>JAWDJD010000001.1:94027500-104027500 GCA_035047305.1 Bradypodion pumilum
AATCTACAAAAAGAATAAGGATGGGAACACTATATTGCTTTATCAGTTGGTATTTGACTACAGAAGTAGTAATAAAACACTCATCTTATGGCTACCTGCAAGTGCATTACTGCATCCTTGGAGTTCTCTTCTGGTGGCTCTTTCAGTCAGTAATGATAACTCAGAAATGAACATGGCTTGGTTGAACTCCAATTTTATTTTATTTTTATTTTTTTAAGTATGCACATGTAGTTTGTTCCTTTATCTTTTTAATAGCTGCCAAGTAAGACCAACAATACCTGGAATACATTAACATTATTTAATACTGTACTAGCAAATATGCTTGGCTTTACCTGGATTAAAAACTCATCCTTATCCCCATCTCCCCTCATTCTTTTTCACATTGTTCTTTCTCCTTCTCTTCTTGTCCTAGTATTTGTTCAACTTGTACAACAATAGAAAACCCATTAGCTGTACCCTCCCCTCAGATTCCACTGACAACATGAAATTGTGCTGATTGCAAGGGGGCAGCTATAGAAAGAGTATTCCTCTATGAAATACTTTTATTTTGGACACCTTTCCAGTATAAAAAGCATGCTGCTCCAGGGATCACTTATGTTTGATAGTCAAGATCAATGATGCACTGCAAAAAAATGTACTACCCCCACCCTGGGTGTGGCTAACTCTGTGGGTGTGGCTAACTCTGTGGGCCACACCCACTTGGCCAGCCACATCATGGCCTGGGTAGGGAGGTGGGCATGGCTGGCCAAGTGGGTGTAGCCTGGGAATTTCCGTGGGAACCTGGAGCATTACACCACTGGTCAAGATGTAAACTCATATTTTATTTAAGTATGGAAATGAATACTGTTTACACCAATAAGGACCTTGTATGACTTATTTACATTAGTAAGTACTTAGTTTGAGTTTGGTAAGGGAAATATAACCTCAGAATCCCACCCCACCACACACAAGGAGTTAAGATTGCCAGTCCATTTACTCAATAGCATCTGTGCCAAAATCATATCTACCTACCTTTTAACATTGTGGGACCTTAATAGGTCAGAGGCCTACAACTGTCAAAATCCACACATGTAACTTGTTTGGACTCTCCTTCTAAAATCCCCAAAGCAACATGACCAACCTGTTCAGGTATTTCAGCTGGGGAATCAGTGGTATTCATGCAAGAGTTCATGGTAGTACCTCTATTTTGTTTTGGTGAGAGGTCTAACAATCCCAGAACCCACCAGCTTGTTGAGAAGTAAGAAATCTGCTTATTTAATTTGGAGTTTCAGGAGTATTCATGAAAAGTTTCCTGTTTCTAGCTCTTACTACGTGCTTAGAGGACTACAATATGCATAACTTTCCAGGCTATATTGCAGGTTGAGATTTAAGTTATTTAAGTTGAGATGTCATTAACATTCTTTAAAATATTGTTCCCATTTCAGAAAGCTGACCATTCCTGTTATACCATTACAGTCCCCACTGTCCCCCTTAGTTCCAATTTCAGTATGGAATACTCAGTTTTCAGTCACTTGTGGCCAGAAGAGAAAAGACTCAATTATAGTTAAGTTGGAACCTCAGTAATATTTGTGCCATATTTCAGATTTATAGCTTTTACCAATTCTGAAATCCTATCAGACAAACAACTGCACACTTTCTATTATAGCTGTGTGATATTATCCACCAGATGGGTTTGGTTGCTGCCTCTTACAAAAGATTTTATAACATTGGAGAAGCACTGAAAAAGGCAAGAAACATGATCAGAGGACTGGCGCCATTCCACTCCAAGGAAAAATTAAACCTGTAGGAGTTTATAATTTAGAAGAGGAACAGGTAATCTGTGCTTTCCAAATGAGCCCCAACCAACATAGTCCATGATCAAAGATCATGAGAACTGGATTTCTAAATAATCTGGAGAGCATTAAGCTGCATAGTTCTGATATACAAAAAAAGCGCTCGTGTCAACTCTTTGCCTCGCCACGCTCATGTTGCTGGAAGGCACTTCCTCCCAGCTTTACTCTGGGGAAAGGGGAAAAAGAAAGCCTGCTGGCTGGGGAAAGAGGCTCCTTCAACCCCCGAACTCTGGGAGAGAGGTGTGAGAGAAAGGAAGAGTTGACAGGAGGGGGGGGAAATCCTCCCAAATGCCTAGAGTTGGTGCCTCCCTTGCTGTGTTCATGCGACAGGCATGACTAGACACCAGAGCGCACAGAACACTGTTTACCTCCTCCACCACCACCACCCAAATCGGTCCCTATTTGTCTACTTGCAGTTTCTTGCTTTCAAACTGCTAGGTTGGCAGGAGCTTGGGAAGACGACCGGAGCTCTTTCCGCATGATCTGCTGCTCACAGACGCGAGACACCACCTGCTGGCAATTCAATAGAATTGCTGCTCTAATGTTAAAAAAAAAATCTTTCTTTTGAAACCAAGCTTGGTTTCAAAAGTGGGACATATCAATGTTTTTAATGCAGCTGGGTGGGGCAGTTTCAAACCATGAAGTTCCCGGGTTTCCGGTACATATGGCAACTCTACACTTGGAAGACCCTGAGTAGGCTGTGGGTTGGTGTCCCTAAATGCAAGACCAACATGCTCAATTGGGGGCTGATGGCAGACAACAACACACGGTGTGAATGTAGAGAGATTCAGAATCCAGCTCATTTACTGGTCTGCCGATTACTGCCAGAAACATGCACCAATGAGGTCTTAGGTTTGGGCTATGACACAGCAAAGAAAGTGGCTTCATTTTGGCAGTTCAGAGTTTGATTGGGACTTGAAATAAGAAGAATTAGGCAATTCTATCATCCAAAATATAAAAAGAGAAATAGTCTTGAGACATTGGCAGCAGGGGAATTGTATATATGCAGCAAGGGCCCCATTATGGGATCATAGTCATTGTGCTTGGGTATGGTGTAGATTGATCATCTTCCCTATGTCTCCATGTGCACCAGACTCATGAATTAGTCTGCAGGATCAGAGCAGGGCTTTTGTTAACAAGAGGATATTTTGGAAATCATTAAATTGTAAGGTCACTATAAGTTGGAAGCAAGGCAACCCCACAAAACCCACATGTACAATAGTCCCAATCCATTCAGACCCTTCCATTCCCTTGAACTTGTGTAAAATGCTTCATATGATTATTGTGTCATGAAGCCTGGCCTTGCTGGTTTAAAGTCCCAGGCCTTTCCACTTACAGGGACTATGACAACATGTGGCATCCGTCTTGCCACACACGGCCTGGCCAGCCTGTTCTGGGCTCAGGTTCTTTAGAATTCCAGAGACAATGAATGCTCAGTGGTCGAGAAAACAAAGCTTTATTGAATGCATCTTAGAGTAAAGATAACTGGCATTAGGAAACAATGTAGAATACAAATCAAGAGCAATGGTAAAAGCAAGAGTCTCTTCTCCCTCTTCAGCCACCTGGGAGTCTGGGACAGGTGGTGGGGAAGCCCCTGTCCTTCTTGACATGGCACCTGGTGTCCTCTGATCCATGCAGAACTCCAAAGTCTGAGAGCTAAGTCCACCTTCTTTTATACTTTTAGTAAGATGTTGTCTCATCCCCTTTGGCTCTATGCCCCTCACTTGAGAGATGTATAGATATCTTTAAGCCCCAAAATGGCATCATTAATTGAACATGTTTCATAACTTCCTTGCAGGTATGAATTACATCAGCTCATTGCCAGTCATTATCAGCCAAGTATGGGGAAAAGGGCACTGTGACCTGTCTAATCCTTTTATCACTCTGCCAAGGGGTTTCTCCTTGCTCATTAGATATCCCAGGTGCTAGTCTATTTATCAGTCAAGGACATGGATGAGTTCGGAGTCATCCTATCTCCTCTGTCCTCTTCTGTCAAAAAGCTCCCTACCTATTCTTATATCTCTATTTAATTATTTGATAAACTTAATTGCAGAACATTCCTTCCTAGTCAGCAAGCCAATTAAATACATTAATTGGTAAGCAAGCAAACTCTACTTACTAATACAGATTCATATGATTTTTAACCAGCTTCCAGAACTTGGAGGTGGCAAAGGCCAGTGGCCAAGGACCTGTCTGACAGGAATACAGTAAGAAGGGGGTTAACCTACCTTCCCTTGAAAGGAGATTACAGAGGTTGGAAGGAGCCACTAAGAAGACACTGTCTGGTCTCCTCACCAGATTTGCCTGTTTTAAGAGTCTCATATACAGATGGCCTAAGACCTTGCTCTATTTTCATACTCCTTAATGTTTTACTCCTGTTTTAGAATAGAAGTCCCTCAGACATGGTAGGAGATGGAGAAGAAACTAGCAGATGTGTCACATTCCTTGAATTTTGTATCACCCACCTTCCCAACAAAAATTTCCCACTGGAATAATTTCCCACTTGTGCATCTCATGCTGCAAAGAAGCTTGGAGAACAGGAAGCAGTTGGGGTACTGACACATAATCCCTATCATATCTCCCAGCCTCCAAGCTGTGCTGTGGATGTATGTGTTTCCTCCTCCAATCTTATGTACAGATTTCCTCCATCTTCTAACAGTTTGCTGTTATATCCCAGTTGGAATAACTAATTGGAGCTAACTAAAATTTTCTCAAACCTGTAGCTTGGGACCATGTTTTCAAAAGAGCTTACAAACAGTGGTTTTGAATAAACATGGTGAGAGCTTACTGGTTAGACTCAAAATGACTGCACAGAGTTAGCCCTACCTCAATCTGTCATAGGAGGGGAGGGAGGGAAGGTAACTGCAGGGCCGCCATCAGGGGGGACCATCAGGACTCCCATCCTGGACCTGGAAATTATGGGGCCCCGGCGGCACTGGGAAACCGCTGATGTGCGCCTGTGCAAACAAACCACACACACGCAGAAAACTACAGGGGCATGGCAGCGCCAGGGAACCACTGATGTATGCATGCACAAACAAACCACGCATGTGAAGAAAACCACAGGGACGTGGCCAAAATGTGTGTGTGTGGGGGGGCGTACCGGGCCCATAAATTTCTGATGCCGGCCCTGGGTGACTGCCTCAGGCAGAAGATGCTTAGAAACAGGATGTGGTAGAAATATATTGTAGCGTGATCCATGCTTGTTACTATGCAGTCTAGACATGAAACATCCAAACTAAAGTCCTTCTCTGAAATGTAACACCATAGAAATGATCTTGTATCATAGAAGACAAAGATTAAACTGACTGTCTGGTCAGCTTCTATTCATGGAATGGAAGAGGCAGCACCTTGTCATTTGATTCACACAGCAAGATACCTTTGGCTGGCTTTATGGATCAGTTTCTGTGGTTACACAGAAAATATAGAAGAGAAGTGGGCTGTCTGTAATAGACAGGTGATGGAAGTGTGCTATCCTATAGTATGTTTCTGATACATCAGCTTTGGTCGGGATGACACATGACACAGACCAATATCTGCTCACATCAGCTATCTAAATATCTATTTGAATGGCTACCAGTTGCACTCCTTCATCACAATGTTATTTGAGAACATTGAAAAAGCTGGGAGAAGAAGAAAAACCAGCTCAGACTGACACATGCACAATGCAATCATGGTGAAAAGAAGCAAATATTCATTTGAAATTCTTTCTCTGGTAGGAAAGTGATTTAAGTAAGTTATAGCTCGGCTAAAGAAAAACATTTGTCAAGAAAATAGAAATCCTATACTCAGCCATCATTTGCAGTATGGATGATAGACCTATGAGCTAATAGTTATTTTTCAGCTTGATATGTTAAAAGATACTAAATATAGCTGGGCAGAGAACAAAATATGCAATGATTCAAATATCTCTTTCTTACTCTCTCTATCACACACGTATGTTCTATGATAGCTCATCTCGAATATGAAAACTGACCACACTAGTCAAAATCTTTTTGCTTAGTGTAAAAAATAGCATGAGAGTAGGTCCTTGCTTTAGGCAGACAACTTCAAAGAGTTTTACTCCACAAAAGACAAACTCAGAAGAAATGGAGTGGTCCTAATACTGAGACAAGATGTAGCACAGGAACTTAGGTGTTGTAATACGAAGTCAGGCAGAATAATAGCCATCAGATTCTTGGGAAAACTCATCAACATAATCATCATTCAAGTATGTGCTCCAACTACAGGCACTAGGTAAAGGTAAAAGTCACCCATGCTTGAAAGCCAGTTGTATCCGACTCTAGGGTTCTGTGCTCATCCCTGTTTCATAGCCGAAGAGCCAGTGCTGTTGGCATTTGCAGATGTTTCCGTGGTCATGTGGCAGGCATGACTAGACACTGGAGTGCACTGAATGCTGTTTTCCCACCAAAGTGGTCCCTATTTATCTACTTGCAATTTATTGCTTTCGAACTGCTAGGTTGGCAGGACCTGGGACAGAGACAGGAGCTCATTCCGTCCTGCAGTATTCGGGTATCAAACTGTTGACCTGCTGCCTACCAGTGCTAAAGAAGATTAAATTGAAAGCTTTTACGAAAGCATTCAAAAGGAAATTGACCACATCCCAAAACAATCCTAGGCGACTGGAACACAAAAGTAAGGAACAAAGCAAAACCAAATGTTGTTGGAGAATCTGGTCGAGAGGCCAGAAACAAAGCAAGAGAACAAGTCATGGAATTTTGTGAAGCCAACAAATATATGCTTCAAGCAGCTGAACTGATGACTGCATACAGTATGTGGACATTACTATTTTTCTTAAGATGTAACTCTTTCTAAAAGTGCAAAGGCATTAATATCTGAGTAAATTTTTTCTTGTTCTGCTTTCTTTATCGTTTTTCTTTGCATAGATATCTACTAATAATTATTATGTTGAAGATGATGAAATGATGATGATCATATTTAGAATCTTGAAGAGAAGACACAGATCCTTCTGTTACCTGAAAACCGCTATCCCCATTTTTCTGTCACAGGAAGACCTGTGAGCACCAGATATGTGTTTCCAAAATTAAAAGTTCTTCCACTGGCAGAGCCCCCAAAGAACCACAGAGACTTGAATTTCAGGCAAAAATAAAAAGGTTTATTGAATATGCATTTAATCAACAGTGGCATGTCAAAGACAGTTTACAACCTTTGCCTGCTACAAAAATCTAAACATGAGCTTCCCTAAATACATTTTGAGAGTGAGCTAGAAAGCTGGAGTCCTGACATTGTGAAGTCTTTTTATACAATTCTACAGATACTAACCATACCTGTCCACCTTCCCGATTTAGCCAGGATTACCCCGTAAATTGACGTTGATTGACGTCATAACCCAGCCCCCGCTGCCAAAACCCCGTAATTTGGCAGCGGGGGAAACGCTTTCTGCGCATGTGTGGAAGGGTTTTACCCCTTCCACGCATGCGCGGAAGTGCTATGTCGCTTGCGTAAGGGCTGTGCAAGCGGTGTAGTGCTTCCGCGCATGCGTGGAAGAGGTAAAACCTTTCCACACATGCGTGGAACATGACCTGCGCACAAGCGATGTGCGCAGGTCCGTTTTGCTGGAGCCGCGGGTTGACAGGTATGATACTAACTAATTCTATCAACCAGTGGTGGGCATCAGCAGGTTCAAACCAGTACGCGCATACCGGTAGTAAAAATTGATGGCCTCGCCCACCTCCCCGCCCACCTCCTCCTAGAAAGGCTTTGGAGGGGGCTGGTTGGGGCTCCATTTCCCCCTTCATCAAAGTCTTTTCCTGGGCTCCGTTTCACCCCAAAGCGCATCCCCAGCCACTCCAGAGTGGTTGGGGAGGTACTTCAGGGTGAAACGGAGCCCAGGAAAAGCCTTGGAGGAAGGGCGAAATGGCTTCGGAGGGGGCTCTTCACTATAGAGCTATGAAAATAGAAGCGTCTTCTATTTTCATCACTCTATAGCAAACCTCTGAAGCCATTTCCCCCTTATCCAAGACTTTTCCTGGACTCTGTTTCACCCCAAAGCAGTTCCCCAGCCACTCCAGGATAATCTGTGGTAACAGTTCTGGGCAAACAGATGGGTTCCAGTATTAGAGGTGTCACTGAAGCTTCATCCAAAGCAAAATATAACATTCCATTCCATTGTCCCAATGTACCACATGAGAAATCAAGCAAATTTTGATATTTCACATGAAAATTCTGCGGATCCTCTGATCATCTTCAGATTTCACCTGCAGCTACATTTGAAATGAAAGTAGAAGTTTTATGTTAGGGAAAATATCAGAGGAATTTCAAAGGACTCCCAAAGTTTTCTATGGCAGGACTCCAAAACCAAATCTTCCCCTATAAGAATGGTCCTCTTTGTCTCTCTTTTTCTATCTACCCTTGAGCACAACCACATAATTCCAGTCTCAAAATATTTAATAGTGTAGCTGAGACACTAACTGGAAGGCGGCAGGTCAGCAGTTGGATACCCAAATTCTGCAGGATGGAATGAGCTCCCATCTATGTCCCAGCTCCTGCCAACCTAGCAGTTCAAAAGCAAGTAGATAAATAGGGACCATTTTGGCATTCTGTGCGCTCCGGTGTCTAGTCATGCCTGCCACATGACCACAGAAACATCTGCAGAAGCGGGCAGCACTGGCTCTTCAGCTATGAAACAGAGATGAGCACTGAACCCTAGAGTCGAATACAACTGGCTTTTGAGCAAGGGCGACCTTTACCTTTACCTTTACTAAACTGAATTGTGAGTCACAACTGAAGTACAGTAAAACCCCTACTTATGAAAAAAAGTCCGTTCCGTAGGCTTTTGCTTAATTTTTTTTATGTAACTCGAAGCAAACCCATAGGAAAAATTATTTTTACGTAACTCCAAGCAAACCCATAGGAAAAATGAAATTTTATGTAAATGTAAGCAAACCCATAGGGAAATGAATTTTTACGTAAATTGAAGCAAACCCATAGGAAAAAGAATCTTTATGTAACTCAAAGGAAACCCATAGGAAATTGTGTAAATTGGAACATGGTTTTACCACAAAATCATTATGTAAGTCAAATTTTATGTAACTCGAGGTATATGTAAGTTGGGGTTTTACTGTACATCCATTGAATCAATTGTTGAGAAGTGAGTCAAAAAGTATGTAAATCCCATTAGTTCAGTGGTTATATTCTATGGTAGCATTTCTCCCAAAGATCTATTGCCCATGTCACATGGTCTTCCCAAGCCATGCAGCTTTAAATGTTTATACCAAGAATGGCAAAAAAAGTATCAGCTAGAAAGAAAGCCTTCTCAGTGGCAGCCCCCTCCATCTTGAATAGCTAGTTTGTGGAGGTACACAGGCCCTTTCCTCCCTTGATATCTTCAGCAAATGCCTAAAAACTGAAATATGCAGAAAGGGTTATAAAGATGTGTCTTCCTCTCAATGATGGATCTTTTCTTTTCTCTGGACCATCAGGTAAGAATATTTATGTTAATGTACTGTTGCTTCTAGTTTAAGGGTTTGTGTTATGCTTTTCATTTTATTTTAATGTTATGTAAACCACCGAGACTGGTGAATTTTTCACTAGATGGGCAATATAAAATGTGGCAGGCAGGCAGGCAGGCAGGCAGAGAGACAGATAAGACTACCATCTAGGTTCTGTCCATAGTTCATTTTGCAGGCACTAAAAATCTCAAATACAATCCCACTGGATTTTAGTGTGTGTAAACCCAAGCAAGCAAGAGGCATGCCTACTCTCTGTTACCCAGTTTTGTTGATTAACTCCATGGTTTCAATAGCTAAGGGTCTCAAGACTGTCTATTTAGAAGGAATCTTAGAAGATTCCTTTGGGGGAAATCAGAGGAAAAGCCAAATCTGAGAAGGAGGTCAATGGTGTTAAGGGTCACATTTATAATTAGAACTGCAGGCCTGAACTTAGTCAGCATTTCTAAGGATGAGGAATTCTGTAGAGGAATGGAGAAATAAATGCTAAGGAAGAGGTGCTCTAAAATGCTATACTTGTTTCTTTTGAGGTTTTTCGGTTTTTTCCCATTTGACATAAAAATATCTTTAAGCCTGAAACTTTCTGGGAAGGGCACAAACATATATGGCTTTTGAATTTGAATGGAAATATTCATTAAGTATTCCTACCCACACTCTGTCCATTATTCCTCTCCCTATCTGACTGCCACCAATCTATATCTATAAAACAGAAATCTATGTTTGTATGTGCTTGAAAGGCTCCCGCACCCCTGGACTGATCCAGCTGAAATTTGGCACATACATGCCTTGGGCTTGCAAGATCAGCACTGCAGGGATCACAAGACCCATGGGGGGAATACGCCCCCCAATTGTGTCCCAATTTCTTTATACAAAGTGTGTGTTTCCCAGTGATGTAATTGGCTAATGTCATAGTCTCAGGTAGGTTGAGATTGTGACATCATCTGACTAACTCAGCTGTAGCCCTCTAAGCTCAGCTGTAGTTTTCACAGTAGGTGGAAGGCAAATGAGCATGTGAGATCAGCACTGTGGGGGTCGCAAGCCCCATGTGGGGATGTCTGCCATTGGTCACCACTGTTGGAGACTTCTTGTCTGCCAGGTGGCTGGACACATGTATGGGAAGGATAAGGGTGGTGAGTGACCATTGCCGGAGAAGAGGGATGGGTGAGGGAAGAGAGAGATGGACGAAGGGAGGCAGGAGTGACCCATATACACCCCACGAGGTTTCCAAGAGGGAAAGACTGGCCTACATTAAAGAAAAGAAAAACCTGAGTGAAGCCGGGTAATCAGCTAGTCATATTTAAAGCAAAGGCTGGCTGTACTATGACGAAGAGACAGGTAGTTGCTGCAGGTGGTCAGTGTTGGAGGAAGCTGCAAAGTACTGAAAGACATTGACATCTGTGTTCCATGAAGCCTTTGCTGCTCTGTTAGTCTTCTGCCTGAGGTGTGATGCGGAATACTTCCCCACTCACGAGTGCTGAAAACAGCCTTAAGTGCCCTTCTGGCTGGCTTTTTGTTCAATAGCACAGTGGTGGGGGAAATATGCCACATGTGCAAAAGGTTCAGAGAAAAGTTTCAGCTGGAAGACTTTTTTTAAAAAAACATGATTAAGTTTTTGTGTGGAATGCCACTTTGGTGTGGAAAATGCTTTCTGACAAATAACTCCACACGCGAAAACTCAGGTGGCAGATTCCTAAGAAACAATTCCATGTCAAATTTGAAGATTGGAATTGAGCTGTAGTTAAACCCTGCCTGAAGTCTCAGCACAAGAGTTCTCCTTTATGAGAGCATCTGGATACATCGATGTGGACTTGCCAGCTGTCAACATTCAGCACTTCAGTTTTATTGAATTTACGGGCAGTATTCCTATTTCCAATAGCCCCCTCTAAGTTTATTCTTTGTGTGTTTCACTATGCAATGACTTCTCCCCACCCTTTTTATTTATGTTTGGATGTACTTCTTGCTCACCAATGACCTTGAAACTATAATTAAAGACTATCATTAAGATCTGATCACTCTCACCCACCAAGCACTATGAAAAATTCATAATGACTACCAATAATTCATCACTATGCTGAATCTTTTATATATCCTACCATTGTTCACATTCTTGTTCCCCCCTATCTGGTGTAAATTTCTGACTACTAAGCTATACTCAAGCATTTGATGAAGTGGCCTATAATCCACAAAAACTATAATCCACAAAAGTGCCAAATAAAACTTGTTAGTTTTTAGAGTAGGTGGCTAGATAATTCAGCGGAGTGCCAAGGGGTGGAGAGTTTGATTCCCCACTGTTCCTCCTGAGAGAAGAGCCAGCCTGTGTAATTATGGGCAAGCTGCACACTCCAATGGTGCCCTTAATAAAAAGGAATGGTAAACCATTTCTGCGTATTCTCTACCTGGAAAACAATGGAAAAGATCACCATACATCAGAATTCACTTAATAGCATATAATTATTACTAGTCTTAAAGGGCGGTGGTGGCTCAGTGATTAAGAAGCTTGCTTTGTTAGTTGGGAGGCTGGCAAGTCGGCAGTTTGAGACCTGAATACTGCATGACGGATTGAGTGCCCATCTCTGTCCCAACTCTTGGGGACATGAAAAGAGCCTCATTTGGGTGTTCCCTGGGCAGAGTTTCTTCCACAAATAAATATGGGGCATTGAGCCTTAAGATTTGTGTCATTTTGGGAGTTCTGGCCAAAAAAAAGAGCAACTTTTCCAAGGTTTGGTCTCTGGCTATTCAAAAAAGTTCAAAAATCTGCTCTACGTGTCCCACTTTTATCTGCACAACTGAGTGAGCATGGAGGAACTGAAAATAAACACAGGTACATGAGACAAGCAAGAGATAACAGCAAAGGCCAGCAGAGAGAGTGATAGCTCATCAGAGCCAAGGCTCTGGTGCCAAATGGCCCTTGCATAACTGAGAATGCTGATGAATGGAGTCATGAAACTGTACAGGGACATAGTCCTTTTTGCCAGGCAATGTAAGCCCTTCGCTGCTTTGAAAATAGTGACAAGCCAGTCCTGTACAAGATGGGGGATAAATATTTGTTCTCCTGCAAAGTAATAACTTGCTAACTATGAGATAATGATAAGCCTGGACTGTAGTTGAACCTGAGTATTTATTGCAATGAAATGACTGAGAACCAAGACTCCTTACAAGTAGCTGCGTGTTTGATGCTCCTGACGCCATGCTGGGAACACACACTAACAATGATGCATTTGCCATGTTCTTATTCCTGCTGAAGCCATTTAACTCATATAGATGGAGGAGACCCAAGAGAGGTTTTGACCTTGATGCTTGGCCTGGCACATCCGCTCAAGTCTGAATGAATAAAATGATACCTTTGTCTTCCTCTAAAACTAAACTCCTATCAGGAGAGGAGGGAGCATGAAATCTAGGCTTGTAAGTGATCTGATCGTCTAATAAGAACAATGGAGGCAGAGAAGTAGTTTTTTTAATGGAAGAAAAGCAAATGTTTCTCCATTACCTGCTCTCAAAACGCCTGGGAGAATGATCCAAGGGAAGTTTAACACCGTTGCATCAGGGAAATTTAGAAAGTTATAATTCAGAAAAGTAACTTTTCTAATTTTCATAACATATTGGCAGAAGAGATCCACAGGTCTCAAAAGCTTGCAACTTTTAAATACACCATGTGTCTTTTGTTTAGCCCAATAAAGCTAACATAGATTTTGGGATTTTCCCTATCAACAACACCACAAGCCCTGCTTTTCCTATGATTTGGGAAAGGATTGCCTTAGTCAACTGGCACTGGGACTATACAGTGGAGAAAGAGGATGAATGTCATCTGAATCTGGGTCACTTTTCTCCAAGGATTCATTCCCAACAACCACTAGGCAAAACAATCACTGGTGCCTATTGACTTTCTTTCTTTAGCCCAGTATCTAAAATTATCTCCTGCCTTGTCAATATAAAGACTGCTTAATTTTTCTCTGTTTCCCCCCTGATAAAGGAGCCGTGAACTTTACCCAAGATGGAGACTGCTGTCAGTTTATTGCAGGATTTTTGCTCTTTCAAAAATTGAAGAACAACCTTTTCTGGCTGCCTTTCTCCTCAGATCCCTAAGGGCTACTTCCAAGTGAAATCTAATACTACAGCAGTGCAAGACACAGCCTTGTTTAAGTGTTGTACTCTGTCACATCTCAAGGAATCACTCAGGTTACAAATGCTTAAGAACAAGTCTTTTTTCCTCCCCTTCCCTTCCACTCACCCTGGTCATGGCAACATCTTGTGTGATAAGTGATCCAGAGAGCTTAAAAGCTAAGTTTTTGGGCAGCCTCCTAAAGTTATTCTTCTGATACGGATTTTGAAATATGTCTTATGGCCAATACAGATAGCTTTGCCTTTTTATATGATCCTCTTCAACCCACTCTATGGACAGCAAGAGGTGTATTTTGGACACTCACTGTCACGTGCTGCCCACTATCTCTCAAGGACCAGGTTTAGTCTCCACCTCCTCAAGATCAACAAGGCAGGAATTATATTTAACTCAGTCATGCTGAATTGTTCTTGCAAGGCACCAGCAACAGTAAGTCCCAAATCAGAATGCCTGAAGTCCCATCTGATCAGAGACATCACTGTGGTCCCATGCTGGCAATGGGAGATAGCTATCTCATCCCCTTGTGTTTGAGTCCCCATTACATTGTTGTTTAGGAGTATATCAACAAGGAGTAAGGATTAGTCTAAATAATATTGTTCTTAATTCAAACAATGTATTAGTGTTCATTTTCCATTGCTCTAAGAAAACCAAGATAATGGCAACAGGCCCTATCACTCCCTGGGAAATAGATGGGGAAGAAGTAGAAGCAGTGACAGACTCTACATTCTTATTATCCAAGATCACTGCAGATGGAGATTGCAGCCATGAAATAAAAAGGCGACTGATGCTTGGGAGACAAACTATGAGAAACCTGGGGGAACATAGTTAAAATTCGAGACATCACCTTGCAAACAAAAGTCCGCATAGTCAAGGCAATGATATTCCCGGTGGTAATGTATGGTTGTGACAGCTGGGCCATAAGGAAAGCTGAGCGCAGAAGAATAGAAGCCTTTGAAATGTGGTGTTGGAGGAGAGTTTTGAGAGTATCCTGAACAGCGAGGAGAACAAATAGGTCGATCTTAGAAGAAATCAACGCTGACTGCTCCTTAGAAGGTCAAATAGTAAAGATGAAGCTAAAGTACTTTGGACATTAAATGAGTATTCACTTGAGAAAGTCTTGATGCTGGGGAAAGTAGGGGGCAAAAGAAGAAGGGGGCAGCCAAAAATGAGATGGCTAGATGGTATTGTAGACGCAATGGGTACAGAGCTGGGTGGGTGGAGGATGATGGTGGAGGACAGAGGTGCCTGGTGGGCAATGGTCCATGGGGTCGCAAAGGGTCTGAATCGACTGTGTGACTGAACAACAACAACAGAGGAAAAGTTGAGACAGCATGAACCTTCACTCCTTTTGTTTGGCTGTCAACTCAACTCTACTAGAATTCTCTGTGTTGTGTGATTTATTCTACCAAGGAAAGATGTATGCATCTAGCTCCAACTCTTACTTTCTTCTTCCATCTTCATTCCTTTTTTCCTTTTTTGTGCCAATTAGATTCTGAGCAGCTACATTTTAGACCAGTTGTACTTTCCAAAACACCTTTTGGGGAAGTCCCACATTAGAGCACATGGTTGTCATTTAACCTAAATACTGTATTACTATAGCATGTCCAATCATAGACAAGCCATCTTCTTCTAGGTGAGGCTTATAAAAGTTTTTTTAAAACCACAGAGGGCACTAGAATACCCATTCATCAAACCAGATCTTATAGCTTCCCTGAAGGAAGTGATTATCCTTATGTTGGAGGTGGGGGCAAAATGTGACCTTGGAGCTACAGATAACTCCCAAAGCTATTTTTACAAGTCCCCAAGCCTCCCGTAGCCTATTTTTCCCAGGGAGGGGCATAGCTGTCAAGTATCCCTTATTGGCCGGGAAAACCCCTTATTTTACCCTCTTTCCCACCATCATCCCTTATTAATTAGACTGCAATGCCCTATTGCCGCCATTGGAGGGCAGCACAGGATAAGCATAGCTGTCAAGTATCCCTTATTTGCCGGGAAATTTCCCGTATTTCCAAATCCAAAACCTGACAGGTATGGGGAGGGGGAGTGAAGTGCAGTTCATGGATGGAGAGGTAGTTCACATTTTAAATAGGTCTAGGGATATCTAACAGCCCCAAAACTCCTTTCTCAAAACTGGAAGTGAGTTTCTAGTTACTCCTTCCTATTCCCCTAATTTTTAGCAACTCTGCATAGTGCCACACATTTCTGGGGGCAGAGTATTCCAACTCACCATAGTTGCTCACTTCTTCACTCTGGGGGACAGCATCTCCCAGAAAAGCTAAAATCTCAATTCCTTCCTTCCTTCCTCTCCTTCCTGGAGAGCCAACATGGCTTTTGCAAGGGCAAATCATGCCTCACTAATCTGTTGGAATTTTTGAGAGTATCAACAAGCATGTGGATAAGGGGGATCCAGTTGATATTGTTTATCTGGACTTTCAGAAGGCTTTTGACAAGGTCCCGCACCAAAGGCTCTTAAATAAACTTACCAGTCATGGAATAAAGGGACAGGTCTTGTCCTGGATCAGCAACTGGCTAAGGGAGAGGAAACAGGGTAAGTCAGCAAGTGTCATTTTGCCTCTTTATAAATCTATGGTGAGGCCCCATCTGGAATACTGTGTACAGTTCTGCTCGCCATACCTCCAGAAGGATATTATGGAGCTGGAAAAAGTGCAGAGGAGGGCAACCAGAATGATTAGGGGACTGGAACACCTTCCTTACCATCTGAGGCTCCAACAGTTGAGCCTCTTCACTCTTGAACGACAGCGTCTAAGACAGGACCTGATTGAAGTTTATAAAATCATGCACGGTGTGGACAAAGTAGATATGGAAAAACTGTTTTCCCTATCGCACAACACTAGAACTAGGGGGCACTCCATGAAACTTTCGGGTACTAGTTCTCAAACAAATAAGAGAAAGTACTTTTTCATCTAGAGGATCACTGATCTATGGAACTCCCTGCCAGAAGAAGTGGTGACAGCTGTCAGTCTTGACAGCTTTAAGAAAGGATTAGACAAGTTCATGGAGGACAAGGGTCTCAATGGCTATGATTATGGATACCTAAGGACAACCTCTGGGTTGAAGAGATAGGCAGGATATCTCTCAATGCCATTTCCAGGGAATCCTAAGCAGGTGAAGGCATCTGCTTGGGAATACCCTGAAGCAAATGGTGAGCCATTGTGTGAGACAGAATGCTGGACTGGATGGGCTGTGGCCTGTTCCAGCAAGGCTGTTCCTATGTTCCTTCCTTAATTTTACACCCTGCCTTTTGGTGCAAGCACCACTCAAGGTGGTTGTTCTTGTTCAGTTGCACAGTTGAGTCTGACCCTTTGTGCCCCCATGGGCCACTGCACACCATGTTCCTCTATTCTCCACTGCCTGCTCAGCTCTATGCCCATTGTGTCAACAATTTCATCTAGCCACCTCATCCTCTGCCGTCCCTTTCACCTTCCGCCTTCAAATTAAGGCCTTCTCAAGTGAGTCCTCTCTTCTCATTTGGTATCCAAAGTACTCAAGCTTCATCTCAAGGTGGAGATTTGGTTTATTGAACCAATTCCCACTGCCAATTATGTATATGGTTTCCCCAAAAGAGAGCAACATCTAGCATGAGCCTTTTCACATACACTGCTCACTCAATGCATGAGGAGAGAGTGGGACTACACTGGTTACCAAAGAAGCCTCCACCACCAGCATACACACACTCCTGCCCAAACCCTTGATGATGTCTACACATCCATCTGATCACATGAAACAGATTCTAACACACATACTGTACAGCTCTATGCTTCTAGGTCATATCTCCTCTGCATTTATTGAGAACATGCTTACTATACCACCTTACACTGCCATTTTCCACATGCAAAAGATTGAAATGTGGGAGGCAGTTCTGTATGAGTGAACTCTACATGAATGAGAATCACATGATGTGAAAGACTGAATAGGGCTTGTGCCAGAGGGCTAACTGGTTCGCCCTATTCAACCTGAAAGACATGTACAGAGAGGACTTAATGTCACAGCTGCCATTAATTAACAGCCCTGGAGTTACGGCCAAGTGAATCCATTTATTCTTGTTCCATGACACTTTCTTATACAGTATACTCATTCTTCAGCTGGCTGCATTGCCACATTAATCTGTACAAAACTATGTGTTTAAATAAATGTTTCCTCTTACAAATACACCATTCTAAATCTACTTCCTCCCAAAATGTGCCTGATCAATCATATTGTGTTTAGTTTCTTGAGCTGAGATCTGCAACAGCACATCTGGAATTGTAGTGGATAACTCAACTCTGATCTGAATGTCAGTCAGTCCCAGAGGTGTGATTCAAGATAGTTCACATCAGAATTTGCAAAGAAGGGGTTTCTGAACCATCTCTCACTGGGATAGCAGCTGTTTAACAAATTTGGTAAGTGTAGAAGGAATTAAGGATATCTGAATAGGATAGATGGGGCCTATCTATTTGTGAAATCAACTAAAAACCATTCCACACAGGAGCAGTTGAGATGTTCTCAGGTCAAGCCCTACCATTAGACTGGTGGTAAATTCTGGTGAACAGCAAGGTCACCTGCCCAGCCAATTTTCCTGAGCCCCTGTCTTTCAAAGTACCAACATTTATTTCTATTAAAATAGGCAGAAGCCTCCATTTGGGAAATTAGGGGTTTCTGGGAACTGAATTCCAAGCTGGTAAAGCTTCCATGCTCTCTGACAGAACTGCCTTTGCCACAAAGGGTATAGTAATATAGTTAAGAGTGTGATTGCACTAGAAATCTGGTGTGGTCTAAATAGAGTCACTTGAGGTGGAGGGGAGGAGCAATGTGCCCTTGGGTGCAATCCTCACATCTGAATAGTGCCCCTATTTATGGTATCATGAAGTGGCTTAATGAAAGAGTCATATCAGGATAATGACAAATTAAATGAAACCAAATTTTTGAATCCGCTAGATCAGGGGTGGCCAACCTTGGTGTCCCTGCTGTTCTTGGACTACAATTCCCAGAAGCCCTGATCAGCAGGTGTGCTTGACTTGGGCTTCTGGAAATTGAAGTCCAAGAACACCTAGAGCACCAAGGTTGGCCACCACAGTGCTATATCATTACTAATGTGCTGAACAACATATATCAATGGTTCCAAATGAGGGGCCCATGCCCCACAGGCAGACTTCAATTCCCAGAAGCCTAAGTAAGTCCATTGGCTGATCAATTCCCAGAAGCCTAAGCCAGTACATTGAATGATCAGTACTTTGGGGAATTGACTTAAGCTTCTGGGAATTGAAATCCCAAAACCAAATGCTGGGAAACACTGACTTAGGTTAAATATCTATTTTTTTTTTATTTTTGCCTTCTAATGTCTATTGAGAAACTAGCCACAGCCATGGTTTCAATCAGCACTTAACACAAAGGCAAATATTTTTAAATATAACCTAAGTGGTTTAGCACATTAGTGATGGTGTAGCAGACTCAAAACAAACAGGGGTGTGCTGGGCACCATGGGAGGGTGCTGGACAGGGTCAAGGGGCGGCGACCAAGGGACAGGGAGAAGGCTGCCCCCAGGAACTGCTTAGTCACTGTCCCTCACTTGCTCCATCTGGCGCTAGGCACTTTAGAATAAACCATTGCTCCAAACTGAAGGAGGGAGCTTAGAGCAATGATGTAATCTAAAGTGCTGCGCACCGGGTGGACCAAGCAAAGGGCGGCAACCAAGAGATGGGGGAGAAAGCTGCCCCTGGAAACCACTTGGTCACTGTCCCTCACTTGCTCCGCCCAGCACTAGGCACTTTAGAATAAACCATTGCTCCAAGCTGAAGGAGGGTTAATGGCTTAATCTAAAGTGCAGCACGCCAGGTGGATAAAATACTAATAAAATTATTATTTGTGCCCCAGGGTGCCAGAGGTGAGGGTGCACCGGGATGAATCCCCCTGTCCCGGTGGCCCATCCCATGCCTGTCACTGAACCCACTCCAACACTCATCTAATCAATTTCAATGATGGTATACCACCTTGTCTTTTGTTTCAGGCAGCAAGATGTCTTGGGCCAGCCTGAGGGAAGTTGTACATTACTGTATGTGCAAAGCTAGCCCTGATTTGACTCTGTAAATTATGTGCATGAACAAATTCCCCACATGTCTCCCCTCACTGTTCTTTGAGAATGTGGGTGATGTTCTTCACATCACTATGATAGTAAGACAAAGCATTTCCTTGTGCCATTTTCCTTTTATTTGTGTGCATCATTAACATAAAGTGCACAACATTACAGTATACTGGCAATATAACTGATTACAGAACAGGCTGGCTTTTAATTCAAAGAGTACTCCCATTCATTTCAAAGTGATATATTTTACAAGTCATTATAATTTATTTATTGGATAAATTTGTGCATAAATTTTCCTGCCAAGCTTCTTTTGAATGATAACACCACAACTTTCTGCCAGGTTTAAAAAATATTATTTTAAACTGTCTAATTACAATACAATCATTCATTTCTGCTTGAACTTTTAGACAACAAGAGCAATAGATGAGCCTCAAGTTAGCTACATTTAAAATATTTTATTCTTTGGGTGGTAGAGTGCCTAAATCAAGACTATTTTGTGTGGGAATCTAAAGTTTGACTGTCAATACAAAGATTGTTGGAGGAATTCACCAACAGCTGCACCACTATTACCCAGAGATTAGAGAAGTAATTGGAGCCCTTGAAGTAATACCTAGAGATATTTTGAAATTTTGGATTTATTGGACTTGAATATCCTAACTTTATTTTTTTAAAAAACTTTACTAGGAACTGCCTATATCAGTAATGGCAAACTTTTTAAAGACTGAGTGCCCAAACTGCAACCCCAAACCCACTTATTTATTGCAAAGTGCCAACACAGGAGGGGAAAATTCTGTGCTGAGGGGAGGGAGGAAGCACTCCCATTGGGCTGCTGGGCAGAGGGGGTGGGGCAAAGGCTGTGCTTGGGCAATGGCACATGTGCCCACAGAGAATGCTCTGAGTGCCCCCTCTGGCACACGTGCCATAGTTCACCACCACTGGCCTATATACTTAGATGTTACCTTAACTATTCTTATGTCTTTGATTAGGTCTTGAAATGTTTTATACCTGTCTTCGACTGTGAATCTAACAGTAAATGATGATGATGATGAACATGATAATGAAATATCAAAAGAGCAACAGAGATACCAGTAGTCATAGGAGTAATGGAAGCAATCCCCAAAAGGCTGAAAAAACATCTGAAGATCATGATAGAACAGTTGCAGACATTATCAGGCAATATCTTGCTAACACTTAGATTCAGAGCAGTTCCAAAACTCTGGTCCAAACATCCAGTAGACTATGTACACCTATCATCGGCGGCGGCGTCATCATCATCCATTATGATGTGCCCTAACTCTGCTGCAACTTCACAAGCTATGAAATGGGTATTTTGGATTGAGGTACTCAATTTTTTTATAATATACTAGCATAGTTTGCCTGGCGATGCCGGGCTGTTTTAAATTGTGTTTTGCTTTTTTTTTTGGGGGGGGGGGAGGGTGTTTTTAAGTTAAAAATCAACAGAGGATGCTATATTTTGTTTATTTATTTTTTATGTAACATATGTTTGTTATTTGTGTAATCTTTTGACGTATTATTTGTTTGACTTGTTTTTACTCTTGTGGCCTCTAGGTGGGGCTTTATTGTTTTTTAGTTGTTTTTACTGTTCCGGCCTGCAGGTGGGGCTGTTAGTGGTTTTGTTTTAGTTTCACGTGTTTTTTCTCCTGGCCTCTAGGTGGGGCTTCTTCCGGTAAGTAGTCTTTGTTTCTTCATTTCTGTTCGGATCTCGTGAAGGAAGGACGTGCTGGTGAGTTCTCTGGTTTTCTTTCTTCTGGTGTTTTTCTTTGTTTTTTGTTTGTTTTTTGTGGTGGTGAGCTGGGAGGTGTTTCTGTTTGTTCTTTTTTGTTTAGGTTGGGCTTTAGATTTGTGTAATTGGTTTGTTTATTTCTGGTGTTGTTCATTTTGTTATTGTGTTGTTGTTTATTTGTGTAATTTGTTGTAGTAGTAGTTGTTGTTCAGTCGCACAGTCGATTCCAATCAAGAGGTTCTTTAGGTCTTCCTCACTTTCTGCCATTAGAGTGGTATCGTCTGCATATCTCAAATTGTTGATGTTTCTCCCAGCAATTTTGATCCCATATTGTGATTCCTCCACATAATGCATTGCACATTATGTGCTCTGTGTATAGATTGAATAAGCAGGGTGATAAAATGCAGCCTTGTCTTACTCCTTTTCTTATTCCAAACCACTCTATCATTCCGTGTTCTGTCCTAACTGTTGCTTCTTGATTCATGTACAGATTTCTCAGGAGGCATATGAGGTGTTCTGGTATTCCCATCTCTTTAATTACTTGCCACATCTTGTTGTGGTCCACACAGTCAAATGCCTTAATGTAGTCAATAAAACAAAAGTAAACTTGTTTCTGGGACTCCTTTGTTTTCTCCATGATCCAATGTATGTTGGCAATGTGGTCTCTAGTCCCCCTGCCTCTTCTGAAACTGGCCTGCACCTCTGGTAGTTCTCTCTCCACATGTTGCTGAGGTCTATCCTGTATTATCTTGAACATCACCTTGCTGGCATGTGGGATGAGCGCAATTGTTCGGAAATTTGAGCATTCTTTGGCATTGCCTTTTTGGGGGATTGGAACGTACGCTGATCTTTTCCAATCCTGTGGCCACTGTTTTGTTTTCCAAATTTACTGGCATATTGAATGCAGTAGTTTGATTCCATCATATTTTAGGGCATTGAAAAATTCAACTGGGATACCATCATTTCCACTAGCTTGATTGTTTGCAGTGCTTTTTAGGGCCTTTCTGACTTCACTCTCCAGAATGTCTGGTTCAAGTTCAAATTTCTCATTATTTTTATTATCAGGAGTGTTGAGGTCCTTTTTGTAGAGTTCCTCTGTGTACTCTTGCCATCTTTTTTTGATCTCTTCTGCTTCAGCTAACTCCTTTCCATCTCTGTCCCTTATCATGGTAATGTTTGCTTTAAATGTTCCCTTGATTTCCCCAATTTTTTTTGAAAAGATCTCTAGTCCTGCCTCTTTTGTTGTTTTCCTCCATTTCTTTGCACTGTTCATTCACAAGTTTTCCTTATCTCTTCTTGCTTTTCTTTGAAATTCTGTATTCAGGTGATTGTATTTTTTTTTCTCCTTAGACTTTTGCATTCCTTCTTTCCTCTGCTATTTTAAGAGCCTCATCAGACAACCACTTTGCTTTCTTACACTTCTTTTCTTTTGGTATGGTTTCTCTTGCTGCCTCCTGCATGATGTCCTGCGTCTCTGTCCATAATTCTTCTGGTACTCTATCAGGTACAGGACATTAAATCTGTTCATGACCTCCACCGTGTATTCTTTAGGGATGTTGTGTAGGTCATATCTGTCTGGTCTAATTGTTTTCCCCATTTTCTTTAGTCTAAGCCTGAATTTTGCAATCAGTTGGTTGTGATCTGAGCCACAGTCTGCTCCAGGTCTTGTTTTTGCTGACTGAATGGAGGTTCTCCATCTTTGACTGCAGAGTATGTAATCAATCTGGTTTAGATGCTGGCCATCTGGTGATGTTCATGTGTAAAGTACCTCTTGTGTTGCTGGAAGAGGGTGTTTGCTATGACTAGTGCGTTCTCTTGGCAGAACTCTATCAATCTTTGCCCTGCTTCATTCTGTGTTCCAAGACCAAACTTGCCTGTTATTCCATTTACTTTTTGATTTCCTACTTTGGCATTCCAATCTCCTAAGATAATGTGGACATCATTTCTTGGTGTCTGTTCTATGAGGTGTTGTAGGTTCTCATAGAACTGGTCAACTGTGGCTTCATCTGCACTAGTGGTTGGTGCAGACTTGGATTACAGTGATATGGAAAAGTTTGCCTTGGATTCTGACTGACATCATTCTATCATTTTTTATGTTGCTTCCCATTACTGCTTTTCTCACTCTTTTGCTGACAATTATGGCTACTCCGTTTTTTCTGAGGTTTTCTTGCCCACAGTAGTAGATATGATGGTTTCCAGAGTAGGTGTTTTGTCTGTGCTTTTGTAGTATTGTGGATGTTTTTGTTTGTGTATTTTGTGGTTTACTTTTTTGTTTATTAATGCTTTTTTAAATTATTATTTTTTTGTTTTATTAATTTTTATTAATTTTGGTGTTTGTTATTGGTTGTGTAGGTTTGTGTGAAGAATGGGCTGCCTGTCGGTTCCTCTTTTCCCCATTGCTGCTTCGAATTTTGGTTTCGATGCAGCAATGGGGGAAAGGAGGAGGAGGCAGTCAGCCCGTTCTTCCACTGGCTGTTATGGTTCATTAGGTAGGTTGAGGGAGAAGGAAGCAGAGAAGAGCTATCTCTGCCTGACAATGGTTCTCTCCTCTCTGTCTCCTTTCTCTCCTGGCTTACCTAACCGGAGATCGGCAGGCAGCGATCCGTAAGGGGTGGTGCTCTTCCTTGCGGATTGCTGGCTGCTGCCTTTGTATTACCTCTGTCGGAAGTACAAAGGCAGCAGCCAGTCATCCACCAGGGAGGGTGCTTCCCCTGACAAATTGCTGCCTGTTTTTGGTGGGTTTTTTTCCACCCTGGCTCAACTTTCCTTGAGGCCGGCGGTGGTCTCGCCGTGTCTTCAGCGGGGTAGCATGGAGGAGAGGGAGTCCCTCTTTTCCCCATTGCTCAGGGAAAGGAGACAGGCGGGTGTCTCACGGTGGAGTTTTGTGGGTGTCTGTTTTGCTTGGCTGTGAGGCGCTGCGTCTGCCTGCAGCGGACTTGTACTCCTGTTGTGTTTTGTAATTTTATTTTTCGCGCGCTGGCTTTCTCAGCATTTTGCGCACTCACAGCGCGCAGGACGCTGGGACTTGTAGTTTTGCATTTGTGGTTTGCATTCATGCGGTGGTTTTTTCCTGCAGCTCGATTTTAATTGGCCGCGCCGCGTTTCCCAACATTCTTTTTACTTGCGCCTTTCAGCCTGATTGGCTGTGGCACAGCGCAGCACAGAGAACATTGGGAATTGAAGTTGTTTCCCTTTGTTCACATTCATGGGGCTCTTGCCCCACTGGCGGATTTCTCAACCCTGCAGTAACCTCTGGACCGGGTTCGGGCGAGTGCAGGAGGCTCGGTATGGGATAGGATGGACAGGTGCAGAAACGTATAGCAAGTTCCAACGGTTAACCCTTGGATTTATAGTTATAGATGTCACCTTTAATTGTGTAAAAACATGTGTACATTTTGTCTTCTTACTATTATGCACAACTCTTTGCTCTAACCTTTCATCTTCAACGATTCTGCATCAAAAGCAGACAAACAGATAAAGAACAATTGTCGGGGGAAATTGAAATGTTTTTGCTGCTCCCAGTTCAAGAATGTGATTTTGGGCTAGACTAATAAGCAAGCATTCCTTCACTGAGAGACACAGACATGCCTCTTTCAAAAACATTTGTTAGGCAAACAAAGTAGAATAAAAAGCTAGGTTTGTTACTCCTGCACTCCTTGACCCCACTGCACCCTATGATAACATTTGGACACTACAGAAATGCATCTGTATTCTTAGTAGAAATAAACTAACAGACAGGTCTAATAGACTGTGATACAAATGCATGTATGAGCCTGCTAATCCAACAATACATCCTGAGGCTCAAATTTCAGAAGAAACCTGGGTGAGTTTTGCCTGGGCTTGGGCAGCAGCAGCAGCAGCAGTTTTAACCAACCCAAATAAAAGGGGCCTGCCGCCGCCGCCGCCGGGCAGCCACCCCAGCCGGGGGTGAGGAGGAGGAAGAGAGCCGGGCGAGCGGCAAAGGGGCCTGCCGCCGCCGCCGCCAGGCAGCCACCCCAGCCGGGGGTGAGGAGGAGGAAGAGAGCTGGGCGAGCGGCAAAGGGGCCTGCCGCCGCCGCCGCCGCCGGGCAGCCACCCCAGCCGGGGGTGAGGAGGAGGAAGAGAGCGGGGCGAGCGGCAAAGGGGCCTGCCGCTGCCGCCGGCGGGCAGCCACCCCCAGCCGGGGGTGAGGAGGAGGAGGAGAGCCGGGCGAGCGGCAAAGGGGCCTGCCGCCGCCGCCGCCGGGCAGCCACCCCAGCCGGGGGTGAGGAGGAGGAAGAGAGCGGGGCGAGCGGCAAAGGGGCCTGCCGCTGCCGCCGCCGGGCAACCACCCCCAGCCGGGGGAGAGGAGGAGGAGGAGAGCCGGGCGAGCGGCAAAGGGGCCTGCCACCGCCGCCGCCGGGCAGCCACCCCAGCCAGGGGTGAGGAGGAGGAAGAGAGCCGGGCGAGCGGCAAAGGGGCCTGCCGCCGCCGCCGCCGGGCAGCCACCCAGCCGGGGGGTGGAGGGGTGAGGAGGAGGAGGAGAGCCAGAGTCCCAGGCAAAGGATAAGTAACAGATATGCAAATGTAGAAGACCTAATATAGCAACTGACATAGAGACTTTATACTGACTAAACATAGAAACTGACATAGAGACTGTGTTTTAAAGTGTGATAATATGCATGATAATATGTTGTCTTAAATGTGTTAAACTTTTAAAAACTGTGATAAAATGCATGAGGAGAGAAAAATGGCGCAGACACCGGCAACCACGCCAAAAATCTTGCCAAGAGAACCCTATTGACCAAAACAAAAGGCAAAACAAAAGGGCAGGCTAGGTGATACAGGATGCTTAACACCACAGAGGGGAGAAAGGGGAGGGACAGGAAGGGGGAGGGGAAATGCAATGTTGCAAGGAACAATACTGCATAGGGACATGGAATGTGAGATCAATGAACCAAGGAAAACTGGAAGTGGTAAAAAGTGAGATGGAAAGAATAAGCATTGACATCTTGGGCATCAGTGAGCTAAAATGGACAGGGATGGGCGAATTCAGCTCTGGAAACCATCATATCTACTACTGTGGTCAAGAAAACCTTAGAAGAAATGGAGTAGCCATAATTGTCAATAAAAGAGTGAGAAGAGCAGTAATGGGATACAATCTCAAAAATGACAGAATGATGTCAGTAAGAATTCAGGGCAAACCCTTCAATGTTACTGTGATCCAAATATACGCACCAACCACTGGTGCAGATGAAGCCACAATGGACCAGTTCTATGAGGACTTACAACAGCTCATAGAACAGACGCCAAGAAATGATGTCCAAATTATATTAGGAGACTGGAATGCCAAAGTAGGAAATCAAAAAGTGGAGGGAATAACAGGCAAATTTGGTCTTGGAGTACAGAATGAAGCAGGGCAAAGATTGATAGAGTTCTGCCAAGAGAACGCACTGGTCATAGCAAACACTCTCTTCCAGCAACATAAGAGGCGACTTTACACATGGACATCACCAGATGGCCAACACCGAAACCAAATTGACTACATACTCTGCAGCCAAAGATGGAGAACCTCCATACAGTCAGCAAAAACAAGACCTGGAGCAGACTGTGGCTCAGATCACAACCTATTGATCGCAAAATTCAGGCTTAGACTAAAGAAAATAAGGAAAACACGGAGACCAGAAAAATATCACCTAGACAGCATCCCTAAAGAATACGCGGTGGAGGTGATGAACAGATTCAATGGCTTAGACTTAATAGATAGAGTGCCAGAAGAATTATGGACAGAGATGAGGGACATCATGCAGGAAGCAGCAAAGAAAACCATACCAAAAGAAAAGAAGAGTAAGAAAGCAAAGTGGTTGTCTGATGAGGCTCTTAAAATAGCAGAGGAAAGAAGGAACACAAAAGTCAAAGGAGAAGGAAA
The DNA here is from genome assembly GCA_035047305.1 of Bradypodion pumilum. Lineage (NCBI taxonomy): Eukaryota > Metazoa > Chordata > Lepidosauria > Squamata > Chamaeleonidae > Bradypodion > Bradypodion pumilum. The sequence goes on from JAWDJD010000001.1 coordinate 94,054,629, forward strand.
AACTACAATCATTTGAACACAGAATTTCAAAGAAAAGCAAGGAGAGATAAGGAAAACTACCTAAAAGAACAGTGCAGAGAAATGGAGGAAAACAACAAAAGAGGCAGAACCAGAGATCTTTTCAAAAAAATTGGGGAAATTAAGGGAACATTTAAAGCAAAAATGACCATGATAAGGGACAAAGAAGGAAAGGAGCTAGCTGATGCAGAAGAGATTAAGAAAAGATGGAAAGAGTACACAGAGGAACTCTACAAAAAGGATCTCAACACTCCTGACAATCACAATGATGAAGAAGTAGAACCTGAGCCAGACATCCTGGAGAGCGAAGTCATAAAGGCCCTAAAGAGCACTGCAAACAACAAAGCGAGTGGAGATGATGGTATCCCAGTTGAATTCTTTAAAGCGCTAAAAGATGACGGCGTCAAATTACTGCATTCAATATGCCAGCAGATTTGGAAAACAAAACAATGGCCACAGGATTGGAAAAGATCAGTATACGTCCTAATCCCAAAAAAGGGCAATGCCAAAGAATGTTCAAATTATCGAACAATCGCGCTCATCCCACACGCCAGTAAGGTGATGCTCAAGATAATACAGGATAGACTTCAGCAGCATGTGGAAAGAGAATTACCAGAGGTGCAGGCAGGTTTCAGAAGAGGCAGGGGGACTAGAGACCACATTGCCAACATACGCTGGATCATGGAGAAAACAAAGGAATACCAGAAACAAGTTTACTTCTGTTTTATTGACTACACTAAGGCATTTGACTGTGTGGACCACAACAAGATGTGGCAAGTAATTAAAGAGATGGGAATACCAGAGCACCTCATATGCCTCCTGAGAAATCTGTACATGAACCAAGAAGCAACAGTTAGGACAGAACATGGAATGACAGAGTTGTTTGGAATAGGAAAAGGAGTAAGACAAGGCTGCATTTTGTCACCATGCTTATTCAACCTATACACAGAGCACATAATGCACAGTGCAGGGATGGAGGAATCACAATATGGGATTAAAATCGCTGGGAGAAACATCAACAATCTGAGATATGCAGACGATACAACCCTAATGGCAGAAAGTGAGGAAGACCTAAAGAATCTCTTGATTGGGCTGAAGGAGGAGAGTGCAAAAGCTGGCTTGAGACTCAATATCAAGAAAACCAAGATAATGGCAACAGGCCCAATCAGTTCCTGGAAGATAGATGGGGAAGAAGTAGAAGCAGTGACAGATTTCACTTTTCTAGGATCAAAGATCACGGCAGATGGGGATTGCAGCCATGAAATAAAAAGGCGACTGATTCTTGGGAGACAAGCAATGAGAAACCTGGGGAACATAGTGAAAAGCAGAGACATCACACTGAAAACAAAAATTAGAATAGTCAAAGCAATGGTTTTCCCAGTAGTAATGTACGGATGTGAGAGCTGGACAATTAGGAAGGCTGAACGCAGAAGAATAGATGCCTTTGAAATGTGGTGTTGGAGGAGGGTTTTGAGAGTCCCCTGGACAGCGAGGAGAACAAATAGGTCAATCTTAGAAGAAATTAACCCTGAATGCTCACTGGAAGGTCAAATAGTAAAGATGAAGCTAAAATACTTTGGACATCAAATGAGAAGGGGGGATTCACTTGAGAAGGCATTGATGTTGGGAAAGGTGGAGGGCAAAAGAAGAAGGGGGAGGCCAAGGATGAGATGGCTAGATGGCATTGTAGACACAATGGGCACAGAGCTGGGAGGGCTGAGGGGGATGGTGGAGGACAGAGGCGCCTGGAGAGCAATGGTCCATAGGGTCGCAAAGGGTCGGAACCGACTGTGCGACTGAACAACAACAACAACAACTAATAATAATAATAATAATAATAATAATAATAATAATAATAATAATAATAATAATAATAATAATAATAATAATAATAATAATAATAATAATAATAATAATAATAATAATAATAATAATAATAATAATAATAATAATGAAGTCACTTTATTACAGTCATTGACCAGCATCCAACCCAAATATGTATTGGTGGATGAGACTGGGAGAAAAAGAGAAAGCTCTAAGCGATGGTGTAACAATGTTCCCATCTGTTTAAGACACTCCCTAATGGCATTTTTTGGAGAGAGAAAAACCGAAAAGGGAAAAGAAAAGAAAAAAAAAGGGGGGGGGGAATAATCAGTCCATTTCACAGAATGAAAGCTGTGCTAGTTTGGTGGCCACAAACAGTAACCAAAAGGGTATTTTCTACCATTTTGCTACCTAGCAGATTTACCAAATGAAACCTCTTCCCCACCCCACCCCACCCACTTCTTCACAAAGGAGACCTACCAGTCTTGGGAAGGGGCTCCTCACACATCCAGACAGAAAAATGCACAACTCTGCTTGATGCAATTCTCTGTGTATCAGCACAACATCCAGGAGAATTCACAGCATTTGCATCCCAGTATTCCACAGCATTACAACTTTGTGTCATCACCTTTCTTGATCGCATGTGTGTTCCCCCTTTTGCCCAAAAATATTAAACGAGAAAGCTACAATTCATTCTGTGCCAAAAATTTGGGGTATACAGAAAAAGCCTCTTAGATGATTATAGTATTTTTGAACGGCAGTTGGGTGTACCCTGGTAACGGCAACCTTGTGTTTCCAGCTAATATTTCAATCACTTGGTCAGGCAAAAGGAACTGTAGAATGACCTCACCAAAAGGAGTCTTCATTTTAGCAGTTTCACGTCTGGCCTAGACATGGAAGAAGAAGCCAAAAATTTGTCCCATGAGGGTGTTGCCCTTTCTTATTCCATTTGGTAGAAACTTCCCTTTAAAAAGAATTTTATTGAAAAGAAAAATTAGAGAAATTTTCATGGCGATTCTTGTGTTCATCTGACTTACAAGATGGGTGAGGAGTGTGTATGTACCCTGTTTTTCATGGTACACTCACCTCTATGGCAGCCGGCAGCCAACACCAACATTCGTTGCAAAACGAGGGTCATTGCAAAACAAGGAAAGCGGTATATAAAAAATAAATTCAATTCAAATTCAATTCAATCTCCCATACTTCAGCTAAAGCCTCCTCCTAACTTTTTAATTAAACCCCAGGAGAAGACTTCATGAGGGAGTTCCTTTCCCAAGGCATTTCCAGATCAGGAAGTTTTGGATGGCCATGAAAGCTGCTGAGGGATGAAGGAATGTAAAACAGAAAAAATGAAGAACCCTTGACCATTTTGTGGTGTGTGGCAAGCAAAGAATTATTATTATTATTTGGAAAAGGAATTCTTAGGGCTCTAAAAATAAGGGAGGGAAAAATGGGAACACTTTTTATAGTGAAGTAACGCCTGGGGAAACTGGAATAAAGGTACAATAATAACATAACTTTTCTCCCTGGAGCTAGACACAACATTGCTTATCTATCTATCTATCTATCTATCTATCTATCTATCTATCTATCTATCGATCGATCGATCGATCGATCGATAGATAGATAGATAGACAGACAGACACATTTTTTCTGAGAAACATTGTGAGTTCTTTCTTTGGACGCGGTGGAGAATCAAAATGGTGTCCAGGTGGTGGTGTCACTTTGACTGGTAGTATGTATGTATTAATAAACAAACAAATGTATTTGGTGGAAAACAAAGCTATACTAAGATCACTGCAATAGGTGGGACCTACCTGGAAGAAACTGTTGGATGATTCTCCTCCCCCTCCATAACCTCACAATTTATCTGCCCATAAATAGGACGGAGTGTTTTGAAAGGCCATTTGCCCACAGCTGGCCACAACACAAGGGCAGGGTTAAGTTACTAGCTCTTTACTGTCTTTATACAGTGCTTTCTGGCTGGTTTGTATGAGCTACTCCGATTTTCTGATGACACCCCTGTTGTTTACTTACTGTTAACAGATTAAGTAGGTCATGCCTGCTAAGTCTACCCAACTGCCATATAGCATACATTTACAAGCCATCATAGAATATCCTTCTAATTAGAATTCATTGTGGGAGGCTGTAAAAGCCCCTGGAGGCCTCCTGAAAAGGGGAATTTATGACATGGAATGCCTGACTGACATCCCCTTGCTGCTCCAATCTGTTTTTAAGGCTGACCACATCATTCTGTAAAACTCTTGTTGCTACTCGAAAGACAGAAAACCTCTGAGAGAGAATGCATGTTAACCGCCACTTAGTTTGTATCTGTGCCTCAGGCATATGGCAGCTCAAATTGCAGTTCTATATATCTTCAGGTACTTAGACATTTGGAAGAATGTAGAACATAGAAGAGGAGAAAATACAAAGGCTTTGGAGAGAGGACACGAAATAATGACATAATAGAACAGGAATTCTTAGCTAGGAAGGAAAGATGGCTCACTAATTTTTCCTCTCATGGTTGTGCTAGTCAGACAGTGTGAGGCTTTAGATCAGGAGTTTCCAACATTTCCCCGCCAGGAGCCAGTTCCTGCCACTGCGCTCAGCTGTGGGGGCCAGAGTCGTGGCTGTGCCCACTACTTGCATTTTTGGCGTCATTGATGGCGGCGGAAGCAATTGCACCATTTTTCCAGGTTCTTACACAGCCTTTGCCACTTCCCAGGGTGGCAGGAGGCTTTTCAGAGCATGTTCACTCTGCTTTGGGTTTTTTCCCGCCGGTCCTCCGCTGTGCTTTGGCAGCCAAACCACAACTGTTTTCAACTTCCTGGTTCCGCACTGGGATCCCAGGTGCTAATGTAAACTCTGCCCGGCACCAGAAGTCACCAACCACCACGTACAAACAGTGGAGAAGAGGAAGTGAATTCTTGCACTCCAGCCTTACCACTCCATTGATGCCATTTTGTTAGGAAGGTGTGGAAAAAGCACTAATCATATTCAGACCAAAAGTTTGACTAGCTCTAAAGCAGTAGTTCCCAACATGGGGCCCACGCCCCACAGTAGGACTTCAATTCCCAGAAACCTAAGTCAATACATTGGCTGATCAATTCCCAGAAGCCTAAGTCAGTACATTGGCTGATCAGTGCTTTGGTGAATTGACTTAGGCTTCTGGGAATTGAAATCCAAAAACCAAAGGTTGGGAAACACTGCAAATCCAAAAGATTGGAAAAGTCCTGCCTTTTCGGGGCTTCCAGTGTGGCATGAAGTGCCATAATTGCATCCATCTAAAAATAGCTAAAACTCTTCTTCAGGATTTCTCCAGCAGCATGAAGAAGGTAAATACGATGTGAGTGGATTGATATTCCCACCTCCCTCTTCATGCTTCCAGACTGTGACTCCCAAATAGGGCTTGTCTCCTCTTTGTTCACCCTTTTTATCCTGCAGTGAAGATACCACTGCTTTGGTAAGAGAGGGCAGTATCATAATTAGCCTAGCTGCATAATCTAAGCACAGAGGCAGAGTGGCAGCAGCAGGATGTGGAAGTGATCTTAGTGCAGGGGTTCTCAACCTTTTTAAGCCACGGGCCATGTCATGCTCCCTCAGACAGTTGAGCAGGTTGGACTAGTGTTTTCCCCTGCTGTAAACGGTGCCGTAAAATGCATCCATGGCTGTTGTAAATGCGTTGTATGACAGCGGCGGCCCAGATGAAATAGCGCCATGGGCCAGATCCAGCCCATGGGCCATAGGTTGAGAACCCCTATCTTAGTGGTTTGCCAGATGGTTCCTAATCTGGCAGATCCCATTGCATTTTGTAAACCTGCCTCTCTTAACATGCATACTTCTGCAGATTGGGGCAGATTTCATGACATAGTTTACCTGTGATTTCTGAAGAGCTACTGACATCTGGATCATTTTTAATTACTTTACAGTGGAAGGATGAAATCTTGAGGGAATGGGATCATTCAGGACTCTTGCTTTATTCATTATACTGTATTGTAAAAATTTCCAGCGGGGTTTATGATACATAGACCAGTAACCTTACTTGCCACAACAAATTACTACTAATCAATTAGGTCCTCTTTATTACATTTTGGTGTGCACAAACTGTATCATTGCATGCAAGTCATGTACATCCCAGAATCAAAAGAGGCACTATTTCATTAGCAGCAACTTCACTCCCATTGTGCAGACAGAGCTATGTAACAGGATATTGTCACACAAAGGTTGAGAAAGGATATTGTATAAATCTGCACAAAAGCATGTACATCCACGCACATAGTAGCACAGTGGAGGTAAATATTACACCAGGCCCAGGAGACCATTTAAATAATTCTAGCCATTTATATGTTGTTGTTGTTGTTGTTGTTTGTATTTGCATTCCATGCCATCGTGTTCTCTGGTTGGTTCACAATGTAACTACAGTTTGCCCCGAAAAACTGGGTGTTCCTTTTACCAACCTCACAAGGTTAGAAGGCTGAATTAACCTTAGTTTCCCTCCTCTGGAGCTCTTCCTCTCTCTCACTCTACAATCACCAGTTCACACTTGACGGGCCATTTATTCATTACTGAACATGTTACCCTTGGAAGCAGCATCGATACCACTATGATGGATGGATGGAGCGATTCCCATCTATCATTCAGCATGCTTGTCAAAATATACAGAACTTATGTCACATCATCTCATTGGACCACACTGTACTATTTCTATTGGTGCTGTCTTTTGCATTTTGTCTCAAGATGCAACCTTAACTCCACACTTTAAAACCTGAATATTCTTGCAACCTGTTTGCTTGGCCATAAGAGGACTGTGATTCATACCTGCAGCAGTGAAATTTGTTAAACACTAATGTGCAGATTCGAGTAGACTTCTCATTCAGCCTTTGACAGAGTTAATGCCAACAAATTGTAACAGAGTCATCTGATGTTTTAGGAACATTATTTTTTATCACAATAATTGTCACTCTCCCTTAATGTTTATTTATAGAAAAGTCTTAAGATGATGAAAGAAAGATGAAAATTGCTTGCTAAAGAGCTGCCTCTGTGAGCCCTACTGAGACGCCTGGGGACACATCTTTCTTAAAGACTGCCTTTCGTCTTTTTGAGACTGGCTACTTCCAAAAGCTGAGCCACACAGCCAAAAGGTTATTTAACAGTACTTTGTTTTCTGCAAGTGAGCTGTAGATGTCAACTGAATAGCAGATGCGGAGTTCTGAAATGAATCTTTCATGATAAATAAGAAATCTCTGTAAACCCCAATTCCAGATTCATAACTTATGAAGAATACACCTGGGACTAAACAGGTTCTAAGCATTCAAGATATGGGGTGGTGGTGCAGAGAAACGGAAGCATCCACAGGTGCTCTGCTTTCCAAATGTCTACCTTAGCTAACTGGTGCTTTCCTGTCTCTCTTCCAAGAAATCTTTCAACTTTTGGACAACATTCTATCAGATGGGAAGACCATGGGGACTTTCTAGACTACCAACAATGAAAAACAGAGGCTTATTTTGTTTTGTGAGATCAACAGACAATTTTCCTTCCTAAGCTGTTCTTTTGGAAACATCATAGATTCCAAATATGACTACTGATTAGGGGAGGGCTGTAGTCATTTCACTGGTCACATATATCCCTCCTATGGAATAAAAGAGAAGTTATCATTTTACTGACGTGCCATAGTCAGACTGCAAACAGCAGTGGCAGTTATTGTCATGTTGCCATTCCCTTGTCCTCCATGTACTACAGAAGTTTCAATTCTGCTTCTTAGAATAATAAGCACAGTAGTTGTCGGCTGTATATGCACTAATTGCATAGCTGTTTCAGTTGAAGGGTACTGCAGTGGCTCAAGTTGCTAAGACGCTGACTGGGAAGCGGAAGGTCAGCAGTTCGATTCCCGAGTACTGCAGGACGGAAATGAGCTCCCGTCTTCGTCCCAGCTCCTGCCAACCTAGCAGTTCGAAAGCAAGAAATTGCAAGTAGATAAATAGGGACCACTTCGGTGGGAAGGTAACAGCGTTCCGTGCGCTCCGGTGTCTAGTCATGCCTGCCACATGACCACGGAAACGTCTGCAGAAGCAGACAACGCTGGCTCTTCGGCTTAGAAACAGAGATGAGCACTGCACCCTAGAGTTGGATACGACTGGCTTTCGAGCAAGGGAAACCTTCAGTTGAATACCACAATTGCTAGGACCACAAGAACAGTGAGTACTTGCCAACTGAGTGCAAGCCCCACTGAGTTCAAGGGAACTTCCTCGCAGATAATTATGTATAACACCACAGCTATATATTTGAAGATATTTTGTTGCAGCCTTGCTGATTTCAATACAAAACAAGAAAGCAGGAAAAAATTGGCTGGGATAGTTTTATTTATTTCAGGTAAAGGAGATTTCCCAGGCTCTTATTGTTAAGAAATAAGAACCGTCTTCCATGTTCAAACAATTTATGTGAGGAGTCTGTCATTTATTATGGGAACACCAAGTACCACAGCGGGTCCATTATTATCTCTCACTCCCTGTGCACAAGCAGCATGAGCAAGTGAAGGAGATTAAGGAAAAGAACAGAGAGGTTTTCAAAGTTGCTGACAAGTATTCAATACACAAAGACTTGCTTTCTGCTAACAATGCTACTGTTTAACTTACCACACTACAGCTTCCAATATGCTGTGGGGAATGACAGGATGATTGAACCAGTATTCAACCTGTATGTAGGTTTGTAGTATAGATTTATCACCAGTGTCTGGGAACACGGTTGTGCCATGCTCAAGAACTCTACCATTTCTGAAAATTCTGTGTACAAGAAGTTGTGTTCCTCATTGTTCTGTCACTGACAGGTGCGGAAGTCAAAAGATCTGTGAGAGGGGTTGGTTTATTTGTAAATCAAGTTCTGGACATCATAGTCCTGTACATCCCCATCTCTGAAACTCGGAGAGCCACATCCACTCCCACAACCCCTGATTTCCCAAAAAAATTCTTTGCAAATTGTAATGGAGCTAGGTTTTTTTGTTTTTATTTGTCTGAAGGACCCACTTCTGCCTTTCACTCGTCCTCCAATTTTGAAAACCCCAGCAACATTCCGTAAACTGAGCCACTATTTTCTATGGATTTCTTTTTATTATGTGACTTTTACATTAACTAAGCCATTCGTTAACCAAAGTACCACTGTACTTCATTTCATGATCTTATTATTGAGTGATTACTGCAGTGGCTCAAGTGACTAAGATGCTGACTGAGAGGCAGAAGGTCAGCAGTTCGATTCCAGAGTACTGCAGGACGGAATGAGCTCCCGTCTTTGTCCCAATTCCTGCCAACCTAGCAGTTCGAAAGCAAGAAATTGCAAGTAGATAAATAGGGACCACTTTGGTGGGAAGGTAACAGCATTCCATGCGCTCCGGTGTCTAGTCATGCCTGATAGATAGATAGATAAATCTTTATTGTCATTGTCCTGCACAGAACGAGATTGGCCACATGACCACATGACCACATGACCACGGAAACGTCTGCAGAAGCAGACAGTGCTGGCTCTTCGGCTTTGAAACAGAGATGAGCACTGAACCCTTGAGTCGGATACGACTGGCTTTCGAGCAAGGGAAATTTTTACCTTTACCTTTACTAGAGCATTATGACAGAGTATTTTTGGATCACAACTCCCAAAATTCCCCAACAACATGGCCAGCAGGGATTTCCCAAAATTAAAGATTCCAAAAAGGCTTCCCCAGGTTGAAATGAATCCAAACGAAGCCTCGGGAGTTTCTGAGGAGGAATGAATTTTTAATTTATCAGTAAAAAATAAAAATAAAAATACTGGCAGTGTAGGTTTTGCTGCTGGATTTCAGCCTACTGTACGTATCTCACACTCAGCTCTTTTGATTTCAAGACTGGTAAGCACAGATGTAATTTGTGAGCCTGGTCGCTTTGCTGTGTGGTTCTCAGGAAATCCCATTTCTGAAGGAAAAAAGAGCTGGTGGCTGTTAAGGAGGCCTGGGCATCTCATCTGATTGGATTAAAATAGTCTCATGATGTAAGAGGTCCTGAAAAACAAGCAAATTATCTGTTGGCAACAGAGAAGGAAAATTCTCTTTCACACGGAAAATCAAACTGAATACAAGCAGAACAAGATGGGAAGTATCAGAGTTTTTGGTGGGTTTGAGAAGTCGGGCATTTATTATAGAAACAGGAATTAAAACAGCAAGTCTGTTACAACAGCATTAGCATATGGAGGATCCCTGACAGTAACATAGGTACAGAAATAATACTTTTCTAGAAGTGTAATGTATGTTATTTGCTTTTTAATTGGATAAGCCAGAATCCTGTTGGGTTCCACGTGGTGGAAGAGTAATCATCCAAGTGGTATGGCCATCACACATGTAACTTGGTCCTGGTTGCTCGATGAGTCATGCAACACACAACACACTGGGGGTGGGTAGGGGGACCACTGTGTGACTGCCCTTTTGTGCACTGTAAAATGCAACAGGATGCTAGCGTAGTGGTCTCATGATACAGCTCTGTACATTAATATGATCCTTTGTGTTTGTACCTGTACCTGGTACAGGTACATATGTATGTTTTCTGTATCTATTTTAATTTTGTTGTGAGACCCCCACATGCACCAGTTAGGGGAGAAAGACAGGATAACAATCAAATATATTTAAAAATAGAAATAGGCATCTGTGTGGCATTCAGCACAAGCACAACTTTAAGTGTGGCTTCCCATGGTTTCTGTCCCACATCAATGAAGCCTAAGATATTTATATAGCCAGGTTCCCCTGAGAGGGGTGGTGCTGGAAAGAACAAATGTTCTAAATCCATTGGTATTTGGTACATTTGCTTCTTTATATTTGCCTGGAAATGACCACAGGGTTTTAGATTCAAGGTACAGCATGTATGAGGAGAATGAGTTTTTTAATCAGTTGTACTTATATTCTGTGGTCGCTTAATGTGTTGCACGACAGCGGCGGCCCACATTTGTCGCTGAATTGACAAATGGAAGGTTGGCAGGTCACCGGTTTGAGACCCGAGTGCTGGATGACGGAGTGAGCTTCTGTCTCTGTCCCAGCTCCTACCAACCTAGCAGTTTGAAAGCAAGAAATTGCAAGTAGATAAATAGGTACCATGCCTGTCACATGTCCACAGAAACGTCTGCAGATGCAGACAGCGCTGACTCTTTGGCTATAAATGGAGACGAGTTGGATCCCACCCATTTTATATAGTCTTCCACAAAGAGTAGGTAAGAGAGCAGTGAGGAAAAGTGTCCAGCCATGTATTTTGAATGCATTTCTCAAGAATATATTCTTTGCTTAGACTTACCTGAATCTGAATGTCAGCAGCAATGGGATCACTTCCTAACCACTTCCTTAAAACACACATGACACCAGGCAAAACACCAATCATTACCTTTGAAATGAGAGGAGCAAGATCTGACCATGCTTCCTTCCCCCTCAAAGGCCATCTGTTGATTGAGTTAAAGACACACAGAGAGATAGAAACATGATGCTGCCTTTGCAATAACAGGAAAGCATGCTGTCAGGAGACAGCCTCCACCCTCTCTGCTGTTCCTCTTGACCTTTTTGCACACAAACAAGGCTACACAGATTGTGCAGCCCCCGTTCCTGTCCAGATTTCAAATGCAGAAACCTGGGGGCATTGTAGCAGTTTTGTGAATTATGATTCCATTCTTCTGGACCCGTGATGGCGAACCTTGGCACTCCAGATGTTCTTTGACTTCAATTCCCAGAAGCCCAAGCCCCCATGAATCCACATGAATGGGTTTGCTGTGATTCATCCGGCCCACGCCATGCCACCCTCATCACTCCTGGAAGCGGAAGTAAAACATGCCCTCAGAGTGTACTAATACTTTGGGGAAATATGTAAGTGTGATTGTGTTGCATTGATTTAAGTCTGCTATTAGCACATCGAATCAGCTTTCCCTGGTGTTTTCATGTAGATATGGTCTCCTCTGGCACCCCGGGGGTCTCAATGTCCCTATGACATGGCCCCGCCCCGGGCTCAGTGCGTGCTTGGGATTTAGTGTCTCCACCCCACCCCCCAAGTCTCTGGGTTGGCTCTGTTTCTCAGCCTCGGGGTGGGTGACATGAGTGCACACTATCAATCTCTGCCTTGCCGCTCACTGCTTCCCCTGAACCCTGACTCCATGTGCCTATATAATACTGTGGGTTTCTTATGATGCGTACCCCCTCCCCCCCCCATGTGTGGGCAGTCCTGCTGGTGCCTTCTCTATTTTTTTCAGGTCCCCAGACACTTAAGACGTGGTTCCTGTCATTGTCACAGCCGGCTATTTCGCGGTTTCATCCCGCAGTGCTTCTGCTGGGGGAGTGCACCTTGGCTGTGAGAGGGCACACATTTCCTCCTGTTTCCACTCGCTGCTGGGCATCTCACCATGAAGATGGCACAGTTCTTTCCTGCCGATTTTCATATTGAACATTTTGCTGTGTGGTGCGTCCATCTCATAGGTGGGATGGTGCATTTTTTAACTCAAGAAGGTGAGGCCTGCACTGATAGGCTTCCTTCCATGCGATGGATTGAGGTGCTCCTGCCTCTGTTCTTCTGCTTTCCTTGCAGTGCATCCACAGGTAACGTTCATCCCATAGGTGGGATGACGCATTTCCGAAGTCATGAAGGCGAGGCCTGCACGGGTGGACCTCCTTCTATGCAATGGACCGAGGTGCCTCCCTTGCCTCCATTCTTTTTCTCTCATACCTGACAGCCATGGCCTGGTCTTCTTTTGCTATGCTATGTGCCCAATTCTATAGTTCTAGAGGCTAGGGCCTCCAGCCACTCCATGGGTTCATTGCCTTTTTGCCTCAATTTGTTCCTTCCATTGCACTGGGGCCTCCAGCCAGGTAGGTCAGTCTGGGGTGGGTTGGGGTTCAGCCGTTGGCTGTACCCCATTTGGCGGGTAGTTCAGGTGATTTTAATCAGAATTACGTGTTTAGTTATTCTGTTGGTGTCTTGGGTAATTTGGGACCTTGTCAGCACTATCACTTGGGGTGTTCTCACGGCTGTCGAATAGCCGCAGACCTAGGTCAGCTGATCAGGAAGCTTTGCCAGCTTCCTGGTCACAGAGCTTGGTCCTACTGTTCGGCACAGTGCTGGCCTGCCTGCAGAGCTTTTCTGATGTCCCTATTATTTGGGATCCAAATTCTCTAGTATTGACCCTAGTTATTATCATGCACCCACACTACTTAGTCCCCAGTGCAATAGTTTGTAACAACCTATCTTGGCTTAATAAAGTGGCCCATGTTTGAACCCATCACATGTGTCCGTCTCTTCACTAGGGGGTGGCAGGCAATGTCATACTGTCCCCTCAAAAAAAGATTAGGGATTTATATTTTAATAATAGATTCCCTAAATTCTCTGTCTGTCACTGCTGGGAACAATTCACTAACACACAATTCATGCAGCAAAGGCTTTTTGATGTACACACAAATGTGGAAAGGAGACCTTTGCAATTAGTACTAAGGAAATAGAAAACGTGGCTTTTGATTTAGAGAAATATTTTGAAGTTGTATACAGTGGAACCTCAGTTAACAGAATTAATGTGTTCTCCAGGACGTTTCATACAGTGAAAATTACTTAAACTGAATTTCCCATAGGAATGCATTGAATACAATTTCCCATAGGAGTGCATCGAAAACCAAAATATGTTAACTAAAATGTGGTTACCCATAGGAATGCATTGAACACCAATTAATCCGTTCTGGAACAAAATCTGTAAACCGAGCCACTATTTTCTATGGATTTCCTTTCATTATGTGGTTTTTACGTTAACCAAGCTGTTCGTTAACCAAGGTTCCACTGTGCTTCATTTCATGATCTTCAAAAAAATCTATTATTGAGCAATTAGTGCATTATGACAGAGTTATTTTTAAGCTGAATTACTAATGACTCTGCAGATCTTGTTGACTAGCAACTTGCATCAACCCCAGGCAGCAAAGCCAATGATCAAGGATTATGGTTTCTAAATAGTCACAAATTGCTCCTTCCTATTGTATAGCAATAGTGTTTAACCTGTTGGTCCCTCCCACCACAGGAACCATACACAAAATAATTTGCATCTGCCATAACCTTATCTCCATACTATGGAAATCTTTTGCATATAGAGGTTTACTCCATACAGAAAAAAAGAAAGACATGTAATGGGTATAAAATTCTATTTATTGACAGCTCTCTTCTCTGTCATTTCCACAATGTAAAATAACAGGTGTTCTGTTCTAGCAGGGAAGGAAAATATTTAATGATTTCTTTCAGTCTCTGAAATATTGAGCAAGCAAAGCCACAGAAATGGAGAAAATTATTTTTGGAGACTCTTATCTCCCAGAATTCCATCGTGAGCATGGCCAATGGTTGGCTATGGGGTCCTAGGGGCTGCAGTCCAAGAAAGTCAATATTTGCTATTTCTGCAAACCATAGTCCCAAGGAAGGGTCCATTTTGTGTGTTTAGTGCTGCTTCAGAAATGTTGTTCATTTAAGGCAAAAGTAAAGGTTGCCCTTGCTCGAAAGCCAGTCGTATCTGACTCTAGGGTTCAGTGCTCATCTCTGTTTAGAGCTAAAGAGCTAGCACTGTCTGCGTCTGCAGATGTTTCCATGGACATGTGGCAGGCATGCCTTAACACCAGAGTGCACGGAACGCTGTTTACCTTCCCACCAAAGTGGTACCTATTAATCTACTTGCACTTTCTTGCTTTCAAACTGCTAGGTTGGCAGGAGCTGGGACAGAGGCGGAAGCTCACTCTGTTGTGCATTACTTGGGTCTCAAACTGCTGACCTGCTGGCCTTCTAATCATCAAATACAGCGTCTTAGCCACTAAGCCACTGCAGTCCCTCAGGTGTAAATTGTTTTGGTTTAGCACCAGTATCCTTATTTCCACAGTCTGAAAACAAAGAGGCAGACCAGGTTCCCTCCCCCGCCCCCCACTTATAAGAACACAATCCCAACTCCAAAGAGCTGCTTTATCTAATTCCCTCCATGGATGCCAAATGCACTCAGCAAGAGTGGGATTACATCGGTGTATTGGTTGATAGGAACAAAATCTTCTGACAAGCCATTTGCTCAGCCCTGATTGGAAACTATCTTTAATTAAAACACCGCATCAAAATCCTAAACCAATTTCATCCTAGCTCAGCTAAAGTGCTTTGTACAAAACATTAACTCTAAAATCTCATTACACATTAGCAACCCCTCCGACAAACATAAATGATAATTTAGCTCTAATGCAGTCAAGAGCAAGCTATTCCTTTTATTTAAGAATAGGAAGAAAGGCACGACACCAGAACCAGGAAGATGCCGGCTATAACAGAAGAGAAAGATTTTACTTCTTGGTTTCATTTCTGCAAGCAATTGGTTAGATCAGTGGCGCCCAAACTATGGCCTGGGGGCCGGATCCAGCCCCTGATGCCAATTAATCCATCCCACAAAGCCCTCATTGCTCCTGGAAGTGATGAGGGTTTTGTGGGCCGGATGAATTGGCATCAGGTGCCAGATCCACCCCCCGGGCCATAGTGACCGGCCCCCTGAACCACGTGACCGGCCTGCAGCCTGAAAAGTTTGGGCACCCCTAACTTAGTTTTGCAATGTACTATAGAAATCATTATTATTTGCACACTCATTATTATTTGCACACTCTAGCTCTTCAACTGCAGTGGATTCCCTTTGCCTGGTTGACTACTGAAATTTCCTAGAATGCCTCTGCTGCTTCACTTCCAAGAGCTAACCTGGAGAAGTTTCTGAACCAAATATGGCCTGAAAGTTGCAAGCAGGCTCCTGGACCATTATTGTGGACCAGATAGCCCAGATTTGCCCCTACAAAGTAGTGTAAAAAAATTTGCTGTTTGCCTTTTTTTTTTAAGCTTCTAAGTTTTATGATTTTGCAATTAAATGGGGTGAACGCCATCAGTATGACCAATCCCCTTCTCAAATCACAAGAATGAAACCAGACGTGATTTGAGTACAGTATTCATAATTTTTGTTCATTTAGATAGGAGATTAGTGCTGTTCCTGTCCCATGGACAGTTGGGAATTGGCCTTTAGATCCTTGGAAGCTGTTCATCTCTGATATTAGACCAGGTGTTCTCAACCTTTTAAAGCCAGGG
Source organism: Bradypodion pumilum (assembly GCA_035047305.1). NCBI lineage: Eukaryota > Metazoa > Chordata > Lepidosauria > Squamata > Chamaeleonidae > Bradypodion > Bradypodion pumilum. Next base: position 94,070,570 of record JAWDJD010000001.1, read on the forward strand.
GCCGGGTCATGCTCCCTCAGACAGCTTTGGGGGCTCGATGGCCATTTTGTCTTTCCTCCACCACATGCAGGGCCGTAGCCGGAGGGGGGGCCAGGGCCTGGCCCATCCTGAGTTAGCAGTTTGCCCACCCTGGCAAGGCATGGTTCCCCATAGGAATGCATTGAAAAAAGGCTTTGTTGCCCACCCTGAAGAAATATTTGCCCACCCACATCTAGAATCCTGGCTATGGCCCTGACCACATGGCACTTCCCGGCATGGTGGAGGTGGTGGTGGGCCACATGAAATGGTGCTGCTGGCAACATCCGGCCCGCAGGCTGCAGGTTGAGAATTCCTGTATTAGACACATGATAGCAAGGAGGATCATATTTTTAAAATTTGCAGATCACTTTGATATGATGCAAATTGTAGAGTTTTAAACATTATTACATTTAGTTCACTTGTGTTGTAAGACATTTCAGGATGCATGGCTTATCCTGATTTAATTTCATGTAGAAGGAGATTACTGGGGGCCTAGTGACATTTTGAAAGATTTCCAGTTATTAACAGAGAACATGGGAAGAAGACGAAAAGCCTTGCCCATTTTGCAAAACTGCTTTCAAGAGTCTCTACCCTCAGGGATGGACGACCAGATGTTTCAAGACAGCAGTTCCCATTATCACTCACTATTTGACTATGCTGGCCAGAACTGAGAGGACTTACAATCCAACAAATGGATGGCAACAATTTACACATCTCTTCCCTGGTTATTATCCCACCATTATTAAGGTCCACATACAGAAAGAGAAACAAGCCAGACTTTGCAACAAATGATGGTATCTGGAATATACCTGTAAAGTATCCTGGATTGGCCGGGATTTCCCGTATTTCGGCGCCGATTTTCGTGCTTTCCCGCCCGGAGCTGCCGCTATCCCGAATCTTTGCAGCGGGGGAAAGGAGTTACAGCGCATCCCTTCTGCGCAGGTCCTATCTACATGCGTAGAACTTTTCTATGCATGCGTAGAACCCTTCTACGCATGCATAGAAGGGTTCTGTGCAGAAGGGGATGCATAGAACCCTTCTACGCATGCATAGAACCGACCAACGCAGAACGGTTCTGCGCAGGTCCGTTTTACGCATGCGTTAACGGCTTTTACTCATGCGTAAAATGGACCTGCGCAGAACTGTTCTGCGCAGGTCCCATATTGTCCGGAGCCGCGCTTGACATGTATGATCTGGAAAGTTTGCTACAACTGCTATGATGTTTAAGAACCTTCTCCTGTCTAAATTTGTAAGCCTGTAATTTATTTTACTTATATCCTGCTCAACTGGTGTAAGCACCACTCTGGGCGGCTCACAGACATTACAAAATCAATGACAACAACAAAAGACAAATAAGCTCAATTAACCATACACAAATAAAAGCATATAAAATAAAATAAAAAATACAGGATCTGGGTTGCAAAACCCAGATTCAGTTCTTCCAGCAGCTTGGGAAAGAACTTAAAGACACACTCTAGGAAGATTGTTGATTTTTAAAACTTAGCGAACTTGGGTGGAGCCTGCCAAGGATGAAGTAAGGTCACCCTTGCTAGGAAGATAGTCGTATCCAGCTCTAGGCTCCAGTGCTCATCTCTGCTTATAACCAAAGAGCCAGCACTCTCTGCATCTGCAGACATTTCTGTGCACATGTAGCAGGCATGACTAGGCACCAGCATGCATGGAACGCTGTTTACCTTCCCACCGAAGTGGTATCTATTTATCTACTTGAAATTTCTTGCTTTCAAACTGCTAGGTTGGCAGGAGCTGGGACAGAGGCGGAAGCTCACCCCGTTGTGTAGCACTTGACAGTTTCGAACTGCTGACCTGCTGACCTTCCAGTCATCAAGTTCAGTGTCTTAACCACTAAGCTACCGCAGTCTCTAAGGATGGAGTAAGATGTAATAATTTGGAGCTCCCAGACCTTTTCATTTCTCTAGTTATTTTATAATAACAATCTCTGCTCAGACATAATTTAAATATCCGTTGATGAGATGAAAGGGTTCCTCTAGAGGAGGTAAAGTAATACATTGCAGCTGAAGAACTAAACATCTGTAGACCTTTGAAAGAGATGCCTTTTACCAGGAGTAGCATAAGAAGGTGAGGGGGATAAAAGCAACAGAAAAGATGTAGATACAGACAGATGTAAAGTCTGGTTTAGACTGTAAATTGCAAGCATTAAAAATGAAAATAATGCCCAAAAAAATATGGCAGAGCTGTTAAAAGCAAAACTAAATGAGATCTTGGAACTTTTAATTAATAGAATTAAAGGTACTGAAGCAGTCAGAGACTATGAAGCTTAAAGTACAGTAAAACCCTGGTTAACATTTGCACCGCACAACGTTAAAACTGGATAATGAAGGGAAATCTGGGGGGAAATTTTCTTGCCTCGAAACAGTGAGGGCACCACCGGAGATCCATGCCCCAAAGCCCACAAGGCTGGTCTCCGCCTGGGAAGGCGGTTCCCAAGCAGAGAGCAGCCCTGCTGGCTTTGAGGCTTGGATCTCCTCTCGCCTGCCTCCTTGGAAAGGGAACTGGGGATCGGAGCATCCGAGACAGGCGACCCACTCAGCTCCAGACAAGGCTTGTCTTGGAAGGGAACGGGCCAAGTGCTTGCCCCCCTCCCTTCCTTCAAGGATGGGCTACATGTGTGTGCAGACACCCACCCACAGCTCGTTCAGGAAGGGATCAGGCCGAGTGTTCGGCCCCCTCTCTTCCAGGATGGGCTGAGGGTGAATGCGCTCACACCTGCAGCTCATCCAGGAAGGGATCGGGCTGAGCGCTTGGCCCCCTCTCTTCCTTCCAGGATGAGCTGTGGGTGGGTGTGCATTCACCCTCAGCCCATCCTGGAAGGGAGGGGTCCAAGTGCTCCAGCCCATCCTGGAAGGGAGGGGGCAGGTGGATCGATCCCCAGTTCCCTTTCCTCTTTGGAAAGGGAACCGAGCTTTTTTTAAAACATTGTGTGATAGATGTATCGCATAACGTTAAAAACGGGATAACGCTAAGACTTGTGGAACCAAGTTTTAGTGTTATCCGTGGTATTACTGTAATAATAAGAAAAATGAAGCTTCCATTCAGGCTTTTCAAAGGGTTAGTTTTTATATCAAATTACAGCCAGAAGATGTGCAGAACCATAATAGGAGAAACAATATTCATGTTTTATGGTTACCTGTGAGTGAGCAGAAAAAAAGAAATGTTGCCTGCTTCATAGTACAATAGTTCCAATCTCAGTTGTCAGGGCTCTCTTTAACAATGGAAGGTTAGGAATGTGAGCACTGTGCAATTGGAAAGAAAAAAAACCCTAGAGATATTGTCCTAAGCTTTGCCCACTTTAAAATAAAAGAAGAAATACTTACTAACACAAACATCTAAAGTACTTCTGCACAAGGACTGTAATATATACATCTTTAAAGATTTAGCACTGGAAATACTTACATGTTGAAAAGAACTCCATTTCTATACACAGTGAAGTATAGGTGGGAGTTTCCTTTCTGCAGACAAGTCATCTCAGATGGAATTACCTTGTCAGCCACCAACAAGGCAGATCTACTGCAGAAATTAAAGATTAACTTTTGCAAAGATACAGACTTAGAACATTCAGACACAGTTAACGAGGGCAATCTGGTAAAGTAAAAAACTGATTAGAACTGTTAAGGGCAACCTCAGATGCCAGGATGGGGATCATTGGTACAACACATTCTACACATGAGTCAGAACAAGAAGAAATGAAGAAGGGAAGAAGAAGTGAGATTTCAAAGAAGCACTAGGATTTCCTTTGTTATCTCTCTGTAACATTTGTTTGTTTGTCTATTCATTCATCTATATCTATAAAAGGTGTGGTCTTGTATGTGCTCTAAAGGAATCCACACCCCTGGGCCAATCTTGCTGAAAACTGGCACACACCTACCTTGGGTGTGCGAGATCAGCACTGTGGGGGTCACAAAAACATTTGGGGGTTTATGCCCCCCAAAGTGGGACGCAAAGGGGCACCCCCACCGGCAGGAGAAAAAGCAACGAAAAAGCAATACTGCGCACACGCACCACTATCTCCTCCTGAGAGGAGGGATAGTTTTCCCTCAGAAAGGGCATCCTCTGCCTTTTCTTCTGAGGTGATCCCTCGCATTAGCCGCCTCCTAAAATGGCGGTGTGCGGCAGCTGAGGCGAGAGAATGCTTCAGCAGTGTCGGTGGCAACGGACTTTGCTTTTTCCTCAATTTCTCCATTCCTCGCACCCCCTTCCAGCCACAGCTTCTGCTTCTCATTCTCCGACCATGGCCAGCCTGGCAAGGGCCACGACTGGCTCCCGCCTCTCACACCTCCCTGCCCGGGTCTCCACCTGAGCCCACCTGATCACTTGCTCACTCGCTCGCCTGCTACCAAAGCCAAGGAAGAGGAGGCACCAGTGCTGCTTTGGCTGCCAGAGAAGGGGGACCAAGCAGCCAAGGGGGGCTGGGGGCCCAGGAGTCCCGCAATGGGAACCGGAGCCCCAGCAGCAGCGACTGCAACCGCACCCTGAAGGTGGCCCGTGGGGGCGGCGGGGATTGCAGCACGGAGCCTGCAGGATGCCCACACACCCACCTGCCTGCCCGCCCACCCTCCACCCTCCTCACGCCAGCCCTGGGACAGCAGCAGCAGCAGAGACAGCCTTGGCCTGAGGGACGCAGGCAGAGGAGGAAGGTAGGCCAGCCCGGGCAGAGAAGGCGGCAGGTGAAAAACAAAAAACCGAGCAAGGCTGGGTAATCAGCTACTTCATAATAAAAACAAGAACCTCACAGCTAGTGTAGGTGAACAAGAATTGGGGTGTATAATTGAATCTACTATTCCCAGGAATCAGTCTGGCTGCTGTATTCTGCTGAAGTTTCATACAATTTTCAAGGGCAGCCTTATGTAGACAGCATTTATTTTTGAGATGATCAATGCATGTACTACTGTTATTATTTGGTATTTACATTCATTTGATATAGCTATATTGGTAGCTGCACAGCAAGAAAATGGTTTCCCTTTTTATAATAATTCCTACCAACCAATAGTCAAGCTACAATCATTGCAGAGACAAAATGTTTAAGGTAAAAAAGCAAAACAATTCTATGTACATCTCTGCAAATTTATAACTTTAGCCCTAAATTTACATGAGCATTACATTCAATTTATCCCTCTTTCATTCCTATTCTCTCTGGTGATAAATTTATTTATTTATTAGATTTGTATGGCTGCCTTTTTTGCCTCAGCGACCCAAGGCGGCTCCACAGCATTGATTAAAAACATCCCCCATACAATACAAAGTGAATCTTAAAATTATCTAAAACAGTTAAAACATCCATAAAACATCCTTGCTCATTTAAAAAGAGGGGCACCTGGGTGGGGAAAAGAAAACCCCGGACAGGGCTAAATAAGCCTCTGAGCAGCCTCTGCTCATTCCCAGCACTGGGAAAGCCTTTGGCAAAGTGGATCACTGCATTGCAGAAATTTTCTGAGCCTTCCCTCTTTCAAAATCCACAGGGCTGGAAGGGTAAACGTGGCACGCCACACTGGCGTCACCTTGGTGCACTACAATGGGAGAGTCCCTTGTTGCACCAAGGGTGACATCAGCACAGCGCACCATGTTTATCCTTCCAGTTCCGTGGATTGTGAAAGAGAGGAGGCTCGGAAAAGTTCGGTTTCACTTACCAGTGATAACTTTCGTTCTTCGAGTATATAGTTTGTGAATACACACTCATGGGGGGGGTTATGCGCCTGCGCAGAACGGCCGATCGGAGGCTTGAAAAGCTATTGGTCAAAAGTTTTGGCGGTAAGACCGCCCACCGTACCGCCCACCCTGAGGCGCCCGCGCGCCATTTTACCTCAGTTCCATACTTAAGCCAAGCACAGGATAAACCAACTGATCTCATCCGTGCAGCTCAAGAGGGGAGGCAGGGTGGGTAGTGTGTATTCACAAACTATATACTCGAAGAACGAAAGTTATCACTGGTAAGTGAAACCGAACTTTCTCCTTCGTATAGTTTGTGAATCCACACTCATGGGAGATTAGCAAGCTCACACTTACTTGGTCGGTGGGCAGTCGGATGAGATGATCCCACGATGAGCTGAAGATCCTCTAGGTGGACCCGTCAGGGGCGTTGAGTCCGGAGCCCTCTGGTGAGGACGACACGGCCAAGCCTGGCATCCGCAGTGGCTCTGGTGTCCACCCTGTAGTGCTGGACAAATGTGGAAGGTCTGGACCAGGTGGCAGCCTTACATATGTCCTCAAGCGGTGTGCCCTCCAGAAAGGCAGTGGATGTGGCAACCGCCCTGGTGGAATGCGCCCTGACATGCGGTGGAGGTGGCAGTGAGGCTGACTCGTAGGCCAGGTAGATGGTAGAGGTGATCCATTTGGAGAACCTTTGAGCAGAGATGGGTTCACCCTTGGACTTTCCCCCATAAGCCACAAAGAGGCGTTGTGACTTCCTGAACTCTCTAGTCCTGCTGGTGTAAAACAATAAAGCTCGTTTCACATCCAGTGTGTGGCAAGTCCTTTCTTGGGCGTTAGTGGGGTTCTGGAAGAAGGTTGGCAAGGAGATAGTTTGTGCCATGTGAAACTTGGAGACCACCTTGGGTAGGAAGGTGATGTCCGCTTGGAGGACGACGCGGTCGTTGAAGAACTGGAGAAACGGTGCGTCTGCTCGCAGGGCAACCAGTTCACCAGCTCGACGTGCAGACGTGATAGCCACCAGGAATGCCGTCTTCCATGTGAGGAGACGAACATCGGCGGTAGCCATGGGCTCGAAGGGGGTCCTAGTGAGCGCGTTGAGAACGGTGGACAGTGACCATTGAGCCGTCGGTGTCCGGGCCGGCGGAAAAGCGTTCCTTAGCCCCTTGAGGAAGCGCTTTACCGTTTGGTCGCGGAAGGCCCCAGAAGCGGGCGAGCCAGCAGGAGAGTGCGCTACTACTGCTGCGAGATGCACTCGGATGGAGGTGATGCTAAGGCCAGACTCCGCCAGCTGGAGGAGGTAGGTTAAAATGTCCTGCAGTCCCACCTGCGGGGGGAGCGTTTGCCGGGAGGCCAGGAAAGCACAAAAACGCCTGTATTTGGAAGCGTAGGACTTCCTTGTGGAAGGGCGCCGCGCTAATTCAAGGATCCTGGACAGTCTGGGGTTATCCTCCACGCGGTGAGGTGGAGGCTGGGCAGGTCCGAATGGTGCAGCTGACCGTGCTCCATTTGGAGGAGCGTCGGTGACTCCGGCAGTGTGCGATACTGCGACGACATGCGCAACAGTAGCGGAAACCAGGGTTGGCGCGGCCATGCTGGCGCCACCAGAATTGCATTGGTTCTGTGTTGGTACATCCTGGTGAGTACCTTCTGGACCAGAGGAAACGGAGGAAAGGCATAGAGATAATCCTGATCCCACCGTTTCATGAAGGCATCGCCTTCGGAGTTCAGTCCGATGCCTGCTCTGGAGCAGTACCTGCTGAGCTTCCTGTTGGACTCCGATGCAAAGAGGTCGATGCTCGGCGTCCCCCAGGCCTCGCAAAGCGACTGGAACACTCCGTCGTCCAGCTCCCATTCGTGGGTCGTCGAAGTGAGACGGCTCAGGTGGTCTGCCAGGACATTCAGTGTGCCCTGAATGTGCACTCCAATTGGGAAAATGTGCCTCTCCAGGCACCATTCCCACAACTGCACTGCCAGGTACAGGAGGGTGGTGGACCGTGTTCCTCCCTGCTTGTTGAGGTACGCCACCGCCGTGGTATTGTCCGAGGCCACTTGAACCGCCTTGCCGGTGAGCAGAGTCTCAAAGGAACGCAGGGCCTTCCAAATGGCCAGCAGCTCCAAGTAATTTATGTGGTGCACCGTTTCGTGCGGTGTCCAGGTGTCGTTGACCGTGAGAGTCCCGCAAGCAGCGCCCCAGCCGAGGTTGCTCGCGTCGGTCAGTATCTGCAACGAGGGTTGCGGGGGGTAGAAACTCTTCCCCGTGGCCACGTTGAGTGGTGTAGACCACCACAGCAGTTGGTCCCTCAGTTCTGGAGATGGGGTCAACCGTTTGGACTGGCTCTCCCGAAGTGCGTCGAACTCGTGAAGGAGCCACGATTGCAGGGACCTGAATTTCAACTTGGCATGGGGAATCACTGCCGTCGTTGAGGCCATCAGGCCTAGAAGTCTCTGAGCCTTCTTCACCCGGACGCACGGTTTGGTGCGCAGTTCGCTCACCCCCTGCGCAATGTCCTGTAAGCGTTTCTGGGGGGCGTAGGCTCTCGTAGCAAGCGAGTCGAGTACCGCTCCGATGTACTCGACGCGTTGGGAGGGGATCAACTTCGATTTGGTGAAGTTGATCCTGAGGCCGAGACTCTCCATGAGGTGGACTGTGTATTGTGTGTCCCGAACGGCCGACGATTTGGTGGGGGAGACGATCAACCAGTCGTCGATGTACGGGAAGACCCTGATGCTCCGTTGGCGGAGGAACGCGGCCACCGGAGCCATGCATTTGGTGAAGACCCACGGTGCCGTGGCCAGACCGAACGGTAGGCATCGGTACTGGTACACGGAATTGCCGATGCGGAAGCGGAGAAACCGTCTGTGTTCCTCGAGGATGGAGACGTGGAAGTAGGCATCCTTGAGGTCTATGACTGTGAACCAGTCCCCTTTGTTGATGAGGGGGAGGACGGTCTGTAGGGTCACCATCCGGAACTTCCTGGTGTGGATGCATTTGTTCAGGCGGCGCAGGTCCAGGATAGGGCGAAGGCCTCCGTCCTTCTTCTGGACCACGAAGTACCTCGAGTAGAAGCCGTTGTCCCAGTCGGACGGTGTTACCCGCTCGATGGCTCCCTTGGAGAGAAGGGTTGATATCTCTTCCTCCAAATGGGGGGACGAGGTGGTGAGACGATGTCTTCCTACCCGAGGCACCCGCACGAACTCGATGGCGTAGCCAGAGGACAAGATCTTTAAGACCCACTGGTCGTCCGTGATGCCCGACCATACCTGGAGGAAGTTCCGGAGGGGGAGGTACGGGATGTGGAGCGAGAGAGACTCGGCCGTCGCAGCTTCAAACGCGGGGCTTGGGCCTTGCGCCCGAACGTTTGTCCTGTCCGTAGGGCCGGTAGCGGGGCTTGTGCTGCCGCCGCTGTTTGTAGGAGCTGGATCTAGGCTGCTCCGTCGGTCCCTGCTGCTGTGGGTTGCCCTGGAACCGCCGTGTGAAGGGCTGGAACCTCGGCCTGGCGGGCGGAGCCGGCGTGGTGAGCCCCAGGAACTTTGCCGTGGAATTGGTCTGGCGCATCTCATTCAGGACCTTGTCGGTGTCCTGACCGAAGAGGCCCTGCCCGTCGAAGGGAAACTCCTCGATGAGCTTCTTCATAGCGTCATCGAGGGAGGTGTCCCTGAGCCAAGCGTGGCGACGGAGGTAGATTGCGGAGGCCATGTCCTTCGCCGCATAGTCGTTGATATGCCGGGCAGTGCGCATCAGCTGCTCGGCGACGAAGTCCCCCTCGGTGGCCAGAGCGTCAATGCGCTTTTGGGCGTCGGAGGGCAGTTTCGCTATCTCAACCTTCACCTGCTCCCAGAGGTGAGATTGATACAGGCCCATGGCGGCCGAGTAGTTGGCGGCACGGAAGAATAGGGAGCCGGTGGCGTAGAACTTACGCCCCACCGCGTCCAGTTTCTTTCCCTCCGGCGTCGACGGGACCGGGAACCCGCTGGTGGCCGTCCTGTGCTGGAAGGCCTTGACCACCAGGGAATTCGGCAGGGGGTGAGCCTGCAAGAACTCGACGTTCTCGTCCAGGACCCGGTACATGTTGTCGAGCCTGGACGAAACGGAGTGCGCCGCCAAAGGTTTCCTCCACGTCGCCCTCGCCGAAGTCATCATGGAGGGGAGCATGGTTATGTGGACCGGCCGCACAGCACGTCTGTCGAGCTTCGCGGTCATCTGATCCTCACCCTCCAACGGCGGCTGATCGACCTTCAGGTTGAGTGCGGTGCCCAGCCTTGTGAGCATGGCGGTCAGTGAGCGCTGGTCCTCACCACGCGGTGGGTCCACTGAGGCGATAGCCTGCTCCGGCGTGCGCTCGGCGTCGACGTCTCCCTCGTCCTCCTCCGACGACGAGCTGGACTCATCGGAGGACGAGGGAGGCAGCCTTTCATCCACGTCGGGACCGCGCCAGTACGGGCCCGCGGGATGGGAGTCCACCGCATCGACGTCCGGGCCACACCATGACGGGTTGGGTGGGCCGGCGGAGCGGGCACTCGACCCACGGGAGGTCGGTGGGGCCACGGCAGGGCCGGGATGCCCGGGGCTTGCGGTGGTCGGGACCGGAGCCGCAGAGGCCGCAGGCATGGAGGCCTGGAACTTGGTCGCAAACGACGCCATGACCTGGAACATTTCTCGGACGAGGGCCATCTGAGATCCGTCCGAGTCCGCTGATGGTGGAGCCCCGGCAGCCGGCGGGATGGTGGCCCACGAAACGGTGGGCGTCGAAACGGTGGCCGGTGTCGGCGTCGGCGAAACGGTCGTCGGAACGTTGACGACCGCGTCGTCTGTCGGCGTCCTGGGCCTTGGGGAGACGGAGGCCTGCCTCGGCGAGGAGTTTCTTCCCCGAGGAGGAGAGGGAAGCACCTGAAGTGGGCGAGCTGGAGCCCCAGCCCTGCGTCCTTTATCAGGTGACCCGGAAGACGACCGTCCTCCCCAGATGGAGGATCCCGGAGAAGGACATCGGGCAGTCGAGAACGGCGGCGAGGGCCCGGGAGAGGCGGGTGTGCGTGGGGTGGGAGGAAGCGACCGTCTCTTCTCCGACCCATGCTTGCGCTTCTTCTCACCGTTCCTGTCCTTCTTTTTCTTCTTCCTCATCGGAAGCATGGAGGAAGAGGCCGGCGGCGGCTGGGCGGCAGCGGCGGATGTGGAAGCGGACGCGGCGGGAGCCAGAGCGAGCTCCATCAGATGAGCCTTGAGGTGATTGCTTCGGTTCTGCACCACGAGGCGCGTAAACTTTTTGCAATGCGGGCAAGACTGGCTCTGATGCGACTCTCCCAAACAAAAAAGGCACAGGCTGTGTCCGTCGGAAGCCGGGAACTTCTTAAGGCAAGCCGTGCACTGTTTAAACGCTGCAGCCATCAACCGCGGAAAAAATTCTTCCAGTGGAAGTTTCTGGAGGCAAGTACCCCGAAGGGCGGACCAGCCGCCACCCCCTTGAGGGGGGAGACGGTGATCGATGCGAAAAAATTGGCTACTGAATCCACTCGAGAGAAGAGACAGAGCCGGGGTGGCGATCCTGCCCGGAGGACAAGATCACCGAGAAAAATTGTAGAAATTTGCCAAAAGACTTTCCCTCAGAAGGGCGAAAAAATTGAGGAAGCTCTCAACGATCGTCCTGCTGCTACGGCGGAAAGAAGAGAACTGAGGTAAAATGGCGCGCGGGCGCCTCAGGGTGGGCGGTACGGTGGGCGGTCTTACCGCCAAAACTTTTGACCAATAGCTTTTCAAGCCTCCGATCGGCCGTTCTGCGCAGGCGCATAACCCCCCCCCATGAGTGTGGATTCACAAACTATACGAAGGAGAACTTTCTGCAACACAGTGATCTACGTTGCCAAAGGCTTTCCCAGTGCTGGGGAGCGGAGGCTGCTTGGACCAGCAGGGGCAAAGCATGATCGCCGCCGTGGTGACATGTTGGGACATCAGGTGGGACATCAGGTGGTCTCTGGGCTCCCTTTTGAGCCCAGAGAGGACCCGGGTTCTCACCATGGGCTGGATTAATCATATGTATGGGCCTAATTGGGCCTGCGGGCCATAGTTTTGGCATTCCTGCTATAGAAGTAACTCCTCCTGTATTCAAGGAATTAAAGGAATTTTCTGAGACTGCAGAACTCCAAGTGAATTTTAGGAAATTGGCTTTAATGTGCTTCAATAAAATCCCCTAGGAACAGATTTTAATACCTCAAAGGTTAAAAAATCCCATTTACAAATAAAGGCTTTAAATAGGAGTCTTCATATCTAAAAAGAACCCCCAACAAACATCTCAGATTTAAATATCTAGTCATTTGGGGGGAAATTCAAACTAAACATGAAAAATGGAATACATGTAAACTAGAATTTAAAAGCCAGATTGCTTTGGCTAACGTTATGGTTTTTAACTTGGTTCACCTATCTTTTTTGCTCTATCTTTAAACAATAAAGGCCATACATCAGACCAGTTGAAAAGATTAACATAGTTTACTTAGTTCTCAAAGTATGCCACTTACAAAATCACGGGAAAGGAAAGTGTGCGACATTTGCTTACAAGGACAATGGCTGCAAATGGAGAAAATGGATTAATATGCCAAATAAAACTTTTATAAATGAAATTTAGTCTGAAATGTGTCAAACAATAGAAGCATATAATGAGATTACATTTTCAAAAATAAACTTAACATTTACAAGTGATTAATAGTAAGACAAAAGCCACCTAAATTAACTGTTCTAAAATAATTTTTCAAAGATTACATTAGCAGCTAGTTTGTAGGAGTTTGAGATTAAAATAGGAAGGGGAGGACCTCATTTAAATTTTAGAAGAAAAAATATTCTATTTATCTTTGCTAAAAAGTTTCATATATTATTAAATACAGCTACATCCATACCCAATTTCCACAAGTGAAAATGGGTACATACTATAATAATTGTGTGCTGTCAAATAAATTCTGATTCATGGTGACCCTTTCAGGTAGGGTTGCCATAATTCTCTCCTGCCAAACTGGGACAGCCACGTGACGTCATTGCATTCTTCAAACTGTGCATGCATTGGATGGGGCTGTCAGGGAGACCGTGGCTCTATGAACCCCGCAGAATTCCTGTCCAGGGTGGACAGCCTTTAGTTTAAAATAAACTGTAGTCAAGAGGTTTTCCCCCATGTGATTCTTTTTGCATGAGACTATTCTTGATGGTTCTATTATTTTTTTGAATAAAATTTCTTGGGCCACTCTTGAAACCACCCTTCCTACCCCTGAGGTTATCTCGCCTTCCCCTTCCCAATACCCCACTGAAATAGACTCACCCTCAAACCCCACATGAGGATCCCTTGGAAAAAAGTTCTAAAGAGGGGCTCAGAATGGCAATGCAGTCCATGGCGCCTCCATTTCCCTCCAGAAGGAGGAAAGCAGGAGAGAGAAAGGGACTTATTTTGGAGGACCTTTGTGATGGAGGACTCTTCACTTTCTGTCCACCCTGTTCCCTTCCTCTCTAGGAATACCGACCCTATGCAATTATTCCTTTGTGGTCACATGAAGAAGGAATCTTCCATCCCAGTGTATGGTGGAGGTTTGGCTTCTTAGATATGGGTATTTCTTGCTCCCTCCCAACTTTCGAGGAAAAGGGCTGAGGATGACTCCTTGTTCCCCAAACTTCAAGGTGAGCCAAGGGATTTTTGCAGAGTTATTTCACTGCCTCCATGCCTTTCTTTAGATTATCTTGCTTGCAATTGTCTCCACTCCCTGGTGGGCTTCTCAAGGTGCTGTTTTGCCTTCGCCGCTTTCAAGCAGGATAATTGAAAGGCAGGGAGGCAATGAATTAACTCTTTGCAAAAATCCCTTGGTGAGGGGAGATCTTGCTTCCTTTGTTCAAATTTAAAAATCCAAGACTTTTACATGTTTTTTCTTGAACTGGCCTGGACATCTTGAATCTGGGAAAATCCTAGAAAACTGGGACATATGGTAACCCTACTTTCAGGGGTTTTTGAGGAAAATAATACAATGACATGGTCTATCATTCCCTTCTTCTCGGGATGCCCTACTTGCCCAAAACCACAAAGACTGGTTTTTCTCCTGGGATATTTAGCAGGGAATCCAACTCCCAACCCCTTGTTCCACAACCAGATACTTAAACCAGTGAGCCACAGTACATTCAATTGACGTTGCTTTCCTTTTGAATGAAGAGATGGCATTCTTCCTGACAGACTCATAACTTTGCACACCTCCAAAAATTCGTCTTTGTAGTGATTCCAACAGTGACTGTGTTCCATCCAGTTGGAGCATGTATTCCTTCATTGTGTGTCACTTGGTGTCTAGCAGGCAGACATCTTGAGTTCCATATTGCTTTTCTCATATATTTTCCACATTCAGGAATATCTGCCTCGTGACAGTTTTCAAAAGCATAATTGTATCCTTAAGCAACCAAACCATCAATCAAAACTGTGCACACTATCTACTCTAAACTAACAGAACCAGTTGTTTTCTCAGAACTCATTCCTGAAAAAGTTTTGGAACATGTTGGAAGAATGTGATGAATGTACAGCAGTACTTCCATCATGCAGTAATTTCTTTGCCTACATATTTTTGAACACACCCTAATGGAATATGGTCTCTACCACACTTCTTATAGGGCAAAACAACATGAACTAAGGATATTAAACTAAACCAACTGCCGCAAGTAAACCAACTTTATAACATTCCTTGGAACCAATCCAATTGTATTTGAGAATCTCAAAATAACAATCCATACAATCAAATCCCTAACATCGGTCTGTATTAGCTTCCTAAGACGACTCGATTCTATGCACCTTTAGTGGAATTATCCTTCATCCACATCATAATCTTAAATTGGAACAGCTGCAATGGCTAGGGATTAAGGAGGCTTAACATTCATCTCTAAAGAGATACGGTTCCATCTCACTGGATCTCCACTTTAAAATCTAGCCTCCATTTTGAGCAATATAAGCAGCATGAGGCTGCTATAAACATCTGTAATTGTAATATCTGCCATAGGAAAGAACTTATGCGCTATCTTGTTATGGACCAGATTGCTCATAAGTATAAATCAATATACAGAGACAGTATATTTGAACAATTATTTGAAGAAACAGTAGGGTTTGCCCTCCCATGAGGCAGCCACTCAGGTAATACCTCAGCTGTTCCTCTTGTTATCCCCCATGTAAACTGGTGCTATCAATGCATACTGCTTCTCAATCAGAGCTGTTTCGATGTTTTGCCTTGTTATTTCTTTCCAGTGTTATGGAACTGAGAAGTGAATGGGGGAGAAACATGGAATTCTTCTACGCAAACATCATGCAGGCTCTGGCACTTTGTGCCACCATTTTCTCTGGCTAAAAACATTTTGTCATTTCAAAAGAAGGCTATCTGCAGAGTAGGTGGGGGTGGGACACTATGCATATACTGTATCTGGTTTCCTGTGTTTGTGGAATGTGAGATGATATCAGATCCAGGCTGCTGATATCTTCCAACACACTTCTAAGAAACAAAGCCTGGCAAACATCTTGTCATCAACTTTGCAGGTTCTCATTGATAATTTTGCATGGCTGACAAAGTGATCTTGAATCATGAAAGCTCACATGTTGTTTTTTTTTAGTGATTCTATAAAGATATTGCCTTGCTCCTTGAATATTTGAATATTGTGTAAGGATCACATAGTTGTTCTTGTTTGTTTATGGAATTTTCCCTCAACTACCATACAACCTTAATGTGATTTTGTCTGATTTTAGAAATGAGCGTGGTTGGTCCTGGTTATTATTTGGATGGGAGACTACCAGGTAATATGAGGGCTTTCCAAATATGACTGGGAAAGAATTCTGCCTGAGAGGATGTATCTTATCAGAATGGCAAATCCTAAGAACCAACTGGGCACTTAGTGAGAATAAAGTCTCCTAGACCAGTGATGGAGAATCTTTTAGAGACCGAGTGCCCAAGGAGGTGGTGGTGGCGTGCACACACCTGCGTGACATCACTGGCATGCTTTGAGCAGTGCTCGCACATGTGCACAGATAAACCCACTGTCTCCTGGGTGGGATTTCAGCCTACTACTCTAACAGCTAAGACATTTTTCCTAATATTCAGCCTATATCTGGCTTCCTGTAGTTTCAACCTATTATTTCTTCATTCGTATCAGATGCACCACCAGCATGCCTCCCCATTGGTGGAAGGAGAGGGGTGGGGAAGTGGTACTGCCATTGGTGCCAGTAGCACACAGTGGGGCTTTGCCATGACGGTGCATATGCCGATAGAAAGGGCTCTGCACACCACCTCTGGCACGTATGCCATAGTTTCACCAACACTGTCCTAGACTGTAAATGCAGTGGAGTCATTTTTTTATATAGAAATCATCATCATCATCTCAATTTCCATTTTCTTGGACAGATTTTTCTTTAGGCTTCTTACACAAAATAAATACAAAAACAGTAAAATAGCATGTAGTAGAAAGTAATGCTCCATCCTATGTAGAGGTGATCTCTTTGCCAGCCTTGGCACTCCAGGTGTTTTGGAACTTCAATTCCCAAAAATCCTGATCAGCAGGTGTGCTGATTCGGCTTCTGGTAACTGAAGTCCAAGAACAGCTGGTGCCAAGGTTCACCATCACTGCCCTAAAGTCTACATTTAAAAATCAACCAATCCCATCCCATCAAATAATTGGGAGGAGAGCAATGTTAGTACTAAAAGCATTCCAATATTAGTGGCAAGCAGTTTCCATATAGAGGGCATTTCATAAGTCAAGGCTTACCTCTGAAAAGGCCCTCTCCCTTTCCACTATCCTCTGAGTGTCTCATTGAATAAGTACCTGTATTCAGAGGAAGGCCTCATATAGTGATCTCAGAGGTTTTTGACAGGTTTAAGATGAGAAGGGTTTAACATTAAGTAGTGCTGGGGCCTGTGTAATATCAGTTTTTTCTGAGTCAAGGCCAGCATTTTGAGGATGAGGAAAACCAAAGTGGCTGTTAGTGAAGATAGGTAAGAAACAAAAATAAATCCTTGAAGGTCTTGGGTGTCCTGAAGGGCTTGTGGACAGAGGGCTTGTCACGGACTTGACCCTTGCCAGGGTTCAACAGGCTGGTTACAATCAGTAGGCTGTTAAATTTTCCATTACTCCTGCAACTCCCTCAACAGCCTATCCATCACCTCTCCTTCCAGAACCTGGGTCGCAGTGCTCCCACCTGTACCACACAGGCAGAAACCTGATACTGAACTGAAACTCTGTGATTCTTTGAGATGAGTGCATTTATACAGAACAGAGTCAATTGGGGTTGGTACTATAAACTCTGCTTACATAGACTATGTAAGCCTGAATAGCACATCCTGCTCTTCTGGAATTATACTTAGTAAAAATTAAGGTGTTTTATTTAAATGGTGCATTGGAGTGGCTGCAGTTGATAGCAGACCTAATGTTGTTTGTTCTCTCCATTTGTTGTTAAAGAGACTGACTAAATATCCTCTGTTTGATTAACAACACTCCCAATCTCTCTTCAGTCTAAAATGACCTTTGGAAAACTACACCAATGGTTTGAATTTCAATTACATGGGCATTGATTTTCACCCCATGGGCACAAATAAGACAGTAAACATTTAACTTTCTGTATCAAAACAATAACTACTTATTGTTACATATGCATAAAGTATGCTGACAATTTATTAAGGAAGCCAGAAAGTGTTGGAGTATGTGGAATGATTACCAAGTCAGATTATCCACATCTAGTGTGTTTCAAACTAACCAGAGGCATAAATCACACAACACAAATCACAGAAAAAAGTTGGGTGTGGTTGAGATTTCTAAAATTGCCCATTCTACATTAGTAGGATTGTTGTTGCAGCCATTGCCTGCTGTTGCATCACCTCCAACATGTGACCTCCATTATGAATTCCAACTCTTAAATACAATTTGAGTAGGGCTGCTTCACCAGTAAAGTATAGCTACAGTTTAGGACATTGGTGGCAAACCTATGGCATGCGTGCCAGATGTGGTACTCCCAACTCTTTTAGTGGGCACACGAGCCATCTCCCCAGTACAGAGTTCACCCCACCCCTCTGCCCAACAGCCCAATGGGAGCGCTTCTTTCCTCCCCCAATACAGAGTTCACCTGCTCCTTTGCCCAACAGCCCGATGGAAGCGCTTCCTCCTTCCCCCAGCACAGAGTTCAACCCACCCCTCTGTTTGGGCACTCGGTCTCTAAAAGGTTCACCATCACTGGTTTAGGGCTTCAGATTATGTGGATCTTTGAAATAAACAAAGAGACACACAAAGCTCATTGCTGTTGCCATTGTCACATCGTCGCCATCGCTGTCGTCATCATAATCGCTAATGGGCATTACCTTTGCGTGGTGGTGAGGACTGAGTGCTCAAATGAGTATGAAGGCTATTCTGGTAAGGCTATCCATGCCTGAAAGGCTTGTGTTGAGGAGTCAAGACTAAAAGTGCCCTTACCAATAAAATATGGTGAGAACATCTAAAAATAAATCCATACCAGATCGGCCATCCCCCAGGTCAATAAGGACTGCATTGGACACCGAGGTTTCTGGTCATTCAATGTTTAAATGGGCCACAGGACCCAGTGATTTTTGTTGAGCAACCAGGACAGAGCACTGAATAGTTACTGGAAGAGCAACCACAAAGGAAATGCTGGATGTTATTTCCTGGAGCTAAAATGCTGGAAGTCATTTTCTGGAGCTATAACTGAATGTTACTATCAAGAAAATCCTACCATTCGAGGTCCTGGGGTGCTAGCGGTGGAAGAGTCCCCTGAAAACTACTACATGGGTTCTGGTTCACTTTCTTTGCTTGGAGCAGCTTTTATTAAAGGCTCAATGGCTTCCCCTTCCCTCTGAAGTCTCTGAGGATTGAGTTACAATCCCGAGCTTCTCTGGTGCCTCTTGCCTGTTTGGAGTCTCAGTTGACCACACTGGAGTTCCCCAGAGTCCATGTTCCAGGACGCAGGTTGGAGGCATGATCTTCATGCTGAGCATCCTCCTTACTGGGAGAACTGGCACAGATAGCTGGACAGAGACAGACTCCATGGCTCCTCTCTTCTCAGCCCCTGCTCTGGGATGCCTTTCATTACTTGCCTCTCCAGTGCCACAGTGGTATTGGGGTGGGTACCATTGCTGGGGACTGTGTGGCTGGAGTCCTCAGCACTTGCCATCTGTTGTAAGCAGGCAAACCAGACAAGAAGAGGAAGCCTAGCGTTTCTTCTTTCTTTGTCTCTAAAGGTAAAGGTCTCCCTTGCTTGAAAGCCAGTCATGTCCGACTCTAGGGGATGGTACTCATCTCCTTTCACAGCCAAAGAGCCTGTGCTGTCTGCATCTGCAGACATTTCTGTGAACATGTGGCAGGCATGACTAGTACATGGAACACTGTTTACCTTCCTATTGAAGTGGTACCTAACCTATTGTCTACTTGCAATTTCTTGCTTTCTAACTGCTGGGTTGGCAGGAGCTGGGCCAGAGACGGGAGCTCTCTCTTTCATGCAGCACTCAGTCTTGAATTTCTCCGATTGTAGAATTAGAGGATTTTTTAAAAATTCCGATAAAATAGACAGCAAAGCGAAGGAAATTCTGGATAAAAATAATATTATCCTGCTGAAGAACTGGTTAAATGTCTGTAAGGACAACCAGAAAAAAATAATATCTTCTCACAGCTGAAATTGAATTGGTTTCAAATAATATTACTAAATAAGTGGAATAGTAACTACCTGGGAAGTGTAAGCATGGAAAGAGATAAGACAGATTTTGAGGTAATATTACTTAGAATTAGAAAAGGAGAAATGGATATTAAGGAATTGGTAAGGAAAATTTATAAAATTTTAAATAAAGAGACTAATTCACAAGAAACTTTGAGGAAAATATGGGAGCAAGACCTTAATGTCAGTATCACAGAATCGGATTGGAAAAATAAGTGGGGGGAAAAGATTATGAGAACAATGTCAGTCAGAGTAAAAGAACATAATTTTAAAATGCTTTGGAGATGGTATCTGACCCCAGTTCGATTACATCAGATAGATAAAAACAAAAGCCCAATGTGTTGGAGGTGCCAAAATAATTTGGGAATATATGAACATATGTGGTGGAGTTGCAAGGTGGTAAATGAATTTTGGGCAAAAATAGAAAATGAGATTTCTAGAATTTTGGGGAAAAATATAAAACTGGGGCCAGCTATAGCTTTGCTGACTGACACAGAACATATGAGTCTAGGAAAGGATAAAAAAGAATTGCTTTCAATATGTTTGACAACAGCAAGACAAAGTATAGCAAGAAAGTGGAAGAGTGATCAGACATTAAGAATAGAAGATTGGTACAGGGAAATGTGGGAGTTAGCTTTCAACGACAAACTAACATGGGAACTGAACATTAAAAAGGGTATAGTAAAAGAGAATAAATTTTGACAAATTTGGCATTTATTTGTGGAGTTCGCTGGTCAGGGGGGTGACCGAAGCAGGCTAGTACAGGAACATCATAGTTTTTGGAAATAGCGATGAATAAAGGACACCGCATTCTCTAGGGCAATGTATAGTCACATATGGTGTAATGGTAATTTCTGTTTTGAATATTTTGAGATGGTCTAGAAAGGAGAGTTAATATAAAGATAAATAAGATAAGATAGATTGAAATTAGTTGGTTTATTCAAACTCATTATTCTATTGATAATTATTATTGGGCTAAGAGGACATGAATTGTGGAATATGGTAATTTAAAGCTTTCTACCTTTATCCTTATACTTTCAGTATATATGGCTACCCTATATTCATATTTTTCTATGCTCTTGTTTCATTTTCGTATTGTATGTGAATTTTTTTCTTTCTTCTTTTATAAGTATTTTGTATTACTTTTAAAATTAAAAAAAAAAAGAAGTGCTGACAGGCCGACCTTCCAGTCAACATGCTCAGTTTTTAACCATTAAGCCACTTTCGCCCGTTCTTTGTCTCTACAGTCATGCAAAAAGTCTTCTCCTCTGTCTCCGGGAGGATGCCTTTTCTGAAGTAAGTGACAGTGATCACCAATACACAAGCAGAAATCCGTCTAAATAAAATCCAAAGATTCTACACTCATTCTGTAACAGGTCCATCACTACATCCATTATTCAAGATAATACTTACTGTGCTAGGTAAAGAACACTGTATCCTTTTCACCTAAGAAGCTCCTTACCTCCTTCATTTCTATCATGGTAATACACAAAAAGAAATACACTGAAAATGGTGGTTGGCGGATGAATCATGGGGTTTCTTGATGTTCCCTTGTAACATTTTTCATAGTAATGAATTGGTAGTGAGCCTAAAAAGCAGAGAAGTCCTGTCCTATAAGATCAATAGGAGTTTGGTTATTAAGGAAGGGGAGCAGGGGTGTGTGGCCTAATGGAGGACTGAACGGACTGAACTTTCTTTCACTTGGAAAGAACGATGATGAAAGAGGCTTTTTAAAAGAGTTTAAAATGTTCCAGAGACATTAAAAAAGGTGGAGGAGAAAGATTAAGTCAACAACTGATGGAATTTACTTTGGACTGGCTGAAAAGCTGAGTGAAAAAGGAGAGAGACGTGAGTTTCAAATTTCAAAGAGGAGTGGAGGTTGGGCGGACTTTGCCAGTGCAGGAATGGGAGATTTTTCCTAGCCGAGGACTGGGTTTGGACTATGATTGCCTAAAGTGATAAAGGTAGCAAAAGGCAAGCAAAAGCAAAAGCAAAAGGCAAGCCAGTGGCCGGACTGAGTGTGTGTGTGTGTGTGTGTGTGTGTGTGTGTGTGTGTGTGTGTGTGTGTGTGTGTGTGTGTTTGCTGGGATTTGAAGGGGGAAAGCGAAAGCAAGCCTCATTCAGCCTGGCTAGCCCTGAAGCATTCCAGAGCTAAGCAGAGCTGTGAGGAATTTGCTGCTGCAGAGAGTGAGTTCTTGGAAGTGGTGGAAAAGTGGAAAAGAAGAAAAGTTTATTGAATATGGGGATTCCCCCTCCCCCCCTGGAATATATTAAAGATTGGATGATGGACATTCGGGCTTAAAAGAGGAGAGTTTGGTGGCTTGGAACCTTTTCCCTTTGTTTGAATTTTTGGATATTTGGATACAAAGAAAAAGGGAATAAGATGGCGCTGGGAGTCTGATCAGTGGTGTCTCTTGGAAAGTATTGTTTTGTCTTCGTCATTTTTGGGACCGGAAGTTTGTTTTGCCTTCTCTCTTTTTCCATTGGATTATAAGCATTTTTTTTTTAGTGGAAGTGGCAATTGGTTGTTACTTGCTTAAAGGGATATAAGGACCGTTAAAAGAGTGTGGGCTGACTGTGTTACAGAATATATACTTTTGTGGAGATAAACTGGAGGCTGTCTGCAATTGGAACAGTGTTTGAATGAAATGTCAGGGAAGAGGGAAGGAGAAGGAGAAAGTGGGCTGGATAAGAGCAGAGAGACAGACATCTTCAGATAGGAATTTTAAAAGGCTCACCAGGATAGAACAAGAGGAGTTGGAGATGAAGCAAACAATGCAACAGGAAATAAAGGATTTGGAAGACCAAGAGACTGTGAAAAAAATTGCACAGCAATTACAACAACAGCAAAAATAGTGACAACTCCACCTACGATGGCATCTGCAGCTGTGAAATCTATTGTAATAACGACAGCAAAGGTAACAACAGCAACAGCTGCAACAACAACTATAACAACCACAGCTGCGATGACACCGACGGCAGTAACAACAACAGCAACCATAATGACAGTGACAAACCCATCAATGTTGCCAATAAAGGGGGGGGCAAGGGTTTAAATCAGATGTTGGTAAATTTAATGAGAAGGTGGATAATTTGGAACAAAAAATTGGAAATATGTTTGTTCAGGATAAACAGGAACGAAAACAAGACATGCAAGATTTGATGGCAAACATTATGAAGGGTTTTGATGATTTAAAAAAAGGGCAGAATAAACTTAAGGAAGAACAAGAGGTGATGAAAAGAGAGAAGGAGGGGATAAAAGCGGAGGTTTCAGATATGAGAGAAAGAAAGGGAAAATAAGGTGGGGATCATGAAAAAAGGTTAGAATTGGTGGAAGAACAGATGAGACGTGCGAACGTGATAATTCGAAAAATTCCTGAAGGTACGCCAGATAAATTAAAAGAAAGAATTGTAAAATGGTTAGATGGAATTATGGAAGGAGGTTTCACACCATATGGTATTGTAAGTGTCTTTCGGTTGGGTTCAAGAAGGGGTAAAGTTGGGGCAAGAAATGTACTGGTAAAGTTCACCAATGTTGCTGATAAATTTCGATTAATGGCTCTCATTCGAGTGAAGGGGTCAGAAGTTTTAAAAATAGATGGTTCAGATATTGAAGTATACAATGATATTCCAATGGAGTATTGTATGTGGAGGCAATCGATGAAGCCAATTACAAAGAGATTCCAAGATAAAGGAGTTAGATATAATTGGAAATTTCCACGTCAATTGAGTTTTTTTCATTTGGGTAAACGATATATGATGAGTGAAGATGTCAATGTCATGGATGTAATGGTGGATGCAAAATTACTGGAATTCGGAACTAAAGAGTGGGATGAACTGAAGGAGGAATTGATTGTTTCGAGTGGGTTCATGAGAAGGAGAAATTATAATGAGAACATGCCCAAAGGAGCGGAAGGAGGGATTGATTTGAGTGGGAGTTAGTTTGGGTTCCTATTAAGCCCGCACAGTTGGTCATGCTTCCCCCCTCCCCCATTTGTTAATACGGAGGCTACTTGCAGAAAAGTGGGGAGGGATAGTAGTAGATTGTTTATATGTTTTTTATTGTTTTTTTAGAGTTGTTTATTATTTTTGGTTTTTTTTTCTTTTTTCCTTTTTCTTCAATAGATGTTTGGGAATGGGGGTTTGTTGTTTGTTGGAGTGCACGCCCATTGGAGGAAGTGGGGAAAAGGGAGAATTTGGGTTAGAAAATAAGGAATGAAAAATTTGAAAGTATTAACCTGGAATGTGAAAGGTACTGGTTGTCAGGTGAAGAGAAGAAGATTAGAAGCAGCTCTTAGGAAAGACAAACCGGATATAATCTTTCTACAGGAAACTCATCAAAAATCAGAGGAAACTAACAAATTATTCTTAGGATGGACTCAATTTTATGGAAAATCATATGGTACGTCAAAGGCAAGAGGTGTAGCAATTATGATATCAAGTAGAGTTGGATTTGAGATGGTAAAAAGTATTTCAGATATAGAAGGAAGATATTTAATAATAAAAGGAAAAATAGATGATGAGGAGATAACCTTGGTAAATTTGTACATACCAAATGAAAATCAAAATAAATTTTTAGATAAGGTGTATAATATATTGAATAAAGAAAGAATGATAAAAATGATTGTGGGTGGGGACTTCAATTTAATAAGATCAAATATAGATACTACAAACATAGCTAGAAGGGGGAGGAGATAAAACACAAGTGCTGGATAAATGGATGAAAGGATTAGGGTTAAAAGATACATGGCAGGAGCTTAAAGGATCGGAAAGGGTTTACACTTTTTTTCCAGGTCTATAACACGTATTCTAGAATAAATTATATATTTGTAACTGACAACCTGATAGGGAATTTGGATGAAATTGAAGTTGGAATCTTCAGAGAGTCGGATCATGCAAAGGTATTGTTAGAAATGAGAATGGATGGTACAAAGATAGGAGAAATTGGAGATATAATACTAAATTATTTAAAGATGAAAATGTAAAGAACAAATAGTTGAAAGATGGGAGCAAAATTGGAAATGGAATGATACAGGCGAGGTTCGATATAATGTGGTGTGGGATACGATGAAGGCAATATTCAGAGGGGAAAGTATTAAATTGGCTAGTTTTAAAAATAAACAATTAAAAGGTAAGCAGGAGGAAATCAAGAAGAGATTAAACAACTACAAGAAAAACATGCAATAACTAAAGACAGGAAAGTTTATGAAAGAATGCAGGGACTGAGGAAGGAGTTAATAGGAAAGGATATTGAAAAAGTGAAAAGAGATTTGGTTTATCTAAAAAGGGAATACTTTGAATATAGTAATAAAAATTCAAAATTATTGGCAAGAGCCGCTAAGGAAAAAAGAATTAAAAGGGAAATAGGGATTCTGGTAGATAAAAAGGATATAAGGCATAACAAAACAAAAGATAAATGCAAGGTTGTAAAAGAATTCTATCAGGAGTTATATTCAAGAAAAAATATGGACCTGGGAAAATTAAAAGATAAAATTGAAAGTCAGATTAAAAACAAAATCGATCAGGAACATAAACAAATAATGGAGGAGCCAATTACTGAAAAGGAGATAAAAGAAATAATAGGTAAATTGAAGATGGATAAATCGCCAGGTGAAGATGGATTGCCAGCGGAATTTTATAAAGAGTTTAAAGATATAATTGTCCCAAAATTATTAAAATTGTATAATTTTATTTTGGGTGGAGGTCAGATTCCACCCTCTTGGTATAGAACTGTAATAGTATTATTGCCAAAACCTGGGAAAGATTTGGAAAAGGTAGAGTCATATAGGCCCATCTCTTTAATAAATCAGGATGCAAAGATTTTTACGGCGATATTGGCAAAAAGATTAAATAGCTTCATGGATAAATATATAAATAATGACCAGGTGGGATTTATTAAAGGTAGATGCATGGCGGATTTAACAAGGCGAGTTATAGATTTAATAGACATTGCAGGTCAAACTAAAGAGAAGGTAGGATTGTTATCTTTCGATATTTTCAAGGCATTCGATTCTTTGCAATGGATAACAATTAATGAAATAATTAAAGGTTGTGGATTTGGATGTAGGTTTATAAAAATGATAGAACAATTGTATCAACAAGGGTGTGCCAATGTTAGGGTAAATGATGGCCTTACGGAAGAAGTAAGATTAGAAGCGGAAACAAGACAGGGATGCCCACTAGCCCCAATATTATTTATAATGGCGATGGAAATATTAGCAAAAAGTATAAGGGAGGATAAAGAAATAGAAGGAATGTTAGGAAATAAAGTTAGTTTATATGCTGACAATACTCTTATAATTATGAAACATCCAGGGAAGACGTTGGGAAAAATACAGAGGCATTTGGAGGAATTTGAACAAAAAACTGGGTTGAGGATAAATTGGGATAAATCTGAAATGATATTGAATAATATAGACAAGGAAGAACAAGGGAGAATTCAAAATAGATTTAAACTACAAATTAGAAATAGTGTGAGATATTTGGGGATAAATATTTCAAGCAAAATAGAAGATTTAAGAAGATTAAATTATGATAAACAAAAAAAACTGAAAGCAAAAATTTCACAATATAAAACTTTGAAGCTGTCTTGGTTCGGCAGGGTAGCATTGACTAAAATGATGTTATTACCAAAAATAAATTTTTTGTTTGAAACCCTACCGATCCAAATTACAGATAAAGAAATTAAGGAATTTCAAGCTTTAATAAATAATTATTGTAATGGGGGAAGAAGAGCTAGAATACTAAAGAAAATGTGGTACCCGTCACAAAAAGAAGGGGGTCTGGATATGCATTCCATATTAAAAATGTAGTTAAGATTTTAATGAAAGAGGTAGTTATTTGGGAGGAAATTGAAATGATGGAATTAAAGGAGTTGGGTAAAAGTGTGTTTCTAGGGAATGAAAAAGGAAAAATAATGGTTAAAAATAGAATGATGAGATCGATGTTGGGAGTTTGGAAGAAGGTTAAAATTAAACTATCCCCGAATATATCGCCAATAATTGAGCTTAAATATATTTAAAAATTCCCAATAAAAATTGATGATAGAATGAAGGAAATTTTATTAAAGAACGAGATTTTCCTGTTGAAAGATTGGATATGAGTTTGCAGAGACAATGTGAAAAGACAAGAGCTGTATGATCAAATGAAGTTAAATTGGTTACAGATTATGAGGATAAATAAGTGGAATAATATGTGAGAGAGCAGAGTCTGGAAAGAAGCAAAACTGAATTTGAAGAGTTAATATGGAAAGTAAGAAAGTCGGAAATTGGAATTAAAGGTATGGTTAGTAAAATATATAAAATAATAAATGTAGAAAGTAATTCACAAGAGATATTAAAAAATGCTTGGGAACAAGATTTGAAGAAAAGCATAACCGGAAAAGAGTGGAAAAATAAATGGGGGAAAAGAGGTATGAGATCCATGTCCATCAGGGTTAAGGAGCATAATTTCAAAATGTTGTGGAAATGGGTACTTGACCCCATTGAAACTGTACCAGATAGATAAAAATAATAATAAAATGTGTTGGGAGATGTAAAAATACATTGGGCACATATGTACATATGTGGTATGAATGTAAAAAGGTTGAGAAGTTTTGGGAGGAAATTGAGAAGGAGATGGTTAATATTATGAGAACATCTCTCAAATTGGGGCCAAGTAACATCTTGTTGACGGACGTAGATAATATGAACCTAGATGATGATAAGAAAGAATTATTGGCTATAATGCTTACTATGGGTAGAATGTGTATAGCAAAAAATTGGAAGAACAACATAACATTAAAAGTAGATGATTGGTATAAGGAGATGTGGGATCTCACATTGAATGAAAAATTAACATGGGAGTTGAATTTTAAAAAAGGAATAATTAAAGAGAATAGATTCTGGAATACATGGAGACAGTTTGTGGATCATACTTTGAAGGGAGAGGGGAAGAATAGACTGACACCAGACCAATTGAAGTTTTGGGCACAGTAGAAATCAATGGGAAATACCACATCCTCCCGGGCAATGTAAATACACGGGGTGAATGATGTCTAGAATGTAATATTGGAATAAATTGATAGGGATAGAAATATAACTGTTTTAGACAAATTGATTTGAATAGAAATTAGATAAAATAAGAAGTTACTGGTCACTAATGTTTAAGAGCAAAATTGGGATATTTACCATCGTGATAATAAAACATTAAAGAGACAGTAAGTTAAATGTTAAATTTCAAAGATGTTATATTTAGACTTATATACATCTAATTTTATTGTTTAAAGATTCTTTTTTTTCTTTTAGTGATAATGTCAAATGTATCATTTATATGCTTGCCTATGTTGTTTTTTCTTTCTTCTTTCTGTATTTGTATGTTTTTTTCCTGAAAATCAATACAAATAAAAAAAATAAAAAAAGGAAGGGGAACAGCTGTTCCTAAGTTTGCTCTCATCAAGAGATAGGTTGATTCCTCTGGCATTTCTCTGCAGAGGCTACCAAAGAGATACACAAAAGAGATACTAGCAGGAGTAATCTCTCTAGAAAGCACTGCCTTTTAAGTTACCTGTCCTGCAAGAGAATTTACAAAGACAGTTGCAAAAGCATTTTCTGTTTTGTTTCCTTCTTGTTGTTTATTGATAACTGGGATGGTGAGAGAAAAAAACTTGATGTTCTTCAGTGAGCTCTGCTTGGCTACTGATGAAACTCACCCCATGTTTTTCTTGTGCTCTTGTTTATTTGTTTGTTGTTGTTGTTCAGTCGCACAGTCGACTCCGACCCTTTGCGACCCCATGGACCATTTTCCTCCAGGCGCCTCTGTCCTCTACCATCCCCCTCAGCCCTCCCAGCTCTGTGCCCATTGCGTCTACAATACTATCTAGCCATCTCATCCTTGGCCTCCCCCTTCTTCTTTTGCCCTCCACCTTTCCCAACATCAATGCCTTCTCAAGTGAATCCTCCCTTCTCATTTGATGTCCAAAGTATTTCAGCTTCATCTTTACTATTTGACCTTCCAGTGAGCATTCAGGGTTAATTTCTTCTAAGATTGACCTATTTGTTCTCCTCGCTGTCCAGGGGACTCTCAAAACCCTCCTCCAACACCACATTTCAAAGGCATCTATTCTTCTGCGTTCAGCCTTCCTAATTGTCCAGCTCTCACATCCGTACATTACTACTGGGAAAACCATTGCTTTGACTATTCTAATTTTTGTTTTCAATGTGATGTCTCTGCTTTTCACTATGTTCCCCAGGTTTCTCATTGCTTGTCTCCCAAGAATCAGTCGCCTTTTTATTTCATGGCTACAATCCCCATCTGCAGTGATCTTTGATCCTAAGAAAGTAAAATCTGTTACTGCTTCTACTTCTTCCCCGTCTATTTTCCAGGAACTGATGGGGCCTGTTGCCATTATCTTGGTTTTCTTGATATTGAGTCTCAAGCCAGCTTTTGCACTCTCCTCCTTCAGCCCAATCAAGAGATTCTTTAGGTCTTCCTCACTTTCTGCCATTAGGGTGGTATCGTCTGCATATCTCAGATTGTTGATGTTTCTCCCAGCAATTTTGATCCCATATTGTGATTCCTCCATCCCTGCACTGCGCATGATGTGCTCTGTGTATAGGTTGAATAAGCATGGTGACAAAATGCAGCCTTGTCTTACTCCTTTTCCTATTCCAAACCACTCTGTCATTCCGTGTTCTGTCCTAACTGTTGCTTCTTGGTTCATGTACAGATTTCTCAGGAGGCATATGAGGTGCTCTGGAATTCCCATCTCTTTAATTACTTGCCACATCTTGTTGTGGTCCACACAGTCAAATGCCTTAGTGTAATCAATAAAACAAAAGTAAACTTGTTTCTGATATTCCTTTGTTTTCTCCATGATCCAGCGTATGTTGGCAATGTGGTCTCTAGTCCCCCTGCCTCTTCTGAAACCAGCCTGCACCTCTGGTAATTCTCTCTCCACATGTTGCTGTAGTCTATCCTGTATTATCTTGAGCATCACCTTGCTGGCATGTGGGATGAGCGCGATTGTTCGATAATTTGAGCATTCTTTGGCATTGCCCTTTTTTGGGATTGGGACGTATACTGATCTTTTCCAATCCTGTGGCCACTGTTTTGTTTTCCAAATCTGCTGGCATATTGAATGCAGTAATTTGACGCCGTCATCTTTTAGCGCTTTGAAGAATTCAACTGGGATACCATCATCTCCACTAGCTTTGTTGTTTGCAGTGCTCTTTAGGGCCTTTATGACTTCGCTCTCCAGGATGTCTGGCTCAAGTTCAATTTCTTCATCGTTGTGATTATCAGGAGTGTTGATGTCCTTTTTGTAAAGTTCCTCTGTGTACTCTTTCCATCTTTTCTTAATCTCTTCTGCATCAGCTAGCTCCTTTCCGTTTTTGTCCCTTATCATGGTCATTTTTGCTTTAAATGTTCCCTTGATTTCGCCGATTTTTTTGAAAAGATCTCTGGTTCTGCCTCTTTTGTTATTTTCCTCCATTTCTCTGCACTGTTCTTTTAGGTAGTTTTCCTTATCTCTCCTTGCTTTTCTTTGAAATTCTGTGTTCAACTGATTGTAGTTTTTCCTTTCTCCTTTGGCTTTTGCGTTCCTTCTTTCCTCTGCTATTTTAAGAGCCTCATCAGACAACCACTTTGCTTTCTTACTCTTCTTTTCTTTTGGTATGGTTTTCTTTGCAGCTTCCTGCATGATGTCCCTCATCTCCGTCCATAATTCTTCTGGTACTCTGTCTACTGAGTCTAAGCCATTAAATCTGTTCAGCACCTCCACCGCGTATTCTTTAGGGATGCTGTCTAGGTGATATCTTTCTGGTCTCCGTGTTTTCCCTATTTTCTTTAGTCTAAGCCTGAATTTTGCGATCAATAGGTTGTGATCTGAGCCACAGTCTGCTCCAGGTCTTGTTTTTGCTGACTGTATGGAGGTTCTCCATCTTTGGCTGCAGAGTATGTAGTCAATCTGGTTTCGGTGTTGGCCATCTGGTGATGTCCATGTGTAAAGTCGCCTCTTGTGTTGCTGGAAGAGAGTGTTTGCTATGACCAGTGCGTTCTCTTGGCAGAACTCTATCAATCTTTGCCCTGCTTCATTCTGTGTTCCAAGACCAAATTTGCCTGTTATTCCCTCCACTTTTTGATTTCCTACTTTGGCATTCCAGTCTCCTAAAATAATTTGGACATCATTTCTTGGTGTCTGTTCTATGAGGTGTTGTACGTCCTCATAGAACTGGTCCATTGTGGCTTCATCTGCACCAGTGGTTGGTGCGTATATTTGGATCACAGTGACATTGAAAGGTTTGCCTTGAAATCTGACTGACATCATTCTGTCATTTTTAAGGTTGTATCCCATTACTGCTTTTCTCACTCTTTTATTGACAATTATGGCTACTCCATTTCTTCTAAGGTTTTCTTGTCCACAGTAGTAGATATGATGGTTTCCCGAGCTGAATTCACCCATCCCTGTCCATTTGAGCTCACTGATGCCCAAGATGTCAATGCTTATTCTTTCCATCTCACTTTTTACCACTTCCAGTTTTCCTTGGTTCATTGATCTCACATTCCATGTCCCTATGCAGTATTGCTCCTTACAACATTGCATTCCTCCTCCCCCTTCCTGTCCCTCCCCTTTCTCCCCTCTGAGGTGTTAAGCATCCTGTATCACCTAGCCTGCCCTTTTGTTTTGCCTTTTGTTTTGGTCCATAGGGTTCTCTTGGCAAGATTTATGGCGTGGTTGCCGGTGTCTGCGCCATTTTTCTCTCCTCATACATTTTATCACAGTTTTTAAAAGTTTAAAACATTTTAGCCAACATATTGTCATGCATATTATCACACTTTATACACTTTATACACAGTCTCTATGTCAATTTCTGTATTTAGATAGCGTAAAGTCTCTATGTCAGTTTCTATATTAAGTCTTCTACATCTGCATATCAGGTACTTATCCTTTGCCAGGGACTCTGAGTCTCGCCCCCTGCTTTTCCTCCTCTGCCCTCTTCCCGTCTTTCAGTTGGTCTTCTCTTGGCCTTTCCGCTGCTCAACCGGTCCTCCTCCTCCTCCTCTTCCTCACCCCCCCCCCGCTTGGGGTGGTTGCCCGGCGGCCTCGCGGCTGGCCCTTCCGCCGCTCGCTCACCCTGCTGGCTGGCTGGCTCTCCTCCCCACCCCCCGGGTGGGGGTGGTTGCCCGGCGGTCGCGCGGCTGGCCCTTCCGCCGCTCGCTCACCCTGCTGGCTGGCTGGCTCTCCTCCCCACCCCCCGGCTGGGGGTGGTTGCCCGGCGGTCGCGCGGCTGGCCCTTCCGCCGCTCGCTCACCCTGCTGGCTGGCTGGCTCTCCTCCCCACCCCCCGGCTGGGGGTGGTTGCCCGGCGGTCGCGCGGCTGGCCCTTCCGCCGCTCGCTCACCCTGCTGGCTGGCTGGCTCTCCTCCCCACCCCCTGGCTGGGGGTGGTTGCCCGGTGGTCGCGCGGCTGGCCCTTCCGCCGCTCGCTCACCCTGCTGGCTGGCTGGCTCTCCTCCCCACCCCCCGGCTGGGGGTGGTTGCCCGGCGGTCGCGCGGCTGGCCCTTCCGCCGCTCGCTCACCCAGCCAAAACCTAACACTTTGAGGACTCTGATTTGATGTCCTCAACAACAACAAAAAGATGGGAGTATGCTATAGGACATAAAATCCACCCACTCCTTTTGTTGATCTCTCCAGAGTATGTTTTGAGTTCTTGGGACAGTTGAAATAAACAAATTCCCATTCATTCATGGGTTCCAATTCAAAGATTAGTCTCAGTGGGTTACTGAATGAATGCAGGAAGAGAGATCAAAACTAGGGATACAGTTGACACGTTTATTTCCAGGGGATTAAATGGTCCAGTCCTGAACATGCTGACTCAGAAGTAAGTCCCACTAAACCCAATGTAGGAAACATATTAAGATGTGCTTGGATCCCATTTTCAGTGTGCTCTAATAAATTATACTGTCTCACAAATTTGGGAGTAGGATTTGCCATCTAGCCTCACAATTGAAGGACTCATCTCGCTCTTTCCTCTTGTACTTCAAATGTACAGTTGCCTGTGGAGCATACTGAATTTAAATTACAGACATGCTGAGTGAAAAGGAATTTGACAATCATGCAGGCAAGTGGTGGTACTACAAAGAAAAAGAGTGAAGAGACTGTGGATCCACATGTGATGGAGATTGAGCAGGTAAAGTCTCTGTTCAGGCTAATTAGATGGCAGAGAAGTTCCAAGTACTAAAGCCTTCTGTTAATACACTGGGCCAGATCAGTTACTGAGAGTCTAAACTCTTACACATACATTCAATATATTGACTGTACAACTGGGAACACACATTGCCTCCAAAACAACGTATATACCACAGGCGTCTTTGTGCATAAAATCTGTATGTGTGCTACTGCTTTAGTTAAAATAATAACCCCATAGTAAGACTGGATATGAATTTAGGAAGTGACTGTGTGAAAAGGCAAACTCTTGCAACCTCTGTTGTTGCTATAATCAAGATCCCACCCCTTGAATGTGTTGTGATTCTAAGTATATTAAAAGCACCTGAATAAGGCTACAGAGTGCCACTTTTTAAACAGATTATTCAAGGGTTGAACAATTTTGGTTGCATTTTCACTCCATCAGTGGATCTCCACTGTTAGCCCATTTTGGTTTCAGGTACGACTGAAAAATTTAGAAGCTCTTTCTGAATACAGACATGCCAGGATACAGAGATGTTTCCTGCCATTCCAGTGGTAGAAAAGAGCTGTACTCCAGTGAAAAAGAGCACAGGTTTTAAATCTTAATGGTCATAGGTTCAATCCCTGCCATCTCTAGGCAAGGCTGGGAAGGAATCCAATCTGAAATAATTTTGAGATGTTATGTAAAAAGTATTGTGTAAAGAGAAGATGGGACTATGGTCTAACTCAAAATAAAGTTCTACATGGTAGGTAAGATGTGGTAGAAATCATGGCTAACCAAGGCTGCTTAAGTGAATCTATTAGCAGTTTAGGAAGTTGCTTTGCTTTGCAATGTAATTCATTACTGTTACTCAGCACTCTGTTTAGAAAGTTATTGTTATTTATTTAATTGTTTTCTAAAACTTTTTTGTGTCAGTTCAATGACTGTACTGTTTTTTCTTTTTTCAGAAAAAAGTTAAAAGTAATAAAATATCACAGAAGTTCAAAATTTCTTCAAAATACCCTTTGGAAGTAACTTTTAAACGTAAGTACGGAATATTGTTTATTACACCAACTTTCTCCATGTTTTGCAACTTCTTTGGGATAGTAGCAATCATGCATACACTAATACTGCAAGCGCGGCGCCAAAATGGCCGCCGCGCACTTTGCGGGCCCCCCCCCCACAGGACAGAGAATCCGGGTAGTTAGGGGCGTGGCCAGCTCCCTTATAAAAGGGGTGGCCACGAGGCAGCCGCGCTGCCATTTTGCCTCAGCGACGGAGCGGAGAAGTTTTTTCCCTGCGCCTCCGTCGCTCGTTGGTATTGCCGGGAAGCCTTTTGGGTCGATTTTGCCTAGCTAGCTTCCCTTTTTTGTTCGAGATGCCTTCCAAAAAGAAGGCTGCTGCGAATTCAGCTCGGGCTGTTAGGAGGCGCAACCCAGGTCGGAGGACCGTGGTGCCGCCTCCTCAGCAGCCACCTTTGCCATTCCCGGCCGGGGCTAGTGGCTTGGGGTCTATGGCTCCGTGGCCTGCGGGCACGGAGGGCGCTCCGGCCCGCGGCCCGCGAGCGGTGGACACCGCTCCTCCTTCCGCCCAACCTGTTGGGCCGACTACTTCTGGACCCCAGCCTCTCCCGGGGCCCTCTAGCCTCGGGGGGTGGCCTGGTGTCCCGCCTTGGCAGGTCTCCTCACCAGCCCTACCGGGCTTCGGCCCTGGCCAATGGCCATATCTGGGCCATGGGGTGCAGGGACCTGTACCCATGCAAGGGTCAAGTGGGCCGGCCGGCTCTTTGCCCATGGTTACTGTAGACACCTTGCTGGCCCGTATTGCGGCCTTGGAGGAGTCTTTGGCTCGTGCCAGTCAGGCAGGTGCCCCTTTTGGGGTACCTTTCGAGGCGCTATCGGCAGCAGGACAACGGCCGGCGGAGAGGGTCGAGCTGCTGCAGGCGGGTGGCGCGCCTCCGGCCACTGCCTCGCAGCTCCCCAGCCAGCAACCTGGCGCGGGTCAAGCCCCGGTGATGAGCTCTACATCGGTCGTGAGCTCCGACGCCCCCAGTGGGCCGGAACCCCCGTTGGGGGCGGCCCGCGGGGGTGCAGCGTGTGAGTAGATGGTGCAAACGAGTACATCCACACACATTCCCAATATGGGGGGGACCTTTCAGTGGCCTTGGCCTCGCGCGGGTGGTGCAGGGGCTATGCCGCTGGCGACCCACCCGGTGACAACTACTGCCACCATGCCCGCTGGGGTGGGCATTGGTTCTTACACTGCTGGGAATGTCCTTGGGGTGGCAGGGTTAACTCATGCCCCTTTGGGTAGGCCGGCTATCCCCTTTTCGGCTTTGCCGACGGCAGGGTATTCCCTGCCATTGGGTGATCACTTGGCGCAGGCGACCAGGGAAAAGATATGGCGAGGGGAGTACGTGGATATCTTCTCTCTCCTGAACAGAGAGCCCACTAAGGAAGAAAGGGAGGGTCAGGATGAGAAGGACAAGGAGCAGGCACGCCGCCGTAAGCCGCCGCGTACCTGGGCTAACTGGCTCCCCGCTTATTTGATATACATGGCGGTGTATTTGAGGGCGCGGCCGGATCTAGCTATTCCCATGGTCCAATATTTGGACAACATATACAGGGCGATGGTAGATTTCCCGGGCCCCTCATGGCTAGCATATGATGAGGAATTCCGTATGAGGATTCCCCTGCACCCCGAGATGAGATGGGATGAGCCGTGCCAGAGACTGTGGCTCTTGTACATGACACCCACACGTCCTGCCCCGGGGGATAGATACCATTGTGGACATGCGGTCCAGCGAGCAGCTCCAGCGCAGGTTACCCGCCAAATGGCGGGGCAGGGGGTTCCAGCCCGCCTGCTGTGCTGGACTTTCTCGTCCAATGGTTCCTGCAGCCGGAAGAACTGCAGGTATAAGCACGAGTGTCCCACATGTTCCGGTCCCCATGCAGCCTCTGCTTGTCCCAAGCCTGGGGGGGTGCGAGGCAGAGGGAGGGGTGGACAGTGGGCTGGCAAGCCTGCCACGGATGGAACTAGTTCTCCGAAAGGCCCCCTCCCCAATTAATGTGGACATGCTGGAGCGCTGGCTCGCATCGTACCCAAAGGGGGAGGACAGGGAGTACCTTATCCAAGGTTTTAGGCAGGGATTTCGTATCCCTTTTATGGGTGATAGATCTCCTCAGGATGCTCCCAACCTTTTATCCCTCAGGGGAAGGGAGGAGGTAGCCGAGGCCAGTATTAAAAAGGAGTTAGACGCAGGCAGGGTCGCCGGACCTTTTCCCGTACCCCCTTTTCCCAACCTAAAGGTTTCACCATTGGGTTTGGTGCCTAAAAAGTCCCCAGGTGAGTTTCGCCTTATTCACCATTTGTCCTACCCAGCCGGCCGATCGGTCAACGATGCGATACCTGATGACCTTTGTTCGGTCAGGTACACATCGTTCGACCATGCGCTGCGCATGGTGCGCTCGTGTGGCCCGGGTGCCTTGCTGGCCAAGTGCGACATTAAGTCAGCTTTTCGCCTCTTGCCGGTGCACCCGGGCGACTTTGAACTGCTGGGTTTTAAATTTAAAGGGGAGTATTATTTTGATAAGGCCATGCCTTTTGGCTGCTCTATATCATGCTCGGCTTTCGAGCGTTTTAGTACCTTCCTAGAGTGGGCTTTCGTCCGCAGGTCAGGGTCCCGGTCTGTAGCCCATTACCTGGATGACTTTTTATTCGGGGGTGAACGGGGCTGGGACACGTGTGCACGTCTCCTCCATACATTTCAGACGCTAATGCAGGAACTGGGTGTCCCTTTAGCGCCCGAAAAGACCGAGGGCCCGTCGACCAAATTAGTATTCCTGGGGGTTGAGATTGATACCGTAGTACAGGCTTCTAGGTTACCGGGTGATAAGGTGTCTAGGATAGTGACCCTTATCTCGGAATTGCTGGCCAAGCGTAAGGCATCCCTGAGGGAGCTGCAGGTGCTACACGGGCACCTCAATTTTGCCTGCAGGGTGGTCGCACCGGGCAGGGCTTTTGCCCGGCGCTTATGTGACGCCATGGCAGGGTTATCCAGGCCCCACCACAGAGTCAGGCTTACCCGGGGTATCAGGGCAGACATGTTTGTCTGGTTGCAATTCCTGAGGGAGTTTAATGGGGTTTCATTTTGGAGGTCTGACCTCCTGGCATCCCCCAATTTTCAGATCCAGTCTGATGCCTCAGGATCCCTGGGTTACGGGATGTACTTCAATGGGAAGTGGGCCTATGGTGGGTGGCCACCGGCTTGGGCAGGCACAGGTCGCCTGCGGGATCTCACATACCTGGAATTTTTTCCCATTCTGGGGGCTTTGATGCTATGGGGCGAACAGTGGGCTAATTCGGTGGTGCATTTCTGGTGCGACAATGCTGCCGTGGTGCACATTGTCAATGCACAGACTTCCAAATCGCCCAGGGTTATGGACCTAGTGCGCCATTTTGTGCTGCGCTGCCTGCGCCTCAACGTCATGTTCAGGGCCAGGCATGTCCCAGGGGTTAATAACGATATTGCTGACGCTTTGTCCCGCCTGCAGATCTCCCGGTTCCGCGCCTTGGCCCCGGATGCGGAGGAATTTCCCTCGCCACTCCCGGACGAGATGTGGACTATTGGCAAGGAGAGGTGAACCGGGCGATTGGCCTGTCACTAGCGCCACGCACGCGTAAGGCGTATCAACAAGCTTTCAATTTGTATAAGGCTTTTGCTACTCGATTTCAATGGCCAGAGACCTGGCCCATCCCGGTGGACCATGTTCTGCGGTTCATGGTTCACCTGCATGCACAGGGCCTTGCACCTCGCACCATAGCATCCAAGCTCTCGGCGTTGGCTTTTATGGCCAAAGTACGGGGTCATGTGGATACCACCTCTGACTTCCGTGTGAGACACGTTTTGGAGGGGTGGGTGCGCGAGCGCGGGCGTTGCCCGGATGACCGGCACCCTATTTCCCCGGGGGTTCTTACCCAGTTGGCCCGGGGCTGGCCAGGCCTCTGTTTTGATCATTATGAGGCAGCCCTTTTTCATGCAGCCACGACGGTGGCATTTTTTGGAGCGCTCCGCATCAGCGAACTCGTGATGCTGTCTAAGGCGGATGCAAGTGGTAGGGCACTGGAACTCGGAGATGTATATGTTGCCAAAGACTGGGCCCAGTTGAGGATTCGCTCCTCCAAAACAGATCAGCATGGCGTAGGCAGTGGAGTAAGACTGCTACGGTGTTCTTTGGCAGACATCTGTCCGGTTGGTGCCCTACAGGAATACCTGGCACTGCGTGGCTGGCACCATGGCCCGTTTTTCTGTCACCAAGATGGGTCTCCCCTTACTAAATTTCAGTTTTGGAAGGTGACAGCCAGAGCCCTCACCAGGGTGGGACTACCAGGTGCCCGTTATGGCACACATTCGTTCCGTATTGGCGCAGCCTCTACAGCAGCTGCTTTTGGGTACTCTGGGGCTGACATACGCAGCATGGGGAGGTGGGGCTCACAATGTTTTCAGTTTTATGTGCGCCCACTCCCGCCAT
Organism: Bradypodion pumilum; assembly: GCA_035047305.1. Classification (NCBI taxonomy): domain Eukaryota; kingdom Metazoa; phylum Chordata; class Lepidosauria; order Squamata; family Chamaeleonidae; genus Bradypodion; species Bradypodion pumilum. The sequence goes on from JAWDJD010000001.1 coordinate 94,108,642, forward strand.
GAGTACCAATCCAGTCACCTTACCTTCCTTTTTCTCAATTTTCTTACAGACCCTGGGTGTCGTATTACACCGGTGACAGTATGGCTGGTGGGCCACAGCTATGTGCTCAGGGCAGCGCGTTACGCTGCGGCGACAGAGTGGGGACCCCGACTGGGACTGGGTGACCACGCCAGTCTCTCATGGCACGGTAAGCCTGGGATGTTATGGCAGGAGCTGCGGCCTTTCCTTTTTTCTGGCCTGGGGGCTGACCCGCCTGACATTCTAATCATCCACTTGGGGGGCAATGATTTGGGCCAGGTCACCGGCTTATCGCTCAAGCATGCGATTTGCGAGGACCTCGCCTACTTGCATTATGTCTGGCCTGCCACGGCCCTGGTTTGGTCAGACATTGTTCCGCGCCACTCTTATAGAGGGGGCGTTAACCTCCTGGCCCTTGACCGAGCTAGGCGCGCGGTCAATAAGGCAGTGGCGCGGTTTCTCACCACCAGGGCTTGGGGACGGGTTAGTCATCACCCCGATATTAGTCTCCAAAATTGTGACTTGTATGCAGGGGATGGGGTCCATCTGTCGCGAGGAGGTATGGACCTCCTGTTGGGTGACTGGCGAGCAGGCCTGTTGACCGAGCTGACGGTCTGGGGGGGGGCGTCAGGTCTTCTGTGAAGCCCCTCCGTGTGGCGGGTAGCACTGGTAAGGTAAACAGTATGACCCACAAGTATCCGGCAGGTTCGCAATTGACTGGACAACACTAGACAGGAATAAAGTAGTTAAACGTTGTCCGGTCAACGACGAACCAGGCGATGGGGTGATGATGATTGCTAACCAGCATGCATCACCCCTGTGATTTCTCGGATACGCGTCAGAGGGTGGGGTCATGAGTTAGTTATTGACTACGGTCAACAATTTGTTTGTTGTTAACAGACAAATTGATACAATTTGATACATTGTAACCAATTGCCGTTGGCAATTTTGGGGTGGTACCTTACCAGTGTTACTTCGGCCTGCTTGCCTTAGGAATTATGATTGGTCGTTTTACCAATACAAATTTATAATTCGGACTAGGGCATTGAATCAATAAATGTGGCCCTTTGCTGTTATCCACTTTCAATGTTGTCTGTGTCCGTTATTGGGGGGGTGCGCCTGCAATGCAAGCGCGGCGCCAAAATGGCCGCCGCGCACTTTGCGGGGCCCCCCCCACAGGACAGAGAATCCGGGTAGTTAGGGGCGTGGCCAGCTCCCTTATAAAAGGGGTGGCCACGAGGCAGCCGCGCTGCCATTTTGCCTCAGCGACGGAGCGGAGAAGTTTTTCCCTCCACCCCCTCCCTAGTTAACAGTGTGATCATGGTCGCTTCGGGGCCGGGTGGGAATTTTTGGTTGGGACCCACATTGGCTTAGGGTCCTGGCTTTTTTGCCCATCCCACACTGTTGCTATGGTTTGATATAGGGGTCTTTCTTCTCTCCTACTGTTGACTTTGGTCACATGGGCGGGTAGCACTGGTAAGGTAAACAGTATGACCCACAAGTATCCGGCAGGTTCGCAATTGACTGGACAACACTAGACAGGAATAAAGTAGTTAAACGTTGTCCGGTCAACGACGAACCAGGCGATGGGGTGATGATGATTGCTAACCAGCATGCATCACCCCTGTGATTTCTCGGATACGCGTCAGAGGGTGGGGTCATGAGTTAGTTATTGACTACGGTCAACAATTTGTTTGTTGTTAACAGACAAATTGATACAATTTGATACATTGTAACCAATTGCCGTTGGCAATTTTGGGGTGGTACCTTACCAGTGTTACTTCGGCCTGCTTGCCTTAGGAATTATGATTGGTCGTTTTACCAATACAAATTTATAATTCGGACTAGGGCATTGAATCAATAAATGTGGCCCTTTGCTGTTATCCACTTTCAATGTTGTCTGTGTCCGTTATTGGGGGGTGCGCCTGCAATAGGTAACAGTGGGAGGGGGTTTACAGCCTAATGTGATCGTCCTTTCCTTTGTCACTAATTTGATTGGTAAAAGTCTTCTCCCAGCTTGGCATTTGAGATAAACCCCTGCCCATTCTTCCTGACTGTTTCTTGCTTTTAGTGTTTTATTAATAGTCCCTTCTTCCTCAGATTTCCAATCAAGCAACAAGCACGGAGGTTATCTCCACATGCTGGAGACTCTATTTTTCATATTTTTTTCTTCTGAATGTAACTACAAATGATAACTGCAAGTAATGATCCCTTTTTCTACTTTAAATGCTTCTAGAGTTGTTTGATCATACAAACTGCTGGTTTATGTGTAGGAAACAAAGGGAAAAGGAGACTGAGTTGATCTCCCCATGTTCTCTGTGCTGCTGTTGTTTTTCTACTTCATATTGCTAACTAAGGAATAACCAAAAATTCCCCGATAATTCCATTTATACTTGTTGCAAAAATGCAACTTGATTTAGGTAATTATATTAGCCTGAACTATAAGTCCATGCTCTTCCTGCAAGCAAAAATAATTTTGCTGAGGCTTTGGGAACGATGAGAAAACAAGAATCTTTGAAAAAGACAATAATGCTATGGATAAATGAAGGCAATAGGAAAAGGCCTAACCTGAAATAAACTGGCTCAGTAAAGGAAGCAATAGCCTTGAGTTTGCTAGAGCTAGCAGATTTGTTGACAAATAGACCTTTTAGAGGTCACTGATTCATAGGATTGCCATATGACAGAAGTGACTTGATGACATATAACATAATTAAATTCTAAACTTTGGTCTCAATGGTGATGCACTGAGCTATGCCTGCAACAGTGCATTTGAAGTGATTCAGATGACATAACTGAGGATCATCACTAAATTTATTACTTTCATCCTAAACCTCAAAGCCAGGCAATATTTGAAAGCACACAAAGTAATGAAGCTACACATTTCTGTTTATGTAAGCCACTTTGGTGATTTTATCCTGGTAATCTGAGCTTCTCAGTGGGAGACCTTCAATAGATGAAATAATGCCCCACCCATGCTGAAACAACTATGTCTTCAGCATCTTCTTAAAGGGGAGTAGTTCTGTCTGGAGACACACCTCAGGTGAGAGGAGGTTCCACAGTTACCATCCAGAGGCCTTGGGGGGAGGTGAGGGAAGAATCGGCCCCTCCCCCCACCCCATCCTAAAACCTGGGTGCAGGGAAGGAAAAGGCAGAGAAAGACCTAGGCCTCAACTGACCAGTTACCATCCACAGGCCTTAGGGGGAGGTGAGTGATGAATCGGCCCCTCCCCCCCACCCCATCCTAAAACCTGGGTGGCAAGGAAGGAAAAGGCAGAGAAAGACCTAAGCCTCAACTGACCAGTTACCATCCAGAGGCCTTGGGGGGAAGTGAGTGAAGAATCGGCCCCTCCCCCCACCCCATCTTAAAACCTGGGTGCAACGAAGGAAAAGGCAGGTTAAGACCTAGGCCTCAACTGACCAGTTACCATCCAGAGGCCTTGGGGGGAGGTGAGTGAAGAATCGGCCCCTCCCCCCTCCCCATCCTAAAACCTGGGTGCAGGGAAGGAAAAGGCAGAGAAGGACACAGGCCCCAACTGCCCAGTTACCATCCAGAGGCCCACGGGAGTCCTCCTAGAGTTGCAACATCCCAGAGGGCAAAGAGGAAGGGCCGCGCTGACACTGCAGACACAGACACTGCAGACACAGGAGACCCTCGACCACCCCCAGGAGAACCATCCGCAGCCACCATCACAGTGAGGCCTGAGTTGGCACCTTTAACCAACTTTTTGCAGCCGAAGGGAGACGAGAGCTGCTGTGTAGAAATCTGATTCATGTCTCAATCAGTCTCATGAAGTAGCAGTTTATATCATCAGATCTTTTAAGGTAGAAACTTCAGAGTCCACGAAGTCCAGCTTCATTAGGCTCAGTAAGAAGGGAAACAGATAGAGAGAAAAGCAAACACACACGCTGGTCTTTTGGCTGAACAAAGGAAAACTAATGCCTTCTCTTTATTCAAGCAGAGAGTCTCAGAAACGAAACTTATTCAAGCAGAGTATACCAGAAACGAAACTTAACAGAAACAAAACTCAGGGCATACAGCCAATCAGAAGTGTCAGAGCCCAAATAAGGAGAAGAAAGGAGAATTCTTTTTCACTATTCTACGCATGCCCAAAATCTAGCGTTGTCTCTCAGTAAGCAAAGAGGCTTTTGTTTACAAAATGTGTCAGAAGACAGCCTGACAGAATCCAGATGCATTCCTACACTGCTGCATGCATGCAAGGGATCAGTAATCGAACTGAAATAATATAGTTGACTGAACAAAGATGACTTATAGCAACTGACAAAGTGACTGTGTCACTGTGTCAGTTTAGAGCTGACTGACATCAGTTCTAAACTGATACTGTGTTCTAAACTGTGATAATATGCATGATGTTACCTTGTTTTAAACTATGATAATATGTATGATGGGGGGGGAAATGGCATAGAAACCGGCAAAGCACACCAGAGAGTTTGCCAAGAGAACCCTATTGACCAAAGCAAAGGCAAAACAAAGGGACAAATCAGAGGAAACAGGAAGGATGCTCAGCACATTAGATGGACAGAAAGGGATGGGCAGGAAAGGGGGAGGAGAAATAGTGTTGTAAGGAACAATATTGCATAGGGACATGGAATGTAAGATCTATGAACCAAGGAAAGCTGGAAGTGGTAAAAAAAGGAAATGGAAAGAATCAGTATTGACATCTTGGGAATCAGTGAGCTAAAATGGACAGGGATGGATGAATTCAGCTCTGGAAACCATCATATCTACTACTGTGGACAAGAAAACCTCAGAAGAAATGGAGTGGCCATAATTGTAAATAAAAGAGTGAGAAAAGCAGTAATCGGATACAATCTCAAAAATGATAGAATGATGTCAGTCAGACTACAAGGCAAACCATTTAATATCACTGTAATCCAAATATATGCACCAACTACTAGTGCAGATCAAGCCACAGTAGACCAGTTCTATGAGGACCTACAACATCTTATAGAACAGACACCAAGAAACAATGTCCACATTATCTTAGGAGACTGGAATGCAAAAGTAGGAAATCAAAAAGTGGACGGAATAACAGGCAAGTTTGGTCTGGGAACACAAAACGAAGCAGGGCAAAGACTGATAGAGTTCTGCCAAGATAACACACTAGTCATAGCAAACACCCTTTTCCAGCAACACAAGAGGAGACTCTACACATGGACATCACCAGATGGCCAACATCAAAACCAAATTCACTACATACTCTGCAGCCAAAGATGGAGAACCTCCATACAGTCAGCAAAAACAAGACCTGGAGCGGACTGTGGCTCAGATCACAATCTACTGATTGCAAAATTCAGGCTCAGACTGAAGAAAATAGGGAAAACTAATAGGCCGGATGGATATGATCTAGACAACATACCCAAGGAATACACGGTGGAGGTGAGGAACAGATTCAATGGTCTGGACCAGATAGACAGAGTACCAGAAGAATTATGGACAGAGATGAGAGACATTATGCAGGAGGCAGCAAGGAAAACTATACCAAAAGAAAAGAAGCGCAAGAAAGCAAAGTGGTTGTCGGATGAGGCTCTTAAAATAGCAGAGGAAAGAAGGAACGCAAAAGGCAAAGGAGAAAGGAAAAAATACAATCACTTAAATAAAGAATTTCAAAGAAAGCAAGGAGAGATAAGGAAAGCTACCTAAATGAACAGTGCAAAGAAATAGAGGAAAACAACACAAGAGGCAGGACTAGAGATCTCTTTTTAAAAATTGGGGAAGTCAAGGGAACATTCAAAGCAAAACTGACCACGATAAAAGACAATGATGGCAAAGAGTTAGCGGATGCAGAAGAGATAAAGAAAAGATGGAAAGAGTACACAGAGGAACTTTACAAAAAAGACCTAAACACCCCGGATAATAACAATGAGGGGGAAATTGAACTTGAACCAGACATCCTAGAGAGTGAAGTCAGAAAGGCCCTAAAAAGCACGGCAAATAACAAAGCCAGTGGAGATGATGGTATCCCAGTTGAATTCTTCAAAGCCCTAAAAGATGATGGAATCAAGCTACTACATGCTATATGCCAGCAGATTTGGAAAATGAAACAGTGGCCACAGGATTGGAAAAGATCAGTATACGTCCCAATCCCAAAAAAGGGCAATGCCAAAGAATGTTCAAATTATCGAACAATTGCGCTCATCCCACAAGCTAGCAAAGTGATGCTCAAGATAATACAGGATAGACTACAGCAGCATGTAGAAAGAGAACTACCAGAGGTGCAGGCTGGATTCAGAAGAGGCAGGGGGACCAGAGATCACATTGCCAACATACGTTGGATCATGGAGAAAACAAAGGAATACCAGAAACAAGCTTACTTCTGTTTCATTGACTACAACAAGGCCTTTGATTGTGCGGACCACAACAAAATGTGGCAAGTAATTAAAGAGATGGGAATACCAGAACACCTCATATGTCTCATGAGAAATCTGTACATGAGTCAAGAAGCAACAGTTAGGACAGAGTATGGAATGATGGAGTGGTTTGGAATAGGAAAAGGAGTAAGACGCTGCATTCTGTCACCCTGCTTATTCAACTTATACACAGAGCACATAATGCTCAATGCAGGGATGGAGGAATCACCATATGGGATCAAAATTGCTGGGAGAAACATCAACAATTTGAGATATGCAGATGATACCACCCTAATGGCAGAAAGTGAAGAAGACCTAAAGAAGCTCCTGATTAGGTTGAAAGAAGAGAGTGCAAAAGCTGGCCTGAGACTCAATATCAAGAAAACCAAGATAATGGCAACAGGCGCTATAAGTCCCTGGAAAATAGACTTTCTTAGGATCCAAGATCTCTGCAGATGGGGACTGCAGCCATGAAATAAAAAGGCGACTGATTCTTGGGAGACAAGCTATGAAAAACCTGGGGAACATAGTGAAAAGTAGAGTTATCTCACTGCAAACAAAGGTCCGCATAGTCAAAGCAACGGTATTTCCAGTGGTAATGTATGGCTATGAGAGCTGGACCATTAGAAAGGCTGAGCGAAGAAAAATAGATGCCTTTGAGATGTGGTGCTGGAGGAGAGTTTTGAGAGTCCCCTGGACAGCGAGGAGAACAAATAGGTCAATATTAGAAGAGATTAGTCCTGAGTGCTCCTTAGAAGGACAAATAACAAAGATGAAGTTGAAGTATTTTGGACATCAAATGAGAAGAGAGGATTCACTTGAGAAGGCCTTGATGCTGGGGAAGGTGGAGGGCAAAAGAAGAAGGGGACAGCCAAAGATGAGATGACTAGATGGTATTGTAGACACAATGGGCACGGGGCTGTGTGGACTAAGGAGGATGGTGGAGGACAGAGGTGCCTGGAGAGTGATGGTCCATAGGGTCGCAAAGAATCGGAATCGACTGTGCGACTGAACAACAACAACAACAACAACACGCAGGCATATATATATATATATATATATATATATATATATATATATATATATATATATATATATATATATATATATATATATATATATATATATATATATATATATATATATATATATATATATATATATATATATATATATATATATATATATATATATATATATATATATATATATATATATAAACTAACTGATGCATCACATCAGCAAAGAGAATATGACATTAAAAATTATTTCATTTTCCCCAACCGTAATCTACAGTACGTCAGTCATACACGGAGAAACAGTTTCCATATTATCTATCATACTGTTTGAACCCAAAATCTATGCCCCTTTTTAAAAAGCACAAAAGTAATTTTCTGTTATTTCAAGTGCTACGTAAAATTAATTTTAGATGTGTAATTATGCAGGCAATGATATACAGATGAAGTATTACAGTGTTCAAGATATATAGATCTAAAGAAAATAATTGTGTATAGATTGGAAACAAGAGATAATTGCTCAGCTGATGGCAGGAGAGAGAGAAAAAGATAGAAATGTACATTTATTATGCAAGTAAATCACTCCACTAGAATTATTTCAGGTAATGCATGTGTTCCATTTTTATAAATAATTTTTATTAGCACATTCCATTCAGCAGCAGCCTAAGGAGGAAAAAATACTTCATTGAACAATCAAAGAGACATTTTTAAGTCAAGGACTTATTATCCAGACTCAAGGAAACATACAGACACACACTTTCTCTGAAACATTTTTATCTATTCCAGTTGTTTTACACAAGAGAGGAATTAGATAGATCTGACTGATCTATCTCTGCAGCAGCTGAAAGGGAAAGCATTTCAGAATCACTGTAATCTGAGTAATAGGTTCAATGCCATCTTCCTCTTATCATAGGGAAAGGAATTTTCATTTCCTAGTTGATGGTGTCTTCTCTATAGTTTGTTTCTCCCTGATAGCCTGACAGAATGGGAGTCCTATTAGTAAACAATTTCACACTTGTGGCTTATGCTACATTGGATCCATTGCCTTCATAGAGATAAATTGTGAATGTGTCTTCTTTTGGTATAACTGATATTTGATACTCCATAATCAGAGCCCTTGATGAAGTGAAAATGAAACACTTTTTGAATGTGCCAATAGATTTGCCTAAGCTTTGGTCTTTTGGCGGGCCCGAAACCATAGAAATTGGTTGTTTTGTGTTCTTGCTCTTCTTTGGCACATACATTTAGCTTTAAATACATCTCAGCACAAACAGCCAGTATGGGATAGTGAATAGGGCAACAGAGTAGAACCCAGGAGACCTGGGTACAAATCTGTGCTCAGTTTTGGAAAATTCACAAAAGTTTGCCAATGGCAAACTACTCCTCACACATCTCATATATTTTGAAAACTCAGTTAGGGTTACCATATGCCTGAAGAGAGTAATGAATCCATATTGTGAATCACAACAAGAAGCACTATTACCTATTTCATTCATTTTTTGTAGGCCTAGGACTACATGTAATTTTCAATCAATTATATTTCCTAATTACTGTATTTCAACTTCTATATTTCGTTTAGTTTTAGTTAGGTCCATTATACTGACAAAGTTCAAAAACTCAATCATGAACTATTTTAATAAAAATAACAGAAATATATGTGATACCTCTACAGCCAAAGGAAAGCAGACCAATTTTCATTCCCTCTGAAATAATGAGAGAAAGCCTGATCTCACTCTGAAACAGGTGTTTTGGTGATTATTATTATTATTAATCTGAAGATCAGCCTGGAAGCAGCAGCATCCTTCTGACAAGTGCTATCCATGAGACAGAAAGGAGGCGCTCAGGATCACCACCACAAAAGAAAAGGCAAAACAGTGCCTGGTACCACTTTGAAGTGGAAAAAGATCCCAGATTTTCTATCTGCTTTCATTATAGAAAGCTGTAATATATTGATTAAAGCAGGGGTTCCCAACCTAAGGCCTGTGGGCCAGATCCAGCCCATGGTGCCATTTCATGTGGCCCCCATCCCTCCAAAGGCATTTGAGAAACAAAATGACCACCCCCTTTGAAGCTGTTGGGACAAAATGGCCAGCCCTATCATGCAAGCAGGGCAAAATGGCCATCTGGCCCTCAAAGCTGACCGAGAGAGCATGACCTGTCCCCGGCTTGAAAAGGTTGGGAACTCCTGGATTAAAGCATTGTTCAGCACCAAAATATCTCGGTATGACACTTGCCAGGTCATTCTCTTTTAAGCAGCACTGCCTGAACACCAAAACTAAAGTTAGTATAAGGAACATCATCAGCAAACCCACAAACTATAAATGAGGAACTCAACCATTCACACTGCATACATCAGCTTTGGCCCTGAGCATCTCCGCAGCAGAGCATGCTGCTCCAGTAAGGAGCACATTTACATAAGCAAAACAAGTTGACATTGCTGTTAATGAATCAATGTGTATAGTTACAGGATGGCTCAAACCTACACCAGTTGGGAAAATATATCCTCTTGTTAGTATCGCTTCATTTAAGATCAGGAGAGAAGTAGCAGCGCACCTCAAGAGAACTAAGCAAGAGAATGACCTTCGGCATCCTCTGAATGTGCCTCAAGTCTGCTGGCTCAGATCTAGGAAGAGCTTTATGGCATGAACAAATATTCCTGAGGGTATGCAAGAGCAAAACCAAATTAGAAGATGGAGAAAGGAGCTCACTGGACAAGGAACAACATTAAAGGAAGATATGGCTGAGGAATTTGACCTTCCCTATGTCACTTGTGGGACCCTGAACAGGCTGAGGGTCAGAGTCCCTAAATGTAAGACAAACATGTTCAAGTGGGCTGGCAGACAACACACTGTGTGAATGTAGACAGAGATAGAACCTGACTCATTTACCAATTACTGCCAAAAAGATATACCAATGAAGATTTAATTTTGGCCAACAACAAAGCCAAGAAAGTGGCTTAATTTTGGTAGTCCAAAGTTTGATCTGGACATAAAAGAAGAAAAACAACAAAGGAAGCAAATGAGCAGGAGTAATCAGACAGCTAGTGATTTTGTGGGCCAACCTTTCCTGCTAGATCAGTTAAACTTGGGGCATGTAAGATTTGCCTATGCATAGAGAAGGTGAAAGAATGGAGGACACCTGGGGCTGAGCATGCAACAGTCATCTTGGTTTGGCACTAAACCTACCAGTCTTATAAGGTTTCCCTCTCTCTAGGGAGGAGCAGCTGGAGGCAGTACATGTGCTTGGTGGGAGTGACTGTGCACCCTTTCAACAGCCAATTTTTTTTCAGCCCTTTAAATTTCAGTACCCTGGCTAGAAGTCCATTACAGCACCAGAATCCCCCTCAGCTAAGAAGGCAGCACCAAGCCTTCATGCTCAGAAGATAAGCAGAAAAGGGAGCATTCGGGTACCGAGCGCCATAGGAGAGTAAGATTAGAGAGTGCTAAATCTTTGGGAACAGACTTCAGCAGGCAATAATGGAGAGCATGGAGTTGAGAAAGCCAAGGAATACATGAAGCTTCCAGTACCAACCTAGATCATGAAATGCCTTCTGTGAATTGTGTAGAGCTGTTCTAGTGGGGATTATCAATTACTGTACATTCAAGCCTTTAATTACTAATAGGAGATGAGCATTAAAAGAGATATGTTATTTTGGATGCAAAATGGTCAGTTCTACCTTGCTAAATATTATCTTCTGGAAATGGAAAAAAAAAGACTTGAAAAACACCCTCACAGCCCACTATCAGGGCTGCTTTGCCAGGGCTAGCAGTCACACATATAACTCCAAGTGTATGGAGTCAACAGTCAGGGGGTCTTTAACCAATCTCATTATAGCCACTTCATTTATACGAATGACTCAAAATGAGAGAAGTCGTCACATTTATTGGAACTAATTTTCATTCATGACCAAAATATGCAAACCTGAAAGCTACAAAGCACTCATCTTCAGAGAAAATGAGGAAAAAGCTAATTCAACTACATACTGCTTCTGCAAATACCTTTAGTCATTGCTGCCCTGATGGTGTTCCAATTACAAAGGTTTTAACACACCAAATGATTGCTTACGAATATATCAACCAGCAGGGGAGTTACAGGCTGTTGTAATGACCCAAGAAACTATTTCTGTGTAGCATTTAGCCAAGGCAAGCCATCTAATCAGTGAACCTCACTGAATTTGTAAGAAGCAGAAGTAGTGCAGCAAGGGACCTATGAAACAAAATATTGTGCTACCACAAATAGATTTTAGGGCAGGCTTTAGAGTCTTTGGGCCTCAGTACAACAGATGCTCTTTCATTTATTTTATCCTCTGAAATGCAGTAGGTCTAAATTCAAGGTGTAAGACTTATCTTTCACATAGCTTCTTGCATTTATGTAAAATAAATGAATTTATTTATGTTAAATTTATTTATTTAATTTATAAATACATTTATGTATAAATTAATTTATGTTAAATAAATAAATATTATGTTACATGCCATCAAGTCACCCCATGACCTCTGGTGATTCTACGAATAAGCAATCTTCAATGTCCTGTCCTCAACAACCCTGTTCAGCTCTTGTGAACTGAAATATGTAGCTTTCTTTCGGGTATTTATGAAGGCTGCAGACTCATTTACGGCTGTAGTAAATGTGTTTACAATAGCTGTGGACTCATTTATGGCTGTTGTAAATGTGTTTATGATGGCCATAAATGAGTCCGCAGTTGATTCTGCTGCCGGCGGCTGGAGCAAAGACGAGGGTCAGATTATTTGGTGACACAGGCCGGATCCAGCTCATGGGCTGTAGGTTGCGAACCCCTGCTTTTTGGGAGTCAATCCCTACGTGTTCCTCTTTTCCTGCTTCTTTCAATCTTTCTTAGCATTATTGATTTATCCAGAAAATCCTGCCATCTCATGATGTGCCCTTAGCATTACTGATTTATCCAGAAAATCCTGCCATCTCATGATGTGCCCTATGTAGGACCTCTGTTTCATCATTTTTGTCTCCAGAAGCAGTTCAGGTTTCATTTGTTTTAGGGCCCACTTGCTTGCCTTTCTGACAGTATAGGCTATGTGCAAAGCTCTCCTCTAGCACTGTATTTTTAAATTAATATTTTTTCTTCCTGATAGCTTTCTTCATTGTCCAGCTTTCACACCCATACATGGTGAACAGGAAAACAGTAGCACTGATGATCTTGGCCTTGGCATCCAGTGACACATCCTTACCCTTGATGATCTTTTCCAGTTCCTTTATTGCTGAGCTTCCAAGTCTTAACCTTCTTCTGATTTTTTTGGTTGCAGTCTCCATTCAGATTGATGACTGAATCAAGGTACAGAACCTCTTTTGTTATTTCAGTTTCTTCCTTGTTAAAATTAAAGTTTTGTAGTTCTTCTATAGTGATATTTTTGTCTTTTTAATGTTCATCAGTAATCCTGCTTTGGCACTTCTTTCACTTTTGCTAAATGTTGTTTCAAGTCTGGTTTTCTTTACAGTAAAATGGTGTTATCTGCATATCTTAAATGATTCTTCCACTAATTTTCCACTCTTCCATGTCTAAATCTAGTATGATTTGTGTATGATATGTTCTGCATAAAGATTGAACATATAAGGGGATGAAATGCACCCTTATCTGACACCTTTGCTATGGAAAGCCATTCTCTCTCCATATTCTGTCCTAATGGTAGCTTCTTGTCCACAACCCAGATTATGCAATAAAGTGCTGAGGCAGACCCATTTATTGTTAATGTAATGTTATTTTATTGTACTGTAGTATATCTTATTGTATTGTAATTAGATTATTGTGAGTATTGTTAGCCGCCCTGAGTCACATAGTCGACAAATCCAATAAATCAATCATTCCAGAACAACCCATAGTTTCTCATTTTCTACACCAGGGATTCTCAATCTGCGGCCCATGTGGCGGATGCACCCCATGGCACCATTTCATGTGCCCCACCCACTGCCTCCACCACACCAGGAAGTGCCATGTGGTGGAGAAAAGGCCAAAATGGCCATCCAGCCCCCAAAGCTGTCTGAAGGCGTGTGACCCGGCCCCTGGCTTTAAAAGGTTGAGAACTCCTGTTCTACACAGTAAAAGGTTTCTGTAATTTGTAAAACACAGAGTGATTTTGTTCTGGTATTCTTTGCTGCACTCCAGTAGCCCACAGAAATTTGCAAATGCCTTTCTTTTTGGAATGCAGCTTAATCAGGCATTTTTACTACAGTATATATAAGCCTTTATTGCAACATATTGAGCATCACTTTGCTTGCATGGGAAATTAGAGTAATGGTCCTATAGTTACTGCACTCTTTGGCATCTCCTATCTTGGGGATTAAAATGTACTGTGCATTGCCATCCTGTTGGTCATTGTTTGGTTTCCCATGTTTGTTGGCATATTCTTGTTATGACAGATTCAGTCTCTGTCTGTGGCTTAGAATCATACCTGCTAAGTATCCAGTATTGGCCGGGATTTCCCGTAATTTTGCGCCACTTTTCCTCCTTTCCCGCCCGGAGTCGCCGCCATCCTGTAATTTGGCGGCGGGGGAAAGTACTTACTGCGCAGGTCCCTTCTACGCATGTGCAGGTCCCTTCTACGCATACGCATGCATAGAAGGGACCTGCGCAGAACAGGTCTGCGCAGGTCCCGTATTGTCCAGAGCCATGCTTGACAGGTATGCTTAGGATAGTTCTATTGATATTCCATCTGCTTCTGGTGATTTATTCTAGCCTCTGGAAATAAAAAATGGTGGTGCAATGTACTTTCTCAGCTTGCCATCAACCAATGGAGAACTCAATGTTAGGGGTAAAGGTAAAGAAGTTATCCTAAATGCAGGAAAATTAGGGTTTAGTGGAACAAGAAACACATGCTGCTTGGGAGAAGAGACACAGACTTAGAGACACACACCTTCTATTTCATTTTTTCTCATGTAATTTTACTTTTGCAGAATTTTACTGCTCTGGAGCCTTTGGGCCTTAGTTTGCTGTGATTTTCAGAGAAGCCTGTTTTACAATGAGGTAGATCAGTTCTCAACCTTTTTAAGGAGGGTGACAGGTCATGCTCCCTCAGACAGTTTCAGGGGCCAGATAGCCATTTTGCCCTTCCTCCACCACATGGTACTTCATGGTGTGGTGGAGTGCGACTACCTGAAGTGGAGTTGAGGGCCGCATTCGGCCCATGGGCCGCAGGTTGAGAATCCAAGGTAGATTATTACCTTTAGCAAACTTAATGTCTTCTTTATTATATACAGTACACTTATATCTACACTTACACGCGCATACCCTAATGAGTTCAGTACTTCTTTACTTTTGATTTTTCCCAGATTAATTCTCCTGCACATTCCACCAAATCTTCAGGAATCTGTTCCTTGTAATAGGTCACTATACATCTTTCTTTCTCAGTCTTTAGGCCAAAGGCTGCTGAACAGAGTGAGTTGCAACTAGAAGGCTGGTGGATGATCAGTGTTTTATAAAACGGCTGATTGTGGCTAATTTTTCAAACTGTAATTTCACCTCTTAATTCTCATCTTATTTTTGCATTCTATTGTTAGAAGCTTGTTTCCCCTGTGATTTGTCTTATTCTGTGCCTTCATTTCATAGATCTTACTCATTTGTCTGCTGTGATTTAAATAAAATTTTCTATTAATTGCAACTGCAAATAGCCTAGTGTCATCTCTTGTTATGCTCTCGTTTTCACTGTGGTAAAAAGGGCCTCATTTTCATTGGATATTAATAATTCATTATCAGTACCACAATTTGCTTCTAGTCTTGTTCCAGAAGAGAAAATAGAACTACTCCATTTTCTGCTTCCAATTACAGTAATTTCTATGTAATCTGGTGATGTCCACATATCATGTCCAGCCATCCGTTTGCTTGCTTGAAGCATGTATTAGCAATAAGCAGATTGATGGCTTTACAGAACTCTCTCATTCCTGCTGTTTCTGTGCACTAGTCCAAATTTTCCACCAACATTTAGATCTGCTTCATTTCCTACTTTGGCATTCCAGTCACTTACAATAATAAGCATGTCTTGAATTGATGTGTGATCAATTTCCTCTTGGATGCTTTCATAAAAGCTTTTAGTTAGACTTGAACAACGGTTGATAGGTTTTCCCTAGAATATGATTGATATTATGTGGTCAGACCTTGTATTTAATCTTCTAACTGCCTATGCTAAACCTTGGCTCAGTATTGGTCCCATTCCATTTCTTTTGAAAGGCCACCCTTATTTACAAAAGTTGAGCCAGTTTTGTTTTGTTTTTTGTCTTCTGTGCTTTGCCAGTACCTACCACTGAAATATCCAAGCTATGGCAGATTGAAACTTGAGTCACATTATACATCGTCTAAGGCCCTATGTTGTCCCTACATATAATAGGCAATGGGTCTGATTATTGTCTTCTCGTTAGCTGTAAGATCTTGACACCATGCTCAAGTGGAAGCCAGTACATAAGAGTAGAACATGAGATCCCCTCAAATTACACATCCTGCCTTAGCAAAGGCTATGTAGTTTACACTGAACAGCTCCCTGATGGCTTAGTGGTTAAGATGTTGAGCTTGGAGACTGGAAGGTCAGGTTTCAATACCCAAGGGCTGCACTTGGGGAAATGAAAGGAGCCTCATTCAGGCATCCCTTGAGCAGTTTCTCCAGTGAAAATCCTTTCAACCCAGAGTGATCTGACACAAAATTATTATCACACATTCTCTCTTTCAGGAACAAATGCATAGCCTTGCTAACCTTTGCCAGTTTCTTAATACTTTCCATCCCAGTGCCCCCAAATAGAAACTGAAAGACTAAAGTCCACCAGTCCCAAAATATAACATGATGTTCTAGTTGTAAAATGAGATCTGAAGGTGGTAAAATTGACATAATGACCTGGAAATTACTGATACCATTTTGTAGTGACTGCCTCTTTAGAAAAGGCTTAATTTTCTGGCAGCAAGGAGTTCCATCATTCAGTGTTTCTCATGTGGAGACCTTAGTTCCAGCAGTATTAAGACCATTTCAAGTGGAATTTATTAATTCAGAAGACTCTCCTCCTTTCATTTCTTTCCCCTCTTCTTCTTTTAGTTATTATGTTCCTTTATCCCTTACAGCTGGCTGGCTTCACCACTCCCTATTGAAACTTTTATCACTTCCTAGCATTATTCTTTAGCCTTTCCCCCATCCTCTTTAATGTTTTAAGCATTGTTATTAATAAATTGTAAATATAAGTACAAGTCTTTCTCCCCCCTTTCCTTCAATGTCCTTCTATAGAGAATGTCCAGTTCCCAACCC
Organism: Bradypodion pumilum; assembly: GCA_035047305.1. Lineage (NCBI taxonomy): Eukaryota > Metazoa > Chordata > Lepidosauria > Squamata > Chamaeleonidae > Bradypodion > Bradypodion pumilum. Next base: position 94,125,296 of record JAWDJD010000001.1, read on the forward strand.
CAGATCTTCAATGCCAGGTGGTTGTTCTTAGCCAGATGTGGCAGCTAATTAAGCACTGGGTGATGGCTTTCCTCCCTCTGTCCTCCCCCCATCCCACATCTCTTATTTTTCTTTCATCTCATTACATACATATGTCAATTTCCTTGCTTACCTTTGCTTTTTTTCCTCTCACATTAGAAACATAGGCAGTTATGGTAGTACAATGTTGGTCTATCTAGCCTAATAGTACCACCTCTGGCAGAAGCTCTCAAGGACTGCAGGGAGAATCCTTTCCTAGCTCCCCCAAGACATCCTTGGTGCCCTCTCATACTCTCATTCATGGAGGACCAACCTTGTCCACCTTTCAAAATTACACGAGCATAGTACAGCTTTGTTATTCTAACCGTATGGGGAGCTGCTGTTGGAATAACTTCAGCTAAAAGGCTGTAGAAATTTTTTAGTGGAGATTCTTGGGAAACATGTACCACCAAGACACACCCATTTATAAGCAGTCAGAAAACCACTGACAGGTTCAGTTGCACTATTTCAGAAACACAGTTCTTAAAACATTCTTCAACCAAAGGACCTCCCTAGACAACGCTAGCTGTGTTAAGCTTTCTCATAAAAAAATTGTGAATCAGCAGAGAGCAGGGCTGAGAGCTTTGCATTCAGATTTGTTCAATTGGAAGCCTTAGCAGATGCCAAATATAAAGACAGCAAGTGCTGCTGCACTTTTCTTTAAAGTTTGTTGACTTTGAAACATGAAACGTTGCCTTATTCATATGCGCTACACTACATAACAGAGAGTAATGTCTCGATGGTCCTTCTTCAAAGGTCTTTATAGTTGGGGACTTTAAATAAAAAGAATTTGTTGAGAAAAGTGGTGAGGTATTTCAGAAGACTGGTGAGAATCTGAGGTGGGCAGGTCACCATTTTTCAAAGCAGAAGACATCTCACTTATTGGAAGTGACACACTGATTAAAGTCAACAATGCCACTTAGAAGGATCAGTTGCTCTTCATTAGCATTCTTTTTTTTTTTTTTGGGATCTTCATTCAGAAGTTGTATTAATGATCCGCTCCTTTACAACCTAAAGGCAAGAAAAGCACTGGAGAATTTGATTTGAGTATTTCAGTTCAAGCAATGCTGGGAAGAGAAAGGAATGGAGATATAATAACCTTATAAGACACATAGACTATTGAGCCAAAAGCAAGCTATGAGGTGGGTGTGGGAATCCAAATGGCTTGATAAACCTCCCTCCAGCATGCAAATTAGCATGCTTTCCCCTGGCTTTGAGTAGTATTTTTTGTACCTAAACAACTCTCACTAAATTGGAAGGAGCTCTCCCAACTACCGGAGACTCCCAATAATAAGAGGCCATATCTGACTCCTACCAATGCATATTAGATCCATCAAGCTCTACTTGTCAATATTAGGTGAAAGGAATCTATCTCTAGCCCATGATAATTCTGCACATTTTACCTGCTGCAACATATTCAGAGAAGTACAAAATCTGTTGCAAAACTGCACATTAGTTTGCAAGATGCAGATCAGGAAAATGCATGTAAGATTTCTCAAGTGTTCCTTAGTCAAAATATTGTGGGACTGATTTCTCTGCCTTAGACTCGTAAGAGGTTCTGTTCAGTCAGGATAGAGACTCTGAATAAGACTATACCTGTTATATATCAGCCTTCTCTAAACTGGTGCCCTTCAGATATTTTGATACTACAAACTTCAAGAACTCCTTGCATTGACCTTGCTGGTTAAGTGCTGGTAGTTTAAGCATAAAACTTTTGGAAGGCTGAAGAAGAGTGCCAGTGTGGTGTAGTAGATAATGGATTATGACTCAGAGATCTGGGTTCAGCCATGAAAACTCACTTAAGAGGATGGAATTTGTAAAACCATGCTTTAAATTAGTTCTCAACCTTTTAAAGCTTGAGGCCGGGTTATGCTCCCTCAGACAGCTTTGGGGGCTGAACGACCATTTTGCCCTTCCTCCACCACATGGCACTTCCTGGTGTGGTGATGGCGGTGGGGAGCCACATGAAATGGTGCCATGGGCCACATCCGGCCCACAGGCCACAGGTTGAGAATCCCTGCTTTAAATAATCCACATACCTTGGAAACCATAGTAGCGCTGCCATAAGTCAGACACAACTTGACAGCACATAACAAAAAGACTGAGGAATGCTCTATGACTGGAAGGGGAATGGCCATGTGGCAGGATATGTCAAAGAGAAGGGACAGCTGGGTTGTGCATGAATGCAGGCCATCAGAATCAATATGCTGTCTCTGTGCAAGACCATACTAGAGAATAATTTGTGTTATTATCTGCTGACAATGCAAGCAATGTCTCTGAAATCAATCAAGAAAATATATGGCTGAATAATGCTTATTTATAGATTGGACTCAGATTATCCAATAAATAGGACACTCTTTAGGGTGTCATGGATTTTGAAATGCATGTAGAATAAGACATGGCTCACTTTGCCTTGCCTTTATAGTTTTCTCTCCATTCCTTGTCTTCCATAATACTGAAAGGTGGCCTGGAATGTGGACAAAAGCTCACGTTTTTCTGGATATGGGTGACTGCAGTAAATACTTGCCAAAAGTGAGAAAATCTCAACCATTGTTTATTCTCTCCACTCCCCTATCAAACATTCCTGTTTTGAGCTTTAAATAGCTATGACAATTTTTGAAAAAGCCAATTTCTCACCCACCCCAATTAAAGCCTATCTCCTTTTACCCCTCTTCCTCCTAAATTTTATTTGAATCTCAAGTGGATTCCAGCAACACCTCCAACAGTTTCCTGGGACAGGTGAGAAGACTGTATCCAGAATCTAGTGCAGAACACTAGAGCAGGGGTCACCGACAACTGGGCGGAGGACTGGTACCAGGCCACGGGTAGTTCTGAACCGGGCTGTGGGGGTGGCGGTGCTGGGAGCCCCGACAGCAGCCTCCTGCCCTCAAGTACTCCACCGGGTCTGCCCGGCAAACAGAGCATGAGCATGGGTTTCAGACACAGCAGATAGGCAGGTGGCCGGGCCACCCCTCCTTGCTTAACTACAGCCTTTGTGCAGGTGGCTGGCCCCCTCCTAATTTTTGAGCTACAGTGGGGCTCCTACCCTGTCTGTCTCCAGTGAAATACTGCCCATATTCAAGCTATGGCTGGGAGATGGGAGAGATTAAAAATCCAACCACCCCCACTTACTGGTCTGTGGAAAAGTTGCTTAGCATGAAACTGGTCTGTGGTGAAAGGAAGGTTGTGGACTCCTGCACTAGAGGAAAAGTACCTTAATGAAAAGATCTGTTCCTCCCATGCCATCTATTTTACCAGTTGGTTTAAAATCTTTGGACCTTGCACTGTAAGGCTAATTAAAAAACATAAACTACTAGCAGAGGACCCAGCGTTGCCCGGGGGTAAGCTACCCGGGCCAAGGAGAGACCTGCCTCCCCCCCCCCGCCTTACCTTTTTTGTCTGCTGTCATCGCAGCTGCTCTCTCAGCCCTGCCGAAAGGCACCGTCTCAGCCTAACTCTGGTCACCGCCACCAGCCTCCCCAGCTACTACAGTCAGTGGGTAGCCATCACAACCTGGCCCCTCCGTCCTCCCGTGGGTTGTCAGGCAGAGGCCTGTGTAAGGCGGCAGCCCAGTCCCGTCCTCCGCCTGCCCCCCGGCTGTGGGTTCTCCCCCCCCCCCAAGGCGTTCCTCAGGAGTGCAGAGGAGCCATGGCATGGTGGCCACCTGTCAGCAGTAGTTGCTGGGGCGGGAGCAGCCATAATTGTGCCGTCCGTGCTGGTGGCTAGGCCGTGCACCACCTGGAATGCCGGGCAGACTTTGGCGCATGCGTGGAATTACATGCATGTGCCACAGCCTGGAACGCCAGGCAGGGTTAGGTGCATGTGTGGATTCTTGCGCATGCGCAATCACCCCCTAGTTGTTTCTGCCGGCTGGGAGGGGGGGCATTGCAGCCCCTTTTCGGGGGCAAGGACTCCAAGGCAGGCTGCCAGTTACCCATGCCAACCACCCCAGACGTTGAAGGTAGGCATACACAGTTTCCAGTGCAATTGGTGCAGGGGTGTCGCTTTGTATGAGAGAGCCCTGTGATGTCAAGAAGCCCCAGATCTGGTCAGCTGGGAATTGGTTGAGCTGTGGTAATGACATCACAATCCTCCCTGGTTGGCTTTTCCCCCTTGCCTTTTCTCCTGTTGGTGGGGGCGTCCCCTTTGCGGATTGATTTAGGGGGTGTACCCCTCCCCATGGGGCTTGACACCCTCGCAGTGACCTTCTCTTCGGCCCAAGGTACATATGTGCCGAGTTTCAGCGCGATCTGTGCAGGGGTGTGGATTTGTATAAGGAACATACAGCACCGGACCGTGATTTTAGTTATATATTTTTTTTGTACTCTGCACAAGCACCAAAGCAGCACCTTCAGTCTTCAATGAGGAAGTTCTAGGGAAATTGTTCATGGGGTTATAGTCATCTAACACTGTAAACAAATCCAAGCTTCCTCAAAGCAAATGAACTTTATTCTCATGTATAGTTTTATTTATACCATGTCTCCAAATATTTTAAGTACTGCTTTATAAACAAGTTGTGTATTGCTGAATAAAAGTGTAAAAGAAAGGAGGCTGTGATTAAAGGACATCTAAACTACAATTCTACAAAGATGCACCTCAGCATAATCCTAATGGGGTATAGTGGGACTTGTATGTATGCCTGTAATTGTAGAGACTTTTTAACCCATAGAAACCAAGTTGTTAAATATATTGCTGTATTAGACTGCATCATTCTTTACTCTTCCTATATGCATTATGTTTAATGAGTTAACATGCACATATAATTCAAAATAGTTTTACAGTGGTTTGTTTAGCCCTTAAGCATCTGTCTAAAATTGAAGTCTCCATTAAAAAAATACAGCAAACCATAGCTCCTACCTGCACTTGTCATGCTCCTTCTTTCTTAGTAGATTTCTCTCTCCCTCGAGTTTAATTTGAATTACAGGTTTGGGTATTTAATCTTAATGTCAATGGATGATACAAAAGAGCTTCTGAGCATGTACAGAGCACCTCCTGGCCATCTCAACTTGAGATTTTTAAAAACAGCAAGTTGATCAAAACTTAACAGGACTGTGAATAAATTGCCACTCCTTTACTGTACCAGCTATAAGGCTGAGGTGGCACAGTGGTTAAGAAGCTCACTTTGTTAGCTGGTAGGCCAGCAAGTCAGCAGTTCGAGACCCGGGTACTGCATGATGATATGAGCCCCCGTCTCTGCCCCAGCTCCTGCCAACCTAGCAGTTCGAAAGCAAGAAATTGCAAGTTGATAAATAGGAGCCACTTTGGTGGAAAAAGATCTTGGGGACATGAAAGGAGCCTCATTCAAGAATCCCCTGAGCGGAGTTCCTCCAGCAAAAACCATTTCAACCCAGAATAATTTCTGACATGAAATTATTATTACTGTACCAACTTAGGTACTGTACTTACCTAGCAGAGGAGTTGGCTGACAGAGTATGTGGGATAACATTTTCTATGGTGCCTATTAATGTCATTTCCTAATTTGGAAATTAGCCTCGTTATCATAATCAATCCTACACAATGTATGCGCCTCATGATGGATTAACACTGATTAGTTTAGATTTAATTTTTAAGAGCAGAAATGTTATCACCATGCCTGCTTTAATTTAGTGCTGCTGGGGACATCAGACAAGCCCACCTTATATTCTTACTCTGAACAGTCTGGGAGAAAAAAAATTGAACAAAGTGTAAAAATTCAATTCGTTTGCAGAATTTTGCTTTTGTTGTAAGGAGCCTCTGCAGCTGTGTTGACTATAGTATAGTTTTGACTATACTTTGGAGTTTTCAAGCAATGAGGTGAAGGCATGTGCTCTTTTGAATTCTGTGATGTTCAGAACAGGATAATAGAGTTATAATGTCAATTGACTGGAAAAATAATCTGTTTATGAAGAGAAGGTTCCATTGCTATTTCTTTAAGGATAAACCCAAAATGTATTCCAGACAGGTAAATTTTTAGTGTCACATCGGACTCTTGATGATCATATATTTAAATGTAAAATAGCAAGCTGAATTAGTAAAATGAGGGAATTTGTTCATGCAGCAAAACTGACTTATCTTCTTTAGTTTGTTTCCTTATCTTCATGTAACATTTCATTACTTATTACAAGTTATTACAAGCTTCTTCTTCTTTAATAGTAACAGGACACCAATTTTTTTCTCCAATATTATTAACACTAATAGCCAAGTCATTGTTAGGGATTTTATATACTTTGCTGTTCAACATTAATGCATGCACACTTGTCCAGGAGGCTTTTTTGTCATGAAAATTATTAGCTCTTTTCAAACAAACTTATTTTGATGATTGACTGACTGTTGTACAGAGAATACATACATAGCTGACATGCTCCTTACTCAGTATCAGAGACTCCTTGTGTCCAGTAGCAGAGGCTGGCATTTGTCATTAAATTTAATTTGCTTGCCTTTGCCTTGCTGGCTCTGATCAGCATTTCCCCCATCTGTCCCTGCCAACTCCCCAGACAAAACAGCAACCATCACCACAGCTATTGTGCCTGCGGTTTCCTTATCTATCCATCTGTACCTTGAGAAACAGTTGCTGTTAAGTATGGGAGGTGGGGATGGACATCCACTAACTGAATCATAAATCTCAGCTAAGCAGGGAGGTACATGACCATTAAAGAGGACATTATGTGCACATAGACTGAACCCTAATAAACTTTGTAGCAGATTATTTGACCCAGCAGATAACTGGATGGCTCACTTTGTTCTTCTGTTTTTGTTAATATTTAAATATGTCAGTGTAGACTTAACCACTTGAATACTATCGAGCATTTTTCAGCTTGACATTTAAAACATTAAAGAAATTGATACCGAAGTCTGCCATAGTCAGCCTTCCAAGTTAAATAAAATTTCCTTAGGTTTTTTCAGAAAATGTGTCCACCCCTTCCTAACATTAACTTGGTTCTCAAAGTAGCTTATCTTACTATCTTAATGCTGCATGTAAAAACCACATTTAAAAGTGAAATTTAAAAGCCTGTTTCTTTTACCTGCATTTCAGTCTGTTAGGATACATGGTCTATGTAGTCCCCACTGTGTATTGTATTGGACCGCAGTCTGTACCTTTAAGAGCCTCTCTGTGCTCTGCCCCAGCTGAACCGAATCAGAGAGTGGCTCAGTAGTTTTGCTACTATAAAGGATTCTCTTGGGCTATATTCACAAGGGGCTATCTGAACTATGGTGCTACACTGATAGAAGCTATGGTAAGCTATGAAACTATGAGGCTGGATACTGAAAGACTGCAATGATACTGCAAAAGGCTTCCAAGGACTGAACTCTGTTTGCCTCATGCTTGCAACTCAATAGCTAGCCTGCTTACTGCACCTGGAAGGAAACTACTGTTTGCATCTGCTCAAAGGTAATCTCTGCTAAAGACTATTTATTTGGACATTTGCTATCTCTTATGGACTGCTGTCAACTGTACTGAGAACTGCTTATCTCAGGCATGTTTCAGCTTCTCCTGTGTTTGCTGAAAAGTAAAGCTATTTTCTTTTCATTATACAACCTGCTTGTCTGTGTGGAAATCTCTCCCAGCTGTCGCTGTGTACTCAGCTAGCCGCTTTGCTCTGCTAAACACAGCCAAGCCTAATTGGGGTACCCCCAGCACTCCCAACACCCTATCACAGTCTATTAACCTACATTTAGAAACAGCCACAAACTTGTCATTGCATTTTTCTTGTTTTAAAGATTCGAAGCATTTAATTTACCTTTTGGGGTCTAAATTTTTGCCGTGGGTAAAAATTGAACTGTGTACTTCCATCACAAAGTGTGGTTCACCAGAATTTTTTTTTCTTTCAGATTAATCAGTGAGTGACTATACACCTACCTCTCCCCATCTGGATCTTGATTCTCTTTAGTATTTTAACTAACACCAAAAGGTAGATGCTTATTTTTTCCATACACCTACCTCCCCCAATCTGGATCTTGATTCTCTTTAGTATTTTAACTAACACCAAAAGGTAGATGTCTAGGCTTTTTTCATAGTTCCAGAGCAACCATTCTAGCATGACTAGGTAATACATCACTGTGATGGTACCAAATCATATCCCTCTTTTGTTGAATTTGCAGGGTCCATTCAAAGGAGTCTCTAGAATTTGTATACCATATCCATGTTACCAGTAAAATCAATATAGCTCTAACAGAGGGACAAAGTGGCAAGTATCTATGTCAATATTCCATATAGATGGTACATTTATGTGGGAAGGATAACATTCCAGTCTTCCTGATTATCAGCTCTTGAAAAGCAAGGGATAATAAGGTTGTATAGCATGCTTATTTGAAGTTTTTTTTAGCTGATGGCCAGGTAGTCACCATACTTTTGAGTGTCACAATACAATATTTTTTTCTTATCTACATTGCAAATATCCTAACCAGATGGACTATAAATATTGGTTACCATTGGCACAACTTGAAATATTTTTCTAGTGAACTCCTACTGGTCCTTCAGGCTGCTATAGATCACACACGTGTGTACACGTGCACATTTAGGAAAGTACATGCATCAAGGAGATGATGTTAGGAAACTTATAAACACAAAAGGATAGAAAAACAAATTCTGGGAGATCACCAATTGCTTTATGAACTGGGAAAGCCTTGAGAAATTAAATTACAAGACATTTTAAAACCAATTAGTACAGGTAAGTTACAACTGTTACCCCTTCTGGATAACTGCTGGATGCATATTGATTCAAAGGTGAAATCTGGGGTTCAAAATGGAGGCCCAAATGTTCAAAACACAAACTTATCATTCTTGTGTTTTACATAGTGTCCATATCAAATCAAGTCAAAAGTGACAGACCTGCAGCTCCACAAACTCGACTGAAAAATTTCTTGCTCAAAGGTTCTTTAAACAAGACTGCAGCAAATATTGTGACTCAATATCAGAATGGGAAGGGCATATATGTCAATCAGGAAAAGCAACAAAATTATGTCCCAATAAATATTCTAAGATGCCTAGGTCTGGTTGTTGGAACAAAAAAATGCCCAACATACCGTATTTTTCGCCGTATAAGACGCATTTTTTCTTCCCCAAAACTGGGGGGGGGAAAGTTGGTGCGTCTTATACGGCAAATATACGGCAGCCGCGCTCTCCCCGCCCCCACCATCGGCGGGGAGATAAAGGGAGCCGAGCCGCGCCGCGCCGCGTGAAGCCGTCCCTCCCTGCCACCGGGCGGGGAGGTTAAAAGGGCTCCCTGGCCAAGGGAGCCGAAGACGCCGCCACCGCGCCGCGCGAAGCCGGCCCGCCCCGCCCCCTGCCACCGGGCGGGGAGGTTAAAAGGGCTCCCTGGCTGAGGGAGCCGAAGACGCAGCCGCCGCCGCGCTCTCCCCGCCCCCACCATCGGCGGGGAGATAAAGGGAGCCTTCCGTGGCCCGGGAGGCTCCGAAGACGCTGCCGCCGCCGCGCTCTCCCCGCCCCCACCATCGGCGGGGAGATAAAGGGAGCCTTCCGTGGCCCGGGAGGCTCCGAAGACGCTGCCGCCGCCGCGCTCTCCCCGCCCCCACCATCGGCGGGGAGATAAAGGGAGCCTTCCGTGGCCCGGGAGGCTCCGAAGACGCTGCCGCAGCCGCGCTCTCCCCGCCCCACCATCGGCGGGGAGATAAAGGGAGCCTTCCGTGGCTCCGAAGACGCCGCTGCTGCAAAGCATCGTGCCCTCCCGGCCCTTTGTTCCTCTTGGAGGTTGACTAGGGCAGGTAATTTTTGACTTTGAGTATTTTTGTGGTGGTTTTATTGTACCTGGACATGTGGGGTTTCTGAAAAGATGTGTTTTTTTTTCTTCCCTTTTAGTACAGTATTTGGTTCAGAATCTTTTTTTTCTAGATTTTCCTCCTTTAAAATTGGGTGCGTCTTATATGCCGGAGCGTCTTATAGGGCGAAAAATACGGTGCACACTGTTAGTCTGCATACTAAGTTCCAAACATACATGACCAGTGAAAGGGACTGCAGCAATAAAGTAATGCGCATGTTGGGATAATAGAATTCCTTCTGGTACTTCTGCTTAAGATCACAAAGTTTATGTCAGGCAAAGTTTGAAAATTTCTGAAGATTCTTTGCCTTCAAATCCTGTTATTGTGCCATTATTGTTTACAGATATAGCTTAGTGCAAAGCAGGCAGATTTTTAATAAACTGTTTGGCATTTAAGGCACTATCACAGAGAACTGAATTGATGACAACAATCTTGATTAATGATACTAGCAAAGGGATAAAATCTGTAGCAACATCAATGACTTGATGAAAATGTCAAAGAGAAAAAGGAATGCTTGTCTGTTTTCATGCTGTCATCTAAGGCTAAAGGGATGTGCTGGTTGCAGGTACTATTCTGCCATGTGGAAGAATAAGCAGCCACAAGAATGTGGCACCACACCTATGTGCACTACAGCACTGTTCAGCAAAAGGGTGAACATGAGATAAATCATTTAGGATCACTGAATTAGGAAGGAAAAAGACAGCCGATTAGAACATCAAAAGGGAGGGCATTAAGAAAGGGCATCAAGGCTTTCCAAGATCATCAACCTGGTGGTAAGGAACCAGTTACAAGGCAAGTGAAACTGTAAAACTTATAAACTACTAGGATCTTCAAAACTATATACACTAAACTGAGATTAAATTCCACCTAATTGATACAACATCCTTCAGAATCAACAACAACAAGATGAAAGTCATTGTGGAAGGTCAGCTATTAATCTTAACGTTTAAACTGGTATTTTAAAGAAATACTCCCTACGAGAAGGTCATATTAATTTGAAATTCCAGTCCATCTCTTTCTTTTTAAGTCACCATATAGACATATATTTGTAAAGTTTTGTCATGGGTGGGAGATGGTGGATGGGATTAAGTTATGTATTTTAAAATATATCCTGTCCAGTGTTGTGACCTGTCACTAATTAGGTGGCATAAAAATCTAAATAATACATCTGTATCACAGCATGCTCTGCACTCTCAAGCTACATTAAATACCAATAATGAAGCTGAAAATAGATCAAATTATCAATACAATCCTCCGCTCCCCACCCAGCTAGACCAACAAAGTATGTGCTATTTCAAAAATAAATGATTCCAGTATTTGGGAGAGTAAAATCGTTGATTTAGATTCTATAGTCTGTAATAGCAAAAAAAAAAAAAAAAGGTCTGATCAATTTTCCACATGACATCTTCAGATATCCAAGGATGGAAATTATTTCTTCTCAGTCTTCAACGTCTCCAGGATAGCAATGGTCAGCTGCTCATTATAGGCTTTTATTTCCAAACTCTTCACCATCTTTACATTCTATTTTGGACACATTCCGGCTAGTCAATAACTGTGATGCCCAGATCTAAGTGCAACACTTTCAGTGAGGCCTGATCCAAGGAGTTATCACTACATTCTTAATTTGGACACCACATATGCCAATGTAGTATTGAGTTAATGTTTTTTTCTGCTGGTCCATCATACTCTTGACTCATACTTGACAAACCTTCCACTACAAGTCAAGATGTTAACCATCTTCTGCTCTTAGTTGTGCAACTGATTTTTCCTGCCGTCACTTTTTTCCTAATTTTTCCTGCTTCCCACATTTATTGTGGTTAAAATTTATTCTTCTTTTGGCCATGTTCTCCCACTTAAGGTCTGCTTTACTCCCAACTCTGTCTTCTCAGGTATTAGCTAACCTTTGCAAGTTTAGTGTCATCTACGAATGGTTTGAACAGTCCTAATAGACTTCAACAACAGCACAGCACGGATTGAACACTGATTAAATACTCATGGAATCAAATGTCACAGAATGGAAAATATGTGGTTATATTACTTACTATATGTACCATCCAGCTATAATAGTTCAATGACCTTCTGGATGAGTACATTAATTTTCTCTCACCCAAAAACATGCAAAAAACATTCTCTTTATTCTGGACTTCAGTTGTTTAGGTCACTAAAAATCTGTATTAAATTCTATGTAATTTCTGTTCTCTTAATTATGACACAATATATTCAACTGATGTTCTACAAATGAATGTAGATTAAGTGACCAGACATAGGAATCTGGTATCTCATAAAACGTTAAAATCACTAATGACAGTTAAAGAGTGCAAAATGTACATTCTTTATTCTGCCATACATTTAGATACAGAATAAAACTTAAAATTTCAAAATATAAAAGTAATGACAGCTCTGCAAACTGTCACTTGGCTTTGGAGCACAAAGCACAAGTCACTCTTCCAGTTTTATTGCACATCATTTTACAGGCATGACTTTTTTATTTACATGTGTTTGAGCAACATCCACTTTTCCTAATGCACATAGTGTTGCACAAACAAAAACTTAAATGAATTAAACATATTGCCACAGTACAATTCAGAAAGTATCTTTTTAAAATCTTCCTCTTACCATCAGTTATCCAGAAGAAAGCTTCTGCCCTGGGAGTGACTTCTCCTTATGCAATTAGTAGTCAACCAACAATATAACTAGCATGAAAAGTGAATACTGTGAAATAAACCATCTGCTGCTTCCCAAATATCCATTTCCAAGGCTGAGTTTTTTACACCTGCAGTTAGTGAGCTGCCAGTAAAAAAAGAACCAGAAGTAGTTCTTTTGTAACCAGTTTGATTCAATATTGATCCTCTTGTAAAATATTTTATTAGCAAATATATTCATTTTATATACTGAGACAGGAATCCCAAGTACAATATGTAATCTGTACTCTTGGAATGTTTTTAAACAGCAGACCTATCTTTATTCAATGCAATGTGTTATTTCATAAACCTGTTACCATATAAACTTTGCTTATAGTTGCGCCTACAATTATTGGACGGTTGTCAACTTTTAATTGTCAATTCCCACTGAAGTCATTTCAACTGGTTACCCTCAAAGGCAGAAGATTTAAATCCAAAAACAGGCATTTAAAGTAATTTTGTAAAAGATTGTCTATTAGATCATGTAGACCTGATACTGAAATATTACTACTAAATCAAAATGTTAGCTATACAGTCATACATTCCATTTTAACTAGCAAAACCATAGCCATATACAATATTTAATTTGACAGACTATTAGGTTTACAGCATTTTCATAGCTGTTTACTGAGACGATCGGTCCCAACAAGGTTTGTGCATGTAAAACATTAGAGGCTTGATCCAGACTTGATTTTACTAATCAGCTGGTGCCAAGGATAGAAGAGCAGGGCAAAATTTTTATCGGATCCCCCTTTCCTCTGCAACTCATAGTACCATTTCTTACAGTTCCAGAACACTGTGAGATCCTTTGAAACCACATTTAAGGCACATTTAAACCACATGGGTACTGACGCTACAGGCTATAGAACAAGAAAAATCAAAGAAAATTACAACCTTATTTGATCCCGGTTTGATTCGTGAAAGTAACTTCAGAGATACAACTCTACACCTGTTGCCAGGCAACAGGTATGTTAATCAGTTCCTTCCCTCCAGTTATATTTTATGATGTTTTTGTTCAAAAGAGACCTGTTCTTCAATTCTTCATGATATTTATATATTGTTTTCCTACATGTGGTGGGACTCTTACAGAATTGTCATGTATTCTACCTGGGAAAACTCCTTTTGTGTCTCAAAGGAGAAGTCAAGACATCCTTCCAAAGTGTCAGTGAAGTGTTCTAAAATAAACTGGCAATGTTAAAATTATGACAAAAATGCAATTCTGCTTCTTTTCTTAGAAGTTGTCTTAAATTTAATGGGCTTTCTCTCAGGTAAGCAGGCATAGGATTGCAGTTCAAATCCTCAGACAAAATTTGCAAGTTGATTACCACAGGAGTTCTCAACCTTTTTAAGCCGGGTGCCGGGTCACGCTCCCCCAGAAAGCTTGGGGGGGGGGTCGACAGCCACTTTCCCCTTTCTCCACCACATAGCACTTCCTGGTGTGGTGGAGGGCTACATGAAATTGTGCCACAGGGCGCAGGTTGAGAATCCCTGAACTACCATCACACATTAAATTAATAACTACAGTGCCAGCTCATGAATATATGTAAATGGCACCTTAATTGATGAGCGAGTGCTATCTTGGTACATGAATACTATTTAACCCAGTTGAGGGACAAGTCCCTGAAAAACCTTCCCAAAGATAGAAGTGTCTATTCACGTGGCACTTGATTAGTCAGAAACAACTGCCACTCAAATGAAATATACCTCTCCTTCCATGTGGAAATGAAGTACTCACTACCTGTTCATAACAGGGTTTCGCTTCTTCCTCTACATCAATGTTTCCCAACCCAAGTCAATTCCCCAAAACACTGATCAGCCAATGTACTGACTTAGGCTTCTGAGATTTGAAGTCCCCCCTGTGGGGCACGGGCCCCACATTGGGAACCACTGCTCTATATGGGGGGGGGGACTGGCAGTGATAGCTATATACCTATGTCCAGATTTATTTTAAATAATGCTGATTTTTTACTTCAGAATGAACTGTACATATCCATGGACTTTGGGCATTGTCTTAAATTAACATCTGCTGACCTGCAAATCATATTGATTATAGTTTTGCAAAAGAAATCATACACTATGCTATATGCCATATGCTAACTTTTTACAATTCATGCAACCTACCAATGAACAATCATATTTGATATTATTCAGAGAATCTGGATTTGTTATCTATATTTTTAATTCTGATTTCCCTGTACCCCAGCCCAAACCCCTTCATACTTAATTTTACATGTTTGTTATGTGGTATAAAACAAACATGATGCTTCAATACCTTATATATGCACCTGGCATACATATGTCACATACAAGTATATAAAAATCTTTTTCTCTCAGAATAAATGGCATAGCTTAATTTCTTCTTTTTTGAATTGGAACAGACTTGACAAAAATGCTTGTGCAAAATAATCATTTTTTTAAAAAATGATTAGGATGCCTAGTCTTGAAAATAGGCCTTTTCTTTAAAATAGCTACGACTATCAGGCGAATTTGGATACTTTTCACAATTATTAATTGTGACTTCATACATCTTTGTAATTTCCTGAGCTATGCTGTTTACAAACATCACAATGGTTAGAAATTTTTTGAGATCCTAAAAGTAGTTAAACTAGCAGGTTCAGAGTGTTTACTGCTGAGCAAACTTTATGAACTACACTAACCTGATAATTTCAGAGTTTGAGGATTACAATTTAAATGCCTTTAGAATTACAAATGAAGCACTGAGAGACTAGTATCACATTAATAAAAATGATTCATGACACAAGATACATTCAGAAGCAGATACAATTCCATAGAAATTACACATTGACATGATAAAGTACCATTTTATCAGAATTTTTCAGATCATACTGAATGTGTGTAATCCAGAATAGCTCAACAAAGAATCAAACTGGTTTTTTTGAGCACATGATATGATCTACCAATATACTAGCATCTTTACCATTTGCTTGTGAGCTGACAGTGATTATTTTAGAGAAGAAAAGTGTGGAATTAGTAATGCAGATGCTGAAAGGCAAGTGGCAAGACTGTACAGAAAGAATGCCTCCCGTAATTCTGCTTGTTCCCCAACTCTACTGGCATCTCTACCCACAAGGTAAAAAGCCAGAATGACCAAAGCCAATTTAATACTAATGTGCAGAACGCCAGCCAAACAAACAACATAAAACAAGTCACGTTGTGTTATCTGTGGTCACGATCTTCAAGGTTAGTCCAAGAACTCAAGACTTACATTCTTTCATCTTTTTTGTTTCTTTTAATTAAACATGAAATGGTTAATAAACTGACATAGTCCAAAGTTAGTAGGTTGGTATTATAACATTTATTAAAATAATGCTATGGGTTAATAGAAACAGCAAAGAACCAAAGAATTAAAATGCAAGCTATGTAAAAACCCAAATAAAACCCAAATATGTCTAATGTATTCAAATCTGTAGCTAACTAAAAGCCCAAGAAAGACAACACTCCCAATATAATAATAAAGTACTGCAAAACAATTGGCAATTCTCAGTTATCAAAATCGTGGGTTTTGCATTTTTGTATCCTTTTCTCAATCAGGAAAAAAATTCTTCTGAATGTTATATAACATACATATAAAACAAGATAGAAAAATACATTATAAACTTGTAACAATGGCTGTAAATACATTATCTTACATGTTTCTCATAGGCAATAGGTTGGTTATGGTACATACATAGCATCAAACTAAGATAAAGGAATAGACAAATACATGTCATCTGTACGGTTACATACAAGCGACACTCCCATATTACCAACTCTAAAAAAATTACATAATACTGTCAGAAAAAAGACTTAAACTACATAGCTTAATAAAGAAAATTCAATAAAGAATGATAATACTGAGAACCAAGGCATTCAGAGATTCAAAAGTCATGCTTAAAGTTGATCCAAAATGTTGTCAACTGGGTCTTCAAACTTTTTAAAGAACAAACATTACTTTTACAAGTCACAATTCTCCCAAGAAGAGAACTTCGCTCAGTATCTAAAAATGTTAGGTTTATCATAGTTGAGATGAAGCTGGATCAAACACTGATAACATTTTAGCAATTCTCTCTCCAAAATGTTTGAGTGTCGCAAGTTTATGCAACCAAACAAAAATAAAAATGGCACAGCATATATTGCAAGTCAAACCAAAGAAGAAAAAACCCCATCTGTAACAGGAAGACAAAGCCAGTGGCAGGATAAAAGAAAAGCTGAGTACAAAAGATGAATGTTTATTGCATAGTAAATAAATTGATACTTGTTTCCACGTGAGACACAATGCTGACAAAGTCACCATGTAGGTGCTTTAAAAAGAAGCCCTCTTAACTAACTTACTGTTGACCTTTTGATTTGGAAGCTGTGATGGTTTTGGGGAGAATAAGTTGACACAAGAGGGGAAGGTTATCACCTGATCTTTGCCAAATCTGGATCAAAGCCATTAGCATATCACTACTTGCTCAATATTTAGATTTCACCTTTGTGCGTATAATGTTTACCACCACTAACTCAGCTATGTAAACCTTTTTTTTTGTCATACTGTAACACAACTAGACTTTCAAGATAGTTAACTAATGCTTTTTCCTTTTTTGTCTAGCGCAACCAGCGATTAACATTCATCAAGTAGGAGTCTGATGACAATTATGCACTGTATATTCTATTTAGCATGGTAGATGAAACACACAAAAGTTTAAAAACATGCTCAAAGATAGGATGTCGAAATATTCATCATGGGGGGGGGGAAATGAACCTGTAGCAAGTTGAAATTCTACTGTACTTTCCTGCACTTATTTCAAACAGAGACAATACAATTTCCTCTTAAGAGGAAGAAAAATAAACACTTGCTACTGTATAAATACTGTAATCGGCTACTGATTTAGAACAAGACTGCATCTTAGAACCCTTTGGTTTAAGGCTGAGCAAGTACTATAAAAATATATTGTCTAAAATTGAAAAGGGAATATGTTACAAAAATATTGCGGCTGGCTTTTGGCGGAACAATTCTATTTCACAGTTTAGGATCTTCCAAAGTTGCATCATGCTATGGCAAAAACCAGGCAATTTAAATGGTCAACTCATCTATCTTTCCTCACAGCTTCTTTTCACATACTGGGCGACTGAGTGGCATGCATTAACTGGCTGTTTGAGGGAGGAGCTGATTATACAAGACGTCCGGCTAAATGACCATGAAGAAAATAAGGCACTTTCTTTTCTTTATACTTATTCCAAAATAAAAAAGAAAGACAAAAAGGCTCTTTTGGTCTTTTGTTTCTCGACAACCACCAGAAAAAAAAATCATTTTAATGAAATAAAGGGTTTCTTTGTTCTTTTTTCTTTTTTATAACACTTGAAAGTATAAAATGCTACATTTCCAAAAATATATTTTTTTTCTGCACCAGCACCCTTGTATAGTAAAAGTATCTACTTTTTTCAATTTGTTTCAATGCACTACACTTTATCTACATTTTCATTACATGTATACAGCAAATAGGCAAGCATGGCTTTTACATCCTTATGAACTTTCTTTATACAGGGAGGTTTAAAAAAATATTTGAACAGTTTGCCCAGTAATGTGACACATAATGCATGTACCTTGTACTCATGTAATATTTTAAAGAAGTTGATGACCAGTAAAATAAACGGTATCTCAGAATTAGTTTGAATAGTGTTGCTGTTCTCTTTATGCATTGACGTAGTTCAAAAATTCAGTAACTTATCTTTCATGGCACTTTTTTTTCTCTTAAAAACACCCAATTTGGCAGGTAATATAAAAAAGGCTGCATCATCTACCCTTTGAGGGCACTGGTAGTGACTACACTGCATGTCAAATTTTGAATACTTTTAGGAACCCCTTCACCAATGACATCCCTGACCAAAGGTTCATGCATGATGCATCATCACACAGTACATTCAAAGAGAGCTTTGACTTCTTTATGAGAAGAAAAAGATTCCTAGAAGTCTCACAGTAACTGCCTCTGTCATCAGGGGAGTTTAAGCGGCACCTGCCTCCAACTCTTAATTGAGGCCCTTCTTACCATTTGTTTAGGGTAGGACACTAAAATATGATCAGTGCGGAGGGATGAATTGGACCTTATTGCTTTACTACTATTCAGTGCAGGTTCTAGAACCACTTTCACCCAAACAGGGAAAAAAGCTGAGTTGGAGGACAACAAATTCTTTGTCTTTTTGTTAGATGGTAAGACGAACGGACAAGTGCCTCGGCTCGCTGCACTGAAGACAGGCAAGCAAAGGCGATTACCAGTTAACTGATCAGCAGGCAGGCATGGTCAGGTCATCATTGGGTGAAGAGTTCAGAGGTCAGAAGGTCATAGGTTAGTTGCCGGTGGCGGCTGGGTGGTTAGAAACAAAAAACAAAACAAAAAAGAAAGAAAGATAGAGAAGAGATTAGTTTCAGCTAGTGACGGCTTAATGACAACATGAAAACTAATAACAACTAATAAAAACAAGCTTGTTTAATTCTGACATACTGCTTGACACCATCTACAGAATGCAATAAAATCATGACAGCCTCGTATCATGATTTGAACATGTGAAGAAGCCCACTCCCATGAAATTGGTTAACAAGGAAAAATAGAAATAAAATATAACAACTAATGGTTAGTAGCAGTCAATGAAAGGGAAAAAAACAATGAACAGTTTCCGGAATTTGCTGAAAGAATTTAGAACAGTCAGTGCACCATATCAGTTTCTGACTGCTATTAAGCATTAGTATTGTCCCATGTGCAAGCATTGAAGCAACTAGTAATGATGGATGTGATTATTAATAACTGATTGTTAAAAAGAAATGAACCTAAGGAATTTGAATTGGTTACGAACAATTTGGTTTCACAAACTATGGGCCAAACAGGTCTTTTGTTCAATAAATTTTTATTGCTTTTCAATGATTCTATTTACAAACAATACTGAATTTCTTGGCTTCATGATACAAAGCGATACTAAATTGAAGTGTAGGCGTCATCATGGGAACCAGGAAAAGGCCAAATGTTCTAGCCAGTGTTTTCCTGTTGAAAATGCTACTTTACACATATAGGACACTAAGAAAATGCACTTTTATGTAAACACTGTAAAAGTCCTGCCATTTAAAATTCTATACTTAAAATGCTCTAGTTACATCAAAAATAGAGGAAATCTAATTGATACTAATAAAGCATTTTAAAAACTACAAACAGCTCTTTTTTCAAAGCTAATACTTTGCAAATACAATAAAATCTGACATTTCATATACATTCCTGCTTTATATTTTATATTTTAAAAGAAGCCACTTGTAAATACTATTTTCTTTTCCAAAACACACAAAAATTACAGTAAAACATAAAAAAGTTCTCAAGTGGAAAGTTATCATTCCCAATATTCTTGAGTTGTTCCTTCTTTAATGCCTCTCTCACACATTCTCCTTCAACAACTTGGTCCACTTTACAGTAGTACAAATTTTAAGACTCATTCAACAGCTTTATCATCTCTAATAAATTCTGAGGTTTGATAAGAAGTATTTGTACTGTTGCCATTGACTAAAGCAGAGGAGATGGAAGTGAGAAAGGTATTCAGTGCAAAGTCAGATTTGTGCCATTTCTTAAAATGAAATTAAGTAGGTGCAATGTTCACAGATAGCACTCTTTTAAGTGATCTACACAATGGGTTGGATTTCTCTTCACATGTTATATTGTTTCTATGGCCTATCATTTAGGCTACAGTTCATGAACACTAGACATTACTGCTGTAACTTAAATGAGACCTTCTGCTCCCTGATTTGATTTTTTAAAAAATAAAAATCTGGAAAGTGGGGTTTAAGTTAAAAATTGTGTAGAAAAAAGCAAAAACAAAACAAAAATAAAATAAAATTAAAAATAAATATTTAATGTGGCACCAACTTGCCACTGTAAAATGTATACTAGATATCCAGAATTTTAAAGCATTCTTGGTAGTTATTACAATTTTGATTAAAATGGTATTATAAATTTATATATAAATTATGTGACAATTGGCTTGAGAGAAAAAACACATCCTGTTATGGCCTTAGCATTGCCATTTCTTGTGTATGTGAAATCCATGCAAGCTATCTTTAGATACCAATTACACCTGTGATACATCCTCTGCCAAGTGCCTGACCTTCTACAGTACACACAGGTTTGTCAACTGTGCAACACCATTTACAGTTTATTACAATTAGATCAGTGAGTCTCTCTGTTACATTAATCAAATTCAGTTCTGTATGATTTATATAGTGGGGCCTTGACCTTAACAGAAATTGAAGTACTGCGGAAGTTTTCAATTCTAAACTCCGAAGGTATATACTGACATACTGGGGGCTCTTGCTCTAAATGTAATGCTTACATATAAGCAGTCATTAAGAATAAAAGCTTGCTTAATGAGAGAATACAACAGTAGGATGTAGTAATTTGGCAAACAATTTAACCATTTGGAAAACAATTTAACCACAGACCAATGAATGCACATTCACTTTGTTATTTCTTCACAGCTTTTCCCTTATGAAAAGACAGCAATTCGGTTTACTGACATTGTATTTTAACTAGTATCTATGTTGTACAACTAATCAAATTGTAAATGAAGCTATTTCAAAACTTAAGTGAAACTGCTACGGATGTAATTAAGAAGTGCCTTTAACATAGCAGGTGTTCTGAAGTAGAATTTCTTTGGGTTAGAACCTGGCTGAAGAGGAGGAGCTGAAACCTAAATCAAGTGGGCTGCATAAGAATCTTATTCAACAGAAAATTGGATAGAGCACTTTGACCTGTTGTAGTACCATCTACTCCTCACACATAACATACAAGGCAAAATGTACAGCTTTATGAAATTTGAAAACATCTATTATCTTCAGCAATATCTTACATTTCTGAATTACAAAGCATCATTAGAAAAACATGCAGTTATTATTGAAGGAGAAAATCTTTTAACTTAAAAATACTTTAGGATCTCCTACTACAAAATAACTGCAAATGCTACATGTCCTCAAAGACTACTGGAATAAAAATATAAACACTGGTGCTATTAATTTATTTGAAGCAAAAATCCAACACAACAAGACCAAATATTTTTTTATCCATCAAATTTGGATATAAACAAAAATAATGACTTCTTTAAGACCTAATTGCCAAAACATTTCAGTTCAAACGAGCAAACAAAAATTTTGTAGCCAATTTGAACACCACTCATTAATGCACCGCCCCCCCAAAAACAACAACAACAAAAAAAAAAACCCACCAACCGCAGGACTTCCTGTCATTCCATTCAACATATTGGCCCTTCTCTTGTGTTAGATATGTTTGTAATTTGTGGACTACTTTTTCACATTCTAAACACTATGCTCAACACATAGTGTGTAAAAAACATGATCTTGTTCTCTTAACATATGTATAGAGAAGATAGGTCAGAATACTTCTGAATGGAACAATCATATTCATGACACATCTGCAATCCCTTTTCAGATAAATTAAATATATTTTGGGAATACAGTGTGATGTTTTATAAAATATCCAAAGTTACCTATTTTAAGCACATCTCCAACATTATGGAATGTTTCTAATGATAAATCCTGTTTTGAGCACCACTACTAATTCAATGTATAAACAATAAGTGGCTGAATGTCCTGAAAAGGCTCATGGGTGGAATACAGCACTTCAAATCTCTTTAGAAAGATAAAATATATGTTGTCTAAATTTACTGCAGCCCATAAAACCTAAAAAAAAACTACTACTCCAAGCACTACAATTCAATATATGATGATTTGCACTTTAAAATTTGATAAAACAAATTAATCCTCACAACACTCCAGTGAGGAAGGGAAGGGGCATATATATGGAAACAGATAGTACAGTTACTTGCCAAATCCAGAAACCAAGTTAATAACACTGGGAAACCTGTTATATATCAAACAGAGACAAACCTCCTATAATGTGCTCAATGTCAATAAACCGAGTTCAGTTTCCAAAAGACAATTCAGTCATTCAACGGCCTATGATTTTACAATGGTTTTGAATTCCATTTCACATAAAGGAGAAAATGAAGATTTATTTTCCATTCAGCCAAGCCGAACAGTGTCTAAAAACAGTCAGGTTTGCGAAGTAGAACATCAAAATCACAACAGGTTCAGAAAACTGATTTTAGCAGCAAATTAAAGAAATCAAAATTCATCTCCCACAGGAAAAAGGGTCTTTATGAAAAGGAACCCCCATTGACTTTGATATATTGTTTTACTGTTCTTCTATAAAACTGAGGGAAAGTTGTGATACAGATGCACCAAAATATTAATTAACAGAGAGGAAACTAAATCTTCAGCTTTCTCCTGACATATACATAAAGCATCTCTTTCTCATTAAGCAGCCATTCATTCATTACATTTTGCAACACCAATCTGATATTTCCATTTAACAAACAGTCATGTGGGAAGGATCAATTATGAATTCAGCACTACAACTAAAGTCCTACATGAATTAGTTCATACATGGTGCTTATAAAGGATATAAGTTATAAAATTTACACTGAAGGCAACTATCATTCTGATATATAGAAAGGGTACAGTAGTTTACACTCTTACATTTATTAAACAATATTACTATCATTTCAACTGAATGTAGAACATCAATAGAATGGTCAAATAGTATTTGGTTAACCAGCTGTGGTGTTGCAAATTTCACATACACTCAAAGCATTTCTTACAAGCAAGAACTGCAGAACTAAACTAACCTCTGTCTGCGGTCACAATCCTTTGGTAAGGATGGACACGCATATCGTGCCTTCGAACTTTAGTAGCCACCGCACCTAGTTAAATTGCAATTACCAAGACAGTTAGAAAACATTTGAAAAACATTAACAGCAGGCTTATCAAAATGGATTTTAAATGATCATGTAAAAAATCATTTAAAGTAAGCAACAAGTTAAGGCACACCAGTTTTCAAATTTTAACCTTAATATAAGAAGTTCATCTGCACAGATTAATATTCTTGGTTGTTGTTGTTGTTTTTTTAAATCCAGGCCTTAATCTGTATTATCCATTCATTTATAAACTTGATTACAGTAAAACTACTAGGCTCAAACACTTCTGAGCTTTACTAGTCACATAATTATTGAAGTGCCTTTCCTGCAGCAGGACTATCTTAAATAATGCCATTTTAATACTGAAGTTTTTTTTTCTAATTTTAAAACAACTTCCAGTTTTTACAATTTTAAGAAGTTTTAAAGCAATTCCTCAAACCTACAGAATGATTTAAAACTAAGTCAATAACTGGGAACTGCAATGAATTAGGTGATTAGTAAAGCAAATAGTACAGAATACATAGCAGTCAGTATACTACCGTACACTCATAAATCACAGCTAGTTTGTCATAGCATAGGCTATATCAAATTAATAGCATTTTTATTTCTATGTGCAAAAAAGTGCAAGTAAGTCACTGACTGCTACGCTACATTTTTTTCAAGGCTGCTGAAAACTAAGCACTTGTTAAAGTCAGCTCTGATGAGGATTCAGTTAAGACCATTCTTGAATTCTTAGCCTTTCGTTGGGAAAGCCATACCTAAAGGTAAAAGGAAGGGAATTAACAATTAATAAACTAAGATCTGATGCTTTTGACAATCTTGCCTTATACATTTTTCTTAATTTATTCATGCAATCATTTCTATACTGGTCATCTAGGTATTGTATTCATTCTAGGCCAGTTATTACTAACCTTGGCACTCCAGCTGTTATTGGACTTCAATTCCCAGAAGCCCTGATCACCAAGTAGGTGTGCTGACTTGGGCTTCTGGTAATTGAAGTCCAAGAACTGCTTGAGTGCCAAGGTTAGCCACCAGGGTTCTAGGCGGTTCACAAACTAAAACAAATACGTACAATAAAGTAAAATTATTTATCCGTGAACCTTATATTAACCTATAATTTCAACATGTAACAAAGGTAACCATATGCATACCTGTTACATCTCACTAAAATCAAACAGTTTTACTTTCACATTAATATTTGTTTACACTGTTTTTTCATATTGTATCTAATACTGTAGAGCATAATTCATTAGTACTGTGCATATCTGCCACAATCCAACAGCAACTAATTCTTCCTGTTTGCTTCAATGTTGTCGTTACCTCTATGCATTCTTCTGGACTGCAAACACTGCCCTGATTCAAATGTCACAGTCAAAGACAAAGCTTGTGCCTTCTGCATTACTAACAATATTCCATGCTTTGTAGGTGTTAACTTACAAAGCTCTTGATCTGATCAGCCATTCTGATTTGCTGTCTGGGTAACACCACATATGTTAAAAGTACAACTTTCACACAATTCCACAAAATTAATTTAAATTAACACATTTTGAGAAGTGGGAGGGAAAGCTCTGCTAAAAGTGAATATTTATCTATTTTAACTAACTGTAAGGCAGAAAGGCAGGACACAACTATTTTAAAGATGTAATACACATAACATTATATTGAAATGTTATGCTATTTGTTTATTTGCTGTGGTTAAATGTATAAACAGTCCAGTCTCAAGGCTAACCTAACTAATTAGGATGAGGTATTATCAGCATAAATTTCATGAGAACAAAAGGGCCATAAGGAGAAACAACATATTAGCTGAATTTCTTTTACAAACTGCGTGGATGGAACCCAACGTAATTGTTTAGAGGTGGTGCATCCAAAGTCAGAATAGCCACAATTATGTCCAACTTCAAAACCTATGGAACTATCAACATTATGGAAATTATATAATTGCAATATGATATGAGCAACATGCAGTTACATAATGTGCATGTTGGCAATTCTGAAGTTAGGTGAAGAGATGTACTACTAGTAAATGAAGAGTAATATCTAAATTAATAATGATCTCCCTGAACAAACTAGCACCATCCTGAAAGAAAAGATGAGCAGAGGAGGAAAAATTATTGTAATAAAGTCTAAAAACAATTATTATATTTTGTCATTAATTCAAAGCAAGGATTATCTAAGAAAGTGAGTTGTGAAGAACTTCAGTAAAATCAGCTCAATCAATAAAAATAGGACAGAACAACGAAAGCAAAAGCAAAAAACATGAGTACTGAGTATTTTCCTATAAGCAGTAGCAAAGTATGAGCTTATGTATGCACAAGAGATTTAAGTACTGCATTTGTTTTTTCAAAGAGAATATTGGCACTAGAGAATTAAAAATTAATGGAGTTGGACATGGCTTATAAGTCAATGGAGTCCAAACCCTTATTCAAAGCAGGAACCTAAATCAAAGTACAGTAATACCCTGCATAACGAACGCTTCGCATAGCAAAAAATTCGCATAACGAAGCGTTCGTTATGCAAAAAATCATTCGTTATGCAGGGTTTTCAGTAGCTGGGGTATACCTGGTCAATGGGAACCCCAGATAACGAACATTTTTTGTTCATTATCTGGGACATCTCCCATAGGCTTCGCATAATGAAAAAACCGCACAGCGAAGTAACTTGCAGAACAGCGTTTTTTCGTTATGCAGGGTTCTACTATATAACTGATAGATGGCTATCTCGTTTTCTCTTTGAATGTCTCCAGTGTTGAAGCGTTCACCTCTTCCCAAGATAATTGGTTCCATTGCCTCTAACAGTTGGGAGGTTTTTCCTTATATTCAACTACAATCTGGCTTCCTGTAATCTGATTCCATTATTACATGTCCTATACTCTGGAATGACTGAGAACAGATCTTGCCTCGCCTCTCTATAACAACCTTTCAAGTGTTTAAAAGAGTGCTATCATATAGCCCAAGAGTTCTCAACCTTTTAAAGCCAGGGGCCAGGTCACGCTCCTTCATGTACCGTAGCTTCAGGGGCTGGATGGACATTTTGCCCTTCCTCCACCACATGGCACTTTCTGGTGTGGTGGAGGTTAACCACATGAAATGGTGCCATGGGCTGCATCCTGCCCACAGGCCACAGGTTGAGAATCCCTGATATAACCTCTCAGAACCATTCAATGTTTAAAAAGAAAAAAATGCCACTTATTTCAAGTGAAAAACTGGATATTTAAACAGACCAATATGTGCATGTCAATTTGAGAAATCTAATAGGCATCAATAAGATTAAACTCTGAGGTAAGGGGGCATACCAGGTGTCCCAACATGCTATCATTGAAAACCTATAAAAGCACTCATTAAGTCCCCTGCACCTTTCCTTAAGTTTTAATTAACCAAGCAACCATGTGATGGCAAGCAGCATGTGATGGTATGTGTGGGATACGCAGGTGTAAGAAAAACAATTCCATAGTAATCCGAAGAAACGTACTTGTGTGTGTGTGTGTGCGTGTGTTATTTGGATGATATCCATATTTCCAGAATGGTGAAATTAAGTTCAAAGGTGTTTCTGAAAAATATTTCCCTCCCTATTAACAAAAGTGCTTTGTTGGTGTGAAGTATTCCTTATATTATAATCTGTTTTCATTTACTACAATTACTTTAACATTCTCAGCATACTTAACTGACAGTATGCAATTATACTGTACTAGCTTAGGGCCCGGCTTCGCCCGGGGATGTTCGGGGTGGGTGGGGGTGGGCCCCCTGGGGTTTATAGTGGCATGCGAGGTGGGGGAGTGGGCGAGGCCGGTCTTCCTCCTCCTCCTCCTTGGTGTCCCTTAGGGGCGCCCTTTGGAGAGGGCTGTCCCAGGGCGTCCATGCCAGTTTGGTGCCTCGAGGGAACTAAGGCGGACAGTCGGGAGAGTCTTCTTGCCTTCCCTCCCTCCTTCTTTACCTCACTTCTCCCTTCCCCTTAATTCCTTCCCACCCATCTTCCTTCTTTCCTTCCGCTCCTTCCTACTCCTTTTCTTCCCTCCCTCCCTTTCTTCCTCGCACTTTTTCCTCCCTTTACCCCTTTCCCTCCCCCCCTCTCTTAAATTTTAAATCATCCTTCTACTGACTTCCAGTATGTTATCTTAGAAATGAATAAAGCCAGTACAGTACACCCCATTCTAATATGCATGAATGGAGGATTATTTCTAACACAGTGATTTAATTTTTTCCACATTCCAATCCCCCAAATTACATGAGACGCCTTCTTGTACCTCATTATACAACACAGAAAAATAGTGCACTATACTAAACCTTCTCCAGCACAGCATCCTCTAGTCTAGATGATAAATGCTGAGGTTATTGACATCTCTGGACACTACATCTTTCTTTGTTGGTTAGACTGATGGAAGATGAGGTCCAAAATTTTTGGAAAGCACCACAACAGGGATGTCAGGTTTAAAGTAAAAAAGTAATTTTTGGTATGTTTAACCACTAATACACACCCTACAAAAAAAGGGGAGGAGGCTGCATTATATCCTCTTGTAAGCATTTTCAAAACCTTAGAAGCAAAAAATAGCAAACCTGAAACAGATACCAACAAAATTTGTATCAAGCTGCAAATGTATTCCAGTAAGTTTTGTTTCGAAGAATAACATCAAGTTCATCTATAGTGAAATTTTTAAAAGCTGAATCCAAAGAAATGCTAATAGAACATTTCAATAAAAAGCACATACAGTATGTTGTAAATATTCCATATTTATCATTTCAGACATTAAAGCCAGAACACATCCTTGTCGATGCAATCTTAAAAGTAACCTCTAAACCACATAATAGTAACTTTGTGTATCACATCACCTGATTAATGTTTAATTTATTTTCTGATTAAAACTTACCTAATACACCACTGGGTTCAATGGGATACTCAAGAATCGATGTAGCAGGTGCCAGTGTGTAGGGATACTCATAAGGTGTGTAAATTAAACCAGCTTCAGGTCCTTGGGGAACTAGTGCAGCAGTTGGGTGAGGAGATCCATTTGGCATAACAGCGGTCTGTATTTGTCTGATCAAAGGCATTATGGTAGGGCCAGCTTGCGTAGGGTTACGCAGGGCAGCTGGTGGGAGAACAGGTGCAGGCCCTGTGATAATCCTTGGAGCCTGGGCTGTTGCTGCAAGAGAAAAGGCAAGGGCTGCTACAGTAAGCAAAGAAATTTAGAAAGAAGAATGGAGACAGCAGTGCAAAACATGGAAAGATGGGGGAAAATAGAAAAGTAGGAAAGAAGAAAAATAAAAGGAAACAATTAGTACATGCATTGATCACACAGTGCCAAAGCACACCATTCAAAAGCAAACAGCTTTCCATTTCCCAGTGTGATTAACTATGAACATGCAAAATAAAAGTCAATTTAAAATGGTAGAGTAGAGCTCCAAAACGGGTTGCACAGCACAAAAGCTCAATTTACACCACATATATTTTCATTACCTATGCCTTCAAGACTGCATGAGACTGAGAGGCATGCAGGAAACAGAGAAAACACTGTTGTAATTGCACATGGAATATTAAAAATAGTGAGATTATAGAGTCTACAGAAATTCAGTGAAGCTTAGATTTCATACAATACGTTTCCGCTACAGCAGATCATATAAAAATGACATTTAGTATGCAAACACTAAAGTTTATTTATAACATATCCATTTTATGGATTACTGGGGGCTGATATTGACAAGAACATATAGAAAAGTAGAACCTCGGATAACGTCCAAACTCTGTCCCACAAGTTTGGACTTTATCCGGTTTCGGACTTTATCCAAATCAAATGGGCGATGCATCGGATAACGTCCAAAAAATGATGTTATCCGAGGTTCCTATACCAAATACCTCGGATAATGTCCATTTTTTTGCGGTTTTGGACTTTATGCGATGCATTGTGTGCATGAAAACCGCGACTTTATCCAAATCAGACTTTATCTGGGGTACCACTGTATCTTGATTTTCAACTTGCCTGCTGACATTACCCCTACTATCTAACTATGAAATATTTATATTATTTTGGAAAAGTAGCAAAACCATGAGCAGAGTTAAAATGTGGAAAAAGTGTTAGTGTACAATGCTTCAGAACCAATTACAAAAACTTGGTGTAACCTTAATTTTATTGCTAAAATATAGCACAATGCAATTTAGATACAAATTTAAACTACAATCCATAGGCTACACTCTTTTTAAAGCTTTTACACCAGCGTAGTTTGATTATTAAATAGACAGATTAGCCAACTACAATTAAAATAGAATGAGTGGATGCACTCTTGTTTCTTATTCTCTTTTCCAGAAGTTAGGAACAATATGGATTAAGATGAATGAAGTGTATTCACTAGTTTCCAAACTTCTGCCTTGTTTATATTCCACTATAGACCAGCAGACTTCATTATCACATAGCAGATAAGCATTAATGTGTTGAGAAAGATTTATACACAACATGCTTGGTTAAATCAAAGTCAATTTGATTATTCCCCCCCCCCTTGCAAAACATGCCATCATAAAAGGAGATATGCATACAAAAAGAGATATGCAGACATCTGCGCTTCTTCCTGCCAGCCACCCTTGAGCTTTCCCCTCCCAAGGAGAAACTGTCTCACATGTTTTGCTGAATATGGGTAGTGGTATAAATACTTCAACAAATCCACTTGCCAAAAGGAAAAGGTAGATAGAGTCTTTGCTATTTGCAAGTTGGGTTGCTAAGGGAAAGAGCCTGGGATACAACTACTGAATTATGGTTCTAAAAAAAACCTCTAATAAATTTTTGGTAGAAGGCGTGTTCTCTAGTTCTTAGTGACAACCACAACTGACCAACCCTGTTCAATATACAGTGATACCTCATACAACTTCCAAACTTGGTTCCACAAGTTTGGACTTTATACGGATTTGGACTTTGTATGAGGCATGCAAAATCCTAGCCGTGATGCCTCATACAACGTCATTTCCATAGAGATACATTGTACTGAAACAGCACAGACTTCTGGGCAAAGTCAAGGAGACAGACAGGAAACTGACAGAACTTTAAGAAATCATTGTCTAAAGGCTAAAAACATTACAAAAACATGTCAAACAACCCTGATTGTCCAAGAACCTGAAGAATGCTGCAAAAATCCCAGGAATGCTTCTAAAAAGTCTGACGAAAAAATCCAAAACCGTGCTCAAAACCACTCCTAAACACTCTTTGCCTCATGCAAAACCCACAAGAGCAATGCACGCATATGTCCTGCCTTTTATACTGCCCAGGCACAATGCAACCTGGGAAAACCCCAATACCTCATACAAAGTCGCACGACTTTGTATGAGGCAACTTTTTACAAGGAATTAGGCGATGTTGTATGAATCCGATGTTGTATGAAGCGGACTTTGTATGAGGTATTATTGTAAATGCATATAAAAATCCATGTAATGGGGAGACCTACATAAAGGTGGGGCATGGATTTGCGTGTCACATCTATGCCCAGCCTGGTTAATCAAAATGACCAAGGCGGTGACAGGCGGTTGGGTCAGAGCGATAGTTAATGCTTTCTTGTGGGAGTAGAGTTGCCATATGCCACGGAAAACCGTTTTATAACTGTCCCTCACGAGTCTATAAAAAAATGCAAATTCACGGTTTTCAAACTACGTGATTTGGAAAAAAAAAACTCCACACATTTTTCATGTACTTCCATTGGAACCACCAGTAGGTGGCAGCAGGGAGCAGCAGTGAACAAGGAAGGAAGGGGCCCCCGCCGTGTGCCTTTTCTTTTGGCGTTGTTACACAAACAGGACAGAATCAGCTCCTGTCTTTGTCCCAGCTCCTGCAAACCTAGCAGTTCTAAAGCAAGAAATGGCAAGTAGATAAATAAGGACCACTTGGGTGGAAAGGTAAACAGCATTCCGTGCGCTCCGGTGTCTAGTCATGCCTGACACATGACCACGGAAACGTCTGCAGAAGCAGATAGCACTGACTCTTTGGCTTTGAAACAGAAACGAGCACTGGATCCTAGAGTTGGATACGACTGGCTTTCGAGCAAGGGAAACCTTTACTTCTCTCCCGTTTTTGTGAGAGGGAAATATGGTAACCCTATGCAGGAGGGTGTGTTTCCTGCACCACTGAAATGTGTTGGTCCTGAAGAAGCCACTGCTTGATCCAACAGTATTGGATAACTTTAGGCCTGTATCTAACCTTCCCTTAAAAAGGTATTGGAGAAGGCAGTGGCATGGCAGCTACAGAAGGTATTGGATGAAGCGGATTATCTGGACCCTCCCTTTTCAGTCAGGATTCAGGCCCAGATATGGTACTGGGACTGCGTTAGTGGCACTGTTGGATGATTTCTGGCACGAGCGGGATGAAGGTAATCCATCAGTCCTCGCTCTTCTTGACTTCTCAGAAGCCTTCGATACCGTTGGACCATGGTATCCTTCTGGAATGGCTCTGAGGATTGGGGATCCAGGGCACTGTGTGGTCCTGGTTTTCCTCATTTCTTAGGGGCTGGACCCAGTCAGTGTTGTTGGAGGGCGAGAGGTCCAGCCCTAGGCTTCTCCATTATGGGGTACTGCAGGGCTCGGTGCTCTTGCCTCTCTTATTTAATATTTACATGAAGCCTCTGGGTGAGATCATCGGTTCCTATGGGGTGAAGTATCATCAATATGCAGATGATACTCAATTGTACATCTCAGCCTGTGGTGATCCAAGCAATGCGGTTTAAGTCCTACTCAGGTGTCTGGAGGCTGTTGGGGTCTGGATGGGAGACAAAGGGCTACAAATGAATCCTGGCAAGACTGAGTGGCTGTAGGTTAGGGGGCCCATGTTGTCCCGGGAGATACCATCTTTGGTACTGGATGGGGCTCTTTTGCCTCACAGACCCGGTGCATAATTAGGGGGTCCGCCTGGACTCACGACTCCTGCTTTAAGAGCAGGTGGCAGTCATGGCCAGGAGGGCTTTTGTGCAACTTCGCATCATTTGCCCATTATGTCCGCCTGGACCAGGACTCCTTGCTTATGATCACTCATGCTCTGGTCACCTCCAGGTTAGATTATTGTAATGCACTGCCTTTGATGACCATTCAGAGGCTACAACTGGTGCAAAATGCAGCTGCCCATGTGGTGATGGGGTGTGGGCGTTATGACCATGCCTCACCCCTGCTGCGGGAGCTGCATTGGCTGCTGGTGTGCCTCTGGGTGCAATTCAAGGTTCTGGTAATGACCTTTAAAGTCCTTCATGGTAGTGGACCAGGATACTTAAGAGATACTTAAATGACCCCATGGTCATTTGCCTGTCCTACCAGAGCAGACCAGAGGGGCTCCCTAGTGGTTCCTTGGTATCTGCTCCAGCCCTGGGGAACCTCCTGCCGACCGAGTTGTGCCTCCAGGCAGAGTTGCCAACCTTCAGAAAGGACCTAAAAACCTGGTTAGCACAGCAGATGTGGGGTTCTGCTGGTGTGGCACACCCAACCAACCTCCCACACTGGCTTATATAAAGGCCATCCGGGTTTTAATTTTATAGGGAAGGTACTTTTTAAATAGTTTTAATAGTTTTTAAAGTTTTAAGTGTTTCTTTAACTTTTTGTATGATGGGGATGGTTTATGTTTTGAATTTTTGATGCCAACAGTGAGCCGCCCGGAGTTGCTTCAGCAAGGGAGGTGGCAATATAAATACAGTAAATAAATAAATAAATAAATAAATAAATAAATAAATAAATAAATAATGTATACTAAGAAAAAATGAACATATAAGAAAAATAGTATTTACTAAGGAAAATTTGCATTCAAAGTATGTATCATGATAAATTGTGTATGAAATACAGTAAAACCTCACATAAAGAGTATCTTACTTAGAGACTAACCCGCTTAAAGAGCAAAATTTTATGTGAATGGTCACCTCGCTTAACAACTAAAACCAACCAAAAACTCGTTTAACAACTAAATCAGGGTTTGCAATCTCCCCCGCCAGAAGTCACAATTGGTCACTTACAATGGTGTTTCACTTAAAGAGCAAACTCGCTTAAACAGCAATCCCGTGGAACGCATTATGCTCTTTAAGCGAGGTACCACTGTATATGTAAGTGAATAAACATTTGATGAAAACTTTGCAAACTCTTATGGAAATGAAACAGAATGAACGTGTGCTTTAAAAAAAAAATAAGACTTGAGAAAATTTCAACATGCCTAGGTTAAAGACACTTTCACAATACAGTACTGTACTCTTCTGGCTAGTTGAAAAGGCTTTTCCGCCAGTACACTATTTGTTGGACTCTGGGCGTTTTTTCAAATTGGGCATGTGATTTTGCACAAACAAGAGCTATACCTCTGCCCACTGTTAAGGGACATCTTTCTCTGCAATTTCCAGGCCACCACCTTTAGTGGGGCCTTTTAACCCTCTGTTTAACATTTCAAGGAGTTAAAGAACCTATTCAAGAAAGGACACATGGGATTTTGCTTCTGTTAGTTTTGCTATACACTAAAGTTCGGTTTCACTTACCAGTGATAACTTTCGTTCTTCGAGTATATAGTTTGTGAATACACACTATTGGGTTATGCACCTGCGCAGAACGCTGATCGGAGGCTTAAAAAGCTATTGGTCAAAAGTTTTGGCGGTAAGACCGCCCACCGTACCACCCACCCTGAGGCGCCAGTCCGCTATTTTACCTCAGTTCCATACTTAAGCCAAGCACAGGATAAACCAATTGATCTCATCCGTGCAGCTCAAGAGGGGAGGCAGGGTGGGTAGTGTGTATTCACAAACTATATACTCGAAGAACGAAAGTTATCACTGGTAAGTGAAACCGAACTTTCTCCTTCGTATAGTTTGTGAATCCCTACTATTGGGAGATTAGCAAGCTCACACTCACTTGGTCGGTGGGCAGTCGGATGAGATGATCCCACGATGAGTATGCTGGTCAGGTAGAGTGAGCCGTCAAGGGCGTTGAGCCCGGAGCCCCCTGGCGAGGACGACACGGCCAAGCCTGGCGTCCGCAGTGGCTCTGGTGTCCACTCTGTAATGCTGGACAAATGTAGAAGGCCTTACATATGTCCTCAAGCGGTGTGCCCTCCAAAAAGGCAGTGGATGTGGCAACCACCCTCGTAGAATGCGCCCTGACATGTGGTGGAGGTGGCAGCGAGGCCGACTCGTAGGCCAAGTAGATGGTAGACGTGATCCATTTGGAGAACCTCTGGGCAGAGATGGGTTCACCCTTGGACTTTCCTCCATAAGCCACAAAGAGGCGTTGCGACTTCCTGAACTGCCTTGTCCTGCTGATGTAAAACAATAAAGCTCGTTTCACGTCCAGTGTGTGCCAAGTCCTTTCTTGGGCGTTGGTGGGGTTCTGGAAGAAGGTTGGCAAGGAAATAGTCTGTGCCATATGAAACTGGGAGACTACCTTGGGAAGGAAGGTGATATTCGCTTGGAGCACCACACAGTCATTGAAAAACTGAAGAAACGGTGCGTCTGCCCGCAGAGCAACCAGTTCACCAGCTCGTCGAGCAGACGTGATAGCCACCAGAAATGCCGTCTTCCACGTGAGGAGACGAACATCCACGGTAGCCATAGGCTCGAAAGGAGTCCTGGTGAGAGCGTTGAGAACGGCAGACAACGACCATTGTGCCATTGGAGTCCTGACCGGCGGGAAGGCGTTCCGCACTCCCTTGAGGAAACGCTTTACCGTATGGGTGCGAAAGGCACCAGAAGCGGGCGAGCCAGCCGGAGAGTGAGCCACCACCGCTGCGAGGTGGACTCGGTTGGAGGTAATGCTAAGGCCAGACTCCGCCAAATGGAGGAGGTAGGCCAAGACGTCCTGTAGCCCCACCTGTGGAGGGGACGTCTGCTGGGATGCCAGAAAAGCACAAAAGCGTCTGTATTTGGAAGCAGAAGACTTCCTTGTGGAAGGGCGCCATGCTAGCTCCAAGATCCTGGATAGTCTGGGGTTATCCTCCACGCGGTGAGGTGGAGGCTGGGTAGATCCGAATGGTGAAGCTGGCCGTGCTCCATTTGGAGGAGTGTTGGTGATTCCGGCAGTGTGCGATACTGTGACAACATGCGTAACAGTAGCAGAAACCAGGACTGGCGAGGCCATGCTGGAGCCACAAGAATCGCATTGGTCTGGTGTTGGTACATCCTGGTGAGGACCTTCTGGACCAGAGGAAACGGAGGAAAGGCGTAGAGGTAGTCCTGATCCCACCGTTTCATGAAGGCATCGCCCTCGGAGTTCAGTCCGATGTCTGCCCTGGAACAGTACCTGTGGCATTTCCTGTTGGACTCCGACGCAAAGAGGTCGATGCTCGGCGTCCCCCAGGCCCCGCAAAGGGACTGAAATACCTCGTCGTCCAGTTCCCATTCGTGGGTCGTCGAGGTGAGACGGCTGAGGTGGTCGGCCAAGACATTCAGTTTGCCCTGAATGTGCACTCCAATCGGAAAGATGTGTCTTTCCAGGCACCACTCCCAGAGTTGCACAGCAAGGTAAAGAAGGGCACTGGTGGATCGCGTTCCTCCCTGTTTGTTCAGGTATGCCACTGCCGTGGTATTGTCCGAGGCCACTTGAACCACCTTGCCGGTGAGTAGGGTCTCGAAGGAACGTAGGGCCTTCCAAACGGCCAAAAGCTCCAAGTAGGTGATATGGTGCACCATCTCGTGAGGCGACCAAGCGTTGTTGACCGTGAGAGTCCCGCAGGCAGCCCCCCAGCCGAGGTCGCTTGCGTCGGTCAATACCTGCAACGAGAGTTGTGGGGGGTAAAAGCTCTTCCCCGTGGCCACATTGAGTGGCATCGTCCACCACAGCAGCTGGTCCATCAGTTCCGGAGACGGAGTCAACCGTTTGGACTGGCTCTCCCGGAGCGAGTCGAATTCGTGGAGGAGCCACGACTGCAGGGACCGGAACTTCAACTTGGCGTGAGGAATCACCGCCGTCGTAGAGGCCATGAGGCCTAAAAGTCTCTGTGCCTTTTTTGCCCTGACGAACGGTTTGGTTCGGAAGTCGCTTACCCCTCATGCAATGTCCAGCAAGCGTTTCTGGGGGGCGAAGGCTCTGGTAACGTGCGAGTCGAGTACCGCTCCAATGTACTTGACGCGCTGAGAGGGAGTCAACTTCGATTTGGCGAAGTTGATCCTGAGGCCAAGACTCTCCATGAGGTGAACTGTGAATTGCGTGTCCCGAATGGCCGACGAGCTGGTGGGGGAAACAATCAGCCAGTCGTCGATGTACGGGAAGACCCGGATCCCTCGCTGGCGGAGGAAGGCAGCGACTGGGGCCATGCACTTGGTGAAGACCCTCGGCGCCATGGCCAGACCGAACGGTAGACATCGGTACTGGTACACAGAATTGGCGATCCGGAAGCGGAGGAACCGTCTGTGGTCCTCGAGGATGCTGACATGGAAGTAAGCGTCCTTGAGGTCTATGACTGTGAACCAGTCCCCTTTGTTGATGAGGGGGAGGACGGTCTGTAGGGTCACAATCCGGAACTTCTTGGTGCGGATACACTTGTTCAGGCGGCGCAGGTCCAGAATTGTGCGAAGTCCTCCGTCCTTCTTCTGAACCACGAAGTACCTCGAGTAGAAGCCGTTGATCCAAACGGTTGGTGCCACCCGCTCGATGGCTCCCTTGGACAGAAGAGTTAATATTTCTTCCTCCAAATGGGGAGACGAGGTGGTGAAACGATGTCTTCCTACCCGAGGTACTCGCACGAACTCGATGGCGTAACCAGCGGACAAGATCTTTAAGACCCACCGGTCGTCCGTGATGCCCGACCACACCTGGAGGAAATTCCGGAGGGGAAGGTATGGGAGGTGGAGCGAGAGAGACTTGGCCATCACGGTTTCAAACTCGGGACTTGGATTTCGCGTCGGAATGCTTGCCCTGCCCGTAAGGCTGGTAACGGGACTTGTGTTGGCGCCGCTGTTTGTAGGGGCCAGGCCTGGGCTGATCCGTCGAGCCACCCTGTTGCTGCGGGTTCCCCTGATACCGACGCGTAAAGGGTTGGAATCGCGGCCTGGCAGGCGGAGCCAGCGTGGTAAGCCCCAGGAACTTGGCCGTCGAGTTCGTTTGACGCATTTCGCTCAGTACCTTATCAGTGTCCTGTCCGAACAGGCCCTGCCCATCGAACGGGAACTCCTCGATGAGCTTTTTCATTGCATCATCGAGGGAGGTGCCCCTGAGCCAGGCATGACGATGGAGCAAAATGGCAGAAGACATGTCCTTGGCCGCGTAATCATTGATGTGCCTGGCCGTCCTCATCTGCTGCTCCGACAGAAAGTCCCCTTCGGTCGCCAACGCGTCGAATCCCTTCTGAGCATCGGCGGGCAGCTTAGCCGCCAGGACCTTCACCTGCTCCCAGAGGTGGGACTGATAGAGGCCCATGGCAGCCGAGTAATTGGCGGCTCAGAGGAAGAGGGAACCGGTGGCGTAAAACTTACGTCCCACCGCGTCCAGCTTCTTCCTTTCCGGAGTCGAAGGTACCGGAAAACCGCTGGCGGCCGTCCTATGCTGGAAGGCCTTGACCACCAACGAGTTCGGCAAGGGGTGCGCTTGGAGGAACTCAACGTTTTCGTCCAGGACTCTGTACATTCCGTCGAGCCTGGACAAAACGGAGTGCGATGACACCGGCTTCTTCCATGTTGCCTTCGCTGACGTCAACATGGATGGAAGCATGGTGATGTGGACCGGTCGAATCGCCCTTCTGTCCAGTTTGGTGGTCATTTGGTCCTCGCCCTCCAGTGGAGGCTGCTCCACCTTCAGGTTCAGGGCGGTCCCCAAGCGGGTCAGCATTGCTGTGAGCGAGCGTTGATCCTCACCACGCGGTGGGTCAACCGCGCCGATGGCCTGGTCGGGCGTCTTGTCGGCGTCAATGTCCCCCTCGTCCTCCTCCGAAGACGCGCTGGAATCATCGGAGGACGAGGGAGGAACCCTGGTATCCACGTCGGCACCGCGCCAGTACGGCCTGGGCGGGTCGACGGGATGGGAGCTCACCGCATCGACGTCTGGACCACACCAAGATGATATGGGTGGGCCAGAGGTGCGTACACTCGACCCTCGTGAGGCCGGTGGAGCCACAGTAGGACCAACATCCCTGGGGCTTGCGGTGGTCGGCACCGGAGCCACAGAGGCCGCAGGCATGGAGGCCTTGAACTGTTGGGCAAACGACTTTGCCATGCCCTCGAACATCCCTTTAAAGAACTCCATCTGGGATGCATCCACCGCCGATGGTTGGGACGAAACGGTGGTTGGGAGGATCAGAGACGAAACGGTGGCCGGAATGGTGGCTGCCAGTTCATCGATTGTTGGAGTCCTAGGCCTCGGAGAGACGGACGCCTGCCTCGTGGGTGAACGGCCCCTCCCACGAGGAGGAGACGGGAGTACCTGCAGTGGGCGAGCTGGAGCCCCAGCCCTGCGACCTTTTTCAGGAGATCCCGAAGAGGACCGTCCGCCCCATATCGAAGATCCGGGTGAAGAACATCTCGCGACCGAAAAGGGAGGCAAAGGCCCCGGAGAGACGGGAGGGCGAGGCGTAGGCGGGAGAGATCGCCTTTTCTCCGACCCATGTTTCTTCTTCTTCTCCCCATTTTTATCCTTCTTCTTCTTCTTTCTGATGGAGAGAGTTGAAGAAGAAGGAGGAAGTGGAGGGGGCTGAGAGGCACCAGCAGAGGTAGAGGCAGCCGCGGCGGGAGCGAGCTCCATAAGGTGCGCTTTCAACCGGTTGCTCCGGTTCTGCACTGCAAGTCGAGTAAAGTTCTTACAGTGAGTGCAGGATTGGCTCTGGTGAGATTCTCCCAGGCAAAAAAGACGGAGGCTATGCCCGTCGGAGGCAGGGAACTTCTTGAGGCAAGCAGAACACTGCTTGAAGGCTGCAGCCATCAAAAAAATTCTTCCAACGGAAGGTTCGAGAAGGTGAGCACCCCGAAGGGTAGGCCAGCCGCCACCCCCTTGAGGGGGGGAACGGGGACCGGAGCGAGTAGGCAACTGAGTCCACCAGAAGGAAGAAACAGCACCGGGATGGCAATCCTGCCCGAAGGACAAGATCACCGAAAAAATTATTCAAAGTTAGCCAAAGACTTTCCCTCAGTAAGGGCGAAAAATTGAGGAAGCTCTCAACGATCGTCCTGCTGCTACGGCGGAAAGAAGAGAACTGAGGTAAAATGGCGGACTGGCGCCTCAGGGTGGGCGGTCTTACCGACAAAACCTTTGACCAATAGCTTTTTAAGCCTCCGATCAGCGTTCTGCGCAGGCGCATAACCCAATAGTGGGGATTCACAAACTATACGAAGGAGAACTCTGGGTTGAGTAATATATTTTGTATTATGTGGGTTTGTGAAAGCAGAATTAAGTTTAATAAATCTGACAACATTTGTATATCAATTCCTTAGGTGGCTTTACCTATCTGTACTGCTCTAATCTAACTGATATCATTAGGATCTGAGCAAGTATAAAGTATAAACAAGGTGTCCACTGCTTAATTTGAATGTTATACATTGTTTCTAGTTATGGAATTCAAGCAGATTAACTTGGATAACATGAAGACAACAAACAAACAGTTTGACATTTACTATTAAGAAGTACTTTAAAAACTATTAAAACCATTTTCAAATTCTGTCTCTTATTTTTTTCTGAGAACACACTAAAGGACATTATTTATTTTAAGACATTTTAAATAAAACTATAAACTGTTCACTTTATTTTTAATGAGTTAAAGGATTTTTAAACTCCACACAGGATAACACAGTCACAGACTGAATCATAAACACTAAAAACATCAGTACAGTACCTCCTTTTCCTTTTAGTCACTACAGCAGGAGTTCTCAATCTTTTTAAGCTGGGGGCTGGGCCACACTCCCACAGACAGCTTTGGGAACCTGATGGCCATTTTGCCCTTCCTCCGCCACATGGCACTTCCTGGTGTGGTGGAGGCAGTGGGATGGGCACATGAAATGGTGCCGTGGGCCGCATCCAGCCCATGGGCCGCAGATTGAAAATCCCTGCACTACAGCTAATCAGCTAAATCAATTTATAAAACCAGCACTATCATAAACTCAATTCTACTGTTCACCTCATTTCCTCATTCCTCTCTTCATTCCACATGAAATACATCATCTAAACACTTCCATCACAAGGTCACAGAGAAGCACACACAGAGAACAAGATTGGCCTTTTATGTAAAAAGGTCTTTAAACTCCTTTGGCCATATTCATAATGTTCCACAATTTAAAACCACTTGCACATGCCACTCTACTTAGAAGAAGCAAGAAATCTTGACCAGTGACTTTATTCACTGCAGATAACAGCAGTCCATAACAACATAGTTGAGGTTATTAATTATGCTGATCTTCCTCACCAGTCACTATCCATACATACACTCTGCCCACTGACAAAACAACATACTGTATGTAATCTGACTCTTTCCACTGAACAGAACAGGTGACCTCAGTTGCCAATCTTCTTTCTGATAAAAAGATGATTTAATACTCTTGTGAAATGAAGACAATGAGAAAAACTTCACCATTTCTATTTTTCCAACTCAGTCAAATGTTAAAAGTATTTTACCAGAAAATAGATAAGTCTAAGACAGACTCTATAGGATATTTCCATGACATGCAACAAGCCTCTGAACTGACAACAACTTCCTATTTGAATTCTTCGAGGTATTAGAAATCAGAAATTTGTCTGCAAAAGACAGGAAAACTTGCAATCATGCCTCTAGAACTACATCAATCAAATTCACTGCCAGCTCTTCACTCTGTAAGTATCTTCTCAATCAGGTCAAGCTTTGGGGTCAATCAAGCAGAATAACTGGAATTTATTGCACCCACAGCATGAGCATGATGAATGAAAGGAATGTACTGGGACAAAAGGGCAGATAGCCATGTCATATGCATCCTGATTCAGATTTACCTGCTCCCCCAATCCTGGGATCAAGCAATCTGGTATAACCAAGAAAAAGACTGTGCTGATAGGAAGAATTATTCTCAATGGCTGGATTTATCCCATCTCACTTTTCTCCATATCTGAATAGCTTCCACCTACACAAACTACAGGTGAAACTCAGAAAATTAGAATATCATGCAAATGTTCATTCAGTTCAGTAATGCAACTTAAAAGGTGAAACAAATATATGAGATAGATTCATTGCATGAAAAGCGAGATAGTTCAAGCCTTACTTTGTTATAATATTGATGCTTATGGCTTACAGCTTATGAAAAGCCCAACTCCCCAATCTCATGTACCCTGTAATCATCGCGTAAACTCATGTACACTGTACGCCATGATAATCACAATTATAATGAATTAAGACATGACATCTCTTGCTTTGCATGTAGTGACTTTATCTCATATATTTGTTTCACCTTTTAAGTGAAATGAATGAACATTTGCACGATATTCTAATTTTCTGAGGTTCACCTGTATTTTAGGTTTCATAAGTCTACTTCTGTAGAATGAGAGCAGACTTAATGAATATGCTGTTTTTGGACATGGATGTGAACTAAACAGGGTAACCTAGAACAGAACCCTTGTCCACACACATATCCATTCCTGGACTCAGCCAGGTTGCCTGTTATCTCACCCAACACCTCTAATCTAGCAGTACAACACCTGTAGGGCTACTGTTGTACTACAGTAGACAAGCTACAACACACATCATTGGATTCCAGGGGGGAAAAACTGGACAAGCAACTATTTTAGTCACAAAGAAAAGACGTGTACATGCTTAGAGAAACACAGCACTATATGTAGACAAAATGGTATTCATCACATGCTTTAGGATACTTTCAAGTCCCTAGCACTTTACAGTACCAACACTATAGTTGCAGGAACTCACAGGAAGGAATTGGACTGTCTTATGTCAAGTCAGAAGAAACCAAGCCTAGTATTAAACTACTGACAAGTGGCAGCATTAAATTCATAAACCGAGGTACCACTGTAACACTATTCAGACAAATGCATCCTAAATAGAAAAACAACATAGGATAACCAAATTGGACAAGAAATCTTCTGATTACATAATGCTCAACAGTAAATCATGTTATTCCAAGTGATACAGTGAAATTCCTTTCCAATTAGGAATCCACAACTGTATTTGCCATCTTTTAATGTAGCAAATGTCATTAACACATAGTCCTTCTAGATTCTGTACTAATTTCTGAAACAGAAACTGTCAAGACTACTTATTGTTTTGAAAGCATCTCCAAACTCAGCACAAACTCAAATCTTCTTTGGACAGCAGGAGTTTGGCCCTGCAATTGAACTGGTCTCTGAGGTTCTTCAAACGCTTTTACAGCTAGAGCAAAAATCAGGTTGCTTGCCAGCAGTGTTTTTCCTCTGAGTGGTCACCTATGCATTCATACTAATGGGTGAATATGCTTGCATAAAACCACCCCTTCAGAATTGTCTAGGAGAGAATTTCCACAGCAGACTCGGTCTCCTTTCCACAGCATAGGTGCCACACCCTTCACTTCAAAAATTCAGGATACAATGCATCAGTTGTTTAGTTGTATACTGGTATTGAAGAAGGGAGGAAGGGTGGATTTTGTGACTGCGTAAATAACCTTCCGAAGAGGAAAAATGTTACAAGTGACATTTTCTTTGACATGGTCAATATACAGTCACACTAATGACTAAAGTGATGAGCTTACTCCACAATATAAATTTACAGGCATCTGCACTCTGCTTGGCTGAAATCTCTTAGCTAGCTGGTAAGCCAATTTGATGGTTTTCATGGCCAATTTGGAAATTATTTGAGCCACAATGGTCTTTCCAGGAACACCTTAGGCGTATCTTGCCTGAGTACAAGAAGAAAAAGAGATTGAAAATATCATGAGAAATGAGGATTTGAGAACTAAAGCACAGACAGCATCTCTGGGAGAAAAGAGTAAGAGCGATATCAGTAGTGACAGGAACACTGGGGGCAATCTCCAAAAGGTTGAAAATACATCTGAGTGCTATTGGCATTAATAAGATCATGACAGAAGAGCACCACAATGTACCAACTATGTTATCAGATGATACCTCACTGACTATTAGGTCGAGATCTAGGATCTGAGCAGTGGGGTTCCAGTCTGGATATCTGGTAGAATGTGTATACCTTTTGAAGAAAAAGATGACGATCTTATAACTGCAGAGCTGGAAAGGAACATATGAATCACAAAGCCTAGCCTCTGTCAAGGAGGCACAGTGGGGAATCAAACTCCAAAAATCTGGCTCTGCAGCCAGATACTAAATAATCAATAGCTCAGGGGTTTAGGTAAGTCCATGGACTGTAATGGCTCAAGTGGTTGACACTGGACTCGCTGATTGGAAGATCAGAGTTCG
The DNA here is from genome assembly GCA_035047305.1 of Bradypodion pumilum. Classification (NCBI taxonomy): domain Eukaryota; kingdom Metazoa; phylum Chordata; class Lepidosauria; order Squamata; family Chamaeleonidae; genus Bradypodion; species Bradypodion pumilum. Next base: position 94,168,846 of record JAWDJD010000001.1, read on the forward strand.
ATTCCCGGATACTACATGACAGAGTGAGCTCCCATTTCTCTCCCAGCTCCTGCCAACCTAGCCATTTGAAAGGAAGAGATTGCAAGTAGATAAATAGGGATCACTTTGATGGGAAAGTAAACAGTGTTCCGTGTACTTTGGTGTTGACATGCGTGCCACATGTCCACAGAAACATCTGCAGATGCAGACAGTGCTGGCTCTTTGGCTATAAACAGAAATGAGCACTGAACCTTAGAGTCGGATACGACTGACTTTCGAGCAAGGGCGACCTTTACCTTAGGTACGTCCATGGTCATAAGACCAACTTGATGAGCATCATTATTGCCTAATATATGGCAACTGATGTCAGCATCAACCAGGAGATAGGGAGAAGTGATGATAGTGGCAATGCAGGACCAGTAAGATTGGTACCATGAACTCACATATTTACATCCAAACCTCTGTTCAATGCAGGAATCCAAGGGCTAAAACACCCACACTCATGTGTCCCCTGATTTCATCCTCCTACATAGATCTCCATATCAGAATACCAAGAGGTGTGAATTTGGCAGCTGTTGGAAATTGTGCTAATTGCACTTGCAGGTCTCTTACTGGTAGCCAAAAATCACCTGCATAACATGCTTGATTTTTATCAAGCTGCTCTGATGAAACAGTTTTCTTACATTTGCATAACTATATGGAACTGGTACTTAGGAGACCTTCAGCTACTAGCTGACACCAGGTGCAATGCTGTCAACAATGTCACTGAGATGGCTAAATCAGTGTAATAAAGTTACAGTGACAAATGTGACAAGAGTTATAAGGACTTTTTAGAACCCCAAGAGATTTTCAGACAGATAGCATCAGCTCTGAAGAGGCTGCCGCCGTCAGTGCCTTCTCAAAAAGAAATGACTTTAGTCTAGGAGAGTTTCTTCACAAGTGGCTAAAAGAAAAGAAAAAACAGATCTTGTTATTTGTCATAAAGTGACTATAAATGTGAGATCTCTAGAATGTCCTGTCCTCAACTACCCTGCTCAGCAAAAGAAAATTTCAGTCTGTGGTTTTCCTAGCAGATTCAATTCATCTCATGTTTAGTATTTCCCTTTTCCTGCTGCATTCCACCTTTCCAAGCATTATTGTCTTTTACAGAGTCTTTCATTCTCACGATGTTTTCCAAGTAGGACAGCCTTAGCTTCATCATTTCTGCCTCCATGGACAGTTGAAGGCTGATTTGCTCAAGGACCCACTTGTTCATCTTTTTTGCAGTCCAGCATATCTACAGAGCTCTCCTCCAGCACTATGTTTCAAATTAATCACATTTTTTCCCTTTCAGCCTTCTTTACTGTTCAGCTTTCCCATCCATGTATGATGATTTGGGGCATAAAGCATGAGTTTATATGCACTTCCACAAAAAAAAGAAGAAATATGTCATGTAAGAGGTTCCTGGACCAGCAGGCATGAAGGAAAAAAGAATGAAAGAAACATCAATGGTGTAGAGAATGGTAGCCAGAAATTAAACTGTATTATGAAATTTGTTTTTCAGAATGAGTGTGAGATTATTATTTTTCCTATTTAGATTTTTCAAAGAAGGAAGTTCTAAAGGGTGTGGCTGCTATAGTAGACAAAAGAGAACTGGGGGCTGGATGCAGATATGTGTGGTGTATAAACACAAAACTCTTTGCCCATCTAGAAGGCTCCAAAGGGGTAGTTCTGGACAGATGCAAACCCGTTAGCATGAGAGCATAGAAGCCATGATGAAAGATATTCTCCTTTTAACAAATGTACTTTAGATATTGAGACTGATGGAACAAGCTGTTCCTATGGATGGGTTTCTGAAACTCACGGTGATGTTGAAAACAAGAAGCCTGTCCTTCCTCTGAAACGCCTTTGGAGCGATACTCATGCTAGAGAACTAGATTACGGTAACCAGATTCTGGCAAACTAATACAACTGCTGCTTGTTGATATCTCTTCATGGAAAGAAGAACAACCTGGAGCAACTTTCCTAGTTGACTAGAGTAAAACAGGAGGAACGGCTTTTACTCATTTTCCAGAATGCTGGCAAGGAGAACAAATGTGGCTTAGAAAACACAGAAAAAGTGGTACCCTAAATGTTTCCCTAGTACTTCAAGAACATCACAGATAAAAGCCCATTCCTTTTCAAAAGAAACAGAAGACTCTAAAATCAATAAATGTCCCAAACACATATCAGAATGAGAGCCTGAAATATGGACAAAGCCAAGCTACTTAGCAACTGTGTACTTACAAGCCATACCAAATATTAATGGTATTCAAGATTGTTGTGTACATTTATTAGATTTGAAGGCATTTATAGCTTCAAGTCTACACATATTTACTTAGCTAATTTAACAGAATTTACTCTCAAATGTACAGAGGATTTCAGCCTTTAGATTCTATTACTCTATTTAATTAGTATAAACGAATGTATATTTCATGCAAAAAGAACAGGAGAACAGTTATCTTAGTATTTTCCTTTAACAGTTACACATATTTAGAGCTTTAAGGGCACCTAACATTTCTGATCAAAGGGTTAGAACCATTTTAAACTCTCCTCTACATGCTAGAAAGCTTATTTCTCCAGACCATTTATGAATTAAAGCTGGTAAGATAAAGCTCCTTGTTTAAACATGTTATGCAAAACTGAAGTTGATTAAACAAAAAGAATACTAACAATAAATTTCTGATTAGGTCAACTACTCTTACTCGCAAAATGCAATTCTTGTTAACCATATTTCAACTGTGAGTGAAATTAGTAAGTGCAGGCATTCAGTTTCACAACAATCCTACATACAGGCAGCTTGGAAAAAAGGTGCTCAACAAAATTAAAAGAGTACAAAACAAAGGATAGCCTTTCCAGACATGAGCTGGCTATCATTGGGGGGCACAAGCAGAAGTCATTGGGGGATGCCTATGGAGGGATGGGGGGAATCTGGGCCCCTGGAGCCAACAGCCTACTCCACCTCAGGCTGCGGGCAACGGGGTGGGGTCATTCAAGATCTCTCTCCACCCCACCGAGTCCCCGCATTTCCCCCTTCCTCACTTCATAGTTCATCTGGCTGGTTGTCTCTCCTGCTTTGGCCCAAGGAGGAGGCGGGAGGTGAGGGCGGGTTGGGCGGCCGAGGGCAGTGCCTGGTTCAGCTCCACATCTCTGGCAAGGGAGGAGGCAGCAGCCATGGGGCGCCAGTAAGAAAGGTGGATCGACCGAGCCAGAGGCGGCGGCAGTGGGGTGGGCGATCAGGGTGGAGCGGCTGCCTTCTCCACTGTCCCCGATGACCGACCCTACCTGCCATCTCCTCAGCACTTCCTGGCATGCCCTTTTAAACTCAGCTCTTCTGCCCACCCCCTTACCCTGGAACACCTCTCGACTGGTGCACTAAGGCACCAATCGACTATTGGCACACTCTTGATGTAAGCTGTTACTATGCAGCTTTTGCCTTAGTGCACTAATGGAGAGGTGCTTTGGGGCAAGGAAGCAGGCAGAATAGCTGAGTTTGAAAGGTGCCACTTGCCTTCATTTTAAAAAATTGTCTGTCTGCCTCTTGGGGGTGCTAGTCACTGGGGTGCACTGGGACTTATCCCGGTGTCCCAAATGGCCACCACGGGCCTGAGCCTTTCAACAAACAAGAGTCTTGAACTTACTATACTCTACTCATTTTCTAATGACTGAAAGGTAACCTTGCATAATTTGTTCATTATACTTACTAGGCAAGTCTCTGATGACTATTAGCCAAGCCATTTGAGAAATGAAGTTCCTTGCAGTTCTGGAATGCTGATAGCACTTCTCATTTCATTTTCCCCTCTCCATCATCCCCTCTCACCAATGAAGAAGAGACATAAAAAGACATGAGGTAGGTGCTAGTTCCACCTGGTTTTCCTGGGCAGCAATTGGGTTTCTCCCACTTGGGAGAATACAATGTAGAAAATATACTTTCCATAGTAAGAAATAGATATAATTCAGTGGAATGTTCAGTTTTATAATGATGTTAATAACATCTGTTCTTTATTGTTTGCTGCCACAAGTAGTGTTTTGGCACTAAATCTGGCGGAATAGAAATAATTAAGTATTTTCTAATCCTTGCTCAATATATTTTATACTGAACCACTAGACATTGGAATAGAGCTGTCTACTGAAAGAGATTTGTCTCTGTCTAGACTAGCATGAAACTGGCTTCCTGCAGGAGTAGGTGCTACCAAGTTCCTCCTAGGGTGGACCAAGGTTTCCGGTTCACGTTCTGGTTTAAAGCAGAGGTTTGCAACCTACGTCCTGGAAGCTGTACCCTGCCTGTTGCACCATTTCATGCAGCCCACTGACCTCTCTCCCACCGCCGCTGCCGCACAGCCACTGGATGTGGCGGAAGCGGCGAAACCAGCCAAAAAAACCCGCTGTAAATGCACTGGAAATGTCATAAAGGTGTTTATGACAGCTGCAGATCCGGTTTATGGCAGCATTTACGGCGGGTGGACCACGTCTAGCCCACTCAGCAGTCTGAGGGGGCGTGGTCCGAGAACCCTTGGGTTAGAGGTTCAGTTGGTGTCTATCACTTTCTGAACACTAGCGGTAAGCAAGATGGTGGGTGAAATCAACAATGCATTCTTTTTGTATTGTGTGGTGCACACAGTGTCAGTGGTAAATCAAGAGAAGACAATGTCTCCTATCCACTATGTATGGGGTTTCCTGGGTTGGCACAATCTATGGGCACCGTCTCTACATTGAACAAGGCGCTATCCCTGGCCTGTTTAAATTGGTGGCTGCCTGAAGAGTACAAACTATCAGAGCAAGTTTCTAATGCTGGAAAGAAAGGAAGGTGAAGACTCAGAATGTTTTTTTTTTCTCTCAGCTGAAATTTAATTGTTCAACTTGTTCTGTCTTTGGTAGTGCTTCTTTCCAGTACCTTATTTTCTGAAGTCACCCACTTGCTTCATGTACTCTAGACATTGGTTACAAACCCTGAGTGAATTTCTACTGATTTCAATAGTAGATATCTGGGTGAAACGTGGCCAGCTGAGTTTAAGCAGGGAAATCATCTGGCCTGTTTCACTAGAATCAAGTGTTTGTTCTCTACTCCTTTACATATTTTTTTGCTCTAGGCAGGTAGGCTCTGGGACTGGAAAATGCTAACAGAGATTTAGTTGGACACAAGAATGAAGCAGCTACACAGCTCAATCATGATTCACTCCTATAAGACCCAGCTACAGAGTGGATTCCTATTCAGAATGGTTCTACTTTCCATGTAAAAAAGTCCACAGAACAGTCTACAGCTTTGAGTCTTCTCTGTACCTATGGGAAAACATAATGCCTGGGAGGCCCTTTCTCCAGTCCATCAAGCAAGGGAAGGATGGTTGATGAAGGAGGGAAAAGATGAATTGTAGTGAAAAGATTAGAACTAGACCAGTGCTAAGCAGCAGAACTGCGAAGAGCTTGCTCCCACAGCTAGTTTACCAACAATTCCTATCACCTGGGTTATGCCTACCAGAACATGTGGAAAGAGCCGGCTTAAAAAATATACCTTACTCCACTGTAAGGTGGATTTGCTGATGAATTGGGGAAAATGTAAAATACTGCCCAGAACGCACTATCTATACATTCAATATCTTTAAAAACCAACAAACATCGATGTATTACAGATTAAGATAACAGCCAATTTTGAGCATCATCCTTTTCATAGAGTTGCTAATTTCACAATGAGGGTCCACACAATCCGGCTCCATCTACAGAGTCATGTAATGGAGACATTATTTTTAGAAGCCAAATGAATGAAAAAAAGGCTCATCTAAGCCAAGGAAATATTTAAAGCAAAATGTGCCCCTGCCCAAGATGTTGGACTGCTTTTCATATCACTCCAGTCCAGCATATTCAGGGAAAGGAATCTTTGGAGGTATAGTACAAGCATATCTAGAAGTTTGAATATTGCCCATACATCATTTAAAGGACAGAAAAGATATGCATAAAAATGTGTATAAATAATTCCTCAATTTTCCACAGCAGGCTCAACTCACTTTACATGTTGCCATAATATTCTAAGTAGACCAGTGTCACAATACCATATTTGTTTGTCTACTTGTATATAAAAACAAAGACATAATTTATAAGCACTTTCAGATGTGAAAGATCCAGTTCTGTAGGACTTACGTGATTTGATATTTGCATCTCTGTAGGTGCCGTTGAGAATTGCAAGCTCCATCAACTGCATCTTTTTAAGGCTATCCTCTCCTTCTGCCTATAGAAATAAAGTAGATTATTAGAACTGCAGTTTACTATATTACTGCAATTGCAAAGAAAACATGTTCTAAGTTAGATATAAAACAGATTTTTGTATAAAAGATTAACTGTCTGATGTTGCTCTACTCATCAGACACAGGATGTTCTTTTTCATTCTAAATTTTTAAGAATGCTATACTTAAGTTTCCTTTCCCAATTTCCCTAATATCCCTAGAAAGCATTAAGCAAGACAAGAAAGCATAGAAGTAGCAAACAGCTATTAACACAGAACTGTATTAAACAAAGGTTCTATTTTAAAAATGTGTAGAGTTGCTGAAAACATGCACCTACCTCTACATGGGAAAGGTCTGCAAAAAAGCCATGCACAAACAAGGCTATGTGCAGTTACACGGGTTCAGGAAACTGGGAATTCTTCTAACACAGCATTATCAACTGGCCAAAGCTTCCTAATTTCATTCATCTGAAGTCCAATGCTTTTGGTTTGCAGACCTTATCCTTCAATATGGAAGCAGGTCTAGAGTACAAATACTCAGCATGTTCTACATAATTTTAAAACAGGACACCTGAATAGGGTTATTGCTCCACAAGGGGCTGCCTTTCTAAATCAACTCATATTTAAAGGGGAGATGCAGCTTCCTCATGGAACAAGGCTGTGCTGTGAAAGCACACATTATGCTATCTATAGCATCGACAGCAAACAGCTTTTTAAGACCAAAAAGGAGAATAAGGATTGGTATAGTATAATATTTACATGATTAAAGCAACCAATTAAGTTGTTGCACAGATACTGAAGCTACTTTAGTGCGGGGGTCAGCAAACTTGGCTCTCCAGGTGTTCTGGAACTTCAATTCCCAGAAGCCCAAGTCAGCACTCCTGCTGATCAGGGATTATGGAAATTGAAGTCTAAGAACATCTGGAGAGTCATGTTTGCTTACCCCTGCTTTAGTGGTTGTGTCCAAAGCTGCTTTTTTCCAACTCCAGCAGATTGCATAGCTACGCTCCTCCTTGGACAGACGGTTTTTCATAACCCTGACCCATTCATTGGTAATCTCGCGGATTGACTAATGTAATGTTCTCTATGTGGGGCTACCAATGTGTCTGATACGGAGATTACAGTGGGTCCAGAATGCAGCAGCCAGGCTGGTGACAGACTTAAAGAAATTTGATCATATTTCCCCAGCCTTGGCAGGCCTGCACTGGTTACCTGTTGCCTACCATGTCAGATACAAGGTGTTAATGTTATCATATAAGGCCCTATACCCATGATGGCGAACCTATGGCACACGTGCCCAAGATGGCACACAGAGCCAATTTAGTTGGCCCACGTTAGCGTCGGTATAAGCCCCCCCCCACTCCCCGTGCTACCAATGACAGTGCAGCTTTCCCAGCCACCCAGCTCTCTCTACCAATGGGGAGGCGCAACAGGGGAGGCTGAAATCCCACCCATGAGGTATGGCCAGACATCCCCCTCCTACATAGGAAACAGGGAGACAGTGTGTACACAGGCTCCTCCACTTCCTTGGAGGGGTGTCTGATCGCCTCACTTTGCCTCCAGGTAAGGATTTCAGCCATGCTGGGCTTTCCAGGGGTGGGGGTTGGGTGGCGCACAGGTTTGTCCAAAGACTGATGGGGTAGCAGTGCCTTCGGAGAGGGCATGACTACCTGACTGATCTGCAAACAAGGCCACACTTCTCCAGGCATGGCAGAGGCAGTGGGGGGTTACCTCGAGCCTGGTGCAGCTTTGTCCGAAGACCGATGAGGTAGCGGTGCCTTCGGAGGGCACAGCTACCCGATCGGTCTGCGGACAAGGCCGCACGTCTTCGGGGGTGGCGACGGGGGGTTACCTGGGGCCTGGAGCAGCTTTGTCTTAAGACCAATGGGGTAGCAGTGCCTTCGGAGAGGACGCTGCTACTTGGTCGGTCTGCAGACAAGGCTGCACTTCTCCAGGGGCGGCAGAGGTCGCGGCGGGGGTTAACCTGGGACCAAGTGCAGCTTTGTCCAAAGACTTATGTGGTAGCAGCACCCTGTCCGAAGGTGCCGCTACCACATCGGTCTGCGGAGAAGGCCACACTTCTCTGGGTGGAAGGTTACCTCAGGCCTGGCACATTGGTGGGGGTTTCTCCAGGCGGCAGTGGTGCAAATCACATGGGTGCGTGAACACCCTCATTACCTCACTGGCGCACATGATGGCTGCCCCCACCCACCCCCTTTTTTGGGCACTTGGGCCCTAAAAGTTTCAGCACCACCACTGCCCTATATGGTTTGGGACCTTGCTATCTGTTGGGGCATCTCTCCCTCAGAACTAGCCCGCATCATCCAGTCATCACAGTTGGCACAGCTCCAAGTGCTGACCCCGAGGATGGCTCGAAAGTCTTTAACTAGAAATAGAGCCTTCTCTGTGGCGACACCAAAAATTGTGGAATACTCTACCAGTAGAGCTGTGCCAGGCCCCATCACTGGCTATCTTTAAAAAGCAATCAAAACTCTCTTCTTCAACGAGGCTTTTCAGGGTGTTGTCCCTTTACCGATAAATTGTCACTCAGGTTGAGTCCCTATGCCTTCAGACACCTATTACTTCATTTTATTTTATTTTGTGATGTATTTATTGTTTGTTTGTTTTGATTTGCTGTGTGTTCTGTGTGTTTGTTTGTTCACTGCCCAGAGTTGAACACCACCCAAATGGGCAGTATAGAAATATACTAAATACTAAAAAAATACTATTTTAGGGACAATAGTTTAAATAATGCTTATCATAGGGAATTTTACCAGCATCATTTCAAAGTTATTATTCATACACATGTATTATTTTCCTCCTGAGATTTACAAGTCATGGTCTAATGTTAATGGATATTTTTTACAGAACTAAACAGTAAATTGTACTATATCACAAATCACAGAATTTCAATAGTGTTATTAAATACAATGGAACCTCATACAACAATCACCCTGTATAGCAATGAAATCGCATAACAATTAGGTTTGAACTAATAAATAAATAAATAAATAAATAAATAAATAAATAAGAAAGACAAATCTACACAATTATATACAAGTAGAATGCAGAACTGTTTTTAGGAATGTACAGAAAGAACCTTAAAATGTATTCTTTAAATCTAATATAGCGCCCTACTCAAAAGTATACAAACTTCAATTACTGTAGTTTATTCTTCACAATTCGCACCAGTGAGCATCATATAGAGAAACATCACACAGTAGTTTCAAATGCTTGAAGTTAAGAGCGCCATCTCACACACTTTTTTTGCCAACCACATTTATCCACACATTTTTGTCTCATTGTGGACTGTTTATCAAAACTCAGTACAAACTTAAGCAAGTTGTTTTTACATAGTATTTTGTTGCTAAGAGCTTATAAATTCCAGGATGAGACCACAGTGCTATTTCTGTTCAGCAGTCTCAGCTCTCATCTTACATCTGGCTAAAACTTACAGCCAGTCAGTTTAAAAATACAGAAGACTAAAGAAAGAATTGTATGCCCTCTCTGTAGGGGACAAATGTGCCAGTCATATGACCTTCCATTTCAAAGCCTAAATTGCTCTATGCACAATGTTGTCAAGGAGAATACTTTTTTTCACCACTAATTTAGCTTTGCAGGTCTTTGGTTAATCAACTTTTTTTTCATTGAATAAGGAAACTCAGGTTGTTTTCCTGAAGCTGTAAATAGAGAGCCTGAAACAAACACCCTGGAAAGAATTGCATACATTCATGTGACCAGTTTACTGACACATTTTCTTTTTTTTTTTTTTTTTTTGGGGGGGGGGAGAGTTAGGCTACTCAAGTCATTTAATAAAACAAGACTAATTTTAACCAAAGGAAAACTGTAATATCCATACAATGAAATGGTCTATTATTTTTATTTATTGCATTTCTGTTACTTTTATTTGCTAAATGTTCATAAATGCTTCATAGACAGGATCTGAAATTCTGTTGTGCAGTGAAATGTTTAGAGGTGAACTGCGAAAAATCTTCATAGACCTTGTTGCAGACTGAGTCCCACAGCTCACTATGAAACAAATAGTATCAGTAGTAAAGGTAAAGGTTTCCCGTTCTCAAAAGCCAGTCGTATCCGACTCTAGGGTTCAGTGCTCATCTCTGTTTCAAAGACAAAGAGCCAGCGCTGTCTGCTTCTGCAGACATTTCTGTGGTCATGTGGCAGGCATGACTAGACACCAGAGCACACGGAACGCTGTTACCTTCCCACAAAAGTGGTCCCTATTTATCTACTTGCAATTTCTTGCTTTTGAACTGCTAGGTTGGCAGGAGCTGGGACAAAGACAGGAGCTCATTCTGTCCTGCAGTACTCGGGAATCAAACTGCTGACCTTTCGTCTCCCAGTCAGCATCTGGGAAACACAAGTCTTACAAAGTTTGGGAAAGATCTTGGCAAAACAACAAAGATAGTAATCTGGATGCTTAGTGAATTTTCATAAGGAGAGATTAAATAATAATAGGCGACCACCAATGATAACATGCGCTTCCTCTTTTACAGAGGAGACACACAGAGAAGAGCATCAAAGGTGGCCTAGAAGCACAGGTTGATATTGACCTCCCATATGCAGAATATGAAGCTAAAAAGGCATGAGTAGAAACCAAGACACTTTCAGTTGAAGTTTTCAAACAGTACTGAAAGGCAGACCGGCATACTACTACAGACTCATACAGTATGCAAAGAACCACTGGAGTCTGATCTGGCCACCACTATCTGGAAGTGAATGTTTTCACTTGTAACCTTTCTCTGTCTAAAAGCCACTGCCTTTTCTTCAGTTCATATTTCACTAACATAGGTTAACCAGGACTATAACAGAAGACCAGGGAATGTTAAACCCCTTCCTACACATTGCAGGAACTAAACTTACCTCTCTTCCAGAAATGATGATGACATACTAACTACTAACATATCCATAACAAGAAGCACACATGCAGCAAGAAATTACTACACTATCAATTGAGCATTTTGAATATAGAAAGAAAATAGGACTATGAGAAGAAAGACAATCTGTGCAACATGTTGAATGGGTGGTATAGTAATGATGAAACAAAATAAACACAATCATCTGTAAGTATTAAATTTATATTCCATTTGCATGCCAGAGCAAAACCCCACTATTTACATACAGCAATAATTAATATATATTTATATTTAAAAATTAATTCTATTAATTAAAACAAATAGAAGATGAATCATCTTTGCTCAGTTCACATATCTAAATTTACCACACCTCATTATCAAAAAGTATAAACATGAGTTGGCATTAAGGTTACATATATGTATCAACACAAAGCTAAAACTCAAGTAGAGTAAAACCTCGGTTAACACAGGCCCACTCTGGTCCGGTGAGATACTGGGATGTGTCGCTGTGTAACATTTATAACCTATAAGGTAACGCCAGGTTGGCAGTTTCCGCTTCTGCTTCGTTTCCTCTCGCTTCAGCAGCGGCGCGGAGATAATAAGACTTGGGGGGGGGACACACACACACACAAATTTTTTATTATTATCTCTGCACCGCTGCCAAAGTGCTTCAGACTTTCTTCCGCAGGGTGGAGGGGAGCTCAACGAGAGGAGCCGAAACAGGAACGGAAACTGCCGAAGTGGCATGGCCCTTTAAGTTATAAGTAGGGGCGTGCGGTGACACATCGCAATATCTCGCTGGGCCAGTACAGGCCTGGGTTAACATAATTAATGTGTACCCCAGGACGTTTCTTACACCAAATTTCCCATAGGAATGCACTGCATGGAATTTCCCATAGGAATGCATTGAAAACCAATTAATCTGTTCCAGGAAAAATTCCTTAAACCGAGTCACTATTTTCTATGGGTTTTCTTTTTTATGTGATTTTTATGTTAACCAAGCCATTTGTTAAATGAGGTTCCACTGTAGATAGGACCAGTTAGTTATCTCAGAGTTTACGTGTCTGACTCATTCATTAATTTTAAAAAACAGACCGAAACGTCTACTTCTCAGAACAAAATTACCACATGTGTAGTGTAAGCTGAATTTTCTCTATGCGATACTTTTGCCCCAGAGCCCCATTCTATAATCAGATTCAGAGGTAAACTAAGTAGAACAAAGGGGGAAAAAACAAAAACCAACCAACCATGAAACAGTAGAATATATGGAGATAAAGCATTGAAAGGGTTTTATTCAGTCACCTATACATGTCTTCTAAAATTAAAGTCAGTCACAAACAATTTTATATACAGTGGCCAAAATATTCGTGCACAGCAATCTAAAATCTGTAACTTTGGAAGGTAAACTATCCCAAGTTAAATCAGAAGTCCATCTATTCTGAAGACAATTTGCCTTTAAAGGTACACCATTTGAGTTACCCCATATTAACAAGGCAAAACAATTTGGCCAATCAACACAAATGCAGGTCAAAGCAGCAAACCGCATCATATATACCACATTTGCTGGCATATAAGACTCACCTTCCCCCCCCTTAAAATACACTGGAAAAATGGAGTGTGTTTTGGAGTGTGACTTGTATAGTGGCCTATAGTGGGTTATTTTGTGAATAACAGGGTGTGTCTTATACTCTGATGTGTCTTATACGCTGGCAAATATGGTACTTTACCCAGAAAAAAAGGTAAAGGCTTCAATGAAAATCTAAGCTTCCCAATAATAAAATGCCTGTTATTGTGACTTTCAGTGCTGACTCAACAAGTGTTAACAGACAATTAAACAAGGAAGAGCAATATTTATGACTTGCATTTGGAAAAACACAATCAACCTTCTTTTATTTCAATAGTGTCACACAGTTTACAAACAAGCCAGTAGCAAAAGTCCAGCTATCTATTAGCAAAAAATGAGGTTTGGTTCTGCATACATTTACATGCAATCCTAAAGAACCAGTTCATGGAGCCTAGCCACCTGATTTATTTTCAAACTAAATCTTCAGTCCCCTTCATCCTTTCCATAATCAGATTTGCCACGCATTACACAGAATATTACACAAAAAGGGGGAAAGTTAAAATCAAGTTAATGTTTACTAAAACAAACTAAATAATATGTTTAATAGCATCATTTTAAAACAGATGTAATCCAGAAAGGGAAATTTAATTTACATCCACAGCAATGAGATTGTGTGTGTGTATGTATGTGCCATTTTTTTAACTCTAGGGATTTTTTACTGTCTCTCTTGAAATGTACTTACTGTACAGTATTTAGCAGAAACAGTTTAGCTTTAATAAGCTGATAGTCTGTGCGGGAGCATGGATCAACTTGTTCTTATTAAGTATGTAAGCAGCTTTTTAACAGCTTTCATGTTGCTTGCTGCTCAGATTATGCCAGAGGAAGCAGACTGTTCCTTTAAAACCCATATTCTATAAGTTTATTCAAACCCTCAAATTGCTCTAAGTAAACTCCTTACATTTGAAAATTCCCATGGCAACTCATTTAGTTCAGCAGGCAAAGGGACCAGATTCAATCCTTTTATCTTCAACTAAACCATTACAATGATAATTCTGTTCTGACACAATGAAGAGAGAACTAATTACTGTATTTTGTGCTTTGTGCAAGTCAAATCTTCCATTCAAATTAAACTGGCCCCACATGACGGGGAGGGGGGGGGAGAGAGAACAAATACCTTTTCATGTATATGAAGATTCAGATTCATATAAAAAGTGTATATTACTGTTAAATCAATCCATAGGTATAGATAAAGGTCATCCTTGTTCGAAAGCCAGTTGTATCTGATTCTAGGGGCCGATGTTCATCTGCAGTGGTCATGTGCCAGGCATGATTAGACACTGGAGCGCTTGTTAACCTTCCTACAGAAGCTGTACCTATTTATCTACTTGCAATTTCTTGCTTTCAAACTGCTAGGTTGGCAGGACCTGTGAGAGAGATAGGAGCTCACTATGAGGTACAGCACTCAGATCTCAAACTGCTGACCTTCCTTCCAGTCATCAGGTTCAGCATCTTACCTACTGAGCCACTGCAGTCCCAAAAACAATGCATACGTTCAACTAAAAACTTGATTCTATATGATCTAAATATAATATGAAAAAATGTACAGTTAAGAGAAAATTGATCAACTAAGGATTAAATATAACAGGACAGCAGCAAAAAATTAGATACAGAAAATTATGGATGCTGACCAGAAGCAAAGGTGACATTCTCTTTCAGCAACTTTCTAGTTGTTGTTCAGTCGCAGTAGAGTCCGACTCATTGTGGCCTCATGGACCATCGTAGGCCAGGCTCCTCTATCTTCCAACATCCTCCTCAGCCCACTCAGATCTATCCCCAGTGCATCGACAATGCCATCTAACCACCTCATCGTCTGGCACCTTCTCCTTTTTCCTTCTATCTTTCCCAGCATCAAGGCCTTCTCTAGCGAGTCCTCTCTTTCATCAACAATTGCCAAACAACTTTCCATCAGTACCTAACACAAAGTATACATGAATATATTTCTTGTGTTTATATGAATAGATGAGCTCTTGTGTACTCACTCACTCACACAAATACACAAACACTAAATCTATCTATTCATCTGATTGCCAGCTGAATAATTAAATAAATGTTCTTAGTTCCATACTATGGTGAGCCTTTTCAGCATTTAAATTTCTCTTCTTGAGCCACTTTGGGATCATGTAGCTACCCCAAGATAACACAGACTGGCTCCTCTCCTGTAACACATACTGACAACTGAAACACCAAGCTCCCCCACCAGGACACTATTTTTTGGGCTGCATGCCGGTCACGTGGTCAAGCACGGTCACGTGGCCCCTCCCACCCAGAAACAGAAGTAAAATGTGCGGGTGCAGAACGTTGCCCCTGACTCATGGTTCTCATAAATACGTTTATGACAGCCACAGGTCATTTATGACAGTGTTCTGAGCACGCACAGGCACTTTCTACGCACGTGCGTGCATATTTTACTCCTGCTTCTGGGAGCAGCGAGGGCACTACAGGTCAGATTAATTGGCCCTGTGGGCCATAGTTTGGGCACCCCTGCTCTAAACTGTGGCTAAATTTAACTATTACTGTTGTTAATAATATATTATCTGCAAATAAACTAACCTTAACTTTATTCTTATAACCTGTGTAGAAGTTCCTTCTCATGCTGCATGGCACCCATCTACATTTATTAAATTATCTTCTTTAATCACTTTTGCAACCAACATTAACCCCAAAGCAAACAATATGGGGGAAAGGGGACAATCCTGTCTAGTACCATAGCCTAGGGCAGGGGTCGGGTCACACTCCCCCAGACAGTTGAGGAGGCCAGACTAGTGGTCCCCCGCCATAAACGCTGCCATTAACACTGTTTCCGGCGGCGGCAGTTGGAGTGAGGGTGGGAGCCTAATGATTTGGACCCATGGGCCAGATTCAGCCCATGGGCCATAAGTTAACAACCCCTGGTGAGGGATATTTGTCATTATACCATCATTCAGTAACAATGAATTTAACACCCTCGTAGTCACATCTATCATTTGCCTTCCTCATATAGAACCACTTTGATCTAACTTAATATACTTAGCTATAAAACTATTCATTTTCTTTGCTAATACTGTAATACTGAAAAAACTCTCTGCATCTTAATTTATTAAAGAGATAAGCCAATAAGCACCCAAATCTGATGAATCTTTATTCAGTTTTAATATTATGATCAATGAATGTTTCCAGGAAGTTACTAGCTCTTCTCCTTCCATTATTTTATTAAATAAAGACTCTAACTTTAGTATTTTGATGTTTTTAATACTCTGCAGACGTTTCCGAGGACATGTGGCAGGCATGCCTCAACACCGGAGTGCATGGAACGCTGTTTACCTTCACACCGAAGTGGTCCCTATTTATCTACTCGCAATTTCTTGCTTTCGAACTGCTAGGTTGACAGGAGCTGGGACAGAGACATGAGCTCACTTCGCCATGCAGTACCCGGAAATCGAACTCCGACCTTCCAGTCAGTGAGTTCAGCAGCTTAACCACGTGAGCCAGTCCCTTATGTTAAGATTAAGACAATGTTAATGTTTCAGCAGATATTTCTACTCAGTACACTTGGGATATTTTGCTAGTAGACCAGTATACTATATAATTCTTCTTGAGAACAACTCAGTCCCCTGCACACCTCCCTCAGTTTTATTTTCAGCTCTATTCTCCCAATCTGCTGTTTCTTATCTAAATTATTTAAAATATTAATTATCCGCCTTTCTTAAGAGGCTCCAAAGTTGTTTACAATATCAAAATTAAAATATAAAACTAGAAGGGGAGGGGAAGTAAAAAAAACCCCACCAGCCAGTTACAATAAAAAACCTGCCCCACCCCCCCCCACCCCCGGAAAAAAATGTTTTTGCCTGCCTGCAGAAGGATAGTAAATAGAGGGCCAATCTGATCTCCTGTTGGAGGAAGTTCCACAACTTGGGATCAGCAACAGAAAATGCTCTGGTCTTGTTCTCAACAAACACACCTTTGAGTGCAGCAGAACTGGCAAAAAGGCCTTCCCTGATGATTTAAAAATACATGCAGCATCACAAAGACAGTTTTGGTCTGTCAAGAACCTTACACAACTCATTTAGTGCTTTATAAGTCAAAATCAGACTTTGAACTAGAGTAATACCCTGCTTAACGTGTGCATCACACGTTAAAACCGCAAAATGTCAAGAAATCTGAGGAAAAAAATTGTACCTCACAACGTTAACGTGCAATGCAAATTTTTCCTCAGATTTCCTTGCGTCTGGGCGGGTGGGGAGGGAGTGCAGCTGCGGCGTTGTCGGTGGAGATTTTGAGGCCAGCAATGCCACTGCAACAACTGCTCCCACTTGTCACTGGCCGGACAGGCCGGGGAAGGAGGTTGTCGGTGGCAATTTTGAGGCTGCTGCCACTGCCACCACTGACGTATTCCGGCGTTGGTGGCATTGTTTTTGAAGCCGCCAACACTGCCACCAATGGACTCCCTTCCTGGCCCGTCTGGCCGATGAGAAGTGGGAGCAGCTGCTGCTGCGGACCCTGCTGCCGCCGGTGGACTCCTTCCCAGGGAAGGAGTCCAGCATTGGTGGTGTTGATTTTGAAGCCGTCCATACTGCAGCAGCAGCTGCTCCCACTTCCCACCAGCCAGAAGGGCCGGGGAAGGAGTCCAGCGTTAGCGGCATTGATTTTGAGGTCGCCAATGCTGCCGGCGCTGGAAGCCAGGGTTGGGAGCCTCTGAGCCCGGCTTTTTTCGGAAGGAGGGGTGAGCGGATCACCTCCATCCTTCCCCCCCAATCTCATTGTTCTGTGCAGGACAATGACAATAAAGATTTATCTATCTATCTATCTATCAAAGGAAGCCAGGTTTCGGAGCCTCTGAGCCCAGCTTCCTTTGGAAGGAGGAGGCAAGCGGATCACCTCCCTCCTTCCGAAGAAAGCCGGGTTTGGGAGCCTCTGAGCCCAGCTTCCTTTGGAAGGAGGGGGCAAGCAGATCGCCTCCCTCTTCCGAAGCAAGACAGGCCAGGGAAGGAGTCCATCGTATAGTACTGTATCACACAATGTTAAAAACCACATAACGTTAAAGCTTGTGGAACCAAGCTTTAACGTTATGCGGGGTATTACTATATGTCTGGAAATGGAGTTAGAGGTGCTGTTGCAGCAGGAGAGTCACGTATTCTCTGTAAACAGCTCCACTTAACAATTTGGAAGCAGCATTTCGGATCTGCTGAAGTTTCCAAACACTTTCCAAAGGCAGTCTCACACAGAATGTGTAACAGTAATTTGAACAGAAAGTATCTAAGGCATGTCTCACCCTGGTAAATTCAAAAATTCCCAAGAAGCTGCACAGTTGGTACACAAATCTTAACTTCAAACATACTCCCTATGAATGCTGAGACCTGGGCATTTAGGCTCAGGAATGAATCCAGAAGCACATCTAACCTGCAAACTTGTATTTTCAGAAGGAATATAACCCTATCCAGCACAGGCCGAAACTCTATTCCTTGATCTGCCTTTCAACTGACCAGGAGCACCTCTCCTCGTTCAACCTATCACTCAAACTAGCCACTGATTGAGAATGCAAATTTCTTTCATAGATTTAGATAAACTTGAGATAACTTCAACAGAGGTAGAGGGAGGGGAAGGATTCCTTCCAAGAGCAATCTCCCTAACAGGAAGCAGTAGTTTTGGAAGTTCAGTATAATCTCCAACATTCCTAGTAACTATCTTCTTGCCAAATCCTGTCTTCCAACCAAGGCTCACACAAATATAAGGGGTCAATCTGATGATATCCAGAAATGAGCTCAGCAACTTATCAAAATAATAATTTTTGTTTTGTTTTGGGGCAAGAATGTTATACCTACTATAAACATAATATGATATAAGTAACTGTTATTTGTATTTAATGGCATGAGTGTTGAGACATATACTAAAACCCAGTTCTAGAATCCAACCACCTTAAAAGTAACAAACACTTATCATATATAGTCAATAAAAACAGTTCTTTTCTTCTACTAAAATGTTTCCTTGGAATACAATCACGTTGGAAATACGAACACATTATTCTATTTACAAAAATGCACTCTGCTTTTCTTCTATCAAAAGGGAGTGGCTTACAACAACATATAAAATACTAAAATAACAACAACAGCAAAACCCTAAAACCAATCCAAAAATGCAAAATGAAATCATATCAAAGATATACAATTACACTTAAAACGTTGGTCAATCAACATTATTTTGACCCACTTCAACTACATATGAGCAGACATTCACAAAAATTAATTCATTCAAATTGATCACTTATTTTAAGCATGTACAACTACCTGACATGAGGAAACTAGCATTCTTGGATGGGGGGGGGGGGGGGTCGGTCATCAGTTCTTCATTTCTATCTGTTACACATTGCTTTTTTCCTCCCATGCTCACTAAAGCAAAGGAAATAAAACACTAAAATATTGATAGCCATTCTGCTCATCATGTGCTACAGAGCATGATTCATTCTTCAGCCTTGTTAACATGTGACATACTTGCTCAGAAGATCAGCTTCCACTAGAAATGAATTAATAAAACAAAGGCTTTGGGAGTGAATAATTGAGGTCACAGCAGAACTGAAAAAGAACTATTTTGGGGAAAGTACAAATAGATCAGTGAGCAAATGTTTCCTCATTCTTTGAAAACACTGTGATTTCACCCAGATTCAGGAGGATCCTTCTTTAGCCACTCTAACATGCTTATCCTTGGGGTGGGTGAACCCAGGGAAGCCAGTTGTGATGAAGGCTCTGGAATCAATCTGATGATGCTTTATGCTTTTCCAACGCTCAGGTCTACCCAGACCTGGAAGTGCTTTCACAGAATCCATAAAGCTGGGCATGTAAAGCCATTCCACCAACCTTGTAGAGATGCCACCATACTCACAAAAACACAAAAAATCTGAAAGATTTAAATATACAGTAAAACCCCTTACAAAAAAAAGAGTCTGTTCTGTAGGCTTTTGCTTATATCGAATTTTTTTGTAACTCAAAGCAAACCCATAGGCAAAATGAAATTTTTTATGTAAATCGAAGTTAACCTACAGGTAAATGAATTTTTACATAACTTGAAGCAAACCCATAGGAAAAAGAATCTTTATGTAACTTGAAGTAAACCTATAGGAAATTGTGTAAATCGGGACATGATTTTAGCATAAAATCATTATGTAAGTCGAATTTTATGTAATTCAAGGCATTTGTAAGTTGGGGTTTTACTGTATTGGCTAAAATCCTGAGTTTGTGCCTACAGGGAAAATAGAAGGGTGTTTTCTCTGAGTCCCCTTGTGCCTCTCTTCAGTCTTTTCCATAAGATGAGAGACCTTGTATTAAAGTAGTGGATCAGTTCTCCACAAACCTCTCCAAATAGCTCAGTTTTAAGAGCTTCTTGAAAGTCTGTAGGGAGGGATCCAAGCACATCAACTGTGGAAGAGACCCAATCTCTAGTTGCTGTATTTTTGGCTTCACTCAGGGTGAGCAGCTAGACACAAGACTTTGGTGGACAAAGGAGAATAGCAACACAACTCTGGAAAAGACATTCCAACAAGAAATGAGGTCACACACACACACACACACACACACACACACACACACACACACACACACACACACACACACACACACACACACACACACACACACGTCTACTTCCTCTTATATCTTTTTGGTGTTAAGGGAGATACAAGGTTCTTGTTTTGACACTTCTAGCGGCTTCCACCAATATTATTTTTGCTCTTGTAATATTTCTTTGACGTTATCTTGCCAACTTCCTTTGGGTCTGTCTCATGGTTTCTGTCCTTCTCCTCTTTTCTCATATGCCCTGTACAGTACGGACTTCCAAGACATTCTCTTCAAAGTGAGCAAACCACTTTATTTGTTCTTTTTTGTATATAATTGGTTTTATTCCAATTTTTTCCCTTATAATCTAATTCCTGATATTATCCCTTCTAGCCACTCTAGCAGCCTTTCTCAATCATCTCATTTCTGTGGTGATAAATTTTTGTTTGTTTTGTTGCAAGTATCAGTTTTTGTACTATGCTGCGGCCTAAACATGGACTGGGTGCAATGTTTGGGAATTATGGGCTTTGCAGAAAACAACTGTGATTTCAAGGAGATAATGACACTGTCATTTCCCCCCTCCAAGCTCTAGGAATTGGTTAAAAATAATATGAACCTGTGTTAAGAGAAGAATTTGCTTGCTTACCAATTACTGCATTTAATTGGTTTGATGACCAGGAAAGAAATGTTCCCCAATTAAGCTTGTTAATTAGTAAGATAGCGTTATGAAAGCAGATAGGAAGTTTTTTAGCAGCAGCATAAGAAAGAAAAGATAACATGACTCTAAACTCATCCTTGTCCTTGACTGAGAAGTTAACCAGGACCTGGGATACGTCATGAGCAGGGAGAAAAAACCCCCTAGCAGTGTATGAAAGATATAAGAGACTGTCAACTCATCCATGTCCTCGACCAATAAGTGAACTGATAAAGTAGACCAGCACCTGGGATGTCTAATGGGCCGTAAGTCCCTGACTAAATAAGGAAGGGATAAGGCAGGTCATGGTGACCCTTTCCTATGTTCTTGGCTGATAATGATGGTTAACAAGCTGATGTAACCCACACTTGCAAAGACATTATACTAATTAGCCCATTTCAAATGGCCACTGTTTGGGCTAAGAGATATCGATACATCTCTCAAGCAAGGCACACAGAGCCAAGGGGATTGAGGGTATGAAGGTATAATCAATAATTTCCTTGCACAATAAGAAAAGGTATTTTTAAAGTCAGTTATATTTATATTTCAAGATAAGAAACACTGCAATATAATCTGAAATGACTCAAGCAGCAATCTTTGGTTAAAATATAGCCCTTTACAAAGAAACTAACTGAACAAGTGGGAACAAGTAAGGACTTTTTGCACTTTCCAGCTATCTTTATTTTTAAAAAGAAGGCAAGAAAAAACATGTTATCTCTTTATAAAGCTGGGGTTGGGGAAGTATGGTGTTTGGCTAGAAGTCCCATCACATGAATGAGTGTGCAACAGCTGTCCACAAAGACTTAAATTCACAGAAATGTACTTCCAAAAGTTATCCCACTTACTTTACTGAAAAACATAATTTCAACCATTAATACCCAACACAGCCAGTGATGTGGGATGATCTAATTTACCATCCTAAAATATCTAAAGCATCACATTTTGCCTACTACTATCTTAGACAGATAGCTATAGTCCAAAACTGGACTATATCTCTCAATATCATTTCCAGGGAATCCTAAGCAGGTGAAGGCATCTGCTTGGGAATACCCTGAAGGAAATGGTGAGCCACTGTGTGAGACAGAATGCTGGACTGGATGGGCTGTGGCCTGTTCCAGCAAGGCTGTTCTTATGTTCTTAACTGTTGTATTAATTTTATACCATCTTAAAGTATCTGAGAAATAAATAAAATAACAACAAGAAGAAGAGCTCTGCAAGACTACTGGAAGTTTTATTTATGCTTCCTAGGCTAATATGGCATCTGCTGTTTTTTTAAAACAGATGCCTCTGGGGGGTGATGTTACTACAAAGCTATCCACCTCAATCACAACTTCCTTCTTTCTTAGACAATCATTTCCAGTTCAAATCAAGTCAACATATACTGCCATTAATGTGTTTTTTGGCCCATTAGGCCTCACTCTACACTGCCTTAGGCCAAACCTTTCCATTTTAGTGCCCATTTCTAAATCTACATTTTAAATCTGACAATGTGATTAATAGAATTTAGTCACTGGATTGGGGGGGGGGGGAGAGAGGAGACAAACTCTCTTCTAACCAACGTTCTGTATTACAATTAATAAAATTTATTTTTCTTAAACACACACATTTTCAAAAATGTGTTAAATACTAGAAAGGAAAAGGTTTCTTTTTCCTTGTTGAAACACCTAATATTTTCAAATATGAGATTTTCTATTTACGACAGTTTTTCTCCTGTTGTAGAGTAGTATCGGTTCGACTTTAGGGAGCTGAAACTATTCAAGTTAAGAAGCCAGTACATCTGTTTGCAACCTATTCTTTACAATCTTATGAAGAGGGAAAATGCCCACAAAAATCTCTTCTTTACAACTTTTAAAGCAGAAAAATCACAGCCCAACTTACTTTTTCTGGGAAGGGCTTATCAATCTTTGGAAGACCTAGAACATGACACAAAAACTCGAGTTAGAAAGAGGAAGCCCCTTACCTGTTAGAAGAATTCTTCTTAAGTGACCTTGTCCAGCCAAGTAACAATGGGAGCTCTGCAACCTTTTAGGTACCAATGTACAGGAAACTCCATTCAGGACAAGGAGACAAGATATTGCTCACACTCCTGTTTCTGTTTTTGATAATAGGGCAACCTGGCTAGACAATGCCACTTTGGAAGAACTCTATTTACAGGAATGCATCCTCTATTTCTCACATGTGTCCACTCACAAAGTCTGGGTGTATTTGGTCAATTTTAGCAATGTCAGGAAAAAAATCATTATCAGAGAGTTGACGGTTACGTAACTTTTAGATTATGAACATTGGAACATAGAAGGTTTCAATGAGACCATCTAGTTTACTCCATTTCTTGCTGAGAGCTCTGTCAAGAAGTTTGCAGATAACTGTGTACCTTCACAATCTCTCTTACACAAGCAGACACACACACCTACCTCTCCTCATTTCTTCCATTTCAATACTGCACCCCCTCTTCATCTGAGGAACTTGGTACATCATTGTTTCCTCACAATAACACTGGAAGGTAACTATATTTCAGAAATAGTGTCTTGACAAGACCAAGTAATTAAAGTGTTAGAGTAACTAGTCTTTGTTTCTTATATATTGTATTATGGCACATAGTCTTTCACAGGGGTTCTCAACATTTTCCCGCCATGGGCTGGACCATGCCCCATCAGGCAGCTGAGCGGGCTGGACACGTGGTTCCCCCTGCCATAAACGCTGCCGGAAAACCCGTAAGTGGTGCATTTTTGGTTGTTTTCACCAGTTCTGCAGCTTCTGCCGATGCCGCTGGGAGCAGCAAGGGCGGCGGGCCACATGAAATGGCACCATGGGCCAGGGCTGGCCCACAGGCCATAGGTTGTGAACCCCTGCTTTAACACCACAAAAGAAAAAACTGAATTTTAAAGTTCCCATGGCTTTTCCAATTCCAGTAAACCCTTTTATTATACAGAAGCTACCAGAGTTGTAGGATAGAGGTAGGGAATTTTAATTACCGTATTTATTCGTGTATAACGCGCAAAATTTTATACCAAAAAAAGAAATCAAAGTTGGGGTGCGCGTTATACACGAGGACTGGGTGCGCGTTATAAACGAGCCTCTTTTACTTCCTTTTTAGAATTGGGTCGGCTGTCTATTGCTGCGGCGGGTGAAGGGGAGGCGGGGGGGTGGCTTTGAAGAAATTGACGGGATCTGATTGGGTGGCGCGGGAGATGAGGCGTGGCCCGGAGGTAGCTCGCAGTTCGAGCGAGGCTCCTGGAGGTCGGAAGTGCTCGTTTCGGATTGCATTTTCTGCAACAGGTGGGTCTGATTATCCCCCCCTCCCTCAATATTTTAAGGCGTGCTCTTTTTCACCGATATAACTGGTTCCCCTTTAGATGGCATCTCAGGGTATCAAGCGTAAACGTTGTGCATATGACGCTTCGTTCAAGCTCAAAGTTGTTAATCATGCTGAAATGCATGGAAACCGAGCAGCTAGCCGAGAAAATTTTATACCGAGGTTTCATGGAAAATTAGGGGTGCGCGTTATACACGAGTGCGCGTTATACTCGAATAAATACGGTATCTAATATCACTGCTGCTTGAGCAGTTTGAGTGCCCATCTCTGTCCCAGCTCCAATAACCAAATAATTTCTCCTTTTCTCCACATGGAGAAAGGGATTGCACAAGAGTCAGAAAAGCTGAAGGACAAGAGCAGAAAGTTTCTAATCACCAACAATCACCCCATACCTGTGATATTATGCAACAGGTTTTCAGCCTATTAGTTATGTATTATTTGTATTAACCATGCTCTACTCATGTTTCTGCTAACCAAATGTTAATATAAGAGAGTTTGATAACAAAGTAACAACTTTCAAATGTAAAACAAGTCAAATTTTTGCAAGAACTGTGTGCATCTCTATGAATAAGAGAGGCAGAGACATAGTATGAAAAAAGCATCTGTCCACATTTAACTTCAGAAAGTAGATATACTCTAGATTTGCATATATGCAAAAGAACATGTCCAGAACAATGTCTCTATGCCTAATACATCTACTTAGGATAGTTAGCATATTCTAAAACCTTATTTACTTCTATCAGAAGAATGTTTGCATTTCATGTAAAATGAAAATACTAGATGAACTTTCACATCAATGTAAGAGGAAAGTATAGCTTATCTTCATTTGGAAGGAACCATGTTTTTATGATCTCTGTACAGCAAAACAGGCTTGTACAAGTATGGAACCAAACTTAAAGTAAAGTATTGTCCCGAAATCAGGGTGGATAAAAAAAAATATCAATGATTTTTTAAAAACAATTTAAAAACACATTTTTTTATTTAGATCAGATTTTAAAATTTGAATTGGATTGTTAAAATTTAAATCAGATATCTCCATTTAAATAGGATAAATAAAAAAATTTAAGGAAAAATCTAGATAGCTTTTCATATAGGATGCATTATAGTCCAGTTATTCCTCATAAAATAAGGATTAGTTTTTAATTATGTAGCATAAAGCTACATGCAATGTTTGAAATTTTTGGTAACTGAATTCCATTAATCTATTTACAACGACATGCTCTCC
Organism: Bradypodion pumilum; assembly: GCA_035047305.1. NCBI lineage: Eukaryota > Metazoa > Chordata > Lepidosauria > Squamata > Chamaeleonidae > Bradypodion > Bradypodion pumilum. The sequence continues at coordinate 94,194,307 of JAWDJD010000001.1, forward strand.
TGGAGGTTTCCATAATTCTCCTGGACAGTTTTTCTATCAAGAACAGTTTCCCAACCTTTGGTTTTTGGACTTCAATTCCCAGAAGCCTAAATCAGTATATTGGCTGATCAGTGCTTTGGGGAATTGACTTAGTCTTCTGGGAATTGAAGTCCAAAAAAAAACAAACTTGAGAAACACTGATCTAGAAGGTATTATCATAGATAAGTTTTCAAAATTATGAATTTGTGTTGGCAGAAATCACTAGCTTCTACCTTTACAACAAAATAAACATAATTAAGAAAAACACCTTATTTCTATTGTTCCTTTGCAAATTTATGTACACAGAATCAATCCCTTACCTCTCAAGTGTTAAGTTTAAAAAGCATCAGTGAAGAGAACAAGATTGTTTGCAGTGGAATAGATCTGCATACAAAGGTAATGTGTGAGGAAGGAGGGGCAAACCTTTTGAGCAGAATATTCCACAAGTGCAAGTTAGTCTTCTTCCCCTGAAGGAGAAAAGCTATAATGGCAGAAGGCAGTAAAAGAGACTGAATTTGAAAATGTTTTTAATGAAATATAAGAGAAATGTTAAACATATGCTGACATATGCCATTTCTGAAAGTTGAAACAGAATACAGAAAAATAGCTGTTTTATTGCTGAGGCTGTTGAAATTTAGAAGGAACTGAATGAGCACTTAAAAACAGAACAACACATTGATAGAATTAAATTAAAAACATTTTTAAAAAGAGGATAAGCACTGACTACAGCTAATTTTCTTGCACATATTGTAAATATCCAGAACCAGGAGGATGAGTTAGATATGATATGGGTATCCAGCAATCATCCATTTGTAATATCAGCTATAATAAACTTCAGAGCTAAGAGGGAACCATTCAAGAAATATTATTTTTGCTGATGACATTTTAAAGAAAGCCACACCAGTGACCTGGAAGTCACTTAAGCACTTGGATTTATACTGTTGAAGTAATGCTTTCACTTTTAACAGCAGCAGCTTATTCTGCTAGCATAGAAATAATATTTTCTTCCTTTTGACTCATTCATTCTAAACTGAGAAATTCTTTGGGACCCAATAAAAGAAAGCTTGGTTTTCTTTTACAGCTTATGATAAAACAATAAGATGGAGATGAATGAGCTACCAGGGACAGTATTTAACGTTTTTCATGTGTGGACCGGGCTGAGTTTCTTTTTTGAAAGATGTTTTGTTTAACTACATAAGTATACAAACATGGATGTTTAAGCAAATACATTACATATGCTATGTTATTGTTTAGCGCTAAATAAAAATATTTAAATTGTTATCATCAAGATAATGATTATTATTATTCTTCAATGAAGTACAGTACATAAGAAAAGTTGTCCAATTATGAATGATTAACCTATTAAACTGGAAGTGGATAATTATGTAACTATTGTGAAGTAAACGATCTGTGATGTGTTTCTAAAAGTACAACCAAATCAGTAATTTTTAATGAAACTATAAAACTACTGTGAAAAGTTGCTGTTCTAAAAACAAAACCTTTATGTGTAAATTCTAAGATTATACCAGAAAGAATGAGGCAGTCCATAGAAAACCATGATTTAAGTATAGTCTTACTGAATTTAACTCAAATCCACCCTGGTGCAAAGGACAACAATAAATCAGTTTTTCATTAATCCCATCCAGTTTTACCAACACCTATCTACCTTGTGCAATGCTTTCCTGTAAACCAGTTTCAAGCCTGGTACAATAAGATTTAATCAGGTTTGAAAATATATCTGACACGCCCACCCTTCAAAGCATAATGAATTGTTTATAACAGATTCCCCAGCTCACATTTGGTCAGAAGCTACAGGAGGCAGAAAAATTTCTGATGATTAGAATTATTCTTCAATGTAGAACATGCCATCTGTCTGAAGAACCACTTCAGTCACTTGAAAGGAATGGAAGAGCGTGTACCTCTCCAGTCCCTGATAGGAACTGAAAAGCAAGGTCTCTCATTTCACCATCATTAGCATCTGCTAGAATTAGTAAGGAATAACTACTCAAAATAAAGTACAAAAATAGGTTTCTTTTTTATGTAAATTATAATAGTTCCCCCCCCCCCTAGAAAATAGTATGCAACTCTGTTTTCTATTTTATACAAAGAATATTTTATGTATTTATTTATTATTCAAATTTATATATTGCCGCCCAAATCGAACGAGCGACTCTGGACGGCATAACAACAGCGAAAACATTACAATCATAAAACATTAAAAACCCTTAATAGACCTCTGTGGCTGAGTGGCTAAGACGCTGAGCTTGGATACTGGAAGGTCAGGTTTCGATACCTGAGAGCTGCATGGGGGTATGAAAGGAACCCCATTTGGATGTCCCCTGAGCGGAGCTTCTCTAGTAAAATCCCTTCAACCCAGAGAAATCTCTGACACAAAATTGTTATTACACCAGCCAAATATCCTAGGAATGGAGCAACGTGATAAATAAGCAATAAAATTCTGACATCAGATCTAGTCTGGATCCTAGCAGCATCTGAAAGGTGCACAAATCAAAGAAAAATATATAATGCAGCTAACAGACCTTATTCTTAAAGCATTCTTTTGTTGCCAATAATCTGAGAAGTATGGTAAGAATATAATTTACATCTGAACCCTCTATAAGAAGTGTATCATAACTAGAACTGAGTCCAGCACTCTATATGTGCCTCATCAATCATATAACACAGGGTCAACGAGAATGACAGTATCAGTACAAAATTTCCAAGAAGATAATTTCATTGCCATTTAAGGAACTAGACCAGTAGTTCCCAACCTTTGGGGGGTGGGGGGATGCCCTACCTAAGTATTTCTAAAATTTTGATGCCCCTCCCCCTCATGACATACAATTCTTATTATTCAAAAAGTGAAATCCTATTCATGTGGAGGCCTAAAAGCCATTCACTGTCAATAAGTAATTACCTTATTGTCCCTCTTAAAAATCAAATTGCCCCCTGTGGGGGACAGGTGCTCCACGTTGGGAACCATGGCTCTAGAGGAAAATATGTTAATGAAAAACTGCTATCCATAGGAAAGCTACCTCAGAAACTAAATGAATTGCGTAAACTATATTTAATGACATTGTGACTGGCCACTGTGCTCATTATTCCCTCCTAATAGTGAACTATGGTGGTTAAGTAACAACAGGATTAGTGTCAAAAGAAGGCTTTTGAGAAAAGAGGAGGTATTAGCATGCTTAGGTAAATTCTCACATATGTAGAAGCACAAAACATCTCAAAGCCAGAAGAGATCATTATTATTTATGCATACCCCAATCTTTATACATAAAGCATACATCTTGAGTTTCTAAACATTTTCTTTCAGAGGAATCTATTTGTTGAGTAACTTTTTTAAAATTTAACACATGTTTAATGCAACCTATAATTAAAAACTAGACCAGACTATGAAGTTGCAAGTAGACTTGCTATACTACCCACTAACCAATCTAAATATTCAAGTTATAAATGACTATTGTGTAGAGATGTAAAATTTCTGGAAATTTTGAAGCTAGGAAAAAAACCCGTTTTTTTCCCCGGAGGGAAACAGAAATTTTTGGAAAAATTGAAAATAATCTGATACTATACATATTTTTTTTAGAAATGATTTATAAAATCTTTGAACCTGGCCTTATCTTAAAATATTTTATTCATCATGTTAAAATAAAACATTCCATAATATATATTTTATTTTTTCAATTTTTCAGAAAAAAACAAAAAGGCTTCAGGAAAAAAATGGAGGAAAAAACGGGTTTTTTTCTGATTTTTTCTGGGCCTTCACATCTCTACTATTGTGACATCACAAGATCAAACCCAACAGATGTACAGTATCTTCCATCAAAGTCAACTGAATTATTGGCTGAAATCCATTAATGTAAAGTTATGCCATATAAGTCTGATTATGTCATCAGTTGTGAATGTATTTTGGAAATTAAAAATTTCTTATCTCCCCTCCCAAAAAGTAACAAGGCTCCTTCAAGACTCCTTTGTTCAGGAGAGGTCTTTTTGGGAAGTAAAAATCTTAAATGTCTGAAAACTGTGGCATCAGGGAAAGGGAAGGAAATTATCAAAAAAGTGCCATGGCTGATGATGACATCAAACTTAATGTAGAGTAACATTATGTTACTGGATTTCAGCCATTTTTATGGCTTCAACCTTTCAATGGTTCAATCAGTAAATGAGCTAAGAATTTGGTTGTTCAACTAAATGAAACCAGACATAAATCAACAAGCAAGTACAAATATCTCACATGCTATTGTATTAGGGAAAATAAAAACTGTTCAAAATATAAAATTATTAGATTTTACTATCTCAAGCTGCTAATCTTTTTAAGAAGGCACTTTAATTTAAGATGTTTCTAATATTAAAGTGTTCTTCAACTCAGGCCAGTGTAGCTCCCCTGGTGGCTCAGTGGGTAAGACACTGAGCTTGGAGACTGGAAAGACAGGGTTCGATAGCTAAGAGCTGCACAATGGGGGACATGAAAAAAGCCTCATTCAGGCATCCCCTGCAAAAATCCTTTCAACTCAGAGTAATCTCTTACATGAAAACACACACAGTCATGCCAGTGGATCTGTTCAAAGGCAAATGATAACCAACTACATTTTAATTTTTTGGAAGCCGTATTGATTAAAACCTAAGATTTAGAAGTGAAGTATCAATCAAAAAAAAACTAACAAGATATGAACACCAAAATGTAGTTAAATTATGAGGAAGAAAAATAATATATTTCAGTCAATTTTAGATCAGTTAAGGTGGTGTCTGAATCAATTGTCTAATGAAAAATAAATTCAGAAAAAGTCTAATTTCTAGATCAGGGGTGACCAACCTTTTTATATCATGGGCATGACCATGTCCCCAGACAGCTGAGCAGGATGGACCATGCCTCCCGTAAGCGGAAGCATTTATGGCTATTGTAAATGCACCTAATTCTGCCTTTACAACAGCTGTGGGCGGGTTTGTGCATTGCGGGTACGTTTTACGGCTGAAATAAATGTGCCTGCTTCCACGTGGCATGGTCCAAAGGCAGTAACAGGCCCCTGGTCAAGATTATATAAGCACAAGGAACAAAAAAAAATGTTCTGAACAGACGGGTAATGTATGCTTTATTTCCACATTAATCAAGTGAGCTTTCTATCTGGTACTAAATTTCCAATCATATTGATCAAACAGTTTTTGAATATGCTACTAAATGTGCATGTGTATGTTACATACTGAAACCATACTGCTACTTCTGCCAGGAATATAGTCAGCTACATTGTAACAAAAATCCCACTGAAAACGTTTAGGTTCCATTAAAATTTCACATAACCTGACAGTATGCCAGTACAGTAAATCCTTGGTTAATGTAATTAATGTGTTCTCCAGGATGTTTCTTACAGCGGTCCTGACCAAGCCCCCTGGACAGCTGATCACGTGTTTCCTCCCGCCATAAAAGGTGTCCGCTGCTGTCGTAAACCACGGGTGCATTTATAAATATATTAGCATAGGTGCCCATCTTTGACTGGTGTTGTTGGTGTTTTTTTGGGGGGGGGGCTCAACCTGTGGGGTTGCTTGGGAAGGTTTTTTTTTCCTTTTTGCCTCCCCCGACACCATTTGTGATGCCCTCTGGCTCTCAGTAAAGGAACCTGGGCAGACTCACCCCGATGTGATGATGAGGGAGGGATGGTAGGTATTGAGGGGAAAATTTAGGAGGAAAGGAAGATGGGAGGGTAAGAATGAGGGAGGGAAGGAAAGAAGGAAGGGGAGAAGAATGGCTGGAGATAAGGAAGGAAGGATGAGAGCTAATTACCTGGCCTTGGCCGGGGGGAGTTTGTTGTGTGTTTAGGTTTTTCGGAACCTGATACGCCCCAACACACAGACACACACACACACACACTCTCTCTCTCTCTCTCATTCAGGCACACCCACACTGACTGATCTGGAACCCACTGTCTTGTGCATTGACTTGCGCACGCACACACACACACACACACACACACACTCCCTGTCTCTCTCTGTCTCTCACTCACACAGAATTGATGTACATTGAAAGTGTCTCGTTCCAGGGCTGTAGAGGCTTAAATGGAATGGGTTTGTTCCATCTGCATCAGGACCTTTCTCCATCAGTCATTCACTCTCAACCAATCACAGTCCAACATGCAAATCAGCTCTCTCCAACATTCTGTTTCCAGGCCTGGCTGTTAAACTGCCATTTCTCCTCCCATGGCATCATGGGAGTTGTAGTTTCCATTCTTTTCCCCATTTTGTGGGGCTTAGACCCCTCTTGTCCCCCGGACCCTCGCAGCACTGATCTTGGGGACAAAAGGTAGGTGTGTGTGGAGCATTACGGGATAGGCTCAAGGGGTGTAAGTACGCATTCCACACACGTACGGCCACACCCCTTCCTTATAGGTATAGATAAATCTATTAGAATATAAAGCTATTAAATTAAATTAAATTAAATTAATAGCAGTGTTTACAGCAGGTGTGGGCATGTTTACACATGCGCAGGTGCGTTTACACCTGTCGTAAACGTGCTCGCTTCCACTTCCAGGAGCAGCGAGGGCATTGCTACATGAAATTGTACTGTGGATTGAGTCTGACCCGTGGGCTGTAGTTTGGCCACCTCTGTTATAGATAATGATCACAATCAGAACTGCCACATTTTTGATTCAATGATTATTGTTCCCAAGGAACCCTCTTTGAAACACACATTCTATATTATGTCTCATGTTACTTTTTAAACATTCTCAGGTTTAAAATATATCTTGCCATGCAGAAAAGAAACTGGGTTGTTTTTATTTATAAGAGCAACAATTCAATGCAGCTCGCCAAAGTCTGTTAAAAGTTCTCTGAAACAACTCACTAGTTCTCTGGTATCATTCATTTAAATTTCCTTTATAAAGAACAGACTGGTTTTAAACTACCTTTTTCAGTAGGATAAATCTGCTTTTAAAACTTCTCTTAAAGGCATATATTCCTATATATACAGAAGACAGTCCGACTCCTACTTCTAAAGAATAACCTCTTTACAGCAAAAATGGAACTAAAATCACAAATATTTTAATGTCGTCACTTACTGCAGGTACTAATAATTTTTTCACTTCTTCCACAGCTCTCTTCAGTTTTATTTCTGCTCTGTTTTGAGCATCTTCCACAGTGATGAGTACATGCAAGTCTTCATTCAGATGTTCCCAGTTGGGTTTGCCTCTGTTTTGTTCTTCCTAAGAGAGAAAAATTAAACAAAGGACATTCATTGGTGTTATTTTACAGGGGAAAAAATTAACCCACTTACTACTTTGTTATAAAACCATCAATTCAATTCAGAGCTACAATTTATTTTTTGCTAATATGCATTTAAACACAATAGATAGCTATCTCCAAAGTAATAAATGTAGTTTCAGTTTCACCACATACCAAAGAGCAAAAGCAAAATAGTTACTATTATTTCAGATGACTTAATAATCTGAAAGTTTCAAATGTGCTATATGTGCAACATTTATTTACTCATAAGTTTATTTTAATTTGTAAATGAGATCAAACAATGAGACTATAAACTTGAAGATAGCAAAATCTAAGGTAAATGTGGCATGGCTAGGAAAAGGAAGCTAGTCTGTATATGTGAAGTTAGAAAAAATATTGAGGATGGCACAGAAATCACAAGATACAGCCCATTTCCTAGCCATAAGAGTATCATATATACTTGAGTATAAGCCACGTTTTTTAGCCCTAAAATGAGGGGGGGCCCAAATGGGACACGGCTTATACTCCGGTCAACAACCATGACGGTCCCAAGGCCGTGCTGGATTGAGATGCACCGACAATTTAATTAATTTTATCTTATTTTCATGTATTCTGATTATTGAAACTCACTATGAGCAGCTGCATTTCCCACCCTCGGATTATACTCGGGTCAATCTATTTTCCTGGGTTTTCTGATCAAAATTAGGTACCTCGGCTTATATTCAGGTCATCTTATACTCGAGTATATATGGTATGTCCAGTAATAGGAATTTCAAGTTTATCATTTTATACAATGCAGTATATATCAGTTAAACTGCCATTCGAGATCATAGCGAAATAAAGTCCTGTTTGATTAGTTTGATTCATTGTGTAACCATTGTGTAACCATTCAGTGTGTAACAACTACCCTGGACAACTCAGTTTACTTATTAAGGATTTTATATACCATCACCATGAATTTGGCACAGGAGCCTTCAGGAAACCAACACAAGCGGGCTAGTATCATCAGCTAGTATTTTAAACATCTTGGGTGGCCTCTTGGCCAAGAAAGCAGTATACAACAAACCACCACCACCACCACCAACAGAGATATGCTCAAATTTCCATGTTTCTGATACCATCTTCACCATTGCATTTTGAATTTACTGAAGCTTCTGTATCATCTTCAAGGGTAGCCTCACATATAAAGCATTGCAGTAATCAACCCTTGAGATTACCAATGCATATAGTAGTGTTGTAATGGATTTTCAGTACAGGTAGGGGCATAACTGGGTGATCTGCTTGAAATGAAAAAAGGGAAACCTGATCACCACCAATATTAGCTTCGCCACAGAGAGAGTTGTGTCCAGGATCATACCCATGTCACAGGCTTGCTCCTTTAAGGGGAATGAAACAACATTCCAGCCAGGTTGAAAGCCACCAAACCATTCAAGTCGTTTCTCCCAACAACAAGTTATCTGTCTTGTCAGGGTTCAACTGCATGACAGCAGTTTCAGATTTATTCTGGAGATAGCCAGAAGATTTCACAGGGAGGAAGAATCCTCATGAAATCAAACAGAGGTTCCAACTGAATTCTATCCTGTGCTACTTTTAATGACACAGTGGGTCTGTGCTATTATTAAGCACAATGAAGCAGAATGATCCACCATTATAGGCAGCATATACAGGTGAAACTTGGAAAATTAGAATATCATGCAAATGTTCATTCAGTTCAGTAATGCAACTTAAAAGGTAAAACAAATATATGAGATAGACTCATTACATACAAAGCAAGATAGTTCAAGCCTTACTTTGTTAAAATATTGATGCTTATAGCTCACATCTTATGAAAACCCCAACCCCCAATCTTATGTACCCGATAATTATCACATAATTTTATGATCACCATGATCATCACAATTATAACCAATTAAGGCATAACATATCTTGCTTTGCATGTAGTGAGTTTATCTCATATATTTGTTTCACCTTTTAAGTGAAATGAATGAACATTTGCACGATATTCTAATTTTCCGAGTTTCACCTGTACTGATAGGATTCAGGTTAAATCGAAGATACGATACCATTTCTAGTGCTGAGATACATAGTGCCAGTGCAGCTGGCTTTTGTATGCTCAACTGATTAGGTGCTATTTTCTTTGCCTCAAATATCCTACAATGGTCCTCGCTCAGTGATACAAAGAAATGTAGGGAGACCACACGAAATGAAATCTCTGACTTCACTATAAACACTGTATTAACATTATATTGAACAGCATTATAATTATTGGGCATTTCAGCTGTATACTTTGGTGCATCAATCCAAATGGAGACTGCAACCAGGAAATCAGAAGAAATTTGACTCAGAAGGGTAGTAATAAAGATATTAATAAAGAACATTAAGTGTACAGATGTGTTAATGGAGATGAACATAATGATCATCCACACTCCTGTATTCCTGTTCACTATGTACTGATGCCAAAACTGGACAATAAAGAATGCTTATAAGAAAAAAAAACTGATTTGTTTGAAACATGGTACTGGAGGAGAGCTCTGAGGATTCCCTGGATTGCCAGAAATATGAATGAATGGACCCTAGATTGAATCAAGCCTGTACTGTGTATTTGAGTAAAAAATGACAAAAATGAGGCTGTCCTACTTTCATGAGAGAACCACAGGCTTGAATTTGCAAGATCTATGCAAGGTTGTTTATGAAAGGACATTTTGGAGATCTCTCATTCAGAGAGTGGCCATAAATCGAATACTTAACTATAAATTATAAACTACAATTTATAAACTATAATGTGTAAACTATAATTTAAATAAATTAGCTAATGCTTTTACTGAATACACCAAATTAAGCACTATGTATGGTGAATGATTCTATTTTAGTAAATAGTTGGGGGGGGGGGAACTAGAATTGAGCCATATTTTTAATGTAAAAGTAAGTACCTATAGTACAGTTGTTTAAACCAAATGACCAGTAAATGTCAAAGTACCTGATTCCTACAGCCCACTACACAGCTGGGAGACCAATACTACACAAGGCCCAAACCATTCAATTGTTTTCTAATCAAATATCAGTTTCATAGTTCAGAAAAGTTTAAACATCTCTGCATTTACTACAGTACAGATACAGCCATCACCACACAGTATTTCTGCAAAAGTTCTTCTACCAAAGTTCTTCCCTCATCCCACCTAAAGAATCTCCCATCCAACATTAATCAGGCTCAACCTTGCTGAGTTTCCAAGATCTGACAAACGTTGGTGGTACCCTCCTCCTTCAAACAAAGCACCAAACCCCCAATGTGTGCATCTCATGGCATTTTATGTTCAGAATACAGTCACATTACATACCTGAAAATTTAATTATTTAAGTGATCATCTGTGAATTCACACCTTTTCCTGCAACTGCATAAAACTGACCAGAACATTCTAGTGGAGGGTTTCCCAACCTTGGGCCCCCAAGTGTTCTTGAACCAGAAGCCCAAGTCAGCACACCTGCTTATCAGGGCTACTGGGAATAGTGTGAGTGGGGGCGGGAGGAGGAGGAGACTGGCCCCAGCTGGAGAGGCGGTCAGCGCGACCATAAAGAAGACCTGCCACGCCGGGGCTGCTGGCTTCTCCACCGCCAGTTCACTTCTGCGCTCAGCCGGGTCTGGAAGGAGTGCAGAAACACCTGTGGGCACCTGGCGGGGCTTTAAAACACCATCGCCATGACTGCCCCCACCGGACTGCCTCCACCGCCAATTTGCTTCCTTGCTGGTTCATTTCCTTGCCTGGTTGGGTTGGAGGGGGCAGAGGAAAGGAGGAAGATGGGCTGCAGGACAGCTGGGCAAGGGAAGGGGGCAACTATCACCTGGACACTTGCCTGCCCTTGGCTGGCTCAGTGGGAGGCTTTGCTCCTTCCCCGGTCCGGCGTTGGCCACGGGGTATTTGAGCACAACTGGGATCCCGGTGCAAGGACTTAAGAACTGCCGCTCCCACTACCGTGCCTCACTTTGCTCCTTCCCTGATCCGGCGTTGGCTGCGGGGTAGTCGAGCACACCGGGGGATTCCTGGGTAATTTGTAATTTTTATATTTGTAATACTGTATTTTTATATTGTATAGTGTTCTGCTTGTATTATTATGCTATTGTGTGCCTATATTGTATCCTGTATTGTATTATTATGAACATGTTGTTGCCGCCTTGAGTCAGCCTTGGCCGAGAAAGGCAGGGTATAAATTAAAACTGGAATGAAATGGAACATCTGGGGCCCAAGTTTGGGAAACCCTGTTCTAGTGCTCAAATAGAGAAACATTAGAATAGCCTCCCTACTGAAATGGGCCTAGCCACATCAATGGTGTACTTTAAGAGCTGCCGCCTTGTAAAGATATGATAAAATAATCTACAAAAATAAAAAGACTGCTCAGAGAAACCCTAAAGCTAAAGAGACAACAGAAATAAATTGGAATAAAGATGGACCTAATAACTGAAACATAACCAATCTAAAGTACACCAAAAAAAAAGCAGAAGAAGAAATTCAAGGATCACAAAAGGAGATAATCTCAAAAGAAGGTAATCTCAAAAGAAGCTGCTAGCTCAAATAACACAGCTGGAAAATGTTCATGTACAAATTTGAGAGAGAAATGAAAAACAAGACTCAGAAAGTAGTGTCTAGTCTCAAAGCTTATTTTTGTTGAGAATTAAAGGGTATATAAATATAACAATAAAAATTTCAAGAAACATAACAATAAAATATAACAATAAAAATTTCAAGAAATGGAGAAAGGATAGAGATGAATGAAAGGAAGAAGTGGAGATACTGTAAGTGAGATGCAGCTGCAGTTGATTGATATGAAGGATTATTCTAGATGCCAGAACTTGAAAACATATGGCATCCCAGAGGGGACAGAAGCAAGAGAGAAAAAATATTGAGCATATACTAGAATGGTTGAAATCAATGCTCTCAGAAGTGAAATAGAGAAAAAGATAGAAAGGTTGCATCATATTAGCTCTAAAAGAAGTTCCAGCATGTATCCGAGGGGTATTGTAATTAGAATTTTGACCTATTATAAGAAGGATAAACTCTTGCAAAGTACCAGGGAAAAAGCAAAAAATAAAAATTTAAGGATTAAATTATTAAAATACTTCCGGATTTGTGCTTTGAAATTCTTAAATGGCATCAAGGAATGAGACCAGTAATAATTGTTTTGAGGGAGGAAAGGAATGAAATATACAGTAACTGGAACATCCAGTATTTGATTGGTGCACTATTGTTTATGTATTTTGTTTTATTTTTATATTGCATTCTCTTTTTTATTATCATCATTCTTTTGGTTTTATCTTTGCTCTTTTTTCATTTTTTTCCCGTAAGAATTTATAAAATACAATTTTAAAAAGAATGTCTCTCAGTTTCCTTCAACTGCTGCTGTACAAGAAGCAATGTGGTAGAATGGCAGACTGAAAGAAGGATGGATGGGCTGTGTGAATTTAGAAATCACCATTTGAAGAACTGAAGTTATAGTTAAGTAACCTGTCCTTTTTCATAGTCTCTGTGAGTCACACATGTGGGTGATTGACAAGTTTACTTACCAGCTGGTGGGCTGTTGCACCAACAGAAATAAAATTGCTGCTCTCTCAAATGCAGCATCAAGTTTCACCCTTATGTCCAATCTGCAATGTTTGATGGATGTAATGTCTTTTGAGCTGGATTCCTTTGAAGCAAGCCATTGAATCAGCAGCAGCTTTAGTTAACTTCCCATTCAATGGTCTCTTTGCCAGCTAATATGTCAGTCCCCATCATCCTTGAACACTGATAACTAACAATTAGTCCATATTAGTTTTCCAAAAGTGTATAGTCCTTAAAGTATAAAATGTTCGGGCTTCACAAATATTCAATTTGTGAAGTGCCTTTGCTAGCTCTGCAAAGTGGGATGGAAAGAAGGTTAGGAGCACAATGGGTTAAACTAAGGTGAATATTATTTTAAAAAAAACTACCTTGGGGAAAAAGACATATCAGCAAAGATGTTAACTTTATCTTTTTAGAATTGCAGAAATGGTGGTTCATGCTGGAGGGCACACCATTTGCTTGTTCAGCTAGTAGGAATGTAGTTTTATATGCAATTAATCTCATATCAGCCATAGCCATTGGCTCAAAGGCTGGTTTGATTGGTTGATTGAGAAACAGCAAAACTGACCACTGCACAAGTTGAGACTGCAAGTCTGGAAAGATGGACTACAGACTTCGAATGAATTTTTAAAAAATCATTTCTTAAAGTATTGGGATGCTTTAGAGACAGTTGTTTTCCCCTTATAGCAGACAGACCTTTACAGAGGAATGGAACAAACCATTCTCCTTAAAGCGTAACAGGGAAAGTAACACTGTACGCAACAAAGGTGAAAGGTCAGCTTTTCCTATTGTAGCTGTGAAAGAAGAGAACCTCCACCATTTGTATTCATAGTTTTATCTGGTGGAAAGGTTTCCTATGATAGAATTCTCCATGCAGTCAGTCTCAACTTGACTAAGTCTGGGTGGCGAATTGTCCCTCTACTCTGAGATAAATGAGAAATCACTGGCAGATGGAGAATGCCTTCTGCCATTCATTCCAAAGTTGCAAACCAGGCTTGTTGCAGCCACTATAGAGTTATTAAAATGGTGTTGGACCTCTCTTGTCAAAGATTCACTATTACTTTCTATAGCAAGAGTACAGGTGGAAACAGGTAGATAACATCTTTTGATCACTGAGTCATGAAACATCCCTTAGAAAACAGTGATCTCTTAATTTCTTATTGCTTCTTTTTTAAAATAACTAGCATATTTTGCCCGGCTGTGCCAGGCTTTTTAAAATTGTGTTGGATAGTAAAGGGTTCCATTTTTTTTTCTTGAACCAATGGTGCTTGGCTGTTTTAAATGGTGTTGTAAGGTTTTGTGGTTTTTTTAACTTGTATTTTTCACGCGCCGGCTGGCCCTTCGAACGGAAGGGCAGTGGCGGCGGGGGGGTTTCTTTTTTTCCCCCACAGGCCATGCTGGCTGGCCCGTGGGGAAGAATGGCAGTGGCGGCGGGCATTTTTTTTAACTTTTATTTTTCACGCGCCGGCCGCCTCAACGTTCTGCGCGCTAATGGCGCGCAGGACACTGGGGCTTGTAGTTTTGGCTGTGCGTGTTTGCTTACTGCAGCGGTTTTTCCCCTGCGGCTTTTTTTGATTGGCTGCGGCGCGTTTCCGAACATTCCTTTTGCCGCGCCGCTCAGCCTGATTGGCTCTGGCACGGCGCAGTGCCAGGAACGTTGGGAATTGAAGTTCCCTTTTTTTGTTTGCAACTGGGGGGCTCCTGCCCCCGGGTCGAAAATTTCAACCCCACAGTTACCTGTGAACCGGGTTCGGGCGCGTGAACGGAGGCCCATTAGGGGCTAGTGGGGCCTGGTGCAACATCCTTTGTCACATTCCAACGGTTAACACACCATTTTATAGGTATAGATTTTTATTAATTTTCAAAATAAAACACAAACAACACATAATAAAAAATTAGAAGAAATACATCCAATGCAAAACATAATTACACTACAACACAATAAAAACATTTAATCCTTAACCATCAATACAATAAGTAATTCTTATTCTATGAATTTGTTCTTATTATCTAAATATTTATCTAAATCTGAACTCATGACTAATTTTTAATATGTGTACATATTTCCCCCCTTATCCCTTCCAAGGCAAGCCGGAATCAGCTTGTGCACCCACCATGCTCGCCTTAGAAGCGTATGGGCGAAGCGCTTCACCCCTTCCCTTCTAAGGCGAGCCGGGCTCAGCCTGCACACTCTCCCTGCTCGCCGCCTTGGATCTCCATAGGTGCCCTTGCCTTTTCAAGGCTTGCCTCACCTCTGGAGATCTCTGCCCCACAGCACCTTCCCAGGGCGAGTCCAGCTGGGATTGCCTGCCTCTTTAGAAAGGGAACCGGGGATCAGACACTCCCTGTAGATATGTAACTAAACAAGAGGTCAGAATCTTTTAAGTTACATACAGTAAAAGTGAAAGAGTATAATTGCAGCAGCTATCTGTCAGTAGTTAAAACACTGAGGCTTGTATTCCTTGCCACATGCCAGAACACATAAATGAATTCTGGTCAATATTTCATAGACAAGCAAAAAACATTAATCATAAAATAAACACACACATGTTGGAGTAAACAAATATGTCAGTTGTTTTCACATATAATAATACTGCCGCCACCCCTGAGCACTACATTCAGTTAATTCTCCTCATCTGCATTTAACAGAAGTTTAACTGAGCACTGTAACTGGGAAGAAAAGTACAGAGCCAATGCTTTCTCTCAAACAAAGCAATTAATTAACAGAGATTTTGGCATAGTCCATTATCACCAAAATGCACAACACTATATTCTTCTTAGTGACAGTTGCTCTGCTACAACTTGACACAGCTGATATTTCTGGGTCACATTCATTTATTTAATGCACATGTATAAATTTCCTAGAAAGAAACTTGCATGTAAATGTGATATTTCTCTCAGAAATTATTGCTTTTCATTCTGCAGTTTCAAGTAGCTACAGTTCACTTAGTTTTGATTGCACAGCAATTAGATATGCAAATCACCCAAAATGCTTTAAAAATTGGACTATAAGCAATCAAGCCTATTCTCTTTCTTCTGTACATACAAGCCTCTCATTAGAAGAAACTCTTCTTTTGAAAATCTGCTAGCAGGTGTCTTGTTGTTAAGTACTATAATGTTGAGAAATTTTCATGACTCCATGGAATGGATATGGATGTGTGTGTTAAACATGGCTGTCAGACACAAACACACTGATATAAGTTTCCCTAAACCCCTGAAAATGACTCATAAATGGTGAAGGGACTGTTTAGAAAATCTACACTGTGTAGAAAAGTCCCTTAATCCTTTTTGCAGCATTTTCTTCAAGGGGAAGCCAGAGGAATACAATATCTTCATCTACATTGATGGCAGACCCATGAAATTTGAAAAGTTTTACAGTTTCCAGCTTTTAGATTCCATGGTATGCATTAGAAAACAAGAAGAATTTCACAACTCAGAATATAGAATGTACTACTATGCACGCATGCTAGAGAAAGTTCGGTTTCACTTACCAGTGATAACTTTCGTTCTTCGAGTATATAGTTTGTGAATACACACTATTGGGTTATGCGCCTGCGCAGAACACTGATCAGAGGCTTAAAAGCTCATTGGTCAAAAGTTTTGGCGGTAAGACCGCCCACCGTACAGCCCACCCTGAGGCGCTAGTCCACCATTTTACCTCAGTTCCATACTTAAGCATAAGCACAGGATAAAATAATTGATCTCATCCGTGCAGCTCAAGAGGGGAGGCATGGTGGGTAGTGTGTATTCACAAACTATATACTCGAAGAACGAAAGTTATCACTGGTAAGTGAAACCGAACTTTCTCCTTCGTATAGTTTGTGAATCCCCACTATTGGGAGATTAGCAAGCTCACACTTACTTGGTCGGTGGGCAGTCAGATGAGATGATCCCACGATGAGTATGCTGGTCAGGTAAGATGGATTGTCAAGGGCGAGGCACCCGGAGCCCTCTGGCAAGGACGACACGACCAAGTCTGGTGTCCGCAGTGGCTCTGGTGTCCACCCTGTAATGGTGGACAAATGTAGAAGGTCTGGACCAGGTGGCAGCCTTACAGATGTCCTAAAGCGGAGTGCCCTCCAAAAAGGCAGTGGATGTGGCAAACGCTCTCGTAGAATGCGCCCTGACATGCGGCGGAGGTGGCAACGAGACAGACTCGTAGGCCAGGTAGATGGTAGATGTAATCCATTTGGAGAACCTCTGGGCAGAGATGGGTTCACCCTTGGACTTTCCTCCATATGCAACAAATAGACGCTGTGACTTCCTGAACTCCCTTGTCCTGCTGGTATAAAACAATAAAGCTTGTTTCACATCCAGCGTGTGCCAAGTCTTTTCTTGGGCGTTGGTGGGGTTCTGGAATAAGGTAGGCAATGAGATAGTCTGCGCCATATGAAACTGGGAGACTACCTTAGGAAGGAAGATGATGTCCGTGTGGAACACCACGCGGTCATTGAAAAACTGGAGAAACGGTGCATCTGCCCGCAGAGCAACCAGTTCACCAGCTCGTCGAGCAGACGTGATAGCCACCAGAAATGCAGTTTTCCACGTGAGGAGACTAACATCCGCGGTAGCCAGAGGCTCGAAAGGAGTCCTGGTGAGCGCGTTCAGAACGGCAGACAAAGACCATTGTGCTGTTGGAGTCTTGACCGGCGGAAAAGCGTTTCGCAATCCCTTGAGGAAACGCTTCACCATCTGGTCGCGAAAAGCACCAGACGCAGGCGAACCAGTTGGAGAGTGAGCCACCACCGCTGCCAGATGGACCCAAATGGAGGTAATGCTAAGGCCAGACTCCGCCAAATGAAGGAGGTAGGCCATGATGTCCTGCAGTCCCACCTGTGGAGGGTATGTCTGCTGAGATTCCAGGAAAGCACAAAAACGCCTGTATTTGGAGGCATAGGACTTCCTTGTGGAAGGACGCCGTGCTAACTCCAAGATCCTGGACAGTCTGGGGTTATCCTCCACGCGGTGAGGTGGAGGCTGGGCAGGTCTGAATGGTGTAGCTGGGCGTGCTCCATTTGGAGAAGAGTCGGCGAGTCCAGCAGCGTGCAATACTGTGACGACATGTGCAACAGTAGAGGAAACCACGGCTGACAAGGCCACGCTGGAGCAACAAGGATTGCATTGGCCCGGTGTTGGAACATCCTGGTGAGGACCTTGTGAACCAGAGGAAACGGGGGAAAGGCATAGAGGTAGTCCTGATCCCAGCGTTTCATGAAGGCATCGCCCTCGGAGTTCAGCCCGATGCCTGCACTGGAACAGTACCTGTGGCATTTCTTGTTGGACTTTGATGCAAAGAGATCGATGCTCGGAGTCCCCCAAGCCCTGCAAAGGGACTGAAACACCTCGACATCCAGCTCCCACTCGTGGGTCGTCGAGGTGAGACGGCTGAGGTGGTCGGCCAGGACATTCAGCTTGCCCTGAATGTGTACTCCAATTGGAAAGATGTGTCTTTCCAGGCACCACTCCCAAAGTTGCACCACAAGATAAAGAAGGATGGTGGACCTTGTCCCTCCTTGCTTGTTCAGGTATGCCACCGCTGTGGTATTGTCCGAGGCCACTTGAACCACATGGCCGGTGAGCAGAGCCTCGAAGGAACGTAAGGCCTTCCAAATGGCCAGCAGCTCCAAATAGTTGATATGGTGCACCATCTCGTGAGGCGACCAAACGTTGTTGACCATCAGAGTCCTGCAAGAAGCCCCCCAGCCGAGATTGCTTGCGTCGGTCAAAACCTGCAACGAAGGTTGCAGGGGGTAAAAGTGCTTCCCCGTGGCCACATTGAGAGGTGTCGTCCATCACGCCAGTTGGTCCACCAGTTCCAGAGACTGAATCAACCGCTTGGACTGGCTCTCCGTGAGCGGGTCGAACTCGTGGAGGAGCCATGACTGCAGGGACCGGAACTTTAACTTGGCGTGAGGAATCACCGCCATCATTGAGGCCATCAGGCCTAGTAGTCTCTGTGCCTTTTTCACCCTGATAAAGGGCTTGTTCCTGAATTCGCTTACCCCTTGTGCAATGTCCAGTAAGCGTTTCTGGGGGGCGAAAGCCCTGGTAGCTAGCGAGTCGAGTACCGCTCCAATGTACTCGACGCGCTGAGAAGGATTCAACTTCGACTTGGCAAAGTTGATTCTGAGGCCAAGATTCTCCATGAGGTGAACCGTGAACTCTGTGTCCCGAATGGACGACGAGCTGGTGGGAGAGACAATCAACCAGTTGTCGATGTACGGGAAGACCCTGATCCCCTTCTGACAGAGGAAGGCAGCCACCGGAGCCATGCACTTGGTGAAGACTCTCGGCGCTGCAGCCAGATCGAATGGTAGGCACCGGTACTGGTACACAGAGTTTCCCATTCTGAACCAAAGGAACCATCTGTGTTCCTCGAGGATGCTGATGTGGAAGTAAGCGTTCTTGAGGTCTATCACTGTGAACCAGTCCCCCTTGTTGATGAGAGGGAGGACGGTCTGGAGGGTCACCATCCGGAACTTCCTGGTGTGGATGCACTTGTTTAGGCGGCGCAGGTCCAGAACTGGCCGAAGTCCTCCATCTTTCTTCTGAACCATGAAGTACCTCGAGTAGAAACCGTTGTTCCAATCGGTCGGTGTTACCCGCTCGATGGCTCCCTTCGACAGAAGAGTTGATATTTCTTCTTCCAAATGGGGGGACGAGGTGGTGAAATTGTGCTTTCCTACCCGAGGCATCCGTACGAACTTGATGGCGTAACCAGCGGACAAGATCTTCAAGACCCACCGGTCGTTCGTGACGCCGGACCACACCTGGAGGAAGTTCCGGAGGGGGAGGTACGGGAGGTGGAGCGAGAGAGCCTTGGCCTTCATGACTTCAAACCCGGGACTTGGATTTTGCGTCGGTCCGCTTGCCTTGTCCGTAAGGTTGGTAACGAGGCTTGTGTTGGCGACTCTGTTTATAGAAACTGGCCCCGGGCTGGTCGGTTGAGCCACCCTGTTGCTGGGGGTTCCCCGATACCATTGGGTAAAGGGCTGGAACCGTGGCTTAGTAGGCTGAGCCAGCGTGGTGAGCCCCAGGAACTTAGCCGTCAATTCGTCTGTCGCAGTAAATTAAGCACCTTGTCAGTGTCTTGTCCAAACAGGCCTTGTCCATCAAATGGAAACTCTTCGATGAGCTTCTTCATGGCATCATCGAGAGAGGTGCCCCTGAGCCAAGCATGGCGATGGAGCAAGATGGCAGAGGACATGTCCTTGGCCGCATAATCATTAATGTGCCTGGCAGTCCGCATCTGTTGCTCAGTCATAAAGTCTCCTTCCGCAGCCAGAGTCTCAAATCCTTTCTGGACATCAGCAGGCAGTTTTGCACCAAGGGTCTTCACTTGCTCCCAGAGGTGGGACTGATAGAGGCCCATGGCCACTGAGTAGTTCGCAGCCCGCAGGAAGAGAGAACCGGCGGTGTAAAACTTACGGCCCACCGCGTCCAGCTTCTTCCCTTCCGGAGTCGAAGGTACCGGAAAACCGCTGACATCCGTTTTATGCTGGAAGGCCTTAACCACCAAAGAGTTCGGAAAAGGGTGTACCTGGAGAAACTCGACATTCTCGTCCAAGACTCTATACATTCCGTCGAGTCTGGACGAAACGGAGTGAGACGACACCGGCTTCTTCCATGTTGCCTTCGCTGACTTCAACATGGAAGGAAGCATGGTGATGTGGACCGGACAAATTGCCCTTTTGTCCAGTTTGGCGGTCATTTGGTCCTCGCCCTCCAGCAGCAGTTGGTCCACCTTCAGATTCAGAGCGGTACCCAAACGGGTGAGCATTGCCGTGAGGGAGTGTTGATCCTCACCACGCGGTGGGTCAACCGCGCCAATAGCCTGGTCCGTCGTCTTGTCGGCATCGACGTCTCCCTCATCTTCCTCCGAAGATGCGCTGGAATCATCGGAGGACGAGGGAGGAATCCTGGTATCCACATCGGGACCATGCCAGTACGGCCTGGGCGGGTCGACGGGCTGGGAGCTCACCGCATCGACGTCTGGACAACACCAAGACGATATGGGTGGGGCGGCGGAGCGGCAGCAGGGCCAACATCCCTGGGGCTTGCAGTGGTCGGTACCGGAGCCGCAGAGGCCGCAGGGATGGTGGCCTTAAACTGTTGGGCGAATGACTTCGCCATGGCCTCAAACATTCCCTTGAAGAAGTCCAACTGGGTCGCATCCACCGCAGACGGCTGGGACGGAATGGTGGCAGGCGAAACGGTGGCCGGTATGATCGGAGATGAAACGATGGCCGGAATGGCGGTTGGCGGTTCGTCAATCGTTGGAGTCCTAGCCCTCGGAGAGAGATGCCTGCCTAGTGGGGGGACAGCCCCTCTCTCGAGGAGGAGAAGCGACCACCTGCAGTGGGCGAGCTGGAGTCCCAGCCCTGCATCCTTTAGCAGGCGATCCCAAAGAAGACCGTCCGCCCCACACTGAGGATCCAGGTGAAGGACATCTCGCAACCGAAAAGGGAGGCGAGGGCCCCGGAGAAACAGGAGGGCGAGGCGTAGGTGGGAGTGAGCGCCTTTCTCCGACCTATGCTTCTTTTTCTTCTCTCCATTTTTTCCTTCTTTTTCTTCTTCCTGATGGAGAGGGTGGAAGAAGATGGTAGAGGCAGAGGCCGAGTAGACTGAGAGGCACCAGCAAACGTGGATGCAGCCACGGCGGGAGCCAAGGCGAGCTCCATAAGGTGTGCTTTTAACCGGTTGCTCCGGTTCTGAACTGCAAGCCGTGTAAAGTTCTTGCAGTGTACGCAGGATTGGCTCTGGTGCGATTCTCCCAGACAGAAAAGACAGAGGCTATGCCCGTCTGAGGCAGGGAACTTTTTCAAGCAACAAGAACACTGCTTGAAAGCTGCAGCCATGAAAAATTTTTCCCGACGGAAGGTTCGAGAAGGTGAACACCCCGAAGGGCAGGCCAGCCGCCACCCCCTTGAGGGGGGAAATGGTGACCGGAGTGAAGTTGGTAACTGAGTCCACCAGAAAGAAGAAACAGCACCGGGGTGGCAATCCTGCCCGAAGGACAAGATTGCCGGAAAAAATTGTAAAGTTCGTCCAAGACTTCCTTAGAAAAGACGGGAAAATTGAGGAAGCCTTCAACGATCGTCCTGCTGCTGAGGCGGAAAGAAGAGAACTGAGGTAAAATGGCGGACTAGCGCCTCAGGGTGGGCGGTATGGTGGGCGGTCTTACCGCCAAAACCTTTGACCAATGAGCTTTTAAACCTCCGATCAGTGTTCTGTGCAGGCGCATAACCCAATAGTGGGGATTCACAAACTATACGAAGGAGAACATCACACATCTTAAATTGTAAGTTTTCTAAGTACAGTATACACTAATAAAGCTATGTTTTAAAATTCTGTAGGTGCCAGCAGTAATTCAACCACTGGCAGAAATATACAATAGATGACTGTTCAGAAATGCAATGGTGTTTAGCCAGAGTTGATATAAGACCACAAACTTATGCTTGAAAAGTAGCAAGCTTTAACATCTGCTTTACAAATAGGTATAAATTGATATGGCCTAAAATTATCATGTCACCTTTATTTGTAGCTACTTAGTAGCTAACACCTTCTACTTAAGTTTCTAACTTAATTTCATTTAATTTTGACCTATGTTGACCCTTCTCAGAATTTAGAACTATAAAGTATTTAGGAATAGTTTACCAGTCCCTCCTCCTGAGAGGCACTGTGGGGAAATCAACTCCAGATTCTGTCTTATTTGCATGTGTCCAGCTTTCATCTTGAATATGCCACTAAATCTATCATTTACAGCAGGGGTTCGCAACCTGCATCCCATGGCACCAAATAATCCAGCCCCGGACCTTGCTCCAGCCACCCATGCCGCCAACGGAATCGGCTGCGGACTCATTTACGGCTGTGTAAATGCATTTACTACATGCATAAATGAGTCTGCAGCCGTGGACGTGTTTTACGGCACCAGTCCGGCCTGCTCAGTTATCTGAGAGGGGTGGTCCAGTCCACGGGTGAAAAACATTCAGAACTCCTGATTTACAGCCAAACCCTCAGATACAATTGCATCTGCTCAGATTCACAAATTGGAGACTCTAAACTCAAGTACTGTATCTACAAATACTTTTCTCATACTACAATGCTTACCAAACATTTAAGGTACTGCAAGAGAGATCGGAAGAGAAACTAACCAAACACTGCTCATTGTCACTTTGAGCCCACAGCTAACATCACTCACAAGCATTATAAATTAACTCCAATCCTTTAAAAAAATTCAACACTCTCTCAATCCTTTGGTGGGAAACCTACACTTCCTTATAGATGACACCCCAAACTCAAGAAACCTTTGTTATACAACAATTTACACAGTAACAGTGATGGAGACCATACTTTGCTACAAACCCAAGGATAAAATAGTAAAAAAAAGTTCTAAAGTTTTATCAAATGCAAAATGCTTCATTATTGGTACCTGCTGTTATTTTTCATCATTATCACTGCCTCTTTTTTAGAACAACTTTCCAAGAACAAACCTTCATGGGGGGAGGGGTGTTTACTTAACTGTAATTGTCATTCTTTGAGAGGTAAGTTGTGAAGTCAAACATATGGGTTTCCACGCATGTGTGAAGCCTCCTTCAGAAATTTCCAGAGCTAGAAGAAGCCCTATTAGCAGACCCTACTGTGCGTGTCAGCATCCCTATTGGCTTCTCCCCTGATTGACAACGTTCCAAAAGGAGAAGGCTTTCTCCAATTTTGAGGGGTTTTATCTATGGAACCACATGTATGATTAACAGATCGCAAAGAAGAACTGAATACCTGACTAGGGTTTTGAGATATTGTTAGGTAGGAAATGCTCCATTTACTCGCACATTTTGCATTTGTGTTATTTATAGCCTGAGATTCCTGTACCCATCTACCACTGTTTACTGAACTAATCTCCTTTGGGGGGAAAAGTTGTAAGTCATTTCAAGATGTGAAATTCACCACTGACCCACAATTTGCAACCAGCATCTAACCAGTCATTGTCTCTTTATCTTAAGGCGATGTACAACTAACTGCCATGTAGTTTCACTCTAAAGTTCGAAGAAATGGACTTGAATCACAAAAGCACACATTAAAATATAGCAGTTAGTCTTTAAGGTGCCATAATTTCTCTTTTTTTTGGGGGGGGGGGGTTTGCTTCTGGTCCGATATGACTGCACAGACGAACACAGCTACTACTTCCCATTCTTAAAAGGTTTTTATATTGAAACAATCAATTAATCATATTAACAACAAACACTAACAATGAATTGTAAAAGTCCAAATACAAGAGAGACAAAATAGATACTACAGCTTAAAGCAACATTCTACAATAAGTCAGGAACCCTGGAATAATAAACATTAAATCTCCCTGAGCTGTAAATTAACTCTAATTTTTACAAATATGATTGTGAATAAGTTTCCAAGGCGGCATGCACTGTCATAGATATTACTAGCAGAGGTTGCCCGGTGTTGCCGGGCTGTTTAAAATGAGTTTTTTTTTTAAAATGGACCATTAGAAAGGCTGAGCGAAGAAAAATAGATGCCTTTGAGATGTGGTGCTGAGAGGAGAGTTTTCAGAGTCCCTTGGACAGCGAGAAGAACAAATAGGTCAATAGTAGAAGAGATTAGCCCTGAGTGCTCATTATAAGGTCAAATAGTAAAGATGGAGCTGAAGTATTTTGAACATCAAATGAGAAGAGAGGATTCACTTGAGAAGGCCTTGATGCTGGCGAAGGTGGTGGGCAAAAGAAAAAGGGGACGGCCAAGGATGAGATGGCTAGATGGTATTGTAGATACAATGGGTACTGGGTTGTGTGGACTGAGGAGGATGGCGTTTCCGGGCTGTTATAAACTGTGATCAGTTTTGTGGTGTTTTTTTTTTGTTTTTTGGGGGAAGGGGATTAAAAAAAGAACAAAGGATGATATAATTTTTCCCTTTTTTTATTTAACCAAATAATGTTTTATAATGTGTCTTTTTTAAAAAGTGTGTGTTGGTGGTTAAGAGTGGTTTTGGGAGTGCACAACCACCACCACCCATAGAATACCACTCCAATCACCAACACACACATTAAAAATTTCTTGCAAGGCAGGAGTCTCGTGTGTGTGTGTGTGTGTGTGTGTGTGTGTGTGTGTGTGTGTGTGTGTGTGTGTGTGTGAGAGAGAGAGAGAGAGAGAGAGAGCTCATTAGGGAAAGGAGAAGAGGAATATGTGTGTGTGTGAGAGAGAGAAGCTGTGTGTGTTTGTGAGAGAGAAATAGAAGCTGTGTGTGTGAGAGAGAAGCTGTGTGTGTGAGAAAGAGAAGCTGTGTGGGAGAGAGAGAGACGCTGTGTGTGTGCGCGTGTGTGCGTGTGTGCGTGTGTGTGTGAGAGAGAGAGAGATCCTTAGGGAAAGGAGCAGAAGAGGAATATGTGTGTGTGAGAGAGAGAGGGGGGCTGGCTTCCCTGGCTAGCCCACGGTAAGGAAGCCCAGTGGTTCTGCGCGCTCACGGCATGTGAGCGCTCATGTGTGTGTGTGAGTGAGAGATTGAGACAGGGAGGGAGGAAGCAGGGATCCTTTTGAGGGAATAATTTATTTATTACATTGATCTGGGATATTTTCCTTCTCTCTTCCCTCCCCACAGACCCCTAGAAAAGGGGTGCCCAAACTACGGCCCCAGGGGCCAGATCTGGCCCTCTGACTCCAATTCATCCAGCCTGCGGAGCCCTCATCATTCCTGGAAGTGTTTTACTTCCACTTCCAGGAACGACGAGGGCTTCACGGGCCGGATGAATTGGCATCAGGAGCTGGATTTGGGCCCTGGGCCATAGTGACTGGCTCCCTGAACCACATGAATGGCCCACAGCCTGAAATGTTTGGGCACCCCTGCCCTAGAATTAGTGTTGGCATTGGGCAAATTGTGCCACTTCATGAACCTGCTCTTCCGGACCCCTTTCTCAGGGATATCTTTGTCGTCGTCCATGTCTAGGCCAGATGTGGAACTGTCAAAATGAAGCCACCTTTGGGTGAGATCATTCTGCAGTTCCTTTTGCCTGACCCAATGAGAAAGATTAGTCAGCAACACAAGGTTGCCATTGTCCATGCCCAACTGTGGTTCAAAAATACCACTATCTTCGAGGATGAGCACACAAGAGAGCCAGGGTGGCTCTCATTATTTTCCACTGTTCCTTTCCTATTTTCTAATAAGCTGCAGCTAAAGTAAGTGTCCACTGTAGGTTTCTGGTAACTTACATAGTCCATTTCCCATAACCCTAGTTATTTGTTGTTCATGCCAGTCATACATTTTGCAGAGTTGCTATAGCACCAATGTTATATGAAAAATGAATGCTGAAATTTATGTCCTGCAGTGTTCTAAATAGTAGGGGGTGCTTCCTCCTCCACGGGAGGGGGGGCACTCCTCCTCTTCTATGCTCTTGGATGTGCCTGGATTGTGGGGAGAGGGGGTGTGGCTTGGTGGGGCGGGGGAGTGGCACAAAATTTCCCTTATTTTTAAGTCCAAAAGTTGACAGGTATGAAAAGAACTCTTTTAAATAGTTTTGCTATCAAGGGGAATGTATTTTTCATCAGATAAATATTAAATGACTAAGTTTGGTAGGTGGGATACAATTATTATTTTTAAGGAAAATATCTGACACAGGATAGTCTACAACTCAATGTCCAAAAAAATGATTCTATCTGATGCTTAATTATAGAGCATAAATCAAGAGTAAGCATTAATCTAGTTAGAATTTAAGAGAACTTAGAATTTACACCCACAAAATATAAAAATTCAATTTAATATATTTTTTTAAAAAAATTAAAAAATAAAGACCATGGGTTCTATTTCATCTGCATCAAAAGTTTCAGATATAAGAGGGGTCCACCATCTTGTACTCTAAAATATATACAAAACACAATCATTTCTAATACTGCTAGACAGGTATTCCAAGACACAGGGACAATGACAGGAGGCCTAGTGGGGCAGTTTTCTTTAAAAATGAAAATACTTTTTTTGGACTAATACTGTACTTCACATAAAGTGACAGCAGCTCGGCAGTCATATTTCCACATAACATCTCATTTGAATGGCATTCTCTCACTCAGGCTACACACGTAAATCTATTTCAAAAACTGCATCAAAACAGTTTCAGGTATAAGAGGGCAGCATCTTTTAATAATGGCATGTTACATTCTGTAGCTGACAAAAATTGGATACGAATCTTGTTAGAAGTCAGAGGAAGAAAGTATCACTTGTCACTTTCACCAGATAATTATATGTGTTAAAAAGAAAAGTTGTTTGAACAAAATAGTGTTCAAATTGTCCCAATAGTCTTTAAACTGACTGAAACATAATCAAGATTTGATTTTAACACACTGCCTCAAGATCTAATAATAATGTGGCCTGTACTTTTAGAAAGAAACCTGCAACTTATTTCTTTAGCTATGGATAATTAACTAATTCAAAGATTTAACACAAGAGCACAATAATTAACTTAAACTTCAGGTAAGTGTAATTCATTTTACTAATGGTGAAAATTAATTTTTAAAGTTGCCTCTCGCAATACAGATTACACTAAGCAACAACCTAGACTTCATTAAATTGGTAGATCAGACAGAACAAATACATAATCTCCTCCCAAACTGAACAAACAGCAGCCAAATCTTTTTAAAAAGAGCTGTTCCGTTCTCATTTTCTACAATAATTTTCTACAGAATTAGAAGAAAACATGCTCCAAGAAATGGCAGTAAGATTTGTACATTTTTCACCAATGCAATTGTAAAATTCGAGATCACAAAAGGAGGAAATAGATGCTATAGCTAAAATTTTATGCTATAATGGGTCAAGACCATGGATCCCAGATACTAAACAGGAGTCCACCATCCTGTGCTCTAAAATATATGCAAAACACAATCATTTCTAATACTGCTAGATAGGTATTCCAAGACACAGGGACAATGACAGGCCTAGTGGGACAGTATTCTTTAAAAATGAAAATACATTTTTGGACTAATACTTCTCATGAAGTGACTGCAGCTCAGCAGTCATATTTCCACATAACATGTCATTTTGAATGGCATTCTCTCACTCAGGCTACACATGTAAAACAGCAATTTCCATTTCTATTTTGAAACATGTGATAGCTCTTTTCATTTATTTGAAAGAGAGCACAAATTAACATGAACAGACAAACACCTTTTCATTAGGTAACCCACTGCCCACTCAAAGGCTGTGGGAAAAGTTTCTTTTAGTGCTATATGTTATATATACAGTATATTGTTCTGCTTTTAAAGGTGTTTTACATTGTTTTAATTTAGTGCCTGCTTTAAAATACATTGATTGTTTAATTGCATTTTAATAGAACAACTTATTGTTTTTCTATCTGTATCTATTTCAGTTCATGTTGCGAGCCTTACACTAAGAGAAAGGAGGGACGGAGGGAGAGCTATTATTTCGTGTGATTACATAAACATCCAAGAAAAGTCCCAGTGTTGGGTCAACCCACATGCTTTCCAGGGCGATTACTATCAAGACCACCTCATCCATGGAAGAGTGGCACACCATAGACAGCAATGCCATCAATTCCACCAGTCACCCACAGAGGTAGACGACTCAGGGGTACTGGGAGGAGTCTACCTTGGTGTTCAAAGCGCAAGTAACACTTCTTAAAGTAATGAGGCTCAAGTAGCACTATCTAGAACAAAGGAGGGAATGAAGATATAAAATGAGAAAAGGAGGCAGAAAGAGGGAACGGCAGCTTGTGTTGACAGACGAGATAACAAATAACTGGGGGGGGGGGCTGGGTGGATTATTACAGTGGCCTCAACCAGAACAACTTTAAAATTCTTGCAAGCCTCTTAGTTCAACAAGTCAAAGCATGCTATAGATTTGAAAAGAATCAATCTCCCACTGATTCTACTTTAATGACTCTACCCCAAAGCAGCTACAGAAGTGGAAGAAAGAGAAGAAATTGAATGCCACCATAGCTTGAAAGCAGAAGGAGAATAAGCCATTTGTCTCATGACAGAAAGCAGCATCAAGTATATTGTTAAACCTCCCCCCCCCCAATTTGGGGACTTTTGGGGTGAGTGAATTAACTACTTCCCAACTTTGGGCTTAAATAGCATCCAAACCTGGTCCAGACTGGAGAAGTTAGAAGGACTCTAGAGTAGGGGACATAGTGTTCTGTTGCTTTGGTAGTTCTGTTATTAAAGCTGTGTTGAGAAGCAGCTGAGACAACTGTTCTCATGTCTGGACACCATGGGGTAACACAGTGTGAAGTGTAAATTAACACCCCAACAAAGTGAAATAATTTTAAATATGACAAATAATTATGCATTCTAAAGATTGGCTATAGAAGGGACAGATAGACATTTGGATTTTGCAAATGTACCTTTGTTTAAAAGCAGGCCTTAAGGTGTACCAACAAAACCCAAATGTAAAATTGCCATCCGAAGGTGGAGCCAGTCACAAAATAGTGGCTTGAGATGGAAACAATTGCAAATTGATGCTGTATCTCTTGAGAAATAATGTACTGTGGAGAACTGTCCTTCAAACTTAGAACTGAGCTATTTACATTAGGCTCCTCCAATATTTTCAATGTTCTGACTTATAATTTCCAGCAATTCCACTTTTTAGGCATTACTGCTAGGTTTGATGAGAGAAGTTAGGCCAAAATACCTGAAAGACTCAAAGTTGGATACTGCATCTACATGTGTGAGCTGTGCTGACTGGTATTTTTGTTTCTCGTAAAAATGCAGCAATGAATTCAGCTTACAGATATGTACAGATAGTGATCAGAAACTTTCTTCCTCTCTCATCATTCAGTTTTCAAATGAAAATGAACACTTACATTAACTAGGTTTTATTTCAACGTAAGTAACCTTGGAAAGCAGCAGGACTTGACACTAAACCGGCTACTAGAACTCTTATTCCAGGTGCACTTTTACTTGCTGTCAGCTTTGTAGTTCAACTGACTGACATTTCTAGTTCTCTTTCAAGTAACCTTTAAGTGCTTTTATCAGCCACCTATTGTCTCCAAAAAGGATATCCCATTCTCCCCCACCCCCAGGGAAAATGAAAATGAACGTGATTAAAGTTCAGAAATAGTGGATTGTGAATGCTGCTCCCAACTACAGGCAAAAAGTCAAGGAGGAGGAAATTTATTTATATTTATTTATTATTTAAATTTTAATAATAATAATAATAATAATAATAGTTTTATTTATATACCGCTTTATCTCAGCCCGAAGACAACTCAAAGCGGTTCACAAGTGAAGTGTGCTGCCTGTGCAGCAAACAGCAGCAAAAAACAATGCTCTATCAATATAAATATATTAAGCAATATACTAAACAAAACAAAACAATATAGCATAAAAAGTGTGATAAAATATACAATACAATTCAAGTACAAATGAAAATCAGAAAAGAAAAAAATACGGTATACAAGTGGCCTCAGCCAGACCACTCACAGACCCTCACAGGCGAAGCTGCAGTATGTTTTTCGGGCCACCAGAGGTCACTGTGTAGCTTTTCGCTTGTGGAAGGGGAGAGAGAGAAGGTCGTGGGGGCCTTCTGTAGATTCTCTTTCATTTCCCTTCCCTGCCACATGGTCATGGAGACTTCGTTTTTGCTGCTGCTGTTCGGAGCCACCATGGGATGGGAGTCTACTCTAGAGGTGAGCAATATTTCATATATGCAGGGGCAAATCAGTGAGAGACTTCTCTCTCACTCTCATGCTTTATTGAGCTGTTTCTGCCCTTCCTCCTGGTTAACTTGGGAGGGGGGGGATGTTGCTTGATCACCATATGAGAGAGAGAGAGAGCGCGCACCCCACCTTCTAACAAACCATCTGGAGGGAGATTAACTCCTCAGCTGCTGGGAGGTTTAGAAACTACAGAGGTTGCTTTTTACTTTACTAATTCCCTTCCTTAAGCTGGAACTGACATTCTCAGGTGTTGGTGCTTCATTTGGTTGCAGTGAGGAACAAATAGATTGGTTAATTTGGGGAAATTAATCCCTTGCTCCTCCACCCTAATGGTGTGTGTGTGTGTGTGTGAGTGTGTGTGTGTGTGTGTGTGTGTGTGTGTGTGTGTGTGTGTGTGTGTGTGTGTGTGTGTGTGTGTGTGCCTAGCCACGTGCAGGACTAGTTCATTAAAGCCAAGCTGCTTACAAGCAGTTGGTAACCCTAGGGGGCTGGTTTACTATTCTGCACTTTCTTTGCTTCTCAGGAAAAATTTTTTTAATTAAAAATGAGTGAGGTAAAGGTAAAGATTTCCCTTGCTCGAAAGCCAGTCGTATCTGACTCTAGGGTTCAGTGCTCATCTGTTTCAAAGCTGAAGAGCCAGCGTTGTCTGCGTCTGCAGACATTTCCGTGGTCATGTGGCAGGCATGACTAGACACCAGAGCGCACGGAATGCTGTTACCTTCCCACCAACGTGGTCCCTATTTATCTATTTGCAATTTCTTGCTTTCTAACTGCTAGGATGGCAGGAGCTGGGACAAAGATGGGAGCGCATTCCATCCTGCAGTACTCAGGAATCGAACTGCTGACCTTCTGCCTCCCAGTCAGCATTTTAGTCACTTAAGCCACTGAGTAAACAAGAAAGAAAACAAAACAAAAGTTCCCCAAGAAGATGGGGAAAAGGTTCTTTGGCCCACACAGCTTTGTGCCCATTGCATCTACAATACCATCTAACCATCTTATTTTTGGCCACCCCCTTCAGGCCTTCTCAAGTGAACCCTCTCTTCTCATTTGATGTCCAAAGTACTTTAGCGTCATCTTTACTATTTGACCTTTAATGAGCAGTCGTGGTTGATTTCTTCTAGGATCGACCTATTTCTAACACCACATTTCAAAGGCATCTATTTTTCTGTGTTCAGCTTTCCTAATGGTCCAGCTCTCACACCCATACATTACCACCTGGAATACCATTGCTTTGACTATGCAATTTTTTGTTTGCAAGGTGATGCCTCTACTTATGTTCCCCCACGTTTCTCATAGCTTGTTTCCCAAGCATCAGTCACCTTTTTATTTCATGGCTGCAATCACCATCTGCAGAGAACTTTGATCCTAAGAAAGTAAAATCTGCCAGTCATATCCAACTCTAGGGTGCAGTGCTCATCTCCATTTACAGCCAAAGAGCCAGTGCTGTCTGTTTGCAGACATTTTCATCACCATGTGGCAGGCATGACTAGAGCCCAGCAAGTCACATGGCTATGTTTGGCCATGCCCACATATTTGGCCACACCCACAGAGGGGTGTGCCCAAAATTTCCCTTATTTTCAAATCCAAAACTTGACAGGTATGCTCCAGATACCTGGATAGAACATTGACAGCATCGCTGGGATCACCACGGGCCGAGATGTACTGATGGTACCGCACCCCATGGGAACGGATGATCTCACCCAATGGCTTCATGTAGATGTTAAATAGGAGAGGAAAGCACCGAGCCCTGAGACACCCCATATTGGAGGAGCCCAGGGCTGGACCTCTCACTCTCCATCCACACCGACTGGGTCTGGATCTTCAGGAATGATGAGAACCAGGACCACACAGTGCCCTGGATCACCAATCCTTTGAGCTGTCCCAGAAGGATACCGTGGTTGACGGTATCGAAGGTCGCTGAGGTCAAGGAGAGCGAGGACGTATGGATGACCACCATCCCGCTCCCGCTAGAGATCATCCATCAGCGCGGCCAATGCCGTCTTTGTACATATTCGGGTCTGAATCCTGACTGGCAGGAGTCCAGATAATCCGCTTCATCCAGAACGCCCTGCAATTGATGCGCTACTGCCCTCTCCAACAACTTCCCCAAAAAAGGGAGGTTGGAGACCGGTCTATAGTTGGATAGGACTGCTGGGTCAAGGGATGGTTTTAAAGATGCAGGAAAGACTCACTCCCATAAAGATGAATTGATTATTGCCCCGACCCAGCCACCTGTCGCTTTCACCAGCCAGGAGGGACAGAGGTCCAATGGGTAAGTGGTGGCGCGAGCAGCTGCAAGGAGCCTGTCCACTTCATCTGCTGCTGCCAAACTGGGACTGCCACCCGAGCCACTCCCGGAGCCCTTGCCACCGGCTCCGGGAGGAGAAACAGCTGCGCCCAGCACCCCTCCCCTTGGCCATCGGACAGGGAGTTTAAAAGGCGCTGGAGACACCAGAGCCGCTGCTGCTGCTGCTGCTGCCACCGCTGCCGCCTCAGCAGTTTTTGGCAGGTGGGACCCGCAGTGACTATGCCGAACATCACCACCGCTGCACCTCGGGCCCACCTTCCATCACTCACCACCGGCCAGGACTTTAAAAAGGCTGTGTGAGGCACTAGAACTTTCATTTTTGTATTTTTATCTGCTGGGGGGGGGGGTAGGATTGAGTCCGTGTGACAGTTGATGTTGTTAGTGTGGCTGTAGTGCAGTCACACTTTATATTGCCTATATTGTGTTTTTGCATTACTGTATTTTGTAATTGAGAATTGCCACTTTGTGGAAATTTCTATTGTACCTGTAATTTATTTGTGTTTCTGGGTTTACATTGTATCTTTACCATTTGTTTGGGACCGGATTGTCCTCTTCTTTGGCTTTGTTAGGGTCGTATGAGCTATGGGGTTATGTTTTGGGGACATTAGTAGTTGAGGGATCGTGTTTATGTTTGGGTCTGTATTAAATGCGGTAATGTTGTATTGTTAACATTGTAGAAATTGCCATTTTGTGGAGAATTCTAGTGTAATTTATTTGTATTACCTGTATTGTACTTACTGTTGGTTTTGTTTACATTTTGACTGTATATTGTGTTTTTGATTATGTTGTAATGCCGCCCAGAGTCGGCCACGTGCTGAGAGGGGCGGGGTACAAATTAAAATTATTGTCGTCGCCGCCGCCGCCGCCGCCGTCATCTGGGGCAACTGGGTCAAACTGATCCCAGATGACATGGCAAGATCGTGATCTGAACCCCTCCGGACCCTCCCCAACCATGCAAGGATTAAACCCCGAGCGATTCCGAGCGATTTTCTCCACCAGATGGTCAGTAAAGTCCTCAGCCGAACCCTGCCAACCGGGCACCGACCCCCGACCCCAGCCAAGGAGAGACCTGGTTACCAGGAACAGGGTGGCTGGGCAATTATCAGCGGAGGAAAGAAGGGTGGTGAAATATACATGTTTCACCACCTCTATTGCCACTTGTTAGGCCCTAATTGCGGCTCTAGCAAGTGTTCGGTCAGCGTTGCCCCAAGTCCTCACCCAGCGGCGCTCTAGCCGTCTCTTTTCCTGTTTGAGCTCCTGCAGATCTTCCGTAAACCACGGGGATGACCGAGCTCCGTGGGCACGGAGAGGCCGTGGTGGTGCGATTTCATCCAAGGCTGCTGTTGTCATCTTTTACCACAGGTCTACAAGCACCTCGGATGAATCGTGTTGCTGATCCAGAGGAAAACTCCCCAGTTCCCTCTGGAATCCGTCAGAATCTGGGGGCAGGCCAGTTTAATAGGCCTTGCCTCCCTATGGTGAAGCGCCACCCCCAGAAAGTCTAGAGTCACCAGATAATTCCTTCTTGTAATTTAAGACCATTATGTAAAATGTCAAAGCATGATGCACAATTGATGTCTGCCTTTCTATGAAACCAGAGAGAGACAGAGACAGATAAATGTCTCAAAACCACAATAACAGAAGTTAAGACAGAATGCATATTATGGATAAGAAAAGTCAACCCCATGTCCAAGGCAACACCAACATGATCAGTGAATAGTCAAAGAATCAATCAGAGACAGGTTAAATCATTACAGAAAAGAGATTTGCCTTAGTGAGAGCAAAATGAAACAGATAAGAAGGAAAAGCAGCATCAAAAGAATGACACTAGGAATATAGTTGTACTGTTTAAAGAAGAAGTAAATGCATAAGAAAGGACAATGAGAAAACCAGGAGGAAGCTAAGCAAGTTCTGTCTGTACTCACTGCATAATATGCGTGGAAGATATCCATATCTAAACTGAAGATTTTAGGGAGGGATGCGCCAAGGGGACCAAATCTCTGGAGAATGTTTGAATTGTATTTAAAACCATCAAAAGCAATGCACGCCACAAATTAGAAAAGATGAAAATAAACCCAAAAAATGCCAGGATGGTAAATGACCATGAATGCTCTTTACAGTACAAAGCCTGTCAGACTATGAATAAAAGGAACATATTTTGGCATTAATAAAAGCATACCAATTCTTTCTGTGCTTTGTGAAGCATACGGACACACATCCTAGGACAGACTTTGTGCTAGCTTGGGACACACAAAAGCTTAAGATTCCAACGCCAAGCGTGGATTTTGGAATGCAATCACAAACTACATGTGACATACATACCCACTTAGCTCCAGAACACATGGTGGGCCTTGGGTTCACCTCCAACCAGTATTATTATCTAAAACTGCTGTGATGAGAGCGCAAAGACTTTATTCCCTCTTGCAATTTTGAACAGTACTGCTGGAAGGAAGAGAAGGCTTTGACTTAACCCCTCCTGCAAGCAAATGTTGTGAGAATGAAAGTGTGGAGTGATCATTCAACTCATCTCAATATTCAAAGTTTTGCCAAGAATCACGACACATGGGGATAGCTCTCTTCACCTACTTTGTGTAGCAAAGTGCTGGCAGCAGGGGTGCAAGGGATGGTGAATTGGAGGTGCTCCTTGTTGGTGGGGATCAGGAAAACAAGCTAAAGAGTACTCATGAAAGAAGGTTCCCCCAGTTCTTCAACCAACTGCATCCCTGCAGGATGAAGAACCCCTTCATGTCCCACGTGTGCTGTTCTCAGGGTCCCTGAATCCTCAGCAGCAGCTTCTGGGGGATAGCTGAGGATCCAGTGAAACAGTAGAAAACCCCAACTGCACAAGCAGTCTTCCTTTAAAACATATTGAAGAAAGCAGCCAGAAAGGCAGGTAAGATTTCTAGATGACAAGGATGTAAACTGATTATTAAAACAAATTCAAACTGTAGGCACTCAGAGAAAATAAAAATCAATAGCCAAAACATCTCTTTGAATTTATACACTAGCAAGGAGAGTCATGTAACTAGAGCAGGCCCATGGCACCATTTAATGTGTCGTTCCCCCCCCCCTGCCTCCACCACACTCAGAAGTGCCATGTGGTGGAGTAAGGGAGAAATGACCACCCGGCCACAAAAGCTGTCTGAGGGAGCATGACCCGGCCCCCAGCTTAAAAAGGTTGAGAACTCCTAACCAATGAGGTGTGGCTGTACATCCAAGTAGGCTCAAAATCACACACCTGGTACTTTGTCAATTAGTAATAGGAATTTACATGATTTCATCCCAGCAAAATTCTGACTAACTTGCTTTTTAACAATATAATGAAAAGATCAATTTTTAAATTTTATATATTTTTAAAACTGTATTGTTCAAATGCTTTTCACGTTCAAATATTTCATATGGAATAGGAATTCTAATTCTAAATTATGTGACGATGTATTGGTGTAATTTCAAAAATGTTGTAAACAGAGACTGCTAACAGCAATATATTGAGATGAGAAATAATTGATCAATCTTGCATCCCAAATCTCATAGAGGTTATTCCTGGACTTCTTCACTCCTTTTGTCAAAATACAATGTTGGAAATTCTTGGGTACCCTATTACAATCTCCAGGTTTGGTTTCAACGCTTTCCTTAAATGATGCTGACTCCTTTATAGTGGTAATCCTCACTAATGTCCCTCTCCCATTTCCCACAGACAAAGTCAAAACTTCATTTCCTTCTCTGTCACTTTCAGACATTGGTGCAAACCTTCACACACTGGCAGTATCACGAAACTAAGATTATTAGTGATATACTAAATCTGGACGAGGAAACTACAAAGTTATGCAATAAGGTTTTGGCAATCTACATTTGGGAGCATCATATTGTTAAAGAGTCCTTCTCAGTGTTGATTTCAATCATGTTTCAATCATTTAAATCATGACTTTAAGGCATTTTATTTAAATCTAATCTAATTTAGAGGCACTAAATAAACTTTGTACACTCTAATAATGAAGCTTTCAGATAAGTTGTTGCTCTTTAAGTCAAACAAAGACAAAAAAAATAAGTTTACACCTTTGTGTACAAGCTAAGTTAAACAGGAAAGTACCATAACAAGATGAAACTGAACAAAATCATCCAAACTGTTGTGCAAATTTGCCAAACACAAATGGTGATAATGTCATCAGCTGGTGAAATATACTTTACTTTGATTTAAAACTTCCTTCCTCATTCAGGTTTTGAATTCTCTAGGTATTCCTGGGAAAGCCTTGCGAGTGTCAGATTGGGGAAAGGGGCAGTAGGGCAAGCTTCTGGTGTTAACGCCTCCCCCACCCCCCCAGGATAAAACAAATTCCTAGGGAATTTTTAACTCAAGTCAGGATTAACATTGCCAGATAATGATGGCATCATAGTTTATGAAGTGGAATTGGGCCAACCAGATTTAAGCCTAGACACAGTAATAGCCTGGATTTTTTCGTGTGTACCCAAAAGCGTTTTTCATTGGCAACTCTCTGGCTTCAGTATTTCAAATACAACAGCATAATAATCAATAGCTAACAAACTACTCAAGTTAGCTAATTCCTTCACCTACTGCCACAATGTTTATGCAAGCAACACTCTAAAAATTATTTTACCTTTGTTAATAATGCAATTCCATTTCATTTGGTTCCTAGGATGATAACTATGTATATAAACTTGTAGCCTAAATACAGTGGAACCCCGGATAACGACAAAATATGGTTCCACAAGTCGTGTCATCGTCCGATTTTTGTCGTCGTCCAGAGCATGCACTGGCTAACACTAAAAAAAAAAAAAGAGCCCAGCTGCCTCCGTGAGGGTCGAGGGAGCAGTCCTGCGCCTCTGCCCACCCCTACAAAAAGGACGTGATCTCCTACCTTTCCACGCTGGTTGGGGATGAAAAAAATCACCATTTTTGGCTCTCTGCCTCCCCAGGAGGGTCTGGGAGGCTGGGAGGAGTATTCCGCACTATTCCCGTCTTCCTAGGACCTTCCTGTGCCGAGCAACAGCTGATAATACCCTATTTCCCCGAATATAGGACCTCCTCCCATAATAGGACCCCCCCTTTTTTCCCCTGCCTTTGAAATATAAGGCCCCATCCAAAAATAAGACCTCCTTACCTCCTGGCTGTAAGGCGGCTGGCGTGGCCCATAAGAAAGCCTGCCGCATCGGAGTCTCGATTGCCTCCCCGCTCACAACCAAGGGAAGTTTCCCCTGGTGAGAGCGGGATCGAGACTCTGATGTGGCAGGCCTTCTTATGGGTCATGCCGGCCGCCTCACAGCTGAGGCCAGTCTCGATCGCGCTTCCCCACATGATCGGGGAAGCGCGATCGAGACTGGTATTCTTCTTCATGGAAAAATAAGACATCCCCTGAAAATAAGACCTTGTGCTAATTTTGGAGTTTTTAAAAATATAAGACAGTGTCTTATATTCGGGGAAACACAGTAGTTGCGCCCACCATTTTGATTGTTTTGCTTGGGCTTCTGGGAATTGTAGTCTAAAGCAAAATAACCAAAATGGTGGCCACAACTATTATCAGGTGTTGTGCGGCACAGGAAGGTCCAAGGAAGGCGGGAATAGCGCAGAATAGCTCCTCTCAGCCCCTCCTGGGGAGGCAAAGAGCCGGAAACAAGGACCCAAAAATGGTGATTTTTTTTCCATCCCCAACCAGCGTGGAAAGGTAGGAGATCAAACACGATGCATCAGACAATGACACAATGTCGTTATCCGGTGCATGACTTTTCAAAAAATATAGCATCATTGTGCAGTTTTGACGTTGTCCGAGTGCGTCGTTACCCGATGCATAATGCGTTCCACAGGATTGCTCTTTAAGAGAGTTTGCTCTTTAAGCAAAACACCACTGTAAGTGACCAATTGTGACTTCTGATGGGAGGGTCCGAACCCTGATTAGTTGTTAAGCGAGTTTTTGGTTGGTTTTAGTTGTTAAGCCAGGTGACCATTCAGAGAAAATTCTGCTCTTTAAACAAGTTGGTCTCTAAGCAAGGCACGCTTTATGCGAGGTTTTACTGTAATGTACTTCAAGCACCCTGTGGAAGTATAATCTACAAAAGCTCACACAGAGATAGATTTATTAGTTTTGAAGGTGTCACAGTACAGTGGAACCTCATACAACAATCGCCCCGTATAGAAACGGAATCGCATAACAATTAGATTTTGTTGGGAAATGTCATCCCGCATAACAATTTTCCCTATGGGAAAAATTCATACAACAATTTTTCAATGGGAAAAACCACTTAGCGGAAAAATTGTTATACAATGCATTCCATAGGGGAAATCGCTATACGATGCATGCATTGTATAGCAATTGTTTCATACAACAACGAGCCCTGTGGAACGGATTAAAATCGTTGTATGAGGTACCACTGTACTTTGATTCTCTTTTTTTTTGTCATATGTGTTGGAACAGATAAGCATGGTTACCTTTTTAGGAATTTCTCCCTGCTTTATTTTATCAGTACAGTGATACCTCATACAACATCCAAACTTGGTTCCACAAGTTTGGACTTTATACAGATTTGGATTTTGTATGAAGCATGTAAAATCCTAGCCGCGATGCCTCATACAACGTCCAAATCCTTGCCGTGATGCCTCATACAACGTCGTTTCCATAGAGATACATTGTACTGTAACAGCACAGACTTCAGGGCAAAGTCAAGGAAACAGACAGGAAACTGACAGAAATTTAAGAAATCATTGTCTAAAGGCTAAAAACATTACAAAAACTTG
Organism: Bradypodion pumilum; assembly: GCA_035047305.1. NCBI lineage: Eukaryota > Metazoa > Chordata > Lepidosauria > Squamata > Chamaeleonidae > Bradypodion > Bradypodion pumilum. Next base: position 94,233,853 of record JAWDJD010000001.1, read on the forward strand.
TCAAACAACCCTGATTGTCCAAGAACCTGAAGAATGCTGCAAAAATCCTAGGAATGCTTTTTTAAAATTTGACGAAGAAAATTCAAAAAAATCCAAAATCGCGGTCAAAACCACTCCTAAATACTCTTTGCTTCATGCAAAACCCACAAGAGCAATGCACGCATGTGTCCTGCCCTTTATACTGCCCAGGCACAATGCACCCTGAGAAAACCACAATGCCTCATACAACATCACACAACTTTGTATGAGGCAACTTTTTTCAAGGAATTAGGCGATGTATGACTCCAATGTTGTATGAAGCGGATTTTGTATGAGGTATTACTGTATTATTAACAGCGCAATTCTTTTTTAAATATTTAATGTACAGTACTAGAAATCTCACAATTAATTGGCTATTAATGAAAAGACTACCCTTCTTTCCTTATTTTGAATTCAATAGTAAACAATGCATAAGCAAGTTTAAATGTTAAGGTCAGAATGTAATCAATGGATCAGCTTACTATTTAAACCATGCACGTTAGTTACTTCTTGTAATTAATAACACTAAGCCACATTATATGCATTTCAATTTAAGAATGTCACCTTTGTTACCAGTCTACACAGGAAGTGTAAAAAGAGAAAATCAAAATACTAATCTGAGACATGGATGCAAATTAAACTGTTTTTATCTCTATAAATACTGTTAAAATATTTATATCAATTTTCCAAGAACTCATTGGAAGACTCCAAATTCCTATCGTTATCAGAGTTGCTCCCAACATTGCTACCTACCAGACAACAAAGTGAGTAATCCTCATGTTTACTTTGTGTGTACAAATAAGATGTGAAAGAAATTGTACATCTCACTTAGGAGGAAGAGCAAGGACTCCACACCTTGCACATCATAATGGAAACATAGAACAGAACAAGATAAGGTACTACATCCAGTACAATTACTAAGCAGTAACCTGCAAGAGTATGCTAAATTCAGTGACTTAAAAGAAAACCAAGAAGTCCAAATTTTAGAATTCACATTGGATTTTAAAAAACTATCTTTTTAATAGTTCAAATACCCTTTCTTTTTTAAAAAAAGCTATGCATGGTAACCATTTTAATTTAAAAAGGAATGTAGCTTGATTCTATATTATTCATTTCTTTTTATTTATTTATTTAATGTATTTATATACCTCCCATCTGGAGAGAGATCTCTCTCTGGGCAGTTTACAACATTAAATTGTACTGTTAAGTGAAACATATCGCTAGAATAAAACAGATACAGCTACATTTAAATAGGAAAAAACAGGAAGGGATTTACCAAAAAATGTGCACAGTGCAGTGGGTTTTAGATTACATACATTGATAAGTAGCTACCACATAATTAGTAAAGTTGTGTTCCAGATAATGTTTAACCCCTTTCCCATCAAAGGTGGAATAGAGGGCAGATGTCATAAGCACAACTATGTGAATAAGACGACTCCTTTCTAAATGCACATACTCTCTTCTGTAACTGAAACCTCGCTAATTATTTTAATATCTATGAAAAAATATAAATTAAACAATCTGGATACAGATAAATGTCCACTGCTTCTGCAAAATATTACAGAACCTATTGAAACAAATTACAAAATGGGAAATCTGGAAATTTATCTTCACATTGGGCATATTTTGACAATTAAAGCCCTCCCCACCATCACCAAGCACTAAAAAAACTTCTGAAACCAAAAGAGGTCCCTAGGGAGACTCGGAACATGAATATGATGTTTCAATTAATTTAATTATTTCCAACATCCAGATTGTTTATGCCAGCGTAACTATGCCAACAGGATTTTGCCCAACATTCATGTCTCAGAAATTTGGTGTCTATTCATCTGTAAACAAGCTCTTCTGCTATTCTTTTAAAGGTCTTACCTTCTTTTTGTCTCTCATGGACCCTTTGCCTCGGACCATTATCTTACATCCAGTTTCAGCTTCAAGTTGTTTAGCTGTTAATCCTCTGGGCCCAAGGATTCTTCCAACAAAGTTAAACTGGAATTAAAAAGAAGATTTATTTTTCTTAAATACAGTAATAAATGTTTAGAAAACAACTAGCATGACATTAACTGCAATACAAATAGAAGGTGATATTGAAATAACTGTTTCAAGGCAGAAAAAAAATATGCTAATAGTTTCAAATTACATTTTAAAAAAATCAAAACAGATGTTTGTTTTAACTGTTTGTCTTACAGGTAATATCTATAGAAAATTAGTGCATCCTACCAGACAACATTGAGTTCAGAAGGCTTTTGCATGTGAATAAAGAACCAATTTGACACTTTCTCAGAACCAAATATTTATATTTAAGCTACTAAAGATTGGGGGGTGGGGTGGGGGGAGACTACACTAGTTTGCCTGGTAATAATAATACATTAATTCTATAACTGAGTCATGAGCATTTCACCTTTTCTTTTTTCCTTTGTTTTTGAAAGGATGCAAATTAGCAAAAGCAGAACCAAATAAAAAGAACCAAAAAAATTCAAAAAACAACCAATCACTGCTGTCCACAGTGGAACACATAAAAATTGAAAATTGTTCACTTCTAAGTTATTTTAAAAACCATTAAAGCATTAAACTAAATGATGATATATGTAAAATACAGCTATATTTTTTTAAAAAAAATTAACAATTTTAGATCAAAATCACACTACACCAATCATGTTCTCTCTTCCCCGATAAGTTCTCTTTCTATGCAAATTACAGGACATAATGAACATTGATATAGATATCATCTGTTGTGGTCATCATATTTATATGTTATTCTAGCACAGAGGTTCTGAACCTTTGGGGCCGGGTCACGCTCCCTCAGAAAGTTGAGGGGGCTGGACTGGTGGTTTCCCCCTGTTGTAAATGCTACCATAAAATATGCCCGTGGCCATGACTGGAGAGAGGTTGGGACCCCAGTGATCTGGTGCTGCAGGCTGGATCCAGGTTACGGTTGAGAACCCCTGTTCTAGCAGGTGAATACAGTAGAATTCCATATAACAATTTTAATCCATTCCACAGAGCTCATCACTGTGATTTCGTCGTTGTATGATTTTTCTATGGAAAATCCATACAACAATTGTCCCTATAGAAAAAAGTACAACAATTTTTGGCGCTAAGCCGTTTTTCCCACTGAAAAATCGTTGTATGAATTTTTCCATAGGGAGCATCACTACACGGAACGCCTTTTTTCCCTCCAAGCCTAATCACTATGCGATTTCATCGTTGTATGGGGCAATCGTTATACCGAGTTCTACTGTATCTACATTTCTCTAAATTACCCCTCGATTGTCCAATACCAGTTCATAAATTGTTGTAATGATCTGTGGGAGTTGACGTGCTGAACTCAAGGAAGGCACGTGAGACTGATGTATGATGGTAAAAGCCAGCCCCGAGTCCTCGGGTGGTCTATATTTATTAGCTTGCATTCTGGATCACTTGCGCACAGACTGCACATGACCCATATTACAGAAGGCTTTGCTTACGTAGCATGTTGCTGGCTAAGGAAAGTACTGCGTGCTTAGGTTTGACATAGGCAGAATAATCAGCAGATGTAGCGAGACTCACTGTTCCTGCCTTATCTCAATACCAGAAGACTGTATACCTATGCATAGCTTGTTTGGTCTAACTGTAGTTTGCTTTTGCTCAGCTCAGTCCGTGGACGTGAGCCAGATACTGTATGCTGTTTACTAGGCATTGTGACATTTGGCTGACTTCTGTCCCACTACTTTCAGTGCCCTCAGCCAAGAAAACATGGAGTCACTATTGCTTCCTATTACGAATTTGCCCGTATCCAATCGCCTTTCCGGTCGAGCCAGGATGGTCTCGGGATTGTTTGCAAAGCCCGACAAACCCATTGGGAAAGGTAGCTGTCCAATTAGTGACCTGGGTAACCCACAATAAATCTATTCATAGGCTGCTACATAGCTCATCCAGTATTATACCATTGCACTAGCTATTCACAAGGTTAATACTTTCAGCTCTTTACATTTTCTCCTTAGCCTGTGGGGTATGCAACTCATTTGATTTCTACAATGACTTGGTTTCTCTTGAAATTCAACAAAAAATCTATGGACTGAAAGCATTTAACTTGCCAATGAACAGTAACAGATAATCAAACTTTCATATGGTCTGAATATTTTAAGTACCAGTATTTCGAAATTTACGATTAGACACAAAGGTTTTTACACATTTTACACAAAGTTTACTCTGCAAAGGTATATTTTGCATAATATAGTTTGAACTCATAATAAAGAGGATATATATTTACATACTACCATACACAAAACTGAAGAGACAAAGACGGATGCCTATATAAGGTAAGGCAAGGTAAGGCAACCTTGGTGCTCCAGCTGTTCTTAGACTTCAATTACCAGAAGCCCAAGTCAGCACAGCTGCTGATCAGCTTGAGCACCAAGGTTGGCCACCCCTGAGGTAAGGTAAGGGTAATGAAGTTAGTATCTTATGGTTTTAGAGTGCTCTTCTGATAAAACTGATTGCTAGTCAGGAAGGCCTACAGATGCAACAGATACAAAAATCAGCTTCACTACTACAGTAAAACCTCGTGTTATGATGGAGGTCCATTCCAACAGCCTCCATCATAATGTGAAAAAATCGTAAACCAAAGCACATTTTCCCATAGGAATGCATTGAAAATTTAAAAAGTCCTGACCGGACAAAAAGAATACAAAGAAATACAAAAAAACACAAAAACGTCCAGAAATGCAAGACATGATCGTCCCACACACACCCAAAAGGGAAGCAGTCCCGACCAGACCAAAAAATACAGAAAATGCCAGACATGATCCCCACCCCCACAATAGCGATGAAGCAATCTCCCTTCCTCTTCCATGCCATTTGGGGACCTTGTCCCCTTGGTTCTGACCTGGAGGAGGCACATGTTGAGCCCATTTTCCACCCCTACCGGCACCGGGAGACTCTGGGGACTTTATCCGCTCAGTTCTCACCTGCCTCCGAGCTCCCGGGCAGCACTATAGCCAAAAACGCACACCTCCCCCCAGGCATTGGGACTTCAGGTGGAGGGGCAGTGGCCATTTTACTCTAAAATGGTGGTGACAGCCATTTTAGAATTTTAAATAGCACAATTTTCTGACGTAAACCAAAAAAGGCCATAAACCGGGAAATTGTTTTAATTACATTTGCCGTCGTAAACCGCAGCAAACATAACCCAAGGCATTCATAACCCGGGGTTTTACTATATATATATATAGATAGATAGATAGATGTATTAACAGTTCAAATTAATCTGTTCTGTTTTCCTCTGAAGCAACTGTAGACTACTGCCTATAAAAAATAACAGAGATGCAATTGATTTATTTGTTCATCCATCCATCTGCCTTTCCCCTAAGATCCAAAACAGGTGATGGTTGCCTCTATCCCTCCCATGTAAGACAGTGGTTCAAAAATGTCAAGGCATAATAAGGCAAACACACTAAATGCTATTTCTTATTAAAACATGACTGAAATCAAGAAAATATATCTGAAGTGTCTATGAACAATCTACAACTCTGTTGTAATATGTCTTTTATTTCAACTCTGCTGCCCTCTCCACCTATCTTTCTAACCTTAGAACTGACAAAGGGTCAGTCCCAAGCAGAGTGGCAGTTCCTGCAATTGCACAAGGCTTTCAAATCTCCCCAGCTGCAGAGAACAAGAGTTGGACAGGACTAATTCTGGGATCACGTTGTAGTCCAGACACTGCGCGACTCAACAATTTCCATAGGTCTGCACTGGATCAGATGGTATGGGGGCTGTTCCAGCCATGACCTCATCACTTGGGTGAGGGCTCCTGGCAAATGTATTTCTATTAGTTACTAAGTGTAGCCAACATTTGTGGAACCCCCTCTGCCATACTTTACCAGAAACAATCATGGATAATCATTTCTGAGCATTTGTTAAATTTTATTCTCCCTGCCTTTTATTCATCATTGTATGTGCAGTTTTGAAGAATACATTAAATGATATTTTAAACAAGCTGAGCCATCTGCTAACTATCTTCTCCTGATTAACACAAAATCCTATGCTCTCTGTCAATTCTGTACTTTATTCTCACAGCTCTTAATATGGTAATCACATGAAAACAGTTTCTTTCAAAAAAAATTACTGTGTTGAACATGTGTGGAACTAGAAACCAATAAGCAATTCTCTCTGTGCTCTACAAATAAAAAGGGAACAGCAACTGAAAAACACAAAGAGAAAGGAAGAGAAAGGGCAAAATGCTGCAGTTAGCAGATGTTTATTTGGTAAGAGAACATTATATAGCATCTTTCAACAAATACCAAGGCATGTGTTGAACTGTAAAGTTAAACAGGTCTGGCAGGCAGACATTTTGAAATAGTATTGAATAATCCAATTTGAACATATTTTTGCTGAGCTATTTGCAAGAATCACCTTACAAAGACATATATTGACATACTGAAAATCTCAATTTACAATATTATACCAACAGCATGAATATGTTCAATGATAAATAAGAGTGTTTCTCCTTCAACTATTTCAGCTTTGACCTTCAAGGAAAAACTTACATCAAGAAAACAGAGAGCTTGAAAAAAATGTGCATATTACCAACCAAGGTACAATGTGGATATTCTTACAAAGTTAACTAAAAAGCACTTTCTTATGAGACATTGTATGATAGTTATTTAGCACTATAAATAGAATGATCTAGACATAACCCTGTATTTTCTAGAAGACGCTTAAACACATTTCACTCTGTGATAAGTGTAACAAAGCATTGTTCACCTGACTTCTTGCAGAAAAAGAAGATTTTACTTCCCATTGAAATTCAAAAACAGAATATAGTCATTTTGGTACATAATACATAGTTCGCAATTCGATAACATAAATTCAACAATCGCAAATAAACAATTAACACTCCCTAAAATCACCAGCTAAAAAATCCATTAGCACAAGATGAAACCTACTACCATAGAATCGTCATCATCGTCAGCTGCAATTTTTATCCAAGAATGCATTTTTTCCAGAAGCAGGAAAAATGTCATTTAGTGTGAATTTGTTTAAGGTGAATCCCATCTTGCCATGAAATGACCAACGCACTATGATCACAGAGCCATCTCCTGCGGCACATATGAAATGAGACATGCAGGATTTAACACTGGGACTACAATGAACTGCCACAGCCTTGAGGATATTAACAAAGTGCACCTTCACACCCAGTCCATTTGGCATGGCCTCTTCCGCCTCCATGACCATTGGGAATCAGTTACTCCTCTGCTCATTTTGCTGCTGGGCCCAATATGATGGTTTCCAGTGGCATTTCGTCCACTGAGGGGACCATCACCCCACCTAAAAGGGCTCATCCGTCTATAGCTGTTGGCCCCCTTAGAGAGTCAGGTTATTTATCGACACCCATCATTCAGCGTTGAGTCGCTGGCAGTACGATCTACTCCATTATCGTAGCGGGATGTCTGACCAGACATACTACCATAAAATGTGAATGAGTTAAATGATGTGAGAGTAAGAGCAGAAGAAATTTATTTTTACTTTTGTTTGATGAAATGAAAGAAAAGATTTAATAATTTTGATGATCACCTAAATCAAATGTTTCAACTGTGTGTAGCCTACCATTACAACCAATATTCAAAAAAGCTCTTAAAAGTTATATGAAATAAATTCTGATTAATTTAGTTAACTGGACACAACTTGATGCGCAGAAATGTCATTCCATATCAGCATCCTTATTAAATACCACTGGCTGTCTAATCTATGCACCCACAAAAGCATATAAAATTGAACCCCGTTTGTAAAGGTGTGCACTTTTTCTATACAGTTTGCATTAAGTGGGAATGGTTGAGTATATGCTGATAAACAAATTATAATGAAGTATTATCTTTTCAGTGAAACCTAACTGAGTGGCCAAGCTTGGTTCGCAGAGTACTGGAATGTGATGCTCCTTCAAATAAATATTTTGTTTAAAATAGGAATAATAGTGCAGTCAATATCCATAGAACCATAGAGATAGACAACTACTCATGGGTCTTTATGTCCAAACTCCTGTGAAAGCAGGATATCCACAGCTAAAGCATCCCTGACAAGAAGCTATCTCACCTATTTGAAAACTTCTAATGAAGTGTCCACCAGCTTCTATGACAGTCCATTTTCCTGTCAAACATTTCTTATTGTCCACAAGTTATTTTTAATGTTTCAAATGCTTGAAGATAACTATCATATCCCCTCAGTCTTGTCTTCTCCAAACTAAGAATACCCTATTCTCTCAACAATTATTGGTTTTACTACCCTAGTCCCGCCTCTAGACATGTTCCAGTTTTATTGATATCCTTCTTGATCTGTGGTGTTCAGAATTGGGCACATTATTCCAGGTGAGATCTGACCAAACCTGATATTACTTCCCTTGGTCTGGACACCAGACTGTTGCCAAGCCAGTATCACCCATCTTATATTTGTGAATCTTGGGTTTTCCCCCAGCTTAAATGTAGAACATTACATTTCCTTGTTGAAATTCATTTTGTTTATATTGTGTATTTTGTTCCAGTCCTGTAGTCTGCTTACATGATCATGCAGTGTCATTTCTTTTTCTGGAAATTTAGCCTAATTTTCACCTTACTCCACTTTTGTGTGATCTGCTAACTTGTAAAGCTTCCCCTCCCACGTTTCATCCAAGTGTTTTTACATTAATGGTGAACAATGCTGGGTCCAGGGCAGAACCCTGTGGTACCTCACTTGTAATTTCTCCCCAGGGTGTTTCTGAACCATTGATGAGTCCTTCTGGATATGTCCTGTCAGTGAGACACATAAAATAGCATATCTAATCCACTTTTTTACCAGTCTGGCTACAAAAAATTTCATGAGGAACCTTGCCAAAAGCCTTGCTAAAACCAGATCTACTACAGGTACACCCACTGCATTCTTCTCATTTTAAAAGCTTGTGACTCATTTTTTTAAATGAAAAATTGCTCTATTGTGAATTCTTTATTTATTTTTTTAAAAAAACTAGTATTGGTCCTCCCCCCCCCCTTCTTTTTTTTTATTAAAAAAGTGGGGTTACATCTTCCGTAGATTTTAGGGGCCTCATTTGTTCTCCAAGAATTCCCAAAAATTTAGAGACAGACTCTGAGATTACATCTGCAAGTTCCTTCAATACCCTTGGAAGTAGTTCATCTCACCCTGGAGAGCTCAATTTATTTAAAGTAGCTATATATTTCCAAGACAACCATTCCATTCTCTTTTATTCTAGCTGCACTAGATTGAACATTGTTTTCCTTTGGGAAGATGGCAGAGGCAAAGCAGGTGTTCAGCAATTTTGTCTTCTCTGTCACCCGTTAACAGACTTAGCATTTACTTTTCTTCTTCTTCTTGCTTCAAGTGTACCTTAAAAATCCTTTTTGCTGTTTTTACCCTCTAATGCAAACCTGTTGGAGAGAATGTCTTGGAAGCCCATACTATACAAGGCATATGTGAAAAGATGAGAAAGACGTAGAGCACAAGGCAGACCTAGAGGAAGGTGGAGAGATAACATCAAATACATATTAGAAGAACAGCAAATGTCGGTGGAGGCGTTAGAAGTACCAGAACAAGAACCTTGTATCTCCCTGGACACTAGAAGAGGTAAAGGAGGAAATACGTAAAAAGAAAGCAAACTTGAGCTCTTTTTGAGCTTTACATTTCGTAACTTTCTCTCTACAGTTACTGATTACTTGCTTGCTGAGTTGCCTCTCTTTCCATCTCAGTCACAAAGTCGATTCCGACCCTTTGCGACCCTATGGACCATTATCCTCCAGGCACCTCTCTCCTCCACCATCCTCCTCAGCTCGCTCAGCTCTGTGCCCATTGTGTCTACAATACCATCTAGCCATCTCATCTTTGGACGCCCTCTTCTTCTTTTGCCCTCCACCTTTCCCAGCATCAAGGCCTTCTCAAGTGAATCCTCCCTTCTCATTTGATGTCCAAAGCACTTAAGCTTCATCTTTACTATTTGCCCTTCCAACGAGCAGTCAGGGTTGATTTCTTCTAAAATTGACCTATTTCTTATGCATGCTATTTTTAAATCTTAGGTCCTTATGTGGTTGAGGGGTTTTAGATGTCGTCCATTTTTCTCTGTCACAGTAATTGTTTGTGATTGTGCCTTCAGAATCGTGACCTTAAGAAACTCCCTACTATCATGGATTCTGTTGCTTTGAGTATTTCTAACTGAGCATTTCCTTTAGTTTATTCAAATAAGTTTTCCCACACCCCATATTATTCTCAGCTATCCTTTTTCTCAAGGAAATTTAAAAACCAAGACAAGATTACAGGCAAATCTATGCCAAATGGAATTACAGAGCAACCTCTACCTAAATATTGAATATAAGCCTCTACAAACCCTAGGTAAAAAGTTAAATTAAAGAGGTTTTACAACATTTTGGTAACTGAACTATGTTATGTCACATGCCAGATCAGTCTTTTATCAGTCACAGATCAGCTGTGCCTTCCAAATATTTGAATGTTAGTTATGGCTCATTCCCGCTGTTGAACCATGTTTTTAATAGGATTGCATGGGGTACAAAGAATGAGCCTCCTCAAAGATTGTGGTATTTTTGATCCACAATCGGGCATACCCTGGGCAACAACAATCTTGTTGTACCCGTTAATTTTTCTTACAATAGGTCACGCAAAAGGAACTATGGAATGAATTCACCAAAAGGTGGCTTCATTTTGTCAGTTTAAAGCCTGACCTAGACACAGAAGGAAAAAAAATAGGATTACATTTTCCATATGGTCTATGCCCATGATGGTGAACCTTGGCGCTCCAGGTGTTCTTGGTCTTCAATTACCAGAAGCCCATGTCAGCACTCGTGCTGATCAGGACTTCTAGAAATTGGAAGTTGAAGAACACCTATGGAACCAACAGCTAGAGAAGCTCGCCTATCTAGCACTAGAAGGAGGGCCTTTTCGGTATCCACTCCGGCCCTGTAGAACCTCCTGCCGACCGAACCACGCCTCTATTCGCCTTTAGAAAAGGCCTCAAAACCTGGTTGTCCCAGCGGGTGTGGGGTGCTGCCTGTGGAGCAGGGGCCCCCAACCCAGCTGGTTCATATGAATGGCCATCTGGGTTTTAGTTTTTAACTGTTGTTAATGTACAGGGGTATTTTAATGCTTTTTAATGCTTTTATGATTTTAATTGTTATTGTGGGGATGCTTTTATATTTTAGTATTCGTATTGGTTAGAACGTAAGTCACCCAGAGTCACCTTGGCAAGGGGGCGGTGATAAAAGTTAAATAAATAAATGAATAAATAAACACCTGGGGTGCCAAGGTTCGCCATCACCGGTCTATGACTACAAAATATTGAGTACAGTATCTGTAGGACCAATATATTTTACATGTTCTCAAATATTCAAAGCGAAGAACAAAAAAAATTTCACACCAACTTTCTCTCAAATGTGAAAGCAGAATAAACTTAGACAATCTTTAGAATTCATTTCCAAATGCATTCCAGTAATCTCACAAGCAAAACAGCACAGATATAATTTACAAACCAGTCTTCTTTTTTACTTTTCCTGGAAGACACTGTACTGCTGTGTAAAATCCATATTCCCACACCATCCCCCAAATATAATCAACCATATACACATCTTTATCCTAGCCAGAAGTAGCACTGGAAATGAATTCCAAAGAATTTGGATTACTCTTTTATCACTACTGCTCTAATCTGGTCTAACCAGATTATCCCTGTGATCTCAGTATACTGAGTATTCTATATATGCTTTAAAAGGTTTCTATAGAAAAACAACAGCTAAAAATGTAGTAGGAGATTTAGAATGAATTACTAAATCCCTTAAACCGATATTATTCAACTCTAAAAACCCATGTACTCAAGGGTTACAAAGTTTAACTAGGAAATGGCTTTACTGTTTCATGTAAGTGCAACAGCAAACACTTAAAGCTTGAACAGTTTTCAGGTAAATATAATATTAACAGAATGCTTTTAATAAGACTATAACGGATGTGTTCAGGAGCAAAATAATGTACCGTATTTTCCGGCGTATAAGACGACTGGGCGTATATGACGACCCCCAACTTTTCCAGTTAAAATATAGAGTTTGGAATATACTTGCCGTATAAGACTACCTCTCTTCCAATGCACACCAAATAAAAATTAACCCACACTCAACCCGAAGACGCGCAGCCCTCCGAGTCGAATGGGCAGGTTCTGGTAGAGAGCCAATCCACGCTCACGTTCTCCTCCTCGAGGTACAGGAAGATGTGTGCAGCTTGCTTCCCCTTGCTTCATACTCCCCGCACAGAGCAGGGACTCGGCCGCGGCACCCCCCACCATATGCGCTGGACATATGAAGCAAGGGGAAACAAGCTGCAGTTAAGTACCTGTCCTATAAGACAACCCCCGACTTTGGCACAGATTTTTCGGGGTTAAAAAGTAGTCTTATACGCCAGAAAATACAGTATTTCATTTATCCTGTTAGCTGTTTTGTGTCATCTTCCTATCTCTTTCAAAAATCATCTCTGTATGAGACAGCCCTAATGTTATGGGGAAAATATTCAGAGGGGCAGTCAAAGAGCCATGAACAAAATGTTCTCTTCCCCTGGCCTGGACTCCAAGACCGCTGAAATCCGGTCCTCAAATGTTTGTACAAATGGTTAGGAATTCTTTTGTAACAGCTTTCAACCGGTCATAAAGATTTTTGTCATGAAACAGATCTAACTTTGCTTTAGAATACCAAATACAAATTTTAAAAAAAAAATCAGCCCACAATAGCACACAGTAACAGCAATAGATAACCGTAACAAAAGCAGCAAAAATCTCAGGTCTTAGACTTACTACCTGGATTCCTGCAATGCTCTCACTGGGACCATCCTTGCAGATTGTCCTGAAGTGGCAGTAAGTGCAGAATACCATGATTAGGATGCTATCTCACACAGCCAGGAGGGCACATATCAATCCAATGTTAAGAAATCTGCAGTCTCTCTTAACATGCTGCCAAACTGCCAAAATCAAGCTTTTGGTAATTATTTATAAAGCCCTATATAAATTAGGACTTTATACACTAATACTGCCTTGCTCGAAAGCCAGCTGTATGCAACTCTAGGGTTTGGTGCTCATCTCCATTTATAGTCAAAGAGTCAGTGCTATCTGCATCTGCAGATATTTCTGTGGACATGTGGCAGGCATAACTAGACATAGAATGCTGTTTACCTTCCCACCAAAGTGGTACCTATTTATCTACTTGCAATTTCTTGCTTTCAAACTGCTAGGTTGGCATGAGCTGGGACCAATACGGAGACTGTGAATTTGGCACATGACCTAGAAAACCATGGAAAGGAGTGCTATAAATCAGGAATAACTTGACAGCTTTATCTATTATACAACCTAAGACCCAAGATCCCAAGTAGGGATTTGCAACCTCCTGACCATGGAATGAATCAAGCCCACAAGCCTGCCTCTTTCTTCTCCATCACTGTACTTATTGCTAATCATTGACAAATAATAAAAGCTACAATTTCTCTAATTAATGCTGAAAAAAGAAAACTTTTCTTTGCTATAATGCAAGGAAACCTTGCTACTAACAATAGGGCCTCCCCTTCTAGACAGCACATCCGTTAAATTGCAAATTTAAACTTTAAACAGCTTCTGAGTAAATATGCACAAAATTTAAATGTGCTCTGTACGCCTAAAATCTGTTGCAGTGAGGTTTAGTAATGGGTAGACAAATGCTCCACTGAGCTCTGCTTTTGTCTATTTGGTAGGAAAATGACTGAACTGGTAAGAATATTATCTAAACCTACCCATTTCACTTTGGTTCCACCTGCTAACTCTCAACAATCTCATACTGTTGGCATACAATCCCATCTTCCCCAAAACAAAAAAAGAAACTGTGACATTGAGCACAACCGTCTCAGTGGCTATCTGAAGTTTACTGACTGATTTCAAAGACGCAGCTTGTGTTGATGGGAGGTGCCTAGAGTGCATGGATAACCACAGATAAACAATCTCTCACCAGGAATAGTAGTGACCGTTTAAGTTTTACAAACAAAAGGTAATAAATGTTATTCCATTCCACTGATATCATTGAGGCTTTCAAACAAATGACATAACTGGATTTATAACTACCCTTTTGGGAAAGTTCGACTTCATCCAGAGCAGGCTAAACAGCATTAGACTAGACAGACTAAAACAGCTAGTAACAGCATCTCCATCCTCTCTACACTGAGGGTTAATTTTCAGGCCCTTATCCACACCAATTCCAGGTTCAACTACTAGGATCACTACTAGCTCACCCAGAATTTGAGGAAACATATTATTACTATCCTCAATATGACATCTCAATATCCCTCTGGAAACAGGGATCAGCAAACTTGGTTCTCAAGATGTTCTTGGACTTCAATTCCCATGAATTGAATGTACTGACTTGGGGTTCTGACTTGGGCTTCTGGTAATTGAAGTGCAAGAGCACCTGGAGAGTTAAGTTTGCTGACCATTGGTCTGGACAATCTGCCCCAGAAATTTCATTAAGACATTTAAAAAGGCATAGGAATGGAGGGCGGAGCAGCAACCACCAGCAACTGTGCGGCGGGCCCCAGCCTGGAGGGCAGAGCAGCAACCACCACTACCGGACACCCCGCCATCACCGGACAGTCTCGGCCAGCCCCGACCTGGAGGGCAGCGCAGCAACCAGCAGCGGCAACCAGCAGCAGCAACCAGCAGCAGCTGTGCGGCGGGTCCGGCAATAGAACTGCCGCTGCTGCCACCGGACATTTTGTGATGCGGTCAGGATGTATACATTCTTTTTCTTGTTGAAATTAATGCTTTGTTATTGTACCGATATGTAATTTTGTAATATGCAATTGTATTGTATATTGACTATGTTTGTGGTCTGGATGTATACATTTCTCTTGTTGAAACTAATTGTTTTGTTACTGTGACTGATACTGATATGTAATTTTGTAATTGTACCGAACATTTTCAAGACTTTGTATCTTTGTGAGCTGCCCAGAGTTGCTCTGCGAATGGGGCAGCATAAAAGTCTAAAATAAATAAATAAGGAATACCACCATTTTATGGAACTTTTTGAAACTGAAAAAACCCTGTAAAACAGGGTTTCCAACACTCAAATCAAACAATCTGTCTAGACTGATACAACAGTTATCTGTATCAAAGCCAAAGAAAGCCAACAGGAACCTATATATTCATCCTTCTTCTGCAAGGATCATCTCATAGGGTCATCTCCATTCTAAAACCACACCTAAAGCCCAACTGAAGTGGTTACAGTAGTCATCATTCAGAAGTTTACTGATGAAGTGGACTTGGTCCACAAAAGCTCACATTTAAATGCAGAAGTTAGTCTTTAAGGTGCCACAACATTTAGCCTTTTTTTTTGCTTTTTTTTGTTTAATTTCTGATATGCTTGCACAGACTAACACGGCTACTCTAATTCTTCAATCTCAATTTACCGGGAGTAATTAGGCAAGCCAGGCAAGGAACAAAAACACATTTACACAGACAGACTAAAACAGCCCACATCTTCAGGCCTCAACATCCAAAACCAGTTCCAACACAGTGGAAAAGTGAGCACATGGGATACTTCTATCATTTGGTCCAAATCAACTGTGGAACCCAAATCATGGCAGATACAGTATAAATTATTTTATCCTTGAACTATATAGTAAACCATTCATGGCAGGTTTCATTTCTTTCTTTCTTGGTTCTGATAAGCTTGTGAAATGATACGTACCCACTGAAAAAGCTGTGCAGAGTGATGTTATGAAGAAACAATAGTGGTGAGAAAGCTATTCTTCTTTCCTATCAGCAATGTCACTGTTTAATAAGCTCTATCCTTTTCCAACCAAAACTGATATCAATCTTCCACCATTTGCAATGCTAACGAACTTTGAAGATAAATACATCTCTGATCTTAAATAAAATTTACTTGTCACCATGTGCCAAAAACAGCAACTCTTCTCATAACATTGGGTCATTAAACACCTAATATTTGACTTTCAAAAACAATCCAAGATAAACAAGATGATTACATTCCTTTAAACAACTTGTCTTCAGTTGATTGATCAGGACTCACTATTGTGCTCTCCTGATATAAGAAGTAGCAAACAAACAAACAAGTCCCACATTGTGCATTTAGAAAAATTGTGAATTGATCCAGGATTGGTGAAAGTGCTTGCATACCTGTCCAAAGCAAAAGCACCTTGTGTAAGGAAGTATTTAGTATCCCCTTATGCAAGTTGAAGCTGCATTTTAGTTCAAATAACAACTTCAAAAATCTCTACTTACACAACAGAAAACCGAGAGATAAAGGAGAATAATGTTCTATTAATATTCAACAGAATTCTAGAGTCAATTTTTTTAAATGTAAGAGTTTTTACTTGCATCCCAAATCAATGAACAATAAAATGCCAGGAAGATCAACAAACTGAATAATCCAGCAAAGACAGAAATACACATTGCACTGAGTATTATCATTCACTGTATCACAACACAGTTATAAACTGAAATTAACTTTTGCAAAAATTAATAAAGTAAACCAAACAGTGACCCTTTGTGAATCTAAAACAAGAGAACTCAGGAAATCGTCAGCTGCAACTTGTATTCAAGAATACTGTACGTTTTTTCCCCTGAAGCAGGAAAAATGCCATTGGTAGTGATTTTGTTTAAGGTGGATCCTATCTTGCCATGAAGTGACCCACACACTTTGATCACGGAGCCATCTCCTCTGGCTCATATATAAATGTGACATGCAGGATTTAACACTGGGACTGCAATGGACTGCCACAGCCTTGAGGATATTTAAAAGGTGTGCCTTCCATCTGGCACGGCCTCTTCCACCTCCATGATAATTGGGAATCAGAAGTGGTTCTTCCTCTGCTCATTTTGCCACTGGCCCCTTTAGGAAGTCAGGTTATTTACTGCCTAACACTCGGCATTGAGTCACTGATTGTACAGTCTATTCCATTACCATAGCAGGATATTTGGCCAGAAATCAACTCAGGAAATACATCATAGGTTTAAACTCCTCTGTTTCTATTACTGGTCTATGGAACTCCCTGCCAGAAGAAGTGGTGACAGCTGTCAGTCTTGAGAGCTTTAAGAAAGGATTAGACAAGTTCATGGAGGACAAGAGTATCAATGGCTATAATTATGGATACCTAAGGACAACTTCCGGGTTGGAGAGATAGGCAGGATATCTCTCAATGCCATTTCCAGGGAATCCTAAGCAGGTGAAGGCATCTGCTTGGGAAAAATACCCTGAAGGAAATGGTGAGCCACTGTGTGAGACAGAATGCTGGACTGGATGGGCTGTGGCCTGTTCCAGCAAGGCTGTTCTTATGTTCTTATATATACTGTATTTGCCGGCGTACAAAACACATCGGAGTATAAGACACACCCCATTATTACCAAAATAGCCCACTATATGCACAGTACAAGATTCACTACTCCATTTTTGCAGTTTATTTTAGGAGGGGAAGTGGGTCTTATATGCCATCAACTACGGTAACTGCTGAGTATATTCAAGTGTTCAAAGTATGTCCTTTATATTATATTCTGGATAGATTATAGATTATGTTAAAGTTTGAAATCTGAGGTGTATGTTTTACTGAACTTAAGCTTTGACTTTTCACTTTGAAATTCATTATTTCTGTTGAACGTTTTCTTGACAACTCAGCCAAAATTGAGAACTCTTTTTAAGCTTTGAGCTACTTTTGCATGGGGCTTTCATTAATCTAAGATGGCAAACAGTATTTCAAAATACCGATGAACTCATCAGTATGTGATAGAAAACATGCAGAATTATCTACTATAACTATATTTTTACATATCAGAGAGTAAACAAAACAAAAAAAAGACAAAAAAGTTGTGGCGCATTAAAGACTAACTCCTGTACAGTCAACCCTCGCATAACACGTTCGGATAGCATCATTTCCGCTTAACAACGCATCGTTATGCACCACGTGTTCCCCCGCATAACATTTTTAGTGTCGTTGTCCGGACAACAATGCTAAAATAACCAGATGATGCTAAAAATGTTGTTATGTGGGAAACTCCATAGAAACCTGCATAACAAAAATCGCTTAGCAACGCTACTTGGGGATCCAAGTAACGTTGTTATGTGAGGGTCTACTGTATTTAAATGTGAGCTTTTGTGGATTAAGTCTACTTCATTAAACATAAATCTTCTTTCTGAAAGTCTACAGGGAAAAACAATGTACTTACAACTTAAAGTAGTGTTTTTTTTTTCTTATCACAGAAAAAATAAAGGCATCCTACCACTTGTATTTATTTTTCCAAATAGCTGACCTTCGCTGTCAGTAAGCAGAGTGATAAGCCAACCAGCTGTTTCCTCTGTGGGCTACAATACATTCTCTTCCTTTTTAAGGCCAAACAAACAGCAGGGCTTAAGCCAGCTGCTAGAATGTCACAAGCATATATTTAACTCTGATCTCATTTATTGCGTTTCCTCAGTGACTACACATACCTTTCTTGCTTCTGCCTGCTGACATTCTTTATGAAGTTAATACCTCCACTTTGCTAGGCAGTTTAATACATAATCAGAAAGCAAAGAGATACCAGTATATGTCTCAGGCAAGGTTTTATCATATCCATTTGCACTTTATTTGCTTGCAGTGACTGAAGGAGAACCATGCTGCAGTTCTGAGAACAGTTAGGCATACATTTGCGCCACTGATTCAATAAGACTTGTGTCCAACAAATTCACATGGATGAATTTCTGAAATCTTTTTTCAGCTTTTAAGTTATTATATGAATTGTTGTGTTACCAATCATCATAAAAATGGCTAACCTTGAGGTTTAAAATTTTCTTATTGCTATGTAAAGATCAATGATGTAATATATTAGCTACAGCATTGGAATGAATAGAACTCAGAAAACCTGGATTTAAATCTTGACTCAACCACAGAAATTTCTTAGGAAGTGGCACAGGTAAACAAATATATCTCTATTCACATATTCCTGTGATTAGCCCACAATTTCTATTTAGTTCCCGAGTACTTGTCTTAACATGTAGATTACCCTCCAGTGTTGATAATTACCATATTTGCTGGCGTATAAGACATCCTTCCCCCCTTTAAAATACACTGGGGAAATGGAGTGTGTCTTATAATCCAATTCATTTTATACAATGGCAAATATAGTAGCTAAATTCCCATTCTTTTGGACACAGGTTTTTTTAAAATTTGAAATGAATATTTAAAATAGTCCAATATTTCTTACTTGCTTGTGTGGAAAGGTGGTACAAAAATTTTAACTTTACAAACAAATGTGGCTCGATTCTAAAAGCAGGATTCTTGAAAATGTAACTAACTCAGTAAAGCACAGATTCACTCATAAAATTACTGCAGACATCCCACAAGCCATTAAGCTAGGAGGATGGTAGAGATAACCATAGCATTGAGTTGATTCTATCTTGGACTCAAGTTAAACTATGCCTATTCGTCAAGTCTATTCACCCAGGATCCTGGGCTCAGTTTAGAGAGTTCTAATGTAGTATACATTGCACATGTGGCTTAAAGTGTATTAAAATATTTTACTGTCTATAGCAGGGGTTCTCAACCTTTTCAAATCAGGGGTCAGGTCACACTCCCTCAATCAGTTGAGGGGGCTGGACTGGTTGTAAATGAGTCCGCAGCCAATTCTAGCAGCGGTGGCAGCAAGACTGGAGCAAGGGTGGAGGCTGGATTATTTGGCGCCGCAGGCAGTAAGTTGAGTACCCCTGGTCTATAGAGAAGGCTGAGATTTGGTATACAATGCAGAATACATACCTGCATAAAATAAAATAATGTGAGCAAGGGAGGCTGACTGCTGTAACTCCAAGATTATAGAATACTGGACTGAGTTAAAATTCTCCTTTCTGAGTAGATCAAAATCAAATCATCTTTATTTGTGTTGCTAAATGCTTTAGCAAGATAAATATAAAATTTAGAAGGACATAGAATTTACAAATCATTATATTAAAATGTAGTTGTTTGTATACATCAGATACCAGTATCAGAGATTAAACAAATCAATTTTAAAAACTATTTTAAAATCATATTGGACCTAATTTTGATTGCTACTACTAAAAAATTAGCGGACTATTGTAACTTATTTGTCTCAATACACAAGGCGGCAGGATGCATAAAAATCAGAGGATCAACCTGGGTTCTTAACTAACAAGGGGCAAATTAGCTCTTCGGGCATGGCATTAAATCATGCACATGAAAGGCCCTTCTACATTTTGGAAGTGTTAGTAAATGCAGATATTGTGCCATTGTTTTTAGACAATTCATCGTGAAGCAGTCATACCAAGGAATAAATTATCATAGCAGACAATTTATTTTGGTTTCAATATTGTAATCTCTGCTCTATTATTATTATTATTATTATTATTATTATTATTATTATTATTATTATTATTATTATTATTATTATTATTATTATTATTATTATTATTATTATTATTATTATTATTATTATTATTATTGCTGCTTTATCCTATCCAGAGGTAAATAAGAAATCAGATGACAGACCAAAATTATGTAACTTGAACTTGCTATCTTTCATCCATTTACTCTCATGAGAATCTCACATAACAAGGGAAAGCAGAATGAAAGAGGCTAAATTAAGTCTTAAACCAACAGTTAAATCTCCTAACTTCCCTCTGAGTAACTTTAGGCTGTTACCCATTCTGTATGTACTTACTCAAGAAAATATCTGACTGAACCCAAGGCACTGTTAACAAAGTTAAATTTGCAAACAGTTAGAAGCCTTCTGCACATGTTCAGAGACAAACAGCCCTCAGGACCGAATTAGAAAATGAAGTCAGTTCCTTTCTCAAATAAAGGAGTCTGAGCATTCTTTGCTATGTTACAATCATATCTATGTGTAAAGTATCATTACTTACATTTTTAAAAAATTCAACAGAAAACACACTTTTGCTACATCAGTTCTGCCATCCTTATAGCAGTAATGCCCAGACTTGAAGCATCACATATTCTGGAAAAACAACTGCCAGAAACACTGAAATTTGTTCTTCTGACTAGGATTTGGAGAATGTAGTTCCAAAAACTGAAAACCTGGGAACCAGAGCCTTGCCATAACACTTTACCACTAAACAGATTACAGGTCACTGTAATGTCCTCATTCACAGGATATTAAAATGCTGCTACAGTGTTTTTACAGGTATATGACTGGAGAGCAGTCCATGTTGAATACAATAGATGCATCTCTACCAGCTGCTAAAAACAGGAATGAGCAACAAGCAGCGCACAAGCTATGTGCACACACACACACAAGGGGTCCAAATTCAACCATTTCAGTTTGGGCTCAAAAAGTCTCCTTTCTTTCTGGGTGGTCAAGGATCAATTATTCCATGATTTTGTCCTCCCCCGACATCTTCCAAAGTTATGTACAATTTCTTGGAAAACTTGAGATTACAAGGATGCTTTTTCAATAACACCTTCCAATTTTTTGTGTTTAAATCACATAAGGAAACACAGTCTACTGCTCTTTATTACATAGTACTGTGTATTACATTTTGGCTTATAAAAAACTAATATTATTAAATTTCATTAAAAAGGCAGCTAGTATAGTTTCAATTTTTAATTTCTCTATTCCAAAGAAGAATATGAAAGAAATGACTTTCAAATTTCAGGAAATTTTGTATCTTTCAAAGACAAGAAGAAAGTAGCTTCTAAGTCAGAAAAAAATTATTGAGACATGTCACCACAAATACACAAGCTCATACAATCAGAGTTGCAAGCTGAGAGAGAACATTGAATCCAAATGAGACTTGATACTTTTTTTACTTTTAACCAAGAATTTTTTATTTTTAAATAAGCAGGACCCTCAAGAATAGTCATATTGTATTAGGCAAGGCAAGGCAGAAGTAAATTCTAGTATCTCTAGAACAGGGTTCCAAACTTTTTGCACTGTGGGCCAGTCATGTGGTTGAGCGGGCAGGTCATGTGGTTCCTCCCATCGTAAAACGCATCTACGGCTGTCGTAAATGTGTTTATGACAGCCACAGGAACATTTACGACAGTGTTTACACATGCATGGACACATTTTACTTCCGCTTCCGGTAGCATTTGTGCATGTGTAGGGCGTGTTTTACCTCCACTTCCAGTAGCGGCGAAGACGCTGTGGGCTGGATGATTTGGCACCACGGCTGGGGCCAGTCCATGGGCCATAGTTTGGCCACCCCTACTCTAGAAGATAAAAAGCAGGTAATATATGTGTAACTGTTATTTTAGCACTCTTTGGTGCAGTCATGACATGAATTCTATACCTATTTAAACCATAAAGTTCAAAACCTTTAAACATTCAGGTCACATCATTCATGGGGTGAGCTCATTTTCCAGTGTTCAAAAGCCCTCCTCAGTTCTGTTGAATATGTTAGATAATTTCATTTAATAGATTTAATGTATATTTCGTTTAATATCCTAGTTACACAATCTAGACCAGGAAATGACAATGGGCTGTTTCAATTGCAAAGTGAACCAATCATATCAGTTACAGGCTGGCAACTCAGTACTACCACATGAACATACAGTACATTAACAGACAAACCAATATACTTAAAAATGGAAGGTAAATAGTTATAAGAATATCTGATCCAAAGACAGTATCATGGCCCACATAAGTGCAGACCAAACCACTACTACACATGTATATGACAGTAAGATAAATACAACAATGGAGAATAAAGACTGAGAATGATGATGCTGACCAGATATTGGCTGACATATTTTTACCAGTTCCTAACAGATATTAAGTGTTTAAAGACCAGATGAGAGTGTGGTTGTGCAAATGAAGTCACCAAACAGAAACAGGAAAGAGATTCACCCTTAATAACATATTAGGTAACTTAAAGTACTGTATAAGAGTAGGATGCATCTAAGTGCCAAAAATGAGAACATAGGATTAAACTTACAAGTTTTTGCATATGAGAAAAACTGCCACTTGAAGGCACACAGCATTTTGATGTTTTCCAGACTTTAAACAGCAAACTGTCAGTCTTCATTATTGTCTATAAAGGACAGATCCACAAGGCCATAAAATTCAAAGGGTGGATATGCTGGAGAAAAGATTGAGTTAAGGCTCTGCAGAAATATCTTTAGAGTGCAGGAGAATTTTGGCTAGATGAGAAAAGTGGTTGAACCACATTTGCCACAGCAAAATAATTTTGCAATCTGCATCCTGTGGAGGACTATGAATACAAGCAGAAAGAAAGAGTATTGTGTACAATGGCAAAAGGTTGCCAATGAGAGTTTTAGAGCTTTTTAGCTTTATATGTGGGGTGGAAGTATGTTGATAATTTTGTATAGTTGTATTTTGTTTAGGTTTTGTTGGGTCAATAAGTGGTTTTTCAATCCCGTGGTTCTGTGCAGGACAATGACAATAAAGATTTATCTATCTATCTATCTAATGAAGATGTCTCCCTAATATGACATCTATACCTATAAAATGGTGCGTTAATTGTTGGAATGTGACAAAGGATGTTGCACCAGGCCCCGCTAGCCCGTAATGGGCCTCCGTTCACTCGCCCGAACCCGGTTCGCAGGTAACTGTCGGGTTGAAATTTTCGACCCGGGGGCAGGAGCCCCCAGTTGCAAACAAAAAAAAGGGAACTTCAATTCCCAACGTTCCTTGCGCCGCGCCGTGTCAGAGCCAATCAGGCTGAGCAGCGCGGCAAAAGGAACATTTGGAAACGCGCCATGGCCAATCAAAAAAAGCCGCAGGAAAAAACTGCTACAGTAAGCAAACACGCACAGGCAAAACTACAAGCCCCAGCGTCCTGCGCGCCATTAGCACGCCGAACGCTGAGGCGGCCTGCACGCGAAAAATACCAGTAAAAAAAATGCCCCCCGCCGCTGCCCTTCTGCCCCACGGGCCAGCCAGCATGGCCCGTGGGGGAAAAAAGAAACCCCCCTGCCGCCGCTGCCCTTCCTTTCGATGGGCCAGCCGGCGCAAGAAAAAGGAAAGTTAAAAAAACCCGCTGCCGCTGCCCTTCTTCCCCACGGGCCAGCCAGCATGGCCCGCAAAGGGAAAAAAGGAACCCCCCCCCGCCACCGCTGCCCTTCCCCACGGGCCAGCCAGCATGGCCCGCAGGGGGAAAAGGAACCCCCCGCTGCCGCTGCCCTTCTTCCCCACGGGCCAGCCAGCATGGCCCGTGGGAAAGAAAGCCCTCCCCCGCCAATGCCCTTCCTTCCCACGGGCCAGCCAGCATGGCCCACGGGAAAGAAAGCCACCCCCCTGAAAAAGTAAATAGAAACCAAAAACAATCAAAAATCCAAAAAGGAAACACAAAAACAGCCAAAAACAAACAAGAAAAAACACACAGACCCCCCCCAATCCAAACCACCACCACCACAAAAAAAAAAACCCAGAGAGCTTACCAAAAGACGCCTACTATCCATGAGGACCGGAACTCAAATGAGAAAATAAAGAATAAACTTACCAGAAGCGACACCCAGAGGACAGAAGAGAACAATTATAGAGAGGAAGAAAAGCTCACCGCCCCCACCCAGAGGCCAAAAGAGAAAAAACATTCAAAAATATTGAAACTAATAAGATTAATTCCAAAATTAATCAAATAAATTATAAAAACATTTAAAAATAATCTCAAAAAATACAAAAAAAAACAGAACTCACTTTTCACTCAAAAAAACCAAAACAAAAAATAAAATTGGGTAAAAATAAAGATTTAAAAACCAAAATTAAATTTTAAACTAAATAAAATAAAATTAATTAAATTAAAATAAAATTTGCATAAACATAAAACAAAAACCTTCAAAAACCAATATAAAGAGCCCAGCATGCAAAAAAAAACACTGGGAGCGCAAGTCCGCCACAGGCGGACGCAGCGCCTCGAAGCCACAAAATCACAAAACCTTACAACACCATTTAAAACAGCCCAGCACCATTGGTTCAAGAAAAAAAACGAAACCCTTTACTATCCAACACAATTTTTAAAAGCCCGGCACAGCCTGGCAAAATATGCTAGTATTTAATAGGAAGCTGAGGGAAGCTGCAAATAAATCCATCAACTGAGACGTCTTCAACAAAGAAACACCAGGTGCTGATGGCAATAGTTGTGACTCTGCTATGTCACTGACTTGGATCTCCTAAAGGAAATTTATTAAGAAACTACCAATCAATGCAACACAATGAGAATATAGGAGGGATAGTGTAGTAGACAGGGGAAAACTATAAGAGGGAAAGAAGAAACATAAAAGATCTGAGACCTGTTCCCACCAGGTGATAGCAGGTGCCTCATTTTTGTCATGATTTGAAATAAACCCACAGTTCAATAATATGAATCAGACTTGTCATGTTCCAGTAGTCTACCAATTCTACAATGATAACAATAATATGGGCTTATACTTGGTGAGACAACACCTATTCACTCTCAGAAAATAACAATGGATGTCTCAAATGGAACATATATACATTAATGGTAACAGTTATTTGAGTCTGGAGGATGAAAAGTTTCTGATGTATACAACAGACTTTTACAACCACCAGTGCATTATTACAAGAATTTCCAATGTAACAAAAGATCGGACTGAATGTTCCACAGAAAGTGGAACAGAACGAGAAATGTGGACGTACATAGAAGTATAGTATTGTCGATATAGATGCTCTAAATTTGAACTGACAATAGAAGTGACAAGGCAGATAATTTTTTTAAAAAAATTAAGCATGAGAGATTTTAGAGAATATCCTGATTTTAACTAACGTGACTCTGGGTTAAGTTTGAATCCAGAATTGTATCTTATGAACTCCATGTGTTGAGCAGGCCTGAGTTGAATTTGAATTAATTCATGTAAGTAGTAAATTATGTAAGGAGGCGAAGCATGAGAGAGAGATCGTCTTGGAACGTAGGGTGCAAATCCACAGCCAGAAGTCAGCCAGCCATTCTAATAAGAGGCATCGGAAGGCTCTGGGGGTCTACTGTGCTGAGTGGCATTTCCAGAAAAAACGAATTACTTGTTTATTTGCCCCACTAGCACTTAATTTGAATCTCATTTTGATAGATTTATTTTTCATTAACCTGATTTTATTCTGTGTTTAACTGCCATGTTACATTCCCACACGGTATACTGCAGGGATCTAACTTGTTATGGGGGTGCAAATAGTGCTGTGTAGATTAGAAGAAAGTTTCTCTTTCTACCTGCCAGAGCAGGGAAGTGTGTGGGCCAAAGGAAATGTCTGTTGCTTTGTCCCTCCATTTCCTCAGCAAAACCTCAGCCTGCTGGATCTTCCTGAATAGATTTCCACTCGGAGGACACTATGGCAAGAGTTGTCTTCACTCTTCCACCTCCACTTGGCAAAGTCATTTTTGCTTTACCCTGTCAGCCTGCTGTGAAACAAGTGAGAAAAACTGCTGAAGAATCACCCGGCCCACTCCTTGCTTTTGATAAAACTGCTAAGTATAACTTCAAGAATGGGCATAAGTCATGATAACAAGTGGAGGAGGTGAAAGTAACAGACAGACTAGCAGGGGAGTTCCTCATTCTTCCTCATCAGCAGTATTGTGAGGCATCTCTGGTTGAAGTGCTTAAGCATACAGTATTTATGAGTGTCTTTTGCTTCACCTTCTTTATCTATCAGTGACTTGAGGGGGACATGAAAGGAGCCTCCCTGAAGATTGCTATTTCAGAGATCGGGCGACCCCTGGGCAACGGTGATCTGTCACCAGCTAATCCTTTCAATCCAGAAGCACCTTCCCATATAATCTTTACCTGTAAGAAGGGGGTTGCGTGGCACGTGTCCGGCATACGTGGCCACACCCAGCCCAACCATCCTGTACCAAGCCGCCCACACTTACCTTAAAACCAAACTCACAATGCCGCAAGGGTCTCGAAACAAAGAGTGGGGCAAACGCCCCACAAACACAAACAAAAAAAACCCTACACATCCCAGCGTCCTCTGCGCCGTGCCACCCCTCAGCTAATCAGGCTGAAGGACGTGAGCGCGGAGGCCGGGAAAGCTGGTGTGCACAAAAAAAAACCACACCTCACGCAGCAGGAGCACAAGGCCGGTGAAGGCGGACGCAGCGCATTACCGTCCTAGGGTAAGTTAAGGGGAAAAAACAAAGGCAGCAGGCAGAGATTCGGGAGGGGAGGCCCTTATGGATCGCTGCCTGCTGCCTTTGTTTTTTCCCCATTAACTGTTTCAAAGGCTGACACGAAGCAACCTTCGAAACAGTTAATGGGGAAATGCAAAGGCGTCAGCCAGCAATCCGTAAGGGGAAGCACTGTCCTTGGTGGATCGATGGCTGCCGTCTTTCTATTACCACGACCGCTGTTTCATGTCAGCTCTCGAAACAGCAGTGGGGGTAATACAAAGACGGCAGCCAGCGATCCAGAAGGGAAAGCGCCTCCCCTCACGAATCGCTGCCTGCTGCCTTTGTATGTCCCCCTCAACTGTTTCGAAGGTTTACACACAAAAAACATTGAAGCAGTTGAGGGGGGGAGGCCTCCCACCCCTTACGGCAGGGAAAGGGGAAACGGAAAACCTATGCCTCCCACCCTTCCCTGCTTCCCCGCTCCCCACCCAAGGCAGGGAAAAGGGAAAAATGGAAAACTTCCGCCTCCCCTTCCCTGCTTCCCCACCCCCACCCCAGGCAAGGAAAGGGAGAAAAAACGCTTCCGCTTCCCCCCTTCCATGCCTACTCACCCGGGCACAGCCTCAACACCTCTCTCTCTCTCTTCCCTCCCCCCTCTCTCTGTGTGTATTGTGTGTGTATGATTGTGTTGTGTGTATGTGTAGTTGTGTTGCATGTATGGCTGTGTTTTGTTGTGGTGTGTGTGTGCACGCGTGTGCGTGTGTGTACCCCCAAAACCACCCCAACCACCAACACACAAGTTATACCTGCCCAGCAGGGCCAGGCAAAAAATGCTAGTGTTATTACAATATATGCTGGTGGTGTGTCTGACACAAATAAAGAAAAGTGACTTGAACACAGTCTGACTAGTGGTATGATATTGGCCAGATAACAGAAAGAAAACCAACATATTATAACAACCTTTCAACAACTTTACCAAGAATTATATATCACACAAAATTCATGTTTAAAAATTAGTAGAATTCTTTGAAAGATTACTATTTCTGAAGTGTCCACTGAACACCAATAACAAAAGAGGTAACTAAATAAATACAGAGCATGAAAACAGATTCACGAACAGATGGATTTACCAGTGAATTCTATCATTCTCTGAAAATTTCACACTAATACATACCATAATGAAAAATGTCAACCTAGCACAAAAAGAGATACCAGCCACATTAATAGACTATCATAAAATACATTTTGAAACTGGATAAAACTCCTCAACTCTCCTAATCATTTTGAACAGTATCTTCACTCAACCAAGATGCCAGGACTTGTTAAAACAATTAACAGGATTTTTCATAAATATACCCACTATGATCAAACATATCCACTATGGTTCATGACGAAAAGAAAACTACAAACAAATATAAAAAGGTGGATAGGCTATACAGAAATCTTCCAGAGACAACAAAAGCATGCTATACAACACCTTCACTGGCTGCCAGTCTGTTTCTGGGCCCAATTCAAAATGCAGATTATAACCTAAAAACACATGGGCAGTTTGGCTATCTGAAGGACTGTATCACCCCATATAACACTCCTAGGCTGTTTAAGAATCTCTAGCAGTTTACCCACTACTTGAATATCTCACTTACTTTGAAAGTCGGTTCTGACAATAAAAACTTAAGGGCTCAAGCAAATCAGTTTTTTTTTCCTTCCTTGTCAACCGACACTCATCAGCAATCTGTTGGGTCCTGGAGATGTTCAAACTCTTGCTGAGCCATTTTGAATCTGCTTTTAATAAACCATTTCCCTATTTTTTTCCAATTTAAAAAACAGTACCCAGAAAACTTTCTAATATTTAGGACCCCCCACACCAAAATATTGCCAACCTGTACGGTAATTACCATACCATACAGTAATTTGGCCCTCTGTACAGTGTACGGTTACCATATGGAGAAGTACGGTAACTTTATGATAATTTTGGAAAATATATTTTTTAAAAAGCTACTGCTGGTTTTTCCTGAAAAATATTTTTTAAAAGTTACTTCCGGTTGTTTCCTGAAAAATATTCAAAGAAATGTCCGCCCAGACATAATTCACAACTCCGCCCACTGCATGTACGGTATAAGTACGGTAATTTGGCTTCAGACGTACGGTAATTACTACCAGTACCACTCTCCTCACTTTGATTATAGTTATGAACCATCAAGTCTGAACCAATTTATAGCAATCCTAAGAGTGCTTTCAAGGTAAGTGAGATATTCAAGGAGTGGTTTTACCAGTTTGATGCGCCAGTGATCATCTATGGCTGCGACAGCAATTTCCAAGTTTCCTCAGTCTTCCTGAGTCCTACTTTGTCACTCTATTCAGTAAATTACACTGGGTATTTCAAATGCTATGGACTGCACATTCGTTATAGAAGAGGAATTGCAGCTGGAGGGAGGGGAATAATCTCTAGAAGTTTACATATATTTTAAAAGCTGGCAGTCATAACTTCTAATTTTCCTTGTGAACTACAGAAATGTATGAGGGTTAAGTTTCACATCATTTCTTAATATCTCAAATTACATGAAGTTGGAAAATAAAAATTATAAACACACACAACAGAACAGGATTGTGTGAAATATTCTGCCTCAAAAAAGTAGGTGGGCCCCCTCACTTTTATCCTTTTGCCAACATTTAAAGACCTGCCTCTTTAAACAGGTTTTTAATAACGTTGAGTCTCTTTGGATGGTGACTTTTTGTTCTTTTAAGTTCAATTTTTTAATTACTATTTTATGTTAAATTGATTTTTAATATTGCATTTTATAGCGATTTCAGTGTGGCACGTTTTAATTATTGTGAGCTGCCTTACATGCCCTTATCTAGAAAAAGCTGACCTACAAATGAAACAAGTAAAATAACAAATAAATTCAAATGTTTTAAATTGCAACACCTATATCCCCACATCTTTGCCTGTGATACAGCTGACAAGACTTGTAGGATAAAACATTTAAAGAGCCAAACCTACCTCTCAATCAAGCTTCAAAACATTTCAGGTTTTTTTTTGCTTTCAATTAATTCCAAATTAAAAATATGTATATTTCATACAGAGATGTAAAGCGGGGAACAGTTTTTTCCTGAAGCCTTTCCCCCCAAAAAAATTTTTTGAAAAGGGGAAGAAAATCAATTATGGAATGTAGATGACAGACCCAAAAGCAAACCTATTCTCAGCCATAAAATACACTCAGTGACTTTGGACCAGTCCCCCACCCACCCCCCAGCCTCTCAACTCACAGGGTTATTACCAAGATACAGCAATACCTCGAATAACACTGAAACTTGGTTCTAAAAGTCTGGGTGGGTCTGCAAGGGAACGAGCACAACTGGAGATCCAAGCCACAAAGCCGGCAGGGCTGGTCTCCGCGCCTGGGAGACCGGGGGCCGTTTCCCAGACCTCCACAAGCCAGCCACCTGGGTCGCAAAGTGCTTGAAGACCCAGGTAGCTAGCTTATGGAGGCCTGGGGGAAGATCCCCCGTCTTCTTGCAAGCCAGCCGCCTGAGTCGCAAAACACTGATCCAAGCGGCTTGCTTGCGAGGAGACAGGGCTCTTTCCCAAACTGCCGCAAGGCAGCCACCTGGATACTAATATAAGCGGCTGCCTTGTGAAGGGGCTAGGAAGACCCACGCCTGTTCCACAACGATCAGTAATTATCCAGGTGGCTGGCTTGCACAACAGTCGGGGATCTTCATAGCCCCTTCACAAGGCAGCTGCCTAGTGAAGTATCCAGGCGGCTGCCTTGCAGAGATCTGGGAAAGAGCTTGGATCTCCAGTGGTGCCTGTTTCGAGGCTTGGCTCAAAACAGCGAGGGCACCTCTGAGGTCTCTGCCCCAAAGCCAGCAGAGCTGGTCTCCGCCTGGGAAGGCGCTTCCCAGGCAGAGAAGCAGCCCTGCCAGCTTTGGGGCAGAGATCTCTGAGGTGCCCTTGCTGTTTTGAGGCTTGGCTCAAAACAGCAAGGGCACCACCAGAGATCCAAGCCCCAAAGCCTGCAAGGCTGGTCTCCGCCAGGGAAGCTCCTTTCCAGGCGGAGACCAGCTTTGCAGGCTTTGTGGCTTGGATCCCCAGTGGTGCCCTCGCTGTTTAAAGGCTTAGCTCGAAACAGTGAGGGCACCACTTAAGATCCAAGCCGCAAAGCCCGCAAGGCTGGTCTCCACCTGGGAAGGCAGTTCCCAGGTGGAGACCAGCCCTGCCGGATTTGCGGTTTGGATATCCAGTGGTGCCTGTTCCCTTGCAGAAGGGGCCGCGGATATGTGCATACCCACCTGCGGCCCCTTCTGCAAGGGAACAGGCCACACGCTTGGCAGGTTCCCTTGCAAAAGGGGCCACGAGAGGGTCTGCACTCACCCACAGCCCCTTCTGCAAGGAAACGAGTCATGCCTGGCTGCTTCCCTTCCTGGAGGGCCGACAGGTGTTTCTGCACTCACCCACGCCCCCTTCTGGAAGGAAATGGGCCACATACCTGGCCGCTTCCCTTCCCGGAGGGCTGGAGGGTGTCTCTGCGCAAGGCAACCTGGGGAAAACACAATGCATCAGATAATGCTAAACTAATGTTATCCAGTGCAATTTTTTTCAAAATTCCACATCATTATCCGATTTTAGCGTTATGCAATGCATTTGTTATCCAAGGTATTACTGTAATAAAGTGAAAAGAGTCATCATTTCCAAAAACCTTCATGGCAGAGGTAAACTTTTTGATGTAGGGAAAGGGACTCTTAGCTATTACACTAGGCCCATTCTGCAATATTACCTCTCTTTTTCCATTATTTTTTCTTTTCTTTTCTTTTTTTCCCTTTTTTGGCAATCTGCTTGATAAAATGCTTTCCTAACCTGTTTTCATTAATTCATCAATTATGACGCAAAATTACTCTCACCATAAAGCTGCAAAATAAGAAATATGTTGGGTGCTCTAAGCTTTAGACCTGCCCACTCAGTAGCTTACTTGGATCCACAAAACTTGCACAAATGAGACCACATAAGAAAGAACACTGAGACAGTATCACATGAGTCAGAAGATAGATTCACTAAAAGTATGTACTTACATCTGGAAATTCTTTTACAGGCACATATAGTTTCTCTTGTAACTGTACAATAGGTCCAGTGGCATCAGGTAACTCTGCACTCCTCTTCTCCGTACTACCATTTAATGTGTCGTTATACATGTCTTTCCGTACTCTGCTAATTTCTATAGGGAGAAAATGTATAATGTGTATTAGAATAAACATATTAAAAAACTAGAAGAATGGTTAATTTCATTGTGACATTGCATTTCTTTTTCAAACATGTAATTAGAAACTTACTACAGATATTCACTTTTTAAACCAACTACTGCTAACCTTACTTCAACATTATTTACAATGTAACTCCAATCAAAAGTACAGTTCATAAGCATTGATAATAATCATAAGCAGGGCTCTTTATACTTCAGAAGTGGCAGGAACGTCCCTGCTACCTACACTGAGCTCCCAAGTAGGGAAAAGAAGAAACAGGGGGAATCCCTGCTAGTCACTCCAACAATCTTCCTCAGACATCTCATTTTCATGGTGACTAACTTGAGCTGGTCTCGCCTTCAGGAGGGAGGCCGGCAAGAACACCTGAGGCGAGGCGGCCCCTGGACTCCCGGACGGGCTCAAAAGCCGCTGCCACCGCTGGCATCTCCACCGCCACTGAGCCCGTCTCGCCTTCGAGAGGGAGGCCAGCAAGAACTCCTGAGGCGGGGCGGCCCCTGGACTCCTGGGCGGGCTCAAAAGCCGCCGCCACTGAGCCAGTCTCGCCTTCGGGAGGGAGGCCGGCAAGAACTCCTGAGGCAGGGTGGCCCCTGGATTCCCAGACGAGCGCAAAAAAAAAAGCCGCCGCCATGAGAGGGGAGGCGATGAACTCCAGCTGAGTGGGGCGACGGGAGGACATAAGAACTGTTGCTGCCGCATCTGCCTCCAGCCATCGGTCTCCTCTCCCGGCCAGCCGGGCTGGGCTGGGAGAGGGGAGGAAATGAGTAGCAGCTGAGCGGGGCGACGGGAAGACATTTTCTGTGGCATTTGCCATGGAGGAGTAATACCACCTGGCTCCGTGGCAGCGAAGACTTTAAAAGCCAGCCACTGCCTCCTCGCCGAAGCCAACTCCCCAGGTCCGGCATTTGCCGCAGGGGAGCGATATCATCTTGCTCCGTGGCGGCGAGGATTTAAAGCCAGCCACCGCCTTGTTTAAGCCTGGTGGACTCGTTCTGCAAATGCAGCCGAGGACTTGAGAGTTGGGCTCCGATGTGGTCATTGAGCCCGGTCCTTGTTTCATGACCGCTTAAGGGCGTTTGGGGGTTGGATGGGTGGGGGTCCCTTCCTTCACCTTCAGGGCTTCAGGTCCTCAACCTCCCAACCCCCGCCAAGGGCTTCCTCCCCCTTGTCCTTCCCCCTTTGGGGGTCTCCTCAGTAACAGACCCCCTCCCTTTGCTCTCTTTTCCTTCATTGAGTGGGTAGGGGCTGTCTTTTGGGTGAGGGGGAGCAGACCCCCCAGTTGTGTTGGCCCTCAACCCTTCCACCTCACCCCCACATCTAGGCCCTTCCAAGCAACCCCCAACCTATCCCTCCATTCCTGCGGTTAGAGGAACATTTAAGAATATTTCCAAACCCAAGCAAGGCCGGGTAATCAGCTAAAGGTTTCCCTTGCTCGAAAGCCAGTCGTATCCGACTCTAGGGTGCAGTGCTCATCTCTGTTTCTAAGCCGAAGAGACAGCGCTGTCTGCTTCTGCAGGGTAATCAGCTAGTATTCTCTAAACTTCAGCTACTTAAGCACATTGGAATCTCTCTTAAAAATTCCCTGCACCAAAAAAAACAAAAACCCACACACATTCTAAGAACCATACAGGGTAGCATTAAGCTTCATATGACTTTAAAAGTTACATATGTGCAGCAGTGGCAAGTGCTCTTCAGTATATCATGCAGCTTGCCCTTCTCTCTATCTCTTGTTATTGTTATGTGGTATCTAATTCCATAAAACTTACTGTAACCCAGTGATTCCCAATGTTGGGCCCACACTCCACAGGGGGGCTTTCAATTCCCCAAAGCCTAAGTTAGTACATTGGCTGATCAGTGCTTTGACTTAGGCTTCTGGGAATTGAAGTCCAAAAACCAAAGGTTGGGAAACATTGCTGCTTCTTCCGTGTCTAGACCAGACGTAAAAACAGCAAAATAAAGCCACCATTTGGATGGTTCTGTCAGCAACTCCTGCACACGTGCCAACTCTAGAGATGTAAAATTTCCAGAAATTTTGAAGCTTGGGAAAAAAACGTGTTTTTTTTCCCCAGGGGAAAACGAAAATTTTTGGAAAATTGAAAATAATCTGATACCATACATTTTTTTTAGAAATGATTTATAAAATATTTGAACCCAGCCTTATCTTAGCATATTTTATTCATCATGTTAAAATAAAACATTCCATAATATATATATATTTTTAATTTTTCTAATTTTTCAGAAAAAAACAAAAAAGGCTTCAGAAAAAAACAGAAAAAAACTGAGTTTTTTTCTGGGCCTTCACATCTCTAGTGCCAACATTACTTTAACATTACCTAGCACTAAACTCCCTCCATCTCAGTATTCTCCTTGTCCCCTCCTGGGTCCTCCCAGACACTCAGCTCTTACAAACTGAAGCCTATTGCTTGCTTTATGAAGTTAATCTCATGTTTTGCCTTTCTTTTTTCTGCTCTCTTCAACCTTTCCCTTAATTACTGTCTTTTCCAGAAAGTGTTGTCTTCTTATTTTGTCCCAAAGTATGACATCTCATTATTTTTGCTACAGAGTGTCTATAGAGCCTTTTCTATTCATCTTTCTTGTAGCCCAAAGTATCAAAAAGCTCTACTCCAGCACCAAATTTAGAATTTCCTGTCAGCTTTCTTCACTGTCCAGCTTTCAAATCTATACAAAGTAAGTTGAAATACAGTCATGTTGACCTCAGTCTCCACTGACCCATCATTACACCTGATGATTTTCTCTAGTTTCTTTACACCTGTTCTCTAAAGTCTCAGTCGTCTTCTGATTTCTTGGGTGCAGTTTCTATTTGGTTTGATGAACTGAACTAAGCTATATAAAATTTCAATCTTTTTTTACTGTCATCAATAAAGTTGCATAGTTCTTCCATAATCATGATTTTTATTTTCTCAATGTTCAATTGTCCTGCTTTGTAGCTTCTTCTACTTTCATCACAAGTCATTTCAAGTACAGTAATACCTCATGCAAAGTCCTTCACACAACATCGGATTCATACAACATCGCCTAATTCCTTGAAAAAAGTTGCCTCATACAAAGTCGTGCGACTTTGTATGAGGCATTGGGTTTTTCCCAGGTTGCATTGTGCCTGGGCAGTATAAAAGGCAGGACACATGCGTGCATTGCTCTTGTGGGTTTTGCATGCAGTGAAGAGTGGTTAGGAGTGGTTTTGAGCACGATTTTGGATTTTTTTGAATTTTTTCATCAGAATTTTTAAAAGCATTCCTGAGATTTTTGCAGCATTCAGGTTCTTGGACAATCAGGGTTGTTTGACATGCTTTTGTAATGTATCTAGCCTTTAGACAATGATTTCTTAAAGTTCTGTCAGTTTCCTGTCTGTTTCCTTGACTTTGCCCTGAACTCTGTGCTGTTACAGTATAATTTATCTCTATGGAAACGACGTTGTACGAGGCATCGCGGCAAGGATTTGGACGTTGTATGAGGCATCACGGCTAGGATTTTGCATGCCTCATACAAAGTCCAAATCCGTATAAAGTCCAAACTTGTGGAACCAAGTTTGGAAGGTGTATGAGGTATCACTGTATTTACAAAAGGGTACATTAAGAGCTAATCCAAATAACAACCAGAGATCGTCTGCTACTGCCAGCTGCAGGAAGCTGTATTGATTTGCATACTTATCTGTCATGTTGATTAATCACTCTATGCATCTGCATCTGATGTATATAAATTCATGCCTTGACATCTCACTCATATGTCTGATGAAGTGGACTTGATCCACAAAAGCTCACATTAAAAATATAGCAGTTAGTCTTGAAAGTGCCGCAACATTTTTGTTTTCTGATATACTCAAAACACAGACTAACACGGCTACTATTTCAGATAAATGAAATACACTGTCTGACAAATTTGCCTATGCAAAACCATTCTGCTTCTCTATATTCTGTCCTACCAGTATTTTCACATTCACAATAGTTATCAGAACAATCAAATGCTGAGGCACACCCATAGATTCTCACCATCCACAGAACCAAATGTTTTGCTGCAGTCCGTGCGCTCCGGTGTCTAGTCATGCCTGCCACATGACCACGGAAATGTCTGCAGGAGCAGACAGCGCTGGCTCTTCGGCTTAGAAACAGAGATGAGCACTGCACCCTAGAGTCGGATACGACTGGCTTTCGAGCAAGGGAAACCTTTACCTTTACCTTATAAAGCACAAACAGATTTTCTTCTGAAATGCTTGTGTGTGCACCAGTAGCAAGCATGTATGATTGTGCATTTTCCTTTTTGGATTTTAGCCTGAACATTGAGCATTTCTCACTCCATATAGGCTAAATGTCTCTGTAGCAACTTCAAGCATCATTACAACAGACATATACATTATTAGAGTTCTGAAGTGATCTGAACAGCTCTCTTTCACCAATCCATCCTGCTACCTGGGCAAACTTCAGCAGAAGCTGGAAAATGTGAACCACTTCTGAGTACTTTCTCCCTGCAAAATCCTGGAAGTCAATGCTAAGTCAAAAATAAACTATACAACAATTAGTACTATTATTGTCCTTGATACATATGTCCACTTATGCTGCAGCTGAAGAAGGTAGGAAGAGAATAACATCAAAGACAAGACTCTGCTCTAGTGTTTATTTCATATCACAAAAATGCAACAAAATCAGTGTGCCGGGCAATGGAGTATAAAATTTCTGAACATCTGCTTTAAGGATGCAATTTAAAGTGGCTGAGAATTGCTAAACCTGAGATGTACACCAAATTTTGGCTAGGACTCCAGTCACAGTTGTAACTCTGAAAAGCAATGTTGACAAAGGAGCATTCTTTGCAGAGCTATTATTTCATACAATCTATTGTTCAGCACAGATCTAATATTGTCAGACAACATTGCAGGGCTGCTTCCAACTCTAAACCAGGAGTTCTCAACCTTTTTAAGCCAAGGGCCGGGTCATGCTCCCTCGGACAGCTTTGGGGCCCGGATAGCCATTTTGCCCTTCCTCCATGACATGGCACCTCCTGGTGTGGTGGAGGCGGCGGGGGCCACATAAAATGGTACCATGGGCCGCATCCGGTCTGTGGGCCGCAGGTTGAGAATCCTTGCTCTAAACCAACTATGTAATATCTACTGATCTTACACAGTAGTGTTGCCACAAGACATACACTCTCAGCCACAGCCTCTCCCAACTCACAATATGGAGAATTTACAGTATTTGTCTTGAAATTTATATTAGCAGAATTTTTACAGGAATGCTTCACGTGAATTAGAAATCAAACTAGAGAAAGCACTAACTCTTCTCTTCAATGAAACCAAGGGAATAAATGAAGGTGGACAAACTGGTGAACTACATCAAATAAAGAGGTCCTTGTTCGGAAGTAAAGCAGCCCTTATTTCTGTCCCTGGAGATATTTTTAAATAGCTTCTTGGTATGAACAAGAAACTGCTGTATCCCCCTTCCTCTCCTGCCACTCTCATATACAGGTGTCAAGAATTTCCTCCCTCAGACTCCAACAATTCTATGCCATTTACTCTTTATATGCCTGTTTTTGAGGTTCTCAACCAGGGATACTGCCAGCTGGACTACCCGCTGGCAGGCATTCTCTGTTGAGCTTTGGAAACAATATAGAATTCAATCATCTGCATTGTTATGCTACAGCACTCACCCAGGCTCACTTTTTTGCATGGTTACCAACTGTGCAGTTTTAGGAGTTTGAAACCTAATGAAAGAGTGACTTAAAGACTTTTAAGAGAAACTCTACACAGATACACAGCAGGCTTTCATCAGAGATCTATTCACTACTCTAGAAATAACACATGACATTCAAGGGAACACTTTTATTTCAGCCACTAGAATTATTGTAAGAAAAGTGCATAACTTCACTCTTAAACTCTTTATTACCATACCGTCACTGATTTGCCAATATTCACTTACTCTAAGGAAACTATACTAGACAGCAGAAATATAACTAAGCTATTGTCCTCTTCTTGCATACATGCGAACACTATCTTTTGGAGTTGTGCAGATTTTTTTACCTATTCCTCTTCACCATGCTGCTTGGGGAATTCCAAAGCTGTAGTCCAAACCCACTGACCTGCATAGCTCTACTACCCTCTGAACTTCATATGCTTTTGATTATATTTACATCATTTCCTAATTATACAGTGACTATAAAATCTCCCCAATATGAATAACAGTGCATATATCTAACAAAATGGCCATCCATCCACAGAAACCTATGACATAACAAACATTAAAGTTTAATTGCCATACACTTCACTCAGAAGTATTTTAAACAGACTCATCGTTTTTTAAATGGCTCATAATACAAGGATTTCTATATATCTTATAAAGATATACTGTATCTTCAACCAGATGTACTTCACTGAGAACATGAAACTGTGGGAATACATGGGACAGATAAATTTGGAGATGTGGAGAAATCTGTAATTCTTCTGATACCTACTCTCTAAATGTTTGCAGTAATATTCCTAGACTATGTCGCTTTCCACATTTTCCAAAGATTCATGACAGAAAATCTGGATTTCTCTCACTAAGAATCATCAGTTGGGTGGTGTTGTCCTGTGAACATAAAGTTTACAATGGAGGTTCAATCTGAATTGACAGTACACCAACTTGAGTCCAAACCAGTGCAAGAAGAAATCTAGGACTTCTCTTCCCCTTCTTCCCATGGTCCCCAAAAAGCTTAACGTGAAGATTCAGCAACCTTGTTGAGGGATAAAGATGGAATGAGTAAGGCACAAGTCAGCATCTGTGAATAGTGTCATTTTCACAGCAATTCAGCCCAAGTAACAACAGCCCATCTCTCTACTGCATATATAATACTAGCTATTTTGCCCGGCCTTGCCGGGCAGGTATTTATTTGTTGTTTATTTGTTGATTCTATGAAGATAGAATCAAAGAGGTAGCCCATCAGACAACCCAGCTTCTGAACAAAGCTGAAGGATAAGATTAGATAAAGGTAAAGATCACCTTTGCTCAAAAGTCAGTCATATCCTACTCAAGGGTTAGGTACTCATCTCCATTTATAGACAAAGAGCCAGTGCTATCTGCAGGCATTTCTGTTCATGTGGCATGCGTGACTAGATACTGAAATGCACAGTACACTGTTTACCTTCCCACCAAAGTGGTACTTATTTATCTACTTGAATTTTTTTGCTTTCAAACTGCTAGTTTGGTAGGACCTGGGACAGAGGCATGAGCTCACTCTGTCCTGCAGCACTTGGGTTTCAAACTGCTGACCTGCCAACCTTCCAGGCAAAAAGTTCAGGTTCAGTGTCTTAACCACTAAGCCACCACAGTCCCTTATAAGATAAAGATTGGTCACCCTTGCTTGAAAGCCAGTCGTCTCTGACTCTAGAATTCAGTGCTCATTTGTTCAGCAAAAGAGCCAGTGCTGTCTTTGTCTGCAGACGTTTCCGTGGACATGTGGCACTGGCATGACTAGACACTGGAGTGCACGGAATGCTGTTTACCTTCCCACTGAAGTGGTAACTATTTATCTACTTGCAATTTCTGGCAGGAACTGGGACAGAGACTCACTCCCTCGTGCAGTACTCGGGAATTGAACTCTGGCCCTCCAGTAGTCGAGTGCAGCATATTAACCACTTGAGCCACTGTAGATTTATGCATTACCAATGCATAAATCACTAGAAGCAGGCTATCCCACTCCAGGAACAAAAACTATATGTACTACAGTGGAACCCTGCTTTACGGATGCCTTGTATAACAGAAAACTCGCTATACAGAAGGAAATCCTGAGAAAATGACGTCTCTGCTTACTTTTTTTCACCATATGAAATGTTTGGGGAGGGGGATCTTCTGACGCTTCCCACAGTGGTGGGAGGGTGTTTGGAGCATGTCCACTCCATTTTTGCAATTTTTCATTGCATTTTAGTACCACTCCCCACAATCAGGAGTGCGGGAAATTCTCCTGTTCCTTCAACAGCTGATAGTCAGGGGCTTGTCCTGCAATTAACATACCTAGTCACTAGATGGTGGTGTCGTAAATAAATGCACTGTAAACCAAAAGAATCAATTGCGGAACACAGAAAAAAGCCAAAAGATGTCTTTTATCTGCTCAAAACCTTCTAAAGTGCACTTTGGAATTTTTCACTGTGTTTTCACCACTTTAGAAAGAGTTTTGAACAGCTAAAGGACTTTCTTTTTGCTTTGAAACAGAATAATTGGTTTTTAATGCATTCCTATGGGAAACTGCACTTTGCTTTAAGGATTTTCACTATAAAGGAAACCCCGTGGAACGAATTAATTCCATAAAATGGAGTTTCCTTGTACTTCTTTCCACTAACTGAGACCATTTTGGCTTCCAATATCAGAAATAAATCCAAAACTAAACCCAACTGCCAGTAGCAGGTAGAAAAGACCTACTGACAAAATAAAGGGATTTATGTCTTGATGTATCATTCAGAAACTGATTAAGAATCTTCAGTCTAACTGGAAAAAGCAGTTAGTTAGGCCCCTCCAAAAAAAAACAATTAGACTACACACTTGTTTTTGTGGGGTATAGTACAGCCCCATCTAGAACAGGCAGAATATCCAACTGCCATATTCAGGAAGCAACCAACCAGAGTCTCTGTTCAATGACTCATGTTCATTGTTAGGTGTTGTTTATTTATCACTGAATTCAGCCAACCATCTATATCAAGGGTGCCCAAACTACGGCCTGGGGCCTAGATCCGGCCCCCAATGCCAATTCATCTGGCCTATGAAGCCTTGTCGCTCCCGGGAGCGGAAGTAAAACACATTTTACTTCCGCTCCCAGGAGTGGCAAGGTCTTCACGGGCCGGATGAATTGGCATCAGGGCCGGGTCCAGCTCCCGGGCCATTGTAACTAGCTCCCTGAACTGTGACTGGCCCGCTGCCCAAAAAGTTTAGGCACCCCTGATCTATATTCTCTACAACAAATCTTGATGTAACAGAGCCGGTTGTCATCCACAGCTTAATGATTCCCACCAACAATGGTGATATGTTGCTATAGCACTAAAATTGCATTGTACTTACCCAGTTATAATTTTCAAAGCAGGAGATAGTGCTATTCAGATCTATCAGTCAATTTAACTAAGAAGCTAGTTTCAACCTTCAATAGAGAAAACTGTTGCGATTCTGGAACAGAGAAATTACAAGACTAGGATCCAAAAGCCCCCAGCTTTAAAAGGTTGAGAACCCCTGCATTAAATCCTCTAACTGCCTGTGCTACATCTTGATCTGTTTATGCATTTCATTTATTTTATGGTTCCCAGTTTGCTTTAATTCATATTTCTCACATTTCATGTACCAATTGTATGTTGTACAGCATAAAACTTTCCTTTCACTTCTGTGCACATCAACCACTAGATGTCATTTTGGCTGTATTTAGTTATGTCATTAAGAGACAACACTATCCATCTTGTTCTTGGGTTTATTTCCCAAGACCTAATGTGGATACCTGAAACAGTGGATAACAGTGAACTCTGTATTTTACTACGCAGGCAGTCGCCAATAGTGGTCAGCTCTAGGAATTCATCATACCAGAGCTGACCACAATACATATATATTTCAGGATTTCTTTACTGTTTTAAGAGCCATGGATAACTAAAACCATGGATACTGAATCAGTGTATATGGGGGGGGGGGGGGAGGCAGCAACATGTAAATGAAAGATTAGCAGATGTTAGACTTCTATAGCATCTGAGAAATACATTAACACAGAAGATATTTTCATCTACCTATGTGCTTTAAAGATGTTTGCCAAAACTCATGTTTAAAAAGTGTTCCTTTACAAACTAGATACAACTAAACAGAAGAAAACGTAGCTAATGGAATGCATAAAACTATTTCTATGTCTCAAACTGTAGATTATGAATTAGAAAGCTTTAATCTCCATATTCTGCACATAAAGTTAAATTTAGGGTAGTT
The DNA here is from genome assembly GCA_035047305.1 of Bradypodion pumilum. Taxonomy (NCBI): domain Eukaryota; kingdom Metazoa; phylum Chordata; class Lepidosauria; order Squamata; family Chamaeleonidae; genus Bradypodion; species Bradypodion pumilum. The sequence goes on from JAWDJD010000001.1 coordinate 94,276,109, forward strand.
ACTTTTATAATAAAAGTAAATAGATGATTTAAAGTTATGTCACTTTAATTCTGAAACTGAAAAGCTTCAATTATGAGACTGAGAAGCTTTTACAAAAATATTTACAGCAACCTAATATCTAAATCAACAGGTTGTACTTATGATTGTAACTTGACAACTGGACTAATTTCTAGTCACCAGAAAAGTGAAAACCTCATTTGATTTTATTCTTCTTATACCACCAAAATAGGCCCAAGATCTTTTATCTAATATAAGAAATAGCTCCCAAGCCAGCACAATTGTGCCTTTGCACTTTATGTATAATTTCAGATATCTAAAAATGACCTCAGGATATGAATTGGATATATCACACCTGTTATCCTTAGTTATATTATTTAAGTTGAAAAACTAATTACTGTAACTACTATTTTACCTATAGTATTTTAATACTGTTAGAATCCAAGTAGCGGAATGACAGGCTACATTACACTAAAGGTATGCAGGACAAACTAGCAAACTAACAAACAAGAAACTTTTATGCCAATTTACAAGTAGATCAAGTAAACCCTTGAGTAGGAAAATACAGCTTAGCTCTGAAGAAGGAAATGAAAACTTTAATTCATCCAACCACATTTTAACAGAATCATCAAACTTTTATTCCCAGCTACACCTATGCAGACTAATACAGGACTACAGAAAATACAGGACTCAGGGGAGAAAGAGCTCATAAGGAGCCCCAAACTAGATTATTTTGCAGTCAGGAAGCCGAAGCCTGACTTAAATCTTAAGAATTCCAACTGTTTCATGTTATTCAGCAATGATAACATAATTAGTATTGCCCTGCTTTTGCATTGTGGCTTTTTCTAACAGTGAGAAAAGACTGGTGATTTAGTGAAAGCCTGTCATGCCACTGCACCATTACATTATTCAAACAAGAATTGTTCAGTAAAATCTGAGGAGCAAGTATTATATTTTACTATGAATTTGCATCTACTACCACATATATAATATGTCATCTACCAGCAATTTTGTATGCATAGAAATGCACCTTTCCCAGGAACTCCTAGAAAAGGTAACCTTAACATCAAAATAGTACTGAAATTCTGTGTTCCTCTTTGAGAAATTACATTTCACAGATGAGGGAAAGCTTTATGAACAAACACACAATAACTTCTCAAGTAAATACAAAATTCATTGGTTCATTCTTTATCTCTGACAACTCAGAGAAGTTCCCCACATTCTCATTTCCTAGCCATGGACTCTTGGACATCATCCCAAATCTTGGAACTTTCTGGCATTTCCGCCATAAATCGTTCAGAGGTAAAATCAAGTCACCAAGTTAGGAAAAGTGATTTGCAATTTGCTTGGTGAAACCATGGGGATAATATCTTACAGGATTACCTTGATGATCCGACCAACTGTAAAAAGAACTGTAACTGAAGGGGGAGATGGTTTCCCACAATTAAGTTTTTTGGGGAAGTAGCAGCTATTTAGGCTGCATCTTGAACGTGCTGTAATGATGTAAAAATCTTATATTAAAGAGGAAAAGTGAAAAGCAAAAGAATTAATGGGACTAAAAGTTTATAAATCATTTGTGTTTGACATTCCAACTGGTGTATAAAGAAATATACTTAACACTAAATGAGTTGTGGCCAGTTTTCTGACCAGAGAAAATTCCAATCCAATTGACCCAAAGCAGGTCAGCAGAGATGTATACGTCGATATTCATGAATTTCTGTAGAGCCATATGGAATACAGTACTGTACTAGTCTCTCAAAATCATTTTCATTTTTCATTTCACCTTTAATTTATATACCGCTCCATTCTGCCCGAAGGCGACTCGGAGCGGTTTACATTGGTGCATGCTGTCTGCACAGTTACACTCAAAATTACACTCAAAAGAAAGCAATGAGAAAAGCAAAGAACAGAATACAAAAGGCAGACGAATAGGCCCGAACAGGGCAAAAGACAGAGGTCCTCAAAAAGTGGCTTCGCTCCCCCGGCGATGGTGCGGCTATGGGGCGAGCACGGACCCCTCTACAGCGGCAGCAATTTTCACCCCTCCAGCCAGGCGTGGCATGGAGGGGGCGGCAGCGGGCACAGGTGTGCTCACTTCCCCCAGCAATAGTGTGGCGACGGGGCGAGCATGGACCCCTCTGCAGCAATGGCACTTTTCACCCCTCCAGCCTTGTTAACTTCAAACATTCAAATCCTTTCAACTTACATCAGCATTACAACCACATACGAATAATGAAAACTCAATAAATAGGCTAGGATTTTAATATATAACAAACAATGATGTATTTTGAGGTATAAATATTTCAAGACCCATAAATAAAACAGTTTGCCAAATGTCTTATGTACAAGGCAGCAAGGTCATCTTTTAACAAACTATAGTTCTTAAATGAGGAAAAATGAACTATCATCTGTCAAACTAAGGAGGCCTGCAAATACCCTGCAATTCCTATCTTCTACTGGGTGTTGAAATGGGTGGATAAATTTAAAGCTTACTCTCCCAGGAGTTGCTTTATAGGCAATTTTCTCCCAGTATCAAGGTCTGCAGATTCCATTTGGCTGCCAGTTTCCGATTAAATTCATCATCTTTATAATAAAAATTTGCTGCACTCTACAGCCTACCAAGCCAGAGTAGTAAGAAAAATATTCTTCAATTCCAAAAGCAGTATCAGTCTGAATTATCCATCACATCCATTCAGACGTTTGCTCTTCCAACATGAGTGTTACTGCCACTGCCTCCTTCCCCAGAAAGCATAAATATCTGAAACTTTCATGTATATTAACACCATTCAGTTAGATTTTGGGGGGGTGGGGGTTGAGATCCTATTCTCAAGATGCTTGAATCAGCCATGTTATTATGTATGGCTTAATTTCACTCACTGTACAATGTGATTCATCTCAGAAAAGAAACACTACCAAATCCAACATGTGCCACACCCTCTCAAATTATGCGGGAAAGTTCTTGAGAAGAGATACATGTATGTTTAATACAAACTACTATACAAATGCATGTTTGAAGAAAGCCTCTTGCAAGACACAGCTTACCACTTAATGAAAAACAAAAGATCTGAGGAGTTTCCAGAATTCTGCCTTAACAGCAATAGCAACTACACGTATATACTACCTCCCACAGAGATTAGTGCACTCTCCAGGCAGATCACAATTTTGGCTTAAAATGAAATACAACTAGGTGAAGGTAAAGGTTGCCCTTGCTTGAAAGCCAGTCATATCCGACTCTAGGGTTTGGTGCTCATCTCAATTTACAGCCAAAGAGCCAGCGCTGTCTGCGTCTGCATGACTAGACATGGAATGCTGTTACCTTTCCACCAAAGTGATACCTATTTATCTACTTGCAATTTCTTGCTTTTGAACTGATAAATTGGTAGGAGCTAGAACAGAGAACTGATAAACTACCGAACTTCCAGTTATCAAGTTCAGAGTCTTAACCACTAAGCCACAGCGGTCTTTTAAAATACAGCTACAAAGTTTAAAAGGATACTTTCAATCCAAAAGGCTTTTCTGCTATTTTGTCAACTAATTTTTCATAATAACCCTGGCAAGAATCAAATGCAACATTTTATCAGCAGAGGGGCAACGATGTAAGGGAGGGGGGGCAGCAAAAAGTTGCTAATGAGAAAGCAATTCCGCAATTAAGAAGAAATGCAGCGGTTTGGGCCTATGGAGGAGCTGTGCCATTTGTGTTGTAAGCCCTTCACATAAGTCTCACAGAATAATTTACTTAGACAGCAGAAAACAAATACAGTAAAACCCCTACAAAAATACTAATCGATTAGGACACTACACTAAATTCAACTGCTTTATATATTTATGATTTCTACAGTCACATTTTGTTTCACCTGTTTTTAATAAAGTGTGTGCAGAATCCCTCAAAACAAGGCCCTACAAATGAGAGCTGACCTGCCCTATACTCTTTAGGGGATATTACTACCTACTCCATCCATGGATCTATGACATTGTATGTTTCTGGAACTCCATTTTAAATCAAATATACAATTGGGGGAAAATACAAAAGGCTATGGCCTACAAAGCTAATAACATATGGCTTTTATGCTTACTTGCTGCATCTCCTAGCCCAGTGATGGCAAACTTTGGCACTCCAGCTGTTCTTGAACTTCAATTCCCAGAAGTCCTGATTAGCAGAAGTGCAGACTTGGGCTTCCAGAACACCTGGAAGGCCAAGGTTTGCCATCATGGTCCTAGCTAAAGACTTCAGAGTTCCAGAAATAAAGACTAATTTTGTTGAAATTGCTAAATATTTCCTTAACAATTGTTTTGTTACAGCTCTGAAGAGAATGGATGGAACCAAGCTAACATTCCTCACAAGATGTCAGATGGATCTCTGCAGTGGACTGTTTGTAGCATTATATGCAGGACTGGCCTATTCTGGAGGCAGTTTGCAAACAGAAATGAAGGAACATAGATGACACCATCATAGTAAAAATTCTCAACATTGCACATAACAGAAATGTTAAACTTATGTTGAGCATCCTAAACCTCATTTCTGAAGTTCGAAACAGAATACTGAAAAATTGCTAGGGCTGTTGAACTTTGGAAGGAATTGAGTAAGGACTTGAAAACAGAACTACACACTGACAGAATTAAATTACAAACATTAAAAGGGGGGAGCAAGCACAGACTTCAACTCATTTTCTTTTTAAAAAATTGGCAAGGAAGAGGAGTTATATATGACATGGGTATCCAGCAATCATTCATTTGTAAACTATAATAAACTTCAGAGCTAATGGGGAACCATTCAAGAAATATTATGTTTGCTTCTGATGTTAAAGAAAGCCACACCAGTGACCTGGTGGAAGTCACTTAAGCACTTGGATTTAGAGACTGTTGAAGGAATGCTTTCACTTTTAACAGCAGCAGTTTATTCTGCTGGCATAGAAATAAATGACTCATTCATTCTAAACTGAGAAGTTATTTGGGACACAATAAAGCAAGAAAGCTTGATTTTCTTTTCCAGCTTTTGAATAAACAAGATGGGGATGAGCAAGCTACCAAGGACAGTATTTTTTCACATGTGGAGAAGGCTTGAGTTTCTTTTTTACAAAGATGTTTTGTTTAACCACATCAGAATACAAACATGGATGTTTAAGCAAATACAATATGTAGACTATACATGTTATTGTTTTAGCTAAATAAAACTAAAACTACCATTAAGATGATTATTTTTCTCCTTCCAATAAAGTACATTAAAATTGTCCAATTATGAATGATTAACTTATTAATTTTGTCACCCTGCTTACTTAACTTATATACAGAGCACATAATGTGCAATGCAGGGATGGAAGAATCACAAGTTGGAATCAAAACTGCTGGGAGAAACATCAACAATTTGAGATGTGCAGATGATACTACCCTAATGGCAGAAAGTGAGGAAAACCTAAAGAAACTCCTGCTTAAGTTGAAAGAAGAGTGTGTAAAAGCTGGCTTGAGACTCAACATTAAGAAAACCAAGATAATGGCAACAGGTTCTATCAACACCTGAAAAATAGATGGGGAAAGAGGTAGAAGTGACAGACTTTACATTCTTAGGATCCAAGATCACTGCAGATGGAGATTGCAGCCATGAAATAAAAAGCGACTAATTCTTGGGAGGCAAGCTATGAGAAATCTGGGGAACATAGTTAAAAATAGAGACATCACCTTGCAAACAAAAGTCTGCATAGTCAAAGCAATGGTATTCACGGTATGGCTGTGAGAGTTGGAGCATAAGAGAAGCTGAGCGCATAAGAAGAGATGCCTTTGAAATGTGGTGTTGAAGAAGAGTTTTGAGGGTACCCTGGACAGTGAGGAAAACAAACAGGTCGATCTTAGAAGAAATCAACCTTGACTGTTCCTTAGAAGGTCAAACAGTGAAGATGAAGCTAAAGCATTTTGGTCATCAAATGAGAAGAGAGGATTCACTTGAGAAGGCCTTGATGCTGGGAAAGGTTGAGGGCAAAAGAAGAAGGGGGTGGCAGAAAATGAGATGGCTAGATGGTATTGTTGATGCAATGGGCACAGAGTTGGGTGGGTTGAGAGGGATGGTGGAGGATAGAGGTGCCTGGCGTGCGATGGTCCAAGGGGTTGCAAAGGGTCGGAACCGACTGCACAACTGAACAACAAAACTTATTAAATTGAAAATAGATAATCGTGGAACTATTCCAAAGTAAACTATCTGTAAAGTGTTTGAAAAGTACAACCAAATCAGTATTTTTTTGGATAAAACCGTAAAACTGTTGTTCTAAAAATAAAACTTTCATCTGTTTGTAAATGTTATGATTATGCCAGCAAGAATGAGTCTGTATGTAGAAGCTTTAATTTAAATGTAGTCTAAGACTAATGATTTAAATTTATTTGATTTAAATCAAATTCAGCCTGTATTGAATACTTACTAAGAAGATGCAACATTTGTCAAGATATAAGATTTCCATGTATTATTAGTTATTAGTATTTCCACATGTCCAAACAAGTTTTGTTTTTAATAAATATTATCATACAGAACAATGGACAGGAAGTCTGCTGTACACGAACAATCAATTTTGGAAAGTGCTCTACATAAGAACCACCACAGCAAATGAGATAAAGCAGCAAACTTATACAGCATTTCCCCTCATTTTCTCGCTTTAATATATTGAGTCCCTTGCAGTTCAACCTGTAAGTATGGAATATTACACATAAGTAACTGTGAAAAGACTGCAAACAGAAATACAGGATCAAGCTACATTCAGAACCAAGAAAGCACTTCACAACATGAAAATCTGGCACTCATCCAGTAATCAGAAAGTTCACTAAGCCTCTCACTAGAAACATTTTTTCTCTGAATAGCTATGTCTAAGATCTATGAACACTTCTGTATAAACAGAAAAACCTTTTAGTTTCTCAAGATTAAACTTTGTAAGTTAAATACTGTAATGCCTACACATTTAATTAAAGTAAAACACTGAATCAATTTAGAATACCTTTCAATAAAAAGTGAGCACTAGTTCATCTTTCTTTGGAACTCTCAGCCAGCAATTTTATTCATATAAGATGTTTGACATTGACCAGCATTTTCAGATTTCTCTACTGGAGGATTCAGAATCTAAAGCTGGGATTCTCAACCTGCGGCCCACAGCGCCATTTCATGTGGTCCACCACCACCACTCCAGGAAGTGCCATGTGGTGGAGGAAGGGCAAAATGGCTGCCTGGCCCCCGAAGCTATCTGAGGGAGCATGCCCCGGCCCTAGCTTTAAAAGGTTGAGAACTCCTGCTCTAAAGCAAACAAAAAGGATCTTTCTAACTTTTTGCTACACATATTCACAAAATACTGAAATAAACAAAAAGTAACATTTCATAGGAAATCCTCCACTACAGTTTTAGTAAATCATAGATCTATACTGAGATACTCAATTTCAAGAGCCAGATATAAAATCTACTAAACTTTATATATATAAATTTAACTTTAAACAAATAGTTAATTAAACACCCATGCATGACAAGTCCCCCCCCCCTTTGAAAATCAACTGTTTCCTTATATAGAGCAAATTTAGAACTAAATCATAATGGCAGCTAAAGTAAAAATTACTTAAACTTCACAAACAGATTGAATGACCAATCACCCTACCCAAAAAATCCAGACACAGACTTGTCCAATGGTGGTCACTCACTCTAGGACTTTATTCTGATGGAAATGGAGATTAGTGATAGTTTTTAAATATACCTCAAAATTAAACTCTAACACATGAACATTGCATATATTAATTAAAATAACTTCAGCAGCACTTCTACGTCCCACTACTGGTTCCCCCCTACACTTTCAATAGGTCACTTCTCTACATTCAAAATCTTTTCACAAATGCCCTACTCTTCAAATCTTCTTTCAAATACTGTATATATCATTCAATCCTGCCAAGTCACATTTCCCATTGACTATTCATTCACATTTTCCCTTTCACTGCAAATGCTGGCAAATCACAAATCCCTCTACTCAGCAGTAACTGACCAGCTAACTTCAGTGTAATGGAAGAGATGCTGATACTGCACATAGTAGGTATTACTGTGGATACTAAACCCTGATAAGACTCCAAGCTTATGTACAGAGATCCAAAACAAAAACAAAAAACCTGACTATATGTAAATGTTTTCTTAGTTAAAATCAACTTCAACAGAATATGTTACAGTTTTTACTTAATTTAGTAAAGTGGCAGTCAGCTTACTAAAACAGTACACTATGAACAGTGGTGGACTCCCAAAAAAATTACTACCACACCGTGGGCGTGGTATGGTGGGTGTGGCCAGGGAGGAAAGCCCTGTGTGGCACCCGCCCATCCAAAACTTGGATGGGAGGGGCCAGCCAGAATTTCTGCTACCGGTTCTGGCGAAACTGGTGCGAACCTGCTGATGTGCACCACTGACTATGAAATTTCCACCAGCCTCAGGACCAGCATAGTTGCAGTACTAGCATTATTAATGGTAAGGTTAGTCTTTCAATTGTAAAAATTTGTTCTAAACAGTAAGTTGTCACAGTTTCTCAGCTAAAACAGCAAATGCTGTAGCATTCACAACTATCATACTAGCCATCTTACTAAACCCCTTGTATTGGTTTTAGCAAACCTTCCTAGCTTGGACTCAGAAGAATGTCTCTGAAACTCAATGTGAAATTTTTAAAAAACTGTAATAACCTACCTCACGTAAGAGATTTCACTGGCAAGTAGTAGAGAAATCCTTATTTATCTCCGAAGCTGATACCACAGCGCTGTGCATGTTTTCTTGAAAGGAGAATCAAATGAGTTCAGTGAGACTTACTTCCAAACTCTATTTAGAAATGCAGGCTATGTGACTTTGCCTCAATCAGTTGCTCTGTCTCTGTTTTAAGTCAGGGGATTAACAAAAGGATAAAAGGATAGAGGGAACCATATACGTTCTCTTTAGATTATTAAAAGGACTGAAATATGTTTTTCTAATTAATTAAAAACTTTTTTAAAAAGCCTATCTTTATTTATTTATAACTCACATTTCTATCGCCACCCCCTTGCCGAGGCGACTCTGGGATGCTTACACATAAAACATAATAAAAACTTACAAAAACATTTTTAAAATAACATTAAAATTGAGTTGTGTAAATTTAGAAAATTTTAAATGACATCCAAACTGATATAGCCTACTTTTAAGATTGCAAAAAACTAAGTTTGAAAGATAAATACATGTTGTGACACAGGGATCTTTATGACCAATAGTGCACCTAATTCAACCTTCTAATTAACAATTTCCAAGACAGTCACAAGCAAATTAGAAGACCACAAAGGAATGAGATAGGTGGTAGAAAGCAGATCATTCTTTTCCCTCTCCTGACAGCACATAGCCTGTGTATCCACTGTGGAGATATGAAGGACACAATCAAAATGTAAACAAAGAATGCTGCTAAAAGAAAATGCTTTCCCATTTTTTCCTCTGTTAATTAGCTTATTATTTTGTTTTGCAACAGCCTGCCATAAAGGTAGAGATTGACTTTTCCATGTCGGCCACAGAGGATGCAGATGCAAAGGAAATCATTGGTAAGTTGCACAGAGTAATGGCACCTCCAGAAGTGAACCACTTCTGTGTATTCTCTACCTAGAAAACCCTAGAAAGGGTTGTCATTAAGTCAGAATTGACTTTACAGTTCGCAATGATTATTAATATTTTTGAAATGGGAGCCATGTTAGTCTGTGCAAACATATCAGAGAGTAAATAAAACAAAACAACAAAAAAGACAAAAAAAAGTTGTGGCACCTCAAAGACTAAGTCCTGAATTTAACTGAGAGCTTTCGTGGATCAAGTCCAGTTCTTCTGTAATGGTGTATAAATTGATGCCATGAGGTTTTATTCATATGTCTGATGAAGTGGACTTGATCCACATAAGCACATATTTAAATACAGTAGAACCTTGGTTAACATAATTAACCAAATTTCCTATAGGAATACATTGAATACAATTTCCTATAGGAATGCATTGAAAACCAAAATGCTTTAACCAAAATGCTGTTTTCCATAGGAATGCATTGAAAACCAATTAATCTGTTCCAAAAAAATCCATAAACCACTACTTTCTATGGATTTCCTTTTGGTTTGTGATTTTATGTTAACTGAGCCATTTGTTAACTGAGATTCCACTGGACAGGAGTTAGTCTTTAGGTGCCGCAACTTTGTCTTTTTTGTTGTTTTATTTTATTTACTCTCTAATATGTTATTATTATTAATTACAGAAAGAAATGTAGCAAACATTTAGTAACAACTGCACTGAAGGTACACATTTTTTTCATGAACAGTTACTACATATATTTTAAACACACACAAAAATGCACCAAGAATGTGGTGAATCACAATTTCTCAATAAAATTTCTAATACATCAGCATTTTTGTTAGTCTTTCAGATCGGAACACTATAACTTAACCTTTTTATACAGAATTCTAAACCACCAATACTAACAAAAGTCTGCCTCATTCACCCTTAGACTACTGGTATCTGAGTTACAAAAGCTGATACTAAGTATGCACAGTAATGTCTGCTGAAAAGAAGTTATGTACATTATCTCAACTCCAACGCAAGTAGATAAATAGGGACCACTTCGGTGGGAAGGTAAACAGCGTTCCGTGCATGCTGGCGTCTAGTCATGCCTGCCACATGACCACGGAAACGTCTGCAGAAGCAGACAGCGCTGACTCTTCGGCTTAGAAACAGAGATGAGCACTGCACCCTAGAGTCGGATACGACTGGCTTTCGGGCAAGGGAAACCTTTACCTTTTACCTAACACCCCGTTAGCAGACATACTTCTTAGGCTTATCAAAGCAAGGATTCATATACAGTAAAACCTTGCATAAAGAGTGCCTCGCTTAGAGACTAACTCGCTTAAAGAGCACAATTTTCTCTGAATGGTCGCCTCGCTTAACAACTAAAACCAACCAAAAACTCACTTAAATTGGGATTCGCAATCCCCCCAGCCAGAAGTCACAATTGGTCACTTAACAATGGTGTTTTGCTTAAAGAGCAAACTCGCTTAAAGAGCAATCCCGTGGGACACATTATGCTCTTTAAGCGTGGTACTACTGTATATTACGAATCACACAGAAAACATCTGCTGCAATAAAACTGCCACTAATTGGTTTAACAACAATTTCCTCTTCTATGGCAAGGCAGAAATTTTCTTTCACAATCAATTTATCTAACACGCAAGCCTGCAAACATGTGTTGTTCCTTGTGGGGCCCCAGGACCAAAGCATTCTTCCACCAGTCCTACAAATCAGATGGGCTTCGAGAGAAAACATGCTGCACCTTGAATTCCAAATTTCTTAGTTTTCCCCCAGTGGAAATAACTAGAGGAAAGGAAATACTTTCACTACCACACCCCTAACAGTGTTCATTAGATCTCAACAGGCAAGATAAGGTGATTTAAACATCACCATTCCCGTGTATTAAGTCAGAAATGCTGGCTGGTTAGGTGAGAAGCTGCATGTGGGACCTCCTGGCAAAATTTATTTTAAAAACTGCTGAGGAAAAGCCATTTGGCATACATATGTTTAGAGTGGGGGTAGCCTGCCTAGCAGTTGTTTTAGTTTGAGAAGATTCCAAGGAGATACACACAACCGCAAAAACAACCCATATGCAGACCAAGAAGAAGAAATAAAATTTAACAAATACAAACAGGTACAATTCTACTTCAAATGACACCTTTCCAGGAAGCAAAACATTTGTGTCACATGATGAATTTCCATGTATACAAAGCATTTCTGCACTTTGTGACTCCCAGTTTTTGTCCATAAGGTCAAAGATCTTCTGAAATAGCACAGAATGTACATGAATGGCTGCAGTAACTTGAGCAAATCAGAAAAAATAAAGAGGACTTGTCTATTTTTGGATAAAACACAATGTTGCCACATTGGTCATATAGAAGTACCAATTTTTCACATTTGAAATATACTAATATCAAATATCAAGAGCATTAAGTGTAAAGTTCTGTTAGGCAGACTACCCCCACTTCTAAAGCTTTATGGAGTTTTTTGTTGGCATATAAATACAAAACTAAGAAATCAAGACATTCAGAATTGCATTATATTACAAAAATAATAATAACATTTTATCGGCCAAAATTCTGTTCATTGCAGTCCCGTGGGTATGTCATTATTGTCTGATTGCATACAACCTTATCTCACTTCCCAAATAAAAAAGTCATTGAGTGGGAGAAGTCTGACAATGATCTTACTCCCATTGCATAAGCCAGGCTTTCCAAGGTTTTCGGGTTGCGGGCCTGACCACGCCTCCTGGACTGCTGATCGGGCCAGTCATGTGGTTCCTCCATGCAGAAGCGGAAGTTAAATGTGTGCCACACATGCACAGAATGCATTTTAATTCCACTTCTGGGATTGGCGGGGGCATCGGGGGCCAGATGAATTGGCGTCGAAGACTAGGTTTGCCCCACTGGCCGTAGGTTGAGAATGCCTGGCATAAACAGTAGCTGTGCAACAGGATTTTGCTCATTAGAATGCTTAGATATATTTTTTCATAGTATACTATTTTGAACTGTTAAACCCAAACTCCCAATTTATTTATATATTAAATACATTTTTATATTGCCCATCTGGGAGGAAACACCCACTCTGGGCAGTTTACAACATATAAAAACAAAAGAAAACAAACCTTTAAATAAATACAATAATGGAAACTTTGCATCATTATCTATACAAAGATATTTAGTCACCCAGAGAATCCTGAGGAAAGGAAGAATAAATAGCCTAACGAATAAATAGTGGCTGCCTACAATCTATAGCCGACAAATGGTTCCTCAAAATCTCTAACTGATAGAGTATGTATTGTGCATAGTTATTATAAAATTACTAAAATTGCTGAATATTTTGGAAGTATTTGATCTATCAGTACAGTATCTTCATATTACAAGACCAGTGATATTCAATCTCCATTTCACATACCAAAAAGTGGGTGAAGAGGCCACACAAACTTATACTCTAGCAATATTAGAATCCAAAAAAGAACAGATAACAGTTTTGCAACTGCAATATAGGGGCCAAATCTTAACAAGGGAAACCAGTTATAAGGGCAACTGTCTCCTCTGGCTTTCTGTCTATTCTATGCTTGGCCATGTGACTAGGTGTACACTTATTTATTCAACAAGCAAGAGAGGAGCTTCCCAAAGAGGCAGGCTGGAGCATCCAAAAGTAGGAAGACTGCAGTTACAATTTTTAATTTCACTGCTAGGATTCAGCAGCTTTTTTTATTTTATACCATTTATACTTTTATTTATACATAGTAAAGTTGCCTAAATTTATTGAAGTTCTAATTTGACCTTCCAAGTCACTGTATGCTTATACAAGACTCCTTATACTCAAACTATCCCTGACCCGTCAGCCTCAGCCTCATAAAACATTATCAATAGCATTAAGTGTAAAGTTCTGAGATTAATCCCAAAGATAATTTCCATAAATGTAGCATATAGCCAGAAATACAACAGAGAAAAAGGCTATTTAATTATTGGGGGGGGGGGAGAGTGAAGATACTAAACAAACTTCACTTTCAGCATCATAAAATCGTTAATACTAAATAAAAACAAATGAAACTGAGCAAAATTCTCTTAAATGCTTGACCACAACTATTGGTACTCTAGTTTCTGATCTGTAATTTTCATATCTGAGAGTAAATAAAACAGAACAGCATTTAACTGTGAACTTTCGTAGATCAAGTCCACTTCATCAGACATGTGATTTTCATGTTTCACTATAGTACAATCAATCTATTGGCACACGTCTTTTTTTTAAAAAAAACTGCCACATAAGCAGGATAATTTGAAGACAGAATCAATCCAAACACAAAGCAAACCTGTTTGCTTTCAAGCAAATACATCTAACTTTATTCATCAAAGTATACTTCCTAACATGTATACGCACTTAGATCCAGCTCAAACCTCTGGAATATATTAGTCTAGTTTAGGGGGTTAAATTCTAGTGATTCCAATGGGAACCAAGGACAATTAATTTACAAACCTACATCTGTTCAGTTCTACCAAGATGAATAAGGTTCATCCCAGTTTAAGTAACAAGAAAACAAAGCTTTATTCTGGCTCCAAAACAATGTTTATAATTCATTATAATACAGCATCTATTTTTTTCCTTCTGAAAGACAATGAAAATTAGTGAAGCTATTAAACAATGCTAATTTCTTAAGGAAATATCATTGTCTGTGAAGCTGAAATTGAACAACATATGTACAGTAGTGTAATTTTCATAACCTTTCTTTTTAAAATTACTCAATGGAAAGTTCAACAGTACCTCTAACTAGATCTAAGCTTCTAACAAAAACTCAAAGCAATTTTAAATATATATTCAATCTCTTCAGTTGATGAATGATTTTTTGATCATTCACTGCAATTTAAGTTAACCCCCAAGACTCTCACAACTTGCGAAACAGAAAAGAATTCAACAAGTTTTTATTCACATGAAATAGGATTTGAGCTTTTGAAAATGTTTTAATTATGAAAAGTTCTGGCAGTACCGTCAGCAAACAATTATTGGATTCAGTTTCGTCTAAATATTAAAATGCTCCCACCCATCCCACACAGACTTCATACAGATTGTTATACACACCAGTGAAAGGAAGGCAGCTTTATAGCTATTTGGGATGTATTTCCTGCTATATATATTTTGGATTTGTACTTAACAGTAAAGATTAGAACTATTACTACTATACATAATCTATAACATGTAAATCTTCATTTCTTCAACTTCTGAATATTAAAATACAATTCTTACTATGAAATATTGTATTACAAAATAATGTATCCTTGCCCACGGGTTTATGTTTTAAAATGCCATCTGTAATGTTTAATAAATGGGCACATATTTTACTAAAAAAAAACAGTGCATTATCCAGTATGTATTTAGTCCTTACACTTTTTCATCTTTCTTAAACTTGGAGTAATCTAATTACTCCTTTAAGCACCAATAATATGATAAATCCGAAATTACTTTGATTTTTTTGTAACATCTTACTTATTTTGGTTTATTTACTCTAGTTAAAACTAACCAGAGACTTTTCATATTAAAGTGAAAAATGCAAGATTGGGTCCACATTCTGAATTTAACAACTTTCCCCTTCCAATCCACAAAGCTTTCAAATTTCTAGACAATTTTCAAAGCTCAACGGCATGAGTATACCAATTTTAAAGAAATCTAGTGTACCTTTTGGATAAAACTTGAATTTCCCCTAGGAACTACTGGACAACAGTATTTATTTCACAGCACTTCATCTAATTCTAGTAGAAAATGAACAAATCTCTGTAGGATTTGAGGAAGATCTATGGCACCAGCCTCCAAAGCTAAAATCAAACATTATGTGAATATGCTTTAGATTTCAAGGCTTAGCATCTGATAAAAGTTAAATCTCTGGTAAGTTTTCTAATTTTAGATTAAAAGCTTAAAAATACAACCTATTTTTAAAAAAAGAACTGGCGCCCCTTAGTGTCCAAATATTAAAACATTTTATCATTCACTGAATTTGCGTAGAACTTTTTTCAGCATTCCAGGAAGTTTTCAGTATTTGCAATCCTTCCACCAGGAAGCCAACACAAACAGGAAAAAGCAGTACAGTTAAAGGGGCAGCTGAACTTTCTCTCCAGGCTATGCAGAAAGGGTGGGGGAAGTAAGTGGGATGAGAACAGGTTGACTGTTTAATTAGACAGCTTCCAATCATTACTATAGTTTTAAAAATACAGTATTGCTAGTTCAAAGACGTGTAGAGCTTCCAAGTCCATTCAAAGTGTGCAGTGACCGCACATATTCCTTTTTAAATGCTTCTGAAACAAGCAACATTCCAGTCTTTTGTTCTTGTGTCAAGCTTGGTGTGTCTCTCTTGCTCAAATTAAACTGATGATTCGGGAACTTTTAAAAATCCATTAGTATAACTGCTCAACTTAGTAACATCAGAAGCTAAATGTACTACTTAATTTTCTGATAATATGTATGCAAAAATGTTTACAGTATGGAAATCATTTCTAAATCTCACCCTTCTGATGTCCATGTCGTTTACCAGTCTAACTGAAAAACTAGTAGAAAACAAAATTAAATTATTTAAACAAATCTAAGTGGCGCACACCCCCATAGGTGTTAGACACCTCTAACTTGTCTCCAATCTAAGCATAGGAATGGTCAAGCAGAGGATGAATTGTGCACAAAATAAACTTGCCCCCAACTGCAAAAACAAAGATACTCTAGGTGATGAAGACGAATACTGAATCATAACAGCAGCCATGTGTAAATGATAAATCTGACCACTAATCAAGTTTCTACATATCCTTAAAATTTGAAAGTTTATTTCTCAGGAAAAGTTTTTGAGTGAAAAATGTGAAGGCCTAGGGGTAGACCTGACTAAACAAAAAGAACCAATTATCTAAAATAAAATTACTTTCCAAAAATTTGGGGCAACCCTCCTGGAAACTACTAATTCAATTAAACAGCTAGTTTGTTAGCACTTCAGATTGTAAGGACTTAAAACCTTATATGTACCCCCGATTTGGCATTGTTTTTAAGTCTCCGATCATCATCAGAGGAAGGGGAATGCAGGAGCCGATTAGGTATATGGAGGGTCTGGAAACTGCGATGAATATGTAACAACGCCACAGGCATTCTTTTGCGTTTCGTTTGTTTTTCTGGCACTGAAACTGAGATATTCTCTCTCTCACACACACACACACACACACACACACACACACACACACACCCTCAAGTGTAGATCCTTCAAGGGGGAAAACTGGCAAAGTTTTCCTCTGCTTACGCACAAACTTCAAGCAGTTTAGTTTGTGTCCGACGGAGTCAGACGGCGGAGTAGGAGAGTTTTTGAGCCCTCTGGCCTTTACCATCGCCATTCAAACCTCAACAAGACCCCTACCTACCCCCATTTCTTTCACGCCTAAAAACTCCTTTCCTAGCACTACCACGAAAAGCAGGCAAAACGGCCTACGACGCCTTTTCACTTTTTTTTAATATATCGTGGATTCAAGAGTCTCCCAACTCTTCCATTTATAATTTTAAAAATTAAAATAAAAAATAAAATAAACATCGCAGCCCTCCCTCTTCCCCCCCCCCCGTCGCCTTCTTTTTTACACCGAAGTGGGGCGGCTATATTTAAATCGATGGAAACGTTGTCTACGAAATAAAAGAAACGGCCACACACACAAGACGCTCCTTCGTCCGAAGGCCAAAACTTCTGCCGAGAGACTTCCCGCTTCTCCCCTTTTGTTTGTGGGGGAAGCAGGCAAGGCCCGAAGGCGCCGCCATTGAAAGGGGCGAGGGAGAGAGAGAGAAATGAATCCGCCCTCTTTTTGGGGACAGGAATGGAAAGGGCAAAAGGGGGATCCATGGCGGGTCGAGAGAGGCCCCAGTTGGGCGAGAAGGGGGAGAAAAGCGCCGTCCTTTCCACAACAAACCCACACGGAGACACATCGGAGACTTGGAAAAGGAGGGGGGAAGGGGGGGTGTTGTTGTGTGGCTTCCTTCCTTAAGATTGGTTTTTTTTTTTACCTTCGTCCAGCAGCCTCTCGAGGTGGTTGAATATCCCGCAGAAGTTGGGGAGGCTGCTCATGAGCTTCTTGTCGTTCATCAACTGCATCAGGTAATCGGGGCTTGGCTTGGGCTTCTCCTTGGTTTCCATTTCCCCCACCATATTCCAAACGGAGGGGAAGAGCGACCAAGCGCCCGCACCAGCACTCGCCCAACCACCGCACTGGATGCCCGCCAGGAGGACGAGAGACGGGCTACGACTATGTGGTAATATGTGGGTTGACCGGGGGAGGGGAGAGGCCTCTTCCCCCCCTAAAATCGGGGGAGGAGGAGGAAAACGAGGGGGAAAGGGGGTGCCGTGAACGACGAAGCCACCAGCAGATTCCCTCCGGGTCCCGGGCCGAGAAGGGGAAAAAACCACAGAAGGGGGAAGAGGGGGGGGCACCTCAGTGACCGCCACCCAGCCCAAGCCCTCTCCGGTCTCCACGGGAGGGCTGCTGCGCCCTAGACCGCCTCCACTCCGACCGTGCAGCACAGATCCTCAAGCGCCGACGTCTTTTCTCTCTCTCTTTTCCTGCCGCCGCTCCGACTGGGAAAAAGCCTTTCCTCGCTAGTCTCCTCTCTCTCTCTCTCTCAACGCCCTGCGGCCGGCGCGGTCTTGAGGCTTCCCTTCGCTTGTGCCTGCCTGCCTGCCCCCCTGCCACACACGCAGGCGCTGGTCTCGGCTCCTTCTCCTCGCTAGTCGGCACTCACTGCTGCTTGCCCCCCTCTCCTGCTCTCTGTGTGTCTCCGCGGTGGGAGAAGGAGGGAGGGAGGGAGGGGAGGCGGGCGGGAAGGAAGGAAACGGGGCGGGGGGCGGGCTTGCTGCCGAGTGCCGACTGTGTTTCCCGAGGACGGAGTCCCCGCGGCCGCCGCTGGTGAAGGCTGTTCCCGGCCACCGGTGGGGCTTCTGCTGCTGCTTCCACTGCTGGTGGTTTAGATGCCGCCGCCGCCTCCTCGTCTTGCCTTGCGCTTTGCCTGCCTGCCCGTCTTCTCTCCCGCTGGTGCCGTTTGCTTGTGGTGGGGGCGAGTTTCAGCCTTGGCCGTCCTCCTGCTCCTCCTCCTCCTCCCTCTCAGTTCGCTCTGGACAGTTCGCTCCAGTTCAGGCAGCCGCTCTGCTGTGCTGGCGGCGGCGGCGGCGGCGATTGGGGAGGGGGAGGGAGGGAGCGGCAACGGAGTAGGGGCGGGGCGGCCGTTAACCAGCCAGCAGCAAGCAACGGCGGCGGCGCGAGGCGCCACTTGGCTGACTCGCCTCAGCCCAGCCCACCCCGCCCCGCCCCTTCAGGCTTTGCCTGGGAGAGACTGAGAAGAAGAGAACTCGGCGGGCGACCGGAGCGGAAAACGAAGAAGAGGGAAGACCTGGCTGGCACTTCCACACACAAACAGACAGACGCACGCGCGCCCGTGATAAATGCGTATCCTGTGACAGAGCGGGCGGGGGTGCGCGCGCACTCCCTACAAAGACTCGTGCCATTGCCAGGATACTACTACTACTGTATTCGCGGCGCGCTCGAGACGGCGGCTCTTGGTGCGCGTGCGCGCAAGCGACCCGCCCACTGCCGCTCGGCTCGTGCTTTTCCCTCCCTCTCCTCCCCTTCTGAAATTTTTTTTTTTGGGAAGGTGCATATTATGAGCGCACAAGATAAAAAAAACTTTCCCCCCCTCAAAAAAAAAAGACGGTTGCTGCTTCACCGATCTTTGTATTATTGGGGCGGGGCACAAGTCACGTGTCGATGTGAAGCGGGTGGTGGTAGGGGGGGGAGTCCTCATGGCGGCGCTATTGCGAAGGCGCATGCGTGTATTATGAGACGGCGTTAAGGGGCTGGGGGTGGCGGCTTGAAACAAATGGGAAAAGTCCGTCCCCGTAAGACGGTGCGCGCGCCTCCTCGCCCTCTTTCAATTGTGTCGCGGCGGCGGCCACTGCCCTTCTCGAGGTGCAAGAACTGGGGGGGCGGGGTTAAAATGCGCAGTGAGCGCGTGCGCATAGGGAGAGGGGGCGGGGGAAAAACAGCCGTTGCTTCAGCAGCAGTTAATTTCTGAGCGGCTGAGAGCCTTAAGGCGTTTGTGTGGGGCTGAGGCGCTGGGATGGGATGGCTTTACCCTTAAGAGTGGAGTTCGAGATGGGGGGGGGGGGAAAGAAATTTGGCGGCCGGGTAGGTAGGAGGACTTGTGTCGGGGCGGAGGGAGAAAAGTCAGCTCGCGTTCTCTCTCCTGCGTCGCCGGCAGGAGTGTGAAATAGTCATGTTAACTACCGGGACGAGGAGGGGCAGTCAGTCAGTCCGTGAGGCCGGCATTTCTTCTGAGGGGAACTTCCCTCGTTGCCGCCTCACTCAGCCACAGAACGGCAGTTGGTGCTTCCGGCGCTCGCCTCACGGAGCCTTGGCAGTCCTGTTTCCAGGGGCTCCTTCTCGCCCCCTCAGCCCGCCGTGACGGCGTGACCCTCCTTATCGTTCTCCTGCATTCACACACAACCTTTCTTTCCCTCGTGCTCGCCCGGGAAAATGTTTCAGCTCACACTCTCGCCTGCCTGCCTGCTTGCCTTCCCTTCCTGGGAGGCTCCCTGTGTGTGGTCTCCTCTAGAGAAGCCCCTTCCTTATCCTTCGTAGCCGAAGCGCTCTTCGCGGCCGCCTCAGGATGAAACCGTTCCTTCCATTTCGGAGGGCGGCGTGAGGGAGCTGTTTCTAAAACACATTCACTGGAGGTGGCCGAGCCTCACGGATGGAGGCGACGAAGTAGCGGTCCCTGGCTCGTTCTTCCATCTCTGGCACAGTGGTGTATAGGCCCGTGATGGCGACCCTTGGCACTCCAGATGTTCTTGGACTTCAATTCCCAGAAGCCCAAACCCCTTGTGAATCCACACGAATGAGTTTAATGCGATTCATCCGGCCCTCGTTGCTCCCGGAAGTGTGTAAGTAAAAGGCACCCATACAGCCAGATGAGGGCGTGTTTTACTTCCGCTTCCAGGAGTGATGAGGGCAGCACGGTGTGGATGAATCGTAGTAAGCCCATTCATGCGGATTCACGGGGGCTTGGGCTTCTGGGAATTGAAGTCCAAGAAATCTGGAGTGCCAAGGTTCGCCATCACGGGTATAGGCAGTGGCCTGAGACCCACTTTGACTATCTTTCTGTGTAGGCTTTCGTGGCAGTAAGCTACGGGCACAATGGAGCAGAAGAGCGCTTCGGCTACGAAGGATAAGGAAGGGGCTTCTCTAGTGGAGACCGGTGTGTGTGTGTGGCTGGCTTTCCTGAGACACACACACAGCATACATATGAAAATCAAAAGTACACACAAACAGCCCAATGTTTTGTTTCATGAATCGCAGAGGACAACAGACAACCGTAGACTTGCTTCCCAGAGCAGCTGCGTTACTTTATCAACGTTACTTTTCTGTATAGGCTAGTTCAGCGGACGCCTTCTATGCTTGGTGGCCAAAGGGAAGCTACTGCCGTCTGCCGTCGTCCTGCCCTACTCAAAAGTAGACCCTGTTGGATTCAAGGGGTGTGTGTGTGTTTACTCCCAGTGAGTGGACGTATAGGCTTGCAGCCTTGCCTCCTGTCACGCCGTCTTTCAAATGGTTGTCTCCTTGCCTGAACTCCCACCTCCTAATCAAAGACAAGGAGGGGGTTTACCTGATCTTGCAACAACTGCCCCTGTCCTCTCCAGGTGGTTGATTTGTACACCCACCCACCCACCCACCCAAACATTTCCACAATTTCCTTCTAAGGTTTTCTTGTTAACGCCTTTTAAAAGTCTGCCATGACCATGATCAACGTCGGAATCCGATCCGCTTCCAAATCTATTTACCCCCAATTCTGAGATTAGCAACAGGTCTAAAATGCATATTACAAAACATGATCTACTTACTAATGCTAAGTGGTTGGGAGTCCCTACCTAAATGCAAGAGCAACATGTTCAAGTGGGACAGGCAACAACAACCACATTGTGTGAATGTGGAGAAATACAGAACCCGGCTCATTTTCTGGTCTGCCAGTTACTACCAGAAACATGTAACAACAAAGATTTAATTTTGGCCAACCAACAACAAAGTCAAAAAGTAGCTTCATTTTAGCAGTCCAAAGTTTGATCTGGACACAAAAGAAGAAAATGGCTCCTTTATTTTGTCCCAGGTGGAAACTTTTTCGCTACAAAACATGTCAAATAGGTTGTCCTGAATAGCATTTCATTTTCCCGTCATTGTGGGATGAAGTTCTTGTGGCTGTATGGATGATTTTTGTCTTCCATGGTTACGCTGCGTGTTATGTTTTTGGTGGCATAATATGTGCATCCATGTTTCAGTCCCTGTTACACATTGTTTCATCTCTTCTTGCATACGATTTTCCTCCAAAACCTAACCATTCTCACAAATCTACAAAGCAAAACAATAATTCTATGCACGATTATTGTGTCCTCTTAATTTTTTTTTTTTTGCATAGGATGGGACAATAAATAGCACAGATATGTTTCCTATTGTTAAAGTCCAGCTGTATTTATTGGAAAGTTCCACTGATTTCAAAGTACAGTAACTTGTCAATCAGGTGTCACTCATTTCTGCAGATGGGTGTTTATTTAGGTTTCAACAGGTCTTATCCCAAGGAAAATGCTGTTAGGATTGGAGGCTGTGAGTCCCTTTGAAATCAATGGATTGAACATATGAACATAAATACGGCGAAAAGTATTCTGTTTCTGCAGTTCTCCATTTTATGATAAATATTGATTGATAGTACTGAGTACCTATAAATATAAGTTGGAAGTATTGCAAAAAAAATAGTACAGTATTTTAATATATATGGATTTTAGGTTACAATTCTATTCCATATATATGAGCCTTTGTTTAGGTCCCACTGAAGTCAGTTGAAATTACTTTTAAGTTAACATACAGGATTGTTTTGTTAATTGTTTTGAAAATGGTTATTTGTTTTAACTGTTCTTTGTTACAAATTTATGTGTACAAATGTTTTTCACAAAGCCAATATTAAATCGAGTGTCTATTCTGAAATTGAGGAGAAATTAGTTCGCTTCTATTAATAATATTGGTGCACAATGTTTATTGGGTGGTATAGGTATGTTATTTGATTAATTGCAGGGTGCTTTGTTCTAGCACCTATACTTAATACATATGATGTAAATGCAATATAAATTAAACTTCTGAGATGTGTGACATTTTAAAATGTATTGCTTAAATGCTTTGTTGCTAATCTGTTATTTTCAAATTACAAAACATCAGCATCTCCCAGTCCAGTTCAAAATCCTTGGTAGTAAGCTCCTCTGACTTCAGTGAGATTTATTTTTGGCAGGTAATATAGAATATTGTCTAGCTAATGACAAGCACTTTTAGCTAAAGGCTTTTAATAATGCTCTTAAGGATAAAGTAGATGTGACAGGTGGCAACATTTTTATTAATATTGTTGTTCCAGCCATTTCCATCTTTCTAGAAACAATGAGCTTATAAATAAAATGAACTGAACTCTCTTTAACTTATCTCCCCACTCTCTGTCATTTGAAACATTTTTCTTCCAAATCTCTTTTATTCTCAGGATTACAGTCATGCCTGGATGAAAATCTCTGTGGTAAATCAGCAAATAGAGGTAAGATGCACCTCACCTGAATAACCTTTATGTTGTAAAAAGTAGACCCCTGCCACATATATACACTTACACCCCTTTGGTTAGGAGCAGTAAATATAACTGATATATTTTTCTGTATGCTGTAATCATTTCTTATTGGCCTTTCTTTTTACAGCTTTTGAAGTATTTAAGAGGCCTGAAGTGTCAATAAGATAAGTATCTTCAAGCAGATCTTTCTCACTTCATGTGATCTGATTAATGTGTTTTATTTACATTTGTTTTTCTGTTTATGGATAATCTAATATATTCTTTCACTTCTGTTCCTGTTTGTTCCTGTATACAACCTGCACTATTTCCATCAGGTAGAGAAGCTCTTGATGCCTTCCTTAATCTTTTTTAATATTCTTAGTGAGCAACTAACTGACCAAATTGCCATGGAATTGTTCTATTCTTCCCACTGAAAGAGTAACAAAAGGGAGACATAATTCTCCATGTGACCTGCTTGCAATAAATCTGGTGATCACACATCCATGGGTGTGACCCAGTCTCACAGTTTTTATATCACTTCTTTCTTGCCCTAAAAATAAGTTCCAATTTGTAATAATATATTTATAGAACCTGCCAGCAGCTGACATCGTAATAGTAGTAAACTACAAGTGTCTTGGGGGCCTCTTTACACACCTACCAGGTCTATCATATTTTGTCATCTTTTAAGTGCTTCTCAACCAATTATTCCTTCACAGTTACAACTCACATGGGATTGGGAAGGAGGTTAAGCTGTGAGCATTGTCTGGGTTCATTTTTCTGCCAGATATCTATCAATGCACTTGAAATGTTCTTCTAACATACAAATACTGAACTCATTTTTAGCTTAGTTAAAAATCTTGTCATTGAAATATAGAACAAAGTAATAATTCATTTAACTCACCAAGTAAGTACTTGCTTAATTGTGTTGTTTTAAAAGGTTATTATTTGTTTAGGGCACTAGAGACTAAGTATTCTGTTATACAACTCCACATTATTTTCACCTAGCATAGGTATGCTCCTCAAAACCAGGGGTTGGCAACCTATGGCCCACAGGCCGAATCTGGCCCATGGTGCCAAATAATCTATCTCCTGCCCTCGCTCCAGCCACCACTACTGCCACTGTCAGACACAGACACATTTACAGCAGTGTTTATGGCGGGGGATCACCAGTCTGGCCCCCTCAACTGTCTGAGGGACCGTGACCCAACCCCCGACTTAAAAAGGTTGCCGACCCCTGCTCAAAACCTAACCGTCTGTTGGCATCTTAAATATTAAAAAGTTTCACTTGGTGTATATTTTCATGATTACAACCTACTCCATCATGTTTAAGCAGGCTGGAGTCCACAAAAGCTTAAGCCAAATAAAACTTTTTTCATCTTTGAATTATTGCTAGATTGTTGTTCTGCTTGTTTCCTCTGTTCTTACTGAATAACAGATATCCAGTTTAGAATATGAGTGTTACAAAGACAATTTTTACTTGGTTTGATTAAGCCAATTTTTCCTCTCCCACACTCTCTTTTTCATGCTACCCAGAAGGATCAACTAACTGCCCAAATCCTATTTTCAGTGACTATGAACACCTTTCATTTTTCATTTGTTTGTCATTTGTTTCCCATTCCAGGGAGGCTGGGGTAACATACATGGGCTCAATTCCTGCTGTTTCGCCGGGGGGGGGGAGTTGCAATGATTTAATGGTCCAAATGGGTTGTATTCAGTGAAATTTATATAGGAATTGACTCACCAAATTCCCATTGACTCAATGAGCCTACTCTAGCTACAACTTCCTACACTAAGCAAAAGGATTTCAGCCATTGTGTCGTTTTCTCATGTTTTCCTTATTAAAATCTTGTGGAATAGATTAGAGCAACAACAACAAAAAATAGTAACATCCTCTTGGGTATTCAGAGAGCTTCCAAAACCAGGCAGGATCTGAATGAAATTCTTCCCAGTCTTCTAGACAAATGTGGATAATTAGAATGTGGCCAATCCAGTGTCTAGTGTAGACATAGTAAAATTATTTTACAGTAAGTATTTTGCATGTACTTTATGTGTATGTGTGTGTGTATATTCACATGTTAGAACAAAATAGATAATCCTTTGTTTTTTTCTGTATTTTTTAGGCTTTTCCATTAGATTATGCACAGAAAGCAACTAGCCAGTAAGAGTGGGATTGGATTGACAAGAACAAGATGGATGACCCCCTAGAGACTGTAGGTTTGTATACTAGTTTCCACCACCTTTTCATCCTTTTGTAATCCATTTTGGTTCACATGCAGATTAACTTTGACCAAGTCCTTACCCAATAATCCCCCCCATTCCACTCTAGAAAGTAGACAGAAATCTAAATATTTATGAGGCCTTTTTTTCTCTCCCTGGTTTATCATGCACTGTTTTTGAATGTTGAGGAATTATGTTAATGAATGCATGCCTGCACACACAGACACAGAAACCAGGCAAAGGGGGAAACACACACAAAGCTTTGTCAGCTCTAATGTCAGCACTTACCAAACAGTTCCCATGGAAAAAAGAGAGAGCAAGAGAAGGAGGCAAACTGCCTTAAAATATTTTGCCATGAAGGAAAGAAAAAACTGTAGAACACAGAAGGAACAAGGTTACTTCCTTGCTTTTCTCAGGAACAAATGCAACTTGTGTTGAATAAACAAAGTTGAAATTAAACATGTTAATATAAAAAATGAAATTGACAATGGGGTTTGTCTGTTGTAGCAAAAAAAAAGATAGAAAGAAAGAACTTCCTGTGACACTTTAATACGTTTTTATGGCATAAACTGATAGACAATAACCCACTTCATCAAATTTACCTGAGAAAGGGTCACTTGTTCAAGCTGTGAACACAAAGGAATTCTATATTGTTCATGAAACAATATAAAACTATAATAAGAAACAATGAATGGCACTGACATTATTGTTTGTTATGTCTGTAGTATTTAAGAGTAATCTTTTAAACACACTTTGTTTGCTTAGGTTCTAGTATACCTTATCTATATCGGACAGTTTTATATGGATATAAACACATGATGGCCAATTATATTGCTCTTCCCTCCCTGCTATAAAAACATAACTGCAATCTTACATTTGCCTGGGAGCACTGTAATTTTAAATCATGCACACAATTCCACAGACTGCTTCTTAATTGTGTTGAAAACTTTCTACCAATATGCTTCATGCTTCTTGTTACTATTTATTTATTTCAATTTCTATACCACCCACTTGGCCGAGGCCAACTCAGGGCGGTTCACAGTCATAATAATAAACATGATTAAAAACTGCTTAAAACCACCCTGCCAGTAAAAGGTGCAGGGACGAGGGGGCTGGAGTTCACTATACCAGCCACCCAATGGAAGTCACCCTTCCACCTGCACCCCATACTTGGCCTGCCAGCCAGGTTTTAAGTTCTTTTCTGAAGGGCAGCAATTCTGTCTGGAGACGTAGCTCTGTTGGTAAGAGGTTCCAGAGTGCCAGTGCGGACACGGAGAAGGCCCTCCTCCTTGTGCAAGAGAGGCGAGCCCCTCTAGAGGAAGGTACAATAAGAGAGCCCCTCCAGACTGCCCTGGTTGGACAGACAGACGTCCTTAGGGCGATGTGGTCTCTTAGGTATCTTGCCCCCCTGCCATGTAGGGGTTTAAAGGTCAAAAACAGCACCTTGAATTGCACCCGGAGACAAACTGGTAACCAGTGCAGCTCCCGAAGCAGTGGTGAGGCATGGGCATAACATCCACACCCCATCACCACCCGGGCCGCTGCATTCTGAACCAGCTGTAGCCTCCGAATGGTCGTCAAGGGCAGCCCCATGTAGAGCGCATTGCAATAGTCTAGTCTGGAGGTGACTAGGATATGAGTTACCATGACTAGGGAGTCCCTGTCCAGGAATGGGAACAACTGGTGAATTAATTGGAGCTGTGCAAAAGCCCTCCTGGCCACGGCTGCCACCTGTTCTTCTAGCAGCAGCAGCGAGTCAAGGAGGACCCCCAAGTTGCACACCGGGTTTGTCTGGGACAAGACAGCCCCATCCAAAACCAAAGATGGTAATTCCCTGGACAGCACAAGGCCCCCAATTCATAGCCACTCAGTCTTGCTGGGGTTCTGTTGTAGCCTGTTGGCCCCCATCCAGACCCCCCACAGCCTTCAGACACCCAGACACCCTTTACATTGGGTAACCTCATCTATTTACCCCAGTACACTCATCTTAGTTTTATTAGACAGCTGTGTGCTTCCCTTTGGTGAGGGGGGGGGGGATTGGTACTTCAACAGATCAAGTTACATGCACAGCATCAATTATTTTATTTTGTTCAAAGGCATGTTTTACATAAGATTTATTTGTTTGTTTGTTTATTTGCAGCATGGTACATAAGGTTTTTCTAATGTATTAAGGAATTCCTTGCCTGAAACCCAATCACTAGTTTTAACTTAAGTAGACTTACTAAGTCAATGGGAGTTTGGTGTGTAAACACTTGTAAATTCCATTGATTCATTAGGTCTATTCTAATTAGGACTAACAACTCAATCTTGGCATAAAGGTATCTGGCTGCAGAGCCAGAGATTGGGAGTTCAATTCCCCACTGTAGCTCTTGCAAGAAGAGCCAATCTATAGCATAGCTATGGGCATGCTGCACAATCCCAGAAAGCTGTGGAAAGGTTTGTCATAAATCAGAATTTACTTGATGTCACACAGTTGTTATTATACTGTACTGTATATGAATGTGCACTTTCCCCATAGGGAACAAAACTATATACAGTAGTATGTAAGGTGCAGCTAGAGTAGCCCCAGTGAATCAGTGGGGATTTGGTAATTCAACTCCTTCGTTAATTCCATTGATTCAATCAACCTACTGTATTTTCTATTTACAACTGGATTTCAGCCACAGATTACTGTAATATACTGATGAATATTAATCTTTCCAAGCTTAAACCATATCTGCTTTTCCCCACTGCTATTCCTTTTACATTGTAGCTTTCAAAAAGCATCAACAGAAAGTAGCACTGGAATGTTATTGTTTCCTTTCACAACTGAGCACAAGGACGTGAAATTTTAAAGCATACTGTCTATGTTACCATTTAAAAATGTTGTTAGGCAATGGCAGAATATTTACTTGTTCTTAAAATGCAATAGGAGTTTCACTATCTAATGTGTTCTCTTTATATTTTTGCCTTTTGGGATTTCTAAAACTCTTACCCTAACAAATGTGTTCCAGTTTTTATTGTAGTTTGTTTTCAAGTTGTCCAATTTCATCTGTAATTGAATCCAATAAAGTGATCTACATTTCATTTGTCCAAAGACTATCATTTATGTCAGCCTCAATATTGGCATTGCCATTCTCATTTATTTGCTGAGGGCTTTGTTGAATGAAAATTCACTTGCAACTAGATGTAATGCAAAACTAAAGGGTTGTCTACACAGGCATAACACTCCACTCTTTGGTGTGTTTTTGGAACAGTTTGGTCTTTGATTTTTTTAAAAAATCACATGCACACATCTTGTGTATGCTGGAATGGGTCACTAATCCCCAACTTGTCCCATTTTGAATTCCTCATCAGTGGGTTCTCTTAAATCGCAGGGCTGTATTTTATCCCATTCTCATCATAAATGCATAGTAGACAGAATAAAAGAGAGTGAAGCAGCTTTTTAAGATCTTGCAGTGGCTCAGTAGCTACTGCAGATCAAGAAAACCAAACACTTACCTTGATAGTCTGGGGAACAACCCAGGGAATTGTATTTTTCCTTAGGTAGATGATTGCTATTAGAGTGCATGGCAACAGCAATTGTATACCAAATATATATAGATATTAAAAGCATGGCTGCAGCAGCCTTTTGGTGGTTTACTTCCAGGATGTATCATTTAGATCAGGGGTTCTCAACCTTACTGTGCCATGGGCCGGGCAACTCCCCCTCTGACAGCTGAGCGGGTTAGACATGTGGTTTCCCCCACTGCAAATGCTGTTGTAAACTGTGTCATGCGTGTTTGCTCATGTGCGGGTATGTTTACAGCTATTGTAAATGTGTCCACTTCCAGGGTTGCCACCATGGGCCAGATGGAATGGCGTTGGGGGCCCTGATTAAGATCTTCTATCATCTAAGTGATGCATGGGTACAGAGATTATCTACTAAATGTAAAAAATAAATTCAATTCCCCTAACCATTAAAGGGAAGTATTCACAATTTGCCCATATTGAGAATCATCTTTTCATCCACTTCACAATACAAGCAATTGTTGTAAAGATAGAGAGGTGGATTAAATATCATTTAGCTCCTCCCCTGACTTCAGGAGACCCCAGAAATCCTGACACTGCCTGCACTGAGAGGGCCAGTATAGACAGACCCTAACTTAGTAGTTTTATGCACACTAGGGGTGGACAGAGTAAGAGATGCTTAATAAATATAAATGAGAAGTGGGAAAGTCATATTCTTTGCAGTTGTTAGATGCAGCATACCATTAGTTGGGGCCAACAAGGATATATGGAAGGATGAGAAGTGTACCTGTGGTGCTACAGAGGTGGAAGCTGTACACCAATGGAAGAAGAATTCTTCCATTTATTTATTGTGGCCAGGACGGAGGGGCTTCCACAGCAACGGACTGCAGGACCACCACCGGCGTCCTGGGCCCCACCCCCTGGCCGGGCCTCAAAAGGCGCAGATGCAGCAAGACTTTCACCACCGCCCTGGACTCACTTGCGGCTGGGACGGAGGGGCCACTGTGGCAACAGGCTCCAGGGCCACCGCCGGTATCCTGGGCCCTGCCCCTGGCTGGGGATCAAAAGGCACGGCCGTGGCAGGACTTTTGCCACTGCCCTGGACTCACCTGCAGCTGGGATGGAGGGGCCGCCGCAGCAACGGGCTCCAGGACCACCCCCACCACCGGTGTCCTAGGCCCTGCCCGGGTATCAAAAGACCGTGGCGGTGGTGGGCCATAGGACTTCACTGCCCCCCCCTCCAGACTTATTTGGGCTGAGGCAGAGAGGCCGCTGCAGTATTTTGACATGGTATTGTTTTCTATTGATATATTCTCTATACTGAATATTGTATAAGCCTATTGTATTGCCATTTGTATTGCTATTTTTATTGTATTGCTATTTTTGTTGCATTGTATTGCTGTATTGCAATGTTTGATTTGTTGTGAGCCGCCCTGAGTCGGCGTATGCTGAGTGGGTGGCATACAAATCAAATAAATGACTGAATGACTGAATGAATATGTTATAGGTTACCCTTGCTTGAAAGCCAGTCATATCTGACTCAGTGCTCATTTCCATTTATAGACAAAAATCAAGCACTGTCTGCATCTGCAGACATTTCCATGGTTATGTGGCAGGCATGACTAGATGCTAGAGTGCACAGAATGTTGTTTCCCTTCCCATCAAAGTGGTGCCTATTTATCTGCTTGCAATTTCTTGCTTTTTAACTGTTAGGTTGGCAGGAGTTGGGACAGAGATGGGAGATCACTCCATTGTGCAGCACTCAGGTCTTGAACTGCTGAACTGCCTACTTTCCAGTCATCATGTTCAGCCACTAAGCATCTGCAACTTAATAAGAGGGTTGTCCATGTGATCCAGGAAAAAAAATAATTTCCTTCTTCAGGCAGTGCCAACAGAAGGTAATAGATGAAGACAGGAAGTAGTGTCTAGCTGATACAAGAGCAAGAGCTGCCAAACAATGATCATACTCAGAGATTAATTTGACCATTGCTTCATATTGGAGGACTACGTTGTAAAAGAATGAGGGAATGGCATTCATAAATAAAATAGGAATATTAGAAAGGACTGAAGGCCATTCATATAGTGTGATAAGATAAAGTATTCTTGTGGGAAATAATAGTGGCAGAAAATGTACAAGTCCAAATATAAGTTGTACTTAGTTCATATGACCAATAGATGGGGAAGCCACTGGTACAACTCAATGGATTAGCATGCCAGAAAGCAGAAGGGGGCAAGAGATTAGATTCCACTATGGCTGGCAGAGATTGACCAGGCCATGTGTGGCTGATAAGGCTAAAAACCTTCCTGCCTCGCCACTGTTGGACTAGTTCCAGAACTCCAGAAAAAAAGGTTGGCTGGAAAACAACTTCTGAGTACTTTTTACAAATGGTCGAAATTCACTTCATGGCACACAATTATTAGATTGGAGAAAGAAAATGATTGCCAACTCTAAATTGTTGTCTTATAGAAGTTTTAATATCCACCTAAAGAAGGGTAGTATGTGATTTTTTTTTCTGTTGAGAGTTTTGACAACTGAAAGTGTGGCTGGATGAAGTGAGATGACAATAGAAAAAGCTGAAGAAATTGGATCTTTTTGCATGGGGTGTGTAGCAAGGAATATCTTGGCTCCTTCATTCTCAGGATGTATTAACTGCTCAAAGATCCTGTGTATGCATTTTTAAAATTTATAAAATTAACACATTTTGCTGGCGCCCTCTTTATATGTTATATACAATTATAAATATAAATCATGGGAGGCTGGGCATGCTACACTTTTCTGAAATTAAAGCTTTCATCCACATGGTGCTTTTTCCAATGTAATGTTGATCAATACGGTTTATCAGTGTTGTCCCATGATTGTAAGCCTAGTTTTCTTAAAGAATTGCTGAATACAATGGAAAAGCCTACATAAACCTCAAATTTTAACATTATTTGTGCAATTTCTTCTTCAATACTGGCCTGGGGCTGGCAAGGACATTGTGTGCAAAAAAGGCTCTGGACCAGAAAGTGACTCATGGGACAATATACATGTTTGATTGCCATGATGATAGCCAATATTTGAAATCGGATAAGGCACTTGAAAAATAAGAAGAATGTCAAGAATCAGCAATCTTTCTTTTCTTCCCAGAAAATTGCATTATATTTATCTATGTGTTTATTAAAATATATGACACCCTTCTATTAGAAGGTCACAATCTGAATTAATAAATAATAAAAACTAAAACATAAGTCAGTGGAACAATAATAACTTTCATAGATGTCAAATCACAAATGCACTAATCTTTTGTGGACCGATTAAAGCCTGGGCTGGCAAAATGAAGCCACTTTCTTGGCGTTGTCATTGGCCAAACATAAGTCCTCATCGATGCATGTTTCTGGCAATCATGGGCAGACCAGTGAATGCTGTATCTCTCCACATTCACTCAGCATGATGTCTGCCAGCAGCCTCCACTTGAGCATGTTAGTCTTACATTTAGGGACTCCAACCCTCAGCCTATTCAGGGTCCTCCAAGTGATGTAGAGGAGGTTGAGTTCCTCAGATATATACTCCTTTAATTTTGTTCTTTGTGCAGTGAGCTCCTTCCTCCATCTTCTAATTGGTTTTACTCTTGTGTACCCTCAAGAGTGTTTGCCATAAAGTTCTTCCTGGATCTGTGCCAGTGGACTTGAGGCTCATATTCCTTCAGGGGATGTTGAGTTGCATTCCAGTCATTTTGCATCTGCATCTTGCTGTCCCCTGATGTGTCTGTCACCTGGAGCAGACTTATGTCACATTTGTATTTCCTTCACATGTCTGCTAGTGTGACACTCTTATTACTTGAAAGTCTCTCAATATTTATTGAGATCATTGTTATGGTTGGTCTTCAGAAAGACCTTTCTGGTGGATTCATTCTTCAGTTCCTTTGGCTTGATTCGGTGTTAGAAAGATTAGTCAGCAAGGTTGCTGCCCAGGGAACACCCGATTGTATTCACAATCTTCCAGGAGGCTCTTTTTGTGTACTCCAATGCACTAATGAAAAGATATATCTAAACTGGGGGGGGGGAATAGATAGACTTATACATGATCCTATACGTGTTCCACTTATTTTAACTGAATGGGCACAAATATTTTCTAGGAACAGTGAGGAAAGAAGACCATGCCATATTAGTGATTTCAGCCCTCATTTGTGTTTTATGTGAAATCAAACAATCTACCTTTGTGTAAGATCTCCCTTTCCTTAATAGAAGCTAGGGCACTCTACTGAATCTTTAGTACAGCATACAGGGGTTGCCTCTATAGTAGAGTGTCTTGATTTTCCTCACATGCTATTGGGGTTGAAAGTCATAAATAAAGAGCCTTAATTTTAACATTCTGGAATTGCACTGCAGAAGAAACGAAGGAAAAGCAAATTTGAAATACCCTGGGCTAAATTCAATGGGAGGACAATGGGAAATCCAATCACTGTGGAGTGAAGGAACTACCTCACTGTTCTGATTTGTGAGGCACTCACAGTTATTCTGCATATTGTGAGATTGATAACCAAGTGTTCAGGAAATGCTGAGAAACAATGGATATTCCTCCACAACTAAGGATCTTGCTTTTTTCTAGCAAAACCCATATTCCTATAAGATTCTCATAGATGTTATGGGAGTAAAAAAATGTGTTTCATTTAGACTAGCTGCATGTTCCATCTCTATATGCCATTTGGGAGTGTAGCATGCATTTTACCTGCCGTCACCCTCTCCAAGCTGAATTACCAACTATATTTCAGAAACAACCCTCTTCAGTTCTTTCTTAAATTATTTTCTTCCTTTCTGATTCCTTATTCTCTTTAAATAATCAAGTCATTTGTGATTTACGATAACTCTAACCAGGGATTTCCAGATAGAGATTACTCAGAAGTGGTTATTGTTACATGCCTTCAAGTAGTTTCTAACTGACTACAGTCTTCTGAATGGGAGACCTCCAGAATATCCTGTCTTCAATAACCCTGCTCAGCTCTTGCAAACTCAAGCCTGTGGTTTAGGTAGTCTATCCATCTCACAATGGAGCTTTCCTCTTTTCCTGGTGCCTTCAACTTTCCCCAGAGTTATTGTCTTTTCCAGATAATGTTATTTTTTCATGATGTACCCAAAGTTGGTCAGCCTCTGCTTCATTGTTTTTACCTCCAGAGACAGTTCAGGCTTGATTTGTTCTAGGACCCAATTTTTCATCTTTTCTAGTCCAGGTTATCCTCAAAGCCAGGGGTGCACAAACATTTTGAGCTGTGGGCCATTGTTGAGTGAGCCAGTCATGTGGTTTCTCCCACTGGAAGTGGAAGTAAAATGCACCCATGCATGCATAAAACAATGCCGTAAATGCACCCATAGCTGTTGCAAACGTGTTTACAACAGCTGCGGGTGCTTTATGGCAGCATTTTGTGCATGCGTGGGTGCATTTTACTCCATTTTCTACTTTCAGGAATGGGTGGGATTATTAGGCACCATGGGTCAGATCCAGCCCATCGGTTGTAGTTTGGGCACCCCTTCTCAATGCTCTCCTCCAGCATCATGTTTCAAACAAGTCAACTAAAATGGATTATTTTAGTCTTGATTTCTAGTGACACATTCTTACCCTTGAAGATCTTTTCTAATTCCCTCATTGCTGCTTTGAGGAAGGGGGGATATAATGGTTCTTGGTGTTTTTTTTGGGGGGGGGGAAGCACACAAGTTAGACTTAAATTAAGTTCAAATTCAAATTCTGGAAGAAATTTTCAGTTGACAAGTACTGTAATGTAAAACATGTTTACACAAAAGCTTGACAAAATAGAAAGCAATATGGCAGCTCTTCCATATAAATTTTATTTTGCATCACATATAAGTGAATATAATTTGAGGATGTACTGCCATTATTTCATGTGGACAAATATTTGTCTTTGAGAGAGAACACTTTAAATGGATGGAAATTATGTGATAACCAAGATTAAGCTACCCAGACTCTCATTAAGACCCTTCAGACATGGTTAAACTCAAAGAGCAGGAAAAAATTACTTTGCTTTAAATGTAAACTAGGCAGAGCAAACTCATTTTTAATTATAAACACATGACTTTTAAGATATCAATAAATGTCTCCTTTTTTGATAAGTCTGGTTTAATAAAATGTACTAACAAGAGGGTGAATGTATCTTAGACATAATTTAATAGAAGTTAACAGAACAAATATGCAAGCCTCAATGCCAGTTATCAATCCATTTATTTATACAAAGTGACTAAATTTCAAGTTTTATCGAAGCTTCCACAAAATACAATGGGTGAAGGTGTGAAGAAACCCCATAAGTGACAATAGCACATTCAAACGCATACCATACCACCAATTATTTGGCTGTAAAGCAGCAGTATTAGAAAGAGACAAAAGAAACAGCTCATGAAAACTAAAAACTAAAGTCCTTAAAGAAGAGACTGGCCTGACACAAGTGGCAGCAAATAGTGTTGAACCAAGACTTCAAAATTTTGACAGCCATACTGGCAAACTGGCTTAATGAATTTATCACTCAATATATGTCTTCTTGTTGAGTGGCTTTTATGCCATGCCATCAACCAGGATCTGCCATATGCTTAATCTCATCCACTGTTCCAACACAATTTGGTGTCCTATCATCCTCCTCAAGACATTTCACAGACTGGAGTAGTGATAATTCATTGGGCTCTTCTTCCATAAACTTAACTACGGCAACTTCTTTGCTTTGTTCTGGGTATCTTGGGGCATATATCCTTACCAACATTGGCTGAACAGTGCTTTGGGGAATTGACTTAGGCTTCTGGGAATTGAAGTCCAAAACCCAAATGTTGGGAAACACTGCTCTAAAACTATTAACTCATGCTGAGGTGGATCAGGCAGAAATTTAAACGTTGATCTTATTTAATCTGTCCTGCCTGGAAAGAGCAGCACCAGTCAAATCTTACTAAGCTCCCCACCTCTTCCAAAACTTCCCCCTACTTTCCTGCAAATATAAATTGCCCAACTGGTAGTGATACTCTGAAAATGTATTATGGGGAGAGGGGAGTACAGATTGCAATATATGACGGGGACACAGTTTAAGCCTTTCTCTAAAGGTGGGATTGCAATCCCTAGCCTTGAACTTTTCTTCCTTCAAGAAATGCAAGGTACATTTATTAGAAATAGTGGAACCATTTGGTGACTACCATAGAACACAGTTTATTAATGTCTCATATTACTCTTTGCTACTCTTTAAAAAAATGTGACTGTTGCAACACCGACCCAGGGATGGGATGGCCAGGCAGGTCTCCTCGACCATAAGCTCCAGGAACTCTAAACACCTAATTTCATCAACACTGGCTTTTATTTTATTTGGTCAGGGAAATGGAGTGTGAAGTCAGGTTGAGTGCCTTGAGTATCCTATCCCACAGGTCCAGAGGGGGGCAGGGGCTTAGTTTCCTTCTGCACTGTATAATATCCATGTATATCCCAATTCCATCACTGGCCCTTCAGTGTTTACTGTTCAGGTATGGAGTCAAGTTCACAACACTTCCACCAGCAACACAAGACCTCTCAACAAGAGCCAATATTCTGAAGCCAATGAAGGCCTCCTTGTCTCAGCAGCTCATCCTGCTTCCAGACCGACTAGAGTAGCTGATAGTGGTATCTCTTCCACCTCCAGCACTTCTGCTGCATCAGTGTTGGTTTCCTGGATGGCAGTTTTGCAAGACACTGGGCCTGCAATCTCAGTGGGGGAAGATAGTTGCTCCCTCTCTCCCCAGTCCTGGTCTGGGGGTGAAACCGCCCCCTTCCTGGTCCAAGAACCTTACCAGAGCAGGGGGTGGCTGTCCCACAAGGCACAGAAGACAGGAGGAGTTTCTTCCTAGGCTTCAGCCCAGCCTTCCAACTCAGAAGGGTGGTATTGATAAGGGCTCTCCCTCCTTTTAGCCTTGGTTCTTGCCATGCTGCCCCAGTTATGTCCCTTCCCCCTTCGGGTGTGGCTCCTCCTTCACATTGCACTCACCCAGGCTAACCTCCTTTTTGAAATGTAAACTGAGCACTCCTTGGGCTAGAGAAACATCTTTATTATTTAAACCAGGAGTGGATAAGCTTTGGCCCTAAACCAATTTAGTGTATGAGAGTCAAGACACAAGGCACAGCCAAAGGCTGGGTTAACTCAGGTTTATTGCATGGTGGACAGAGGGAACATGAGGTAATGGCGGACGAACAGCTCTATATATATGGTAGTAACGTATTTGAATGTGGCTCCACGGTAGCCCGTTGGCTACTGGTCCGCGTGACGTCATGGCTGGTCACGCCCTTCTTGTCCAGGTGTAGGTAGCGGCGGGAAACTTCCCGCGCTGCGGTCTTTGATGGGTTTGAACCAAGAGAGCTTGGACGCTCGCTGCTGCCAGCTGGTGGTCATTAGCTCGCGTCCTATTACAGGGTTTATGTGATACAGCTGAAGGTTACATTGTTACTCATCGGCAAGGTTACATTGGTTCAGATACATTGATATCACATGTAGAAGGTTACACTATTAGGACACAACACTCCTCCCCCCTAGGATGAGACGAAGTCTCTCAGCCAAGATGGCTTATTTCGAACACGCTGGGGTCTCGGCGCGGGCTGCCCTGCCCCGGCTTCGCTCCCTCCTCCTTGCTCCCTGGCTTCCTGCCCTGCAATCGGAGAGGATGACTTGTTAGTGGTTTGCCGCGGCTCTGCGGCTTTGTTGGGAGGTGTGTGCTTTGTTTGGGAAGAACCGGGGGCACTGGGGGCTAACGAAAAACCCCTCTTCTCGCTTGGATGGGTGGGGGAACACTCCGAAAAACCCCCCCGGCTAGCAAAATCAAAATCAAAATCAGATTCGGGGGAAGCGGCAGCGGCGGCCGCACACTCCTTTTCCCTCCCCCCGGGCTCGGATAGAACTGGGGTATCAAAAGGATATGAGTCGGGCTCGCTGCTTTCCCCCCTGGCTTCGGACTGGTGTCCCTCCCTGTCTCCCCCTTGGGCTAAACGGGTGGGGGAGAACCCTATCGCTGAATCCTGTCGCTGAGCCCCACTGGTCGGCCCCTCGCTCACTCGGTGCCTCAGTTGGTCAGCGTGCCTCCTCCAGAGGAGGCCGGTGCTAGTTTCCACCCGATAGGACACTGGCCCCGTCTGTTCTATTATCGTCCCTGGCACCCAGGCTGGGCCTGCGTTGGCATAGTTCCTGCAGTGTACAGGATCGCCTACGCCGAAACCTTTCGAGACCGCTAACCCTATGTTCTTCCCTTTGTCCTCGACCCTCGACGGGTCTAGCCTGGACAAAAGCGTGGTCAGTTTCCTCCGCATCAGCAGCTCAGCCGGCGAGTATCCAGACGCTAAGGGGGTCACTCTGTACGCTAATAGAAATTGACAAACTTGGTGATTTAGATCTCCCGAGCCCATGCGCCGCAGCGCATCTTTTGTGGTGCGCACCAACCGTTCCACTTGGCCATTCGTGGCCGGGTGAAACGGCGCGGATGTGACATGCCGAATTGCATTTGCCTCCATGAATGCTGCGAACTCAGCGGACGTGAAACAACTGGCGTTATCGCTGACCAAAGTGTCGGGTAAGCCGAACGTGGAAAAGACCCTCCTTAGCTGGCGAATGGTAGTGGCGGAGGATGTGCTCTTTACCGGAATGACCTCCAGCCACTTTGAGTATGCATCCACCACCAGGAGAAACATGGTTCCCCGGAATGGGCCAGCAAAATCTACGTGCACCCTGGACCACGGTCCCCTTGCTGCGTCCCATTCCCTATGCGGTAGGCGGGCCACCTCCGGTCGAGAGCATTGACATGCCTCACAAGTGCCAACCATCTGCTCTAT
The DNA here is from genome assembly GCA_035047305.1 of Bradypodion pumilum. Lineage (NCBI taxonomy): Eukaryota > Metazoa > Chordata > Lepidosauria > Squamata > Chamaeleonidae > Bradypodion > Bradypodion pumilum. The sequence continues at coordinate 94,314,785 of JAWDJD010000001.1, forward strand.
GTCGGCGTCCAGCTGGGGCCACCAGAAGTAACTCCGGGCCAACGCCTTGGAACGGACGATTCCCGGGTGGCTGACGTGCAACAGCTTTAGCACCTTCGGCCGCAGGGACGTAGGAACCACCACCCGTTGGCCCCACAAAAGGCACCCCCTCTCTAAAGACAACTCCACTCGCTTTCGGAAGAATGGGTCGAATTCCGTGCCTGGGGATGACGCCGGCCACCCCTTCTGCACCCACGAGCATACCTTCTCTAGTGTTCTATCCTTTCCGGTCGCCCTGGCAATGTCGGCCGGTACTATCGGGGGTGACTCCAAGACCTCTATTAGCAATACCTGGCGGTCTCTTCTTACCCCTGCCTTCTGGTCGTCCGACAAGGGTAACGGCGACCGTGAGAGCGCGTCTGCATGGCTGATTTCCTTCCCTGGCCGGTATTCTAACTCATGTTGATATGCGTTAAGAAAAATAGCCCACCGCAGCATCCTCGGGGACAGGATCTGTGGCGTGGGCTTATTTGCAGTGAAGATTCCTAACAGGGGCTTGTGATCAGTAACGATCTTGAACGGCCGACCATACAGAAAATCGTGAAATTTCTTGGTTCCCGCTACTATCGCTAGTGCCTCCCTATCGGTCTGTGCGTAATTCCGCTCTGCTTGGGACAGGGACCTTGAATAAAACGCTATCGGGGCCTCCCTTCCGTCGTCTAACACGTGGCAAAGCACCGCCCCCACCCCCACCGGGGATGCATCGCAGACCAAAACTATGGGCCGTTTGGGGTCGAAATGAGTCAGGATTGCCTCGGATGTGAGGAGTTGCTTTAACTCTGTGAACGCTCTTTCTTGCTCGTCACCCCACAGCCATTTTTCCTCTTTTTTAAGTAGCCGATGGAGCGGCTCGGCAACAGACGCCTTCCGTGGAAGGAAGGTATGGTAGAAATTGAGAAGCCCCAGAAATGACTGAAGCTCGGTTTTGGAAGTGGGGCGAGGGGCTTTCTTAATGGCGGCTACCTTAGATTTGGACGGCCTAATTCCCTCGGGCGTGACACGGAGCCCTAAAAACTCAACCTCTGTTTCGAAAAATACACATTTGTCTTTTCTCAGTCGCAGCCCCGCTTTCTCGAACACGGCCAGGACCTTATCCAATCTGTGGGCCAGCTCGGCCTTACTCCCCCCCGTTATCAACACGTCATCAAAATATGGCAACACCCCCTCCAACCCCTTCAGGAGGCGTTCCACTAGCGATTGAAAAATGCCAGGTGCCGAGTTCACGCCGAACTGTAACCTCGACACCTGGAACGCCCCCTTATGTGTGACTATTGTTTGTGCCGCCGCTGTGGCGGGGGTTACCGGGAGTTGCTGGTAGGCCTGTGCTAAATCGAGTTTAGCGAAACACTTTCCCCCATTCAGCCTGGCCAGAAGGTGGCTGACCACTGGCACCGGGTATGCATTAGGGCGGATTGCCTTATTAATGGTACACTTATAATCAGCGCAAATGCGCACCTCCCCGTTAGCCTTCAGTGCTGTTACAATTGGAGTCTCCCACTCCGCGGAATCCACAGGAACGAGAATTCCTTGACCCACCAGTTTGTCCAGTTCCGCCTCTATTTTGTCCTTAAGCGCGAACGGTACCCTGCGCGGTTTAAGTCTTATCGGGCGGACCTCCGGGTCTAAGTCGAAGGCTACAGGGGGTCCCTTGAACTTTCCCAGTCCACTTTTAAAAACGGCGGGGTGTGCGTCACACACTGCTTGTATTGGGTCCTCGCCTACGGCATGCACCCCCCCTATGAACAGGCCTAAGGGCTGAAACCACTGTGTTCCGAGGAGGCTACAACTCCCCCCTTTTAGCACCACTAGGGGAAGTTCCGCAGAATGTCTCTTAAAGCGAACCCGGAACGTTCCGACCCCCAACACTGGAATGCTGTTCCCCTGAACGTCCCGTAGTGTGGCCCTCAACGCTTTAAGTTTGGGCCGCACGTGGGGGTCGATTTTCAAGAACTCTCTCTGGGGGATTATAGAATAGGAGGACCCCGAGTCAACTTCCATCCTAATAGGGGTCCCTTGTACTAGTACCTCAACAAAGTAATGGGGCTGTCCCGCAGACACGTTGAACACAGGAGCGTCGCCCTCGCTGTCGTCCGAGATGCGGCCCACGCCGTCCTGCTTCCTCATGGCCCGGGCGCCATCTTTGGACCTCGCTGGACGGTCCGGTCTGGCTGAACGGTCTTGCGACTGTCTCCGGCCCTCTTTCCATTTCCTGCACGCCTTGGCGATGTGCCCCCGACGTCCACAGTTGAAACACTCGGCTTTCCTGAATGGGCACTTCACGCGCTCATGGGCCGCTCCGCAACCATTGCAGCGGCGCCCGCCTCTCCGGACCTTCTGGACCTCCTCGCCATCGCTGCTTTCTGAAGACGATTTCGAGGTCGGTCGGGTTGCATGCACCGACTGACCGGACTTCCCGTGCGACGAGTTTTCCGCTTTGCCGGCCCTCGGACGCCACTCACGCCACTTGTGCATCTCGTCTACTCCAGCATTCGTGGATTCCGCGGCTTCCGCGGCCTCTACAACCTCTTCCAGTGTGGGTGGTGGCTCCTTGTTCATCAAGCTGCGCTGTACTTCCTTGTCCTTCAGGCCACACAGCACTCCGTCCCTGAGGGCCATCTCTAGGATGTGGTCCCATTTGCAGGGGCGGCGGCTACCCTCATAGCCGTTACGAAGGCTTCTACCGACTCGTCCGGCGCTTGAACTCGCCTCCAAAACGCACTCCGAGCGGGAAACATTGCCCTCGAGGGTCGGAAACGCTCACGCAGCATTTTCATGATGTCACCGGCTTTGAAATCGCTCATCTTCTTCGGTGCAAGGATGCCCACCAGCGTCCGCTTGGTTTCCATCCCAAGCATGCGGGTGAGGATGGCCCTCTTCCTTTCCTCGTCGTCTTCTTTGACTTTGAGCTCCACCAGTGCCGCCTGGAAGTCCATCTCAAAAAGCTCCCAGTCTTGCGGTTTGGTGATGTTGAACCCGCTCTGTGTCCTGGCTCCGTGGGGATCCATTATCCCATCCTCGTCGCCAATTTAGTGTATGAGAGTCAAGACACAAGGCACAGCCAAAGGCTGGGTTAACTCAGGTTTATTGCATGGTGGACAGAGGGAACATGAGGTAATGGCGGACGAACAGCTCTATATATATGGTAGTAACGTATTTGAATGTGGCTCCACGGTAGCCCGTTGGCTACTGGTCCGCGTGACGTCATGGCTGGTCACGCCCTTCTTGTCCAGGTGTAGGTAGCGGCGGGAAACTTCCCGCGCTGCGGTCTTTGATGGGTTTGAACCAAGAGAGCTTGGACGCTCGCTGCTGCCAGCTGGTGGTCATTAGCTCGCGTCCTATTACAGGGTTTATGTGATACAGCTGAAGGTTACATTGTTACTCATCGGCAAGGTTACATTGGTTCAGATACATTGATATCACATGTAGAAGGTTACACTATTAGGACACAACAACCAAGAACAGGCAAAATGTGAACAGCCCCTCCTAGACTGTTTCTCTGGCCGTCAGTGTTCCCCCCTCTTTTCCTGCCTCCCCCCCAATGAACTACAAGTCCTAAAAGCTCTAAAAGTAGTGATTCACCATTTAAATTACGGATTCTGAACCTGCAGCCCATGGGCCGGATGCGGCCTGCAGCACCATTACATGTGGGTTCCACGACCACCTCCACCACATCAGGAAGGGCCATGTACTGCAGGGCTCTGTGGAGAGAAAATATGAAGTATTCATTTTCATTCAAAAAGTCTCAAAAGGCGTACAATTGGTAATTTCGCCAATAATTTCAAACCCACCCAGATTCTGTTTCACCCATAGCAGAAAGAAGAGAAATGGGTAAAACTTATCTCTTCTTGGTCCTGTTCTATACTGTCGCCTTAGCTTCACTCACTGTTTTCACATAGCCCCTGATAGATTACCCCCAAGAGAATGCAATTTTTGACAAACCAGAAGACATTGCTGACTTCTGGTTAATGCTATTCAGCAAATAATATTCACCAAACAGCATGTACAGCAACCATGGGACTATATAGAGAAACAAATAAACAAACAACTTTCTCTTTTAGGTTGATCTGAGGCAACTTGAAAACTCTTCTAACATTCGGTAGCCCTCACCATTCAGCAGCTAATATTCTTCTGAGCAAAGAAAAAACATTTCTGTGGGATACTGCATAACTCATAATCAGATGGAGATTCAATATAATCAAACTATTTAATCCTGATTAGGAGGCAGAATTGAAACAGCATCCACACAAAGAAGAGTTTGAAGGGGTTTAATATTGTTCTGGGGACTGTGGTGGCTTGGTGGTTAAGATGCTGAACTTGATGACTGGGAAGTTGGCAGGTCAGCAGTTCAAGACCTGAGTGCTGCATGATGGAGTGAGTGCCTGTCGTCTTTTCCAGATCCTGCCAACCTACAGTTTGAAAGCAAGAAATTGCAAGTAGATAAAGAGGTACTGCTTCGGTGGGAAGGTATCAGTGTTCCATGCACTCTGGTGTCTAGTCATGAGTGCCACATGACCATGGAAACATCTGCAAATGCAGACAGTGCTGTCTCTTTGGCTGTAAATGGAGATGAGCACCAGACCCTAGAGTCAGATATGACTGGCTTTCAAGCAAGGATGACCTTTACATTTATCTAACTAGCAGGGGGTACCTGCTTCGCTGGGTAGTGGATCCTTACCTGTGCTCTGGCCGGCAGCTGCCTGCGGTGGCCTTGCATTGAACAGTGGTGCTGTGGCGGGCGCTGCTGCCACCTGTGGCGGCCTTGCCGCTGTGGTTCCCCATGCCTGTGGCGGCCTCGGCTCGGGCGCCGTGTCTATTGCCGACTGGAGCACCCCATTTGGAGCACTCTGTTCAGCGGGTATCTTCTGGATTATCCTCCAGTGGATTATCCTCCACTGCCTGGCCAGCATTTCTGCCAGAGGACTGTCTTTCTCTGGCAGGCATGGGCCGAACGGGGCACTCCGGTCGGCACATGCTTGCCGGAGAAAGCGAGGCGACCCTAATACACCCCAACACAGAGAGACACTCTCTTTCTTTCTCTCTCTCTCTCTCTCTCATATTCAGGCACACACACACGTGCACGCGCACACACACACACACAAGTGACTGATCCGGAACCCAGTGTCTTGTGCATTGTCTTGCGCACACACACAGACACACACTCCCTGTCTCTCACTCACACAGCATTGATGTACATTGAAAGTGTCTCATTCCAGGGCTGTAGAGGCTTACATGGAATGGGTTTGTTCCATCCGCATCAGGACCTTTCCCCATCAGTCATTCACTCTCAAGCAATCGCAGTCCGACATGCAAATCAGCTCTCTCCAACATTCTTTTTCCAGGCCTGGCTTTTAAACTGCCGTTTTTCTCCCATGGCACCATGGGAGTTGTATTTCCTGTTCCTTTCCCCATTTTGTGGGGCTTAGGCCCCACTCTTGGCCCCCGGACCCTCACCACTCTGATCTCTGTTACAAAAGGTATGTGTGCGCGGAGAATTACGGGATAGGCTTGAGGGGTGTGGGCACGCATACCCATCATGTACCTTACATCCCTTCCTTATAGGTATATTGTTCTGTCTAAACAGGTGCACATAAAGCACAAACAAAACACCATTTTATTTTGTAAACCACTTGCTTCCTTCAGGACACTGCAAAACTTTGAGCCTCTGCAAATGATTTTTGTACACTTGCCTGTTACTCATCATGACTCTGATGTAATATACAATTTCCAAGGTATTGTTGGGGGTGGGGGGAAGCATGTGTGCATGTATGTGTGCTTCCACACATGTTTTTTATGTAACACTTTACTAATGTCTCTCTGCCTATTCTTTTGCCAGCCACATATTCACAGAGGCTATAGTAACAGATGGAGTTTTATGCTCAACTGACTTTTTTCTCTAGATGATCAAACTGAAAAGCCAGACAAGATGGAAATTTGCTGAAATTTAGATTTCTTCCTGCTGTTTTAGAGATTTTATAAGTTATCATTCATTGATTACACAAGGTCCCCAGTCTCTGGCATCTGTTTACTGCATATGGAGGAAAGGCAAATTCTATCTTCCTCCCTCCCTCTGTTTAAAACTAGTGCACAAGGTAAAACACAAATGCTTGTCTCGGGTATGTTATAAGCCCTGGGTGCCCAAACTTTTTGGGCTGCGGGTCAGTCACGTGGTTCAGGGGGCTGGTCACTATGGCCCAGGGGCTGGATGCAGCCCCCGATGCCAATTCATCTGGCCCACGAAGCCCTCGCCGCTCCCGGAAGCGGAAGTAAAACGTGTACAGGCACATTTTACTTCCACTTCCGGGAGCGACAAGGGCTTCATGGGCCAGATGAATTGGTGTCAGGGGCCAGATCCTGCCCCCAGGTTGTAGTTTGGACACCCCTGTTATAAACTGTGTGCTGCATTTGCCATTCTCTCTGTCCTTCAAAATTCAATACAAAAGTAATAAAAAAACATAAAGGCTATAAATCCATTGGATATTTGTGTGCATGCAATAGGAAGCAGCTTATTGTGTTAATTGACAGGATGCTCCATACTTGTTGTCAGGTATATCCCAGGTATGGAACTGGCTACGTAATTAGGCATGAGACCAACAACTTGCTATGGAAACTTCTTGCATGCACATAAATATCCAATTGAATTCTGGCCAAAGGTACATACAATTGTATTATCAATTCTGAATCCCAACAAGAATTTTAAAGGAAAAACCCTTGCATTCGGTGAATTATGGAATAATGTGTGCAGCAATGTGTTGAAAATGAGATGTAGGGTTTTGGGTTTCATGTACAGTACTTATCTTCTGTTTCCTGAATGAACTGATAATTCCAGTGTCTCCTTGAAAGAGGCTTGTCTTCTGATGGCCCGAGTATGTCATTTCCTCTTCCCAACATCGTGATTGGCAGAGGCAGAAAATTGTACATGTCTAATCATACCTGCCACATGACCACGGAAATGTCTGCATAAGCAGACAGCACTGGCTCTTCGGCTTTGAAACAGAGATGAGCACTGACGCCCCAGAGTCGGATACAACTGGCTTTTGAGCAAGGGCAACCTTTATCTTTACTATGTTTGTCCTAATCAGTTACATTGGCTAGGACAAAAATGTAGCCCAGTTGCAAAATGTGATAAATTTGGAAGGCAATATTTTGTCCTCGCCAAGTTTTGTCAGTTCTAAAACAAATATTGTAAATGGCAAGTGGCTGAAATTCTGGGATGCTGTTTATAGCTCTTGCCAGCAGGGAAGAACGCTAACACTGAAGATCTAGTTCTGAAGGGATCCTGCAGCAAAACATGACTCTGGGGACTAGAATGGCCATTCTTGGAACATAAAAATTAAGCTAATGATTTTCAAAACTTGTCATAGGATTCTTCTAGACAATGCACTTTTTTCACTTTCTTTTCTTTTGCTTGGTGCCATCGTAACATGGGTTTTACCAGCATTTCCCTCTCTTTAAAAATCCACTTCCCATCTTTTTGAGAAATGTTTAGAAATGGTTAAGAAGAGCAGATCTGTGCTGGAGTTTTTCTGCTGGAATACTTGCTGGTTTTTGTTTTGCTTTTGAGAAGTTACTAAAAACATCTCCTTGGGAAGCTTTCACCCTAAACCATAGCACTAAATGTTATCCTTTCCAGTACAAAGCAATACTAAAAATAAAACCATACTTTCCATCAAGGACAAAAAGGAGCAGAAAGTCACAGAAGAAAGCACTCACTCAATGAGACAAGAGTAATGTTATATAGATGATGTCAACAACATGAGTGCAGAACCCATTTCTTTGAGAAGTATAAATGCCCTGGTTGGAAAAGCAAATTGAGTATACAGCACATATGTTGCAGGAAGGTTTACTTCAACCTTTCTTTTAATCCTTTGAATATGTGGCATGCCAGTAGTCCAGAAATTTAAAGCATTTTCAAGTCTTCATAGTGCTTCACTTTCAACTCATGGACAGTCAGTGTGTTTGAATGCTTAGAGTGCCAGACTAGGTCCTGCGAGACAAGGGTTCAAATCCTCACCTGGCCAGGAAATTCTTGGGGGGACGGGACACTTTTGTTCTCCTTCGTATAGTTTGTGAATCCCCACTATTGGGTTATGCGCCTGCGCAGAACGCCGATCGGAGGCTTGAAAAGCTATTGGTCAAAAGTTTTGGCGGTAAGACCGCCCACCACACCGCCCACCCTGAGGCGCCCGCGCGCCATTTTACCTCAGTTCTCTTCTTTCCGCCGTAGCAGCAGGACGATCGTTGAGAGCTTCCTCAATTTTTTTCGCCCTTCTGAGGGACAGTCTTTTGGCTAACTTTAAATAATTTTTTCGGTGATCTTGTCCTTCGGACAGGATTGCCACCCCGGTGCTGTTTCTTCCTCCTGGTGGACTCAGTTACCTACTCGCTCCGGTCACCGTCTCCCCCCTCAAGGGGGTGGCGGCTGGCCTGCCCTTCGGGGTGCTCGGCTTCTCGAACCTTCCGTTGGAAGAATTTTTCTTTGATGGCCGCTGCCTTCAAGCAGTGTTCTGCTTGCCTCAAGAAGTTCCCTGCCTCCGACGGGCATAGCCTTTGCCTTTTCTGCCTGGGGGAGTCTCACCAGAGCCAGTCCTGCCCTCACTGCAAGAAATTTACCCGCCTTGCAGTGCAGAACCGGAGCTACCGGCTCAAAGCCCATCTGATGGAACTCTCTCTGGCTCCTGCCGCGGCTGCCTCTACCTCTGCTGCTGCCTCTCAGCCTCCTCCGCTTCCTGCTTCTTCTTCCACTCTCTCCATCAAGAAGAAGAAGGAGAAGAATGGGGAGAAGAAAAAGAAGCACAGGCCGGAAAAGAGGCGTTCGCTCCCGCCTACGCCTCGCCCTCCCATCTCTCCGGGGCCTTCGCCTCCCTTCTCGGTCGCGAGATGTCCTTCGCCCGGCTCTTCGATGTGGGGCGGACGGTCCTCTTCGGGATCTCCTGAGAAAGGTCGCAGGGCTGGGGTTCCAGCTCGCCCACTGCAGGTACTCCCGTCTCCCCCTCGTGGGAGGGGCTGTTCACCCACGAGGCAGGCCTCCGTCTCCCCGAGGCCCAGGACTCCGACGATCGACGAACCGGCAACCACCATTCCGGCCACCGTTTCGTCTCCGGTGATTCCAACCACCGTTTCGTCGGCCACCGTTTCATCCCAATCGTCGGCTCCGGATGCATCCCAGATGGAGTTCTTCAAGGGGATGTTCGAGGCCATGGCAAAGTCGTTTGCCCAGCAGTTCAAGGCCTCCATGCCTGCGGCCTCTGCGGCTCCGGTGCTGACCACCGCAAGCCCCAGGGATGTTGGTCCTACTGTGGCCCCACCGACCTCACGAGGGTCGAGCGTCCGCTCCGCTGGCCCACCCATATCGTCTTGGTGTGGTCCAGACGTCGATGCGGTGGACTCCCATCCCGTCGACCCGCCCAGGCCGTACTGGCGCAGTCCCGATGTGGACACCAGGGTCCCTCCCTCGTCTTCCGATGACTCCAGCGCGTCTTCGGAGGAGGACGAGGGAGACGTCGACGCCGACAAGACCCCCGACCAACCAATTGGCGCGGTTGACCCAACGTGTGGTGAGGATCAACGCTCGCTTACGGCAATGCTGACACGCTTGGGGACCGCTCTAAACCTGAAGGTGGACCAGCCACCACTGGAGGGCGAGGACCAAATGACCGCAAAGCTGGACAGACAAGCGATCCAGCCGGTCCATATTACCATGCTTCCGTCCATGTTGACGTCAGCGAAGGCGACATGGAAGAAGCCAGTATCATCGCACTCCGTTTCGTCCAGGCTCGACGGCATGTACAGAGTCCTGGACGAGAACGTTGAGTTCCTCCAAGCACACCCCTTGCCGAACTCGTTGGTGGTCAAGGCCTTCCAGCACAGGACTGCCACCAGCGGTTTTCTGGTACCTTCGACTCCGGAAGGGAAGAAGCTGGACGCGGTGGGCCGAAAGTTCTACGCCACCGGTTCCCTCTTCCTCTGAGCCGCCAACTACTCAGCCGCCATGGGCCTCTATCAGTCCCACCTCTGGGAGCAAGTAAAGGTCGTGGCCGCTGCACTGCCCGCCGAAGCCCAGAAGCAGATCGACGCGCTGGCATCCGAAGGGGACTTCCTGTCGGAGCAGCAGATGAGAACGGCCAGGCACATCAATGACTACGCGGCGAAGGACATGGCTTCCGCTATTCTGCTCCGCCGTCATGCCTGGCTCAGGGGCACCTCCCTTGATGATGCAATGAAAAAGCTCATCGAGGAGTTCCCGTTCGACGGACAGGGCCTATTCGGGCAGGACACCGATAAGGTCCTGAACGAAATGCGCCAAACGAACTCTACGGCCAAGTTCCTCAGACTTACCACGCCGGCGCCGCCTGCCAGGCCGAGATTCCAACCTTTCACGCGGCGATATCAGGGCAACCCGCAGCAACAAGGTGGCCCTTCAGAACAGCCCAGGTCTGGCTCCTACAAGCAACGGCGCCAGCACAAACCCCATTACCAGCCTTATGGGCAGGGCAAGCGTTCCGACGCGAAGTCCAAGTCCCGTGTTTGAAGCTGCGACAGCCGAGTCTCTCTCGCTCCACATCCCGTACCTTCCCCTCCGGAACTTCCTCCAGGTACGGTCAGGCATCACGGACGACCGGTGGGTCTTAAAGATCTTGTCCTCTGGCTACGCCATCGAGTTCGTGCGGGCGCCTCGGGTAGGAAGGCATCGTTTCACCACCTCGTCCCCCCATTTGGAGGAAGAAATATCAACTCTTCTGTCCAAGGGAGCCATCGAGCGGGTGACGCCGCCCAACTGGGACAACGGCTTCTACTCAAGGTACTTCGTGGTTCAGAAGAAGGACGGAGGACTTCGCCCAATTCTGGACCTACGTTGCCTCAACAAGTGCATCCACACCAGGAAGTTCCGGATGGTGACCCTGCAGACCGTCCTCCCCCTCATCAACAAAGGGGACTGGTTCACAGTCATAGACCTCAAGGACGCTTACTTCCATGTCTCCATCCTCGAGGAGCACCGAAGGTTCCTTCGATTCCGCATCGGCGATTCCGTGTACCAGTACCGGTGTCTACCGTTCGGTCTGGCCACGGCACCACGGGTCTTCACCAAGTGCATGGCTCCAGTGGCTGCCTTCCTTCGTCAGCGGGGAATCAGGGTCTTCCCGTACATCGACGACTGGCTTATTGTATCCCCCACCAGCTCGTCGGCCATTCGGGACACGCAATTCACGGTCCACCTCATGGAGAGTCTCGGCCTCAGGATCAACTTCACCAAATCGAAGTTGATTCCCTCTCACCGCGTCGAGTACATTGGAGCGGTACTCGACTCGCTTGCCACCAGAGCCTTCGCACCCCAGAAACGCTTGCAGGACATCGCGCAAGGGGTGAGCGACCTTCGCAACAAACCGTGCATCCGGGCGAAAAAGGCTCAGAGACTTCTAGGCCTCATGGCCTCAACGACAGTGGTGATCCCTCACGCCAAGTTAAAGTTCCGGTCCCTGCAGTCGTGGCTCCTTCACGAATTCGACGCGCTCCGGGAGAGCCAGTCCAAACGGTTAACCCCGTCTCCGGAGCTGAGGGACCAACTGCTGTGGTGGACGGCACCACTCAACGTGACAACGGGGAAGAGCTTTTACCCCCCGCAACCCTCGTTGCAAATATTGACCGATGCAAGCAACCTCAGCTGGGGGGCTGCCTGCGGGACTCTCACGGTCAACAACCCTTGGTCACCTCAGGAGATGGTGCACCATATCAACTACTTGGAACTTCTGGCCATTTGGAAGGCCCTACGTTCCTTCGAGAGCCTACTCACCGGCAAGGCGGTCCAAGTAGCCTCGGACAATACCACGGCTGTGGCATATCTGAACAAACAGGGAGGAACGCGATCCACCACCCTTCTTTACCTCGCTGTGCAGCTCTGGGAATGGTGCCTGGAAAGGCACATTTTCCCGATTGGAGTGCACATTCAGGGCAAGCTGAATGTCTTGGCCGACCATCTCAGCCGCCTCACCTCGACGACCCATGAATGGGAACTGGACGACGAGGTATTTCAGTCGCTTTGCGAGGCCTGGGGGACGCCGAACATCGACCTCTTTGCATCGGAGTCCAACAAGAAATGTCACAGGTACTGCTCCAGGGCACGCATCGGAATGAACTCCGAGGGCGATGCCTTCATGAAACGGTGGGATCAGGACTATTTCTACGCTTTTCCTCCATTTCCTCTGGTCCAGAAGGTTCTCACCAGAATGTACCAACACAGGACCAGCGCAATCCTTGTGGCCCCTGCATGGCCTCTCCAACCCTGGTTTCCGCTGCTGTTACGCATGTCGTCACAGTATCGCACGCTGCCGGAGTCACCGACGCTTCTCCAGATGGAGCACGGCCAGCTTCACCATTCGGACCTACCCAGCCTCCACCTCACCGCGTGGAGGATAACCCCAGACTATCCAGGATTCTGGAGCTAGCACGGTGCCCTTCCACAAGGAAGTCTTATGCTTCCAAATACAGACGTTTTTGCGCTTTTCTGGCTTCCCAGCAGACGTCCCCACCACAGGCGGGGCTGCAGGACGTTTTGGCCTACCTCCTCCATCTGGCAGAGTCTGGCCTTAGCATTACCTCCATCCGAGTCCATCTCGCAGCGGTAGTGGCTCACTCTCCGCCCGGTTCGCCCGCTTCTGGTGCCTTTCGCGACCAAATGGTGAAGCGTTTCCTCAAGGGACTGCGGAACGCCTTTCCTCCGGTCAGGACTCCGACGGCACAATGGTCACTCTCTGCCGTTCTCAACGCGCTCACCAGGACTCCTTTCGAGCCCATGGCTACCGCGGATGCTCGTCTCCTCACGTGGAAGACGGCGTTTCTGGTGGCTATTACGTCTGCTCGACGAGCTGGTGAACTGGTTGCTCTGCGGGCAGACGCACCATTTCTTCAATTCTTCAATGACCGCGTGGTACTTCAAGCGGATATCACTTTCCTTCCCAAGGTGGTCTCCCAGTTTCATATGGCACAGACTATCTCCTTGCCAACCTTCTTCCAGAACCCCACCAACGCCCAAGAAAGGACTTGGCACACGCTGGATGTGAAACGAGCTTTATTGTTTTACACCAGCAGGACAAGGGAGTTCAGGAAGTCGCAGCGCCTTTTTGTGGCTTATGGAGGCAAGTCCAAGGGTGAACCTATCTCTGCTCAGCGGTTCTCCAAATGGATCATGTCTACCATCTACTTGGCCTACGAGTCGGCCTCGCTGCCACCTCCGCCGCATGTCAGGGCGCATTCTACCAGAGCGGTTGCCACTTCCACGGCCTTTCTGGAGGGCACACCTCTTGAGGATATATGTAAGGCTGCCACCTGGTCCAGACGTTCTACATTTGTCCAGCATTACAGGGTGGACACCAGGGCCACTGCGGATGCCAGGCTTGGCCGTGTCGTCCTCACTAGGGGGCTCCGGGCTCATCGCCCTTGACACTTCACCATACCTGACCGTCATCATCTTCATCGTGGGATCATCTCATCCGACTGCCCACCGACCAAGTGAGTGTGAGCTTGCTAATCTCCCAATAGTGGGGATTCACAAACTATACGAAGGAGAAAGTTCGGTTTCACTTACCAGTGATAACTTTCGTTCTTCGAGTATATAGTTTGTGAATACACGCTACCCACCCTGCCTCCCCTCTTGAGCTGCACGGATGAGATCAATTGGTTTATCCTGTGCTTGGCTTAGGTATGGAACTGAGGTAAAATGGCGCGCGGGCGCCTCAGGGTGGGCGGTGCGGTGGGCGGTCTTACCGCCAAAACTTTTGACCAATAGCTTTTCAAGCCTCCGATCGGCGTTCTGCGCAGGCGCATAACCCAATAGTGTGTATTCACAAACTATATACTCGAAGAACGAAAGTTATCACTGGTAAGTGAAACCGAACTATCTCTTGCATTCTTTCAACTTCATCTGCCTCTTAAGGCTGGTATAAAGATAGAGCAAGAGAAAAGGAGAGTCTGTACCATTATTAGCTCATTAGAGTAGAAATCAGATATGACAAATATTTTCATAAACTACAGCTGAGGTTTTGTAAGGTTGTTTTTTCTATCCCAATGCCACAATACACTCTCCCACTCCTGATTTGCACCACAGGTGGGTTTTGAATGTCCACAAGGTGTGTCCTAAGGAACCCGGATCGTCTTTTTCATTCCACTGGATCCTTCTGTTCAGCTAGTGAAAATGCCCCTCTAGAAATCCCCTCCTGTGATTTTTAGACCTCTTCCACCACAATAAGGTAAATACCACAAGTATTTACCTTATTCAGGTTTCAAAAAATCTAACAGGATCATTCTCTCTCTCATTTCCCTTCCCCCTTGTGAGTGTGTGTGTGTGTGTGTTCACTTCTTGATTCTTGGGTACGGCTGTGTCTCAGAAATCAAAAGCCTGACAGTACGTTAAAACAGTGTCTGCTGATTAGACAGCTGTGAAGGTGCTTCACTTGGCAAGCATAAGTGAACTTGTTAATTGCCCTTCACTGCTGACAATTTTCAGAAGAGTCTTCCAGAGTTCACAAGAGGAAGGTGACTCCTTCCCTCACTCCCCATTATGAGGAATTGTTTAAAATGTTTGGCAGATTGTCCAGCTGGGTGGAGTGGAATTATGAGCCATGTATGTGTCAGGGTCCTGAAATTCATAGATTTGTTCCTAATCATCACAAATCATGGTTATGCATTGCAACACTTCATTAACAGGATTCCAGTTCATAGATCTGTACTTAAGGACTGAGCTGCCAGTTTTGCCTAATCCGCTGAACAGACATCGGAAAAGATGAAATAATCCTCATTCTTTCTTGCCCCCCCTTTCCCTTTAAAGCAGGGGTGCCCAAACCTTTCAGGCCAAGGGCCAGTCACACGGTTCAGGGGGGTGGTCATTATAGCCCATGGGCCGGATCCAGTCCCCGATGCCAATTCATCCGGCCTGCAAAGCCCTCGTCACTCCCGGAAGTGGAAGTAAAATGCGCCTCGACAGGCGCATTTTACTTCCACTTCTGGGAGCGACAAGGGCTTCGTAGGCCAGATGAATTGGCATTGGGGGCCGGATCCGGACACCCCTGCTTTATAGTCTTTCCTCATTTCCTGGCTCATAGCTACTAAAATGCCATTCCCCAATGAAATATTTTAACAAAAACCTTGCTAGTCAGTATGAGCTATGCCATGCTTACAGGTTATATCTGAGCAAAGCAACAAGTGGTAACATATTATGGACTATTTGTGTGTGTGTGTTTAAATTTAAATTTCTATATGGAATTATGCGGATTCCACGGCCCCAATCCAACAGAATTAGGTTTACAACTGCTCTAACACTTCCTGGATTTATTCACATATGCATTAACTTGATCTCCGTAGAATCACAGTGGTCGTTTTCTCCCTGTCTGTGCCGGCCTCATCAAAAAGTAGCATTTGTCCAAAAACACGAAGTTTACACGTAGTTTAATGCGAGCTATGAAGTTTCCGAGCCTTAAGTCTTCTAATTTTAGTTTTGAAAGGAGGAAAGACCCACGAAAGAGATGAGGCAGCAAATTACTTCCTAGTGACTTGTTTATTTTATATTGACTCATAGGAACATGTCGGCAAAGGAGGAGGAGGAGGAGGAGGAGGGAGGAAAGAAGGAAGGAGATGATAAGTTTTTGTATCTTGAATCTGCTGGGTGCTAATTTGACATGAAAGTTAGGCTCCTGCTAGTTTCAACATCAGAGGATTGGAATGCAGCCTCCTTAGCATAAGAAGTCAAACAATTCCCTGGCAATAGATTGCTTTACTCCCATCCTAGATCTGCTAAATAAATAGAAAACTAATTAACAGGGTGCTACGGCAGACGTCGCAGGTTAGGATTCTGTAACCGCAGTGGCTCAGAAAGGAAAGAGTCGAGAAGGCTTTCTACGCTTGGCGGCTCTCTGCGGAGGAAGAGGCCAAGTGAAGTCTAATCTGTGCAGGAATGCGCGGGTTCGCTTCCCCTCGGCGCCCCCACCCACTTCTCTCCTTCAAAGAGGGCGTTAAAAATAGCTACGTGTTTGGAAAGCACTCCAGGCATCCGTATCATTTCCCTCCGCCCCTAAAATTCTTTGGGGTCTAAAAGTGGGCGCCGTGATAGACTAAACTTGGCCCACGGGCGCGCCTGCGCCTGCGCCTGCGCCTCCTCTCGGTAGTAGCAGCAAACGTCTTGTTTTCCTCCTCTTAGCTCCAGAGCGCTGTCTACTCCCCCCGCCCCCCGCACCCTTTTCTGGATTTCGCTGCCCGTATTTCTGCCCCTTTGAGGAAGGATGGGCAGAGGCTACATCCACGGGGAACGGAGGTTTGCATAAGGGCAAGATGTATACCCCACCCCATACAACCCTAGTGGCGAACCTTGGCCCTCCAGGTCTTCTTGGACTTCAATTACCAAGAGCGTAAGTCAGCACTCCTGCTGATCAGGGCTTCTGGGAATTGAAGTTCCAGAACAGCTGGAGTGCCAAGGTTAGCCATCACTGTCATACATGGGTATGCCAAAGACACATTCTTTATAGCCAACTTTCCCCCCACCCACCCCCACCCTTGACACTTTCTGAAAATTGAAGTTCCAGAACAGCTGGAGTGCCAAGGTTAGCCATCACTGCAATAAATGGATATGTCGAAGGCACATTCTTTTTAGCCAACTTTTCCCCCACCCACCCCCACCCTTGACACTTTCTGGAAATTGAAGTTCCAGAACAGCTGGAGTGCCAAGGTTAGCCATCACTGCCATACATGGATATGCCAAAGACACATTCTTTATAGCCAACTTTCTCCCCACCCACCCCCACTCTTGACACTTTCTGGAAATTGAAGTTCCAGAACTGCTGGAGTGCCAAGGTTAGCCATCACTGCCATATATGGATATGCCAAAGACACATTCTTTATAGCCAACTTTACCCCCACCCACCCCCACTCTTGACACTTTCTGGAAATTGAAGTTCCAGAACAGCTGGAGTGCCAAGGTTAGCCATCATTACCATACATGGATATGTCAAATGCACATTCTTTTTAGCCAACTTTCCCCCACCCCCACCCCACCCTTGACACACACCCTTCCCACATCCAGATTTGCATAAACAGATTGGGGAGCATTAATTAACAATAAAACTAGTGTTTCTCCCATAAAATAATTATGCTACTTAGGAAATAGGAGTCATATGATTTTGCTTGGGAGGCATAATCAGCGACACACGGCTCTGTGTGACACAAAAAATAAATAAATTGCAAAACAGCTTGCTCTACCACAGAATCCATTGGAAACTGCTTGGCAAAAAGGATGTGACTCTCTAGAGCAGGGGTTCGCAACCTACGGCCCGCAGCGCCAAATAATCTGGACCCCAACCTTGCTCCAGCCGCCACCATTGACGCTGCCAGAATCAGCTGTGGACTCATAAATGGCTGTCGTTAACGGATTTACGACAGCCATAAAATGAGTCCACAGCTGTCGTAAACACATTTACTACAGCCTTAAATGAGTCCACGGGCATCATAAACGTATTTACTAGAGCCGTAAATGAGTCCGTGGCCATCGTAAACACATTTACAACAGGCGCACACACATTTTACGGTAGCATTTATGGCATGGGAGAACCACCAGTCCAGTCTGCTCAGCTGTCTGAGGGGGCGTGTTCCAGCCCGTGGCTAAAAAACACTGAGAACCCCTGTTCTAGAGCAGCATCTCCCAAACGTATTCTATTGTGGAACACTTTACAAATCCTAAAAAAAATAATGGAACACTTTGGCTTTTGTAATAAAAAGGTAGATTTGGATTTATCAGTTTTGATAACAAATAACATTGCTATGAAGCAAGCCCCCACTGATTCGCAAATGGTTGGGGAAAAAATTTCTCTTGCAAACTGACCCATCACATCGAAAGGATGGATTTTAAACAAACTTTGTGGCATTACACATTTGCCGATGAGTTTTACCAGAACTTCTTATTTTTTCACCGAACACTTGTTGACCTTCCATGGAACACCAGTGTTCCGCGGAACATAGTTTGAGAAACACTGCTCTAGAGCAGGGGTGGCCAAACCTTTTTGGCCGTGGGCCTGTCACATGGTTCAGTGGGCCAGTCACATGGTTAAGCGGGCCGGTCGTGTGGTTCTTCCCACCAAAAGCGGAAGTAAAATGTGCCTTGCAATCTGTTTTGCAACAGGATGAGATAGATTTTTAGGCTGCCATTTTCTCTGCTTAAACCAGGGATGCCAAAACTACAGCCCATGAGCCGGAGCAGCCCCCGATATTCACCCGGCCCACGACGCCGTTGCTGCTTCTGGAAGTGGAAGTAAAACACACCCGTACAGGTGCGTTTTACTTCCGCTTCCAGGAGTGGCAAGGGCGTCGTGGGCCAGATGAATTGGCGTTGGGGGCTGGATCTAGCGTCCAGACATAATTTAGATCAGGGATTCTCAACCTGTGGTCCATGGGCCAGATGCGGTCCATGGCACCATTTCATGTGGCCCCCACTGCCTCCACCACACCAGGAAGTGCCATATGGTGGAGGAAGGGCAAAATGGCCATCTTGCCCCTGAAGCAGTCTGGGGGAGTGTGACCCGGCCCTCATCTTAAAAAGGTTGAACATAAGAACATAAGAACAGCCTTGCTGGAACATGCCACAGCCCATCCAGTCCAGCATTCTGTCCCACACAATGGCTTACCATTTGCTTCAGGGTATTCCCAAGCAGATGCCTTCACTTGCTTAGGATTCCCTGGAAATGGCATTGAGAGATATCCTGCCTATCTCTCCAACCCCGAGGTTGTCCTTAAGTATCCATAATTATAGCCATTGATACTCTTGTCCTCCATGAACTTGTTTAATCCTTTCTTAAAGCTGTCAAGACTGACAACTATCACCACTTTTTCTGGCAGGGAGTTCCATAGACCAGTAATCCTCTGGGTGAAAAAGTACTTTCTCTTATTTGTTTGAGAACTAGTACCCAAAAGTTTCATGGAGTGCCCCCTAGTTCTAGTGTTGTGCGATAAGGAAAACAGTTTTTCCTTATCTACTTTGTCCACACCGTGCATGATTTTATAAACTTCAATCAGGTCACCTCTTAGATGCCGTCGTTCAAGAGTGAAATGGCCCAACCGTTGCAGCCTCAGATGGTAAGGAAGGTGTTCCAGTCCCCTAATCATTCTGGTTGCCCTCCTCTGCACTTTTTCCAACTCCATAATATCCAAAGCGGTCCAAATACTGGCAAAGTGTCCAACAGATTAGCGGGCTGTTATTAATTTTCTTCCATGAAAGACAGTAGAAGCCATTTATATCTATGGAGAATTTTAAAGGATTTCAAGTGGAATATACCTGAGGTAGAAGCAAAATCTCCCTCCCTCTGATACTCTGGACTTTAGCATTATTTGACAGTAAAAGTACACTTTAACCCCAGTGAATAACGTCACTGATGGGAATAGCACAAATGACAGAATTTCCTATTAACTTCAATGGAGGGGAAAGAGGGTCTATCCTACTATTAAGCAAGCTGAAACGTGGGAAAATGTATTTTAGGGTGCAAAAATGTTAGTTATTTAACTGTTAGCATTACATATTTGGGATACTCAGTGTGATGTAGTGATGGACTCACTCAGAAGATCTAGGTTCAAATTCCCACTCAGTTATGGAAGTTCACTGGGAGTGTAAAACTAGTTAAACCACTCTTTAAATAGCTCACTTATGTTCAAGCCTTATTTGGGTCTTTGTAAGTTGGTTCTGACTTGATGGCATATAATGGCATTGCATATTTACTGATAGGAGCAGGGACAAGAACTTACAGAATTATCTGCCTCAAGTTCTAAAATAGCTTGGCTCCATCTGGGTACAGTATTCAGCACCTTCACAAGGGTAGGTGCAGGCAGCAAAATAACTTAGTCTGCCTCTAAAGGAAAAAAATATGACATCTGTAAATTGTGTATTGTGACTTGTGTTGTTTATTGACCATATTAAAAAAACTTCTACTGCTACTACCACTTTTATTAAAGGAGAAAGTACCCCATCTTCTATTGTAATCTTCAAGACACTCCAGCTGTTTCTTCTCCAGGCAGAACATTATTCTCCAACAAAGCTGGGTAAATTGGAAGGATGAACAGAAGAGCCGGTCTATGCGGCCTTGGCCAAGCTATAAGGTCCAGGGGTGCCTCCAGAAGAAGGGAATAGCAAACCACTTCCCTGTATTCCATACCTGTCAAGTTTCAGGAAATTTCTGACAAACCCCCGTATTTTACACTCTTTCCCGCCGTCATCCCGTATTAGTTAGACTGCAATTAGACTGGAGTTAGACTGGAGGCCAGCACAGGATAAGCATAGCTGTCCAGTTTCCCATTTTGGCCGAGAAATTTCCCTTATTTGACAGAAATTTCCCAAAACTTGACAGGTATGCTGTATTCTCAACCTAGAAAACCCTGGAAGGAGTTGTCATAAGTCAGAATTGATTTGACAGCATGCAACAACAACACCACAACACAGCAGAAGAGCACCAGAGAACTGGAAATAAATGCAGACAGCAAAGGAAACTGACCTCTTCAAAGTTTTTCCTTGCCCATATCTTTCACATCATCTTCCTTCAAACAGATTTTGTACGGATGTGTGGGCAGGAAACCCCTGCTTGCTTGTTTTCAGAGGACCGTCCTTCATTGTGCACCGACAGAGCGGTGCAGCTATGAATCACCTCATTGTTTATTTCTCTGCCTACATTCCTTCACGGCTGCAAAGGTGCACATTCAGTTACCAGTCTTTAAAAACCCAAGCAGCCAATCATATACTCACATGTAACACATACTGAGGTTGTTGTGTTTGGGACACACATTAATGAATATAATACTGTGTTGACTATGTGTAAAATGCAATCAAGTGCCACATAGCGGCCCATAAACTTATAGTTGAAGAAGATATAGGAGGCTATATTGATGGTTCAGCCTTGTTCTTTACCTCCACTTGGGGGTGGGGGGGGGGTTGTACTTGAATGTGCACTCTTGCAATTACTAAGGAATAGTTATGTACTATCAAGTTGGAACAAACATACAGTATAGTGACCCCAATAGGGTTTTCAGTGTAAATGAGATACCTAAGAAGTAGGTGTTACCAATTCCACTTTCTTAGTGAATTGCCATGGTAAAGTGGAGTTTTGAGCCATGGTCTACAGAGTCCTAGTCTCCCCCTTCACTACACCATACTGGGTGTGTGAAGAAATACAGACTGAAAAATAAAGTGTGTGGTTATACACAGCTCTGTAGGAGCACTGAGGAAAATAGCACCCCAAAATAAACCAATGGATGTATCAAAGAAATATTGCAAGAACACCAAATAATACCAGTGGAGGCCGCTAGAAGTGTGTTATGTATGTACAATGTTGCTTTAAGAAATGTATGAATGTAACCTGACCACAATTACAATGTAGCTCTGCTGTAAGGAACGCGAGTAAGCTGCCTATAGAGGGCAGCTGCGAGCGTTCAGCTCACATGGTTCACATTCCCCAAATCACCGGCAGCCGCGGGAATCCTTCGCGCACGAGGATCACCTGGAGAAGATGGGCGTGACTCAGAATGACGTCACGCCGGTAGCAGCCAATAAGCTACCGTGCAACAAGATTCAAATGTATGTTCCACAGTATATAATGAGCTGTATCTCCGCCATTACCACATGTTCATCCTGGTCATCAACCAATAAACCTGTGTTAGTCCTCACTGCGACTCCTTCTTTGTCTTCCGTGCAAGACACTAAATTGGCGACGAGGATGGGATAATGGTGAATCCCAAGGTCAAGCCTTACCAGTTCGATGTCAGCGAGCCCGAACAATGGGAGCTCTACGAGTGCCAGTTCCGGCACGCAATGGAAGCCGCGGGCGTCGACGACGACGCGAAGATGCGCTCCTACTTCCTGGCCCAGGTGGGGCCGGCCACGCTGCGTATCCTGATGAACCTGGTGGCCCCCCGGAAGGTGGACGTGGTGCCCATCGACCGCATTCTGGAGCTGTTGGGCGAGCATTTCCAGCCTCCCGTGTCGATCTTCCCAGCCCGGGTCGCGTTCCACAGGCGAGACCAGCGACCAGGCGAATCCGTGTCCGCCTACGCGGCGGCCCTCAGGTTTGCAGCGGTGCACTGCCAGTGGGACGACCTGGACCAGGCCCTCCGAGACTGCATGCTGTGTGGTCTGAGGGACGAGGAGCTTCAGCGGAAGCTCAGGACCCGCGACTACCGCCTCACGTTCAACGAGGTACTGCGGGAGGCCCAAGCGGCTGAGGCGGCCAGGAGCGGGGTCAGGGTGTTCAAGTCCCGAGGGGCCACGTCCGAAAGGGCCAAGTCACCAGTACAGGCGGCCCGGCAGACACCAGCGAAAGCGGCCTGGCGGGCCCCCAAGCCGCCCGCCGGCACACCAACGGCGTCCGAGGAGTCGTCCACGACGACAGACCCCTGCTCCAGCGAGGAGGACGACATCCAGCAGGTCAAGAAATGAGGAGAGAAGCGGCAGACCCGCAAACGGCAAGACCGCCGCTGCGACGGTTGTGGGGCGTCCCACGACCGCACGAGGTGTCCGTTCCGAAAGGCCGAGTGTCACAACTGCGGCCGGCAGGGACACATTGCTCGAGTGTGCAGGCGCGGGCGAGTCGAGGACAAGGGCAATTCGAGCCATTCCCAGACGCACCAACGGAAGGCGGCCGGCACCAGGAAGTTCTCAGCGGACTACAGCGAGGCAGGCGTGAACCGCGTGGGCCTGGAGCACCGGCGTTTTTTCGTAGAGGTACAGTTACAGGGGTTCCCAGTGAGGATGGAGATAGACTCGGGGTCGTCCTATTCCATCCTGTCCCAAAAAGAGTTTATGCGCATTCCCCCAGAGGCGCGGCCCAAGCTGTGGGCCATGAAGTCACACCTACGGGACGTGCAGGGAAACGGGATCCCAGTGTTGGGGGTGGGGAACTTCAAGGTGAAGTTCAAGAATTACTCCGAGAAACTGCCCCTAGTGGTCCTCAAGGGGGGGAGATGCTGCCTTTTGGGAACGCAGTGGTTCGCTCCCCTGGGAATCGAACTGTCCGGCATTAAAGCCATAGAGACTGACCCAATGCGGGACGTGTGCAATGCACACCCGGACGTTTTCAAGAAGGGTCTCGGGACTTACAAGGGGCCCCCAGTTTCCTTTGACTTGGATCCAGAAATCCGACCCATACGCCTCAAGCCAAGAAGAGTGCCCTTCACCCTCAAGGACAAGATCGAGGTGGAACTGGACAAATTGGTGGGGCAGGGGATTTTGGTTCCAGTTGATTCGGCGGAGTGGGAAACGCCGATTGTTACGGCCCTTAAATCAAACGGGGAGGTCAGGATTTGTGCGGACTATAAATGTACGATCAATAAGGCCATTCGGCCAAATGCATATCCGGTACCCGTGGTCAGCCATTTACTGGCCACGCTACATGGGGGGAGGTGTTTTGCCAAGCTAGATCTGGCGCAGGCTTATCAGCAGCTCTCTGTAACCCCGGCTGCTGCCGCTGCGCAAACGATCGTAACGCACAAGGGGGCATTTAAGGTAACGCGCCTTCAGTTCGGCGTGAATTCGGCCCCCGGCATTTTCCAGTCCCTCGTGGAACGCCTTTTAAAGGGGCTTCCAGGCATCCTCCCATATTTCGACGATGTGTTAATAACAGCGGGGGGCGAATCAGAACTAGCGCAAAGGCTAGACAGGGTCCTTTCAATATTCGAGAAGGCAGGCCTCTGACTGAGACGGGACAAATGTGTTTTCTTTGCGAGGGAGGTTGAGTTCCTCGGGTTCAAGATAACCCCGGAAGGCATCAAGCCCTCCGAGTCCAAGGTTGCGGCTGTGCAAAATGCCCCTCGCCCCACCGCGAAACCGGAGCTGCAGTCATTTCTAGGGCTCTTAAATTTTTACCATTCCTTCCTGCCGAGGAAGGCATCCGTTGCTGAGCCACTGCACGTGCTATTGAAGAAAGAGGCGGTTTGGCGGTGGGGAGATAGGCAAGAGAAAGCTTTCAGGGAGCTGAAGGCACTTCTATCCTCGAGTGCTGTCCTGACCCACTTTGACCCTAGGAGACCAGTAGTTCTAGTCTGTGATGCGTCCCCAGTGGGGGTGGGGGCGGTTCTATGCCACGTGTTGGAGAGCGGGCGGGAGGCCCCGATAGCGTACTACTCAAGGTCTCTCTCGAAGGCCGAGCGCAATTACGCGCAAACTGATAGGGAGGCCCTGGCCATCATCGCGGGAACGAAAAAGTTCCACGACTTTTTATACGGCCGCGAGTTTACGGTAGTGACGGATCACAAGCCACTTCTGGGGATCTTCACTACCGGCAAACCCACACCGCAAATTCTATCCCCCAGGATGCTGCGTTGGGCCATCTTCCTCAACGCCTACCAGTATGAGCTGGTCTATCGCCCAGGGAAGGAGATCTCCCTTGTGGACGCGCTGTCCCGATCTCCCCTCCCAAGTGTAGGGGACCCCACATGCAAGGTAGAGCAGGACCACCAAGTCCTGCTGATCGAGTCTCTCGACTCACCCCCCATCCTTCCGGCCGACCTCGCCAAGGCCACGGCGGCCAACAAGATGCTGGCCCAAGTTAGTTCCTGGGTGAGGAAAGGGTGGCCCACTACTCCCCCCGAGGAACATTTCAAGCCATTTGTCAGGCATAGAGTAGAGCTTTCTCTGGAAAGGGGCTGCTTACTCTGGGGCCAGCGGGTAGTCATCCCAGAGAAGCTGAGGGCCAAGGTACTGAAGCTACTGCATACCAGTCACCCCGGGATCGTGCGCTCCAAGGCTCTGGCCAGGAGTTTCTTTTGGTGGCCCCAGATAGACGCGGATATTGAACGTTTAGTGGGCACGTGTGAGAGCTGCCAGAGCTCTCGGCCCGAGGAGTCCCGGTTACCCCATAGGGAATGGGACACGGCCCGTGGGCCATGGTCCCGGATTCATGTTGACTTCGCTGGCCCTTTCCGCGGGGCCATGTTTCTGCTGGTAGTCGACTCCTATTCCAAGTGGTTGGAGGTAATCCCCATGAACAGCACCTCCTCTGCGGCAACCATTAAACAGTTGCGCAAGCTTTTTGCCTGTTTCGGCCTGCCAGACGTCCTTGTTAGCGATAACGCTAGTACCTTCACGTCTGCAGAGTTCAAGATGTTTATTGAGCGGAACGCCATCAGGCACATTACCGCTGCCCCGTTCCACCCCGCCACAAACGGTCAGGTAGAGCGCCAAGTGTGCACTATGAAAGACGCACTGCGGCGCATGGGTCCCGGTGAGTTGAACCTTCATCTGTGTCAGTTCCTCATCTGCTACAGGACAACCCCCCTAGCCTCAGGATTTTCCCCAGCCAAACTCCTCATGAAGAGGAGTCCGGTAACACTCTTTGACCGGATGGATCCGTTCAGGGTGGAGGATGAAGGAAGAAATATAAACATAGGGGGAGAGAGCTCCAAACGTTTTTCGGTAGGGGACCCGGTTCACTGCAGGAACTACGCAGCCTCAGGGCCAGCGTGGGTACCAGGGACAATCATTGAGCAGACGGGGCCAGTATCCTACAGGGTCGAGACGAGCTCGGGTCTACTCTGGAGAAGGCACGCCGACCAACTCAGAAGGCGAGTCACCAGTGAAGGGGAATCAGCGTTAGGGTCCTCCCCCACCCGCATTACCCAAGGGGGAGACATGGCGGCATCCGCCGATACAAATGCATACCCTGGGTTCTCAACCACAGAGGAGGATACTTTGAGAGAGAGGGATGGGTTTGATTATGATTATGATTCACGGTACCAGGGGGGTGTAGCGGAGTGGTCCCCCACCCGTCCTAGCGAGAAGAGGGGTTTCAGTTCAGCCCCTGGTACCTCCAGTCCCCCCAGCCCTTTTGTTTTAGAATATACCATAGCTCCAGCCCCCCGGAGACAGACACCCCCGAGACAGGCAGCAGGGGAGAATTCGCCCACCTCAGCCTCTAGAACACCCGGACAGGAAATAGGGGGTGGCGGGACCACGAGGGCCTCCTCGTCAGTCCCGAGATTCGTACTGGGGGGAACCCCAAGCTCCCCAAGCGGTAGGCAGGGGTTCACGTCCCAACTGTTCATTCCATTCCCGTCCCCCAATGCAAGGTTGTCGCAGAGTCCCCACCGAACCACTAATGAGTCCCCACTTTCCGTTGTAGGACAGGACTCTGCGGAACCAGGAGCCTCCGGCTCCCCTGTGTTAAGACAAGCGGCCGCGCGCCCCAGACGCACGTGCGGCAAGCCACAATGGTTTAGGGACTTCGTCCCATCCTAGGGGGGAGGGGTGTTATGTATGTACAATGTTGCTTTAAGAAATGTATGAATGTAACCTGACCACAATTACAATGTAGCTCTGCTGTAAGGAACGCGAGTAAGCTGCCTATAGAGGGCAGCTGCGAGCGTTCAGCTCACATGGTTCACATTCCCCAAATCACCAGCAGCCGCGGGAATCCTTCGCACGCGAGGATCACCTGGAGAAGATGGGCGTGACTCAGAATGACGTCACGCCGGTAGCAGCCAATAAGCTACCGTGCAACAAGATTCAAATGTATGTTCCACAGTATATAATGAGCTGTATCTCCGCCATTACCACATGTTCATCCTGATCATCAACCAATAAACCTGTGTTAGTCCTCACTGCGACTCCTTCTTTGTCTTCCGTGCAAGACACTAAAAAGTGCCAGAGCAAGAACCTTGTATCTCCCTCCACACCCGAAGGAGAAAAAGAGGAAGAAAAGGAGAAGAGACAGCTTAGTGAAAAAGAGCTTTTATAAAAAAAACAAATACGTAATATACATTTCCTGCTTGGAGCTCAAAATCTCCAAAGAGAAAGTCTGGCAGGACAGAAGCAGAAAGAAGAGGAGGAGAAAATGGAGATGTGGTGGTGAAGGTGGAGTGATATGTTGCACAACATGGTCTGAGGCTTTAAAGCCACACCCACCAGCAAGAGTTACAGTACTGCGAATACTACTATATACCTAAGCAACTAAAATTAAATAACCACACAGATTGTTTAGTGTATGGGACCAAAGACAACAGAACAGCCGAAGGGTTGGCTTAACACAGGTTTATTGCATGATGGTCCGGTGGAGCATGAGGTAATAGCGGTGATACATCTCAATATATACAGTAGCCCTATACATTTGAATCTTGTAGCACGGTAGCTCATTGGCTGCTACCGGCGTGGCCTCGCCCAGGCACGCCTCTCTTCCTGCTGCTGAATGCAGATCTTTCTCCTGCTGCTGAATGCAGATCTTTCTCCTGCTGCTGAATGCGGGGAAGGTTTTCCCGCGGCTGTCCGTGATTGAGCAATGTGAACCATGTGAGACTGAACGCTCGCAGCTGCCCTCTATGGGCTGCCTGCTCGCGTTCCTTTACAGCTGAGATACCTTGTATTTGGAGTGGTTACATTCTTGCCTTTACAGTACAATGAACATGCAAACATACATACATAACATCCCTCCCCCTTAGGATGGGACGAAGTCCCGCAACCATTGTGGCTTGCCGCACGTGCGCTTGGGGCGTGCTTGCGCCTGACCTAGTGCTGGAGAGCCTGTGATCCCTGACTCCGCGGGTACTTGTCCTGCAACGGGAAACGGGGATTCGTTAGTGGCTCTGTGGGGCGTCCGTGCCTGCCTTGCGCCCGGGGATGGGAATGGAATGAACAGTTGGGAGGTGAACCCCTGCCTGTTGCTCTCGGACCCCGGGGACCCTCCTATTGTGAACCGCGGAACCGATGAGGTCGCCCTTGTGGTTCTGCTACCTTCTGTTCTCCGCTCGGGGGACCTTGAGACTGTGGTGGGCGGACTCGCTGTTGCCTCCTGTCTTGGGGGTGTCGGTCTCCGGGAAATTGGCGCTATGTTGCATTCTAACTCACAGGGGCTACTGGGACTGGAAGTACCAGGGGCTGAACTGAAACCCCTCTTTTCGCTAGGACGGGTGGGGGACCACTCCGCTAACTCCCCCTGGTACTGTAAATCAACGTCTAAACTTCTAGGGGCATCTGTGTTTCGGGGAAACCTCCGAGGGGTATGTGTGAGGTCGGGGCTCTTCCTTTCTGCCGCGAACTCCCGCAAAAGATCTCTGAGGATCGATTCCCTTTCCTCCCCCCTTGGTGGGGACCCATGTCCCCCTTTTCCTCCCCCTTGGGCTAAACGGGTGGGGGAGTACCCTAACGCTGATTCGTGGCTATTTTCGTCTTCGTCCTGCTCTCCGGGGACCCTGCGCCTGAGTTGGTCCACGTGTCGCCTCCACAGGAGGCCTGTACTGGTCTCCACGCGGTATGAGACGGGGCCGGTTTGTTCTATTACGGTGCCCGGCACCCAGGCTGGCCCCGCGTTGGCGTAGTTCCTGCAATGCACCGGGGCGCCTACGCTGAAACTCTTTGCGGGTTCCACCCCTATGTTCCGCCCTTTGTCCTCTACTCTCGTGGGGTCTAGCTTGGAGATTACCGTGGCCAGCTTCCTGCGCATTAACAGCTCCGCGGGGGAGTACCCTGACGCCAATGGGGTGACCCTGTACCTTAGCAGGAATTGGCACAATTGCAGGTCGAGGTCTCCGGGGCCCATGCGCCGCAGCGCGTCTTTTGTGGTGCGCACGAGGCGCTCTACTTGGCCGTTGGTGGCCGGGTGAAAGGGGGCGGAGGTGACGTGCTGAATGGCGTTGCGATCCATGAATGCCCCGAACTCGGCGGACGTGAAACAGCTAGCGTTATCGCTGACGAGGGTGTCGGGTAAACCGAACGTGGAAAAGACCCTCCGTAACTGTTTAATTGTTGTGGCCGAGGAAGTGCTCGAGACTGGAATGACCTCCAACCACTTGGAGAACGCGTCCACCACAAGGAGGAAAAGTGTTCCCCTGAACGGGCCAGCAAAGTCTACGTGTACCCGGGACCAGGGCCCCCTTGCTGCGTCCCACTCCCTATGTGGCAAGCGAGCCTCTTCTGGCCTGGAGCTTTGGCACGCTTCGCAAGTGCCGACCATGTGTTCGATGTCGGCGTCTAGCTGGGGCCACCAAAAGTAACTGCGGGCTAGTGCCTTAGAGCGGACGATCCCCGGGTGGCTGACGTGCAGCAGTTTAAGCACCCTCGGCCGGAGAGACGTGGGGATCACTACCCGCTGTCCCCACAAAAGGCAACCCCTCTCTAGGGACAACTCTAGTTTCTTTTTGAAAAATGTGTCGAATTCCGCTGCTGGGGAAGACGCGGGCCACCCTTTCTGTACCCAGGAGCAAACTGTAGCCAGCGTTTTGTCCTTGCCGGTCGCTTTGGCGATGTCGGCCGGTACTACTGGAGGGGAGTCTAGCACCTCTATCATTAAGACCTGGTGGTCCCTCTCTTCCTCGCCCACGTGGAAGCAATCCCGGGGAATGGGGGACCTCGACAGGGCATCCGCATGGCTGATCTCCTTCCCGGGCCGGTATACCAACGCGTGCTGATACGTGTTGAGAAAAATGGCCCACCTGAGCATCCTCGGGGACAGGATTTGGGGTGTGGGCTTATCTGCGGTGAAAATGCCTAGCAAGGGCTTATGGTCAGTCACTATGGTGAAGGGGCGGCCGTACACAAAATCATGAAATTTCTTGGTCCCCGCAATTATCGCTAGTGCTTCCCTGTCTGTCTGGGCATAGTTTCTCTCCGCTTGGGACAAGGACCTAGAGTAGAACGCTATCGGGGCCTCCCTCCCGTTCTCCAGTACGTGGCATAACACCACCCCCACCCCCACCGGGGATGCATCGCATATCAGGACCACTGGGCGTTTGGGATTGAAATGGGTCAGTACCGCATCTGATGCCAGGAGTCGCTTCAGGTCATTGAAAGCCATCTCCTGGTCGTCGCCCCACTTCCATGCCCCGTCCTTTTTTAACAATTTGTGTAGCGGTTCCGCCACTGCTGCCTTCCGCGGAAGGAAGGAGTGGTAAAAGTTGAGCAGTCCAAGGAACGACTGCAACTCGGGCTTGGAGGTGGGGCGAGGGGCCTTCTTGATGGTGGCCACCTTGGATTGGGATGGCCTTATTCCCTCGGGAGTAACACGGAACCCTAGGAACTCAACCTCAGTTGCGAAGAAAACGCATTTGTCTTTCCGCAACCGCAACCCCGCCTTTTCGAATATTGCCAGGACCTTTCCCAACCTTATTGCTAATTCGGCCCGGCTCCCCCCTGTATTCAATACGTCATCAAAGTAGGGTAACACCCCCTCTAACCCCTTCAGGAGGCGTTCCACGAGTGACTGGAAGATCCCGGGCACCGAATTCACGCCGAATTGGAGGCGCGATACCTGGAACGCCCCTTTGTGGGTGACTATGGTCTGCGCAGCAGCTGCGGCGGGGGTCACCGGGAGTTGCTGGTAGGCTTGGGCCAGGTCGAGTTTAGCGAAACACCTCCCCCCGTGTAACCTGGCCAACAAGTGGCTGACTACCGGCACCGGATATGCATTAGGGCGGATCGCCTTATTGATGGTGCACTTGT
This sequence comes from Bradypodion pumilum, assembly GCA_035047305.1. NCBI lineage: Eukaryota > Metazoa > Chordata > Lepidosauria > Squamata > Chamaeleonidae > Bradypodion > Bradypodion pumilum. The sequence continues at coordinate 94,345,254 of JAWDJD010000001.1, forward strand.
AATCAGCGCATATGCGGACCTCCCCGTTGGCCTTGAGCGCTGTTACAATTGGAGTTTCCCACTCCGCAGAATCAACAGGGACAAGAATCCCCTGGCCCACCAATTTGTCCAACTCCGCCTCTATTTTGTCCTTTAGTGCGAAGGGCACTCTGCGCGGTTTAAGTCTGATTGGACGTACTCCAGGGTCCAGGTCGAAAGTCACTGGGGGGCCCTTGAATTTTCCGAGCCCCTTTTTGAAAACCTCGGGGTGCGCGTCGCACACGCTCTGTATTGGATCAGTCCCGGCTGCGTGTGCTCCCACAGCGTGCACCCCCCCAATGAACAACCCCAGGGGCTGGAACCATTGAGTCCCGAGGAGGCTGCATTTACCTCCCTTGAGGACGACTAGGGGAAGCGTTGCGGTGTGCTTTTTAAACTGGACCCGGAACTTCCCAACCCCCAACACTGGGATGCGGTTCCCTTGCACGTCCTTCAGTGTGGCCCTCAATGCTTTGAGCTTGGGCCGCACGCGGGGGGCGATTTTCATGAACTCTCCCTGGGAAATGATAGAGTATGAAGAACCCGAGTCCACCTCCATCCTAACAGGGGCCCCTTGTATTACTACCTCAACGAAGTAACGGGGGTGCTCCGTGGAAACGCTGCAAACCGGAGCGTCGTCCTTGCTGTCGTCGGAGATGCGCCCTACTTCGTCCCGCGTCCTCGTGGTCCGGGTGCCGTCCTTTGGCCTCGTGGTGCGGTCCTGCCTCGCCGAGCGGTCTGGGGAACTCCTCTTGGCCTCGCGCCGTTTCCGGCAGACCTTGGCGATGTGCCCGCGCCGGCCGCAGTTGTGGCACTCGGCCTTGCGGAATGGGCATTTGGCGCGGGCGTGGGCGGCGCCGCAGCCGTCGCAGCGCCGGCCCTCTCTGTGGACCCTCCGGACGTCCTCGTCGTCGCCGCTCTCCGCGGACGAGTTCGAAACTCGCCGGGCCGCGCGCACCGAGCTCTCTGCCTTGGCGGGTTTCGGGCGCCAGTCCTGAAGCTCTTGCACCCCGGCAGTCGTGGCCTCCGCGGCCTGTGCCGTGTCGAGGACTTGTTGCCACGTGGGAGGCGGCTCCTTTTTCATCAGCGCGCGCTGAGTCTCGGTATCCCTCAGACCGCAGAGCAGGCAGTCCCGGAGGGTGACTTCTGGGGTCTCCCACTTGCATGGGCCGGCGGCCAGCCGCAGGGCCGCGGCGAACTCAGCGACCGATTCTCCGGGCGCCTGGACTCGCCTCCAGAACGCGCTCCGAGCGGGGAACATCGCTATCGCGGGCCGGAGGTGGGTGCGCAGCGCCGCCAGGAGCTCTGTGGCCTTGAAGTCGCTCACCCTCCTCGGCACGATCAGGTCCACCAAGGTCCTCTTGGTCTCGTGTCCGAGCATGCGGACGAAGATGGCCCTCTTCTTGGCCTCATCTGAGACTTCGAGCTCCACCAGCGCTCCATTGAAGTCTATCTCAAACAGCTCCAAGTCCCCCGGCTTCCTGATCTCGTAGCCGGCGCATGTCTTGGTCCCGTGGGCAGCCATTATCCCACCTTCGTCGCCAATTTAGTGTATGGGACCAAAGACAACAGAACAGCCGAAGGGTTGGCTTAACACAGGTTTATTGCATGATGGTCCGGTGGAGCATGAGGTAATAGCGGTGATACATCTCAATATATACAGTAGCCCTATACATTTGAATCTTGTAGCACGGTAGCTCATTGGCTGCTACCGGCGTGGCCTCGCCCAGGCACGCCTCTCTTCCTGCTGCTGAATGCAGATCTTTCTCCTGCTGCTGAATGCAGATCTTTCTCCTGCTGCTGAATGCGGGGAAGGTTTTCCCGCGGCTGTCCGTGATTGAGCAATGTGAACCATGTGAGACTGAACGCTCGCAGCTGCCCTCTATGGGCTGCCTGCTCGCGTTCCTTTACAGCTGAGATACCTTGTATTTGGAGTGGTTACATTCTTGCCTTTACAGTACAATGAACATGCAAACATACATACATAACATCTTGAAACCACAATAATGGGAAATGGCATTTGGAAAGTGTTCAGAAACTTCAGCGGTTCCAATTTGTGGCAGCCAAATTTATTTACTGAGACTGGTTACAGAGATTGTGTAACCTCCCTGTTAGAGCAGCTCCACTGGCCACCAATCTATTTCCGAGCACAATTCTAATTTTAACCTTTAAGCTTCTTTTTTCAAGATGGTGGTGCATGACTACATAATTTAATTGGCCCAATCTTTTGGCTGAACACAGCAGTTGTTTCCGCTTGTTTATTTAACTTGGACTGAGAAAGCCTGGCAAAACCTTTGACTTTTGGCTTTCTTTTGTTTTATTTTCACCTCATCTCTCTCCTAGAAGCAAGAACTGTTATGGAGATCTTCCGGTTGGAGAGAGTGGAGCCTGGAGGTGAAGTGTTCAATCTAACAGCACCTGCAATTAGGTGTGCCCCCCTTCTATCTTCTTTCTGGTGTGCTCTCCACTATTACTCGCTCTTGGGGAGCCAAGCAATTAGTAAGGAAAACTTGTTATTTCACTTGGAGCAATTTGGGTGGTGGTGGTGGTGGTGACTGGGGAACCTGAGGGTTGTGCAGAGATTACCAATGAGAGCTGAGACACTTGAGAGAAGCCAATAGAGGTTTTGGATCTGCGGTGTGTGTGTGTGTGTGTGTGTGTGTGTGTGTGTGTGTGTGTGTGTGTGTGGGGAGGTGGGGAGGTGGAGATTTATGGCTTTAGTTGTTTTAGTGTTCAGAGAAGCTGGATGGATATGGACTCAACTACTGATATGATTGTAGATGGAGGACATTGTCAGTGGTGGAGGAAAATTATGGATTTGGAATGTGAAACATTTGGCTGATGGTTGTGGGGATGGATATGGAGTAGAAGATGGAGAAGAATGGTGATCCCAGTAGAGTAAAAGATGGTGTGTGCATGCATGCGTGCGTGTGTGGAGGACCTTACGTTGGCAAGAGGAAATGCTATTGATGTGACCCGTAGATCATTTGTATCACCAAGACTTAGGTGGGTGAATAAAGATGAGTAGTGCTGTCCTTAATTTGCTTTCCTGGGTACTCCATTCAGCATAGGGCTGATCAGAAGGACAGGGGGGGGGGGTGTCATTCACAAGTACTCCTGAATCCCCTGTCTACTGTAGAGATTAAGATGCAGACAAAACACTTGCACAGTGCCACTACCTCCTAGTTCCATAATGGTGAACCTTGGCACTCCAGATGTTCTTGGACTTCAATTCCCAGAAGCTCAAACACCCTGTGAATCCACATGAATGGATTTACTGCAATTCATCCGGCCCACACTGTCCTCGTTGCTCCCTGAAGCGGAAGTAAAACACACCCGTATGCTTCTTGGAATTGAAGTCCAAGAACATCTGGAATGCCAAGGTTCGCCATCATGGTCCTAGTTCAATTTTTGCCCATCTTGGATAAGGAAAAGCTACCAATGCAGTGACTTGGGAATAGGCCTTTCAAATTATTAATTCAACACTACAAGAAGGCTATCTGCCCTCATGTCTAAAAGAAGCAACTATTTGCCCATTTCCCAAATGGTTAATGTTTCTATGAATGATCTTGACAACTACCGACCCATAGCTAATCTATCTTTTATGGGCTAAGTGATTCGGAGGGTGGTGGTACTAATTTCCAGGATGCCAGCAGGGTTGCACTAATCTAATTTCTGCTGGCAATTCATTCCACGGCTTGGGGGCAACGGCTGAGAATGCTCTAGATCTAGTCACTGACTTTCTCGCTTCTTTAGAGTGAATATGTGAAGTCTGAGCATTTGGGATGAGAGGCTCTCCCTCACATAATATGAACCCATTAAGAGCATTATAGATGATTACCAACAACTTGATTCTGGAACAGAATGTCACAGGTAGCCAGTACGAGCTAGCCAACCCTGGACTGATACCAGCTCAACAACCATGTTGCAGTTTAGTCCCACTATACTTACTTGATGTGTTGACCTGTAAAGTTTTATGCCAAAACTGAGCATGTCTACAGTATGTGACTGTGGAAGTTGGAGGATTGAAATATCAGGAGTGCCTAAGAATTCTCTACTCCTATTATACAGATTAATCTTAATGGCCCAAATGCCAAAAGAACAGAGCAAGAAACCTGTCCTGGCCTTTGACTGCAGGGCAAGAATATGTATAATTGCCTTTTATAACCAAGGCTGGTTTTTATTATTCAAAACAAGTTCTGAGGCTGAAGCAAAACATTTTTTTAAAAAATCCAAGGAAGCTAATAACCTACCCTGAAAAACTTCTGAAAATAATATAGAGTAATTTGTTTGTCCTTCCCCAAGAACTGCTAAGGGCATCTGGTTGGGAAAGTGCAGGTGAGCTCAACAACATTGTGTGTGTTTGGCTTAAACAAGAGGAAAACATGGAGGAACTATTTGGATTTGTCTTGTTGACATGCATCTCTAGCCAGCACATTGTGTGTCTGTTGTTAAATAAAGTTAAAGGGGCTTGTGTAGATACAAGAAAATGTTTCTTTTCTTTTGTTTTAATATCCATTTGACATGTGTTGATATTATTTCTGATATGATAGTTAAAATGTTACACCAAGAGATCCAGTTATGTCCCAACTGAGCTAAGAAGGCTAATGTGTGAATTTGACCCAACTCCTTTCTCCCAGCCTGATCAATGTCATAGATTTATTGTTCAAATAAAGTGGAGAAAAAGAGAGCCATGGACCATTCCTCTGGCAACTTGGGTAGTTGTATCCAACTCTAGGGTTCAGTGCTCATCTCTGTTTCATAGCCGAAGAGCCAGCGCTGTCTGCTTCTGCAGATGTTTCCGTAGTCATGTGGCCGGCATGACTAGACACCGGAGCGCATGGAATGCTGTGTACCTTCCCACTGAAGTGATCCCTGTTTATCTACTTGCAATTTCTTGCTTTCGAACAGCTAGGTTGGCAGGAGCTGGGACAAAGATGGGAGCTCACTCCGTCCTGCAGTATTCGGGTAGGAAAGGCATGATGTAAATATAGATAAGCAATATTTTTAAAAAATATTGCCCAGGGATGAATTGCCATGTTAGGCTGTTGTAGCAAACACAACAGAATCTTCTGCCACAATAACTTTTGATTGATTTGTTAATACTAAAGTTTTTCCAGCATCGCATTCTATGCAATTGGAACTGCAGTCAAGGAGCCAACACATGCATAGAAGGTTCTCCTCACCAGACCTTTAGCCTTGACAAGTGCTTGGTGACAGAGTTAGGTCACTGAAGGATACAAAAAGAGACACAACCAGTAGCCATGGCCTCAGTTTCCCCTTTGCATGTAATTTGGCTTATGTGAAAGGTTGAACTTGTGGTGACCCTTTCCAGGTTTTCCTAGGCATAAAGTAATCAGATGTGGTGTACCAGTTCCTTCTTCTGGAACTATGCATCTTGCCCAAGGTCACAATCTCATTTTTCTCCCAGGAGTCACAGCTTTGTAGCCAGGTAGCCAAGCACTGAAGGAACAGGTAATACTGTACCTGCTAATATTTATTTATTTATTAAACTTATATCCTGCCCTTCTAGGAAAAACTTTCCTACTCAGGACGGCTTACAGGATAAAACTCAAAAATACAAACTGACACGAATATTAAAATTTTCATATAAACCATTGATAAAATATTGCCAAAGGCCTCTTTAAGAAGGGAAGTTTTCAATTGCTTTTTAAAAGTATGGAGAGATGGTACCAGGCGCAGCTCCACTGGGAGGGAATTCCACAGCATTGGTGCCACCACTGAGAAGGCCCTCTTCCTAGTCACGGCCTCATTAGCTAATCTTGGGGTCAGCACCTGGAGTTGCATTTTCATGGGGGAGTGAGTAATATGGGCTGTTGTCCTGAGGGGAAGACGTTCCACAGGTAGGGTGGTCCCAAACTGTTTAGGGCTTTGAAAGTTAGAACTAACATCTTGTACCTGATACAGAAAGAAACTGGGAGCCAGTGCAGTTTTGCCAAGGCTAGGGAAATATGATCAAATTTTCTCATTCCCATAACCAGCCTGGCTGCTGCATTCTGAACTCGTTGGAGCCTCCGTAACAGGCACAGGGGGAGCCCCATGTAAAGAGCATTACAGTAATCAATATGTGAGACTACCAGTGAGATAACTAGTGTTGTGAGAGACCATCTGTCCAAGTAGGGACACAACTGAGCAATCTGGTGTAGTTGGAAAAAAGCGGCTCTGCATAATCTGCTTACTCCCAGGTAGCACTCGGGAGTCCTCCAGCCTCCTGGCGATGAGATTGCGCCTGATCCTGCTTCCCTGGCCCAGATCGGACCCAGCAGTTCAGAGCTTCTCCCGTCAGTGTGCCCAGTCACTCATTACCAAAATCCAGGTGGTGACAAAGGGTACACATGACACTAGTGTAGATTCAGTTAACGTGTGCCAAGTAATCACTCTAAGTCTCTTCAGGTATTTTAGAAGTATATTGAAATCAAAGCATAGCAAAGAATACAGTCCAGCAAAAGCTCAGGAAGCATTTCAAAACAGAAATAAAGCAAGCTGCATGTTCAATCATGGCCCCCCTTCTTTCTCAAACCTCTACATTTTTTCAGTTTAAAAGCACAGCATCCAAGAGAATGTCTGAGTGTGTGCGGGTGCATCTCTGGGTTATATCTCCTCCCATAGGGTCCACCTTTGCCCCCCCCTTTTAGGGATTCCAGCCAATGATCTTACAGCAAGACATGTCAATCACACATTAAGTTTCGGTTCTTCTAAACCATGTTTGTTTTTGTTTTCTTTTTATGTTGTATGTTACATTTTTTAAAAAAATCTAAGAAAAAAACCATGAGGCTCATATTGTTTACATTCCATTCTCCCTCCCCCTGAAATTAATTATGTAATTTATCTGTAATTGCTTTCAAGTTAAGTGTTGAAGGTTGTGGTATTCTTGAACCACAATCGGACATACCCTCGTAATGGCAGCCTTATGTTACCAGCTAATATTTCTCACACTAGGTCAGGCAAAGGGAACTGCAGAATCAACTCACCAAAGGGTGCCTTCATTTTGGCAGTTTCACATCCGGCTTAGACACAGAAGAAGAAGTTAAGTGGAACACCAGGTTACTGCTCTGGCCCTGTTTGTCTTTTTCCAACTTCAGTGAACCAACCAGTTGTGTTGTTATCTTGATGTCAGGTCCCTAACAACACTGGTGTACACATTGGTAGTTTCAAGGATTGGTTACTGACAAGCTCTGTACATGGTGCTGCCCTTGAAGCTGTATTGTCCATAGGGGATGATGGGCTTTGCAGAAGACGATTGTATTGCAATGAGTTTAGTTTGATATTACCCATTTTGAATATCAGGGGTACCATTAGCATCCCTGCCACATATCCTGAGATCCCTAAGTGGCTTAGAGAGAGGATGGAGGGAACCCATTAGGCAAATATGAATAAGCTTACTTGCATTCTTATCTCTTGTCTTTTGATGTGCTCTTACTCTCTGTCTCTGATATGTTTTGTTATCTTAGGAAATTATCTGAATTAAAACTTTGTTTGCTTACACAAACAAAAGGTACCTAAAAAGTACATAAAGCCCATCAGACCTGGCCGGTCTGAGTTGGCAGCACAGAAGTGGGTATGGAAGCTACAGCAGATCCAGAAGGCAATGGCCAGACTGATTACCAGTGTCAGCAGATTAAAAAATATTTCCCGAAGTCTGCACTAGTTAATTGTCTGTTTCTGTGCTGGTTTCAAGTCTTTGGTATTAAACTACAAAGCCCTAAATCCTTTGGGCCCTCTTTCTAAGATACACCACCTATTCTGCCTGTTTCTCCCAGGCCTTGTTCCATGTGTCTAATGTGGCCAGGATATCCAATGATAGTCTGGCTGCCAGCCCATGCCATCTGATAGTCATATGTTTATGCTGACCAACCAAGAGCCCAATGGTTTTGATCTACTACAACTTAGCTGGAAGACAGCTAACAGGATAAGAGCTGGCCGTGACAAGTATGCAGACTTATTATATAAATAGGGGAAGCTGACCACAGCCCAATGTGACTGTGGTAATCCATGACAAACTGTTTCTCATATAGTCCATGAATGCGCAAAGAGAGCATTTACAGGAGATATGACAAATTTTCTTCCTTTATCTCTTCCCACAATTGACTGGACCTGTGGACATACCACTGTGATGAGTATAAATATATATTTTATCCATATTTTTAACCTATACTTGACCCATGCATGTGGTATATGTTATAGTGTTAATAATAATTTCGTGTCAGAAATTATTCTGGGTTGAAAAGATTTTTGCTGGAGAAACTCCACTTAGGGGATGCCTGAATGAGACTCCATTGATGTCCCAAAGATATTTTCCCACCAAAGTAATCCTATTTACCTTGTGTTTAGTTGTTGTTGTTCAGTCGCACAGTCGTGTCTCACCCATTGCAACCCCATGGGCTACTGTACGCCAGGCTTCTCTGTCATTTGCCATCTTCCGCAGCCCACCACTTCAGCGATTCCACCCAGCCACCTCATCCTCTGCCAGCCTCTTCGCCTTTTGCCTTCAATCATTCCTAGCATCAAAGCCTTCTCAAGTGAGTCCTCATTTGGTGGCCAAAGTACTTGAGCTTCAGTCTTTGTCCCTCCAATGAGCAGTAAGGGTTGATTTCCTTCAGGATTGACTGATTTGTTCTCCTCGCAGTCCAGGGGACTCTCAAGAGTCTCCTCCAGCACCACAATTCAAAGACGTCTATTCTTCTGCGCTCAGCCTTCCTTAAGGTCCAGCTCTCACAGCCATACATTACTACTGGGAAGACCATTGTTTTGACTATGCAGACTTTTGTTGGCAGGGTGATGTCTCTAATTTTTATTATGCTGTCTAGGTTTCTCATTGCTTGCCTCCCAAGAAGTAAGCGTCTTTGTATTTCTTGGCTGCAGTCACCACCTGCAGTGATGTTAGATCCCAAGAAAGTAGTTTGTCACTACTTCCATTTCGTCCCCTTCTATTTGCCAAGTAGCGATGTATTTATAAAGCCATACAATAAACAAACAAACAAACAAACAAATCCCAGGCCTTACATCTATGGATGTTGACTCCACAGGAAGCCCATAGGGTTTTTACCTGAAGCTGAACCTTTTCTGCAGTGGCTCCATCTTTATGAAAGGCAATCCTGCTCAAGATATGTTAGGCTCTTTCCCTCCTATTTTTTGAAAAGCTGCTAATGAATAAGAAAAGCCTTAAGGTTTGGATTTTGTTGCTGCCATCTACTACTACTACTACTACTACTACTACTACTACTACATCATCATCATCATCATCATCATCATCATCATCATCATCATCATCATCATCATCATCATCATCATCAATATTATTATTATTATTATTATTATTATTATTATTATTATTATTATTATTATTATTATTATTATTATTATTATTATTATTATTATTATTATTATTATTATTATTATTATTATTATTATTATTATTATATTTCAATGTGTATGCCACCCTACTAGCAATGCAACTCTGGGGGCTAACAAAGAGAAAGAGTATCACAAATTACAGTTACAAAGTATCACATTAACACAATAAAAAACATTTCAAGAACAATACACATTTCAAAGCAATACACAGGGGGGGGGGGAGAAAAAAAAGATGTTACAAAACTTCAGACTTATCCACTTCCCTCCCGGCTGAATAGCATGCTATCATGGGACGCTTCCCTCAAGGCCGGCCCGGCCGAGGGAAGAGTCCTGTGATAGCATCGCCATCATTCTTATGGCCGGCCTGCCGCGCTGTCCAACTGTTCTTCATTCCGTTAATTGTTTCGACAATTGTCTTTTTATTAATTTTATTGCTTTTTCCCCTTTTATTTTTTTCTGATGGTTAATATTTTTATGTGATTTTGGCTTTTTTTTACCACCACCACCACCACCACCACCACCGAGTAGTGATTTTGCTTGATGGGAGGTATAGTATACAAGTTTAATAAGTAAGTAAGTAAGAAACAGAGACAGATATGGTGGAATTTTTCCCCAGATCCACTCCCCTAGTGAGTTTCCATGGCTAAGTGGGTATTTGAACACAGGCTTTCTGAGTCCTAGTTCATTACTCTATCCACTATACTACACTGGGTGTCTGATACAATTGTATGCCATCAAGTCAGTTCTGACTTATGGCGATCCTTTTCCTGATTTTCTAAACAGAGAATACACCAAAGTGGCTTACCATTCCCTTCATGTATAGATCTAACAGGCCTTAAAGCAGGGGTTCCCAAACTTTTCATGCCACGGGCCTGACCACATCCCCCCGGCTAGGCCACCATCAGCGGGGGACCATCAGGACTCCTGTCCCAGGCCCAGAGATGATGAGGGCCTGGCAGTGCCGGGAAACCACTGATCTGTGCATGCGTAAACAAACCACGCTTGTGCAGAAAACCACAGGGGCGTGGCACCACCGGGAAACCACTAATCTGTGCATGCACAAACAAATGACACATGTGCAGGAAACCCCAGGGGCATGGCCAAAATGTGTGGAGGGCCCCACATGCCGGGCACAGAAATTTCTGATGCCGGCCCTGTCCCCCAGACAGCTGAGTGGACCTATCACATGGTTCCTCCTGCCATAAACACTGCCATAAAATGTGCCCGTGACTGTCATAAATGTGTTTACAGCAACCGTGGGTGCATTTATGACAGCATTTACAGCAGGCACAGGTGCATTTATGCATGCAGGGCTATCATATCATTTATGGTTATCATAAACTCGCCCACTTCTGGTAGTGGTGAGGGCAGTGGGGGGCCTCATGAAATGATGCTGTGGGCCAGGGCCGGCCCACAGGCCATAGTTTAGCTGCCCCTGCCTTAAAGCTACATTTCACTATGCCCACTATGCCCACAGTGACACTGAATAGTATGAATGAAAAAAACATTACTGATTGCGTGAAATATGCATGTTCTGAGCGTGTGTGCCATCAATAGCGTCACAAGGGAAACATGATAGAAGATCATTCTCATCATGGCCTGTTTGTGGCTTTATGGTGACATTTCAGATATGTCCTCAAACTTCTCAGTAGAGAACATGGTAGGATTACTGTCCAAAAACCAAGTATAGCTTGTATCTTGGCAACTTGAGGGAAGTATTGATTTAACAGAGCTGCTGACTGAGATCAAAAGACTTTTAGGGTATACAAGGATATATTGAAAAGCCTTTCTGCCTAGTTTTTTATTCTCCAAAATATGAATGATAGATCAATAGGTGTGAAAGTCTTTTCGATACATTCTTATATAATCAATCTCACTGACCTTCATTTGAATTATAACTTTCACATTCTTTGCATCCTAACATACGTAATACTTCGTGTTATTCTCATTAAAACTGTTACATTTGATGAGAGGTTATTTTCAAAACTGCAATTGATTTAAAAAACTACCCGTGGTTTTCTGTGTTGCAAGAGCACCAAGCTGGAATAAACACCAAGCTGGGAGAAGCATTGTTTATCATGTTTTTCACTGTTTTTCATGTTTCACCTTGCTTGTATGAAGACTCAAAAAGTTAATTTCATCAAACAGGATATGAGAGAATTGATTCTCAAGTGGTTACTTACTATGCTGTTATTTACCAGTGAAGTAGTGAAGGCCTATAGAGAGGTACACATGAGGACGTCTTGCTGTGAACAAGGTAATCTGCAGCTTGCATAGCTACAACCTGAAGATCAAGCAGCACACAAGAAGCCTCCATGATCTTTGTTTACTGATAGCATTCTCTCCTTTATGACACATTGATTAGGATCTTATTGCTTATCTGAGATGCATAAATTGCAGTGAAGGAATGAAGATGAGAAGTTTAGTGTCTTGCACGGAAGACAAAGAAGGAGCCGCAGTGAGGGCTAAATGCAGATTTATTGGGTGATGATCAGGATGAACATGTGGTAATGGCGGAGGTACAACTCATTATATACTGCAGTACATACATTTGAATCTCGTTGCACGGTAGCTTATTGGCTGCTACTGGCGTGACGTCATTCTGAGTCACGCCCATCTTCTCCAGGTGATCCTCGCGCGGGAAAGGTTCCCGCGGCTGCCGGTGATTTGGGGAATGTGAACCATGTGAGCTGAACGCTCGCAGCTGCCCTCTATAGGCAGCTTACTCGCGTTCCTTAACAGCTGAGCTACATTGTAATTGTGGTCAGGTTACATTCATACATTTCTTAAAGCAACATTGTACATACACAACAAGAAGTCTGTTATGTATGTATGCATGTTCATTATACTGTAAGGCAAGATTGTAACCACTCCAGATACAAACGATATCAGCTGTAAAGGAACGCGAGCAGACAGCCTATAGAGGGCAGCTGCGAGCGTTCACTCTCACATGGTTCACATTGCTCAATCACGGACAGCCGCGGGAAAACCTTCCCCGCATTCAGCAGCTGAAGAAAGACCTGCATTCAGCAGCTGAAGAAAGACCTGCATTCAGCAGCAGGAATGGAGGCGTGCCTGGGCGAGGCCACGCCGGTAGCAACCAATCAGCTACCGTGCTACAAGATTCAAATGTAGAGAGCTACTGTATATATTGAGATGTATCACCGCCATTACCTCATGCTTAACTGGAACCTCATGCAATAAACCTGTGTTAAACCAACCCTTCGGTTGTCCGGTCGTCTTTGGTCCCATACACTAAATTGGCGACGAAGGTGGGATATGGCTGCCCACGGGACCAAGACATGCGCAGGCTACGAGATCAGGAAGCCGGGAGACTTGGAGCTGTTTGAGATAGACTTCAACGCTGCGCTGGTGGAGCTCGAAGTCTCCGACGAGGCCAAAAAGAGGGCCATCTTCGTCCGCATGCTCGGACAAGAAACCAAGAGGACCTTGGTGGACCTGATCGCGCCGAGGAAGGTGGGCGACCTCAAGGCCACAGAGCTCCTGGCGGCGCTGCGCGCCCATCTCCGGCCGGCAATAGCGATGTTCCCCGCTCGGAGCGCGTTCTGGAGGCGAGTCCAGGCACCCGGAGAATCGGTCGATGAGTTCGCCGCGGCCCTGCGGTTGGCCGCCGGCCCATGCAAGTGGGAACTCCCCGACGTCACCCTCCGGGACTGCCTGCTCTGCGGTCTGAGGGACACAGAGACTCAGCGCGCGCTGATGAAAAGGGAGCCGCCTCCCACGTGGCAACAAGTCCTCGACGCGGCACAGGCCGCAGAGGCCACGTCGGCCGGGGTGCACGAACTTCAGGACTGGCGCCCGAAGACCGCCAAGGCAGAGAGTTCGGTGCGCGCGGCCCAGCGGACTTCGAACTCGTCTGCAGAGAGCAGCGACGACGAGGACGTCCGGAGGGTCCAGAGAGAGGGCCGGCGCTGCGATGGCTGCGGCGCCGCCCACGCCCGCACCAAATGCCCATTCCGCAAGGCCGAGTGCCACAACTGCGGCCGGCGCGGGCACATCGCCAAGGTCTGCCGGAAACGACGCGAGGCCACCCGGGGTTCTCCAGACCGCTCGGCGAGGCAGGACCGCACCACGAGGCAGGACCGCACCACGAGGCCGAAGGACGGCACCCGGACCACGAGGACGCGGGACGGAGTAGGGCGAGTCTCCGACGACAGCGAGGACGACGCGCCGGTTTGCAGCGTTTCCACGGAGCACCCCCGTTACTTCGTTGAGGTAGTAATACAAGGGGCCCCTGTTAGAATGGAGGTGGACTCGGGTTCTTCATACTCCATTATTTCCCAGGGGGAGTTCATGAAAATCGCCCCCCGCGTGCGGCCCAAGCTCAAGGCGTTGAGGGCCACGCTGAAGGACGTGCAAGGGAACCGCATCCCAGTGTTGGGGGTTGGGAAGTTTCAGGTCCAGTTCAAAAAGTACACCGCAACGCTTCCCTTAGTCGTCCTCAAGGGGGGGAAATGCAGCCTCCTCGGGACTCAATGGTTCCAGCCCCTGGGGTTGTTCATTGGGGGGGTGCACGCCGTGGGAGCACACGCCGCCGGAACTGATCCAATACAGAGCGTGTGCGACGCGCACCCCGAGGTTTTTAAAAAGGGGCTAGGAAAATTCAAGGGCCCCCCAGTGACTTTCGACCTGGACCCTGGAGTGCGTCCAATCAGACTTAAACCGCGCAGAGTGCCTTTCGCACTAAAGGACAAAATAGAGGCGGAATTGGACAAATTAGTGGGCCAGGGGATTCTTGTTCCTGTTGATTCTGCGGAGTGGGAAACTCCAATTGTAACAGCGCTCAAGGCCAACGGGGAAGTCCGAATATGCGCTGATTACAAGTGCACCATCAATAAGGCGATCCGCCCTAATGCGTATCCGGTGCCGGTAGTCAGCCACTTGTTGGCCAGGTTACACGGGGGGAGGTGTTTCGCCAAACTCGACCTGGCCCAAGCCTACCAGCAACTCCCGGTGACCCCCGCCGCAGCTGCTGCACAAACCATAGTCACCCACAAAGGGGCGTTCCAGGTTTCGCGCCTCCAATTCGGCGTGAATTCGGCGCCCGGGATTTTCCAGTCATTGGTGGAACGCCTCCTGAAGGGGTTGGAGGGGGTGTTACCCTATTTTGATGACGTATTAATTACAGGGGGGAGCCGGGCCGAATTAGCAACAAGGTTGGGAAAGGTCCTGACAATATTCGAAAAGGCGGGGTTGAGGTTGCGGAAAGACAAATGCGTCTTCTTCGCTACAGAGGTTGAGTTCCTAGGGTTCCGTGTTACTCCCGAGGGAATTAGGCCAGCCCAATCCAAGGTAGCCGCCATCAAAAAGGCCCCTCGCCCCACCTCCAAGCCCGAGTTGCAGTCGTTCCTCGGACTGCTCAACTTCTACCACTCCTTCCTCCCGCGGAAGGCAGCCGTGGCAGAACCGCTACACAAATTGTTAAAAAAGGACGAGGCATGGAAGTGGGGCGACGACCAGGAAAAGGCTTTCAATGACCTGAAGCGACTCCTGGCATCAGATGCTGTACTGACCCACTTCAATCCCAAACGCCCGGTGGTCCTGATATGCGATGCATCCCCGGTGGGGGTGGGGGCGGTGCTTTGCCACGTGCTGGAGAACGGTAGGGAGGCCCCGATAGCTTTCTACTCTAGATCCCTGTCCCAAGCGGAGAGGAATTATGTTCAGACAGACAGGGAGGCGCTAGCAATAATTGCGGGGACCAAGAAATTTCATGATTTCGTGTACGGCCGCCCCTTCACCATAGTGACTGACCACAAGCCGTTGCTGGGCATCTTCACCGCAGACAAGCCCACACCCCAGATCCTGTCCCCGAGAATGCTCAGATGGGCCATTTTTCTCAACGCGTATCAGCACGCGTTGGTATACCGGCCCGGGAGGGAAATAAGCCATGCCGACGCTCTGTCGAGGTCCCCCATTCCCCGGGATTGCTGCCACGTGGGCGGAGTAGAGAGGGACCACCAGGTCTTAATGATAGAGGTCCTAGACTCCCCTCCAGTAGTACCGGCCGAAATCGCCAAAGCGACAGGCAAGGACAAAGCGCTGGCCACAGTTTGCTCCTGGGTGCAGAAAGGGTGGCCCGTGTCTTCCCCAGCAGCGGAATTCGACACATTTTTCAAAAAGAGATTGGAGTTGTCCCTGGAGAGGGGTTGCCTCTTGTGGGGACAGCGGGTAGTGATCCCCACGTCTCTCAGGCCGAGGGTGCTTAAACTGCTGCACGTCAGCCACCCGGGGATCGTACGCTCTAAGGCACTAGCCCGCAGTTATTTTTGGTGGCCCCAGTTAGACGCCGACATCGAACACATGGTCGGCACTTGCGAGGCGTGCCAAAGCTCTAGGCCAGAAGAGGCTCGCTCGCCACCTAGGGAATGGGACGCCGCGAGGGGACCCTGGTCCCGAGTTCACGTAGACTTTGCTGGCCCATTCAGGGGAACGCTTTTCCTCCTCGTGGTGGACGCGTTCTCTAAGTGGTTGGAGGTCATTCCAGTCTCGAGTACCTCCTCGACCACAACCATTAAACAGTTAAGGAGGGTCTTTTCCACGTTCGGTTTACCCGACACCCTCGTCAGCGATAACGCTAGCTGTTTCACGTCCGCCGAGTTCAGGGCATTCATGGAACGCAACGCCATTCGGCACGTCACCTCCGCCCCCTTTCACCCGGCCACCAATGGCCAAGTAGAGCGCCTCGTGCGCACCACGAAAGACGCGCTACTGCGCATGGGTCCCGGAGACCTCGACCTGAAATTGTGCCAATTCCTGCTGAGATACAGGGTCTCCCCCTTAGCGTCAGGGTAC
Organism: Bradypodion pumilum; assembly: GCA_035047305.1. Classification (NCBI taxonomy): domain Eukaryota; kingdom Metazoa; phylum Chordata; class Lepidosauria; order Squamata; family Chamaeleonidae; genus Bradypodion; species Bradypodion pumilum. The sequence continues at coordinate 94,361,463 of JAWDJD010000001.1, forward strand.
TCCCCCGCAGAGCTGTTGATGCGCAGGAAGCTGGCCACGGGGATATCCAAGCTAGACCCCACGAGAGTAGAGGACAAAGGGCGGAACATAGGGGTGGAACCCACAAAGAGTTTCAGCATAGGCGCCCCAGTACACTGCAGGAATTACGCCAGCGCGGGGCCAGCCTGGGTGCCGGGCACCGTAGTAGATCAAACCGGCCCCGTCTCATACCGCGTAGAGACCAGTACAGGTTTCCTGTGGAGGCGACACGTGGACCAACTCAGGCGTAGGGTCCCCGGAGAGCAAGACGCGGATGAGATCAGCATTGAATCAGCGTTAGGGTACTCCCCCACCCGTTTAGCCCAAGGGGGAGGAAAAGGGGAGCATGGGTCCCCACCAAGGGGGGAGGAAAGGGAATCGATCCACGGAAATCTTTTGCGGGAGTCCCCGCCAGAGAGGAGGAGCCCCGGGTTGCGGGAGTCCCCGTCAGAAAGGAGGAGCCCCAACCACACTCATACCCCGCGGAAGCCGCGGAAGTCCCCCCGAGGCTCAGAGGCCCATAGAGGTTTAGACGTTGATTTACAGTACCAGGGGGAGTTAGCGGAGTGGTCCCCCACCCGTCCTAGCGAAAAGAGGGGTTTCAGTTCAGCCCCTGGTACCTCCAGTCCCAGTAGCCCCTGTGAATTAGAATGCAACATAGCGCCCATGTTCCGGAGACCGACACCTCCAAGACCGGAGGCATCAGCGAGTCCGCCCACCACCACAGTCTTAAGGTCCCCCGAGCAGGGATCAGAAGGTAGCCATTCCCCAAGGGCGACCTCATCGGTGCCGCGGTTCACACTAGGAGGGTCCCCGGGGTCCGAGGGCAATAGGCAGGGATTTACCTCCCAACTGTTCATCCCATTCCCTTCCCCAAGCGCAAGGCAGGCACGGACGCCCCACAGAGCCACTAACGAATCCCCGTTTCCCGTTGCAGGACAAGCTCCCGCGGAGTCAGGGATCACAGGCTCTCCAGAATTAGGGCAGGCGCAAGCACGCCCCAAGCGAACGTGCGGCAAGCCACAATGGTTGCGGGACTTCGTCCCATCCTAGGGGGGAGGGATGTTATGTATGTATGCATGTTCATTATACTGTAAGGCAAGATTGTAACCACTCCAGATACAAACGATATCAGCTGTAAAGGAACGCGAGCAGACAGCCTATAGAGGGCAGCTGCGAGCGTTCACTCTCACATGGTTCACATTGCTCAATCACGGACAGCCGCGGGAAAACCTTCCCCGCATTCAGCAGCTGAAGAAAGACCTGCATTCAGCAGCTGAAGAAAGACCTGCATTCAGCAGCAGGAATGGAGGCGTGCCTGGGCGAGGCCACGCCGGTAGCAACCAATCAGCTACCGTGCTACAAGATTCAAATGTAGAGAGCTACTGTATATATTGAGATGTATCACCGCCATTACCTCATGCTTAACTGGAACCTCATGCAATAAACCTGTGTTAAACCAACCCTTCGGTTGTCCGGTCGTCTTTGGTCCCATACACTAAAAAGTCAATGCATCTTTTCTTTGCTAAGGGTCTGCCTTGTTCAGTAAAGAGTCCTACATTTGTGTTGTATTTTGCCAGGTTCAAAATTGATTCAGAGATTGAAGAATACATGACGCACATCTGAAGCATGTATTATCTTGCTGAAATGAGGGTTATTTTAAGCCACCCTGCTAGGATTTGTTTATTTTGCAGCAATTCCTGAATCACGGTGTTCTTCTTTGAATAAAGGTGAGTGCATGCATGTGTCAGTGCATATTGGTTCTTGAGTCTTCTGTAGTGACAGTGGTTGTGGCGGTAGCGGCGGCAGGCCAGTAGTCAGGAGAAGAGCTAGCACGGGGAATGAGAGTTACTTAATCTGTGCAGAAGAATTGACAGCGGCAGGCTTTTCCAAGTGATACCTGACATCCTTGGCGCAGCAGCCCCTCATTGCTTTTCTCACAGTGGCTCTGCTTGAAATGGAGGGCAAGGAGGAGAACCAGCCATGAAGCATGGAAGGGGCTTTGGGGGCAGAGATGGGCAGATCACTGCAAGGTAGGTGGAGGGAGGAGAAAAGTGTTGAGTATATTAAAGCAGCTCCACCATGCAATGGGTTGTTAATGTAAATTATTTCTATAGAAAAGATTTCTACTTTCCCGCTTCTAGGGTCACCTGCTTGTTGTTCGGGACTGTTATTCTGTGTTGTTCCAGCTGTTATTCTGCTGTTCTTGCTCTCTCTCCTATAATTCCTATTTTTGTCTTACAATCAAAGCATGCTTTTCTAAGAGGAAACTTATTGTAAAGAACTATTTTTATCAAGCAAAGCAACTGCTTACTAATCTTTCTAAAAGCAACTGTAAGCAAAGAACTATTCTCTTATAGTTCTAAACATGTGTGGAAAGTTTATTTGCTGGGCTGAAGTGGGAAATGTAATACTTGGAGAACTTCTGAATTGGAGATCTAGGTGTGTCACAACTGAGGGGAGAGGCTCCAACTGGCTGGCTCCAGCGATAGGATTCAGCAGGTTCTCCCCAGTTCGCCAGAACTGGTAGCAGAAATCTGGCTGGCCCCACCCATCTAAATTTTGAAATAAAGTACTGTAGTCCTAATTCGGGGGCAATGCAGGGCTTTCCCCTGGCCACGCTCACCATACCATACCCACAGAGTAGGTAGTAAAAAAAAAATGAATCCCACCACTGGCTGACTCCTAAATGGTGAAATGGTTGCACTTATAACCTCTAAAACAGGGGTTCCCAACTTTTTATGCCATGGGCTGACCATGCCCCCGGACAGCTGAGCGGGCCAGACCATGCCCCCCCCGGAAGTGGAAATAAATGTGCCCACTTCTGCGTTTATGACAGCCATGGGCGCATTTACAGCTGATGTAACTGCATTTACACATGCGCTTGTCTGTTTTACAGCTGTCGTAAATATGTTCACTTCCACTTCTGGGTGTGGTGACGGTGGGCTGGATGGAATGGTGTCACAGGCTAGGTCCGACCTGTGGGCTGTAGGTTGGGAACCCCGGCTCTAAAATGAAGATTATTTCAGGCCCTTTGACCAACATGCCAGAGGATACCAGATGTATTGCAACTAATCTAGGTAAGTCTGCACAAGAGAAAAAGAGGACAGTGCTCAGCCCCCTTCACTTTCTTTCTGTGACACTAACACTTTTCAACTTTCCATGAGGGATATGATTTTGTTAAAGTCGCAGGGTCAATGAGTGTGGGTCATGCTTTCTTGCACAGATCCCTCATTTTTCTACTAATGATTTAATCATGTGCAGCCATTCATTATATGATTAGAATCACTCTTTTCTCCATTTGAGGTTTTTTGCAAACTCATCGCCAACCACCACAGCCTTCTATTAACAGAGTATCCAGTTCAACCTGGGTATTGTCAACACGGAGCTGTCTCTGTGTCTACTCTGGAAGAATATCATCATCATTATGCCAATAAATTCTGATTACAGTGCTCAGAGACACAGCTGTCAACTGAGCTGACTTGGAAGTGTGGTGATGATTTTGTAGGTTCACTTCAGACAGCTCAAATAACTGCTGACAACTCCCTTGCCTTCTAAAACCAGTTGTTGGTAGATCAGACGGATTGTGCATTTGGTCTGGAGACAGAGGAAATGACATAAGCTGCTTCGAGACCCTTGGCCTTTACACAAAGACAGTGTGGTTAGTGAGAGAGAAAGTTGCAGAGGCAGCAAAACACCCATGAGCTTTTCAGTACTTAATCCAACCCTCCCTACCGGCACCCCGGCAACCAAAGTTGTAAGGCTTGGCTACTACAACCTTGAGAAAGACTCCTTCCCACATAGCTAACTTAATATCTCATATTTTTTTAAAACCAAAAGACAGTCTGTTGTTCAAAAATCATGCAGTTGAAATGGACATTTAGATGCAGTTTAAATGCCTTTGGGGGCTGACCATATAAACTGACACTGAATCTCTTCACCCAAGAATAAGTGCATTTTAGGGAAATGAAATGCTGACACCCCCTTGCTGAGAATGAAAAAGAGGAAATGAATAATGTCAACTTTCATTTGATACAGCTCCCTGCCTCTCTGAAGGAAGTTTATGCCATATACTCAAATTTGGATGTTGATTTACACAGTTTTAACAAGAGATGTGAAATGTGGGGATTTAATCAAAATTTTGAGGGGACACTTTCCCCCCAGCTTCTGTTCTGTGTCCTGGTCTGTGTTCTTCAGTGAAGGATTAGACTTGACAAGCCATTTCCCATCTGGTACTGGTGACATTATAAAAGGAGGGAAATAAAATGCTTACCTCATAGCAGTAATAGCGAACCTTTTAGAGACTGAGTGACCAAAGAGGTGGCGGCAGTGCGTGGGCAGGCACTGTGCATGCACGTGCATCTTTCTGATGTCACCAACATGCCTCAAGTGGTGCATGTGCATGCATGCACAGTACCTGCCTACACACCGCCACTGCCTCCTCCTCCTTATAGGAGGGGTGTGGGGGAGTGTCTAGTTGCCTCACTTTGTCCCCACCCCCACTGCTAGCTCCCGCGTGGGATTTCAGCCACCCCTCTCCCCTCCCCATTGGTGGAGGAAGTGGGGTGGGTGGAGCAGTGGTGCTGCCATTGGTGTCAGCAGTATGGGGTGGGGCTTGCCCACAATGGTACACATACCCATAGAGAGGGCTCTGCGTGCCACCTCTGGCATGTGTGCCATAGGTTCACCTACACCACCAGTCTGTACCAATTCCTAGAACACATTTCAGGAAGAGATTAAGGCTCCACCCTGCAAAAACAGGAAGCCTAGGAGTAGGACACAGTGGCTTTATTTTGTTGTCTGCATCCATTTACCACAGTTCTTCATGTGGGTGCCCATTCTTGGCTATTCTGGCTGATAATCACTGGTAAAATGCCTGCTTTTGTTCATGTAGCTATGTTTAGTCTGAAAATTACAGACCGGCAATGAAGAAAGTGGTAGCCTGAAGAATGGCCAAATGTCATTTTCCTTTTGATTAAAAAAAAGCCTCAGGTGTTGAGGTGTCATTTATTTCTGGACAAGCTTGGTCTAGCCAGGTTTGTCTTGGTTTTGGGACTTTCTGACCTTTAACAAACATTATTTTTACATGGTTATCTGTAGGGATGTTCATAGACCATCACACCCACCCCATGCAGGTCTGCCCTGTACTATGAGCCCTGGTGGTGCAGTGGTTGAAAAACTGCTGTACTGTAACCAAAAGGTTGTGAGTTTGATCCTGACCAGGGCTCAAGGTAGACTCAGCCTTCCATCCTTCCGAGGTCAGTAAAATGAATACCCAGCATGTTGAGGGGCAAAATGCTAATCAACTTGTGAACTGCCCAGAGAATGCACTAAGCGGTAAGAGGCAGTATATAAGCGTGGTTGCTTTGCTATAACAAAGGAGACACACCTCTGGGCCAACCTACTATGAGCCCTTTTGATTATACTTCAGCTTGAATCTTGTCCATGTAGTTGTGTATATTTCCCATTTTCTGTGAAGGTCCCATTCCTGCAAATGGAGGTACAGTAATACCTCATACAAAGTCCGCTTGGTACAACATCGAATTCATACAACATCGCCTAATTCCTTGAAAAAAGTTGCCTCATACAAAGTCACTATGACTTTGTATGAGGCATTGGGGTTTTCCCAGGTTGCATTGTGCCTGGGCAGTATAAAGGGCAGGATGCATGCGTGCATTGCTCTTGTGGGTTTTGCATGAGGCGAAGAGTGTTTAGGAGTAGTTGTGAGCACCATTTTAATTGTTTGGTGTTGGCATCCATTTTGTCCTTGCTTCCATCCAGTAATTGTTTACAGTAGCTTGTACAAAATGGATGATCGGCCGCATGACTGCAGATTAACACTGTGCTGCATGATGGGACATGTTAACTTTTAAACCTGCACTTCATAAAGTTTTCAAAAGTTAAAAACTTAGTTAAAAACTTGTTGTATGGTTGGTCCCCTAAAATCAGGGTTGTTTCACATGTTTTTGTAATGTATAATATTTAGCCTTTAGACAATGATTTCTTAAAGTTCTGTCAGTTTCCTGTCTGTTTGCTTGACTTTGCTCTGAAGTCTGTGCTGTTACAGTACAATGTATCTCTATGGAAATGACGTTGTACGAGGCATCATGGCAAGGATTTGGACGTTGTATGAGGCATTGCGACTAGGATTTTGCATGCGTAGAAGGCGACCTGCGCAGAACCATTTTTGCAGGTCCCGTATTTTCCGGTTGACAGGTACAGTCCAAATCCGTATAAAGTCCAAACTTGTGGAACCAAGTTTGGATGTTGTATGAGGTATCACTGTACACAAATGCAAGGTCAGGCACAGATTATAAGGCAGGATGGAAAAGATACAGAGTTTAGTGTGCAGAGCCAGACCAGATGCTCTGTTTTAGATTAACCCCCATCCCACTCCATTTTCCCCAAACATCAGGAGAAAGTCCCAATCAGCTTTCAAAGCTAATCATTGGCAAGAAAATGGTTGAAGGAGTTTGAAAGGGCAGTGGGCACAAACATATTATTTAAGAAGCAATGCAGAAAGCTTATTCTCCTATACTTTATCTGTCCCCTCCTCACTCTTCCTGTTTCCTACATTTGAAACCAGTGGTACTGTACCACAGGATTTTGGAAACATAATCAGTGGCATTGCAGAAAGAAAGGCCAAAGTGCTTCGTTTCTAAGGTTAAGAGCATGTTACTTTACTGCATCTTCCTGGGTTTTTCTTTTCCCCATCCCCTTTTAACCAGACCATGAGAATGGCAGATTTGATGGAAGCAACACAAAATATCCATGAGGGTAAATTAGCTGGAGAGCTCAATGTTTAAATATCTGGCTGTGGAGCCAGAGATTGGGAGTTTGATTCCCCTCTGTGCCTTCTGTGAAAAGAGCCACCCTGTGCAGCCATGAATAAACTGCACTGTCACAGGACACCCCTAGAAAAAGGTAAAGGTAGATAACTTTTGTGTATTCTCTACCTAGAAAACCATGAAAAGGATTACTGTAAGTCAGAATTGGCTTAGCAAGACATCATGATGATGATGATGATGATGATGACGACGACGACGACGACGACGACGACGACGACGACGACGACGACGACGACGACGACGACGATGATGATGATCATCATCATCATCATCATCATCATCATCCATGGGGGTACCTCTCCACTTAACAAATATCTCTGGGCTTTTTGCTCTACCCCATGATGGCTTCGGAAATGCACAAATACAGTACCCATTATTTGGTTAGTATTTACACATTTCTCCAACACTTCCCTACTTAAACAAACAAAAACAAACAAACCAATTTATTTATTGTTCATTTATTGTACAGATTTGTAAGTTTTCCCCTTCATATAAAAATAGATCTAAAATATGAAAAAAAATAGAATTTACAATGTAGTATTAAAATTGTAAAACTCTGTTCCACGGAACTCTTCACTATGCGGTTTTTCTGTTATGTGGTTCCCTATGGGAGATACCCCGCATAACGGGGGAAAATATTCATTAACTGGGGTTCCCATTGAGTGGGTATACCCAGGTTACCAAAAACCCCGCATAATGAACATTTTTTCCTTATGCGGGGTATCACCATTGCATAACAAATGCTTCGTTATGTGAATTTTTTGCTATGCAATGCGTTGGTTATGTGAGGTACCACTGTATAATAAAACTGAAAGGAGTAAAAAAAATCAGGATTAACTAGTGTGGTGCAGTGGTTAGAGGAATGGACTAGGCCTAGATTTGAATACTTGCTCAGCCATGGAAATGCATTGGGGCTGTAAATTTATTTATTTATTTATTATTTATAATTCAAATTTATGTGCCACCCAATCAGGCAAACCTGACTCAGGGCGGCTCACAACAAGATTAAAACATACCATATAAGACGACTGGGCGTATAAGACGACCCCCAACTTTTCCAGTTAAAATATAGAGTTTGGAATATACTTGTCAGCTGCAGTTAAGTACCTGTCCTATAAGACGACCCCCGACTTTGGCACAGATTTTTCGGGGTTAAAAAGTAGTCTTATATGCCAGAAAATACAGTACATATTAAAACAATTAAAACCCCAACATACCCACCCACCTAATCAAAACTAACCACATTAAAACTGCCCGCATTAAAAAGATGGGGAGGCTTCATTTTATAAGCCAACAGGTGGGGGTCATTCTTCCATCCGGGCCCCACACCTGCCCCACCAACCAGGTTTTTAATCCTTTTCTGAAAGGCAGCAGCTCCATCTGCTCCCGCAACTCTACTGGCAGGAGGTTCCACAAGGCCGGTGCGGACACAGAAAAGGCCCTCCTTCGTGTGCCACAGAGGTGAGCCCCTCTGGCAGATGGAACAATTAGAGAACCCCTAATGGACAGGTTGGATGGACAGACATTCTTGGGACGATGCGGTCTCTTAGGTATCCTGGCCTACTACCATGTACAGCTTAAAAGGTCAAAACCAGCACCTTGAATTGCACCCGGAGACAAACTGGTAACCACTGCAGCTCCCGAAGCAATGGTGAGGCACGAGCATAACACCCGCACCCCATCACCACCCAGGCTGCCGCATTCTGCACCAGCTGTAGCCTCTGAATGGTCATCAAGGGCAGCCCCATGTCGAGCGCATTACAATAATCTAGCCTGGAGGTCACCAGAGCATGTGTGACCATGAGCAGGGAGTCCCGGTCCAGGAGGGGGTAAAATCACTCCTTAATTATCTCACTTAATGTGAAAGCCCTATCAAGGTTGCTAGAAGTTGGTACTCATGTACCATGTAACAACAAATTCAACTAGTAATAATAATGCACAATAATATAATTTGCCTAAGCAAATAAAAACATTTTGCTGAAAGTAAAACAACACCAGTACCAGGCATACTTCTTTTTTCAAAAGCTGAGATGCCACAACAGTGAAGGCCCTGTCTTTTGTCTCTGCATAATGCATTTCTCCCATAGAAGAAACATGAAGAAAAGTCTTCTCTGAGGATCAGCAAGCAAAGTCATGTTGATAGGAAAGGAGTCACTGCTTAAGATGTTTGGGTACCAGGCTTTTTTGGATTTTAAACGTAAGACTGATACCCTCTAGCTAGGCTCAACAACAAATAGAAACCGATTGGAATTGGTTCAGAATTGATCCAAAGAGAGCCAGCTAGTAGATAAATAAGTATCACTTCGCTGGGAAGGTAAACAGCGACACTCCGGTATCTAGTCATGCCTGCCACATGTCCATGGAAACGTCTGCAAATGCAGACAGCGCTGGCTCTTTGGCTGTAAACAGAGATGAGCAGTGAACCCTAGAGTTGGATACAACTGGCTTTTGAGCAAGGGTGACCTTTACCTTTACCTGATAATTTCGTCTTCAATTTGCAGCCCTCCCCATATTCCACTTATTTCCCCCAGATTTTGTCCTGACCAAAGAAAGAAGTTAAGGGCAGGGATGCATACTGTAATAGTGCAATGCTTTTTAACAAAGGGGTTCTTCTGACTTGAAGCAACATATGTAAACTAGCCAAAAAACTACAGCAGTCAAATTATGTCTCAGAACCTGGAAATCTTACATTTTTGGACTAATTCCTAGGCACACCACCAGCCATGACCTAGAAAAGTAATTTTCACAAGGATTGTTCTATACTATTTGAAACTTTTAAACCATTTTTAGGGCAGCTTCCTATATGTTGCAGTAATCTGACTTGAGACTTGCAAGGTCATGCTGTCCAGTTATCCTTATCTAGGAAATACTGTAGCCAATAAAGGAACAGAAGCTGTTAAAGGGTGCTCCAAGCCACAACTGAGGCCACTTGGGAATTCTGGCACCAATGTTAGATCAAGGAGCACCTCCAAGCTGCAAACCACACTGAGAACAACTAATGCTGTACACCAAGGATCTACCAACCCATTATGCTTACATCTTTTCATATGTTTGTCTTGGCAGGGTTTACGTATGCTGCCCAATAGCACCTTCTTTCCCCTTCAGGCGAGAAGCAACTCTGCGCAAAGGACCCTGATGCACAAGTGTCAGGAGGCAAAGCAGCTGACCAGAATGAGATAAAGCTGGAGGAGACAGAAATGGAATCAAAAGCCAAGGGTCAGAATGCTGCTAATGGATGGAAAGAACATGACTAGAATCAAAAGCCAGTGAGTCGGTCCAAGACACAAGTGATGTAATCTGAGCTAGGCCAGACACTATGAGTTCAGACCTCTCGTCAAGGTCAAAAAGCCAAATCATGTCAAGAAGGCAACAGGAGGCAAAGCCAAGTCTGTTCTGAGAGACAGAGGGAGGGGTGATAAAAACAAGGGAGGGGCCAGGAGGCAATAAAAGGCAAAGAATATAATCTGGGTAAGATGTCACCAGTGAAGTGAAGGATATATTCCTTTGCATAATTATCTGCAACACAACATAACATAAAGTGATTATTTCCCAAACTGCACATTACAGGTAACCTGTCAATCTGAATGAACTCACATTTAGGTTTCAGAGTTGACTGGAGCAGATCTTCAGATCTGCAAATGGAGCCCCTGGTTACACCCAGAAGACCAATCACAAAACAAAGCAAGCTAATTTGCAAACATTAGAAGGTACGAAAAACTTCCCCTCTGACAGTCTGCCATTTCCAGCTGTTAAAGAATTCTCCTCATCTGGTGGCAGGCTGTCTGTAATGTAGTTTTGACCTGAGTAAACGTGCAAGTTGTTGGACTACATGATCCTGTCCCCATTAACCCACTTACTTGGAGTCAATTTCTTCTTACCAATTAGAAAGGCAGTTGCTAAAGTGCTCCTGGCCAAATAAGCATGACATAAAGTCCAATCAATCAAAATGTTATGGGCAAAGACTAATACCCATCCTAGGACTGTGCATAAGCCACTTGGTAGCGATACATAGTTAAATGAAACTGATATTCCGGACTGAGCTCATCTCAAAGTATGACATCTCTGCAGGGATTCAGGAGGGGACCTTTGATTATTAGGAACTGCTCTTCCACCACTATCTTGGCAAGCATTTTAGATAATAATGTATATCAGCTGGCTGGCTGGCTGGCTGGCTCAGTGGTTAAGGTAACTGGCTGGGGAGCCACAGGTTGAGCGTTTGATTCCTCACTATGTCTCCTGTGAGTAAAGCCAGCCTGTTTGGTTCCTTGGTGAATTTACAAAATCCTAGGATGCCACCAGAAGAGGGGTGTGGTAAAACATTTCTGAATACCTTGTACCTAAAAATACCTGAAAGTGGTTGCCGTAGGTCAGAACTGAGTTGATTCCACACAATTATTATTATTATTAATGTGAGTGTACACAACTATTATTAATGTACAGTAAAACCCTGGGTAACAACCACCTTGGTTTAAGTTTGCTGCAGTTTACAATGGCAAATCCTATGGAAATGCCGTCCCAGTTTACAAAATTTTAATGCACTTTTTTCGGTTTACAACGATCAATTCAGGACCATTTTTTTTATTTTTAATGCATCCCTATGGATGTTTCGGTTCACAATTTTTTCAGGTTACAACAGAGCCTATTGGAACAGACCTCCATCATAACCTGTGGTTTTACTGTATATAAGATAACATTTTCTACATTGTTGCTAGGTTTTATTACATTTTATCATTTATGTGAAATAAGATTCCTTTGAAGCCTGTTTTAGCCAATACTAGCAGAGGTTGCCTGGCGTTGCCGGGCTGTTTTAAATGGTGTTGGAAGGTGTTTTGTGTGTGTGTGTGTGTGTTGTTGTTAATGCTTGTAAAGAAGAGGTTCGTCAATAATTGAAATTGTTAATTTTTTTATTTATACACATTTTTTTGCGGGCTGTTATAAACTGTGATCAGTTTTGTTTGGTATTTTGGTTTTGTGGATTTAAAAAAGAACAAAGGATGATACACTTTTAAAAAAAATTATTTAACCAAATAATGTTTTAATATGTATATTTTTTTAATAGTTGTACCGTAGGTAATAATTTTAAAAATGTGAAAGTACATGTTTTTTACGATAAATGTTTTTAAACTGTGTCTAGATGTTTTTGGTTTTTATTTGAGTTAAAATTCAGCACAGGATTTTTGAATAGTTTTTATTTTATTTTATTGACATATGTTTGTGATTTGTGTAAAATTGTGATTTTGTGTTATGTTTTTGATTTGTTTTTACTCTTGGTGCCTTTTGTGTGGGGCTGTTGTGTCTTTTTGAATTGTTTTTGCTATTGTGGCCAGCAGGTGGGGCTGGTAGGGGTTATCTTGTATTTTGACTGTTTTTTCTCTCGTGGCCTCTGGGTGGAGCTTCTTCCGGTAAGTAGTCTCTTTCTTTATTCATTTCTTTTCCGGTCGTTGTGGAGTAAGGTCGTGTGCTGGTGAGTTGGCTGTTTTTCTTTATTTTATTTTTTTGGGGGGGTTGGATTTTGTGGTGTTTGGCTGTGTGCTGTGTGTGTTTGCAAATTTTTGTTTTTGTTTACTTTGCATTGTTTTTGGTGTTATTTTTGGATGTTTTTGATTGTGTTTTTTTGTTTTAAGAAATTTTTATTTAAATAATTTATTTATTTTTAAAAGTTTTTGTTGTTGTTGTGGGTTTGGGGGGGTTCCTTTCCACGGGCCGGCCTTGCTGGCCAGACCGCAGGAATCCCCATGCCACTTCAGGCAGCATTGGGGGGTTCCTTTCCGCTGGCCGGCCTTGGAGAGCCATTGGAGAGAGGATTTCCCCAAAAAACACTCTGTTTTTAAAGAGAAGTAACTGCTTGGTTTCTTCTCTTTAATAACGGGGTGTCCTACGGGGGGGGGATCCCCTCTCTGCCGTGTCCCCTGGCTCTGGAAGGGTTGGGGGCAGACCCCTTTTGTCCCCCCAAAACTTCCAGACTCATGGGACCCAGGAGAGGGGATCAAATCCAGCCCACCCTCTGATATTAAAAGGGAAATCTCAATTGGGGTTTCCCCTTTAATATCAGTGTGTGTGTGTGTGGGGGCTGTGATCCCCCCTCTCCATTGGCTTCCTTGGGTTTGGGACGGTTGGGGGGACAAAAGGGATCTGTCTCCTCAACCCTTCCGGACCCAGGAGAGCCATCGGAGAGGGGTATTCCCCCCAAAAAAACCTCCATTTTTAAAGAGAAGTAACTGCTTGGTTTCTTCTCTTTAATATGGGGTGTGTGTGTTGAGGGGAATCCCCTCTCTGCCGGGTCCCCTGGGGTCAGGAGGGTTGGGGAGACAGACCCCTTTTGTCCCCCCAACCCTCCTAACCCCAGGGGAGCCAGTAGAGAGGGCGAGCATAACCCCCCACCCAGTGATATTAAAGGGGAAACTCTGATCGGCAGCTTCAGGCGCAGTTGGGGATAGGGGCTTTGGTTCCTGTGGCTTGGCCTTGCTGAAAGCGAAACCCTTTTGTGGTAAGTAAAGTCAGCGGATGGAGTGCTGTCCGATGGCTTTGCTTACCTGGGAATGGGTTCACTTTCAAGGGGGGGGGCAGTGCCTTTTTCCCCCTTGACCCCTTCTCCTGTTTTTTTAAAATGTGAAGCACTGTGTCCGGCTGCAGCGGACTTGTGCTCCCGGTGTTTTTTTTCCTGCTCACCAGCTTCCTCAGTGTTCTGCGCGCTCATGGCGTGCAGGACACTGGGGCTTGTAGTTTGGCATTTGCATTGTTTTTCTCTCTCTGTGGTTTTCTTTTGATTGGCTGCGGTGCGTTTCCGAACGTTCCTTTTTCCTCTCAGCCTGATTGGCTCTGGTGCGGCACGGCATGGCGCAAGGAACATTGGGAAATGAAGTTGTTTCCCTTTTTCACGTTTGTGGTGCTCTTGCCCCACTTGCACATTTCTCAATCCTTTGTTGACCTGCGGACCCAGTTCGGGTGTGTGCACGAATGGTCGGTGTGGGCTAGTAGGGCCTGGCTTAGGATCCTATGTGAAGTTCCAACAGTTAATGCATGATTTTATAGGTATAGATAGTATAAGGGTGCAATCTACACCACATGATGATTATTAGGAAAATGTATATTGATTTATGCAGCCCCTATATTTCACTCTAAACACAAGGCAACAACAAAATCACTTGACCGTTGCCATTTTTTCCGTGCCCCATTTTCTGCATCCCATTTTCACATACAGTATTTGCAATTCCTCCCATGGATGTTAATTATAACTAATAAAAGATGATACACTGTGGCTTAATACTTTTGGAAACATGCACAGTCTTCAATACAGCTGTCGAAAGACAGTGACATTTGGAGAAGAGAGGAGTTAAGATTTATCAATAGGGTGCTTCATCACTTGGATAAACAACAAATGCTCACTTGGCTTGAAAGAGGATCCATAGGTTTCCACGCAGGGTGTCTCCAAATGGCTACAGTTGCAGGGGAATGTTGGAACTAGCACTGAAATTAGACTAGGACTGTGTTTGGTCCATGCAGCTGTGCACAATAAACAGTACTTGGCATTTCACAGACTGATCCAAACAGCTAGCTCTTGTTATTATCACTCACAGTTTAGATTTCTGGTTACTGAAGATCATCACCTTCTATGTAGTGCTGAAAATGTCTAGTTTAGGGAGTGTAGGTTTTTCTCTACGTGTACCCTAATGTACTGGGACTGTGGTGGCTTAAGTGGTTAAGATGCTGAACTTGACAACTGGAAGGTCAGCTGGTCAGCTGTTCGAGATCTGAGTACTGCATGATGGAGTGAGCTCCCATCTCTGTCCCAGCAGCTGCCAACATAGCAGTTTGAAAGCAAGAAATTGCAAGTAGATAAATAGGTACCACTTTGGTGGGAAGGTAAACAGTGTTCTGTGCACTCCGGTGTTGAGGCATGCCTGCCACATGCCCATGGAAGCATCTGTAGATGCAGACAGCGCTGGCTCTTTGGCTATGAACAGAGATCAGCACTGAACCCTAGAGTCGAATACAACAGGCTTTCGAGCAAGGGCGACCTTTAGCTACCCTAACATAATTCTCCTACTGCTTCCTTGTACAGTAGTTACTATAGGAATATAAATTGGCTTCTTTCTGTTTTTTCACCTGCAGAAAAAGAGACGATAACTTCCTCACCACTTATCTGTTTTTGTTGTTAAACAAACCACACAATTCAGGTTGCTTTAGAGTGCCTGCAGTAAACAGGTGCTTGCTAAATAAAAACAGGGAATAAGGAGGGAGGAATCAGGAAGCCGTATAAGAGTATGCTTGACTCTTCTCCTGCACGGTACTCATTGGCCTTCCTAAGCTGTGCCCCCGCCCCACCCCCGGCTAGTCATATTCCCAATTGAAGAGCTGACTGGAGGAAAATCAGTCAGAGGAGGTTGTGAGGTGAATTGTTCAGTTGGAGCATCACTGGAAATAGCCCCTATTCTTTCATGGTGCCTCTATGTTTGCCATCATGGACTAGAATCCTATTGGTTAGTTATGCTGGCAAAAGTGCAATGGCATAAATCACAGCACCCAATTGCTTCTGGTTCACAAGTTGCTGCTTGTTATCTTATTGCACTCTAGCTCACACGACTGATGTGCAATAAGAAAGACAAGTAGCAACTTGTTTCCTAGCAGCAGCCCATCCCTGCAAATTATGCCATTACACTGACAAAATGAACCAAAAAGATTCTGACCACTGTTTTTAGAATTGCAACTGCATTCTGTTTATCTTCTTCTATAGACATAGAAGCATTGAACGCTTTAGGACAGTGGTGGTGAACCTATGGCACATGTGCCAGAGGTGGCACTCAAAGCCCTCTCTGTGGGCACCCATGCGGTTGCCCCAGCACAGAGTTCACCCCTCTGCCCAGAAGCCCAATGGGAGCGCTTCCTCCCTCTGCCAACACAGAGTTTGCCCTGCTCCTCTGTCCAAGAGCCCAATGGGAGAGTGTCCAAGAGCCCAATGGGAGAGTTTCTTCCCTCCCCTGTTGCCATGTTGGCACTTTGCAATAAATAAGTGGGTTTTGGGTTGCAGTTTGCACACTCGGTCTCTAAAAGGTTCACCATCACTGCTTTAGGAAATGGTATCATAGTCAAAATAGATTTTCCTTCGGTTTTTCCTTAAGGACCAAGCTATGAAGTAGGACTGTGATTTCTAGAAAACCACTAACCCTGGCAAATTGCAATATCCCACCTCCAAACCATCAGTTTAAATCAGTATGCAGAATAACACACAGCAGAATATGTTACCTCAGTATTTTTAAAGAACTACCTTCTTAAGGTATTTCCCCTATATTATAGGTCCGTGATGATGAACCTTGGCACTCCAAATGCTCTTGGACTTCAATTCCCAGAAGCCCAAGCCCCCTGTGAATCCACACAAAGGGTTTACTGCAATTCATCCAGCCCATGAGGCCCTTGTCACTCCCGGAAGTGGAAGTAAAACACGCCCATATGGATGCATTTTACTTCTGCTTCCGGGAGCGATGAGGGCACCGTGGGCTGGATGAATCTCAGTAAACCCATTTGTGTGGATTCACAGGGGGCTTGGGCTTCTGGGAATTGAAGTACAAGAACATCTGGAGTGCTCAAGTTCACCATCAAGGTTATAGGTCGTTTTATTTTTTTAAAAAGTCATAACTGATGCTACGAACAATAGCACACTTATAATGTTTCGTTGAATTATCTTCAAAATATAGTTGAGAACTAAACATGTGCCTTGGTGGTTAAGATGCTGAGCTCAATGATCAGATGGTGGCACTTTAGCTGTAAATAGAGATGAACACTGCCCCTAGAGTTGGACATGACTGGCTTTTGAGCAAGGGAGACCTTTAAACATGTCCCTATTATTTACTACTGTCTGCTCTTTTCAACAGTAGTTGGCAGCTGCATTTCTCCCTCTCTTAAGTAAGGCTAATTTTACTCACAGTTCCCTCTTTTCTTTCCTGTGTGGTTTCTGTTTTGTGGGGAAGAAAACACGATGAGCCTGCACACGCTGCATGAGTCAGAGATGAGGAAGAGCAAAAGGAGAGAAACTATTAAATACCTTTCCTCACAAAATTCCAGCTCAAAATTACTGCATCCAACTTATGAGGATACAGACACAAAATTCCTGTTTCAGTCCATAAACAAAAAAGGGTGGGTGGGAGGGAAAGAGGGTTAAGTAGCCTGGCTTCATCTGCAATAACCTCCAGCCTGCCAAAGTTACTTTGCTTTTAGAAATCGTAAAAAGGAGAATGTTGTGAGAGAAATCTATGTAATGTGTCATTTAAATTTAAATTTAAAATTATTTCTGGTTCGGAGGGACAGTAATATGAAAAAGTATAAACCGTATTCTAATGTCAAAGTCTCTCTTCCCCCCTCTCCCTCTCTCCATCTCTCTCTCTCTCTCCACACACACACACACACACACACACACACACACACACACACACACACACACACACACACACACACACACACACACACACACAGTATTTTTCAGGATACTTACCTAATTACTATTTTTTTGTTCAGTTGCACAGTCGAGTCTGACCCCAATTAGTTAATCTGTATTTATTAGTTAATCTGTGATAATTAGTTAATCTGTACTTATTTATTATCAATATGAAAGCAAGAAGGGAAAGGGAAATGGAAAAGAGTAAGAGGGGGGAAAAGGGAGAACAAGGAGGAGAGCTACTTTTTGAAAGCAGATGTGGGCCATACAGAATCAATGTTTTTCCAAACATACAAATTCCTTAGACTGCTTGAGTGTGTTCTACTGTCACAGTTCCTTGCCAAGAGATGAGCATTTAATTTAAGTTTGTCCTGCTCTCTACAACCTCCACTCACGTGCAAGGTCAGGAAGGAACACTGTGTTCATATAAACAGCCCAAGCTTGTGCATGTTTACTAAAAATTGACCCCTCCCAAGTGCACTGGGGCTTACTTGCAAGCAGGCTGTGCATATGCTTCAGCCTCTTCTCTCTCCCAACAGGGAGAGGACTTCTAATGGGAAGGAACTAAACTTCTGGACTCGTTTTTTTAATGTAAAGAATCATAACAAGGCATCTTCTGTTCCTAAAAGATTTGTTCACATAACTTCTGTAAGATTTCACACACACACACACACACACACACACACACACACACACACACACACACACACACACACACACACACACACACACACACACACACAAGCCTGCTCCATCAGTTCCTAGACCAGGGATGCTCAAACTATGGCCTGCAGGCCGGATGTGGCCCCAACACCAATTCATATGGCCCATGAAGCCCTTATTGCTCCCAAAAGCAGAAGTAAAACACGCCCATATGGGCATGTTTTACTTCCATTTCCAGGAGAAACAAGGGCTTTGTGGGCCAGATAAATTGGCATCGGTTTCCAGATCCAGCCCACAGGTCATAATAACTGCCCCCCTAAACCACATTACCGGCCCGTGGCCTGAAAGGTTTGGGCACCCCTGTCCTAGACTGTCTGTAGTCTCCATTGATATAAAGTCATTTTGTTTCATTAGAGCAGAATTGCTAAGAATGCTGGAATATTAACCAATTGATTGGGATACACAGAAAGAGCTTCCTTGAAGATTGTGGTATTTTTCAACCGCAATCGGGTGTACCCAGGTAATGGCAACCTTGTGTTGCCAGCTAATCTGTCTCACAATGGGTCAGGTGAAAGGAACTGCAGAATGAACTCACCGAAAGCTGCCTTCATTTTTGGCAGTTTCACGTCTGGCCAAGACATGGAAGAAGGCACCATTGGATTCACTAAATGCAATGGTAGAACATATTCCAAGTGGAGGGGTGTCCCCTCAGCTCAGATAATGAGCCTGCAATAACTAAATGTGATTCATGAGATAAAGTTTCAATTCCCAGAAGCCCAAGACCCCTGTGTATCTACATGAATGGGTTTACTGTGATTCATCTGCCCCACGCTGCCCTCGTCGCTCCTGGAAGGAGCGACCTGCTGGGTCGAGTAAAGCGGTATAGAAATTAAACCTGAAATGAAAATGAAATGGAAGTTGAAAATGCACTGCTACCTACAAAGTATGTGAGGACCAGTCTTCCGTTAGCCAGTGCCCCTCAAAGTGGATTGAATGACAACTTCGGTAGACAGTCTGCCTGGGAATACTGGAAATGGTAGGCTAAGAAGACTTGAAGAGCGCCTAGTTATGAACAGCGGCTAAAGTATGATTCAGCCTTCTGAATTAACAATACTAAATATAATTTCTATAGCATTTTTAGAAAGGATGTGTTTCAGAAACCTTTTGTGGTAACATAACACATTATGATCCTCCTAATGCAGATAGTCTCTTCTTTTTTATAGTGGGTGAGATGGGTGGGTGGGATATGGGTCTTTTAAAGTGGGCGGGATATGGGTCTTTTAAAGTGTTTTTTATGTGTTTTTAGAACTTGTTGTAATGCCGCCCTGAGTCGGGTTCTGCCTGAGTGGGCGGCATATATAAATATGACTATTAAATTAAATTTAAATTACTTCAGGCCGAAGTTTGCCTTCTCAGGACCTCCAAATCCCCACTGAATATAGCAGGACTTACTCAGTAAACATGTATTCTCAGGCTGTCTTTGTATGCCATTTCCTGGCATGTTATGGCTAACACCAAGGCCCATCACAGTTGATGTTGCCCTCTCCTTAACCTTGTCTTCTAAAGTATTTTCATTTTCTTAGTGGCTGTTCTCATCTTCCTTGTTTCCAGGACTTTTAGGCTTACGGAAACCCAGAGGAATTGATAACAAGGAAGAAGAGGGTAGAGGAGGTGGCGGCCAGAACTGTACTGCTTTCAGTGCTTCCACTTATATCATCTGCTCCCCATCCCACTTGTCTCCATCTACCTACTCAGAGGCACGAGGGCAGCATGGGGGATGTCTATTGGATCTGTCATCTACAGCCTGATCAAGCTTGGCAGCAGCCCTGCTTACTGTAGGTAAACTCATGGCAGAACAAAATTTAGACAATGAGTTTCCCAGTCTGCATCTCTGGTTTTGCCAGATCTGAGCTCTGCAGAAGTATGCTCACCTTCCTGTCCTTTTTTATTTTGTTAAGAAGGACCTTTAGTTCTAAAGTTGAGGATATGAGTTGCATATGTACAGTTCCATGCTCAATTCTCACCATCTACAATTAAAAGTGTGAACTAGCAGGTGATGAAGAAGGCCTGAACCTGAGATCCCTGGACAGAACCATTCTCACAGTCAGGATAGTCAATATTAGCCTAGATAGACATATCTTCTGACTAGATGTAGAGGAGTCACTTGCATTCCTTGAGATTATTCATGCAAATATACAAAGCAGTGGCTCAAGTGGCTAAGACACTGACTGGGAGGGGGAAGGTCAGCAGTTCGATTCCCGAGTACTGCAGAACGGAATGAGCTCCCGTGTTTGTCCCAGCTCCTGCCAACCTACCAGATAGAAAGCAAGAAATTGCAAGTAGATAAATAGGGACCACTTCAGTGGGAAGGTAACAGCATTCCGTGCGCTCTGGTGTCTAGTCATCCCTGCCACATGACCACAGAAAGTCTGCAGAAGCAGACAGCGCTGGCTCTTCGGCTTTGAAACAGAGATGAGCACTGAACCCTAGAGTCGGATACGACTGGCTTTTGAGCAAGGGAAACCTTTACCTTTACTATACAAAGCAGATAAAACATCCGTTAAATTCATGATGTACAAGTTAAATTTCAAACACTTGGTAGCATCATTCACACCCTCACTCACTCAATCACTCACTCACTCACTCACTCACTCACTCACTCCATGCCAGCTATACCATTCAACTTGTACGACCCTGAGAATCTCCCTGTGGGTCAGGGTGGCTGTGAGATTCCGTGAGCTCTGATCCAGAGAAGCACATTTTCCATGCTTTGCACAAAACTCATTTTACTTCTAAAGCAACATTAAAGAACAAGGTTACTGTTTGCTACTGTTGATAATAAACAGTGCTATTACTTCTGTTACTGTTTGAAGGATTCTGCAAGTTTTAATCCAGACAAGTAACTTTCTAAGATCTCACCATTTCTTGCAGTTATATAAGCAAGTCTTCTGTATGATATCGTGCATCGCATGAAGAGCGACATGGTTACTGGATGAAAGAGTCAATGTTTGTATCACCAGGCTGTCCTTGACAACAGTTTCAGATCAGTAAGCATGAGATACTTGTGTGAGGAGTTGTTGTTGTTGTTGTTGTTGTTCTGCCTTCGATTATCCTGGGACAAGTTATACCCAAAAGATGAAGGGAGCTTAAAATCTAAACAATACATTTTTTTAAAACAACAAATACCCTTAGGTACCTAATTAAGGCCACAAGCATCAAAAGGTATCGATCTTTATTACTGCACCACTTTTAATTCCCCCCCTAAACATTCAATGTGTTTCAATACATCAGTATTGAATGGAGTGAATAATAAATGTAAAAGAAGCAAATAAAGGGGGGGGAGGGTCTTTTTTATCAATTGTTTTCATTTACTATTCCCATTTAGGATAACAGGGGATTCCTGAAACTCAAAGAAAACCTTTTTTTATTGCTTTAAATCATACAAAAGTGTTACATGTGTTCATTGCCACTGTAAGGTCAGAAAGTGCAATCTTAAACTGTGTTCTGTAACTCTACATGACAGGTATGGCTGTTATCTCTGGGCTGATCCTTGCTGATTCATTCAAGAGAGTCACTGGCAGCAGAGGACTCGTGTTGCAAATGGGAAAGAAGGCTTCCCAAACAGGAGTGAGGTCACTTGCATGCATGGCAATGAATGACACGTGGCAATTATGTTCTACCATGCTTTTCTAAATTGCGCATAACTCAGTTCAGCGATAGCCCTATAAGTCATCGAGACCGACAAAGTACTGGTGTTTTAGTGCACCGTATTTATATTTTATGAATGTTAACAAGCATGAAGGCCCACACAACCAAGCAGTTATGAGCGCAAAATACTTTGTGAGATATTTTCTCAGAGGGCTCATTAATGTGGTCTTTTAATGGAGTACTTGCATATCTGAATCTTTAACTGGTGCTATAAATAGAACTTGTAAGTACATGACAGTGTGTGGTAAAGTACCATTAGCAATGCCTGGCCTCCTTCTCTTCACATTGAATTTGCAAAAGAGGGGGTTTGGGGGTGGGGGTGGGGGGAGATAAAAGTGTGGCATGAAAATGTTTTCAGAAACTTATTTGAATATACAAACAAAATGATATTAACCTCTGTCTTTGCTAAGGAGGACAGCCATGCCTGACTTTTTAATGACATTCTGTATCTAACCAGAAATCCATTGTTTTGCTAAAGGTTAAAAACAGATCTGGAGGACAGGTGGATTTGAAATGGTCAGAAATAGGGCTTGCCGTAGTTCTTCACCCCAGAATCCCAGGTGTGCCTGCAGCACCTATGAGAGACAGTCTTTGTGTTATCCAGTGCTGTGAACTTGCTTAGAAGGGAGTGCTAAACCCCAGCCTCTCAATTGCCCCATTTTCAGTCTGATTCAGAATATAGGTCTACATGCAAGCAAGGACCCAGATTTTCCACTGAGCAGGCCCTGTTCCTCTCTACTCCTGGTGCTGGACCCATGAAGAATATACAGTGGTACCTCAGTTAACATAATTAATGTGTTCTCGGGGACATTTCTTACAGAGAAAATTACTTTAACCGAATTTCCCATAGGAATGCATTGAATGCAATTTCCCATAGGAATGCATTGAAAACCAAAATACATTAAATGAAATGTGGTTTCCCATTGGAATGCATTGAAAACCAATTAATCCATTCTGAAAAAAATTCTGTAAACTGAGCTACTATTTTCCACGGGTTTCCTTTTGTTACGCGATTTTTATGTTAATCAAGCCATTTGTTAACCGAGGTTCCACTGTAATTATGAAGAGGGCAAGGCTAAGTGTTCCCTGTAAGCATATTCACAATACCAAGTGATGTAAATGTCTGAAGAGGACTAAAGTTATCCAATTTGTCCTCTCCAACTTAAGACTGAATCTAAACATGGGGAGGGGGATGCACAGGAATTTTTTAGGGGAAAGGGATGAGGTGCAGGATAGTGTGTTCATAAAACAATAGTGGAAGATACTTTTGTGTTTGTTTTGTTTTTGTGTACTGTAAATGCTTTGCTCTTTACCATCAGACTCAATTAACTTTAGAAATGTATATACATCAGGAGAAAATCCTTATGACTAAGAATCTGAGAACAGCAAAGGAACTCACAAGGGGCATCATGAGCACCGTTAACATTTTATGTCAAGTGAATAACATTTTTTTGAAATGCTTAAGAAATAAAAGTGGAATACAGATAAACCAATACCACCCTTAAGAATGCAATGTGTGCCTTCTGCAACCTCAGTCCTTATCATATAATTGACAAGTTTGTACAGCCTCTCACCCTCCTACACAGCGGATCGCTTCCGATATCTATCATGGATGCCTGAAAACATGGATAATAGTGAACCCTATATTTTATATTGCAGACAGTGGTCTCTAGTGGACACATCTGGTAACGAGCCATAGAAATACATATATATTTCCAGATTTTTATTAACTATTTTTTAGAATTGTGAATAACTGAAACCATGGATACTGAACATGTGAATATGGAAGGAAGTTACTTATATGTTATGTCAGTGAAGGTCTCCCTGTGTTCTCAGATGATTTCCTTCTTCTTGGAAACATTGTTGAATCTCCTATAGTGTAGCAGTAGATTATGACAGAGAGTATCTATGGCAATGGGAAGAGAAGTAGTTGTATTTGATCAAGATAAGAAATATTAAAAACTTGGCAGTCATTTTACTTTGTGATCTATCACAGTTTAGAGCAGTTGCCATAAAACAAATCAATCATTCAATCATTCAGTCATTCAGTCATTCAATCATTCAATCATTCAATCTATCTATCTATCTATCTATCTATCTATCTATCTATCTATCTATCTATCTATCTATCTATCTATCTATCTATCTATCTATCTATCTATCTATCTATCTATCTATCTATCTATCTATCTTCAATGTTAAGGAACAGGTCTGCCATTTCTGGTGTTTCAAGAGAGGTAAACCTGTCATCTCAGAAATTCACACTATGTCTACCTCTCTGTTGTTCCTTAATAAGTAAACTTAATGTCAGAAATATGTCTTCCAGGAATTAAAGGAGTTGGGTAAAAGTGTGTTTTTAGGGAATGAAAAAGGAAAAATAATGGTTAAAAATAGAATGATGAGATCGTTGTTGGGAGTTTGGAAGAAGGTTAAAATGAAACTATCCCCGAATATATCGCCAATAATTGAGCTGGAAGATATTAAAAAATTCCCAAGAAAAATTGATGATAGGATGAAGGAAATTTTATTAAAGAACGAGATTTTCCTGTTGAAAGATTGGATACGAGTTTGCAGAGACGACGTGAAAAGACAAGAGCTGTATGATCAAATGAAGTTAAATTGGTTACAGATTATGAGGATAAATAAGTGGAATAATAGTTATGTGAGAGAGCAGAATCTGGAAAGAACTAAAACTGAATTTGAAGAGTTAATATGGAAAGTAAGAAAGTCGGAAATTGGAATTAAAGGTATGGTTAGTAAAATATATAAAATAAATGTAGAGTAATTCACAAGAGATATTTAAAAATGCTTGGGAACAAGATTTGAAGATAAGCATAACTGAAAAAGAGTGGGAAAATAAATGGGAAAAAAGAGGTATGAGATCCATGTCCGTCAGGGTTAAAGAGCATAATTTTAAAATGTTGTGGAAATGGTACTTGACCCCATTGAAACTGTATCAGATAGACAAAAATAATAATAAAATGTGTTGGAGATGTAAAAATACATTGGGCACATATGTACATATGTGGTATGAATGTAAAAAGGTTGAGAAATTTTGGTAGGAAATTGAGAAGGAGATGGTCAATATTATGGGAACATCTCTCAAGTTGGGGCCAAGTAACATCTTGTTGACGGAAGTAGATAATATGAACTTAGATGATGATAAGAAAGAATTATTGGCTATAATGCTTACTATGGGCAGAATGTGTATAGCAAAAAATGGGAAGAACGACATAACATTAAAAGTAGATGATTGGTATAAGGAGATGTGGGATCTCACATTGAATGAAAAATTAACATGGGCGTTGAATTTTAAAAAAGGAATAATTAAAGAGAATAGATTCTCTAATACATGGAGACAGTTTGTGGATCATGCTTTGAAGGGAGAGGGGAAGAATAGACTGACACCAGACCAATTGAGGTTTTGGGCACAGTAGAAACCAATGGGAAATACCACATCCTCCTGGGCAATGTAAATACACGGGGTGAATGATGTATAGAATGTAATATTGGAATAAATTGATAGGGATAGAAAAAGAAATATAACTGTTTTAGACAGATTGATTTGAATAGAAAATAGATAAAATAAGAAGTTACTGGTCACTAATGTTTAAGAGCAAAGTTGTGATATTTACCATTGTGATAATAAAACATTAAAGAGACAGTAAGTTAAATGTTAAATTTCAAAGGTGCTATATTTAGATTTATATACATCTAATTTTATTCTTTCAAGATTCTTTTTTTTGGTGATAATGTCAAATGTATCATTTATATGCTTGCCTATGTTGTTTTTTCTTTCTTCTTTCTGTATTTGTATGTTATTTTTTTCTGAAAATCAATAAAAATTTTAAAAAAAGAAATATGTCTTCCTACCTGCTTCTGACATCCCTCAACTCTCTTTCTCTGGTTCTCTTCACTACATGTAATGTTAAAGCATCTAGTTTGATTTCTGTACTTTTATGGTGATCTGTTTCTCCCATCCACCCACCTTCCTTTTTCGTATTATGTAACTTGAGGGAAAACTCTAGAAAATTCAAATGTTTGCACACTGTTTTCAACAATTTTTGGTTTGATTCTTTGGTTCACTTCTTCTTCTTCTTCTTCTGCTATATCCGAATCTGAATATTGGCGATTATAATGGTGATCAGCCATGATGACTCTCGTGAGAATATAATGCAGTGGCCTTCCGCATTGCAGCGTGACACTCGTACCACTTTCTGGTCCTGAGCCCTTTTGGCACGCAAAGTCCTCATCAGCCCCAGGCCAGTATTGATGAAGCTGCTACCCTCCATTAAGATGGATATATATTGCTACAGAACAGCACAGCTTCTTCTACTCTTTTAGTCACCAGTAATAATGCATTTTTTTAAAATTACTATTTTAAAATGTTTCCTGATATTAACTTAGCTTTACAATCTTTTTGTGTGCTTCGTATTACATAAGACATGTAGTGATGCTGGCTGACAGATACCTGAGAACTAATTCACATGTTGAAGGGAGAATGCAGACATTGTCACTTAAGAAAATTATGCCTGCATAGTTTGAGATGTACCTATGTTTGAAAGTGTCAGATTACTGCAAATCATAAATCAGAGAACATTTCCTTTAGGACTTGGTTGGTAAAGATATCAGGGATTTTGTTCCTGACCCTCCTTGCTTCATAGACACATTTGCACCATTTCATTTTTCTCTGCAATCAACTCATGCTCTCATCTAATGTCAACAAGTGGAACTCAAGGGTATATATTGTGTAGCATCCAGTTCAGGTTGTCTTACTGTTCTTTTTATTTTGCCAACTGAAGAAAGAAAAGAAAAGAATTCACACATTTGCAAACGTCATTGTGTTTGCAATACTCTTTTAAAGATATTAGCCCCATAGATGCAAGAGAGACTAAATGTTTCAATAGTCAAGACACTGATCCTGCATCTAGAAGCAGTGGACTCTTAGTTAAAATACAATGTCCAGGATCATGCTGTGGATCCAAACTAAATGGATGTTGCATGAGTGTTGACTTCAGTAATTATTTCAGTTGGTCTACTCTTTAGTTGAGATTACCAATAAACTAAGGGGCTGCAGTGGCTCAGTGGTTAAGCTTTGTTCACTGGAAAGCTGGCAAGTTGGCAGTTTGAGACCTGGATACTGCATGACAGAATGAGTGCCCATCTCTGTCCCAGCTCTTGGGGACATGAAAGGAGCCTCATTCGGGCATCCCCTGAGCAGAATTTGTCCAGCAAAAATCCTTTCAACCCAGAATAATTTCTGACACAAAATTATTATTATACCAATAACACCATTTTAACACCATTTTATCTTAATAAGCATTTGGCAAATTAGCTTCCTTTTGTTTTCCTTATGCTTTGTTTGCATATCTGATATTTTAAGAAGATAGCACTACACATTTTGCATGATAATATTATAAGAAGAAAAAATACACTTTTGCCTTTGGGTGCAATCTGATTCTAAATTGGGATCAAACAGAATGTTCAGTTTAATATACTTTGCAGGATTGTGGTTTTACGAAGACATAAGAAGAACCAGTGGAGTACTGCATCTATTCATTAATCAATATGTATTACTATTGACTAAAAACAAAGTTACTGTGTCCTACAAAAAAAGTATGGAGGCCTTTTATTTATTCTGATCAACAGGACAAGTCAAGGCTCAATACCTCTATACTTTCTCTTCAGCTGCCTTTCTCCCAGTGTAGGTAAGTGCTAGTTATCAATACATATTTCAGTGTTGCATTGATTATTGCAACTATCTATATTGTGTTCAGCAATGGAATAATAAATGATCATACAGTAACAATTCTGATTTAGTTTCATAATCTCATTTGAGATTATATTATAAATTAATTTAGGAATTTATTCAGGAAAATGTTATCAATTCAATTGTAGGAAAATCAACAGAAGGTTTTTTTGGTGCCTTAAAGATATGCATGACATATGACCATGGAAACATCTGCAGATGTAGACAGCACTGGCTCTTTGGCTGTAAGCAGAGATGAGCACCAAACCCTAGAGTTGGATATGACTGGCTTTCAAAGAAGGTTGACCTTTACATATACATCACAGTAAATGTAGAAATGCTGTCAACGTCTTACTGTATGCTTTAGCTTAGAGGGAACCAGACAGTTGCCATGATAATTTTTCCATGGGCCTATTATATAATATTAAGTCAGAATGTAGAACAGATGTGGTAGCCAGAGGTAGTGGATTTGAAGACACTGTTGTAAGGATACCACAACACAAGTGAGAATAGACATCTTCGATAGACAAGGGCAACATGTATGTACACCAGGGCCATAGCCAAGATTCTAGATTGGGGGGTGGGGGCAAAAAAATAATCAGGAGGGGCAACAATGTCACACTCACATATATAACATTGGCACCACGGGGCGGGCGGGCGGGGCGGGCTGTTAACTCAGGAAGGTTTTTGCCGGGCTACAGCCCTGATTTACACACACACACACAAACACACTTTTGAAAGTGTGGACCCAGCAAAAGCTGCACTTTTCAGGCATCTAGCTTGATGGGACGAGGGTCTGGATCTTGCTTTCCCTCCCAGTAGCAATTGAAATGTAGAGTTGTGAAGGGATCTTGTGGAGTTCCTCTCCTGCAACCGGCACAAAAAAACTATTCTAATTGCACAAGGTTACTTTAAAATGTTTTTATTGCACACAGTTTTGCCTTTGAAAGAGATGATGGGTGCATTTTAAGTATGCAAACTGTATACTGTACATTTCTGTACCAGGGACTGGAGTGGCTTAGAGGTTAAGATGCTGAACTTGACGACTGGAAGGTCGGCAGCTCAGCAGTTCAAGACCCAAGTGCTGCGTGGTGGAATGAGCTCCCATTATTTGTCCCAGCTCCCGCCAACCTAGCAGTTTGAAAGCAAGAAATTGCAAGTAGATAAATAGGGGAACAGTGTTCCATGCACTAGGCATGCCTGCCACTTGTCCATGGAAACATCTGCAGACACAGACAGTGCTGTCTCTTTGGCTAGAAAAAGAGATGAGCACTGAACCCTAGAGTCGGATACGACTGGCTTTCAAGCAAGGGCAACCTTTACTATACATTTCTGTTACTAATGACACTTTTGTATATTTGTTTTGCCTTTTCTGGGGCGCACAGATTGAAAGACTTTGAAAGGCTTTAGAATTAATATGGCTGTACTTGAACAGAAGCAGACAGCGCTGGCTCTTCAGCTTTGAAACAGAGATGAGCACTGAACCCTAGAGTTGGATATGACTGGCTTTCGAGCAAGGGAAACCATTACATTTACCTTTACTGGACAGGGTTAGAAACAAGAGTTAGCCACTACTCCA
The DNA here is from genome assembly GCA_035047305.1 of Bradypodion pumilum. Lineage (NCBI taxonomy): Eukaryota > Metazoa > Chordata > Lepidosauria > Squamata > Chamaeleonidae > Bradypodion > Bradypodion pumilum. Next base: position 94,390,457 of record JAWDJD010000001.1, read on the forward strand.
TGACTGGAAGAGAGAAATTCTTAACACCCCGTGAGATTATGCAAATTAGCTTACTTTATTTGGTGGGTTGTCTTCAGGATTTAAGCATCGGATCCCTTTAAAATCTGATCACACAAACACAGGAGGAGGGCTTTAGCCACCTCTCGGTAGCATTAGGGTGCTCTCAGGTCTAATTATGAGCAATCATTCACATCTCTTTTTGGCCAAGGTGCAAGAAAGGTCACGCCTGCTTTTCTACCTCCAATTTCCGAAAATAGACCATCCGTCCACATATAATCAAAGAACCTTGATGAAAGTCTTTTGGACTCGGCGGCTTTTTTAGGTGCTGATGGAGGGGTCTGGGAACCGTCGGGAAATCTCAAACTGAAATTTACAAGTGCTCCCATGGGTGGAGCAGAAGTCTGGATTTCAATCTCAGCTCTGAAGGGGCTGTTTGTGTATATTGGAAGTCACTTATCTCCCCTCTACTTTGGCTTCGGAAGGAAGAAGCAAGGATGATAATTACTGTGGGCAGACAGCTGATAGGATGGCCATTTAAAAAAAAAAACTGTCTTTTACCAAGTCTGGCTTTGACACAGTGCCTGGAAATGATACTTCTCATACAATGACTTTCAGAAATCCCCAGCCAGGATGGTTGGTAGGCATCATTTAATTTATTTATTTATTACATTTATACCCCACCCATATGGAATATTTTCCCATTCTGTGCAACTTACAACATAACAACAATAATAACTTCACATCAGAAATTATTCTGACACACACACACAGCACGGTTAGTAGCTACACTGTTTGGGCAGTTCGGGGGGCGGGGGGGGGGTTGTAGCCTACATAAGTAAACTTTTAAAGCTTTATCTCTCAAGCTCGTTGTTTCTGTCAGTTGTAAATGACTGGTAGTAGCTCTGTAGGACTCTGGACAATGTCTCCAGTTCTAGATGACAATGATTGAACACAGTCCTTTTTGTATTTAATGGCTGTGCATTACCACTGAACTGTGGAGTATTTTTTAACATAATCTCATTTTATCTCCCTCCTAACCAAAAATACATTTTCTTACTCCAGAGAGATAGATAACACATTTCACACATAATAATATTTAAAAAAACAACCCCCCCCACACACACACACTATATTTTGTTTAACTGCTATGGCAGGAGTGGCTCAATTATTATATGCCATAGGTCACCTTTCGCTTGTGGTGACCTTATGAATGAGTGATCTCAAAAAAGCTTCACTCAGCTCTTACAAACTCAAGCTATCATTGTAACCTTTCATAACTACCTTGTAAACTACCCAGAGATTGCTTTTGCACTATGCAATGGTATATAAACAGCTGCATTTGCATTTTCCTTTAGGGAATCAAGCAGTCTCATGTTTGGTCTTCCTCTTTCCCCACTGCTTTCAATCTTTGCTGACAATATTGTCTTTTTTCCAGAACATCTTGCCTTCTCATGATGTCCCCAAAGTAGGAAAGCCTCAATTTCACCATTTCTTCCACCAGAAATAGCTCAGGTTTGCTCTAGGACAGTGATGGCGAACCTTGGCTCTTCTTGAACTTCAATTCCCAGAAGCCCTGATCAGCAGGATTTAGGGTTACCATATTTCCCTCTCACAAAAACAGGACAGAAGTCAAGGTTTCCCTTGCCCAAAAGTCAGTCATATCCGACTCTAGGATTCAGTGCTCATCTCTGTTTCAAAGCCAAAGAGTCAGCGCTGTCTGCTTCTTCAGATGTTTCCATGGTCATATGTCAGGCATGACTAGACACCAGGGTGCACGGAATGCTGTTTACCTTCCCACCCAAGTGGTCCTTATTTATCTATTTGACATTTCTTGCTTTCGAACTACTAGGTTTGCAGGAGCTGGGACAAAGACAGGAGCTGATTCCATCCTGTTTGTGAAACACCACCACAAGAAAAGGAACGTGGACGGTCCCCCTTCTGTCTTCCTTGTTCACTGCTGCTCACTGCTGCCACCTACTGGTGTTTCCAATTGAAATGCATGAAAAATGTGTGGATTTCCCCCCCAAATCAAGTGGTTTGAAAACCATGAATTTTCAATGTTTTTTATGGACCCGTGTGGGACAGTTATAAAACGTGAAATTCACAGTTTTCCATGGCATATGGCAACTTGGGCTTCTGGTAATATAAGTCCAAGAAGAGCTGAAGTGCCAAGGTTCACCATCACTACTTTAGAACTTAATTGCTCGTCTTTCTGACAATCCAGGGTATCTGCAAAGATGATCTTGGTATTAGTCTCCAGTGACACATCCTTACACGTGATGAGCTTTTCTAATTCCTTCATTGCTGCCCTTCTGATAGGATCAGCTTTCTTTGATTTCTTGCCTGCAGTCTCCTTTTGGACTGGTGATCAAACCAAGGTATAAAAAAACTATCTTCATTACCAATGTTAATATTGTGTAGTTCTCCTGCACTCATGATTATTGTCTTCTTAACGTTCAACCACAGTCCTGCTTTGGCACTTTCTTCTCTCACTTTCATTAAAAGTCATTTCAAGTTACAGTATTGCTGTTTTCTCCCCAAAAGATGGTATCATCTGCATACAGTATTTTAGATTAGTGATGTTTCTTCCTATTTTCACTTAATTCACTCCTTCATTTTTATCTAGTTTGGCTTTCTGTATGATATACTCTGCAGACAGATTTCACAGGCAGGGAGGTAAACTGCACCCTTGTCTGACTGCTTTGCTATAGGAAATGTTGTGTTTCTCCATATTCTGTCCTAATGGTAGCTTTTTATCCACTTTACAAGTTACAAATCAGGGGATTCAAGAGCTGAGTCATGGGGCGTGGCTAGGAGCGCGATGGAGTAACACATAGTTTGGTCTGCTCGCGCTGGACAATGTGGAATTAAAGCGAAAAACCTAAAGTAATGTGGATTTTTCGTTTAAAAAGTGGGTAATCCGAAGCTCTAAATATCTGGGGCTGAACTTGGCTGAGATTTGAGGTCAGAGTCTGGAGATCGGGCGGCAAGGGAGGCGCAGTGTATTCCGTGCTGACCGAGCCATTCCGAGGCTGGATGGGACCTCTATAATCAAAAGAAAAAAAGTGGATTTCGGAGCCCGGAATTTAAACTGAATTAAAAAAGAACTGTGGCGGCGGCTGTTGAAGGAAACCTAGAAGGAAAAAGTAAGTTTGCAAGAAGGAGTGCGGAGGTTGCGAAGGAGTACGGAAGTTACAGTGGGTGAGAAGGGGAGAAGGAGTAATGGCGGCGAAGAACGAAAGTTAAAAATGTGCTGATAGTGCCGAAAGGCGAACAAAGGCTGGAGTTTGGAAAGAAGGTTTCGGGGGTGAAGTGAAACAAGTGGAGGAGGAGTACGAAAGAACGGGAGGAAGAGAAGATTGGATTTGTTTGAGTTCGGGAAGGATTGAAAGCTGCCGCCGCGGCTTAGAGTTCTGAAAGAGGGCTGTTTTTTTTTTTTGAGCTTCTTTTTGTTCTCCTCATTGCTCTTGTTTATTTCCTCCCTCAGTTGGATCTGCTCCGTTTGGATGATTTCTCTAATTGGAAACACCTGAAGTGTTGTTGGGGTTTGGAGTTGGGGGGGACTTTTCTTTTTTTTCCCCTACCGTTCCCCCTCTCTTTTTCTGTTTTGATTTTGGGAATACAGTTGTTGTGATTTTTCAGTTATAAAAGTGGTGTCTTTAGTGGTGTTTCTAGATCATTATCTGGATTACAATTCTGACTGGAGCTTGGAGATTGGAGATTGGAACTGTAATACTTTTTCTTTTTCTTTCTTCTCCTCCTTCTTTTTTTTCTTTCTTTTTCATCACCACTTTTGGAGTTACAGTAACAGCATCAGTGTTTTTAAAGTTGCTTCCTTCCTAGTATTTTTTGGTTTCCTGGGCATTTGGATATAATCTGTTTGGACACTCGGTTACATTGAAACAATATAGCAACTGGAAGGAAGCTTTGGAGTGCTGAAGAGCTGGATTAGTTCCAAGGGCAGAGGCCTAGAAGAGCTAAGATTGTTGCGGCAAGAAGCTGTATGATATGAAAATACCCTGCATCTGCCTGTTGGGAGAGTTGCTTCCTTTTGTTTTATCTCTGTGGATTACAGTAACTTTTTGATCTTCTGTTTGCATATAAATTTCTTTATTGGATCTGTGGAGCCAGTGGTTGCAGTGTTACAAGCTTCATCTCGGTACTATCTTTCACAACGAACTGCAGCATTTGGCCTCTTACATATCACAATACTATGGATAAAGGTACAAGAGGGAAAGCAAAGGAAGATGAACCAGTTGTAAAGCCTAAGAAGCAAGGAAAAGTACCAATGGAGGAATCCACTCAGTCTTCATCCCCGCCCACAGTGCCATATGATCAGACTCAAATTATGGTGGAAATTGGCAAGTTGTTTCAAAAATTGGAGAAAAATGAGGATTCAAGGGTGAAAGACAGAAATGAATTGATTAAAAAACAAGACAAGCTGATGTCATCAATGGCAGATTTTTCAAAAAAGGTGGATTTCACTTTGAAAAAAATGGAGGGAAATGTGAAAGTGGTTCAAATTGAGGTTAATGCCATAAAGGAGGAAGTAAAAGGGACTCGGCAGGTGGTGCGGGAGAATAAGCTGAAATTGGAGGAACAAGAGAGAAGGATAGATGCTGTGGAAGACATGATGAGAAAGCAGAACATTGTGATCCGTCAGGTGGTGGAACGCACGCCGGACTTGTTAAGAGAGAGGGTGGTTCAGTGGTTAAATGGTTTGAATATGGGGAAAGAATTTGTTCAGGAGGATCTTGTAAGTGTATTCCGGGTGGGTCCAAGAAGAGGGAGGGTGGTTCAAAGAAATGTGTTGGTTAAATTTGCGAATTGGGCAGATAAGTTAAAAGTAATGGCCCATCTGAAACGAGTTGGTCCTGATGCGTTGAAATTTGATGGCTCTGACGTTGAAGTCTATAATGATATTTCATTAAAAGAAAGAACATGGAGGTATAAGATGAGGCCTGTTACTAAACTATTGATGAGTAAAAATATAAGGTACAACTGGAGATTCCCGCAACAATTGTGTTTTTTATGATAAAAGAATGCAAGTTATTGATGAAGGCACCAATCCATTGGAATATTTGAGCTTGCTGGAATTGGTAAAGGTGGACTCGGAAGAATGGAAAAACCTTAAGAAGGAATTGATGGAGTCTGGAGCTTTGGGGAGGGAATATGAGAGGGAGGAAGCTGGAGGGGCTACAGGTGGAACACCACAGCGGGGAGAGGAGGAAGAGGAGCCGTCTTTGATCATGGTGGAGGAGGAGATAGGTAAGGAGCAATGAGCATTAGATTTTAGTAGCTTTAAGTAGTCAATAGAGGTAGAATGGGTAAATAGCGCGTAGCGTCGACAGCAAGGCACATCTTGCAGGTCCCCCCTCTCCCCTCTTTGGCAACAGAGGCGGCTTTTTGTGGGAAGGTGGGGAGAGTGAAAGTGTGTGTTTTATGTAGTTGGTATGGTGGTAGGGTTGTTGGTGGCACGCCCGATGGAGAGTTTAAAGCTGGGAAAAGAATTTGGTTATGGGAAGTATTAAAATAATATCGTGGAATGTGAAAGGTACAGGTTCTGTTCTTAAGAGGCGGAGATTGGAATTGGCGTTGAAAAAAGATAGACCAGATATATTGTTTTTACAGGAAACACATCAGAAGTCAAAAGATACGAACAAACTTTATTTGGGATGGATGCAACATTATGAGATGGCGTTTGGGACTTCGAAAGCAAGAGGGGTGGCAATTTTGATTTCTAGAAAGTTGGGATTTGAAATTACAAAAAAGATTGCTGATCAAGAGGGTAGATATCTGTTGTTAAGAGGAAAAATAGAGGATGAGGAAATTATGCTGGTAAACATTTATGCTCCAAATGTCCACCAAGCAGAGTTTCTTGAAAAAATTCGGAAGATAGTGGAGTTGGAAAATGTTGCAAAAACTATTGTTGCTGGTGATTTTAATCTGATAAGATCAGGATTGGATTGTACAAACATAGCTAGAAGCGGAATTGGTTTGAAAGGGAAGGTGCTGGATAATTGGATGGATGTTATGGGCTTGAAGGATTCGTGGAGAGAGTTTAAGGGCTTGGAAAGGGCATATTCCTTTTTTTCACACATCCATGGGACCTACTCAAGAATAGATTATATTTTACTTTCGGAAAATTTAATTGGGGATATAGAAGGTACGGAAATTGGGATTATTAAGGAATCGGATCATGCTAAAGTATACTTGGAATTGAAAGCACAAAGAAATATTCGAAGAGTAAGAAATTGGAGGTACGATCCTAATTTGTTCAAAGACCAGAAAAGTAAAGAGGCATTTATGGGAAGTTGGAAAGAAAGTTGGCAGTGGAACGATAATAATGAGGTCAATTTTAACGTTGTATGGGATACCATGAAGTCGGTTTTCAGGGGGAAAGTATAAAATTGGCAAGCTTTAAATATAAAAAATATAAAGCAGAACAGATAGAAAAAGAAAGAGAAATAAAACAATTACAGGAGGAACATGCAAAAAATAAAGATAAAAAAACTTTTATGAAATTACAAGGACTTAAGGCAGAAGTAATGGGTAAGGATATTGATAAAGTTAAAAGAGATTTGATTTATTTAAACAGAGAATATTTCGAATTTAGTAATAAGAACTCAAAACTGTTAGCAAGAGCAGCCAAGGTTAAAAGGCAAAAAAGAGAAATTGGGGTATTGGTTGATAGGCAAGGTTTAAGGTGCAATAAGAATAGAGACAAATGTAAAATTGTTAGGGAATTTTACCAGGCACTATATGCAAAAAAGGAAGTGGATTTGGAGAAGCTTAGAAAGATATTGGAGAGACAGTTAGGGAATGGAGTAAAACTAGAGCACAGGGAGAAAATGGAGGAAAAGATAACTGATAAAGAGGTTAAGGAGGTAATAAGTGGACTGAAGATAGGGAAAGCCCCTGGGGATGATTGATTACCGACAGAGTTCTATAAAGAATTTAAAGAGGTGGTGGTCCCGAAATTGGTGAAGTTATATAATTATATACTAGACGGAGGATCAATTCCGACCTCATGGTATAACACTACAATCGTTCTTCTGCCAAAGCCTGGAAAGAATTTGGAAAGAGTGGATTCGTACAGACCAATTTCACTTATAAATCAAGACGCGAAGATCTTCACAGCGATATTGGCTAACCGTTTAAATAATTTTATGGGGGAATATATAAATGTTGATCAAGTTGGGTTTTTAAAAGGACGACACATGGCAGATTTGACTAGAAGGGTATTAGATTTAATAGACAACGTTAATCAAACAAAGGAAAAGGTGGGATTATTATCATTGGATATTTTTAAGGCATTTGATTCATTGCAGTGGTCTTCAATTAAGGAAATAGTTAAAAAATATGGGTTTGGGGATAAATTCAATAGGGTTATAGATTTATTATATCAAAAAGGAAATGCTTGGGTTAGAGTAAATGAGGAGCTTACGGATGTGGTAAAGTTAGAAGCTGGCACAAGGCAGGGCTGTCCATTATCTCCTATCTTGTTTATTATGGCAATGGAGATTCTAGCTAAAAGTATAAGGGAGGATTTAAATATAGAAGGGATTATGGGTAATAAAGTGAGTATGTATGCAGACGATACTCTGCTTATGGTGAAGCACCCGGAGCTGGTAATGGACAGGATTAAAGATCATTTACAGGTATTTCAAGCTATAACAGGATTAAAGATAAATTGGGATAAATCAGAATTGATGCTGTGTAATTTGAAATTAAGTGAGATGGGTAAGATAGTGTCGACACTTAATATACAAATTAAAGATAAGCTGAAATATTTGGGGATAACTATTTCAAACAAATTAGAAGAACTTAAATGATTGAATTATGACAGCTTGAAAGTGGAATTTAAGAATAAAATACAAGAGCTTCAGAAGTTAAAGCTGTCATGGTTCGGAAGGATTGCAATGTGTAAAATAATATTGTTACCAAAGATTAATTTTTTATTTGATACATTAGCGATCCATCTGGAAGAGAAAGAAATTAATGAGTTTCAAAAGATGTTCAACAGTTTTTGTAATGGAGGTAAAAAATCTAGGCTACCAAAGAAGTTATGGTATTTGTCTCAAAAAAAAAAGGGGGACTGGGTATGCCAAATTTGTTAGCATATTATCGAGCTTTCCAAGTTAAGAACGTTGTGAAGATTTTGGCAAAAGAAAAGATAATATGGGAACAATTGGAGATGAAGGAATATAGAAATATTGGAAATATGATTTTTTTGGGAATAAAGGATAGGGTGAAAAGGTCAAATATTACTATGATGAGAGGTCTCATGGAGGTGTGGAAGAAGGTAAAAAAGGATATGGACCCAAATCTCTCTCCAATTTTGGAATTGACTGATATGACGTGTTTCCCAATAAAGTTGGATAAGGAAAAAATGGAAATATTGGATAAAAACGGGATGCTTTTATTGAAGGATTGGTTAAAAACTTGTGATTCTGATGTTGAGCGGAAAAAAATATTTGAGATATTAAATTTGAATTGGTTTCAGAAGTTAAAGGTGGACAACTGGACCAAAAAATATAAAAAAGAAGTAGGGTTAGATAGAACATATACAGAATTTGAGGAGTTGGTAAGGAAGATTAGAAAAGGGGAAAGTAGCATTAAAGGTCTTGTAAGTAAGCTTTACAACATATTGAATAGAGGTGTAGATCCACAGGAGGATTTGAAACGGAAGTGGGAACAAAATTTGAATATAACAATTGGGGAGAATGAGTGGAAAAATAAATGGAAAAAGAGGATTATGAGAACAATGTCGGTAAGAATTAAAGAACATAATTTTAAAATGTTGTGGCAATGGTACTTGACGCCATTAAGACTTTACCAGATGGATAATAAAAGAGATAAGTTATGTTGGAAATGTAGAGAATTTGATGGAACATATGAACATATGTGGTGGAGCTGTAAAAAAATAAGGGATTTTTGGGGAAGAATAGAAGGTGAGCTTGCTGAAATAATGGGTAGAAGTGTTAAGTTGGTGTCAAGTATCATTCTTTTAACGAATGTGGAAGGTTTGGGTTTAAACAAAGATGAAAAAGAATTATTGGAAATTGTATTGACAACGGGTAGACAATGTATAGCTAGAAATTGGAAAAATGATATAGATATACAGATTGGAGAGTGGTATAAAGAAATGTGGAGTTTAGCACTGAATGATAAATTGACATGGGAGATTAAAGTGAAAAGGGATAACCTAAAAGAGAACAGATTTTGGAACATATGGAAACCATTTGTGGATCATTCTTGTATGGCAAATGATAGTTCGGGACCAGTACCGTCCCAAAGAAGTTTCTGGAGTTGAGAAGAAAATAAACTCTCCGGGCATTGTATATATTCACAGGGTGATTATTATTTGTTCAAAGATTTGTGGTAGCACAGAAAAATTTTTATTATCTTGGATTTTGAAATAATAGTTTTTAATATTTGCTGGTTATATAGTAATTAATGAGTATAGATATTGTTTTGTGCTAACACTTAGTAATGTTTGTTAAGATGATATTATGGATTTGTTTATGTATTGTATTGTTAGTCATTGTTTTCTTTTCTTTTTTGTATGTCTTTGAAAAAGTTTTTTAATAAAAATTATTTTAAAAAAAAGAGCTGAGTCATATCCATTTCTTTCAGATCAATCCATAGTTTCTCATTATACACACAGACAAAGGTTTCTCATTATACACACAGCCTTAATCTAAAAAAACATAGACTGATCTGCTTCTGAAATTCCCTGGTATGTTCCAGTAGCTAGCAGAATGTCTTTTCCTTTCCAGAATCTAGCATGAACATCAGGCATTTTTCACTGCATGTGTGTCTTTGTTGCAAATCCTTAAGCATTACTTTGCTTGCATGGAAAGCTAAACCAACGATCCTATAGTTACTGCATTATTTGGCACCTTCTTTCTTGGGGATTGGAATGTATATTGAATGATTCCAGTCTACAGGCCAATTGTTGTATTTTCAAAAAAAATAATTGAATGTTCTTGTTTGAATTTTACAGATTCAATCTCTGTGGCATGAAATAGCCCTGTAGGTATTTTATTTATTCCTGGTGATATATTTTTCTCCAGTTCTTTCAGAGCAGATCTAACTTTGCTCTCTAGAACTACATGTTCTTCATCATAGGATTCCTCTTCAAAGGGGCCTGTCATCTTTTAACAGGACTGTAGCCAGGGGGTGGCCAGGGTATATATGACATTGTTGCCCATCCTGAAAAAATATTCACCCACCCACATCTAGAATTCGGGCTATGGCCCTGTCTTTTAATCTCTCCTGTGTTCTGTTTCCACTTTCTCTTTATTTTTTACTAGTTAGATAGTGTGCTTCCATGTTGGTGATTCAGAACTGATTTCTTCTGGAAGTGATCTCTTGTCTTTGCCCCCTGTGTTGTTCTTCTCAATTTCTTTGCATTGGCTATTGTAATAGTACTTTTTGTCTCTGTGTTGAAGTCACTGAAAAGCTGCATTCAGACATCCAATCCTATTTCTATCACCTTTTACTTTTGCTTCTCATTTGTCCTTTACAATAGGTGTTTCTTTTCTTTTAACTACAGGAGTTTCCTTTTTGCATTCTTTTTCTTGGAATATGTTATCTCTGGTTTCCACCTATAATTCTCAATAAACCTGCCTATTAGGGTGGTGGTATCCTTGTAGCAAGTGGGGAATGAGGTGGACATCATTAATGCCTGCTCAGCTAATAAGGGGGTCTCCACAGAGCTAGCTTGCACTTTAAAAGAGCTACCTACTTAAGAGCAGAATGATCAGCAAACAAAAAGCTGATGGCAGCTTTAAGAGTTGGGATTTCCACTGTCGTTGGTTTTGCTGGCTAGAGTTGCAGTCTAACAACACTTGCAAAAGCACACCTTCCTTCCTTATTTAGGATCATGGGCCCCTAGGCTGAAACTGCGGCGCGGGCCCTACCGGGGAAAGTATTTTTTAAAAATGAACCTACAAAAACCGCATTTTCAGCAATTATCCAATAAAAAACTATTTATTAACTAAAACAAAAAAACTGATTTTAAAAATTGATGTAGAATCACATGGTGCAGGCCCCACTTTGTGGTGCGGGCCCATAGGCTGCAGCCGAGGTAGCCTATGCTTAAATCCGGCCCTTCTTCTTCGTCTTCTGTGTCTAGGCCAGACATGAAAATGCCAAAATGAAGCCACCTTTTGGTGAGTTCATTTCACAGTTCCTTTCGCCTGACCTAGTGTGAAAAAGATTGGCCAGCACAACAAGGTTGCCTTTGCCCTGGGTACACCTCATAGTAGTTCAAAAATACCACAATCTTTGAGGAGGCACTTTCTGTGTACCCCACCCTTGGCTTAAAAACACTTGTAATAAATAAAAGTCCTCTCTCTCTCAAGAAAGTCTGTCTTGCTATAAACTACCTCATACCAACAGCACATTCTTAACATTTCACCCAAATCCCCTTTCGTGTACTTTGGACTCTCTAGCATGGGTCCTGTCCCCTGAACCTATAAGAAACATTCCCTCCTCCCCATCATTTATGTGGCAATTCGTCAAACATTTTAAGGTGGCCATTATACTGCCTTATCCTCATCTCTTCTCTAGGCCTAAATGAATTACAGTGGCATTTTTCCTCACTTTGTCTCAGCCTATCACAAACTTCAGAATGTTTTGAGGGATCAAGAAAGAGGGATATAATTAGAGCAAGAGGAACGAGATCTAAAAGAGATGGGTTGGTTGGATAGAGTGTAGTAGAATGTAATGGAGAAGCAGCATTTGATCTAATGCTCAAAGAAATCTATATCTATATACAGTAATACCTCATACAAAGTCCGCTTCATACAACATCAAATTTTTTATTTTATTTTATTTATTTATTGTTAAATTTTTATACCGCCCATTCAGCCAAAGCCGACTCCGGGCGGTTCACAACAGTGGGTAAAAACAGATAAAAACAAATAAAACAGATAAAAACCAGCAATAAGAACCCACCCCTAAAAAGAGAGGGGTGCAGGAACTGAAGAAACCATGGGGCAGGCATCCTCCCCTATATTAACCACCCAATGGAAGCCACCCCTCCACCTGCACCCCAAACTTGGCCCGCCAGCTAAAGGGCAACAACTTAATTTAATACAACATTGCCTAATTCCTTGAAAAAAGTTGCCTCATGCAAAGTCGCTGCGACTTTGTAAGAGGTATTAGGGCAGTACCTCAGGATGTATGAGTGCATTGCTCTTGTGGGTTTTGCATGAGCTTGTACAAAATAGATGATCAGCCGCATGGCTGCAGATTAACACTGTGCTGCATGATGGGACATGTTAACTTTTAAACCTGCACGTCATAAACTTTTCAAAAGTTAAAAACTTGTTGTATGGTTTGTCCCCTAAAATCAGGGTTGTTTGACATGTTTTTGTAATGTATTTAGCCTTTAGACAATGATTTCTTAAAGTTCTGTCAGTTTCCTGTCTGTTTCCGTGACTTTGCCCTGAAGTCTGTGCTGTTACAGTACAATGTATCTCTATGGAAACAACGTTGTATGAGCCATCGCGGCAAGGATTTGGACGTTGTATGAGGCATCGCAGCTAGGATTTTGCATGCCTCATACAAAGTCCAAATCCATATAAAGTTTGGATGTTGTATGAGGTATCACTGTACTGTATATAAAACAAAGGTGTTGTCAAGTATGTTCTTTATATAAATCCACACCCCTGCAGCAATCGCACTGAAAATTGGCACACACCTACCTTGGGCTTGTGATATCAGTAATGGGGGGGTCTTGGAACCCATTTTGGGGTTTATGCCCCCAAACTGATCCTTGGCCGATCAACCAGTCCCAAGGGCTGACCAGGTCTGGGCCTTTGTGACATCATGGGACCCCTCCCCTTGGCCAGCAGAGCTGGCAGGGCAGGGCAGGAGTCCAGTGGACAGAGGAGGAAAGGAGAGAGGCTGCCAGGGACACTCAGGAGAGGAAGCAGGCAAGTTCTCTTGCTAAGTAGGTAGCGAATTCACAAAATGGAGAGTTTACAGGCTGGAGACACCCGCCATCTTGGTGAAGCCATCGAAGCTGCCCTGAGAAGGGCAGCCGGGTAGGTCATGGGCCACGCTTCGGGTTTTGATGCCCTTTGAGCCTTACAAATGTAAAAACACAGGGGTGACAAAAACCCAAGCAAGGCCGGGTAACCAGCTAGTGTTAAATAAGATAACAAAACAACTGTAATGAATGTTGCCAGTCAATCAGCTACGTATGCTTTATGTTTGTTTCCCAGTCTTCTAAATAAAATGGCATGTCCCTGTCTCAATGCTAGTATAGTCTGTTAGTGGTAAGATCCACTTGTTTCACCCATGAAAAGAGGTTGTAAGAGAGGAAATAATGTGGACCTTAGGGTCCTTGGGGAACAGAAAGTGTTGGCCATTGGTCTATGCTGCATAAACTCCTTCAGTCTTTCAATCTAGGACATGGTCTCCCCACCCTTCACGGTCTCTGTTGTCCTTCTCTGAACACAATTCATTTTCCTAATATCATTCTTAAATGGTGGTGCAGAGAACTATTGACTACATCAGGGATTCTCAACCTGTGACCCATGGGCCAGATGCAGACCACAATGCCATTTCATGTGGCCCACCACCACCTCCACCACACATGGAAGTGCCATGTAGTGGAGGCAGGGCAAAATGGCCATCTGGCCCCCAAAGCTGACTGAGGGAGCATGACTCGGCCCATGGCTTTAAAAGGTTGAGAACTCCTGGACTACATCATCATCTCAGCACCGTGTCAGGCTAAAGCAAGCACCACAGAATCCTGGCCTGTTTTCATCTATGCATAGTTTTTGTAAATCAGCCATTCTTCCTCATAAACACAATTCAAGACTGCAGATTGGGGAGTTGCTCAGATTCGCTCAAAATTAAATATGCATCTTTACTCTCTTATTCATAACTGCAATGTGTTCTTTGGGCACTTAAATGTGTCATTTGTGAAAAATAATTGCTATACAGTATATTTGAAAACAGTAATACAAACCTTGTGCAGATTTGTATAGGTTAAAAAGCTGTACTTGTTGCTTTGACTGCAACTTGTGGTTGTCAAATGTTCTAATGAAAGGAACAGTTATGAGAGAGAAAGAGTAATCTTAAACATGCTGATTGCTGTTATGTGCCATCATGGTGCTTCTGATTTATAGTGGTCCTAATTGAGTTTTCAAGATTATATAAGAAATTCAAAGACTTGTTCAGAGTCTCCCCAGAGAATTTCCATAAGTGAGTAGAGATTTGAACCCAGCTCTCTTGAATTCTAATTTAAGACAATGTTCTCTGTAGTACACCAACTCTGAGCTGGTTCTAGTAAACATGCTTACTAGGGGAAAACACATTAGATACATGAAGTTACTTCTGGGTAAAATATTCATGTAATCGAACACTATCTTAGAATTCATTTTTGTTCCCATCAACACTACCATGGTTTTCAAGAATAGGGAATAAGTATTTAATAGCTGATACGACCTGTGATAGAAGGTTTGCAGGAGATACAAATACTGTGTCTTTCTTTCTTGTTCAAAATCCTTTCACAAAGATAATTTGTTTCCTCTCTGAAGTAATTAACTCTCACACAAATCTAATGAATCGAAATAGGAAAGACATGAAGCCCACTTTCCAGTCTCCACAAACCATGTGAACTCAGGCCCCTGGGATTCTGAATGTCTTTAACAGTTTCTCTCTGTTTTCCTTAACACTTTGACCCTCTTAGCTCTACCTGTGTTGGAGCCATTTAGCCACAAGGGGATATTATACAGTGATACCTCATACAACGTCCAAACTTGGTTCCACAAGTTTGGACTTTATACGGATTTGGACTTTGTAGGAGGCATGCAAAATCCTAGCCATGATGCTTCATACAATGTCCAAATCCTTGCCGCGATGCCTCGTACGACGCTGTTTCCATAGAGATACATTGTACTGCAACAGCACAGACTTCAGGGCAAAGTCAAGGAAACAGACAGGAAACTGATAGAACTTTAAGAAAACCTTGTCTAAAGGCTAAATACATTATAAAAACATGTCAAACAACCCTGATTGTCCAAGAACCTGAAGAATGCTGCAAAAATCCCAGGAATGCTTCTAAAAATTCTGATGAAAAAAATTCAAAAAAATCCAAAATCGTGCTCAAAACCAATCCTAAACACTCTTTGCCTTGTGCAAAACTCAAAAGAGCAATGATGCAAGTGTCCTGCCTTTTATACTGACCAGGCAAAATGCAACCTGGGAAAAACCCCAATGCCTCATTCAAAGTCGCAGCGACTTTGTATGAGGCAACTTTTTTCAAGGAATTAGGCGATGTTGTATGAATTCGATGTTGTATGAAGTAGACTTTGTATGAGGTATTACTGTACCTTCATTATAATTAAAGCATATATGACAAATGGAGAAAGTGGGTATGTTTAGTCTAGAGAAGAGAAGACTAAGAGGTGATGTGATTGTCTCCATTGCTGTAATGCTCTTAGCAGGGTTAGCTGGACAGCTCTGTGTCTTAGCTATTTGGCTGCAGAGCCAGAGGTTGGGAGTTTAATTCCTTAGTGTGCCTTCTCACAGAAGAACTTTCCCATGTGGCCTTGGACAAAGCTGCACAGTCCCAGGGCGCCCCTAGAAGAAGGGGATGGAAAGCCACTTCTGTGTGCTCAATACCTAGAAAACCTTGAAATGGATTGCCATAAATCAGGATTGACTTGCCAGCATGCAATTATTGTTATTAATGCTCTTAGCACCATGTTTGTAGCATTTTATACAGCTATAGGACCAGCAACAGCAATACAGCAACCAGCTGTATCCCTGATTAAAAATGATGCCCCTATGCTTACTACCTATACAATCCCATAGGACACTGAAAGTAACGGAGAAACTATGTTGATGCCTTAATCATTCTTCAAGCAATTTCAAATCAAAATAAGGGTATTGCAGTGCAGAAGCACACCAATGTGAAGGGCAAGTAGGATTAATATTCTACAAGCAAAGTTCTAGTAGAGCCTGAGGGTCAGATTAGTATGTTCCCTCAAGTGGCAGAAGATCCACCGCTCACAGCACATGCTTTTTCTTCACTTCTCCATAATATATTTGGCCATGCTTTGTTTCATACTTTGTCATTGGAAGGTTAAGAACACTTTGCATGTCTTATGGTTGAAACACATACCTGACAAAAAATCTGGAAACCAAGTATGATGTAGAATGATTAAAGAAAGTGGGTATGTTTAGTCTAGATAAGAGAAAACTAAGAGGTGATGTGGTAGTCATCTTTCAAATATTCATGTGGAAGATCAAACAAGCCAGATTTCTCCAGCTCCAAAGGGTAGGAATGTAAGTCTTACTTACTTACTTAATTGCCTCCTCTTCTACCTTGCAGTGTAGAGGATTCCACAAAGGATCTCCATTGGGATATCTCGTTGGAAAGCTCTGTGGCTCACCTTAGGTCACTACCGTAAACATGAAGGGCCTCCTTGATGTTGAGTTGGGTCTTCTTGATCTCTCTGACCAACTCCACCTCTTTGCCTGCTAAGCCTCTTACATTCCATGTTTCATAAGTCATGATACTTGTTGCTTGCCTGGTCGTTGTTGGTGAAATCTGTCTGGTTCCTCTTTGTGTACTTCTTTTAATCGGTTTAATTATGGGTGTGTGGGTGATTGGCCATCAGAACCCTAGCATGGTGAAGGGGCTGCCTTCTTAGTGTCTCTGCACAGGCGCTGCTGCCTGATCTTTGCAGCTATTAGGGATATACCACCCATACTCGGTCCTCAGCAGAAAGCCACTGCCAAATGACAGTGCCTACCCCCTGGGACAAGGAACCGCCTGCTGTGATTTGCCTGGGTGCAAACAACTACAGCCAAAGCCCTCTGTTCACCCCAGGCTGGGGGGCATTGTAAGTCACAAATCTAAATTATAAGAAAAGTAATTTTGACTAAACATTAGGAAGAACCTCCTGACAGTAAGGGTTGTGGAACGACTGGCTTGGGAGGTGGTGAACTCTCCTACACTGGGTTATTTTTTAAAAGCAGAGCTTAGCCAGCTTCTGTCAGAGTTACTTCCTTTCTGCAAGAAGCTGAGTTTGATGACCCCTTGGGATTCCTTCTAGCTCTTCAAATCTGTTATCTCCAAGGAGACGCTGTTTCTAGAGTTCCATCACATTTCCTTTTGCATTTCTGATCATCTGTTGACTTGCAAGACACACATGCTACCTCTTTCTCTTGAGTAAATCCCCCCGCCCCCCAGCAGCCTTGTGTGATATAGGAAAGTGTCTTAAAATAATTGGTCTACAGCTTACAGAAGCCCTAGTCAACATGTCAATAAAATTGGCATCCAAAACATCTGGTGAACCACTGATGTAAGAGCCTCATCCAGAGCTCCATGTGAGATGTTGGAGCAAGTGACTGGTCAAGTTAGACTTCGACTTTCTGAAAGCTCCAAGTGTCTACGTAGAGGACGGTTCCCCTGTCAGACTCACAGGAGACATCAAACCTTTCCCCAGAATGGCTTGTCTTTGGCTAGTCTCAGTTTCTGACTCTCAGCATGCCAGAAACGAATGAATCTATTATGAATAAACTCAGCACACAAACATAAAGCAAAGTTATTTCCCCAAACTGAGGTCGGGCAAATAAAACTGAAAATATAATTCAAGAGCAATGTTTAAAATTTCATGAGAATCTGAACATAATAAGTAAAATTAAACATCAACAAGCGACCATGCAGCCACCATCTCATCTCTCTTTGTTTATATGTGGAAATTAAAACTACAGTTTGTATAATTGCCTTCTATTGATCTTTACCTAAAAAATGGTAGATGGGCCGTGCGTGTCCGGCATGCGTGGCCACACCCGGCCCAACCATCCTATACTGAGCCGGCCACACGTACCTTATGCCCCTGCGAGCATCAGCACAAGGGTCCAGACGCCGAGAGTGGGGCAACCGCCCCACGAACACGAACAACAAAAAAAAAACCCTTCAAGGCCCAGCGTCCTCCATGCTGCGCCACCCCTCAGCCAATCAGGCTGAAGGACGTGAATGCAGAGGAGGCTGGGAAAGCCGACAAGTGCAAAATAAAAAAAACCCCACCTCACACAGTGGGAGTTCAAGGACGCCATTGGCGGACACAGCACCTCTCCTCCCTCGCTTCCCCAAACCCCTCCAAAGCCACAGTGAGGCCAGCACCGGCCTTCTTCCCCGGGGCCGTGGGGAGAAGAGGGGCTCGCCTCCACCCCGCTACCCCGCCAAAACTGTGGCGAGGCTGGAACAGCAGTGGGGGTAATTGAAAGGTGGCAGCCAGCAATCTGCCAGGGATAGCACATCCCCTTATGGATCGTTGCCTGCTGCCTTTGTTTTTCCCCATTAACTGTTTCAAAGGCTGACACGAAGCAACCTTCAAAAGAGTTAATGGGGAAATGCTAAAGCACCAGCCAGTGATCCGTACGGGGAGGCGCTCTCCCTGGTGGATTGCTGGCTGCCGCCTTTCTATTACCCCCCACTGCTGTTTCATGTCAGCTCTCGAAACAGTGGTGGGGGTAATACAAAGGCGGCAGCCAGCGATCCGCCAGGGAGAGCACCTCCCCTTATGGACCGCTGGCTGGCACCTTTGTAATTCCCCCTAAACTGTTTTGAAGGTTGACAAACCCCTCCCCATCAAAACTAATGAGGGGGGACAAAGGCATCCCACCCCCCATGGCAGGGAAAGGGGGAAACAGAAAGCTTCCGCCTCCCACCCTTCCCAGCTTCCCCCACCCCAGGCAGAGAAAGGGGGAAAGAAATGCTTCTGCCAACCCCCTTCCATCCCTCTTCACCCGGGTGCAGCCTCCTCACCTGCATCCTCTCTCCCCCCCCTCTCTCTCACACACACACCTGCTGGGCTGCTTCTCTCTCACTCTCTCTCTCTCACTCTCTCTCTCTTATACACACACATGCACACACACCTGCAGGACTGCTTCTCTCTCTCTCTCTCTCTCTCTCTCACACACACACACACACACACACACACCCCTGCTGGGCTGCACATTTCAAACGTGCCCGGCAAGGCTGGGCACAAATAGCTAGTCAGGTTATAAAATAGGGATGCCCAAATGTTTTGGGCCATGGGCTGGTCACATGGTTCAGGGGGCTGGTCACTACAGCCCGGGGGCTGGATCTGGCCATTGACACCAGTTCATCTGGCCCATGAAGCCCTCAGTGCTCCTGGAAGCGGAAATAAAACATGCCCATATGGATGAATTTTACTTCTGCTTCTGGGAACGAGGACATTGTGGGCTGGATGAATTGGCACCAGGGGTTGGATCCAGCCCCTGGGCTGTAGTTTGGGCACCCCTATTATAAAACTATGAGTGAGTGAAAAAGGAAAGGGGGAGGGGAAAATCTAATATAAAGATGTGGGAGTCAGCCAAACACCGACTGACACTAATAAAATGTTGGAAGTATTTGTGGCTATGAAAGGAAAGTGGCGAATGGAAGAGACATGGGGATCTTTGAGGGATGCTGGAATGTGTCATGAAACAAGGCTTGGAATATGAGTTGGAAATGAAAGCATCTAGGTTGGGTGTTGTTAGAAACAAATCTTGTCAGCATGTTACCATGGAGCACGATGTTTGTTTATTTGTTATATCTGTGGACTTATTTTCTCCAGTGAGTTTGGGACACTCATTTATTTCTTCCTGTGAGCTCATTACTATGTAAGTGGTTCTGCTTCTCCATTTCACATTAGTTGCACAACAATCCTGTGACTTAGTTCAGGCTGAGAGAATGTGAAAAGCCCTGGGCTTTGTCTAGGGCTGCACAGTGGACATAAGTGAACATAAGGTTATCAGATGTGACTTATGTCCACCGTCCAACCCCAGACAATTCTATTTAAAAATTCAGGGGACTGCAGTGGCTTAATGGTTAAGACACTGAAATTGACAACTGGAAGGTCAGCAGTTCGAGATTTGAGTACTGCATGACAGTGTGAGCTCCCATCTCTGTTCCAGCTCCTGCCAACCTAGCAGTTCGAAAGTGAGAAATTGCAAGTAGATAAATAGGTACGACTTTGGTAGGAAGGGAAACAATGCTCTGTGCACTTTGGTATCTAGTCATGCCTGCCATATGTCCACAGAAATGTCTGCAGATACAGACAGCACTGGCTCTTTCACCATAAACAGAGATGAGCACTGAACCCTAGAACTGGATACAACTTGCTTTCGAGCAAGGGCAACCTTTACCTTTACCTAACATTATCAGGTTGCAATTCACAGATTTTAATAATACTACAAGGCAACAGTGCAGCTTGATTCTATGCAGTGGCTCAAGTGGCTAAGATGCTGCCTGGGAGGAGGAAGGTCAGCAGTTAGATTCCCGAGTACTGCAGGATGGAAGGAGCTCCTGTCTTTGTCCCAGCTCCTGCCAACCTAGCAGTTTGAAAGCAAGAAATTGCTAGTAGATTTATGTATTTATGTATTTATTTATTTTTCACGCTTATATACCGCTCACTTAGGTACAACCCAACTCAGGGCGGTTTACATAGCGGACAGTAAATACATAAAAAGACACATGATAAAAAAGTTAAAAGTTAAAAGTTAAAAAACCCACCCCTAAAAGGTGCGCAAGTACCGAAGGGACCTTGGGGGAAGGCACACTTCTCTATACCAACCACCCAACGGTACCCCCATCCCCACCCGCACCCCAAATTTGGCCCGCCAGCCAGGTCTTTAGTTCCTTCCTAAAGGGCAACAACTCTGTCTGGAGACGCAGTTCCACAGGCAGGAGGTTCCAAAGGGCCGGTGCGGACACAGAGAAGGTTCTCCTCCTTGTGCCAGAGAGGCGAGCCCCCCTGGCTGATGGCACAATTAGAGAGCCCCTCTGGTCCACTCTGGTTGGGCAGACAGATGTCCTTAGGGCGATGCGGTCTCTGAGATACCCTGGCCCACTACCATGTATGGCTTTAAAGGTCAAAACCAGCACCTTGAATTGCACCCAGAGACAAAGTGATAACCAGTGCAGCCCCCTAAGCAGTGGTGAGGCATGGGCATAACGTCCACACCCTATCACCACCCGGACCGTGGCATTCTGGACCAGCTGCAGCCTCCGAATGGTCATCAAGGGCAGCCCCATGTAGAGTGCATTACAGTAGTCTAGGCTGGAGGTCACCAGAGCATGAGTGACCATGAGCAAAGAGTCCCAGTTCAGGAGCGGGTGCAACTGGCAAATCACCCGAAGTTGGGCGAAGGCCCTCCTGGCCACAGCTGCCACCTGTTCTTCTAGCAGCAGCAGCAGCGAATCCAGGAGGACCCCCAAGTTGTGCACCGGGTTGGTCTGGGGCAAAACAGCCCCATCCAAAACCAAAGATGGTAGCTCCCAGGATAACGCAGGACCCCCTATCCATAGCTACTCAGTCTTGCTAGGATTCAGCTGTAGCCCATTTGCCCACATCCAGACCCCAACAGCCTCCAGACAGCTGGAAAGGACTTTGACTGCCTCACTGGGGTCCCCACGGGCCGAGAAGTACAACTGTGTGTCATCCGTGTACTGGTGGTACCGCACCCCATGGGAACGGATGATCTCACCCAGCGGCTTCATGTAGATGTTAAATAGGAGAGGAGAGAGTACCGAACCCTGAGGCACCCCATATTTTAGGGGCCTAGGACTCGACCTCTCACTCTCTAACCACACTGACTGGGTCTGGCCCCTCAGAAATGAGGAAAACCAGGACCACACCATGCCCTGGATCCCCAATCCTCGGAGCCGTTCCAGAAGGATACCGTGGTCAATATTGAAGGCCGCTGAGAGGTCAAGAAGAGCAAGGACGGACGGATGACCACCATCCTGCTCTCACCAGAGATCATCCATCAGCGCGACCAATGCAGTCTCAGTACCATATACAGGTCTGAATCCTGACTGTAATGGGTCCAGATATTTCGCTTCATCCAGTACCCCCTGCAGCTGACGTGCCACTGCCTTCTCCAGAACCTTCCCCAAAAGAGGAAGGTTGGAGACAGGTCTGTAGTTCGTTAGGATTGCTGGATCGAGGGATGGCTTCTTCAGGAGGGGGTGCACAAGAGCATGTTTCAGCAGTGCAGGAAACATCCCCTCTCGAAAAGATGTGTTAATTATAGCCCTGACCCAGCCACCTGTCACCGTCTTAGAGGCTTTTACCTGCCAGGCGGGATAGGGATCAAATGGACAATTAGTGGCGTGGACCACCACAAGGAGCCTGTCCACTTCATCCGGGGCAACTGGATCAAACCGATCCCAGGTAACACCGCAAGACTGCACACTGGCTCCCCCCGGACCCTCCCCGTCTACGCCAAGTTTGAACCCCGAGTGAATCCGATCGATTTTCTCCACCAGATGGTCAGCAAAGTCCTCAGCCGATCCCTGCCAACCAGGCACAGGCCCCCGCCCTACCCAGGAGGGACCTGGTCAACCCAAAACAGGGTGGCTGGGCGATTATCAGTGGAGGCAATAAGGGTGATGAAGTATTGCCTCCTCACCACCCCCATCACCACTAGGTAGGCCCTAATAGCGGCTCTAGCTAGTGTCCAATCGGAATCGCTTTGGGTCTTCACCCAGCGGCGCTCAGGGTGTCTCTTTGCCCGTTTGAGCTCCCGTAGTTCTTCAGTGAACCACGGGGATGACCTAGCTCCACGGGCTCTGAGAGGCCGTAGTGGAGCGATTAGTAGATAAATAGGGACCACTCCGGTGGGAAGGTAACAGCATCCCGTGCACTCCAGTGTTTAGTCATGCTTGCCATATGACCATGGAAACATCTGCAGAAGCAGACAGTGCTGGCTCTTTGCCTTTGAAACAGAGATGAGCACTGAACCCTAGAGTGGGATACGACTGGCTTTTGAGCAAGGGAAACCTTTACCTATATTTGGAAATGAGTCCCATTGTGTCCTGAAGGGCTTACTCTCAGTTATATAGGATCGCAACCTTTGCTTCCTTCCCTCTATAATAATAATTTCGAGTTAGAAATTATTCTGGGTCTAAAGGATTTCCCCAGCCTACCCTTCTCAGTTTACTGATAAGCAAAGAATCTTGTTAGTGAAGCCTTAGAGACAGGTTGACTGCTTTGTAGATCCATAAAGATATTTCACAGAAAAAGCTTTATTCAGCGGAGCTCTTAAACCTCCTTTGTGAAGCAGGAGCTGGGATTTTGTGAGAATGGTGGCCTCGACGGCACATGTGACAGAGCAAAGACTTGCAAGCAGAAAAGTTTAAGGGCTTTTGTTTAGAGCAGGGGTGCCCAAACTTTTCAGGCAGTTGGCCGGTCTCATGGTTCAGCAGGCCAGTCATATGGTTCCTCCCACCGGTAGCGGAAGTAAAATGCACCTTGCAATCTGTTTTGCAACAGGATGTGATAGATTTTAAGCTGCCATTTTCTTTGCTTAAAGTTTCAATTGGTTCAGCCAATTGCCAATATTAAGCCAGCACTTCAAGAGCATGAGGGGGGCAGAAATTCCCCCAGGCCACGCTCACATGGCCGGCCACACCCACCTCCCTACCCCACTGTGCAGGATGTTCGGGCATCGTGATAGGTGCGCTGCTTACACCGCGCTGCCTGGACATCCTGCCGCCAGGGGAAGGGAAGAGCAGGCAGAGCAGGGAGGCAACAGCGGGGTGGGGGTGGCCGCCAGATCGGTGCAGTGGCTGCACCTTCCCCGCAATGAGAGCCGGGGTCACCACCATCTCTGCCACCTCCTGCTCCAAGTCCTGCACTCAGAGCAGGAGGAATGGCAGGAGGCAGCTGAAGCTTCGCTGCTTTTGAAGCACCCTGCTGCTGCTGCCATTCCCCGCCACCCTCCTGCCCTTCTCCACCATCTCTGTGTGGTCATGGGAGGAGGGGGAGGCCGGCGGCAGCTTCAGCTCCTGTTGTGTTCTGTAAAGCTGTGCCTTTAAAAATGTACCTTTGCCATGTGTTAACAATGTAACCTTTCTGTGTGCAACATTATAACCATCAGCTGTATCAATGTAAACCTGATAAGGGGACGCGAGCTAGTGACCACTAGATGGCAATAGCGAGCGTCCAGCTCTCATGGCTCAGATTCACCTGGTTCAGCAGCGCGGGAAGATTCCCCGCCACCTCTTCACCTGGTCAAGAAGGGCGTGACCTCCCACGACGTCACGCAGGCAGCAACCAATAGTCTGTCGACAAGCCACATTCGAATGTATAGCCAGCTGTATATATTGAGCTACCCATCCGCCATTACCACATGTTCCTCCGGATCATCATGCAATAAACCTGTGTTAAGCCAACCCTTCGGCTGTTTCATTGTCTTTGGTCCCTTACACTAAATTGGCGACGAAGGTGGGATATGGCAGCCCACGGGACCAAGACATGCGCCGATTTCGAAATCAGGAAACCGGGAGACTGGGAGATCTTCGAGATGGACTTCCAGGCAGCACTGATCGAGTCCGAAGTCACGGAAGAGGCAAAGAAAAGGGCCATCTTCACCAGGATGCTCGGTCAAGAAACCAAAAGGACCTTGGTGGACCTGATTGCACCGAGGAGGGTGAGCGAATTCAAGGCCAAGGAACTCATGCAGATGCTGCGTGAGCACGTCCGGCCCGCCACGGTGATGTTTCCTGCTCGGAGTGCGTTCTGGAGGCGAGTCCAAGCGCCCGGGGAGACGGTCGCCGCATTCGTGGCAGCCCTGCGGCTGGCGGCCGGCCCGTGCAAATGGGAGAATGCCGAAATCACCCTCCGGGACTGCGTGCTGTGCGGCCTGAACGACGCCGAGACCCAGCGCACATTAATGAACCAAGAGCCACCTCCCACGTTGCAGGAGGTCGTCAGAGCGGCCCAGGCCGCAGAAGCTACGAAGGCCGGGGTCCAAGAACTCCAGGACTGGCGGCCGAAGTCGAGCAAGGCAGAGGCTCCGGTACAGGTGGCCCGGCGAACTTCGAGGTCGTCCACAGAGAGCAGCGACGACGAGGATGTCCGGAGGGTCCGGAAGGAGAGCCGGCGATGCGACGGCTGTGGAGCGGCCCACGACCGCGTAAAGTGCCCGTTCCGGAAGGCCGAGTGCCACAACTGCGGCCGCCGCGGGCACATCGCCAAGGTGTGCAGGAAGAAGTGCGAGACCCAGAGGAGCTCCACAGACCGTGCCGCGGGACAAGACCGCTCAACGAGACCCAAGGACGGCGCCCAGGCCACGCGGAAGCAGGACGGCATGGGCCGCATCTCCGATGGCAGCGAGGACGATGCCCCAGTGTTCAGCATGTCTGCAGGAAACCCCCGCTATTTTGTTGAGGTACTAGTCCAAGGGGTTCCCATTAGGATGGAAATTGACTCGGGGTCCTCATATTCAATCATTTCCCAGAGGGAGTTTTTGGGAATTGCCCCCCACAAGCGACCCAAGCTCAAAGCATTGAGGTCCACACTACGGGACGTGCAAGGGAACAGCCTTCCAGTGTTGGGGGTTGGAGAATTTCAGGTTAAATTCAAGAAGCACGCCGCGTCCCTGCCCCTAGTCGTGCTCAAAGGGGGAGATTGCAGCCTCCTCGGGACTCAATGGTTCCAGCCCCTGGGGTTGTTTATTGGGGGGGGTGCACGCCGTTGGGATGCACGCTGTTGGGACTGATCCAATTCTGGAGGTGTGCGAGGCGCACCCCGAAGTTTTCAAAAAAGGACTGGGGAAATTCAAGGGGCCCCCAGTGACATTCGACCTGGACCCGGAGGTCCGCCCAATTCGTCTTAAACCACGCCGGGTGCCGTTCGCACTTAAGGACAAGATAGAGGCGGAACTGGACAAATTGGTGGGCCAGGGAATCATTGTGCCTGTTGATTCCGCGGAGTGGGAAACTCCAATTGTAACCGCACTAAAGGCCAATGGGGAGGTCCGCATATGCGCCGACTACAAGTGCACCATCAACAAGGCGATCCGCCCGAATGCATATCCGGTGCCGGTAGTCAGCCATCTGCTGGCCAGGTTACACGGGGGAAAGTGTTTCGCTAAGCTCGACTTAGCACAGGCCTACCAGCAGCTTACGGTGTCCCCTGCCACAGCTGCTGCGCAGACCATAGTCACCCATAAGGGGGCGTTCCAGGTGACGCGCCTCCAGTTCGGCGTGAATTCGGCACCTGGAATTTTCCAGTCACTCGTGGAACGCCTCCTGAAGGGACTGGAGGGGGTGTTGCCTTATTTTGATGACGTGTTAATAACGGGGGGGAGTCGGGTTGAATTGGCCAAGAGGTTGGGGAAGGTCCTGACAATATTTGAAAAAGCGGGGCTGAGACTGCGAAAGGACAAATGCGTCTTCTTCGCCACCGAGGTTGAGTTCCTAGGGTTTTGTGTGACTCCTGAGGGAATAAAACCATCCAAGTCCAAGGTGGCAGCCATTAAGAAAGCCCCCCGCCCCACCTCCAAGCCCGAACTGCAGTCGTTCCTAGGGCTGCTCAACTTTTACCACTCCTTCCTCCCCCGGAAGGCAGCGGTGGCTGAACCGCTACACAAACTGCTAAAGAAAGACCAGGCGTGGAAGTGGGGCGATGACCAAGAAAGGGCATTTAGCGAGCTAAAAAGCCTCCTGGCGTCCGACGCCATACTGACCCACTTCAACCCCAAACGCCCAGTAGTTCTGACCTGTGATGCATCTCCAGTGGGGGTGGGGGCGGTGCTGTGCCACGTGTTGGAAAACGGAAGGGAGGCCCCGATAGCATTTTACTCCAGGTCCCTGTCCCAAGCGGAGAGAAATTACGCACAGACAGACAGGGAGGCACTAGCAATAGTCGCGGGGACGAAAAAATTTCACGATTTTCTGTACGGCCGCCCCTTCACCATTGTAACGGACCACAAGCCCCTGCTAGGCATCTTTACCACAGATAAGCCCACCCCACAGATCCTGTCCCCGAGGATGCTCAGGTGGGCCATTTTTCTCAACGCGTATCAGCACGCGTTGGTCTACCGGCCCGGGAAAGAGATCAGCCATGCGGACGCTCTATCTAGGTCTCCCCTTCCCCTCACGCCCAGCCAGGTGAGCAAGGGGGAGCGGGACCATCAGGTTCTCATGATAGAGGTGCTGGATTCGCCCCCCATAGTGCCCGCCGACATCGCCAAAGCGACAGAGAAGGACAAGACGTTAGCGGCAGTTAGCTCCTGGGTGCAGAAAGGGTGGCCGGCGTCCTCCCCAGCGGAGGAGTTCGTTCCATTTTTCAGAAAAAAGCTAGAACTGTCCCTAGAGAGGGGGTGCCTCTTGTGGGGGCAGTGGGTAGTGATTCCCACTTCCCTTCGGCCGCGGGTGCTCAAACTGCTACACGTCAGCCACCCCGGCATCGTGCGATCCAAGGCGCTGGCCCGGAGTTACTTCTGGTGGCCCCAGCTGGACGCCGACATCGAGCACATGGTCGGCACTTGTGAAAGTTGCCAATGCTCCAGACCAGAGGAGGCCCGCCTTCCCCACAGGGAATGGGACGCGGCTAAGGGGCCGTGGTCCCGGGTGCACGTTGATTTCGCGGGCCCGTTCAGAGGCACCCTGTTCCTTCTTGTAGTGGACGCCTTCTCCAAGTGGTTGGAGGTTATCCCAGTCACAAACACCTCCTCGGCCCAGACCATTAGGCACTTGCGGAGGCTCTTTTCCACGTTCGGCATACCCGACACATTAATTAGCGACAACGCTAGTTGCTTCACGTCCTCCGAGTTTAGGGCATTCATGGAGATCAACGCCGTTCGGCACATCACCTCCGCCCCGTTTCACCCGGCCACCAATGGCCAAGTAGAGCGCCTCGTCCGCACCACGGACGCGTTGCGGCGCATGGGCCCCGGGGATCTGAACCTGCAAGTGTGCCAGTTTCTGCTAGGGTACAGGGTGACCCCGTTGGCGTCAGGATACTCCCCCGCAGAACTCTTAATGCGTAGGAAACTGACCACCATCCTTACTAGGCTAGACCCCACGAGGGTAGAGGACAAAGGAAGGAACATCGGGCTAGAGGCTACAAAGAGTTTCAGTATAGGCGCCCCCGTGCATTGCAGGAACTACGCCAGCACGGGCCCAGCCTGGGTACCGGGCGTAGTTGTGGAGCAAACCGGCCCCGTGTCATACCGCGTGGAGACCAGCACAGGGCTCCTGTGGAGGCGGCACGCGGATCAGCTCTGACGCAGGGTCTCCGAGGAGCAGGGCACAGACCAAATAGAGGAAAAATCAGCGTTAGGGTTCTCCCCCACCCGTTCAGCCCAAGGGGGAGGAAAAGGGGGCCGTGGGTCCCCACCAAGGGGGGAGGGGGATATTCTCGTAGATATCCTAGGGGATCTTTCTGAGGAGGAGGAGGAACCCGACCCCATACATATCTCGCGGAATGTCCCCACAAATGCGGATACCCCTACTAAGTTAGATTTTGGTTTTCCGAACCGGGGGGGTTTTTCGGAGTGGTCCCCCACCCGTCCAAGCGAGAAGAGGGGTTTTTCGTTAGCCCCGACTGCCCCCGGTCTGCCCACAATGGAGTTTTTCCCTTCCCCTAAGGCCGCCAGACAGCGGCAAGCCACTAACAAGTCTCCCTCTCCCATTTCAGGACAAGGGACCAGGGAACAAAGAAGCAGTAGCGCCCCCGGGGGGGGGGTCAGCCCTCTTCACGGCCCAAACGCACATGCAACAAGCCATCTTGGCTGAGAGACTTCGTCTCATCCTAGGGGGGAGGGATGTTGTGTTCTGTAAAGCTGTGCCTTTAACAATGTACCTTTGCCATGTGTTAACAATGTAACCTTTCTGTGTGCAACATTATAACCATCAGCTGTATCAATGTAAACCTGATAAGGGGACGCGAGCTAGTGACCACTAGATGGCAATAGCGAGCGTCCAGCTCTCATGGCTCAGATTCACCTGGTTCAGCAGCGCGGGAAGATTCCCCGCCACCTCTTCACCTGGTCAAGAAGGGCGTGACCTCCCACGACGTCACGCAGGCAGCAACCAATAGTCTGTCGACGAGCCACATTCAAATGTATAGCCAGCTGTATATATTGAGCTACTCATCCGCCTTTAGCACATGTTCCTCCGGATCATCATGCAATAAACCTGTGTTAAGCCAACCCTTCGGCTGTTTCATTGTCTTTGGTCCCTTACACTAAAGCTCCTCATCATGGCCTGCGTCCTGCACCTTCCTAGTGAGTCTCCTCTCTCTCTCTCTCTCTCTCTCTCTCTGTGGAGGGGGGAATGGCGATGTGTGTGTGTGTGTGTGTGTGTATGTAGGTTAAGGTCGCTCTTGCTCAAAAGCCAGTCTCCTCTCTCTCTGTAGAGGGGGGGGGAATGGAGGGGTGTGTGTAGGTAAAGGTCGCCCTTGCTCAAAAGCCAGTCGTATCTGACTAGAGTGCTGTCTGTGTTTGCAGATGTTTTCATGGCCATGTGGTAGGCATGACTAGATTGGCCACAAAGTCACATGGCCAGATTTGGCCCCGCCCACAGATTTGGCCTCACCCATAGATTTGACTCCGCTCACAGAATTGGCCCAGCCCACAGAGGTGGTAGTAATCTTTTTTAGAGTGCATCACACTGGGGGAGGTGGTGTAAGAATACAATTAAATGAAATCATTTCCAATTTCTTCATCTATTCAGAGTAAGCCCAAGGAATTTAATGAAACCGATCTGCAGATAACTGTATATAACTGTATCCTAAGTTGATTTTCCCTATAATGACAACAATACCAAACTTTTCAGCATCTTTCAAAGAAAGGTTTGGTTCAGGAATTCTGGTATTATTTACTTTATTGCTACATTCCTTTGAAAGTGGGCTATGCTACCAGCTCACTAACTAGTCTGGTAATGCAGCCCAATAGCCCAACACCTCCATTTCATGCATGGCCTATGTCTGACATCCAAAAAAAAGAACAAGCAAACAGACAGACACACACACATTTTTCTTCTGCACGTTTTTGCACAGCTTTCTCTCTCCCCCCCCTCCATTCTTTTGCTTAGCATTTTTACATATTTGTACACCCCAGGAACCTGGGGGAAGTGAACAAAGAGGCTTTTTAAAAGCTAATGTGTTTGAATGGTGCCATTGTGCATTTCACTGAATCAAAGCGCTCATGGACTCGATCGTATGTGGGGATCGCCTTTGAGCTGTTCTGTTGGTTTGAACTAAGCCACACATACTTTCAGCTGAAGTAATGCGCAGAGGCAGCAAAAAGCTTTAATTGAATCACTTGATTGCTGGAATAATGCACAACAAGCAAAAAGGAGATGGAAGATGCTTCGAGCCACAGATGTTTGCCTTTGGATTCCTGAGACATTGCACTAGTAAGTTGTTCATTTGTATGAGACCTCAGTGATTCAGGGTTATTAGAAAACAGTTGTGAACATAAACACCTAAGTGGGAACAGCTGAGAAGCAACAACAAGAACAGCAACAATAAAACTTGTGAAATATGAACACAAAGGCTTCTGAGTTTTCTTCCTGAGATGGAAGTAGATGAGAATATTATACCCACATAGAACACATTTATTTAAACTTGTTTCTCTTCCCCCCACCCACCCCACCCCAACTGCTCCCATTTCATTCCACTGCAGAATTCAGGCAGTTGCCTCTGAGAAAATAATGGCCAGCTGGTTGAAAGAGTAATGAACTGGGTGAGAGGGAGAACCCAAGATCCACTCTGCGTCTTTTCAGCTATCGGAAACTAGAGAAAAATAAGGGACAGCAATAAGGGATCTAATTGCTGAACATGTTGACCGGAAGGTCAGAAGGTCAGCAGTTTGAGACCTGAGTGCTGCACAATGGAGTGAGCTCCTGTCTCTGCTGCCAGCTCCTGCCAACCTAGCCGTTTGAAGGCAAGAAATTGCAAGTAGATAAATACGTACTGCATCAGCGGGAAAGGTACTGACCTAATGACTATGGCAGGGAGATTCCTGGCAACCTGTTATTAGGGGGTGGGGGGTGGGGAGGAACAACTATACACTTTATGGTTTTTGGAAATCTATTCGTAGGTAGAACAGGCTTTTTAAAAAGTCCTAACTAAGGGTATGACTACACTGAAAAGCTGATTCGGTTCTGCTTTGGTTTGGTTTGCAGCCTTAATAACAGGCGAACTATTTTGGAAATGTAATAATTGCTCACACTGGGCTTGTGGGTTTGAACAGCATTTTACAATCTGTACTGATGGTGCAAAGCAATGTGATTGGCATTCCAATCCAGCCCACAGTCCCCTCCTACTTTCCTTCCTGTGGTCCCACTTCTGCCGTCTTTTCTTTGTGCAATCCGCCTTTGCAAATCCTTTTATGGTCCATTGTGTTGCTCCTTGGTTTTGAAGGGTTGCACAGTGTTCTGGACAAGTTTGCAGCATTGAAAACTCACGGAGAATGGCACACAATATACATTTTGGGGAAACCTAATCATCATCATCACAGGGCCATTGTGATGATGCCATACTTTTTGACTCCTTGGGCATATCTTCTGCCTTTTTCTGATATGGTGGAGTTTTATTGTTTGTTTTTGTAAAACATCATCCATTTTTATTAACATACTCATGCATGTGTCTCAGCAAGCTCAAGAACATAGTTCACAACCCTGCTTGTGTTCAACCTCAATGCTGGTTTCCTCTTGCTAACAGCTCTACCGTTCACTGATTTCATGGCTGGCCCACTTTGTGGGCATATTGCAATTCAAATTCCTGGACGTTTCTTTCCTATGAAATTTTTAGTGTGAAATAAAATGAAAAATACAGTCAACAACAACAACAACAACAGCAAAGTCTTCTGAACAATATGGTAAGAGTTCAGAAGAAAAGAAATATACTCACTAACTATAACCTCTAATAATAAGAGGGTCTATTTTTGGGTCTATGGTGGCTTAACGGTTAAGACGCTGAACTTGACGACCGGAGGGTCGGCAGGTCAGCAGTTCGAGACCTGAGTGCTGCACGACGGAGTGAGCTCCCATCTCTGTCATAGCTCCTGCCAACCTAGCAGTTTGAAAGTAAGAAATTGCAAGTAGATAAATAAGTACCACTTTGGTGGGAAGGTAAACAGCATTCCGTGCACTCCCGTGTCTAGTCATGCCTGCCACATGTCCACAGAAACATCTGCAAATACATACAGCACTAGCTCTTTGGCTATAAACAGAGATGAGCACTGAGCCCTAGAGTCATGACTGGCTTTCGAGCAAGGGCGACCTTTACCCATATTTTTGGGTGTAACTCATTGGTTTAGGTATCTCGCTGCAGAGCCAGAGACTGGGAGTTTGATTCCCACACCAAACACCAAAGATCTGATGAGGAGAGCACAGCAGAGGTTATACTTCTTGAGAATCCTCAGGAAGAGCAATCTTTCAAAGGACCTGCTGTTGGCATTCTACCATTGTACCATTGAGAGTATGTTAACCTATGGTCTGTGTGTATGGTTTGGGAGTTGTACAGCTAGGGAAAGAACAATGCTGTCCAGGGTCGTAAAGACTGTGGAGGGGATAATTTGGCGTACTCTTCCCACTCTAGGTCAAATCTATGCCACCAGGTGTTATAAGAAAGCTGTAGAGATTGCGCAAGAAAGTACGCACCCCGGAAATGAACTCTTTCAGCTTCTGCCTTCTAGAAGAAGGTATAGGGTCATAAAGACCAGGTGTGTGCTTTCACAGCCAGTCCATCTGGCATGGCCTCTTCTGCCTCCATGAACGTTGGGAATCATAAAAATGAAGTGGTTCCTCCTCTGCTCATTTTGCCTTTAGGCCCAATATGATGGTTTCCAGTGGTATTTCTTCCACTGAGGGGGCCATCATCCAACCTAAAGGGGCTCATCCACCCATAGCTGTTGGCCCCTTTAGGGAGTCAGGTTATTTACCACCACCCAACACTCAGCGGTGAGTCACTGGCTATACAGTCTACTCCATTACTGTAGCGGGATGTACGGCCACACAGTAGTCTCTATCTAGAAAACCCTGAAAAGGTCAGCATAAATTAGAAATGACATGAAGGCACAAAATTATATGGGACAACAGGAGATAACAACCCAAAGAGAAGCTCACCATCTAATGAGCTATAGATGTTGTATGTAGGATACATAAGGAGTATGTGGGTATATCACAGTCAGAAGAAAATTGGGACAGTTAGCTCTGCTCTTGTGACATAAGGCAATATTGACCAGCACAAAGAAACATCTCATAAAAAGTATATTCATTCTCACCTTATATTACCAGTGCCAAACATGGACACTTACAACAAAATATAAACAAAAGTTGGTCACCATGGAAGTGAGATGTCAGAGGAAGGCTCCTGGAGTGACTTGAAGGGATTAAATCAAGAATGAGATTATAAAGGAAAGAAATTGAATAGAACCAATCTTAAATTACATACAGAGACAACAAATAAAGTGGTTTGCCCATCTGGAGAGAATGTCTTGGAATTCCATACCATACAAGACATATATGAAAAGAGGAGAAGGAGAAAGAGCATGAGTCGGACTCAGGAGAAGGTGGAGAGATAGCATCAGAAAAATATTACAAGAACACCAAATAACACTGGTGGAGGCCGCTAGAAGTGCCAGAACAAGAAGCTTGTATCTCCTCAACACCAGAAGGAGGAGGAGGAGGAGATGTTTGTTTGTTTGTTTGGAATTTGAACAGAATGTTGACAAATTTTCTTCTTCATAGATAATAGAAGTTGTCCACCTATAATGATTCTGTAGAACAGAGTTGCACAGGCCCTGAGGATGGGTGGTGGCAGTGGTAGTGGTAGTGGTAATGGTGGAGGTGAAGACTGTATAGGTATAGGAGCATGCATTTATACCCATGTGCACTTTACACCTCCAAAGAGAGCAGCAGACTCTAGCCAACAGAGCCCAAGAAGTGGTAAGAAGGACTGGAAAAGCAAGCATCAGCAACAGCTGCTCCCTTTCCACCTATCTATCCAACACAAACCTTTCTTTTTTCTGCCTTCTTTTGATGTAAGGAGGCTGTTAAAGCTGTACCTCTTGCATAGCTATGTGCCATGCTCCCTTCTTAAGCAGGGGGAGCAAAGAGGCTAGGAAGCCACTTCTCGTGCATGCTTGCAACAGCCTCCGTCACCAAGAGACCTATGTGTGAATTCAAAGGAAAAGTTGGAGAGCCAATGAAGAAACTCATTTTGTAAATATAATATATTTCACGCTGGCACTTCACATTTGAGGACCTGTAACCTCTACTTCTTGAATAGAAATGAGATCTCCTGTGTTTTGCCTAAGCCAATTCATGACAGCTGACATTTCTTTTTCAAGAGGAGCAAGATCCATCTCCTAAGGGGGCGTGGGGGAAGGATGAATTGGTTTATTATATTCCTTACTGGCCTTTATGCACTTGATAGCATACAATGTGCACATTATTAAAATCTTTCAGTCTTCAAGCATCTGTTCACATACCATATATTTATACTGGAATGCTCTTATATGAATGAACTGATTAGTTGTACAGCGAATAGGGAGGGACCCACAGATAAACCTTACATTAAATGCTAGTATAAAAAGATTTTTGTAAGTCATTTTTCTTTTTGCCTGATGGGTGGGTGGGTGACTGGTCATCTGGTTGATGAAGGACAGAGAGAATAAACTCTAGCAAGCAGAAATCATTTTGAATGTTCATAAGACGAAGTAGATAGAATATTGAACTACACCAAAGCATCCAAAAATGCCAATTCTTTCATTCATTCATTCACCATGCACTCCACCGGATTTCATGCTTAAAGTAACAGTTGCCACATTCACAGTTAATGGCAATCAGATTCTGAGGAGTCTGCACATCAGAAAGCTAATGGTGTTCTGCTAATGACTCGCCTCCCCCTTTGAATTTAGTGTGTGAGTGTGTGTGTGTTGCTAAATGACCTTCCTTGTATGGAGTTGATAAATCACTATATATAGTGAGATCTCTCTCTCTCTCTCTCTCTCTCTCTCTCACACACACACACACACACACACACACACTGCAATATGTAACGCATTGACAAGGATCATGCCAAATATTGGAGGCATGAGGCAGACCCGCCAAAGACTCCTCTCAAGCATTGTTAGTTCCGTGTTGCTGTATGCAGCCCCGAATTGGTCAGAAGCCACGGCAGGGACATTGTACATGCAACAAATAACTTCGATATACCGTAGGAGTGCCCTGTGGGTGGCTCGGGCATTTCAAATGGTCTCGTACGATGCCATGTGTGTCATTGCTGATACGATGCTGATCCATCTGATGGCAGAGGAATGGGCAGAGATCTACTGGCGGAGGTGAGAAAATCAGGTAATAGAACGATGCACAATTGCTATGGAAGCCAGGATAGAGAGGGATACATTGACAAAGGGACAGTGGACTCATCGCCTCATCCCAGACATTAACGCGTGGTTAACAAGACAGCATGGAGAGATGGATTACTACCTCACACAGCTGTTGATGGGGCATGGCTGCTTCAGAGCCTACCAACATTGCTTTAGGCTGGATGATGATGCTTCATGCCCCGTCTGCCAGTCCGTGCAGGAAGATGCGGAGCACATGTTTTTTCACTGTCCACGCTTTGATGCAGAATGAGAAATTTTACAGAGGCATCTTCAATGACAGTTGCCTCCGGAAGACATTGGCAAGATGTTGAGCAGGGAGACTACCTGGGTTGCGATGTCCAATTATGCGGCCAGGGTCATCTTGGAATTTAGATGTGTGGAGAGACTGAGAATAGGGCAGCCAGAGGCATAGAGAAGGAAGGAGAGTAGCCAAATTGGAGGAGGGTTTTTAACAGCCAATCTGCTCCCCACCCCCGTGAAGTAATGCCTGACAGCAGTTCCGCGGGGTGGCGGTGCGTAATGGGAGGCACACACACACACACAGTCACTTATCAACCCCATACAAGGAAGAACATTTGGTAAATTGCCATCACCTCATTCTTGGGAGCTGGAGCAGGTTAACAGCAAAACACCATTTATTTTCTGGTGTGCAGATTGTTGCTAATGAGAGTGGGCTTAGTTGGCAAGCCCTCCTTTCCCCTTCACATGCTCATCTGACACCTGATGAAAATGTCCAAGCAGGGCCATTGCGGAGAAGGGATTCCTGGAGTCATTGCAGAGGTGCAATCCAGATGTTGTGCTTCTTGCAGGCAAAACAGGATAGGTCCCCTGAATATATAAATGGACAACATTTGCTACTGTGGTTTCCCTGATGGAACATCTGGGCTAGTCTTCTGAGGAATCAGAAATCATGAACGCAATGCAAGTAAGCAGGTTTTAATGGGGGAAGCAAGTAGGGTGATGGCTAAGAAATCTGGTAGCTTCCATTCTTCTGCACATGGAAGGTCTAAAGGTGAGATGGCATGCACCCCAATGATTTTTACAGTTCCTGATGACACCTTGCTGCCATCCCATTCCTTCTATGTTGCTGAAATTAAATAGTGAACAAAGAAAAAAGAGAGGTCACTTATCTTTCATAAGATAAGTACATAGGTACATAGGGGGTGCAGTGGCTCAGTGGTTAAGAAGCTCACCTTGTTAGCTGGAAGGCTGGCAAGTCAGCAGTTCGAGACCCGGTACTGCATGAGGGATTGAGCGCCCGTCTCTGTCCCAGCTCTTGAGGACATGAAAGGAGCCTCATTCGGGCATCCCCTGAGCAGAGTTTCTCCAGCAAATATCCTCTCAACCCAGAATAATTTCTGATATGAAATTATTATTATCTGAGTACATCACTCATACCAGTGGGGATATTCAGCTTTTGGCATAGGCATTTGTGAGGGGCAGGCCTTCCTCTGGTCTTCTCTCTCTTGCTCATTAGTTCTATTTTTGTAAGGGTGATGTTTGCCTGTTTCCTTCTGTGGTATGGAACAAAAGGGAGTGGAGGGTAGGTCATGCTGAGGAACATTATCAGCCTGTCATTATAACCATCCCTGCCTATCACTGGCATGCTATTCTGGACTGTCTGAAATTTGCGGGTGGTTTTCTTGTTGGCACTTATATAAAAATGAAAATGTATTTCTATTGTTTTGCTTCCTCTGTCATACCTAATCTTTCATCAGAAGTGTTATTCCACCTTTCCAGGGCATGAATTAAAAATTAAAATTAAAAACAAGAAGTGTTTTGAGAACCATTATGGATCCTATGCTTAGACATGCTATTCTGCTTTCCTGGAGAAAACGCTCAGCCGATAACAGTGAGTACTTAACAATGAACATTTTACTAGTTGGTTCACACAAATGAGGATGAACCAACCAAAGGCCCTACTTACATCAATGGAAAAATGAAGACTCACTTTGTTTAATTCAATGATTCGTATAACATCAATTACTCAGTTCTAACTGGGTTATGTCCCTGCCCTATGGCTTGTCCTAGTATGGTTTACAATCTACATATTTTCAAAAATGCACAATCAAGCTTGAAAACACACAGACCATATCATTTCCTCGTTGCTTTTAATATTTGAAATTTAGTAGCAGCTGGTAGCATAGTTCATTTCTAAACAATGGCTCCCCTTTTCTTGAGGCAGCTTGCAGGAGAGAGACATACATTCATTTTGTACTATCTTTTTAAACGTTCTCTTTAAAAGTTCTTCACGTAGACAAGTTGCCTTGCATGGGCCAGCCCAGAAAACTGAACCAGAAAGCATGTGCCCTGAGGAATGTTTTGCTGCTTTGGCTGGCCCAGCACTGCCTGCCTCCGTAACATTGCTCTGTCATGAATGCTTTCATTCTTCTGCGACTAGAGGACTTTCAGCATGAAATAAGAGCTCTGTTTGCAGCAAGAGCCGGTGCAGGGCCAGTGGGTTTACACAATAACAATAACAGTAACAGGTTGGATCCAAATTTGGGTCCATAGAAGCGGGCTATTGGAAGATTTATTATTTATTTGTTTGTTCGTATTTGTATTGCCGCCCCCTCGCCAGGGCGACTCTGGGCTGCTAACAAACAAAACACAAACAAGCAACACTAAAAACCCTTAAAATCATTTTAAAATCATTTTTAAAAATCATCAGTCTTAAAAAGCCACGCCTCTCACCCCCACTCTGTCATTAAAAATATGGGAGAACATTCACTTATATAAACCAGCAGGCGGGGGTCTCCATCAGCACCCCACACCTGCCCTGCCAGCCAGGTTTTAAGCTCTTTCCTAAAGGGCAGCAATTCCATCTGTAACCATAACTCTGTCGGCAGGAGGTTCCATAGGGCCGTTGCAGACACGGAGAAGGCCCTCCTTCTTGTGCTAGAGAGTTGAGCTTCTCTAGCGGATAGTACAATTAGAGAGCTCCTCCAGTCCACTCTGGTTGGATGGACAGATAATTCTTTATTTCCCTCTTTATACAATGAAAATCCCTGATAGTACTACAGAAAATGTATGGGGAACTTGCAGAATAAGGCAAGCTATAGTGCAAGGAGATGGGGATATCCCTAAAGATTGGGTGGGGTGGGGTGGGGGGGGCTACTAGAGCCACACATCTGGAGCTCTACTAAGCAGAAGAAGCAAACAAAAATATTTCAGAACCATCACCACCACCACTGTATCAAAATCAGGAATGTAAAGCTTGCTGAACCACTAGGTATTGCATCTAGAACTAAGAAGTGGCTGTAAACCAAGTGGAGTACAGATGGAGTGGTGGGGTAGGAGAAGTGAAAGATGAAACAGCTTTTGCACTATATACTAGACAAGGATTAGTGGTAGTAGGGGCTGGTGATGGTGTTGTTTTTCAAATGTATTAGATGCAATTAGTTTATAAGCAGTGTCATCACTGTGGTTAAGAACTGATAAATTCCAAGGTCAGCATTCTTTGGAAGGAAGGAAGGTAGATTGGGACTCAGTCTTGAATTCTTTTTTTATCAATCCTATTGTTTTCATAGCAGGAGAAGAGCTAAGCAGTGCACTGAAGACATTGCGAAAAGAAGTTTAAGTGACACAACCCTTGACCTTTGTGAAACACTCTGAATTCTGACGTAACCACTTGCTGCTTGTCATCTTTACATTGTTCACTCTGGCAGTACTGCTACCTATCCAGCCTTCAGTCCATTGTGGGGTGATGTCGAATTGGGAAGGATCCACACCATTTCATAAAGATCTGATTCTACATTCAGTGCAGTCATAGCCATGGGAGATATGTGGCTATTCGCGGCATATAACTGTGAGCAAAACTCCTGTCACTGTACCTTGACTAACGTTTGGTAAAGCTGCCAGGTGATGCAGAAAATATCTTTGGAGATCCACAGGTTACCAGTTGATCACTCAAATTGTATACAAGACTCTAACAGAAAATTATCTCAAATATAATCTCTCTCTCTTTCTCATGGGACAAAAGCAACCTAACCAGTGGCAGCAGGACCCCCTAGGGCTGTGATGGCGAACCTTGGCACTCCAGATGTTCTTGGACTTCAATTCCCAGAAGCCCAAGCCCCCATGAATCCACACGAATGGTTTTACTTCCACTTCCAGGAGCGACAAGGCCGGTGCAGCGCGGGCCAGATGAATCGCAGAAAACCCATTCGTGTGGATTCATGGGGGCTAGGGCTTCTGGGAATTGAAGTCCAAGAACATCTGGAGTGCCAAGGTTCACCATCATGGTCCTAGGGAACATTTCTCAGAGCCATCAAATAGATTTAAAACTCCTAAAAACATCTAATGCCCCTTTTGACCAACAATTGTGCAACACTTTGTTACTTTGAGACTGACATATTTTTCTTTCTAGCTCTACCTTGTCATGCTATTTAAACTAAATAAGAGCTGGTTTTCAAAAAAGGCAAACACCTGGAAGCCGAGATGATATGTGTACATAAATACACATAAATTGGCCACACCAATTCCTTTCCACTAATTGGTATATATGCTCAACCGTTTTACTGGGAGACAGGGCCCATTTATTCTGCCCAGCTGCTAGAGAGCCACTGCTGAACTGTGGTTTCTACTATTAAGCAGTCAGCATAAACTCTCCTTGTTACAGCCTCTGACATCGCCCCCCCAGGGCAAGCAGACACAGAAGAGCAATTGCCGGATTGTGTATGAAAATTATACTTTTATTGTCCATACAACTGAAGGTTCAGCTCTGTCGCCTGCCTTGCCCTGCTTTGGTGATAAAGAAGCAATTCTTCTGCAGTACAAATAAGCACAGTACACCATTGTAATTAAAGAAACAGGCACTATTTATGAATTGGAAAGACTGGTTCACAATAGTACTAAACAGCCCAAAGGCCCAGAAGCTGTTGAGTAGATGTAGAGCCAGCAAGAGCTACTAAATGTTAAGACAGAGCTGGGGGATGCAAATGGCATCAGTTCCCCTTGATTAGTTTAACAAGCATGACTGATAGGTTGGGACCATGTATTTAATGTTTATGTAAGCATCTTCACCACCGTAGCGTTCAAAAGCTTCCAGGGTCTCTTGAATCAAGTCTCCAATATTTTCACGTTTCTG
Source organism: Bradypodion pumilum (assembly GCA_035047305.1). Classification (NCBI taxonomy): domain Eukaryota; kingdom Metazoa; phylum Chordata; class Lepidosauria; order Squamata; family Chamaeleonidae; genus Bradypodion; species Bradypodion pumilum. Next base: position 94,430,727 of record JAWDJD010000001.1, read on the forward strand.
TTGGCTGTAGTCAATGCCATCTCCAGAGTTAACTGATTGATTAAAAAAAATAGAAAACATTAAGTTAGAATTCTTGTGGAGATATCTCACTTATAATATCTATACAGTGGTATCTCATACAATGATTTTAATCCATTGCACGGGACTTGTTATTGTAGAAAACAATTGCTATACTATGCATGCATCGTATAGAGATTTTCCCTATGGGATGCATCATACAAAGATTTTTTTTGCCAAGTGGCTTTTCCCATTGAAAAATTGTTGTACGATTTTTTCCCCATAGGGAAAATTGTTATACAGGACACCATTTCCTCCCCAAAACCTAATTGTTATGCGATATCATTGCTATACCGGGCAATTGCTGTATGAGGTTCCACTGTATATATAAAGTAGAGGTGTCCTCTTGTATGTGAAGAACACAAATCTACACCCCTGCACCGATCGCGCTCTAACGTGGCACACACGTACCTTGGTTGTGCTGGATGGTCACTGCAGGGGTCACGAGCCCCATGGGCGGTGTATGCCCCTAAATTGACCTGCAAAGGGAAGTGTACTCAACAGGAGGGTGTGTCTATGTCCCAGTGGTAGTATCCATAGTGAAAGCCCCAGGTAGGTCACCCGAATGTGACATCAGCGTGATGTAATTATGCTGGGCAGGGGCCTGACACAGGCGGCTAGACACATAGTGATGCTAATGTCATAGCCCCAGGTAGGTCATCTGATTGTGACCGTCACCTGATTGTCACCGTGAGCTGGGCAGGGGCATGACACAGGTGTAGGGGGGGGGACTGAGCAAGACCGGGTAATTGGTTAGTTTTTTTCTAATATACACTTGCATATCAGTACACTAGAGGCAAGTTAATATGGTAGCACCTTGTACTTTTGGTTCCATACCCGTATGTTCCATGAGAAAATTAAAAAATGCCCAGTGGAGGTGGGGGAAAGGAAAGACAAAGATCTTATTCTCACAGACTTCTAACAGGAAACCTCCTCTACAGACTGCATCATGTTCAGTATTCCCTATTAACCAAATGCACCAACAGGGGACCTTGTTCTGCCAAAATATTGTGCTGCTATGTGACAGATAGGTGATATACTAAAATAGCACATATGCCGCTGGAAATTAAGCCATCTCAAGTATGCCTAAAGGCTGCAGATTTTTAGTGTAGCAGAACAGGGAGAGAATCATGAGCTATCTTTTATGGAGTTAGCCTCAGTTAACTCTCCCATATATGTTTAGGCCGAGGTCTTCGGAGTCTGCTAATTGTCCAAGCATCTGTTCTTTTGAAGGAGACAGCCACCAGCGTGACTCTTGCATGACTGTGCCAAGGTTTTGCCCTACATCCTCTCTACTGGAGTAATGGCCTAATATTAAGACAAGTAGCTACTTCTAAGATTAGGCCAGACCTGGGAGCCAAGACAGAGAAGAAACAGAACATTTTTTAAAATTACTCAGATAAATTCAAAAGACTAAGAGTCTGGTATTTTAGGGTAGCTCCAGAAACACCTCATCAATAAAGGAGACCAAAGAAGTCATACTATGAGCTAGTTATAGGCATAAATACCATCTTTTTTAAAAAATAATAATAATCCTATAACTGTAATAAAAATGTAGCACATTTCATTATAGAGGGGAAGACTTTGGCCAAGGAATCTGTGTGTCTGTTCAGACAATGGTTTACTGGTAATGAGCAATTTCATGACATCTGTTATTTATTCTAATGGCAATTCTGTTTTCAAACTGGACCTGGACTGGACAGCCATTCAAGAAGAGGCCTCCAGGCCAAAGACTGCCTCTATAAAGTAGGGAACTTCTGTGGTATCAAAATGTAACCTGGCCTATCATGAAGCTGCCTACTCATTCATAACTTCTTCCCAAACAGCTAGAAGAGGACTTTAAGTCTATGTGATTCTGGATGGCTCAATAGACAGGTTTTTGCTTCACTTCTTGAAGATGGTATCCACTTAATGTCTTCTAAGAGGGCTAAAGTAAACCTAACACATTATGAGCAGGAATTATTCCTGGCAAACACATGTTCTATTTGCTTTAGAAAGACCCAGTTCAAGATGACAGAGTAAAGAAAGCCAGTGAAGGGTATGTGGTTTGCTTCAGAACAGTCATTTTGGTGGGAGAAAAATCAGTACAATTGATTTTTGTTTTCCAACCCCCCAAAACAACAACAACAACAACAACAACAACAACACAAAACCATTAGTGTCGATAAGAGATTTTTTAAAAATCTGAATCCTTATATGAAATAACAATTCTTTCCAGCTTCTTTTCAGTGAGGCAGGTGAGGAACTGATTGGCAACACATCTTCATAAAGAGATAGTATAACTTTTCATTTTAAAAAACCCTAGATGCCTCTGCAAATATGGAACAAATGTAAAACTTGGACACACAATCCTTCTCCTAGAGGTTGGATAAGATTCACAGTCTGAATCACATTTATCGATGAACTTGTCTTATCACTTTCACTTGGACTTTCTTCCAAATTAATTTCCATATTTCTACTCCAAAGTAATCTCAAGGGAGGGAAGATGAGAATATTTCAGAGGTTCCCCCTCCACAACCATGTAAGGGGTTAGCCTACAATACCTTCAGCACAAAAATCTTCAGATTTACATCAAAAGATAACTTGACAATACTGATATAGGATTATTTGGAAGTTTAGCACTGAAATGCAGAGTTTCCGCCTGTATCTTTGGATTTAATCTAACTCACATATATATTCACTTGAAGGAGTTAGTTGCCTGAAGGTTATTTTGCAGCTCAGGTGACATTATTTTGGTTCACTTTTTGTTAAGGGCAGACAGGTGTCCATAGCATAAAATGCAACAGACCTGTGAGAACTAGTTGTCCATTCCACGGACAGTTATGGCAGAGCCAAAGAATTGTGAAGAAGGCAAAACATCTTCTCCAGTGCTTGACATTTTCCTCAGAGCCAAGGAACAAGCACATAAGGTTACTTTTCATTCAGTTGCATATCTTGAAACTGTAGCACAGTCAAACTGATCACTGGAGCCTTGAGTCTTGCTCAGGTCACATTACCCATGTCACAGAATCACTAAAATAAAATAAAATAAAATAAGTTTGCTACTTGGTCTAAATCATGTGTCCTATACTAAATCAAGTGCGCTGAATCCAAACCTGAAGTCCAATTCTGCCTAGGATGTCAGGATCTTAAATTAGCAAATCAGACCCTCTTGCATTGGTCATGCGGGATATATTTACCATAGATGTAGTGCAAATTGTCAAGTTTATTAACACAACTGCACCTACTCATCTTTAGCTCAAAACAGACTCACTGTGGCCTAGCTGTACTATCCAATAAGATGGTTTTGCACTAGAGACAAGCCCTTGGTCCATCTCGCCTTATAGACCTGTTTCTGACGTCAGCTCACTGACTTGCCCAGACATGCCCGGCTACTGCTGGAACATGCATGTCACCAGGGGACATGATTTAGCTGAGGAAGCGGCAGGCATAGTGGTAGCAGCAACTTTTATAATGTTCCCTTGTAAAAAAACATTACCAAATTACTGACCATTTGAGAAGCTATAGCATTCCTTAAAATTTATTTATTTATTCGTTCATTCAATTTGTATAGCCGCCCCAATCGATGTGCAATGCTGGGTGGCATACATAAAATCCCGAATGTTTAAACTCTAGAAACCCTTAAAATTCCTAAAACCACTGAAAAACTACCTCCCACCTGCACCAATTAAAAATATAGTTAAAAACTTTTAAAGGCATGAGTGATCCTCCTCTAAATGAGCCAGTGGGTGGTGGTGGTATTTGCTCCCTCTCCACCTGTACATGATAGGTAAATTCTGAGTTCAGATTTGGAATCAGCACACTCGATAGCATGTAAATCAAGTCTTATTCCCAGTAGCAAAATTGTTGTTGTGCAATGTATTCAGTCACTATAGTCTGAAAGGTTGAAGGATTTTCATTATGATGGTGAAATTGGGATGTATTCAGTTCCTGCCTCTGCAGCCCTACCACTTAGACATCAGTCAGAACTTCATAGAAAAGAACTTGTAAGCACATTTGGGCTTCAGGCAGCTCTGTAAGCATGTTCACATAAACACACTCGCAGGCTCTTCTTCAGACCTTTACACTTTTCCACATATTCAAGTTGTAGTGCCTAAAAAGATCTGTTGTCTTCAGGAACTCTGTTCACCTTAGGGAGTGCACATAGCCTTTTGTACTCTCTAATATGAGGCTAATACACTTCCCAACCAGGAGAGAAATTAATCAGGAAATCCTATTAACTGACAAGGACGATCACTTTGAAGTGAGTCTTCTCGGTTAGATACTCAAAACTCATGGTCCTCTGCATTGTATCAGCTCAGTTCTTCCTGGGCGAAAACACAGTATATGACAGTGGCCGCGAACCTATGGCACTCAGAGCCCTCTCTGTTGGCATGTGTGCTGTCACCCCCATGTAGAGTTTGCCCTGACTGTCTGCACAGCAGCCCAATGGGATCACTCCCTCTCTCCCCCAGCACAGAGTTCACCCCGCCCCTCTGTTTGGGCACTCAGTCTCTAAATGATTCGCCATTACTGGTATATGATGTATGAGATTGTTTACTCCAAATATGCAAGGTATCCCAAAAGTTGCCACACATAGGGAAAGTTGGAAATTGTAGCTAAATGTATCTTTATATACAAAATATTCATCGCAAAATTTTACAAAATATTCTCTATGTGCTGGCCACCTCTTCTCTCTCTCTCTCTCTCTCTCTCTCTCTCTCTCACACACACACACACACAAAGAGAGAGTCTTCTCCCCCATTCATGGCAAACACATTCCAAGATATCTGTTGTTATGCAATTGTTTCTATGTATGGTGACCTTTGGGGAAACCTTGTACTTTACTGAATGCCTTAACCAAATGCAGTGGTTGCTTTGTCCTCGCTCATGCCCCCAGCATGATGTTGATGTACATAAGCACTCCATTTGCCTGTATATCAATGCACTACAACACTCCAATCACATCGAAGACAACTTTACATTACAATTGCCGCATGAAAGGCAGAGCTCATGGATATCAGACAAGAAATGAGCAAAAAAAAAAAAGAGAAACATTGTGGCATCTTAAAGACTAACTGCTGTATTTTAATGTTAGCTTTCACGGATCAAGTCCACTTCTTTGTCTGAAGAAGCTGACTTGATCTACAAAAGTTTAGGTTGCAATAACATTTTGTCTTTTTGTTTTGTTTCTTATTGGATATACTTGCACAGACTAACACAGCCACCACTTTGAAAAGCTCTCATTCTGGCATCCATGAAATATGCACTTGTAATATCTATGAATGAGCATAAGGACTCCAGAATTTTTACATTTCACAACAATAGGCAATGTCATATCAAAATTGGGTCAGTGAGCAAAGGAAAAGGAATTGAATTAGAGGACCGCCTGAAAAGACAGAAAACTTGTAGTTAAAAAGTATGGACATAATATAGATTCCAAGCAACTGGTCTAATGTAATAAGTTTTGATTGTAAAGGTATATCCATAAGTTACTTGAAAGGCCATTAGCATTATTATGGATTTCCTTTAAAAACAATTTAAGTTGATACGTTATTATTAGTGATTGCTCATCAACTCAATGGCCACTTTATCTGTGGCAACGCAAGTCTCAAATTGTATCTTCTTATCAAAGTTGGATCAGCTATACAATCCAATGTTCATAAAAAACAGGTGCAAAGTCATCTCGATATTTATTCCTCTCTGATGTTTACTGTTCTGAGCTCATTCTCATAGTTAATCAAGTCATTTAAGGACTCTTTTAGATGTCATAGCATAAAGTGCTACATCTCCCTCTAGGCTCAGCACTAAAATGGATTGTCTAAGTAAGGGTGGCTTTTTCTTTTCCAAGGCATGAATCTTGGAAAGTATTGATTTGTTATATTGACATTGGCAAGTAAAAGTACTACAGTATATCTTTAAAAAAAAGTACTGAAAAGGAAGACTAGTTCTCAATCAGCTGGTTCCACATTAATAGATTTTTAAAAGTTGTGTTTTGCGCATCAGGGTAGTCTGGTGCCACAGGCTGACTCATCACCTTTGCACTCTCCATTGCCCAAGGCACTCATCTGCTTCTAGGACTGAGCACCTGAATTACCCTTTAATACATGAACAGGCTTGCTGGCTCAGCCAGGCGCTTGATGGTATATCGGGCAATCAGGCTTTGTCCCACCCTGCCCTCGCCTCTGGTGCACTTGGGTGCCAATAGCAATGTATGGGATTCCCCCAACCCCCCAATAGGCGCCCCACCACTCCCTGTCCAGCGCCTTCTCATGGTGCCCTGCACATCCCTGGGATCAGTGGCCCTTGACATCCACTATGCTGTCAACCTAGTGGGCTTTGTTGCTTATGGCAGTCCCACAGAAAGAGTCCAACAGCACCTTCTTGCTTACCCTTCCCAGCAACAAAGCAACAGAGTTGAATTCTGTTTTACAGACAACCTTCTGCAGAACAGGGAATTCTTCAAGTCCTGATTTTCTGTGGTTGTCACAGCAGGAGCTTTTCTCATTTCCTCCAATTTACAAGTGATCTGGCTTTATTTTGTGTTTGGTCTTCCATCCAAAAGTGCATTCTTTCTCTGAAAGTCTGATTCCCCATCAATCCAAAGGTATTTCACTTATGCCTTTTCCACACTAAAAATGAGCAATCTCGACTAGGTATGGTCTAGTCAGTGTTTCTCAACCTTTGGCTTTTGGACTTCAATTCCCAGAAGCCTAAGTCAGTTTCCCAAAGCACTGATCAGTTAATGTACTGACTTAGGGTTCTGGGAATTGAAGTCCAAAAGCCAAAGGTTGAGAAACACTGGACTAGCCCTTGCAGTGCAGTCTGCATCAGGTACTGGAAGGAATATATGTCCATCATAACTACCAGCCAGTCCCATTTGCTGTGAACACGTGCAATCTCCTTTAAAGATGCCCCATGATTAATGTTGGTAGCCATCACTACTCCTTGTAACAGGGAATGCCACAGGTTCATTGAGAACAAGGCAAAAAGGTACTTCTTTATGTTTATTGATTCTCTTGTCATTCAGCTTCAGTGGGTGACTCAGGTTTTAGAATTACAAAAGAGGTTTCCTACCTACATACCATTTGTAAATTTAACCTTTGCCTGCCATGCTGCCCCATAATTTCTTTTCTGCAAGACACAGTAAACTGAATACCCAAAGTAAGCGTCAGAAAAGGGTTCAGTTTCCCTTTTCAAAATATTACTTCTCTACAATAACCGAGATATAAAGCTGCAGTTAACTCCAGGGGTGCTAAACATACTTGGCAATCATATCATCAGTGAGACATAGAAATTGCTGTGCAGAAAAGTTCAATAGAAATACTGGATCGGTGAAATAGTCCTCCAAAATATAATACCTTGGAGGGCAGAGTAAAAAAAAAAAAGTACTCTGAAAGGGTCAGATGATAAGGGAATGACCCATAAAGATATAAAGGGTAGCACATAGTCTGCTATAACTGATAATGTGTGCCATGTGCACGGCACATATCCTCAAGATTGTCATTATTCCCTCTAATTTCATGATATAGTCCATACGTAACATTGCCGAAAGGCTATTTGCAGGCGCACCCCCCCAATAACGGACACAGACAACATTGAAAGTGGATAACAGCATAGGGCCACATTTATTGATTCAATGCCCTAGTCCGAATTATAAATTTGCATTGGTAAAACGACCAATCGTAATTCCTAAGGCAAGCAGGCCGAAGTAACACTGGTAAGGTACCACCCCAAAATTGCCAACGGCAATTGGTTACAATGTATCAATTTGTATCAATTTGTTTGTTGACAACAAACAAATTGTTGACCGTAGTCAATAACTAACTTATGACCCCACCCTCTGACGCGTATCCGTGAAATCACAGGGGTGATGCATGCTGGTTAGCAATCGTCATCACCCCATCGCCTGGTTCGTCGTTGACCGGACAACGTTTAACTAATTTATTCCTGTCTAGTGTTGTCCAGTCAATTGCGAACCTGCCGGATACTTGTGGGTCATACTGTTTACCTTACCAGTGCTACCCGCCAATGTGACCAAAGTCAACAGTAGGAACACATAAAGCCCCCTATATCAAACCATAGCAACAGTGTGGGATGGGCAAAAAATCCAGGACCCGGAGCCAATATGGGTCCCAACCAAAAATTCCCACCCGGCCCCGAAGCGACCATAATATCACACTGTTCACTAGGGAGGGGGTGGAGGGGAAAAAACTTCTCCGCTCCGTCGCTGAGGTAAAATGGCAGCTTGGCTGCCTCGTGGCCACCCCTTTTATAAGGGAGTTGGCCACGCCCCTAACTACCCGGATTCTCTGTCCTGTGGGGGGGGGCCCGCAAAGGGCGCGGCGGCCATTTTGGCGCCGCGCTTGCATTGCAGGCGCACCCCCCCCAATAACGGACACAGACAACATTGAAAGTGGATAACAGCATAGGGCCACATTTATTGATTCAATGCCCTAGTCCGAATTATAAATTTGCATTGGTAAAACGACCAATCGTAATTCCTAAGGCAAGCAGGCCGAAGTAACACTGGTAAGGTACCACCCCAAAATTGCCAACGGCAATTGGTTACAATGTATCAATTTGTATCAATTTGTTTGTTGACAACAAACAAATTGTTGACCGTAGTCAATAACTAACTTATGACCCCACCCTCTGACGCGTATCCGTGAAATCACAGGGGTGATGCATGCTGGTTAGCAATCGTCATCACCCCATCGCCTGGTTCGTCGTTGACCGGACAACGTTTAACTAATTTATTCCTGTCTAGTGTTGTCCAGTCAATTGCGAACCTGCCGGATACTTGTGGGTCATACTGTTTACCTTACCAGTGCTACCCGCCACACGGAGGGGCTTCAAAGAAGACCTGACGCCCCCCCCCCAGACCGTCAGCTCGGTCAACAGGCCTGCTCGCCAATCACCCAACAGGAGGTCCATACCTCCTCGCGACAGATGGACCCCATCCCCTGCGTACAAGTCATAATTTTGTAGACTAATATCGGGGTGATGACTAACCCGTCCCCAAGCCCTGTTGGCAAGAAACCGCGCCATTGCCTTATTGACCGCGCGCCTAGCGCGGTCAAGGGCCAGGAGGTTAACGCCCCCTCTGTAAGAATGGCGCGGGACAATGTCCGACCAAACCAGGGTTGTGGCAGGCCAGACATAATGCAAGTAGGCGAGGTCCTCGCGAATCGCATGCTTAAGCGATAAGCCGGTGACCTGGCCCAAATCATTGCCCCCCAGGTGGATGATTAGGATGTCGGGCGGGTCAGCACCCAGGCCAGAAAAAAGGAAAGGCCGCAGCTCCCGCCATAACATCCCAGGCTTACCATGCCATGCGAGACTGGCGTGGTCACCCAGTCCCAGTCGGGGTCCCCATTCTGTCGCCGCAGCGTAACGCGCTGCCCTGTGCACATAGCTGTGGCCCACCAGCCATACTGTCACCGGCGTAATACGACACCCAGGGTCTGTAATAAAATTGAGAAAAAAGGCGGTAAGGTGACTGGATTGGTACTCATGGCGGGAGTGGGCGCACATAAAACTGAAAACATTGCGAGCCCCACCTCCCCATGCTGCGTATGTCAGCCCCAGAGTACCCAAAAGCAGCTGCTGTAGAGGCTGCACCAATCCGGAACGAATGTGTGCCATAACGGGCACCTGGTAGGCCAACCCTGGTGAGGGCTCTGGCTGTCACCTTCCAAAACTGAAATTTAGTAAGGGGAGACCCATCTTGGTGACAGAAAAACGGGCCGTGGTGCGTGCCACGCAGTGCCAGGAATTCATGTAGGGCACCAACCGGACAGATGTCTGCCAAAGAACAACGTAGCAGTCTTACACCACTGCCTACGCCATGCTGATCTGTTTTAGAGGAGCGTATCCTCAACTGGGCCCAGTCTTTGGCTACGTAGACATCTTCGAGTTCCAGTGCCCTACCACTTGCATCCGCCTTAGACAGCATCACGAGTTCGCTGACGCGGAGCGCTCCAAAAAATGCCACCGTTGTGGCTGCGTGAAAAAGGGCTGCCTCATAATGATCAAAACAGAGGCCTGGCCAGCCCCGGGCCAACTGGGTAAGAACCCCTGGGGAAATAGGGTGCCGGTCATCCGGGCAACGCCCGCGCTCGCGCACCCACCCCTCCAAAACATGTCGCACACGGAAGTCAGAGGTGGTATCCACATGACCTCCCACTTTGGCCATAAAAGCCAACGCCGAGAGCTTGGATGCTATGGTGCGAGGTGCAAGGCCCTGTGCATGCAGGTGAACCATGAACCGCAGAACATGGTCCACCGGGATAGGCCAGGTCTCCGGCAAGAGAAATTGAGTAGCAAATGCCCTGTAAGAATTGAATGCTTGTTGATACGCCTTACGCGTGCGTGGCGCTAATGACAGGCCAATCGCCCGGTTCACCTCTCCTCGCCAATAGTCCACATCTCGTCCGGGAGTGGCGAGGGAAATTCCTCCGCATCCGGGGCCAAGGCGCGGAACCGGGAGATCTGCAGGCGGGACAAAGCGTCAGCAATATCATTATTAATCCCTGGGACATGCCTGGCCCTGAACAAAACGTTGAGGCGCAGGCAGCGCAGCACAAAATGGCGCACTAGGTCCATGACCCTGGGCGATTTGGAAGTCTGTGCATTGACAATGTGGACAACAGCAGCATTGTCACACCAGAAATGCACCACCGAATTAGCCCACAGTTCGCCCCATAGCATCAAAGCCCCCAGAATGGGGAAAAATTCCAGGTATGTGAGATCCCGCAGGCGACCTGTGCCTGCCCATGCCGGTGGCCACTCACCACAGGCCCACTTCCCATTGAAGTACATCCCATAACCCAGGGATCCTGAGGCATCAGACTGGATCTGGAAATTGGGGGACGCCAGGAGGTCAGACCTCCAAAATGAGACCCCATTAAACTCCCTCAGGAATTGCAACCAGACGAACATGTCTGCCCTGATACCCCGGGTGAGCCTGACTCTGTGGTGGGGCCTGGATAACCCTGCCATGGCGTCGCATAAGCGCCGGGCAAAAGCCCTGCCCGGTGCGACCACCCTGCAAGCAAAATTAAGGTGCCCATGTAGCACCTGCAGTTCCCTCAGTGATGCCTTACGCTTGGCCAGCAATTCCGAGATAAGGGCCACGATCCTGGACACCTTATCACCCGGCAACCTAGAAGCCTGCACTACTGTGTCAATCTCAACCCCCAGGAATACTAGCTTGGTCGATGGGCCCTCGGTCTTTTCGGGCGCTAAAGGGACACCAAGTTCCTCCATTAGCGTCTGAAATGTGTTGAGGAGACGTGCGCACGTGTCCCAGCCCTGTTCACCCCCGAATAAAAAGTCATCCATGTAATGGGCTACAGACCGGGACCCTGACCTGCGGGCGAAAGCCCACTCTAGGAAGGTACTAAAACGCTCGAAAGCCGAGCATGATATGGAGCAGCCAAAAGGCATGGCCTTATCAAAATAATATTCCCCCTTAAATTTAAAACCCAGCAACTCAAAGTCGCCCGGGTGCACCGGCAAGAGGCGAAAAGCTGACTTAATGTCACACTTGGCCAGCAGGGCACCCGGGCCACACGAGCGCACCATGCGCAGCGCATGGTCAAACGATGTATACCTGACTGAACAAAGGTCATCAGGGATAGCATCGTTGACCGATCGGCCGGCTGGGTAGGACAAATGATGAATAAGGCGAAACTCACCTAGGGACTTTTTGGGGACCAAACCCAGTGGCGAGACCTTAAGATTGGGAAACGGGGGTACGGGGAAAGGTCCAGCGACCCTGCCCGCGACTAACTCCTTTTGAATGCTGGCCGCAGCCACCTCCTCCCTTCCTCTAAGGGATAAAAGGTTGGGAGCATCCTGAGGGGACCTATCACCCACAAAAGGGATACGAAATCCCTGCTTAAAACCTTGAAGAATATACTCCCTGTCCTCCCCCTTCGGGTACGATGCGAGCCAGCGCTCCAGCATGTCCACCTTAATTGGGGAGGGGGCCTTTTGGAGAACTAGCTCCATCCGTGGCAGCCTTGCCAGCCCACTGTCCACCCTTCCCTCTGCCTCGCGCCCCCCCAGGCTTGGGGCAAGCAGAGGCTGCGTGGGGGCCAGAGCATGTGGGACACTCATGCTTATACCTGCAGTTCTTTCGATTGCAGGAACCAGTTGATGAGAAAGTCCAGCACAGCAGGCGGGCTGGAACCCCCTGCCCCACCGCCTGGCGGGTAACCTGCGCTGGAGCCGCTCGCTGGACCGCATGTCTGCAATGGTATCTATCCCCCGGGGCAGGGCGTGTGGGTGTCATATACAAAAGCCAAAGCCTCTGGCACGGCTCATCCCATCTCATCTCGGGGTGAAGGGGAATCCTCATACGGAATTCCTCATCATATGCTAGCCATGAGGGGCCCGGGAAATCGACCATCGCCCTATATATGTTGTCCAAATATTGGACCATGGGAATAGCTAAATCCGGCCGCGCCCTCAGATATACCGCCATGTATATTAAATAAGCGGGGAGCCAGTTGGCCCAGGTACGCGGCGGCTTACGGCGGCGTGCCTGCTCCTTGTCCTTCTCATCCTGACCCTCCCTTTCCTCCTTGGTGGGCTCTCTGTTGAGGAGTGAGAAGATATCTACATACTCCCCTCGCCATATCTTTTCCCTAGTAGCCTGTGCCAGGTGATCACCCAGTGGCAAGGAATACCCTGCCGTCGGCAAGGCCGACAAAGGGACAGCCGGCCTGGTAAAAGGGGCCTGAATTAATCCAGCCACCCCCAGAACATTCCCTGTAGTGCAAGGACCCATGCCCACCCCGGTGCCCAAGGTGGCAGTCGTCTTCGCCGGGTGGGTCGCCGAGAGCGTGGCCCCCGCGCCACCCGCGCGAGGCCAAGGCCATTGAAAGGCCCCCCCTAGATTGGGAATGTGTGTGGATGTACTCGCTTGCACCGTATACTCACACGCTGCACCCCCATGGGCCGCCCCCACCGGGGGTTCCGGCCCACTGGGAGCGTCGGAGCTCACGACCGACGTAGAGCTCATCACCGGGGCTTGACCCGCACCTGGTTGCTGGCTGGGGAGCTGCGAGGCAGTGGCCGAAACCGCGCCACACGCCTGCAGCAGCTCGACCCTCCCCGCCGGCTGTTGTCCTCCAGCCGACAGCGTCTCAAAAGGAACCCCGAAAGGGGCGCCCGCCTGACTGGCCCGCGCCAACGACGCCTCCAGGGCCGCAATGCGGGCCAGCAAGGTGTCCACGTTGACCATGGGCAAAGGGCCGGCCGGCCCGCCTGGCCCAGGGATGGGTCCAGGTCCCTGTACCCCGGGACCCACATATGGCCATTGGCCAGCACCGAATCCCGGCAGGGTTGGTGGAGAAACCAGCCAAGGCAGGGGGCCGCACCACCCCCCAAGGCTAGAGGGCCCCGGGAGAGGCTGCAGCCCAAGAGGAGTAGGCCCGACAGAGTGGGCAGGAGCAGGAGCGGTGTCCACCGCTCGTGGGCCGCGGGCCGGAACCCCTTCCGCGCCCGCACTCCGATCACCCACCCCGGGCCAAGGGGCAATAGACCCCATTCCACCGGCCCCGGCCGGGGCTGGCAAAGGTGGCTGCTGAGGAGGCGGCACCGCGGTCCTCCGACCTGGGTTGCGCCTCCTAGCAACGCGAACTGAGCTCGAAGCTGCCTTCTTCTTCGAAGGCATCTCGACCGGAGCAAAAAGGGGAAGCCGGAAAGGCAGAACCGCTACCAAAAGGCTTCCCGGTAAGCTAACGAGCGACGGAGACGCAGAAAAAACTTCTCCGCTCCGTCGCTGAGGTAAAATGGCAGCTTGGCTGCCTCGTGGCCACCCCTTTTATAAGGGAGTTGGCCACGCCCCTAACTACCCGGATTCTCTGTCCTGTGGGGGGGGCCCGCAAAGGGCGCGGCGGCCATTTTGGCACCGCGCTTGCATTCTGCAGAGAAGAAACCCACTAAGCAGCACAAAAGCTTTTCTGAACAGCTACAAAAATTTGCAGATTTATATGGCAGAGATTGGAATGATTAACCCATCAGGACAACATCCATCCTGATATTTGCCAGCACTAGACAGATGACTAATCCTGATTTTTCTCAGCACACCTATCTAGTCATAATAATAATTAGAATGACTGCATGGAGGGGGAAAAGGGGGAGATAAATGGTTGCTACTGATGCAGAGCAGCCTCAGTTTCTCTGTCTCTAGTGCAATGTTATTTCTGTGTTATTTATTGTATAGCAAACAAGTGGGTAACCACAAAAAAGCTGTCTGTATGATGCCAGAACCTGGATTGGATTCAAGCTGTTCATTGAAACTTCCCTTAGTGACAGAAAATTAATCAAGAAGAAGGACATTTCAGAGAACACATCTGTCATGCCACGTTCTCCAAGTGAAATGTCTAGCAGGCGCAGCATGAGGTAAAGACTCTTGTCCTAAGAAACAGCAAGGCTATTATCACTGTGCATAGAAGAGGATTTGGCTCATTGCAGAGGAGAATGACTGATTTAGAGAAATGGGATTAGATATGGTAGCAGCTTGAATTATGAGTAAATCCCAGATTAAGTATTAGGCTTCTTGTCTGTTATTACCTATGTAAAGGTACTTATTACATCTAAAAGTTATTTTGCATTTTCTTATCACTTAAGGTGATATAATTGATATCTTCAGTCATGTTGTTAGAAAGCCAGCATGACATTGCTTGAGTTTTGGTTTGGCACACAAATTTGCTTTGGAAATTTCAGCTGATGGTCCAGATGTCTTTATTAAGTTTAAAGCCTGAAACATGCTACAAAACTTTGTTTCACTTGATTTATACAGTTGAAACATCTAGTTCTAGTTCTAGGAAAAGGTAAAGGTCGCCCTTGCTCGAAAGCCAGTCATATCTGACTCTAGGATTCAGTGCTCATCTCTGTTTATAGCCAAAGAGCCAGCGTTGCCTGCATATACAGATGTTTCCATGGAATGTGGCAGGCATGACTAGACACCGGAGTGCACAGAATGCTGTTTACCTTCCCAATGAAATGGCCCCTTATTTATCTCCTTGCAATTTGTTGCTTTCCAACTGCTAGGTTGGCAGGAGCTGGGACAAAGACAGGAGCATCACTCCATCATGCAGTACCCAGGAATCGAACTCTGACCTTCCAATCAGCAGGTTCAGCGCCTTAACCACTTGAGCCACTGCAGTCCCAAGCTAGTTCTAGAACATAGCTGTAAAGTATCCCGTATTGGCCGGGAAACACCCATATTTTACCCTCTTTCCCGCCTGTTATTAGCCTCTTCTTCTAAAAAGATACAGTAATCTCTATTCAATATGTTTAAATCTTTTGGATATGTTCAAATACCTCTGTTCGAATCAACAATACTATGTTTGTCCTTGAAAGTGATATGTTCGCAAAGTCTCATTCTTTATAGAAGGCATAATAAGTAGAAAGTGGAATGGCTGAGAGGTAGAAAAGGAGAGGGAAGACGGCAAGGGTATAAGCACAGGGGAGGGAAGTAAACACCCTAAGAGCAGGAGTCAAATGAATAAAAATAGCAAAAATATTTATTAATATGAGTAGTCAAGTGCGGCACCCCGGTAAAATAGACTGAAAGGAGAAAACAATAGGGATAAGGATCATAATGTCATGGCACATAAACTAATCATAAGTCATATACATCCAATGAATCATACAATATCCCTAAAGTGAATCCCGAGTACCCATGGACAAGAGGATCTCAAATAATCAATGGAACCGCCGAAATTGTCCCATCAATCTAATATCGAACAGTCATAAGGTAATACAAGGTACAAGTCCGGTAAGCAACAAATATCAGTCCAATGTGGAAAGCCAGAAGATCCTGCCAAAAGGTCCAAGGGGGAAGATCCCAAAATAGTAATAAATCCGGGAGCCACGCCAAGAGAGTAAAGGTGTCGTTGCAGAAGGGGAAAGATCAATCGTCCATATCCTTCCGGTAAATGGATATATCGTGGTCCTTTGTTAAGACTCTGCAACAGTTAAACATAGTACACAAAACTAGTATATATCTACAAATTAATACACTCTAACAGCACGGATATACAAAAATACATAAAGAGAAAAGAGGAAAAGAATTACCTAGATCATCAATACTGCCTTCAAAAGTATATTCCTACGAGGTCAGAGCGTTATCTGTAAATGTAGCTGGCCCAATATATAAGAATGGTATTTTCGAAGCTCACAATGAGCACCTGTAGATCGTCAAAGTGCCGATCTGCTGTAACACTTAAAGGCACAATGATATCAAGAAGAGGAATAAGGAAAAACACAGGGAGGAAGAACTACAAAAAGGCTGAAAGATCATGTTCATTGTTAAGACCTTTTCAGGATGTTCGTGTATTGATTGAACATCTTTTGTCCTCTCGGTCTCATGCAGATCCTCCTACTCATTTTCTTATGGATTTGGTGGATATAGTTTTTGAGCATAATTTTTTTCGATTTCAGGATTCTTTTTATTTACAAACACAAGGGGTGGCCATGGGGGCAAATTTTGCCCCCTCGGTGGCTAATATTTATATGAATGATTTTGATCGGACTTATATTCTTGATCCTCGTGTCAATCCATTTTTTACTCACATTTTGACTTATAAACGATACATTGACGATTTATTTTTCGTATTCGACAACCCCACTGCTATACCAGATTTTGTTCATTGGATTAACTCTATTCATGACCATTTGACTTTTACACATTCTGTCAACTCGCATTCCATCCCCTTCTTAGACCTTGAGATTTATATTTCTGATAATAAGCTCAACATGAAACTATTCAATAAACCTACAGACAGACATGCCTACTTGCAGTACCGATCATTCCACTCCCACTCTCTTAAATCCAATATTCCTTTTAATTTATTTCTGAGAGCGAAACGCTACTCATCTAGGGAATCGGATTTCCATCAGGCTGCTTTAAATATCCAGCATTCGTTACGCCATAGAGGCTACCCCGAACGGGTCATTTTATCCGCCTATAATCGAGCTAAATCTAGACCCCGTGATACTTTATTCCAGCGCCGGGCAGACTCCACGGATAATAAGATCATCTGGTCACTGGACTACACACCTTTAGCACAGAAAATTAAAAATGTCATATACAAACATTGGCATATTGTGGACATGGTCCCGGGTTGCCACAATAAACCCATTATTGGATTCCGCAAGACTAGATCTATTGCGGCTATTATTTCTAAAACTGACTGCTTGTCTAAACCCCTTCCCTCACTTGGACTGCCCGCGGGACATCACACTTGTGGACATTGTCACTTCTGTAAATTTATGTGGACTACTAATCTGGTCTCTATTCCCAACAGTGACTACAAACTTGCACTATCCTCCTTCTCCAATTGCAATACCTCCAATTCCGTGTATATGATCCTCTGCCCTTGCCAACTAGCGTACATCGGACAATCTTCCAGACCCTTGAAAACCCGCCTTGGCGAACATCAATCCCGTATACGACACCATGTTGCCACCTCTCCTCTTGTAGCCCACTTCGAAGAGAAAAAACATTCCCATTTAGACATACGAGTGGTCATACTTGAAATTTTTATTCCTCGCAAGTTCCATCATGTAGATAAGACACGTTTTTTATTACAACGTGAAGCTTTCTACATTCATCGGTTTTCCACCTTGGCTCCTAAAGGTCTTAACAACGAACATGATCTTTCAGCCTTTTTGTAGTTCTTCCTCCCTGTGTTTTTCCTTATTCCTCTTCTTGATATCATTGTGCCTTTAAGTGTTACAGCAGATCGGCACTTTGACGATCTACAGGTGCTCATTGTGAGCTTCGAAAATACCATTCTTATATATTGGGCCAGCTACATTTACAGATAACGCTCTGACCTCGTAGGAATATACTTTTGAAGGCAGCTGAGCGTGTGTATTGATGATCTAGGTAATTCTTTTCCTCTTTTCTCTTTATGTATTTTTGTATATCCGTGCTGTTAGAGTGTATTAATTTGTAGATATATACTAGTTTTGTGTACTATGTTTAACTGTTGCAGAGTCTTGACAAAGGACCACGATATATCCATTTACCGGAAGGATATGGACGATTGATCTTTCCCCTTCTGCAACGACACCTTTACTCTCTTGGCGTGGCTCCCGGATTTATTACTATTTTGGGATCTTCCCCCTTGGACCTTTTGGCAGGATCTTCTGGCTTTCCACATTGGACTGATATTTGTTGCTTACCGGACTTGTACCTTGTATTACCTTATGACTGTTCGATATTAGATTGATGGGACAATTTCGGCGGTTCCATTGATTATTTGAGATCCTCTTGTCCATGGGTACTCGGGATTCACTTTAGGGATATTGTATGATTCATTGGATGTATATGACTTATGATTAGTTTATGTGCCATGACATTATGATCCTTATCCCTATTGTTTTCTCCTTTCAGTCTATTTTACCGGGGTGCCGCACTTGACTACTCATATTAATAAATATTTTTGCTATTTTTATTCATTTGACTCCTGCTCTTAGGGTGTTTACTTCCCTCCCCTGAGAGGTAGAAAAGTCACTTCCCAAGATTTTAATAGTTCAAGTCTGTCCAGGGTCTTTTTGAAAAGAAAGATATTCAAAGAGATTTTTGAAGATCTTTTGAAGTAGGTACTTTAGTTCTATCTTATTTTTTTTTGTAATGCATACAAACCTATCTCAAAGAAGACTACAAAAATGCTGTCTGTACTACAGGCTTTCCAAACCTTTTCCCACCAGGGGCCAGTTCCCACCACCATGCTCAGCTGAGGGTCTGGAGGCGTGGCTGCGCACACAGCTTATGGTTTTGTCATCATTGGCTTTGGGAATTGCGCCGGTTTAGCAGCTTTTTGCACAGCCTCCGCTGCTGCCCAGGGCGATGGGAGGCTTTTTCAGAGCATGTTCACTCCAGTTTTGGATATTTTTTCACCACTTCTCGGCTGCGCTTCGGCAGCCAAACCGTGCGGTTAGCAACTTCCTGGTTCCACACTGGGAACCCAAGCACTGACATAAGCTCCATCCGGCACTAGAAGTCACTAACCGGCACAGTTTGGCCACCGAAACACAGCCAAGAAGCAGTAAAAAAAATCCAAAAACAGAGTGAATATGCTCCGAAAAGCCTCCTGCTGCCCTTGGAAGCAGTGGAGAGTATTGCAAAAAAAGTCACTAAACTGTTGTGATTCCCCCCACCGCAGCAGTAAGTGACGTGTTGCGACTTCCGGTGGTGGGGGCAGGTCTAGAGGTGCCTGGGTGGCCACTGTGGGCTGTATTAATGAGAAAGACACTGCCTCAGTTGTTATTGGTTATGATTTGCACCTCCATGGATAAACCATCCCTTTATTTAACCAGTGGCAGTTATCAAGTAAGAGACATCCACACTGGCAGTTCAGAGGGGAGTTTAAAAAGAGTGAGACTTTTGAAAGGCTTCTCGTTTGGGCTGGATTAAGCCCGTGGCCATACGTTGGCCACCCGTGCTGTACTGCCTTGATTCTCACTGACTATAGTATTGATAATTACCATTACCAACTAACAACTTGACACTCTTCAAATTTCCCTCAGTGTAATTGCTGCTGTTCAATAGTACACAAGGCTCCTGCTCACAAATCTGACCTTGCTGCTATGGAAAAAGACACCCACTTAAATCCTTCACAATGTTACCCAAACACTTGGGACTGCTGAGCCACTTCTTTATGGTCCGTGGAGGAATGTTACTTGTGCCACCATTGATTACCAAACCAGAAGCCTTTCAAAAGTCACACCCTTTTTAAACTCCCCTCTGAACTGCCAGTGTGGATGTCTCTTACTTGATAACTGCCACTGGTTAAATAAAGGGATGGCTTATTTAATTTAATTTAATTTTAATAGTCATATTTATATATGCCCCCCACTCAGGTAAAACCTGACTCAGGGCGGCATTACAGCAAATTATAACAACACATAAAACACTATTAAAAACCCATATCTCACCCACCCATCCCACCCACTATAAAAAAGAAGAGAGAGTTCTTAACTATTTACATAAGCCAGCAGGCAGGGACTGTATTCCCATTAGGGCCCCACACCTGCCCTGCCAGCAGGGTTTTCACTCCTTTCCTGAAGGGCAGCAATTCTCTTTGAAGTCTTAGATCTGTTGGCAGGAGGTTCCAGAGAGTTGGTGAGGACACGGAGAAGGTCCTCCTTCAGGTGCTGGATAGATGTGCACCCCAGTTGATGGCACTATTACAGAGCCCCTCCGGTCCGCTCTGGTTGGACGGGCAGACATTCTTGGGACTATGCGGTCTCTAAGGTATCCTGGCCCATTGCCATATAGGGCCTTAAAGGTCAAAACCAGCACCTTGATTGCACCCAGCCGGAGACAAACTGGTAACCAGTGCCGCTCTCGAAGCAGCGGTGAGGTGCGGGCATATCATCCGCACCCCATCACTACCCGGGCCGCTGCATTCTGGACCAGCTGCAGACTCTGAATGGTCATCAAGTGCAGCCCCATGTAGAGCGCATTGCAGTAATCTAGTCGGGAAGTGACCAGAGCGTGAGTGACCATAAGCAAGGAGCCCCAGTCCAGGAGCGTGCACAACTGGCAAATCACCCGAAGTTGGGCAAAAGCCCTCCTGGCCACAGCCGCTACCTGTTCTTCTAGCAGCAGCCGCGAGTCCAGAAGGACCCCCAGGTTGCACACCGGGTCTGTCTGGGGCAAAACAGCCCCATCCAGTACCAAAGATGGTAGCTCCCTAGATAACATGCGGCCCCTTATCCATAGCCACTCTGTCTTGCTGGGATTCAGCCAAAGTCCATTGGCCCCCATCCAGACCCCAACGGCCTCCAGGCATCTGGATAGGATTTCAACGGCATCACTGGGGTCCCAATGGACCGAGATGTACAACTGAGTGTCATCTGCGTACTGATGGTACCGCACCCCGTGGGAACGAATGATCTCTCCCAGTGGCTTCATGTAGATGTTAAATAGGAGAGGAGAGAGCACCGAACCCTGAGGCACCCCATACTTGAGAAGCCTAGGGCTGGACCTCTCACTCTCTAACCACACCGACTGGGTACGGCCCTCCAGAAAAGAGGAAAACCAGGACAACACAGTGCCCTGGATCCCCAGTCCTTTGAGCCATTCCAGAAGGATACCGTGGTCGACGGTATCAAAGGCCGCTGAGAGGTCAAGAAGAGCAAGGACGGATGGATAACCCCCGTCCCGCTCGTGCCAGAGATCATCCATCAGTGCGACCAATGCCGTCTCCGTACCATACCCAGGCCTGAATCCTGATTGAAAGGGGTCTAGATAATCCACTTCCTCCAGGATACTCTGCAGCTGGCACGCCACCGCCTTCTCCAAAACCTTACTCAGAAAGGGCAGGTTGGAAACCGGCCTGTAGTTGTTAAGGACAGCTGGGTCAAGGGATATTTTCTTCAGGAGGGGGCGCACCAAAGCATGTTTTAGCGGTGCAGGAAACACCCCCTCCCGTAATGATGCATTTATTATCGCCCCGACCCAGCCACCTGTCACCACCTTGGAGGCTTTCACTAACCAGGTGGGACAGGGGTCCAAAGGACATGTAGTGGCATGCACAGCTGCAAGGAGCCTGTCCACTTCATCAGGGACAACAGGATCAAACCGATCCCAGATCGTACAGCAAGACTGTGCTCCGGTCCCCCCCCCCCCAACCCTCCCCATCCACGCCGGGATTCAGCCCTGAATGAATCCAATCGATTTTCTCCACCACATGATCAGCAAAGTCCTCAGCCGAACCCTGCCAACTGGGCACCGATCCCCCCCTACCAAGGAGGGACCTGGTTACCCGGAACAGGGCAGCTGGGCGATTCAGCGGAGGCAATAAGGGTAGTGAAGTATTGCCGCCTCACCACCCCCATAGCCACTAGGTAGGCCCTAATAGCAGCTCTAGCTAGTGTCCAATCGGAGTCATCCCGGGTCTTCACCCAGCGGCGCTCAAGGTGTCTCTTTGCCCGTTTGAGCTCTCACAGTTCATCCGTGAACCACGGGGATGACCTAGCCCCATAGGCTTGGAGAGGCCGCAGTGGCTCTGGTGACCTCCAGACTAGACTACTGTAATGCACTCTACATGGGGCTGCCCTTGATGACCATTCGGAGGCTGCAGCTGGTCCAGAATGCCGCGGCTTGGGTGGTGATGGGGTGTGGACGTTATGCCCATGCCTCACCACTGCTTCGGGGGCTGCACTGGTTACCAGTTTGTTTCCGGGTGCAATTCAAGGTGCTGGTTTTGACCTTTAAAGCCCTACATGGTAGTGGCCCAGAGTATCTCAGAGACCGCATCACCCTAAGGACGTCTGTCCATCCAACCAGAGCGGACCGGAGGGGCTCTCTAATTGTGCCATCAGTCGGGGGGGCTCGCCTCTCTGGCACAAGGAGGAGGGCCTTCTCCGTGTCCGCACCGGCCCTTTGGAACCTCCTGCCTGTGGAACTGCGTCTCCAGATGGAGTTGTTGCCCTTTAGGAAGGAACTAAAGACCTGGCTGGCGGGCCAAGTTTGGGGTGCGGGTGGGGATGGGGGTACCGTTGGGTGGTTGGTATAGAGAAGTGTGCCTTCCCCCAAGGTCCCTTCAGTTCGTGCGCACCTTTTAGGGGTGGGTTTTTTAACTTTTAACTTTTAACTTTGTTTTATCATGTGTCTTTTATGTATTTACTGTCTGCTATGTAAACCGCCCTGAGTTGGGTTGTACCTGAGTGGGCGGTATATAAGCATGAAAAATAAATAAATAAATAAATAAATAAATAAATTTCATCCAAGGCTGCTGTTGCCGTCCTGTTCCACAGGTCGACAAGCACCTCGGGTGAATCATGTAGCCGATCCAGAGGAACATCCCCCAGTTCCCTCTGGAATCCATTAGTTTGCCATCATTGGGGATGGCTTCTGAGGTGGCAAGGGAGTTCATGGCTTCCATGGCAGCCATGGGCCTGACTCAGGTAGTCTGGGGTCCGACCAGTGGTAGTGGTCACACGCCAGACTTAGTTTTCTTGTCGGAGCAGTGGCAGAATGATTTGAGATTACAGGATTTAGTCATCTCACCTGTGCCATGGTCATAATCCATAATCGCGTCTCTGGCTTCCCTCCGTGGCTTGGCCGGTTGCGGGGAGTGGAAGCCCAGCTGAGTTCCATCTCGGCAGAGCCCTCAAAAGCGGCCCACCCCTCGGTGCCCGCCATACCGTGGAGGTGCAAATCATAACCAAGAACAACTGAGGCAGAGTTTTCCTCTGCTTCTTAATAATCATAGGGGTCTAAAATTGAAACATCTATCTCGACCAGTGGTTTCCAAAGTGAGGCACATGCCCCACAGGTGGACTTCAATTCTCAGAAGCCTAAGTCAGTACATTGGCTGATCAGTGCTTTGGTGAATTGACTTAGGCTTCTGAGAATTGACGTCAAGAAACAAAAGGTTGGGAAACATTGATCTAGACACACGTCCAGAGACAACATACTGTACAAAGTCATTGGTGTAATCAAATGTTCTTATTGCTTGTATTGCCAAGATCTTCCTTTTACACCAGGGGTTCTCAACCTATGGCCCACAGGCCAGACTTGACCCAAAATGCCATTCTGTCCATCCCATCACCACCTCCACTGCACCAGGAAGTGGAAGCGGCACATTTGCATCAGCTGTAAAATGCATCAGTGCATGCACAAATACGCTCGTGGCTGTCGTAAATGCGGCAGTGGGTGCATTTTCAACAGTTGTAAATGTGCCCGCTTCCACTTCAGTGGGCGTGGTCCAGCCCACTCAGCTGTCTGGGGGCATGGTCAGGCCTGCAGCATAAAAAGGTTGCCCACCCTTGTTTTACACCCATATATTGGCTGAGAGGTTGGGAGAGGATATTGAGCTCCCAAGATTTCTCTTGTTATCTATGGATTAGATCCTAATATATGCTAACTGAAAAAAGTTAGTGGAAAGAAAGCTTGCCAGCTCTTCAGCCCTTGAGAGTGATTATAAAACCACTCCAAAATGTCAAGTGACCTTCCGGGGGAGGGGAGGGGGGCTTATAGAAGGAAGGGATGGGAAACTTGCCTTCTGTAAACTTGCTTCAGTTGACTTACTTTGGGATTCAAACCCAGTTTGAATAGATTTTTCTTTCTCTTCTCGCATAAGTTCAGGAAAACTTTGTTGGTATCACCAAAAAGTACAAATGTTTTTTAGGGAACCTACATTTTTCTCTTTTTCACATCCAATAAAATCACACCTTCAGTTCACAATACATGTGATATAGGCATTTAAAATAATTTAGATGAGGGATTAATGGGGGATGGACTTTGATTCAATCATGTAATTCTTGCACATTTATAGTTATATATATTTGTAAGAACAGAAACAAAAGAAGTATTGTGAGAAGATTAAAATGTTAATTTAAGTAAAAGTTTTCATGGTTTATAGTCCATTTTTTCAACCATCAATACAATATATTTTTACTGGCACACACAATTTAGTGCATGCCTTGCACCACAGACTCTGGGTTTCAGGTTAAGGAGCATGCAGAGAGAGATGTATCACTGAAATCTGTAGCTGATGAATACCTGAAACATCATGCACCCAGTGCCCTTATGACCTTTAAACTTCATACCATTGACCGTCAGACCAATTTAATTTGATCTACATACATAATGCATATAGTGTGTTCATTCCAACAATGCGGATCACTTGTTAATGCTTATCCTTAACTTCCAAAAAATAAAAGGAAGTTCAGGAAAGGATGAATTGCCTTCTGACATACTGCAGATGATGTAGTTTTGTAGATCTGGGCTTCTGACATGTTGTTTCCAGTGAAGCATAAATAGTCCTTTTGGGGATGGCAAAGAATTTCTCAAAAGAAAGAGGCAAACTAGAATTTATTACTTTATGAAATGGAGTGACAACTATTACTGCTGCTGGAGATACCAGAAAGGGAAAGGAAGGAATCCAGAAAAGGTTGTAGTTCTTCCACCCTGTATTGCTTGGATTTTTGATTTTCTATTTATATGGCAATTTTAAAAATACAAACAAATAGGCAAGACCCATGGAGAGTTGCTGTGGCAAGCTCCTTCCCATTGGGCCTGAGTCTCCTCTTTTATCATTCATTTGCTCATTTTCTTCCCATCATTAAAATTCTGTTCCCTTTCTCCTCCATAACTTAGGCCCATGATGGCGAACCTTGGCACTCCAGATATTCAATTCCCTGAAGCCCATGCCCCCGTGAATCCACATGAAGGGGTTTACAGTAATTCATTCAGCCCGCGCTGACTGCGTTGCTCCCGGAAGCGAAAGTAAAATGCACGGACAGCATTTACTTCTGCTTCCAGGAGCGATGAGGGCAATGCGGGTGTTGTGTTCTAATAGTGTAACCTTCTACATGTGATAACAATGTATCTGAACCAATGTAACCTTGCCTACGAGTAACAATGTAACCTTCAGCTGATCACTATAAACACTGTAATAGGACGCGAGCTAATGACCACCAGCTGGCAGCAGCGAGCGTCCAAGCTCTCTTGGTTCAAACCCATCAAAGGCCACAGCGCGGGAAGTTTCCCGCCGCTACCTACACCTGGACAAGAAGGGCGTGACCAGCCATGACGTCACGCGGGCAGTAGCCAATGGGCTATCGTGGAGCCACATTCAAATACGTTACTACTGTATATATAGAGCTGTTCGTCCGCCATTACCTCATGTTCCCTCTGTCCACCATGCAATAAACCTGACTTAACTCAGCCCTTGGCTGTTTCCTGTGTCTTGGCTCTCATACACTAAATTGGCGACGAAGGTGGGATTATGGATCCCCAAGGAGCCAGGGCACAGAGCGGGTTCAACATTACCAAACCGCAAGACTGGGAGCTTTTTGAGATGGACTTCCAGGCGGCACTGGTGGAACTCAAAGTCAAGGAAGACGACGAGGAAAGGAAGAGGGCCATCCTCACCCGCATGCTTGGGATGGAGACCAAGCGAACGCTGGTGGGCATTATTGCACCGAAGAAGATGGGCGAGTTCAAAACCGATGACATCATGAAACTGCTGCGTGAGCGTTTCCGACCCTCGAGGGCAATGTTTCCCGCTCGGAGCGCGTTTTGGAGGCGAGTTCAAGCGCCGGACGAGTCGGTAGAAGCCTTCGTAACAGCTATGAGAGTAGCCGCCACCCCCTGCAGATGGGACCGTTTTCTAGAGATGGCCCTCAGGGACGGAGTTCTGTGTGGCCTGAAGGACAAGGAAGTGCAGTGCAGCCTGATGAACAAGGAGCCGCCACCCACACTGACAGAGGTTGTAGAGGTTGTAGAGGCTGCGGAAGCCGCGGAGTCCACGAATGCTGGAGTGGATGAGATGCACAAGTGGCGTGAGTGGCGTCCGAGGGCCGGCAAGGCGGAAAACTCGTTGCACGGAAAGTCCGGACAGTCGGTGCACGCAACCCGACGGGCCTCGAAGTCGTCTTCGGAAAGCAGCGACGGCGAGGAGGTCCAGAAGGTCCGAAGGGGAGGGCGCCGTTGCGATGGTTGCGGAGCGGCCCATGAGCGCGTGAGGTGCCCATTCAGAAAAACCGAGTGCTACAACTGCGGCCGTCGGGGGCACATCGCCAAGGCGTGCAGGAAAAGGAAAGAGGGCCGGAGACAGTCACAAGACCGTTCGGCCAGACCGGACCGTACAGCGAGGTCCAAAGATGGCGCCCGGACCACGAGGAAGCAGGACGGCGTGGGCCGCATCTCGGACGACAGCGAGGGCGACGCTCCTGTGTTCAGCGTGTCTGCGGGACAGCCCCATTACTTCGTTGAGGTACTAGTACAAGGGACCCCTATTAGGATGGAAGTTGACTCGGGGTCCTCCTATTCTATAATTCCCCAGAGAGAGTTCTTGAAAATCGACCCCCACGTGCGGCCCAAACTTAAAGCGTTGAGGGCCACACTACGGGACGTACAGGGGAACAGCATTCCAGTGTTGGGGGTCGGGACATTCCGGGTTCGTTTTAAGAGACATTCTGCGGAGCTTCCCCTAGTGGTGCTAAAAGGGGGGAGTTGTAGCCTCCTCGGGACACAATGGTTCCAGCCGTTAGGTTTGTTCATAGGGGGGGTGCATGCTGTAGGTGTGGACCCAATACAAGCGGTGTGCGACGCACACCCCGCCGTTTTTAAAAGTGGACTGGGAAAGTTCAAGGGACCCCCTGTAGCCTTCGACCTAGACCCGGAGGTCCGCCCGATAAGACTCAAACCACGCAGGGTACCGTTCGCACTAAAGGACAAAATAGAGGCGGAACTGGACAAACTGGTGGGTCAGGGGATTCTTGTTCCTGTGGATTCCGCGGAGTGGGAGACTCCAATTGTAACAGCTCTGAAGGCTAACGGGGAGGTGCGCATTTGCGCTGATTATAAGTGTACAATTAACAAGGCGATCCGCCCTAATGCATACCCGGTGCCGGTGGTCAGCCACCTCCTGGCCAGGCTGAATGGGGGAAAGTGTTTCGCTAAGCTCGATTTAGCACAGGCCTACTAGCAACTCCCCGTAACCCCCGCCACAGCGGCGGCACAAACAATAGTTACACATAAGGGGGCGTTCCAGGTGTCGCGTTTACAGTTCGGCGTGAACTCGGCACCTGGCCTTTTTCAGTCGCTCGTGGAACGCCTCCTGAAGGGGCTGGAGGGGGTGTTGCCATATTTTGATGACGTGTTAATAACGGGGGGGAGTAAGGCCGAACTGGCACATAGATTGGATAAAGTGCTGACCGTGTTCGAAAAAGCGGGGCTGCGACTGAGAAAAGACAAATGTGTATTTTTCGAAACAGAGGTTGAGTTTTTAGGGTTCCGTGTCACGCCCGAGGGAATTAGGCCGTCCAAATCTAAGGTAGCCGCCATCAAGAAAGCTCCTCGCCCCACATCCAAAACCGAACTACAGTCATTTCTGGGGCTTCTCAATTTCTACCATACCTTCCTTCCACGGAAGGCGTCTGTTGCCGCGCCGCTCCATCAGTTACTTAAAAAAGAGGAAAAATGGCTGTGGGGGGACGAGCAAGAGAGGGCGTTCACAGAGTTAAAGCAACTCCTAACTTCCGAGGCAATCCTAACTCATTTCGATCCCAAACGGCCAATAGTTTTAGTCTGCGACGCATCCCCGGTGGGGGTGGGGGCGGTGCTTTGCCACGTGTTGAACGACGGAAGGGAGGCCCCGATAGCGTTTTATTCAAGGTCCCTGTCCCAAGCAGAGCGGAATTACGCACAGACCGACAGGGAGGCATTAGCGATAGTAGCGGGAACCAAAAAATTTCACGATTTTCTGTATGGTCGCCCGTTCAAGATCGTGACTGATCACAAGCCCCTGTTAGGAATCTTCACTGCAAATAAGCCCACGCCACACATCCTGTCCCCGAGAATGCTGCGGTGGGCTATTTTTCTTAACGCATACCAACTTGAGTTGGAATACCGGCCCGGGAAGGAGATCAGCCATGCAGACGCGCTCTCAAGGTCTCCGTTGCCCTTGTCGGACGATCAGAAGGCAGGGGTAGGAAGAGACCGCCAGGTATTGCTAATAGAGGTCTTAGATTCACCCCCATTAGTACCGGCCGACATTGCCAAGGCAACGGGAAAGGATAGAACACTGGAGAAAGTATGCTCGTGGGTACAGAAGGGGTGGCCGGCGTCATCCCCAAGCATGGAATTCGACCCATTTTTTCGAAAGCGAATAGAATTGTCATTAGAGAGGGGGTGCCTCTTGTGGGGCCAACGGGTGGTGGTTCCTACGTCCCTGCGACCGAAGGTGCTAAAGTTGCTGCACGTCAGCCACCCGGGAATCGTCC
Source organism: Bradypodion pumilum (assembly GCA_035047305.1). Taxonomy (NCBI): domain Eukaryota; kingdom Metazoa; phylum Chordata; class Lepidosauria; order Squamata; family Chamaeleonidae; genus Bradypodion; species Bradypodion pumilum. The sequence goes on from JAWDJD010000001.1 coordinate 94,459,539, forward strand.
GTTCCAAGGCACTGGCCCGGAGTTATTTTTGGTGGCCCCAGCTGGACGCAGACATAGAGCATATGATTGGCACTTGTGAGGCATGTCAGGGCTCCCGGCCGGAGGTAGCCCGTCTTCCGCATAGGGAATGGGACGCAGCAAGGGGACCGTGGTCCAGGGTGCACGTAGATTTTGCTGGCCCGTTCCGAGGAACCATTTTTCTCCTGGTAGTGGATGCGTACTCAAAGTGGCTGGAGGTCATTCCGGTAAAGAGCACATCCTCCGCCACTACCATTGGCCAGCTGAGGAGAGTCTTTTCCACGTTCAGTTTACCCGACACTCTGGTCAGCGATAACGCTAGCTGTTTCACGTCCGCTGAATTCGCGGCATTCATGGAGGCAAATGCAATTCGGCACGTCACATCCACGCCGTTTCACCCGGCCACGAATGGCCAAGTGGAACGGTTGGTGCGCACAACAAAAGATGCGCTGCGGCGCATGGGCTCAGGGGACCTCAATCACCAAGTTTGTCAATTTCTGTTAGCGTACAGAGTGACCCCCTTAGCATCCGGATACTCGCCGGCTGAGCTGCTGATGCGGAGGAAACTGACCACGATTTTGTCCAGGTTAGACCCGACGAGGGTCGAGGACAAAGGGAAGAACATAGGGTTAGCGGTCTCGAAAGGTTTCGGCGTAGGCGATCCTGTACACTGCAGGAACTATGCCAACGCAGGCCCAGCCTGGGTGCCAGGGACGATAGTAGAACAGACGGGACCAGTGTCGTATCGGGTGGAAACGAACACCGGTCTCCTCTGGAGGAGGCACGCTGACCAACTGCGGCGCCGAGTGAGTGAGGGGCCGATCAGTGGGGCTCAGCAACCAGATTCAGCGATAGGGTTCTCCCCCACCCGTTTAGCCCAAGGGGGAGACAGAGTAGGACACCAGTCCACAGCCAGGGGGGAAAGCAGTGAGCCCGGCTCATATCCTTTTGATACGCCAGTTCTAGCAGAGCTATCCGAGCCCGGGGAGGGGGAAAAGGAGTTTGCAGCCGCCGCTACCGCGTCCCCCGAATTCGATTACGATTTTAATTTTGATAGCCGGGGGGGTTTTTTGGAGTGTTCCCCCACCCGTCCAAGCGAGAAGAGGGGTTTTTCGTTAGCCCCCAGTGCCCCCGGTTCTTCCCAAACAAAGCACACCCCCCCCAACAAAGCCGCAGAGCCGCGGCAAGCCACTAACGAGTCATCCTCTCCGATTACAGGGCAGGAAGCCAGGGAGCAAGGAGGAGGGAGCGAAGCCGGGGCAGGGCAGCCCGCGCCGAGACCCCAGCGTGTGCGAAATAAGCCATCTTGGCTGAGAGACTTCGTCTCATCCTAGGGGGGAGGAGTGTTGTGTTCTAATAGTGTAACCTTCTACATGTGATAACAATGTATCTGAACCAATGTAACCTTGCCTACGAGTAACAATGTAACCTTCAGCTGATCACTATAAACACTGTAATAGGACGCGAGCTAATGACCACCAGCTGGCAGCAGCGAGCGTCCAAGCTCTCTTGGTTCAAACCCATCAAAGGCCACAGCGCGGGAAGTTTCCCGCCGCTACCTACACCTGGACAAGAAGGGCGTGACCAGCCATGACGTCACGCGGGCAGTAGCCAATGGGCTATCGTGGAGCCACATTCAAATACGTTACTACTGTATATATAGAGCTGTTCGTCCGCCATTACCTCATGTTCCCTCTGTCCACCATGCAATAAACCTGACTTAACTCAGCCCTTGGCTGTTTCCTGTGTCTTGGCTCTCATACACTAAAGCGGGCCAGATGGATTGCTGTAAACCCCTTCATGTGGATTCACGTGGGCTTGGGCTTCTGGGAATTGAAGTCCAAGAACATCTGGAGTGCCAAGGTTCGCCATCATGGCCTTAGGCTTTCTTCCCTTCCTCTTGCCATCAGCTCTTTGCAAGTTCAGACCACAAGAAATCCAATCAGCACCCATCTAATTCTATTGCTCTGAAATTAATGGGACCTTAAAACATTGGGACTACGGTGGCGCAAGTGGTTAAGATGCTGAACTTGAAGTCGGCAGGTCAGCGGTTCGAGACCCGAGTACTACACAATGGAGTGAGCGCCTGTCTGTCCCAGCTCCAGCCAACCTAGCAGTTTGAAAACAAGAATTTGCAAGAGATAAACAGGTACCACTGCAGTGGGAAGGTAAACTCTGTTCCATGCACTCCAGTGTCTAGGCATGCCTACCACATGTCCATGTAAATGTTTGCAGATGCAAACAGTGCTGGCTTTTTGGCTGTAAACAGAGATGAGCACTTAACCCTAGAGTTAGATACGACTGGCTTTCGAGCAAGGACGACCTTTACCTTTACTTAAAACATTGGCCAGAGTCTGCACTGTAGCTTGACTTTTGGTTGGAGTACTATTTTATTAATTGATCTCATAGATACAGTAAAGAGCAAAAGAACTAGTAATAATAGAATTAGTTTTAACTACTTGCAAACTGTTGTTAAGAAAACACAAAATAACTTTACAATGAGCCAAGATAGCCAGCTGTTATCGTGGACTTTTATTCCCAAGAAACGTTAGCAAAATTGGATGTTTATTTTTTTCTTTTAATTGTTAAAATTGAGATACTAAAATGAAATGGCACATGACATTAGCAAACATTGGGAAGAGACTAGTAGGGGAGAAACAAGGTACAGTATTTTTTATTGGATTATCACTGGCAGTATTTGCTTTTCTCCCACAATCTGAGCCAAAGAGGAGATAGAGGCATGGAGCAAGATTCCCAGTGGCCTTGGTACTGTGTTTATATTGCTGTTGCAACACAATGAAGCCGGGCACAAATCCTGTCAGACTGGTCAAAGGAATCACGCTTTGTTCTTCTGCATTATCTGCTGGAATTAACACCCCCTCCCTCCCAAAAAAAACCCCAACAACTCTCCAACAACTCCTCAAGTGTCATCTGGACAAGGACTGAATCAATTAATTGCTAGTGGCTTGAAATGCATTTCTTGCATATTATATTTGAGGCTATGTTCACTAGGAAAAAAGCTGAATTTAACATGGACAGTCCCTTCTATTTAATGTTTTGTAAAGCAACAATACATCAAGACCATCAAGACCAATTACTTTCAAGGAAATCAGGATTGTGGAATTATGATATAACAGTCATACTGGTACAAATACTAACAACCTCCTGTGAAAGAGCACTTTTAGTCTCATCTCTTAAAATTCTCTGAACACCATCACCTACAATTCCTTTACCCTACCTGTATTTTAACCTAGGCACAAATTCTCCTATGCTGGAATAGTCCCAGAGCACTTTCAACATATCACCAGTGAGGTATTTACTGGTAATCCTGAATACATGCTATGGGGGCAGGTAGAGGAAAGAAGACAACCTCAAGTGTCAGCTGTTCCCTCCCATGTTGCTGGGTGGTGGTGGTGGTGGAGGAGAGAAAGAGAGAGACCCCTATCTATAGCAACCATCTCAGTTCCAACTTCTCCTCATCTTGGTGTTACCTCATTTTCCAGAAGGTTAACTCGTGTGGACACAGTATTGGACCTTCCCACATTTTGCCTCAGTGATTCAGGGATGAGGCATTCTTGACAAATACAAGAACCTGCTCCAAGATGATAAAGAGTCTTCTAGTTTAAGGTCAAGGGGATCTTAAGGTAATCTACTCCTCTAATAACAATGTGCAAATTACTTCTCCAATGGAAGCAAAATACCCACACTCTCATCATGGAAATAAGGTGTTTAACAGATAGATGTCTTTTTAAAATTTGAAAATATATTCAGAAAACAAACAAGTTCAATGATGAAATGTTTTTAGATGAAGGAAAGGAAGAAAGACCTGTCAATGGAATCTCAGCACCCTTCATTTGCAGACTATAAAAATTATTCTGATATATTCTTTTTAACACACGCAACTATGAAGAAATACTGCAGTGTTTTTTGTTTGGTTTTGTTTATCATTATGTGCAGATCTTTCCCCCTCTAAAGCATAGAACTAGGATTGAACACTTGTATTTATGAAGGTTAAAGAACTGGCAGGAGTGGAAATTTACTGTGCTGATTTATCTCCAATCCAGGTATAGTCCAGACAGCTGCAATATGAGTCTCCTTATAAATCCATGGCAATAACCTTAACTCTGACCTCTACAGATGGGCAAAGAGGACTGAAATTTAATTCTTTGTACTGTCCCCACCTTTTTATTTTATATTTTATGGGGCAAGGCATGTCTTGTGAGCAGAGCAACTGCTCTCTTTTTTCAACAGAACAAATGTACATTTCATACAAGAACTGCACAGCCTTCACTGTATTTGTTTTCAGAAGGCAGTTACGAATCACAAGAAAGGAATGGTCTGCATCAAAATTCCTTTTTCCTTTTCAATCAGAAAACTGGGATTTAACCTCTGGCCTAATCAACAACAAAAGCTGACTTCCTGTGTGGGGGGCATGACACACTCATCTGAACAGTAACTTGGCAAGCTCGTCCTAATGGGTAGAGATGACAGCAAAACCTCCAGGGAACAACACTAGAAGGACTAATGATTAGCTATGCCACCTAGGTTCCAAATGTTTTCTTGGAAACAGGACAGTTTTAAGTGGAACATAAGTAGATATTTGCTTGGCTGGTCTGTTTTTGATTTGTTGTGTGTTTTGTTGGGTTAGTTGATGTTTTTATGTGCACCACCCAGAGTGGGAAATTTCCCAAATGGGGGGTATAGAAATGTAATAAATAAATAATAAATAAAATAAAATGAACTTTAGGGACATCAAGGAAAACTGCATTTACCTTCTGACAACCTAGCAACGGGAAGTTGAGAGGGAGATTTATGCAATCAGTAGCATAATACAGCAATGTGGATCCTTAGATCCAGTCCAGTGAATTTGTACTCCTAAGTACTCAAGTAAACAATAGCCTGTTGAAAGGAACCATACCCCCTATCATTTTTAATTACCAGCAAAGCTCCTTGTAAATAGAAGAACACAATTCAAAAATATTCCTGATAACCAAGAAGATGTTCTTTTGCCTGTGTTCAACACAAATCCCTCTTTGTGGCACTGGATTTTTTCCTTTTATGTTCATTGAAGGGTCTGCAATTTACAAACTGGATTTGGTAACCCGAAACGTTGTTCCTGCCATTTATGATCCTCAGATCCTCAATGTTTTCTCAAAGCAAAATTAAAATTTGTGCCTACATACATACATGGGCAAAAAGATGCACAGCGATACAGATGACTGCTTCAGGTCAGTATTGACTAACAAGCAGTTTTGAGCAGCCAAGAAATCCTTTTTTTATGATGCAAAAGTATAAGCTGTCAAGGAAAGTTACTGGCTGGAAGCATACTTCATTGTACCTGGAACATCATCCTTGGGCATGCATAAGCTTGCATTATAGACATAAGAATAGCCATTTGTGTAGACATTCTGGTTTTAATATAGAAATGCTAGTTAACTTAGAACAATTCAAATAGGGTTCTACAAAGCATGGTATTTGAACATTTTATTGCAATTCCTTAGGGGTAATTATATTATACCATATGTCCCCATCTTTATTTAGGAATAAACTGCATATAATTTCTCTTGCCTATAAAAAAATCTACTGGATGCAACTTAATATTATTACTGTGGTGCTTTAGGAATTCCAGAGTCATTCAGAGGGATGCACTGTATTGGAAATTATTATTGTTAAAAATTAGTGAAGAGTCAGCACAGTAGCTGGTGCAGAATGGGGTTCTTTGGAGCAAAAAGTCAATGGCTGAAATCCAGCGGCAAGTCACAACTAAACTAGTCCCATAGAATCAATGAAGCTTATTGAGGAGTTGACTCACCAATTCCCACTGACTGAACATACCTACTCTAGTTACAAGTTACTACTGGATTTCAGCCAATGAATGTTATATTGGAGAGAAACAAACAAACAATCAGAATTTACATGGCTTTTCTCCCCTCTTAAACCTGAAATTGCTTCTTTTTTTCCTACTGGTCAAATCATTTGGTTTAATTTTGTGTGCCAAACATTATTTTCAAGAAAGTGATTCAAATGAAAGCGCGGCGCCAAAATGGCCGCCGCGCTCTTTGCGCCCCCCCCACCCAGACTCAGACATCTGGGTGAGTTAGGGGGCGTGGCCACCCTCTATAAAAGGGGTGGCCACGAGGCAGCTGAGCTGCCATTTTAAAAGAGCGACGGAGAGGAGACGTTTTCTCCGTCGCTGTGGTTCTTTCCCCCCCTTGGTCCTTCCTGGCTGGGAAGGAAGGTTTTTGCACGGAGCCTTTGGCTTGCTGGCTCCTCTGTGCCTTTTTGCGCTCTTCGATCCCTGGAAAGGGATCCTGCTCATTAAGAACATAAGAACATAAGAACAGCCTTGCTGGAACAGGCCACAGCCCATCCAGTCCAGCATTCTGTCTCACACAGTGGCTCACCATTTCCTTCAGGGTATTCCCAAGGAGATGCCTTCACCTGCTTAGGATTCCCTGGAAATGGCATTGAGAGAGATCCTGCCTATCTCTCCAACCCGGAGGTTGTCCTTAGGTAGCCATAATTATAGCCATTGATAGCCTTGTCCTCCATGAACTTGTCTAATCCTTTCTTAAAGCTGTCAAGACTGACAGCTGTCACCACTTCTTCTGGCAGGGAGTTCCATAGACCAGTAATCCTCTGGGTGAAAAAGTACTTTCTCTTATTTGTTTGAGAACTAGTACCCAAAAGTTTCATGGAGTGTCCCCTAGTTCTAGTGTTGTGCGATAGGGAAAACAGTTTTTCCTTATCCACTTTGTCCACACCGTGCATGATTTTATAAACTTCAATCAGGTCACCTCTTAGACGCCGTCGTTCAAGAGTGAAAAGGCCCAACCGTTGCAGCCTCAGATGGTAAGGAAGGTGTTCCAGTCCCCTAATCATTCTGGTTGCCCTCCTCTGTACTTTCTCCAACTCCATAATATCCTTCTGGAGGTATGGCGACCAGAACTGTACACAGTATTCCAGATGGGGCCTCACCATAGATTTATAAAGAGGCAAAATAACACTTGCTGACTTATTTTCTATACCCTTCCTAATGATCCCTAACATTGAGTTTGCTTTTTTCACTGCTGAGGCACACTGGGTTGACACCTTCATTGAGCTGTCCACCAGGACACCAAGGTCCCTTTCCTGGTTTGTCGCAGAGAGTTCAGACCCCATCAGTTTATAAATGTAATTGGGGTTCTTTGCCCCAACATGCATCACTCTGCACTTACTAATGTTGAAGCTCATTTGCCACTGTTTTGCCCACTCCCCCAGTGTCAAGAGATCCCTCTGGAGCTCCTCACAATCTCTCACAGTTTTCACTACCCTGTATAATTTAGTGTCGTCAGCAAATTTGGCTACCTTGCTTTTTACTCCTACCTCTAGATCATTTATGAAGAGGTTGAAAAGCAGGGGTCCCAGTACTGAACCTTGGGGGACCCCACTCTTTACTTCCCTCCACTTGGAGAAGTGTCCATTTAGTGCTACCCTCTGTTTCCTGTCCCTTAGCCAGTTGCTGATCCAGGACAAGACCTGTCCCTTTATTCCATGACTGGTAAGTTTATTCAAGAGCCTTTGGTGTGGGACCTTGTCAAAAGCCTTCTGAAAGTCCAGATAAACAATGTCAACTGGATCCCCCTTATCCACATGCTTGTTGACACTCTCAAAAAATTCCAACAGATTAGTGAGGCATGATTTGCCCTTGCAAAAGCCATGCTGGCTCTCCTTTAGCAGCGCCTCCTCTTCTATGTACCTATTAATTCTATCTTTTAGGATGGTTTCCATCACTTTACCTGGGACACATGTCAAACTGACAGGCCGGTAATTTCCTGGATCACCCCTGGATCCTTTTTTGAAAATTGGTGTTACATTCGCTACCTTCCAGTCATCAGGCACAAAGCCTGATTTGAGGGAAAGATTATATATTTTGGCTAGGATATCAGCAATTTCATCTTTAAGTTCCCTGAGAACTCGTGGATGGATGCCATCTGGTCCTGGGGATTTGTTAGTGTTTAGCTTAACAAGACATGCAAGGACCTCCTCCCTGGTTATTTCTATCTTGCTTAATTCTTCGGTTTCCCTCCCTACGAAGATAGGTTCTGTTTTGGGCATGTGGTCTCTATCTTCTTCAGTGAATACTGAAGCAAAGAATTCATTGAGTCTCTCTGCAATCTCTGTTTCCTCTTTAATAACCCCTTGCCTTCCATTGTCATCTAATGGTCCAATGGCCTTCCTAGTTGGGTTCTTACTTCTAATGTACTTAAAGAAGTCTTTGTTATTCCTCTGAGTATTTTTAGCTATACGCTCCTCAAAGTCTTGCTTTGCTTTCCTGATTGTTGCCTTGCATTTGTTCTGCCAGAATTTATGTTTCTGCCTGCTGTCCTCATTTGGACAAGCCTTCCATCTTCTAAATGAGCTTTTCTTGCTCTTGATCACTTCCCGAACAGCTCCTGTAAGCCACATTGGAGTCCTCTTGGACCTGGCAGTGCCCTTTTTCCTTTTGGGTATGCATTCCAATTGGGCCTCTGTTATTGTTTTTTATAAACAACCTCCATGCCTCTTGGAGTGTTTGGACTCTCTCAATTTTCCCTTTCAGTTTCTTTTTTACTAGTTTCCTCATCTTTGGGAAATTTCCTTTTTGAAAATTTAAGGTCTCTGTGTTAGATTTTATCAGTGACTTGCGGTCTATGATCAAGTTAAACATAATTGAGTTGTGGTCACTGTTCCCTATTGGATCAGTCACATTAACATCTTGCACCAAATCCTGAGTATTACTCAGGATCAAGTCAAGGATTCTTGTACCTCTAGTTGGGTCTTCAACCATCTGTCCCAGGGAACAATCATTGAGCATATCTAGGAACTTTACCTTCTTTGAGATATGGTTTGGCTCTCATTCCTGCGGGACTTCAACGGGGTATCCTTTTGGAGGTCCGACCTTTTAGTTTCACCTATGTTTCAAGTCCAGTCGGATGCCTCCGGATCCCTGGGATGTGGGATTTACTTCCAGGGGAGGTGGGCTTATGGCCAATGGCCTCCAGAATGGCGGGGCACGGATCGCCTCCGCGATCTTACATTCCTTGAGTTTTTTTCAATCCTGGGAGCTTTGATGCTGTGGGGCAAGGAGTGGGCCGACTCTGTGGTCCACTTTTGGTGTGACAATGCTGCAGTAGTGCACATTGCAGGCGCACCCCCCAATAAAGGACTCAGACACCAATGAAAGTGGATAACGGCATTGGGCCACATTTATTGATTCATGCCCTAGTCCGAATTATAAATTTCTATTGGTAATTGACCAATCATAATTCTTAAGGCAAGCAGGCCGAAGTAACACTGGTAAGGTACCACCCAAAATTGCCAACGGCAATTGCTACAATGTATCCATTTGTATCAATTTGTTTGTTGACAACAAACAAATTGTTGACCGTAGTCAATATCTAACTAATGACCCCACCCTCTGACGCGTATCCGTAAAATCACGGGGTGATGCATGCTGTCTAGCTATAGCCATCACCCCGTCGCCTAGTTCGTCGTTGACCGGACAACGTTTAACCAACTTATGCCTGTCTAGTGTTGTCCAGTCAATTGCGAACTGTGGGTCATAATGTTTACCTTACCAGTGCTACCCGCCACACGGAGGGGCTTCAAAGAAGGCTCGACGCCCCCCCCCCCAGACCGTCAGCTCGGTCAACAGGCCTGCTCGCCAATCACCCAACAGGAGGTCCATACCTCCTCGCGACAGATGGACCCCATCCCCTGCATACAAGTCATAACTTTGGAGGCTAATAGCGGTGTGACGACTGACCCTCCCCCAAGCCCTGTCGACAAGGAAACGCGCCACTGCCCTATTCACCATGCGTCTAGTGCGGTCAAGGGCCAGGAGGTCAACGCCCCCTCTGTAGGAATGGCGCGGGACCATGTCCGACCAAACAAGGGTTGTGGCGGGCCAGACGTAATGCAGGTAGGCGAGGTCCTCGCAAATTGCATGCTTCAGCGACAAGCCGGTGACCTGGCTCAAATCATTGCCCCCCAGGTGTATGATCAGAATGTCAGGCGGGTCAGCATTCTGGCCTGAAAAAAGGAAAGGCAGCAGCTCCCGCCATAACATCCCGGGCTTACCATGCCATGTGAGACTTGCGTATGCACCCAGTCCCAGTTGGGGTCCCCACTCTGTCGCCGCAGCATAACGCGCTGCCCTTTGCACGTAGCTATGGCCCACCAGCCATACTGTCACCGGTGTAATACGACACCCCGGGTCTGTAAAGGAAAAAATGAGGGAAAGTAGGTAAGGTGACCGGGTTGGTACTCACGGGGGGAGTGGGCGCACATAAAATTGAAAACATTGCGATCCCCACCATCCCATGCTACGTATGTCAGCCCCTGAGTACCCAAAAGCCGCAGCGGTCGAGGCCACCCCTATACGGAATGAATGAGTGCCATAGCGGGCGCCTGGGAGGCCCACACTGGCCAGCGCTTTGCCCGTCACCTTCCAAAATTGAAATTTAGTAAGGGGAGACCCATCTTGGTGACAGAAAAACGGGCCATGGTGCGTGCCACGCAGTGCCAGGAATTCCTGTAGGGCACCAACCGGACAGATGTCTGCCAAAGAACACCATAGCAGTCGCACACCACTGCCGACGCCATGCTGATCGGTCTTAGAGGAACGTATCCTCAACTGAGCCCAGTCTTTGGCTACACAGACATCCTCGAGTTCCAGTGCCCTACGACTTGCATCCGCCTTAGACAGCATCACAAGCTCGCTGATGCGTTGTGGCTGCATGGAACAGGGCTGCCTCATATGCATCAAAACAGAGGCAAGGCCAGCCCCGGGCCAACTGGGTAAGGACCCCTGGGGAAATCGGGTGGCGGTCGTCCGGGCAACGCCCGCGCTCGCGCACCCACCCCTCCAAAACATGTCTCACACGGAAGTCAGAGGTGCTGTCCACATGACCCCCCACCTTAGCCATAAAAGCCAACGCTGAAAGCTTAGATGCTATGGTGCGAGGTGCAAGGCCCTGAGAATGCAGGTAAACCATGAACCGCAGAACATGGGTTACCGGGATCGGCCAGGTTCCTGGCAATTGAAATTGAGTACAGAATGCCCTGAAAGAATTAATTGCGTGTTGATACGCCTTACGGGTGCGTGGGGCTAGTGACAGGCCAATCGCCCGGTTCACCTCTCCTTGCCAATGGTCCATATCTCCTCCGGGAGTGGCGAGGGAAATTCCTCCGCATCCGGGGCCAAGGCACGGAACCGGGAGAACTGTAGGCGGGACAAAGTGTCAGCAATATCATTATTAACCCCTGGGACATGCCTGGCCCTGAACAGTACGTTGAGGCACAGGCTGCGCAACACAAATTGGCGCACTAGATCCATAACCCTGGGCGATTTAGAAGTCTGTGCATTTACAATGTGGACCACGGCCGCATTGTCACACCAGAAATGCACGACCGAGTTGGACCACTCCTGGCCCCATAGCATCAAAGCACCCAGGATAGGGAAAAATTCCAGATACGTGAGATCACGCAGGCGACCCGTGCCTGCCCAGGCCGGTGGCCACCCACCATAGGCCCACTTCCCATTGAAGTACATCCCATAACCGAGGGATCCCGAGGCATCAGACTGAATCAGAAATTGAGGGGAAGCCAGGAGGTCATGCCTCCAAAATGAGACCCCATTGAAGTCCCTCAGGAACTGTAACCAGACAAGCATGTCTGCCCTGATACCCCGGGTAAGCCTAACCCAATGGTGAGGCCTGGACAATCCTGCCATAGCGTCGCACAAGCGCCGGGCAAAAGCCCTGCCCGGTGCGACCACTCTGCAGGCGAAATTAAGGTGACCATGCAGCACCTGCAGTTCCCTCAGTGATGCCTTGCGCTTGGCCAACAAGTCCGAGATAAGGGCCACTATCCTTGACACCTTATCCCGCGGTAACCTAGACGCCTGCACTATTGTGTCAATCTCCACCCCCAGGAAGACTAGCTGTGTAGATGGGCCCTCGGTCTTTTCGGGCACTAAAGGGACACCGAGTTCCTCCATTAGCGTCTGAAATGTGTTGAGGAGACGTGTACATGTGTCCCAGCCCCGTTCACCCCCGAATAAAAAGTCATCCAGGTAATGGGCTACAGACCGGGACCCTGACCTGCGGACGAAAGCCCACTCTAGGAAGGTACTGAAACGCTCGAAAGCCGAGCATGATATGGAACACCCAAAAGGCATGGCCTTATCAAAATAATATTCGCCCCTAAATTTGAAACCCAGCAATTCAAAGTCGCCCGGGTGCACTGGCAAGAGGCGAAAAGCCGACTTAATGTCGCACTTAGCCATCAGCGCACCCGGGCCACATGAGCGCACCATGCGCAGCGCGTGGTCAAAAGATGTATACCTGACTGAGCAAAGGTCATCAGGGATAGCATCGTTGACCGATCGGCCGGCTGGGTAGGACAAGTGATGGATAAGGCGAAACTCGCCTGGTGACCTCTTGGGAACCAAGCCCAGGGGCGATACCTTGAGGTTAGTGAACGGGGGTGCAGGGAAAGGGCCAGCGACCCTGCCCGCATTGACCTCCTTATTAATGCTGGCGGTAGCCACCTCCTCCCTCCCCCTAAGGGACAAAAGGTTGGGGGCATCCTGAGGGGACCTATCACCCATGAAAGGAATACGGAACCCCTGTCTAAAGCCCTGAAGGAGATAATCTGCATCCTCCCCCTTCGGGTACAATGCGAGCCAACGCTCCAACATGTCCACATTAATTGGGGAGGGAGCCTTTCGGTGAACCAGCTCCATCTGCGGCAGTCTTGCCAGCCCACTGTCCGCCCCTCCCTCTGCCCCGCGTCCCTCCAGGCCTGGGACAGGCAGAGGCTGCATGGGGGCCCGCACAGGTGGGACACTCATGTCTGTACTTGCAATTCTTCTTATTGCATGAACCATTAGACGAGAAAGTCCAGCACAGCAGGCGGGCTGGAACCCCCTGCCCCGCCACTTGGCGGGGAACCTGTGCTGGAGCCACTCGCTGGACCGCATGTCCACAATGGTATCTTTCCCCTGGTGCGGGGCGCGTGGCGTCATGTACAGAAGCCAAAGCCTCTGGCATGGCTCATCCCACCTCATCTCAGGGTGCAGGGGAATTCGCATACGGAATTCCTCGTCATAAGCCAACCACGACGGGCCCGGAAAATCAACCATCGCCCGATAGATATTGTCCAAATACTGGACCATCGGAATTGCCAGATCCGGCCGGGCCCTCAGGTACACCGCCATGTAGATTAGGTAAGCCGGCAGCCAGTTGGCCCACGTCCGTGGTGGCTTGCGACGACGTGCCTGTTCCTTATCCTTCTCATCCTGCCCCTCCCTCTCTTCCTTGGTGGGCTCCCTGTTTAGGAGTGAGAAGATATCAACATACTCCCCTCGCCATATTTTCTCTCTGGTGGCCTGTGCCAAATGGTCACCCAGTGGCAAGGAATAGCCCGCTGTCGGCAAGGCCGAGACAGGCACAGCAGAAACTGTGGGCATCTGGAAAGGGGCTTGAACTAGCCTAGCCACCCCTAAAACATTCCCCACAGGGTAGGAAATGCTCCCCACCCCGGGGCCCTGGGTGGTGGTTGACGTCGCCTGTTGGTGCGTCAGCGGCTGTACCGCCGCACCACCCATGCGAGGCCAAGGCCATTGGAAAGCCCCCCCCAACGTAGCCACATGTGTAGGTGCACTAGTTTGTACCGCATACTCACATGCTGCACCCCCGCGGGCCGCCCCCACCGGGGGTTCCGGCCCACTGGGGGCGTCGGAGCTCACGACCGCCATAGAGCTCGCCGCCGGGGCTTGATCCGCGCTGGCCTGTTGGTCGGGGAGCTGCGAGGCAGTGGCCGAAGTCGCGCCACGCGCCTCAAGCTGCTCGACCCGTCCCGTCGCCTGCCGCTGCCCAGCAGACGACGCGTCCAAGTGCACCCCAAAAGGAGCCCCAGCGTGGCTGGCCAGAGCAAGGGAAGCCTCGAGTGCCGCCACGCGGGCCAGTAAGGCCTCCACACTGGCCTGGGGCCACGGGCCAGCCGGCCCGCCCGTTACGGGCGTGGGTACAGGCCCTTGCACCCCGGGGCCCGAATATGGCCATGACCCCACACCCGGGCCCGGCAGGGCCGGCATGGGCACCTGCCAAGGGAGGGGACCGCACCACCCCCCAAGGCTGGAAGGCCCCGGAGTGAGCTGGGCCCCGATGGAAGAAGGCCCAGTGGAATGAGCACCAGGAGCGGCGTCCGCCGCTTGCGGGCCGCGGGCCGCAGCCCATACTGGACCCCTGTTCGGGTCCCCAGCCTCCGGCCAGGGGGTAATAGACCCCATCCCACCGGTCCCGGTGGGAGCCGGCAAAGGCGGCTGGTGGGAAGGCGCAGCCGCGGTCCTCCGACCCGGATTGCGCCTCCGCACCGCCCGAGCCGCGCTCGCGGCCACCTTCTTCTTCGAAGGCATCTCAGTCGGACCTAAGGGAAGCCGAAAAGAGGAAGATCAGCAGCCAAAAGGCTTCCCGGTGAAGGTAAAAGCGACGGAGTAAGAGGAAAAACTTCTCCGCTCCGTCGCTTCGCAAAATGGCAGCTCGGCTGCCTCGTGGCCACCCCTTTTATAAGGGAGCTGGCCACGCCCCTAACTACCCGGATGCCTTCGTCCTGTGGGGGGGCTCCCACAAAGAGCGCGGCGGCCATTTTGGCGCCGCGCTTGCATTGTCAATGCTCAGACCTCTAAATCACCCAGGGTGATGGCTTTAGTTCGCCAATTCGTGTTACGCAGCCTACGCCTCAACGTGCTTTTCAGGGCCAGACACGTACCAGGCATTAATAATGATATTGCTGATGCTTTATCCCGCCTGCATATCCCCCGGTTCCGCGCCTTGGCTCCGGACGCAGAGGAATTCCCCTCGCCACTCCCGGCCGAGATTTGGACATTTGGCGAGGAGAGGTGAACCGGGCGATTGGCATGTCCTTGGCGCCTCGCACGCGTAAGGCGTATCATCATGCTTTTGTTCAATTTAATAGCTTTCATGTGCAACTTCAGTTGCCGGAAATGTGGCCCATTCCAGTGGAACAGGTTTTACAATTCATGGTTTATTTACACAGTCAGGGCCTCGCTCCCCGCACTATAGCATCAAGGCTGTCAGCATTGGCATTTATTGCAAAGGTGGGAGGTTTTGCTGACAGCATGAATGATTTTCGCATACGGCATGTTTTGGAGGGGTGGACACGGGAACGTGGCCGCTGCCCGGACACTCGGCACCCAATTTCCCCAGGGGTGCTCACACACCTGGCACGAGGCTGGCCTAACCTATGTTTTGACAGGTATGAGGCAGCTCTTTTTCATGCGGCTACCACGGTGGCCTTCTTTGGAGCGCTCCGCATCAGTGAGTTGGTACTACTGTCTATGGCGGATGCGACTCGTAGGGCACTGGAACTCGACAATGTCTATGTTTCTAATGAGTGGGCTCAGTTGAGGATATGGTCCTCAAAAGTTGATCAGCACGGCATAGGCAGTGGAGTTAGACTGCTACGATGTTCCATTTCAGACATCTGTCCGGTTGGTGCCCTACAGGAGTTCTTGGCAGTGCGTGGCACGCACCCTGGCCCATTTTTCTGCCACCAGGATGGGTCTCCCCTTACTAAATTTCAATTTTGGAAGGTGACCGGTATGGCACTTTCCAGTGTTGGCCTCCCAGGGGCTCGTTACGGCACCCATTCATTTAGGATAGGCGCTGCTTCAACTGCAGCTGCATTTGGGTACTCTGAGGCTGATATACGCCATATGGGAAGATGGGGATCTATGCGTTTTGCATTATATGTTCGTCCTCTTCAGACATGAGTACCATTTAAGTCATTGTTCTCTTTTTCTCTTACAGACCCTGTGTGTCCCCGCACACCGGTGGCAGTATGGCTGGTGGGCCACAGTTACGTGCACTGGGCAGCGCAGTATGCTGCGGCGACAGAGTGAGGACCCCAGCTTGGACTGCGTGCGGCCGCATGCATACGTTGGTACGGTAAGCATGGAATGAGATGGCGGGAACTGTTGCCATTCCTTTTCTCCATTAGGGATGCTGAACCGCCTGATGTCCTTGTACTGCACCTCGGGGGCAATGACCTAGGCCAGGTCACTGGCCTTTCTTTAAAATTCGCAATTTGCAGAGACCTAGCTTATTTGCACTATGTGTGGCCGTTCACCAGGCTGCTATGGTCGGACATCATACCACGTCATGCTTACAGGGGAGGTATTGACCTCCGTGCCCTTGACCGCGCTCGTCGCTCGGTGAACAGGGCAGTTGCCTGGTTCGTGGCAGACAAGGGTTTGGGGATGGTCATCCGACACCCCACCATTAGTTTACAAAATTACGATCTGTATGCAGGGGATGGGGTCCACCTGTCGGATAGAGGTATGAACCTCTTTTTGGAAGATTTGCAAGCAGGCCTGTTGACCGAGCTGACGGTCTGGGGGGGGGGGGCGGTGAGTCTTCATTGAAGCCTCCCCGTGTGGCGGGTAGCACTGGTAAGGTAAATATTTATGACCCATAGGTATCCGGCAGGTTCGCAATTGACTGGCCAACACTTAGATAGGTACAGGTGTAATAACGTTGACCGGTCAACGACGAACCAGGCAAGGGGTGATGGCAGGAGCTTTTCAGCATGCATCACCCGTGATTTGATGGATACATGTCAGAGGGTGGGGTCAGTAGATAGTTTATTGACTACGGTCAACAATTTGTTTGTGTCAACAAACAAATTGATACAAAATGGCTACATTGTAGCCAATTGCCGTTGCCAATTTTGGGAGGAACCTTACCAGTGTTACTGCGGCCTGCTTGCCTTAAGAATTATAATTGGCTGAGTACCAATTGAAATTTATAATTCGGACTAGGGCATTATTCAATAAAAGTGGCCCAATGCCTTTATCCATATACCGGTGTCTGAGTCTTTCTTTGGGGGGGGTGCGCCTGCAAAGGTATTGGCAGAGAATGCTAATAAATTAATGAACTGTGAATACACTCTCTTCCAAGAAAATGGAGCCCCTCTGCAAGCCATATTGCCACACCTAAGCTTTTCAAGGGTATGTCCCTGCCATTTTTGAAACTGTGACAAAATAAACAAATTACGACTGCTCCCAGAGTGATATTTTTCTATAATTTCTGCATCACTTCTAATAGAACACCCTGAATCAGGACCCATTATACAGTTTTCTTGAAGTTTAATTACTTCCAAATGTAAATGAGCAGAACAAACAATTATCGCACATCCAGCCAGAGAAAAAGCTATGCTTCTGTAAATTTCAGCTATCCTGGCATTGAGAATGTCAATTTTAAATTTCACAGAATCTGTAATATAAACTGCAAGCTACTTAATGTTTAGCCTATTAGAATGTTGACAGAAGTGCACAAAAGTCAAAGGAAAACAGCACTTTTAAATCCTAATATAAGAAGAGCCCTGTTAGATCAGATCAAAGGTATATCTAGTCCAGTGTCAGGTTTCTCACAGTGGTCAACCAAATTCCTACTGTGCAACACCCCTCCCAAACAGGATATGAAGAAAATACTCTTCCTTCTTGTTGCTTCCCAGCAATTGGTGTTCAGAGATACCGTGCCTCTTATCCTGAAGTCAACTGTAGAGCTCAAGATAGGGTTGCCATAATTCTATCCCCCACAAACCAGGACTCCCTTGCTCGAAAGCTAGTAGTATCCGACTCTATGGTTCAGTGCTCATCCCTGTTTCAAAACCAAAGAGCCAGCATTGTCTGCTATGCAGACGTTTCCGTGGTCAAGTGGCAGGCATGACTAGACACCGCAAACTCTAAGACCCTCCTCTACATGAGGTCACCCCTACCCTACCCTTCACCCCTCCCATTGAGTTGGACTCACCTTCAAACCCCACACGAGGATCCCTTGGAGGAAAGCTCTAAAAAGTCTGGAATAAAAAATATGTAAAAAGCTACGGAGGATTCCTTCAGACTGCAAAGGGTTAAATGCATAGAGTCAGCTTTCCTAGAGAGGAAGGGAAATGAAGAGTTGTCTTTCTCACTTCCTATCCATAGTGTTCCCATCCTCTCTAGGAATTCTGACTCTATGCATTTAACCCTTTGCAGTCTGAAGGAATCCTCCGTAGCTTTTTACATATTTTTCCTTGAACCAGGATTTTACATGTTTTCCCTTGAGCCGAACAGGACAGCATGAATCTATGAAAATCACAGAAAAATGGGACATATGGTATCCCTAGCTCAAGACTGAATCGGCATACTCAGAAGTTGAGTCAAATCTTAGAACTGTGTCCAGTGTGCCACTTTACTGTTCGGGTGCAATGAGTAAACATTATCCTTGAAGTTTGGACTCTATCAAGTGTACCTGTTTTTGCAGAATGAATGAATCAATGAAATCTCTACATCTGGGGAAAGAGAATGACAACTGTATATTCTATACAATTGTCATAGTATATTGACAATTTACCCTGTGATTTGTGTTGGATTTGGCACAGTTAAATCAAAATTAAAATGACTACACATGCAAAACTAAGTATAGGGCAATCTCTGCCCACCCCCATCTCTGGGGAATCATCTCTTTTAGTTCAGATGACAAGATTGGATTATTCTGCCCTGATTCAAGTGGCATTACATTTCCCCACTTTCTGGCATATGTGACCAACGCAAAGAGGCAGCTGCAGGTGTGTCTATGGTGACATTGACACTGTTGGGCACACTATTACAGCAGTTCACATTAACTGAGCACTTGTTGTCTTCCCTCCTCCAAATCTATACCTATAAGGAAGGGGTGTGGCCATACGTGTGCAGAATACATACCCACACCCCTGGAGCCTATCCCGGCTCCGCACACATCTGCCTTTTGTCTCCGAGATCAGTGCCGCGAGGGTCTGGGGGCCGAGAGTGGGGCCTAATCCACACAAAATGGGGGGAAGAACGGAAACTACAACTCCCATGGTGCCATGGGAGAAAAATG
Source organism: Bradypodion pumilum (assembly GCA_035047305.1). Classification (NCBI taxonomy): domain Eukaryota; kingdom Metazoa; phylum Chordata; class Lepidosauria; order Squamata; family Chamaeleonidae; genus Bradypodion; species Bradypodion pumilum. The sequence goes on from JAWDJD010000001.1 coordinate 94,478,507, forward strand.
GCAGTTTAACAGCCAGGCCTGGAAACAGAATGTTGGAGAGAGCTGATTTGCATGTTGGACTGTGATTGGTTGAGAGTGAATGACTGACGGGAAAGGTCCTGGAATTCCAGAGAGAATCTAGCCAGGCCTGGAAACAGAATGTTGGAGAGAGCTGATTTGCATGTTGAACTGCAATTGGTTGAACTTGAGAGTGAATGACTGAGGGGAAAAGGTCCTGATGCAGATGGAACAAACCCATACCCATTCCATTTAAGCCTCTACAGCCCATGAACGAATACACTTTATGTACATCAATACTGTGTGAATGAGAGACAGAGAGACAGGGAGTGTGTGTCTGTGTGTGTGTGCAAGACAATGCACAAGATAGTGGGTTCCAGATCAGTCACTTGTGTGGGTGGGTGTGCCTGAATGTGTGTGTGTGTGTGTGTGTGCCTGAATGTGTGTGTGTGTGTGAGAGAGAGAGAGAGAGGGAGAGAGAGACAGAGAGAGAGAGAAAGAGAGAGAGAGAGAGAGAGAGAGAGAGAGTCTTTGTGTGTTGGGGCGCATCAGGGTTTGAAAAGCCTAAACATACAACAAACGCACCCTGGCTAAGGCCAGGTAATTAGCTCTCATCCTTCCCTACCTCCAGCCGTTCTTCTCTCCTTCCTTCTTTCCTTCCCTCCCTCATTCTTACCATCCCGTCTTCCTTTCCTCCTAAATTTCCCCCTCAATACCTACCGTCCCTACCTCATCATCACGCCGGGGTGAGTCTCCCAGGTTCCTTAACTGAGAGCCAGGGGGCAGCACAAACGGTGCGGGGGAGGCAAAAAGGAAAAAGCCCTCCTCAAGCCACCCCCACCCCACGGGTTGAGCACCCCCAAAAAAAAACCATTGAAGACGGGCACCTATGCTAGTAATTTATATAAGAGAACAAAGGGAAGTGGTTGTCCTGGTGTTGATCTCAGCAAAGATGGTTCTCCTTCACGATACAGTATTTCCTTTTATATCTTTCAACAGCTGCACATATGCCATCTCAACCTATGATGCAAAGTATAGAAAATAAAAGCAGAGGGCAGAAAAAAGATGTAGTGACCACTGGGCCACTTTCACGATCCCCTCAGCAAAATTGTACTTTAAGTATCAAATATGGATGTATTCTTCAGCAATTGATTTCATGAGTCTCCTCCAGTTGAGATTAGCAAGATTTTCTCTTGTCTTTATTACACAGCTTGTGATTGTGGTTTCTGCTTTTCAATGCTCTGGATCAGGAGTTCTCAACCTTTTTAAGCTGGGGCCCGGTCACACTCCCTCAGACAGCTTTGGGGCCTGGATGGCCATTTTGCCCTTTCTCCACCACATAGTGTGGTGGAGGCGGTAGGGGCCAGATGAAATGCTGCTGAGGGCCACATCAGGCCTGTGGGACACAGGTTGAGAATCTCTGCTCTAGATTCTCCACCTTTCCCAACTGCTCATACTGATTGGATTATTGTAACACACTCTAAATGGGGTTGCCCTTGTTGACCATTTGGAGGCTACAGCTAGTACAGAACGTGGCTGCTCGGGTGGTGACGGGGTGTGGGCGTTATGCCCATGCCTCAGCGCTCCTCCGGGAGCTGAACTGGTTGCTAGTATGTCTCCGGGTGCAATTCAAGGTGCTGGTTTTGACCTTTAAAGCCCTACATGGCAGTGGACCAGGATATTTAAGAGACTGCATTACCCCAAGGGTTTCAACCCATCCTATGAAGGCAGACCAGAGAGGCTCTGTGGTGGTCCCATCAGCCAAGGAAGTACATCTAACTGGGACCAGGAGGAGAGCCTTCTCAGTGTCTGCCCTGGCCCTTTGGAACCTCCTACCACCTGAACTACGTCTCCAGACAGAGCTGCTCCCCTTTAGAAAAGCATTAAAAATGGCTATTCCAGTGGGTGTGGGGCATGACTGGCTCCACTTCCCAATCCCACTGGCTTGTTTAGCCTGTTAGGGGAGTTAACTTGGCCTGGCTGTCCTTTTTAAGAGGGGTGGGGAGGGTTTGTGTGGTTTTATTAGTTTTTATTTATCCATATAACTAAAGTCAAGGTCGGGTTCTGTATGTTGGTTATACAAATCCACACCCCTGCACTGATCACGTTGAAACTCGGCACATATGTACCTTGGGCCGAAGAGACAGTCACTGCAGGAGTGTCAAGCCCCATGGGGAGGGGTACATCCCCTAAATCAATCTGCAAAGGGGATGCCCCCACTGACAGGAGAAAAAGCAAGGGGAAAAGGCCAACCAGGGGGGATTGTGATGTCATCGCCACAGCTCACACCAATTCCCAACTGATCAGATCTGGGGCTCCATGACATCACAGGGCTCCCTCATACAAAGCAACACCCCTGCACCGATTGCGCTGGAAACTGCGTGCATGCATACCTTCAACGTCTGGGGTGGCCGGTAAGGGTAACCGGCAGCCCACCTTGAGGTCCTTGCCCCCGAAAAGGGGCTGCAATGCCCCATGCCTGGTCAGCAGAAATGACCAGGAGAGGTGACTGTGCATGCGCAAGAATCCACGCATGTGCCTAACCCTGCCTGGCGTTCCAGGCTGTGGCGCATGCATGAAATTCCATGCATGCACCAAAGTCTTCTCGGCATTCCAGGTGGCGCACGGCCTAGCCGCCAGTATGGACGGTGGCAATTACAGCCATTACGGCCGCCCCCACCCCAGCAACTACTGTCGGTGGATGGCTACCACGGCATGGCTCCTTTTCACTCCCAAGGCATGCCTCAGGGGAAGGGAGAACCCATAGTTGGGGGGTGGGTGGAGGACGGGACCGGGTTGCCACCTTCCTCAGGCCTCCATCCCCCCAATGGGTCCTCAGCCCACCTGCCCAAATGGAGCCTCCCTTCCGCCTGACACAACCCACAGGAGGACGGAGGGGCCGGGCTGTGATGGCTACCCACAGACTGTAGTCGCTGGGGAGGGCAGCGGCCAGACTCAGGCTGAGACGGGGCCTCATGGCACGGCTGAGAGAGCGGCTGCGATGACAGCAGACAAAAAGGTAAGGCAGCTGGGGTGGGCCCGGGTCTCTCCTTGGCCCAGGTAGGGTACCCCAGGGCAACTCTGGGTCCTCTGCTAGTATGCTGTAATTGGTTTTAGATAGGGTTTTTTTTCTGATGTTTTTAGCTAATGTTTTTACCTGACTTGTGAACTGCTTTGGGTCATCCTAGGGCGAGGAAGGCAGTATACAAATATTGTAAATAAATAAATAAATAAATAAATAAATAAATAAATAAATACTGTATTCTACTATCCAAACCTACTTTTCTCTTCCTCCTGCTCCTAGTATAATACAGTAAAACCTTGCATAAAGAACGTCTCAGTTAGAGACTAACTTGCTTAAAGAGCAGAATTTTCTCTGAATGGTCGCTTCACTTAACAACTAAAAACAACCAAAAACTTGCTTAACAACTAAATCGGGGTTCATAATCCCCCCCCAATTCACAATTGGTCACTTACAATGGTGTTTCGCTTAAAGAGCAAACTTGCTTAAAGAGCAATCCTGTGGAACACATTATGCTCTTTAAGCGAGGTACCACTGTATTGGAAGAGTAATCATTTCACATGGTCTAAAGACATCTGATTCAGCTAACATGCTGAAGCTAGAATAGCCCCAACAAGTGCTGTGACAGATGCTGCCTTGAATTACATAACAAAATAATGACATTTAAAGATGCACTTAAAAATAGTAAACAAAGTAGCTGTTTTATGAAATACAGTTCCATCAACCAACCTCAAACATATACAGTATAACTGTTGCATGTACATACAAGCAGTTCCATCTTTCCTTGTAAAATTCTCTGGTTCCTGTCCTTATAGGCCAGGGGTCCTCAAACTATGGCCCGTGGGCTGGATTTGGCCCATGGCATCAAATCAGCCATCCTGCGCCCTCACTCCAGTGGATGGGGGCCAGGGAGGTAACCCATGGCATGCAGTGTTCTGAGATCAACTAAGTGCAGTCAATACTGTTTAAAAGAACACAAGAGACATATAGAAGCTCTAGCATGAAACAGACAGTAAAGAAGATGCAAGAAAGCGGGGGGGTGGGGGTGGAGTTATTTTACATGAAGACATCTGAAGGGAATTCTGTTCAACAACATCAGTGAGATTTCCCCATTGTTTCTTTTATTTCAAAATGATTAAATTCAATGTTTGTCTGTTTAAAGAATGCCTGCCTGGTGTATTACATATTTTATATGCCACAGAGAGAGTAATTTAATTTTTAAAAGTTTATCATTTCAAATGAGGAAGAGCTGTATATAATTCAAATTCATTTTATAATGAATCAGGCCTAGGCATCAATTATACTCTGTTTGATTCCTTCCAATTCTATTATCTAATCAGTGTAGCATCCACAGCATTTTATAATTGATCTTCTGGAAGAATTGTATTTCTGCTAGCTGCATTACTACAGAGCCCAGTGTTATATTACTGTATAGGTACATTCTTATTAAAACTAGGCACTAAATATAGAAAGAGATTTTTGTTCTTATAAATAATATTCACTTATTCAGGTATTATTTGTTTTTAAAAAGTCATTACACAAACAGAAATTCTAAGGCATTGCTCCCAATAAAAATAATATGGAAGGGGGTGGAATAATTCTTCCCTATAATCTACTTTACTATCTTTCAGTATGGTAGTAAAGTATTGCATTTAGTGAGACACTAGCAAGGAAACAAGGAAGCAGTTGGCTTAGAGTAGTGTTTCCCAACCTTTGGTTTTTCGGCTTCAATTCCCAGAAGCCTGTCAATTCCCCAAAGCAATGATCAGCCATTGTACTAACTTAGGCTTCTGAGAATTGAAGTCCCCCGGTGGGGCATGGGTCGCATATTGGGAGCCACTGCTTTAGCGTACAATCGACCATTTCCCTATTTTACTCAGAAGGAAGATCCACTAGATTCAATGTAAATTATTTGCAAGCAAAAGTATGTTTATTTTATTGGAGGCTTGTGTGTGCATTTTTTAAGTCCCAAGAAAACGTCTTTGATATCAAACTGCATCTCCGTATACATTGGGGTGCCCAAATTTTTCGAGGCGTGGATCGGTCACATGGTTCAGGGAGCCAGTCACTATGGTCTGGGGCCGGATTTTGCCCCAGTTGCCAATTCATCTGGCCTGCGAAGCCCTCGTCGCTCCTAGAAGCAAAAGTAAAATGTACCCAGGAGTGATGAGGGCTTCACGGGCCAGATGAATTGGTGTTGGGGGCCAGATCCAGCCCCCAAGCCATAGTTTGAGCATCCCTGGTATACATAAAAGGAAGAGATCCCTACCAACTGCATGCTTCGTTTTTTTGGGGGAGAAATAGGTGCAAAGTCACAAGAAATCCTCAGTCTCTGAAAATGGACCCTTTTTTAATTCCTGGAAGGAAAGTCAAATCAACGTTATTATTCATGGAAATGTCACAAAATGAGTGGCTTGGTGTGAAGACCCCTATTAAGGAGGCTACACTTCAAGCCGCAAAGCAATAATTAAAAAGAGACCATAACTATCTTTCCATATCATATTTACAAACCTGCCAATCTGCAGAGAATAAGAAAAAAGACAATTAGATGTGAGCCTGCACTGCTTTTCCTGTAGACTACATGGTGAGCATACTCTTCTCTTATCTACTAAACTGTAATTTTTTTCACCCAAGAAACATTTATTTTGTTGTTGTTGTTGTTGTTGTTGTTGTTGTTCAGTCGCACAGTCGACTCCGACCCTTTGCGACCCCATGGACCATTTTCCTCCAGGCGCCTCTGTCCTCCACCATCCCCTTCAGCCCTCCCAGCTCTGTGCCCATTGTGTCTACAATGCCATCTAGCCATCTCATCCTTGGCCTCCCCCTTCTTCTTTTGCCCTCCACCTTTCCCAACATCAATGCCTTCTCAAGTGAATCCTCCCTTCTCATTTGATGTCCAAAGTACTTTAGCTTCATCTTTACTATTTGACCTTCCAATGAGCAGTCAGGGTTAATTTCTTCTAAGATTGACCTATTTGTTCTCCTCGCTGTCCAGGGGACTCTCAAAACCCTCCTCCAACACCACATTTCAAAGGCATCTATTCTTCTACGTTCAGCCTTCCTAATTGTCCAGCTCTCACATCCATACATTACTACTGGGAAAACCATTGCTTTGACTATTCTAATTTTTGTTTGCAATGTGATGTCTCTGCTTTTCACTATGTTCCCCAGGTTTCTCATCGCTTGTCTCCCAAGAATCAGTCGCCTTTTTATTTCATGGCTACAATCCCCATCTGCAGTGATCTTTGATCCTAAGAAAGTAAAATCTGTCACTGCTTCTACTTCTTCCCCGTCTATTTTCCAGGAACTGATTGGGCCTGTTGCCATTATCTTGGTTTTCTTGATATTGAGTCTCAGGCCAGCTTTTGCACTCTCCTCCTTCAGCCCAATCAAGAGATTCTTTAGGTCTTCCTCACTTTCTGCCATTAGGGTGGTATCGTCTGCATATCTCAGATTGTTGATGTTTCTCCCAGCGATTTTAATCCCATATTGTGATTCCTCCATCCCTGCACTGCGCATTATGTGCTCTGTGTATAGGTTGAATAAGCATGGTGACAAAATGCAGCCTTGTCTTACTCCTTTTCCTATTCCAAACCACTCTGTTATTCCATGTTCTGTCCTAACTGTTGCTTCTTGGTTCATGTACAGATTTCTCAGGAGGCATATGAGGTGCTCTGGAATTCCCATCTCTTTAATTACTTGCCACATCTTGTTGTGGTCCACACAGTCAAATGCCTTAGTGTAGTCAATAAAACAAAAGTAAACTTGTTTCTGGTATTCCTTTGTTTTCTCCATGATCCAGCGTATGTTGGCAATGTGGTCTCTAGTCCCCCTGCCTCTTCTGAAACCAGCCTGCACCTCTGGTAATTCTCTCTCCACATGTTGCTGAAGTCTATCCTGTATTATCTTGAGCATCACCTTGCTGGCATGTGGGATGAGCGCGATTGTTCGATAATTTGAACATTCTTTGGCATTGCCCTTTTTTGGGATTGGGACGTATACTGATCTTTTCCAATCCTGTGGCCACTGTTTTGTTTTCCAAATCTGCTGGCATATTGAATGCAGTAATTTGACGCCATCATCTTTTAGCGCTTTGAAGAATTCAACTGGGATACCATCATCTCCACTAGCTTTGTTGTTTGCAGTGCTCTTTAGGGCCTTTATGACTTCGCTCTCCAGGATGTCTGGCTCAAGTTCAATTTCTTCATCATTGTGATTGTCAGGAGTGTTGAGGTCCTTTTTGTAAAGTTCCTCTGTGTACTCTTTCCATCTTTTCTTAATTTCTTCTGCATCAGCTAGCTCCTTTCCGTCTTTGTCCCTTATCATGGTCATTTTTGCTTTAAATGTTCCCTTGATTTCGCCGATTTTTTTGAAGAGATCTCTGGTTCTGCCTATTTTGTTGTTTTCCTCCATTTCTCTGCACTGTTCTTTTAGGTAGTTTTCCTTATCTCTCCTTGCTTTTCTTTGAAATTCTGTGTTCAAATGATTGTAGTTTTTCCTTTCTCCTTTGACTTTGGCGTTCCTTCTTTCCTCTGCTATTTTAAGAGCCTCATCAGACAACCACTTTGCTTTCTTACTCTTCTTTTCTTTTGGTATGATTTTCTTTGCTGCTTCCTGCATGATGTCCCTCATCTCCGTCCATAATTCTTCTGGTACTCTGTCTACCGAGTCTAGGCCATTAAATCTGTTCATCACCTCTACCGCGTATTATTATTATTATTATTAATTTGTAAGTTACACCAATGTTCAACTTTTCTATCAGTGAATTCAAGGCAAAATATGTGGCCTTCCCTTTCCCCACCTTTCCTCAGCACTAATCAATTCACCATATTAATTCTTCGCATAATCCTAACAGTAAAAAATCCTAACTACCAATCTTTTACTTGACCCCTTTTCTCTTTGCCAACTCCACTTATCCCAATTAATTGATTCTTTTCTTCCTCTGTTTTCAACTTCTGATCTGTCCTACCCACCCATTCATTCCAATTCTACTTACTATTTCATGTCTCACTCTCTTGTAATTGGACATTCTTCCATACATTCTGTATAGCATTTCAAACCCTCTCTTATGACTATTTGAAATTATGAAATGATTTTATTTGGTTAAGAGTTATCAAGCTTTATGGACCTTAACCCGGTACTGTTTCTTGTCCCATGTTTGCTTTCACTAACATTTTTAAATCATTAGGATTTCTCATAGACATCTCCTTACTAACAAAGAGGTCTGATACCTAGCACTCTAAATAATGGTTACTTCTGTCAGAAACAGGCTTCAAGTACTTTAATATTATGAAATCTGGAATTTAGTTAAACTTTATTTTTTTCAGAAATGACCACAAGCAATTTGAAAACACTTTCATTACTAAGAAGTCAGGAGAAGCCTTCTGTTTCTATAATCTTACTACTCTTAAATTCTGAACCTTCTCGTGGAATTGGCTTAATATTGGAAAACATTTATTTTTCTGTACTGAAAAATCTCATCAGAAGCTCTATACTTCTATATTAAGTATTTCATATGCTAATTCTTTTTGAGAAAAGGTTATAAATAACTTAGAAATTACTGGAGGAAACCATATAATTTTCAAAAGCTGTCAGAAAATAGAGAATTGATGTTAAAACATGATATCAAATATTACATTATTATATGAAGGTACTACTTTCACTAATTTTGTATAATTTAAGGATACATGGTAACAGTTAGCCACAAAAATGTACATATTTTATTAGCTGGCTAATTCTCTTCTCAGTAGACTATATATAATTTTATATTTGAGAAATATGCATCATAATCAGAGAAAACTCATAAACTGAGAGATCCTGATGACAAGGCAAAGATACTGTCCCAGTACAGGTATAATTGGCTATCATGGTTTCCTGCTTTATGCGACATCAAAAATGGCCAACTATGACCTTCCTGATGTAAATGAGCAGCAACGCTTATAACACCTCATCATTGGTGATGCTAGATAAGGCTGATGGAAGTTGTAGTCCAACAATATCTGGATCGTTGGGCCATATGTGGTATACAACCAAAACAAAATGAAACTTAAGTGTTCATGCTCTCTTTCTCTTCACTTCTGCTTTCAATTTTATAACTACTATCCTTGTTCCAAAGTCACGGCTAGATATTTATGCCAGTTACAAAACTGAGGCTGCAAAGCTAAGCTGGAGTGTAGGTCTTAAGTTCCTTGTGATATACAAAATCAAGAAACCATAGTTTATTCAAATGATGGCTAGTGAAACTAAGCCAAGCCTAAATACTGATGTAAGATACCATTTCCCCTCTGAAACTACAGGTTAAATAAAATACATTACTAAAAAATAATCTAAACAAAAAGGAAGAAGGGAAATGATCAGCCTTTGAAAAAAGTATAAAGTATAAAGTATAATTTTTTTATGGCTGACTGCTGCAAAATGAGCCATGTAATAGAAAATGAAGTATTTTATCAGATTTGCATTTAAATAACTGGTACTGTATCAAGTAATTAATAGTTGGGGGGTTACCTTAATCACAACTGACTGCTTGGTTGAAAACCACAATGACATCTGGAAAAAAGAATGCTATGAAGTACGAAAGAGTAATATTTAAAATGCATGAATATACTCCTTGGCATTAATAGTAAAATGTGGATTAAAACTGTGCAATTGACTGACATTCAATTAGAATACTTAAAATTAAATTAAACTGGATTTTTACTGAACTGTTGCATTGCAGTGTGCTTTCCCAGCAAATTACTCATTTCTGTTGAAATGCAACATTGTGGGAATGTACAGTCATAACTAGAGAAGAATAACCAGGGCATTATCTGTCTCTTAGTTTTGCTTTCTTGAGTAATCTATAGCTATTGGGTGTAACTGGGCTCCCAAGACCAAGAAAAGAAAAAGCAACAATTAAATGAGAATTGGAAATAATTTGAAGGAGGTTGGGACAACTGCTAATGTAAATGCTACTAAGTAAAGGTAAAGGTTTCCCTTGCTCGAAAGCCAGTCGTATCCGACTCTAGGGTGCAGTGCTCATCTCTGTTCAAAGCCGAAGAGTAGCGCTGTCTGCTTCTGCAGACGTTTCCGTAGTCATGTGGCAGGCATGACTAGACACGGAATGCTGTTACCTTCTCACTGAAGTGGTCTCTTTTTATCTACTTGCAATTTCTTGCTTTCTATCTGGTAGGTTGGCAGGAGCTGGGACAAAGACGGGAGCTCATTCCATCCTGCAGTACTCAGGAATCGAACTGCTGACCTTCCGCCTCCCAGTCAGCATCTTATCAAATTGAGCCACTGCAGTATCCTTCTATAGTCTCCTTATTCAACCCACTCTTATTTAGGTGAACTGATGATGAGTTTAGCAGTCTGCATCTATTACTTTCCCCATTTTACTACAAAGCATATTAAACAATTTTTTGAAGCCAGAACATACCCTCTACTTTCTAAATTGCATTTGGAGAAGTTTAATGAATGAAGATGTCAGTTTACCTAGTGTTTGCAAGACATAATCTGAAATACAGTAGAACCCTGCATAACAAAATAACTCCATTCCACGGAACTCTTCGCTATGAGGTTTTTCCTTGTGTTGCGGTTACCTATGGGAGATGTCCCGCACAACGAAAAAATGTTCGTTAACCAGGGTTCCCATTAAGCAGGTATGCCCCGGTTACCAAAAACCCCGCATAACAAAAAAAATTCATTATGCAGGGTATCACCATTGCATAACGAACGCTTAATTATGCGAAATTTTCACTATACGATGCGTTAGTTATGCAAGGTACCACTGTACTCTGTGTGCCACTTTGGGCACTTTGTTGTTGTTGTTGTTGTTCAGTCGCATAGTTGAGTCCAACCCTTTGTGACCCCATGGAGTGCTGCATGCCAGGCACCCCTATCCTTCACCATCCTCCGCAGCCCACTAAGCTCTACGCCCATTGTGTCACTCATCCTCTGCCGTCCCCTTCTCCTTTTGCCTTCAATCTTTCCCAGCATCAAGGCCTTCTCAAGTGAGTCCTCTCTTCTCATCTGGTGGCCAAAGTACTTCATCTTTATCTTCAATATTTGTCCTTCCAAGGAGCAGTCAGGGTTGATTTCCTTCAGGATCTACTTATTTGATCTCTTTGCTGTCCAGGGTACTCTCAAAACTCTCCTCCAGCACCACATTTCAAAGGCATCTATTCTTCTTCGCTTAGCCTTCCTTATGATCGGCACACACACACCCCTCCCAGCAAAGGAGAAGAAGCTTCCCCAGCACTGCCGGGTGCTTTGGGCACTACATTCTAATAATTCAGACAAGAACTGTCTCAAACTGCTGACCTGCCAACCTTCCAGTCGTCAAGTTCAGCATCTTATTATTATTATAATTATTATTAGGTTTTTTCTATACCGCCTTTCTTCCCCAACGGACATCTCAAGGTGGTTCACAACAGTAAAATAAACACTAAAACAAAATACAGCAATACAGTATCAGAACAATTAGCAATAACAATACAATAATCAGCAAAATACAAGATAAATAAATAACAAGATAATACAGTCAATTCCATATAATCAATGACATAGTAACAATAAGATACAATGTACAATCTTAACCACTAAGCCACTGCAGTCCCCTTTTTATTCTCTGTACACCTCTAAATCTATACATTATGTAACAATAGTTACAATATTTAAAAGATCTTATATGGTGCCAATTTAAAAGAGGATGACAAACCACTGAATCTGATTTTTTCAATGAAATAATTATTTTGATTTTGATTTTTTAAGAAATCAATGAAAACCAATGTTTAGAAAACACGATTTGATTTTAAAATTTGCTTTACTCCAAGTGACATATGTTGTGTCATGTAGTTTTTAACAGAGGTGTGCAGATTTGTTTTTCTGGGCTGTCATTCCCAGAAACACACAAATCCATACATCTTCATTTCTACTTTTTACCACAAAGGATAAAATTATAAGTAACTAAACCAATTCTTTTATTGAACACTTTTATCAGGAAAGGAGAAGAAGCTGTGTAAAAGGAAACTACTTCCAGAGAGAAATTATAAGTTGGGATGGTGGAAGATCACCAGCTGACATGGTGAGTCACTTATTGGCTTCGTATAAGGTCAGAAGGTACAGAAGAAGAAGAGATAGCAGATAGTACATTTTCAGTGAACCTGATTTCCAAAGCACTGGAGAGAGATATCCAATCATAGTAATGTTCAAAAGCATGTCATTACTTATAAGGTACCATCTGATATGTATCTTCATTTTAAACATTCCATAAAAATTGGAATGTTGGCATGATATCATTCATTGCTTTGGCTTTATGCACTGGTTAAAGTAGTTAAATATGTTGATTCTATGTGCGCATAAAAATGAAAAGTAAAGTATCAGCATATTTGCTGAATTTAATTGAATTTAGAATGCACACTAGGAATCCAGTTTCATTCCCTTTTCTAAATTAGAAGTTAATAAGGTTAGATAAAACACTACCTAGCTTTCCTACACTCTATGACATTGTCTCATTATGCCTGTATATCTCTCTTCTTTTAAATTAATAATTTTAGAGTTGTTGTCAATGTCTTTAAAATAATGCTTTAGTACTAGTGGCACAAAATTAAAATTAAAAATGAAGCACAAAAACACAGATGACCAAGAGCCCTAAAGAGCAATAAAGAAACAGCTCGATCAATTCAAGCCATTTAAGAAGAAAAAAGTATTTGCTTGATGCAAACTTTTACAATGAGGCTAGCAGGGGAAAATTCTTGTAGATCCAAATACCATGTCTGCCACAGTAAAAAGAAAATCCTCTTTTCCACATCTATCTACTTTGTCTCAGTTGCAGAAGACAACATTAATAGCATATCTCAGTGCATGGGCTAGATAAAGTAGGAGTAAATCACTCAAAATTATCCTACTATTTTGGATTAATATTTACTTAAGGGGCATCACACCTATACAGTGCAATTGACAAACCACATAAATTGGAATGGTTGGCTGCAATTTTATTTCATATCCATGTAACTAACAGTTCAGTCTTAGAGGAATTTAAATAGAAATAAGTTCCACTAAAGCAACAGGAATCATTTCCAAATAAATGTCTTCAGGGCCAGATTATAAATTGGCTTATATGCAAATCTTATGCCTCTAGCATTCTCTGCACTAAAAGGATAGTTGCATTATCTGAACAAATACATAATTCAAAAGTAGAATATACTTTCCCAATAGCATTCAGCATGAATGAATCTGGCAGAAACTCACACCATAGCGGATTGCTCAATTATGGTGTCAGTACTTTGGCAGATTTTGGCAGATTTGAATTATGAATGGTCAAAACTCTTATTTCTGTGTCTTACAGAACTCCGTATCCCTAGCATAGTTCATGGTTCTGTTGACATGAGCAATATAGCCTACAGATAAATTTTGAGTGAAGGGATAGTTAGAAAAGACTACATGTCATGTAATACTGCTGGATGCAAGAAAAAGAGGAAAATGTCCTTCCATATTTCTCACTCCATATGTAGTCTGCTGGTTCATGAAACACACAGGCAGACAAAAATGCAAGACTGGTGAATTAGTTTAAAATATTTACAGAAGACACCCAAGCTTGTTTCCTAAAACATGTCTCATTCACATTGGTAACCTGTGTAAGAAAGGTGAATCAATGTCTTGGAGAGAAACAGAACTCAACAATATTGATAAAGAATTTGACAGAGTAACATTGATGAGAAGTAGGGAGACTGAAGCTAAGAACAGCTGGGTGAGCTAATATAATTGACACATGGTTATTAATTTTGCAAGAGCTGGTATTCTTCAGAGGTTGGAGCACCTGGCTGCAGAGGAACAGGCTGGAAGTTCTTCCTGGGAGAAGAGCCAGCTGAGATTATGTAATGGGTGTCTGACTAGGTTTACATGCCCTGCCAGTTTAGCGCACATGGACAAGCTGTACGTTCCCATAACAGCACCAGATGGAGGGGCTGGTAAACCACTTTTGAATATTTTATACCTATAAAACCCTTGGAGAGTTCTACACATTGAAGTTACCTTGATGGTATACAGAGTTTATTAATTAGTTTTGCATGCTGCCTCTTCCAGGGTGTTGTGAGAATGCATATCACAGTTTATGTATATATAAACAAAAGTTCATACTGCCACAAAAGAAGATTGATGTTGAGTTTGACAAAAATCCAAAGAGCATTAAATAGAGCCAAAAAGGGGGAGGGGAAGGAGAAGAGCTACATAGACACATAAACACAAAACCCTAAAAAAAAACTAACAACAACAAAACTGAATAAACAAAAGACTGGTCACTATACATATTTGACTTCTCTGGCCAACTCTAATTCACATCTTGAATTTAGTTCATTCTAATGTCGCTTTTTTACATGACTTCACTCGCACAAAACACAGCTGGCAACTTCTACTGAAGCAGTTTTTATGACATGGTTGAAAAGAAAAAAGAAAATCAGACTGAGATTGAAAAGTCAACAGTCCCCCCCATATAACGTACTGTGCAAATTAACCTTCTGCTGAAATCTTAAATATATACATTGACAATCCTGCTACTAGCTCCATTGTAAATATGCCTGCAATGCCGGCACAATATCACACTCTGTGTTGTGGCACTACTACAGCTGAGCTAGACTCCTCTTAAGTGTGTTTTTTTATACAAGATGTTTCAAGGCATGGTACTTCAGATACTGCTGTGTTGCCTTCTGTGCGAACTGCTTTCCATTTTTAATATGCTTCCAACCCACATAAGCTGCTTTCATTTCTTTACATAACAACTCTTATGCCTTTCCTGCCCCAATGTCTTTTCTCATCCTTCCAAGAAGTCAACAGTATCTTCCTTGACCATCTGTGATGATGATATGGCAATTATTTTATCTTGTCTCTTTCAAGCCACAATATGCAGCCCTTCATTTCTCCCAAAGCATCGAATATCCTTTCACAGAACAGTAAACCCATGGAACTAGGAGAGATAAAAGGCACTGCAAACATAAATTGCTTTTTAGACTTTGCAGAAACTACAAAAGGAAAGAAAAAGAGGAATATGGTTTTAGCAAAAAAGAAAAGAAAGTAAGGGGGGGGAATAGCACAGCAGGGACATCCACAGAAGACATAAGGGAAACAGGATAGCTCATCTTCCTTGCAATAAAATTTGATATGAAGATACCTAAATTAAACACTCTACCAGATATAGTAATGTCACTGGGGAGATGACCAAGGAGCCAACTGAAATTTATCATGTTTTCTTTCATTCGTTCATTGTTTCTATTTACATGGACAGTTAAGAACAATGTTCAAATTTCCCCATCATGGAGGCCCGCCTAAATGTGTGGACACAGACTCAAGCTCTACTGTACTAAATGGTTCTTCTATGTTTTCAAACTGATGAGTTTGGATCAGGGGTTCACAACATTTTTGCACTATGGGCCAGACCATGCTTCCTCAGACAGATGTGTGGCCCAGAGGCATGGTTCTTCCTGCTGTTTCTGCCACTTCTGGTTGCGGCTGCAGGTGCAGTCATGGTGTTTTTGGAGTTTTTCGCTCCACCACTTCCCATGAGGGCAGGAGCGAGGGTGGCGTATTTTTGGTGGTTTTCCTGTGTGTTTTCTGTGGTTTTCCATGAGTTTTCAATGCTTCCAGTGCATTTTCAGCGCTTTCGGTGAGATCCTCAACCATGGGCTGGATTAATTGGTGCCCATGGGCCACAGGTTGTGAATCCCTGGTTTAGCTGCTGCTATGTTTTGTCAGGACTGGTTGATTGTGGTGGCTGCTTAAACATCACTGGTCAGGTGTGATGGTCACCTATTGGTTAGTGCCTATAACACCACAGATACTCACCACTAATACATTTTCTCTCTAATTGCCATGGCACTATGAAAATATGTATTTAAATAAAGTCACATTCTTTTTCTGGAACTTCTGCTCACTATGTAAGTCCACTAGAAGTACCCATGGAAAGAGCAGTTGCTATAAAAGTGGAGAAGCTGAGAAATGATGAAAACAATATGAGTATCCCAAGCAACATACCAGGAGTCCTAAACCTTTTAAAGTCGGGGGCTGGGTCACACTCCCTCAGACAGTTGAGGGGGCTGGACTGGTGCCTCCCCACCATTTACGGCTGCTGTAAATGCGGCCACGGCTGATCGCTGCAGCCGATTCTGGCAACGGCAGCTAGAGCAAGGGCACAGGCCAGATGATTTGGTGCCACAGGCTGGATCCGGTCCGCATGGCATAGGTTGCCGACCCCTGCAATATACAAATAAACTGGAAACACACTGACAAACTGTGTAACCTCCCTAAGCTAGCAAGATCCCATCCACTTTCTTCTACACCTTTGCTAGTCAGCTGGTGGCTTGGAAGGGGAGGTTGCCAGAATTTCTGTTTACTATCCACTTGTACAGCATGGAGATTGCTCAGATATGGCACCATGCTAAGATGCATATGGAGTGGGTGTCGTTGGCTGCTACTCATGTCCAAGTATACATTTCCCCCCCTGAAGATCATTTTCAAACAGGAAAAAATTCATTGGCTTGAATTTGTTTAAGGAGGATCCCAGCTTGCCATGAAGTGACCCACACACTATGATCATGGAGCCATCTACTGTGGCATGTATGAAATGAGACGTGCAGGATTTGACACTAAGGCTGCAATAGACTGCAGCAGCCTTGAGGATATTGAGCAGGTGTGCCTTCACAGCCAGTCCATCTGGCATGGCCTCTTGCCTGGAGGGGGTGTATATGTGTGTATATTCAGCTGCAGTGCCAGCTGGTACATGTGGGCAAATGGGGTGCTGCCCTGTGTCAGTTTAAACATATTCTACACAGGCAGCCCACTACTGCTTCCTCCTTATTACATGCTCTGCCAGTGTTTTCTTCCTTGTGTTTGTGTATTGAATGCTTGTTTGCCCATCTCTCTGAAAGTCTGTATGTATGAGTAAACATAGTTGCCAACCACAATGGACACAAGCCATCCTGTTGAGATGTATGTATTTAAGAGGGAAACATGTTTGAGTGCATGTGCTTCCACTGGCCCTACATTTAACATCAAATGTATTTTCATTGGGAATGAAAAAGCTGAAAACTCTTCATCTATCATTACAATCAGTACCATAATTCAACAGGTTGGTGGGATGTCTATCTACTAGAGGAGGAAAAATATGGTTTTCTGTCTTGTGACTTGGTTACTCAGAACCAGCTGATTCCTAACAGGTTCATGCTAGTTTTGTTAGGGCTGCCATGAGAATCACAATCACTACGTGAATGAAAGCCATTTTCTGACCATTAAATGTATGAAATATCTGTTGCTATATAGAGATATAGCAGAATAATCTGTTCCTGAAAACAAAGAGACTAGAAATATATACACTATGTACCATGGAAAGAAATGCTACTTTTTAAAAATCCAAATCATTTTCACAGACTACCTAAAAACACATTTCCCCCCTCTGAACAGAGATTCACACACTGAATGCTCAATGTTTCTATTATCTGATTTACACTCCTATTTCTGCATCATCTGCAGTAATGTTTTCTTCAGGTTGACCAGACAAACCAAGAAATTCTATCTGTAGCTGGTTTGTGTACATTCTCTGTCTTTAAGTAAATGTATACAATCATTGGTGTTTACGTACATTGCCATTGAGCTCACATTAGTCACAATATATGCACAGGATAATTATGTAAAACAAATGTCTAATTCAGAGATTTTGGGTCACTGATTCAGTTACTAGCAGTCCCTGGCTACCAAGGTTTGTAACCATGTTAATCAAGCAAATAAAGCTAAGTAGAAAGTTTATTTGACTGGAATCATAATCAAAAACAACAATTACATCTAATACATGCAAACTGTTCTAATAAGACTTAGCAACCAAATGTTTTCCCTTGTGAAGATAATTATGAAGAAAACCCAGAGTGCATTTTATGTTAAATAATTAGTCAGCATAGCAACAAACATTTAGATACAGTATATGAATAAAAATTTGTACCTATATGAGAAGTGATCAAAGTAAATCACAATAGAGATGCCATTTTGACCTTTTCCAAACCATATGGCTACTAGCTATGTGTGAGTACCTCCAGTGTGTTGGGAGAACATCTAGATAAGCCATGGGATAGCATATTGCTGCTGATAATTGTGGCTAATTGACATAGTGCTGGCATGTGTCTTGATCACATGCCTGGTCATATTCCCAGTTGGACAATAATGATGCACCCCAGCATCCCATGAGTTAGTTGCAACTAGCCATGGCAACTTATGAAAACTACTAATAGGAGTCTGGCCCATGGTTACATAATATAGAACATCTTAAGTAACGTATCAGTTAAGTGAAATGAAGCTGGACACCTACAAGTCAAGCTACATTTTCAGCAAATGTATGTACAGTAATGAAGACTTTTTAGAGTTACCACTTCAGATTGCAGTTGAGGAGAATGATGTTTTAGAACTGCCAATATTTTTTTAAAAAACACACACATCGAATATAGGTAAATTTAAAATTTAAAATTACAACCCTTCTTTCTAACATACTAGTTTTCTCCATGTAGGTTTTTTAAAAATGCATGGAAAAGCTTGCTAATGCTTGCATAAAACTTACAAAAATGAACAGGTCCTTAGAGTCTGAAACTGTACACTCCAGGAAGGATCTATGATTTGGTTTTACCAAGTATGTTTAGACATGCTGAACAAAACCAATCCTATTATGTGATTTTGCTAAGTATGCCCTAGTTTCTAATTTCTTTTATCTTAGGCTGATGTTAGCTGTCTTAAAGTAGTTTCATGTATTATTTAAATAGTATGTTGCATGTCACTTATCTTTGTATGTATCAACCTAACCCACAAATTACACTAGTATAATACTGTACGGTGTCATAACAGTTGCTGTATTTGTTGAATTCCTCTTTTTAAAAAATAAAATAAAATAACTCGAAAGGTCTCTTACAGTTGATAAATATTTTATAAAGTTCTATGTTCTTACAAAGACTCTTACTATTCATACCAACAATACATGCATAGTAGAATTGCTCATACAACCTGAGAGAAAGAGAGGTGGAGATGTTGAGAGATGATTTATAAAAATGTCTGGACAATTTCTAGCACTGGTTGTAATCCTGTTGCAGTTACACAAATGATGGAATTTTAGAGACAAATTGCCATAAGTTACGAAATCTTCATAGAGTTGATCTCTTGTATGGAAAGTTCCATGACTCAAAAAGTAGCAGGTAATGTCTACAGAGATTTCTTCACTTACAGCAATTTGCTTTGAAAAGTTACACTGTTTGCTTAATTTTGCAAAAGGATTTTGGCCTGTATAATAATCAAATTTGAATAACTGAAAATTAATAATTTAAATATAAAATTGTGGGTTGGAATATTTTTTCTTTATTTGTATCACAGTGCTGCACAATTTAAAATTATGGATATACATGATATATAGATAAAATTCAAACAAATTAAAATGTTAAAATGATTAGCCTATTTTTGACCAGAAACAGTCAAATACAAATACATGTTTTATAGCAAGGACAAAATATTCTGTATTTAAAGTTACGTAATTGAAGAATTTTTACATAAAGCATACTTTTTCACCAGCCTGAAAAGAAATTTTGTACACTTTAATATTGAGGCATCTGCACTGGTAGCCAGTAGTTGTTCTCATATGAAATGAAAGATCTATACAGTACTTTTCTTATTTTCTGCAGAAGCCCTTCCTATATATAACCAATTATGACGAATTAACCCTACTCATTATCTACAGATATTATTGTTGTCACTTCAAACTTATACAAACCCTAATACAGTTTTGGAGGTAAATGAGATACTGGTGCACTTTACCATTCCACCCTACATCTAGTGATTTTCATGCCTCCTGAGTCTAAGCCTGGCACTATCTACGACATCACGTTTGCTCTTTAGCATCTTCCTACCTCCCTTGCAAAGCAGATATGGTTCTTCCTCCACAGTTTTCATTATAACTCTTCTCCATTTCATTACATTCCCTGAAACTTCCACTTTGACAATTTCTTAGTCATGGAAATATACTTTTCTAGTGCATTAAAGCTATCAATGGTGTCTTCCATATGCAGCTAATGGGCCAATTAAGAAGTCCCATCCCCATAAGTCAAGACATTGAAAAGAGTTTCTTGAAACTTGAAGAATTCTCTGCTGGCTGAGCTGGAGCTCATGTTGATGTCCAGCCCATTCTGTGATCCATGAAGATATCTATGTCTGCAGATAAATTGCCTCTGAACACACCTTCTCATGGAATACAGTATCACATAGTCACACGTTTCCCAGCATCACTTACTAAGACCAGAAAGAGACATTGCTACAGAGATACCTGCCTACCAAGCCCAAACCTTCCAAACAATTCAGAAGGATGCTGAAGGCAATAATATCAAAAGCCACTGAAAGGTATTAATAGGATTATGCTCCGTCTCCTTTCCTTTTGGGAAAAGAAATCACAAGGGAGAATTATGACATTCTGCTGTATATTCTGGTTTTGTCTCCAAAACTCCACCCCCAAATAAAACTAATAAGCATGAAGGTGTACCACAATTATTTCCATGAAAAAGGTGGGCCTTAAACTAGATTACAATGGATCTAGATAATCACATCCTCCAAGGTTTCGAAGCTAAATCCTTCCATTCTTGCAAAATAAATCTACAGTAATCCCATGGGTCCAACTTTGGTTTGTAAGATCCTGGCTCTCTGTTAAACGATTTCACAAATATTCCTCTGTATATTTTAAGCATATGGTGCTCTAGAGTCTTTGTCATAAACTGGCAACAGGTCACAGGGAACATTACACATGGCTTCAATACCAGAACATTTAGAAGTTTCAGCTGGTTCTCTTCTGGTGAGTCTGTAACTTAAACAAGGCAGCATATTCTGTTTTATGGCAAATAATTGAATGTCATCTTGCAAAGTTGTTTCAAGATTGCTGGCACATGTCTTCTGTCTCTGTGTGAAAACTAGTTGTTGCTGTCGTTAGCGAGTTATCTTGAATCACCTATGCTTACTTTAACTTTTGGAAGCAACCTATTTCACTTGACAGTGCACAAATTATTGCTTTGTATCTGAGAAGCTCTCAGTTTTCCCATGAGAGTCAAGGGGATTTCAGGTGCAACTATTCAACAGTCTTTTCCCTTCCCTTATAAGCACTGAAGAGTTACCACCCTGGTTCCCGGATGAGATGTTCTAGCAGTGGGTCAGGCAGTTAAACACCAAGCCAGGAAAGATAAATGCACAGAACCAGCAAGTACTGTAAGTAAGGCAAAGAAATAGAAATTGGGTTGGTGGTGGGGAAGCCAAGGTCAAAGCAGATAAAGTCCTACCAGGTATTTTGAGAAGGCAAGTATAGGGGAACAAAAGGCAAAGGGGACAATCCTCAGTTCTTCCTCCTGAAGATCTGGGCTTCACTTAGATATTAGGCTGCATCATGGGTAGAATGCAGCTCCCCCAGTGGCTTAGGGTTAAGACGCTGAACTTGGAGACAGAAAAGTTGGGTTTCAATACCCGAGGGCTGCACGGGGACATGAAAGAAACCTTACTCAGGCATCCCCTGAGTGGAGTTTCTCCAGCAAAAGTCTTTTCAACTCAGAGCATACCTGTCAAGTATCCTGGATTGCCCGGGATTTCTCATATTTCTGTGCTCGTTTGGCCTCTTTCCCGTGCGCGATGCTGCCTCTGATGGCCACACATGCGCAGTAACCCATTTCCTGGCCAAAGGGGTTTCTGCACACGTGCACCGGCACCTGAAAACATACTGCGCATGTGTGCCTGGCTCCCGGATTTCCAAAACCGCGACTTGACGGGTATGACTCAGAGTAATATCTAGCACAAAATTATTATTAGGGGTAGAATGGGGCTACTTGTTGGCGGTTCTCTGTCTTCAGCTGAACACAACTCTTCTAACAGTGGTATGGCAATTGTGTATCTTTACCTATAAGAAGAGGGTTAGGCCGTGCATGTCCGGCATGCGTGCCACACCCAGCTCAACTATCCTGTACCAAGCCGGCCACACTTACCTTTCGACCCTGCGAGCATCACCGAAAGGGTCTAAACGCCGAGAGTGGGGCCAACGCCCCACTAACACAAACAAAAAACTATGCTTCCTAGCGTCCTCTGTGCCACACCACCCCTCAGCAAATCAGGCAGAAGGATGTGAGCACAGAGGAGGCGGGACAGCCTGCGCGCACATTACAAAAAAAATGGATGACGCACGATCCACCTCTCTCTGGGAGACGAAGGCAGAACTGCACACTGTTCCACCTTTGCCTCATGGAGGAAAGCTATCGCCTTCCACGGGTGACAGAGGCCGAAAGCTTTTGGACCCCGCCAACTGAGAAAAGTGAACCACTCTCCTCGTGTGGCTTCAGCAGGATAGTGGGGAGAGCCCATCGTCTCCCTGTGGCCCCAAAGGCCAGCGCCAGCCTCACTGCTGCTTCAGGGGGAGGAGGAGTGCACCTCCTCCCCCCGCATGGCTTCGGCGGGATAGCTGGGAGAGCCCATCATCTCTCAGTGGCCCCGAAGCCCAGTGCCAGACTCACCATGGCTTTGGGGGAGGAGGGAGCACCCTCCTCCCCCTGCGCACCTTTGGTGGGGTAGCGGGGAGAGTCCATCATCTCCCCATGGCCCCAAAGGCCAGTGCCTGTCTTGCTGCTGCTTCAGGGGGAGGAGGGGGTGTCCTTCCTCTCCCCGTGTGGCTTCGGTGGGGTAGTGGGGAGAGGGCCAAATACACAGCTCCACCCCCTCTCTCCCTCTGTGTGTGTGTGCACACGCACGCACGCACCCCCCCCCAAAAAACCAACCCCTAACACCAACACAAACGATATCTGCCCAGTAAGGCCGGGCAAAAAAATGCTAGTTTTATAATAAGATATAGTAAGCTTTAAAAAATACAGTAAAACCTCGCATGAAGAGCACCTCACTTAGAGACTAACTCGCTTAAAGAGCAGAATTTTTCTGGATGGTCGCCTCACTTAACAACTACAACCAACCAAAAATTCACAACACCTCCCCCCCTCCCGTACAAGAAGTCATAATTGGTCACTTACAGTGGTGTTTCGCTTAAAGAGCAAACTTGCTTAAACAGCAATCCCATGGAACGCATTATGCTCTTTAAGCGAAGTACCACTATATATAAACAAACTCAAAAAACACAGCGGACTAGGTAGACACATAAAAAAATGTTGTGCTACAAAATAGCACACCCCTTTGAAAATCAAGTACCTGTAGTATGTACCTGAAACCTTTTCTCAGGGCCCTTCCTCCAGGTAGCTGCTGTCTCTTTTGCTTGCCACATTCCAAATCTCTATTCCTTTCTCCCTAGCTGCACATGTGGATATGTCTAAATCCTTCAAAGTAGCTGTGAAACACCCTTCTTGTTTTAAAAAAGTTTCCCAACAACTAAAAAACAGTTGCAACTTTTTTGAACAGCTTGAGAAATATATCAATGCTCTTTGCCAAGAAATTCAGTTGTTTTCACTTGATACAATATTAATAGTCACAAATTCTTTAAAAAAACCAACACTTTTTAAACCAGGGGTTCCCAACTTTTTCATGCTGTGGGCCGGACCATGCCCCCCAGACAACTGAGTGGGCCAGTCACATGGTTCCTCCCACTGTAACCACTGCCATAAAATCCATCCATAGATGTTGTAAACACATTTATGACTGCTGCTGGTGCATTTACGGCAGCATTTATGGCAGGCGCAGGTGTGTTTTACAGCTGTTGTTAACAAGTCTGCTTCCACTTCTGGTAGTGGCAAGGGTGGCAGCAGGCCACATGAAATGGTGCTATGGGCTGGCCCACGGGCCGTAGGTTGGCCACCCTTGTTCTAAATTATTATAACAAGTTGGTATGTATTTTGTGGTGTAAAATTAAAGACACACTCAGACACAAGAGATTAACCGGTCATTAACATATCAGTCCAAGAGAAAAGATGGGGAAAATTCTTGATCTGCTAAATGCACAAAAAACGGAGAAGCTCAGCTATGAGTTAATGCATTGCCAATGGGGGTTTTATATGACAATCCAATATATATGTTTTAAATTTTGATTCTTTGATATTCAGTGTGGTTTAAGGATAAATGCACATTGAGATAAAAGTATGGCAAAAACCACAAGTAGGAGCTCCAGTTTCTAATTTGCTACCATTCTATTTTACTTAATTAGCTTTCCTTCCACTATGCAAAGTACTAAAATTCATCACAACTAAATATTCAATAATATGACTGCTGCTTCCTGCAGTAGACATGTGTTCAGATCTTTATGGCCCCAGGGATGTGAGCTGCTGTTTTGAAAACAATCAAAAATAATATACTTAAGGTGTTACCTTTCATATACCATGTGGCTGAGAGAATACAGAAGCAGAAGGAAATAGAGTGTCATATGATTAGCATTTATAAATATGCCTTGCCTCATACCAACAAACTGGCATCATTCCTCTTCTGGAACAAACAGTAGAGCATGCACGTAATTCAGCCATAGTATTTCAAGAATGTAACAAAATAACAGGACTGTTCTCTGTAGTCTTTCAAGGTCATTTCAATCATTCTCCAAATAACTAATGGATTCATCTCATCGTACATACTCTTTTGCATATTAGAACAAGTATGTATCCTGCAAGTGTCTGTAATATCAGCAGTAAACCGATGCATGTGTCTCATTCAGCAGAGGACTAAATCTGACCTGATGTCTACTGGATAGGGACACTGGAAAACAAATGCATCTATGGAACCCACAAATTACAGAGACTGTTGTGAACAGACATGGTGTGGAACAGGGGTTCTCAACCTACGGCCCATGGGCCAAACTTGGCTCGTGGTGCCAATCCTATACAACCCATGCCCTTTCTCCCGCTGCTCTAACTGAGTGCAGGCAAGGGCAGGCAGGGCCCTTCCTTCACCCATGGCAGGCCGGTAAGCAGGGAAGCATCGGTGGTGTGGTGGTGCGTGTTTGCAGGCTGGACTGGTGGTGTGGGGGTAGTATTTGTGTTGTCATCGTGTGTCGGGAGTGTTGGCAGCAGCAGTGGCGGTGTGTGAGGGAGTATTGGTGGTGGCGGGGGGGGGACACCAGTCCGGCCCGCCAACAGTCTGAGGGGACGTGATCCAGCCCCTGGCTTTAAAAGGTTGAGAACCCCTGGCGCAGAATATTTGATGATTTTTTAAGCTAGCCACTTAATTTTTAAAATAGCCCTTCTGAAGCAACGATATTTTCCAATGCTGTGTGGATTACTGTAAGCATGCCAGTTTGGCCAGGTTATCCTGCTACGGTAATAGAGTAGACCATACTGCCAGCGAGTTAATGGTGAGTGTCAGGTGGCAGTTAACTAACCTGACAGCCCTGGGGACTAACGGTTTTGGGTGCCAAAGTCCACAGGGAAGGGTGATGGTCCCCAAGTGGATTAAAACCCACTTGAATTCATGTCAATGAAGGGCAGCAGCTTCATCAATACTAGCCTGTGGGTGAGGAGGACTTTGCGTGCCAAAAGGGTTCAAGACCAGAAAGTGACTCGTGGAACTTAATCAGTGGTATGGGTGTCATGCTGTGATGCGGAAGGCAGATGCGGAGGGCATGGGTTGTATGGAAGGGCCATTGCATTATATTCTCAGGACATTCTTCATGGTCCGGATACACAGAAAGAGCATCCTTGAAGATTGTTAGAAAGATTAGCCGGCAACAAAAGGTTACCATTATCAGGGTACAATCGGGCTCACCCTGGTAACGATAACCTCGTGTTGCCGGCTAATCTTTCTCATACTGTAGAATGGACTCAGCAAAAGGTGGCTTCATTTTGGCAGTCTCCCATCTGGCCTAGGCATGGAAGAAGAACTGTAAGCAGTCTTTACATGGAGCTGCCTTTGAAGATCATGCCAAAACTTCAACTGATTCAAAACGTTGCAACCAGACTGCTGACTGAAGCAGACTGCTACAAGAATTTCACTGGCCTCCAGGACATTTCTGGGCCCAATTCAAAGTGCTGATTATGACCTATAAAGGCCTGTACAACTCGGGGTCAGATTATTTGAAGGACCTCTTTTTCCTATTCAATCCCTCCAGTGCCTGAGATTTTTGAGAAAAGGTTTCCAGTATAAAAGCCATTGCAGGCATATTTGGTGAGGACAGAAGAGAGGGCATTTTCAGTTAATGCTCCCAGTCTGAAATTCCCTTTATCACAAGGATTGGCCACTCTTTACAGGCCTTCCATCAGTAGTGAAAACCTTCCTTTTAAAACTGGCTTTTAACCTCTAAATGCCTTTTAGAAGGAGATGTACCATAAGATATTTTAAATTTGCTTTCATTTTAAAACTAATGATGCTTTTAATGTTCTCTTGGATTCATCTATTTTAATGATGCAGGGCTGCAGTGGCTTAGTCGTTAAGACATTGAGTGTGATGACTGGAAGGTTGGCAGGTCAGCGGTTTGAGACCCAAGTGCTGCGTGATGGAGTTTGCTCCTATTGATCACAAGTAGATAAATAGGTACTGCTTTGGATTGGAAAAGTAACATCATTCCATGCACTCTGGCATCTAGTAATGCCTGCCACATGACTATGGAAGCATCTGCAGACACAGACAGCACTGGTTCTTTGGCTGTAAACCAAGATGAGCAGTTGCCCCTACAGCTGTACACAACTGGCTTTCAAGGAAGGAAGACCTTTACTATTTTAATGATGCCTTAATTTATTGTGAGTTCATATATAAATTATTGTTTTACACTGCCTCGTGTTTTTTATTGGTAGAATGGTGGGATATAAAGTAAATAGATAAGTAAGTGCAAAATCCTAACTCCAAGTTAAGAACGACTGAGATAGGTTTCGGTAGAGCATAAGCCGCTTGTGCCAGTGCAAGTGCCCTTAGGCTGTCCTAACCTCTTGTGCTGGCCGCTAGTTGCCCCACGGGGGGAAGTCAGTTCTCAGAAGCCTAAATCAGTACATTGGCTGATCAGTGCTTTGGGGAATTGACTTAGGCTTCTGGGAATTGAAGTCCAAAAACCAAAAATTGGGAAACACTGCTTTAAACCAACTGAAGTCACTTCCCTCGTGAAGGGTTTGGACACAACATAGCCTCAGCCAGCCTAAGTTTGATCAGCCAGCCTAAAGTCAGCCTAGCTAGTTAGAATTGTGCCCTAAGTAAGTAAGTAAGTAAGTAAGTAAGTAAGTAAGTACGTAAGTACGTAAGTAAGTAAGCAAAGTAGCTGTTTTCATTTTTTTTAATTTACATCTGTATGTGTGGTGCTTTCTCTAATTGATTGGATTTTTACAATGTTGTCCAGTTAATTTACTGAGTATTTATTCAATCAAAGGTAAACATTTTGATGGGGTTTTAGGGTAACTATTTTGTTTGCTTTTGTGGAGGTTTGTGGGCAAGGGAAGTGGATTTTGAGACTATATCAACATTCCATTGAGCCATGTGAATGTGATAACATAAACTAATTCCTACATAAGCCTGATTATTATTATATTTTTTTCTCATGCACTACTGACTTTTTTTTTAAAAAAAGTAGATTGATTCTCTGTTGCTGTTCCTCTGCTTTTTTGGAATAATTTTTAAGGGTTCTTTCAGGCTTTTGGAATGCTAGAAAACAAAAATGGGGAAATATGAAATGCATGAACCTCCAAAGGCTTTCCCCTTTCATATATAAAAATAGGTACAGTATATGAAAAAAAAATATGAAAATGAAATGGGCATCCTCAGAAGAACCTGAGATGAAACAAAAATGAAAATCTTCACTGTACACATTCCTAGTTATAAAGCTAAAATGCCCATCATTTCTAGCCATTATTCTGGCTACAGCTAATGGAACTATAGGAACCATAACTTGTGGCAAATTCCATGTTCCCTTTCATTGCTATAAATAACTCTACTACACCAAAGGTGGCAAACCACTAGCCTTCCAAATGTTTTGGACTATAACTCTCACTGATCTTTATCATTGACAATACATGCTGGGGATTCTGGGAGTTGTAGTTTAAAGCATGTGGAGTCCCAAAGGTTCCTCTCCCTTGCACTATACCAAAAGTAAGCAGTGCAACAATGCCCTGTCCTGGACACTAAAATTATATAGCCCCCAGAGCAGTATTAGGGTATCTAAGACAACAGTGGTGAAAATAGTCAGCATACCACAACCTTCTTTGGCTAAGAGTTGCTGTCCTGTAGTAATAGTTGATGTAATTACTCTGGAAAGAAAGCTCATAATGGGGGGGGGGGGAAGTATTCAGATTCCAGGACTATATGATATCAATTTCAGCTGTGTTCATCTTTTGCATATTTAATTATTAATTACATTTTTATACTGCCCATCTGGGATAATTCCCACTCATGGCGGTGTCCAGACAAATAACATCAACATAATAAACATATCAAAACAAAATAAAATTAACAGCAAATTAACAGCAAAATAAAAACCTAACGGCTACTGAGGGTAAGCAGCCCAAACCTGGCCAGCTACTTCTTTTTGCTTTTCAAAAACCACTTGCTTATTTATCTTCTGTGAGTATCTAACCTGAAAGTTCTTACAAAGTGAAAGAGAGGAAGGATGAAAGAAGAATGTAGTGTCTTTCAAAAATCATGTGTGGGCACTATGTTACTTCAGTATCCTTCTAGAACTTTCTGTATTTATACAGAACTTTAAAAAAAATCACATCAAGATCCTGAAAATTTCAGTCAAAGGAAGAGAAATGCTATAAAGTTTTGCAAGAAAGATTCTGATCATATTTTGATTTGCTGGAAACCTAAGACATATTTATCTAAATTAGGTTACTTAATTTAGCTAATCTATTATAATTTCTTTCTTCATCAAGCAAAGTGGAGGACATTTATAATGAAATTAAGTTAGAATTTAGGCCCAGCTAGAAATAATGCAAAATGCAAAATGTCTTTGTTGATGCTATTTGTTGTTATTAGTTGCTATGGGACAGTTGTATTTAAGTGTGTGATGAACAATCCATCCTCCTGAAAGCATTTCGGTCATTTAATCTTGCAGACATTTGAGCAGGCAAAATCAACCTCCTCGTTCTGAGATAAAGTCCTAAATGAGACTAGGAGTGCTTTTGATAGTGTTAATAGAAGCCAATAGACATTCTAGAATGGGCTGCTTTTTAGTGGCAACTCCCTGAGTAAAAACTGTGTGTGGAGATCATCTTTATATACTGCATTCTCAATTGGTAATGAATTAAGTACTGAGCCTTAAATAGATCAACCACCCATTTTCACCTTTCATTGACTGTTTTAAAAATAAAAATTTGTTTGAATTCTATAATCTGTCTCAATTTATGTTTATGCCCAAATCATGTGTTTTAAGGTTGACAGCCCTATGCAATGTAATACGGATTTACAATGCAGTGACAGCAAGAGAGAAACTAGTTAAACCCTTATGTAAGGTAAAAATAAAGGTCACCCTTGCTCGAAAGCTAGTCGGATCTGACTCTAGGGTTTGGTGCTCATCCCCATTTATAGCCAAAGAGCCAACACTATCTGTGTCTTCAGACATTTCCATGGACACATGGCAGGCATGACTAGATGCTGGAGCACACAGAATGCTGTTACCTTCCCACTGAAGCAGTACCTATTTATCTACTTGCAATTTCTTGCTTTTGAACTGCTACGTTGGCAGGAGCTGGGACAAAGATGGGAGCTCACTCCATTGTGCAACACTCTGGGTCTTGAACTGCTGACCTGCTGCCTTTTCAGTTGTCAAGTTCAGCCAAATAAACTACTAGCACGACAGCATATACTTAGTAATAGTTGTAACATTATTGATCTTATGTATTAATTTTACTACTCCATAACCCTGAGCAGAAATGCTCCTTTTAAAGCACCCTTATTTTAACTTTTGTCTCTAGACACTCATTTTAACTTCTGTTCCTTTTGCTGTTCTAGGCTGGTCTTGGACTGTAATAAAGATTGAAATTCAGCATCTTAACCACTAAGCCACCACAGTCCAAAAAAAATCTTTCTGTGCTGCTGTCTTAATAAAAAATTTCCCCTGAAACAGCTATTAATAATGTTCTACAAACAACTACACCATCTCAAGTGATAGTGTCAAATCCAGTTTAGTACTAAGAATAAATGTTTTTTTGGGGGGAGAAATGTTATCTTAGGGGAATTTTGGGAGTGGGTCAGTCTAAAAAAAGTAATGGTTTCAAGCTCTGAGAATAATAATACAATGATAATTTGACATACTTGAATAGCTTAATCAAACCAGACACAATCCCAACAAAAGTTAAGCATGTGCATTAAAATGAACTGGCTTTAAATCACCTAAGCTTAGGGTTTATTCCACAATAGCATTATAACAGAAATTGAAATGCAAATAAGTAAACAAATTAACAGAGTTAAGCCCTTGAGCAGGAAGGGGTGCAGTTTTCCTTTCAATTTCAGTGTTGAAGCTAACAAAGCAATTCACAGATGTCCTGCCTTAGTACAAATTTTGATACATAAAAATTCCCTGATCCAAGCCAGAACAGTCATGAGGAACTCTCCTCCACAGGCAGGACACAGTCTTTAGAATATCTTATACAAGAACATTATAAATATAATTAATAGGAGATATCACATTGATTTTTGGAAAAGATCTGTTGGAAATTAAGTATTTAGCAGGGTAATGGAGTAGGCAAAACTGTAATTACAGTAATGTTCCCTCAGTTTTATAGCCTATTGTATGTCAGTCAATAAATAGCATGGTTTTGTTTGATAGATTTAAAATGGCCTGTTGTGCAGTCTTGCTGAATAACTACCTATGCCAACTGTTTTAAAACTTAAAACAACACTGACTCAACTGATGATACATAAAAATGTGTAGGATGTAGTTGTGTATGAGTCAAGTAAACCAGAAAAATGAGAGCTCTGGCATTTTCAAGTGATATGAATCGATTAAAGTGAGCCAATAATGGGGCACAAGTATGGATTCTTTATGAAATATCCGAAGTTGAACAATGGTTGTAATCCTGTACAGAGCTATTAAAACATATGTGTTACTTTATGCCTGGTTTAATGGATGTTAGCCGCCCTGAATAGGGATGATTTCCCCCCTAGAGGGGCAGGATATAAGTGTAAATAGTAAATAAATAAATAAATAAAATAAGACTGTCTGTTTTGCTTTTGCTCATATTCAGATTTCTAAATCGCTGGACCGAAATGTAATTGCTAGTTCCAACTAGAATGAACTGACTGAACAACCACTGAATGGTGAGTCAACACATAAATCTCACTGGATCAATGGGCCTATTCTGAGACTACCGACTAGACCAGAGGTCCCCAAACTATGGCCTGTGGCATCAAATCATCTGGCCCATGTCCTCACTCCCGCCACTGCTTCTTTAATCCTTATCCCCTCTACTTGGCTTGGCGTGTCCCTAATGGCACTCCATAGCAGGGCAGATGTTGTAAGCCTTACAACATCCGCCCTGCTACAGAGTGCCGTTAGAGACATCCTAAGACAAGGGGACAAGTATTGAGGAGGAGGAGGAGGAGGAGGCAGAAGCAGTGGCCGCAGGCATCTTTCCTGGGGCTGTTCTGGCCAAGTGTGTCTTTCCCGGCAGACACATGCGGCTGCAGGCTTCTTTCCCGGGGGCTGCTTTTGCAGAGTGTGCCTTTCCCGGTGGATGCACACAGGTGAGAAGGACATCCTTCACCCATGTCATGCAGCTCCTCTGGGCTGATAAGCAGGGAAGCGGGGAGAGGGGTAGTGGGGTGGGGGTAGTGGTAGGTGCAGCAGTGGGGGTTATGGTGGGGGTTCGGGGTTGCCCAACTGCTGCTGGCAGCGGTGGTGGTGGGACCACCAGTCCGGCCCTTCAACAGTCTGAGGCGCTGTGAACCAGCCCCCTGGCTTAAAAAGTTGGGGGACCCCTGAACTAGACTCATGCACAAGCTCCATGCTGAATGTGTGATCTGCAAATTGTGTTTTTCCCCCAAAAAAATAAACATTTGAAATTTACAGTAAAACCTCACATAAAGAGTGCCTTGTTTAGAGACTAACTCGCTTAAAGAGCAGAATTTTCTCTGAATGGTCGCCTCACTTAGCAACTAAAAACAACCAAAACTCGCTTAACAACTAAATCGGGGTTTGCAACCCCCCAACAGAAGTCAAAATTGGTCACTTAAAATTGTGTTTCACTTAAAGAGCAAACTCGCTTAAAGAGCAATCCCGTGGAACGCATTATGCTCTTTAAGTGAGGTACCACTGTATATTAATTTGCACTGGCTAGATTCAATAGGTCAAGGCTATTCTCAGCATGGACAGGTCACTGTTGTACATAACTGCACATACTATATATGTGTTAAAGTTGAGGATCTTTTGATAAAAAAGAGGTGGCAATCCTTATTCAGAACCAACATAGCTGAATATATAGGCGTTATAATCCAGATTTAGGACTAAGCCCAAACTACTGAAAACCTGGGACTTGGATTGCCAAATATGTATATTCCCAATTCTGCTACATTCAAATGCATTTACTATCAAATTATTTCCATTCTAAATATGAATAAATATGAGACTTAGGAACAACTTATGTAAAAAACAAACAAACCAAGAACCAAACAGTACACTTCAATGAACTTGCACTGACAATGTTCAGTGTAATCTTAGATATGTTTAGTCAGAAGTCCCACTCAATTCCGTTCAGTTTAAACCTACATAACCCAAGGTTGCTATTTTAGTGAATTCAGAAAGCCTATATGGCAGGGGTGGATGACTTTGGCAAATCCAGAGATTAATCAGTCAGGTATTTTAAAGGTGCAAAAACCCACAAAATGCAACCACAAGTGGCTAGAATTCCAGTTTAGAAAAATCAGTAGTTAGAGGTTTTAAATGGTGCTGGAGAATCATGTAACCCACTTAAAGGCACCCCAGGGCAGTATTTTTCTTGATCACACTGGGATATGATCATAAATGGTCATAAATAAAATCATGCAATGGAATCATTGAACATCTATTAATGTAGAGGCTGTCACTTTGTTAATACAGTTGTGTC
The DNA here is from genome assembly GCA_035047305.1 of Bradypodion pumilum. Lineage (NCBI taxonomy): Eukaryota > Metazoa > Chordata > Lepidosauria > Squamata > Chamaeleonidae > Bradypodion > Bradypodion pumilum. The sequence goes on from JAWDJD010000001.1 coordinate 94,511,477, forward strand.
ACAAACAAAGAATGTGACTATGAATGATAGAAAGGAAATAGGAATTCTTGTGGGAAATAAAGCCTGTTCTAATCTAGATATAAATGGAGATTAGAATCACTGACGCCAAACTTCTAAAAAGAGAAGCATGGAACAGGGAAGTTAATTTTACCAGCTGTTCTTGAAAGCTTTGATGATATTTGAGGCCAATACAACACTTGAGCCAACACTAAACTGCCATGTTCCAGAGGAATTAACTTCTTTTGAGTTTTTATCTGGTCAAATCTATGCTGCAACAAACGTTTGCTTGAATTTCATTCATTAGTTACAACTCCTGAAATATGCTGGACCTCATCATTCCTGCCTTCAATTCTTACAATTTTCATTTCAGCCTATACCTAATGATTTAAACTTCATAATAAACAATAGCTTAATAAAGGTGTCAGAAGACTGATAACCATTGAAATTCCAACTTCTTTGGGGAGAGTGACAAGTGGAACACTCAGAAAAATAATTAGTATAGAAAAATAGACTTTAATGAGAATGAAAGTAAACAGGTGAAGTGAATTGGCCCATCATAATGTTTGCTGTAAAGAATGTTAATATGTTGCAAATACATACACCAAGCAAAGAGTCTGTAATCAAACCCAATTTTCAGCTTAAAGTCTCTCCCATTAGCTGTAATGACATGTATTTGCAAAGAGACAGTGAGAGTGAAAAAAGGAATATAGTATTAATGTATATTTCAAGCAGTGTGGCTTATCCTATGTCTAAAATAAACAACATTAGGCTTTTAGACCCCTTCAAAAGTTGACATTTTAGAAACATAGACTTCCACGTCGCGAAAATGACAAATGTTTTCTTAGCAGAGAGGGAAAGAGAGAGAATATTTTTCTTAACAGCCATAAACCAATGTTTAGATGTGATGTTTTTATTGTTTTTCTCCAAGAAAACAGTTTTAAAGCCTCATCTGTTAGTTATACCCTTTTTTCTTTTAGGTTGCTGTTCGATACCGTCACCATATTTTTATGCTGATAAAAAGCTCATCATCTGGAAACTGGTGTAAGCCGCCAATTAGGCTTACTGCACTTCCTGTTCTAAGCTGTACTGTGTACAATAAGACTGGATACTTTAATTGCAAGAAGCTTGTATCTTATCAAATGCTATCAACAGTCATGCTGGAGTCTCCACATTTACAAGGGAACTTGGAATTAGTTTGAATGCTCTGTTTAGTACATGTAGTATTTAAAATGCTGAAACTACATTTGCAGATCACACAGAACTGGATATGCAAAGAGGCTAGAAATAGTTGCTATGTTCATCCAGCTACACCATACTGGCTTTACCCTTTCATATGCACAGTTCTTAGGATCAGGCTGGAGGTGATTCTCACATTGTTGTCATCTTGCAGAAGCCTGTGAATCATACCCGTCAACCCGCGGCTCCGGAAAAACGGGACCTGCGCAGATCGCTTGTGCGCAGGTCACGTTCCACGCATGCGTGGAAAGGTTTTATCCCTTCCACACATGCGCGGAAGCGCTACGCCGCTTGCGCAGCCCTTACATAAGTGACGTAGCGCTTCTGCGCATGCGTGGAAGGGGTAAAACCCTTCCGCGCATGTGCGGAAAGCATTTCCCCCGCTGCCAAATTATGGGGTTTTGGCAGCGGGGGCCGGGTTATAACGTCAATCGACATCAATTTACGGGGTAATCCCGGCAAAATCGGGAAGGTTGACAGGTATGCTGTGAATAGGTTTCTGCATAGAGGCAATTTATTGATTTGTGGCTGTTTGTTACCAATGTCCTTGTTCAGAAATACAGTGATACCTCATACAACGTAATGTGGGTAGCCCAGGTCACTGATTGGTCAGCAACCTTTCCCAATTGGGTCATCTAGCTTGCACACAAGCTGGAAACCAACCGATCCTTACAGGAGAGGAAATTGGTATGGGCTAATAGTGCATTAGCAGAAGTGACTCCATGTTTCCTTGGCTGGGAGCACTTAGTGGATGTAGGTTAAGTGTCACCCAAATGTCGCAGTGACTAGTAAACAGCACACGGAAGATTACTCACATCCTAGGAGACACCAAACCACAGTTTGACCAAACAACTAGAGCATAGATGCCTGATGTTTACAAGAACTCCAGATAGGGGATGTACAGTGAGTTCCACTGTTGCTGTTGATTAGCATACCTATGGCTAACCAAGGCATGCAGTAACTTCTTAGACTGGCAAATAAACTTAGCCAATAATATGCTAGGAAAACAAGCCTTCTGTCACGGGGTCTCACACAGGCTGTGTGTGTGAGATCCAGGAATAGAATAAATACAGACCACCCGAGGATTCGGGACTGGCTTTTTCCACCATACACTCTCCTCTCCTCACCTTCCTTGAATTCAGCACCTTTACTCCCACGGATCATTACAACAACGTCCAAACTTGGTTCCACAAGTTTGGACTTTATACGGATTTGGACTTTGTATGAGGCATGCAAAATCCTAGCCGCGATACCTCATACAACATCCAAATCCTTGCAGCGATGCCTCGTACAACGTTGTTTCCATAGAGATACATTGTAGTGTAACAGCACAGACTTCAGGGCAAAGTCAAGGAAACAGACAGGAAACTGACAGAACTTTAAGAGATCATTGTCTAAAGGCTAAATATGTTACAAAAACATGTCAAACAACCCTGATTGTCCAAGAACCTGAAGAATGCTGCAAAAATCCCAGGAATGCTTCTAAAAATTCTGATGAAAAAATTCAAAAAAATCCAAAATCATGCTCAAAACCACTCCTAACCACTCTTTGCCTTGTGCAAAACCCACAAGAGCAATGCACTCATGTGTCCTGTCTTTTATACTGCCCAGGCACAATGCATCCTGGGGAAAACCCAATGCCTCATACAAAGTCAAGCGACTTTGTATGAGGCAACTTTTTTCAAGAAATTAGGCAATGTTGTATGAATTCGATGTTGTATGAAGCGGACTTTGTATGAGGTATTACTGTATTTGCAAACTCACAGGTATCCATATGTATCTAATGGAAATGGAAAAACAGGAGGTTTTAACAAAATGGAGAAATTAGTTCAGTGGCAAAGATTAAGCTTTTTAGTTCCACTCCCCCTGTGAGTTTCCATAGTCAAGTGGGGAACTGAGCCCTAGTCTCCTGAGTCTTAGTTCTTCACTCTATCCACTACACCACATTAGGTACCCCATTGACAAAGCTTTAAAACTATAATTCTAATAACAGTGATACAGTAAGATAAGTTGCAGGTGAGGAATTATGGAGAGAGAAAGTGGAATCAAATGAGAAGGCAGCTCAAGTTCCAAAAATGGAAAGGTGTGGGAGAGCTGAGTGCAATGGGAAGTTCCTATTATCAGCAGCAAAGAATATGTCATGCAGCTGTCCAAATGGGTAGAATTAAAGGAATGTGATGGAGAGAAGGAAGAAATAAAGTCAAAGTTAGTATGTCTCCCTGTTTCAGAGGAAAAGAAAGAATCGTACCTTCTGGTTTGTTATAGTGCAGGGGTACACAAAAAACGCCTCCTTGAAGATTGTGGTATTTTTGAACCACAATCAGGCATACCCCCAGGCAATGGCAAACTCATGCCAGCTAATCTTTCTCACACTAGGTCAGGCAAAAGGAACTGCCGAATGAACTCCCCAAAGGTGGCTTCATTTTGGAAATTTCATGACTGGCCTAAACACAGAAGAAGAAGGTCATTGTGCACTTGGAATCTACTGTGGGCCTTGCCTGATATATAACAGCCTTTGTTCTAGAGTTTTGTCTTTTGCTTGGATGAAACTGAGGTGCACTATGTGAAATGCACCTTGAATTATGCACCAGAGGTTAAACTCTTGATCACAGGAACTGACAGGGAGACCAAGTTACTTACTAAGTCATTAGTAGGGAATCGATAGCCTGAAGAAAAGGGAACAATCTAGTTGAAATGGGATTTCAAAGGAAAAGCTCTAGAGTAAGGTTCTTCCCTTAGGTCTTACTAGCAGAGGTGCCTGTCGTCGATTTTTTTTGGGGAGGGGGGGGCTCTACCTGTGGCACACCCACATCGTGTGCCCTGGTAGTCACAGGGGTTTAACTGGCCTGCCCCCCATAGTGCAGTTGTCCTCCCCCTGTAGGCACATACGCGAGACACATACAGACCCGGTGCCTTGCCGGGTGTGTGTGAGTCCTGCGTCTTCCTCCTCCCCATCCCTGTGGTCTACGCACTGCGGAGGCATTTTGCTGGCATGGAGTCTCTCACTGACACACTCACACAGACAGACACACACCGATCATCCTGGTAGTCACAGGGGTTTAATTGTCCTTGCTGCCCCATCGCGTGTCTCTGCAGGAGCCTCTGTGCCTGTCCTCAGTTCCCGGTATGCCTGTGGGGACCTCCTCATCGGGGAAGGCGCTGAGGTGGCGGAGGCCGTGGCCATCAGGGAGTGAATGTCCCAGATACTTCGGGCATCGCGGCACGTCTTTTTTCCTTGTTCGCCGCTGGATGGGTGGGTGGTGATGGCATGCACGCATGCCTAGCAACTGTTGTCCTGCGCTCTCTGAGCACGTGTTCTGTGCCCCACCTCCCCTTGGCTTGTTCCAGCCATTATGATTGGCTGGGGCATGGCGCAAGGGATGCTGGGGCCTGTAGTTTTTAGTTTTCTTTTTTGTGGGGCCCACGACCCACCCACGGCCCCCAGATTCTGGCTATGCAATCTGTGAGGCCAAAGGTAGGTGTGTGCAAGCTTTCAGGGGTCTGTGTCCAGAGGTGTGGAAATGCATTCGGGACAACCAGATGTACCTTTTTGTTTTAGTTATATAGATGTTTTCCAAAGAAGAAACAAATATAGAGAAAGGCAAGGGAATGGAAAAGAGGGTAGGAATGAAAATTAACTTTTCTGTTTGTGAATGTGTATGTGTGTGCTCATACACCCTTCTTCATGCTCTTGGCCACTCATGATCTGAAGCTTGAGGCAGAGTTGCAGAATACCTTCCTAACAAAGACAGGTAACCTGGAAGAAGCAAGACCTTGTGCATTTTGAATCAATATTATGAATCTGCTCCCATTCTTTCCCCACTCTTCTTGTCTTTATGATTGCTTATCTTGGTCCAACAAGGGCAGTCACAGGTACTCCCTAAGGTGATGTTCATAGTGAGGTCTTCAATGGGACGCAGTATGCTATCACAGCACAGTAATCCCTCTCTAGAGAACTCCTGTTGCCTCTCCTCCAAGCAATTTTTCCTTTTATTTTTAAAGTTTAGTTAAGTTTAGTCCTGTGTCAGAGCTGCAGTGCTACCTTGTTTCCTGGTCACTTCATTATCTGGTATTTCATTGGTATAATTTGTCCTATTACAATACTTAGATAAAGGTAAAGGTCTCCCTTGTTCAAAGCCAGATGTATCCGACTCTAGAATGTGGTGCTAATTTCCATTCATAGCCAAAGAGCCAGCACTGTCTGTATCTCTAGACATTTTCGTGGTTAAGTGTCAGGCAGGACTAGATGCTGGAGTGCACAGAATGCTGTTACTTTCCCCACTGAAGCGGTAACTATTTATCTATGTGCAATCTTATGCTTTTGAATTGCTAGATTAGCAGGTGCTGGGACAGAGATGGCAGCTCACTCCATCATCCAGCACCTGGGTCTTGAACTGCTGACCATCTAGTCATCAAGTTCAGCATCCTAATTACTAAGCCACTGCAGTCCCTCATTATAATACTTACCATGGTCCTATTTCAACGTTTATCTTTATACTTCTAATGGCACAGCCTCTATCACTGTGCAAGGCTGATTGATAAGTCTTTCAAATTAATCTATTTCAATTCTGAAAAGGAAAGAAAAATGCTGGGAAATGAATGTTATACTTCTGCAGAAAGGGAAGGAAGGAAAAGAAGGGGAAGGAGGACAATATTAATAGGATAGGTCTGTGAGCTTGTTGAAAATTGTATCAATTGGGAAATGCACTGTGGGCTCTAACAATTGGATAATTTATTTTAGCAGTGTGAACCACTACGACAATTTTAACAATGGAAAACTGAGTTTAAAAAATCCACACACAACTATGAAGCAATCTAATTGATTTTGGTGTTCTTCTCTTGTATAGACACAATTTGTTAATGAAGGAGTTAAAAACTCAGACAGTAGACATTAGGATCAACAGTAGTCTCCCAGCTGTGCATTCTTAGTCCATCAGCTATATCTCCATTGAAGGCCTGAGTTGTCTTCTTTGCTTCCTCTTTTAACCCTTTGGGTGTTAAGAGAGATACAAGGTTCTTGCTCTGGCACTTCTAGAGGCCTCCACTGACATTATTCGATGTTCTTGCAGTATTTCTTTGATGTTATTCCTCCGCCTTCCTCTGGGTCTTCCTCATGGTCTTTGTCCATCTCCTGGAATTCTAAGACATTCTCTTCAAGTGGGCAAACCACTTTATATGTTATCTCTGTATGTAGTTTAAGATTGGTTCTATTCCAATTCTTTCCTTTATAATCTCATTCACTCATCTCAGATGTGGTGGTATAACCCTAACCAAATGCCAAATGGAACAACTTCTTCTCTAGAATTTTTTAAAAAATTATTCTGTATCCATTGATACAAAAAAATTGGAATAGGAAATAGCTATATGAATAGACATTCATTTCCAGTCTCAGCAATCTCAAAATAGAGCTTGTGTGATCTATTTTACCAGTTGAAATACTTAAGACTCAGAACCCGACTGATTCCAGTATAACTTATGTTGAAATGATTCAACATACCAGTGCTAAACATTTCAACTAAACAGATCAGTTAGTTAAAGTGAAATATATTTTGAAGTAAGTTTGTTTAGATTTTCAGGATAAGTGTCTCACCTTAAATTGTTATGAAAATAAATCATGCCAAGTTGTAAGCAAGTTTTGGACAGCTACCTGCATATATACTTTACTATGTAGAAAGGTAGCTTTCCTTTTGTATTAAACTAGCATAGTTTGCCCGGCGATGCCGGGCTGTTATAAACTGTGATCAGCTTCTTCTTTTTTTTGTTTGTACTGAAAAAAGAACAAAGGATGATATAATTGTTTCAAATTGTTTTATTTAACCAAATAATGTTTTAGGTTGTTGTTGTTGTTGTTGTTTTTTGGGGGGTGTTAATAGTTGTACCGTAGGTAATATTTTTAAAAATGTGAAAGTACATGTTTTTTACATTAAATGTTTTTAAACTGTGTTTAGATGTTTTGGGTTTTTATTTGAGTTAAAACTCAACACAGGATGTTATAAATCTTTTTATTTATTTTTACATATGTTTGTGATTTGTGTAAACTTGTGATTTATTGTTATGTTTTTGACTTGTTTTTACTCTTGTGGCCTCTAGGTGGGGCTGTTGTGTCTTTTTGAGTTGTTTTTACTATTCTGCCCTGCAGGTGGGGCTGTTAGTGGTTTTGGTTTAGTTTCACGTGTTTTTTCTCTCCTGGCCTCTGGGTGGGGCTTCTTCCAGTAAGTAGTCTTTGCTTCTTCATTTCTGTTCCGGTCGTCATGGAGGGAGGACATGCTGGTGAGTTGTCTGGTTTTCTTTCTTCTGGGGTTTTTCTTTGTTTTGCTTTTGTGGTGGTGGGCTGGGAGGTGTTTCTGTTTGTTCTTTTTTGTTTTGGTTGAGTTTTAGGTTTGTTTAAATTGGTTTGTTTATGTCTGGTTTTGTTTAATTTTTCTTTTTTGTTGTATAATTGTGTAATTAGTTGTTGTTTGTTTGTGTAATTTGCGGTTTTTTGAGTTGTAGTTAGGTGTTTTGTATGTGGTTTTGTGTTATTGAGGATGTTTTTGTTTGTGTATTTTGTGGTTTATTTTTTGTATTTTGTGGTTTATTTTTTGGTTTTTTTTTTAAATTATTGATTTATTTTTGTTTAATTATTTTTTTATTAATTTTTGGTGTTTGTTTTTGGTGTTTGTTTTTGGTGGTTACTTTAGCTTGAAGAATGGGCTGCCTGTGGGTTTCTCTTTTCCCCATTGCTGCTTTGAATTTTGTTTTAGATGCAGCAATAGGGGAAAGGAGGGAGGAGGCAGTCAGCGTCTCCTTTTTCTCCTGGCTTACCTAACCGGAGATGGGCAGGCAGCGATCTATAAGGGGTGGGGCTCTTCCTTGCGGATTGCTGGCTGCTGCTTTTGTATTTGGAAGTACAAAGGCATCAGCCAGTCATCCACCAGGGAGGGTGCTTCCCCTGACGAACTGCTGCCTGTTTTTGGTTTTTTTTCCACCCTGGCTCAATTTTCCTTGAGGCTGGTGGTGGTCTCGCCATGTCTTCGGTGGGGTAGCGTGGAGGAGAGGGAGTCCCTCTTCTCCCCATTGCTCCAGGAAAGAAGGACGGTGGGTGTCTCGCGGTGGCATTTTGTGGCTTTTTGTTTCGCGTGGCTGTGAGGCGCTGCGTCTGCCTGCTGGGGACTTACGCTCCTGTTGTGTTTTGTAAGTTTATTTTTTGCGTGCCAGCTTTCCCAGCATTCTGCATGCTCACGGCGCACAGGATGCTGGGACTTGTAGTTTTGCATTTGTGGTTTGCTTTTGTGCGGCGGATTTTTTTCTGTGACTTGATTTCGATTGGCCGTGCTGCATTTCCCGACATTTTTTTTGCTCATGCCTCTCAGCCAGATTGGCTGTGGTGCGGCGCGGCGCAGAGAACGTTGGGAATTGAAGTTGTTTCCCTTTGTTCGCATTCATGGGGTTCTTGCCCCACTGGCGCATTTCTCAACCCTACAGTTACCTCCATATCGGGTTTGGGCGAGTGCAGGAGGCTCGGTATGGGATAGTGTGGATGGGTGCGGGAGCCTTTGTCAAATTCCAATGGTAAACGCTTGGATTTATAGGTATAGATAATAAGCCATATTATGTGACAATGAATGCAAACAAGGGCCAAAAGTACATTATTGTTTACAAATAAGTATAATAGCACCCCAAGAACCAAATTATATGAAGAAAGATAATTTCAAGTGAGCTGAGAAGGAGCATAAAATGGAACATTTAACTCTTTTTATTCCCCCTGTTCCAAAAGAAGGGTTTGGTCACTCTTTGCTGGTACTAAGTTAAACATTGCATTGGCTAAATGGCAGGGAAAATACAGTAAACCCCAACTTACAAATGCCTCAAGTTACATAAAATTCGACTTACCAGTAAATAATGATTTTGTGCTAAAACCATGTCCAGATTTACATGATTTCCTATGGGTTTGCTTCGAGTCACATAAAGATTCTTTTTCCTATGGGTTTGCTTTGAGTTACGTAAAAATTCATTTCCCTATGGGTTTGCTTTGATTTACATAAATAATTCATTTTTTCCTATTGGTTTGCTTCGAGTTACATAAAAAATCAATTTAAGCAAAAGCCTACGCAACGGACTTTTTTTCGTAAGTAGAGGTTTTAATGTATCCATTACTTTCACTGCATAATCGGATGCACTTAAGGGAACAAATGCTCTGCCTAGAGCAGGTGTTCCCATCATTTTCAAGCTGGGGACTGAGTTACGCTCTCTCAGTCAGCTTCGAGGGCCTGATGGCCATTTTGCCCTGCTTGCACGATGGGGGTGACCATTTTGTCCCAACAGCTTCAAAGGGGTGTCCATTTTATTTCTTGAATGCCCTTGGAGGGGTCGGGGGCCACATGAAATGGTGCCATGGGCCAAATCCGGCCTGCAGGCCTTCGGTTGGGAACCCCTTGATTAGAGGAGTCTCAGGTTAGCATGTGTGACAGAAAGAAAATATTCACAAGTGAGAAGCAGTTTATCTTTCACAGATCTACTACCATCATTACATTAAATGGCCATGTATACATGGATAAAAATTATTTATGGAAATATGGCTGTGGCTTTAAAATGTACTGTAAAAAGCTTCAAGATAGGTATCTGTGCAGAAATCAAGAATTAGGCTGATGTTAAAAATCATTAAAGGTAGTCACTTAAAAAGTAACATCTCATTCAAAAGGAGGAATTTTGAACAGAGTAAAGCATTTACCTTTCATTTGCTATGATACTCATGAATAGTACTGTGCAGATACAGGCACTATTTATGTTGAGAACAGAGTACAACCACACAAGCCTTGATAAAGAAAGACGTTTACACATGGAACAAGCAAAGCTTTCAATAAAAGACCCCTTTGTGAATTATGTATCTTTTACTCAAAGATAATAAATCACATTCTCTTTTGCTGGTTTAGGGTGTCAAATGCGACATTTGATATTTTTTAAAAAAACAGCAACTGAAAACTAAAGTAAGTAACATTATGGTTAAATATCAAATTGTGTCTGGTGCCTACTGGGTTCATTTTTCAAACTCCCAAATTATAATTATTGAGGGAAAGATACTAAATGCACTTGTTCAGATCCAGATGAAAGCTAATTGATCTTTTTGGCCATGTTTAGCTTGTAGAATCATTTTGTTCCTTGGTTTAAAGCAAAATTGTGTATCTCAAATAGTGTAAAATTTATTCATCTAATAACATAAAGCATAACAGTAGGAAGAAACCACTTATGGAAGCATCTCCAGTATTTTACTAGCTTGGACTGTAGTAAATGTTAATAATCAATCACTTGAATATATATATTTGCTTATTAGAATAGAAGGAAGGAACTAAGTCAACAATTCATTCTAATAAAAGAATGAACAACTGGATTTCTAGTAAACCATTAAAAATTGCTTCATCAGAATATAAAAAACAATTCTCCTTAATATTTTAAACTAAAAAAGGAGGGGAGAGAAGAAACAATATATCTTATTTGCTGGTGTATAAGATGCACTCCCCCCTTAAAATACACTGGAAAAACAGAGTCCATCTCTTACACCAGTAACAGCCCTCCTCCCGCTGGCACGGTTCAGCTGCTAGACTGCTGGAGGCAGAAAAGGGCTATTTTGAAAGCTGCCCTCACACCACCACCCGCTGGTGCAGTTTGCCGGGCACTGCTGACATCTAGGAGCCAAAAGAAGGGTGGTTTCCAAAGCTCTCTTGCCTGGCTGATCCTGCCCTCCCCGCCTCCTGATGGTCAGTGGCAGCTGGATTCTTCATTCTCCCCCTCCACCCCACTCTCCCCAGTTGGTGGTGGGATGGGGAAAATGGGCTTAAAGTATCCTTCATTTCCCCTCCATCCCACTCTCCGCAAGTGGTGGTGGGATGGGGAGGGAAATAGGCTTAAAGGATCCTTTCCCCCTCCATCCTACTCTCCACCTGGTGGTGGTGTGGTGGTGTGGAGAAATTGACTTAAAGGATCCTTCCTCCCCCTCCATCCCACTCTCCCCAACTGGTGGTGGGAGAGGGGAGAAAACTGGCAAAAAGGATCCTTCTCCCCCATACCACTCTCCTCAGCTGATGGTGGTTTGGTGGGGAAATGGGCTTCAATGGAGCCCTCATTCCCCATCCCCCGGCTCCTGGAGTTAATTTTGGAAAATTATGGGAAAATGTAGAACACCCCACCCTTAAAATGTGTATTAAAAATGGGGTGCATCTTATATTCTGATGCATCTTTATGCCAGAAAATATGGTACTTTTCTCTCTCTGGAAAATACTTAGTCTTAAATGATACAATTCAAAAACCTGTTATGTGCTTCATGCATATTCAAATTTTCTGGTTACTTTATTAAATGATTCTGTTGAGATAAAATTCTACCAGCAGCACTAATTCTCTGTATTTGTAAATGTTAAATGGTTAAACCCTGAGGAAATCTGATATTGCCATATCTGGCTATGCGTGATTACAAAAATTTGTTCGTCACTTGCTTCCCCTCTTTTGGACAGAGAAGAAATTTCATAGCAATGCAAGGTTATGAGAAGAAACACCACAAAGATTATACTTCCAGCACTCTTCCCAAAGCGTCTCAAATACGTTTCTCAGCTACACTGACATGTTAAGTACTCTTCAAATATAAAGCATTCCACATTCTGTGATTTGTATTTGTTCCACATAATCTGTATCAGCATTAATTAACAAAGTGCATAGTACGTCTACATCTGTAAGCCATTAGTCTTTACTCTAATTTATTAAAACTTTATAATTTACCTCAATAACTCATCAGAGTAATCAAGAGATGAGGCTTTGGCTTATGATGTCAAAAGAGTTGATGGCATGTACTTTTCATTATTTACTGTGGTTCATGGAGGCCTCTATTGTGTATATGACTGAGGATGTCTCATGTAATAAGAAATGTGGAGCACCACTATTCATCCAAGTCGTAGTATAATAAAAACCATGTGTGTGAGCCATTTGGTCCTATATTAGATTACTATATACAGTAACCCCTACTTACGAAAAATGTCCGTTCCGTAGTCTTTTGCTTAAATCAGATTTTTATATAACTCAAAGCAAACCCATAGGAAAAAATATTTTTTTACGTAACTCAAAGCAAACCCATAGGAAAAATGAAATTTTTATGTAAATCAAAGCAAACCCATAGGGAAATGAATTTTTACGTAACTTGAAGCAAATCCATAGGTAAAAAGAATCTTTATGTAACTCGAAGCAAACCCATAGGAAATCGTGTAAATTGGGACATGGTTTTAGCACAAAATCATTATGTAAGTCAAATTTTATGTAACTTGAGGCATTTGTAAGTCGGGGTTTTACTGTACTGTATATAAATATAAATCTTTACCTATAAGGAGGAATGTTAACCATTGGACTCCGGCATACACGTCCGCACCCATCTATACTATCCCATACCGAGCTGCCTGCACTTGCCTTTACCCAGCCCGACCATCACCGCAAGGGTCCAGCAGTCACCAGTGGGGCAATTGCCCCACGAATGCAAGCAAAACAAAACAACTTCAAGTCCCAACGTCCTCTGCGCTGCGCCGCTTCTCAGCTAATCAGGCTGACAGGTGAGAGCAAGGAGAATGTTTGGAAAGCCAGCACATGAAAAATAACATAGAATAATACCTCCTGTAATGGGAATGCAAGGCTGCCGCAGGCAGACACAGCACCTCCCGCAATGGGAGCACAAGGCCACCGCAGGTGGACGCAGCGCCTCACGGCCTCGCTAACCCAAACCCGCAAAAACCATGGTGAGACAACCGCCGGCCTACTTTCCCGGAGCAATGGGGAGAAGAGGGACTCCCTCTCTTCCCCGCTACCCCACCGAAGACACAGTGAGACCACTGCCAGCCTCAAGGTGAATGACTGAATGCTGCCTTTGTACTACTCACACCGCTGTTTAGAGAACTAGCATGAAACAGCAGTGGAGGTATTAGAAAAGCAGCAGCCAGCAATCCGCAAGGAAGAGCACCACCCCTTACAGATCGTTGCCTGCCAATCTTCCGTTAGGTAAGCCTGGGGAAAAGAAGGCCGAGAGGAGAGAACCATCATGAAGCAGATAGCTCTTCTCTGCCTCCTTCTCCCCCAACCGACCTAACGAACCTTACCAGATGAAGAGCGAGCTGACTGCCGACTCTTCCTTTTCCCCATCGCTTCATCGAAACATAATTTCAAAACAGCAATGGGGAAAAGAGGAAACGACAAACAGGCCGTTCTTCACCCCACAAAACACAACAACAAAACAAAACAGTTCACCAGAATGTCAAGCATCAAAAATAAAAAAACACAAATAAATAAACAAATAATTAAAATAAACCCAGTAAACAACAAAACAATAAACAACAAACTCAACAACAAACACCTGAAATAGCAAGGGCTAATGAAAAATCATGAAAACTCACTGAAAACACCTATTTACAACACGAAAATACCTAACTCAACAAATAATAATATCACAAATTAAAAAATAAATACGGAAACAATAAAAAATAACAAGAAATATCCAAAACAATAAAACACATCAAAAATCCAAAATAAACACAAACGAACAAGCAAAAACACTTGGGGGGGGTTTAAGTAGAAACTCTCTACATAACCCGCACCCCCCTCCCCGCCCAGCACCCCCCCCAAAAAAAATCAAACCACAAATTCAAATCACCACCACCCAAACCACCCCTAACAAAACACACACACACACACATATAGGCCAGGAGCAGCCGCAAGACCACCCCAGCCGGGGGTGAGGAAGTCAAGGCAGGCTGCGGGAGAGGTCGCGATCCTCCACCGCCGCCGCCACGAGTAGGCTGCCCGCGGCCAGGAGCAGCCGCAAGACCACCCCAGCCGGGGGTGAGAACGACCAGGCAGGCAGTGGGAAAGGTCACCATCCACCACCGCCGCCAGAGGCAGAGGAAGAGGAACAGCTGACCCACGGGGGAAAACATCCACTGCCCGCCACTGCAATGTCCCTGGAGCAAGGGGCCCAGAGACAACAACCCCACCTGGGGAGAGAGGACACAAGGATAAGTAGCTGTTGTGAAAAATGTAGCTGAATTAATATAACAACTGACATAGAGACTTTACACTGACTTAATATAGCAATTAACATAGAGACTGTGATTTAGAGTGTGATAATATGCATGATAATATGTTGTTTAAACTGTTTTAAACTTTTAATACTGTGATATGATGTATGATGCGAGGAAAAAATGGCGTAGAAACCGGCAAACCACGCCGCAAAGCTTGCCAAGAGAACCCTATTGACCAAAACAAAAGGCAAAACAAAGGAGCAGGCTAGGTGATACAGGATGTTTAACACCACAGAGTGGAGGAAGGGGAGGGACAGGAAAGGGGGAGGGGAAATGCAATGTTGTAAGGAGCAATACTGCATAGGGACATGGAATGTGAGATCAATGAACCAAGGTAAACTGGAAGTGGTAAAAAATGAGATGGAAAGAATAAATATTGACATCTTGGGAATCAGTGAGCTAAAATGGACAGGGATGGGCGAATTCAGCTCTGGAAACCATCACATCTACTACTGTGGACAAGAAAACCTTAGAAGACATGGAGTAGCCATAATTGTCAATAAAAGAGTGAGAAGAGCAGTAATGGGATACAACCTCAAAAATGACAGAATGATGTCAGTAAGAATTCAGGGCAAACCCTTTAATGTTACTGTGATCCAAATATACGCACCAACCACGGGTGCAGATGAAGCCACAGTGGACCAGTTCTATGAGGACTTACAGCACCTCATAGAACAAACACCAAGAAATGATGTCCAAATCATTTTAGGAGACTGGAATGCCAAAGTAGGCAATCAAAAAGTGGAGGGAATAACAGGCAAGTTCGGTCTTGGAACACAGAATGAAGCAGGGCAAAGATTGATAGAGTTCTGCCAAGAGAACACACTGGTCATAGCAAACACCCTCTTCCAGCAACACAAGAGGCGACTTTACACATGGACATCACCAGATGGCCAACACCGAAACCAGATTGACTACATACTCTGCAGTCAAAGATGGAGAACCTCCATACAGTCAGCAAAAACAAGACCTGGAGCAGACTGTGGCTCAGATCACAACCTACTGATTGCAAAATTCAGGCTTAGACTAAAGAAAATAGGGAAAACAAAGAGACCAGCTAGATATCACCTAGACAGCATCCCTAAAGAATACACGGTGGAGGTGATGAACAGATTCAATGGCTTAGACTCAATAGATAGAGTGCCAGAAGAATTATGGACAGAGATGAGGGACATCATGCAGGAAGCAGCAAAGAAAACCATACCAAAAGAAAAGAAGAGTAAGAAAGCAAAGTGGCTGTCTGATGAGGCTCTTAAAATAGCAGAGGAAAGAAGGAACGCAAAAGTCAAAGGAGAAAGGAAAAAATACAATCTTTTGAACACAGAATTTCAAAGAAAAGCAAGGAGAGATAAGGAAAACTACCTAAAAGAACAGTGCAAAGAAATGGAGGAAAACAACAAAAGAGGCAGAACCAGAGACCTTTTCAAAAAAATCCGGGAAATCAAAGGAACATTTAAAGCAAAAATGAACATGATAAGGGTCAAAGACGGAAAGGAGATAGCTGATGCAGAAGAGATTAAGAAAAGATGGAAAGAGTACACAGAGGAACTCTACAAAAAGGAACTCAACACTCCTGATAGTCACAATGATGAAGAATTTGAACCGGAGCCAGACATCCTGGAGAGTGAAGTCAGAAAGGCCCTAAAGAGCACTGCAAACAACAAAGCTAGTGGAGATGATGGTATCCCAGTTGAATTTTTCAAAGCTCTAAAAGATGATGGCATCAAATTACTGCACTCAATATGCCAGCAGATTTGGAAAACAAAACAGTGGCCACAGGACTGGAAAAGATCAGTATATGTTCCAATCCCAAAAAAGGGCAATGCCAAAGAATGCTCAAATTATCGAACAATTGCGCTCATACCACACGCCAGCAAGGTGATGCTCAAGATAATACAGGATAGGCTTCAGCAGCATGTGGAAAGAGAATTACCAGAGGTGCAGGCTGGATTCAGAAGAGGCAGGGTGACTAGAGACCACATTGCCAACATACGTTGGATCATGGAGAAAACAAAGGAATACCAGAAACAAGTTTACTTTTGCTTTATTGACTACACTAAGGCATTTGATTGTGTGGATCACAACAAGATGTGGCAAGTGATTAAAGAGATGGGAATACCAGAGCACCTCATATGCCTCCTGAGAAATCTGTACATGAACCAAGAAGCAACAGTTAGGACAGAACACGGAATGACAGAGTGGTTTGGAATAGGAAAAGGAGTAAGACAAGGCTGCATTTTGTCACCATGCTTATTCAACTTATACACAGAGCACATAATGCGCAATGCAGGGATGGAGGAATCACAATATGGGATCAAAATTGCTGGGAGAAACATCAACAATCTGAGATATGCAGACGACACCACCTTAATGGCAGAAAGTGAGGAAGACCTAAAGAATCTCTTGATCGGTTTGAAGGAAGAGAGTGCAAAAGCTGGCTTGAGACTCAATATCAAGAAAACCAAGATAATGGCAACAGGCCCGATCAGTTCCTGGAAAATAGATGGGGAAGAAGTAGAAGCAGTGACAGATTTTACATTCTTAGGATCTAAGATCACTGCAGATGGGGATTGCAGCCATGAAATAAAAAGGCGACTGATTCTTGGGAGACAAGCTATGAGAAACCTGGGGAACATAGTGAAAAGCAGAGACATCACCATGAAAACTAAAATTAGAATAGTCAAAGCAATGGTATTCCCAGTGGTAATGTACGGATGTGAGAGCTGGACAATTAGGAAAGCTGAACGCAGAAGAATAGATGCCTTTGAAATGTGGTGTTGGAGGAGAGTTTTGAGGGTACCCTGGACAGCGAGGAGAACAAATAGGTCAATCTTAGAAGAAATCAACACTGACTGCTCATTGGAAGGTCAAATAGTAAAGATGAGGCTAAAGTACTTTGGGCATCAAATGAGAAGGGAGGATTCACTTGAGAAGGCCGTGATGTTGGGAAAGGTAGAGGGCAAAAGAAGAAGGGGGAGGCCAAGGATGAGATGGATAGATGGTATTGTAGACACAATGGGCACAGAACTGGGAGGACTGAGGGGGATGGTGGAGGACAGAGGCGCCTGGAGAACGATGGTCCATAGGGTCGCAAAGGGTCGGAATCGACTGTGCGACTGAACAACAACAACAAGTGGATATATATATATATCCTTAAGCGAGCAGTTTCCAACTGAGATTATTTTGGGAGGAAGTGGGTAGCCTTAGAGGACACCCCAAGGTTGCTAACACGAAAGATGCCATTCCTGGAGGTGTCTGGATGCAGCGGCATGCACTTCCCCCTAGAAAGCAACTAGTTTGTTTTTTAATTGAAAGAGCTTTGGGTTGGCCTTGAAGGCTGAAATGTCCCCAGCGTATGCTCCCTCCCTCATCTTCAGTTTGCCCACATCTGCTTTGAACAATGGGATGTTAGTCACTACTGAATCCCCATTGCTTTTTGCCCAAGTACATGTCCTTTGCTTTGTCTGGGAGCACTAAGGACTTAGGAACATGGTGACCCTCATATCAGACAAGTAGGAAATTAAATTTAGTGTCAGTAGACAAAAATGGTAGAATATTGTGGAGAATAAGTGTGTGTGTGTGTGTGTGGGGGGGGATTCTTTCAATTAACACTTTTTAAAGCCAATACATACGATGAGGCACAGGAAGAATTACTGAACAAAATGCAGTAAGTTTATTATATATCTGTATATTTATTTAATGCATTTAAGCTGCTCTTCAGCCTACCAAAAAGGAGGAGTGTCAAAGAATAAATCACAACAACAACAACAGCTGCTGCTGCTGCTATTATTATTATTATTATTATTATTATTATTATTATTATTATTATTATTATTATTATTATTATTATTATTATTATTATTATTATTATTATTATTATTATTATTATTATTATTATTATTATTATTATTATTATTATTATTATTATTATTATTATTATTATTAAAAAGAGACCATAGCCTGGAAAAAGTTACCTCTTAGAACTAAAACTCTGGAATCACACCCAACAATGCTGGCTGGGGGAAACTGGGAGTTACAGCCATCCGCAAAATCAACTTTTCTAAGGTTTAGAACTTAGAAAACTGCAGTGGCTCAAGTGGCTAAGTGGGAGGTGGAAGGTCAGCAGTTCAATTCCTGAGTACTGCAGGATGGAATGAGCTCCCGTCTTTGTCCCAGCTCCTGCCAACCTAGCAGTTTGAAAGCAAGACATTGCAAGTAGATAAATAGGGACCACTTCAGTGGGAAGGTAACACTTTGGTGGGAAGGTAACAGCGTTCCATGCACTCTGGTGTCTAGTCATGCTGTCACATGACCACGGAAACGTCTGCAGTAGCAGACAGCGCTGGCTCTTCGGCTTTGAAACAGATGAACACTGCACCCTAGAGTTGGATACGACTGGCTTTTGAGCAAGGGAAACCTTTACCTTTACCTTTAAACAATGAATGTGATAAAAGAGATTGGGTTAGGGATGGGCAGTTAGCTGACCATAGAGAAAACAATACAGTCTTATTTAGGCATTATCCCTGTGTCGGTGCATGACTAAATGAGCAATGAGGATGGGGGCAACCACAGATTCTCATCCAGAAAACACATCCATCTTGCATTTAATGTGTAAAGTTCTGGAAAGGAGCCTGTGAGCACATTAAACTGAACATGAAAGTCCAGTGATAGCAATATGTTGGCTATGTAACCTTGCGTAGATTTTCATTAATAAATAATAAGTGTATGCTATCCAGTCAATCTTGATTAAGGCAACCTTTTCCAGGGTTTTCTAGCTAGAGAGTAATCAGAAGTGGTTTAACATTCCCTTCTTCTGGGTGCATCCTGGGACTGTGCAGCTTGCCCAAAGCCATATGGGCTGATTCTTATGGGATGCATGGTGGGAAATTGAATTCCCAATCTCTGGCTCTACAGCCAGGCATCTAATGTACTGAACTATCCTGCCTGCATAAATAATTGCATGCCATCAAGCAGTTCTGTCTTATGGCGACCCTTTCCAGAGTTTTCCAGGTAGAAAATATACAGAAGTGGTTTACTATTCCCTTCTTCTGGGGGCACCCTGGGACTGTGCAGCTTGTCCATAACTACACAGATTAGCTCTTCTCACAGGAGGCTCAGTGGGGAATCAAACTCCCAGCCTCTGACTCTGCAATCAGATATCTAAACTACTGAGCTATCCAGGCAGCCGATCATCTTCTTTTTGCTAATATAAATTCCAATAAAAATTATCAATACTACTTACAATGTAATCTTTTGTTCTACACAGGTATTCATTTAATCTGTAAATTAAACTAGCCTTTCTATCTTGTGACTTCCGTTGTCCTCCCACAGGGCTAGTAAAACTCTGAATCAGAGAAGCTTGTGATTCACAGAGGCTTACCACATTAACTCTTGTTATGTGCTATTAAATTGCTTCTGACTTATGGCAACTCTTATAGGAATGGCAGGTAAAAGGTTTTAGAAATGGCTATTTTATCATTTCCATATCCTAGGGCAGGGATGGCCAATCTTTTCGGGCCACGGTCTGGTCACATGGTTGAGCAGGCTGGTCAGGTGATCCCTTCCACCGGAAGCAGAAGTAAATGTGCCCAGCATGTGTGAAATACTGCCATATAAATGCATCCATGGCTGTAATAGACGTGTTTATGACAGCTGCAGGTGCATTTATAGCAGAATTTTGCGCAGGTGCATTTTATTTCCGCTTCTGGGAGTGGTGTGGGTCAGATTATTAGGCACCATGGGCCAGATCCAGCCCATGGGCCGGAATTTGGGAACCCCTGTCCTAGGAAGCTGGTGTGATTGAGTGGGGAGTTAAACCCAGGTCTCCTGAATCATACTCCAAAACTACATCATTCTGGTGCAATTCACAATTAACTCTAATTGTTGCAAATCATTTAATGTGAAGTAAGGTAAAGGTAAAGGTAAAGGTTTCCCTTGCTCGAAAGCCAGTCGTATCCGACTCTAGGGTGCAGTGCTCATCTCTGTTTCTAAGCCGAAGAGCCAGCGCTGTCTGCTTCTGCAGACGTTTCCGTGGTCATGTGGCAGGCATGACTAGACACCGGAGCGCACGGAACGCTGTTACCTTCCCACCGAAGTGGTCCCTATTTATCTACTTGCAATTTCTTGCTTTCGAACTGCTAGGTTGGCAGGAGCTAGGATGAAGACGGGAGCTCATTTCCGTCCTGCAGTACTCGGGAATCGAACTGCTGACCTTCCGCTTCCCAGTCAGCGTCTTAGCGACTTGAGCCACTGCAGTACCCTTAATGTGAAGTACAATTCATGTATAGACCCTTCAAGAATGTAAGGTAAAGGTAAAGGTTTCCCTTGCTCGAAAGCCAGTCGTATCCGACTCTAGGGTGCAGTGCTCATCTCTGTTTCTAAGCCGAAGAGCCAGCGCTGTCTGCTTCTGCAGACGTTTCCGTGGTCATGTGGCAGGCATGACTAGACACGGAACGCTGTTACCTTCCCACCGAAGTGGTCCCTATTTATCTACTTGCAATTTCTTGCTTTCGAACTGCTAGGCTGGCAGGAGCTGGGATGAAGACGGGAGCTCATTTCCGTCCTGCAGTACTCGGGAATCGAACTGCTGACCTTCCGCTTCCCAGTCAGCGTCTTAGCGACTTGAGCCACAAAATTAGAATTGCCAATGATGAGTAGGGGGTACAAAAATACAAACTGAAATAGATAGAGTGTATTCACCCATCTTATGTATTTAAGCTTACTTTTGTGACAGCTGGAAAGTTAAGTTCATCTTTAGTGTTACGATATTTATAACTCTTTAAGTGGATAAATTCCCAAGAGAATAAAATCCAGAATTATAACTATAACAGAAACTGGATAAAATTCAATTAAATTCTACTTTTTGGAAATAAAGCTGCTGTTGCCAGCCTATAATGATATGGGAAATAACCTTTATAGCACCAGCCAGTAAGAAATTTTTACCTGGAACTTACATGGAAGATATGGAGACAGTAGTTCCACAGATGTTCATGAAAGCATCTACTACTTCTTTCCTCATCTTCCTAGAAGATTAGGGAAATCCTAGCAGTTCACAAAAGGCACTTGTCTTCTCACTGAAAAGTTGAAGGAATCATCCCTGCTCATAGTGCCTTGGTAGGTCCAGGGCTCATTTGCAAAGAAAATAGGATCATTCAAAAGCAATACAGTACAATAGTGTCAACGTAGCTGTGGAAAATATCTCAGAAACAAAAGCATCCAAGTTGCACCATTAATCTAAATAATGAGAATATTGATGAGAATGTTCAACAACAACAGATAGTGACATGAACATAATCGGGAAAACATCTCAACCTTGTCATGATAATGGCAAAAGTAAAGGCCACCCTTCCTCGAAAGCCAGCGCTCATCTCTGTAACAAAGCCGAAGAGGCAGCACTGTCTGCTTCTGCAGACTTTTCCGTGGTGATGTGGCAGGCAGGTTTCTCTTGCTCGAAAGCCAGTTGTCTCTGACTCTAGGGTTCAGTGCTCATCTCTGTTTCAAAGCCAAAGAGCCAGAGCTGTCTGCTTCTGCAGATGTTTCCGTGGTCATGTGGCAGGCATGACTAGATGCTGTTAACCTTCCCACCGAAGTTGTCCCTATTTATCTACTTGCAATTTCTTGCTTTCGAACTGCTAGGTTGGCAGGAGCTGGGACAAAGATGGGAGCTCATTCCTCTTCAAAGATTTGTGGTATTTTTGAACCACAATTGGGTGTACCCTGGGCAACAGCAACCTTGTTGTATCAGCTAATCTTTCTCACACTGGGTCAGGTGAAAGGAACTGTGGAATGAATTCACCAAAAGGTGGCTTTATTTGGGCAGTTAAACACCTGACCTAGACACAGAAGGAAAAAAATGACAAAAACAAGAACAGCAACAACAATAATATTTTGTCTTCTATTAATCCTTGAGCTCTGTACAAGTAAGTGTAGAAATGTAGCTTATGATTCCAAATATGAAGAATTGGTATATTAATATGATCAAATATGAAGGAAAGAACAAATAAAGAAATAAAATTTACTCAGAAAAAAATAAATGGAGATAAAAACCAGAGCATGGCTTAAATCAGGGGTGCCCAAACTATGGCCCAGATCTGGCCCCTGATGCCAATTCACAACGAGGGCTTCATGGGTTGGATTAATTGGCAGGGGGGCGGATCTGGCCCCCAGGCAATAGTGACCGGCCCCCTGAATCATGTGACCAGCCCGCAGCCTGAAAAGTTAGCTATAGGACAAAAAGAAAACAATTCAGTGTGTTTAAATGTACTACAAGAACAAAAAAAAAATGACAAAAAATGCAATCATGACAGAAAAAGAAACAGACCAAAAATAAATGGGTTTCTAATATATGACCTTCAACCTCAGTTCCCATTCCCTAGAGGCCATCTTTGTCTTTGTTTAAATCACTGTTCTTACAGATAACAACTCCAAATAAAGCACCAGGATGAATTTCTTATATCAGTGTGAGACCTTGCAAGCTTTCATGGCATTGGAAAAGTCAAACAATGGGATCAGCCTGAACACTTAGTTTAAGTTAATTAATTGAAAGAAGATAGCAGTAACTGTTAGTAGAACTGGTACCAGAAAATGCGTGACAGAAGGAAATCTAATTGAGTGAAAATCAGCTACTGAGGTGATAGTGTGTTCTTCCTAAAGTGATAGGGTGCCCTTTCATTAAATTTCAGCAGAACAGTTGTTTTAGCTCAGGCTTTAAGGCATGGAACAGAAGTGTTATCTTTGTGGCAGGTAGGAGAGGGGAGAGAAACATTTGCAGTGAGCCAAAATCTCGGATTTTCAACAGAAGATTAATTCCCACCAAGAAAGCAAAGGCAGGCAAAAACCTTTATAGTGCAGTCATGGTGTGGATAAACTATTGCTTATACTTCTTTCCGTTCCTGAACAGTTAAAAACAGCTCACAAGGATCTTTTGATGTTGAGGTACAGTTCAGGTTACATGGTGGGTTTCAGCAATCAATAACGCAGCATAATCCTCAATAAAAATATCACACCACATCAGTATAGCAGTCTGCTGCTGACATCTCTCTATTAGCAATAGTTATACTCCCACAGAATGAAAAGATGCCTTTTGAAGAGTAAGAAACTTTTATTACCCAACTTTCCTTTGCCATTTATTTATATAACAGAAAGACAAAGTTAAAGCTCTTTTAATTTGGTTAGTGATAGCACATCTTAGGAGCAGGATATCCTACAATCTATGCATTATGGCATATGATGAAACAAAATATTGCAGTGACATCACACTAGCCTCCAGACAGAAATCCTTGAGGACCTGATCAGGAACACATTATTACAAGGAAAAAGTGGGACTAAAACCAAGTAAATCTACAGATGTATATTTAGTAAATAGACTTTATTGGCTATATCCCCTAAAAATCCTTTCAACCCAGAGTAATCTCTGACATGAAATTATTATTATTATTATTATTATTATTATTATTATTATTATTATTATTATTATTATTATTATTATTATTATTATTATTATTATTATTATTATTATTATTGTTGTTGTTGTTGTTGTTGTTGTTGTTGTTGTTGTTGGGTTTTATATTTGCAATTTGATGTTTGCTTTACTGTCCTGTTTTGTAGCCTACTTTGAAAACCATTGTTAGAGCCATTAGAAGTAGATTTTAAGAACCAAATATGTCCTATAGAGCTAAATCAGGATAGAAGAGAACCCCATTCTATGAGCAGAACTATTCCTGCCTTTCAGAATCCAATTCTGTAATTTTGAAAACAGAATACAGATGAAAAACATGTATAGTGAAGTGAAGTGCGACAAAACATCTTGGGTCATGGAAAGAATAACTGCACTGATTCATTTACTTTCAAAACAGTTTTAATATTAAAATAAACATAATGGCTGTAATTGTAGCATAGTAAATCACAATTAGAGTAGATCCATCAGAATCCACAGAACCTATAAATGAGTTGACTCATTAAGGCCTACACTAGTGTGATTTACTATACAGTATTAAGCAATCAGATTTTAGCCAATATGTGGTGTATCTTAAGCTATGAAACAGAGCAGTCTAAACACCTAAATAATTGGTATTAATTTCCTTTTTGAGTACTTTACGGTCTCTGTGTACACCAATTTATCCATGTATTTAGAAACTGAATGAAGGATGGACATTGTTAAATATGCTTATTTTCCCCATTGACAGAATTTTCACACTACTAGAAGTATTAAACAAAATTAGAATGAGGTATTATCAGCTACTAAATAGCTGCAGAAAGGTAAATGAATCTGATTTAAAAAGAGCATTCTTATGATTAAGCAATGTGAATTCATTCTTCTAAACTTACTGGGAGATGTGTATACGTGGCAATGTCTTCCATTAGCAAACTCATCAGTGCCCTTGAGATCAACAAAGGTTATCAGACAAACACACAGACGGCCTAGTCACACAACCTTATTTAGTAAATGAATGCAAGAAGTGTTTGTGCATGGATTATGTGCAACTGGCACTTCTATTTGTAGCCGCACAAAGAAGGAGCTTGCATTTCCAACCATTATTTTTTCCCTAAAGGAAGCCAAAGATCAGAGGGTGGAAAGAAAAGCTTGTCTTTCTAATTAATGAGGGTATGGACTGTTGACAGATTAACCCCTCTACTCTGAAGAGAAAATAGAACATTTTAAAACAACAATGTAAAATCTCAGCCTGCATTTGCTTCTTCATGACTGTGCAGTGCAGGAATGTTAACTTTTAAAGCAGATTGTCACAGTTCAGCAATGATACAACAGGGTTTTTAGGTTTAGCCAAATACTTAAGATACAGTTCTGTGTAAACATATCTCAAATAGATTCAGAGAAGGTGTTTTCTGCATTATAATGTTGAGAAAACAACAACTGGATTTTGCGAAAATATAACTTGGATTGGGGTGCCTGGCACAATGGTCCATGACGTCAAAAAGGGTCGGACTCAGTTTAAATTTTCCTTTTCAAACACTTTACATTCCCAAAACATCTTATTGATAAAAAATAAGATGGGATTGGACAGAACAGAGAAGAAAAGTAACCAGTTTGTTCTCAATATATTTTGTACCCAGAAGGACAATATATACTTTGCAGTAAGTTTGAAAAAATGAGATCACATGATTGAACATCAAGAGTGAAATGATCTCATATGGTAAATAAATTCTCATTAAGGAGACAATTTGGTTTATGAATGTGGAATATTGTGCTTGTGTAACCACAATTCAAAACGCCAGAAATTCTGAAGAAACAGTTTGGCTCTTAATAGTGAGGTGAGACTTGGTAGAAGCAGTTAGAGATATAACACTGCATAGCTTCAAAGCTCATGAAATGCCTATTAATGCAAACATTATCCAAGTCTGTGCTCCAACTACAGATGTTCAAGGAGGACAAAGCGTTTATGCAAGTCCCCAAGAGGAAATTGATCACACACCAAAAGAGGATTGGCTAATAATCATAGGTAATAGGAATATAAAAGTAGGAAATAAAGCAGAAGCAAACATTGTTGGAGACTTTGACATAGGAGTTAGAAGCAAAGTAGGAGAGTGACTAATACAGGTTGGGAAATATAGAAATTAAATAGACCATATCATTGAAAGAAGAAAGTTTGAAAAGTTCTATTTCTGCACAAACAAGACCAGAATCAAACTATGGGTCAGACTACAAACTTGTAGTAACAAAATTAGAAGAAAAATAAAAAACATGATTTAAATAACATTCTGAAGACTGAAAATTAAATTGAGGTATCTGTAATATCTCATGGAAACAAAACCATTGTTTCCTTTAACAGATAATTGTCTTTGGAGCTCTGGGGGTGGGGGTCCTGGTACCTTCTGTGAACACTGGAGTGCCCAAGGCTCCCCATTGAGTGTTTCTTTTTGAATTTGCGTGAGGTAGTTCCTGTGAATGCTGGGAAAAGGGGTATAAGCCATCAAAGGCTGCTTCCAGGCTTAATGCCCAATATGCTGATGGAGCTAGCAAGCCCTTCAGCAGTTTCAATGTTTCAATTAACCTCTTCTTTCCTCTTTTGCAGAGGGGCAGGGGAAGTGTAATTATTTCCCCCTTCTTGGTGACCTTGCAGCACTAGATCAGTTAGGAAGGTTAAAAAAAATTGTTTTCCCCTTTTACCACTAATCAAGACACTGCTCTCAGCCACAGTTTCAATTGGAGATAAAAAGGAAAGACAAAGAAATTTTAACCTTCTAACTGATCTAGAACATCATGAAGGGGGGAAAATAATTACACATTCCCAGCCTCTTTGTAGAGGAGCAGAGACAATTTTTTGTTTCCCCTTATTAAGAAATGGCTTGTCTGCAATTTTACCATATAGTTAAAGGTTACTTGAGGTGTTTGGATGGGGAGAGTGGGTTGAATGTTATTAAATCCATTCCCAAGTCTAAAACAATCTGAAAATGAGCATGCCCAGAGCACCTCACAACGGGTAGTCTGGACATGCTCAGAGTTGATTTGATATTGTCAGACAATGGATCAGGACATAATTTTAATTAGGGATATACAAATGACGACAAGGCTTTGCTTATATACCTCACATCAAACTGTGCCTATGCGTTTCACCCCTAACTGCTCAGTCCTATACTTGCTCAGTGATGCAATTTATTCTGTTGGCAATATATTTAGTTTCCAAATATGAGTGCTAAGGCTAAAGACACAATATATTTTTTTCTCTTCACTTTAAAAATGTGAATCATTTTACAGCATTTTTATCTCTAGAAGCTGAACTTAATAATTATTATAAAAATGTACATTTACCCTAGTCTCACCATGCAGCTGGTTGACCTTGGACAAGTCATTGGCTGAAATCCTGTTATATAGGTACACCTGCAAAGGCAAATAGCATAACCTGAAGCTTCTTGCTGCCTGTTAGGATTTGCAGCTGCTGCCCTAAGACTTGCAGGACTGGGTCCTCAACCAGCTACTAAGCCTCACCGGAGAGCCCTAGGGAAGTTCCTGCTTCTGTGACATTCGGTTCCTTTTCATTCCTCCTGAAAAAATGTTTTATTTTTAGTCTTGCTTCATACCAGGAGCAGAATTTAGCACCAAAGTTAGTATCAACAAAGAGAGCCTCTGGTTGGAAGCTTTCAATTACCACTCAACCCTCCTGCCTACCCACCCACCCTCTCCAAAAATGGTCAAACCGAGGGGTGGAAGTCTTGAAGTTTTCTTCAAGAGAAGCACATTTCTGAAGGAATGAAGCATGGATTTTTAAAGCTAATGTTGGGTGCAGATCCTAGCAAACACCATGTTCCTCCAGTACCAACCAACAGAAAGTCTAGAGGAACAAATGGTTTGTCTTGAGAAGCCCCATGTGGAGACACACTGTAAACTGTCAGAATAAGATTAGAGAGATCCAGTTTGAAATCCCTATTCAGCAATGAAAACTATGAGGTGATTTTTGGCTGTTTATCATTTCTCACCCTCAAGAGCATAAAATGGTGGTGGTAGTGGTAAATCTTGACCACTGTCTCAAATTTGTTGGACGAGGGTGGGATAAAATACTACTTTCCTCTAACACAGATGCATATAGAAAAGGAAGGGAAAGTTCAGTTTTTGTGTAGTATAGTATTCAATGTTGCACATAGAACAGAGATAGGTCAGTTTAAAAAGCTTTTTCAGTTTTACAAACATTGTTGATAGTCATTGATAGCATCAGACTATCACTACAAGGCACCGTACAGCAGCCCATTATGTGCTCTAAAATCTCCTATGTCTTCCCTTAGAAAGGTAGATTTCTGTATAAGGTTTTCATGGAGCTATAAAATGTTGAAATCAGACACCTACTATGGCTTTACACAGAGGCATTACATCACTTAACGTCACCATCAATTTACTTCAATGGTTTCATTCATTATTTTTCATCTTTTCACCTCTTGAAAGCACCACAAATGTCAGTCAGAGAATGGAGTTCTTCTTCTTGGGTTTAAGCCTGCCTGCTTCAGGCACTATAATATGATTTAAACAACACACTGAGTCTAAAATCAAGATTGCATGCAAATGCTTTCTGCACCACGAAAGGTTTAGGAGAGAGCCACATGGAGAAATTGACAAGAATCTTCAAATCACAGACAGCCTTTGCGTACCATTTAATGAGAAATGACATATTGCGAATTTACATAAAATATAGCTTAACAAGTAGCGCACATAGCCTCATTCAACCATGACCTTTAAAAAAAACAACCCTTCAACTTAGCAGGGGGGGGGGGGGAGTGTCCAGTCCAACTCTTGAACAATATTATATGCCTGCAGAGTAAACTTAAAATAGGATTCAGTTGACAAAAAACAATGGGTCAAGGCTACAATTTGGTCTGAAAGGCAGTGTCAGTATTTGGCAGTGTCAGTATTTGTTAAAGAGCTTTCCTGTGTCAAATAAGGTTAGTTCACCTCACTAGTAGCAGTGTATCAGTGTGCATAAAGGCAGACGGCCTCTTTAAATTGTCCACAGGGCTACCCTTCAGCTTCTCAAAGAGCAATGCATGAATTGGACTTCCATGATCTCGCATTTCTAAGTGCAGCCTATGAGGTCATGAACTCAGAGTGGCAATTGTGGAAACATGCTGTACATGCATATCTAAGAACGATGTAATGGGATTATACACACCAGACTGCATGATCAGCAGGCACAGGGAGCACTAAAGATGGGGCTCCCAGTGCCAATGTGCTTTATGCGCGTAGAAAGAGGAACTGGCAGCAAAGCAATTCTAGTGTCTATCTCAATTGTATTCAGATGAGGTGAAAATAATCTCTTAGGACTGACTCCTCAAAATGCCTTTAGAATATGTCTTTACAACTTGTGATCTATGATACTGAATGCCATATGACTGCATGGATACTTAGAGAAAAAGTTCAAAATACAGTCGAAGAGAATATGTTTATTTTCACTCCTTGGGCAAAATTCAATTGTTTGCTCCAACTAGAACAGGGTGATTGAGTTAATGAGACTTGCTCAAATGTTGACTTTGCAAGTTCCACTTATTCAATGGGTTGACTTTAGCAGGGTTAAGAAGTACATTTTAGCCCCTCGTTTCTCTTTAGTAAAGGTAAAGGTTTCCCTTGCTCGAAAGCCAATCGTATCTGGGTCTAGGGTTCATTGCTCATCTCTGTTTCATAGTTGAAGAGCCAGCGCTGTCCGCATCTGCAGACATTTCTGTGATCATGTGGCAGGCATGACTTGACACCGGAGCACGCAGAACACTGTTTATCTTCCCACTGAAGTGGTCCCTATTTATCTACTTGCAATTTTTTGCTTTCTAACTGCTAGGTTGGCAGGAGCTGGGACAAAGACAGGAGCTCATTCCGTCCTGCAATATTCGGGTACATTTATGCAATTCAATCTAGAGTGAAATACTTTCATGTGCTGCTCTCATTTGATTAGTGTATGACAGTACAATGACCGTGCAAATGCTTCAAAGTCTCTTCTTACTAATACAGCTGCATCAGATCACATCACTCTTCGGCGCACTGACACAAGCATTGGATTTGAGCATCTCCTAACACATTCAACATGTTCATGGTTTGAGTGACTTTGAAACAGGCAGAAGGATTGACATGTTTTTGAAGATTTGATTGTTTACTGTCAGAAGACCCTTCTGATGAACTCTGATTTCTTTCTTAATTAAAAAATACATCAGGGAATCAAGATGTGAGTGATATGCCTATTTTTGCAGCTTCTGTCAGCTGCCTGGAGGCCACCACAGAGACAGGTGGTGGGGCTATATTTTGCTTAGTCACTCATAAGTCATACCATCACAGATCCATTGTAGAAGAGGAATGGGCTTCCAGTCTGCTCTTACATCTGAAGACACACCGTTTGCTGGAAACAAACATTCATTCTTGATTGAAAGATTCACAGTAATGCAGAAAAGCATAAATCCAATATTACTCCTGAAAAACCAGCAACTTGAACATTTAATGGCCAGAGGGCTGTAAGTGTTTAGGAAGCACAGGCTTAAGGACATATGGGGAAAACAAACAGGGGACTGATTGGATATATGCTGCTCAAAAAAATAAAGGGAACACCTAAGCAACACAATGTAACCCCAAGTCAATCACACTTCTGTGAAATCAAACTGTCCACCATGGTAGCAACACCAATTGACAATCAATTCCACATGCTGTTGTGCAAATGGAAGAGACAACAGAGGCAATAAGCAAGGCATCCCCAATAAAGGTATGGTTCAGCAGGAGGTGACCACAGGCCACTTCTCAGTTCCTTTGCTTTCTGGCTGATGGTTTGGTCACTGTTGAACGCTGGCGGTGCCTTCACTCTAGTGGTAGCATGAGACGGAGCCTACAACCCACACAAGTGGCTCTGGTAGTGCAGCTCATCCAGGATGGCACATCAATGCGAGCTGTGGCATGAAGGTTTGCTGTGTCTGCCAGCGTTGTGTCCAGAGCAAGGAGGCGCTACCAGGAGACAGGCCAGTACATTAGGAGATGTGGAGGAGGCCATAGGAGGGCAACAACCCAGCAGCAGGACTGCTACTACCTCTGCCTTTATGCAAGGAGGAACAGGTGGAGCACTGCCAGAGACCTGCAAAATGACCTCCAGCGGGCCACCAATGTGCAAGTGTCTGCCCAAACAGTCAGAGACAGACTCCATGAGGGTGGTATGAGGGCCCGATGACCACAGGTGGGGGTTGTGCTAACAGCCCAACACCATGCAAGACGTTTGGCATTTGCTAGAGAACACCAAGATTGGCAGGTTCACAACTGGCACCCTGTGCTGTTTACAGATGAAAGCAGGTTCACACTGAGCACATGTAACAGATGTGTTCAGGGTCTGGAGATGCCACGGAGAAGGTTTTGCTGTCTGCAACATCCTCCAGCATGACCAGTTTGGTGGTGGGTCAGTAATGGTGTGGGGTGGCATTTCCCTGGAGGGCTGTACAGCCGTCCATGTGCTTGCCGGAGGTAGCCTGACTGCCATTTGGTACCGAGATGAGATCCTCAGACCCCTTGTGAGACCATATGTTGGTGTAGCTGGCCCTGGGTTCCACCTAATGCATGACAATGCTAGACCTCATGTGGCTGGAGTGTAACAGTGGTTCCTGCAAGATGAAGACATTGATGCTATGGACTGGCCCACCCGTTCCCCAGACCTGAATCCAACTGAGCACATCTGGGACATCATGTCTCGCTCCATACACCAACGCCACGTTGCACCACAGACTGTCCAGGAGTTGGGGTTGCTTTAGTCCAGGTGTAGAAGGAGATCCCTCAGGAGACCATCCGCCAACTCATCAGGAGCATGCCCAGGCATTGTAGGGAGGTCATACAGGCACGTGGAGGCCACACACACTACTGAGCCTCATTTTGACTTGATTTAAGGACATTACATCACAGTTGGATCAGCCTGTAATGCTTTGCAGGCGCACCCCCCAATAAAGGACTCAGACACCGATGAAAGTGGATAACGGCATTGGGCCACATTTATTGATTCATGCCCTAGTCCGAATTATAAATTTCTATTGGTAATTGACCAATTATAATTCTTAAGGCAAGCAGGCCGAAGTAACACTGGTAAGGTACCACCCAAAATTGCCAACGGCAATTGTTACAATGTATCTATTTGTATCAATTTGTTTGTTGACAACAAACAAATTGTTGACCGTAGTCAATATCTAACTAATGACCCCACCCTCTGACGCGTATCCGTGAAATCACGGGGTGATGCATGCTGTCTAGCTGTAGCCATCACCCCGTCGCCTGGTTCGTCGTTGACCGGACAACGTTTAACCAACTTATGCCTGTCTAGTGTTGTCCAGTCAATTGCGAACCTGCCGGATACCTGTGGGTCATAAATGTTTACCTTACCAGTGCTACCCGCCCATGTGACCAAAGTCAACAGCAGCAACAGAAAAACCCCTATATCAAACCATAGCAACAGTGTGGGATGGGCGAAAAAACCAGGACCCAAGAGCCAATTGTGAGTCCCAGCCAAAAATTCCCACCCGGCCCCGAAGCGACCAAAATATCACACTGTTAACTAGGGAGGGGGTGAAGGGGAAAAAATTTCTCCGCTCCGTCGCTTCGCAAAATGGCAGCTCGGCTGCCTCGTGGCCGCCCCTTATATAAGGGTGCTGGCCACGCCCCCTAACTACCCGGATGCCTTCGTCCGGTGGGGGGGGCCCCGCAAAGAGCGCGGCGGCCATTTTGGCGCCGCGCTTGCATTGCAGGCGCACCCCCCAATAAAGGACTCAGACACCGATGAAAGTGGATAACGGCATTGGGCCACATTTATTGATTCATGCCCTAGTCCGAATTATAAATTTCTATTGGTAATTGACCAATTATAATTCTTAAGGCAAGCAGGCCGAAGTAACACTGGTAAGGTACCACCCAAAATTGCCAATGGCAATTGTTACAATGTATCTATTTGTATCAATTTGTTTGTTGACAACAAACAAATTGTTGACCGTAGTCAATATCTAACTAATGACCCCACCCTCTGATGCGTATCCGTGAAATCACGGGGTGATGCATGCTGTCTAGCTGTAGCCATCACCCCGTCGCCTGGTTCGTCGTTGACCGGACAACGTTTAACCAACTTATGCCTGTCTAGTGTTGTCCAGTCAATTGCGAACCTGCCGGATACCTGTGGGTCATAAATGTTTACCTTACCAGTGCTACCCGCCACACGGGGAGGCTTCCCAAAAGGCTCACCGCCCCCCCAAGACCGTCAGCTCGGTCAACAGCTGCCCAACGCTCCAACATGTCCACATTAATTGGGGAGGGGGCCTTTCGGTGGACCAGCTCCCTCTGGGGCAGGCGGAGGCCGCATGGGGGCCAGCGCAAGAGGAACACTCATGCCTGTACCGGCAATTCTTCCTACTGCAGGAACCATTGGACGAGAAAGTCCAGCACAGCAGGCGGGCTGGAACCCCCTGCCCCGCCACCTGGCGGGGTGTCTGTGCTGGGGCCGCTCGCTGGATCGCATGTCCACAATGGTATCTTTCCCCAGGCGCAGGGCGCGTGGGAGTCATGTACAGAAGCCACAGCTTCTGGCAGGGCTCGTCCCACCTCATCTCAGGATGCAGGGGAATCCGCATACGGAATTCCTCATCATAAGCCAACCACGGCGGGCCCGGGAAGTCGACCATCGCCTGGTAAATGTTGTCCAAATACTGGACCATCGGAATTGCCAAATCCGGCCGGGCCCTGAGGTAGACCGCCATGTATATGAGGTACGCCGGCAACCAATTGGCCCACGTACGTGGCGGCTTACGACGACGTGCCTGTTCCTTATCCTTCTCATCCTGCCCCTCCCTCTCCTCTTTGGTGGGCTCTCTGTTAAGAAGGGAGAAGATGTCCACATACTCCCCATGCCAGATCCTCTCTTTGGTGGCCAGGGCCAAATGGTCCCCCAGGGGCAAGGAATACCCCGCTGTCGGCAATGCCGACACCGGCACGGTGGGAACCACAGGGATCTGGAAAAGAGCCTGGACCAACCCGGCCACCCCTAACACATTCCCGACTGAGTAATAGGTACCACCCAAAACGGGGCCCTGGGTGAGAGGTGAAGTCACCGGGTGGGACGTCGGCGACTGAACCGTCGCACCACCCGTGCGAGGCCATGGCCACTGGAATGCCCCCCCCAACGTGGTTAGGTGTGTGGGTGCACTAGATTGAACCGCATACTCACATGCTGCACCCCCACGGGCCGCCCCCACCGGGGATTCCGGCCCACTGGGGGCGTCGGAGCTCACGACCGCAATTGAGCTCGTCGACGGGGCCTGACCAGCATCAGCCTGTTGAGTGGGGAGCTGCGAGGCAGTGGCCGAAGCCGGCCCACGCGCCTCGGGCAGCTCGACCCGTCCTGCCGCCTGCCGCTGACCGGCAGACAAAGGATCAACCTGCACCCCAAAAGGCACCCCCGGGTGGTTAACCCTCACGAGGGATGCCTCGAGGGCTGCAACGCGGGCCAGAAGGGCCTCAACACTAACGTAGCCCCCTAAGCCAAGTGGGGGCAAAGGGCCGGCCGGCCCACTGGCTGCAGGCGCCGGTCCGGGTCCCTGGACCCCGGGGCCCATATACGGCCACGACCCCAGGCCCGGCCCCTGCAGGGCCGGGGGTACCCTGCCAGGGGAGGGAACCCAGCCACCCCCCATGGCTGAAACCCCCCCGCAGGAAGCTGCGCACCCATGGAAGAAGGCCCCGCAGAATGGGCCATGCCAGAGGCAGTGGCCACTGCTTGTGGGCCGGGGGCCGTGGCCCCTGCTGGGCCGGTATGCGGACACCCAGCCTCAGGCCAAGGGGCAATTAACCCCATCCCACCGGTCCCGGTGGGCTCAGGCAAAGGACGCTGATGGGGAAGCGCAGCCGCGGTCCTCCGACCCGGCTGGCGCCTCCATGCAGAACGAGCCGCATTCGCAGTCGCCTTCTTCTTAGAGGGCATAGCAGCTAAACGATGGGAAGCCGAAAAAGTCAAGAAAATTAGCAGCCAGAGGCTTCCCGATAAAAGGCAAGAGCGACGGAGGTAAGAGGAAAAAATTTCTCCGCTCCGGTCGCTTCGCAAAATGGCAGCTCGGCTGCCTCGTGGCCGCCCCTTATATAAGGGTGCTGGCCATGCCCCCTAACTACCCGGATGCCTTCGTCCGGTGGGGGGGGGCGCAAAGAGCGCGGCGGCCATTTTGGCGCCGCGCTTGCATTCTTCCACTATCACTCTGAGTGTAACTCCAGATCCAGACTTCCATGGGTTGATGAATTTGATTCCCATTGTTAAGTTTTGTGTGATTTTGTTGTCAGCACATTTGACTACAGTATGTGAACAACAATAGGAATACAGTATTTCAGTCATTTGGATCGTGGGATGCCTTATTTTTGTGTTCCCTTTATTTTTTTGAGCAGTATATTTTCTTAAATTCACTGCTGCTGCTTTCACAGAAGAGACAAATTTGGTAATGGAAGCCAAAGCTGAAGCAACAGCAGTAAATTAAGTTGGGGTCTCTTTGACCGCCTTGTCAAGGAAACACTGATATGTAACAGGTGAAAATCTAATACACAGCTGTCGCTTCACAGCTGTCGTTTCACAAGAACACATTCTAACAAATGTCTTATTTAACGTAAACTTATATAGATGATGAAGTATGGGATCTTTACCATTAACAAGCAGAAGAGATTAGCATTTTTGTCAAGTATAGAAGTCAACTATCATGAACAAAGCAGGAAGGAGGCATAAACAAAAACAATAGATCAGTAGCCAGAGCAAGTGGTACATATTTGAAAGTAATATCACAGTCATGCCAAATGGCAGCATGAAATGAACTGATATCTGAAAGTAAAGCACAGCTGTTCAGCAGAGACTCAGAGTAGACTCTTTGCCACCCAGAATTCATTTAAATATTAAGTAAGGATAATGAATAATGCTTCTTGGTCAAACTAGTTAGGAGGAAAAGGTCATCTGATTTGTGTTGTTTGCTGTCAAATGTAAAATGGAATCCCTTTCTTTTCAGGTCTCCCTGTTTACACTTACATCCTTAAAAACCCCTCCCCCCACATTTCAATAATTTATGGGAATATTTCAGGAGTTCAAGAACAGAGAAGGGAAAAATTATGCCATTCCAAACTCATCGGGGGAAAGAATGGAAATAGGGTACGAATATGAGAAATAGTAACAAACTAGCATAGTGCCTGGCTTCACCCGGGGATTGTCGGGGTGGTGGTGTCCCGGGCCCCGGGGTTGTGTCAGTGCGGGCTGTGGGTGTCCCGGTGTTGTCCCATGTTTTTGGTGTTCTGGTCCATGTGGGGGTTATTGGGGCCCGTGCTTGTGCCCTTGCAGCGTGGCGTGTGCGGTCGCATTCTGGCGTGAGGGGGAAACTTGCTCTGAAAACTTGCTTTGTTTACTCTCTGATATGTTCACACAGAATTAAACATTTTAAATGTTTGCACACGGTGCTAGCATATCAGACTAAACAAATCGAAATGAAACCCACTTAGCCTACTCCAGAGCCTGTCTACACACACACACACACACCACACACCATCCCTCCCCACACAGACTATCCCTCTCCACACACACACACACACCATTCCTCTCCACATACACTCCATCCATCCCTCTAAACACACACACACACCATCCCTCTCCACACATACCATCCCTTTCCACACACAC
The DNA here is from genome assembly GCA_035047305.1 of Bradypodion pumilum. Lineage (NCBI taxonomy): Eukaryota > Metazoa > Chordata > Lepidosauria > Squamata > Chamaeleonidae > Bradypodion > Bradypodion pumilum. The sequence continues at coordinate 94,547,922 of JAWDJD010000001.1, forward strand.
ACCAGCCCTCCCTCTGAACAAACAAACACACACACACACACACACACTCTACATGCACTATCTCTCTACACACACACACACACACACACACATCATCCCTCTCCACACACACTCCATTCATCCCTTTGAACGAACACACACACACACACACACACACACACACACATCAGTCAGCTGAGCTCCATAGCACCTCCTTCCCCCTTCCCCTGCAGGCCCAGCCTAAGGGGACGGGGCTTGAGTCAGTGCTTTCCTGAGGCCAACTGTGACTCTGGCAATGCCTCCTTTCCCGATTGGCGTCATCATCTTGCCTCTGCTGTGCTCATGCTGGCCTCCCTGATTGGCCATGGCATGCCACAGTAGCCGCTGGGGGTGTAGTTTTTTCTGTTTTTCTCATTTTGGGGGGAGTACACCCCAAACCTCGCCGCTGAACCTCAACTATGACCTTCTCTGTATTGCCAGCTAACTCTGTGCGCAGTGTGGTCAGGGACACTACAGGGGTGTGGATTCATATTAAGTACCCACAAGGGGACATCTCTCTTTTATAGATATATAAGATAAGACAGCAAAAATATTTGGGGTTGATGTTTTTGAACCAATGATGTATCTAATTCAGGAGATTTCTGTTGATTAGTTAAAGAGATTATCTTTACAGTATGCTTGAAAAAAGAGAGGTTTTAACAAAATTTTGCATGTCAACTAAGAGCCCATTCATACTGAACCCTTGTGAAGCAGGGATTAAGCTGGTCAACTCTGCTCACAATCTAAATTTGATCCTTATGGAACAATGTTGGCTCAGACTTCTATCCTTTCGAGGCTGGTAAAATGAGTACTGAATGTTTTGGGGCAAAATACTAATTAGAGCATGATTTAAGCACAATGGGGTGATAGATAAGTGTAATTGCTATTGTTTGCTGTTCCTGTCTAGATTTTTTTTTTTTGCAGCATCACCAGATAATGCTGTATTTTTGCTCCATTCTGCTCTGGTTTGCTTCAATGCGCAGTCTGCTTGTGTGGGCTCTAAAACTGTGCTGTTCCATGGTGATCTTTGCATTTCAAGGGGTGTTTTTCCTGCTAAGTTTTCACCACTCCACATAATGCTGTTTCTGTGTAGTTTTCATAGTAGCATATGTCATGCAGGAAAAACACCCCCTGAAATGCACAGATCACTATAGGTAAAACAAGTAGGAAAGAGTGAAGTAAGTGGGAATAGGGCAGAGATGAAAGGCAAAAAGGGAAGGCAATTCATCTTGGAAGTGAAACATTAGGAAGAATTCCACATGTATAGGGACACAGTCCTAGGGCAACCCAATGCATTTTAGTACATCCAACAATTATTATCCACCATGATGCAGAGCACCCACATCAGGATGAACTATTAAAATATGAAATAGCAAGAACAACAAAGCTCCAGAATGACTCAGACCAGCTCTAGAATGTTTGTGGACACCCCAATGAGCCTTAAGAGATTTATTGGCTGAAATCCTGTTGTGTATTTATGCAAACAGAGTAACTTTTAAAGACAATTTGCTGTAAATCAAGAAATCTCCATAGACATTATGGACGATTCAGTCTACAACAGATAATGTCTATGGAGTTTCTACACTTACGGCAACTCACTTCCAAATATTATACTATTCACATAACTGCACAATATTTTAGCCATTGCATCTTTACCTATAAGAATGGGATGTGGTCATGCGTGTCCGGAATGTGTGTCTGCACACATCCAGCCAATCCCGTAATGCGCCGTGTACACTTACCTTACCTCCCGAAGATCACTCCCTCAAGGGTCCAGAAGCCAAGAGTGGGGCCAACGCCCCACAAACCTGAAGAAAAAAAAAACTACACTTCCCAGCGTCCTCCGTGCCGTTCCACCCCTCAGCCAATCAGGCAGGAGGATGCAAGCACTGAGGAGGCAGGACAGACGGTGTGCGCATAAAAAAAAAACAGCCAACGTGCACCCAAAACAGCTCAGCCCAGGCCCCTGCCTTGCCTTACCGAGGCAGACAGAGCCTGGGCTGAGGGAATGGTCTGCCTGCTGCCCCTTCTGCACCACGTGAGGGGGAAATGCAAAGGCGGCAGCCAGCGATTCATCAGGGGAGGCGCTCTCCCTGGCGGATCGCTGGCTGCTGCCTTTGTATTACCCCCTCTGCTGTCTTGTATTAGCTCGCAAAACAGCGGTGGGGGTAATACAAAGGAGGCAGCCAGTGATCCAACAAGGAAAGCGCTTCTCCTGATGGATCGCTGGCTGCCGCATTTGCATTTCCCTCTCAGCTGTTTCGAAGGTTGACACAAAACAAACTTTGAAACAGTTGAGGGAAATGCAAATGTGGCAGCCAGCGATCCGTCAGGAGAGGTGCTCTCCCTGACGGATCGCTGGCTGCCACCTTTTTATTACCCCTTCCGCTGTTTCATGTTAGCTCTTGAAACAGCAGTGGGGGTAATACAAAGGAGGCAACCAGTAATCCAGCAGAGAGAACGCCTCTCCTGACGGCTCGCTGGCTGCCACGTTTGCATTTCCCCCTCAACTGTTTCGAAGATTGACACGAAACAACCTTCAAAACAGTTGAGGGTTAATGCAAACACGGCAGCCAGCAATCCGTCAGGAGAGGCACTCTCCCTGGCGGAGTGCTGGCTGCCGCCTTTTGTATTACCCCATCTGCTGTTTCGTGTTAGCTCTCGAAAGAGCGGTGGGGTAATACAAAGGAAATGGCGGTGGCAGTGGAGAGGCAGCTTTTTAGGGCCGCCGTAGAAACCCTTCATGTTGTGGGTCTCTCCTCCCCGCCTCCATCTCCCCTGGCTGAACTGCCAGGCAAACTCCGCTGGGGCGGCGGCGGCGAGTACATCGGGGGTGGGGAGGCGGCTTTTTAGGGTTGCTGGAGAGACCCTTCTGTAATAGTATGTCACTAGTCATCAAACATGGCATTTTCCTGTTTGTTAGAGGAGCTGTTTTGCCCTGTATCAAGGTGGGCCTCTTGACTTCCTCTTGCAATTTTATTGCGTTGTAAATAGCCAAATGGTGCTAAAGAATGTTGTTTACCACTCTGGATGAAGATGCTCATCTTCATCGCCTGACATAGATAGCCAATTGATTTGAAAGCTAGGTATTGTTTAGATAAATTTTGACCCTAATTGGCTTTAGGCCAAAGGGGGAGGTCAGGCCTGGCTTCCTTTGCTTGACGAGACCTCATGGTCAGTCTGATCCAGAAAGATGGAGGATTAGCACCTCACCTGGTGCTGCTGCTCATAATGGTAACTTAGAAGTAGTTAGATTATGTTTCTTTAGTGGGGAAAGCTTGTTATGTGGAAACCCTGATGTATTTTGATTTGTCATGTCCTGATCCTTTATGTATCCTGAACTACCTATGAACCTGAAGAAATAAACAACTTTGATTCAGCTACCTGACTGATCTTTGAAAGGGGTAAGATAAGAGTTGAGCCAATCTTCACGCTACCTGATTTTGCATTCTCTCCAATTTAATTTTGCTGGGACTTCCTAAAGCAGGAAACCCAGGTAATTGCAGCCTTGGGCTGGACTGAGCATTTGAAACCTACAGGTCAGAGTCTTTGGGCGGGAGAGACCCAAGAAGGCAAGGCTTGGGGAGGTTTAGAACTCATACCTTCGTGTTGCGGGTCTCTCCTCCCCGCCTCCTTCTACCTTGGCCGAACTGCCGGGCAAACTCCGCGGGGGGGGGGCAGCGGCGGCAGTGACGGGGAGGCGGCTTTGAGTGAGTGTGTTGTGTCAGGTGTGTTGAGTCGGGTGTGGTGTGTGTGGTGTGGTGTGGGGGGGTTGTGTGTGTGCGGGTTATATTGTGTGTGTGTGTGTCCTGTGTGTGTGTTGTGTTGGTGTGTTTTGTGTGGGTCTGTTGTGTGGGTTTGCTGTGTCGTGTGCAATATGTGTGGCCGTGTTGTGTGTGGGTTGTGTGTCGAGCATGTGTTATGTATGGGAGTATGTGTTTTGTGTTGGGGTGTCACGTGATGTGTGTGACTGTGGTGGGTGTAGATTGTGTGGTGTGTGTGTGTGTGTGTGTGTGTGTGTGTGTGTGTGTGTGTGTGTGTGTGTGTGTGTGTGTGTATTGTGTGTTTGGGTAAAACCACCTTCCCTGACAGATCCCTGCCACCAGCACACAATCCAAACCTGCCCGGCAAGGCCGGGCAAAAAATGCTAATATCTTTATAAGCAAATAAGATACACAGTCTGTGACTATGTTCCTGTCCCTTTTAAGCTTCCAAGGTACAGTGCAAATTTTATTCTTATGTGAAATAATGATCTCAAGGTAAAGGTTTCCTTTGCTCGAAAGCCAGTCGTATCTGGCTCTAGGGTTCAGTGCTCATCTCTGTTTCAAAGCCAAAGAGCCAGCACTGCCTGCTTCTACAGACGTTTCCGTGGTCATGTGGCAGGCATGACTAGACACTGGAGCACACGGAATACTGTTTACCTTCCCACTGAAGTGGTCCCTATTTATCTACTTGCAATTTCTTGCTTTCAAAATGCTAAGTTGGCAGGAGCTGGGACAAAGACGGGAGCTCATTTCGTCCTGCAGTACTCGGGAATCAAACTGCTGACCTCCTGCCTTCTAGTCTATTTCTTGCACTGTCAAATCATGCCTGACATCCAACACAAAAATACATTAATGAACACTGAATTATTTTGTGTATACATGCCAAATATGCTATATATGAATGTGTATACAGGAGCTTTATCCAGAGCTTGTATTGTTAAATAGTAATCCTGTAATGTTTTGGAACTGTCTGGGTTAAAATCCTGGGAACTACTTGTGTAAAGGATGATTAAGACTTTGCTTCTGGTGGAAAAAAATCTATGTTAAGTGGGGTAGGCCCTAAAGAGGAAAACTGTCTAATTCTATTTGCTGTCACCATATGCTGACACTCTTATTATGAGTTCTTTCATAACTTAATCTACAAAACTTTAAAAAATGGATTAATGCCCATGGGAAAATATTGATATGGGTTTCATTAAGTCTCACGGGGGGGGGGGTTATATTCAACATAATGAGAACTAAAATATATGCAATATATGCAATAAGGTGATATGAAATCAAGTTAAAAATCAGGGACTGTATAGTACATCTCATCCATTTCCTGAAGCATCTAAGACAAGGATAGATAACAAGGTGTACTTCTGATGTTTTAGATTACAAGTTCCATAAGACCTGAATATGTTGGCTGAAGCTAATGGGAGTCATAATTCTCAAGGCCAGGAAAGTGTCATAGTTCTCATCTCTTATCCTACTAAACCAGGGGTTCTCAACCAACGGCCTGCAGGCCAGATCCAGCCCATGGTGCCATTTCATGTGGGCCCTCACCCCATAAGGACATTCAATAAATGAAATGGCCACCTCTTTGAAGCTGTTGGGACAAAATGACCACCTCCATTGTGCAGGCAGGGCAAAAAACTAAAGTTATGGATGTGCAAATTGATGACAAGTCATGTCTTCAGTATTCCTAAGCATGGCATAATAGAAGTGAAGAAAGACCAATTCCATCCATAATGCAGTAAAAAAAATATAGTTCTGTGTGTATCACAAGATTTCATTTGTGCAGCAGACTGATATGACTATTCCTCCAGAAGTTACTGGAGCATTTTGTTTAGGAATATATTATTAGGAAGCAGCTGATATTAATAATTGCATATCGTCAATTCTAATTTACAGCAACTCTTTCCAGGGTTTTCTAATATATAAAAGTGATTTACCATTCCCTTCTTCTGGGGACATTCTGGGACTGTGTAGCTTGCCCATAAGTATACAGGCTGTCTTTTCTCCCTGGAGGCAAAGTGGGAAATCGAACTTCCAAACTCTAGCCCTGCAGCCAGATACTTAAACCACTGAACTATCCAGCCAGCCCAATTGATACAATGAGCTATTGTTTAATATCAGTTGGGCTGGATAGATAGTTCAGTAGTTTAGGTATCTGGCTAGAGGTTGGGAGTTCAAAAATGCTTTACCTTCTTCACGGCTGCTTCAGTTGTCCAATACATTGCCTCTATAGGAGTCAAAGTAAGGGCAGATACTAAGAAGTGGTTTACCAGTCTCTTCTTCTGGGGGGGGGGGTACCCTGGGATTGTGCAGCTTTGCCCATAACTATATAGGCCAGTGATGGCTAACCTCGGCACTCCAGCTGTTCTTAGATTTCAATTCCCAGAGGCTCTGATCAGCAGGAGTGCTGATTTGGGCTTCTGGTAATTGAACTCCATGAACAGCTGGAGTGTCAAGGTTAGCCACCAAGGAAATAGGGTGTCATTTCTCCCTGGAGGAACAGTAGGGAACTGAAATCCCAATTTCTGGCTCTACAACCAATTGGATGACAGAAGCAGCCTTGAAGAAGAAGGTAAAGCATTTCTCCGTTCCCAGTGGTTTTAGACTGTTAGACATTTGTATTCCCAGCACTTCTGCTCTTTAGGGAAAACATTAGTCACTCAGATCCCTCATGCTGGAACATTTTTACAGGTTTTAGTTTAATTTACCTTCAGTTTCACAGATGTTTTTGCTGGTATGGATAGAGCCAAACACTTCTGTAACACCTAGTATTTACATATGAACCCTAGAGTACAGAATAGCCAACTCTAAATTGAAATGTTTGGTGTCTTCAGTATCCCAGGCCCAACAATTAAAGGGCAACAGGCCTGAAAACCTATTATCCATCTACCATTTATTTATTTGTCACATTTGTATTGCCACCCACTCGGCAAGCGACTCTGGGAGGCATACAACAATTATATCATGAACTACATAAATCCCATTTGAGAACTATAAAAAAACCAGTAAAGATCCCAATAAAAAATACAATAAAAAATTAGCCCAACAACTAAAAAGAGCAAGGGAGTGATATTACATTTAAGAGACAATATAAAGGTTTCACAAAGCGTTCCTCTAAAAATATACAGTTGACCCCCAAAGTCAGTGCTTTCCCGACAAAAGGCATTGTGTTGTAAGATAAAGTACATTGTGTTGCATGTTTGTCAAACCAGAGGACTAAACACAGCCCGTTCCCTAGTCCCACATTTGCAGCTATGTGACTACAGTTCTAAACAAATAGATACTGTGTCAGTCGACAGCAAAATCTACAATAGGCCTTTCAAACAATATATCAGTAGGAAGAGCGTACAAATTAGTCAACAAGGGAGGTGGATTAATTCTTTGCATTCTTCTAGGGGTGATATTCTAGAGCTCAGTAGAAAGGATGTTTTGTTTATCCTTCCCTCTCCCACAGAGTGTGGGTTTTTGCCTCTCCCTGTTCATCAGAGAGGAATTTCTGTCTGGCTGCACCTGGCCTGACCAGCAGTCAGCTGGGCTCCGAAGATCACTGCCGTACTATTTTACTTTACTTGCACTTGCCATTCAGTCTTTCTCGCTCAACAGCTGCAAGAGCTGGGCTGCTCCTTTGATCTGGAAGGCAAACGCTTAATCTCTCTTGCCAACGTCAATAGGCTATCACCCTGCCTTAGCAACTAAAAACTGCTAGTTGTTCCCCCAGCCAAGATACAGGAGAAGCATAGCCAGAACTCAAGTGAAGGGAGCCCAACTCGGCAACGTTGAACTCCAGATGAATTAATGGCATAGTGTGAGAGCAGTAAACTACATCACCCCCTAGTTGTTAGAACTAAAAGCCAAAAGCAAAGTGCAAATAATGGTTCCCCCATAGTGAGCTAAGATAATAAAATATTCTGGAAGATGCTAAGAGCTCAACCATCTTGGCACAAACACACATAAAGCAGAGGAAACAAATTATTTATTCTTGATAAGAAATCAGCGCTTCCTCTATTATCAAACACTTCGGAGCTGAAATAAAAATGTGGGTAAAAGATAAAAATGAAGAAATAGATTAGACGCGGAGAAGAACTAAGAATACTTTGAATTCAAAAACCTGATGCCAATACAAGTTTCATTTAAAGCCTGACAAGCTTGATATAAGCTGCATTTGCAAAACTGTTCAAGCCACATATATTTTGCAAATTACAGTCAAGTTTAGAGCTTTTAGAACTTCATTTCTTAAATGCCGACAGTGAGAAACTTTAAAATAGATAGATGCTACAAAATTAAAACACACATACACATAGAGAAATGTATTAAATGCACATTTTAAAACCCACTACCAGAATGATTGAGTATACACATCAATAGAAATAACATCTTAACCTATAAAACCAAGTGTTCACCGTTGGAACTGGCTATAGGTTGCTATGCGTCGCCCTACTGACCCGCACCCACCCTTCGCGCGCACGGCCGAATTGCCTACGCAGGTCAACGAAGGATTTAAAAATCCGGCACGGGGGCCTCAGCCCCACAAACGGCAAGAAAGGGAAAGAACTTCACTTCCCAACATTCCTTGCGCTGCACCGCGCCAGAGCCAATCACGCTGAGAGGCTCTCGCACGGCGCAGCGTTCGAACACGCGCCGCAGCCAATCGAAAGAAACGCATTTTAAAAAAACCCAGCAAAAACACAAAGCACCAACCCATAACTACAAGCCCCAGCGTCCTGCGCGCCCATGCAGAACGCTGAGGAAAACGGCGCCCGGAAAATTAAAAAGAAAAACAGCTAAAAGGCAAGCAAACAGCAGCCGGCTTTCTTTTACTCACCTGAAGCTCCCGAATGGAGTTTCCCCTTTAACATCAGTGGGAGGGGGTGGCAAACCCCCTCTCCGCTGCCTACCCTACTGTTGGGAGGTTTGTGGGGATAAAAGGATTATATTGCCCCAACCCATCTGGAAACAAAAGATGAGGCAGAGAGGATCGATCCCCCACCACCCCTCCTTAAAAAAACTCCATCTTTTCTTCTCTTTAACACCGGAGTTGTTTTAAGGAGGGGGGGAGGGGGATCGATCCTCTCTGCCTGTTCAAAACCACCCAACACTAGGGAAGCCAGCGGGGAGGGGGATCGCAGCCCCCACCCACTGATATTAAAGGGGAAAAACGATCTACTTTCACGATTCCACAAAAACAAAGCACGACTCCACAAAAACAAAGCACCATAACACACTACAGCTCCCCTCCCCACCACCTAGCCCACCCTTCCTAACCCCCAACGACCATGCCCCCCTCCCCACCACCTAGCCCACCCTTCCTAACCCCCAACGACCATGCCCCCCTCCCCACCACCTAGCCCACCCTTCCAAACCCCCAATGACCACGTACCTTCCCCACCACCAAACAAATAATTTTTTAAAAATTACTAAAAACACTCAAACACAGCCAAAAATACACAAAAACAAAAACACCAAAAACAATACGAAGTAAACAAAGACACAATCAAAAACAAAACAAACAGACAAAAATACAAACTCCAACCCCCCCGCCCCCCCCCCCACACACACAAAACAAAGAAAACAAGCAAACTTACCAGAACACGTGCTACCTACACCAGGACTGGAAAAGAAATGAATACAGAAAGACCCTACTTACCAGAAGAAGCTCCACCCAGAGGCCAGGAGAGAAACAAAAGTCAAAATACAATAACCCCTACCAGCACCACCTGCTGGCCACAATAGTAAAAACAATTCAAAAACACACAACAGCCCCAAACAAAACACAAACTCACAATTTTACACAAAAGGTCACACCAAAAAAACAAGTAAAATTTTTTACACTAAACACACTGTCACACAAATCACAAATATATATATGTCAATAAAATACAATAGAAACTTTAAAAAATCCTGTGCTGAGTTATTATATCATACTTTCTTCTTTTATTAATCCTCAAAAAAACCCAAAAAAGCAGATCACAGTTAATAACAGCCAAGCCAAACAACTTTAACATAAATAAACATTTAAAAAATTAAAATTACAGACTAAGCAATTTTTTTTTAAAAAAAACACAATTTAACCTTCCAACACAATGTAACACTATTGCAAAAAAAAGGCTCATTTTTAATTAAAAAACACGGGGGGGAAAGCCCGGCAACGCCGGGCAACCCTTGCTAGTATTTTATATAAAATGCATCTATATTTTTCATTACTCAGTATACTTAAATTAGTAGCTCTCAAACAATATCTATACAGTGCTAAAATGGACATATATATTTAATTGCTTAGACACTGATCATAATCCTATTGATTATATTTAAGGGGAAATGCAGTATATAAATCTATTAAATTAAATTAAATTAAATTAAATTAATGTGCAGGTTTGGGGAGCAAATTGCTTCTCCTTGACAAGGTGCTGATTATATTCCTGGTGTGTATGCTCAACTGCACTACTGATTGTGTGCCAAAGAACTCAACCAGTCTCTTGTGAATGAGAAGCAATTTGACAGGAAGAGATACATCACTTCTGAAAGTGGAAATCAGTAATAATATTCTGGCCAATGTCCTTAAAAACAAGCCATATTAGCCCTAATTAGGTCAATGCCAAAACACATGTTTGCACGCTTCTAATTTAAACCAACAAGGCTTTATCATATGATCACAGAGAAACAGCCTGTGCTTGTGATTAAGCTGATTCTTCTCAATGTATATAGCAGGAGTTCTCAACTTTTTAAAGCTGGGGCCCAGGTCACCATACCTGTCAAGCACATCTCCGGAAAATACGGGACCTGCACAGAACCCTACTGCATGCGCAGTAACTACTTTCCCCGCCGGACAAATTACGGGATGGTGGCGGGAAAGTGGAGGAAGTTGCGCGGAAATACGGGAAATCCCAGCAAATCCAGGATACTTGACAGGTATGTGGGTCACGCTGCCTCAGACAGCTTTGGGGGTCAGATGGCCATTTTGCCCTTCCTCCACCACATGGCACTTTCTGGAGTGGTGGAGGTGGTGGGGGCCCACATGAAATGGTATTGTGGGCCACATCTGGCCTATGGGCCACATGTTGAGAATCCCTAGTATATAGCATAGCCCATTTACATAGATTGACCCGTGTACAGTCCTAATGTGCCCAGGAAGTCCTAACTGTTAAGACCAATGCTGCTCATTGCAGGCCATCAAGCCAGATCTTGTTGGACTCCAAGAATGAATTGCATAATTCAAGTCTTGATTTTTTTCCCCCACTGCTGCAGTTAAAATGTAAAAGAGTGTTAATGGCTTCAAAATATAACTAATTGCCTGTTCAGCTTGTCAGGATTTAATTGGCTTTTAGTGGTGTAAACTTTAAGAATGGTAGTGTTTCGCTTGTAGAACAAGGACTTTTGCTTGCCTCAACCCAGGTAGAGTTCTGAGGGTCAGAGTGTAAGTTATGTCATAATGGAATGTAGATATAGGAGAAGTTGGAAGAAATCACAAATTCCTCACTTGTATAAACAGAATTGACTTTTTGGTTGAACTAAACACTATAGATACAAATATTGGTAGGATGATTGATTAATAAAACAATGCTTTTCAAGCTTTTCCCCTTCAAAGGCATTCTACCCTTCTCTTCCTTCAAATGTGGCCTTCAGGACCACTTTACAAATCCATAAAATGATAATAACAATAGGGGAAATCAATCAGCAATCTAATCAGCAGTTAAAAATTGAAGAGAAAAATCAATATAACTTGATGTCACTGAGTCTAAGAAACAAAGAACATACATCCAGGATGTCAATCAATGAGAAATGCACTGTCAAGAAAAATAAAAGATGTCTGGAAAACTGACTCCAAACTGACTCCAGGAAAAAGCCTTGATATTGCTCCCAGGAATTATTCATTCATAAGGTGAATGAATAAATAAGTAAAGAGAAAGTATAGTGAAATATTGTATATGTGTACATATGTATGTTTGTATATACAGACAGTATACAGTAAAACCCTGACTTACATATGCCTCGAGTTACATAAAATTCGACTTACATAATGATTTTGTGCTAAAACCATGTCCCGATTTACATGATTTCCTATGGGTTTGCTTCGAGTTACATAAAGATTCTTTTTCCTATGGGTTTGTTTTGAGTTATGTAAAAAAATCATTTCCCTATGGGTTTGCTTCGATTTACATAAAATTTCATTTTTCCTATGGGTTTGCTTTGAGTTATGTAAAAAAATAATTTTTTCTATGGGTTTGCTTTTGAGGCCGGTAAAATGAGTACCCAGCATGATGGGGGCAAAATGTTAATTATCTTGTGAACAGCTCAGGGAGTGCACTAAGCGCTATGGAGAAGTATATAAGTCTAATTGCTCTTGCTAAGTGCTAAACGACATTGAGGAGTATAGGTAACAATAATGTATAGTAGCAATGATGTTGGCTTTGACTTGTGGCAGACACAGGTTATCTGCTCTGCAATGATGATTGTCAGAGGGAACCTTTAAAGGACTTTACTTTTTCAAAAGTAATTTTGTGTTAAGTTAGATTACATTGTAGTTTGATTGCATATACTTAGGTTTTGAGTATTCTAAGTTTTTATGTCTTTGTTTCACATTCCAAATACCCACACACACCACCCATTAGCAGGTGCTTAGCATCACAATGGCTTGCCAAGTGTTCAAGGACGCTTTGATTGGAATCTAAGGAGATGGGTTATGTCTCAGAGATGTAACTCAAGATAAGAACATCAGCCTAGACGCAGGTGCCTCAGACATCTGGTAAATGCAGGTGTATCGCTAGTCAAAACAACTATGATTTTGGAATACTTCCACATTCCAAGGGATGGTATTGAGGGGGCAAAATCATATAAAAAGTCCAGGTTTTTGGACCTCGGCAGCGGTCTTTCCCGATTCTAGGGGAACTCCGTCACTTTTCTCTCAAGATGCCTTGAATACTGCTGACACAAATTCTAAGTCAATGGGGGCACAGATGCCCACTTTAGATCACGTTTTTATTTCTAAAATGCTGATGTTTATTCTTTACTTTTGGTATCCAGTATCTTACTCAGTGTCGATTAGAAGACTTTTTAAATGAATTATTCCGCATACTCTGTTTGCTTATTTTGCTACAATAAACGCTGCTAACTTGAAGAAGCCGAGTAGCGTTTTTCCTTCCACTGGAAGAGGGGAGGAAAGAGCAGGGGCAAGATAAGGACTTACAAAAAGGGAGCCTTTTTCTCAAGTTTAACTTGCGGGGGTGTACCAGGAGGAGTGAAGAAGATCCTGAAGGTTTCATTTCTAGACGGAGGATCCTTATCAGCTCAACCTTGGGTTTTGCTTCTAAGGTACCAATGTAATACCCCTGAAGGCCAACCAGGTCCCTGCCAAGTTACACACTGGGGAAGGGGCATAGGACGGGTCCCTGCCATTTGACACTATTATTAAGGGGTCACCATTTCATGAACCAGTTTAATCTGGGAACCGGGAGGGCAGCATAGCCAGCCTCCTTCGCCGCGTTAACCAAACCCTAGGCCTGCCGTAAATCTGAAGGCCTAGAAAAGGTGTCCTGTCTGTGTCACCCCACTCGAGACAATGGTTACCACCTAGCTTTTAATGAGTCTTTCTCTCTTAGTAGGGTACTGGGGTTTGAAGATTTCTAACTTGGGCACATAGCAGTAAGGAAGCCTTTTTCTTCCTGGCACTCTAGATATATAGGACTACAATATCCACAATATCAGTTTTGCTGGATGGGGTTGATAAAGATGTAGTCCAACATAGCAGAACAGTAGGCCTACTTACTTTATCCTCTGTACTTTCACACACAGAAGATTATTTTCTGATTTGTTCTGCACTGACAAGCCACTACTAGAAGATTAGATGGTTTATTGCAGTTGAAGCTGGTACAACTCAGGATGCCACCTTGTCTATGTCTTACTTCCCATGCCCTGGTATCAACACCACAGTTCTGCTTCAGATTAGTGTGCCTGACCTCAGATATCAAGTCAAGGCATTTTTTTAATTAAAAAAAATGAACAAATGAGTTCTCTCTTTCATACAACATTTATCTATATCAAGTCTTTAATATAACAGTTCTCTCAGGTTATCTAGAAACTCTGGGCCTGTGTGCTAAAACTTAATCTCTTTCAAGATTCTACAGATTTTAACATGGTTTAAGATGCAACTGGATAAACCTTATTGTTCTCACATTTTAAAAACATTTCTTTTTTAAAAGATCAGTAATATTATAATAAATAATATGCATATACACACTCATTCGTAAGCATATATACTTCTCCTCCCAAAAATGAATTAAATTCCTAGCAGTGAATCCAAAACAGACCCTGCTACCTCATGAGCTTGGATAAAAGATAAAATCATTACAGAAACTGCAACAAGTGCAACATAGAAACAAAGATAGCCATTCAAAAAGTCCACAAGCTCTTTTGGTTCTAAATTATACTTTCAAAAGTTTAACAGGCACTTTCCCATGCCCTTGAGCTACAATCGAAAAAAGTAAACAGCACAAATTCCAGTTTTGAAAACTGTTAATAAAAAGCCTACAAATACAGAAAAATCCTTTGTGAAAAAATTGGTAAAAGGCCTATAAAACCAATAGCAATGATACAATTTAATGCAATGACAACAGTAACAATATAACAATAACAGAAATATTAAGCCATAATTTCTCCAATTCATTCCAATGGGACTGATGTAGCAGAGCTTCACAGGAAATTCTACCCTGTCTTTAGACTTCTATCTAGGAAAAATGAGTGGGTGGAGAGGAGGATTTGCATCAGCAATATTACAGTTTTTACCTGATAGTATCTTTTTTGAATTGAATGTGGATATTCACATTTGCTGTGAAAACATGCATATGATTACATTGCTTCTAATTTTAATCTCTTTACCCCCAAATTAAGTTTTTTTAATCAATCAGACATAAGAAAAATTTGATAAAATTAAACATTGCATTCCACGTCATCACAGTCCATCAGAAAAAGTCAACTACAAGACTCCAATAAGCAGCAGTATATACTTCCTCCTGATATCAGAGGTTATAATGTCTGTGCAGGAATAATGAATCAAAATACATCAGAAGGTGTGTCTTTCCCTAGAATACATGCCATGTTTATTCTACTGTATTGTAAGTTTTCTTTATTGATTTCTCTTTCTCACACAAAATGGGACTCAAGGTGGCTTACCATTAAAGGTCACCCATGTTTGAAAGCCAGTCATGTTTGACTCTAGGGCTCAGTGCTTATCTCTGTTTATAGCCAAAGAGCAAGTGCTGTCTGCATTTCAGACGTTTCGGTGGACATGTAGCAGGCATGACTAGACACCGGAGTGCATGGACCGCTGTTTGCCTTCCCACCGAAGTGATACCTATTAATCTACTTGCAATTTCTTGCTTTCAAACTGCTAGGTTGGCAGAGCTGGGACAGAAATGGGAGCTCACTCCATCATGCAGTACTCGAGTCTCGAACTGCTGACCTGACAGTCTTCCAGTTGTCAAGTTCAGCATTTTAACCACTAAGCCACAGCAGTCCCCTGGCTTATCACTAGATGAGACCAAATTAATTAAAACATGAAATGAGTAAAAGTGCAACAACATTAGGACACTATTAAAAAAAACAACCATAATGATAAAAGGAATTACAACATCCATCCAGTTAAGCCTCCTCTGGAACAAGTGAGACCAGTTGCCGAACATACAGCTGTTGGAATGAGAAATCTATTTCCTTGCTCAAAGGCTGATGACAGGGTGGAAGCCTGCCTAACATCCCTCAGTTGTTGAGATACTGTGGTAAGAGTGAGAGATAATGTGATAAACAAAAACTAGCACACATTTTAATAAGATTTTTAATTTTCTTTGTTCTATTCCCTGTTCTAGTAGTACACCAGAACCATGTCAACCTCCAAACATAGGTGCTGTAAATTCTCAGGCCACTGATGAAAATATACTCAATTATTCAGCTGAGACTTTAATTGATTATTTAATTGATTTAAATTTTAAGACTCAGTAGATCGATTTTTCTTTTAAAAAGAAAGAATCATGGCACTTACTTTTTAAAACAACATACATTCATTCATTCAGCTTATATACTGCCTCATTAGTACAAGCAATATCTTGGATGGTTTACAAGATTAAAAATTAAAACCCTCAAAATCTGGGGGGGAATGGTTAACATGTAAATATAAAATGGGGATATTTAACAGAATACTGTATATGTGGATGAGAAAACTACTTAAAACATACCTGTCAAGTATCCCGGATTGGCCAGGATTCCCCGTATTTCTGCGCCACTTTCCCGCCGCCATCCCGTAATTTGACCAGCGAGGAAAGTAGTTACTGTGCATGCGCAGAACCCTTCTGTGCATGTGCAGAAGTGTTTTGTGCAGGCACAGAACCCTTCTGTGCATGTGCAGAAGGGTTCTGCGCAGGTCCCGTATTTTCTGGAGCCACGCTTGATGGGTATGACTTAAAATCATGTAGCTACATCTATATGAACCCTAGCATAGTTTCTGCCAGTTTTTTTTTAAATCATCTCTTTTTCAGTATTTTCAAACATAGTTCCACTTGTTAATGTCAGATTATTTCCCCTCTTGACTTTTGGGAAGTATCATGCGGAAAATTATGAAATAAAGCCATCAGTTGAAGAGATGAGATAGTTAAATTAATTGAGCTACTTATCTGTTTTTCTTACTGAAAGGTTATAATGGGATACTTCCAAGATTACCATATGTGGGTATAACCCCAGGGAAAACTGTAAAATGAACACAGTTTGAAACCTGTGGGGATCTGATTTTCTAAATTCCAAGAAACAGCTTAGAGTGGCTCTGATTCCCAATTCTAACTTATACCACCTCCACATGATAGTGTTTTCTCTCATGGCCTCTTCATGTGTGTGAGCATTAAGTGCATTTAAAATTGCCGCCCCACCCTACCCCTGAGGGTATTGATACCCTTGAAGATCTTCCACAGATGCCAGAAACTGCCGAAAGCAACAAACCATTAACATAAAGGAGTCATACAAGCGGGAGTGTCAAATCCTGGAAGCCAAAAGGCAGTTGAAATGAGAGAAATAGGAAAAAGACATGCAAATGTTGCCTATTGAGGGGCAGGGGATGAAGTTGATGTCAGTCAAGAAATGTTATCATTGGTCAAAATGCAAGGCAGGAGAAATGTCCATTTGTTCATGTCTGAAGGTTGTACAAGTGGTACAAGGGGAGAAGGTGAACTGAAAGCAGCCTTTCATCTCTCAGGAAAAGTCTTCTGAGGCAATGGAAAGTTTTTCCCCAATTTTTAAATATCTGATCAGCATCAGCACCGTCCTTTGTGAAGCAAGGGAAATAATTGATTTGCCAATATTTGAAAGTGGCTCACTTTATAAGCTATTTCTCAATATTGGCAGGAACTATTTCAGTGTGAATGGTTAGGCTTGATTACATCGTTTTACTCAAGCCTGAGCATTCCCAAACAGTCCACACTAGTTTGCTCCTTGCTGCTAGTATAGCTACACCCTTAGTAGGGTCAGGTTCAGTTAATTTCTATTATAATATGCACCATCTGAATACTATCCAACTGAGCAGCAAGTGCAAGATGGCCTGTATGAATAAAATGTTTTGTACTTTGAGGAAGTGATCGATCATTTATGTAGTTATTAAATGAAATAAGAGCCAGGACACTGCCCTGGGGTAGACTTTTCTTCTGAGTCCTCTATCAATTGCGATGCATTACTGTTGTAATAGCAATAATGAATTTTCAGACAATGTTTAGTGTGATGGTTTTTTTTACTACCTACTCTGTGGGCATGGTATGGTGAGTGTGGCCAGGGGAAAAGCCCTTTGCACCCGAATTAGGAATACTTTATTTCAAAACATGGAAGGGTGGGGCCAGCCAGAATTTCTGCTACCGGTTCTGGTGAACTGGTGTGAACCTGCTGAATACCACCACTGGATGTCTCCTTCCTTCTCTGCACATTTCCACTGTTGGTTTTGCTACCACTTTTAAATTATACTGTATACTCCCTTTTGAAATAATTCTTAGAAAACAACCCCAATAACAGGTATTCAATGATCCAAGAGAACTACAGCTTCTTGTATATATGATTATGCTAGTGTTGATTTTCTCTCTTTTTTGTTTCTGAACCTTATTATCCACTCTACCAGCAGGCAAAATAATTAGGCAGATTTTTCCTTGCATATATAGCATATTTTGAAAGCTTACTTGTCTTTTTCTTCGAATTAATACTTTTTAAAATAGTTCAAATTCCATGGGGCAAAGGTCATTTCCCTAAGCACATTCTAGGAAGACTGAACTGCACACTTTAAATAGGTTCACATTCTGTCTACTCTGCCAGAAAATGACAGATGCTTCTGTCAAAATGCCTTCTACCAAGCAAGAAAAAACAAATTTGGAGGGCTTTGTGAACTTTGGTCTGGTTCCAGTCACATAAAAATAGAAAATGGGAATAAGAGAATGGTTGAAAGACAGCAAAAGCATGCTCATACATGCTTCTCCATGGGCATGATGGATCAAGAACCCACATGGATTTCTCCTGCCATCATGGAAATGTAAACAGTCAGGGTACAATAGGTACCCTGAGAAAGAAAAAGTTCAAAGCACTTCTTGGATCTTACAGCATTCAGAAAAAACATGTATTGTTGTGTGTGATTTCTAAACATGTAAAAAAATTCCTTTCCCAGTGGATTGCTACAAATCCTCAATGTGGTGCACTGGTGATCCTGGCTGTTCGACAGCTATGGTGGTGGAGTGTATTCCCCAGTAGGTTCAACCATGCCACAAAGGTGTCAGCTAGCGGTCTGGAATGGCCCTCTGTCCTAGATACTGTAGATCAGCTAAATGGGGCTGGGTACTTGGCAATTCACTTGGTGTTGTGTATTAAGGCACAATTGCAAGTTGCATGGGCAGTGCCTTGCAAAGAGAAAATGGTGGTTTCCCACCATCCAAATTAGGAGCTAAAGTTGGTGCAAAATCTCCCTCTCTGAGCGCGCTCATTATGCTAATCGGAGTTCTGTGATTGGTTACAGTTTTGGATCCTCTTCCTCATTGGTTAATACTTATATATCGTGATATGATTGGTTGGTTATGATTGTCCGGCAGGTCGCTACTTTGTATCAAGGAGACACCACCGGGGAGATACTATATAAGCCCCACAGGTAAACAAGGGTGAGGCCAGACTGGATCTATACTACCTATTCCGTACAGGTAGCCAGTAATGAGCTAAGTCTGGGTCTCCTCCAAACGCTACCACTTCTAGTGTAGCTTAGGCATTGTCTCTTCTACAGCAGATTCCAGAGGGACTGATTTCATAGCCATCTTATGACCGGAGCGCCTTGTAAGTGTAACCTGAAACACTGTTAAATAAACCGTTGTTGTTCAGTTCATCGTTGTCTGGACTACTGCTTATAATGGCCGGACGCAACACCTGGCCAGTGCATTGCTCTAACATGGTTAACTTTGACATGAGCCCAGCCAGCTGTGTCATCATATTTAAAATGGCTGAAGGAGCATCAAATATACAGGCCTCAGTTCCCTGTGCACCATTGAACCCTTCTACCATAGCAGTAGGATCTCCCGATGGTGAGAAGCTGCTAAAATCTCGTGGGAGATGATGCTTCCATCCGCCATGTTAACCTAGACATGTGAAGTACACATCAACCAAGTAACCAAGTTGTGAGTGATCTCTAAACATTTTTTTAAAAAAGCCTTTCCCAGTGGAATGCTCTCCAGGTATTTATTATACCTGTCATTCTTGAGTATCAGCTGTACAAGTTATGGCTGACAACAATTGATAGTCCAAAAATCTGGATGCCACTATACAAAGGATGTCTGACATAAGCAGTGCTGAAAATATGGCAGAAAGGAAATTGAATCCTTAGGGCAAATCCACAACCACCAGCTTACTCTCACTTTTAGGCAAATCATAGGCCAGGGGGTCTTCTAAAAACATAATGGGCCTTTGACCTCTCTTCCCTGCACCTGGTAATTATGCATAGAGCTACTTACATTGAAGGAGGAAGCACAAGGACAGCTTTGAGCGAAGTATATGCTATGCCAATTCTCTTGTCATTACCTCTTCTAGCTTCCCTTTAAGAAGAAAATCTGTAGCTTATTACCTGGCTAAAGCAACTTTTTAGCTATATTCTGACAGTAAATGATATATTATCGGGAAAGTTCTATTTCAGAAAGGAAATACAGTTAAGAAATGGATTAAATAGACCTAAGCACTAATGGCGGTCTGTCTTTATAGATTATTCAGACGCTTCAAGGAAGAAGTCTATGTGTAATGCATAAAGGAATATTTTATAATGACATGGTTTATAAATGTATATCCTACATGCACAGATGGCATAAAGTACTTAGTGCTGTTTCTCAGACTGCATGTTGTGCTGTGGGAGGATATGGCTGGAATAAATACATTTTATTTTGCCTTGTGACACTATTCCATATGATTTAATTATGCTGAACAGCACAGAAGAGAGAGCTTCGCTATAAAGTGGGAGCTCTCATTTGTATACAAGCAAATCCAAATCTTTTGTCAATTGCTCCCCCCTTGTTCTTTGAGGAAACAAATTGTGTATGCTGTGTAAATAATATGACATTTGGTTACTGTCATTTTGGTTTTATGTAATTTGCTCAAAGGAACAGGTGATTCCAAGTTAATTTGCCTCTCATCTACTTTTTCTTATTAACTTGGCAAAGTAAGCAATTCTTTGGATATCAATATGGCAATTAACGGAATGATTCTACCACTGTGCAGATAAAAGGTTGATTCTAATCTGGAAAAACTGGATGCTGAAGGACCCAAAGAGGGGGAGATTCCATGTCAGTACTGTGCAGATGCAGAGGGATCAAATACAATAACCTTTTACATGCAATGCGCAAGACATGGCAGTGCACGGATCCCTTCTCCCTATTGCAGCAAAAAGAGGTTGAATTCACGCATCACTGAATGCAAGGCATCAGCTTCTCATCAGAGGCTGGCTCTTAGCAGGCCCAAGGGCAAAACAACACACTCTTTAATTAGAATCCTTCCTCCCCCGCTCCCTCCCCTGCCACTATTCTGGGTCTGAACAGTCTTTTCTTTGTTCATGTTTACATGGATACTAGAATGTTCAGTCCCATTGTAACTATTGTGTAAACTCAATAGCAATGTCATGGTAAATTATATATATATATATATACACACACACATACCAAGGTAATTTTGTGTCACTTTTATACATGTGAAAAATGGGTTGAACGTCGGAAACCTCTTAAATTACACACATGCATCGCTATGCAGTCTGTGAATCATACTCCACAACACATCCTTTTGTAAGCATTGCCAGTGTGATGATGTGATGCAAAATAAGAAGAAAAAGAAGAAGGGAGGGGGGGGTGAGAGAACCTTTTCCCTGAAGCGGTGTTTTGTAAGCCTTTGAACTTTAAATCAGCTAATGTGCTATGGCAGTACAATATTTTGGTAAGAAAAATTCTAACCAAGTCCTCTGCCTTCTAAAGCAATCAACTGCAAAAAGATGGCAGGGCTTCTCTCAAATGCATTTCCGTGTGTGTGTGTGTGTGTGTGTGTGTGTGTGTGTGTGTGTGTGTGTGTGTGTGTGTGTGTGTGTGTGTGTGTGTGTGTGTGTGTGCGTGTGTGCGTGTGTGCGTGCATGTGTGCGTGCATGCAAGACAGTATTCAACACTATGTAACCAATGTTACTTGCTAAACTCAGAAACGGTTCCTCAATGTGATTTCTGGAGGTCACTGCCTTTCTCACTCCCTATAGTTTACCAGACTCAGAAGGATTCTCACACATCCTCTGCCTATTGTGGTGCCAGAGGAATATGTGTGGAGAGTTCGGTCAAGTAGAACTGTTTCTGCTCACCCCACTGAATGGATCAAAGTGTAGATCCAACACAAAGGATCTATGAACCCGTAAGACTTGTTATGACAATTTAAAAATGGTTATATTTTAGTCTCACCATCTTTATTAATATTTTCCATAGATCTGTGCTCTTCTTCGAATACTCAAAAAGAGCATCCTGGTAATCTGTTTTATAATGCAGCCCTCAACATGCCTACTTACAGTATAAATAAGTCCCACTAAACTCATTGCAGCTTTTATCCATGTAAATATAAGCAGGATTGCAGACTCAGTTTTCAACTACTACTCTGCTGATTATATTTATTAGTGAATCTTGATAAAATATAAAAGGAAAAGAAACATTTATACTTCATAAAGCAAATTCAGAATTTTAATTTCAAACTCACTGAAATATGAGTATCACTCCAATTGCTTTACCTTTGAAGACTCACTTCCACTGAGTGATGAAGTCCTTCCTGTTAGTTATTTGACCAAGGATCAGGGCCAGATTGGGGGGGGGGGGACTTGGATAGCACACTGTGGGGTAAATCAATGCTGTAATCTGAGTTTAAAAGGGGAATACCAGGTAGAAAAGATGGTGATAGCCAACCTGGTGCTAAAAAGAGAAGTGAGAAGTGACAGAACATCTGCAACAGACACTTGCCTTGTTAATTTACTCAAATGATATCTGAGTCTTGCACTGGGGCCAAGAGGCATTATGGGAAAATTGAGATTCTGGCGGTTCTTCTTCTTCCGGTCAGACATTAAACTGTCAGAATGAAGCCACCTTTGGTGAATTCATTCCACAGTTCCTTTCACCTGACCTAGTGTGTGAAAGATTAGATGGCACAACAAGGTTGCCGTTGCCTGGGGTATGCTCAATTGTGGTTCAAAATAATACTGAAATCCATGAGGAGGCTCTTTCCGGTGGTTACATTATCTCACTGGGTAGTTTTCCTCAGAGCACTGAGACATTAAAAAGGCAAAACTTAAAACTTTAAAAAGAGTCTGATATTAGAGTGAACAGGTCTTCTTGGACCTATGGCATTTCCCGGGTTCTGTTGTCAGGTCCTGGACAGATTCTCTGGAAGGAAAACTGGTAGCAGGAAGGGCTTTCTGGCAGTAAGGCCTGGGTACTCATCTCTTGCTGTGGTATATGGAGAACAGTACTTTCCTATGTCTATTGCTTTAACCACACAGTGATTTAAAAGCTCCATTGCTCACAGTATCATTGTCTGCTTCCTGCTTTGATTCATTTCCATTTGTGCATCAACTCAGAAATGAGAGTAGCCTGTTTAACAAATTGGAGTAAACTAGGCTTTTCACTTAGCTATTATTTGGAAACAGAATGTCTGCCCTACCACCACCCGACAAAGGGATGTCGGAAAGTTAGGTTCATGCTCTCCTTCAATCAGGTCTATTTTCAGGTTAAAAATGTGATGATGATCAATATCATTATTCCTTTATAACAAGTGTGAGTTCATGGGTTTCAGTTTTTAAAAATGCCAGCCCTGCAAATCTGCCTTGTTTATTAGAAGACCCATCTCATGGTGGTATTGAGAAAGGTATCATCTTGGTGACTGCAGTATTCTCATGCCTATTGATTTCTATAAGCCAATTCAGCCTGGTATGCTGACTTGAGCTTCTCGTAATGAAAGTCCAAGAACGCCTGAAGCACCAAGATTGGCCACCACTGTTCTAGACCAGGGGTTCTCAACCTTACTGCGCCATGGGCTGGACATTTTCCCCACAGGCAGCTCTGTGGGCCGGACATGTGGTTTCCCCCTGCCGCAAATGCTGCCATAAATCGCAGTGGACGCATTTACTCATACAGGGGCTCATTTACAGCGGTCACAAATGCGTCCGCTTCCACTTCCGGGGTCGCTGCCACGGGCTGGATGGAATGGCATTAGGGGCCAAGGCTGGCCTGTGGGCTGTAGATTGAGAACCCCTGCTCTAGACAGTTGCAATCTGCAGGATGTTCTTACAGTTAATTTTCACATGGTAGCTGCTGCTTATGACGGAGTATTAGGGGGAACTAGTGTGTTTCTTACAAGTGGTTAATGTTTTTGATAGTAAAAATGACCTAGGGGAAGAAACACTGGTTTTCCTCTCTTCTGCCCATGATGCTTCTCTGGACAAATTCACAGCTTCCACTATTCATTTAAAAAAGGAAGTGTATATAACAACAGGCAGCTGTTGATTTGCCTGCTATGTAGCATGCCATTTGGATCATATGATAAAATAACCTTAGAACCTATATGATTGCAAATACATTTTAAAGATTGTTTCTTCTTCCTGCTCCGATTCTCTATTTCCCTAACTGATGATGGCACCTGCATATTCTTCATGAGAATAACACCATCATCAATAGTAAATTAATTATCCAGACCTTCTTTTATGCTTGACAACTTATCCCGTGGAAAATATAGGCCACAGTTAGCATTGTTAGGCATAATGTAATGAGTTAGCTTTGAAGTAGATAGATTTTCAATATTTATTGATACAGTGCAGCCTCATCTCAGGTTAACTGTAATGAAGTTGGTACTGTCTCTGACAGAGCTTC
Organism: Bradypodion pumilum; assembly: GCA_035047305.1. Lineage (NCBI taxonomy): Eukaryota > Metazoa > Chordata > Lepidosauria > Squamata > Chamaeleonidae > Bradypodion > Bradypodion pumilum. The sequence goes on from JAWDJD010000001.1 coordinate 94,572,103, forward strand.
ATGAGTAATTTAACTTGGATAGAGTTAGGAGAACTTTGAAATGCATTGATTCAACTCCATTCATTGAAACGGTAAGTACATTTATCATAGGACAATGGTAGTTAAAGACCCTGCTTTAGTGCTGGGCTGTTCACACAACTCCCTCATATGCTCCTTTTGAAAGGTCAAAGATATGTGAACCAATCTGATTCAGTCCAGGACTGTTATCACTCCCACTTTAGTAAAGAAACATTCCTAGTGTTCTAAACTGCTTTGTTCCCAGATTAAGAAACAAAGTGAACAGTTGTTTCATAATGAGTGGCCATCAACTCATTCATCTAATCGACGGGTGGCCAGCCTTGGTGCTCCAGCTGTTCTTGGACTTCAATTCCCAGAAGCCCAAGTCAGCATGCCTGCTTCTGGGAATTGAAGTCCAAGAACAGCAGGATCACCAAGGTTGAGAAACCATGATCAAATCTCTTTGTCTTCCTTGCCTACATCTCTTTCCAACTCTGTTCCAAGGGACATGTAAATTTCTAGGAAAAGGACACTCTTTGTGGCGGCCAAGATACTTAGAACATGTCTGACTTAGGTGAGTGAAGAAAGCAGTTGTCTGATGGCCTTTCCTGAAAAGGATTTCAACTGTACTTGCTAACATTTCACAGATAATAATAATAATAATAATAATAATAATAATAATAATAATAATAATAATAATAATAATAATAATAATAATAATAATAATAATAATAATAATAATAATAATAATAATAATAATAATAATAATAATTATTATTATTATTATTATTATTATTATTATTATTATTATTATTATTATTATTATTATTATTATTATTATTATTATTATTATTTATTTATTTGTTTGTTTGTTTGTTTGTTTGTATGCCGCCCACTCAGCATATGCTGACTCAGGGTGGCTCACAAAGTATCACCTAAACATCAAATACAATAAATACAATAAAGTCCACAAACCACATAGAAAAGTTCATAAGAAATGGCCAGCAAGAAAGTCCAAGGTCCAAGGTGGCGGGGGGGGGGAGGGAATGTCCAGCCCCCCCAGCCCCAATGGCCAAGTCTTGGCTTTTCAACCCACGACCATGGGTGAGGCCCGGGGGAGGGGCAGCAGGCATCCTCAGCCAAACAGCAGGTCATTTTCTGCTGCAGGGAGTTGGTGCGGCTTTTCAACCCACAGATGAAAATAGGGATATCTCTGTTTATTTGTAAGGAGTGTGGCTGAACAACATGATAATTTTGTCAAGATCACGTAGGCGGCCAATAGAATAGCTTGGTTGAGGGGTGGCCAGGCAACCCCAAGGATGTTTTAAAGCAAATTGTATTCCTCAGTAAATTCATAGAGAACTGTATTATTTTAAGCATAGTGATTTGAATTTGTGCATTATATTCAGAGATGTAGCGATGTCTGGCCGCTAGGGCGGCGTTAGAGCCCGGAGGAGACTGATCAATGACAACACGAGGCAACAGGAGCGAGATCAGATCAGTAGTTTATTGGAAAAAGGCAACATCATTTATAGGGAAAAAAGCGCAACGGTGGCAAGCTGTCACCTGACAGGAAAATTACCTCACTCACGTACACGGGTTAATGGGGAATTCTTCAAAGGGGAGTTTAATCAGCTGGGGCAAACATGGATTCAGGGACCTCATTGTCTTGGGGATTAAGCAGGGACAAACATGGCTTATTTGCGCCAGGGATTTCCCGAGCTGGGAGATGAACTATGTACTTAATGCTTGACAGAAGTCAGCTATCTGCTTACTTGGCCGAGTCGCAGGTCAGGTCACGGTAATTGGGTGAATCAAACCCTATACTTTATTCACCCCCCTTAATTTGGCGGCCGCAGAGCCCACGGGCTGGGAGCGTCTCTCACCGCGGTGGCCTCTGGCGGGCCGTTCCATGCCCTGCGGGGCATGGGGAAACCGCACAGAGAAGCCTAAGAAAAGTAGAAAAATACTAGCATGTTCATAACATGTTCTGAAATGGCAAAGATTATATTTGTCCCATTTAGAAAAAATGTACTGTAAGCTCCATTTTACTTTTTTCTTTGAATAATGATAATAAAATATAAGGACAAAATTTGGTGCTGTTATTTGAGGTAGTTGTGGGGTTTGGGTTCATGTGCGTGTGTGTGTGTGTGTGCGTGCACACACACGCTGGCACGTGTGTGTGTGTGTGTGTGAAGGATGTGCTTTCTCTGCTCAATTCTCACTATATTAATTACTTTAAAGAAACCATCCCAAATCCGTATAGAATCATTTAAATAATTTATGTAAACTGATTTCTCTTTAGAATATGCTAGAAAAGATTTTCACATGGAATATACACATAGAAGCCATGGAAATTTATCACCACAGTGGAAAAATGACTAATAGTCTAAGTAACTAAAATCAGTGGTACATATTCCCAGGAAACTTTGTACAGGATAGAAATGGTCTACAAGATTATTCACTGAAATCAATTACTTATGAACAATTACTGCAACATATTGTATGTGGGATTACCTTTTTAAACTGTTGATAGATACTGTATAGATAGATCTGCTGTACACATTCTATCTGGAAAGTATAAAAGCCCCAGGTATTGTTAGACTTCAGTTCCCAGACATCCACACCTATAGATGATATCTCATTTTAATTTTTAGCTTCTTTTTCATAGAATAGTCTCATCTGTTCCTGTACATCCATTGGATGAAATCCATATTCCCATTGAATTCTATAGCAAAACTGAAATTTCAATACTGATTAACCTTGTGCATTTCTGTGCAAAATTCCATAACATGCATTTCCCTTATGAATGCATCAGATTGGCAACTTGTGAAATTTGGTCTGTTTCTAAAATTACTAACAAATGGTACTGATGTGTGATCATGATGTAGCCCAAAGCTCTGGCCAGCTGCTGTTGCTGGTACCTAAGATGTAACTAAGGGACAAGACAGATATGCTTTAAATGTGTACAAGAAGAATAAGCACTAGATTAAATGTGTACAAGAAAAACACTAGATAATATCTTTGAAGTGCCTCCATATCAAAAATGTCTTCTTTGGGTAAGGCTAGTTGGAGGGGTGAGGGTGGGGAGAACATATGTTAGAAACTCTGCCTAACATATCAGAAAAACAAAAACAAAAATGTTGTGGCACTTTAAGGAGTAACTGCTATATTTTTAATGTGAGCTTTCATGGATCAAGTCCACTTCATCAGACATAGGAGTGAGATGAAATTATATACACTAGATATAGATGCATAGAGTAATTTATCAACATGACAGATAAGTATGCAAATCAATACAGCTACCTGCAGCTGGCAGTAGCAGATGATCTCTGGCTGTTATTCGGATTAGCTCTAAATGTCTGCTTTTCAATTTTAAATAGTGGGGAAATACAACACAAATACCTGGCATTGAACATATGCTAATGAGTTTAACCTCTGTGTTACTGAGCGAACACATCCCCCATGCTGTGAGACATGCTGTGAAAGAGAATATAACAGGAAAATTATGAAGGTGGTATAATATAACAAAATATAATATACAAAATATATAGCAGCATATAACAATCTGTGTATAAAATTTAATAATGTCTCATAAATCCCTGGCTAATATTCAAACCTTTGTGGTGGGTGTCTAACAGATGGATGTATTTGATTTCTGCAGTCTCTCTCTGGATCCTAGTCTTGTAATTTCTATGTTCCAGAATCACAACTTTCAGGTCTTGGATAGAGTGTCCAGGTAGATTGAAATGGTTTGAAACAAGTTTATCTATGTTGCCATTCCAAAATGTCTTATTTATGTCCATTAACTCCTTTGTACAAAGATTGTCCTGTTTATCCTATGTAGAGTGCAGAAGGGCATTTTTGGCAAGAGATGGCATAAATCACATTGGCTGAAGAACAACTAAAACTGCCTTTAATGTTGTATGAGGTGTCATTGGGTCCAGTAATATTGTTTCCAGAGTGAATGTGGGGGCAAAGTTGACATCTGGGTTTGCAGCAGGGTTTGGTTCCCATCTCTGTTTCACTTTTGTGTAGTCTTTTGTGTGTCAATAGTTGTTTGAGTTTGGAGGACTGTCTACAGTATAAGCAAGTAGAGGTCTGTCACCAAGAGCTTTGAAGAGTGAAATATTCTTGTCCAAGATGGGTTGGAGATCTATCATTATGCATGTGAGGGGTTTAATTTGAGGGCTGAAAGTGACAACCAGTGGTGTTGGATTGCTTTCTCTTCTGGGTCTGTCTTGTAGTAGGTTACTTCTGGGTATTCATCTAGCCTGATTGATTTGTTCTTTAACCATACTGGATGGGTATTGTAGTTTGAGAAATGTATTTTGTAGGTCCTTGAGCTTGGAATCCCTGTCTTGTGGGTCTGAGCAGATGTGGTTGTACCTGAGGGGTTGGCTGAAGATAGTGGATTTTGTTGTGTGTTCTGGATGGAAGCTGGAGGCATGCAGGTAGGTGTATCTGTCCATTGGTTTGTGATATAGTGTTGTGCTGAGATGTGCATTTTTTAGTTTCACAGTGGTATCTAGGAAATTTACTTTTTTTGTTTTGTTTTCTGATACACCCAAAACACAAACTAACTCAGCTACTACTCCAAAAAATTCTTCCCAACATACTACCCTTAAAGTAGTGGGGCACCTTCAGAGAAACAAATGCTCACATTGGTTTTGAATGGTCAGGTTTTATATTGAACCGTACCTAGAGAAAATATGTGAAATGACCCACAGGCTTGCTGTACACATTTTGTACAAAGGTAAAAGCTGTTTGAAGGGTTTTGAGTGGCTGAAAAAAGCCAGTCTGCCCAAACACTAGCCCTTCAAATTCAGTAAAAGATTGTTTGGTTGAAACTGCCTCTATGAGCCAAAATCCTTAATATTGACCCAGATTTCTCAGTCTTGTAAAGTTCTGATTGTCTGACAGTGCTGTTAAAAGCTTCAGAAAACACAGTGCCACTTCTTGCCCTAGCCCTGTAGTTTTAGATGAAAGTTACACTGCCTAACCTAGCATGTGGCAATCTGTTATTTAGTGAAGTTTGGAATCAATCCATATTTGTTTACCCAAAAGCTGTGAGGATAGAGCATCCCTTTGACTCTTGAGCTGTTTGCATCACTTTTTCTAGGTTTGTGACTGCTGTGAGGCAGGAGATCAGATCATGAGAGAGGGAGAGCCAAATAAGATGAAAACTGAAATGAAATGAAATATAAAAAAAAGTTGCAGAAAAAACTCATATAACTATAGCTTAAGGCTGCTTGATGTTCTTCATGGCATTCTCAAGCACAGACATCCAATTTAGTTCCAATTTTTTATATGGTTTTGGAGAAAACTCCAATAAAAATATGGTGTTTGAAAAGTTACTTCAATTTACCAGCAAGAAGAAAGCAAGAATTCGATGATTTGCCAAGGCCAGAATCCAATTGCTTATGTACATTATCACAAGTTAAAAGGTGTAAATTGCAGTGGTGAACTGCCATTAGTTAAGGAATCAATACATGTATTCCTTAAGTGTCGATTTGTTACCAGTGGCAATTCACTGCTGCAGTTTATACAATTTGACTTATAGTGACTTAAATAATAAGATTCTTTTTTTTATTAACTTTTTATTAAATTTTTAACAAACATACAAAAAAGAAAAACAATAACAATACAGTATAATAATACAACAAAAACAACATCAATACAGTATTACCTCAAGTTCATAAGAGCTAGCACATAATAATAATTAAACTGATTATTTACCATATAACCCTCAATATTAAGTGCCACATTGTAAGTTATTACTATATCCATAACAGTAATAAAAACTTTTAGTGCTACCACTATTTTTTGTTTCTTTACTAATTACACATCACCCTGTGAATATATACAATGCCCGGAGAGTTTAGTATCTGTTTCATCTCCAAAAACCTCTTTGAAATGGTACAGGTCCAGAACTGTCACTTGCCATAAGAGAATGATCCACTAACGGCTTCCAAATACTCCAAAACCTATTCTCTTTTAATTTATCTCGTTTTACTTTGATCTCCCATGTCAGTTTGTCGTTCAATGCTAAACTCCACATTTCTTTATACCACTCTCCAATCTGTATATCTACATCGTTTTTCCAATTTCTGGCTATGCATTGTCTACCTGTAGTTAATATAATTTCCAATAGTTCTTTTTCCTCCTTGTTCAAACCCATGCCTTCCACATTTGTTAAAAGGATGGTACCTGACACCAACTTAACTCTTTTACCCATTATTTCACCAATCTCCCCTTCTATTCCTCTCCAAAAATCACTTATTTTTTTACAACTCCACCACATATGTTCATATCTTCCAACCGTTGCTTAGCATCTCCAACATAAATTGTCCCTTTTATTATCCATCTGATGAAGTCTCAGTGGTGTCAAGTACCATTGCCACAGCATTTTGAAATTATGTTCCTTAATTCATACTGACATTGTTCTCATTATCCTCTTTTTCCATTTATTCCTCCATTCAACATCCCCTATTTTTATATTCAAGTTTTGTTCCCACTTCCGTTTCAGATCTTCCTGTGGATCTTTACCCTTATTCAGTATAATGTAAAGTTTGCTTACCAGACCCTTAATATTCTTTTCCCCTTTTCTAATCTTTATTACCAGTTCTTCAAATTCAGTCTTTGTTCTATCTATCCCTACTTCTCTTCTATATTTTTTGTTCCAATTATCCACCTTCAATTTCTGAAACCAGTCCAGTTTTAACTTTTCAAATATTTTTTCCCTCTTGGTTTCATCATCGCAAACTTTTAACCAGTCCTTCAGTAAAGACATTTCATTTTTATCCAATATTTCCTTTTTTCCCTTATCTATTTTTATTGGAAAACACACCATATCAGTCAATTCCAAAAATGGAGAGAGATTTGGGACCATATCTTTCTTTACTCTTTTCCACACCTCCATGAGGCCTCTCCTCATAGTATTACTTGTCTTTTTCGGTTTATCCTTTATTCCCAAAAAGATCATATTGCCAATATTCCTATACTCTTTCATCTCCAATTCCTCCCAAATTGCCTTTTCTCTTGCCAAGATCTTCACAACATTCTTAATTTGAAATGCTCAATAGTATGCTAACAGATTTGGCATGCCCAAACCCCCTTCTTTCTGAGATAAATACCAGAACTTCTTTGGGAGTCTAGATTTTTTACCTCCATTACAAAAACTATTAAACATCTTTTGAAACTCATTAATTTTCTTCTCCTTCAAGTGGATCGCAAGTGCATCAAATAAGAAATTAATCTTTGGCAGCAATATCATTTTGCAAATTGCAATCCTCCCGAACCATGACAGCTTCAGCTTCTGAAACTCTTGTATTTTACTCTTAAATTCAGCTTTCAAACTGTCATAGTTCAATCGTTTAAGTTTTTCCAATTTATTTGAAATAGTTATCCCCAAATATTTCAACTTTTCTTTAATTTGTATATTAAGTGTCCCCACTATCCTTCCCATCTCGCCTACCCCCATATTACACAGCATCAATTCTGATTTATCCCAATTTATCATTAGTCCGGTTATAGCTTCAAATACCTGTAGTTGATCTTTAATCCTATCCATTACCAACTCCGGATGTTTCACCATTAGCAACGTATCATCTGCGTACATGCTCACTTTATTACCCATTATCCCTTCTATATTTGAATCGTCCCTTATATTTTTGGCTAGTATTTCCATTGCCATGATAAACAGGATAGGAGATAGTGGACATCCCTGTCTGGTACCAGCCTCAAGCTTTACCACATCAGTAACCTCTTCATTTACTCTGATCCTAGCATTCCCTTTTTGATATAATAGATCAATTACCCTTCTAAATCTACCCCCAAATCCGTAATTTTTAACTATTTCCTTAATTGAAGACCATTGTAATGAATCAAATGCCTTAAAAATATCTAATGATAATAAACCCACCTTTTCCTTCGTTTGATTAACATTATCAATTAAATCTAATACCCTTCTAGTCAAGTCCGCCATGTGCCGGCCTTTTAAGAAACCAACTTGATCAACATTTATGTATTCCCCCATAAAACTGTTTAGACGATTAGCCAATATTGCTGTGAAGATCTTGGCATCTTGATTTATAAGGGAAATTGGTCTGTACGATTCCACCTTTTCCAAATTCTTTCCCGGTTTTAGCAGTAGAACGATTGTAGTGTTATACCATGAAGCCGGGATTTGTCCTCCGTCTAAAATATAGTTATATAACTTCACTAACTTTGGAACCACCACATCTTTAAATTCTTTATAAAATTCTGTCGATAATCCATCATCTCCCGGGGCGTTCCCCATCTTCAACCCACTGATTACCTCCTTTACCTCTTTGTCAGTAATCCTTTCCTCAATTTTCTCTCTATGTTCTTGTTTTATTCTGTTCCCTAACTGTCTCTCCAAAATCATTTTGAGCCTCTCCAAATCTACCTCCTTTTTTGCATATAATGCTTGATAAAATTCCCTCACAATTTTACATTTATCTCTATTCTTATTACACCTTGAACCTTGTTTATTAACCAATACCCCAATTTCTCTTTTTTCCCTTTTGGCCTTAGCTGCTCTTGCTAATAATTTTGAACTTCTATTACTAAATTCAAAGTACTCTCTGTTTAGATAAATCAAGTCTATTTTAACTTTGTCAATATCTTTACCCATTAACTCTGCTTTAAGTCTTTGCAGTTTTGTGAAAAAAAATTTGTCTTTACTTTTTGAATGATCCTCCTGTAACTGCTTTATTTCCCTTTCTTTTTCTATCTGTTCTACCTTATGTCTTTTATATTTGAAACTCGCCAACTTTATGCTTTCCCCTCTAAAAACCGACTTCATGGTATCCCATACAACATTAAAAGCGACCTCATTATTGTCGTTCCACTGCCAACTTTCTTTCCACCTTTCCATAATTTGCTCTTTACATTTTCGATCTTTAAATAAGTTAGGATCGTACCTCCAATTTCTTCCTCTTCGAGTATCTTTTTGTAATTTCAATTCCAAAAGTACTTTGGCATGATCTGATTCCTTGATGATCCCAATTTTCATTCCCTCTATATCTTTAATCAAATTTTCCGTAAGAAAGACGTAATCTATTCTCGAATAAGTCCCATGGACGTGTGAGAAAAAAGAATATGCCCTTTCAGAGCCCTTAATCTCTCTCCAAGAGTCCTTCAAACCCATCGCAGCCATCCATTTATCCAAAACCTTCCCTTTCAATCCAATTCCACTTCTTGCTATGTTCGTACAATCTAAACCCGACCTTATCAAATTAAAATCTCCAGCCACAATAGTTTTTGCAACATTCTCTAGTTCCACTATTTTCCGAACTTTTTCTAAAAAGTCCGCTTGATGATCATTTGGAGCATAAATATTTACCAACATGATTTCCTCATCCTCTATTTTTCCTCTTACAATCAAATATCTACCCTCTTGGTCAGCAACACTTTTTGTAATCTCAAATCCTAATTTTTTAGAAATCATAATTGCCACCCCTCTCGCTTTTGAGGTTCCATCTCGTAATGTTGAATCCATCCCAAAAAAAGTTTATTCGTGTCTTTTGACTTCTGGTGCATTTCCTGTAAGAACACTATATCGGGTCTATCTTTCTTCAACACCAGTTCCAGCCTCCGCCTCTTAAGGACAGAACCTGTACCCTTCACATTCCATGTTAATATTTTAATATTTCCCATAATCTGTTTCCTTTCTAATTTCTAAACTCTCCATTGGGCGTGCCTCCACCAACCCCTTCCCCCATAACCACACAAATCTACATAAAACACACACTATCTCTCTCCCCACCTTCTTCAAAAAAAAAAGCCGCCTTTGACAACCAAAGAGGGGAGAGGGGGCACATGAAAGATGTGCCTTCCTACCAGTGCTACACGCTACTCACACTTCTATATCATTTAAATGCTTTAGTTTTTAATAATCTAATTCTCATTGCTCCTTACTTGTCTCCTCCTCCACCATGATCAACGACAGCTCCTCCTCCTCTTCCCTTCCCTGCGGTGTTCCACCTGTTGCACCACCGGCCTCCGCCCTCTCATACTCCCTCCCCAAGGCTCCCGATTCCATCAATTCCTTCTTAAGATTTATCCACTCTTCCGAGTCTATTTTTACTAACTCCAGCAAGCTCAAATACTCCAATGGATTAGCCCCCTCATCAATTACTAGCATTCTTTTATCATAAAAAAAGCGCAGTTGCTGTGGGAATCTCCAGTTATACCTTATATTTTTACTCATCAGCAATTTCGTTACAGGCCTCATCTTATATCTCCACGTTCTTTCTTTCAATGAAATATCATTATAAACTTCTACATCAGAACCATCAAATTTCAGGGCATCAGGTCCAGCTTGTTTCAGAAAAGCCATTACTCTTAACTTATCGCCCCAGTTTTTTTTAATTTAATTTAATAGTCATATTTATATATGCCGCCCACTCAGGTTTGCAAATTTTACCAAAACATTTCTTTGAACCACCCTCCCTCTTCTTGGTCCCACCCTAAATGCACTTACAAAATCTTTCTGAACAAATTCCTTTCCCATATTCAAACCATTTAACCACTGAACCACTCTTTCTCTTAAGTGATCTGGTGTCCGTTCAACCACCTGACGGATCACAATGTTCTGCTTTCTCAACATATCTTCCACAGCATCAATCCTTCTCTCTTGCTCATCCAATTTCAGCTTATTCTCCCGCACCGCCTCCTGAGTCCCTTTTATTTCCCTTTTTATGGCAATTACCTCATTTTGAACCAATTTCACATTGCCCTCTATTTTTTGCAAGCTTAAGTCCACCTTTTTTGAAAAGTCTGCAACAGATGATACCACCTTGTCTTGCTTTTTCATCATTTCATTTCTATCTTTCACCCTTGATTCCTCATTCTTCTCCAATTTCTGAAACAATTTGCCAATTTCCACCATAATTTGAGTTTGATCATAAGGCTCCGGGGGCGGTGATGAAGACTGAGGGGCTTCTTCCATTGGTGCTTTTTCTTTCCTCTTAGACTTCACTACTGGTTCTTCCTCTTTTGCTTTCCCTCTTGTGCCTTTATCCATGATAAGACGCAATAGAAGAGTCCAGTGTTGCAGACCGTTGTAAAGATTTAGTCAGTCCAACAAGCCTATAGCACTGCAGCCACTGGTACCACGTATCCAAACAAGGCAAACAAAACTTGCAGAGAGGAAGAAATCCAGTGAGTTATAGTTAGATACTATAATCCACAAAAAAAAGAAAGGAACCGGAATATACTCCGAACAAACAAAGGAAAAAGAGAAGGAAGGAAAAAGGAAAAATAATAATAATCCACATCAGACCCGTTTCCCCACGGCAAGCAGTCCAACTGTTCGTCTTCCAAACCACAAAAATAAAGGCTCCAAGGAAACGGTCACCCAGAATTTTTCGTTTGAGTCAAAGCCACCAAGAGGGGGGGGGGTGAGAGGGAAAAAAAGCCCAAAATCCAAGCAGGAAGGAAGAAAGACGTGAGGAGCAATGTGTCCAAAAAAAGAAAATGATATTTGTAATCCACACGGTGAAGGAATAAAAAAGAAACCAGTTAAGCCTTCTCTTGAAGCGGAGAAATCAAAGCGCCATTTTCCAGTGGTTACAGTAACTTCAGGGGGAAACCCCCCTTCTTCCTCTGTGGAACGGCAGACTTTCCCCACACACTCTAAACTGGAAACACACTGCAGCCTTCCAATACTTGAGCCCAGACGAAACTTCTTAAGCCACTTTATTGTCGCCAAAACACGCCATGGTTCTCCTGGGGCGCAGGGAAACCATAGACCAGGACAAAATCACTTTCATTTTCCAGGTCCGCCGCCATTAACGGGACGACCGCCCGATTTCATCCACTTCCACACGCTTCCAAGTCCAGGCTCTTCTAAGCAAAATCCCCAGTTAACTTTAACTTTAACTTTTCCATATAGTCTTTCATGCACTTACATACGATTGTTTTCTTGCCAATTCCACTGCTACCACAAATCTCCGCCGTCTCGCTGGTCCCGTTCTCGGCTCCTCGGCAGGAAAAGCCACGACTTCCGTCGCGGACCTCGCCTGCCCAGAAAAGCCTCCCAAACTTCGACCGTCCGACCTCAAAACTTTCCAAAACTTTCCAAAACTTTCCAAAAAGGCAAGCAGGAGTCTTATCGCCAAAAATTACCACTTTAAAGTTTTCCCATTTTGCTCAATCACATCGATTACCACTTTGATAGGCGCGAGCATCCGGATCAAGATGTTACTTGTCGGCCATCTTAGCCACGCCCCCAATAATAAGATTCTAACCACTGCGTGACTTCTGGTTAAAATGCCCTACAACACACAATCATATGTCATTTTTGTATACAAAAAAGTTGACAATCAATGTTAATTCCTGTTTCAGATTGTGTTGGATGTGACAAAAATGCTCATTAAATGTAGAATTGTTATACGAAAAGCTCGCTCTCCCATATTACAGTGAAGAAAATCAGAGAGTCACCAGGAATCAATGGCTAGCTTTATGGTATCTTTTTAAAGGTAAGATGGCTGTAGCAACAGTTTGATACAGGCAGTGGTGGGCATAAAAAAAATTCCTACCACACTGTGGGTGTGGCCATGTGACTGGGTGGGTGTGGCCTGTTGGCCATGTGACTGCTCTTCATTATAGAGCTATGAAAATAGAAGCATCTTCTATTTTCATCACTCTACAGCAAACCTGTGAAGCCATTTCCCCCTTGTCCAAGGCTTTTCCAGGGCTCTGTTTCACCACTCCGAAGTGGTGGGATTCAAATAATTTAACAACCAGTTTGCCAAACCAGGCCCGTGCTGGCCGTTTGGGACACAGGGACAAGTCCCGGTGCACCCCAGTGACTGGCTCCCCCCAGAGGTTGGCAGAAGTATGTCATATGGTGACTACAATCCATGATGTCATGCAGTACCCCCATAGGTGCCATCCCCTCCCTCCCTGTCCAGGACCCTTTTAGCGTAGCCAGCATGCCCCTGTGCCAAACTCAACAAGATGAGGAAGGTGGTGGTGGGAGGGGCACCCACAGCTTTCCTTCAGGGTCCCAGGAGGAGGAGGAGGAAGCCAATCCCAGCCTGGGTGGCAAGCAGGGCAGTTCCGTTGAGCCACCCTGGGCAGCGATCACCTGCCATTCTGGCAACCAGGTGGAGGTTGCCTTCTGTGTCTCAGCTACCTGTCTCACTCCTGCCTTTAAGTAGGCTCAGCTTGTGTCATGGCTAGATGGGAAGGGAGGCATCTTAACAACCAGTTCGCTGAACTCAACAAAAAGTTAGGTATAGGTTCTGCCAAAATGGTGCGAACTGGCTGAATCCCACCACTGGGTGTATCTATATACAGATCATTTTAAAAAGCAAAGAAAAAGGATATTGTGAGTTATCAGCTTTTCTGTCCCAAATAACTTTATTCTGACATTAAAATGTAACACAAGACAAAGGTTAAGCCTACTTCAAAGGCTGTAGTTTTAAAATGAAACTAATAGTTCTGTTTTCTAATACTTTGAAATTCATTTATTAACAGTTTGGGAAGATTTTAGAGCAAAAACTGTTTTTAATTTTCTACATTTAAATATAAATCTTAACTTGAAGTATTATTTAAGTATAAGGCATAGTTAATTTGTCCACCCGTATTACAAACTGCTCTCATTTTCTTTGTTGTCCTGACAATCTCATCAGGATTGTATAATTAGTGCAGTAGACTACATAACCCAGGCTGTGCCCCAAGCACTGTTCTTGTCTAATTCACTCTTCCACTGGAAGACAGTACTGTTGCAGGCTAGAAGAAATATATTCAGAGCTATGCTTATTTTTTAAATAGCTCATGACCTGTGGCTTGCAGCGATAGAACTGGGACTATTAACATCTGTGGTGACAAGCAAATTATTTGTTTTTGTTTAGATTACTCCTATCAAGGTCAATTAATAATAGCTTTGAATCCATGAAAAGGTGACTCTGAACAGAAGAATAACCTACCGCATACATTATACACATTGTTGTAGTTTATTACCTGAACCCAAATTACAGTACGATATGTTCATAGACAGGGATTTTTAAAGTTCTATTTTCAAAAGGATCAAACATACAGTTAACTCTGTCCTGCTGAAATCAGTGGAACTTAAAGTGATTCACTTTCCCACGAATATTTTATTATACTGGATACATTTGTGCACTATACTTAAAAGGAGTATTTAGTAATCTTTCAAATTTGCTGAATTTTCCGCTTTTCACCAAACAAATGTTTGAGATACTGTATCTCCAAACAAAATTTAAATTTGCAATTTGAATTTAAAACAATAAAGCTAAACTGTCTCCTGACTGCAACTTGTGGATTCACTTGATTTCTGAGGTGTTGGAAAGCATCAGGCATTATACCCCTTAAGTTGACATTAAATCAACACTAGTGAATATAAATTGCCAAGTCCTGGACAATAATTTTTTTAAGTTCTTTCAAACATCCTAACATTTGTTGAAGTGCCCTAGTACAACAGCATCATATAAAGACATTTTAAAATGAAAGAAGTCTTAACATTCACAAATGGGGTGGCCGGGGTGGGTGGGGATGGGAGAGATAAGGAACCCAGGAATTTAGGCAGAAAACCTATAAAATTATTTAGCATTTATTTTGTTCTACAATGGGACAAACAAAACTGTACATTATTTACATAAGTTAATGTTCACTGGTTTTATTTGCTTATTCATTCTATATATTTACAACATATATTATAGAAAACTAAGGGGAAAATACTATTTGCTATGCAAATACCATAAAACTGTACTCCCACTGTATTATATTTCCCAGTGGGCTGTCTTAGGAAAATGTATTATTCAGGAAATCCAATTTCCTAGGTGAAATTTTGTAGGATTTACAAACAGGGTTTTGCCATAGCTTAAGATCACACAATTCTTAAGGTTTGTTTTTTCTAAGTTGGTGCTGTTGAGAATTCTTCATAACATATTTATTGTTCCCAGATCTCTAGTATATATCAAAGAATGGAGAAAAGGGAATTTTTAAGGCCAAATTTCACATGATTACTTGTGCTCGATTATTTAACAGCAGACATTATCTTATATATTTGTTATAATAAAATTGAATGGAGACTGAGGTAACTGGCATGAACGCACAACTAAATAAGAGAGAGTCAGATGCTATGATATGGCCTAACTATTTCCAAATAGAGGGAGACTAGTATCTCATGGGTTTTTGAGAGTATATTTATGTTAATGCAGCCTACTATAGCATTAACCTTTTTTGCTGCCACATTGCACCATTTACTCATATTCAGCTTGTGATCTACAACAATTCTAAGATCCTTCTTCCTTGTAGTATTACTGAGCCATGTATCCACCATCTTTTAACTGTGCATTTGGGTTCCCCCCACTATGTGTAGAATTTTCCATTTATCCCTATTATATTTTATTCTGTTGTTTTCTGCCTAGTGTTCAAGCCTATCAATAACTTTTTGAATTCTCTTCCTGCCTTCCAAGGTATTAACTAATCCACTCAATTTTGTGTTATCCACAAATTTGATGAATATTCCCTGAACTTCCTCCTCCAAGTCATTAATGAAAATGTTGAACAGCACTGGGCCCTAGAACTGAGCTTTGTGATATTCCACTTGTTACCCCCTCCCAGTCTGAGAAGAAGCTATTAATAAGCACTCTTTGACTACGATTCTGTACCCAACTGCACATCCACCAGACACTTGTACTATCCAGCTGACACCTACTTAACTTTATAATCAAAATATCATGGGGCACTTTATCAAAGGCTTTGCTGATTAAGATATATTACATCTACAGAATTCACACTGTCTGCCAAGGAAGTTTGTTGTTGTTGTTCACTTGCATAGTTGTGACTCCATGGACCATCGTAAGCCAGGCTCCTCTGTCCTCCACCATCCTCCTCAACCCACTCAGATCTACGCCCATTGCATGGACAATGCCATCTAGCCACCTCATCCGCTGGCTCCCCCTTCTCCTTTTGCCTTCTATCTTTCCCAGCATCAAGGCCTTCTCTAGTGAGTCCTCTTCTCATTTGGTGGCCAAAATACTTGAGCTTCATCTTCAGTATTTGTCCCTCCAATGAGTAGTCCAGATTGATTTCCTTCAAGATCGACTGATTTGTTCTCTTCGCAGTTCAGGGGACTCTCAAGAGCCTCCTTCAGCACCACAATTCAAAGGTGTCTATTCTTCTGTGCTCAGCCTTCCTTATGGTTCAGCTTTCACATCCATATATTACTACTGGGAATACCATTGCTTTAACTATGCAGACTTTTGTAGGCAGGGTGATGTCTCGACTCCTTATTATGCTACCTAGGTTTCTCATTGTTTGCCTCCCAAGAAGTAAGCATCTCTTTATTTCAGGGTTGCAATCTCTATCTGCAGTGATCTTGGATCCCAGGAAAGTAAAGTCTGTTACAACTTCCATTTCTTCCCCTTCTATTTGTCAGGGAGTGATGGGGCCAGATGCCATGATCTTGGTTTTGTTGTTGTTGAGTTTCAGACGAACTTGGAAGTTACCCAACTAAAAAATGAGATAAGATCAGTCTGGTAAGATTTATTCTTGATTAATCCATGTTGGATTCTAGTCATTACTCCAATGTTTTCAAGCAGCTTGCAAAATGACTATTTTATAATCTGCTCCACAGTTTCCCCTGGGATTGATATCAGGCTGTCTGGTCTGTAGTACGCTGGTTCCTCCTTTTTGCCCTTTTCGAAGATAGGGACAATATTAGTGCTCTTCCAATCATCTGGCACTTCACCCATCCTCCATGATTTACTGAGAACATCCCATGCAGCCTTATCTACAACAAACCTCACATGTGGATAGATTGCCCAGTTCTTTTGGTGCTGATGTTTCCTCTAGAAGATTTGACCTCTGGCTGCTGTGGGTTTATTACTAAGCAAACAGCTGCAGCTTTGATAAGCAATCAGAGAGGAAAGGGAAATAAATATTTTCCTTCCTCCTTGCCAGTCCAGCACTATGATAGGTCAGCAAGGGGAAATTTTTTACACGTTCCATCCCTCTATAAAGAAGAAGGGGAAGTGTAAATTGAAAATGTCCAGTATGCTGACAAGGCTCATTAGTTCTGTCAACAAACCAGATGTTGACAAGTGAGGCAACCTTTGAAGGAGGTGCTTAGGACTGCTGTTTTCCCCCAGCCATTTTAAAAGGTTGATGGGAGTTCTAAAAAGCTGTGGGGGAAGTTGGCCACCCCAGCATCTGCAAAATGCTTGGCATACCTGTATGCATTCTAAGCACTCATTTAGACATGCTCTGTGTTGCTCCTGTTGCCAGATTTAGATAACAAGCACGCTCAAAGACCCTCATCTTGGTGCACTCCCTCCCTTGTTCCAAACTGCACGATGGGCCTAAGCACATACATCTACAGCCTTGCCTCTTCCTTTCCTGGCAATCTTAAATGTATACCTCTACATCCTGGAAATCTTAATTTTCTCATTTCAGAAAATCAAGCTGGAGTTAAAAGCACAGAATAGAGAAAACAGGGTTCATCTAGCCACTTGGAACCCTGTTTATAATACAGGGAGAAGACATATCAGAAAACAAAAACACTGTAGCACTTTAAAGACAAACTGCTATATTTTTAATGTGAGCTTTCATGGATCAAGTCCACTTCATCAGACATAGGAGTGAAACTTCAAGGCATGAGCTTATGTACACTAGATACAGAGGCACGTAGTGTGATCAGTCAGAATGACAGATAAGCATGCAAATCAATACAGCTTCCCACAGCTGACAGTAGATGATCTCTGGTTGTTATTTGGATTAGCTCTAAATGACCCCTTTTCAATTTTAAATGTAGGGAGATACAAAACAAACACCTGGCAACGAACATATGCTAATGAGTTTAACCTCTGTGTTACTATGTGAGCACATTCTTGTTCTGTGAGACATGTTGTGAAAGAGAATATAACTGGGAGAAGAGAAATACACATCCAGCAGGGTGGAAGAGTTGAAACATGAACAAAACCAGATATATTTTACCTAAATAAAAGGAAAGTCTGAAAATGATTAAAGGAGTGGCAGGGATAACAGGAAGGTCCCATCTATTTTGTAGTGCAAAGCAAATGCTATTCTTTCGAGCATAATGTACAAACCAAAGGTAAAATAGGAACATTCATTTTTAGTGCTTTTAATCTCTCTTACCTTCTCAGCACTACTATAATAGTTCACACAGTTCATATAGTAGTACTGTAACAGTTCATATACAACAATCTATTACAATTGAAGTCTTTTTTTAAAAAATCCAGAGAGAATGAAAGAGCTAGAGAGGGGGTTACTACTTTGAAAAAGATTATATCTTTCAAGATAGCATTTCATTTCCTGTAACTGTGTCTTGAATATTATATGTATTACAGCCAACCTGCTTGAAAGATGTTTGTTCTTACGTACTGGTCTCCAGTGGTGTGATTCTCCTATGTGTTTTTTTTAACTAAAATGAATTTTATGGGAAAGAAGGGAAGAGGATTAAATTATGAACTCTTTATGGTTCATATTAACCAATAAAGAATCAAGAATCAGGAGACTCCCTTACCTTTAATTAGATTTCTTCAAATACAGAGGAGTTAATTCTGTTGGCTTTTGGCAAGTCCTGAAATTATTAGGATTGGCAGCTATACTAAGAATGTTTTTGATATCAATATTTACACTGTAAAACCTTTGTTATATCAATAATTTTATGCTGGTACCTAGAAGAAATTGCATTAAAATTTGACCCCCCCCCCAGATTGAAACAAGTATCCCATATAATATAACAAATAGACTTGGTAAACTAATATATTACCTAAAACCACAGGTCAGTGGTGGCCAACCTTGGCATTCCAGGTGTACTTGGACATCAATTCCCAGAAACCTAAATCAGCACTCCTGCTGATCAGGACTTCTGGAAATTGAAGTCCAAGAACATCTGGAGAGCCAAGGTTGGCCATCACTGCCATAAGTCATTGCAATATATCAGCAATGCATAATTGAATACATTTAATATATTATTTTTACTATGTATTTGGAGAACAGTCAATGTAAGCAAAAGAAGACAGATTTAATCAGCATATTGACATTTGGCAGGATTTTTGCAGCAAAACAAAACACTGCCCATCTAAGAGGAAAATAACCATTAACAAAAACTGCATGGAACACCACAGTCATCAGATCAGGGCAATATGTGCCTTGATGAGCCTATCTTCAAAAATACAAATCAAATGGTGATAGCTTAGTCTGAAGATTTTCTCTCTTTATTTCCAGCAGATATCAGAAAAGTGAAAGGCCTTACCAATGGTATCATTATGGATACCACTATACTCCATCTTCCAAATGGTAAAAATGCATGTCCAAGAATGAGAAATGTATCCAAAGAAATGTGGAGATATAAATGATATTTGGGCATACAGCTGTTTGATCCCTGGTGTTATATGAGATCAGGGGGAAAAGTTTTTGTAAGTTAAATGCAGAGGAGTTTACTTAATAGTATAAGAATGATACTTAAAGAACTGGGAACATTCCTGATAGCTATATCTTTAACATTTAAGACTGTACTTTTCCTCACACATTTTTAAATTGCTAATCACCCTAGGCATAGGATGTTCTTTAAGCCTGACAGTGTAAAAGTTAACTTACCATTAAAAAACACATTTTGATGTCATTCATCATAGAAGAAAGAGCTAAGTGTCACAACGGGCCAGAGCATCCCAGCCCAAAAAAACAGTTTATGCTGCATTTACTAACAAAGCATTAAACTGAAGGCCAACATTATGGTGGAACTGGTTACCTTGGGAGGTAATAACCAAAGGCCAGGAGCATGTGAAAGTTTTAAGATACTGTAACAGCCATTTTATGACCAGTTTAATTTCAGTGCAGAGGATTACAACAGATGGGAATAAAGAGATGCATTAGATTCTTAACAGAACTCGACATGACCTGCTGTGCAGGAAAAGAATGTACTACATTAACCTTTCTGAAAACCAAGAAGACAGCCAGGTGTAGTTTTACACACACCATTATTTAATTTGACTAGATAATAGAAAGGAAATAATCTAATGTTGGTGCATATGAATATGACCAGGGGTCATACAGAGAAGGTTACATTTTCTTCATCATGCTTCATGCAGTAAAGTGCACGTGAACAAACCAGAGCCAAACCTCTTACCTATGTCAGTTAGGGACTTCATGCCACCCTGTATACTGTGAGGATCAGTATAGTTACAAAATTAAAAGTGTCATAAATAGAGTCATCATGGACACTAACTTCAGCTCATATTCCATCTGACTATAAATCGATTTGAAAATACTCAGGTTTCCAAAAAAAATTATCTAACTGCAGCCTTAGTTAAAAAGTTACTCTTCTAGGTCTTCACATCTTACTTAATATGCTGATTTATACTTCCAGTATAATGGAGGTTACTGGATATCCAGAACTGAAATTGTTTACACTCACAGGATATACAGACTTTCTGCACATGATTAAAGTTTCTTGCATAAAACTGTTTGTAACTCTCCCATCCCTTAAAACAGGGGTGGCCAAACTATAGCCTGCGGGCTGGACCCAGCCCATGGTGCCAAATCATCTGGCCCATGCCGCAACCGGAAGTAAAATGCACCCACACATGCACAAACGCTACCACAAATGCACCCATGACTGTCATAAATGCATTTACGACAGCCATGGATGCGCTTTACAGCGGGAGGAACTACACGACCAGTCCGCGGCATAAAAAGTTTGGGAACCCCTGCTTTAAAATATAGAACTAGAACTGAACATGTTGATTGCATAGAGTTATTTATTATAGCTGATTCACAGTATGACAAATTCCACTGAACTTAACGGCAGATATTTCATAAACTACTCCCCAGTTCTGTGTAAATTATGCCAGATACACCACACCCAAATAAATAGCTGCATTGGGAATACTAAAGGAATGTTTTATGAAATAATTTTATGTCTTTTGTTCATTTAAGTCTTTTCAGAACTCAGAAAAACCCTGCACTTAATATCCTGGAAGTAAGTTCCATTTAACATAATAGAAAATATTTCTGATTAGCCATTTAGAGAACTGCACAATAAATAATATTAAAATACATATTACTATCAAATCTTTTTTTGTAATGATTGGCCACTCATATTGAGTTTTGCGATGGATCCAAATTAGAATATGCTACTGTTCTAAGCAGGTGTTCTTTTATAAGCCTCCTTTCCTCATTTTGATGCACCTCACCTCTGGCTATTTATGGCAAAGATAGAACAGATTGGACAAAAGTACTTTGGGAGGGAGAAAAATGGAAATCTTTTGTACTTGGTTCCCTTTCCCTTCATTTTTTACTCCAACCCAATTAACTTAGCAGTTCCAGAAAAATAGAGCTGTCATAAGCTTGAATACATATCAATTTCTCCCTGATCTGTAGAACTCTATAGATAGAAAGGCTTTAAATGTAATTACAACTACTTGTTGGATTTGAAAAACTAGTCATTCCAGATGACAAGTACAATATGTAAAATGTCAGACAAAAGCAAAACAAAAAGGCAGAATAAAATGTCCTGTATTGCAATGTATCTTTATACAACTGTTGTTTAAAAGCTATTAAATGGCTGTATCATATGTTAGCTACATGAGTTTAGAGGCTTAAAAACCAATCAGAAAATAACTCAACATTAGGAAGGTATTTACATAATTTTCAACTACTCGTGCAGGGGGAGATTTTTGTGTGATTAAAGACTCCCCCCCCACCCTTCTTTCTCAGATTTCTGACTTCCAAACAATGCTTTTTTATGTGGATGTCATGGGACACAGGTAGGAAGTCTTTCATTGGCAAAAATCTCATCCTGCAGCAATATTTGGCTATGAAAGACATCTTTCTCCAAATCTGTGGTCCCTCGATTTATACATATATGATAAAAGAGATTATTTGCAAGTCAGAAAAGCTGTGGGAGAAAAGCGGGGTGGCTCTCATTATCGACAATCTTTTCCTGCTGGTGATGTCATCTCCTTTCCACAGGCATAGCTACTACAACAGGATTTCAGCTATTCTGTGTCCTTGCTACCAACAGCCTTATGAAATCTGTGTATCCTCCATATTAGACAACATTTAAATGAATTACATATTTATCAGGGGCAACAGCTTTTAACTTTCACTTTTCCCCTTCGCTATCATAGACATAACATGTATGGAATGTGCATCTTAGAGTTAGCTATCTATAATTGGCTGAATTTCCACATATGGAGAGTCAGATGTGGGAGAAGAAGATGGGAATAGAAGGGACTGTGAAGTAGGGCTCGCTCTCTTTCGCCTCATGGACGCTGAGAGAGCCTCACCCCAACATGGTTTTGAGTAAATTTTACAGGCCTCAGGCTTAAGCAAGTCAGTGTTATTATTTTTACTATGAAATGACTAGTTTGCAAGCAAAGTCTGATTACCTATCCTATAATCATATTCTTAATGAAGCTTTAATAAAACTATAAAAGCATAGATCCTTTGTGTCAAATGATTTGGGGATAAGGAGCTGAGCTTCACCATGTATCAGAGGCCTAACACTACCACAATCAATCCTGCCCACCTACTCAAGCCTGTGAGCCAAGTGGAGTACAGGGGAATTCAATGGGGAATTGCTCCACACTGATGGTTCAGGCCACTGCTGGTTAGAGAAGCCAAGGAGTGTGGTGTGGTCAGGAAGGTGAAGGGGGATCAGGCTCTGCCAGAGTGCAGAGAAAGAGATCTCTATCATCACAATATTTTTCATGGTATGCAAATAAAAGAAAGTAATGACATATATTTAATGTTGGCCTGGCTAGTGGTTGCTTCCATAATGACCTAGGACAAAATGCAAATGCAACCACTTTATTAAATCAAAATGTGTAGATGTGGAATTGGGTATTTCGGCATCTGTTTGTTTATTGGCTATTGCTTAGCATAAGAAAATCTTGCCATTCAATCCATTCCTAGCCAGCAAAAAAGACACTGTGGTTCTTGTAGGCTTGGTGCACATGTGCAAACACATGAGAATCACTGCAGAGAGTCTTTTTTTTAAACTAGGAATTAACAGAATGTTACATATTTTCTTATTCTATGCAACAGAGCGGACCGGAGGGGCTCTCTAATTGTGCCATCGGCCAGGGGGGCTCGCCTCTCTGGCACAAGGAGGAGAGCCTTCTCTGTGTCCGCACCGGCCCTTTGGAACCTCCTGCCTGTGGAACTGCGTCTCCAGACGGAGTTGTTGCCCTTTAGAAAAGAACTAAAAACCTGGCTGGCGGGCCAAGTTTGGGGTGCAGGTGGAGGGGTGGCTTCCGTTGGGTGGTTAATATAGGGGAGGATGCCTGCCCCACGGTTTCTTCAGTTCCTGCACCCCTCTCTTTTTAGGGGTGGGTTCTTATTGCTGGTTTTTATCTGTTTTATTTGTTTTTATATGTTTTTACCCATTGTTGTGAACCGCCCGGAGTCGGCTTTGGCTGAGTGGGCGGTATAGAAATTTGACAATAAAATAAAATAAAATAAAAATAAACAGAATGTCTTGCGTTATTTCATTAAAAGTAATGGACATTAAAGATTGCAGGTGTAACTATGATCTTACTTCCCTCTGTACAACAGTGAAAGATTTGGGATGCAGATGTAAAACGAAGGAAGTCAGATGTGGTAGTAGGAGATGAAAATGGGGGAAATGGGAGGAAAACAGATTCCAACAAAAATTCAGAAATTTATTCCCTCACTCAAACCCAAGATCATGCCAAATTCTCCCTTTTCTATTAATACTAAAGAACTGTTTGCCTTATTTTCAAGTCCCTAAAATGGACATTCAGAAACACAAAATCTTTCATAAGAAAATTGCCAAATGTCTCAATGTTCTATTGCAAAAGTTGTCTGATGATTTGTCCTTTGGTGTTGGACAAAGTGAAATGATTTTAGGTTGTAGTCAAAGCCTACGCTGCCTGGAAAATGCCATTTTGTGATATAAATTTTAAGAGGTTGCCATGTCACCAATCATTTCTGTTTTTCAGATTTTGATTGCTCTTGATGGATTAGCCATTAATTATCTTAAACAAAGCAAAGACATTATAGAGCTATGCTCAAAAGCCACTTGTTTTGAGATATTTTTAAAAAAGAAAATAACTTGGAAGCATCTCAACATCTCCAGTTTCTATTGGAACAATATCTTGCAAAGTAATATAAGATTTTACTTTAATATTCATACATCTATGGTCTACGCTGAAAAATATACTGTATCTGCCGGCGTATAAAATGCACTCCCCCCATAAAATACACCAGAAAAACGGAGTATGTCTTATATGGTAACAGCCCCTCCTGCTGGTGCGGTTTGGTGGCTAGAGAGAATCGGTGGCTGGAGAGAGGACAGAGCTATTTTTAAAATCTACCCTCACCCCCCCCCTTGCTGGTGCAGTTTGGCGGCCACCACTGACCGCTAGGAACCGGGTGAAGGGTGGCTTCCAAAGGAGCTTTCTTGTTCAGCTGATCTCACCCTCCCCACCTCCTGATGGTCAACAGCAGTTGGATGGGGGAAATGGTCTTAAATGATCCTTCTTCCCCACCCCCTCATCCCACTCTCCCTGGTTGGTGGTGGGATGGGGGAAACAGGCTGAAAAGATCCGTCTTTTCCCCCATCCCACTCTCTACGGCTGGTGGTGGGATGGGGGGAATGGGGTTAAATAATCCTCTTTTCCCCATCCCACTCTTCTCGGCTCCTGGTAGCCAGTGGTGGTAGGATGTTGGGAGAAATGGGCTTCAACTCACGGAGTTAATTTTGGAAAATCATGAAAAAATGTAGAAAATAATTTTTTCCTTAAAAGTGTGTATAAAAATGAGGTGTGTTATACTCTGATGTGTCTTACGTGCCAGCAAATATGGTAATCTATGGTCATTAATGAAAACAGATTTACAAAAGGAGAGGGTCCATTTTGAATTTTTCATCACCTTGTATGAGCAGACTGATTTCTAATGTTTGGGACCACAAGCTGAATATGTCCCAACCAACAGAAATATATAGTGGTATTTGGAGGCCAAAAAAACCTAAAAACCTGTATTTATTCTCTAAAGCCTTTGATAATTTGCAATGATCTTACGTTTGTTTATCAACTGGTCAATCTCCAGAGAGATTAACATGTTATCTCACTTTCATTTATGAAAATGCCCTTTTATCCTGTTTTGTTCCCGAAACTGAACAAGCTCTAAACTGCTTGTGTTCAGTATGAAATTAGGAGTCTGAGGGGAGGTTTAAAGACTAATACAGAGCTAGAAGTTGGACAAAAGTGGAGGAGATAGATTTTTCCTACTGATACACTTCACTTGTTCTCTGATCTTGTTTTTGTCTTGTTCAAAGCTGAAAGACAGATGCAGATAAAGCAGAACCAATTTCCCAGAGACTAGAAATTTGGCACTTTCACTGAACTACTCTCTCTACAACAGAATCTTCTCAGAACGTCAATTCAAAAAAATGTGTCACAATACATATAGCCCATTTGAATCATTAAAATATGACAACGTTTCAGTACAGATTTTACATAGAAATGTCACTTTAAGAAGTGGAACAAATTTCAAACCATATGTCCCCTTAAAATGTAACATATTTGTTTACAAACATTCATGAAAAGTGAAGAACTGTGCAGAAAATAAATGTAACTCCTTGTAAATCATTTAACCTGTTTTTCAAAAGGAGTTTTAGAAGAAATGTGTCATCATACTTAAAATATAGCTAATTCTAATTCCATTTGTTGGCAAATCTGCTCCTGAAAAGTACAGCAGGCATTTCTAAAACATGGAGACACCTCCTTGTTAAAGATATTGCCTTAAAGTCAACTCATAGATTCAGCTAGAAAAGACCCACTGAATCATCAGGATGTATAGGAAGTCTTGATTCACCATCCAACAATTGCCTCTTTGGGTCCACCTGTAATTTTTCAGATCAATTAATTAATTTGATTGTTATCCAGACTTCTTCCAGAGAAATTGGGGCCCATGGCATTTTATAGTATACAGTTGACCCTTTAATAATGTGGTTTTGAACTGTATGGGTTTACTTATATTCAGATTTTTCCCATCCATGGCAGGCCAAAGCGCATCAAGCCCCTGTGTGCCCTGACACCAGGTCAGGGATGAACAACAACTGCTGTGAGACAGTGGTAGCATCTGTCAAAAAATTGGAAAGGATTATTAACAATTTGGTCAGTTGAAAAACTCTGTTAATGTTCAGATGAAATGTGAAATACATCATAGAGAAGAATTCACATCTTTGCAACAGGAAACCTCTGGCTAAGAAGCATGTGTCTGATAACATTCTAGTGTAAAGGTCACCCTTGCTTGAAAGCCAGTCATATCCAACTCTAGGGTTCAGTGCTCATCTCTGTTTCATAGCTGAAGATCCAGTGCTGTCTGCTTCTGCAGATGTTTCTGTGATCATGTGGCAGCATGACTAGACACCGGAGTGCACGGAATGCTGTTTACCTTCCCACTGAAGTGGTCCCTATTTATCTACTTGCAAGGGTATCAATGGCTATAATTATGGATGCCTAAGAACAACCTCTGGGTTCGAGAGATAGGCAGGATATCTGTCAATGCCATTTACAGGGAATCCTAAGCAGGTGAAGGCATCTGCTTGGGAATAATACCCTGAAGCAAATGGTGAGCCACTGTGTGAGACAGAATGCTGGACTGGATGGGCTATGGCCTGTTCCAGCAAGGCTGTTCTTATGTTCTTATGATACGGATTATCTGGACCCGTTTCAGACAAGATTCAGGCCCAGTTATGGTACCGAGACTGCATTGGTCACACTCTTGGATGATCTCTGGTGGGAGCGGGACTGAGGCAACCCCTCTGTCCTTTCTCTTCTGGACCTCTCAGTGGCTTTCGATACCGTCGACCACGGTATACTTCTGGGCCGGCTCCGAGGATTGGGGGCCCAGGGCACTGTGTTGTCCTGGTTTTCCTCATTTCTGATGGGCCAGACCCAGTCAGTATTGTTAGAGAGTGGGCTGTCCAGCCCTAGGTTACTCCTATGTGGGGTGCCTCAGGGTTCGGTACTCTCACCTCTATTGTTTAATATCTATCTGAAACCGCTGGGTGAGATCATTCGTTCCCATGGGGTGAGGTATCATCAGTATGCAGATGATACCCAGCTGTACATCTCAGCCCGTGGGGACCCAGGTGATGCAGTCAAAGTCCTAACCAGGTGTCTGGAGGCTGTTTGGGTCTGGATGGGGGACAACAGGCTTCAGCTGAATCCTGGCAAGACCGAGTGGCTGTGGGTTCGGGGGCCCATGTTATCTTTGGAGTTACCAGCTTTGGTTCTGGATGGGGCAGTTTTGCCTCAGACAGACCCAGTGTGTAATTTGGGGGTCCTCCTGGACTCGTGGCTGCTGCTCGAAGAGCAGTTGGCGGCCGTGGCTAGGAGAGCCTTTGTACAGCTTCGTGTCATCTTCCAATTATGCCCACTTCTGGACCAGGACTCCTTGCTCACAGTCACTCATGCCCTGGTCACCTCCAGATTGGATTATTGTAATGCGCTCTACATGGGTCTGCCCTTGATGACCATTTGGAGGCTTCAGCTAGTCCAGAATGTGGTTGACCAGGAGGTGATGGGGTGGGGGCGTTATGCTCATGCCTCACCGCTGCTTCGGGAGCTGCACTGGTTGTCAGTGTGCCTCCAGGTGCAATTCAAGGTGCTGGTTTTGACCATTAAAGCCCTTCATGGCAGTGGTCCAGGTTACCTAAGAGACCGCATCACCCCAAGGTGTCATACCCATCCTACGAGGGCAGACCAGAGGGTTATCTAAGAGACCGCATCACCCCAAGGTGTCATATCCATCCTACAAGGGCAGACCAGAGGGGCTCAGTTATGGTCCCTTCAGCGAAAGAAGCCCACCTTGCAGGGACCAGGAGGAAGGCCTTTTTCGTGTCAGGCCTGGCCCGTTGGAACCTCTTGCCACTCAAACTACGCCTCCAGACGGAGATGCTCCCCTTTAGAAAACAACTGAAAACATGGCTATGCCAGCGGGCATGGGACATGGATGCATCAACTTCCCAGTCTCGCTGGCTTATTTAGCCTATATTAGTTTTTGTCCTGATTGCTTTTTAACTGTGCTGGGAGGGGAGGGATTTTTAGATGGTTTTTTAAAATGGGCTTTTTAATGGGGGTTGTTAAATTATTTTATTGTTGTTTTAATTATGTTGTTGAGCTGCTTTGGGTTACTCTTGAGTGAGGGAAGCGGGATAGAAATATTTTAAATAAATAAATAAATAATAAATAATTGTTGTTCAGTCGCACAGTCGATTCCGACCCTTTGCGACCCTATGGACCACTGCTTCTACTTCTTCCCCATCTATTTTCCAGGAACTGATCGGACCTGTTGCCATTATCTTGGTTTTCTTGATATTGAGTCTCAAGCCAGCTTTTCCACTCTCCTCCTTCAATCCAATCAAGAGGTCTTTAGGTCTTCCTCACTTTCTGCCACTAGGGTGGTATCGTCTGCATATCTCAGATTGTTGATGTTTCTCCCAGCGATTTTAATCCCATATTGTGATTCCTCCATCCCTGCACTGTGCATTATGTGCTCTGTGTATAGGTTGAATAAGCAGGGTGACAAAATGCAGCCTTGTCTTACTCCTTTTCCTATTCTAAACCACTCTGTCATTCCGTGCTCTGTCCTAACTGTTGCTTCTTGGTTCATGTACAGATTTCTCAGGAGGCATATGAGGTGCTCTGGTATTCCCATCTCTTTAATTACTTGCCACATCTTGTTGTGGTCCACACAGTCAAATGCCTTAGTGTAGTCAATAAAACAAAAGTAAACTTGTTTCTGGTATTCCTTTGTTTTCTCCATGATCCAGCGTATGTTGGCAATGTGGTCTCTAGTCCCCCTGCCTCTTCTGAAACCAGCCTGCACCTCTGGTAATTCTCTCTCCAAATGCTGCTGAAGTCTATCCTGTATTATCTTGAGCATCACCTTGCTGGCGTGTGGGATGAGCGCGATTGTTCTATAATTTGAACATTCTTTGGCATTGCCCTTTTTTGGGATTGGGACGTATACTGATCTTTTCCAATACTGTGGCCACTGTTTTGTTTTCCAAATCTGCTGGCATATTGAATGCAGTAATTTGACGCCATCATCTTTTAGCGCTTTGAAAAATTCAACTGGGATACCATCATCTCCACTAGCTTTGTTGTTTGCAGTGCTCTTTAGGGCCTTTATGACTTCGGACTCCAGGAAGTCTGGCTCAAGTTCAATTTCTTCATCATTGTGATTATCAGGAGCGTTGAGGTCCTTTTTGTAGAGTTCATCTGTGCACTCTTTCCATCTTTTCTTTATTTCTTCTGCATCAGCTAGCTCCTTTCCGTCTTTGTCCCTTATCATGGTCATTTTTGCTTTAAATGTTCCCTTGATTTCCCCGATTTTTTTGAAAAGGTCTCTGGTTCTACCTCTTTTGTTGTTTTCCTCCATTTCTCTGCACTGTTCTTTTAGGTAGTTTTCCTTATCTCTCCTTGCTTTTCTTTGAAATTCTGTGTTCAAATGATTGTATTTTTTCCTTTCTCCTTTGACTTTTGCGTTCCTTCTTTCTTCTGCTATTTTAAGAGCCTCATCAGATAATCACTTTGCTTTCTTACTCTTCTTTTCTTTTGGTATGGTTTTCTTTGCTGCTTCCTGCATGATGTCCCTCATCTCTGTCCATAATTCTTCTGGAACTCTATCTATTGAGTCTAAGCCATTGAATCTGTTCATCACCTCCACCGTGTATTCTTTAGGGATGCTGTCTAGGTGTCTGATCTCATTGTTTTCCCTATTTTCTTTAGTCTAAGCCTGAATTTTGCAATCAGTAGGTTGTGATCTGAGCCACAGTCTGCTCCAGGTCTTGTTTTTGCTGACTGTATGGAGGTTCTCCATCTTTGGCTGCAGAGTATGTAGTCAATCTGGTTTCGGTGTTGGCAAACTGGTGAAGTTCATGTGTAAAGTCGCCTCTTGTGTTGCTGGAAGAGAGTGTTTGCTATGACCAGTGCGTTCTCTTGGCAGAACTCTATCAGTCTTTGCCCTGCTTCATTCTGTGCTCCAAGACCAAACTTGCCTGTTATTCCCTCCACTTTTTGATTTCCTACTTTGGAATTCCAATCTCCTAAAATAATTTGGATGCCATTTCTTGGTGTCTGTTCTATGAGGTGTTGTATGTCCTCATAGAACTGGTCCACTGTGGCTTCATCTGCACCCGTAGTTGGTGCGTATATTTGGATCACAGTAACATTGAAAGGTTTGCCTTGAATTCTTACTGACATCATTCTGTCATTTTTGAGGTTGTATCCCATTACTGCTTTTCTCACTCTTTTATTGACAATTATGGCTACTCCATTTCTTCTAAGGTTTTCTTGCCCACAGTAGTAGATATGATGGTTTCCAGAGCTGAATTCACCCATCCCTGTCCATTTTAGCTCACTGATTCCCAAGATGTCAATGCTTATTCTTTCCATCTCATTTTTTACCACTTGCAGTTTACCTTAGTTCATTGATCTCACATTCCATGTTCCTATGCAGTATTGCTCCTTACAACATTGCATTTCCCCTCCACCTTTCTTGTCCCTCCCCTTCCTCCACTCTGTGGTGCTAAGCATCCTGTATCATCTAGCCTGCTCCTTTGTTTTGCCTTTTGTTTTGGTCAATAGGGTTCTCTTGACAAGCTTTGTGGCGTGGTTTGCCGGTTTCTACGCCATTTTTCTCGCATCATACATCATATCACAGTTTTAAAAGTTTAAAACAGTTTAAACAACATATTATCACACTCTAAAACACAGTCTCTATTTTAATTGCTATATTAAGTCAGTGTAAAGTCTCTATGTCAGTTGCTATAAGAACATAAGAACATAAGAACAGCCTTGCTGGAACAGGCCACAGCCCATCCAGTCCAGCATTCTGTCTCACACAGTGGCTCACCATTTCTTTCAGGGTATTCCCAAGCAGATGCCTTCACCTGCTTAGGATTCCCTGGAAATTATATTGAGAGATATCCTGCCTATCTCTCCAACCCGGAGGTTGTCCTTAAGTATCCATAATTATAGCCATTGATACCCTTGTCCTCCATGAACTTGTCTAATCCTTTCTTAAAGCTGTCAAGTCTGACAGCTGTCACCACTTCTTCTGGCAGGGAGTTCCATAGACCAGTAATCCTCTGGGTGAAAAAGTACTTTCTCTTATTTGTTTGAGAACTAGTACCCAAAAGTTTCATGGAGTGTCCCCTAGTTCTAGTGTTATGCGATAGGGAAAACAGTTTTTCCTTATCTACTTTTGTCCACACCGTGCATGATTTTATAAACTTCAATCAGGTCACCTCTTAGACGCCGTCGTTCAAGAGTGAAGAGGCCCAACCGTTGCAGCCTCAGATGGTAAGGAAGGTGTTCCAGTCCCCTAATCATTCTGGTTGCCCTCCTCTGCACTTTTTCCAGCTCCATAATATCCTTCTGGAGGTATGGCGACCAGAACTGTACACAGTATTCCAGATGGGGTCTCACCATAGATTTATAAAGAGGCAAAATGACACTTGCTGACTTATTTTCTATACCCTTCCTAATGATCCCTAGCATTGAGTTTGCTTTTTTCACTGCTGAGGCACACGGGGTTGACACCTTCATTGAGTTGTCCACCAGTACACCAAGGTCCGTTTCCTGGTTTGTCGCAGAGAGTTCAGACCCCATCAGTTTATAAATGTAATTGGGGTTCTTTGCCCCAACATGCATCACTCTGCACTTACTAATGTTGAAACTCATTTGCCACTGTTTTGCCCACTCCCCCAGTGTCGAGAGATCCCTCTGGAGCTCCTCACAATCTCTCACACTTTTCACTACCCTGTATAATTTAGTGTCGTCAGCAAATTTGGCTACCTTGCTTTTTACTCCTACCTCTAGATCATTTATGAAGAGGTTGAAAAGCAGGGGTCCCAGTACTGAACCTTGGGGGACCCCACTCTTTACTTCCCTCCACTTGGAGAAGTGTCCATTTAGTGCTACCCTCTGTTTCCTGTCCCTTAGCCAGTTGCTGATCCAGGACAAGACCTGTCCCTTTATTCCATGACTGGTAAGTTTATTCAAGAGCCTTTGGTGTGGGACCTTGTCAAAAGCCTTCTGAAAGTCCAGATAAACAATGTCAACTGGATCCCCCTTATCCACATGCTTGTTGACACTCTCAAAAAATTCCAACAGATTAGTGAGGCATGATTTGCCCTTGCAAAAGCCATGTTGGCTCTCCTTTAGCAGCGCCTTCTCTTCTATGTGCCTATTAATTCTATCTTTTAGGATGGTTTCCATCACTTTACCTGGGACACATGTCAAACTGACAGGTCAGTAATTTCCTGGATCACCCCTGGATCCTTTTTTGAAAATTGGTGTTACATTCGCTACCTTCCAGTCATCAGGCACAAAGCCTGATTTGAGGGAAAGATTATATATTTTGGCTAGGAGACCAGCAATTTCATCTTTAAGTTCCCTGAGAACTCGTGGATGGATTCCATCTGGTCCTGGTGATTTGTTAGTGTTTAGTTTAACAAGACATGCAAGGACCTCCTCCCTGGTTATTTCTATCTGGCTTAATTCTTCGGTTTCCCTCCCTACGAAGATAGGCTCTGTTTTCGGCATGTGGCCTCTGTCTTCTTCAGTGAATACTGAAGTGAATACTGAAGCAAAGAATTCATTGAGTCTCTCTGCAATCTCTGTTTCCTCTTTAATAACCCCTTGCCTTCCATTGTCATCTAATGGTCCAATGGCCTTCCTAGTTGGGTTCTTACTTCTAATGTACTTAAAGAAGTCTTTGTTATTTCTCTGAGTATTTTTAGCTATACGCTCCTCAAAGTCTTGCTTTCCTTTCCTGATTGTTGCCTTGCATTTGTTGTGCCAGAATTTATGTTTCTGCCTGCTGTCCTCATTCGGACAAGCCTTCAATCTTCTAAATGAGCTTTTCTTGCTCTTGATGACTTCCCGAACAGCTCCTGTAAGCCACATTGGAGTCCTCTTTGACCTGGCAGTGCCCTTTTTCCTTTTGGGTATGCATTCCAATTGGGCCTCTGTTATTGTTTTTGTAAACAGCCTCCATGCCTCTTGGAGTGTTTGGACTCTCTCAATTTTCCCTTTCAGCTTCTTTTTTGCTAGTTTCCTCAACTTTGGGAAATTTCCTTTTTGAAAATTTAAGGTTTCTGTGTTAGATTTTATCAGTGACTTGCGATCTATGAGCAAGTTAAACATGCTATATTAAGTCAGCTACATTTTTTGCACATCAGCTACTTATCCTTGCGTCCTCACCCCCCAGGTGGGGGTTGTGGTCTCTGGGCGGCCCCTTGCTCCAGGGACATTGCGGCGGCGGGCAGCGGATGTTTTCCCCCACAGCTCAGCTGGTCCTCCTCCTCTGCCTCTGGCGGTGGCGGTGGATGGCGACCTTTCCCGCCGCCTGCCTGGTCGTCCCAACCCCCGGCTAGGGTGGTCTCGCGGCTGCTCCTGGCCGCAGGCAGCCTCTCCGCAGTGTCGGCGGTGGATGGTGACCTTTCTCGCCGCCTGCCTGGTCGTCCCCACCCCCGGCTGGGGTGGTCTCGCGTCTGCTCCTGGCCATGGGCAGCCTCTCCTTTATTTATTATTATAAATAAATAATAACTGATGGAAACTGATAGTTCATGGCAACATGGCTTGATTCTCAGACTCCCCTCTCCTAGCATCTGAATGGACATGTTGAAGCCATTTTGGCAGTCTCATTCAATATAATCAAAGTATACCCTGCCACCTTTTATGCAACTGTGCATAGTTGTGATCCTTCCATCTAGAACAGTGGTGAAACCTATGGCACGCATGCTAGAGGGGGCACTCACAACCCTCTCTGTGGGCACACACACCATTGCCCCAACGAGGTGAGGTGACCAGACACTTCACACACATCCCTCCTATACTTCTAACTGTATGTGTGTGTGAGAGAGACACACACAAAGAGAGAGAGAGTATATACACATGTTCATGATTAAGCATGACAACAGGTCACACAAAGAAACTGCTATGAAAGGAATGTAAAGGCCTGTGATAATCCTAAGGCGATCATAAACAAATGTTGAAAATTCAGCTTCAGTGATATCTTTAGGCTCAAAGCCAAGAAATGTTAGTGCCACTTTCAATTCCCTTCTCTGTAAATTCTTCTATGCATATATTGTATATTATTGGTTGCTGCAGGAAGGTCACTCCATCAAGACTCAGCAATAAAGACTGTAATTTCTATACAAGGAAACTTAAGATCCATTTCAGATCCATGACAACAGAACAGATTTTAACAGTGATATAAAAAAGAAGATAATCCAGACAGCCTCTTGCAGTCCTCTGCACATCTACCAGTTTACTCTCTAAAGGGTTAGGAGATCTTCCAGAGCAGCAGCTGAAGGGAGCAAGAGAGACGTCCCATTGCCTGGGTTATCAATGCTATTTAGTGTTTATTAAAAACAGCTTGTCATAGAGAAGGACTCAGGGCTCTTGGCTACTAGAATGGTCCTTCAGTCACTAACTAATAATCACTCTGGGGTTAATACAAAAGGTCTTCATGTTGTTACATTTCTTTCAAAAGTGCAACTCCTCTGACTTCATGTTTTCTTTTTCAGTCATGTAAGATGATGAAAAAATGAGACTATTAACATATCAGAAGGAAGTGCTAAGAAGTAATAATTTTGCATTAATAACTGTTGAGTCAATTCTACTTCACATGGCTGAATACTGTATTCCTATCTAAGCAATTAGTTGGTAATTACAAATTATACAGCAATATTAAATTGGAGGTGTAAAAATTCTTCAAGGCCTAAATCCAATTATTAGCTCCCACTAGAGTAGACCAACTAAATGAACTGTTGAATAGTGAGTCAACACATTAGCAAATCATAATGATTCAATCGGTCTACAAATGGATTCAGTTCCAAATTTGTTAGGACACGTGTTACAATAATTTGAATACAGATGCATAAGAGAGCTGATGAAAGCTGCAATTCTACACATATTTATTTAAAATTTACTCCCTTTTAATTCAGCAGTTTTACCTGGATAGACATGCATAGGACTCTTACCATATCAGTTAAACAGGTAGCTTAAACTTAAACAGTGGGCTTATAACTTTCTTGGAGCAATCATGTTATAGCTAAATGGAATAGATAAACTAGAACTTTTTATATAGAAAATGGAAGTGAGTCAAGGCCCAGAACGACAGGGAAACTTCTATTAAGATATTCCCTCAGATATTTAGGCAGATATAAAATGTAATTTGTGCCCCTAGTTTTTTCCCTAGTTCCACCTTTTTAACAGCAAGCTATATATATATACTCATACTTCATACCTGTTTTAGTCCCTGTCCCCACTCAAAAGGATTTTTCCTGAAAATAATTTAAAGTTACCTTTATTTATTTATTTTACTTTTGAGTATTCTTTTGAAGAACAAATTCTCTGCTTTGTAAGACTAGGCCCGCAGTGACAGAAAAACTAGCAACTAGTGAAATTTTATTTATATAATCTTGACTTAACAGAAATGAGGCACGGCACTGTTGAGAGTGTGGCTCAAAGCCCGGAATGTTTTATTTTAACAGGGATTTGGCAGCTTAACTCATGATTTCCTGGCAGCCAGAATGCTGTTATCATTATCACTGCTCTAATTGGGAGAGTAACTATATTACCCATAGACTACCCAAGCTTACTAGCAAGCTCTGGAATGGCTAAGATGTGAAAAACATATTTCATATCTTCCAACATATTAAATACATCACAACTTTTTTTACAACTGCTGGAAACTTTATATTTTGAACTAGGCATTTCACCTGCTTGGAGCACTAATTTCTTCCTCTAACATCTGTTAAACTATTCTGCCAAGAATACTTGCCTAAGACAGTGTTTATCATATTAGTCATGATAGTTTTTCTTTAAAATGCCCTTTGCTACTGGAGGAACTGTGGAGTAAAATTATGTACAGCATAGGTCAATCCGTAGGAATTTCTGAATCTGAAGAGTTTCTACATACCTTATTACAACTATGAGAGGAAGAGGTTTTCATTGTTCTTAAATTGTTTTTGACACCCTGCCCATGCTTACAGATGCAGGAAGCTATTGACATATAGTCTCCCATTGCTGAAGCACTTCCCAGAATGCTCATGTCCCCATAGGCCATGACATGGCATACCTTATGAACAGCTCTTTTGCATTACTGCAAAAATGATCAGGATTTTAAAAACAAAACAAAAACTGTTGTAACAGAATGAGTTGGAGGGCCTCCTTGCAAAATCAAAGGCAGGATTTTGAATAGCCTCCTGAGGAACAGGAAGAGATTGGAATCTTGCCAGCAAAAGTCTTGCCAGTGCAGCAACATGGATCTCATTTTTGTATAAGCATTGCCCTGTTGCACATGGCAGTCTCAGATATAAATAGTCAATTAACACTTGTGGAAGGAGATCCCGGATACCTCTTAGTGTGAGGTCTACAGAAGTATATCATACATGCTAAGACAAGTGGTTTGATGAGATAAGGAGTTGACCTTTGTTTACAATTTACATAGGGGTGTTTGCAACAACAAGTCACCAGAACCAACTCTTACTCCTTTTATATCTCATCCATATTTAGTTTCTATATATACAGGGTGGCCTGTAAGCACACAGATACACTGGATACATAAAATATATGGATGGGTCGGGATTTACAGGCCACCCTGTATATGTCGACTTCTGGGCATTATGCAAAAAGTATCACATAAAATAAAGAAAGATCAATAAAGTGTATAATGTGAATTATGTCATCAGTCTCAATAAGACTGCATGCTATTAACCATTAAGGCTATGATTCCAACCCCACATATTTTTTTGGAGGGATAGTGCAGAAGGCAAATAGTCTTAACTAGAGCTTGAAATACAGTGTTATCAATTTTTAAAAGTATATTGTTGTCTTACATATTACTTTGCAGCAGCCATGATATCATTAGTAACAATGTCACATTTTACCAGATTATGAAATTGTGGTAGAAGTCAGTAAGAACTACTTTAATAAGTTGTGTTTAAGGCAAGGTTGTCAGACTCTAGATCAAGTCATTTTCAGTGTTCCAGTTCACACTGAATGTACTAACTAACTTTGTATTTCATTGCCAGAATTATAACTCTTCATTGACACAGATTGGATTACAGTACTTTGCACTCCACCACCCAAGATTAAATGTCAGAAAATAATGCATTAAAATACTGATTCCATAAGTGAGAAACTCTGCAGAAGATAGCATATTACAATATTTTCTTGGCTCTTGTTGTTGTTGAATCTCACAGTCGACTCCGACTCTTTGCGACCCTGTGGACCATTGCTTTCCAGGCACCCCTGTCCTCCACCATCCTCCTCAGTCCGCACAGCCCCGTGCCCATTGTGTCTACAATACCATCTAGCCATCTCATCTTTGGCCGTCCACTTCTTCTTTTGCCCTCCACCTTCCCCAGAATCAAGGCCTTCTCCAGTGAATCTTCTCTTCTCATTTGATGTCCAAAATACTTTAGCTTCATATTTGTTATTTGTCCTTCTAAGGAGCAGTTAGGGCTAATCTCTTCTAATATTGACCTATTTGTTCTCACAGTCCAGGGGACTCTCAAAACTCTCCTCCAGCACCACATCTCAAAGGCATCTATTTTTCTTCGCTCAGCCTTTCTAATGGTCCAGCTCTCACAACCATACATTACCACTGGGAATACCATTGCTTTGACTATGTGGACCTTTGTTTGCAGTGAGATGTCTCTACTTTTCACTATGTTCCCCAGGTTTCTCATAGCTTGCCTCCCAAGAATCAGTTGCCTTTTTATTTCATGGCTGCAATCTCCACCTGCAGTGATCTTTGATCCCAAGAAAGTAAAATCTGTCACTGCTTTTACTTCTTCCCCATCTTGGCTCTGTTGATAGACTAATTTCTCATCTGTGTTGACCCACTATTTGCCTATTCAGAACAGTAGCAGCCAACATTTTAGTAACAAACAATGCTTGCTCTCTGTTCCCAAAGTGCTTATCAGGCCTCAATTTTAGTACAATATATTAGAATGTAATTAAGATAATTTTTGTTTAATCTACAGAGAGGCTAGCTGTTTCAGTCTATTTCAGCAAAGACAAACATCCCACATAAAACAAAAATATCAAGGCCCCTTTCAAGCCCCCACATTTATTTCAGTATGAGCTTTCTTGAATTATAACCAGTGGTGGGATTCTATTTTTTTTACTACCTACTCTGTGGGAGTGGTATGGTGGGCGTGGCCAGGGGGGAAGCCCTTGTGTTGCACCTGAATTGGAACTACTTTATTTCAAAACTTGGATGGGTGGGGCCAGGCAGAATTTCTGCTACCGG
The DNA here is from genome assembly GCA_035047305.1 of Bradypodion pumilum. Lineage (NCBI taxonomy): Eukaryota > Metazoa > Chordata > Lepidosauria > Squamata > Chamaeleonidae > Bradypodion > Bradypodion pumilum. The sequence continues at coordinate 94,610,440 of JAWDJD010000001.1, forward strand.
TTCTGGCGAACTGGTGCGAACCTGCTGATGCCCACCACTGAATATAACCCATTTCTTTAGATACAACTTGTTAATATCCTGTGTCTGAAAAGTGATTTGTTACTTACAAAGACTCATGTTGTAATAAAGTTGGTCTTAAAAGTACCGCAGGGCTTTTAGTTCTAGTTTCTGTTTGTTTTCTATCTGAGGCTTTTTTCCTGTATATTGCTGAGATTGGCAAGCTTTTGTTGTAAAATATTCTGGATAATTTAATCTGCAAAGCATTTCACAAGCTGTTATTGATCACCACTGAACAAGATAAATTGACAACATGAAAATGTTTTTGCTTTGTTACACACATAAAAACCATTAAGACTGCTTTTGTTTGACAGAACATAATAGCTGTTAAAGGAGATCAACTGCATTTTCATTTACCTGACAACAGTATGCAAAAAGCTTTCACCTGCTACAACTGCCTGAAACTTGCCAAACTAATGTCTATTCTCTATGCTTATTTTAATATTCATACAACAGAAAACATGAGTGTTTTATACGAAGCTTTGAAGACTCTTCCACCATAAAGTCTGTCTTCTGCCACACAAAAAAAACCCATCACATATATTACGATTTTTTCAAATGTTCATTTAGATCAGCCATCTTCATGAAACTGCATTTAGGAACTGCACAACGGTCCATTATATTAACAACAGCATACCCAAATACTAAAAAAGTGTTTTACTACTGCACACTCCCTTCTAAAAAGCACTTTATAAAAATATACCAATTATAATACTATACTAAATTCAAGAAAGAAATAGATCAAAGTAGTATAATACGGTTTGCAATAGATATGCCATGGAAGTTTTAAAAAATGCCATCAGGAATGTTGACTATTGAGTTATCACTGAACAAGATGGGAAAAATACAAAACATACCAGGTAAAATGCAAGATCAACAGAGCTAAGCTAATATAAAATCATACTGTTTTAGATTATCTATAATTCTAATTATATGACCAACAGAGGAGCCTAAATTAGTTTTATGTTGCTCCTCTACTATTAAAAGCATAATTTAGGCTGCCAACAGTTACAACAAAACAATACATTCTGAATAGGAATCAAGTGAGAATAACACGGCATAAGCATAATTTATTGACTATCTTTACTTTGTTTTCTATTATCTTTTTCATAAGCAATAGTAGCACATGCACATGAAAGGAAGTTGACATATAAATCTATCACATCCATCTTTATGTATAGGGAGAGACTTACTTTTGCCATAATCCTATGCAGGCATCAGAGCATCAATGTACCAGATCAATGTTATGTTTTGACAAGATTATAGACAGACCTAAACCTATGTTCCTGTTCTTTTGACTATATTAGACATTATTTTATTGTTCTTTATCTAACAGACAGCACTTATTATCTAACTGATTATTACCCAACAGACAAGTTGCATAAATCAAAAGTCTCTTCTCATTTCCTTAAAAACTAAGCATTTTTATCACAGCATAGAGACATTCTACCTGCCATTAGGTACTTTCAAAGATGGTCCATATTCTACAAAAGAGGAAGTGACATACTCCCCAATTTCGAAATATGACCCCTGTTTGGATCACAAGCCACCACTGGTAATGTTTGAACTGATAATGTATAGTGTACATAATGTATAACAATATGAGTGAAAAAAGTTGACTAACAAATGAAACAACTGAATGTGTTGATGAGACCAGGAAATATCAACGGTTATCTTACATATTATACTATTTTTATTAGCATGGTTTTTAACAATTTGGTTAATTTAATGTGTATCAATACATAAAAATGAAAATAGTATAGTGTAACATTTCTAGCAGATTACTTTAAAAAATGACTAAATAATGCTTGTCCATTTTTACCAGGAGAGGTATCATAAAAACAATAGCAAACTAGTGCAAAATAATCCTCTTTAGTAAAAAAAAAGTTTGGACTGCTCAACAGCAACACAAAACTGCTAGGCCAGAGCAGTTCGTATAACTTTATAAATAAAGGAACTTTTTTTTTTAACAATGTATGTCTTAAAATTGAACTGCTCTTAAAATTGAATTAACCTAGCCCTTTTATTTGGTGCCACAGTGAGAAGCAATGACAATAAACTTCACCAGTTAGCAAAGCTTAGAGTCAGGTCACAAGGGAGATTCTTACCTTTCAAAAGGGGAGAAAAGCAATCTATCAATGCATTTCAAAAAGTGTCAAAACACTTTACAAATTAATTATTGGAAGATTGTAGATCTGCTCCGGTGCATCTATAATTTGTTGAATAAGCTCTATGTGTAAGGAGTAATAAATAGAGTTGTTAATTTTGCTTCATCCCTGAGGAATAACAGAATAGGGGGTGCCAAATATACTTGAGTTCATATGCAACAGTGAATTCTAACGACATTGTTAATTAACCTTGTCTTAAGTCCCTCTTTTGCCAGAGAGCCTGCAAGTCACAGAAAGGCTAGGATCACTCACCGTTCTTATTCTTAAAGATGTTTAAAATTGGGAGAATCTGTCGATAATAGGGCACTAAGGCTTCCCCCACCATGTCAGCTGACACAACCAAGTGTTGAAGGATTTTGAGCGTTATGCAGATGACCTGTCGGTTTCGAAGGTTCAGCGCATCTTTGATGAACAAAAAAGAGAGAAGCAGAAAACAAAGGAATTAATTTCAAAAATGTAGTAGGGAGGGATGAGAAATCCTCTAATGGACAAATTTAATTACACGGTATTCTGCTGGGGATTGTAAATGGGCCTTTATTAGCCAGGCTTTGAAAGAACCCAAAGATGGATTGCAAACCCTATGTGATAAAACATTACCTTGTCTGACTGTTATTTGTTCCCACAATTTGTGCTGACTCCTCACTAACCCTAAGAAGGCAACTCATTATTACTTCTCACTGCCAATGTTACTGCCCCCCCCCCAAAAAAAAAGATGGAGAAGAAAGCCAGCAGTAAGTACCACTGGGATTAATGGAACTGCAGAAGCAACCCACAAAGGGTAACAACAGAGACATTCTAGCACAACAATTAGCCTGTTTGTATTTGCTTGCTTGGCGATTGTTTTATTCATTCAATTCTTCTTACTCAGAGAAAGAGGACAACGAAACAAATGTTTATTTTTTTTAAAAAAAGCTTGTAGGCTGCTTTTAAAAGACAAACAATCTGAGAAATAAGATTCTATCTTGCCTACTTGAGAGATTTTTGTGTAATTCCAGGAAGATGAATGTGGACATTGCTGTCAATATACCTTTTGTCCTTGTGCCATTTTGGATTTCACAAAGACAGAGAAAGACTTTCCCCTTTGTATTTCAAAAATTAATTATTTTCAAATGCATAATTCAAAGCCAAAATGCTTCAAATTATTGGCCGCCTCCTCCAAAATTATGCAGTTCGGAAGCAAGGGTCACCATCTGTAACTTTGTCTCCACACATTTGAAATGAATGGAAATATGGATAGAACTGCTATAGTCCTCACAGCATAAGTTTTGAATCGATGCACACCACTCAGTAAGCGTCTCAAATGTTGGAATATGAAACTTAATGCTTTGAAACATCCCTTAAAAGTTAAAAAGTCAACACAGTTTTGTGTTAATGTCAGGACCTGAATGAGACAAGGAAAAAAATATGAACATATATTGGAGCAGGAATATCCTAAATATACGACAGTTGCTGCGAGAAAGAGAAAAAGGGGTATAAATGTAAATAAATAAATAAACTACTGGGGTGCTGCACTATCACACAGACTGGCACAATTTCTACGGCATAATCAGATCATCGGGAATTACCCTTATTAAAACAGCGGAGAGTATTATCGGCTGTCCACTCTCCACCGTAGAACAAATTTACACCATCAGGTGCCACAGAAAAGCATTAGATATAGTAGGAGACCCATCGCATCCTGGCCACTGCTTCTTCGAGCTTCTGCCATTGGGACGGAGACATAGAACAATGAAGGTAAAAACGAGCCGTCTCAAGAACAGTTTCTTCTCCAGAGCAATTTTGGCCTTAAATGGAAACTCTGGAGTCTGAAGTCATTTTATCTTATTTTAAATTTTTGTATGGTACTGTCTTAATTAGTGTTTCTGTTGCTGTTTTAAATTATGGGGTGTGCCTTTTTGAGTTGATATATAGCAACCGAGAAATGTCGCTGTTCCCGCAAGGGAACAGTGACAATAAAGATTTATCTTATCTTATCTTATCTTATCTTATCTTATCTTATCTTATCTTATCTTATCTTATCTTATCTTATCTTATCTTATCTTATCTTATCTTATCTTATCTTATCTTATGAATAGCATTTTGATTGCAAGGAGATGTTAGATCAGTGACCTTTTAGAGACCGAGTGCCCAAACTGCAACTCAAAACTCACTAATTTATCGCAAAGTGTCAACACAGCAACAGGGGAGGAAGGAAACACTCCCATTGGGCTGCTGGGCATAGGGGCGGGGCGAACTCTGTGCTGCGGGGAGGGAGGAAGCACTCCCATTGTGCTGCTGGGCAGAGGGGCGGGGCGAACTCTGTGCTGGTGTGACTGCACAGGTGCCCACAGAGATGGTTCTGAGTGCCACCTCTGGCATGTGTGTCATAGGTTCGCCACCACTGCGTTAGATGAAGCAACTACAATTTGTGCTGGTTGTAATCTATCATTGTCAGAGATTAGTGCCTTCATTGAAGCCATAGCTGTCAAGTATCCCATATTGGCCGGGAAAACCCCTTATTTTATCCTCTTCCCTGCCATCATCCCATATTAATTAGTCTGCAATGCCCTATTGCCGCCATTGGAGGGCAGCAAAGGATAAGCATAGCTGTCAAGTATCCCATATTTGCTGGGAAATTTCCCTTATTTCCAAATCCAAAACTTGACAGATATGATTGAAGCATTACCAGTGTGTTCTACTACCTCATCATAATTAAGAGTAGTTCTTAAACTAAAAAAAACTCCCACTGAGTGCCATAACAAGACACAAAAGAATACCCAATTGTTGGGGTCAATTTTTCCCACCTTCAAATCTGCCATCTCCCCAATGCATTGCTTACTAACAGAGTAGCAAATGAAGTGGAAGTGAAGGCATTTTGGCTAAGTCATACAAACGGGTGGTGGTGGTACTTATTTTAATAATTTTGCCACTCTCATAAGAGCTCCCTCTGTAAAATGGGAAAACACTGCTTCCTTCTTCTTCTCAACAAACATAGGGCAGAATATGCCCCAAATTCCCAAGTGTAAGGCTCTGACCAAAGAAATATTTGCATCAGCTTGCAATGGACACGAAAAATGCCTGTGGATCTCTATATAAGCAGTGGCTGTACACAAAAAACTATGGCTGCATTCCAGAACAAATGTGTGAAAAATAATTTCAGAGGCTGCCAACCTGGCACTCTTGACGGGCAAGGTCAGACATTGAACTGAGGAACTCTCATGTGAAAAGCAGTTGCTCTTTCTGCTAGGCTGCAATGCCATTCTCATATTCTCAGTCTCTTTAAGGAAAGGATCTGCCCAAATATTTTGGGGGAAAAATACATGACTAACCTGTCTATGTTACAAAACATGCACACTCATATAATGCATATAAGCCCAGCCTTGTGTGTACCTTGGAATGTGTTTGATCAGAAAGAGGTAACCAGATGTTCTCCTTAGGGCCATGTAAGAACATTTCAATATTTCAATTATCTTTGGATGAGATGAAACACAAGCAGGTTCACTGGTGTATTTTCTCTGACAGTAGCTGCTCTAGACAATTTAAAACTCCTTGTCCCTTAGTAATGTTTTTGACAACTAGTGGATAAAAAGACGGGAACTAATCTGACCTGATGTGTTTGCTTGGACAGCTGGAGGAATCTGTCTTTCTCTAAGATGTCAAATGCAATAAAAATAATAATGGCACCTTCTCTGGGATACACTGATCTTTATACAAGGGAATGTGGGCTGTGTTCTCCAATATATATTCTTACTTAAAAACTAAAATCACATGGCAGTACAGTAGTAGTGATAGCAATATACACACACACACACACACACACACACACACACACACACCCTGGGGAATTTCTCCTCTCACAATAGAGCAGGGTTGCTGCTTTCGTGCAATGACTATCATAGTAAAAGGTACAGGTGAAACTCGGAAAATTAGAATATCGTGCAAATGTCCATTCATTTCACTTAAAAGGTGAAACAAATATATGAGATAGACTCACTACATGCAAAGCAAGAGATGTCATGCCTTAATTCGTTATAATTGTGATGGTCATGATGTACAGCATACATGAGATAATGTGATGATTATGGGGTACCTGAGATGGGAGGGGTTAGAGTTTTCATAAGCTGTAAGCCATAAGCATCAATAATATAACAAAGTAAGGCTTTGCATGTAATGAGTCTATCTCATATATTTGTTTTACCTTTTAAGTTGCATTACTGGATTGAATGAACATTTGCATGATATTCTAATTTTCCGAGTTTCACCTGTAGATATTGGGATAGCCACAGTCACAGATAACCGTTTTTTGCCTTATGCAACAACTGCTTATCAAAAAGTGGTATGGGCAGTTTAATTCCAATCTTTTCAGAAAATTGCACACGTGTAAATACAAACCACTATTTTAGACCCTTGGGGATGATGTAAAAAGTGTCTATGTTTCACTTTTTTTTGCATGTTTTCATTCCTTTCAAACAAATTAATAGAACAAAGTATCTAGTGTGCATGCACGTACGCATGCACACACACACCTCTCTGATCTTTTGCTAATGCAAAAATGAACATGGATTTAGGGGGGGGGGATTCAGCAGCAACAGGAGTGTGCCTTGAATACAACAACACAATACTTCCTCCCCCATCAAATGTAAACGTGGAGATGGGTGGGGCATACTTATATTTGTATCTACTGCAGCAAAGCAGCTAAAGCTACACCTGATTTTATAATATAATGTTCATCTGGAAAGGCCCAATGCACAAATCGATCTAGTTTCTTTCAGAAAGGCATTTTGTCTTGATATAAAGACTAAAGAAAAAGCAGAATCACCTCCTCCCTAGATAGTACATTTACAAACTGTTAACATTTGCTCTCTGTAATCTATATGTTTTAACTTTTCTTGATATATCAACCCTCCAGGCCATCGATACTTCTCCCCCTGAATACTTTGCTCTTGTTCTTTTTTCATGTGTTCTAAAAATATTTCTACAAGGCAGGTTGAATAGCCAGATAGACAGTGCTCTGCTTAAAAATATTGAACAATCAAAGACAATTACTCAAAGGCTAAAATGCATTTGGATATGGTTTAGTTCTATAAAATTTTAACTGCAAATGTTGAGTTAATCTTCATTATCCCTTTCTTCTTTTTGTTCCATAATTTCATTCATTTGAAGAAGATTCTAGTTGAATTCTCAACTCTCCTACGATGGCCAATTTTCAGCAATTTAAGACTTGCTGGTTCTGTCAAGATGAGACCGTCAAGCTTTTGAAAAGTGATCTGAACCCCTCCTTAAGAGTTCTATATTAATGGAACTCCGGGGAAATATCAGAAGCCTATGTGTTCACAGATGGCAATCATCTTTTTTTAAAAGAGAGAAATTCATGTGTATGACCCAACCAAATTTTGTATACGTTCAAAGTCCTCAATACCTAGGGTTGCCATATGTCCCAGTTTTCCAGGATTTTCCCAGATTCAAGCTGTCCCGGGCGGTTCAAGGAAAAACATGTAAAAGTCCTTGATTTTTAAATTTGAACAAAGGAAGCAAGATCACACCTCACCAAGGGTTTTTTGCAGAGTTAATTTAATGCCTCCCTGCCTTTCTTTCAATTAACCTGCTTGAAAGTGTCGAAGGCAAAACAGCACCCTGAGAAGCCCACCGGGGAGGGGAGACACTTGCAAGAGAGATAATTGAAAGAAAGGCACTGAGGCAGTGAAATAACTTTTTGCAAAAATCCCTTGGCTCACCTTAAAGTTTGGGGGACAAGGAGTTGTCCTCAGCCCTTTTCCTTGAAAACTGGGAGGGAGCAAGAAATACCCATATCTAAGAAGCCAAACCTCCACCATACTCTGGGATAGAGGATTCCTTCTTCAAGTGACCGTATAGGGTTAATTGCATAGGGTCGTTATTCCTAGAGAGGAAGGGAACAGGGTGGACAGAAAGTGAAGAATCCTCCATCACAAAGGTCCTCTTCCAAATAAGTCCCTTCCTGTCTCCTGCTTTTCTCCTTTCGGAGGGAAACAGATGCGCCATGGACTGCATTACCGTTCCGAGCCCCTCTTTAGAACTTTCTTCCAAGGGACCCTCATGTGGGGTTTGAGGATGTCTACTTCAGTGGGGTGTGTGTGAAGGGGAGGGTGGGGTGACCTCTGGAAGAGGTAGGGTGGTTTCAAGAGTGGCCCAAGAAATTTTATTCAAAAAAACAAAAATAGAACCATCAAGAATAGTCTTTTGCAAGAAGAATCACATGGGGAAAAACCTCTTGACTACAGTTTATTTTAAACTGACTAAGGCTGTCCACCCTGGATGGGGATTCCACGGGGTCTCAGAGGCACAGTCTCCCTGACAGCCCCGTCCAACGCATGCACAGTTTGAAGAATGAAGTGATGTCATGTGGCTGTCCCGGTTTGGCAGGAGAGAATTATGGCAACCATATTAATACCTTTCTTTCACCTTCTGGATATCCTTTGAGTCTCTTATTCCTCAGATGTAGCAGACTGAATGTACAAAATTATTCTACTTTTTCTTCATTTTATTAAGCAAGTACATACCAGCAGATATAAATGGATATATGGGTATGGAATAAATGTTTAAAAGCTTAAAATTTAATTTAAAACCTTAAAAAGCTTAATCTATCAAAACAGAGTTATAAAAGTTAAAATACAGGAAAATAAAATTTAGAGCTATGGAAATTATTAATAAAAAATCTCTAACAAAATGAATATAGTGTTTAAGAAAGACAATATTTATGTACTATTAAAAAGTCAAGAATAAAATAATGTTACAAATAAGTTTTATGAGTTACAAAAATCTCTCAGTTACATAACTGTCAAATAAGTCACATCAATAAAAATGTCTTAACAGAAAATACCTTAACGAAATGTGTTAAAGTCTAGTTAATAGAGCATAAGTAAATTAAACAATCACATCAATAAAAAAAAATCTTATCCCACTCAGACAGAGGTGTTTTTCTCCTGGCTCATTTTTTGCTATTTAAGATATAACTTTTATATCTTACTGAACCTTGTTTTTTGAAATAAACTATCCTGTTTTACCTCAGGACTATTCTAGGGTTGGACAGTCCTAAAATTCTGTTGCAATACAATTTCTTGTACCTTTTGTAGTGTTCTCACTTCTACATTAGTATTTTGCCTCCTACCCAGGTGGAGAAAATATGTTCTTGTTTCCAGTTCAGTCAGAAGGAGATATGGTTCCTTTTTGACTCCTATCTAGTTGGCAGCGCATACCCTCACACCTAAGCCTGTGATCAGTTACAAATTTCAAAAGGGGGCATTTTAGGGTAACAAATTCATTCATTCACTCATTCACTTGTCAGCTGTTTCTGTTTTTATTTAAAAATAGGAACAACCTTGTTGCTACGTTTTGACCGAGAGTGGCCAAACTAATCACCACTCAAGCCATGTTTTAAAAGACACTAATCCCCCCTCTTTATAACCCCTTTCAATAACCCTTTAAACAAATAATATATTTTATTAACCCTGACAATGTAGTGGCATTCTTTATATTTCTATATAATACTAATTGTGTGCCATCCTGGCTTACCTTTTGTGTGTGTGTGGTTTTCTATGTAGAGATAACTCAGAAGTGGTTTATCATTCCCTTCTTCTGGGGGTGCCCTGGGAATGTGCAGCTTGCACATGACTAAATAAGCTGGGTTGTCTCTCAAGAGGCATAGTGATTTTGCTTCATTTTGATTTGCTCCAGTGCTGGATCTGCTCATGTGGGGCCTATTGCTGAATTATTCTATGCACTTTGTGAGTATGTATCATGTGATGACATTTTCTTATTGTTGCTTGTAGCTCCATTATGGAAGATCTTTGTTATGGTGAGCATAGTATAGTATGTATCATTATTTCTTCAATACTCAAAGCTAGGCTATTATTGCTAGAAACATGACTAGTTATATGATTAGAAGTCACTTAAGAAAGTATGACTTGTTTACTCCAGATATTCAGTGGTGAGAATTCCAAGAATGATTTTAAAAAAACTAGGCTAGACCATTCTTGCATGTTCTTCCACTCTGATGTCTGATTCTGCTCTGCTTTTACATTTGGTTGTTACCACTTTGCTTATTAGAGAAATACTCTGTTATCATTTTGTCAATTAGTTAAATGTAAACATCAAAGAAGTTGATAGATATGCTGAATGAACAGGTGCACCTACTGCTAGGGTATCAAAAACTATATGAGGAGCTGAGATGTGTTGATTCTGTAAACTTCACGATAGATCTTTGTCCTGACAGATGCTGTGTAATTGATGATTCCAGGAGTTGCCCATTCATTGTTTTTTAGGCACTCTGGGCAAGGAAAAGGGGTGAACTTGTCATCTACTCCACTACTTTACTGTTCATGCTTTCGTCTCTGTTGTTACTGCTATTCTTCCCCTGCCCCAATCTTTTTTGTTTTTGTTAACACCCACTCCCCCTTTTTTTCCTTCATCATTGACATTTTTGCTCTAAAAGGTCCCTTGATTTCTTAAAGAGATCTCAGTTCTCGCCATTATGTTGTTTCTCTCTATTACATTCATTTGTTCATTTAAGAAGGCCTACTTATCTCTTGCTTTTCTTTGGAAATCTACATTCAGTTGGGTGAATCTCTCTCTTTCGCCTTTGCCTTTTACTTGCTTTCTTTCCTCAGCTATTGTAAAGCCTCATCAGACAACCACTTTGCTGCTTCTTGCATTTCTTTTTCTCTGGGATGTGTCTAATTGCTGCCTCCTGTACAATCTCATAATCCTTTGCTCATAGTTCTTCAGGCAATCTTTCTATCATGTCTAATCCCTTAAATCTATTCTTCACCTCCACCATATATTCACAAGGGATGTGATCTAGGTCATACCTGAATGGCGTAATGGTGTTCCCTACATTCTTCATTCTAAGCCTGAATTTTGCAATCAGTAGCTCATGATCTGAGCCATAGTCAGCTCCAGGCCTCTTTTTTACTGACTGTTTAGGGTGGGGTAGCCAACATTTTTAAGTTGGGGGCTGGGTTACGCTCCCTCAGACAGTTGAGTAGGCTGGATTGGAGGTTTCCTCACCGTAAATGCTGCCGTAAAACACATCTGTGGCTGTCGTAAATGCTTTTATGACAGCCATAGGCACATTTACAGCTGTCGTAAATGTGTCCCTTTCCACTTCCAGTGGTGGTGGCGCGGGCCTGATGAATTGGCACCATGGGCCAGGGCCAGCCCATGGGCTGTAGGTTGTCCACCCCTGGTTTAGGGCTTCTCCATATTTGGCTGCAAAGTACAAAATGAATCTGATTTTGGTGTTGGCCATCTGGTGATGTCCAAGAGTTGCCTCATAGGATGTTGGAAGAGGGTATCAATAGTGTGTTCTCTTGACAAAACTCTGTTAGCCTTTGCCCTGCTTCATTTTGTACTCCAAGGCTAAATGTGCCCATTACTCCAGTTACCTTTTGACTTCCTACTTTGGCATTCCAGTCCCCTATAATGATCAGGACATCTTATTTTGGTGTCAGTTCTAGAAGGTGCTTCATAGAACCACTTGACTTCAGCCTCTTCTGCATCAGTCATTGGGGCATAGGCTTGGATTACTGTGATGTTTAATGGTTTACCTTGGATTTAGACCGAGGTCATTCTGTTGTTTTTGAGATTGTATCCCATTACTTCTTTCCTCACTCTCTTATTGACTAGGCAAAAATTGCAGGGCAGTCAGTGTTGGGAGTCAGTCCTCAGGGAACAATTCTAAATGAGTAAGGACAGGTAGTACTGGGACAATGCTTTTTATCCCACTACACCAAGGAAAAATAGCTTCCCTGTGTATGGATTTGAATGCAGATATGCTGACAATCTATTCAAATCTACAACAAATATATCAGAATAATCCCAGAACAAATGGAGTCAACACTACAACATTCACAAGCTCAGAAATAGCTTGTAACTAGAAACAGTACATCTGGAAACACCATCTTTGGTCATCAGAATGTCACACTTGGCTGCAGATAGATGACTAAAAACCGATTTTGAAACCTGTATTTTTTCAAATCAATTTAAGTTCATGTAGAATATGAATCAATGACCATGTCCATGATGAAGTCTTGTAAATTGCTTAATTTTTATAGCTGTATAATAATTCTTACGATTACTCTGCTTTGCACACTGTTTCTTTCTAAACTAAATTCTGAATGCATTGTTCTTTTGGTTCTTGCATTGAGATGTACAGAATTTTGAGATTACCCTGGACAGCAAGGAGAACAAGTAAGTCAATCCTGAAGGAAATCAACCCTGAATGCTCCTTAGAAGGACAAATATTGAAGATGAAGCTAAAATACTTTGGACACCAAATTTGAAGAGAGGACTCACTTGAGAAGGCCTTGATGCTGGGAAAGATGAAAGGCAAAAGTAAAAAGGGGGAGGCAGAGGATGAGATTGATAGATGAAATTGTTAACGCAGTGGGCATAGAGCAGAGCGGGCTGCAGAGGATGGTGGAGGATAGGGGTGCCTGGCGTGCAGTGGTCCATGGGGTTGCAAAGGGTCGGACTCGACTGTGCGACTGAACAACAACAACAACAATGCAAGATTACATGTATCATGTAAACAAATAAATTTGAATCAATTTCACCAGTGTCTTTAAGCATGTAACCACACCCTAACAGAAGCATCTGAATATCACACCACGAGTTTCTCTAACCTTTGAAGAATGCAAATTACTTGCTTTGTTTGATAATTGGTATTCAGCACTTAAGCACAGGGTTCCTTTGAAGCCCGATTATACAAACACAGGAACTTCGCTGTAAACAGCTTTCTGCAACTTTAATACATTCCAGCTCTAATGTCTGTTTTATGTGGTTACTTGGTCACCAGTTTCAGATGGGCAAACATAAACTATGAAAAAATCTACATTTGGATGCCAAGATGGAATTTGTTACTGTTTATACATATAGGTATATTTGCATTAAAAACATGCATTTTAGGAACAGTGACTAAGTAAGATTTGCAGACTTAAAATTAAGGTCTATAGATTTTGAGTGTCCAGAAAGACATGCACACACCATAGTGCAATGTATAAATACAAACTTGCAGCCAAAAACCCAAGGAATAAAGCAAAGAGAAAAGAAGCTAGAGTACATAAATTGATAGTCCTTGTTTTCAAAACAGACAAGCCCTTTCCATAATCTTGATCAAGGAAGACTTGAGCTAAGGAGGTATGTGAACAAAACCAAGATGGAAATTATTTCAGTATAGAGACTAAGACAAAAAGGTATTTCCTCTTTTTATAACATCACTCTTGGGAACATAAATATTTCCATGATACATGCTGAGGTATTAGACATGTAAACAAAGCCACCATTGTCATCACCATGACCACCACCACCACCATCTTAGAACTGCAGAGCTGGAAGGGAATCTATGAAACATTAAGCCCAGTCTCTTTCAAGGAGGCACAGCATGGAATCAAACTCCCAACTTTTGATTCTGCAACCAGAAACCTAAACCACTGACTATTTAGCAGTTCCTCATTCAGCCTAACAACTTGTGTTAAATTCTGTTGGAATCAAGAGTCTTTTTCCTCTTAAAAGTGTACTGCTGCTATATACAAAATCACTGCCTTGTCTAGCAGAGCCCTGAATCTACAACAAATAATGATGAAGAAAAGTTGCCAAATTCATGGTGCAGCTCGAATTTTAATTCTTGGAAGAAACAGATGAGAACACCTATTAGCACTACAGTGTATAGAAGAAGTTTTAGAAAATAGCAGCTTAGAAAAAAATACAAAATAGTACTGGATTGGACTGGACTATCTGATTTTACCTTTGAAGATGCAAGTTTATGGCTTGTGCAAATTAGCAATCATCAACACTGCAGACATTCTACAGCGAAACAAGAATTGTCCATCTGATAGATAAATTGTCAGTGTGCACTTGCAAGATAAATTTATTTTGGGAAGATAATTCATGATTTTCCTAAGAAAATGGATAGGGAAGAAAAGCCTGAAAATAACTTTGTTTACAAATTGTTTAAACTCATGTTAGCTCATTTTTCATTGTATTTTGTATCTACTGTACTGGATTTTGTATCTATTGTATTTTGCACCGTGTTTTCTATAGTGTATTTTTTGCTTTTTGTGATATTGGAACTGTACTTGTATTGCATTGTATTTTCATGTTGGATGTGCCCTTTTGATATATTGATTTTTATTATTCTGACATGTGCTGAGATATTGTATTATTATTGTGGAATTTATTGTAAACGTATTGACTATTTATTTTCTGTATCATTATATTGTTATTGTTCTTGTATTAACTTGCTGTAAGCCGCTCTGAGTTGGCCTGTGCCGAGTAGAGCGGGGTATAAATCCAATAAACATAAACATAAACATTAGATTTTTTAAAAAATTCCAAACTTCATCAGGAAAATAATTTATTAGGTATATAGAACAAATTTTAGAAACAGTCAGCAAATTTTGTAGGAGTCTTCTTCAAAAACTAGGGGAAAAGGGGAGGCTGTTTCAGAAAATAGAAAACTATAAGCTAGGTTATTGTTGACCTCTTATGGTGTCTGTACAGGGAGCGACATCATCACCAGCAAGAGACTGTTGCTAATTGAAGAGCCCTTTTATTGATTTTGGGGTACACACAATCACATACAATGAGATAACATAATGCTCATCCTGAAACTGAAACAAAAAATATTGAAGTGCAGCACATTGAGAAGGGAAAAATAAAGAGTGCTATAAAGATGAAATCTGTGGGCATAGAGTTGATTTATTGGTTAATGTGTGTGATATTATGCTCATGAAGATATGAGGTTCGAAATTAAAAAAATCACTAAAGTGCTTAAGAATAGATGCTTCCAAAAGAAAACCCAAAAATGAGGACACTAAAAACTGTTTTGTAACACTTTTCACTTCCCTTTCTGTGTGGTTTTCACATGACAACTTGATATTACAAAAGGAATTTATTAATTAAATTTATTAATTTAATTTCTTATATACCAGGATGAGCATTATCATAAGCACAAGACATGCTAGACAGCACAGTGTTATGAGATTAAGTCACCAAATGTGTGACTGAAGACAGAAAGCTCCTGGTCTTCACCCTACAATTAGCTCAAGAGCTGCCATTTTCTGCTGCAAAATCTGCCATGGTTTACTGTTTAATTAGCAACTTGTCAAAATGTCATCTTATGTAACTCAATGTCAGCCTTCCCCTATATGCATACTTACTTTTTACTGGGATAATGAGCTGAGGAATGACAGGAAGGATCTTGTTACCCCCATGCTCCAGCATATCGTGGATGCCTTGCCGAGCAAAGAATTCATAGGGAAACTGCATTTCACACAGACCATCGAAAAACAGTGGCAAATAGTGATGATAGTCCAGTTTTTCAATCTCTACCTAAGAATGACACAGGGGGGGGGGGAGACAAAGACATAACATGTTGAGATGATTCAAAGATCCATGAGGATGTTTCATTGAGCCATAGATATGTAGTATGTTGGGATAATTTTTGTTGTTCAGTTGCACAGTCAATTCCGACCCATTGTGACCCCATGGACCACTGCACGCCAGGCACCCCTATCCTCCACCATCCTCCTCAGCCCACCCAGCTTTGTGTCCGTTGCATCAACAATGCCATATAGCCATCTCATTCTCTGCTGCCCCTTCTTCTTTTGCTCTCCACCTTTCCCAGCATCAAGGCCTTCTCAACTGAATCCTGTCTTCTCATTTGATGTCCAAAGTACTTTAACTTCATCTTCAATATTTGACCTTCCAAGGAGCAGTCGGGGTTGATTTGTTTTAAGATCGACCTATTTGTTCTCTTTACTTTGCTGTTAGGATACTATAGTATGCCAAACTAGTAAGGGCCACAATTTTATTTTCCAATATAATTTGATTTGCTTCATTTGGAGCATAAAGTCATTGAGCAAAGTTCTGTTGCATAGCATTGTACCTGGCACAACTCAGATCAAATGCTGGAGATATCTATATTATACCAACAAAAAGCTTCCTATCTGCATTCCAAGTCTCAGTTGGCTCTGTTTTGCCATAGAGAGCCTTTGAGAGTCATAGGAGAGAGGGGAAGACATAAAAATCCAAACATGGTTGCCAGATCAATGGCAGCTGTCTCAACCTTAGCGCTAGTGGTCTGGGTAGGATTTCTTCTTTTTAAAGGATTCCCCAAGACAAAAGGGAGCTTGAGTAGTCCTGGAACCTAAATAAGGGGGTTTGGAAACTTTTAATTGCTATAAAAGAAACATTTCTAGCACCCAATCAAAGTTGCACTAGGTACAAGTTACACAACAGGTTGTTGTTCATTATGTCAGTTACAAAAACATCAATTTTATGAGACATAAATTAAATCTAACAAAAAGGCAGGTTCATTGAATACAAAGCTGTCATTGTTTTATAAGTTTAAAGGTGAAAATGGGAGTGGTATTTTTCCATATTATTAAAACTGCCATTGTATAATATAAGGACATATATGAATATAGAAAATGACAGATAACATCAATTATATATGAATAATCTACTCAAAATATAGCAAAATGCCCCATAGTGATAAGTCCAGGCCAACCCAAGAGCAGACAACAAACATTCAAATTGTAATTTTAAAAAGCCACATATGTACCTGGATTCACCTTGATCTGATACCTCAAAGAATTGATCATATTAAAAATGAATGACAAATGTACACAATAACAGTTTTATGTAATGATGGTTGATATACAGCACATCTTCTATGTACAAGCAGAAAATAAATTGATGTAGTGAGTTGGTGTTGAGTCCGAGAATAATTAGCAACACGACAGCAAGTTCGGGGTTAACATCAGTGATTTATTATCAGCTTAGATACTGGTTGTGTGGATAACTTATACTGGGGAATAAGGGGACGAGGTAGCAACTTATATACAGACACAATGGCAGTTACAGTGATAATTTGCCTGAGCTTTTGCTAACGTGGGAAACCTGTGTTAGAACCAATCAGATTACATTGACAACATATGAATGTGGGGCCTTATAGAAAGGGCGTGCGTTTACAGCAAAGACTTAATGGTGAGTTCAGAATTAAAGCAATAATGCATTTGGACACAACATTCCTCCCCCCTTAGAGGGGAACCCACTCCCCATACCTTTGGGGTGGACCACAGGTCCGTTTAGGGCGCCCAACACTCGTGGGACTTAGGGCAACGGGTACGGGAGGACCAGGGTCTATGGAAGTGCTGGTGGACTCACTGGTCGACCTAGGCAAGCTAGGTTTTGTGGGGGGCTTACGTGAAGCAGGGTTTGTGGGGGGCTTACTAAAAGCAGAGATTGGAACCGATAGCCATGGTGCACATCCCAGACTCAAATCAGCTGTAGAGTCTGCCAACTCCGGAGGAGTTCTCGGCGAAGGGGGCACCATGGTGGCCGACAAGAAGTCAGTGGAGGGCTGCACTGTGGCATTACCTTGTAATGGTGCCGAAACTGTACCCATAGAGCGAGGGAAATTTTCTACCGCAGAATCGGCGGTGTCACCTTCCCCTGGCCCCCCAGAAGAAGGATGAACTGTGGCGAGTGGCTCAGAGATATGAGGAGGGGGCTGACTGAATAGATCTGGATCCGGATCAAAATCGGGGAGGTCCAACTCCCCCAGGGAAGGATCACCTTGATATGACCCCATTTCAGCTAAATCTGAAAGAACGTTTTGTCCCATCACACGGGGATGACTCTTAACCTGCCCCCTTCCTCTCGGGAAACTTGCCGCATAAGGGCAACCAACCCTAGCCTCGAATTCTTGGTTGAGGCTGGGACACCAAAAATGACTCTTGGCAAATGCTTTTGAGAAAATGACGCCCGTGCACCCCGATAACAGTGTATGCAGAACCTTTGCCCGTAGTGCAGATGGAACTAACATTTTATCCTCCCAAAACAAACATTCCCCCAGCACAGACAATTTATTACATTCCCTGTAATACCCCTTGAGTTCTTTAGAAACCGGTGGCGGTGGCCACCCAACTTGTACCCAAAACACAACCCTAGACATCAGGGGATCTTCACATGTGGCCTTCTCAATGTCCAAGTTGGCCTTCGGTGTCGTAATGATGTGGGACTCCCACAGTTCTGAAATAGAGGCTTCCACTGTGCCCAGGGGAACAAGTTCATTGAGTCCCATCATAGGACAGTCTTTGGGTGTAACACGCACTCAGCGGGACTTCAGACTATTGGGCTTGGCCATAGAGTCCAAGTCAGAATGAACAGGGGCCCCTTAAAAGTTCCCAACCCCGGGCGGGACACATCAGGGTACTTATCACCAATGGCCTGAATGGGGTCAGCCTGAACCATATTGATGCCTGAAAACATGATACCTAGGGGCCCAAACCACTGAGTACCCAAAAGGTTGTTCTTACCCGCCTTGACCACAACAAGTGGGAGTTTTGCAGTGACGCCTTTGAACTGCACGTCAAACAGGCCAATGCCGAGCACAGGGTTGTGGTGACCCTGCACATCTCTCAGCTGGACCTGCAGAGCCCACAACTTGGGCCGGTCTGCTGGCAGAATCTGGAAAAACTCACGCTGGGCGAGGATCGAGTACAATGATCCCGAGTCAATCTCCATGCGGCAATGGTGACCCTGGAGACTGACATCAATGAAGAACTGGCCCATGACCGCACGAACACTGGAGCTGATAACAGAATCTTGACCGCTGTTGATCTTGGAGATTTGTGACTTCTCCTTCTGGCAATCTTTGTCCTTGGAAGACCCACCGGAATGGTGGAGGCACACCCTCACTATGTGCCCATTTCACCCGCACCTGTGGCACTCCGCCTCCTTGAATGGGCACTTCTCTCAAAAATGTTTGCCCCGCACCCTTTGCACGGGACCTTGACGTGGTCAGCAGTTTTGGAAGACTTGCAGTGAACTTTCCACACATCGTCCCCCGACTCTTGGTCATCCGAAGACGATGAGGGCAGCGAATCTGATGAAGATGAACCATAGCACTATGGTCTCTGGTCAGCTGCAGCTTTTTTAAACAAGTGTTTTTCCCGGAACACCTTCTGGTTCCAACGGTAGTTCACCTGGGCTGTGAAGATAGAAACCTTGAGCCTGAAGTGGTCTCTCAGAACCGACAGAATGTCCCTTAGAGAAGTGTCCTTTACTTCTCTTGGCCGAAGCAGGTTCACAATGAGATTGATTGTAGAGATGCCACAGTTTGCGAGAAATGTTGCCTTCCATTCCTCTGGCTTGACCTTGTTGGCCAGAACCCAATTCTCAAACTGGATTTGGTAGCTTGGCCAGATGTCTGTCTTAGACATGTTGAAACCTCCAAATGGCATTGCAGTGGCAGCATATCCCATCCTCGTCGCCAATGTTGAGTCCGAGAGTAATTAGCAATGCGACAGCAAGTTCAGGGTTAACATCAGTGATTTATTATCAGCTCAGATACTGCTTGCTCGGATAACTCGGACTGGGGAATAAGGGGATGAGGTAGCAACTTATATACAGACAGAACGGCAGTTACAGTGATACATTTGCCCGGGGTTTGCCCGGAAACCTGTGTTAGAACCAATCAGATTACATTGACAACATATGAATGTGGGACCTTACAGAAAGGGCACGCATTTACACCAAAGACTTAATGGCGATTTCAGAATTAAAGCAATAATACATTTGGACACAACAGTTGGTTAAGTCAAATCCTTCTTTTAAAAAAACAACAATGACAACCCTGATCTCCAGAGTCCTAGTCCACCACTCTATCCACCATAACACCTTAGGTGCTTTTATATTTTTCAGGTTCTCACCTCCTCCTCCCTAAAATTCTTCATTTCTAATCACATCTCAAAACCCTCAGCCATATCTACCAAGAAACAAGTAACAGCTAAGTATATATACCTAGTTTTTTCTAAAGAGATGCAACTGCTATGAACCATACATGCAACATACATAAAAACCACAACCTTAAAAGGAAGGTAAAGGATTGCTTTATATATAGTGATTGTTTTTCACAACTAGAGATCTAATGTTATTACATCATTTTCACAATGGAAATGCATGCTTTTTCCATGCTTCTATCAATACAAAAGCTGCATGTATGTCTTAGAAAGGATCACATTGGCTATTATGTAGCTCTTTTACCTTCTTGGGTGGTGTCTGTTTTTCAATAGATAAAATGTGAGCTCTTTTAAGTATCCCCATGTAAGCTATAATGGTCTTTTATTGCTTGAAATTGACCATATATACCATATTGTAAGGGTCTGATCAACAGCTGCTGAAATAAAAATCAGATTAATATAATGCTTAAATTAGCTGATACTAACCAAGGTGCCAGATGATCACAGTTTAAGAACAGCTGCACTGGATCTTCTTGCCTCCTCAGTATACTACATACTGCATTTTGAGTTGCTTTGAGCGCAATCTCAGGAGAACTTAAACAGACCAAAGCATGCTGTTTCACTCTCTTTCTTCACATATTAATTGTGCTTAAAATTATTCTGGGGAAATACAACTATAACAGCAGATAAAAGTTGTAAAGGAATCCCTCACTAATTCAATTCAGGAACCCTCTAATCACTGCTTGATACTATCAATTGCTTGAACGTGAGCATCTGTAGGACTTCTGTTCCTTAAAGGGAGGGTAGGCAAAGTATAAAGTATAGGCATGCAGAACTTTGCAAAGTTACTTTTTTGTATGACTATTTTCAAGTGGTAGTTGTATTAGTCTGTGCAAACATATTAGAGAGTAAACAAAAGAAAACAACAAAAAAAGACAAAAAATGTTGTAGCATTTAAAAGACTAACTCCTGTATTTAAAAGTAATTTTTTGTGGATCAGTGCACTTCATCAGACATAAGAATGAGACCTCATGGCATCAATTTATACACATCAGATACAGAGACACACAATGGTTGACCAGCCTAACAGAAAAGTACAGTAACATTCTAGCTTTTTAAAATACTGTACAGGAGTTGGTCTTTAAGGTGCCACAATGTTTTTTGTCTTTGTTGTTGTTCTGTATATTTTTGTATGACAAAGCCCAAAATTATCACCAGGCAGTGTGGTCAATGGTCATGCTGGCACAGGATTCTGGGAGCTGTTTGTTCTGAAACAAGTACTCTCCAGTCCTTGTGTAATTCAAATTAGGCTTTCATTGGGCAGTTACCCTTCATTAACAGGGAACCATAATCTAGCTGGTACTAGTACGAGATAAAACAGAAGTCTAGTTTGTTGTTGCAGTTGTGTGTCATCAAATCAGAACTGACTTATCGTGACCCTAATAGGGTTTTCAAGATAAGCGAGGTGTTTAAGGAGGGGCTTTAGCTGGCAGATACACCTCCCAATGAGTTTTCATGGCATAGCTGGGGAATTGAATCCAGGTCTTCTTAGTCTTAATCCATTACTCTATCCTAGTGTTTCCCAACCTTTGGGTTTTGGACTTCAATTCCCAGAAGCCTAAATCAGTTCCCCAAAGCACTGATCAGCCAATGTACTGTACTGACTTAGGCTTCTGGAAATTGACGTCAACCTGTGGGGTGTGGGCCGCATGTTGGGAGCCACTGCTCTATCCAGTACATCTGACTGGGTGCTGAAGTTTGTAGCACTTTAAAAACTTTTTAAAACTTTTAAAAAGATGGAGAACCTCCATACAGTCAGCAAAAGTGAGATCTGGAGCAGACTGTGGCTCAGATCATAAACTACTGATTGCAAAATTCAGGTTTAGACTAAAGAAAATAGGGAAAACAATTAGGCCAGACAGGTATGACCTAGACAACATCCCTAAGGAATACATGGTGGAGGTGATGAACAGATTTAATGGCTTAGACTTGATAGACAGAGTACCAGAAGAATTATAGACAGAGGCGCAGGACATCATACTGGTATCACTGAAACCTGGTGGACAGATGATAACCAATGGGATACAGTTATCCCAGGCTACAAACTGTACAGGAAGGATAGGAAGGGGCAAACAGGAGGTGGTGTAGCCTTGTATGTCAAAGAAGTGATAAAATCGTATGAATTGGAATATCTAGGTGATTTGGAGTCACCATTAGAAGCTCTGTGGGTAAGAGTACCAGGCCACAAGGATGGTCTAACAGTAGGCATATACTATCGGCCTCCGACCCAAACTCTTGAGGGAGACTGGCAGTTGGAGAATGTTGTAAAGGAGGCATCCAAGAAGGGAAGCCTGGTTATAATGGGGGACTTCAATTACCCTCACATAGACTGGGTGAACTGTTGTTCAGCACACGATAAAGAGATAAAGTTCCTAGATATGCTCAATGATTGTTCCCTGGGACAGATGGTTGAAGACCCAACTAGAGGTACAAGAATCCTTGACTTGATCCTGAGCAATACTCAGGATCTGGTGCAAGATGTTAATGTGACTGATCCAATAGGGAACAGTGACCACAACTCAATTATGTTTAACTTGATCATAGACCGCAAGTCACTGATAAAATCTAACACAGAGACCTTAAATTTTCAAAAAGGAAATTTCCCAAAGATGAGGAAACTAGTAAAAAAGAAACTGAAAGGGAAAATTGAGAGAGTCCAAACACTCCAAGAGGCATGGAGGCTGTTTACAAAAACAATAACAGAGGCTCAATTGGAATGCATACCCAAAAGGAAAAAGGGCACTGCCAGGTCCAAGAGGACTCCGATGTGGCTTACAGGAGCTGTTCGGGAAGTGATCAGGAGCAAGAAAAGCTCATTTAGAAGATGGAAGGCTTGTCCAAATGAGGACAGCAGGCAGAAACATAAATTCTGGCAGAACAAATGCAAGGCAACAATCAGGAAAGCAAAGCAAGACTTTGAGGAGCGTATAGCTAAAAATACTCAGAGAAATAACAAAGACTTCTTTAAGTACATTAGAAGTAAGAACCCAACTAGGAAGGCCATTGGACCATTAGATGACAATGGAAGGCAAGGGGTTATTAAAGAGGAAACAGAGATTGCAGAGAGACTCAATGAATTCTTTGCTTCAGTATTCACTGAAGAAGACAGAGACCACATGCCCAAAACAGAGCCTATCTTCGTAGGGAGGGAAACCGAAGAATTAAGCAAGATAGAAATAACCAGGGAGGAGGTCCTTGCATGTCTTGTTAAGCTAAACACTAACAAATCCCCAGGACCAGATGGCATCCATCCACGAGTTCTCAGGGAACTTAAAGATGAAATTGCTGATCTCCTAGCCAAAATATATAATCTTTCCCTCAAATCAGGCTTTGTGCCTGATGAGTGGAAGGTAGCGAATGTAACACCAATTTTCAAAAAAGGATCCAGGGGTGATCCAGGAAATTACCGGCCTGTCAGTTTGACATGTGTCCCAGGTAAAGTGATGGAAACCATCCTAAAAGATAGAATTAATAGGCACATAGAAGAGAAGGCGCTGCTAAAGGAGAGCCAACATGGCTTTTGCAAGGGCAAATCATGCCTCACTAACCTGTTGGAATTTTTTGAGAGTGTCAACAAGCATGTGGATAAGGGGGATCCAGTTGACATTGTTTATCTGGACTTTCAGAAGGCTTTTGACAAGGTCCCACACCAAAGGCTCTTGAATAAACTTACCAGTCATGGAATAAAGGGACAGGTCTTGTCCTGGATCAGCAACTGGCTAAGGGACAGGAAACAGAGGGTAGCACTAAATGGACACTTCTCCAAGTGGAGGGAAGTAAAGAGTGGGGTCCCCCAAGGTTCAGTACTGGGACCCCTGCTTTTCAACCTCTTCATAAATGATCTAGAGGTAGGAGTAAAAAGCAAGGTAGCCAAATTTGCTGACGACACTAAATTATACAGGGTAGTGAAAACTGTGAGAGATTGTGAAGAGCTCCAGAGGGATCTCTTGACACTGGGGGAGTGGGCAAAACAGTGGCAAATGAGCTTCAACATCAGTAAGTGCAGAGTGATGCATGTTGGGGCAAAAAACCCCAATTACATTTATAAACTGATGGGGTCTGAACTCTCTGCGACAAACCAGGAAAGGGACCTTGGTGTCCTGGTGGACAGCTCAATGAAGGTGTCAACCCAGTGTGCCTCAGCAGTGAAAAAAGCAAACTCAATGTTAGGGATCATTAGGAAGGGTATAGAAAATAAGTCAGCAAGTGTCATTTTGCCTCTTTATAAATCTATGGTGAGGCCCCATCTGGAATATTGTGTACAGTTCTGGTCGCCATACCTCCAGAAGGATATTATGGAGTTGGAGAAAGTACAGAGGAGGGCAACCAGAATGATTAGGGGACTGGAACACCTTCCTTACCATCTGAGGCTGCAACGGTTGGGCCTTTTCACTCTTGAACGACGGCGTCTAAGAGGTGACCTGATTGAAGTTTATAAAATCATGCACGGTGTGGACAAAGTAGATAAGGAAAAACTGTTTTCCCTATCGCACAACAC
Organism: Bradypodion pumilum; assembly: GCA_035047305.1. NCBI lineage: Eukaryota > Metazoa > Chordata > Lepidosauria > Squamata > Chamaeleonidae > Bradypodion > Bradypodion pumilum. The sequence goes on from JAWDJD010000001.1 coordinate 94,634,988, forward strand.
TAGAACTAGGGGACACTCCATGAAACTTTTGGGTACTAGTTCTCAAAGAAATAAGAGAAAGTACTTTTTCACCCAGAGGATTACTGGTCTATGGAACTCCCTGCCAGAAGAAGTGGTGACAGCTGTCAGTCTTGACAGCTTTAAGAAAGGATTAGACAAGTTCATGGAGGACAAGGCTATCAATGGCTATAATTAGGGCTACCTAAGGACAACCTCCGGGTTGGAGAGATAGGCAGGATATCTCTCAATGCCATTTCCAGGGAATCCTAAGCAGGTGAGGGCATCTCCTTGGGAATACCCTGAAGGAAATGGTGAGCCACTGTGTGAGACAGAATGCTGGACTGGATGGGCTGCGGCCTGTTCCAGCAAGGCTGTTCTTATGTTCTTATGTTCTTATGTCATGGACTTAAATCACTGCTGTCTTTAAGGTACCATAATGTGTTTGTCACTTGTTTTTTATTTTATGATGTGCTTATTGTATGTTAAAGCTCTTCACCAGGAAGAAACACACCTTATTGTTCTCTCCAGACGCACACTCTCTGCCAACAATTTTTAACTCCCTGCAAAGAATAGCCATCCCATTCATCTGAAGAAATGTGTATCTGGAGAAAAATAAAAACTAGTTAAATCTAAAGATGCTTCAGGGATCCTAATGTGACTGTTCCTCTGTAACCCTTCCATGTTTTCCTGACAATTGTCTTTCTTGTTTTCTTACTAGATAAAAAAGTATTAAGGAAAGATAAAAGGACTGTCAGTACAGTGATGCTTTTTTTGAACAGCAATATCAGGAAACACCATATGAAAGCACCAGTTAGGCACGGAATTGCTATTTTACTTATTATTATCTATTTATTAACATGTATCTACCTGGCAAAGCTCCCAAACTATTATAGAACTTCAAAAAAAACACTCTTATTCAAAGTCTAAAACAATTTTTAAAAACTGGTTTTTTAAAAAGCCAATATTTTTAAGCAGACTAAAAACAAATACCAAAGCAACCTTGGAATCAATTTTAACAACAATGACAAGGGCCGGAATTAGTGGTAAACCCCTGACTGCACACTGACCGATACATCAAGAACTGGAGAGAATCAGCCTATCTTCCCATGTGAAGGAATTCCACAGAAAGGACTGTCTCAAGTACAGTATTAAGCAGCCTGCTTTCTTAGCATGGTGAGATAATCAAGCATAATCTATGTTAGAAATATCAGACTCATATGGGAGGACATAACCTTTGGTTCCAAGCAATTTGGAGTTTTGTAGGTCAAAAGTGGTGCCTTGAATTGAGCTCAGCATTAAATTGTAAACCAGTGTACTTGATTCAGAATGATGATAGATAGTCTGGGTGCCCCATTTGGCACTCTTACTTCACATTCCTTTCCCTCAGCTTCACAACGCTATAATGTAAATGAATATAGATGATCAAAAGTTTGAAAGGATGCCAAATAAGGATAGAGATGTAATGGCAAGAAAGCAAGTATGTTTGTAAACCTACTCAGCTTTATTCGATTTGATTCAATTTGATTCATTTTTTATTTATATCCCGCCCTATTCAGCTTGTGCCGACTCAGGGTGGCTAAACAACATATCAATAGTACAATACAATTGGTACAGCAAAAGTTCAAAAATAAACATCATCATGTCAATATATCAATAACACAATACAATCAAATACAGTAGAAATTCAAAAATCAGCATCGACAGTGTAAAGATTAACAATAAAATATACAATAAATACAGTAAAAATATCCAACACAGAAACAGAAAGCAAAAATACAATTCAATACAAAATCTCAAGATAAGTACAGAGTTTAACAATACAGTTCACTAGTAGCGTCCAGCGTCTCTGGCGTCTCTGGCCTGGCAGGTCTTCTTATAGGTCGCATTGGCCACCTCACAGCTGAGGCCAGTCTCTCGCTCCCGCCACCCCGCTCTCACCAGGGGAAGCATCCAGTGGGTCTGGCGGTGTCGGTGGCTCTGGCACAGCAGGTCTTCATATGGGTCATGCCGGCCGCCTCACAGCTGAGGTCAGTCTCGCTCCAGCCACCCTGCTCTCACCAGGGGAAGCATCTGATGGTGTGGGCCCCGGGAGAGGCTCACAAGTCCTGCTGCGTCATTGTTGTCATTGTCCTTTTAACTCCCCTGCATGGATGAGCCAGGGGGAGGGGCACCGTGAGCAACTGCCACCCATCCCGGGGTCAATGGCATGGGCTCCGAGAGAAGCTCGCAACAACCTTGAGGTCTAATGGCAAAGGCAGCAGTTTTCAAGTCCACACCGCCGCTTGGCCTCAGCTGCTCCAACTTCTCCATGGCCAATGCTGGACCGGGGAAGGAGCTCTGGTGGGATGGTGAAGGTGGCAGTTTTTAAGTCCACAATGGCACTGCTTGACCCCAGCTGCTTCAACTTCACCGCAGCCAATGCTGGACCAGGGAAGGTCCATCTCACCTCCACCCTCCTGCAAGCATCTGGGGTGGACGTCCCGGGGTCCGAAGCAGCAGCGACGGTCTTCTTATGGCCGCTGCGCTGGCCACTGTCAGCTGAGGTGAATCCCACCAGTCTCACCTCCACCCTACCGCCAAAGCGGCCAAGGGCGAGCAAGCATCTGGGTATCTATGGGCTGGAAGAAATACATTTAATGTCTATATGGAAAATTCCAATGCCAGCCATTTTTTTCTGGCAGCAAGTGCAATAAAAATGTAGTGAAGGTTAATAAAGTAGGAATTGTGAAAAGGAAATACAGAAGAAAAGAGAGGCATAACATTTCCAAAAGGAAAAGGGGAGAAAACAGGAAAGAACACTTAATCTCAAGGAATATATAAAACACATCACAGTTTAGTAAATAATTTGCTGGCTAATGCATAGATTAGAGTCAGATACTATGGCCAAGTGGTATGAAACACAATACAAGAGAGAAAATAACCATTTGAGGCAAAAACTGAGTTGGCCATGTGCTGAATAGGGTGGGGTATAAATTGAATAAACATAACAAACAAACAACAAACAAAAACTTCTTCATCGTGAAACACCGCTAGAAGTCCTTCATAGATTTTCAAAAAACAAATACTATTTTAATCTTTCTTTCTCAGATTGTAAAGGAGCCTGCCGCCGCCGCCGCCGGGCAGCCACCCCAGCCGGGGGTGAGGAGGAGGAGGAAGAGCTGGGCGAGCGGCAAAGGGGCCTGCCGCCGCCGCCGCCGGGCAGCCACCCCAGCCGGGGGTGAGGAGGAGGAGGAAGAGCTGGGCGAGCGGCAAAGGAGCCTGCCGCCGCCGCCGCCGGGCAGCCACCCCAGCCGGGGGTGAGGAGGAGGAGGAAGAGCTGGGCGAGCGGCAAAGGGGCCTGCCGCCGCCGCCGCCGGGCAGCCACCCCAGCCGGTGGTGAGGAGGAGGAGGAAGAGCTGGGCGAGCGGCAAAGGAGCCTGCCGCCGCCGCCGCCGGGCAGCCACCCCAGCCGGGGGTGAGGAGGAGGAGGAAGAGCTGGGCGAGCGGCAAAGGAGCCTGCCGCCACCGCCGCCGGGCAGCCACCCCAGCCGGGGGTGAGGAGGAGGAGGAGAGCCGGGCGAGCGGCAAAGGGGCCTGCCGCCGCCGCCGCCGCCGGGCAGCCACCCAGCCGGGGGGTGGAGGGGTGAGGAGGAGGAGGAGAGCCAGAGTCCCAGGCAAAGGATAAGTAACAGATATGCAAATGTAGAAGACCTAATATAGCAACTGACATAGAGACTCTATACTGACTAAACATAGAAACTGACATAGAGACTGTGTATAAAGTGTGATAATATGCATGATAATATGTTGTCTTAAATGTGTTAAACTTTTAAAAACTGTGATAAAATGTATGAGGAGAGAAAAATGGCGCAGACACCGGCAACCATGCCATAAATCTTGCCAAGAGAACCCTATTGACCAAAACAAAAGGCAAAACAAAAGGGCAGGCTAGGTGATACAGGATGCTTAACACCACAGAGGGGAGAAAGGGGAGGGACAGGAAGGGGGGAGGGGAAATGCAATGTTGCAAGGAGCAATACTGCATAGGGACATGGAATGTGAGATCAATGAACCAAGGTAAACTGGAAGTGGTTAAAAATGAGATGGAAAGAATAAGCATTGACATCTTGGGCATCAGTGAGCTAAAATGGACAGGAATGGGTGAATTCAGCTCTGGAAACCATCATATCTACTATTGTGGTCAAGAAAACCTTAGAAGAAATGGAGTAGCCATAATTGTCAATAAAAGAGTGAGAAGAGCAGTAATGGGATACAATCTCAAAAATGACAGAATGATGTCAGTAAGAATTCAGGGCAAACCCTTCAATGTTACTGTGATCCAAATATACGCACCAACCACTGGTGCAGATGAAGCCACAATGGACCAGTTCTATGAGGACTTACAACACCTCATAGAACAGACGCCAAGAAATGATGTCCAAATTATATTAGGAGACTGGAATGCCAAAGTAGGAAATCAAAAAGTGGAGGGAATAACAGGCAAATTTGGTCTTGGAGTACAGAATGAAGCAGGGCAAAGATTGATAGAGTTCTGCCAAGAGAACGCACTGGTCATAGCAAACACTCTCTTCCAGCAACACAAGAGGCGACTTTACACATGGACATCACCAGATGGCCAACACCGAAACCAAATTGACTACATACTCTGCAGCCAAAGATGGAGAACCTCCATACAGTCAGCAAAAACAAGACCTGGAGCAGACTGTGGCTCAGATCACAACCTATTGATCTCAAAATTCAGGCTTAGACTAAAGAAAATAAGGAAAACACGGAGACCAGAAAGATATCACCTAGACAGCATCCCTAAAGAATACGCGGTGGAGGTGATGAATAGATTCAATGGCTTAGACTTAATAGATAGAGTGCCAGAAGAATTATGGACAGAGATGAGGGACATCATGCAGGAAGCAGCAAAGAAAACCATACCAAAAGAAAAGAAGAGTAAGAAAGCAAAGTGGTTGTCTGATGAGGCTCTTAAAATAGCAGAGGAAAGAAGGAACGCAAAAGTCAAAGGAGAAAGGAAAAACTACAATCATTGGAACACAGAATTTCAAAGAAAAGCAAGGAGAGATAAGGAAAACTACCTAAAAGAACAGTGCAGAGAATTGGAGGAAAACAACAAAAGAGGCAGAACCAGAGATCTTTTCAAAAAAATTGGGGAAATTAAGGGAACATTTAAAGCAAAACTGACCATGATAAGGGACAAAGAAGGAAAGGAGCTAGCTGATGCAGAAGAGATTAAGAAAAGATGGAAAGAGTACACAGAGGAACTCTACAAAAAGGATCTCAACACTCCTGACAATCACAATGATGAAGTAGAACCTGAGCCAGACATCCTGGAGAGCGAAGTCATAAAGGCCCTAAAGAGCACTGCAAACAACAAAGCGAGTGGAGATGATGGTATCCCAGTTGAATTCTTTAAAGCGCTAAAAGATGACGGCGTCAAATTACTGCATTCAATATGCCAGCAGATTTGGAAAACAAAACAATGGCCACAGGATTGGAAAAGATCAGTATACGTCCCAATCCCAAAAAAGGGCAATGCCAAAGAATGTTCAAATTATCGAACAATCGCGCTCATCCCACACGCCAGTAAGGTGATGCTCAAGATAATACAGGATAGACTTCAGCAGCATGTGGAAAGAGAATTACCAGAGGTGCAGGCAGGTTTCAGAAGAGGCAGGGGGACTAGAGACCACATTGCCAACATACGCTGGATCATGGAGAAAACAAAGGAATACCAGAAACAAGTTTACTTCTGTTTTATTGACTACACTAAGCCATTTGACTGTGTGGACCACAACAAGATGTGGCAAGTAATTAAAGAGATGGGAATACCAGAGCACCTCATATGCCTCCTGAGAAATCTGTACATGAACCAAGAAGCAACAGTTAGGACAGAACATGGAATGACAGAGTGGTTTGGAATAGGAAAAGGAGTAAGACAAGGCTGCATTTTGTCACCATGCTTATTCAACCTATACACAGAGCACATAATGCGCAGTGCAGGGATGGAGGAATCACAATATGGGATTAAAATCGCTGGGAGAAACATCAACAATCTGAGATATGCAGACGATACAACCCTAATGGCAGAAAGTGAGGAAGACCTAAAGAATCTCTTGATTGGGCTGAAGGAGGAGAGTGCAAAAGCTGGCTTGAGACTCAATATCAAGAAAACCAAGATAATGGCAACAGGCCCAATCAGTTCCTGGAAGATAGATGGGGAAGAAGTAGAAGCAGTGACAGATTTCACTTTTCTAGGATCAAAGATCACGGCAGATGGGGATTGTAGCCATGAAATAAAAAGGCGACTGATTCTTGGGAGACAAGCAATGAGAAACCTGGGGAACATAGTGAAAAGCAGAGACATCACACTGAAAACAAAAATTAGAATAGTCAAAGCAATGGTTTTCCCAGTAGTAATGTACGGATGTGAGAGCTGGACAATTAGGAAGGCTGAACGCAGAAGAATAGATGCCTTTGAAATGTGGTGTTGGAGGAGGGTTTTGAGAGTCCCCTGGACAGCGAGGAGAACAAATAGGTCAATCTTAGAAGAAATTAACCCTGAATGCTCACTGGAAGGTCAAATAGTAAAGATGAAGCTAAAATACTTTGGACATCAAATGAGAAGGGGGGATTCACTTGAGAAGGCATTGATGTTGGGAAAGGTGGAGGGCAAAAGAAGAAGGGGGAGGCCAAGGATGAGATGGCTAGATGGCATTGTAGACACAATGGGCACAGAGCTGGGAGGGCTGAGGGGGATGGTGGAGGACAGAGGCGCCTGGAGAGCAATGGTCCATAGGGTCGCAAGGGGTCGGAACCGACTGTGCGACTGAACAACAACAACAACAAAAGTATTTTGTATTTCTTCAGTAACCACATCATAAAGCTTAAGCACAAGAAAAGGAATTGTTCTAGAGAGGCTTTATTACACGGTTACTGGAGAAACTGTATAAAAATTTCCTGAAGAAGGATTTACATTTGGAAAAACCAGGGAATGTACAATTGCATCTATATTTTCAAATGATTTTTGTTTTGTTTTTCGACTGAAGAAATACAAAATACTTTACAACCTCAGAAATAGTATTATTATTTTAAAATCTATGAAGGACTCTTAGTGGTGTTTCACGACAAAGAAGTTTCTCTCTCTCTTGTATTGTATTGCATAGATTAGGGCTGCCCCATGTTTGTGCAGTGTGTGTGGGGGGGGGGGGAGTGGGATACTATGATGACTGGTTGAGAAAACTGTTGTAAGTACTGTACTTATGTTTAGGCTAAGCCATTTTAAATTGTAATTGGAAAATGGCCATAAAATTTGTAGACTACTGGAGATTTCTTTTCCTTTATAGTGGAATCAGCTTTTAAAACACCCAACACACCCAAAGTATTCAATAATGTCCAACAGTCTTTAAGAGAAAAATTATTCTGACATCTGTACAGTTTTTCCTTTTGTTTCGTTTGCTCTTAACGTAAACTTTTTCTTTTTAAGCATATTAGAATGCTAGTTTTAAATGTTTGTGTGAATTTATATAATTTTTCAATTTTTGTAATTTTGTTGACCACTATGAGAAAAACAGAATTCAGTCATGCTTTGAATACATAGAGTGCCTCCAAGAGTTGTTTTTCCAAGTCTGCACATGTGAAAGTTTTTCATTGGAATGGTTCATTCATGCAACTTCCTGGTAGCTGGTTTCCTGGATAGCTGGCACTGATAGAACTGTCTACAATCCAACTGCATGAATGACCCATTTGTTTTCACACAATTGCAGGCATGAGAAACACTCCAGGATACAAAATACTACATTGAACTTGCCCATTTGTCTTGGTATAATAGGAAACAAAATGTATTTTCCTTGCATTGTCTAAACAATAGCAATAAATTTTTACTAAGTACTAACACAGAGAATGAAAGCATATTTTCTGCTCATATTAGAGATGTTTTTAATGTTCATGTTATCTAAAAATATGGATTGAGACTTCTTAGAGTTCAAGATCACAAAAACATGCCTTATTGTTGAATAAAGATGTTATACAGGTACAGTATTTGTATATACACATAGCACTTGAAGCTGCAGTTCTACATTCACACACAAACTAATCTTATTAAATTCAGTGAAACTTGCCTACTAACAAGGCAGCCATGAACCCACCCCAGCCGGGGGTGAGGAGGACCAGGCGGGCAGCGGGGAAAACCTCCATCTACTGCCGCCGCCACAGCGAGGCTGCCCAAGGCCAGAGGCAGCCACAAACCCATCCCAGCCGGGGGTGAGGAGGACCAGGCGGGCGGCGGGAAAAACCTCCATCCACCGCCACTGCTGCAGCGAGGCTGTCTGAGGCCAGAGGCAGCCACGAACCCAGCCCAGCCTGGGGTGAGGAGGACCAGGCGGGCGGCGGGAAAAGCCTCCATCCACCACCGCAGCCACAGCAAAGCTGCCCAAGGCCAGAGGCAGCCACGAACCCACCCCAGCCAGGGGAGAGGAGGACCAGGCGGGAAAAGCTTCCATCCACCACTACCTCCTGCTGCCAGCTGAGCGCCGGAGAAGACCATGCAGCAGAAGGGAAGAAAACAGAGGAGGAAAGCCAAGGGGGGGAGGCCCATGCAAAGGATAAGTAACTGATAGACAATAATGTAGCTGACTTAATATAGCAACTGACATAGAGACTAACTTAATATAGCAACTGACATAGAGACTTTACACTGACTTAATTATAGAAACTGACATAGAGACAGTGTTGTAAATTGTGATAATATGCATGATAATATGTTGTTTAAACTGTTTCAAACTTTGTTTTTAAATATGTATGATGGGAGGAAAATGGTGTAGAAACCGGCATACCACACCACAAAGCTTGCCAAGAGAACCCTATTGACCAAAACAAAAGGCAAAACAAAGCAGCAGTCTAGATGATACAGGATGCTTAGCACAACAAAGTGGAGGAAGGGGAGGGACAGGAAAGGGGGAGGAGAAATACAATGCAGCAAGGAAAAATACTGCATAGGGACATGGAATGTGAGATCAATGAATCAAGGTAAACTGGAAGTGGTTAAAAATGAAATGGAAAGAATAAGCATTGACATCTTGGGAATCAGTGAGCTAAAATGGGCAAGAATGGGCGAATTCAGCTCTGGAAACCATAATATTTACTATTGTGGACAAGAAAACTTTAGAAGGAATGGAGTAGCCATAATTGTCAACAAAAGAGTGAGAAAAGCAGTAATGGGATACAACCTCAAAAATGACAGAATGATGTCAGTCAGAATTCAAGGCAAATCTTTCAATGTCACTGTGATCCAAATATACGCACCAACCACTGGTGCAGATGAAGCCACAGTTGACCAGTTCTATGAGGATCTACAACACCTCATAGAACAGACACCAAGAAATGGAAATCAAAAAGTGGAGGGAATAACAGGCAAGTTTGGTCTTGGAACACAGAATGAAGCAGGGCAAATATTGATAGAGTTCTGCCAAGAGAACGCACTGGTCATAGCAAACACTCTCTTCCAGCAACACAAGAGGCGACTTTACAGATGGACATCACCAGATGGCTAACACCGAAACCAGATTGACTACATACTCTGCAGCCAAAGATGGAGAACCTCCATACAGTCCGCAAAAACAAGACCTGGAGCGGACTGTGGCTCAGATCACAATCTACTGATCGCAAAATTCATGCTCAGACTGAAGAAAATAGGGAAAACTAATAGGCCGGATAGATATGATCTAGACAACATACCCAAGGAATACACGGTGGAGGTGAGGAACAGATTCAATTGTCTGGACCAGATAGACAGAATACCAGAAGAATTATGGACAGAGATGAGAGACATTATGCAGGAGGCAGCAAGGAAAACTATACCAAAAGATGGACATCACCAGATGGCCAACACCGAAACCAGATTGACTACATACTGTGCAGCCAAAGATGGAGAACCTCCATACAGCCAGCAAAAACAAGACCGGGAGCAGATTGTGGCTCAGATCACAATCTACTGATCGCAAAATTCAGGCTTAGACTAAAGAAAATAGGGAAAACAAGTACACCAGACAGATATCACCTAGACAGTATTCCTAAAGAATACATGGTGGAGGTGATGAACAGATTTAATGACTTAGACAGAGTGCCAGAAGAATTATGGACAGAGATGAGGGACATCATGCAGGAAGCAGCAAAGAAAACCATACCAAAAGAAAAGAAGCGTAAGAAAGCAAAGTGGTTGTCTGATGAGGCTCTTAAAATAGCAGAGGAAAGAAGGAACACAAAAATTAAAGGAGAAAGGAAAAAATACAATCATTTGAACACAGAATTTTAAAGAAAAGCAAGGAGAGATAAGGAAAACTACCTAAAAGAACAGTGCAAAGAAATGGAGGAAAACAACAAAAGATGCAAGACTAGAGATCTTTTCAAAAAAAATCGGGGAAATCAAGGGAACATTTAAAGCAAAAATAACCATGTTAAGGGACAAAGACAGAAAGGAGCTAGCTGATGCAGAAGAGATTAAGAAAAAATGGAAAGAGTACACAGAGGAACTGTACAAAAAGGACCTCAACACTCCTGATAATAACAATAATGAGAAATTTGAACTTGAACCAGACATTCTGGAGAGCAAAGTCATAAAGGCCCTAAAGAGCACTGCAAAAAACAAAGCTAGTGGAGATGATGGTATCCCAGTTGAATTTTTCAAAGCTCTTAAAGATGATGGTGTCAAATTACTGCATTCAATATGCCAGCAGATTTGGAAAACAAAACAGTGGCCACAGGATTGGAAAAGATCAGTATACGTTCCAATCCCAAAAAAAGGGCAATGCCAAAGAATGTTAAATTATCGAACAGTTGCGCTCATCCCACACGCCAGCAAGGTGATGCTCAAGATAATACAGGATAGACTTCAGCAGCATGTGGAGAGAGAATTACCAGAGGTGCAGGCTGGTTTCAGAAGAGGCAGGGGGACTAGAGACCACATTGCCAACATACATTGGATCATGGAGAAAACAAAGGAATACCAGAAACAAGTTTACTTTTGTTTTATTGACGACACTAAAGCATTTGTCTGTGTGGACCACAACAAGATGTAGCAAGTAATTAAAGAGATGGGAATACCAGAGCACCTCATATGCCTCCTGAGAAATCTGTACATGAATCAAAAAGCAACAGTTAGGACAGAACACGGAATGACAGAGTGGTATGGAATAGGAAAAGGAGTAAGACAAGGCTGCATTTTATCACCCTGCTTATTGAACTTATATACAGAGCAGATAATGTGCAATGCAGGGATGGATGAATCACAATATGGGATTAAAATTGCTGGGAGAAACATCAACAAACTGAGATATGCAGACGATACCACCCTAATGATAGAAAGTGAGGAAGACCTAAAGAATCTCTTGATTGGGCTGAAGGAGGAGAGTGCAAAAGCTGTCTTGAGACTCAATATCAAGAAAACCAAGATAATGGCAACAGGCCCAATCAGCTCCTGGGAAATAGATGGGGAAGAAGTAGAAGCAGTGACAGATTTTACATTCTTAGGATCAAAGATCACTGCAGATGGGGATTGCAGCCATGAAATAAAAAGGTGACTGATTCTTGGGAGACAAGCTATGAGAAACCTGGGGAACATAGTGAAAAGCAGAGACATCACATTGCAAACAAAAATTAGAATAGTCAAAGCAATGGTATTTCCAGTGGTAATGTATGGGTGCAAGAGCTGGAAAATTAGAAAAGCTGAGCGCAGAAGAACAGATGCCTTTGAAATATGGTGTTGGAGGAGAGTTTTGAGAGTATCCTGGACAGCGAGGAGAACAAATAGGTCAATCTTAGAAGAAATCAACCCTGACTGCTCATTAGAAGGTCAAATAGTAAAGATGAAGCTAAAGTACTTTGGACATCAAATGAGAAGGGAGGATTCACTTGAGAAGGCCTTGATGCTGGGAAAGGTGGAGGGCAAAAGAAGAAGGGGGAGGCCAAATATATGATGGCTAGATGGTATTGTAGCCTGGGAATTTGTAGATTAAGGATTTTCTACCCTCTGCATAAATCCAAAAGTTAACACATTTCCCGTCAATGAAAACCATCATTCATACTGGCAACCTCACAATGTCTTGATAACACCAAAAAAATCTTTCCTTCTCCTCCTTCCATACAAAATCCGCAATGCTACATTCAAGGAAGAATTCATACTGCCTCCTTTCACCATGCACTTCCATAATGTTGTGTCCCTGAGGGTTGCGTACGGGCGCATTTTACTTCCGCTTCCGGGAGTGATGAGGGCGGTGTGGGCTGGATGAATTGCAGTAAACCCATTAATGTGGATTCATGGAAGCTTGGGCTTCTGGGAATTGAAGTCCAAGAACATCTGGAGTGCCAAGGTTTGCCGTCATGGCCATAGGATATATATTGATCTTTTCTCCCACTGCCACTCCCTGACTGCCAACGTGTGGTGCCTGAAACAGTTGGTATGCATTAACCCTTGGGTAAAAAAACTTCCAGAGGTTCAGAGGCTGCATTTGCCCTGAAAACCTAGGGGCCTACACCTACCCTTGCACCTCCCCCTCCCCCCTCCCCCCGTGGATTAGAGGTTCTGAATGGCCCTAAATAACCAAACACATATTTTTGAGGGTGTCTGGCCATTTTGCCATATTTTGCTCCCCTGGGCTTGATTTAATTTGGTTAAGGGTCATTGTGTGAATTTCAGTGATTTTTTAAAAAGTCTCCTGGTACTTAAAAGGGGTCTTCTTCAGAAACTGGGGGAAATGACTAATCACCTCTTCAGAGAATGGCATTTTTTATATTGGAGTTGGCCTTCTGGTTGAATAAATTGGTCTGTGGAGTTCCTCAAGTCTCAATCCTATCCTCCATGAACAAGATTTGGCCATCCTGGAAGGACTGGAATTGCTGTGAGATAGTACCCCCAAGACTCATCCCAGAAAGGCACCAGAAGAATACTATGGTCAGTGATATCCAGCAGAGGTCCAGCAAAACTAACAGAGACAGACTCCCCCTTTCAGTTCCTGGTGTAGGTCATCCACCATGGTGACCAAAGCTGTTTCTGTTCGGTAACCTGGCTTGAAGCCAGACTGAAATGGTGCTAGATCTATGATGGCGAACATTGGCACTCCAGGTGTTCCTGGACTTCAGTTACCAGAGCCCAAGTCAGCATTCCTGCTGATCAGGGCTTCTGGGAATTGAAGTTCAAGAACAGCTAGAGTGCCAAGGTTCACCATCACTGTTCTAGATAATCCAGTATTGATTTTGCACAGTTGCTTTGACTTCAGCAATGCCATCTTGTTACTCACCGTAATATCCCTCCTCAAATGATTAGTAAAGGTAAAGGTTTCCCTTGCTCGAAAGCCAGTCGTATCCGACTCTAGGGTTCAGTGCTTATCTGTTTCAAAGCCAAAGAGCCAGCACTGTCTCCTTATTTATCTACTTGCAATTTCTTGCTTTCAAACTGCTAGGTTGGCAGGAGCCTCAAATGATTACCAACTGAAAAAAGGTTCTTCAAGCAGCTGTTTCACTATTTTCTGAACTTTTTTTAGCTTACCATGTTAGAGCAGGACTTCTCAACCTGCAGCCAGTGGGTCGGATGTGGACAACGATGCCATTTCATCTGCCCTCCCCCCCCCCACTGACTCCACATCATCAGGAAGTGCCATATGATGGTGGAAGGGCAGAATGGCTGTCCGTCACACAAAGCTGTCTGAGGGAGCATGACACGGGCCCCGGTTTAAAAAGGTTGAGAACTCCTGTGTTAGAGGATAATACTATAAAAGCTAATTTTTATTAAAATCTGGGTATATATTCCATGCTTCTTTTTTGCCAACCATATATACAATATTGTTAATGGAGAAAACAAGTTTAATTTGCTGTAACTTGTCTTCATGAAGGTCAAGCTAACATACTGTACTACCATTTGAGAAAATGCTAGGGTTTCATTATGATTCCATTTTCTTCCAAATCTGTAGTTTTAATATTTCTCTTACCAAGTAAATGAATCAAGATAGTAGCTCTGAAATCAAGATGGTGGTTGCATATTCTACCAAATCTTCGTGTAGCCACTTCACTCTTGCGGCATGGTATCGGCTTTGTACAAATTGTCAATGTTACAAAAATGCATTTTCTCAAGTAATCAATGACAGAATCAAAGGATGAAAAGTTAAGATTGTGATTACTTGATTACCTCTACAATTTTAAAACATTCTGGCTCTTTTCTAATACTGTCTGATAAGGAAATATACCTGTAGTTTTAGAATGTATTTCAGCATAATAAATGATGATACTTTCCCCCATAGAATAGTAAAGTGTAATTAATCTCAAGTCAAAGTAAAATACAAAAGTTTTGGAAATATAATATTGCATACAATTTGCTTTCTAATATTACTATATCTACTTAAAGTGTAATTTATGCTATAGCAGAATTGCCATATGAGCAGCTATAAATCAAAATCCCTTTCTCTAGCAATTTATGCCATCATGTTAGAATGACATGAATTTAAATGAATTAACATTTTAAATGAACAGACGAATGTTTCCCTCTTCACCTAAACTAGGAGACAAAGCCATCCCACTCTGCAAAGTATTATGGTTGGATAGTGAAAACACAGATGTACAAATCAAGACAAAATATTCTATTGCCTCAAGCTGTGTATTAATTTAGAAGGCCTTCTTACATTGATTTAATGAAGTAAACTAGTGTACTATTTAATTCCTCTTTTCCCTTCAGTTCCTCCAGGGCTAAATCTTGTTGTAACATCAACTATAAAACAGATAAATTAAAAATTATTTTGGATATGTAGTTTGAACATGTTAGTTTATCACTTCCAAAGTCCACTTGCCTGTTGTTATGAATACTTCTTTATGGTCTCTGTGAATCACACTGATGGGTTTCAACAAAGAGTATTGTAGCCCATTTGTGGAGTGATACAGCCTTCCAACTGGCTTCATCTAGGCTTTATCATGAGAGAATGGCCATATTAATTTGTATGTTCAAAAATGGAAGCTCAAAACCTCAATGATAATTCAGCCATTTCTAAAATGGTTTAACAGTAGGAATTAAAGGAATAAAATGTGACAAATGGCATTTGCATATGGAACATCTGGTGATGGGAATAGGGCTAGAAAGACAAATGGGAAGAAACAGCTGGTTAGACAAAAATACCAGTACAAACATAGTTTGGAAAACATGTCATATCCTTGGGATTGTGAAAGTGAAATGAGGTTGGTATGTTAAAATGACATGTTGACTGGCAATGCCATTATTAATTTTTGTGTAAAAATTACTTGTTACTTCTGAAACAGCACTTTTGAAGTGTAATTTTGCAAGGTTTTTTTTATTACTTGCAAGTGAATTTAAAAATGAATACTTTAGCAAGGCACTGCCTTTCATAGAATGAGAAACATTAACATGTTACATTTAAAAACACATGTAACAAGTAAAATACTTTTCAAAAATAATATTCCAAGCTTTTAAATAAAGTATATTTTCCCTGAAACAATGGAACATGTTATTTTACAGTGTTTTCTCTATGCAGATGCTCACCAGGAATTTTTATCCAAATTTTGTATCAGGTACCCTGGTCATATGGATTCCTTTTATCTTAAATTGCTTTTATCAGACCAATTTTATTCTATATCACTGACCATAGCTAAAAATTGTTCTATAATTTGCACATTACATCATAATATTATTCCTAATCCTCCTTAGATTTTAGAACAATAAGTGTTTTTATTCTCATTACTATTCCTTCGCTCTTAACTCTTGTCTCTGTAACTCCAAGTTAATAATTTTATCCTTATATTGATTGGTCAATCAATATGATTTTATCTTATTGTTATCCCAGAGCAATTATTGTTTTTCTGTTCCCATGCTGGTCAATGACCGAAATAAACCTGATATATTTTTCCTACAGGTGGCACAGGAGAGTATGAAACAGGAAGTTGATGGAAGGTCCTTAGTAGGAAAGGAGGACAGCTAGATATATGGAGCTACGGCTCAAAACCACAATCTCATTTCACCTCACCACCCACTAAGAAACTCTCCAGAGACCTGGGCTTCCAGTATAATGGAGCTCAAAGACAGCTTCAATATGCACGAAGATGGGGATGTACATATTTGTTACGACAAGCTTTTGAAGTGGAAGCCTTTGCCAGAAGTGTATGAGATGCCAAATTTGATTGGATATATCCTAGTATTCCCCTTAAACTTAAATGCAGTAACATACATATGTTGACATTTTCTGATGAGACAAGCGTAAGAAAAAACAACCCAGCAATATTATGGTACTGTACTATGATTTGCAGGTTATTTGTGGAGCTTTACTGAGAAGTAACTGATCTGCAGGAAAAAAAGCCTCCTTTATATGGGGAGAGTCTCCACATGAAGTCTGGAAGACTCATGACACCCTCGACATGTGAAAAAGATGTCCTAAAGATGTTCATTAGATTCCCTCCCCCCTCTCACAACAGCTAACTTAGAGAGGGGGCATCCTTCTCTTTGCACCTTTAACTAACTCTTATTTTGAACACCCCAGGAGACATTCAAAGTACAGTAATACCTCATACAAAGTCCGCTTCATACAACATCGGATTCATACAACATCGCCTAATTCCTTGAAAAAAGTTGCCTCATACAAAGTCGTGTGACTTTGTATGAGGCATTGGGGTTTTTCCCAGGTTGCATTGTGCCTGGGCAGTATAAAAGGCAGGACACATGCGTGCATTGCTCTTGTGGGTTTTGCATGAGGCGAAGAGTGTTTAGGAGTGGTTTTGAGCACGATTTTGGATTTTTTTTGGATTTTTTCGACAGACTTTTTAGAAGCATTCCTGTGATTTTTGCAGCATTCTTCAGGTTCTTGGACAATCATGGTTGTTTGACATGTTTTTTAAATGTTTTTAGCCTTTAGAGAATGATTTCTTAAAGTTCTGTCAGTTTCCTGTCTGTCTCCTTGACTTTGCCCTGAAGTCTGTGCTGTTACAGTACAATGTATCTCTATGGAAATGACGTTTTATGAGGCATCGCAGCAAGGATTTGGACGTTGTATGAGGCATCTCAGCTAGGATTTCGCATGCCTCATACAAAGTCCAAATCCATATAAAGTCCAAACTTGTGGAACCAAGTTTGGACGTTGTATGAGGTATCACTGTATATGTAAAACGTAGTTTTCAATGTATGAGAGCATCTCTCCAGATTTTTGACTTTTTGAATCTTCTAGCTCCCCCAACATTAATAATATCAATACCTGAAGAGGAATATGTACTGAAAAACCTTTTTAGTGCTGTAATATAGACATGTCTCCACCCCAGAATTTTGTTTCATGGACATGTTTGCACGATTCCATCTTTACCAAATGTACAGTGTCAGGAAACATATGCCCTATTCTCTCAGACCTTCAGTAGGTTTTTTTAATGAACTATTATATAATTTTATCTATTGTTTTACTCAGCTGTTCTTTTTGTTCAGTTTAACCCCACCCCCACCCCAATGTTTCTACAGTACATTGCTGAGGTTATTATCAGTGGTGGGCATCAGCAGTTTCGCACCAGTTCGCCAGAACCGGTAGAAGAAATTCTGGCTGTCCCCACCCATCCAAGTTTTGAAATAAAGTAGTCCTAATTCAGGTGCAACGCAGGGCTTTACCCCTGGCCACGCCCACCATACCACTCCCACAGTGTGGTAGTAAAAAATTTTTGGAGCCCACCACTGGTTATTATGTAAGTAAAAGTAAAACGTCTCAAACAAATAAGTAAAATGGTATTAAGGTGATTGCAGAATCTCTAAAAACAATGCTTAATTTCCCACACAACATTAAATTAAGTATGAGTTAAATGTAAGCGCTAATAGCAGCTTCTTGAGAAATATATCTTTATGGCATGCTTTTAACTACTTTTACTCTTCCATTTTTACATAAAATATATTCTAGGAAACAGCTCTCAAAGTGATTTTGTACAGTATAGCCAATTAATAAAGAGCAGTTGTTTAGATAACACTTAGAGACAAAACACCAATGTTGCCTCACAGAATAAAGATTTTTTCCTTGCAAACAGCTAGTCCATGATTCATCTTCTGTTGCAGAGGCCTGTCTTATTTCAATGAAGAAACATAGTATTTACAACCCCAGCTCACTCAGCCTTTCTCTGAAACAATAGCACAATACTACTACTGTGATTTCCAGATCAATAATATCAGTGCATTACAATACTTCACATACACTCCTGAAAAACTGAAATGAGAGCAACAGCCTACTGAATAAAATGAAAAACATAGGTATAATAACAGATGCTTGAAAATACTTCCTAAGCCATTAGTCACTGCATTGTGCTGAATCATAAGACAGCACAAGTTTAATTCAAATAGATTACTGAGTACTGTATTTTGTTTTTTATGCTATGTTGAAAAGACACAGTACACTTTCCAGTACACTGCCAATTAAATTTGAAGCAAGAAGCATTTCATTTCGTTTACTTGTCAAAGCAAATACAAGCTATTAGACCTTCAAGCTGCCTTAGAACAATCAGGCAAGAAAAGTTAGTAGCTGTAGCACAGTTTCTTATATTATATTTTTATATTTCTCCATAGTTGTAGATTTGAGGGTCACTTGTATCACACAAAAGCAGAGCATGTATAATTTTTTAAAAATGACAAAAAGTACATTGGTTAGTATATTGTTCATCTTCTCCTAAGGTTGCCTAACTTGCCATGGCTAATTGCACAGCCTAATTGCCCAATTGGGTGCCTTACTAGACACATGACCAATGATATACCCTGGCCCCTAATTCAATTAGCTGCACAAATTTATGCAGTGGAGGAGTAAATTAAAAATCATATCCTTTGACCATAACTGTAAACTGAGGTCTCTCCCAGTTGGTCACTGACGGACATTTTGTTCAAACAATGGGGAAATCATCTCAGACTCCACTATACTGTGGTCCTTATTCTCAATCAGAACCTGATGGTATAGAGCATGATGGCGAATCTTGGCACTCCAAGTGTTCTTGAACTTCAGTTCCCAGAAGCCCTGATCAGCAGGAGTGTTGACTTGGGCTTCTGGTAATTGAAGTCCAAGAACACCTGGACTGCCACGGTTTGCCATCACAGGTATAGGCAATGACTAAGAGGCCAACAGAGAGCTAAGATATCATTAGAGATGCCAGAAACCTGCATACATTTGGAATGCAGTTTGAAAATGAAACTTTATGGAGGCCACTAGTGCATGATCTAGGACTATGACTTACTCCAGGGAACCAACAAGCAGGAAGATAGCAAGGAAATCTAAGGAAGTGAGGCATGAGAAGAAAATCAGCACTGTCCAAGCTTCTGCGAATGATTAACAGAACTCCCTCGACTCTTAATTTGCCCATTCAACTGCTTTTCTCTGACAACAAGTCTCTTTCTCTGAAATTCCAAGGGGTATAGAGTAGATCAGTGCGTCCAGTCCTGCTATTCCATGCCCAAAGCAAGAAGATTTTGCCTAGCAGATGATTTCACAATGGGAGCAGGCAGCTATATTAAAGCAAAAATGGCTGGAGGGCAAGCAGCAAGGTAACGGAAGCAAAAGAGATAGATTCTGACCTTCAAAATCTGGTTTAGCTCCAGTGCAAAGGAGGAATATTGCTAGATCTATCCATCTAGCATGGAGGTGCCCAAACTACGGCCCACAGGCGAGATCTGGCCCCCAACACCAATTCATCCGGCCCAGGCTGCCCTTGCTGCTTCTGGATCCAGCCCACAGGCCATAGTTTGAGCACCCCTGGTTTAAGCAGAGAAAATGGCAGCCTAAAAATCTATCTCATCCTGTTGCAAAACACATAGCAAGGCACATTTACTTCCGCTTCCGGTGGGAGCAACCATTTGACTGGCCTGCTGAACCACATGACTGGCCTGTGGCCCAAAAAGTTTGGGCACCCCTGAACTAGCAGAAAGGACTGTGAATCCTGTAGAGATCTTGGAGTCATGTGACAAAAGTATCTAAGAGGGTCATGTTCATGAAGGATCACTGCCCAAAGGCAGTTACAGACTGCGCTAAGAGCACAAAGGAAGAAAAAGATGTGGACAAACTCAGGAAAGAGAGGGACAAACAGCACAATGGCTTTAGGGACAAATAACCTTCCTACAGATTCCTGGCTTCTTAAGTGACTTGGGACTGGCTGACTAAGCATGGCAAAAGTCATGTTTTACAAAGAGAGTGTTGTGTCCAAGCGTTATTTATTAAAATCGCTATTAGTGCCGTAAAGTCTATGGCGGAATAGCGCGCCTTTTGCAAAGGCACCAATTTCAAACTACTGTCAAAATAGCTGATTCGTCAGTACAAACTTCCCGCTTCTCAGGAAGCCTGCCGAAATGTATCCACCTGTATAACTGCCATTCTCACTGTATATAAGCTGGCCACCTTGTACATGTTCCCCAGTCCGGTATTCCTGAGCTGAATAATAAATCACTTGTGTTTGACCCAATCCTGCTGGTCAGAATACTTCTTAAGCGCCGGACTCAACAGATAGTGAGGTGGAAGATTTCTCAAACAAAAGCAGCTTAAGAGTGTCAAGGCAGCAATTCTGTTTGTTGATCTATTTGAGCCAATGATTCTGTAGAACTGCTCGTTGTTTCTCCCTGTCCTTTTAAAACATACCTCTAGTGACTAGGCATGTTGCAGGAGCACACAAGCTTAATTCAGTCAGGCTAGAGGACATAATGGTACTGAATTCAATTATAATGAACAGCAAGGTAGCTTCACATCACATTGTAATATACTAATGTAAAGGTAAAGGTTGCCTTTGCTCAAAAGCTAGTCATATCCGACTCTAGGGTTCAGTGCTCAAAGAGCTAGCACTGTCTGCGTATGTTTCCGTGGACATGCGACAGGCATGACATGACACCAGAGTGCATGGAACACTGTTTACCTTCCCACCAAAGTGGTACTTATTTATCTACTTGCAATTTCCTGCCAACTGCTAGGTTGGCAGGAGCTGGAAGAGAGGCAGAAGCTCACTCCGTAATGCAGCACTCAGGTCTCAAACTGCTGACATGCCGACCTTCCAGTCATCGAGTTCAGCATAATATACACAGTGTTAAATAAGTGGAATGCTTTTTGCTCTCAAGGAGGACTCTTTTTCTTTTTCATTTTGAATGTTGTGCAGACATCAGGATCAGGGAAACGTATTAGGTAAGATATTAGGGTGTTGCCATGATTTTTCAGGTTTTCGATAATAGTTTTTGTTTTCTTTTTAAGCCATGTTTTATTGTGTTTTTCTTTATTTGTATTGTATTTTTATCTACATATGTTTCATTTATATTGCTTTGTTAGTCTGTTTGGAAAGATAGGATATAAATTACTTAAATGCACTAAGCTTTTGTACCACAGGCATTCTCATGCAAATTAACAGTCATGTTTTAACTTCCTGAACATTTGTCCTACCACACAGGAGAAAGGAGAATGAAACATGTTTGTGTGATACAGGAAAATAATGTAAACATTGAAAAGCAAACTTTAAATTTTACATGGAAGGTAGGAGTGAGGCCTCTACATTTCCTTCCATCAGGATGAATGGGAAGAGGTCTTGTTTGTACGACCATTGATTTATCAAACATAAAAAAAGAGAATCTACAATGACAGAATAAATTTGGACCCACTGCAATCAATGTTTTCTTTATCTAGATCTCAATGAGATAGTGATTACAAGTTCTTGCACCAGCTGATTTAAATGTCCTGTTGTCTTGGAAATACTCTCGTCATCATTAGCAATTGTACACTGATTTGCAATTTGCAATTGTATGTTATATTAATCAGCCATTGTGTACCTCTGTGTCCCACCTGATCATGGTATCATGTATAAATTAATGGTATAAAGTTTCACTCTTATGACTGAAGAAGACTTGATCCACAAAAGCTAACATAAACATATAGTAGTTGATGGACTACAAAAAGGAAATAACTGGTGTATTTTAGAGGTTACATATCTACCTACTATATCAAACACTTTAACTCAATGCAGCTGAACCTTTAATGCAGAGTTCCTGTCATCTTCTACATGACAAGATGCTGAGTTATAGCTTGATTGAGAATCCCACCAGGAAAGTATGTAAAGAAAATTAATGAAGTTTGAGCCAGGTGGCTGATTTTACATTAGAGAGACAACAAAGAAAGCACATATTTAAAACATCATCTAGACAAAAATCAAATTTAAAAGTAGAATTTATGTACATTCGAAAATAACTTATCAAAGAGAGCTTCTTATTAACTGTCAGCTCAGAGAAACTTCAAAGGCAATCGCTGAACAACCAATGGTATCTTTATGACAACCTCCTTATCTCTTACAAGTTATTACGAGAGCTGGATTAAATTGGTATGTCACAAATTCTGTTTTCTACCACTACATATCAAAAGGATGAGATATATCTGATCAAATAATTATTTCTTTACAGAACAGGTAACTCTTGCAAAATAAAATGCAGTCTCCAACAGCAAGAGTGCTCCCTCACTTTGACTTACTTAAGAATTCCTGGGTCAACAAGTGAAATGTTAGGCACTGTATTGAGAATAACACCTACTTCACCAACTACACAGAAACTGACACTGAAGACAAAAGTGGCAGAATACTGTTTAGGATCAAGATGGTAGAGACCTGAATATTAACAAGGAGGTGGGTTTTTACAGAAATCATCCTGAAATGTTACATTATTGAAGTGATATATTTGTTTTTTAAAAATGCTACATTCTCTTATTTGATAATACCTTATATATAATTGGAAGGATAATGATAAACTAGAACAAGTTCGGAGGAAGGCAACAAGGATGATCAGGGGAATGGAAACCAAGCCCTATGAGAAAAGACTGAAAGAAGTGGGCATATTTAGCCTTGAGAAAAAGAGAATGAAAGGGATATGATAACATTTTTCAAATTCTTAAAAGATCACCAAAAAGAGATGGGGCAGGATCTGTTCTCAATCATCCAAGAGTGCAGGACATGTAATAATAATGGGCTCAAGTTACAGGAAGCCAGACATATGCTAAATAGCAGAACTGTACAACAAAGGAACCAATTACCACTAGAGGAGGCATTCAAGAGAAAATTAGACAGCTATCTGTCCAATCTGCTTTGACTTGGATTCCTGAATTGAGCAGAGGGTAGAACTTGATAACCTCATAAGCCCCTTGCAACTTTAAAAAAGGTAACCCGAATAATATTTCTGTAGTTATATTCTGTTAAGTTAAGTTAATAAGGTTCTCAAGGTACTGTATGTGAGATGTTCATAGTGGTTTACTTGCTTAACCCCTAGTCAGTTTTTACAGTAATGTGGGGATTTGAACACAGGCTTCCTGAATCCTAAACCAGCACTCTATCTACTGTACCATGCTGGCTTGCCACATAAATTACACCATGTGAAACATTATAGTTACCTCTACACTTCTGTGGAGGAGATGGCCCATCATCCCCAGCAGACAAGGATTTGAGACCTTTAGCTTGGTGGTGGATTAGGTTCATGTTGACTCAGAGGAGGCCAGAATTCCATGGTGGTTGAAGAGGAATGGGGAAAATGGGTAGTAAGAGACTTGGTTATGAAGGAGGAGAGGAAGAGGTTAACGGGGTCAGGGAAGGAATAGAGCAGCTGGGATTGGTGGAAGAGAGAGTGAGCGGGAAGAAAGGAAGAGTTAAAAGGGGAATAGGCAATGGAAGAGATGACAATTGAACAAAGGCACTTAGATTAAGAGGACTTGCATCTACCATTGGGGTGGAGCATTATATTCAAGGAAGATCCATGGACTGGTGAGCTGATGTGGATGAAGGCTAAGACTAAGATATACTGCAAGTCTTCATGTTGGGAAGAAAGGGAATAGTGAAAACAATGCTGGGCAGAAGCCCATGAGCCCCAGTGGATGACCCAGGCTATTGACAAATGTCAATAGGCTATTGACAGCTCAGGGTGGGGGAAGTCCAGCCTGATGCCATACTGACAACAGCATGTAGTTTGGCACTAAAGATATGCTGAGAAACCTGGAGTGTGCAGACAGTAAAGTAATGTCAACCTCCCTTTGCATGTAAATAGTTGTTACTGAGTTAAACCTTTCAGTGAAAAAGTATATATTAAAGTTGAGTTTTGTTATATCTTAAAAAGTCATCAGCAAGACAGATGAGGGCGGACAGACCACAATTTCTCTAATAGTTTCCAAAAGATTATATTGTCAAGGCAAAGTCTAAACAAAAGCAATTGGATTTGAGATGCTAAATAAATTATGTCAGCTAGAACTGCATTTCAGATCTAATTTAATACATTTAAGTGTCAGTGTTTTTCAGACTATTAACATATATTAAAACACTGTCCATTCACATGCAGTTTAATATCTCTGTGTATTTCACTTTCACGTAAACATGTACAATCACAGTTTGGACCAGGCTAAGTGGAGGTTGGCTTAAACTTTTTCCTAAGCTTATTCCACAGTTTCTATCATCAGCACATGTGGGGCTTAACAAAACAAAACCCCTCCACTTGTAGGATTTGAGTTTTTATCTCTCCTTTAGCTATGGGGCAAGGGAGCACTGGTTTGATCAGATTAATTGTGCCTTCTTCTTCAAGTGCCATTTCCGATTCTGAATATTGGCTATCATCAATATTATCAATATTAGCCATGAAGATTGTCCTGGGAACCATATAATGCAGTAGCCTTCCTTTTGCATCACAGCATGACACCCATATCACTGATCCAGTTCCGTGAGTCACTTTCTGGTCCTGAGCCCTTTGGGCACACAAAGTCCTCATCGGCCCAGGCCAGTATTTATGAAGCTGCTGCCCTTGATCAAGATGGATTCAAGTGGTTTTTAATCCACTTGGGGACCATCTCCTTTCCCTGTGGGCTTTACCACTCAAGGCTGTTAGTTTTCAGGGATGTCAGGTTAGTTAACCACTTCCTGACGATCAGCGTTGAGTCATTGGCAGTATGGCCTACTGTATAACCATAGCAGGATAACTCGACCAGATCAATGGCACACATGCTAAATGATGAGAAAAAATAAAGGATATGAAACTTAATCCTATATGTTTAATGTAGTGGGTACTTTAGCCCTCAGTGTAGCTTTAAGAATCTTCAGTAAGGTTTAAGTATAGTGACTGTTGTAATTCATCTTCCATTTAACCATAAGTGATTGACATTCACTGGTGGGATAACAGCAGGAAAAGAGAGAAGGCATGTTGTAAGTCACATGCCTTTATAGTTCCAGGCAGACTATGAAACAAATCAACACAAGTTGATAAGTTATTTTAACTGTCAGCTGTTTAAAAAACAACTCTCTCAAGGTCATTTAAAACCCAACAGCAGCTGCAATTAGTCAGTTTTATTAAGTATATAGAGACTCTAAAAGTCTAAAATAGAACACTTTGTTTATCCTGTTTTTCTTGAATTTCAAGGAGTCTTTTTCACTGTGAAATAATTTATCCTTTGCTGTTAAACTAATGATATAGGTTAATTACAGTAAAACCTCGCATAAAGAGCACCTTACTTAGAGACTAACTCGCTTAAAGAGCAGAATTTTCTCCAAATGGTCGCCTCGTAGAACTAAAAACTCGCTTAACAACTAAATTGGGGTTTGCAATCTTCTGCTAGAAGTCTCGAAAAGCGGCGCTTTTTCCCAAGTGTTTCGCTTAAAGAGCAACTTTGCTTAAAGAGCAATTCAGTGGAATGCATTATGCTCCCCCTCCCTATGGAATGTCTTCCCGATAATCTGGGGCAGACCAGGGCACATCTCCAACCTCCCTCCCCCCTCCCACGGCCACATGGGCTCCCATGGGAACAGAGAAGGGGAAAAAAACTCTTTCTATTCATTTCATTTCATTTCAAGTTTAATTTCTATACCGCTTACTCACCCAGCGGGCAACTCAAAGCGGTGTACATAATAACAATATGATAGTACAATAATACAGGTAAACAACACAATAAATCAACAATACAATAATAAAGCAAAAATGTCATCAAATTACAAGATTACAAGTCAGGAAAAACATAATATAAGTAAAGGGGAAAAGCAAATAAGTTACACTAGAGCTCTCCACAATATGGCAATTTCTACAATGTTAAAGATACAAAATTACAAAGACTAATACTGATCCTGACACAATACAAT
This sequence comes from Bradypodion pumilum, assembly GCA_035047305.1. Lineage (NCBI taxonomy): Eukaryota > Metazoa > Chordata > Lepidosauria > Squamata > Chamaeleonidae > Bradypodion > Bradypodion pumilum. Next base: position 94,661,097 of record JAWDJD010000001.1, read on the forward strand.
TTATCATTTAATACCAACTAGTACCCTCGGCTACTACAAGTCTAAGACGAAGCCCCTAAAAATGTCTCATCTGAAAAGAAAGGGGGTGTCCCACCACATGGCAGCTGTACTCAGGGAACAGCTGTGCTCCCACCCACCCCTGACCAAGGCAAGTCAGGGTGGGGAGCCGGCGGTGTTGCGGCGGCTCGGCGGCGGTGGCGGCTCTTCTAGCCCCGCGGCGGGAACTCGGGGCAGCTGTGGCATGCTCCCACCCACCCCTGACCAAGGCAAGTCAGGGTGGGGAGCCGGCGGTGTTGTGGCGGCTCAGCGGCGGTGGCGGCTCTTCTAGCCCCACAGCGGGAACTCGGGGCAGCTGTGGCATGCTCCCACCCACCCCTGACCAAGGCAAGTCAGGGTGGGGAGCCGGCGGTGTTGCGGCGGCGGTGGCGGCTCTTCTAGCCCCGCGGTGGGAACTCGGGGCAGCAGTGGCATGCTCCCACCCACCCCTGACCAAGGCAAGTCAGGGTGGGGAGCCGGCGGTGTTGCGGCGGCGGTGGCGGCTCTTCTAGCCCCGCGGCGGGAACTCGGGGCAGCTGTGGCATGCTCCCACCCACCCCTGACCAAGGCAAGTCAGGGTGGGGAGCCGGCGGTGTTGTGGCGGCTCAGCGGCGGTGGCGGCTCTTCTAGCCCCACAGCGGGAACTCGGGGCGGCTGTGGCATGCTCCCACCCACCCCTGACCAAGGCAAGTCAGGGTGGGGAGCCGGCGGTGTTGCGGCAGCTCGGCGGCGGTGGCGGCTCTTCTAGCCCCACGGCGGGAACTCGGGGCAGCTGTGGCATGCTCCCACCCACCCCTGACCAAGGCAAGTCAGGGTGGGGAGCTGGCGGTGTTCTATGGGCTCACTCCTATCCTTACAAAGTCATAAATCATAGTTGCTAGGTGTTACTTTGACAAACATTGCAGACTTTTCTCCTGAAGGAGATTGTGTAAAACATCATTGGCGATCAGCTACAAGCTAAGCATCATTATATAGCACTTGTAAAACTTAAACCAAATGAATTGTGAAAGAAAACCTAAGACAAAAAGACCATTAAAATGTAGGCTTGCCTTACTACCATCAGCTGGCTTTCCACCTCCCATTGTCTCTATAGTAAAGGTTTGAATTCGACAACAGATTATAGTAGTGGCATATACAGCTCTTTCGTGGCAAACCCTACTTTTCCCTATTTCTCTAAACTAATAACTACTTTATGTGTGTTTATTTTTTGAACACCAGTCCAGTGCTTCTTTCTTCTTATGCCATATCCAGTTATGTATATTGGCTATAATCATGGCAATCACCCATGAAGATTATCTGGACAATATAATGCAGTTGGCTTTCATTTGCCTTTCACATCACAGTGTGACACCCATTCCACAAAATTATGCGAATCACTTTCTGGTCCTGACTCCCCTTTGGCATGCAAAGTCCTCCAGCTCCAGGCCAGTATTGATGAAACTGCTGCCCTCCATCAAGATAGATTCAAGTAGGATTTAATCCACTTGGAGACCATCACCCTTCCCTGTAGACTTTGCCACCCAAGGCTGTTAGTCCTTAGGGCTGTCAGGTTAGTTAACCACTGCCTGACAATAAATGTTGAGTCACTGGCAGTATGACCTACTCTATTACCTGGACCCCTTTCAATCAGGTTTCAGGCCTGGACATGGTATAGAAACGGCATTGGTCGCACTGATGGATGATTTCTGGAGGGAGCGGGACGGCAGTCATCCATCCGTCCTTGCTCTCCTTGACCTCTAAGTGGCCTTCGATATCATCGACCACGGTATCCTTCTGGAATGGCTCAAAGGATTGGGGATCCAGGGGACTGTGTTGTCCTAGTTTTCCTCTTTTCTGGAGGGCCAGACCCAGTTGGTGTGGTTGGAGAGTGAGAGGACCATCCCTAGGCATCTCAAATATAGGGTGCCTCAGGGTTCGGTCCTATCTCCTCTATTTAACATCTATATGAAGCCGTTGGTTGAGATCATCCATTCCCACGGGGTACGGTACCACCAGTACATGGATGACACTCAGTTGTTCATCTCGGCCCGTGGGGACCCCAGTGATGCTGTCAAAGTCCTTTCTAGATGACTGGAAGCTGTTGGGGTCTGGATGGGGGCTAACAGGTTACAACTGAATCCCAGCAAGACTGAGTGGCTATGGATAAGGGCCCCTGCGCTAACCTGGGAGCTATCATCTTTGGTTCTGGATGGGGCTATTTTGCCCCAGACAGACCTGGTGCACAACTTGGGGAAACATGGCAACAGAGGTGCTTTACGCGCAAATAAGAAATCATTAGAAACTTGAGGAAGAAATTCGAAATGTCCATATACCGGAAGGGCATCGTGACTTTGTCAACTTTATCATCTACCATCGCACATTGATGCTCGCCATCTGGGTACCCTTATCGAGAGGAGGATTCCACCCTTTATCACCAGCGCCAGGTTTTCTAGCTGTACAGATGATTATTTGACTACGGACTTTTGGATATTGCATTTCATTTGTACAACCGTTCGCAATCCTGTCTGTATTCACCGGGCGCAGTGAGGATACAGTTTTACTTTTAAGGGTCCCAGTTTGTCATATATGTTCTAGGGTACGACTCATGTGTGTTTTCGTAGTATGAGTGAGCTCCGCGCACAGGACTATAGTTATTTCTGTTGCTTATGATTCAGTTTATTGCGTGTTGAACTCACCATCACCACACCATGACGAGGACATATATGTGAATTATTCCTTTTATTAAAGCACTTGCAATTTTACAATTTCTTCGTGGGAGTGTTACCTTTCCCTGCTTGTTCACACACCCCAGCCGTCACACACCTCTCTACAACTGAATCCCAGCAAGACTGAGTGGCTATGGATAAGGGCCCCTGCGCTAACCTGGGAGCTATCATCTTTGGTTCTGGATGGGGCTATTTTGCCCCAGACAGACCTGGTGCACAACTTGGGGGTCCCCCTGGATTCGTGGCTGCTGCTAGAAGAACAGATGGCAGCTGTGGCCAGGAGGACTTTTGCCCAACTTTGGGTGATTCGCCAGTTGCGCCCACTCCTGGACCGGGACTCCTTGCTCATGGTCACTCATGCTCTGGTGACCTCCAGACTAGATTATTGTAATGTGCTCTACATGGGGCTGCCCTTGACGATCATTCGGATGCTGCAGCTGGTCCAGAATATGGATGCTCAGGTAGTGATGGAGTGTGGATGTTATGCCTGCACCTCGCCGCTACTTTGGGAGCTGCACTGGTTGCCAGTTTGCCTCCGGGTGCAATTCAAGGTGCTGATTTTGACCTTTAAAGCCCTATATGATAGTGGGCCAGGATACCTGAGAGACTGCATCACCCCAAGAGTGTCTGCCTGCCCAACCAGAGTGGACCAGAGGGTCTCTCTAGTTGTACCATCAGCTAGAGGGGCACATCTCTCTAGCACACGAAGGAGGGCACTCTCTGTGTCCACACCAGCCCTCTAGAACCTCCTGCCAATAGAGCTAAGATTACAGACAGAATTGCTGTCCTTTAAAAAAGGCTTGAAAACCTGGCTGGTAGGGCAGGTATGGGGTCCTAATGGATATACATCCCACGCCTGTTGGCTCACACCAAGATAAATTTTAATAAGGAGCCCTTTCTCTTTCTTTGTTATATACAGGGTGGGGTGGGTGGGTGGGATAACTGGGTTTCTTTAACTGTTTTTATGTTTTTAGAAATGTTGTAAGCTGCCCTGAGTCAGATTCGCCTAAGTGGGCGGACTGGAATAAGTGCTTTCTTAGCATACCTGTCAAGTTTTGGATTTGAAAATAAGGGAAATTTTGGGCCACACCCCCTCCCCACCAGGCCACACCCTTTCCTCCCCACAATCCAGGCACATTCAAGAGCCTAGAAGAGGAGGAGCCACCAGAGTCAGGGAGGAGGTAAATACTGTAATTTTAAACCCCTTTCCCCATTCACTCCCACATCATTTCATAATGTGGTGATTTTTTATGGAACTGTTTTTACACTTATATCAGTTAATTGTCTACTGTCTTAGCCTTGTGTACCTCAATTTCATTTTTTTAAAATCTGTGTTTAAGACAGGACCACAGAAATATCCTCTTTATGTTGTCTGCAAATATACTTGAAGCTGATTGGCTCATTGTCTCTTCTCTCTCCTGGGAAAGAGGGTGTTAAAGGGAAGAGACAATAAGCCAATCGGCTTCAAGTATATTTGCACACAACATAAAGAGGATATTTCAGTGGTCCTGTCTTAAACACAGATTGTTTAAAAATGTAATTGAGGCACACAAGGCTAAGACAGTAGACAATTAACTGATATAAGTGTAAAAAACAGTTCCATAAAAAAAATCACCTTACTATGAAATTATGTGGGAGCGAATGGTGAAAGGGGTTTAAAATTACAGTGTTTATCTCTTCCACTGCAGCTGAGACTTGCCTGTGGGGGCTGGATTGCTGTATTGTTCCCTGTGAGGGGCAGCAGTGGTGCTAAGGGGAGTCCCTATGGGGTGCTTCCTCTTCCTCCCCAGGGAGCCCAAAACTCCTCCTCCCTGGCTCTGTTATGAGGAACATACCCCATGACACCTTGGTTTTATAAACAAACAAACAAACAACAACAATAACAACAATAACAACAACAACAACAACAACAACAACAACAACAACAACAACAACAACAACAACAACAACAACAACAACAATAACAATAACAATAACAATAACAATAATAATAATAATAATAATAATAATAATAATAATAATAATAATAATAATAATAATAATAATAATAATAATAATAATAATAATAATAATAATAATAATAATAATAATAATAATAATAATAATAATAATAATAATAATAATATGGGAGATTTACAGGTGGCGGGAAAGAGGGGTAAAATACGGTAATTTCCTAGCCAAAACGGGATACTTGCCAGCTATGTTTCCTATCCAATCTTTAAATTCTAAGATCTCTGTGGCTTCTTGGCATAATAATAAGAATGCTTGCTGAGGGAAGATCATTAATACCTTTCCCATGGGTTGTCTGAGTGAGACAGTGAAGCAATGATGTTCATCAGGAGGAATGATTAGCATTACTGTCAAACATCTTCATAGACCTTCTAGACATCATAGCAACAAAACACACAAAGGAAAAACAAAATTAAAATCCCTGTATCTTGCTTCTATGGCTATAAATCTCAGAGTAAATAAGATAATTTCACAATACTGAGAAGCTAATCAGATTTTGTCAAGTAAAAATATCACATCAGCAATTCAGAGTGAGGGGAAAAGCACTATGCTCACAATCAATGGGTGAATGCTTTTGTCCCAGTTAGAAATCCTCCCCATCCATTATAATTTGAAAGCAGTGAAAGGTATCACAAAAAAGCAGACATAAAATGCAAGCAACTGCAGAAGCATTAATAGCTCAGTAAAACTTTCATTAATGGACACTTAATCAAAGATGTTATAAAAATCTTTTAACAATCTCCTTTTAAAGGAAACCTAATTGAAGACAATTAATAGATTAAAGGTGTGATAATTAAATTTAGTGGAAGCAGGACATATTGACTTCACAATCACTCAGTATTTTGCCTGAAACATTCTGCTACGTGTAGTAAATCTTCAGTGACTCAAATATTTTGGGGGTAATGTAGAAGTTCAGAATGCCTCCCTGAACCCAATAATATGAAAAAGTATCTTCTTGACAAACGTTTCGTGGTAGCTATGAATAAGAAACAGCAACATCAACTACTAAACATAATTTGAATGCCCAAAACAGAATCTGAAAATGGGTAGATTATAATTGATGCAAACAGGTTCACTGTTTGCATAAATTTCATTTTCTTGCCATTTTAAAAATTTCTTTCATTTTTAAAATACTTTACCTATTGTCTTTTGTTGTTTTTATACTACAAGGCCAGAATCCTATTGGTGGTCCCATCTATAGCAAATTCATCAATTCAGATAGATTTATAAAAGTGCTGACCTTCCAAATACACTTGAGGTTAACTAGTCATATGAGCACAAGGCAGACCACAGTTTTGCACTAATAACAAAAATATCAGAAAGTTGTAAAATTGTGATATGTGACTAAGATGAAACATCTCATAAGGTTGCTTCACAGTAAACATAGTTTGGTGCCAGGACCAGACCCAAGCAGACATATCATAAATTGCCCCCATGTCGCCCATTACTGATAAACACCATTGAATTACAACTTTTTCCTTATTCCCAGAATGAAGTGGAGCCAAACTCACAAATCCGTCAATGTCTGTTGTGGATCAAGTATTATGACTTGCCTAGAGAAGGCTTTGGTTTACTTCTGCTTAATGAAGTTCACTGATCCATGAAACTAACTGACATTCAGCTAACTAATGTTACAGGGCATTTTGGAACATAAAATGTGATGGCTACAACTACTGGAGTGCACATGCAGCGTTGAGTCTATGAAATCATATTGTCATATTGTTAGTTAAAGCAGCTACCATAAACTGGCCAAAAATGTCATTGCCTTTAAAATATCTATTTTTTAAAGAACAAAACTTATGGATAACAAGATGGCAACGTATTTCACACCTTATGGCAAGGTAAAAGGCATAAGGACACTTCATCTGCCTTCATGAAAGTGCTATTTTAATTAAACAAATTATGGGTAGAATGCATTGATGCACTGCAATTTTTTTAACTACGTACTCTGTGGGTGGGGCCAAATCTGTGGGCGTGGCTGAACATCCTGCATTATGGGCTATGGAGGTGGACGTTGCCAACCAAGTGGGTGTGGCCTGGGGGAATTTCCGCTACCGGTTCTGCAGAACCTGACAGAACCTGCTGCAGTGCATCACTGGTAAAATGTGTACCAACATCTCAATTTATACTCCTCCCAATGTCCTTTCAGTATCCTCCAACCCATCTGAGACACTTTTACTCTTCTCAGAGCATCTTTACATGATGCAAATAAAAGTTTGGCAACATCACAGAAACATACAACAAGAATACCACCATTGTATTGTACTGAATTAGATTTTAATGCAATAGCAGATTAGAATATAGTATCTGAATTATAATGTGCCAAAATCCCAGTCCAAGGAGCAAATACATCATTACATAAGTACCAATAGGAGAAAAAAAGTTTAACAGAACAATGAATACTGTAAAGCTGTTGATCGAAATAAACATGAGGAAAGTATTTTCATGTTCAGAAATATGATTGATTATTATAGCAAAATATCCCAAGACAATAATCATTCTCACCTGGTATCAACCTTGTAACTATGATCACAGAATGCAATTACAAAACAATAGCTTGACATTAAATAAATACAGTAAATCAGTGTACAATCTTATGCATCTTTCCTGAAAAATAAATCCCACTTGGGTTCATTGGGGCTTGTATTGGGTGTTGTTAAGGCAAGTCTGACTTATGGTAATAACATGGACAGACGGTTTCTCATAACACTGACCCACTCATTGATACTCTTGTGGATTGACTACTGTAATGCTCTCTACGTGGGGATGCCCTTGTGTCTGATACAGAGATTACAACAGGTCCAGAACGCAGCAGCCAGCTGGTGACAGGCATAAAGAAATTTGATCATTTTTTTCCCAGCCTTCGCAGGCCTGCACTAGTTACTTGTTTCCTACCGTGTCAGATACAAGGTGTTAGTGTTGTCATATAAGGCCCTATATAGTTTGAGACCTTGTTATCTGTCAGAGCATCTCTCCCTCAGAACAACTCCCTGCATCACCCATTTATCACAGTCTGCGTAGCTCCAGGTGCCAACCCTGAGGATGGCTCGAAAGTCTATAACTAGAAATAGAGCCTTCTCAGTGGTGGCAGCAATGCTGTGGAACACACTACTAGTGGAGCTGCACAAGGTCTCATCCCTGGATATCTTCATAAAACAATTATTATTTTTTTCCTTTTCAGAATGTTATCCCCTTAGCAATAAATTAACCAGTCAGTTAATCCTCTGTGCCCACAGTTATTTTATTTTAGGATGTATTTATTTGGTTGGTTTATTTTTAATTTGTTGTGTGTTTTATGTTATTTTGATATTTATATGTACACCACCCAGAGTGGGAAATTTCCCAATGATATACAAATGTAATAAACAAACAAATAACCTTGGTAAGGTTTCTAAGATATGTGAAATACCAATGCCATCCCTCAATGAATTTCTAGGGCTGAGGAAGGGGTTGAATCCAGGTCTCCTGAGTCCTAGCCCAATATTCTATGCCAGGGACTGTGAACCTTGGTACTCTAGCTGTTCTTGAATTTCAATTCCCCGAAGCCCAAATCAGCACTCCTGCTGATCAGGGCTTCTGGGAATTGAAGTTCAAGACTACCTGGATTGCCAAGGTTCACCATAATGGTTCTGTTCAATACACTACACTATTCACACTACAACACTTTGGTTTCCTTGGGGCTTACTCCCTTATTACCTAACTGATACAACTACTCTGCAGGTTGGCACACTTAAAACTGATGTAAAGCTAATTATAAGGGAACTCAGTGTATTTCTATAGACATTTGTTTCCTTTGGATAAGTCAGCAGTGCATTGTTTATTTTACACCTGTTATCTTGACATCTAATTTCAGAAAAGGACAATCATAGGCATATCCTCCAGTGATACTGATGGTGGCATTTTAGGTGGGGCACAGCATCCCATTAAAGCATGACAATCTCCCTCAAATGAATGCCTGATCTCTCTCCTCCAAACCATTTTTCTTTTATTTAAAATGCTTGTAATAAAGTGACCATGAGGAAGACCAGCAACCAGATGGGCAAAGTTCCTCAGGCCCTGGATGAGACTAGCACAGGGTCAGAAACAGTGGGAGACGATGCTTCGATCATCCACATCAAACTGACGTGTGAAACACAGATCAACCAAGTAACCAATTAAGTAATATGCTTGTAAAGTGTAACAACAAATAAAGTGGTTTGCCCATTGGGAGAGAATGTCTAGGAATTCCATATCATTCAAGGCATATGTGGAAAGAGGAGAAGGACAAAGGCCATGAGGAAGATCCAGAGGAAGGTGGAGAGAAAACACCAAAGAAATATTACAAGAACACCAAATAACACTAGGGGAGGTCGCTAGAAGTGCCAGAACAAGAACCTTGCATTTCCCTCGACTCCCGATGGGGTAAAAGAGGAAGCAAAGAAGCAGCAGTAAATTCTACATACTGGTTGAAATTTGGAAATTTGGTTGAGCTCATCAAAACTATTCTTTTAATTCCATTGATTCAATGGGTCTACTCAAGTTTTGGTTTACTTCTGGATTAAAATCTGCATTTATTTTTCTATTTTAATGTCATAGTCCCATCTCTGCTTTGCATGTTAGTACTATGTCACTAAGGGGGGGAGGAGTCCAAACGGCTGGGAAATAAAGAATATGTTTCTCCCTAAAGGCGGGAAGGGGAGGAGTGTGGTGTTAAGAGGCTGTGATCCCACGGAAACTTGTACAAATTGGAAATGCGTTATGGACTCTTCCAAAGAGATAATTTATCCTATCTGTTTGAACCACTACAGTGATTTCAGCTGTGGGAACTAACAGACCTGGTTTAAAAAGCTTAGAAGCAACCAATTTAATCTGCTGCTTCTCCTGGATGTAGTCACCTTAGGAGTGTCAGCTCAGTTAACTTACAGACATTCTACTCCCCTGCTGTAATTTCTGCTTATCCTTTACCTTTTAAAAATGGTAGGTGTTATGATACGACTATAATATTGTCACTGAACTGCAATCTGGAAGAAAAATTGTGTGAAAGCTACTCTGTTTTCCAAATGACTTTAACCATACCAAAGAATCATATCAGGCTCAAACAACTTTCCATGGATATTATAGCAAAAAAAATGTAATAGAAAAAAGATTGATATATAGAAGCACAGTGCTTTTTTGAACTGCAGGAAGAAACTGTACAAATTACTATCTAAAAAGGTATAGAGATCTGATAACAAATTTAGCTGTATAATCAAGGGCTTGTCGAAAAATGTTGTTTCCAGTCACCATGCGGCTGTTCTGGTATTTTTTGTTTCTGATTTGATTATCACCGTATTTTTGTCCCCACATGGGGAGCGTATTTATTGTTCCATTTACTGCAATGCTGTGGTCATCCCAGTACCACTTGTCCACTCTTAAATCTCTCTGATGTCTCATTCCCAGTGCAGATTGCCCTCCCTGTTTGTCTGTCTCCTCCATGCCTTCTTCATTCTCTTCTTCCTATTCCCCTTGATTGGCCAGTCTACAGGGCATGGGAGAGTATAGATTGTACAGGGGGAGGGGAAGTGCATAATGAAATATTGTCACATGCCAAACATCCACACCATTAGGTAATCTGTAGCTTTAAATAGCTGTGTCTATCCCATCTATTCCTGTTGATATGTTTCTTCCAAATACTCTGATATCAGCTTTCAGTACACTTTCTAAAACTGGAGTGATAACTGCATAAAAATAACACCAGATGTTGTAGCAACAAAATCAGTGACAGCAAAGCCCAATATGAGATTCATTATAAAAATGCTATTTTCTTCATATCTAAACGTGATTTTCAGAAGTAGCTAAACCACCCTCATTAATGTCTACATTGGCACTTGCTTCATTGAACACTAACTTTAATGAATAACAGAAATGATTGAAAAGTTCCTACCATCCTGTCATAGCCAAAATGCTCATTCTTTTGTGATGAGATGGGAAGATGAGACCCAGAATATAATGTTCATTTCCTAGAAAGTATGCTTTATTCTTATGCTGTGTTACCCATAATATTCACTGACTGACTCCCCTGACCTAGAAAATTGGGACAGTGTCATCTGCAGAAGGCTCATGGGCTTCAACTCTTTTATTCTTAGCAGCTGCTCCTTAAAACAAACTGGGGGAGATAATTTTATGATCTCCTATTTTATGTGGAGATTGATTTGTAGCCATTCATATATATGCAAAAAGGCTTTCTTTAAGTTCTCAAAACATTAGTTATTTTAAACTAACTGGGGGGAGGACTCCTAAACTACAACATGTTATAAATGATTCGTGAGAGAAATATAAAGAAGGCTCTCTAAAAATGCTAAAGTATTCTATGTGGTAACTGTGAAGAAAGAATAGAGAGGAAAAAGTATAGCTTCTCTCCCTTATTATAGCTACTTTTCACTGATACTATTATTATATCTTTCAAGCTTACCACATTCCAAAACCTTAAAGTTTCTACTTGTATCTTTTACCCCAGTGAACAATACTGTATATAAATTCAGAATAAAACTAATATTTTTCAAGTGATTAAAATGGTAACTATCTTAGATTGTGCAAACATATCAAAAAGGAAATAAACCACTATATTTTAATGTTAGCTTTTGTGGATGAAGAAGGGACTGTGGTGGCTCAAGTGGTTAAGACGTTGAACCCGCTGACTGGGAGGTTGGAGTTTGATTCCTGGGTACTGCATGACAGAGTGAGCTCCCATCTCTGTCCAAGCTCCTGCCAACCTAGCAGTTCAAAAGCAAAAAATTGCAAGTACTGTAAATAAAGAGGGACCACTTCGGTAGGAAGATAAACAGTGTTCCGTTCACTTGCCACATGCCCATGAAAGTGTCTGCATACGCAGACAGCACTGGCTTTTTGGCTATAAACAGAGACGAGCACTGAACCCTAGAGTCGGATACGACTGGCTTTCCAGTAAGGGTAATCTTTACCTTTGTGGATGAAGACCACTTCTTCAGACATAACAGTGAGATTTCAAATTTAGACATGAGCCCCCATGACCAGATGATGACACAAAAGCAATGGTTGGTTAGTACAGTAGATACAATAGCAAATCCTTTGAGTCAGGGTGGCTTTTTACACATGGTAATGACCCAAATCCCTGATTTATATTTTTATTATTCCTGTAAAGTTTTGTTGTGTAAGTGGCAAATAATTAGAAGATAGGTGTGACAGAATCATTCACAATTGTTTAATACAGTAGTTACCTTTCAGACCTTGAACATTGCATTTACAGACTATGTTCTGTGGAAAGTGACAATGGTTGTTGATCTATACTAGCAGATAATGACATAATTATTTAAATTAGATGTTTTGTTCTGTAAGCAGGAAAATAGGTTACATAGAAGATTCCTCCTGTAAGACTGTGATTAACAGTCAGGTGTACCCAGGGCAATGTTGAAGGAAACCAGAATGGCTGAATCTTCCACCACTGAAGCAATATACCAGGGGTCAGCAACCTTTTTAGGTCAGGGGCTGGGTCTTGCTCCCTCAGACAGTTGAGAGGGCCAGACTGGTGGCCCACCACCATAAATGCTGTCGTAAATGCATCCGCAGTGGTTGTAAACACATATACAGCTTCTGTAAATGTGTCAGCAGCTGCTTGCAGCAGTGGCAGCAGCAGCTGGAGTGAAGTGCGGGCTGTATGATTTGGTGCTACAGGCCGGATCTGGCCCATGGGTCATAGGTTACTGATCCGTGCACTATACAAAGCATACAAATTTGTGAAGATAGGGGGGAAAGGTTGGAAATATACAGACAATTGAAATTGAACTGGCTTCAAATAATAACAGTGGATAAGTAGAACAAGAAATACAGTGAGCAGGTCAGCTTAGTAAGACAGATGACAGAGTTTGAGGAATTAGTTTATAAAATAAGGAAATAATTTGAGTTTGGTGAGTAAAATATATAACATCTTAAATACAGTAGAAGACCCATAAGATATAATGAGGAAAATTTGGGAGAAGGACCTGAAGATAATTATCTCTGGAAAAAATTGGAAAAGTGAATGGTCAGGAAAATTTATGAAAAATGTATCTACAAAAGTTAAAGGGCATAAATATAAAATGTTATGGAAATGATATTTGACTCCAGTTTGTTTAAATCAGATGGATAATAGTAAATCAAAAAATTGTTGGATATGTAAACATAAGTTGGGAACTCCGCCCTCGAACCCATTGCTAAGTATTTGGATTCTTTCATTAACCCATATGCTAGACAAACCCCTTCATTCATTAAAGACACCACACATTTTATTTCTCAGGTAGAGGGCTTGGTCGTCCCTCCAACGGGGGTGGTCCTTACACTTGATGTGGAAGCGCTCTACACCAATATACCCCTTGAGGAGGCCAGGACTATTGTCCAGGATAAATTGGATTCTAGAGCATCTTTACTTCCACCAACTCATTTTTTAATGGATTTATTAGATATCATTTTTGAACACAATTATTTTAGATTCGACAAATCATTCTACTTACAGGTAAGAGGCGTGGCCATGGGTCCCCACTGGCCCCCTCCATCGCCAATATGTACTTGAATAATTTCGAAAGTCTTTACATTCACCACTCCTCCAATCCCCATTTAGGTCACATCATATACTATGGCAGATTCATTGACGACCTATTCTTTATTCTTGATTCCTATGACATTGTTGACCAATTTGTACAATGGATTAATTCCATTGACAACAATTTACGCTTTACCCCCCATTACCATACTTCCTCCATCCCTTTTTTGGATGTGGAGGTTTACATTTCAGGATCTAGAAAGGTGGCGGTCAAATTGTATAGGAAACCAACAGATAGAAACCCATACTTAGCATACTCCTCCCATCATCCAGCCTTTGTTAGGAACAACATCCCTTTTGGGCTTTTTGCTCGTGCCAAAAGAAATTCCTCTACACCCGCTGACTTTCACACATCTGCTTCTGAAATTCTATCTAAACTTAACAATAGGGGTTATCCCATGCATATCATTAATTCGGCATTCCAACGAGTCAGGGATACTCCCAGACAGTGCTTGTTCGATAGGAAACAACGAGGTGGGGGCAATTTAATCAGGTGCTCCTTTGAATATTCACCAGTGGCCAACCGAGTCAAGAATATAATCTATAAACATTGGCATCTGGTTCAAGACCTTCCAGGTTGTAAGGACAGACCATTGATAGGGTTTAGGAGAGCGCGATCTATCAGTAATATGCTAGTACGATCAGATCATACTGCTAGATATAAATCTACTGAAAAATTGCTTCCCACAGGACATTTCAAATGCCATTCGTGTACGGTTTGCCAATTTTTTTGGGAAACTAAGGAAATTGAGGTTCCCAACAAGGGTTTAACATTCACCTTGCAATCACTCTCAAGTTGTGCCAGTAAATGTGTTATTTACATGTGGGAATGCCCTTGTCAGAAGCGCTATGTGGGTCTTACCAGCAGACCCCTCAGACAGCGGATTTCGGAACATAGGTCCAAAATCAGACATCAGGTTAAAGAAGCCCCTTTGGTCTCTCACTATATTGAAAAGCGCCATATGGATAGGGACTTTCGTTTTGTGGTATTAGAGATTGTTAGACCAAAATTATTCGAACGATGTGACATTTACAAAAGATTGAGACAAAGGGAAGCATTCTTCATTCATTTTCTCGACACAATGTATCCTAATGGGTTAAACCAGGAGCTCGACTTGGCAGCGTTTCTGTAGGAGTACAATCCTCATCACCTGGGTGAGCTCTAATTTAGCTATCGGCTACACATGAGTCAGCTTTCAACTGTGATAAAGGTAGCTGTTTCTCATACACCTTTCAACGTCCATATGCACCTAATAATTTGAGCGGAGGCAGGACGCGGGTTTAAGAAATCAGCATTACACATTGGTAAGCTTGTATTCTCATTCTGTACATACATTGTATTTTTATGTGCCTATGTTATTTATATTCAGCCATGTTAATTATTCTGTTTATGTGTAATTTCTATGTATAGATCTCCTTGAAGAAGATATTTCTTATTCGAAAAGTCGCTATAACTAGTATCGACTTAGAGAACTACATCGCTATTTCTGTGCACTTCCATGCTTGTACAGCTCATTTTTGTTCATCTTGGCTTATTTTCCTATTTACCAGCGATCAGCTAGGTAATGTTTCTACCCATAGAGGAATTTTTTATGTTATTACGTTTCTGGCTATATTTACACCTATAAAGACTTTTATGAAAATACGACGGTTGTACTCTTTTCTTAGCCAAGATATCTCTCCAAACGGTTTTTTCACTAGTTGAGCTCTTCACCGTTTGCGTCCCTTTCTTCTCGTTTAAATGATAAGCTTACATGGGAACTCACTTTTAAGAAGGGAAGCGCGGCGGCACAATATGGCCGCCATGCTCTTTGCCGGCCCCTACCCCCAAGAGACAGACATTCGGGCCACTCAGGGGGCATGGCCACCCACAGCAAAAAAGGGGTGGCCATGCGGCGGCTCACCGCCATTTTGAACAGATCGGCTGGGCGAAGAAGTTTGCTCCAGCCAATCTTCCTTTTATTCTTTTTTGAGCTTTGTGGCTGCGATGGCCCCCGAAACGGAAAGCTCCCGCTGCCCCGGTGCAGCGGACACGGGGGCGGGCTCACCCCTTACACGGGGGGCGGGCTCACCCCTACTGCACCTGGGCACTCCTCGGGCCGGAGGGCTCAAGCGAGGGCTGGCCGGGTGGTTGACTCCGGGGCTTTGCCCTCCGAGGCTCTCGCCCCTGCGAGACACCCTGCAGGGGCGATTGGCCCCAGCACTGAGCCCACACCGAGTCGGAGGACCTGGGCAGGGGTCGCATGGGCACCTCCCATGGTGGCGGCTTTGCCCCCCCGCATCTCTTGCCCCTGCTGGGCATTTCGGGGAGGGGGTCCTCCCCAGTTTTGATCACCCCCGAGCCGGAGGACTCGGGCAGAGGTTCCGCGGGCCACGCCCATGGCAGCCTTCCCCAGTCAGGGGCCGGATGGCCCCCCTTGGCCTCAGGGGGGCCCGGGGCCTCCCCACGTCCCATTCCACCCCCTGCTGGGGGGCATGGGTCGGGCCCCCACTCATGGCCCCTTGGGGGGCTGGGGCCTCCTCCTGGGCCTGATTTCCAACACCCCGGTGGGCCGGATCCGGCTGGCCCATGCGCCCTTTTGGCACGCATCGCAGCGTTGGAATGCGCCATGGGCATCGCTTCACCACCCCTAGACAGTTTGAAGCTGCCTAGCAGCAGTGGCACATCGTCCGCTGAGGCGGGGTGGCCTCAGGCATCACGACAGGTCCTCAGCTGGGTTGAGCTGCTCGAGGCCGTTCGGCCCACGCCTTTCGGCCCTCTGCAGCTCCCCGCACGACCACCTCGACGGGGTTTTCCTCCAGCGGGCCCTCCAGGATGGCGACACAGAGCTCAGCTTCGATCGCGAGCTCCGATGCCCCTCATCGGCTGGAACCCCCGGTGGGGGCAGCTGGGGGGGATGCGGCGTGTGAGTATGGCGGTCAACCAAGAACACACTCCACTCACCCCAACGTGAATATGGCAGTACAGTGGCCCTGGCCTCAACAGGCCACGACGGCCTTGCCCGCTCCCGGCTTGCTGCCCCCTGTCACTTGGGAGGCTCCTTACACACTGGCCCTTCCCAGCGTTCCGCCTCCCGCTATCAATCTGCCATACCCCAATTGGCCGTATGGCCCACCAGCCAACGCGGCATATCGCTCTGCACCTACCGCTGCCATGCCCATGGCCGGCTACTCCCTACCCCTTGGCGACCACTTGTCACAGGCCACCAGGGATAAGATATGTTGGAGGGAGTATGTAGATATCTTTGGTTTACTTAATCAAGAGCCCACCAAGGAGGAGAAAAAGGGGCAGGATGACAAGGACAAGGAGTTGTCCCATCATCGCAAGCCGCTTAGGACATGGGCTAATTGGCTCCCCACTTATCTCATTTAAGCGGCAGTGTATCTGAGGGCTCGCCCTGACATGGCAATCCCGATGATACAGTATTTGGATACCATTTACCGGGCTTACGTAGATTTCCCCGGCCTGTCATGGTTAACCTATGATGAGGAATTTAGAATGAGAGCTGCCCTGCACCACGAGATGAGGTGGGATGAGCCGTGCCAGCTCTTATGGTTGCTCTATATGACCCCATCACAGCCGGCACCCGGTGACCGGTATCACTGTGGCCATGCGGTGCAGAGGCCTGGCGCAACAAAGTCTCCCCGCCAGCCGGCGGGGCAAGGGGTTCCAGCCCGCCTGCTGTGTTGGAGCTACTCGTCTTCTGGTGTCTGCAATAGGCACCAATGCAAGTTTAGACACAAGTGCTTTTCCTGTGCCGGACCGCACGCTGCTTCCGCATGCCCACGGGCCGGAGGGTCGCACGGCAGGGGTCGTGGACAACAAGGGCCAGCCAGGGGTGCTACTGAGGCAACTCCACATCCTAAAGGCCCCCTCCCTAATTCAACTTAAGGTTCTTGAAAGATGGTTGCGCGTCTATCCGAGGAAGGATGACACAGTTTATTTGTTGCAGGGTTTTACGTTTGGTTTCCGCATCCCTTTTATGGGTGTACGCGCACCCCAGGATGCTCCAAATTTGCAGTCACTTTGGGGTAAGGAGGGCATAGCTGCGGAGAAGATAGCCAAGGAACTTAGGGAGGGGAGGGTCGCTGGCCCCTTTGATAACCCCCCATATTTGAACTTAAAGGTGTCCCCTCTCGGCTTAGTGCCTAAAAAGTCCTCTGGTGAATTTCGTTTGATTCACCACCTGTCCTACCCTGAAGGCTCATCGGTCAATGATGCTATACTGGATGACCTTTGTTTGGTCCGGTATACGTCTTTTGATCAAGCCTTGCAAATGGTCCGCTCATGTGGTCGCGGGCGCTACTGGCAAAATATGATATTAAATCGGCCTTTCGATTGTTGCCAGTACACCCTGACGACTTTGAGTTGTTAGGTTTTTGTTTTCAAGGAAAGTTTTATGTAGATAAGGCTATGCCCTTTGGCTGCTCCATTTCGTGCTCGGCCTTTGAGCGCTTCAGCACCTTTCTTCATTGGGCTTTCATTCAGAGGTCAAGATCCCGGGCCGTGGCGCACTACCTGGACGATTTTTTGTTCGGTGGTGGGCACGACTCGGGCACCTGTGGACAGTTGTTAGCCACCTTTCAGGAGCTCATGGCGGAACTTGCCATTCCCCTTGCTCCTGAAAAAACGGAGGGCCCTGCCACCTCTCTCACATTCTTGGGGAAAGAAATTGACACCCTGGCTCAAACGTCTAGGTTGCCACGTGAGAAGGTGACCTGGATCTCCGATGCAATTTTGGCTATGCTAGCCAAACACAAGGTGTCCCTGCGAGAGTTGCAGGTCCTGCATGGGCACCTCATCTTTGCTTGCAGGGTAGTTACCCCAGGTAGGGCATTCGCCAGGTGACTTTGCAACGCTATGGTGGGTCTTTCCAAGAAGCACCACAGGGACTGGATCACCAGGGGCTTGAGGGCCGACCTGTCGGTCTGGCTTAATTTCCTCGAGGAGTTCAATGGGGTGTCCTTTTGGCATACAGAGTTAGTGGCCACCCCCCATTTCCAGGTCCAGTCGGACGCATCCGGTTCACTGAGTTATGGTATCTATTTTAAGGGTAGGTGGGCTTACGGTAGGTGGCCCGAAGAATGGCGGGGTACTGAGCGTCTGAGGGACCTCACGTTCCTGGAGTTTTTCCCCATTCTGGGTGCGCTTATGCTCTGGGGTCACATGTGGGCTAATTCCGTGGTTCATTTCTGGTGTGACAGTGCTGCAGTGGTGCACATTGTCAATGCACAAACCTCCAGGTCCCCCAGAGTTATGGCCCTAGTTAGGCAGTTTGTGTTGCGGTCCCTTCGCCTTAATGTGCTGTTTAAGGCTAGACATGTTCCAGGCATTAACAATGATATTGCTGATGATTTATCCCGCCTGCAGATCTCCTGGTTCCGGGTCTTAGCACGAGACGCAGAGGAACTTCCCTCTCCACTTCCGAGCGAGATGTGGACCTTTGGCGAGGAGAAGTGAACCGGGCGATCGGCATATCTCTCGCCCCGCGCACGCGTAAGGCGTATCAGCACATGTATCTTCAATTTACAGCCTTTTGTAGGGAAGTGTGCCTGCCGGACTTATGGCCAATCCCGGTCGAGCAGGTTTTGCAGTATATGGTGCACCTCCATAGCCATGGGTTGGCCCCACGCACCATTGCCACTAGACTTTCCGCTTTGGCATTTGCTGCCAAGCCCCGGGGTTACCATGATCACACCAGAGACTTCCGCATTTGCCGTGTCTTGGAAGGGTGGACGCGTGAACACGGCCACTGCCCTGACACGCGCCAACCTGTGTCCCCTTCTCTGTTGGCTAGCCTTGCTAGGGCTTGGCATAGCCTTTGCTATGACCGGTACGAGGAGTCTCTTTTTCATGCGGCCTTTTTCGGGGCCCTTAGGATCGGTGAGCTGGTGCCCCTTTCTAAAGGTGACATGTCACATAGGGTGCTGGAACTGGCTGATGTTTCCCTCACTCAAGCTTTGGCTCGGTTGAGGATTCGCTACTCTAAAGCTGATCAGCAAGGCAGGGGTAGTTGTGTGATGCTCCTGAGATGTACCTTTGCTGACATTTGTCCCATCTGTGCCCTGCATCAATTCTTGGCAGTGCGGGGTTCGCGCCCTGGCCTGTTGTTTTGCCACCAAGATGGGTCCCCACTCATCAAATTCCAATTCTGGAAAGTTACGGGAACTGCACTTCGCAGTTTGGGGTTCCCTGGGGCGCGGTACGGTACTCATTCATTTCGGATAGGCGCCACATTGATGGCTGCCGTGTTTGGGTACTCAGAGGTCGATATACGTAGGATGGGCAGATAGGGATCTGCGCGTTTTGCTCTATATGTTTGTCCTATCCTTGCATGAATGCCTTCCCTGCCCTCATTTTATTCTCCTTTATTACAGACCCTGTGTGTTGGCGCACACCGGTGGAAGTCTGGCTTGTTGGACACAGTTATGTGTACTGGGCTGCACGTTATACAGCGTCATCGGATTGGGGTCCCCATCTCGGAGTACGCGCAGCTGCGCGTCTTCGGTGGTATGGTTTGCGCGGCATGAGGTGGCCGGAACTGATGCCATTCCTTATGTCCATTAGGGATGCTGAACCTCTGGATATCCTGGTAATTCACCTGGGAGGCAATGATCTCGCACAGATCACCGGCCTTTGGTTGACGGTATCCGTGCGCAGGGACCTGGAGGTTTTACACCGCATGTGGCAGCAGATGCGGCTGCTATGGTCCCAGATCATACCCAGACACCACTATAGAGGAGGACTTGATCCTCGTGGTTTGGACCGTGCCTGGCGGTCGGTGAACAGGGCTGTTGCCCGGTTCCTTGTTCAATATGGTTCAGGGACATCGGTCCCACATCTGGGGATAGGGCTACAAGACTACGGCCTGTATCGTAGAGATGGGGTACACCTTTCAGTGAGAGGTATGGAGCTGTTTTTGGAGGATTTGCAAGCGGGCCTGGTGACCGAGTTGGCGGTCGGGGGGGTGGGGCGGTGAGTCATCATGGACGCCTCCCTGTGTGGCGGGTAGCACTGGTAAGGTAAAGTAGATGACCCATAGGTATCCAGCAGGTCCGCAGTTGATTGGGTCTTTCAACCCAAGGACAAGGTACAGGCTAATTGGGGCTGGCCGGTCAAGGGCGAACCATGAACGGGGTGATGCTATGATCTAGACAGCCTGCAACACCTTGATATTTTACCGGATATACGTCAGATGCTGGACTCAACAGGTAGCATCCTGACTTGGGTCAACAATTTGTTTTTATATTGATAAACAAATTGATACAAATGGATACAAGGTAGCCAATAGTAATTGGCAATTAAGGGTGAGTCCTTACCAGTGCTACTGCGGCCTGCTTGCCTTAATGAGTTATAAAAGTTGAAGTTAAGTTTAAGTTAAAGTCATAATTTAAGATTAAGGCACAATCAATAAAGTGGCCCAAAATTTTAAATCCAGCAATGGTGTCTGTGTCTTTATTGGGGGGCTGGGCCAGTAAAGGAGTAGTGAAAGAAAAAATATTTTGGGATATCTGGAAGCCTTTTCTGGAGTATACGATGAAAAGTAATAAAGGGAATAAACCAGCACCTGATGCACTGAGTTTTTGGGGAAAATAAGATAAGATAACAAGCATACAGTAAATTCATGGACATTGTAAATAGCACAAGGGTGGTTATTTTATAAAGAATATATGAAAAATTGGGTAAAACATCGGGTTATTATTTTGAAAAAGTGAAATGTATTTGGAAAAATGAAATTTTGAAATTTTAATATACATATAAGTTTGGATTTGAAAGTGAATACTGATGTTACTATTTTTTAAGTTTTTAGTGTCCGCATGGTTTTTTTGAGTTTATGAAATAATTTTTGAAAATAAAAAACAAAGCATGCAACATATTTGGCATAATGACTCATTCAAAATAGTAGTTTTCAATGTCAGCCCTCATCCAGAAAATTATGGAGATGTTGTTGAAATGGGAAAGATCATTTTTGTAGATATATTCGAAGGGGAAAGACTGAAGGAACTGGGCATGTCTAAACTTGGGGAAAACAGATTGAGAGGGAAAATGATAGCACTTTTTAAATACCGGTACTTGAAAGATACTGATAAAGAGGAAGGACAGGATCTGTTTTTGATCATCTCAGAGAGCAGGACACATAATAATGGGCTTGAACTAAAGGATTAATATCAGGGAGGGGGGGTTCATAACTGTTAGAGCAGTACAACAACTGAACCAATTAATGCAGGAGGTGGTGAACACTCCAACGCTAGAGGCATTCAAGAGAAAATTGGGCACCCATCTGTCAGATCTGCTTTGATTTATAGTCCTGCATTAAAGCAGAGGGTTGAACCTGATGGCCTCATGGGCCCCGTCAAACTCAGTTATTCTATGAATTTTTGTCCAAAAGCAGTATGCCTCTGACTACTGAATTTTAGTTCTAACATGGGAAATTCATCACTTTCATGCTGCCTAGGCGAGATTCCTGGGTGAAGCAAGATTGCCATCACTTAATTTAAAAGCTTTGGTTATCCCCATTAAGCTTTGACTTTAACAAGCAGGGTAGTGGTATGTTGTTGTTGTTTTGCTTACAACTGTGTTCCAATTTTAAAAAAAAATATGTATAAGGAAGAATAACTGGTTTCAGAAATCATTTGTTGACAAAGAATCAAATTGAAAATAATAATAGCAAAGGGATTCAGTTTCTTTCACATGTTGCTGTCTGTGACACTTTCCTTCATTAATAAATTATTATATCAGCTTTTTGTTTCGAAGCGTGTAGCCAAAACATTTTTATCAGTGTGTTTAGCTTGCTATATTCATTCATTAATGCATTCAGTTTCTTTTCACTGTCTTGAAACTTTCTATTACTGACCAAGAAATAATGCACCATTTCTAGTCAGCCAAGTCTAACTTCAATACAGTGCATCAAATGAGCAAAAATTGAATGACTCTGCATAATATTTTCTTATAAGATTGGATTTAAAAAGTGAAAGGCGACTTAAATAAAAGCCACAACAGTGAACTTGTCATCTCTTGCATCTGGTGGATTCTATTTTCTGCCTGTTTTGGCAGCTGCAGTTTTATATTCTTAGTGAATGCAATTTCAAAGCATCTTCTTCCCCACTGACAACAATACGTCCATTTAAGCCAATTTTAGTAATGTGCATTTCTTGTTATGCCTTTGATGTTGTATATATTTCTTCTATCTCCTATGTACTGGGGAAAGCATTTTATAGAGAACAAAACCCTGATGTATTTATTTATTTCTTACTTTGAATTTCTTTAATAACACTTCCAAATGTGGACGTCAGGATTTGGCCCTGCTGTTTGGTGAAGATAAGTAGGACAGAAATAATCAAGGGAAAGGATGCTTAACAAGAACTGAAACTCTGGGGCTATCGAATGGAACTAAATAGGGTGATAAGTAATACTATTCATTTGCGTTTTAAAAATAATAATTTAATCTTTGCTTTTTGCCAGACATTTTACATTTAGTGTTTATGACCATTCGTCCTCAAAGTAATATGTATTTCAATCTTCTAATTTAGTTGGATATCTGAGCAATCTAATTCTGAAAACTCTGCCAATTCTTCAGCATTTACAGAAGTCTCTTTAATAGGGTTTTATAGCTTTTACTGGGTGCTGTAAAATTTTGTGCCACTGTTAAGCTGTTTATTGATATGGTTTTCTCTTGCCAAATATATATGCATGCTAACAATTGATCCAGTTATGATAGTGACCAAACTAGGGTAGCGCTTTGCAATATAATAAAATGGTAGGCCCAGGTTTTTGTTGTAAGACATGGGGAAAACCACATAACTGTACTCTTTAAAAAGGAAGCCCAAAATTCACTTCAGAAGGAGAAATAAGTCAAGTGAAACTCCATTAAAACATGAGTGTGATGCTGATAGAATCAACAAACATAGGTCTGACATAATATTTTCATAGACACTCTGTCCAGTGGAAGTTTTGTTACTCCTATTTAACATCCGGCTATATGAAAGGAAAATAGCCAGCCAGGACTGCATAATCAAATAACACAACAGACTGCATCACTTTGGTCTGACATTAAAAATCACTGGAGAGTATTTCTCTGACAAGTCTGATTTAGACAGTAAACAATCTAGACACATTATTACTGAAAGGATATCCATGAGATCTAGGTTAACAAGTTATAAATCACTTTTATATTGCTTAAAGTAGCAGCGGAGAATTGTTTCATGTAACAGATTCTACTTTTAACTACTGGTACAAGTTAAATATGCTGCCTTCTCAGCTTTTACTCACAAAAAAAATGAAAGAGATTGAAAAGAGTAGGGAGAAAATAATCACAACTAGCAGAGCAGCAAAGTTTTTAGAAGTGTGTTATTTTTGTTTGTGTATGTTGGAGGCACATTTCATAACTTTTGGGAGGACAATCATTTGATTTTAGGCCCTGTATCAGTTTTCTTCAGTTGATGAAAAAAAAGTATATATAGCATATTTTCCCTACTCCTCCACCCAAAAGAAATATGCTTCAAATAGAATATGCATTCACATTTGCAAAGTCTTATTTTTCACTCTTTTCATTCCAAAACAACCATACAGGAAAATTATAGAGGAAAATTATTTAATTACATATGTTTATTCATATGAATGGCCATCTGGGTTTTAGTTTTTAACTGTTGTGAATGCGGAGGGGTATTTTAACGGTTTTTAATGCTTTTATGATTGTAATTGTTATTGTGGGGATGCTTTTATATTTTTAGTATTCTTATTGGTTAGACTGTAAGCCGCCCAGAGTTGCCTCGGCAAGGGGGTGGCAATAAAAGTCAAACAAAATAAATAAATTGACTTGAGTATACCGTAAGTTGGGGGTGAAAAATGCAGCAGCTGCTAGTGAGTTTCAATAATCAAAATAGATGAAAATACAGTAAAATTAATTAATTTAGACATTTGTGTGGGTATATTTTTGAATGTTTACGTTGACCTGAGTATAAGTCAAGTCCCATTTTTGGACCTCATTTTGGGGGCTAAAAAACCTAACTTATACTCGAGTATATATGGTACCTCTGGACTGTCTAGCTCTAGGCATTTAGAAATACATTGAGAAATGTAGTCATATACATAATTAAAATGTGTGTGTGTTTACACACAAACCCCTAGAAAACCTGACCAACTCTGTGACTTTCATGAATTAGTGACAGTGGAGAACAGAGAATTAAGAATTGACTAGAGTTAATTTTCCTGCAACAACAGCAATAACCAACTCTAAAAATGGTAAATATGCACCCAGAAGCACCCAGACATATAAGCCATGAGTGGTCATGTCTAGAGAAGTGAAGAAAGCATTGGCCACATCAACTCCCACCCACTGGAATAGCCTGCCAATAGGGTTAAGGACAACTCCTTCACTGTTAAATTTTCATAAGTCCCTAAAGACTTACTTGTTTCAGCAGGCCTTTCATGGCCAAAAAGATCATTTGGTTTGCAAAGTGATTGCCCTAGACTCCCATTGAATGCTGCTACTGCTGAAATAGTGTGGCTCAGAACCCTAGTCAGGGGGGTAAGGAGGGGTGAAAACCTTCCTGAGCTAACACCCCACCTCCCCCACCCCACCCCACAGTGCCAATGTTATATATGTGAGTGTGACATTGTTGCCCCTCCTAAAAAACTTTTTGCCGCTCCTGAATTTTTTTTCACCCCTTCCCCAAAAATCGAGAACCCTGGCTACAGCCCTTGTATGCCTTATTTTTATTATTATGCTAAGGATGTTTTTACAAGTTTATTACTGATTGACACTCGCTAGTTTTGATAGGTGAGATTGGGTTTTTTTATGTCACTTTTTGGGTTAATTATTATTATTGTGTTTTTGTTATGTACATATTTTTATGATATTGTGTTGTCACAATTTATTATTTCTCTAGTGCATGTTTTATATAGATCAAGTCTACTCCCTCAGACAATGAAGTGCTAAACTTGGAGAAAGTGAACTTGAGCCACAAAAGGACACCTAAAAATAAAGCAGATAACTTTTAAGGTGCCACAATGTTTCGTGTGCATGCGTGCATGCATGTGTGTTGTCTCTGTGTGTGTGTGTGTGTTGTCTGTGTTTGTGTGTTTTGTTTTTTTGTTTGATACACTTGCCCAGATTTAAATGGCTATTCCCTCAAGAATAGTTTAAAAGTCATTCATGTCTGCTATGCATTTTGATGTTTGAAAAGTATTTCATTGGTATTACTTGCTTACTTGTTATTTTTGTGACCCTTTTTTCAGTTTAAGGAAAAATGCATTAGGGTTGATAACCAAATGATGTAAATTTTAAATGTTCCTGTCAGAATGACCTTTAAAATGAACTAGAAGATGTTGCCAACTACAGTAAAATTACTTCATTCCTGCTCATTCCATAATATAACTTTCTCCTGTGCTTGTTGCTAAAAAATCATTGGTTGAACCACCTATTTTACCTCCAACTTGTTACTCCTAAGCTCTGCCTAGAAGCAAGTCTTAGAGTCAGAAAATTATAGGTCAGGAGGTTACAAAATCACTTTTCCCCACTCTTTGTACCATGGCAAAGAAGCATTCTGATCTTGGGCTGTCAGCCAGACTCAACCTTAAGTGCTAAAAAGCAAAGTGGTATAAGATTTTAAAAGGATGTAGGGAAGAACTAGGGACTGCGGTGGCTCAAGTAGTTAAGACGCTGAACTCGCTGACTGGAAGGTTGGAGTTCGATTCCTGGGTACTGCATGATGGAGTGAGCTCCCGTCTCTGTCCCAGGTCCTGCCAACCTAGCAGTTCGAAAGCAAGAAATTGCAAGTAGATAAATAGGGACCACTTCGATGGGAAGGTAAACAATGTTCCATGCACTCCGGTGTTGAGGCATGCCTGCCACGTGTCCATGGAAACATCTGCACATGCAGACAGAGCTGGCTCTTTGGCTATAAACAGAGATGAGGACTGAACCCTAGAGTTGGATATGACTGGCTTTTGAGGAAGGGCAACCTTTAACTTTACCTAGGGAAGAACTAGCCACTTTGAGCCCCAAAGACTGGGATGCTATTATCCCTGGCTTCTATTCAGAACAGAAGCACATTGTGGAGAAAACCAGCTTTTAGTTGCAGGTTCCCATTCTATTCTCTCCTTCCTTTTTCTCCTCCCCTCCAATTCAGACTATGAGCATTGCATCTTTAATGGCACTAACACACACCATAGTAAGATATCAGCAGGGTGAGCAGAATCCTGGTGTTTGGAGAAGTACAAAAATACATTTTGGTGGAAACAGTAAGAGCAGGAGGACTTAATATGTCCAGCAAGCATTAGCATGTTATTTGATAGTAGGGATGGGGTAGAAAATGGGAAGGATAGAATGGTTGGGACTTTGAACAACACTTTACATTCCTACATTTATTGAAGGTCGCATTTGTATATCAAGGACGGCATTTGAAAGTATTTCTCAGTTCTGAGTGAGATTAAAATTGGCAAAATTCTTAGGAAAGAGAAGGACAAATGTACCATTATAGAAATCTCTCATCCTTACTATTTCAAATAAAATGATTTATCATACTTATAACTTGTGCTTCCTTCAAAAAGTCAGGGCAGATTACACATGGTCCTTCTTGCATGAGGTTATTTCCCAAACTGTCTGGCATCAGCAACAAACCTTCTTTGTGTGCCTTCAAGTAATTCTCAAGATACATGACCATGAAATGTATGGCTAGCACTCCACAGAGGGAAAACCATCTCGGGAAAAGTTTATGTTCAGGGTAGCCCGTAAGTCCCTAGCTGACCACAGAGTAGGACTCTGCTGGGGGAGGGAGGAAGCGCTCCCATTGGACTGCTGGTGCGTGCCCACGGAGAGGACGGGTAGGGACTTACAGGTCACCCTGTAGAAAACAGTAGTTGGGAAATGAGTAAAGCAGATTGTCATCTTTTCTGTATTGCAAATAATTCCTCCTAAATATTTTTTCCCTATGAAAAGCAGACATCTGGGTTTTGTTGTCCATCCTTGCACATAGCAAGAATGGACAACACATTTATTGCTATGTGCGAGAAGTTAGTGCATATAACACTGACTGCTTTCTAAGATAAGTTTTAAAAAATCATTTTGTTTTGTGGTAATCATCTATAGTAAAGTTAAAGGTCTCCCTTTCCAATTCTAGGGGATGGTGCTCATTTCTGTTTATAGCCAAAGAGCCAGTGCTGTATGTGTCTGGAGACATTTCCATGGTCATGTGACAGGCATTGGGAGACACCAAAAGCACACCGAACACTATTACCCATCTATAGCCATGTACAATGTGATGCTCAGTTGTTTTCAAGAGGAGAAAAGATAGCTCTTGAGTAGGGTTGCTTGGTCTCAGGGTACCACCTGGTACCCTGATGTCTTAGGTAATTTTTCTACTTCCCTTCTGCTTCAGGCAGGAAATGTATAATAGGGCAGGTGATGCTAGAAGAAAAGAAAGCTAGATTTTTTTATGCTTGAGGTGGCTTTAAAGCCTGCTAGAACTAATTCTCACTGACTCAGTACAATGGGGATTTAATGCCTTGTATAACAGCAGCACACCAACATGTTAGGAACAAAGATAAATAACTGGGAAGAGTGCTGGTGGATATATGCATTTGGAGCAAGACCAGGAGTTCAGTATATTATATTGATTAGTATGCTCTTTTTGCTTAGCAAAAATGCACATACACTAGATCAGGAGTTGGCAACCTATGGCCCATGGGGCCAAATCATCTAGTCCCCGCCCCTGCCCCAACAGCAGCCGTGGATTCATTTACGGCAGCCGTAAACGCATTTATAGCAGCGTTTACAGGGGGAATCACCAGTACAGCCCCCTCAATTGTCTGAGGGAGCGTGACACAGCCCCCAACTTAAAAAGGTTGCTGACCTCTGCACGAGATTATTGCATAACTGGTATACTAGGATCCATCCCTTGTAATGTTGTAATGTCCCCAGAGCTGGATAAGACTCGCCCTCGAGCAAGGGCAACTTCTACCTCTACCTAATAACATAAGATCCCTGACTGGTAAGTTTAGTTGAAAGTGGTTAGTAAAGGATACCTCCCCCGCTCAAAAGCCAGTCATATTCTATAGGGTGCAGTGCCCATCTCCATTTACAGCCAAAGAGATGTTTTTATGGCCAAGTGGCAGGCATGACTAGAACACATGGCCAGTAGCCACCCCAGCAACCCACATAATTGGCCCTGCCCACATAGGTGGCCCCACCCACATATTTGGACCCACCCACATAGGTGCACCCCCATAGGTAGCCACACCCACAGTGCGGTAGTAAAACTTTTGGATGCCCATCACTGGAGAAACGGGAATTATTATTAATTTATTACCAACAAATAATAACAAATAATAACAACACACGTTGCACATACATATATCAAAATGTGTATTGAAGAACTATAATTCCTTTAACAACAACAAAAACCGTGTGTGTGTGTGTGTAGTAGGCTAGGGGGGTTTCTTTTTGTTTTGTTTACTCGGATATGTTTAATTCTGTGCACACATATCAGAGAGTAAACACATCACAGAGACAGCACATATCTAGCACCATAAACAAAAAAACCCAGCATTTCACGCTGCATACTACTAGCACTCAACCAAGGCCACCCTTTACCTTACACACACACACACACACACTCACATACAGAGATATAACCACCCAGAACCGCGCCAGCGCCCCCACCTCAAACACCATCACATACCCTATGGGAGGGCGGAGAAGCCACCACCACCACAAAAATCCCCGGGCGAAGCCGGGCCCAAAGCTAGTATATAATAATAATAACAATAATAACAATAATCGCCCTACTCAGCACAAAGGCCGACTCATAAAGGTTCTGGGTACATATCACAAGGGACTTACCCTGTGACATTAGAAGTGGCTACTTTAGACTTTGAAGTTCTCCATGCCATGTGCCAGACTGCCTACAACTACTGGGTTTTTAGAGGGAATAAGAGCCTTAAGGAGTAAAGGGGGTTTGGCATTAAAAAAAATCAGGTGGTCTCATGAGTGATAGTACTTTCCACTAAGGTAAAACCCCCACTGGACCGCCATCCCACCCCCTGGGTTTAGGGGGAGAGGGTGTTACGAAATCAGCAGTTGCTGATATAACTCTTAATCTCAATTTTTAAATACCATGGTCTGTACTCCTTTGCACATGGTAGAGGTATTTTTAAAAAATCCTGTTTATCAGAGAGAACATATTGGATTAAACACTACAGCTTTTACAGTTTCATTTTCACTGTCTCCAGGGAGATCTCTGCAGACACTAGAAAGTTGCTAAAAATGGAGCCATTTGTAATGAAAACTATGAAGACCAAACTCTTGGCATGACATTATAATTTGATATTTTCAAGAATCCCCTCTATACCTCTAAGTAGCAATCCTGGATAAAATGATAAAATGTGATAACATTAGAAAACACCGTCCTCAGAAATAAAAAATTGTGTTTATAGTATACAGTGGTACCTCACTTAAAGAGCATAATGCATTTCACGGGATTGCTCTTTAAGCAAATTTGCTCTTTAAACAAAACACCATTGTAAGTGACCATTTCTGACTTCTGGTGTGTGTGTGTGTGTGTGTGTGTGTGTGTGTGTGTGTGTGTGTGTGTGTGTGTGTGTGTGTGTGTGTGTGTGTGTGTGTGTGTGTGTGTGTGTGTGGGATTGCAAACCCCGATTTAGTTGTTAAGTGAGTTTTTGGTTGGTTTTAGTTGTTAAGCAAGGCGACCATTCAAAGAAAATGCTCTTTAAGTAAGTTAGTCTCTAAATGAGGCACTCTTTATGTGATGTTTTACTGTATACTGATTTTTTACTTTAGGATTGTAGGATTTCCCATAAACACAAACTTATTATGCTGAAAAATTTGCACCCAAACTTCTGAAACTTTTAGCAATTAGTTTTAAAGTAAAAACAGTGCTGAAGGTTGTGGCATCTTAAAGATTAACAAGTTTTATTTGACATAAATTTTTTATGGATTACCTACCTTTTAATGCCAACTCTAATTTAAGGAGCTACAGACCTGATTGATGTTTTTGCTGCAACAGTGTAACATGATTATCACTTTAGTAGTTTGAATGTGATATAGCATCTTTGACATGCTCTTTTATCTTCTTTGTCATATCAGACATAAATGGACAGTAAATAATCTGATTCAACAAGGAAAGGGTTGTATGTAATTAGAAAGAGTGTCTTCATACCTGAAAACAGTATGATATAAACTAGAGGATTTCGGATCTAATTCAGCTACATCATAATATAAACCAGTGTTTCCCAATCTTTGATTTTTGGACTTCAATTCCCAGAAGCCCAAGTCAATTTCCCAAAGCACTGATCAGCCAGTGTACGGATTTAGACTTCTGGGAATTGAAGTCCCCTGTAGGGTGTGTGTGTGTGTGTGTGTGTATTTGTGTGTGTGTTAAAGGGGGCCGATCACTGTGACCTATCTGTATAATTTTTTTTTTAAAAAAACTAGATTAAAAAACCTTGGTCATAACAGATCTACCAATGATAGAGATGTGGATGACAAAGTGGGAAGTGTTCAGGATTGCTAAGTAGCAGTTCTGGGGAAAGTGAGTCTAGTGGTCTTATTGTGGTAGAAGTAACAGCAGAAGCTATTGTTACAGAGTTGGAAGGGATCCTATGGATCCTGAGTCCAGTCCCTGTCAAAGAAGTACTATGGAGAATTGAACTCCAAATTGCTGGCTTCACAACCAAATACTTAAACCACTACACTACCCAGCCTTGCAAGGTGACAAAATCAGAAGAGGCTCTAAATCAGCCATATAATGGCAGGAGATTGTGGACTAGTTGGAGCACTGTCAAGCTAGAGATGCAGCCATGTTACTTATGTTCACCGTGCTGTTTGTTTATTTATATTACTAGCATAGGTGCCCGTCTTCGACGATTTTTTTTGTGGGGGCTCAACCCATGGGGTGGGGGTGGCTTGGGGAGGGTTTTTTCCTTTTTGCCTCCCCCCACACCATTTGTGATGCCCCCTGGTTCTCAGTAAAGGAACCTGGGCAGACACACCCCGGCGTGATTATGAGGGAGGGATGGTAGGTATTGAGGGGGAAATTTAGGAGGAAAGGAAGGCGGGACGGTAAGAATGAGGGAGGGAAGGAAAGAAGGAAGGGGAGAAGAATGGCTGGAGCTGGGAAGGAAGGATGAGAGCTAATTACCCGGCCTTGCCTGGGGGTGTTTGTTGTATGTTTATGGTTTTTCGGACCCTGATACACCCCAACACACAGAGACTCTCTCTCTCTCTCCTCTCTCTCTCTCTCTCTCTCATTCAAGCACACCCACACCCACACACCCACACACCCACAAGTGACTGATCCAGAACCCACTGTCTTGTGCATTGTCTTGTGCATTGTCTTGCACACACACACAGACAAACACTCCCTGTCTCTCTCTGTCTCTCACTCACACAGCATTGATGTACATTGAAAGTGTCTTGTTCCAGGGCTGCAGAGGCTTAAATGGAATGGGTCTGTTCCATCCACATCAGAACCTTTCTCTGTCAGTCATTCACTCTCAACCAATCAGAGACAATAAAAGACAAAGCACGCCAGGAGGGAGACTTGAAAGACCCAGCCGGAGCCAGGAAAAGGTAAGTGCAGTCAGTGGGGGGGGGGTTAGGGATTGTGGGGGGGGGAGGCACAGTCCCGGTAACCATGCCCCCCTGCCCCACCACCTAGCCCCCCCTCCCTAGCCCCCACTGACCGCACTTACCTTTGGCTGTCTCTGGCTGGGTCTTTCAAAGTCTCCCTCACGGCGTGGCCTTCTACGTAGGGAAAAGCACCAGCCTCTCCTTTGACTCTGCGGGCAATGTGGCCTCGATGCCCACATGGACGAAGGATAGGCCGGTGCTTCTCCTTGATGGAAGCAGTTCATCTTCCTAGGAGGACGGAGGCCAAAAGATTCAGCCCCCATCTTCCAAGGAAGACGAACACCTTACAAATGGGAGACGAAGGCCAAGCATGGAGCACTGTTCTTGGCCTCTGTCTCCCACAACTGCCCCCTCTTCCCCCCAGGCTTCTCAAAGACAGCAGGAAAAAAATTCCCCCACAGCCTCAGAGGCCGGCACAAGCCACCACCGTAGCATGGGGGGGTAGGGAAAGAGGATACCCCTCTCTTCCTCCCCCAACCCATGCTTCGGCAAGGTAGCGGGGAAAACCTATGTTTTCCCCCACAGACTCAGAGGCCAGCACAAGCTAGCCTGTAGATTGGGGGGGAGGGGATACCCCCCTCTTCCCCCCCCCCAACCCAGGCTACGGCAAGGCACCAGCTGCCCCCTGTAAAAAACATAAATAAATAAAAATAAACCACCACCACCCCAATGCCAGGATTTAACGTGGCCTGGCCAGCAAGGCAAGGCCACGTTAAACCCTCCTAAACCCCTCCCACACACACACACACACACACACACTCACTCACACACACACATAAAACCCTCCCATCCACAACAACAAAAAACCCCTAGAATTCACCTACAGGGAACAACCGACACAGACGTCCTACCTCTTTGGACGCCTCCTCACACTGAACGTTAGTGAATGTAGTCCACCAGAGGGTGCTATTTTTAGTTAACTAAAAAAACTAAAAATAGCACCCTCTGGTGGACTACATTCACACAGACACTCACACAGACACAGACACACACAACTCCTGCCATAATAAAAAAATGTAATGTGTGAGTTGGTGGTTGGAGTGGTTTTTTACGTAGGAGTGATGGTTGTGCAAAACCAAAACCACCCCAAACCACCAACACACACATTAAAAATGCCCCGCACGGCCGGGCAAAATATGCTAGTTATCCATAAGAATGGTTGCTAAAGGTTATTCTTATTGAAGCTGATGTAGATTATCCTGCAACAAGTGCATATCACTGCCTGTTAAATTACTTAACGAAACCACAGTCATAAAAATTAAGCCTAGAGTCTTATCCCCACCCCACCTGGAAATTATACCCTATCAGCTCATGACTTTTCCGGACATCAATAGCTGAGTGTGATGTTCCACACTGAGTTGTCAAAACAGAGGTCTTCCTCCTTAAAAAAAATTTTTTTTTTGTTTTCAACATTACTAGGTTGCATTTCCCTTGTAAAAGTAGTACTAACTAAACATAAATTTTAAAACACAATATAATAAAAATGCAGATGAGGAAATGAGCTGGAATGGGCCATTGGAATATAAATATAACACTCTAGGTAGAAAACTACTCAAAATTAACTTGTATTTCCTGGTAATTTATGAAGAGAAAGACTGCACTCAAGTTGTAGAGTATTTTGCACTAGGAGCACATAATGACCCGGTTTGCATGCTGATGGATGCCTGTGTGTGGGTTTGTGTGTGTACGTGTCGAATATGCTTTACAGTACTTATATATTTGTTTAGATGAATAGTTCCATCCCACATTTTCTCAATTTTATATGGCATTTCTGTATCACTTCTTTGCTGTCAAAAGCAGTGCCTAAAGCTCAGAAAACCACAAATAAAACAAAACAATGGTCTTCAGAATATAGATTAAAATAATTTCTAAAATCATAAATTTAAAAACAGAATAAGAAGCCTTAAAATTATGATGAAACTAAAGGAAAGTGAGAGGGAACTACTCATCAAGACAGATGTATATTTAGTGTGTGCACGCTTGTGTGTGCAAGATTTATATTATATTATATTATATTATATTATATTATATTATATTATATTATATTATATTATATTATATTATATTATATTATATTATATTATATTATATTATATTATATTATATTATATTATATTATATTATATGTGTGTGCAATATATATTGCATTTCCAACACAGTACTTTCTTCCTCAACTCGGTGTCTTTGGATTTAGTGGAGTTTATACTTATTATTTTGACAGTTTCAGACTGCTATTGTGGCAGCAGCAGGAAGGGTGTGGTATGGTGGATTTTTTTTTAAAAAAACAACAAATACTTAAAATAGCTTTCAGGTTCATATAAAGTTTGTGTAATCACAGCTACTTTAAAGTACATGTGTTCTGTAAGTTACAATACACTTTCAACATTAAGTTTGCTAGTACAGCTATTATTATTTTTAAAAATCTGTAAACCAGCAGGGGTCCCTGTACTGGGAGAATGCAAGCGCGGTGCCAAAATGGCTGCCGTGCTCTTTGCGGGGCCCCCCCCCCACAGGACGAAGGCATCCGGGTAGTTAGGGGCGTGGCCAGCTCCCTTATAAAAGGGGTGGCCACGAGGCAGCCGAGCTGCCATTTTGCGAAGCGACGGAGCGGAGAAGTTTTTCCCTCTTACTCCGTCGCTTTTTACCTTGGTTGGGAAGCCTTGGCTGCTGACCTTCCTCTTTTCGGCTTCCCTTAGGTCCGACTGAGATGCCTTCGAAGAAGAAGGCGGCCGTGAGCGCGGCTCGGGCGGTTCGGAGGCGCAATCCGGGTCGGAGGACCGCGGCTGCGCCTCCCCACCAGCCGCCTTTCCCGGCACCCACCGGGACCGGTGGGATGGGGTCTATTACCCCCTGGCCGGAGGCGGGGGACCCGAGCAGGGGTCCAGCATGGGCTGCGGCCCGCGGCCCGCAAGCGGTGGACGCCGCTCCTGGTGCCCATTCTACTGGGCCTCCCTCTATTGGGGCCCAGCTCACTCCAGGGCCTTCCAGCCTTGGGGGGTGGTGTGGTCCCCTCCCTTGGCAGGTGCCTACATCGGCCCTGCCGGGCCTGGGTGTGGGGTCATGGCCATATTCGAGCCCCGGGGTGCAAGGACCTGTACCCACGCCCGTAACAGGCGGGCCGGCTGGCCCGTGGCCCCACGCCAGTGTGGAGGCCTTACTGGCCCGCGTGGCGGCCCTCGAGGCTTCCCTTGCTTGGGCCAGTCACGCTGGGGCTCCCTTTGGGGTTCACTTTGACGCGTCGTCTGCTGGGCAGCAGCAGGCGACGGGACGGGTCGAGCAGCTTGAGGCGCGTGGCGCGACTTCGGCCACTGCCTCGCAGCTCCCCAACCAACAGGCCAGCGCGGGTCAGGCCCCGGCGACGAGCTCTACGGCGGTCGTGAGCTCCGACGCCCCCAGTGGGCCGGAACCCCCGGTGGGGGCGGCCCGCGGGGGTGCATGTGGCTACGTTGGGGGGGGCTTTCCAATGGCCTTGGCCTCGCGTGGGTGGTGCGGCGGTACAGCCGCTGACGCACCACCAGGCGACGTCAACCACCACCCAGGGCCCCGGGGTGGGGAGCGTTTCCTACCCTGTGGGGAATGTTTTGGGGGTGGCTGGGCTAGTCCAAGCCCCTTTCCAGATGCCCACAGTTTCTGCTGTGCCTGTCTCGGCCTTGCCGACAGCGGGCTATTCCTTGCCACTGGGTAACCACTTGGCACAGGCCACCAGAGAGAAAATATGGCGAGGGGAGTATGTAGATATCTTCTCACTCCTAAACAGGGAGCCCACCAAGGAAGAGAGGGAGGGGCAGGATGAGAAGGATAAGGAACAAGCACGTCGTCGCAAGCCACCACGAACGTGGGCCAACTGGCTGCCGGCTTACCTCATCTACATGGCGGTGTACCTGAGGGCCCGGCCGGATTTGGCAATTCCGATGGTCCAGTATTTGGACAACATCTATCGGGCGATGGTTGACTTTCCGGGCCCGTCGTGGTTGGCTTATGACGAGGAATTCCGTATGCGAATTCCCCTGCACCCTGAGATGAGGTGGGATGAGCCATGCCAGAGGCTTTGGCTTCTGTACATGACGCCCACGCGCCCCGTGCCAGGGGAAAGATACCATTGTGGACATGCGGTCCAGCGAGTGGCTCCAGCACAGGTTCCCCGCCAAGTGGCGGGGCAGGGGGTTCCAGCCCGCCTGCTGTGCTGGACTTTCTCGTCTAATGGTTCATGCAATAAGAAGAATTGCAAGTACAGACATGAGTGTCCCACCTGTGCGGGCCCCCATGCAGCCTCTGCCTGTCCCAGGCCTGGAGGGACACGGGGCAGAGGTAGGGGCAGACAGTGGGCTGGCAAGACTGCCGCAGATGGAGCTGGTTCACCGAAAGGCTCCCTCCCCAATTAATGTGGACATGTTGGAGCGTTAGCTCGCATTGTACCCGAAGGGGGAGGATGCAGATTATCTCCTTCAGGGCTTTAGGCAGGGGTTCCGTATTCCTTTCATGGGTGATAGGTCCCCTCAGGATGCCCCCAACCTTTTGTCCCTTAGGGGGAGGGAGGAGGTGGCTGCCGCCAGCATTAATAAGGAGGTCAATGCGGGCAGGGTCGCTGGCCCTTTCCCTGCACCCCCGTTCACTAACCTTAAGGTATCGCCCCTGGGCTTGGTTCCCAAGAAGTCTCCAGGCGAGTTTCGCCTTATCCATCACTTGTCCTACCCAGCCGGCCGATCGGTCAACGATGCTATCCCTGACAACCTTTGCTCAGTCAGGTATACATCTTTTGACCACGCGCTGCGCATGGTGCGCTCATGTGGCCCGGGTGCACTGCTGGCTAAGTGCGACGTTAAGTCGGCTTTTCGCCTCTTGCCAGTGCACCCGGGCGACTTTGAATTGCTGGGTTTCAAATTTCGGGGCAAATATTATTTTGATAAGGCCATGCCTTTTGGCTGTTCCATATCATGCTCGGCTTTCGAGCATTTCAGTACCTTCCTAGAGTGGGCTTTCGTCCGCAGGTCAGGGTCCCGGTCTGTAGCCCATTACCTGGATGACTTTTTATTCGGGGGGTGAACGGGGCTGGGACACGTGTACACGTCTCCTCAACACATTTCAGACGCTAATGGAGGAACTCGGTGTCCCTTTAGCGCCCGAAAAGACTGAGGGCCCATCTACACAGCTAGTCTTCCTGGGGGTGGAGATTGACACGATAGCGCAGGCGTCTAGGTTACCGCGGGATAAGGTGTCAAGGATAGTGGCCCTTATCTCGGACTTGTTGGCCAAGCGCAAGGCATCACTGAGAGAACTGCAGGTGCTGCATGGTCACCTTAATTTTGCCTGCAGAGTGGTCGCACCGGGCAGGGCTTTTGCCTGGCGCTTGTGCGACGCTATGGCAGGATTATCCAGGCCTCACCATAGGGTTAGGCTTACCCGGGGTATCAGGGCAGACATGCTTGTCTGGTTACAGTTCTTGAGGGAGTTCAATGGGGTCTCATTTTGGAGGCATGACCTCCTGGCTTCCCCTCAATTTCAGATTCAGTCTGATGCCTCGGGATCCCTCGGTTATGGGATGTACTTCAATGGGAAGTGGGCCTATGGTGGGTGGCCACCGGCCTGGGCAGGCACGGGTCACCTGCGTGATCTCACATATCTGGAGTTTTTCCCTATCCTGGGTGCTTTGATGCTATGGGGCCAGGAGTGGTCCAACTCGGTCGTGCATTTCTGGTGTGACAATGCAGCTGTGGTCCACATTGTAAATGCACAGACTTCCAAATCGCCCAGGGTTATGGACCTAGTGCGCCAATTTGTGTTGCGCAGCCTGCGCCTCAACGTACTGTTCAGGGCCAGGCATGTCCCAGGGGTTAATAATGATATTGCTGACGCTTTGTCCCGCCTACAGATCTCCCGGTTCCGTGCCTTGGCCCCGGATGCGGAGGAATTTCCCTCGCCACTCCCGGAGGAGATATGGACCATTGGCAAGGAGAGGTGAACCGGGCAATTGGCCTGTCGCTAGCGCCACGCACCCATAAGGCGTATCACCACGCAATTAATTCTTTCAGGGCATTCTGTACTCAATTTCAACTGCCAGGAACCTGGCCGATCCCGGTAACCCATGTTCTGCGGTTCATGGTTTACCTGCATTCTCAGGGCCTTGCACCTCGCACCATAGCATCTAAGCTTTCAGCGTTGGCTTTTATGGCCAAGGTGGGGGGTCATGTGGACAGCACCTCTGACTTCCGTGTGAGACATGTTTTGGAGGGGTGGGTGCGCGAGCGCGGGCGTTGCCCGGACGACCGCCACCCGATTTCCCCAGGGGTCCTTACCCAGTTGGCCCGGGGCTGGCCTTGCCTCTGTTTGATGCATATGAGGCAGCCCTGTTCCATGCAGCCACAACGGTGGCATTTTTTGGAGCGCTCCGCATCAGCGAGCTTGTGATGCTGTCTAAGGCGGATGCAAGTCGTAGGGCACTGGAACTCGAGGATGTCTGTGTTGCCAAAGACTGGGCTCAGTTGAGGATACGTTCCCCTAAGACCGATCAGCATGGCGTCGGCAGTGGTGTACGACTGCTACAGTGTTCTTTGGCAGACATCTGTCCGGTTGGTGCCCTACAGGAATTCCTGGCACTGCGTGGCACGCACCATGGCCCGTTTTTCTGTCACCAAGATGGGTCTCCCCTTACTAAATTTCAATTTTGGAAGGTGACGGGCAAAGCGCTGGCCAGTGTGGGCCTCCCAGGCGCCCGCTATGGCACTCATTCATTCCGTATAGGGGCGGCCTCAACCGCAGCTGCTTTTGGGTACTCAGGGGCTGACATACGTAGCATGGGACGGTGGGGTTCGCAATGTTTTCAGTTTTATGTGCGCCCACTCCCGCCGTGAGTACCAACCCGGTCACCTTACCTACTTTCCCTCATTTTTCCTTTACAGACCCGGGGTGTCGTATTACACCGGTGACAGTATGGCTGGTGGGCCATAGCTACGTGCACAGGGCAGCGCGTTATGCTGCGGCGACAGAGTGGGGACCCCGACTGGGACTGGGTGCATACGCAAGTCTCACATGGCATGGTAAGCCCGGGATGTTATGGCGGGAGCTGCTGCCTTTCCTTTTTTCAGGCCAGAATGCTGACCCGCCTGACATTCTGATCATACACCTGGGGGGCAATGATTTGGGCCAGGTCACCGGCTTGTCGCTGAAGCATGCGATTTGCGAGGACCTCGCCTACCTGCATTACGTCTGGCCCGCCACAACCCTTGTTTGGTCGGACATGGTCCCGCGCCATTCCTACAGAGGGGGTGTTGACCTCCTGGCCCTTGACCGTGCTAGACGCATGGTGAATAGGGCAGTGGCGCATTTCCTTGTCGACAGGGCTTGGGGGAGGGTCAGTCGTCACCCCGCTATTAGCCTCCAAAGTTATGACTTGTATGCAGGGGATGGGGTCCATCTGTCGCGAGGAGGTATGGACCTCCTGTTGGGTGATTGGCGAGCAGGCCTGTTGACCGAGCTGACGGTCTGGGGGGGGCGTCGAGCCTTCTTTGAAGACCCTCCGTGTGGCGGGTAGCACTGGTAAGGTAAACATTATGACCCACAGGTATCCGGCAAGTTCGCAATTGACTGGACAACACTAGACATGCATAAGTTGGTTAAACGTTGTCCGGTCAACGACGAACTAGGCGACGGGGTGATGGCTATAGCTAGACAGCATGCATCACCCCGTGATTTTACGGATACGCGTCAGAGGGTGGGGTCATTAGTTAGATATTGACTACGGTCAACAATTTGTTTGTGGTCAACAAACAAATTGATACAAATGGATACATTGTAGCAATTGCCGTTGGCAATTTTGGGTGGTACCTTACCAGTGTTACTTCGGCCTGCTTGCCTTAAGAATTATGATTGGTCAATTACCAATAGAAATTTATAATTCGGACTAGGGCATGAATCAATAAATGTGGCCCAATGCCGTTATCCACTTTCATTGGTGTCTGAGTCCTTTATTGGGGGGTGTGCCTGCAAAGATAACATATACTGTAAATTAAACAAATAAATGTTTAAATTAAAACAGTATTATTATAATGATTTGGAAAATGGCTATGAACAGTTTTTACTTCCATGATAAGGTAAATAATATTTCTCAATTTCCCCTTAATTAAGATTATGAAATATTCAAGTCTTCCTCAAAAATTCCATTGTATAATTCTCTGATACGAAATTATTATTATTATTAAACATAATGTATGATGGAAGTACAATATACCTAGATTGATTTTGATATTTTTTGCCCTCTTTAAAAATAATCTATCTAAAACTATGTTTGTAATACTTCACCTATTACAACCAAGAGATTGATCTAGTTCAGAGATTCTTAACCTGTGGTCCATGGGCCGGATGCAGTGCTGAAATAGGGGTGAAAGAATTCTAATATTAATTCTGGTTTAAAAAGGTAAAAAATCATTTTCTCAGTACTCTGTAAAGTTAAACAGATCAGATTGACCTATCATATAGAACTGATGATGAGGCTAAAGTAAACAGAAGGCTTTGTGTCCACAAGCTCAGCACAGTTTGTACAGCTGACAGGGAACCGTAAATAATATTTGTGTGAAATGACATGATGTGACATGAGACATGTTTCTTATATGACATGATCTAAATAACAGTTACTGAATGTTCTGACCTGATATGAATGAAAATGTCAGAAGGTTAATTAATAATTTTGGCTTATCCCATAGTGATGTAATGTGTAGAAATTTCCAAATTTTATGCTATAAAAAGATGGCTCTGAAAATGTATATTCATTCGGGGGGATAATTAGCTTGTTAAAGCCCCTCTGAATCTGTTTGGCCAAATAAAACTCCTAAATCTGTCTTAGTGTGTGGAATGTGATTTTGTCTAGTTCAGTATTCCATAACAGTGCCATGTGGTGGAGGAAGGGCAAAATGGCCATCTGGGACCTGAAGCTGTCTGAGGGAGCGTGACCCGGCCTCCGGCTTTAAAAGATTGAGAACTCTTGATCTAGTTGATGGTGAAACTGTTATGAACAATTTTATATTTCATTTTTTGATAATTACTATTTATCAAAACCAACCATATGTGATATTCTCCCCAGAGAAAGAGATGGCAATTCCATTGTTGTTCTTGCTGTTAGATCCTTGATCAGATCAAAAGCCATGTCATTTTTCCATCTTTGCTTTGTGAAAAAATTGCTGCCATGCATGTGTCTAAACAAAGATGACATCCAATTATCGATTGCAGAAGCTCTAAGAAACATGCCTGGAGAAACATAACTGACCATGTGTTTGTGCTCAACCTTCTTCTAACTCTCGAGCTTCCGGGGTGGGTGGGGGATGGGTGTACCGTACTAAGACACTCTCTGGTGGA
This sequence comes from Bradypodion pumilum, assembly GCA_035047305.1. Classification (NCBI taxonomy): domain Eukaryota; kingdom Metazoa; phylum Chordata; class Lepidosauria; order Squamata; family Chamaeleonidae; genus Bradypodion; species Bradypodion pumilum. Next base: position 94,702,415 of record JAWDJD010000001.1, read on the forward strand.
GCCCACTAAGAAACCTTTAACAAAGACATGGCATTTGAACTGTGACAAGTCTTTACTGTGATTTAAAATGAAAGAGAATGGAATGAAAGGCGTTTTTCCTTAAGACCTTAAATCTGATCATTCCCATACTCTAAACAGAAATATACTGAAGTAGCATCACAGTAGTTACTACATGACAAAGTGTCATCAGCTGTTCAATATGCCCCCCCCCATGCAGACCCAAAAGAAGGCAGCACTGTTCAGATTGTTTTTCAGCTAGAAAAACCACCAGGCAGCACCTTTACAGATGTAAAACTCTGATTGGGTTTGTATATAAAACATATATTGTAGGATGAGAAAACTAAGAGGGTTGTTTCAAAAATGTTTGTTGGTATTGCATTTTGTATACAGTATATTCCTGCATCTCCAAAACGGACAGCCTTCTCATTTCTGACCCTGACAGTTAACAAGGTAGCAGATTTTCTTTTTTAAAAAGTGGTAACATTTCTCCCCAAATGAGAACAGATTAGCAAAGCTAAAAACCTTAAATCAGATTTTATCTAATGCAATATTGGCCACAGAAAACTGCCACCCATGTAGCAGAGATGGAAGTGAAACTGCTAACACATATGGACTGTTAGAAGACATCCCAATGGTGATGGATGTATATAGCTTGCTTGTGCAAAATGTTAATGATCCAAAAATAAATGCTATTTATTCTATGGCTTACAATCTTTTACATAGCCTGGCAAAAAACAGCTTCTCTTTAAACAGCTTTGTTTATGAAATACATTTTTTGTCCAGGAAGGTTTATTTTCCTTTCCTGTTTTCAATCAATGTTTGTAATCTTTGGCCATTCTTCTTAATTTTCCTTATCATACACTTGACTATGGGCTAGGACCATTATTAGACAGAACGAAGAGTAAATATTAGAATATTTTAAAAGTCAGGTATATAACTTTTTATATTTTAACCACTTTTTATATTTTTATAACTCAGAGCAGTGGTCCCCAACTACCAGGCCGTGGACCCATACTAGGCCATGGGCTGTCCCAAACCAGGCTGCGGGTGGTGATGGGAGCCCTGATAGCAGCCTTCTGCCCTCAATGTGCTCCACCAGGACTGCCCGGTGAATGGAGCAAGAACACAGTCTTCAGACACAGAATGTAAGCAAGTGGCCAGGGCCCTCCACCACATTGCTTAACTAAGGTGGGGCTCTGCTCCCTCCCTGTGTGTAGTGTGATACCTCACTGCCTGAGTTGAGCGGTGTTGCTGATAGGTGGCTGGGCCCCTCCTCCTTGTTTTTGAGCTACAACGGGGCTCCTCTCCCCACTTACCGTGTGTGGGAAAATTGTTTAGCATCAAACCTGTCCGTGGGGCAAAAAAGGTTGGGGACCCCTGAGTTAGAGGGTGCTATATGAAGTTTCCCCCTCATATATTTATATTAGTATTCAGCTGAATCATAAGTTATATACAGTCAACCCTCACATAACAACATGTTCAGATAACATTTTCGCTTAATAACACATCATTATGCACCACGTGTTCCCCCGCATAACAATGTTTTTAGTATCATTGTCCAGACAACGCTTAAATAACCGGACAACGCTAAAAACACTGTTATGCGGGAAATTCCATAGAAACCCGCATAACAACAAAAATCGCTTAGCAACGCTATTTGGGGAACCAAGTAAAATCGTTATGCAAGGGTCTACTGTATTATTATTCCAATTATTTTGTTGTAAAAGTAACCATCAACCTGTATGTATATAACAAATGCAGTCTGTGTTATTGACAGTTTGCCCAAGGATTCTGTAATTTCTTTGCATTATTTCTAAGCACTTAGCTGCTTTGTGGCACCACTGGAGGTTCCCTAATCCATTTTAATTATTACAAATGATATTGACTGATTAAACTGATTTCATAACAAAGCACTGATGACATTGCATGTTGAACAGCAAAGACAACCTTGTGCAGGAGATCTTGCAATCTTTTTACAGATAAAAGGAACTAGACTACAGTAGGCTAGCACCATATTGGGAGATAGTATATTTTTATGTTCCACAGACCTTTTGAAACAAGAACAATTATTAATAACAATTCCAAATTACTAAAACTTTTGGATTATACTTAGAACTGGTTATTGCTACAGCAAATTTTTTTTTCAAAAGGCAAATCATTAAGTTTTTTAAAATCAGTAAAAAATCAGTAAGTATATAATGTAAAGAAACTGTATATTCTGGCAAGTCATGCTATTTCTGCTTTATAGAACTACAAACATGTTAGTGTGTTCTTATAATATCATATTATCAAAATATGATTTTATCATCTATATGGAGGTGGTTATTGTTTGTGTCATATTGCCTGTACCATTTTTCAGTGCTAAAACTAGTGAGGTACTTAAGAAAGAGGGTCAGACTGGAAACAGCAGTGATAGACATCTCTGAAAGCAGGGGGTGGGGGAGAGTAAAAGGCTCCAAATAGCAGCTGAACAAATGCCTGAAGTTTCCAAACATCTCCTCCCACATCCATTAAACTAAATGTCAAATAACTTCACATAACAATATCAACTCCGGTAGGCAGCAAATATCAGTGTATGTTTTTCTAGCATTCCATCCACTAGCAGTAAAAACAGTTTGCAGTTCAAATAAAACTGTGAAGCCTTTGAAACAGTTGCATTATCCTGGCCAGGAAAAAGTACAGAAGCAGGGAAGGATGCTTTTATATATCCCCTGGATAGTGTCTCTTAAAAGAGCACACAAAAAATGAATAGCGCATGCTGATCATCTGAGGAATTCAGAATCTAGAATGATTAATTAAGGCTTTTTATTCTTCTTTTTCTCTCGAATGGCTTTACAAAGCTATTTTCAACTTGCCACACTGTTTGTAATTACCAAAAATCACACCTCCATTGGCTGGCCTAAGTTCCCTCATGCGTGAACAGCAATTTGATTGAGCGCTCTTTTTAGTATTTCCTTCGTCATTGTAATTAGCCATAATCATAGACTTCCTGGGTGCATGAGAATGTGCAAACGACCAATTCACAACCCCATCTGATTTGAATATGAATCTTCTCGCTAAGTGGCAATTTAAGAAAGGGAAACAAAAAGCGGTTTCTCCTGGGGAACTTTTGCAAAGCAACCTTCCTTTAATGTTTTCTCTTTCTTGTTTTCCTTTTCTAAAGTTCCTATTACAGCCAGCCTTTGGATTCTGCTTGCTAAAACAAGGGTTGCTTAATGAATACAATGGCTTATTCTTTCATTAAGTGGCACAACAGGACCCAAGTCTTACAAGCCCAGCTCTTTCAGCCTCTGCCAAGGGCATAAGAAACAAAGGAGCCAGTAGTTGGGGCAGGCAAAGAGAACTCGTTGCTTCGGCAGCAGTTTGGAAAGGCTGAGCAGGATCTGGGTCTCTTTCTATTCTAGAATATGGGCATTTTTCCTGCAAATGACTCATGTATTGTCAGAACTATCCTTATAGCTGGGATTTCAAAGCAATAGGGGGGGATGGGGAAGGGGGGTGACATCAGTGGTGCCATCCGTAGCACATTCATAGTGAGCCATCTAATGGTGACAAAGTCACTCTCCCCACCAAACACACTTTTAAAATTTCTGATCAAAGCTCTGGTCCCGACTGGAAGGAATCCATACTTGTCCCTATACAGTATATATTTACAGTCTTTTCTGTTAAGAATATTAAGCATTATGGCACATTTAATGACAGGTATGGAACGTTATTCTTTAAACCCTCACACATCTTAAACAAAAGGGAAACATTTACATTTTTTCCCCTAAAGGGGGGGGATACTCAAACTATAAACTGAATACAAAGGGATGCTGTTTTTTAAAAAAGAATACTTGGAATATTTTAAATATTAAACTACAGGGATCCTATTCTACAAAATCATGGGTGTTTGGTTTACGATAAACATTATAGCCTTCAGTTAAAAATATATATTTATAACTACAGACAGTAGCTCAGGGCATTAATGATTACAGGAAAAATACGTGTAAAATGATGATATATTTTTTTTTAAAAAAAAAAACCAAAGTGAAATCCACAAACAATCACAATCAGTGTTACTGTCATGTTTTTTTCTGCTCCCTGCAGGATATCTTCTCCACTATAATTCTAAACTCTGAAAAATGGAGAATGAGAAATGAACTTAATAAGTATTATTTCTGAATAGACAGGTAGAATTATACTCAGATATACTAAATTGAAAGGAGCCTCATTTGGGCATTCCCTGAGCAGATTTTCTTCTGAAAAAAATCCTTTCAACCTAGAATAATTTCTGACATGAAATCATTATTACTAAATTAAAATAATCAGAAACAAATACTTTTTTTCACAACTACAAGACATGAGTAAATTATGAACATATATTAGGAATATATAGCATCCAATAGGTTAGCTATAACAGATTCCTCAAACAATTCTGCATGTTAGATAGAATGTTAGTTTTGTTTCAATTACCTTACAGTCAGAGGCAAAATTTCTGTTGCAAATAAATAAATACAGGCCCAAGGGCAATTGTAGAGTGACTCTGCTTTTAGTGGGCTTTCCCCTGTGACTTCACAACTAGTGCACAACTGGGTACATGGACTGCCGATTAAATGTGAGAATCCCTTGCATGATAACCCTTGAGCTCCGTCTTTCCCCAATAAGATGTTGACCAGATTGTTTTTCTATTGTCATTGTGAACCATTTTAATATAAAATTAATAGACAACAAATAGTTTACAAATAAATTTAAATATACAGTAATGTTGCATCAGTTGCTTTTGTGTAAGCCTACTTCGACATCTTCAAAATAAGCTATTACAGAATTTTGAAGTACAATTAAATTAGATTTCAATGGACAGATTAAAATAAAATCCAATTATATATTACTTCTGCTTAGCAATGCATTTTTACTCGTTCATATTTAGGACACAAGTGCAGCTGTGAGCACAGAGAAACCGTGGAAGATTATTTTGTTCATTAAACCCTCTCCTTTTACTACTTATTTGATTTATTTAATCTATATTGAGAGGTACAGAAAGTTAGCCAAGCAAAGATGGCTTTTTATTTCTAAATATAAGACTCCCAAACATAAATAAGGGCTTACTTTCATGTGATTCGTGATATTTTGACAATTGCAAAGGAGAGCCTCTAAACATGAATTATTCATGTTTACGGAAGAGGAACACGTGAAATTTCATTCTTCTTTCCTAGTCCTTATTTTGCGCAAACTTTTGGTGTGCTTTCATCCTTTGCCTGTCACATTGCCTCATATATATTTCCTCTCTAATAGCAACACAAGGGCTATCAGCAGCCAATCAGAAAGTCCAGGTTAGTGGGATTGTTGAACCTGTGAAAGGTCCTGGAACCAAATGAAGATTTCTCACTTCAATTGTTTCTTATGGGATTGCTGTGTGCTGAGCTCCTGGTGCCCAAAATCTTGGATTGCCAGCTGCTGCTTGCTTGCCTGCTTGTCATGCCTCCATTTTAGATCCTTTCCAGCTTTTTTGGGAGAATTTCAGCAATTTCTTTGTATTACCGTGTTTCCCCAAATATAAGACACTGTCTTATATTTTTTAAAACTCCAAAATTAGCACAAGGTCTTATTTTCAGGGGATGTCTTATTTTTCCATGAAGAAGAATACCAGTCTCGATCGCGCTTCCCCACTCACAACCAAGGGACACTTCCCTTGGTTGTGAGTGGGGAAGCGCAATCAAGACTGGCCTCAGCTGTGAGGCGGCCGGCATGGCCCATAAGAAGGCCTGCCACGTCGGAGTCTCGATCCCACTCTCACCAGGGGGAACTTCTCTTGGTTGTGAGCGGGGAGGCAATCAAGACTCTGATGCGACAGGCTTTCTTATGGGCCACGCCTGGTGGTAAGGAGGTCTTATTTTTGGATGGGGCCTTATATTTCAAGGGCAGGAAAAAAAGGGGGTTGTCCTATTATGAAAGGAGGTCCTATATTCGGGGGGAAAGGGTATGTTTTGCTGATCCTGCCTGTGCAATTGTTCCTCGTTGGGAACGCTTTTTGGATTGTTCCTTTCATTTCTTTTGTGATTCCACCTCCCTTTTAAATTCCTTCCTTTTCCTTCTTTCCTTCGTGCGTGTGTGTGCATGCATGTGTGTACGTGTGTGTGTGTGTGTGTTTGGCAAGGATTTTTTTCTTTCATTTATAGCTTGCTTTTCTTGTTCTTTTGTTATTAAATATTATTTGTTAAATTATTATGTATTTATTTGGTGGGTTTGGGAGCTCAATTTGACCGAGCCAAAGCTGAACACCTGTAAAAGGATTAGACACAGATGACATCCTTACATTATAATTAGTCTCAATTTATCAACAGTCAAACATAAACAAAAAAATCTGATGCTTTACTGTTCTCTAAAGGTAAAATAAATGCTGAGTCATGACCTCCTATTCCTGTGATCTTGAGTGTAATCAATAAATAGTTCTAACATTTACCATGAAAAGGTACCTAGTTTTTAGTGCATTCTTATGGGAAACTGCATTTCAGTTAAAGTATTTTGGTTTTTAATGCATTCCTATGGGAAACTGCATTCAATGCATTCCTATGGGAAACTCAGTTGAAGTACTTTTTGCTGGTTGGTGTCTGTCCAAGATGGCGGCGCGTTCAGACGCTGCAGCTGAGAGCTCCTTGCTTTTGAGACAGGGTCAGTTAAGTAGGGTTATTTATAGCCATCAGGAATTGTTGTTTTATAGAAGCATAAGTGTGCAGACATGGCTTAACTCTTTCATTCCCAACACAGCTATTGAATTACAAGGCTATACTACACACTGGTTGGATAGGACAAAGGATTCTGGCCAGGGGGAAAGCCCTGTGTTGCACCTGAATTTGGATTACTTTATTTCAAAACTTGTATGGGCAGGGCCAGCCAGAATTTCTGCTACCAGTTCTGGTGAACTGGTGCGAACCAGCTGATGCCCACCACTGAGTGTATCCCAAATGTAAGAACAAAAAATCTGAATTTAATGAAAGAGCAATGTGAATAAGTTCCATTGTTCTTCTTGTATTTGTTTACGTTGTCACTAATTACTTTTTTTTTGCAAGTATGGAATCAATCAGCATTCATCAAAGTATGAACATCAATGCAACATGTCACCTGACTTGTATATGTTCTCTATTACCCAATTAATGTTCATTTAATAGAGAATATACATTGATGCAAAACTTACAGACTATTGAAATGTGAATGAATAGGAAGAGTCTCAAATATTGGGCTGGTTCATATGGAAAATATTTATTTTTACCAAAGTGGAATAATATATCTCCTCTGGATAGTGTTATGAAAAAAAATTGAGCAGTGTTTTCCTCTTGAAATAATCTTTATTTATTTAGCAATAAATTAGCCAGCTAGTTGATCCTCTGTGCCCTCAGATGCCAGCTACTGTATTTTATTTTATTTTACTCTTGTATGGTGGAACCTCATGCAACAATCGCCCCGTATAGCAACAAAATTGCATAACAATTAGGTTTTGGGGGGAAATGGCGTCGCACATAACAATTTTCCCTATGGAAACAATCGTACAACAATTTTTCAATGAGAAAAACAACTTAGCAAAAAAAAAAAAGCATTGTATGATGCATCCCATAAGAAAAATCGCTATATGATGCATGCATCGTATAGCAATTGTTTTGTACAACAACGAGCCCCGTGGAACGGATTGAAATCGTTGTATGAGGTACCACTGTATTTATATATACATATGTATTTTTTAAATGTGTGACTGTTTTTAATGTGTGAGTTTTTGCTGTTAGCCACCCAGAGTAGGAAAATCTCCTAGATGGGTGGGGTATAAATATAATAAATAAATAAATAAATAAAATGTTATTTTCTCAATGTGCTTATGACATAGTATTCTGGTAAATGTTATAAAAAATATCAAAGTAAATTTTCTCGATTTCCTTTCCCAATTTTTTAATTTGTTTCATTATAATGGATGAACTGTAAATATAATAGCAATAATTTTTCACTGAATCTTAGGACTAATGAATAGACATTTTAGAAATGGATGAAACATCTAATTGTTTCTAAACCTGCTTTTCTCATAGTGAACTATAGTGTATCTGAATTGCTTGAAGTGTGTTGGCTAGTATTTTTGTGAAAATCTTATATATGACTGATAAGGAACTTATTGATTGAAAGTTGTGAAAGTGGCATTTGATCATCTTATGAAACAAAAGTATGATGATGGAAAATTCAATTTTGTAACTATGCTTAATTTCAAAATTAAATGCTTAAACTATGCTTAATTTCAAAATTAAATTCAATTTTGTAACTATGTTTTGCTTAATTTATATTGGGGGTGGTAGCTAACAGGCTTCTGACATCCAGTAAGTCAGAAGTCAAACTGGAAAAAAGTCAAGTCCAGAAAGTCCTTGTAGCAGCAAATCAGAGAAACTTCCTCATAGTTCACATTACAGACACACAAGGTGGATCCAGAATACTGATATCCAAAATGTAACTGGTTAACATATATCATATATAACATATAACACATAACATATATAACTGGATAATATATATCATATTATGGATTTTGCTAAAAGCATACTTGAATACAGATGTAATTTCCCCTCAAAAGAAAAGCCTCACTGAAAGCATGAGGGAAGTGCATATGGTTCTGTGTCTCTGGATTGTGTAGTGGGTGTGGGAACCTAACTAAGAAACGAACAGCTGATGGCAACACAATTTTCATTGAAACTGCATCCTTTCAGAATTGAGAGAAACAGAAATGTAGAATATGTTTATCTGCACAGTTGCTGACATCCACATTCTGGAGAAGCTACTTGTTCACATTACTATATGTCAATACATACTGTGCATAACTACAGTGTAGCAACAAAATAAATGACAGGGGCACTAGCAAAACAGGCACACTACCAGCATCAGAGCTGATATGGGAGCTAAGGAGCAATGCTGCTTGTTATTTTTAAAACTTTGTGATCACTACAGCAGGAGGTGCTATATAGTTAAAGGTGTCCAATTTATTTTCTCACATTTACTTTGAAAGTATTCTGCCCCTTTTCTTAAATAAAATGGCACTTATTTTAGCATCACATTAGCTGAAACAAACTCCATTCTATTCTTATAATTCTGACAGTGCTATGTTTTAAATGAATTTAGAATTGAAACTATACATGACATTTTAAAATCTGCACTGGTGAGCTTTATTTTGTGTTCTGCTTTACCATATCAGGAATGAAAAAGCATGAAACATGGGGAATAGAGTGTTACATGAGGGAAATGTCATTGTGTGCCTCACAAATTAAATAACACACATTACTGTCCAATAGAGGGGAATAATTAACAAGATAACACAGGCATTCTCAACCTCCGGCCCGGAGACCAGAGCCAGCCCCCAAAGCCTTTTCATCCAGTCCCTAAGACCCTCCTCATTCTCGCCACCACACAGAAGCACCGACAAAAATGCACATTTTCAGTAAGTTCTCTCGTGATTCCTGTGAATTCTTGCATGATTTCACAAGCGATTTCGGTGAGTTCCCAAGTGAAATCGCACTTTTTCAGAGAGTTCTCATGTGATTTCAGTGAGTTCTCATGTGAAATCATGTGAGAACTCACCGAAACCGCATGAGAACTTGCGTGGAAACACATGACCGGCCCACGCAGCCACTCTGAGAGGAGAAATCCGCCCCCTGCCCCAAAAAGGTTGAGAAAGCCTGAGCTAACATAAGTGGGCAAAAAGGATACCAAAGGATAAAACTCTACTGAAGTTTTATGGTGATACTAGTATTTTTTGCCCGGCATTGCCGGGCAGTTTTTTTTTTGGGGGGGGGGTGTTGGTAGTAGAGGTGGTTTTGGGGCACACACACACACACACACACACACACACACACACACACACGCACACACACACACACACACACACCCCGAAGCTGCGTGGCCACAGAGAGAGAGAGAGAGAGAAGGGGGGAAAAGCTCCGGATGGTTTTCCCTCCGGGAGATGGAGGCCAACAACTGTGCTCCGTTCTCGGCCTCCGTCTCCTGTAGGGAAGCGGTTTGTTTTCCTCGGTGGCCGAAGCTTTTGGCCCTCGCCCTCCATGGAAGGCGATGTCTTCCCTCTGGGAGATGAAGACCGAGAACGGAGTGCCATTCTCGGGCTCCATCTCCTGGAGGAAAGCTTTTCACTGGGGCTGTGGAGAGAAGAGGGGCTTCCTTTTCTCTCCACAACCCCGCCGAAGCTGCAGTGGGGCCGGTGCTGGCCTTCATTGCTGGGGCCTGGGGTAATACAGAGAGAGAGACAAACAGCCTGGGTGAGTAGGAAGGGAAGGTGGGAGGTGGAACTTTTCCCCCTTTCCCTGCCTGGGGTGGGGGGCAGGGAAGGGGAGAGGTGGAATTGTTTTTTCCCCCTTTTCATGCCTGGGATGGGGGTGGGGGACAGGGAAGGGGGGAGGTGGAATTGTTTTTCCCTGCCTGGGGTGTTGGGAGGGGGAAGCAGGGAAGGTTGCTTTCCCCCATTAACTGTTCCAAAGGCTGCTTCGTTTCAGCCTTCAAAACAGTTAATGGGGAAAAAACAAAGGCAGCAGACAGCGCTTCGTCAGGGGAGGCGCTCTCTCTGGCAGATGGCTGGCTGCCGCCTTTCTATTACCCCCACCGCTGTTTCGAGAACGTGTTAGTTCTCGGAACAGCGGTGGGGATAATACAAAGATGGCAGTCAGCGATCCGCCAGGGAGAGCGCCTCCCCTGACGAAGCGCTGGCTGCTGCTTCCCCCTTACCTTGAGGCCGGCGGGGCTGGGGAAGCGGTGGCAGTTTTTCCTCATGAACGGCACTTTCCCGGCCTCCTCCACACTCACCTTCCTCAGCCTGACTGGCTGAATGGTAGCGCGGCACGGCACGGCAGATGCTGGGCCTTGTAGTTTGTTTTTTGTTTGTCTTCATGGGCCGGTTGCCCCATTCTCAACGACCGGACCCTTGTGGTGATGCTCGCTAAAGGTAAGTGTGGGCGGCTCGGTACAGGATGGTTGGGCCAGGTGTGGACGTGCATGCCGGACACGCACGATCCAATGCCCTTCTTATAGGTAAAGGTTAACACCATCAGAATAAATCATGTTGGCAAACTGACACAAATCAAGAATCTAACATAGCCATTTGCTGTTGCAAGCTGATTCACATGACTCTAGGCCTGTGCTAATTTTTTAAACTTGTGACTACACTAATTGCATCACAATAGCAAGTGTAACCAATTGACTTTGGCCAATACGTGGTAAATTGCAAGGCCTACTTTATATGCTGAAATGCAAAATTGTAATTTATCTCTTGTTCTTTCATTCCCATTTGAAGTGAATTCTGATACATCTCACCAGAGAAGAGTCTCTGATGAGATGTGTCAGAATTCAAAAGATTGTGAGCAGCTAACTTCTGTAATAAACATTGAGTTAGTGGGATCAGAAATCATTTTGCTGGAAATGCTTGTATAGTGTGAGAGGTTATTAATGTATCTGTTGTTTTATAGTTATATAAGCAGCCCATTAGGAAATAGTCTGTGAACTTTTAAGACAATATAAATTTCTTAAGGAAGATATAATTTTCTGCCTATGAAAAATGATAAAAAATTTACACAGAGCGCACTGACTTGTGATTCTTTAATTACAGCATTTAATTTTTATATGTACTTAATTAAAACGTATCTTGTTAATTTATTAGCCTTGGGTTATAACTGTGATACCAATTTTCAAGTGCCTAATATGTCCTCCAGCACATAATTTATTTCCCAACATTAAAGCAGTTTTTAGTGATTATGGCTTAAAACTATTGCAAACACATGTTCTCGGTTGATAGTGCCAGAATAAAAAAAGTGAGGGGGGAGGGAGACCCTAGCAATTTAAATAGTATGCTTTTTAAGGAACATGCTGGAGAATAGCATATAAAGGGGTTAGGGGTGTTTGTCCCTGTATTTTAATGGATTTAATTTGGTTTTAAGGTTGTTGTTTTACTGATGTGAGCCGCCTTGGGTCGCCGAGATGAGGAAGGCAGTGATATAACTTTGACGAATAAATAAATAAATAAATAAATGTTACATAGCTTTAAATGAGGAGATTGTAAACAATTCTTCATTTTTTTCCTGCAAATAATGTTATCTATGCATGTTATATTTAATGCTATACTTAAGCCCTATACTGTATATTAACAGCAACTCCTTTTCTAAATGCTTGCTTCCCTTATGTAGCCAGAATCCCCTATACAAGAGACAGCTGTCAGGGTGCCAACATAACTTCAAGAGTTGCAGAAGTGCTTTCCTAGACAATCTGGATAAACAATCTAGCAGAGATATGCATCAACACAGAACAGTCACCGTTTTGCCATGCCCTCAGGAGTAGAAATTAGGAAACAGAGAGAAACAAAACGGCATCATAATACCTTTACAGCTTTCCCCATCCTAATGCCTTTTGATATTTTGGATTTCAGTTGTCAAAGTCATTGACTGCTTCTAAAATATCTGGAGGCATCAGGATGGGAGACGGACATTTTTGGAATTCTGAATAGACGGCTGCCTCATCATATAAAAGAGGGGGACAGAGAAGAAGCCTCCCCAAGAGGAAAGCACTATGACACTTGGGCTACCCTTCGGCAACAACAGCTAATTCTTCCTATCCAGAAGTTGTTGTTGTTCAGTTGCACAGTCGGTTCCAACCCTTTGCGACCCAATGGACCACCGCACGCCAGGCACCCCTATCCTCCACCATCCAGAAGTATTGTGCCATAAACTTGCTGATGAGCAAAAAAATCTCATAGAAGATACTTTAAAGCTGGAAAACAGGGGTACACAGAAAGCGCCTCCTCAAAGATTGTAGTATTTTTGAACCACAATCAGGCATACCCCGAGCAATGGCAACCTTGCTGTGCTGGCTAATCTTTCTCACACTAGATCAGGTGAAAGGAACTACTGAATGAATTCACAAAAAGATACCTTCATTTTGGCAGTTTCATGTCTGACCTAGGCATGGAGGAAGAAGCTGGAAAACATTTAGAAAAGAACCTGAAAAATATCAGGTAATTGAAGCCCACTTCTCCACGAATAAAATTTTACGGTTTCCCATTTAAGATGGAAACAAATATCAGTAAAGATTATTAACCATGGGGGGACAATTAATATAAGCAACATTTATTTTATTTTTCATGGCTAGACATTTTAGCCCTTTAACTAGAAGAATTGGTGTTAGGTTCAATACAGATAATTACTATTTTAACAGCATTTCTTCACTTAGGTGTGACAACAGGCACTGGTTTATATTGTTTTACAAAAAGAATTAAACAGTGGCTGAACTTATTTTGTTTGACATAGTAAGTTACAACTAGAAGCAGCTCTCATGACACAGTTGTTAAACTGTAGCACTGCAGTCAAAATTGTTGATGTTGTGAGTTTAGTCCTGATGGGCTCCAGGTTGACTCAGTCTTCCAATGTCAGGAAAATTTGTACCCAGCACATTGGGGTAAAAAAAAATGCTAACTACTGCTCAGAGAGTAATCTAAGCACTATGGGGTGATACATAAGTGTAACTGCTATTGCTATAATACAGGGGCCCCCAAACTTTTAAAGCTGGGGGCCGGTTCACGGTCCCTCAGACTGTTAGGGACTGGACTGGTGGTCCCAGTAGCAGGACCATCCAGAGCCCCACACCACTCCCTCCACCACTGCTGCCGCCAATGGGACCACCCAGAGCCCCACACCACTACCCCCACACCAACGGTGGAAGCACTGGCAGCGGGACCACCATGAGCCCCCCAACCCCAACCCCACCCCAGACACCATGGCAGGACCACCCCACTTCCCTGTTTACCAGCCTGGAGGAGCTGTGCTCAGCTGCTCCTGTCACTGGCTCCTCCTCAGTCCTTGTTCCCTCCGCTTGGCTTGGCGTGTCCCTGCTGGCATTCTGTAGCAGGGCAGATATTGTAAAGCTTACAACATCTGCCCTGCTACAGAATGCTGGCAGGAACATGCCAAGCCAAGCAGAAAGGACAAGGATTGAGGTGGAAGTAGTAGCATGAAATCTCAACTGATTCAATATGTCTTCTCTAATCACAAATTACTAGGGTAATTTACAGGATTTCAGACACTGATTTAATCATGGAACAACCACATTCACAGATGATTTACCTATACAAAACTGATGCAAGGGATAGATACAATAGATGACCTGTCCATTGCCTTTATGCGTGACTGTGAACTTCTAAAAAGCATCTGGCTGGCCACTATTGAAAATAGAACAATAAACTATTGGCATGATTCAGCAAGGCAATGCTTATTTCTGTGATAGCTGGCCCAGAAAATTGCTTCATAGCAAACACGCAATGCTCCAATCAACTCTTATCTTCATTTTTTATATTGCTAGAAATCTTGGAGTTGCATTATCTTTCTGAACAGCAGTAGCTTAATGTAGCTATAATGTCTTTAATAAAAGCACTTCACTTCAGAATTGCTCGTTACCTCTTCATTGGTGAACAAACTCCTGTCATCCCATTTTGCTTGTTCCCAGGTGGAAAATAAAGTACTGTAGTAGCTACCCCATTTTTGGTAAATAGGAATATAACTATCTCCCTCTATTCTCAGACTGCACACACTGTCTCTTTCAAGCAGAAACAGCAAGAACCTATTCATCATTCTTGTGGAATTAATTTAAAATTAAATTGCTGGCCATGATGATGTAATCTCTTAAGTACCATATCTTCAATAAGGCCTGCACAAACTCAGCTCTGGGCAGATAAAACAATGGTAGCTCCAGATACAATTTCAACAGTAACAGTCAGAACAGATGCCCCCTAAGAATATGATGAAGAATTCAAGAATATTTATTGGAGCACAGATCTATGCAGCATTGAAGGTGGGTGGGGATGAACACCTAACTTTGGCATTGAGTGATTGTAATTGTCGCTAAGTCTAAAGATTGGGGAAGTTTCTTCTTCTTTTTGAATGACAACACCCAGATTACCCCAGCTATTATGGCCAATAGTCATGGCTGGATCTGTAAAAACAGATGTGGTTGGCATTATTAATCCACAAGTCTAAAACTATAAAGCACCATGATATAGTAGTCATTTTGGAAGACAAATGAATGAGAGATGATAGCCTTTCTTTATGTGTCCTGGCAAACAGCATAACCTGTAGCAGCTTCTTGCTGCTTGTCAGGATTTGCAGCTTCTGCATTAAGACCTGCAGGACTGGACCCTTATCCTGCTGCAGCTGCTAAGACCCACCTGATAGTCCTGGGGAATGTTCTGAACCATCATGCACCCCACCTGGAGACCCTTGGTGGCTTAGCTATATAAAAACCAGCCCTTCATCTCAGAAAGTACTTCAGCAATGAAGATCTGCAGATTTGCAGTTGCCTGGCTTCTGGAACTTCTGCCTTGATCCTGCTCTAGAAGACCTTTCCGCCTTGTTTCTGATTCATGCTTCTGAAGACTGCTGCCCAGTTCTTGGTTCCTTTGGACTGTATTTGTGCCTTGCCTGGATCCTTGAATTCTGCCCTTGCCTTGCTCCACCACCTAAAGGTAGTCTGCCTTCTATGTTCTCCCAGTCAGTTGATTTCTAGCTCACTTGGACCATGCTTTTGTCATCTGGATTAATCATGTATCTCTGGCTTTTTTTTGACCTGGACTATGGACAGAGTTACAGTTTGACCTGTTACTTGGTTGCCCTGGGTCCTGGTGCTTGTGTCACCTGCCAGCCAGCCACACCCTGGACTCTGACACTGTAGTGCTCCATGCCAGAGTCAATATGTTGGTGTTGACCTAGAAAGTCCTGAATGGGTTGAGACCATTCTAACAGAAGGAGCACCTGTTCCTATGGAATCACACCTGAATCACCCAGACATGTAAGCTCTGAGTGGTCTAGAGAAGTGAAGGCAATAGAAATCAAATTAATAATAAGAAAGCAATGACCACATCTAGAGCTTTCTCTGCCTCTGGAGCAATCTTCTGTGGGGATAAGAGTAACTCCTATTAACTTTCCATAAAGACTTACCTGTTTCAGCAGTCCTTTCATAGTCAATAAGATCAATAACAACAAAAATTCCTATAGTCAAAGCAATGGTATTCCTGGTGGCAATGTATGGTTGTGAGAGCTGGACCATTAGGAAAGCTGAGCGCAGAAGAATAGATGCCTTTGAGATGTGGTGTTGGAGGAGAGTTTTGAAAGTCCCCTGGACAGCGAGAAGAACAAATAGGTCAATCTTAGAAGAAATTAAAGATAAAGCTGAAGTACTTTGGATATCAAATGAGAAGGGAGGATTCACTTGAAAAGGACGATGCTGGGAAAGGTGGAGGGCAAAAGAAGGGGCGGACAAAGATGAGGTGGCTAGATGGTATTGTAGACACAGTGGGCACAGAGCTGGGTGGGCTGAGGAGGATGGTGGAGGACAGAAGTGCCTGGAGGACAATGGTCCATAGGGTCGCAAAGGGTCAGAATCGACTGTGGACTGAACAACAATAAGATCATTTGGTTTGGAAAGCAATTGCCCTGGATTTACATTATATCCTGTTACTGCCACCTTTTATTGCTTTTATACTGTGACTTATTACTATGGGACTATGGTGGCTCTGTGGTTAAGATGCTGAACTTGACGACTGGAAAGTTGGCAGGTCAGCAGTTCAAGACCCAAGTGCTGCATGATGGAAGGAGCTTCTGTCTCTGCCCTAGCTCTTGCCAATCTAGCAGTTCATAAGCAAGAAATTGCAAGTAGATAAATAGGGACCACTTTGGTGGGAAGGTAAACAGCATACTGTGCACTCCGGTGTCGAGTCATGCCTGCCACATGTCCACAGAAACGTCCGCAGACACAGAAAGTGCTGGCTCTTTGGCAATAAAAAGAGATGAGCACTGAACTCTAGACTCGGATACGACTGGCTTTTGAGCAAGGGTGACCTTTACCTTATTACTATTATTATTGTATGGATTGTATTATTATTATTATTATTATTATTATTATTATTATTATTATTATTATTATTATTATTATTTATAATTTTTATTTATTTCAAAAAAGCAAAAGAGTACAACTAAACAGACATACAGAAAAGAAAACAATAACAATACAATACAAAATTACATCAAATTCATAAAAGATAGCACATGATAATAATTGAGCTAATTATTTGCAATATAACCCGCAATATTGAATACCCACATTATGAGTTATTACTATAACCATAACAATCATAAAAACTTACAGTGCTACAACTGTTTTTTATTTCTTTACTAATTACACATCACCCTGTGAATATTTACAATCTCCGGAGAGTTTAGTATCTATATCATCTCCAAAAACCACTTTGAAATGGTACAGGTCCAAAACTGTCCCTTGCCATAAGAGAGTGATCCACAAACGGCTTCCAAATACTCCAAAACCTATTTTCTTTTAATGTATCCCTTTTTACTTTAATCTCCCATGTCAGTTTGTCATTCAATGCTAAGCTCCACATTTCCTTATACCACTCTCCGATCTGTATGACTACGTCATTTTTCCAATTTCTGGCTATGCATTGTCTACCTGTAGTTAACATAATTTCCAATAATTCTTTTTCCTCCTTATTCAAACCCATGCCTTCCACATTTGTTAATAGGATGGTACCTGACACCAGCTTAATTCTTTTACCCATTATTTCCCCAATCTCTCCTTCTATTCTTCTCCAAAATTCATCTATTTTTTTACAGCTCCACCACATATGTTCATATGTTCCAACCGCATCTCCAGCATAAATTATCCCTTTTATTATCCATCTAATGGTTAATAAGTGGTGTCAAGTACCATTGCCACAACATTTTAAAGTTATGTTCCTTAATTCTTACTGACATTGTTCTCATTATCCTCTTTTTCCATTTGTTTCTCCATTCAACCTCTCCTATTTTTATATTCAAATTTTGTTCCCACTTCTGTTTCAAATCATCATGTGGATCTATACCCTTATTCAATATGATATAAAGTTTGCTTACTAGATCCTTAATATTCTTTTCCCCTTTTCTAATCTTTAATACCAATTCTTCAAATTCGGTCTTTGCTCTATCTATCCCTACTTCCCTTCTATATTTTTTATTCCAATTATCAACCTTCAATTTCTGAAACCAATCCAATTTTAACTTTTCAAATATTTTTTTCCTCTTGTTTTCATCATCACAAACTTTTAACCAGTCCTTCAATAAAGACAATTCATTTTTATCCAATATTTCCTTTTTTTCCTTATCTATTTTTATCGGAAAACACACCATATCAGTCAATTCCAAGATTGGAGAGAGATTTGGGACCATATCTTTCTTTACTCTTTTCCACACCTCCATGAGGCCTCTCATCATATTATTGCTTGTCTTTATCGGTTTATCCTTCATTCCCAAAAAGATCATTTTACCAATATTCCTATATTCTTTCATCTCCAATTCCTCCCAAATTACCTTTTCTCTTGCCAAGATCTTCACAACATTCTTAATTTGGAATGCTCGATAGTATGCTAACAAATTCGGCATACCCAAACCCCCTTCTTTCTGAGATAAGTACCAAAACTTCTTTGGAAGTCTAGATTTTTTACCTCCATTACAAAAATTATTAAACATCTTTTGAAATTCATTAATTTCCTTCTCCTTCAAGTGGATCGCAAGTGCATCAAATAGAAAATTAATCTTTGGCAGCAATATCATTTTGCAAATTGCAATCCTCCCGAACCATGACACATTCAGCTTTTGAAACTCTTGTAGTTTGCTCTTAAATTCTACTTTCAAACTGTCATAATTCAATTGTTTAAGTTCTTCCAATTTGTTTGAAATAGTTATCCCCAAATATTTCAACTTTTCTTTAATTTGTATATTGAGTGTCCCCACTATCTTTCCCATCTCGTCTTCCTCCATATTGCACAGCATCAATTCTGATTTATCCCAATTTATCATCAGTCCGGTTATAGCTTCAAATGCCTGTAGTTGATCTTTAATCCTATCCATTACCATCTCTGGATGTTTCACCATTAACAACGTATCATCTGCATACATGCTCACTTTATTACCCATTATCCCTTCTATATTTGAATCATCCCTTATATTTTTAGCTAATATTTCCATTGCCATGATAAACAAGATAGGAGATAGTGGACATCCCTGCCTAGTACCTGCCTCAAGCCTTGCCACATCTGTAACCTCTTCATTTACTCTAATCCTAGCATTCCCTTTTTGATATAATAGATCAATTACCCTTCTAAATCTATCCCCAAATCCATAATTTCTAACTATTTCCTTAATTGAAGACCATTGCAGTGAATCAAATGCCTTAAAAATGTCTAGTGATAATAAACCCACCTTTTCCTTCGTTTGGTTAACATTATCAATTAGATCTAATACCCTTCTAGTCAAGTCAGCCATGTGCCTGCCTTTTAAAAAACCAACTTGGTCAACATTTATATATTCCCCCATAAAACTATTTAAACGATTAGCCAATATTGCTGTGAAGATTTTGGCATCCTGGTTTATAAGAGAAATTGGTCTGTACGATTCCACCTTTTCCAAATTCTTTCCCGGTTTTGGCAGCAGAACAATTATGGTATTATACCATGAGGTCGGGATTTGTCCTCCATCTAAAATATAATTGTATAACTTCACTAACTTTGGAACCACAACATCTTTAAATGCTTTACAAAATTCCGTCGATAGTCCATTGTCTCCCGGGGCTTTCCCCATCTTCAACCCACTAATTACCTCCTTTACCTCTTTATCGGTGACCCTTTCCTCCATTTTTTCTCAATGTTCTTGTTTTATTCCATTCCCTAACTGTCTCTCCAAAATCGTTTTGAGCCTCTCCACATCTACCTCCTTTTTTGCATACAATGCTTGATAAAATTCCTTCACAATTTTACATTTATCCCTATTCTTGTTACACCTTAAGCCTTGTTTATTAACCAACACCCCAATTTCTCTTTTTTCCCTTTTAGCCTTAGCTGCTCTTGCTAATAATTTTGAACTTCTATTACTGAATTCAAAATACTCTCTATTTAAATAAATCAAATCTCTTTTAACTTTATCAATATCCTTGCCCATTAACTCAGCCTTAAGTCTTTGCAATTTAGTGAAAGTTTTTTTATCTTTACTTTTTGAATGGTCCTCCTGTAACTGCTTTATTTCTTTTTCTTTTTCTAACTGTTCTACCTTATGTCTTTTATATTTAATACTCGCCAACTTTATACTTTCCCCTCTAAAAACCGACTTCATGGTATCCCAAACAACGTTAAAGTTAACTTCATTATTGTCGTTCCACTGCCAACTTTCTTTCCACCTTTCCATCATTTGCTCTTTACATTTTTGGTCTTTAAATAAGTTAGGATCGTACTTCCAACTTCTTCCTCTTCGAATATCTGTTTGCAATTTCAATTCCAAAAGTACTTTGGTATGATCTGATTCCTTGATGATCCCAATTTCCATTCCCTCGATGTCTTTAATCAGGTTTTCCGTAAGAAAGACGTAATCTATTCTCGAGTAGGTCCCATGGACGTGTGAGAAAAAAGAATATGCCCTTTCAGAGACCTTAATCTCTCTCCAAGAGTCCTTCAAACCCATCGCAGCCATCCATTTGTCTAAAACCTTCCCTTTCAAACCAATTCCACATTTTTCTATGTTCGTACAGTCTAAACCCGATCTTATCAGATTAAAATCTCCAGCCACGATAGTTTTTGCAACATTTTCTGGCTCGACTACTTTCCGAACTTTTTCTAAAAAATCCGCTTGATGGTCATTTGGAGCATATATATTTACCAGCATGATTTCCTCATCTTCTATTTTTCCCTTTACAATCAAATATCTACCCTCTTGATCAGCAACACTTTTTGTAATCTCAAATCCTAATTTTTTAGAAATAATAATTGCCACGCCTCTCGCTTTTGAAGTTTCAAACGCCATCTCATAATGTTGAATCCATTCCAAAAAAAGTTTATTCGTGTCTTTTGACTTCTGGTGCATTTCCTGTAAGAACACTATATCGGGTCTATCTTTCTTCAACGCCAATTGCAGCCTCCGCCTCTTAAGAACAGAACCTGTACCCTTCACATTCCATGTTAATATTTTAATATTTCCCATAATCTATTTCCTTTCTAACTTCTAAGCTCTCCAATGGGCGTGCCATCACCAACCACTTCCCCCAAAAACACACAATTCTACATAGAACACACACTATCTCTCTCCCCACTTTCTTCAAAAAAGGTGCCTTCGACAACCAAAGAGGGGAGAGGGGGGACATGCAAGATGTGCCTACCTACCAGAGCTACGCGCTACTCATCCTTCTATAACATTTAAATGCTTTAATTTTTAATAATCTATTTCTCATTGCTCCTTACTTGTCTCCTCCTCCACCATGATCAACGACAGCTCCTCCTCCTCATCTTTTCCCTGCGGTGTTCCACCTGTGGCACCACCAGCCTCTGCCCTCTCATGCTCCCTCCCCAGAGCACCCGATTCCAACAATTCTTTCTTAAAATTTATCCACTCTTCTGAATCTGTTTTTACCAGCTCCAACAAACTCAGATACTCCAATGGATTGGTCCCTTCATCAATTACTTGCATTCTTTTCTCATAGAAAAAGCACAGTTGCTGTGGAAATCTCCAATTGTACCTTATGCTTTTACTCATCAACAATTTAGTTACAGGTCTCATCTTATACCTCCACATTCTTTCTTTCATTGAAATATCATTGTATACTTCTACATCAGAACCATCAAATTTCAGGGCGCCAGAACCAGTTTTTTTCAAAAAGGCCACTACCCTAAGCTTATCTCCCCAGTTTGCAAATTTTACCAAAACATTTCTTTGAACCGCCTTCCCTCTTCTTGGACCCACCCTGAATGCACTTACAATATCTTCCTGTACAAATTCCTTTCCCATATTCAAACCATTTAACCACTGAACCACTCTTTCTCTTAGTTGGTCTGGCGTCCGTTCAACCACCTGACGGATCACAATGTTCTGCTTTCTCATATCTTCCACAGCATCAATCCTTTTCTCATGCTCTTACAATTTCAGCTTATTCTCCCGCACCGCCTCCTGAGTCCCTTTTATTTCCTTTTTTATAACATTTACCTCATTTTGGACCAGTTTCACATTCCCCTCTATTTTTTGCAAACTAAAATCCACTTTTTTTGAGAAATCCATAACAGATGATACCACCTTATCTTGTTTTTTCATCATTTCATTTCTATCTTTCACCCTTGATTCCTCATTTTTCTCCAATTCCTGGAACAATTTACCAATTTCCACCATAATTTGAGTATGATCATAAGGCTCAGGTGGCGGTGATGAAGACTGAGGGGCTTCTTCCATTGGTTCTTTTTCTTTCCTCTTAGACTTCACTGCTGGCTCTTCCTCTTTTGCTTTCAGTCCAGACAGGCCTGTACCACTGCAACCGCTGGTACCACGTATCCAAACAGGGCAAACAAAGCTTATAAGGAGGGAGAAATCCAGCAAAGAGTTAGTTGCTATAATCCACAGAAAGAAAACAGGAACCGGAATATGCTCCAAACAAAAAGAAAAAAGGAATAATCCACGTCCGACCCGTTTCCCCAAAGCAAGCAGTCCAACTATTCGCCTTCCAAACCACAAAAGTAGAGGCTCCAAGGAAACGGTCACCCAGGTTTTTTCGTTTGAGTCAAAGCCACCAGGAGGGGGGGGGGTGAGAGGAGAAAAAAAGCCCAAAATCCCAGCAAGGAGGAAAGAAAAACAGGAGGAGTAATACATCCAAAAAAAGGATGATATTTGTAATCCACACGGTGAAGGAATAAAAAACAAGTTAATCCTTCTCTTGAAGCGAACAAATCAAAGCGCCCTTTTCCAGCGGGTACATTAACTTCAGGGGGAAACCCCCCTTCTTCTTCTGTGAATCGGCAGACTTTCCCAACGCACTTTAGACTCGAAACACACTGCAGCCTTCAAAAGCTGGAGCCCAGGCAAGAGCTTCTTAAACCACTTTACTATCGCCAAAGCACGCCACGGTTCTCCTGGGGCGCAGAGAAGCCAAAGACCAAAGCACAATCACTTTCGTTTTCCAGGACCGCCACCATTAACAGGACGACCGCCCGATTTCATCCACTTCCACCCGCTTCCAAATCCAGGCTCTTTTAAGCAAGTTCCCCAGTTAACTTTAACTTTTCCATATAGACTTTCGTGCACTTACATAGAATTGTTTTCTTGCCGATTCTACTGCCGCCTCAGATCTCTGCCGTCTCACTGGTCCCGTTCTCGGCTCCTTGGCAGGGAAAGCCGCGGCTTCCATCGCGAGCTTCGCCTGCCCAGGAAACCTCCCAAACTTCGACCGCCCAACTTCAAAACTTTCCAGATAGGCAAGCAGGAGTCTTATCGACAAAAAATACCACTTTAAAATTTCCCCATTTTTGTCAGTCACATTGATTACCGCTTTGATAAGCGCAAGTGTCCGGATCAAGATGTTACTCGTCGGCCATTTTAGCCACGCCCCCTGTATGGATTGTATTATGATATTATTACTACCTAACACTAACTGGTTCTGATATGTGATGTTGGTTTTTCTTAGGTCTTATTTTTTGGATGTTTATTATTGTTTTTGTTATGTATGTTGCTTTTATGATAGTGTTTAGTTGTTGTAACATATCTCTATGTATTTGATGTTTTTTATGATTGCAAGCTGCCCTGAATGGAGCTAGCACCAGAAGGATGGGGCATAAATTATTATTATTTGACTTGTATGCTGCCCTACTCGCAGATCGACTCTGGGTGGCTCACAAAGACACAAAATATACAGTTACAATTACAAGGTTCACAATACAAAACATTTCAGCATATCATCATCACAAATCACAGTATCAAAAAATATCAATATAACAGTAAAAAAGCATAAAACAAAAAACCTCAATTGTGAAATCCCACAACACTCATATGAGAAGGTCTGTCAGTAACAAAAACAAAAGTCAAAAAGTCACCGCTCTTGTCCTCCACCTGGTTGGTGGGAAGGGATAAACAATACAAAACACAGCGTCGGATGGTGGCGGCGGCGATTTCATAGCCGCCCAGCTGCTGCTGCTTCCCTCCAGGCCATCTGGCCAAGGGGCATCCTGTGGTGTCAGCGGTGGTGCAGGTGGCGGTTTTGTACCCCCCCCCGACCTGCCCGGTGGCTGCTGCTTCCCTCTAGGCTGCCTGGCTGAGGGAGCGTCCGGTGGTGTCATCCGCAGTGGAGGCGGCGGTTTTGTAGCTGCCCAGCTACTGCTCTTTCTCTCCAGGCCGGCTGGCCGAGGGGGTGTCCGGTGGTGTTGCCGGTGGTATAGGTGGCAGTCTGGTAGCTGCTTGAGCTGCCCAGATGCTGCTGCTTCCCTCCAAATGTACAAATGAAAACATCAAAACAGACACTGATTTTCCTGATGGTCATATTGTCAATATGATTTGGTCTGTCACCTCCCAAACCACTTTCTCTTTTTGTAGCCCTTCAGTAAAAGGTTGATGACTGTGATAGTCATCAACAGAATGTTGGACAGAATGTGAAAAATTCATGATTCTTTTAATTGGCAAAGGACTTTGGATTCACCTCCAAGGCAGGATACAAAATTCATTAAAGCACCATAGGTGATACTGCAAAGGAATGTACTTTCTGAAAAGAAGCAACCAACTATATTAGGAATGATGCTTCTGTGTGCAATTTAAACATCAGAGTGCAACAAAAATAAACACTTGTAGATATCAACCTTTGTAGTAGGGGAGAAGGAGCCATTAGTTTGGAAGCACACTGTGATAACAAGATGTCTCTTCAGTATAAAAGTTTACCTGCTAGGCATGCCTCCTTTTTTGGAGGAGGAGTAGCTGTTTTAACAGAAGAAGGAGGAGCTATTTGTTTTCCTTCTGGCTGCCAATCTACCACATTTTGAAGCTTATAACACTATAGACCCCTTGGGTCCATAGTAATGTGAATTGTCTTTATCCAAGTGCCTAACAAATCATTGTCACAGAGCAGCCGCCGACCTTTCTTTCCAATCTTTGCACTTTTCAGGAGTTATAAATCAGTTGACGTTCAGTCTCGATGAGATGGCATATGCCCTAGTTTGAAGAACAGATGGAGGCTTGGGGGGAAATTGTTTCTGCAGGCTTGCTACAAGCAGCACAGCTCCATAAAAGTGAACCATTTACACTAATTTCTCGTATAAATTATACAGGCAGAGAGTACGAGCCCATTCAGCAGAAAATATATATATCTTTCATCTAGTTTTCAGAGGTCATTTAACAAATTTAAATCAAAGTTATTTCATGTACATGAGTGGGATTTCAGTCTGCACAGTTTCAAGAAACGATCATTTGTATCCAATAAAGCAATAGCTTTTAAATTTGAAGACAAAAAAGGAAACCACAGAATTAACTGTTTAAAAACTACGTGTCTCTAGAATTGTAGACTAAGTAATAATAGCACAATCAAATTAATAATTGGCATATCAGGGTTCTCTGCTCTAAAGACAAGCCATCATTTATCCTCATAGGTCTTTTTCAAAACTCCTCTTAATGGCTTGAATTGAAACTATAATGAGTTTGTTACTTTAAAAAGAAAAAGAAATCTATGGCATTTCCAAGGCAACAACCTTTCTCCTTTTGAAAAAAAAACAACAAGTGACTCAACTGGTAAATCAATATACATGCCACGATTTTAATAAATATGATACTTTACTTAAACAGGTGGGAATTATAAATATGAAACCAATGGATAGAACAGTGTATTGAAGTCAGCTGAGACAATTAAAAGTGGAAGTTCAATTAGCTTTAAACAGGAAAAATGGTAATGCTACAATGAATAATAGTTTTTTAAAATGTGTCATGATGATTAGTGTTGAGTACATGTAGCTAAATAATTACTCTGAATTCTAATATTATTTAAAAACTTTTTGTTTTGTTAGAAGTATGTTTCATTTTGAAGGATTGTTTCACCTTTCATTCAATAAATAACAGAGTCAAAATAAGGAACAAAATCCTCTCATAAAATAATGTAAAGGAAAATAAGCAACACTGAAAACATTATACATTAACAAGTCAATACAAAATAGTAATGTCTATGCATTCACTACTGCTGTCTCATGAAATATCTTGTGTATGAAATTTACTCTATGTTTTCAGACAGGGGGTGTTAAAAAACTTATATATTTTTAACTTAACGAGAACGACTTTGCAGTCGTTCTCGTTTGTTGCAGCTCATTTAGGGCTTTATCCGTTTCCTCCGCAAAAAGCCCTTTCCTGTCGAATGGAAGGTCTTTGATGAACTTCTTGGTTGGTTCCTCCAAATCACTGGAGAGCAACCAAGCATGGCGGTGGAGCAGGGCAGATGTTGACATATCCTTGGCCACCGCATCGCTAATATGTCTGGAGGTGTGCATCTGTTGTTCCAATAGAAATTCACCTTCCTCACACAGGGCTTGAAACTCAGAATGGAGTTCAGCAGGTAATTTGGGTAGAAAGGTCTTGGCTTTCTCCCATAGTTCTGAATTATATAAATGCATCACAGTCTCACAATTTGCTGCCGAAAGTGATAAGGAAGTGGTGGCATAGATCTTCTTGCCAAGGGCATCCAGCTTCTTGCCGTCCACAGATGACGGAATGGGGAAGCCGCTTATCGTAGTTTTGTTCTGCGAAGCCTTAACAACCATGAAGTTTGGCAGGGGGTGGGCCTGAAGAAACTACACGTCATCGCCCAACAGACGGTACATGCTGTCAACCCTCACTGATATGTTGTGCAACGAAATGGTTTTCTTCCATACCGTTTTTATGGAAGAGAGTATAGAAGGGAGCATGCCAATGTGTGCACAGGCCTAATCGTCTTCCAGTCCAGCTTCACAGCCACCTTATCTTCGAAAGGCAATGGAGGATGGTCTGCCAGGATTCCTAAGATGGATCCAAGGCGGGTCAGCATAGCGGTAAACGAATTCTGGTCCTCAGAATGAGGAACCTCATTTGCTCCAATTGCCTCCTTTGGAGTCTTGTCTGCCTTTGCCTGTGGTTTGTCTTCCTCGGAGGAGGAGTCTGAATCATCGGTGGAAGGAGGTGGTATCCCCATGCCAACATCGGAATCATGCCAGTAAGGCCTGGGCTGACTGATAGACCTTCCCGTGGATGAGGCCGGAGAGGGAAGAGGGACGCGGTCACTCACTTGGTGTGGTGGCAACGGCCCCATAGAGTCCTGCATAGACTCCAAACAGGGAAATTCAGCAGGTTGAGGAGCTCCTGCAGACCAAAGGCTGCCGATGTGGTGTGAGGCACTGGTAGCCAAGGATCCAGTTACCTCTACCAATAGTTGGTCACCTATTTTCCTTACAACCGATTTGATGAGAGGAGCAATTAAGTCCAATTGGAGGACAGATGACAGAACAGTAGTATCACCTTCAGTAGACGGCAGTGAGTCAACTTGAGCCAGCTGATGAATTGGTAAAGAAACTGATGCCCTTCTGAGAAGTGATCTGCCTCTAGGCAGTAGAGGCGGAGGAGAAGGCAAGTGACGAAATGGTACTGGAGGTGGTGGAGGAGAAGTTGAGGCAAAATGTCTGGGTGCCTTAGACGGTGAACCTGAAGACGACAGTGGGTCCTTGAATACAGAAGATCTGGAATCTGCATCAGGTGAAGCGTGACTTGGTATTATAGCCGAAGGAGAGAATGATGCGGAAGGTTGTGGAGACCTGTTCAGCCACGGAATGGGAGGAAGTGACTGGTGGCCTTTAACCAACTCCTTGGCTTTCTTCTTCTTCTCACCGGCCTTGCCCTTCTTCTTCTTTTTGGACTTCTCCTCCGCCATCTTGAACATTTCCCCACTGTTAGACGCCATCATTGGTGCCGGGGTTTGAGCGGGAACTTGTGAGGGCTGAGCAGCTGAGGAAGGCGACAGAGTCTGGGCCATTAGGTGAACCTTTAGTTGGTTTTGCTGATTTTGGATCGCCACATGAGTAAACCTCTTAGAGTGGACACAGGTCTGGGTCTGGTGATTTTCTCTGAGACAAAAAATACACTCGCTTTGGCCGTTGGAGGATGACAATTTCTTTCTACAGCTGGTGCAGTAATTGAAGGCGCCGACCAAGGCCATCAAATTGCCGGGCGAGGAAGAGGAAAATCTTGACTGTCCACTGCGAAGTAGACAACCAGCGGGGTGCCAGACCAATGGCAAAAAGTTGAAGAGAACGTTGCCAACCCCTGAGGGAAGGCGGTAAGATTATTTTTAGAACCACCACTTCTCCCACAAGGGAAAAGGGCGGCGAAAAAATGTTTAAACTGAGGACTGTTCCTCTGCAAGGGAAAGCAGGTCAGCTATGAGTAATCATGCCCTAAGGCAAGATCACCTCAAAATCTGGTGGGCGGTCCTAACATCAAAACCTTTAATCCAATCAGCTTTGAAGCAACGATAACAGCTCTGCCCAAGCGCAGATCCCATAAGTGGGAATTCACGGACTACCCACAGGAGAAGGATATAGAATCATAAATCCTACGTTCACAAAAAAGGGAAAGAGAGAGTGAGAGACTAATTTGATTGTTAGCAATGATCCTTAGTAAGACAATGGTCCTGAAATATGAAACTCAGTAGGCTTGGATCCAGAATATGAGAGTGGAATGATACTTATGGGATGGTTCTGCTGGAGATATTGGGTAGTAAAGGGGGAGATACATAGTTTTTACTCAGATCCCTTCATCCTGCCCTCTACATTCTCCAAATAAATGGTCTTCAGAAGAGTGTTGATGGAGATATTATGG
This sequence comes from Bradypodion pumilum, assembly GCA_035047305.1. Classification (NCBI taxonomy): domain Eukaryota; kingdom Metazoa; phylum Chordata; class Lepidosauria; order Squamata; family Chamaeleonidae; genus Bradypodion; species Bradypodion pumilum. The sequence goes on from JAWDJD010000001.1 coordinate 94,731,124, forward strand.
AGTGGGGGGAGACAATCAGCAGAAATTACCCTTTCTCCTCCCAATCTCCTTTGGGAGGCTGCATTGGCTAACACTTCTGTCCAGTAACCAAAGACCACCTTTCTTTAATTCATTATACCTATCGGAAGATGCCAACAATATGATTCAAGTCTTTTCAGGCCTCTGGAAGAAGTATGTTCCACAGCCTGAAAACAGAGACTGAAAATACTGACACTTTTGTTTCTTCTTCTTCTATGAATTGCTTTGCTTTTTCTTTTGTTCCTCATAATCTCTGGAACTGACTACCAAGCAGTTTAGATTTACAGAGCCTCCCTTTTAGGGTAACCCCACCCCCCTCAGTCTTATCTTTTAAGTCACAGCTAACAGTTGACAACTAAACAGCTTTCCATTTTTCCTCTGTGCTCCATTTCCTTCATTTATTGATATAAGTCAGGCTATCTCAACCTTTTCAGGGTGGGGGCCAGATCACTCCCCTCAGAATCACTGCAAGAGCCGGTGAGTTTTCGTGCCCTTTGTCATGCAATTTTGGCAAGTTTTCGTGTGATTTCACGCAATAACTTGCCGGAAAAACACAAGAATGCCGAAAATGTACATTTTTGCTGGTGTTCAGCACTTCTGGGCAGCAGTGGTGGGAACCAGGAGGGCATCGGGGGGACTGATGAAAAGGCCTTGGGGCCAGAGGTTGAGAATACCTGATATAAGTTTAACATATGATAGACTTTACCACTAAAAGCAGACTTCTAAGCATAAGCAGAAATGGAAGGCTCAGGCTAAAGTTTCCTATAATAGTTGAACATTAAAAAAAAATGCAAAATCCAGATGATCAACAGTCTGAAGCCATAAAAGAAAACAAATAACATGGTTCTCAGAGGTTCTTATATGAATCTACTAACTGGGCTTTCACACAAAACTGAGGGACGTTATCCACCATGAAAGTGAGTAAGGTATTTTTCCTCTGTTCTCTCCTACTACTAATGTCAAACGCTAAATCAATATTCTGCTAGTTTCTTAGCAGTTAACTGGGCAGTCCTAGTAAGGATACAGATACTTTTGACTAGAGACATGTAGACAGGTGTGTGTGTGTATGTATGTATGTATGTATGTATGTATGTATGTATGTATGTATGTATGTATGTATGTATGTATGTATGTATGTATGTATGTATGTATGTATGTATGTATGTATGTATGTATGTATGTATGTATGTATAATCGCCAGAATTCTGTTCCATATTTACACATGAATAACTTCAACTGCAGCAGCTACCTGTGTGGTCTGAGCTAGGTATGCAACCTGGCACAAGACAGTACATGACCACCAGCTCATCAGATATTATGGCAGCTTCCATGGGATACTGATAGACATGTTTTCTAGTGTCTTTCATTATTCAATTTGTTGACAGACAACAAAAAGAATAGCAATAATAAGGAATAATTTTCATGTCCCTGAGAATGTTTATTCTCAATTTAATAAATGAAACCATGTTAGTGTAATTAAAGATTATACTTTAAACATGACTCACTCAAATGTTCAAAGAATAGGGTATGATTCCCTCCCTAATGTTCATTTCTTGGGAATTTTCCCCTCCTTCCATTTTCCAGATTCAGCCAAACAACATAAATACACAAGGAATGTCATTCTTTGATAACAAAAATAATTAAATAGAAAAAGCATGTTAAAGATCAGCATTCATTTTTCAAATTAAATTTAAAAGCCTGTTCTAGTTACTTAAAAGATTGGCAAGTTTTACAAATAATATCACTGAGCCTTTTAGAGAGAAACACTGCTGCATTAGAATGAAGTCATTAGGCAATGCATTTATTTTGAAGCCAATTAACCTTTTGTCAGAAATGTCGGAACCATAATGGTTTCAGCAGTGGAGGTCAGCTTCTAACAGGGGCACATATGACAGCGATTACGGTGCCTGACATATGCTGCAGACTGGGAGTGCAGCCCTGACTGAGAATCTGCCTTCGTTTGTATTCTGCTCTGCATTTCAAGGGAGCAGACAATCTTGACCTATCCATTTAGGTAATTAAAGCTTCCATTTGGAACTGTCCTGCAGGAAGGTGAAATTTGGGGGGAGATAAATGGCTGCTGCTCACTGTATCCAGCCACTTCCATCATTTGATGGACTGCCTGAAATAGGTTGGGTTGCCAGGTCCTCATAAAAATAGAGACGAATTGAGCGAGAGACAATTCTCTAAGGCGAAGCAACTCTGTCATCTTCCTTTTTGCAGCATATAATTTAATTGTTAGCCAAGGTAGATGGCTGACTCAGGAGGCCATTCTCTAACTCCTCGCCCACCATCTTCTATTTGCTAAGAAATTACTCCACTTTATTTACTTATAAGCCAACGTTTTTTGGCAATGAGACATGTCATGACAATAAATGCAGCTGGCTGTCACAGCTGCACTCTGACTTACCTTCCAGGCTATTTTGTTTCCTTTTGTATCATGCTCAAGGGCAATTGGGAAGTCACCTCGCTCATAAAACTTGCGGAAGGCTGTGGGCTTTGTTGGTCTTTCTTTAAAGGCTCCTGCGGCTGGGGGACCTTTCACCTATAATAATAATAATAATAATAACAATAATAACAATAATAATAATAATAATAATAATAATAATAATAATAATAATAATAATAATAATAATAATAATAATAATAATAATAATAATAATAATAATGATGAGGATGAGGATGAGGATGAGGATGAGGATGGAAACTTTGCCAGAAGTTTGGATTTGAATGCAGTAAAAATCATTGGGAACATCAAGTAGAGAAATGTTTAGAAAATGAGAGAGTTAAGATCCTGTGGGACTTTAAAATTCAAACAGATAGACATGTGCCTCACAACACACGTGTTATAACTGTTGTGGAGAAGAAGGTCTGGTTTATTGACATTGCTATACCAGGAGACACACGAATTGAAGACAAACAACTGGAGAAAATAACAAAATAACATGATTTGCAAGTTGAAGTCGAGCGTCTATGGAGGAAGAAATCTGCTGTTGTTCCCATAGTTATTGGAGCCCTTGGAGCAATAACTAAAGGACTCCCTAGATATTTGGAAATTTTGGACTTATCAGACTTGAACATCTTAATTCTTCAAAAAACAACTCTACTAGGAACTGGAACTGCATATATACTCAGACGTTACCTTAACAGTTCTTAAGTCCTTGGTTAGGGCTTGAACTGTTATTTTTATTCCAGTCCTCAACTGTTAATCAAATGGTTGATTTGTATTCAATATTAATACCACCAGTCTTTCACTGTGAATCTAATGGAAGATTTTTATAACAACAAGAGTAGCAGCAGCAGCAGTAGCAACAGCAGCAATTTAAAAATTCATCAAGGAAAAGATGGTCATACTAAGAAACTTATTCCTAATAAAATTAGTATATTTTTATTCTATAGCACAGTATATGTTTTCAATATTACAAGCTTAATTTTTTTTCTGGTCTTTAATTTATGGGAAAATGGATACACATACAGGAAGCAGATTATTTGTAAAATATATACAGGGGGATATGTTCCAAGATCTTTCATAGATGCCTGAAACCATGGAAAGCAATAAATTTGGGATTGAGAGCAGGTGGGAGCCGCCGCTGCTGCCTCCACCCCTCGGGCTTGGCCTACCCGAAGGGCAGAAAAGGAGCCTCGCTGCCGCTTCCCTCCAGCGCTCCCTGCTCACCAGGAGCCCACGCCATCGGCTCCCGGGATTGAGAGCAGGTGGGAGCCACCTCTGCCCCTCGGGCACGGCCCGCCTGAAGGGTGAAAAAGGAGTCACTGCCGCTCACCAGCGCTCCAGTGCTCCCTGCTCACCCAGAGCCCATGCCTTCAGAGGTTCGTCCGCCGGGGAATGAGTGGCACTTGTGGGTCATTCCTCTGCCCTCAAGGGCCACCCTTGCCCCCACCTTAGCTGGAAATTTAAAGACAGGTGGACTCTATCACTGCTCAATAGCTCCACTGATAGTACGGGGAGGCTTTGGACTTATTGAATGCCTTTCCACCTGCGTTCTGGCCCTGCCTCAGTGGGAGCACAGATGGGACCGTGTTGTATTGTAATTGTAATTTTTTATGCTTGATTGGCCTTTATATACTTTTATATTATTGTATCTTAACTTGTATTTTGTTGACTGATGTTTTTGTGGACTTTATATATTGTGTATTGATTGTATTGTGTATATTTTTTGCTGTGTTGCACCTTTGTATTATTACATGTTGGAAACCACTCTGAATCACCCAATGGGCTGAGATAGAGCGGTATATAAATTAAAAATTGAAAAATTGAAATTGAAACTCTGTGTTTCAACACATACACCAGAATCATATAAGCAGGGCCGGTGATGGAAATGCTTCTGCCGATTTTCACAAGAGCTCATGAAATGGCTCCTCTGGAAACACCATTCATTAGAACAGAATCCTTTTCAACAAGTTAAAAAATAAAATAAATAATAAATAAATCTATAGTGGCTTCTAGTGGCCAGTTCTGGTAATGAACCTTGGAAATTAATGTACAGTACAGTAAAACCTCCCTAGTTGACCACCTCCCTACATTAACCACCTACATAAGTTGACCTAATTTTCATAGATCGGACATACACCATATGTACACAATAGAAAGCCAATCTTAACCTATAAAACCAAGGGTTAAACGTTGGAACTTGCTATAGGTTCCTACGGCTGACCCTACTTGCCTGCACTCACCCTTTGGGAACACGGGCGGACTGGGGCCGCAGGTCAACGAAGGATTGAGTAAAGCGGCAGTGGGTCAACAGCCCCACAAACGTGAAAAAGGGAAACAACTTCATTTCCCAACGTTCTTTGCGCCGCGCTGCACCACAGCCAATCAGGCTGAGAGGCGGGAGTACAAAGAAGGTGGGAAACGCGGCGCGGCCAATCAAAAACGAGCCGCACGAAAAAAAACAAGCACAAAGGGACAGCAAAAAAGAAAAAATACAATCCCCAGTGTTCTGTGTGCCGTGAGCGCGCAGAACTCTGAGAAAGCCGGCGCGTCCCAGGGAAGCCAGCCTCCGGTAAGTAAAGCCCCCTCCTTCTGGGCTTCCTTACCGCGGGCCGCAAGGCAGCCCAAGGTAAGGGAAGCCCACCCACCCCGCCACTGGGCTTCCTTACCGTGGGCCACAAGGCAGCCCACGGTAAGGGAAGCCCACTCCCCCCGCCGCTGGGCTTCCTTACCACGGGCCACAAGGCAGGCTATGGTAAGGGAAGCCCACTCCCCCCGGCTGCTGGGCTTCCTTACCGTGGGCCGCAAGGCAGCCCACGGTAAGGGAAGCCCACACACACCCACACACACCGCTGGGCTTCCTTACCGCAGGCCGCAAGGCAGCCTGCGGTAAGGGAAGCCCACACAGTCCCCCCGCCGCTGGGCTTCCTTACCGCGGGCCGCAAGGCAGCCTGCGGTAAGGGAAGCCCACCCACCCCCACTCCGGCTGGGCTTCCTTACATCGAGCCAGCCAGGGAGGCCAGCCCCCCCCTCTCTCTCTCACACACACACACACACACACACACACACAGCTTCTCTTTCTCTCTCTCTCTCTCTCACACACACACACACACACAAACAGCTTCTCTTTCTCTCTCTCTCACACACACAGCTTCTCTCTCTCTCTTACACACACACCCCGCTTCTCTTTCTCTCTCTCTCTCACACACACACACAGCTTCTCTTTCTCTCTCTCACACACACAGCTTCTCTTTCTCTCTCACACACACACAGCTTCTCTCTCACACACACACAGCTTTCTCTCTCTTTCACACACACACAGCTTCTCTTTCACTCTCTCTCTCTCACACACACACAGCTTCTCTTTCTCTCTCACACACAGCTTCTCTTTCTCTCTCACACACAGCTTCTTTTTATCTCTCTCTCACACACACAGCTTCTTTTTATCTCTCTCTCTCACACAACTTCTCTTTCTCTCTTTCTCTCTCTCACACACACAGCTTCTTTTTATCTCTCTCACACAACTTCTCTTTCTCTCTCTCACACACACACAGCTTCTCTCTCTCTCTCTTACACAGCTTCTCTTTCTCTCTCTCTCACACACACACAGCTTCTCTCTCTCTCACACACACACACACAGCTTCTCTTTCTCTCTCACAGCTTCTCTTTCTCTCTCTCTCTCCCTCTCACACACACAGCTTCTCTTTCTCTCTCACACACACACACAGCTTCTCTTTCTCTCTCTCACACACACACACAGCTTCTCTTTCTCTCACATACACACAGCTCTTTCTCTCTCTCTCACACACACACAGCTTCTCTTTCTCTCTCTCACATACACACACAGCTTCTCTTTCTCACACACACAGCTTCTCTCTCTCTCACACACACACACAGCTTCTCTTTCTCTCTCACACACACAGCTTCTCTTTCTCTCTCCCTCTCACACACACACAGCTTCTCTTTCTCTCTCTCTCTCTCACAGCTTCTCTTTCTCTCTCTCACACACAGCTTCTCTTTCTCTTTCTCTCTCTCTCTCTCTCACACACACAGCTCTTCCTCTCTCTCTCACACACAGCTTCTCTTTCTCTCTCTCACACACACACAGCTTCTCTTTCTCTCTCTCACACACACACACAGCTTCTCTTTCTCTCTCTCACACACACAGCTTTTCTCTCTCTCACACACACACACACACAGCTTCTCTCTCTCTCTCTCCCTCTCACACACACACAGCTTCTCTCTCTCTCTCTCTCTCCCTCTCACACACACACAGCTTCTCTCTCTCTCTCTCAGCTTCTCTTTCTCTCTCTCACACACACACCTTCACTTTCTTTCTTTCTCTCTCTCTCTCACACACACCTTCTCTCTCTCACACACACACACACACAGCTTCTTTCTTTCTCTCTCTCTCACACACACTCTCACATATTCCTCTTCTGCTCCTTTCCCAAATGAGCTCTCTCTCTCTCTCTCTCTCACACACACACACACACAGCTTCTCTTTCTCTCTCCCTCTCTCACACACACAGCTTCTCTTTCTTTCTTTCTTTCTCTCTCTCCCTCTCTCACACACACAGCTTCTCTTTCTCTCTCTCTCTCTCTCACACACACACTCTCACATATTCCTCTTCTGCTCCTTTCCCTAATGAGCTCTCTCTCTCTCACACACACACACACACACACACACACACACACACACACACACACACACACACACACACACACACACACACAGCTTCTTTTGCCCACCATCTTCCCCAGCATTAAGGCCTTCTCAAGTGAATCCTCTCTTCTCATTTGATGTCCAAAATACTTCAGCTTCATCTTTACTATTTGACCTTATAATGAGCACTCAGGGCTAATCTCTTCTACTATTGACCTATTTGTTCTTCTCGCTGTCCAAAGGACTCTCATAACTCTCCTCCAGCACCACATCTCAAAGGCATCTATTTTTCTTCGCTCAGCCTTTCTAATGGTCCATTTAAAAAAAACTCATTTTAAACAGCCAGGCAACGCCGGGCAACCTCTGCTAGTCTCCTTATATTGACCACCTCCATAAGTTGTATCTTGACCACCTGGACCTTGACACACGGTATTAATTTACTCTCTATAACTTGACCAATTGAGTCCAGTCTGCACCAGTGAAATTCAGAATTGGTAACAATGAATTTCTTTCAAGAAGAATATCAAAGAATACATTTGTTTTACTTTGATTCAGCAGTTTAACAATGATAATTGTGGATTCATTTCATAATACAAATTTCATAAAGACTTATTAATTTCCCCCCTTTTTCAGGATCAAAAAAAAAAGGCAATGGTAAAATGAAACAAATGCAAACACAACACAGACACATGCGAGCCGTGCAATTAACAGTGAATCTAACCAATGTGAAAGAAAGGAAAAACAAGAAAGTGGTATAGCCAGTGTTGAAAGTGCTTTCTCTTCTTACTTTTATAAAAACAATAACAGACTAAAATTGCCTATTTTCCCCCCAGAAAGAATGATCAAACCATGAGAAAACAATACATTTGTAGATATATTGATTTTGTATGATACAGTACTGTATGAATAATCTTACTGTATTTTCACTATGTGTGTTTATGTATGACGTTCTAATAAAAATAAAATGAGGCACATGTATGTTTCATATGTTGATCACCTCCATATGTTTACCACTTTCCTTCAGCCCCTTGAGTGGTCAACATTCAGAGGTTTTACTATATATTATGTCATTCAGGGAATTTTACTGTATTTTTTCAGTGTGAGTAAGTCTGCCCAGGTTATCCTGCTATGGTAATAAAGTAGATCATACTGCCAGCGACTCAACTGCGATCGTCAGGTAGTGGTTAGCTAACAGCCTTGGGTGCCGAAGTCCACAGGGAAAGGTGATGGTCCTCAAGTGGATTAAGCCCCACCTGAATCCATCTTGATGGAGGGAAGCAGATTCATTAATAATGGCCTGGGGCTGATGAGGATTTTTCATGCCAAAAGGCCTCAGGACAAGAAAGTGTCTCGCAGAACTGGATCAGTGGTATGGGGGTCATGTTGAGATGTGGAAGGCAGATGATCGCCATGATGATCACCTCTATTTGGATTCAGATATAGAAGGAGGGGAAGGAGGGGCAGAGGAGAAGGAGAAGTAGTAGTAGTGGTGGTGGTGGTGGTATGTAAGTAAAACTGTGGATGCTGTACCTCCAGATACAGGGTGGTCGTGGCAACCTGCATTTATCCATTTTGGAGGGTAGTTATTTAATGAGCAGTAAAGGAAACTGCTTTGTCTTCAAGCATATTATTTAAAACAAATGTAAAAATGAAAATGTTACCCATTAGATATAAAAGTTTTACATGTTTGTTTACAGAATTTACTGTGCTCCAAAGGCAATATATAGATAGCCAAAACCAACAGCAAAAGTGATGCTGAATATAAGGGATTATGACTGTACAGTGGTACCTTGCTTAAAGAGCACAATGCACTCCATGGGATTGCTCTTTAGGTGAGTTTGCTCTTTAAGTGAAACATCATTGTAAGTGACAAATTGTGACTTCTGGCGGGGGGATTGCAAACCCCGATTTAGTTGTTAAATGAATTTTTGGTTGGTTTTAGTTGTTAAGCAAGGCGACCATTCAGAGAAAATTCAGCTCTTTAAGCGAGTTAGTCTCTAAGCGAGGCGCTCTTTATGCGAGGTTTTACTGTATTCCTAATAAAACCAATACTATGGTTGAAATCCAACAAGTTGAAAAAAGAATAGGCTCATTAAAACACTGGAACTTACACAAAAACTGAGACACTAAATCTCCACTGATTCAAAAGGCCTACTCAAGTTATAACTTACTACTAGATTTTAACCTAAATTTTACTCTCTTCATCACAAACACTGGAATAAGCAGAAGAAAGCAAGTAGATTACAAAGAAACAGTTAGCTAGAGCTAATAGGAATAAAGTTGTTTCATAACTTTTCCGTGTCTAGGTCAAACATGAAAGTGCCAAAATGAAGCCACCTTAGAATGAAAATTGACAAGAGGAGCTGAATGAATAGATATTTGCTAATAGCCTGAATAATTAAAACACTGTGTTCCCATTTTCTTCCTGTGAAGAACTGACAAGTAAAAGAGTCTTGCCAGGACTCATATCCTTTATTTATTTTTACAGCTTGATGGATCTTTCAGAGCAGATCTCGACATTTTTGGTGACACCTTATAGATAACATAACAAACATTCTTTTTTCGGTATCTTGTGGACAAAAACATTTACCAGTGAGAACACGGAAGATTGAAGTAGTCCTGCCCATTTTCTCTTCTATTGCTCCATCACTTCAAATGAAACACTTCACCAAATTGGGTTAAGAACGAGATTTTGAAACCTTCAATCTGAACTTTACTTTTTAGGTAAAGGTCGCCCTTGCTCGAAAGCCAGTCATATCCGACTCTAGGGTCCAATGCTCATCTGTTTATAGCCAAAGAGATAGTGCTGTCTGCGTCTACAGACATTTCCATGGCCATGTGGCAGGCATGACTCGATACCAGAGTGCACAGAATGCTGTTTACCTTCCCACCAAAGTGGTAACTATTTATATACTTGCAATTTCTTGCTTTTGAACTGCTAGGTTGTCAGGAGCTGGGACAGAGACGGAAGCTCACTCTGTCATACAGGACTTGGGTCTCAAACTGCTGACCTGCCAATCTTCCAATCGTCAACTTCAGCGTCTTAACCACTAAGCCACTGCAAGATCATGCATAAATAGAAAGTACCATACTACTATCCTTATTCATATATATCTTTGTCTTGACTCTCAGTACAAAATATTTTCTCAACTAAATTCAAAAGGATGTAAGTCTGTTCACAATGAACATTATAACAAAAAGTGCAATGTATAAAACTCTTACAAGATGTATTCCTTGGGACTGACTCTGGTGCTAATAAATATATTAGCCAGTAAACAGCATAGCTGTCAAATTGACAAGAGATTCATGGGAGAAGTCTTTACATAAATCACACACTGCTCCTATAAATGGAAGCTTCTTTTAAAAAAAGGACTAACTTTTTTGGATCCCAATGTTGCTTGATTGTACAGGTGAAATGGAAGTAATAGCAATGTCTGTTTATTGATCCCACCAAGAAATTTAACGCCAAAACAATCATTCTATAAATACTGAATTGGAGGTACTAATTTATCACCCATATTTTTATGTTATATTAAAAGCGACCACATGGTATATTAATTTGAGCATTCCAGCGCTGGACTGGATGCATTAAAGAGAAAAATGAACAATAATCTGTCAGATGTTCTTTGATTTGGATTCCTCCATTGAGCAGGGGGTTGGAATCAATGGTCTCATAGTCTTCTTCCAACTCAATTGTTTTATGATTCTATTAATTGTTTTTATAACTCTTCTGTTATAATTTGACATTGCTTTTGGTTGGAAGTGATGGGTTGGCAGGGCCTAATATCTTTAGTGTATTTCTTTGTATGCAAACAAAGTAGAATATTGGGCTTCCACTAAGTTGGGTGGCATAGCAATTTCATAAATAAAATTAAAAATAAATAAATGTATGGTCATTGACCATAATCTAGCTAAAGGTTTTCATGGTTTGGCTGTAGTTCTATGTGCATTTGCATCAAAGAAAACCCCACGTAATACAACTGCTGAGTAAACATGTTAAGATTGTGTTGAATGTTCCAAGGGACACACTAAATTCTTCAGCTGATTTCATATGAAATCTATACAGATATATATGCAACAGTTATCTTCTATTGACCATGACGAATCTTATGTTCCAGAAGGTATTACTATAATAGTAGCATGTCACAACTAACATCAGTGCGACTGGGTAGGAAAGTTGGAGAAAGATATAATTAATTCCATAAACTTGATGGGGATAGAAATTCCAGAATAGCATTCTCCTATGTTCTGAAACTCCGAGCAAATTACTTTTAAAGATATTTGCAAAGATATTTTAAAAACAGTTTATGATAGACATTCATTTTGTCATGCAAAAATATTGAATCTTTGTAAAATGGTTTCCTGGATTGTGGCTGACATTTCTAGCTATTTCAGAAGAAACTAGAGAAGTTTATAGTTAAGCTGGTAGCTCTGCAAAAAAGCACAGCTAAGAAAAAGAAACATGATTTAATTTATCTGTGAATCATCACAATTGAAAAACTGAAATTAAAATGCTATTCCCATTAATACAGATTGGATTATTTGGGTGACTGTTTTAGAGTCCCTGAAAACTTCACAAGGAATGAAATGTGTGCAAAGAACTTACATCAGCTCATTTCATTCTTATTAATTCTATATAGATAACAGGGGCTGCTGTGGCTCAGCGGTTAAGAAGCTCACTTTGTTCGCTGGAAGGCTGGCAAGTTGGCAGTTCGAGACCCAGGTACTGCATGATGGATTGAGCAGCCATCTCTGTCCCAACTCTCGGGGACATGAAAGGAGCCTCATTTAGGCATTCCCTGAGCAGAATTTCTCCAGCATAAACCCTTTCAACCCAGAATAATTTCTGACACAAAATTGATATTAACTACAATGGGTTTGTTTCAAATGCTAGCTCTCAAATAAGTGCATGTATCTTTTGCTGAAATTAAAAGTTAGCCTTGGAAATTTGGAGAAGAACATAATGGCTCTCACAATGTTACAGAGGGTCATAATATGTAACAGATTCCCCCGTTCACTTCCTAAAGTTGATTCCCCTTAAATAATTAAACTTAAATTATTTACTCTGGACATACAATGAGAAGACAAGACTCACTGAAGAAGACAAAAATCCTAAGAAAAGTGGAATGCCACAGGAAAAAAAAGGAAAGTGCAACATGAGATAGATTTACTCAATAAATGAAAGGATATTTTGCAATTCATTATTGCTAGATTCCATCAAGTGAGAACTGATTTATAGCAACCCTAACATGGGCTTTCAAGGTAAGTGAATATTTAAGAAAAGAAAGAAAAAGCAAAGCAAAGCAATCCCACTTCTATACCACCCCATAGGGCTTAGTGCACTCTCTGGGCGGTTCACAAGCTTTAAAATTAGTACTTTTGCCCCCAACGTGCTGGGTACCCATTTTACTGACCTCGGAAGGATGAAAGGCTGAGTCAACCTTGAGCCCTAGTTTTACACCCCCAAGTGAGATTACATGGCTAAGCATGGATATGAAGCCTAGTCTCCAGAGTCCTAGTCCATCACTCTATTTATTACACTGGTTGCCATAAGTCACAAATGATAATGGCATCTCAATAACAACTACATCAATGTTCAATAACAAATTCTCCCTGCTTTTTCTGGATAAGATTAATACACTTTGTTCAACTGACTGGCACTAATGTACTTACCCAAAAGCATAATGTGATGTGGCTACATGTCCTAAAACATTTCTATTCTGGAAGTATGAAATAATACATTAAATTATAGGAAGCAAGCTGTCTCAAAATGCAAAAGCAACACTTACAACCACCAGTTTTACTTGATGAATATTTTTCATATTTTTAATGAATTTCAACAGGCTTGCCAGCCATATTTATTGCACATGTTCTTATAGACAGCTGTACTGAAAAGCACATTAAATATAATTCAGTCTAAAGGTGATTGAAAAGTCTTAAAGCCAATGTTTAATAGGTGTTTCAGCAATACCTCTGAAAGAGGTACTATATTTCTCCACATAGTTAGAATATTTCTTTAATAGCCAGCATGTATAAGATTTTAAAAGGGTGGCTTCTGTTGTTACCTCTATTTACTTGGTATTGTGTATGTCCTATCTTTATTTACTGCATATAGTAAGTATAGACATAGGCTTGCTGGTCCATGAAGAGAAAGATATATCCCAAACTGAATACTACATCTATTAAAACCACTCAAAAGTCATATTCTCTAGAACTCTTTGTCAGGCAAAGTGATATAATAATCATGCGCTGTCAAGTCAATTCTAACTTATGACAACACTTTCAAGAGTTTTCTACCTAGAGAATACATAGAAGTTGTTTGTCATTCTATTCTTCAGGGGACACCTTAAGACTGTGGAGAAAAGGAGGTAAATAAAGAAGAAACAGTAATGTCCACTAATTCCTTATCTTAAAACATGTCCAACCTCTCAGTTCACAGCTATATCCTCAGTGACACAATTTTACACCAGCAACACAATTGATGCAGTATCTTGATTTCACTGTCTGCAGGGGGATGGGGAAAATGCATTGCTTCAATAAGGAAGCATAACACAAGCTCATTCATAGCACCACCATTAGTGAACTATATCCATAACACTCCAGGCAGAGAGTTATCCAAATGACAGAGTCCATGACCTGTTGCTATACCTCTTGGGCAATATATCTGACATAATTAAAACCCAGGGAGGGAGCTACAGAGAAAAACACTTGCACAAAATAGCCTCTCCTGAGAACATTCAAAGGGATTTCAGTAAACAGTAAGTGCACTTCTACCTAAAACTCTGACTGGCACCTCAGCTTGGGACTCCTGGTTCAGGCACTTTAGTGTATGGGACCAAGGACGACCGGACAACCGAAGGGTTGGTTTAACACAGGTTTATTGCATTGCATGAGGTTCCAGTGAAGCATGAGGTAATGGCGGTGATACATCTCAATATATACAGTAGCTCTCTACATTTGAATCTTGTAGCACGGTAGCTGATTGGTTGCTACCGGCGTGGCCTCGCCCAGGCACGCCTCTTTCTTCAGCTGCTGAATGCAGGTCTTGCTTCAGCTGCTGAATGCAGGTCTTTCTTCAGCTGCTGAATGCAGGTCTTGCTTCAGCTGCTGAATGCAGGTCTTTCTTCAGCTGCTGAATGCGGGGAAGGTTTTCCCGCGGCTGTCCGTGATTGAGCAATGTGAACCATGTGAGAGTGAACGCTCGCAGCTGCCCTCTATAGGCTGTCTGCTCGCGTTCCTTTATAGCTGATATCGTTTGTATCTGGAGTGGTTACAATCTTGCCTTACAGTATAATGAACATGCATACATACATAACATCCCTCCCCCCTAGGATGGGACGAAGTCCCGCAACCATTGTGGCTTGCCGCACGTTCGCTTGGGGCGTGCTTTCGCCTGCCCTAATTCTGGAGAGCCTGTGATCCCTGACTCCGCGGGCGCTTGTCCTGCAACGGGAAACGGGGATTCGTTAGTGGCTCTGTGGGGCGTCCGTGCCTGCCTTGCGCTTGGGGAAGGGAATGGGATGAACAGTTGGGAGGTAAATCCCTGCCTATTGCCCTCGGACCCCGGGGACCCTCCTAGTGTGAACCGCGGCACCGATGAGGTCGCCCTTGGGGAATGGCTACCTTCTGATCCCTGCTCGGGGGACCTTAAGACTGTGGTGGTGGGCGGACTCGCTGATGCCTCCGGTCTTGGAGGTGTCGGTCTCCGGAACATGGGCGCTATATTGCATTCTAACTCACAGGGGCTACTGGGACTGGAGGTACCAGGGGCTGAACTGAAACCCCTCTTTTCGCTAGGACGGGTGGGGGACCACTCCGCTAACTCCCCCTGGTACTGTAAATCAACGTCTAAACCTCTATGGGCCTCTGAGCCTCGGGGGGACTTCCGCGGCTTCCGCGGGGTATGAGTGTGGTTGGGGCTCCTCCTTTCTGACGGGGACTCCCGCAACCCGGGGCTCCTCCTCTCTGGCGGGGGCTCCCGCAAAAGATTTCCGTGGATCGATTCCCTTTCCTCCCCCCTTGGTGGGGACCCATGCTCCCCTTTTCCTCCCCCTTGGGCTAAACGGGTGGGGGAGTACCCTAACGCTGAATCAATGCTGGCCTCATCCTCGTCTTGCTCTCCGGGGACCCTACGCCTGAGTTGGTCCACGTGTCGCCTCCACAGGAAGCCTGTACTGGTCTCTACGCGGTATGAGACGGGGCCGGTTTGATCTACTACGGTGCCCGGCACCCAGGCTGGCCCCGCGCTGGCGTAATTCCTGCAGTGTACTGGGGCGCCTATGCTGAAACTCTTTGTGGGTTCCACCCCTATGTTCCGCCCCTTGTCCTCTACTCTCGTGGGGTCTAGCTTGGATATCCCCGTGGCCAGCTTCCTGCGCATCAACAGCTCTGCGGGGGAGTACCCTGACGCTAAGGGGGTGACCCTGTATCTCAGCAGGAATTGGCACAATTTCAGGTCGAGGTCTCCGGGACCCATGCGCAGTAGCGCGTCTTTCGTGGTGCGCACGAGGCGCTCTACTTGGCCATTGGTGGCCGGGTGAAAGGGGGCGGAGGTGACGTGCCGAATGGCGTTGCGTTCCATGAATGCCCTGAACTCGGCGGACGTGAAACAGCTAGCGTTATCGCTGACGAGGGTGTCGGGTAAACCGAACGTGGAAAAGACCCTCCTTAACTGTTTAATGGTTGTGGTCGAGGAGGTGCTCGAGACTGGAATGACCTCCAACCACTTAGAGAACGCGTCCACCACGAGGAGGAAAAGCGTTCCCCTGAATGGGCCAGCAAAGTCTACGTGAACTCGGGACCAGGGTCCCCTCGCAGCGTCCCATTCCCTAGGTGGCGAGCGAGCCTCTTCTGGCCTTGAGCTTTGGCACGCCTCGCAAGTGCCGACCATGTGTTCGATGTCGGCGTCTAACTGGGGCCACCAAAAGTAACTGCGGGCTAGTGCCTTAGAGCGTACGATCCCCGGGTGGCTGACGTGCAGCAGTTTAAGCACCCTCGGCCGGAGAGACGTGGGGATCACTACCCGCTGTCCCCACAAGAGGCAACCCCTCTCCAGGGACAACTCTAATCTCTTTTTGAAGAATGTGTCGAATTCCGCTGCTGGGGAAGACACGGGCCACCCTTTCTGCACCCAGGAGCAAACTGTGGCCAGCGCTTTGTCCTTGCCTGTCGCTTTGGCGATTTCGGCCGGTACTACTGGAGGGGAGTCTAGGACCTCTATCATTAAGACCTGGTGGTCCCTCTCTACTCCGCCCACGTGGCAGCAATCCCGGGGAATGGGGGACCTCGACAGAGCGTCGGCATGGCTTATCTCCCTCCCGGGCCGGTATACCAACGCGTGCTGATACGCGTTGAGAAAAATGGCCCATCTGAGCATTCTCGGGGACAGGATCTGGGGTGTGGGCTTGTCTGCGGTGAAGATGCCCAGCAAAGGCTTGTGGTCAGTCACTATGGTGAAGGGGCGGCCGTACACGAAATCATGAAATTTCTTGGTCCCCGCAATTATTGCTAGCGCCTCTCTGTCTGTCTGAGCATAATTCCTCTCCGCTTGGGACAGGGATCTAGAGTAGAAAGCTATCGGGGCCTCCCTACCGTTCTCCAGCACGTGGCAAAGCACCGCCCCCACCCCCACCGGGGATGCATCGCATATCAGGACCACCGGGCGTTTGGGATTGAAGTGGGTCAGTACAGCATCTGATGCCAGGAGTTGCTTCAGGTCATTGAAGGCCTTTTCCTGGTCGTCGCCCCACTTCCATGCCTCGTCCTTTTTTAACAATTTGTGTAGCGGTTCTGCCACGGCTGCCTTCCGCGGGAGGAAGGAGTGGTAGAAGTTGAGCAGTCCGAGGAACGACTGCAACTCGGGCTTGGAGGTGGGGCGAGGGGCCTTTTTGATGGCGGCTACCTTGGATTGGGCTGGCCTAATTCCCTCGGGAGTAACACGGAACCCTAGGAACTCAACCTCTGTAGCGAAGAAGACGCATTTGTCTTTCCGCAACCTCAACCCCGCCTTTTCGAATATTGTCAGGACCTTTCCCAACCTTGTTGCTAATTCGGCCCGGCTCCCCCCTGTAATTAATACGTCATCAAAATAGGGTAACACCCCCTCCAACCCCTTCAGGAGGCGTTCCACCAATGACTGGAAAATCCCGGGCGCCGAATTCACGCCGAATTGGAGGCGCGAAACCTGGAACGCCCCTTTGTGAGTGACTATGGTTTGTGCAGCAGCTGCGGCGGGGGTCACCGGGAGTTGCTGGTAGGCTTGGGCCAGGTCGAGTTTGGCGAAACACCTCCCCCCGTGTAACCTGGCCAACAAGTGGCTGACTACCGGCACCGGATACGCATTAGGGCGGATCGCCTTATTGATGGTGCACTTGTAATCAGCGCATATTCGGACTTCCCCGTTGGCCTTGAGCGCTGTTACAATTGGAGTTTCCCACTCCGCAGAATCAACAGGAACAAGAATCCCCTGGCCCACTAATTTGTCCAATTCCGCCTCAATTTTGTCCTTTAGTGCGAAAGGCACTCTGCGCGGTTTAAGTCTGATTGGACGCACTCCAGGGTCCAGGTCGAAAGTCACTGGGGGGCCCTTGAATTTTCCTAGCCCCTTTTTAAAAACCTCGGGGTGCGCGTCGCACACGCTCTGTATTGGATCAGTCCCGGCGGCGTGTGCTCCCACGGCGTGCACCCCCCCAATGAACAACCCCAGGGGCTGGAACCATTGAGTCCCGAGGAGGCTGCATTTACCCCCCTTGAGGACGACTAAGGGAAGCGTTGCGGTGTACTTTTTGAACTGGACCTGGAACTTCCCAACCCCCAACACTGGGATGCGGTTCCCCTGCACGTCCTTCAGCGTGGCCCTCAACGCCTTGAGCTTGGGCCGCACGCGGGGGGCGATTTTCATGAACTCCCCCTGGGAAATAATGGAGTATGAGGAACCCGAGTCCACCTCCATCCTAACAGGGGCCCCTTGTATTACTACCTCAACGAAGTAACGGGGGTGCTCCGTGGAAACGCTGCAAACCGGCGCGTCGTCCTCGCTGTCGTCGGAGACTCGCCCTACTCCGTCCCGCGTCCTCGTGGTCCGTGTGCCGTCCTTCGGCCTCGTGGTGCGGTCCTGCCTCGTGGTGCGGTCCTGCCTCGCCGAGCGGTCTGGAGAACCCCGGGTGGCCTCGCGTCGTTTCCGGCAGACCTTGGCGATGTGCCCGCGCCGGCCGCAGTTGTGGCACTCGGCCTTGCGGAATGGGCATTTGGTGCGGGCGTGGGCGGCGCCGCAGCCATCGCAGCGCCGGCCCTCTCTCTGGACCCTCCGGACGTCCTCGTCGTCGCTGCTCTCTGCAGAGGACGAGTTCGAAGTCCGCCGGGCCGCGCGCACCGAACTCTCTGCCTTGGCGGTCTTCGGGCGCCAGTCCTGAAGTTCGTGCACCCCGGCCGCCGTGGCCTCTGCGGCCTGTGCCGCGTCGAGGACTTGTTGCCACGTGGGAGGCGGCTCCCTTTTCATCAGCGCGCGCTGAGTCTCTGTGTCCCTCAGACCGCAGAGCAGGCAGTCCCGGAGGGTGACGTCGGGGAGTTCCCACTTGCATGGGCCGGCGGCCAACCGCAGGGCCGCGGCGAACTCATCGACCGATTCTCCGGGTGCCTGGACTCGCCTCCAGAACGCGCTCCGAGCGGGGAACATCGCTAATGCCGGCCGGAGATGGGCGCGCAGCGCCGCCAGGAGCTCTGTGGCCTTGAGGTCGCCCACCTTCCTCGGCGCGATCAGGTCCACCAAGGTCCTCTTGGTTTCTTGTCCGAGCATGCGGACGAAGATGGCCCTCTTTTTGGCCTCGTCGGAGACTTCGAGCTCCACCAGCGCAGCGTTGAAGTCTATCTCAAACAGCTCCAAGTCTCCCGGCTTCCTGATCTCGTAGCCGGCGCATGTCTTGGTCCCGTGGGCAGCCATCATCCCACCTTCGTCGCCAGTTTAGTGTATGGGACCAAGGACGACCGGACAACCGAAGGGTTGGTTTAACACAGGTTTATTGCATTGCATGAGGTTCCAGTGAAGCATGAGGTAATGGCGGTGATACATCTCAATATATACAGTAGCTCTCTACATTTGAATCTTGTAGCACGGTAGCTGATTGGTTGCTACCGGCGTGGCCTCGCCCAGGCACGCCTCTTTCTTCAGCTGCTGAATGCAGGTCTTGCTTCAGCTGCTGAATGCAGGTCTTTCTTCAGCTGCTGAATGCAGGTCTTGCTTCAGCTGCTGAATGCAGGTCTTTCTTCAGCTGCTGAATGCGGGGAAGGTTTTCCCGCGGCTGTCCGTGATTGAGCAATGTGAACCATGTGAGAGTGAACGCTCGCAGCTGCCCTCTATAGGCTGTCTGCTCGCGTTCCTTTATAGCTGATATCGTTTGTATCTGGAGTGGTTACAATCTTGCCTTACAGTATAATGAACATGCATACATACATAACAGGCACACAACCTTAAACTTTACTCAGTCATCTTCCACTGGCAGGCAAGAGAAAAGAAGCACTTCTTACGCCTTAAATAACAGTTTCTGAATTTGTTTTCCCTTCCCTCTCTGTCCCCATCCCTTTTCCTTGTGTATCATGTCTTTTAGATGGCGAGGTTTAAGGTAAGGACTATTTTTACTACCACCTTTTGTAGTGGGACTGCAGTGGCTTAGTGATTAAGACACACTGAACTTGATGACTGGAAGGTCGGCAGGTCAGCAGTTCGAGACCCCACTGCTGCACAACAGAGTGAGCTCCTGTCTTTGTCCCAGCTTCTGCCAACCTGGCAGTTTGAAAGCAAGAAATTGCAAGTAGATAAATAGGTACCATTTTGATGGGAAAGGTAACAGCATTCTGTGCGCTCCAGTGTCTAGTCATGCCTGCCACATTACCATGGAAATATCTGCAGACGCAGGCAGGGCTGTACATGGAGATGAGCGCCACAGCCTAGATTCGGATACAACTGGCTTTCGAGCAAGGGCAATCCTTTTATAGCATAGTAATGCTATACACAAAGTAACTAATTAGCTAACTAATTAGGTATTACTGGTACAACACCATCATGATTCCAATTTCTTCTTGTTCTTGCCTTGTTTGAATTATTCCTCTAACCATTCCCAACTAATGATGGGAAGACTGTTTCTTATATCGGGAAGAGTCACCCCCACAGCCAGATAAATCCAATCTTCCATCACAACTGGTACTTCAGTACAGAGAATGGCACACAGATAACCAAGTAGAAGCACAGGCTGAGAAACCTCTGCTATATTTCCCATACCTGTGGAATTTTCTGCTTATGAATCAACATTTCAATTGTTTCCCTATGCAGGCCTTCCTCCTTATAGACATATTTGTCTGCACTTTTTCTCTCCATCTGCCATTTCTTAATTGTTTAATGAATAAATGTCCCTTTGGGGCCAGAATAATCTCCTTTGATTAATTTCATTTTGAATGGGACTATAAAGACAATTCACGTGCATGCTACCTAAAAATAGAAAGTAAAATATACTTGCAGATTGCATTCTCATTCATTATATTGTACCAAAAGCACAAATCATTTTGCTTAACATAGTAGATCACAATACAGTAGGCCCACTGAATCAATGGGAATTTGGTGAGTCAACTCATCCGTAAGTGCAGTTGATTCTAATTGGCCTACTCTAACCATAAATTGCTTTAGTATAGAAGGTAACAATAAGAGTTGATACATTTGAATCAATGGTACATATGCTGGAATTGACTAGGCAAATCTCCACCAGCTGAATGGACATACTCTAGCATAATTTAATAGGCTAAGCAACAAGATTTTGGCCAAAATTGTTTCCATATATTAAAATTCTGCTAAACCTCAGCAGTAAGAACTTTGGAAAAACATTCTTGCTCTGAGGTAAGTTCCATTAATTTCAGTTTAACTTGCTCCCAAGTACAAATATTTTTGCTATTTTCCAATTTTTGTTTGTTTTAATTTAATTTAATACAAGATGTAATAATTAGATTACTGTCAGTGACTTGAAAGGGGGAATCTGTTCCTTTTTCCTGAAACAAATAGAAAATACATGGGACTTTTTCCAATTACACTTTTAATTATATGCACTGTTAAAAGTTCCTTAGTAGAACTTTGACATTGGAAATAACTATACAAAATAAATCCCAAAATACCAGAAAAAGATCTGTTGAGTCATGTTTTACTACCAAAAACTGGGTGAGCTAGTGGCCAGAATTCTGTTGCTTAGTGTAGTAAATCACATTAGAGTAGACCATGGGCGTCGGATGTGGGGGGCAGGGAGGGCCGTCCGACCGCCCACCCCAGAAATTGCCTTGCAGCCATTTGGAGGAACTAGGAAGTCTCCTCCTCTCACCACCGATCTCAGTCTGGGCCTTTTGGAAGGCTCACCCCTCCTCCCCATCTAATCTCAGTCCGGGCCTTTTGGAAGGCTCCGCCTTACCCCTCCTCCCTATCCAATCGCAGTCTGGGCCTTTTGGAAGGCTCCGCCTCTCCCTTCCTGCCCATCCAATCTCAGTCCGGGCCTTTTGGAAGGCTCCGCCTCCCCCTCCTCTCCACCCACCCATCCCAGACCGGATATCGGGCCTTGCACCAGCCCACCATGCCACGTGTGAAGCTGCAACACTCCAGGCCCAGGCAGCAATCCCAACCAGCACAGGAGGAGGCCGCAGCAGAGAGAGGGGTGAGGCCCGAGCAAAGGGATCCAGCCTTGCGTCTGCCCAGGGGACACAAACGCCGAGCAGGTAGGCCTTCTCTCATGGGCAGGCTGCTGATGGGGAGGGTGGGGTGTGTGTGGGGGGATATGTAGGGGTAAGAACGTAGGGGCGGGGGTGAGAGAAGGGGGTTGGGTGAGCCATGAGAGGGGGGAAGCATGCCTGTCACATGTTACATGTTACCTGAAGGATTTTTTTTAAAGACATGCCTGCCACATGACCTGTTGGCTCTTTGGCTTTGAAACAGATGAGCACTGAATTGCAAGAGTCTGATATAAATAGCTTTGGTGCAAGGGAAATGTTTACCTGAAGTATTTTTTTTTAAAAAAACGTGCCTGCTACATGACCTGTTGGCTCTTTGGCTTTGAAACAGATGAGCACTGAATTGCGAGAGTCTGATATAAATGGCTTTGGTGTATTTAAGATTAATATGTTGTTTATTAATAATTCATTGACATTTCAGTAGTGTATTTATTGTAATTGGTGTGTTATATGTTTTAATACAGTAAAAATATTAATTAAAAAATTAAAAGGAATGAGTAGTCTTCATTAATAGAAATTAAATGTCACTTGTTTCCAGCTTGCTTTTCCCCTTCTGACGCAAATCTCACACCTTCATATGCTCTTTTAGCAAAATTCAAGTCTCTACCCCCCCCAATCCGCAATCCCCCCAACCCACAAAAAATGCAAGCACTTTTCTTAGCAGCAGGGCCCTTTTCAAGGTTGCCCCCCCCAACAAAAATAGTTCCTATGCCTCTGGAGTAGACCCACTAAATCAATGGGGATTAGATAAGTCAACTCTTCCATAGGTTCTATTATTTATTTATTTAATCATATTTCTAACACTGCCCCCCCCCACCGAGGCGACTTCAGAAAGCTTATAATAAAACAGTAGAAACACAGAAACACCTTAAAAATCAAAAAAATTAAACTTGTATAAAGTTTAAAAATTTAAAAGTTTCTTTTAAAAATGCCCACCAATGCCACCATCCAAGGACTGACCGCTCAAACAAGCCAGCCCGAGGTGGCTATCTCCCTGGCCGCCCTCCACACCTGCTGTGCCAGCCAGGCCTTGAAGCCCCTACAAAATGGTAAAAGCTCTGCCTGGAGACGAAGTTCAGTTGGCAGGAGGTTCCACAGGGCCGGAGCAGACACAGAGAAGGCCCTCCATCTTGTGCTAGCGAGGCGAGCCTCTCTAGCAGATGGAACTATGAGAGAGCGCCTCCGGTCTGCTCTGGTGGGATGGGCCGATGTCCTTGTGGTGATACGGTCTCTTAAGTATCCTGGCCCACTACTATGTAGGGCTTTAAAGGTAATCACCAGCACCTTGAATTGCACCCGGAGGCACACTGGCAACCAGTGCAACTCCTGAAGCATTGGCGAGGCACAGATATGGTGAGGCACTGGATATGGTACTGAGATTGCATTAGTCGCGCTGTTGGATGATTTCTGGCAGGAGCAGGATGGTGGGAATCCATCCGTCTTTGCTCTTCTTGACCTCTCAGATGGCTTTCGATACCGTCGACCACGGTATCCTTTTGGGGCAGCCCCGAGGTTTGGGGATCCAGGGCACTGTGTGGTCCTGGTTTTCCTCAGTTCTGACAGGACAGACCCAGTCGGTGTTGTTGGAAGGCAAGAGGTCAAGCCCTAGGCCTCTCCAATATAGAGTGCCACAGGGTTCGGTGCTCTCGCCTCTCCTATTTAATATGTACATGAAGCCATTGGGGGAGATCATCCGCTCCCTGAATCCTGACTGAAAAGGGTCCAGATAATTCACTTCATCCAGCCCCCCCCCCCTGCAACTGCCGCGCCACTGCCTTCTCCAAATCCTTCACTAGAAAGGGAAGGTTGGATACAGGCCGAAAGTTAGCTAATACCATCGGGTCGAGTTAATTAAAATGGGCTGTAAAGGTAAAGGTCTCCCTTGTTTGAAAGCCAGTTATGTCTGACTCTAAGGGGCAGTGCTCATCTCCATTTACAGACATTTACAGACATGGGTAGATACCAAAATGCACAGAACACTGTTACCTTTACCACTGAAACAATACCAATTTATCTACTTGCAATTTCTTGCTTTCAAATTGCTAGGTTGGCTTACTCTATTACAATATGAGGAGACCCATTTGAATCAATGGAGCTTATGGATGATATGAGTGGCTAAATCCCCACTGATTCGATGGGCAACAGAATTTTGATCATTATTTCCCAGCCTCAGTTCTCTATTATCAAAATGAAAACACGCCCAATAGTTATACTTTGAGAATATTTACCATTCATAAGGAAAATATTGTCAGCCACCTAGTAAAATGCACATCCCCATCTCAAAGTAATTAATTAATTGTAAAATTGATTTGTTAGAAAATGCCTCTCACAGGGTAAAATTCTATGAAACCTGTTATTTATAAAACTAATTTCCTTTCCTGCTTGCTCCTGTGTAGAATGTATTAGATTATCACACTACAGTACAGTATTCTTAATCTATCACTTATGTCACTATACATACTTAAGGGTTTCTCTCCACTGGGAAACACACTGGAACAAATTAAAGTATCTAGGAGAAACAATCACGGAGTTGTGAAAAAAATGTTTGCAGACTGCTAAATTATGGACAACTCTAAAAGGAAATGAAAACATTGCAATTCATGTAGCTATTATGTAACCACTTCAGATATGAGTTTCAGCATATGCCAAGAATTTTAATTCTACAGGATATAATTTGCAATTACAAGAGTTGAGGGCAGTTCCCTTGTGAAGTGATGGCTTGTGTAAGATCTCTGACTATTTATTCACATCCCTTTGATTTAAGACATAAAATAACCTAAGTGGAGTCAGGGCAGCCCCATACATTTTCTTGCATTTTTCTGTACCAGCATATCACAGAATTACCCTCAATGTTGAAGACTAATTATTATTCAAAATATTATTGTCTAAAATCTATTTATAAATATTAGCTGTTGTGTAAAATCCTCATGTATGCCTAATTTCAGGCTTCCTGTGGCACAAGTAAAATGTTTCATTTGTAAAATTAAACCTGTCATGAGTCAGGCCTATCTGGATATCACACCTTTTGACTCACAACTTTTTTGGATAATCCCATAATGCTGGTTACTGATTGATCTAAGCAGACTTGGAAATGTTCTATTATTATATATTTCAGGTCTCAGTCACCAAATTCATAACAAACCTGGAGGCTGTCTTTTCATAGCCCTGCCTAAAATTAAGCCCTAGAAATTGGTTGCTGCTTCCATGGCAATTAAAGTGTTTCAACTATATGATACAAGCAGATAAAAAGAAGAAATTCTCTGCCTCATAATTCTTAAATCACTATCCACTTCTTCCTCTTAAATATAAAAAGGGTCACATTTTTATTAATACTACTATGCTTCTTATCAACCCCATCTGAAGAGAATTATCAAAGATCTCAATTTTCTTCTTACTATTTAGCATCTGTCTTGGTGTGCCTGACAAAAGACCTGAATAGCTGAGACAGGCAGGTTAATGCACTGTCACATCTAGCAATTAAGGCCAAAGACATGTGAGCTAGCTGAATGAGAAAGCACAGCTTTTCAATGTATTCTTTTACGTAGCAGACTTTAGCTATACAGTAAAAGGGAAATAGAGTCAATTCCTGGGTCTTTTCTCTCCATGCCTGGTAATTATGATCACTTTCACTAGCCTTCTATTGTCAAAACACAGCACTGAGATTTATCTCCCATCAGAATATTATTACAGTTCACTTTCATTTTTATGGAATGAATATGGGAGAGTTCAGCGGCCTTTTTAGGAACTCACTGTTCAAAATGCCACACTACACCGGCAAAAGTTCTTTAGAGCTCTCAAACTGCTCCAGAGTAAAGGGTTTTTTAGAAAAGTGGTCCCATTCTTTCCATCCACACCTACTCCCTGTAAAATGTCTCTTCTGAATTCATAGCATTTTGTGTACAGTTGAAAATGGAAAGTTAACAGGCAAGCCTATAACAATATAATTTAGGAATCAGCCTCATGAAATTACAACCTGAACATGGTAATATAGATAATTTGTGTATTTTGTGTCTAGTCAAATGTATCAATCTACATTACAATATTTTTGCATTCCAGTGACCAATTGAAATGAACCTCTGTGGTGCGTGTGCGCGCGCGCACACGTGTGTGTGAATAAAAATGTTTGTACAAATTGGAGATGAAAGAGTTTCTGTAACTTCTTAAGTGTCTACTATGTTAATGAAATATTACCATATTTTGTTAACATTTGAAATAGAAATCAAAAGAATAATTTGCTAGAAAATGATATTTTGCTTATTTTCAAAGTAATAATAATAATAATCTTTCTTATCTATACCTATAAATCCAAGGGTTAACCATTAGAACTTGCTATACGTTTCTGCACCCGTCTATACTATCCCGTACCGAGCCTCCTGCACTCGCCCAAACCCGGCCCGCAGAGTACTGCAGGGTTGCTGAAGCCGCCAGTGGGGCAAGAGCCCTACGAACGTGAACAAAGGAAAACAATTTCAATTCCCAACATCCTCTGCGCTGCACCGCAGCCAATCAGGCTGAGAGGCATGAGCAAAAAGAACGTTGGGAAACATGGCGCGGCCAAGTGAAATTGAGCCGCAGAAAAAAAACCACCGCACGAACCCAAACAAAAAACACAAAACTCCAAGTCCCAGCGTCCTATGCACTGTGAGTGCGCAGAACACTGAGAAAGCCAGTGCACGAAAAATGAAGTTAAAAATGCTGGCATCCCGTAACGGGAGCGCAAGTCCGCCGCAGGTGGACGCAGTGCCCCTCAGCCTCACAATACAAACACCCACAAAAAAACCACAGCAAGACCACCTCCAGCCTTCTTTCCCAGAGCAACGGGGAGAAGAGGTACTCCCTCTCCTCCACGCTACCCTGCCGAAGACACGGCGAGACCACCACTGGCCTCAAGGTACCTTGAGCCGGGGTGGAAAAAAACCCAACAGTAGGCAGCAGTTGGTCAGGAGAAGCACCCTTCCTGGTGAATGACTGGCTGCTGCCTTTGTACTTCTGACACCACTGTTTCGAGAACTAACATGAAATAGCAGTGGAGGTAATAGAAAAGCAGCAGCCAGCAATCCGCAAGGAAGAGCACCACACCTTACGGATCGCTGCCTGCCGATCTCCGGTTGGGTAAGCCAGGAGAAAAAGGAGACAGAGAGGAGAGAAGCATCGTGAAGCAGATAGCTCTTCACTGCCTCCTTCTCCCCTGACCGACCTAACAAACCTTACCAGGAGAAGAAGGGGTGACTGCCGGCTCCTCCTTTTCCCCATTGCTGCATCAAAACCAAAATTCAAAGCAGCAATGGGGAAAAGAGGAACCGACAGGGAGCTCATTCTTCACGCAAAAGTACACACCAAGAACAAACACCAAAATTAATAAAATTAATAAAACACAAATAAATAAATAAATAACCCATTAATAAACAAAAAAGTAAACAACAAAATCCACAAACAAAAACATCCACAATACCAGAAAAGCACAGAAAAAACACCTAACTACAACATGAAAATACCTAACTCTAAAAACACAACTACCACAAATAACACAAATAAACACCTATGAAATCACAAAAATAAACAAAGCCAGAAATAAACAAACCAATTACACACATCTAAAGGCCAACAAAACCACAAAAGAACAAACAGAAACACCTTCCAGCCCGCCACCACAAAATCAAAACAAAGAAAAATCCCAGAATAAATAAAACCAGAGAACTCACCAGCACGTACTCCCTCCATGAGACCGGAACAGAAATGAAGAAACAAAGACTACTTACCGGAAGATGCCCCACCAAGAGGCCAGGAGAGAAAAAACAAGTGAAACAAAAACAAAACCAACACTATTACTAACAGCCCCACCTACAGGCCAGAATATTAAAAACAAGTCAAAAACAAAACAGCCCCACCTAGAGGCCACAAGAGTAAAAACAAGTTAAAAAAACAATAAATCAAAAGTTTACACAAATAACAAACATATGTTAAATAAATAAAATAAAAAGATTTATAGCATCCTCTGTTGATTTTTAACTAAAAACAAAACAAAACATCTAAACACAGTTTATAACAGCCCAGCAACACTGGGCAACCTATGCTAGTATATATAAAAAACCAAGGTGTCTTGGCGTGTGTTGCTTATACAAATCCACACACCTGCACCGATCGCACTGAAAATCGGCACATACATACCTTGGGCCGGAGAGATGGTCACTGCGTGGTTCACAAGCCCCATGGGGAGGGGTACACCCCCGAAATTGATCCACAAATGGGACACCCCCACCAACATGAGAAAATGCAAGGGGGAAAAGCCAAACGGGGGGGGGGGGGGTTGTGATGTCATCGCCAGAGCTCAACAAATCCTCGGCTGACCAGGTCTGGGGCTCCATGACATCACAGGGTTCCACCCCTTGGCCAAAGAGGATGCCACCACTAACAGGAGAAAAAGCAAGGGGAAAAAGCCAACCGGCATGGTTGTGATGTCATTGCCAGAGCTCAACCAATCCCCGGCTGACCAGGTTTCAGGCTCCATGACAACATCAACATAATCATTATTGACTGGTATGCCATGGCAATTGGATGGGGGAATAATAATAATAATAATAATAATAATAATAATAATAATAATAATAATAATAATAATAATAATAATAATAATAATGATGATGATGATGATGATGATGATGATGATGATGATGATGATGATGATGATGATGATGATGATGATGATGATTTCAAGGAGCCCCAGACCTGGTCAGCTGGGGATTGGTTGAGCTCTGGTGGTGACATCACAATCACCCCTGGTTGGCTTTTTCCCCTTGCTTTTTCTTCCCAAAAACAGGCCGCAAAGGCCTCCACCAGCCACCAGAAATAACCAGGGGAGGTGACTTTACATGCACAAAAATCCACGCACACACCTAACCCTCCCTGACGTTCCTGGCTATGGCACATGCACAAAATTCTGTGCATGTGCCAAAGCCACCTGGTGTTCCAGATGACCATTATGGGTGTCGCCACTCCAGTGACTACTGTTCGCAGGTGGCCAATGTGGTCTGGCTTCTCTGCACTCCTGAGGTGTGCCTCAGGGGGAAGGGAGAACCCACAGCTATAGGGTGGTTGGAGGACGGGACTGGGCCACCACCGTCCACAGGCCTCGCGGCTGTGGAAGGCAGTGGCCCAGCCCCATACTCTACCTGGTCCCCCAAAATGGATCCTCCCTTCTGCCTGAGGCAACCCTCGGGACAATGTGGGAGCCGGGCTGCAATGGCTGACTGACGACTGTAGTCACTGGGGAGGCCGGCGGCGGCCACTGGCCCTCAGCCTGGCCTACCTGGGCACCAGGCTGTGCTGTCTATGCGGCCCGCCACTGTGGGGAGCAGCCCCCGGAACCGCCTCCAGGCCTGTCCGTCATTGTGGCTGGCTGCACCAACGCAGCACCTGGCGAGGCCTAGGCCGCTGGCACCGGCACCATCATGAGGGCGATGACAGTGGACAAAAAGGTAAGGCAGCAGGGGTGCAGGCCAGGGGGAATGGGCCTGGGTCTCTCCTCAGCCTGGGATGGATCCCCCACCCAGACTACGCCGGGTACCCCTGCTAGTGTTATATATTGTGCTCCTTATTCTAATTAATCTCATAATTATAAGTTTTCTTTATATTGGAAAAAATACATAAAAGGAAGCTAGGAAGCTAATGACCCTAAATGCAATCAACAGATCTTGAACAACAACAATAATAATATATTTTAAACAAATTCTTCCAAAATTATAGTTCCTCTCTAGGGAGCCCAAGAAAGAAGAAAAAATAGATGGGCACCATACATTGACAAGAAAACGAAGTGCCCGAAGTGCTATGTATCTCAAGTTAGGATAAGATTTCTTTACCTAAGGCTACCTTCCATACAACATTTAGCCACAAAATGGCAAGTCTCTTATTTGGATTTTTCCAGTATATACTCGAATATAAGTCATCCCAAATATAA
The DNA here is from genome assembly GCA_035047305.1 of Bradypodion pumilum. Lineage (NCBI taxonomy): Eukaryota > Metazoa > Chordata > Lepidosauria > Squamata > Chamaeleonidae > Bradypodion > Bradypodion pumilum. The sequence continues at coordinate 94,760,965 of JAWDJD010000001.1, forward strand.
GTCGAAGTACCTAATTTGGCCCTCTAAAACTAGGGAAATAGATTGACCCAAGTATGTCAGGGGTGGAAAATGCAGCAGCTGCTAGTGAGTTTCAGTAATTAAAATACATGAAAATACAATAAAATTAATTATTTTAGACATTTGTGTGGGTATGTTTTTGAGTTTTTACGGTAGTGTTAGCACTTTTTAAGAATTATGTTTGAATTTGCACCACTGCGGGTTTGGGACCCTCAGGATCATTGACCCAAGGATAAGTCGAGTCTCTCTTTTGGATCTCATTTGGGGGGCTAAAAAACTTGACTTATACTTGAGTATGTACAGTAGCTATCTTAGAACTTACAATATTAAAAACAATATCTCTTGCCTAGGTACACATTAGCTGTTAATTTTCCAAAATCTTATTACTTGTTACTTTAAAATAAATATATAGAATATACTGAAAATCACCTTAAAATCCACCCGATAACATTATTGGTCTTTATGCAACAATTTTCTGGTTTACATTTGGTCATTAAAATGCTTCTAAAAATTGTTTGGTTCTTGCTTACTTTAAAATATGTTACTTTTAACACATTAACCAGAATTATGTTTTCTTTACAATGTATGCAAAGATAATTTTGAAAGCAGTTTGCACTCTTTGGTGGCACATTCATAACTGGCCAGTTTTGCAGTGAATAATATTATTGTTTGGTGAATAATATCATTGTGTAGCTTCCAAAGAATTGTTAGTTACTTTGTAACTTTAATATCTCTCTTAAATGTTTTTCACCATCTGGCTTGTTTGTAATTATGTCTTAAATATCCCAGTTCTATGTATAATGAATCCCTAGGTTTTGGGTTTTTATTTTTATTTCTGTGCAAAGGATTGCCCAATATTTGTTTAAGCTTCCTGATGCTTTCCTAAATTCTGAAGTGTGTTTCCCTCCACCAAACTTTCTCTTTTCTGTATATACTGGCTAAAAGTGTATTGCCTTTTGTAGTAAATCACAACTAAAGTAGGTTTATTGGATGGATGGAACATATAGAGAATTTGATTCACTAGATCCCTACTGATTTATAATATATAAGTCTACTCTAGTTGTGATTTACTATACTAAACAACAAAATTTCAGCTAATGATTTCTAAGAAGGTATGGTCACTTTCTCTCATTTACCCACAGTACTTTCATTTCATCGATCAGTTCTCTAGCAATGAGGATCAGGTTCAGGACAATAGATACCCTTGTGGGTGAAAGCAGGGTAGGACAGGAATTTGCTGGACCTTACATTCCTATAAACACAACAATAGGGCCAAACGGTACAGATGCAAATGAGAGAAAGAAACCATTTGAGGCAGGAGTATCTTTCAAGTCTCTTTTACTGCAAGAATGCGAAGGAGTGAAGAAATAAAATATCATCAAAACTGTTCCAGTATTGCCAGTTTTTCAAAATATTTTTTCTTCATCAGGATATAATCTTATTTTTCTGTATATAATAAAATGAAAACAAAATCATACACTCTGACAACACATTTTAGTTTGGCTGTGAGCCTTAAACCAAGATATCTAAACATAATACATACCAAGAGTTTTTTATGCATCTTCAGAGAGGAAAAGACTTTAAAACATATGGGACAATGTTTGCAATATAAGTTGTATGTCAAGTGATGTATTCATGAGAAATAGTTTTCTTTTTCTTTTAAAGATATAGTAAGGAGGCAGAAATGTCTTGATTATTTAAAGTGACAACATGCTCAGAATTATAAACCATAAAAATGGCCATAAAAAACAAGAAAGGTCCAACTCATTCATATTTGTGTAAAGAGCATTAACATCCATGGTCAACAGGCCAGCACTATCTGGTACTTTACAGCCTTCTAGCTGCAAAATAAAGTCAGCTGAATCCCTAATATAGGAAGGAGTGTCCTTCACAAGTGCTTTAATATGGTGGTCCACATATTGAGCAATAGGCTCCAACAAAGATTTAACATCTGAAACAATGGGCCTGCCTGGAATTGGGTCATCAGATGCCTGATCCCCCCCCCCCAAAAGCTAGTAGATGGACAAAAAACTCTTGGTATCTATTATGTTTAGATATCTTAGTTTACGGCTCACAGCCAAGCTAAAATGTCTTGTCAGAGTGTATGATTTTGTTTTCATTTTATTGCCTACAGAAAAATACTTAAGATTACATCATGAGGAAGAAAAATTATTTTGAAAAACTGGCAATACCGGAACAGTTGTAATATTTAATTTCTTCACTCCTTCGCATTCTTGCAGTAAAAGAGACTTGAAAGATACTCCTGCCTCAAATGGTTTCTTTCTCTCATTTGGACCTTACATTCCTGGCAGACTTAGACTTCCAATAGATATAAATGTATCTAAAGTCCCCCATTACTACTATATTTGTTCTCTTTGAATATTTGGTAATCTGCTCTAGGAGAGCATCATCTACATCTTCAGTTTGGATTGGAGTTACTTCTGTTGTTTCATTTTCCTTTGTTTTTCTTTTTTATCCAATTACCCAATGTTTATCCACCAATCTCCCATAGTTTAGGTCAGGGGTTTCCAACCTATGGCTCATAGGCTGGCCCCTGCCCATAATGTCATTCCACCCAGCCCGTTGCCACCTCCACTGCACCGGAGGTGGGAGGGAGCGTGTTTATGTCAGCCATAAAACACACCTGTGCATCCACAAACATGCCTGCAGCTGTCAAACGTGGAATTGGGCGCATTTATGACAGCCATAAATGTGCCTGCTTCGGGTTCTGGGAGCATGGTCCGGCCCACTCAGCTGTCTGGAGGTGTGGTCAGGCCTGCAGCATAAAAAGATGGCTATCCCTGATTTACGTCATTTATTTCCTTGCAGCTGTACACATCCTTTACACATGATGGTAATCCTCCTCTTCTCTGTACCTCTTGAATAAATTATAGTCCAATCTTTATTCTCATATTGCCATGTTTCATGCCAATATCTGTTAAATCATATTTACCTTCCAGGTACCTGATTAAAGTTATGTGAAGCAGAGTATCATTCTCTTTTTTTAACATCAGAGAGCAGTAACTGCTCTCCACTATTGTATCTGGATTTCTTTGTGATTGGGAGACAGTGCCAAAAACCTGATCTTGAAAGTCACACACCATTTAAGCAAAGGATCTATATCTACATAAGAAAGCCTACTTCTCCACGTCTTTTCCAAAAAGCAGATAATTATTTGCTAAAACAATGTATTTCAGACAAAGATTTGAAATATAGTATTTTTTTTTTTACTACAGCTCCCAGCAAGGCCATGCTGAGTGTTGGATTCAGGGGCTATGATCCGAAAAAGGAATTTTTCCAACCTCTGATGCTATAGGGGTAAGGTGCCATGTGAAGAAAACTTGAAGAAGTTAAAGAAAACTTGTTCTGCTCAGTGTTTGGTGATACCTATGATTCAAACCAAGAAAAGGTTCTCCGGCCAAGAATAAATTTAAAAATAAATAAACAGCATAATGTTCCAGGAACAGCTACAAATTCTTGTTTTTCTGCTTGTGTACATATATATACAACCTGTAGTGATATGCTAAAAATCAGATACAATCTGATATAATGTATAATCTGAAATGGGAGTCAGCTATCCAGTTCCTTTTAATATTGCAAGAAAAGAGGATTATTGTGATATAATATTTGATTGTGTAGCTGTCAAATTGAAAGGAAATAATGGTAACCACCAAGGAATTTTGAGGGGGAGAAAACTAATATTGAAGCTAATAATTGTATTACAGCACAGAAGAAAGTTATGATTCAAATAAAAGGGGAAGGGGGGAAGGCAAGTGTATGTGCCTGGATTCACATATGCTTTATTATCTCCTTCAGAAATTAGTACTTCAGAACCTTATAAAATGCATTGTAGGTTTCTATCAATCAAAGAGAGTATTAATCCAAGAAATTTGCTGACATAAGGAAACATCAAGTGCTAGTTATTAAAGACTGCCAATATTTGTAGCTTCTGAAATAGGTAATAAAAGTACAAATGTGGAGTACATCACCAAGTCTAATAACAATGGCAGTTCTTTTTTGACTGACAAGGTCAAAAATAGAACATAGATGAGCCACCCATAAATGATTAACCTAATATTAAACATTTTGTGCCATTATACAAAAACTAATGGCATACCATATATGCTACATTTTGTTTTAGCAAATAATTATACATATAAATGTGTAATATTTTTTCAACAAAAACACAAAGGTATATATATGTATTTTATTTTGTGTGTTTAACACCCCCTCCCCATGGCAGTGCTTTGCTATTTTTATTACACTGTTATGAATAAGAGGAATTTGGGGGGTGGGGGTGGGGGGTGTTTCCACAGTATTGCAAACAAATAATAGGGAGTAAAATTCCCTTATTTAAAAAATCACCTTATCGATTCAGGGAGTGGGCTAGTACTGCAAGAAAGAGCAGTTTGCATTCCATCCCATTAATTCTTATTTAACTATCTTCTCTTTTCTCTTAGCTTAATGTATGTAATTCCCATGATTTCCCAGCCACAATCAAGCTCTTATCTTTTCTCCCATACTGAAGGTATGACTACATTGAAAAGATTTGATTTGCAGCCTCAACTGCAAATGAAATCGTAGTGAGTGATCACAATGAACTTGCGGGTTAAATTGGATGTTCAGAATTCACCCTGGCAATGCAATTGGCATCTCAATCCAACCCAAGTCCCCATTTCTTTCCTTACTTTCGGTGATCCCTCTTTTATTTGTCTGTCCTTCCTGCAATCCTGCCTCTGCCAATCCTTTTATGTCATCTTCTCCCCCCAATAGATGATTTTCTTTAGTTCACCTTGTCACCTTAATTCATGGATGTTCGGGGAGGGAAGGAAAGTCTTTGAATAAGCAGGGGATTCAGCACCACACTTGAATCCTTGAAACAAGGTTTACTGCGGTGCTGCTGCCTCGGGAATACAGTGGAACACCAACATACAAACAGTTCGACTTAAAAAAAAATTAACGTACAAATAGAAATCCTGGCTTGGGAAAAATTTGACATACAAATTTTTAATAGGAAAAATTTGACATACAAAAATATACGGTAACATCTAGTGGCCTTGTCTGGTAATGTAATGTGTTTTAAACACAACATTTTCGACATACAAATAAACTCATGGAATGGAAAAAACTTTGTATGTAGAGGTTTTACTGTATATTCATTTTAATGTATTATTTGCATACTTTGCTTTACATATCCACAGGATGATTTTTAGCGGGATTGTCCTCATTTAAATCATGAAATTAACTTAGGCTGCTAGAGCTACAAGTAGTTATAGTTTATTTTCTTTATTTCAGTGAGATATACAAAGAGGTAAACTATGGTTTAGATTTACTACTGGTGCCTAAATTTGATATGAGTAGAGAAATAATCCATTGTTCTTATTGATGTTTACTCATGCTAAAGCTGTGTAGTATGATGTTTCGGGCTAATCCATTAATAACTGTCTATTATAAATGTGCCAAATTTAATTCTTCTTTGTAGATAGATTACAGTCTGGCCATCACACATTGGCCAGAATCTTGCTGTCAATGTACATATGTATAACTTAATTTGCATAGTTCAATATAGTAAATTTCTGCTAACTATGAGGCATTGGTGACATTACTAGGCACAAGCCAATCATACAATCAGATACATGATATTAACATGACCAATGCTTTGTTAGTTAAGTATGTTACACAATTTAATGCATGTATACACACATCACCAGTAGGATTCTGACCATTATGCATGACATTCAGGTAAGAAGTTGCTGTTTGTATGCAAGGACAAATACTTCTAAAAAGTTTCTTGATGTCTTTCATCAGTACTAATAAATGTCATAATCATTTCTGCTAGATAGAAATAAGTGAATCAAAGAACCTAGTGCTCATACAGAATGTAACATAAATGAAGCAGAAAATGTCACTGAATAAGTTGTTAAGCTTAATTTTCCAGTAATGTTTGAAATTTTAAGTATTCTGAAATTTCTTTCATGCTAGGGCAGAAAGCAGGGAGGATATTTTAAAACCCAGAAATGTTAAAAGGTAAGTAGATAAAGACAAGGAAACCTTATAGTTCATTCATGGGATAGCTATTTTAAGGTAATAGTTCACAGGAAAGTAAGTATCTGACTACTATAAGCTGCAAACCTAGCCGTGTTTGGTACAAAATACATTCTTCTCCTGCTCATATCATTGTCAGCTCAGAACTCAGAGTGGAATACGCAGCAACACTCAAACCAAGTGACTTTCCTCTTCTACCCTTTAATAACACCATGCCTCATATCAGTAAGAACAACTTTTAAAACTTTTACACCACAAAAGTACAGTAGTGATGTTATCCGTATTTTAAGTTGCATTTATAGTCTAATGAAGTTAAGCTTTGTTTATTAGGAAATGAATTAATTCCAAGCTCTGTTTTATATATTTTGAAACTGATTACACATTCTCACAAAGCAAACATACTTTTTAAATGGTTTGCCATTTTGGCAGTAAATACCAATTGGTGAGCCCATGCTATTCTAGCAGCAAATTCTTGCTCCTTGTAAATTTTGGTGACCTGAGACCAGACTCCAGGAGCCCCGTCTAAGTTATACATCTGTCTATCAGAAAGCAAAAACACTGCAGCACTTTAAAGACTAAGTGCTATATTTTTAACGTGAGCTTTCGTGGAGCAAGACCACTTCTTCAGACATAGGAATGAAATAACAAAGCATGAGCTTATATACATCAGATAGAGAGTCATAGAGTGATAAAATCAGAATGACATCATCGTACAAATCAATACAGCTTCCCATAGCTGGCAGTTGTAGAAGATCTCTGATTGTTATTTGGATCAGCTCTAAATGTCTCCTATTCAACTTTAAATGTGTACATTTAAAATCCAAATAACAACCAGTGATCATCTACCACCCTGACTCTATCAGATGTTATTACTCCCCTTAAATTGCACAACATGATATAACTTTGAATCTAACAGAGGTCATTAGTCTACTCCTAATTAAGTCTCAGTCTGAGCAGAACCAGATACTGGTGATCCAAGCGATGCTGTCAATGTCCTATCCAGGTGTCTGGATGCTGTGGGGGTCTGGATGGGGGACAACGGGCTACAACTGAATCCCGGCAAGACTGAGTGGCTATGGATTAGGGGCCCTCCGTTATCCTGGGAGCTACCATTTTTGGTTCTGGATGGGGCGATTTTGCTTCAGACAGACCCGACGCGTAATCTGGGGGTCCTCCTGGATTCATGACTCCTGCTCAATGAGCAGGTGGCAACTGTGGCTAGGAGGGCTTTCGCACAACTTCGTGTGATTCACCAGTTACACCCGCTCCTGGACCGGGACCCCTTGCTCATGGTCACACATGCTCTGGTCACCTCCAGATTAGATTATTGCAATGAGCTCAACATGGGGCTGCCCTTGACGACCATTCGGAGGCTGCAGCAGGTCCAGAATGTGGCGGCCTGGGTAGTGACGGGGTGCGGGCGCTATGCCCGTGCCTCACCACTGCTCTGGGAGTTGCACTGGTTACCAGTTTACCTCTGGGTGCAATTCAAGATGCTGGTGATGACCTTTAAAGACCTACATTGTAGTGGGCCAGGATATCTAAGAGATAGCATCTCCCCAAGAATGTCTGTCTGTCCAACCAGAGTGGACCGGAGGGGCTCCCTGACTGTGCCATCAGCTAGAGGGGCTCGTCTCTCTAGCACAAGGAGGAGGGCCTTCTCTGTGTCCGCCCTGGCCCTATGGAACCTCCTGCCAACAGAATTATGGCTGCAGACAGAATTGCTGCCCTTTAGGAAGGAACTTAAAACCTGGCTGGCAAGGCAGGTGTGGGGAGCGGATGGGAAGGTGGCCCCCACCTGTTGGCTCGTTTAAATAATCTGTCCCTCTTTTCAGATGGGGTGGGTGGGTTTTTTAATTTGGTTGGGTTTTTAAGTGATTTTTGATAGATGTTTTCATGTTTTATTGTGAGCTGCCCCAAGTCGCTCTGGCGAGGGGGCAGTGATACAAATTCAAATAAAATAATTAAATAATTAAATTAATACTGTGTGATTTTCTTGACTCTATTAGAAATAAGGTTTTAAGTTTTACATGATTAGTGAAAGTTCCACAGCCAGATAAGCATGGGCTTTCTTAAGATACAGTACATTGATTACTCCCCACCCCCACCCCGTAATCAAAGGAGCAAGGTAAGGGCAAGAAGCATGGAAGCCTCAGATTTCCTTGCCCCAGGCAAACCTGGGCAGATAGAGGAAACGAGGCTTAGCAGACCACCCTGATTTTTTTTGATAAATTTTAGCTATGTTATATTTACATTTCAACAGCTGAAATTGCTGTGCTGTACTTTACAATGGACTGTTGTTTATTCCTTAGAACTTACTAAGGCAATTTATTTATTTTGTCTAAAGAAAAGATAGCATTACCAGAATGAAAAAGCCCATTTTTTTTTACTTTACTTTGCTCCATTTGAGGATTCAAGAGGACTGTAGGTGCTACTTTTCTAAATAGTTTTGCTATATAAAAAAAATTGAACAAATTCTTGTAAAAGCCATTATGATGTAATTCCAGGAACATGTCTTATGGCAATAAACAATTTACACAGAACACCAATAGGATATAAATAGATTTAAAAAAGTTTAATGGGAACAAAAAGCTTGCTTCCAGACCTGAAATGTACAGGCTTTGCACTAAGATCCACAGTAATTGCTTACAGATGAGTTTTTAGCATATTCTATCATAAGGTGAATTGAGTAGCAGTGCAGCACACATAATGAAAGACAAGAGCCTGTACAGAATACTGTACTGATGCTACATTTTGGCTTTCTTTAACTTGATATCCTGGAGATCTTCTGAACTAAAACCTGTATCAAATACAGATAGCATGGACACTATATAGTAATTATGGAAGTTATTGCTTCAAATATCAGGAAGACTGTAGACTATAAAAATAGTTGCCTTTTATCTATTTTTAAAAGATATTCCCTTAATTATTAGTCTTCCAAAATTTTATTTCTCACTCTTAGAATGAAAAGGTTTTGTTGTAACTGTGCTCCTTATCTCCTCTTCATTACTAATAAAAGAACTTACAGAAGACAATGTCTGAAAAGTTATGCACATATTCTCTGAGTATGTCCCATGAACATAGTGGGTCTTCTCATGCTTAGGTCAAAGTCCTGTTGGGTTACATGCCTGTGTAAGGATGGTAATATCACTGGGAGAAGAAGTTTTAAACAATTAAAGACTTCCCTTTCATTTTCCATTACCTGTACGAATCACAAATACAGTGATACCTCATACAACGTCCAAACTTGGTTCCACAAGTTTGGACTTTATATGAGGCATGCAAAATCCTAGCCGCGATGCCTCATACAACGTCCAAATCCTTGCTGCAATGCCTCATACAACGTCATTTCCATAGAGATATGTTGTACTGTAACAGCACAGACTTCAGGGCAAAGTCAAGGAGACAGACAGAAAACTGACAGAACTTTAAGAAAACATTGTCTAAAGGCTAAAAACATTACAAAAACATGTCAAACAATCATTGTCCAAGAACCTGAAGAATGCTGCAAAAATCCCAGGAATGCTTCTAAAAAATCTGATGAAAAATCCAAAAAAAATCCAAAATCACGCTCAAAACCACTGCTAAACACTCTTTGCCTTGTGCAAACCCCACAAGAGCAATGCACGCGTGTGTCCTGTCTTTTATACTGCCCAGGCACAATGCACCTGGGAAAAACCCCAATGCCTCATACAAAGTCACAGCGACTTTGTATGAGGTAACTTTTTTCAAGAAGTTAGGCGATGTTGTATGAATTCGATGTTGTATGTAGCGGACTTTGTATGAGGTATTACTGTAATTTGTTTTATTGTGTGGAAGCTGTTGGAGACTTAGGAAAGGAGAACACTCTTTATTTTTGAAAAATCTCCCTTGCCAATGAGGCCATCACCCTTCAAACAGGGGTAACAGTATTTTGGACTTTGTATTGCATATACAGCTGCAATACTATGCATCCCAATTGGGGAGCATGACAAGCCCCAGTGAAATAAATTTACATGCAAGTGAACTTGCATAGCATTGAGCTGTTAGTTCCTTTTCCACAAGTTTATCAAGCAAGCTAGACTTTTCCAGCTATGGTCTTCAGTCTGCAAAAGCTGAGATGGTCTGTTAATAATAAAAGATTTTGGATATCATAGGACAGGGGTGTCCAAACTATGGCCTGTGGGCCAGATCCGGCCCACAACACCATTCCATTCAGCCCCTGCCACCATCGCCACTCCCAGAAGCGTTTATGACAGCTGCAGGTCATTGCAGGCGCACCCCCCAATAAAGGACTCAGACACTGATAAAAGTGGATAACGGCATTGGGCCACATTTATTGATTCATGCCCTAGTCCGAATTATAAATTTCTATTGGTAATTGACCAATCATAATTCTTAAGGCAAGCAGGCCGAAGTAACACTGGTAAGGTACCACCCAAAATTGCCAACGGCAATTGCTACAATGTATCCATTTGTATCAATTTGTTTGTAGACAACAAACAAATTGTTGACCGTAGTCAATATCTAACTAATGACCCCACCCTCTGACGCGTATCCGTAAAATCACGGGGTGATGCATGCTGTCTAGCTATAGCCATCACCCCGTCGCCTAGTTCGTCGTTGACCGGACAACGTTTAACCAACTTATGCCTGTCTAGTGTTGTCCAGTCAATTGCGAACTTGCCGGATACCTGTGGGTCATAATGTTTACCTTACCAGTGCTACCCGCCCATGTGACCAAAGTCAACAGCAGCAACAGAAACAACCCCTATGTCAAACCATAGCAACAGTGTGGGATGGGCGAAAAAACCAGGACCCGGAAGCCAATATGGGTCCCGGCCAAAAATTCCCACCCGGCCCCGAAGCGACCAAAACATCACACTGTTAACTAGGGAGGGGGTGGAGGGGAAAAACTTCTCCGCTCTGTCGCTTCGCAAAATGGCAGCTCGGCTGCCTCGTGGCCACCCCTTTTATCAGGGAGCTGGCCACGCCCCTAACTACCCGGATGCCTTCGTCCGGTGGGGGGGGGCCCCGCAAAGAGCGCGGCGGCCATTTTGGCACCGCGCTTGCATTTTCAGCAGTGTTCTGCGCAGGTGCGTTCTGACATGTTTCCACCACTGCTTGCCATAAGAGGTATGAAATTATCCAACACTGAGATTGAAAGCATATTAACACAAACTAAAATATTATGCATACAATGAAGTCAGAACAGGACTGATTTACTCTCTATACATTCTTTCTTGGTGTTATATCATCACATTAAAATATATATCAACCTTCCTCTTACATACTGTCACTGAGATAAAATGAGATATAACTGAGATTAAATATTTATTTATTTATTTATTATATTGATACCCTGCCCATCTGGGAGATTTTCCTACTCTAGGCGGGGTTCAGATTCTTAACCACTAAATACAATAAATCAATAGGGGAGCAGTGGACTTTTCAAGCTAATTGTTAACTTTTTATATATTTACATTGAAAAGGTTCCTGGCCATCTAAACTTACAAGCACAAATAAAATTCTGGCCAATACTAAAAAAACTTATTGTATTGATTTTTGGAGCCAAAGCTTATGTGCCACTGTGGAAAAGTAAAAGGAAAAAGAGCTGCTTGAGAATCTATAAATGATTCTTTTATTTCCTCCTCTTTTGCACTTTGGGCGCTATTACTTTGAAACTCCTCTAACATTTTAAGACTCACAAGACACAACTTGTTGTTTCTAGATACACACATATATAGCCTTTCTTTTACAACATTTATAACATTATTCCTGGACACCAAATAGATTATTCATTCCAGTGAATGTTTTCTTTTGTGTCCATCATACAATTTAGAAAATTGCTTTTAAGAAAAATGAATATGATAATGTGTTGAAGCACTTCTACAGTTTAGGAAAGGATGATATTCTGCTATGGACGGCTTCTGAATGTCATTGTGCTTATGTTTCTGAAAAGTAACTTTCAAATAGGGGATAATCCAAAGCTTCACTTTAATTAAATCCATTTGATAGGAAATACAATACTGTATTACTGTGATGCTTTCTTTAATCATTATCATCATCAAACTGCAGAGGGGAACTGAACTCCCAAACTCAGGTACTGTACCCAAACCACGGAGCTACCCAGCATTTCCTTGGCTGCTGGATTTGTTTTGCAGCATAATATATTTTAATGTATCATTTAACTGTAAAATATCTTGATTCTTTCCCAGAAATTTTTTTTATCTAGGAAATGTTATTATTCATTCTTGAACATTATCTATGAACAGTGAAAACATGTCTTATGTGGCTGGAGTTGGAGCTTTGTTCCCAGACTTGTGTTTGCCACTTTTTTGCCACATGAATCAGTCGCCCTGATCATGTAATGGAATTGCTGGTTCCCAGCTTTGCATGGCCTGGCTCCACCTCTGACACTCTAACATTTGTTTTCCTTGATAGTCCCTGAGGAATAAAACTGGAATCCTCTAGAAAATAAAAACATATGGAGATGCTCTCTGTGGACTGTTTCCTGCACTTGTTTGCCAGTATCACTTTCATAGGAACCAGTGTCAAATATCGGAGCTCCAGCCCTACAGGGACCAAGAAGTGAGAGGTGGGGAGAATAAATTTCCAAGTCATGCTGGAGCCATGTGACTAAGTTTATACAGAGGAAGAGTTCACAAAGATCAATCTGGCAAACATTTAGTTTATTTGAAGAAGAAAAGGCATACAAAGAAAGAGCACTATTGGTAGGTAAAGGTCGCCCTTGCTCGAAAGCCAGTCGTATCCAACTCTAGGGTTCAGTGCTCATCTGTTTATAGCCAAAGAGCCAGTGCTGTCTGCGTCTGCAGACGTTTCTATGGACATGTGGCAGGCATGACTAAACACTAGAGTGCATGGAATGCTGTTTAACTTCCCATTGAAGTGGTACCTATTTATCTACTTGCAATTTCTTGCTTTCGAAGTACTTGGTTGGCAGGAGCTGGGACAGAGATGGGAGCTCACTCCATCATGCAGCACTCAGGTCTCGAACTGCTGACCTGCCGACATTCCAGTCATCAAGTTCAGCTTCTTAACCACTAAGAAGATTAATCTTAATCAGTAAAATACTAAAAAAAAATGTTGAGACATTCTGGCATGAAATAGTCCTTGACTTTCATAATTCTTAAGCACCTTATTTTATCATTTTGCTGATGTATGTTCTATTTTAAAATCAGAATGATAATGGATGTGCTTCTTCAACATTAAATTGGGTTTTATATCAGAGATGTGTCAGCTCTACGACAGGTTGACCTGACGGTGGTCTTGCATTTGTAACTCTCCTTCATGTCCGGTTTTCAAGGTGAGAGGGTCAGGCCTAAGCAAAGTATGAAAGATTGCTTGATCCCCAAGGAAACATCTTGGAGCCATAATAACATTTATTGCAAGCCATAATCATTTTATCTTCTTCTTCACAGCTTAAAAGCAGAGATATGCTGTGCTTTCGCATGGGTTTTTTATTAATCAAGGACAGTTAAAGTTTGAGTAAATTCTATAAATTAAAATATGGTTCCTGTTTCTAATATCTGCCCAGTACATGTCACCTTCTAGAGGAAAATATTCTCACCTATGCCTGTCAAGAATTAATGCCTTGGGGCAGTGATGGCCAACTTTGGCACTCCAGGTGTTCTTGGACTTCAATTGCCAGAAGCCCAAGTCAGCACTTCTGCTGATCAGGGCTTCTGGGAATTGAAGTCCAAGAACAACTAGAGTGCCAAGGTTAGCCATCACTGGCTTGGGGTAATAAGATACTCCCCACCTTCCATTTCTGGTTTTTAGTTAATTTTAACAATACAACAGGCCAGGTTATTCTGCTGTGGTAATAGAGTAGACCATACTGCCAGCAACTTAACACCAAACGTCAGGCCACAGTTAACTAACCTGACAACCCTGAGGACTAATGACCTTGGCGAAGTCCACAGGGAAGGGTGATGGTTCCCAAGTGGATTAAATCCCACTTCAATCCATCTTGGTGGATGGCAGCAGCTTCATCAATACTGGCCCTGGGGTCGATGAGGACTCTGTGTGCCAAAAGGGCTCAAACCAGAAAGTGACTCACGGAGCTGGATCAGTGGTATGGGTGTCACACTGCGATGTGGGAGGCAGATGAAAGGCCACAGCATTATATTCACAAGACAGTCTTCATGGCTGATCGCCATAATGATCTCCAATATTCGGAATCGGATACGGCAGGAGAAGAAGAAAGAGATGTAGGCATAATATATGATGCCTAAATAACATATGGCACAATCTTCTCCCTCTTCTTGTGGGAGCAGAGCCCACATAGCATACTGTTGTGCATGCGGAAAGAATTCTCCACATGCAGAATTCTTCAATTCTGCCAAATCTCTACAGGTGATACTGATGCCCATGAGTTCATAAGTCATTCACACACTGGAGGCTTGCTAGGCAACAGCTGCTGCACAGCTGTATTTGAGGACTGGGCATGTGCCTTGCTCTGCACCCAACATAGGGACAAGAAAGCCAGATGAGGACTGCCAGCAACCAGGAATGACAGCAAAACAGATTTTGAGGAAAGCCCCAAAGCCCCCCCTCTCAAAGGGGACCAAAGGTCTATGCTTGTAAGGAAAAAGAAAATTCAGTACTGCATCTGCTGACTTGTGAAATTCAGTAGATGAGAATCACAAAAGCAAAAGAACAAATATGCTGGGTCGGAATACAGGCATATTTAGTCCAATGGACAACCAAGTGTCTGAGATGCTCATATCTATGCAAGAAGTGATGGAAATAGCATGCATGTGTGCATGCATGCATACCTACAGAGCAAATCATATTGAATAGCAACAAGTATCAATCGATATACTACCACTGACACTGGAAGTAATATATGCCCATAATAAATAGAATCCATTAACAGTTTTAATAATATGAATTTGTCTGATCCCTCTACTTAGGGGTTCAGGATCTTGTACCTCATTATATATTATCACATCAAATTCAAGTTTAACTATATGCTCTCTGAAGAAGTATTGCCTTTCCTCTCCCTCAAATCTCCTAGTTCCCCAGATATCTCCACCGTCACCATCAGGTGTGGAGGAAGATGCAAGGTTCTTGTTCTGGCACTTCTAGTGGCCTCTACCAGTGTTATTTGGTATTCTTGTAATATTTCTTTGATGTTATCTCTCCACCTTCCTCTGGGCCTGCCTTGTGATCTTTGCCCTTCTCCTTTTTCCACCTATGCCTTGTAAGGCATGTAATTCCAAGACGTTCTCTCCAAATGATCAAACCACTTTATTGTTGTCTCTGTATATAGTGCAAGATTGGTTCTGTTCCAATTCTTTCTCTTATAACCTCATTCCTGATTTTATCCTTTCTAGTCACCCCAGCAGCTTTCCTCAGACAGCTCATTTCCGTGGTGACCAACTTTTGTTTATATTTTGTTGTAAGTTTCCATGTTTAGCACTGGCAACATAAAGTGGGAATGGATATCCTTTGTATGAGGTGTTTCTTTGTGTTGATTGGTATTGCTTGTGTTGTAAGAGTGGAGCTAACTGTCCCAATATTTGGTTTGCCTTCCTACACCGTATGTTAATCTCTTCATCCATTTTGCCATTTTCAGTAAATGTTACTAGGTATTTGAAATCTTCCACTTGTTTAATACTTGTTCCCTCTATCTTGATATCTAGAGTATGCTGTTTCCTTCCAAATATCACTTGATTCTACAAAGTGTGGAAGAGACCAATCTACTTTCTCCACATCATTTATGTCAGACAATCTCTACTACTATCTAATATAAGTGGATGAACCCAGGTTCTATTATAAAAATACCGTACATACGTTTTCCTCTTTCTTATTCATTTTCCACACCATGCACGTTGTTGCTGTTACATATTGTCAAATTGCCTCTGACTTACAGCAACCCTATGAACAAGTGAACTCCAAAATGCCCTGTCCTCAATAGCCCTGTCCAGCGGTTGTAACTCAAGATTGTGGTTTCCTTTATGGAGTCAATCCATCTGCTGTTTGGTCTTCCTTTTTTCCTGCTGCATTCAGCTTTTCCTAGCATTTTTGTCTTTTCCAGCAAATCTTACCATGCCATGATGTGCCCCCACTAGGACAGCTTCAGTTTTGTCATTTTTGCTTACAAATAAAGTTGAGGCTTGATTTGATCTGCAACTCACATGTTTGTCTTTCTGCAGAATGGAGTATCAAAAAAGTACTGTTTCAACACAAGATTTCAAATTAATCAGTTTTCTTAATCTCCAGTTTTCACACCCATATATATTACCTGGAAAAAATAACAGTTTGGATGATCTTAGTTTTGGTCTCCAGGGACACATTGTTATGTTTGATTATCTATTCTAATTTCCTCATGGCTGCTCTCCTGAGTCTCAGTTTTCTTCTAATTTCCTGGCTGCTGTCTCCATTTGGACTAACGATTGAACCAAAATACTGAAAATATTTTAATAACATCACTTTCTTTATTGTCAACATTAAAGTTGTGCAGTGCTTCTGCAGTCATACATTTTTACCTTAATGTCCAGTAGCAGTTCTGCATAGTTGGGTATAAATCTCAATCATGCCCACTATACTCACTTCTTCCTAAACTACATGGAGAAAATTATACTTTTCCCCCATAGAAGAGATTCTCCAGTTATTTGGTCATTCTGGTTGCACATTTTCCAGCTCCATTTTAATTTCCCTTTTTTTTAAATTAGGTGCCGTGAACAGGATTATAGACAACATTCAATATGCAGTTACTTGGACCATAGACTTGTAAAAGAACAGGGCATCTTGGGAGCTTCAAGTTCAGTTCCTTCTTTAATGAAACTCAATGTTAACTGTTCTACAGCTGTTGCCTATTTCATTGAGCTACCCACCAGAGCCATAAGATCCCTTTCTTCAGTCGTCATGACTAGCTTGGTTCCCATCAGGGTATGTCACGTAAGACGTGCCCTGCTTTATGCTTTATACTTTTTAAATGGTGCATTCTACTAATACACTTAGAACAGCCATTAAGCCAATTGACCTGTAATTTCCTACACCCTTCTGAATCTTGTTTCTAAAATTGCTGTTACTGGGATACTTTCTTGTCATGTAGCACGTAGACCACTTTTAGAGACATGTAATAAACCAAGCATCATTTTCCACTTTTCATTTTAAGTAATGAATTAATAATTTTATTTCAATGTTATATGTTATGTTAAAAATGTAATCAACAAATAATTTTTTCAATTTTTAATGCTTAACACAAATTATTTTTGCACCTAACATTCTACGTTCTGAAAATGTCCCAAGCCAGGTCTTTCTGCCATAGGTGTACCCCTAGCCTATCCCTTTCAACTTACAAGCGCCATGTCAGAGTATAGTACTGTATTCAGCTGTCTTCCCACTGCAATAGAGATGGCATTCATGGCAATTACCCTTATATACCGCCCCATAGCACACTCTCTGGGCGGTTTACGAGTTAATTAGCACCCCACACACACATTCTAGATACTCATTTTACCCACCTCAGAAGGATGGAAGGTGGAGTTAACCTTGATTAATCAGGATAGAACTAACAATGTTTTGGCTACGGTACAGCAGTTGAAACACTGTGCCACCAAGGCTCTGTTCAGCTCTAGCAACTTGCTCCAGTATTTGAAGGGAAACCATAAACACCATAAACAAGATATAAAGCGAGCTCACTGCCTTTAGTTTTAAAATGCCCATAACAAACCAGAATAATTTTGTTCCCAAAACAAATATTACAAGTAGTAAAGCAAGGAAAGCAATCTCATTTATTTCTTTTAAATGTTTGAAACAATTGTTTTTCCAAAGAAAGTAAAAGACCACTGCCATGATTAAAGTTTCTGAAAGCCATTTAAATAATATAATCCCTTCCAAGCATTTGGAAGAAGAAAATATATATTCTAGTGGATAGATTGATAGAGTTCTGCCAAGAGAACGCACTGGTCATAGCAAACACTCTCTTCCAGCAACACAAGAGGCGACTTTACACATGGACATCACCAGATGGCCAACACCGAAACCAGATTGACTACATACTCTGCAGCCAAAGATGGAGAACCTCCATACAGTCAGCAAAAACAAGACCTGGAGCAGACTGTGGCTCAGATCACAACCTACTGATCGCAAAATTCAGGCTTAGACTAAAGAAAATAGGGAAAACACGGAGACCAGAAAGATATCACCTAGACAGCATCCCTAAAGAATACACGGTGGAGGTGATGAACAGATTTAATGGCTTAGACTCGGTAGACAGAGTACCAGAAGAATTATGGACGGAGATGAGGGACACCATGCAGGAAGCAGCAAAGAAAACCATACCAAAAGAAAAGAAGAGTAAGAAAGCAAAGTGGTTGTCCGATGAGGCTCTTAAAATAGCAGAGGAAAGAAGGAACGCAAGTCAAAGGAGAAAGGAAAAACTACAATCATTTGAACACAGAATTTCAAAGAAAAGCAAGGAGAGATAAGGAAAACTACCTAAAAGAACAGTGCAGAGAAATGGAGGAAAACAACAAAAGAGGCAGAACCAGAGATCTTTTCAAAAAAAATCGGGGAAGTCAAGGGAACATTTAAAGCAAAAATGACCATGATAAGGGACAAAGACGGAAAGGAGCTAGCTGATGCAGAATAAATTAAGAAAAGATGGAAAGAGTACACAGATGAACTTTACAAAAAGGACCTCAACACTCCTGATAATCACAATGATGAAGAAATTGAACTTGAGCCAGACATCCTGGAGAGCGAAGTCATAAAGGCCCTAAAGAGCACTGCAAACAACAAAGCTAGTGGAGATGATGGTATACCAGTTGAATTTTTCAAAGCGCTAAAAGATGACGGCGTCAAATTACTGCATTCAATATGCCAGCAGATTTGGAAAACAAAACAGTGGCCACAGGATTGGAAAAGATCAGTATACGTCCCAATCCCAAAAAAGGGCAATGCCAAAGAATGTTCAAATTATCGAACAATCGCGCTAATCCCACATGCCAGCAAGGTGATGCTCAAGATAATACAGGATAGACTTCAGCAGCATGTGGAGAATTACCAGAGGTGCAGGCTGGTTTCAGAAGAGGCAGGGGGACTAGAGACCACATCGCCAACATACGCTGGATCATGGAGAAAACAAAGGAATACCAGAAACAAGTTTGCTTTTGTTTTATTGACTACACTAAGGCATTTGACTGTGTGGACCACAACAAGATGTGGCAAGTAATTAAAGAGATGGGAATACCAGAGCACCTCATATGCCTCCTGAGAAATCTGTACATGAACCAAGAAGCAACAGTTAGGACAGAACATGGAATAACAGAGTGGTTTGGAATAGGAAAAGGAGTAAGACAAGGCTTCATTTTGTCACCATGCTTATTCAACCTATACACAGAGCACATAATGCGCAGTGCAGGGATGGAGGAATCACAATATGGGATTAAAATCGCTGGGAGAAACATCAATAATCTGAGATATGCAGACGATACCACCCTAATGGCAGAAAGTGAGGAAGACCTAAAGAATCTCTTGATTGGGCTGAAGGAGGAGAGTGCAAAAGCTGGCTTGAGACTCAATATCAAGAAAACCAAGATAATGGCAACAGGCCCAACCAGTTCCTGGAAAATAGACGGGGAAGAAGTAGAAGCAGTGACAGATTTTACTTTCTTAGGATCAAAGATCACTGCAGATGGGGATTGTAGCCATGAAATAAAAAGGCGACTGATTCTTGGGAGACAAGCGATGAGAAACCTGGGGAACATAGTGAAAAGCAGAGACATCACATTGCAAACAAAAATTAGAATAGTCAAAGCAATGGTTTTCCCAGTAGTAATGTATGGATGTGAGAGCTGGACAATTAGGAAGGCTGAACGCAGAAGAATAGATGCCTTTGAAATGTGGTTTTGGAGGAGGGTTTTGAGAGTCCCCTGGACAGCGAGGAGAACAAATAGGTCAATCTTAGAAGAAATTAACCCTGACTGCTCATTGGAAGGTCAAATAGTAAAGATGAAGCTAAAATACTTTGGACATCAAATGAGAAGGGAGGATTCACTTGAGAAGGCATTGATGTTGGGAAAGGTGGAGGGCAAAAGAAGAAGGGGGAGGCCAAGGATGAGATGGCTAGATGGTATTGTAGACACAATGGGCACAGAGCTGGGAGGGCTGAGGGGGATGGTGGAGGACAGAGGCGCCTGGAGGAAAATGGTCCATGGGGTCGCAAAGGGTCGGAGTCGACTGTGCGACTGAACAACAACAACAAGTGGATAGCATGATAATGCTCCATAGATGCCACTCTCTGCAATGTAATGCTTACTAAGAATGGAGGCAGATGTTTTGATAGCATTTGAAACTTTCCACCTGCTTCTATGACTCAGGTGTGTGTTTTAAATACAGTATAGAGTTTGCTATTATCCATGGGTTCAGGTATTGCAGGTAGGTTTCAGAACATATCCACTGCAGATGCCTGGGGAGGGGGGAGAGACACTGTATGTTCAAAGCCAATCTTGTTGTCACTCTTCTTGAAGGACAGACTTTCTATAGCTCAATTCCACAAATCAGGAAAACATAATGTGCATAAAATGTAAACTACTAGCAATTGTATAAATTGTAGGACAATATAGTAGTGTCAAATCTCATTCACATCAGCATCGATCAAAGGGCAATATGAGGTCATCATAAAAAAATGTCATTATCAGGGAAGGTAGTATTCTTGTATCACTGGCTCTTTTCTAAGAATAGAGAGATTCAGGACGAATTAAAGGAAATTGGCATGCAGCTGATCAGAAATAGTCAGGAAAGAAAAGAAGAAAATGGATAATGGAATCATTCTAGACTCAGTCTGCTCAGATATAATATTCTCAATGTCTGAATTATGGTTAAGAAACTGGAGGAAAGCCTTATGGTTTGGGTCAGTGTCCCAGATGTTGAAGTCTATTATAGTAATACCTCCCTTCTACACAATCATGGTTAAAATGAACCAAGAGCCACCTCTAACCAGAAAAGAAGAAAACAGCTTCAAATTCTGGAGAATTTTAGATGAAGCTAGCCTTACTTAGCAAGAATCATGTTTAGTTTTGTGTGGAAGCCAAACGATGATAACGAAAGCAAATGCAAGGAAATCATGGTTTTCCATAAGGTCCTAGATCACAAAAGATTACAAATTACTGTCAAGCAATTCCAATTATTACTGTACTCTAGGACAGAGGTGGATCTTCCAGAATGTTTGGTGGAAATGAATGACTTTAGTAATGTTTCCAGACTGCTGCAGGAGATTCAATTTTTTACAGAAATGAAAGAAAGCAGACTGAGGCAATTTGGGGGGAGGGGGGGCTGTCACAAAGGATCACAAATCCTCTAACAATATTAAACATGCATACTCAGGCCGCTAAAGTAGAAACCAATTTCTCCATACAAAAAAAAAATTAATACCAAAAAGGTACCTTGAGGACAACATTTATCAGGAGGTAATAACAGAGAAAATTAGAGCCATTTGACTTCTGCGACATAGCTCCAGGGACATTATGTTTAATACGTAATCTCTATAATATGTTGTTCAATTATACTTTAATTCATTTCTTAATTACTTTAATTCATTTGTTATTATGGCTCTATTACTTAATAAAGCAAGCAAAATCTGTCATAAACTTTCAGACCACAGAATACATTTTTCATTCGTGTTTGTAATTTAAGGCACCAGCTTGTGAATCATTCTGTTCTGTAAAATTTCAGTGAGTTAAATAAAACCAGAATGTGTTTTATCCTTTTTTTTAAAAAAAATGCCTATAGATACGTAACTGACTTTAAAATCCTTGCAAATATTATTGACATTGAGTGCAATGTCTCTTTCTATTTTTCCTGTTCTTTTTGGGGAGTCATCCTGCCAATTTCAGTTATCCCTACCGAGTCACATTTACTCTTCTAAACTAAGATTTCCACTTCTTCCTGTTTCTCATACTTTATTTGCATATAGACACTGGAGATTGTGTGATTTGTGGCCTGCTTTTTCTTTTTTTACATTTTTATGAAGACTACTGTATTATTGTTCTCCTTTACAGCTCCTCATTCTGTTTTCTCTTGTTGTACTCTACCTCTGAGCTTTCCCTTCTCCTTCCAATTCAGTTCAAAGTTCTTCATGCTGTGGCCAAACAAATTTTTCCAGTCCTTTGAGGTGCACTCCATCTTTTGCCAGAAGTCTATCTTTCAGGAAGTATAGCCCACTATCCTAAAACCCAAATCCTTCATGACAACAATACCTGTGTAGACAGTTGTTCACCTGGACTATTTCCCTTTCTATTCCTCTTCTGGATATTCATAGGTTGGACAAGATATCTGTGCCCCCAAATCCTTGAGTTTCCTTCCCACAGTTCCAAAGTCTGATATGATTTCTTTATAATTCTCTTGGCTGTGTCATTTGTTCCCACATGGATGAGAAGAAAAGCAGGTGCATCCATGGGTGTTATGAGTGATGGCGATCCTTCTTTCACAAACCTAATATGGCCTCCAGGGAAGTCTGCATATCTAGCAACTCTTTGGATCTACCTGGCATATTTCAGTTTCAACTCAATGCAGTTGGGTGTCTCTTGCTACAACTATTCTTCTCTTCTTCTTTTGTAGGGTGTGGATCTAGCCTCTCTCACGTTCTCCTATGCCAGTGGTTCCCAACATGGGGCTGACGCCCCACAGGGGGACTTCAATTCCCAGAAGCCCAAGTCAGTACATTGGCTGATCAGTGCTTTGGGGAATTGACTTAGGCTTCTGGGAATTGAAGTCCAAAAACCAAAGGTTGGGAAACACTGTCCTATAGGCTATATCTTACGTTGCATTCTGTTTGCCGGAGAACTCTTGCAGTTCCAATGGTGAAGAGTGTCTTCTCCTTCCTTTGCTCCTAACTATGACTCTTTTCCATGGTGCTTCTTCCACGATGGGTATTCACTCCTCAACATTCTCACTCTCTGCTTTGTCCTGCTGTTCTTACACCTCCAGTGTGTCTACCTATGTACTCTTCATTCTCTCTTATAACTTTAAACATAGCCACTAGTCCAGGAGTACCCAAACTTTTCAGGCTGTGAGCCAGTCACTATGGCCCGGGGGCCGGATCCAGCCCCCAACACCAATTCATCCAGCTCACAAAGCCCTCATTGCTCCTTGAAAACAGCGATGAGGGCATCGGGGGCCGGATCCAGCCCCCAGGCCGTAGTTTGGGCACCCCTGCACTAGTCACTCCAGTGTTCTCAGTTTTTCTTCAAATAGTGCTACCAGTTTGTACTTTCTGCATGCATACCCTGCATTGTTCACAGGCATGAAGATAAACATTGCACACACTTAGCAGGTCACCACTGTCTCTTTCCTCCATAATCCTTGTCCTTTTGTCCCTTTTAAAAAAACTTTCTTCTGATTATCTGTGAGTGCTCTTTTCTTTGTCATGTCTGACTTGAAGGATGCTTTGAAAGTCCAGTAATATGCAGAAGTCAAACTGTTCTTAGAGGTCTCCACCTTAGCCCCCTCAAAAGTCTTTTCTGCTATAAAATACCTTCTTAAATTAACATTCTTTCCATTATCTAACATCCAATTATAATTATTTCAGTTTTGGAAAGTCAACAAAATGCTGAGAGAATGCCATCTTCAGTACCACATTATTTCATTGCTGACATTTTGAATGCCTCAGAGTAGACTTTGAGACATGGTTCTCTTTACTGGAACTGACAATGAAAAAAGATCCTATTTTGCTGAATTAGTACTAGCATTTAATGCCAAAGATCACAGTGCATAGTAACTTCCATCATTTCTGCCTCAGACATGTGGCGGAAAGCCAAAGAAATTTCCCTGAACATAGTCCTTCATTTCAGGCTGCCCTGAGAACTGAGGTAGATTAGTACGCATTGGAAGTATGGAATGATTGGATCCTGAAGTTCAGATACTGGTAAGCTACTGTGAGGCAAAATGAAAAAGAAATATGGAACCAATCATATGTTATAGATTCTACATGCTAAATACAAACAACAATCTTTTCAGGTTGTCTTAGCTGGCAAAATAAAAAGATGACATTCTTATAACTGCTGATCTGGCATGTATTACTGAGATGTAGGTACGGAGTGGGAGGTTTTGCTCTCCTTCATATGCTTGCTTGGTTTTGTAATTATGAACCAGGGGAGATGGGAAGGGTGGGAGGGTGTGGACACCTGAAACACCTTGAAGGTTAGCAGGCTCTCTCTACACTCTTGACTTCAGGTCTTGAGGGTCTGCATGTTGAGGTGGGAGCTAGGGGTAGAGTGGAGATAGTGTTGGTTTACTGAGCTCCCGTGAACCAACACTCTCCCTCCATCTCTTCTTTTTACCAAAAAGGTGGCACATATGCCAGAGTAAATCCAGTAAAAAAGGAAAGTTCGGATGACAGAGGCCTCATGAATCTGACTCTCACCCTCTATATTTAATTACCTACAATTTATGTGATTATGAATTTTTATGATATTCCATAGATTTTATTACACCAAAAAGTATCCTGCAACAGTACGGTTTTGACACATCTATAGCTTGTAACATTGCTCCACTTCAGGTAGGAGTGAACATACTAGAACTCTCCAATACTAGAAGTACTGTATTTCAGCCATGCACTCTAGCCTCTGAAAGCTTCAGGGTTTCAGTTTACTGTACAAATATGTTATTTGGGGTCAGACTATGATTTGTAACATTTGGCCACTTAGTCTCACTTAAAATAGTTTTAGAAGCTGCTGTCTCCTTTCTCTCTCACCCAAGTGAAGTAGCATCACACACACCCATTTGAGATATCACTTTAGCTCAGGGGTGACCAATCTATGGCCCATGGGCCGGATCCAGCCTCCAACGCCAATTCATCTGGCCCATGCCACCCTTGTCGCTCCCAGAAGTGGAAGTAAAATGCGCCTGTACCTCTGGGAGCGATGAGGGTGGCGTGGGCCGGGCAGGATGAATTGGTGTGTGTGTGTGTGTGTGGGGGGGCAAATCCGGCCCCGGGCCACAGTTTGGGCATCCCTGGTTTAGCTGGCAAAATAACATGCTAGAAAAGCTTTTAGCTAAAGCTTAGTCTGACAATCTAACAATTTGTTCCCCTTTTTTCACTAGGAACTCTGCCCTTTGACTCGGAATGGAAAGTGTCATTATGCATGCTTTAGCTCAACTTTGTTCCTACACATTCTTTTGAAAAAAATGTGCATGCCATCTCTGCAAACAAAGAGGGCAACACTTGCACTTGTACTTCTTCACATTTGATCATCTTAAATTGATCAGTCTTTATGGTTGATTTTACTTAAAGAAAAAGACTTATAGAGTAGAAATTGAGTGTGTAAAACGAAGTCCCTTTTCTTGTATCTTTGTCTGTCCAGTGGGAGTGTTCATGTATACAGTATTAGACAAAACTTTATGCCAGTAATGGTGAACCTTTTAGAGACTGTGTCCAAACATAGGGGCGGGGTGAACTCTGTGCTGGGGGGAGGGAGGAAGCGCTCCCATTGGGCTGCTGGGCAGAGGGGCAGGGCAAACTCTGTGCTGGGGTGACGATGTGTGTGCCAACAGAGTGAGCTGGGTGTGCCCCTTCTGGTACACGTATCATAGGTTCACCATCACTGTTTTAGGCAATAAATAATTACTTCTCCATCTCCACCTGTTTTGGTTAGCAGGGGTCCAATTCTGCCTCTCAGTAAATGGGGATGGTAGAACAGTGGAGTAATGGGACAGGAGACCTTTAATGTTCTGAGTGCTGTTTTCAAGTTGGGTCTGGGAACCATTAAAAATCTTGGATGAGATACTTGATTTATATCATAGGAAGGAGGGAAAAAAGCAATTCCTTCCTTCCTTCCTTCCTTTATCCTTCAGAAGCATTTGTCATTGTTTTGAAAACTTGCTTCTTCAGCTATGAAGACTAAGATGTTTTGCAAACCACATAGACATGGCAATCCAAGCTCAAATATATCCCGGGTTTGGAATTATGAGAAATTTCTTATGATGGTAAAAACACCCTTGTGTTTGCACAGCTCCTCTATGCTGGTAAATCTGCTACCACAACTAGATTTGCTAGCGTAACGGGTGCTGGATGAGAGAAGCCAAGAGAAAAGGCCACGAAACAGTGGAGAAAAGGATGAGTGAATTTTCACCAGATCCAAACTCCTCAGCCCAAACTAACAGGCACTATTAGAGCACAAAACTGGGTCAGGGTCATTCTAGGAAATTTCTAACATCCTTAGCCTGAGATGTGATTAGATTCACTTTCAGTCAGCATTGTGTTAGCTCTATCCAGCCGTCACCCATCTTGGGTCATCAGGATCATGTACCGATTAAGATTTAATTTTGGCCAATGACAAAGCAAAGCAATCATGCTTATATACTGCCCCATAGTGCTTAGTGCACTCTCTGGACGGTTCACAAGTTAATTAGCATTTTGCCCCCACATGCAGGGTCCTCATTTACTGACTTTGGAAGAATGTAAGACTGAGTCATAATTGAGCCCTGGCCAAGATTGAACTTACAACCTTTAGGTTGCAGTACAGCAGTTTAACCACTGCGCCACTAGGGCAGAAGGTGGCTTCATTTTGACAGTTCAAAGTTTGATCTGGACAGGAAAGAAGAAACCTCCATTTTCCATGATATTGTTTTGAAAGAGTGTGATTAGAGGTGAATAATTAATATAGTTGAACCATTGTTGCGATTAGGTGAAGCCTAACTTAAAGAACATATTACAGGTAATGTTTGAAGTGGTAGCCGTGTTAGTCTATGCAAGCATATTAGAGCAGGGGTGCCAAAACTACAGCCTGTGGGCCGGATCTGGCCCTCAACACTAATTCATTCGGCCCATGCCACCCTTGGAAGCAGAAGTAAAATGTGCGTGCCCGTAGATTGCAAGGCACATTTTACTTCCGCTTCTGGTGGGAGGAACCACATGACCGGCCAGCTGAACCACATGACTGGCCCGCTGAACCATGTGACCGGCCTGTCGCCCAATAAGTTTGGACACCCCTGTATTAGAGAGTAAGCAAAACAGCAAAACAAATTTTTAAAAAAGTTGCTGCAGCTTAAAAATTAACTCCAGGAGTTAGTCTTTAAGGTGCCACAACGTTTTTGTCTTTTTTGTTGTTGTTTTGTTCTCTGATATGTTAACAGCCAGTGTACTTCCCTCAGAGACTGTTTTTGGAGGGATAGCATGCACATCATGTCCACCACCACTGTCATGCCAGCCCTTCCTCACTGCCTACAAGCCTCTGATGGTGAATGTGGTTTCATTGAAACCCAGTGAAGGGAAAGCTTTATAGTCACACCTACCACCGTGTTTTTCATCAAGGCTTTGACGGTGAATCCATCGCTGACCTGCTTCTTACTTCTTCTCGCCTGTCCCAGCGGCTCCTGCAGTTGTGGGGGTCTGACTTTGGGGGGGCTCAGACCCTCTTTATCTGCCACCATTTTTTCTCTCTCTCCAAATGGTGGGATTTTAAAGCAAGGCGCTAAAAAAATACACCTTTGCGGCAAAGGCAATTCAAAGGAATCAGGAGGGAGGAACAAGGAAAGCCCAAAGTTCTTATATTCCGCTGCCCCTACATTAACTCTCCACTTAGCCGCAGTGCAGGGCTATATCGGCATGTTTCTAACGCCAAAGTAGCTTGGTTGCTAGGCAACGTATCAACAACCAGGCAGGGCGGTGCGAGAATTCCAGCCTGGCCAGAAGGAGCATTTGGTGTGCGCATGCTCGGTAACAACGACTGAAGCCGCGCACCTTTTGTTTTGCCCTCAGTTACCTGGCGATTTCCCCCGCCCTTCAGATCTCCAACTTCCAAGTGAAGAAGACGTTGAGTGTAGCAAAAAAAGTCTACCTGGGAGAGTTACGCTAGGCTAAGCCATTAGGAAGGCTGAGCGCAGAAGAACAGGTGCCTTTGAGATGTGGTGTTGGAGGAGAGTCCCTTGGACAGCAAAGAGAACAAATAGGTCAATACTGGGAGAAATCAACCTTGACTGTTCATTGGAGGGAAAAATAGTGAAGATGAAGCTAAAGTACTTTGGACAACAAATGAGAAGGGAGGACTCACTTGAGAAGGCTTTGATGCTGGGAAAGGTAGAGAGCAAGAGAAGAAGGGGGAGTCCAAAGATGAGATGGCTAGACGGTATTGTAGACGCAGTGGGCACAGAGCTGGGATGGCTGAGGAGGATGTGTCTTGAGGACAATGGTCCATGGGGTCGCAAAGGGTCGGAATCGACTGTGCGACTGAACAACAACAAAAGGCAAGAGAAGACAATAACGTTCCAACAAACAAACACAGGAATAAGGGATAAATTGCGGTAATGGCGGAATATGCTCGGCAGATACAGACGTTTTGATCTGGTTCTGCTTTTGCTTGGGATATAAGGTTCCTGCGTGATCAAGGGTGAAAGGAGGGACTGAGTGCTATTTATTCATTTAGATACCGCCCATCTGGGTGTTTTTATCCCACTCTGGGCGGTAAACAAACAGGGGGGAAACGACAACAATACGGATCAAAACCCACCACCAACACATACATCATAAACTAAACTAAGAACATCTGGAATGCCAAGGTTCGCCATCACGGTCCTATTGGAAACGCATTGCCGTGACGCCCAGCAGATGAGAAAATAAATGTTGCCCTGGTCACATGACACACAAAGGCAAGAGACGGGGAGGAAGGGAAAGGGGCTGGAAGAACTCCATTTCCCAGACGACCTTGCGAGAAGCTTTGCCTCGTCTGGTTTAAGGGGCTCGCCAGCCTGCAGGGAGCGTTGTGTTGTGAGCGGGGCGTGTGCAGAAGGCAGGGTTGGTGAGCGCCCCTTTCCCTACCGCTGGCAATGATAGGTGAGTGGAGCCGGCGGGCAATAACCTTCCCTCCCAATAATCTCCTTTTGGGCAGAAAGAAAGGGCCGCTTAAGTGTGTTTGTGCCGGTTGCGTCACAATGGAGCTGTGCATTCCTTCCTTTTACTGACGAGCCCAAAGCCCCTGTGCTTTGTGCACGCATGCACCCAGCTTGTCAGTACGTGTCCTGAAACAATTGCACGCTTCCACACAGGGGCTTGGACACAACAACATCCCAGTGTTGTTGTGTAGCACTTGCAAAGGTCTTCGAGTCCTCGGCTGGATTTCTCCCTCCGTCCTTTGTGTACTCCAAAAGGTCAAACCATACACGCCTTGGTTAAGCACTTCTCCAGGGGAAAACAACACAACACACACACACACAACCTCGCCACCCACTCGTCTTCCCATGCTGTGCTTTAGCACTGGAAAGGAGCAAAGAGGGGGGGAAAGGATTGCCCTTTAACTGACCTCCCACTGAGGGGGAATGTATTTAGTGTATTTAAATTCTATACCGCCCATCTGGGATATTTTCCCACTCTGGGCGTCGTACAAAAGTTAAAACCAGAATATATACACACAATAACAATTGATGGTATCCAAGGAAGGCACCACAGAGTGAGCCGCTGTCTCTCTCCCACCTCCTGCCAGCCTACCAGTTCAAAAGTAAGAAATTGCAAGTAGATAAATAGGTACCTATTCAGGTAGGAAAGGTAACAAGAGTTCTGTGCACTCCGGTGTCTAGTCATACCTGCCACATGACCACGGAAACATCTGCAGGTGCAGACAGCACTGGCTCTTCTGCTTTGAAACAGAGGTGAGCACTGAACCCTAGAGTCGGATACGACTGGCTTTCGAACAAGGACGACCTTTACCTAAGGATGACATTATATACTTATTTATTGGCTATAGGGAGAATGCTCTTGAAAGCCTCTATAACATACCTGTCAAGCACAGCTCTGGAGATTACGGGACCTGCGCAGAACGTTTTTGCGCAGGTCCGTTGTACGCATGCGTAGAAGGCTTTTACGCATACGTAGAACGTTTCTGCGCAAGTCCGTTCTACGCATCCGTAAAAACCTACGCATGCGTACGACGGACCGCAGAAACGTTCTGCGCAGTTCACTTCTACACGTGCGTAGAAGGCTTTTACGCATCCCCTTCTGCACAGAAGCCTACGCATGCGTAAAAGCCTTCTATGCATGCGTAAAAGCCTACGCACGCATAGAAAGGACCTGTGCAGAAGGAATGTGCAGTAACTCATTTCCCCCCTGCTGCCAAATTACGGGGTAGCGGCAGCTCCGGGCGGGAAATGACAAAAATCGGCGCAAAAATACGGGAAATCCCGGTCAATCTGGGATACTTGGCCGGTATGCTCTGTAAAGAGTACAGTTTTAAGATGTTTCTTAAAGACAAGTACAGGACACATACTGAGGAAGGGATCAAAGGAAAGTTCTGCCGATGGTTGAAATGCTAAGTAAAGCAACCCAACCTCTAAAAACTTGCTTTAAAATATGAATTAGAATGTCCCCTTTGGTAAAAAAAAATCCCACATAAACATGATCCACTTCTTGAAGCAATGAGAAGTCTCAGGAGCCCTATTCAAAAGGCTTGAATTTAGTTTGTAGCAAAAAGCATTGAGGATGTCTGTGTGTTTGTGTGTCTGCTTTATTTACAAATACATAAGAAGTGGAAACATATGCTTCTGCAAGACATAAGACACTCAGGCTGTTTACCTAGGTCTGTCTCTACCCCAAGACCAGCAACATACAGTAGTTGCTAATGGCAGTAAAAAAATAATACTTTGTCGACCGCTGTGTTACCCAGAATTGTCAGACTTATTCTCCAACTTTCGTTCCTGAAATAGCAAGGACGGGATGTCTCATTCCCAACTTTTGATTGGCACTGTAATTTGAAAGTTAGTAAAGGTAAAGGTTTCCCTTGCTCGAAAGCCAGTCGTATCCGACTCTAGGGTTCAGTGCTCTTTTCTGTTTCAAAGCTAAAGAGCCAGCGCTGTCTGCTTCTGCAGACGTATCTGTGGTCATGTGGTAGGCATGACTAGACACCGGAATGCTGTTACCTTCCCATCGAAGTGGTCCCTATTTATCTACTTGCAATTTCTTGCTTTCGAACTGCTAGGTTGGCAGGAGCTGGGACAAAGACAGGAGCTCATTCCGTCCTGCAGTACTCAGAAATCGAACTGCTGACCTTCCGCCTCCCAGTCAGCGTCTTAGCCACTTGAGCCACGGCAGTTAGGAGGGGAAAAATCCTAGTTATTAGTAACATTCCTGTGCTCTCTTTAAGTTTAGCTTATTCGCTGTAATAATTCCCAGTAATCAAAGCGGCAAAAATTGCAACAATGGCTGTGGGCAAAACTTGGATCTTTTTCTGAATCCTATTTATAGTGAGTTGTGTGCCAATGCCACTACATTTCTCATTACTTCTTTTTCTGCCAAATCCGAATATTGGTCATCCTCATGGCGATCAGCCATGAAGACTGTCTTGAGAATATAATGTCATGGTCTTTCATCTGCCTTCCACATCGCAGCATGACATCCATACCACTTATTCAGTTCTGTGAGTCATTTTTTTGGCCCTGAACCCTTTTTGTACATAAAGTCTGCCTCAGCCCTAGGCTAGTATTGATGAAGCTGCTGCTCTCCATCAAGATGGATTGAAGTGGGATTTAATCCACTTGGGAACGATCACCCTTCCCTGTGCACTTTGGCACCCAAGGCTGTTAGTCTTCAGGGTTGTCAGGTTAGTTAACTGCTGTACTGCTTGGCACTTTCATTGAGTTGCTGGTAGTATGTTCTATTCCAGGGGTACGCAACCTACGGCCTGCGGTGCCAAATTATCCGTCTCCCACCCTTGCTCCAGCCACCAGAGCTGCCGGAATTGGCTGCGGACTTGTGTTTATGGCTGTTGTAAACACATTTACAGCAGCCGTAAATAATGGGGGGGGACCATCAGTCTGGCCCTCTCAACTGTCTGAGGGAGCGTCACCTGGCCCCCAACTTATAAAGGTTGGCTACTCTTGGTCTATTCCAGGAGTTCTCAATCTTTTTAAGCCGGAGCCTGGTCGTGCTCCCTCAGGCAGCTTCAGGGGCCGGATGGCTATTTTGCACTTCTTTCACCACATGGCACTTCCTGGTGTGATGGAGGTGGTGGTGGGCCACATGAAATGGTGCCGTAGGCTGCATCCAGCCCATGGGCTGCAGGTTGAGAATCTCTGGTCTATTATAGCAAACTAAATGATAACCAGTTAGTATCACAGCACATTCTTATGTTTAGTTATTTGGACATATATTTACTGTGTTTAGTTAAGTTTAGGAGGGGGAGCATGCAGGAAACACTACAGGTTTGGGGTAGGCTGATTCACACATTCCCCTATTGACCATGGAATGCAATAGGAAATGTGAATCAGCCCAGAGCCTCAATCCATAGTTTTTCCTACTTTCCTTTTGCTTGTGTTTAAGAGCATGCAATCGGTTTGAACTGATGCAGAAAGAAAAGTGAGCATGCTCACAAAGTGGTGCTTTCTTTCATAAAGCATCTTTCTCTTCACCTTGCATCTCAAGGGAGGACAAGTAGCTTTCCCTTCTTCTTACTGTCTGTGTGCGCGCACACACATGCACACACACATACACACAAGCAACATCAGTACTCAACTCTCTCAGCAAAGGCTCTCCTCTCCCAAAACTCTTCTCTTTTTTTTTGGTAAAAGGCAATCATCATTTATGAATGATTTACGTGTGCGCCGTAACACCAAGAATTTGTACTTTGTTACACTTGAACGTTTGTAGCCCATAATAAAGTCTGGCTGCATAATTTTCATGGGTCTCCCTTTGTTGGCTCACTGTGAAGCTATTTAGTATTTGCCTGTAATTGCTGCCTTTGGTTTTGTGCCTACAATCGTCCTGCATTCTAAAGAGAATTTGTAGAAAATCTGGATTTTGATAATAAAGCTCCTGTGAGCCTGTGTTTCTTTTCTTTAGTAAACAATATGATATATACAGTATAGAGATGTAGAAATTTCTTTACATCTAGGTATAGCATGCATGTTCTGAAATATTGTTTTGCCAATCAGCTGCATCTTGCTTTGCTGACGTTTATTGTTATCTGGAGTAAAAGTATTTCTTATTTTTTGGATAGCAGTGGAGAAATATTTTCTCCTCCCAAATATTGTACAGTACATTTATTGTAGCCTTAGCATTAGCTGTTAAATCATGGGTGGAGTAACTGCCACAATACCAGCCAGCATTGGTAAAAGACAATAAGAAATGCAATACAACAACATATGAAAAGCAACATGTTGTCTAGCTTTATATTTTCTGCAAAATGGATTAATCCACGCATAGTAGATTTACCTCAGATTTCTAACTTTATATCTCCTGAAACATCAAGAATACCAGTTGGTTGACATGAAAATTAGAATACTGTACTCAGGTCTATGGCTAAATTTTATACTGTGCATGAAGCATTATTCAAGATCTCTAACTATTCAGGCCTCTTGTAGTTTGCACTGCAGACATAATTCAGGATTGAAATCACATAGCGTGCAGGTGTGTGTAAGGATAGTACGCAGGTATAATTTCATACTGGGCTATCTGATGGATGCTGTGATATATCAGAATGTCTTTGAAATGTAATTTCAACTCAAGTCTTTTTTTAAAAAAGTTTTATTTAATCTAATGGAGAATCTCAGTCAATGATCATAGGTACTGAGATTAGGATTACAAGATTAATCTGAATTTCAGGGCAGGGCATAGAGCAGTGGTTCCCAACTTTTTTCTGGGCATGCTCCATCTAAGCATCTCTAAAATCCTGATGCCCCGCCCCTATGACATATAATTCTTATTATTCAAAAAAGTGAACTTCTATTCATGTTGAGGAACCCTAAAAGGCCATTAACTTGGTCTAAACAAGCTTGAATTGCTCCCTTTAAAAATTATTTTGCCCACTCATGGGGTGTGCTCCCCATGTTGGGAACCACTGTTACAGAGGAAATTATGTCAACATTTTTATTTGTTGTTTCTTCATAATGTAACATCCTAAATCTCAGTTGTTAGACCCTGCTACAGTAGACCTATTACCCAAAATCAAGTTGTTGAATATAGTAAATCACACTGGAGTAGGTCTACTGAATCAGTAATAATTTGGTGAGCCAACTCTTCTAATCGCAATTTACTTTAGCATAGTAAGTCGCAGTTAGAGGAAACCCATTTTAATCTGTGAAATATGCAGTGTGGACTACTGTAGCATGATTTGACATTTTAAGCAACTTGCTTTTGGACACTGAATCAATAGTGGAATGGTAAATCAACAATTATGTAAATCACACTGATTGATTGGGTCTACTCTAGTTAAGACTACACTAGGAATTTTGACAAATTCTAAATCAAGTTGGCAAAAAAGTTATTATGAGATGAAGTTGTAGATTACTCCCCGTCCCACCCCAGCTTTATGACTGATGTGTGCTTGAACTTCCCTATTACTTTTGTGAATTAGAAGTACTGTTGTAGTTTTATTATATTTTGCAGTACTCCTTGTATTTCAGATTTGTTCACTACCTATGCAAACTCATTCCTCAGGTAAACATATGCTTTCAGGACCAATCTTAAAATATATAGGATTGCTACTAATAGGTGGGAGTTCACTACATTGGATAGGCATAGATAAAAATGGCTATCGCCAGATTTTAATTGTTTTAAAGGAAAAGTAGCAAACACTCTTTTAAAATAGTGTCAATCATAATGACAAACTCCATCCCTCACAGAAAAACATACCTTTATACTACAGTATATGCATCGGTTTGCCTTTCTAAGGCACAGAGAACAAAAAATGGCAAATGATAATAATTCAAGGCTGACCCTACCATTTTGCAGAGTGTGGCAGTTGCCTTAGGTGGGAGGGTCCCCTCTTAGAAATGCTGGTAACCTATTAAGAAAACTGGCTTCTGCATGCCTGTCTTAAAACTTCTCAGCTAGCCTATTCCTCTTTGAAGGTACTACAGCCGTGATGGCAAACCTTGGCACTCCAGATGTTCTTGGACTTCAATTCCCAGAAGCTCAAGCCCCTGTGAATCCACATGAATGGGTTTGCTTTGATTCATCCAGCCCGTGCTGCCTTCATCGCTCCTGGAAGTGGAACGTCCGCTTCCTGGAGTGACGAGGGCAGCGCGGGCTGGATGAATTGCAGTAAACCCATTCGTGTGGATTCACAGGGGCTTGGGCTTCTGGGAATTGAAGTCCAAGTACATCGGGAGTGCCATGGTTCGCCATCATGGTACTGCAGTATCCCATTGCCAGTGCTGAAACAGGATACAGCTACCAGTCTTATCTGCCTTTGTACATGGAATATGGAGGAAGCATTTTGTTCTTTACATCTGTTGACAAAGATTTGTGGGCTGGTTGTGCATGGTAAATCTGTCTTTGTAGTGTACTGTTTTGCTGTGCAAGTGAGAGATGACATGAAAATGCTTCGGCTGGTTGTTACCACTGATAATATTGGTAGAAACACTTAAAGAAGTAAGCGGTTAAAATTCTAGTTGCAATATGAACTGTCTTTCCATCACTGCTCAAACTGTTGCCTAGTCTTACTATCTGTGATTTATCTCTAGAATTCATATTTAATATAGATTTTTTTTTTTTGTATTGCTAAGGGACTGCAGTGGATTAGTGGTTAAATTGCTGAACTTGATGACTAGAAGGTTGGCAGGTCAGCAGTTGGAGACCCGAGTGCTGCACAACAGAGTAAGCTCCCCTCTCTGTCCCAGCTCCTGCCAACCTAGCAGTTTGAAAGCAAGAAATTGCAAGTAGATAAATAGGTACCACTTTGGTGGAAAGGCAAACAGTGTTCTGGGCACTCCAGTGTCTAGTCATGCCTGCCACATGACCACGGAAACCTCTGCAGTTGCAGACAGCGCTGGCTCTTTGGCTGTAAACAGAAATGAGCACAGAACCCTAGAATTGGATACGATTGGCTTTTGAGCGAGGGTGACCTCTACATTTACCTTTTGTATTGCTAGTTCAGGAATTGTTTTTAAAACAAGCATAAGTAATGAGTCTATTTTTGATCTCTATTGCTTCAAGTTGCCAGATCTGTCAGCTACAAAGTTGGAGAAAAGATAATTTCCCAGGATACCTCTGTTTTGTGATCTAACCCCTTTCCTCCTTGCTGCACTTTTGTTTACAGACCTTACTACCAAGAGTGTACAACACATGTCATTCGTCTTTCTGTTTCATCTTGTCCCACATTTGACTCTATATGGCGTCGTCTTAAATCTGTTACTTTTCCTGATGTTTTAGTTGTTGCTTCATGTATCTGAATAGTCAGTGGCCAAAATCCTATTGATTTTCGATGGAACATTGATACAATTGCCCTAAATCTTGGTGGTGAAGTACAAGTTACAATATTGGCATAGGCAGTTGCAGTTGTTTGCCAAGTATCCATCCACAATTGGCTATGCTAGTGTCTTAACTTGTGACAATTTGTCAGTTTACACTAATTGGGTTACCATCCTGCCAGCAAGGCGATGCTGATCATCAAGTGGCGGTTAACTAACCCTGACAACCCTGAAAACTAACAGCCTTGGGCAGTGATGCATCCCAATTTTTTTTACTACCACCTCTATGGGCGGGGCCAAATCTGTGGGCATGGCCAACGCAATGGGGTATGGAGGTGGGCATGGCCGGCCAGGTGGGCGGAGCCTGGGGAATTTCCGCTATCGGTTCTCCCGAACAGGACAGGACCAGCTTCAGTGCATCACTGGCCTTGGGTGGCAGTCCACAGGGAAGAGTGATGATCCCCAAGCGGATTAAATCCCACTTGAATCTATCTTGATAAAAGCAGCTTCATCAAAGGAGTAGTAGTAGGAGAAGCATAGTTATGCCGGTAGCCACAACAAGTAGGGTTTTCACCACTAATATTTATTTTGTTTTTGGTCAATTAATTGGACATTTATCAAATTATTCTTAAAGCAAGCAATGATAGAAAACATCATTGGTCACCAGGAGTAACTGCATCATTTCTTGAGTATCATACTAAATGGAATTTACATAAGGAAATTAACTATAAAGCACTGCTTTGTTGTTCAGTCGCACAGTCCATTCTGACCCTTTGCGACCCTATGGACCATTGTCCTCCAAGGACCTCTGTCCTCCACCATCTTCCTCAACCCGCCCAGCTCTGTGCCCGCTAGTTGTGCTCAAACTAATTGGTTATATTTTAAAGCTACTATTTTAACATCCATATACTCGAATGCCAGTTTGCAGATTATTAGCTTTTGCAACTGTAGCAAAATCTATTGTCACTATTTCCCGAATGTTCTTAGTGAGGGATTACATCAAACAGCTATTTTCGAACATTATACCTTCAGTGAAAGCAAACTTTTTCAATGCTGATCTCTTCTACCAAGCCCCTGTGGCCCCTGCAAGTCAGCAGTACAGTCCTGTGCTCTCTGTCAGTATGCAGATGATACCCAACTGTACATCTCAGCCCGTGGGGACCCAAGTGATGCAGTCGAAGTCCTAACCAGGTGTCTGGAGGCTGTTCTGGTCTGGATGGGGGACAATGGGCTTCAGCTGAATCCTGGCAAGACTGAGTGGGTGTGGGGCCCCGTGGTCTCCCGGGAGCTACCATCTTTGGTTCTGGATGGTGCCTCGCTGCCTCAGACAGATCCAGTGCATAATCTGGGGTGGTCCTGGACTCGTGGCTACTGCTCAAAGAGCAGGTGGCAGCCGTGGCTAGGAGGGCCTTTGCACAGCTTCGTGCTATTTACCAGTTAAGCCCGCTCCTAGACTGGGACTCCTTGCTCACAGTCACTCACTCTCTGGTCACCTCCAGATTGGATTATTGTAATATGCTCTACATGGGGCTGCCCTTGATGACCATTCGGAGGCTTCAGCTGGTCCAGAATGCGGCTGCTCGGGCGGTGATGGGGTGCGGGCGTTATGCCCGTGCATCGCCACTGCTTCGGGAGTTACACTGGTTGCAATTCAAGGTGCTGGTCTTGACCTTTAAAGTCCTTCATGGCATTGGACAAGGGTACTTAAGAGACTGCATCACCCTGAGGTATTCAGCCCATCCTATGAGGGCAGACAGGATGGGCTCAGTGCTGGTCCCATCAGCGAAAGATGTACATCTCACTGGGACCAGGAAGAGAGCATTCTTCATATCTGCCCCATCCCTGTGGAACCTCTTTTCACCCGAACAACGTCTCCAATCTGAATTATCCCACTTTAAAAGAATGTTAAATACATGACTTTGCCAGCGGGTGTGGGGCATGTGTGGCTCCTCTACCCAACCATGCTGGCTGGTCTAGCCTGTCCGGGGGGACTCATATTGTCTTGTTATTCCTGTTTTTAATTGTTTTTTTAATTGGGGGTGGAGGGAGGGTGAGGGTGGTTTAAATGGAAATAGTATTTTTATGTGTTTTAACTTGGATTTTAGCTGTGGCTTTTTAGATAACTGTTTTAGTCCTTAATTGTTTTAATGGTCCTCTATATTGCATTTTTTTCCTTGTTGTTTAGCCGCCCTAAGTGGTGCTTGCACCAGGAGGGTGGGGTACAAACAAACAAACAGATAAACAAACAAACAAACAAACTTCGACACTAGAGCACTACCTAGGCCTGTTGATATAGGCCGCAACAAAGGCCAAATAGGAAGGTGTATTAATAGTTTGAACATACTCTGTCTGAAAAGTGACATCAGAAGGTGTGATTTCCATCTCTCTCATGCTTCTTTCTCACCCATAGAGTGAAGACATAGGATTAATAAATGTGGGGAGGAAATCAGCTTGGGAATTGCAGTTTTAAAGAAACTTTCTCTTCTGCACCCAGTTTCAACATCTGGCACTGCTTTTCATTTTAAAGCTACTAAAGATATTGGGAAATGTGTCTCTTTGTTGTTCTATGACTTCAGAATGCTTCTGTCCTATGGTGCCCCTAATCAAAATGGATTTGATTTAAATCATGAAAGCCGTTATCGCTTTTAGAGAAGGAGGTAAGGGCTTGTCTTTATTTGTATAAAGTGGGGGAGGGACAATAGCTAGGGTTGCTACTCTAAAGAAATCAGGATAATTGAAAGCAATCCTGGACATTCTGATAGGACTTCCAAGAATGTGGAACATTATAACATATTGAACAGGACTGGAATAAATTCAGTTCAGAATTGGAAAATAGCGCAGATCAGGTTTATTAGTTCTTATCTCCATTAATTGCTGTTAATCTTTGGTGACACAAAATTAGTTTGTGTCACCAATATTCAGTCAAACAAATATCGTCAGAAAAATATGTTTCTGATGATATCTGCTTGACTGAATAGTAGGGAAGATAGAAAAATTGATTTAAATAATCTGTACAAAAGCTTATGAAATCTCTTAATATTTAAACTCCAATCAAAAAATTGTCTCATAATTCTTTCTTTATTCATGTCAGAATCACCACCAGCATATAATAAATTACAAAGCATATAATAAAGTACAAAAATTAACACATCTAAAACCAAAATAGAATGTAAAAGGGCTAGATGTAAAGGGCCAATATTAGGCCACATCAACAGCATTTCCTCTTGCCAACATAAGCTCCTCCTCAGTGCACGTTGAGGAGCATTGTATGCATTGTATCATATGGGGGATAGTTTGTACTTCTTCGCAGTCACACAGGCTGTCACCTATAGGGAAACCCCACTTTCTCAGATTAGCCCTTGATCTTCCTATCCCTGCACACAGTATATTTAAAGCTTTACACACAGGCCATGGTTGTTCTTGGCCAGGTGGTAGAGAATCATGTGGTTCTACCCAGTTATTTGGTAGCTCCTTGCTCGTCTTCCATGACTCTAAGGCAGTCTGTGGGGGCTGGTTGTTCAGAGGGGTAGAAGTTGTGAGGAAGCTATGCTTTGATTTCATTCTCTGCTTTGGTGGTTGGTGATCAAATAGCAGGTATGTTTCCGAGGAACTTGCTTTGACTCACTCTTTCTGAGCAGCACTTTCTTGACAGAATTTTGATGGTGGGATGCCAGCTAAGTAATGCACTTTTTGTATTGGGGTTGGTTTTAAACATCCTGTGACCAGTCTCGCTGTTTCATTTAAGGCCACATCCACCTGTTTTGCATGTTTTGATCTGTACCACACTGGACCAGCATACTCGCCTGCAGAGTGATATAAAGCTAGCCTAGAAATTCTGAATGTGTGTGGTTGGGCACCCCAACTTGTGCCTGTTATTTTCCTCAGAATATTGTTCCTGCCCCCCCCCAAAAAAACCCTTCTGTTTGGTATTAAGGCAGTGGGTCTTGAAAGTGAGAGTTCGATCCAGGGTAACTTCCAGGTATTTGGGGGTGATGCAATGTTCAAGCCTGGTGTCATTCCAAGTCACCTGCAGTCTTCTTGATGCCTCATGGTTTTTCAAATGAAAAGCACAGAGTTGAGTTTTTAGGCAGTTTGGCTTTAGTTGGTTATCCCTATAATACACATTCCTATCAACCATCCCGATTTGGACGGGATTACCCCGTAATCCTGCGCCGATTGACGTCATTTCCTGACCCGCGCTGCCCAAACCCCGTAATTTGGCAGCGGGGGAAAGGAGGCACTGCACAGCCCATCTGCGCAGGTCGCGTTGCACGCATGCGTGGAAGGGTCTACATTTCCGTAGCTCCCTTCCACGCATGCGCAGAAGGCTACGCTGCCTGCGTAGGCTACGCAAGCGGTGTAGACCTCCACGCGCATGCGTACAATGCGACCTGCGCAGACCCGGTTTGCGCAGGTCCCGGATTCGCCAGAGCCGCGGTTGACAGGTATGATAATATATAGCCATTAAATTCAAAGCCTCACTCATTTTTTTCTCAACAGTCTTAACATGTTGTGCACTGTGTGGCAATTGCCAGGTCGTTGGCGTAAAGAACACTCCTAATGGCTTCCGGCAATGGTTGATCATTAGTATATACTGTATGTTAAACCAGGCTTTCTCAATGTTTTCTCGCCAGGGGCCTGAGTCGTGTCTGTTTCCTGGATTTACGTGTTCATCGTCACCGGTGGCACACGGTGGTGCTTGCGGCTGCAGCTGTGGTGGCACTTTTTTCCTGTGGTTTTGGACAGGCTCCGCTGGTTCCCAGGGCAGTGGAAGCATTTGCAGAGTTCGATCGTTGCATTTTTTTTAAAAAAATCACTGCTTCCCCACTTTGTAATCTGTTGACATCAGTACCACATGCCTAGGGAACTCTCCAAGCGCCGTGGATTACTTGCTACGACAAAGCGGGGAAGCAGTGAATTTTTTTAAAAAACACAGTGATCGAATTCCACAAAGGCTTCCGTTGCTCTGGGAACCAGTGGAGCCTGTCCAAAACAGCAAAAAATAAAAAGTGTGGCAGCCGGTGCCACCGTTATTGCGATGTATGGCAGTGGGGGAGGTCCTAGAGGTGGTGGGGTGACCACTATGGGCCAGATTAATGAGATACATGGGCCAGAGTAGGCTCAAGGGCTGGGGGTTGAGAAAGCCTGTGTTAAACAGTGTGGGGGCTAGCACACTGCCATGTGTGAGGCCATTTCTTTGAATTCTCCATTGGATGTGTTGTCCTTGGAAATTGACAACAAATCTATGGTTTCCTAATAAACAGCCTATGATTTTTGTGAATTTAAAATTATTTGTGATGTGGGAGACTTTCTTCAGCAAGGCTGCATGGTTGACTGTGTCATAAGCTGCAGTTAGATCTATAAACACTACGCCTGTGATTCCCTTCAGTTTAAAACCATCGATGTACTGTGTTACATTAAGAATTTGTGCTGTACAATATTTGCTAGGTCTGAAACCAGTTTGCTGTGGTATAAGCCGGGGTTCTATTATTGCAGACAGTCGGTTCAGGATTAAACGTTCATATGTCTTATATAGGTTACTAAGAAGAGATATGGGCCTATAGCTTTTTGGGTCTTCTGGTGGCTTGCCTGGTTTAAGTATAGCTATCACCAAAGCCTTCCTCCATATCTTTGGTATCTGACTACATTCAAGCAGTTATGATACAGGCTAAGTAATGATTTAAGTAACCATAATATGCAATTAAAATGTATAATCACACCATAATGAGATCATACCTGTCAACCCACGGCTCCGGAAAAATGGGACCTGCGCACATCGCTTGTGCGCAGGCCGCTTTCCATGCATGCGTGGAAGGATTTTACCCCTTCCACGCATGCGTGGAAGCGCTATGCCGCTTGTGCAGCCCCTACGCAAGCGGCGTAGTGGTTCCGCGCATGTGTGGAAGGGGTAAAACCCTTCCACGCATGCGCGGAAAGCACTATGCCACTTGCGTAGGGGCTGCACAAGTGGTGTAGCGCTTCCACACATGCGCGGAAAGCGTTCCCCCCGTTGCCAAATTACGGGGTTTTGGCAGTGGGGGGCGGGTTATGACGTTAATCGACGTCAAATTATGGGGTTTTCCCGGCCAAATCGGGATGGTTGACAGGTATGAATGAGATCTTTGAGTTTTAACAGATTGAAAATATCATATATGGGTGGCGGGTGTTAAAAAGGATTTTAACAGTAAATCTATTTTAAAAAATCAAATTTATATTTTAAAAAACAGACTCAATTTTAGAAAGCTGGATTTTAAAAAAATATTTTATCCACTTTGACCCTAATAGAGTTTACATTGAATGTATTATATTCAAGGAGTATTATACCTTTCTCTGTCTGTCTCTCCCCCTTCTCTCCCTCCCCCCCCTCTCTCTCACACAGAGAGAGTATCCATTGCTAAGCAGGGATTTGAACTCTCATTTCCAGAGTCCTAGGCCCATTGTATACTATATCACACTTTACCACACTATTTCATTTGAAGGAGATGCATCATATGTCCTCTATAAATTATCAAACTTAGTCTTAATTGTAAACCCTAGAATCCCCCACCTTAGTCTGTAGCTGCATGTTGTGGGGGAAAATCAGTAACGCTGAATGTGAAGTTTTTCCAATGAGCTTGTCTGCTATTAACCTGCAATTTTCTTCCAAGAAATGTCTAGTATTTCTCTGATCACAGTTTGCAACGCTTGGATTTGGGTCTGGGAAGTTCAGGCTGATAGCATGTCAGGGCAGTGACACACTTGATAGACTTCTGATGCACTCAGGTATCTGGAGGTTTTTTTTTTTTTAGGATTAAATTTTAAAGGTTTTGCATTCTGAAGCACTCTTTGGTTACAGGAAAGAAAGCCTTCCAGCTTCACTGGTCCATTGCTTGCGTTCTGAAAATTCTTGAACACTCTGTTCATTTTTCTTAGTAATTTAGGCTGAAATATTATCCCCATGTATTTGTTGACACATCTGACTACACATTTATAGGGGCATGGGTATTAAAGACTAGTTGAGAATGTTTTATTACACATTAAGTCTTGCACATGTACACCTAATTGAATACATGTTCAGAACTTTATTAGAAATCACTACACTGTGACAGAAGTCGTATGCTTAGATGGTGGGGGTAAATAAAGAACATATAGAATTCAAATATAAAGTTTATTACAAAAACTGAACATAATGTGTTAGATTAATTTTGTAAAATGGGCTGGGAGTGGCATGGTAGAACATGAGGGGGGAAATCAAGGTGTAGGCACATGCTGAAGAGAGGATAGGAAAGACTGATAAGAAGATAGGAGAAAATAATTCTAATAGGGACAGGATTAGCATAATAGAGTTAGCAACACCAGATTAAAATGTGATTTATTTGACCTGTGAGAGACAGTGTTACTGTCTACTACAGGGCCAACCTTGGTGCTCCAGGTGTTCTTGAACTTCAATTCCCAGAAGCCCTGATCAACTGGTGTGCTGACTTGGGCTTCTGTTAATTTAAGTTCATGAACACCTGGAGCACCAAGGTTG
Organism: Bradypodion pumilum; assembly: GCA_035047305.1. Lineage (NCBI taxonomy): Eukaryota > Metazoa > Chordata > Lepidosauria > Squamata > Chamaeleonidae > Bradypodion > Bradypodion pumilum. The sequence continues at coordinate 94,804,667 of JAWDJD010000001.1, forward strand.
GCCACCTCTGGTCTACTAGGTAGGAAGGAAAAATAAATGCAGAATCAGAAAGGAAAGGAAATGCAGATACTTGTTCCAGAGTAAATGAATTCCTTCCTTCAAGGTGTGTTGTAGCTGGGATTGCTACAGTGCTGTTGGATAATTTGTTCCTTACAAATGCTTGTGAATTTTGAAGGAGTGCAGCCACTTGGACTATTAGATGATTGATGCAGTCTCTTTTTCAGTGTTTTTTTTTTTGGGGGGGGGGGGAGTTGGATGACTTGTCAGGAAGAACCCAAGGGATCGGTTGTCCCTTTATCCCCTGCAACTCTGTATCCAGAGTTCCTAACCAAACATTCCCTAGTAGATTGGTATGGAGTAGAAGAGGCTAAAAAAGCATGCCCAAGCATTGAGATGAGACATAGGATAGGAGGAGGCTTGTAGGACCCAGAAAGGGAGAAAGTTCAAAAAGTTCTGAGATGGATATTAGATAGTAAATAAAACAAACAAAACAAAAAGACAAATAAATGTGGCACTTTAAGGACTACTATAGTTTAATGTTAGCTTTTGTGGATCAAGTCCCAGGTATGATGGGCTAAGCAGTTCACGAATCTTAGGATTCCTTTAACCTTTGCCTTCCTGGAAGAGATACAGTACACTTTAAGAGAGCTTGGAAGCCATTGAGGATTGATAGCCAGTGCCATTGAGATAATTAGCTGTTGTTCTCTAAAAAGGGATCCCACCCCACCCCACCTATAAAATATGTATTTCACCCATTTTCCTGGAGAGAAAGGGTGGAAGTCCAGTTATACTGTCCTCTGGGGGAAATAGGACATGGACATCTTTCAATGTTAGGAGATAAATTTTGTTATTTTGCTTGTGTGGTTGCTGTATATTATCCATTGATATGTCTTTATGTGAAAATTTGTAACCTTTCATCTAAGTTTTATTTACTTTTTACTTTTTTTGCTTTCTCTCTTCTTAATAAAACTTATAAAATCCAGTCTGGCATTTAGAATTGGATTTAGCTAAGGGAAATCTAATCCTTGATGTATTAGTGAAAAGGAAAGGGACAAAGCCAGGACAATATATATCCTTTTATTTATTTATTTATTTATTTATTTATTTATTTATTTATTTATTTATTTATTTATTTATTATTTTCCAAGATTTGTATTGCCATCCAATTCCAGAGACACTGGACAGCGTACAGATATTAAAACCATCACAGTAAAGGGGCAAAATATGGCAATGTATGGCAGTGAAGGGGAAAATGTATGGCAATATCATCAATGCATTGATACAAATGTTATGTATGGCAATATCATCACATGCTGATTTTAAAGCTGGGATTGGTTTTAAGCAGAATTCCATTTCACTGCAGCAGCCGGTTAAGGTAATTGGGAATGATGTGTTCCGATACCAAAGGCAACTTTGGATCATCAATATTGTCCCTGCGGAGCTGACCTTCAATTCTAATTTCCTGATGAGTTGAAATAACTTTAGACATATTAAAGCTTTGCAATTCTTGCCTTTCCTCATTTGGTATTCTCTGTGGAATTTGTTCAATAGAAACATATGTTCAAGACTTCAGAATAATTACAATATCACTAAAAGCTTCGTAACTAGATTACTGAAACTTAATATTAAAAATTGGATTTTCATTGATCCAGTCCTTTCAAATTATTCCTAGTGGTTTTTTTCTTTCCTCAAAGAAAAAGAAATGCCTGAGCAAACCTAAGGGTATTTTATGCAATGTTAATCTTAGCTTTTTTTTAAAAAAAAATTTAAATCCCATACAAGTTAGAAAATGCAGTTATCTTTATTACTTTCTTATGAGGCTTCTTTAACTATGTTGGCCATCTTCAATTATACAGTTTAATTTACCTTGTTACCATTACTTTAAACAGATACAGTGGAACCTTGGTTAACAAATGGCTCGGCTAACATAAAAATCGCATAACAAAAGGAAATCCATAGAAAATAAAATAGTGGCTTGGTTTACAGAATTTTTTTGGAATGGATTAATTGGTTTTCAATGCATTCATATGGGAAACCATGTTTCGGTTAATGTATTTTGATTTCAATGCATTACTATGGGAAATTGCATTCACTGCATTCCTATGGGAAATTCAGTTAAAGTAATTTTCTCTGTAAGAAGCATCCCAGAGAATGCATTAATTACGTTAACCAAGATTCCACTGTAATTTGCACTAAAATGTCCCAAGGGAGCTCTTCATTGTGTCCTGCTGCTTGGTAAGATGAATTCTGATAAATGCGGAAAATAGGGCCTTCCCAGAGATGCTGCCTAAACTGTAATCCCCACTTATGACCTGTAAAATAGGCTAATGTTTTATTGTACTTTCATTCACATGTGCCCTCAGAATTTTGTCCAGCTGTGTTCAGTGAAGCTTCTTTCTAGGTTTGGTGCAATGGAAAGTTTATGAGTCATGAGGATGGGAAAATAGTAATAGATGACAAAGAAAAGGCAGAAGTGCTCAATTATTAATTCAACCTAGTTCCCCCCCCCCCAAACATGTAGCATGTAACTCTCTGAGTAACTTTGAAGTACAAGGGAAAGGAGCAGGATTGCATCTTGAGATTGATAAACAAACAGAATCAGATGAATTGCATCCAATGATATTGAAGGAACTGGCTAAAGAGATCTGAAAACCACTGTCTATCCTTTTTTTGAAATCATAGAGGGTGGGTGAAGTGCCAAACAATTGAAGAAGGTCTAATATTGTCCCTATCTTCAAAAAGGGTAAAAAAGAAGAACAGGGGAACTACAGGCCATTCAGTCTGATGTCGATCCCAGGGGAAATTCTGGAGGAGATTATAAAGTGGTCACTTTGCACATGTGTCAGATGGATATACAGTTGGTTATAAAATTGTATTCCAAGAGTTCTTATTAGTGGCTCCTTCTCAAGCTGGGAGGGGGTAATAAGTGGAGTACCACAAGGCTCAGTCCTGGGCACTGTGCTTTTCAACATTTTCATAAATGACTCGGATGAGGGAGTACAGGGAATTTTTATCACATTTGCTGATGACACAAAACTGAGTGGAAGAAAGGAGCAGAATTCAAAAATATCTTGAACACTGAGCTGAAACAACAGAATGAAATTTAACAGAGATAAATGCAAAATTCTACACCTAAGGGGAAAAACACAGATACAGTACACAGTTAAAAGATGGTGAACACTTAGCTCAGTAATACTACAAGCAAGAAGGATCTTGGAATTGTTATAGATCACCGGCTAAATATGAGTCAACAGTGTAATGTGGCTGCAAAAAAAAGGCCAATGCTGTTTTATGCTGCATTAACAGAAGTATAATCTCCAGAACCCGTGAGGTACTAGTCCTCCTCTGTTTAGTACTAGTTAGACCACATCTAGTGTCCTGTATCCAATTCTTGGAACCGTACTTTAAGAAAGATGCAAACAAACTAGCACAGTTATAGAAAAGGCAAAAAAGGATGATCAGAGGACTGAAAATTAAGCCCTATGAGGAAAGACTGAAGGAGCTGGGCATGTTTAGCTTTGAGAAAAGGAGGCTGAGAAGGGATATGATAACACTCTTCAAATATCTGTCCTGAAAGGAAATAATAAAGACAAGGGGAAGGATCTGTTCTGGATCATCCCAGAGTGCAGGACAAGTAATAACAGGCTCAAACTAAAGGAAAGTAGATATAGGCTGAATATCAGAAAAAACTTCTTAAATGGCTAGAGCTGTATGATAGTGGAAGCAACTGCTTCGAGAGGTGGTGAGTGCTCCAACACTGGAAGTACTCAAGAGAGAATTGGACAGCCATCAGTCAGATGTACTTTGATTCTGGTTCCTGCCCTGAGTAGGGGGTTGGATGTGATGACCTAAAAGGCCCCTTCCAACTCAGCTATTCTATGATTCTATGATGCCTGTGCACCATTTCCTGCCTGGTTGCATACTGTATGTCATAGTGACACAGTGCACTTAGTGTCACTACTAAAAAGCCAGGAGCAAGAGATGAGGATAGGGGTGTGTGCATTTTTGATGGATCATGATCTTTAGAGAAACACACTTGCTCTTCTTCACACTGAGCAAATGATCGTGGTATCAGCTGGAAAGAAACAGAGAGGAGTCATCAGACGTTAAAGCCAACTCACACACAACAACTGAACTATGTCTTTGTTGTGTATGTAACTTTAATTATTGCTGTAACATTGTGTAATTGTTATTATAGGATTGGGGTGATCCTCCATTTTGTCTTCTTGGTGCTGAACTATCGTGGGACTTGTGTTCCCGCCCTTTCTAACAAGACACACGAAGTCTTCACTCAGGTCCGATAACCCAACAATCACCCCACTCCTCTCCTAACCAATCATATTGTTTCCCGCCCAAATGTATCCATTGTACAGTGTATATACGGAGCTGTTGCACCATTGCTGTTCATGTTTGGTTTGCTTACAATAAAGCTGTGTTTGGCCCTTTTATGCTGGCTGCTTCTCTTCCATTCCCGAACATCAAAGTCTTCTTCCAGTATTGCTTGCCCTGAGAATTATTTCACCTCCTGGAGAACTGATGAAGCATAACATGTCCCCAAGGCTGTATCTGGTATTCTGAAACCTTCTTTGTGGATAAGAAAACTGAAATGTGATAACATGCCTAAGGCAGAAATAAGTGGAGATGTGGCAGTTCAGAGGGTGAACTGCAACTCTCACCATTCCTCAGCATCAACAGTAGTAATTAGAGTTGATGGAATCACACTCAACTACATCTGGAAGACCAAGCAGCCCTCAGACACAGCCCTGGCTTGTAGTTGTACGGCAACTGCAGTTAATATTTTTACAGAATAAGAAAAAAAGAAATAGTTGGATAAAATATAATTTTGATTGGATAAAATATATTAATTAAAAGTACAAAAACTGCTTTTGGTGGGAAGAACACTGGCTTTAGCACCATTTGGTTAGCCCAACTCTATCATGCTTTCCTGATCATTATACAATGCAATGTCTACTTTTTAGTCTGACAAAACTGCTTCCAAATGCCACAAACAGATCTGTCACATTAGAGTTAGCCGTGGGAAGGGTGATTATTGTAGAGAATTTAGGGACCTGATTGTCATGATTTGTATCTAAATATCTAGCCTTTTCCAAAAGCCTAGAAGATCCATTTATCTCTATATAGAAATAATCACTGTAGTGGGTTTCCTCTGAATCATGTTGTTAAGTTTTCTAGTTTCAATTATTATCTAAGTTATTTTGTCTATCACAAACATACTTGTGATACTTTCTTTTCTTCCACAGCTTCCCAAAAATGAAAATGATTTCACAGGACCCTCAGGATCATAAGGAGAGAAGTTTGAAATGTCTAATTTCTTGAAAATTGCCGATGTGGGCTGTGGTGGGCTCCAATTTTTTTTACTACCACACTGTGGGTGTGATATGGTGGGCATGGCCAGGGGGAAAGCCCTGCATTGCACCCGAATTAGGACTACAGTACTGTACTTTATTTCAAAATTTGGATGGGTGGGGCCAGCCAGAATTTTTGCTATCGGTTCTGGCGAACTGGTGCGAACCTGCTGATGCCCACCACTGGATGTGGGTGATGTTATTAGGCTTTTGTGACATAAATTATGGCAACAAAATTTCAGCCAGTGTCTCTGATTGTCACACACTGTCATGATACTGACTTTACTTGTGTAAGGGCACACAGTACAAAGGAATATGAAACCTTTCAAATTCCAGGAAAGACACATCATGCATTTAGTGAGGTATTCCAGAGTTTCTGTCAACTCCTTTCTTTTAGTTGGTGACAATCTCATGCCTATATTGAGATAGCATGAAAGAGTCTTTATCTCTTAAGTTGATATGGTAAAGGTAAAGGTCACCTTTGCTCGAAAGCAAGTCATATCCAACTCTAGGGTCTGGTGCTCATATCCATTTATAGCCAAAGAGCCAGTGCTATCTGCGTCTGCAGACATTTCCATGGTCATGTGGCAGGCATGACGACACCCAGTGCACAAGGGTTTGTCAAAAGAAGGGAGGCAATTCATAAGCCATGTTTGTCCAGATTTTTAGAGTTTTAAAGGTAGACATCAGCAGTTTGAAATGGGAGCAAAACTCCTGTTGTTGTTTTTTTACTCCCCTTTTTCATCACAAGGCATGCTGCAATTTCTGAGCTTTGATTCATGTAGTGGTTTTGTGGTAGAGGTCAAAAGATAATAGGGAAGAAGGTGTTGATCCAGCCTTTCCATGCTGAGGCTAAAAATCCATAATAGCACCTTCCGTTGAGTGTTTTTTTTTGGCGGGGGGATCCATTACTATCGGAGCATCCAGATAACATTATTGTTTGAAATACAGTAAGTGGTGAATTGCAGAAAATTAAATTGATGCACTTGTAGAGATACATAGCATCTGTCATCTTGAAGAATCAAGCATAATATAATGTCTGTATTGAGACCAGAGTCTTGAAGCATTGGGATATTGCATATTTGTTTATTTCTTGTATGTGTGAGTGTGAGATATTTCTATTTTTACAGAATCTAATATACTAGCTGACTTCCATTTAGGTAACTAGCCTTTCCCTTCCTCTACCTTCTCTGCAGCCCTCAAGATCTCTCAAGAATCTATTCCAGAGGATTTTCTAATGCTCTAGAATAGATTTTGGAAGGTTCATGGGGATCTCAATTTAGGAAGGGTATTTATCCTGCTTATCACGTGTCTTGGTGAACATACTTGAAAGTCACCCATTATTTTTATTTGACACTTCTTTCCCCCTTTCCCCTCTTGAAATAATAGATTCAGCTAAAAACTTTTCTCTAGTACTTCCAACAGTTTTCTTCAAAATTATCTTATTGGAAGAAAATATTCCATCTGTTTCATTCCTTTCACATAGCAAAACTCCTAAGTGAGCTGTGTGGCGGTGACTGGCTGAGTTCCACACAATGTGGCTGTTGGCCCCAAGCAAGATGAGCACAATCTGTTTTCTCTAGTTCTAATAAAGGCAGAGACGAGTTCCTTCATTTGCCTCTTGATTTTTGATGCTTATGTTTTATGTCCTCCTTTCTTATAATAGCAGCTTCCCTGCTGCTCACCATGTTTATATATTTGTACAGGTAGGCATCACAAGCAAATTTAAATGCAAAGTGCTGCAAGAGAATAAACTCAGATTTTCAAAGCATTTTCAAGCCTGTGGCTGGTTGATTTCAATTAAGCACTTGAAGTTTGCAGAAACATTTAAGAAATTGGTGGTGTTCTTTCTAACAGCATACCTGCTCTGTAAGTCATGTGGTTATTCTTTGTAATGATATCTCAAAGCTTACCTGCGTGCTGAGGTGCATTTTTCTGTTTGAGCATTGTTTCTTTGCTCATTGGTTTACATTATGTATGCTGCATTGTGTAAGTATCATGTAGGCATAATTTCCAAATGCATTGCAAATATATTCTTTTATATTCCAGCAATTAATTATCTTATTATTTTGAATTACAATCTTAAAAATATGGCCTTAAAAACAAAACGGATAGCATCAGTTTCCTTGAATTTAGCACTGGGTTGTTGGAAACTATCAGGAGTCTGAGGTTATTATTGCAGTGGTATGATATGAAAAGGCTGCTCGCCTACATAAATAATTCTGTCCATGTGAATTGGTCCATTTGAATAATAATAAGTAAATCTTCCCAATCCCTGTTGACAAGGAATCATCACTGGCAAAACAAAAGATAATGTGGGAATGGGATACTATCTTAAGTTACACTGGGCAGAACTAGCACACTTTATTTTTGACTTGAGCCATTCAGATACTCATGTATTCTGGGTGGTCAGCTGAAGAAATGACACTTGAGACTCTGTTGCCATTTCAGGGCCCCATGCTTTTCTTCAAATGGATAGTCTTCTCCAAGCCCTAAGCTTGTCTTTCTTAAAAACCTCAAGTGCCATCACCTTCCGTATGCATCAGTATCATACATATTCTACCCTGAGACTTGGATAGGACATAAGGAAAATGTATTTTCATAGTGAAGGATTACAGTAATACCTCATACAAAGTCCGCTTCGTACAACATCGAATTCATACAACATTGCCTAATTCCTTTTAAAAAGTTGCCTCATACAAAGTTGCTGCGACTTTGTATGAGGCATTGGGGTTTTTCCCAGGTTGCATTGTGCCTGGGCAGTATAAAAGGCAGGACGCATGCGTGCATTGCTCTTGTGGGTTTTGCACGAGGCAAAGAGTGTTTTGGAGTGGTTTTGAGCGCGAATTTGGATTTTTTTTGGATTTTTTCATCAGAATTTTTGGAAGCATTCCTGGGATTTTTGCAGCATTCTTCAGGTTCTTGGACCATTCTTTGGCACAGTGGAAAGGTAGGTAAATGAGGTTTTCTGTTTCTGATGGGCTTGGGGTGGGGAGGTGGATGGGGGAGGGCAATTTTTTGGTGGGGTGGGCAGTTGTTTGGTGTTTGCTGTTGTGGTTTTTTAAAAACAGATTGCATGCTCCATAATTTTTCTTATGTTGGTCTTTTTGGTGGGAGCACTGTTTGGTGGGTTGGGCAATTGTTTGGTGTTTGCTGCTGTTTGGATGATTAACACTGTGCTGCATGATGGGACATGTTGGCATCCATTTTGTCCTTGCTTCCATCCAGTAATTGTTTACAGTAGCTTGTACAAGATGGATGGTCGGCCGCATGGCTGCAGATTAACACTGTACTGCATGATGGGACATGTTAACTTTTAAACCTGCACTTCATAAAGTTTTCAAAAGTTAAAAACTTGTTGTGTGATTTGTCCCCCTAAAACCAGGGTTGTTTGACATCTTTTTGTAATGTATTTAGCCTTTAGACAATGATTTCTTAAAGTTCTGTCAGTTTCCTCTCTGCTTCCTTGACTTTGCCTTGAAGTCTGTGCTGTTACAGTACAATGTATCTCTATGGAAATGACGTTGTACGAGGCATCACAGCAAGGATTTGGACTTTGCATAAGGCATCGCGGCTAGGATTTTGCATGCCTCCTACAAAGTCCAAATCCGTATAAAGCCCAACTTGTGGAACCAAGTTTGGACGTTGTATGTTGCAATTCTCAGTAAAAGCAAAATAATTCTGGGGACTTTGACAGCCATAGATACCTGTACTGTCACTCATTAAAATAGTTCCTGACAACTTGTGTCAGCATTTGTCAGCATTTATATTAAGGTGGTATTGTTAGTCCTTATTTCATTTTGCAAATGCTGGCTTTGAATCTATCAGCAGTTCTTCTGCACTTAGATAAGCACCCTAGCAGTGCAGTATGTGATTTTAAAATTAGAAGTCGCAAATTGATTTAAAATAAGTCTGGTTTTTGAAATCATAATTTGTGAATAAGAAGATGAAGAGGCAGCTGTTGGAGGGGAAAAACATATTTTAAACATATTCTGAACAGAGGGGCTTTATTTACTTTGCCAGTGGCAGAGAGAAAAAGACAAGATCTAAAAATGTTAGTTTTCTTAGTTTCATTTTAAATGAAATGGTTATACACCCCGAGTTGCTGTACGCTATAACTTGAAAGTTAAAGTCCTTTTGGCTTTATTACAATTACATTACAATCTTATGGGTTTTGTCTTTTCTAAAGTAGTGGACATTTTTTCACAACATTATTTTTCTTCAGTTAAGTGTGGCTATTAAAAATTAATATGCTCATTAAGCAGCATTGCTTAACTTCAATCTGCTTCAAAACATGCTCATTGAGGGATGACTGTTGTCTTCATGGGCTTCACAGAGGAATCTGTATGATAGCAGGATTGGATTATCTAGAAAGATTGTGTTAAGTCTAGCATTAAAAAACGTGATTTTGTTCAAAGAGATTGACCAACCATGACCTCAGTGTTATTTTTTAAGGGACTGACTTGTTTCTTAGCTTTTGGAAAACCATTTGGTGCTGTTTCTAGGTTTTTAAAATGCCATTAGAATTTTGTGTTTTTAGTTTCATTCATTCCAAGGATGCAAAGCAGGAAACAAACGTGAAATAACATCCTGTTGGAAGAATAGAACAGACACTACCCTGGAAAATATTTGTCAGAGTTAACCTAGAAAAAGGAAACAACCAGTATTCACGTCTGGGATTTTATGTATGTTGTGTTGCTTTGGCAACAAGCAGGAAGGTTGTCAGCAAGGATTCAGTCTTGGATTTTCCTTGTCAGAACAAGTCCCAGAAGATACAAGACTATGAATAATTAAGGAGCAAGTGTTTTAAACCAAGTCTGGTCATGTCTTGAAAATATTAGGAAATTACTGATAAAGGAATTATGGAGATTTTATTCTCACAACTGTTCTTTTCTGCATCTCAGTCATTCTTTCAATCAATTAAAATGATTTTATATTATTTATTTATAACATTTATATACTGCCCAATTTAGTGGCAAGCCACTACTTTGGGTGGTCAAGTACAAAACAATAATCTCCATCAACCCAACCCAAATCATAATCATCCAGGAGACAGAACTTAAAAATTCTGTCTTAAAAATCTAGAAAGAAGAGGCCTGATGGGTTTCCGGGTAGAAGACTATGCCAAAGCAAAGGGCTACCACCGAGAAAGCACGGTTCCTAGTAGCAACTCCTTCCCCTTCTTTTCAGGGTGTTCATCCATGTTGTGAAAGCCCTTGAGGACCTGATTGGATGGATAGAAATTCTTTTGGAAAGACACTACAAAAGAAAAAGAGATCCCAAGCTGTTCAGGTTCTCTGATTTGTGACAATTGCTACTCAAAGACGCCTGGTACCGAGGTGAGAAAGGCAGAAAAAATCAGTTAAAAAGCAGAACATTTTTAAAAATATGAGTACAGCGGCCTTTTAAAATGTTACTTGCTGTAGTGTTTTGATGGTACATTTGCAGATGAAGATGAAGATCGTCCGATGTATTGTAAACTAGCAGTCACTTGAACACAATAGACATATGAAAGGTAAAATGCTTTTTACCTTTATAGGACTGTCCATTAGGGAATTACTTCCTCAAATAATAACAGCTGGAGGTGCCTGAACTATGAACTAGAATTAATCAATGGCATTTCTTTCAGTGCTCAGTTTCTAAATTTAATTGATGTTTTTTGAATAGTGCTAGGAATTAAGATACAGTAACTGAAATTCTTCACAGAAAAATGTTTTAATAAATGGTTCTTTTTTCAAACATACTGTTTCAACAGGTACCGGTAAACAGTTATGTATTTTATGTGCTGTATGATTATGTTAAATATACTTAGAGGTATTTTCCCCCTGCTATGTTTGTTGTCTGATATATTAGTAAAACATTGCTACTTTCTACTTTAATTGAAGTTCCCATGTGTTCCCTATTTTTATGCATTTTTTTTGAAAATCCTTGTTACTGTAAGTGAGCAAATAAGCAGCTGAGAAAACTGCCTTCTTCTGATGAGCGATAATGATTTATTTGGTTCTTTATTCTAACAAGTACAGCAACTGTAAAATACTTTCAATTTCTTCTCATTTTTAGATTGTTCTGCCTTGCATTGCAGATGGCAGATGTGGACAGGATGATCTAGTATTAACAGTTGTCAGGGTCTGACTTCAAAGCATTAGAGATAAGCTTTGTATGAAAATAGTCAGATCAAGCCTCAATCAAGTCTAACTTGTATTAGCATAATTTGTGTTGCTTCTGCTGCTGTAAATATGATGCCAGAAGAGAATTTATATTCAGTTTCTAATAATGATGGTCCTTTTCTTTTAGATTACATTTTTATTTTCATAAACTTACATATTTTTTTTTACAAAATTATTGACTATGTGATTATGTAGACATATAATATGTCACAGGAATGCCATTGAAAAGTAGAAAACTTAAATGGGAATGCAATTATATTTTAACGGAATTTTAAAAATTGTTAATATTTGTGGGAAACAAAAATAGGAAAGAAGAGGAAATATACAAAATATAACAGTGATGGCGAACCTTTTAGAGAAATAGTGATGGCGAACCTTTTAGAGACTGGGTGCCCAAATTGCAACCTAAAAACTACAGTGATACCTCATACAACGTCCAAACTTTGTTCCACAAGTTTGGACTTTATGCGGATTTGGACTATGTAGGAGGCATGCAAAATCCTAGCCGCAATGCCTCATACAACGTCCAAATCCTGCCCGTGATGCCCCATACAACGTCGTTTCCATAGAGATACATTGTACTGTAACAGCACAGACTTCAGGGCAAAGTCAAGGAAACAGACAGGAAACTGACAGAACTTTAAGAAATCATTGTCTAAAGGCTAAATACATTACAAAAACATGTCAAACAACCCTGATTGTCCAAGAACCTGAAAAACACTGTAAAAATCCCAGGAATGCTTCTAAAAATTCGGATGATTTTAAAAAAAAATATCCAAATTCACGCTCAAAATTACTCCTAAACACTCTTTGCCTCATGCAAAACCCACAAGAGCAATGCATGCGTGTGTCCTGCCTTTTATACTCCCCAGGCACAATGCAACCTGGGAAAAACCCCAATGCCTCATCCAAAGTCGTAGCGACTTTGTATGAGGCAACATTTTTCAAGGAATTAGGTGATGTTGTATGAATTTGATGTTGTACAAAGTGGACTTTGTATGAGGTATTACTGTACTTATTTATCACAAAGTGCCAACACAGCAACAAGGGAGGAAGGAAACACTTCCATTGTGCTGCTGAGCAGAGGAGCGGGGTGGACTCTGTATGGGGACAGGGAGTGCTCCCATTGGGCTGCTGAGTAGAGGTGTGGGGTGAGCTTTGTGCTGGGGGAGGAAGGAAGTGATCCCATTGGGCTGCTAGACAGAGGGGCGGGGCAAACTGTGCTGGAGTGATTGCATGGGTGCCTACAGAGAGGGCTCCAAGTGTCAACATCTGGCATGCGTGCCATAGGTTCGCCATCACTGAGATATAACAATGAGATATATAGGCAGTAATGAAAATTGTGTGGAAAAAACACTGGCTTAGAGGTGGCATTGGTAGAATGCATATCCATATGTAATTAAATTAGTAAACTCTTCTGATTATTGAATAATATATGGTGATAAATTATTTTTGGAAACAATGAGAGCTTGGGTAATTTTTTTCTAGATGAACACAGTTGCATCCAATATCCCAAAAATATCTATTTTTGTTGAGCAAAACACAAATCTAAACCTAAAGCAATTGTGAATGTTGAGGTAGGGCAGATATCAATTGTTTTACTTGCACTGGTCAGTCTAATGCTTTCTTTTGCTTCATCAATACCATTTAGTTAAAAGCTTATATAGCGACTGCAGAAGTGTAGTTAGAACAAATCAAGGGTTATTGGAACCCTTCACAGTAACATATGGAGTGAGAGGGTTGCATACTATCACCATTATTATTTATCACCTGCATAGACAGCATAAGCAAAATTCATGGAGGACAATACTGTAAGTGCATGTAGAGGGAAGTCTGTTATCTATGCTCTTCCCATCAGTTGAGTTAGTAGAAAGTCAAGGTTCTGACACTTACGGCTATTGTCCGCAGATAGTGGAGCTCTGCCTTATGAGACTCAACACATAGAAGGCTAGTGAAACCAGGGATAGCATTTCCATCTATACGTTATGTGTTTTTCCATATTATAACATCTGAATATGAGTCTGGAAATGCATTTTAACACTCTGCGCATGGAACTTTTTGTGTGGACTCCATTGAAAAGCCAACATTATTTCTATTGCATAGAGACAGGAGCCTTTATTTAAAACGTTTTAGGGGAATTGAAAATAGGCTTCAAATTCAAATTATCTACTAACTGCCTGAAGTAATAATTCAAATGTACATTTTCCTCCTTAAGAATCAGAGCTAGGCATGACATTAGAGAAATAGAAATATAATAGCAAGTTTACACAGAGCCTTTTACAACAATGTCAAGGTTTGACCAAAATGTTTACAATGGAAGGAATTACAGAAGGTGTTCCTAGTATGCTGCGACTGGAGAAATCTTCATATCCCTCCCTATCTCTCACATTTTGAGACCTGAGACCCCTTAGTGTTCTAGGGAGACAATGCAAAACTCTTTGGGTTGTCTGCTTATGATTTACAAACCAACCCTGCAAGGTAGGACATCACAGTACCATATGTGAGATTCTTTCTTTGTTTTTATATACCCCTTCCATTGTAAACATTGTGGTCCTGCTATTCTGTTTCTACTTCTTTTTGTGCTTTTTATACTGCTTTTGTTCTTTTCACCACAATTGTGGTTCCTTGTCAACTTGCTTTAAAGCAGGGGTGCCCAAACATTTTGGGCCGTGGGCCGGTCACGTGGTTGAGTGGGGCAGTTATGTTGTTCCTCCCCTCCGGAAGTGGAAGTAAAATGTGCCTGCTGTTTATTACAGCCACGGATGCATTTATGGCAGTGTTTTGCGCATGCATGAGTGCATTTTTCTTCCCCTTCCAGGGGCGGTGTGGGCCAGATTATTAGGCAGTGTGGGCTGGATTCAGCCCATGGGCCATAGTTTGGGCAACCCTGCTTTAAAGGTTATTACCAGCATGAAATGTTAAATGTCACATTGATATTAACATCTGCAAAGAAAAATCCTCTCTATTCTTATTTATTAAATATTTTATGTGTTTTTGGTAATCTTAGCTTTACTCTGCTGAAACATTGATCTGAGCTATAGAAACTAATCAGATTTTTTAAAACAAAAACTGTTTTACTTACTTATGCAGTTTTTAATCTGTATAACCTTCAACAGTTTTTTAAGTCAACCATATAGTTACAACAGAGGAAGCTTTGAAAGTTGTGTTTACAGCCTGTGCCGTATTTTCATTTTACAAACATAATGTCAAATCCATCCCCATGTCATGTGTGTTTATTCATACAGTAAAACCCCAACTTACAAATGCCTCGAGTTACAAAAGCTTCGACTTACAAAAGGGGTTTGTGCTGAAGTCCATTCCCCAATTTACAAAAATTCCCCGATTTACGAAATACAGTACAACAAAACCCTGAGACAAGTCTTCAGAGATCAAAATTGCGCTGCTGCCATTTTGATCACTAAAAATCCACCCGCCCCCACCACCGGAAGTCTCAAGAAGTGACTTACCATGGAGGCAGCTGGTCCCCAGGCGGTGCTGCAAGGCAAAACCTGCAGCCGACGAAGGAGTTTTCCCCAGCGTTTTGCCTTGCAGGACCGCCGGGAAGGTCAGGGGATGTCAGAAACAGTGCAGATTAGCTCCTCTGACCCGCCTCCCAGAGGCAGCAGGGGTGGCGGAGAACCCAAAATGTGCAGAAAAAATTCCATCACAATGGAGTTTTTTTACGTCGATTTCGGGCTCTCCGCCGCCCCTGCCGCCTCTGTGAGGGTCGGGTGAGCCGATCCATGCTGTTTCTGACATTCTCCCAACCTTTCCGGGTGGTGCTGCACGGCAAAACGCTGAGGAAAACTCCTTCGTCAGCATGGTTCCCATGCTGGAGAAGCAGGAGGAAGCAGCAGCAAAGGTAAGGACATAGCTCCATTTAAATTATTGTTTTTGTTTTGTTTTTCCTATGCCTCCCTATGGAGATGCCTCAAGTTATGAAAAAATGGAGTTACGAAAAAGGCCAAGAAGCCGATTTTTTTCGTAACTCGGGGTTTTACTCTAACTACAATTTTCTGGTATACTGTATATAATTTATACTTCAGGGTTTTTTTTTTTTGTTTAATAATTGCAAGCAACTTGTCACTGAACCGCACTATTTGTTGATCTAGTTTGAAATTGATTTTAACTCTCCATCCCCTTGATTTTGTACATAATTAATAAGATCTACTTCTAAATTACAGAGTAGGGAGGCATATTTCATCAAACATAATCAAGCTTTCTTAGAGTTTACAATATGTTATGCTCTTGCCTGATTATTTAAAATAAACAGTCTATTTTAAAAAAATAAGATTGGAATGCCATCAAGAAATGATAAGAGTAGATCAAGAAAATTAAATGTAGTCTAACACGAAATGTGTAGTAGGTAATGGAATGCCATCTGCACAGAATGTTAGAGTAGATCAAATTTTCACTGATGAGAGTGCAGTGTATAATTCAGTTGCATTGTGTACTGTTAGATGCCCTTGCTCTAGTCAGCAAAACAAACTATGATGTGCACAAAATAACCCCAGATTATCAGCTAAATGTGAACATATGAGTTGTTGGGTACAGTTAAAATGTTTGAACTCCAGAAAAAACTAGAGGTGCTCGTTTGGGGTATTTATTTAGCTTTCAAGTTGCTCAAGGAAATTTGCAAATTATAAGATATTCTATTTTACATTTGTTAAATTTTAAATCCTTGATTTGTATGTCCTATATAGTGTACCACAAAGTGATTCTTTTCACAATTTTTGCCTTTGATTGTACTATAAAGGAGAAATAACAGCATTAAAAGTTTGACCCTGAGAGCTCCTATTTGTGGACGTAGAATCTAAGTTAATAAAAGGATTCTGAGGTTTTGCCTTCATGTGGACATTTTCAGTCTCCTGAAACTCCTACATATTAAAAAGGTAAAGGTCACCCTTGCTAAAAAGCCAGTCTTATCTGACTCTAGGGTTGAGTGCTCATCTCTGTTTCATAGCAGAAGAGCCAGCGCTGTCTGCTTCTGCAGACGTTTCCTTGGACATGTGGCAAGCATGACTAAACACCGGAGTGCACGGAACTCTGTTTACCTTCCCACCAAAGTGGTCCCTATTTATCTACTTGCAATGTCTTGTTTTCAAACTGCTAGGTTTACAAAAAGTACCGTGTTTCCCCAAATATAAGACACTGTCTTATTTTTTTAATACTTTTTTTATTAATTACTTTACAATACATACATCCAACAAAATAACATTACATATAATACATACAACATAGCACCCCCAACATATCCACCCAACCCTGTATAAAGTTTTTTTAAAAAAAACCTACCCTTGTCACTCAATTATTATTTATAAGTTTATAAATCCGCCCAAAATTCATATTCTTCTTGTAAGGCTTTATTCTGTCTTCACTTGACATACCATATACTATCCAAGGTCTCCAAATTTTCCAGAAAAGGTTACTCTTAATTTCACCTCTTTCTACTCTCATTTCTGATGTTAATTTATCATTTAACGCCAACCGCCATATTTGTTTAAACCATCTTTTTCTGCATTTATTTATTTTGTTCTTCCATTCCAAAGCAATTATCTGCCTTGTTGCAGTAAGCAGAATGGATAACAACTCCTTTTCCTTATTATCAATGTTTATATCTTCTAACTGTCCCAGCAAAGCAATTTTAGGGTTCAATACTATATTTTTATTAAAGATCTTATTTATTTCCTGTTCTAGCATCTTCCAATAGCTTTGTGTATATTCACAGTCCCACCACATGTGAACATAGGTACCTAAATCTCTATTGCATCTCCAACATTTATTTGATCTTGCTTTATCCATATGATGTAAAATAACCGGGGTCAAATACCACTTCCAAATTAATTTAAAGTTCCCTTTCCCTCATTGATAACTGCTTCATTATTCTTTGACTCCACCTTCCTTTCCATGCCTGTTCACTTATCTTTATATTTAATTCTTCTTCCCATCCATTCTTTATTAATCTTTGCGGATCTTCCTTTTTGTTTATTATTTTATATAATTTACTTACCATTCCGCTCTTAACTACAATCCCGTTTCTTAAGCTGCATATCAATTCTTCAAACTTTGATACCTCTCTAATTTTTTGTCCCTTTTTTCTTATTTTGCTATCCCATTTTTCCAACCGAATTTTTTGAAACCAATTTAACTCTAACTTTCGATAAATTTCTTCCCTCAATTGGGATGTAGACCCCTTTGAAATCCAGTCATTAATTTGTATTAAATTATTCAACCTTAATTTCTTTTTCATATCCTTTATCTCATTTAATGGACAATCTGCAAAATCCGTCACTTCTAATATTGGAGAATCTCCTCTGACTAACTCTTCTTTTATTCCCTTCCAAAATTGGTATAATTATATTAATGTCTTAGTATTTAATTGTATTTTCTTAACCTGCGCTTCTAAGAATAAACTACCATTGTATTTTTTATATTCCAACTGATTTATATCTTCTAATTCATCCTTATTCTGTACTAACAAATTAACAATTCTGTTTAGCTGAAATGCTTTATAATAATTTGTTATATTGGGGATACCCAACCCACCGTCGTCTTGACTTTGGTACCATAATGATTTCATTATCCTTGGTTTCCTTCCTCCGTTACAAAAATTGTTTAACATTTTTTGCCATTCCTTTAATTGCTTATTACTTATCTTAAGAGGAAGGTTTCCTTATGACAAAATTTAATTTTGATAAAATTTTCATTCACCCCAAACTCACTCTAGCAAACCAGGACACTTTTAATTTATTGAGTTTAGCTATGTTTGACTTTAAATCTTGCCTTAATTTGTCTATGTTTAACTTATGAAGTTCCTTAATATCCTCAGTTATATATATACCCAAGTATTTCAAACTTTTCTTTATATCTATTTTATAATGTTTTTTAATCTCTTCCTTGTCCTTTTCATTATAGTTACAAGCTATCGCTTCAGTCTTTTTCCAATTAATTCTTAAACCAGTTATTTTTTCAAACCTGTATGATGTTCTTGAACTTTACCAATTGTATTTTTAGCATTTTTTAATACAAGTAACGTGTCATCGGCATACATACTAATTTTTTGACCATTAATAGCCTGAATGTCCTTATCCCTTCTAATGACATTTGCTAATAATTCCATGGACAAGACAAATAATAACGGGGACAATGGACACCCTTGTCTTGTTCCTGCCGTAATATCAATCTTTTTAGTGAATCCATCATTTACTTTTATAACTGTTTGCGCTTTACTGTATAATTGATTAAATACATGTAAAAATTTATCCCCAAAGCCCATTCTCTGTACTATAGTTTGCAGTGTTTGCCATTGTATTGAGTCAAAAGCCTTAAATAAATCAAGTGAGAGAATACATAGTTTTGTTCTTTCCCTTTTCGCTATTTCAAGTATGTTGATTATTCTTACTATGTGCTCTCCTAATTGACGTCCTTTGAGAAATCCTACCTGATCCCTCTGAATATATTTTCCTAAAAAAGTACTCAGTCTATTAGCCATTACAGCTGTAAATAATTTGGCGTCTTGATTTAGAAGTGATATCGGCCTATAATGATCAATTACTTCTGGATCCTTGTTCGGCTTTGGGATTAATACAATTATTGATTTATTCCAGGAGTCAGGGACCTTTCCTCCATCTAATATTGAATTATATAAAATGCATAACTTTGGGATAATAATTTCTTGAAATGCCTTATAAAAGTCAGTCGTATACCCATCTTCACCCGGAGATTTCCCTGGTTTAAGCTTCATTATAGCCTCCTTTATTTCTTTCTCAGTAACTCTTTCCTCCATTATTTGTTTATGATTGTCCTGTATTTTTAACATAGTTTCTATTTCTAGTTGCCTTTTCAATTCCTCCATGTCTATAAGTTTTCCTGTATATAACTCACTAAAGAATTGTTCTACTATTCTTATTTTCTCCTCCGTTTTTACCATACGGTTACCCTTATCATCTACTAATACCTTTATTTCCCTCCTCACTCTCTTATCTCTGGCTGCTTTTGAAAGTCTTTTAAGACTTTTATTATTAAATTCGAAACTATCTCTCTTTAAATAAATCAGTTCCCTTTTAACTTTCTCCATATCCTGTCCTAAAAGCTCACTTCTCAACTTCGCTAGTTTTTGATATACTTCTTCCTTCTGACCCTTGGCATGTTCTTTTTATCTCTTTTTCTATATTCTGCACTTTTAACCTCCTTTGCCTATTCAACGTTATTATTTCTTTAATGCAATCCCCCCCGAAACACTGCTTTCATAGCATCCCAAAGTGTATGCATCTCTACCTCTCCTGTATCATTTAACGACCAGTCTTCTTGCCATTTGGATTTTAACTTGTTTAATATCTCCTTATTCTTAATTAAATATGTATCAAACCTCCATTTCTTTTGTTTATTATCCCTATTAAACAACAATTCCAACTTGAGTATTGCATGATCTGATTCCCTGATTATTCCGATTTCTGTATCCTTCAGCCATCCTACCAAATTGCTTGAAACCATCAGGTAATCGATTCTCGAATATGTTTTGTGCATTTGGGAAAAAAAGTATAACCTCGTTCAGTTCCTCTTAAGATTCTCCATGTATCATTAATCCCTAGACTCTCTATCCAATTTTCTAATCCTGATTTTTTAACATTCTTTCCTACATTAATTTTTACAGACGTATCTAATGCCGATGCGGTTAAATTAAAGTCTCCTCCTACTATCAAGTTCTGTGCATCCTCATTTTGCAATATTATCCTTATTTTTTCTAAATACTCTTCTTGTTTTTGGTTTGGAACATAAATATTGACCAATGATATTTCTTCTTCCCCAATCTTTCCCTTTAACAACAAAAATCTCCCCTCTTCATCCTTTACTGCTTTTGTTATTGAAAAATTTAATTTTTTGGAGATAAGGATAGCTACACCCCTTGCTTTCGACGATCCAAATGATTTTTCATGTACTTCCATCCATCTTAAATAAAGATTATTCACTTTATCCATTTTTGATGTGTTTCCTGTAAGAATAGAATATCGGGCATTTCCTTTTTTAATGCATTCTCAATTCTTTTTCTCTTTATCACCGTTCCCAAACTTTTCACATTCCATGATATTATCTTTATTGTGCTTGTCATGAGTAAATTTTTAAACTAATTAACTCTCGAGTGAATAAATAACATAAAATTATGGAGTTACAACTGACCATTAGACAACAATATCACCATACATTAACCGTAGAAATTTTCTTCCCTCCACCCACCTGTTTTGACAACAAAAACAACAACAAACAACTAACAAATCAACCAAAAACCTTCCTCTCTGTTGCCACACGGGCAACCGCCTTCTAATACTGTCTTATATTTTTTTAAACTCCAAAATTAGCACAAGGTCTTATTTTCAGGGGATGTCTTATTTTTCCATGAAGAAGAATACCAGTCTCGATCGCGCTTCCCCACTCACAACCAAGGGACACTTGGGGAAGCGCGATCGAGACTGGCCTCAGCTGTGAGGCGGCCGGCATGGCCCATAAGAAGGCCTGCCGCGTCGGAGTCTCGATCCCGCTCTCACTAGGGAAAACTTCCCTTGGTTGTAAGTGGGGAAGCGCAATCGAGACTGGCCTCAGCTGTGAGGCGGCCGGCTTGGCCCATAAGAAGGCCTGCCGCGTCGGAGTCTCGATCCTGCTCTCACTAGGGGAAACTTCTCTTGGTTGTGAGCGGGAAGGCAATCGAGACTCCGATGCGGCAGGCTTTCTTATGGGCCACGCTTGGCCGCCTTACAGCCAGGAGGTAAGGAGGTCTTATTTTTGGATGGGGCCTTATATTTCAAAGGCAGGGAAAAAAGGGGGGGTGTCCTATTATGGGAGGAGGTCCTATATTCGGGGAAACAGGGTAGGGATATGGGTGATTCAGCACCCTCCAAACTATGAGAAAGAAACAGTAACAGAACAAAACCAGATTTGCAGATTTATTTACTAAAACAATGGAGAAGAATGTTGAGCTCTGTTATAATTTCCCTTTTCTGAAAGGCGTGTAATGGCTATCCAGAGACCCTAGTTTGGTCTATTTCTAATACAGTAATACCCAGTGATGGGCACCAAAAAGTTTTTACCACCACACTGTGGCCGTGGTCTACTTGGTGGGCGTGGCCTAATCAGAGGGTGTGGCCTACCCTATGGGTGTGGCCTAATTGGTGGGTGTGGCCTAATCTGTGGGCATGTGACTGGGTGGCCAATCTAGTAATGCCTGCCACATTGCCCATGAAAACATCTGCAAACACAGACAGCACTGGCTCTTTGGCTGTAAATGGAGATGAGCACTGCACCCTATAGTGGGATATGACTGGCTTTTTAGCAAGGGCAACCTTTACCTTTACCTATTGTTAGATCCAAAGCTACCAGTCATATCTGACTCTAGGGTTCAGTGCTCATCTGTTTATAGCCAAAGAGTCAGCACTGTCTGTTTGTAAATGTTTCTGTGGACATGTGGCAGGCATGATTAGACACCAGAATGTTGTTACCTTTCCCACCGAAGTGGTCCCTATTTATCTACTTGCGGTTGCCAGGAGCTGGGACAGAGATGGGAGCTCAAACCATCATGTCAGCCTTCCAGCTAACAAGGTGAGCTTCTTAACCACTGAGCTGCAGTGGCTCAAGTGGCCAAAGCTCTGACTTGAAGGTGGCAGGTCAGCAGTTCAATACTCAAATTCTGCAGGATGGAGCAAGCTCCTGTCTTTGTCCCAGCTCCTGCCAACCTAGGAGTTCAAAAGCAAGACATTGCAAGTAGATAAATAGGGACCACATTGGTGGGAAGGTAACAGCATTCCATGCACTCCGGTGTCTAGTCATGCCTGCCACATGACCACGGAAACACAGCGCTGGCTCTTTGGCTTTGAAACAGATGAGCAACCTGAACCCTAGTGTGGGATACGACTGGCTTTCAAGTAAGGGAAACATTTACTGCTTCAATCCAAAGGTTATGAGTTCAATCCTGACCAGGACCCTAGGTTGACTCAGCCTTTCATCCTTCCAAAGTCACTAAAATTATTACCAAGCATGTTGGGTAAGGTAAAGGTTGCCCTTACTCAAAAGCCAGTTGTATATGATTCTAGGATTTAAAAATTAAATTAAATTCAGTGCTCATCTCTGTTTATAGCCAAAGAGGCAGCTCTGTCTGCATCTGCAGACATTTCTGTGGACATTTGGCAGGCATGACTAGACACCGGAGATGCATGGAATGCTGTTTACCTTTCCACCAAAGTGGTCCCTCTTTATCAACTTGCAATTTCTTGCTTTCGAACTGCTAGGTTGGAATTTGGCAGGAGCTGACCTCGGATCAGGCCTGAGTGGGCGCTGATTACTTAGCGAATGAATCCAGATTATTATCCCCGGAGTGCAAAAAGTCAGGCGGGCGGCAGGGATTTATTTTCAAGCAAGTCCGAGGCAAGTGGA
This sequence comes from Bradypodion pumilum, assembly GCA_035047305.1. Classification (NCBI taxonomy): domain Eukaryota; kingdom Metazoa; phylum Chordata; class Lepidosauria; order Squamata; family Chamaeleonidae; genus Bradypodion; species Bradypodion pumilum. Next base: position 94,827,621 of record JAWDJD010000001.1, read on the forward strand.
CTTGATCCAGGAAAAGCAAACAGGGAAGGCTAGCTAGGGATCTGTTAGCAAAGTGCCTAGAAATCCCTGGTGGGCGTGCAGACCCTGTCCCCCTCCCTCCCCACTCATTAACACACACACCCCCAACACACACACACACACACACACACACACACACACACAGAGGCAGAGACTCATGGCCACGTTGTCATCGTGATTGCCTCCTCTTCTTCGTCCTCCTCCAGTGGCTGCTGCTGCCTCCCCACCCCACCCTGCCCACCTCCTCCCGGGAGAGCGGCTCTTCCTCCTCCTCCTCCTCCTCCTGCTGGTGCCTCCTTAAGAGGCTGCAGATGCAGCTTGGGCGGTGGTGGTGGAGGCGGTGGAGTGTGTGGATGGGGGAAAGGGAGGAGAGCTCACGCCGTGCCTCCTGGAGCAGCTCCGCCGCCCCCATCATTGCTCCTAGCAACAGCACAACTCTTGCGATGCCTGGACCTCCTGTCTGGGCATCCTACTGCTGGGGAACTTGGGGAAGATCTTGCGCCACGCTGCCTGGACCAGCGCACATGCTGCTGGAAGAAGTGGCGGTGGTATACGGGCTGGTGGTCCAAGCAACGCAGTGCAAGCTCTTCCCTTCCCCCGGCAGCGGGATGTCCAGGAAGTGCGGCGCAAGCAGGGCAACTCTACTACCGGTCCACTCGGGTGGTGGGGGAGGCAGCAGCGTGTGCGGATGGGAGAAGGGGAGGGCGGGGCGACGAGCTGCTCTGGGTGGTGCAGCGTCAGCTTCTCCTCCCCTTCCCCCATCCGCACATGCTGCTGCCTCCGCCACCACCCGAGCGGCACCCACACAGCCTCTTAGTCTTAAGGAGGCAGCAGCAGCTGCTGGAGAACGAGCCGATGCAGTCGCCACTCTCCTGGGAAGAGGTTGGTGGGGTGGGGATGGGAGGGGGCGTGGTCAGCCAACTTTACTACCGGTCCGCCTGGACCGGGGCGGACCAGCAGATGCCCAGCACTGGTAATACCTCATGCAACATCCGCTTCAGTCAAATCCATACGTTGCCCAATTCTGTGAAAAAAGTTGCCTCATACACCGTCACTGGGCATTGTATGAGGTACTGTATTAGGGTGCTGGGGGCCAGATCCAGCCGAAGAAGGAGTCCCCCCCCCGCCCACGTTTTGCTTTGCCCAACCACCCAGGCGGGGTGTTGGGCATCGGAAACAGCATGGATAAGCCCCCCTGAGCCTCAGAGAGGAAGCATGGGCAGCAGAGCCCAAAATGGGGTGGGGGAAACTCTGTCACAACAGAGGTATTTTCACCCATTTCAAGAAGGATGAAGTTTTCTCCTACCTTCATGCAGCCTCTGTAAGGTTTGTAGGACCTTTTTCGGGCTAGTGTCGCCTTCCTCAGACGTCCCTGGAGTGCAAAATAGCTGAACAAAGTAGCGGTGGCCATTTTATTTTATTTTTGTTTTGGAGTTCAATTCCCAGAAGCCCAAGCAAACTGTAAAAAAAAATGGCCACCTCATTAAAACCGTCCTTCTTGTTCTTTCATTGAGATACAAAATCCCATGATGGTAAAATTAAAACCTTTGATTTAGAATTACGAGTGGCAAATAAAAAAAGAAGCATGATATAGAATGAGGTGCAATGAAAATCAATAGCAAAGGCAGACAAAGGACTTAAAAGGTCTTACTGATGATATGACTCTTCCTGCACTCTGCTGTAACCTATAACTTGCTCTGCAGGGTGTTAAAGCACAAATGACAGTGAATATTCTATTTGTATCCTGTGCTATTGTGTACTTTCCTGTACATTAACTTTCTAAACTATTAAGTGCAAAATGTTATACTGTGTTTCGTACAAATACATTTGATAAATTGAAGGTCATCTAATTCTTTTCTGAAGGGAAACTGACCTACAAAGTCAAGTCCTAATACAAAAGTGGTCAAGTATGTCTGTTCAGTGCTGAGTGATTTTAAATGTACTGTACATTAGAATAGGTGTGTTGATATAGATTAAGAGTGAAGAAAATGTGTTCCTTCAGTACTAGTGCTGTTGGATGCAATACAGTCAACCCTTATATAACAATGCGTTCGGATAGCATCATTTTCGCTTGACAACGCATCGTTATGCACCACGTGTTCCCCACATAACAATGTTTTTAGTGTCATTGTCCGGACAACAACGCTAAAATAACCGTCATTATCTGGACAAAAACGTTATGTGGGATACTCCATAGAAACCCGCATAACAACAAAAATCGCTTAGCAACGCTACTTGGGTACCAAGTAACGTCGTTATGCGAGGGTCTACTCTAGTATTCTTCACTACTGCTGTACTAGATGGGGTTTATGATAGTCCAGTAACATCTGATAGACCATACTTTGCTCATGTTGGTAAAACAATAGCATCAATACAAGTGCCTTTTCAACTATAGATTGCTTACTAATGGATTCTTCTCAAGGTAAACAAGTGGGATTCCACAAGGCTTAATCTTGACTAGGTGCTCTTCAAAAGGGGCAGAAAAAGAACAGGAGAACTACAGGACAGTCAGCCTGATGTCAATCCCAGGGAAAATTCTGGAACAGATTATAAAGCAGTCACTTTGCACAAGTCTCAGACAGATATTTCAGTTGGTTACAGAATTGTACTTGGAGAGTGCTTATTAATGGCTCCTTCTCAAGCTGGGAGGGGGTAATAAGTGGAGTACCACAGAGCTCAGTTCTGGGCACTGTGATCTTCAACATTTTCATTAATGACTTGGATGAGGGAGTACAGGGAATATTTATTAAATCTGTGGATGGCACAAAATTAGTTGAAATAGCTTATACTTGAAAGACAGGAACAGAAGAATTCAAAAAGATTTTCATAGGTTTGAACGCTGGATTGAAAACAACAGAATAAAGTTTAACAGGGATAAATGCAAAGTTGTTCACCAGCAGTTCCCAATATTTTCCCACCACAGGCCACTTCCTGCCACTGTGCTCAGCTATGGGGACCAGAGGCGTGTTGGTGCCTGCTACTTATGTTTTTGTCATCATTGTCGGCGTGCAGCAGTTGCACATTATTTCTGGGGTTTTGGACAGCCTCCACCGCTTCCCAGGGTGGCTTGAGGCTTGTCCGAGCACAATCGCCCTGTTTTCAAAATTTTCCACTGCTTCCCCACTTTGTCCCAGCAGCTAATCCCCAGCGCTTGGATTCTTCCTGGTTCAGCACTAGGAAACCAGGCACTGATGTCAGCACCACGCGCCAATGGAAGTCTCCAAGCACTGGGGATTAACTGCTGGAACAAAGCAGGGAAGCAGCGGAAGATTTTAAAAATGGAGCGATTGTGCTCTGATAAGCTCCTGCTGCCCTGCGAAGCGGCTGAGGCTGTCCAAAACCCCAGAAGACATGCACAATTGCCACTGCCACCACAGTAAGAGATGTATTGTGACTTCTGGTGGTGAGGGGTGGTGAGGGGCAGGTGGAGGGCAGTCCTAGAGGTGGCTGGGTGGCCACCACAGGCCAAATTAATGAAATGCATGGGCCAGATTAGGCCCACAGGCCAGGAGTTGGGAGACCCTTTGTTCTTGTTCAATCGCATAGGGGAAATAAAATAAATGCACAGTTACAAGATGGGGGATACTTGGCTTACTAATACTTCTCAATTACACTCATATGCCGCCCCATAGTTCTTAGTGCATTCTCTGGGTGGTTCACAAGTTAATTAGAATTTTTCCCTAACTGACCTCGAAAGGATGGAAAGCTGAGTCAACCTTCACTCTGTCAGGATCGAACTCATAATGTTTTGGCTGCAGTACAGCAGTTTAAGCACTGCATCACCAGAGTTCTTACTTAACTGCCTTAGTTCTTTAATGTACTGTAGGACATCCATAAACTTGTTGGGTCCTGAATTTAAAGATCAGTCTTTAATTGGTGGTGTCTTTATTTGGCCATACACAGCAACAGCCTCTTGCCACTTCTTTCTCTTATGCATGCAAAATAAACAATGCAGGTGATTGCAGGAAGCCATGAAGTAGGTTCAAACAATTTATGAGCACAATGGCCAGTTCCTTATTCTTCTGGAAAGTCCATGTTGGGCTATTTAAGTAAGTCCTGGAAAGTCAATGTTGTACTATTTGAGTAAAAGTGACAACAACTAGGCCCAGTTGAAGAAGTAACAAGCAGTGAAGGTGTTCATACAAAGCAAGCAAATTCATTTATCGAGGGAATTTCCATGGAAATTGTTTTCATCCTTTGCATGTAACCCTTTATCAAATATAGATTGACAATCCTTTGGGAATGTTGTTGACTTCATTTTGTTTATTTACTTCATGTAGTGCCAGATCTTTGATGGCTGTTCAGCAAATTATAGCTCAGCAAATAACCTTCTAGAAGGGCATAGTTTTAAAGATCTTTTTCAAGTGGACACTTGCATGTATGAGTTATTTGTCTCCCCCAACCAAGAGTGTAACAGGGGCTATATGTATGTCTTATTTTTTGTCTTTATGAAATCAAAATAGATGAGACTAGTCAAACATTCCTCTTAATTCAGTATCAGCATGTTTTTTTTCCTCTTTTCCTTTTTTTTCCTTTTTGACTGAATCATAAGAATCTGACCCCTTTGCATTGGTTTGCTAAAGTATTTGTCTCTTATGAAAGCCAATACAATCAGCAGAGCCAGCTGCTCTGATAAAGAATCATATAGGGTTGTATTATAGTGACAGGACTGTTTTGTGACCATGTTCTGAAGGCAGACGAGGTGACAGTATTATTTACTTTTGTTGCTTGGGGTCCAAAGAGAGAATAAATTGCTATTGATTTTTGGAACATTACAGTGAAGTGTCTGAATGCCTACAGAATAGCTGTGTGGTACGGCAGCTGGAGATTGTATAGAAACTCTTTTAAAATGAAAATTTGTTTTCTTGTTAAACTGTTCAAATCCTGACTTTAGTTACTCCTTCTACTACAGAGAGTCCCACAGTAGAACATCTGTCTGTCCATCTCTCCATTTGTTTATGCCTATTGTATGCTATGGATGAAATCAGTAATAGGTTGCAACTAAAATAGGCCCATTGACTCAATGCAACTTACATATATGTTGACAGATCAAATCCTTTCTGATATCCTCACATTGATTTGGTGAGTGTTGACTCAGAAAATCAATAGGCCTACTCTAGTCATGATTTACAACTGGATTTCAGCATATACAATGTATGTGTAGCAGTCCATCACAAAACATTTTGAGAGTTGTTTACTATCAGCTCTTCATTACATCTTCATTACAATAGTAGCAAAAAATTCATTTGTTGAATATTTTTGTTGTTGTTGTTGTTCAGTCGCACAGTCGACTCCGACCCTTTGCGACCCCATGGACCATTTTCCTCCAGGCGCCTCTGTCCTCCACCATCCCCCTTAGCCCTCCCAGCTCTATGCCCATTGTGTCTACTATGCCATCTAGCCATCTCATCCTTGGCCTCCCCCTTCTTCTTTTGCCCTCCACCTTTCCCAACATCAATGCCTTCTCAAGTGAATCCTCCCTTCTCATTTGATGTCCAAAGTACTTTAGCTTCATCTTTACTATTTGACCTTCCAATGAGCAGTCAGGGTTAATTTCTTCTAAGATTGATCTATTTGTTCTCCTCGCTGTCCAGGGGACTCTCAAAACCCTCCTCCAACACCACATTTCAAAGGCATCTATTCTTCTGCGTTCAGCCTTCCTAATTGTCCAGCTCTCGCATCCATACATTACCACTGGGAAAACCATTGCTTTGACTATTCTAATTTTTGTTTGCAATGTGATGTCTCTGCTTTTCACTATGTTCCCCAGGTTTCTCATCGCTTGTCTCCCAAGAATCAGTCGCCTTTTTATTTCATGGCTACAATCCCCATCTGCAGTGATCTTTGATCCTAAGAAAGTGAAATCTGTCACTGCTTCTACTTCTTCCCCGTCTATTTTCCAGGAACTGATGGGGCCTGTTGCCATTATCTTGGTTTTCTTGATATTGAGTCTCAAGCCAGCTTTTGCACTCTCCTCCTTCAGCCCAATCAAGAGATTCTTTAGGTCTTCCTCACTTTCTGCCATTAGGGTGGTATCGTCTGCATATCTCAGATTGTTGATGTTTCTCCCAGCGATTTTAATCCCATATTGTGATTCCTCCATCCCTGCACTGCGCATTATGTGCTCTGTGTATAGGTTGAATAAGCATGGTGACAAAATGCAGCCTTGTCTTACTCCTTTTCCTATTCCAAACCACTCTGTCATTCCGTGTTCTGTCCTAACTGTTGCTTCTTGGTTCATGTACAGATTTCTCAGGAGGCATATGAGGTGCTCTGGTATTCCCATCTCTTTAATTACTTGCCACATCTTGTTGTGGTCCACACAGTCAAATGCCTTGGTGTAGTCAATAAAACAAAAGTAAACTTGTTTCTGGTATTCCTTTGTTTTCTCCATAATCCAGCGTATATTGGCAATGTGGTCTCTAGTCCCCCTGCCTCTTCTGAATCCGGCCTGCACCTCTGGTAATTCTCTCTCCACATGTTGCTGAAGTCTATCCTGTATTATCTTGAGCATCACCTTGCTGGCATGTGGGATGAGCGCGATTGTTCGATAATTTGAACATTCTTTGGCATTGCCCTTTTTTGGGATTGGGACGTATACTGATCTTTTCCAATCCTGTGGCCACTGTTTTGTTTTCCAAATCTGCTGGCATATTGAATGCAGTAATTTGACGCCGTCATCTTTTAGCGCTTTGAAAAATTCAACTGGGATACCATCATCTCCACTAGCTTTGTTGTTTGCAGTGCTCTTTAGGGCCTTTATGACTTCGCTCTCCAGGATGTCTGGCTCAAGTTCTACTTCTTCCTCATTGTGATTGTCAGGAGTGTTGAGGTCCTTTTTGTAAAGTTCCTCTGTGTACTCTTTCCATCTTTTCTTAATTTCTTCTGCATCAGCTAGCTCCTTTCCGTCTTTGTCCCTTATCATGGTCATTTTTGCTTTAAATGTTCCCTTAATTTCACCGATTTTTTTGAAAAGATCTCTGGTTCTGCCTCTTTTGTTGTTTTCCTCCATTTCTCTGCACTGTTCTTTTAGGTAGTTTTCCTTATCTCTCCTTGCTTTTCTTTGAAATTCTGTGTTCAAATGATTGTAGTTTTTCCTTTCTCCTTTGACTTTGGCGTTCCTTCTTTCCTCTGCTATTTTAAGAGCCTCATCAGACAACCACTTTGCTTTCTTACTCTTCTTTTCTTTTGGTATGGTTTTCTTTGCTGCTTCCTGCATGATGTCCCTCATCTCCGTCCATAATTCTTCTGGTACTCTGTCTACCGAGTCTAAGCCATTAAATCTGTTCATCACCTCCACCGTGTATTCTTTAGGGATGCTGTCTAGGTGATATCTTTCTGGTCTCCGTGTTTTCCCTATTTTCTTTAGTCTAAGCCTGAATTTTGCGATCAGTAGGTTGTGATCTGAGCCGCAGTCTGCTCCAGGTCTTGTTTTTGCTGACTGTATTGAGGTTCTCCATCTTTGGCTGCAGAGTATGTAGTCAATCTGGTTTCGGTGTTGGCCATCTGGTGATGTCCATGTGTAAAGTCGCCTCTTGTGTTGCTGGAAGAGAGTGTTTGCTATGACCAGTGCGTTCTCTTGGCAGAACTCTATCAATCTTTGCCCTGCTTCATTCTGTACTCCAAGACCAAATTTGCCTGTTATTCCCTCCACTTTTTGATTTCCTACTTTAGCATTCCAGTCTCCTAATATAATTTGGACATCATTTCTTGGTGTCTGTTCTATGAGGTGTTGTAAGTCCTCATAGAACTGGTCCATTGTGGCTTCATCTGCACCAGTGGTTGGTGCGTATATTTGGATGACAGTGACATTGAAAGGTTTGCCTTGAATTCTGACTGACATCATTCTGTCATTTTTGAGATTGTATCCCATTACTGCTTTTCTCACTCTTTTATTGACAATTATGGCTACTCCATTTCTTCTAAGGTTTTCTTGTCCACAATAGTAGATATGATGGTTTCCAGAGCTGAATTCACCCATCCCTGTCCATTTTAGCTCACTGATGCCCAAGATGTCAATGCTTATTCTTTCCATCTCATTTTTTACCACTTCCAGTTTACCTTGGTTCATTGATCTCACATTCCATGTCCCTATACAGTATTGCTCCTTACAACATTGCATTTCCCCCCCCCCTTTCCTGTCCCTCCCCTTTCTCCCCTCTGTGGTGTTAAACATCCTGTATCACCTAGCCTGCTCCTTTGTTTTGCCTTTTGTTTTGGTCCATAGGGTTCTCTTGGCAAGCTTTGTGGCGTGGTTTGCCGGTGTCTACGCCATTTTTCTCTCCTCATACATTTTATCACAGTTTTTAAAGTTCAAAACATTTAACACAACATATTATCATGCATATTATCACACTTTATACACAGTCTCTATGTCAATTTCTGTACTTAGTTAGTATAAAGTCTCTATGTCAGTTTCTATATTAAGTCTTCTACATCTGCATAACAGGTACTTATCCTCTGCCCTCTTCCCGCCTTTCAGTTGGTCTTCTCTTGGCCTCTCCGCTGCTCCACCGGCTCTCCTCCTCCTCTTCCTCACCCCCCGGCTGGGAGTGGTTGTCCGGCGGCGGCCGCGGCTGGCCCTTCCGCCACTCGCTCGCCCGGCTGGCTGGGTCTCCTCCTCACCCCCCGGCTGGGGGTGGTTGTCCGGCGGCGGCCGCGGCTGGCCCTTCCGCCGCTCGCTCGCCCGGCTGGCTGGCTGGGTCTCCTCCTCACCCCCCGGCTGGGGGTGGTTGTCCGGCGGCAGCCGCGGCTGGCCCTTCCGCCGCTCGCTCGCCCGGCTGGCTGGGTCTCCTCCTCACCCCCCGGCTGGGGGTGGTTGTCCGGCGGCAGCCGCGGCTGGCCCTTCCGCCGCTTGCTCGCCCGGCTGGCTGGCTGGGTCTCCTCCTCACCCCCCGGCTGGGGGTGGTCTCTGTGGATCCACACAAATGGGTTTACTGGGTTGAATATTATGTTTCTTATTAATGTTACAAAGATGTAGCATTAATGAGTTTCTCCATTACATATAGAAAGAAACACGCATGCAAAGTTTTTCCTATTTGTGGTTAGGCTTTACATTGGACCAATAACCCCAGAACAGGAGTCAGCAAACTTCACTCTCCAGGTGTTATTAGATTTCAGTTACCAGAAGCCCAAGTCAGTAGTCCAAGATTTCAAGTCCAAGAATATCTAGAGAGCCAAGTTTGCTGACCCTTGCACTTGAAAATCTGAGTTTTTGCTCCCATATAGATCGTAAAAATGACCAAAAATATGTAATAGAAAATTTAGATAGATTGTTTATCTTATTTTCATAAATCTGTTCTCTTTAGTTTGAAGGGATACACAGAAAGAGTCTCCTCGAAGATTGTGGTATTTTTGAACTACAATCGAGCGTACCCTGGCAATGGCAACCTTGTGTTGCTGGCCAATCTTTCTCACACTCGGTCAGACAAAAGCAATTGCAGAATGAACTCACCAAAAGATGCCTTCATTTTGGCAGTTTCACGTTTGGCTTAGGCACAGTAGAAGACGAAAAGTAGTTTAAAGCTTAAAGGTTTGTGGGGGAATGCAGAATAATTGACTACAATTATTAATTAACCACAAGTTTTTGTTGTGCTATTCAGTTCCTGGATCTGAGAACTGTTGTGGTGGCTGGCAATTTTTCAACAAGCTGTCTCAGCATCTTCAGCTGCCTTGTTATAGTGACTGAGAAATTTTGTGAGAATTCTTACTCTGTGTAAAAGAGTAACTTCTTGTTAACTATAGTGTTTTTCAAAAACATCTGGGAGAAGAAAAAACAGCAAATTAATATTATGTAGTTCAAACATGAGAAACAAATTGTATATTGAAATATAACAAGTTAGCATGACATTCCCTGTAGATATTAGGCTCCTCATCCAGATGGCTGGGTGAATGGAAGAAAGGGAATGGTCCAAGCTAGGTTCCACGTATCAAGAAAACAAAGCAATGTAAAACACTGTATCTTCTCTATTATGCTTTCACAAATGTCTGGCCAGGTTATCCTGCTATGGTAATAGAGGAGACCATACTGCCAGCGACTCAATGCCGAGTGTTAGGTGGCAGTTAACTAACCTTACAATCCTGAGGACTATCAGCCTTGAGTGCCGAAGTCCACAGGAATTCATCAGGTGATGATCCCAAGTGGATTAAATCCCACTTGAATCCATCTTGATGGAGGGCAGCAGCTTCATCAATACTGGCCTGGGGTTGAGGACGACTTTGCATGCCAAAAGGCCTTGGGACCAGAAAGTGACTCGTGGATCCGAATCAGTGGTACTGGTGTCACACTGCAATCCAGAAGGATGGAAGGCCACTGCATTATATTCTCAGATCAGTCTTCATAGTTGATCGCCATGATGATCGTCTATACAATATTCGGATTTGGATACGGAAGCAGCAGCAGTTTTCACAGAGGGTTGAATTCAGTGATCCTTCAGGTGCATCCTACCTTTACAGTTCTGAGTCTCCCCTTCAAGCCATCTTCTTCTTGATTCAGTTTTATTTGCTATTGCTCATAAAAGAATCAATTCACTAGTTCTCCTGTTATTCACAGCCTGAAGTACAGGATGAGTTGGTATCATTAAAGAAATAGGAATGATACCAGAAGTTCCTCTAATCCATGATAGAGTTTTAAAACCTTTTGATTGCATTGTGTAGATATTCTTTAAAACATGTTTATTGGAATAAAATAAGTTAATGCATTTGGTTGAGAAAGTGGCAATTTTTATTATTCAGAAGTAAAATCACTTTGAAAATGTACTTTAATTGAAATCCCATTTAATTTGTAAAAATATGTTATTGATTATGATCAAAATGTCCTAGATGCTGATTAATTAATCAGTTTTTGTATTGGTTCGTATTATAAATCTTTTGGTGATGATGAAGGAACGTGAATGAGATGAATATTTCTAAATTATAGTGGCATGTTACTTTTTATGTGTAACTTATTTTGTGCCCCACATTGTTTATGGATGGAAATAGCTTTTAAGAGCTACAATACAAGAGTTCCATACAATGAAAGTGACATTATAAATCAAGTTGAAGTCAAACTGTTTTATGCCAATAAAGAATATGTTTAAAAACATAATGACAAAGTGGTTTGTGGAAAAATGATGTTACCAATTCTGTTGAAGAACAAGGCTTTTAGTAAATAAATGCACAAAACACAAAACGAGTATGAGGAATGAATTTAGTAATGTTTGTGATATAGAATTTTTTTATTGTGTTTGTAATGTACAAATTCTTTAAAACAGTGAATTTATATATAATGCTATAATATTTATTGTGCAATTGATCTATCTTGCTGTAAAATTTTATCACATCCTACTCTTTATTTTTATTTTTGGTTTTGCTTTGTAAAGGGGCTATTTCTGTAATCCTGTATAGTGAATTCTCGCCATGCCTTGTCTGGCTCTGTCAACTTTTATGCTGACAGCTGGTTCTTGGTGACCTGTATTTGCAGAATATTGTGCCAATAAGACTGTCTCTTGTGTTCTGGTAATAAAATACTATCTAGCTTCCTTAATTAGAATGGGACCTCTTCAGTTAATAATATACAGTAAAACACTGATTTACAAATGACTTGAGTTACGCAAAACTCAAGTTATGAAAGGTTTTTTGCGTAATTCGGTGCCCTGATTTATGCAAATAACCCGACTTACGAAAGGGGTTTGTGTATATTTTTACAGATCAAAATGGTAAAAATCAAATTTTTAGTGCTCAAAAGGGTGACACCAACATTTTGAGCTCTAAAAATCTACCTGCCCGCCACCCCGCTTAAAATCTAAAAAAAAAATCACTTACCTTGGTGGTGGCGGAGAAAGCGAAAGCGATCGTGGCTTTGGATAATGGCAGTGACTAAGGGGATCCCTTTCCCAGAGCCTTCCGGAGGTGGAGGGGGTGGCAGACACAAACGGCTGCACAAATGGCCACAAGGCCTTTTTTTTTGCAATGTCCCCATGGCCGTTTGTGCCGCTGTGTCCAGTGTGTCCGCCAGAAAGGGATCCCATTGTTCCCCGCCATTCTCTAAAGCCCAGTGCCTATGCTGCGACTGAAAAAGTAGGGGGGGTTTCAATTGAAGCAAAGGCACTGGGTTTTGCAGAATGGCGGGGACCGAAGGAATCTTTCCTCCAGACACTTCCGGAGCCTGTGGACCCAGCGAACAGGGCAGCGGCAGAAACAGCCATGGTGGCATCGTACAAAATGGATGAATCAGCTTCTGGAAAGGGTACAGCCTTTGTTTCCCAGACAATTCCTGAGGAATATAGTAACACATACTGAGTGCATGGCCAGACAGGGACTAACACAGAATATCATATGCGGTCATTACAAATGTCACAATTGTGTCATATGCAAATTTGTGTGGGAAACAGGCTGTATCCTTTCCAGAAGTTGATTTCCATCTTAAACTCAAATATTTTTCAAACTGCAATAGCATTAATTGTGTTTACAGTATTTATGGATTTGTCCTTGTGGTAAGAAATATGTTGGAAAATCTTCAAGATTCATTTGGAGAACATAGGTCCATAATTAGAAACCAGGTATTACAAGCTTCTTTAGTCATGCACTATATAACACAGACGAGCATTTCAAGTTTGTAGTTCTTGAAGTTGTGCAACCTAAACCTTTTGAAAAAACCAGTATTGATAAATTGTTGTTGCAGAGAGAAACATTTTATAATCACCGTCTGAAGACTTTGGTTCCATCAGGTTTGAATAATGAGTTGGACCTTTCTTGTTTTTTATAATAATTTGTATGGCTTATAATTCTGAGCATGTTGTCACTTTAAATAATCAAGCCATTTCTGCCTCCTTACTGTATATTTAAAAGAAAAAGAAAATTATTTCTCATGAATACATCACTCAACACACAATATATATTGCAAACATTGTACCATATGTTTTAACGTCTTTAAGCTCATCATGATAGGGTGTTTTCCTCCCTGAAGCTAGTAGACGCATAAAAAACACTTGGTATGTATTATGTTTAGATATCTTGGTTTAAGACTCACAGCCAAACTAAAATGTGTTGTCAGAGTGTATGATTTCCAGGGAATCCTAAGCAGGTGAAGGCATCTACGTGGGAATAATACCCTGAAGGAAATGGTGAGCCACTGTGTGAGACAGAATGCTGGACTGGATGATGGGCTGTGGCCTGTTCCAGCAAGGCTGTTCTTATGATTTTGTTTTCATTTTATTGTCTACAGAAAAATACTTAAGATTATATCTTGATGAAGAAAAATTCTTTTGAAAAATTGGCAATACCGGAACAGTTTTGATGATATTTTATTTCTTCACTCCTTCGCATTCTTGCAGTAAAAAAGACTTAAAAGATACTCCTTCCTCAGGGAGTTTCCCTGTTGTTGTTTTTTACTATGGTGGGAGTATGTACTTATTTTTTGTTCAGGGAAAATACATTGGTCATCAAGGTGGTCTTTTTCCTTCCCTTTTGAGGATCTATGCCAAGGATTCTCAACTTACGGCCTGCCAGCCGGCCTGCCCTGGCCCACAATGCCATTCCATCTGCCCCGTTGCCACCTCCACCACACCCAGAAGTGGAAGCAGGCATGTTTACGTCAGTCGTAAAATGCGCCTGTGCATGTGCAAACGTGCCCACAGCTGTTGTAAATGCGGAAGTGGGCTCATTTATGACAGCTGTAAATGTGTCCACTTCCAGGGTGTGTTTTCTGGCCCGCTCAGCTGTCCAGGGACATGGTCAGGCCTGTGATGTAAAAAGGTTGGCCACCCCTGATCTATGTCATGATTGTGTGTTACCAGAAGACATTCAGATGGCCCTGAGAGAGAGAGTCCTTTCATGCCAGAAAATCAGTCTGCCTCTCTTTACTCTCATTTAGCCTGTATCCCATAGCAAGTTGGATAAGAGAAATGCCAAGCTTGTCTAATAAATCTTCGATAGTTGCTAACATGGCCTCCAAGAACTGAAATGTATTTTAGAAAACAGAAGATATGAGTCTTTTGGGATAAATTCTGTACTCAGTTCTAAATATGATGTTTGTAATACACTACTGCCAGAATAGCAGAAATGGGAGAACAACCCAGTGTTCATCACCACACTTGTCATAGAAAACCATAAAGAGCAGAAGCTAGGTGAAGAGAAATGTGCTTTGCTATAAAAGAAGGAGTTGGCGGGGTGTCAGGCTGTGCCAAGTCTAACTAGAGAAATCTGAAGCAAGCATGCTGCTGAAACTGGTATAAAACAAACATCTGGTGTGAGGGGAGAAAGAATCTGCAGTGCATTTTCAAACTGCAAGCAGGGAATTCAATTTTTAAATCATCTAATTCTTTACAGTGATTTACTCTGTACTAAAATAATTTTTTTCTATAACACTTTCTTTAAATTCATGAACTAAGGAAGTCTTTTACTTCCTTTGGGAAGGAGAATATATTAGAACGTCCTCCTAAACAGATCCTGTGTCATTCTGAACAGAATTGTGTCTCTAAGGATGAATTTCACTTACTGTATTTTCTGGCGTATAAGACTACTTTTTAACCCCGAAAAATCTGTGCCAAAGTCAGGGGTCGTCTTATAGGACAGGTACTTAACTGCAGCTTGTTTCCCCTTGCTTCATATGTCCGGCGCATATGTGGGGGGTGCCGTGGCCGAGTCCCTGCTCTGTGCGGGGAGTATGAAGCAAGGGGAAGCAAGCTGCACACATCTTCCTGTACCTCGAGGGGGAGAACGTGAGCATGGATTGGCTCTCCACCAGAACCTGCCCATTCGACTCGGAGGGCTGCACGACCGGGTTGAGTGTGGGTTAATTTTTATTTGGTGTGCATTGGAAGAGAGGTAGTCTTATACGGCAAGTATATTCCAAACTTTATATTTTAACTGGAGAAGTTGGGGGTCGTCTTATACGCCCAGTCGTCTTGTACGCCGGAAAATACGGTATTTGTTTCTTTCAGTGTTAACATTGTGTTTCTCCCAGTTTTAACTTGACAGCAGAAATTAAAGGTGCCTAGTCGTTCTTGCATTAGTGTGTTAGCTACAGGTTTATAAAATACAGTACTGTGTAAACAGTTACTTCACTTCTCCTGAATTTAGTCAAGACTTTGTCTGTACCCTTGGAGTTTTCATTGAGATTTAGATAAGAAAAATGGACTGCACTAAATCAACCAGCTTAGGTTTATGGAAGGGCATACACGTATATATGAAATGGTTGCTGCGAAAGCAATTAGATTCTTGTGCATCTGTAAGGCAAATGGATTTTAATTAGGACAAACCTATGTAGACTATAGTCAACTTCTTCAGATGTGTGTCATAGGCTGCAGTTTATCAAAGCATATACAGTAGTCGTTAAATCTATACATTGCCCAAGACTCATTTTAGGTTGCAGAGCAAAAGGCTTTAGATTAGCAATGGGAGATTTATCTGTTTTGTAAAATCAGTCATCTTGCAAATTAGTCAAGATAAGGGATTTGGTCATGATGACCAAATTACCACAGTATGACTTCTCTGTTCAAATGTACAGTAAAATGGAAGTGCATTTTGAGCAACTGGAGTCATGATATGGTATCTGTACTTTCTTGTAATTATATTTTAAAGCAACTTCTCTGGTGGCTTAGTGCTTAAGGCACTGAGCTGGAGACTGGAAGGTCGGGTTTCGATTCCTGAGAGCTGCGCTTGGGGACATGAAAGGAGACTCATTCGGGCGTCCCCTGAGAAGAGTTTCTCCAGCAAAAATCCTTTAACCCAGAGTAATCTCTGACATGAAATAATAATAATAATAATAATAATAATAATAATAATAATAATAATAATAATAATAATAATAATAATAATAATAATAATAATAATGTATTATTATTATTATTATTATTATTATTATTATTATTATTATTATTATTATTATTATTATTATTATTATTATTATTATTATTATTATTATTATTATTATTATTAAAGGAATGAATTAAATTTAGAGTTGCCATTGGGAGTGGGTTATCTTTACTCAGTTGTATTTGTTGAATTGTTGTGTTGTGGTTTTATTTGTATGAACTAATGTTTATTCTGAATTTGTACATTATTGGTTGGTTTATGTAATGTTATGAACCACCTAGAGTAGTGTTTGCACTAATTGAGGCAGGATACAAATCCAATAAATATATAAGTAAAATTACATTTGAGCAATTCAGTGATGAAAAAAGAAGCAAATCTCCATGCAGCACTATCTTGAGTCTACGTCTTCCTTGACATTTCAAGTGCTCCTCTTTATCCCATCACTTCAATACGAAGAAAGAGCCTCCTAGAAGATAATCTTATTTTTGGACCACAATCAAGTATACCCTGGTAACGGCAATCTTGTGTAGCTGGCTACTCTTTCTCACACTAGGAGAAAGGAACTGCAAAATTAACTCACCGAAAAGTGCCTTCATTTTGACAGGTTCAAGTCTGGCCTAGACATGGAAGAAGAAAAAGAAACAACATTGCAATTTTATCAGCAGAATGTGCTGAAATCTTCAGAAAAATCTCTTATTCAGAGCAGGAAAGCAAAGCGTAAAATAAAAATGTTAAATATAGTCCACTGCTTTTGAAAATACAGTGGAACCTCAGTTAACAAATGGCTTGGTTAACATAAAAATTACAATAACAAAAGGAAATCCATAGAAAATAGTGGCTCAGTTTACAAAAAAAAAATTCTGGAACAGGTTAATTGGTTTTAAATGCATTCCTATGGGAAACCGCACTTCAGTTAATGTATTTTGGTTTTCAGTGCATTCCAATGAGAAATTGCTTTCAGTGCATTCCTATGGGGGATTTGATTAAAGTAATTTCCACTGTAAGAAACATCCCAGAAAACACATTAATTATGTTAACCGAGGTTCCACTGTATATCTTGCTCCCAAGTCTAATAAATTAACAATATGGTGGGAACAAGAAGATAGTTGTTGCTCAGGATCCTGCTGACAGAGTTGGAGCTTTTGCTACAAGAAGAGGCATTGTAGCAAAGCTTAACATTAGTCTTTCTTACTAACACAACATTAATGACTTTCAGTCATTATTGACTTGGGCTCTGTTTGTAGTGGCTGACCTAAAGGTGAAAAGCTCCACATCTCATTTCCAGTCCCTTGAGAGATCTACTCCTCCACAATTTAATTTGATGGAATGCAATTATCGGCCAATTGATTTTCATTGATTGTGCTATGGGCTATAAACGTGATAATGCTCCTGTAGTTGCCAGCCATTAATTCCTCTGAGATGTTCTCTAGCCAGCATCTTGAGCAGCAGAGCAGCCATTTGTACACACGACTCAGTCCTCGAAATCTGCATTCTGTGCCATTAAATAAGAGCTTAATGTGTGCATAGATGTATAAAGCACAAAAGGAAGGAAGGGAGATGTTCAGAGCCAAAAGGAAAGGAAAATTCAGTAGTGCAGAACAATGTTAATTTGCCCCAATATGGTTCAGTTAACTTCCACTGTGCATTTATATATGGAAATACATGTAAACACAAAGCCAATTAAACAGTAGAGTCTTCTCAATAAGCCATTTTAAGTATTGACACTGTAGATTGAGTAGCATTTTAGATGTTTTATAACCAGAGCCTAGGTTGATGTCCATGTCTGGCCAGACATCCCGCTACGGTAATGGAGTCAACTGTACAGCCAATGACTCAACACTGAGTGTTGGACAGTGGTAAATAACCTGACTCTCTAAAGGGGCCAATGGCTACAGGCAGATGAGTCCCTTTAGGTGGGGTGAGAGTCCCCTCAGTGAAGAAAATACCATTAGAAACCATCATATTGGGTCCAATGGCAAAATGACTGGAGGAGGAACCACTTTTGATTTCCAATGGTCATGGAGGCAGAGGAGGCCATGCCAGATGCACTGGCTGTGAAGGCGCACCTGGATAATATCTTCAAGGCTGTGGCAGTCCATTGCAATCCCGGTGTTAAATCCTTATTTCACATGTGCTGCAGGAGATGTCTCCATGATCATAGTGTGTGGGACACTTCATAGCAAGCTAGGATCCACCTTAAACAAATTCACACCAACGACATTTTTCCTGCTTCAGGGGGAAAATGTATTCTCGGATACAAGTTGCGGATGTGGAGAGAGTTGATATGTATATACAACTGCATTTTTTGTAGCAGCATCTTAATTGTGAAACTCCCTCTCAAGTTATGTGAGGCTACGTCGATGTCTGTTGAATTTCTGAAAGATGCCTAAAACTGTACTTTTGCAAAGGGTCTTTGGGCGCTAGGACTGTTAAAAAAAAGCAGGTGAATCTGTTTTTGGAGAATACTGTACTTTTAATTTGGTTTTTTTAATGTTCCTGATCTTTTTAAAATAAAATTCAGTGTATTGCCAATCATTTTAAAAGTTCTGCCAGACAGAAAGGTATTAAATAACTGCTTCAAATCAGTAAATACATAAACAAGTTTAATGTTGCAGTATATTTATTTGTAAAAATATTGGCAGGAAACAGCAATGAGTTAAAGTGACTTATAAGGGACGTGAAAAAAGAAAATCTTACAAAATGTACACAAATTATGTTCTTTCCCTTTGCACAGATGTCTTGGCTAGATGAAGGAAACTTCCATTAAGATGATGCTGTTAAACAAAGTCCGTGGTTTCTGCTTTCATGCTGGTGATTAGTATTAGGCTTCCTAGAGTCACTTTTTACTATTAACTTTCTTCTCCTAACCTTCTACTAGAAGTACAGTAAAACCCTGTACAATGAATGCATCATACAACGAAAAAACCATACAACAAAAGGAAATCAGGGGGAAAGTGTGCCCCATACAATTATTTTTTTGTTGTACAATTTTCCCCCTGTAAGATGCACTGTATGCTCATGTGATCACCAATTTGGGGTCAGGGCATCTGGGGGAATCTTCCCCCAGCCGCTCTGATTGCAAACCGTTCAGACACAAACCCCGCAGTAGTGGCCTGGGCGGAGAAGTTGTCCATCAACGTCTTGGGCTCCCCGGCTTTAGTCTCTGCCACCAGGTGAGGGGCATTGATCACTTCACCTACCCTTCTCCTCTTTCTTACCGTTCGGACTTCAGATCAGGAAGGCTGAAGGCTCCCACCCCCTCAGCAACCTGATCTGAAAATGGAGACCCCGTGTGGGGTATCCTCTTTGGAATCAGGAAGGCTGAAGGCTCCCCTCCTTCCAGCAACCTGTTCTGAAAATGGAGATGACATGCGGGGTATCCGCTTTGGGATCAGGAAGGCTGAAGCCCCCCCCCCCAGCAACCTGATCTTAAAACAGCGACTCCGTGCAGGGTATCCACTTTGGGATCAGGAAGGCTGAAGGCTCCCACCTCCAGCAACCTGATCTGAAAATAGAGATCCCATGTGGGGTATCTGCATTGGGATCAGGAAGACTGTAGGCTTCCCCCCCCCTCCAGCAACCTGATCTGAAAACGGAGACCCCACGTGGGGTATCTGCGTTGGGATCAGGAAGACTGAAGGCTCCCCCCTCCAGCAACCTGATCTGAAAACGGAGACCCCATGTGAGGTATCTGCTTAGGGATCAGGAAGGCTGAATGCTCCTCCCAGCCCCTCCGAATCCAGACCGGCCACCACAATCACCTAGTGCTGGTCAGGGCAGCTGGGGGAAGCTTCCTTCCGAACCCCCGACCCTCCCTCCATATCATGCACATGCACGACCAGTGGCTCCATGCAACAACAAAAAATCATACAATGAACCCTGTGGAACCAATTTTTTTCGTTGTATGAGGTACCACTGTATTAGGATAACAACATGCAAAAATCCTTTCAACCCAGAATAATTTGACACGAAATAATTATTATAACATGTAGTATATGAGTTATTTTGATAGCAAGTGCTGAATGCAAGGCACCCCCCCCCCACGAGTTTGCATACAAGTATATTTTTACTACACATTTTTGATAAAAATCTGACAAGTTGTCTTTGTATCATTAAACATAGACTTGATACTGTACTTCTTTTTTTCAGTTCATATATTGCTATTGAATTTTGTGGATATGTGTGTAGATCTGTTTTGATTCTATATATCAAGTTTGTAACAGAAGGGAGTAAGAGAATTGTGATTTGAAGGAATGTAATGAATGTATGTGTATATGTATTGAAGTGGGGAGAAGACTTAATGTTTAGTGATTTATTATGAATTTTTTGATGAATATGTAATACCAAGACCAGGTATGTGGCTTTGCATAATCACAAATACCTGAGATTATCAACTTCCACTATCCTAACATTTGATACATTTACATGGAATCTATTGTTATGGCATACAACAGTGGTGGCGAACCTATGGCATGCTTGCCAGTGGTAGTACTCACAGCCCCCTCTATGGGCACGCACGCCATCATGCCGTCACAGAGTTCGCCCTGCCCCTTTGCCCATCAGCCCAATAGGAACGCTTCCTCCTTCCTCCCAGCACTGAGTTTGCCCCGCCCCTCTGTTTGGACACTCGGCCTCTAAAAGGTTTGCCATCACTGGCATATAATATAACAGCATATATAATATGTTGTTTGATGGAATCTAATAGTCTGTTTGTGGAGTGACTTTTGATCCAGTGAATGTGCCTGTCAATTGGAAAAGGGAGGTATTTTGTCATTTTCTCCGTGTCCCCAGTTGGTTCCAGGGAATGGAAAGACATGGCAGAACATGGTGAGTAGGAGTCATAGGAAGCAGGAGGAGGAATTGGATATGGTGAAAATCACTCTCCTTCCATGAGAAGCCAATGTCACTCTGCTGGTAAAATAGTACAATTGGATTCAACCAATATTTGGAAAAATTCATTTTTTTAAGATGAAAGGTTAGGAATCCTAAATGGCTAGGAAAATAACAAGATCTGAGGATGAAAGGGGAGAGTTGATGTTTTCAGGCTATACTTGAAATTATTTAGAAGAGATGGCTCGTAAGAATGAACCTCTAGAGAGATTGTTGAATGACCTGTATTGATCAAATTCAATCCAGATAAGACAGAGGCATTGTGAGTGGGGAACCAAGCACCCAAGAAGAGAAACACCTGTAGGTACCTCACACAGCATTTAATTTTTGAAAACATTTCAGGCAATGTGGTGGAACTGCCAATATAGTAGAAAACATTTCTTTTTTTGTCACAAAATTGTCAAGTTGCTGGAGGTTTTTGAGGAGGTAGCCACTTTAGTCTTTCTCAGCATGACTTTAAAAATATACAGAGTCAAAGCTAGTAGTTTGATCTGCGGTCACATGTATAAAAGACCTAATTCATTATTTTAAAACAGGGTTTCCCAACCTCAGGCTCCCAGGTGTTCTTGGACATTGATTACCAAGTCCAAGTCAGCACACCTGCTGATCAGGGCTACTAGAAATTGAAGTCCAAGAACATCTAGGGGCCCAAGGTTGGGAAACCCTGATTTAAATGTTGTTGAACTTCATCTTCTGCCATTTCGTACGGTAAGCTATTTTGGCAATTGCAGTCCAGCTTTTGGATGGCTGTCTTTTTTTAAAAAAAAAATTATTAGGTTTTACAACAATACAAATTGAATATAAAAATTAAGATAAAAAAGATGCATAAGTGACTACACAAAGTAAAAAAACTATATGAAAAAAGCCATTTTACATTGACAAAGACATATAAATGATATAGTGCACAGAAAAAAGAGAAAGAAAAGAAAACAAATACATAAACATTTAATTATATTGAACTACTATAAAATACTTAATTATGTAGAATCGATAGGTCAGTAAACCCTGTTGGTCAGACTGGATCTCATCTACAATTTTTAATATTAAATTTCTATTCTAATATACCAAACCAGTCTGAACTTTAATTAGGCATTGCTATTTTTATTTGGCCTGTTTGCCTACTACCCAACCAAGTTAATAACACATTTATAATATTAAAAAAAGTGATTACTAATTCACCACATGTGACTGTACAATGCCCTGGAGGTTGCGGTGGACACTTTTTCACTATTTCCAAAATCTGTGAAGTTCAGGTACTGGACTGCTCCCACCACCTCTTGTACCTGTGGAATCAACAAACAATTGCCATATTTGCCAAAATCTATTCTCTTTTATTATGCCCTTTTTTTTGTTCAATTCCCATGTTAATTTGTCATTCAAAGCAAGGTCCCACATTTCCTTATACCAAACTTCCACCTTAGGAATTTGGATGGCTGTCTTTTGCTTTACTCTAGCTATTAGAATCATCATGTCATTCAATATAAAGTCTTTGTTTATTGGTGTCTAGCAGTTAAATTATAGATCAAAATATGTAGAGCATAATAATTGGGCTTCTGGTTTGTATACACAAGAGGTAGATAGTGAGGAACAAGAAATATGGAGCAAAGGAAGATGGCAGTTACTTTGGGAATAGGCATTTAGATTAGAATAGCATTGTGTTTTGAAATTTGGTTCTACTTTTGTATGTAAATGTACCATTAAATGTAAATATACCAGTATTTCATGTTGGGCTTATTATTATTATTTGAAACTCGAAAGCTAGGTGAATGAGCAATTTTTACATCTAAAAGTATGCCAATTTTTTAAAAAAAGTTAAAAGCTTATGTTTGAGAAGGGAGCTATTACCACTAGCACACTGAGCAATCCTCTCTCTGCCTCAGCTTTCAAGAGTTGTATTATAAAGTTGTTTTCATTTCCTAACATAAATCAAATATGCTTAAATAACTATAGGGAATGGATGCTTGGATTCTGTAAATATAATCTTTTTCTCTTGCCTTTTCTTTAAAAAAAAGTTTCAGTGTAGGACATACTATTTCTAGCCTCAGATTTGTAGCACACATTTGCTCAGTAATCTTCATATTTGCTGTTCTTCTCTATATTGTGTGATGGATGAGATGTCTTACAGTTGCAATCTAAAAGTAGCCTAAATAAATGGCAAAGTGATAGACTGCCTTCAGTAGGCTTTTATTTGAAGAAGCAATGTAGTTTGAAGAGTAAAACTAAGAAAGGCTTAATAGCTGTTTAGTTCTTCATGTTGAGGGTATGTTTAAATATTAAGTTTTGAAATCCATATCTGATTCTAGCTGTCATGAAGAAACAAAGATAACTTTTACAATACCCAATGCAAATAAATAGAGAACAACAAAAATAAAAAAATAAAACTCTTTCTGGAAGATCCAAGAAATTAAAAGGAAATTCAAACTTAGATTAAGAATGTTCAATGACCAAACAGGAAAACTCACTATTTGACCAATAATAATAATAAAATAAAATAACGGGAGGTAGAAAAAATGTACTGAAGAATTTATACAGAAGAAATAAAAAGATGATAGACTCATTTGAAGAGGAATCCTATGAGGAAGAACCTGCAGTTATAGAAAGTGAAGTGAAAGCTCCTCTGAAAGCACTAGGAAAAAATAAATCACCAAGGGTAGATGGATTACGAATATTGCTATTTTAAGACACGGAAACTGAATCTGTTAAAATCCTAACAAGAATATACCAACAAATATAGAAAATGTGTTTTCCAAATTTCTTGGCATATTGAGTGCCTGCTTGACTTCACACTCCAGGCTGTCTGGCTCAAGGTCAGCGATCATACCATTGTGGTTGTCAGAGACATTAAGTCCTTTTTGTAGAATTCTTCTGAGTATTCTTGCCATCTTTTCCTAATCTCTTCTACATCTGTTAGGTCCCTACCATTTTTGTCCTTTATCATGGCCATTTTTTTGCTTGATACGTTCCCTTAATTTCCCCAATTTTCTTGAAGAGATCTCTGGTCCTTCCCTTTCTGTTGTTTTCCTCCATTACTTTGCACTGTTCATTTAGAAAGCTACGCACAAGAGAGCTTCGGATTTGACCACAAACTCTACTGAAATTTCAGCTGTAAATGCTGATTTTCTATATAGCACAGTTGTTGAATTAAGCAGGATAAGGTGCATAAATGCGTTTGAATATAACAATAAATTCTTAAAGGAAAAAGCAGCTTCTTTAATAGTATTTCCATTGCTGTTTGCACTACTTCTAAAATTAATTTTAAAAAATATTGTTCTGATGGATTTTTTTAATGAAATGAAGACAAATAAGGTTGAAATAAAGCTAAAATAACAGGAAATAGAAGAAATTATTCATTTGGGCTACTTTCCTGTGAATAAATTGCTTGATTTGGCTCATTAGTTAGGAAAATGGGGATTTATATTGCAATAGTTTTCAGTAATAGCAGATCTGAAAATGATAGGGGGTGTGAGGGTAAAAGAATAAAATTCTTATTTCCTTTTGTCATATTGAACATTAATCCATTAACAGTCATATCAACATTTGGAAATGGAAAATTCAAATGGTGATAAATGATTGGTGAAGGTAATTATAAAATGACAAAGCAAAAGCCTCCCATAAGATCCTAGTTTCGATCCTCATATTTCAAATTAAAGGATGCTGGGAAGCAAAGCTGGAGGAGAAAGTCAACCTGAAGCCTTCTGGAACCAATGTTTCATCAGTTGGTCTGATCTAGTCAGATGGATGGACCCAAAGTAAATGATGCTTAATACATTCATTTTGTAAGCAATACACATTTAAGGAGCTATTCTAATGAACTTGAGTGCTATTCTGAAGTAACAACACACCTCCACCTGTGGGTTTTATATTCTCCAAGATGATACTGACAAATAAAAATTACTTGTATTAATTTATTGTATTAATTGCATTTCATTTCTATTGCACTTTGAGGGAGGTGGAAGGGTGGGTGAACATCGGGGGTAGTTAGCTTTGGTGAATCCTAAGGCCACTTTTCAATCTCATCATCCTTTGACAGCTATCAAAATGCAAAACAACAACTACCAAATGAAACCAGAAGTGCCTGAAGGTTCATTTCCAATTTTGAAAAAATGGGCAATTTGTTTTTATGATAATAATCTTAGAACTACAGAGCTGGAAGGGATCCTATGAGACCAGCCCCTGTCAAGGAGGTACAGTGGGGAATCAAATTCCCAACATCAGGCACCTAAACCACTGAGCTATCTGTTAATTATTGTAGTGAAGTCCTGCAATCTATTCAAAACATGAATTTCTGCTCTTGGAGGCTTCTAGCAATGGCAGTTTGCCTATTTTCCATATGTAAAAATCGTTATTTAAGTTTGGGAGCCTAACAAGCTTAGGGACACAGAAATAGTCTTAGGGAACAAGTGGCCCCAGAACAGTAACTTTCCTACCACTAATATGTGTAGTTCTTCCATCTCCTGTTTAGCAAGAAAACAGATTATTCCTGCTTTATCATGAATATGAACCGTTTGGCCCTTGTTTTTGACATTCTCCTCAAAGCAAGCCTGAGAAATAGTTTTGGCTGCCTGATAGGCAGTTTTGCTTATCTCCTGTCAATGAGATGGGCAACTCACCAAAACGTCCTCAGTCGGAGCCCTTCTGCAAGGTGAAAGTGGAGGGCACACGTCATGGTCCGCCTTGCCAGCGGGTGACATGATATCCAAAGGGCCAAAAAACTGCATACAAGTGGACTTGATTTCTCAGGCCCATTTGCATGTGCAGAATGTCATCATGGAGACATCTTCCAATGTGCGGACTCCTCGCTGAATAACAACTCCAAGGTATCCAAGGCCTGCTAGGAACTTGCAAAGGTTATCTAATGAGCTTCTTGATGTGACTCTTGTCCTTCCTGGTGCTGGGGCGGTACTCCAAACATCTCCCTACTCTACTGTCTAAACACGGAGAAGCATTATACTATGATGTCTAAAAATGTCCTTGTGCCAGAGCCATAAGGTTGTGAAAAATGCCAACTAGAAGCATCTAATGAAGTGGATTTTTACAAGGTCTCATAGAGCAGCTTTCATAGTGTCAACAAACTTGTACTGTATAGCATTTTCCACTGCCAAGCATTTCTTCACTGGTTCACTTTGTTTGATGGTTGTACAAGCTTTGCTAGTCATTCTTGTGGTTTTATAGGCATCTCACTGTAACAGAGGTTGGATCCATCAGTGATTTGATATGCCAGGCTGAAAAGTTTCCTCCATGCCTTTCTAAGTTTATTGGTTGCAATAATGCTGTCAGAAAAGAGGTCCTTTAATCAGTGTAATAAATTCATTATCAGTAGAGTAGCATATGAAGAACTCTTATTGAAGTCCTTTGGATGACTGACTGACAGATCAGCACTGAGACTGTTAAAATGTTGCCAAAGTAGTATAGGTGGAGTGTGAAATTCAACTGAAATTTCTTCCTGTAGGAAAGAAATCAACTTGTTAATGGACACACCACTAGCTGTTAATGGATTATTTAATTAGCCGGGGTAACCCCTTAATGATTTCAGCAGCCTGATGTATTAATTATGTCACAGTACTCTAATATACTCTACACTACAGCACTGCCTTTTTCTTAACTATTTAAAAATTGCTTGTCATCAAAGAAAACAGCAATAATTCACTTTTCTTGGTGGCTTATGTGATGATTTTCCTAATGTAATGTGATGATACTTTATCAGAAAAAAGTACACATTTTTCAATTAATTAAAGGGCAGTCAATAAATGTCTTGAAAGTTCTTTGCATTAATCTGGGTCTTGTTTATTGTTCAGATAGACTTCTGCAATGCAAATCTAAGCATGTTTTATTCACTTTCATGGAGAGTTGAGGAAAGAAATTCATTTTCATAACTAAGAAATATACATAACAAGAATTACATTAATTACATTTTCTTCTGTTCTAATCATTATTTTAATTATATTCAATTTTATACAAATTGTATTATTGGAATAATATACCAACTGGTTATTTGGTGATAAATCAGATTTAGAGTATTTAGTCGAACATCATCACTGTGTCATTTTGTTGTAAATCCCAGTGTGCTTATTTGTGTGAATGTAAATATCTATTCAAAAACAGAACAAATAAATATGCATGTTCTTAAAACTTTAAGGACAGTAACAGTTCTTAATAATATAAATTGCACTATCTTTAATTAAAATCTATTAAAATATTAAGTTTCAAATCCAATTTTAATGTGGTTGTTAAGTTTATTTTTAAAGCATTTCTTCATTATAAAGAGAACTAAAAATCAGGGATCATTGGAATTCAGGAATTGAAATATCAAACTGATCCCAATGGGATAAGAGCTAGATACGAATAATTCACATGTTTTAATAATTTTTCTCCCTGTCAGGTTGTTTCTTTAGATATTAAAGTACATATCACTATATTAAAAATTATTTCCATTATTACTCTTCGTCTTTATTTGTCACATAATGTTGTGATACTGGCTAGGAGGTTATACAAGTAGACATATTAAAACAGCTCCAATTACTCTGAAAGGTTAGTTTTGTAATTTCAACACTAGGCATAACTAATGTTTACATGGCTAAGAATTTCTCTTATTCTACTAATCAATAATGAACTATAGTTTATATTCCAGTGTATTTTTCTTCACATTTTCAATGTTTTTCTCTTGATAATACATCTGGATGAACCTCAATGGAAGGCAAAAGCATAAATACTATTTATTTATTTATTTATTCTTCAAATTTCTATTGTCGCCCAACTTGGCAACGACTCTGGGTGGCTAATAGCAATTAAAAGTAACATAGTAAAACTAACTAAGAGCCCTATAAAACCCCATTAAAAATTCTAAATAATTTACCCACTCACCCCAATCGTTAAAAGCGAGAGAGAAATCTTAATTATTTATATAAGCCAGCAGGCAGGGGTCACCCCTCCATCAGTGCCCCACACTTGCCCTGCCAGCCAGGTTTTCAGTTTTTTTCCTAAAGGACAGCAATTCTATCTGCAGCCGTAACTCTGTTGGCAGGAGGTTCCAGAGGGCCGGTGCGGACACGGAGAAGGCCCTCCTTCTTGTGCTAGAGAGATAAGCCCCTCTAGCAGATGGTACAGTTAGAGAGCCCCTCCGGTCCACTCTGGTTGAATGAACAGATGTTCTTGGGGCGATGCGGTCTCTTAGATATCCTGGCCCGCTACCACGTAGGGCTTTAAATGTCATTACCAGCACCTTAAATTGCACCCAGAGGCAGACCTGTAACCAGTGCAGCTCTCGGAGCAGTGGCAAGGCGCGGGCATAGCACCCATACCCCATCACCACCTGGGCAGTTGCATTCTGGACAAGTTGCAGCCTCCGAATTGTCATCAAGGGCAACCCCATGTAGAGCACATTGCAATAGTCAAGTCTGGAGGTGACTAGAGCATGCATGACCATAAGCAAGGAGTCCTGATCTAGGAGCAGGCGTAACTGGCGTATTTATTTATTTATTAGATTTTTATGGCCACCTTTCTCGCCTAGGCGACCCAAGGCGGCTCACAGTATTCGTTAAGAAACCTGACCCCCATACAGTTAAAATCAACTACTAAAACTATCTAAAACATTTAAAAACATCCCTAAAACAGCTCTATCCCATTAAAAAGAGGGGCATCTAGGCAGGGAAAGAAACCCTGGGCAGGGCTAAATAAGCCAGCAGAGCTGGGTTGTGGTGCTAGATGCACCCCTCACCTGCTGGCAAAGCCATGTTTTAACACCTCCCTGAAGGGTGGCAACTCCGCCTGGAGGCACAGTTCTGGTGGCAGGAGGTTCCGTAGAGCTGGGATGGATACCGAGAAGGCTCTCTTCCTGGTCCCAGTAAGGCATGCCTCCCTTGCTGATGGGACCACCAGAGATCCCCTACGGTCTGCCCTTGTAGGACGGGTCGACAACCTCTATTTCAATAACTTTAAAATGGCCTGTGTACTAATTAGACTGATTAACAATATCAAATATACTCTCTGAGACAGCTGTTAATTATCAGGGACGTAGGGGGCGAAACATGCCTCACAAAGGCTTTGTTGGCCTCCCAGAATTTTTCTTGGGGACACCCGGCATGGTGGACCTTAGATCCTGCGACCTGCTTGCCTCTATGAGCATGCCTCCCCCTAGCCCGATTTGCTGGGGACAAGGTCAGAGTAGCCTTCTGCATATGGCAGGTAATATTAATCACTTAGAAGAAGCTGGGCTTCTTAGAGTTGCTACTCTTTCCCTCCCTTTCTGAGACAGAGCTATCCCTCTCAACTCTTTCCGTCTGGCTGGAAGTGATGAGGACAAATTGAAGCCACTTCAGCTCTGCTGGGTTTCCTTCTTCATCTTTACAAAGGCAGGCACATACAACTGGCTTTTGAAGATTTATTTCAAGGAAACACGATACAGGATACAGATCTTAACTAAATCTATACTACATAAAACACAAACTAATAAAACAAATAAATGAACTTGAAAGTCTTGCTAGCTCCCTAGCAATTTCCCCCTTACATGGTTAGGGGCAATTCAGCCCCTCATGGCTAAGCGTTAGCCCCGAAGAGTCATTTTGGGATGCATGGCTAGACTGCAGTCTAGTCAACTCCAGACCCATACAATCTACGCCAGGATTAAACCCCGAGCGAATCCGAGTGATTTTCTCCATCAGATAATCAGCAAAATCCTCAGCCGATCTCTGCCAACCGGGTACAGGGCCCCCTCTACCGAGGAGAGACCTAGTCACCCGGAACAGAGTGGCTTTGTGATTATCTGCAGAGGCAATAAGGTTGGTGAAATATTGCCTTTTCACCACCTCTATTGCCACCACATAGGCTCTAATCGCAGCTCTAGCAAGTGTTCAATCGGAATCACTCCGGGTCTTCACCCAGCAGCTCTTTGCCCATTTAAGCTCCCTCAATTCCTCTGTGAACCATGGGGATGAGCGGGGCCCATGTGCGTGGAGAGGCCGTAGTGGCAAGATTGCATCCAAGGCCGCTGCCACCACCCCATACCAAAGGTCAATGAGCACCTCGGGTGAATCGTGTAGCCGATCCAGAGGAAAACACCCCAGTTCCCTTTGGAATCCCTCAGGATCCATCAGTTACCGGGGGTGGGCCAATTTAATAGGCCCTACCTCCCTACGATGAAACGCCACCCCCTATATACGGTTTCACTTAATGATGGTCCCTACATCTCAGGTCTGGCTCAATAACCTCATTATTATTTTTTCTAGCTCCAAAGTCCTTCAAAACAATTTAAATTTTATGATTTAGATTGGAAGAAGGATTCCCCGTTCCCATAGTTAAGTTTGTCATAAAATTATATATATTTATCCGACATTAGTAACATTTTCCATTAACAATGTGTTTCATGGGGTTTTTTAAAATGATGTGTTGGTTTTTTTTATATGCACTGGGTTATGTGCAATTGTAATGTGAGCTGCCTGGAGTCGCTTTGGTGATTGGGTGGCTATACAAATATAAATAAATAAATAAAATCATATTCAATATACGTGAATTATTAACAGCTGTCTCAGAGAGCATATTTGACATTCCTGATCAGTCTAATTAGTACACAGGCCATTTTAAAGTTATTGAAATAGAAAATGATGGCAGGAACTCACCTACTAAGTTGTATATGCACAATTGCTACTGACTGCTGTCTGCCTAGAAAACCCTGAACAGGGTTGCCATAAATCAGAACTGACTCTCTTTGATTCTAAGTTGAAAGGGAACTTCAGACAAAATATATACTTAGTGTAATTTATGAAATCAGATAATCTAAATTACACCAGCTGATAGTTGCAAGAGTGCATAATTTGTAAATTTGTGTATATTTTACTCTCGACTCCGCTGAAAAGCAACAATACCATCAAGTCTAGAGCAAAATGTACATTTCTTTCTTTCTATCTATTCTGCTTTATATACAGTGGTTCTAGGGTTCATTAATATAAAGGAACATGCTTTCACAAATACTTTGAAAACAAAAGTTATTATTGACGCTTTTGCAAGCGCGGCGCCAAAATGGCTGCCGCGCTCTTTGCGGGCCCCCCCCCATCGGACGAAGGCATCCGGGTAGTTAGGGGGCGTGGCCAGCTCCTCTATAAAAGGGGTGGCCACGAGGCAGCCGAGCTGCCATTTTGCGAAGCGACGGAGCGGAGAAGTTTTTCCCTCTTACCTCCGTCGCTTTTACCTTCACCGGGAAGCCTCTTGGCTGCTGAATTTTCTCCTTTTCGGCTTCCCATCGGTTAGCTGCGATACCCTCTAAGAAGAAGGCGGCTGCGAACGCGGCTCGTTCTGCGTGGAGGCGCCAGCCGGGTCGGAGGACCGCGGCCGCGCCTACCCAGCAGCCTCCTTTGTCCGAGCTCACCGGTCTGCGTACCGCCCAGTAGGGGCCGCGGCCCTCGGCCCGCAAGCAGTGGCCACTGCCTCTGGCGTGGCCCATTCTGCGGGGCCTTCTCCGTTGGTGCGCAGCTGCCTGCGGGGGGTTTCAGCCTTCTCCCCTGGCAGGATTCTCCCCGGCCCTGGGGCCGGGCCTGGGATCATGGCCCTATATGGGCCCAGGGGTCCAGGGATCTGGACCCGCGCTTGCAGTTAGTGGGCCGGCCGGCCCTTTGCCCCCTCTTGGGGGGCTGCGGTGGCTCACATGGTTAAGACACTGAACTTGCCGACTGGAAGGTCGGAGTTTGATTCCCGGGCACTGCATGACGGACTGACAGGGCCGCCATCAGAAATTTCTGGGCCCCTTACTGAGCAATCCTATTCTTGGGGGGCTACGTCAGTGTGGAGGCCCTTCTGGCCCGCGTTGCGGCCCTCGAGGCTTCACTGGCCAGGGTAACCACCCAGGGGACCCCTTTTGGGGTGCAGATTCGTCCATCGTCTGCTGGGCAGCGGCAGGCGGCGGGACGGGTAGAGCTGACTGAGGCGCGTGGCCCGGCATCGGCCACTGCCTCACAGCTCCCCGATCGACAGGCCGGTGCTGGTCAGGCCCCGTCGGCGAGCTCAGGTGCGGTCGTGAGCTCCGACGCCCCCAGTGGGTCGGAACCCCCGGTGGGGGCGGCCCATGGGGGTGCAGCATGTGAGTATGTGGTTCAATCTAGCGCACCCACACACATGGCAATGTTGAGGGGGGGTTTCAATGGCCTTGGCCTCGCACGGGTGGTGCAGCGGTTCGGCCGCCGACGGCCCACCCGGTGACTCCAGCTCTCACCCAGGGCCCCGGTGTGGGGGGTACTACTTGCGCAGTTGGGAATGTTTTAGGGGTGACCGGGTTGGTCCAGGCTCCTTTTCAGATGCCCGCAGTTCCCGCCGTTCCTGTGTCGGCATTGCCGACTGTGGGATATTCGTTGCCCCTGGGGGACCATTTGGCCCAAGCCACCAAGGAAAAGGTCTGGCGTGGGAAGTATGTGGCCATCTTCTCCCTCCTTACCAGGGAACCCACCATAGAGGAGATGGAGGGGCAAGATGAGAAGGATAAGGAGCGGGCACGTCGTTGCAAGTAGCCACGTACGTGGGCCAACCGGTTGCCGGCCTACCTCATACGTGGCGGTCTACCTCAGGGCCCGGCCGGATTTGGAGATTCCGATGGTCCAGTAGTTGGACCATGTTTACCGGGCGATGGTCGACTTCCCGGGCCCGTCGTGGTTGGCATATGATGTGGAATTCCGTATGCGGATTCCCCTGCACCCCGAGATGAGGTGGGATGAGCCCTGCCAGACGCTGTGGCTTCTGTACATGACTCCCACGCGCCCTGCGCCTGGAGAGAGATACCATTGTGGACATGCAGTCCAGCGAGCGGCCCCAGCGCAGGCACCCCGCCAGGTGGCGAGGCAGGGGGTTCTAGCCCGCCTGCTGTGCTGGACTTTCTTGTCCAATGGTTCCTGCAATGGGAAGAATTGCCGGTACAGGCATGAGTGGCCCTCTTGTGCCGGCCCCCATGCTGCCTCCGCCTGTCCCAGGCCTGGAGGGATGCGAGGCGGAGGGAGGGGCGGACAAGGGGTTGGCAAGACTGCCGCAGGGGGAGCTGGTTCACTGAATGGCCCCCTCCCCAATTAACATGGACATGTTGGAGCGTTGGCTCGCATTATACCCGAAGGAGGAGGAGGCAGTTTACCTGCTTCAGGGTTTTCGACTGGGGTTCCGTATTCCTTTTGTGGGTGATAGGTCCCTTCAGGATGCTCCCAACCTTTTGTCCCTTAAGGGGAGGGAGGAGCTGGCTGCTGCCAGCATTAACAAGGAGGTTTATGCGGGCAGGGTCGCCAGCCCTTTCACTGCACCCCCGTTCCCTGACCTTAAGGTGTCACCCTTGGGCTTGGTGCCCAAGGAGTTACCGGGCGAGTTTCGCCTGATCCATCACTTGTCCTACCCCATATCATGCTTGGCCTTTGAGTGTTTCAGCACATTCCTGCAGTGGGCTTTTGTCCGCAGGTCAGGGTCCCGGTCTGTAGCCCATTACCTGGATGAATTTTGTTCGGGGTGAACGGGGCTGGGACACGTACACACGTCTCCTCAACACATTTCAGACGCTAATGGAGGAACTCGGTGTCCCTTTAGCGCCCGAAAAGACCGAGGGCCCATCTACTAAGCTAGTATTCCTGGGGGTGGAGATTGACTCGGTAGTGTAGGCTTCTAGGTTACCGGGGGATAAGGGGTCAAGGATAGTGGCCCTTATCTCGGAGTTGCTTGCTAAACGCAAGGCATCCCTGAGGGAACTGCAGGTGCTACATGGTCACCTCAATTTCGCTTGCAGGGTGGTCGCACCGGGCAGGGCATTTGCTCGGCGCTTGTGCGACGCCATGACTGGCTTATCTAGGCCCCACCATAGGGTTAGACTCACCCGGGGTATCAGGGCAGATATGTTTATCTGGCTCCAGTTCCTGAGGGAGTTCGATGGAGTATCATTTTGGAGGTCTGACCTCCTGGCTTCCCCTCGCTTTCAGATCCAGTCTGCTGCCTCGGGGTCCCTGGGTTATGGGATGTACTTCAATGGGAAGTGGGCCTATGGTGGGTGGCCACCAGCCTGGGCAGGCACGGGTAGCCTGCGTGATCTCACGTATTTGGAATTTTTCCCTATCCTGGGGGCTTTGATGCTATGGGGCGAGGAGTGGGCCGACTCGGTCGTCCATTTCTGGTGTGACATTGCGGCCGTTGTCCACATTGTCAACTCACAGACTTCCAAATCGCCCAGGGTCATGGACCTAATGCGCCAGTTTGTGTTGCGCAGCCTGCGCCCCTACGTCCTCTTCGGGGCCAGGCATGTCCCGGGGGTCAATAATGATATCGCTGACGCTTTGTCCCGCCTGCAGATCTCCCGGTTCCGTGCCTTGGCCCCGGATGCGGAGGGATTTCCCTCGCCACCCCCGGACGAGATATGGACCATTGGCAAGGAGAGGTGAACCGGGCGATTTACTTGTCACTGGCGCCACGCACGCGTAAGGCGTATCACCATGCATTCAATTCTTTCAGAGCCTTCTGTCCCCAATTCCGGCTGCCAGAATCCTGGCCGATCCCAGTGACCCATGTACTTCGGTTCATGGTTTACCTGCATGCCCAGGGCCTTGCACCTCGCACCATGGCATCTAGGCTGTCAGCGTTGGCTTTTATGGCCAAGGTGGGAGGTCATGTGGATAGTACCGCTGACTTCCGTGTGAGACATGTTTTGGAGGGGTGGGTGCGGTAGCGTGGGCGTTGCCCGGACGACCGCCACCCGATTTCCCCAGGGGTTCTTACCCAATTGGCCCGGGGCTGGCCTGGCCTCTGTTTGATAGATATGAGGCAGCCCATTTCATGTAGCCACAACGGTGGCCTTTTTTGGAGCGCTCCGCATCAGCGAGCTTGTGATGCTGTCTAAGGCGGATGCAAGTCGTAGGGCACTGGAACTCGAGGATGTCTATGTTGCCAAAGACTGGGCTCAGTTGAGGATACGCTCCTCTAAGACAGATCAGCATGGCGTAGGCAGTGATGTAAGACTGCTACGGTGTTCTTTGGCAGACATCTGTCCGGTTGGTGCCCTACAGGATTTCCTTGCACTGCGTGGCACGCACCATGGCCCGTTTTTCTGTCAGCAAGGTGGGTCTTCCCTTACTAAATTTCAATTTTGGAGGGTGCCGCGAAGGCACTAGACAGTGTTGGCCTCTCAGGGGCTCGTTGCGGCATCCATTCGTTCAGAAGGGGGGCGGCTTCTACTGCAGCTGTTTTGGGTGCTCCTGGGCTGAAATACGCCGCATGGGAGGGTGGGGTTCACAATGTTTTCAATTTGTGTTCGCCCTCTTCAACCTGAGTACCAGTTTAGTCACTGCACTGTTTCTCCCCCCCTTTTTTTCCTTGACAGACCCTGGGTGTCGTATTACACCGGTGACAGTATGGCTGGTGGGCCATAGCCGCGTGCACAGGGCAGCGCGTTACGCTGCACAGGGCAGCGCGTTACGCTGCATAGGGCAGCGCGTTACGCTGCACAGGGCAGCACGTTACGCTGCGGCGACAGAGTGGGACCCCGATCGGGACTGGGTGCACCCGCACGTCTCAGGTGGTGTGGTAAGCGTGGCATGCTATGGCGGGAACTGTTGCCATTCCTTTTCTACATCAGGGATGCTGACTCGCCTGATGTCCTGGTTATGTACCTTGGGGGCAATGGCTTGGGGCGGGTCACTGGCCTATCGCGGAGGCTTGCGATTTGCAGTGACCTGCCCTGCTCACATTATGTGTGGCCGGCCACAACCCTCAAGTGGTCGGACGTGATGTCGCGGTACGCTTACTGGGGAGCTGTTCGGCCTCGAGGCTCTTGACTGAGCCGACGCTCCGTGAACGGGGCTATTGCCCGGTTCCTTTTTGAATAGGGTGGGGGACGCGTCATTCGCCTCCCCACCATCAGTCTGCAAAATTAAGAGCTTTACTCAGGGGATGGGGCCCATCTGTCGCAGGGAGGTATGGACCTCTGGTTAGCAGACTGGCGAGCAGGCCTGTCGACCGAGCTGACGGTCTTGGGGGGGGGGCGGTGAGCCTTTTTGGGAAGCCTCCCCGTGTGGCGGGTAGCACTGGTAAGGTAAACATTTATGACCCACAGGTATCCGGCAGGTTCGCAATTGACTGGACAACACTAGACAGGTATAAGTTGGTTAAACGTTGTCCGGTCAACGACGAACCAGGCGACGGGGTGATGGCTACAGCTAGACAGCATGCATCACCCCGTGATTTCACGGATACGCGTCAGAGGGTGGGGTCATTAGTTAGATATTGACTACGGTCAACAATTTGTTTGTTGTCAACAAACAAATGGATACAAATAGATACATTGTAACAATTGCCGTCGGCAATTTTGGGTGGTACCTTACCAGTGTTACTTCGGCCTGCTTGCCTTAAGAATTATAATTGGTCAATTACCAATAGAAATTTATAATTCGGACTAGGGCATGAATCAATAAATGTGCCCCAATGCCGTTATCCACTTTTACCAGTGTCTGAGTCCTTTATTGGGGGGTGCGCCTGCAATGAACCTTTGCTCTGTTGTTCTCCAATTCATATTATTAGTTAATTAGCTCCCACATGTCCAGCAACAAAATATTTCAATACATAACTGCTTTTATGCTATTGCTTGTGAAAAGCATTTTTAAAAACACACACAAATATAACACAACAGAAAAGTAAAAATAAATAAATCTGCTGACAGTTCATTTTATCAAACTTTATCCATATGATCAACCCCAAGATCAGCCATCACTTTCTAGTTGTCCTTCTATGGTATGACTCTGCTCCCCCACCCCACCCCCATTGTAGTTTGTACCTTAACTGGTAATCTCCTTTTTTATTAGACAGAGCAATATGAGAAAGTGGCTTTACTCCATGAAGAGAGATTTTGAAGTTAGGGTTGCTAGTTCAATGAAAATGTTAACAACTGTGAAAAAGGTTCCATGTTTGTTGTACTTAGAAAAGGAATTGAAAATAAAATCTCCAGTATCGTAATGCTTTTGTGCAGTTCTATGATGTGACCACACTTCAAATAGTATGTATAGTTCTGGTCACCAAATCTTTAAAAGGAGATTGTGGATCTGAAATAGGTGTATTAATGTTAACACGTTTGGAAAAAAAATTCCCTTTTAATTTGTTTCCCATGTCTCTAAGGAAGGTGACTTTGTAAAAAAAATGGCACAAACATAAAATAATTATAATTGGTGGAGGGAATGTGAGGGTAAGTGTAAAAATGTTTTTGCTCTATTAGCAACATGAGTTAATAGAAGTCATACAACAAAAGAAGGCAATTTCTAAAGTAGGGGCTGCATGTCCTCTCTTGAATTTAGGGAATTTTAATGACTGCGGTAGCTCAAGAGCTTAAGATGCTGAACTCGATAACTGGAAGGTCGGAGTTCATTTCCCAACTACTGTATGGCGGAGTGAGCTCCCGTCTCTGTCACAGCTCCTGCCAACCTTGCAGTTTGAAAGCAAGAGGTTGCAAGTAGATGAATAGGTACCACTTTGGTGGAAAGGTAAACAGCACTCCATTGAGGCATACTTGCCATGTGTCCATGGAAACGTCTGCAAACGCAGACAGCACTGGCATTTTGGCTATAAACAGAGATGGGCACCGAACCCTAGAGTCGGATAAGGGCGACATTTACCTTTACCTAATGTCCCTTGACAGTCTGGGGTGTTTTTGTTTTTAGAATTTTTTAAAAAATATCTCTTTTCTTGTGCAGAGCTGGGAGATTTCCAGAGATCCACCTGTGCACCCATACTGTATATGTATTTCAGATTTGACTAGGTCCTTTAAAAAAAAAAACCAATTGTACTGCATTTTCCCATGGGTAACAAATTGTAGATTTTTGTAGAAAAGAATGGTTGTTCCTTAGAACACCTGACATTGAACATTTTCCAAAGAGATAGAAGCCCCTCTCTGAACTTTAAAAAATAACCAAGAGAACCATCAATTTGACCGAATAGTTCCCACAGCCCCTAGAGAGCTTGTAGCTTGTTAGTGTTCAAAATAATTGGATCTGAGTCAGGGATATTAGGTGGGTTGAGGGTATATGTTGCAGGGTCGTATGGAGGCTGGAATGGCTTTTGTAGTCCATAATTTTGAAAAGACAAGGACTAATGTACCTTAAAATATAGTTGAGTTATTCCAGAATTTCCAGTCATATACACAGTGAACCTATCGCAAAGAGTACATGAAGAGCAACACCTCAAATTTCAACTGTTTGCTTCACACCACCGATGTTTTCTAACATTATGCAATACTCCCCCTTCATCCAGAATCACTGCACATCGAAAACTAGTTGTAAAAATAGAGTTGCTATTTGATTTGTTATCTTGTGCGGGAAAACTTGGTTTGTTTTTTTTGTTGTTATTTATATCCTGCCCTTCCTTATATTGTCACCTGAAAACTCTCTAAAAGAGCTTGAATCTATGCAGATTCAAGGACCCTCATTAACAATTCAACCAGACTTAGATACTTTTTGCTAAACTATACACATGTGTTCTCAGCCCAGGTGGGGCCAAAGGACAAAGGCGTTCTGTGTTTTTATCTTGGCATTACATACTTTTCAGAATGTTCAGAAATGCACAGTCACACAAGTATACTACACTTAGATAAATGACACAGGACTTTTTGTGTAACTGTCTTTTCATAAAACGGATTTCTCCAGGCCACACTATAGTTTAGCACAAATAATTTCTTAAAATTATTATTTGTTGTTGTTCATTCTCACCCTTCGTGACCCCATGGACCACCACACGCCAGGCACCCCTATCCTCCACCATTCTCCTCAAACCACCCAGCTTTGTCTCCACTGCATCAACAATGCCATCTAGCCTTCTCATTCTCTGGCACCCCCTTCTTCTTTTGTCCTTGACCTTTCCCAACATCAAGGCTTTCTCAAGTGAATCCTCTCTTCTCGTTTGATGTCCAAAGTACTTTAGCTTCATCTTCAATATTTGGCCTTCCAAAGAGCAGTTGCGGTTGATTTCTTTTAAGATTGACCTATTTGTTCTCTTTGCTGTCCAGGGTACTCTCAAAATTCTCCTCCAGCACCACATCTCAAAGGCATCTATTATTTTGCGCTCAGCCTTCCTTATGGTCTAGCTCTCACAACCATACATTACTACCGGAAATACCATTGCTTTGACTATGCGGACTTTTATTTGCAAGGTGCTGTACTTCTAACTATGTTCCCCAAATTCCTCATAGCTTACCTCCCAAGAATTAGTCACCTTTTTATTTAATGGCTACAGTCACCATCTGCAGTGACCTTGGATCCTAAAAATGTAAAGTCTGTCACTGCTTCTACTTCTTTCCCATCTATTTTCCAGGAACTGATCGGGCTTGTTGCCATTA
Source organism: Bradypodion pumilum (assembly GCA_035047305.1). Lineage (NCBI taxonomy): Eukaryota > Metazoa > Chordata > Lepidosauria > Squamata > Chamaeleonidae > Bradypodion > Bradypodion pumilum. The sequence continues at coordinate 94,866,637 of JAWDJD010000001.1, forward strand.
TCTTGGTTTTCTTGATGTTGAGTCTTAAACCAGCTTTTGCACTTTCCTCTTTTAACCTAAGCAGGATTTTCTTTAGGTCTTCTTCATTTTCTACCATTAGGGTGGTATCATCTGCATATCTCAAATTGTTGATGTTTCTCCCAACAATTTGAATTCCAATTTGTCCAGCCCTGCATTGCGCATTATGTGCTCTGTATATAAGTTAAATAAGCAGGGTGACAAAATGCAGCCTTATCTTACTCCTTTTCCTATTCCAAACCAAAGTATGTTCCATGGAACACTGGTGAACTTCAGTTCCCAGAAGCTTCAGTCAGTACATTGGTTGATCAGTGCTTTGTGGGAATTGACTTAGGCCTCTGGGCATTTAAGTCCAAAAATAAAGGTTTATAGAGTATATTTTTTGTCATCCGCTGCAATGCCGCTCCTACAATGAACTAAAGAGATCCCAGTGCCAGCACACGATGACTCAGATTGGTGAATGGGACTAAGCTCATTCATGTGTTGATTGCTAAAAGGCTCAAGAATGCTATCTGCTGTAGTATATAAGAATACACTTTAAAAACTATGGAAACATATATTTGAAAAAGGAGCTTTACAGAAGAACTTGAGAAATGACTTGGCATTAGAGGCAGGCAGGTGGAATTGCTCCCTGGAACCTGCCAGGGGTCATATGCTCTTATGGCATTTCTCATAATTTAAAAAGTAGTTGTTTTAATTGAGTTTATTTCTAAGACTGCTATTGCCTTGGAAGCTTCCTGGGAGAGATTTTGCCTCTATTAAACAAGTCACACCTCTCCGAAGAGTCTTGTTTGCACTGAAAACAGTACTCTAGAGAGGCTTCTGGCCTGGAAACAAAGGAATATGCCTTTTGTGTCTAATTTCATTTTCAAAACACACTTTTTTGCCAGCATAGCAAATATGGCAGGAATGTAAATTCATTTTGGGGGATGGGGAAAGGACATGTGGTCTACAGATTGCAAATTTCCACCCTTGCTGTAGATAGATAGCACAACATGTGTTTGTGTATAATTGTTAACATAGAGATAATGATTGGAAAGGTTAAGAAGTAAACTTGGCAACAAATAGTTGTGTAGCTTCACCCAAAATCTGCTCTTCTCCAACATATTCGTATCATAAACTGCCAATTTCTTTTAATTTATTTTAGAGTAATTCTGTTTTTAACTATGCTTCTTTCATGTCCCGATTAAGCCCCGAACTGCCAAAAATCAAGCCACATGCTTGGCTTTGTCATTGGATTCTGAATCTCTCCACATTCACCATGTGTTGTTGTCCGCCAGCAGCCCCTACTTGAGCATGTTGGTCTTACATTTAGGTCTCTGACCCTCAGGCTATTCAGAGTCCTCCATGTGACGTAGGGGAGGTCGAGTTCCTCAGCTATATCCTCCTTTAATGATGTTCCTTGCCTAGTTATCTCCTTCCTCCATATTTTAATTTTGTTTTGCTCTTGCTCATTCATGAAGAATGTTTGTTCTTGCCATAAAGCTCTTTCTGGATCTGAGCCAGCGGACTTGAGGCTCATATTGTTCAGAGGATGTCGAGGGTCAGTCTCTTGCTTATCAATGGTGATAAGCAGTCTAGGGTTCTGGGCCACATTTAATGGTTGTCTACACCCCCCCCCCCCTAGTAAATTTTGTTTGGGTAAAGTATAGATGAAAATGGTTCTTTAAGATAGGAAGTCTTCAGGGGTTTCAATAGCACAGAATAAACTTGCTCTCTTTCCCCTTCATCCCCTTCCCAGTCATTTTCCCCACATCAACTGATGCCTGGATAGGGACATCTACCAATCACAACACAAGTACCTTCTAACTTTACTGTCCAAAATGAGGTGAAGTTTTCCTGTACTACAGAGCTTTTAGAAGAAACTGTGACAGAAGAGCGGGGGGGGGGGGGGAGGTCCACAGGATTGTCAAATTGTTTTTGAAACTCAGAAGTTAGAAAGAAATTTTGGGCTGTGGATGGGAGAGCATTTTCAGTCAAAAATTGACTATATATAGAAATTTGCAAATCTCTCTGATTTATTGGATGCATTACTGACCAGTTTTTCACCATCCTGTTTTTCTTTTGGGTTTTTCCCCTTTGGTTTGAAATTCCCCAGGGCCTTTGTGATTTTGTTAGCTTGGTGGCTGTTTTATCGACAGAAACAATAGACCTACTTTTTTGACATATGAAACCTTTAAAAAAAATTTAAAACATTTGTTTAAAAAATAACATATGTTTAAAATATTAATTAAAGTTTTATTCCAGCTTGTTGTTCTATCAATTTATAAAATTGTCTTTTTGTAATGATAAAATAGGGTCCCTGCAGACTAATGGAAAGTGGCAATACATTCTGTACCAAATATATTAGTTTATTCAGCCCCATTAGTTCCATTAGTGGATTTTCATTTCCCCATGGAGCTTCCAGTATCTTTGGAGATGCCACTCAATTATAGTTTGCATTTGCTATTTAATAATACTCTCTTTTAAAAATTACAGTGAGCTCAGTTATTGCATCATAATAAGATCAACATCTTTTGGTTAAATTATTTTTAAGCTTAATTAGTGGTTGTGTTCTCTGAAAGAGGGGAAGATGGTATCCTTCATATGTATTAAGAATGGGCCCTTTTAAAGCTTGTAGACCTTAAAGAGAAAATAAACAGTATCATAGTCACAAACATATTTGTCTAGGCAGCTATTTTAAGTTCACAGAGTGAGTATTCTTAAATCCAGTAAAACGTCTTGATGAAAAGAATCCAGAATCTTTGAATTGTGTATATAATCTTTGAATATGTGTAACAAACTACCTTCCAGATGGGAATCAATTTAAAATTTTGTTAATCTAATTTTGCTCATTTACGCTCTATATTTTTAGCAACAACCCCCCCCCCCCAATTATCCACACATTAAAATCAATGAAATGTCATAAATATAGATACTTGTTGGGTTAAAAATATAACTATGAATCAGTGTTATTCATTTAAGTTTTGATTATATTGTCACAGATTGTTTTATCAAATGTTCTTCAGAATTTAAACACCTCATTTTAGTTATGGGTAAATTCCATTTGATTACTCTTACAATTTCTCTGATACTTTAATTTAATTAAGGTTATTAACATGTTGGTAAAAACATTATAGACTTAGCTTTATTAATAAAATTACTGCATAAGGTGGTAAATGTGATCTTTCTGGATCTTTTCATGTTTGGGGGTTTTAAACTAGCACTTACTGTTCTGATCGATCTCCTTATTCCTTTAGTTATAAGAACTCAGAAGGTGTTCTGAAATGTTTATAAATGTTAGGAATGGAGTTCTGAGACTAATGCTTTATTGCATATTAAAACATCACAGATTATATTCATCCGATAAAATAATTAAATCTGCACTTTCTTATCATTGTTTTTCAGCTATGGCAGTCTTGATGTACTAAAAATGTATTTATGTTATCAGCATTAGTCTTTGGAATTATAGAATCCTATATAATTTAGCAAAGTATTTGATTGGTGAGCTATGCTGAATGTGTAGGCTCTGTGGCAGATGGATAGTTGGAGCAGGAAAGGATAATTTCACCAAATCATTAACAAGCAACTTTTAGAAAATGTATAACAAGTAACTTTTCAAAATATTTAAACTGCATGTAGCAGGCTGCTGAAAATGAGTTGGAGATAGTGCTTGTTCCATTTTTCTTAATGCTTGTAATTTAAATTTTGTCAGTGGATGGTTCTGTTTTTAAGTGCTTGTTTGGTTTGGAATGAGTATCAACAATAAAACAGCTATTTTTCTGTATTTGTTTAAAACTAAAGAAATGGTTTTCAGGATACTAAGCATATGTCCAACATTTCTCTTAAGTTCAATGTTGAGGATTTTGACTGTGACAGTATAATTTCTCTCTGTTTTGTTCACATACTGTTATCAGAATAGGTCAATTCTGGATATACTGCTCAATCTCGGCAAGACTGAGTGGCTGTAGGTACGTGGTCCTGTGCTAAAATGGGAACTACCACCTTTGGTTCTGGAAGGGGCACTGTTGCCTCAGACATATTCTGTGCGCAATTTGGAGGCCCTCTTGGACTCGCGGCTACTGCTTGAAGAGCAGGTGGCAGCCGTGGCCAGGAGGGCCTTTGCACAGCTTCGAGTCATTCACCAATTGCACACACTCCTGGATCGGGATGCCTTGCTAATGGTCACTCACGCTCTGGTCACCTCCAGATTGGATTATTGCAATGCGCTCTACATGGGGCTGCCCTTGGAGACCGTTCGGAGGCTTCAGCTAGTCCAGAATGCAGCTGCCCGGGCAGTGATGGGGTGCGGACAGTATGCCCATGCCCCACCTCTGCTACGGGAGCTGCACTGGTTAGCTGTATGCCTCTGGGTGCAATTCAAGGTGCTGGTCTTGACCTTTAAAGCCCTTCATGGCATTGCACCTGGGTACTTAAGAGACCGCATCACTCCAAGGTTATCAGCCCATCTGACAAGGTGGTCCCATCAGTAAAAGAAGCATCTCTGATGGGGACCAGAAGGAGAGCCTTCTCCGTGTCTGCCCCAGCCCTCTGGAACCTCCTTCCATCAGAATTGGGCCTCCAGTCAGAGCTACTCCCCTTCAGGAAGATGTTGAAAACCTGGCTCTGCCAACAGGTGTGGGGCACATTAGGCTCCACATCTCAAGCCCATTGGTTTATTTAACCTGCCTGTTGCGGGATTGAGCCCCCCCTCTCGTTCTTTGATAAGCCTTTTTTACTGTGGGTGGAGGGAGGGTTAGGGTAGCTTTTAGTGATGATGATGTTAGTTTTTATGTGTTTTAATTTTAATTTTAGCTGAGGTCTTTATGTAATGTTTTATTGGCAATGGTTTTATCTTTCTTGTATTGTACATATATATTTTTTCCATTGTTGCAACCCTGAGTGGTGCGTTGCACTAGGAGGGTGGGGTAGAAATCAATCAATCAATCAATAAAACAGTCCACTATAGAGTTCTATCTAGGCAATCTATGACCTGCGGGCCAGATTCAATCCGTGCCACCAAATCAGCTGACCCACGCCCTCGCTCCAGCTGCTGCCAGCGGAATTGGCCACAGACTCATTTACGGCTATTGTGGGGACTGCAGTGGCTCAAGTGCCTAAGATGCTTACTGGGAGGCGGAAGGTCAGTGGTTTGATTCCCGAGTACTGCAGGACGGAATGTCCCAGCTCCTGCCAACCTAGCAGTTCGAAAGCAAGAAATTGCAAGTAGATAAATAGGGACCACTTCGTTCGGAAGGTAACAGCGTTCCGTGTGCTCCGGTATCTAGTCATGCCTGCCACATAACCATGGAAACATCTGCAGCAGCAGACAGCGCTGGCTGTTTGGCTTTGAAACAGATGAGCACTGCACCCTAGAGTCGGATACGACTGGCATTTGAGCAAGGGAAACCTTTACCTTTACCTGAAACGCATTTATAACAGCTGTAGACTCATTTACGGCCGTTGTAAATGCATTTACAACAGCTGCAGACTCCTTTACAGATGTTGTAAATGTTTTTACAACAGCTGTAAATGAGTCTGCGGCCAATTCCGGTAGTGGCAGAGGCTGGACCACCAGTCTGGCCCACAAACTGTGTGAGGCAGTGTGACCCAGCCCCCAACTTCAAAAGGTTGGCAACCCCTGATTTAAGATCTTGTGGGAATGTTAGAGCTGCTGTAGCAAAATGATTGTTGTGGAAGTATTTAACAATTCCAACAGCATCCTGAAACACTGAATTCTATGGCTGGGAGGTGAGCACTGCAACTGATTGTAGTCAACTTTAAATTCCTTTTCTGCTTGTAGTATTGTATATGATGCAACTGCGTACTAGACATTTAAATTTTTGTTCGCATGTTATAGCTTTTGCTGCCACTTCTTGTAAGTATTCAGCTATGTGTGCATTTCCTGACATATCAATTGTTTTTGCAATGAAGACATTTCCTTCTTCATTTGTTATACAAGCACATATAAAGGACTAGCAAGGGTTGCCCGGCGTTGCCGGGCTTTTCCCCCTGTGTTTTTTAATAAAAAATGAGCCTTTTTTTTTTTGCAATAGTGTTACATTGTGTTGGAAGGTTAAATTGTGTTGTTTTTTTTAAAAATTGCTTAGTCTGTAATTTTAATTTTTTAAATGTTTATGTTAAATTTGTTTGGCTTGGCTGTTATTAACTGTGATCTGCTTTTTTGGGTTTTTTTGAGGATTAATAAAAGAAGAAAGTATGATATAATAACTCAGCACAGGATTTTTTAAAGTTTCTATTGTATGTTATTGACATATATATATTTGTGATTTGTGTGACAGTGTGTTTAGTGTAATTTTTTTACTAGTTTTTTTTGGTGTGACCTTTTGTGTAAAATTGTGAGTTTGTGTTTTGTTTGGGGCTGTTGTGTGTTTTTGAATTGTTTTTACTATTGTGGCCAGCAGGTGGTGCTGGTAGGGGTTATTGTATTTTGACTTTTGTTTCTCTCCTGGCCTCTGGGTGGAGCTTCTTCCGGTAAGTAGGGTCTTTCTGTATTCATTTCTTTTCCAGTCCTGGTGGAGGTAGCAGGTGTTCTGGCAAGTTTGCTTGTTTTCTTTCTTTTGTGTGTGTGTGTGGGGGGGGGGGGCGGGGGGGTTGGAGTTTGTATTTTTTGTCTGTTTGTTTTGTTTTTGATTGTGTCTTTGTTTACTTCATATTGTTTTTGGTGTTTTTGTTTTTGTGTATTTTTGGCTGTGTTTGAGTGTTTTTAGTAATTTTTTTAAAAAAATATTTGTTTGGTGGTGGGGAAGGTACGTGGTCATTGGGGGTTTGGAAGGGTGGGCTAGGTGGTGGGGAGGGGGCCATGGTCGTTGGGGGTTAGGAAGGGTGGGCTAGGTGGTGGGGAGGGGGCATGGTCGTTGGGGGTTTGGAAGGGTGGGCTAGGTGGTGGGGAGGGGGGCATGGTCGTTGGGGGTTAGGAAGGGTGGGCTAGGTGGTGGGGAGGGGGGCATGGTCGTTGGGGGTTTGGAAGGGTGGGCTAGGTGGTGGGGAGGGGGCATGGTCGTTGGGGGTTAGGAAGGGTGGGCTAGGTGGTGGGGAGGGGGGCATGGTCGTTGGGGGTTTGGAAGGGTGGGCTAGGTGGTGGGGAGGGGGGCATGGTCATTGGGGGTTAGGAAGGGTGGGCTAGGTGGTGGGGAGGGGGGCATGGTCGTTGGGGGTTAGGAAGGGTGGGCTAGGTGGTGGGGAGGGGGACATGGTCGTTGGGGGTTTGGAAGGGTGGGCTAGGTGGTGGGGAGGAGGGCATGGTCGTTGAGGGTTAAGAAGGGTGGGCTAGGTGGTGTGGAGGAGGGCATGGTCGTTGGGGGTTTGGAAGGGTGGGCTAGGTGGTGGGGAGGGGGGCATGGTCGTTGGGGGTTTGGAAGGGTGGGCTAGGTGGTGGGGAGGGGGGCATGGTCGTTGGGGGTTAGGAAGGGTGGGCTAGGTGGTGGGGAGGGGGGCATGGTCATTGGGGGTTAGTAAGGGTGGGTTAGGTGGTGGGGAGGGTGGCTTTATTGTTTTATGGTGCTTTTTTGTGTGTAGTTGTGAAAGTAGATTGGGGTTTCCCCTTTAATATCAGTGGGTGGGGCTTGCGACCCCCCTCTCCGCTTGCTCCCCTGGGGTTTAGGAGGTTTGTGGGTACAAAAGAGGTATGTCCCCCCAACTCTTCTGGACCCAGTAGACCAGGCACAGTGGATCGATTCCCTCCCCCCCTCCTTAAAACAACTCCATTTTTAAAGAGTAGAAAAGACGGAGTTTTTTTAAGGAGGGGGGTGGGAATCGATCCCCTCTCCCTGGTGTCCTGAGTCCAGAAGGGTTTGGGAAACATTCCCCTTTTGTCCCCACAAACCTCCCAACGCTAGGTTAGCCAGCGGAGAGGGGGCTCGCCACACCCACCCACTGATATTAAAGGGGAAACTCCAGTCGGATCCTTCAGGGAGGGATAGAAAGCCGGCTGGTATGTGCTTGGCTGTGACCGAACTCTGCCCCGTGCGAGAGCCTCTCAGCCTGATTGGCTCTGGTGCGGCGCGGCGCAAGGAATGTTGGGAAGTGAAGTTGTTTCCCTTTCTTGCCGTTTGTGGGGCTGAGGCCCCCGTGCTGGATTTTTAAATCCTCCGTTGACCTGCGTAGGCAATTCGGCCGTGCGCACGAAGGGTGGGTGCGGGTCAGTAGGGTGACGCATAGCAACCTATAGCCAGTTCCAAGGGTGAACACTTGGATTTATAGGTTAAGATCATTGTGGGTGTTACTGAACCCATCAAGACTTAGGTACAGTTTTACCCTCTAGAGCTGTTGTACATTGCTACATTTGTCTGTCATACACTTTATCCAGAGGTTTCACTGCAACATCTGCTCTGGTACATGGTCTGTATCCTGGGCTCAGTAACTGAACTGTATTACTGTACTGAAGTGTAGGTTATCAATCAGATGAAAGGGATAGTTTATCCTGTAAATAGGTTTCACTTTCATTTCTACTTTCCCCCTCCTTCCTTCCTTATACAACATTTCATGCACAGATCTATACCACTTCAAATAATCTTTTATTTATTGATTTTTTTAAAATAAAAAACAACTTAGCACTTAAGAGGCACATATACATCCTTAAAGAAACAATGGGATTAAAGTATTTTTCTCAACTCTATATTTATGGTATAATATTTTTGCTGTGAAGAAGAGGCTTGTAAGTTCTATAGATAAAAATTCACAGTTTTGAGAACTGTAACACCTAGCATTTAGATAGAAAATTGTCCAATAATCTCACAGAAATCTTTGAAAGAGTCTGACATTGTAAATGGATTAATCCAATTCATTTATCAAAAAATGTAAACATTGCATGAATATACAGCCTTGTGCTAAATAATTAAAAACTAATCCCTATTTTATGGTGAATAACATTTGGACTATAATATATTTTCAATATAAAGCTATCTTTAGATAAATTTAACCCCCCCCCCATAGTTGTAATTTTATTTGCATGCTATATTACCATACCAGAAACCAGATTTTACAATGATTTTAATCTGTTCCATGGGGCTCTTTGTTACATGAAACAATTGCTATACGATACATGCATTGTATAGCGATTTTCCCTATGGGATGCATCGTACAACAAATTTTTTTCTAAGTGGTTTTTTCCATTGAAAAATTGTTGTACGAATTTTTCCATAGGGAAAATTGTTATGCGAGACACCATCCCCCCCAAAAAAAACAACAACAACTAATTGTTATGTGGTTTCGTTGCTATACGGGGCAATTGTTGTATGAGGTTCCACTGTACTTCCTATATTTACCCATTACTTGTCATATTCTGTTTCCCTTTCCCTCATGGAGTCTGTGGAGAATATGTTTTTTAAGCCAACACCACTAACTTGTTAATAGGAATGTTTCCTCTTTTTTAAAAAAATGGAAAGTTTTTCTTCTTTACATTCCTATCCTATTTGAAGTTGGATAACATCATGGCTCTTTTCACTTTAGTTATTGGTTTGTATCCAAACCACTCTGTAACATTTTCCAGCCAAGAACATCCTCTTTCTTTTATGATCTGTTGTAACTCTCTGTTCTTTTCCTTTCTAATTATTTTAATGGTGTGACTGAAGTATTTTAGCTTTCTGCATTTAAAGTTTAATGAGTTACTGTTCATTCCTTAGCAAATGACTACCTTAGCATCTGTTTTTGTTGGCCAACCTTTCAGTCCTACAAATTCTTTAATTCCTGTGATAGGCCCACATTTCAAATATATCTAACTTTTTAATGGTAACCTGTGGTGTTGTTAAGTCAATTCCAACTCATGGCAACCTTATTATTTTTTTTTTTTTGCAAAGTATGTGATATGTTCAAGTAGTGATTTGCTACCGTCTTAATGAATTTCCATAAGAATTTCCATAGGAATTTGAACCCAGGTTTCCTAAGTTTTTGTCTGACATTCTATCCACTAAATCACACTGGTTCTCAGGTACCATTGTACATGCACACATTGATGTTATTTTTAAATTTTCAATAGCTGAAGTTTCTTTTTTTTTGTTACATTAAAAGAAAATGCCCTATATTGCTCCTCAGAGAACTCTTGGTGAAGTGTCTACTGTTTCAGTATTTGGGGGTATGGCAAATACACAAACAAAAGTGCTGTTATTAACATTCAAAGCTAAGGACCACTGTATCTTTAGGATCATTTGCTCCCACAAGAGTACATAGATGTTTCAGTTTTTCTCACAAATACTTCTGTAGAACTCCCTTTAGTAACCCAGGAAAGATTATTTGATGAACACTTTTCTGTTTGCTAGTCTTCTTAGTGGCTTTATTACTTGTTCTCTGGCACACATATTTAACTCTCTTGCTTCCAAAGGATATCCCACATTCTCATAGTTGATATATTTAGACCCAGGAGAGCTATTTTTATTGTTAAAGATAGGAATAAGCAAAATTTCCAAATCAGTTTCCATCAATTTTCAGTCTTTATTTAGTGCTTTTAAGTCTAGCTAAATGCAGATAAGTTGTGTTTAAAAGATAAACAATTCTTTTACATGAATAAATTCTACTAAATTAAGAATAGTGGCAGAATGCTAGATCCAAAATGTTGTCAAAACGTTGATACATTGCCTGCCTGTTCATCATTAAAGTTTACTCCTGAATTTTTATTTGAGTATTTACTTACTTTACTGATGGAGATAAAGCAATAAATCACAACTCTTTTTTGCAATCTATAATTGAAACCTTGGAATCTGTTTTACTTCATTAAGTAGAAATACTTAAATATAGACAAATAAAACGTGTACTCCCTATTAAGAATGGGATTTTTTGTCTTGTAGCATAAAAATAAAAATATCACCCTGTCTTTAAAAAGATCTTATATTGTGTTATAGCACAATATGAAATAAAAACATAAAGTTGATAGGAAGATTAATCTATCTTCCAGAGGTATCATGGATCTTCCAGAGGTATGGATTTTTTAGGTTATAATTGTGGGTTGTTGTTTTTTTGCTTCTAACCTGGTCATTATAGCTACAGATTTCAGATTTCCCTTCCATGTCCAAGTTAAAATTACATTTGTTTCTTCTGAATATGTAGTTTCTATCATCAGTGAAGCTCCAAATATGCTCCTTTATTACACCCCCTATCTGAAAAACGTAACTGTATTTGTTTCTTTTTCATATGAAAACAAGATGTACAATAAATTACCTTTCAACAGAGATGCAGTGTGGTTTGTACGTAAAATGATAAACTGATTGGGGAAAACATGAAGGTTTTAAATCACATTTATTCAAGACAGCAGGTGATTTTTCAACTAGATCAAATAGAAATTTTGTTTTTCTGTGAGAAAAAAATGAAGTGGCTAAATTCCATTGCATTTGGTTAGAAAATTAAAGCAAATCATAAAATTTATAAAGATGTTAATGTTGTGACAACCAGCATCCTATCCATTTGTGCTTTCTTAGCCTGTGATAAATTACCATATATACTCGAATATAAGCTGAGTTTTTTTAGCCCCAAAAATGAGCCCCCAAAAGGGGACTCGGCTTATACTCAGCTCAATGACCACGAGAGTCCCAAGACCATGTCAGATTGAGATGTGCTAACTATTTAATTAATTTTATCATATTTTCATGTATTTTGATTATTGAAACTCACTATCAGCTGCTGGATATCCCATCCTCAGTTTATACAGGGTTTTCTCACAAATGTGGGTTTTCAGGTCAAAATTAGGTACCTCAGTTTATATTCAGGTCGGCTTATACTTGAGTGTGTATGGTAATTCAAGGATCTAATTAGCCCAAGAATTTGCTACACACAGGCTCTATATAACCCTATGTTTTATGGACTTTGGTTTGTTCACTGTTGCTTTTGAGGAACAGTGCTCTAAACATGGATTATATTCTATTCCAAAAGCTTCAAGAGCAACTATTCTATAGGCTACTGTGCAATATTTAATTCTTTCCTGAAATGTGCCCTTTTTGTGGTGATCTTCAAAAAATTAGGGAACCTCCATTGAAGAAACATCCCAAAACAATCTCAATGCATATGTAACACAGAGTAGACCCTAGAGAAGACAAAAGTGCCTGCTGAAGTTGCTCATTCCTAGCCTAGACAATTTATTCTGACTGGTGACCGAATCTGAAGATTCAGATAATCCTAGTGAGGTGTTTCTGATCATTTTTAAAACTGATACAGTGGTAGCATATAGAATATAACAGATAAAATCAGAAATATTGTGTGATCAGTATAAGACTTTTCTACTCCATTTCTACTAACCTGTGGCAGCTTCATATGATTATGGGTCAAGCTAGACATTAAAAGTGATGCATATTTCTTCTGATTTGCCTGTTTTTACTCCTTCAAGGTGATTTCTGTAGATATATGTGTCTGGGCAATCAGACTAGATCAGTGGTGGTGAACCTATGGCTTGCGTGCCAGTGGTGGGTGGCACTCACTATGGCAAGCATGCCAGTGGTGGCACTCAGCCCTCTCTGTGGGCACCTGTGCAGTCACCCCAGCACAGAGTTATCCCTGCCTCTCTGCCCAGCAGCCCAATGGGAGTGCTTCTTCCCTCTTCCAGCACATTCACCCCACCCCTCTGCCCAGTAGCCCAATGGGAGCCTTTCCTTCCTCCCCTGTTGCTGTGTTGGCACTTTGCTAGAAATAAGTGGGTTTGGGGTTGCAGTTTGGGCACTCGGTCTCTAAAAGGTTCACAATCACTGGACTAGATGGATTTGATAAATCCATGTGTCCAAAGTTTATAATTTCTATCCACCTACATGCCAGAGCAGGCAACAGGTAGGCAGGAATAATATGTTCTTTTAAAAAGTTATAAAATGTGAGGAAAAGGTGGTTATACTGCCAGAGAAAGATAACAGGTTAAGGTGGAGGGGTGTGTATGTAGAAGACAAATGTTGCCAGTATCACCCATTCTGTGGATGGTTGAATCAAAGTATCCTGGGCTAAAAGAAACACAGATGTGTAAATTATACCAGTGGTATAATCTGTGACTATGTAATACTGAGAGCATATGTCTATGCAGAACAGTGAGTTTTGCCTAGTTACTTTACTAGTTCCTATTCATAGTGATATGAAGCACAATGACATCTGAAAAAAATAGGATGAACTTCGGGGTACATTTAATGTCCTTTTTGTCAGGGGTCTCATTAACCGTGAGGGCTCTTTTGAAGTTCCATTTTATCTCAGGAAACAGTAATAAAAGAATTAATAAATTCAGGAAGTTAATATATGGGATTTTAGATATATAAAGAAGAACAATTAGTGGAATATTTAGCCACTTACCTAACTATATGGGTGGAAGAGAACAGCTGTGTTTAATTAAAAAAAGCTTGCAGTGTTAACTAGCACTCTGGAATGCAGAATTACTAAGGGGGAAATAATACTCTAGAGCTGTAAGAGTTCCTGTAAACAAATATGCTGAACAAACATTACATGAAAGGCTCCAAGGATATTATTGATGCTGCAATAAATGTGTCCTTTTCATCAAGTGTATATTTTCTTCTACAGGAAGAGGATTTGATTTGCACTGTGATGAGCAGGAAACAATTAAGACAAATACAAGTGTTAAGCAGATGTTGGAGCCAAATATGAGAAAACTGATGTATCTCTGAAATATTCTGTTCAAAGTCTGATTAGGGCTAGATATTACACAGACAGTAAAGAAATTTGGTGCACCACTTTAGATTGCATGTTGCCTGAATATTTTTCCTTCTCATGGTGGAGAAGAAGATTAATCTAAGACAGGGATTCTCAACCTGCAGCATGTGGGCCGGATTCGACCACAGTGCCATTTCATGTGGCCCACCACCACCATCACCACACCTAGATGTGCCATGTGGTGGACGAAGGGCAAAATAGCCATCTGGTCCTCAAAGCTGACTGAGGGAGCGTGACCTGCCCCCCCCCCCCCCAGTTTAAAAGGTTGAGAACTCTTGATCTAAGAGGCAATATCTTGTATGGAAGAACACAGTGTTTGGTTTGTATGGAAAATCATTCAATTATGTGACCCACAGCCTACCCCCTCTACTATCTTAGGTAGCACAACCAAGGCATAGGTTTACAACCTCAGTAAAAAGCCAAAGACAGCACATATTGCTGCACTACCTTTTAAATTGGAATTAAAATTATCCTAAACATTGAGCCCCTACTGCCATATCACCAGAAAACCATCTATAGATATGCCTTTCATCTTTACGGGAATGCATCACACCTCAGCAGACAGGAACAGGCCTATTTGAATTGTAGAAGCCCCCTTGCCGCAGAAAGAGAAAAATCCAACTTGGGAGCAAAAAAGGCTGGACCAATTCAACTTAGCTTTTGTGGCATATGGTCAGTAAAATACTTCAAATTCCCTGGTTTGTAAGCGGAGCAACTCCCACAATATTTAACCCTGTAGTTGCAGCCTAAGAAATGCATATTCATTCCCTGCCAAATCAGCTGTGACCCTGAAACTGAGCAGCCTTTGCCATCTCGTCACCTTCCCAGAGCAATGTTGTTACATTTATTGTTGTAAGAAAGATTTCTGCCCAAGGGAAAAGCTGTGTACATTCAGGAGCCTGTTTGGTTCTGTCCTTTATATCTGGTTAAGTGCTCAACATCGAATGTGTCACATTGCATTTTATGAGGAAAATACAGTTTTCATATAGAAGCTTTCTGAAGATAGCCCCTACATTCTTAACTATACTGTGAATAATCAAACAATGGATGATCTATACCTATAAGAAGGGGGTTGCGTGGTACGTCTCCGGCATATGTGGCCACACCCAGCCCAACCATCCTATACCGAGCCGGCCATACTTACCTTAAGAACCTGCGATCATCGCTGCAAGGTTCCGGACACTGAGAGTGGGGCACCCACCCCATGAACATGAACAAAAAAAAGAACTGCACGTCCCAGGGTCTTTTGCACCATGCAACCCCCTCAGCCAATGAGGCTGAAGGACGTGAGTGCAGAGGAGGCAGGGCAAGTGCTGCGCGTGGAAAAAACCACCGACACACGCAAACCACTTCCCTCAGGAAGACACTTCATCTCCCGGAGAGAAGCCATCCCCGTGGTCCTGGTGAGCGAGGCCAGTGCTGGCCTCGCTGTGGCTTTGGTGGGGTTGCGGGAAGGAGGGGGAGCCCCTCATCTCCCCGTGGCCCCGGCAACGAAGGCCGGCACCAGCCTCACCATGTAGGAAGGAGGGGGCCCTCATCTCCCCACGGTCCTAGCGAGGAAGGCCGGTGCTGGCCTCAGGAGAGGAGCTCTTCAGTCACCTTCCCTGCCAGTCAAGAGCACGATCTGGCACTCCAGTCAACCCTTGCCTGACAGGGAAAGCAAACACTTTCCCTGCCAGGCGAGGGCACGATCCGGCACTCCAGTCGACCCTAGCCTGACGGGGAAAGCAAACACCTTCCTCGCCAGGTGAGGACCAAAGCTGGCACCCCGTTCGGGCCTTGCCTGACAGAGGAAGGGAGCCCCCTTCCCCTCCAGGCGAGGGCCATACATGTGTGTGTGTGTGTGTGTGATTGTGTGTGTGTGATTGTGTTGTGTGTGTGTGTATGTTGTGTGTGTGTGTGTGGTTGTGTTGTGTTGTGTGTGTGATTGTGTTGTGTGTGTGATTGTGTTGTGTGTGTGGTTATGTGTGTGTGTATTGTGTGTGGTTGTGTTGTGTGTGTTTGTACCCCCCAAACCACCCCAACCACCAACACACACAAAAAACCTGCCTGACAGTGCCGGGCAAAAAAATGCTAGTGTAGTTATAATATCGCAAAGAAGGCTTGTTTCGGTTCAACACAGGGCAAGTTTACAAATATACTGAATATGTAAAACAGAGAAATTCTGTGTTTAATAAGCCCATTACATTTACTATGGAGCTAAACCTAGCAGCTAGTTTTCTACAATGAAAGGTGACAGGGCAGGTTTGTCCCCCCCCCCCTTTTTCTTCCTATAAAGTAATTAGCACATTCATTAGGACATATTAAGTGATTTCAAAGTATTTTGTAAGGTAATACCTTTTTTTTCTCTCTCATTCAGGTAGCTCAGAATTGACAAACTCATAAATCACAAGGAGAGCAGCAAACACAGGCTACTAGCCAAATTAAGAAGTAAGCAGTTCACAGGAAAAATAATAATGAAAATAAATAGAATTCCGTTAAGTAAAATAGGATTGTATTAATAACCAAATGAAGGCATGACAGAAAGCTGTACTGTCAGAGCACATTTGAAATGTAGCATAAAGATGACATTGCTGCAAGACAAACACAGTCAAATCCAAAGTCAGAATTTCTCCCTTATGGCCATGCGTGCTGTTGGGTTCAAGAAGCATATCTGGAATTGTATTGATGGGTTTATCCCTAAAGGGCCTGTCCTTGCTACACTTGATTTGAGTTTTACACAGTCTGATTTTCCTGGTCACAGCACTAGAAGAAGAGGAAAAAACGTTTTTTTTTAAAAATAAAAGGAATGTATGTTTATGAAATTAAAACTTTAGCATGCTGTTATCTATGGACTGGGATGTGCAGCACAGTAAGTGCATTATAAATTGTTATACTGTACTGTAGTTCTCATTTTCTTTCCCTTGCTATGGGAGCTGAACATAGAGTATAGTTTGTCCCAACTTAGGGTCTCAATTCCTTGATTTATCTTCTCCTTGTATACAAGGACAAAGAACTACATTTTCCCCCTCTCCCCCTCCATGAGAAAGTGAGATATTTTGTGCATTCCTGGGAAACAGAAGAGAACATGAGCAAATTAAAGTGTTACTTGCGCAAAATAAGCCGAATGCTAAAGTAACACATGAATTGAAATAATGTTTTGAGGCAAGTAATATGCATAGTTCAAAATGATAATGCATGGAATTTTTTGTCAATGACATTTAATGATTAGACACATTGGTGAGGTTTTTAAATGTCTTTTTAAACTATCAGTCAGCTGTTATGTGCCTTCTCAAAAAGAAAGGGCACCAGTTTTACTCAGAGACAGGATATGTAATTCACTGAGACAATGGCTTGGAGGTGAGGGTTTTCATGGAGCTTGAAAATTCAATTTTGTGGATGTGTCAAGATAGCCTAAATCAAATTTTAGCAAGTATTTTTACATCCCTAATTAGAACACCTAGGTTTAGAAATCAGAAGGAGAACTTGAGATTTCACATTTTCTCCTCTCCTCTTCGGCTTTTAAAGGAGGTTGTATTCCATGTTACATCTAAGCTCCAAGAATTAAACCATAAAAAAGGAAGGAAATCTGCAGTATTTCAAGAGTAATATTTGATTCAACCTTCCCAAAGGTACCAAAAAGAGTGCTATATTTTGAGACCACAGAAATCTTCTACAGGCAAAAAGTCAAGCAGGGAGAAGAGAATGTAGGAAAGGAGAAGTGGGGATGGAAGGTCCTGCCTAAGGCCTTGTAAGTCAAATTACATCTTGAAATGTGATGGATGGAGAAGGTTTTGCAGATACAATAAAACCTTAGGTTATGAATGCCTTGACTAATGAAAAACTTGCAATACAAAAGGATATCCCAGAAAAATTATGCTTCGAGATGTGAATTTTTTTCGAGTTACTAAATATTTTTGGGGTTTTCCAATGCTTCCCACAGCGGCAGGAGGATGTTCAGAGCATTTCCACTCCATTTTTGGATTTTTTTGGTCACGTTTTGGCATCGCCAGAAGCTCCCCCGTCACCAGGAAGTGCCAAAAATTCCCCCTTCTCTGCAACAGCTGATTGTTGGGGAATGGTTCGGCAATTACCAGAGCCGGCCACTAAAGGCCGCTGTTGGAAATGTGCTGAATACACATTGAAAACCATTCCAGAGGTGAGAAAAAAGTGAGGAGGAAAAGTTTTTTATCTGTTCAAAACTCTTTCTAAAGTGCACTTTGGAATTTTTCATTGTGTTTTCACCACTTTAGAAAGGGTTTTGAATAGCTAAAGGAAGGTGTTTTTGTTTTTGCTTTTTTTGACCTCCAGAACACATTATTTGGTTTTATTTATTTATTTATTTTTCAAATTTCTATTGCCACCCAACTCGATACCAACTCTGAGCGGCTAACAGCATATAAACAATATTACCATCATAAGCAAGTAAAAACCCTTTAAAACCCATAAAAATACCCACGGAGATTACCTGCCCCACCCCATAAGTTAAAAGGGGCAGGGAGGGATCTTGTTATATGAGCCAGCAGGTGGGGGTCACCACTCCCCCAGTGCCCCACACCTGCTTTGCTAGCCAGGTTTTTAGCTCTTTCCTGAAGGTCAGCAACTCCATCTGTAGATGCAACTCGGTTGGCAAGAGGTTCCATAGGGCTGGCACAGACACAGAGAAGGCCCTCCTTGTGCTAGAGAGACGAGCCTCTCTAGCAGATGGCACAATTAGAGAGCTCCTCTGGTCTCTAGTGGAATGGACAGATGTTCTTGGGGTGATGCGGTCTCTTAAGTATCCTGGTTCACTACCATGTATGGCTTTAAAGGTCATTACCAGCACCTTGAATTGCACCCGGAGGCATACCGGTAACCAGTGCAGCTCCTGAAGCATGTTTTCAATGCATTCCTATGGGAAACCGTGCTTTGAGATACGAATTTTTCGGGCTATGCAAACCCCCAAGGAATGAATTAAATTTGTATCATGAGGTACCACTGTATTCAAATGGAATTTATTGGTGATGTGATAGTGTTATATTTGACCTGCAGATAAACCGGTTTTGTGCTCTACCTTAGAACATATATATCCTTGCAGGAGACTCACTCAGAGCTGTTTCCACCTTCTCTGAGCTTACAAGCTTCTTGGTTGATGGGAAACAGAAGGTTTTGGTTTTTGAAGGGCCATTTGCCAGACTAGGAGGCCTAGTCCCTATGCTGGGTGGAACTACTCTTACCCCTAGAGACCAGGTCCTCAACCTGGGGGGTCATTAAGGACCCATTACTCTCCTTAGAACAACAAATAGCGACTGTGTTCAAAGCTGCTTTTTTCCAGCTTCAGCAAATTGCGCAGTTACGCTCCAACTTGGATAGACGCTCTCTCATAACCCTGACCCACTCATTGGTAATCTCACGGATTGACTACTGAAATGCTCTCTCCCTTGTCTCTGATATGGAGATTATAATGGGTCCAAAATGCAGCAGCCAGGCTGGTGACATGCCTGCACTAGTTACCTGTTGCCTATCTTGTCAGATACAAGGTGTTAGTGTTATCATATAAGACCCTATATGGTTTGGGACCTTGTTATATTTCCGAGCATCTCTCCCTCAGAACAACTCCCCGCATCACATGTTCATCACCATCTATGCAGCAGTAGCTAAATATCAAGCAGGCATCTCTCATCATTTTTTTCCAGTTCTTTTCATTACCTAAGCTTACAATACATTTTTCTACTGCATGAGTAGAAAATGCTCATAATTTATATTTTGGTGGGAGGTGAGAGGAGGAACAATCAAGTCTATATGAAGTGTCATAGCTGAAAGCACCAAACTCTCCATCTTTTTCTACCCACGTTTTTTAAATATGTTTAGCCATTAGAACTAGGTATTAATGGTTTTAACATACAGTAATACCTCATACAACCTCCGCTTCATACAAGATCGGATTCATACAACATCGCCTCATTCCTTGAAAAAAATTGGGGTTTTCCCAGATTGCATTGTGCTTGGGCAGTTTAAAAGGCAGGACACATGCGTGCATTGCTCTTGTGGGTTTTGCATGAGGCGAAGAGTGTTTAGGAGTGGTTTTGAGCACGATTTTGAATTTTTTCGTCAGAATTTTTAGAAGCATTCCTGGGGTTTTTGTAGCATTCTTCAGTTTCTTGGACAATCAGGGTTGTTTGACATGTTTTTATAATGTATTTAGCCTTTAGACAATGATTTCTTAAATTTCTGTCAGTTTCCTGTCTGTTTCCTTGACTTTTCCCTGAAGTCTATGCTGTTACAGTACAATGTATCTCTATGGAAACGATGTTGTATGAGGCATTGCAGCAAGGATTTGGACGTTGTATGAGGCATCGCGGCTAGGATTTTGCATGCCTCATACAAAGTCCAAATCCTTATAAAGTCCAAACTTGTGGAACCAAGTTTGGACGTTGTATGAGGTATTACTGTACTGTATTCATCTATAGAAACCTTCCCCACAACCCCGAAAGATCTTTTCTGCTGTATTGTTTCAGATATTTCTTCAAGTTCAGAAAACATTTAAATGTTTTATAAATTGCCTGAAGCATTTATTCTCTAGCTCTCATTGTTGCATTAAATATGTATAATATAGTAATAGCAATTATACTTATATACTACCCTATAGCGCTTAGTGAATGGGCGGTTCACAAGGTAATAAGCATTTTGCCCTCAACACACTGGGTACTCAATTTCTTTTCCATTTGGTCTATAGCAGAGATTTGAATGGACTCTCAGATTTGCTTCTCAATCTGATTCCGCACTTCAGACTTATTCAAAGACAACCAACTTTGATTTTGGTCCTGAATCGACTTCTGTACTCAGAAATCTGAAGATTTCATGCCTCCCACTAACTGTCAAAGTAAACATAAAAACGTGTTTGTGCTGGGTTTCTAGAGAACAATATAGAAGGGGAGTTGATGCTTATAATGTTTTTTCCTTAAGAGACAAGTGCATGAATCTGTGCTGAATAAAACATGGCTTCTATCAAATGGATTGTTTTAAATTTACTTTGAGCTTAAAATATTGACCAAGCTATTTTAAAGGGATTTTATTTTTAAGTGTATGAGTCTTAAGATGAAACATTTTAAGAGAATTTCATAAAAGCATCTAACAGCCCAGCTATAGGTCATATTCTTCAATGTTGAGTTCACATTTGTTGCTAAAGTGCTCTAGGACTCTGAATACTCTCTAGTGCAGGGGTGCCTAAACTATGGCCTGCGGGCCAGATCCAGCCCACACACCAATTAATTTGGCCCTTGCTGCCCTTGACACTCCTGGAAGCAGAAGTAAAACATGCATGCACATGCACAGAACACGCTTGTGCAGAACACTGCCATAAATGACCCATGGCTGTCATAAACATGTTTATGAGAGCCCTGGGTCATTTACGGCAGCATTCTGCACATGAACAAGCTCATTCTACTTCCGCTTCTGGTGAGAGGAATCATGTGACCGGCCTGCAGCCTAAAAGTTTGGGCACCCCTGCTCTAGTGCAATAATGTCAACTTTGATTAGCAGTGGCATTCAGAGTTTTAGGCAGGATTTGTTCCTGTCTCTGCCTGAGATCTTTGATGTACTTTTATGGTCTCCCAAAGAAAATTAACTAGCCTTGATCTTGTTTAGCTTGCAAACTCAGACAAATTCAGTGAGTTCAGGACAATACAGTGTTTATAGGAGCCATCTGTGGTCCATTATACATTGTTCAACTGTAAAGGTTAAATAATGTTCATTCTTGTCTTGAAGACGCTCATCATGACAAAATGTAAACATCTTTACACCTGAGAGAGAATGTTCAGGACATTGACTGGGCTCTGGAGTTTGAATTTATGTCAGCATACAGCTTGTTTTCTGTGGCTGCAGTGGTAGAAATGGATTCTAGTTGTAAAGAAGTTATCCTTTACACATTAGTAAGAACTTCTTGACAGTAAGAATTGTTCAACAGCAGAATGGACTGTCTCAGGAGGTGGTGGACTCTCCTTCAATAGAGGTTTTCAAACAGAGATTGTCAGATTGCTTTATCTGAGGATTTTCTGTTTCCAGAGGTTATATTCAATTACCTTTAGGGTCCTTCCAGCTCTAACGTTCTGTGGTCCTATTATTCTATAACATAGTGTGGCAGATTTTTGACAGTTCATAACCTTTGTTCAGAGAGCATGGTGTATTTGTTGAAAAAACAATTTAACATCAATAATGTATTTTTGTTTTTCTGTTGAAACTGAGAAGATGTGAAAGAGAAGTCAAGAGGAAAGTTACTCCAGCTGGTAATAACAGGTAGCTGGGGAAATGGTACAATGATTTGTAGGTAATTAGCGAGGATGATGATAAAGCCACATGGCCACTCTTTATGTGTTTCTTTTTTCATGCAAAAATAGCTATGGAATAGGCTTTCATCCCCTAATTAACTTGTGCTATCCTTTAATTTATGCAGTGTTTCCCATACTAAGCTGAAATGTAATTTGTAAATTAATGTAAATATAGCAACACTTTTGGGTTATTTTAGACAGTGTTTTCCTTTACAGATGGAAAATCTGGGTGGGGGGTAGACTATTCTTAACATAATTGTATGTGGCAGAAGACCTGGTTACATGTCATTTTGAGTATATTTCTGGTATTTAATTCATTTATTACTGGCCTATATTGGTAAATTGAAATAACAGTTTCAGGAGTTCAGAAAGCAAATTTTGAGGTGCTTTAACTCAATTTGACTCTGTGTCATAACTTGTCATTCTATAGTAGCGGTGCACACATACTGTATATGAGTTGTATAGTTTCCACCCTCATAATGACATTCTTAAGCAACTAATATGTTTATAATAAAAGTTCATTCTTCCTCTTGTGCTTACTCTCCTTTTTTAACCTTCTGTGAAAGGGTTAAAGAAAGTTTTGCTCAAACTGGGGAACTTGAATCTCTGACTCAGAAAAAAGTGCTGAATATACATACACTTTAAATGAAACCTGCAGTAGGAAAAAAATTGTTAGAAGCTGCCCATAAGAATGCAGATTTCTGAATTGACCCAAAATTCTTTATCAGGCTAAAAGGTAACAAAGGTTTGGCGTGGGGATGTAGACACCTCAGCTTCTTCCCACATTGCCAGCTTTTTGTATCCCACCCTATAATTGGAGGCCTCAGGAAAGGTATGGGCAATGGCTAAAGTCTTCTTGAGTAACTATGTTTGTGTTAACTCTTTATTACACAAGCACTAGTGCTCATTCCATATCATTCAAGTTTCAGTTCTGCCTAGTTTCTTTTGCTCTGTCCCATCTCTATTGTGTTCTGTCAGTCATTTCAACCACCCCACTTGTTTCCCCAGGTCTCTTCTTCGTTCACCATGTTCTTTTACTCTACCTCCTTCCACATATGTAAGAATACAGTTTCATTCTAATGCTGCAGTCTTTTACAGTATTTCCAAATGAACATTGTGGTTGTATCGACTTCTTGTAATGAGAATTCCACGTGGTACTTTTCAACCTGTAATCAAGTTCTTACTAAATGTCAGTTTCTTATTAAACATCTGTATAACACTCACTCTGCATCAAGAATGTTATTTAGTTTAAGACAGTGTTGCCAACAACCTGCAAAGGAAAAAAAACTTAAGGCCAAAAGATTAAGACAGTGTGTGGGTACATGAGTTGTAATCATGCACATTATAAGAGATTGTAGAACATCTTAATTTACACACCAAGTAGTACTAAAAGCAGAAACTTTATCTTCTGCTTTTGAAATTGGATGAAAGGATATGTAGAACTGAATGTTTTGTGTCTTTTTTTAAAAAAAATGATGAATCATATGCATCAATTGTATTTTAAATATTTTGTATATTTTTCTACAGGTTTTTATTCATGTAAATTTGGCATTATATAATAATTTATAGCAGCATATGCCACAAACACAACAAATATTAAAAAGATACCTATAAGCACAACCAAGTTAAACCTCTTGCTGTGGGAGTATTTTTCATTTTTAAAGTAGGCATATTTTATGCATAATGTACATATTGCCCTACTATATATTTGTAGTTTGGGGATGTTATTATTAGCAAGAAGCAATCAATTAAAATCTAGCGAGAAACCTTAGTGCTATTCCCTGAGGCCCATGATAATATTTTGCAAAGAATGCACTTTTTTGTTTTTAATCATCTCATTAAGATATAATGATCTTCTTACATTATCATATCAAAATAACTTGTTAATGGGTAGGCATAAAATGAAAATTCATTGTAGTCCTGTCCCTGTGTATGTGCATAGGAAAGGTTTGAAGCTATGTGGGAATACAGCTATGCTACATCAATCGTAACTGAAAGAAAAGAAAGAATTCAAAAAATGACTCTTTATCAATGCTTTGATCACATAATAAGACATGGTACAATCCTAAAGAAATGCAAAATAATGAAAAATAACTTGTGGCATAAGCTACTTGAATCTAGCATTTGAAGTGTGTAATAAAACAAATCTTAATGTAATTTATAAAGTTTGGCTGTTTTCAGTTATGCTTAGCAATGACAACAAAAATATTTTCATATTAATGTACCATAGTATAATGTTCAAGTGACCATATCAACTAAAATATACTTGTTTTGACCTGATTTTGGAAGCTATACCGTGAATATAGAGTGGATAGAGTTATTTGATGGATGGACCACCAGGGTTTTCCAGGTAAGGAGCTAAGAAGGAATATAGTTGGAATCTTCTGGAGAACATTCTGTCAGAGTCAACAATGCTATGCAAAGTGGACCACTGATTTCACTCAGTATATGGCAGCTCCCTGTGTTCCACCAATAGAATAAGAATGGATGTGCGGGAGAGAAAATATTTCCAGTCTGCCACTGCTTTTGCTGCAAGCTGATAAATACTGTGGTTTGGAATCAATTTCAGCATTGATCGGAAAGATAATCCTCTTTAAAACCACAGTGTCTTGGGGTTTTTATTGTCAGATGTGAAAATGAATGGCATTTCCTAAATAAAAAAGTGTGCAAGGGAAGGGGACTGATAACTGGCAAAGAACCATAGGGACTGCTCTTCTGCTGTCACATGTATGATGTTCATAAAATTTCTAAAGATGGGGCATTAAGAGGTTATATAGTACAAATAAACCATTTTTTCTGAATTTCCATTCAGTAACTGAAAAATCATCTTCATATTTATATGTAGGGGTATTTCTTTAAAATTATAATAAAATGCATAATAATTTAATTTGCTGTGTATAAGTCTGCATTACTCTTGGCTTATTATGGCAAATTAGTTTTGCTAGGCTCAGCTATTAGACAGAATAAGGCAGCTTACTTTTGTTGTTGTTCAGTCGCACAGTCGGTTCCGACCCTTTGCGACCCTATGGGCCATTGTTCTCCAGGCGCCTCTGTCCTCCACCATCCCCCTCAGCCCTCCCAGCTCTGTGCCCATTGTGTCTACAATACCATCTAGCCATCTCATCCTTGGCCTCCCCCTTCTTCTTTTGCCCTCCACCTTCCCCAACATCAATGCCTTCTCAAGTGAATCCTCTCTTCTCATTTGATGTCCAAAGTATTTTAGCTTCATCTTTACTATTTGGCCTTCCAATGAGCAGTCAAGGTTAATTTCTTCTAAGATTGACCTATTTGTTCTCCTCGCTGTCCAGGGGACTCTCAAAACCCTCCTCCAACACCACATTTCAAAGGCATCTATTCTTCTGCGTTCAGCCTTCTTAATTGTCCAGCTCTCACATCCATACATTACTACTGGGAAAACCATTGCTTTGACTATTCTAATTTTTGTTTGCAATGTGATGTCTCTGCTTTTCACTATGTTCCCCAGGTTTCTCATTGCTTGTCTCCCAAGAATCAGTCGCCTTTTTATTTCATGGCTACAATCCCCATCTGCAGTGATCTTTGATCCTAAGAAAGTAAAATCTGTCACTGCTTCTACTTCTTCCCCATCTATTTTCCAGGAGCTGATTGGGCCTGTTGCCATTATCTTGGTTTTCTTGATATTTAGTCTCAAGCCAGCTTTTGCACTCTCCTCCTTCAGCCCAATCAAGAGATTCTTTAGGTCTTCCTCACTTTCTGCCATTAGGGTGGTATTGTCTGCATATCTCAGATTGTTGATGTTTCTCCCAGCGATTTTAATCCCATATTGTGATTCCTCCATCCCTGCACTGCGCATTATGTGCTCTGTGTATAGGTTGAATAGGCATGGTGATAAAATGCAGCCTTGTCTTACTACTTTTCCTATTCCAAACCACTCTGTCATTCCCTGTTCTGTCCTAACTGTTGCTTCTTGGTTCATGTACAGATTTCTCAGGAGGCATATGAGGTGCTCTGGTATTCCCATCTCTTTAATTACTTGCCACATCTTGTTGTGGTCCACACAGTCAAATGCCTTAGTGTAGTCAATAAAACAAAAGTAAACTTGTTTCTGGCAGCATGTATTCAGGCAGCATGTATTCAGATGCAATTGCAAGATAATGAAAGAGAGAGCAGCATTCCACATGTGGAGGGTGTTGTCTCATCCATTACTAAAAAAAACACACACAATTGATTCAATTGACAATCCATCCAAACTTATTTTGAAGAACTGGCTATATTTTACATTTTGGCACAGGCAATAAAATGTCATTGGCCAGCTCTGAATCTGGTTATCGAATGTTTACAGATTTTTCCCTTGAAATAGTTTTATCCTTAGGCTATAAAAGCTTCTCACTTCTCACATTCCAATTTAATGTTTTGCAATTATTTCTTCTGATTTTTTTTATATTCTAGTGTCTTATTTTAGACTGCCAGTTACCTTTGGGATTTTCCATTTAGATAGCTCCTAGTGCATGAAAGATGCAGTGAAAGAAAGAAAAAAAACAGAAGAAATAGTGAGACAACATGGGAAGGTGACAAATTCAAGATAGTGACATCTCAGCTACCTTTAAAATCTTTGAGTGAAAGCAAGGCAACTGCAACATAAAAGCTTCTTTCAGAGGCACCATGTGTCTTACTTTCCAACTTACCCCTGTGGAGCCTGAATTTGATGAAACAATTCTCGACCATTAGGAATACAAGAGCCTATCTAGGAACAAAATATTGATTTAATGGCATTCTGTTACATCATTAGGGTCCATTTTAGCTGTTTATAAAACATAATATAGTCCTAAAGAAATGCAAAGTAATGGAAAATAACTTGTCGATCAGGTTATTTAAATGTAGTCTTTGCAAACACTTTTATTATTCTTGGCTTATTTCATATTAGATCTCACGCTCACGCATGCTTTAAATTAACATTGCTGTTTTTATCGGTTTAATGTTTTCATAGGTTAAATCAGTGCAATTTATATGAGTGCTTTTAAGTGTGAGTGTCCTCTCTTTGCTTCTGAAATACGTTATTCCAGCTATTGGGAGTGAGGACATTTAATTCATAGGAAATACTGTATGTGTAGCAATTACCAATGATTGTAATTTTTTTCTGCCCCACCTCAGACTGTTGATGTTTATATTCTTGTTGTTCTTGTGTTAGTTTTAACAGTCCTGTTCATAAAGCAAGAATCTGTGGTTCTCTGAAGAATGAAAACTAAACTAATGTTGGTTTTATAAAAAAAGAAAAATAGTGGCTCCAGCTTTTGCAATGAGTCTAAAATATTATCTAAATCCCACTTGAATCAACATTGATGGAGGGCAGCAGCTTCATCAATACTGACCTGGGGCTGATGAGGACTTTGTGTCTCAAAAGAGCTCAGGACCAGAAAATGATTCACAGAATTGGATCAGTGGTACAGGTGTCATGCTGCGATGCAGAAGGACAGTCTTCATGGCTGATCATCATGAGGATCGCCAGGATTTGAATTCGAATATGACAGAAGAAGAAGAATGTTCTTTAGAGAATGCTACTCTGTGCTCAAAAGGCCTCAACTTCCAAGAGCTAAATCAAATTTTAATCTTAGTTATCATAACCCCATTTAAATGAATGGGACTTGTCAGTCTGCAGTAAAGGGAATCCCTTTGTTTTCAACGGCTCCTCTGGTCAGGAGATTTAATCCTAAATTTCCAGGATTTTTTCCAGTTTACATAGCAGTTTGCTTTGTGTTGACTGATATAGATTTAGGGAGTGATCCTTTTAAGATGCATTTCCAGACCAATTTACTATGTGCTCCTCATCTGTAGGTCTTTGTAGTTCCAATTAGCAGAGAAAGGAGATGATTTAATTCCCTCTGCACATTATCAGATATGAAAGCAACACTTTAGAGAGATTATATATCTATTATAAGGCTCCAATAAATGGAGGTTATAGATGCATGCAGCTTGATGAAAATCAACTAGCCATTCCGAATATCAGTAAGAGTAGGAATGTACCATAGGTGCTCATCTCCAGACCCTCATATCTGTTCATCTGCTTCATGCTTCACCGATGGACCTGCAGTCTTCACAAGTCCATTTGTGCAATCTGGGGGCCCACCCAATTTTTGTAGAGGTTGCAATGGTCATGTTAGCTCATGGTCTATGAGGTGTAATCCTCAGCCTTAAGAACACACACTTGGGTCCACGTAATAAAATGTTATTAAGCCTCAATGAATACATTGTTTAACAGCACTAAACTATTTATTGGAAATTTGATTTACAACTATGCATCCCTGGAGAAGAGCCAGCTTGTATGGCCTTGGGCAAACTTGCATTCCCTTGGCACTGCTAGAAGACAGTGCTGTTAAGCTGCTTCTGAGTATCTCATGCCTAGAAACCCCTAGGAAGGGTTGCCATATGTCTGAATCAACTTGACAATACAATTATTACTGTTATGTCCTTTATACATTGTTGTCTTGGGAATGCTTTCGTTCAACTTCCCAAAAGATATTACATCCAGTTTCAAGTTGGCCAAACTGAAAATTTATGTTGATCTGACATACACTAAAATATGTACAATTCATCTCGAAACCTCAAATGTTCACATGGCAAGTATATTAAATGCAATATCAGAAATCCCATTTTGAATTTTTACCTGTTTAAGAGAAATTACCTAAGTTATCATAGCAAATGGCTGCTTAATAACAATATCCTAGTTGCACATCTCTATGTACACCCCCTCATGCCTTTACACCAGAGATTCTCAATCTGTGGCCCACTGGCCAGATGCAGCCCATGGCACAATTTTATGTGGGCCCCCACCGCCTCCACCACACCAGGAAGTGCCATATAGTGGAGGAAGGGGAAAATGGCTGTCTGGCCCCCGAAGCTATCTGAGGGAGCGTGACCCGGCCCCTGGCTTTAAAAGGTTGAGAACTGTTTTATAGAAATTATATCAGGAATAGGTTCTTGAACAATACAACTGAAAAATAATTTTATTTTGATAATTACTAGTCTCATGGGCCTTCTTCAAGGACAGGAATGCAGATAGTGAGAGATCTATGTGAAGAGAACACCGCAGAACTTCCATCTTTAGATGCTGCTCTTAGAAAAGATAAACCTGATATAGTCCTTTTACAAGAAACACATCAAAAATCAGCAGAGGTGAATCGGCTATTTTTAGGTTGGACTCAGATTTATGAGAAAGCCTATGGTTCTTCATAGTCAAGGGGGGTAGCAATATTTATATCATCTAGATTAGGTTTGGTAATTACTAAAAATATAGCTGATGCGGAGGGAAGATATTTGATTGTTAATGGGAAAATAGATGAAGATGAAGTATCATTGGTAAATATCTATGTGCCAAATGAACATCAAGAGGAGTTTCTGGACAACATGTATGGCATTTTGGAAAGGGAAAGATGTGCAAAGATGATTGTTGCCAGAGACTTTAATCTAATAAGATCATCCTTAGTCTGTACTAATGTTAGGGGTGGTAAAAGAATGAAAGTTCAAATTTTGGATAATTGGATGATGTCTCTAGGGTTGAAAGATACTTGGAGAGAACTGCGTGGAATGGAAAGGGGTTATACTTTTTTTTCACAGGTCCATAATACATATTCAAGAATTGATTATATCATGGTATCAGAGAATATGATGAGGAATTTGGATGAGGTTGAAACTAGCATATTTAAAGAGTCAGATCATGGGATGGTGATTTTAGATTTGAAAATTGAAAGTGAAATTGCAAAAAAGACATGGAGATATGATACTAATTTATTTAAAGATCTAAAAATTAAAGAGCAAATCTCTTGGAAATGGGAAGAAAGTTGGACTTGGAATGATAATGGAGAGGTGAGTTATAATATGGTGTGGGATGCCATGAACTCATTGTTTAGAGGGGAGTGTATTAAAATGGCTAGTATAAAATATAAGCAAGTGAAGGCAAAACAAGATGAAATTGAAAAAGATATTAAGCAATTACAGGAGGAATATGCAAGGATCAAGAGTAGGAAAGTTTACGATAATTGGCAGAAATTGAGAATGGAATTAGTGGGAAAGGACGTAGAAAAAGTAAAGAGAAATTTGATATATTTAAAGAGGGATTATTTTGAATATAGTAATAAAAATTCAAAGCTATTAGCAAGGGCAGTTAAAGGAAAGAGATAAAAGAGAGATAGGAGTTTTAATTTCTAAAACAGGGACAAGATGTAACAAGATTAAAGATAAAATCAAAATAGTTAAGGAATTTTATCAGGAATTATATTCAGAGAAGGACGTTAATTTAAATAAATTAAGGGGCTTTTTGGGGAATTATATTGGACTTAAAGTAAGTAAAGAACACAAGGAGAAAATTGGAAGAGAAAATAACAGGAAAAGAAATAAGAGATGTTATTGTAAAACTTAAAAATGATAAGTCACCAGGAGAGGATGGTCTGTCAGCAGAATTTTATAAGGAATTTTCAGATATTGTGATTCCGAGATTGATAAAATTGTTTAATTACTTGTTAGATGGTGGACAAATTCTGACTTCATGGTATAGATCAATAATAGTGTTAATTCCTAAACCTGGGGAAAATTTAGAAAAAATAGAATCATATAGACCCATATCTTTAATTAATCAGGATGCAAAGATCTTTACGTCAATATTGGCAAATAAGTTGAATAGCTTTATGGGGAATTATATAGGTACCGATCAAGCCGGTTTTTTAAAGGGACTTAACAAGGAGGGTTTTAGATTTGGTGGATAACATTGTTCAAAAAAAAGATTAAGGCTGGCTTACTATCATTAGATATATTTAAGGCATTTGACTCGCTTCTATGGGTAACTATTAATGAAATAGTAGCAGGATACGGATTTGGAGAAAGGTTTAAAAAAATTATAGAACAATTATATAAACAGGGGAGTGCAAGTGTTAAAATGAATAGTGTATATACAGAAGATATAAAGTTGGAAGGCGGTACTAGACAAGGTTGCCCGTTATCCCCAATATTATTAATAATGGCGATGGAGATATTGGCAAATGTTATTAGAAAAGACACAATTATTGAGGGAATTCTAGGCAATAAAATAAGCTTCTATGCAGATGATACATTGGTAATTATGAAGGACCCAAGGAAGGCATTAGAAAGAATTCAGGTACATTTGAAAGATTTTGAGGAAATTACAGGATTAAGGATAAATTGGGAAAAATCTGAAATGATTATGTATTGTGTAGATAAATTAGAGCAACAAAGAATTCTGGATAAATACAAAATTCAAATTAAAGAAAGTTTGAGATTTTGGGGGTTAATATCACGGACAAGTGGGAAAATATTAAGAAATTAAATTATGATAAACAAAGGACATGGATTAAAGAAAAAAATTCAGCAATATAAGAAACTGAATCTGTCATGGTTTGGTAGGGTTGCTTTATGTAAAATGATGTTGTTACCGAAAATCATTTTTTTATTTGATGCCCTACCAATCCAAATTACGGATAAAGAGATTAAGAAAGTGCAGAATTTGCTAAATGATTATTGTAACGGGGGGATTAGATCTAGAATCCCCAAAAGCCTGTGGTATCTTCCTCAAAGTCAGGGTGGTTTAGGAATTCCAGACCTTACAAATTATTATAGGGCATTTCATATTAAAAATATTGTTAAGTTTTTGATGAAAGAAAAGGTGATTTGGGAGGATATAGAGATAGAAGAATTAGGTCAAATAGGTAAAACAGCATTTCTTGATAAGGATGTAGGGAAAATTAGTATTGGAAATAAAATGTTAAAGTCAATATGGGAAGTTTGGAAAAAAGGTGAAAAAAATATTGGCTCCGGATATATCCTCAATTATTGAAATAGAGGAGATGACAAACTTTCCAATCAAAATTGATAAGAGAGTGAGAGATGTGTTAAACAAAAATGATTTGCTTCTGTTGAGAGAATGGATAAGAGTATGCACTGATGAATTTAAAAGGAAGGAATTATTTGTAGAATTGAGATTGAATTGGCTGCAGATTGCAACGGTGAATAAATGGAATGGTAAATATCTGAGGGAGCCCGGTTTGAAAAGGAATAAGACAGTATTTGAAGAAATACTATGGAAGGTTAGAAAAGGAGAAATAGGGGTGAAGGGTTTGGTAAGTAAGATTTATAAATTATTAAACACTGAATGTGATACACAAGATAAATTAAGAATAAAGTGGGAGCAAGATCTAAATACAAAAATTTTAGGTATAAATTGGAAATCAATATGGAAGAGAAGAATCATGAAAACAACGTCTGTTAGAATTAAGGAACATAATTATAAGGTGTTGTGGAGGTGGTATTTGACCCCGGTGAGATTGAATCAAATTGATAGAACTAAGAACAATTTATGTTGGAGATGGAAGAAAACTGTTGGGACTTATTTACATATGTGGTGGCATTGTGAGATAATAAAGTGGTTTTGGGATGATATTGAAAAAGAATTAGCGGGAATATTTGAAGAGGAAATTAAGTTGGGTTCGAGTACCATCATGCTAATAAATATGGAAGAAGTTAATTTGGACAAAGATAAAAAGGATTTGTTATTAAATATGATAACAATAGGGAGATTGTACATTGCAAGGAAGTAGATTTTGGAAAATCTGGAAACCGTTTGTGGAGTACGCGCTTACAAAAGGAGATGGTAGTCATCCAGTTCAAATCAAAGGAAATTTTGGATGAAATAAATTATGTCTGCGATGTGCCGTACCCCCCCAGGGCTTTGTACATATCACAGGGTGAAGTTAATTGTGATGATATTTTTGGTTATAAAAGATGTATACTTCAAGTATTATAGATATACTGTATAAAGTTTAGAATATATTATTTTGAAAATGGGGAAGTTAATATAACAAGGTCGAGTTTATTAAAAAATATTTTTTCCTCTATTTTTACTTTCTTTCCCCAATGAAAAAGAACATTGTATTATTACAACGTGGATAATAATTGTTTGGATGAGGTTATATGTCTTTTATACGTTTTTCTCTCCCCCCCCCCGTATCTATGTATTTTTCATTTTATATTTCTGTGTATGTATTGTTTTATATGTTTATTTTTTGTAAAATTTAATAAAAATATTATTATTTTTTAAAAAAAGAACTTCCATCTTTCCTAAGCTGCTTAAATAGTGTGATGCAGTATCTTGCTTATTGAAAATTCTTTGACAATTCTACTTCTGAGGAACTGCCTAAAACATTCTGTGAAGTTTCATGACTGGAGGTATTACCCCACAGTACTAAGTTGCAACTAAAGTAGGCCCATTGAACCAATGGAATGTATGAAGGTGTTGACTGACCAAATCCCCAGTGATTCAATGGGCCTACTCTAGTTGCAATTTCTAACACTGAACTTGGTGGAGACTTACTTTTGAATAGCATATACAGCTGTCTTAACTATTATTTATTTTTTATTTATTTTATTTATTCCATTTGTACCCCACCCATCTGGGAGGTTTCTTCACTTTGGTCAGCTAACAAATGAATACACACATTAAAAACATATTAAAATCACATAATAGCAGTACAAAACCTTATTGACGGCAGGAAAAGGCTAGATGAGAAACCTAACGCTAGGCAATTGTTGACCCTTCTCAAAGGCCTCTCTGAACAGAAGCGATTTGAGCTGCTTTCTGAATGTAAGCAGGGATCGGACCTTGCACAATTCAACTGGAAGGGAATTCCATAAAGTTGGTGCCACCACTGAAAAGGCTCTTCTCCAGGGCATAACTTTCCTTGCCAATTTTGGTGTCGGCACTTGAAGCTGTGCCGTTTGGGAGGTTCGGGTGATGTGGGTGGATATGCTAAGTCTATTTTTACTAAAATTAGATGTCTCTGTACTGTAGAAATCAAAAGCATCTTCACCATATACAGAAAATCAGTTTATTATGAATCACCAGCGATAGTCAAAATACCAGATAATAACAGTCTCCCTTTTAGTTAACATGAAGATCAAATATTTTTGTAGGGCAGCAATGTTGTTGAGAGATAATATTGCACTATTATATTTGTTACCATGTAAGGAGAACATGACAAAACCTGGCTTTAGCATATGGATTAAACTGCTATAATTCATCACATCCTGGGAGTTACATGGGCAATCAGCTTTCTCTTTTCTAGTTTATATTTATCGAGCTTGAATGTTGTGTTTGGTTGTGGAATGAAAATTTATGACTTTTATATGAGAAAATGAAATCTCATTGAGACTGAAAATGCAGAGAGCATAGATTATGAGTATGAGAAACCCAAGTTTAATAGACACCATTCAAAAACCTCTATTTTTATCACATAAAAATGAAGTTGTTGACAGGAACATATACTTTCTTGTGTAAGTATTGAAAAAGGAGTTGACAAATAAAACGGCAAAGCAATAAAAACTCTAAAATTACAATTATATTGGGTTGTGAATTACGGGTGGTAAAATGTTTTGGTTGCATATCAGAAGCAGCCACTGCAACCAAGCAAACTCTTGTGATCTACACAACAGAAATATATGACTCATTTTTGATTACTTATATATAATATTGTGTATCTGTTTATCCATCCACACACATGTGTACATCTCACTTGCATTAACATTTGCTTGCTGATTTGATTTGTTGCAGTGAGATACTTTGCTGAAGTAGGTAATTACATCCCACACTACTGTAGTTGATTTTACGCTAAATAGAGAACAAGGATTATATTTTTTCACAATGGTCTGTTTTAAAAAAATTGCAATATCTAAATCAAAACTGCTTATACTTGCAGACTACTTTTGGTTGTAGCTGTATGTCCTGGAGAAAGCTTCAATACCATTATACTTAATGTTCTTGAAAAATAAGCATTTCCTTCTAATTTAAACAATGCAGATATTAAGTTTTTCATTTTGCTTTGTTCATTAGACATCTACTACTGCAGTGTAAGGTTCTGTGGTATAGTAAACTAAGCCAAACTGAGCATGATGCTTAGCCATTCCTTTGAATCCCATGAGTGGAACCCCTTTCCCCTCTTCATTTTAAAGGAGCAGGAGTACTTGCAGACAAGGCCTGGGACCAGTCAAGGGTTAATGACTCTGATTTTGTGTAGGCAGTGAATCCACTTTATGCTTTAATGCATGCTTTAAAGGAGTTACCGAAGCTGCTGACAATCAGGGGTTAGCGCTTTGGACAGCACCCATAAATGGATTCATTGCCACAACAAAATGAGAGTCACCCAACCTCTGGTGATTATGATTGTATACCAGCAGGAGAACTTTTTTCAGTGATCTCACAGAGTGATCTATGAGTGATCAATGAGTGAGTACAATGTAACAATTATAGGTTAAGGTTCCTCTGGCTCGAAAGCCAGTCATGTCTGACTCTAGGGGGCAGTGCTCATCTCCATTGTCTGTGTCTTCAGATGTTTCCACGGCCATGACTAGACACTGGTGTGCACGGAACACTGTTTACCTTCCCACCGAACCCATCCACGAGTTCTCAGGGAACTTAAAGATGAAATTGCTGATCTCCTAGCCAAAATATATAATATTTCCCTCAAATCAGGCTTTGTGCCTGATGACTGGAAGGTAGCGAATGTAACACCAATTTTCAAAAAAGGATCCAGGGGTGATCCAGGAAATTACCGACCTGTCAGTTTGACATGTGTCCCAGGTAAAGTGATGGAAACCATCTTAAAAGATAGAATTAATAGGCACATAGAAGAGAAGGCGCTGCTAAAGGAGAGCCAACATGGCTTTTGCAAGGGCAAATCATGGCTCACTAATCTGTTGGAATTTTTTGAGAGTGTCAACAAGCATGTGGATAAGGGGGATCCAGTTGACATTGTTTATCTGGACTTTCAGAAGGCTTTTGACAAGGTCCCACACCAAAGGCTCTTGAATAAACTTACCAGTCATGGAATAAAGGGACAGGTCTTGTCCTGGATCAGCAGCTGGCTAAGGGACAGGAAACAGAGGGTAGCACTAAATGGACACTTCTCCAAGTGGAGGGAAGTAAAGAGTGGGGTCCCCCAAGGTTCAGTACTGGGACCCCTGCTTTTCAACCTCTTCATAAATGATCTAGAGGTAGGAGTAAAAAGCAAGGTAGCCAAATTTGCTGACGACACTAAATTATGCAGGGTAGTGAAAACTGTGAGAGATTGTGAGGAGCTCCAGAGGGATCTCTTGACACTGGGGGAGTGGGCAAAACAGTGGCAAATGAGCTTCAACAATAGTAAGTGCAGAGTGATGCATGTTGGGGCAAAAAAACCCAATTACATTTATAAACTGATGGGGTCTGAACTTTCTGCGCCAAACCAGGAAAGGGACCTTGGTGTCCTGGTGGACATCTCAATGAAGGTGTCAACCCAGTGTGCCTCAGCAGTGAAAAAAGCAAACTCAATGCTAGGGATCATTAGGAAGGGTATAGAAAATAAGTCAGCAAGTGTCATTTTGCCTCTTTATAAATCTATGGTGAGGCCCCATCTGGAATACTGTGTACAGTTCTGGTCGCCATACCTCCAGAAGGATATTATGAAGTTGGAGAAAGTGCAGAGGAGAGCAACCAGAATGATTAGGGGACTGGAACACCTTCCTTACCATCTAAGGCTGCAATGGATGGGCCTTTTCACTCTTGAACGACGGCGTCTAAGAGGTGACCTGATTGAAGTTTATAAAATCATGCACGGTGTGGACAAAGTAGATAAGAAAAAACTGTTTTCCCTATCGCACAACACTAGAACTAGGGGACACTCAATGAAACTTTTGGGTACTAGTTCTCAAACAAATAAGAGAAAGTACTTTTTCACCCAGAGGATTACTGGTCTATGGAACTCCCTGCCAGAAGAAGTGGTGACAGCTGTCAGTCTTAACAGCTTTAAGAAAGGATTAGACAAGTTCATGGAGGACAAGGGTATCAATGGCTATAATTATGGATACTTAAGGACAACCTCAGGGTTGGAGAGATAAGCAAGATATCTCTCAATGCCATTTCCAGGGAATCCTAAGCAGGTGAAGGCATCTCCTTGGGAATATCCTGAAGGAAATGGTGAGCCACTGTGTGAGACAGAATGCTGGACTGGATGGGCTGTGGCCTGTTCCAGCAAGGCTGTTCTTATGTTCTTATGTTCTTATGAAGTGATACGTATTTATCTACTTGCAATCTCTTGCTTTCGAACTGCTAGGTTGGCAGGAGCTGGGACAGATGATGGCTTCTTACTCTGTCACACAGCACTCGGGTCTTGAATTACTGATCTGCCAAGCTTCCAGTCATCAGGTTTGACATCTTAACTACTAAGTCAATGCGGCCAATTATACATTTATACATTCTCTCATATACTGTACTATAAAATGGCCCAAAATACTGGAGTCAGTCCTTGCAAACTGCCCACAGAGTGATTAGCACTATGGGGAGGTAAGTAAATGGAAGCAGTGATACAAACGTTAGCCAAATCTATATATGGAATTTTGGAAGTTGTATCTATTATAGGATTGTTTGAAAATGTGGTGTTAA
Organism: Bradypodion pumilum; assembly: GCA_035047305.1. Lineage (NCBI taxonomy): Eukaryota > Metazoa > Chordata > Lepidosauria > Squamata > Chamaeleonidae > Bradypodion > Bradypodion pumilum. Next base: position 94,904,017 of record JAWDJD010000001.1, read on the forward strand.
TAATAGGATTAATAAAAGAACAACTGACACTGTTGGTTTAACATTTTAGAAAATCTTAATGCTTTCTGGTCAGATTTTGCCTCTTATTGATATTCCTGAATACCATTCAGCAGATTTTTGTGGTTGGTGATGTAGCTAACAAATGTATAATTTTATTAGCATAATGTTTCATGTTCGAAACTCATTAAAAAGTGATCACAGTCGAAGTTGATGTTTGTCATAACAGTTTACTGCCTTGTGGATTCAGCTTGTAAAACCTGGGCAAAGTGGTGTGTTTCCTCTTTTCCCTGAATGGTTTTGGATTGACTTGAAGGTAGGTTAAATGGGCATTGTCCACTGGAAAGAGCTGTGTGTTAATATTCTCTCTCTTGATGTCACTTGAGTTGGCGACATAGATTTGTGCACTTGTAGTGTCAATACTACTGTGAAAAAGTCTGCTCTATTTTGAAGCTAGTACTGTATTTACAGGATGGTGGAAGAGAGAGTGAAAGAGAAAGGCTACTGAGTATGAATTATTTATCCACTGAAGACAATTTAATTAATCCAATAAAAATGATAAAAAACATACCAAAGGGTATTTTCAGAACCATGGCTCTTTGAGGCATTTTCCTTTGTCCTTCAGTATGGTATAGCTCACATCTAGCAATTGTGATGAATGACCTTCAGTCACCAATTTCTACAGTCACAGTAATGTAAAGAGGGAAAATAGCATATTTCCCTTAACTGTCATATTCAATTTTAATGAGCATAAATACCACCAAAGGCTGCCATATTTAATTTTGTCAGTACTTTATTCTGACCGTAGGGTTTTAGATGGTTTCACCATGTAGGAGATGAAAAATTAATCTTAGAAGCTAGAAAACCTCAGAATTCTTAGATCTGAGTAGGCTTTGAAATAAAGTGTAGCCGATAAGGAAAGATAAGAACATGGTTTTGTGTGTGTGCCTTTCCCAGCAGGTCATGAGTTGACTTAAATGTTCACCATTGTCAGGCAATATTCTTGTGTGTAGATAGTAATTTCATGCACATAATCATCTCCATAAACAATGTATATAAATTTCCGTCAAATTCTGATCTTTCATGTAATAAGTATTACAGTAAAACTCCAACTTACATAATGATTTTGTGCTAAAACCATGTCCCGATTTACACGATTTCCTATGGGTTTGCTTTGAGTTACATAAATATTCTTTTTCCTATGGGTTTGTTTTGAGTTACGTAAAAATTCATTTCCCTATGGGTTTGCTTTGATTTACATTAAAAATTCATTTTTCCTATGGGCTTGCGTCGAGTTACGTAAAGGATTAATTTTTCCTATAGGTTTGCTTTGAGTTACATAAAAAACCGATTTAAGCAAAAGCCTATGGAACAGACTTTCCCCCCCCCCCGTAAGTAGGGGTTTTACTGTAGTTTCTTACACTGCAGCTAGCTAGAGTCATATTACCTATTCACATAATGGGCATGATTCAAAGGGCTATTGGAAACTCTCTGCGGCAAGTACTGTTCAGATCCTATGCCACAGGGAATACACAAAATTCTACCCCAAAAGTGAAAAGCTATTTTCACATCTCTGTTTTGTCTACCAAACTGGCATCTGCACTGTGGAAAAAAAGTCTCTCTCCCTAAAAATCCTACAGTGTTTCTTTTATGTTGGAATTGATTCCACCAACACACCCAACAGTCTCATTATACAATTTAATTTTTCACAGGTAGGGCAATCTTAGGATAATTAATAACTGCATGTCATCAAATCAGTTCCAGCTTATAGCAATCCCTTTCAGGTTTCCTTGTTACAGAGTGCTTGGAAAGGGTTGCCATTCCTTTCATGCTATACCTGCAAAGTTGAGACATTTTGTGACATTTGTACAAGTTAAGCAGAATTATGCAATCAACATTTATGCAATCAACATTAATAATGTTTATCTTAACCTATAAAACCAAGTGTTCACCGTTGGAACTGGCTATAGGCTGCTATGCGTCGCCGTACTGACCCACACCCACCCTTCGTGCGCACGGCCGAATTCCCTACGCAGGTCAACGAAGGATTTAAAAATCCGGCACGGGGGCCTCAGCCCCACAAACGGCAAGAAAGGGAAAGAACTTCACTTCCCAACATTCCTTGCGCTGCGCCGCGCCAGAGCCAATCACGCTGAGAGGCTCTCGCACAGCGCAGCGTTCCGACACGCGCCGCAGCCAATTGAAAGAAACGCATTTTAAAAAAACCCAGCAAAAACACACAGCACCAACCCATTACTACAAGCCCCAGCGTCCTGCGCGCCAACGCAGAACGCTGAGGAAAAGGGCGCCCGGAAAATTAAAAAGAAAAACAGCTCACAGGCAAGCAAAGACCAGCCGGCTTTCTTTTACTCACCCGCGGCGCCTGAATCTCCCGAATGGAGTTTCCCCTTTAAAATCAGTGGGAGGGGGTGGCCATCCCCCTCTGCACTGCCTACCCTAGTGATGGGAGGTTTGTGGGGATAAAATGACTATATTGCCCCAACCCATCTGAAAACAAAAGATGAGGCAGAGAGGATCGATCCCCAACCATCCCTCCTTAAAAAAACTCCGTCTTTTCTTCTCTTTAAAAACGGAGTTGTTTTAAGGAGAGGGGGGGGGGGGAATCGATCCTCTCTGCCTGTTCCTCTCTGTCCAGAAGTGAAGGGCCAATATAACCTTTAATCCCAACAAACCTCCCCAACAAACCTCCCAACACTAGGGTAGGCAGCGGGGAGGGGGATCGTAGCCCCCACCCACTGATATTAAAGGGAAAAAACGATCTACCTTCACGACTCCACAAAAACAAAGCACCATAACACACTACAGCTCCCCTGCCCACCACCTAGCCCACCCTTCCTAACCCCCAATGACCATGCCCCCATCCTCACCACGGGCCGCCGGCGTAGATATTCCAATCAGCCCGGCCTGCGAAAAAAACCCCAAACTACCACCACATGGTATTTCAATGGGCCACCCAGCCACCGAGGCCGGCCCACAGAAATACACACACCAAAAACACAAACAACAACAATCCAAAAAAAACAAGGACAAACACAACCCCCCACCCCCCACAAATCACAACAAAAGCACCCTGAGAAAATACCCCCAAACAACATCCCCCCACACCCCACAAAACCCAAAAACACAACACATAAAATAAACGAGCACACACCTTCAACCTCCAGCCTCAGCGAGAAGCACATGTGCAATGAAAAAAGAACAGGAAGAAAACACAGCCCACAACTGAGTTACCATTTCAAAATAGTGCAACAGCACCACCCAGTGGCTACAGCAAAAATAGCAGTCAAAAACATTACATTTTTTAAAAAAAATCTTACACATTTTTTACAGAAATTCCATTATTTGAAAAAAAAATATATCAACCATTCCTCTTTTCAAAATCCGATTTTATTATAACACTTTAAAACACTACCTACGTATAAAAAAACCATTATTTAAAAAAAGAAAAAAAAACTCATTTAAATATACATACAAGAAAAATCATCCAACAACCATTTTTCAAATTTTTTAAAAATAACCCCAAAAAAAGCCCGGCAATGCCGGGCAACCCTTGCTAGTTATAAATAAACCAGTCTACAATAAAATAGCGATGACTACAGCTTTGTTTCCTGAATTTTTCAAAGATTATAATTATGGGACGTTGTTTGTAAACCATCAGATAGTTCTTTTATTGCTTTATGTATCCCCCTTTTCAAAGAATACTTTTTTTCATTGAAACATTTTGTGCAAATTAGAGAAACTTTGATCAGAATAAAATAACATAAATTGTCTTGCTCTCACTTGGAGGTTAAAAATCAAGGGAAATTCCTTATTAAGGTCTTGAAATGGCCTTAATTAATGAGAAATGGTTGTCCCTGACTAGCAATTTTTATTGCTAGCTGTGCTCTGGATGACTAGGATATCATAGTTGCTATCATAATGGTGGCAGACATCTTTGTCCCAGCATGCTCTGTTTAGAAGGAGGAGCTTCTTACACTTCTATAGTTGACTAATTGAGTTTCTCCTACTCACCAACCTTTTTTAGATTTGTATTTGCTTGGTCTACATGGAAAGATTTCTTGTAATTTTGTCAGAGCTTCATGGGAGGTGATTTTGCACATGAGAATGGATCCTGGGCAGTGGTGGCATCAGCAGGTTCGCACCAGTTCACCAGAACCGGTAGCAAAAATTCTGGCTGGCACCACCCATCCAAGTTTGGAAATAAAGTAGTCCTAATTCGGGTGCAATGCAGGGCTTTCCCCCTAGCCACGTCCACCATACCACACCCACAGTGTGGTAGCAATTTTTTTTAGAGCACACCACTGATCCTGGGGGTGAGCCTCTCCTCAGGTGGACCCCCCACTTTAGAAGGTGGAGGGGAGTCTGGGTGCACATTAAGCTGAGGGGGTATTGCACACTTCTGCCCCTCCAGAGCAAGAGGGGCCACATAGTGGCATGTACCCATGTGATTAGCTCAAATTGTGTTACCTGGGTTATCATCAACTGACAGGTGAATTGGGTTTAGTCTTCATGATTTATTATGTCTTCCAAGAATTTTCACCTGGTATTCCGATTACCTATATAATCCATTCAAAATACGCAAGGCTCCAATGTCCTCACACACATTAAACAGACTTCATTTTGAGGCAGTGGACGCTACTAAAAAACTTTACTCTTTACAGTTTATGAGGTAAGATACTTTTGTATATGTTTTAGAGTAGGTTTTCTCACTTTCCTGCAGAGCTTATTTCCTTGCTATGTTAGGTTATGGCGTGCTATTTAAACTAAGGGAAGCTCTTTATATTTTTGTATATATTATTTAGGTTTTGAACTGATATTCTTGAAAATCGTAAAAATGCTTTTTTGAGAAATTGCAAATATGCTTATTATGATATGTCAAGCTTGCATGCTATCATAAATAATCACAATCTGAACAATTATGCAAATCAATTTTGTAGACATCCTGAAGAAAGAACTTGTTTCTGAAAAGCCATATTATTTAACCGGAGAGGCTTCGACAAGTGACATAGTCTACATACTTATTTCAGTTATTTTATTTGGAAAAGTGAACAAACTAATTTCAGTTATTACAGAATGTGATTCGTTTTGTCAATTGTATGAATACTCAATACATAGACTGATTCGTTTTGATTTTCAAGGTTTCACTACTGTGTGAACATTGAATACATACTTCTAAATTCCTACTCTTCGTGATTTCTTTTCTGCAACCATTTTGGACAGTGTTCAGCTTTGAAAAAATTAAGGTTAAGAATTTAATTTACTTTTGATATACTTCCACACAAACGGTGATTTTCTCATCATATATTCACTAAAGATCAAGGCCAAGATCCCACGTGCTATGATATTTTCAATTATAATGTATGAATGTAAAATCTGGAATATGATTAAAGCCATCGGGGGAGGGGGGATGAAAATCTTGCCAAAATGTTTTTATATGGAATGCTATCAATAAAATTAAAAAAATGGAAATAAAACAATGTCAAAATATTGTGAATAATTTTTTGTAGTGAAGGTAGATCAAGAATTAATAAAACGTTGTGGTATGTTGCTCAGAAGGAAGGGGGAATAGATATTCTAAATTTAAGACATTATTATACAGCTAACCAGATTTAAAAATATATAAAGAAATTAATATATCTTGGTTTAATAGAATACTATTGGAGAAATGGACAAAAACTGGTTAAAACAAAAAGGAAACTGTAGGAAATTAACAAAATTTGAAGAACTGATAATGCAAATAGAAAAGAAAGAAATAATAACAGACTTAATTAGTAAGATATATAAAATTTTAATGGAACAAGAGGACACTAAAAAATCTCCAAGAATAATGTGGGGAAATGAGTTAGGTGTTCAAATTAAGGAAGAGGAATGGAACAAGATATGGGAAAAAAGGATTATAAAAAATCTGTCAGTCATAGTTAAAGAAAATTGCTGTAAAACTATATAGAGATGGTGCACAATACCCAAAACATGATAAGGATTGTTGGAGATGTAAAAAAAGAGGTGGGGACATATCTGCATTTATAGTGGGAATGCGATTATGTGAAGAAAATATGGAGAAATGTTTTTTATGGAAATTAATCAAATATTGTCTATGAACTTGAACATGTGTCCCAGAATAGCATCATTAATGGATTCTGGAAACAAACAAAGAATAAGAAGGAATTTATTATCATGTTGGTCACAGCTTTGAGAATAATTATTGCAAAAAAAAAAATGGAAAATGGAAAATGACATGTGAAATTGTCATGGATGAATGGTATAAGGGGATATGGGATTAAATGATAAATTTATTTGTGAGGTAAAAATTAAAAATATATCATTTTTAAAAATGTTTTTTAAATTTATATGTTTTGTTGTTGGTTTTTCCTTTTTTATATTTCTATATCACTATTTGTACATAATTAAAAATATTATCTTATGAGCAATCATAAATAGACTGAGGATGTGAATGCATTTTTAATAGAAATATTTTTTTGTTCGCAGTTCATCAAACAAATCAATACATCATCTCCACTCAGAATAGTTTTCATTGAATCTTACTGGATGTTTTGTGACAGTGTTCTTCCTTGTTATCACTGCATGCAATAAGTATTTCCCATAATAATGGAGACTTCACATTTCATTTTTCTCCTACTTGTCCAATTCATCGTTTTCATTTGTTTTAATGGCAGCATTTGACATTTGAGTGTTGAGTTTCCCACAGTTAAGCTGATTTTAAAAAGTCTAGGTCAGATGCTCACTAATTGTGGCTTTTGGTCTGGAACACATAGTGTAATTAGAAATTTCCTTAATGTCATAGTTAGTATTAAAGTCAAGCTGCCTGATCATTTCACACTTGTTATATAATTGTTACAGTTCTAAAGTATGCATGCAGAACGCTTAAAAAACTCCTGTTATATTAATGTACATTAAAGTTTAATTTAAATCTGCATTTTCCAATGCCCTGTAGCAAAAGTTCCAGTTTAAGTTATAAAATATTCTCGCATAAAGAGCTTTGTATTTTTCCTTCACACTATGTGCAGTTGCAGAAAATACTCCTTAAATCGTATATGAAAACACAGTTGTCTTTGGCTAGGATTCTGAGGAGTATAGAAATGAACTGTGTTAGCATTCTCTTCTATGTTGAGTATTTTTCAGGTAGAGAAACTCTTGGTTACTGAACATTTAACAGATGCCACGGTAACAGAGTAGAATACTTTTGGTGCAGCTCCTCTTCAAATGATATTATGTTTCCTTAGAAATAACTAGATCTCAATTTATTTTCATCCTGTTCATTCTGATTTATGTGATTAGGAACTACCTGTATGAAAAACATTTCCTTTTGAGTTTTGTTGCATTTTAAGTGATTGCTGTCATGAGCAATTAATTAGAGCAACCAGTTGCAAGTTTTATGGATTTTGTTGTGTAGTGAAGGGTCTATTTTTAGTGTTGCGTTCCCATGTACAGTGGAACCTTGGTTAACAAATGGCTCAGTTAACTTAAAAATCGCATAACAAAAGGAAATCCATAGAAAATAGTGGCTTGGTTTACAGATTTTTCCCCCAGAATGGATTAATTGGTTTTCAATGCATTCCTTTGGGAACCCGCATTTCAGTCAATGTATTTTGGTTTTCAATGAATTCGTATGGGAAATTGTATTTAATGCATTCCTATGGGAAATTCAGTTAAAGTAATTTTTGCTGTAAGAAACATCCCAGAGAACACATTAATTACGTTAACCAAGGTTCCACTGTATTTGAAATTGTATAGTACATTATTCATGTGTATATACTTTGCAGTACTGAATACACTGTTTTGAAGATAAAAATTGTTTTGAACTATCACCTCTCATATGTTAATTGGATTTATAGAGAAAAGGAGGGCATTAAAAATAAACCCATAAATGAAGTGTGTAGTGTCAAATATTGGATGCTGCTTACTCAGCCATTGTGCAGTGATTTCAGAGTGAGCTACTGTCCAGTGTATTATCCAATATTCTTTCTCAGTGGTCAAATGGTGTGTATTTAGGACATATTCAATCCACAATATTGTGATAATAATTATAAATACAGTAGAACCCCGTATAACGAAAGCCTCTTACAGTGATGAAATGATACAACTACGAGGATTTGAAAAAACATTGTGCCCTGTATAACAATTGAAATCATTGTACAATGCAATACATCTGTATGGGGAAAATCGTACAATGAATTTTTGTTGTTGTATGTTTTTCCCCATAGATATATTTGTTGTACGATTCATCCAATAGGGATAATCCCTATATGATGCATGCAACATATAGCGATTAAATTGTACAACGACTAGCCCTGCGGAATGAATTAAAGTCATTATATGGGGTTTTGCTGTACCTAATCAAACTCCCTGATACTTACTTACTTACTTACTTACTTTGGTTGTATCAAGTGATTTATTGTTTCTTCAGATTTAGTCACATTTCCTAAGTAACACTTCTACACATAGAACAAAAAAGTTTTTCCCTACCTCTTTGGAATGTTCTCAGCAAGAATAATAATCTATTGAGACATGTTTCCTATTTAAGTTTGTTATTTTGTATTCATATTGTAACATGCTCTTCTTTGCTTAAACCGCTGCTCAGAAGTTGTGTTCTGTAGTTTGGCTTCAATAAACTACTGTACATTGATTATTTTAGAGATGGACATACAGTATCTACAGATGTTCATTTTGTCAAATTTCATATTTCCCTAAATGCAAGTTCATTGTTTCTTATAGTGTAAAGTCTGCTAACTTGGCAAAACATGTCCTCCATAGATAGATAGATAGATAGATAGATAGATAGATAGATAGATAGATAGATAGATAGATAGATAGATAGATAGATAGATAGATAGATCATATATGATTCATAATCATTTTCCTGTACATTTTTCCTAATGTATTGAATTATATGCTTTTTATAATGGGTAGGTTTTCTGAAAGTGCCTCCCACCTTAAATAATATGTTTTGATTAATTTCTTCCACTGATATATAGGAGATATTTGTGTTTCATTTTTCTTTAATGTACATATTTTTGGTGAACATTACAAATCTCAAAATTTGACAAACTTTGGCATACAAGTGCATTTTGGGGTGCTTTTAAGTTTAGTAGATCTGAATTTGGCAAAATCGTAACATAACAAATTCCTCCTACTTTCTAATTCTCATTGTTTTCAACTCCCACTGCATGTTGGTTGTCATTGTAGCTTTTCAATGTCTGAATGCAGAAACTCTAAAAACTGTGTTGTAATACATCCACATTTATCGGCAAAAATCCCCAGCCAATCTGTTCTTCCTGCCCTTCTTATCCTGTGATAAATCCATATTTCAAATGCTTCTATCTTTGTTGCCTATCTTAAAGCCCACAATTCCATGCCATATAGTAGAACCAAGAATATAGGTGCTGCATGATGTGCATTCTCAATGACAATGTTAAGTTTTTGTTTCTTATTACATTCTTTTTAAGAAAGCTTCTCAAAGATATGTTGTATTCTGATTTCTCTGGAGAGGAAATGATCCCATTCTTTTTCTAAAAATTCTTTTTAGAGGGTATTTATTACTTGGCTGACTTTATTGAGCAAGCTTAGCAGACAGTTTAAACAAGTAAAAAGTCATCCTCTTCAAAAATTAATAGTGTTTTGTTTTTCTTGAAACACTGCTTCTTCTTCTTCAGATGCCGTATCCATTCAGGATATTGGCTATCATCGTGGCGATAGTCTTCCTGCTCTTAATTCCTTGGAACAGATCTTCCGAGGACATGCCACACCAGTCTCCCTTAGGATCTTCAGCCATGAAGCCCGTCTATATCCAGGGATTCCCAGGGATCTTCCCTTGCAAAGCGAGTTGGAGTATTCTATACTTTATGTTATTCCTCATGATATAGCCAAGGTATTGGAGCTTTCTTTGCTTAATGGTTTTAAATAGTACTTGTTCTTTATCCATCTGCCACAACACTGCTCAGGGTAGGAATGAGTTTTTCATTGGGAAAGTGGCACACGTGGAAAGGTTAAATTGGCTGCTCTAAATACATAGATTGAGCCCCAGATATATGAAAGAAAGGGCAAAGATTTTCAAAAGAGAATACATTTCAAAAATCCATGTTGGTCATGTAGGTTTTCATCATAATCTTTGAACACTGCCCAGTAGCTACAAGAATGAATATGACTTCTAAACTACGTTAATAAATGACTGTAGATGTACTCCTTTGCCACATATTGTGGCCTGTTTCTTTCCTTCCAGCTCACATAAAACTGTTGCTGTTTACAAAATCTTTTAAAACCCAGAGGCTTATAGGAAGAAGAAAATCTAGGTAAAATTAAAAGAAATAGAATGTAGCTCTATACTGGACATATGAGTATGTTGCATCAGTGGGTGAAAAACTGATACAGAAATATCTGAAAGAGACAACCTTATTTTAAAAAAAAAGTACTGTATATATACACTTTTATATAAGCACGCACGCACGTGCACACACACAATTATTTTTAAAGCATCAACATGTTTTTCCCCTCAGAGCTAAATTGAGAGGCAAGTTTCCATAGTTGTGTACATCTTGCAGTCTTACAATCTGAATGTTTATTTAATAATGGCGAGCATGACAGTTATTTCATTCAGAGGCTATTTGGTGAGAAAGTGTTACTGGGTATCAGCTTAGAAGAGGGAAGGTTTACATTAAGTTCACATTACATTTACATTATGCTTGTCAATGATATTCCTTTTAACATTATATATTTATAATACTTTTGCTTTAAAATGTAATGAATGCCTCCCTCTTCACCAATTCCTTCCCAGTTAGATAACTTAACAAAAAGACTGAGTTAAGAAGAGATGGGAGATTTCCCTATTTTTCATGCTGCTGTAAAGTAATTTAAGTACTCTACACAGGATTAAGTTCTTTCATGCTACTTGTGAACAGAGTTAGAGGAGTTAAGATGACAGTGAGGACAAATTTCATGGTGGAGAAATTGCCAGTTCATACCAGCCAGGGGAGAAGGAGGAGCAAATTTTCAGTTTGCTTCCTGAGTTCTCTTTTTTAAAACGTAGTGTCATTTTGTAGCTTGCCAGGGGAACAAAAGCTTTCTTAGTAACCAACATACAGCATTATTTGGAGAGGAGGGGGTTGTGTCTTGGTTTTGGCTGTTACTTGTGGAGCTTTACTGCTGATACCGAATTGGTGGCAATGCTTTTGCCATGACACCGTGGAGGTTTCCAGTGTTCAACCTATGTCTGCCTCTTGGAGAGGGAGGCTTATAGTGTCTAACGGCAACTCAGCTGCCATTTCAGGAGCCTGTGATTGGTCTCTTGCTATTAGCACAACGAAACACCTCATGCAAAGCATATTCTTTCCCGCCTTATGTTAACCAGTGTCAAATATGGACACTTACAACAAAACATTGAGGTTCCATTGTATTCTCAAATATTTAAAATAGAATTTCACTTTAGTCCAAAATTTCTTTTTAATTCCCGCTATTTCTTGAGTATCATATTAAATAAAATTATTTCCATTTTGCTCCAATTAATTTTTAGTCCAATTACTTCTTCAAAAGTTTTTAGAGACAAAATGAGGACCTTTTAACAAAAAAATCATAACATCTTTGTCCACTGAAATCCAGTATTTGAATTATTTATTTACTCCAGTGAAGTATTCTTTTATCTTCGACTCAGTAATAAATTACATCAACTTTTTCATTGTACAATTTCATTACGTGCATTATGTGCTATTATGTGAGCAAAATAATCATTAAATTATCAGCTGAATATTCTGAATTACATATGTTTGCCATTTGGTGTCATGCATTTGGACAGCTGTGTATTAACTTTCCTCCAGGCCTACTGCTAAAAATAAGGTCTGAACATATTGCAGTTTTTATATAATTTAATCAGCAGTTTTAAGAAGTTTAGGAATATACAATTTACTGGATAGCTCAGTAGTTTAGGTATCTGACTGTGGAGGCTAAGGTTGGTGTTAGATTCCCCACTTTGTCTCCTGAGTGAAGCTAGCCTGTGTGGCTTTGGGCAAACTGCACATTCTCAGGGCACACCTCAAAAGAAGAAAATGGTAAACCACTTGTGAGTACTCTATACCTAGAAAACCCTTAAAATGGTTGCCATAAGTCAGACTGACCTGATCGTACACAGTTATGGTTATTAGTTCTATGTAGCTCCATTCCATCTTACTTGAGGCACTTGGTAAATCTGAAAAATTGTTTCACTGTGTGAGCATAAGTTACAATTGGTTAATTTGGTGGAGAAAATATAGTAAAGGTAAAAGTCTCCTTTGATTGAAATCCAGTCGTGTCCAACTCTAGGGTTCAGTGCTCATCTCTGTTTACAGCCAAAGAGCCAGTGTTGTCTGTGTGTGCAGACATTTCCATGGACATTTAGCAGGCATGACTAGACACTGGAGTGCACAGAATGCTGTTTACCTTCCCACCAAAGTGGTATCTATTTATTTACTTGCATTTTCTTGCTTTCGAACTGCTACGTTGGTGGGAGCTGGGACAGATGACAAGAGCTCACCCAGTTGTGCGGCACTCAGGTCTCAAAGTATTGACCTGCCGCTCTTCCCGTCTTCAAACTCAGTGTCTAAACCACTAAGCCACTCCAGTCCCATTGAAAATACAGATAATCAGGATACACAATGAAGACAAGTGTACAGCTAAGAAGAAAACTATTTTTCTCAATAAAAACAAGCATAGAGGAGTTACAAAACCATAGCAGCAATAGCAATTACACTTCTATACCACGTCATAGTGCTCAGAGCACTCTGAAATTAGCATTTTTGCCCCTAACAATGCTGGCCACTCATTTTACCGTCTTCAGAAAGATGGCGAGCTGAGTCAACCTTGAGTCCGTTACAATTGAAATCATAACACGAACAGTTCTGGCTGCAGTATTGTAATTTAACCACTACACCACTTAAACTTATTCTAAGAGTTATCCAGAAGACAGGAAAAGCACCAGGGCTATGATTTTAAAAAAATCTGATTTTCCTTGCAAATGAGAGTGACTTTGTTCTGAAAGTAAAAGGTGCTTAAAATTCTGCTTCCCTTGTTTGTGCCTTGATCTTTGAAATGTCAGTCATGCATCTTCAGTCAGATGGGACCTCCTAGAGTTGCCATTATTCTCTCCCACAAAACTGGGACATGTATAGTTGACAAAAATGGTGGGTTATCTACAAAATAGCCTTTTTAAAAAAACAGTCATAATATAATGGCAGCTATAAAACACTTTCACATTAAATATATCAATACATAAATGCTATCTGTTGTACTTCTGAGAAGTCGCATCACAGTCAACACTTAACATCCTCAGTTCCAGGAAACACACTGGTGACACTTATTGGATGGTGGTGTGAGGTGAGGATTATCCCAGGTATACTCCAACTCCAGGTATACTCCAGCTCCAATGTGGCAGGAAATCACTCGTTTGATGGCGAGAGGTTGAATTTATTTTAATGGTGTGTTATAATACATAATCAGTAAGTTTTAAAAATATGGGACTTTAACATGATTTTTTTATTGAACTGACAGGGACAATTTTTCCAATCTTGAACCCGGGACAATCCCGGTTTTCTGGGATGTATGGCAACCCTAGGACCTCCAGATCCCACAAGGCCTTCTACAGCAAACATAGACTATTGTGTGATAAATCCTACTTTGAGCAGGTCTGAAGGGATGGTCTTGCTTCTCCCTTTCTCTGTTGTTACATACAGTTTATCTTCATCACAAGAACAACTGAACAGCCTTCCTGAATCAACCTAAGTTTCTCTTCCTGCATTCCACTTCCCACAGTGGCAATTTCTACATTTGCTTTTTTTTAGGTCACTGGTTGTGGCAGTTATGACTGCTGGGCCTGAGAAGCAATTAATTTCAAGCAGCTTAAATGAGATGTTTGGTTTTTAAATTACAGATACTTTCACTAGACACTCTTACCACATCCCTCCAGAGGTTTGGACTGTCATCATCACTGATGGTAAAGAATGGTGGAGGTTTTAAACTCATCCATCTGGGCATAATAGCTATGTGTATTTTATGTCTTAAAATTACAATAGTTATAAAATGTTTGAAATTATGTTTTTAAAAAAACTGGGTCAGTAAAATGAGTACCTAGTATGTTGGGAGCAAAATGCTAATTACCTTGTGAACCACCCAACAAATGCAGAAGCACTATGGGACAGTAAGGTAAAAGTAAAGGTTGCCTTTGTTTGAAAGCCAGTCGTATCCAACTCTAGGGTTCAGTGCTCATCTCTGTTTACAGCCAAAGAGCCAGTGTTGTCTGTGTCTGCAGACATTTCTATGGACATGTAGCAGGCATGACTAGACACTGGAGTGCACAGAATGCTGTTTACCTTCCCACCAAAGTGGTATCTATTTATTTACTTGCAATTTCTTGCTTTCAAAGTGCTAGGTTGGCTGGAGCTGGGACAGAGACGGGAGAGCACTCTATCATGCAGCACTTGGAGCTTGAACTGCTTACCTGCCAACCTTTCGGTTGTCAAGTTCAGCGTCTTAACCACTAAGCGGTATATAAGTGTTATTGCTATTTCTAAAAATAAGAAGGAACAAAGCAAAACAAAATAATATTAGCCAAAAATACACTTCTAAGTACATGGTGAGCCCTTTCAAATACCCTAGTATTAAAAAAGCCACTAAGTAGTAATACTTCTCTTTCTGACCTAGCAGTTTGAAAGCAAGGAATTGCAAGTAGATAAATAGGGACCACTTCGTTGGGAACGTAAACAGCATTCCGTGCGCTCCTATGTCTAGTCCTTACCTGTCAATCATCCCGATTTGGCTGGGATTACCACAGAATTTGACGCCGATTGACGTCATAACCCGCCCCGCGCTGCCAAAACCCCGTAATTTGGCAGTGGGGAAACGCTTTCCACGCATGCGTGGAAGGGTTCTAAACAAGTATAAAACCCTTCCACGCTTGCGTGGAAGTGCTACACCGCTTGCGTAGGGGCTGTGCAAGCGTGGAAAGCGACCTGCGCACAAGCGATCTGCGCAAGTCCTGTTTTTTCTGGAGCTGCGGGTTGACAGGTATGGTCTAGTTATGCCTGCTACATGTCCAAGGAAATGTTTGCAGATGCAGACAATGATGGCTCTTTGGCTATAAACAGAGGTGAGCACTGAGCCCTAGAGTTGGATATGACTGGCTTTTGAGCAAGGGTGACCTTTACCTTTGCTTCTGTCTTAATATAATTGATGTGTCAGTTTGTCACAAACAAAAGCCAGTCAGTAACTGGTTGACATGGAAGATATTTTGCCTTCTTAATTTGACGGACAAAAGAAGTCCCATCTTTGCATTGCTGTCATGTGGTTTTTATCAGTAAATAACACTCATTTGTCTGTGGCAGCAGAAATTGAAATAGACAGTGATGTCCTTTTAAATGCTTGTGTGCTGCAACAGAGGAGTCATCTCCACCTAAAATAATGAGATGTTCCTGTTTCCCATCATTCTGAAATACCTTGTTAAAAGTTGTAATTGTTAATTTAACTTCTGAGTATCATCATCTGAATAAATTAATGAAGTTGTAATTGTTAATTTAAATGAACTACTGTTTTGTGTCTAATAAAAAGTAACAAAGTTTTTTTTGTTATATAATGCTATTTATTAAGTGCCTATGAATAATGCATATATAATTGGGAAGGCTATTTAAAATATTGTCAATCCTTTTTTCTTTCCTTTTTCTTTCCTTGGCACTTTTTTAGTCTGCCCGTCTACAGATTGTTGGGGTGTCATACTCAGTTTTCTCAAACGTATAATTTTAAGAGTGCAATGAATCAGAAATAGCTTGTCATCAACAAATAACAGCATAGCTATTATTTACTAAATATGGAATGGGACTGAAAAGTTCAGACAAAAATATATAAACTACAGCCTAGCAATTCACCTTGAAGTCATCAAAATCTAATGTTAATGATGATTAAGTTGATAGAAGTTCATTTATGAATCTCTTGGCACTTGACATAAAGGAAATGAATATTGGTATACTGTTTGTATGCAACTCAAATTGATTCTGCCTGAGTTTTCCAAATAAATATTGGATTCTCCTTCATTAATTTGAAATGCAAATTTTTGTAGTTGCTGTCTCAGCCACAGTGTCTTCATCAGAAATGTTTTGGTTTTGGTCTACAACATGCACAATACCAGGCAGTGTGACACAACAAAGGTAGCCTGTGACTCCAAGTCTGTAGACAGCATGATCGTGTACTTCTTAGCATCTGGTTGGATATGATTCTTGTGTCCCCACTTGTTCTTTGAGCATACATAAATGTGTTTAATATTTTTTTACCAGCAAAAAAGGACTCCAGCCTGTCCAGGTTATCCTGCTATTGTAATAGTGTAGACCATACTGCCAGAGACTCACTGTCAAGTGTCAGGTGACAGTTAACTAACCTGACCACCCTGAGGAGTAATGGCCTTGGGTGGCCAAGTCCACAGGGAAGGGTGATGGTCCCCAAGTGGATTAAATTACACTTGAATCCATCTTGATGGAGGGCAGCAGCTTTATCAATACTGGCCTGGGGCTGAGGTGGACTTTGCATGCCAAAAGGGCTCAGGACCAGAAAGTGACTCACGGAGCTGGATCAGTGGTACGGGTGTCATGCTGTGATGTGAAAAGCAGATGAAAGGCCACTGCATTATATTCTCAGGACATGATGATTGCCAAATATTTGGAATCGGACACGGTGGGAGGAGGAGGAGAAGGAGAAGGGACTAATGCTTAAGCAAGGTGGGACTCTTGGTTGTCATTGATTCTTCTATGTCTAGTAAGCACTAACATGTGTCAGATTAAGACTTACTTAGGAAATGTGATTGGGAATGGGATCACAGACCACAGAAGAAGAAAAAAATATACACTTCATTTTAATTTGACAGTACAAAAACCACATTCATAATTCATGAACTTCCAGTTTGCCATCAAAGCTTCAGTCGCAATAGGTGATGGTTAAAAATGATCTATGAGTCGCAGCAAAATGTTGACATTTGTTTAAAGGAAACATCTTCTCCTTCCAGTTTTCAGGTGGGAGTAACATATACACATTTTCCAGTCTGCCAGGAAAAAAGCCTTAACTAATGGAGCAGGCAAACCCATTCTGCAACACCCAGCCAGGGGATCCCTTTTGTAAGCCGAAGTGGCTGCTTATTTTAAATCACCATAGCTGGAATTAATTGTGTTAAATAGTTCTTACTTGGAGGTGACTCCTTGCTAACTTTCCCTCTTACACTGTTTTTAATAAATTTAGTATGTAGGGAGTTCAAATACTCAGCAACGTTTTCTATGATGAGATTTATAATTAGATTTTAGCCAATATCTTAAACCACTTCTATTATCTTAAGAAAATTTGTTCTGCTACCTCATGGACCTTGTTCTTCAAGCTGTTTTTGTGCTTTATTTAAGTGGCCACCTGTTAGTGCCGTCCATATTTGATTAACTACTATGTATGCAAAGAGAGATACAGACATAAAAAGCATAGACACACAGAGGATAACTATGTCTTCTATTATTTCTGACGGTTCCCCAGCTGTCAAGGGGAGAGTGTGGGAGCAATGGTAGGTAGGAGGAGAATTGGGGGATGCTTTCTGCTGATAAAAAGCTACAGATACAACTCACAGTACATAAGAGGATGGTTTCTGATAGACAGACATCCTACACTGATACACTAATACCTCATACAACGTCCAAACTTGGTTCCACAAGTTTGGACGTTGTATGAATTCTGACTTTGTATGAGGCATGCAAAATCCTATCCGTGATGCCTCATACAATGTCCAAATTATTGCCACTGATGCTTTGTATAACGTCGTTCCCCTTGTGAGAGCGGGGGGAGGGGCTAAAGTCTGGCCCCAGCTGTGAGGCGGCCAGAGAAGCAACCGTGGGGGAATCCCCCAAAATATCCAAGCGGCCCCAAGCACCCTTGCCTGAGTACAGGAGGGATGGGGTGAGGAGGAGGAATGGCACTTCCGGGGCGGCGGGAGACCCGACGAGTCTCTTCCTCTTCGGGCACTGGATGTTTCTCT
The DNA here is from genome assembly GCA_035047305.1 of Bradypodion pumilum. Taxonomy (NCBI): domain Eukaryota; kingdom Metazoa; phylum Chordata; class Lepidosauria; order Squamata; family Chamaeleonidae; genus Bradypodion; species Bradypodion pumilum. Next base: position 94,922,063 of record JAWDJD010000001.1, read on the forward strand.
TGCTCCCACCGGTGAGTCTCGCTCCCACCTACCCGCTCTCAACCAAGGGTCGCTTCCCTGGTGAGAGTGGGGAAGGGAAGCGAGAGGCAGTGTGGCGCATAGGAAGACCAGCCACGCCGGAGTCTCGCTTCCCTTCCCCACTCTCAACCAAGGGACACTTCCCTGGCGAGAGCGGGGAAGCGATTGAGACTCCGGCGTGGCTGGTCTTCTTATGCGCCACGCTGCCCGCCTCACAGCTAAAGCCAGTCTCCAAGGGACGCTTCCCTGGTGGGCAAAGAAAGCTGCCTCTTGCTTCCCTTCCCCACTCTTGCCAGGGAAGTGACCCTTGGTTGAGAGCGGGGAAGGGAAGCGAGACTCCGGCGTGGCTGGACTTATGTGCCACGCTGCCTCTCGCTTCCCTTCCCCGCTCTCGCCAGAGAAGCGACCCTTGGTTGAGAGTGGGTAGGTGGGAGCGAGACTCGCCGGCGGGAGCAAGAGAAGCAACCAGTGCCCGAAGAGGAGGAGACTCGTCGGGTCTCCCGCCGCCCCGGAAGCATAATTCCTCCTCCTCGCCCCATTCCTCCTGTCCTCGGGCGAGGGTGTTCGGGGCTGCTTGGATATTTTGGGGGATTCCCCCACGGTCGCTTCTCTGGCCGCCTCACAGCTTGGGCCAGTTTCGCTCCCACCCTAATGCTCCCACCCCAATCCCTCATACAACGTCCGGTGACGGTGTATGAAGCATCGTTTCCCGCTGAATTGGGCGACGTTGTATGGATCCGACGTTCTATGAAGCGGACGTTGTATGAGGTATTACTGTACTAAGTCTTTCTTAGAGATTGGCAGCACTGGTCCATGGGGACATCAGTCTCACCACTGGTGACCTGCATTGGCCCTTAAGATCATTTTGTATGTTTTGCCAACAGTAGAATAGTGATGGTAAACAATGATGTATATTGGCTATTTTTAGTTGCAAGTCATTTTTGTGTTTGGTTTGAGCAAGTGCTATAACATTGGATAGATACAGCTTTTTGTGATGCAGCAGACACCCAGTACTGTACTTTGTCACATATAATGAAGAAGGCTTTTAATAATTAATAGATTTATTTCAATGTGAGCTTTCATGGATTACAACCCACTTTCACAGGCAGTGTCTTGCTTTTGTTATACAAGCTGAAACTAATAAAGTCTATCTCTGTTGAAAATCAGTTTGCCACACAATTCTTCCAGACAGGAAAGCTGATAAACTCATAACCTAGGTCTGATCACAGCAGCGTGGTCTTCATGTTAAAGACAGGGAACTATTCTCATTTGGCTTTCGATAGCAATATACTATCTATTGCAGGCTCTCTAGGCCTCTCACAATTTAAGCAGAACCCCTTTTGCCAGATCATTTCAGGGTGATCCAGGATGGCCTTAATGGCTGTCCTAACATTCCTGTGGCACAAGCAGTGGTGGGCTCCAGCAGGTTCGGACAGGTTCGGGAGAACCAGTAGTAAAACTCGCTGCCCCCGCCCACCACCTTCTCCTCCTCCTCTCACCCCACTCCGGACGCAACTCCAACATACTTGCTGCTGGGTCCGGGTGCCCAGAGTGGGGTGAGGCTGAGCCAGCAATTACTCTGCTGCAGTTAATTTTTAAAGGAAAAATAGAGCATCGAAGTGTAATTGCTAACTAATGGTCTGATGAAGTGGACTCAATCCACAAAAGCTCACATTAAAATACAGCAGCTTAACCATGCTCACCCAGTCACCTGGCCACGCCCACAGCGTGGTAGTAATTTTTTTTAAGCCAACCGCTGGGCACAAGGTCATACCCTAGCAATCCCTGTTACCACCTTTCATGATGTGGACATGGGGCTGGACTTTGAGAGGTAATCAGGAATGAGATTATAAGGGAAAGAATTGAAATAGAACCTGTTATAAACTATATACAGAGTCAACAAATAAAGTGGTTTGCTCATTTGGAGAGAATGCCTTGGAATTCCACACCATACAAGGTATATACAAAGAGAGGAAAAGGACAAATGAGGCAGACCCAGAGGAAGATGGAGAAAGAACACCAACGATGTATTACAACAACACCAAATCATGATGGTGAAGGTCGTTAGATGAGCCAGGACCTTGTATCTCCCTTGACACCTGAAGCAGTAATAGTAGTAGTAGTAGTAGTAGTAGTAGTAGTAGTATTCTAGAGTCCTGATTGGGTCCTTAGGTCACCTGACAATTTTAAATTGTGGCTATGCTGCTGCCAGTTGCTTTGGTGGTATCTTAGTATCTCAGGTTTCTTTTTTGGCAGATTGTCAAGACTGCAAAGATGATCAGGAGTTTGTGTGTCTAATTTTGCTTTCAGATGATTGTTACACTAATTTGCAGGTTGCTAATTGGACATTTGTCCATGGGAAATCAGGGGAATTTGAAGTTTGTAGATGTAATATCGGTAAATACTAGTCTCCTAAAGGATCATTGTTTAAGCCTTATCCCAAACCTTTTACCACCTAGTAAAGATTTTGAAATCACGTTCTAAGTTTATATCATTGTTTGCCTTAGAAAAGAATTATAAAAAGCAGGAAACATATTATAAATCTATGAGGTGCAGTGGTTTTCTTATTCGTACACATGCAAGCATGCACACACTATATTTCAACAGTTCTGTTACATATTGTATGTCAGCCAGTTTCTTTGTCCACAAGCAAATGACACCTCTAGACATATACGTTTTTTGTTAGGAACATTCTGTGATGGGTGAAAGCAGCATAAAAATGATATTTTAATAGCTTTCAGAATGGATGTGTGGACAGGTGGAATTGCTCTTGTGAAAAATTCTATGTGGCATTTTATATCATTGCTAACTTGTCCTTTAGTCTAAGAATCAGTATAATTTATATTAAAATTACTGAAATTTTCTCAGGTGTTTTAGCTAGAATGTTTTTTTATCACATCAAAAGTCAATTCCTCTTTGGATTGTCGTATTTCAGTTTTGTTCAACTAAGATTCTTACATAATCCATCCAAGCATGCAGGCAAAGGAAGACATCTGAAAAGCAGTAAGCCTGCAACTTCAGAAACAGGCAATTGTTTATCTGTTTCCTCATTCAAAATATGTATTCAGACAGCTGTGTATTTTATCATACTCTTTGCAACTTTCTTGTGAAAGCACGATTAACAGAAATTTCTGTCGAGTATCTGTGGTCCTACATAGTATTAAAGCAATATCCCTTCAATGTGGTAAGTTATTTACTATTTATTTAAAAAAATTCTACCCCACCTTCCTCATCCATGGATGACCCAAGGCGGTTAACATGGTAGTTAAAATACATACAGGCTAAAACAACAATATCCACCCAACCTCCTTAACCCCTTAAGAAAAAGATACATAGACAAAATTTAAAACTGTTAAAAGAGAATTAAACAATGCCAAAAGTGATATTAAAAAGTTAAAATAAGCTAAAAAGGGAGGGGAAGGGACAGGGGACAAGGGGGAGCGATAAAAAAACAGACAGGTGTAATAAAAACAGACAGGTGTGTTACAGCAGGCCATCATACTAGCCAGCGGGACTGGGCCGTTACAGCTGACGGGCTCCATACCAACTGGCACAGCCAGGTCTTAAGGGCCTTCCTGAAGGGGAGCAGTTGCTATGTGATAGCCATGCACATCCATTCTGAGGAGATTCAAAATCTTGTAGTGAATACAGCATAGCAATTAGACTAGGGAAATATGAATTCAAATTCCTGACCTTGCTGTAAGAATTGCTGGTTGACCATGACTCTACAACTATCTCAAGATTAACTCACCTACTTCGTAGGGTGGTCTTGAGGATAAAGTAGGGCAACATTTAAGCTAATTACTGATGTTGGGTTGATAAGAACCCTAAACAGCTTTTATTCTTCGAATTTTGATGAAGACAAAAAACTATAGCCATTTTAGAAAACATAAAGTATAAAGATGGTTGAAGTAGATGCTGCATGATACAATATAGGTTTTTTTTATAAGAAAATTGAAGATCAGATTGAGTGTCTGATGCTCAGTTTAACAACTTCTTGGATTAGTAAGGATAACCTGAAGAAGAAGAAAAACTGAAATTGATAGACATGAGGAACTCACTGGATTAATACAAGTTGACTGTTACTTTGCATGGATGAAACACGGAACAAATTGTAGAAGTAGATTGAGAACCATGACTTTCATAAAGTTGTGTATGAAGCAGGGTATGACTGTAACACTCTAAGAGAGTGGCCAGTATCTGTCTCTATGACAAAATTTATATTTTCCTAGTTTTATGTAGGTTCTGGAGTTAATATAAAATTGTTAGCTCAGTGGTCTTTGATACTAATCAATCAAGTCAGGTACACAAGTCCATCAAAGCAGAAGATCAAATGTTCTGAAAGTTGGGTAAGAAATTGTAGAAATATAAAACTCTGGAGATGGAAGAGATCTCAAAAAAGATCTCAGAAAAGCCAACCCCGACCCCGCACCAGAGAACTCTCAGGCTCTCTTCGGAGCCACACCAACGCTCCGGAGATGGGAGCCAGGTGCGCTCGCTGCTGCCACCGCACCCAAGGACTTTTTTTCTCCCCAGGACCCACCCATTGGCCCATGGAAGTGCACTTTGTGCTGGTTTTTTGAACTGAATTGTTTTATTATGTAACTGCTCTTTATTGTGATATATTGTATTTTCTGTGATTTTTCTGTGTTGTGACTGCCACTGCCGCTTTTAGTCGCTCATTGGGCGAGGAAAGCGGGATATCAATTAAATGATGATGATGATGATGATGATGATGATTTAGACTGTCAGTACAGGGAATCCACAGTTAAAAGCCTTCAATTAAAGAGATACCAGAACTTTTCAAGGTAGTATTTTTAACTTCTTGAGCAGCTCCTACGGTCATAAAGAAACAAGTTCTTCTTAGTGTCAGTTTGGAATATTTCCTAATTTTAATCATTCTTTGTGGAAGCAAAAATTTCTAAACTAAGGCTATTTTAATTTTAGCATACAATGGGAGGGCAAGACTCACTGGGGAAAAATGCTAAGAAAAGTTGAACACAATAGAAAAAGAGGAATACTGAACATGAGATCATTTGTCCCAATAAGGGAAGACTTTACTTTCCAAGACCTGAGTGAAGCTGGAGGTTATTAATTCATAAGGTTACTATTGCCCAGAATCAACTTGATGGCAAATAACAACCACCACAACTTCAAATATGTGAGGATATCTATCACATCACATCTCTTTCTTTTCTTCTCCAGGTGAAGCATGTCTATCTGCCTCAACTATTTATCATAGACTGTCATTTCCAGACCATGTATCATCCTTAAGGCATATTCCAATTTGTCATTCATTTTAAAACTTAAGTGACAAGAAATGGACAAAGTGGTCTTGTTCTTTGCTCCAGGACTGATGTCCTAAACTCTTGTGTCATCAAGATGATTGTACCAGTAAGAGTAAGCAAGACTTAGGAATACAGTAGTTACAAAAGCAAGGAATGAGTAAAACATGTATTTGGAACACCTGAGCACATCATGGCGGATGGGAGCTAATGCACATCTCATTGAAAGCAATTTCCAGTTGTAGCAGATGTGAGACTGGATGAGGTAGAACCCCAAATGATGCTGTTTGATCCTGCTTTAAATAGAAATAATTCAGATCACTGGAAATGTAAATTATTTTTAAAACACTAACTTTCCAAACTATGTTATTAAAAAACTAATTCGATATGTTTAATACTTCTGACAGTGTCTTGATTGTTTTAAAATTAAAGAAATAATTTGAATACCTGACTTGGGACTGCAAATTTGCCTTGATTCCTCTCACTGATCTAGCCAAGGTAAAGGTTTCCTTTGCTCAAAAGCCAGTCGTATCCGACTCTAGGGTTCAGTCCTTATCTCTGTTTATAGCCAGAGAGCCAGCGCTGTCTGCATTTGCAGATATTTACGTGGACATGTGGCAAGCATGACTAAACACTGGAGTGCACAGAATGCTGTTCACCTTTCCACTGAAGTGGTACCTATTTATCTACTTGCAATTTCTTGTTTTCAAACTGCTAGATTGGCAGGAGCTGGGAAAGAGATGGGAGCTCACTCCATCATGCAGCACTCAGGTCTCGAACTGCTGACCTGATATATATAAAATTAAATTTTCAGAAAAACATAAAAAACATACAAAAATAACAAAACATAACAGAAAAAATCTAAATACATTGCAAACACATAATACAATACAAACAATACAAGACCTAAAAAAATAAAACTTACCTTACTCTACATTTTAAATTTTCTTCACGTTAAACTCATTCATCATTCTTAAAGAAAATACACTTGTACCAAGTATAAATCTTAAAATATCAACAAATTCATATATTTTGTTCTCTACTTTCTAATAATATATAAAATAAACACAAAATCAATCAATAATCACTGGTGCTATATACAATGCCCTGGAGATTGTGTTTTCTCATGAGTACCCCTTCATTTCCAAAAACTCAATTGATCTGGTACTGGTTTGCTACCTTTTACTTTAATCAGTGTATGTTCCAGAAATAAATTCCAAATATTCTGAAATTGATTTCCCTTGATTATACCTTTCTTCTGGTTCAATTCCTACGGGAGCTTGTCATTCAATGCAATTTCTTACATATATTTTATTTTTACTTATTTATTTATTTTTCAATTTATATGCCGCCCCACTCACGAAGTGCGACTCTGGGCGGCCCACAGACATATCAATACACATCAACACAAAACATCCCTTTATACCAATATTCCATTTTTATGAAAACATCACTCTTCCAATTCCTTGCTATACATTGCCTTGCAATTGTCAACATAATAGATAACAAATCTTTTTTTATATCTATCCATATTCAAATTGTCTACCTCAGGCAATAAGGCGGTGCCCACCCTCATCTTAAGGCTCACAACCATTATTTCTATTATTTCTTTCTCAACATTTAACCAAAAATCCTTTAACGCACTGCATCCCCACCACATGTGTTTATATGTCCCCAACACATTTTTACATCTCCAACACATTTTTGTTTTTGTATTATCTATCTAGTGCAGCCATACTGAGGTTATGTACCACCTCCATAATAATTTATAGTTACTGTATGCTCTTTATCTCTTACAGACAGAGTTCTCATAATTCTTTTCTTCCATTTATTTTTCCAACTTGATTCAGTAATTTTTATATTTAAATCCTGTTCCAGCATTGTTCTTAGAACCTCCTGAGCTCTTTCCTTTTGATTTATCATCCTATATAACCTACTAACCAAGCCCTTAACCCCTATGTGACCCAATCTTATATTATGAACCATTTCCTCGAATTCAGTTCTGCCCCTGTCCAAACTGGGTTCTTCTAGGTATTTCTTATTCCACTTGTCTACAGACATAATCTATAACCAATTCAAATTCAATTGACTATATATCTCTAGCTTCTTCACTCTTTCCTTACATATCCTTAACCAATCTCTCAACAGGAATACACCATTTAAAAAAAAAAACTTCCTCCACTTTACCATCTATCCTCAATGGAAAACTTCTTAAATCCTTCAACTCTATAATCAGGGATACATCTGGGGCCAACTTCTTCTTCACATTTTTCCACGTCTCCATCATTGTCTTTAACATCTTGGTCCAATAACTAATCTTTACCTTTTCTTTATCCAAAAAAGTTGCTTTACCCACCCCATGTGAGGTTTTCTGCCTTGATGTTTAGAGAGAAGTGACAAGGACACTGCCTTGAGATTTTTGTACAGAAAAGCTCATTGAAATTGATACCAACAATGATGATATTAGCACTTTTTAAAGGAAGCAGACAGGTATATGTTATATTTTTTTTAAAATCTGTTGTTGGCTTCACTCTGCATGATAACATTTCAAATGATGAACATGAAAGAAGCCATGGAGGGCAGGGTTCAAAGGTTTCCAGATCCAAGCCAGCCTTCTTGCTTTGACACTGTACTGTCACTCCAGGAATATTAAGTTGACGTGCCAAAAGATACAGCCATGAAATGTTAAATGTTTTTTCTGCCATTTCTTTCTGCCTTCTTTTCTACAAATGCACTGTTGTTGTTGACAATAATTGGGGTGAACTCTTCTTCACATGTTTACTTCTATTTTTACTTCTATCTTTACTTCTATCTTTCCTGTTGTTGTTTTTCAACAGGACAGTGTGACCTTAAGATTTCCCTTTTGAAGTCTTCAGATCCCCCAGTCTCTTGTGGTTCCTAGGCAGCTTCTGTTGAGCCATGTAGGTCTCAGTAACGGGAAATCAATTGGAAAGAAGGTATTACTTCACTTTGGAGATACATACAAGAATATTTTAAAACTTTGAAAATCCCATAGTTTGAAGAGACAAGCACTTGGTCCTCTTCCTCCACATACCATTTATTTTTAAATGCATTTTTAATCTCTCTGACATTTAAATTGTGCTTCAGGGAAAGCATTTAAGAATTGCATTCCCATTGAACTGAGTAGGAAGGAGCAGATCCTATCCTAACAACCTTGGTCTCGATCAGACTCGCCATGGCATCATTTTCCAGGTTTATAAGAGAGACTTCCTTGGCACTGTAATTGCCAGAAGACAATCTCATTTTTATATGATAACAATTGTTATTTTCTGGGTCCTGGCAAGCCTGATGGGCCTTATGTGGAACTGTACTTCCATAAAAGAGTTATATTCTCTATCTGCAATTTGGATTTGCGCCACTGTGGTAATGGTGCTTTCTAATGTGATGTTGGTTCTCAATTTGTATATTTCTGCATTGGATAAAACAGAGGATATATGTAAGAACATTTCTCAGGCTGGAGGGAAGTATCTTGCAGATGTATGAAATACTGGTAGGGAAAAGATAAGCTATTCAACATCTTATAACAAACTGGTGTATAAGCAGCTTTGATTTATTTCAGTGTATACAGTGCACTAAAAGTAAAATGAAAATGTATCTGCAGATGCAAATTTAATTTTTCTCACTTCTTAATAACAATAGCAATTACATTCATATATCACCCCATAATGCTTAGAGCACTATGGACACTTCGCAAGCTAATTAGCATTTTGCCACCAGCAAGATCATTTTACCAGCTTCAAAAGGCTGGAAATCTGAGTCAATCTGGAGCACATTAGATCAAACTTATATTGCGAGCAGAACTTTGGCTGCATTGCAATGTAACCACTGCACCATGAGGGCTCTTAACCTGGAATTCCATGTGGTTCTTTTTAAAAAAATCTTGGTGAAATAGTAAATCACTTTTGACTAGGCATCTGGAAAACATAACTTTAAATATCTTAGTAATTCATGCTATACTGGGGCAAAACCCCATAGTCTTTGGTTAGTCATAGAGTTGCATTTCTACACCCACCCCCCTTCATTTTCTTTGTAAGACTGGGGAAAAATTCCAGGCTTTGTTTACAACCTGACATTATTTCCACCATAGAACTGCAATTGAGTATAAATGTATTAATTTTTCTACCACAAAGTGTTTCTTATTCAGATAAAACTGTCAAATTGAGGAAGCGAGCAATAATCTTGGATTAAAAGCGCATGACCCAGAAATCTTTACAAGTAATCGTACAAATGGCTTCCCTCATTGATTAGTGTTTTAGAGAATCTTATTTCCTCTGAATTTGCTGCCCTAAGAGGGCAATACAAAAGATGTCAGGCTCACAAGTTTACTTAACATTCATTCCAATTATAATTAGATTGTGTTCTCATCTTTATAAATAGAATGTTCTAGATAAAAACTGGGAAACATGTGATCCTTCAAATGTTATTAGACTGCAGCTCTTTTCACTTCCCAACATAGGCTAGATGACAGGCATAATCTGTGATCCCCAAAGTCACATGTTTATTACACTTGTTTTAGATGCATGTTACTGTATTCTTACTGATGCACAGAGCCTCGGTTTGTATCTCTAAAAGGGAGATCATCTTGTCCCAGTTCTGATACAGTATTGACAAAAGGTAGTTTACATACACTGTGGTTCCCAAGCTTGAATCTTCAGATGTTTTTGGACTAAAAGCTCTAGAAGCCTTCACCATTGGTTGTGCTGTCCAAGATTTCTGGGTGCTGTAATCCCAGAACATCTGGGGACTAAAGGTTAGGAGCCACTATAATAGTAATAATTTCATGTCAGAAATTATTCTGGGTTAAAAGGATTTTTGAGGAAGAAACTCTGCTCAGGGGCTGCCCAAACAAGGCTCCTTTCATTCCCCAAGAGCTGGGACAGAGATGGGCACTCAATTCGTCATGTAGTACCGGGGTCTCGAACTGCTGACATGCCAGCCTTCCAGCTAACAAGGCAAGCTTCATAACCACTGAGCCACCAAAGCCCCAGGAGCCACTGAAATAGATTAAGTAAGTAGAATGCAGAGTCCAAAGTCAAAACAGAGGTCAAACTGAAATGTAAGCTATTATTTCCAACTAGAGCAGATCCATTGACTCATTACAATTTACATTATTTGTTTTGTTTTCAGTCTGGCCAGGTTATCCTGCTATGGTAATAGAGTAGACGATACTGCCAGCGACTCAACACCGAGTGTCAGATGGCGACTAAGTAACCTGACCACCCTGAGGACTAATGGCTTGGGTGCCTAAGTCCACAGGGAAGGGTGATGTTCCCCAAGTGGATTAAATCCCACTTGAATCCATCCTGATGAAGGGCAGCAGCTTCATCAATCCGGGCCTGGGGCTGATGGAGACTTTGCGTGCCAAAAGGGCTCAGGACCAGAAAGTGACTGGTGGAACTGGATCAATAGTACGGGTGTCATGCTGCCACGCGGAAGTCAGTGAAAGGCCACTGCGTTATATTCTCAGAACAGTCTTCATGGCTGATCACACTTGTCAATAGATTAACCAGTTAAATTCAATTTCAATGTCCTCTGAAGCCAATTAGTTTAGTTTAGTCTATGATGTATTTGTTGTTGGTGGGTTTTGATTTGTTGTGTGTATTGTTGTTATTTATTTTCTGTTTGTTCACCGCCCAGAGTGGGATAACACCCAGATGGGTGGTATAGAAATGCAATAAATAAATAAATACATACATAAGATCATCAATATTTGGATTCAGATACGGCAGAAGAAGAGTTTGTTTGTTTATTATTTTGTTTATCTCATTTATATGTGTCCTTCTCTTATAACTGGAAGGCAGCTTATAGGACAGTTGAAAATGAGAAGATTTAAATAGAATAAAACCAGAAACATTAGAACATAATTAAATTAAGTAATTAAATTGCAGGTAAAATTAAAACTCTATCACCACTGAATTTTTAAAATTAATAATAATTCACCTTAAAATAATGAAAACAACACATCAACTGGGCTGTTATAATTGAAGGTTGTTTATTACTAAAGACTGCCAGTAGGAGGGCAGGGTGCAGGCAAACCTAGCCTTTCCTGTCATGGAATTCCCAAGTCAGGGCATGGTGAGAGTGAGAAGGGCCTTACTGGAAGTATATGAGTGTACAGTATACTTATTTAGCTTTTGACTCAATAAGTCTACTCTCTAACTTAGTGGTTCCCAATGTGGGACACATGCCCCACAGGGGGACTTCAACTCCCAGAAGCCTAAGTCATTACTTTGACAGATCAGTGCTTTGGGGGAATTGAAGTCCAAAAACAAAAGGATGGGAAGCACTGCTTTAAATGATACCAGCAGTAGGATGCTGACCACATTATCCTGTCCTCAAGCCTGGTGAATTAGGTGTAAGATATTAGTAACTAGAGTCAAGCAGTAATCCAACTCCAAAACCAGTCAGGTTCAAACAGTGTGCAGACAAGATTTGTTCAAGAATCAAGACAGAAACAACGAAAGGAGGAACCAGCACAGCAGTTACAAGAGCCGATAATTGCAGGAACTGGTGATGAGATTGCAAACTCTGCAGCTTAGAAGTTATTTCTGTCAACCTTGTTCTCCTAGGCCTGAGGCCTTTGCCCCCCCAACCGCTGGAATAATGAGACAGCACAGTGTTGGAATTAAACTCAGGGCCCCTTTATTAACAGCAAACTCATAACTGAACTGTTTTTGCCTGTGGCAGGGGCTGAGTACCGCAGGTCTAAGTGATGGAGCCAAGGTGATCAACTTTACCTTCTCCACTCACATCTAGGTGAATACCGGCTTACCGGGATTGTCTTGTTCTTCAACAGTCCCCATCCCAGCTCACCATTCGGGTTTAATAGCCAATGCTGTTCTCAAGGCTGTAGGCCAACGGCACGGTCAACGATCACTGAGCATGCCCCCCACCCTGAAGCGGAAGCAAAGGTCTTCTGGCTTCCAGTTGTTTGACACGCCCAGTGCCGTCCCCGAATAATTCTTGTCCTTCACCTACCATTTAACTATGCACTACCCACCACAGCAAGGGGTTATCCAGATACACCGCTTGCCCCCACTTGACTGACAAGCTCAGCCTCAATGCCCCTCCGCAGATCATTTAAAAACATGTCAAGGACCAAGGCAGTGATGTGTATGCCGTCCATCCGGTATAACCCAGCACAGTCAACACATCTCAGGGTGTTCTACCACAGTGCCCAGGCCTTCGCCGAAGAACTGGGCCACTGCCTTGTTCGCACCCTTCCTGGCCTTATCAATAAGGCGTGGGTCACAGTTTGCTCACCTACGTGGAATGATGTTGGACCACATAAAGTGTACCTCAGACCATTGACGTCTGACCTCCATCAGATCCCACTGGACTGCTAAACTGATGGCTACCCCAAATGTAACTAAACAATGTCAGGAGGCAAACCCGAATAACCAGAAAACAGGCAGGACCGGAACTGCCCCCAGGTCATATCCCTACAGCCCTTCCACTCCAACTCGGCCACCCCATACAAGCCCCAGGAAGAGCAGCTGTACATCACGCCACCCAGTAAATGGAGTTGTGTCCCACCAACAGGACTCGTGCCTTCCAATATCCCAAGGGACAAAGCCCGATCGCCGGCACCATCAAAATGATCAGCAGTGGGAGTAGCCCACCTCTGGGCCCCGCAGCTGTGTGTTGGGGGCAGGACCAGCCCGCAGCAGAAAAAGTTTGGGCACCACTGCTTTAGTCAGTAGTTACTCAGTAGTTGAGTATTCATCCAGGTAGTTTTATTACTGCAGGATGGGATAATAATGCAGGTTTCTGTACATGATGGAAATCAAGAATGTTCTTTCCTTTTGGAATAATGTTTCCTTTGTCTTTTCAGTGGCATAGGAATTTCAGTATAGGCAATCTGAAATAGCAATGGCAATTAGATTTATATTCCTCCCCATAGGACTGTGTGGTTCACAAGGTAATCAGCATTTTGTCATGAACAAACTGGGAAAACCTTCAGCCTTTCAGGATCAAGCTTAGATCACGAGCAAATCTAGCTGAGAGCTCACTTCCATTAAAGGTTCACAAGTATGTGCCTATATTGTATACCTAAAGATGGACTTGTGGACAGTTGGATTCCTTCAGCTTCATACATCAGTTCCCAACTCATGGCAGGCTTGACTACACATTAAATTGGTTCTATGCTTCTTTGTCCTGAAATTTTAAGAAACCTTGGAATAGGAGGTGGAAGAAACATAAAACAGGAGGCAGTGGTCATATGAAATGTTTTACTCTCCTATAAAGACCATGATAGTATGTATCATCAGGTTTTTTTTTAATCTTTCAGTATGAGGTAGGGAAGATTAGTTGGCTGGGTAGCTTAGTGGTTTAGCCTGTGTAATAATGAGCAAACTGCACAGTCCACGGATGACCTCAAATAAGGGAAAGGTAAGCCACTTCTGGGCATCCTCTACCTAAAAAACCCTGGAAAAGGTTGCCATATGTCAGAATTGACTTGGTAGCACACAATTATTAAAGAGGAGCTACTATTGCTGTTCTTTAAAGAGTAGCTTTTAGAGGATTACATTCCCTTGTTCTCTAAAATATATGGCTTATTGTATGAGGACCAATAAAACATTGCTTGGAAAATGAAAGGATGAAGCCTGCTATAAGCATCTTCCCGCATTTGAGTTACATCAAACTCATTGACAGAATTAAAATGTAGATCTGTTTCTTTGTCATCGCTATCTGCTAGAGGCTTGGCACAACTCATCGTTTGTGTCTGAAGCAATCTAAATGCACTACTGAAGTGGAAGTATCAGCTGACAGAGCGCCGCCACTGCTCATGGGATGCCTGAATGTGTTTGCTGTCCTTACATTGCTTGGGGAGGCTTCTTCTGTTTCTCTCTGGCACAAGAAACATGTTCTTCCAACCCTAATGTGTCACTGACCTTTGGACTTTTTCAGCTTCCTCAAGAAATTGTAACTGTTAACAGTGACAAAACTGACAACAACAAACAACAGAAAACAGGAATTTTCTTGCTACAAATTTAGCACCTTGGATGGCATTTATTTGAGGGAAATGTGCTTTGGGGAAGCAGTTTCTAATCTTGTTGCTAAGCAGCTTCTTTCCTTTGCCTTTTCTTGCCTTTTCTTGGACTGGCTCCATTTTGAACTCAGCAAATAAGACACTATCTACTGGGTAATGGTGATAATGATCTGACATTTATTTAGTGCATTTTATCCAGATAGATCCCAAATGGCTTTTTAAACTCTCCCAACTGATTGTACTAATTGTGTACACTATATAAGAAGCACTTTCCTTGGCATTAAAATGTGAGTACTGATGGATCAGTTTATGGTTTGCTTTATTTTTTTCCTGTAACCGTAACATAACAGTGTTGACACTCTTGGAGAATTGGATGATATTTTTTCCATTGCAGAAGAGAGATAAATAAAAGCTATGGCACAAAGGCCCTCCCCTTGGCACTAGTCAGACAACATTTAGAACCGTAATAGCAAACTTTGGGACTCCAGATGTTCTTGGACTTCAATTCCCAGAAGCCCAAGCCCCCGTGAATCCACACGAAGGGGTTTACTGTGATTCATCCAGCCCGCGCCACCCTCATCGCTCCCGGTGGCATTTAAAGTCATTGTTAACAGTGTGGATTCTGGATGTGTTTCAAGAAAATATGAGGGGGATGCCTTTCTTTTGGGAAGAATAATTGGCAGAATGATTTATTTTGAAGAGATTTGTGGAAATTGGTTTTCCTTTTCATGAAATAAGAGTTCTATTGGAGTAGAAAACTAAAGATTCATAGTTCTGTTTGTCTTGTACTCTCACAAGTGTTGCTTTCCATTAAACTGGTGTTTCGTTGCAGTAGTAAATCTAGTGTTCATACTAGGTGTATATTTTGTTACCTTTGCATTCATTTTCTTATACTGCTCCCATGCCTTCTGGAAAATGTCAGTGATCCATGGGGTCAAGAAGGCACAAGAAAGCTGTTGTAATCTATATCTCAGGGCACAGAATTACCAGTGATTAAATATCACATCCTAACATACCTGTCAAGCACAGCTCCGGAGATTACGGGACCTGCGCAGAACGTTTCTGTGCAGGTCCATTCTACCCATGCGTAAAAGCATTCTACGCATGCGTAGAAGTGACCTGCGCAGAACGGTTCTGAGCAGGTCTGTTCTACGCATGCATAAAAGCCTACGCATGCGTAAAAGCCTTCTATGCATGCGTAGAAGCGACCTGCGCAGTAACATTCTGCGCAGGTTGCTTCTATGCATGCATAGAAGGCTTTTACGCATGAGTAGAAGGCTTTTACGCATGCGTAGAATGGACCTGCGCAGAACTGTTCTGCGCAGGTCACTTCTATGCATGCGTAGAAGGCTTCTACGCATCCCCTTCTGCACAGAAGCCTTCTATGCATGCATAGAAGGGTTCTACGTATGCGTAGAAAGGACCTGCACAGAAGGGATGTGCAGTAACTACTCCCCCCCCCCGCTGCCCGGGTGGGAAATGGAGAAAATTGGTGCGGAATTACGGGGTAATCCCGGCCAATACGGGGAACTTGACAGGTATGCATCCTAAGTATTAATTTAATTTAATTTAATTATCACATTTATATACCGCCCACTCGGCCAAAGCCAACTCAGGGCGGTTCACAACAAGAATTAAAAGCACATGTTAAAAACAATTAAAACAGTTAAAACAGTTAAGACTACCCACCCCCGAAAACAAGGGCTACAGGATCCAAAGGCACCATAGGGAAGAGTTCTTCTACACCAACCACCCCATGGTGGTTACCCTTACACCTGTGCCCCAGACTTGACCCGCCAGCCAGGTTTTAAGATCCTTTCTGAAAGGCAGCAACTCCGTCCGGAGGCGTACTTCTGTTGGCAGGAGGTTCCAGAGAGCCGGTGCATACACGGAGAAGGCTCTCCTCCTTGTGCCAGAGAGGCGAGCCCCTCTGGCTGATGGAACAATTAGAGAGCCCCTCCGGTCCGCTCTGGTTGGACGGACAGACGTCCTCAGGGCGATGCGGTCTCTTAGGTAACCCGGCCCACTACCATATAGGGCTTTAAAGGTCAAAACCAGCACCTTGAATTGCACCCGGAGACAGACTGGCAGCCAGTGCAGCTCCCGGAGCAGTGGTGAAGCACGGGCATAACGCCCACACCCCATCACCACCCAGGCAGCCGCATTTTGGACCAGCTGTAGCCTCCGAATGGTCGTCAAGGGCAGCCCCATGTAGAGCGCATTGCAATAATCCAGTCTTGAGGTAACCAGAGCGTGGGTGACCATGAGCAAGGAGTCCCGGTCCAGGAGTGGGCGCAACTGGCGAATCACCCGAAGTTGGGCGAAAGCCCTTCTGGTCACAGCCGCCACCTGTTCTTCTAGCAGTAGCCGTGAATCCAGGAGTTGCGCACCGGGTCTGTCTGTATTATGAATGTTCTTAACTTGTTCTGTATCTCATGTCAGAAAGCAACCATTTATCGGACAACAGTTTTCACCATGCATCGAAGAGAAAATTTGATCTGTGTTTGTCTGAAAATGGCCCTGAAGAAACCCTTGTCACTCTGTGAACTTCATATCATTAGCAAGTTAAACTATATAAGGGAGCATGAGAGATACCAGATAGACTTCTAGTAAGGTAAAGGGAAAGTTTTCCCTTGCTCCAAAGCCAGTTGTATCCGACTCTAGGGTTCAGTGTTCATCTCTGTTTCAAAGCCAAAGAGCCTGTGCTGTCTGCTTCTGCAGATGCTTCCATAATCATGTGGAAGGCATGCCTGGACACCGGAGCGCACGGAATACTGTTTACCTTCCCACCGAAGTGGTCCCTATTTATCTACTTGCAATTTCTTGCTTTCCACCCATTTCTTTTAATTGTTTTTTTAAAATGTGGGTTTATGTGGGTTTTAAGAGGAATGGGGTAGGTGGGTGGGTATGTTGGGTTTGAATTGGTTTTAATTGATTTTACTGTTTTATGTGTGTTTTAACTTGTTGTGAGCCACCCAGAGTCGGGTTTACCTGATTGGGCGGCATATAAATTTGAATATAAATAAATAAATAAATAAATAAATAAATAAATAAATAAATAAATAAATAAATAAATAATACAGTTCTTCTAGTACAGGAACTGCTAATACAGAACTTCTAGTGCAGGATTGGAAATCTGTAGCCCTCTGGTTTCCAGTGCCCATCATCCCCTGCTAGACTGATCAGTAATAATGAATGATGAAAATAGTGGCTTTAAATATATATATATATATATATCCAGAATTCCCCACCCTGCCCCAAGAAGAAAAATGAATTAAATCCATTCCATCTCTTCCCCTCTCTGTTTCTGTTCCCCTCCCTAGATCCATTTTGTTACCTATAATTTAAATAAAACTTTCAAGAGTTTTTATATGGATAAGAAGCCATAATTTTCTGTGATTCATAACATATGAGGAGTGTATGATCAGAGGAAAAAAAATTTTTTTTGCAAATGCATGGTATTTACATAATCCCTTTCACAGTGATATACATAATGTTGCCATTATTTCTGTTTAGTATTAATTTAAAAGCCTATTTGTCTTCTAATGGACCTTAAAAGCTTTGAGAGCTTCATTTCTTCTGGTCTTTGTGACCCAAGAGTCACTTGATTGTGCTTTCTTATTCCTTTGGATAGCCTACCCAAGTTCCATCTCTTTTTTATTTTTTATTTTTTTGTTTAACAGAAATAGTTTGTGTGCTTTTCTCAGTATTATTGAAAGACAAAGATATGTTGGTAAAGGGATGGCTTTTTCGGTGGTGGAATAACTCAAAACCTAAGGACACGGGCATGTAGCCAGTTCTGCACTTGTGAACTGATTGATTAGAGAGAAATAATATTTCGACAGTGCCCATCTAAACTCAGAAAGGTGCTTTTCAGAGAGAGAGAGGGGGGGGGGAGGGAAGGAGAGAGAGAGAAACTGCCTGCCTGAACTGATGTAGCTTGGAAATATCCAACAGAAAAGTGGATTTTCTTTAACGCACTTCCAATTGCTCAGCAACAAGTTACTTCTCTTGGGCTGCCCATGTGCCTCTGTCATGGGACTGACTCACTACTCATCCTAGCATCT
Source organism: Bradypodion pumilum (assembly GCA_035047305.1). Taxonomy (NCBI): domain Eukaryota; kingdom Metazoa; phylum Chordata; class Lepidosauria; order Squamata; family Chamaeleonidae; genus Bradypodion; species Bradypodion pumilum. The sequence goes on from JAWDJD010000001.1 coordinate 94,940,446, forward strand.
CCACTCCCTAGAGCATCTTTTACAAAAGTTGGGTCTCTTCTCAGGCAAGATCTTGCATGCACATCTCCTTCCTCTCTAATAGCTCACCCAAGCAGTCACCTGCTCTGTCACGCAGGTAAACCTCAGAGCCAAGGTCTGTACTTAGCACCGCAAAGTGCCTGCAAAACCTTTGGTTGGGCTTTTAAAAATATCCTTTGTGTGTGTATGTGTGTGGGTGTGTGGGTGGGTGGATAAAACCATGGGACAAGGAAAACAGGTAACAGGACAAAAAAATTCAAATCAGTCACTTTCAACATGCAGAGTCTGAGTGGGAAAGCAAAAACAACAACAACAACAACAACAGCCAATTGAAGCCAAACAATGATCAGAATATCAAACAGTCCATTCAAGTTTCTAAGACAGGAGTTCTCAACCTTTTAAAGCCAGGGCCGGGTCACGCTCCCTGAGACAGCTTTGGTGGCCGAATGGCCATTTTGCCCTTCCTCCACCACATTGCACTTCCTTGTGTGGTGGAGGCAGTGGGGGGGGGACATGAAATGGCATCACAGGCTGCATCCGGCCTGTGGGCTGCAGGTTGAGAATCCCTGCTCTAAGACTTTGATCAGACAAGAAAGGAGCAAGAGGGTGGAACCTCCAGTCTCCTGGGCTTGTTGCTTATCAGACAGGAGCATGAGCTTTTATTTGTCTACTCAAACCTACTCTTACCCTGAGCAGCCATGAGCACTGAATATATGCACAATCCCCTCTGCAGAAAATCCAGTCAGCCAGACCTGGTCTCAGCACGCTCTGCTTAGGATACCAAAACCTATACATCATTTCATTCACTAATGGTCAATTTATACCTTTCCTCTTCCTCACTGGATATCCCTCAGCCATTCACCCTAACTCATCCCACTGGAGGGGACAATCTTCAACCAACTTCAACCTTCCATTCAGCCAGCCCATGTCAGGTTCAGGTGCTGGTTGTAAATATATATATATATCGTAATGTAAGCTAAGTTGCAATTTTTGAGCTTTTTTTCCTTAGGAAACAAATACATGCTGCAATTCTCAGTGGTGCAAATGTAAACTGGGATAATGTTCACTGCCACCTGAAAATCACAGTGGAAACATGTTTTTATCAGGGAGGAATGGACCAATTTTTTTTACTTGGCTTAAACTACAAACAAGATTTCAGCAAATGAGAACCAGTGTGTTGTAACGGGTAGATATCAGACTAGAATTCAGGATCTGGGTTTAAAATCCCTGCTTGACCATGGACACTCATTGGGGGCTAACAAGATTAAAGCACTCCTTGAACATTTCATATAACTCAAAACATCTTTTAGAGTTGTCATAAGTTAGAAGTTATCTGTTGGTGCATAACAAAGAACATATTTGTTGATTGTCATAGGTTAAAACTGTGGTGCCCAATCTATGGCCCATGAGCCCAATTAGGCCCATGCATCTCATTAATCTGGCCTGGGCTGAACCTGGGCCATCTCTGGACCGCCCCCCCCGACCTGACATAGTACTACGTCACCTGTGGTGGCGGCGGCAATTGGGCTTAGCTCCTGCTGGTCCAAGCAGCCTCTGCTCAGTCCCAGCCCTTCAGAAGCCTCTTGCAAGTTGGATTGCCATGCCAGAGAAGTTTTCAGAGGCTGCTCCATTTCAAAATCCGCAGCGCTGAGAGACCTCAGTGCAGCATGCCAAGGGACTCTCCCAGCGCCACAGATTTTGAAATGGAGATGCCTCTGAAAATTTATCCGATGCAGTAAACCAGCTTGCAAGAGGCTGCTTGGACCAGCAGGAGCAAAGCCCATTCATTGCCGCCGTTACTGACATAGAAACAGTCAGCAGCGGGAGCAGCCCACCTCCGGCCCCTGCAGCTGCATGTCAGGAGTGGGATTGGCCCACAGAAAAAAATTTGGGCACCACTGGGTTAAAACATGAAATATCAAACTTCATGCCCATTAAATTTAGTTTCTGTAAATGAAAAGATATAAACTTCGGAATATTTAAAAACTTGAGTTATGCTCCATAAAATTCAAATTTATTAGGTGCTGCTGATGTAGCCATACACTGTTATAATGTTATGGTAATTATTCAAAGGAATTAAGCATGTATGGTGTACTAATTTATTTTGCTAAGATGAATTAAAGGTTTGATTACATTATGTTTTGAGAGGTTTTGCAAACATATTTTAAAACTGCAAATATAAGGTTGCCTTCTGTTATATTTCACTATGCAACTACATGAGGTAATTTGGAAATCTTGTCCCTATGGATGGTTGTGGAAGTGTGTATGCGGTGCTGTGTTGTTTTTGCTTTGAAATAAAGGTGATCCCTGATGTCCAGATCTTTGTTTCCACTATAAGAAAATGTTTGGTGAGGGCATATTTGTATTCCTTTCCCACCAAAAATATTCAAAACCAGAGCTCGAGAACATTATTTATTTATTTGTTTCTTTGTTTGTTTTTCATACTTCTATGGCCGCCCAACTTGACAACAACATTACATTTTGGGATTATGGTTTTCCAGGATGCTGATTTACAAGGACTTTGATATACCAGATACTTTATTATACAAACATTTATTTACCCAGGTTTTGCAAATAAAGATGTTTATTATCAAAATGGCAGCCTGCTGGATTTTAAGTTACAGACCCTTGGAATTACAGAAAGTGCAGGGGAAATGGAAATTCTTTTTTAAATAATTATGTTGGTGCAATACTCCCCTAGAAGAAGAGAATGTTTACAGTTGAAATGAGAATGCAAATATCTGAAAGAAATATAAATATAGGATTATAGAATCAATACAATTCCACATGACACTATACCACACACAGTGGAGATGTGTAATAGCAGCAGCTATAGAGTCAGCAGACAAACAGAACAGGGATTTCCACCAATAATGCATACTAGCTTGACTGGGAAAGCACTTATAACAATTTTCTGTGGTGTTCATTTTATTATGTTTAATTGTGTAAAGTTAAAATGACCATTTATTTAGTTCTCCAGTTGAAACAAGGTCACAGAAATATAAATATTTTGGCAGCTGAACGCATCTTATCTTGCAAAGTACAGTAAAACCTCGCATAAGGAGTGCCTCGCTTAGAAACTAACTCGCTTAAAGAGCAGAATTTTCTCTGAATGGTCACCTCACTTAACAACTGAAAACAACCAAAAACTAACTTAACAACTAAATCGGGGTTTGTAATCCCCCCTGTCAGAAGTCACAATCAATCAGTTACAATGGCAGTGCCGGCACTTTCCCGAAGGGTTTCGCTTAAAGAGCAACTCGCTTAAAGAGCAATCCCGTGGAACGCATTATGCTCTTTAAGCAAAGTACCACTGTAGTGTATCCCCCCCATATATCTTTAGTCTATAAGCTCTTGTATTTTTAGAACAGTTAAAGAATTCTTTTTGGTAATTTTATTACTCTTCTAATGTCCCTTTAAGTTGGATTAAATTCTGATTTAAGTATTTGCAGGCAAATTAAGTTTACTTTTCATATATTTTTCAGTATTTGTACCTACAGGTTTTTCCCCCCTAGCTGTAAGAGTCGTACTGTACATATTTTCACAACTTTGAAATTTTTTGTGTGTTTATGGTGTAGATAAAAAAGCTTGCTGAAATAGATAAAATGACGTTTGGAATCATTGCAACAATCAAAAGTAGTATTTTGGTATCCAGATAATTTTTGACTTGTTGGAATTAACTCCTTGTTGAGATAAATGCCAGCTGTGACAAAGACTTCTGAGTTATTTCCTGAGAACTATAAAGTTCTGTAGAGCTCTTGAGGCAGTAATGAGGTGTCATACTCTCAGATTTGACAGTCCCACCAGCATTTGAGGCTTGTCGCTCACAATTCCTTCTCAAGAAACAAGATTTGGACCCCTTCCAAAACACTAACATTTTTGTATACTTTATTCAATGTTTTTCATACTAAACGTTTCGATGCTAGAAACTTTGACAAAAATATGACTGCACACATCTTTTTGAATATTTATTCATTCATTCATTTATTTATTTTTAGTCCTACACATTGACAGTATTTTTAGTCCTACACATTGACAGTAGCTGTTCACAGTGCTGAGACTAATCTCATATTGGAAACACATTTACAAAGCAGCAGAAATTCAGTTTACAACAGGCTCAGCCACTGTTTAATCTGGCCTTGTTTCATGCCAGCAGTATTTTATTTATTTGTTTGTTTGTTGGCTTTATATAACCACCCTTTAAGCCTAAGTGACCCAGGGCAGCTCACAACATCAGTTAAAACCTATACCCATTGCTAATTAAAACTAAATACTATAGAACTATCTAAAAACATTTATAAAAAAGGACACTTGGGCAGGAGAAAATAAGAACCCCGGGCAGGGCTAAATAAGCCAGCAGGGCTGGGTTGTGGTGCCAGTTATACCCCACACCTGCTGGCATAGCCACATTTTTAAGGCCTTCCTGAAGGGAAACAACTCTGCCTGAAGGTGCAATTTAAGTGGCAGGAGGTTCCATAGGGCCAGAGCAGATACTGAGAAGGCTCTCCTCTTGGTCCCAGTGAGATGTCCCTCCCTGGCTGATGGGACCACTAGGGAGCCCCTATGGTCCGCTCTCATAGGACGGGTCAAAAACCTTGCGGTGATGTGGTCTCTTAAGTATCCTGGCCCACTACCATGAAGGGCTCTAAAGGTCAAAAACAGCACCTTGAATTGCACCCGGTGGATGCTTGCAACCAATGCAGCTCCTGTACTAGCTTTTTACTGGAATGTTGTATGTGTGTGTGTGTGTGTGGGGGGGGGGTTCTCCCGTTGTCTAAGACATGGGTTCCCAACCTTTTCCTGCCAGGGGCCTGACCACTCTGCCTCTGTCAGCTCTGCCTCTGGCCAGTCACATGGTTCTTCCTGGTTGCAGTGGTGTGTGCATTTGTGCTGTGTTTCCAGGCATTTTCCCCACATCTGCTACTTCCCTTGGAGGAGGGAGGGATGGAGGAACATTTTCGCACCATTTTTGATTTTTTGCTATGTTTTTGCAGTGTTTCGTTGCAAAAATGCGGCAATTTTGGCACTTTCAGTGACATCGGGACACTCCCAGCATTGGCAGCAATTCAGCCCAGGGACCAGATGAATTTGGCCCAGGGGCCGGATCCAGCCTGCAGGCCATAGGTTGGGAACCCTTGGTCTAAGAGGACCAAAACGATCCTCAGGGTCCCAGGGTTTGTTATGATTATGTAAGCATATCAGGCAAGCAAACAAATAAATAAAAAGGCGTGAGAAGGTGGATTGGATTCATGAAAGATCACATTAAAATATACCCATTATTCTTTAAGTTGCAACAATGTTTTTGTCTCCTTGATTTTGTTTTTAGTCTGATATGTTTTCCCCTATGATTCTAAAGAAATGCTACCCTGTTTTTTCTTTATGTGCATGTTTGTTTAATCTAGGAAGTTGATTTGTATCTGGAACAGTCAAAGTCTCTCTCAGGATGTAGCTTTCTTTCAATCCTTTTCCCATTCAGTGTATGCCACCAGATCTTGGGGTAAACAAATCATGCATTCCTTTGAGAAGATGTCTCTGGTTTCTAGCTGTTTGTAACAGCTGGTTCTCTCCCCAAGTACCTTTTATGACTTCTGATCTCTGTCAGTGTCTAGCAATAGTTTAAGGAGAGGGAAATACTGAAGCATAGTCACACAAAAACTTTTTCAACATAACACTGTTTGCATTTTGAGCAAGGGCGCTTTGCCTGACTAGGGCTAGAACCTCAGAGGTTTATTTGAACTTAAAATCATCTTTGCAGTCATCAATGCACAAAGAACTTCTGAACTCAACATTAAAATAATTGCTTTGAGAGAGGGGGGGAGAGGGGGGGATGGGAAATCCTTGCATTTTGTAGTACCTTACTTGGGTTTTATTTTAAAAAATAATTGAGTATCTTGGAAGCAAATATTCATGGCAGAATAAAGAAATTACAATGTCCTGACAAAATTAGGATAGTTAAAGCAAGATTTATTATACTGTTCTCCCTTTTCTTTCATATGTTCAAGTAGAAAACGTTATGCAAAGATGAATATTCTGCCTGGGATATTATGTGTTATGCAAATGTGGCCCTTGTTAACAATTTTTACCAAAGTAGTAAATCATTGAACAATAATTCTTCTAAGTCTGTAGTGAAATAAAAAGGCCACATACCGTGCTGTGGTACTGAATGCATTATGATAGTGAGCACAATGCTATATGAGTTGAAACTCCTTAGTAATCTAAAGTGTGTGTTAATTGCTATGAAGCTCTTAACTTGTAATTTTTAAATTTATAATAGTTTTTGTCTCTCTTTTGAGTGGCAATGGTGGTCAGGGTCATCTGGGGTCTGTGCAAAGCCTTTACTTCGAGTTACATAAAAAACTGATTTAAGCAAAAGCCTACGGAACGGACCTTTTTTTTTTTGTAAGTAGGGGTTTTACTGTAATCTATACAAAAATATATATAAGAAAATGTAAGAAATATGGAAAACAAGTCTTCTGAAAATGTCTCAAAACACTTTCTAGCCCTGGAAAAAATAACAAGTACAGATTCTTCATTGCATGCTCACACAAGATACATGGTGTTAACATCTGCTAGATTACTTTGCAAAGGGACAATAACTGTCCAAACTGTCCCTTGTGGGGTGTTCTGGGATCACTCTGGGATAATTCATTTTGTGGTCACTTTGGAAAGGAGGAGGGGATAATAACAGTTAAGCACCTTGGAAGTATCCATGGGAGGGGGGATGATGATAACAAAGAAGGAAGAAGTGGGAGGGAGAATTGGGGGTGGGGGGACACGAATGGGCATGTAAGCAGGTATTGAGAAAGAGGAGGGTGACCTGTCAATTCGCAGCCCTGCTGAGGGGATGCATTCACATGCACTGCAGTGATACACTTCTCCTGTTCCTACACAGTGAGGCAGGAGAAGTGTAATTATTTTTCCCCACCCTAAACGATCTGTTGCTACAATGGTCAGCTAGGAGAGGAAAAAATAATTACACTTTCCCTGCTTCTCTGAGAAGGATTTCCACCATTAAATATTTCCACCTATTTCTGCATCAATTAGCATGTTTTGTCTTTAGAAGCCTGTGTTAATTTTTGTGTAGTTCTTGCTCCAAAACTATCAGTTTTGCATAAGTCTTTATCCTCCTTTAACCTACTTTGACTGGTAGACTAGTTTTGTGTAAAATGCCTACTACCTTGAAAGTTTCTCTTCTCTCTATCTTGCTTATTCTTTGTCTCAAATCGCACTGCTATGGATTACATTACGAAGGACTGATGATGCATTGACATCTATGATTATTATTTTTGAAATTTAAACATTTCCAATTTTTCTATTGGGATGACTTTACTAGTGGCAGCCATTTTCAATAATTAAACACACACACACACCCCATGTCCGGTGGCCCCAAATGGTTTCCAGACAATGAAAGTAATTGTACATGAGCCTTGAGATTTTTATTTTTTATTTTTTTGGGGGGGAAGAAATGTTTGGTTCCCCAAAAATTTCCACTCTTGATTATGTCATTACTACCATGCAGTGTAATTTGGGCAACAGAATTCCAGCTGTTATTCGTGTACACATTCTATTGCAGCTACTGTACATTACTCTGATAAATCTGTAAATTATTGATTGTGCAGTTTAAAGCATAACACATTGGTATGGCACATTGTACACTTTACTAAGCATTTCAGAATGAATCAATCATGTTAAATCATTTTTCTATTTTAATGGAAGTTTATAAATATGAATCTTGAACATTGTTTATACATGAAGTCCTATAGCCCTAACTATCCTTTTCAGAACTAAGGATTTTGTGTATATAGTAAGATCAATCTAAACACTTAGGATTTTCATATCAGTGTACAGTATTGATTTTCTAAAAGGAGAATCTACTTTATTAAAAATAACCATCTGGGCTAATTGCTATGTAAGTAATCATTAAAGTATGCTGACATTTTCAACATATATTTCTCTCTTGAAATTGCAGCTGTATTTTCCAGCTCATATAGTTTATCATATTGTTCAGCAAACAGGTCATGTCACAGAATGTAGCATGGAAAAAGTGGCCTCAAGCTATTTTGCAGGATGCTGGACTTAGTGTCTAAATCACTTCTTAAGAATTTGTTCCTTAAGGGAATCCTATTATTTGGATATGAGGAGGATAGCAGACAAAGATGTGGCATGTAAACTTTTTCTTTAAAAATTACTGCCACAGGGAAGACAGAGGCAGGTTGAAGTATGAAAAGCTCACAAGGGACAGCTATGTTTGAAATGTAGAAAATCTTCTAGCCTTTGCTCTCAGAGCCCTTCTTTAATGGTTCAGAACAGAAGTCAATGGTGAAAAATATGCTAACCTCTAACAACAGATTCCTTTGGGGCTTATTATTAGAAATGACTACACTGAAATGCTTATGTTCTGCCCTATTTTACATAAACAGAAATTCTGAGGAATTCACCTTTAGTCAGCAATATGAATCTGAATTTATCTGACTTTTGGGAGTACTTTTTATTTGAGATATTTATTTCCTTAAATGTTAACTGTTTTTACTAGTGTACTGACTCTCCTTAGAGCTAAAGAAACGATAAGAATCGTATAAGTCTGTCTGAAAAAGGTCTCCCACAGTGATGTCTTAAAGAAAGTGGTAGGGTTAAATGCACTGAATCTCCAGATCATCCTCTGTATGGTTTATTGTAGAGAAGATAATTGTATGGCTGTGAAACATGGACCCTCTATTGCCAAGATATAAAGAAGCTTGAGCGCTTTCACCAACAGAAGCTAAGGTCCATCTTGAACATCAAGTGGGATGACTATGTCACCAACATTGCAGTTCCCAAGGCACACACATATAGCATTGAAGCTTCCATAATAGGCCATCGTCTTAGATGTATAGGGCTTGTCCGCCGTATGGACGGTTCCAGGCTCCCTCATCAAATTCTTTATGGGGAATTTAGCTCTAGTACAAGACCTCACGGAGCTCCTTTGAAGTGTTGTAAGGACCAGCTGAAATAAACCATGAAGGTATCAGGTATACTACCACAAACCTGGGAGGCAGAGATCATAGATTTCCACTTTGATGACAAACCATCTCTGTTGTTACTGATCACTTTGAAGGAGATCGCCGCAGACATGAAGAGGCTAAGTGGCAAGCATAAAAGATCCATCAAACTCAACTACGCCCTCCACCATCTATTCAGTGTAATGTGTGTGGCCGCATGTTTCATGCCAGGATCAGTTTACTGGGTCACGACTTCCAGCAAAAATGTATGCTCGAATATGAGTAGCAGCCAACAATGATGACGAATGACAGCCATGTCCTTTTTAAAGCTACAGGTGCATGCTAAATGTTCTATACGCTAAACAGGAGACTGCAGCTAGAAATATTAATTGGGAAAGAAGCCCATATATTTAAATCAGAGCTTTGAAACCTCTGTGTTAACACTAATGCATTTATATTGAATAAAAGAAATGGTTTTTCCCCCACATTTTTTGTGTACAAAGTAGAAAGTCAGTAACATATTATTTTTACAATTTAAAAATAGTCTAAATGGTCCAAATGATCATCTCCTAAAAAGTCCCCCCTCCCTGGCAGTAATAAATTAAAATGTGAAATTCTAGTCTTTACTTGAACTATCAACATTATTGCCCTTGGATGATTTAAATAATTAATAACTAATTAATCATTTCATTCATTTCTATACTGCCCATCTGAGTTGACTGTCACTCAGGGCAGTGAGCAAAAGAGATAAAATGCAAAGACAAAAAAATCCAAAATCTCCCACCAAATAACAAATGATAAAGTACCCAAAGACCATAAATACAAACCCATCATCAATGACAGCAATTAGCTCATAGATATAAGCTCAGGAAAAAAAATAGTTTACGAGCATAATCTTAGCAAATGCCTCTTTAAACAAGAAAGAGACATGGGAGAGGAGAATTCCACAACAACAAAATTCTACTGACTTTTAGAATTATTACGTTTTCAAAAAGTACAAATTAGGAGTGGAAAATTAATTTTTTAAATGATCATTTATAAGCTTTAACATGTTTGATGTTTCTTTTTGTCCAAGTAACATCCCTTCATGTCATCAATGGCACCTCCCTTAAATTCTTTGAGTGCAGATGGGTTTAATGTTCTGTCTTTGTTTGGATACTTTCATATTTGAACTTTGAAATACAAATGCTAGAATCATGTTGGATTCCTCTTGGTGTGTAACTTGCTGTGGCTAAGTGCAAATAATTGAAGAGGTGTCAGTGAGCATCTCAGTTGTGTAATCAGGTTTGCAATGATAACACATCCTGTCAATCCATCAGTTAGCTGCAGTTAGCTGTGGCAAATCAAGGTACACAGATCTTATGCAAGCCCCAAAAGATTCTTGCTAAAAGAAAATAAAGTATTGGATCTGAGTGTAAAAACATTGGGACTAAGTTCTACCTCATTCTATTTCATTCTGTGACTTTGGCCAAGCCTTTCTATTTTAATTCTAAAATAAAAAATGCAAACACAGTGGTGCCTTGCTTAAAGAGTATAATGTGTTCCAAGGAATTGCTCTTTAAGTGAGTTTGCTCTTTAAGCGAAGCACCATTGTAAGTGACCAATTGTGACTTCTGGCCGGGTGGGGTGGGGGTGGGGGATTGCGAACCCCGATTTAGTTGTTAAGTGAGTTTTGGGTTGGTTTTAGTTGTTAAGTGAGGTGACCATTCAGAGAAAATTCTGCTCTTTAAGCAAGTTAGTCTCTAAGCGAAGCACTCCTTATGCGTGGTTTTACTGTACCTGTATTCCTCATTTATTGTCCTAGTATTTATCCTTAGTCTTAAGATATTCATTTACCAACTTCAGTAGAATATACTGTCTGACTTCCATTAATAAGTCACAACTAGATTAGGCCGACTGAATTGGTGGGAATTTTTTGCATAGATCCCTCCATTAATTAAATGGGTCTATTTAGTTTTGACTTACTACTTGATTTCGGTCATTGTTTTTCTTTGAGTTGCTCTTAGCAATAGCAATAGTAAATACACTTATATGCCACCCCACAGCGCTTAGTGCACTCTCTGGGCAGTTCACAGGTAATTAGCATTTTGTTCCCAATAATCTGGGTACTGTACTTATTTACCAACTTGAGAAGGATGGAAGGCTAAGTCAACCTTATGCTGTCAGGATCAAATCCCAGTTGTGAGCAAAGTTTTGGCTGCAGTGTTGCAGCTTAACCACTGTGCCATAAGGACATGTCTCTTTGTTTGCTTTCATACAAACTATTTAGCTTTTTTGAAATATAAGGGAGCAAGTTCTCCTTAGAAAATGTAAAGGAGGCACAGAGCAGAAACAATACTCAAAGCTGACATGTGGAGAAGGAACAACAGACAGTTCAACCCACAACTATAGTCAAAAGCTAACAGAGAAAGATACTGTATTATTTTTGTGTTACATGCTGAAATACTAGCCTGGCTATTTTTCTCAACATTGCAGGAAGTGGTATTGATTTGGAATTGCTTCTCTTCCTTTCTGAATTCTAAGTTGCTCTCTTTTGGTTTGGTAATGGTAACTACTATATACAGTACGTTTAGGTTTGCTGGCTGCAGACGTACAGTAAATACGGTGTTGCAACAGTGCTGCAATCTGTTGCCTACATTTGTAGAGATCTTCACCAGCAGCTTGTCTTCATCCATATGAGGGATGGAGATCTGAAAAGACAATGACTTCTCTTGCTTTTCCTCCTTACCCCATTTTTAGGGAAATGGTGCACCTGGTGTGTGTGTTTTTAAACAACAGAGTTTGCAGGCTTTCTGAAGGCATATAATTTCCCTCGTTGCTGTGTAACACATCAGATGAAGAAATAAGAAATTTTTGTTGTTGGGCCTTTGTTTATGCTACTACAATGGAATATAGGTCTGTGTCTATCTGGGTTTCTTGAAACATGTTAGTGAATAGATTGTAAAGCTAAACATCTACTCATAAGTAGAAGTGGAGGTGACAGATGAAGTGATTGCATGCCTTTCCACTGCTAACCATGCATCACATCTAAATGTAAAACATATATTTTTATGTCAGTTGGGTTTCTGACATGATGACAATGCAGCCTTAACATATCCATAACAATTCTTTATAGCTTGTTTGCCAGGTATTGGTGTTAAGTCCTGACCAATATGCCATAGAAAATATTTAAATGCTTCAGGCAGCATATAATTTTCCCTCCATCATTATTTTCTAAATAATTGTACATGTGGGAAGCTAGTACCTATGAATTGGTATTTAAGGTATTTCGAAAAGCTTTCTTTCAGAAGCTGATTTAGCAGACATTCTAACAACCATACTTGCATTTCTTTGTGTATCTGTGTCTGTGTGTGTCTTGGTGCAATAGAGACAGAGATGTGTGCATCTTTATCAGATGATGTTTTTAGATCTCTGACGGCAAGGTAAACTGAGATTAGTGGTTACTTTACATACATGCAGCTAACCAAGTCTGTTGCTTTATTTTTGTATACTATGTACAATTTGGGATGATGTTTGAAACATATGGCATATTTAATTAGTTGAAAGCCATGCATAATAAGGAATCCTTGCCTAGGATTGCCTTTCAAAATAATGAACTGCACTATCGTCATTGTTCTGTCTTTTGAAATAGTGAGAACACGGTGCACTTTATACTATCAATGTGCCAGTTTTGTCTGTATCTCAGATAATGCTGCTTCACTTTTCACTATCTGATATAGCAGGCTTCAAAATATTAAAGCTTTAAAATATATACATTTATGTCTTATTGTTGGTCAGTGTTTGTCAGGTTCAACTCCAGCTATGGTTTCCCAGTGGAAGTTGATGCAGATACGAGCATCTTCCAGCTCAAGGAGGCGGTTGCTAGGCGACAGGGAGTTCCAGCTGACCAGTTGCGTGTGATTTTCGCAGGGAAAGAGCTCAGGAATGACTTGACACTGCAGGTAAGTCTCCCTTGGTAGTTTTTTTTTTGCCTGGGATGCTTCCCGCTTAACCGCCTCTGCCTCAGACACTGCCAATCTGTCATTCATGCCTGAGATCTAATAGAATAAATAGTGCCTGGGGATTCCTTGAACTTTACTCACACTGCTTCATTAATTCTGACCTTCTTAATTATGCATTAAAACAGCAAACAGAAAGGCTGGGGAAGAAGAAAGACTATGAGAAGAGGGATTGAGCAGGAAAGGTCTGTGCTTAGCGAATAAATGTTTACTGACTACAGGAGCAAGCTCTGCACATTTTCTGTATCTGTTCAGTTTTTACATTACTTATTCCATTTGAATCTTAATGAAGAAGGATGTGAATAAATTGTTCCAAATCAGGCTGCTCAGTCATCATGTTGTACAGAATTTTCAACCCAATTGTGACCTCTAGAGGATAGCAATAAGCTTGCTTTTGCTGCTGTGTAAGAGTGTCTCTGAAAAGGGCAGATGCCAATGAAACGTGGTGTTTGAAGACCTGATCACAGAAAAAGCCACTGAGGCTTCCACAAAGGCAATGGAATGATGATGAAATGTGCCATCTGAACCATTAACAGTTGGAGGGCAGGAGATGTTGAAGCTGTTGAGTCTGCTACTTCTTTTGTGCCATCAAATCAACGCGGGCTTACAGCAACCCTTTCCTGGGTTTTTACATGTAGAATACTCAGAAGTGGTATATCATTATCTTCTTCTGGGAGTGAAGCTTGCCCAAAGCCATACAGGTTGGCTTTTCTTCCAGGATGCACAGTGTGGAATCGCTCTCCGAACCTCTGGGGTTGAGATACCTAATACTGGATTTCACATTCTTATGATCAGCTCCTGTCGGTGCCCAAATGAAAATGGAGGAGGTGGTAGCTTTATGCAGACAAGTGGTTCTTTTAGTTGTTGCTCTCACTGCTTCATCTCATATGGCCGTGATGGCGAACCTTGGCACTCCAGATGTTCTTGGACTTCAATTCCCAGAAGCCCAAGCACCCTGTGAATCCACACGAATGGGTTTGCTGTGATTCATCTGGTCCATACCACCTCCATCGCTCCTGGAAGCGTTTTACTTCCACTTCCAAGAGCGATGGGGGTGGTGTGGCCTGGATGAATCGCAGCAAACCCATTCGTGTGGATTCATGGGGGCTGGGGCTTCTGGGAATTGAAGTCCAAGAACATCTGGAGTGCCAAGGTTAACCATCATGGCCATATGCAAATAGAGGATAATGCTATTGGTCTGATTTCAAGCGCTACGTGAAGACATCAGGGCTGGGGAATTTGTAGTGCACCCAGGTGTTATTGGGCCATCTATCTCTCTGCATATGCCAGTGGACCGGAGGGGCTCTCTAATAGTGTCATCGGCCAGGGGGGCTCGCCTCTCTGGCACAAGGAGGAGAGCCTTTTCTGTGTCCGCACCAGTCCTTTGGAACCTCCTGCCTGTGGAACTGCGTCTCCAGACGGAGTTGTTGCCCTTTAGAAAAAAACTAAAAACCTGGCTGGCGGGCCAAATTTGGGGTGTAGGTGGAGGGGTGGCTTCCGTTGGGTGGTTAATATAGGGGAAGATGCCTGCCCCACAGTTTCTTCGGTTCCTGCACCCCTCTCTTTTTAGGGGTGGGTTCTTATTGCTGGTTTTTATCTGTTTTATTTGTTTTTATCTGTTTTTACCCATTGTTGTGAACCGCCCGGAGTCGGCTTTGGCTGAGTGGGCAGTATAGAAATTTAACAATAAATAAATAAATAAAATAAAAAATCAAATCAATTGTGATTTATGGTTACCTTCCCTGGTTTTTCAGGTAGAAAATGCACAGAAGTGAGGTACCATTTCCCTTTTCTGGAGGTGCCCTAGGACTGTGCAGCTTGCAAATTGCTACACAGTCTGGCTTTCTTCTCAAGAGTCACAGTGGGGAATCAAATTCCCAACATTTGGCTCTGTAGTCAGATGTCTAAATGACTAATCTATAATGGCTATCTGTCCTAGGCAGCATAGTTGATGGAAAAGGAAGATGAGAAAGGAAGTCCAACAGCATCCATCCAGAGGGACATACGTTCCTCATTGCTTGTTCCCTATGTATATACATGGTAAAAGTTATCACTGTTCAAGGGGAAACAGCATGACAAGACAAGATGTAGGATTAATAGTTTCTTTTTTAAAAAAAGGATGATTACAGTGATTTCCTACATTGATGCCTTTGTTGCTATCAGCATGTGTGATCTTTTCTCCAATTTGAAATGTCCTTTAATCTGGCAAAAGATGACAGATGAAAATGTGACATCCTGTAAAGCTGGATATTGGCTGTCTTTGCCCAGGGGAAGGACATTGCTATGCTACTGGTAGTGTTATTGTGCTATTGTCATTGCACAATTGAGAGTACAGAGTGCATTACAGTGATTCATTAGTGGAAAGACAGGATTGTGCTTCCTCTAACTCACAAATGATAAGTAGAATGTATGCAAGAAAGGGGAAAGCATGAGAAGAAGGGAGATAACATTGGCAAAAACTGCCGGCAAAGCAACAAAAGCTAATTGAGTTAATGTATTTACATACACTTGGGTGTGATTGTGTTCAGAGGTGCAGCAGGGCTAGGGAGGTAAGGCAAAGATTTCCCCAAAAGGTGAATTTTGAGGAGGGATCCATAGGAAGAAAAAGAAAAGGCAACATCAAAGGCTGAGACACATTTTGCAGTCACCCAGGAAATTAATTACATTTGTGGAGAAAAGAAACAGAAAGAAAGGAAAAGATTGGTTGCAGGCAAAGACTGTTTTCAAATCAGCCCAGATTAATTGGTGCTCATGTTTACAGCTGAGTGGGGATATTGCTATGCATGGAATAGCTGCTTTATCCAATGTCAAGGAGAGGCCTGCTTTATTAACATCCTTACCTATCCCTTCTCTTCCACGCTATGAGGGTTTATCTCTTTTCTTAAATGCTTCAGGGAGTTTGGCCACAGAAAAGGAAACTATGGAAATGCAAATTGTTCTTGTCCTTCTCCAGTGTGTCTGCTTTGGCTAAGCTGCACATTCCTCATGTATCAAGCACCTTCCCTGGCTTTTATGTGGCTGACTTTAAAGCTTTTATGTAGCTATGGCTACCCTCTTCTCAAACGGAGGATGGGATGGCCTTCCACTCTGCCCTATCTAATAAAAAATTGTAGTGTGTATAAAATGTAACTGTTTGGGGGGGATTTTTTTTAAATGAAAAGCTTTTTGGTGCCCATTGCTAGTCATATGGAGTTTCCTTTGCCTTCTAGAATCAAAGTGTTATAATTGTTGTATAATTGTATCAGGCTGTGTTCTAGGTGAAATGTAAACTGTTGTGTGAGTTTATGCAAAAATGGGGAAACGGTAGCTACTTTCTGAGTGAAGCAAGAAAGGTAAAAATGCCTGTTTTAAGAACGAATTATCCCAAACCTGCACTTCTGTTTCCTCACAATATGATCAGACTCCTCCTTAATTTCTTCCATCCTGAGCTGGTTGTTCCACAGACAGGTCTCTGGGCACACAAGTAATAGTAGTGATTTGCAGTAAAAACTAGTCTTGCTTGCCAGCACACCTGCTGAAGGAATAAAAAATTGCTGGACATTTCATCTGCCGCCCTTGCTGTGTTTCTCAGTGAAATGTTGATGTTTGGTTTATGGAAGCAGAAAGCACAGATCTGAGAGGGGAAGGAAGGGCAGAGTACAGGAATGTCCTCTTTTCATACGTGAGATGCCAGAGAGTAGGAAACTTGTGTTTTATTTTAGTACGGATTTTGAAAAGTCACTCCTTAACACAAGTAGAGGAAAACTGTGTTTGCTTTTAAAGGGAGCCTAACAGAAAGTCGAGACTGTGGTAGCTTAGTGGTTAAGATGCTGAACTTGATGACTGGAACTTTGAGACCCGATGGAGTGAGCTCCCATCTTTGTCCCAGCTCTTGCCAACCAAGCAGTTCGAAAGCAAGAAATTGCAAGTAGATAAATAGGTACCACTTCAGCGAGAAAGGTAACAGTGTTCTGTGCACGCCGATGTCTAGTCATGCTTGTCCACAGAACACATGTCCATAGAAACGTCTGTTGGCTCTTTGGCTATAAATGGAGATGAGCACTGAACCCTAGAGTCGGATATGACTGGCTTTCCAGGAAGGGCGACCTTTACCTTTACCTAAGAAAGTCAAAGAACAAATGCCAATGATACAAGAGTACAGAGTACTGATACACAATATAGCTGTAGGGACATCATTTGTAGACCTTTAGGGCTTGTAAATCATAGGAAGCATGAGATATTCTTGTATAGAAGAATTAAATCAAACTGGCCAGTGGGGGGAGGTGGTCAGGGGAGGAAGATGAACAGCTAAAATGGCTGAACATGGAAAATGCAAAGATAAGGACTGTGTCACTTCTTGTTGCCATTGTCTTTTGTTGAATCTTTACCTATAAAGAGGGGCGTTAACAATTGGACTCCGGTATACATGCCCACACCCGACTATCGTATCCCGTTCCGAGCCTCCTGCACTCGCCCGAACCCGGGCTGCAGAGCACCGCATGGTTGCCGAAGCCGGCAGTGAGGCAACAGCCCCATGAATGGGAACAAAGGGAAACAACTTCAATTCCCAACTTCCTCTGCACCGTGCCGCGCCTCAGCCAATCAGGCTGAGAGGCACAAGCAAAAAGAACATTGGAAAACATGGCGCGCCCAATTGAAATCAAGCCGCAGAAAAGAAACCGCCGCACGAACGCAAACAAAACAAACAAAACTCCAAGCCCCAGCATCCTATGTGCCGTGAGCATTTCAGCTAATCAGGCTGAAGGGCGTGAGCGCGCAGAATGCTGAAAAAGCTGGTGCGTGAAAAATAAAATAAAAACACGCTGGCCTCCTGCAACGGGAGCGCAAGTCCGCCACAGGCGGACGCAGAGTCTCACGGCCTCGCAAACAAACACACACAAACACACACAAACAACCACAGTGAGACACCCGCCAGCCTTCTTTCCCAGAGCAATGGGGAAAAGAGGGACTCCCTCTCCTCCACGCTACCCCACCGAAGACACGGCCACCACCCAAACCACCCCGAACAAAAAAACACACACCCAAGAAAATGCCCAGCATGATCGGGCACCAATATGCTAGTAAGAACATAACAACAGCCTTGCTGGAACAGGCCACAGGAGCCCATCCAGTCCAGCATTCTGTCTCACACAGTGGCTCACCATTTGCTTCAGAGGATTCTCAAGCAGATGCCTTCACCTGCTTAAAATTTCCTGGAAATGGCATTGAGAGATATCCCGCCTATCTCTCTGTACCTATAACAATACTAATTGTGACATTGCTGATGAAATAAATAGCAAGCATTAACCGATAAAAAAGCATACTATTATTCAAGAATTAATATATATGCTGTTTTTGTCCTTGGTATTTTACCATATTTGTTCAAAAGTGTCCTCAGTCAACTTTCTGTCTCCTTCAATCTTTTGTTCATCAAACTAGTCTTACATCTTGTAATTAAAGTGCATTATCAGCATGAAAGTAAGCAGTTTTAGCAAATATGTGAAAGCACTTTCTTTTAATGACTCGTGCTGTGCATTTTCCATACTTCTCCAAATCTGACATTACTTTGGAGTATTATTTATTTAATTTATTGCATTTCTATCCTGCCCTTCTGGACTATTGTCCCACTCTGGCTGGCATACAACATATTGAAATAAATATTTACAATAAAAATTTAAACAAATTGAATAAATTATAAATATCAAGAAGAACAAAAATAGTACCCCTACATTATAAATAAATAAAATACAAGCAACAACCTATTGGCAATGGAAAAGTTAATCACAACCTACTGCTCAGCTATTGGCAGTATATCCTTAAAAGCCTCTTTAAAAAGGAACGGTTTTAGTTGTGTTTTAAATATAGGCAGAGATGGTACCTGGCACAGCTCAACTGGAAGAGAGTTCCACAAAGTTGGTGCCACTGAGAAGGCTTTTCTCCAAGTCACAGCCTTTCTTGTTAATCTCGGGGTTGGAGGAACGAGTGATGCGGGCTGAGTAACAAGGAGTAATGCTGGAGGAAACATTTAGTGACAGAATCCAAAAAATTCCGGGACTTTTTGTCCAGCTGTTTATTC
Source organism: Bradypodion pumilum (assembly GCA_035047305.1). Classification (NCBI taxonomy): domain Eukaryota; kingdom Metazoa; phylum Chordata; class Lepidosauria; order Squamata; family Chamaeleonidae; genus Bradypodion; species Bradypodion pumilum. The sequence goes on from JAWDJD010000001.1 coordinate 94,959,495, forward strand.
TTAGGTAAAGGTCACCCTTGGTGAAAGCCAGTCGTATCCAACTCTAGGGTTCAGTGTTCATCTCTGTTTCAAAGCCGATGAGCCAGCGCTGTCTGCTTCTGCAGATGTTTCCGTGGTCATGTGGCAGGCATGACTAGACACCGGAATGGAGCATGCAGAACACTGTTTATCTTCCCACCAAAGTGGTACCTATTTATCTACTTGCAATTTCTTTCTTTTGAACTGCTAGGTTGGCAGGAGCTGGGACAGAGACAGACGCTCACTCAGCAGCACCCAGGTCTCAAATTGCTGACCTACTGATCTTCCAGTCATCAACAGCATTTTAGCTACTAAGCCACAGCATTCCCTGTTTATTCTTATATCTGGGCAAAATATAGATGTGCAGTGCAGGGAAGGGGATCATTCTGTTTATATTTTCATGTGAAATTACTATATTTACACTACCTGCACTTTTACACAAGAAGAGTGCAGCAATAGCTCTCCTACAACTCCTATCAGCTGTAACAAGGGTATTCAATTATGAGGGAATAGAAGAATTCCCCTCATCCATTCCAATTTTTTGTTATTTTATTTACAGAGATATCTTGGGTCCTCTTGAAGGGAAAAGCACAGTATGAATATCTGAAATAAATAATAAACATGCCCGCTGGGATGCCTATGTTAAAATATCTGAACTTTGTATTGTTATATGAGATCAAAGCTTGTTCATAAAACATGTGTACAAATATACATCTACATGTAGTACAGTAAAACATTCTGTGTGCAGGAAATAAATATATATTGTACAGAAGCATGTACAAGTACAAGTCATCTAAAGGAAAATCTACTGCACAATGTTAATAAAATGGAAAAATGCATAATGAATATATGTACTTAGAAACATGGACATGAAAATACATAATTTTGTTCCTAACTGATGCAGGTTCAAGATGGAATGTGCATCACTTTGAAAAAAAATAGGCAATGGATAAAACTGGATATGTCACATCTGTCCATCCATTCCTTGTTCAGAACTGCTCATTACACAATCAAATACTGGAAGAGAGAAGAAGGTGATGCTTGTGCAAGAAAGTAGCTATGCATAAAGATCCTGGTGCAGGTGTTGGAGTTGTTCAGCTCATGGTTCCTCTTTTGGATTCTGTCCACGGCCATTTTTGTGGACTCTGGAAAAGAGTGAAAATGCACTGGGTTTTTTAATATTCATATTAAAGCAAGCAAAGCAACCACACTTATATGCCACCCTATAGCACTTAGTGCACTGTTTGGGTGGTCCACAAGTTAATTAGCATTGTACCCCAAACATGCTGGGTGCTCATTTTACTGACTTCGGAAGGATGGAAGGATGAGTCAACCTTGAGCCCTGGTCAGGATTGAACTCACAACCTTTTGGTTGCAGTAGAGCAGTGACTGCAGTGGCTCAAGTGGCTATGACGCTGACTGGGAGGCAGAAGGTCAGCAGTTTGATTCCCAAGTACTGCAGGATGTAATAACCTCCTGTCTTTGTCCCAGCTCCTGCCAACCTAGCAGTTCGAAAGCAAGAAATTGCAAGGAGATAAATAGGGACCACTTTGGTGGGAAAGTAACAGCCTTCCATGCACACTCTGGTGTCTAGTCATGCCTGCCACATGACCATGGAAACATCTGCAGAAGCAGACAATGCTGGCTCTTTGGCTTTGAAACAGATGAGCACTGAACCCTAGAGTCAGATACGACTGGCTTTCGAGCAAGGGAAACCTTTACCTTTACTGTAGTTTAACCACTGCACTGCTAGGGCCCTCAAAATAGGGAAATACCAACTTTAGCAGTCCCAATACATCTGTAAGTCAAGGTGTTAGATTCTCTCATCCTGGTTTAAAAATAATATTTTAAAAATGTAAAGTGTTGCAGGCAGATTGTTAAACTGGAGATTTATGGGGATCACATATCTACCCTGTTACAACAGTTTCACTAGCTACCAGTCTGTTTCTGGTCATATTCAAAGTGCTGGTTTTACATATAAGGCCCTAAATGACTTGGGTCAAAACTACATGAAAGACAGCAGGTTTTAAGCCTTCCTATGTTTCGAAATCATTGCGGGAGGTTTTTCTCTCCGTCCCACCACCCTCACAGGCAGAGCCATAGCCCGGGGGGGGGGGACTCTCCTGAGCTACCAGACGTTTGATTATTTCTGACTTCATTTGGAGGTGCTGGAGCAGCTTCCGGAAGAACATCCCATTCCTGTGCTAGAGGTTTCCATTTTTTACTGAGATTCCTCCTAGTGCAATACACCCACAACCTGAACACCTATTGTTTAGGTTTATTTATGGACTGCAGTGGCCCAAGTGCCTAAGACGCTGACTGGAAGATGGGAGGTCAGCAGTTCGATTCCCGAGTACTGCAGGATGGAATGAGCTCCCGTCTTTGTCCCAGCTCCTGCCAACCTAGCAGTTCGAAAGCAAGAAATTGCAAGTAGATAAATAGGGACCACTTCGGTGGGAAGGTAACAGCGTTCCGTGCGCTTCGGTGTCTAGTCATGCCTGCCACATGACCACGGAAATGTCTGCAGCAGCAGACAGCACTGGCTCTTCGGCTTTGAAACAGAGATGAGCACTGCACCCTAGAGTCAGATATGACTGGCTTTCGAGCAAGGGAAACCTTTACCTTTATTTATGTTTAGTTTGTTAATGAAGATTCGAAATAGTTATTGAGATGGGACCTTGACAAGCATTTATCATTAATACAACTTGCCAAGTGAGAACCAGCCTGTGTTTATGAAGAATCCACAGCACAGGGATGCATGGTAAGAAAAAACATTCCATGGACAGTGGTCCAGTTATCTAATGGGTGATAATGTTGATAAGAAACAATCAACCTTGTGATTTAAATTGTGCTGAACTCAGGCTGAAACTGAGGGAATCACGTGCACAACCCAATACCAAGTTGTTTGTGTTCAATATCAGAAAATGATTATGAAACAAGATGTAAGGGATTTACGTAGGGCCTGTGCCTGGATGAGAAAGGAGGAGGGTTGGGCGTTGGCTTATCAACCCGGCCCTGTAAAACCTTATTGGTGAAGAACAAACAAGGACCCACATTGCCCAATATGTTGTAGTGGTGGAGACAGGCAGCACACAGCATGAGAAGGATCTTCTACTTCTTCTTCCTCTTCCTCTCCTTCTTCCATATCCCAATCCAAATATTGGCGATCATCATGGCAATCAGCCATGATTGCAATCAGAACACCTTATCCAGTATCAGACTCCCTGAGCACAAACTCTGCTCTTCTGCAAAAGTTCAAATGAAGTTAATGGATCTTCATGGACTTCTGGAGCTACTGCTAATGCTTTATGGGGCTTCTTGTTGTTGTTCTGCTGTATCCAAATCCAAATATCAGTGATCCTCATGGCGATCAGCCATGAAGACTGTCCTGAGAATATAATGCAGTGGCCTTTCATCTGCCTTCCACATTGCAGCATGACAGCCATACCACTGATCCAGCTCTGCGAGTCACTTTCTGGTTCTGATCCCTTTTGGCAGGCAAAGTCCTCATCAGCCCCACACCATTATTGATGAAGCTGCTGCCCTCCATCAAGATGGATTCAAGTGGGATTTAATCCAATTGGGGACCATCACCCTTCCCTGTGGACTTTGGCACACAAGCCATTAGTCCTCAAGGTTGTCAGGTTAGTTAACCGCTGCCTGACACTTGGCATTGAGTCTCTGGCAGTATAGTCTCTTATTACCAAAGCAGGATAACCTGGCCAGACTGATTGAGAAGGAACTACTACTGTACTACCAGAAGTACAAGTTGGATTTTGAAGAGGCTGGGGAACTAGAGACCAGATTGCCAACATTCACTGGTTCATGGAGAAAACAAAATACCAGAAAAATGTCTACTTCTGTTTCATTGTCTACTCCAAAGCCTTTGATTGTGTGGAAAACAGGCTGAACACAGAACTGTAGATGCCTTCAAACTGTGGTGCTGGAGGAGACTCTTGAGAGTCCCCTGGACTACAAGGAGATCAAATCAGTCAATCTTAAAGGAAATCAACCAATCTTAAAGGAAATCAACCCTTACTGTTCCTTGGAAGGACAGATACTGAAGCTGAAATACATCGGCCATCAAATGAGAAAAGAGGATTCACCGGACAAGATCTTCATGGCAGGAAAGATAGAAGGCAAAAGGAGAAGGGGGTGGCAGAGGATGAGATGGTTACACAGTATAATTGATGAGGTAGGTGTGGATCTGGGCAGAATCCGGAGGATGGCAAATGACAGAGGAGCCTGGTGTGCTGTGGTCCATGGGGTCTCGAAGGATTAGACTTAACTGTGCGATTGAACAAGAACAAATATCACTGTTAGATAGTGTGTCATTGGAGTGAATTGTTTGTAATTCAAAATGCAAACAGCAGAATTTTCAGATACTCTGTTTTTAGAACTATTGGTTCTGTGGAAAATATGTACTGCAATAGAATATAGATGCATTGTGACAGGAGAGGTTACTTTAAAGGGAATAGTTTTTGTCACTTAAATAAGTAGAGGGATTAGAAAATTTCCAATTATTCTAGAGGAACATATCAAAAGAGTAAAAGATTTGGCATTTTGGTTTTGAATCATTATTTATCAGACAGAGATTTTCCCACACTAATTAAATGTCCCTCAAGAAGGAAACATGCAAAATGGATCATAGAGCTTTTCATGAGCAGCTGTATAAAAATATTTCTCTTCAGTCAGCTGGAACAAAAATTATTTGTGTTGTCACTCTTCCTGATATGATGCTATCATTTTTGTTAACTGTCTGCGGTTAAGCATTGCTTTTATGTTATTCAGGCACCCATGTTAAGGCAAATCAGGCCTCTTAACAAAAATTGGAAAATGGCTTCAAACCCTAGTGTTGAATTTTTAGCTATGAAGAAATCTGGCTAACTTTTTGCTGATGTAACATCAGTACTTGATGGTAACAATCCTGAATATAAGAGAAGGCATGGTGTAACAGCTAGGAGAGGAGAAAGGCATGTAATTTCACAGACTACTCCTGATTTCTTTACAAAATCTAGGAGGGGAAAAATCCCATTACATCTGTTCTTCATGTCCACACGTGGGTTCTAAGCAACATTTAGAACTTGATAGTTGTAAACAAAAGAGTTCTGATAGAAAGCCTTCTCCAAGTCCTTAGCATGCAATTTCAGAAAGATGGGATTCTCACATTTGCACTTGTTTCCCAATGGATGGTTGTTGCTGTGGTAATTGAGAACTAATTAGGAAGATGGGAACCATACCATTTTTGTACAGTATACAGGAGAATGGAGATGATGTTCCTGACTAGAATTCCATTGTTCAACTTTAGAATGTGACAAATGCTGCTCCATGCAGGTGGAGAACCCATATGTAGGAATTAATATGTGAGAACATGAAGGGTAATACTTTCAGAGAAACCAATTGTTCATATGGATCTGTTTTTAGGTTCTGTTTTCTCTCTCTTAATGTCTGACTAATGAAATCACTCACTTCTCTTAATTCGATGTCTTGGCACTTTCGGTCTTTGGAAATAATGCATTATTTTAAATGTGCTAGCGTTGATTTCATTGCTCATTGGACCAACCAGGAAATGTGGCACCAATCAATCCAACTTCACAGCAATATCTTAGTCTCTTCTCTTCCTGAAGCAGAGACTACATGTGTATGCACATCCTGTCCACAAACACTTAGAACACTAAGAAAAGACTTCTAGACCACTTTCAGATGTACAGTATTTGGCAAGGCACTACAGATATTATGCCTGAAAATATAGGTCAGTATCCTGTTGCATTACACAACTGCAGAAAGGTTATTGTTTAAGCACTGTCCCCACTTGTTGCAGGCTCCCTTACTCTTCTTCACAAAACTCAACTAGACAAGTCACCAGTTTCCCACCACAGCCATCACCTCTGCAAGAAATTAACAGAATTTGTTTCCAGTCTTCTTTGGATCATTTAGTTTGAGAAATGCTTTTAAATGTTTGCCTCTGACATCTAATGGGGAATTAAGATGAAATAATCCTCATGACTTCTCTCCTATGCACAACTATGTCTGTAGAAATTTCTACAGATAATGTGAACTTTATGTTTTCCGTATATACTCGAGTATGAGCTGCGTTTTTTAGCCCCAAAAAGTATATACTCGAGAATATACGGTATGTTTTGGTGAGCTAGTAAGTCTTCAAGCGCTACAGGATTCTGGTCCTGCTGGAACAAGGCTATTACAACACAATAACTATCCCTCTGGAATTGCTGTGAGTGCCATTTAAAAATGCAATGGTCCATGGGGTCACAAAGGGTGGGAATCGACTGTGCGACTGAACAACAACAACAACAAAATGATTATGGATGGCTGTGAATGAAAGGTTATGACTTTACGTTGTAATCAGTATGGTGTGAGTATTATTGAACAACTGCCTGTACTACTTGGAGAATCACATTCTAGGTTTAAAAAATTGCATTCTCTCAAAGATCAAATTTTGTTTTTTGACTTGGGAGGAAGAGGTCAATCTCGTAATGATCTTGAGCAAGAACAGTACAACTGCGTTGAATTTATTTTGTCCCTCTGATTCAGAAACTGCGTTTTAAGAAGCATCTTTATTTTCTTCAGTCTAAAAAAATTAATTTTAAATTTAACATTAACTTACTGAGGGCATTGCAGTTTGTAAAAGTCAGAGATAAATATTGGTCTGTTTTTGATTTGTTGTGTGTTTTGTTATTTTATTTGAAACTTATATGTATACCGCCCAGAGTGAGAAATTTCCCAAATGAGCAGTATAAAAATGTAATAAATAAAAATATATATACATGAATATTTCAAATAATAAACCACAACAGACTCTCGTAAAACAGCTTGAAAAGCACATAGAGGAAGAGTCATGCTGATTGTGGGGAGGCCTGCCAATATAATATGTACACCTTCATTCTCCACTAATTTACCCACCAGTAAGAAGTCAGGAGATCTGCAGTTCACATGATCAAAGACCCCAAGATATGGGCCAGAGAAATATGGTTGTAATAATGGATCTTCTCCCTGATTTCCATATAGTCTCTGGGTTTTCTGTGCAGAGCCAGTGTGCAAAGGACGGAGCAGAAAATCTGCAAAAGGGAAAACTTTGGGGGATAGGACCCATAGGCCAATATGTTCTCATTAGCCCTATACATACAATAGTCTGGCCCGGTTATCCTGCTATGGTAATAGAGTAGACCACACTGCCAGCGACTCTACACCGAGTGTCAAGAGGGGGTTAACTAACCTGACCAACAAGAGGACTAACCACCTTGGCAAAGTCCACAGGGATGGTCCCCAAGTGGATTAAATCCCACTTGAATCGATTTAGATGGAAAACAGCAGCTTTATCAATACTGGCCTAGGGCTGATGAGGAATTTGCATGCCAAAAGGGATCAGGATCAGAACGTGACTTACGGAGCTGGTTCAGTGGTACAGGTGTCAGCTGTGATGCGGAAGGCAGATGAAAGGCCATGACATTATATCCACAGGACAGTCTTCATGTCTGATCACCATGATGATCACCAATATTCGGAATTAGATACGGCACAAGAAGAAGAAGCTCTAAGAAGGAGCCCTAAGCTTATTGATTCAACTGGAGCTGAGTACTTACTGACTTAACTATCTAGAAGTTGATTCAATGGATCTATTCTAGTTAGTGTTAGAAATAGGATACAGGCTGCTGTATTTCTTCTTTGCTTCTTAAGTCTTGCTGTGTAGCACTTTTCCAGGTATTCATGTTCCTATAAGTTCTGTTCTCAGTATAGCAGACATAGTATATTGATAAATAACTCAATTTTTGTTAGAAAAACACATGCAATTATAAACTTTTTGTTGCAAAGCAAAGGGGCTTGTACTTGTTCTGACAAACACATGCACATGTTCATTTAGAGGGCCCTTAAAGATGCAGCCTCTTCCTTAATGTAAAGAAAGACAAAAGAGCAACAGCAATAACTTGGAGGATTTTGTATGTATAGAAAGCTGTACATACAAAATTGCTAGCTTCTGGTTTTCTGCTGAAGCCTAGCTTTCATTCTTAACTGGTCACATATTACTTAAAGGTAAAAACAAAATCCATGACATCTCAACTTTTGGTCTATATTCTTTCAGCACATTTCTTTGCTTTAAGACCAGCTGACTTGCATCTCACAAAAAAGAAAAAGAAGACATTCTGTTTTTGAAAGGTTTTTACAAAGCTTTCCTCTGATTATGGCCTCTATCTTCTTAGGCCATAAGAAGTGGGACATGCTCCCATCTGGTGATTGGTTACTCTCAGAAAGTTCAAATCATTCAAGACATACTAACAGCTCTTTAATATTGTTATACTTTCCAGTGGTTATGAAGTGCACTCCCCATAAGTCCCAGTTGTACTACAGACAGTGGTCAGACGTTTTGTGATTGTAAGAGTTAAAACTGTGGAGCAAATAAAGCTGAGTCTGTGCCTAAGGCTCCTGTGAATATGCTGGCTGTTGGGGTTTGGTACATACAGCATGGTTAGAAAAAGGTAATATTTCCCATATCTAGTACAGTATCTATTATAAAGGGGCTTGTCAGTCCTGAATATGCATCACACATGTAAAGAGATCCTGTCTGGCCATGTTATCCTGCTATGGTAATAGAGTAGACCTTACTGCCAGCGCTGCTGAGTATCAGGCCAGCAGTTAACTAACCTGACACCCTAAGGACTAATGGCCTTGGGTGCCAAAGTCCACAGGGAAGGCTGATGGTCCCCAAGTGGATTAAATCCCACTTGAACCCATCTTGATGGAGGGCAGCAGCTTCATCAATACCATACCTGTCAACTGTGGCTCCGGTGAATCCGCGACCTGCGCAGACCGGGTCTGCGCAGGTTGCATTGTATGCATGTGCGTGAAGGGCAACGCCACTTGCGTAGCCTTCTACGCAGGCAGCGTAACCTTCTGAGCATGCGTGGAAGGGAGCTACAGAAGTGTAGAGCCCTTCCACGCATGCGTGCAACGCGACCTGTGCAGATGGGCTGCGCAGTGCCTCCTTTTCCCCGCTGCAAAATTACGGGGTTTTGGCAGCGCGGGTCGTGAAATGGTGCAAATCGGCACCGAATTATGGGGTAATCCCGGCCAAATCAGGATGGTTGACAGGTATGATCAATACTGGCCTGGGGCTGAGGAGGACGTTGTGTGCCAAAAGGGCTCAGGACCAGAAAGTGACTCACTGAACTGGATCAGTGGTACTGGTGTCACACTGCAATGTGGAAGGCAGATGAAAGGCCAATGCATTATATTCGCAGAACAGTCTTCATGGCTGGTTGCCACAAGGATTGCCAATATTCAGATACGGTAGAAGAAGAATGTAAAGAGAAGACAACTTTCCTGTCCTGTGCTGGGGAGGAGATGGAGAAGGAGATTATGAAAGAGAGAAAGATATTTTCAGTGGTGTTGGGGCAGTCTCAAAACAAGTCTACATTGCTTGCCTACATTGGGGATCCGGACGGCCATTTCCTTCACCGTGTGGCACTTCCTGGTGTGGTTGATGGGGGGCACATATGAAATGGTGCCGTGACCCAGTTCTGACCCATGGGCTACAGGTTGAGAATTCGGTACTAACCGAATAATGGGGATGGGGGGGCAAGAGGCACTGGGGCATGTGAGGAAGGTAGGATCCTTTTTGAAATGTATGAAAGTGATTGAAAGGACAAGGAAGGGGAAATTCTTGACCCCTGAAGCAGGATCTGAGAACAAAAGCCTTGCGTCTCTGTACCTGCATTTTGCCATCTTCAAGGTGGGTTGTGAGAAATTCTTCTTTCATACCCAGATTAGGGTTGCCATATGTCACATTTTTACGGGATTTGCCCGGATTCAAACTGTCCCATCCGATTGAAGGAAAAACATGTAAAAGTCCTGGGCATAGCTGTCAAGTCTCCAATAATAATAATAATAATAAGTTTTCACACCTTGTCAGGTGACCCTGGTGGAAGCCTGGAAAGTAGAAGACTCTTCCTATTGGTTAGTTAGGGAGAGAATTTTAACTACAATCTGATTAGTTTTTATGTGTTTTTATGTTGTTTTTAGTGGGTTGGGATGGTATTTTTAAATGGTTATTGTTTTATCTGTGGTTATATTGTATTTCATATATGTTGTTAGCCGCCCTGAGTGATGTTTCTCATCAGGAGGGTGGGATAAAAATTTATAAATAAATAGAAAAAGTCCATCTCTATTAGCAAAAAAAAAAAAAGTCTTCATTCTTTTTAGTTATCTCAGCAGGTGCAGGAATAAACAGTGGGGAGTATCTTTTTCACAGGAAGTATGTATTCATGCTAGTACAAAAGGAGACATGCAAGAGCTGTCACCCAGCAGGAAGACTGTGGTTAATCTGTTTTATTTCACTGCTGACGATATTCCTTTAGACATGCTGAGTCAGGGCTTGTTGCTCAGATGAACACTATGTTCAGGAGTGCAGCCAGTGGGGGTGAGTGTTGGACAATTTCAATTTTTTCTTTGGCAAACAGGTGGACAGAGCTGGCTTGTTAAAAGTAAATTAGACATAGTCACTCTGCCTTCACACAAAACGATATATGACACCTTGTTCATTTTGCAGCTGTGTCTATGGAAGCATATGGTCCTCCAGATGATGTTTGACTGCAGTTCCCATTATCAATCACCATTAATTATGTTCAGATTGGTGATGGAGACTGGGAAGGTAAACAGCGTTCTGTGCACTCTGGTGTTGAGTCATGCCTGCCACATGTCCACGGAAACGTCTGCAGATGCAGACAGCACTGGCTCTTTGGCTATAAACAGATATGAGCACTGAGCCCTAGAGTCGGATACAACTGGCTTTCGAGCAAGGGCAACCTAATAAACTAATCAGAATCTAAAGAATTATAGAATTACCTCTGCATGCCTAAGGAAGTTTTGGACTAGTGTGTTTCCAACCAATCATCCTTCTTGCTATGTGGCATCTCTTTCGAAAATGAGAAGAGTAATATTATAATGAAGATGATTTATTTATTGAATTTCTATACTGCTCATCTGGGTGTTGTCCCACTCTGGGCAGTGAACAAACAGAAAAAGATGTTCAGATTTTTTTTCCAAAGTGAAAATCACTCTTCCTTATTACATTGTGCTTGAAAGCACTGTGTAAATGTTCTTTGCAGCTCTGTTGAACCTGGCGATCAGCCATGAAGACGGTCCTGTGAATATAATGTTGTGGTCTTTCATCTGCCTTCTGCATCACAGTGTGACACCCATACCACTGACCCAGCTCCACAATTCACTTTCTGGTCCTGAGCCCTTTCGGCACGCAAAGTCCTTCTCAACCCCAGGCCAGTATTGATGAAGTTGTTGCCCTCCATCAACATGGATCCAAATGAGATTCAATCCATTTGGGGACCATCACCTTTCCATGTGGACTTCGCCAAGGCTGCTAGTCATCAGGGTTGTCATGTTACTTAACCACCACCTGACACTTGGTGTTGAGTTGCTTGTAGTATGGTCTACTCTATTACCATAGCAGGATAACCTAGCCAGACTCTGAACAGGTTTCTTACAGCAGCTGATATTGGCCAAGAGCAATCTCACCAGATTCTGCCCTAGGAGTTAACAATGTTAGAGGGCTCTGTTTCCTACCAGGAGTGGAAAAAATGGTCTTTAGGAAGGGCTTAGATACTTTCTGCAGAATTAACCAACCTCATGCCCTGTTTGTGACTGCACAGAGGCATTTATCCAGCTACTATCGGAAACAGAATGCTGGGCTGAATGATCTACAAGATAAAGGTCTCCCTTGCTTAAAAACCAGTCATGTCTGACTGTAGGGGTCAATGCTCATCTCCATTTACAGCCAAAGAGCCAGCCCTATCTGCAAACATTTCTGTGCTCATGTAGCAAGAATGACTAGAAGCCAGAGCTCATGGAGCACTTGTTATCTTTCCTACAAAACCAGTACCTATTTAGCTACCTACAATTTCTTGCTTTTGAACTGCTAGGTTGGCAGGAGCTGGGGCAGACGACAGGTGCTCACTCTGTCATGCAGCACTTGGGTCTCAATCTTCTGACTTGCTGACCTTCTGGTTATCATGTTCAATGTCTAAATCACTAAGCCATCATAGCCCATTGATCTTCATGGTACTTCCATTCATATGTTTATCCATGGACAGTGCTTGAGTTGGTTCCATGTGAATTGGTTGCTGTTTTTGCTATGTGGTGCAAGAGGGAAAACTCTGAAGTTGCCCTGACCCTCACCTCTTGCATATTTATAATTAGGAGATGTATACAACATTTGTTGGACTGCAGCTGACCGCAATCCAGAAATGCAGCTGTGCTTTTTTAAAAAAATCTGCTTTGTTTTTAAGGTCCTTATGCTCTATGACAAATCATATTTTCAACCTCCTTCAAATGCTGTAATATGTCAGATGCTTTTGTGTATATGACTGGTGCTATAGGGCAAGACTGTATCATCCAGAATATGCCTAACTGTGATATCATCTGTTTTATGTGGGAATGAGCTGTAAAAATATTTAAGAATGGAACAACAAGTAAGCCAAAAAAAGCCTGCTTAATCCAATATGTTAAATCTCCAGTATGGAGACAGAGTTGGTTTTCTTAAAAATGAAAAATAGAAAATGAGAGCAGGAAAGGCACAGGAGCCCTTTGTTTAGAGAACTGGAAATGCTGCATCGGTTTGTTTATACATTTATAGTCCACCCTATAGCACAGCATCCCTGGGTAGATTACAAAGCAGTATGAAACAATTCTAAAACATAGGATATTTAAAACAATTTAAATAAACTAGCAAAAAGTTAAAACATTAAATAAATAAATGACCTTTAAGCTTACTTTGATTTTTTTTTAAATTTGCTTTGATGCAACTTAAGGTGTTTTAAAGACAAGGTCAGCAGTTCGATTCCCGAGTACTGCAGGACGGAATGAGCTCCCGTCTTTGTCCCAGCTCCTGCCAACCTAGCAGATCGAAAGCAAGAAATTGCAAGTAGATAAATAGGGACCACTTCGGTGGGGAGGTAACAGCATTCTGTGCACGATCCGGTGTCTAGTCATGCCTGCCACATGACCACGGAAATGTCTACAGCAGCAGACAGAGCTGGCTCTTCGGCTTTGAAACAGAGATGAGCACTGCACCCTAGAATCGGATATGACTGGCTTTCGAGCAAGGGAAACCTTTACTTTTACCTTTAGGCTAGTGTGTTCCCAGACTGCATAACTGGTAAATAGTCAATGAATAATCCTTTCACAAAGTTGTGCACGTCTGTTCCATAATAATTACATAATAATATAATAATTACAGTTTGGGAAGTTTGTTGTGAATTCTCCTACCCTACCCTCTCTACATTTTCAAAACTCTTGTGTAGTAATTATTGCTGATATTGATTGTCAAAACAGATGACTTCAAATTTTAAAAACTTGTATGCTTCTAAGCATTGGTAAAAGACTGCAGACAACTGGAATCCTGGTTTTCTTTAAAACACTTAACCTTACTATATCAAGAATCTGGAAGATAAACAATACGGTGAATCCCTTGAAACCCATTTCTTTTCCAAAATATTTCTTTTCAGAAATAGGTGTGACTCTCCTTGAATAACAGCTTTATTTATTTATTTATTTACTGCCCAACTGACCAGATCAGGGATTCTCAACCTGTAGCCCACGGGCCGAATGCAGCCCACAGTGCCATTTCATGTGGCCCCCACTGCCTCCACCACATCAGGAAGTGCCATATGATGGAGGAAGGTCAAAATGGCTGTCCGGCCCCTGAAGCTGTCTGAGGTAATGTTACCCGGCCCTCGGCTTAAAAGGTTGAGAACCCCTGGACTAGATTGTCACTGCGTATACATAAAAATATAAATATGATGCATAAGAAAAAATAAAATCCTCTCAACTAAACCATACAAATCCCACATATAAAACTTTATTTCAAAACCATATCAAACACAGCAGTGGTAGATCAATAAACAAATACAGGACTAATAAAAACAGGGAAAACTGGGGGAAAATAACAGGGCAGAATATCATCAACATTTCTCCTAAACAATTCTAATTTAGCTAGTTTGTGGAATATGGTGAGTGAGAGGACCTGGCAGATGTGCAGTGAGAGAGTGTTCCATAAATACGGTGCCGCCGCCACCAAGAAAGCTCTATTTCTGCTTAAGGTTTTTCTGATCTTTAACGGGGTGGGTAATCACAGTCCATTCCATCTTTAAGAAAACCTGATTGTCCGGGCCATATATATCATAGAGGCATGCCACCAGGTATATAAGGCACATCTGCCAGATGTTCATCACACACTTTGTTTTACCAAATGCAAATTGAAGGTGTTTTTTTTTAAAATCTGCTGAGGGGCCTATGTAGTTTTTGAGGGCCGTAAACATGTTCTCGATCATCCTGATCTGATCAAAGAATGTCATCATTTGACTATTAACCATCATGAAATAAAAGCATACAAAGCTGGGAAGGAGGAAATAAAAGCAGTGAAGGAGGATGAGCGGCACCTGAGGGCGGTCTCGATGCTCTCAAAAACTGCTTGCCCCGCTGCCGAGACCACACCTCCGCTCGACCAGTGGCCGGCCGGGAAGGAGGACGAGCGGCACCTGAGGGCAGTCTTGAACGCCCTCGGGAGCCGCTTGCTTTTCCACCTCACTCAAAAGCTGCTCAGCCACCACTGAGCCCGGCGGGGTTTTTGATGCCGGCCGGTAAAGAATGAGCGGCACCTGAGGGCCTTTCCACCGCCTTCAAAAACCGCTGCAGCCACCACCGCACCCGGTGGGGTTCAATTGGTGCCCCACTGTTGTTGCTGCTCCTGGGACTAAACCCCTTTTTGTCCTGGCTGGAGCCGATGCCAGTGTGAAGACCTTCGCCGGCACCCTTGCAGCTGCTGTCGCCCTGGGGCCAACTGGACTGCCGTGGCCACATTTGCTGCCGCGGTCGAGGTGTGGAGCACCTTCCCCCGAGTTGTTGGGGGGAGTGGTAGCTCCTGTGACTTTTTCCAGCGGACATGGTGGTCTTGCTATGCTGGGTTTGTTGTATTATTGTTGTATTATTCTTATATTTACTGTATATTTATGATGTAACTGTGCTGTGTATTTTTGTATTTTGATATGCTTACTTTGTATTGAACTGTATTTTGAATTCACTGCACTTTTGTATTATTACTTTGTTGTTATATTGTTTGAATATGTTGTTTGCCGCCTTGAGTCAGCCTTGGCTGAGAAAGGTGGGGTACAAATGAAAAATAGATTGATTGATTGATTGATTGATTGATGTTCCAGAGTAAAGAATGCAGAATAAATGTGCTGCCAGTTTGTGGTTCTTAAACATATTAAACATAAAATTGCATTATGAAGTTTGCAGAGCTTAGGAACATGTTTTTTTAAATCCTTCTAGAAGTGGTGGTTCCCCAAAAGGCAACATTCTCAAGCTGTTGTAGTTTGTAAACATTTTTACATCCACAGCATTGATAGCAATGATTAGTAGTAGCCTGACATTATGAATGTAATGAATGCTATGAATGTTTCAACCAAAGAACTTGCTTTGTTGTTATATAACAATGTGGTAATTACATGAACAGATTATTCTGATTGACTCTTTGGGGCATAGAAGCAGACATTAAATAAAATGGTGGTTGTACTGCACATTTGCTGTGTGACTTTAATGTGTAGTGATTTTCATCTGAAACATCTGCTATAATGAACTTGACATTTGCACTAATGACAGAATCAGTTTACTTAATGTCCTGCATTAAATTTGCTTCCCCAAAGAATTGTCCTTTTGTCAAAGGCGAGGGCAAATTTATTATTGTTGTTTTGCAGGAAACACATGTTGCTACTTTGAGAAATAGAAAAGAAATAGCAGCATCTATCCATGCAGGGCTGTCTAAAGTGAGACATTCTAAATTTGGTGCCTAGACACTAGACCAACACACTTGGAGTGCACTGGTGCGTGGAAGCAATTGATGAAGACAGACTCAAATCCCAAATGGTCTTGGTTGATTTCTTTTTTAATGAGAGCTGGAAGAGAGGATAACATTGTTAACAAAAAGCATAGTGAACCAAAGCAAGTACCCATAGTCCAAACCATTCTGAATATTTCTTTGATGCTATCAAATCACACTGAAGCATTTTAATATCTCACTAGTTTCACTGGAAGAGTTAACATAAGGTGTTAAAACTCATATAAACCCAAGTGAAGCCTCCATATTTGGAGGCTGCATTCTCTAGACACAAGAAATAGTGGGGGGAAATTGAGAGAGCTTCTTGTCTTCAAGTCTTACATCTGTACTACTCTGAAGGTAATTGCCTGGGCACTGCTGGAGAAGGATGCTAGACCAATTACCTGTAGAACATTCCTTGATTTGATCCAAGGGCAGATTAACTTATGTCTGCATAGTTAACATGATGGTCTTTCCAGTATCAACGTATGGCTATGAGAGCTGGACCGTAAGGAAGGCTGAGCGCAGAAGAATACAGTGGAACCTCATACAACAATTGCCCCCTATAGCAATGAAATCACATGACAATTAGTTTTTTTTGGAGGAAATGGCTTCCCACATAACAATTTTCCCTATTGGAAAAATCGCACAACACTTTTTCAATGGGAAAAACCACTTAGCAAAAAAATAATAATTGTTGTACGATGCATCTCATAGGAAAAAATCGCTATACGATGCATATATTCTATAGAAATTGTTTTGTACAACAAAGAGCCCCGTAGAATGGATTAAAATTGTTGTATGAGTTACCACTGTATGTGTTTGAATTTATTCCATCAAAATAATGGGATTTAAATGTGCCTAGTATTCATTGGATTACATGTTATATTTTATTAGAAATACCAGATTGTACAAGTAAGAAATCCCTTCATCTCCCCAACCAACCTCTTGCTCTGTCTGTTCCCCCTTGCTCCTTTTCTCCTCTCCTTCACCTCCAATCTTTTACTTTCTCATTAATCTTCCTTTCCCTTCAAAGCAGCACTTGTTCATCTTCTCTGTATGCCTCCTCTCCTTTCTGCTAACCTTACTAAGCAATATAATTTTTCTTCTTTCTCATTGGCATGTTTGAAGAGTTCAGGAGTCCAACGACGGAAAGTACCTAGTGAATCTGCATAGTGGACATTTGGAAGAGTAAATATCCCATAACTGCCCCTACCTTTGTTTTAGTTTTTTTAATGAAGACCTGGCACCCGTTTGCTTGATATAGCATTGCAGATGACCAAGATATTTCATTAGCTAAAACATATTAATCAATTTTATAACAAAAATAATCCAGAGGTGCACAGCTCAAGATTCCTTTAGTATCCAAGTCAAATTTCAGATTTTTGGTTTTACTCTCTTGGTTTATAGAAAAGACAGATAAGCAGACAAATATTCTTTATTATTATTAGAGTGTGAAGTGCACATCCATGGTGAATTGTCAGATCCCATCCCACAAGCTGGGACTTCCAAGTCCCGAGCCAGGAGATATGTTCTGCTGCAGATGGAGAAGGGTCAGCTGTGTGAGGAGGAACAAACTGAGGGAGGCTGAGCCAGTGGGGATAACAGGGCATTGGGGTATGTGTGTGTGGTAAGGCAAAAAGGGTTAATCCAGAGGGCTGGGCACCCATCTTCTGCATGACTGCAGAGGAGAGGAGGGTGGCTCCAGCAACGTGCCCACTTGTGGTGTCATCCATTATGACCCCACTTTGTTGCTGGAGGAGCAGCTGCAGCAGGTTCTCAAGGGAGGTGCTGAGGAGAGCTGTGAAGCCCAGTTGACATCTCCCAGTTTTGCTGACCATCTCTTAAAAGAAAACTTCCCAGGACCCTGTGGGACTCCAATTAATGTAACTGGAGGCCCCAACAGGCAGTTGGTGCTCAAGGGGCTATTGAAGGAAACAGCCCTCACGGGACTTGGGGGAGGATGCAGACACTCTGCCTATATAATAACCACTGCTTGAAGCAATGACACATGGAATTATTGCCAGGGATTCTTGCCACTGCTAGCCAATTGTCTAACTTTTCTTTTAAAGTGCCTCACTCTTCCTTCTAGGCCACAATAATGATATGCAGGCAAACATTACATTGGAAGTTGAAGACGGTGCCTGCTATATTAATGTTTATTTGTAAGATGTTATGTACGAACACATAGCGATGAGATGCATCTGAATGCAGAAACAACCATAGAAAATGTTCATTTTTCTTGGCTGCTGAACCAAATCGTCTGACTGTCTGATAGGAAAGTGGTTGAAGCAGGGAAGGCTGAATATAAAATGATTAGTCTGTTTTCTGCTTTTAAAATTCATACTGGCATTGTGTTTGCATATTGCAATCCAGAAAAACATAAAATGCTGCAGCAGAATAAGATATGATAGGGAAAGGGCGAAAAACAAATGAGGCTTCATTGTGACATTGGTTTGATTTCTTGGAAGTTACATAGAGATTTGTACATGTGAATAAAATATTGCCAGCCTTGTGCATAGGCCAGCAAATATATTTTTAGCTCAAATAACAATTTCTCAAATAACAGTTTTAGCAAGCTAAAAGGCGATTATTTTAGCCAGAGTGGATTTATGCTAATATCTGCATACAAATGTAAACTAAATGCAGTCTTTCAATTTTCTGGGTGGCTGAATATGCCACAAAACAGGAGCTCATGGATATTAGAGAATGTGCTGGGATTGATTCCTGCTCCCCTTTTGTAAAAGGCTTACCTCTTTTCAATCAACAGACATTCTACGCTAGAAGAGCTCATGAAAGTGACAGTCAAATGACACCCATCCTCCTCCATTAGGGATTGTCTTTAGAAGATTTCTTTAAAGTACCGATGGATCTTTGTGCTTGTCTAAGCCTTTATGTTTAAATATATAAATAACAGTCTAATGAGGTAAGATTTTCAGTATATTATAGTCAGGTGACAGACATTCCGTTCCTGGACTATAATAGGTTCATATTTGGTAGTGTGGCATTTCTGCAAATCTGTGTGCTTGCATAATATTGTAGTAACTCACTTGGAAAGACTGCTCATAACAAAGTCAAGAAGATACTATCAACCAAAATGCATATATCCAGTTTATTAAAGTCTAATAAGAAGAAAGGAATGTCTATGTGAGAACAACAAAATGTTTTTCAATATGGGCATGTTTTGCCTTGAGAAAAGGAGACTGAGAAGGGATATGATAGGACTCTTCAAATACCTGGAAGATAACCATAAAGAGGAAGGGCAGATCTGTTCTCCATCATCCTAGAGTGAATGACGCGTAATAGCAGGCTAAAACTACAGGAAGCCAGATATAGGCTAAATATTAGGAAAAACTTCTTAACATTTAGTGCAGTACGACAGTGGAACCAACTGCCTCCAGAGGTGGTGAGCATCCCAACACTGGAAGCATTCAAGAGAGAATTGGACAATAATCTGTCATATCTGCTTTGATTCAGATTCCTGCATTGAGCAGGGGGTTGGAATTGATGGCCTTAAAGGCCCCTTCCAACTCAGTGATTCTATGATTCTATGATTGCATGTCCAAGAAGGATTTTCCTATGCTCAGGAACTGTTACATGGGAAGACCAAGAAAATTAAGTATTTATTTTATAAATGAGCCCACATGGCACAGTGGTTAAATAACAGTACAGCAGCAAAAACTCTACTAACTTATTCCCTGTCTAGGCCAGATGTGAAACTGTCAAAATGAAGGCACCTTTTGGTGAGTTCATTCTACAGTTCCTTTCGCCAGACTTAGTGTGAGAAAGATTAGAAACAAGGTTAACACAAGGTTGCCATTGCCCAGGGTACACTCGATTGTGGTAAAAAAAATACCACAGTCTTTGAGGAGGCTCTTTCTGTGTACCCCAACCCTACTAACAATCTGAGTTTACTATAAAGTAGAAACATAACTCTCCTTAGGAGTTTTATGTCCTCTCTTACTTTTAATAGGGGAACCAAAATGCTTTTGATTCAGGTAAATGGTTCTTAAGCATAGCCAACTGATGGTTGCAAGTAAATATTTAAGGACTAAGGACAACTAAGTTATGGGAATGGCTGGATGCCTCTGGAACATATGCAAAGAGCACTTGCTACTCTCTTGTTTAATTGGAAGCCTTATTGCTTTGAGCAGAGCAATCTCCATTTGTTCAATGACAAGCCAAAGATCACATAGAAATTCAGCAGGAGAAGCATTATGCTTCACCTACTTTCAACAAGATACAGCAAGAAGTGTGCAGATTAGTGGTTTTGAGCTACATCTCTTAGTATTTCTGAGGCACCAATGCTACCTGGCTAATTCAGATACTTGCAGTCCAGAAATACAAATCTGTACACCTCTAACACAGGCTCAACACTTTTGCAGAAAATAGAAACCATTTGTCAAAATAGAGGTTATTTCTATTATTTCGCAAGTACTTCACCCTATACAGATACTTTTGATAGATTGAGAAGCAAACAAAGAGCTAACATTTGGGTTGACAAAAGCAAATAATGTAGTTGCCTTCTTTCATTAGCATTCCATTGCATATTTGAACAGGAAGGACTGAGATGTCTAGGAAGATATTAGGAAACTGAACTAATACAAGGAAGAGCAATGCTAGCAAAAAGAAATCAATTTCATTAATGGCTGTCTTTCATTTTTATTGCTTTCCATATTCTGTTTTTTAAGACTTAACCAATGAAAATTCTTAAAGTGGAAGACAACCAACAGTACTTAGCTGATTAAAAAGATGCCTATAAATCATATTCAGTGTGTTCCTAAATATGTGGCAGAAATATGAAGTATAACATCTAATAAAAAGTGGAACTCTCCTCAAGGGTTTTATGACCTTCAAAAACATTTCTCTAAAAACAAAAATTGGTTTACTGTACATCCTGTACTTGAATTTGATTGGGAGTTCTGTGTAGGAATGGTATGTTTAAATATTCTGCTCAACAGGCATTGGTATCATTAGAACGGTCACTTGACCTTTTAAAGAAAACACGACAAAAAATATGTACTCAATCCTAACAAACAGTACAAACATGTCAGCACTGGCTGAAACAAAAGTTATTTTAATTTTTGTTTTTTCTTATCAATGCTTAATGTAACTTTAAGCTTTGCCTCACATAAAAGTTTGAAGAGCGTTGTCATTTATTTGAGACAGCTGTTCTTTTTCTTTTCTTTTTTTTGATGTTGTATCCATTTGCTTAGTTCTCTGGTCTGATTCTACAATAATATTTACTCTCATAAAAAATTCCCACAGCAAAGAACATGTGAAGATCTGATTTTATGTTGATCTTGAGGTTAAAATCCATGTGATATATCCTGTCTTCTATTGTAAGGATATACATTATTTTTCTTTGCAATGTAATATTTTTACCCTATTAGACTGTTGAATAGTTGAATGGCTTGGACATGAACATTCAAAAAGAATTCTGGGCTGAATAGAAAAAAGCCATTTTAGTATTTTTTAAAAATGCTAGGGCGGCAGCCAGTGGTAGAATTCAGCAGGTTCGCCCCAGTTCGCCAGAATTGGTAGCAGAAATTCTGGCTGGCCCTGCCCATCCAAGTTTTGAAATAAAGTAGTCCTAATTCAGGTGCAACACAGGGCTTTTCCTCTGGCCACACCCACCATACCATGCCCACAGAGTAGGCAATAAATTTTTTTGAATCCCACCACTGGCCCTACACAGGCCTCAACAAAGTGTGACTTGGGAACTGCATGTTGTCCATATATATATATAATACCTGTCAACCTTCCCGATTTGGCCGGGATTACCCCGTAAATTGACGTCGCTTGACGTCATAACCCGGCCCCTGCTGCCAAAACCCCGTAATTTAGCAGCGGGGGAAACGCTTTCCGCGCATGTGCGGAAGGGTTTTACCCCTTCCACACATGCGCGGAAATGCTACGTCACTTGCGTAAGGGCTGCGCAAGCGGCGTAGCGCTTCCGCGCATGCGTGGAAGGGGTAGAACCTTTCCACGCATGCGTGGAACGCGACCTGTGCACAAACGATGTGAGCAGGTCCCGTTTTTCCAGAGCCGTGGGTTGACAGGTATGAGGTGTGTGTGTGTGTGTGTGTGTGTGTGTGTGTGTGTGTGTGTGTGTGTGTGTGTGTGAGTGAGTGAGTGAGTGAGAGAGTGAGAGAGAGAGAGAGAGAGAGAGAGAGAGATCCTGGTTATGGTTCTGCAGGTCGTGCCAGCAAAAATAATAATGTTAAAAATGTTACTGCTGAAATCAATAGCACAATTTACCATTGCAGACTGATTGCCTGGTTGCTTATGAGATTTTTTCAAATTTGTTTCAATTTTATTTTATTTTATTTTAATTTATTCAATGTGTCAACATTTTTCTGCTTTGTTGTTTAAATATGATATCTGTTTGTACCGAAGTTGAATAAATTGAGAAGATTTCAGTCAGTGTAACTGTAATTCCTGGAAATGGTGGTGCTGTAGTTGTCATGGACAAAATCAGGTACACACAAGAAGCTGACAGACAACTATCCAACTCAATATTTTACCATTCCTAACTATGGACCCAACTACCAAATAGCAAAAAGAATTGCAAAACCTTCTAAAAACTGTTCCTGGAAATATACATGATCAAATCGTGACCAACATACTACAAGAACCTCAACCAGCTACCTTTTAACTCAAGGGTTCCCAAACTTTGAGGGTCAGATGGCCATTTTGATCTGCTTGCACAATGGGGGCAGCCCTTTTGTCCTAACAGCTTCAAAGGGGTGGCCATTTTGTTTCTCGAATCCCCTTAAAGGGGTGGAGGCCACATGAAATGGTGCCATGGGCCAGATCTGGCCTATGGGCCTTAGGTTGGGAACCCCTGTTTTAACTACTACTGAAAATGCACAAACCTGGAAACCCTGGGAGACCCGTTATCAAGCATCAACACTGTCACTGTTGGAGTATCTAGATATGTGGACTCCATTCTCAAACCATATGCTACCAATGTACTCAGCTATGTAAGAGATATCTCAGACTTTCTAATAAAACTTAAACACACACGTGACCTCCCAGATAACACCATCTTAGCCACAATGGATATGGACGCTCTGTACACCAACATCCCACACAAACATTGATTACAAGCCATCAGGAACACCATTCAAAACAAAGGTGAAGCCCACACAGTCACCAACCTGTGCAACTTTGTACTTACACACAATTACTTCACCTTCAACAATAAAACCTACCTCCAGATCAACAGAACTGCCATGGGTACTCACATGGTTCCACATTTGGATACTAGTCACTGCTGATAAATTATAAACACGTGTATAACTATGCAAAATAATGTATAACCAAATGTGGTGGAATTTCTCTAGCATTTCTTTTCCACGCCGCCAGATCAAAAATATGTCATGATCTACCTCAAATAGATAAGTGGTTTATGGGTACAGCAGTTAAGAAAACATTGTTCTAGATCAGCCATTTTTACATTTCATACTGCTTATGAATCCGACTCATTTGCTAGTCATCTGATTACTACCAGAAACATGTACCAATGAGGAGTTAAGTTTGGCCAACATAAGGGCCAAGACCGTGGCCTCATTTTGGCAGTCCATGGTTTGATCAGGACATGAAAGAAGAGTTAATAATTCTTATGTGATTTTACAGGGATTCTGTTAAAGTAAGCATTCAACTAAAGTTTTGGTCTACAAGTAAAGAAAACAGAAGAATAGTTACAAAATTGCCACAGACTTTGTTTCTGCATCAAAACTCTGAGAGTAAATTTTGCAAACAAAAGGCTGATGGCATTGTAACAGGCAATAGAAGGTGTTGACCCAATGGTTCTTGTGCTGAGGACCTTTGACTGTTGAAAGGAAAATTACATTTTAGTGGTTCTCTGACTGTTTATAAAACCTCACAGAAAGGCTCTCATAAAACAGGAGAATTAAGGGAGTTTGTTTTGCTTTTTGTTTTATTATATGATTTCTCACTTTGACCAAACCAGTGATCAAATGAAGCCACAAAGCTTTACAATTTTTGTCTTCTCTTTCTCTCATTTTTTCAATCAAGAGTTTGACAATCCCTTTAGGAGAAAATTCCATCCGTGTAAGATATAAATATACACTCCTTTTTCAGCTTATAAATTCCCATAAATAGCTTATTCAAGCAAGAGGACTCTGAATAGGAGATGTCAGTTCAATTAACACTGATCTTTGTGATTCACACCCCCTCCTTAGTAGAAATGAAACAGAACACCACGTACGTACATAGATGTATATTTTTTTGGCTTAATTTACTTAGCCTTTCCCTTTTCTATCCTGTTATGTTTTCATGCATGAGACAATGTGATTTGGTGGCAAAAGGAGGTACCATCAATAAATATGCTGTGAAATTGTGGTATTTAAGTGTTACTATGAAGCTACTAAATACAGAAGCCGGAAGTGTTTTCACACAGAACCATTCAAACTATATTGCATAAGAATATGGAAAGGGAAAGGAGGGATTCCAGCTTTCACTCCTAATTATTAAGCTACAACCACAACAATATTTGACAAGCACAGATAGATAGAGGGGAACACCTGTTGATTGATGCTTGCATGCAATCCTGCTTATTGGTTTCATCTAAATCTTTCTTTGAACTGTTGTTAGGTGGAATGTGGATGATATAATGAAATTTCACATTAATTCATAATAGTCTGTACTGGTTTTGACAGCTATTGGATAAGTAGTTTAAACTAGTTTACAGTAATACCTCATACAACGTCCGCTTCATAGAACGTCGGATCCATACAACGTCACCCAATTCTGGGGGAAAAGATGCCTCATACACTGTCGCCGGACGTTGTATGAGGCATTAGGAGCCGGGTGGGAGTGAAACTGGCCCCAGCTGTGAGGCGGCCAGAGAAGCGACTGTGGGGGAATCCCCCAAAATATCCAAGCGGCCCCTTCCCTGCTTCCCTTCCCTGCTCTCGCCAGGGAAGCGGCCCTTGGAGACTGGCTTCAGCTGTGAGGCGGGCAGCGTGGCGCATAAGAAGACCAGCCACGCCGGAGTCTCAATCGCTTCCCCGCTCTCACTAGGGAAGCGGCCCTTGGTTGAGAGCGGGGAAGGGAAGCGAGACTCCGGCGTGGCTGGTCTTCTTATGCGCCACGCTGCCTCTCGCTTCCCTTCCCCACTCTCGCCAGGGAAGCGACCCTTGGTTGAGAGCGGGTAGGTGGGGGAGAGACTCGTCACTGGGAGCAAGAGAAACAACCAGTGCCCGAAGAGGAGGAGACTCGTCGGGTCTCCCATCGCCGTCCCGGAAGCGCCATTCCTCCTCCTCGCCCCATTCCTCCTGTCCTCGGGCGAGGGTGCTCGGGGCCGCTTGGATATTTTGGGGGATTCCCCCACGGATGCTTCTCTGGCTGCCTCACAGCTGGGGCCAGACTTTAGCCCCCCGCCTCCCCGCTCTCACAAGGGGAACGACGTTATACAAAGCATCAGTGGCAATAATTTGGACGTTGTATGAGTCATCGTGAATAGGATTTTGCATGCCTCATTCAAAGTCGGAATTCATACAATGTCCAAACTTGTGGAACCAAGTTTGGACGTTGTATGAGGTATTAGTGTATTTAAAATATAAATAGAAACAGAAAAATATGTGCTGTTCTCCAAAGGCTTATTTCATTATTCAATATTTTGTAGTGTGTGTGTGTGTGTGTGTGTGTGTGCGAATGAGAGTGTGAGTGTGTGTGTGTGAGAGAGAGAATTTCAAAAAATGCGATACATCAGGAGGCTATTCTAAGCAGATATTGACAGAGCTAGAATTTTATCCTTCCTGTGGGACTGTGTTTATGGATTTCTGGTACTTATGGTTCTACATAAGTTAACATTTTTTCACCTTTCTTAGTTCTGTCACTGTGTATTATTTACTACACGCTTTATTGATTGGTTTTCTCCCCTCCTCCTTGTGTGTGAATTTTGATTACTGGATTTTTGTTTACAGGTAGTTTTGTGAAAGGGCCTTTGCTTTTTCTTTTCGGCTTATACCATCCATTCTGTGTGAAATTTTATCTTCTCGTTCTCCTAAAAGCTTTACCTCCACTCATACCTTTCAAGTTTCGGGAAATTTCTGTCAAATAAGGAAAATTTCCCAGCCAAAACGGGAAAGTGGACAGATATGCTTATCCTGTGCTGGCTTCCAGTCTAACTCCAGTCTAATTGCAGTATAACTAATATGGGATGGTGGCAGGAAAGAGCGTAAAATACGGGGTGTTGACAGAAATTTCCCGAAACTTGACAGGTATGCCTCCACTTTTAAATGTATGCTTTAGCTAAATACTATTTTCAGCTACTGTTAGGCTTTCCATCAAGATATGCCTCTCGATACCAGCTACCAGGAAGTAGGAATGAGTGAGTGCAATTGAACTCATCTCCTGCATAGATTATTCCCATGAGCTTTGTTTGGCTATACTGTAAAGCGGAACTGAATTGACCAAGTAGGACTTGAGTTTCACTCATCATGTCTCTTACATTCATTGTGTATAAAGTGAGGTCTTACCGCGTAGAACTACCTTTTCCCCCTTTCTCCAATGAAACAACTGTAGAATGCTAAGGGAAGCCTAAAAGTATTTTGTTGAGATGAAAACATTTAATCAACAGGATTCTGCATATCCATGTTTATTATTCATTGGGTGTTTTTTTAATTTGAGCTAAGGCAGCATCTGTGGGGCTTCCAACTGACCTTCTATACAGATGCCAACCCAGACCCAGAAATGCATAGGTTTAGGAAAATTACTATCCCTTACAAGTAAAGGTAAAAGTCACCCTTCCTTGAAAGCTAGTCGTATCCAACTTTAGGGTTTGGTGCACATCTCCATTTATAGCCAAAGAACCAGCACTATCTGCATCTGCAGACGTTTCCGTGGACATGCGTCAGGCATGACTACACTTGCAGCAAGTGCAAGCTGGTTGCACTACTAGAAGAGAAGGTCCAGCAGCTAGAGGCCCGCATATCTAACCATCAACAAATTAAAGAGCTTGAGCTGTTCTTGGACAGAGCGGAGCAGACTATGCTGGACAAAGAAGAGACAGGGCACAGTTCTGAGGGAGAAGGCCCTTCACTAACTCAGGAGGGAGATGGTTGGAGGAATGTGACTCAAAGGAGGAGAAGAGTAGGGGATCACTCTGAGAGTCTGAAATTACAGAATAAATTTGAGGCTCTTTCCCTCATCACACCTGATGAGGAACACACAGAGGAACAACTGGTTCCACCTGATGATCTCTCCTTCATCACACTTGATGAGATCCAGGAAGATGAACAACAGGAACAAACTGAGGTTCTCTCCCTTAATATGGTTGATGAGGTGCATGTAGATGAACAGATTGCAGGAGAAAGGCTCCTTGTACTAGGCGATTCAATAATTAGAAATACAGAGAAATGGATTTGTGATGCACATGATAACCGTATGGTGACTTGCCTGCCAGGTGCAAAAGTTGCAGACATCACAAGAAATCTAGATAGATTGTTAGAGAGAACTGGGAAAGAGCCAGTTGTCATGGTACACGTTGGTACCAATGATGTTGGGAAGGCCAAACGTTCTGTCCTGGAAGCCAAATTCAGGTTGTTAGGAAGAAGATTGAAGTCCCGGACTTCCAAGGTAGCATTTTCAGAAGTGCTGCCTGTCCCTCGCGCAGGACCTACCAGGCAGGCAGAGCTCAGAAGCCTCAATGCGTGGATGAGGCGGTGGTGTCGAGAGGAGGGTTTCAGATTTGTCAGGAACTGGAGAACATTTTGGGACAAGCCAAATCTGTTCAGGAAGGATGGGTTGCATTTGAACCATGATGGGACCAGATTGCTGGCACTCAACATCAAAAAGGCTGCAGAGCAGCTTTTAAACTGATAACTGGGGGAAAGCCGACAGGAGCTGGGCAGCATCCGGTTCGGGAAAGTGTGTACTTGGGTAGTGAGGAGGATGCAAAAATTACTGAGCAGAGCGAGGAGCTAGTCACTAGCATTCTAGCAGAAGGATGCAAGAGGCAGTCTAACAATGCAACTGGACACAAAAGACTGTGTCAGAAAAGCATATATAAATGCTTGTATACAAATGCCAGAAGCCTCCGGAACAAAATAGGGGAGCTGGAATACTTAGCAATAGATAAGAATATTGATATTATTGGTATCACTGAAACCTGGTGGACGGATGATAACCAATGGGATACAGTTATCCCAGGCTACAAACTGTACAGGAAGGATAGGAAGGGGCAAACGGGAGGTGGTGTAGCCTTGTATGTCAAAGAAGTGATAAAATCGTATGAATTGGAATATCTAGGTGATTTGGAGTCACCATTAGAAGCTCTGTGGGTAAGAGTACCAGGCCACAAGGATGGTCTAACAGTAGGCATATACTATCGGCCTCCGACCCAAACTCTTGAGGGAGACAGGCAGTTGGAGAATGTTGTAAAGGAGGCATCCAAGAAGGGAAGCCTGGTTATAATGGGGGACTTCAATTACCCTCACATAGACTGGGTGAACTGTTGTTCAGCACATGATAAAGAGATAAAGTTCCTAGATATGCTAAATGATTGTTCCCTGGGACAGATGGTTGAAGACCCAACTAGAGGTACAAGAATCCTTGACTTGATCCTGAGTAATACTCAGGATCTGGTGCAAGATGTTAATGTGACTGATCCAATAGGGAACAGTGACCACAACTCAATTATGTTTAACTTGATCATAGACCGCAAGTCACTGATAAAATCTAACACAGAGACCTTAAATTTTCAAAAAGGAAATTTCCCAAAGTTGAGGAAACTAGTAAAAAAGAAGCTGAAAGGGAAAATTGAGAGAGTCCAAACACTTCAAGAGGCATGGAGGCTGTTTACAAAAACAATAACAGAGGCCCAATTGGAATGCATACCCAAAAGGAAAAAGGGCACTGCCAGGTCCAAGAGGACTCCGATGTGGCTTACAGGAGCTGTTTGGGAAGTGATCAAGAGCAAGAAAAGCTCATTTAGAAGATGGAAGGCTTGTCCGAATGAGGACAGCAGGCAGAAACATAAATTCTGGCAGAACAAATGCAAGGCAACAATCAGGAAAGCAAAGCAAGACTTTGAGGAGCATATAGCTAAAAATACTCAGAGAAATAACAAAGACTTCTTTAAGTACATTAGAAGTAAGAACCCAACTAGGAAGGCCATTGGACCATTAGATGACAATGGAAGGCAAGGGGTTATTAAAGAGGAAACAGAGATTGCAGAGAGACTCAATGAATTCTTTGCTTCAGTATTCACTGAAGAAGACAGAGGCCACATGCCCAAAACAGAGCCTATCTTCGTAGGGAGGGAAACCAAAGAATTAAGCCAGATAGAAATAACCAGGGAGGAGGTCCTTGCATGTCTTGTTAAACTAAACACTAACAAATCACCAGGACCAGATGGCATCCATCCACGAGTTCTCAGGGAACTTAAAGATGAAATTGCTGATCTCCTAGCCAAAATATATAATCTTTCCCTCAAATCAGGCTTTGTGCCTGATGACTGGAAGGTAGCGAATGTAACACCAATTTTCAAAAAAGGATCCAGGGGTGATCCAGGAAATTACCGACCTGTCAGTTTGACATGTGTCCCAGGTAAAGTGATGGAAACCATCCTAAAAGATAGAATTAATAGGCACATAGAAGAGAAGGCGCTGCTAAAGGAGAGCCAACATGGCTTTTGCAAGGGCAAATCATGCCTCACTAATCTGTTGGAATTTTTTGAGAGTGTCAACAAGCATGTGGATAAGGGGGATCCAGTTGACATTGTTTATCTGGACTTTCAGAAGGCTTTTGACAAGGTCCCACACCAAAGGCTCTTGAATAAACTTACCAGTCATGGAATAAAGGGACAGGTCTTGTCCTGGATCAGCAACTGGCTAAGGGACAGGAAACAGAGGGTAGCACTAAATGGACACTTCTCCAAGTGGAGGGAAGTAAAGAGTGGGGTTCCCCAAGGTTCAGTACTGGGACCCCTGCTTTTCAACCTCTTCATAAATGATCTAGAGGTAGGAGTAAAAAGCAAGGTAGCCAAATTTGCTGACGACACTAAATTATACAGGGTAGTGAAAACTGTGAGCGATTGTGAGGAGCTCCAGAGGGATCTCTCGACACTGGGGGAGTGGGCAAAACAGTGGCAAATGAGTTTCAACATTAGTAAGTGCAGAGTGATGCATGTTGGGGCAAAGGACCCCAATTACATTTATAAACTGATGGGGTCTGAACTCTCTGAGACAAACCAGGAAAGGGACCTTGGTGTCCTGGTGGACAACTCAATGAAGGTGTCAACCCAGTGTGCCTCAGCAGTGAAAAAAGCAAACTCAATGCTAGGGATCATTAGGAAGGGTATAGAAAATAAGTCAGCAAGTGTCATTTTGCCTCTTTATAAATCTATGGTGAGGCCCCATCTGGAATACTGTGTACAGTTCTGGTCGCCATACCTCCAGAAGGATATTATGGAGCTGGAAAAAGTGCAGAGGAGGGCAACCAGAATGATTAGGGGACTGGAACACCTTCCTTACCATCTGAGGCTGCAACGGTTGGGCCTCTTCACTCTTGAACGACGACGTCTAAGAGGTGACCTGATTGAAGTTTATAAAATCATGCACGGTGTGGACAAAGTAGATAAGGAAAAACTGTTTTCCCTATCGCATAATACTAGAACTAGGGGACACTCCATGAAACTTTTGGGTACTAGTTCTCAAACAAATAAGAGAAAGTACTTTTTCACCCAGAGGATTACTGGTCTATGGAACTCCCTGCCAGAAGAAGTGGTGACAGCTGTCAGTCTTGACAGCTTTAAGAAAGGATTAGACAAGTTCATGGAGGAGAAGAGTATCAATGGCTATAATTATGGATGCTTAAGGACAACCTCCGGGTTGGAGAGATAGGCAGGATATCTCTCAATATCATTTCCAGGGAATCCTAAGCAGGTGAAGGCACCTGCTTGGGAATACCCTGAAGGAAATGGTGAGCCACTGTGTGAGACAGAATGCTGGACTGGATGGGCTGTGGCCTGTTCCAGCAAGGCTGTTCTTATGTTCTTATGTTCTTATGACTAGACACTGGAGTGCATGAAATACCATATTACAAATAACAAAGTTAGCTGTAATAAGTAACTTTTGGCAGTGATAATAGCAAAATGCCATTCTTTTGAGGTGAAATTTAAGGAAGGGGCAAAATATTTCTTCTCCCCACAATGAGATTGGTCGTATTACCTGTTGCAAGCGCCTCTCCTCAGTTTGAGAACTAGTCATTTGTTTCTGCACTTTTTCGTCTTTTTTAAAATAAAATTCCTTGTTTCTTCCTTCTGCTTCCTGCATCCTAACTCTTTAACACTTTAAATCCAAGTGGGCTGGCACAAGCATGGCTGCTTCAGGTGTCTGTAAGCACTCTGGGAAGTTTCCCAGAACTGATACTGATGCCACCAGCAAAAGCTCATGGAGGTATAGCTCTAGAGTACCTTACAACTATGAACTGTTTTTGCACATATTAGTATTGAGGCAGATTAATTAGGAAGTGTAAGAAAATGAGGAATGCTGGTGGCTTTTCCTTTACATTGAATGAAATGTTGAAGTTTGGTCATTCACCCTGAAAAGTGATGGTAGGGAACTCTAGAGACCCAAATGAAAGGGAAAAAAACAGCACTGATCTTCCACAATGAAGGAGTCTTCAGTATTTACCACACTTACTTCTTTGAAAGTAGAGAGGTAAAAAAAAACTTGCTAAATTCTTTGTTCCCTTGGTTTTCAGCCATTTGTGAAATACCTTGGTGATTTTTTTTTCAGACTCATGAGATGTTTTGCCTTCAGGAGACAGGGAGTGCAATTTTCTCCCCTATTCACGATCTCCATAATTCCCACACACTGTATTTTCACAAAACTCGTATCCTTTCTCTTTGGAAAACAAAGCAGACATGCAGAACCAGCACAGAAACACTGGCTTATTGTTTGAAAAAATGTGAGCAATACCCTCAGTGATTCTGATCCTTAAAATTCCACTCACTGCTATCATTTTTGCACAATTTGCCTTATTTGTATTAAAAAATTTACTTGCACGCTTTTGGTTAATTTGCTTAGGTCCTAAAACTTACAACATTCTCATTCTCTTCTTTTGCCAAGGGAATCACAAAACATCTTACCTTTCCGTGGGGTCTGGAGAATACTTTACAGGAAAGCAAAGGTTCATTTCACAAAAACTTGGAGTGTTTTACTAAATTTTGTATCAACAGGATCAGGTTGTCTGCATGGCACATAGGTGTTGAGATATAGAGTAAACTCTTGTGTTGTAGGGGTGTGTCAGCAGAAGTTTGAGAGTACAATGAATAACACAGTAACCAAATAGATACACTGCATTGTAAAAACAGTTTTACTTGTAGCAGAATCAGAGTCCATATTCCTTCCAAGTCATGC
Source organism: Bradypodion pumilum (assembly GCA_035047305.1). Taxonomy (NCBI): domain Eukaryota; kingdom Metazoa; phylum Chordata; class Lepidosauria; order Squamata; family Chamaeleonidae; genus Bradypodion; species Bradypodion pumilum. The sequence goes on from JAWDJD010000001.1 coordinate 94,991,811, forward strand.
ACAGCAATAGCAGATTGTCACAACGTTGTTTCAGGGTTAAAGCAGAATAATTTTTTTCTTCTTACCAGTCTTTGCCAATCATGGAAAAAACAGTCCGATACAGGTTGCAAAACAATCAGCAAACCAAAAGATTAACCTCCAACCAAACTTCATACAGTGAACAGCAAACAGAGTGAGAGTAGTGAAAGAGTAGTGAGGGAGTTAACTGTGGCTGCAGTCTTCCGTTCCTTTTAACCACATTACTGACAGAACAAACTAATGAGATAATACAGTAATTATCCTACTCTGACATTAAAGCACCATTACACATTTTATAACAAACATGCTATGTTGGTTTATATATTATCCTTCCCAATGAGTTAGGGAATAACACAATTCCTAACAATAGGCCCCATAGGCTAAGAAGACACAAGCAGAGTTGACTATATTGAACTTTTGGGAATTCGCTAAAACTCAAAGGTGAAAGTGGAAATATGGTAAATATTGAAAAGTCCTTGGTTTATTTTTCTGCTTTTACTCCCTAACTATGACATGACATGGCACAATACAAGATTAAAAGAGAATGCAATTCAGTACTCTTCCCAAGCTCTGCTCCCTGATTTCACTGCTGTGGCTGATGAACAGTTACCTCTTCCCCTTATTGCAAATTGCACCTGAAGTGTCAAAGATTCCCTGATGCACAAATAAGTAGGCCAGTGTTTCTATATATAAATGTGGAATGTGTTTGTTGGTGGGGTGGTTTTGGGGGTTACACACACACACAGAGGGGGGATGAGGCAGGTGAGTAGGTGGTTTTGGGGCGCGCACGCACGCACGCACGCGCGCACACACACACACACACACACACACAGAGTGCGAGAGTGAGAGAGAAGCAGCCCAGCAGGTGTGTGTGTGTGTGAGAGAGAGAAGTAGCCCAACAGGTGTGTGTGTGTGTGTGTTTATTGGTGTGTGTGTGTGTGTGAGAGAGAGAGAGAGAGAGAGTGAGTGAGTGAGAGAGAGAGAGAGAGAGAAGCAGGCCAGCAGGTGTGTGTGAGAGAGAGAGTGAGTGAGAGAGAGAAGCAGCCCAGCAGGTGTGTGTGTATGTGTGGGTGAGAGAGAGAGAGCTGCTCATTCAGCCCATTGCCTGTCGGAGAAGAGGGTGGATTTCTCCAACAGGCATGGGTGAAATGGAGCTCCGCATTCGGCCCTTGTCTGTCGGAGAAAGCAAGTCCCTTCTCTGACAGGCAAGGGCCAAATGTGGAAGGGGTTCGCTTCTCTCCAGGAGGCGAAGGCAGAGAATGGAGTGCCGTTTTCTGCCTTTGCTTCCTGGGAAAGTGGCTCGCTTCCCTCGGTTGGCGGGGGCTGAAGGCACCAGTGCCTTCGGCCCCCAGCCCCCCATGGAAGGGGTTTGCTTCTCTCCAGGAGGTGAAGGCAGAGAACAGAGCGCTGTTTTCTGCCTTTGCTTCCCGGGGAAGTGGTTCATTTCCCTTGGTTGGCGGGGGCTGACGGCAACAGTGCCTTTGGCCACCACCCCTGTGAAGGGACTCGCTTCCCTCTGGGATGCGAAGGCAGACAACGGAGTGCCTTTCTCTGCCTTTGCTTCCTGGGGAAGTGGCTCACCATTTTTTTTATTACATCCTCCATTGTTTCATGTTAGCTCTCGGAACAGCGGAGAGGGTAATACAAAGGCGGCAGCCAGTGATCCGCCAGGGAGAGCTACTCCCCTGATGGATTGTTGGCTGTTGCCTTTGCATTTCCCCCTCAACTGTTTCGAAGGTTGACACAAAACAGTTGTGGGGGAAATGCAAAGGCTTCAGCCAGAGATCCATCAGGGGAGGAGCTCTCCCTGGAGAGTTGCTGGCTGACACCTTTGAATTTTTCCCTACGTTGTTCCATGCGCTGGCACAAAACAGAGGAGGGGAAATAGCAATGGTGAGAGCTGGCATGGGCGGCAATGCCACCTGAGGACACAGCAGGGCAGAGGTGGTGCCTATGGCGCCGTCTTGCCCGGCCGTGTCCTCAGGCAGCATTGCTGAGGGCGGGAGGGGTGGCAGGGCAGAGGCAGTGCCTACGTTGGCGCCTCGCCCGGCCGTGCCCTCAGGCAGACCGTTCCCTCAGCCCGGGCCATTTTTTGCATGCGCGCCAGCTGTCCCGCCTCCTTTGCGTTCACATCCTTCAGCCTGATTGTCTGAGGTGTGGCGTGGCACAGAGGATGCTGGGAATGGTAGTTTTTTTTCGTTCATGGGCCATTGGCCCCCACTCTCAGTTTCCAGACCCTTGTGGCGACTGTGTCCGTGAGGTAAGGTAGGTGTGCACAGCGCATTATGGGATAGGCTGGGCGGGTGCGGCCCATCCCATTCTTACATATATAGAGATATAGATACAGATACAGATATAGATATAGATAGATAGATGAAATGCAAAATGTTATAAATAAACATCGTCCTGGATGACTGAAATATTTTAGCACATTTACTGTATACTGTATTCTGAAATCCTATCTGAAGTCACAGACAGTTACTTGGTTGATCTGTGTGTTGTGATTTAGTCCTCACCAGTCTCTGAAGATGACCTGGATCAGGAGGCACTTCCTATGCCCAGCCCAGTTCTGCCTGCACATGAACCTGAGAATGTCCTGAACCAGGAATCTCAGCCTGCTTCTGACCAAACTCTGTTTCCCCAGGCAGATGACCTGTCAGACTATAAGTCTGACAGTGATCAGCCCTTAGCCAAGGGCTGCTGTGCTCGGCCCCGGCGGGGGCGAAGAGGCCCGCTGGCCACGCCATCGGCCGGCGTTTCTGGGCCCCGCCCTCCCCCCTCGCCAGGACTCAAAAGGCGAGGGGGCCTGCCGGGCGAACCACCACCGCCGCTGTGCTCGGCCCCGGCGGGGGCGAAGAGGCCCGCTGGCCACGCCATCGGCCGGCGTTCCCGGGCCCCGCCCTCCCCCCCTCGCCAGGACTCAAAAGGCGAGGGGGCCTGCCGGGCGAACCACCACCGCCGCTGTGCTCGGCCCCGGCGGGGGCGAAGAGGCCCGCTGGCCCCGCCATCGGCCGGCGTTCCCAGGCCCCGCCCTCCCCCCCTCGCCAGGACTCAAAAGGCGAGGGGGCCTGCCGGGCGAACCACCACCGCCGCTGTGCTCGGCCCCGGCGGGGGCGAAGAGGCCCACTGGCCACGCCATCGGCCGGTGTTCCCGGGCCCCGCCCTCCGCCCCCTCACCAGGACTCAAAAGGCGAGGGGGCTTGCAGGGCGAATCACCACCGCCGTTGTACTCGGCCTCGCCTTCCGTGCCCCGGAGGGCTCAAAGGACGTTGCCCCGTGCCGCCCGAGGACCTGTCCTGTCCCTCCTCGGGTCTTGCAACACTTGGCCCTGGTGGATGGGAGGCCGGGTGCCGCCACTACGTCCCTGCCTTCCGAGCCCCGAAGGGCTCAAAGGACGCTGCCCCGCGCCGCCTGAGGACCCGTCTTACCTCTCCTTGGGACTTGCAACATCTGGTCCCAGTGGATGGGATGCCAGGTGCCGCTGCTACGTCCATGCCCCGACGCTACTGTGGGTGGAATGTTTTACCACAGTTGAGGGCTCAACGAAGATTTGAAAGAATGCCCCACCACTTTCATCACCGCCGGAGCCGTGCGGAGGGTGGTGGAGGGAGTGAGTGGGGCGGTTTTATATGGGGGTGGAAGGGAGGGAGGGAGAGACTGCTCGGCCAACCAGGAAGGAGAGGCAGCATTCTGTCCAGGGCTATCAGGGAGGCTCCGGAGGCCAATATAGAGTTGTGATGGGCATGGGGCGATATAGCGGGTACCGAGGGGCGGGCCGCACTCGGGGAATGCGGGGCAGATGCTTAGTATCTGTCCCTCGTTCCAGCCCCATGGTTACACCTCTAGGTCCTGAGCAGCTGACCCAGGGTGACCCTGCCCTTAGGCTGCTGCTGATGAATGCCAGGTCGGTATGTAATAAGGCCCCCCTGATACAAGACTCCATTATGGGGGAGCGGGCCGACCTGGCATGTATCACTGAGACCTGGCTGAGACCAGAGGATGGTGTTCCTCTGTCAGAAATGTGTCCAGCTGGGTTCAGTATTTGGCACCAGCCTAGGGATGAGGGTAAGGGTGGTGGCGTGGCCATCATAGCCAGGGAGTCACTGGGAGTCACCAGGGCTACCGCTCCACAAATTCTGGGTTGTGAGGCCCTGCTTCTGCGTCTGGGCTCTAAGGGTCAGTTGGGAGTCTTACTCCTGTACCTGCCCCCTTGCAGGGTAAGGGACTCCCTGCCTGAGCTCCTCGAGGCCATCTCAGCGTTGGCGTTGGAGTTCCCTAGACTGATGGTTCTGGGGGACTTCAATTTGCCTTCGCTGGGGACTGGCTCCGGGGTGGCTCAGGAGTTCATGGCTTCCATGGCAGATATGGACCTGATTCAGGTAATTCAGGGCCCGACCAGGGGCAGTGGCCACACACCAGATTTAATCTTTTTGTCGGGGCGGTGGCAGAGTGATCTGAGACTACGGAAATTAGACATAACACCTGTGCCATGGTCAGATCACTATTTGGTGGCTCTAGACTTCCTGGGGGCGACGCTTCATCGTAGGGAGGCAGGGCCTATTAGAATGGCCCGCCCCCGGCAACTGATGGATCCTGATGGATTCCAGAGGGAACTGGGGGATTTCCCTCTGGATCGGCAACACGATTCGCCCGAGGCGCTGGTTGACCTGTTGAACAGGATGACAACAGCGGCCTTGGATGAAATCGCACCACTACGGCCTCTTAGAGCTCATGGAGCTAGGTCATCTCCGTGGTTCACAGATGAACTGCGGGAGCTCAAACGGGCAAAGAGACGCCTAGAGCGCTGCTGGGTGAAGACCCAGAGAGACTCCAATTGGACACTAGCTAGAGCCGCTATTAGGGCCTATCTAGTGGCGATGGAGGTGGTGAGGCGGCAATACTTCACCACCCTTATTGCCTCCGCTGATAATCGCCCGGCCACCCTGTTCCGGGTTACCAGGTCTCTTCTTGGTAGGGGGACTCCGGTGCCTGGCTGGCAGGGGTCGGCTGAGGACTTTGCTGACCACCTAGTGGAGAAAATCGATCGGATTCGCTCTGGGGTTAATCCTGGCGTGGATGGGGAGAGTCCGGAGGGAGCTGGAGTACAGTCTTGCCATACCATCTGGGACCGGTTTGAGCCAGTTGCCCCTGATGAAGTGGACAGGCTCCTTTCAGCTGTGCGCGCCACTACCTGCCCATTGGACCCCTATCCCACCTGGCTGGTGAAAGCCTCCAAGACGGTGACAGGTGACTGGGTTGGGGCTGTGATCAATGCATCACTGCGGGAGGGGGTGTTTCCTGCACCTTTAAAACATGCTTTGGTGCGCCCCCTCCTGAAGAAACCTTCCCTCGACCCAGCTGTCCTAACCAACTATAGGCCTGTCTCTAACCTTCCCTTTCTAGGGAAGGTGTTGGAGAAGGCAGTGGCGTGTCGGCTGCAGGGGGTGCTGGATGAAGCGGATTACCTGGAGCCCTTTCAGTCAGGATTCAGGCCGGGATATGGTACCGAGACGGCATTGGTCGCACTGATGGATGATCTCTGGCGGGAGCGGGACGGTGGTCACCCATCCGTCCTTGCTCTTCTTGACCTCTCAGCGGCTTTCGATACCGTTGACCACGGTATCCTTCTGGGACGGCTCCGAGGATTGGGAATCCAGGGTAATGTGTGGTCCTGGTTTTCCTCATTTCTGAGGGGTCGTACCCAGTCGGTGTGGTTGGAGAGTGAGAGGTCCAGTCCTAGGCCCCTCAAATGGGGGGTGCCTCAGGGCTCGGTGCTCTCCCCTCTCCTATTTAACATCTACATGAAGCCGCTGGGTGAGATCATTCGTTCCCATGGGGTGCGGTACCATCAGTATGCGGATGACACTCAGTTGTACATCTCGGCCCATGGGGACCCCAGTGATGCCGTCAAAGTCCTTTCCAGATGCCTGGAAGCTGTGGGGGTCTGGATGGGGGCTAACGGGCTACAGCTGAATCCCAGCAAGACTGAGTGGCTATGGATAGGGGGTCCTGTGTTAACCCGGGAGCTACCATCGTTGTTTCTGGGCTCTACATGGGGCTGCCCTTGACGACCATTCGGAGGCTACAGCTGGTCCAAAATGCGGCAGCCCGGGTGGTGATGGGGTGTGGGCGTTATGCCCGTGCTTCGCCACTGCTCCGGGAGCTGCACTGGTTGCCAGTTTGTCTCCGGGTGCAATTCAAGGTGCTGGTTTTGACCTTTAAAGCCCTATATGGTAGTGGGCCGGGTTACCTAAGAGACCGCATCGCCCTGAGGACGTCTGTCCGTCCAACCAGAGCGGACCGGAGGGGCTCTCTAGTTGTTCCATCAGCCAGAGGGGCCCGCCTCTCTGGCACAAGGAGGAGAGCCTTCTCCGTGTCTGCACCGGCCCTCTGGAACCTCCTGCCAACAGAGCTACGTCTTCGGACGGAATTGCTGCCTTTCAGAAAAGATCTTAAAACCTGGTTGGCGGGTCAAGTGTGGGGTGCAGGTGGAAGGGTAACCGCCATTGGGTGGTTGGTGTAGAGGAACTTTTCCCCATGGTGCCTTCGGATCCTGCAGCCCTTGTTTTTAGGGGGTGGGTAGTTTTAACTGTTTTAACTGTTTTAACTTGTGTTTTTAACTTTTGTTGTGAACCGCCCTGAGTTGGCTTGGCCGAGTGGGTGGTATATAAATGTGATAATTAAATTAAATTAAATTAAATTAAAGGAAAAGTGCAGAAAGGAGCTGCTGCTGTGACGTAAGCAAGTTAGAACTCATTACCAGAGAAGGGTCCCAGCTGATGCCCATTAGCTGGGAGGCTCGTAAGCAAGCTCCCAGTATTCAGCATTGGTACAATTCTTCTGTGCAAAGACCAACGCCCTGCTTGACTTTGGATACCTCTTGAGATTGGCTGCCTAGACCCTAACATGCTTGCTGTGACCCTGACTTCTCTGCCAACCCTGATGACAGCCCTGGGCATCCTTTGTACTAAATGCTCACTTGAACTATCGGTAAGCAGAACTCAGCTTGATCTTCGGATTTTGCTCTTTGGACTCTCCTTGAATAAACTCTGTGCAGTGCCGCTGTGTGGCGACTGTGCCAGCTGGGGTATGTCAGCACACTGTGTTTCACATCTCAGGTTGATGTGGTGGATCAAAGCATCATCTTCCACTGTTTTTCATCCCATGCCAGTCTCATCTAGGGCCTCGGAAACTTTGACCTGAGCTGGTCTCCCCATCTGGTTGCTGGCCTTCCTAGTGGTCGCTTTATGTCAAGTGGTATATCCATTCTGTGATAGCTTTTGTCCACCTGCCATTTTTTAAGCGGCACACATGCGCGGCCCACCAATGTCTTGCAAACTCAATCAATGTTGATGCTTGTTTTGCACCTGATCATATACACAGTTCTTTATTTGATATTTGGTCAACCTTGTCAGGATGATAGGGCTTGGAGTCCCTTCACTAGTATTGTATTGGATCACAGTTTCACTCTAAGAGTTCCTCTGTGCTGTGTCCCAGGTGTTTCAGCTTACAGAGTGACTCAGGTTCTCAACTATTTTAGGAGTGTTAGCAGTTGAGCATTTGGCTTCCTCATCCTTTGGCTTCCTATGCTTTGCTGGCTTACTGCTTGGCTGGCTTACTTTGACTGACTCCTGGCTGAACTGAACCTCTTGCCTGGAACTGCTGACTTGGCTCATCATTATCTCCATTTGCTCCTGAGAAGAGGACTGGTGGGTTTTGCCCATGCCACCAAGATACAGCTAACTACTCCTTTGGAGGTAATACCTGCGAAATACTAATGCTTTAAAGACTTGCTTGCGGGTTTGCTTGTTTGCATTCTGCTCTGCTTGGACTGTTCTTATCTGCTTAGGACTTTTGCCAGCTTTGCTGAGAGCTGATATCTCAGTCAAACCTATGTTCTTCTCCTATGTTTACCAAGCTGAACTAAAGCGTCTTTCTTTTGCCTTTATACTGCCTGCTGCTTGTCTGTGTGAGATTCCACGCCAGCTGACGCTGCGTGTTCACAGCTTTGCCGCTTTTCTCTACTACAAGTACACACAGAAAAACCACATTGGTGTACCCCCCGCATACCCCAATACCTAAAAAACCAATCGTATGCGTAGCATCCTTTGCTCAATTGTGTTGCATCGATTTTTTTTGATGTCAGCTTTTGTAGGTGCCCATGTTTCACTGCCATATAATAAAGCAGGCAGAATGGTGGTGTTGATGAGTTCCACCCGTAATTTTCTCATTTTTTCTTCACTAAGCACATCCTTTATGTTGTTAAAAGCTGCCCATGCTGCTTTCCTTCTTCTCAAAATGTATTTTGTTATATCATGCCTTAGGTTAACCTCTTACCCAAGGTACAGGTATGGTATTTGTGGAGGCACTCTGTATATATTTCATTTTTATTACAGTTCCACACTGAGAATATATTTCCAAACCTTTTCCAGCAATCAATAAACTTTTCTGAGTGTTACCCCTTTCTTCAGGGAAATCTCTAAATATGTACAAAATTAGAATATCTCTCATGCTGGAAATTGAACAAAGTGACTGTGTGAATATGTACAAAGCATGCAATAACCGTGCAATAATAGATTAAAAGCATACATAATTACATTAGAGGATAATACATCAAAGGATAATAACTGCATATTAGGGTACATATAAAAAACCAGACTCTCTATATAGTTATAAACTGTGGTTAAAAATAAGAGCTAAAAGAAGTTTTAAATAATTAATTAATAGCAAAAATTTAACAGCATAAATGTCAAGAATAAATACTGTAATAATTGACTATACATTCAAGCAAGAACTAACTTGTAAATACTACTAGAATAATCCTACCTAAGTATAAAATAGTAAATTGTGCCATGTGATAGAATCTTGCGTCCTAGCCTCAATGCGAAGTCTGCTAAGTGCTGCGGACGTTAGTATTACTAGCGGATTCCTAAGTATAAATAGAGTTCCTTTAATTACTCAGGTGGGGAGCTCCTCACGTGAATGAATATTTGCTGACTCATCGCTACTCACTAGGTGACTATTACAAAAAAGGAGAAATTTCCAATTCCTGATTTAAGCCTTTTGGCGAGACTGAGTTAAATAAATGTATGAAGAATGCTTCTTTGCGCAAGAGTTGTTTATCTATATTTAGTTTTTTTTTCATACAGTTTGGGGCAAATTTGTTCTAACACTGTAAAAGTGAAATCATTTTCGCTATGCCCCATCTGAAGAAAATTAGATACTAAAGGAGCGTTGAGGTCCTGAGTTTGAATTTTGGACCTGTGCTCACATATTCTGGTTTTCAAAGGTGTTGGATTTACCGATATATCTCATTCGACAGGAACATTCTATTAGATACACGCAATTTTCGCTGTTACAGTTAGTAAACTGATTTAGTTTATAATGGTAATTTCTTTCGGGGATGAATATCTCTTTGGTCTCTAGGCACAGCTTGCAAAAGACGCAGCTGTGGTAATGGTAATGTCCTACAATAGGTGATGTCATTTTAGGAATGCGGGAAGTGTGGTCGGACCTAGTTAGCATATTACTTAAAGACATGGTTTTCCTATAACCAATTCTAGGCGGGGATTCGCAACCCGGAATGTGTTGGATTATATGCCAATGGGTTTTGATTAGTCTCTTTATGGTATTTGCCAATGGCGATTACTCGATAGAAAAGCAAATACCCTGGTTGCCTCCTCATTGTTTCTGCTGTAATAAATGTTTTCTAGGTGTTTCTTTAACTTTACGCAAGTTGTTATTGATTATATGACTAGGACAGTCTCTTCTAAGGAGAGTGGTTTTGATCTTCTGAGCTGTGTTTAAAAAGTCTACTTCCACGGTGGAGTTCCTTTTTGCTTTGGCAAAAAGTCCATATGGACTTTTTCTCTCAGTGTGGAACTGTAATGGAAATATATTCTCAATGTGGAACAGCAATGCACATAAATATAGCATTATAGACTTTAGCTTTGGACTCATTTTGTTCAATTTGTTGCATTAATAATACTTATTACATTTTTGCCTTCTGGCCATGAACCGATTTTCCTTTTTCCTAGTTTATTATCCATTCTACCCGATTTCCAGTCTTATATTTCATTTTTGACATATTGATCTTCAGACCAATCTTTCGACTTTCTGCATCTAAATCTTGAAGCATATTCTTTGCTTCTTCTACTAATTCTGATATTAACACTATATCATCAGTGAAGCAAAGATGGGATAAGTACTCACCGTTTATACAAATTTCCTTTTCCTGCCATGTCAAATTGTGTATTGCTAATTCTACGGCAGCAGTAAACAACTTTGGGCTGATCTTACCCCCGTGACGGACTACTCTTTTTACAGTTGTGCATGCTAAATGCCATGTGGGATTTTTTGATAATAAATGTATACATGAAAGGGTGAATGGGAATCTCCCATTACTTCTTCATTAAAAAAATTTCTATTAAATTTTTTCAAAAATATACAAACATACAAAACAATACATCATAAAAATACATATATTACCCAAAAAATTATCAACATATCTGATAATTGATCCAGTACATTTTTAAACCTCTCTTTACAATGAAACATCCCTTAAAAAGAAAGTTAACATTTAATTATGATTTAGTAGTTAACATCTAACCTATTTCAAAAATTCTTCCCTAAACTCTTTATTTATTACTACCACTAAATCCATTCCCATTAAACAGTTCCATAATATTTTAATTTAGATACAATTATCAAAATCCAAATTTCACATACATTACACCCTGTGTTTATTTACATTGCCCTGGAAAGCTCAGAGTGTCTCATTATTTACCTCCAAAAACTGCTTTGATGCGGTACAGGTCTACTTCTTTCTGAACCCATAAGTGAATGATCCACAAAGGGCTTCCAAATATTCCAAAATCTATTCTCTTTCAACTTATCCCTTTTTTCTTTTATCTCCCATGTCAGTTTATCATTCAATGCTAAATTCCACATTTCTTTGTACTATTCTTCTGTCTGTATAATTACATCATTTTTCCAATTTCTAGCGATACATTGTCTACCCATTGTTAACATTATTTCTAATAATTCTTTTTCCTCCTTGTTTAAATTCATATCATCCACATCTGTTAGCATAATGGTACCTGACACCAGTTTAATTTTTTTACCCAATATTTCACTAATCTCTTTTTTTATTCTTCTCCAAAAGTCCTTTATCATCTTACAACCCCACCACATATGTTCATAAGTTCCTATAGTGTCTTTGCATCTCCATCATAAATTATCCTTTGTGTTGTCAATCTGATGTAACCTCACTGGTGTCAGATACCATCTCCACAACATTTTATAATTATGCTCTTTAATTCTAACTGACATAGTTCTCATTATCCTCTTTTTCCACTTATTTCTCCATTTATCTTTTTCTATCTTTATATTCAAATCCTGTTCCCACTTCAATTTCAAATCCTCCTGGGGATCACCCTCCCTATTTATTAAAGCATAGAGTTTGCTAACTAGACCTTTAATGTTTCTATCTCCTTTTCTAATTTTTAAAACCAATTCTTCAAATTCCGTCTTTTCTCTGTCTATATCTAGTTCTCTCCAATATTTACCATTCCAATTATTAACCTTCATTATCTGGAACCAATTCATTTTCTACTGTTCAAACAAATTTTTCTTCCTACCTTCATCTCTGCAGATCCGTAAACAGTCTTTCACCAAGGAAATTTCATTTTTATCCAATATTTCCTTTATTTCTTTATCTATTTTTAGCGGAAAACAAGCCATATCTGCTAATTCCAAAATTGGAGAGATATTTGGGGCCAAATCGTTCTTTAATCTTTTCCACACATTCATAACTCCCTTCATCATTGCAGGCGCACCCCCCAAAGAAAGACTCAGACACCGGTATATGGATAAAGGCATTGGGCCACTTTTATTGAATAATGCCCTAGTCCGAATTATAACTTTCAATTGGTGTATTCATCCAATTGTAATTCTTTAAGGCAAGCAGGCCGCAGTAACACTGGTAAGGTTCCTCCCAAAATTGCCAATGGCAATTGTTTGTTGACACAAACAAATTGTTGACCGGAGTCAATAAACTATCTACTGACCCCACCCTATGACGTGTATCCATCAAATCACGGGGCGATGCATGCTGAAAAGCTCCTGCCATCACCCCTTGCCTGGTTCGTCGTTGACCGGTCAAAGCTATTACACCTGTACCTAAGTGTTGGCCAGTCAATTGCGAACCTGCCGGATACCTATGGGTCATAAATCTTTACCTTACCAGTGCTACCCGCCACACGGGGAGGCTTCTATGAAGACTCACGCCCCCCCCCCAGACCGTCAGCTCGGTCAACAGGCCTGCTTGCAAATCTTCCAGAAAGAGGTTCATATCTCTAGCTGACAGGTGGACCCCATCCCCTGCATAAAGGTCATAATTTTGTAAACTAATCATGGGGTGTCGGATGACCATCCCCAAACCCTTGTCTGCCAAGAACCGGGCAACAGCCCTGTTCACCGAGCGGCAAGCGCGGTCAAGGGCACGGAGGTCAATACCTCCCCTGTATGAATGACGCGGTACGATGTCCGACCATAGCAGCCTTGTGGACGGCCACACATAATGCAAATAAGCTAGGTCACTGCAAATCGTGAATTTTAAAGAAAGGCCAGTGACCTGGGCGAGGTCATTGCCCCTGAGGTGCAGTACAAGGACATCAGGCGGTTCAGCATCCCTGATGGAAAACAGGAATGGCAACAGTTCCCGCCATCTCATTCCGCGCTTACCGTACCAACGTATGCGTGCAGTTGCACGCAGTCCAAGCTGGGGTCCCCACTCTGTCGCTGCAGCATACTGCGCTGCCCAGTGCACGTAACTGTGGCCCACCAGCCATACTGCCACCGGTGTGCGGGGACACACAGGGTCTGTAAAAGAAGAAAATAGAACAATGACTTAACTGGTACTCATGCTTGAAGAGGGCGAACATACAATGCAAAACGCATAGATCCCCATCTTCCCATCCGGCGTATATCAGCCTCATAGTACCCAAATGCAGCCGCAGTGGATGCAGCACCTATCCTAAATGAATGGGTGCCGTAACGAGCCCCGGGGAGGCCAACACTGGATAGTGCCATACCGGTCACCTTCCAAAATTGAAATTTAGTAAGGGGAGACCCATCCTGGTGGCAGAAAAATGGGCCAGGGTGCGCGCCACGCACTGCCAAAAACTCCTGTAGGGCACCAACCAGACAGATGTCTGCAATGGAACATCGTAGCAGTCTAACTCCACTGCCTATGCCGTGCTGATCAACCTTTGAGGACCGTATCCTCAACTGAGCCCACTCATTAGTGACATAGACACCGTCAAGTTCCAGTGCCCTACGAGTCGCATCCGCCTTAGACAGTAGTACCAACTCACTGATGCGGAGCGCTCCAAAGAAGGCCACCGTGGTAGCCGCGTGAAAAAGAGCCACCTCATACTTATCATAACACAGGTTATGCCAGCCTCGTGAAATTGGGTGTCGAGTATCCGGGTGGCGGCCACGTTCCCGTGTCCACCCCTCCAAAACATGTCGTATGCGGAAATCATTCACGGAGTCAGCAAAACCCCTCACCTTGGCCATAAATGCCAGTGCCGACAGCCTGGATGCTATAGTGTGAGGAGCCATACCCTGACTGTGTAAATAAACCATAAATTGTAAAACGTGGTCCACTGGAATGGGCCACACTTCAGGCAACTGGAGTTGCGAACAAAAGGATCTAAATTGAACGAAAGCATGTTGATACGCCTTATGCGTGCGAGGTGCCAAAGACATGCCAATCGCCTGGTTCACCTCTCCTCGCCAAATGTTCAAATCTCGGCCGGGAGTGGCGAGGGGAATTCCTCTGCTTCCGGAGCCAAGGCACGGAACCGGGGGATCTGCAGACGGGATAAAGCATCAGCAATATCATTATTAATGCCTGGTACATGTCTGGCCTTAAAAAGCACATTCAGGCGTAGGCTTATTAACACAAAATGACGAACCAACGCCATCACCCTGGGTGACTTAGACGTCTGAGTGTTGACAATGTGCACTACCGCCGCATTGTCACACCAAAAATGGACCACTGAGTCGGCCCACTCCTCGCCCCATAGCATCAAAGCTCCCAGGATTGGAAGGAACTCAAGGAATGTAAGATCGCGGAGGCGATCCGTGCCCTGCCATGCTGGAGGCCATTGGCCATAAGACCACCTCCCCTCAAAATAAATCCCATATCCCAGGGAGCCGGAGGCATCCGACTGTACTTGGAATCTAGGGGAAACCAAAAGGTCGGATCTCCAGAAAGAGACCCCATTAAATTCCCGCAGGAATGTAAGCCAAACCAAAAGGTCAGCCTGCATGCCCCTGGTCAGTCGGACCCTGTGGTGGCGCTTTAACAGGCCAGACATGGCGTCACATAAGCGCCGCGCAAATGCTCTGCCGGGTGTCATCACCCTGCAGGCAAAGTTAAGATGGCCATGGAGTACCTGAAGCTCACGAAGCTTTACGTCTAGCTAGCAAGGCCAAAATCATCGCGGAGATCCGGGTTACCTTCTCAATGGGTAACCTGGATGCCTGTGCGACCGTGTCAATTTCAATACCCAGAAACGTGAGCGTAGTGGATGGGCCCTCGGTCTTTTCGGGTGCTAAAGGGACACCCAGTTCCTGCATTAGCATCTGAAATGTAGTGAGGAGATGCGTGCACGTGTTCGAGCCCCGTTCACCCCCGAACAAAAAGTCATCGAGGTAATGGACTACAGACCGAGACCCGGACCTGCGAACAAAGGCCCACTGAAGAAAAGTGCTAAAAAGTTTGAATGCTGAAAATGAAATAGAGCAGCCAAAAGGCATGGCCTTGTCTACATAGAACTTCCCTTGGAATCTAAAACCCAACAGCTCAAAGTCCCCTGGGTGCACTGGCAGTAATCGGAATGCCGATTTAATGTCACATTTTGCCAGAAGGGCACCAGGACCACAAGAGCGCACCATCTGTAGGGCTTGGTCAAATGACGTATACCTGACCGAACAAAGGTCGTCAGGAATAGCATCATTGACAGAGTAACCCACTGGGTACGATAGATGGTGGATTAAACAAAACTCACCCGGGGACTTTTTAGGTACTAGCCCCAGAGGGGAGACCTTCAGGTTAGGAAAAGGTGGTTCGGAAAAGGGGCCCGCTACCCTCTTAGCCTCTACTTCTTTGGCAATACTCAGGGCAGCTACCTCCTCCTTACCCTTCAGGGAAAGTAAATTGGGTGCATCTTGGGGTCCCCTCACCCCTTTGAACGGAATACGAAAGCCCCACTGGAAACCCTCCAGGAGGTACTTAGCGTCCTCCCTCCTTGGGTAAGTTGAGAGCCATCGCTCCAACATATACACATTAACTGGTGAGGGGGCCTTTTGACTGGCTAGTCCCATCAGCAGAAGCTCTGCCTGCTCCCTGTCCACCTTTACCTCTGCCCCGTGACCCACCAGCCCGCGGGCACGCGAAGGCGGCGTGGGGGCCAGCGCAAGAGGGGCACTCGTGTTTATATCGGCACTGTCGCTTATTGCACACGCCATTAGCTGAGAAGCTCCAACACAGCAAGCGGGCTGGAACCCCCTGCCCCGCCGGTTGGCGGGGAGCCTGTGTTGGAGCAGCTCGCTGTACAGCATGGCCACAATGGTACCTATCCCCAGGCGCCGGACGCGTGGGGGTCATGTACAAGAGCCACAATTTTTGACAGGGCTCATCCCATCTCATCTCCGGGTGTAGGGGCACCCTCATTCTAAATTCCTCATCGTAAGCCATCCACGATGGGCCAGGGAAATCCACCATTGCCCTGTAAATATTGTCCAAGTATTGGACCATAGGAATGGCCAGATCAGGCTGGGCCCTAAGGTATACCGCCATATAAATAAGATATGCCGGCAACCAGTTGGCCCAGGTGCGCGGTGGCTTACGACGACGAGACAGCTCCTTGTCTCTTGTCATCCTGTCCCTCTCTCTCTTCCTTAGTGGGCTCATGGTTCAATAGGGAGAATATATCCATGTACTCCCCCCGCCAAATCTTCTCCCTCGTGACCTGGGACAAATGATCACCAAGGGGCAAGGAATAACCAGCCGTCGGAAAAGCCGTCACCAGCACATTAGGTATAGAGGGCATACACAGCGGGACCTGGATAGCCCCTGCGATGCTCGACACTGCCCCGGGGGCAGAAACCCCCGCCCCCATTGAGGTGCCGTGTTGAAACCCTGTGGCACTGGGATAGACTGCTAACTGATGCCCACTAGCCTCAACTTGACGAGGCCAGGGCCACTGAACCCCACCACTGAAAGTGGGCTGTGATGTAGGTGCACTAATTTGAACCTGATACTCACTAGGTGCACCCCCGTGAGCCGCCCCCACTGGGGGTTCCGGCCCACGGCAGGCGTCGGAGCTTGCGACCGGAATTGAGCTCTGGGGCCACACCTGATTACTCCCAGTCTGCAGATCTGGACGAACAGGGAGCTGCGAGACACTGGCAGGCGCAGGCCGGAGTGTCTCAAGCAGCTCAACCCGGCTGGCCGCCTGGTGCAGCACGGCAGCCGTCGAGGTAGCCGGTGCAAACGAGGGGGCCCCGGCAGAAAGAGAAGCGCTGCCCTCCACAGGAGGCTGTGCAATGCCCAAGGATGCTTTCAGCACTGCTAAACGTGCTAGCAGAGCATCCATGCCACAGAGCCCCCAGCATAAGGCGGGCCGGGTGGGCTGGACGGCCCACTAGGCAGTTGGAAAGGTACCCCAAAAGGAGAGCCAGGGCCAGAATAGGGCCATGCCCAAAACTCCGGTCCATGAGGGGCCGGAGGAGGAACGGGTTGTGTGCCCGCACCAGGCCCTCCCCCGCTGCCCTGACCCATGGCCGGTAACGGCGGGCCGAGGGCCGAAGCCCCTGAGGGGCTGGCCTGTGGTTGGCCAGCCAAGCCCGGCTGCCAAGTGCCAGCCTGAATCGCCCCACCGGTATCAGTGGGCAAGGCTGGCATAGTGCCCTGCCGTGGGGGCGCAGCCCTGGTCCTCCGACCCGATGGCTGTCCCCCGTCCTGCGCAGGGCCAGGAAAAGCCCTCCCCTTTGGCCGCGGCTTCGTCGCCGGTGCCTTCCGTTTGGGAGGCATATCTTCAAAAAGAAAAAGCAGGATCCCTTTCCAGGGATCGAAAACCTAGCGCCAAAAGCACGCAGTAGCCAAGCGAACCAAGGCTCTGCGTGCACCAATCCCCCTTTCCCAGCCGGGAAAGGATCGAGGGTTAAACAGCCGAAGACTAGAGAACAAACAGCGACGGAGAAAACTTCTCCTCTCCGTCACTATTTCTAAAATGGCAGCTCGTCTGCCTCGTGGCCACCCCTTTTATAGAAGGGTGGCCACGCCCCCTAACTCACCCGGATGTCTGAGTCCGGGGGCCCCCGCAAAGAGCGCGGTGGCCATTTTGGCGCCGCGCTTTCATTGTATTACTAGTAACTATCTTTCTGACCTTACCTCCCAAAAAAATCATTTTACCTATGTTCCTAAAGTCTTTCATCTCAATCTCCTCCCAAATTACCTTTTCTCTTGCCAAGATCTTCACAACATTCTTAATTTGAAAAGCACGGTAATATGCCACTAAATTCGGCATTCCTAAACCACCTTCTTTCTGAGGTAGATACCATAATTTCTTTGGTAGCCTAGGCTTTTTACCTCCATTACAAAAATTATTAAACAACTTTTGAAACTCATTAATTTCCTTGTCCTTCAATTGAATTGCCAATGCATCAAATAAAAAATTAATTCTAGGTAACAACATCATTTTGCTAAGTGCAATTCTCCCAAACCATGACAATTTCAACTTTTGAAAACTTTGTATTCTGATCTTAATTTCCATTTTCAAACTATCGTAATTCAATCATTTAAGCTCTTCCAATCTATTTGATATAATTATCCCCAAATATTTCAGCTTATCTTTAATTTGAATATTACTCAATCCCTTTATCTTCCTCCTCTCCCCTTCTCCCATATTACACAGCATCATTTCCGATTTATTCCAATTTATCTTCAAACCCGTAATATCCTCAAAATCCTTAAATTGTATTCTAATCCTATCCATAACCCTCTCAGGGTGTTTAGCAATTATCAATGTATCATCTGCATACATACTTATTTTATTCCCCATTATCCCTTCTATTTTTGCATCCTCTCTTATATTTTTTGCCAATATTTCCATTGCCATGATAAACAATATAGGGGACAAAGGACAACCCTGTCTAGTACCCACCTCTAGCCTTACCTCATCTGTAACCTCATCATTTACTCTAACACTGGCAATCCCTTTCTAATATAATAAATCAATTACTCTTCTAAATTTATCACCAAATCCATATTAATTATTTCCTTAATCAAGGTCCATTGTAGGGAATCAAATGCCTTAAAAATATCCAAAGATATTAATCCCACTTTTTCTTTCATTTGATTCACATTATCTATTAAATCTAACACTCTTCTAGTCAAGTCTTCCATGTGCCTCCCTTTTAAAAATCCCACTTGATCTAAATTCATATAATCACCCATAAACTTATTTAAGCGATTAGCCAATATTGCCGTGAAGATCTTAGCATCTTGATTTATAAGAGAGATTGGTCTATACGATTCTACTTTCTCCAAATTCTTTCCCAATTTTGGCAACAGAACAATCATAGTCCTATACCATGAAGTTGGAATTTGTCCACCATCTAATATGTAATTGTATAATTTTACTAACTTTTGTACCACAACATCTTTAAATTCCTTATAGAAATTGGCCGGCAATCCATCCTCTCCCGGGGCTTTCCCCAACTTCAAACCCATAATTACCTCCTTTACCTCCTTTTCCAAAACGTGTTCTTCCATTTTGTCCCAATGTTCCTGTTTTATTCCAATCGTTATTTGCCTCTCTAAAAGCTTTTTAAGCTTCTCCACATCTATCTCTTTTTTGCATACAAGGCTTGATAAAATTCCTTCACAATTTTACATTTCTCTCTGACCTTATTACACCTTACCCATTGATTGTTGACCAAAACTCCAATTTCTCTTTTTTCCCTTTTAGCTTTTGCCGCTTTTGCCAATAGTCTTGAGTTTTTATTACTAAATTCAAAATACTCTCTGTTTAAATAAATCTCTTTTTACCTTTTCTATATCCTTACCCACCAATTCGGCCTTCAATCTTTGTAATTTAGCAAAAAAAAATCTTATCTTTCTTTTTTGAATGTTCTTCCTGTAACTGTTTTATTTCCTTTTCACTTTCATCCTGTGCTAGCTTATGCTTTTTATATCTATTGCTTGCCTACTTTATACTTTCCCCTCTAAAAACCGACTTCATGGCATCCCAAACCATATTAAAGTTTACCTCATCGTTATCATTCCATTGCCAGCTTTCCATCCAACTTTCTATAATTTGTTCTTTACACTTTTGATCTTTAAATAAATTAGAATCGTATCTCCAATTCCTCCTTCTTCTACTATCGTTCTGTAGCCTCAATTACAAAACCACTTTGGAGTGATCTGATTCCTTAAAAATTCCAATTTCGATCTCCTCAATATTTTTAACCATATTTGCAGTTACATATACATAATCTATTCTAGAGTAGGAGTTATGAACGTGTGAAAAATAAGAATACGCCCTTTCCAGTCCCTTAATCTCTCTCCAAGAGTCTTTCAAACCTAATGCAACCATCCAATTATCCAAAATCTTCCCTTTAATACCTGCTCCACACCTTGTTATATTTGTGCAATCCAAATTTGATCTTACCAGGTTGAAATCACCCGCCACTATCATCTTTGCCGATTTTTCTATTACCACAATTTTGCGAATTTTTTCTAAAAATTCGGCTTGATGTTCATTTGGAGCATAAATATTCACCAAAGTTTTTTCCTCATCATCTATTTTCCCTTTCACTATCAAATATCTGCCTTCTGTATCCGAGATACTTTTTATTATCTCAAATCCTAGTCTAGTAGAAATCAGGACTGCAACTCCTCTTGCTCTTGATGTGCCAAATGCCTTTTCATAATGTTGCATCCAACCTAAGAAAATTTTGTTTGTATCCTGTGATTTTTTATGAGTTTCTTGTAGAAAGACTATATCCGGTCTATCCTTCCTCAAAACTGCTTCTAACCTCCTCCTCTTAAGAACAGAACATGTACCTTTTACATTCCACGTTAAAACTTTAATACTTCTCATATTTTAATTCAAAATCGTCATCTCTCACTTCCGAGCTCTCCATTAGGCATGCTACCTCTAACCCATCACAATTAAAATAAAACATCAAACAAAAAACACACAAAACCAACCTCCCCACTTTCTTCAAAAAAAAAAGCCGCCTTCGTTCTCCAAAGAGGGGAGGGGGGAACATGCAAGATGTGCGTGGAGATTAATGCTCTAGCGCGCCATCCCCATTATAAAACCAATTTATAAAAGCCAATGCATATTTATAAAAGCCAATCATATAAAAATTCTTACATACTATTCTTTTACTCTCTAGCCCTTACTTAACTGTTCCTCCACCACAATCAATGATAACTTATCCTCTTCTCCTCCCTGCTGCCCTCCACCTGTGGCTCCACCCACATCTGCACCTTCATAGTCTCTTCTTATGGCACCCGATTCCAACAAGTCTTTTCTAAAAGCTACCCACTCATCTGAACCCGCCTTAACCAGATCAAGCAAACTCAAGTACTCCAGTGGATCAGTCCCTGCATCAATGACCTGCATTTTTTTTCATAGAAAAATCTTAACTGTTGTGGAAATCTCCAATTATATCTTATACCTTTTTTCATCAACAATTTGGTTACGGGTTTCATCTTATATCACCAAGCTCGTTCCTTAAAAGAAATATCATTGTATACTTCCACATCAGAGCCATTGATTTTCAGAGCGCCAGAGCCAGCTTGTTTTGGAAAAGCCATTACCCTAAGCTTATCTCCCCAATTTGCAAATTTAACCAAGACATTTCTTTGAACAACTTTTCCTCTTCTTGGGCCCACTCTATATGCACTTACAATGTCCTCCTGTACAAAATCCTTTCCCATTTTCAAGTTATTTAACCATTGAACAACTCTATCTCTTAGCTGGTCTGGCGTCCTTTCAATCAAAAGATGTATCACAATATTCTGTTTTCTCATCAATTCTTCCATAACATCAATCCTTTTTTCATGTTCATCCACTTTCATCTTATTCTCCCTCACCCCTCCCTGTGTCCCTTTTATTTCCCCTTTCATAATTTTCACCTCATTTTGCATCAACTTAACATTTCCCTCTATTTTTTGCAAACTTAATTCTACTTTTTTGGAGAAATCCACAACAGTTGTAACCACCTTATCCCGTTTTTTCATTTTTATCCTTCACTCTTGCCTCTTCCATCTTCTCAAATTTCTGAAACAATTTACCAAAATCAACAATAATTTGAGTCTGATCATAAGGTTCAGGTGATGATGATGATGGAGGGGCCTCCTCCACTGGTACTTTATCCTTCCTCTTAGGTTTCACCACAGGCTCCTCCTCCTTTGCCTTTCCTCTTGTAACCTTATCCATGGTAACGTCCACTAGAAGCTTCAGTGCTGCAATACTCTTGACTCTCATTGAGCCCTCCCCTTGAGCCTGTTCCAGTGCTGCCAATATTATAACCAATAATAATTGTAATCCCTTGAGCTTGATTGAGAATTCAACAAAAATTTAATTATTGTAATCCACAGCCAACAAAAATCCAGGAACACCAATAGATCCAAATAGGGAAAATTTTCAAGAATTTATAATCCAATTGTTAAAGGAAAAAGAAAAAAAACCACACTTTCCGCTGCCCAATCTTGATTGTAGAAATCAAATCCTCTATGCTCCAGGCCAAAACAAAATGAAAAAAAGAATCCAAAGCACTCCAAGCTTGTTTATACTTTCAAAAACCCACTGAGAACAGATATTGAAACTTGTATCGCTGCAATAAAACTGCTACAGCAGCAAGAGAGGAGAAGAGACACTGTTGCAATATTTTAGGTGGCGAATAAGTGTATATATATATATGAAAAAAGGAAAGAGATTCTGTAAAGAGAGTTATCCGAATTTAAAAATTTAAAAACAAACCAAACAGGCAAATCCAACGAAGCAATGCTCACATTCCATTTCTGCAAAGTCTATTTTGTAATCCAGGGCCGTGGCGGCGACAACACAATGCGGCTCCTTCCTTCTTCACCTCCGTCCCCACCTCCAAACTCGAACTCGCCTTTAACTTTATAAATCCTTTGGAGTCTAAACCTTAACGTTTTGGCCATTATTTCCACTCTCCATCCTCCAAACAGCACCAAAGAACGCACCAACTCCGTCTCTATCTTTCTCCACAAGCCCGACTTCTCTGCTGTTTTCGCTGTTGCTTAAGTTTCGTTTTCTAAAACGCTACCGCCATTACTCAGCCCTCCTCCTTCTTCCTCCC
This sequence comes from Bradypodion pumilum, assembly GCA_035047305.1. Taxonomy (NCBI): domain Eukaryota; kingdom Metazoa; phylum Chordata; class Lepidosauria; order Squamata; family Chamaeleonidae; genus Bradypodion; species Bradypodion pumilum. The sequence continues at coordinate 95,014,248 of JAWDJD010000001.1, forward strand.
ATTCTAACTTCCACGGCACTTACTGAAACTTTGAATCCGCCGAGCTCCCCTCATTCGTCCTCGGCCACCATCACAGCCACGCTCTTTTTGCTCCGATCCTCTGGTTTTTTATTCAATTCGAATTTCACGAATACTTCCAAGCTTCCGTCCGACCTCAGGCACCTCGATCGACATGGCTTATGCCACGTCTCTCTCGTTACCCGATCTTCGGACTCCGACCACTTGTTGCCTCTGCTTGATGTTAGCAGCAGCTGGAGGTTCAGATGCCTTAAATTTAAACTTTTAAAAAACTTTTTCATTGCCAATTAAAAAAAATAAACCACTTTTCCAGCGTGAGCAAAGCAAAGTTCATGTTACTCCACCGCCATCTTGGCCACACACACCCATTACCTCTTCAATACCAACACTGAAGACATGGCAGCTACCCCAATACTTTACATGTATTAAATAATTTTTATAGTTTTTGTTAATATCATCTGTGTGCCTTCTTTCACCATACTTATGTGAAAAAATGCAACCTTAATTATTCATTAGCAACCTATCATCATTATTATTTTACTTTGAATTCTACTGCTCTTTAATACTTATGTAGTGATAGTTAAGTGGTGTGCTAGATTCATTTAAGGCTGACACAATACTTATATAGAAATTTTGGGGTTCAAGGAAATCTTAACAATTTTCACATGTATGTGCCATCCACTCCAGACTCCATGGGTCTATTCTGTGGAGTAGTAAATGTATCTTAGGTCACAGGAGTCCAGTAGAGGTCTGGACATGGATTTGGAGGCCAAGTAGGGCAGCTGGCCCCAGTCAAATGCCTTAGCACAGCTAGACTTAACAATGTGGAAGATATTAGGCACAATTGTCCTAATCTTGAGGACTCTGTGCCTGCAATAGCCTTGGTTTCTGCCGAGCCTGTCACCAGAACTGGGACAGACCACCCATCTGGAAGTACTCAGGATCCCAAAAGCCAGTATACCCAGCAGTTTCTGGAGAAGGGATGAATTAACAGGTTTCAGATCACAGAAATACAGTGGAACCCTGAGTTACAGACACCTCATGTAACAGAAAACCCACGATACAGAATGGAATCCATAGAAAATAGCGCCCTCCATACAGAATTATATTGTGATCCAGTACAGATTTCCCCAGGGTGCATTGCACCTGGGAGGTATATAGGACCACTGGGGGGTATATAGGACCTATGGGAAACCGTGCTTCGTGATACAGATTTTTCATGACAAGGAAAACTCCGTGGAATGGATTAATTCTGTAACCCAGGGTTCTACTTGTAACTCTTTAAGGTAGCAATGAACAAAGTATAGACCTAATATTTGGAATCCTGGGGCCTTTTCTATTTCTTTACTATTCTGGCAAATAAGGTACCATATTTTCCGGCGTATACGACGACTTTTTAACCCCGAAAAATCTGTGCCAAAGTTGGGGGTCGTCTTATATGCCGCGTACTCTGGAGCCAGGGGGTGCCCGGCGGGGAAAGCCATTCGCCGCTGCTGCATGAGGCCTCCGGAGCAAGGGGCCGCCAGGATACCACCACCCCCAGCCTTGCGGCAGAGGTGGTGAATGGGTTTCCCCGCCGGTCAGCTGCTGCTCCTCCTCCTCCTCCTCACCCCCGGCTGGGGGTGGTGGTGCGGAGGAGAAGGAGCATCAGCTGACTGGCGGGGAAAATCAGCCGCCGCCACGAGGCCTCCGGAGCAAGGGGCCGCCCGGATACCACCACCCTCAGCCTCGCGGCTGCGGCTGGCTCCCCCCCCCCCCCGCCGGTCAGCTGCTACTCCTCCTCCTCACCCCTAACCCCGGCTGGGGTGGTGGTATCCACGAGCCACGCCTCCCCGCCCCCTTCACCGGCGGGGAAGGTAAAAGGAGCCCTGTCGGGCTCAGAGACACCGTGAGCCGCACTCCCCACCACTTTGACCGGTGGGGAAGGTAAAAGGAAGGTGCGGCTCGTGGCATCTCCGAGCCCAACAGGGCTCCTTTTACCTTTCCCGCCGGTGAAGGGGGCGGGGATGCCGCGAGCCATGCCTCCCCGCCCCCTTCACCAGTGGGGAAGGTAAAAGGAGCCCCGTTGGGCTCGGAGATGCCGCAAGCCGCACCTCCCTTTTACCTTCCCCGCCAGTGAAGGGGGCGGAGAGGGGCGGCTCCGAGCCCGACAGGGCTCCTTTTACCTTTCCCGCCAGTGAAGGGGGCGGGGATGCCACGAGCCATGCCTCCCCGCCCCCTTCACCAGTGGGGAAGGTAAAAGGAGCCCCATTGGGCTCGGAGATGCCGCGAGCCGCACCTCCCTTTTACCTTCCCCGCCGGTGAAAGGGGCGGGGATGTGCGGCTCGCGGTGTCTCCGAGCCCGACACGGCTCCTTTTACCCTCCCCGCCGGTGAAGGGGGAGGGGATGACGCGAGCACATGTAACCAGCATGTTGGGGACAAAATGTAGTGGTTAAGGTGCTGAACTTGGAGACTGGAAGGCTGGGTTTCAATACCCAAAGGCATGAAAGGAGCCTCATCCGGGCATCCCCTGAGTGGAGTTTCGCCAGCAAAAATCTTTTCAACCCAGAGTAACCGAAGACGCCGCCGTTGGAAGAGGGATAGTCATACGGCGAGTATATTGCAAACTCTACATTTTAACTAGAAAAGTTGGGGGTCGTCTTATACGCCCAGTCGCCTTATACGCCGGAAAATACGGTAAATTGCATCTCTTTAAAAGCTTTAGGAATAGAGATTTAAATTCTTAAACAACTCATCATCCCCTTGCATTCTTGGTATGACTAGTTTAGTTTGTTTGTTTGCTTACTTGTTTGTTCTCTGCTTCTATATGTTTATGTATCTATGTGTCTATGTCATTCTTTGCTTCCTGTATGGCTTCTAGAATGAGTTTGAGCACTGGTCTCACTGATGTTGCTTACCCCTGCTTGAAGAGATAAAAGTTCAGATGAGTTGTATGAGGTCAGTAGTACAGGAGACTTCAGCAGAGGTCCAGCATTGTTGAATCAAGGTGCTCATTGGGAGCTATTCTTGATGACTTGGACTGCATGTGCTTCTGTACCACAGGTTCTCTAGATGAAACTGAACATGACAGTTTCTCTGCTTGCACCAGCCATTAATGAGAATAAGGAAAAGTAACATCAGGGAGTTAATGAGCCTGAAAAGATAAATTTTCTTCTCTAGTACTGTCGACCCATTTGAAATCTGGTACAAATTCATTCACATCTTGCTTGGACTCAATATGTGATGTTCTTTGCAATTCACCTCCTATGCCTCCTCTGTCAAGATGGAAGTGGGAAAAGATACTTACCTTTTGCTTGCAAGCTTGCAATATGTGGGAAGGAAAATAACCATTATCTCTGGGGGAGAGCCAGATGGATCTGCCTGAAGCTGGTAAAGTTGAAACTAGGCTTTTGAAATTATTATTTTTTCTAAGGGACAAGAATGACAAATTTCAAAAGCTTTATCCCTTGTGGTGCAAAATTATGAGAGTTTGTGTTTCAGGGGCTGAAACACGTGAGGTGTCTCCTTCATGATCAGAAGTAGACATCCTTAAAAGCTACAGGTTTGTTTGTTTTACCTAACACAAAGTTTTACACTTTTACATGTTGTAAATTAGCTTGCTTTTGTTCAGTGACTGCGTATTGGGAGATAATCATGGGATTTATATGCAAGTTGATTGTACTAACAGAGGAGATGTAAGAGGTGAATTAGAGGTGTTATGGAGGTGTTATGAATGCTGAAACACTGGTGCTTTAATCAGATGCTCTTCTGTGTGTATGGATGGACATGTGATGGGGGGAATGAGGTCATGCCATGTAACCCTGTCCCTCAACATCATGCCCATGACCAACATAACTGTGCCTCTCTAGTGTCCACAAGTACAGTTTAGCTTCCTTGTACAGACTGGTAGGCTTCTTTTTTGTAGACCACTGTGCTGTGTGGGTGGCAGCAATGAGAATGTGCATTTTGTCTGAGGAGAGGGCTATACAGAGATCCTCCTCATCACTTGGATATTCCTACATACCAAAATATCCAAATAGAGCTCTAGTTTCTTGTAGGTTGTCAGAATCTCCAATAGAATTCCTGTTCAAGATGGCTCCTCATGACTTGTTTTATTTTATAGTTCCCCTCACAACTAATTTTGAAGACAAATAGGGTACTTGTGTTGTATAATAGCCATTTGGAAGCATAGAAATGCTCTTCTGTATTACCTGAGAGGGAACAATCTGACTGTTTTCACTATGATGGAGGATGGGTGACAGTCTTGGGAAAGGTACTTTGGTTTCCCTTTTAATGGGGAGAAAAGCTGATAGTGATGCAGTCATTATAAACAAAGATATCTAGAAAGCAACTGTTGAAAAGAAAAAGCCAGTGTCAGAAATGAAATGGAAAAATGAAAGATTTTTGTTTAATGTGCACCATGCAAAAATAGCTTCAGGTTTTCCTCCATTCTTCAAACAATGTAGGATGGAAAAGAATGCATAAATTACTGATGGAGAGGTAGAGGTGTCTTTATGGAGGGAAACATTTTTCTTTTGTGAATAGACAGACAGCGTGCATTGCAGATCAGTCAGAAGTGACTGCTTCTAAACCAGGGGTGCCCAAACTACAGCCCATAGGTTGGATCTGGCCCTTGAAGCCAATTCATCTGGCCCATAAAGCCCTCGTCACTCCCAGAAGCAGAAGTAAAATGCGCCCATACAGGCGTGTTGTACTTCCGCTTCCGGGAATGATGGGGGCTTAGTGGGCTGGATGAATTGGCTTTGAGGGCCGGATCCAGCCTGTGGGCCGTAGTAACCCACATGACTGGCCCATGACCTGAAAGGTTTGAGCACCCCTTTTCTAAACATATCAAATCATTATTTCCTTTATGCTCTTTGTTTTTGCCAATAGTATAAGTGTATATTTATGAAGTCGTTGAGAGGATGAATGTGAATCCCATCTGCTTTCTCATGACCCAAAACAAATGAATTCCTGGGGGGAAATGGTTTAGGATTTGAAAGATGTCTTCTCTCTTGTCCTGGGTTATGGAGTAAGAGTGTTATATTGGATGCTGTATATTGGCAGTCAGCTATCAGAGTCCTGGCCTTTGAAAGTCAAATGGTTTTATATCTGAGCTTCAGCTTACGTTAGGAGGAATTTAAGCTGCCTCCCCCCCTTTTTTTTCTCTCCCTCTTAACTTAAACGTCAGTCATGTAGCCATTTTTATTACAAATTTCAGAACACATCAGAGAGGAGCTGATTTCCCTCTGTGTTAAAATAATCCTTTAAAGGTCACCGTCTAACCAATGTGAACTTGCAAGATAAGGCGCTGAGAGTGGATATTTCTTTTTCATGTGTGTTATTATGCGATAGGATATTTTGAGAGCTCACTTTGAAGTCTCAAGTCCTACCTGCTGGTTTCCAGTTTGCAAATGATGACTTATTAGCATGTTGTTGGTAAGACGTGTACCTGTTCTTGTCCACTGGCACAAAACAAGCCTTGTGACTGAGCTGGAATTGAGTTTGAGAAAGCAGTAAATGATTTTAGTGGATAAAGATCAGGCAGCCTTGTTGACACTTCAATAAACTTGCTTTAGATTAAGCATTGGTGTGGAATTTCTGTTCTTCTGTTGTTACATCAACTTATGAGCATGCTTTCACTGAAGTACTGAAAACAGGAATCACGAAGGCAGACTGTTTGAAAGATGCAGCAAGATTATATTTTATGCCTTTCCAGACCTATTTTATATGTTGCTAGAAAGAACTGTTTTTATAGGAATTAGAAGCTGGAGAAAATGGGAATAAAACTGGGATCTCTGAGATGGCTCTCCTCATGGTAGGCTGACTGGTTGTTAACTGCCAATAAAGGATTGTGTGGAAAGAAGTGATAGCTGTGTCAGTAAATCTGTCAGTGATATTACTTTGAACTAGTCGAGATAGCTGGTCCCATCACTCTTCACTCCTTCCTCAGAGTGTCCTTCGGATGAAACTAATTGCTGCTTAAATTCTTATGCCTAGAAAAATGTTGGCTTTCTCTAACAATGGAATAATACATTACTGATAACACATCATGAGATACTGAAATCACATCAGTGTTCCAAACATATGATTCTGGCAGATTTGTGTGAGGGCAACCATTCTTGCAATTAAATCTATATACCTGGTGATCAATTACAGAACCTATATACCTGGTGATCAATTACAGAACAACAGATGTTAATTTGCAAACTATGAGAGATGTGAAAAGCTTGTGCTGCGACAATCCAATCTCTTTTAGCACACAAAGAATCCCCCCTCTCCAAAAATTTTTTTAGCCCTACACAAAAGAAGCAAGAGAAATTTGTTTCTGAATTGAACTAATGGTGGAACTTTAGTTTTGTTATGTACTTTGATTTGGGAAATCAGTTAGAATATCAAGTATGGAGACTGGTTAGTGATGAATGGTTTCCACCCTTGTGTTTATTCCTTTCAGTGATAAACTAAGGGGTCTGTTGTCTTAAATCAGGGGTTCCCAACCATTTCAAGCTAGGGGCCGGGTCATGCTTTCTCAGTGAGCTTTGAGGGCTGGATGACCATTTTGCTCTTCATGCACGATGCGGGTGGCCATTTTGTCCCAACTGCTTCAAAGGTGTGGCCATTTTGTTTCTCAAATGCCCTTGGAAGGGTGAGGTTGGAAACCCCTGTCTTAAATCATCCCCTCTCCTTTAAAATATAATCATATTCAATAAATATTATCACTTCTGAAATGTAGAGGTTGGTTTGGATGGAGCAATAACCTGCTGAATAATGAAGGGGCTTTAGACCATGGTAGCTACTTGTTAACAGCTTTAAAAGCCAAAATGCTTAAAACTCACAGGATGAGCTGGACCTATATGAGTAGCAGTGAGAATTAAATCTTATCAAGGATGCTTTAAAAGAACAGCCATTAAAATGAGAAATATTTTCATCCTCCTCTGAGGAGTACACAGAAAGAGCCTCCTTGAAGATTCTGGTATTTTTGAACCACAATCGGGCATGTCATGATTCCATCTGGGATGACATCATTTGTTTATGTTTATACATTATATTCATATAGGTTATTAAGTAAGGATTTTAAATCTGCTTTTATTTTGTTTCTGTGATACTCTCTGCTTAGCCTAACCAGAGCCACTTTTAGTTGGCACCTGCCATTGAATGGCATCATCCCTTTTCTCTGGGAAAGTACATTTTGGTTCTTCTTCCCAAAGTCAGTGTCTGGGAAGATGTTCTATCTCACGGTCTGAGATGGAACATAAATAAGATACCCACCTGGTATCCTTTTGATTGATGCACAAAACCTGTCACTTTGAGAAGTCAATTAACACTTTTCAAGGACACTTTCCCAGGAAAAATGGTATAAAAACTATACCTTTTTGTCTGTTCGAGAGTCACTCTTTGATTCCTGCGGGAGCTCTATTTCTCTTGCCATCTGAGGTAGATTCCCCCATTGAACCATCTTGTATGGGGTGGCGGGGCACTGCCGCACTTAGCCTAAAATCCAGAGATGATGGGACTTAGGTTTTGCAGAGACTTCAACACTTAGAATTTCTTCTGAGACGGCAATTTTTCTGTTACTTCACATTTATTGGACTCTGTTATTTTCTTCAATAAATCATAAAAGGACATTGATTGTCAAGAATGCTCATTCTACTCCTCCCGAAGTGGAGCAGATTGAAAGGGGATCTATTTAATAAAAACATAAGAGGATTACAGCTTTTGGGTTACTTTGTGGGAGCCGTTGCCAAAGGAGAAACTTTGTTTCGATGCTTGGAATCCAGTGAGCTGCTTCAGAGGTAACAGCTTTACTCGCACACACCTTACCCAGCTCCAAGGTCGTTATATTCCATAAAATGAGATAAGGGTGTTTTTCGCATGGGAATCTGGAGTCCCATCCCAAGGGGCTTTTCAGCTTTAATTTCTTCTGCGATATCAGTCACAGATCGCCATTTCCCTGCGAACCTGTTGCCCAGCTCCGCTGGACCAGTCTTTCTCGACCCAACTTTGAGAAAGGGCACCCTTCTCAGCTGCGTTTGCCAAATCACCGGGGTCTCTCGACTGTGCGGCACCTGTGGGCCTCTGAATCCTAAGCAGGTAAAGGTATCTGCTTGGGAATACCCTGAAGCAAATGGTGAGCCACTGTGTGAGACAGAATGCTGATGGGCTGTGGCCTGTTCCTGCAAGGCTGTTCTTATGTTCTTATGAATTGGAGTGAGCCAAGGCATGCGTTGGCTGAGAGATGTCCCGATAGGGCGTATCTTATGTTGCTGGCTAATCTTTCTCACTAGGTCAGGTGAAGAGAACTGCAGAATGCACTCACCAAAAGGTGGTTTCATTTTGGCAGTTTCACAACTAGCCTAGACACGGAAGAAGAAGAAAAATCCTCCAATGGCATCCTTGCAATGTGAAAAAGAACACGGGGTGGGTGGGGGGAGCCCTCCACCATACTAGGCAAATTCTCTGTAGGAAGTCTGTGGTAAAACATGGAACAAAGCTGCACAGAATAAAACAGTTGAAGAATAGCTGTTATGTATATCAGTAAATGGCCTAACCCATTAAGAGCAGCATCCAGACATTCTGGAAATGTTTAATCTGATGGGGACGGGGAGATGGGGAGGATAGCCTTTCCCTCCTGTGGAATCAGTTTCTATGACAGGCTGGTAGAGGAGTGTCATATACACACAGTGTGTATGGAGTGTCATATACACAGAGGACCTTCCATACTATCAGGAACCCTGATTTTCTATCCAGTTGTGGATAGAGTCCTTCATATATAGCAGACTGTCCTCTTCAGACTGTTTCTCTCCCTGAGTAGAGAGGATGAAAACAGAGGAAGAAGTGACTAATACTGTCCAATATTAATACATTCCTATTGAACCTTTTCTAAATGACCAAGTAGGGCTAAATATCCTGTCATTCAGATTAGAGGAATATCTTTGAAACAGGAATGACCCAGTTTGCAGAAATTACTGTGCTCTTGGAAGGGAATTCAGACTAAAGACTCATTTAACTATTTCAAAGCACATGGAGGTGCTTCATTGCAATCATTACCCATGTAGACTATGTGAGCCAGTGACGTGAATAAAAGATTTTGTATACCATTAATGATCCTCTAATTCATCTTGTTATTCTCCAACCTCAATCCTATCCAGGCAGCCTATTAAACAAGGAATTGGGAGAGAAATCTCCTTACAGTTATTTTCATCATGGCTAATAAGTGGCACTGCAATAGAAATGAAACCTTATTAATGCTGTAACACAATATAAGAGTTTGAAGATGGAAATAAAAATGTGAAATTGAAGAGCCAGGTAGACTGGCATTGCTAACACAAAGTCCTAGTATAAAGAAAAATTAGAATATTTGGCACCAATTTATTTGGCAGAAAACAGATTCACTTCTCATTTTGTGATAATTCCTAGAGACTAAGGGGGCCCACTCTACAACTCTATGGACAATGAGATTCTAGTGCAGTGGTGGCGAACCTATGGCACGTGTGCCAGAGTGGGCACTCAGAACACTCTCTGTGGGCACGTGCTCCATTGCCCCAGCACAGAGTTTGCTCCACAACTCTGCCCAGCAGCCCAACGGGAATACTTCCTCCCCCAGCACAGAGTTCACACCGCCCCTCTGCCCAGCAGCCCAATGGGAGCATTTCCTCCCTCCCCCAGCACAGAGTTCACCCTGCTGTGTTGGCACTTTGTGATAAATAGGTGGGTTTGGGGTTGCAGTTTGGGCACTCGGTCTCTAAAAGGTTCTAGTGAGATGGTAGACTTTGCAGATATACTTGCAAAAAAAGCATGAAACACCACCAACCAATCTGTGTAGATAATATTTCATAGTATGGATGTAGCCATACCCGTCAAGCGTGGCTCCACAAAATACAGGAAATTACTGCACATGCGTGGATGCGCATGCTCAGTAACCCATTTGCACATGCGCACTGTGGCTGCGCATGCACAGTAACCCATTTGCGCATGCGCACGATGGTCGCGCATGTTCAGTAAGCCATTTCCCCACCATTCAAATGTGGGATGACGGCGGGAAAGGGGGGGAACGAACACAGAAAAATGGGAAATCCCGGCCAATACAGGATACTTGACAGGTATGGATGTAGCTGACATATTTCCTTGATACAGTAAATGGTGTTTTTTTTTAATAAACAAGATTTGATTTTGTGAGGCATTCATTTGGCATTCAATATTGCCTTCTAATACAGCTCCTCAGGATGATGCAAGGGGACAGACCCCTTCTTCTTTAGGTTTCCTTTTTCTCAATTGCACCCCTCTTTTATAAGCAGTTCCCAGTTCAGCTCTAAACAAGGGGCTCCTTTTTTGTATCATCTGAGCTAGAAATTCCACTTTGCAAATGTGCTGGTGTTTGGGTGGAGAACTGGACTAGACTGGAATTCCCTATTTCTGCAATTTACACTTTATTGCTTAAACTGATGTTTCTATTTTTTCATTTTTTAAAGAAAAAAAAAACATTGCAGAATCCACAGTTAAACTAATGCCTCATCACCAGGATCTTCTTGAAAATCATTTCCATAGAGATCAGTTGGCCTTCCTTCCATCTAATGGGATGGAGTTAGTTTTTTTTCCTGCAGACAGAAATATTTCCTTGCTAGAGTTCTGCTACAAACATACCTATCAGCAAAATAGAGAGAGGTAATTTCCCCCAATTTTTCATCTCTCTGTAACTCAGGGCAGATCTGTGGATAATAAAAGGGACTACATAAGGAGAAGGGAAACTGTCAAAGACTCCATTTCCCCCCTTTCTGTCAGCAGTGGTGTTTCTCTACTGGTTTATTTTATTTTTATTTTATTTTATTTTATTGTCAAATTTCTATACCGCCCACTCAGCCAAAGCCGACTCCGGGCGGTTCACAACAATGGGTAAAAACATATAAAAACAAATAAAACAGATAAAACCAGCAATAAGAACCCACCCCTAAAAAGAGAGGGGTGCAGGAACTGAAGAAACCGTGGGGCAGGCATCCTCCCCTATATTAACCACCCAACGGAAGCCACCCCTCCACCTGCACCCCAAACTTGGCCCGCCAGCCAGGTTTTTAGTTCTTTTCTAAAGGGCAACAACTCCGTCTGGAGACGCAGTTCCACAGGCAGGAGGTTCCAAAGGGCCGGTGCGGACACAGAGAAGGCTCTCCTCCTTGTGCCAGAGAGGCGAGCCCCCCTGGCCGATGGCACAATTAGAGAGCCCCTCCGGTCCGCTCTGGTTGGACGGACAGACGTCCTTAGGGCGATGCGGTCTCTAAGGTAACCTGGCCCACTACCATATAGGGCTTTAAAGGTCAAAACCAGCACCTTGAATTGCACCCGGAGACAAACTGGTAACCAGTGCAGCTCCCGCAGCAGTGGTGAGGCATGGGCATAACGTCCACACCCCATCACCACCCGGGCCGCCGCATTCTGGACCAGCTGCAGCCTCCGAATGGTCATCAAGGGCAGCCCCATGTAGAGCACATTACAGTAGTCTAGTCTGGTTCAAAGGAAACAGGGAGATTCTTGGTTCAGCTGTATATATTCAGGATTGTGGTGTTCACATGAAATAATATAAGAAAGGTCTAATAAAATCAAAGGCTTGATTTTATAAATGCAGGCCTAATAACCTGTTTCCCCCCCTTAGGTATGTCAAGCACAAAAACAACAGAAAGCAGTATTAACAGATGAGTGATGTTTTTGAGCTTTAGTTCCACCATTCTTTGAAGGGCATTTTGGTCCTGCTAATAAGATGAATGGCCTTACTTTATAGTTAATGTCAAAGGAATGGGATGAAATGTTCACATTTCTGATTAGAATGTTTCACTTGCACAAAGTGTACTCGCAAGATATTACCTGCTGTGGCTTCTATTTTTCCTGTTCAAAAAAAACATTTCTGCCAAATCTCAAGGTTGTCAAGTTATTGCCTTTTAAAAGCTGCCATTCGTCAACTTTCTAATGAAGATCCAACTTTCCATTTCATGCAAAATGGGGGAAACCAATTCAGCTGACATGTACTTAGAAAATACTTGTTGAAATGAAATCCTGGCTGGCTATTGGGTCACCTGGCTTTAGGTACAGAGTAGTTGGTGAACAATTTTTTAAAATTTTTAAGAATCTTTCTCCCCCCATTCAAATATGATAAACAACATAAGAAGGTAAATCTAACCATTAATCCAACACAGAATGAATGGGATTGTTAAATCAACAGTTATCAACACTCTATTGCTTCATTGGGCTAACACATTAGTTTGGGCTAACAATTAGACTTAATCTGAGCTATTTACAAGAAATAGATATTCTCGCACAGGAAGAAAGGCAAATATTATTAATAGTGACAGGTTACTCATAGGATATGATACAGCCCATATTTTCATTTTGCTGGGCATGTCCAGAGTTATGATGTGGATTTGAGAATTGTTAGCTTTTTAGAGAGCACAGAAATTGACTGCTGAGGTTCTGTTTATTGATTAGCCTGATTTAAGGGATGCTTTTCTTCCAGTAACCTCAAGACAACATACATGGACCTACTTCTTCCCACTTTACCCTCGCAAAAATCCTCTTAAGTAGGTCAGACCAAGAGAGACTTACCGGCCCTGTGATTTTTGTGGCTCTGGTGAGATTTGAACTTGGATATCCCAAGTTCCCTTCTTATCTTAGCACCTACCCTATCCTGTCACTCCAAAAGCTCTTCAAATGATCTCCTGTTTTGGGGATTTTTTTTCCTGCGTGCATTGGAGAAGTGGAAATAATGCACACTTGTCCTCCATTCCTAAAAATCTTCAACGTTCCCAATAAGAATACTTAGTTAATGTGGGGGAATTTTTTTTTTTGGCTCAAAGTCCCACTAGGCCTTGGGCAGCCACATGCTGGAGAACAGATTTACTGGGACGGGCAGCCATGCACCTCTGCTCAAAAAACCATACCTTAAAGGGAAACGCCACTTCGGCAGTTTCCACTTCTGTTCCTCTCGCCATACTCCACTCCTGTTTTGTGGGAGAAAGTTGAAGCACATCAGCAGCTGGGTAATAAAGAAAGAGCGGAGCAGAGCATGGCAAGAGGAACAGAAGCGGAAACTGACAAAGTGGTGTTTCCCTTTAAGATATGGGTTTTGAGCAGAGGCGCGTGGCCGCCTGTCCCGGTAAATTCATCCCCCAACATGAGGTTGGCCTTGGGAAGTCACTAGAGGGGTAGAACAGGTAAACCCACTACTCAAATAACTTTCATACTTTGAAAACCCTATAAAGATTGTCATTGATGGCACATAATTACAATGTGTTAGGTGCTGACTGTGGCCTAACATGCATGCCATTTCTTGAAGGTGCTGTGGAGATAAAGGTCTCTCTTGCTTGAAATCCAATTGTGTCCAACTCTAGTGGGGGCAGTGCTCATCTCAGTTTACAGCTAAAGAGTCAGTGCTGTCTGGCTCTGTAGACATTTTTGTGGTCATGTGGCAGGCATGACTAGATGCTGGAGTTTACGGAATGCAGTTACCTTTCCCTCCAAGCAGTATCTAATGTACCTGCTTGCAATTTCTTAGCAGAAGCTGAAATGGACTATGGGTGCTCACTCCATCGCACAGTACTTGGGTCTCAAATTGTTGACCTTACCTACTTTCCAGTTGTCAGACTCAGCGTCTTAACCACTAAGCCACCATGGCCCTTAAACAGTAGCACAGCCAAAACTGCTCCTGTTGTGAATTCAATCTTGACAGTCTCCAGGTTGACTCAGCCTTCCATCCTTCCGACGTCAGTAAAATGAGTATCCAGCATGTTGGGGGCAAAATGCTAATTACCTTCTGAACTGCCCAGAGAGTGCAATAAGCACTATGGGTCAGATTATAAGCAGTGATGCATTGAAATATTTTTACTACCCACTCAGTGGGCATGGCTATCTGTGGGTGTGGCCTCAACCCACCCACCCACCCCCAAAAAAAAGAAAGAAAAAAAGAAACCTACCTTGTTCTCTTGCTTCGCAGAGGTGAGCAGGGCGGGTTGGTGGGCTGGCGCCCGCCTCCCCCTCCCAGCACCGACAGAAACACGTCCCATTTGCCTCACCCAGGGCCGAAGGCGTGCGGGAAGTGCGGAGGTGAAGATGCGCCTTCCGCCCTGGGCTAGGTGCATGGGAAGTGTTGCCAGTGTCACTGCTGGGATGTGAGCAGGGCGGGTTGGTGGGGTGGTACTGGCTTTCACCTCCCAGTGCCACTGGAAACACATTCCATTCACCTCGCCCAAGGCCAAAAGCATGAGGGAAGTGCGGAGGTAAAAGCGCGCCTTCGGCACTGGGCGAGGTGAGTAGGACGCATTTCCAGTGGCGCTGGGAGGGAGAGGCCAAGAGGTGGGTATGGTCGGCTAAGTGGGTGTGGACTGGAATTTCCGCTACTGGTTCGCAAGAACCGTTGAGAGCCATCCACAGTACATCACTGATTATAAGTATAATTGCTATTGCTATTACATTTTCTTGGCTCAGCTCACCTGTCTTCTCACTTGTGCATCTTACCTATTCCCTGCCTATGCAGCTCTTCATATTCAACAATTTGACTTCCATCTCTGTTAGTATCTCCTCTTTGGTTAATGTCCCCAAATGAATTCTTGTAGTACTGTTTTCAGTCTTATTCATAAATGGAGTGGATATCACTGTTACCTTGCAAATATAAGAAAACTGCTGTGGCAGTGTATTCTAGAGAGTGGAATTGGCTGAATATGCCAGGAAAGCTGTCAGCTATCAAGTGAGAATTATCTCTCTGGGAATGTTAGGCTGGCCATTTTACAAACTGTGAATCTTTTGAATGCTAACACTAACAGAGATGAATACCTGGGGACACTTCTTTACTTTTTCTGGGGCTAGCTGCCTCATTATTTAGAGCATGTACTTAGATACCAAGGATATCTCATTGTTCAGCTCTTAAGTACTGCTACTTACTTTAGACAAATAGCTACATATCTTTGTATTGGTTGGAATGTCTGCCACTTAGAGCAGATAAAAGGTTTTTGCTTTATTTTGTTTTGTGTTTATGTTAAAGGAAAAGGAAAGGCACTGTGATGGAGCTGGAAGCTGCATGGCACCCCCGAAACAAATCCTCCCCATCATAGTCAGATAGCTTCTTTCTTAAAAACAGAATAATGCTTCAAAGAGCTGAATATTGATAACATTGCAACACTGGGTGGCTATATCAAACTTCCAAGTGTTGAGAAGAAATTTACCCTTCTTCCTCCTCGCTGTATTTTTGATCAGGATAGTGCAGGGATTTTCACCTTGTGGCCTGTGGGCCGGAGGTGGCCCACAGCACCATCTCATGTGGCCCACCACCACCTCCGCCACACTAGAAGTGCCATGTGTTGGAGGAAGGGCAAAATGATTGTCTGGCCCCTGAAGCTGTCTGAGGGAACTTAAAAAGGTTGAGAACTCCTGATATAGTGTGAACTGTCCATATTTCCAATGATGCAGCCATAACAGAATGGTAAAATGACAACAACTGCTGCTGTTATGTGTCATCAGGTCACCCCAAGTTACAGTGACTCTATGAATGAGGACCTCCAGAATGCTCTCTTGCAGGCTTTGATTTCCTTTATTAAACTAATTTCTCTCATATTTGGTGTTCCTCTTTTCCTGCTGTGTTCTGCTTTTCTTAGCATTATTGATTTCTTAGCATTATTTTCCTAGCATTATTGTTTTCTTGTCTTCTCTTTATGTGCCCAACATATGGCAGACTCTGTTCAATCATTTTTTGGTTTTAGAGGGAGTCCAAGTTTGATTTAATCTAGGATTTACTTATCTGTTTTTCTGGCAGTGCACAGTTTCTGTAAAAGCCATCCTCCAGCACCACATTTCCAATGAATCCATTATTTTCCTATAAGCCCTCTTCAAGGTTGAGTTTTTACATCTTAGTAAATGAGAATAGTTTGCATGATTTAGGGCAGAGGTCAGCAAACTTGGCTCTCCAGATGTTCTTGGACTTCAATTCCCCAAAGCCCTGATCAGCATGTGTTCTGACTCCAGCTTCTAGTAATTGAAGTCCAAGAAAATCTGGAGAGCCAAGTTTGCTGACCCCTGATTTAGGGCAACTGGCAGAAACAACACACTAGTATATTCTATGTTCAAGGAAAAAAGACTGATTCAAGAATGGCTAGATTCAGGAGTTTGTTTTGGGTGTTTGGGGCTTGTAATGGTTGGAGGAATATTTAAACTCTCTTTCTGTGTGAGTCAACAAATTGAGTGACAAGAGCCACTCTAGGAATTAATTCTTAAAGGTGAGTCACACCATTTGAACTAGGAAGGTTTTGACAAACCGACTTTAGATGCATCCCTTGTGAGTTCCTTGCCATATATAAGCACTGTGAGAAGCAATCTGTCCTTATAAAAATCAGGGGGAGAACCCCCTACCTGAAAGAAAGTTCATTTCAGAAGTCTGCCGTGAAACCCAGTGGAGCAGGTTTAGTTTTGTTTATTTTCTTTTAGAAATTTATTTGTCTCCCTCTTTTCCTGCTGCCTTCAGCTTTTCCTAACATTATTGTCTTTCCTAGCAAGTCCTGTTATGATGTGCCTCAAAAATAACAGTCTCAGGAACAGGAAGAAGAAATAAAGACATTCCCAATTCTACTGGCATTAGTATGAAATACCTAATTATATCTTGAGTGTGATATGTAACTTATTTTGTCAAGTACAGCTGATTCTGATTCAGAAAGGGATCATTATTTTTGTGCTTTTTGACAATTGTATGATTAATAACTTCTAGTAATCAAAGAAATAAACAACAGATCTACAGAGTTATGTCAGTTAGCCTGTGTGCTGAATATGCATTGGTGTTTACTTTTGCCAATAGCTAGAATGTTATTTACCAATAATTGACTTTTAAAACAGGCTCCCTCTTATAGAAAAACAAAAGCTGTAATAGAATGTATGACCTCTGCCCTTTTGAAATTTGATATGAAGATGAATTCAATCCTCTTGCTCCTTGAGGACAAAAAGAAATAGTAATAAATATATAAGTGATGGGACTTTTGACCAGCCAGATTTATTTCCATTACTGTGAGGTCAAGTAGTAGTACTGGGAAGAAAGCAAGCATCAGAAAGAGAAACCCACTCTAATCTCACTGAAGTGCTGTGGTGAAGAGAGGCCTAAGAAATATTATGATTGAAGTCAAGTGCTATGACTAATCTATGTCATACAGTCTGGAAACTGCTGAAAAATACATACCGTATTTTCCGGCGTATAAGACGACTGGGCGTATAAGACGACCCCCAACTTTTCCAGTTAAAATATAGAGTTTGGAATATACTTGTCAGCTGCAGCTAAGTACCTGTCCTATAAGACGACCCCCGACTTTGGCACAGATTTTTCAGGGTTAAAAAGTAGTCTTATATGCCAGAAAATACAGTATTGTAAATGTTAGTAATATTTTCCCTTTCCTACCCTGGCATGTTATAAATACAGATTTCATTTGCTTCTGCAATATGCCATTTTAATTATGAATTAATAGGGTTAGAGGTATACTTTTGGGAAAACAGCATTGCATCTCTTATAGCAGGGGTGCCCAAACTACTACCAGGGGGGTGGATGTGGCCCCCGATGCCAATTCATCCAAACCACTAAGCCCTCGTTGCTTCTGGAAGCATAAGTAAAACACGTCCATATGGGCACATATTACTTCCGCTTCCTGGAGCGACGAGGGCTTAGTGGGCTGGATGAATTATCACTGGTGGCCAGGTCCGGCCCCCAGGCCATAGTGACTGGCTTACTAAACTACATGACTGGCCTGCAGTCCAAAATGTTTGGGCACCCCTGTCTTATAGTAATGTCTGTTTCTGTTTGTCAGACCACTAGTTTTGAAGTGTGGCCTATAAAGCAAGGGAACCCTATGTTGTACAGCTGAAGTTTATTTGGTTTTAACATTTGGTGAGACCCACCAGCCCTCACAGTTTCAATGGCATCCTCCTCCATCCCTATCTCTGTTAATGACACTAAAGGTGTTTCAACAACAATAGGGTTTGTGTAACTGGCCTGGGGGAAACCTACAAAGAAAAAGCTTCCTTTGCAACATTTTTCTTCACTTCTCACAGATTCTTTGCAGAGTCCCTAAGTCTATTGGTTGCCACCACCACTTCAGTCTCATTCCTTTCTCTTCTTAGTATGTCTAATCCAGGTGTCCTCTATTTGCTCCATGCAACAAGGAGGGTGTTTATGCCTGGACCAAAGACAACAATGACAGTCCCAGTCCTAGCTGATGGACCATTGTCTCGCTGCTTGGTGTCACCTCACAGTTTCTTTCTCTTGCCTCCAGCATCTTGGCTGGGTCATGGCTGGATCTCCAGACTGGGCTTTTTGCTTCTGATGTCTCTACTATTAGCGTCCCCACTCTCCCACCAGTAACTAAGTTTCGGAGGATGTTTAGGATTTTGGTGTCTCTCAGCTTTCCTCTGTGGAACTTTTAGTTACACAATAAACTCAGTCTAGGGATCCTCTATGTACATATTATCTCAGTCACCTGGAGGTTCTTAGTCTTCTGGGGGGCTCTAAATCTACTTGGTAGACTTGCTAGGTTTTCCTCTAGGGCAGTGCTTCCCATCTTTTGGTTTCTTGGGCTTCAGTTCCCAGAAGCCTCAGTCAATTCCCCAAAGTACTGATCAGCCAATGTACTGACTTAGGCTTCTGGGAATTGAAGTCCCACTGTGGAATGTGTGCTCCACATTGAGAACCACTGCTCTAGGGCATATCTGATGGGCTTTGTAGTAGCAGGAATATATTTAACTTCTCTGAATTGCACAATGAAAAGGCAAGAATACAGAGATAGCAGTAAGCCTCCCATCCACCTCTTGGAGTAACCAGTGGAATTAATCACTCAGACATCAGTTCAAAGTAAAAAGAATAATGTTTATTCACTGCATTCTGTAAACTTCAAAGGAGAAGGGCATCAGAGGTTAGCAGAAGAAAAGGACAAGCTAATAAAGGATAGAAAAAACTAGATTTCTTTCTCAGCCACATGGCTGAGCATAGTGCACATGGCTGAGTGGCTGGAGATGCTTAAAGAGCATCCATCCTGAAAAGCAATCAGCAAGCAACTGACCAGAAACAAGGATCATAAAACATGTTGATTAGGATGAGACAAATCATCCTGGGAAGAGGGAGCTTTTGCTAATTAATCCGTTTGGGAACAAGCAAGCAGATTAATTAGTGAGGAGCACCAGTAATGGTTCTAGATTTTTGGGCCTCAGGTTTTCTTTCTATAGGTTGATCAGCTATATATTCAACCCAGTGTGCATCTATCGGGGAGTTTGTGCAGTCAAACTCTGGGGAGAAGGGAAATGGCTTGCCCACTAGGATCCCAATGTTGGTATCATCATCCTCAAAAATTGATTAATTACTTTAAACAGATTTTAATGCTTGAAATTCTGATGAGCAGCCAGCATGCATAGAAAGAGCCTCCTCGAAGATTGTGGTATTTTTCATCCACAATTTGGGCGAACCCTGGTAACTACAACCATGTGTTGCTGGCTAGTCTTTATCACACTGGGTCAGGTGAAAGGGACTGCAGAGTGAACTCACCAAAAGGTAGCTTCATTTTGGCAGTTTCACTTCTGGCCTAGACATGGAAGAAGAAGAAGAAGCAAAAAACTTAAGCCAATGAATGGAAACAATATAAAAAGATTACTTTTTGCAGATGATCAGGCATTAATAGCAAGTACAGCTAAGGAACTAGAACAATGTCTTAGTCCATGAACCAAGAATACAACATAAATAATTTGAGAATCAATATGAGAAGCCTGAGGTAATGGCAATTGGAAAGAAAGAGCATACTCTACATCAAGGGTTCCCAAACTATGGCCTGGGGGTCAGATCTGGCCCTCTATACCAATTCATCCGACCCACAAAGCCCTCGTTGTTCCTGGAAGCGGAAGTATAACGTGCCTGTACGGGCACATTTTACTTCCACTTCCAGGAGAGACAAGGGCTTCGTGGGCCAAATGAATTGGCGTCAGGGGCCAGATACAGCCAGCTTTCCATCATCACGTCTTTCTTCAAATAACAACTTCTTGTTTGCCCATAAACTGAGAGCATAAACAGGCCATAGTGACCGGCTTGCTGAACCACGTGACCGGCCCATGGCCCAAAAAGTTTGAGCACCCCTGCTCTAGATATTGAGAAAGAGGGAACAAGTATAAAATAAGTGGCAGGGTTCAAATACCTAGGAACAACATTTACTGAAAATGGCAAAATGGAAGAAGAGATTTACATACCATACAGATACTGGGACAGAACAAGAATCTTGCATCTCCCTCGACACCCGATGGAGTAAAAGAGGAAGCAAAGAAGAGAAGAGAAGAGATCAAGTAAAGGTGGCTTCATATGGGCAGTTTCACATCTAGCCTAGAAGAAGAATGGCTGGAAATACCTTTTAAACATTTGTAAATAAGTACTTCTTTAAAGTTGTGTAAAAAGTGTCTCATCTTTAGCAATATATCAGAATATTTCT
The DNA here is from genome assembly GCA_035047305.1 of Bradypodion pumilum. Lineage (NCBI taxonomy): Eukaryota > Metazoa > Chordata > Lepidosauria > Squamata > Chamaeleonidae > Bradypodion > Bradypodion pumilum. The sequence goes on from JAWDJD010000001.1 coordinate 95,034,712, forward strand.
GACTTACTACCTGTGGACATTTGATGCTTGCTGAAAAATCAATAACTCAGGCAAAAATTCAAAAGGCAAGTAGTCGCCTTGAGTTTATGCTCTCAGTTTATGGGCAAACAAGAAGTTGTTACTTTAAGAAAGAGGTGATGATGGAGAGCTGGCTCAACCTGGTGCTGAGTTAAGTGTTTTATGTGTCGAAGCAGTCCTGGCATTTATAACAGAAAGGTTCAATTAGGTAGAGAAATTTCAAAAGTTTCCCAGTGATTTTCTTAAGAGAACAATAACCTCAAAAACAAAAGAGCTTTTGAAAGAAAACATTTTGTGTATGACGTGAAGCTCTACAGACAGCATTTCCAAAAGACTTATCTGCCTTCACAGCACTCATTCTGCTTATTCTGTCGAGAATAGTTGTGAAAATAGAACTGCCCTTCCCAGTAGCAATTGATGACTTCTAAAGAAAAGTAACACAGAGTGCAGCAGTCATGTGGAAAAGAAGGGAGGGTAATCTTCAGATAGTATTATAAGAATTTAAAAAAGAGCAAGAGGTTGGGATTTAAAAACATCATATTAGTATAAAATTTAGCTTTTCATTTCTTAAAATGGGAAAACATTATGTAAAAGCTAATACAGTAGAACCCCGTATAGCGATTTTAATCCGTTCCACGAATCTGATCGTGATGCGGTTTTCGTTATTGTACGATCTTCCCTATGGGAAAATCTGTACAACAATTTTCCCTATGGAAAAAACTGTACAACGATGTTTGGCGCTAAGTGATTTTTCCCATTGGAAAATCGTTGTACAGATTTTCCCATAGGAACGATCGCTATGCGGAATGGCTCCCCCCCTCCAAGCCTCATCACTATGCAATTTCATCACTGCATGGGGTGATTGCTATACAGAGTTCTACTGTATGTGTGTGTGTATATGTTTCACTACGCATTGGTACACAGAAAGAGCATCCTTGAAGATTGTGATATTTTTTGAACCACAATTGGGCGTACCCCAGGCAACAGCCACCTTGTGCCAGTTAATCTTTCTCACACTAAGTCGGGCGAAAGGAACTGCAGAATGAACTCACCAAAAGGTGGCTTCATTTTGGCTGTTTCATTTCTGGTCTAGACATGGAAGAAGAAGAAAAAAACCAGTAGCCATAATCCTATTGCTTAGCATAATAAAATATACTAGAGTAGGCACAATGACTCAATGGGGATTTGGTGAGTCAGTTTGAATGCAAGAAATTGCAAGTAGATAAATAGGGACCCCATTGGTGAGAAGATAACAGCGTTCCATGCACTCTGGTGTCTAGTCATGCCTGCTACATGACCACAGAAACATCTGCAGATGCAGAAAGCGCTAGCTCTTTAGCTGTAAACAGAGATGTGCACTGAACCCTAAACTGGATATGACTAGCTTTCGAGCAAGGGCAAATTTTACCTTCCATTGATTCAAATGAGCCTACTGTTTCTGCGGTTTACTATGCTAAAATAAGTCACAGAGTTGACCTGCACCAATGGATCTATGGAATCTATGGAACTTATGAAGGAGTTGTTTCACCAAATATTCTCTGATTCAATATGCATACAGTATTTGAATGTCATTTACTACTCCAAGCAACAGGTTTTTGGCCATTCCCCCCATGTAACATTGTCTTCTACTTATTCTTTTGTGGTTTAATTTTTTAAAATTACTTCCTATAATAATTTCCACACACACACACACACACACACACACACACACACACACACACACACACACACACACACACACACACACACACACACACACACACACACACACACACACACACACACACACACACACACACACAGGTTGTTTTGAAATAGTAAATAAAGGTGATTTGTTATGTCATAAGTCTACTAACATTAGTAGACAGTATTTTCACAAGCAGCCTGTGATCCAAGGTTGTCAGGTAGGAATGTCTCATCCTGTTATTTCTCCCTGCCCTTGTTTCAATCACAAGTTTCTGGTGGTTATTTTTCAAAGTTATGATATTTCCTCCTTATTCCCCAAAAATATAAAACATTACAACAAATGAAAGCGCGGTGCCAAAATGGTCGCCACGCTCTTTGCGGGGCCCCCCTCCACCCAGACTCAGACATCCTGGTGAGTTAGGGGGCGTGGCCACCCCTCTATAAAAGGGGTGGCCACGAGGCAGCCGAGCTGCCATTTTAGAATTGGGACGGAGAGAAGTTTTCTCCGTCGCCTTTTTTCTCTTTAGTCTTCGGCTATTGAGCCTTGCAGTTCGTTTCCCGGCTGGGAAAGGAGGATTAAAGTACCCGGAGCCTTTTGGATTGCTAGGCTACCACGGTACGTACACGCTCGGAGTTTGATCCCTGGATAGGGATCCTGCAGCATCTTTCTTCTCTTAGGGAGACATGGCTCCCAAGCGGAAGGCCCCGGCGCTAAAGCCACGGCCGAGGGGAAGAACTTTACCGGCCCTGCACCGGAGGGGGGCCAGCCTTTGGGCCGGAGGACCAGGGCTGCGCCCCCATGGCAGGGCGATGTGCCAGCCTTGCCCACTGGTACCAGTGGGGCTGGTCAGGCTACCACTTGGCAGCCGGGTTCCAGCTTGGTAGCTGGTCAGCTACAGGCCGGCCCCTCTGGGGCTTCGGCCCTCGGCCCGCCTTTGCCGGGCATGGGACAGGGCGGCCCGGGGGGGGGCCTGGTGCGGGCATGGCCCTATTCTGGCCCTGGCTCTCCTTTTGGGTTACCTTTTCCTCAACTGCCTAGTGGGCCGTCCGGCCCACCCGGCCTGCCTTATACTGGGGGCTCTGGGGCAGTGGATGCTCTGTTAGCACGGTTAGCCGTGCTGGAAGCATCCTTGGGCATTGCACAGCCTCCTTCAGAGGGGGGCGCTACTCTTTCTTCAACAGGGGCCCCTTCGTCGGCCCGGCTACCTTGCCGGCTGCAACGCCTCAGCGAGCGGCCAACCGGGTCGAGCTGCTTGAGACAGTCCGGCCAGCCCCAGCTGGTGTCTCGCAGCTCCCCGTTCGACCTGATGTCCAGGCTGAGAGCAGTCAGGGGTGGTCCCAGAGCTCGATTCCGGTCGCGAGCTCCGACGCCCGCCGTGGGCCGGAACCCCCGGTGGTTTCCCATGGTTTCTAAATGGTCCCTCGTTAAGGGCGGGGGTGTACGCCCCTGGGGCAGTGCCGAGCATCACAGGGGCTGTCCAAGTCCCGCTGCGTATGCCCTCTATACAGAATGTGCCGACGATGGCTTTGCCGACGGCTGGTTATTCCTTGCCACTGGGTGATCATTTGTCACAGGTCACGAGGGATAACATCTGGTGAGGGGAGTACGTGGATATATTCTCCCTATTGAACCGTGAACCCACTGAGGAAGAGAGAGAGGGACAGGACAACAGAGACAAAGAGCTGTCCCGTCGTCGTAAGCCACTGCGCACCTGGGCCAACTGGTTGCCGGCATACTTTATATATATGGTGGTATGCCTCAGGGCCCGGCCTGATTGGGCCATCCCGATGGTTCAATCCCTTGATAATGTTTACAGGGCGATGGTTGATTTCATGGGCCCATCGTAGTTGGTTTACGATGAGGAATTTGGATGAGGGTGGCCCTACATCCTGAGATGAGGTGGGATGAGCCCTGTCAGCAATTGTTGCTCTTGTACATGACTCCCACATGACTGGCGCCTGGTGATAGGTAACATTGTGGTCATGCTGTGCAGCGGGCTGCTGCAACACAGGCTCCACGCTAACTGGTGGGGCAGGGGGTTCCAGCCCGCCTGCTGTGTTGGACCTTCTCAGCTAGCGACGTGTGTAATAAGCGCCAGTCTCGTTACCGACACAAGTGTCCCCTTTTGCGCTGGCCCCCACGCCGCCTCCGCGTGCCTGCGGGTTGGTGGGTTACGGGGCAGAGGTAGGGGTGCACAGGGGGCGATCAGAGCTCCGTCTGATGGAACTAGCCATGTCAAAGCCCCCCTCCCTAATTAGTGTGATCATGCTGGAGCGATGGCTCTCAGCTTATCCAAGAAGGGATGATGCGAGGTACCTGCCGGAGGGTTTCCAATGGGGCTTTCATATTCCATTTGGGGGTGTTAGGGGACCCAAGATGCTACTAATTTAGTTCCCTTGAAAGGTAACAAGAAGGTTGTTGCACTGAGCACAGCCAAGGAAGTTGAGGCTATGAGAGTAGCGGGACCCTTCTTGTAACCACCTTTCCTAATTTGAAGGTCTCCCTTCTGGGGCTAGTACCAACGTAGAACCCGGGTGAATGTCGTCTCATCCTCCATCTAGCTTACCCTGCGGGTTCTTCGGTCAGTGATGCCATTCCTGATGACCTTTTTCAGTCAGGTAAACGTCGTTTGTTCAGCCCCTACGAGTGGTACGCTCATGCGGTCCCGGTGCTTTCCTGGCACAGTGTGATATGCACTCGGCTTTCTGATTACTGCCAGTGCACCCAGGGGATTTTGAGCTATTGGGTTTTAGGTTCCAAGGGGAATTTTACTTAGATAAGGCCATGCCTTTTGACTGCTCTATTTCATGTTCGGCATTCAAACGATTCGGTACTTTCATTCAGTGGGCCTTTGCTCGCAGGTCGGGGTCCCGGCCTCTAGCCTATTACCTCGATGACTTTTGGTTCGGGGGTGAACGGGGCTCGGACACGTACACGCGTCTCCTCACTACATTTCAGACACTCATGTGGGAACTGGGTGTCCCCTTAGCACCTGAAAAGACCGAGGGCCCAGCTACTAAGCTCACATTTCTAGGCATTGGAATTGACTCTGTCGCACAGGCATCCGGGTTACCCATGGATAAGGTGGCTCGGATCTCCGCGGCGATTTTGGCATTGATTGCCAAACATAAAGTGTCCCCTCGTGAGCTGCAGTTACTTAATGGCCACCTTAACTTTGCCTGCAGGGTGGTTACACCCAGCAGAGCATTGGCCAGGTGCCTGTGTGACGCCATGGCTGGCCTGTTAAAACGTCACCACAGGGTCCGGCTGGTCAGGGGCATATGGGCGGACTTTGCGGTCTGGCTCAAATTACTCCAGGGTTTTAACGGGGTCTCTTCCTGGAGATCAGACCTTATGGTCTGCCCTAGATTTCAAGTACAGTCGGATGCCTCCGGCTCCCTGGGTTATGGGGGTTTACTCTGAGGGTAGGTGGACTTACGGCCGAGGGCATCACGCATGGCTTGGCACAGATTGTTTCCGCGATCTTACCTTCCTTGAGTTTCTTCCCAATTTGGGGAGCACTGATGCTATGGGGCGACGAGTGGGCCAACTCAGTGGTCCATTTTTGGTGTGACAATGCGGCAGTGGTGCACATTGTCAACACCCAGACATGCAAATCCCCCAGGGTCATGGCATTGGTTTGTCAATTCTTTTGAGAAGCCTACGCCTAAATGTGCTGTTCAGGGCCAGACATGTTCCAGGTATTAATAACGATATTGCTGATGCTTTATCCCGCCTGCAGATCCCCTGGTTTCGTGCCTTGCTCCGGAAGCAGAGGAATTCCACTCGCCACTCCCGGCTGATATTTGGACATTTGGCGAGGAGAGGTGAACCGGGCATGTCATTGGCACCTCGCACGCATAAAGCGTATCAACATGCTTTCATGTGGTTTAGAACTTTTTGCGAGTAACTACAGTTACCTCAAGTGTGGTCAATATCGGAGGACCAGGTTTTACAATGCATGTTTATCTTCGCAGTCAGGGTTTGGCCCTCCGTACTATAGCCTACAGGCTTTCGGCACTGGCATTTATGGCTAATGTGGGGGGGTTTCAATGACTGCGTGAGTTACTTCCGCATGTGTCGTGTTTTGGAGGGGTGGACACGTGAACGTGTCCGCCGCCCGGACACGCGTCACCCCAGTTCGCCAGAGTTTCTGACCCACCTTGCACGAGGTTGGCATGACTTATGTTCGGATAGGTGTGAAGTGGCTCTTGGTCACGCAGCTACCATGGTAGCCTTTTTGGAGCGCTCCGCATCAGTGAGTTGGTGCCAAAGTTGGTACCATTGTGTAAGGCGGATGTGTCTCGTAGGGGCACTGGAACTCGACGATGTCTATGTCACACATGAGTGGGCTCAATTGGGGATACAGTCCTCAAAGGTTGTTCAGCCCGGTGTAGGCAGTGGAGTTAGACTGCTACGAAGTTTCATTGGAGACATCTGTCTGGTTGGTGCCCTACATGAATTTTCGGCAGTGCCTGCTGCGTGCCCCAGCCTGTTTTTCTGCCACCAGGATGGGTCTACCCTTACCAAAGTAAAGTTACTGAAGGTGACCGGTGCTGCGCTTCGCGGTGTGGGGCCCGTTTTGGCACCCATTTATTTAGGATAGGCGTTGCGTTGATCGTGGCTACGTTTGGGGTACTCGGAGGCGGATATATGTGTACGCGTATTTTCATATATGTACGTCCCCTCACTGTATGAGTACCTAGTTATGTCCTTCACCTCTTCTCCTCTTTTACAGATCCTGTGTGTCTCTACACACCGGTGGCAGTGGGGCTGGTGGGCCGCAGCTATGTACACTGGGCAGCAGTATATGCTGCGGCGACAGAGAGTGGACCCCAACTTGGGCTGCATGCATCCGCACGTATGCGATGGTATGGTATGCGCGGCACAAGGGGGCGGGAACTGTGGCCATTCCTGTTGTCCGTCAGGGATGCTGGACCGCCCGATGTTCTTATTAGGCACCTCGGCGGCAATGATCTTATACGGATCACTGCTATTCCTAAACTGTCGAGGGGCAGTGACCTGGCGTTTTATATCATGTATGGCTTACACACGGTCGCTATGGTCTAACATCGTGCCGAGACACCAATTTAGGTGAGACGTGGATCTCCGTGGTTCGGACTGTTCCGGCAGTCAGTGGACAGGGCTGTTGCTCGGTCCCTTGCTGAGCATGGCTGGGAGACAGCCATTGGAAACCTACGGATAGGCTTACAAATTTTTTTGCTGGTAGGCAGGAGATGGGGTCCACCTGCTGGCTGGAGGTATGTACCTCTTTCTGGGCGTGGTGCAAGCAGGCCTGGCGACCGAGCTGACGGTCGGGGGGGGGCGGTGAGTCATCATGGACGCCTTCCCGTGTGGCGGGTAGCACTGGTAAGGTAAAGATTTATGACCCAGAGGTATCCGGCAGGTTCGCAATTGACTGGCCAACACTTAGACAGATACAGGGGTAATAGCTTTGGCCAGTCAACGACGAACCAGGCAAGGGGTGATGGCAGGAGCTTAACAGCCTGCATCACCTTGAGATTTAACGGATACACATCATAGGGTGGGGTCAGTAGATAGTTTATTGATTCCGGTCAACAATTTGTGTCAACAAACAAATTGATACAAATAGTTACATGTAGCCAATTGCCATTGGCATTTTGGGTGGAACCTTACCAGTGTTACTGCGGCCTGCTTGCCTTAAAGAATTACAATTGGATGATTACACCAATTGAAAGTTATAATTCGGACTAGGGCATTATTCAATAACAGTGGCCCGATGCCTTTATCCATATACCGGTGTCTGAGTCTTTCTTTGGGGGGTGCGCCTGCAAAGTAGTTACTTGTAATTAATTGCTTGTTGACTGTCTCCTATGTGCTAAAAGATTGTTCAAAGAAGTATGAGAAAAGTGGCCAAACTGAATGAAAGAGGTTTTTTTGAAAAATAGAATTAGTATTTGTCTGTTCTGTGCCTACCTAAGTAGTGTGTTTTAACATTGCTCCCAAGTGTTATGACTGAGTTTCATGAATCTATTACACAGAATCTTTTATGGTTCAGCCCAAACTCCTCTGGAGTAGGGATTAAATTGAGACTTTTTTCATTTGTATATAGTAAACAAGAACCAGAGATAATTTTTCTCCTTCCCTAGAGATAGAAAAAGAATGCTTTTGTTAGTTTTTTAAAGTTTTTGGCACATTTGTAACACTGATTTTTGTTCATTTCTGGGAAATGGGCATGATTAGGAAGTGTGATAAGTATTGCTTTGATAAACTAGGGCATGTAGTAGTGGTCGTTCATGTCTTTTTGAGCAATCAGCCAGGCTTTTGTGCTTGTTTTGTGTGTGTGTTTGGAGGAAGGGCACTAATTGACCCTCTGAATCAGTGCAATTTGATAAGTCAGCTCTTCCATTCATTTGGTATATTTTCTTTGTTTGGATCTAACAATTAGACTTAGGCCACTAGATCTGTTTTACATACTTGGTGACTTGGTTGATCCATGTTTCACACATCAGGTTGATGTGGCGGATCGAAGCATTATCTCCCACTGTTTCCAATCCGTGCCAGTCTCATCCAGGACCTCAGGAACTTTGCCCTGAACTGATCTTCCCATCTGGTTGCTGGCCTTCCTCGTGGTTGCTTTATGTCAAGTGGTATCCATTCTGTGATAGCTTTTGTCCACCTGCCATCTTTGAAGAGGCACACATGCACGGCTCAAACTCAATCAAACTCAATCAACGTTGATGCTTGTTTTGCACCTGATCTTATACTCAGTTTTTCATTTGATATTCAACCCACCCATCATATGCGTAGCATCCTTTGCTCGATTGCTCTTTGTGTTACATCAAAAAAATTTATGTCAGCTTTTGTAGGTGCCCATGTTTCACTGTGGTATAATGAAGCAGGCAGAAATGTGATGTTGACAAGTTCAGCCCATAATGTTCTCATTTTTGCTTCACTAAGCACATACTTTATGCTGTTAAAAGCTGCCCATGCTGCTTGCCTTCTTCTTGAAATATCTTTTGTAAGATTGCGCCTTAGATCTGTTTTAAACATGTCGGTCCCGGGAAGAAAATTTATAAAAGTATTTGTATCCCTAAACCTGAAAACTGTTCATCGGTCTGTTCTGTCATTAATACAGTACACAGTCATGTTTTGTGATTCTACACATTTCTCCCTTCTGCTGCTTCCTGACGGCAACGCTAAAATCAAGTTTAATATTTGACTAATAGGTATGTATTAATTATAAAATGTGCTTCAGCAGTTTTAAATATGTTAACATAACATTACAGGACTTTTGAGAAACAGTAGAGTGGGATTTGAAGTCTATTCCACTTTAGTACCCAAAATTAGAAACTGCACGACAACTTAACTTTGAAGCCATTGAGCCTTGATATCATTTTCAGAAGTCCTGCCAATATGAGCTGATTTAATCTGGGGAGCTCTTTTAATATATAATGAACAGTTTTTCCTTGCAGCTGTGTTGGTTTGTATAGAAATTAGCAGGGGAACTGTATAAACAGTATATAGTCTCTAGCTGCCAAAAAAGCTGTCCTTGATTTGGTCCCCTTATCAGACTTGCCACATATAGTATTGCATACCTTGATCAAAACAACTGAATAATGGGTTCTTAGAAGGAAAATCTGGAAACTGTATGTTTGGCATCTGAATACTGGCTTTGACACAGATAAAACAAAAATAGAACTCTTGAAGTACCCAATCAGAACTAAAGTGCTGTGCTAGTATCAGTGTTGTTAACAACTGAGAAAACACTTTCATTATAAACTTCTGTTTTCAGATAGAAAAATTATTCATCAAGCTGAAATCCATGAACATACACACATGAAGTGTAACTTTCTCTGAGCTTTGTGTGTTCAGCAGAAAGATCCATATAAGTGCTGTAAGCACATTTAGCTGAACATGTGTGCAGTATTTCCATAATCATTAGCTCTTTCTTGTCAGAGCTGTCAATCTCAGAAATGTTGTTTCAGTTGAATATGCTTACAGCATCTGTGTATACTGTATATTCTTGTATACTCTTGCTCTATAGGAAATTTGAGGATTTTTGGGCAGTTTTAAAATAATTTTTTTAAAAAAGTAAAACCATTTAACTTCCATGCAGGAACAAGTGACCTTTTGTGTCCCCAGATTTAAAACAGATCATATAAGCTGAAAAGACCAATCTTGGTTAGTCCCATCTGTTTTTTTTTTTTTTAAAATGGAATCCTGCAGGGTAGGGGTTGCCAACCTTTTTGAGTTGGGGGCCAGGTTACACTCCCTCAGACAGTTGAGGGGGCTGGACTGGTGGTCCCCCTGCTGCTTACAGCTGTCATAAATGAGTCCGCAGCTGATTTCAGTGGCACCACCAGCTGGAGCAAGGGTGGGGTCGGTATCTAGCCTGTGGGCCATAGGTTGCCTACCCGTGCTGCAGGGGGGGATAATTTTAAAAGGCCACCCAAGTGGAAATTGCCTGGACCAGTTTTACTAGCATGAACATTCCAAATTATAGATATATTGTTGCAGGTTCAATGAGTTCCGGGGCAATGTGACTTTTTGATCTTATCAATCAGGACCTAATTAGCATACACTCAGGAAGATAAGTTTTTGAATCCTTCCTAGATTAATAAGCATTAAAAAGGGATTCTGGTTCTGGTGCTAAAATATTTTAAAATATACTTTTAAACGTATTGAGAATAATTATTAAGCAGCTAATTCATTTCAGCTATGAAATTACTGTTTGTTTGTTTTCTACTTTGTAGCTGAGAATGATCCTACTTTACATTAGCAGAGCCTTGGTGCTTATTTCACACATCTTGTCACTATACAATTAAAAATCCCAAGTCACCCACCCTCCTACCCACCCACCCTCCTACCCCACCTTATTAATAGAAGAATAAAACGGATACAAGCAACACACGGGGAGGGGCACTAACTTGAAATGAGCAAACAGGCTGGGGGCATATTCCCATTAAGGCCCCACACCTGCCCCACCAGCCAGGTTTTCAAACTTTTCCTGAAGGGCAGCAATTCTGTCTGTAACCTCAATTCTGTTGGCAGGAGGTTCCAGAGGGCTGTTGCGGACATGGAGAAGGCCCTTCTTCATGTGCTAGAGAGGCAGGGCCTTCTAGCTGAAGGCACAACTAGGGAGCCCCTCTGGTCCGCTCTATTTGGATGGGCAGACACTTTTGGGATGATGCGATCTCTCAGGTATTCTGGCCCACTGCCATATAGGAATTCTTTTTTAAAAAACTTCATTTTATGAATATAGTAATATCCCTGTTTCAAAACAATAGGAAAAGGCCTGCTATTGCTGCAAAATATTGTGCCCACATTGCCACCAAGAAAAAAGATGCCAAGCTTTTCATAGCAAAGGACAGCCTGAATGTTGACAACATCAATGGCTGCAGTCATGATGATCAACATTCACATAGATTTTGTACCAGTTAACCATTCAGTATCAGTTAACCATTCCTCACCCAAACACAAAACAATTATAAAGGTGTTTTTTTTAAACAAGAATGAATTGTAGTGAGTTGAAGAGGTATTAAGCACACATAATCTTAACCATTTCAAGATGAAAGCATGTTGGAGAATTGATATGTGACACTAAACTCCTCAAAATAACAGTAGTCTTCTGGTTTGCTTTTAGGCCCAGGCACTACACTACTGCTTTAACAGTTAGAAAGTCTTCCTTGATATTCAACTGAAATCTGGCTCCCTGTAACTTGAGCCCATTATTAAATGTTCCGTAATCTAGAAATTACAAGTAGATAACTAGGTACCACTTCGATGGGAAGGTAAACAGTGTTCCATGCACTCTGGTGTCTAGTTATGCCTGCCACATGTCGATGTAAATGTTTTCAGATGCAGACAGCTTTGGATGTAAACAGAGATAAGCAATGAACCCTAGAATTGGATACGACTGGCTTTTGAGCAAAGGTGACCTTTACCTTTACCTTACCTTTGGAACTGATCCTAACCCTCTTCTTTAGGACAACCTTTTAAGTATTTGAAGAATGCTATAATATCTCTCCTCAGTCTTCTTTTCTCAGGGCTAAACATGCCCAATTCTTTCAGTCTTTCCTCATAGGCTTTGATTCCCAGTCCCTCAAACATGCTTGCTATCATCCTCTGATCTTGTTCCAGCTTGTCTGCATTCTTCTTAAAGTGTATTGTCCAGAACTAGACACAGGACTCAAAATTAGGCCTGAATAGAGCTGAATAGTGCTTCATGTGATTTGGAGAATCTATTAATACAACTTAAAGTAGCACTGGTCATTTTTACAGCCACATCATAATTTTGGCTCATACATCCTGTGATCTCAACAATTCCAAGAGACTTCTTGCATGTAGAATAACTTGGCCAAGTATCCCTCTTGCATTGTTCATTTGGTGTTGGTGTCTCTCTCTCTCTCTCTCTCTCTCTCTCTCTCACACACACACACACACACACACACACACACACACACACACACAAGATGTAGAACTTCACTCTTGTCCCTGTTAAATTTATTCTGTTGTTCAGCCCACAAGCCTATTCAATATTATTTTTTATAATTTTGTTTCTTTCTTCCAGTGTATGAGGCTATTCCATCCAATTCAGTGTCATCTACACATTGATAAGCAAATCCTATACACTACCCTACGCTTATTAATTCAGAAGTAATCCCTATTGACTTCCATGAGCTTACTACTAGGTTTATTTGTCTATGACTGCATAGTGGGTTGTTGTGAATATTGTGATTTTGGGTGTCAATAGGATAAGCTTTGGCACATTTTTTATACATTGATGGTTGAAAGCTCATAGGTAAGTGTCTGCTTAATTTAGAACTTGTGGTAAAGGGCTGCTCTATTACTCAAACATTTATCTTTGGTTTTATAATTGTAAAATTATAGTAATTATCCAAAGAAAGGATAAAAGACTTATGTGTTTGCTTGAGAAGACTATTTCTGCCTTCTGTGCAAAGGAGATAATTAAGATTTAGAAGAATCTAATTGTATATGATTGAAAAGATTTGAAAATACTTTTGCTAATGGCCTAAAGGAAGACTGCTTAAAATTCCTAATAATTTATTTCATGTATATGAATTATTAATCAGAATGCAGAAAATTTACATTAGGACTATCTCCACTGTGCTTTCTTTTACATAATCGGCATGAAGGCTGGTATTTATACACCCAACTGAAAGATAATTTTTCTTGACCTTGTGACAAACATCAGTATTTGATACAGATTGGTCACAAATCAACCCATGCATAATTTTTGGAGAAACTTTCACATAACTGTTTGCATGATGCTTTAATACTCACCTAGGGTACTAGCAATGGGTGTGTGTTCTTATCCACTTTCCTTAAGGTATTTCTGGCACTTAATCCTAGGACAGCCACCAGCAATGAGGAAAATATCTGGCAGTTGGTAGAATGAATCAGATAGGTTAGATGTGTATCTGGTACCCCACTTTGTTAGCAACAGCATATCAAGTGGATACTTGGATCTGTTCTTCTCAGGCTACAAAGTATCTTTAGTCAGTTTTATGTTGAGGACTTTGTGTTTACCTTGTGGAACTCAAAAAGGAATGCGATGGAGCTAGACTATTTTTAGAAAGACATTTACTCGGCTTCCTTTTGTGTTTTAAGCCATTATTGATGACTAGTTCAATTGCAGTGGGTGTCAGAACCCAGAAGAAATGAGTTTTTTTATATTAAAAAAATCACACTACAGCTACCAGAATTCAGCAGGAATTCCCCCCCCCCCCACTTAGAATTCTACTAGCTTTATCCCAAAAAATACACACTACCCTCCAGGTTCTCATAGGAGTTTCAGGAAACACCCTTGCTCTTTGCCATGACTCTGTCTGCAGTGATGGACATTAAAGCATAAAGAGGGTCATAGATGAAGCTTTCTAAGCTCCATAGAAACTGCAGAGAATTAGGGAGTGTACTTCCTCTATCCATTAGCTTGGGGAATGGCTGCTGAATTCTCTTAACTGTAGCGAAGAAGAAGAAGATCTTTCTCATGCAGCCGCTGACACCACCACCACCACCACCACCACAACCAAATTCCCATGCCTAGAATCCAATTCTGCCCCAACCTTTAGATCAGTCAGGTTAAAAATAGACAGATATGATCAGGACCTCGGACAGAGCCCAGGCTGAAAGCATTTTAACCATAGCATTACTTCTAAGAACCAAACTTCAAGGAAATAAATCTGAAAATCATTACCAGATGTAAAAAGACACCCTCATTTGCAACTGTATCTGTTATACTAATCAACCATTGTGTACCTCTGTATCCCCACCTGATATGTATACATTAATGCCATGAAGTCTCACTCTTATGACTTATGAAGTGGACTTGATCCACAAAAGCTAACACTAAAATATAGTAGTTAGTCTTTAAGATGCCACAAAATTTTTATATTTGTTTGTGTTTTTTTAAAAAAAATTACTATCTGATATTCTGAAGGTGATCATCCTGGTAATAACCTCACAGCAAAGCTGACTGGGATATAAAGAACTGCTGCTTTTTGTTGTTGATCTTTCTGATTCTTACAACAAAGAGATGGTTGCACAAAGAGATTGGCCAGAACCCTGTTGCTTAGCATAGTAAATTACACTAAAGTGGATCCACTGAATCAATAGGATTTTACTGAGTCAACTCCTTTGTGAGTTCAGTTAATTCAAATGGGGCTTCTCTTACTATGCTAAAGTAAGTCACAACTAGAGGAGGACCATTTGAATCATTGTGTGATTTGTTATTACAAAGCAATAGGATTTTGGCCAATGTTTTTGACTATTATGAGTCAGGCAAAGCCATGTTTTATGGTCTGACAGGATCTGGCAGAGGAGTTGGAGATGTCTCCTACAGGACTCCTCCTGTAAGGTGTGAAATATATCAGGTTTCACAGCTGTCCTTCTATAGCAGTGATAGTGAACCTTTTAGACCAAGTGCCCTAACTCAACAGGATGCTGTCTCTGCCACCGAGGGGTGGGGTGAACTCTGTGATGGGGGGGAGGGAGGAAGTGCTCCCATTGGGCTGCTCAGCAGAGGGGCAGGACAAACACTGTGCTGGGGTGACAGCATGTGTTTACACAGAGAGGGCTCTGAGTGCCCCATCTGGCACATATGCCATGGGTTCACCACCACTGTTATATAGCATTACCCAAATCACACAACTCAAGTGGAGCCTGTTCCTGACACTTTAGACCAGGGGTTCCCAACCTATGGCCTGCAGGCTGGACCCAGCTCATGACACCATTCCATCTAGCCCGTTGCCACCTCCGCCGCATGCGGAAGTTGAAGCGGGTACATTTATGTCAGCCATAAAATGCACCCACGGCATTACACTCAATCTGCCCTCAGTAGATACAAAGTTACTCAGCAAGAAAGTTACATTTTTGACAGATTTCCCTGACATAAAGCAAGGTGATAGCATTTATATTTGAGACCACCTTTCCCCCCTCCCCTTTCTTTGCTAAATTCTGGGCTGTCTATACTCCCCTGTTCCACTGTCCATATATCCCTCAGTTTCCATCACATATCTGTTGCTTCTAATTTGCCTCCCTATATATGTGTGTGTGTGCAACATGCGAGTAAAACTCTGTTCTGCCCAGCAGCCTAAATATGGCCTCTTAGCACCTATGGCCCTGTCACATACCCCAATTGGCCAATAAGTCTCTTTGTGAGCTCTGAGGAGCATGGGAGACAATTTTGTCTGTTTTAAGATATCCCAAATAATCCTGTCCTGTGATTTGAGCTTAAAAAAAAGTCTAGTAAAGGATGTGAGAGGTTCTTCTTTGCTCCCTCTTTTACCCCATTGAAAGTCGAGGGAGAGGCAAGGTTCTGGTTCTGGCACTTATAGCCGCCTCCACCAGTGTTATTTGGTGTAATATTTCTTTAATGCTATCTCTCCACCTTCCTCTGGTTCTGCCTTGTAGTCTTCTTCCTCTTCTTTCTGCATATGCCTTGTATGGTATGGAATTCCTAGACAAATTGGCAAACCACTGTATTTGTTGTCTTTCAATTTTGTTTAAGATTGGGGGTTAGTGATTTAGATAGAATGAGGGAGGATACAGGAGACAGAGGAGACAGAGGAGACAGGAGAGGAGGGCGGAGGCTACCTGCTGAGGTTGCATGCAGGTAAGTTGAGAGGGAACGTTTGTCTGCGAGTGGGTGGTTGGGGTGGTTTTGGGGTGTGTGTGAACCCCCCCCCCAAAAAAAACCACCCCAACCACCAACAGGCACATAATAATTGGCCAGCAAGGCAGGGGTGATGTGTGTGTGTGTGTGTGTGTGTGTGTGTGTGAGAGAGAGAATGACACCCCTGCCTTGGCGGGCAATAGTGAGGTGGGGTGGGGTGGGTGGGCATCATGGGTGCCTGGCCCATGCTTGTTAGGGGGTGTTTGTGGGGCAAGGTGGTGGGGTGAGTGGGTGGCGTGCGTGCCTGGCCCATGCTTGTTAGGGGGTCGGGGTGGGGCAAGTTGGTGGGGTGGGTGGGCAGCGTGGGTGCCTGGCCCGTGCTTCCCTCCCCCACCCCATAACCCCTACCTCACGTATCCCCAGCACGGCCTTCTTCATTGGGAGGCACACTGGAGGCTCCTTTTTCCCTGTAGGCATCGACGCCACATCGCCTGCAGGGACAAAGGACAGGCCAGTGTGCCTCCCTCCACAGAAGGCCGCGCTGGGGGAAAAGACCCAGGCGACAAAGAAGGGTATGTTGAGGTGGGGGTTAGGGGGTGGGGGTTAGAGCAAGGTTTTGGGTTGGGTGAGCAGCATGGGTACTGGGCCCGTGCCTCCCCCCTCTTCCTCGCCCCACTTACCTTTTGCTGGTTGGGCCTTTTCCCCCCAGTGTCTGTGTTTTTTGAAGTCGGCACGCCGCACTTTCCTGGCCTCCTCTGCGCTCACGTCCCTCATCCTGATTGGCTGAGGGTTGCGCAGCGCAGAGGACTTTGGGAGTCATAGGTTTTTTTGGTCGCATTCATGGGGCGGTTGCCCCACTGGCAACTTCCAGAACCTTGTGGCGATGGTTGGGCGGGGTAAAGGTAAGTGCAGGCGGCTTGGTTCAGGATGGTTGGGCTGGGTGTGGGAGCCTTTGTGACATTCCAACGGTTAACGTCCCTCCTTATAGGCAAAGATAGTGGAGCTTACTGTCCCAATATTTGGTTTGCCTCAATGCTATGTTGATCTTTTTGTCCATTTTATCATCTTCATTAAGGTAAGTGCAGGCGACTCGGTTCGGGATGGTTGGGCCGGGTGTGGGAGCCTTTGTGACATTCCAACGGTTAATGTCCCTCCTTATAGGTAAAGATAGTGGAGCTTACTGTCCCAATATTTGGTTTGCCTCACTGCTATGTTAATCTTTTTGTCCATTTTCTCATCTTCATTAAATGTTGTTCTTAGGTATTTGAACTCTGACACTTGTTTTATACATGTTCCCTCTATTTCGATATTGAAAGTACAGTATTCTGTTTCCTTCTATTTTCCACAGTCTTCTCTTTATTGATTTTCATATTATTATTATTTGAATTCATGGTTCATGAACATAAGGTGTTGCTGCAATTTCTTAGCTATACTTGCTATCAATGCCTGGTCATCTGCAAAAAGTAGTTCACTGATATTGTTTCCATTCATGGGTTTAGCTTTTTTGCTTATGCTGTCTGCGTAGGTGAAAAATAATAGTGATGATAGTACATATCCCTGCCTCACTCCAGATGTTACTGCGAAAGGTTCAGATATTCCTTGACCTGTTCTAACTATACTTCTGCAGTCACTAAATAAGCTTTTACATAATCTGATAAGATGTTCACTTATTCCATATTGGGCCAATGTTTGCCATAGCAGTATCCTGTTAACTCTATCAAATGCCTTCTAATGGTCTACAAATGTAACAAAGAGATTCTTAGTGTATTATATTTTTCTCTATTAGTTGTTTAAGTGTAAAAAATGCATCTGTATAGCTTCTCTTTTTCCTGAAGCCTATCTGTTCTTCTGCTAATTATGGTTCTCTGACTGGTCTCAACCTTAGTTCTATTATTTTGTCATACATTTTCCATGTATGGCTAAGAGTGAAATTCCTTGGTATTGTGTACATTCTCACTTGTTCCCTTGGTTTTTCCACAATGGTATTATTATTGCTTTTTGCCAATCAGAGGGTGCATATGGTTGTATCTATGCTGCATTGAAGATTCTGTGTAGCCTTCTGATGCTGCTTTCCCCTGCTGCTTGAATTATTTCTGTTGCTAATCCTGTTGTTACTGGTGCTTTGTGTTTAGGTGATTGTTTAATGACTCTGGCTACTTCTTCAATTAATATGTCCAGTTCTAGCACTATTGTTTTGTAGTCTTGTGTTGCTTCATTGTGGCACTTTCCTATGGGATTGAGGGGTTCTTTAAAGTGTTCTCTCCATCTTTCTATAACTTCTGGGGGGGGGGGTCTATTAGTGGTATAGATTTGTTAGATATGTCAACACATTGTCTTATGTGGTGCCACCTAATTAAAACAGCCAGGCTGTATCATGGAATGTGAAATCCCTACAAATATGTCAATAGTTAAGGATCTATTGTTTGATTAATTTAAACTCTGAATACAAGCCATGGTTTTGATGCTTGTGCAATATTAAATAATCTAACTCTCCAGTATAATATTCAGGACAGCCCACAATTTTAATTATGGGATGTGCTGAAAATTACATTGGAGAATTAGACTATATAAATCTCCAATATAATTTCCAGGACATCCTATAATCAAAATTGTAGCAGCATTCAAGAGAAAATTAGATAATCATCTGTCAGATATACTTCAATTTGGATTCCTGCACTGAGCAGAGAGCTGGATTTGATGGTCCCTTCCAACTCCATTACTCTATGATTCTATGTTTTTAGAAATAAAATATATAATATAAACAATTCGTCTACATCTCCTGTCCACTCACTGTAATAAAGTATCATTTTGATGCCACATTTCTAGGAATGGATTATTTAACAAATATATAGATTTTGCAAATGAATGAGGTTCAAGAAAGAGAGAGGTTAAAGTAGCTGCATTAAGACGTTAAAGAGATAAAATTTCTAGGATAAAATTACTTTTCTAAGCAAAAATGATACAGTATGGCTGCTGCTACACAGTGAGAGGTCCAATTCTGTTCTCTCCTTGGATTTCCTGAACTTCTCCCCTTTTGATAAATGGAATTGTTTTTCTTCTGTGGTTTTTCAACTAGTATGTCCAGATATCATGCCATGGAATATATTTCAAAGGACACTTACTTTAATAGAATGTCTGTCAAATTGGGCAGGAAAACTGAATTAGTTGCCTAGCTAATCTCTAAAATATTTGGCTTGGCAGTACCTGAATAATCATCTGGAGTGAAAATTAGAAAGCACCACTAATGAAATGGCAGACATCTATCATTCCAGTCTTTTGCAGCTTGTATATCCGTTTTTAAAAATCAGTGAAAGAGAATTAGTACTTTGTTGTGAGAATGTATCAATGTAGTGCTGGCAGAAAAAAAGATTACCAGATGGGTGGTATGAAGTTTTAAAGACAGAAAAGGCTGTTTGGGTATAAAACCTTTCCCTTACTTATAAGCATTTCTGGTGAAATATGCTACAGTTGACTCTCAATGCATATTGGTAGAGGCACCCATGTTTTCTAACATAGGTATTCCCTTTGTGGGTGTTGTGGCTTGATGGGACTTAGAATCTGGACATACCCAAGTTTCAGGTTCAGCTTTCTAACCTCTGTGTCAAACTGATTTTCTAATAACTGAGTTTCACTACCATTCAGCTTCATTTTTGGAGGGAACCATATGGTGCTACATCTCAGGCAGCAAATGTGCTGTGAAGCTCCCATGTAGTCAGGAGCTCTACCCCATCACATTGGCTGCCTGCTTTGGATATTGTAATGACCATAAAGAAGGCTGAGCGCAGAAGAATAGACGCCTTTGAACTGTGGTGCTGGAGGAGACTCTTGAGAGTCCCCTGGAGTGCAAGGAGACCAAGTCAGTCAATCCTGAAGGAAATCAACCCTGACTGCTCCTTGGAAGGACAAATACTGCTGCTGAACCTCAAATACTTTGGCCACCAAATGATAAGAGAGGACTTACTTGAGGAGGCCTTGATGCTAGGAAAGATTGAAGGCAAAAGGAGAAGGGGACGACAGAGGATGAGGTGGCTAGATGGCATCATTGACATGGTGGGTGTAGACCTGGGTGGGATGCGGAGGATGGCAGATGACAGAAGAGCATGCAGTGGCATGCAGTGGTCCATTGGGTCACAAAGAGTTGGACTCGACTGTGCGACTGAACAACAACAATAAATGATTTGGAGCCCAAGGTAGGGCCGTACTGATGTAGATAAAACCATGTACTACACCAGGTGAATTATGTCTTGCTTGTAGACAAATTCCACCCAAAGCCAGGTCTCTATTGGACAACTATGCCTCGAGCACAGACTTTGTGTCTCAGTGATTTTACCTAGTCTTGACTCTTACTTATGTCTTCACCTTCAAAGCCTGCAGCATGTTACAAATGAAAAAGGAGCATGCTCGGCATTCTCATTTCCCTTCCTTTATATTTCTTTTCCAATAAAGGGGATTTTTAATTTCAAAGGAAAAGAAAGCAACTGTGAGTAAGGCAGTTTATTTTTAATCTCTTGAAGTTTCATTCTAATAACCTCAGGCAAAAATGATTTCCCCTATTTAACTAGAAGATTAGAGCTTGGGTCTGATATTTGCATAATGCAGAAGGTGTAGCTCTTTGTAACTAATATTGATCATTTTTGTCTTCAGGCAATTAATACAAAAGGAAGGAAATAGTCTGCTTTGGGATTGGCTTTTGGGTGATCTCTTTTAACAAAACAAAGTCTAGATATGGTATTTCTTTAATTATATGTGACTCATGTTCCCTTTTTGTTGGAGAATATTTCTTCCTAAAATTGCATTCTACAATCAACTATATAGGACATCAGTGTTTCCAAAGCAGTACTAATACTTTTGTAATGAATTTCTACTTCATTTGCCTTGCTTCTCATGTTTTCTTATCAGGTGCATAGCAGCAAAAGTTTTAATTTTCCACTCTCTGTGTCCTTATAATATTGGGAAATAAATCAGAAATGAGAGAGTTGTCAGATTAAGCCTTTACTAGAGTTTTCAGTGTAACATCATTTGTGCATCAATTATAAATATTACTTTCTTAATATATTTTTGTAGCATCTTGTTGATGCTTACATCAAAGTTGCATAACTTGCCACAATTAATTACAGCTAATTGACAAGACACTGTGCTGTGGCTTGTTTTTGTACTCTGTCATGCACCCAACTGCACAACCAAGATACGTCCCACTAGCTAAAGGTAAAGGTCGTCTTTGCTTGAAAGCCAGTCATATCTGACTCTAGGGTTCAGTGCTCATCTCTGTTTATAGCCAAAGAGCCAGCGCTGTCTGAATCTGTGGACATGTGGCAAGCATGCCTTAATACAATTTCAGTGCACTGAACACTGTTTAACTTCGCACTGAAGTGGTACCTATTTATCTACTTGCAATTTCTTGCTTTCGAACTGCTTGGTTGGCAGGAGCTGGGACAGAGCCGGGAGCTGATTCCATCATGCAGTACGCAGGTCTCAAACTGCTAATCTGATGACCTTCCAGTCATCACCGCTACCTTATTAGTATTGCATATGAAGTCATAGCAAAATTATAAAACCCTTAGGTATACACCAATAGGATTTCAAACAGTATAACCCTGAGCTAGACATTATGACAAAGAGAACATTAGTAGTATGGTAATAGTTATAACCATGGAAAATATCTTTAGGATTTCTTGGAAACAGTGGTCACAGATCTGGCCAAATACTTTTTAATTCCTTAATTAGTAGAGACTGCATCATTACTTATTAGTTCCAAACAGCCATAGTTGCATAAGTTACTTAAGTTCATTTTATGGACTGGTCTGCAATTTCCAGCCTGGACTAGAAATTGTATTCATACAACCAAGATTTGCCCGTGGCACACCAAGCACACCTCAGAACCAGGCCACAGGACCATTATTGGGAAACATGGTTGTGGCTATTTATCTTTTCCTAATCTCATTGTTGTGAGACCAAAAACAACCCATAGCTTCCTTCTTGTGCATTTTGAAATAATTCGTACTTTAAGGAAGATCTTCAAAATTCACAAGAAATATGCAGTTTTTAATATTTCAAATCTAAGGTTGAATGTGTCTTGGAGATATTCACACCTACAATATCTGCCCTGTTATTGATCACAGTCCAAGATTACTCAAATTATTGCTTTAATCTCTTTGTTTTTCATAGTAGGTAAATTGCAAGCACATATTTTGATTTATTCCCCTTAAAATACTTGCTTTTGTACTTCTCCACTTGTGAATCTTATGTGTGGGAAGGCATCTGGTTTCCGTCTTCCTGTCTGCCTTCACATTGTGTAAACAAAAGTCCTCTTTGTCTGCATGAGAGATAACACTGGATTTTGGGCATGCGTAGAATATGAGAAGATTTCTCCTTTCTTCTCCTTATTTGGGTTCTGACACTTCTGATTGGCTGTATGCCCTAAGTTTTGTTTCTGTTAAGTTTCATTTCTGGTATATTCTGCTTGCTTAAGTTTCGTTTCTGAGATACTCTGCTTGAATAAAGAGAAGCCTTTAGTATCCTTTGTTCAGCCAAAAGACCAGCGTGTGTGTTTGCTTTTCTCTCTATCGCTGTTTCCCTTCTTACTCCGTCTAATGAAGCTGGACTCCGTTAGACCTTTTAACTCTCTATCTTAAAAAAGATCTGATGATATAAACTGCTGCTTCATGAGACTGATTGAGACATGAACCAGATTTCTACAAGTGGTGCCCCGTGTGAGGCTTTGAACTACAATGACAGAGCCTTCTTTGAACTCTGCTGCAGCATTTAGCACCTAATTATCACCTCATCGACCGGAAGGTCTCATTCACCTACGACCAGAGGAAAGGTCATTCGAGCGCTCGATTCATCCAATTCTACATTGGGTCCCACATTAGGTGAGTGAAAATGGGGTGTATTCTGGCGTCGCAAATGAATGAACTTTGTAAAGATATCTCAGATCTTTTGCATATGAATGGACGAAAGGCTGATGAGAAGGAGATACAAAAGCTAGTCAAAGCTATAGGAAAAATCAGTCCTTGGGTTAAATATGATGCATGCTTGGACTTACAACAGTGGAGACAGATTGGGAGAGAAATGCAGAAGCATGAGAGAATTTTTGTATCAGTTCAATCTACGTGGGAGGAAGTTAGAGACTGCCTTCAAAGACTCACTCCAAAGAATATTCTGTTGTCTCAGGGGCTTGCTGGCCCCCTCCCACAGCTTTTGCCTCCAGCCAAAGGGGGGGCTATGGCAACTGCCCCTCCATCATATGAGAAACAACAGCCCCCTGATGGGGGTGGAGGTGGAAATGGAGATGGGACATTATATCCTGCCTTGCAGCAATCAAGCACTTTTAGCCCTACAAAAGACCTGTTCTCTGCTGCAATACTGCCTGCCGAGTCTAAAAAACAACTAGTGCCAGCTGATGGGGAACAAATGGTGGGGACCTCATCACAGATTGAAGCTATTAATGCATGCAGAGTGGCAGGAAGCAAGGGGTGTTATTCAAAGAGCAGCATAGGGGATCTCAGCCCCCCCCCCCCCCCCCGTGAAGCAACCCTCATCACAAAAGCAGGAGAAGCTGAGTAGTAAACTTGATACCTCACGTTTGGGCAGGAAGATCCTACAGAAGTGGAAGGATGGCCCAAAGGAGGGATGCACAAAACCCAAGACCAGAAAGGGGTGCAAGTACAAACTAACAGATGCAGTTTGTCATAAGGTTGAGAATCAGAAGCTGCAGATGAAAGAAATGCAGAGGAAAAGGGGCGTGGATCCGTCCTGTATGGACAGCAGGCTGTTGCAAAAATACAAGGAGGGAGAAGACATACAGTTTTTGGCTGATTTTGAACTGCCCAACCCTCAAACAGAGAGATCCAGAGTGAGCTGTTCCAAATTTCAAGCATCAGGATTGCAGGGAAAGCAACTTGGACTTCCCTGTGATTTTCTTCTGTGTGAAATTACTTGCAACTTCTGGAGAATTTGTTCTTTGTGCCTTCACACCTCATCGGCCTGCCTTAATGCAGATGGGTGTGGCTGGAGCATGAAGGAATGTGTGTTTGCCTGAAAAGCTGAAAAGGGGGGTTGTGTGGGATTGTCTTGTGAATTCAGTGAGACTTAATTTATGGCTTAATTTCAACCTATGCCATGCCAAGAACTGTGCTGGAGAGAAGAGGGTGTTTAAGGAAGCTTCAATCAAGATTTGGACTTTTAATTTGGACATTTTAATTGGACTAAAAAGAAAAAAAGTTTGTGTGGACTGTAAAGAAGAATTGGCTTTGTTTGCATTTTAAAACCTGAAAACCTTTTTTAAGCAACCTGCTCAGGCTATGAGTGTGAAATGCTCTAATGAGATTTGTACTGTATTTGAGTTGCCATGCTATGCTGATTATAAGTTATTGAATGCTTCTTTCGCTCACACCAGTGGGAGAAGTAGAAATTTAATGCCTTACTCATGTAATTGGGGAAGTGAGAAATGCTTTCTAAAATGCAACCAGACCTCCTTCATGTAAGGAAGAAAAGAAATGTTCATGTTTTGTTTATGCTTAAATGTTTGCTTATTCTCTTGCAGGAGAAAGACCTGTCTTTGCTTATGTTATGTATTGCCTTATGAAACTGCATATCTCAAGGTACCTTCAGAAGTACATGGCAGAGTTTTCAGTACCCTACACATGTAAATGGGTTTGTGATATTGCTTTTGTGTTATATGTCACTCATGTTTCATGTTTAGTTACATGGTACTAGTAATAACAGGGCATGCTCCTGTTTCTTAGGGGAGTGTCTTCCTAAGCCATTGGTCATTTATTGGCAACAAGGGAATCCTGAGTGGAAGGATTCCTGCTCGAGCGATCCGCCCATGGAGAGAGAAGAAGGTTACTCAGCTCCAGGACGGTGGTTCACCAGTAGACTAAATTTGCTAACATTTGTTCTTTTCTTTTTTACTGTGCTTCCAGCTGTAAGAACAATACCTCATGGGGGCAACCCCAACTTTTGGCTTCGTCATGCTAACTATATGTTTGAGGTTCATGGTAAGAATGCAACGTTATACTATGAGCATCCATTGGCAGTGTCTCAAATGGCCTTTCGTCCGGCATTGTTCAACACGCCAGAGTTGGTTATTGGACATTTGCAACATCTTGATAGATCTACACTCTTCTCTAATCCTCCAGAACAATTTAACAACACCCGCTGGCGAAGCATGACTTTCAAGAAATACACTAAAGGACTTTGCTTCTGTTGTCATAGTTCTGGAGTTTGGAATAGTAAATGGAAGTACTGGACTCAAGCACAAAGGGTTTTGAGGAATATAGGCAATTATACGGGTTGTGATGATTATTTTTGGTTATGGGGTAGTTATAACAGTTCTTATAAGCTTAATTATACCTTGTTTAACACTACTATTGAAGATATATATGATGTGTTTCCTATGTTTACTCCTGATTATTCTGCTATAGATAGTGGTTCAATTTGCAATGGATGGCAAATCAAGGATCCTAACATGTGGTTCTTTTTTAATGGAGTTGCCACGAATTTCCATCCAGGACAATATCAGTGTGCAGCATTGGGTTATTTTACCTTACCCGTACAAGTGCAAATGCCGCTTCAGGCAGATGCACGGCGCCGGAGAGCTGCTGCCGGCCCGATGGGTCATAGATTACCTGTTAGCAAAATCCGGAGGATTTTGTAAACTGGTCGGGAACCAGGGATGTCGGGTAAAATTCCAGGATCTGAATAATACTATTGAGAAAGAACTTCAGAATTTACAGGAGAGCATTACTAACAATGTACGCACTGATGTTAATCTCTTTGATTGGGTGACTTCTTGGTTGCCTGATTTATCTGTCCTTAGACAAGTTTTCTTTTATGGGTTCATTATTATTATCTGCCTTATATCTTTGTGTTTATGCATTAATTGTATTCCTAACCTTATTTTTATGTGTAACGCATGTCCACTGCGTAGAAGGGAGACATTGAGTTTTGCACGACGGCAATTGTACTCAATGAGGTATCATCCTCCGGAACAAGGTACCAGGAGTCAGGAGGGGTACGATGTCCAGGAGGACAGTGATGATGTATATGGAGGAGTAGTTATGGAGTATGATGACATGCAGGGGTATGATTAGCCGTCCCTCTCTCAAATTTTAATGAAAAAGGAGGACATGTGGGAAGGCATCTGGTTTCCGTCTTCCTGTCTGCCTTCACATTGTGTAAACAAAAGTCCTCTTTGTCTGCATGAGAGATAACACTGGATTTTGGGCATGCGTAGAATATGAGAAGATTTCTCCTTTCTTCTCCTTATTTGGGTTCTGGCACTTCTGATTGGCTGTATGCCCTAAGTTTTGTTTCTGTTAAGTTTCATTTCTGGTATATTCTGCTTGCTTAAGTTTCGTTTCTGAGATACTCTGCTTGAATAAAGAGAAGCCTTTAGTATCCTTTGTTCAGCCAAAAGACCAGCGTGTGTGTTTGCTTTTCTCTCTATCTCTGTTTCCCTTCTTACTCCGTCTAATGAAGCTGGACTCCGTTAGACCTTTTAACTCTCTATCTTAAAAAAGATCTGATGATATAAACTGCTGCTTCATGAGACTGATTGAGACATGAACCAGATTTCTACACTTATGGTGCACATGAGTTTTATGCTTACATATGACCACAATATGATAGATAATGTACCTTTATTCTATCCAAGAATTTTACATTCTATCAGCCTACTCATTTATCTGAACGTTAGTTGTTGTGAAGCCAAAATGCAATCGCCCATATATGAAAGGCAAAAGGAGAAGGGGGCAGCAGAGGATGAGATGGTTAGACAGCATCATTGACATAGTAAGTGTTGATCTGGGCAGACTCTGGATGATGGTGGATGACAGAGGAGCCTGGTGTGTTGTGGTCCATGGGGTCGCAAAGGGTCAGACTCTGCTGTGCAATCAAATAACAATATATATGAAAGATGGAACTATTAGAAGGCCTTGAAGAAAGAAAACCTCTCAGTGGGGAAGTGCCAAGCAGCTCATTGTGTGCTGATGATACTCATTAAGTGTGGAATGCTGACTGATTGCAGGGGGAGAAAGAGAGAAAAAACTAGAAACCTTTCTTGCATTCTCTGATATTCTACACATGAACATGGAATATTCCATAGCACAGATCAGATTGACTTGTATGTGGCCTTTGTTTCCTTCTAGATTTTGGATCCTGTTCATTACAATCAGAAAATATAAGAGTTGTGTTGCACTGAGATCCAGCTGACCTCCTGGGGGCATTTTCTCTCTCTTTGTAAAATTGCTACTGTTTTGGGAGAAAATGGCAAGTAGATCTTATCTCCTGCTGTTGGTTCATGCTGAGCAGAAATGTCGAGGGATTATTCCAACAGTGTGAAAATGTTTCTCATTTGCAATGATCTATTTATATGATTAAATTCAAAATGTAGCTTGCTGCAGTTACTCTAAAAGTGTGTGCCTTGTCTTTGCATGGGGCAGAGACCAAGAGACATATTAAGGTAAAGGTAAAGGTTTCCCTTGCTCGAAAGCCAGTCGTATCCGACTCTAGGGTGCAGTGCTCATCTCTGTTTCTAAGCCAAAGAGCCAGCACTGTCTGCTCCTGCAGACGTTTCCGTGGGCATGTGGCAGGCATGACTAGACACCGGAGCGCACGGAATGCTGTTACCTTCCCACCAAAATGGTCCCTATTTATCTACTCGCAATTTCTTGCTTTCGAACTGCTAAAAAAAAAAGTGAGACATATTAGAAAGGGTGTATTTTTCTTAATAGTTGAGCTGCTATTTGTTAGTAGTTGGAGATCATTTGGGAAGTTATTCCAAACCAGAGTTGATCATTATTAACAATCTCCCCTGCTGATTCATATGATGCAAATGCTAGGAATGAAACCTAGAGAACCCTTACCAGAAAAATACATCCTGCAAATATGCTAACACTGCTCTGAAATAAATACATTGTTTCTAGAAACCAGAGTTTTCAGACTTTACTGTAGTCACCTATTTGTCATGCACCAATACAATGAACGTTTGCATTATCTAACGGAAGAACATGGAAGTGGGGCAGTCTACATGAAACCATTTGTTGCTTTCATTAGAGGAGACCAGCTTGTGTCCTGCTTACTTACCAGGATACATCTGGAGACTCCTTAGATGATATGCTATACTTGTGGATTCTTCCTATCCACACTTACAGCAATGACATGCAAAGTTGGGTCATCAAATGTTGTTGAATTGCAATTTGGTAATTCTTGACCCTAACCAGCACACCTGGGAGATGAACTTGAGCAATTTCTGGAGTCCTCATCTTGGAAACCATTACCGTGCATTTGGAAGCTCTGGAAAGCTGTTATTTTATCATATTGCACTGTATTTTTTAGCAGGGACTGTGGTGGCTTAATGGTTATGACACTGAATTTGACGACTAGAAGGTTAGTAGGTCAGCAGTTCAAGACCCAAGTGCTGAATGATAGGTGAACCCCCATCTCTGTCCCTGATCCTGCCAACCTAGCAATTCAAAAGCAAGTAGACAAATAGGTACCGCTTTGGCGGGAAAGGTAACACCATTCATTGTGCACCTGTATCTAATCATGCTTGCTGCATGACCATGTAAACATCTACAGACTGCAGACAGCACTGGCTCTTTGGCTGTAAATGGAGATGGGCACCACCCTCTAGAGTCAGATACGACTGGCTTTTGAGCAAGAGAGACATTTACTGTATATTTTAATTTAATTCTGTTCCATGCTGTTGCAATCTAAGCACTTGGGTGGCACAGGCTATAAATAAGTGAATGCAATTCCATTATATTTGTTGTTTTTTTAATTTTAAAGTGTTATTACAGTATATACCTCATATCCTTGAAATGCAGCAGACTGAAACTGTAGATTATTCTTTTCTATTGCGCTTGCAAATGGCACTGCTCATTACATTAGTTCACAAGAAAAAAATTGGACCTTGTGTTTTGAAGGTTTTTAAAAAAAATTATTTAGCTTGATTATTAAATCATATTAAACTGGAAATGACCATCCTGTCACAGTAGACAGAATCTTGCTGTATGGATGACTGAAATCAATTTGTTGGCTTGGGGAATTAAAGTTCTTGAGGAAATGCTATAAATCTTCCTGATGTATATGAGTACTTTAAGTTTTAGCATTTGGATATTAAATTTAGTTGAAGGCTTTTAAAAAACATTTTCTGATGCCTGTGTTCTGCATAAGTTTACACATAAAGGTTGTCTTATTAGTATTAGCAATAACTTCACTGCTTTGACATGCTTCTGGATTTACCATTTACAAACAAAAAAAGAAATTGGTTCAACAAAAACTTGCTTGCAACTGTAACAAATGGCTCTTTCCCCACAGTACAGCTTTAATTTTGCTAGTGTTCTTCATTATCTTTACTATTTGCATGGATTATAATATTGCTTCATTTTTATCTTGACATGTTCCACAGCAGAGTGTTTTTTTAAAGAATGTCTGTAGCTTTTTGAACATAAAATTGTGAGTCAAAATTAATACAAGAACATGATGCTTGCATCTATGGCATTTATGAACCAAGAAGGCCAGCTTCCTAGAGATGATGATCGGCAAAGGGGAAGTGTTGGATTGGGGCCGTGAAGCGGCCCTTAGGGTCCCGGAGGAGACTGGTCAAGGAACGACACGAGGCAAGATGGAGCGAAGACCAGTGGTTTATTGAGGGAAAAACATCATATATAGGAATTCAAGGCAGCGTGTGATAGAATCGTCATCTGTCAGAAAATCATATCACCCATTTACCCGGGTTAATGGGGAATCTCTCTTGGGGAAGTTAATTAGCTAGGGCAAACACTGACAGGGGAAATCCATTGTTTGGGGCTTACACCAGGGTAAATATGGCCACTATTTGCACTAGAGCTTGGGCTGATCTGTGAGTCAGTAATTGCCTAATACGTAACGGAGGTTAGCGATTTGCTTCCCTCAGCAGAATCGCCGGTCAGGTCAGATGTGGGTGAATCAATCCTATAACTATTAACCCGCCCCCAATTTCTGTGCCCGCAGAGCCCACGGACCAGGAGCTTTCTCGACTGAAGTGGCCTCTGCAAGGGGCCGTATTATGCCAATTATGCTAGCGGAACCCGCAGGGAAGATATGCCTTCACATTTGCATGATTCACTGCCAGGCTTCTAGAGGGTCCTGCTGGCTCATGTATTACTTTGAAGGTTCCTAAATGCAGATTCTCAGATGTTGTTGGGCTTAACTCCCAGCCTCTCTGACCATCTGTCATGATGACAGAGGCTTTTGGCAGTTTGAAGACCAACAAAATCTGTGCCCCATTGTGTAGAAACAGCTGCATTACTACCTCTTTGGGAATGTAACCACCAGATTGATTTTAATTCATATTTTGACACCTACAGACAGGGCCTGTGCTGTCTTTCCCATCTTACTGTTGTTAAGCAACTCTATGTGGCTATATTTCTATTACCTTGTGAAATTCGGTGTTGCAGTAACGGCACTATCTGCTGGTATATTAATTTGTCATGTTCTAGGGCTGATTATACTCAGTTATGACAGTTTTCCATAAGTTGATATTCCAAGGAGGTATTTTGGCAATGATCCTAGGGCCTTTCTGAGAAAAGAATGTACTCTCTCAAAGAGAGACTTAAGTAATACATAAGGTGATTCTGCGTTCCTCTCCATACAGTGGCACTCGTTAAATAGTGTGTATGGATAGAAAAAACAATTTGCTATTAAATGAGACTTATCTTTGGTTTTGTACAGCACTTTTCAGAGCCTCCTCAAAGATTGTGGTATTTTTGAACCACAGTCTGGTGTACCGTGGTAATGGCAACCTTGTGTTGCCGGCTAATCTTTCTCATACTGGGTCATGCGAAAGGAGCTGGAGAATGACCTCACCAAAATGTGCCTTCATTTTGGCAGTTTCATGCCTGGCCTAGACACAGAAGAAGAAGAAGTTATAAGGCTAACAAGAATAATCCTCCACAGTCATGGGAGACATGGTCATTATACAGTTGTGTACTCTGCATTGTATTTATACATGAGAAAGGCATGTATCCCTGTTTATGGATGATGATGTTCTGAGAGAGAACAGACTTCCAGGCATCTTCTGATTGGAGGTCTGCTCAGTCCAAATCTGAAACATGAAAAGCAGAACCCTTAGCATATTCTCCCAACAGTAAGAAATTAGAAAGCAGACTGGGCAGGTTTATAGGTCACCTGGCCAAACTCTTCACCATTATGACAAGAAGTATCACATCTTTCTTTAAATTATAGTAATTTCAGCTATTGCAATTATTTCCAAATTTGAAGACAGTAGTCAGGCAATATTTTTTTAAAAAAATACAAAATTTAATTCTTTATTCAAATAGTACTGTATTGTATTTGTGTCTAATTTAGAGCAATTATTTCTAAATATGAATATATATCTCTGTCTCTCTCATGCTCTCCTTCTCTCCACCTTAGTATATTCAAATTGTATAATGCAAATTGTTCCCTCTCTTTTTTGGCAATGTGTTTCCTATTTTGGAACAAAACATAAGTCATATTTCAGATTTGAGAAAGAGAGATTTATGGCAAGGATAAAAGAATGGTACTCACACTTCAATGCAGAACCTTACACATCTTTATTCAGATGTAGATCTCATTGCATTCAGTAGGAGTTACTGTATGTTCAGAATTCCAAAACACAGCTGCCACACACACAGAAATGTGTCTTAAGTGTTGTGATATGAGTAATACTTTTGGATCTCTTAAAAAATACTTTACTGTGGTTTTTGTTGGAAATTTGATTAGGAAAGTTTAGTTACTGTTAAAATTAGAGATGAAACGTTATGAGAAAGGGATTAACATTTTAATCAACTGTTAGTGAGCCCAAAAATGTAATCCATTTAAATTGAAGGGCAATACATTTTAACAGCTCAGGTGATGCTAAATTGCAATGTTAAAAAATTATTTAAATCCCAGCAAACTAAGTATATATAAACTTCTGTTTTAAAAAACAAGAAAATTCATTTTTTCAAAATATAACTCTGGGCTGTGAATTTTGGGGATATTGTGTTTCTCTGGGCTGTGAATTTTGGGGGTATTGTGTTTCTCTAGCCATGATTCAAAATTCCAGAAAATGGCCTGACATTGTACAGCAAAATGCCAGAAAATGGCCCATGCTGCCCTTAGGAGAATAGATGGCATGAAAAAAATATATGTTGCAAAATTTTATTTCTTGTTGTTCCTACTTTGCTTTAAAGTCTATTAAGTGACTTGTCCTGGCAGGAAACATGCTTCGACATTCATCCATTCAGCAAGGTGTATTATTTTTGCTCTTTATAGGTTCGGGCTAGCCTATGCTGGCTTAATATTTAGAGATTGAGAATTTGGCAGAAACGTTTTCCTCAATCTTAGCCATCATCATCATCAACATTGCTGGGAGAAACATAAACAATCTGAGATATGCAGATGATACTACCCTAATGGCAGAAAGTGAGGAAGACCTAAAGAATCTCTTGATTGGGCTGAAGGAGGAGAGTGCAAAAGCTGGCTTGAGACTTAATATCAAGAAAACCAAGATAATGGCAACAGGTCCGATCAGTCCCTGGAAAATAGATGCGGAAGAAGTAGAAGCAGTGACAGCTTTTACTTTCATAGGATCAAAAATCACTGCAGATAGTGATTGCAGCCATGAAATAAAAAGGCGACTGATGCTTGGGAGACAAGTGATGAGAAACCTGGGGAACATAGTGAAAAGTAGAGACACCACCTTGCAAACAAAAATTCTCATAGTCAAAACAATGGTATTCCTGATGGTAATGTATGGTTGGCTGGAAAAGTGAGTTGTAACAAAGTAGCAGCCTCCACTATCTAGTTGTAACAGAGTAGCACCTTCGCACTTTCACTTATTTTTAGGAAATTCTAGTTTTAACTAAGATGTTTAGTTAGAACTAGTTTTGACTAGTGAAAACCAGTTTTCACTAGAAATGGCTCTTTCATTGTCAGTTAATTCTATTTCTCACAAACGCAGTTTCAGAACTAGTTTTAACTAGGGAAAACTAGTTTTCACTGTAACATATATACAGTATAGCCATTTAATCTGTCAAGATGTCTATGTTGTCCTCTTCTGTATAATCTGCTGAAAGGAATATAATAATTTGTCTTACAAAAATGGCACTTCTGTCTTGTTTGTTGGACCTCTCGGCTACTACACACAGCTGAGGAACATTCGTTGACACTGATCAGTTCCTCTGTGACTTTCTTGGACATACAAGATGTCCTAAAAAGGATTGTTTTATTTATCAGCCAGTTTACAGTCCAACACTTCTGGATAGGAGGGATTATCCAATTATCCCAAAACATAGATTTGCTAAAAGCTACCAATATGCACTGCCTACAATCAAATCTAGAAGTTCTCCTGTGTTAACAGGATAAAATGTCATTGAAGTCAAACAGTTAAACGAAAATCAAAGGGAAAGATTATGAATTTTGTTTGCCTCAGGAAGGAATTAAAGAAGGCTTTAGACTTCAATCTTAGCTAATGGCAACAGTTTATTTTCTGTTTCCAATGGGAGAGACATTTAGCATTTTACTTCCAGTCTAAATTTAACACCATTCTTAATATGCAATAAACAATGCAAGAAATAAAAGACTTAGCGAAATCATTGCCAAATGTATATTTGTTTCAGTAAAGTCTCAAATACAACATTAGGGTGGGGTGGGGTGTAGTTGCTAATAATCCAGATGGTAGTTTCCTGCATACTTTGTCATGCATGCTTAGTTCAGCAGTTGTAAACACAAAGTGCTGACAGTCTAAAACTCAGATACTTACATTAGAACTATTGCACTCCATTTTGTCCCTTAGAAATAGAAAAGACAAAAGCACTGATTACCAGCTGCATCTTATGTTGCAGATGGGAAAAAGAAATAAGTACCAGCCAACTGCATGATGAAATCCACACTATCTGTGTGATATAAAAAATTCAATATGAAGTGAACAGAGAGCTGAAGTATTAGTCCTTGTCCTTAGGTTGGAATGCAAAAATGCCTTTAGTTGTGGTAAACATAGTACAAACAACCCGCTCTGTTCCACTTGGGTAGTGCTCACTTGCACAGTGACATGATACTCATCTTGTTGCCATTCTGACCCATTCTAAACACCAATGTGTTTGTCAGAGCAGAACATAATGAAAAATGTGTCCTTGCATTGTTTTTCCTTATCTTAATGAAAATTGTAGTTTACCATAGAGAGGAGCCCTTGTGGTAGAGTGGCTAAACTGCAGTACTGCAGCCAAAACTACACAAAATTTGAAGTTGAACCCAATGAATACCCAGCTTGTTGGGAGCAAATGTAAATTACCAGTGAACCTCCCAGAGAATGCTCTCTAAACACTAATGGGTTTTATATAAATGCAATTGCTGTTGCTACTGCTATTATTATGGTTCTGGGCTCACAGCAGCAAAGATTTAGTAGCACGTTTGCAGTACTCTGGAAATATTTCTTTAGTTTAGAACTACTGTTCTGATAAGAAACTTCTACGTAGGTCTTTATGACTCATGCTCTTTCCACTCTAGCTTTGTTGTTAAGATAGATCCTCTGTTACACAAATGTTTTAATAGTTTGCCTGGTCGACTTAACTATTCTTATCTATGGACTAGATTTATATAATGGGCTAAATCTAGTATTAGTCCTACTTAGCATAGACTGGTTGAAATAAACGACACTTGTTAGGCAAGTCCCATTATTGCAGTAAACATAGAAGTAACGTTGTTGTTGTTCAGTCGCACAGTCGATTCCAATCCTTTGCAACCCCATGGGCCATTTTCCTCCAGGCATCTCTGTCCTCCACCATTCTCCTCAGCCCACCAAGCTCTGTGCCCATTGTGTCCACAATACCATCTATCCATGTATAGATGTTTGTGTACAGATTTCTCAGGAGGCATATGAGGTGTTCTGGTATTCCCATCTCTTTAATTACTTGCCACATTTTGTTGTGGTCCACACAGTCAAAAGCCTTGGTGTAGTCAATAAAACAAAAGTAGACTTGTTTCTGGTATTCCTTTGTTTTCTCCATGATCCAACATATGTTGGCAATGTGGTCTCTAGTCCCCCTACCTCTTCTGAAACCGGTCTCCACCTCTGGTAGTTCTCTCTCCATATGTTGCTGAAGTCTAGCCTGTATTATCTTGAGCATCACCTTGCTGGCATGTGGGATGAGCACAATTGTTCGGTAATTTCAACATTCTTTGGCATTGCCTTTTTTTGGGGATTGGAACATACAGTGATCTTTTCCAATCCTGTGGCCACTGTTTTGTTTTACAAATTTGCTGGCACGTTGAATGCAGTAGTTTGATTCCATCATCCTATTAGGGCTTTGAAAAATTCAACTGGGATACCATCATTTCCATTAGCTTTATTGTTTGCAGTGCTTTTTAGGGCCTTTCTGACTTCACTCTCCAGAATGTCTAGTTCAAGTTCAAATTTCTCATTACTGTTATTATCAGGAGTGCTGAGGTCCTTTTTGTAGAGTTCCTCTGTGTACTCTTGCCGTCTTTTTTTATCTCTTCTGCTTCAGCTAACTCCTTTCCATCTTTGTCCCTTATCATGGCCATTTTTGCTTTAAATGTTCCCTTGATTTCCCCAATTTTTTTGAAAAGATCTCTAGTCCTGCCTCTTTTGTTGTTTTCATTTCTTTGCACTGTTCGTTCAGGTAGTTTTCCTTATCTCTCCTTGCTTTTCTTTGAAATTCTGTATTCAGGTGATTTTATTTTTTTTCTTTCTCCTTGGACTTTTGCATTCCTTCTTTCCTCTGCTATTTTAAGGGCCTCATCAGACAACCATTTTGCTTTCTTACGTTTCTTTTCTTTTGGATTCTCTTGCTGCCTCCTGCATGATGTCCCGCGTCTCTGTCCATAATTCTTTTGGTACTCTGTCTATCAGGTACAGGACATTAAATCTGTTCATGACCTCCACCGTGTATTCTTTAGGGATGTTGTGTAGGTCATATTTGTCTGGTCTAATTGTTTTCCCCATTTTCTTTAGTCTAAGCCTGAATTTTGTGATCAGTAGGTTGTGATCTGAGCCGCAGTCTGCTCCAGGTCTTGTTTTTGTGGACTGAATGGAGGTTTTCCATCTTTGACTGCAGAGTATGTAATCAATCTGGTTTCGATGCTGGCCATCTGGTGATGTCCATGTGTAAAGTCTCCTCTTGTGTTGCTGGAAGAGGGTGTTTGCTATGATTAGTGCGTTCTCTTGGCAGAACTCTATCAATCTTTGCCCTGCTTCATTCTGTGTTCCAAGACCGAACTTGCCTGTTATTCCATTTACTTTTTGATTTCCTACTTTGGCATTCCAATCTCCTAAGATAATGTGGACATCATTTCTTGGTGTCTGTTCTATGAGGTGTTGTAGGTCCTCATAGAACTGGTCAACTGTGACTTCATCTGCACTAGTGGTTGGTGCATAGACTTGGATTACAGTGATATTGAAAGGTTTGCCTTGGATTCTGACTGACATCATTCTATCATTTTTGATGTTGAATCCCGTTACTGCTTTCCTCACTCTTTTGTTGACAATTATGGCTACTTTGTTTTTTCTGAGGTTTTCTTGCCCACAGTAGTAGATATGATGGTATCCAGTGCTGAATTCACCCATCCCTGTCCATTTTAACTCACTGATGCCCAGGATGTCAATGCTTATTCTTTCCATCTCGTTTTTAACCACTTCCAGTTTTCCTTGATTCATAGATCTCACATTCCATGTCTCTATGCAGTATTGTTTCCTGCAACACTGTATTTCTCCTCCCCCTTTCATTTCCCTCCCCCTTTTCAGATCTGCTGTGCTGAGCATCCCCTTGTTTTGCCTTTTGTTTTGGTGCATAGGGTTCTCTTGGCATACTTTGTGGCATGCCTTGCCGGTCTCTACGCCAAATTTAAGAAAAGTGTATGAGAATCATTATTTGACAGTTTTATTGCTCCAAACATGTAGGTGCCTGAAACAGCAAATACAAATGTTTCCTTCCAATTTCTTGCATAATTATACATTAAATAATGGAGAATTTGGAGGCCTGGGATAATAGAATAGTAAATATAGTGACCGTGTACAAAAGAGTGTCACTTAAGACAATGATTTACTTTCTCACAAGTAGGCCTTCTAAGTGTCACAATGAAATTTTATGCCATAGTGTTGTCACTTTATGAGAGTTCAAGGGCAGTTTAGGAGTAAAGGGAGATCAGACAAGCTAGGATGACATTCTTAGAGTTTCTCTATTCTGAAACTGTGATAGATGTTTATTTTCTTGCAGACTTGATGGGGATGTCAGGAAAGCATCAGGAAATTAAGTGATGTGTAAAATCTTCTGTGTCCTTGCTTGGCAATGGTATGCAGTGGAAACAGCCCTCCCAGGAGCGGGGAAGGGAGTAGCACAAACACATTTGTGGAAAAATGCTCCCATGCTTTTCTCTTTCATCAGTGTATCAGGCTCAGTGGAATCATTACATGTGTTTTTGTTGTTTGGAGTTCTGCAGGGTTATGACATATCCTTCAAATCTTTTTATTTATTTATTTATTTTTCTTGATTGATGGAGATACAGCCACACTGGAGTGTAAAATGATATTCATGTATCTTTTGCCAGGAAAGGGGTGGTGGTAGTCATGAGGAAGGAGCTTTTGCGATAAGAGAGAAAACAAAACAAGATTGCTTTTGATAAAAGATTGATGAAGAGGCGTTCAGAGCTTGCAGGAGAAAACATTTGTGAAAACAATTGATGTCAGGAGCTTTGATAAGGCATGCAAAAAATTTCATTTTAACATTTATTAGTTGTTTGGAAATTGATGGGCAGCTACTGCATGATGAGGTCATGAAAGAGGAGATTGGTTCCCGGGAATTCATTATTTCTGTCCACTGTTTTCTTTGCTTTGATATTTGGTGGCCCTCCCATCCCTCCCAGCTCTTTTCTAATGTAATTTTCTGCCAATTCATATAATATTTAGGCAGCTACCAAATGTACAGTGAAGCATGAAATAGTTTCCTGATGAAAATAGACCTAACTAATTTGGCTCAATGCAGATATCATGCTGAACTATGGTTTGTATTAACCATAATTTGGAACCCAAAGTGTTTCTGAACGTAACAAATGACAAATCATAGTTTAGAAGAGCAATGGATGAACTGTCGTTACAAATTGCCTAGTTAATTATGGACATCATTGAAGAATGCTAAAAAGGAGGAGAGAAGGAAGAAGAACACAGATATTTGTAATAATCCTTTACTAGCTTATAGATCTTAATGAATGCTCACCTCCCCCCCCCCCAGACTGAAACATTCTGGGACTGCTATTTCAGAACAATGCTGAAGAGAATTTTTTAAAAATGATGTACACGTGAACGAAGTTCCCAATTGTATTGATCTCCCAAAAGACTGAAAGTAAGATGATTCAGTTGTCTGTTAGGTAATGTATGCCTCTGTATCCTGTCTAGCATTCAAAACAGAACTTTGATGTTTTTGTTAGAGTTTGTCAAGTTTCCTCATTTTATGGTGACTATAAATGAACAATGTTCAAAATGTTCTCTCCTCAACAGCCCTGCTCAGCTCTTGTAAATTTCAGCCTGTGGCTTCCTTTAGGAGACAATCCATCTCATATTTGGTCTTCCTCTTTTCTTATTTTATTTAATCTCGCCTTTCCCAGAGAATCTTGTACCCAAAGTAAGATATCCGCAATTTCATCATTTTTGCCTCCAGAGATAGTTCAGACTTGATTTGTTCTAGGATCCAATTCTTGGTTTTTCTGCCAGACAAGGGTATCCTCAAAGCTCTCCTCCTCCAGCACTATATTTCAAACAAATCATTCCCTCCATCAACTTTCTTAACTGTCCATGTTTCACACATGCACATAGTGATTAGAAATACAAGAGTATGGATGATCAAGGTCTTTATCTCCAGTGACATATTCTTGATGAAAGCAAAACAGATCAATTTGGCACCAGAAAAGCTCAGAATGGACCTTAAAAAAATACATATAGGAAATTGAAGGAAGTCCATACTGTGAAGGAAAAGTACAGGTAGGGCCGGCATCAGAAATTTTCAGGGCCGGTATGCCCCCCCCCCCATTTTGGCCACACCTCTGTGGTTTTGTGCGCATGCATGCTTTTCAATGCATGTGCAGATCTGTTTTTCCCTGTTTCCTGTGCATGCGTTGTTTTCAGCACACACACATCTGTTTTTCCCGGCTGGTGCCAGGGCCCCCGTGGTCTCCGGACCCAGGACGGCGCCCCTGACAGTCCCCCTTTGATGGCGTCTCAGAGTACAGGCAAGTAGCAATGAACTGCAGAGATGGAATTAGGAAGGCAAAAACTGAGAATGAGCTGAGGTTAGCAAGCAAAAAAAGGCATTCTTTAGCTACATACATAGCAAAAGACAGAGAAATGAAACAATGGCTCAGCTACTCAACGCCAATAGGAAAATGATTACAAACTATTTCAGCTTGGTCTTTTCCAATATCTTTGGATGCAGTTCATCTGGCCCTGGAGATTTGAACACAGAAGAATGGAAGTCTGAGTCAATCTTGATCCCTGATAGGATTGAACTCACTGCACCACCAAGAGTTAAATACAATTTCCAAATTGTTTTATAATTCTTCTCTTTAATTCTAACAGACATATTATTCATAGTTCTTTGTTTCTATATACTCAACCCATTCTTTCTCTTTAATAACAATAAAAATGATAGGCATATTACATCATAATCACAAAAGAGACCACATTGATGAAGACAGCATGCATAATTGCAATGCAAGTGATCTAAAATTTTGATTTAGTTCTGTAAAACTGTCATTGATCAGTAGTATTCTGCATAAATATCGAAAAAAGTTACAGAATCAGGCTGCTGGGTGGTATACAGTGCACAAGACTGTTAGGAGGAGAGAGTTATAAGTTGGCTAACTCTACTGATAGGTTTCATGGGAATTTAGTACTCATTTTACAGTTGTTCTGTTCCTTTTAGTATCAGCTTGGTAAGTTGTTAATGTCATTGTCAAAGCACTAATAGCTGCCATCATTCTTTAGATGTAGTAGCAAAATGGAGTAGATAGTTGGTCTTAGCAGAAGGAACCACAAATTTAGCATAGTCTGCCTGGAGCTGCAAATAGCCACAACTATTCTCAGTATAAAATTCTTATTTTTTTATTTTTCATGTTGTAAATGTTAACACTATCAGCCTCCATAGGAAATACAGAAAAAATCTATGGCAATTATATGGACTAGCTGCACATTTGGAAGCCTTGTCCTAATTCCAGTCTACTATATCAATAATACTTGGTTGGGTAGCTTAGTGAGGTAGGTAATTGGCTGTGGAGCCGAAGGTTGGGAGTTCAAGTCTTCCCTGTGCATCCTAGAAGAGCCAGCCTATGTGACTTTTGCACAAGCTGCAAAGTCCGAGGGTACCTGCAAGAGAATTGTAACCCACTTTTAAGTACTATCTACATGGAAAACCTTGACAAGGCTCACCATAAGTCAAAACTGACGATGTCGCAAAATAATTTATTATTACATTGACAATAACAAAGCCTTGACTGCAGATGCAAAATCAAACCTGTAATTACATTTGAGGAGTGGTGGCAGCAAGAGAGGCAAATATTATATCTTGTTTTGAAGTATCTTTAAAACTAAATCAAAGCTGGAGAAATAAGCATATCCAGAAGTGGTGAGTTCCAGGCAGAAAGCATAGGGGAGAAAAATTGAAGCAATAGCCTAAGGTTTAGCCAAAAAAAGAGGGTTAGCACAGCAAAGGTGACAAGTGAACAAATAAAGAGAAAGAAGATATTCCTATTAGTATGAGACTCATGAAAACAGTCTATGAACTGAATTTCTGAAATGGAAAGGAGTTCCGGTTGAGCTGGTCAGATGAAGAAAGTTCAGATACTGCCAGTTGGGTATATTTGTTATCTCTAGTAAATGATTATCTCATTATGAAAGCAGTCATCAGCAGAAAGGCAGAAGAGCAGCACATGTACCTAATGAGCAGCATTCAGGCAAAACCTTTGTAATCTGTTACCTTCACCATTTTTCAGTAGATTAGGTTTTTGTAGCTCATTCTGTTCATCTAGCAGTATTAATTCCATAGTTCATGATATTGCATTGCAAGGGTAGATGGTTATGTCAGCATGAATATTGAATGAAGGACACTTGTGACTTGTCAGGATCACTGATAGAATTTTTATTGCAACAACCTTGAAGTCTCTATTCTATTTTCCCCAGTACTGTAGCAAAGTTTGACAAAGACTGTGTAAGAAAATAATTTCCCTACAGATGGAGTGCTACTGTACTGAATGTATTTAGATCAGTCCCCCTCTGATCTGGTGGCAGCTAGTTTATTCGCCTTCTCCTCTTGTTATTCTTGTATTATTATTTTTTTAAAAAAAGATTTTGCTCTAGATGAAATGGCACAAACTACTAGTCAGATTATAGTTCTAAAAGAAACTTTAAATCTAGTCATAGCTCCATTCTGTTTGATTTCTGCATCTTTTGGTTATTATTTTAAAAAAAAACTGGGGAAAGGGGGGAAATGTTAATATTTCCTAATGTATTTTTCTAGGCATAATTTTCTTCCATATCAGTTCTGTATGATATGTTCAAGGATCTTTCCATTCATGTCAATGCTTCCTCTGCTACATAGGCTAGCGCAGGAGGATGAAGGATGGTAATCAAATCTGTCTTTATATTCCTTGCACTTGTTTTCATGCTAGAGAATCTCTCCGGCCTCTAGATCACATCCCTAAAGGACAGAAGAAGCTGATGGTAGAATAGAAATAGCTTGTCCTGCTTCCTGTGAGTATAACTCACAATATGTTAGGATCCAAGCTACAATCCATGGGACCATCTTATTTCCCTACTTATGAGTAAATCAGCAATTACCAACAAAACTATCCCTCATGTTTCAAATTTCTTCTTTCTACAGATTTTTAAAAACAGACTTAAAGTACAATATTAGAGATACATCTCAGCATATGTTCTGTAAGGCTGACAATCTGGAATTCCATCCATCCAACATAATCACTTTAAAGATTTCTCAAAGATATCATTATTAATTTTGCCCTACAGTCAAAATATGTTTACTGCATCCAGTTTTCTAATGTTCTGCCATAGCAAAAACCATTTGCTCCTAGGAAGAGTGGAAAAGGTCTTGATGAGGAAGAATCTATTTGCATACAGCACCATAGTTCTGAGAGCCTCATGATTGCGTGTTTTTAAGCCTTACTTCCTTTAATTTGCTATGAATTGCCATTAGAGCTCCTCAGAAAGAAATCATAAAACTGTAGTAGTGTTTTGAGTTTGAAAAAGCTATGAATAATTTCCACTCACAGATATTACACGTATATATGTAGATTTTTAAAACTTGCTTTTTATTGCTTCCTGCACAACACTTTAAATAAATGAAAGTACAGAACTGGGAAAGATTATCTAATGAAAACTCACATACAAATATGCTGACACGTTTCTTAGGATTTTATGGCCTGGTTTTGTTTTGTTGATAATACTCTGCTAGACCACATTTTCCCCCTTCACTATCCAAGCACTGACTTTGAGAATGCAGCCTTCTTAACAGTAAATTGTCAGTGGTCATTTCAGTCCTTCCACAGATATTATTTTGCATACAGTAATTTATTGTAGGTTTTGTTAAGACATAAATGTAAAATTATACCTGAAAAATTTAATTCAGTTTAGGTAGGAATGTTCTGCACATCATGAAAACTAACTTGAATCAATGAGTGCTAGAATTCTAATTCCGAAAGAGGCTATCTAGTCCCATACAGTTATCCTGGTAATAGAGTAGACCATACTGCCAGCAACACAATGTCGATAATTAGGCAGCAGTTAACTAACCTAACAATCCTGAGGACTAATAGCTTGGGTGCCAAAGTCCACTGGGAAGAGTGATGGTCCCCAAGTGGATTAAACCCCTTTGAATCCATCTTGATGGCGGGCAGCAGCTTCATCAATACTGGCATGGGACTGTTGAAGTCTCTGTGTGCCAAAAGGGCTCAGGACTAGAAAGTGACTCGCAGAACTAGATCAGTGGTATGGCTGTCATGATGTGATGTGGAAGGCAAATGAAAGGTCACTGCATTATATTCTCAGTACAGTTTTCATGGCTGATCACCATGAGGATCGCCAATATTTGGATTTGGATACAGCAGAACAACAAGAAGAAGCCCCATAAAACATTAGCAGTAGCTCCAGAAGTCCATGAAGATCCATTGACTTAATTTGAACTGTTGCAGAAGAGCAGAGTTTGTGCTCAGGGAGTCTGATCTATACCTATAAGAATGGGGTTGGGCCATGCATGTGCGGAATGCGTGTCCGCACCTGTCCAGCCTATCCTGTAATGCGCCTTCCATACCTACTTTTTCTCCCAGAGATCAGCGCTGCAAGGGTCCGGGAGCAGAGAGTGTGGCCAACACCCCAGGAATGCAGACAAAAAAACCCCTCGAGTCCCAGCGTCCTCCATGCCGCGGCATGCCTCAGCCAATCTGGCAGGAGGACACGAGTGCAGAGGAGGCAGGACAGCTGGCGTGCATGAAAAAAGAAAACAATGGCTGACGCATGCACACTATCCCCCCGGGCACCGGCAGGGAAGGGAGAATGGAATGCGTCCGCCTTGCTCCTTCCCTGCCTCCCCCCCACGGGCACTGGCAGGGAAGGGAAAATGGATCACATCTGCCTCCCCCTTCCCTGCCTCCCTCGGGCACCGTCTTCACCCCTCTGCTGTTTTGAGCCAACCTTCAAAACAGCTGAGGGGAAAATGCAAAGGTGCCAGTCAGGGATCCGTCAGGGAGAGTGCCTCCCCTGATGGATACCTGCCTCTTGCCCTGCCATTTCCCCTCCTCTGTTTCAAAGACAGCCCTTGAAAACAGCGGAGAGAGAATGGCAAGGGCGAGAGGCAGGAATCCATCAGGGGAGGCGTTCTCCCTGCCGAATCCCTGTCTGGCGCCTTTGCATTTTCCCCTCAGCTGTTTCAAGGGATGTCTTTTAAACAGCAGAGGGGAAATGACAGGGCGAGAGGCAGGAATCTGTCAGGGGAGGCGCCTTCCCTAGCGGATACCTGCCTCTTGCCCTGCCATTTTCCCTCCGCTGTTTTCAAGACAGCCCTCAAAACAGTGGAGAGAGAATGGCCCTTGCTGTGTCTATGGCCATCCACTTCTTCCTTTGCCCTCAACCTTCCCCAGCATCAACGCTTACTCAAGTGAATTCGCTCTTCCCAATTAAGCCACCACCACCCCAAAACCATCCCACCACCAAAACAAAATTAATACCTGCCTGGCAAGGCCGGTCAATCAGCTAGTACTGGATAAAGTGTTCTGGTTACAGTACGTCATTGTTTAAGGCTTTTCTTCTTTTCTAGCTGTTTCCAAGCAATTGCTGAAGGATTACAGCACATATAAAGATGTCTAATAGGTGTAAAGTAGAATAATATTCTATCATTCCTGAGTGAGAGTGCAGGAGATCTTCCTTTTAAAAAGCCCAGCAGCCAATATTGTTGTGTCTTTTAATGTCTTTTCTTTCACATTCTTAGTACTCAGCCAGTGATAAAAGAAACAGGGGGGAAATAGGGAAAGGGAAAGGAAAGACAAACAGAATAAATAGCTTGCATTTCTCAACTAATTCTTTTAAATATTCAGGCAACTTTTAAGATATGACGATGAGTCTATCCTTTAACTGAGGGGTGCCCAAACTATGGCCTA
This sequence comes from Bradypodion pumilum, assembly GCA_035047305.1. Taxonomy (NCBI): domain Eukaryota; kingdom Metazoa; phylum Chordata; class Lepidosauria; order Squamata; family Chamaeleonidae; genus Bradypodion; species Bradypodion pumilum. The sequence goes on from JAWDJD010000001.1 coordinate 95,079,219, forward strand.
CAGGCCAGATCTACCCTGTGGTGCTTAATAATCTGGCCCATGCCACTCCCGGAAGTGGAAGTAAAATGTACCCCTCATGCGCAAAACGCTGTCGTAAAGCACCTGTGGCTGTTGTAAACATATTTATGACAAACGCGGGTGCATTTATGGCAGCGTTTTGCACGTGAGGGCATGTTTTACTTCCACTTCCAGTGGGAGGAACCATGTGACCTGCCCGTTCAACTACGTAACTGGCCCGCGGCACGAAAAGTTTGGGAACCCCTGCTTTAACTTTTAGAAGACAATAATAATACAATCAGATGTGAAGTGGTTTTTTTTTCATGTGTGGGGCTTCATCTATTTGTTTCTGTTTAAAGGGTCACCTTTAGTGTCCCTGTATTCAATCTCCGAAAATTGAATTTTCCATTAATGTGAATGCGTTTGCTGTTTTCAGTTTTACATAAAACCCATTTCATATGTTACAGCTTTGTTTGGTATTACCATTTCAGCTCTCTGGTAGTTGTTATTAATTTGTCATTTATTATGTAATCTAATTGACTCGTAAAAGAATAACTGTTCCTCTTATTTTTATGTGTGCTGTTGTGGAGAGAGTAAAATAAAAACTGTAGGATACTGCTAGGCCAGACTTTATGTAGGTTCGTGCTATTTACCTATTTCTTAATGTTTTTCATCCTTATTTAACTGGCACTAGTGTATCAATTGTTGTTTTGTACCTGCAATACAAATTATAAATCTTGAGTCCATGCCATGTTGCCAGCCAGTCAGTATTTAACTGGACAATAAATAACATTGTATTGTGTCTAGTAGTCATAGTTGTTATCTAAAAAGCTAGTGAACTCCAAATTAAAGGATTGATTGACTGAATCTTTATGCCACTTTCCCCTATGAAATTAAAAGCAATGCTCATTATTCCTACTTACACAAACACACAATCCCTCATATGTATTCTATCTTTGTTAGAGGTTTGTTGGGTACATTATGTGATCAGCTCCAGGGCATAAAATAAGGTGATCTGGATTAGGCCTCCCCATCCTTAGCCTGATATTGTAACTCTGTCCATGACTTCTACTCTTTTTGATTGTTGAGCAGTATACACGGAAAGAGCCTCCTCATAAGAACAAAAGAACAGCCTTGCTGGAACAGGCCACAGCCCATCCAGTCCAGCATTCTGTCTCACACAGTGGCTCACCATTTGCTTCAGGGTATTCCCAAGCAGATGCCTTCACCTGCTTAAGATTCCCTAAAAATGGCATTGAGAGATATCCTGCCTATCTCTCCTACCCGGAGGTTGTCCTTAGGTATCCATACTTATAGCCATTGATACCCTTGTCCTCCATGAACTTGTCTAATCCTTTCTTAAAGCTGTCAAAACTGACAGCTGTCACCACTTCTTCTGGCAGGGAGTTCCATAGACCAGTGATCCTCTGTGTGAAAACATACTTTCTCTTATTTGTTTGAGAACTAGTACTCCAAAAGTTTCATGGAGTGCCCCCTAGTTCTAGTGTTGTGCGATAGGGAAAACAGTTTTTCCTTATCTACTTTGTCCACACCGTGCATGATTTTATAAACTTCAATCAGGTCACCTCTTTGACGCCGTTGTTCAAGAGTGAAGAGGCCCAACCGTTGCAGCCTCAGATGGTAAGGAAGTTGTTCCAGTCCACTAATTATTCTGGTTGCCCTCCTCTGCACTTTTTCCAGCTCCATAATATCCTTCTGGAGGTATGGCGACCAGAACTGTACACAGAATTCCAGATGGGGCCTCACCATATATTTATAAAGAGGCAAAATGACACTTGCTGACTTATTATCTCTACCCTTCCTAATGATCCCTAGCACTGAGTTTGCTTTTTTCACTGCTGAGGCACACTGGGTTGACACCTTCATTGAGCTGTCTACCAGGACACCAAGGTCCCTTTCCTGGTTTGTCGCAGAGAGTTCAGACCCCATCAGTTTATAAATGTAATTGGGGTTTTTTGCCCCAATGTGCATCACTCTGCACTTACTAGTGTTGAAGCTCATTTGCCACTGTTTTGCCCACTCCCCCAGTATCAAGAGATCCCTCTGGAGCTCCTCACAATCTCTCACAGTTTTCACTGCCCTGTATAATTTAGTAACATCAGCAAATTTGGCTACCTTGCTATTTACTCCTACTTCTAGATCATTTATGAAGAGGTTGAAAAGCAGAGGTCCCAGTACTGAACCTTGGGGGACCCCAGTCTTTACTTCCCTCCACTTGAAGAAGTGTCCATTTAGTGCTACCATCTGTTTCCTGACCCTTAGCCAGTTGCTGATCCAGGACAAGACCTGTCCCTTTATTCCATGACTGGTAAGTTTATTCAAGAGCCTTTGGTGTGGGACCTTGTCAAAATCCTTCTGAACGTCCAGATAAACAATGTCAACTGGATCCCTCTTATCCATATGCTTGTTGACATTCTCAAAAAATTCCAACAGATTAGTGAGACATGATTTGCCCTTGCAAAAGCCATGTTGGCTCTCCTTTAGCAGCGCCTTCTCTTCTATGTGCCTATTAATTCTATCTTTTAGGATGGTTTCCATCACTTTCCCTGGGACACATGTCAAACTGACAGGTCAGTAATTTCCTGGCTCACCCTGGATCCTTTTTTGAAAATTGGTGTTACATTCGCTACCTTCCAGTCATCAGGCACAAACCCTGATTTGAGGGAAAGATTATATATTTTGGCTAAGAGATCAGCAATTTCATCTTTAAGTTCCCTGAGAACTCGTGGATAGATGCCATCTGGTCCTGGTGATTTGTTAGCATTTAGTTTAATAAGACATTCAACAACCTCCTCCCTGGTGATTTCTATCTGGATTAATTCTTCCGTTTCCCTCCCTATGAAGATAGGCTCTGTTTTGGGCATGTGGTCTCTGTCTTCTTCAGTGAATACTGAAGCAAAGAATTCATTGAGTCTCTCTGCAATCTCTGTTTCCTCTTTAATAACCCCTTGCCTTCCATTGTCGTCTAATGGTCCAATGGCCTTCCTAGTTGGGTTCTTACTTCTAATGTACTTAAAGAAGTCTTTGTTATTTCTCTGAGTATTTTTAGCTATACGCTCCTCAACGTCTTGCTTTGCTTTCCTGATTGTTGCCTTGCATTTGTTCTGCCAGAATTTGTTTCTGGCTGCTGTCCTCATTCGGACAAGCCTTTCATCTTCTAAATGAGCTTTTCTTGCTTTTCATCACTTCCCGAACAGCTCCTGTAAGCACATCAGAGTCCTCTTGGACCTGGCAGTGCCCTTTTTCCTTTTGGGTATACATTGCAATTGGGCCTCTGTTATTGTTTTTGTAAACAGCACTCTGTGCAGGGGTTTTCACGCCACTTTCTGTTCCTAACTTGGATGGTGGAAAACTGCCATTTTCTTCTTGCAAAGGCGCTGCCCGCGCTTTTTGCAAAGTGGCGGAATACACAACAGTAATTAAGTGAAGTGATCTATTATATTTTTGTCATCTATGTGACAACTTTATTTGAACACAAGTCATGTAAATAAACATTATTCTTTCTTCTCCTGGAACTATGCTTGGGTATTTGTACTTTGAGAACAAGGAAGAAACAAAAGGGGAACTGAGGAGGGTGTATATTTCCAAATATTCTACCTTAATCCTTTCGGATATGCTAGTTGCACCACTTGGCAAAGATATCCAACATGGTTTGACTGCTAGATTCAGCCAACACAACTCTTAAGTTCCAGATTCTATTACCCACTGATCAGTTCTCTCTGCTTTATCTCCCACTTTTGGAGACATTAATTATTGGCATCAGAATTCTCGCATTCCTAAGCACATGTATTTAAAACAGGGGCAGCCAAACTATGGCACCAAATCATCCCTCCTGCGCTGCCTGTGCCACTACCAGAAGCAGAAGTAAAATGCACTTGCACATGCATATAACGTGCCAATGCATGCGTATAACATGCCCGCACATGTGTAAAACACTGCCATAAATGCACCCATAGCTGTCGTAAACATGTTTATGACAGCCGTGGATGTGTTTTATGGCGGGAGGATCCACATAACCAACCCACACAACCACGTGATTGGCCCATGGCATGAAAAGTTTGGCCACCCCTGATTTAAAATATGCGTTGTTCAGAAGATGCAGTAATTCAGGCAAAGAGCCTTAAGATTTAATGCTGTAGTTCCTTATATGCAATTCCAGAGGGAGCTTTTAGATACAGTAAAATCCCAGTTTACGATTTTAGTCCATTCCCACAGTTTTGTTGGAAACTGGATCAATCATAAACTGAAGCACATTTTCCCATAGGGATGCATTGAAAATAAAAAAAGTTCCCCACCACCACCCAAAAAAAATGCCAGACATGTGGTAAAGGGGAATATAAATGAGGGAGCTAAGCTCCTTACCTTTCCCTACCTTGCCTGGGCTCCAGGTGGTCTTATGTACCCCCCAGGTGCAATGCACTTTGGGGAATTCCTGGTCATATAGCAAAAAAATAATAATCATGACCTAGGACGTTATTTCCAAGGGATTTGCCATCGTAAACCACGGCTAACATAAACCAGGGCGTTCATAAGCCGGAGTTTTACTGTACCTCTCTCCGATGACAGTACCCCCAAAATTAGACAGTTTCTAGGTAGAACTGAAGGGATGTTGCCCGGAGGGTGGTAGAGATACTGCTGCACATATGCTCATAGTGACATTTTGCATGTTTGTGTATGCCTGTCTGGATTTCCAGATAATATTAATGACATGTGACATTGCTAGTAGTGGCTTTGAATATGCAGTGTACAGTACTTTATTTTAAGTTTACCTATCTGTCATTTCCTCAACAGAATCATCAAAAGCCTTTTAAAACTTCAGCATTGCTTGTGTAGTTTTAAACAAAAGCATTTCAGCATTTTAGTGGAGTAGAGCTTCTGAATGGAAAACCCTTTGGGAAATATTAATGTGTAGTATAAAAGTTCCTCTAAATCAGAGATTCTCAAATGGTGCACAAAGATAATTGTTCAGGTAGTTGGCAGAAAGGCTGCAAGATCAATCTAGAAAATCTGGACATAGCCACACAGTTCTTTTGTATGCACGCATGCATGCATGGATGGATGGATGGATGGATGGATGTATGTTGTCTGTCTGTCAGAGAATTAACCTATTTTTACAAGAGCTGTATTGTCAGATAGGATACAGATCTTAGTCCTGGAGCATGCGGTTTTAATTCAATAACCCAAGCTTTGATGATTATGATGCTGGAGAGAAAGAATTAAAACAAGAATTTGGTATACTTTGTGTGGAATAAAATCAACATTTGAATATTTGACCAAGACTCGCAGCAATTTTTGAGTGGCTAAGGAATTTGAGAACCATTTGTTCCTGGAAGTAAGAATGATGTTTATAACACAGTCTACAAGGTATTGGCACTGTAAGCCTGCTTGAAATAAATAGAATTGCTGCTGAGCATTCATGGTGAAATGAGCCGAACATAATTAATTTTGCATTCATGAAGTAATTTTGAGTTTGTATTAATGAATTAACTTACATTAATCTATCTAACTGTGATGTAAGAAAAGTTCTTTAATGTTAACATGAAGTTTGAAAGCTAAAGCCTAGTATTAGCACTCTTTGATTAATAAGCTAGCAAAGTCGTTGCTCTGACAAGTCTCTGTTGACTGGATTATAACTTTCATGGGAAAATAAGTTATTAAATTAAATTTTAAGACTCAAACATATTTTTATATTTTTAACACTGAGTAAAAAATCAGTATTATTAGACTTTCTAAAAAATTCAAAGGTGTGTTGTTTAAGTCAAGTTATAAACAAATGCCCAGTATGGATGCCGGGAAAAAAAGTAATATTTCAGAGTTCATGGCCCTTGATGACCATTCGGAGACTTTAGTTTGTCCAGAATGCGGTTACTTGGGTGGTGATGGAGTGTGGGTGTTATGTGTGTGCCTCACCACTGCTTCTGGAGCTGTACTGGCTACCAATTTGTCTCCGGATGCAATTCAAGGTGCTGGTCATTACCTTTAAAGCCCTACATGGTAGTGGGCTAGGATACTTAAGAGACCGCGTCATCCCAAGATCGTCCGTCTGTCCAACCAGAGCGGACCGGAGGGGCTCTCTACTTGTATCATCTGCTAGAGGGGCTCGTCTCTCTAGCACAAGAAAGAGGGCCTTCTCTGTGTCCACACCGGCCCTATGGAAGCTCCTGCCAGTTGAACTAAGGCTACAGACGGAATTGTTGCCCTTTAAGAAAGAACTGAAAACCTGGCTGGTGGGGCAGGTGTGGGGCGCTGATGGAGGAGTGACCCCCGCCTGCTGGTTGGTCTAACGTAATAGAGTAATTCTCTCTCTTTTTAGTAAGTGCGGGTGGGGTTTTAATGGGTTTTAATGGGGTGTATTTGTATTTTAATGGGGTTTTTATCTGTTGTTTTTTTTTTTTTGTATTGTAAGCCACCCAGAGTCCTTGTGAGCAGGGCGGCTATAGAAATAAAATAAAATTAAAGCATAAAGTGAAAAATGTGGAAGAAAAGAGTGGGCAGAATGTATAAAGAACCTGCCTGGGAGACCTAATGAAACAGGGGGAAACAACACAGTTCAGATAAAAGGCAGAACTACAAGTTTAATGGTTCTGGAATTTGTATCCTTTCTTGGAGTTATTTCTTCTTAAGCATTTGTCACAACTTATACTCTGACTTGATGTCATTGCAACCCCATTCAAGTATCCCAGTTCTCTGTTTAAATGACACATGAGTGGGAAACAATGAGAGCTGACATAGTACCTCCATCCCCAAATTCACTAATGAAATGGGTTATTGTTGTGTGACATCAAGTCAGAACCATCTTATAGTGACTCTAACAAGGCTTTAAACGAAAGAAAAATATTTTAGGATTGACTTTAGCAGTTCCACTTCTGCCTATACTTCCATCACTGATCTGGGCTTCAAACCCAGTCTTCTGTATTCCATCAGTCTATCCACTATATTGCACTGCATATCTAATAAGTGGGTAGCCATCCCTATTTGTGTAAGTACCTGCACCTTGTAGAAACTTGGACTACTCAACTGCATTTTCTTAGTTGTAAGTCTCAGAGTTAATTAAATAAAACCATTTTCCTACCCAACTGATATGTGGCCAAGGATACAAAGCATTCTTCTTTCCTTGATTGAACCCTGTCCAACTCATATGTAGACTTTGCTGCTGTCAAGCATGGAGTTCTCCAATCTCTGCATGATCACTGGGATGGTGTACATTAGAGCTTACTCAGTGCATGACATTAGTGAGCAAGGCCAGGAGTGTAGCCCTTTTTCCCCAATTAAAGGTGAAAACATCTTCAAACAAGTAACATGAGAAGAATGCTGTGAAAAATGTATACTGTGTTTAGATCCAAGGAACTGCTGCTTGCACAAGCAATACATTTTAGAGTTTAGGTGCAAAATTAATTGTGGTTTGTTATCAATCCATTTTGAAGCTTCTGAATACTTCCTGAGAGGAACAAAAGAAGGAGCGTTGTTTCTGCTGTGTTCAAGTGCGGTTTCTGCATACTGATATATCATATTTTAGCAATTTCTCTGCCACATTTTTGCATGTGAGCCTTCAGAAGTGCTCATTATGCAAACCAAATATGCAGTTCCAATATGGATTTCAGCTTTTGTCTTTCCAAATGCATAATTTAAAGTTGTTGTTCAGAGTGCTCATTAGTCAAATGCTTAGAAGCCTCTGAGTAGCCTGACCCTCTACCTAACACAAACAATCCAAATTTCAGTGTACCATTGACTATTCATTGAAGTACTAAATGAAATACACTGGGAGCTATTATTATTATTATTTTAAAAAAACAAGAAACGGGAAATGTTCCTTTTATTTCTGATTTCAATATTCATGGGGATGTCATTTTTCTGTTTCAGAGCTGTGACCTGCCCCAGCAAAGCATTGTCCATGTTGTTCAGAATTCACAGGGAAAAAATCAAGAAGTGATTCAGATTGAAAAGGAAAATGGAAAGGAAGTAACAAACCTTACTCATCTGGATCTCAATACCAACCTTCTGCCTTTTAATTCAGTTGGTCTTGCTGTGATTTTAGATGCCCAGGACAACAACATTAAACCTCCATGTGACAATCCAGGTAATATGCTGGATCCATCTGTTTCAAAATATAACGTGCTTTTTCACATATTTTTCATATGTTTCAGCTTTCCAAGCCTTTTGAATGAATGCATATATGAAAAACTCAGAGACGCAGCTCTTCTTACAAAGCTCCTGTAGGACAGATCTTGGTATTTAGCTATTGCATGCTTTGATGATCCTAAGCTTGCCTAACATACTTGATGCAGCTGATAGCTCCCAATGCTATTAGGGAATCAGTATCCATATACAAGTATACTTATTTCCTTTGGTTAATTGTTACTATCACACCAACAAACAAAATGTGTATCCAGTCTAGTCTACCAGCCCATCTGGGAATCTAATTTTAAATGTAGTTACAAGTTTGTTAATTGCCAAAGATGTGATCATTCAGTTGTCGTCTACTACAGCATCATCCATTACTTTCCCAACTATTCTTGGTCCAGTAGAGGGATTATCATAAAATATAGAAACACAGCTTCCTCTTTGTCTTAGTTACTTTAATCTAGAGCCGTGGTTCTCAATGTAGGGCCTACGGCCCACAGGGGGGCAATTTGATTTTTAAGAGGGGAAATTTGAGAATGAGTTATTAATAGTGAATGGCCTTTTAGGCTTCTTCCACAAGAATAGGAGTTAACTTTTTGAATAATAAAAATTTCATGTCACAGGGAGGCATTAGGATTTTAGAGATGCTTAGGTGGGGAATGGCCAAAAAAAGGTTGGGAACTGCTGAAGTACAGGAATATCTCTTTCCTTCTTTTATTTATGTACTAACATTGCAATATGAGTGTTATCTAAGGATCTGTCAGCTTTGAAATACAAGTTTGTGAAAAGAACTGCCGAGATCTCTCTGTTTTTGAAAAGAGCTTCATGTACAAATTAACAAGAGAATCCAGAATTTTGACTGGGGCAGAAGAGATGTTCTAGGACTTACAGTAGTCATGTCTTTGGGACACCAGAGTGGTTTCTTTTTGATTTCCATGTCTACTATCCATGAGACAAGATAGAAAAATGTCCTGTTCTGTTAGACAGTCTTCTTCTTTTATGTCACGATCAAACTCTTGACTGCCAAAACGAAGCCACTTTCTTTGCTTTGTCGTTGGTCAAACCCAAGTCCTCTTTGGTGCATGACTCTGGCAGCAATTGGAAGACCAGTAGATGAGCTGGACTCTGTGTGTCTCCACATTCACACCATGTGTTTTTGTCCACTAGCATTCCCCACTTGAGCATGTCTTGCATTAACCCTGAGCCTATTCAGGGTCCTCCAAGTAATGTAGGAGAGATTGAGATCTTTAATGATGTTCCTTGCCCAGTGAGCTCCTTCCTCCATCTTCTAATTTGTTATTGCTCTTGTGTACCATGAAGAATGTTTGTTCTTGCCATAAAGCTCTTCCTGGATCTGAGCCAGCAGACCTGAGGCTCATATCCATTCAGAGGGTGTCGAGGGTTAGACAGTGAAAGATGATGAGAGTCATGGCTCCTCAGACTCTTGGTTGAGGGCTCACAGAAGTCCTGATTTTGCAGGCTCTGACCCAGTGCATTCTCCTTTGCTGGGAATACTTAAATAGAGACTTCTTCATCTTCTGTCATATCCAAATCAGAATATAGGTTCCATGAGTCATTTTCTGGTCCTGATCCCTTTTGGCATGCAAAGTCCTCCTCAGCCCTAGGCCAGTATTGATGAAGCTGCCCCCCCAAAAAAATAATAATAAATAAAATCAAGATGGATTCAGGTGGGATTTAATCCACTTGGGGATCATCACCCTTCCCTATGGACTTTGGTACCCAAGGCTGTTAGTCTTCAGGTTGGTCAGGTTAGTTAACCAGCGCCTGACACTTGGCCTTGAGTCACTGGCAGTATGGTCTACTCTATTACCATAACAGGATAACCTGGCCAGACTATCTTAAATAGAGACTGGGTAGCCATTTCTAGGCTGCAAGACTTTTCCCCCTGAGTTCTGTCAAAATATTGAAATTATGTGCTCTTCCAAAGTGCCTTCCACCTAAAAACTGAATTCTAAAAAAAAGAAAAGAAAAACCACACACACACACATCCAAACAAAATAAACTTATTTTTAGAAGATAACAGAGAAAAGGCAGTGCTACAAACAAGCAAACTGAAAATCCCCATCATCAGGATATAACCAATAGTACAGTTGAGGAAAGCTGCCCCAATTGTTAGTTATAAAGTTGAAGCCGAACTCTTGCTTTTCTTCAGATTTGGACCCCTCACAATGGTCATGTCAGTCAGCTCTCAGAATAAATATCACTAGCAGATTTCTGTCACTAGAATGCATTAAAATCTCCATCATGAGATTGAGAGGAGATGGAATGACAAAGATTTTACAGGATTTTCTTCCTTGTCCTGAAGCACTGATCTGTGAAATGCTGTGATTGAGTCACAGCAACTGTTCTGCAGGAGAAGTGTCAGCGAAATCCCTAGCAACCTTGAGTAAGCTTTTAAGAATTTTGTAAATGCATGCTATGCTGATCAAACAACTGCAATAACTTCTGATGATTTTAGAAGACATGCAGAAAGTAGACAAAACATGAGAGTTTCCAACTTGTGCAGTGAGCATGTTTACTTTAGGAACATATTGGTGCCTCAGTTAATGATGTGGATATCACAGTATGAATATATAATAAAAGACAAGTAGTGTGGGAAATTTGCTGTATGAAACCCATTTGCCTCTTTTTCACATCACCAACTTTAGTGGCACTACGATGACGGAAAGATACTCCATGCAAGCATTCTGATTTGATAAGAATAGCTTACCAGCTGGTGGTTCAGACAGTAGTTTAGAAGGTAATATGTTAACCTAGTCAGAGTTTATTCTAGTTGGTGTGAAACTTTCCTGCCACTTTTCCTTTGCAGTAGAAGGGCTACCTTAGTATTGTTCTCCATTTCTCCCTGTCAGTTCATGCTACAGTGCAGAGGCAGAGGAGGCCAGGTCTGAAGCCCAATTTTTAACCTTTTGGTTCTCTGTTTTCAGCTGGAATTAACAGATTTTGATTAGACCTTTTTTGGTGTATGCAAACCAAGACACAGGACACAGCCTCGGGCTGGGTTAACTCAGGTTTATTGCATCGTGGACAGAGGGAACATGAGGTAATGGCGGATCGATAGCTCTTTATATACAGTGGTAATACATTTGAACGTGGTGCCATGGTAGCCCATTGGCTACTGTCTGCGTGACGTCATTGCGGGTCACGCCCTTCTTGTCCAGGTGTAGATGGTGGCGGGAAAACTTCCCGCGCTGTTGCCTTTGATGAGTTCGGACCAAGAGAGCTTGGACGCTCGCTGCTGCCAGCTGGTGGTCATTAGCTCGCGTCCTATTACAGGGTTTATATGATACAGCTGAAGGTTACATTGTTGCTATAGGCAAGGTTACATTGGCTCAGATACATTGTAATCCATGTGTAAGATAAAACCATCAGAACACAACACCCCTCCCCCCTAGGACGAGACAAAGTCTCGAGCCCACACTTAAACACACTCCCCCCCCCCCTTAGGAGACAAAGTCTCTCAGCCAAGATGGCTTATTTCGAACACGCTGGGGTCTCGATGCGGGCTGCCTCTCCCCGGGTTTGCTACCTTCTCTTTGTCCCCTGGTTTCCTGTCCTGTAATTGGAGAGGGAGACTCGTTAGTGACTTGCCGCGGCTCCGCGGCGTTGTTGGGAGGTGTGCTCTTTCTTGGGGAGGAACCGGGGGCACTGGGGGCTAACGAAAAACCCCTCTTCTCGCTTGGATGGGTGGGGGAACACTCCTGAAAACCCCCCCGGCTCGCAAAATCAAAATCAAAATTACAATCGGGGGCAGCGGTCGCGAACTCCTCTCCCCCTTCCCCGGCCCCTGATAGGACTGGCGTATCAAAAGGGTATGAGTCGGGGCCGCTGCTTCTGCCTTCCCCCCTTGCTTGGGACTGTTGTCCACTGCTGTCTCCCCCTTGGGTTAAGCGGGTGGGGGAGAACCCTAACGCTGAATCCTGTTGCTGAGCCCCACTGACTGGCCCACTCACTCGGTGCCTCAGTTGGTCCGCGTGCCTCCTCCAGAGGAGGCCGGTGTTAGTCTCGACCCGGTACGACACTGGCCCCGTCTGTTCTACAACCGTCCCTGGCACCCAGGCTGGCCCTGCGCTGGAATAGTTCCTGCAGTGAACAGGGTCACCGGCGGCGAAACCTTTCGAGACCGCCAACCCTATGTTTTTTCCTTTATCCTCGACTCTCGTCGGGTCTAGCCTGGACAGGATCGTGGTCAGTTTTCGCCGCATCAAGAGCTCTGCCGGCGAGTAGCCTGACGCTAAGGGGGTTACCCTATACGCTAAGAGGAACTGGCATACTTGGTGATTTAGGTCCCCCGGGCCCATGCGCCGCAGCGCCTCCTTTGTTGTACGCACCAGCCGTTCCACTTGGCCATTCGTGGCCGGGTGAAACGGTGCGGATGTGACATGCCGAATGGCGTTTGCCTCCATGAATGCTCCGAACTCAGCGGAGGTGAAACAACTAGCGTTATCGCTGACTAAAGTGTCGGGCAAACCGAACGTGGAAAAGACTCTCCTTAGCCGGCTAATTGTCGTGGCGGAGGACGTGCTCTTTACTGGGATAACCTCCAGCCACTTGGAGAACGCATCCACCACCAGGAGAAACATGGTTCCTCGGAATGGGCCAGCGAAATCTACATGCACCCTGGACCATGGCCCCCTTGCTGTGTCCCATTCCCTATGCGGAAGACGGGCCGCCTCAGGTCGGGATCCCTGGCATGCCTCGCAAGTGCCGACCAGGTGCTCAATGTCCGCGTCCAGCTGTGGCCACCAGAAGTAACTCCGGGCCAGCGCCTTCGAACGAACTATGCCCGGGTGGCTGACGTGCAGCAGTTCGAGCACCCTCGTCCGCAGGGGCGTAGGGACCACCACCCGCTGGCCCCACAAAAGGCACCCCCTTTCTAGGGACAACTCTAGCTTTTTCCGAAAGAAAGGGTCGAACTCCGTACTCGGGGACGATGCCGGCCACCCCTTCTGTACCCATGAACTAACTTTCTCCAGCGTTCTGTCCTTGCCTGTCGCCCTAGCAATGTTGGCTGGTACTATTGGGGGTGCGTCTAAAACCTCAATTAGCAACACCTGGCGGTCTCTTTCTACTCTCGCCTTTTGGTCGTCCGACAAGGGCAAAGGGGATCTCGAAAGTGCATCAGCATGGCTGATCTCCTTTCCGGGCCGGTACTCCAACTCATGTTGGTATGCGTTGAGGAAAATAGCCCAGCGCAGCATTCTCGGGGACAGGATCTGCGGCGTGGGCTTGCTTGCCGTGAAAATCCCTAAGAGTGGCTTGTGATCAGTCACGATTTTGAACGGGCGGCCATACAAAAAATCGTGAAATTTTTTGGTTCCCGCTACTATTGCTAACGCCTCCCTGTCGGTTTGTGCGTAATTTCGCTCCGCTTGGGACAGGGACCTTGAGTAAAATGCTACCGGGGCCTCCCTTCCGTCCTCCAACACGTGGCAAAGCACCGCCCCCACCCCCACCGGGGATGCATCACAGACTAGGACCACTGGCCGTTTGGGGTCGAAGTGCGTCAGGATTGCCTCAGATGTTAGGAGTTGCTTTAGCTCTTTGAACGCCCTCTCGTGCTCGTCACCCCACATCCATGGCTCCTCCTTTTTAAGTAACCGATGGAGCGGTTCGGCCACGGACGCCTTCCGCGGGAGGAATGTATGGTAAAAATTGAGGAGCCCCAGGAAGGACTGTAGCTCGGTTTTGGATGTGGGGCGAGGGGCCTTTTTAATGGCTGCTACTTTGGATTTAGACGGCTTAATCCCCTCGGGTGTGATCCGGAACCCTAAAAACTCGACCTCGGTTTCGAAAAACACACATTTGTCCTTCCTCAATCTCAGCCCCGCTTTCTCGAACACGGTCAGTACTTTGTCCAACCTCTTTGCCAGTTCAGCCTCACTCCCCCCTGTTATCAACACGTCATCAAAATAAGGCAACACCCCCTCCAGTCCCTTCAGGAGGCGTTCCACAAGCGACTGAAAAAGGCCGGGTGCCGAGTTCACGCCAAACTGTAACCGTGACACCTGGAACGCTCCTTTATGTGTAACTATCGTTTGTGCCGCGGCCGTGGCGGGGGTCACAGGAAGTTGCTGATAGGCTTGTGCCAAATCGAGTTTAGCGAAACACTTTCCCCCATTTAGCCTGGCCAAAAGGTGGCTGATCACTGGCACCGGGTATGCATTAGGGCGGATCGCCTTGTTAATTGTACACTTATAATCAGCGCAAATGCGCACCTCCCCGTTAGCCTTTAGAGCCGTTACAATTGGAGTTTCCCACTCCGCGGAATCAACAGGAATAAGAATCCCCTGGCCCACCAGTTTGTCCAGTTCCGCCTCTATCTTGTCCTTGAGTGCGAACGGCACCCTGCGCGGTTTGAGTCTAATCGGGCGGACCTCCGGGTCTATGTCGAACGCTACAGGGGGTCCCTTGAACTTTCCGAGTCCTTTCTTAAAAACGGCGGGATGCGCATCGCAAACCGCTTGTATTGGGTCCCCCCCCACGGTATGCACCCCCCCTATGAACAATCCTAAGGGCTGAAACCACTGTGTCCCTAGGAGGCTACAGCTTCCCCCCTTGAGGACAACTAGGGGCAGTTCCGCAGAATGTCTCTTAAAATTGACCCGAAATTTCCCGACCCCCAACACCGGAATGCTGTTTCCCTGTACGTCTCGTAGCGTGGACCTCAACGCTTTAAGTTTGGGCCGCACGTGGGGGTCGATTTTCAAGAACTCTTTCTGGGGAATTATGGAATAGGAGGACCCCGAGTCAATTTCCATTTTAATAGGGGCCCCTTGTACTAATACCTCAACGAAGTAATGGGACTGTCCCGCGGACACGCTGAACACTGGGGCGTCGTCCTCGCTGTCGTCCGAGACGCGGCCCACGCCGTCCTGCTTCCTCGTGGTCTGGGCGCCATCTTTGGGCCTCGCTGGACGGTCCGGTCTGGCCGCACGGTCTTGTGACTGCCTCCGGCCCTCTTTCCGTTTTCTGCATGCCTTGGCGATGTGCCCCCGACGGCCGCAGGTGTAACACTCGGCCTTCCTGAACGGGCATCTCGCGCGCTCGTGGGCCGCTCCGCAACCCTCGCAGCGTCGACCACCCTTTCGGACCTTCTGGACCTCCTCGCCGTCGCTGCCTTCCGTCGACGACTTTGAGGCCCGTCGAGTCGCGTGCACCGACTGTCCGGTCTTCCCGTGCACCGAATTTTCCGCCTTGCCGGCTCTAGGACGCCACTCACGCCACTGGTGCATCTCGTCCACTCCAGCATTCGTGGACTCTGCGGCTTCCGCGGCCTCTACGACCTCTGCCAGCGTGGGTGGCGGCTCCTTATTCATCAAGCTGCGCTGTACCTCCTTGTCTTTCAGGCCACACAACACGCCGTCCCTGAGGGCCATCTCCAGGATGTCGCCCCATTTACAGGGGGCGGCGGCTATCCTCATGGCGGCCACGAATGCCTCAACCGACTCATCCGGCGCTTGGACTCGCCTCCAAAACGCGCTCCGAGCAGGAAACATTGCCCTCGAGGGACAGAACCGCTCTCGCAGCAGCTTCATGATGTCGCTCGCCTTAAATTCGCTCACCTTCTTCGGAGCGATTATGCCCACCAGCGTCCGCTTGGTTTCCATCCCGAGCATTCTGGTGAGGATGGCCCTCTTCCTCTCCTCGTCGTCTCCTTTGACTCTGAGTTCCACCAGTGCCGCCTGGAAGTCCATCTCAAGCAGCTCCCAGTCTTGCGGTTTGGTGATGTTGAACCCGCTCTGTGCCCTGGCTGTTCCGTGGGGATCCATGATCCCACCTTCGTCGCCAATTTGGTGTATGCAAACCAAGACACAGGACACAGCCTCGGGCTGGGTTAACTCAGGTTTATTGCATCGTGGACAGAGGGAACATGAGGTAATGGCGGATCGATAGCTCTTTATATACAGTGGTAATACATTTGAACGTGGTGCCATGGTAGCCCATTGGCTACTGTCTGCGTGACGTCATTGCGGGTCACGCCCTTCTTGTCCAGGTGTAGATGGTGGCGGGAAAACTTCCCGCGCTGTTGCCTTTGATGAGTTCGGACCAAGAGAGCTTGGACGCTCGCTGCTGCCAGCTGGTGGTCATTAGCTCGCGTCCTATTACAGGGTTTATATGATACAGCTGAAGGTTACATTGTTGCTATAGGCAAGGTTACATTGGCTCAGATACATTGTAATCCATGTGTAAGATAAAACCATCAGAACACAACACCTTTTGGGTTATTTTAGCCTGATGGGAACCTGGATATGAAGAGGGTGAACTTATGTCCTTTTGCTAAATTGTACTATACTGCATCTTTGTAAAAAACTATTTATAAAACAACCCTTCTATCACATCAGTGACTTTGTATCTTAATCAAGAGCCACAGAACTTGGTCTCATGAACAAAGCATCTGATTAATGCAAGTGGGATATCCTTTAGCTTCAGTCAGATCACTCGGCAAACCTACATATCTTTTTGGTGTCATTTATTTAAATATACTGGTATCTGATACACATTCCATATTCTATTTTTTCAAGTTTGTTTGTAACATACATCAGTAATCAGAGTTTGGTATTTTTTCCATGTAATTGGTACTAGTACTGGTTAGTATACAGTAGATGTATTTTTATCAGCATGGATGTAACAGCCTAGCTGAGTGATACTCCTAGCTGAGTGGTGGGTTGGTGTCAAACAGACTCGAATGGTTTGGTTTCCTTTCCTCAGGATATTCTAAGATCTACTACAATTAAATAGAGACAAGCACATTGTTTTAATTTATTGGCATGATGATGTAAGGACAATGGTGACATATGATTTTTAGATTCTGAAAAATAGCTCAGTGGAAGGAAAAGGCAAAAGTGACAGAGGCAGGTCATTGGATTAATTCTCCTCCCCACGCCCAGTTTTACTGAGGAGATGAAATTTGTCACATAGCATTTTCATATGGCATTTATAAATGAAGAGGATACAGCTGTGTGTCCCCTTTTTGATTATATTGAATGTTTGCTGCCACCCTCGTAAGAGTTAGCATACTTTGTTTTCCATTTAGGGGTCTGAGGAATGCTTAAGTAATGTAATAAGTCAAGTCAGTGCAAAATTGATGTGCACATTTAGATAATGGGAAAACAAAAAATGGAAGACACAGAAATCAAGGGGCAAAAATAATTTCTTGTTCTTCTTCCTTATTCACGTTACATATTAATGTAAGGTAAGCCAAATTGGTTTGGGTTTTAGGAGAGATAAATGGAGAAAGAGGAGGTACTAGGTGGGTTCAATGTAAGTGATCGTTATGTGAGTTGACAATTTATTACTTCACTGGAATTGTAAAATAATCCATTCAGTAGCACTTGTTCATGGGCTTATTTGAACTACAGGAGAATATGCAAGTATAGAGAGGGTGGCCAACTGCACAATTAAAAAAAAAACCTGAGGACATGCATTACCAAAAAGGAGAAGTTGGAGTTGCATAAAACTGGGTATGCTGACTTGTATATACAAATGCAAAATTAGAACTGATTTTTATAATTTAAAAAGGGCCACTATGCATCTCACTTGAATGACCTATATGACTATTGAATCTACTGTCCAGGTATTCACTGTGAAAGGGCAACTTTAGGATCCCTGACCTCTTTTCTTATGATTCTTTAGCTTTAAATCAGTCTTGCATTGGGAAGCTTTCTAATGGAGGAGACTTTTAAAAGGATGAGGACTTTTAAAAGGATGGTAGTCTTTTAAATGGAGGACCATTATCCTTAAAAGAGGAAGTTACATACAGGGCTAAACTATGTACAGCCTGTACCTTTAAAACAACAACCATAAATTACAATGTTGAGGTCAATCACAAGGAGTGCCCACAAAGGGATGAGCCTCTTTGAACCACACACAGGGCCTCTATGTCGCTCCTCCTCCTTCTGTATCCATTCTAATATTGGCTATCATCATGGCATTAGTCTTCCTGTTCTTAACTCTGCGGAACAGTTCTTCCAAGGACATTCCACACCAGTCTTTGAGGTTCTTCAGCCACAAAGTCCGTCTAAGTCAAGGGCATCTCTTCCCAAAGATCTTCCCTTGCATAATGAGTTGGAGTATTCTATACTTTATGTCGTTCCTCATGATATGCCCAAGGTATTGGACCTTTCTTTGTTTAATGGTCTTAAACAGTTCTTGTTCTTTGTCCATCCGGTGCAACACTTCTACATTATGTCCCTAAATGCTAAATAATATTTCTGCATTGCCTTCCTCAAATTGTAAGATTGAGGGTCCCATTGAAGGAGCTAAGACTAGACCCTTTTCTTATTTTGTTACTGAATATTACAGAACATTTTTAAATGTTCTGAGTCTTTTGCCTCAAGAAAACAAAAAAACCAAATTTCTCAAGTGTTTATCATATTTCTAAAACATATACTGTGAGATTAGTTCCAGGTCAGGTAATGGAGAAATGTCCATCTCATACCTGTCAAGTATCCCAGATTGGCCAGAATTTCCCGTATTTCTGCGCCTCCTCCTCTACTTTCCCGCCACCATCCTGTAATTTGACTGGCGGGGAAAGTAGGTACTGCGCATGCGTGTATGTGCAGAACCCTTCTGAACATGCGCAGACCCTTCTGCGCATGCACAGAAAAGTTCTGTGCAGGTCCCGTATTTTCCGGAGCCATGCTTGACGGGTATGCTTCATCCTCTCTTCTTCTTTTTAATCTAGCATTAGGCTGAACACTCTTTGACTTGAAATAAACTGCTGGAGCCCTTCCGCACTCCTCCATTATCATTTTCCTAAGCACAACCATCAAAATGTGAGCAATGATCCATCCAGAAAGGCCTCCAGGATACTATGGAACAAGAATGTGTATAAATGCTCAATAAGTGAACCAGATAAAACCAGTTATTAAGGTTTATGGCCTGGTTTCAGCTTCCCTGTCAAAAAGCTGAATGTCTAAGAATTTATCATTTAATGTAAAAGAGAAGGCTTTATGTTCAACCCAGATTTGTTAGTGCCATGACAATCTTTTTTCATGCAAATTAAAATATGTTATATTACCATCTTCTAATCTGTAGATTAGGAATAGACTATGTTTTGCAATTAAAATCTATTTTCTGTCCATGTTGATCACATGAATCAAGAGTCAATAATTACTGGATGGTAGCTGCATTTCCTCCAATTTGCACAAATTAATTAGTTCATTTTTTTAAAAAAAAGCTTTATTGAGCTGTGGGCCAAATTATGAGTCATAACAAAGTATTTATCATAGGCCAATCTCTTGTTGTTTTTGCTAAGAATAGATATGGGTTATAAAAATATTATATGTACATTTTTTCTTCTTTTAGCACTGATGTAATTCAGTTCCTGTTACTTGTACTCACGTGGTGGGAGATCTATTGCTCTTCAAATAAATAGATTAATTAGTTCAGTACAGAATACTATTTTGTGATTCCTGTAAGTATAGTCCTTGGGGATCCTTGTTTCTCTTCAGGGAAGTAGAGTGTGCATCCATTTTGTCCTAACAGAGTTAGCTAGAGATGACTTAGAAAGGAAAATAACAGCCAGAGAATGATGAGAGAGAAGAGGGAGAGAAAAAGGAATTTGTGTCTGTGTTTATTGCTCTGTCTATCTGCCTATCTTAGTCTAGAGTTTAGCCTTTGAGAAAAGGAAACTGAGGGCCTGTTCTTGTGCTAACTTTGTAACAAGGGAATTGCTACTGTATTAGTAAAAATAGAAAGCAGGGTTGCAAAGAATTCTTGCTAAATTCTTAGTTCTCTTCATGGAGAGGCCACAGCAAAGAATATTTATGCCTCACAAGATTCCTCACCTTCAGGCAAGTAGGAGACTAGGAACATTTATTTATTTCCTACATGGACTCTGTAATTTGTGTAAACTGTCTCTGCACAAATCTACTGGCCTTTCTCTTCACAAAGCAAAGCATATTATATAGTAACCACAAAACAATAAGAACATAAGAACAGCCTTGCTGGAACAGGCCACAGCCCATCCAGTCCAGCACTCTGTCTCACACAGTGGCTCACCATTTCCTTCAGGGTATTATTCCCAAGCAGATGCCTTCACCTGTTTAGGATTCCCTGGAAATGGCCTTGAGAGATATCCTGCCTATCTCTCCAACCCGGAGGTTGTCCTTAGGTATCCATTGATACCCTTGTCCTCCATGAACTTGTCTAATCCTTTCTGAAAGCTGTCAAGACTGACAGCTGTCACCACTTCTTCTTGCAGGGAGTTCCATAGACCAGTGGTCCTCTGGGTGAAAAAGTACTTTCTCTTATTACTTTCAGTGTTACAAAGATAAAGACAACTATTTATTTCTCCCAACAGAAGGATCCAAGAAGGGTCACAACAAATTGTAAAAACAAGTATTGAAACAACTAGGTAAAGGTAAAGGCCGCCCATG
Organism: Bradypodion pumilum; assembly: GCA_035047305.1. Taxonomy (NCBI): domain Eukaryota; kingdom Metazoa; phylum Chordata; class Lepidosauria; order Squamata; family Chamaeleonidae; genus Bradypodion; species Bradypodion pumilum. The sequence continues at coordinate 95,099,762 of JAWDJD010000001.1, forward strand.
CTCGAAAGCCAGTCATATCTGACTCTAGGGTTCAGTGCTCATCTCTGTTTATAGCCAAAGAGCCAGTGGTGTCTGCGTCTGCAGACATTTCCGTGGACATGTGGCAGGCATGCCCCAACACCAGAGTGCAGGGAACACTGTTACCTTCCCACTGAAGTGGTCCCTATTTATCTACATGCAATTTCTTGCTTTTAAACTGCTAGGTTGGCAGGAGCTGGGACAAAGACGGGAGCTCACTCTGTCATGCAGTACCCAGGAATTGAACTCCAACCTTCATTCAGTGCCTTAACCACTTGAGCCACCACAGTCCCAAACTAAAAATACAGCAAATCACAGTCTTTTTAAGTACCGAATGAAATCCCTTTAAGAAGATTTGGAAGCACATAAAGAAAACTTACAGAACTTTATCGTGAATGTCCCTTGCTTAGCTACAGTTTACTCATCCAGCAGAAGGACAACAGCCTAGTTTCTGGTAGAAGGGGATTCCAAGATCTGGGAGCAGCCACGGGGGGGGGGGACATTCTCCTGTTTCCTCACTAAGATTGCCTCAGAGGGTATTGGGATCAAAGGGGATCTCCCCCAAAGATCTTAAATGTCTGGTAGGCTTATAAGGGAAATATCCAAGACCATGCTGTATAGGCCTTTATAGGTCAAAATGAGCACTTTGAATTGTGTCTGGAAATGGACCTCAGTCAGTAAAGCTATTGGCAGATCCCCAGTATCCTAGTGATTAAGGCGATTAGCTGGAGACTGGAAGGTTGGGTTTCGACACCAGAGAGCTGCACTCAGGGACATGAAAGGAGCCTAATTCGGGGGTTCCCTCAACCTAGAGTAATCTCTGACATGAAATTATTTTTAGTAAAGCTATTGTAACAAGCATTTTTTTATTTTGCTTATTACAAGCTATGCCCATGAACCTGGCTGTATCCAGGACCCATCGAAGTGTCTGAACACTTCCAAGGACAGACTCACATGCAGCACATTACAATAATCCAGACAGAATGTAATTAAAGCATGTGCTGCTCTGGGCAGATGTCATCTAGGAATGGGTCTGCCTGCTATACTGGTTTCAACTAAAGAGGTGGATGTGAAAATTGTATTTCTTTTGTTTCAGATTCTTTCAGCGGTACCTTTTTTGTCTTCATATTTTCTGGCACTGGTCCAGTCATTTTAAATGGAAGGAAAAACTTATTTTCAGATTCTTTCATTTCAGGTTTTCCCTTCATAGCTTTGGCACTGCAAAAGACAGAAAGAACTAAAAAAAAAAAACACCTACACCACAAAAGTAGAAAAATGAAGGCAACAGTACCTGAAAAGGAAAAGTAATCTAACCCCCCCTTCAAAATATATACCTTTAATAGAACAAATACAGAGTAAATTAATCAAAGATTTTTTTAAAAAAATCAATCAAATAGGGAAAAAGCTTACTACACAAGAGGGGAGAGGTAGCAAAACAAAAAATACAACTCTTCTCTTAAAAAAAAGGGGAAGTATAATTAATTAATACAAGAAGGGGGAAACTGAACCCTCCTCCAAACAACAACTAGAATTCAGAATTCCTCCAACTATCACTTCATGTGATGCCTTCTCTTCTCTTGAGTTCTCCAGCAGGCTGCAGCCGGGGGTGCAGGCCCTGGCAATGTCAAAAATGAAGCAAACAAAGATTTATACTCTCAGTAGAAATCTTCCATTTCTGGCAATGCCTTTGGAAGCAATCTGATAATTGATGGTATTTTGTGGCCTTTCTCAGGCAGGAGTGGAAGCATGAAAAAAAATCTTGCTAGACTAGAACACTTAATACTCTACTGCCAATGATCTTAACATTCATCTTCATAGCAATTGCAAAAGTGGGTTGTTTGTTGTAGAACTTATTCATATCCATCTTGTCTTATCTGTGAATCTCCTTGCTTTCCTGTCTGTCATGGAAAAATCAGGTTGTAACCTCTTTTCAAGGAGGGACTTCTCTCAATTATATCGTTCTAGTGGTGTGTTAATAGAATAATAAGTGTTTTTGTTGTCTTTAAATACATATTGTGGCACCTTGCATACTAATGGCTCAAAATGCCTTTTAAATGTCAATCAGCTTCCAGTTTTTGCTGAATAAAATGCCTTTCCTGGACATTATCTCCATTAACAGACCATTGTTATAAAAAGAACAGGAATAAGCAGAGTAGATTTTGTTTAAAAAATCTGTATGCACTCTGGTATCTACTTTTTGCAGTGGCCAATCATCTACAAGATTATCTGTTTCAGGCACATGTTTTTAGATGTACCACATGGGGAGTGTATTTAAAGTTTCTTTTTGGCACTCACAGGTAATCCCTTTACACTGCAGGCAGGTTATTTGCTTACCTTGAGTGCAAGTATATATTGGCAACATGCTGCAAATATACCACACTCTTTAATTTGGCTCTGCTGCTTGGAAATGAGATTTTCCAGAGATTGCTTTGCATTTAATTAACTTGTTACTTCTATTATCAGAGGCAAAAATTGACTATGGATGCTCTTTGCCGATTTTTTACAGATCAGGGCAGCAAAAACACTCTCTCTTGCAAGTCTTTGTAAGCTAATTGTTGAATTCACCATACCTGCTGTAAGCCTAGTTGATGTTCAGTACTTCGCTTTTCCTCTCTGACATAAAGTCCTAAATCTAAAAATGTGCTTTCTCCCCTTTGCCCTTCGAGAAGCAGCAGAAAGTGCTTTTATAAGACATTAACATAATGGAACCTTTTCAATAAAATGATGAATTGAGCCTATTTCAGGAAACAGAATGCATGCTCAGTAATTTATTGCAGCCTGATCAATTCTGGGAACTTCATTCATACCATAATTCTAATGAGAATAATGTTTTCCTACTCCTTTACGTCACTTCTTATATGTTTTCTGAAGATCAGAATGTTATTTTGAATGTAGCTTCAAATCCTTTGGGAATTCCTAACATCATTGTCATTTTTTAAATGTCTCAGATCATTTTAATACATATCTTGATAAAGTGTGAATGCATTAACATCACTTGTCTTTCCATTGAGGCTGATCACAACTATCCAGAGAAAGCTGCTATGCCTTATTAGTTACCTGGTGACCGTCATTGTGTGACAAGTTTCTCTGTACTCATTTAAAATGCTGTGTGGGGTCATAAACACCTGGCCCATTCTCTTCGGGCCATACTCAGAACTTTGTCTGTCTTGGTAGGACTTTCCAGCGCTTACATTCCAATGAATCCTGATTCATTGTCTTAATGTGATATAAAAGTATTTATATTATGAGTATGCATTGACTGTGGAAACAAGTGCCCAAATATAGTAAAGCAGGGTAATTTGTATGTCACCTGAGCAGCCTACAGGGCAGCTCAAAAAGCCACCAGTCACACTCAGATAAGTTTGTTAAAGTCGAGGGCGCCACTACAAATTACTGAAGTTTATTCTGGCATTTTGGGAATTAAAAATGCTGAAATTAAAAGAAATTTGTTATACAATACAATTTTTATTTATATACCGCTCTTCTCGGCCGAAGCTGACTCAGGGCGGCATTATATGTCAACACCATACAATGTAATAATACAATAATAAAGAAGCACAAAAATAGATTCAGTACAATAATCAATACTCAATAATAAACATAAAATTAATCACAATATAAAATATTAAATTAAAGCTACAATAACAGTAACAATTAACCCTCCAAAGCGACTGCCAGCTGTGCCACTACCTGCCATGGCTGACCAGTCCACAAGGAGAGCCAAAATGATGACAGCTGAAGGAGCGTCATCGTCAGCTCCTGGTGCCGAAACTCCCACCAGTCACACTGGACCTCCTCCCACCAGCCCAGCCGGGAGGAAAGGGGGGTACTCTGAGACTTTGACAGTTTTTGAAAATGTCCTGGGCCCCCAACTGCAGCAAGTCTTGCCATCCGCTCGCCGAGCCAGTGGAACTCGCTCTGGTGGCAGTCGAAGCAGGGCGGCTTTTGTAACTATCCTGGGCCGCCAGCTGCAGCAAGTCTCGCCATCCACCTGCCAAGCTGGTGGAACATCAAGGAGGTCCTTCATGTTCGCAGTAGTGACCTGAGGTGAGCCACGTAGCTGTCCAAGGAGAGATCCCAATGGAAATCCTTTGTGGAATCCTCTATACTTCTACCAGCAGCGGCGGCAGCGGCTGCTCCAATGGGCAGCTGGACTGGGTGGCGGGGAGGTACATGCACCTGGCCCCGGGTTTGCCCCACACGGCCCCGGCAGTTGGAGGGTCTTGGGCGTCAGTGTCAGGGGCTGTACCTGAGGCATCGCCTCAGAGCCGGTCTATGGGAGGGGCCGCCGCCACCTCCGCCGCCACCTCAAGGACTCGAGCTGCCCACTCTGCCTTCAGTATCCCCAACAGCAGCGGCCTCTATGGCTTGCAGGACTCGGTCAACAGCACCCCTGAGGAAGGAGGCGGGTAGCAAAAGAAGTAAGCACCAATGCAGAAGGAGATTAGCAGCTGAAACTCAATAGAAGCCAAAAACTCTCCTGGAAACCCAAGTTGCTGAGGTTCAGGCTGACTTAATTGGACTATTTATTCCTCATCCAATTGACCCAGCAGTTGTTTTTATATCCAGACGTGGAGAGGAGAGAGTGGTACTCCACTTTTTAGACTGGGCACTTTCTATAATTTCCCTTTTTCTTTTCTTTTAAATGGCTACACTGAGTTGTCATTACACTTAGGGGTGAGTGTGTCTGTGATTATAGGATAGGTGATTGGTACTCTTGAGTGTGTCTTGATTAGTGAAGTCAGAGTAATATGAGGAAATATCTTCTTCCTCTCCCCATCCCCATTTTATATTTTCTTTTTCATCAGTGTCAACTTCTGGCCTTTACTTGTAGGAATTCCTCTTTTTGATGGGTTGCACATACAAGATTGAAATTAAATGGGTGCCAGACACGCAGCACTCTGATTTGGATCAATCAGTGAGTTGACATATTTGGGCAATCCTGGATACTAATTGGCACACTGAGGGGATTCTATACCCTCAACATACATTTCCCATGGTCATGGATTTGGAGCTGAGAAAGGAAAGAAACTAACTGAAAGAAGATTTGCTTACAGACTGAAGGTCCACCACAGTTCCAAACCTGATGGACTCCCCAATACCAGATAAATTTCCATATTTTCATTCCTCCCCACTTTTTCTGTTTTCTTCTGAAACATACAAATATCTTCAGAACTCCAAGAAAATTTCAGGATACCTCCAAACCAGCTTGGGTTGGACCATTCCCAGTTTCTAAAGTTTCTACATATTGGCTCAGATGGTATTTGCAGAAAAAATATAGAAACACCCTTGAAAAGAAATAGAGTGCGCTTTGCATTTACAGAGTAAAGTAGATTTTTAATTTCTTGATTCCATTGCCAGGGAAGGAATGTGACTTTCAAAGCAGGTGCTGGATGGGTGGTTATTGTACTTGTAGTCATAACAGGCTGTAGACTGTGGGAACTGAAATAAGCTTGGTTGGCATTGTATGTGGTATTGTAATTGGTTGAAACCCTTCAGAAGGAGAGATGAGTGAGAACTTTTGGATTGCTTGCATCATTGGAGGCTTGTGAGCAAAATGTAGTCTTTATGTTAATAGGCCAGGCTAGGTCAGACAAGCAGCTAGAAAGGTTTTATTGTGTTAATGTGGGAATGTTATTAGCAACCATGTTTCTCTGTTTTAATCTTCTGTAACTAATAACTGTGCACTAAATAAACTATGATTCTATCCAGAACCATTGTCTTTGTTCCTTATAGAGCAGAGGTGCCCAAACGTTTTGGGCAGTGGGCCGGTCACGTGGTTGAGCGGGCCAGTCACATGGTTCCTCCCACTGGAAGTGGAAGTTAAACACACCTACACATGCACAAAATGCTTCCATAAATGCACCCGCGGCTGTCGTAAACAAATTTACAACAGCTGCAGGTGCTTTAGGCAGCATTTTGCACATGTGTGGGCACGTTTAACTTCCACTTCTGGGAGTGGCTTTGCAAAGCCTTCTGCTGCCCGGCACACCAGTGAAGGCTTTGCCAATACAGCAGGGAGAAAGCACTGCTGCCACCGCCATAAGTGACGTATTGCAATGGGTGGGGGCGGTCCTTGGAGTGACCGGGTTCTCACCGTGGGCCGCACTTAAGTATATGCATGGGCTGGTTTGGCATGTGGGCTGGGGGTTGAGAACTGCTGTTCTAAGACCTTTCTAGCCCTTCTTACATTCAAATGCTTGTTCCAAGACTGCTGAAAAACTGATATGATATCATAATGCCTAAATTAATGGATGCCAAAGGAACAGGAGAAGAACCTTGGCTTATACAATGTGGTTTTAGAACAGATCAGACATTATTTGTTGGATGGAAACACAAGTGGATTGTTAACAAGGTATCTCTTTAAGTGAAAGCAATGCATTTATGCCTTTAAAAAGAAACTATTTGCATTAAATAATGGTGAATATTCCTATAAAATGAATTAATTTCCAGTTAGACAAAAACCTATGGGTAAATATGCAAAGTGGATTAAGAATTTATATAGTTTTTTTTAAAAAAACCAACAAAAAACACCAATTATTAGGTGTAAATAGGAGCAGATGTTTAGTTGAAAGTCAATTTACATTATATTAGTTTCCTAGAATTCCCCTGCTTTATTTTTACACCACTAGTTCACAGAGCAATATATTTTTCTACTGTGGCTATATATTACTCTAGCATGATCCCTAAGCTGTTGGCACTGTTGTGACTGTGACTCAACAACCCTGTTGGGTGTTTAGTTACAAGTCTACAGACTTAAATGGAATAATTTAACCAAGAGATTAGCTCTAAAATGTCAGGATATTCATGGGCTTTAAGAGCATTTATGATGATAAAAAGCAAGTCGATACTGAAGATCTGACTGTACAAGTACCTAGATATGCACCTGTAGAATATTTTAACCCTCCATTTTAATCATTCCATGGAAGATTGTACTCATGATGAGAACTGTCTGGGAGACAACAAAAATGGAAATAATGGTGAAGGATATCAGAATCCACTTCAAGTCCTGTTTTTAAAAAATGTCAGATTTTCACTGTTTTTATTTCCTGGAGACAAATGCAGAGCTGAATGCAATTTGCAGTCAGAAATCTGTAAATGCTATAAATTGTGATGTGCTTCATGAAAAGAAAAGAAAGGACAATCAAAAGGTGCCTATATGAAAAGCATGAAAGGAAACAATTTACAGTTCTAAAAAGTATACAAACAAGTTTTTGTCATTGGATGCATATGTGAATAATGCATAAATCTGAAGGAAAAAAAACATACACAGATGTGAGGTAGCAGCCCCCATACAAAACTAGAAGGGAAATAGTTTGACCATGGAAAAAGGAGAGTCTTATCAAGATGGCACTTGGCTGATCAGCCCTTCCCTACATTGAAAAGAAGTCCACAGCCTCATGATAGTGTATATTAAATATGCTATCAGTACAAGACATGCAGCCATGAAATAAAAAGGGGAGTGATGTACCCTGGACAGCGAGGAGAACAAATAGGTCGATCCTAGAAGAAATAAACCCTGATTGCTCATTAGAAGGTCAACTAGTAAAGATGAAGCTAAAGTACTTTGGACATCAAATGAGAAGAGAGGATTCACTTGAGAAAGCCTTGATGCTGGGAAAGGTGAAGGGCAAAAGAAGAAGGGGTGGCCAAAAATGAGGTGGGCGGGCTGAGGAGGATGGTGGATGACAGAGGTGCCTGGTGGGCAATGGCCCATGGGATCACAAAGAGTTTGAATTGGCTGTGTGACTGAAAAACTAAAACAAGACAATGCTCAAAGAGGTGAGTGAGTGAGCAGGCTCTTTTCTTTGGTTCTCTTTGCCTGCAATTTTCAAACAATGGTTCTGACTTCTTCAGATTAAAGTTACAAAGGCAGCTATTATATGACTTCACTAAAAGATTTTGCCCGGCATTGCCGGGCTGTTTTAAATTGTTTTGGAAGGGTTTTTTTCTTAATGTTGGTAAAGAAGAGCTTAGTCTGTAATTGTTCTTTTAATTTTTTTTAATTATGCACAATTCCTTTATGTTTTTATTTGTTAAATAGATTGTATTGTTGCGATACTTTACAGTAATAACAACTTGTATTTTGAAATTTTTCTAATGTGTTTTTAAATATTTGCTTTAACATATACGTTAATTTTTATTACGATGCTGGGCTGTTATAAACTGTGATCAGTTTGTTTGGTTTTTTTGTTGATTAAAAAAAGAACAAAGGATTATATATATTTTCTAAATTTTCTATTTAACCTAATAATATTTTAGTATGTGCCCCTTTTTTAATGATTGTATCATAAGTAATAATTTTAAAAATGTGAAAGTACATGTTTTTTTACATTAAATGTTTTTAAACTGTGTTTAGATGTTTTGGGTTTTTATTTGAGTTAAAACTAAACACAGGATTTTAGAAATCTTTTTATGTTATTTTTTGAGATATATTTGTGATTTGTGTAAAATTGTGATTTTGTGTTATGCTTTTGACTTGTTTTTACTCTGTTGAGTGTGTTTGAGTTGTTTTTACTATTGTGCCCTGCAGGTGGTGCTGCTAGTGGTTTTGGTTTCATTTCAGGTGTTTTTTCTCTTCTGGCCTCTGGGTGGTCATCTTTGGTTCTTCATTTCTGTTCCGGACATCATGGAGTGAGGACACGCTGGTAAGTTGTCTGGTTTTATTTCTTCTGGGGTTTTTCTTTGTTTAGGTTTTGTGTTGGTGGGCTGGGAGGTGTTTCTGTTTGGTCTTTTGTGTGTTGGTTTATTTTTAGTTTGGTTTAATTGGTTTGATTATTTCTGGTTGTTTTTAATTTGTTTTATTTTGTTGTTGTTTGTTTGTTTTTCGTGTTGTAGTTAGGTGTTTTGTTTGTGGTTTTGTGGTGTTGTGGAAGTTTTTGTTTGTGTATTTTGTGTTTATTTATTTTTGCTTATTAATTTTTTAATTATTGATTTTTTTTGTTTTATTATTTTGTAATAGTTTTGGTGTTTGTTTTTGTTGTTTTCTTTTTGGTGAGGTTGTTGTTTTGGGGTTGTTTTGATGTGCGCGCACGCACACACTGGGCAGGTTTGAAATGTCTAGCCCAGTAGGTGTGTGCTGCACCCAGGTGAGGAGCTCTGGGAGGCGAAGGAAATGATCGGAGGCCCGTTCTTTACCTTTGCTTCCTGGGGAATTGGTTTGCTTTCAACGGGGGTGGGTGGGGAAGATACTGGTGCATTCCCCCCCTTGAAAGCGAAACACTTCCTTGGGAAGTAAAGGCAACGACCTGAGCCTCGTTCGTTGCCTTTGCTTCACGGGGGATTGGTTCGCTTTCGGGGGGGCAATGCATCAGTACCTTCCCCCCTCCCCTCTGGTTTTTCTGGTTTTTCCCCCACCCCAGCTCAAATTTCCTTGAGTCCGGTGGTGGTCTCGCCTTGTCTTTGGTGGGGTAGCATGGAGGAGAGGGAGTCCCTCTCTCCCCCGTTGCTCTGGGAAAGAAGGCTAGTGGGTGTTTGTGTGGCTGTGAGGCGCTGCGTCCGCCTGCGGCGGACTTGTGTTCCCATTGTGTTTTTTATTTTTATTTTTCGTGCACCAGCTTTCTCAGCATTCTGCACGCTCACAGCGCACAGGATGCTGGGACTTGTAGTTTTGAGTTTCTGGTTTGCATTTCCCAACATTCTTTTTGCTCGCGCCTCTCAGCCTGATTGGCTGTGGTGTGGCATGGCGCAAGGAACGTTGGGTAGTGAAGTCCTTTTTCTTTGTTTGCGTTCGTGGGTCTCCTGCCCCACTGGCGCATTTTTCAACCTCGGTACGGGCTAGTAGGGCCGGGTGCAGGATCCTTTGTCACATTCCAATGGTTAACGCACAGATTTATATATGACTTCATTTGCATTGGTGGCCAGATCACATCTGTACATACTTCTTTACTAACATAAGGATGATCTTCTAGTTTCTCAAATTTAGGGGTGTACATGTTTGCATGTATATGTTTGAAGCTTTGCAGTAGCTACGCAAACTTGCAGATTAAAACAACACAAATTCTGTCACCATGTCCTTTTCTGAAATAGCTCACTGTGCATGATTAGCTGCTGAGTAGACATTATTTATTTATTTTTCTGATTTATATTGATGCCCAACTCTGAAGACTCTGGGCGGCTCACAGAAAGTAAAACCAATCACATTGTAGAAACCAATAAAAAACCCATTAAAACTGCCACTAAAAATTACTCCAACCCCTACAGATTAAAAGAGATTAAAAGAGGGAGAGTGTGTTCTTACTAAATCAGCCATCAGGCAGGGTCACCACATCGCTGGTGCCCCACACCTGCTTTGCCAGCCAGGTTTTTAGCCCTTTCCTGAAGGACAGCAACTCCGTCTGGAGATGCAGCTCAATTGACAGGAGGTTCCATAGGGCTGGAGCAGACACAGAGAAGGCCCTCCTTCTGGTGCTAGAGAGATGAGCTTCCCTAGCAGATGGCACAATGAGAGAGCCTCTCTGGTATGCTATGGTGGGATGGACAGAAGTTCTCAAGTCGACGCAGTCTCTTAAGTATCCTGGCCCATTACCATGTAAGGCTTTAAAGGTAATTACCAGCACCTTGAATTGCATCCAGAGCACACTGACAACCAGTGCAGCTCCCGAACCAGTGGCGAAGCACAGGCAAACCACCTGCACCCCATCACCATGAAAGTGTACTGCACATAATATGGCCCAATGCTCTTTATCTGGAAATAGATTGATAAAAGAAAATCAAGTCTTTCCCAGAATCTTACTGGTAATGCTGAAACATTGACTCCTTTGGTGGTGTGGTTGCGCTTTTGTTTTTGTTTTTTGTTTTTGCTTGATTCCATTTATACATTCACATTTTCTTTTAAGAATTATTCGATTGGGAATTATTTCATTATATATATTCAACATTGATAGTTAAGCTTTTTCTGTAATGGCTAGTTTTTCCATGGCAAGAAAGTTATGGAGAAGAAGGTTTTCAAAGGGAGAGTCCTTGGTTGTTAGATTTTATGTAACAAAAGAATCATTCTAAAACTATATTAACAGGTCAGGAAAAATAAATAAATAAAAATTTGGTAACTTATTTCTCTTATTTAAAACTATCAATCTCTCTGTCTAGTCAACATGATGGTTTTGTGCTGCAACCGAGTAAGACAATATTGACACACTGTGATGATGTACCATGATAAACTGTCATGACATAGATATAGACATACTAATTTTTTTCTTGCTGGACAGCTATTAAAGTGTCAGGCCACATAAATGAATGAAGGATCGATGGCTTAAAGAGGGATTTTTATAGAATGAACAGCTCTTCTTTAAAAAAAGCTGGATAACATCATTACTGTTACAGCATGATTGTTTTCTTCTATCGCAGTATAAAATGTGGCCTACTTTGCCTCTTTCTTGGTTTATTTTTCTGAGCCTCATTATTTCCTGGATATGTCTGGCCAGACAGCCCACTACGGTAATGGAGTAGACTGTACAGCAAGCGACTTAACATGCTCAGTTGCAGGTCTCTGTCCAGCATAAGATGATTTTCTATTGGGTTAATTGTCTGGCCGGACACACACACACACACACACACACACACACACACACACACACACACACACACACACACACACACACACACACACACACACACACACACACACACACACACACACACACACACACACACACACACACATACAGCTAGCGACTCAATGCCAAGTATTGGGTGGCGGTAAATAACCTGACTCCCTAAAGGGGCCAACGGCAATGGGCAGATGAACCCTTTTAGGTGGAGTGATGGTCCCCTCAATGGAGGAAATGCCACTGGAAACCATCATAATAGGCCCAAAGGCAAAATGAGTAGGACTCTGATTCCCAACAGTCATGGAGGTAGAAGAGGACATGCCAGATGGACTGGCTGTGAAAGTGCACCTTGATAATATCCTCAATGCTGTGGCAGTCCATTGCAATTCCGGTGTTAAATCCTGCATATCTCATTTCATATGTGCCGCAGGAGATGGCTCTGAGATCATAGTGTGTAGATCACCTCATGGCACGCTGGGATCCACCTTGAACAAATTCACGCCAGTGGCATTTTTCCTGCTTAAGGAAAAAGTATATTCTGTGATACAAGTTGCAGCCAACATCAACAAATTATTTCCTGGAGAAGTAAATAATCCACAACAGGTTCACATCTAAGGCAAATTCCTGGAAAGAAAGAAATGCTGCAGATTCGTGTCAAATGAAGCATTCCTCCCATCCGATAAACTATTATTATTGTTACTGTCTAGTGTCATGCTACTATAAGTAATGAAACATTTTCTTCATCCAAAGTGTCAGCAAGTTATTTAGTTCTTTGAGCAGCCATCTAGCTGAGGATCATCTTCCATCCTGGAACACATAATACTGTAATACTTTTTTGAGTAAAAAGAAAAGAGGTGTGTCAGGGAGCTTGAATAATGATTCATGTTGTTATATGTACTTAGTTCAAGAGTCTGTCATACAAAACTAATTAAGAGAGAATGGCTCTTTTCTGAAGCACAAATAACTGCTGGAGATATTGGTTTAGGTATCTGGCCGAGGAGCCAGAGGTTGGGAGTTCAATTCCCCCATACACCACCTTGACAGGGGAGGGACTGGATGATCCATAGGTTCCCTTCCAGTTCTGCAGTTATACAATTATTTATATTATTTATATTGACTTGTCTTAGGTTTTGTCCATTTTAATTTTCATTTTGGGGAGGGTTCACTGCAAACTTCCAAGAACACATATTTTTCTTGATTATTTTCAAGGTGATAATTCCCAACAACTCTCCACCACCACATTCTCTGTGTTAAAATAATTTATCATAGTTACTGGTACATTTCTATTATCCCACAAAGCTGCTTCTAATGAAAAGCACATTCACTTGCAATGCTAGCAAGTAAAATGAAAATTGCTCTAAAAATAAAGAGAAGAAATAAATCACCAAGGGTAGACGGAATACTGATGGAACTATTTCAATCAAAAAGACTGAATCTGTCAAAATCAGAACAAGAATAAGACAAGAAATCTGAAAAACAAATCAATGGTATACAGACTGGCAATGCTCAACAGTTCTAGTCCCCAAGAAAAGAGATGCCAAGTAAGTATAGAACTGTGGTTCTATAGTGGACAAAATATGAAGAGTCAGAATAGTTTTCTATAGGCAAAGATGTCATGCAAGGCTGCATTTTACCCCATGATCTATCTGTACACAGAACATATGCAGAAAACTGGATTAGATTAGATTACAGAGGAGTGAAAATTGATGGAAAAAACATCAATAATTTAAGAAGTACAGATGATACGATCTTACTGACAGAAAGCAGTAGTGACTTGAAATGACTTTTAGTCTAAAATGAGAGAGAAATATGCAAAAGCATGGCTAGAGTTGAACATTAAGAAGACAAACATGACTACAGCAGAATTGCTTAACTTGAACGTTGACAGTGAAGAAATCAAAATAGTGGGTGATTTTTTTCCCAATCCAAGTGGAGCATGCACCCAAGAAGTTATAAGATGAAAGACTTGGAAGAAGCAATGAAGGAATTAGAAAAGATCATCAAGTTTAGCAATTTGTCATTGGAAACCAAGACTGAGATCCTCACCCTTGTATTCCCAGTCACTATATACAGACGTGAAAGCTGTACAGTAAAGAAGACTGACAGGAATAAAATTGATTTGTTTGGGAAATGGTGCTGGACCAGAGAAAATAAAGCCTGAACTATTTCTGGAGACAAAAAAATGATAAACCTGAAGCTTTTCTACTTTGGGCATATCATTATATGTCATTATTCTCAGTAAAATATAATCATATTGTGAAAAGATTGAAGGCAGCACGCAAAGAGGAAAGCCAATCATAAGATGGACTGACTCTCCAAAGAAGCCACAGGTTCAGGTTTATAAGAACTGAGTAGGTCTGTTGAGGACATTTTGGAGGTCACTCATTCATAAGGTCACCATAAGTCAAAGGCAACTTAATAGCACGTAACAACAACTCTTGCATGAGTTACTATGCTTAGCAATAGGATTTTGGGCAGTGTTTTCTAAAGTCTGCTTGTCTACCTGTACTGTATATACTTTTTCTTGCTGAACTACTAATGACAGGTGCAAAGACTGTGAAATTGCTATCTTCCCACAAGAACTACAAAACAGAGACCATCTCTTCACCTATCTGCTAAACCAGGTTGTAATGCTTATTATATTAATCATCTTGATTCTGATTTCTTATCTCTTTATTATACCTACATGCATGATTGCAAACATCATCAGTAGCCAACAGGCATTTGTTGTTCATTAGATATATTTAATCAAAATACTGCCTAAAACATAACTGACCTTCACCCTCCCATAAATCAGCTCACATATATTGCGGCTCTTGGCTACTTTAATAGCATCCACAGAGTCACATAATCTTATACTGCTGACTTTTGGAAGGGGATGCATCCATTATGTTAAAAATAATAGTCATTATAATGACTTGAGATGTAGGAACCCAATTCTTCTTTGTGAGGGAAATTACAGAGATCATGCACAGCGTCTTTCTGGTAACACCTAGTCAAGTGACAAAGTGAAGCTCAAAGAATTAAGCAAACGTATGTACCTTGGATCAGAAAGAACTTTGTTGCCTGGATTCTGAATTGGATTCATCACACAAGCACTCATTGGTCCTTACAGCCTATTTCCACAGAAAGTTCTGCTGTTCATTTTTTCACAATAACAGACTCTTTAAGCACCAAAAGCCAAATACCCTGTTTGTCTCTTGCTATTGCCTTATGAATGTCAGCTGGGGGCTGGGGGGGGGGGATGCACATGTACACATATACAATACAGCATGTATCTCAAATATATTGAAATGCAGATGTCCTTCTTTATGACAGTTGTTATGAATATTTAATGCTGTCAGTTACAGTTTTTTAAGAGTTTATAATACCATTCATAACATATTTACTAATTTATAATCATGTCTGTGGCTTTTATGTTTTATCAAGTATTTATCAGTGACCCTGATGAGGAAGTGTTACAGATTTACTGTGAATAATTTATGTGTTTAATATGAAATTTAATGCTCAAGATTTCTATCATGAGCTGCATCATTCTTCATAGCATTTATTTTCTTTCTCACATGAATTGTTTAGGGCAAAAGATCTTTAAAGTTTTTTGAGATTAGTTTTGATAGTCCCCTGCTTCCTCAAATAATTTCCTGTTTGCCATGATTTATCTGCCTTTGAATGCTTGTGTTTCTGTTCATGACACAGACAGATTTTTCTTCACACAGTAATTTACAAGACTCTTAATATTAGATTAAAGCAATTTAATAGGTCATATTATGCAAAGTTAATTATCCAAAACATTTATTACCACCCAAATGTTAACTAAATTTTTGGATGGAAAGCTGTCATACTCCATGTGTATGCCTTAGTGAAAATTGTTAAATTAAAATATTGAAATAATTTAAAGTTAGAAAATCACATGACATTATAACTTCCGGTAAAACAAAGAAGACTATAAAACCACAATGTCAACTTAATATAGTCCACTGAATCTTTCTCAATGCTATTCCAATTAATCAAATCAAAAGACAGGTACAGGTAGTTATACAATTACAAACCAATTAAACTGGAATAATACTTAAAATACTTTACTAATCTTCCTCAGTACTCATTTACACTGAAGTCTAGCACTTTCATTAATTTAATTTAATTTTTCAACTTGTTCGCCGTCCACTCAGGCAAGCCCGTCTCAGGACGGCTTACATAATCTAACAACCCCACACAATAAAAAATGGTTAAAACCCCCACCCACATTAAAATCCCACCCACCCCAAGAAGCAGAGAGGGTGCATCTTATGATAAAAGCCAGCAAGCAGGAGCCACATTGCCCCCAGGGCCCCACACCTGCCCCGCCAGCCAGGTTTTAAGACCTTTCCTGAAGGGCAGCAACTCCGTCTGCAACCATAGCTCTACTGGCAGGAGGTTCTAGAGGGCTGGTGCGGACACAGAGAAGGCCCTTTTTCTTGTGCCAGAGAGGCGAGCCCCACTGACTGATGGAACAATAAGGGAGTCCCTCCGGTCCGCTCTGGTTGGATGTGGTCTCTTAGGTATCCTGGCCCACTACCATATAGGGCTTTAAAGGTCATAACCAGCACCTTGAATTGCACTCAGAGGCAAACTGGTAACCAGTGCAACTCCCAGAGCAGCCGTGAGGCACGGGCATAACGCCTGCACCCCATCACTACCTGGGCCGCCGCATTCTGGACCAGCTGCAGCCTCCGAATGGTCACCAAGGGCAGCCCCATGTAGAGTGCATTGCAATAGTCTAGTCTGGAGGTGACCAAAGCATGTATGACCATAAGCAAGGAGTCCCTATCCCGAAGCAGGCACAACTGGTGTATCACATGGAGTTGTGCAAAGGCCCTCCTGGCCATGACCGCCACCTGCTCTTCTAGCTGCAGTCGAGAGTCCAGGAGGACCCCCAAGTTGCACCTGGGTCTGTCTGGGGCAAAGTAGCCCCATCCAAGACCATGGATGGCAGCTCCCGGAGTAGTGCAGCACCCCGAACCCACAGCCACTCAGTCTTGCTGGGATTCAATTGTAACCCTGAGGCACCCCATATTAGAGGGGCCTAGGGGTGGACCTTTCACTCTCCAACCACACTGACTGAGTCCAGCCACTCAGGAATGAGGAGAACCAGGACAACACCGTGTCCTAGATCCCCAACCCTTTGAGCCGTCCCAGAAGGATATCGTGGTTGAAGGTATCGAAAGCCGCTGATAGGTCAAGGAGAGCAAGGACAGACGGGTGACTGCTGTCCCACTCCCACCAGAGTGGGAGACCATCCATCAGCATGACCAATGCCGTCTCCGTGCCATATCCGGGCCTAAATCCTGACTGGAAGGGGTCTAGATAATCCGCTTCATCCAGGACACCTTGCAACTGACATGCCACTGCCTTCTCCAATACCTTCCCTAAAAAGGGGAGGTTGGAGACTGGCCTATAGATAGATGGTACCACTTTATGTGGGGCAAGAGGGAGATCATTATCTTCTATATGTGGGGTATTATTGCTGGAATCTTACTACAGGGCTTGAAAAGTATCCATACTAGTGGTATTCTGGGAGTTATACTGTAAGAAAGTTATACTCTGTAGATGTGGATCCACTTTTCCTGTGCTGTGCTATGCTGTTATACCTCTCCCTCATTTTTAGGGGTCTATATTGTACATAGAACTGGCTGGATAGCTCAGTGGTTTAGGTATCTGGCTACAGAGTTTGATTCCCCGCTGTGCCTCCCCGGAGAAGAGCCAATCTGTGTATTCATTGGCAAACTGCACAGTCCCAGGGTGCACCCAGAAGAGGTTTCCCTTGCTTGAAAACAAGTCGTATCCAACTCTGAGGTTCAGTGCTCATCTCTGTTTCAAAGCCAAAGAGCCAGCGCTGCCTGCTTCTGCAGACATTTCCGTGGTCATGTGGCAGACATGAGTAGACACCGGAGCGCACGGAACACTGTCTCCTTCTCACCGAAGTGGTCCCTATTTATCTACTTGCAATTTCTTGCTTTTGAACTGCTAGGTTGGCAGGAGCTGGTATAAAGACGGGAGCTCATTCCGTCCTGCAGTACTCGGGAATCGAACTGCTGACCTTCCGCCTCCCAGTCAGCATCTTAGCCACTTGAGCCACTGCTGTCCCTGAAGGGAAGGGTAAACCATTTCTGTGTATTCTCTACCTACAAAACCCTAGAAAGGGTCAGTATAAGTCAGACTTGACTGCAAATAATAATAATTATCGTACATAAACACAACTTGCCAACTGATACTGCCTCTTCATGTTTCTAGTCAACAATATGATTTTCCCTCTTATTGTCATGTGTCCTAGTTTCATATTAGAAAGTGGTGTGACTTTCATCATGCAAAAATACTGCTACACTTCTTTGATTAGGTTAATAATTTTCTTCCCCAACACAGAACTTCACAGTGCCTGAAAATGTATGTTTTATATTATGTACTAGCAGGGGTGCCTGGCTTTGTCCAGGTGGGGTTTGGGGGGGTGCTGTCCTACCTCCCAGGGTTGCGTTGCTTGGGTACACCTTATCCTGGGCTGACCTCTGTCCACTGGACTCCTGCCCATCCCTACCAGCTGGTCTACCTGGCCAAGGGGCAAGGCCTTGTGATGTTACATTGGCTAACCATTTCCAAGGGCTGACCAGGTCTGGGCAAGACATCAAAAAGGGCATGACATCACAAAGGTCCAGACCTGGTCAGACCTTTGATTGGTTGAGGACTAAAGGGTCAATTTAGGGGGCACAAACCACCCATGGGCTTCGGGACCCCAACAGTGACCTGCTCACATGCGCAAGGTATGTGTGTGCCGAATTTCACGGGGTTTGGTCAAGGGGTGTGGCAGCCTATTCCGGATACCACACCTCTGCTTTATAGGTATGGATTTGCTCCTCTGCTCTTGCTGTATAAAAGTGACACAATGTTGCTATTTGTCTGTGATGTCATAGGTGCAAACAATGCTCAAGACACAGCCTTATACTTTCCCAATGGATAATATTTCCAGTTAATAATACAGTAATACCTCATGCAAAGTCCGCTTCATACAGCATTGGATTCATACAACAGTGCCTAATTCCTTGAAAAAAGTTGCCTCATACTTTGTATGAGGCATTGGGGTTTTCCCAGTTTGCATTGTGCCTGGGCAGTATAAAAGGCAGGACACATGTGTGCATTGCTCTTGTGGGTTTTGCATGAGGCGAAGAATGTTTAGGAGTGGTTTTGAGCACGACTTTGGATTTTTTTGAATTTTTCCATCAGAATTTTTAGAAGCATTCCTGGGATTTTTGCAGCATTCTTCAAGTTCTTGGACAATCAGGGTTGTTTGACATGTTTTTGTAATGTTTTTAGCCTTTAGCTTAGAGAATGATTTCTTAAAGTTCTGTCAGTTTCCTGTCTGTTTCCTTGACTTTGCCCTGAAGTCTGTGCTGTTACAGTACAATGTATCTCTATGGAAATGACGTTGTATGAGGCATCACAGCAAGGATTTGGATGTTGTATGAGGCATCGCGGCTAGGATTTTGCATGCCTCATACAAAGTACAAATCCGAATAAACTCCAAACTTGTGGAACCAAGTTTGGACGTTGTATGAGGTATCACTGTATAGGGATTTGCAAATAAGTTTGTTGATGTTCTCAGACTCCCAGCTTAAAGCTCATTCCTGTTAAGGTGTGCATTACAAGTGTTTTTTCACCCATCCTTCATGGAAATTCGTATGTATTCCTTTTTTTAAAAAAAGGAATGGATTTATGTGCAATAAGTTTGCATATCCCATTAAATAAAGTGTGTTTGTGCATATTTAGAAAATGTGAACAATTTTCATAAGCAACAGAAGGAAACTCTGTTTTACGAGGCCTTAAAAACCAAGGTCAAATATGTGTTCTTTTGATTGATATTAAACATCCCTGTTAATGCATGTGTTGATTCTGTCAGAAGGACTTAAGAGTGCAAAGGTCCATGAACAAACTCACAAATACAAGAAAGTCATAGGCACATGTGTGTGTATTTCCCATTTGTTTAGAAATTTGTCTTGTCTAAGAGAGTGGCAAAAATGAATTAGTAAATCGATGTAATATTTGACCAAGAAACCAAACTTATTGCTTAGCTATTAAATCAAATTGAATTGTGTTAGCACACAAATTGATTTTAAGTTTGACGGTGATACTTGTAGCATCTTAAAGATTAAACCATTTATCATAACCTGTGTTTTTATGAAATTTCCCCTTCTGTTTCAGATGTATGAAATGTCATCTCCCAGAATTCCAGTCACATATATCTATATACAGTAAAGCTCCAGATAACGACAGTACTGGATAACACCAAATCTGAATAACGACAGTAATTTTTGAGGAAAGATTTACACCAGAACACCATTTTAGTGTTATCCGATGCATCGAGTTTGATCTACCTTTTCATGCTGTTTGGGGCCAAAAAAATTGCCATTGTTGGGTGCATTTTTCTGGCTCTCTGGCTCCCCAGCAGCCTCTGGGAGGTTGGGAGGACCTTTTCCATGCTATTCCCTCCTTCCTAGGACATCCGTGGGCCAAAGTTGCAGCCGCCATTTTGTTTAAAAAACAAAATAGCAGCCGCAACTGTTTTCAGCTTTTGTGCAGCCCAGGGATGTCCTAGGAAGGCAGGAATAGCGTGGTAAAGGTCATCCCACCCTCCCAGAGGTTGCTGGGGAGGCAGAGAGCCAGAAAAATGCACCCAACATGGTAATTTTTTGGGCCCCAAACAGCGTGAAAAGGTAGGAGATCATGTCATCCTTTTTTTCTCTTTTTAATATAATTTTATTAAGAATTAGTATAGAACATAAAAAAATCGTTACATACAGTCATGATAAACAAAATGGTTATACATCCATAACCTATGGTACAGAATCTTATAAAGGATCCAAAAAATAAAAATAGAAAACAAAGGAGGAAAAAACACAAAAAAGGGGGGAATGGAAATAGTTGTGACCCCAATTCAAGATAATAATTGGCAGTAAAAGTAATACCCGTGTTCCATTGGGGATTTCAGCGGGGAGTTCAAGACCAATTAACTTCACTACTCTTTCCAAATAGGGATCATATCAGGTCCTGGTTTAATCCCCTTTCCATCGGATAATGCATAATCGACAAAGAATCTCCAAATGTCCCAAAACTGGGTCTTCACTCGTTATCCCTCTTTTCTGGTGAATTTGCATGGTTAATTTTTCATTAAGCGCCAATTGCCAAACATCTGCATACCATCTGACTTTACTAATATTTCCTTCACTTTTCCATTTTTTGGCGATTAGCTGCCTTGCAACCATTAATAATGACAACATTAACTCTTTTTCTTGTCTTCTAAGTCTAATTCATCAACTTCACCCAGTATGGCTAACTTTGGGCTTAATACAATTGTTGTTTCTAGCATTTTATTCAATTCATCTTCTATTACTTTCCAAAACTTTCTTAATTGGTAACACGACCACCACCTGTGGATGTATTCCCTTTCTCCTTATTACACCCAATTCTTGTCTTTGATTGTAATTCCCAATTCGTCTTCCCAAGTTTTTTAAAGTATTTGAGTTTCCTCGCCAGAATTTAATAATTGATATATTTTACCAACTAGTCCATTAAAATTCTTTTTTCCTTGTTTTACCTCAAGAGTCAGTTATTTGAAGGGAGTTATTACCCTGTCTATTATACTATTTTTCCTCATATGTCTATCCCAAGCTTCCATCTGGTGTTCTTGCAACCAACCTATGTTCAACTCATCATATATGATTTTCCTGCTATGATAATTATTGCACTTCCACATCATCCTTTTTGTGGGGGTGGGCAGCTGGCATACAGGTGCTCCTTTCAGTGCCTGCCTTCTGGAGGAAGCAGCTGGATAATGCTAAACATGAGTGGATGGGGGGGCTGTCTTTTGGTGGGAGGGAGAGCAGATTCCCCCCCCCCGGTTGTGTTGGCCCTCAACCCTTCCAGTGCCACCACATCCCCTTCCAGGCAGTCCCTAACCTGTCCCTCCATCCCTGTGGTTAGAGGAACATTTAAGAATGTCTTCAAACCCAAACAAGGCCAGGTAATCAGATAGTATCATATAGGTGGTGGGCTTGTAGCTCTAGATGGTGGTGTCACATGAAAATTCTGTGAAATAAGAACTGGTGCTGAGAGTGGCAATTATGAACTGCAATGGATTCTGACATTCTGACTGCCCATTGAATCTTTGCTGCTAAGACAAACCTATGAATCTTTACCTATAAAATGGTGGATGGGCCATGCGTGTCCGGCATGCGCAGTCACACCCATCCTGACTATCCTGTAGTGAGCTGGCCACACTTACCTTTTGACTCTGTGAGCATTGCCACAAGGGTCCGGAAGCCAAGAGTGGGGCCAATGCCCCATTAACCTGAACAAAAAAACTTCCCAGCATCCTCCGCTCTGCTCCACACCACCTCTCAGCCAATCAGTCTGAA
Source organism: Bradypodion pumilum (assembly GCA_035047305.1). Lineage (NCBI taxonomy): Eukaryota > Metazoa > Chordata > Lepidosauria > Squamata > Chamaeleonidae > Bradypodion > Bradypodion pumilum. Next base: position 95,121,768 of record JAWDJD010000001.1, read on the forward strand.
GGATGCAAACGTGGAGGACGTCAGGAAAGCCAACGTGTACAAAATAAAAAACCCACCTCACGCAGCGGGAGTGCAAGGATGCCGAAGAGGGCTGCAGCGCTTCACCGATCCTACCAAAGCCATGGCAAGGCCTTCTTCCCTGGGGCTGCAGGGAGAAGAGGGGCTCTCCCTCCTTCCCGCTACCCTGCCGAAGCCACGGCGAGGCCGGTGCCGGCCTCAACTTACAGCGGTGGGGTAAGTTGAAGGAAAAATACAAAGGCAGCAGGCAGCAATTCATCAGGGGAGGCTTTCTCCCTGCTGGATCGCTGGCTGCCACCTTTGTATTACCCCCACCGCTGTTTCGACAGCTGACACGAAACAGTAGTAGGGGTAATAGAAAGGCGGCAGCCAGCGATCCGCCAGGGAGAGCACATCCCCTTATGGATTGCTGACTGGCACCTTTGCATTTCCCCATTAACTGTTTCCAAAGCTGACATTACCCCACCGCTGTTTTGTGTTAGCTCTCGAAACAGCAGTGGGATAATACACAGGCAGCAGGCAGCGATCCGCCAGGGAGAGCGCCTCCCCTGACGAAACGCTACCTGTCGCCCTTGTATTTCCTCCTCAACTATTTCGAAGGTTGACACAAAAAAACCATTGAAACAGTTGAGGGGGAACAAAGGCCTCCCACCCCCACGGCAGGGAAAGGGGGAAACAGAAAGGCTCCTCCTCCTACCTTTTCCTGCTTTCCCCACCCACCCCAGGCAGAGAAAGGGGGAAATAAACACTTCTGCCTCCCCCTTCACTCCCTCCTCACCCACACAGCCTCCTCACCTGCAGCCTCTTCCCTCCCTCTCCCTCTCCCTCCCTCCCTCTCTTTCTCTCTCTCTCACACACACACAGACACACCTGCTGGGCTGCTTCTCTCTCTCTCTCCCACCCCCCCTCTCTCTCACTCTCTTTCTCACCTGTTGGGCTGCACATTCCAAACCTGCCCAGCAAGGCTGGGCACAATAACTAGTAGGATATATAATGGGTACTCAGCCTGTTGGGGGCAAAATGCTAATGACATTGTGAACCGCCCAGAGAGTGCACAAGCACTATGGGGTGGCATATAAGGGTAACTGCTATTGCTGCAAACAGAGAAGCATTGCCATCTGTCCCAGGGGAAGAACATGTTTGCCTGCTATATGGGACATCTGCTGCTTGCTCTTTGGAGCATTTCTGCCTGCAGGAGGCTATTTTTTAAAATTAGTTAATGTGATTATCTGTTTGCATTTTTTCAAAAGTCTTAAAAACAGCCTTGTGCACTACCTTTTATTGGAAAAGCAGTGTGTAAATGGAAAAAAAGAATAAAATAAAACAACCTCGGTCTATTTGGTCATTACTCCTTCAGCATCATCAGTATGGATCTTCTTTACCCCTTTGGGTGTCGAGGGAAGCAGTATGGATACAGGTAGTTAATCTTGATTTCCAATCTTAATTTAATTTAATATTTCAATTTGTTTGCCACCCACTCAGGAAAGCTTGACTCAAGGCGGCTTACATAATCTAAACCCCCATACAATTAAAGCAGTTAAAAAACCCGACCCACATTAAAAGAATCCCACCCACCCTAAGAAGCAGAGAGAGGGTACATCTCATGGTACAAGCCAGCGGGCAGGAGCCACATTGCCCTGAGGGCTCCACACCTGCCCCTCCAGCCAGTCTTAAGTCCTTTCCTGAAGGGCAGCAGTTCCATCTGCAACCATAGCTCTACTGGCAGGAGGTTCCAAAGGGCCCGAGCGAACAAGGAAAATGCCCTTTTTCTTGTGCCAGAGAGGTGGGGACCCCTGGCTGATGGAACAATTAGGGAGCCCCTCCGGTCCGCTCTGGTTGGACAGAAAGATGTTCTACCTCACCTCTGAATCTGCAGAAGAGAGTCCCCAGCTCATCATGGAGATTCAATACAAGAATTGGACCCAGGGAAATCTGGATTTTTGTTTATGTGTAGAGACAGCATATGAACAGATCCTTTCTCATTTCAGATTTTTCTGTGCTTGTGTGAAAAAACGTACCAAAAAGAGGACTGTATCTCTCTCTCCATGTTGATAATGCCAGGAAAGGTAATGGCTGAGTAGACCTCCTGGCACCAGGTTAATCAGGCAATTCATGGAATCTAGTAAGAAGCTAATATCCAAATTAATGAATACTAGCTCTCAATATTATCCCCTTTGAAGTTTCTTTGCTTTAAATGGCTACTTTGAAGTCAGTAAGGGCTTTTTCAGATAGAGCATTTTGTCTTCCTCAAGAATCAGCATCTGCCCTGTTATTAAAAATGCTTCCAATATTACAGGAACATTTCTCATATACTGTATCACTTTCTACCATGTTCTTTTCTTAGCAAACCTTCTGGCCCCTCCCAAAATGCTAGGTTTATTTTTCATGATTTTTTTTTAAACTGAGGGCAGAGTCTCGGCATTCTGGTGCTTATAATAATGGGAACTTCTTCCTCCCCTTTGGAGGGGAGAAAACCCTACAGTGCCTGCATCCAGAAAGGGATGGGGAATTTAACAGGTGAGGGGGCTTGTGTGGCTTGATGAGGAGATGGGCTATGCTGTGTAGGGCCACCCAAGACGGACAGGCCATAGTGGAGAACTCAGACTAAACACAATCCACTGGTGAAGGAACTGGCAACCCACGCCAGTAATTTTTCCAAGAAAACCTCAGTATCAAAAGGCTAAATGATATGACACTGGAAGATGAGCCCCTCAGGTCAGAAGGTGTCCAATATGTTATTGGGGAAGAGTGTTGGACAAGTACAAGTAGCCCCAGAAACAGTGAAGCGGCTGTACTATGAATCAAGGCAAGCTGGACATGGTCTAAAATGAGATGGAAAGACTGAGCATTGATAGCTTGGGAATCAGTGAACTTAAGTGGACAGAGATGGGTGAATTTAACTCAGGGGACTATTATATCTACTACAGTGGGCAAGAATCCCTTAGAAGAAATAGAGTGGCCCTTATAGTCAATAAAAGGTGAGAAAAGCAGTAATGGGATACAATCTTTAAAATGACAGAATGATCTCAGTCCGAATTCAAGGCACACCATTCAACGTCACAGTAATCCAAGTCTATGCCCCAACCACTGGTGCAGAAGAGGCTGTAGTCAACCAGTTCTATGAAGACTTACAGCACCTTCTAGAACAGACACCAAAAATGATGTATTTATCATAGGAGATTGGAAAGCCAAAGTAGAAAGTCATCAGGTAACTGGAAAAACAGGCAAGTTTGACCTTGGAGCACAAAATGAAGCAGGGCAAAGGCTAATAGAGTTTTGCCAAGAGAATGCACTGCTCATAGCAAACATTCTCTTACAACAACCTAAGAGGCGACTCTATACATGGACATCCCCAGATGGCCAACACCGAAGTCAGATTGATTACGTAATCTGAAGCCAAAGATTGAAAAGTTTTATATGGTCAGCAAAGACAAAATCTGGAGGAGACTGTGGTTCTGATCATGAGCTACTGATTGCCAAATTCAGGCTTAGAATGAAGAAAGTAGGGAAAACCATTAGGCCACTCAGGTATGATCTAGATAACAGCCCTCATGAATATACAGTGGAGGCAAAGAATAGATTTAAAGGTTTAGACTTGACAAGACAGAGTGCCTGAAGAATTATGGACAGAGGTTCATAACATCGTACAGGAGGCAGCAATTAGAACCATCTCAAAGAAAAGAAATGCAAGAAATTGAAGTGGTTGTCTGATGAGGCTCTTCAAACAACTGGAAAAAGAAGAAAGATGAAAAACAAGGGTGAAAGAGAATGCAGAGAATTCAACTGAATGCAGAATTCCAGAGAATAGTAAGGAGAGATAAGGAACAGTGCAAAGTAGTAGAGGAAAACAACAGATGGGGAAGGACTAGAGATCTCTTCAAGAAAATTGGGAAATTAGCAGAATGTATCAAGCAAAAATGACCATGATAAAAGACAAAAATGGTAGGGACCTAACAGAAGCAGAAGAGATTAGGAAAAAAATGGCAAGAATAGACAGAATAACTCTACCAATAGGACCTTAATGTCCCTAACAACCAAAATGACCTTGAGCCAGACATCCTACAGAGTGAAATCAAGTGGGCCCTAGAAAGTATTACTAACAACAAAGCTAGTAGAGTTGATGATATTCCAGTTGCAAGAGTGGATTTTAAAAATAATGATTTTTTTGTACTCCTTTTTAATATTTTTTGTTATGTGTTGTTAGTTTTTTTGGTTTGGTTTATAGGATTTATGTGATTTTGTTTTATGTTCATTTTCAATAAAAATACTGTATATAAAAATTATGTACAAAATTAAAACTTTATCAAGAATTGCCATCCTGTTGATTAGTTTTGCTGACATAATTACAATAGAATAAACTGAAGTAATAAATGTACATTATGTAGCTTGAGGTTTAGTGAAATTTACAGGATGGAAAGCTGAAGAGAAGAGAAATAGTTTGTTATTCCTTACCACTAACATTAATTTTATTAACAGAAAAATGATGTTTAGAACTAGATATTAAACAATGCAAGTATCATTGATAAATTTCCCTACATACATACATACATACATACATACATACATACATACATACATACATACATACATACATACATACATACATACATACATACATACATACATACATACATACATATATAAAAGCAGAGAGGTGTGCACAATTTTGGCACAGGAAATGTAAACAGGAGCAGTTGGAAGTGAATTAAACTAACAATCTGGACTTGAAATAAAATTAGCCTTGTGCCTCAGAAACCAGCAGTTAATTTCAAACAGAATAAATATAGCCTGAAAAAGAAATTTAGAGTTGTCCAGCTAAAGATTCTGATATTCACTTTTCTACAGTTATTTCCAGATTGTTTAAACTGCATCAAATAATTCACTTGAGTAGTTTTGTCCATTGAGCCCAAACTTCCTTCATATTTGAATAAACCTTCCTCTTCATTTTAAGGAGGGAGAAGGCCATAGCTTCCATACACAGTTCCAAGTAGAGAACTCTCAGCTCTCCTGATACTTATTCTGCTGGGAGAGACAAAAAAGAACTCAATCTCCCCATCATAGGATGGTAATCTCAGCAATGGGTATGATCTGTTTTATTAAGGTGTACAATCTCCAAAGATCCAAGGGCTTGCACATATCAACGTCAGACCTCAGAGGGCTACACCCACTCTCATGCGCCACCTATTCTGAATTTTTTTTCTTTTTTTAAAAAAGAAAGTGATTAAGAAACAACCTCCACATCTTGTAGTTGTAATCTTTAAATATCATTATTTATAAAATTTAGAGGGACAAATTGGCCCCAGGAGCCTTTCTGAGGGTTGAAACATGGGGAAATTGCCCCTTGTGCAGATAGTGTTTGAGCATTTTTTAAAAATGGAATCTTTGGTACTTGTAGGAAGTTTCTTTTTGGAAAAAGAAAAGGAAGCTAGGCAGAGGTAGGCACATAATTAACTTCCAGTTCAAAAGCTTAGGCCTTTCTTCCAGGAGAGCCACATATAGGCATCTGCCTCTCATGTGAGACATCCAGAACAAAGAATTCTGGGCTTTATAGTCCAAAAAGTCACATATGAATGACACATCCCAAATGTCTCATTTGAATTAATATTGTTTTCCTCTTTTTAAATGGAGTATGACTTCCTCTCTGACCCACATACCCATACAAAGAGTTTCTACTGGATATTTAGGCAAATATTTCATTATTTAAACTCATAGAAGTTTTACCTCTATTCCAGTGCATTGTAATTAATCCAGTCAAGAAAAAAAAAATTTTTTTTATTAATACAATGATTCTTTGACCCAGCATTTGCTATGGACAAATCGATTCACCTAGGGATGTTAAATAGACAAATTAGATTACTGGCCTTGGAGAGGATTGGTTTTGAACTCTTTAGTTCAAATAGAATCAAATTAGTTTCCATAGCCATTTTAAAACTGATTTAAAAGCTGGGCAGAAATTTGATGGCATGGAAATAATACCTTCATATCTTTGCTTTCAATATTCTTCTTCAAGTGCCTTATCCATTCTGGATATTGGCTATATCATTCTGGTGATATTCTTCCTGTTCTTCACTCCAGTTTTTCCTTGTGCTGGCTAATCTCTCTCACACCGGGTTAGGTGAAAGGAACTGTAAAATGAACTCACCAAATGGTGGCTTCATTTTGGCAGTTTCACCCCTGGCCTTGACACAGAAGAAAGAGAAAGTATTCCTTGATAAAAAGCATTTGTTACTATTTATATCACTCTGGTTCTTCCATGTTTGCATATACAGTAGAACTCTGGATAATGCCGGTACCTGATAACGTCAAATTCTCATAACGACACATTCTTTATGCACCACGTGATGCTCTGTATAACGATGGGAAACGGCTAAAAACTGTCGTTATGTGGAGCATCTCCATAGGAGATCCCAGATAACGACGGTTTTTGGACATTTTTGTGTCATTATCCAGAGTGCCCCCCATAGGGACCGCATAACATCCAAATCCGGTTAACGACCAGACTTGTGGAACCAAGTTTGGATGTTATCCGGAGTTCCACTGTACTGTAGTTATATGCCAGTGGTGGCGAACCTATGGTACGCATGCCAGAGGTGGCACTGAGAGCCCTCTCTGTGGGCACCCGTGCAGTTGCCCCGCCCCTTTGCCCAGCAGCCCAATGGGAGTGCTTCTTCCCTCTCACCAGCACAGAGTTCACCCCGTCCCTCTGTCCAGCTGCCCAATAGGGGCATTTCCTTCCTTCCCTGTTGCTGTGTTGGCACTTTGTGATAAATAAGGGTTTTGGGTTGCAGCTTGGGCACTCGGTCTATAAAAGGTTCACCATCACTGTTATATACCAAAACAGATTTCATTGTCCCTAAGTGTAGTCTGAAATATTGGTTACTTATTTTCTGTCTGTCTCTCTCTCTCTCACACACACACACCTTTGAAACAAACCATTGCTTTGTATGTATGTGCATACACATACATTCTACACCAGGGCTTGTGTATAAAAATAAGATTTCAAATTTTTAATTGACCATTACTATATTTGCAGGTATGAGCAGAATGGCAGTGCTACTGAGTATTAATAGAAAACTCCATGAAAACCAATAGGTCTTGATTGAATGACGGAAGACAAGGTTAGGAGGTTGATATTGCAGCAGTTCTAGTGATTGGCTGGTGCTGTGTTGTAATTATGATTTTCTGTATTAATATAATTTTGGCATTTATTTTCATCTCCTTCCCTCCTCTTGAAAACAAAGAAACTTAATCTCAATCAAGACTGTTTGTGGAAAAAGTAACGTTCCCAATTTTCTGGGAACAAGGACTATTAGTACTAAAATAGGATTTGTGTAGCTTGTGTGATGTAGTATATTCATATCCTTTTAATTTATTCTGATTGCTGTTCTATTGACTCACTGCTGGAGTTTTTCCTCTGCCCAGAAGCCCCATAATATGACTATAGAAATGATGGATTGCTATATGTTCATTTGCATAAAGTGGTGCATACATAGGTCACTCGAAATGACCATTGACTCCCTTTCCCATGAACTGAATGTGCCTCCAATAGTGCCCTTGATATCCAGAGGTTTTGCTCCAAGAAAAATAATTGGCAAGTTATTCCAGATCTCTGCACAGGTCCTGCTTGTTTGCAGGCTTCATCTAGTTCTATTTCAGTCATATTTTTTGCTGTATTAAGTTTAATGCTTGTGATTTCTTTTTAATAGTATTCATGAAAGTTGACTGATAGCACTGGGTCTTGCTTCAAGCACAGGGTAACCTGCTGGATTTGTACAGGATTTTATGAGGTACAAAAATAGGCAGTGTTCTGCAGTTCTCATCACCAGTCATGGTTGGTTTTGTTGCATCCATACATATAAGTGTTTGCATGTGTGTACGCACATTCATTCATGTATGTGCATGCACATGTGTGTGTGTGTGTGTGAGAGAGAGAGAGAGAGAGAGAGAGAGATAGTGCGTGTGTGTCATTCCACTCCACACACACACACACACACACACACACACACACACACACACACACACACCTTTCCTTGTCGTTCTTCAGCTTACTGTCTTTCTCAAGTTAACCTTGCTGCTTAACCAAATAAGTGCAGTTTAGCGGATGGGGAGAGGAGAAAAAATAGCTTGATTGTTAATATTGTAACGGCTCTGAGATTATTAATAGCTAAGAATTGGAAAAGGTGCATGTATTTTGGAATGGAGGATTGGTATAAGGAATTATGGAATGTGGCCATTAATGCCCAGGCTGGCCAGGTTATCCTGCTATGGTAATAGAATAGACCATACTGCCAGCGACTCAACGGCGGGTGTCAGGCAGTGGTTAACTAACCTGACAACCCTGAGGACTAATGGCCTTGAGTGCCAATGCTCACAAGGAAGGGTGATGGTCCCCAAGTAGATTAAATCCCACTTGAATCCCACTTTGTATGACAAGTAACTTGACACTTCTTTTAAAAAATCTGAAATACTGCATAGGATGTATTTTTAATTTCTTCCAACACTTAAACCCCAGCCCTTCTGCGAATTACTAAAAGTACTTGCAAGTTTTGGTGGTCTTAAATAAAACGATATGGTTGCCTTTCCACCATCTTCTCATTTCACTGTTTATTCCTTTTATTGGCATTAGTAAATGTAGTTTAAACCCTGAGCTGTAGGTAAATTAATTACAGTGAATCTAATCTGACTCGCACAACAAGAGCTTATCAGTCAAATGCTTAATGACATCACGTTTTAAATTAGTCCAATAAATTGAAAACCCTGTAACTTGTCAACTTTTCTGTTTCATTCTATGTCTCAGGGTTGAAAGATTGCCTTTTCATTAAGAAAGCAGTAAATTAACATTTGATAGCCTGACAGCTTTCAGTGCACACAAATGTGATCCCAGCATATGTATATTTTTGGAGTGTTAAATTAAAATAGAGCCATTTCTCTCATTCCATGAAACACCTTATCTTGTAAGAAGGCACAATTCTTAACCCATGAGGCTTCCTAGGTGATTGAGATAAGTAAAGAGCAATAGAACTCCCCACAAGCCTCTTCTAGGATGACTTACTTGAAGCAAGATAAACTCAGTACAAAATGTTTTTATCTATATTTTTAAATTGCATTGTCCATCTCTCCCCATCTGTAATTAGAAGAGAACTTAATAATAGTCTGTAGTAGTAACACGCAGGAACCATGTCCTGTCCAGCTTTTTATATCTTCCTTAGAGCTAAACTACATGACTCTTTAAAGAACTTCTGTTAGTAGATTGTGTTAATTTTTAAAATCTCCACATAGGATGGGATTCAAAATCTGGAACTGGGGATGGCTGGGAGGCTCTCTGTTAAGTATGAATGACCTATTCAGGTATGTTATGGAAATAGTCATAGTAATGGGTATGTGCTTATCCCCCTCCCCCCACTGTGATAGGTTCAGTTGGTGAGAGATAAAGGGAAGTATCATTTTGGTTACATCATTCAGATTGTGGAATGATTTTTCAGGATTCGGGTGACATTTTTTCATTAAATGCCTTTTTGCAGTGAGCAGGGAGATTTATTACATTTGCTTTCATGGACACAAAGACTACTTCATCAAATGCAAAATAACATCCTCAGTTGTTTTCATTTAAATTTTTGTAATACAACTAAAGGAAGCCAATGTTTAACCTTAAGCCACACTTTTCTCCTCTGCTTTATACTCTTTCCCTCATTAAAAGTCCCATCTATAGACCCACAACAGTGGCTATTTCTATAACATTCATACTTAACAAAGAGTCAGAGACAAAAAAAGAGAAACATACAACTGAGAAAGACAGGGGAAGGAGTATCAAGTGGACAAAGAATAGAACATCAGGTTAAGCATTCGGATCAGCCATCAAACACCCTACACATTCAGATTCCCTCCCCCTGCTCCTGCTTATTAAACACTTTTTTTGCGACCAGCTCTGTGAGCTCTTCCATTCAATGTTCAATGACAAAAATCCTGTTGCTTATTGCAGTAAATTGCAGTAGAGTAGGCCAGTAGAATCAATGGGAATTTGGTGAATCAATTCCTTCAAAAGTTCCATTGATTCAAATTGGCCTACTGTAGCTGACTTTAGTTCAGTAAGTTGCAGTTAGAGTATGCCCATTTGAATCAATGGTACTTATGGATGAGTTGACTCACTAAGTCTTTATTGATTCACTGGGCCTACTTTACTATGACATATTATGCAAGCGAGAGGATTTTTGCCAAAGTTTAACATCTTAGAGGACTTCCAGTGAATGTATTCAGCTACTCAAGCCACATGCAAGATCTACAACTTGTATCAATTTCCAATGCCTGTTCCAGTGCTTTATGGTGATTGTACAAATTAATGACCTCCACAAGTTCCTATCATTAAAAACCCTGCTTAGTTTTTTCAAACTGTAGCTTCCTTTATTGACTCAATTCAGTTCATGTTATGTCTTCCTTATGTTTTCTTATTGCCTTCCACTGTCTAACATTACTATTGAATCTTGTTTTCCCAGGAAAGGTCCAATGAACAATAACCTCAGTTTAGTCCTTTTCATTTCCATTGAATGTTCAGGCTTGATTTGGTTCCTGAATCCACTTGTTTGTTTTTATGTCAGTCCTTGGTATCTATAAAGTTCTTATACAAGATGGATTTCAAATCCATCTATTTTGCCCCTGTCAGCTTTTTTCAATATCTTGCTTCCATGCCCATATATTGTAACCAGAAATACAATAATTTGGGTTTTGTTTTTTATCTCTAGGAACACATGTGTGCACTCCAAGACTTTTTCTGGTTCCTTCATAACTGCCCTCAAATCTCAGTTTTCTGATTTCTTGGCTATACTCTCCATTCTGATTTGTGAATGGACTCAAAATTTTTCATTAGTGTTAAATTAGAGTATCCCAGTAGTAAGCAGCATCAAAAGGAAACAAGTGCTTTCAGAAACCAAAGTTGATACATTTGATTAGTCCCTGACAGAAAGAAATGAGTAGACAACGCTGTAACATAAGAACTACAACACCTCTATGTTCAAAGCTTCTCCAGCATGTGTTGTGCCCTTACATGCTCGGTTGCAGGTCTCTGTCCAGCATAAGATGATTTTCTCTTGGGTTAGTTGTCTGGCCGGACACACACACAGACACACCCATACAGCTAGCGACTCAATGCCAAGTGTTGGGCAACGGTAAATAACCTGACTCCCTAAAGGGGCCAATGGCTATGGATGGATGATACCATTTAGGTGAGGTGATGGTCCTCTCAGTGGAGGAAACACCACTGGAAACCATCATATTGAGCCCAACAGCAAAATGAGTGGAGGAGGAACTCTGATTCCCAATTGTCATGGAGGTGGGAGAGGCCATGCCAGATGGACTGGCTGTGAAGGCGCACCTTGTCCATATTCTCAAGACTGCAGCAGTCCATTGCAGTCCCAGTGTTAAAATCTGCATGTCTCATTTCATATGTGCCGCAGGAGATGGCTCCGAGATCATAGTGTGTGGGTCACTTCATGGCAAGCTGGGATCCACCTTAAACAAATTCGTGCAAGTGGCATTTTTCCTGATTGCCTCGGAGGCACTGCAAACAACAGAGTTCCTCTGTGTACTCATGCCATCTTTTCTTAATCTCTTCTGCATCAGCTAACTCCTTGTCGTTTTTGTCCCTTATCATGGTCATTTTTGGTTTTAATGTTCCCTTGATTTCCCCATTTTTTTAAAAAAGATCTCTAGTCCTACATCTTATGTTGTTTTCCTCTATTTCTTTGCATTGTTCATTTAGGTAGGTTTCCTTATCTTTCCTTGCTTTTCTTTGAAATTCTGTATTCAATTGATTGAATTTTTTCCTTTCTCCTTTGCCTTTTACCTTCCTTGTTTCCTCTGCTATTTTAAGAGCCTCATCAGACAACCACTTTGCTTTCTTACGTTTCTTTTCTTTTGGTGTGGTTTTCCTTGCTGCCTCCTGTATGATGTCCTGCACCTCTGTCCATAATTCTTTTGGCACTCTGTCTATCTAGTCTAAGCCATTAAATCTGTTCCATGCCTCCACTGTGTACTCCTTAGGGATGTTGTCTAGGTCATACCTGTCTGGCCTAATTGTTTTCCCTATTTTCTTCAGTCTAAGCCTGCATTTTGCAGTCAGTAGATTATGATCTGAACCACAGTCTGCTCCAGGTTTCGTATTTGCTGATTGTATGGAGGTTCTCCATCTTTGGCTGCGGAGTATGTAATCAATCTGGTTTCGATGTTGGCCATATGGTGTTGTCCATGTGTAAAGTCTCCTCTTGTGTTGCTGGAAGAGGGTGTTTGCTATGACCAGGACATTCTCTTGGCAGAACTCTATTTGCCCTGCTTCATTCTGTGTTCCAAGACCAAACTTGCCTGTTATTCCATTTACTTTTTGATTTCCTACTTTCACATTCCAATTTCCTATGATAATGTGGACATTTCTTGGTGTCTGTTCTATGAGGTGTTGTAGGCCCTCATAGAACTGGTCAACTATGGATTCATCTGCACCAGTGGTTGGTGTGTATATTTGGATTACAGTTATATTGAAAGATTTGCCTTGGATTCTGACTGAAATCATTCTGCCAATTTAAAGATTACATCCCATTACTGGTTTTCTCACTCTTTTATTGACAATTATGGCTACTCCATTTCTTCTGAGGTTTTCTTGTTCACAGTAGTAGATATGATGGTTTCCAGAGCTGAATTCGCCCATCCCTGTCCATTTTAACTCACTGATTCCCAAGATGTCAATGCTTATTCTTTCCATTTCCTTTTTTATCACTTCCAGATTTCCTTGATTCATAGATCTCACATTCCATGTCCCTATGCAGTATTGTTCCTTACAACACCGTATTTCTCCTCCCACTGTCCTATCCACCCCCCTCTTCCGACCTGGTGAGCTAAGCATTTTTGCTGGAGAAACTCTGCTCAGGCGGTGCCCAAATGAGGCTCCTTTCATGTCCCAAAGTGCAGCTCTCGGATATCGAAACCCGACCTTCCAATCTCCAGCTCAGTGTCTTAACCACTATACCACCAGGGGAGCTGCACTGTGAGGAGGCTGTGGCTCAGTGGTTAAGAAGCTCACATTGTAAGCTGGAAGGCTGGCAAGTCAGCAGTTTGAGACCCAGGTACTGTATGAAGCTCACATTGTTAGCTGGAAGGCTGGCAAGTCGGCAGTTTGAGACCTAGATATTGTATGACGGATTGAGTGCCCATCTCTGTCCCAGTTCTTGGGAACATGAAATGAGCCTCATTTGGACGTTCTCTGAGCAGAGTTTCCCCCCGCAAAAGTCATTTCAACCCAGAATAATTTCTAACTAAGACACTGAAGAAAACACACCAGAAATAAAAAGCTACAGTATTCTACTTCCCACTAGCATAGAGGCCATCATTGTTCTGAGGCAGGCACAAAATACATTCCTCACAGCAGGACAATTTCTGAGTACAGCATCTCCTCAAAGTCAAACTTAGTCACTTAAAATAACTTGTGACCCCCCTTTTTGTACATTAAACATCCCATTCTGGACCCAATCAGGCTTCAGGTTCCCATGAATGTTCAAGAAGACAAGAACACTTTCTGCCTAGTTGCACTCATTTTTCTCACTTAAAACGGTATCGGGAAACTGGCTAGATATGGCCTTGAAGACCTCTTTCTTTCAGTAGACAAGCTGCAGTTGTGTTATCCCTCCAAAAATGCTCTCACAAGCAGGCATTGATGGCTGCAGCTTTTAGCCAATTTCCTCGACACACACAGACAGGCTTGTTTTTGTAAGACGGGTTCTAGTTTCCACAGTCTTCATTTTGTTGGTTTCTTCTCATGTGGTGTGGCACTTTGAAGTACTGATAAACATGCAAATTGACACAGAATAAAATAGGTACCTGTTTGTATCCTGTTACTATACAACAGGAGTGTACAACAGATCTGGCCCCCGGGCCATAGTTTGGGCACCCCTGAACCATGTTACTGGTCCACGGCCCCAAAGGTTTGGGCAACCCCAAACTTTTTAGGTTATACAACCTATTTAGGTTATACAACCTAAATAGCTGTCTATTTTTTAATCTTGAAATTCTTAAAAAATGTCCCTCTACTTTATGTGCTTTTTAAATTTGTTGTAGAATTCACAGTCTGAATACTGTGTCTTGATACATTTAAGTTTTGCTTATTTTTTCCCTCCCTTCCAAACAGGTGCCTCTAAGTACAACAGTTTTTATGTTTTCTGCAAAAGTTCCTGCCATGCTGTGAAACCAGGAAAGCTTCGGGTTCGTTGCAGAATATGCCAGCAAGGGACACTGACTCTAGCAAGGGTAGGCAAAAAATTTCTGTCTTTAAAAAAGTGAAACACTTGTTGGCAAACATGAAAGGCAGCCTGGTGATAAATACTGTATATTGTCACAATTGTGAATAGAGTGGGATACAAAATATTTGCTAATCTCTTACTTGGTGACTATCCACAGAAGGGAGATCTTTGAATGGTTAGGAATCTTAACAAATACAAAACCATGTATTGACATAGATGTTTTTTTTTATTCTACTCTTTTATTGCTTTACTCAGAATGAGTATGGTGCTTGGAATTGTCCCTTTAATGCAGGGATTCTCAACCTGCGGCCCGTGGGCTAGATGCAGCCCGCAGCATCATTTCATGTGACCCAACACCAGCTCCACCACACCAGGAAGTGCTGTGTGGTGGAGGAAGGGCAAAATGGCTGTCCAGCCTCTGAAGCTGTCTGAGGGAGTGTGACCTAGCCCCTTGCTTTAATGCAGTTGTGTGTTGTTGTTTTTTAAAATAGTTTTTGGAACAGTCTGTTGAAACAATGTTTTTTGTTACTTCTTTGTTAGTATTCAGCCATGGGAGGACAATTTTATTTTCTTCTGCCTTTATGCATTTTTTTATTTGGTGCATTTGTTCTGTCCTGGTTGATAGCTTGCATTAGTTTTGCACTTTGGTCCTTTTAGGGTGTGTTCTATTTCACCACGTTGTTTCTCATTAGAATTTGAACTTCATTGTTTCTTCTTGAGCCATTCTGAATATTTAAAATAACACACACAACAGAATATATTTATTTTAAAAAATAAAAATACATACTGTGGGACGTACTTTAAAGTTGATATGTGTTGAATCTAGCAACAGATAGAATAGGTTCCAATGCCGAGAGAGAGAGAAAGTTGCAAGTTAGCTGTTATAATTTAGATTTTTAATGACCAGATTTTTAATGACCAGACCACATGTTCCAAAGGGTGAAAAATCTCACCACAATGGAATGTTTTATTGTTAAATCATCTGTAATATCTGTTGTTCAAAATTCTCTTCATGAGAACTCAGAAACACTCTCAAAGAAAACTATTTTGATGTTGCCCTCCCTCCTATTTTTGACAAATATCCCTCTGGGTAGAAAGTTAACACATGCCCAGTGTACTCAAACTATTGTGTCAGAATTTTTGTAAACTGAAGGTAAGTGTAAACAACATGGAAGTAGCCACAATTACTTGAAATCTTATTCCTTAGTGTTGTAAGTCATAAATAGAACTAATGGAACTTCGAAGAGCTGACTCAAAATATCCAATGATTCAATGGACCAACTAGTTGGAACTTATTACACTAAGCAAAAAGATTTCAGTCATTATTTCATTGTGTTCTTCAAAACTCGTTTTATTTTGAAGAAAGTAGTTCTAAGGATAAAGTAGTCAATAGAAGGAGCACTCTGGTCTTGATGGCTTAAAGTTCTACTGGGCTGGTGTCAGCAGAACAGAAATCTCAGTTGACTCATGTTTTATTTAATTTTGGCTTTTGCAAGATTTCCTTTCAGCCAAAAAAAATGCTCTCATCTTGGAAACATGGCTGGGAATCTAGCAGATCTACATTCTTCTTTTTCTGACTATCTCTGCACTCCCAACGGGCTACTTTTCTAAAGTGAGAAGGCATTAGAGAATCTTTACAGTGAATTAGGAGGGTTGGCTGGCTGGATATCTCAATTAGATAGGAAAATCCAGAGATTGGGAGTTCAGTTCCCACTGTACCTTCAGGTGAAGAACCAGCCTGTGTAGTCATGAACAGACGGCACATTTCCAAGGTGTCCCAAGATGAAGAGAACGATAAAGCACTTTGGCTTATTCTCTATCAAGAAAACCCTGAAAAGGATCATCATTCATCAGAACTGACTTGATGACTCGTTGGTTAGAACTGCAGGGGAGTGCCACTACGTTATTGTGCAACAGAGTACAACAGCATTTTACAAGTCAATTCTAAAAATGGAGGCACCCCAAACAAAAAAATTGTAACTCTGAAATTATGCTTAGGATCAGCACCAAATTTGGCACAGATGTAGCAGACAATCTGCTCTAGCTGTATCATTGTGCTTACTTCCATGTAGTTTACACTTAGGGTTATTTCACCTGTACACCGTTTGTACGTGTTTTAAAACAAAGAGAATCTACACTTGAAAGAATGAAAGCGCGGCACCAAAATGGCCGCCGCACTCTTTGCGGCCCCCCCACCCAGACTCAGACATCCGGGTGAGATAGGGGGCGTGGCCACCCCTCTATAAAAGGGGTGGCCACGAGGCAGCCGAGCTGCCATTTTAGAATCACGATGGAGAGGAGAAGTTTTCTCCGTCGTGTTCTCTTTTTAGCTGCCCCTTGTGCCCGGAGCTGTTTTGAGTTTACCTCTTGGCTACCGCGGTACTTCGGGCGCAGGAGCTTGATCCCTGGATAGGGATCCTTTGGTGATTCATCTTCTTTTAGGGAGACATGGCTCCCAAGCGAAAGGCCCCGGCAATGAAGCCGCGGCCGAGATGAAGGACTTTTCCTGGCCCTTCATTGGATGGGGGCCAGCCTCCGGGTCGAAGGACCAGGGCTGTGCCCCATGGCGGGGCAGCGATCGGACCTTGCCCACTGTTACCAGTGGGGCCGGTCAGGCTACCACTTGGCAGCCGGGTGCCAGCTTCATAGCCGGGCCGGCGCAGGCTGGCCCCTCGGGGGCTTTGGCCCCGAGCGCAACTTTACAGGGCCCAGTTCTGGGTATGGCCCTATTCTGGCCCTGGCTCCCCTTTTGGGTTGCCATTTCACCAACTGCCTAGTGGGCCGTCCGGCCCACCCGGCCCACCTTATACTGGGGGCTCTGAGGCAGTGGATGCTTTAATAGCATGTATAGTAGTGCTGGAGGCATCTTTGGGCATTGCCCAGCCACCTTCTGAGGGGGGCGCAACCACTTCTTCAACGGCGGCCCCTTCGTCGATCCTGGCCGACTCGTCGACCGTGATGCTTCAGCGGGCGGCCAACCGGGTCGAGCTGCTTGAGAATGTCTGGCCAGCCCCGGCTGGTGCCTCGCAGCTCCCCGTGTGACCTGATGTACAGGCTGGGAGCAGCCAAGGGTGGTCCCAGAGCTCGATTCCGGTCGCGAGCTCCGATGCCCACCGTGGGCTGGAACCCCCGGTGGGGGCGGCTCACAGGGGTGCGACTAGTGAGTATCAGGTTCAATTTAGTGCACCACCATCACTTTCCACTTACACTGGGGGGGGGGGTTCAGTGGCCCTGGCCGCGTCAAGTTGATGTGGGTGGGCAGCCGTTACCACATTGTCCCATTAACCCCTGGTTCCCAAATGGTCCCTCGTTCAGGGTGGGGGTGTCCGCCCCTGGGGCCGTGCCGAGCATCGCAGGGGCTGTTCAGGTCCCGCTGCGTATACCCTCTATACAAAATGTGCCGTCGATGGCTTTACCGACGGCTGGTTATTCCTTGCCCCTGGGTGATCATTTCTCACAGGTCACAAGGGACAGAATTTGGAGAGGGGAGTATGTTGATATTTTCTCCCTCTTGAACCGTGAGCCCACTAAGGAGGAGAGGGAGGGTCAGGATGACAGAGACAAGAAGCTGTCCCGTCGTCGTAAGCCATCGCGTAACTGGGCCAACTGGTTGCTGGCATACTTTATATATATGACGGTATGCCTCAGGGCCTGGCCTGATTTGGCCATTCCGATGGTTCAATACCTTGATAATATTTACAGGGCGATGGTTGATTTCCCAGGCCCATCGTAGTTGGCTTACGATGAGGAATTTAGGATGAGGGTGGCCCTACATCCTGAGATAAGGTGGGATGAGCCCTGTCAGCAATTGTGGCTCTTGTACATGACTCCCACGCGACTGGCGACTGGTGATAGGTACCATTGTGGTCATGCTGTGCAGCGGGCTGCTGCAACACGGGCTTCCCGCCAACCGGTGGGGCAGGGGGTTCCAGCCCGCCTGCTGTGTTGGAGCTTCTCAGCTAACGACGTGTGTAATAAGCGCCAGTGTCGTTCCCGACACGAGTGTCCCTTTTGCGCTGGCCCCCACGCCGCCTCCGCGTGCCCCCGGGCTGGTGGGTCATGGGGCAGAGGTAGGGGTGCACAGGGGGCGTTCAGAGCTCCGTCTGACGGAACTAGCCAGGCAAAAGGCCCCCTCCCCAATTAGTGTACTCATGCTGGAGCGATGGCTCTCCGCTTATCCAAGAAGGGATGATGCGAGGTACCTGCTGGAGGGTTTCCAATGGGGCTTTCGTATTACATTCAGGGGTGTTAGGGGCCCCAAGATGCTCCTAATTTAGTTTCCTTGAAAGGTAACGAGGAGGTTGCTGCACTGAGCATAGCTAAGGAAGTTGAGGCTATGAGAGTAGCGGGCCCCTTCTTGGAACCACCTTTCCCTAATTTGAAGGTCTCCCCTCTGGGGCTAGTACTGAAAAAGAACCCGGGTGAATGTCGTCTAATCAACCATCTAGCTTACCCTGCGGGTTCTTCGGTCAGTGATGCGATTCCTGATGACCTTGTTCAGTCAGGTACACGTCGTTTGTTCAGGCCCTACGAGTGGTACGCTCATGCGGTCCCGGTGCTTTCCTGGCACAGTGTGATATGAAATCGGCTTTCTGATTACTGCCAGTGCACCCAGGGGATTTTGAGCTATTGGGTTTTAGGTTCCAAGGGGAATTTTACTTAGATAAGGCCATGCCTTTTGGCTGCTCTATTTCATGCTTGGCATTCGAACGATTCAGTACTTTCCTTCAGTGGGCCTTTGCTCGCAGGTCGGGGTCCCAGTCTCTAGCCCATTACCTCGATGACTTTTGGTTCAGGGGTGAACGGGGCTCGGACACGTGTACGCATCTCCTCACTACATTTCAGACACTCATGCGGGAACTGGGTGTCCCCTTAGCGCCTGAAAAGACCGAGGGCCCAGCTACTAAGCTCACATTTCTAGGCATTGAAATTGACTCTGTCACACAGGCATCCGGGTTACCCATGGATAAGGTGGCTCGGATCTCCGTGGCAATTTTGGCATTGATTGCCAAACGTAAAGTGTCCCCTCGTGAGCTGCAGCTACTTCATGGCCACCTTAACTTTGCCTGCAGGGTGGTGACACCCGGCAGAGCATTGGCCAGGCGCCTGTGTGACGCCATGGCTGGCCTGTTAAAATGCCACCACAAGGTCCGGCTGACCTGGGGCATATGGGCGGAACTTTCGATCTGGCTCAAATTCCTCCAGGATTTTAACGGGGTCTCTTCCTGGAGATCAGACCTTATGGTCTGCCCTAGATTTCAAGTACAGTCGGATGCCTCCGGCTCCCTGGGTTATGGGATTTACTCTGAGGGTAGGTGGACTTACGGCCGATGGCCTCACGCATGGCTTGGCACGGATCGCCTCCGCGATCTTACCTTCCTTGAGTTTCTTCCCAATTTGGGGAGCACTGATGCTATGGGGCGACGAGTGGGCCAACTCAGTGGTCCAATTTTGGTGTGACAATGCGGCAGTGGTGCACATTGTCAACACCCAGACGTGCAAATCCCCCAGGGTCATGGCATTGGTTTGTCAATTCTTTTTGAGAAGCCTACGCCTAAATGTGCTGTTCAGGGCCAGACATGTACCAGGTATTAATAACGATATTGCTGATGCTTTATCCCGCCTGCAGATCCCCCGGTTCCGTGCCTTGCTCCGGAAGCAGAGGAATTCCCCTCACCACTCCCGGCCGATATTTGGACGTTTGGCGAGGAGAGGTGAACCGGGCGACCGGCATGTCTTTGGCACCTCGCACGCGTAAGGCGTATCAACATGCTTTCATACGATTTAGAACCTTTTGCGAGTAACTACAGTTACCTCAAGTGTGGTCAATACCAGTGGACCAGGTTTTACAATACATGTTTATCTTCACAGTCAGGGTTTGGCCCCCCGTACTATAGCCTTCAGGCTTTTGGCACTGGCATTTATGGCCAACGTGAGGGGCTTCAATGACTGCGTGAGTTACTTCTGCATGTGTCGTGTTTTGGAGGGGTGGACACGTGAACGTGTCCACCGCCCGGACACGCGTCACCCCAGTTCGCTGGAGTTTCTGACCCACCTTGCACGAGGCTGGCATAACTTATGTTAGGATAGGTATGAAGTGGCTCTTGGTCACGCAGCTACCACGGTAGCCTTTTTTGGAGCACTCCGCATCAGTCAGTTGGTACCAGAGTTGGTATTTTTTATTTATTTATTTATTTATTAGTCAAATTTGTATATGCCGCCCGCTCAGGCATGCCCGACTCAGGGCGGCATCACAACAATGCACAAAAATACATAAAACATTATAAAAACCCCCAACCCACCCCCTTTAAAAACCCCTATATCCCACCCACCCATCCCATCCACTATAAAAGGAAGAAAAAGGAAGAGGAAGAGGAAGAGAGAGAGTTCTTATACAAGCCAGCAGGCGGGCACCATAGTCCCATTCGGGCCCCACACCTGCCCTGCCAGCCAGGTCTTCACTCCTTTCCTGAAGGGCAGCAATTCACTTTGGAGTCTTAGGTCTATTGGCAGGAGGTTCCAGAGAGTTGGAGCGGACACGGAGAAGGCCCTCCTTCGGGTGCTAGACAAATGTGCATCCCTCGTTGGTGGCACAATTAGAGAACCCCTCCGGTCCGCTCTAGTTGGACGGGCAGACACTCTTGGGACGATGCGGTCTCTAAGGTATCCTGGCCCCCTGCCATATAGGGCTTTAAAGGTCAAAACCAGCACCTTAAATTGCACCCGGAGACAAACTGGTAACCAGTGCAGCTCCCGGAGTAGCGGAGAGGCATGGGCATATCGCCCACACCACATTACCACCCGGGCCGCCGCATTCTGGACCAGCTGCAGCCTCCGAATGGTCGTCAAGGGCAGCCCCATGTAGAGCGCATTACAGTAGTCTAGTCGGGAGGTAACCAGAGCATGGGTGACCATAAGCAAGGAGCCCCGGTCCAGGAGTGTGTGCAATTGGCGAATCACCCGAAGTTGGGCAAAAGCCCTCCTGGCCACAGCCGCCACTTGTTCTTCCAGCAGCAGCCGCGAGTCCAGAAGAACCCCCAAATTGCGCACTGGGTCTGTCTGGGGCAAAACAGCCCCATCCAGTACCAAAGGTGGTAACTCCCTGGATAACACGGGGCCCCTTATCCACAGCCACTCTGTCTTGCTGGGATTCAGCCGAAGCCCATTGGCCCCCATCCAGACCCCAATGGCCTCCAGGCAACCGGATAGGATTTCAACAGCATCACTGGGGTCCCCACGGGCCGAGATGTACAGCTGAGTATCATCCGCGTACTGATGGTACCGCACCCCGTGGGAACGAATGATCTCACCCAGTGGCTTCATATAGATGTTAAATAAGAGAGGAGAGAGCACAGAGCCCTGCGGCACCCCATACTTAAGGGGCCTAGGGCTGGACCTCTCACTCTCTAACCATACCGACTGGGTACGGCCCTCCAGAAATGAGGAAAACCAGGACAACACAGTGCCCTGGATCCCCAGTCCTTTGAGCCGTTCCAGAAGGATACCGTGGTCGACGGTATCGAAAGCCGCTGAGAGGTCAAGAAGAGCAAGGACGGATGGACAACCCCCGTCCCGCTCCCGCCAGAGATCATCCATCAGTGCGACCAATGCCGTCTCCGTTCCATATCCGGGCCTGAACCCTGATTGAAAGGGGTCTAGATAATCCGCTTCCTCCAGGACTCTCTGCAGCTGGCGCGCCACCGCCTTCTCCAAAACCTTACCCAAAAAGGGCAGGTTGGAAACTGGCCTGTAGTTGTTAAGGACGGCTGGGTCGAGGGACATCTTCTTCAGGAGGGGGCGCACCAAAGCATGTTTTAGCTGTGCAGGAAATACCCCCTCCCGTAAAGAGGCATTTATTATCCCCCCTATCCAGCCACCTGTTACCTCCTTGGAGGCTTTCACCAACCAAGTAGGACAGGGATCCAAAGGACATGTAGTGGCACGAACAGCTGCAAGGAGCCTGTCCACTTCATCAGGGACAACAGGATCGAACTGATCCCAGATCGTACAGCAAGACTGCGCTCCGGCACCCCCCCCCGACCCTCCCCATCCACGCCAGGATTCAACCCTGAACGAATCCGATCGATTTTCTCCACCAGATGGTCAGCAAAGTCCTCAGCTGAACCCTGCCAACCGGGCACCGATCCCCCCCTACCAAGGAGGGACCTGGTTACCCGGAACAGGGCGGCTGGGCGATTATCAGCGGAGGCAATAAGGGCGGTGAAGTATTGCCGCCTCACCACCCCTATCGCCACTAGGTAGGCCCTAATAGCAGCTCTAGCTAGTGTCCAATCGGAGTCATCCTGGGTCTTCACCCAGCGGCGCTCTAGGCGTCTCTTTGCCCGTTTGAGTTCACGCAGTTCATCTGTGAACCACGGAGATGACCTAGTCCCCCGGGCGCGGAGAGGCCGCAGTGGCGCGATTTCATCCAAGGCTACTGTTGTCGACCTATTCCACAGGTCGACAAGTGCCCCGGGTGAATCGCGTAGCCGATCCAGAGGAATATCCCCCAGTTCCCTCTGGAATCCATCTGGATCCATTGGTCTCCGAGGGCGGGCCATTTTAATCGGCCCAGCCTCCCTACGGTAAAGTGTCGCCCCCAGGAAGTCAAGAGTCACCAGATAGTGATCCGACCATGGCACAGGTGAGATGACTAAATCCTGTAATCTTAGATCACTCTGCCACCGCTCCGACAAGAAAACTAAGTCTGGCATGTGACCACTGCCTCTGGTTGGACCCCGAATTACCTGAGTCAGGCCCATGGCTGCCATGGAAGCCATGAACTCCCTTGCCACCTCAGAAGCCGTCCCCAGCGATGGCAAATTGAAGTCCCCCAGAACCATAAGTCTCGGGAACTCCAACGCCAGCATCGAGGCGGCCTCGAGAAGCTCAGGCAGGGCATCCCTTACCCTGCAAGGGGGCAGGTACAGGAGTAAGATCCCCAGCTGACCCTTGGGGCCCAACCGTAGAAGCAGGGCCTCGCAACCAGACACTTGTGGAGCAGTGGCCCTAGCAACTCCCAAAGACTCCCTGGCAACAATGGCGACACCACCGCCCCTCCCCTCACCTCTAGGCTGGTGCCAAATACCGAACCCAGCTGGACACATGTCCGAGAGAGGTACTCCATCTTCAGGAGTCAGCCAGGTTTCAGTGATGCATGCCAGGTCGGCCAGCCCTTCCTGGATGGCATCTTGAATCAGGGGGGCCTTATTACAAACCGATCTGGCATTCACCAGCAGCAGCCTAAGGGTGGGGTCACTCCGGATCTGCCGCTCAGGGCCCAGAGATGTACCGGTAGGGCTGGAATGAGGGACCGCAATTAAACATCGGACCCGCATTCCCCGAGTGCGGCCCGCCCCACGATACCCGCCATACCGCCCCATGCCCGTCACAACACCTATATGAATCTCCGGAACCTCCCTAGACGGAATGCTGCCCC
The DNA here is from genome assembly GCA_035047305.1 of Bradypodion pumilum. Taxonomy (NCBI): domain Eukaryota; kingdom Metazoa; phylum Chordata; class Lepidosauria; order Squamata; family Chamaeleonidae; genus Bradypodion; species Bradypodion pumilum. The sequence continues at coordinate 95,145,501 of JAWDJD010000001.1, forward strand.
TCCTTCCTGGCTGGCAAGGCCAACACTCTCTCTTCCCTCCCCCTCCGCCATCCCCCCCCAATTCCAGCACCGAACATTGGCTCCTAAAACGCACAAAAAGCGCTGGCGAGTCCTGCCGTCCACATCTCCTTTTTCTTCCCCCCAGATAGGGAGGGCGGAGGCAAGGAGCTGGAGGGGACGTCCGTGTGCGGGAACAACATCCACGGCAGCGTCTTCGGCTCCCCACTACCATGAGGAGCCCTCCTAAACTCCCCGCCCGATGGCGGGGGGCAGGGAGGGACGGCCTAGCGCGATGGTTACGGCACCTGTGGCTCCCTTGGGCAGAAAGGCCCTCCAACCTCCCCGCCCAATGGTAGGGGGCGGGGGGGGGGGACAATCCTGCGTGGCTGCGGCAGCGGCGGCGTCCCTCCTCGGAGCCTCCCGGGCCACGGGAGGCTCCTTTTATCTCCCCGCCGGTGGTGGGGGCGGGGAGAGCGCGGCGGCGGCGGCGGCGGCGGCGGCGTCCCTCTTCGGAGCCTCCCGGGCCACGGGAGGTTCCCTTTATCTCCCCGCCGGTGGTGGGGGCGGGGAGAGCGCGGCGGCGGCGGCGGCAGCGGCGGCGTCCCTCTTCGGAGCCTCCCGGGCCACGGGAGGCTCCCTTTATCTCCCCGCCGGTGGTGGGGGCGGGGAGAGCGCGGCGGCGGCGGCGGCGGCGGCGGCGGCGGCGGCGGCCCTCTTCGGAGCCTCCCGGGCCACGGGAGGCTCCCTTTATCTCCCCGCCGGTGGTGGGGGCGGGGAGAGCGCGGCGGCGGCGACGGCGACGGCGGCGGCGTCCCTCTTCGGAGCCTCCCGGGCCACGGGAGGCTCCCTTTATCTCCCCGCCGGTGGTGGGGGCGGGGAGAGCGCGGCGGCGGCGGCGGCAGCGGCGTCCCTCTTCGGATACATACCATTGTGTAAGGCGGATGTGTCTCGTAGGGCACTGGAACTCGACGATGTCTATGTCACGCATGAGTGGGCTCAATTGGGGATACGGTCCTCAAAGGTTGTTCAGCACGGCGTAGGCAGTGGAGTTAGACTGCTACGAGGTTTCATTGGAGACATCTGTCCGGTTGGTGCCCTACATGAATTTTTTGGCAGTGCCTGCTGCACGCCCCAGCCTGTTTTTCTGCCACCAGGATGGGTCTACCTTTACCAAAGTAAAGTTACGGAGGGTGACCGGTACCGCGCTTCGCGGTGTGGGGCCCATTTTGGCACCCGTCTATTTAGGATAGGCGTCGCGTTGACCGCGGCTACGTTTGGGGTACTCGGAGGCGGATATATGTGTACGCGTATTTCTTATATGTACGTCCCCTCACTGTATGAGTACCTAGTTATGTCCTTAACCTCTTATCCTCTTTTACAGATCCTGTGTGTCTCTGCACACCGGTGGCAGTGGGGCTGGTGGGCCGCAGCTATGTACACTGGGCAGCAGTATATGCTGAGGCGACAGAGTGTGGACCCCAACTTGGGCTGCGTGCATCCGCGCGTATGCGATGGTATGGTATGCGCGGCACAAGGGGGCAGGAACTGTTGCCATTCCTGATGTCCATAAGGGATGCTGGACCGCCCGACGTTCTTATTCTGCACCTCAGCGGCAATGATCTTATACGGATCACTGCTATTCCTTAAACTGTCAGGGTGCAGTGACCTGGCTTTTTATATCATGTATGCTTACACACGGTCGCTATGGTCTAACATCGTGCCGAGACACCATTTTAGGGGAGACGTGGATCTCCGTGGTTCGGACCGTTCCGGCGGTCAGTGGACAGGGCTCTTGCTGAGCATGGCTGAGCATGGCTGGGAGACAGCCATTGGAAACCTGCGGATAGGCTTACAAAACTTTTTGCTGGTAGGCAGGATATGGGGTCCACCTGTCGGCTGGAGGTATGTACTTCTTTCTGGGCGAGGTGCAAGCAGGCCTGGTGACCGAGCTGATGGTCGGGGTCGGGGCGGTTAGTATCATGGACGCCTCCCCGTGTGGCGGGTAGCACTGGTAAGGTAAAGATTTATGACCCATAGGTATCCGGCAGGTTCGCAATTGAATGGCCAACACTTAGACAGGTACAGGGGTAATAGCTTTGGCCGGTCAAGGACGAACCAGGCAAGGGGTGATGGCAGGAGCTTAACAGCCTGCATCACCTTGATATTTAACGGATACACATCATAGGGTGGGGTCAGTAGATAGTTTATTGACTCCGGTCAACAATTTGTTTGTGTCAACAAACAAATTGATACAAATAGTTACATGTAGCCAATTGCCATTGGCAGTTTGGGAGGAACCTTACCAGTGTTACTTCGCCCTGCTTGCCTTAAAAAATTACAATTGGATGACTACACCAATTGAAAGTTATAATTCGGACTAGGGCATTATTCAATAAAAGTGGCCCGATGCCTTTATCCATATACCGGTGTCTGAGTCTTTCTTTGGGGGGTGCGCCTGCAATGAAAGTGCATCGCCAAAATGGCCGCCGCGCTCTTTGCGGGCCCCCCCACCCAGACTCAGACATCCGGGTGAGATAGGGGGCGTGGCTACCCCTCTGTAAAAGGGGTGGCCACGAGGCAGCCGAGCTGCCATTTTAGAATCGCGACGGAGAGGAGAAGTTTTCCCCTCCACCCCCTCCCTAGTGAACAGTGTGATTTTTTTGGTCGCTTCGGGGCCGGGTGGGAATTTTTGGCCCGAACCTACAATTGGCTTTTTGGTTCTGGCTTTTTTGCCCATCCCACACTGTTGCTAGTGTTTGAGCAAAGGGGTAAGTTGACTTTGGTCACTTTGGCGGGTAGCACTGGTAAGGTAAAGATTTATGACCCATAGGTATCCGGCAGGTTCGCAATTGACTGGCCAACACTTTGACAGGTACAGGGGTAATAGCTTTGGCCGGTCAAGGACGAACCAGGCAAGGGGTGATGGCAGGAGCTTAACAGCCTGCATCACCTTGATATTTAACGGATACACGTCATAGGGTGGGGTCAGTAGATAGTTTATTGACTCCGGTCAACAATTTGTTTGTGTCAACAAACAAATTGATACAAATAGTTACATGTAGCCAATTGCCATTGGCTTTTAGGGAGGAACCTTACCAGTGTTACTTCGGCCTGCTTGCCTTAAAGAATTCCAATTGGATGACTACACCAATTGAAAGTTATAATTCAGACTAGGGCATTATTCAATAAAAGTGGCCCGATGCCTTTATCCATATACCAGTGTCTGAGTCTTTCTTTGGGGGGGGTGCGCCTGCAAAGATGACAACTTCCAAACTCTGAAAGGCTCTGACAGAGGAGAAAATAGGGGGGATGTGAATTTGACAGTTTCGTTAAACAATTTCTGGTTTGGTGTTACAGTATATTGAAACCATCCTCAAATTGGGGCAGCACAAATGCACATATACAAATGTCTCCTCCTCTGCATGGGTGCTTTCTGTGCTTGTTGATTTCGTATGAAGAATAATATTTCTTCAGGGCTGCAAGTACAGTGGTACCTCGCTTAAAGAGCATAATGTGTTCCACGGGATTGCTCTTTAAGCGAGTTTGCTCTTTAAGCGAAACACTATTGTAAGTGACCAATTGTGACTTCTGGCAGAGGGGGGGAATAGTGAACCCCAATTTAGTTGTTAAGCAAGCTTTTGGTTGGTTTTAGTTGTTAAGCGAGGCGACTATTCAGTGAAAATTCTGCTCTTTAAGCGAATTAGTCTCTAAGCGAGGTGCTCTTTATGCGTGGTTTTACTGTATTAATAAACTGTTCTCCGATTTAATTGAGCAGAAATCAGTGAAGTTCAAAAACTCAGAAACCATATTTCAGGTCTGTGCATATAGCTAAATTAGAAAGATACAGTACAGATTGATTTTCTGTTTCTCTCATAGTTTTCATTGACTGTTTCAACTTTTGTATATGTTTCAGTAATTAGATGTTTCCACAACATCTAATACTTTTATAGATTTGCTGTAGTCTTTGTTATTAGCCTGTTTTCTTGCTCCAGACAACCAACTCAGCAGTTTTATAGTTCCAATATTGGCTTCTTGTACTTTGAAATTAGCATCTACTTCTGTTTTTCTTGTTTATGGCAAAACTTACTGTTTTTGGATTCAACATGCAAATGTTTCCTTATAAGAAAGACACTTCTAATATATTGGCCAAAATCCAGTAATTTGCACTAAAGTGAGCCATCGAATCAATGAAGATTTGGTGAGTCAAGTGGGGCTACTTTAATTTAAGTGGGGCTACTTAAATTGCTGCTTACTTTAGCATATTAAGTTGCAACTTAAGAAGACCTATTTGAACAAATGAAACTTACTGAGAAGCTGAGTCACCAAATCCCCATTGACTCAGTGGGCCTATTCTAGCCCTATTAGAATAATAGAATGACTGAGTTGGAAAGGACCCATGAGATCATCAAGTCCAACCCCCTGCTCAATACAGAAATCCAAATCAAAACATATCTCTGCAGCATTGGAGCAGTCATCATTGGTTCCACTGTTGTACAGCGCTAACAGTAATTAAGTTTTCCCCCTGATATTCAGCCCATAACTGGTTTCCTGTAGTTTCAGCCTGTTATTACGTGTCCTGCACTCTGAGATGATAAAAAACCACATCCTTCCCCTTCTCTTTATGACTCTCTTTCAAGTATTTGAAAAGTGCTATCACTGTCTCCTCTGTTGTTTTATAATGAGGCTGAATCTTGACCCTAATTTAAGGCTTGTTTATGGTCATTGAGCCTTTGGTTCTGACCCTCCTTTCCCTTTTCGATATTTTTGATTTGTCTTGTGGATATTATATGATATATTTATTGCATTGCTATTTGAACTTGTATTTATGTTCTTTTGTATTTCCTTTGCTTTTGTTCTGCCGCTTCGAGTCGCCTTCGGACTGAGGGAAGCGGGATACAAATAAAAACTGATAATGATTCAAGGCTGTCAAAAATCTTTTTGAATTCTGCTCCTGTATTCCAAAGGAAAAAGCTATTCTACCCAATTGTGTGTATTTCACAGATTTGGTAAGTATTTCCTGCACTCCCTGAGACTGAGTATACTAAGCATCAAGCTATTTTGCTACTCTCTTGTCTCCTGATACGCTCTATTCTTCATTGGCTTTACACTATAGGTAGTGGCCCTGTTGTCACACTTTCAGTGGGATGGGAGAGTAGAAACACCAGTGTCAGGAGGAAAATATGGTTCACAATAATGTTCCTACTCTTGAACATGCTTGCCAAGATTTCTGGGAACTAGTCCAAAAACATCTGGGGCCTCAAGGCTATGAAGTACTGTTCTACACATTGTAACATTTTACAGATTAAAACAGGGATCTTCCTTAGCATCAGAGAGTAGGGCTAACGGTGGCACCTAGCAGCACATTTTATAGCCCACCTTTTCTTACTCTTGCCTGCTAGTGAGAGATCACACAGTGCTGGAAAATTCCTTTTCAAGGGCACTTGCTGAGACAATAGAGACTATATTGCTGAGCAGAGAATTTATCAGGTATTATTCCCTATATCCCTAATACACAGCAGAGGCAGCAGATCCTCTTTACCAATTTGTATATCATTGTCTTTTCCCAGCCACACTGAACATTATCCCTGAAGTGGAAAGCCCATCTATTACTGAAGAAAAAGTGTTCCTGCTCATATTTGTAGTGTTAGGCTAGAGCCGTGATGGTGAACCTTAGCACTCCAGATGTTCTTGGACTTTAATTCCCAGAAGTCCAAGCCCTCATGAATCCGCATGAATGGGTTTACTGTGATTCATCCAGCCCACGCCACCCTCGTCACTCCTGGAAGCGGAAGTAAAACACGCCCATACGGTTAAGACTCTTCCGGGATAACCCTTCCTTCATATGGGCAAGTTTTACTTACACTTCCAGGAGCAACAAGGGCTGCGCAGGCCAGATGAATCGCAGTAAACCCATTCGTGCAGATTCATGGGTGCTTGGGCTTCTGGTAATTGAAGTCCAAGAACATCTGGAGTGCCAAGGTTTGCCATCACAGGGCTAGAGTACTTCCTTTCACTGTCTCACATCCTGAGTGCTACTTTACTTTTCTCTTTTCCTCAATCAAGAAGCTTTAATTCTCAGAAATGGAAAAGTTGAGTCTTCTACTTACCAACATGTTTTTTCCAGCCACACATGTTTCTTACCAGCAGCTCACTTTCATGGGTGACACCACACAACACAGAATATAAGCTGGTATTTGTTTCAGTGGCCTTCTCTTTGGTTGACATGAAAGCCAAACCTGTGTAAGAGCCGCATAAAATGTTGGGCGGAATAATCTTGCTTAGTCTAGTTAATCCTTTTTGGATTTGTAAACTGGTAATGGGCAATTTAATTGAATTGAACTTCATGAACATTCTCTCTTTCTGGCATGGAAGTCGACATTTTAAACATTCATAAGTATCCTTAGTCTAAAATCCTCTTTAGTTGTCATGCTTATTTGCATATTATTTTAAGAATGAATTTAATGTTTATAGTGTTGGAGAAAAGCTAAGGAAACCTCTCTCTTTCTAGCTCACTTACTGCTGATGCTTGCACCTTCTTTCTTTGTTTTTATATGAATTAATTTTAAGACTGAGTTTTATGAGTTTTTAATGGGCTCTTGCTGCAAAGGAGATTGCAGCTGAATTGGATTTAATTGTCAGGAAACAGAACTAACGGTGTACAGAAAGAGCACTGGATTATGATAATCAATGGTTGGCTTAAGTCTCACTGGATAACAGTTTCAGGTATTTTCAGGAAACAGCTGAGTTGGGACAGAAATAGGAAGTGCATGTGTTTCATTTTTTCTTATCAGATTTACTTTAACTACATTGACAATTACATTACTAAAAATCATCCTACAGTTTAATTGCATTTTCTGTTGCAATGATGTTTAGAACGTTCATAGCTACTCAAAGTTCCCAGACTATCAAGTCATAAAATACTACCTGATTTGGAGGCTGAGGTGTAATATAGTTGTTTGGAGGCAGGTATGAATTATACTGATAACAATACTGTTGATTAACTGTTTGCTGTCCATTCTATATACTAGTGTGACAGCTAGGTCAAAATTCTAAAAATGCCTGCATTAGCTCTGGAATAAATGCATGATAATTAATGCTGAGATTGATACAGGAGCCAGCACAGATACATCATTATTTTAAGGGTATGAGGATTTGCTCTCTAGGCAAAAGTAGAAGCAACATATTTTAGAGGGTCTTGTATCTACTGAGAGGCCTGATCTCCATTAAAAGACTACAGTGCCAAATGTCCCTTTCTCCATCATGGCTTTGTGATTTACACGCAACATATTTTTCACTTTGAATCTAAGGACACAGAAGTATACAGTAAACACTGCAAGATAGGCAGGCTGATCACAAACACATATTCCAGGTTATAAGTCACTACATCTCTACTTTTGCACATCCCCCCCAAAAACAACAACAACAAAAACTCAAAAAACAGTCTTAGAAATGCACAAAGGAGATTCTAATTTTATATGTATCTATGTAGTTGTGTGTTGTCTCATTTAGCAAGTGAATGGATAAAAAACAGGACTTGTGTATATTGTTTACATTATTAAGCTGAGCATGAGACTAACCTTTAATTATCTAATATAGTTTTATAACAGAACTTGGACTAGAATTGGAATTGAATCCAGAGTTAGTGATGTTTAGTGTCAAACCATTGAGATCAGTGAGATGTAACCTAACATATCTAGCCTAAATCCCACAGATTTCAAATTAATTTATATTCTTTTGATTTGAGTGGATCTGTCTGAAATATGACTAAAGTATGGGTTTAACTCAATGAATGTTTTGCATTTGTATTTAACTATTATCTTAGTTTTCTGGAATGTGGTCTATAAAATAATAATTGCACATGAGTAGTTGCTAGTTGGTTGGCTACCATTTCAGCAATAGAGTCAAAGACTTTCTCAAATGCACTAAAACAGCAGCAGACTTTTGGACTTTCAGAAGGAATCAGACATGTGAAACTAATCTGATTCCCATTTGAAGATATTCATACTTTTCATCAGTTCAATAGAAAGTGCCCATTTAGCATGCTCCTCAACATGATTCTGCCAGTGTTTCTAGACTTTCACACTTCCTTTTTGACAACACACAGCACTGTGGATTGCAATCTCATAAACACATCGATGGGACAAGGCTGCCTTGCTTGTCACTATCATACTGAACAGCTTTTTTGCCTACAGTGAAGCAGTCAGCATCCAAATAAAAATGAAGAGCATTGGGGGTGGGGGGAGAGAGCCTCGTGAGCCATACATAAGACAAATGTAGAAGGAGGAAGCAATAGCTTTATTGGATCACTAAACGAACAAACAAAATCATGATTCAAGGTCACTTCTTCAGGCATGCATCGGTTTCTTGTGGGTAAGGCAGGGAAATTATCAATGAAAGTCCAAACATCCAAGCATGATGATCTGTTTGCCAGGCTCTCTTCTCAGAAATGAATGTGAAAAAGCAGCAGTCCATTTGATACCCCTCCCCCATTTGACGAACACAGGAAACCAGGCATCTGCTTATCACTCTCTCCCAAATGGCCTATTGAGGCTGTAGTCTCAATACTATCCTAGTGGATGATAGTGGAATAGGATATTTTGTTTGTTGAGGTAGTTGATTTGTTGAAGTAGTTGATTCATGCAAAGTTCATTTTTCAATATTTCTAGAGCCGTTTCTTATATAGGGAAACTCTGACTTTCCTGTACCCTGAAACTTCCCAGGTTCTCCAAAAGCAGAGGAAGAGACAAAGGCACAATGCCCCACTGTCATAGGGAAAGGGATACTATGGTAATTAACAACTGCTACGGAAAGGCCTTTAATGGGATGATGTCCATTTTTCTGAGTTGCTTTTAATTAATTTTAATATTATTTACCCAGCTATTCAATTGATTTGATTGTGGTTAATTGTGTCTTAATATTATCATGTCTAGGTTGAAATCCTGTTGCACAACTCCATGGACATAACAGAAGCAATGTCAAAAGCAGTGACAAATCACTGTTAATTAGAGGCATTCTCTGGTGATTCTGCAGTGCAGGTAAAATGCCACAAAGTTGCTTGCACCCCACAATCACTGAAGGAGTCCTGTAATCAGCAGCAATTTGCCTTCACTGCTGGTGGTGTATGCATAGCTGTGCAACATGATTTGAGCCATTGTGGGTTTTAGCTGTATCATTTTTGTTTCAAAGTCATTTTGTGGGCTGCCTTAGATCCCTTTTTGGGGAGAGTGGTATGATGTAAATAATAAATAAAATTACTGGAAGGATGTTTTATTTATTCCAGAAACTATATTTTTTCAAGAGACTGTATGACTGTTAAATGTACTTCTTGGAAGTTTAAAAGAAAACGAGTAAAACTCCCTTTCCATTTATGATAATTTACATGCTGATAGGAGCACAGATTTTGCTGCAAAAACTTGGAGTATAGCATCATTTTTAGAGCCTGCCATCTTTACAGACTTGATTGCATGAGATGTTATGCTAATGAACAAATACACCTCTTAGAAATACCTTTGGCATGTTCAGAAAGAACTATATTTAGTTTGCTCACAGCTAAAACCAGCAGAAATCAGGTAACCAGTAAACCAGTAACTCAAGAAGTCCTAAATACAATTTAGTAAATCGAAATTGTAATAGGCTGTTTTGATCTTCAATTTTAAAAAGCTAAGCTTCTTTTCATGCTTTTTTCTTCTAATCTTGTACTTTTTATCTTGTATTTCATTTTAATTCTAGTAATATCAACTATTTTAAAATGATTTTTGTAAACAGTATCAGTATTGGTGGATTTGAACTAGGCATATTCTTTATATAATGGGGAAAATGACTTTCTCTTACTTTTTTTATACTGTGTCTTCATTTGTTCAGTCAAAGAATCTCTTCTATGGCACCTCCCAAGATTTTATTATTATTATTATTATTATTATTATTATTATTATTATTATTATTATTATTATTATTATTATTATTATTATTATTATTATTATTATTATTATTATTATTATTATTATTATTATTATTATTATTATTATTATTATTATTTAGCAGAATAGCTATTCTTAGTTTAAGTCAGTGTGGGGAGAAATAATCTGCCCTCTTGCAGCAGAGTGATGTTCCACTACTGTTTTGTATGTTATTTTTCAGCAAAAATAGACTGTTCAGAAGTCTATTTTGTATTTGAGATAGCGACCTTAAGTAATCATCGAGCAAGGTTGCCTTTTAAGAATTTTCTTCCTGAAAGCTCCCATTGAAATGGACACAAGTAGTATCCACACCCTGTATAAACTGCTGCAGGACCTCCTCAAATTACTATTGCTCATTTGTCTTGTATACCTATTGCAGGGATTTTCAACCTGTGCCCCGTGGGCCAAATGCGACCCACGACACCATTTCATGTGCCCCCCCCCCACTGCCTCACCATACCAGGAAGTGCCGTTTGGTGGAGTAAGTGCAAAATGGCCATCCCGCCCCCGAAGCTGTCTGAGAGAGTGTGACCTGGCCCCTGGCTTTAAAAGGTTGAGAACTCCTGGCCTAATGTAATCAAAGCAACACTGTTTAGTGTAGCAACTTACTATGAAAATCTTTGGGAGTTTAAGTCTTCTTTCAATGAAGTAATTCAAACTCCATATAAAACCTCAATCACCTCTTTTGGTAAGCAGAATTGTTTTTCCTAAGCAGGATTTTGACAAACATTTCTATTTTCCAGGTAAATAGGGGTAGGTTGGGTGGCATGTTCTGGCTATCCTTGCTTATGATCTTTGCTTTTAGGACTGCTCTTTATCCCTAAAAGTCTCAAGAGATTTTTGAAGAAACCCTGTAGGACAGGGTTAGGCAAACTCACAAGGCTGGGGGTTCTATTTCTGCCCCTGTTATATATGAATAACTGTGTTAATTACATTTCAAACGGCCACTCTGCTTGCCGCAGAAGCTGCGTAAATTACATGTCAAACAGCCACGCTGTTTGACAGCTGCTGATCTCAGCAGCTCACGTAATATCTTGAGACTTCAAGCGCACACAATTCAAATGCCAAGAAGCGCACAGTATAGATGTCAAATTTATATACTCTTGTAACATACGTTCAAATCATCCAATAATCTTTATCCCCGCTGTTTTGTATCAAGTTAAATGTGTATATAAGTCCCTGTTGCTCCCCTCCAAGTTGTGTTCAGACCCCAGAAATAAAAGAGCTGTATTTCACTACGCTGGTTGTCGCCTCCAGTTTCTGAACACCAAAGCCCCCCAGACCCCTCCTTGAGCTTTAAGGAGCCTGGAAAATGCTGTATCCTGTCTTTCATCCCCTAAAAAGAATGCAGGAAGTGCCTTAATTGTTTTTGTTTGGGGAATGGGGTATTGACACCCCTAAGTCCACACAGTGAATACTGCTCCTCTTTGAGAACTCCATCATTACAGAATGTCATTAAAACCTTTTTTTTTGGGGGGGGGGTTAATAAGGACCACAGTAATACTCTAGATCAGGGTTCCCAAACATTTCATGCCATAGGCCAGTCATGTGGTTGAGCAGGCTGGTCTTGTGATTCCTCCTGTCGTAAACGTGTCCGTAAAATGCATCCACGGCTGTTGTAAACGCATTTACGACAGCCACGGGTGCATTTATGGAAGCGTTTGCACATGCACGGGCATGTTTTACTTCCACATTTGGTAGTGGTGAGGGTGGGCCAGGCCACATGATTGGGTGCTGTGGGCCAGGGCCAGACCATGGGTCGTAGTTTGGCCACCCATGCTCTAGAGTGCTTTAAGATGATACAAGAAGTGTGATTTCAAAAGTAGCTCCACTAGCAGGCACCGCTTGAGTTTTCTCTGGAATTCTCAGAACCTACAAAAGTATTTCTCCATGTTTATATAGCCTGATTCAATCTTGAACTCCTGTTTTACACAGTCTGTACTGTATTTCTGTAATGCCATATTGAGTAGACTATTCAGTGAGAGCTCTGACACAACTGAGGATGGCCTCTGCATTTTACCCTTTTCATCTCTTCCTGTTCTTCCTTCATTTACTCTGACTTCAAGGATAGCCATGCTCTTCCCTCTGGATTGGACAGATAATCAGAAAGGGAAAGTATTATATCCATCTATCTCTTTCCTACACCAATGTTTCATTTTTCAGCACCCTCCTCCTTTCCCCTTGCCAGAATCCATCATGCAACCTCAGTAAAACATCACTTTTCACTCGCTACTCTTTCTCTGCCACATCCCTGGTTATTTGTTAATCCCTTTCCATATTATCTCTGGAAAAACTCTAATCTGATCTCCATCATGCTTGGTGCCTTATGAAGACATGCCACTTCCTTAACTAAAGGACTGGAAATTATGTACCCTTATGTTCTTGCGTATTTGGAAAATATGATAGATTCTGGACCCATTCTACTGGAAAGCAAGCATCCTATCCTTCAGTGGAACTGAATCACAGTCTCAGTGGGAAACAGCTTCAGAACACATTTGAGTTGAATTCCCTGTAGTCATCTCTCAGAAGATTTTATTCCCAGATAAAAGAGAAGCATATGCATCTGTAAACAGCTATATCTCAGGCAAATGTAGCAACAGTTTCCCAAAAGTAGAAAAATGGTGCTGCTTTCATTTTGGAGAGTTTATAGCGGGGGTGCCAAAACTTTTTTGGGCAGTAAGCTCGTCACATGGTTCAGCGGGCCAGTCGTGGTTCAGTGGGCTGGTCGTAGTCCAGTGGGCTGGTCACATGGTTCCTCCCACCGGAAGCAGAAGAAAAAAGCACCTTGCAATCTATTTTGCAACAGGATGAGATACATTTTAACCTGCCATTTTCTCTGTTTAAACCAGGGGTGCCAAACTATAGCTTGTGGGCCAGATCCAGCCCCGATGCCAATTCATCTGGCCCACACCGCCCTCATCGCTTCCAGAAGTAGAAGTAAAATGCGTATGGAGCAACAAGGGTGATGTGGGCCAGATGAATTGGCATTGGACAACAAGATCACCTATGTGCCCTTGTGATGCAGATCAGGAATGCATGCACTGCCAATAGCTGTTATTTATTTTAAATAACATAATAGAACCTAAGAATAAAGACAAATCTCCAAAGAGTAGCTCTTTAAGTTAGCTTCACACTGAGTGATTTCAAAAGCTCTGACAATTGTGACTTTATTCAGTTATATGTGGTTTATAGTATCTGCAAAGTATTTAGATGTCACTACCAATTTTTAAATCTAGAGTTACTATTCAATGCATGCATACATTGGAACTAGTCTAGCTGAAGTGTGTGGAATTTGCTTCTGAGTAAATTAGCAATGGGAAGGTCTACCTGCCTATTTATATATATCTGCACAGACAGCTTGAAAGGCAAATGATAGGCTTTATGTAAAATTCATCTTTGACAAAGTAAACTTTTTAAAATGCAGTTGAGAGCGGAATGAATTGTTTTCCAACCAAGGTTGGCAAATTTTAAGTTGCAAATTACTAGCTCAGTAGTGGACAAGTCTTTAGATTTCTCCAGTAAATGAGTTATAATATTGGACAGTTGAGTGTAGCATGTGGGTGTCAAAAGGATTATGTGCTATAATATATTTTAAAGTTTTGATGAATAACAGTTTTTTCCCCAACAAAAACATTGAGACAGGAAAAATTAATTTACTGTTTTATTCAATCAAACCATGTTGTGAAGTAAACCCTTCTTGGTGCTGGGAACATCTTTCTCTAGCATTGGTTAAAATTGTCAAGATAAAAGAGGAGAAAAGCTGAAATAACTGATTTACTTGCAGTTTACATTTTTCTAGAAGCAAATATAGTACTGTATCACAGCCAAATGAGTGGCTTGGTGAATAAGATACATTTTAAATTGCATACTTAAGAACAATGATGTGTGACTTTTTTGTCCTGAAAATCTAAAATACTACCAAAATATGAGATTATTCTTCCAAAGACTACTATTTCACTTTCATTGACCAAATTAAGGATACTTCTTTCTGTACTAAGGAAATAAGTAATTACTGACTACATTGATTCTCTTTTAGATGGTCTGTTGCATATTCAAAATTTCAACCAAAAATCTATAGCTTACCATCTTGGTCTCCAAGAGTATATGGTTACTAATTTGTAAAAGTAATGTGATTTTAATTAATCACTAACACCTAGAATTTAGTAGGTACAGCTTTTCCTGTCACTACATCTTTATGCCAAGCAAATCTTCATTTGCTAGGAAATTAGTAGACATTAAAAGGTGTAAAAGTCTTCTAGGGGTGGGGAAGGAGAAGAATTAAATGGCTGCAATCCTACTAGTGTTCATGTAAGGTTTGTGTAACTTGTCACAATTAACTGCAGCTAAATGATGAGGTGCCAGGATGCATCTTAGTAGAGCAATCAAGAATGTGACTAAAGATACAATTCAAGGTACTGGTAATGACCTTTAAAGCCCTTCATGGTAGTGGGCCAGGATATTTAAGAGACCGTGTTACCCCAAGGACATCTGCCCGTCCTACCAGAGCAGACTGGAGGGGCTCCCTAGAGGATCCATCAGCCAGAGAGGCCCGTCTCTCTGGCACTAGAAAGAGGCCGTTTCGATATCTGCTCTGGCCCTGTGGAACCTCCTGCCGACCGAGTTGCGCCTCCAGGCAGAGTTGTTACCTTTCAGAAAGGACCTAAAAACATGGCTAGTGCAGCAGGTGTGAGGTGCTGCCAGTACAGGATTTCTGGGAGTTAACTATATATTGTTGGTGTATCTGGAGCATTCACAACCTGTTGTGGATTGTGTGTCAGACTTTGCACTGTGGTGCTTTGATATAAATATAAATAGTGATATATGTGAATCAAATTTGAAAAATGAATATATTTTATATGTTCCACATCATGTGATACAAGATTGCAGGCTGTAGTTATACGTGATCATTCCAGACATACTGGAGTTATGCCCCCTCCTGAGTTTTGTAAGTTCAAGAAAATCTGGAGCACCAAGGTTGGTCCATCCCTTTCAAGGCTAGCAATAACTACAGCAATAACTACAGCAATAACCTCATTATTTCATCAACCACAGAGGTGAGAAATACTGTTACTCTGTGATACTTTCACTGTTGTGGAATTTCTATTTTAATTGTAGTTTTGAAACGGGCAGTGTCCATACCTTTCTCCTTTAATAATCTACCATTAAAAGAATTAATGGCAAGAATCTTTTATATTTCAGTGCTAGACACACTCTGCAGCATTTGCTTTGAATATGTTTGTGAGGCTAGCAAGTGCTAGCAAAACCATGTGTGGTATAATGAGCTATGATGGCAAGAAGGTTAACAAGAAAGAAAAAAGAAAGATAGCAAACTGCTTTAATGAAATACTTGTCTTACCTTTAATTGGCTGGTACATCTTGACCTCACGATAATATTAAACATGCATTCATCATTATTTAGTTGTTGTTAGAGTACATTCAGCACATTAAGCCCTGTTTGTATAACCATGCTAATTAAAAGGAACCTGAGAGCAAAATTGTTTGTGTTATACACAAAAATGACCAAGAAGTTTGTTTGGGCTTCTGTCCAGATTAAACACTGGCTCTCAACCTTTTCAGCTACATTATGTCAAATAAAAATATTTGCCCACATGTTATAACTATAAGGATCAAATTGATTTTGACACATTAACCATGGGCAGGAGGGAGGAACGAAGCAGCTAATCTGCCACTTCCCAAGCCACATTGTGTTGGCCAAGGTGGGCAGTGAGAGCAGGCGTGCCCTTTGTGTTATTTATGTGGTAGTATTTTTTTAAAAATATTCCTGTTAGTTCCAGTGGGGAGGAAAGCTTATACCCCACCTTGAGACTGGCAAAAGGATGAGGGTAGATCCAGAGGCTTCACAGGGTAAAGATGGAAGGGACTTGGATCCAGTAATTATGCCCTGGATCTACACTCTCTACGCATAGATCTACCACAGATTTCAGAGTACTTTCAGACAGTTCTTTGTTCTCCTGGGTGTCCCCACAAGGAGGCCTTTTACCTATGCCAAGCTGGCACTGGAGTAGTTATATCTCCTAATGAAATTGGGGCAAGGGGACATTAATGAAAACAAAGGAGTCACCAATCCCAGTAGAGAAAAAATGCTATCCTCCAGTCTTCCTGAAAGCTGTTAGGAGTATGGAAACAGTGTATTTCCCCCTTTCATTCTCCATCTCTTTTAGGATTCTCTAACCAATAAATCAGTTGAAGATTTTAGTTACATAAGAAAGATCATGTTGTTATCATTTTAAATAATGCTGCAATAAATGAAGATTAAAGTGAATGTTTTTGAAAATACATAGCATTCACTTGCTAAAGAAACAAGCCAGAAACACTGGCTGATCAGTGAAAGAAAAATCTTATATACCTGAACAGAAAAGTCATCATTGTATCTATGTGCTGTTTGGATATGTTGACCATGAAGGATTAACATGAAGTTCAAACAAGTCATATATTCTATCCAAATCATATTTTCCAGGTTAACTATCTGCTACAAATTCCTGAAAAAAATCAGCATTATAAGTATGAGGATGGTATCGCAAAACATTACCTTGGGACTGGTGTTCAAAATGAATTTAGTAAAGGTTTCCCTTGCTCGAAAGCCAGTCATATCCGACTCTAGGGTTCAGTGCTCATCTCTGTTTCAAAGCCAAAGAGCCAGCGCTGTCTGCTTCGTCAGACGTTTCTGTGGTCATGTGGCAGGCATGACTAGACAACGGATCGCACAGAATGCTGTTACCTTCCCACTGAAGTGGTCCCTATTTATCTACTTGCAATTTCTTGCTTTCGAACTGCTAGGTTGGCAGGAGCTGGGACAAAGACGGCATCTTATTCCGTCCTGCAGTACATGGGAATTGAAATGCTGACCTTCTGCCTCCCAGTCAGCGTCTTAGCCACTTGAGCCACTGCATAAATGTTGAAATTGTTGCTGAAATTATCCATCTTGCATCTTGAGACTTGTTGCAAGAGAAAGTGCCCAATTCTTGTGAGCTCCAATCCTAGTGAGCTCTACAGGCTAGATTGATTGATTGATTGATAGTAGAGGATAAAACAAAGTTGGCCTTGAGGATCCTCAAGGAGCAATGTTTCTACTTTAAAGCTAAATACAAAGTCCCTAAAACTTTCAAAAATAATAATTGAAAAGAACAGAACTAGAATTCTGGAATCAAAAATGTCCTTTTAAAAATGCACTTTGCACATTCTCTAGGGCTGGGGTCATTGACCCAGGTCCTTTTGGGCAGCCAGTTGGCCCCCACACCTTTCAGAGCTGCTCACACCACAATAGTCCAGTGCTTTAACCACTACACAATGCTATCTCATGATAGAAAAAAAAGTAGAGGGTACTACTATTAGGTTATCCATGACAATCTGGAGTTTTCCATGTTTTGTTGTGTTTGGTAATGTGTGATTTCAGTGCAGTTGGTTTAATGCAGTCACGACAGTGAATAAGCAAGAATGAGCCAGCATATTTTTTGAAAAGAACATCTTGTGAAAAATATATATAAAGTGTTATGGTGCCAAGGTTTGACCTAAAAACAAAGCCCATATGGATGTGTTATTTCCAAGTACAGATTGTTGAGACTGTAAGTCTCTCACTTAGTCACACAGTTTTCCTTTCCTAACCATATGGCTGCCAATCCTAGAAGGAGAGTGGGGGTGGGTGGGAGGGAATAAATAGAAACAGCCGAAACAGCAAGGAAAGGAGTGGAGATTATATTAGTTTTTCACATGCTTTCACACAAGTGGTATCTTTGGGTGCTGTCATCAAACTGAACAGGGTTAAGAATATCAGAGTAAACAAAAGAGAACAGCAAAAAGAAAAATTCAAAGAATGTTGTGGCACCTTAAATGTTTTGTTTACTCAATAATAATAATAATAATAATAATAATAATAATAATAATAATAATAATAATAATAATAATAATAATAATAATAATAATAATAATAATAATAATAATAATAATAATAAATTTCATGTCAGAAATTATTCTGGGTTGAAAGGAATTTTTGCTGGAGAAACTCTGCTCAGAGGACACCTGAATGTGGCTCCTTTCATGTCCCCAAGATCTTTTCCCACTGAAGTGGTCCCTATTTATCTACTTGCAATTTCTTGCGTTTGGACTGCTAGGTTGGTAGGAGCTGGGACAGAGACGGGCACTCAAACTATCACGCAGTACCTGGGTCTTGAACTGCTGATTTACTCTCTGGTATGCTTGCACAGACTAACACAGCTACCATTTCGAACATTTCAGGGATAAGAATGAATCCAGATGTTTTAAAACAAGAAAGTATGGCAAACTAAGGAGTATTTTAATTGGTATTTCATATAGGATCAATTTAATTTAATTTAATTTAATTTTCATATTTCTATAGCCTCCCTGCTCACAAGGACTCTGGGCAGCTTACAATACTAAAAAAACCTCCAACACACCCAATTGTGTTCCCTTTAGAATTTAATGAATCCGGTGGTTTTCACTATGCAGGTTGTATTATCATTATGGAATGTCCTAGCTTGGCTTTCATGTCCTGTTGCCAGCAGTACTTTTCAACTTTGTAAGTGAAAGGTGAACTGCTAAAGGCCATTCAGGGAATTTGGTAAATTTCTCATCAATGTACCCCTCTTGTTTTCGTCTCTGCTATCTGTCCTTCTCCCCCATGACTAAATGTGTCATATTCAGAACATATACTGTCCTTAACCAACAAAGAGTGAAAAACCAGTCACTTCTGTATCTGCTGAATCTTCAGTTTAGTTGCACATTTGCGTCGAGTGCTAGGTGGCTTCTGATCCAAATAAGGCAGGGATGGCCAAACTGTGGCCCATGCCCTGGACCCGGCCCACACCACCAAATCATCCGGACCATGCCACCCGCACCGCAACCAGAAGCGGAAGTAAAACACACTCGTGCATACGCAAACACTGCCATAAATGCACCTGCGCCTGTTGTAACCGCGCCTGTTGTAAACACATTGACAACAGCCACGGATGCGTTTTATGGCGGGAGGAACCATGTGACTGGCCCACTCAGCCATATGAACAGCCCGCAACACGAAAAGTTTGGGAACCCCTGCAATAAGGTGTATACCTTGGAACTGAATGGCTTTGTTACAATTTATACAGTAACGCCTTGCAAGACATTTCACTAACTCACTGTTACTTTTACTGTTATGTTTCTAATAGCTTTTAAAAGGTTTGTTAAACATGAGGAAGGAAATTCATTCAGCTCTACTCTAAATGCTGACTTATTCACATTTCTCAAACCAATATGCAAATTCACATTTCTCCAGAATTTGCAGTGCATTTCAGTAATTAAAGAGATCATACAAAATGCATTGTATTAGGAGAAATGGCTTAATGAAGTGCATTTTATCATGGGAAATCACTGGCAAAAATACCGTTGTTGCATATGAATGGCATATAACATAGAATGTTAAAAATATACATTAAGGTGTTGAAGATATGCATTTTAAGATACTATTGGCTATTCTTCACTTTTTGCACAATCAGTATTTTCTGGAATATAGCAGATGATAAAAAACAGTTGTGAGGATGTTTTGTCCTTATTTTATAATCATCTTATTTTGAAATTGTTCTCCTGTGAATTAGTGCATGAAAAAAATCATTATCTCCGAACAGCTGAAAATATTTTCTCCTGATTAATTTTAATTGTTTCTTCGTTCTTATAATTTTGCATTACTGCTGGCATCACATTTGAAAATCTATCATTGTAACCGTGAAGACTGAGAACAAAGATGTAAGGAATAGTTCATTATTTACAAAGACTTTTGTGCGACTGGAAGCCTCATGTTTTAGAATCTACCCTGTTTCATTATCTGATACAATGTGTTGTGTAGATCGAACATCAAATACCTGATTATCAAAATACATCCATTACTGCTATCTCCTTTGCCTTTCTCTTTCCTCCCTTTCCCTCTCCGCATGTCTACATCACAGCACAATACAAACAATTGATTCTTGTTCTTGTATTTTCCCATTAATTATTTCTTTATGTCTGCTCTGAGGCTAGAAAAGATGATGGGAGGCATGAGAGTGATTTTGCACATCATTGTTTCAGGACAGCATCAGTATAAATGAAACAGGAGTAGCAGTCTGTCTTCCCATAGACACTAAAAAGCAATAAAAACTAGAAATGTGTTTTTCCAGTTTTTTATGTCAGTGTTTAATGTATTATACAGTTCTTGCTTTCTTTTGTCTCCTTTTGAATATTGTCATACACTTAAGAGCATTATAATTACTGAACAGAACTTTGTTGTTGTTGTGTTTCATTGTTGTTTTGATTTTTGACCATATTAAACCCCTGGTGAAATCCACATGTTATATTCACATTTCAAACCAAGCAAACAGCCAGATTCTGCTTTCTTGAACCCTCCTTTCCATAGAAGTTTTGAATCTTGAGATCAGGTTTAGAACACTTTGAAGACAGAATTCATTCATTCATTCATTCATTCATTCATTGGATTTCTATACTGCCCATCTGGGTGTTATCCCACTCTGGGCGGTGAACATACAGAAAATAAATAACAACAATACCCACAACAAATCAAAACCCACCACCAACAAATACATCATAGACTTAACTAAAATAAAATAGAATAAAATAAAAATAATTAGCATCAGAGGCATAGCTGTCAAGTATCCCTTATTGGCCGGGAAAACCCCTTATTTTATCCTCTTTCCTGCCGTCATCCCTTATTAATTAGACTGCAATGCCCTATTGCCGCCATTGGAGGGCAGCACAGGATAAGCATAGCTGTCAAGTATCCCTTATTTCCTGGGAAATTTCCCTTATTTCCAAATCCAAAACTTGACAGGTATGATCAGAGGACATCAGGACTAAACCTAACTGGCTAATTTAACATCCTGAAAGGCCTCCTTGAAAAAGAGTGTTTTTAATTGTTTTTAAAGGTACCCTTGATGGGGCCTGGCGCAGCTCCACCGGTAGTGTAATTCCATAGTGTTGGTGCCACTACCGAGAAGGCTCTTTTTCTGGTTAAAGACTTTCGTGCCATCCTCGGGGTTAGAACCTGGAGCTGCGCCGACTGTGACTTTGAAGACAGAAGGCAGTTTCCCACTGCATGCCAGCTAAGTAGTAAGTAAATACTCATGCAAGTTTACAATTTACTGCAGCTGCCAGAAGTGAGGAGAGCTTGAAGTGAGGAGAAGTTGGAAAAATAAATGAAGGCAATTATAAACTTCATAATTTTTTCAGAATCCTACATAATGTATATGTGATGGCTCATGTTCATTTTGAGTGTCACACATGTAGTTAGCTTCAGCCTTTGTCATACCTAGGACAGACAGACTGAGTCAGATTTAAGGTAAATATGACTGTCTTAAATCTAATTGATTTCAGCAGCTCTGCTCTTAATGTTGAAGCTAGACTGCCTTGAGGCTAGAGTACCCCATACATTCAGTATCCTGCTGGCTTTTTGCTCATATGGCAGAAGTGAGGGAAAAGAATCAGACAAGGGTCTAGTGCTGGGCTTCCTTAGTAAAGTTTAGACTGCTATTTCCAATCTCTTTATCTCTCCTATATCTCTGGGGACCAGGTACCAGCAGTCTTCATTTGAAGACTGGATCCAGCCTACAACCATCTCCTATTTGTTCTTGTCATAGCAGCAGAGAATTATTTAAAACACAAGCAATGCTGGTTGAAATTACTCATCCTGATTATGGCCTGGAAGGGAGACCACATGGGAAGTGCTCCACACAAGCCTGTAATATAATGTACTAGCAATTTTTGCCCAGCCTTGCCGGGCAGGTATAGTGTGTGTGTTAGTGGTTGGTGTGGTGCGCGCGCGCGCGCGCGCACACACACACACACACACACACACACACACACACACACACACACACACACACACACACAGGGGAGGCTGCTGGTGAGAAGGCAGTGTCTGGGTGAGTAGGGAGGGAAAGGTGGGAGAGGGAAGCTTTCTGTTCCCCCTTTCCATGCGCGGGGGGAGGGGTGAAGAAAGGGGAGGGGGAAGCATTCCCTTTCCCCTTTCCCTGCCGGTGATGGGGGGGTGGAAGGCAGGGAAGGGAGAGGTGGAAGCATTCCCTTTCCCTGCCGGCGATCGGGGGGAGGAGGCAGGGAAGGGGGAGGGGGAAGCATTTCTTTTCCGCTTTCCCTGTGGGAGACATGGGGGGGGTGGGAGACCTACTGGGTGATCTCAGCTGGGCCGATGGTGTTGAGGGGAAAAGGTGTGCGTGTCAGCAGTTGTTTTTTTTTTATGCGCATGCCGGCTGCCCTGCCTCCTCCGTGCTCACGCCCTTCAGCCTGATTGGCTGAGGCGTTGCATGGCGTGGAGGACGCGTAGTTTTTTGTGTGGGTTCGTGGGGCGTTGGCCCCACTCTCAGTTTCCGGACCCTTGAGGCAATGCTTGCAGGGTCAAAACGTAAGTGTGGGCGGCTCAGTACAGGATAGTTGGGCCAAGTGTGGCCATGCATGCCCAACCCCCTTCTTATAGGTAAAGAAAGGATGGGTGAGGTACAATTGGAATTATAAAAATGTGTGATCTGTTGGCCATGCAAATGCACTTCTGAGCCTTTTGCCTAACTTGTGTCATAGTGTCACTGGCAGGCAAAGACATGCCCAGCTAAATATTGGGTGCACTCATGTTTACTGCTGAAATCCTGTTAGTGCAACTACAGATGTGTCAATGGCAGCTCCAATCCTTGTGGCCACAATCTCGTGTTGTGTTTATATACAGTACTGTGCAGAAGTCTTAGGCCACCAGCAACTGGCTTGGGGAAAACTCAGTGAGTTTCTGGGAGAATAACTCAGCCCACGATCCACCTACTGTAGTAGGTATGTCTTCTTCTGACTCCCTTCTCAAACCTCTCCATATTTGGTGAAGGTTGGAGTTAGGGTGTCCAAGTTATGCCACCCCCCATCACTTATCGAATTTCTCCCCAAAGGCTTCCCTAGATAAAAAAAGGATTGCTGGGGAGCTTTGGAATTGGAAAGTGGGTTAAGAATTGGATGAATTAAATTAAAAAGCAATGTTGCTGGCTGATGTTGCCATCACCATTTACACCTTCACTACTCAACGTTTCAACCACTTTCTTACACTTTTTGCACTAAATTCTTTTTCTGGAAGGCACTCAGGGACATCTCATACCTGTGAAGTTTTGTTTAATTTGACACTAAGGATCCATTGTAGCAACCTAGGGTATTGTGTATGTTTGTTTCCATTTATAGCACTGTTATGATACTACCTATTTGTAAAATGTGATTGTCTTTATAATGTTTTTATGTGTGAAATTTATAGCAGCTGTCCCCAAATGGCAGGCTTTCACCTAAATTAGATTTATTACCCAGACTTAATATTGTTATTGTGGAATGATCAAATTTGTAATCCAAGCCATTATCTTTGGAAGGCACCAGGTAGAGGAAGGCTGCTGTGTACTGTCTCAAGCAAGCATTTCATTCTGTTAACAATATACAAAATGACTCAAGAAGTTCTGACTTTGCTCTTTTTCAGGGGTTCATAACCTACAGCCCACGGGCTGGATCTAGCACCCGGTGCCATATCAGGTGGCCCACCACCACCACTGCCAGTAGAAGCATTTCAAAGCTGTTTACATTAAAAAGGAATTACACATGGCACAGCTTCTGGCAGGAGCAATGGTGGTGGGCCACGTGGAATGGCACTGCAGGGGGAAGAACTGTTGGGCTTCTGGCCTTGTCTCACCCAACCCCCAACCCCCCCCCGGACCCCAGCCCTAAGGATAACCTCCAGCCCCTCAAGAGAAGAGTAGCCTAGTTAAAAAGCCCCACTCACCCTTTCCACAAGCAAGCAATTAATCTCATTAGTGTCAGGAGCGGAGGGGCATCCAAAGCCTCCATTGAAGGTTGGTGTCTCCCTCACTCCTTCCAGGGAGAAACAAAATGGTCACCCCTTTGAAGCTGATGGGACAAAATGGACACATCAAAATGGCTACTCCCACCATGCAGATAGGACAGAATGGCCATCTGGCCCCCCAGCTGTCTGAGGGAGTGTAACCCGGCCCACAGCTTGAAAAGGTTGAGAACCCCTGCACTGGGTCCATACCCACTGTTGTTGCTGCCCTGATCTTTGCCACTGTTTCTGGGTTCCCTCTTAAGTCCATTATTTAGTCATCTGCACCTCCCCAAAAATATTATCTGGGGGGGGGGGCTGAGGTATTTTCTTGAGCAGCATAGGACAGACCCAAATATATCTGTCTGTTGTTATTTTGGACATATCACCCTACCGTGTTAGGCTCACACCTCATCCCACATTGTTCAGGTAGCTCCTCCCCTTCCCTGCCTTCTTAGAAGAGACTTGCAAGGTTGCCTATTTTTTCTAATATAGGAAAAATATTTTGAACTTTCTGAAGTTCTGGATCGGGGTTCCTCCAACTTGGATCTCTAGATGTTCTTGGACTGCAATTCCAGAAGCCCTGATCAGGGCTTCTGGAGCCAAGTCGGAGGAACCCTGTTCTAGATACATACAGAGCAGTTATGTGATATTGCTAGGGTACAGGGGCACACAGAAAGAGCATACTCAAAGATTGTGGTATTTTTGAACCACAGTCGGGTGTACCTTGGTAATGGCAACCCTGTGTTGCCAGGTAATCTTTCTCACACTAGGTAAGGTGAAATTAACTGTAGAATGAACTCACCAAAATGTGCCATCATTTTGGCAGTTTCACATCTGGCCTAGACAAGGAAGAAGAAGAAGACGCTAGGGTACATACTATGGAAGTATAATGCAAGCTCTTTGCGCCCCCCCCGGACTTGGACATCCGGGTAGTTAGGGGGGCGTGGCCAGCACCCTTTAAAAGGGGTGGCCACGAGGCAGCCGCGCTGCCATTTTGCGAAGCGACGGAGGGGAGAAGTTTTTCCCCAATTGCTCCGTCGCTCTTCCCTTTAGCCGGGAAGCCTTTTTTGGGCAGCGGTTTTTCTTAGCTCCTTTTCTTTGGCTTCCCAGCAATTTGCGGCAATGGTTTTTGGGGCATGGCCATATTTGGGCCCCGGTGTCCAGTTGCCTGGCGTGGCCCCTGCCAACAGTGGGCCTGCCGGCCCGATGGCCCCCATCTGCGTCGGGGGCTCTGTGAACGTTGATGCCCTACTGGCCCACGTAGCGGCTCTAGAGGCATCTTTGGGTTTAGTAAATCCACCCGGGGCACCTTTTGGTTTACAGGTCAACGCAACGGCCGCCGGCCCCCGGCAGGCGGCCGACCGGGTCGAGCTGCCTGAGGCATGTGGGTCGGCGACAGCCGCGGCCTCGCAGCTCCCCGCGCAGCTGATGCCGCCAGCAGGTAGTGGTCAAGCCACATCTACGAGCTCGGTTGCGGTTGCGAGCTCCGACGCCCGCAGTGGGCCGGAACCCCCAGTGGTGGCGGCCCATGCGGGTGCACCTTGTGAGTATCCAAGTCAAGCTAATGCACCCACACCACAACCCACGACGGGGGGAGGACAGACGCCGCCGGCCCATTCGGGTTCAGCTTTGCCACTTCAAGGCCCCACTTGGGGCGGAGGACCCTATACGGCAGGGAGCCTACTGGGGGTGGCGGGGCTGGTTCGGGCCCCTTTCATGGTGCCCAGTGCTGCCAATGTTCCGGTGTCGGCTTTTCCGACAGCAGGGTATTCCTTGCCCCTTGGGGATCATCTGGCCCAGGCAACCAAGGAAAAGATCTGGTGGGGGGAGTATGTGGACATTTTCTCCCTCCTGAATAGGGAACCCACCAAGGAGGAGAGGGAGGGGCAGGACGAGAAAGACAAGGAGCAGTCACGTCGTCGTAAGCCGCCGCGCACGTGGGCCAACTGGTTACCCGCATACCTCATATACATGGCGGTGTACCTTAGGACCCGGCCTGACCTGGCCATTCCGATGGTCCAGTATTTGGACAACATATACAGGGCGATGGTTTATTTCCCTGGCCCGTCGTGGTTGGCTTACGAGGAAGAATTCCGCATGAGAGTGCCCCTACACCCAGAGATGAGGTGGGATGAGCCCTGTCAGAAGCTGTGGCTACTGTACATGACCCCCACGCGCCCGGCGCCGGGAGAGAGGTACCATTGTGGACATGCGGTCCAGCGAGCTGCTCCAGCCCAAGCACCCCGCCTGGTGATGGGGCAGGGGGTTCCAGCCCGCCTGCTGTGTTGGAGCTTCTCGGCCAATGGTTCCTGCAATAGGAAGAAGTGCCGATACAGGCATGAGTGTCCCTCTTGCGCGGGCCCCCATGCCGCCTCTGCGTGTCCGAGGGCAGGCGGACTGCGGGGCAGAGGGAGAGGTGGACAAGGTGCGGGCAGAACTGCTGCGGAGGGAGCTGGTCAAGCAAAAGGCCCCCTCCCCAATTAATGTGGACATGTTAGAGCGTTGGCTCACGATGTACCCGAGGAGGGCAGATGCAGCTTACCTGCTTGAGGGTTTCCAGCAAGGGTTTCACATTCCTTTCACAGGGGACAGGTCCCCCCAAGTTGCTCCCAACCTGTTGTCACTCAGGGGCAGGGAAGAGGTGGCTGCTGTGAGCATTGCTAAGGAGGTCGATGCTGGCAGGGTCGCTGGCCCTTTCCCTGTCCCACCATTTCCCAATCTCAAGGTTTCCCCTTTGGGGTTAGTGCCCAAGAAGGCACCGGGGGAATTTCGCCTGATACACCACTTGTCTTACCCGGCCGGCCGTTCGGTCAATGATGCTATCCCTGATGACCTTTGTTCGGTCAGGTATACATCTTTTGACCAGGCCCTGCGCATGGTGCGCTCTTGTGGCCCGGGTGCACTGCTGGCAAAGTGCGACATTAAGTCGGCGTTCCGTCTCCTGCCGGTGCACCCGGGTGACTTTGAGCTGCTGGGTTTCAAGTTCAGGGGTGAATTTTATTTCGACAAGGCCATGCCTTTCGGCTGTTCCATTTCATGCTCAGCATTTGAGCGCTTCAGCACATTCCTACAGTGGACCTTTGTTTGCAGGTCAGGGTCTCGGTCTGTAGCCCACTACCTTGATGATTTCTTATTCGGGGGTGAACGGGGCTGGGACACGTGCACGCGTCTCCTAAACACATTTCAGAGGCTAATGAAGGAACTTGGTGTCCCTTTAGCGCCCGAAAAGACCGAGGGCCCATCAACCAAGCTCACATTCCTGGGGGTGGAGATCGACACGGTTGCGCAGGCCTCCAGGTTACCTGTCGATAAGGTTTCACGGATCACTGCGCTGATCATGGACTTGCTGGCCAAACGCAAGGTGTCCCTTCGGGAGCTTCAGGTGTTACATGGTCACCTCAATTTTGCTTGCAGGGTGGTCACACCTGGCAGAGCCTTTGCTCGACGCTTGTGCGACGCCATGACTGGCTTGGCCAGGCCCCACCACAAGGTCCGACTGAACAAGGGCATGAGGGCAGATATGCTCATATGGCTCCAGTTCCTGAGGGAATTCAATGGGGTGTCGTTTTGGAGGTCCGACCTTCTGGTTTCCCCTCGCTTTCAGGTTCAGTCGGATGCATCGGGGTCCCTGGGTTATGGGATTTTCTTCGAGGGGAAGTGGGCCTACGGCAGATGGCCGTCAGCCTGGTGGGGCACGGATCGTTTAAGGGATCTCACGTACCTAGAATTTTTCCCCATTCTGAGAGCTTTGATGCTATGGGGCGAGGAGTGGGCCAATTCGGTTGTCCATTTCTGGTGCGACAATGCGGCGGTTGTCCACATTGTCAACTCACTGACGTCAAAATCTCCTAGGGTTATGGGGCTGGTCCGCCATTTTGTGTTGCGCAGCCTGCGCCTCAATGTGCTTTTCAGGGCTCGACATGTTCCAGGTATTAATAACGATATTGCTGACGCTTTGTCCCGCCTGCAGATCCCCCGGTTCCGTGCCTTGGCCCCGGACGCAGAGGAATTTCCCTCGCCGCTCCCAGACGAGATATGGACGCTTGGCAAGGAGAGGTGAACCGGTCGATCGGCATGTCGCTGGCGCCCCGCATGCGTAAGGCGTATGACCATGCATTCAGTACTTTCCGGGCCTTTTGTGCCCGATTCCAGCTGCCTGAACGTTGGCCCATCCCAGTGGCCCACGTCCTCCAATTTATGGTTTATTTATACACCCAGGGCCTAGCTCCCCGCACCATAGCATCCAGGCTGTCAGCGCTGGCATTCATGGCCAAGGTGGGTGGTTATGCTGACAGCACAACTGATTTCCGCATACGGCATGTTTTGGAAGGGTGGGCGCGGGAGCGGGGGCACAGCCCGGACGACCGCCACCCGATTACTCCAGGGGTACTTGCCCACCTTGCACGGGGCTGGCATGACCTGTGTTTTGACAGGTATGAGGCAGCTTTGTTTCATGCGGCTACAACGGTGGCCTTTTTTGGAGCGCTCCGCATCAGTGAGCTGGTGCTACTGTCTAAGGCGGATGCGAGTCGTAGGGCACTGGAACTCGAAGATGTCTATGTTTCCAATGATTGGGCTCATCTGAGGATACGATCCTCTAAGGTTGATCAGCACGGGGTAGGCAGTGGTGTAAGACTGCTACGATGTTCCATGGCAGACATCTGTCCGGTTGGTGCCCTACAAGAGTTCCTTGCAATGCGTGGTACGCACCCTGGCCCGTTTTTCTGTCATCAAGATGGGTCTCCCCTTACTAAATTTCAGTTTTGGAAGGTGACCGGCAAGGCACTGGCCAGTGTTGGCCTCCCTGGGGCTCGCTACGGCACCCATTCATTCAGGATAGGGGCAGCCTCCACTGCAGCGGCGTTTCGGTACTCTGGGGCTGAGATACGCAACATGGGAAGGTGGGGATCGAGATGTTTTCAGTTATATGTTCGCCCCCTTCAACCGTGAGTACCGTTTTAGTCACTGCCCTGTTTCCTTTTTTCCTTGACAGACCCTGGGTGTCATTTTACACCGGTGACAGTATGGCTGGTGGGCCGCAGCTATGTGCACAGGGCAGCGTAGTTTGCTGCGGCGACAGAGTGGGGACCCCGACTGGGACTGGGTGCTTCTGCAAGTCTCAGGTGGTACGGTAAGCGCGGAATGTTATGGCGGGAACTGTTGCCATTCCTTTTCTCCATCAGGAATGCTGAACCGCCTGATGTCCTGATTATACACCTAGGGGGTAATGATTTGGGACAGGTCACGGGCCTATCGCTGAAACATGCGATTTGCGGTGACCTGGCCTACTTGCATTATGTGTGGCCTGCCACAACCCTGCTTTGGTCGGACATGATACCGCGGCATGCTTACAGGGGAGGGTTTAACCTCCAGGCCCTTGATCGGGCTCGGCGCTCGGTGAACAGGCTATTGCCCGGTTCCTTCTGGACAAGGGTTGGGGGCGCGTCATACGACACCCCACCATCAGTTTACAAAATTACGAGCTCTACACAGGGGATGGGGTCCATCTGTCGCCGGGAGGTATGGACCTCTTGTTGGGAGATTGGCGAGCAGGCCTGTTGACCGAGCTGACGGTCTGGGGGGGGGCGGTGAGCCTTTTTGGAAGCCTCCCTGTGTGGCGGGTAGCACTGGTAAGGTAAACATTTATGACCCACAGGTATCCGGCAGGTTCGCAATTGACTGGACAACACTAGACAGGCACAAGTTGGTTAACGTTGTCCGGTCAACGATGAACCAGGCAATGGGGTGATGGCATGAGCTAGGCAGCATGCATCACCCCGTTATTTTACGGATACGCGTCAGAGGGTGGGGTCAGTAGTTAGATTATTGACTACGGTCAACACTTTGTTTGTTGTCAACAAACAAATTGATACAAATGGATACATTGTAACCAATTGCCGTTGGCAATTTTGGGTGGAACCTTACCAGTGTTACTTCGGCCTGCTTGCCTTAAGAATTATAATTGGTTGAATACCAATAGAAATTTATAATTCGGACTAGGGCATGAATCAATAAATGTGGCCCAATGCCGTTATCCACTTTTACCAGTGTCTGAGTCCTTTATTGGGGGGTGCGCCTGCAATGCAAGCGCGGCGCCAAAATGGCCGCCGCACTCTTTGCGCCCCCCCCCCACCGGACTTGGACATCCGGGTAGTTAGGGGGCATGGCCAGCACCCTTTAAAAGGGGTGGCCACGAGGCAGCCGCGCTGCCATTTTGCGAAGCGACGGAGAGGAGAAGTTTTTCCCCACCACCCCCTCCCTAGTTAACAGTGTGATATTTAGGTCGCTTCGGGGCCGGGTGGGAATTTTTGGCTGGGGCCTACAATTGGCTTCCAGGTCCTGGCTTTTTTGCCCATCCAACACTGTTGCTATGGTTTGACATAGGGGTTCTTGTTGCTGCTGTTGACTTTGGTCACATGGGCGGGTAGCACTGGTAAGGTAAACATTTATGACCCACAGGTATCCGGCAGGTTCGCAATTGACTGGACAACACTAGACAGGCACAAGTTGGTTAACGTTGTCTGGTCAACGATGAACCAGGCAATGGGGTGATGGCACGAGCTAGGCAGCATGCATCACCCCGTTATTTTACGGATACGCGTCAGAGGGTGGGGTCAGTAGTTAGATTATTGACTACGGTCAACAATTTGTTTGTTGTCAACAAACAAATTGATACAAATGGATACATTGTAACCAATTGCCGTTGGCAATTTTGGGTGGAACCTTACCAGTGTTACTTCGGCCTGCTTGCCTTAAGAATTATAATTGGTTGAATACCAATAGAAATTTATAATTCGGACTAGGGCATGAATCAATAAATGTGGCCCAATACCGTTATCCACTTTTACCAGTGTCTGAGTCCTTTATTGGGGGGTGCGCCTGCAATTGCAATTTCTCTTGCATAATACAATAATGCAGTACATTCCAGTTTTAGAGAGGAATAGTATTTGGGCCAAGATGAGTGATCTCAGTTGGCTTATGAGCAATTTTTCAGATTTGCTGGGAGCCTAAGGGCTGTGCTCCCTTATTTACATGTTTGATTAAAAATAGAAATAGGGGTGGCTGGGGGGTGGGGGAGGTTTGAAAAATAGCCCTGGGGCCACATGTGATTCAATCATGTGCTAGAATGATTCATCTGAGGTCTTTCATTTACTATAATTTCCATTCTTAAAGGTGTGAGAAAAATGAACTGTAAAACCTCATATTAAGATAGATAGTGGGCACATTAGTCACAGTAAGCTTTTGTTGTTGTTGTTGAGTGTTTAGTCCTTCCTACTCCAAAGTGTTACAAAACTTTAATGCCAGGCTAGTTTTGGGCATTGCTTTAAAAAAATCTTTTTCAGCTTCAGTGAAAGCATGTTTGATGCTTGGTTTTAAAAACCTGGAAATTCTGGTTGATGATGGAAATGTTGACAAATTTGGATAAGTAAAATACCAAAAAAATGGCCATTGTGAAATATTCACAGAGATAAAGTGGTGATGTTCATTTTATTTGCCATCTTTCCAGACCTATTAGTGCTGAAATCCTTCCAGTGTGTGTGTGTGTGTGTGTGTGTGTGTGTGTGTGTGTGTGTGTGTGTGTGTGTGTGTGTGTGTGTGTGTGTGTGAGAGAGAGAGAGAGAGAGAGAGAGAGAGAGTGAGAGTGAGAGTGAGAGTGAGAGTGAGAGGGGGGCACTACAGCTTCAGAAAGTATATATATCCACTGGGATGCATTTTGACAAATGTCATAAATTTCCAAGAGTTTCTAAAGTATCAACCAAGTTGTTCAGCAATAAAATACTCATCCACTTACCATATTACAGCTCATTGTGTTGAGGTCTACAAGAACTAGTACTATCTGCTCTGGTCACAAGAGTGCATTTTGAAATGACATATTTTGTTTGCCGCCAGCATGAATTCATTTTGCAACAGCAGATGAAAATTGTCCTCAGAACAGAAGCTCTACATACCTCATATACTGCCAGATCACCTGTTTGTTTTTAGTGAAGGGTCTAATTTAATGCCCTTTTTATGGGAGTTCTCCTTCAAATGTATCCCTAGGACATCAGTAGGTAGTTGGTGCCTTGTGGTGATAAAAGATGCTACTGCTAAGCTATTCTGAAGTAAGTCCTACAGACTTAGGGGCAGGCATTTCACAGAATCATTGAATATAGTAGGATCAGCACCATGCAAGAATGCAACTCCAGGCTGATCATCAATGTTTTGTATGTCCACAGACTGAAGCTATCACTTGGGCAAACCAAATTAATCTGTAGGGTTAGATAAAGGTAAGTCCTTCTGTGAATGCAGAAGATATTCTTCCTAAAATGGTAGTGTAATATGCTAGGGCAGTAATGGTGAACCTTTTCATAGACTGAGTGCCCAAACAAAGAGGCAGGGTGAACTCTGTGCTGTGGGAAAGGAGGAAGATCTCTCATTGGGCTGCTGGGCAGAAGGGCAGGGCAAACTCTGTGCTGGGGGAGGGATGAATCAATGACCTGCATGCCAACAGAAAGGGCTGGGAGTGCCACATCTGACACACATGTCATAGGTTTGCCACCACTGTACTACGGAATGGGCCATAGCTCAGAAGTTAGAGTAATGCTTTGAATGAAGAATAATCAAGTCCAGTCTCTGGCATCTCCAGGTGGGATGGGGTAAACCTCTTCTGGAACCTGGAGGACTACTCTTTGTCAGAGATGGCATCATAAGATTACATGGAAAAAAGACATGATTCAATTTAAATCAATATAACATTCCTTCCTAAAAGATTGTCCATCAAAACTTAAAGAACCCCACAGATACATCATAGTTAAGACATATTATTTTTTATTACTTTGGCCATGCATGCTGGGGATTTCTAGGAACTGAATTTTCAAAACATAATGTTTTCTAATTCTGCCATTCATTGCACTGGTACATCCATGTAGGGGCCATGACTGGCTGCAACATATTCTTGAGTGCACAGGAAGTAAATTTGCATTAGCCTTGATGCAATATGTGTCAGGGAACCGATTTCAGCCTAAAGGTAATCCACAGGGAACATCCAGGTTTCCAGCCAACTTGGTGGCTACTCATTGGGGAGTTACAAGTGCCTTCATTTCAAGCTGTCCCTCTAGGGCTACACAATATTTTTAGGAAACATCTCATGAAAGGAGCTGTTTCCCATCATATCCTTGGGACTATTGACTACTTTGAAGCGACATCAAAAATTGCAAAATGCCTCTTGGCACTAAGAGACCACATGGTCCCCCTGGGGCTGCAATTATGAATGCTGGCTGGCAAACGACTCCACTGAGCTTCCTTGGAATTGTTGGGGTCCCAGAGGAGTCCTTCACAGCATATTGCTCAATTTGCTTTGACAGGTGTGTTTCAGCTTACACAGCTTTTTCTAAAATATCACAGTCCTCATCTACTCTTCTATGCACAAAGAATTTTTTGTTGTCCATTGCATGAGCAAAGATTGGTTAAGAACTCATTTAGATAAACATGATTTATTTTTATTTCTAGTAAAATCCATCCCATATTTGCATTGTGGTATAAAAAAAAAAGTTGTTTCCTGGATTTCTCAGGATGTACCTAAAGGTATGCTAGATCTTTGTGCACTGAGTGTGAAAGTATGAAAAGAGCTTATCAAGAACTTTATGTTCTTAGGATAATTAGGTAAAGGCTGCCCTTGCTTGAAAGCCAGTCGTATCTGACTCTAGGGTTTGGTGCTCATCTCTGTTTATAGCCAAAGAGCCAATGCTGTGTGAGTCTGCAGATTTTTCTGTGGTCATGTGGCAGGCATGACTAGACACTGGGGGTGCACGGAATGCTGTTTACCTTCCTGCTGTCTTGATTACTTCTGAGAGAAGATGGAGGAAATGTTTTGCCTTTGTTCTCAAAAGATAATGGAGTAGACATGGGTTCCTGCATCTTTACCTTAGTTAACAGCAGCTCCCCCGGCAGCTCAGTGTGTAAAAGCACTGTGCTTGGAGACCAAAAGGATGGGGTTCGATTCTCCGAGAGCTGCACAATAGGGGACATGAAAGGAGCCTCATACGGCGTCCCCTGCAAAAAATACTTTCAACCCAGAGTAATCTCTGACACGAAAACACACACACCTTAATTAACTAGACCTTGGACTCCCACTATCTGTCTTATCTCTTCAGCCTGAATCCTTTTTGTCTTTCCATACATACAATGGCTTTTTCTATTGTGGTTGTCTTTTATACTAACTGCACAAAAAGGTAATTACTATCCCTTTGTGCATGCATAAGACCTATTGTTTTTAACTGGTGATCTCTTATTTGTGTTCTGTGATTGCTAGAGAATTCTGGCTGATGTATTTCTATCATAAACACTAGCCACCTTATCTTCCTAGGGCAGTGATGGTGAACTTTGACACTCCCGGTGTTCTGGAACTTCAATTCCCAGAACCACTGATCAGCAGGAGTGCTGACGGGCTTCTGGTAATTGAAGTCCAAGAACACCTGGAGTTCCAAGGTTCGCCATCACTGTCCTTTGATAATAAATCTGGATGTGATTTCTTTTTGAATGGTGATGTGTTCTGGTATCCATAAGAATTTTCACAGATTGAATCCACAGCTAACTGCTGCTTGCCAGTCTTTGTCTAACAAGTTGTGAGCCCAGTTCCCAGAAACTAAAAGATTATTAAACAGCAGAAGTTAACAGAAAAGTAGTACTGTATTTGAGTAGCCCATAACAACTGAACTTATAACACAGTTTAGATCTGTTAGTTGGTTAAGCAAGGGTTAAGCGCAGTGGTGTAAATTGCAGCAGTGCTAGTTCATGACTGAAATCCAGTAATAAGTTGCAACTAGAGTAGGCCTTTTAATCAATGCAACTTTCAGAGCACTCACCATATCCCCACTGATTCAACAACACCATTGTTTCAAAATTATGTTGCTTTTCAGCATCTTTTGGATGATTAATGTTTTCCCTAATCCTCCTTCCATAGATGGTTCCAATTATCCATGTCTTTCTATGTCACTCAAACCCATTGTGGCTATGTTGATTGACACTAGCTTGCAGACTGCACATTCCCTTCCTTTCCCTTTTTTTACAATTTATTTGCATCAGGTACTTTCTGGTTTTCTATGTATTCAACATTGCTAATGTGCTGAGCAGCTGGCAAAATCAATTATTAGAAATTATTTACTCCTGCCCGGGTGTGCTTCTTTTTAAGGGGATTGGGGAGGTTTTATAAATGTTTTTAGATAGTTTTATAGTATTTAGTTTTAATTAGGATTGGGTATAGGTTTTAACTGATGTTGTAAGCCGTCCTGGGTCACTTAGGTGAAAAGGACAGTTCTACAAATCCAATAAATAAATAAATAAAATTATTTTTTCTGTTGCTCATCCTGCTTTAAATGTATTACACAGAAGTTCTGGAGAAATGTACAGTACAGTATAGTAGAATTCTCTCCCCTTGCCTGAATGTTCTGATTTGTTTTTTAAAAGAATCATACCAGGTTATGGATCAGCCTGGGTAGCTGTATTTGTTGCAATCCTTTTCTGGGTATTTGTTCTGTTTAAAATCACTTCCAAACCTTGCCTGGATCTATTTGCATAAGTGTCTGAAGCAGTGTATCTTCTACTTGAAGATTTTCCTTCTTTGCCTCCTTTCTTTCCACATCATTCTTTTTACCCTGAAGAAATATCATTAATGTTGCCTGCATTTCTCTTAGTGGTGATGGATTTTAAGTGTTATTTTGGCTACAGAAAGGAGAAAAAAACACAGCAGGATATGAAGTCTTAACAGTTTAGTCATTTGGAAGAGGATGTGGGAGCTGTTGATAATCAAAACACTGATTTTGATTAATGAGGAATATAGATGAACAATATCTGTTGTGGTTTCAATGTGTCCCCATCATTTAATTAACGGTAATGAGATATCACTTATCAAATGCTATCCCTTCAATCCTCTGAAACAGATTTTGATGACCACTGTTAGGTGGGTGGAAACTGATCTGCCAGAGGTTTTCATTCTCCTGGAACTGGATACAACCCAAGGTTGCCAATATGCCTTTAGGGTGACTTAGTATGGAGAGAGAAAAACATTTGATCAAATGTCATTACTACAGTCAAAGATCTGTGGAATTTTAGCTAGACCAGTTGAGTGAATAGACATAGATATGGTACAAAACAAACTCCATTTTGTCAAGATAATGTGCATCCTAGCTGTACGTCATGTATTACTCTGTATTTGAATTGACACTGAATCTGATAAAACTAATGCAAATGTCAGGTAAAGGTAAAGGTTTCCCTTGCTCGAAAGCTAGTCGTATCCGACTCTAGGGTGCAGTGCTCATCTCTGTTTCTAAGCCGAAGAGCCAGCGCTGTCTGCTTCTGAAGACGTTTCCATGGTCATGTGGCAGGCATGACCAGACACCGGAATGCACGGAACGCTGTTACCTTTCCACTGAAGTGGTCCCTATTTCTCTACTTGCAATTTCTTGCTTTTCGAACTGCTAGCTTGGCAGGAGCTGGGACGAAGACGGGAGCTCATTTCCGTCCTGCAGTACTCGGGAATCAAACTGCTGACCTTCCGCTTCCTAGTCAGCGTCTTAGCCACTTGAGCCACTGCAGTCCCTTACAAATGTCAAACATTTTGCAAATCAAAATGCACTCATAGCTTATAGAATAATTTTACATAAAAGGCAGGTTTTACTGCCTCTTTTATATGGGGTTTACAGACATATCCATCTAAACACTGGACATTTTCCAGAAAATACTTCTGAGCATACAAAACCTTTGTAATACTTGTGCTATTTAGCAATCCATATTTTAGGAAAACTAACAATGTTCATTGTAAACAGAAACTATAGACATCAGCAATCCTCCTATTTCCAGTAAACAACATTAACAATTTACCTATCCAGTAAGCTATTCCCTCTTTTCCTATGTCTTACATGGCTTTATGCTTTCAGCAGGCAATAGTGATGGTCCTGAAAACTGAGACTTCTAGCCTTAGCCTTCCAAAGTGAATTTGATTTCTGTATCATAAAAATATTTCTTTCCCCCAGATATTGTAGCTTGATGGTACTTTATCACATTAGAAGGTGACAGCTGTTCTGGGAACACAGTGTGTTTTCACCAACTGTATTTTATGTTCTCTTGTTCTAACTATTTCTTTCCCTAGACACTTTGTTTTAAAAGGTGACACATATATATTTAATTATGACATGGATGGTGAGGGCTGTTGATGACAGAAGAGCCCCAGTAGAACAATTAGCTTCTTTTTCAGATTTTGCAATATATGGTATTTTAAAATGTCTATGAGGCACCTGCAGCAAAAATATTAGAGTGGTAAACTATTCTTGTTCATTGTTCTAATCAACCATACCTTCCTTTATCTATTTCCCACTCCCATAAAATTTTCTATCCCTCTGCTCCCTAGTTGTAATAGTCAGCTAACATTCTATAGTACCGACAAAACCAGACTCTGTTTTTGTAGTTCCCCTTCACCTCAGTTTTTTTGTTTTTATTTGCAAATTATGGTATTCTCCTGATTCTGAAGATACCTTTTTATTGTGTATGGATATTTACATTTTATAAAAATTAGCACTAGTATCTGGACTTAATAAATAGACAAAATGGTTGTGTGAATATTGATAATTTGTTTGATTGGGCAACAATTCATGAGTTTTGATTTGGGAAAATATATCAAAATGTTATGAAGGAAGGTTTAATGTAAAGGGTCAGGATGGGATAGTATTCATATATGAATTTATGAATTTGTTAGGGTTGTCCAGACTTTGCCACCTTCTAGTGTTGATATATGGAAGTGTGAATTGTTCTGAACAGGGACCAAAGAGTTAGGTACAGGTATATGAGCTGAACTGACATAGTACATCCAGTAAGTGTTATTCATTCTCCCATACACAGATTTAGCGGTAAGATTTATTTTTGTAGATTTCAGTGTCTGAACTGAAAGTTGGTAGTATAGTCTTGTGTTTACAAAGCCCTAAACAAAAACAGCATAACTGGAACACATTTGGACATGATTTGGAAATGCCTTTGTTTATTCACAGTATTATTTGCTGCAAAAAATTAATTTGCTCCCTTTTGTTTTTCGTAATACAGTATGTAGTCATGGATGCTGCTTCTGTGTTTACTTTTGGTTTATTTGGTTGGCCAAATTGCAGTTGCACATACATTTGCCCAGGAGTAAGGCTTACTTCTTAGTAGGTCCACATAGGCTTGTACATTTGTATATAGGTTAACAGGTAGTTGCATGTACAAATCAAGCATGCTTTAAAATCCTCAGTATCCTAACCCATAGAGTCCAAGTAAACATGAATGAAAACTCAGTGTGGTGTAGTGGATAGAGCATCAGACTTGGACTCGGAAGATCCAGATTCAAATCCCTTCTTAGCCACAGAAACTTGGTGGGGGCTGGCAAAATTCCTTAAACATCTCACATACCTCAAAAACTCTATTAGAATCACCAGAACAACATAACAATCAAAGAGATGTACAGTATCAGAATATTTCATCATAAGCAGCCACAAGTCAAATGAATGCTCTAGTGGGTGGGAAGTGCTTTTAAATCTTTCCTCCCCAAAGTTTCCTGTGGCAAATTCCACTTAAAACTCCTGTGGAAGGGAGATACAGTATATGTGTAATGCTGAATTGTGGAAGAATGGCATAGGTGGGGAAAGTTAATCTACCAGCATGTATAAACAAGAAAGAAGAAAAACATTATAGAAATGTGGCAAGGATTTTCTCTCGTGTTATGAAGAAATTATACCCAAGCGCCTTATTTATATTTACTTAAGTACATTTCATACTATCATAAATGCAAATCTCATTATTTTCAGTGGGATTATACTGATTATATACACTGTATGACTGGGGCCTGAATGAAATCAGTTAGGCAGAGATTACTGGAGAACACTTGAGACTGAATGGGGACATTTTATTTGGCTTAGCAAACACTTTACTAACATGCTGAATCATTCCTTGTTCAGACCATTGACATTACATGTAAGTGGTTTCAGGATTACAGCCATAATCTTAATTGAAGCAGTGATTTTAATAAGGTTATTAGGAGAATAGAAGTTATAGTTAGGCTGTGTGATACTGCCAAAATATCCCTAAGCTTTGGGGAGGAATAATTACAATTGGCAACATTTTCATTAATCAAAGCTAATGGTAATGATGACTCCCTGTGGTAGCTCATGAAGGGGTGATAGCCTTAATGAAATTTGACTCACAAGGTAACAGATGGTGGTTATGTTTTAGTATACTTAATATGAAACTATTCCGTTATTTTATTTAAATAAAACTTTTGTTATAATACAGCAAGTCTAACATGTTCTGTAAATTTTTGCAATTCCGTATGATTAGTAAGTATGCCGAGGTATGACCAGGAGCTTTCTGGTTCCAAAACATGAAGGAAGCCTCCACACATACCAGATATTCATCTTGTAGCTCATCATTCTCAACATGACAGCAACAGAAGTGGTGAAAGAGTGTTAGGATTTCACGCTCCCCTCCTCATGTGTTTACTTTCTACCACATGCCTAACATCTCAATAGGGTGCTCTCAGAAGCACTGATGACCTTTAGGAATATAGTAATGGACAGGTTTGCCTGTTGTGAAGGCAAACAGCTGTTCTTTCTTCTCCTGCAATCCCACTGGAGTCTTATTCTTTGAGGTGTATGTGAAGGAACTTGTTTCAGGTGTTAAGCAGTCTGTACATGCCTCTCAGACTGAGACCCTGTCATGCCCAGCCCTTAGAAAGTATAGTCCAGGCAACGATGAACAGAACAACAACAAGAGTTTATTGTAAAGTCCTTCTGGTTACACTTACAAGGCTATCCAGACATAAGATGGCTACACAAGTCCCATGTAATCAGTCTCTCTGAATTCCACCATAGAAGGCGATGTACTGAGCTACACCCTGTGGATGTGTGTATAGAGAAGACCCCTGGTTAGCCCTCCGTGGCTTAGCCTGCAGCGGTAATGGGAAGCATAG
This sequence comes from Bradypodion pumilum, assembly GCA_035047305.1. Taxonomy (NCBI): domain Eukaryota; kingdom Metazoa; phylum Chordata; class Lepidosauria; order Squamata; family Chamaeleonidae; genus Bradypodion; species Bradypodion pumilum. The sequence goes on from JAWDJD010000001.1 coordinate 95,185,291, forward strand.
ATCCAGCCCGGCCCCACCCATGTTTACCTGTGGGGCTTATATAGTGTCTCCCCAGTGGTGACTCCTTGCTACAATGTAGTAACCCGCTGGACAATCATAACTAACCAATCATAACATGTTATACGAGTATTAACCAATCAGGAACAGGATCCAAAGTTGTACCCAATCACAGAACTCTATGGGCACACCCTGAAGAGAGATTGCACGCCAAATCTAGCTCCTAATTCTGATGGCGAGAAATCACCATTTTGTCTTTGCAAGGCATTGCTTGACAACTTGCAATTCTGCCTGAATACACAACAGACCCTAAACCCTTATATATGAAAGTCATTATTAAAAGTTTAGCATCTTCCATATCCAACTGTGGCTAGAGTGTTACATACTTTGTTCTCTTGCTTTTGAGAAACTCATTTAAACAGTTCATTGTTAGAGGAGGAAAGAAAAAATCCTTTAAGATAATCATCTATTTTGAATGGAAAATTCTTTGAGGAAGTTAGTAGGAGGGAGATGGCAGCAAATACACGCAACAGGCTGGCATATGTTTGTATCATATGTTTTCTAGGTTTGACTAAGCATGAAATTTCCCTTTTGGGAAGGTGCCCTTGGGTGCTGAGGAATGAAGTGATGGTGCACCTGTTCACTTAATGGCTGCCCAAATCCTGAATAACCTGCTGCAGATGCTTTTACTCTAATAGCTGAATACAGTTAATTTCTTCTTAGAGATCTTTCTATTGATTTCTCTAAAATGCCTGGTGAAAGATTAGTATGATTATCCTTTTTATTTCTGTTTGCTTCCAGCATTTAACAGCACAGCAGGCATTTCAGAATGATTTGGAAAAATCTGTGTCAGAAATGGCCTCCATCTAGAAACTAAAAACTTATTAATGCAGAACAGAAACAAGAAAGAGAAGATAGGAGTGCATTATAAAAATCTTTTTTGTACATATTTGTGTGTGTCGTATCCAACTCTAGAGTTCAGTGCTCATTTCTGTTTCAAAGCCGAAGAGCCAGAGCTGTCTACATCTGCAGACGTTTCCGTGGTCGTGGCAGGCATGACTAGACACCGAGTGCACTGAACGCTGTTCCCTTCCCACCGAAGTGGTCCCTATTTATCTACTTGCAATTTCTTGCTTTCGAACTGCTAGGTTTGGCAGGAACTGGGGCAAAGACAGGAGCTCATTCTGTCCTGCAGTACTCGGGAATCGAACTGCTGACCTCCCATCTTACAGTCAGTGTCTTAGCCACTTGAGCCACTGCAGAGTTTATGAATGGGGATTTGATTGAGGATATGAGGCTGTATGTGTATGTGATTATTCGGATGAGTGTTCTGAAGAAAATGGAAGGGCCAGGGCATGGGTGATGGATTTCTGATGATCCAATGAGGGACATGTCCTTCATGTGTTCCCCCACAAAGTTCCATCTCACCAGTTTATCTTTGGAGAGAAAGACTTCATATGCAGAGAGAGGCTGGGGAGGGGAGATCCTACTGTGGAAAAGTGTAGTGTTGCTCATTGGCTCATCTTCCTTCCAGTGCATGATTTCTCTCTTTCTCTTTTTGGCTGTTTGTTCACTTTCTGTTCATGTCCTTCCCTATTTACCAGTCATTGGCAATTTTTTTCCTAACTGAAAACTTTTAAAAAAAATATTGTTGGGGCAGTGTTTTGTAATCAGAGCTACAGTCCCACACCTGATATGTGCTGGTATCTAAAGGCCTTTAAAGGGATTGTGGTGGCTTAGTGGTTAAGATGCTGAACTTGTCGACTGGAAGGTCGGCAGATCAACAGTTCGAGACATGAGTTGTGCATAACAGAGTGAGCTTCTGTCTCTTTCCCAGTTCCTGCCAACCTAGCCATTTGAAAGCAAGAAATTGCAAGTAGATAGGTACCACTTTGTTGGGAAGGCAAACAGCATTATGTGCGCATTCTTGTCATGCCTGCCGCATGTCCACAGAAACATATGCAGACGCAGACAGCGCTGGCTCTTTGGCTATAAACAGAGATGAGCACTGAACCCTAGACTCGGATGTGACTGGCTTTCGAGCTAGGGCAACCTTTACCTTTACCTAAAGGCCTTTTAGTAGATTGAAAGTGGTGGATGGGTCTGCAGCTTTCCTTCACAACACATCCAACATCTTCTGAAGTATTTCTTTCTTAAGATATGATAATTACATTTGGGCAACTCTGAGCTTTGTGGTTCTGGAACTGCATCTAGTAGCCCAACCCTAGCAGTGTCATGGATGAATAGCAGAGCAAGAAGTCTTCAGCCTAATAAAAGAAAGCAAAATGAAATTCAGAAGAGCAATGAACTGATGCTAAACTCTTGCATATGAATTCAATATGAATAAATTGCAACACTATATAGGGATCTTATTTGCTGATTACATGGCTGAAACTTTGTCATCATAAATAGAAGTGACAAGTTAACACTTCAATGGGATAAATACATTGACTTGGCTATTTGCTGTGACTGAACAAGTATAGATGTTCCCAGTAGCAGTTACACAGCCAGAAAAGCATTTATTATTCTATGCTGTGTAGAATGTAATACAGAACTGGTTTGCAGAAATTCTAAGTGTTATAAACGCTTGCACTCTGTTTTAGCTGAAAACTGTGGACCTATATACTTGACTCCTTTTTTTCTGTAGCAGAAAACAAAGAAGAAAATCCTTCATAAATGGCATTTTAAAAACAAACAAACCACGAATGTATTGAAAAATGACAATTGCCTACAAAAAATTAAAAGGTATGTTTACTTATTTTATGAAAGCATGCATTATTGTAAAAGCCGTGGACATCTTCTGGGTGACAGGGCATGATGCTATACAAGAACAGGTTTGATTCATTTGCTCAGAGCTGAATTTGTCTTTCTCCTAGTAATTTTTTTATTGTGGAAACACACACACACACACCCCAATTTGTGAAGCACAGCCTCTTGGTTTAGAGAAGTAAAAATTAACTTCTTGTTACAATATATTTCAGGTGACATATTTCATCTCTGCGTGGACAAAATTGCTTTCTTTCTTAGTCAGCTCATAAAAAGCATGCTTTTGGAAGGGTTTCAGGATGTTTGGCACCTTTCAAAACTATAATAGTTGTCACTTTGCGTCCAGTGGCAAAGTTCCGCTGTTTAAAAATGGCAAGAAGGCAAACCTGGTATCATTCTTCTTTCTGTGATGAGCTGACAAAAGGAAAGAGCTTTCTACATCCGCAGGTCCAATACCTACCCCACCCCATTCTTCATTCTTTCAGCTGCCAAATTGTGTGGTCCCCCCTTCTCTTTCTTGCACTGACACCTCTGAAGCCAAACTCAATTTATATTGCTAAGACAGGTACTATAAAATGAAGTAGGACCACATACATCAAAAGAATTGTATGTTTGCAAATGATTAGCTGTCATAATATGGTTTTGGCTTTGCTATTATTTTCGAGATCTCTGTGCGTGGATTTTTATAGTACAAAAATATCAGGTTTCACGAGGGAGACATGGAGGCTCCTTGCACTTTGCAGCAAGATTTAATGCAAGTGAATTTGAAGCCCTATCTTGTACGTCATAAGGGTGCCTGAAAGAGGTCAAGTAATTTAATTCCGGTATAGTGTGGTGAAATCAAAGGCACAAGGAAACAGTTCACTACTGTGAGCAGCTTCTTGTTTCTCTTTTTACTTGACTTCTGTGACCTTTACCTAAACATGGCATCTGAAGACATAGAAGTAAAAATTCCAGATGAAAATCAGATTGTGTTTTACCATCTATGCTTAGACTTCTATCTGCGGCCTAAGCATAGATGGTAAAACACAATCTGATTTTCATCCGGAATTTTTACTTCTATGTCTTCAAGTGCCGTTTAGGTAAAGGGGACAATTTGATTTTTGAGGGGAGCAATTGGAAGCTTATTTAGACCAAGTTAATGGCCTTTTAGGCTTCCTCTATGTCAGGGGCTCTCAACCTTTTAAAGCTGGGTGCCGGAGGCATTCCTGGCACCTGCGGAGGTGTTTCTGGCACCTGCAGAGGCATTTCCAGTGGCTGGGGACATGTCTGCTGCCGCCATGAACACCTCCGTGGCTGCCAGAAACACCTCCATGACTGCTGGGAACACAGCCACAGATGCTGGGAAGTGGCGGCTGGAGCGAGGGCATGGGCTGGTTGATTTGGTGCCATGGGCCAGATCCAGCCCACGGGCTGAAGGATGAGAATTCCTGCTCTACGTGAATAGGAGCTCACTATGTGAATAGGAGCTCATAGGAATTCTATGTCACAGGGGAGAGGGGGGCAGGATTTTAGAGATTCTTAGGTGGGGCATGGCCAAAAAAAGGTTGGGAAACAATGACCTAAAAAAAATCCCCAGTTTAGAAGGCAGTGCGATGGATAGTTAACTCTAAAAAAAGCAACTTGCAAGATCTAAAACAGTGGTGCCCAAAGTATGACCCATGGGCTGGACCCAGCCTCTGGCACCAAATCATCCAGCCTGCACTGCCTTCGCTGCTCCTGGAAGCAGAAGTAAAACATGCATGTGCATGGATGTGTGCATTATGTGTGTGTGCATTATGCATGTTGTGTGTGTGTGTGCATGCATGTTTTGCTTCTGGTGGAAGGAATCACATGACTCAGCCATGTGACTAGCCCATGGCCTGAAAAGTTTGGGCACCCCTGATCTAAAACATAAAGGAGGGTTTCAATATAGATATCTTTCCCTTTTGAATTCATTTAAACCAGTCAAGATAATTTGTATGCTAGCCTGCCTGAACTGAACAGTAAAGTTCTCTTGCAATAGATGGGTCGTTTAGTCCCATAGGGTTGCATTTTGCTGCCAAATCCATCCAGAACAAGACAGACATTACATTCTTTGACAATGGCCAGAATCTTTTTGGTGATTTATACATGCATAAAGGATATTATATAACTCATTGCAATGAATTACCACTAGCCAGTGATACTCCCCTGTCGTGTTCACAGATTGTCTAACAGGTATATAATTAGTAATATGACTAGTGCAGTGTTAGTGGCAACATACTGACATATGCAATTTATCCTGCACATTTGAAAACAGCTGTTTGGGAGGCTTTTCATCAGCAATTGTGTCAATAATAAACTAGGAGAACTATGCTTTGGGCCGGATCCAGCATGGTTCTTCTCGTGTTCTTCATACTCTGTAAACGGAGTCATAATTGCCACAAGATGATCCATGACTGCTCTACCAGCTTCTTGGCCACCACCTTCTGGGTTTTATCTTCTTACACATGATCCACCCCCTTGCCATTCCTCTAAAGGAATCCAGCCAACGATAATACAACATAGCATGTCCATCACACATTAGGTTCCATTTCTTCCAACCCCTGGGGCCAGCATGTTTACACATTCCAATCCCTCTGGTATGTTCTAAAGGGTCTCCCACACATTGAAACCTCCATCTTGGATGAGGCTAAAACCAGAGTATAAATCCTCCCCTGACAGGAAGAACAATGTCATTCCTGAATCTGACATAGTTAATTTCTTTCTCATTGGAATTGGGTGGTGTTGGGCACGGGAGAAAACTGTCCCTGGTTCCTCTCTTTCGCCCAGTACTTTTGATATTATGTCCTCCACAGTCAGCTGTTTCACCCTCCAATCTCTAGGATTACTTTGCTTAAGACGCCAGAAGTTCTGTTGGATATCATGCCTAGCTTGAAAGCAGTTGTCAGGGCCGCCATCAGGGCAGTACTACCAGTACTGCCGTATAGGGCCCGGAGCTGACAGGGTCCCTGCCACCACCGCCCATAACTATGTGTGTGTATGTGTGGGGCCCCAATAGGATTGCTCAGTATGGGGCCCAGAAATTTCTGATGGTGGCCCTGGCAGTTGTACCTGACTCTAGGATTCAGTGCTCATCTCTGTTTATAGCAAAAGAGCCTGTGTTTGCAGATGTTTCTATGGACTTGTGGCAGCCATAGAACAGTGTTTACCTTCCCACCAAAGTGGTACCTGTTTATCTACCTGCAGTTTCTTGCTTTCAAACTGCTAGGTTGGCAGGGGCTGGGGCAGAGACATGAGCTCACTCCATCAGGCAGTACTCAGGTTTCAAACTGCTGACCTGCCAACCTTCCAGTTGTCAAGTTCAGCATCTTAACCCCTAAGCCATTGCAGTCCCCTATCATGCCTAGCACATAATTAATGATAAATAAATGATCAGTGAATTACAGTAATAATCACATTCTTTCCTTTTGAGACAGCTTCTTGTTTCAGGTCAGCAAACTTGGCTCACCAGATGTTCTTGGACTTCAATTCCCATAAGCCACCTGATCAGCAGGTGTACTGACTTGGGCTTCTGGTAATTGAAATCCAAGAACACCTGGGGAACCAAGTTTGCTGACCTCTGTTCCAGATAGAGTGGTGTTTTGAAATGGTGTCAACAACCATTATTTCTTGCTATATGGCAAAACCACTCCATGGCAATATGAAGGCATGCTTCCTAGTTCTGTTGTCACACCTAGCACTAAGAGTAAAAAAAAAAAGCCTTCCATTGTTGAGCACACAAGAACAACTAATGTACTAATTCAGGCAGGAATCTCTTCATGCAGCTAAGTGTTAATGCACTGGATAATCATTATGAATAATGAATACCAGCAATCAAGAAGAATTGATGTGTTGGGGCCTAGCAGAGGTCCATTGGATACATCCATCAGTCATTCTTGTCAGCAGTGGCTGCTGAAATATCCATTGTAATGAATTTGTGAGGGCAGAAAATGCTCTGGCCATCAGCTGACAAGAAACACAGCAGTTAGAATAAGCGTAGTCAGAGTAAGATTGAGAGTTAATAATTTGGTAGTATATGAACAGTGGACAATAGCAAGCTTTCTCTATGTCTGCACTAACAATTTCCAATCGATTTGGTGTTTTTTTTATTGCAGATAAAAAAGATAAAAGTAATAGATGAATTGGATGACGTATCAGTAGCTGTTCTGACGTGAATCTTGCAGTGTTTCAATGACAAAATGAGGAGTAACCAGTATTGAACTTGCAGGAGGGAGCCGCATCATGCTTAGTGTTTGCTTTTTACACTAGCATGGAGATGGGAAAGCTAAATGTTTCTTTGCTCCAAATGTAACTGTCTTTCCACTCTAAGCTGTCTGGGCACAGTCTAGCTACTGCTTGTTTAGTTTTTAGTCTGGCTGACTGACTGGTTCAGTTGCCTTTCTGATTTAAAATGCTAGTTTCAGAAAACCAGTGACTTGCTTAAGAGGTTGTTATTCCTGCTTTTTATTGCAACCAAGATGAAGTGAACAGCTGTATTACAATTTTGCCATCTACAAGACAACTTTGTTTGAATTCAAGTCTTGTTAAGTAAATCCTCCTCCTTTTTCTTCTTCCTCTTCTTCTTGACTAGACTTGAAACTGCCAAAATGAATGCATCTTTTGGTGAATTTATTCCGTAGTTCCTTGCACCTGACCTAGTGTGAGAAAATTTAGCTGGCACAACAAGGTTGCCGCTGTCTGGGGTACGCCCGATTGTGGAGGATGGGTGAAGTGCCAAATGACTGGAGAAGGACTAACAATGTACCTATCTTCAAAAAATGCCACTATCTTCAAAGAGGCTCTTTCTATGTACTCCTTTCCTTCTGCTGAAACAGTGCCTAGCATTTGTACTTTAGGAACTAAGAAGAAACAAAAGAGGAATTGAAGGGAGTTTACATTTTTTTTTAAAAAAAAACAGCCATAATCCCTTGGAACATGCTAGCTGCACCATTTGGCAAAGATTATCTAGCAATTAGTCTCCCCTTCGTCTTCTTAATATCTCAATTTTAAAAATGGGGGAAAGGGTGATTACTGGGATTCCTTTTCATTTTCAAGAATTTTTGCACTGAAAATGGTAGTGTGCACAGAGTTCAAGTTTTTATTGCCATTAATTTAATGGCTGATGTAATAAGCATGCTGTTTTTCTACTCATTTATGTGAAGAAAAGGAGTACTCTTCTCTGCAGGGTGTACTTCTGTTTTATTCAAGCTAGAAAAGTGAAAGCTTCACTGAAATTGTTCTTCATGTAGAAAATATTTCCATCTTTCTGCCAAGTCCCCCCTAGTGTATCATTCCATAGTAATTCAGCAATAGGAGTAATAGACATATTGTTTGACTCTTGTCTGGGTAGAAAAATAGAACTTTCTTATGCAGGAAACACATCTGTGTCATGCAGACTAGGTTGGTATCTGCTGTTCTCTGTATCTCTGCCCAATAGAATACATCGCTGTTTTGTGAAGTCTAGACTAAAAGTCCATCCTGTACAGATCCAATTCTACCTTGTGCAAGCTGGAAAAAATGTCTGCTGGTTATTTTTTAACAGTAAAAAAGAATTCAGTCTTGTGCAGACTAGAGTTCTATCCTGTTTAGGCTGTTTTCCATGCTGAAAATTAGCTTTACATGTCACCCTCACCCCACCCACCCGAGGTGGGATATGTTCCTACACCTGCCACATATACTCAAAAAAGTGAATAACAGCCCTAAATTTTACATTGCAGCCGTGGCCTCTAGTGGCCAGCTCTGGTGAATTTTGGGATTTTTGATTAGATTCCCAGGTAACTGAAACTGTGGGTAGTGAACCTGCAGATATGGGAGGCAACTTATATTCTGTTCAGGATATATCCCTACCTTTTGCCAGGTACACTTCTACCTTGTGTGGGTTGAAAACATGGCCCATGTTTACTGTATGGGAAAAGAGTTCTAGCTTCTGCAGCAAATGATGTGTTTGAAAGTTCCTTTAAAATTATTTCTTGCACAAGAAATCCATCTCCATTTCCACCAAATACTATAAACATTTACCCAAAAATGTGTAGTTGCATTGGCTATGTCCTTGTTCTTCTGTTGTCCAACAACCCCAGCCTTCTGTGCAGTTCATGATAATGGGGAGTGCATGATAAAGAAACTTGGATACATATATGCTTTCTCCTCTGGCATAAAGCATGTGGGGGAAAACACCGCACAAAAAAGAGCAGGCAATTTCTTAAACCATGGGCAGCATTGTTTGTAACCACTGTAAATCATATTGACTTTGCTATTCAGTTGTTTCAAGATAATATGGCTGTTCTGACTAAAATGGCTTCCAAGTACATAACATTTGTTTCAGTGCAATGACCTCCAAATAAATGTTAGAGCAGGAGTTCTCAACTTTTTGAAGCCGGGGGGCTGGGTCACACTCCCTCAGACAGCTTTGAGGGCCGGATGGCCATTTTGCCCTTCCTCCACCACATGGCACTTCCTGGTGTGGTGGAGGCAGTGGGGGCCACATGAAATGGTGCTGTGGGCTGCATCCGGCCCACAGGCTGCAGGTTGAGAATCGCTGCGTTAGAGGTAGAGTCAAAGCTATGTTAAGAAATATACAATATGTGCCACCTTAAAGTAGTATTAAGCCCCACAATCTTCCTTCACTGTTATGATTAAGGCTGCAACATAATTTATCTATTTTCCAATTCCACAAGAATACTAAATGCAGCAAATGTTTACAGTACACTCTGAAGTTTGGAGAAATCTGCTTTCAAACTCCCTTTGGGCCACCACAGTCTAGGACTTTGGGATGTCACTAGAGACAGATTACATTTTCCCTTTAGTAAGTCTGCTATTTGTAGTTTAATTCTGGCAGCGAGGAATCAATTAGGGAAAACATAAACAGCTATGTACATTTTAACAAGATTGAAAAGAAAGTGAGTAGCACAATTTTTAATCATGCTCAGATTTCATTAGGATTTTTTTTATTGAAACATCTTTAGGAATTATCATGCATTGTACTATCCTAAATGGTTCATAAATGGACTTTGGAATTGACATAATGTTTATATATTTTGGAAGTCATTTACATCACTATTACTCTGAAATGATACAGAAATATTGAAAGAAACAAAAGCAAAACAAAGATAACTTGAGACTGTTATATACCATGTGTTATGTTGTTCAACAAAGCTGAATACAGTAGAACTCCATATAACAATCGGCCCATACAGCGATGAAATCGCATAGCGATGAGGCTTGGGGGGAAGGCGTTCTGCATAGCGACCGTTCCTATGGGAAAATCCATACAGCGATTTTTCAATGGAAAAAACCACTTAGCGTCAAACACTGTTGTACAGTTTTTTTCCATAGAGAAAATCATTGTACGGATTTTCCCACAGGGAGTATCATACAGTGACAAAAATCGCATAGTGATGAGCTCCGTGTAATGGATTAAAATCATTATACGGAGTACTACTGTACTTGATAAATACTAATGTAATTGCATCTCTGTACTTCACAGTCAAGAGTAACAAAATATCTAGATTAGATTTAAGATTTATATATGTAATGCAAATGTAGAAAAAGAACTGAGCTCTGTTCAAATACCTACATAAATGTCTTGAACATGTGGAGCTTGCACTTAGGAGTTTGTTTTAGGCAACTTCCCTTGAAAATCAAATAGTCTAAGGGTATAATCCTAGGTACACATTGTCTTACTATTTTTCTACAAGGAGGTTAACATAGCATTCCTCTTCTGCATTCCTCTTCTGCAGTGAATCCTCACCACTACTTTCTAGGTCTAGAATGTGTTTGTGTATGAGAGAGAGACACCTGCTCTAGGTCACTCAGTGATCTTAGTATTTCATAATTTATTGAAGACTGGAACCTGAATCATCTTCACTTGGTATTTGGGATTGCGATGGCTCAGTGGCTAAGACGCTCGCCTTGTTAACTGGAAGGTGGGCAAGTTGGCAGTTCAAGATCCGAGTACTGCATGACAGAATGAGCACCCGTCTATGTCCCAGCTCCTGCCAACCTAGCAGTTTAAAAACAAGAAATTGCAAGTAGATAAATAGGGACCACTTCGGTGGGGAAAAGATCTTGGGGACATGAAAGGAGCCTCATTCAAGCATCTGCTGAGCGGAGTTCCTCCAGCAAAAATCCTTTCAACCCAGAAAACGCCTTTGTGTGCTTCTGACACGATTTTAAAAACCTTGGCATTTAAGTTTTTTTCATTAAATTGAACTTAGTTCCAATGGTAAAATGAAATGCTAGAGGAATGTGTGTTTTCTCTAAGATTAATCTGATTTCCATTCTTCACCTAGATTTCTTCAAAGATGTGAGTTTTGGAAATCAGACTTGCAAATTAGGCCCATGTTTACCTTCCAGTGACTAAACAGCTCACAAGGCTGAAACAAAGCATGCAAAATTGTTTTTATATTGGTTTTAACTTATTTCATTTGTATGGTCAGTGAGGTGCTCGCTGGCCTTTGTACAACTCCCAGAGTCCACTGGATTTAATAAATATTAAATACTGTATTTTCTGGCGTATAAGACTACTTTTTAACCCCGAAAAATCTGTGCCAAAGTCGGGGGTCGTCATATAGGACAGGTACTTAACTGCAGCTCGTTTCCCCTTGCTTCATATGTCCGGCGCATATGGTGGGGGGTGCCGTGGCCAAGTCCCTGCTCTGTGCGGGGAGTATGAAGCAAGGGGAAGCAAGCTGCACACATCTTCCTGTACCTCGAGGAGAATGTGAGCGTGGATTGGCTCTCCACCAGAACCTGCCCATTCGACTCGGAGGGCTGCGCGTCTTCGGGTTGAGTGTGGGTTAATTTTTATTTGGTGTGCATTGGAAGAGAGGTAGTCTTTTACGGCAAGTATATTCCAAACTCTATATTTTAACTGGAAAAGTTGGAGGTCGTCTTATACGCCCAGTCGTCTTATACGCCGGAAAATACGGTAAAAATAAAATCTATTAAATAAATAAATAAAATAAATAGGTGGAAAATTTCATGTGGTACGATGAACAAATGGCTTTCACCCTGTGAAAAAGCATCTTTTTAATAGGTACAAAACATATTGCAGTGCTCTACTCTCTGTTAGCATGTGTACCACTAAGCTACACATCTGATTCATTTGGCCTATTTATACCTTGAAATGGAAAATGTGTGTATTGAGAAATGTTTGAATTTGCAATGAGGGCTGCCTTGTGCATCTGAGAAACACAGGGTGGAACTTAAATGACGCACAACCAGTTTGGCCTCCCTGCATTTCAGGTCTGTGTCCAGCTAACAGTCTGAATAGAGAGAGCTTATCGAGAAATGAGAATATTTGCATTTTTCTCTGCACTAGAACTCCTATAATCCCACAGTTAGCACTGTCAGTGAGTTCTGGAGGTGTACTCTGAAAGGGGTTGTGGTGGTTCAAGTAGTTAAGACACTGAACTCGATGACTGGAAGGTAGGAGTTCGATTCCCAAGTACTGCATGACAGAGTGAGCTCCCATCTCTGTCCCAGCTCCTGACAAACTAGCAGTTTGAAAGCAAGAAATTCCAAGTAGATAAATGGGTACCACTTTGATGGGAAGGTAAACAGCATTCTGTGAACTCCGGTGTTCAGGCATGCCTGCCATGTGTCCACAGAAACGTCTGCAGATGCAGATAGCACTGGCTCTTTGGCTATAAACAGAGATGAGCACTGAACCCTAGAGTCAGATATGACTGGCTTTCAAGCAAGGGAGACCTTACTCTGAAAATAAATGTTTCCTATCTTTGTTCCTCAAATAGAGTTAAACAGTTGAGTGTTGAGCATTTGTTGGAAACTTAAAAGAAATGTTATTAATCATATTCATTCATTCATTCATTTCATCATTTTATTTTATTATTTATACCCTACTTATCTCGAAGAGGACCCAAGGTAGCCTACAATATTAAAACAGACAGTATTAAAATCTAAAATACTATAAATTGCTTCTGTCTTAAAAAACAGTTGAATTGGTTTCATATGAAAAGCTTATACAATTTTAAAAAATATATAAAAAGACACACAGCCCTTTAAAACAAAACTAGGCAACCAGTTATTGGAGAAATGCAAGCCTGAAAGGAACATCTTTGCCTTCTGGCCAAAGGACAGAAGGGTTATATTTGTCCAGTTCCCCAATATATTTCAAAGTTTTGTTTCTGATCCCCTTTCTTTTCGTTAATGGTCTGATTCTGTGGCTTGCAATTTAAAGAGCTGTAGTTCTGGTCTTTTCTAGGCTGTACACATTTGGCCTTGTCTGACCAGACATCCCACTACAGTAATGGAATAGACCATACAGCCAGCAATTCAATGCTGAGGGTTGGGTAGTGGTAAATAACCTGACTCCCTAAAGGGGCCAACATTTACTGGCAGATTTAGGTTGGTTGATGGTCCCCTCAGTGGAGGAGATGTCACTGGAAACCATCATATTGAACCCAATGGCAAAATGAGCGGAGGAGGAACTCTGATTCCCAATGGTCATGGAGGTGGAAGAGGCCATGCCAGATGGACTGGCTGTGAAGGCGCAATTTATCCATATCCTCAATACTGTGGCAGCCCATTGCAGTCCTGGTGTTAAATCCTGCATGTCTCCTTGCATATGTGCCATGGGAGATGGCTCCAAGACTTTGGGAGTCACTTCATGGCAAGCTGGGATCCACCTTAAACAAATTCACACCAATTGTATTTCCCCAGATTGCCTCGGAAGGTGAAGGTGGCCTAGAACTAGCTGGTCTCCAAGACCAGGCATCCCGGCGCTCTGGGGTTGGGGGAAAAACAATGTACAGTGGAACCCCGAATAACGACAAAACTTGGTTCCCCAAGTCGCGTTGTTATTCAGATTTCATCATTGTTCGGGCGAAATTTTTTGTCGCCCATTTTGGGTTCTCTGCCACCCCTGGCACCTCCAGGAGGCTCTGGGTAGCCAATCAGGGCTTTCTCCGACCCCCGACCCCCAACCGGACGCTGCTGCAAGCGCAAAACTGCAGCTGACGAAGGAGTTTTCCCCACTGTTTGACCTTGCAGTAGTCCAGGCAGGTGGTGGTGGGGTTTGGAAAAAACCCCGATCGGCTCCCCCTAGCATCAGAGAGGCACCAGGGGTGCTTCTGCCCACCCCCTCCCAAAAAGGACGACGTGGTCTCCTACCTGTTCACGCTGGTTGTGGAGGGAAAATCTCTCCCTGACCACACACAAGCTGATAAAAGTTGTGGTGGCCATTTTGATTTCTGGTTTTTTGGACATCAATTCCCAGAAAGTCAAAGCTTCATGTAAAAATGCATGTGGCGTCCATTTTCCACAATTTGATATCAACTGAGGTACAGAGCAAAAGATGTTTTCTTTAAAAAATAAATCTGTCTGTGCTTTCCTTATTAAGAACCTTATATTGATGTATCAGGGATTTCTCCCTCCACTCCCCAAAAATCTTTGATATGTCCACCCAATGTTGCAATCTGAGAAAGTAGCTGCAAAGGAGGAATGTATTTCAGCTCAGCTGCAGAATGTAGTAAACCGTCTGTAAAATATATATAATCCTTCCATTCATCCACTGAGAATTGAATAGATTTTTGATGTCAGAGTCTGGTTCTAAAAATTTAGTGTGACATTTATAGATTAAGTTTTGACATCCAAATGTGAATTTTAACTCAGCAGATGGTCCCTTGTATGTCATAGCAGTTGCAAAGGAAAAGTGAAGTCAGAAGGAACAATGTACTATAAAATATTTTAATTTATGTAACTTACATTTACTGTCACATGTCAGTATAACCAAATGTTTAAAAACAAAACTGAGATGTTGAAAATATAATTTTAAATATCGCATTCATGGAATGAGTAGTACATTTAACTACCATTTATTATATGATGAATCGTAATTTTAATTTTAAGATGTGCTTAAACCTCACAGTCTCTACTAGTTATAAAACTATGGATGCTAGCCTAACTCTAAGTTAAAGACTACTGAGGTTGGTTTGGGTAGGGCATAAGCCCAGTGGTGTAATTCAGCCAGAATGCCCCAGTACGCCCGTACCAGTAGTAGCAATCCCAGCTGGCCCTGCCCATCCTGTTGCCGGAACCTCAGGGCATAGGCCTGTGGCTGCCTCCCATACCATTGGTGCAGCCTCCCTGGGCTTCCCCCATCTGGTTGCTGGAGCCATGTCCACTCAGTTGCATGGCCACCTGACCACACCCACCATGCCACGTCCACAGAGTAGGTAGTAAAAAAAATTTTTGAATCCCACCACTGCATAAGCCTCTTGTGCCAGCTCAAGTGCCCTTTAGCACTTGTGTGGCCTTAGGCCAAGCTAACCATTTATACTGGCTGTTAGCTGCTGATTAGTAGCAATTTTCACTGTGATTGTGCTTAGCTTGTGGTTTTTAATTTTTTCCTTGTGTCATTTTTCCTTAGCCTATCTGAGGTCCCTCCCCTCCTGAGCTAGGAGGATTCAGATATAACATAGCCTCAGCCAGCCTAAAATCAGCCTAGCTAGTTAGGATTGTGCCGTATCTGAGGTCCCTGCCCTCCTGAGCTAGGAGGATTCAGATATAACATAGCCTCAGCCAGCCTAAAATCAGCCTAGCTAGTTAGGATTGTGCCCTATGTTTGATTATTGCAAAAGATGACATTATTATAGAGTAGGTTCTAAGCTCCTATGACTGAATGCTCTTAATGAGTAAATGACATAGCCATACTTTTCAAGTTGCGGCGGTGAAAAAACGGGAACCACCACTGCATCTGACGGGCACGCATGCGTGAAGGGGTTACTGCAGTGGTGCACATGCACAAGAGGGTTACTGCACATGCACAGTGACCCCTTTGCACATGTGCACCACTTCCTCTGACGGGCGTGCATGTGCGGTAACCCCTTTTCTGGCCGTTCAAATACGGGATGGCCGTGGGAAGGACCAGGAAAGAGGGGTGAAATATAGGATTTCCCGGCTAATACGGGACATAGCTCTGATTCTTCTCTTGAAAGAATGCCTTTCATAACTGTAGTTTATAAAGGCTGAGTCTTTGTAGGAGAATATACTGACTTGGAGATGAATATGGTTGAATGCCTCCCAAATCAAATACTATACTTTGAAAATGCTGTTAGACACAAACAGGACATGTATTCACATGGGGTTTAACTGTATAGTTGGTCTTAAAGAGATGAACAAGTGGTTGGCTACTTTGATAGAGAGATGCTACAGAAATTGTGTTAAACTGCAAGCACTCTTTTTCATATCTGGGACTTAGCTCTATTACTAACCCATGTCTAAATACATACTTGTATGTACATATAGTTTCAATGAAAATACTTTCGAAGTAAAAGTTACGTTTCTCTGGTACAAAATATTTCAATCATTTTTAATTACACATTTTGTCATGTACGGTACTACTGCATGTAATTATAGATAGCAGAAACACAAAATGAACTCATTTTGGATTAAATTCCACTGTGATTCTGAGCTATTATCCCCAGACAACACAAATATTAAAGGATTAATAAGACTATTCAATATGTAAATTGTTACAAATAACACCAAATTAGCCTTAAGAGAAATGACGTTAGAAAACATTGTGTAATAATAACACAAACTATTGGGAATGACCCAGATTCTAATCTTATTTGCATTAATTCAGTGTCACACCTAGCAGAATTGTTGAAATCTGTAATCACTTCTTCCAAATACAGTAGTATCCGCCTACAGAAGAAGGATATTTTAAGAAATACCCTGGGGATAATGTATCTCTCACTCAGCTAAATGCTAAGGTGTCATTCTGCTGACATAGCTCTTGTTTTCAGAATAGGCCATTCAGTTTTTAACTTAAGATAATAACAGTTTAGGTTGGTTTAAGGAAACTGTATATAAACATTTTAGTTTGCATGTTTCATTGATCACTTCAAATATGCATAGGCATACTCTGAGGAGCTGGAGGAAGTTAATTTAATGTGGTTAAGTTTTTTAATATTACATTTTTCCTTTTTTTAGAATAAATATTTTTTTCAACAAAAAAATGCATGGGCATACCAATACAACTCCTGAGGCAATAGGAAACTAACACAATACAAATTAATATACCAGTGCTATATGTAGATAAAGGAAAGAAGGTTGATTCGGTTTGGCATGCATCATCATGGGAAAGGGGCCACAGTTCTGTGCATACCTGTCAAGTTTTGGATTTGGAAATAAGGGAAATTTCCCAGCAAATACGGGATACTTGACAGCTATGCTTATCCTGTGCTGCCCTCCAATGGTGGCAATAGGGCATTGCAGTCTAATTAATAAGGGATGACGGCGGGAAAGAGGGTAAAATAAGGGGTTTTCCTGGCCAATAAGGGATACTTGACAGCTATGGTTCTGTGGTAAAGCATAAATTTTGCTGCCACATGTTCCCAGATTCTGATTCCTTGCTAGTTACATAGCAATAGCAATTACACTTATCTACAGGCCCATAGTGCTTGTGCACTCTCTGGGTGGTTCACAAGATTATTAGTATTTTCAACATAGTATTTTCAACTTGAGGAAGTGGATGAGTAGAATAACCTGAGAATGATAAGTGCTGTACGTCAGCCAGTGATTTGGCTGCTGTTATTAGGTACTAGCAATATTATTTTTTTTGCCCGGCCCTGCCATGCAGTTATTATGTGTGAGTGGGTGGTTGGGGTGGTTTTGGTGTGTGCACACAGATAATGCAAGGCAGGAGTGGAGGTGGTGGTGGTGGTGGTGGTGTGTGTGTGTGTGTGTGTGTGTGTGCGTGCGTGCGTGCGTGCATGCGTGCATGCGTGTGTGTGTGTGTCTGCCGTGTGTGTGTGTGTGTGGTCTCCCACCCATTAACTGTTTCAAAGAACCTTCGAAACAGTTAATGGGGAAAAAAGAAAGGCAGCAGACAGTGGTCCGTTACGGGAGTTGCTCTCCCTGGCGGATGGCTGCCTGCTGCCTTTCTATTCCCCCCGCCGCTGTTTTGTGTTAGTTTTCGAAACAGCAGTGTGGGTAATACAAAGGCGGCAGGCAGCCATTCGTCAGGGAGAGTGCCACCCCTGATGAAGCGTTGCCTGCTGCTTCCCCCCGTCTCACACAATCACATACACAATACACATACACATGCTGTAGCTCCGTGGGGAGAGGAAGGGCTCCCCCTCCTCCCCTCCAAAGCCTCGGTGACCACACACACACACACACACACACACACACACACACACACACACAGACACACACACTTGCCAAAACTGTGTGGGGGGAGGAGTGGGGGCTCTCCCTCCTCCCCCCAAGCCTCAGCGAGGACACCCAGAAGGGCGTGCCAGTGAAAGGCCCAGCCGGCAAAAGGTAAGTGGTGTGGGGGACGGGGACAGGGACGGGGGGGCAAGTTGGCGGGGTGGGTGGGCAGCATGGTTCCTGGGCCCGTTCCCCCCTCAGTTCCTCTCCCCTGCCCCAGTTACCTTTTGCTGGCTGGGCCTTTCCCTGGCACGGCCTTTTGCGCTTGGGCGTCACTGGGCTGTCCTCCGTCCCTTCTGGCATCGAGGTCTTTGCCAGTGGGGCGGAGGGTACCATAAGCTGGTGGCCCAGCTAGCAAATGACATGGCTGTCTGGGCTGGCATGTTGGCAGTGTTTTTTTACCGTGTGCGCCGACTGCCCCGCCTTCTCCGTGCTCGCACTCTTCAGTCTCATTGGCAGAGGGGTGGCATGGCACGGAGGACGCTGGGCCTTGTAGGGGTTTTTTGGCCATGTTCGTGGGGCAGTTGCCCCACTTGCGGCTGGTGGACCATTGCGGCAATGCTCCAAGGGTGGTCAGGTAAGTGTAGGCGGCTCGGTACGCGATAGTAGGGATGGGTGTGGGCATGCATGCCGGACACCAACAGCCCACACACCTTTTTATAGGTATAGATGATTTCAAAATGTGTGTATGAACTCACACCCTTAAGGAGGCTTTGAACTATGGCAGTTCCGCGTCTTGACATAGATTGTGCTGAGTATACTACACTCATATAGCAACATTAACAAGTAAATTTTACTGAATACAAAAGAATTAAAACAGCAAAGATTCAGAATAAAATAAACAAATATTATTGTGAAATATGCTCAAAATTTAACTCACATGACTGAAAGGGTTCTTAGATTCAAGCTGCTCTGTAAGGTTGTAAAGTTCTGCAGTGCCTGAGCAGATTATTTGCAGAGCTACTACAAGAAGAAAGTATGCCATTCTAAAAGGTGCAAAATTCAAATACGCGTCAGCGCGGTAAATGTTGAAGTTTAATTTAATTTAATAGTCATATTTATATATGCCGCCCACTCAGGCAGAACCCGACTCAGGGCGGCATTACAACAAGTTCTAAAAACACATAAAAACACTTTAAAAGCCCCATATCCCACCCACCCATCCCACCCACTATAAAAAGAAGAAGAGAGAGTTCTTAATTCTTTACATAAGCCAGCAGGCGGGGACCGTGTTCCCATTCGGGCCCCACACCTGCCCTGCCAGCCAGGTCTTCAATCCTTTCCTGAAGGGCAGCAATTCTCTTTGAAGTCTTAGATCTGTTGGCAGGAGGTTCCAGAGAGTTGGTGCGGACACGGAGAAGGCCCTCCTTCGGGTGCTGGACAGATGTGCACCCCTAACTGATGGCACCATTAGAGAGCCCCTCCGGTCCGCTCTGGTTGGACGGGCAGACACTCTTGGGATGATGCGGTCTCTAAGGTATCCTGGCCCACTGCCATATAGGTCTTTAAAGGTCAAAACCAGCACCTTGAATTGCACCCGGAGACAAACTGGTAACCAGTGCAGCTCCCGAAGTAGCAGTGAGGCATGGGCATATTGCCCACATCCCATCACCACCCGGGCTGCCGCATTCTGGACCAGCTGCAGCCTCCGAATGGTCGTCAAGGGCAGCCCCATGTAGAGCGCATTACAATAATCTAGTCGGGAAGTGACCAGAGCATGGGTGACCATAAGCAAGGAGCCCCGGTCCAGGAGCGTGCACAACTGGCGAATCACCCGAAGTTGGGCAAAAGCCCTCCTGGCCACAGCCGCTACTTGTTCTTCTAGCAGCAGCCGCGAGTCCAGAAGGACCCCCAAGTTGCGCACTGGGTCTGTCTGGGGCAAAACAGCCCCATCCAGTACCAAAGATGGTAACTCCCTGGATAACACGGGGCCCCTTATCCACAGCCACTCTGTCTTGCTGGGATTCAGCCGAAGCCCATTGGCCCCCATCCAGACCCCAGTGGCCTCCAGGCATCCGGATAGGATTTCAACAGCATCACTGAGGTCCCCACGGGCCGAGATGTACAACTGAGTGTCATCCGCGTACTGATGGTACCGCAGCCCGTGGGAACGAATGATCTCACCCAGTGGCTTCATGTAGATGTTAAATAGGAGAGGAGAGAGCACCGAGCCCTGAGGCACCCCATACTTGAGGAGCCTAGGGCTGGACCTCTCACTCTCTAACCACACCGACTGGGTATGGCCCTCCAGAAAAGAGGAAAACCAGGACAACACAGTGCCCTGGATCCCCAATCCTTTGAGCCGTTCCAGAAGGATACCGTGGTCGACGGTATCGAAGGCCGCTGAGAGGTCAAGAAGAGCAAGGACGGATGGATAACCCTCGTCCCGCTCCCGCCAGAGATCATCCATCAGTGCGACCAATGCCGTCTCCATACCATACCCGGGCCTGAATCCTGATTTAAAGGGGTCTTGAAAATCCGCTTCCTCCAGGACACTCTGCAGCTGGCGCGCCACTCTGCAGCTGGCGCGCCTTCTCCAAAACCTTACCCAGAAAGGGCAGGTTGGAAACCGGCCTGTAGTTGTTAAGGACAGCTGGGTCAAGGGATATTTTCTTCAGGAGGGGGCGCACCAAAGCATGTTTTAGTGGTGCAGGAAATACCCCCTCCCGTAATGATGCATTTATTATCGCCCCGACCCAGCCACCTGTCACCACCTTGGAGGCTTTCACCAACCAGGTGGGACAGGGGTCCAAAGGACATGTAGTGGCACGCACAGCTGCAAGGAGCCTGTCCACTTCATCAGGGACAACAGGATCAAACCAATCCCAGATCGTACAGCAAGACTGTGCTCCGGTACCCCCCCCGACCCTCCCCATCCACGCCGGGATTCAGTCCTGAACGAATCCGATTGATTTTCTCCACCAGATGGTCAGCAAAGTTCTCAGCCGAACCCTGCCAACTGGGCACCGATCTCCCCCTACCGAGGAGGGACCTGGTTACCCGGAACAGGGCGGCTGGGTGATTATCAGTGGAGGCAATAAGGGTGGTGAAGTATTGCCGCCTCACCACCCCCATCGCCACTAGGTAGGCCCTAATAGCAGCTCTAGCTAGTGTCCAATCGGAGTCATCCTGGGTCTTCACCCAGCGGCACTCTAGGCGTCTCTTTGCCCGTTTGAGTTCCCGCAGTTCATCCGTGAACCACGGGGATGACCTAACCCCACGGGCGCGGAGAGCCCGCAGTGGCGCGATTTTATCCACGGCTGCTGTTGCTGTCCTGTTCCACAGGTCGACAAGTGCCTCGGGTGAATCGTGTAGCCGATCCAGAGGAACATCCCCCAGTTCCCTCTGGAATCCATCTGGATCCATTAGTCACCGAGGGCGGGCCATTTTAATAGGCCCTGCCTCCCTACGATGAAGCATCGCCCCCAGAAAGTCAAGAGTCACCAGATAGTGATCTGACCATGGCACAGGTGAGATGACTAAGTCCTGTAATCTCAGATCACCTGCCACTGCTCGACAAGAAAACTAAGTCTGGCATGTGACCACTGCCCCTGGTCAGACCACGAACTATCTGAGTCAGGCCCATGGCTGCCATGGAAGCCATGAACTCCCTTGCCACCTCAGAAGCCATCCCCAATGGTGGCAAATTGAAGTCCCCCAGAACCATAAGCCTCGGGAACTCCAATGCCAGCATCGAGGCGGCTTCGTGGAGCTCAGGCAGGGCATCCCTTACCCTGCAAGGGGGCAGGTACAGGAGTAAGATCCCCAACTGACCCTTGGGGCCCAACCGTAGAAGCAGGGCCTCACAACCAGACACTTGTGGAGCAGTTGGCCCTAGCAATTCCCAAAGACTCCCTGGCAACAATGGCGACACCACTGCCCCTCCCCTCACCTCTAGGCTGGTGCCAAATACTGAACCCAGCTGGACACATGTCCGAAAGAGGTACTCCATCCTCAGGTGTCAGCCAGGTTTTGGTGATGCATGCCAGGTCGGCCCGCCCCTCCTGGATAGAATCTTGGATCAGGGGGGCCTTATTACAGACCGATCTGGCACCTTCCACTCCCCCTTTCCTTTAGTACCTTCCACCAGAATCTCTAATATGGCTACTGTATGTCTTTTTATATGGTTTTGGCCAGGCTGACTAAAGTGATCTGGCCCCTTTTAATCATGTGTCTGAATCTGTCTTGATCATTATCTTCCCATCTTGCTAGCAATGGACATAGAATGGGCATTTAAGAAATTCAGTTATGGAATTTACTATCACAAAATGTGCTATTACTTGCTCAATGGAATGCTTTTAAAAGAGAATTAAACAAATTCAAGAAATACAGGCTAGTAGTCATGATGTCTGTCTCATCTGCAATATGGGAGACAGTGTACCTGCAAACACAAGTCACTATAGACCATGATCAAAAGAGTGCTGATTCACTCACATCCAGCTTGTGGACCTTACAGGCATCTAGTTGCCGACTTTGCAAATAGTGAGTTGAACTAGATAGGACTTTCGTCTTATCCAAGATTGATTTTCTTCTGTGTGTTTGTATGATGTAAACTGTAAAATGGTACTGGCTAATTTGTGATTCGATGGGGACTGTGGTGGGTTAGTGGCTAAGATGCTGAACTTGATGACTGGAAGGCTGGCAGGTCAGCAGTTCGAGACCAGAGTGCTACATGACAGAGTTTGCTTTTGTTTCTGTCCCAGCTCCTGCCAACCGAGCAGTTCAAAAGCAAGAAATTGCAAGTAGATAAATAGGTACCACTTCAGTGGGAAGGTAAACAGTGTTCTGTGCACTCCAGTATCTAGTTATGCCTACCACATGAAGGGCCTTCTTTTGGGAAAGAATAATGCATTTGGAAACAGGGAGCTAGTGGATGGGCATAGAGCAAGCCAAATTTGCTTCTCAGAAAAAAATGTCTACTACATGGATTGATTTATTCTAGAAACAAAAGAGGGAGTCTGGCAAGTTGCTTAAAAAGTAATGCAATTTCTAAACATGGGCACCAGTTTTGTTTTAGGATCATTTTATTGTAGACATGTGACTTGACATGTCAAAACTGCTATAATGTGCATGTTATTTTCAAAAGTTTAACCTGGTTGGTTGGATTTTTCTATGCTGTTTATTTTATGGGTGCAGCCTTGTTCTATGTAAGTGTTAATTGCACCCAAGTTTCCTAGAGCTGCTGTTTAAACAGACAAGGAAAAGTAGAAACGTGGTTATCTGAATGGTAATGATATTCTGAAAGCTACATTAACTCGCTATTTTGTCTAATACATTTGCTTCTTCACTTGTACAATTATACTTTCATTAGCAAACTAAGTAACATGTTACTTAAACATTTAATTTTCAGTTACAAAAGGCTGCAGTTTACCGTGGGGGGGGGGGGGGGGATGCTCATGTCCTGTCATTTTGGATGCTTTATTTCCTACCTTGGTAGCATCCTATCTAAAATCTGCACCTTTGAACAGGATGTAGTGAAGAGAATTGGTGCTGCCCATTCTGCCTTTGGTCATTTATAACACCAGGTCCTCAGGAACAATGATTTAACAATTCATGCAAGGCTCATAGTATACCAAGCTGTTGTTATCTCAATGTTATTGTATGGCTGTGAAACATGGATCCTCGGGGCGTGGCCAAGATGGTGAAGGATTAACATCTGCTTTAATGCTGTGCGCTCTACAATGTGTATTTAAATGAGATTTTCTTACTAAAAAAAGAACGAAAAAACAAAAAAAAACCAGCAGCAAGGATTTTAAGTGTCTGGGAAAAGTTACCTTTGGTCATCGGCACCAGGAGTCGAAGTCTGCGGAGCAGCGGTGGCAGCGGGTGAGGCTTGCGGCGAAAGCCAGGAGCTGAGCAGGCTGATAGTGGGTCTTGGGCGGGTGAGACTTCTGACAGGAGACCGAAGGGAGAGAAAGGTGAAGAAAAAGCCTAAGTGGAAGCATGAACTTTGTGTTGTGGCGGACGAGACTGGTGAGCTGATTGTGGGTGCTCGGTGAAGGAAACGGTAAGGAGGAAAGAGGAGGGTGGAAGTCAAAAGAAAGTGAGAGTGAGTGAATGGATGGTGGTTAATGGCGGCGGAAGAAGAAAACAAAAGTTTATGAGCGAATGGGAAGCAATGGCGGAGAAGTAGTTGCGGAGGTGGTGGATTTTGGGAAAAGGTGTGGTGAGAGGCGAGAGAGAGAAGGAAAAGGACAGAGAAGGAAGAAGGAATTAAAGAAAGAAGTAAAGATTGGAGGAGAGTTTATGACAGACGGTTTTGGCAAGTCCGGGCGAGAGGAGGAGGAAAGAAGACTGGTCTCGGAGGCTGCACTGAGATTTTTTCTTTTTTCTTTTTCTTTTTTGTTTTTGTTGCATGTTGGAGTTAGTTGGGCTTTTTTAATAATAAGTTGGACTGACGGACTGATATAAATTGGATGAAGTTTGGAGATTGGGATTTCTTTTTTTTCCTTTAACATGGTTTTTTTCTACTTTGATTCCTCCTCTCTCTCCTGATATATACAGAGGACAGATGATGAAGATTCCCTCCTCCCCCTTCTTCTTTCTTAATTTTTTTATATACATATAAAGAGGCAATTCTTTTTTTCTTTTTTCTTTTTTGGATATTTTTAATTTTTTTAATTTTAACTATTATAAATTGATCCAGTATTTAATTGGTTTTATATAGATTATTTGCTTAATTTGGTTAATTATCAATTGTAGATTAATTTGTCTTGATTGGGTATTAATTAGAAATCAAAAATTTTTAAAACTTTTGTTTTGGATCTTGAAGAATTAATAGAAGTCATAACTTTATAAATTTACTATATTTAATTTAATCTGGAATTTGATCAGGAAGACGGATTTGGAGGAAATAAAGGGGTGGCTGCATTGAGATTATTATTTGAAGTTACAATGGAAAAACTTGGAAAAGGAAAGAGAAAGGGTGAAGAGGTGGTGAAGCCTAAGAAGATGGATGTGAAGAAGGACGAGAAGAAGGATAAATTAGCAACCGAAGAAGCACCCCCACCAACAGCAGCACCAGAACCTGCACCAATGGGTCAAACGCAAATTATGGTTGAGTTGGGTAAATTGTTTAAGAAATTTGATAGAATGGAGGAGGCAAATACGAAGGTTTTCATGAAATTAAGGAAACAAGGGTAAAAGACGGATGAAATTATGGAAAAACAGGATAAACTGGTTGCAATGTTCACTGATTTTTCTAAGAAGGTTGATTTTAATTTTCAGAGGATGGATATAAGGGTTAAATCGATGCAAAAAGATATGAAATTGATGCAGGATTATATGAAAGGGTTACATGAAGAAGAAAAAGATGCTAAAATGAAAGTAGAAGTGCAGGAGAAAAGGATAGACATGATGGAAGAGATGATGAGAAAACAGAACATAGTAATTCGTAATCTTATGGAAAAAACGCCAGACCAGCTGAAGGAAAGAATAGTTAATTGGTTAAACAGTTTGAAAATGGAGAAAGATTTTGAGAATGAAGATATTGCAGATGTTTATAGACTGGGTGCAAGGAAAGGGAAAAATATCCAAAGAAATGTTTTGGTTAAGTTTGCAAATTGGGGGGATAAATTAAAGGTGATGGCTTTTATAAAACAAGCTGGGTCTGGCATTTTAAAAATTGATGGGAATGATGTGGAGGTTTACAATGATATATCAGTGGAATAACGTGGTTGGCGTTATAAGATGAAACCAGCAACAAAATTTTTGATGGAACGTGGGATAAAATATAATTGGAGATTTCCACAACAATTGAGGTTTTTTATGACAAGAAAATGCATATAATTGATGCAGGGATGGATGCTTTGGAATATTTGTGCTTGATTGGTCTGGTTAAGGTGGCTTCACAAGAATGGCTTGGATTAAGGAAAGCTGTAATAGAGTCAGGGGAATAAAAAGAGACTATGGAAATGCTGAAGAGAGGGGTGCTACAGGAGGAGCAGATGTAGATTTTAAAGCATAGATGGTGGTTGATGAAGGGTGAATCAGGATTTAGGAGATGGAGAAGAAAATGGGATGATGCAGGGGAAAGAAATAATCTTTATAAATGTTTGTGTGTTTTCAAAAATAAGATTGAGCGCTGGAGTGTTAGACAGTAGGCACATCTTGCACGTTCCCCCCTCCTCTCTTTGATAGTCAAGGGCTACTTTTTGTAGAAAGAAGTTGGGAGGGTAGATATGAATGTTTATTGTTATAGTTGTTATTATTTATGTGTGGTAGAGGGAAACACGCCCATAGGAGGAAGCGAAGGTCATAGAATATGGTTTTTAAGATTAAGGTATAAGAAATATTAAAGTGTTATCTTGGAATGTGAAAGGTACTGGTTCTCAAGTGAAGAAGAGAAGAATAGAATCAGCCCTGAGAATAGATAAACTGGATATAGTGTTTTTGCAGGAAACTCATCAAAAATTGGGGAATACAAATAAGATTTTTTTAGGATGGATGTAAATTTATGAAAAGTCCTATGGTACATCAAAAGCAAGAGGGGTTGCAGTTCTGATCTCGAGTAGACTAGGTTTTGAGATGATAAATAGTGTTTCTGACCCGGAAGGTAGATACTTAATAATAAAAGGGAAGATTGATGATGAGGAAATAATTTTACTGAACATATATGCACCAAATGATCATCAGGGGGAGTTTTTAGACAAAATATATGATATATTGGAGAAAGAAAAAGCAACAAAAATGATTGTAGCTAGAGATTTCAGTTTAATAAGGTCAAATTTGGATTGTACAGATATAGCAAAGAGTGGAAGAGGATCTAAAATGCCGATTCTTGATAAATGGATGAAATCTCTAGGCTTGAAAGATACATGGAGGGAGTTTAAAGGGTCGGAAAGGGTTTATACATTTTTTTTCATAGGTGCATAATACATACTTCAGAATAGATTACATATTTGTAACAGAGAGTATGATTAGGAATATAGATGAGGTAGAAGTGGGAATTTTTAAAGAATCAGATCATGCAAAAGTGTTGATGGAATTAAGGACAGAGGGAGTGAAGAAAATTAGAAGGAATTGGAGATATGATGCCAAAGTTTTTAATGACCATAAATGTAAAAAGCAAATAATTGAAAAATGGAAGGAAAGTTGGTATTCAATGATATGGATGAGGTGAGTATGGGATGGTATGGGATGCCATGAAGTTGTTTTTTAGAAGTGAAAGTATTAAGTTGGCTAGCATTAGAAATAAACAATTTAAGGAAGCACAAGACAAGGTTGAAAAAGAGATAAAGCGAAGATTTTCGATAAGATGCAAAGATTAAAGACGGAATTGGTAGGAAAGGATATTGAAAAGGTAAAAAAAGATTTGGTGTATTTAAAAAGGAATATAGATAGATAAATCTTTATTGTCATTGTCCTGCACAGAACAACGAGATTTTGAATACAGTAATAATAATTCAAAATTATTAGCAAGAGCTGCTAAAGAAAAGAGATATAAAAGGAAAATTGGAATATTGGTCAATAAAGAGGGAATAAGATGTAATAGGATTACAGATAAATGTAAGATTGTCAAAGATTATCAGTATTTATATGCTAAAAATAATATAGATTTGGAGAAGTTAAAGAATCAATTGGGGAAACAAATAGAAAATAAGATAAAACAGGAACATAGAAATAGAATGGAAGAGCGAATAACGGAGAAATAAATAAAAGATGTAATAGCCAACTTAAAGTCAGATAAAGTCTCAGGGAAAGATGGGTTATCAGCTGAATTTTATAAGGAATTTAAAGACATTGTGGTTCCAAAATTGATGAAATTATATAATTATATTTTGGAAGGAGGGCAAATTCCAACTTCATGGTATAGAACTATAATTGTTTTATTATCAAAACCTGGAAAAGATTTAGAAAAAGTGGAATCATATAGGCCTATTTCATTGATAAATCAAGATGCTAAGATTTTTACAGCAATATTGGCAGACAGACTGAACAGTTTTATGGGCAATTATATAAATGAAGATCAAACACTTTTTTTAAAAAGGAAGACATATGGCGGATTTGACAAGGAGAGTTTTAGATTTAATAGACATTGTAGGACAAACAAATGAGAAAGTTGGGTTATTATCATTAGATATTTTCAAGGCATTCGATTCATTACAGTGGGCAACAATTAACAAGATAATTAATTGTTATGGATTTGGAGATAAATTTAGAAGGATGATTGAACAATTATATCAATATGGTACTGCCATTGTTAGGGTGAATGATTATGTTACAGAAGAAGTAAAATTAGAAGCTGGAACAAAGCAGGGTTGTCCATTATCACCAATTTTGTTTATTATGGCAATGGAGTTGTTGGCAAAAGCTATAAGAGAAGATAAGGATATTGAAGGAATACTAGGAAATAAGATAAGTTTGAATGCTGATGATACTTTGATAACAATGAAGCATCCTAGGAAGGCATTAGAAAGAATGCAAGAGCAGTTAAAAGATTTTGAAGAGATGACAGGTTTGAGAATAAATTGGGATAAGTCGGAAATGATATTGTGTAATATTGATAAGGAGGAACAGCAGAAAATAAAGGGTAAATTTAAATTACAGGTTAAAAATAATTTGAAGTGTCTGGGAATAAATATTTCAAATAAATTTGAGGACCTTAAGAAATTGAATTATGGAAAACAGAAAGTGGAAATTAAAGATAAAATACAGCAATATCAAAAGTTGAAGTTGTCTTGGTTTGGCAGGATTGCATTTTGTAAAATGATGTTGCTACCAAGAATTAATTTTTTGTTTGATGCCTAGCCGATCCAATTAAGTGATAAGGAAATTAAGGAATTTCAAAATGTGTTGAATAATTTTTGTAATGGTGGAAAGAAACCTAGAATTGTAAAAAAAAAAACTGTGGTACTTATCTCAGAAAGAAGGAGGACTAGGATTGCCAAATTTGAGGAATTATTACAGAGCTTTTCAAATTAAAAATATTGTGAAAATTTTAGCGAGGGAAAAGGCAATATGGGAAGAAATCGAGATGAGGGATCTAAATCAAATGGGGAAAATGGTCTTTTTAGATAGTAAAATGGGGGAAATAGTTACAAAAAATAAAATGATGAAGACAATATTAGGATTATGGAAAAAGTTGAAGATGGAATTGGCTCCAGATACATCTCCTATAATAGAAATAGAGGATATCAAAAATTTTCAAATACAAATTGATAAAAGGGTAAAATAAGTTTTATTTAGAAATGATGTTTTATTGTTGAAAGACTGGATACGGGTTTGTAAAGATGGAGAGAGAAAAGCAGATATGTTTGCACAATTGAGGTTGAACTGGCTCCAGATTGTGTTGGTAAATAAATGGAATAGTAAATATTTGACGGAAGTCAGTTTGGAAAGAGGTATGACTGAGTTTGAAAAATTGATATTAAAGATAAGAAAGGAAGAAAGGGGTATTAAGGGCTTAGTAAGTAAAATATATATAATGTTAAATAAAGATGGTAATCCACAAGAAGCGTTGAAAATAAATAGGGAACAAGAATTGAAAATAAAGATAGTAGACGAGGTTTGGAGAAATAAATGGAAGAAAAGGATCATGAGAACAATGTCTGTTAGAGTGAAAGAACATAATTTTAAAATGTTGTGGAAATGGTACTTGACCTCAGTGAGGTTACATCAAATAGATAAAAATAAAGATAAAATGTGTGGAGATGTAAGGATACACTGGGAATATATGAACACATGTGGTGGGGTTGTAATGTGGTAAAGGATTTTTGGGGGAAAATTGAGAAAGAGATTTGTGCTGTTATGGGTTTGAGACTTAAATTGGGGCCAAGTACTGTTTTGTTGACAGATGTGGAAAAAATGGATTTAAATAAGGATAAATAAGAGCTATTGTCGATAATGTTGACAACGGGCAGACAGTGTATAGCCAGGAATTGGAAAAATGAAGCAACTCTGAAAGTAGAAGAATGGTATAAGGAGATGTGGGATCTTGCATTGAATGATAAGCTAACATGGGAAATGAATAAGGAAAAGGGTATAGTTAAAGAAAATAGATTTTGGAAAATATGGCAATTTTTTGTGGATTACTCATTGAAAGGGGGATGAAGGGAATAGACCAGTACCGGAACAAATGAGTTTCTGGGGTTAGAAAACAACTGTGACATTCCGTTTTCTCCAGGGCATTGTAAATAACACTGGGTGTATTATGTGAAAATTGTATTTTAACTTGTATTTTTACTGTGACTCAATAGTTGTATCAAATTGATGAGTTTAAGAATAGAGTTTGAATATGTATATTAGGATAGTTATAAGAGTATTATAATGTACTAAATTTTTTGGAAATATAACTAAAGATGTATGGAAGAAAGAGGGAGGTAGTATATTATTGTTGTAGTTTAATTATACTCTTATGCTTTTTTATTTTATATTTTCTTGTTATATATTGTATTTGTATGTATGATGTTTGTATTTTCATTTATAGTTGTTTTTTTAAAGTTGTATTATTGTTAAAATTTAATAAAAAAATTTATATAAAAAATTAAAAATAATAAAAAAGAAACATGGATCCTCTATTGCCAAGATTTTAAAAAGCTTGAGCGCTTTCACCCACAGAAGCCAAAGTCCATCTTGAACATCAAATGGGATGACTATATCACCAACATCATAGTTCTTGAGAAGGCACATGTAAATAGCATTGAAGCTTCCATCATAGGTCATCGTCTTAGATGGATAGGGAATGTCCACCATATGGATGGTTCCACGCTTCCTCGCCAAATTCTTTATGGAGAATTTAGCTCTGGTACAAGACCTCATGGAGCTCCTTTGAAGCATTATAAGGACCATCTGAAACAAACCATGAAGGTGTCAACTATAAACCCTCAAACCTGGGAGGAAGCAGCTATAGATCGCCCACTTTGGTGCCAAACCATTTCTGCTGCTATTAATCACTTCGAAGGAGAACGCTGCAGACAGGAAGAGGGTAAGCAACAAGCACGAAAACTTTGTCAAACTCAACTACATCCTCCACCATCTATTCGGTGTAATGTGTGTGGTCGCATGTTCCATGCTAGGATTGCTTTATTGAGTCACCAGAGACACATCCATCAACTGAGAAAATGATTTCTGGGGGAAATGTATGCTCAGATACGAGTAGCAGCCGATGACGAGATCCCCTAGAAGCAGTGCATATTTCCCTAAAAGGACAGTGTTCCGACCTTTGTTATTTACTCAAGTCACAAGAAGTTACAACTTCTTATGTTAATTTAGAGCATAGACTGCAAGCCATACAAAACAAATTGACATGTGCATGTCTACAAGCAACTAAATCCCATTGGATTGAATCTTCTTGCCTCATTGCGTTGTCATAACATAAATGACATATCTTTTTGAGGCAAATTGCCTAGTGAATTAATCATCATAGACATTGTCTGTGGCAGTGATGGTGAACCTTGGCACTCCAGGTATTTTGGAACTTCAATGCCCAGAAGCCCTGATCAGCAGGAGTGCTGATTTAAGCTTCTGGTAATTACAATCCAAGAACGCCTGGAGTGCTAAGGTTCTCCATCACTGTGGCATACTGTGCTGTGTGACTCAGCGTGCAGTTAATAATATCTGTGGTGATTTGTTAATGTGGGGCAATTTCCTTTCCAAAGTTATACCATTTGTGAACTTTGGTGTATGCAAACCAAGACACAGGACACAGCCTCGGGCTGGGTTAACTCAGGTTTATTGCATCGTGGACAGAGGGAACATGAGGTAATGGCGGATCGATAGCTCTTTATATACAGTAGTAATACATTTGAACGTGGTGCCATGGTAGCCCATTGGCTACTGTCTGCGTGACGTCATTGCGGGTCACGCCCTTCTTGTCCAGGTGTAGGTGGAGGCGGGAAAACTTCCCGCGCTGTTGCCTTTGATGAGTTCGGACCAAGAGAGCTTGGACGCTCGCTGCTGCCAGCTGGTGGTCATTAGCTCGCGTCCTATTACAGGGTTTATATGATACAGCTGAAGGTTACATTGTTGCTATAGGCAAGGTTACATTGGCTCAGATACATTGTAATCCATGTGTAAGGTAAAACCATCAGAACACAACACCCCTCCCCCCTAGGACGAGACAAAGTCTCGAGCCCACACTTAAACACACTCCCCCCCCCCTTAGGAGACAAAGTCTCTCAGCCAAGATGGCTTATTTCGAACACGCTGGGGTCTCGATGCGGGCTGCCTCTCCCCGGGTTTGCTACCTTCTCTTTGTCCCCTGGTTTCCTGTCCTGTAATTGGAGAGGGAGACTCGTTAGTGACTTGCCGCGGCTCCGCGGCGTTGTTGGGAGGTGTGCTCTTTCTTAGGGAGGAACCGGGGGCACTGGGGGCTAACGAAAAACCCCTCTTCTCGCTTGGATGGGTGGGGGAACACTCCTGAAAACCCCCCCCGGCTCGCAAAATCAAAATCAAAATTACAATCGGGGGCAGCGGTCGCGAACTCCTCTCCCCCTTCCCCGGCCCCTGATAGGACTGGCGTATCAAAAGGGTATGAGTCGGGGCCGCTGCTTCTGCCTTCCCCCCTTGCTTGGGACTGTTGTCCACTGCTGTCTCCCCCTTGGGTTAAGCGGGTGGGGGAGAACCCTAACGCTGAATCCTGTTGCTGAGCCCCACTGACTGGCCCACTCACTCGGTGCCTCAGTTGGTCTGCGTGCCTCCTCCAGAGGAGGCCGGTGTTAGTCTCGACCCGGTACGACACTGGCCCCGTCTGTTCTACAACCGTCCCTGGTACCCAGGCTGGCCCCGCGCTGGAATAGTTCCTGCAGTGAACAGGGTCACCGGCGGCGAAACCTTTCGAGACTGCCAACCCTATGTTTTTCCCTTTATCCTCGACTCTCGTCGGGTCTAGCCTGGACAGGATCGTGGTCAGTTTTCGCCGCATCAAGAGCTCCGCTGGCGAGTAGCCTGACGCTAAGGGGGTTACCCTATACGCTAAGAGGAACTGGCATACTTGGTGATTCAGGTCCCCCGGGCCCATGCGCCGCAGCGCCTCCTTTGTTGTACGCACCAGCCGTTCCACTTGGCCATTCGTGGCCGGGTGAAACGGTGCGGATGTGACATGCCGAATGGCGTTTGCCTCCATGAATGCTCCGAACTCAGCGGAGGTGAAGCAACTAGCGTTATCGCTGACTAAAGTGTCGGGTAAACCGAACGTGGAAAAGACTCTCCTTAGCTGGCTAATTGTCGTGGCGGAGGACGTGCTCTTTACTGGGATAACCTCCAGCCACTTGGAGAACGCATCCACCACCAGGAGAAACATGGTTCCCCGGAATGGGCCAGCGAAATCTACGTGCACTCTGGACCATGGCCCCCTTGCTGTGTCCCATTCCCTATGCGGAAGACGGGCCGCCTCAGGTCGGGATCCCTGGCATGCCTCGCAAGTGCCGACCATGTGCTCAATGTCCGCGTCCAGCTGTGGCCACCAGAAGTAACTCCGGGCCAGCGCCTTTGAACGAACTATGCCCGGGTGGCTGACGTGCAGCAGTTCGAGCACCCTCGGCCGCAGGGGCGTAGGGACCACCACCCGTTGGCCCCACAAAAGGCACCCCCTTTCTAGGGACAACTCTAGCTTTTTCCGAAAGAATGGGTCGAACTCTGTACTCGGGGACGATGCCGGCCACCCCTTCTGTACCCATGAACTAACTTTCTCCAGCGTTCTGTCCTTGCCTGTCGCCCTAGCAATGTCGGCTGGTACTATTGGGGGTGCGTCTAAAACCTCAATTAGCAACACCTGGCGGTCTCTTTCTACTCTCGCCTTTTGGTCGTCCGACAAGGGCAAAGGGGATCTCGAAAGTGCATCAGCATGGCTGATCTCCTTTCCGGGCCGGTACTCCAACTCATGTTGGTATGCGTTGAGGAAAATAGCCCAACGCAGCATTCTCGGGGACAGGATCTGCGGCGTGGGCTTGCTTGCCGTGAAAATCCCTAACAGTGGCTTGTGATCGGTCACGATTTTGAACGGGCGGCCATACAAAAAATCGTGAAATTTTTTGGTTCCCGCTACTATTGCTAACGCCTCCCTGTCGGTTTGTGCGTAATTTCGCTCCGCTTGGGACAGGGACCTTGAGTAAAACGCTACCGGGGCCTCCCTTCCGTCCTCCAACACGTGGCAAAGCACCGCCCCCACCCCCACCGGGGATGCATCACAGACTAGGACCACTGGCCATTTGGGGTCGAAGTGCGTCAGGATTGCCTCAGATGTTAGGAGTTGCTTTAGCTCTTTGAACGCCCTCTCGTGCTCGTCACCCCACATCCATGTCTCCTCCTTTTTAAGTAACCGATGGAGCGGTTCGGCCACGGACGCCTTCCGCGGGAGGAATGTATGGTAAAAATTGAGGAGCCCCAGGAAGGACTGTAGCTCGGTTTTGGATGTGGGGCGAGGGGCCTTTTTAATGGCTGCTACTTTGGATTTAGACGGCTTAATCCCCTCGGGTGTGATCCGGAACCCTAAAAACTCGACCTCGGTTTCGAAAAAGACACATTTGTCCTTCCTCAATCTCAGCCCCGCTTTCTCGAACACGGTCAGTACTTTGTCCAACCTCTTTGCCAGTTCAGCCTCACTCCCCCCTGTTATCAACACGTCATCAAAATAAGGCAACACCCCCTCCAGTCCCTTCAGGAGGCGTTCCACAAGCGACTGAAAAAGGCCGGGTGCCGAGTTCACGCCAAACTGTAACCGCGACACCTGGAACGCTCCTTTATGTGTAACTATCGTTTGTGCCGCGGCCGTGGCGGGGGTCACAGGAAGTTGCTGATAGGCTTGTGCCAAATCGAGTTTAGCGAAACACTTTCCCCCATTCAGCCTGGCCAAAAGGTGGCTGATCACTGGCACCGGGTATGCATTAGGGCGGATCGCCTTGTTAATTGTACACTTATAATCAGCGCAAATGCGCACCTCCCCGTTAGCCTTTAGAGCCGTTACAATTGGAGTTTCCCACTCCGCGGAATCAACAGGAATAAGAATCCCCTGGCCCACCAGTTTGTCCAGTTCCGCCTCTATCTTGTCCTTGAGTGCGAACGGCACCCTGCGCGGTTTGAGTCTTATCGGGCGGACCTCCGGGTCTATGTCGAAAGCTACAGGGGGTCCCTTGAACTTTCCGAGTCCTTTCTTAAAAACGGCGGGATGCGCATCGCAAACCGCTTGTATTGGGTCCCCCCCCACAGTATGCACTCCCCCTATGAACAAACCTAAGGGCTGAAACCACTGTGTCCCTAGGAGGCTACAGCTTCCCCCCTTGAGGACAACTAGGGGCAGTTCCGCAGAATGTCTCTTAAAATTGACCCGAAATTTCCCGACCCCCAACACCGGAATGCTGTTTCCCTGTACGTCTCGTAGCGTGGACCTCAACGCTTTAAGTTTGGGCCGCACGTGGGGGTCGATTTTCAAGAACTCTTTCTGGGGAATTATAGAATAGGAGGACCCCGAGTCAATTTCCATCTTAATAGGGGCCCCTTGTACTAATACCTCAACGAAGTAATGGGACTGTCCCGCGGACACGCTGAACACTGGGGCGTCGTCCTCGCTGTCGTCCGAGACGCGGCCCACGCCATCCTGCTTCCTCGTGGTCTGGGCGCCATCTTTGGGCCTCGCTGGACGGTCCGGTCTGGCCGCACGGTCTTGTGACTGCCTCCGGCCCTCCTTCCGTTTTCTGCATGCCTTGGCGATGTGCCCCCGACGGCCGCAGGTGTAACACTCGGCCTTCCTGAACGGGCATCTCGCACGCTCATGGGCCGCTCCGCAACCCTCGCAGCGTCGACCACCCTTTCGGACCTTCTGGACCTCCTCGCCGTCGCTGCCTTCCGTAGACGACTTTGAGGCCCGTCGAGTTGCGTGCACCGACTGTCCGGACTTCCCGTGCACCGAATTTTCCGCCTTGCCGGCTCTAGGACGCCACTCACGCCACTGGTGCATCTCGTCCACTCCAGCATTCGTGGACTCTGCGGCTTCCGCGGCCTCTACGACCTCTGCCAGCGTGGGTGGCGGCTCCTTGTTCATCAAGCTGCGCTGTACCTCCTTGTCTTTCAGGCCACACAACACGCCGTCCCTGAGGGCCATCTCTAGGATGTCGCCCCATTTACAGGGGGCGGCGGCTATCCTCATGGCGGCCACGAATGCCTCAACCGACTCATCCGGCGCTTGGACTCGCCTCCAAACCGCGCTCCGAGCGGGAAACATTGCCCTCGAGGGACAGAAGCGCTCTCGCAGCAGCTTCATGATGTCGTCCGCCTTAAATTCGCTCACCTTCTTCGGAGCGATGATGCCCACCAGCGTCCGCTTGGTTTCCATCCCGAGCATTCTGGTGAGGATGGCCCTCTTCCTCTCCTCGTCGTCTCCTTTGACTCTGAGTTCCACCAGTGCCGCCTGGAAGTCCATCTCAAGCAGCTCCCAGTCTTGCGGTTTGGTGATGTTGAACCCGCTCTGTGCCCTGGCTGTTCCGTGGGGATCCATCATCCCACCTTCGTCGCCAATTTGGTGTATGCAAACCAAGACACAGGACACAGCCTCGGGCTGGGTTAACTCAGGTTTATTGCATCGTGGACAGAGGGAACATGAGGTAATGGCGGATCGATAGCTCTTTATATACAGTAGTAATACATTTGAACGTGGTGCCATGGTAGCCCATTGGCTACTGTCTGCGTGACGTCATTGCGGGTCACGCCCTTCTTGTCCAGGTGTAGGTGGAGGCGGGAAAACTTCCCGCGCTGTTGCCTTTGATGAGTTCGGACCAAGAGAGCTTGGACGCTCGCTGCTGCCAGCTGGTGGTCATTAGCTCGCGTCCTATTACAGGGTTTATATGATACAGATGAAGGTTACATTGTTGCTATAGGCAAGGTTACATTGGCTCAGATACATTGTAATCCATGTGTAAGGTAAAACCATCAGAACACAACATGAACCAACACAAAAGGGTTTTGGCCACAGGTTACAGTGAATCTTACTTCTGTCAGAGGCTTTAGATGGCCTCTGGACTTCTTTGGACTTTTTGGAGATCCCAGATGGATTCTCCCCTGCATAAGTGTTGTTATGTGTAATTCTTTCTGTTAAAGCTTTCTCACACAGCCTGCAGACAGCCAGCAAAGTGTTATGGTTGCTAGAAATTCCTGGCCTTGTGGTGGAAGGAAAATATGCAATTCCTTATCCCCACTAGGATCCAGGTGCTAAAACCATTCTCAGTCTGGGAACAGCCATGAGAAAGCTCTTGTTCTGATATTTACTGCAATTCTATTGATAGATGCTAGTCTTGTGACAGGTAGCATCCATGTTCTTTTCTGTAGAAGAACATAGGTTTTAGTTAGTTGGGGAGATATGTGAAAGTGTTAAGTTGGTAGCTGATGGAGGAGTAAGATGGAGTAATTAGAGTCGGAGCCTAATGGAGGCTCATGGAGACTAAATACAAAATGAAAAGGAAGAAAGATTTCTAGAGTTTAGACAAGTAATTTATCTTTCCAGTTGAAGGGAGCTCACTGCTTTGTCTCTTCTTAGAAGATGATTTTTGTAACATCTGTATCTGTTTGCCTATGGACTAACTGAGTACTGTTATTGGAATAAAGCAACCTTTATTTCATCATGATGTCTGGATTATTGGGTCAAATAGAAGAATCTTAGCCACGTATATACACACTACCTGATATATTTCCTGTTAACTCTTCTTTTTATAAGCAAGTGATTGGCACCGGGATGCTATTCACTCAAATCTTGCTTTAAATAGAGCAAGTGGGGCCTGTCTACCTGGTGACAGGGGAGTTTATTAAGCTTCAACCAGCCTGTACCCCGGAGTCTCTGGTTTCAGGAGAGTTCCAAAGGCAATGGTAGGAGGCTGAAATATGTTTGAACTCTGACAACTTCTAGATAAGCATGTGAACAATAATAGCCAGAGAAAGCAATCCTAAATCCAGTGATGTACTGAGGCTGGTTCTCAACAATTCGCACAAACCGGTAGTGGAAATTCCCCCAGGCCACACCCACCTGGATGGCTATTCCCACCTCCCTACCCCATGGCGCATGTGCAAAGCCAAGCAGCCGTTTTCTGTGCCTGGAGTGCGAGGAGAGCGGACGTGGCATAGAGGAGCAGCGGCAGCAGGCCTCCAGGCAGCTCCTCTGCCCCGCCGCTGCCCTGCCACTGGTTCTAGCAGCAGCAACGCCTGCCAGGCAGAGTTTGTGCCAGGCGGGCAAAAGGTCAGTCGAGGGCTGAGACCAAGACGGTATGTGTGCCTGGGAGGAAGGGAGAGAGGAGCTTGTACCACCTTGGCCTCAGCTTTCGATCGACCCTTCCGCTCGACTGGCGCAAACTCCA
This sequence comes from Bradypodion pumilum, assembly GCA_035047305.1. Taxonomy (NCBI): domain Eukaryota; kingdom Metazoa; phylum Chordata; class Lepidosauria; order Squamata; family Chamaeleonidae; genus Bradypodion; species Bradypodion pumilum. Next base: position 95,223,513 of record JAWDJD010000001.1, read on the forward strand.
CCCAACAGGCATTGCTGTTGCTATAACCAGTGGTGGGGTGTGATGGGGGAGAGAGGAGCTGCCTTGATCAGCAGCAGCAATGCCTGCTGGGTGGAGTTCGCGCCAGGCGGGCGGAAGGTCAGTCAAGGGCTGAGGCCAAGGCGGTATGTGTGGTTGGGAGGAGGGGAGAGAGGAGCTTGCACCAAGTTGGCCTCAGCTCTTGACTGACCTTCTGCTTGACTAGCGCAAACTCTGCCCCTCCAGCACTGCTGCTGCTGATCCAGTCAGTTCCTCCCCCCGCTGCTGCCCCACTGCTGGTTCTAGAAGCAGCAATGCCTTCCGGGTGGAGTTTGCACCGGGTGGGCAGAAAGTTGGTCAAGAGCTGAGGCCAGGGCGGTATGTGTGGCTGGGAGGAGGGGAGAGAGGAGCTTGCACCGCCTTGGCCTCAGCTCTTGAATGACCTTCCGCCCGACCAGTGCAAACTCCACCCGTCCGGCGCTGCTGCTGCTGACACTGGGGGAAGGGAAGGGAAGAGCTCCCACCGCTGCCGCCACCCGAGCGGGACCCTGTGCCACTTGAGGAGGAGGAGGAGGAGGAGGAAGAGCCCCCCAGGTGCCCCTCTGTTGTGGCCTCAGTAAGTGAGCCTCCTTTCACTTAAATTTTGAATTGTTAGCTGTGTTAGTCTGCAAACATATCAGAGAGTAAACAAAACAGGACAAAAGACAAAAAGGCTGTGGCATCTTAAAGACTAACTTCTGTATTTTAATGTTAACATTAACATTAGTCTTTAAGGTACCACAGCCTTTTTGTCTTTTGTCTTGTTTTGTTTGCTGTCTGATATCCTTTCATTTAAGTATAGGTAAAGAAAGCAGTCGTATCCAACTCTAGGGTTCAGGGCTCATCTTTGTTTCAAAGCCAAAGAGCCAGCGCTGTCTGCTTCTGCAGACGTTTCTGTGGTCATGTGGCAGGTATGACTAGACAGCCCACCCAGTCACATGGCCCCCTTGCCATGCCCACTGAGTTAGCCATGCCCACCGAGTTGGCAGGCCTTCGAGTTGGTCATGCCCACAGTGTGGGTAGTAAAAATTTTTAGAGTGCATCACTGCCTAAATTGATTACCGTAGCTGGATGTCCGGCCAGACAAGCCCAAATGATAGAAGGGTTGGATTATACTATAATATATTATATAAGCATTGACCAGTTCATTATGAATACAGTAAGAGAAAAATGGAAAAGACAAGCAAATCCCCGAGATACCTGAAGTATGCTGATTTATTTAAATTTAATTGATTAAAAACTAGATGATTATTCAACTGAAAAATGTTAAATTAGTTGGCAACCCTAATTAGAATTAATACTAATAATGATAAGTGACACTTAAAACACAGTTTCCTGGTTTGTTTTTGTTGTCCCCAAACCCAGGAGACCCATCTCTGCTATTCTGAGTTAGTACATAACAATTTCATGAAGGGTAGAAATATGAGTCTGTTGTAACCGAAAGATCAAAGAGTTGTATGGCACTAAAATTAACAGATTTAGTAAGGTATAACCTTTTGTGTAGACTGGAGTTTAGCAATATGTTTGTTTGTTCAGCTTATCTTGAAAGTGACACAAGACTCTTTATCTGGGATATTTGGACGGCTCACAAATACATTTTCTGGAGAGGTGTTGCCATTACTGAACTAGATTCCTAGGTGAACCTGTAAGGCAACTCAAGTATTTCATCTTTAGATGTTTACCATAATCTCTGAAACAGATTTTATTAATAAGACATGTTCCAAATGGCTGTGAATACATAAGTGACTTTCCCTATTTATTCCTCCTGAGAATCTTCTGTCTTGAAGCCGATAAAAATGAAAGTTCAGTCAACTGTGCTCAAGTCACCACTGCTCTTTCATCTGGGAGCAGTTGTTCAAGACAGTTTAGAAACATAGATTTTTTAAACAATCTTCAGATATTACCACATTTAGCCATTGTGTGAGGTGAGCATACAAGCACCTCCCCTTCTCTCCTCACTTTGTTTTCAGGCAAAGATTCCAAAATTGGAATGCTCATGAACACGTGGAGGCTTTGTGAATGTGCTAGAACTCTGGAAGCCTTTCTTGCATGTATGTTAAAGAATGTAAATAACTACAGAATAGGGCTTCAGTTTCCTCTGCCTTAGTGGAAATGCAGGGCTATCTTTTTAACACAAGTTAAAATTCTTTCTAGGTGGCTGGATAGCTCAGTGGTTTAGGTATCTAGCTGTGGAGCCAGAGGTTGGGATTTTAATTCTCCATTTGTGCCTCCAGGGAGAAAAGCTAGTCTATGGCATTAGGAAAGCTGCAGAGAAGGAGGGAATGATAAACTAGTTATATGTATTTTCTACCTATAAATCTCTGGAAAGTGTCACCATAAGTCACAATTGACTTGATGACACACATTTGTTAAACCTCTTGCTATTCTTAGCAGATGATATCACAAAGAAAAGGGACAAAGAGGGTTGAGAATGAGGCTTAAACACTGGAGGAGTGGTGGCTAATGTCACAAAGGTGGTGCTTTTACCTAAGCAACATGATCACTGGGATGAGTTACTGCTGAACAGGATATTGTAGAGGTGATGGAAAGGAGACAAGACCTGAGATCAAGATGAAGCAACAGGTAGAAAGGGACTCCTGTGAGAATGAGAGAATGAAGAAGTAAAAGAAGAGGAAAAGAGAAAGGTAAGGCAATGCCAGGAGTATTACTGGATCTAGCTATTTTACCTGAGGTACTGCAAGTGATGACGAAACAGTATCCACCCTCAAGTCTTGCTGTATCATTCAGATCCCAGTTCCTGTCCTCAGTCTCCTAAGATTGTTATCTAAAGCAGGTTCCTTTACCCTGCCAAATGTCAGGGTCGGTCATGGGAGATGAAAGGGGAAATGAGACTAGTATTTACTCAGCAGTAAATCTTGAGAGATGTTTACACATACAATAGTGGGAGGAAGACTTTTTGGCCCAAGGGATGAATTCAGATTTGGAACGGATCTTGAAGATCACTTTCTGTCAGGTCCCAAAATAAATCCAGGTGTATATCTTATCCAGTTTTACCAATTTGCCCCAGTATAACAGTTTTAAGACTATAAACCAGTGCTTATTTCACTGCAAAACTATCAGAGTAGGGTACATAGGTGGCCAACAAGCAACACAGACACCAGGACTCGTCAGGATCTTGAACCAGACCACTTCCATTTTGTGTTCTGACTCCATTTCAGGCTGCCTGTCCTTGGTTCAAGGACACTGGGAAAGTCCATAATCCTTATCTCACTCCTAACCAATCAGATGAAGCTCAATCCTAGTTGGCTAGCTATTATCAGTGATCATCCTTGATTGGATTCTCTTATAAACAGATTATCCAATCAAAACCCTCTGGGAGGAGTAAAGTGGCTCTCTTTGTGTATTTAAGGTGCTGCTTTTCACTTCCAAATCGGCTCACGAGCTGATGCTATCACTGGCTCATTGGAATGTTGCCCAACTCTCTGAAAAGAGATTAAATATCTAAGGAACAAGCCCTGCCCGGGGCTCTGCCAGAGGGAAAAGCTAACTAACTATTTCTTTCTGTAGTCTTTCTCTGTTTTTATTTCAGATGCTATACTTTAATAAATTGATGAAAATGATTTATTGAGTTGAAATCAGCTTACTCAGGCTAACCCAGGTTTTTCCTAAAGCAATCTACTTACACGCTACTGTGTAAAAGATCACATACTCTCGGAAGTTAAAGGCTGGTGGAATCCACCCAGCAGGCTACGGTTCTGGAGTGTTGGAGGTGACAGGAGACTGTGCTCGGGAGTATGCGTGACTATAGCAGGTTGTAGCAGTCTGCTGATTGCTACATGCCTCCCTCTCCTAAGTCCTAACCTAGCTTTGAGCGCAATAAGGGCAACCAAGTTAAAAGCCAAACAGCAACCTTTATCCATGCCCAAGTCCAAAGGAAGGAAAAGGAAGAGAAACAAGGCTAGTCCAGTAGATAAAACATAGTCCAAACATTCCAGGAAACAACAAAGCAGGGTACCTTTAGGACTAGAGCAAGAGCAGTAAGCTTTATTCTATCTGCCAAAACAAGACCAGGAGCAGATTGTGATGCTGACCATGAATGGTTAATATCCAACATTAGAGTAAAGCTTAAAAAATGAAGAGAAATGCAGTTCTAAGATATAGTTTTAAAAACATTCCTGATGAGTTTTAAATCCACATAAAGAATAGATTTGTATTACTAAATTCAATTAACTATTAGCAAGTAGAACAGTAGATCAAAACTAAAAATATTATAAGAGAAGAATGCAAAAAGACAATTCCTGTAGTAAAAAGGCAAGAAATGCAGAAATGGATGTCAAAAGCAATACTTACAATTGTGAAGAAACACAGGAAGCAAAAGTCAATGTGATAGAAATATGGATAGAACCCTTAATGCAGTTTTTCAGTGACTGGCACATAAGGACAAAGAAAACAGTTACAATAACAAGTGCAAAAATATAGAGAACAGCCAAAAGAGGGAAAAAACAGGAGACCACTTCCAAAAGAACCAGGAACTCCAAGGGGAATCTAAACCTAGACTGGGAATGCTGAACAACTAACAGGAAAGCATCATATCTGACTAGGGGAAAATTAAGAGAAGGTTGCAAGTGTATAAAGGAAAGGTATAAAGCAGGGGTGGCCAAACTTTTTGTGCTGGGAGCTTGACCACATCCCTGGGACAGCTTAGCAGGCCTTACCATGCCCTTGGAAGTAGGCACATTTGCACATGTGCATCTGCAAACACTTCCGAGTGTGGCGTGGGCATTCATTCACATTGGTGAGTGCATCCCCCATCCCTTTTGGGAGTGGCACGGGCAACGTGGGCCTGATGAATTGGTACCATGGGCTGTAGTTTGGGTACCCCTGGTATAAAGCTTAGTTGGGAGAAGACAGCAAGATCAGTTCCTTTGTTCCTATCATTTCTCCAAAAATATCAGCAACCATCTTGTTTTATTGAATTCATAGAAATTTTAGGTGGAAGAATGCAGGATGAAGAAAATAACGCAGAGGAAGAACTAAGGAGGTCACAGAGTCTCTCTCCTTTCTATCGCAAGTGCCAGAGAAGAGGAGGGTGGATTGGGATTGAAAGGGAAGTAGCATTGCCAAGAGTAGCAGTCCTCAAGAAAAGCAGGGGGCAAATAGAACTTAAGAAGAAAATTTCAGGAGTGGCAATCATTATTGTGTTGTAGTAAATAAAAAATAGTCTTGTGGTATTTTACAAACTGACATGTTTTATTGGGTTCATGCTAATTAATTCGGCTGCTTCCCTCAAAAGCTTCTTCTAAAACTTGCTGATTCAACAGGTGCTGTTTGTGGAGAAAAGTAACTTTTTCTCCAAATGATTTCGAGTTTCATTTGAGACTGCCAGCCCACATCAATCCTCATGCAGCTCTCCTACCTCTGTGAACAATGAGAATTATAATTATGACCTGCGTGTGGCCGCTTCCTTTATTTTGCAGTCAGTTCTGTTTCCTTTCCTTTCATATACACCCATACATTTCTTTATTCTTTGCAAGTTTTCCAATTAAGTCTCTTTGTGTGTTCTTTAAAAGATAGCCAGTTCTAAGTGTTCCCTCTGAGACTCAACAGTCTCCAAATGCAAATAGGATGCAGAGAGTATAATTTAGTGTAGAGCCAGAAATAAATTGCCCAGATTTAGCTGAGGTGATTTCCCCCATACACAGACTTATCCTTTTAATGAAGTACACGAGACAATTAACTTTCCTCTGGGCATTGGCCTTCAGTCAATGCTGCATACTATCAACAGCCATAAGAGTTAGTCAGTAGGAAAAACCTGGGATTGGCACATGAGCAATGTTGGCTTTGGTGTCCAATCCTTGAGCGCTGTTGTGCCAGACGTAGATTTAGCCTGTCATGATTTTCTGGATATGACTCTTGGCAAATCAGAGCCCACTGGATGTTTGCTTGCCAAAGATAAGAAGAGTGGCTTCATTCAGAAGAAATCAGGGACAGAATGGCTACATCTTTCTGATCTATCTTGTTGCAAAGTTTACCTGACTTTCTTAGGAAGGCAAATACATATGCAGATAGCACATATGTATTCAAATAAATAGACATGTAAACAAAAATATAAATTACAATTTAAGAGAGTGTGTTGTACACAATGTGTTGTACACAATGTGGGAGAAAAAGGTTTTTGGAGCAATGAGAAGTCACGTATGTTCAACCAGGAATTAATTTTGAAAAAAAGTAAAAGTGGAAGCCCACAGACCTACAGGAATGAGTGCTTGACCAGAGCAGTTCGGAGGGGCATCACTATGAAAATCTGGGGTAAACCCTCACATTTGGACCATGAATGACTGTAGATTAAGAAAATAAAAACAATTGGATAGATCAGTGTGGCTGACACTGAACCTGATGACTGGAAGTTTTGCAGGTCAGCAGTTCAAGACCCAAGTACTGCACAACAGAGTGAATGCCTGTCTCTGTCCCAGCTCCTGCCAACCTAGCAGTTCGAAAGCAAGAAATTGCAAGTAGATAAATAGGTACCACTTAGGTGGGAAGGTAAACAGCTTTCTGTGCACTCTAGTGTCAAGGCATGCCTGCCACATGTCCACAGAAACATCTGTAGACACAGACACCGCTGGTTCTTTGGCTGTGAACAGAGATGAGCACTGAACACTAGAGTTGGATATGACTGGGTTTCGAGCAAGGGCGACCTTTACATTTACCTATTGCTCTCTGATCTGTGAATAAGAGAAAAACAAGGCTCATAGTGCAATGCAGGGATGGAGGAATCACAATATGGGATCAAAATTGCTGGGAGAAACATCAACAATTTGAGATATGCAGATGATAGCACCCTAATGGCAGAAAGTGAGGAAGTCCTAAAGAAGCTCCTGATTAGTTTGAAAGAAGAGAGTGCAAAAGCTGGCCTGAGACTCAATATCAAGAAAACCCAGATAATGGCAACAGGCCATATCAGTCTCTGGAAAATAGATGGGGAAGAAATAGAAGCAATGACAGACTTTACTTTTTTAGGATCAAAGATCACTGCAGATGGAGATTGCAGCCATGAAATAAAAAGGTGACTGATTCTTGGGAGACAAGTGAAAAGTAGAGACATCTCACTGCAAACAAAGGTCCGCATAGTCAAAGCAATGGTATTTCTGGTGGTAATGTATGGCTGTGAGAGCTGGACCATTAGAAAGGCTGAGCGAAGAAAAATAGATGCCTTTGAGATGTGGTGCTGGAGGAGAGTTTTGAGAGCCCCCTGTACAGTGAGGAGAACAAATAGGTCAATATTAGAAGAGATTAGCTCTGAGTGCTCCTTAAAAGGTCAAATAACAAAGCTGAAGCTGAAGTATTTTGGACATCAAATGAGAAGAGAGGATTCACTTGAGAAGGCCTTGATGCTGGGAAAGGTGGAGGACAAAAGAAGAAGGGGATGGCCAAAGATGAGATGGCTAGATGGTATTGTAGACACAATGGGCACGGGGCTGTGCGGACTAAGGAGGATGGTGGATGACGGGTGACTGGAGAGCAATGGTCCATAGGGTCGCAAAGAGTCGGAGTCAACTGTGCGACTGAACCACCACCACCACCACCACCACGACGACAACAACAACAACAACAACAACAACAACAACAACAACAACAACAACAACAGCAACATAGTGCTTCTCATTCTTAAGGGGACCATTCTTCATTTGTATTTCAATCCAACGAGATCTGACATACCCTGGTCTTAAAAGCAGTAAGGGAGAAATGTGGGCATGCCTGCCTCCAAGGAAAGCCTTTGTTTCTTTTACACATGAACCTAATAGAACAAGGACTCTGTCATTCAATGCATTAGAATTGTGCATTTTAGATTTTATGATAACATGTTTAGGAATGTGTGCATTTCAGTAAACTGTCTTTCTGTGCTGTTTGTGATGAAGTGTGTTTCCGTCAGAGCCCAGCACCAGCAGAGCTCTATAGCTGGTTAGAGCTACAGTAGGGGAACAGGAGCTTCTCCTTCCTTCAAGTTTCAGAAGGGGCAGAGCAGAGTCGTTATCATCAATCCAGAGGTCAGGAGCCAGTGGAGTCGTGCTAGAGATGCAGAGGTCTTCCAAGAGGGTGGTTGAGGTCACGGGCCAAGGTTCAGAATCCATTAAATCAAGGTCAGGAAGCCATGAGCACAGTGTCATGGTTCACAAAACTGGCAAATTGGTCCAACAAAGACCTGCCAGCATGCCTCTCCTTTAAAGGGGGTCAGGCCCCACAGCTGAGGGTCGGTTCAGGAGGCGTGCCCGGACCCACCTCCACCTCATCTTAGCTGATGCCTCAAGGAATCCCTGTAATGAGCAGATGTGCTGGCCTGCTCCTGATCAACCTGACTGCTGGCACCTGGCCTAGCTGTCAAGCTCCGATCCTCTGGCCCGCCTTGGCCCTGCTGGGCCGGCTCCGGAGTGACAGCTGGCTGCGGTGCCGATGCCATGTCCTCTGACTCGGCCTCCTGATCTGAGCTGGGCATGGCCTGGGGGACTGGCAAGGGGTCATCCTCAGGCTCAGATTCCCAGCAGGGAGCTGGGCCTGCTGAAAGTCCTCCTCCTCCTCCACGCATCCAGGACCCCAGGTCACAACAGTTTCAGAAAAATGATTTAACAAATAATGATATAGATGGGAAAGACCTGTGAAACTAACATGAACCATAAATCCACTGCCTATTCATCCCTATGTTTTGAAGACTGTTTGGAGATCTTCCCTTACGTAGAGTGCTGGATGGCCCACTTTTTCTCCAGTAGGTCAGTCAATAAGAAGTATGCACTCTCCTTTTCCATTGTATACTTAGGAAAATGCAAAGTATGGGTTTCAATATAAAAGATTGTGAAATCTTGGTCCTGAATCTCACACAAAGTCAGAAAACCTTTTCCTCTTTTAAAGTTCATTACAATATCTTAGAACTATGTAAAAACTCCAGAATTATTCCATCCATTTACCATACCAGGCCAGAAAGGATATAAAGAAATCCATACATTCCTAAAGCAAAAGATAGTGTTAGTGCAGAGGAACCCTAGGCTACAGATGCTTCAGGTAATGGAGAATTCGATTTACAGAAAGAAAACCATTGAAAATAATGCCTCGGCTTACAGATTTTTTTTGGAATGTTTTTTAAAGTTTTCAATGCATTTCTATGGGAAACTGCGCTTTGCTTTAGGGAATTTTAGTTTTCAATGCATTCCTATGGGAAACAGTGCAATGCATTCCTATGGGCACTTCATGATAAGGAATTTTCGCTATAAGAAAAAACCCATGAAACAGATTAATTCCATAACCCGGGCTTTTACTGTAATAGCATTCTGATGGCTAGTATTTCTTAAAGATGTAATCTTCAAATTCTTTGTTAATGTTAAAGATGTAAATCCTCACTTATATTTTTCTCAATTGCTAAAATACAGTTGTTTTCCTCTTCTTGCTAACAAGATGTCTTCTGCTGTTTTGTAAGTTTTCACATTTGTGAACATAATTTTTGGTCACTTTTCATGTAACAATGGAAATTGCATAAATTCAGCAAATTGCATAAATCCTTGTTTGCTGCTTTCTTATTCCATGGACTTTTAAAATTTTGAAGAATCTAATGGATTGTTCGCACCTTTTTAATCTTCCAGCCAATCATTTTGTGTTTCTTGTGTATATGCTTTGCTTTAAAAAGTGAAAAAGACAGCAGTTTTGCACAGAGATAATTTGTGCAAATTTCAGAAAAGTGAGTTGGGGGGAGGCTCCTTGTTCCTGCAGTAGAGGTAGAAATTCTTTCAGGCAGCCTATTTCTGTAAGCAATGTAGACATAATTTTTGAAACCTTGTGTGGCTTTAGGTGGATTGTTCTTGTTTCCACTTATCTACCACCCAATAGTACTGACCACTCTCTGGGTGGTTCACAAGGTTGGATACTTATTTTACTGACCTTGGAAGGATGGAAGTCTGAGACAGCCTTGATCCTGTAGGGATCAAACTCAGATTCTGAACAAAGCTTTGACTGTATTACTGAAGCATAACCACTGTGCCATGTGGGTTATGTTATATGAATAACATGCACAGTATAGTAAATTCTCCTATTGGTAAAGAGACAAAATAATATATTGGTTAAAAGTGGGGGAAGGGAAATCACTCAATTAGACAGAAAGGTTAAATGTACTACAGAAGGTAGGGATACTAACAGTTTGTTCTATTTCTGTACAGTAATCATTAATGCATTTTCCCCTTGTGTATCTCTCCCCACCCCACCCCAGTTCACATGTGTTCTATATTATATTTAAAATGTTATTTAGGATGTTAGTTTGGGATGTTTAGGAATTAGCTCAATTCAGTAAACAGCATTGGGTATTTTTATTCTGGTAAACTAGACAGGTAGGGCAATAGTATGTTTAAATACACTGAGGCGTGCATTTTTGTATATGATGATAAATACTCTGCCTTTTTATTGTTGTCTGTCTGTTGTTGTTTTATCAGGGCTCTGTTTACAGTAGACATAAAATGACTGCACAGTTTTTCAAGCAGAAAAGGAAATGTTGTCCAGGATATATTTCAGCTTATCAAATGAAGGAAGTAATAGTTTTTTTTTTTGCTTCATTTTTTAAAAAGCATGGATGTGTGTTATCTTTGTGCTAAAAATGCCTGCTTGTTTCTTTAATCTCTCACAAATTAATCTTGCTTCTCTTCAGTAGTGCCATGAAATAAAGTGTCTGGCAAGCTGGAAAATAAAATTCACAGTGTCTGGTGACCATTTCTGAGACAGAGTGATTCTCCTTCCTCTTTTCTAAATCTGAAACAAAGTGAATACACAGAAAACTGAGTCTTATCGCAAAGATAAGCACCTGATCAGAAAGCAGAAAGCAGTGGTAGGCTCAGCCCACCGATGCTGTCTGGTCTAGAAAATACTGCCCAACTGAAATCTAAGACAATAATTAAAAGCAGGATGTGGGGGCACCACGTATAGATAGCATAATAAGGTGGAAATTCAGCTTTCTTTATATGATTGATTTTGGACCTGCATCTAACATGTTCAGGATGGGGGAAAATATCCTTTGAGCCTGAAATTTCAGATGTCTGTTCTCAGACTAGAAAAGAAATGCCTTTGTTGTTTATACCACTTCTCTTCCCCAACACACTCCAAATTGGACATTAATCAAAGAAGGTTTTGTTTTTTAAAACTGGGTCTTAGAAAAAAGTTTTTCCTTTACTTTCATAGTAATTTTTTCCTTTTTGTTTACTTCTACTTTTAGTCCTTGCTGATTCTTTCCTTATCTAGTCTAACAATAATAATAATTTCCTGTCAGAGATTACTCTGTGTTGAAAGGATTTTTAGGGGATGGCCAAATGAGACGCCTTTCATGTCCTCAAGTGCAGCTCTCAGGTATCAAAACCTGACCTTCCAGTCTTCAGCTCAGCATCTTAACTACTAAACCACCAGGGGAGATTTAATTTGTATACACTCCTTAGTTGCACAGTTGTCAATGAATTTGTTGCAATCTGCTACAGGTAGGTATGCACAACTGGATTCGGATTTTCTAGCTCCTGAAAAGTAGAAACCAAAAAGCCTTATCTCCCACTACCCTGTTTACTGTTGGTAGGGGGGCAGACATTTTTAGTACAAAGAAAACACATCCACATCATTTTTGAAAGGAATCAAATTAATCCTAGCTGTCCTCATCTGCTCACATCCACTATACCAAAATGTATCTCAGGAAGGAAACTGGCATTCTGTGGAACAAGTTGTTAAAGATAACATAAGGGAAAAAAGTAAGATGAACCCCCCCCCCCCAAATGATCTGCAACCTATTAGATCTACCTGTTGCCATATGGTTTTCACCATCAACTAGATTGCAAGAACAAAATGCATAGTGTCATCTTTGATTATATCAGTGTTTCATGATCTCTTATGATTAGATGCAGCAAATCTTGATTTCCCACAAAAAGGGAGATTACTGAAAAGGCTACCAGTTTAAAAACACATTAAAAACACATCCAAAAACAATGCAGCATGCAGTATCTTCCATTATAGCTCCGTTCTGGATGGTTCATTCAGTTGCCGAAAGCCTGCCAAAGAAAAAGGGTCTTCGCCTGCCAATGGGAAATAAACCAAAGATGTCAATTTATTTGACAGTTTATTTGAAAATCTGTTTGTTGGTTTTAATTGTTAAGGCCTATGCAGGAGAGACCAGCTGCCAACTAACCATGAAAAATCATGGTATAGGAACTTTGATCATATTCTGATATGCTCTTGATTTCTACTCATATAAAGGAGAGAGGTTATCAATTTGGGACTTGGCTATACTGTTTTAGCAAAAAGTAATTTTATGATGTGCATATTGCACCATTTCATTTATAAATCGAAAACAGCTGTACTCATGGAGGCCATGCACCTTTAGTGACATAAATGCATCTAGTGGGACTATGTTGACATGATCACATTATGATGATGGCTCCATTTTCTCTCTTCTGATGACAGGGCAAACTTTTGAAGGTCGTTCTTTGTCAAGATACATAAAATTTGTATTTCTTTCAGTAATCTCATTGACACAGAAGACAAAGTGCAGGTTGTAAGGATCTCATTTGATGCCTTAGTGTAGTGCACATTAGTAAAATATAGTTCAAGTCCATGACTAAGACCATGATTTGCAAATGCAGTGTCTCTTCTGAGCTTCCTGTGGAGATCAAAATAGTCATTTAAGACTCAAGAATGGCTCTGGTAGTCTCTGTAGCCTACTGGAGTAATGGCTAAACTCTATGTAAGGGGTCTGTTTAAAAATGAACAGAAATTTAAAGTAAAAGTAACCTGTAATGAAGGTTTAACCTGCTAGCTAGGTAAAGAAATTCTTAGTTGAGGCAATGCAGTTCTCAGTTAATCTGTATTTTTTTCTTGGTTGAGAACAGCCAGCTAAGAACTTGTCCTGCAAATTCCTGTCTCTGTTTTTGTCGCACTGAAATCAAATTATGTTCTTGTCATGTGTGTGGAGGAAATTCAGCTTAATACTAATAATTGCATGATAAATGGTTTGTTGTTCCTATTTTTTAAAAGAAGGTTAGTCCTTGAATGACTAATATAAATGGCCCATTTGGCCCCTTTAATGCAAGTGAATAACATTTTTAGAGGTGGAAGAAAATGAGAGAAAAATTACATAAAGGCATATTGATTATACACCCCACTCCATGCCAATCTTTCCTCCTCCAGAGTTTCTGAGTCATATCTTCAACTCTACCCTGCAGAGGAGACAGTGAATTCTGTGTGTTCTCATGACTACACTAAGTGCATGTATATATATGAATGTCACAGAATTTGCCATCACTTAGAATTCAGGAAGAATTTTTCTTTTAGGATCCAATCTTTTTCAAAAACAAAATATAGAGCTTGTTCCATTCCAAAGAAACTAAATTTAGCAATGGATTATTTTAATAACTATGGGCCTATTGCCAGTATTCAAATCTTGCGCAAGTTGATCCAGAGGGTGGTGGCCAATCAGCTACAGGTGTTCTTATCAGTGATGGGCAGTCTTGGCCCTCCAGCTGTTCTTGAACTTCACTTCCCAGAAGCCCAAATCAGCACTCTTGCTGATCAGGGACTCTGAGAATTGAAGTTCAAGAACAGCTGGAGGGCCAAGACTGCCGATCACTGGCCTAGATCCATTATATTCAGGGTTCAGATCGCACTATGGAATTAAACATCATTGGTATCTTAGATGGTGCAACTTGGGGATATGAAGTTTACTCCTTGGGATCTTTATTATAAGGGCTATTAGGGATTGGCTGAAAAATTCAGTAATGTATGTACAAAATGTGATTTCCAGACTGATTACATGTGCCATCAGATATGGACATATATCCCAAGTCTTGGCACACCTTCATTGGCTCCCTGTTAATTTCCATGTCCAATTTAAGGTGCTGGTCATGACCTATAAAGCATTTAATAGTCCAGGGCCTCAATGTCTCTCCCACAAAACAGCAACCCATCACACCTGCTCCTTGTAGTTTTTGATGTTTAAAATTGTGGCATCCAAGGAGGCCTAAAGAGCTAGCACCAGGAACTAAGTTTTCTCTTCCTCTGAAACAAGTTTCCTGTAGGAGTCCGATCCATGTAAAGATAATCATCCTCATTTAACGGTGCAGTTTATAGCCCCAGATAAACAAAGGAAGAGTTTAAAAAGGTCTGATGAAGTCCAGCTTCATTAGACAGAGTGTGAGGAGGGAACAGAGATAGAGAAATAGAGAGGAAACAGACACACACTACAGTTTTGGCTGAACAAAGGAAACATAATAACGTCTCTTTATTCAAACAGAGTATATCAGAAACAAAACTTAAAGCACATACAGCCAATCAGAAAGCCAGAACCAAATAAGGAGAAAGAAGGAGAAATCTTCTCACTATTCTACGCATGCCCAAAATCCAGCGTTGTCTCTCATGCAGACAAAGAGGCCTTTGTTTACAAAATGTGAAGGCGACAGGAGACAGAAACCAGATGCCTTCCCACATGTCCTCCTTTTTCATTTAAATTTGAGAGAGGGACGGCTAATCATACCCCTGCATGTCATCATACTCCATATACATCATCACTGTCCTCCTGGACATCGTACCCCTCCTGACTCCTGGTACCTTGTTCCGGAGGATGATACCTCATTGATTACAATTGCCGTCGTGCAAAATCCGATGTCTCCCTTCTACGCAGTGGACATGTGTTACACATAGAAATAAGATTAGGAATACAATTAATGCAAAAACACAAAGATATAAGGCAGATAATAATAATGAACCCATAAAAGAAAACTTGTCTAAGGACAGACAAATCAGGCAACCAAGAAGTCATCCAATCAAAGAGATTAATATCAGTGCGTACATTGTTAGTAATGCTCTCCTGTAAATTCTGAAGTTCTTTCTCAATAGTATTATTCAGATAAAATAACCCAATGCTGCACATTGATATTGTCCTGGATGGAAATTCGTGGCAACTCCATTAAAAAAGAACCACATGTTGGGATCCTTAATTTGCCATCCATTGCAAATTGAACCACTATCTATAGCAGAATAATCAGGAGTAAACATAGGAAACACATCATATATATCTTCAATAGTAGTGTTAAACAAGGTATAATTAAGCTTATAAGAACTGTTATAACTACCCCATAACCAAAAATAATCATCACATCCTGTATAATTGCCTACATTCCGCAAAACCCTTTGTGCTTGAGTCCAGTGCTTCCATTTACTATTCCAGACTCCAGAACTATGACAGCAGAAACAAAGTCCTTTAGTGTATTTCTTGAATGTCATGCTTCGCCAGCGGGTGTTGTTAAATTGTTCTGGGGGATTAGAGAAGAGTGTAGACCTATCAAGATGTTGCAAGTGTCCAATAACCAACTCAGGCGTGTTGAACAATGCCGGAAGAAAGGCCATTTGAGACACTGCCAGTGGATGCTCATAGTATAACGTTGCATTCTTACCATGAACCTCAAACATATAGTTAGCATGACGAAGCCAAAAGTTGGGGTTGCCCCCATGAGTCATTGGTTTTACAGCTGGAAGCACAGTAAGAAAGAAAAGAACAAATGTCAGCAACTTTAGTCTACTGGTGAACCACTGTCCTGGAGCTGAGTAACCTTCTTCTCTCTCCATGGGCGGATCGCTCGGGCAGGAACCCTTCCACTCAGGATTCCCTTGTTGCCAATAAATGACCAATGGCTTAGGAAGACACTCCCCTAAGAAACAGGAGCATGCCCTGTTATTACTAGTACCATGTAACTAAACGTGAAACATGCCTGATGTATAACACAAATGCAATGTCACAAACCCATTTACATGTGTAGGGTACTGAAAACTCTTCCATGTACTTCTGAAGGTACCTTGAGATATGCAGTTTCATAAGGCAAAACATAACATAAGCAAAGACAGGTCTTTCTCCTGCAAGAGAATAAGCAAACATTTAAGCATGAACAAAACATGAACATTTCTCTTCTTCCTTACATGAAGGAGGTTTCTGTTGCATTCTAGAAAGCATTTCTCACTCCCCAATTACATGAGTAAGGCATTAAATTTCTTCTTCTCTCACTGGTGTAAGTGAAAGAGGCATTCATTAACTTAAAACCAGCATAGCATGGTAAATCAAATACAGTACAAATATCATTAGAGCATTTCACACTCATAGCATGAGCAGGTAGACAATTTTTTTTCTTAAAAAAGGTTTTCAGTTTTATAATGCAAACAAGGCCAATTCTTATTTAGAGTCCACACAAACTTTTTAGTCCAATTAAAATGTCCAAATTAAAAGTCCAAATGTTGATTGAAGCTTTCTTCTTAAACACTATCTTCTCTCCAGCACAGTTCTTGGCATGACAAGGTTGAAATTAGGCCATAAATTAAGTCTCACTGAATTCACAAGACACCCAGCCAACCCCCCTTTCCAGCTTTTCAGGCAAACACACATTCCTTCATGCTCCAGCCACACCCATCTGTATTAAGGCAGGCAGATGAACAAACTTGGAACAGCCCACTCGGATCTCTTTGTTTGAGGGTTAGGCAGTTCAAAATCAGCCAAAAACTGGAGTATGTCTAGTATGTCTTCTCCCTCCTTGTATTTTTGCAAAAGCCTGCTGTCCATACAGGAAGGATCCACGCCCCTTTTCCTCTGGACTTTTTTCATTTGCAGCATCTGAATCTCAACTTTATGACAAACTGCACCCGTTAGGTTGTACTTGTGAGAAGACCCCTTTCTGGGCTTGGGTTTTCTGCATTCCTCCTCTGGGCCATCCTTCCACTTCTTGCCCACACATGAGGAATCAAGTTTACTACTCAGCTTCTCCTGCTTTTGTGATGAGGGTTGCTTCAGGGATGAGCTGAGGTCTCCTGTGCTGCTCTTTGAATCACACTCCTTGCTTCCTGCCACTTTGCATGCATTAATAGCTTCAATCTGTGATGAGGTCCCCACCATTTGTTCCCAATCAGCTGGCACTAGTTGTTTTTCAGACTTGGCAGGCAGTATTGCAGCAGTCCCATTTGCCAGAGCCTCTCTGTTCACTGGATATACAGCAACAGTTTCCATATCCAGCACAGCTGCAGTTAAAGCAGCAGAGAACAGGTCTTTTGTAGGGCTAAAAGTGCTTGATTGCTGCAAGGCAGGATATAATGTCCCATCTCCTTTTCCACCCCCATCTCCATCAGGGGGCTCATGCTGTTGTTTCTCATATGATGGAGGGGCAGTTGCCAGAGTCCCTCCCTTGGCTGGGGGCAAAAGCTGTGGAAGGGGACCATCAAGCCTCTGGGAGAACAACATATTTCTTGGAGTAAGTCTTTGAAGACAGTTTCTGACTTCACTCCACATAAATTGCACTGAAACAGAAATTCCTTCATGCTTTTGCAATTCATTACCAATTTTTTCCCAATCTTTTAAGTCCAAACAATCATATTTAAGCCAAGGACAGAGTTTTCCTATAACTTGGACTAGCTGTTGTACTTTCTTCTTATCAGCCCGTTTCCCATTTTTATGCAGAAGATATGAGATATCTTTACAAAACTCCTCCTCAGGCGAAGCCAACACACACCCCATAATAAAAAATTTTTTCACTCACCCTGTTGTAATT
Source organism: Bradypodion pumilum (assembly GCA_035047305.1). Classification (NCBI taxonomy): domain Eukaryota; kingdom Metazoa; phylum Chordata; class Lepidosauria; order Squamata; family Chamaeleonidae; genus Bradypodion; species Bradypodion pumilum. The sequence goes on from JAWDJD010000001.1 coordinate 95,241,095, forward strand.
CTCAAGCGCTTGATTGGACCTTTCCTCTGGTCGTGGGTGAATAAAGACCTTTTTCTCTGGTCGTGAGTGAGTGAGACCTTGTCCCGGTCGCTAATTATGAGGTGTTAATTGCTGAAGCAGAATTCAAAGAAGGCTCTCTCATTGTAGTTCAAAGCCTCCCACGGAGCACCACTTGTAGGAGTCCGATCCATGTAAAGATAATCAGCCTCATTTAACGGTGCAGTTTATAGCCCCAAATAAACAAAGGAAGAGTTTAAAGAGGTCTGACGAAGTCCAGCTTCATTAGACAGAGTGTGAGGAGGGAACAGAGATAGAGAAATAGAGAGGAAACAGACACACACTACAGTTTTGGCTGAACAAAGGAAACATAATAACGTCTCTTTATTCAAACAAAGTATATCAGAAACAAAACTTAAAGCACATACAGCCAATCAGAAAGCCAGAACCAAATAAGGAGAAAGAAGGAGAAATCTTCTCACTATTCTACGCATGCCCAAAACCCAGCGTTGTCTCTCATGCAGACAAAGAGGCCTTTGTTTACAAAATGTGAAGGCGACAGGAGACAGAAACCAGATGCCTTCCCACAGTTTCCCTCAGTGATATGTCCTTGTGTTTAATTACTGTTGGTTTTGCAATCAAGTCTTTGTTGCTAAAACACACCCTTTTTGCAAGGTGCAAACTGTATGTTCTTTTCATTATGTTCTGATTGGTTCCCGCCCTTTCTGAGAAGACAGGTAAATGTATCTAGTTCTCCCACTGCTGTTCTGTGTATATAAGCAAGTCGTCTCACTCACCCTTAGTCTTTTGTCCGAACTACCCCAAGTTATGAGATGTTAATAAATCACTTATGTTTCAACTGTTCCTTGCTGGTCAGTCCTTCCTGTATTCGGACACAACACTGGTTGGTTGGTTGGTTGGTTGGTAGAACAAACATAGTCCTGCCTATCTGTGCCACGTTCTGAGAAGGAACCGTGCAACCTGAATCTGATAGATGTTGAAAAGGACGACAGAAGGGGGAAATTGAGTTTATAATTTGTAGATATTTACAATGTTCCTAGTTCCTTTCACAGTACAAAGGCCTTGGTGAAAGTGACAGGAACAAGTTATGAGCCATTTACTTGGGCTATCTGGAGGGATTTAATCTCTCTATGGTCATGGAGTTGAGTATTCACTGGGAATTGGTGTTACTGTGATAGGCCATATCTGAAGGCCTGGAGTGCAGAGATAAGAGTTTAAGTCTAGCTGAAATTAGAAGCAATAGAATTAGCTGGATTGGCATGGTGTAAACCTTTTGGTTCATATCCTAAAATGCCTCTGGATAGCAGTACAGATCTCTTCCAGATGGATTTTTGGCTTTGGTACCTGTGAGCCTCACAAACATTAATAATGTCAGGGAGTTTCTTGGTGTGTATACAATAAAATCAGCTGTATATGATTCAACCAGCAATCTTGTGGTTTTATCTTTAAAATGTGAATATGTCTCCCTCTCTCCCCAGTTCACTGCTTCTCTCCCTTTAAAAAAAGTATGGGGAAATGTTTAAAATGTCATAGCTTTTATAGCAACTTAGGCTACTTATGATCACTATTGGACTATGTTTATCACTTTGAGATAACTGAGGATGCAATTTTGAAAACGATGAATCATTCATGCTATAATAATTTATCTCCAAATGTCTGTTGATGTTTTCTTCCAAGAGTTATAAAATAGTCCATCATGAACATAAACAGTTGCCTTGTTCCGATTCAGATCCTTAGTCCACACAGACTAGTGCTGACTACTTTAACAGGCAGCAACTTGTCACACCACAGGCAAACTTGATTCCCCTTCCACAGATCTGTGATCAGATAATCTTTAATGACTGCCACAGCAGATTGAACCCAGGACCTTCCATCTCTCAACACATATACAGTAAAACCTCGGATAACACTAAAACTTGGTTCCACAAGTCTTAGTGTTATCCAATTTTTAACATTATCCAATGATTGCATCGGATAACATTAAAATCCAATGGGATGCATCAGATAACGTTAAAACTCCATAGAGATACATTGTAACCGACACAGGCTTTAGCAAATGTTATCCGATGCATCCCATAGGATTTTAACGTTATGCGATACAATTTCTTCCCAGATTGCTTAACGTTATGCAGTTTTAGCGTTATCCAATGCAAACGTTGTCCGATGCAAACGTTATCCGAGGTATTACTGTACTCTGCTATTAAGCTGCTACCCCTTCCTCTGGTTGGAAATGTTGCAACCTATGAGGTGTCCATAAGCCCATCTGGCCATCTGCTTTTCTTTGCTGAATAGCATCCGCATGAGTGGGACATTCATTTTACTGACATTTTGTTTTTGTGCAAAGATCCTTTTATCTTACACAGTGCTTTTTGTACTGAGTGCCTTGTTTAAAGTGCAGCTGATAGAATACTTGCATTTTTTCATTTATGCCATGAAAATGGAATGATCAGTGACTAGTTTTCCAGCCCCTAAGATATGACCAGTACAACTAGCAATAATAGCAGAATGACAAAGTTATTCATATTGGTAGAAAATGAGTTCTGGAGAGGCAGAGTTCAAGTGTAAGAAAGCATAAACAGTGACCTATTATTTTTGCCAGATACCTATATTTTGTGTTAAACACATAGTCTTAATTATTCAGTTCAGGACAAGAATGAACAAATGAGAAAAGAATATGTCAGCCATTTTGCCATTGTGGTTGGCACATATCCTTTTCATTTCTCAGCAAAGTATACTGTTACAGTAGGACGGTGTTTCTAACTATAGAGCATCAACCTATCCTGGCAAAGTGTAGCTCCTGTAACACTTGTTGAGAGGAACATTTCACATGAGGCTAAAAGATTAAATGTTGATCCAGATAGAATCTATCATATCTTTTCCTTACAAATTATATTTGTGTGTGTTGTTTATTTTTAAATATTTTATCAATAATTTATTCCATATGTAATTTGTGAACTAAAATACTGATAATGTACACTACTTCTCCTGTTCTTACTGAACTTTCTCTTTTGCTTATGCTCATGAAAGTTTTGAGCCCAATGTTTATTTAATATTGAAGCACAGATGTTTTGCTTCTTCCACTCCGAATACTTGCTTGCTTGCTATATAAAGGTAAAGGTCGCTTTTGCTCGAAAGTCAGTCATATCTGACTCTAGGGTTCGTTGCTCATTTCTGTTTGTAGCCAAAGAGCCAGCTCTGTCTGCATTTATAGACATTTCCATGAAGATATGGCAGGCATGATTAGAGACGGAATGCTGTTTACTTACCCACCAAAGTGGTACAGTACCTATTTATCTACTTGCAATTTCTTGCTTTTGAACTGCTAGGTTGGTAGGAACTGGTACAGTGATGGGAGCTCATTTTGTTGTGCAGTACTCGGGTCTTGAACTGCTGACCTGCCAACTTTCCAGTTGTCAAATTCAGCATCTTAACCACTAAGCCATTGCAGTTCCTTGACAATATCTACATAGAGATAAAAACAATGCAAAAATATAATTGTTATACGATAACCAATATTCAGGGTTTTCTCCCATTGTGTTCATTGTACACAAAACTCTGAAAACTCAGAGTATGTGGCAATGTTGTTGTTTTTTGCAACTCTTATGTGTATAATCTTGATTTTTCAGCCTTCAATATTGTATCTGAGAAGTTGTAATTGAGCATAATTCAGAAATGTGGACTTTTTCCAGGTCAGAATGATTTAGAATTAATGTTTTAACTGCCTAAGAACCTCTCCTACACGCTTCACTAGTCTGCCTTTTATAAATTATAATGTACTGAACTTTCTGAACTGTGGCACAAACCTTTTGTCTAACTGAGAGCTGGATTACTTGGATGCTGCTGCATTACATTCATTTGGAACAACATAAATTTCATTTATTTCTTAGGACTTAAACAGTGCCACCCTCCTTCTCATCCCCATGCACAGATGTTTAAGATAAAGACAGGGATGTCAATGATTGTATTTTAAACCCGCTTTAATTACTTGGGAATATTCATATGTATGCTATAGGGAGTGACTATTTCAATATCTTTGATTTATTGCCTCTTGTGTATATTTCAGTGCTGCACAAATTATTTACATGGCTGTGCAGCACAAGTTATTTACAAGACAAGGTCACTAATTATCGTTCCTAATAGCATAAATGCAAATTAAAGTCCTTGATTTTTATATTGACTTATCTTAGTGGGTGTATATGCAAATATGTCTTATTATGAGTGTTTTAAATAAAGATGTGCTCATGATTCAGAATTCAGATGTAGGAAGAGATTCATTAGAGGAATTCCTCAGAGTTGGAGAATGACTTAAAAATCTTTATTAAAGAAAATGCTTTTTATTTTAACAAAGCAATTTAATTAATACCACAAGTGATCATAAATATTTATGTTCAGATGAATATGGAAATCAGTAGTTTGCAAAAATAAACATTTACAAACACATTAATATTTCAAAATTTATAAGTAGTTGTCTGTACCTACATGATGTTTGTTCCCTGCATCCCAGAAAGGGAATAGTTAATTGTAGTTACTGCTACATTCTCAAAGCCATTTGTTGCATAATTTTAATTTTAAAAATTATTGTTCTGGTTTTTCAGAAGTAACTAGCGTAACTATTCTAATTACCTTAAAACATCTGAAAGCTACAAGTTTCAAGAACATGGGTCTGATTTACAGTACAGTATATAGACTCCTCACATCCACTTCACCATCATTACTTTAAAATTTTCATCAAAGCATAAGGGAACATCACCAGACAAATCTTATATCATATTATATTCCTTCACTGCCATCTACTAAGGTCACATCCTTGTAACTGTAAAAACAGTTATAGCACAAAGGGACTGATATTACTCTTGGTTAATGTATAAATTGAAAGGTAACTTCGTGACACTTTAGTTGTTGTAAAAAGGGAATCATACAATAATGGAGTTGGAAGGCCTATCGGGCCATTGAGTCCAACCTGCTACTCAATGCAGGAAACCAAATCAAAGCAGATCTGACAGAAGGTTGTCTAATTTTCCCTTGAAAATGCCTCCAGTGTTGGAGTTCTCACCAGCTCCCATTGTTGTACTACTATAACAGTTTGGAGGTTTTTCCTGATATTCAACCAGTTACTGGCTTCCTGTAATGTGAGCCTGTTATTACATATTGTGCACTCTGTGATGATTGAGAACATATTCTCACCCTTCCCTGTATGACAGTCCTTCATAGTAAAATTTTATTAGAATTTTTAACTCAAAATAGACAGTAATACAATAATAATACATACATTAAAAGAAAAAGAAAGAAAAACCAAACTAATTTTCACAACCTATCCTAATACATTATTGAAACTATCTTTATGAGTACAAATACATAAAAAAACCATTATAACAATTAAATCTTTTGAACTATATTTTGAATAAAGCTTAGTAATTAATTTCTAATCTCAATAATAATAATAATAGTACTACTAAATAATAATAGTAATAAAATAATATACACCCGGTGCTTTTTACACTGCCCTGGAAAAGTTAGAGTATCATATTATTTTCATTCCAAAAACTTCTTTGATCAGGTACAGGTCTATTTATTTCATCCCCTCTAAGTGAGTAATCCACAAAAGCCTTTCAAATGTTCCAAAATCTGTTCTCTTTAATAATACCCTTTTTTTATTTATCTCCCAAGTTAATTTATCATTCAATGCTAAATTCCACATTTCTTTATACCATTCTTCAATCTTTATATTCACATCATTTTTCCAATTTCTAGCAATACATTGTCTACCCGTTGTAAGCATTATTTCTAGTAACTCTTTTTCATCCTTGTTTAAATTGATACATTCCACATGTTAACATAGTGATACCTGACCCCAGTTTAATTTTCTTTCCCATAATATCACCAATCTGTTTCTCAGCTTTTTCTCCAAAAGTCTTTAACCACAATGCAACTCCACCACATATGTTCATATGTTCCTATTGTATCTTTGCATCTCCAACACATTTTATCTTTTTTATTATCAATCTGGTGTAACGTTACTGGGGTCAGATACCACCTCCATAACATTTTGTAATTATGTTCCTTTATTCTAACCGACATAGTTCTCATTATCCTCTTTTTCCATTTATTTCTCCATATGTCATTTTCTATCTTTACATTCAAATCCTGCTCCCAACTTGTTTTCAAATCATCCTGTGGATTACCCTCCTTATTTAATATTATATACAATTTACTAAATAATCCCTTAATATTTCTATCTCCCTTTCTTATTTTTGAAATCAGTTCCTCAAACTCCGTCTTCTCTCTTTCCAACTCAGGTTCTCTCAAATATTTACTATTCCATTTCTTTACCAACACTATCTGAAACCAATTCAAATTCATTTGCCCAAACAAGTTTGTTCTTCTATCCATATCCATACAGGTCCATAACCAGTCTTTCAGCAGGAAAACCTCATTCTTATCCAATACTTCCTTTACCCTTTTGTCTATCTTTATTGGAAAATTTGCCACATCTTCCATTTCAATAATCGGAGAGATATTCAGGGCCAAATCCTTCTTTACCTTTTTCCTTGAACTCATTAGTCCCTTCATCGTAGTATTTTTAGTTCTTACTTTTCCCATATTACCTCCAAAGAAGACCATTTTACCTATATGATTATAATCCTTCATCTCAATTTCTTCCCAAATTACTTTTTCCCTAGCCAAGATCTTCACAACGTTCTTAATTTGAAAAGCTTGGTAATATACCAGCAGATTCAGCATTCCTAATCCACCTTATTTCTGTGGTAAATACCATTTTTCTTTGTAATCTAGACCTCTTTCCTCCACTACAAAAATTATTAATCAATTTTTGAAACTCCTTAATTTCCTTATCTTTCAATTGGATTGCTAAGGCATCAAATAAAAAATTAATTCTGGGTAAAAGCATCATTTTACTAAGTGCAATTCTTCCAAACCATGACAATTTCAACTTTTGGAAACTTTGTATTTTAGTTTTAATTTCTGTTTTCAAACTATCATAATTCAGTCTCTTAAGCTCTTCAAACCTATTTGAGATATTTATCCCCAAATATTTTAGGTTGTCTTTAATTTGAATGTTACTCATTCCCTTTATCTTCTTCTGTTCTTCCTTTCCCATATTACATAACATTATTTCCGATTTATCCCAATTTATCTTCAAACCTGTAATGTCCTCAAAATCCTTTAACTGCGCTTGAATTCTAACCAATGCCTTCTCGAGATTCTTAGCAATTATCAGAGTGTCATCAGCATATAGGCTTATTTTATTTCCCATAACCCCCTCTATTACTACATCTTCTCTTATAGCTTTTGCTAGCATCTCCATTGCCATAATAAACAAAATTGGAGATAGTGGGCAACCCTGTCTCGTGCCAGCTTCTAAATTTATCTCATCAGTAACCTCATCATTTACTCTAACAGTAGCTGTGCCTTGTTGATATAATTGATCAATTAGCCTTCTAAATTTATCACCAAATCTATAACATTTAATTATTTCCCTAATTGAAACCCATTGTAAATAATCAAATGCCTTTAAAATATCCAAAGATATTAATCCCGCTTTTTCTTTTGTTTGTCTCACAGTATCTATTAAATCTACCACTCTTCTTGTCAAATCTGCTATGTGTCTCCCTTTCAAAAAAACCCACTTGATCCACATTAGAGTAATTGCCCATAAAATTATTTAACCTATTTGCCAATATCGCTGTGAAGATCTTGGTATCTTGATTAATCAACGAGATTGGTCTGTAAGATTCCACTTTTTCCAGATCCTTTCCAGGTTTTGGCAACAATACTATTGTGGTCCTATACCATGAAGTCGGAATTTGCCCACCATCAAGTATATAATTATATAATTTTACCCACTTTGGTACCACTATATCCTTAAATTCCTTATAAAAATCAGCAGATAACCCATCTTCCCCAGGCGCTTTCCCCATTTTCAAACTAGCTATAACCCCTTTTACTTCCTTTTCTGTTATTCGTTCTTCCATTCTGTCCTTATGCTCCTGTTTTATGCCAATATCAATTTGCTTCTCTAGTTGTTTTTTAAGCTTCTCCACATCTATCTCTTTTTTCGCATATAGGGCTTGATAAAATTCTTTCACAATTTTACATTTATCTCTGATCCTATTACATCTTATCCCTTGTGCATTGATCAAAACTCCAATTTCCCCCTTTCCCCTCTTTACTTTAGCTGCTCTTGCTAATAATTTTCAGTTTTTATTACTATATTCAAAATACTCTCTTTTTAAATAAACTAAATCCCTTTTCACCTTTTCTATATCCTTTCCTACCAATTCAGCCTTCAATCTTTGCATATTACCAAAACCCTTCTTATCCTTCATCCTTGCATGTTCCTCCTGTAATCGCTTTATCTCACTTTCAATTTTATCCTGTGACATCTTAAATTTTTTATATCTAATACTAGCTAACCTAATGCTTTCCCCTCTAAAAACCGACTTCATGGCATCCCAAACCATATTAAAATTTACCTTATCGTTGTCATTCCATTGCCAACTTTCCTTCCAACTCTCCATAATTTGTTCTTTACATTTATGGTCTTTAAATAGTTTATCATCATATCTCCAGCTCCTTCTCAGCTTCCTTTTACCCTCTAACCTCATTTCCATCACCACTTTAGCATGATCTGACTCCTTAAAAATACCAACTTCTACCTCCTCCATATTTGTAACCATATTCTCTGTTACAAATATATAATCTATTCTGGAGTATGAATTATGAACCTGTGAAAAATAAGTATATACCCTTTCCGACACCTTAAACTCTCTCCAAGTATCTTTCAAACTTAGGGATACCATCCAATTATCCAAACTCTGTCCTTTAATACCTTTTCCACATCTTAATATATTTGTGCAATCTAAATTTGACCTTACTAAATTAAAATCACCAGCCACAATCATCTTTGTTGTTTTCTCTTTTGCCAGTATTTTATACATTTTTTTCCTAAAAATTCTGCTTGATGATCATTTGGAGCAAATATATTCACCAGAGTTACTTCCTCATCATCTATTTTCCCTTTTACTATCAAATATCTACACTCCGGGTCAGAAATACTATTTAATATCTCAAACCCCAACCTGGTCGAAATCAAAATTGCCACTCCTCTTGCCTTTGATCTACCATATGACCTTTCATAATGCTGCATCCACCTTAAGAAAATTTTGTTCGTATCCTGGGATTTTTGATGAGTTTCCTGCAAAAAGACTATGTCTGGCCTGTCTTTCCTCAAAGCTGATTCAATCCTCCTTCTCTTAACCGGAGACCCTGTACCTTTTACATTCCATGTTAACACTTTAATACCCCTCATAATTTAAATTGCCAACCTCTTCTTCCACCTCCAATTTCTCCATTGGGCGTGATACCTTCTAACCCACAATAATTAAAACAATAATTACAACAAAAAACACTCAATTCTATCCTCCACACTTTTTTCTCCAAAAAAGTCACCTTCGTCTTCCAAAGAGGGGAGGGGGGACATGGAAGATGTGCATACCAACTTAAGCTCTAGCACAATTTTCCTTATTAATAAAACTAATTTTAATTTATAGGACCATCTTCATCCTTAGAAATTCTTAATTTCATCCTTTTTCTCCTATTTCACTCCTTTCTGACCTTTACTTCCCCCTTTGTCAGCTACTATCAGTGATTGCAAATCCACCTCAGCCCCTCCTATTATCTCTCCTCCTGCAGCTCCCTCCTCCGCAGATCCTCCATAATCTCTTCTTATAGCTCCTGACTCCAACAAACCCTTCCTCAATGCCAACCGTTCTCTTGAGGCTGCCTTAACCAGATCATTTAAACACAAATATTCCAATGCATCAGTCTCTGCATCAATTGCATGCATTCTCTTTTCATAAAAAAAATCTTAACTGTTGTGGGAATCGCCAATTATATCTTATCCCTTTTCCCATCAAAAATTTTGTTACTGGTTTCATCTTGTACCTCCAACCACATTCCTTAATAGAGATATCATTGTATACTTCCACATCATTCCCATCAATTTTAAAGCACCAGAACCAGCTTGTTTTTAAAAAGCCATCGCCTTCAACTTGTCTCCCCAATTTGCAAACTTGACCAAAACATTTCTCTGAACCACTTTTCCCCTCCTCGGACCCACTCTATAAGCACTTACAATGTCCTCATTAACAAAATCTTTCCCCATTTTCAAATTGTTTAGCCAATCAATTACTCTATCCTTTAGCTGGTCTGGCGTTTTTCCCATCATGTTGCGAATCACTATATTCTGCTTTCTCATCATCTCTTCCATTGCATCTATCCTTTTTTCCTACACATCCACTTTCATCTTAATTTCCTTCTCCTCCTCCTGTATCCCTTTGATATCCCCTTGCATCAATTTCACATCATTTTGCATCGACTTAACATTGGCATCCATCCTTTGGAAATTAAAATCAACTTTTTTAGAAAAATCAATAAACATTGTAGCCAATTTATCCTGTTTTCCCAAAATTTCATTTTTATCTTTCACTCTTGCCTCTTCCATCCTCTCAAATTTCTTAAACAATTTACCAAATTCAACCATTATTTGTGTTTGATCCACTGATGGTGGCTCAGGTGATGATGTTGGTGAGGATGCCTCCTCTGCTGCTGGTTTATTAGGTTTCACCACCACCTCCTCCTTTCCCTTTCCCCTTGCAATTTTATCCATTGTGATGTCAAATAATAATTTCAATGCAGCAACTTTTTTGGTTCCCCCAAGTCCCTCTCCTTGAAACTTTTCCAGAGTTCAATCAGACCAAACCTCTCTTCTTCTATATGTATAACAAAAAAAATTTACACCCAAAAACTTGATTGAAGATTCTGCAGGACCTAACACTTTATATCCAAACCAAAGAGGCCAACTTCTTTATTATAATCCACAGGCAACAATGGATCCATTTGCAGGAATTTATTCAATATTTTATAATCCAACTGATGAAATCCAACCTTGATAATCTAATTGAAAGTATAATTTCCACACCCCAAATCCTGATTGAAGCTATCAAATCCTCTATGTTCAAAACTGGATCAAAAAGTCACTGAAACATGGCTGGGCACTTTCACTAATTAAAATATCTTTTGCAATTGAAGTCTTATTGTATTTCCAAAAATCGCTCAAAAGAGAAGAAAAAAAATACAGTAACCAGAAATTGTATCGCTGCTTCGCCACTGCAAGTAAAATTGTATCAAAGAGTCTCTTTCACATTGAAGGGAGGGAGGAAGAAGACACACTGTAGCTATATTCCAAAATGAGAAAAAAGATAAATGCTCTGCGGAGGAGAGTTATCCAAGAACAGCTTTAGAAACTCAAACACCAAGGAACAGATCCAAATAAAAAGGTCAGACTATACAACGTTTACATTCCACGTCAAAAAATTCCAACTAGTCCATAAACTCCATTTTAAAATCCTGGCTACGGTGGTGGCTTCACAGAGCGGCCCTTTTCGTCTTCTCCACCATCCCTCACCACCAAAAATCAGTCTCCAATCACTTTTTAAACCTTCTTTATAATTCCAACTTTACGGTTCCAACAATTACCTTCTTTCTTCCGCTTCCCAAAGAACTCACAAACTCCGTCTCTGCCTCCTTCTCTGCACCCTCCACTTCTCAGCATTGTTCTCTAATGATTAAGTTTCGTTTTCCAAAACTCTGCCGCCATTAATCAGACCCAGCCCCCTCCTTCTTCCCCACATTTTTGCTCACCCTCAGCACTTACTCAGACTTTCTTACGTCCACCGCCTTCTGACCAGCGCCATTCGTCCACCACCACTGCGGCCACGTTCTTTTTACTTTGAACCTCCGGTTTTAAAAGGAAAAAAACCTCAATCTTGAAAAGCTCAGAGCTCCTGTCCGACCTCGGAGCAACTTGAGTGGTGCGGCTTACGCCGCACCTCTCTCCCGCCCAATCTTCAGACTACTATCTCTTGTTGCTACCAGTTGATAATTACAAATTCTGGAGATTCAAATACTTCATTTTTCCAACTTTTTTCTTTAGCAATGTTCCAGTAGTCCTCTTTGAATCCACATTTTTAGCGTGAGCAAAACAAAGTCCCTGTTACTCCAATGCCATCTTAGCCACGCCCCCCATGACACTCTTTCAGGTATTTGATAAATACTATCATATCTCCCCTCAGTCTTCTTTTCTCAAGGCTAAACATGCTGAGTTTTTTTAGTTTTCCTCATAAGGTTTGTTTTCCAGCCCTGTGATCATCCTTGTTGCCCTCCACCATTTTGTCTGAATCTTTCTTAATGTACCATGTCCAAAGTTAGATGCCGTACTCAACATGAGACCTAACCAGTGCCTACTAGAAGGGAACTAGTACATAGAATTTGGAGACTTCTGTTAATGCAGCCTAAAATAGCATTTGCCTTTTTTGCACTCTTGACTCATATATTTGTAATCTACAACAATTCCAAGATCCTTCTCACTCATAGTATTACTGAGCCAACATCCCCCATCTTGTATCTGGGTGGTTCCTTCTCCCCTGCTGATGTAGAAATTTAACTTGTTAAATTTCATTTGGCTGTTTTCAGGCCAGAGCCCAAGCTTATCAATAACTTTTTCAATTTTGTTTCTGTTTTCCAGGGTATTAGCTAGATCACTCAATTTTGTGCCGTCCGCAAATTTGATAACCTTTTCCTGTACGTGCTTATTCAAGACATTAATAAAAATGTTGAAGAGCACGAGGCCCAGGATAGAAACCTGTTATATTCCACTTGTTACCTCTTCTCAGTTTGAGAAGGAGCCATTCATTAAAATGCATTATCAATTATATAACCAACTATGTATCCAACTGATTGTTACTTTATCCAGATCACATCTACTTAGCTTGATAATAAGAATATAATGGGGCATTTCATCTAATGTTTTGTTGAAGTCAAGATGCAGTGGAGCCCCACTTTACGGACGTCTTGTTTAAGGGAAAACTCGCTAAACAGAAAGAACTCCCAAGAAAATGGCCCCCTGCTTAATGGATAAAATTGCTATATGGACAGTTTTTTGGGGTGTTCCAATGCTTCCCCCAGTGGTGGGAGGGTGTTTGGAGCATTTCCACTCCATTCTTGAATTTTTTTGTCGCATTTTGGCACCTCCAGAAGCATTCCCTGCAACCAGGAAGAGCTGGAAATTCCCTGTCCCCTCATCAGCTGTCCTGCAGGTACTTTTACTGCAATTACCAGGGCTGGCCACTAGATGGTGCTGTCAAAAATGTGCCACATATGCATTGAAAATCAAAACAACAACAACAACAACAACAACAACAACAACAACAACAACAACAACAACAACAACAACAACAACAACAACAACAACAACAACAATAATAATAATAATAATAATAATAATAATAATAATAATAATAATAATAATAATAATAATAATAGGTTTTATTTATATCCTTCTTTCCTGGCACGAGTGCCACTCAAAGCGGCCTACAACATAGGAAAAGGAAGGCTTTCTTCAACAAAAAGAAAGCCTTCTCACAATATATAAAACATTACATAGAAATATCAAACACAGCAATACAAAATAAATACAATGCAATTGTTCCAAATCAAGATACATAATACAATATTCAATAGCCATCAAAAATAAGTATCACATATCACAAAACAATAAAATCAAAATATCAAAATACAATAAGTATGCTATAATATAATAGAACAACTTTCTCAGCAACACAAAATGCACAATAAATACAATTAATACAGTATACAAATTTCTGTGGCATTCAATTAAATAAAAAAACAGCATGAAAACTTTTCCACAAAGTCCTATCCAAGAGAGGCATGGAAAGTCCAGTGTCCCCGGTGCTTCTTTTAAACCCTGCCTGGACAGGGACAGGGGGGAGGGGCACCGAGCATAACTGCAGCCCATCCCGGGGCTGATGGAAAGAGCCCTGGGGGAGGCATGGAGAGTCTGGCATCCCCAGCGCTTCTTTTAACCCCTGCCCAGACAGGGCCAGGGGGGAGGGGTGCCAGGCGCAGCAGCCTCCCATCCTGGGCTGATGGAAAGAGCCCCGGGAGAGGCATGGAGAGTTTGGTGTCCCCAGCGCCTCTTTTAACCCATGCCAGGATGGAGCCAGGAGGGAGGGGCACCGGGCACAGCTGCAGCCCATTCCGGGCTGATGGAAAGAGCCCCGGGAGAGGCATGGAGAATCCGGCATCCCCGACGCTTATTTTAATCCCTTCCTGGATGGGGCCAGGGGGAAGGGCGCTGGGCGCAGCTGCAGCCCATCCTGGGGCTGATGGAAAGAGCCCTGGGAGAGGCATGGAGCAGCTCCAGAGCTCATTAAAAAGCTATATATATATATATATATATATATATATATATATATATATATATATATATATATATATATATATATATATATATATATATATATATATATATATATATATATATATATATATATATATATATATATATATATATATATGTATATGTATATAATCTTTCAAAACTCCTTCCAAAGTACACTTTGGAATTTTTTGCTGTGCTTTAACCACTTTAGAAAGAGTTTTGAACAGAAAAAATAAGTCCCTTGGCCCTTTTCTAACCCCCAGAATAGAAATATTGTTCTTCAATGCATTCCTTTTTTTATTATAAATTTTTATTGAGTTTTTATACACATACAATAAAATACAATAAAATGCGTTATACAGGGGGGGGGAGAATACTTGTTTTTTTTAAAAAAAATTCATACACTAAATACAAAAAATGACAAATAAAGAAAAGAAAACAGAAGAAAAAGAAAAAATAGACACCTATCCTATATGTTTATATATTTATCTTTAAATCAAATGTCATTAAAACCTCATTGTAAATACGGTTTCTTGGCTTATTTCTTGAATAATTATTCTCCATTCTTAACTACATCTCTAAACACATTTTCTAATAGATCATATAATACCATTATGAATAGCAAAGATCAACAAACAAAAAACAAAAAGAAGAAATATATATATATATATATATATATATATATATATATATATATATATATATATATATATATATATATATATATATATATATATATATATATATATATATATATATATATATATATATATGACTATATAATAATCACCCTGTGCCTATTTACATTGCCCTGGAGAGCTCAGAATTTCTCACTAATTTAATTCCAAAATCCACTTTGTTCTGGTACAGGTCTGTTTATTTCATCCCCCTTAAGGGAGTGATCCACAAAAGGTTTCCATATAATCCAAAATCTATTTTCTTTCAAATTATCCCTTTTTTTCCTTATCTCCCAAGTCAATTTATCATTCAACGCCAAGTTCCACATTTCTTTATACCACTCCTCAGTTTGTATAATTACATCATTTTTCCAATGTCTAGCAATACATCCTCTAGCTATTGTTATCATTTCTAATAACTCTTTCTTATCCTTATTTAAATTAGTGGCTTCCACATTTGTTAGTAGAGTAATGCCTGACCCCAATTTTACCATTTTACCAAAAATTTCTCCGATTTCTTTTTCAATTCTATTCCAAAAAACTTTAACCACCTTACAACTCCACCACATGTGTTCATACGTTCCAATAGTATCCTTGCATCTCCAACACTTATTCTCTTTTTTATTGTCCATTTGATGTAACCTTACTGGGGTCAGGTACCATCTCCACAACATTTTATAGTTGTGCTCCTTTATTCTAACCGACATAGTTCTCATAATCCTCTTTTTCCATTTATTTCTCCATAAATCTTTTTCTATCTTTATGTTCAATTCTTGTTCCCACCTTAATCTCAATTCCTCTTGTGGATCGCCCACCTTATTTATGATTGTATATAATTTACTGACTAATCCCTTGATATTTTTTCTCTGTTTCTAATTTTTGAAATTAATTCTTCAAATTTAGTCTTTTCTCTTTCAAAATCATAATCCCTCATATATATTTTATTCCAATTAATAATTCTTAATCTCTGAAACCAATTAATTTTTAATTGCTCAAACAATTTTAACCTACTGCTCTCATTACTGCATATCCGGAACCAGTCTTTTAACAGGATAACCTCATTTTTCTTCAATATATCCTTTATCCCCTCATTTATATTAATTGGAAAAATATGTCTTATTATCAAAATTGCAACTCCTCTTGATTTCGATGTACCATAAGACTTTTCATAGTGCTGCATCCAATTTAAAAACATTTTGTTTGTATCTTGAGATTTTTGATGAGTTTCCTGTAAAAAGACTATGTCCGGTTTATCCCTCTTCAAATCTGATTCTATCCTTTTCCTCTTAATTTGAGATCCTGTACCTTTTACATTCCATGTTAATACCTTTATCGCTTTCATATTTTAAATCGTCCCACAGTTTTATCACTCCTAAGCTCTCCACTGGGCGTGCTACCAATTAACCTAACATCATTAAAACAGAACATAAAATATAAAACATTAACAACCTCCCCACTTTCCCCTTCAAAAAAGAGGAAAAAACCATGCCTTTGACTACCAAAGGGGGGGCATGTAAAATAGGCATATTAATTAAAGCTCAAGCACCCTATCCATGTTTTAGAATACAAGCTGTTAAAAATATCTCTTCAACTTAAATAACTCTCATCCTTTCCCTTCTAGCCTTTGCTTAGCTCCTCCTCCACCACTATCAATGACAAATCTGTCCCAACACCTCCAGTTTGCTCTCCTCCCTCAGCACCTCCCTCATCTGTTTCTCCATAATCTCTTCTTATCCCTCCTGACGCCAGCAGATCTTTCCATTCATTTGAGCCCGCACTGACCAAATCAAGTAAAGTCAAATATTCCAAAGCATCAGTTCTTTCATCAATCACCTACATCTTTTTGTCATAAAAAAATCTTAACTGTTGTGGAGGTCTCCAATTATATTTTATCGCTTTTTATCAAAAATTTTGTTACTGGTTTCATTTTGTATCTCCAGCCACGTTCCTTAATTGGAATATCATTATATACCTCCACATCAGTTCCATCAATTTTCAGAACACCAGAACCTGTTTGTTTTAAAAAGACCATCACCTTCAATTTATCACCCCAGTTAGCAAATCTGACCAAAACATCCCTGTGTTCATCCTTCCCCCTTCTTGGTCCCACTCTATAAGCACTTACAATACCTTCATTGACAAAATCTTTCCCCATTTTCAAATTGTTTAGCCAATTAACTATTCTATCTCTCAGCTGGTCTGGCGTTCTATAATTCATATGACATATCACAATATTCTGTTTTCTCATCATCTCTTCCATCACATCAATCCTTTTTTCTTGCTCATCCAACTTCATCTTATTTTCCTTCACCTCCTCCTGCATCCCTTTCAGATCCCCTTTCATCATTTTCATATCATTTTGCATCAACTTAACATTTCCCTCTATCTTGTGAGTATTTAAATCAATTTTTTAAGAAAGATCCGTAATCGATCCTGTTAATTTAACCAACATTTCATTTTTATCTTTAACCTTTGCTTCCTACATCCTTTCAATTTTTTGAAACAATTTACCAAGTTCCACCATTATTTGAGTCTGGTCAGCCGGGGGTTCAGGCGATGATGAGGATGACGATGACGGTAGTTCTGCAGCTTTTGCTTTACCCTTCCTCTTCAGTTTCACAACTTCCTCTTCCTTCCCCTTACTCCTTGCCGCTTTATCCATTGTGATATCAAATAATAATTTCAATGCAGCAATCTTTTTAAAAGTCTCAGAGTCCTCTCCCTGAGGGTGTTCCAGAATTCAATCACATCCAATTTCACAGCTATGAAGAATAAAGTCACTTCCCTAATTTCCAGAAGAACAGTAACACTGCAAAGGAGAATCCAACAAGTTGATGCTTCAGAAGTTGTAAAGTTGAGAACTTAAATCCAAAGAATAATATTAATAAAAAAATCAAGTCTCGAAGAAAAGGAAAATTCCAATCTTGCCAACTGCCGCCTTTAATGTGATCTCCATTCCACTAATTGTTGTAATTTTTCAACTCAAAAATCCAAAAACGCTGCGTCAGGAGTTCCAAATGAAAGCAAAGTATCAAAAGGAAAAATAACGTTGGAGAAACAGCTAATCCACCATCCACTGCTTAGAATGACACTTTATATCCAAAATCTTGCAAGTTGTCTAAAAAATCAAAAACATTGTATCCACACAGAGGAGAGAGGAGGAGAGCATAATATAAAAACACAGCCCATTCAACAAAGCAGTACTTTTTCCTTTGCAGGCGCACCCCCCAAAGAAAGACTCAGACACCAGTATATGGATAAAGGCATCGGGCCACTTTTATTGAATAATGCCCTAGTCCGAATTATAACTTTCAATTGGTGTATTCATCCAATTGTAATTCTTTAAGGCAAGCAGGCCGCAGTAACACTGGTAAGGTTCCTCCCAAAATGCCAATGGCAATTGGCTACATGTAACTATTTGTATCAATTTGTTTGTTGACACAAACAAATTGTTGACCGGAGTCAATAAACTATCTACTGACCCCACCCTATGATGTGTATCCGTTAAATATCAAGGTGATGCAGGCTGTTAAGCTCCTACCATCACCCCTTGCCTGGTTCGTCATTGACCGGCCAAAGCTATTACCCCTGTACCTGTCTAAGTGTTGGCCAGTCAATTGCAAACCTGCCGGATACCTATGGGTCATAAATCTTTACCTTACCAGTGTTACCTGGCAAAAGTGACCAAAGTCAACTAACCCCTTTGCTCAAACACTAGCAACAGTGTGGGATGGGCAAAAAAACCAGAACCAAGGTGCCAATTGTAGGTTCGGGCCAAAAATTCCCACCCTGCCCCGAAGCAACCAAAAAATCACACTGTTCACTAGGGAGGGGGTAGAGGGGAAAACTTCTCCTCTCCGTCGCGATTCTAAAATGGCAGCTCAGCTGCCTCGTGGCCAGCCCTTTTATAGAGGGGTGGCCATGCCCCCTAACTCACCCGGATGTCTGAGTCCGGGGGGGCGCAAAGAGTGGGCAGCCATTTTGGCGCCGCACTTTCATTGCAGGCGCACACCCCAAAGAAAGACTCAGACACCGGTATATGGATAAAGGCATTGGGCCACTTTTATTGAATAATGCCCTAGTCCGAATTATAACTTTCAATTGGTGTATTCATCCAATTGTAATTCTTTAAGGCAAGCAGGCCGCAGTAACACTGGTAAGGTTCCTCCCAAAATGCCATTGGCAATTGGCTACATGTAACTATTTGTATCAATTTGTTTGTTGACACAAACAAATTGTTGACCAGAGTCAATAAACTATCTACTGACCCCACCCTATGACGTGTATCCGTTAAATATCAAGGTGATACAGGCTGTTAAGCTCCTGCCATCACCCCTTGCCTGGTTCGTCGTTGACCGGCCAAAGCTATTACCCCTGTACCTGTCTAAGTGTTGGCCAGTCAATTGCGAACCTGCCGGATACCTATGGGTCATAAATCTTTACCTTACCAGTGCTACCCACCACATGGGGAGGCGTCTATGATGAGCTGGGGTCCCCACTCTGTCGCCGCAGCATACTGTGCTGCCCAGTGCATGAAACTGTGGCCCACCAGCCATACTGCCACCGGTGTGCGGGTATACACAGGGTCTGTAAAAGAAGAAAAGAGAAGAATGACTTAACTGGTACTCATACCTGAAGTGGGCGGACGTACAATGCAAAACGCATGGATCCCCATCTTCCCATCCGGCGTATATCAGCCTCAGAGTACCCAAACGCAGCCGCAGTTAATGCAGTGCCTATCCTAAATGAATGGGTGCCGTAAGGAGCCCCGGGGAGGCCAACACTGGTTAGTGCCATACCGGTCACCTTCCAAAATTGGAATTTAGTCAGGGGAGACAGGGGTGGCAGAAAAACGGGCCATGGTGCGTGCCATGCACTGCCAAAAACTCATGTAGGGCACCAACCGGACAGATGTCTTCAATAGAACATCGTAGCAGTCTAACTCCACTGCCTACGCCGTGCTGATCAACCTTTGAGGAACGTATCCTCAACTGAGCCCACTCCTTAGTGACATAGACATTGTCGAGTTACAGTGCCCTACGAGACGCATCCGCCTTAGACAGTGGTACCAACTCACTGATGCGGAGTGCTCCAAAGAAGGCCACCGTGGTAGCCGCATGAAAAAGAGCCACCTCATACCTATCATAACACAAGTTATGCCAGCCTCATGCAAGGAGGGTCAGGACCTCTGGGGAAATTGGGTGACGAGTGTCCGGGCGGCGGCCACGTTCCCGTGTCCACCCCTCCAAAACATGACGTATGCGGAAATCATTCACGCAGTCAGCGAAGCCCCTCACTTTGGCCATAAATGCCAGTGCCGACAGCCTGGATGCTATAGTACGAGGAGCCAGACCCTGACTGTGAAGATAGACCATAAATTGTAAAACCTGTTCAACTGGTATGGACCACACTTCAGGCAACTGTAGTTGCTGACAAACGGTTCTAAATTGTACAAAAGCATGTTGATATGCCTTACGCGTGCGAGGTGCCAATGACATGCCGATCGCCCGGTTCACCTCTCCTCGCCAAACGTCCAAATCTCGGCCGGGAGTGGCGAGGGAAATTCCTCTGCTTCCGGAGCCAAGGCACGGAACCGGGAGATCTGCAGGTGGGATAAAGCATCAGCAATATCATTATTAATGCCTGGAACATGTCTGGCCTTAAACAGCACATTGAGACGTAGGCTCCTTAACACGAATTGATGAACCAATGCCATAACCCTTGGTGATTTGGACGTCTGAGCGTTGACAATGTGCACCACTGCCACATTGTCACACCAAAAATGGACCACTGAGTCGGCCCACTCCTCGCCCCATAGCATAAAAGCTCCCAGGATGGGAAGGAACTCAAGGAAGGTAAGATCGCGGAGGCGATCCATGCCAAGCCATGCTTGAGGCCATTGGCCATAAGCCCACCTCCCCTCAAAATAAATCCCATATCCCAGGGAGCCGGAGGCATCCGACTGTACTTAAAACCTAGGGCAGACCATAAGGTCTGATCTCCAGAAAGATACCCCTTTAAAATCCCGTAGGAATGTAAGCCAGACCAAAAGGTCCGCCCGTATGCCCCTGGTCAGTCGGACCCTGTGGTGTCGCTTTAACAGGCCAGCCATGGCGTCACACAGGCGCCAGGCAAATGCTCTGCCGGGTTTCACCACCCTGAAGGCAAAGTTAAGATGGCCATGAAGTACCTGTAGCTCACGAAGGGACACTTTACGTTTGGCCATCAATGCCAAAATCGTCGCGGAGATCCGGGTGACCTTATCCATGGGTAACCTGGATGCCTGTGCGACCATGTCAATTTCAATTCCTAGAAAAGTGAGCTTAGTAGCTGGGCCCTCGGTCTTTTTGGGCGCTAAGGGGACACCCAGTTCCCGCATTAGCGTCTGAAATGTAGTGAGGAGACGCGTGCACGTGTCCGAGCCCCGTTCATCCCCGAACAAAAAGTCATCGAGGTAATGGGCTACAGACCGAGACCCTGACCTGCAAACAAAGGCCCACTGAAGAAAAGTGCTAAAACGTTCGAATGCTGAACATGAAATAGAGCAGCCGAAAGGCATGGCCTTATCTACATAGAACTTCCCTTGGAATCTAAAACCCAACAGCTCAAAGTCCCCGGGGTGCACTGGCAGTAATCGGAATGCCGATTTAATGTCACATTTTGCCAGGAGGGCACCGGGACCACATGAGCCATAGGGCCTGGTCAAACGACGTGTATCTGACCGAACAAAGGTCGTCAGGAATCGCATCATTGACCGAAGAACCCGCAGGGTTTAATCCACAGGTGGTGGATTAAACGAAATTCACCTGGGGTCTTCTTAGGTACTAACCCCAGAGGGGAGACCTTCAAGTTAGGGAAAGGCGGTTCAGAGAAGGGGCCCGCTACCCTCATAGCCTCCACTTCTTTGGCAATGCTCCGTGCAGCCACCTCCTCATTTATTTATTTATTTATTTATTTATTTATTTATTCAATTTATATCCCGCCCACTCAACACAAGGCCGACTCTGGGCGGCTAACAACATAAAAAGTAACCCCAGGGCAACCCAAGGAGTTTACAGACAATATTCACAAATACAACAATAATCCTAAAAACAGTTAAAACAGTAAAAAAAGTTAAGACTACCTACTCATTGCCTTTCAAGGAAATTAAATTAGGGGCATCTTGGGGTCCTCGAACCCCCCTGAACGGAATACGAAAGCCCCACTGGAAACCCTCCAGTAGGTAGCTCGCATCCTCCCTTCTTGGATAAGCTGAAAGCCATAGCTCCAGCATATAAACATTAATTGGGGAGGGGGCCTTTTGAGTTCCTAGCTCCATCAGAGGAAGCCCTGACCGCCCCTTGTCCACCTCTACCTCTGCCCCGTGACCGTCCAGCCTGCGGGCACGCGGAGGCGGTGTGGGGGCCAGTGCAAGAGGGACACTCGTGTCGGATACGACACTGTCGCTTATTGCACACGCCGTTAGCTGAGAAGCTCGAACACAGCAAGCGGGCTGAAACCCCCTGCCCCGCCGGCTGGCGGGGAGCCTGTGTTGGAGCAGCTCGCTGCACAGCATGGCCACAATGGTACTTATCCCCAGGCGCCGGGCACGTGGGAGTCATGTACAAGAGCCACAATTTCTGGCAGGGCTCATCCCACCTCATCTCGGGGTGTAAGGCCACCCTCATTCTAAATTCCTCATCGTAAGCGAACCACGACGGGCCAGGGAAATCGACCATCGCCCTATAAATATTGCCCAAGTATTGGATCATCGGAATGGCCAGGTCGGGCCGGGCCCTCAGGTATACCGCCATATATATAAGATATGCTGGCAACCAGTTGGCCCAGGTGTGCGGTGGCTTACGACGATGAGACAGCTCTTTGTCTCTGTCGTCCTGTCCCTCTCTCTCTCTTCCTTAGTGGGCTCACGGTTCAATATGGAGAATATATCTACGTACTCCCCTCGCCAAATCTTATCCCTCGTGACCTGTGACAAATGATCACCCAGGGGCAAAGAATAACCAGCCATCGGTAAAGCCATCGACGGCACATTCTGTATAGCGGGTATACGCAGCGGGACCTGGACAGCCCCTGCGAAGCTTGGCACGGCCCCAGGGGCGGACACCCCGGCCCTCATCAAGGGACCATTTTGGAACCAGGGGTTACTGGGATAATGTGATAACTGCTGCCCACCCGCATCAAGTTGACGCGGCCATGGCCACTGCACCCCCCCCAGTGTAAGTGGACAGTGTTGGTGGTGCACTAAATTGAACCTGATACTCACTAGTCGCACCCCGTGAGCCACCCACACCGGGGGTTCCGGCCCACGGTGAGCGTCGGAGCTCGCGACCGGAATCGAGCTCTGGGACCACCCCTGGCTGCTCCCAGCCTGTACATCGGGATGGACTAGGAGCTGCGAGGCACCAGCCTGTGCTGGCCGGACAGCCTCAAGCAGCTCAACCCGGTTGGTTGGCCGCCCACTGAAGCATCCCGGCCGGCAAGTTGGCCGGGGTCGACAAAGGGGCCCCTGTTGAAGAAGCAGTAGCACCCCCTTCAGAAGGTGGCTGGGCAATGCCCAAGGATGCTTCCAGCACTGCTATACGTGCGATCAAAGCATCCACTGCCTCAGAGCCCCCAGTGTAAGGTGGGCCGGGTGGGCCGGATGGCCCACCAGGCAGTTGGGACAAAGGCAACCCAAAAGGGGAGCCAGGGCCAGAATAGGGCCATGCCCAGAACTCAGGCCCATGGGGGGCCGGAGGAGCTGTGGAGCAGACACCCGCACCAGGCCCCCCTGGGCCAACCTGTCCCGGGCCCTGAAAAGGCACGCTCAGGGCCAAAGCCCCCGAGGGGCCAACCTGTACCTGCCCAGCTATGCCGCTGGCCCCCGGCTGCCAAGTGGTAGCCTGTCCGGCCCCACTGGTTCCAGTGGGCAAGGGTCTGTCACTGCCCCGTCGTGGTGGTGCAGCCCTGGTCCTCCGACCCAAAGGCTGGCCCCCATCCAATGAAGGGCTGGTAAAAGCCCTTCCCCTTGGCCGCGGCTTCAATGCAGGAGCCTTACGCTTGGGAGCCATGTCTCCCCAAAATAATATGCGCCAAAGGATCCCTATCCAGGGATCGAACTCCTGCTTTAAAGTACCACGGCAGCAAAGAGGCAAATCTAAAACGGAGTTCTTTTAATTTCCCAGCCGGGAATCGAACTAAAAGGAGAACGCGACGGAGAAAACTTCTCCTCTCCGTCGCAATTCTAAAATGGCAGCTCGGCTGCCTCATGGCCACCCCTTTTATAGAGGGGTGGCCACGCCCCCTAACTCACCCGGATGTCTGAGTCCGGGTGGGGGGCCCCCCGCAAAGAGCACAGCAGCCGCACTTTCATTATCCAAGCAGGCTGAGAGAGAGGAAACAATGAACCATCCATAATAAAGCTTTGTAATCCACACTGGTAAGCAACAAAGGAGGGTATTTTAGTATGTATCAAAGAAAAAAAGAAAAATCACTCAAGATCGCTGCGGTGTCTGAGGGCAAAGCCAAACTCCCCCCCTTCTTCTCCTCCTTCGCCCGGGTCCGCACAGTCGTCCTCTTCTTTCTCGCTCCTCACAGATTTTTTTTCCTTTTTCCTTTTTTCCTTTCCCCCTCCAAACCTCCCAAATCACTTCTCCCAACAGCGGAAAAACATACAGCTCCTTCTCACCTCTTTCCTGACTCGGAGCCAACTTTCAGTTAGGTTTCGATTCCAACTCCACCGCCATTATTGCTTGCCCTTCCCCGCTTGTCCCTCCACCGGGTGATCACCACTCAGTCCTTTGTCAAGCCCTTAGTCACCTCGCCCACTCCAACTCTTTGGGCTCGTCTTTGTTTTTAATAAAATATCCAAGCTCCAACGATCCCCTCTCTCAATCCTCACGTTCTCCCGTCCACCCGCAGCCCGGCTGGTTCGGCCCCAACCTTCTCCGCCCACCTTACCAGCCTTCACCGCTCCGCAGACTCCACAAAACGCAACTCCCAGGAGACAGAGACTGCAAAACAAGCCTCTTAATGACGAGCCCGCTCACCTCTTTTGGGTAGATTTTTCAGCCCTTTTTCAAAGGTAAAGATCACTTTTTTAACCCCATTATCGGCGCGAGCAAATAAAGTATGTCTTAATCCTCGGCCATCTTGGCCATGCCCCCTTCAATGCATTTCTATGGGAAACCACAGTTCACTTTAAGGAAAAGTCTCTTTCAGGAAAACCCCGCAGAATGGATTAATTCCGTAAAGCAATGGTTCACTGTGTCTATAGCATTCCCACCATCTACCGGGGAGGTTATCCAATGAAAAAATGATGTAAGATGAGTCCAGCAGGATTTATTCCTGACAGATATGTGATTTATTCCTGACAGATATGTGCTTCTAGTTACCACTGAAAGAAACACATATATACCATCATATTGGGCCCAACGACAAAATGAGCGGAGGAGGAACTCTGATTCCCAATGGTCATAGAGGTGGAAGAGGCCATGCCAGGTGGACTGGCTGTGAAGACGCACCTTGTTAATATCCTCAAGGCTGTGGCAGTCCATTGCTGTCCTGGTATTATATCCTGCATGTCTCATTTCATACATGCAGCAGGAGATGGCTCCGTGATCATAGTGTGTGGGTCACTTCATGGCAAGCTGGGATCTACCTTAAACGAATTCATGCCAATGGCATTTTTCCTACTTCAGGGGTGGATGGGGAATGCCTCAGATATGAGTTGCAGCCAGCAACGACTTACCACTGCCTTGTTTTTCAAGGTGCTTGCAGACTGATCACTTTATAATCTGCTCCAGAATTTTCCCTAGGATTAATGGCAGGATGGTCTGTGGCTCCTAGGTTCGCCTCCCCCCCTTTTTTGTGTGCAATTAGAGATAACATTGGCCCTCCTCCAGTCATCCGGCACTTTACCCATCTTCCTTGGTTTCAAGAAAATAATAGTAATTCTAAAGTTCTTTAGCCAATTCCTTCAATATTCTTAGATGCAATTCACTGCAACATGGAGATTTGAACTTTCTCAAAGTAATAAGGTAACTTGACTCTCCTTATCAATCTCAAGCTGCAGTCTTTTACCCTCACTTGTATCTCACATTCGCCATGAGACTGTCTTTTGATACAAGGAGCACTTGTTCCTTTTCTGTGTCATCTATTATCATTTTTCCATCCCCACTGAGAAGCCAATAGTGGCTGACCCACTATTTCTTTTCTGTCTTTTCTACACTTGTACCTGAGGAATGCTTTTCTGTTCATTCTCTCTCTCTTAATAATCACAGCTCATTACCAGCATTTGTCTTCTTAATGCTATCCTTGCAATTCTTTGCTACTTCTCTGTACTCTTCCTTTGTCGCCTGGCCTTCCTTCCACTTCCTATTTATATCTTTTTTTGTTTTCAGATTCTGAGCTTTTTGTGAAGCCACACCAAGCTTTTTACTGTCTTCCACCTGTCTTTCCTTGTTGGGATTGTTTGAAGTTATGCCTTTGGACTTTTTTTTCTGTTAGGATCTTCTACCATGGAAACTTACTTATTATTGTTCTACATTTATTAGCTTTCTTAAATCTAGTGTACACATGCAGTTAAACCCTGCTTTTGCTTCTTTTATAATCAAGATCTCAAGTATAACATAGTTGCTTTCTCCCAGAGTTCCCCTTTCTGCCACCTACCTGTAATCTTCTAGTTTCTTTCTCCTGTTTTTGCATGAGAAAATTATCAAGAACATAAGACATGCATTAACTACAAGTAACAGTTGCTGGTATTAAATTACTTTCTGTGTCTGCTACAGTCTATAAAGCACTAAATCATGGGCAGTCTACTGCCTATCCTTCCTCTTCTTATATAAACCATGACCCACATAAAAGTGAAATCTCTTTTGTGATTATATCAAACTACATCTGGCCAGGTTTTCTGGTGTTATGACCATATAGCCACTTCTCCCTCATTTAGTAAGTTGTGATCAACTCACCCACCCCAACTGATACCAATAATAAACCTTCTTGCATCCTTCTGTGACTGACATTAACAAAAGTTTGATCTGATCAGTGGCTTTAAATTAAAATTTCAATCATCAGCTGATGACATAATCTTTGTTGTGGATTATAAAGCTGGGCAAAACCATGCCAGCCTATGTCTCCAGTATAATAAACATGAATTAATCTTAAAGTAATTTCCTTCCTCTCTCTCTCTTTTTGCCTTCCCTCCAAGATGTATATTCCTCCCCTTTACCTTATGACAAACATTAGAGGTAGGCTGGACAGAGTAGAAATCTGTATATTAACTGATCTTGGAGTTTGATTCTAGTCCTCCCTAATTGTAATCTAATAGTGACTCTATCACAATGGCTTTCATCTTAGTTTGAGTGTTTTTTCTTCACAAAATTGAGTGAAATTATCTTATATGTCTCTGACCCTCTTCTTACAGGGACAGCATGACAGCTGAATCAATTATGCTTCTGTTGTAAATATTGGATGGGACTGTCAGGTATTTTCTGTCAGATATGCTTGTAAAATTACCTTCCTATATTGCAAACACAGTATACAGAAATGTTTTGAGATAGAATTGGTAGCTTTATTTGTCATGAGTTGTGTTAATTTTCTTGCTCTACATAAAGCATCTAAAAGATACATTGGTAAGATAGATGAAAGGGCAAATTTGCATCCCTCTAAACATTTAATAAACTTCAGAGAATAAGAACTGAAGCAAAGTCTAAAGTCTTGATTGACTGATTAATTGATAATTAAATTAGTAGGGTGGCTCTCTGTATGCCTCTCTAAAGAACTTGGGTTTTAGGAGCTTCTTAAGGTCTGTATAGAGGAGGCCAAGTATACCAACTATGGGAGGGGATTCCACTATGTTGGAGTCACAGCCAAGAAAGCCCTATTTCTGGTTGTTGTCTTTTTAGCTCCCTACACAGAGGCGCAGGGCCATAAAGAACCAATTAAAATTGGCAGTAGAACTTCAGAAGAGATCCTAGGACAGTGATGGTGAACCCTGGACTAGAACTTCAATTCCCAGAAGCCCTGATCAGCTGGAGTGCTGACTTGGGCTTCTGGTAATTGAACAAGAACATCTGGGGTGCCAAAGTTTGCCATCACAGTGCTAGGACAAGTCACAAGTTACCATGCTTTCCTGTCCCTCTGTTGAAAAAATAGCTAGTGATGTTTTAGACTTCGCTTTGAGGGATCAGACAGTTAGTTTTGCCAATAAATTCAGGCAAGTGTTGGAAGCAAAGAAATAATGTTTTATGATGATTATGTGCAAGCATTCACTTGAAATCTAATGTGTGTCTTATCTCATTTAATAACACTAGTCCAGTTCGATTAGCAATTATCGAGGTATAAGAGAAGGCAGAATAAAAGAAGCTTTGCATGATAATATCTATTGCTATTCAAATACATTTCCATACTCTGAATTGAAATGAGGTGTCCTATCATATAACAGTTACAAGCACATGATGCGGTCATTGGCTAATTCTAATCTGGGGAACTGAGAGGCCCATCTTATGGAAGCAAGATTACTTTTTAGGAACAAGAGTTCAAACACATTACGATAATCAGATGGTTCTCTGAAATAAAATCTGTCAGGAATACATACAAATGAGTAAACTCACATAAAAACCTGATTTTTCTTCTTCTGGAATAGCTTTATAGCAGAAAAGAGACAAATGGGATGTCTTTCAATACTTCATCCAAATACTTAGCATCTAGTTTGGAAAGAGATGAATGTATATTCTGGACATAAACGATGAGTATAATTTTGATGAAAGGAATATAAAATGATCTGCTGTTACTGTTTTTATCAAGAGCTTTGAGGAACATGTAAAACTTTGTGCCATGTTAAGCAAACAGTTGACTCTGTGCCACTTAGGTCAACACTATCTAGTCCAACCATTTCCTCTGACAGTGGCCAGTCATTGTAAGCATGTAACCAAACTACTCCCCTCTGCCTCAGACCTCTCCCTGTTCCCCTTGGGACCCCTGAACACCTAGTCAGGCCCAACTTGGAACTCTGAGACTCCGAGCAGCCAGCAGTCAAAAGCTTGTCCTGCAAAACCCTTGCAGCAACTTGAGATTTCCACTTACTGCAGTGGCTCAAGTGGCTAAGACACTGACTGGAAAGCTACAGGTCAGCAGTTCAATACCCGAATACTGCAGGATGAAATGAACTCCCGTCTTTGTCCCAGCTCCTGCCAACCTAATATATTGAATGCAAGAAATTGGAAGTAGATAAATAGGGACCACTTCGGTGGGAAGGTAAAACAGCGTTCCATGTACTCTGGTGTCTAGTCATGCCTGCCATATGACCACAGAAACGTCTGCAGATGAAGACAGCACTGGCTCTTCAGCTATGAAACAGAGATGAGCACTGAACCGTAGAGTAGGATATGACTGGCTTTTGAGCAAGGGTGACCTTTACCTTTACCTAAAGTGATCTCAGACAGTGACAATGGAGAGGATAAAAGTAATAGTGGAAGCACGTGGCGTCTTCATGGCTTAGGCCAGGCTAAACTCTGTGTGTCTGATGAAGAAGTTATTGTTTATTGTTCTTAAAGCATAGTAGAAAAGATAAAGTTCATCTGTTGATTTTCCATTGTTAACTTCAGTTTCTGACCTTTCTCTGCTTTCAGGTCAAAAACTCAAACCAGCCACTGCATTTCTTTAAATGTGTCAGTTTTCTAAACTTGCCTAATGCACACTTCAGTAACTGAGAAATAAGATCCTTCCTTCTGATTAAGGCCTCAGTAAACTGCATGCCCCATGACAACCCGCCGCACCAATCTATGTTGTATTTCCAAAGGAGAAAATCACTCTTGCTTAATGCAATATGTTTGTTGGATGAAGGATGTGCTACTTACATTTATCTGGGCATGGTTTTACAGAGGTTCTCAGAAGCATCCCACTTGAGTCTTCTTTCAGTGATAGCATGTTATTAACTACGCTTGTCCACAAATCCTGAGAGAGAAGCAGAAACAGACAGTAGTGCTATTGAACTACTGGCTTGGAAGGGAAAATGTGAAAATCTCTGTTTTGATGCCCTTGCATTTCCCATTTGCATTTTCTTTCTGTCTTTATGCCATACTGGGCGATGGAAATGGGAACATGGCAGGCGTTCCCACTTATATTACATGAGTTGCCCGTTTATATTACAGAGATGCAAACATCAAGTTACCGAGTGGCACCTACTGGTGTTCTCCTTCCTGTTCTGCTTCAGAACATTGAACATTTTGGGGACTATTTGCCTTAAATGTTTGTGAAAATATTCTGTGTTCCTGTATTAGTGAACTACTAAGAAACTATGGGGGGGGGGGATACAATTGACTGTAAATATGAAAGATGCATAGTGAAGCAAATCTACTTGTTGCCTGCCTTCTGACTTCTACTGCACCAGGATCCTAGGGTAAGAAATAATTTGTTGACATGATTTTGATTCAGATCCCTACATTGAGCATGGGATTGGATATGATGGTCTAAAAGGCTCCTTCCAACTTGTTCCAATTCTAAGAGGTTGACTATTCATGTGTTGGTCTTTAGGTTGTGAGTTCTATCCTGATCAGGGATCAAGGTTGATTCAGCCTTCCATCCTTCGAAGGTCAGTAAAATGAGTACCCAGTATGTTGGGGATAAAATACTAATTGACTTGTGAACTGCCCAGAGAGTGCACTAAGCACTGTGGGGCGGTATATGTGTGATTGCTTTGGTTTGAAGCTTTTGCCTTTTCTGGTGAATGAGTAAAGAGTGTGTGTGAGAGAGAGAGGATGTCTTTTCCTTTTTTGTAATGTCAGTGATGGAGAGAGGGCAAGCTTTCTAAATGTTAGATTTCTCTCACAAAGTATAGAGACATTGTTTCCTTTTTCTTGCCCGAAGTTTGTTTACTCAGAAGTAAGTCATAATGAGTTCCCTGGAATTTACTTCAAGATTAATGTGCATAGGACTGCAGTTTACAAAATAGCAAGAAACTAGATAAACCTAAAGAAGAAGGTGGACAGATGAAGGTTTGTGGGAGGGGAGAGGTTCAATAATGGATGAAGCAATTGTAGAACAAGAGTAGCAAGATGCTGTGGAAATGTTTAATGATCTTTAAAGGCTATAGAATATAAATCAAAAAGATTTGTGCCCGTTAACATGTATAGAGTACTGCCTCTTTGGTTGTGTGTGTCTGCAGTTCACTGCCAGCTGCACAATGTCATGGTTATAGTTCTGAAGCAGTCATGTGGGAGTATTAACTGCAGAATCCAAAATTACTGAAGAGCACCACCATTAACTGGACATAGAGAGATTTCTGCCCTATTGCTAGATGATGGCTACATTTTGACTCTGCAGCACTGTAGCAAGTGACGTGTTAAGCAAAAGAAGGTTAGATGCCAGCTAAGTAAGGGCTTAGCAAATATGGTTGAGGAGAGTGGCAGAACAAGGCAGCCTTGGAGAGACAGATCCGCAGTCCTGAAGAGGAGGGGGCGGGGAGGAAGAATTTGTGGAACTTTTTACTGTTATAAGGGAGCAGCATGAACTG
The DNA here is from genome assembly GCA_035047305.1 of Bradypodion pumilum. Lineage (NCBI taxonomy): Eukaryota > Metazoa > Chordata > Lepidosauria > Squamata > Chamaeleonidae > Bradypodion > Bradypodion pumilum. Next base: position 95,272,602 of record JAWDJD010000001.1, read on the forward strand.
ACAGAAAAATGGGTGGAAGAAGAAGAAGAAGAAGAAGAAGAAGAAGAAGAAGAAGAAGAAGAAGAAGAAGAAGAAGAAGAATGATGCAGTGCTGGGTTATATAACTTCCTTTAAAAACCCACCAGCGCCACCATGATGACATTGCCATTATGAAGGGTAACATATCCTAGTGGCTTCCTAAATGGTACTATGGTAAAGGTCACCTTTTTAGTCTAGCAATCAGGAAGGTTTTTTCTTTTTCTTTGATTAATATAAGCTAATAATTGCAAGTTATGTAGCGTGCAGTGGAATTCAATAGTTCAGTTGATTGGTTGATTACACATTGATAGATTCATCTCAAACTTAGAGGAGAACAAAATATTCACACTTGAAGTCCTCTTCTTAAGGAATTTTCCTTTTTGTTTTGACACATCTATTTAGTATCCCTGGAAGACTGAGTGACATCATCTTCATCTCATGGACTGAGAATTTGGTGTATGGGGATGGGTGGGTGTGGCTGTTAGGGAGCTTTTGCCCTTTGCCTTCTGCTACAGAACCAATCTGAATCAGTAGGTTCCACACATACAATTTAATCATAATCGGCAGCGGTTACTACTTGTATCTGAGTTTACATTTTGCCTGGACGTAATTTTCTCTGTGATGTGTCTCTGGGGTGAATCAGTAAACCAATCCTGGCATGAAACATGCAACAACACATATTAAATTGAATAGATGGTGGAGGGCGTAGTTGAGTTTGATGAAGCTTCCGTGCTTGTTAATCATAATAAATACTATAATTTAGATTGCCAAAACTGGTTGTACAGGCTTGACTACTGTCACTGAATGGTTAGCTGCAATTATGTTGTTCAGTCGCATAGTCATGTCCGACCCTTTGCGACCCTATGTACCATCGCATGCCAGGGACCCCTGTCCTCCAACATCCTCCTCAACCCACACAGCTTTGTAGCCATTGCGTCAACAATGCCATCCAGCCATCTGATTCTCTGCCACCCCCTTCTTCTTGTGCCTTGGGCCTTTCCCAGCATCAAGGTTTTCTCAAGTGAATCCTCTCTTCTCATTTGATGTCCAAATTACTTTAGCTTCATCTTCAATATTTGACCTTCCAAGTAGCAGTCGGTGTTGGTTTCTTTTAAGATTGACCTATTTGTTTTCTTTGCTGTCCAGGGTACTCTCAAAATTCTCCTCCAGCACCACATCTCAAAGGTGTCTATTCTTCTGTGCTCAGCTTTCCTAATGGTCCAGCTCTCAAAATCATACATTACTACCAGAAATACTGTTGCTTTGATTATACGGACTTTTGTTTGCAAGGTGATGTCTCTACTTTTAACTATTTTCCCCAGGTTTCCTATAGCTTATCTCTCAAGAATTAGTTGCCTTTTTATTTCATGGCTTCAATCACCTTCTGCAGTGATCTTGGATCCTAAGAATGTAAAGTCTGTCACTGCTTCTACTTCCCCATCTATTTTCCAGGGACTGATAGGGCCTGTTGCCATTATCTTGGTTTTCTTGATGTTAAGTCTAAAGCCAGCTTTTGCACTCTCTTCTTTCAACCTAAGCAAGAGCTTCTTTAGGTCTTCAGGCTGTGTCCCATTCTCTGTGTGGAAGTCGGGACTCCTCAGGGTGAGAGCTCTGGCAACTTTCGCAGGTGTTCACCATGTGCTCTATGTCCGCATCCAACTGTGGCCACCAGAAGTAGCTTCGGGCCAGCGCTTTAGAGCGCACGATCCCCGGGTGGCTTACATGTAGAAGCTTGAGTACCCTTGCCCTTAAGGATTCTGGGATGATCACCCTCTCCCCCCATAGGAGGCACCCCCTTTCTGTGGACAACTCAACCCTCTTCCTGAAAAACGCGGCAAACTCATCTGCGGGGGGAGCCGTGGGCCATCCCTTCTGTACCCAAGAGCTGACAAGAGCTAGTGTTTTATCCTTCACTGTGGCTGCAGCGATTTCTGTGGGTACATCTAGGGCTTCTATAAGGAGGACTTGGCTGTCCTGCTCTATTTCGCATTTCGGGTCTCCCAGCTGGGGAAGAGGAGACCTTGAAAGTGCGTCAGCATGGCTTATGTCTTTCCCGGGGCGGTACACTAATGAACCCCTGTACGCATTGAGGAAGATGGCCCACCGAAGCATCCTTGGGGAGAGGATCTGCGGAGTGGGCTTGTCTGAGGTGAAAATACCCAATAGTGGCTTGTGGTCAGTTACAATGGTGAATGGACAACCATACAAAAAATCATGGAACTTCTTTGTGCCCGCTACTATTGCAAGGGCCTCCCTGTCTGTTTGGGCATAGTTGCATTCTGCCTTGGACAATGATCTCGTATGGAAGGAAACCGGGGCTTCTCGCCCGCTCTCTATCACGTGGCAAAGGACTGCCCCCACCCCCACTGGTGAGGCGTCGCAGACTAAGACTACCGGTTTCTTTGGGTGGAAATGGGTCAGGATGGCCTCTGAGGAGAGGAGCTGCTTGAGTTCCCTGAAAGCCCGCTCTTGGCTCTCCCCCCACTGCAAAACCACATCCTTCTTAAGCCTATGCAGAGGCTCTTAAGCCTATGCAGGGGCTCTGCAATCGACGCTTTCCTGGGCAGGAAGGAATGGTAGAAATTCAGCAGCCCCAGGAAGGATTGCAGCACAGGTTTCGCGGTGGGGCGAGGGGCGTTTTGAATGGCCGAGACCTTGGACTCAGCGGGTTTCACCCCATCAGGGGTTATACGAAACCTCAGGAACTCTACTTCTTTTCCAAGGAACACACATTTGTCTCTCCGCAGTCTCAGCCCCGCGGATTTGAACACTGTAAGGACTTATCTAATCTCTGGGCCAGTTCTGATTCACTCCCCCCAGATATCAAAATATCATCAAAATATGGTAAAACACCCGGTAGCCCCTTTTACAGACGTTCCACAAGCACCTGAAATATTCCCGGCACCAAGTTCACGCCGAACTGTAGGCGCATCACCTTAAATGCCCCCTTGTGAGTTACAATGGTTTGCACAGCAGCTGTAGCTGGGGTTACTGTTAGCTGCTGGTACGCCTCCGCCAGATCCAATTTGGCGAAACACATTCCACCATGTAAAGCAGCTAGCAGATTGCTAACTACTGGCACTGGATAAGCATTAGGGCAGATTGCCTTGTTGATTGTACACTTGTAGTCAGCGCAAATCCTCACCTCCCCATTTGCTTTTAGCGCTGTAACGATAGGAGTCTCCCATTCTGCAGAGTCCACAGGCACTAAGATCCCCTGACCCACCAATTTGTCCAGTTCCGCCTCTATTTTGTCCTTCAGGGCGAACGGAACCCGTCATGGCTTGAGCCTAATTGGGCGGACCTCTGGGTCTAGGTCGAATGAAACTGGGGGCCCTTTGTACTTTCCGAGCCCCTTCTTGAATACCTCAGGGTGTGCGTTGCACACTGCCTGAATTTCGTCCCCCCCCGATGGCGTGGACGCCTCCTATGAAGATCTCCAGGGGCTTGAACCACTGTGTTCCCAGGAGTTTGCAACCCCCCTCCTTTAAAACCACTAGGGGAAGTTTCCTTCTGAGACCCTTGTACTGTATCTCAAACTCCCCTACTCCCAGCACTGGGATTCCATTTCCCTATACATCCCTTAAGTTCAACCTCAGTTCCTTGAGTCTGGGCCACGCCTTGGGGGAATGCGCAAAAACTCTCTATGGGAAATAATGGAGTAGGCGGACCCCGAGTCTATTTCCATCCTAACTGGGATCCCCTGCAACAGTACCTCAACATAAAAACGTGGGTGCCCTAAGGGCACGCTGTGAACGGCCAGGTCGTCTCCCTCGTATGCTCTTCAGTACACGTGGTACCCCTCTGGGCCATCATCTCTGTCGTAGACTCTGCCGACACCATCCTGTCTCCTCGTGGAATGCTCTGCTGGGCCCTTGCTCTCGTCTCGCCGTCGTCTGCACACCCTGGCGATGTGGCCCCCTCGTCTGCAGTTGTGGCACTCGGCCTTCCGGAATGGGCACTTGCTCCGATCATGGGATGCTCCGCAGCCATCGCAACTCCCCTACTCCCAGCACTGGGATTCCATTTCCCTGTACATCCCTTAAGTTCAACCTCAGTTCCTTGAGTCTGGGCCGCGCCTTGGGGGGAATGCGCAAAAACTCTCTATGGGAAATAATGGAGTAGGCGGACCCCGAGTCCATTTCCATCCTAACTGGGATCCCCTGCAACAGTACCTCAACATAAAAACGTAAAAACATAAAAAATCTCCCTTTTCTTTCTTCTCACGCTGGCCCTTTCCAATTTTCCGGACACCCTCATCTTCAGTGGAGCTGGGTTGGCGGAGGCCTCTGAAGATGTGAGCGAGCGTGGACGCCCTCCAGGTCGCCTGGACTGTGGATGCAGCTGCCTCAAATGGTGGCGGCTTTGCTTTAAGGAGCTTGAACCTGGCCCTTGTGGACTCAGCCGTCTGCACCTCTTGCAGAACCTCTTTGAAGGTTAGGTCGTGGCCGCGGGTCATGACCTTCTTTTGGGTGTCCCCATCTCACATCCCACAAAGCAGCCGGTCTCTAGGGGCCATATCTAAGTTCTCCCGCTATTCGCACGGGGTTGCTGCCAAACGGAGGGCTGCCGTGTAGTCAGTCACGGACTCACCCGGATTTTGGTCCCTCCTCGCGAACGCGGCTCTGGCCGAGAAAAAGGACACCTTGGGCTTGAGGTGGCTTCTCAGTGCAGCCAGCAGGTCAGCTACGGCAACCTGCTCCACTTCTCTTGGTGCCATCAGGTCCATCAGCATTTGCACTGCGTGATAGCCGAGCATCGTGATGAGGAGGCCCCTCTTCTTTCCAGTGTCTGTGATGCCGGCAACCACTACTGTACTCCTGAAATGCATCTCGAACCAGTCCCATCGTTCGAGCTGGTTTATGTTGAAAAACGGTTGCTGTGGGAGTGTCTTGTCCCCGTGTGAAGCCATATCCCACCTTCATCACCAATTTAGTGTTTGGGAATCAAGACAATGGAAGCAGCTGTAAACTAGCCTAACACATTTTTATTGCATGGAGTACAGCACGAACATGTGGTAATGGTGCACAAACAGCTCCTTTTATGCAGTGACTATACATTTGAATGTGGCTCCTCGAAAGTGCATTGGCCACTGTCCGTATGACATCATCCTTAGTTACGCCCTTCTTGTCCAGGTGAGGTGAGGGCGGGAATCTTTCCCATGCAGCTGAAGGTATTTGAGGAATGTGTACCATGTGAGCTGAACGCTCGCTATTTCCCCCTAGTGGTCACTAGCTCGCGTTCTATTGTGGTTTGTTACATTGTTTCTATTGCAAGACACAGATTGTTACATTCGCTTATTCATGTGGTTACAGATTGTTACATTCGCTCATTCGTGTGGTTACAATTACATTCAATACACAACAACAGTGTACCATCAGATTTACTCCTTCTGAGTGGTAAGAAGCACACTCAACCCTGAAACCAAGGGGAAGCAATACAAAGGCCTGTTGTGCTTAGCTTCTCACTGTAACCATAGCATACTAATAGAGTTGTTTGTATGAAGTATACTGTCTTCTGAGTTCTACAAAACTGCACAGTGTCTAAGTGAATATTATATTATCAGAGTTTGTAACATGCATAATTGTGATAGTTTGTGTGTGTTTTCTGAGCATCTGATTTCCATTTGCATTCTCTAAATGTGGGTAAAAGGGAACAGTTTCATGACCTAATCAAGCTGAAACAATTTTAATTATTATTATGAAATGTGAGTTGGGGGTGGGGAGAAACATGCAGAATTACAAGAAGAGGACACTGTGCTTTCAGTCAATGAAACTATTTAGGTAATAGTAGTACTTTTCTATGTTGAATAGTCCATGAAAGCTCACTGTAACAACTTGCTGTCTATAAATGAACACATTTAGGAACATTTCCAATGACTGGTATTTTGCAAATATTTTATTTACATTGCTATTGATCTATTTATTTCTTAATAAAACAAAGCAATCAATTTAACTGCCTCAGTTAGTTTATAGTGTCTGGCAAGGTTATCCTGCTATGGTAATAGAGTAGACCATACTGCCAGCGACTCAATGCCAAATGTTAGGTGGTGGTTAACTAAACTGACAACCCTGAGGACTAAGGGCTTGGATGCCTGAGTCCACAGGGAAGGGTAATGGCCCCCACGTGGATTAAATCCCACTTGAATCCATCTTGATGGAGGGCAGCAGCTTCATTAATACTGGTCTGGGGCTGATGAGGACTTTGCGTGCCAAAAGGGATCAGGAACAGAAAATGACTTGCAGAGCTGGATCAGTGGTATGGGGGTCATGTTGCAATGCGGAAGGCAGATGAAAGACCACTGTGCATTATATTCTCAGGACTGTTTTCATGGCTAATCGCTATGATGATAGCCAATATTCAGAATTGGATACAGCACTTAAAGAAGCAATGGGGGACATGAAATTTTCTAGAATTTGTACACAAATTTAATGCTTTACTTTCTTGCTAAAACAAAGATGTGCAACTTCTGTGGCTGCAGGATCATTTTTTATCCCTACCCCCATTTTTGCAGGCTAATTATTTCCCCCACTTTTAAATCTACTGACAAAGACCTTTGGGGGACTGAAAAAAAGACTTGGGTGGAGCAAAGTTACATGTGGACAGTTATAGAAACTAAAGGCTGTTTACTATTTGTTGAAGGGTTCTGAACTAAATGCAGTAATGCTTGCTGTATTGCTGTATTTCATTTGGCAGTGGAAACTATTTTAACTCAAATGTATGTACTTTCACAATTAGCTTTTATATTGCAAAATGTAATACTTTAGTGCAGTGATGGCTAATCTTTTAGAAACCGAGTGCCCAAACAGAGGGGCAGGGTGAACTCTGTGCTGGGGGGAGGAAGGGCTCCCATTAGGTTGCTGGGCAGAGGGGCAGGGCAAATTCTGTGTTAGGGAGAGAGGGAGCACTCCCGTTGGGATGTTGAGCAGAAGGGTGGGGTGAACTCTGTGCTGGTGCGACTCACTGTGTGCTAACAGAGAGGGGTCTGGTTGCTCCTTCCGGCACACATGCCATAGGTTCACCACCACTGATAGAGTGCTTTTCATCCACACTTGATTGTTATTTCTGTATCCACTTGATTTATATCTGTGAATGGTTTCGTTTTCTTTTTTAAAAAGGCATATTGTTTTCTACCTCTCTAGGAAAAGCCTAAACTAAAGGAAAACAAATGAAATATGTTTTCTTTCAGGCTGCATTTTTTTAAAAAAAATATTTTTCTTGTTTCTCTTTTTAAAGGGTCCGTCTTGCTGGGAAGATGTTCTGATCCCAAACAGAATAACTGGTATCTGCCAGTCTCAAAACTGCAGTGGGAAAATAGCGGTAAGAGATTGTCAAAATGTAGCCACTGATAAAAAGCAGCATAACTCACTTGCAGAAATTAAACGGAAGAACTGATTTATTTTAGGTTATATATTTCATCTGAATTGGGATTTATGAAGACCATCAGTTGAGAAGAGAAAATTTACACAGCAGTAAAATTTTAAGATGATACAGATGTGGAATCTATTGAAGCAAAGAATCTACATTGCTGACCCACTCCCCAATAAGAGACGGACACCTGTGTTGGATTTAAAATTGGGCCACTTTTTTTAACTTATAACTTTACTTAAATATTGTTAAGTCAAACGGGCCGAAATAGCACTGGTAAGGACTAGTTGTTATTTCCGATCTTAATTAGATACAATGTATCGATTTGTTTACTTAATTAAACAAATTGTTGTTGACCCCAACCAGAAGCGCAAATGGTCAAACCTCTGCTTCTGATGTACATCCGGTGAACTATAAGGTTTTGCAAGCTGTGTCTAGCATAGCATCGCCTTGTTCCTGGTCCACATTTGATTGGCCATCCAACTTTCCCTCTACCTTGTCCTTCTGATGGCCAACCCACTGCGTACCTGCTGGATTTGTAGGGGTCCTCCAGTTTCTCCTTACCAGTGCTAGCCGCCAAAGTGACCAGTAGAATAACACAACAAAAGAAACCCCATAACTCAACCATCAGCAGCAGTGTGGGATGGGCAAAAACAACAAGAACCAAACGGCCAATGCAGGTTCAAGCAAAAATTCCCATCCGGCCCTGAAGCGACCACAAGTATGCCACACTGTCACCTAGGGAGGGGGTGGAGGGCAAACGTGTCCTGGCCCAGCCGATCTAGAAGTGCCGACAGGGCGTGCTAAGTCTCCCCCCTTAAAGGGGAGCTCGGCTCTGCCCCTCCATCAGCCCCATGCCCGTCTCTAAGGGGGCGGGGCCAGCAAAGTGTACAGCAGCCTGATTTGGCCGCCGTGCGTCCCTTGCCGACCCACTCCCCAATAAGAGGCGGACACCTGTGTTGGATTTAAAATTGGGCCGCTTTATTTAACTTATAACTTTACTTAAATGTTTCTAATGCAAACGGGCCGAAATAGCACTGGTATGGACTAGTTGTTATTTCCGATCTTAATTAGATACAATGTATCAATTTGTTTACTTAATTAAACAAATTGTTGTTGACCCCAACCAGAAGCGCAAATGGTCAAACCTCTGCTTCTGAAGTACATCCGGTGAACTATAAGGTTTTGCAAGCTGTGTCTAGCATAGCATCGCCTTGTTCCTGGTCCACATTTTATTGGCCATCCAACTTTCCCTCTACCTTGTCCTTCTGATGGCCAATCCACTGCGTACCTGCCGGATTCGTAGGGGTCCTCCAGTTTCTCCTTACCAGTGCTAGCCGCCACATGGGGAGGAGTCTTCGACGACTCACCGCCCCCCCCCTGACCGACTGCTCGGTCACCAGGCCCGCTTGCCATAAAGCCAAAATCAGCACCATACCCCATGCGAAAAGAGCACTCCAGGGCTGCGGTCAACCGGCATCCTCAAAACGGATTGTGTGGAGCTCCACCACGGTCCCCAAAAATTCGGACCTGGGGCCACGCCAGTGACCTGGCCCCATCCGTAGGTCGTACCTGGGGGCCAGCGTAGGCTACCGCCACGCCCGTGACCTGGCCCCCTCCAATAGTCCAAAACTGGGGCCAGCGCTGGCTAAAACCACGCCAGTGCCCTGGCCCTCTCCATAGTTCAGGCCCGGGGCCAGCGTTGGCTAAAACCACGCCAGTGACCTGGCCCCATCCATAGGTCGTACCTGGAGGCCAGCGTTGGCTACCACGCCAGTGACCTAGGCACCTCCAATAGTTCAAAAATCAGGGCCAGCGTTGGCTAGAAACCATGCCAACAACCTGGCCCCATCCATAGTTCGGACCTGGGCGCCAGGTCGGCCAAAACCACACCAGTGACCTGGCCCCCTCCATAGTTCGGAGCTGTGGCCAGTGTTGGCCCAATCCACACCAGTGACCTGGCTGAGGTCACAAGCACTGAGATGGATCGCCAAAATATTAGGTGGACTGGAATTGCCAGTAGATAGAACAAAAAGGGGGGTAAACATGCCATCTCATTCCACATAACCAGCGCCACATCAGATGCGCTACAGCGAAGCCCCAGGTGCGTGCCCACGTCGGCAAAATAGCATGACGGGCATGCCCAACTTGCAGCTGTGGTCAACGAGCCACACCCATGTCATAGCATCCAGGGGCTCAGGAGCTGAAATAGAGGACAGAAAGACAAGTGCCAGCGAGGTGCCGTTGCAACATGGGGCAAACATATAAACGAAGGCGAGCAGATCCCCACCGGCCCATGCGACGGATGTCCTTACCCAAACACCCCCAAAGTCTGCAGCCATCAATGCAGCACCCATACGGAACGAATATGCACCATGCCGAAGCCTGGGAGGCCGAATTGCCAAGGAGGGGGCACCAGTAACCCCCCAGAACCGGTAGCATATCAAAGGTAACCCATCCTAGTGGCGAAAGATGGGCCCTTGGGTGGTACCCTGGACAGCCAAAAGGGTATCAAAGCTAGCGCCAGGTGAAGCACTCATGATGTCTCGTTAACCCCAAACCTGGCTGCCAAAGCTAGGCATACAGGCACCCGCCAATGGTACAGGCAGCCAATCAAATATTGTGTAAGTGTACCATGTATTGAAGAACATGGTCAATCAGGCAGAGGTACAACCTATCAGAATGTAAGGAAAGCCGGAGACGCTCGTCGCCACACCCTAAGGGTACGGCCAGGAAGGGACGTGCCCATGGCCCTGTTCCTTTCACCTCCGAATGTCGCAATCTGGCCTGAAAGTGGGAAGGCAAGGTCCTAGGCCCCCGGCGCTAGCGCCCGAAGCCGGGCAATCTGCAGGCGGGATAAGGCATCAGCAATACCGTCATCGATGCCTGGAATATGACTAGCCTTAAATGAAAATTAGCATGGCGTGGGGAGCGCAATACAAACTGGTGGGCAAGGAACATAACCCTGTGCAAATAAGAGGTGCGGGGGTACAATGCGCACTACTGCCGCATTAGGGCACAAAATTGTACCACTGAATTCTCCCAGATAGTCCCCCCACAGTAACTGGGTACCCAGAATGGGAAGAAGACAAAGTCAAGACCCCGAGCAATCCTGTGCCCTGCCATGTTCCATGCCAGCCTAGTCGTTGGAATAACTGCTATAACCCAATGACCTCATAGCATGAGACTGGACCTGAAATCTAGGCATAATGCAAAGTTCAGAACACTAAAAGGACATTCCCATGAAGTGGGCCAGAAATGCGGGCCAGACTCGAAGTCAGTCTGCATACCACCCGTAAGTGGGACTCCATGGTGCTCCCAAGATAAACCAACCACGGCATCGCTACCACACCTGGCGAATACCCGACCAGGTGAATGCACATGGCTAGCCAAGCTGAGCGATCCATGGAGCACCCGGAGGTCCTAGAGCAAACCCCGCGCCCAGCCAACATGGACAAGATAGCATCCAACTCCAGCCTGCCCTGTCCCCTAACAGACGGGACGTCTGTACTATGGGTCGGTTGCCATCCGCAAAGCTAGTGGTGTGGTAGGAGGGCCCCAAGTTGCCCCGTAGCTAATTGCCCTCCCAGCTCGGCCATAAGCAATTGAGAAACCAACAGTTGGGCACCTGTCCCTGGGGCGTGGCCCCCACCGAATCAAATCCATCCAAATAGGACGGAAACTGTTCTAAATAATGTCATAGGCACACATGAATAAACCTAGAGGCTGAGACGCGATATATATACAGAAAATAAAAATATTAATAAATGAGATATACCTCATTGTAGAAATTTATACACCTTGGAGGTAAGATTTTGGTGATTCTGGGATCTTTATACAGTTGTATTATGTTGTAAATATTGTAAATATTGTATAGTATTATTCATGTAATAATGATGGTGTTATATTTTTGTAGAAAACCCAGTTGAAACTAAAGTGAAAAGCTGTACACCAGATGGCTTTGGTTTTCTATACTTGGAATAAAGATGTTTGTGTTGGTGTTCCATACCTAAAGTAAAGGAATTTGAGTTATTACCTCGAAAAGTTTTCCATCACCTGAAGTAAAGGATTTTGAGTTTATTATATTTATGACTTTGAGTCATTCTTGCTGACGGATTTCTTCCTGCATATTGGTCTTCACTGTCTAGCCATCTGTATTGTGAAAGGTGTAGTAAGCCAAGCCATCGCATGTGATTAAAACTGCAATGGGGATAATGTAAGCCTCACCCGTCCCCTAGCAAAATGACTCCGTTGCACTACCATGCAGATAATGCGGGTCCAACCAATAATGCAAGACTACTCCTAAACAAAGTCCTCGCTAAACCCAAAACATTCGTCATTAATGACAAACAATACATGCTCTAACCCGACATACATGTACATAGGATGGAGATGGAGAGACAGTAACAGTTTATTGTCCACTCCTGCCAACTAGTGTTTCCCCACCCCCAATTAGGGGGGGGGAGGAACTGTGCTGGGCAACATGTGCGCCAGAAATGTCCAAGCACAGGATAATCGGGATAGCTAGGCCCGGGCAAGCTCTGCGGATACTGCGGCATAAATTAGATAGGCCAGCAGCCAGTTGGGCCAGGTGCGTAGGAGGTTTATGACAACGAGCCAATTCCAATCCCATATGTTCCCCCTCTCCTCATCCTCCCTAGCCGTCCTAGTGAGCAATAAACTGACAAATTAACACCCTCGGCGTAGAATGCTATTGCCGGTGGCCATAAGGGGGTGATCCCCAACTAACAGGAAATACTGGCCATAGGGTAGGACGGCCACGGGAAATAATGGGTGCACCCCTGGCCGTTGAGCCGCAGGAGCCGTGAGCCAACAAGGTGAGTGTCGTGCACTCAGTTAACCGCCATACTCACCAGATGCACTTGCTGCAGCTGCCCCCACTGGGAGTTCCAGCTGCCGACAAGCATCGGGGCTTACGAATGGAATAGAGCCCATCGGACCGTAGATGGCAACAGCCTATCTGGGTCAGAGGGCAACCAAGCAGCTCCAAGTAGGTCAAAACCCCTTCAGAAAAAAGACACCCCCCCCCGACGCAGCGCTAATCTAAGTAAAAGCCGAAGAGCTTGGTAGTCGGCCGCCGCAGGTGGGAGGATCAAACTCACAACCTTTGGGGTGCAGGGCAACAATGTACCATTACGCCACAAGGCCTCTGTATCCATGGTCACGTGGTTGGCATAACTAGCCACCAGAGTGCGTGAACGCTGTTGCACTCCCCCCCCCTAATCGGACCCTGCTGATCATTTAAAATGTCCTGCTGAGAACCATTAGGTGGGCAGGAACTGGGACAAAGACAGGAGTTCACTCCGACCGGCAGTACCCGGGAATCAAACTGCTGACCTACCGCCTCCCAGCCAGCATCCCAGTACCTGAGCCCCCACAGTCCCTGAAAGAGTTTTGGTGTAAGGGACCAAAGACAATGAAACAGCCGAAGGGTTGGCTTAACACAGGTTTATTACATGATGATCCGGAGGAACATGTGGTAATGGCAGATGGGTAGCTCAATATATACAGCTGGCTATACATTTGAATGTGGCTCGTCGACAGACTATTGGTTGCTGCCTGCGTGACATCGTAGAAGGTCACGCCCTTCTTGACCAGGTGAAGAGGTGGCGGGGAATCTTCCCGCGCTGCTGAACCAGGTGAATCTGAGCCATGAGAGCTGGACGCTCGCTGTTGCCATCTAGTGGTCACTAGCTCGTGTCCCCTTATCAGGTTTACATTGATACAGCTGATGGTTATAATGTTGCACACAGAAAGGTTACATTGTTAACACATGGCAAAGGTACATTGCTAAAGGCACAGCTTTACAGAACACAACATCCCTCCCCCCTAGGATGAGACGAAGTCTCTCAGCCAAGATGGCTTGTTGCATGTGCGTTTGGGCCGTGAAGAGGGCTGACCCCCCCCGGGGGCGCTACTGCTTCTTTGTTCCCTGGTCCCTTGTCCTGAAATGGGAGAGGGAGACTTGTTAGTGGCTTGCCGCTGTCTGGCGGCCTTAGGGGAAGGGAAAAACTCCATTGTGGGCAGACCGGGGGCAGTCGGGGCTAACGAAAAACCCCTCTTCTCGCTTGGACGGGTGGGGGACCACTCCGAAAAACTCCCCCGGTCCTGAAAATCAAAATCTAACTTAGTAGGGGTATCCGCATTTGTGGGGACATTCCGCGAGATATGTATGGGGTCGGGTTCCTCCTCCTCCTCAGAAAGATCCCCTAGGATATCTACGAGAACATCCTCCTCCCCCCTTGGTGGGGGCCCGCGGTCCCCTTTTCTTCCCCCTTGGGCTGAACGGGTGGGGGAGAACCCTAATGCTGATTTTTTCTCTGTTTGGTCTGTGCCCTGCTCATCAGAGACCCTGCGTCGGAGCTGGTCCGCGTGCCGTCTCCACAGGAGCCCTGTACTGGTTTCCACGCGGTACGACACGGGGCCGGTTTGCTCCACAACTACGCCCGGTACCCAGGCTGGGCCCGTGCTGGCGTAATTCCTGCAATACACGGGGGCGCCTATACTGAAACTCTTTGTGGCCTCTAGCCCGATGTTCCTTCCTTTGTCCTCTACCCTCGTGGGGTCTAGCCTAGTAAGGATGGTGGTCAGTTTCCTACGCATTAAGAGCTCTGCGGGGGAGTATCCTGACGCCAACGGGGTCACCCTGTACCCTAGCAGAAACTGACACACTTGTAGGTTCAGATCCCCTGGGCCCATGCGCCGCAACGCGTCCTTCGTGGTGCGGACGAGGCGCTCTACTTGGCCATTGGTGGCTGGGTGGAACGGGGCGGAGGTGATATGCCGAACGGCGTTAATCTCCATGAATGCCCTAAACTCGGAGGACGTGAAACAACTAGCGTTGTCGCTAATTAATGTGTCGGGTATGCCGAACGTGGAAAAGAGCCTCCGCAAATGCCTAATGGTCTGGGCCGAGGAGGTGCTCGTGACTGGGATAACCTCCAACCACTTGGAGAAGGCTTCCACTACAAGAAGGAACAGGGTGCCTCTGAACGGGCCCGCGAAATCAACGTGTACCCAGGACCACGGCCCCTTAGCCGCGTCCCATTCCCTGTGGGGAAGGCGGGCCTCCTCTGGTCTGGAGCATTGGCAACTTTCACAAGTGCCGACCATGTGCTCGATGTCGGCATCCAGCTGGGGCCACCAGAAGTAACTCCGGGCCAGCACCTTGGATCGCACGATGCCGGGGTGGCTGACGTGCAGCAGCTTGAGCACCCGCGGCCGAAGGGAAGTGGGAATCACCACCCGCTGCCCCCACAAGAGGCACCCCCTCTCTAGGGACAGTTCTAGCTTTTTTCTGAAAAATGGGGCGAATTCCTCTGCTGGGGAGGACGCCGGCCACCCTTTCTGCACCCAGGAGCTAACTGCCGCTAACGTCTTGTCCTTCTCTGTCGCTTTGGCAATGTCGGCGGGCATTACGGGGGGCGAATCCAGCACCTCTATCATAAGAACCTGATGGTCCCGCTCCCCCTTGCTCACCTGGCTGGGTGTTAGGGGGAGGGGAGACCTTGATAGAGCGTCCGCATGGCTGATCTCTTTCCCGGGCCAGTAGACCAACGCGTGCTGATACGCGTTGAGAAAAATGGCCCACCTGAGCATCCTCGGGGACAGGATCTGTGGGGTGGGCTTATCTGCGGTAAAGATGCCTAGCAGGGGCTTGTGGTCCGTTACAATGGTGAAGGGGCGGCCATACAGAAAATCGTGAAATTTTTTCGTCCCCGCGACTATTGCTAGTGCCTCCCTGTCTGTCTGTGCGTAGTTTCTCTCCGCTTGGGACAGGGACCTGGAGTAAAATGCTATCGGGGCTTCCCTTCCGTTTTCCAACACGTGGCACAGCACCGCCCCCACCCCCACCGGGGATGCATCACAGGTCAGAACTACCGGGCGTTTGGGGTTGACGTGGGTCAGTATGGCATCGGACGCTAGGAGGCTTTTTAGCTCACTAAATGCCCTTTCTTGGTCCTCGCCCCACTTCCATGCCTGGTCTTTCTTTAGCAGTTTGTGTAGCGGTTCAGCCACCGCTGCCTTCCGGGGAAGGAAGGAGTGGTAAAAGTTGAGCAGCCCTAGGAACGACTGCAGCTCGGGCTTGGAGGTGGGGCGGGGGGCTTTCTTAATGGCTGCCACCTTGGACTTAGATGGTTTTATTCCCTCAGGAGTCACACAAAACCCTAGGAACTCAACCTCGGTTGCGAAGAAGACGCATTTGTCCTTTCGCAGTCTCAGCCCCGCTTTTTCGAATATTGTCAGGACCTTCCCCAACCTCTTGGCCAATTCAACCTGACTCCCCCCCCCCGTTATTAACACGTCATCAAAATAAGGCAACACCCCCTCCAGTCCCTTCAGGAGGCGTTCCACGAGTGACTGGAAAATTCCAGGCGCCGAATTCACGCCGAACTGGAGGCGCGTCACCTGGAACGCCCCCTTATGGGTGACTATGGTCTGCGCAGCAGCTGCGGCAGGGGACACCGTAAGCTGCTGGTAGGCCTGTGCTAAGTCGAGCTTAGCGAAACACTTTCCCCCGTGTAACCTGGCCAGCAGATGGCTGACTACCGGCACCGGATATGCATTCGGGCGGATCGCCTTGTTGATGGTGCACTTGTAGTCGGCGCATATGCGGACCTCCCCATTGGCCTTTAGTGCGGTTACAATTGGAGTTTCCCACTCCGCGGAATCAACAGGCACAAGGATTCCCTGGCCCACCAATTTGTCCAGTTCCGCCTCTATCTTGTCCTTGAGTGCGAACGGCACCCGGCGTGGTTTAAGGCGAATTGGGCGGACCTCCGGGTCCAGGTCGAATGCCACTGGGGGCCCCTTGAATTTCCCCAGTCCCTTTTTGAAAACTTCGGGGTGCGCCTCGCAGACCTCCTGAATTGGATCAGTCCCAACGGCGTGCATCCCAACGGCGTGCACCCCCCCAATAAACAAACCCAGGGGCTGGAACCATTGAGTCCCGAGGAGGCTGCAATCTCCCCCTTTGAGCACGACTAGGGGGAGGGACGCGGCGTGCTTCTTGAATTTAACCTGAAATTCTCCAACCCCCAACACTGGAATGCTGTTCCCTTGCACGTCCCGTAGTGTGGACCTCAACGCTTTGAGCTTGGGTCGCTTGTGGGGGGCAATTCCCAAAAACTCCCTCTGGGAAATGATTGAATATGAGGACCCCGAGTCAATTTCCATCCTAATGGGAACCCCTTGGACTAGTACCTCAACAAAGTAGCGGGGGTGTCCTGCAGACACGCTGAACACTGGGGCGTCGTCCTCGCTGCCGTCGGAGATGCGGCCCACGCCGTCCTGCTTCCGCGTGGCCTGAGCGCCGTCCTTGGGTCTCGTTGAGCGGTCTTGTCCCGCGGAACAGTCTGCTGAGCTCCGCCGGGTCTCGCGCTTCTTCCTGCACACCTTGGTGATGTGCCCGCGGCGGCCGCAGTTGTGGCACTCGGCCTTCCGGAACGGGCACTTTACGCGGTCGTGGGCTGCTCCACAGCCATCGCACCGCCGGCTCTCCTTCCGGACCCTCCGGACGTCCTCGTCATCGCTGCTCTCTGTGGACGACCTCGAAGTTCGCCGGGCCGCCTGCACCAGAGTCTCTGCCTTGCTCGACTTCGGCCACCAGTCCTGGAGTTCTTGGACCCCGGCCTTTGTAGCTTGTGCGGCCTGGGCCGCTCTGACGACCTCCTGCAACGTGGGAGGCGGCTCTTGGTTCATTAATGTGCGCTGGGTTTCGGCGTCGTTCAGGCCGCACAGCACACAGTCCCGGAGGGTGATTTCGGCATTCTCCCATTTGCACGGGCCGGCCGCCAGCCGCAGGGCCGCCACGAATGCGGCGACCGTCTCCCCGGGCGCTTGGACTCGCCTCCAGAACGCACTCCGAGTGGGAAACATCGCCGTGGCGGGCCGGACGTGCTCACGCAGCATCTGCATGAGTTCCTTGGCCTTGAATTCGCTCACCCTCCTCGGTGCAATCAGGTCCACCAAGGTCCTCTTGGTTTCTTGTCCGAGCATCCTGGTGAAGATGGCCCTTTTCTTTGCCTCTTCCGTGACTTCGGACTCACTCATTGCTGCCTGGAAGTCCATTTCGAAGATCTCCCAGTCGCCCGGCTTCCTGATTTCGAAACCGGCGCATGTCTTGGTCCCGTGGGCTGCCATTATCCCACCTTCGTCGCCAATTTGGTGTAAGGGACCAAAGACAATGAAACAGCCGAAGGGTTGGCTTAACACAGGTTTATTACATGATGATCCGGAGGAACATGTGGTAATGGCGGATGGGTAGCTCAATATATACAGCTGGCTATACATTTGAATGTGGCTCGTCGACAGACTATTGGTTGCTGCCTGCGTGACGTCGTAGAAGGTCACGCCCTTCTTGACCAGGTGAAGAGGTGGCGGGGAATCTTCCCGCACTGCTGAACCAGGTGAATCTGAGCCATGAGAGCTGGACGCTCGCTGTTGCCATCTAGTGGTCACTAGCTCGCGTCCCCTTATCAGGTTTACATTGATACAGCTGATGGTTATAATGTTGCACACAGAAAGGTTACATTGTTAACACATGGCAAAGGTACATTGTTAAAGGCACAGCTTTACAGAACACAACAAGAGTGCCTAAATTGGGCCGAAGCTCCCACCCCCTGGATTCTCAAAATGGGAGCTAATACTGTCCTGCAGTACTCGAGAATCGAACTGCTGCCCTTCTGCCTCCCAATCAGTGTCTTAGCGACTTGAAAAGATTTTTTTAGGGGATGCCTGAATGAGGCTCCTTTCATGTCTCCCACCATGCAGCTCCTGGGTATTGAACCTGTCTTTCCAGTCTCCAAGCCTAGTGCCTTAGCCACTAAGCCACCGGGGGAGCTGCCACTGCTGCCTGCTCCTAGCGTGGGGGGGAGGGGGCCAGCAGCCACCCCATGCCCGGCAGGGGCCGCGCTACTCGCAGGCCCCGCCAGTCAAGAAAGGCTCTAGGCCTTACCGGGCACAGGGCAGGCCCTACTGGGTGGCACTGTGGGCTCTGTAGGCCCTGTGAGGCACCCTCCAGGGGGCTTGCCCGATGCTGGGCAGGCCCTCCTGTTCGGCACCAATATGGTGCCCGGCCGGTCCCGGCTCCCGAAAGCCGGAAGCCGAGCTGTGTGGCAAAGCGTCACGCAAAAAGGCAACTGAGCGCTGCCGCCCGGCTCGGCTGAGCAGCGGGGGTGAAAGCACCCCCGCGGCCAGCTGAGCCATCCCTGGGGCGGCCCGTGCGATGCCACACACCTAGGCCGCTCGGCATCGCTTCCTTCGATCGGCTGGGCAGAGGAACAAACGTGTTGAACGGGGCATGCCGAGTCTCCCCCTTAAAGGGGAGCTCGGCTCCGCCCCTCCATCGGCCCCGTGCCCGTCTTTAAGGGGGTGGGCTGGCAAAGCGCGCGGCAGCCTGATTTGGCTGCCACACGTCCCTTTTCACATAATTTCCTATACTCATATTGACCTAAATTCTCCTGTGCTGGCATTGGGGAAATTGACATCAACTGTTGTGGTGTAAATTAGAATACAAGCAGGTAAGCTGCTAACTGGAGTTCCTGGTGCAAAACTAAATGGTATGCAGGGACTGCAATTAGCAGCAAATAGGTTAAAATTGCTCCCTTGGATTCTACATTGTCCTGCTGCTGGTGACTTCCTTTCTCCTCTGATTTGCAGTGTTGGCCAATATGTCTAAATCAGGAGTTCTCAACCTTTTAAAGCCAGGGGAGCTGGGTCACGCTCCCTCAGACAACTTCGGGGGCCGGATGGCCATTTTGCCCTTCCTCCACCACATGACACTTCCTGGTATGGTGGAGGTGGTGGGGGGCCACATGAAATGGTGTCACAGGTTGCATCTGGCCCATGGGCTGCAGGTTGAGAATCCTGGTCTAACTGCTATATCAGAATCTTTAAATCACCACTGAAGCAAAAATGATATAAATGTCCTGTTGGACTCTTAAATATGGTAAACAGTCTTTCCAGTAAGGTGGTATGATTAAAAGCTTGCTTTCTCTACACAAATATTCCTTGTTAGACTTGTCATTTATTGTTTGATTCTTGATTTTTGATCCCAGAATCTTCAGAGTTTGCCCACATTGTTAATTCAAGTGAATTTTCAAGTATCTGCTTGGATTTAAAAATACAGTCAGAGAGAGCAAAAAGACTACCAGTCAGATTGATAGCACATTTCAAATTCTTTCACACATCTCTTGTGTTCTTGTATTTATGTAATCAACACTACCCTGTTGTGCCATTGGAGGATATTACCTTTTATTCCAGCGGGTCTACATGTATTGATCTCTGTGTTGAATTGTGTGTTCAGAAATTTGTAACTATCTTTATTCCAAACCTGTCGTGAGACCATATCTAGGATGAAGAACCTATGGGGAACCAAAATAAAAATTGGTGCTACTGTGTGTACAATGTACTAATTCCTCCATCTCATAATTACAAATCATGTGAAGGGAAGTAGCTTTGAAAGGTATCTTAAAATTTAATAGTATATAAAATTAATCAGTCCCTTTTCTTTTCAGAGGGGTCATCTTCTGGGTTGACTTTAGTGAGTAAAACCATGAAATACTTCTATTACATAAACCAATGAGAAAGTGAAATGAATGGAGCATTTTTGTTCAGGAGGCCTGTGTAGGCTTGAGCTACCAAATCCCTTCTAAATTTCTCTTGTTGTAGACAGAATCTCCTGGTTGCAAGCTAAAATGGATCTTGGCATTGCAATGTACATACCTGTATACGGCAACAAAATTCCACAAAGAGAAGAAATGAAAGTGGTAACTGTTTAGATTAACGGTTTCCAATATGGGGCATAGGCCTCACTGGGGGAGCTTCAATTCCCAGAAGCCTAAATCAGTACATTGACTGAGCAGTGCTTTAGTGAATTGACTTAGGCTTCTGGGAACTGAAGTCTAAAAACCAAAGGTTGGGAAACACTGGTTTGCATCCATCGTATGAGTGAAGTCTATTGACCATAATCTGGCAGAGTACAGATAGATACTTGGAAGAGGTATGGCCCACCACAGTTCACTAATACCTGTACATCTCATAACCATAACAAGCATACATCTACCAAAGCATAACTGATGATATCTGCTTCTGTTCTATGGGACCTTCAGAGTTTCTGGCAATGCTATTCTGAGGTATTTTAAAATTGTAGCTTCATTTTATTTCATCCCCAGCATACCTTTCAATTATAGGAAATGGACAACTAGTTGGGGCTGTCCAGAGTTCCCAAAAGAAACTGGATAGTAATTAAACCCCTCAAGAGCTGTGGTGTAGTTATAAGGCTACATCAGATCTAATTATGGCTGCATTAGTCATTTTAATCCCTTGATTATCACAAAGTGACTGCTTTTGTGACTGTTCTTATAGCACAGCAAGGTACCATGCATAATTTAAATAGCTAAAATAAATGCTGGATAGACCTTTGGATAAATGGTGTGAAAGACGTCATGAAGGCCACTGGAATTTATCGTTATTCTATAAAGGTTTCAGAACTATGTTTGAGCCTTAGCTAGAAATGAAACCAGTAACTGTCCTCCCTTACACTGTTCCAGGGCACTGCTAGAATCATGCTTAATTTAAAAAACAACACGACGACAGTCTGCCAGCAACTTTTTCATTTTCCCCAAGAGAGAAACCTGCTCTTAGATAATCCTTGATTATGTCATGTAATCCTAAATTTAATCTATGATTAGAAGCTTAGATATATCTGGATCATTCTTTATACTGGGAATAACATGATTGTGTTCTCATAAGCAGAATCCAATTGCCATAATCTCCTGAACATGTTATACATTTATCATGTAGGATTTTAACTAACTGTTATGATGGTACATTTTTAAAATATATGTTTGAGCATTAAAATACATTGTTGATGAGAGCTATGTAAATATTCACCTTGTAGTCTTAAAATAGACAATATGATTGTAAACTTTTGCATCAGGACTTTGGCTTTCTATGAAATGGTACATACCTTGGCCTAAATCTAACACAGTGTTTCCCGACCTTTGGTTTTTGAACTTCAATTCCCAGAAGCTTAAGTCATAAGAACATAAGAATAGCCTTGCTGGATCAGGCCACAGCCCATCCAGTCCAGCATTCTGTCTCAAACAGTGGCTCACCATTTGCTTCAGGGTATTTCCAAGCAGATGCCTTCACCTGCTTAGGATTCCCTAGAAATGGCATTGAGAGATATCCTGCCTATCTATCCAACCAAGAGGTTGTCCTTAGGTAGCCATAATTATAGCCATTTATACCCTTGTCCTCCATGAACTTGTCTAATCCTTTCTTAAATCTGTCAAGACTGACAGCTGTCACCACTACTTCTGGCAGGGAGTTCCATAGACCAGTGATCCTCTGGGTGAAAAAGTACTTTCTCTTATTTGTTTGAGAACTAGTACCCAAAAGTTTCATGGAGTGCCCCCTAGTTCTAGTGTTGTGTGATAGGGAAAACAGTTTTTCCTTATCTACTTTGTCCATTCCCCAAAGCACTGATCAGCCAATGTACTGAACTTAGGCTTCTGGGAATTGAAGTCTCCTGGTGGGGCATGTGCCCCATTTTGGGAAACACTGATTTAACATGAACATCATGGGAATGTCAGGATTTTACTCCTCTATCAACCATCTCAGGTGTTGCAACCTCCTCCAGAACAATTCCCAGCCTTCCACAGAAGGTTGTTAGGGTGTTTTTTTTGGGGGGGGGAGTGTAGGAGGAGGGAAGAGGTTGCTCCTCTCCTGCTTTGGTCTGTAGAAGCTGATGCTTCAAAGTGTGTGGTTCCTGGGATACAATGCCTGAGAGCTCAATTTTAATCTACTCAGTGGCAATACTTGTCCAATGTTATGATTATTTGTATCATATACGACCTTTCTGCAGTGGATTGTAGTCGGTGTAAATCTTTATTTTTAGTCTTGCTCTAGTTTAGATTTTGTTGTAATATATCAAGGAAATGGAAAGCAGAATTTTTCTCTCTCGATTTCCTGGTTCTCTCCCCAACAACTGTTTATAAGCAACAGTGACACAGCTTCTGTCAGAATGATTTGATTTAGGGGTATAGAGTCTGGAAACAAGGAATGAAAGTAGTCAAGGCTTCCAGTTAGAACAAATTCCGATGTGCCTGTTAAAGAGTTATGAAATATTTCGGATTCTGTTTTTTTCAAGATGCTAAGTCATGTTGGACAAGCTAAGGGGGTTGTATGTTTCCCATAGCTGCTGCTGCTACTGCTGCTGCTGCTGCTGCTTCTTCTTCTTGTTTTATTATTATTATTATTATTATTATTATTATTATTATTATTATTATTATTATTATTATTATTATTATTATTATTATTATTATTATTATTATTATTATTATTATTATTATTATTATTAGTATTAGTATTAGTATTAGTATTAGTATTAGTATTAGTATTAGTATTAGTATTAGTATTAGTATTATTATTATAATATATCTTGGGAACCAGCCAGAGAGTGCACAAAGCACTATGGGGTGGTCAATAATAAATAAATTTCATGTCTGGGTTGAAAGGGTTTCTGCTGGAGAAACTCTGCTCAGGGGGTGCCTGGATGAGGCTCCTTTCATGTCCCTAAGATCCATCATGCAGCACTCGGGTATCAAACCCCGACCTTCCAGTCTTCAAGGTCAGCATCTTAACCACGAGTGGTATATAAACATAATTGCTTTTCCTCTTGTTATTGATCTCCTGTGACACTGGTGTTCTACTCCTTCTGACCTGGCAGACTACTAGGAATGAAAAATCATTTCATTTAATTTGTATTATTTAGCCAAAAGAAAAGATTGTTTCAAATCCATGATGGAATGAGCTAAAGATTTCAAAAATTAAACATAGAAGAAACTGAGTGAAAGATTTGTTTATCAAGGTTTAGGACTTTTATTGCTCATTTCAGAAAAGTCTGCATTTTGATTTTCAATTTATTCAGTCATATTAGCATTGAGCAGCTTTCTGAGAGGTTCTCATCTTTCATATGTACAGTATGTGGTACAGAAATGTAATGTAGCCCTTTCCATGCTGCCAACAACTGTACCAATTGGATTTGACCAATATGAATTCTTAAGAATTTACTAATCTGGAGTCTCAAATGAAAGAGAAACAAGGATTGGGCTATAACTTAGGCTTTAGTCATGTATCTTTGTAACACCCTGTGGTTCTATGTGGCTATCTATTTATAGTAAAATGAGTATTGAAAAACAAATTTCACAAAAAACATTCTCTTCTATAGCATGCTCCTGGCTGCTTATATATATGACACACACACAAACAACAATAGTGACATAACAAAATTGATTACTACAACTTGTATACCCCAAGTTCTTTTCACTGGCACCAGACATGGAGTTGCTCTATTTAAAAATATATATATATATATAATGGAAATTATTGTTAAAAAGCTTTGTCATATGATAGCAGAATCCTCCTGATGGTGAAATGAGTGAATATTCTGTATCGTGTTTTTAAGAGTCAGGCAATTAAGCAGTCTCTTTTCCTTAGCCAAGATGTGATCATATGAAAAAGAGCATCAAGAGTCTCTTACACAGTCAAGCTTTTAAGGAGGTGAGCAAAGAGACAGAACCATGACCTTGCTGAGAATCATTCTGAAGTAATTCAGCCACTGGGGACTCATCAGCCAACTGTGATGCACCAGAGAATATATCAAACAATGAGATTCATCAAGTCTTGGTGGGGAAATATTAGACAATAGGTTCAGATAAGCCAGGAAATGTTGAGTTCTGGATCTCAAGGCCCACAAAAATGGTGTTATTATCTAAATGTACTCGTGATCTTATCACTTAAGGGAAGTGCTTTGGTAAACCTGGATTTTCCTACAGGGTGTATATAATTTAAGACACTCCTTTAAAAGCCCATCAGAAAATGGCTAATGGTACAATGAGAACAAGGCTGTCTTTGTGTTTTAAGATGTGATTCATGTGGCCCAGGAAGCATATGTGACCCCCAAGGCCATTTTGTAGCTGTCAGAGGGACCCCCTTTTACATTTATTTGGGGGGGTTCCCTTTAAAATACCCATTAATCTCACTTCCAGAAGGCACGCCTCTTAGTTATTTTTCTAGCAAAAACTTCATATCTTTCAGACCATATACGATCCAACACCCCCACCCCCTCAAAACAGTCACTGCCATTTTTATTTGAGATATCTGTGTAGCTCCTGAAATGAAAGGCCTTGGGACCAGGAAAATTGCCTTTATACTGTCAAAGCTTACTTATCCCAAATCTAAGAGCTTCAGTTACTTAAGTACTTTAAAACATCCATAGCACTTTTCAGTCAGCCTAGAAGAGAACAGTTAGTGCACCGTAGGTCTACATCATGAACTGGAATCTTCAATACTGATGTGGCTGCCCTCCTGTTGAGTCCGGACAAGAAGTAATCTAACCAACAGGATTGGGTTAACTACAGTGATCTTTATTCAGCTCATGATCCGGACTGGGTTATATGTACATGGTGGCCTGTTTCTATACAGTGGATTTGGCTATTACAAGAAGAAGATACATTTTGGCGGGTTTCCGGGGAAGCGGGAACATTCAATACAGCGAATCAGTGATCTAGGCTGCTTGGAAAATGGCACGCAGCTTCGCCTTAGACATCCAACAAAACTGACACACAAATAATAATAAACACTTGGACACAACACCTCCCTCAGACAGATGATGTGACATATGAACTGTAAAAGATTTATTTCGAGCATCTATGAATCAACAATTGCTGGATTACTCTTTACTCTTTATTTTTCATCATTTGGTTACTTCTGAGAATTTCTCTTTTTCTGAGCGTTATTATTTTTTCATTTCATACCTGCAAGCAAGGAAAAATGTCATTTAATATTTAATAAATAACTTTTGAATTGTTGAAGAAGTCTACTGTATTTTGGTGTACCCACAGATTTTTTTTGCCATAAACGGTTTCTTACTCTTCTCGATATTACACTGTTTGGCCCTCTTCTCTTTTTTCTCTGTGTGACATATGAGCTGAGAATTCCATGCTAACATTTGATCTTGCATTATGGGATTTTGGCATAATATTACACACACCTACTCTTTGTTCTTTTTTAGGGACATGAATGTTGTCAAGGAGGTCACAGTACCCTTAGGCATTTCTGTAGAGACCATGATACATGTGATTAAAAATATGAGAGAGGTCTCTCATCTTCCATCATGCAGATGTCCCAGATAGCAGCCAGACTATTTTACTGTAAATCAGGGGTTCCCAACCTAAGACCAGTGGGCCGAATCCAGCCCACAGCACCATTTCATGTGGCCACCCTCCCCTCCAAGGGCACTCAGGATACAAAATGGCTGCCCCTTTGAAGCTGTTGAGACAAAATGACCACCCCATCATGTAGGCAAGGCAAAATGGCCATCCGACCCTCGAAGCTAACTGAGAGAACGTGACCTGGCCCCCTGCTGTAAATTGAAATATACCTATTAGTGATTGTGGTTGTTGATATGCATGGCTTATGGCTCCTCTAGTGGGTGGAGAGTGGAGACCAGACAAGAGAGGCTCTAGTTTTAACAAGAAAGGGATGATGACCATCCCACAGAATCTTTAAGCATTCTGGTGCTAGCTCACATTTGCCTCCTGGAGATGAATGCAAGTTTTGCTCAGTTTGTGTTCTGATACGTATGTTAGCAGGTTGGCCCATTATTTTAAAAAATCAAACATATGTCAATGTAAAAGTGACAGATTTCCCCTTTCCTAAAGAGTATGTCAAGGTTCTGATGTCTGACATTCCATTTATTTTTCCATCCTTCAGGCCAAAGTACCTCCAGCTTTTTGGAGGTGCAAAAGTGGATGGAAAGTAAATGAGGGGAGGAGGCACCCATATTTTCCTCTTTCTTTGAGTGGGATTTAGGGCAGGGCAGGGAACTGGAGTACCATACTTTTCTACTGCCTATCCTCTCCCCCACTGGGCTGTCTGCTTAACACTGTAACAATTTGTGTGTTTAAGATTGAGTGCTAGTTTTTTTTAATAATAATAATAATATTTTTAAATTTAATTTTAATTTAATAGTTATATTTATATATGCCACCCACTTAGGCAGAACCCGACTCAGGGCGGCATTACAACAAGTTCTAAAAACACATAAAAACACTTTAAAAGACCCATATCCCACCCACTTTAAAAGACCCATATCCCACCCACTCATCCCACCCACTATAAAAAGAAGAAAAGAGAGTTCTTAATTGTTTACATAAGCCAGCAGGCGGGGACCGTGTTCCCATTAGGGCCCCACACCTGCCCTGCCAGCCAGGTCTTCAATCCTCTCCTGAAGGGAAGCAAATCTCTTTGAAGTCTTAGTTCTGTTGGCAGGAGGTTCCAGAGGGTTGGTGCGGACACGGAGAAGGCACTCCTTCGGGTGCTGGATAGATGTGCACCCCTAGCTGATGGCACTATTAGAGAGACTCTCCAGTCCGCTCTGGTTGGACGGGCAGACACTCTTGGGGCCATGCGGTCTCTAAGATATCCTGGCCCACTGCCATATAGGGCTTTAAAGGTCAAAACCAGCACCTTGAATTGCACCCAGAGACAAACTGGTAACCAGTGCAGCTCCTGAAGTAGCGGTGAGGCGTGGGCATATCGTCCGCATCCCATCACCACCCGGGCTGCCGCATTCTGGACCAGCTGCAGCCTCCGAATGGTCGTCAAGGGCAGCCCCATGTAGAGCGCATAATAATAATAATAATAATAATAATAATAATAATAATAATAATAATAATAATAATAATAATAATAATAATAATAATAATAATAATAATATCTTTGTTGATGTCATAGAGATGGTTTCCAGTTAACTGTCGGGTCTGAAGCAGCTTGCTCAATAAAAGCCTAACAGTCTTTATGGCAAATGAGTAAAGATAGTTTCTAACTGCTACTGTGTCACCAAGACCACTCAAAATTCTAGCCAAGGAACTTGCTAATATACATGGCTGCACATGGCAGGGCTTCCTGAGTCAGAATGCTTCAACACATCCTTAAAATGCTCTATGATGGCTTGAAATTTTATACTGAGGAGAGAAAATAGACTCTAGATGGCTTGTTATCCAGAGTCTATCACATCAGTGGTCTGTAACAGCTGCTTTCGGAGCCTGGTTAGCCTGTTGTGCCAATTTGCAATTAATCTGCTGATCAGTGATACAGCTTACTGTAACAGCTCTTTCTGGAGCCTTTAAGAAGGTATGGAGCATGAATGAATGCTCCAGGAGGCCAAAAGTCATGCTGCATTAGCTAAAAAGGGTCTACTGTTCAGGTTTGCTGATCTGTATTTTACAAATTACATTTTTCCACCAAAAATTAGTTTTAAAGGTGAGGCTGTGTGAATCTGGTCTACTGCCCGGTAGGGATTAAAGAACTGAGATGCAACATATTCATTTGAACATGATCAAAGCCAAACTATAGTGCATAAAATAGCAGCTCCATCTTGTAGATGGATGGAGCTCATTATGTCATGCTTTACTCATCCTTGATTGCAAGGGAGGGGAACAACTTGTTCAGGACTGGAAGTCAAACAGCAGATTTGCATTCACCAGGAAGCAAGAATTAATTGACAGACAGATTGTACTGCCCTTCCTTATACATTCCTGCCCCTGGAATGTATTAAGTAATGAAACCAAGAGCTATGCAGGCCAGAAACTCAGAATATGTAAAATGCAGTGAGTATCCCTGCCTGCTCCTCCAGCATTTTGGGTTTCTGTGACTTTTTCATGTTTAGCATAGTATCAGAACTGAGTCCTATCCACACCCTGAACCTGGAGTCTCCTTGGAGTAGTGAAGCAAATCAGAAAAACATATACTCCACAAACTTCAAGTCCATCAATAACTTAAAAAAACTAATCACTCATGAAAAAGATAGAGCCTGATGTTCCAGCTGAAGAACAAAGGATCTCCACACCAATCAAGTGCATTCCCAACCAACAGCTCTATCACCACCCCATCACAAGGCATTGAATTAGACCAGTGGTTCCCAACCTTTTTTTTGCCATGCCCCACCTAAACATCTCTAAAATCCTGAGCCCCCCCTTGTGACATATAATTCTTATTATTCAAAAAGTGAACTCCTATTCATGTAGAGGAAGCCTGAAAGGCCATTAACTGTTAATGACTTATTCTCAAATTGCCCCCCCCCAAATATATATATATATCAAATTATCCCCCCTGTGGGCATGTACACCATGTTGGGAACCACAGACTTAGATTTAGAGATACAGAAAATCTGGACATGAGGTTCATGGCTTCTGGTAAAATGCCTGACTCTGCTACTACCTAACCATACATGTAAGCTTACTCAAGGAAAGAAGAAAGCTCAAGTAGACACCTGGATGAATAACAACATGGTGCAGAGCCTCCAGCTCCTGCAGAAGACATTGGTCTGGGCCAAATAATCTCTGAAACAAAAGCTAACTGTGGAACCCTTGATAACAGAAAGTTAGTTTATAAAAAACAATAACAGAGAAATGAATTGGTAGATGAGCTGGAAGCTGGCTATGAAACACCCAACAATCTGTCTCCTCTTACCTGCTTCTGTGCATTATAGGTAGTAGGGGCCTTTGCTTCAGTGTCCAGCAGGAAAATACTGTACAGTGGGATGAGACAGAAGGAAAAAAAATGAGTACTCCACTGTTCCTTGGGCAACCCCACTAGTTTGTATTCTAGGTTTGGAAGGGAGGAAGCTCTGTGCTTTCTACCCAGCGGAACAGACAGATGGAGGAGATGTTTCTCTGCTGGCCTTCATTGAAGCAAAGCACCTGTTTCTGTATCTCGTATAGAAGCATGATAGACTGTAGGAAAAGGAGACAAGTCCTTTGTTTCCCCTCCAGCAGTTTGCTCCCTTAGCTGAATTAACATCTGTGTTATCTGTGGCGACCAGGAAAGTGCTTAAAAATGAGGCTGATCTGTGTGATTGTTCTAAGGAGGGCAAGCAGAACAGGTTAGGAGAAAAGGCAGTGGTGGTTTTTGTTTTGCTTTTAGTTCATTTCTTCTTTGTGGGTTTTCTTTTGTTTTGTATTGTTTTTACTCTCATAGATATACCCAAAAAATATTGTTTTTAATGTCGCAGTTGCTAAGTTTGGGGAGTTTTTAGAAATGGCACCGAAATTGAAGTAAACATTGTGGTCAATAGTGCTGATGTTACTGCGTCCTAGAGTATGAGATACTACTGACAGATTCAAGCAAATTTGCTGGCAATGCTCATATTGCCATCCATATTTGTAAACTAAATCATGAGTGCTAATTGCTCCTCATATACAGCTAAGTAAACAATTTTTGGACCTGGATGATAAGGCCACAGGTAGCCATGGCCAAAAATGAGAAATATCAGTATCATTAAAGAAGTTATTTGGCCTCTAAGAGGACAGAAAAGGTGTAATAGGCTACAGCTAAGAGCATGAAAGACATGCTTCAGTTAGTTTTTCATCTTTAGGAGATCAGCAAAGAAACCCCATGTTTAAGTCCTGAAGAGAACTCACAAACAAGTAGGATAATTTGCAAAGTATGTAATTTAAGTAAAATTCCTGCTCTGCAGTTCCTTGACTTGCTCTTAAGCAGTCAAGGAACTTCCTTTCATTTCATTTTCATTTCATTTATTAGACTTGGATGCCACCCTACTCGCCGAAGCGACTCAGAGCGGCTAACATACCATGGGGCAACATATATTACAATGTTACGATATCAAATATAAATCCAACAGCATAATATAAATATAAATACAGTCAATAAATCTAACATAAAAATGAAAATACAATACAAGGAAGGCCAAAGTATCACAATAGCAAAATATCACATTACAAAACATTTAGGAAACATTTCAATAAATCCCCAGTCACAATTACAAAATGTCAAGTCATCATTAAAAAAAACCCTTCAAAAATACTTCAAAACAGTGGTGGTGGCAAAATCCACCAAACTGGTCGATGGTGGCGGCGGCAGAGTTCTTGTAGCTGGCCGGCCAGCCGCACAGCTGTTCCTCCTTCCCTCAATTGGGCTGGCTGAGGGAAACCGGTGGCAGCGGCAGCCATTTCCATCCAGAGATATTTGTCAAGTTGTTCTACCTTTACTGAGTGCTAGGAAACTCCCCGATCCATTTGTCAAAGTTGCTGGTAAAAATGAAAGTTCTCATCTCTTCTTTCTGACATGTTAATTTTAAGAAAAGATCAATATGTTGTTACTTGGCTTTATTTTCTTGAGTTTGAAAAAGTATCTTGTTGCTCTTTGGCCAGTCTTTGCTTTTATCTGTCATTATGGGAGGCTTCATAGACAGCTCTAATGGCTGTCTAGGAGCTTCCAGGCTGAATGTGTTGTTGTTTTCTTGAAATTGGTCTTGGGATGGAGTGTCAGGGTTACTCTATGCACAATCATTCCATAGACATGCTCTTTGCTTTAAAAGAGAGTCAATACAGAGGTGCATGTTGGTTTGCCATTGCCCTCTTGTCACGGAATTGTTATTCTGGGCATTTGTGAATGATGATTGTCTTTCAGAAATAAAGAATAGAGCAATGTGAGAAGTGAACTGTGATATCTACAGAGTGCTGATTCATTCTGTACCAGCCGAATGATTGAGGATGATGAATTATTTTTCCACAAGAGGATTTCAGTAAGTGTGATGAAGAGATCTCAACTAATTATACCTTAACCTGATACCAAAAGTATCAGTTGACCTTATCTGCTGCTGAGAAATCCATGCTAAAATATGAGCAACTACAGGTGAAACTCGGAAAATTAGAATATCATGCAAATGTTCATTCATGTCACTTAAAAGGTGAAACAAATATATGAGATGACTCACTACATGCAAAGCAAGATATGTAATGCCTTAATTCCTTATAATTGTGATGATCAGCGTACATGAGATTATATGATGATTATAGGGTACATGAGATTGGGGGGTTGGGGTTCTCACAAGCTGTAAGCCATAAGCATCAATAACAAAGTAAGGCTTGAAATATCTCGCTTTGCATGTAATGAGTCTATCTCATATATTTGTTGCATTACTGAACTGAATGAACATTTGCACGATATTCTAATTTTCCGAGTTTCACCTGTATATTTACAGATAGGATCATCGTATGAAGTTAAGTTGTTCTATTAACATATTGAATGACTTAATACCTGCAACAGCATTTAAGAGAAAGCAACATAATTGCATAGGGATTTAGTGCATTATGCTTCCAAAATACTCTTCATACAAATTTCTCCCTATATATTTGAGTTCTGCTTCAGTTTGAAGCATAACTGATATATTGTGTCAGCAGTATGGAGTCAGAGAGCAGAAACTGCGAATGGGCTTCAGCTAGTTAAAAATGACCACAACTTTCATTGGTGGTGACTCATAGAGTTTGTAGTGATGTTGGTTAGGGTCCAGTCATTGGACAACTTGATTGATGGCCACTAAGAGCACAGTTGCAACCTCTGTGCTTCAACAGTGCTCACAGGAGAAGAAGTCTACAGAAATCTATGAAATAATCGTTGGCAGCTACTGGTGTCCGAGCATACTTTTTTTTCCTGAAAGACATTATTTTTTCCATTGATGGATGTGTCTCTGGTGACTCAATAAGCCAATTCTGGCATGAAACATGTGACCACGCACATTACACTGAATACATGGTAGAGGGCATGGTTGAGTTTGATGAAGCTTCCGTACTTGTTGCTTTGCCTCTTCATGTCTTTGGTGTTCCCATTCAAAGTGATCGGTAGCAGCAGAGATGGTTTGCCGCCAAAAGTGGGCCATCTTCGCCCACTGCCTCCCAAGTTTGTGGGTTTATACCTGACAACTTCATGGTTTGTTTCAGCTGGTCCTTATAACACTTCAAAGGAGCTCCATGAGGTCTTGTATCAGCTAGGTTCCCCATAAAGAATTTGGCGAGGAAGCCTGGAACCATCCATAGGCGGACATTCCCTATCCATCTAAGACGATGGCCTATGATGGAAACTTTAATGCTGTTTAGATTTGCCTTCTCGAGGACTGTGATGTTAGTAACATAGTCATCTCACTTGATGTTCAAAATGGATCTTAGCTTCTATTGGTGAAAGTGCTCAAGCTTTTTGATGTCTTGGTGATAGAGGGTCCATGTTTCACAGCCATACAGTAATGTTGAGATAACAACAGCTCAGTATACCATGAGCTTAGTATGGATTGTTAAATCTTTGTTCATGACGACCTGGTGTGGTAGATGTCCAAAGGCAGAATGGCAGGGCCGATTCTCTTCACCACATCCTGTTCACAGGTGCAGTTTTTAGTCAGGATGCTACCAAGATAAGAAAACTGGTCTACCTGTTCTAGTGTTGAATATGAGATAGTGATACTGAACTCTGGAAGGGCTATCTTTGGGGCAGGTTGGGCAAGTACCTTAGTTTTCTAATCATTTATGGTGAGACGAAAACGATCACATGCATTCTTGAAACAATTGCCTGACTGTTGCAGCTCCTCAGGTGTGAGAGCCGGTGATGCAGTATCATTGGCATATTGCATTTCCGTTATTCTGTTAGCACTGGTTAGTTTTCGGGAGCATAGTCTATCCAAATTAAAGAGTCCTTCATCAAAGCGGTATTTAATCTTTACACCTGTATTGTTATTGGAGTTTCATATTGCATGGCAGCCAAGTAAAGGGCAAAAAGGGGTGGAACAAGCACGCAACCTTGCTTCAATCCGTGGGTGATTGGGAAAGCATCTGATATGCTGTTTTGATGGAGAACTCTCACAGACATGCCATCATGGGGCACCTGGACCAGATCTAAAAAATGCTCAGGGCAACCAAAGCATCTCAACACAGCCCACATAGCAGGTCTCGGGACAGAATCAAAAGCCTTTTCCAGGACATAAAATACTAAGAAGAGCAGATTCTGTTACTCTTTGCATTTTTCCTGAAGTTGTCTTGCACAGAAAATCATGTGTCTCAGGAAATAAGGAAACTACATTGAGATTCTGGGAGGACCCTTTCGGAGATACTTTGCAGGCGACTGAGCAGGATTCTTGCGAAAATCTTTCCAGTGATGGATAACAATGATATACCACAATAGTTGCCACAAGTACTATGATCACCTTTATTAAAGATGGTGATAATGGTGGCATTCTTAAGGTCACCAGGCACTTTACCAGTTTCCCAAATAAAGAGAATGAGTGTGAAGAGCCTTGCCTTTAGAGGCACTCCTCCCTTCTGGATTAACTCCAGAGAGATGTTATCTGGCCCAGGAGTCTTTCTGGGTTTCAGCTTATTCATAGCCTCACAGAATTCCAGGTACGTGGGTGGAGTTGCCATCTGTGGCTGCTGGGAATGTTGTAGCATTTCTTGAAGAAAATCCTCAGCAGTGGTAGAGTTTCAGTTTAAAAGCATGCAAAAGTGTTCCATCCAGTGCTCCAGGATTTTCTGGCCATCTAAAAGGATTGTAGCATTTTCAGCTGCTTTCAGGGTGCCTGATGAAGAGTGAGATGGTCCATACAGTTCTTTTATGCCATTATAAAAGTTCCTTATGTCATGTGCGTTGGACAGCCTTTTGAGATCCTGAGCTTTTTGTTGCCACCAGGTGTTCTTAATTTGTCTTATTTGTGCCTGGCAATTCTGCTTTAGCTCTTGGAAATGAGCTTTCTTCATGTTGGCGGATGGATCTTGAGGAAGGGATAGATAGGCTTCCCATTTGGCACTGATGAGGCATGAGATTTCATCATTGTTGTCATCAAATTAGTCTTGCCTCTTTTTTTTGCAAAACCAATGGTTTCTCAGCAGTTTCTATGAAAATATTTTGCAGTGAGGCCCATTCTTGCTCTACATCGTGACTGCTGACTGGGCTATTCAACAGTCAGTTGGAGATCTTATTCTGAAAATTCATATCAGTGGGCTCATCCCTAAGTTTAGAAATGTCAAACTTCCATTTAAGCAAGTTAGGCAAGTACAGTAATACCCCGGATAATGACAAAACTTGGTTCCACAAGTCGTGTCGTTGTCTGTTTTTTGTCCTTATCTGGTGCATGCACCAGAGAATGACAAAATTTGGGGGAAATCAGTTTTTTCGTGTCCTTATCCGATGCATGCACCCGATATCGCTAAAAACGCTGCTTTCCCCCAAAGCAAGCCTCGGCTTGATTTGGGGGAAAGCGGGCGTGCACCCATGGCCTTTCCAGGAATGGAAGCAGCCAAGCGTGTGGCCCATTCCCTTCCCAGAGGGGCAGGGGTGGATCTGCGTGCACCCACCACCACTGCAGGCAAGGAGCCAGTCAAGCGGTTTACCAGCTCCTTGGCTACAATGGCAGTGGGTAGGTCTGCGCACACCCACCCCATGGATCAGTACTCACCCGCCACCACTGTAACACGAGCCCATCTGCTTCCCAGAGTGACTGGCTCCCAGCTGGCAGCAGGGATGGGGTGTATTGGCGCGCACCCGCTGCCACTGTAAATCAGGCCATTCAACTTCTGGTCACTCCTGGAAGCGGAAGGGCATGCATTACAGCACCATGGGGACAGGGGCATGCAGACCCACCCTGCAGCCCTCCAGGGGGAAGAAGTGGCAACGCGCTTGGCTGGTTCTCCCCCCGGAGGGCCGCAGGGTGAGCACAGACCCACCCACCTCCCCTGCTGGCAGGGAACTTGGCTGGTTCCCTGCCGGCAGGGGTGGCGGGTGAGAAAAAAATGACAGCATCGGATAATGACAAAGTGTCGCTATCCGGTGCACAGCTTTTTGCCAAATTTGGCGTCATTATCCAGTTTTGTCGTTATCTGGTGCTGTCGTTATCCAGGGTTTTACTGTACCTAGATGGTCTTCAGCGAAGAGAAATCCTGAGTCTAGAGATCAGAAGTTTATGGTCTGTCCTAAGGTCATCAACATTTCTTGCTGTCCTGGTGATGAAGATATATTTCTTATCACATTGCCGGGTGATGATGTAGTCAAGAATGTGCCAGTGCTTGGAGCGGGTACATCCATGTGGTCATAAAACAGCTGGGTAGCTGGAACTGAGTGTTGATGATGAAGAGTTGATGTTCTGCACATAGACCAAGAAGCAGTAGACCATTGGAATTGCAGTTACCAAGTCCTTGCTTACTCATCTCATTTGCCCAGAGTTGATAATCCCTTCCAACTCTGACATTGAAGTCCCCAAGCAGTAAAAGCTTGTCCCTAGCTGGTACCTTAGTGATGGTAGAGGTCAGCTGATTGTAGAATTGGTTTTTAACATCTTAATCAGCATCTAAGGTGGGGGCAGCGACATCGGAAGTGAGGCAGGGAGGGCTGAAGGCCTCCCCGAATTTCCCCCGGGCCCTTGCGGAAGGCAACAATCCAGGACCTTCTGCGCAGGTCCCTTCTACGTATGCATAGAAGGCTTCTACGCATGCACAGAAGCCTTCTGCGCAGAAGGGGATGCACAGTAACTACTTTCCCCCGGGCCCTTTTCAAGGTTGCCCCCCCAGCAAAAATAGTCCCTACGTCCCTGGGGGGCATAGGTGGAGATGAGTGTGATGGAGGTATCTCCTGAGAGAGGTATATGGAGAGTCCTAAGCCTTTCACTAATTGCAGTAGAAGTGAGTTGATGGTCGTTTACTAAATTTGATCTCACAGCAAAACCTACACCAATGAAATAATACCCATACTAAAAAGGGATGTGATGGGTATGTGGCCCCCTAAGCAGAACTAGGGCTTTCATGTAGCTTTATTTCGGTAATGGGCTGGCTAGCTATTGATCCAACCTAGTGCTACAAACTCCAAAACTCTGGGTGCAATTCAAGGTGCTGGTTTTGCCCTTTAAAGCCCTACATGACAGTGGACCAGGATACCTAAGAGACCGCATCACCCTAAGGACGTCTGTCCATCCAACCAGGGCGGACCGGAGGGGCTCTCTTATTGTACCATCCGCTAGAGGGGCTCATCTCTCTAGCACAAGGAGGAGGGCCTTCTTTGTGTCCGCACTGACTCTCTGGGACCTCTTACCAACAGAGCTACGTCTCCAGATGGAATTGCTGCCCTTCAGAAAAGAACTTAAAACCTGACTGGCAGGCCAAGTATGGGGTGTAGGTGGAAGGGTGACTTCCGTTGGGTGGCTGGTATAGTGAAATTCTGGCCCCCTCGGTCCCTGCACCCTTTTTTAGGGGGAGGGTAGTTTTTAAGCAGTTTTTAATGTTTTTATTATGACTGTGAACTGCCCTGAGTTGGCCTTGGCCAAGTGGGTGGTATAGAAATCGAAATAAATAAATAAGTAAATAAAAATGGGCCCATCATGAGCAAACCAAAAAGGATGGTGTCAGGGAAGGGTTCTAGGAGGAGAGATATAAACCCACTAGATTTCACCTTTGTCCTCCCCCCCCCCCAGGGCTTCTGTCATGCTATAGGGAACAAAGCAGGGAGTTAAACACCAGCTTCTTGACCTCTCAGCGGCCTTTGATACCATTGATCACGGTATCCTTCTGGAACGGCTCTGAGGAGTGGGGATCCAGGGCACTGCATGGTCCTGGTTAGGGGCCGGACCCAGTCGGTGTTGTTGGAAAGTGAGAGGTCCAGTCCTAGGCCCCTAAAATACGGGGTACCTCAGGGCTCGGTACTCTCTCCTCTCCTATTTAACATCTACATGAGGCCGCTGGGTGAGATCATCCATTCCCACAGGGTGCGGTACCACCAGTATGCGGATGACACACAGTTGTACATCTCAGCCCGTGGGGACCCCAGTGATGCAGTCAAAGTCCTTTCTATCAGGGACGTAGAGGGAGGAAAATGCCTCACAAAGGCTTCGTTGGGCTCCCAGAACTTCTTGGGAATGCCCGGCAGGGCGGACCAACAGATCCAGCGTTCTGCTGCCTCTATGATCATTCTTCCCCCTAGCCCGATTCGCTGGGGAACAGGGTAAGAGAAGCCTTCTGCATATGGCAGGTAATAATATTCCGTGGCTGAAGCTAAGCTTCTAAATACTGCTTACTCTTCCCTTCCCATAGACAGAGCAATCCCCTCTCACCTCTTTCCTCTGGCTGGGCGATGAGGACCGTTTAAGTTTCTTCTGCTTGCTCTGCTTGGTTTCCAGCTGCTTTTTCATATAAAAGGCAGGCACACAAACTACTAGCTTTTGTAGTTTTATTGTTGGAAACACAATTACAGATCTTACTTACATAAAACATAAAACAAAGAAATATACATAAATATATATCTTGCTAACTTTCTAGCAGGTACCTTCTTAACTGTTAGGGGCTAAAGAGCCCCGCATGGCATAGCTTCTATTCCCGAAGAGACATCTTGTCAATAAAGTGGCTGAGAGCCAAGGGCTTTGCCCTTGCTCCTGAGTGCCTTTTTGAGTACTAAAATGGAGCCCCTTTTATAGGAAAAGTGACCCTGGAATATGATGACCTCATGGGAACTGCACCTGTGTTCCCATGAGGAATGAGACAAGTGTACGTGCAGTGTGACGTTAAGCCCCAACCTGTACATTCCTGAAATGAGTCAATCTTCAGGTGTCTAGGGATAATTAGTTTGATTGACAGGAGTGGAGACGTTTCTCCCTGGCATCAATATGTCCCGTCAAGGGATTGCAGGTGTCTGGAATAAGTCCAAGACTGGACACTCATTTCTCCCTCCTCCCCTCAGGAGAAAGTTCTTATCTATCATTTGTCATGTCCGGCTGTCAGCCTGACATTCCAATGTGCAGCTGAAAGAAAGCTGGCATTTCTAAACCTAGGAAAATCACAAAATGTATCTTAACACTACATGGATCAAACATGTGACGATCATGACACTTTCCAGCTGTCTGGAGGCTGTTGAGGTCTGGATGGAGGCTAACAGGCTACAGCTGAATCCTAGCAAGACTGAGTGGCTATGGATAAGGGGTCCTGCGCTATCCCGGGAGTTACCATCTTTGGTTTTGGATGGGGCTATTTTGCCCCAGACTGACCCGGTGCGTAACTTGGGGGTCCTCCTGGATTCGCGGCTGCTGCTAGAAGAACAGGTGGCGGCTGTGGCCAGGAGGGCCTTCGTCCAACTTCTGGTGATTCGCCAGTTGCACCCGCTCCTGGACTGGGACTCCTTGCTCATGGCCACTCACGCTCTGGTGACCTCCAGACTAGATTACTGTAATGCGCTCTACATGCGGCTGCCCTTGATGACCATTTGGAGGCTGCAGCTGGTCCAGAATGCTGCGACCCGGGTGGTGATGGGGTGTGGACGTTATGCCCATGCCTCACCACTGCTTCGGGAGTTGCACTGGTTACCACTTTGCCTCCAGGTGCAATTTAAGGTGCTGGTTTTGACCTTTAAAGCCCTATATGGTAGTGGGCCAGGTTACCTCAGAGACCGCATCGCCCTAAGGACGTCTGTCCGTCCAACCAGAGTGGACTGGAGGGGCTCCCTAATAGTGCCATCGGCCAGGGGCCTCACCTCTCTGGCACGAGGAGGAGGGCCTTCTCCGTGTCCACACCGGCCCTTTGGAAACTCCTGCCAGTAGAATTGCATCTACAGATGGAGTTGCTGCCCTTCAGGAAAGAACTGAAAACCTGGCTGGCTGGCCAAGTTTTGGGTGCAGGTGGAGGGGTGGCTTCCGTGGGGTGGTTGGTATAGGGGAGCATGCCTTCCCCCACAGCTCCTCCGATTCCTGCACCCCTCTTTTTTAGTGGTGGGTTCTTAACTTGGTTTTATCTGTTTTTATCTATGACTGTGAACCGCCCTGAGTCGGCTTTGGACGGTATAGAAATTTAACTAA
Organism: Bradypodion pumilum; assembly: GCA_035047305.1. Lineage (NCBI taxonomy): Eukaryota > Metazoa > Chordata > Lepidosauria > Squamata > Chamaeleonidae > Bradypodion > Bradypodion pumilum. Next base: position 95,311,690 of record JAWDJD010000001.1, read on the forward strand.
CTAACTAACTAAATAAATCACAACTCCTGAGCCTTTTGCTGAACTTAACCTTACAGCAGTAATGTGCATCCTGAAGAACAAACAAAATACCTACCCATACACATTCCTTGCATGCCCATTTCAGTAACATCAGGAGGCATGAAGAGCAAGCATGAAGTCATCATTCATTTAGTTCATGTAGCATGCTTCTATCCAATTCTCTCAGATTTTGGCCCTAAATTCTCAAGGAAAGAGGATGGTAGTAATCTGGTAACTTCAGTTGTGACAGAAATATATAATAATGTCCTTGATGATCAATTGTCATTACTCAAAAAGTTAAACTGAAAATGGCTCCAGTCCAAGGTACCCTCATTCTAGGATTAAGTTTGGTATTTACTCAACATATTTTATTTTATTATTGAGACTTATGTCCCTTATATACAATAAATTGTAAAGGCAGTTTATAACGGAAAATGAAAGCTGAAAAAACTCAACACCATTTGAATGCACACACATGCACACAACATTAAAAACCAACAGCACAGTCTTGTATCTGAGGCTCTTTTTTGCACATAATTAGGTTAAAGTGTAGCTTAATGCTGCACAGGCATATAAAGGATTGTGCTAAAAAAATACAAAAAGCACTTTGCTAGGTTGGACAAAAAGCTAATTACAGTGGCCAACAACATGCCAATTAGAAGTTCATAAGCAAGCTGTCTGGAATATTAGAGGTACTCATGTGCTCCAGCAAATTATGTAAAATGCCAAATCCCTGAAGGTATGTATCTGGGGTGCTAAATCCCCCTCAAAAGGTAGCAGGGAGATTATCCCTTCTTAAGAGAGGGAGAGAGAACAAGAACCAGACTGTTGTAGAAGGGGCCACTCAATGCATGCGAAAGTCAGGTTAGGACAGAGTTTTGTACAGCTATGCATATATAGCTGTGCTCCATCACCTGGGGATTTTATTAATATTGAATATATTTGATGCCTTGTAATTATGTATTGTGATGTACTGATATTATGCTTTTTCTTTTCTTTTTGAATTTGATACTGTATTATTGTATGTTTATTGCACTGAATCTATTTTTGTATTATTATTATGTTGTTATATTGTATGGATTAATATATTGTTGCTGCCTTGAGTTGGCTTCGGCCCGAGAAAGGCAGGGTATAAATTAAAATTGGATTGGATTGGATTGGATATACTTAATGATTGCCAACAAGATACTGAGGTAGCTGGAGGAAACAAGAAGCACCATTGGCATTGGGTCTCTCAGGTGAAACAACCCAATTCTTAAGTGAAGAAATGTTTTAATACAGTAAAACCCCGACTTACAAATGCCTCGAGTTACATAAAATTTACACAATTTCCTATGGGTTTGCTTTGAGTTACATAAAGACACTTTTTCCTATGGGTTTGCTTCGAGTTACATAAAAATTCATTTCCCTATGGGTTTGCTTCGATTTACATAACATTTTCATTTTTCCTGTGGGTTTGCTTCAAGTTACGTAAAAATAATTTTTCCTATGGGTTTGCTTCGAGTTACATTTAACAAAAGATTTAAGCAAAAGCCTACGGAACATAAAATTCCACTTACATAATTATTTTCTGCTAAAACCATGTCCCGATTTTACACAATTTCCTATGGGTTTGCTTTGAGTTACATAAAAATTCATTTCCCTATGGGTTTGCTTCGATTTACATAAAATTTTCATTTTTCCTATGGGTTTGCTTCAAGTTACGTAAAAATAATTTTTCCTATGGGTTTGCTTCGAGTTACATTTAACAAAAGATTTAAGCAAAAACCTACGGAACAGACTTTTTTTTTGTAAGTAGGGGTTTTACTGTACATCTAATCTCGTTTGCTTCACCCTGCCTTGCTTGCATGCACAACATAGTCTTTTCCTTAATGGGCAAGGTGGGGGTTGATTCAGATTGCTTAAACTGCACACATCCCTAATGGATGGGCCTTTTAGACTCTTTAGCTAAGGTCATTGGGTAGAGTGTCTTGCTCCCAGAAGGCTTAATCCCACCTCTCTCGAAGGGAGAAGAAATATGGCTTCATTTCCAAGTCAATGTCTATGCTGTCTCCAAACCTTTTCATCATCCATCTCCTTTACAAAATAGTTATTCTGATCTAGATCATGGGCTGTTAGTCATTTAGAAAGCATTTTGATTTTCAGAAATATGAGAATAAGATAGCTTCATGGTCGCTCAAGTGGTTAAGATGCTGAACTTTAAGACTGGAAGATTCGCAGGTCAGTAGTTCGAGTATTGCAAAACAGAATGAACTCCTGTCTCTGTCCCAGCTCATGTATAAAAATTAGAGTTTTCACGAAGTATTTCAGTGGGACTCGCCTTAAACGGTTTTCTTTCTGTCCCAGCTCATTCCAACCTAACAGTACGAAAGCAAGAAATTGCAAGTAGATAAATTGGTACTATTTTGGTTGGAAGGTAAACAGCATTCCATGCACTCCGGTATCTAGTCATGCCTGTCACATGCCCATGGAAACATCTGCAGACACCATCAGTGCTGGTTCTTTGGCTATAAACAGAGAAGAACACAGAACCATAGAGTCAGATATGACTGGCTTTCAAGCAAGGGTGACCTTGCTCGACTCTTGTTCACCGTATCACAGTAAATAAGAATATTTATGCTCCGCTGTGCATATTAAATTTAAGGAATGCATTCTAACAGTGTGTGTCAGAACAAAGAAAAGCACTCATGTTTAGCAGTGTGGAGTAAAGAAATACATGCTGAGCCAAAAGGAAACAGTGTTTTTTGCCCTCAAACCATGGTACTGAGAGGTAAGTGTACTACCCTTTATACTGAAGTAATATGCAGCCATCAGGAGCAGGAGCCTTAATTGCTTCATAACATCAGTTATCAGGAGAAGGAAAGAGAGAGTTAAGTTGATTAATAGCAAAGAAGTCAGTGGTGGGCTCCAATATTTTTTTTTTACTGCCACACTGTGGGCATGGTATGGTGGGCGTGGCCAGGGGGAAAGCCCTGCGTTGCACCCAAATTAAGACTACTTTATTTCAAAACTTGGATGGGCAGGACCAAATGAAATTTCTGCTACCCATCCTGGCAAACTGGTGCGAACCTGCTGATGCCCGCCATTGAAAGAAGTGCATTCTTCTGCCTAACCTTTTTCACAAGAAATGTTGAACTGTTTTATACTTTTCAAGCTAGGGATTCAGTGAAGTGCTGTGTCAAAGAAATGCTCCAGCAGGACTGATGTATATGTGACCTGGGATCACTTTACTTCAAGAAATAAGAAATATATTTCTTAAAGTAAAGTGATTCCAGGTCATGTTTCAAGAAAATAAAAGAAGAAAAGTTGGAAAGCAAGAAATACATTACTTTCCCATTAACCAAAACTTTGACAGAAGTTAAACCCATTTCTACTCCAGCAAAGTAGCATGCTGTAATTTAAAAAACACACAATTTCTGCCTTTCATTAAATATACATCACCTTTTGCACAATGCTAATACATTTTGAAATGATCATTCTGAAGTATTCTTTTTTAGTTTTAGAACTTTGCTGGCAAATTTTTCTTTTCAAACAATCATGCATACCATCTTCTACTGTAAATCAACTTTTATCCCATTTAAATTTGTTAAAAAATAAAACTGCACAAAGGAACTGAGTTGAATGGTTGAATAAAATGAAGAGTAGTGAGATGATCTGAACTCATTCAGGCCTGTTCCAGAACTTGGAAAAGGTTACCTTTTGGACTACAACTCAAAGAATTCCTATACAAACTGGCCACTGGCTCCAGATTCTGAGAATTATAGTCCAGGTATAGCTGGCACACACCCCAAAAAGGGGGTAATTTAATGGCCTTTTAGGTTTCCTCCATGTAAATAGGAGTTCACTTTTTGAATAATAGGAATTATATGTTACGGGGGGGGGGGGAAATCAGCATTTTAGAGATGCTTAGGTGGGGGTATGGCAAAAAAAAAAGGTTGGGAACTAATGATCTAGGCCTTTTTTCACACAGGCTTGAATATATGCTCAACTGAATACAACCCATCTCATCCTACATGTTGATTAACCAGGAGCTTGGTAAAACCATTTTTATTGTCTGTTTGGAACCGTAAAAAGTGTTGTAGGTACGTTGGCATGTGCCAGACAAAACACAACATCAAAATTTATGTGACAAAGCTTTTTAAACGCCCTTCTGAGAACAGCTCTTAGAAAAATGATCATACCCTAAGCTTTAAATTAATGTAAGATGCTTCAAACTCAGGATGCCCAGAACAATCGGATCTGTTGTATTGAACAGAGTCTGACATTTCTTTTCTGGGCAATATTTCAATGAACTTACACAAGGAGTCACAGTTCACTATTCATTTGGTTCCCTCCCTTTTCTGCTTTAGGTTATTTCTCTAATTATGCATTTTGCGCTTTGAGTGCTTGGTTAGCACAGTTTAAAGGAGGGAACATATCAGAAAAGAAAGTGCTTTCTTTTGCCTGCTAGGTGAGGTATAACCCAGAAGACTAAATCTCTTTGTTGAGTTGAACTTTTCCCCTTTACGAAGCCCCCTTGGTGACTTAGATTTTCATAAAATTTCAATTCTGATTGCCGGTGGATATTGTGCTCAGGTGGATGGAAGGATTCTCTACAGGAAACTCTTGATAATAAATATGAATAGCTGAATTTTGAGGACTGATATGTACATGCAAGACCTGAAAATTAGCTGTGATGTTTAGCATATGATGATGGAGATACATTTTAAATAGCTTCTCTGGTGCCAGAGTTTATTTATAGCTGCGAATATTTGGCCATAAACATCTTCATCAATCTTTATGTTAATACAGTGGATTGATTCAAAACCACACATACACAACATCTTTCTAGCCTTTTCATGATAATTTTCTGCTTTCCTCTATCTGGTATGGAGAGTCCCCACTCTTATTTTTTCTGTTTTGTTCTTTGCTTGTATTTAATGTTAGAGCTATTAGGTTTTAATGCAGTGATGAAATTGTTTCAAACTGCCTTGAAAGTGTGTGGGCAGGAAAAACACTGAAATCTTAGACAGAAAAAAACAAAAAGAAGTGTTGTCTACAGTCATCTGAAAGGGAAACTCACCACAATTGCTAATCTCCCCTTGGAAGAGAAGTGAGGAAAAAGCACTTTCTGTGCAGAAGTAGAGGGTCCTGAGACATCCGTAGTCTTTCCTCCTAGAGCTTGCATGTTTGAGAAGTACAAGCGGAGCATTGAGTAGTGGAGCATTGAGGACCCACATATCTGTACATTGATTCATTTCTTGTCTTTTAATACAACATTCTCAACATTGGTCTTTTAAACATCAAGTGATCTTTATGGAGTAAATTTGAGGGCAATTGATAGATGAACTGTAAAGGTGTACAATCTTGCATGTATGGAATGTTGAAATAATTAAAGGGGAATGTAGACAAAGTTGCCATAAAATGAAAGTGCTTTAAAATTGAGGCTTGAAAAATAGTTAACTACAGTATAGTAATAGCAAAACAATTAACTAGTTCTCTAGATGAGCATGGTCACTGTACCATAATATATCTCTCAGTTGGGCGTGTCCTATAGCTACAATGCTCAGGTGTTACAATATCTTGGTGTTATTCATTGCTTTATTATACTGTACTTGTAAACCTCCCCACACACACTTTGGAATATACTGGTATGAAGAAATGAAGGGCCAAACGAGGTGGGAGACATGATGCTATACCACACACACCAAAGACATGTAGCAGCATCATGAGCAAAGGAGAATATGGATTTCTCCATATGTTCAAACTGGTTTGACTGGGTGAGCACTTAGAATTATTTTCTCTGTGTTGTTTTAGTATACTTTAAGAAAACCATTTTCATTTATAAATTCTTATTTTGAAGAATTTAGAATTTTTGGGGAGATATTTTGCTTTTTCAAAGTAACTTTTTAGTCTATAAGCTGTTGCATTTCAGAAAGTAATTGGAACATTGTTTTTAATATTTTATTGTACCTCTTTATGATCCTATATTTTAGATTAAGTTTAGTTTTCATTTTTTAAAAAGTATTTGTACCTATAATTTTTCATAGCTGTAAGATGTTCGGATGTTTTTACAACTTTGAAATATTTTTCTGTTTATGGAACACAGAAACAATGTAGATAAAGCTTGTAGAATAAGACAAGCTGATGTTGCCTGGAATTAGTGGCACACTGAAAGGACTTATATCTGGTATCATCTTGGTACCCAGATGCCTATCTGGTTTCATTCTGTATTTAACCCTTTACTGGGATAAATACCAGCTGTTACAAACACAGACTTCTGTACCCACCCTATATGAGGTCTATAAAGTGCTCTAGGGTTCTTGGGGCAATGATCAGGCCTGGCAAAACTAGGTATAGAAAGAATACTTGCAGAATTATTTGTTCTTCTTCAATTAGACTGTGTCAACACAACAAAGACACCTCAAGGAAGAATTTTGAAACCCTGGAGAATTCATCAGCTCTGGCTGGGAACAAAACAGAGACCTCCTTTCCCCCCTGTCCAAGTGCATACTATTGCAACAAATTTAGAAGAACTTGGTGATTATTAAGAATGACATTAACAGCCCCCTAATAGTTCAAAAACTGTTTTTTTATTTGATTTGATTTGATGTTTAATTTATATACCGCTTTTTTCAACCCAACGGGTGACTCAAAGCGGTTCACAAGAACAACAAAATAAAAGAATATGAATACAGCATAATTAATACAAAATGAAAACAACAAAATAATACAAAATATCAGTACAAGATAATTCATACAATCAATATCAATAAACAACAGAACAATAGAATCTCCAAAAATACAAAGTACAAATTCAATTCAGGGCAACGTATCAATAAAGAAACAGTAATAAATACAGAAAATACAATAAAACACATTTCACCACATAACATTTTAAACATTTTTAAAAACAAGAATCACCTGATATTGCATGATGTGTGGACTACTATATTTTTTGTAAAAAAACAAAAACACCCAAGCTCCAGACATTTTTGCACAAAATATTGTTTTATCAGTATAACAAAAAGATTAAAGAGTTTCCTTGCTATCCTCACCACCAAGGAAAACAACTGTGCCGTTCCTTATTTTTCCCTGTGAGGACAAGACAGATGATGATTTGTTCTTCAAAATTAAGAAAATTCCATTTCTAAAATACAGAAAAGGATGAAAAAACGAATAAATCATTACATAACCAGCTGTGTTGGTGCTGTTCATAATGCGATAGACCTTTGATTTACTCAGAACACCTTTACACAAACAAATATAGCAGAAAGCTGGCGGTTTGCTCAAAATAAAGGCTTCTAAAGCACATTCAGACAAAAAAAATCAGTGTTACCATTGACAACAGATATGTATATAAAAAAATAAGAGAAATGTGAGTGTGTCTCCGATATCTGCTTTCTGTCTGTGCTTTAACTGACTGAACCCAGGGCCCGTTTCAGAATGCCTCTGGCTAAGAAGAAGAAAGACCTGTTCTTCATGATAAAAGCTCTTTGGACTCAGTCTCCCTTGCCAATTCTTCATCAAGGCTTTCCTAATCCAGTATGTTTGGTCTGAGTTAATATATCAACTCTGACCTTTGTGGAGGACAGAGAGGGAGAGGGAATCCATTAAATACAGTTAAGTCATTTCCAAATGAAGTGGTAGGCCAAAGAAGAAAAGTTATAATTCTGTGTACAACTTCATCATATTTTCTTTTTCCCAACAGTATTATGACAACTGTGCTAAGGTCATTCACATGCCTTAGGATAAGACAATTCTTAGTCCAAAGAGGCCACATCAATTCTGAGATGTGATAGCCATAGTGCAAGAGAGGACTGTAGTTCAGTTGTAGAAATGATTCTTTGTATGTATGAAGTCACAAACAAAATCTCAGGCATTTCCAGTTGTCTTGCATAGCATATACTGTGAGAGACCTCTGTATGAGACACTGGAGAGTGCTCATACATGTCATAATTGATTCCTTGATTTATTATATGAACTAATAGTCTGACTTGATATAAGGTAGGTATTTAACATAAATAGCTCAAATCCATTCTGAAGTTCATGGTTATCTTAGTCTGGCAGCAGCCCTTTCTTCTGTGTTTGTCCTTGTACTGTCCAGACCTAGCAAATAGTAGCTGAATCAATGATAGTGAAACTCTCTGGTGGTATCTTCCCAGGCACAAGGACCTAGGGACATATTGTTTCCTTTGGACCTGACGTCACTGCAGGTGCATTGGAAACCATAGGAACTGTTTTTCCCAAGGATCTTTGCACCAAACATATGTCTACAGCGATGTAAAAGGTCTAAAACAGAGAGCTTGCAATATGCCCATGGTCATCTCCTCCTACTCCAGTTTCCTTAGTTATTCTTATTTGTAGCAATCAAACAGTTGCATTGTCCCTGTCCATTCAACATGGTTCTCTGCAAATAGCTTGCACAGCATTCTAGGCAGCGAGCACATCTTATTCAAAATAGCCTTTGGGAACTGAGGATTGTGACATGGCCACGTTTTGATGCAATGATTTTAATGTTTCAATGTTGCATTTTAAACTGTTTCAATTTTTAATTCTTTGGAATATGTTATGTTTTTTAAATTGTTTTATATGGTTTTTTAAGTCATCAGCAATACCTTAAACTCTGACTAAAGATGTATGGGCAGCTGGTGAAAATCCCTCTGAACCAGTGTCATGTGGATTCTGAAAGATGTTCATATTTGCAGTTATAGCTATTACGTACTCCACTTGCTGTAGCATCTATGACATCTTCATCTTTAGGTCGTAAGCAGTGGTGTGCTGCAGCCGGTTCGGACCGGTCCGGGCATACCAGTAGTAGAAATGGCTGGCCACACCCCCTCCCCATCCTACCCACCTCTGGGCACCTGGACACAGCAGCGGTCCCCCTGACGGCAGCCCCGACCCAGCCTTGCCAGGGCTCGGGAGCGCTGCGAGAGCCAACAGGGCCTCCACTGGCTTCTCATTGTCATCTGCCTCCCTCCTTCCCCCCAGGAGGGGTGTGGCATGCCCTTGTCAGGGGCTAAGAGTGAGGCTTAGGTGCCCACTGCTTCTAACAGCAGCAGCAGCGCCTGTGGTTTGCACTGGGTGGGCAGATGGATGGTTGAGGACTGAGCCAGACCCAGCGGTCCCCCTGGTTGGGGGCTTGGAGTGAAGCTTCAGCACCCACCTGCCACTTCTAGCAGCAGCAGTGCTTGTAGCGGTGTCCCTCGATTGTCCACCTGCCTGCCCGGCATGAACTACAGGTGCTGCTGCTGCTAGAGGCCCCACTGGACCCCATGGCACTCACTAGCCCTGGCAAGGCTGGCTTGCCACCGCTGTCAGGGTCCACTGTGTCCAGGTGCCTGGAGGTGGACAGGGTAGGGAGGGGGTGGTGGCAGCATGCAGTCTGGTCCAGCCAGTGTGAGCTCCTCCATCCCCTCCCCCCACTGCTGCCCAAGTAGGACCCGCAGCCACTTGAGGAGGAAGAGGAGGAGGGGGAGCCACTGCCATTGTCCCAGGGGCGAGGAGGAAGAAGAGGCTAGCCTCACCAGGGATGCTTTGCCGCTGCCCCCTCCACTGTGGCCTCAGTCAGTGAGTCTCCGTGGGTCTTGCATGTGCGCGCATGTGTGGGGGGAATGAAGGGGGAGGCATGGAACCTTGGGCAGCGTCTGGGACATGTTAAGGGGGTTTCCCTGGGAGGAGGGAGGGGGAACGAGGGCCATGGCTCCCTTGGCCAGTTTACCTCAGAGCAGCAGATAAGGTGCCACAACATTTTTGTCTTTTTGTTCTGTTTTCTTCCTGATATGCTTAAAACACAGACTAACACAGCTACCATTTCAAACGTTTTATTCTGTGCAAGCATATCAGAGAGTAAACAAAACAGAAAGACAAAAACGTCGTGGCACCTTATAGACTAACTGCTGCTCCGAGGTAGACTGCAGCTGCCCAGGGAGCTCCACGCTCTCGTTCCCCCTTCCCAGGGAAACCCCCTTAGGCTCCCCCATAACAAACCACATTGTGGTACCTTAAAGACTAACTGCTGTATTTTAATGTGATTTTTTGTGGATCAAGTCCACTGGCTCTTTGGCTATAAACAGAGATGAGCACAGAACCCTAGAGTTGGATACGACTTTCAAGCAAGGGAGACCTTAAACTTTATTTCTTGCTTGCCTCCTTCGGTCTCGCCCACAAAGTAGGCCACACCCACAAGGTAGGCCATGCCCACAAAGTAGGCCATGCCCATAGTGTGGTTTTAATTTTTTTTGGAGCCCACCACTGGTCATAAGTACTCGTCTAACTTGTTGGGCAGAATGATATACCTTTGCCATTGCACTTTAAGAGTACCAAATGCATGCTGCAACAGCTTGAATATATTAGCTTGTTAGCCTTTGTACAATGTGCTTGAAAGTAAGTGCTTAGCCACAGTAATTTAGCAGTCTGTATGCTCAACTGCTGGAGGACTGCTGGAGACTTACATGCTGAAAGACTGCTGGAAGTCTGCAAACTGAACATTGAACATTTGTTGTTGCTATGCAAGCTTACAGATTGCTTCTTTTTGCTTTGCTTGCCTATTGGACTCTATACACTTGAACTGTTCATGTCAGTGACTGAACTGATCGGTAAGAAGAAGAAAACCTTTCTTGTTTACTTTTGCAACTCTGTTATTGTACATATCTTTGAGAAACCTTGAACTCTTATTTTTCACAACTAGTAAACAGCTAATTGCACTAGTAAACAGCTAACTGCTTCGTCCACTGTGTTTATCTATTGTGTCCTCAGCCTTCTGCTGATACAGCCTTCTACCCGAGGGCTCTCTCTGCAACACTAAACAAAGGTAGCCCAGCACAAAATAACTGGGAGGTTACTACAGTATGGGATATTGTGGCCTGATGATCCCTGTCCAGAATGACCTGCTAATTGTATCATCTCGATTAACCATTGAACATCTGCAAATGGGATAATGTGGAATCCTCGACAAAATGTTTTTAATTCCCATGTCTGAACTGCACCTGAGGTTTGGATCAACACTCCCTTCCAAGTTACTAGTTATGTGCACACCAGCTCCAAGTATATTTTCATAAATGCTGGGCATATCATGGTCCATACATCCGATCAGTCTTCTTTTCATAGCACCTTACTTCCTTACATTTTCATAGTTAACTTTCTTCACAGCCTACATCAAGAATTTTGAAATAATTAAGGCTGGAGAAAAAGGAGAAAAAGGAGAATGAGCTTTCAACAGATTCATTGCCTGTGAGCTTGCAAGTACAGACATATCAACATGAAATTAAAATAAGCTAAGCACTATATAGGTTCTTTTCTATATTGTTATTGATTTGGAGTGAGAAACACAGAGAACAGCAGAGCAATGCTATTAACATTTAAAACACTCCCCTTTGTCAGTGCTTTGCAAGATATACTGTACTTTGAATAATCTACTCAAATGTATTGTTGTCAAACTGTGTTTGTTGTTAACATAACAATGATTAAGTATTGCTTTACAAAGTTTATGTTTGCAGGTCCAATACAGATGCAACACGTATCCAATCCCAGCAGTCAGTACAGCACATTTTTTAGCAAACATGAATTAGGGACTGCAGTGGTTCAAGTGGCTAAGATGCTAACTGGGAGGCAGAAGGTCAGCAGTTCAATTCACAAGTACTGCAGAATGGAATGAGCTCCCGTCTTTGTCCTAGCTCCTGTCAACCTAACGGTTCGAAAGCAAGACATTGCAAGTAGATAAATAGGGAGCACTTCGGTGGGAAGGTAAACAGTGCTCCGTGCGCTCCGGTGTCTAGACATGCCTGCCACATGACCATGAAAACGTCTGCAGAAGCAGACAATGCTGGCTCTTTGGCTTTGAAACAGAGATGAGCACTGCACCCTAGAGTTGGATACGACTGGCTTTCGAGCAAGGGAAACCTTTACCTTTACTTTAAACATGAATTTTACTGGAGCCAGCTTGTTCTGTGTGCTGTCAAAAGCAATAATGAGGTCTTTCGAACACTGCTCTTGCTATATATAAATAAGTCTGACAGATTTTGTTGGAGGGAACCACACACTCCAATTTAAATGAATAGAATTAACATTTATTTTTCTGGGTACATTACTGCTTCAATAATTGTACTTTCTTTTTTACCTCTTTGCCCAATATGCTGTAGTGGCAGAGACAGGTGCCACACACAGCACGAAATGAAACTACTACTACTACCGGGCCTGACCACAGCTGTGTCCCTTTGTCCGCCCTCCCTCCTGGTGACATGGCTCTCCCCTTCGGCGATCACCTCCTGCAATTCATCAGGGATAAGATCGTCCGGGGGGAGTACATTGACCTCTTCAGCCTGCTCAACCATGATTCTCCAAAGGCTGACCGTGACAAAATGGATGACTCTGATAAAGAGCTGGTTAGGTGTAAGATGCCCCTACGCACGAGGGCCAATTGGCTGGCTGCCTGCCTCATTTACGCAGGTTTTTCCATTCGCTCCTAACCGTCCCTTGCTTTACCACTGATCCAATATCTTGATCTGATTTAACATGTATATGTTAACTTCCCAGAGTAGTCCTGGAAGGCTTACAATTAGAATTTCCACATGAGGGCTGCCATCCGGCTCAACATGTGGTGGGATGAGCCGAACGCCCAACTTTGGCTCCAATTCATGACCTCATCCCACCTCGCTCTTGACTGTGGTCATCTTGTCCAGCAGCCAACTGACTTCCCTGTTTCCACTACCACTGAGGCCTCGGTTTCCCAGCTGCACACTTTCTGTTGGGAATTTGCCGTGCTAGGGCATTGCGCCAAAAAGCAGTGCTGGTACAAGCACACGTGTCCCATTTGCCTGGGTCTGCACACTGCTTCTTCCTTTTCCAATTTGGCCCTTGCCCGCACTAATTCCAGTGCCCGAAGCCTGGCTTCCCGCACTCCTGTTTCTCCTTCCTATGCTTCCTCCTCACTTCTTCCCTCCCTGCCCAGTGCTTAAATTTCCATGTTCTTTTTCTTTGTGTACTAATCCTTATCTTTTCTTCCCTTGTTTAATTTTTGCTCCTTACAGGTTTTCTCCTGAGCACTCCTTTGCCTTCAGTTCTTGTTCTCGGTGTTTTTTGAGGTGATTGTCTACTAACCCTCACCTTTGAGGGCTCAGGGGTACTTCTTCTTACCCAGCACTGCCCCCCCCCAGTCCAATAGTTCGGACTGGGGTGGGTCGGTGGTCAGTTTCCTGCCCCCCATGTGGTGGTTAATGCAGGTGGATTTCATTCTAAATTGCAGCATTGCCATGGGGTATGAGCTTGGGTTGTTGCAGGAGCTGGAACAACATTACCTAGGGGTGTGGCCAAAGGCTTTTGTATCAACTTTCCACCAGTTTGGCTTATACTGTAGGTAAACCTTCTTTATCTCTGTCACCGTGTGTGGCATATAATCAGACACCAGTGTGTTTGGCCCATAGACCATTTCTCACACTGTTAATTGGATTCTATTATATCTTTCTTTGCATCCGCACTACTGGTCCCAGTGCAATCTGTTGCTGTTATCAATAAAGTGGCCCATTGTTTAATCAATTTCTTGCGTACGTCTCTTTACTGGGGTGTGGGGGTGGGGTGGGGTGTTTGCACCAGCAAATATATTTTCTGTTGAAATGCAATATTTCAGTCAGTGTTTGCATGATTTTGCACAGTTCCTTTTCATCCATTGATGTCTTTGCTCCTCTCTTTCAATATATGATGACTGAGCAGAATATCGCCTAAACAAGAGTGTAAAGATGTTTACATAGTTGATCTCAAAGAAGTTGTATTTTACTGATTATTTGGAAAATCAAAGTGAAAAAGGTTAGGACTCTGGGCTTCTGTCTTTGCCTGGTCTGTAGAAAACCTAGAAAAAAATACGTTTTAGACAGTGGTTGTTTGTGCAGCCATGCTGTCTGGAAGGGTCGGTTACAGACCAGAAAAGTAGTAAGCTCTTAGTCTAAGATAAGTGCTTTCTCCTTGTTGTGGTTAATATCCAGGCTTCCAGCTTTTTGAAATATCCAACAAGTTGCTCACCTCAGGAACTCTCTCAAACACCCAGAGGCCAAACACAACCATGTAGAGCCCTGAGATCATACATCTAAATCTCAAATGAGAAAATTCCTTTTTTATTACTATAAATAAAGGCAACATTTTTTACCAATAAGAATATTGCTATAATTTGATGCAGCATTTGTTAGAACACCTAGCAACTATTATATTTCCTGATAATTAATAAAAAAAGAAAATGGTTAAAACCTAATTCAGCTATAAAGGAAATATTTTATTGTTTGTTGATGTCTGGGTTACATCTACCCTTCATAAAATTCAACAAAAGAGTACCCAGACATTGAAAAGGAGATTGCTTTTTCTACTATTTCTTCTTGAGAGAAAAATCCTTGCAGAAACAGTGTAATTTTTAAATTGATTGTCATTTTTTCATTGGCAGGATCAGGGCTTTTTGTGTTTCTCAGTCCTACTTGTTTTCTGTTAACCCCCAAGAAAAGAATCCAAGAAACACAGTCTAGCACTGAAACTATGCAAGTCCTGATATGTTTCCTTCCCTCAAACGATGTCCAGAAAACAACCCATACACCTTACAAAGATACTGGGAGGCATTCTGTATAAAACCTCCCTAATGAGTATTCTCTCTTTCTCCTGGCAGGAGCAATTTATCTACTGCTTCAAACTTCACTTAGACTAAGATAAAGAGATGACATGAAGTGTTGGTATGTAATTGTCCTTTTATCTCTTCTTCAATATTGCAGGAATTCTACTTTAAATGTGGAGCACACCCCACCTCTGACAGTGAGACATCTGTGGCACTGAACCTCATTACAACAAATAGTCGGAGCATCTCATGTATAACCTGTACAGATGTTCGGTAAGTCAAGTTGAAGAATGATAGGGATTCTTGGCAGTGCAGAGACTGCATTGGTGGAGAGAATAAAGTTCTTTACTTCTTCATTTTGTGGAGCTTTTGGTGTCATGATGGAAATTATATGATATCAACCACCACAATTCTGGCTTTTGTAGCAGAAATATTGTTTTTTCTCTTACTGAATGGATAGACACAACATGCTATAATGCTTACCCATCGAACCAGGTAAGTTAGGATGTTGCAGACTACTGTATTATAGTATTTGCCTTTGTATGGATATATGGAGAGAAAAACTAGTTGCCTGCCTCATGCTATTGATGAAGTTGGCAGGAGTGGAAAAATATGAACACATCATTAAGTGCAGCACAACAGATTATGGAGGTGTGGGAAAAGCCAATTTAACAAGTTTATTAAACTAATAGAAATAATAGACTAAAGTTCCAATAAATGCACATAATACAGAAATCAAAGAAAGGAAAATAATTAGCATAGAACAGCAGTACCTTAACCTTAGCTACCCTAAACTGTGGCGTTTCTAGGCGCCCCATCAGAGATGGGTTCGATAGCTTCCTCAGTGTTAGGAAAGCCTATTGAATGCATGGACGTGTGCTTATCTCTTTACGGAAAGAGATCTCCTCTTGATTGAATTTTCTGTTTATATACCTTTTCTGATGGGAAAAGGTAGATAACCAGTGCTAATTAACTTGTCAAAATGACAACTACTGTCTGGACTTCAAAGACACAGATGGGATCTTATCAGTGTTCTTCATCTAGGTCCCTATGAGAGAACATCTTCAAGGTTCTTTCCCTAGGGATGGCCTTGAGAACTGGCCACAAGGCAGCTCTCCATCATCTTCTAGAAAATGGTGGAGAGATGCTCACAAAATGGGTGCACATAGGCTAAGTGTATTTAATCAGAATTAAATGAAATTAACTACATAGCATTTCTACATGATAACATACATGAAACTATGATTAATAACATAATTATTAATGACACCTGCTATTATTTTTATTTTACATTAACAGTCATTTGTAACAGACATGCTGCTGGTCACTGCTGGGACACATACTGAAAATAACAGTGGCTGTGTGTATTTCACTAAAAGTGTTCCTACTCTTTTGAAAGGACAGCATCAATTCAGCCCTTAGCTGTGGCAGTGTTAAAACAGCAGTGGAAAAAGACCCACTGACTCTTTGCCTGGTGAAAGGGATATTCCAGGGGTATGATTATTGTTACAAGTTAAATGGTAGCCCCAAGCTTCATGAAGGGGCTTAAGGGGCATTATTTGGTGGCAACACACACCGGGTAGAGGAAGGTGGTATAACACACTTCCTACACAGTCCTCAGTCTCACTTGTACATACTGACTGCCCTTTAATCCAGATGACTACAACACTCCAAATACTTGTGTTTATTAGTGTTTATAACAATACAAGCTTGAGAAATTGTATTGTGGCTTCCTCAGGAAAGTCAGCATTGTGGACACAGAGGGTTATAAAGCAAAGTAATTAGACTAAAAAGTGTTTATCTGTGTGTTTTGGTGTCTTTTGTCACCTGCCAGTCAAAACACAGTTCCCCACAGTACTTTAAAACAAAAAGAACATGTTGAGACAGCCAGTTCACAACTTGTTTACTTATTTAACATTTATCATTAAGTAAAGGTAAAGGTTTCCCTTGCTCGAAAGCCAGTCGTATCCGACTCTAGGGTGCAGTGCTCATCTCTGTTTTTAAGCCAAAGAGCCAGCGCTGTCTGCTTCTGCAGACATTTCCGTGGTCATGTGGCAGGCATGACTAGACACCAGCATGCACGGAACACTGTTACCTTCCCACCGAAGTGGTCCCTATTTATCTACTTGCAATTTCTTGCTTTCGAACTGCTAGGTTGCCAGGAGCTGGGACGAAGACGGGAGCTCATTTCCGTCCTGCAGTACTCGGGAATCGAACTGCTGACCTTCCACTTCCCAGTCAGCGTCTTAGCCACCTGAGCCAGTGAAAATCATTAAAAAAATTAAATGCAAAAAATGCAATTTTCACTGCCAGTTCTAAAATATATGTGCCTTGCCGTTGCTGCTAACCTAGCTTCCTCCAAGTGTTTAACATATTTCTATTATGGAAAAAGTTGAGTGCAACATTTTCACATCAGGCTTGAATTATTACTGGAAATGGCTGAGCATGGCAATGAAATTGCCCACACGCTTTCTCAGTGTGTTTGATGGCTCTAGATAGGTGAAGTCTGGGTGACACATCTTATAACCGATAACATGCCACAGAATCACCAATAAATATTTATTGCAGCTCAGTGGTACCTTGGCTTGCATTTTACAAGATTAAAAAGCCATACATTAAATAAAAAGCATGTTTTCAAAAAAGATCAAGGGGTCAGGCTATAAATCTAGGAAAAGACAGTTTGTCTACAGGGAGAAAAAGAAGGGGATTTCTGGAAGAATATACAGTATATGCTTTGAAGATAAATAGATGTTATTCCTTCCCCTGTCTGAGCTGTAATACAACATAGTCTATTAAACTGCTTCTCTGTGCCTCTGATGCTGCCTTGACTGTCTGCTGACAGTAAAGTACTTTGGTTTAGAAAATGAGTCTTTCTGATAGGTTAAAAGATAAGTCAGCTTTGAAAAGAATGGTGGGATGTCCATCACTTCACAGATATTTGAGAGTTATAAAACTGTCATCTGTCTCTTTTGCAGTTCATCTTTCAGGCTCACTGTTTCTGAATGACTTCAGTAGTTTGTACCATCCATTAGGTCCAAAGTATCACTCCCTGCCTTTTAAGGCTCACTACTTTAAAGGCAGTCAGTGCATTTCCTCTTAAAAACTTAAGGTAGCTCCCCAACATCACTCTAGAAAAGAATGCTGGCTTTCCTATTTGTTTTTTGTTTTTAAATAACCTCACTGATTTTTTAGTCAGAGTGCTTTTGCATCCAGTCGTTTTACTCCAGCTGAAACTAGCCTGAAATAATGGAATCTGAAGTTAACAATGCAAATTAAAATTACTAATGTAGAATAAAATCTCCTAAATTTGACTACAGACCCCCATTTTGCAATGCCTCTCCACCTGATGTTGATGTCTATGAAGATTAACTTTAAATACAAAATAAAGGAAAGGAAAAACACTTCCAAACTGGCTTAAATCTCCCCACGATTCAAACACCAAGCAAGATCCAACATTTGGAGAGTTCTAGATAATTTTATCTTGTTCTCTACCCACTTTTGATCTCCTAACTCTCTGGATACCTAATCCTTCAGGAAAGATTTTAAGACCACAGAGTAGTACAATAGCTTTAAGGAACCGTGTTTACCATTTCATCTCTATCATTCCAATGAGATGGCAACCAAACATCTTCAGAAACATGAAGAATTTGCAAGTGTTTTTTGGGGTCTTTTTGGACTACAACCCCCAAGATGGCATTGCAGCTAGGATAATCCAAAAAGTGACTTTTGCAAGTTTTGGAAATGCCAGAACATCTGAAAACACAGAAGTTCTGGAAGTAAAGATAAAGGTTAAGTTTGCCCTTTCTTAAAAGCCAGTTCTGGAAATATATTCTGTGATACATGATTAGCTTAATACAGGCCATAGCCATGGATTTCTGGGAATATTTTCAGCTGGCCAGGGGTGGGGGGCAGAGGAGCATTGTGGTTTCTGAGTATAATGTAAATGTGTAATGCTTCCCACTGCAAAACACCTGCACATTTATCTCTGTTTTGTGTGTACGTGTGCAGGCACACGCATGGGCATGCCCATGGTTTGAACCTTCAGTGACACTTAAAAGATTACAAACATTGGAAGAAAAGTCCAATGTGATATGACGACACATCATGAACATCTAACCACAAGAGATGTTAGGAAAGAGAAATGTAAAGCTATCAAAACAAAAAAACTCAGAGATGGACAAACCCATTATATGTTAGGTATTTTTCGCATTCTCACTTTTATCGCAATATAGACAGTTTTACAAGATTTATCAGGGAAACAGACCCCATATTCTTTCATGGTCTCCTTCATCTTAGAAACACTGATAAACCTGTTGTGGAGATTGGTAGGTTCTCTGTTTAATACCTTTGGCAGGTAGAGGAAGAGAGAACTATTGAGCTTTCATATAATTGAGGACTCTGCTGTTTTTGCTACAACATGTATAGCAAATGAATGGTATCATACAGTATGTGTAACATCTTGAAGCATTTATATAAACACTGTGTGAAGGAAGCTAGTTGTAAGAAAGTAAGTAAATAAGTAAGTAAGTAAGGGACTATGGTGGGTCAAGTGGTTAAGATGCTGAACTCGCTGACTGGAAGGTCAGAGTTCGATTCCTGGGTACTGCATGATGGAGTGAGCTCCCATCTCTGTCCCACTCCTGTCAACCTAGCTGTTTGAAAGCAAGAAATTGCAAGTAGATAAATAGGGACCACTTTGGTGGGAAGGTAAACAGCGTTCCAGGCACTCCAGTGTTGAGGCATTACTGCCACAGGTCCATGAAAACATCTGCAGACGCAGACAATGCTGGCTCTTTGGCTATATACAGAGATGAGCACTGAACCCTAGAGTTGGATACAACTGGCTTTCAAGCAAGGGCAACCTTTTTACTAAGTAAGTAAGTTTGCAGGTGGCTGTAGAAAACACTTGATTTCCCTTTACAGTTCAGTGTGTGGAGCTAGTCCAGATTTTATTCTGATTGGGTCTACAATTCCCAGTACTGTACAGTATTTTCCAAGCAGCTCTGCACTGACACATTCCAAGCAACCTATTCAAGTAAGTACTGAAGCTGAGTCCTTGATGCAAGTGCATTGAAGGGCTTGTAGTTTACACATAGGGAATTGTTTCTATTTTGGAGCTTCTTTTGGGTATATTCAAGCCCAGTCAGTACATTGCAGGCGCACCCCCCAAAGAAAGACTCAGACACCGGTATATGGATAACGGCATTGGGCCACATTTATTGAATAATGCCCTAGTCCGAATTATAAATTTTAATTGGTACTCAGCCAATTATAATTCTTAAGGCAAGCAGGCCGCAGTAACACTGGTAAGGTTCCTCCCAAAATTGCCAATGGCAATTGGCTACAATGTATCCATTTGTATCAATTTGTTTGTTGCGACAAACAAATTGTTGACTGTAGTCAATAAACTATCTACTGACCCCACCCTCTGACATGTATCCGTCAAATCACGGGGTGATGCATGCTGAAGAGCTCCTGCCATCACCCCATTGCCTGGTTCGTCGTTGACCGGTCAACGTTATTAAACTTGTCTAAGTGTTGGCCAGTCAATTGCGAACCTGCCGGATACCTGTGGGTCATAAATATTTACCTTACCAGTGCTACCCTCCACACGGGGAGGCTTCAATAAAGACTCACCGCCCCCCCCCCCGACCGTCAGCTTGGTCAACAGGCCTGCTTGCAAATCTTCCAAAAAGAGGTCCATACCTCTGGGTGACAGATGGACCCCATCCCCTGTATAAAGATCATAATTTTGCAAACTAATGGTGGGGTGTCGGATGACCCGCCCCAAACCCTTGTCTGCAAAGAACTGGGCAACTGCCCTGTTCACTGAGCGGCGAGCGCGGTCAAGGGCATGGAGGTTAATACCCCCCCTGTAAGCGTGACACGGTATGATGTCCGACCATAGCAGCGTAGTGTAGGGCCACACATAATGCAAATAAGCTAGGTCGCTGCAAATCGCAGATTTTAAAGAAAGGCCAGTGACCTGGCCTAGGTCATTGCCCCCGAGGTGCAGCACCAGGACATCGGGCGGTTCAGCATCCCTGATGGAGAACAGGAATGGCAAAAGTTCCTGCCATAACATTCCGCGCTTACCATACCACCTGATACATGCGGAGGCACGTAGTCCAAGCTGGGGTCCCCACTCTGTCGCCGCAGCGTACTGCGCTGCCCAGTGCACATAGCTATGGCCCACCAGCCATACTGCCACTGGTGTGCGGGGACACACAGGGTCTGTAAGACAAAATGGAGAGAACAGTGACTCATCTGGTACTCATACTTGGATAGGGCGAACATATAATGCAAAACACTTAGATCCCCATCTCCCCATACGGCATATATCAGCCTCAGAGTACCCAAATGCAGCCGCAGTAGAAGCCGCCCCTATTCTAAAAGAATGGGTGCCGTAACGGGCCCCGGGGAGGCCAACACTGGACAGTGCCTTACCGGTCACCTTCCAAAATTGAAATTTAGTCAGGGGAGACCCATCTTGGTGGCAGAAAAACGGGCCAGGGTGCGTGCCACGCACTGCAATGAACTCCTGTAGGGCACCAACCGGACAGATGTCTGCAATGGAACATCGTAGCAGTCTAACACCACTGCCTACACCGTGCTGATCGACTTTTGAGGACCGTATCCTCAACTGAGTCCACTCATTAGAGACATAGACATCTTCAAGTTCCAGTGCCCTACGAGCCGCATCCGCCTTAGACAGTAGCACCAACTCACTGATGCGGAGCGCTCCAAAAAAAGGCCATTGTGGTAACCGCATGAAAAAGAGCTGCCTCATACCTGTCAAAACACAGGTCATGCCAGCCTCGTGCCAGGTGGTTACCGGACCCCCGGAGAAATTGGGTGGCGAGTGTCCGGGCGGCGTCCCCGTTCCCGCGTCCACCCCTCCAAAACATGTCGTATACGGAAATCATTTATGTTGTCAGCAAAACCCCTCACCTTGGCCATGAATGCCAGTGCTGACAGCCTGGATGCTATGGTGCGGGGAGCTAAGCCCTGACTGTGTAGGTAAACCATAAATTGTAGAACTTGTTCAACTGGAATGGGCCACACTTCGGGCAACCGGAGTTGCTCACAAAATTTTTTAAATTGACTAAATGCATGGTGATACGCCTTACGCGTGCGGGGCGCGAGTGACATGCTGATCACCCGGTTCACCTCTCCTTGCCAAATGTCCAAATCTCGTCCGGGAGTGGCGAGGGGAATTCCTCCGCGTCCGGAGCCAAGGCGCGGAACCGGGGATCTGCAGGCGGGATAAAGCATCAGCAATATCATTATTAAGACCTGGTACATGTCTGGCCTTAAAGAGCACATTGAGGCGTAGGCTGCGTAACACAAACTGGCGAACTAACTCCATGACCCTAGGCGATTTAGATGTCTGAGAATTAACGATGTGCACTACCGCAGCATTGTCGCACCAAAAATGAACTACTGAATTGGCCCACTCCTCACCCCATAGCATCAAAGCTCCCAGTATCGGGAAGAACTCGAGGAATGTAAGATCGCGTAGACGATCCATGCCCCGCCATGCTGGAGGCCATTGGCCGTAGGCCCACCTCCCCTCAAAATAAATCCCATATCCGAGGGACCCAGAGGCATCCGACTGAATCTGAAACCTAGGGGAAACCAAAAGGTCAGATCTCCAAAATGATACCCCATTGAATTCCCGCAGGAACTTAAGCCAAACCAACAGGTCAGCCCTCATGCCCTTGGTCAGTCGGACCCTGTGGTGGCACCTCGATAGCCCAATCATGGCGTCACATAGGCGCCGAGCAAAAGCTCTGCCAGGCGTGACCACCCTGCAGGCAAAGTTAAGATGACCATGGAGAACTTGGAGCTCACGAAGTGACACTTTACGTTTGGCCAGCAAGGCCAAAATCATCGCAGAGATCCATGTGACCTTATCCATAGGTAACCTGGATGTCTGCGCGACCATGTCAATTTCAATACCCAGAAATGTGAGCGTAGTCGACGGGCCCTCAGTCTTTTCGGGTGCTAAAGGGACACCCAGTTCCTGCATTAGCGTCTGAAATGTTGTGAGGAGACGCGTGCACGTGTCCAAGCCCCGTTCACCCCCGAACAAAAAATCATCGAGGTAATGGGCTACAGACCGGGACCCGGACCTACAAACAAAGGCCCACTGGAGGAAAGTGCTAAAACATTCAAATGCTGAACAGGAAATAGAGCAGCCAAAAGGCATGGCTTTATCAACATAAAATTTCCCTTGGAATTTAAAACCCAACAACTCGAAGTCACTCGGGTGCACTGGCAACAACCGGAATGCCGATTTAATGTCACATTTCGCCAGAAGTGCCCCCGGGCCACAAGAGCGCACCATGCGCAGGGCCTGGTCAAATGACGTATACCTGACCGAACAAAGGTCACCAGGAATGGCGTCATTGACCGAATAATAATTGACCGGGTATGATAAATGGTGAATTAATCGAAATTCACCAGGGGCCTTCTTGGGAACCAAACCTAAAGGGGACACTTTAAGATTAGGAAAGGGAGGCCTAGAAAAGGAACCCGCTACCCTCCCTGCATTTACCTCCTTGGTAATACTTAGGGCAGCCACCTCCTCCCTACCTTTCAGGGAAAGCAAATTAGGAGCATCTTGGGGTCCCCGCACCCCCTTGAATGGGATACGAAAACCACACTGGAAACCCTCGAGGAGGTACCTCGCATCCTCCCTCCTCGGGTAAGTCGAGAGCCACCTCTCTAACATAAATACGTTAACCGGGGAGGGGGCCTTTTGACTGACCAGCTCCTTCAGCGGCAGTTCTGCCCGCTCCCTGTCCACCTCTACCTCTGCCCTGTGACCCACCGGCTCGTGGACACGCAGCGGCGGTGTGGGGGCCAGCGCAAGAGGGACACTCGTGTTTGTATCAGCACTGCCGTCTGTTGCATACGCCATTGGCCGAGAAACTCCAACACAGCAAGCGGGCTGGAACCCCCTGCCCCACCAACTGGCGGGGAGCCTGCGTTGGAGTAGCTCGCTGGACGGCATGGCCGCAATGGTACCTTTCCCCAGTCGCCGGGCGCGTGGGGGTCATGTATAGAAAAATCCACTATCGCCCTGTAAATATTGTCCAAATATTGGACCATAGGAATGGCCAAATCGGGCCGGGCCCTGAGGTACACCGCCATATAAATGAGATATGCGGGTAACCAATTGGCCCAAGTGTGCGGTGGCTTACAACGATGAGACAGCTCTTTGTCTCTGTCATCTTGCCCCTCTTTCTCTTCTTTGGTGGGCTCACGGTTCAATAGGGAGAAAATATCGACATACTCCCCCCTCCAAATCTTTTCCCTCGTGGCCTGGGACAAATGATCCCCGAGGGGCAAGGAATACCCTGCCGTCGGCAATGCCGCCACCGGCACAGTATTCACACGGGGCATCAGCAGCGGTGCCTGTACAGTTCCTGTGATGCCCGGTACAGCCCTGGGGGCGGAACCCCCCCCCGCCCAATGTTGTGCCAGTATGGGACCCAGTGGCACCAGGGTAAGCTGGGAACTGATACCCACCCGCCTCGACGTGACGAGGCCATGGCCACTGAAAACTACCACCGAAAGTGGGCTGTGATATGGGGACATTAGCTTGAACCTGATACTCACTGGGTGCACCCCCGTGAGCCGCCACCACTGGGGGTTCTGGCCCACGGCGGGCGTCGGATCTCGCGACCGCAATCGAGCTCTGGGGCCACATCTGACCACTCCCCGGCTGTAGTTCAGGACGAACGGGGAGCTGCGAGATAGCGGCGGGCACAGGCCAGCGCGTCTCCAGCAGCTCAACCCGACTGGCCGCCTGCTGCAGGGTGGCGGCCGTCGAGGTGGCAGGCAGGCAAAAGGGGGCCCCAGTCAGCATTGAAGCCCCCCCCCGAGGGATTGCTTGTGATCCCCAGGGATGCTTCCAGCACGGCTAAACGTGCCAACAATGCATCCACTGTCGCAGAACCCCCGGTATAAGGCGGGCAAGGTGGGCCGCACGGCCCACTTGTTGATACACCGGGGACCCCAATTTGGGAGCCAGGTCCTGAATAGGGCCATGCCCAAAACTCCGGCCCATGAGGGGCCGGAGGCAAGCCCTGCTGTGCGACCGCACCAGGCCCTCCCCCGTTGTCTTGACCCATGGCTGGCAATTGCGGGCTGGGGGCCGAAGCCCCAGAAGGGCCAGCCTGAGGCTGGAGAGCCGAGGGTCATGCCCTAATTTGCCCCATCCCACCGGTAACGGTGGGTGAAGTTGATGCGGTGCCCTGTTGCGGGGGCGCAGTCGCGGTCCTCCGACCCGAATGCTGCCCCCTTCCCAGAGCAGGGCCAGGCAAGTTCCTCCCTCTTGGCCGCGGCTTGGTCGCTGTGGCCTTCCTCTTGGGAGGCATCGCAGCAAGAAGACGATCCCTTTCCGGGGATCAAAGTGCCGAAATGGCTAAAAAGGCAAAGACTAAGAAAACGAAGAGCGACGGAGAAAACTTCTCTTCTCTGTCGCCTTTTCTAAAATGGCAGCTCGTCTGCCTCGTGGCCACCCCTTTTATAAAGGGGTGGCCACGCCCCCTAACTCACCCGGATGTCTGCGTCTGGGTGGGGGGGCCGCAAAGAGCGCGGCGGCCATTTTGGCGCCGCGCTTACATTGGCTGATCAGTGTTTTGGGGAATTGACTTAGGCTTCTGGGAATTGAAGTCCAAAAACCAAAGGTTGAGGAACACTGTTCTAGCCTGCTATGTTAAACAATGGTTATTGGGATAGAATTTAACCATTAGCCATAAACATTTTGTTTTGGCCTTGAGATTTATCATTAAATGCCAGGATTGCCCAAAGTAATTCCATTCACTTCTCAAAGTGCTACTTTCTTGCAAATGTCAACAACCAAGACGTCTTGTTTAGAGGATAATATATAGAAAAAGCCATCTTAACGGAAGCATACGACATCACTATCAGGTTTTAATTTAACATTTATATTAATCACACAAGTCATTCACTCTAGGGTAATGTCTAACATGAATGTTTTCTTATAGCTCCTACTAAATGAGATCCTGCTGAGTCAAAAGCCATAGCCCTGCCTGTTTTATGACCAAAATCAGCCTACCATGAAATATGCTATTTTTGACACTTCTTGCTTAGCTTCACCAGAGAGACAAAACAAAAACAGTGCTGGCAAATAGTAATACATGCACACTTTCTTGTAGCATTGAAGGTGATAGGTTTACATTTTTAAAAGGTCTGATTTGGTTCAGCAAATAGCTGAAACTTAGAACAAATACTGGATATTAGAATCCTAGAGGAAAAGGTCTTCTTGTCAACTATTTCCAGTATTCTGGAAAAAGAAAAGCCATCACAAGAGCTTAGCAAGCCCCAAGATATCTGTAAATCAGACTGTGAAATCGCAGCAACGTTAAGCTGTATAAAGGTAATAGGAGTAGAAGCTAAAAATGCCTCCTGTTGTCTTTGAGGAACTCGGTAGTGTACAATTCCTCATGGTGCTATTATTTTTAGCATTCTGCAGATGCATAGGCATTAAAGATACATGGGGCTTGCTCTCATTTACCAAGAAGACAAAATTCCCTAGGAAATTCTCTCTCTCTTTCTCACTCCCTCTTTCTGTCAGCCTCTGATTTCCTAAGCCTGAACATGATAGCCAAAGGAGAAAAAATTGTCCCTAAGAGAATGCTATAAAAAAACTGGGGACGTTAGTTTTTATCTTAATGCACAAGTTGTGAGGGATACTTAACTTTACTAGTAGTGATAGCAAGGACTGCAAATCTCAAACCAGAGTAAAACATTTTTATAACTCTGTGTAATTTTAGGCTGATGGAATTTTTACGTGTCTGGAAGGAGTGGATACTATCATTGCTTTGATAGGATATTTCTTTGGACAATTCAGAGTGCCTACGAAATATTGCAGGCCTCTTCTCTGTAAAAAGGCTATAGATCTGAGAGTTAAGCTAAAACTGTTTTACACTGGAAAGATATGAACCCTCTTCAGCTATTACCAAATCTAGCATACTAATGGAAGACCTAGTCCTGCCTCCCATTGTCATTTTCTCCATTCAAGCAGTTGTGGCTCTGAAGAGGAGAGGTTTCTGCTCGTGTGTAGGCTCTGGCAAAGACACCAGATTTTCTGGGGTTCTTGTTTTCATTTGCAGCCTACACAAAAGCCTCTTAAGACTCATGGCCAAAATTGTGAGGAAAGAAACAACGGATGGGGCAGGCTTGGGTACTGTCCTCTGATCATGTTATCTACTCTGGTCTCAGTAATGAGGGCATGGAACTATGATAGAAGAGATAGGAGATAGATTGTGCTGTCACAAGTTGTCCCAATGTATTAAAATCATTTGGATGCCTATTCCTCAATGCAACACAACTTGGATTTGACCATGCAGTTTTGCAGTGAACACTGGAGATTATTTTATTTTATTTTTATTTACAGTCTCTATACAACTCACCTTCTCAGATGTGATATGATGATAGAGAGATAGATGTACATAATAAACTGTGAACCAGACATTTCAGTGGAAAATATTCTTTATGATTAACCAAAACTCTCAGTGCTTTTTTATTCAGTTGCTGAAGGCATGTCCTGATTGCTCAAAGTAGAAATTTCCAACAAGATGTAAACTGCAGCATCTTTACATTACAATATATGCAGTCTTTCTGCATAAACACTGGCTCCCAATGGATGAAAAGAGTCAGCATTTGTGGAAAGTGTGAACTACTCCCTGTGACCTTCTTCTCCTTTGCTTGGCTTTCATGATTACCTCTAAAGAGAGATTAACTATCTGGACCATAGTTTTTTGGGTTTGTTGTCTTTTCACGGTGGGGGCGGGGGGAGGGCACAGTGAAGATTGTTGTTATGAAAAGTGGTATGCCAGTGTTTTAAAAACTTGCACTGAAGCCTCTGCTGCTGATATGCCAATCAAGAGAAGATGAGCTGGTACAATAAGGCTCTTCATGCCATTAGTTTAAAGATATATTTCCACTGACAGATTCCTTCCTCTCACCCCATTTAAACCTACCATATGAAACATTTAATCTTTAAAAAGTCCAACATTGTCCAGCCTCCTGACTGCTAACTGATGCAGGAGTTGGCAAGGGACTTTTTAATATATATTTGCCAAAACTGAGCACCAGTGAATTAAAAAATTATTCATGTGGGTAGAAACAGATGTGTTTGCCGTAGTTGTAAGGTGCAGGTTTCATGGAGTTGCCATGTAGCTTTAAAGCCTCAGCTTTGGGTGTGTGTGTGTTACTAAATATTGTTTTCTTTGAGAATATAACCTCCAACAACATCTTCTGTCATCATGGCCATTAGCTATCCATTTCAAAAGTAGTTCCTTCATACTGCTTTGATGTTTTGCTTTAAAATTTGTGGGAGTTGAACAAAGATTTTAACTGTGTTGAATAGAGAAAAGCCCACTGTATCTCTTTTTATGTGCCTCTGAAATTAATGGGGTTTCCTTTCAATAAATCAATTAAATAAAACGATAAATTAAGCCTCAAACAATTGTTACTAATTGGTTTGTTTTAAAACCTGAAAGAATCAAACAGATTCAACTATGATGCTATGTTTCTACAACCTGCAATCCTATCTACTAAGAGTTTCTGTTAACACATACCATTTTGAAATTTGAATTCTACATGATTTACTATTAATAGGTGGCCTTGATTTCTCTGTTGGCAAGTTCTGCACGATCTTCATGTAAGCAGCTATATTAGCAGAGTTCCAAAATATGATAAACACTCTTGTGGTCTACTTTCCTTTTTTTTAAAAAAAATCTTTCACTTTTGCCCCATTGGCAATGATAGAATGGCATTGCTTTTCCTATTTGTGCTACAAATCTCTCTAATAAACAATCACACCTTCATCCCCATTTCAACTTCCTTAGGATCCATAGCCAATCTTCTTGCAGAGCTTGAGCATAAGCGTAAAGTATTGCTTTGGGAGCATCTTGGAAAGTAGAAGGCCCAGAAGTATAAAAATCAAAAGGAACCCAGAGTTGCATCCTTGCGTATTATGGTATGGCAAACAAATGGACAGGATCCAGTTTGATAAGGGCACTGATAGAAGAAGTCCATTAGCAGATACAGGTAACAATTCTTATACTGTATATACACACATACGCTATGTATATCCTTACTATCTGTACTGGAAAACTCTCCACAAACGAGTTTCAAATTATGGGGAGGGCGAAGGAGTGAGGGAGAAAATGGGAGTGGCCTGTTCCCATGCTTTAGGGCTGTGATGGTGAACCTTGGCACACCAGAGCTGCCCTTTCTTCATTTTTGGAAAGGCTCTTTTACATGTAGGGAGACTGCGGTGGCTCAAGTGGTTGACGCTGGAAGATCAGCAGTCCAAGACCTGAGTACTGCACAATAGAATGAGCTCCCAGCATCTGTCTCGGCTCCTGCCAACCTAGCAATTCTAAAGCAAGAAATTGCAAGTAGATAAATAGGTATCACTTCAGTGGGAAGGTAAACAGCATTATGTGCACTCGGGTGTCTAGGAATGCCTGCCACATGTCCATGGAAACGTCTGCAGATGCAGACAATGCTGGATGAGCACTGAACCCTAGAGTCAGATATGACTGGCTTTTGAGCAAGGTGACCTTTACCTTTTACATGTGAAGGGCACACAGATACAATATGGTCCTGCTCATTAGGGTGAAGATTTGCAAACAAGAAAAAGTACTATTTTAGTCTGTTTCTGAAGAATTTTTCAACATTTGCAAATTTGTGTTTGGCACTGAGAAGAACCTGAGGCTTGCAAAAATGTCATTCTGCCATATTTTTCCTTCCCTTGGTCTTTTAAAAAGCCTTGTCTGACTCCTAAAACAAATCCTTAGAACTTTAATATTTATTATCGGCTGTATGATTGAATTAAGCTTGATAATGGGTATTTCATAGATAGGTGTAAGGAATGTATTTTCTTTAAAAACTGTTCTGTGTGTGCTGAAAAGTGTTTTGATGTATTTAGCTTCCACTCTGATCATAATTTTCCAAGAGAAGATTGGGTGCTGCGGAATGTATTGTGGACTGCTAGTGGATGCTAGATGCTATATTTTATACCTTAACAATTTATGAACCTTTTGCAAAAAGAGCTGTTACATAGGACTCAGTTTTATGGTGCAAAGTTTCTGAATTGTCTGAGTTTTAAAGGAGTGATTTTTCGCATGGTAAGATGAGAAATTCTCACTGGGGGATTGCTAGGTAGCTGATGATGGGGGAAATGTGACAGATCTGTAAATAACATGCCAGAAAACACTTGTCGAGGCATTATATGCCAGTAAGTAGAACTGAGCCTGGAGTTCAAACACTTTCTTTGCATTTTCTTATTTGATGGCAATGAGCATTCAGATTTAGCCATGTCTG
The DNA here is from genome assembly GCA_035047305.1 of Bradypodion pumilum. Lineage (NCBI taxonomy): Eukaryota > Metazoa > Chordata > Lepidosauria > Squamata > Chamaeleonidae > Bradypodion > Bradypodion pumilum. Next base: position 95,341,649 of record JAWDJD010000001.1, read on the forward strand.
TAAAAACTGTAATTATTATAGCATTCTATCTCACAAGCCCTGTGGGTCTGAATACAGCAATAATGCCTCTAAAGTGGTTCCTCTTTCAAATGCTGTATACATTCTGAACAGTAGTACAAATTGCAGAACTGCATAGAATATGTACCTTTGTGTGGGAGAAGTGCTGCCAATCAATACAGATACTACTCAGCCAGGTGGATTGCAGATTTGACTTTTTATAAAGCAGCGTTGTCTTCTTAAACTCTGAAGGAATAATTGACAATGTAGTTTTGTAGCACATATTTGGAATACTGCCTCAGAGAGACAATGCAGCTAAACCAAGTATCTGCAAGGCAATCCAGTTTTGATTCCGTGTCAGCTTGAATTTCTTTTCCTTGAAAAATAGTTTCCTTCCCACAGTGTGCAAAAGAAGATCTAATAAATGAGCAAGATAATGCCATTGACGTAGCCTACTTCTGATCAAAAATAATCTTGCTGTGCAGTGCTCTGATACAAACAAAGAAGGTGGTAACCTTAATTCAGGCAGACCTCTTTGCTGAAACCACTTTGTAGCTGGAGGGGAGGAGTGATTTATGTTGCTTATCGTATTTTTAACTTTGTTTTCAATTAATTTTATGTTATGTTTTAACGAAGATCAGCTTTTTCAAAAAGTGTACAATATTATACTTAGTTGCCTATGTTGTCTGTTTTACTAGAAAGAAGGGGTCATAAAAGAAATAACATCAAATACAGCCTTTCAAATGTTGTTTATCTATCAACCTAATTCATCCAGAATTAAATGTTTTTAAGTCCTGTTGGTAGGAAACTACACCATGTCCCAGTGCAAGGGCTATATACTGTATAAGCCAAAGTTGGTTTCCAAAAGAATCCCCTTATCTCCTATCTCAGTGGGAATTGACATGCAGAATTTGATGCCAGCAGCATTGCTTTCATTCCCAGTCCAATATAATAATGCAGAGAAGGAATTTTTAGCACCCAAATACCTTTTGAGTGGAATCCCTTGTTAAATTCTATAGGTGATCTGTTTACAAAGAAATGCAGTAAACACTGTTGAATTACCATTAAATGTAAGGTAAAGGTTTCCCTTGCTTGACAGCCAGTCGTATCCGACTCTAGGGTGCAGTGCTCATCTCTGTTTCTAAGCCGAAGAGCCAGCGTTGTCTGCTGTTGCAGACGTTTCCGTTGTCATGTGGCAGGCATGACTAGACACCGGAGCGCACAGAGCACTGTTTACTTTCCCACCAAAGTGGTACCTATTTATCAACTTGCAATTTCTTGCTTTCAAACTGCTAGGTTGGCAGGAACTGGGACAGAGACAGGAGCTCACTCTGTTGTAGAATGTATCAGGAAAGCATATATAAATGCTTGTATACAAATGCCAGAAGCCTCCGGAACAAAATAGGGGAGCTGGAATACTTAGCAATAGATAAGAATATTGATATTATTGGTATCACTGAAACCTGGTGGACGGATGATAACCAATGGGATACAGTTATCCCAGGCTACAAACTGTACAGGAAGGATAGGAAGGGGCAAACGGGAGGTGGCGTAGCCTTGTATGTCAAAGAAGTGATAAAATCGTATGAATTGGAATATCTAGGTGATTTGGAGTCACCATTAGAAGCTCTGTGGGTAAGAGTACCAGGCCACAAGGATGGTCTAACAGTAGGCATATACTCTCGGCCTCCGACCCAAACTCTTGAGGGAGACTGGCAGTTGGAGAATGTTGTAAAGGAGGCATCCAAGAAGGGAATCCTGTTTATAATGGGGGACTTCAATTACCCTCACATAGACTGGGTGAACTGTTGTTCAGCACATGATAAAGAGATAAAGTTCCTCGATATGCTAAATGATTGTTCCCTGGGACAGATGGTTGAAGACCCAACTAGAGGTACAAGAATCCTTGACTTGATCCTGAGTATTACTCAGGATTTGGTGCAAGATGTTAATGTGACTGATCCAATAGGGAACAGTGACCACAACTCAATTATGTTTAACTTGATCATAGACCGCAAGTCACTGATAAAATCTAACACAGAGACCTTAAATTTTCAAAAAGGAAATTTCCCAAAGATGAGGAAACTAGTAAAAAAGAAGCTGAAAGGGAAAATTGAGAGAGTCCAAACACTCCAAGAGGCATGGAGGCTGTTTACGAAAACAATAACAGAGGCCCAATTGGAATGCATACCCAAAAGGAAAAAGGGCACTGCCAGGTCCAAGAGGACTCTGATGTGGCTTACAGGAGCTGTTCGGGAAGTGATCAAGAGCAAGAAAAGCTCATTTAGAAGATGGAAGGCTTGTCCGAATGAGGACAGCAGGCAGAAACATAAATTCTGGCAGAACAAATGCAAGGCAACAATCAGGAAAGCAAAGCAAGACTTTGAGGAGCGTATAGCTAAAAATACTCAGAGAAATAACAAAGACTTCTTTAAGTACATTAGAAGTAAGAACCCAACTAGGAAGGCCATTGGACCATTAGATGACAATGGAAGGCAAGGGGTTATTAAAGAGGAAACAGAGATTGCAGACAGACTCAATGAATTCTTTGCTTCAGTATTCACTGAAGAAGACAGAGACCACATGCCCAAAACAGAGCCTATCTTCGTAGGGAGGGAAAACAAAGAATTAAGCCAGATAGAAATAACCAGGGAGGAGGTCCTTGCATGTCTTGTTAAACTAAACACTAACAAATCACCAGGACCAGATGACATCCATCCACGAGTTCTCAGGGAACTTAAAGATGAAATTGCTGATCTCCTAGCCAAAATATATAATCTTTCCCTCAAATCTGGCTTTGTGCCTGATGACTGGAAGGTAGCGAATGTAACACCAATTTTCAAAAAAGGATCCAGGGGTGATCCAGGAAATTACTGACCTGCCAGTTTGACATGTGTCCCAGGTAAAGTGATGGAAACCATCCTAAAAGATAGAATTAATAGGCACATAGAAGAGAAGGCGCTGCTAAAGGAGAGCCAACATGGCTTTTGCAAGGGCAAATCATGCCTCACTAATCTGTTGGAATTTTTTGAGAGTGTCAACAAGCATGTGGATAAGGGGGATCCAGTTGACATTGTTTATCTGGACTTTCAGAAGGCTTTTGACAAGGTCCCGCACCAAAGGCTCTTGAATAAACTTACCAGTCATGGAATAAAGGGACAGGTCTTGTCCTGGATCAGCAACTGGCTAAGGGACAGGAAACAGAGGGTAGCACTAAATGGACACTTCTCCAAGTGGAGGGAAGTAAAGAGTGGGGTCCCCCAAGGTTCAGTACTGGCACCCCTGCTTTTCAACCTCTTCATAAATGATCTAGAGGTAGGAGTAAAAGCCAAGGTAGCCAAATTTGCTGACAACGCTAAATTATACAGGGTAGTGAAAACTGTGAGAGATTGTGAGGAGCTCCAGAGCGATCTCTTGACACTGGGGGAGTGGGCAAAACAGTGGCAAATGAGTTTCAACATTAGTAAGTGCAGAGTGATGCATGTTGGGGCAAAGAACCCCAATTACATTTGTAAACTGATGGGGTCTGAACTCTCTGCGACAAACCAGGAAAGGGACCTTGGTGTCCTGGTGGACAACTCAATGAAGGTGTCAACCCAGTGTGCCTCAGCAGTGAAAAAAACAAACTCAATGCTAGGGATCATTAGGAAGGGTATAGAAAATAAGTCAGCAAGTGTCATTTTGCCTCTTTATAAATCTACAGTGAGGCCCCATCTGGAATACTGTGTACAGTTCTGGTCGCCATACCTCCAGAAGGATATTATGGAGCTGGGAAAAGTGCAGAGGAGGTGTTGTGTTCTGATGGTTTTACCTTACACATGGATTACAATGTATCTGAGCCAATGTAACCTTGCCTATAGCAACAATGTAACCTTCAGCTGTATCATATAAACCCTGTAATAGGACGCGAGCTAATGACCACCAGCTGGCAGCAGCGAGCGTCCAAGCTCTCTTGGTCCGAACTCATCAAAGGCAACAGCGCGGGAAGTTTTCCCGCCACCACCTACACCTGGACAAGAAGGGCGTGACCCGCAATGACGTCACGCAGACAGTAGCCAATGGGCTACCATGGCACCACGTTCAAATGTATTACTACTGTATATAAAGAGCTATCGATCCGCCATTACCTCATGTTCCCTCTGTCCACGATGCAATAAACCTGAGTTAACCCAGCCCGAGGCTGTGTCCTGTGTCTTGGTTTGCATACACCAAATTGGCGACGAAGGTGGGATAATGGATCCCCACGGAACAGCCAGGGCACAGAGCGGGTTCAACATCACCAAACCGCAAGACTGGGAGCTGCTTGAGATGGACTTCCAGGCGGCACTGGTGGAACTCAAAGTCAAGGGAGACGACGAGGAGAGGAAGAGGGCCATCCTCACCAGAATGCTCGGGATGGAAACCAAGCGGACGCTGGTGGGCATCATCGCTCCGAAGAAGGTGAGCGAATTTAAGGCGGACGACATCATGAAGCTGCTGCGAGAGCGCTTCTGTCCCTCGAGGGCAATGTTTCCCGCTCGGAGCGCGTTTTGGAGGCGAGTCCAAGCGCCGGACGAGTCGGTTGAGGCATTCGTGGCCGCCATGAGGATAGCCGCCGCCCCCTGTAAATGGGGCGACATCCTAGAGATGGCCCTCAGGGACGGCGTGTTGTGTGGCCTGAAAGACAAGGAGGTACAGCGCAGCTTGATGAACAAGGAGCCGCCACCCACGCTGACAGAGGTCGTAGAGGCCGCGGAAGCCGCAGAGTCCACGAATGCTGGAGTGGACGAGATGCACCAGTGGCGTGAGTGGCGTCCTAGAGCCGGCAAGGCGGAAAATTCGGTGCACGGGAAGTCCGGACAGTCGGTGCACGCAACTCGACGGGCCTCAAAGTCGTCTACGGAAGGCAGCGACGGCGAGGAGGTCCAGAAGGTCCGAAAGGGTGGTCGACGCTGCGAGGGTTGCGGAGCGGCCCATGAGCGCGCGAGATGCCCGTTCAGGAAGGCCGAGTGTTACACCTGCGGCCGTCGGGGGCACATCGCCAAGGCATGCAGAAAACGGAAGGAAGGCCGGAGGCAGTCACAAGACCGTGCGGCCAGACCGGACCGTCCAGCGAGGCCCAAAGATGGCGCCCAGACCACGAGGAAGCAGGATGGCGTGGGCCGCGTCTCGGACGACAGCGAGGACGACGCCCCAGTGTTCAGCGTGTCCGCGGGACAGTCCCATTACTTCGTTGAGGTATTAGTACAAGGGGCCCCTATTAAGATGGAAATTGACTCGGGGTCCTCCTATTCTATAATTCCCCAGAAAGAGTTTTTGAAAATCGACCCCCACGTGCGGCCCAAACTTAAAGCGTTGAGGTCCACGCTACGAGACGTACAGGGAAACAGCATTCCGGTGTTGGGGGTCGGGAAATTTTGGGTCAATTTTAAGAGACATTCTGCGGAACTGCCCCTAGTTGTCCTCAAGGGGGGAAGCTGTAGCCTCCTAGGGACACAGTGGTTTCAGCCCTTAGGTTTGTTCATAGGGGGAGTGCATACCGTGGGGGGGGACCCAATACAAGCGGTTTGCGATGCGCATCCCGCCGTTTTTAAGAAAGGACTCGGAAAGTTCAAGGGACCCCCTGTAGCTTTCGACATAGACCCGGAGGTCCGCCCGATAAGACTCAAACCGCGCAGGGTGCCGTTCGCACTCAAGGACAAGATAGAGGCGGAACTGGACAAACTGGTGGGCCAGGGGATTCTTATTCCTGTTGATTCCGCGGAGTGGGAAACTCCAATTGTAACGGCTCTAAAGGCTAACGGGGAGGTGCGCATTTGCGCTGATTATAAGTGTACAATTAACAAGGCGATCCGCCCTAATGCATACCCGGTGCCAGTGATCAGCCACCTTTTGGCCAGGCTGAATGGGGGAAAGTGTTTCGCTAAACTCGATTTGGCACAAGCCTATCAGCAACTTCCTGTGACCCCCGCCACGGCCGCGGCACAAACGATAGTTACACATAAAGGAGCGTTCCAGGTGTCGCGGTTACAGTTTGGCGTGAACTCGGCACCCGGCCTTTTTCAGTCGCTGGTGGAACGCCTCCTGAAGGGACTGGAGGGGGTGTTGCCTTATTTTGATGACGTGTTGATAACAGGGGGGAGTGAGGCTGAACTGGCAAAGAGGTTGGACAAAGTACTGACCGTGTTCGAGAAAGCGGGGCTGAGATTGAGGAAGGACAAATGTGTCTTTTTCGAAACCGAGGTCGAGTTTTTAGGGTTCCGGATCACACCCGAGGGGATTAAACCGTCTAAATCCAAAGTAGCAGCCATTAAAAAGGCCCCTCGCCCCACATCCAAAACCGAGCTACAGTCCTTCCTGGGGCTCCTCAATTTTTACCATACATTCCTCCCGCGGAAGGCGTCCGTGGCCGAACCGCTCCATCGGTTACTTAAAAAGGAGGAGACATGGATGTGGGGTGACGAGCACGAGAGGGCGTTCAAAGAGCTAAAGCAACTCCTAACATCTGAGGCAATCCTGACGCACTTCGACCCCAAACGGCCAGTGGTCCTAGTTTGTGATGCATCCCCGGTGGGGGTGGGGGCGGTGCTTTGCCACGTGTTGGAGGACGGAAGGGAGACCCCGGTAGCGTTTTACTCAAGGTCCCTGTCCCAAGCGGAGCGGAATTACGCACAAACCGACAGGGAGGCGTTAGCAATAGTAGCGGGAACCAAAAAATTTCACGATTTTTTGTATGGCCGCCCGTTCAAAATCGTGACCGATCACAAGCCACTGTTAGGGATTTTCACGGCAAGCAAGCCCACGCCGCAGATCCTGTCCCCGAGAATGCTGCGATGGGCTATTTTCCTCAACGCGTACCAACATGAGTTGGAGTACCGGCCCGGAAAGGAGATCAGCCATGCTGATGCACTTTCGAGATCCCCTTTGCCCTTGTCGGACGACCAAAAGGCGAGAGCAGAAAGAGACCGCCAGGTGTTGCTAATTGAGGTTTTAGACGCACCCCCAATAGTACCAACCGACATTGCTAGGGCGACAGGCAAGGACAGAACGCTGGAGAAAGTTAGTTCATGGGTACAGAAGGGGTGGCCGGCATCGTCCCCGAGTACAGAGTTCGACCCATTCTTTAGGAAAAAGCTAGAGTTGTCCCTAGAGAGGGGGTGCCTTTTGTGGGGCCAACGGGTGGTGGTCCCTACGCCCCTGCGGACGAGGGTGCTCGAACTGCTGCACGTCAGCCACCCGGGCATAGTTCGTTCAAAGGCGCTGGCCCGGAGTTACTTCTGGTGGCCACAGCTGGACGCGGACATTGAGCACATGGTCGGCACTTGCGAGGCATGCCAGGGATCCCGACCTGAGGCGGCCCGTCTCCCGCATAGGGAGTGGGACACAGCAAGGGGGCCATGGTCCAGAGTGCACGTAGATTTCGCTGGCCCATTCCGAGGAACCATGTTTCTCCTGGTGGTGGATGCGTTCTCCAAGTGGCTGGAGGTTATCCCAGTAAAGAGCACGTCCTCCGCCACGACAATTAGCCAGCTAAGGAGAGTCTTTTCCACATTCGGTTTACCCGACACTTTAGTCAGCGATAACGCTAGTTGCTTCACCTCCGCTGAGTTCGGAGCATTCATGGAGGCAAACGCCATTCGGCATGTCACATCCGCACCGTTTCACCCGGCCACGAATGGCCAAGTGGAACGGCTGGTGCGTACAACAAAGGAGGCGCTGCGGCGCATGGGCCCGGGGGACCTGAATCACCAAGTATGCCAGTTCCTCTTAGCGTATAGGGTAACCCCCTTAGCGTCAGGCTACTCGCCAGCGGAGCTCTTGATGCGGCGAAAACTGACCACGATCCTGTCCAGGCTAGACCCGACGAGAGTCGAGGATAAAGGGAAAAACATAGGGTTGGCAGTCTCGAAAGGTTTCGCCGCCGGTGACCCTGTTCACTGCAGGAACTATTCCAGCGCGGGGCCAGCCTGGGTACCAGGGACGGTTGTAGAACAGACGGGGCCAGTGTCGTACCGGGTCGAGACTACCACCGGCCTCCTCTGGAGGAGGCACGCAGACCAACTGAGGCACCGAGTGAGTGGGCCAGTCAGTGGGGCTCAGCAACAGGATTCAGCGTTAGGGTTCTCCCCCACCCGCTTAACCCAAGGGGGAGACAGCAGTGGACAACAGTCCCAAGCAAGGGGGGAAGGCAGAAGCAGCGGCCCCGACTCATATCCTTTTGATACGCCAGTCCTATCAGGGGCCGGGGAAGGGGGAGAGGAGTTCGCGACCGCTGCCCCCGATTGTAATTTTGATTTTGATTTTGCGAGCCGGGGGGGTTTTCAGGAGTGTTCCCCCACCCATCCAAGCGAGAAGAGGGGTTTTTCGTTAGCCCCCAGTGCCCCCGGTTCCTCCCTAAGAAAGAGCACACCTCCCAACAACGCCGCGGAGCCGCGGCAAGTCACTAACGAGTCTCCCTCTCCAATTACAGGACAGGAAACCAGGGGACAAAGAGAAGGTAGCAAACCCGGGGAGAGGCAGCCCGCATCGAGACCCCAGCGTGTTCGAAATAAGCCATCTTGGCTGAGAGACTTTGTCTCCTAAGGGGGGGGGAGTGTGTTTAAGTGTGGGCTCGAGACTTTGTCTCGTCCTAGGGGGGAGGGGTGTTGTGTTCTGATGGTTTTACCTTACACATGGATTACAATGTATCTGAGCCAATGTAACCTTGCCTATAGCAACAATGTAACCTTCAGCTGTATCATATAAACCCTGTAATAGGACGCGAGCTAATGACCACCAGCTGGCAGCAGCGAGCGTCCAAGCTCTCTTGGTCCGAACTCATCAAAGGCAACAGCGCGGGAAGTTTTCCCGCCACCACCTACACCTGGACAAGAAGGGCGTGACCCGCAATGACGTCACGCAGACAGTAGCCAATGGGCTACCATGGCACCACGTTCAAATGTATTACTACTGTATATAAAGAGCTATCGATCCGCCATTACCTCATGTTCCCTCTGTCCACGATGCAATAAACCTGAGTTAACCCAGCCCGAGGCTGTGTCCTGTGTCTTGGTTTGCATACACCAAAGGAGGGCAACCAGAATGATTAGGGGACTGGAACACCTTCCTTACCATCTTAGGCTGCAACGGTTGGGCCTCTTCACTCTTGAACGACGACGTCTAAGAGGTGACCTGATTGAAGTTTATAAAATCATGCACGGTGTGGACAAAGTAGATAAGGAAAAACTGTTTTCCCTATCGCATAACACTAGAACTAGGGGACACTCCATGAAACTTTTTGGGTACTAGTTCTCAAACAAATAAGAGAAAGTACTTTTTCACCCAGAGGATTACTGGTCTATGGAACTCCCTGCCAGAAGAAGTGGTGACAGCTGTCAGTCTTGACAGCTTTAAGAAAGGATTAGACAAGTTCATGGAGGACAAGAGTATCAATGGCTATAATTATGGATACCTAAGGACAACCTCCGGGTTGGAGAGATAGGCAGGATATCTCTCAATGCCATTTCCAGGGAATCCTAAACAGGTGAAGGCATCTGCTTGGGAATACCCTGAAGGAAATGGTGAGCCACTGTGTGAGACAGAATGCTGTACTGGATGGGCTGTGGCCTGTTCCAGCAAGGCTGTTCTTATGTTCTTATTTTCTTATGTTTTGTTGTGCAGTACTTGGGTATTGAACTCTGACCTTCCGGTCTTCAAGTTCAGCATCTTAACCACTTGAGCCACCACAGTCCCCCAACTGGACTTCCCTCCAACTAAATATTGATCCATAGCCAGCAATTCTGGCTTCCAACTTCAACTTAATGTGCCCTAAGGCATGGACATAAGTGATCCCAAAGAAAAAGGAGGGGAGGAGGAAAAAAGTGTGTGTGTGTGGGGGGGGGGATAGAAAGATGGGCTTTTAAAAAGAGGGAAAGCATAAAGGGCTGAGAGGCCTTGTTATCTCTCCCCCCCCCCAGTATTTAACAGTTACCTCACCTCTAGATATTGATGTATTTTATATTGTGGTGCCTTGGGACAAATGCCTTGTTCTAGTTATAGTCCTGGCTAAATTTTATTAAAACTGTAGACTAAGCACATTTCATAGATACTAAATCCCATAATTACAGATAAAAGAGACATGAAATTAAGGATTCTTACACAGACCAAAATCCTGTTCAGCATACTGAGGCTCTGAGCCTGCAAACTGCTTCTTTAAATATTGATCTTAATAGAGCAGCTGAAAAATGGCAGAGTCTGATAAAACATTAGCCAATGTAAGAAACTGAAAAAGTTTGTGCTCAACCATTAGTAGGTACTTTTACTGTAGTCTACAAAAGCTTGGTGCACAACATTTAGGAAAACCATGAAATCCATGAAATTTGATCATTGCTATATGTATTGCCTTTTAGATGGCTGTTGTGATTTTCCCCCATGTTTTGTTTTCAAAGAGTAATGGAACGATATCTTACATTTCATCTATTTCAAGATAACATACATACACATTTTACCTAGGGAAATAAGAACAGTGTAAAATCTGCTTGTGGTCTAAACTTCATTTTCATGTCATATAATTTTATCCATCCATAAATCATGTTGAAGAATGAACTGGTAATACTATTGAACTGAGTGACAGTTTGAGAAGAGGAAATGTTCCGTCAGGTAGGCACTTTGAAAGTGCTCAGGCTCAACTGCCAAATTCTGTAATCACACCAATGTATCTGATCCTCTGTGATATGCTATCATTCTAAATTTCATTTATTAGAAATCTATAGATAATAATGATACTGTGTTTATGTTTTAGGAATATGTTCTATTAAATCAGAACTGAAATAAAATCTTAGAACAGCCATTCTCAACGTTTTCATACCGTGGGCCAAGCACGCCCCCTCTCACAGGAGGGGGGCCAGATGCGTGCCTGCTCCCTGGATGAACATTTCAGTAGTCATCAGGGCGTGGCAGTGGTGACGGCAACCAAACTGTTTTCGCAGCTTTGTCCACAGCCTCCATCACTTCCCAGGCTGGCAGAAGGGTATTTGGAGCAATCTTGCTCTGTCTGGATGATATTTCGATGCTTCCCCACTTCGCTATGACTGCTCGAACACACCGCTGGTCGACTTCCTGGTTCTGCACTAGGAACCAAGCCAATGATGAAAGCTACGTCTGGCACCAGAAGTCACACGGCGGCATGTTTGAGTGGCCGTAGTGAAGTGGGGAAACTTTGGAAAATCATCCAGACAGTGCAAAATTGCTCCAAACAGCCTTCTACAACCTGGGGAAGTGACGGAGGCAGTGATCAAAAGGCAGGTGGTACATCTACTCCTTACACTGATCTTTAAAAACAATCCTGTGATTGTTGGGTGATCATGGCCGAATGGGGACTAGAAACCTGGATCTCCCAACCTTCTAATCCTTATAAACCTCTGTGGTCCATCATCATTCATCCATCTTACTGATGAAGATATTGACACTTATTCAAAGTATACAAAAAACTCAATATAAACTCTTTTACAGAAGGGTTTATCTTGATGACAACTATTTACTTGTGGGGTGAGGGATTGGTAGTATTTTACTGCCTATGCATCTTAAGTCTCTCAGAATTTTTTAGTGGCACACTACATGTTGTTGGCAGTATGCCCATCATGCTGGGCATCCCACCTGTTGCACTGCCTTTTCTTGCTTGTCTGTTAGCCTGGGCTGTGTAATGGACCTCATAAGCTTCTACCCAGTGTCACACCTGCCTTTTTCTTTCTTCCCAATATGAGGGGTTGTGGGATATCTTGGCTCAGGCCTAGCTTTCAACCTCCTCCAGAGGCACCTTCATCCATCCCAGCTCACCAGTCCAGAGGTGGTTTTTGAGTATGAAGTCCACCCCAGTGTTGAATACAAGTCCAGGTATCATTGCTCCATTCTTTCCCCCTTTTCCACTTCCTCTTCCCCTATATCTTCTTCTCTCCTTCTCATTTTCTCTCTTCCTTGCTGTTCTATCCTTTCTCTGATCTCCTTTACCTCATTCCTCTCCACAACCACCACCCTTATTCCCTGTTCTTCTTCCTCTTCTTCCAACATGAAACCTCTGGCCTCCTCCAAGTCATCATGGCAACAATCCATTGGGAAGGTAAAGGTCTTCAAGCCCAGATCCTCATCTTCAGGGGACGATGGGCCTCTTCATTCTCTGGGGTCTCCTCAACAGCTTCACATTACTGTTGTGCTATTATGGTGGTGCAAGTATTCACAACAGACTAGAAAGTGCTTGACTATCAGACTCAATAATAATTTGCAGATTATCTGCCCAAAATACAAGCAAATCCAGCTGTAACGGAATGAAGTATACCCTGTGCTTTAGCCTCTTTCAAAATGGCGATTTCAAATCAGGGAGAGAGAGAAAATATGTAAACATCCTTGCCTCATGAATTGCCTTGTGGTTTTAGAGGCTCAAGTGGCTAAGACACTGACTGGGAGGCGGAAGGTCAGCAGTTGGATTCCCGAGTACTGCAGGATGGAATGAGCTTCCGTCTTTGTCCCAGCTCCTGCCAACCTAGCAGTTTGAAAGCAAGAAATTGCAAGTAGATAAATAGGGACCACTTGGGTAGGAAGGTAACAGTGTTCCCTGCACTCCAGTGTCTAGTCATGCCTGCCACATGACCATGGAAACATCTGCAAACACAGACAGCGCTGGCTCTTCGGCTTTGCAACTGAGATGAGCACTGCACCCTAGAGTTGGATACAACTGGCTTTCGAGCAAGGGAAACCTTTACCTTTTAGAGAAATAGAACCTAGGGTGTGATGGACATGTCATGCTCTAAGATCATTGGTTGGAATCCCAAAAGGGTGGACCCTGTGGGGGGAGATATTACCCAGAGACTCACACACACACACTCAGACACACAGACACTCTCTGGAATGCTGTGCTTTTGAACTGCAAACATGTAGAGGCTTGAGAAAAGGGTAGGCCATTGGCTATCCCTTGAACAAGCAGTTTGCTTTAATTTTTTGTTTTGAAATGTTTTCTAAGCTTCTGATGCTTTATTCTGAACTTTGCTCTGATTTCAATATATTTCTAAAATACCTGAAGAGGACCGGAGTGGTTATTTGGCTCGACGCTACCTTATCTACACATATCTAGATGCCTGGGTTGTCCAACCAGGGAGCTGCAACTTAGAAGAATGATATGGCCTACTCAAGAGTAAGGCACCATACTGTTACACCAACTCACTTTTTATATCACTTATGATTTTTATTATATTATGTTTATTCCTTATTGTAAGGTTAACTATTGCAAATATATATCATTTGTATATGGAACTTTTAGTGGCTCCCTCCTCACTTATGCTGGCGGTGGTGGGAACAACCCGAGCACCTGCCACTCCACCCCCACTGCCACCACCACCAGCGACCACCCCGAGCCATCCACAACTCCCTCCCACACTGCTTACCAGCATGGAGGAGCTGCATGGCACCAAATCATCTGGCCCAGACCCTCACTTCAGCTGCCTCTGCTGAGTTTTCATGGCTAAATAGAGATTTGAACCCATGTTTCATGAGTCATAGTCTGACACCCTATGCACTGCATCATACTGGCTTTCCAAAACGTTTGACATTGGTTGGAAACATTTCTATTTTATTTTACTTCTTCATTCTAATTACTTTAAAAAATATATGCCTAGGTTTTAACTTACTGTGACTATTTATGTTTTTATATTTGAGCATTTGCTTTACTTTTTAAAATATATTATAACAATATGCCACAATAAATGAAATGCTTCTTTGGAGATCTGAGATATAGAAAGAATGATGCTTGTGAGCCAAAATGCAGTTATTGCTATGTCCCTTTCCCTTTATTTTGCTGTTTTCTCTCTCTTATATTTCTTGTCAAAGAAAATATATATTAATACTACCACTTCATTTATTGCAATATCATTCTTACATATTTTATTAAGCTCACAGAAAAAGCCAGCTAGACAGCTAGAAGCCTTTTGAAGTCCCTTTTTGTTCCATTTGTGCTTCTTAAGCTCAGAATGAAACTTTGACATAGAGATTTTTTCACTCAGCAAGGGCAGAGAAAGTTAGAAAAAGGAACAGAAAGGAGACTGATGACTTTAAACTACTTTCTGCTCTCTGAGATAAATCTAAAAGACATTTATTTTGCCACTGTATGCTATGCAAAGTTCTATGCTGCTAAATATACATTCTAGAACTACATTTTGAGACTACAGACACAACCCGTCTCTTTGTGTTGTCCTTTCCTGGAAACTGTAATATAAATCATTTGCCCATCTTCTGGGATCCTCTAGCACCGGGCAATTCTTCATGAGAGAAATTTCTTTTGGAATTTGTGCATGGTGTAAATATGCTTAAATTTCCATTTAAAAAAGCTAGGCAAAACAATTGTAAAATATATTCCAGTTTATGACTGTAGGGTATTGTCCACAATTTAAAATGCCCGAAAAAATGTCCTGATATTGCTCCCTGCGTTGCCAACAGGGAAAAGGATGCCATGCTTGGCATTCGGGGCAGTCTGAATGATGACAACACCAATAGCAGCACTCAAGATGGTTTACATTCAGATAGAGAGTACCTATAGTACCATTCGCACAAAGACACAAAGCAATGGAAAATCTCAGAAGGTTACTCCTTTTCCTCCCATCAGTTAACCACTCCTCACCACACCACAAAGCAATTTTCATGGACTATTTAAACAAGTGTGAATGGTAATGAGCACAAGAGGGTATCCTGTAGACTTTTTTTGTTTGCTGCTATTGGTGGTCTCAACATTTAGTCTTACGTTTGCTATGTAACATTTGGCATCTTTTCCTGATGCCAATGCAGCAGAACATCTACAAAGCAGCAGCAGCCTAGCACAGTCTTCCCACCCTGGCAGGAGTACCCTAGCTCATTGTGGCATTACATATTTGCTAATGAGTTTGCCTTTCAGATCTAGCATTTAAAATATACTGACCTATGGGAAATTATCAGATTTGAAAGGCCACAACTAACAAGTTGTCATATGCTGCAATTTCACATACCACCTTTATAGAATGGGCTGCACTTGGGGACATGAAAGGAGCCTCATTTGGGCATCCCCTGAGTGGAGTTTCTCCAGCAAAAATCCTTTCAATCCAGAGTAATCTCTGACATGAAATTATTATTATAGAAGAAACTTCTGAAGGATGGTCAGTGATTCTCATCCATAGCCTCAGGCCTGATTACAAAACAAAGGAAGTACTTGCAGCCGCCTAGGTCAATTTGATTATTTTGCATCCATAATTATTTTGCATCCATCTACTAACCATTTAGTAGCTCAAGTTAGTAGCTGATGTTTAGCTGAAACTCAAGTACTTTGGCCACCAAATGAGAAGAGAAGACTCATTGAAGAAGGTCCTGATGCTAGGAAAGATTGAAGGCAAAAGGAGAAGGGATGGCAGAGGATGAGATGACTAGACAGCATAGTTGACACAGTGGGTGTAGATCTAGGCAGACTCTGGAGGATGGTGGATAACAGAGGAGCCTGGTGTGATGTGATGCATTGGGTCACAAAGGGTCGGACTCGACTGTGCAACTGAACAACAACAACAAATAACCATTTACAACTTTACAGGAATAAATCTGAATATCAATCAAGGATCTTGGGTCATTAACAGGTGTAAAAAGCCACACTGATTTGCAACTTTATCTGTTATACTAACCAACCATTGTGTAACTCAGTACCTGATATGCATAAATTAATGCCATCAAGTCTCATTCTTATGTCTGATAAAGTAGACTTGAACCACGATAGCTAATGTTAAAATATAGTAAGTGTGTTTTTGTATATATATTTTAAATTTACTACCTGATTAACTGGTGGTGTTAATCTTTCCTTCCTGCGACTGGAAACTCTTGTCTTCTCCTGTACCATTTAAAAAAAGTATATTTTTATGTTCCTGTCTTTGGATGATGGTCCTGGAATGCTAAGCCCACAAAGCCAAGAGTGAGATGCTGACCAAGAGAGAATCTGACTGCCAGTGCCACCTCATAAACTGGTTATATGTATGGAGGTAGGCAGGCAAGCAAATAGAGGTTGACTGGATGTAGTCTGAGCCTGTTAGGCCAGTTACCACCTTGTCCTAAAGGACATACCTCCACTGCTCATACTGCTCTGCCTTACAAAATTTCCAGTTAGCAACACCCAAAATACAAGACCCTCACCTCATCCCAAGCTTGAGGCCATGGGCAAAATGATCCTGCTGTCCCTTCCTCACTTAAAGTCTGCTTTTTGCAACATACTGGATACCTGTCATACCTCTCCTTCCTTTTCCCCTTCATAAGCAAAGCTTGTGAGTTTGTTTGTTTGTTTGTTTGTTTATTCCATATCTTATTTGAGATGTTGCCATTTCTTGACCTTTATCAGAACTCTCTCCTGCCAAGGGCACTAAAATAAAACTGTTCAACTATCTGTTAAAGAAGCTCAATCCTTTATTCTTACTTGTTGGATTGGGGCCGTGAGGAGGCCCTTAGGATCCCGGAGGAGACTGGTCAAAGGAACGACACGAGGCAAGATGGAGCGAGGACCAGTGATTTATTGAGGGAAAATCATCAGTATATATTATGTTCAAGGCTGCGCATGGTAGAATGGTCATCTGACAGAAAATCACATCACCCATTTACCCGGGTTAATTGAGAACCTCTCTTGGGGAAGTTAATTAACTAAGGCAAACACTGACAGAGGAAAACCATTGTCTGAGGCTTACGCCAGAGTAAATATTGCTTCTATTTGCACCAAAGATTAGGCTCTTCTGTGAGTCAGTAATTGCCTAATAGGTAACGGAGGTTAGTGATCTGCTTCTCTCAGCAGGATCGCTGGTCAGGTCAGATTGTGGGTGAATCAATCCTTATTATTAATCCACCCCCCTTAATTTCTGTGCCCGCAGAGCCCACGGGCCAGGAGCATTCTCGACTGAGGTGGCCTCTGCAAGGGCCGTTCCATGCCCACAGGGCATGGGGAATCCACATCTCCCCTTTTCATTTTACTTAAGGACCTGACCGGCAACTCTGCGCAAGAGGGGCATCAGCTGATGAGCGGGAATGACGCTTTGGGGTTCCCTCCATGTTGTACATCTCAATAGCAGTGAGGGAATACATTGCACGAAACAACACACTGTTGTGCCCAGTATTGCCACCCCCACAATTATTTTGAGTGTCGTCTGAAGCCATCCCCATGGGAACCACGACCACAAGGAATTCCACCAATCCCATGAAGAACCCTCCTTGATATTTTTGACTAGGGTGTGGAGGTCCGTGAGCTGGCTCTGTACTTTGTGGGTATCATCTGTGAGATTAAAGCAACACATGCTGTGGACAGACTCGCAACCCAAATGATGTAATCGACGGCTGCTCGACTATCTAGTATGGCATGGCGAAGCTCTGTCTGCTCCTGATTGAGCAGCACTATTGCCAAGGAGGTATGGTCAATGGCTCTTGCAAAAGTGCAAGCCGATTGACCAATTCATTCTCCGAGCGTTGCCTATGGCTAAACCTGGCACGCTGAAAATACTGACTGCCGCCTGGTTTTTCAGAACTGTGGGTCTGAATCCAGACTGCTTTCTGTAGCAAGGCAAGATAATGAGGTGTGTCATTGATCTCTTACTGTGACCTGGGGTGATTACAAGCTATCTCTGCAACTTCTAGTGTTGTGCAAATGTCTTCCTGGCACCTATGGAGAGGTGTGAAAATAAGGTGGGGATTACCGGCTGCCGGGTGCTCAATCTTTCCAAGCAATGGGCCGGTGCAAACATGGGCCGGTCTGGCTTCCTTTGGTGGAAGCTGGCCGTTATTAACAACATACAGAAATTCAAGTGTCCCTTGCAAATCCCAACTGGAGCATTGTACAAGGCATGTATAAATAAAGAGCAACTACAGATAATAATAGCAATAAAAGACATTCAGCAGCTTTTCAAAGGATGAGGCTTCTCTTCTTGGTGGGGTTTCATGTGTAGCTTGAGCTTGGAGAAGTCTTGTTTGGGGGAAAAGCACGGTCCTTAGAAGTAGCACTGAGTATGCAAAATGTTCATAGGAATGTCTTTGGAGATGTAAGTCATAAAGGAAGACGGACAGCTGATGACATCCAGGACAGTGACTGGCGCCCGATTCTGGCCTCTGGGACCTGCATGGGGAAGAGACTTGTTTGGGAGATAAAAATTCTGAAAGAGTTAGTTAGTTTTTGCACTTATAGGATAGCAATTGCTGTGCAACTATGGGATGTTGTTTGTTTGTCAATGTAGGACTTAAGTGTCCGATAGGCCCGTTCCACAATCGCTCGTCCCTGCGGATTGTACGGAACGCCAAAAGGTGTGCTTAATATCCCAGGTGGCCCTGAAGGTGGCCAGCTGCCTGGAGCTGTAAGCTGGGGCGTCATCGGACTTCGTGTGCCGAGGTTCGCCCTTGGCCGTGGGAAAGGAGATGCTGCTCCACACGGGGAGCCGTTTCTCCTTTCTGTGCTGTTACCCAAACAAACTGTGGGAAGGTATTAATGCAAACGTGCATGTACTGCCATTTGCCAAGATGTGGGGATGTGTGACGTCCATTTGCCACACCTGGATGGCCTCTGTCCCTCGTGGGTTGACCCCCCACGAGGGCCCCCCCGGTGCCCCTGCACGATGCTGACAAGAGCAAACTGTGCCTTGGGCTTTGGAAAGTGGCAGGTTGAACTGCCTTGCAAGTGCTTGGCATTCTAATGAAAGAATGCATGACTCTGAAATGGAGTTGTGAGGAACAAACTTAGCAAATTTTTGTCTATCGCGGGAGTGATGTATGCTCCCAGTAGACTGTGAAGCAAATTCCTGTGCTGGCTGTCAGTAATTATGTTGAAGCGTTCTTTGGCAAAGGTGCGCGAAGCGAGGTTCACGGCTGCTAACTCTGCCCGCTTGCGGAAGAGTCAGGAGCGTGCGCCAAGCTTGGTCCTCTTGCCAAGTAAGAACCTAATATGTGCGACCCCCATAAGTGAAAACTGTCCTAGCCCCCCGAAGAGGAACCAGTGACATTAATTCACACGAGGTGACTGTCTGCGTTAGAAGCGAGACGAGTCTGGGGTCTTATGGCAAACCTTGGCACATGAAGCGCCAGGCTTCCCTTGGGTAAATTTCTCGTGAAGGCCCCCCTACGCACTTCCACCCATGGCGGGCGTGCACACGTTTAGAAGGGTGCAAGATGCTGGCTTAGCCTTTGGCCTGTGCTTAGACTAGCAGCAAAAGGGGAGGGGTGGCCTGAAAATGCCTGTATCTGATTGGAAATGTGACCTGACTGCACTCTTAAAATAGTCCTAGGCAGTCCTGGCTAATGAGTGGCACTCTGCACATGCTCAGGAGCTTAGGGACTAATCCTTCCTCTGTGCTCTGGAGTTTGCGAAATGTGTCTGCTCATTAGAGAGGGTGCTGTGGGCTGGCCAGGTGCCATACTTAAAATGACCGACTAAGACTTATCAAAAACAAGCCAACTATGACGTGCCAGCTGTAAGGAACTAATACACAAAAATGAAAAGACACACAAGTTAAACATTTCCAGCAGGGAGTTCCACTGGCGAAAGGAGGAAAGACAAGTCAGAAGTTAGCACAATGAGAATGCAACAACCCTTATCAATCAGATTAGGTCAGGTAATTAAGACAACCGGGTCCTCCTGTTGAGAAATCACTACCAGTAATTAACTCTGGAGCCTGTGAAAGGAAGCAACTTAAGACTTAGAAAGAAACAAATTGGTTATTTTTAAGGCCTGGAGAGGATTTTTGTTCCTGTAAAAAGGTAACGATTAAGCATTTTCTGAATATACAGAGCGCAAGAATGTTTGTGTGCTTTTTCCTGTGAAAGGGGTACAATGAGTGAGTTACTTTACACAGATTAAAGTCAAAATACCAGAACAGTATCTTTCTTAAGAGAATGAAGGAGAGTTAGAACGATTCTCAACCTGCGGCCAGATGTGGGCAAGTGGGCCGGAGGCAGCCCACGTTGCTCTGCCACTACCTCCACCAAGCCAAGAAGGGCTGTGTGGCGAAGGAAGGGCAGGATGACTGTCCGGACCCCCAGAGCTGCCTGAGGCCCTGGAACTTGGCCCCTGACTTTACAGGGTTGAGAACCGAGGTTACAAGATAACACAGTACACACATGAAGACAATGCAATTCTCTCACTCCTAGTGAGACGTTAAGAGACGTTCAGACACCTTAAAACACAGAGATGGGGGTTTGAGGAACACAGACGTAGGGAGGGGCCCCATAGTTTATGATCTAGTGAGGAAAACTCATAGAAGTGATTTTTGTTTTCAGATCGCGCTTCTGAAAAGAAAAATCTGTTTTCCTGAGTGGCAAGGGTTGCAAAACCGGTTTCCAAGAGTGGCTTAATCCTTTGACAAAGAAAAAAGTCTCAAGGGAAGAAGGGGGGTCACCCTGCCCTATTGCAGGTTAGGATTCCCCCCCCCCCCTTCCTGCCTTGCCGCCCTTAAGCTGCTAAGCAGGCAAGGCAAAGGGTTTTGCTCATCATGCTTTCTCAAACTTTAAATAGTTCCTGCCCATGAGCAGAGTGCAAACTGTTTAACACATATTTCACAGTGACATTACCACGCAGTTACACACAAGGAACACTTTTCCAATCACACTGTGGTCATAGAGACAAGGCTTTTGCAATCATACACAGTTCTTGCAGTCATACATTCAGTGGTGCACCACGCATACACACATTTATTTACGCATTCGCACATTCCTCCCCTGATCTGCAGTGTTCTATCCTACACATGAGGAGATGACTTATACACAGCTGGCTACAACAGCCATCTGGGTGCTTCTACTTAGGGGTGAGTTTCTCTGGGCTACTCCCAAGGTGAGACCAGCAGATTCTGCCTGTGCCTTGGGGGAACTCGGGGTGCTGTTGCTGGGTTGGTTCTTCTGGCATAGCCAGGGCGATGGCTGCCTCCTTTCTAGCCTGGTAAAAGTCAATATGGATGTGGCCAACCGGTATGTAACAAGTGAAAGAGGAAAAACCGATTGAGGCTATATTGGGTCACCAACAATATTTTTATACTGATTGCAGTCATATCTTCAGTAAATAATAATATCTGTGTAGACTTCAAAAAGTTTATTCATGAGTTTTTTGTCTTCAAAGAGTTTATTCAAGAGTTAAAAAGTCCTCCGGATTAGAAACTTTTTTCGAGTACATTCTTCATCAGAACAATATTGACTGTAAATACAAAAGTGAAGAAAATGATGTACCAAGTATTTTAAAAAAGACTGCATGAGACAATAATGGTGATAAAACCCATAGAGATACATGACTGAAACATATTAAGGTATATACAAATATGTTATAATGCTTACACATGCAATACATATATTCTTTATTCTAGGCTTCTGGAATATATACATTTATTTTTATGTGCTAAGGAACTAATTCAGTTTTCAGGCTAAAGAACTGCACTAACTAATGTTCCTGATAAAGTACCACATAAAGCCCATAAAAATACTACACAAAGACATGTTGAATAATGTTTACAAAGTTTATAGATATATACATTTATTTTATTATATTAATAATTATTATTGTTAGTTTGAGTGCATTCCTTCCCTCTCTCAACTTATCTCAAGTTCCAAGCCTCTCTATAGCTTTACTCTTATTGTGCTAAGGAACTAATTCAGTTTTCAGGCTAAAGAACTGCACTAACTAATGTTCCTCATAAAGTACCACATGAAGCCCATAAAGATACTACACAAAGACATTCTGAATAATGTTTACAAAGTTTATAGTTTAATAACAAGCCAAGTATCATATGTGAAATACAGCTGATGAACTTCTTCATAACATAGTAGATATTGAATCCAACTCCTTTCCACTTGTTACATACCGGTTGGCCACATCCATATTGACTTTTACTAGATTTCTTGGCTTCATGGCATTTCACACAGCTGCTTCTCCCATACAACTGATTATCAATGTTATGACCTTATTGCTAACCCAAACAGTCATTCCTGCAACTTGAGACTCTCCAGGCAAAAGTACCAAACTACAGTTTCAATCATTGGAAAGGAGTTGGATTCAATATCTACTATGTTATGAAGAAGTTCATCATATACAAGATTGAGAAGATTATTCTGTAGGACCTATGTATTAGACTCTTAGGGTTTTTTCAGCAATGTGGTCTGTCTCCTTTAAGGGTAACTTCTCCTTTTGTGAACACTATAAGAGTTTCAGATAGTAATTCTAATCATTCAGCCTGATAAGAGAATAAGCTGAGATAGGCATGGAAAGCAATTGAATGTAAACAATTTTAGAAAATAACTCAGGTATGTTATTCTGTCAATTTAGACAAGCAGTAGGAGTTAGCAGCTGTATTTCACATATGATACTTGGCTTGTTATTAAACTATAAACTTTGTAAACATTATTCAGAATGTCTTTGTGTAGTATCTTTATGGGCTTCATGTGGTACTTTATGAGGAACATTAGTTAGTGCAGTTCTTTAGCCTGAAAACTGAATTAGTTCCTTAGCACAATAAGAGTAAAGCTATAGAGAGGCTTGGAACTTGAGATAAGTTGAGAGAGGGAAGGAATGCACTCAAACTAACAATAATAATTATTAATATAATAAAATAAATGTATATATCTATAAACTTTGTAAACATTATTCAACATGTCTTTGTGTAGTATTTTTATGGGCTTTATGTGGTACTTTATCAGGAACATTAGTTAGTGCAGTTCTTTAGCCTGAAAACTGAATTAGTTCCTTAGCACATAAAAATAAATGTATATATTCCAGAAGCCTAGAATAAAGAATATATGTATTGCATGTGTAAGCATTATAACATATTTGTATATACCTTAATATGTTTCAGTCATGTATCTCTATGGGTTTTATCACCATTATTGTCTCATGCAGTCTTTTTTAAAATACTTGGTACATCATTTTCTTCACTTTTGTATTTACAGTCAATATTGTTCTGATGAAGAATGTACTCGAAAAAAGTTTCTAATCCGGAGGACTTTTTAACTCTTGAATAAACTCTTTGAAGACAAAAAACTCATGAATAAACTTTTTGAAGTCTACACAGATATTATTATTTACTGAAGATATGACTGCAATCAGTATAAAAATATTGTTGGTGACCCAATATAGCCTCAATCGGTTTTTCCTCTTTCACTCCTTTCTAGCCTGGGCCAGATGCATGCCAGCGTGGCCATTTGGCATTAAGACAACCTTTTGAAGATCTGCCTGGTCTAGATTGGCTTTCTCTTCTAAGGTGTCTCATTTTTCCACACTGGAAGCAGGCGCCTTGGGGTTTTGGCACTGCTCTGCGCCTGAGTGTGGTAATGGGTCTGCTCTGGAGCCCTGCGTGGCCAGGGGCCGTGCAGGTTTCCGTGAGCAGTGGGTGCTGAGCAGCCCTGCCTGAACGTGTGTCTGCCTTCAGATAGGCCGAGCACAGCAGTTGGGCGCTAGCTAATTGTGCCACTGGCAATTTCCCCGTGAATGGATCTTCCTCACCCATGCGCTGAATGTTCTTAATTGGCAGGGGACTTTTAACTGTCAGAGAAGCGCCAAGGCCTCTCATGCCATGAATTCCTTCAGTGACGTCTGCAGCTGTCACTGGGGGAATGCTCCCTACACTGCCCTACTTAAGCTGAAATGACGGATAGAGACTCCTTGGGGCTGATGGTTCTGACTGTGCTGGGGGTTTCTGGGTCTCTATCCGGACTGGGTCATCCTCTACTGAGAGTTTCCTACATTTGCTCCATGTGCGAATTATGCCCTCTGGAGCTTTCGGGGGTTGCTGAATGCAGACTCCTATCTGATCCCAGATCTTAAGGGTTAACGTACCTACTTCTGGGTAAAGCAGGCAGTGTTCCCTTAGGTACGCCAAAAGTCTCGGTAGCTCTCGGCTGTGAAAACGCAACTGAAATACCCTGGCCAGGATTCTGAACTCTTCCTCACGAGTTCTTTGGCTAGCGGACGGACCTTGTCGCTGAGGACAAGTCCCCATATTACCTGCGAAGGGTCCTTCGAAGTTTCCTCCTCGGGACGGGTCGACGCGTCTTTGGGCAAGGTAATAGGCTCTGGTGACGATTCTCTGGGTAGAGCTCGGAGCGTGGACTGCTGCCACGGGCCCTCGGTGGCCTCTGCGCTGTCAGGGGTTCACAGCTGACCCTGAGCGGAACGCGTTTTTCCGTAACCTGCAAGCCGCCGCGAAAGTTGGGAGCAAGCTGTAGGAAGCCTCTCTGGAGTGCCTCGCCGCTTAGGCCGCCTTCCCGACCGGCTGGTTTACCGGCCGGGCTGCTGCGCTGTCCTCCGGGATGATCGGACGTGGTTCAAGCGCAGAACCGGACCGTGTGATCGCTTACTCACGGGTAAGATCACGTCTCGGGGTCACCAGATGTTGGATTGGGGCCGTGAGGAGGCCCTTAGGATCCCGGAGGAGACTGGTCAAAGGAACGACACGAGGCAAGATGGAGCGAGGACCAGTGATTTATTGAGGGAAAATCACCAGTATATATTATGTTCAAGGCTGCGCATGGTAGAATGGTCATCTGACAGAAAATCCCATCACCCATTTACCCGGGTTAATTGAGAACCTCTCTTGGGGAAGTTAATTAACTAAGGCAAACACTGACAGAGGAAAACCATTGTCTGAGGCTTACGCCAGAGTAAATATGGCTTCTATTTGCACCAAAGATTAGGCTCGTCTGTGAGTCAGTAATTGCCTAATAGGTAACGGAGGTTAGTGATCTGCTTCTCTCAGCAGGATCGCTGGTCAGGTCAGATTGTGGGTGAATCAACCCTTATTATTAATCCACCCCCCTTAATTTCTGTGCCCGCAGAGCCCACGGGCCAGGAGCGTTCTCGACTGAGGTGGCCTCTGCAAGGGCCGTTCCATGCCCACAGGGCATGGGGAATCCACACTTACTCTTGAGCTCTGGACAAGACTATTCAGAATAGCAACCTCTTTCTATATGCACAGTAGCTGAAATTGAGTAGAGCCTCCTTCACCTGGAAGCATGAATCGGTGGTGGCAAATTGAAATATTACAGAAAATAATTTCCTAGTGTTAATGTTAAGTTTCTATTAATATTACTGTATCTTTGGCTTGCTGTAGGATAGAATTCCTGATTGAATTCACTTTATGGTCTGTAATCATATATGTTATTTTCCTATCTCAGCACTTCAGTACTCCAATTCATTTGATTGTTTGTTATTGTTGTTGTTTCTCTTTCCATGCAGTGTTTTGAAATATGGTTAAAAGGAGCTGAGAATAGGCCTTTGCATGCTGATGAACCAATCTCTGTTTCTTTTCTTACACCTTTCATGTGCATTGATCTTATTGATAACTTTTAGGAAAAATACAATTTCAAATCAGCTTCTAAATATATGACTTTGCCACTCCCCTTACTGTACAAAATCCTGCATTTATATTTTGCAATGAAACAAATATGTGCATGATTGAATTTTCAGATCTTTCCATTCTTTGATTGTTGTTGCTCTGCTTTACAGGGAGCAATTAAATAAATAATTCATGAAATAAAGATGGAGCAAAGAAAAATCCTAATATCACTTTCATGTGATTGAATTTAAAATAGTAAAATCTAGTGTGAATATTTCAGAAGCAACTTACATTCATTGAATTCCAGGCATCGTTATGCATATTTCTAGACTATATACTTAATTCCTGATTGCTGCATGACTTTTTCTACTTATGAGAATGAAAAGACCTCACAAACCATTCATGATTGGATGAATCAAATCATTTGTTGATTCTTAGCTTGTGCTTTGTGTCACATTGGCATCTGGTCCTTTATGCATCAGTCCAAAAATTATCTATGACCTCCTGATGAATCCATAATGTTTTTCTTCTGGTTAGGGCTTCCCCACACATAGAGTAAAGGTGTGGTGGTTAATGTTACTGCTCCATCCTTGGCTGCACAGAGTGATACAGAGAGAAATGCAGATTAGCCCAGAGTTCTCTTTCCCCCAATCTAAAGTTTTAGCCTCCACTGCTGAGTCTTCTATATTTCTAAACAGAACAAATCTATTTGCATTGGTTCAGGCAGTGTGATCATTTCAACAGAGGCAGAAAAACTCACTGGTAGCACTGACTTGTAAGAACAATGACCAAAGTTACCCACTCTAGCATGAAAGTAGAAAAGTAAAGCATAGACAAACAATGTTGCATTGGCTATATCAGAATTTTTTTAAACCCTCTATCCATCAGCAAGATATTTCTTGCACACATTTTTCTTTTTTTAATAACAGCTTGATACTAGGGCTGTTGTACTAGAACAGTGGTGGCGAACCTATGTCATGCATGACAGAGGGGGCACTCGGAGCCCTCTCTGTGGGCACATGCATGGTCACCCCAGCACAGATTCGGGCCACTCCTCTGCCCAGCAGCCTAATGGGAGCACTTCCTCCCTCTCCCAACACAGAGTTCACTCTGCCCAGCAGCCCAATGGGAGTGCTGCCTCCCTCCCCCCAGTGCAGAGTTTGTCCCACCCCTCTGCGGCACGGATGGCAGCCTGTTGACTTTGGGCACTCAGTCTCTAAAAGGTTCACCATCACTGTATTAGAATATGTTACTGAGAAGAGGAAACAAGAGGAGGAAACCCTTGTTTTTTACAGCTTACATGGCTCCCTTGCAACTGCTCTACCTGCAGGGGTTCTCAAGAGGTGCAAACAAGCAGCAAACAAGGCTTTCCTTCCATCCTCCTATGTTGTCACAATGTGAACAAACCTGATTTTCCCAGTGTGACTTCACAGGGAGTGAATATGAGTTAATTTGCATTTCTCTAGTTTCCTAGAGAGGGTGACCAGAATTATCACTCTTTAAAAGCTCACAAAATTGATTTAGCACACAGCTATGTTTGTCCTTTTGCCCAAACAAACATTTTTAGTCATTTATAGCCATTATGCAGGAGGCAGCAAGGAAAACTATACCAAAAGAAAAGAAGCGCAAAAAAGCAAAGTGGCTGTCAGATGAGGCTCTTAAAATAGCAGAGGAAAGAAGGAACGCAAAAGACAAAGGAGAAAGGAAAAAATACAATCACTTAAATAAAGAATTTCAAAGAAAAGCAAGGAGATATAAGGAAAGCTACCTAAATGAACAGTGCAAAGAAATAGAGGAAAACAACTCAAGAGGCAGGACTAGAGATCTCTTTTAAAAAAATGGGGAAGTCAAGGGAACGTTCAAAGCAAAAATGACCACGATAAAAGACAAAGATGGCAAGGAGTTAGTGGATGCAGAAGAGATAAAGAAAAGATGGAAAGAGCACACAGAGGAACTTTACAAAAAAGACCTAAACACCCCAGATAATAACAATGAGGGGGGAATTGAACTTTAACCAGACATCCTAGAGAGTGAAGTCAGAAAGGCCCTAAAAAGCATGGCAAATAACAAAGCCAGTGGAGATGATGGTATCCCAGTTGAATTCTTCAAAGCCCTAAAAGATGATGGAATCAAGCTACTACATGCTATATGCCAGCAGATTTGGAAAACGAAACAGTGGCCACAGGATTGGAAAAGATCAGTATACGTCCCAATCCCAAAAAAGGGCAATGCCAAAGAATGTTCAAATTATTGAACAATTGTGCTCATCCCACAAGCTAGCAAAGTGATGCTCAAGATAATACAGGATAGACTGCAGCAGCATGTGGAAAGAGAACTACCAGAGGTTCAGGCTGGGTTCAGAAGAGGCAGGGGGACCAGAGACCACATTGCCAACATACGTTGGATCATGGAGAAAACAAAGGAATACCAGAAACAAGCTTACTTCTGCTTCATTGACTACACCAAGGCCTTTGATTGTGTGGACCACAACAAAATGTGGCAAGTAATTAAAGAGATGGGATACCAGAACACCTCATATGTCTCATGAGAAATCTGTACATGAATCAAGAAGCAACAGTTAGGACAGAGTATGGAATGACGGAGTGGTTTGGAATAGGAAAAGGAGTAAGACAAGGCTGCATTCTGTCACCCTGCTTATTCAACGTATACACAGAGCACATAACGCGCAATGCAGGGATGGAGGAATCACAATATGGGATCTTTAGTGTATGGGACCAAAGACAGCAGGACAACCGAAGGGTTGGTTTAACACAGGTTTATTGCATGGTGTTCCGGTGAAGCATGAGGTAATGGCGGTGATACATCTCAATATATACAGTAGCCCTCTACATTTGAATCTTGTAGCACGGTAGCTCATTGGCTGCTACCGGCGTGGCCTCGCCCAGGCACGCCTCTTTCTTCTGCTGCTGAATGCGGGGAAGGTTTTCCCGCGGCTGTCCGTGATTGAGCAATGTGAACCATGTGAGACTGAACGCTCGCAGCTGCCCTCTATGGGCTGTCTGCTCGCGTTCCTTTACAGCTGAGATCGTTTGTATTTGGAGTGGTTACATTCTTGCCTTTACAGTACAATGAACATGCACGCATACATACACAACATCCCTCCCCCCTAGGATGGGACGAAGTCCCGCAACCATTGTGGCTTGCCGCACGTGCGCTTGGGGCGTGCCTGCGTCTGACCTAGTACTGGAGAGCCTGTGATTCCTGATTCCGCGGGTGCTTGTCCTGCAACGGGAAACGGGGATTCGTTAGTGGCTCTGTGGGGCGTCCGTGCCTGCCTTGCGTCCGGGGATGGGAACGGAATGAATAGTTGGGAGGTGAACCCCTGCCTGTTGCTCTCGGACCCCGGGGACCCGCCTATTGTGAACCGCGGAACCGATGAGGTCGCCCTTGTGGTCCTGCTACCTTGCGATCCTTGCTCGGGGGACCTTGAGACTGTGGTGGGCGGACTTGCTGTTGCCTCCCGTCTTGGGGGTGTCGGCCTCCGGGAAATTGGCGCTATATTGCATTCTAACTCACAGGGACTACTTGGACTGGAAGTACCAGGGGCTGAACTGAAACCCCTCTTTTCGCTAGGACGGGTGGGGGACCACTCCGCTAACTCCCCCTGGTACTGTAAATCAACGTCTAAACTTCTATGGGCATCTGTGTTTCGGGGAAAATTCCGGGGGGTATGTGTGAGGTCGGGGCTCTTCCTTTCTGCCGCGAACTCCCGCAAAAGATCTCTGTGGATCGATTCCCTTTCCTCCCCCCTTGGTGGGGGCCCATGTTCCCCTTTCCCTCCCCCTTGGGCTAAACGGGTGGGGGAGTACCCTAACGCTGATTCACTGCTTGTCTCGTCTCCGTCCTGCTCTCCGGGGACCCTGCGCCTGAGTTGGTCCACGTGTCGCCTCCACAGGAAACCTGTACTGGTCTCCACGCGGTATGAGACGGGGCCGGTTCATTCTACTACGGTGCCCGGCACCCAGGCTGGCCCCGCGCTGGCGTAGTTCCTGCAGTGCACCGGGGCGCCTATGCTGAAACTCTTTGAAGGTTCCACCCCTATGTTCCACCCCTTGTCCTCTACTCTCGTGGGGTCTAGCTTGGAGATTCCCGTGGCCAGCTTCCTGCGCATCAGCAGCTCTGCGGGGGAGTGCCCTGATGCCAATGGGGTGACTCTGTACCTTAGCAGGAATTGGCACAATTTCAGGTCGAGGTCTCCGGGGCCCATGCGCAGCAGCGCGTCTTTCGTGGTGCGCACGAGGCGCTCTACCTGGCCATTGGTGGCCGGGTGAAAGGGGGCGGAGGTGATGTGCCGAATGGCGTTTCGCTCCATGAACGCCCCGAACTCGGCGGACGTGAAACAGCTAGCGTTATCGCTGACGAGGGTGTCGGGTAAACCGAACGTGGAAAAGACCCTCCGTAGCTGTTTAATTGTTGTGGCCGAGGAGGTGCTCGAGACTGGGATGACCTCCAACCACTTGGAGAACGCGTCCACCACAAGGAGGAAAAGTGTTCCCCTGAACGGGCCAGCAAAGTCTACGTGTACCCGGGACCAGGGCCCCCTCGCTGCGTCCCACTCCCTATGTGGCGAGCGGGCCTCTTCTGGCCTGGAGCTCTGCACGGTTCGCAAGTGCCGACCATGTGTTCGATGTCGGCGTCTAGCTGGGGCCACCAAAAGTAACTGCGGGCCAGCGCCTTAGAGCGGACGATCCCCGGGTGGCTGACGTGCAGCAGTTTAAGCACCCTCGGCCGGAGAGACGTGGGGATCACTACCCGCTGTCCCCACAAAAGGCAGCCCCTCTCTAGGGACAACTCTAGTTTCTTTTTGAAAAATGTGTCGAATTCCGCTGCTGGGGAAGACACGGGCCACCCTTTCTGTACCCAGGAGCAAACTGTGGCCAGCGTTTTGTCCTTGCCGGTCGCTTTAGCGATGTCGGCCGGTACTACTGGAGGGGAGTCTAGGACCTCTATCATTAAAACCTGGTGGTCCCTCTCTACTTCGCCCACGTGGCAGCAATCCCGGGGAATGGGGGACCTCGACAGGGCATCCGCATGGCTGATCTCCTTCCCGGGCCGGTATACCAACGCGTGCTGATACGCGTTGAGAAAAATGGCCCACCTGAGCATTCTCGGGGACAGGATTTGGGGTGTGGGCTTATCTGCGGTGAAAATGCCTAGCAAGGGCTTATGGTCAGTCACTATGGTGAAGGGGCGGCCGTACACGAAATCATGAAATTTCTTAGTCCCTGCAATTATCGCTAGGGCTTCCCTGTCTGTCTGGGCATAGTTCCTCTCTGCTTGGGACAAGGACCTAGAGTAGAACGCTATCGGGGCCTCCCTCCCGTTCTCCAGTACGTGGCATAACACCGCCCCCACCCCCACCGGGGATGCATCGCATATCAGGACCACTGGGCGTTTGGGATTGAAATGGGTCAGTACCGCATCTGATGCCAGGAGTCGCTTCAGGTCATTGAAAGCCCTCTCCTGGTCGTCGCCCCACTTCCATGCCTCGTCCTTTTTTAACAATTTGTGTAGCGGCTCCGCTACTGCTGCCTTCTGCGGGAGGAAGGAGTGGTAAAAGTTGAGCAGTCCAAGGAACGACTGCAACTCGGGCTTGGAGGTGGGGCGAGGGGCCTTCTTGATGGCGGCCACCTTGGATTGGGATGGCCTGATTCCCTCGGGAGTAACACGGAACCCTAGGAACTCGACCTCAGTTGCGAAGAAAACGCATTTGTCCTTCCGCAACCGCAACCCCGCTTTCTCGAATATAGTCAGGACCCTTCCCAACCTGCTTGCTAATTCGGCCCGGCTCCCCCCTGTAATCAATACGTCATCAAAGTAGGGTAACACCCCCTCTAACCCCTTCAGGAGGCGTTCCACGAGTGACTGGAAGATCCCGGGCGCCGAATTCACACCGAATTGGAGGCGCGATACCTGGAACGCCTCTTTGTGGGTGACTATGGTCTGCGCAGCAGCTGCGGCGGGGGTCACCGGGAGTTGCTGGTAGGCTTGGGCCAGGTCGAGCTTAGCGAAACACCTCCCCCCGTGTAACCTGGCCAACAAATGGCTGACTACCGGCACCGGATAAGCATTAGGGCGGATCGCCTTATTGATGGTGCACTTGTAATCAGTGCATATGCGGACCTCCCCGTTGGCCTTGAGCGCTGTTACAATTGGAGTTTCCCACTCCGCAGAATCAACAGGAACAAGAATCCCCTGGCCCACCAACTTGTCCAGCTCCGCCTCTATTTTGTCCTTTAGTGCGAAAGGCACTCTGCGCGGTTTAAGTCTGATTGGACGTACTTCAGGGTCCAGGTCGAAAGTCACTGGGGGGCCCTTGAATTTTCCGAGCCCCTTTTTGAAAACCTCGGGGTGCGCGTCGCACACGCTCTGTATTGGATCAGTCCCGGTGGCGTGTGCTCCCACGGCGTGCACCCCCCCAATGAACAACCCCAGGGGCTGGAACCATTGAGTCCCGAGGAGGCTGCACTTTCCTCCCTTGAGGACGACTAGGGGAAGCGTTGCGGTGTGCTTTTTAAACTGGACCTGGAACTTCCCAACCCCCAACACTGGGATGCGGTTCTCTTGCACGTCCTTTAGTGTGGCCCTCAACGCTTTGAGCTTGGGCCGCACGCGGGGGGCGATTTTCATGAACTCTCCCTGGGGAATAATAGAGTATGACGAACCCGAGTCCACCTCCATTCTAACAGGGGCCCCTTGTATTACTACCTCAACGAAGTAACGGGGGTGCTCCGTGGAAACGCTGCAAACCGGAGCATCGTCCTCGCTGTCGTCGGAGATGCGCCCAACGCCGTCCCGCGTCCTCGTGGTCCGGGTGCCGTCCTTGGGCCTCGTGGTGCGGTCCTGCCTCGCCGAGCGGTCTGGAGAACTCCTTGTTGTGGCTTCGCGCCGTTTCCGGCAGACCTTGGCGATGTGCCCGTGCCGGCCGCAGTTGTGGCACTCGGCCTTGCGGAATGGGCATTTGGCGCGGGCGTGGGCGGCGCCGCAGCCGTCGCAGCACCGGCCCTCTCTCTGGACCCTCCGGACGTCCTCGTCGTCGCTGCTCTCCGCAGACGAGTTCGAAACTCGCCGGGCCGCGCGCACCGAGCTCTCTGCCTTGGCGGGCTTCGGGCGCCAGTGCTGAAGCTCTTGCACCCCGGCAGTCGTGGCCTCCGCGGCCTGCGCCGTGTCGAGGACTTGTTGCCACGTGGGAGGCGGCTCTCTTTTCATCAGCGCGCGCTGAGTCTCGGTATCCCTCAGACCGCAGAGCAGGCAGTCCCGGAGGGTGACTTCTGGGGTCTCCCACTTGCATGGGCCGGCGGCCAGCCGCAGGGCCGCGGCGAACTCGGCGACCGATTCCCCGGGCGCCTGGACTCGCCTCCAGAACGCGCTCCGAGCGGGGAACATCGCTATCGCTGGCCGGAGATGGGCGCGCAGTGCCGCCAGGAGCTCTGTGGCTTTGAGGTCGCCCACCTTCCTCGGCGCGATCAGGTCCACCAAGGTCCTCTTGGTCTCGTGTCCGAGCATGCGGACGAAAATGGCCCTCTTCTTGGCCTCATCTGAGACTTCGAGCTCCACCAGCGCTGCGTTGAAGTCTATCTCAAACAGCTCCAAGTCTCCCGGCTTCCTGATCTCGTAGCCGGCGCATGTTTTGGTCCCGTGGGCAGCCATATCCCACCTTCATCGCCAATTTAGTGTATGGGACCAAAGACAGCAGGACAACCGAAGGGTTGGTTTAACACAGGTTTATTGCATGGTGTTCCGGTGAAGCATGAGGTAATGGCGGTGATACATCTCAATATATACAGTAGCCCTCTACATTTGAATCTTGTAGCACGGTAGCTCATTGGCTGCTACCGGCGTGGCCTCGCCCAGGCACGCCTCTTTCTTCTGCTGCTGAATGCGGGGAAGGTTTTCCCGCGGCTGTCCGTGATTGAGCAATGTGAACCATGTGAGACTGAACGCTCGCAGCTGCCCTCTATGGGCTGTCTGCTCGCGTTCCTTTACAGCTGAGATCGTTTGTATTTGGATTGGTTACATTCTTGCCTTTACAGTACAATGAACATGCACGCATACATACACAACAGGATCAAAATTGCTGGGAGAAACATCAACAATTTGAGATATGCAGATGATACCACCCTAATGGCAGAAAGTGAGGAAGACCTAAAGAAGCTCCTGATTAGGTTGAAAGAAGAGAGTGTAAAAGCTGGCCTGAGACTCAATATCAAGAAAACCAAGATAATGGCAACAAGCCATATCAGTCCCTGGAAAATAGATGGGAAAGAAGTAGAAGCAGTAACAGATTTTACTTTCTTAGGATCCAAGGTCTCTGCAGATGGAGATTGCAGCCATGAAATAAAAAGGCGACTGATTCTTGGGAGACAAGCTATGAAATACCTGGAGAACATAGTGAAAAGTAGAGATATCTCACTGCAAACAAAGGTCCACATAGTCAAAGCAATGGTATTTCCGGTGGTAATGTATGGCTGTGAAAGCTGGACCATTAGAAAGGCTGAGCGAAGAAAAATAGATGCCTTTGAGATGTGGTGCTGGCGGAGAGTTTTGAGAGTCTCCTGGACAGCGAGGAGAACAAATAGGTCAATATTAGAAGAGATTAGCCCTGAGTGCTCCTTAGAAGGACAAATAACAATGATGAAGTTGAAGTATTTTGGACATCAAATGAGAAGAGAGGATTCACTTGAGAAGGCCTTGATCCTGGGGAAGGTGGAGGGCAAAAGAAGAAGGGGACGGCCAAAGATGAAATGGCTAGATGGTATTGTAGACGCAATGGGCACGGGGCTGTGCGGACTAAGGAGGATGGTGGAGGACAGGAGTGCCTGGAGAGTGATGGTCCATGGGGTCGCAAAGAGTCGGAGTCGACTGCGACTGAACAACAACAACAACAAGCCAAAAAGGAGATCCTATTTTTCCTTACCGTACCTTACCTTTCCTTGCTTTCTTTTATGAATCCCAAAGTGTGTTGTGTGTGTTGTTATTTATAAATTAGATTCAAGTAAAATAAATTTGAAAAAGAGAAGGTGTATTTAGTCATTTTTAAAATTCTTAAACCATACATACTCAATTGTTGAAATTATTTACATGGTGAAACCTCTATAAAACCCTTCCTAGTGACATAAATGAATATGGAAATCTAACCATGCATGTGATGTTTAAAAGGTTTTACTTTGCATACTTGTTTAAAATTTGTTTGCCTTAAATACTATGCCATTCCTTTGTTCTCCTATTCTGTTCTACCTGTAGCGATTTAACACTACAAACTTTGTTTCTGCATCAAAAAGCTATAATAGATTCATTAACCATTGTTGGTTAATCAGTATGGGGAAGAACATACCAGTGTTGGTGGTGGAAGAGATTATGTGGAAGGAATGAGAATGTGAGTGTTTCTAGGAGAAAACATCTGCTCCTGGGCTTGAAGATGAAAATTATGTTCTGTAAGGGAATATAGATAGCAGCAAAAAAAAAAAAAAAGGTTGTATATGTTGACATTGGATGTCCCCGAAGTAAACATTGAATATCTTTTCAAGCTGACAATTAATTTGAATTTGACCATTTATATTAGCTGTAAAACAACCACAGGATTTCATCCATTGGTTCCACTAAAAGGCAAAAAGCACATGTTATTCACCTTGTGAACTGCTCGGAAAGTGCACTAAGTGCTATGGGGTGGTGTATAAGTGTAATTGCTATTGCTATTAGTCTTCTCAATATTACTTCTTAATTGGAAACAATGTAACCATTCTGGGATAAGTTCTTCCATATTTGTAGCAACAGTTATAATTTCCTTTATTCAACTACTCGCTAAACCTCTTAATACTTTTGTAGTCCATCTTGGAAAATGTAGATTTCTTTCTTTCTTTTGCTGAATGTACACTATAGGCATTGCTTGAGTCTTTTGTCAAAGTTGAAAAGAGCATTTTTGGAGGATTTGGTAGCAATGAAGACACCAAGGGAGGCAAAGGCACAAAACTTTATTAGAGAGATAGGAAAACAAACAGCATGACTAGCAGAGTAACAGAATTCAAAGAAACATCAGACCTAACATGACTTCTGTTTTTCACAAGCCCCAAAACAACAATGAATGGACAACCCTTGGAATCACTGACGCTAAATCAGTACCTCTTCAGATCAGGCCTACATGAAAGATCAATAATGGCCAATATACCTGACCCTTATGTACCTTTGCAGAGCATATATCTGTTCCTAACACATCTCTATAAGTCAAATTTTAGTATGTTTGTATTTCACTAACTCAAAATGATAACCTTGCATCTCACTAGGAAGCAAACTGATGACCAAGCCAGACATGATAACCAAGGTAGCAGAACTGGACATGAAAGCATAACCATTGCTAAGACCATCCAACTTGGGTTTTTCCAACTTCTCCTCTTAGAACATCAAAGAATTGCGCCTCCAGACATACTTGTTTCCCTTCAGGAAGGCCTTAAAAACATGGATATGCCAGCAGGTGTAGAGTACAACTGGTATAACAACCCAGCCCTGCTGGCTTATTTAGCCCTGCCTGGGGTTCTTATTTACTCCTGCCTGGGTGTCCTTCTTTTTAAGGGGATTGGGGAGGTTTTATAAATGTTTTTAGATAGTCCTATAGTATTCAGTTTTAATTCGCTTTGGGTATAGGTTTAACTGACATTGTGAGCCGCCCTGGGTCGCTTAGGTGAAAAGGGCGGTTATATAAATCCAATAAACAAACAAACAAACAAACAAATAATAAAATACATTTAAAAAGCAGATTTTTCCTTTGGTCATTTGGCCAGATGGCACTGGTTCCTGCTAATTTCCAACAGTTGAAATCTTCTTCAGGTAACCTTTATTAACCTCTGATGTCTGTTGGTATCCAGCCACAACTTAAACATTTTGAATATTGGATGTAAAGAGAAATATTGATTCGTATAACATTAAACCTCCTTACCATTAACAACAACTTCCACAGGGGCACTATGTGGTGTCAATCAAATTATAGAATATTCTTTCCCAAGAATCTAATCCATTTATTAGTTAACCATAAAAGGCAACTGCCTGCAGTTCTTATCAACTCACTGACAGGTTGCAGTTCTGTGTTTCAGCATTAGAGATGGTGGCCAGCAATTCCTGATAGTCTCTTACTTCAGCTTGATAACACAGAGCCTGCAGATTCATCAACCATATCCATTCTGGCACAATCCAAGGTTTATCCAGTGCAGTCAGCCATTGTGAATGATGAACAGTATAGCAAGTTATCAAGTTGGCAACTTTAAAATGTTTCCCCCCAGAAAGGTTGTACATTTTCCAAGCTGCCATAGCAACCTTCAGCTGTTTCTTTTCTAAGGTAATGTCTCCTAGTGTACTATTCTATTTAGGTCTTTAAATCCTGTAATAGTATCTGACACACTTTTTAAAAAACCTAGAACATGGGTGGCAAATTCAGGGCCCTCCAGTGTTTTTGGAAAGGTACAGATTATTATTATTATTATTATTATTATTATTATTATTATTATTATTATTATTATTATTATTATTATTATTATTATTATTATTATTATTATTATTATTATTATTATTATTATTATTATTATTATTATTATTATTATTAATGTGGAGTAATTCTAGCCAGAGGGTGGCCACAGAAAAGGAGATCAGGTCAGAGATTGACCAAACACTTGTTGAGAATCCAGCTCAACAAGGGTGTAAGCATAAAGTCAGAAGAAACTGAAACAGCAGTCAGAGTGAATGGTGCACAAAAAAGTGTCTGCTCCAGCACCGGGAAGCAAGTTTTATTGAAGTTACACAGGTTACACAGGATGTCTACGACAGCATAGGTGCAGTGGTATTCAGCCAATAATATGACATTCTCTATAGCATAACCATATATGGAACATGACCTATATCTTTTGCTAGTACATGCGCAGTAGCTTATATCCTGCCAGAAAAGGCCCAAAGCCTATTCTCTGTGGCGGTACCCTTGCAAAAGCTGTTACCTGTATATTCAGCAGTAGATACGATCTAACTTCAGCTGTAAAAGGCTAATACCAAAAGCATATATTTGAAGATTACATAAAGGTGCTTTTCTGCACCAAACCAGGAACTGCAGAAGCAATTGCCTCTTGTACAGAGGCAGGAAGCCATTGTTGATTCAGGAAATAGCTAACCACAATTGTTACTGTGGTCGGGCGCAGGAAGAGCTAACCACAATTGCTAGCTACACACAGCTAATGTTTTAAGCTAAATGTTATTGAACTCCCACAATAATAATAATAATAATAATAATAATAATAATAATAATAATAATAATAATTATTATTATTATTATTATTATTATTATTATTATTATTATTATTATTATTATTATTATTATTATTATTATTATTATTATTATTATTATTATTATTATTATTATTATTAATTCTCAAACACACAGCCAACAAGATAACAATGCTAGATTTTGTATCAAAATCACTAGTCGAACACTTGTTTATTTATTATTATTTAGATTTCTATACCACCCACTTGGCCAAGGCCAACAGGGCGGTTCACAATTACAATAAAAACATAATTTAAAACTTCATAAAAACTACCCTCCCCCTAAAAGTGGGTGCAGGGACCGAGGGGGCTGGAATTACACTATACCAGCCACCCAATGGAAGTCACCCTTCCACCTGCACCCCATACTTGGCCTGCCAGCCAGGTTTTAAGTTCTTTTCTGAAAGGCAGCAATTCTGTCTGGAGACGTAGCTGTTGGTAGGAGGTTCCAGAGTGCCAGTGCGGACACGGAGAAGGCCCTCCTCCTTGTGCTAGAGAGGCAAGCCCCTCTAGCAGATGGTACAATAAGAGAGCCCCTCTGGTCCACCCTGGTTGGATGGACAGATGTCCTTAGGATGATGCGGTCTCTTAGGTAACCTGGCTCACTGTCATGTAGGGCTTTAAAGGTCAAAACCAGCACCTCGAATTGCACCCGGAGGCAAACTGGTAACCAGTGCAGCTCCCAAAGCAGTGGCGAGGCATGGGCATGACGTCCACACCCCGTCACCACCCGGGCTGCCACATTCTGGACCAACTGTAGCCTCTGAATGGTCATCAAGGGCAGCCCCATGTAGAGCGCATTACAATAATCTAGTCTGGAGGTGACCAGAGCTTGAGTGACTATGACCAGGGAGTCCCTCTCCAGGAACGGGTGCAACTGGCGAATTTAATCGCAGCTGTGCGAAAGCCCTCCTGGCTACGGCTGCCACCTGTTCTTCTAGCAGCAGCCGCGAGTCCAGGAGGACCCCCAAGTTGCGCACCAGGTTTGTCTGGGGAAAAACTGCCCCATCCAAAACCAAAGATGGTAATTCCCTGGACAACCCAGGGCCCCCAATCCATAGCCACTCCATCTTGCTGGGATTCAGTTGTAGCCCGTTGGCCCCCATCCAGGCCCCCACAACTTTCAGACACCCAGACAGGACTTCAATAGCATTGCTGGGATCACCACGGGCTGAGATGTACAACTGAGTGTCATCTGCATACGGATGGTACTGAACCCTGTGGGAACGGATGATCTCACCCA
This sequence comes from Bradypodion pumilum, assembly GCA_035047305.1. NCBI lineage: Eukaryota > Metazoa > Chordata > Lepidosauria > Squamata > Chamaeleonidae > Bradypodion > Bradypodion pumilum. Next base: position 95,380,487 of record JAWDJD010000001.1, read on the forward strand.
GTGTTTTCATGTAGATGTTAAATAGGAGAGGAGAGAGCACCAAACCCTTAGGCACCCCATACTTAAGGGACCTAGGGCTCGACCTCCCACTCTCTAACCACACTGACTGGGTCCGGCCCTTCAGAAATAAGGAAAACCAGGACCACACAGTGCCCTGGATCCCCAAACCTCAGAGCCGTTCCAGAAGTATACCGTGGTCGACAGTATCGAAAGCCGCAGAGAGGTCAAGGAGAGCAAGAACAGACAGACAACCTCCGTCTCGCTCCCACTAGAGATCATCCATCAGCGCAACCAATGCCGTCTCAGTACCATATCTGGGCCTGAAACCAGACAGAAAGGCGTCCAGATAATCCGCTTCATCCAGTACCCCCTGTAGCTGACGTGCCACTGCCTTCTCCAGCATCTTCCCCAAAAAGGGGAGGTTGGAGACAGGCCTGTAATTGGACAAAACGGCTGGGTCTAGAGATGGTTTTTTCAGGAGGGGGTGCACCAAAGCATGTTTTAATGGTGCAGGAAACACCCCCTCCCACAAAGATGCATTAATTATCCCTTCAACCCAGCCAGCTGTCACCTTCTTGGAGGCCTTCAACCAAGAGGCCTTCAACCAAGAGGGACAGGGGTCCAATGGAAGAGCAGTGGCACAAACAGCTGCAAGGAGTCTGTCCACTTCATCAGGGCCAACTGGATCAAACCGATCCCAGATGACATTGCAAGACTGTGCTCCAGTTTCCTCCGGACCCTCCCCATCCATGCCAGGATTAAACCCCGAGCGAATCTGATCGATTTTCTCCACCAGTGTGCTCCAGTTTCCTCCGGACTCTCCCCATCCATGCCAGGATTAAACCCCAAGTGAATCCAATCGATTTTCTCCACCAGATGCTCAGCAAAGTCCTCAGCTGACCCCTGCCAACTGGGCACCGCCCCCCCCCTACCAAGGAGGGACCTGGTCACCCGGAACAGGGTGGCTGGGCGATTATCAGCGGAGGCAATAAGGGTGGTGAAGTATTGCCGCCTCACCACCTCCATCGCCACTAGATAGGCCCTAATAGCGGCTCTAGGTAGTGTCCAATCAGAATCGCTCTGAGTATTCTCCCAGCGGCTCTCTAGGCATCTCTTTGCCCATTTAAGCTCACGCAGTTCATCTGTGAACCATTGAGATGGTCATGCCCCACGGGCTCAGAGAGGCCGCAGTGGCGCGATTTCATCCAAGGCTGCCGCTGTCACCCTGCACCAGAAGTCAACCAGCATCTCAGAAGAATCGTGTCATCGATCCAGAGGAAAATCCCCCAGTTCCTTCTGGAATCCAACAGGATCCATTAGTCGCCGGGGGCGGGCCAATTTAATAGGCCCTGCCTCCCTACAGCGAAGCATCCCCCCCAGGAAGTCCAGAGTCACCAGATAGTGATCTGACCATGGCACAGGTGTTATATCTAAATCCTGTAAACCCAGATCACTCTGCCACTGCTCCAACAAAAAAATTAAATCTGGTGTATGACCACTGCGCCTGGTCGGACCCTGAGTTACTTGAGTCAGGCCCATGGCTGCCATGGAAGCCATGCACTCCTGTGCCACCTCAGAGCCAGTCCCCAGTGACGGCAAATTGAAGTCCCCCAGAATCATCAGCCTAGGGAACTCCAATGCCAACACCGAGACGGCCTCGAGGAGCTCAGGTAGGGAGTCCCTTACCCTGCAATGGGGCAAGTACAGGAGTAAGACTCCCAACTGACCCTTAGGGCCAAACTGCAGGAGCAGAGTCTCACAACCCGGAATTTGTGGAGCATTGGCTCTGGCGGCTCCTAGTGACTCCCTGGCTATAATGGCCACACCACCACCCTTACCCTCTTCCCTCGGCTGGTGCCAAATACCAAACCCGGCCGGACACAATTCCGACAGAGGAACCCCACCCTCCGGTCTCAGCCAGGTCTCGGAGATGCATGTCAGGTCACACACACCCCGAATGGCATCCTCTATCAGGGGGGGCCTTATTACAAACCGACCTGGCATTCATCAGCACCAGCCTAAGGGCAGAACCACCCTGGATCGTCTGCTCAGGGCCCAGAGATGTAACCGGGGGGCTGGAACAAGGGACGGATACTAACCATCGTTCCCTCGTTCTCTGAGAGTGGCCCGCCCCATGGTACCCACTATATCACCCCATGCCCATCACAACCCTTATATTGGCCCCCGGAACCTCCTCAATTACCCCAGACAGAATGCTGCCCCTGATACCCAGCTGGCAAGGCAATCGTTCCCTCCCACTTTGCCCCACCCCTTAAAACCAGGGGAGGGGAGCGGCTTTTGGGGCCAACAAACAACTCCAGGTATTACAGTCCTACTCCCCGTCCCTCCCCTTCCAGCCGGCCACCGGTCAAGCTCCGTCAAATCCAACTCCAGCAGTAGCGATGGTGTTGGTGGAGGGGAGCGGCTTTTGGGGGCCGGCAAGCGACCCCAGGTGTAGCTCGTCCTGCTCCCCACTCCTCCTCCGGCCAGCTGCCGAACGAACCTCCATACTTTTCCCCCACCAAAAAACGTAATATTTTGGGTATTATGCTCCAAAAATCTGTCAGTCTGTATTTTAAAATCCCAGAGTACTTTCCTAAGTGTTTAGGACTAAGTGATGTATCGGCGAATTATGTGAGCAGATCTGAGCAGAGTGGCCTTCTGCAGCTGACTGATGATGATTTTGTCAACTCAAATTGTTTCTAAGTGCCTGCCTAGGTCTTTAGGCACAGCACCCAGTGTGCCAATTACCACTGGGACCATCTGTACCGGTTTTTGGCAGAGTCTCTGCAGTTCAATTTCCAGGTCCTGATATCGAGTAATTTTTTCAAGCTGTTTCTCGCTGATTCTGCTGTCAACAGGTATGGCAATGTTGATGATCCATACTTTTCCCCCCTCAAAAATCGTAATATCTGGGGTATTATGCTCCAAAATCCTGTCAGTCTGTATTTTAAAATCCCAGAGTACTTTTGCATGTTCATTCTCAATCACATTTTCGGGCTTATGATCCCACCAGTTCTTTGCTACGGGCAAATGGTATTTGTGACACAAATTCCAATGAATCATTTGAGCAACTGTATTATGGTGCTGTTTATAATCAGTCTGAACAATTTTCTTGCAGCTGCTCAGTATATGGTCTATAGTTTCATCTGCTTCTCTACAGAGTCTGCATTTGGGGTCATCACCTGATTTTTCTATTCTAGCCTTAATTGCATTTGTTCTGATGGCTTGTTCTTGAGCTGCCAGGATCAGGCCTTCTGTCTCTTTTTTCAGTGTTGTTGTTGTTGTCGTTGTCGTTGTTGTTGATTTCTACCCCACCCTCCTAGTGCAAGGGGGATGATAGTCTAAAATCGTCTTGAGGGGAACAGTTTCATCCTTGAACTTGAGACCCAGTAGAAGTCATAAACAACAGAGCAGAACGCCCCCTGAGAACTGCTGCTTCACTGCATTGGATATACTTGGTCTTTATTCATTGTTTACTATATTTGCTTTAACTTTAAATAATGAATTAAAATGAAGCCATCTGATGGCCTGCAGTTGGCATTATTAGCCATTCACAAATTTAAGCTGCCATTTTAAGAGGTTCAGTTGAATGTTGAAGGAAATAGGCAGAGTAAAATTTGTGTGATAAGTGAAGACATTTTCTGCAGGTGAACTGTTAGGTCCATATTTTTCTACAGTCAAGGCAGGAGTTTATTTTTAAAAACCTTTTATTAATTAAAGTAGAAAAAGAAAACAAACAAAACAACAAAAATAAACCTAAACAAAAATATGTATAATATAGTATAACTTTTTACGTTTTCCTACCATCAGTGGGATTTGTAAACCTTCTCCATTAAATATTTGTGATATCATTAAAAATTTTATATTTGCATTCCAAAAACATAATACTGTACATTTTATTCTGGCTTTACTCCTTTCCCATTCACCAATAGATAATCTAAAACTTCTCTCCATATCTTTCTAAAATCACTCTTTTTTTGCTAATCCCTTTTTAAACTTTATTTCACATGTTAGTTTATCATTTATAATTATATTCCATATCTCTTTATATCAATCATCCAATTCAAATTCCCAATCTACTTTCAATTTTTAAACAAAATTTAATCTCAATACAACAATCATCTTTCTTTTTCCATTCTATATGCATATTTCCAAAACCATTAATAGTGCTATTTTAGGACAAATCTCCAATTTTATAGACAATTTTTCATTAATTTAAAAACGTTTTCCATATTTTCTTTACACCATAAATGAAAATATGTTCCAACTTCTTCTTTTTACAACTCCAGCAGTCTTTTGAATATTTTGAATTATACTCACTTTGGTGGCTCTAGTCAGCATCTTTTAATTTTATTACTATACTCAAAAATATTCTTTTTTAAATAAAGTACATTTCTCTGAGCTTTTTTGATTTCTATTCTTTGCAACTCTTTCTTTAAAGCTAAAATCTCATTCAGAAATATTTTATCTCTTTTATAAATATACTTCTCCGTATCCTTTAACAATCCTTCTAATATTTTCTTTTTTCTTCTCTCTTTTTAAAATATGTTAGCTTCTTTCACATTCAGTGCAATTACTACCATTTTAATCAAATACCACAATATGCCCCTACTAATGTCTCCATTATCATTTATCTGTCATAGTTCCTTCCATTCCTTTACAAATTTTTGTACAATTTGTTTATTTCTTACATTCAAGTCCATCCTCCATCTTTTTGCTTCTCTATAATCACATTTACATGCCAACTGCATATTCACCATTGTATGATCACTAATTTTTATTACATCTACTGGTACTTCAGTTCTTGTAAATCTTGATAGTACCTTACTCGATACAAATATATAATCTATTATTGAGTATTTATTATGAACATATGAAAATATCTATAAACTCTTTCTTCACCTTTCATTTTTCTCCACACATCCTTTAAATTTATTTGATTTATTAATCTATTTAATATTGTTATTCTATTCTTAAGATTATCTATTGTTACTTTAGATTTATCTAACTATCTATCCAAAACCATATTATAGTTTCCCACTAAGATAATCATTGCTTTACTTTCTTTTTGTAGCAAAAGCAGGAATTTCAGGGATATTTCCATTCATTCAGTGCTAAATAAAATGAATAAACTCTCTCTCCATAATTGTCTTTTTTTCCTTGGTTAGAAATCTTCCTTAGGGTTTGGGTGATAATTCTTCATTTATTATTACAAGCTGGTGATTTGTGCTTTTTATAATTAAACATATTCATAATATATTTAATTAACATAATTAAACATATTCATGAAATACAGGTCAAGAGCAGCTACTGTATATAGCAACATGCAACCTTCACTTAGAGAAAAACTCAATTGTCTGATGCTGGGGTTGAATGCTTCATCAAGCTTTGGTTCAGTACTTAGATGTTTTTGACTAGCCGATGTTGGTAACAAAAGGTAATGTGTAGAATGATTTAGCAGAACAATATCATCTCTTAATTGACAAGGCAGAATAATACTGTGTGAAATGTGAAATAATTAGACATTTAAAAATATGGTCCTGTAATGAACTTAGAAAAAAAGAAATTGAGCCAGATAGATACCAGAGTTTAAACCTAGTTCCTCCCTCTCCTTTTCTCTATAATCACCCAAGCATTTAAGTAGAATGGAAAGGTTTTTACAGTAAAAGCAAACAAGATTGGTGCCAGACAAGTGCATACAAGGATCAATCTTGTTTCCTCTCTGGGTTTTTAGTTTTTATGGTGGGATTTATGTATTTCATTATAATAGTGTTGTATGCTGCCCAGAGTCGCTTGCCGAGTGGGCGGCAATACAAATTTGACCAATAAATAAATAAATAAATAAATAAATAAATAAACAGCACTAGATAACTGCTATAGCTCCGCTTGGTTAGTACTTCAGATGAAATCAACAGAGCTGGTGAAGATCTGCCGATGCAGCCTTTGTGTAACATGTTGATCAGACAGTCACCTCACACTCATCTGGCAATAGTCTGGTGCCCATATGAATTCTAATCAGCCAAAAAATTTACTAATACAGAAATGTGGATAAATTTACCATAATGTTTGTTATTAGTTTTGGCAAAAGTGTATTCGTTTCAGAGCTATTGCATGCCAAAAAAGTGAATCCAGACATCCAAATTAATAATCTGACAGAATTACTGGGAAGGATGTTGTTCAAGTGAGAGGCCTTTTTCCACTCCAGTAGTATCATGGGAAGGTGAGAGCACCAATGAGATCATTGGCCCCACTCTGAAACTTTGGAAGGTTAGTTCTATGAATTAAAACTCATCAAGTCTCACAAGTAGCATGGAATCTTTTTAGCTGGGGGATTTTGGAAGCTCTCTAGACCAAAAGTACTGTGATTCACCCACTGTGTCCTTACCTCCCAGTCCCTGCAAACTCCTATGTTTTAGGGAATGGCTTTATTTGTGGTACACTGCACACAGAGGTTAAAATATTGATTGTACAGCCATCCTTTTGCAGGATGTGGCACAAAAAAATTCATTCACTTTATTTGAGACCTCATGCGACATTATAGAAGATCCTGCTGTAAAGCTATATAATATAATATAATATAATATAATATAATATAATATAATATAATATAATATAATATAATATAATATAATATAATATAATATAATATAATATAATATAATATAATATAATATAATATAATATAATATAATGGTACCTCGGACAACGATTTTAATCCGTTCCATGGGGCTCGTTGTTATACGAAAAAATTGTTATACGATGCATGCATCGTATATCGATTTTCCCTATGGGCTGCATCGTACAATGATTTTTTTCACTAAGCGGTTTTTCCCATTGAAAATTTGTTGTATGATTTTTTTTTCCGTAGGGGAAATTGTTATGCGGGATGCCATTTCCCCCAAAACCTAATTGTTATGTGATTTCGTTGCTATATGGGGCAATCATTGTATGAGTTTTTGCTGTATAATAATCTTCAGGATATATTGGTTCCTATTATAAGTTAATATACAGTCTCAGGTTCAATTCATGTGTTAAGAGAAATATGTATTTCCTGCTATGATAACATTTTTCCGCCAGACACACAATTCTTTCAGAATTCTATTCCTAAGCAATCATATTTGCAAATGAAGCCTCTGTTTACTTCCTATATATAAATAAATATTTAACTCTGATAAAAATTACAATGCAAAAGGAAGTTAATTTGCAACATGCCAAAGCAAGGAAAACACATACTAGGATAAACAGGTGTGGTTTTTTTCCCAACTCGTAGAAGATTTCTGAATCTAATAATATTCTAGCTGTGTTGCCTAGTTTGATCCTCTGTTATATATATATGTGAATAATCTGCCAGAAAGTATTGAGCAAGGGCGTGGGGTTGAAATTACCTCTCACCTCTGTCTGCTTTCTCATGGAGGGTTTGTTTCTCCTAATTATCTTAGTTACACATCATTCCTGAGAGCCTTGGACCACACTTACTGTGTTGGATGCGAGTGTCTTTAATGATTGACCCATTATAATTTTAAGTGAAAATTCAAACCCAGAAAAAAATTACTTACTTTTTTCCTGGTTGATTTCCACTGTCAGCAGTGTGTTTTCACCATTTCTCATTTCTCTGATATTGTGCCACCGATTATAGAATACCAAAGGACTTTGTAGCCTCTTTTTTTGCTCACTCTTTTTTTTAAATTTAAAAACAACCAAGCTTGTGTTGAATTTTATGTTGGGAAATAGAGACAGAATGACTGCAGAGATGAATTAATTCCTCCATGTTTTTTTCAATAGCTTGCAACATTTGGACTGCATGCAAATAATCTAACTTCCACCTTGGCTACAAGGCACTCCTGCATCCCAGCACACTGGTAGATTTCAGAGTGTGCTGGCTTAGCATCATCTGAAAGAGGGGGGAAAGTCTCATTTGAAATGCAACTGATTGTTCTTGACTGAGGAAAGGAGTGCAATGTGGCCATCAGATGATGGAAATGCGTCTTGATCCATCTCTGTCTAGATTTTTAAAAATTCCATCTCTTATTTGGTTTGCAAAATGTATTTTTCTGTGCATGCTGTTAGAGTCAAAATATGTGAATTGAAATGGTGATCATCTGAGAGCCTAAAACTTTAGTGATTTTTTTTTTGTTAATAAAAAATATGCAGATAAAGATCTCTTACTGATATGGTTTATATATACCTGGTGGCTTGGAGGCTAGAGAATCATGCTGAGATTACTTGTATAGACATGATGCTGGCTTGCCTTCTAACCATTGTTAGAACTGATGGAAGTGGCTGTTGGATTCCTTTCTTTCTCTTTCTAGCCTCTTTTGATTCTAACAAGAAGTTCACCCACTTCCACCAGTTTAATCCAGCATTGAGCATTGCATTAGCACTCTTGTGACTCATGTTATGTTAGGCCTGTAAAATGGTCAAAATATGTCAGGCCTAACTGTTCCCCAATGTAATAATTTGCTGTCTGTAATACATACCTGTCAACCGCGGCTCCGGAAAATACGGGACCTGCGCAAATGGTTCTGCGCAGGTCGCCTTCTGCGCGACCTGCGCAGAATGGTTCTGAGCAGATCGCCTTCTACGCATGCCTAGAAGGGGATCTGCGCAGAAGGGCTGCACAGTACCTCTTTTCCCCCGCTGCCAATTCTGGGTTTTTGGCAGCTGCGGGCGGGAAATGACGCAAATTGGCGCCGAAAATCGGGAAATCCCGGCCAATCCGGGAAGGTTGACAGGTATGCTGTAATATCCTGCTAAATGAAAAGGGGATTATTATCACCTAACAAGTATAGTTTTATGATTAAAATAATCGTTTGCATCCACCTATGATTCTGTAAGAATATAAGAGCCATGTTGATATCCAGACCAAAGCCCTAGTAAGGCTCTCTGAGAATCCCATCAACAGACTAAGAACATGATTGCACATATCTTCTTGTATGCTTTCTAACTATGGTACAGAGGAATACTGCTTTTTATCCAGCAGTAATTTCCTTTTAACTAGTGGGAGCTAATATCTACACTGCTTACTATATCCTGTGGGGAGTTCATACTGACCAGTAATAAAATGGAATGATGGACCTTACAGATCTTTTGAGATCACTTTATCAGTTTTGCCACATTACCATTAATATCAGTACAGAGCCATTTTCATTCAGTTTCATGATGTAACACTGGAAAGTTTACACATTTCAATAGTAATTTAAATCAAATAACATATTGTAATTTACATGTATTGTATTTCCTGTTCTTTGAGGCCAAAGTATATGCTTTTCTACGGATGAAGATTTTGCTAAGCTCTGCAAGGAATGTGTGAGATTTTGATATCACTGGTTTTTAAAAAATACAATTTACCAAAATTCCCAAAAAATGAATATGAGAGAAAGGAAGACTGACAAATTCACCACTTCATCCCTAATTTGCATATTTTAGAAGCTTAGACTCTTCTTTTAGGAAACTACGGTCTTCTTGTTCTTCCTCTGAACATATGTACTTCTGTCACTGATTATGACAAAAACATGAGTCCTTTGCAGCACTGTGTGGAATTCACTGCACCCACAAATGTGCTTCCTGAAGGAGCCCCAGGTGTGAAGACTGATGTTTGTTTTCAATTTTCTACATGTGTAATGGTCAAGGAAGAGTGTGGAAATGTATAGCTGCTGGGTGAGCCTACCCTTCTGTGTTTCTTTCTGCCAAGCACTCATTTATTGTTAATTATGATGGAAACAATAATGCTTTAACCAAACATAAGTAACTTGGATTAATCAGCTGCTTTGCAGGCAGACACTTGTTCAATTCCCTGGAGTTCCCATCACCAAATTGTAGTAATGATGCTGATTTGCACAGTGCTATTGTTTTAGCTGTAAATACCTGAATTGATTACCCAGGAGTCCTTGCCTCAATGTAGCCTTGTTTTTGCTTTGTTCTTTATTATGTTAGGTATCCGGCCCAGCGGGGAGAGGGGGGGAGTGGCTGTAACCATGACAGAGTCACCTTGGGACTTCCAAGTATGGTAATCTAAATGAATTCTTTGTTGCTGTAAATTACAAACAGAACAACAGCCGCCTGCGCCCACATTTATAAATATGTATGCTTTCTCTGCCGTCATGAAATTATTATGGTGAGGAATAGATCAAAGTGAATTAGCACCTGCCAAGTAAATTTGATAGGTCATTTTGCACTTTAATTTTATGCTTTTTCCTGCACATCATGACACAGAAGCAAAATTAACACTGCCGTTATCCTTTGTTGACCTAGATGGCAGCATTTTTAATTGGTTAATGAGAAGCGCTTCCATGGAAGCTGATTGCACAGGCCTTAAATAAAGGCAGCAGCAGGAGGTTTATAGCATAGTATGGAAACTCCATGACCACATTCAAAAGTAATGGAGGGACTGGTCAGCCTAATTCTTGACTATCTCCTTTTTCAATCAATTAATTTGTAACCTCTGTGGCAACATCTCATTTACACATCAGTCTGCATTTGAGAAGGAAAGAACATGGATGCAATTCCCTAACATGTAAATTTCAAATAAGACCAGCGTTGGAAAACTGGGCTATTTAAAAGGTAACACTGTCCTAATTTATGTATAACTCATGAGAACAGCAAATTAGGCCACCATCCCTGTACAAAACAAATAATTTCAATCTAATAAATGATCTATGAGCATTATTCCAATGTATTTGCTTTTCTCTCTCTCATTTGTTGTAATGCAATATTTGATTTTGTTAAACCACAACTGACCATACCTGTCAAGTTTTGGGAAATTCCTGTCAAATAAGGGAAATTTCCCATCCAAAACGGGAAACTGGACATCTATGCTTATCTTGTGTTGGCCTCCAGTCTAACTCCAGTCTAATTGCAGTCTAACTAATACACGATAACAGCGGGAAAGAGTGTAAAATACGGGGCTTTTACAGAAATTTCCCGAAACTTAACAGGTATGCAACTGACCTAAGCTGCAACAGGGAACTTCAGTTACTATTAATCTCTATCTAGAGATCACAGTGTTAAACCAGGATTGAAAAGCAGGATGTAGATTGTTTTATGAAGCAGAAGTAGCAGTTGTAGGAAGGAGAATAAGAAATAGATGTTTCTGTCTTGAACTTCTGTGCTCAAGTCAACGTAAAAAAATACAACTTACTGCAGTAAATAAACCTAGAAAGAGGACTCCCAGATGCATAACACAACCTTCCCTTGCCTGTCTTTTCATGCAATCTGCCACTTCCCCAAATTTGTGCCAGAATTCCCCTCTGCTCTCCAGAACAACCTTTGAGTAGAAGCATTCCCTCCCTGTCCTAATGGTGGAAACCATTTTGTCAGCAAGGAGACACAAGTTGTATTTCACCCTCTTAAGCAAGACTGTGTTATTTCTGGCATCCCTTTGAAATATTGGCTAAACAATTACAAAAAAAGTAGTTAATAGTGTTGTAAAGCATGGCGCCACATGGATGGGACCAGGGGTGGTGGTAATATGGTAGCTTGGCTGAGAAACAGTCCTTTTAAAAGTCCTTTTAAAACAGCCCCCTTTCCTCTCACCTTCACACACACACACTGAGCAGACCCAGCCGTTGGAAGCTGCCTCACTCAAAGATAGCTTTTACCTTCAAAGACTGGGATGCCCTGGCAGATAATATTCCTAGGCCGATGATAGGAGAAAGAGTTACTCCCTCCGTATCTCCATAGAGACCTCATCTCTCAAAGTAAAATGTCCCTCTGAGAAATGTTGCATCTCAAGGCTGAGCCGGTGTGAAGATGTAGCCATGAGGTTACAAGATAAAGTTGACCTTATCTTGGCTCCTCTCTGCTCCGCAAAATACTCCCTCTCCTCCTGGTCACAAATGAGGCTTTTGTCGTATTTTCAAGCTTTCATTGAAGAAGTTTTTTCATACACAAATATATCAAAATGCAGATCAAAGCAATCAATCTAACTCTACTTTGAATCCCTAAATACACTTTCATGTCTACAGATAGGACCCCTATATCTATCCTAACTTAAACAAGCTAAATAAAATAAGAAATAACTAACTCTTCTAAGTTGGCATTTCTTCTGTCAGATTCTAAGTACTTTACCCCAGATGGTTTTGGCAAAGACTCAGAGACTGATGCGCTGGGCTCTCACCCCCTAGGATTTCTCCCTAAGGTTCCATGGTGCTGGTTCAAAAGAATGTAGGCTCATGTCTACTTCAAATTGGTGCATGTTAAAAGGAACGTAGGCTCGCACCCACTTCTAATTGGTACTCCTGAACCTCAAATCTTGGTGTTTATATTCTATTTTGATCACACACACCTCTCTCCAGAATGTGGAAGTATCTGGTTGTTTTGACTAACAGGTGTTTATCCAGGTGTTTTCCCAGACCATGATGTAACTAATGATGTAACCCCTCTCACAGGTGTTGGGTATTCCATAGTCCACTACTATGGGAATGTCATATTTCCCCTTTCTAAGGTAATGGTTGAAAGTGTGAATGTCAAAGTCTGAAATGACAGGTGAAAGTGTTCTTCTTCCTGTTAAGGCTTGGGTGGAGTTCCTCTCCCCTCCTTTGAGTTGAATGTCCCATTGTTACCCTGGGTTTATCTCTGTTCAAATGCTAATGCACAAGTGTGAACTCTCTCACAGGTGTTTAAATGCTGCTTAGCAACCCAGACGCTTGATGACGTCTTGATGTGTGGAATGTGAATTGTATGTGTACTAGAATGCAACTGACATCAGAGTGCTTTCCCTATCGAGTTAGCCTTTCTCAACCTTACAGAGAATATGCTATATGAACTTTAATCTATACCTATAAATCTGTGCGTTAACCATTGGAATGTGACAAAGGATGTTTAGCCAGGCCCCACTAGCCCCGTCCAAGCCTCCGTGCACTCGCCCGACCAGGGTTTGCAGGTAACTGTCAGGTTGAATTTTGCACCAGTGGGGTAGGAGCCCCCCGATCGCAAACAAAAAGAAAGGACTCCATTTCCCAATGTTCCTTGGGCCACGCCGCGCCACAGCCAATCAGGCTGAGAGGCACAAGCAAAAAGGAACGTTCGGAAATGCGCCCCAGCCAATCAAAATGAAGCCGCAGAAAAAAAACCGCTGCACAAATGGTAAAAACAAACCCAAAACTACAAGCCCCAGAGTCCTGCGCGCCATGACCATGCAAAATGCTGAGGAAGCCAGCACGTGAAAAATACAAATAAAAAACACACTGGGAGCACAAGTCCGCCGCAGGCAGATGCAGCGCCTTACAGCCACGCAAAACAAAATACCACAAAACTACACTGCGTAACACCCACTGTCCTTCTTTCCCGGGGCAGCGGGGCAAGGCCGCAGAAAGAAAAGCCCCCGCCGCTACGGTTCCCACGGCCCGGCCAGCGAGGCCAAGCCGTGGAAAGAAAAGCCCCCACCACTACGGTTCCAGCGGCCCGGCCAGCGAGGCCAGGCCGCGGAAAGAAAAGCCCCCCCATGCAAAAACAAAAAACAAACTTATTAAAAAATAATAAAAATAAATTATTTAATACTTAAAGAAAACAATTAAGTAAAACACAAAAACACAAAAAAACATCCAAAATTACACAAAACCAAATGAAAACACTACAAATTACACAACAAAACAAACACAAACACCGCCCAGCCAAACACCACAAAAAAGAAAGAAAAAACCCAAAATAAATAAAACTAGCCAACTCACCAGCACACGTCCGCCCTCAACGACGCCCAGAACACAAATGAAGAAACAAAGAGACTACACCGGAAGACACTCCACCGAGAGGCCAAGAGAGAAAAAACAGTCAAAGAAAAAAGAAATCCACTAGCAGCCCCATCTGCAGGGCACAATAGTAAAAACAAGTCAACAAGACACAACAGCCCCAAACAAAAAGCCACAAAAGTAAAAACAGGTCAAAAACATAACAATACATCACAATTTTACACAAATCACAAACATATATCAAAAAATTATTTGATTAAATAAAAAAACCAAAAAAATATATCATCCTTTGTAATTTTTTAATCCACCAAAAAACCACCCAAAAAATTATCACAGTTTATAACAGCCCGGCAAAACAAAACTGTATAAATAAACATTTTAAAAATGACAAATAGAGACTAACCTCTTTTTTAAAAACATTAACAAAAAAACAACAACCTTCCAACACAATTTAAAACAGCCCGGCACCACCGGGCAAAATCTGCTAGTACTTAATAAATGTAAAGAAATTAAAATATGTGAATATCCCTTGGGATTATCATGACACATAGTTCTATTCACAAGCCATGACATTGTGCAGGGGGATATCACAGGGATGCTTTCCTCAGCCCCAAGCACTATGGTTGGGAATAGTGACATTGCTGTGGCACAAACGTTTAACAACTATGAGGTCTCACATGGGAATCGTGGAAAATTGCCTGGGACACAGTTAAAGTTACTTCACTCTCATGCTGTAAATGCTATCTATATACTTGAGCATTAAATTAATATCATAGCCAAATGTTCACCCAATTGGTGGCCTGAGGCAAGCTTTGAGGCAAGCTTGCACAACTTGTGCAATAACCATATGGGGCTTCATAAACAACCTGTTGTTGCTTGCTGAGAATTCAGAATTAGGGCAGGTGAGGGAAAATGAAGCCTTTTTCAGGAAATAGTCCATAAACTGATTAGCTTGTAGGCCACAAAATGTGGATGTCTTTTGTGGAATGTGACATGGTCTCTCATTCAGCCATATCATATAGGTGAGTCGTCTCAAAAGATTTGCCTATAAAATCAGCTTTAACTTCTTCAACTACATCAGTTTCATTTCAAAGGGGATATAATAATAATTTTGTATTAGAAATTATTCTGGGTTGAAAGGTTTTTTGCGGAAGAAACTCCACTCAGGGAATGCCCAAATGAGGCTCCTTTCATGTCCTCAAGAGCTGGGAGAGAGACAGGCGCTCAATCTGTCATGCAGTACCCAGGTCTCAAACTGCCAACTTGCCAGCCTTTCAGCTAATAAGGCAAGATTCCTAGTCACTGAGCCACCACAGCCCCTTTTTCAAAGGGGATGAGATTTCTCAAACAGTCATTTGCTGTCATACCTCCCTATTCTAATTCCTCACTTATATATCCCTTTTCAAAAAAGGTGCATTACTTTCTGCTCAGATATCTTCATGATGCAATAATCTTCACTAAAACAATGCACTTAAAACAACGATAAGACATTTACTGGCTCCAGATCCTCCATTTTTAACTAGAATACATGCACACAAAATCCCAAACAAAAATGAACCTTTGAGGTTGGGAGAGAAGTAGAATCTGCATTGAGATTAAGCCAAGCCATAAAGAGTAATTGCTCTGGGCTGGGCTCGAGTACTGTAGGTAAGCCTGTGTATGGAGTTCCTCTCTTTAGTGTAAGGGACCAAAGACAATGAAACAGCCGAAGGGTTGGCTTAACACAGGTTTATTGCATGATGATCCGGAGGAACATGTGGTAATGGCGGATGGGGAGCTCAATATATACAGCTGGCTATACATTTGAATGTGGCACGTCAACAGACTATTGGTTGCTGCCTGCGTGACGTCGTGGGAGGTCACGCCCTTCTTGACCAGGTGAGGAGGTCGCGGGGAATCTTCCCGCGCTGCTGAACCAGGTGACTATGATCCATGAGAGCTGGACGCTCGCTACTGCCCTCTGGTGGTCACTAGCTCGTGTCCCCTTATTAGGTTACATTGATACAGCTGATGGTTATAATGTTGCACACAGAAAGGTTACATTGGTAACACATGGCAAAGGTACATTGTTAAAGGCACAGCTTTACAGAACACAACATCCCTCCCCCCTAGGATGAGACGAAGTCTCTCAGCCAAGATGGCTTGTTGCATGTGCGTTTGGGCCGTGAAGAGGGCTGCCCACCCCGGGGGCGTTATTGCTTCTTTGTTCCCTGGTCCCTTGTCCTGAAATGGGAGAGGGAGACTTGTTAGTGGCTTGCCGCTGTCTGGCGGCCTTAGGGGAAGGGAAAAACTCCATTGTGGGCAGACCGGGGGCCGTCGGGGCTAACGAAAAACCCCTCTTCTCGCTTGGACGGGTGGGGGACCACTCCGAAACCCCCCCCCCGGTTCTGAAAATCAAAATCTAACTTGGTAGGGGTACCCGCATTTGTGGGGACTTTCCGCGAGATATGTATGGGGTCGGGATCCTCCTCCTCGGAAAGATCCCCTAGGATATCTACGAGAACATCCTCCTCCCCCCTTGGTGGGGGCCCGCGGTCCCGTTTCCCTCCCCCTTGGGCTGAACGGGTGGGGGAGAACCCTAACATTGACTGACTCCCTGCTTGATCTGTGCCCTGCTCATCGGAGACCCTGCGTCGGAGCTGGTCCGCGTGCCGCCTCCACAGGAGCCCTGTGCTGGTTTCCACTCGGTACGACACGGGGCCGGTTTGCTCCACAACTACGCCCGGCACCCAGGCTGGGCCCGTGCTGGCGTAATTCCTGCAATGCACGGGGGCGCCTATACTGAAACTCTTTGTAGCCGCTAGCCCAATGTTCCTTCCTTTGTCCTCTACCCTCGTGGGGTCTAGCCTAGTAAGGATGGTGGTCAGCTTCCTGCGCATTAAGAGCTCCGCGGGGGAGTATCCTGACGCCAATGGGGTCACCCTGTACCCTAGCAGAAACTGACACACTTGTAGGTTCAGATCCCCTGGGCCCATGTGCCGCAACGCGTCCTTCGTGGTGCGGACGAGGCGCTCTACTTGGCCGTTGGTGGCCGGGTGAAAAGGGGCGGAGGTGATATGCCGAACGGCGTTAATCTCCATGAATGCCCTAAACTCAGAAGACGTGAAACAACTAGCGTTGTCGCTAATTAACGTGTCGGGTATGCCGAACGTGGAAAATAGCCTCCGCAAATGCCTAATGGTCTGGGCCGAGGAGGTGCTCGTGACTGGGATAACCTCCAACCATTTGGAGAAAGCGTCCACTACAAGGAGGAACAGGGTGCCTCTGAACGGGCCCGCGAAATCTACGTGCACCCGGGACCACGGCCCCTTAGCCGCGTCCCATTCCCTGTGGGGAAGGCGGGCCTCCTCTGGTCTGGAGCATTGGCAACTTTCACAAGTGCCGACCATGTGCTCGATGTCGGCGTCTAGCTGGGGCCACCAGAAGTAACTCCGGGCCAGCGCCTTGGATCGCACGATGCCGGGGTGGCTGACGTGCAGCAGTTTGAGCACCCGCGGCCGAAGGGAAGTGGGAATCACCACCCGCTGCCCCCACAAGAGACACCCCCTCTCTAGGGACAGTTCTAGCTTTTTTCTAAAAAATGGAGCGAACTCCTCCGCTGGGGAGGACGCGGGCCACCCTTTCTGCAGCCAGGAGCTGACTGTCGCTAACGTTTTGTCCTTCTCTGTTGCTTTGGCAATGTCGGCGGGCACTACGGGGGGGCGAATCCAGCACCTCTATCATGAGAACCTGATGGTCCCGCTCCCCCATGCTCACCTGGCTGGGCATTAGGGGGAGGGGAGACCTAGATAGGTTGTCCGCATGGCTGATCTCTTTCCCGGGCCGGTAGATCAACGCGTGCTGATACGCGTTGAGAAAAATGGCCCACCTGAGCATCCTCGGAGACAGGATCTGTGGGGTGGGCTTATCAGCGGTAAAAATGCCTAGCAAGGGCTTGTGGTCTGTTACAATGGTGAAGGGGCGGCCGTACAGAAAATCGTGAAATTTTTTCGTCCCCGCGACTATTGCTAGTGCCTCCCTGTCCGTCTGTGCGTAGTTCCTCTCTGCTTGGGACAGGGACCTGGAGTAAAATGCTATCGGGGCCTCCCTTCCGTTTTCCAACACGTGGCACAGCACCGCCCCCACCCCCACTGGAGATGCATCACAGATCAGAACTACTGGGCGCTTGGGGTTGAAATGGGTCAGTATAGCGTCGGACGCCAGGAGGCTTTTTAGCTCGCTAAATGCCCTTTCTTGGTCATCTCCCCACTTCCATGCCTGGTCTTTCTTTAGCAGTTTGTGTAGCGGCTCAGCCACCGCTGCCTTTCGGGGAAGGAAGGAGTGGTAGAAGTTGAGCAGTCCTAGGAACGACTGCAACTCGGGCTTGGAGGTGGGGCGGGGGGCTTTTTTAATGGCTGCCACTTTGGACAAGGATGGTTTTATTCCCTCAGGAGTCACACAAAACCCTAGGAACTCAACCTCGGCTGCGAAGAAGATGCATTTATCCTTTCGCAACCTCAGCCCCGCCTTTTCGAATATCGTCAGGACCTTCCCCAACCTTTTTGCCAATTCAGCCCGACTCCCCCCCCCCCGTTATTAACACGTCATCAAAATAAGGCAACACCCCCTCCAATCCCTTCAGGAGGCGTTCCACGAGTGACTGGAAAATTTCAGGCGCCGAATTCATGCCGAACTGGAGGCGCGTCACCTGGAACGCCCCCTTATGGGTGACTATGGTCTGCGCAGCAGCGGCGGCAGGGGACACCGTGAGCTGCTGGTAGGCCTGTGCTAAGTCGAGCTTAGCGAAACACTTTCCCCCGTGTAACCTGGCCAGCAGATGGCTGACTACTGGCACCGGATATGCATTCGGGCGGATCGCCTTGTTGATGGTGCACTTGTAGTCGGCGCATATGCGGACCTCCCCATTGGCCTTTAGAGCGGTTACAATTGGAGTTTCCCACTCCGCAGAATCTACAGGCACGAGGATCCCCTGGCCCACCAACTTGTCCAGTTCCGCCTCTATCTTGTCCTTGAGTGCAAACGGCACCCGGCGTGGTTTTAGGCGAATTGGGCGGACCTCCGGGTCCAGGTCGAAAGTCACTGGGAGCCCCTTGAATTTCCCCAGTCCCTTTTTGAAAACTTCGGGGTGCGCCTCGCACACCTCCTGAATTGGATCAGCCCCCACGGCGTGCATCCCAACGGCGTGCACCCCCCCAATAAACAACCCCAGGGGCTGGAACCATTGAGTCCCGAGGAGGCTGCAATTTCCTCCTTTGAGCACGACTAGGGGAAGGGACGCGGCGTGCTCCTTGAATTTGACCTGAAATTCTCCAACCCCCAACACTGGAATACTGTTCCCTTGCACGTCCCGTAGAGTGGACCTCAATGCTTTGAGCTTGGGTCGCTTATGGGGGGCAATTCCCAAAAACTCCCTCTGGGAAATGATTGAAAATGAGGACCCCGAGTCAATTTCCATCCTAATGGGGACCCCTTGGACTAGTACCTCAACAAAGTAGCGGGGGTGTCTAGTAGACATGCTGAACACTGGGGTGTCGTCCTCGCTGCCGTCGGCGATGCGGCCCACGCCGTCCTGCTTCCGCGTGGCCTGGGCGCTGTCCTTGGGTTTCGTTGGGCGGTCTTGCCCCGTGGAACGGTCTGCGGAGCTCCTCCGGGTCTCGCGCTTCTTTCTGCACACCTTGGCGATGTGCCCGCGGCGGCCGCAGTTGTGGCACTCGGCCTTCCGGAAAGGGCATTTCACGCGGTCGTGGGCCGCTCCACAGCCGTCGCATCGCCGGCTCCCTTTCCGGACCCTCTGGACGTCCTTGTCATCGCTGCTCTCTGTGGACGACCTCGAAGTTCGCCGGGCCGCCTGTACCGAAGCCTCTGCTTTGCTCGCCTTTGGCCGCCAGTCCTGCAGTTCTTGGACCCCGGCCTTCTTAGCTTCTGCGGCCTGAGCCGCTCTTACGACCTCCTGCAACGTGGGAGGCGGCTCCTGGTTCATTAATGTGCGCTGGGTTTCAGCGTCGTTCAGGCCGCACAGCACGCAGTCTCGGAGGGTGATTTCGGCATTCTCCCATTTGCACGGGCCGGCCGCCAGCCGCAGGGCCGCCACGAATGCGGCGACCGTCTCCCCGGGCGCTTGGACTCGCCTCCAAAATACACTCCGAGCGGGAAACATCGCTGTGGCGGGCCGGACGTGCTCACGCAGCATCTGCATGAGTTCCTTGGCCTTGAATTCGCTCACCCTTCTCGGTGCAATCAGGTCCACCAAGGTCCTTTTTGTTTCTTGTCCGAGCATTCTGGTGAAGATGGCTCTTTTCTTCGCCTCCTCCATGACTTCGGACTCGATCAGTGCGGCCTGGAAGTCCATCTCGAAGATCTCCCAGTCGCCCGGTTTCCTGATTTCGAAACCGGCGCATGTCTTGGTCCCGTGGGCTGCCATGATCCCACCTTCGTCGCCAGTTTAGTGTAAGGGACCAAAGACAATGAAACAGCCGAAGGGTTGGCTTAACACAGGTTTATTGCATGATGATCCGGAGGAACATGTGGTAATGGCGGATGGGGAGCTCAATATATACAGCTGGCCATACATTTGAATGTGGCTCGTCGACAGACTATTGGTTGCTGCCTGCGTGACGTCGTGGGAGGTCACGCCCTTCTTGACCAGGTGAGGAGGTCGCGGGGAATCTTCCCGCGCTGCTGAACCAGGTGACTATGATCCATGAGAGCTGGACGCTCGCTACTGCCCTCTGGTGGTCACTAGCTCGCGTCCCCTTATTAGGTTACATTGATACAGCTGATGGTTATAATGTTGCACACAGAAAGGTTACATTGGTAACACATGGCAAAGGTACATTGTTAAAGGCACAGCTTTACAGAACACAACATCCTCCCTCCCTCATAATAACCATATCAACTTTTCTCTCGCTAAAATTTACCAGGCATTGAAGCAACAAGAGGTAAATCTCAAAAAAGCAAATGTTATTGCTCAGTTTGTTTCATGACAGGACATAACATTTTTGTCTGGGAAATTATTCTTGCCATTTGGCCAGAGTGAAGCAAGGAGGCTTAAGTCAAGGCCTCAAAATAGATGGAACAGTAGTATTTTTATGTCAACTGTAAATCACATAAATATGAACTTAGTGGAACTTGTAAAGCAATCGTCTTTGTTTCTCCAGTTTTTCATTTGGAGGGTAAAACATTTGCTATAAACGTTGATTCAAACATCAGTTGAGAACAATACATGTAAAGCTGCCTTGTGTATAATTATTTCTGTCCAGGTAGGTAGTGTGATCACTGTTAGTGGTGGTCATTTTTCACAACTGGTTTGCATATATCATATTTGAAATAGCTACTCAAGATGTGAGATTCCCTACCAAACCATGGGAAAGAGAATAGGTTCTAATAGGGAATTCACGTTCATTTATGCAAACCTTTGGCAACTAAGCAAAAGAGGAATTTAATTACTTAAGTACTTTTCCATTTATTTATTTATATTTTATTTATTACATTTTTATACCGCCCATTTGGGAGATTTCTCACCATGGGCAGTGCACAAACAAATATCAAATAGCATATATGTTTTAAATGCTTTTTAATTGTTTTTGTATTTTAATCTATTTTGTTTCAAGACAAACCCATTGAAATAAAAGACTCTTTTGGTTACAAAGAGCCTGTCCAGATCACCATTTTAGGTCACCTGAAGATGGGAAAGGGGCTAAACCATCCAAGCAACACAAGCAACCTTTGCCACTATGGTAAAGTGCCTGACAAGCTATTCCACCAAATGGGCAAATAAAACACTTCTCTTGCTCTTCTGTGGAGGGACAGAAAAGGCACAATTAATTTTCCCTTCCTAGCTGATTGTTGTATCCAGGGCTGCCATCAGGGCAGTACAACCATTACTGCCGTAAGGGGCCCGGGGCTCACAGGGGCCTGGAGCTGATGGCGGCTATTATGAAATAATACTGTGGGGGATCTAGCCATAAAAGCTGTCGCAGTGACCAGCTGCCCCTAACCGCCTCTTCCCACCAGTGCCAGGCAAAGCCATGAAGGAAAGAGGCAGCAGGGGCCGGGGCTTAGGAGCTTGCACGCATGCAGGACATGAGGGGGGAGGAAGAGGAATAAGCAGGGTGTAGGAGGAGGGAGGGAGCTGGGCTGATTCCAGTCGAGGCGGCACAGGGCGTGTGGAAATGCATGTTTCTCCCCTCATCTCCTAGTGCCTCCCCCTCCTCCTCCCCCTGCTTAATCCTATTCCTCTCCCCTCGTGCGTGCACGAATACACTCACACCATGTAGGTGTGTGCGTTTGTGGGGGGGCCTTGTGTGAGGGCGACATAAGGGACCCTTTTCCCACTTGGGGCTGCCCTTTTCTCTTTCCGCCTCCCTCAACTGCCTCACCTAACGGCTGTGGGAGCCACGGCCATGTTCCGTCCCCCGTGCGGTGCTCATCTCTGTTTCAGAGCCAAAGAGCCAGTGCTGTCTGCTTCTGCAGACGTTTCCATGGTCATGTGGCAGGCATGACTAGACACTGGAGCACACAGAGCGCTGTTTACCTTCCTCCTGAAGGGGTCCCTGTTTATCTACTTTCAATTTCTTGCTTTCAAACTGCTAGGTTGGCAGGAGCTGGGGCAGAGACCAGAGCTCATTCCATCCTGCAGTACTCGGGAATCAAACTGCTATATTGTGCACTTTGACCTAAAAAAATAATAATAGTATTTTTGTGTAATTTGCACAACTGTTTTTTTTTTTAAGCAGGTGCTTTACCTGGTCTCTGATTTTGTTTTCATGTGGAAACATGTCTTCCAGCTCCCTACATAAAGTTGTTTTTCCAAAGCCTTTGATTTAATTCAGAGCAGTCATTTGTGGGTTGCAGAATAGTTCTCTGTGCCACTCAATGTTACAGCCAAAATGGAGTAAAATAAAGTCAACCTTTTTGCAATTCAATTGTTTAAATAAAGAACCCTCGAATTGCTCTTTAGTTCTATGTTAAAGCCTAGGCCGGGGTGCCCAAACTTCAGCCCATGGGCTGGATCTGGGCACTGATGCCAATTCATCCGGCCCATGCTGCCCTTGTCGCTCCTGGAAGTGGAAGTAAAACTTGCCTGGGTGTGTTTTACTTCTGCTTCCAGGAGTGATGAGGGCAGTGGAGGCTGGATGAATTGGTGTTGGAGGCCAGATCCAGCCCACGGGCCAAAGTTTGGGCATGTCTGGCTTGAGCAGAGAAAATGGTAGCCTAAAATCTTTCTCATCCTGCTGAAAGAGTCTACCTTGACGTGGTGGCAGGCTTACAAGTCTTTTGGGCAAAGAGTGTGGCGACAGAGAAAAGTATGTGTGTGGGGGGAGGGGGGCAATAGGATTGCTCAGTATGGGGCCCAGAAATTTCTGATGGCGGCCCTGGTTGTAACACTGCATCAGTTAGGAGAGGATTTCCTTTGTTTTTCTTTGGAGTGTCTATTGAAACCACAGTTTCTCAATTGGCATTACATTGAAAATGAAAGGGGAGAGGATTCTTTTAATCTTACTAACTGATGGAAGTGCTATGACCAGCTAGGAGGGGGAAAATAATTACACTAGCCCTGCTGCTCTGCAGAGGAGCAAGGGAAACATTTCCCTGCAATATCCAATAACCAGATTTTTACCCTGGAAGCAGCCTTTGGTGGCTGCAAGACTTCCATAAACATTGTTCCCAGCATCCACAGTCATCAAGAAGAGCAAATATTGGATCGCTGTAAAATCAAGTTTAAAAAGAAGTGCTTTGGGGAGAGATTGGGGTGCTCTAGCATCCATGATGTGTGGATGCTGGAGACAGGAGTGCCCCTTGAGAGCTACAATGAGTGGGCTAAATGCCCTGTTTGAATATGCCCTGAGACCCAGTGAGGCAAATATTAGAACAGTCTGCATAAACTCAACTATGCTGTCTGGATAAACTCAACTATGCTGTCTGGATAAACTCAACTATGCTATTTCTTCAAAATATTGGTCAGGTGATGTTAAAAGGATAATCAATTGTTTCACTCACATAAAGTGAGTCACAGCACCTCACCATGACATGATGGAGGGGAGATGTTGTATAGGCTGGAGGAGATTGCTTGACTCTCTGCTTCCGTACAACTGTGGTTGTAAACAAACTGGCCTTGCATCATTCAGAGCCTTTTCCATTAGGAGATCCCTGTTGGGAATTTTGAAAGATTTAGATCACCGTCAGAGGTTCTCTGTCCACCTTCTGTATGTTATATACATAGTTGAACTTTAAATTAATGTCACAGCCAGCAGCCTCTACTTTCTGAGTGTTGCTGGAATGTTTTTTTCTCTCTGGCTTTTTGAGTTTATTTATTTATTTAAAAAATTTCTACCCCGCCTTCCCAGATGGAAGCCTACCCCGCCTTCCCAGATGGAAGCCTACTACTCTACAGTTGATGTTAACGTGAGCTGTATTTTTTCTGAACTTGTAGAATCTGAATACATTTCAAACTAATTTTTCAATCTCTCTCTAAACTTGTTAATTGGCCTGCATATCTGCAAACAAAAAAGTGGCTCCATAATTTCTTTTTCTAACTGTCTTGGCTTTTTGAAGAAAGTCATGGATGACTGCTATGTTGAAAATCAGTAACGAGCCCACAGACCCATGTATGCTAGTAGAAAATCACAATGAAAAATCTGAAAAAGATTTTCTACTGAAAAAGATGTCATCCTGAAATGAAAGCTAAAAGACTTGCCATCTTGATAGGAAGGAGATAATGTTCTGAAAACAAACCCCATGCGGTTGCAATGCATGCTCTGATTCATCAGTTAATGTGCCATGTTAGGCTTGGCTGCTTAGCCCATTATCATGCTTGTTCCCACATGCTCAGGCAGAATATATAAGCTTTTTAGGCATCTCAAGCATAAAGCCATGTGCGGTGACAACAGTAATGCAAAATTGCTATCTGATGAGCTTACTTTTATAAAAATTGGGCATTGTGTAGTGTTTTTATCAGTGAAATCATTAGCTTTGCTGTTTTCCCTGATTTTGTGGTGCATAAAACAAATGAAAGCTGGATGATAGCTGGGAGAAGACTCAGCTTTTTGTAGGGAGCCAGTTAAGAACCACACCTACTTCCTATGGTCAAGGAAGAGGGAAGGCACAAATTAAGGAAGCTTGTTCGATCTGTTTGTAATGTCTCTAGGATACCATGAGATGCAATTCTATACACACCAACCAGGGATTAATTTCCATATTGAACTTCTAAATGGACCTGTTTGAGATTGTAGTATATACTAAAAACCTTTCCTTTAATCCTGAGACTCTCAGACCCATAGATAACCTAAATTAACATTGCGGGATTAATATCCCATGCATCCAGGTTGTTGTTGTTGTTGACAACCATATGTTTGGTGATATCAGAGACTAAACAAAAAAAAAAACAAACTTGATCCACAAAAGCTCACATTGAAATATTACAGTTAGTCTTTAAGGTGCTACAACGTTTTTGTTTTGTTTTATTTGTTCTCTGATATGCCTGAAACACAGACTAACACGGCTACTATTCCAAAAAATTCAAATATGTTTGGTGATGTTACTGCTGTGCTGATGTTACCCACTTTAGGTCTATCAGCAGTCCACATGTAGGTCCCAATCCAACAGCTGAATATCTGTATTCCATAAGAAATCCCTCTGCCCTGATGATTCGATCCTGGATAGATGATTTGATCCTACATAGAACATGTTATGTATTATGCTAACTGATTTTGTATGAAGAAGTGGTCTTGATCCATGAAAGCTCACATGAAAATATAGTAGTCTTTATTTTTTGTTTTTGTTTTATTTTGTTTCTTGTCTGATAGACAGAACAGGAAGAACAACAAACTGAATATACGCTATCTTCAGAAGAACAGATGAAGTAGTTACAACTACTACAGGCATTAAACTTTCAAGCACAGTACTTGGACATGCCTAGACTGAAATTTCATTGGTAGTGCAGGTGCACATTAGAACTGTGGATAAAGAGAAATGTGTGGCATTTAAATTGCATCAGTGTTTGACTGGAGAAAGAGTGAGAGTGGTAAATAAGATCTAGAGAGAAGATATTTACCAAACAACATGCACTCTGTATGTAAGAAACTAGCTGTCTTAATGCTCTTTGTGAGTGAGTATTGATGAATATCTGCAATTTTGAACACCAATTGACAAAGGGCTGAGAATTGAATCAAATCATGGATATCTGAGTAGGAGATCTTTAGGAGTAGGCGATGCTGACTTGCCCAATATATGTTGTGTAACATTTTACAACCACTTCCAAACGGAAAGACTGCAACAGTGTGAGAAAGTCATTGATGAGTTTTAGAAGGGGGCATCATTTAAGAGCAACTTCCATTTCATCTGTACTTGGAAGTTGAAGAATGCAAACTATACTCAGATTAATGTAGATTGGTTTTAAAACCAAAGGGCTGAGGGAGACCCATTCACATTAGATTTGAATCACTTTTCTCATTGTTTAGTCCAGAGATGCCCAAACATTTTGAGCCACGGTCCAGTCATGTGGTTCATCAGGCCGCTCACGTGGTTCAGTCGGCTGGTCCTGTGGTTCCTCTCCCCCTCCCCCGGAAGCAGAAGTAAAACGCACCTTGTAATTTGTTTTGCAACAGAATGAGATAGATTTTAAGCTGCCATTTTCTCTGCTTAAACCAGCCCCCCCCCAACTATAGCCCATGGGCCAGATCCAGCCCCTGATACCAATTCATCTGGCCCATGCCACACTTGTCACTCCCAGAAGTGGAAGTAAAAATTAAATTTAAAAAAATTACAATACCCCCCCCCCCCAAAAAAAAAATGAAATTGCTCTGTTGATGATGTCTCTTGGATTCTAGCATCTCTGATCCTGGTTCTAGAGACAAATAGAAAACCAACAATTATAATTTAGCACATAATCTATGGTATTATTTCTTAAACTTGACTTCAGAAGTCAGATATTTTTACCATAGTAAAGGTAATATTCTCCCTTGCTTGAAAGCCAGTTGTGTCCAACTCTAGGGGGCAGAGCTAATATCTGGTTACAGCCAAAGAGCCAGTGCTGTTTGCATCTGCAGATGTTTCTGTGATCATGTGGCAGGCATTCAGGTATTGAACTGCTGACTTGCCGTTCCTCTGGTAGTCAAGCTCAGCATCTTAACCACTAAGCCACTGCAGCCCTTTTAAAGTTTTTATATATATATATATTTTACATGTTTACATTTTAAATTTCTATTGCATTTTGTCAGATTGTTTTCAAAAGAAGGGTTTAGGTTATTTCTATTCTAAAGATAGTTTGACCTGTAAAGCTGAAGAAGTTGGATATAGTTTGAGTTGGCAACAGAAGTTCTTTTTGTATAATACTCTGCTATGGTAAAGTTGCAATGGCTGTTGGCAGAGTGTATCCCCTACAGGTATGAGCTAATCCTCAACTTGGCAATCAGCCAAGATAAAGCATCTTGGCTAAACTTTGATATGTTTATATGCAAGAAATGACTTCCAATTTTCATTTCTTCTTATTCAAAGATGCTGGCTGTGTTCCATAATTTTACAAATTTGCTTTGACCAAAGGGGACCCATTTAAGGGCTTTCCTTCTACCTCCACCCCGCTGTACACACTTTGTATTTTTGTCATTTCTGGCACCTGCTTTAGTATGTGTGAAAATGTGAGAAGAAATATGTGTCACCTACACCGCCTAAGAAGCTTTGCAATTATGAATGAGCTGAGATGCCTGACTTTGCCTGCCCTTGCAGGTGGCAGAAGTCTGCTGAGATACCAGATGACAGTTTAAAAGAAGAGAAATGGAAAGAAATTATTAGAATAGAAATAGCTTTTTCCAGGTGTGACAGATAGGCTTTGACCTGGCCCTTGTCCTTGGGGCTCTCCTGTTCCTTTTACCAGCCTGCCCTATGGAACTTCCCCAGAAACTCCAAGCTCAGGAGGCCTAAATGCCGTCCTGCATATTCTGTAGCAACCTGGGACTTACCTGTATTAGCAGAGCCCAGCAAGTATTATGGAGAGTATTGTATTAAATGTGGTAGCGTGTGGCTTATGGCTTAACTATTGTTTTACCCCCTCTTCCAAGGAACGGGTATTGTTCACGAATTAAAAATGTTTATTGTTCTCAAAGCATTTTGAAGAAATAACAGTTCACTCGTTGGTTCAGGATACAGAATTATATCATGCAAAAATACTAATCAAAAAGGAAAGTTAGGGAAATCTACACTCGGGCCTTCCCCAAGAAACAAAAGGAAAACCTGACTACTTCTAAGCAATCATGTTGGGTTGCACTAGGGACTCTGGTGTAGCCCCCAGAAACCCCAAACTCGAACTCCACTAGAACTCGAACTCGAACTAACTCCTAAACCCATGTTAAAGACATGAGCTTGGCCCTCCTAATTATAATACAGCAAATCAGAGCCCAGGGTTTGTATAAACAACCACTGGTTCCCATAACACAGTCTTGCCTTTCCCAGCTCTGGATGTTGACGCAGGAGAACATTCCAGACTTGGAGTGGAAGACAAAACAAGCTTCTACTAAGCCACCTGCTAGATAAGTGAAGCAGAAAGAATTATGAGGACTTTGCAAAGAAGCAAAGCTACATTCAAAGACAGTTTAAAAACCAAAGAAACTCCATGTTGAATAACTTGTGATCCATTTTATCACAAGTCTAGCCTCTTAAAAAGAAAATATTATATGGCCTACTTGCTCTTCAGTCCTAGAAATACTCAAGTGTGTGTGTGTGTGTGTGTGTGTGTAAGGCACTGACATATAAAGACACATACTTATTTGTATTTCTACTGTTAATTTGGGATCAGAGGATTTGATCAAGTCTTCATTTATATAATGTTGGGGCACTTGTCTCCCTCTACTGAGGCCTTAATCTGTGCCAGCCCTTTGATGTGGAAGAGAGACTGGATCAGGACAGATGATAAGCTGTAAAAGTGCAGCAGGAACCAATTTCATGCCCTTCCATTTAAGGAGACCCTTTGTGTGTAGTTGAGGCTGGTGCAATTGGATGAGTGTAAGACAGAAATGAGGGAGTTACTTTCTGAAAGTAATGTTTTCCTCATTTGTTCACTGCAAATCATTAATGCCTGTAAGGGTGAACAACAATAAAACAATAAAAGCTTTGCTACCTGATTGCCAAGTCTAGCCAGCCAGTGACAACATTTTGCTAGCTTTTATTCACAAGCTCCCCATCAAGATAAGCAATCCAAAAGCATTGCAAAAATCTCTCCCTCATCTTCTCACTTTCCCATTATATCAAAACACATTTTCCCCACTCATTCCTTCTTCTGAAGGGTTTTCACCCAATCACCGTACAGCATACAATGTCCCTCATATTAGTTCAGTTGTCATAGTCTTCAACCTGTTATGGCTACATGTTCAGTAAACCATCCTGCACCTGACTTGAAGGCCACATTCCTCACCTCTCCCACGCTACCAAGAACTCAAACTACTTTACTCCTTGTGCAGAAGTAGTAGGTGATACCTTTTCTGGATAACTAAATTAAAAAAATCATTGCAAGCTTTCGTGATTTATGATCACGTCTTCAGACAAGGCATTCAGAAGTTACTTTACTCCATAAATTCAAAAGCCCCCCCCCCCAATATGAATTATTACCTTACAATGTCAAAATAGTTGCTTCTCTTAAAACTCATTGTATATCTCATTGGGATAACTACATGGGCAGTTTTAATTATGTTTTACCTGTGATTGTGAACCGCTCTGAATCGGCCTAGGATGAGTGGGCAGTGTAGAAATCGAACAATTATTAAATTAAATTTGGATACTTGTTAGTGCATGTCCCTTAGTATAGACTGGGGTGGGCAAGGTGCAGCCTTGGAATTGCATGTAGCTGCTATGACTGCTTTTGTGGTCCTCAGGCTCATTAGAATCCCTGGCTCTCCCAATTTTCCCCATTTTCTCCCCTCAAAAAAAGTGAACTATAATTCCTAGGAGTTGCCAAGACCAGCGATCCACATTTTATATGTCAGAATGTTTAATACCCATCTGCAGTATTCAATTAGATTAGATTAGATTTATTCGACTTGTATGCCGCCCACTCAGCTTATGCCGACTCAGGGCGGCTCACAACAGTCACAACATAAATCAACAATGTACCAGATAAAAACATACAAAAACATTATAAAACATTAAAAACCCTCTCATTATCAAAACATTAAAGCATTAAAGATACATCCACCCCATAAAAAAACTAGAGAGCAAGCAAGAGAGGGGGGTTCTCATTGTCTATATAAGCCAGCAGGCGGGGGTCACCTTCCATCGGTGACCCACACCTTCCCAGCCAGCCAGGTTTTAAGTTCTTTTCTCAAAGGCAGCAACTCCGTCTGGAGCCGTAACTCTATTGGCAGGATGAGCCCCTCTAGCCAATGGTACAGTTAGAGAGACCCTCCGGTCCACTCTGGTTGGATGGATAGATGTTCTTGGAGAGACGCGATCTCTTAGGTATCCTGGCCCACTACCATATAGGGCTTTAAAGGTAATCACCAGCACCTTGAATTGCACCCGGAGGCAAACTGGTAACAAGTGCAGCTCCCAGAGCAGTGACAAGGCATAGGCATAATGCCCGCATCCCATAACCATCTGGGCAGCCGTGTTCTGGACCAGTTGCAACCTCTGAATGGTCATCAAGGGCAGCCCCATGAAGAGTGCATTACAGTAATCTAGTCTAGAGGTGACTAGAGCATGCATGACCATGAGCAAGGAGTCCCGGTCCAGGATCGGGCGCAACTGGCAAATTACACGAAGTTGTGCAAAAGCCCTCTTGGCCACGACTGCCACCTGCTCTTCGAGCAGGAGTCGTGAATCCAGGAGGACCCCCAAGTTACGCACTGGGTCTGTCTGGGGCAAGATAGACCCATCCAGCACCAAAGATGGAAGCTCCCGGGATAACGCAGGGCCCCTAATCCATAGCCACTCAGTCTTGCCGGGATTCAGTTGTAGCCCATTGTCCCACATCCAGACCCCCACAACCTCCAGACGCCTGGATAGGACTTCGAGAGCATCGCTTGGATCACCACAGGCCGAGATGTACAACTAAGTATCATCAGCATACTGATGATACCTCACGCCGTGGGAATGGATGATCTCACCCAACGGCTTCATGTAGATATTGAATAGGAGAGGAGAAAGCACAGAGGCGCCCCATACTGGAGGGGCCTAGGGCTGGACCTCTTACTCTCCAGCCACACTGACAGGGTCCGGCCCTTCAGGAATGAGGAGAACCAGGACCACACGGTGCCCTATATCCCCAATCCTTTGTGCCGTCCCAGAAGGATACCATGGCCGACTGTATCGAAGGCTGATGAGAGGTCAAGAACAGCAAGGATGGACGGATAACCTCCATCCCGCTCCTCCATCCCGCTCCAGAACAACTAATGCTGTCTCTGTACCATATCTGGGCTTGAATCCTGACTGAAAAGGGTGCAGATAATCTGCTTCATCCAGGACCCCCTGCAACTGCTGCGCCACGGCTTTCACTAAAACCTCTCCAATGCCATTACAAAACAGTGCAACAAGACACACACATGCACAAAAAAAAACATTTTTCAAAACCACAAACGGATTATCAGCATTGATCTGCTTGGTTTGGTCTGGTTATTTTAGTTTTCCCACTGTGAGCAATCCTTGTGCCTCCAGAGGGTCCATGAGGCAGAAAATTGTCTTCTATACAATTCAGAGATTCCCATTTTGGCATAGGAAGATGCCATTGAGAAGTGGGAGATTCCGATCTCTTCCAGCACCCGCTCACAGTAATACTTCCTATAATTAATCAAGTGTCCCTTACTGAACTGTGATGTTTATCTGAAGAATCTGTAGCTAAGGGCAGGACTAATGGTGTTCAAAGCAATGAAATAGACCAGACCTTCCTCAGAGGCAACCTCTGAACTAAAGTAAGTGCTAGCAATTAATGAGGATTAGCTTTCCCTGATTTTAGCAAATGGCCAACCCTAGACATGTTAGCCTCTAAAAGGAGTGTTGCTACCCTCTGTTACTTAGGAAAATAATGGATTACAGGTAACATTGTTACTTTACATGCCATTTGCTTCAAATGTTTCACCATGTGTTAGAATATGAGTAATTTAAGATGACAACAGTTTGGAAGTATGAACCTGTTGTTAAAGTTGAAAAAAGAACAAGAGGAGGTATTATTCAGTGTCAATCATCATTTGTTTTCCTTCTTCTTCTTTTTCTTCCAGCCGCAAAGTAGGACAAATATAAAAAAGATATAACAAATATGGTATAAGACCAAGGTTATCTCAGCTAGGAGCGGATAAGGTTGCTGCAGAACATTCAAAGATTAAAACAAGGGGAAAGGTTAAAAAAGACCAGCTGGCTTGGTAATATATTGCTGTTCACTGAACATTGCTACTAAATTGAAAAAAGCAGTTTCAATCTGCAGGTTTCCAAGAAGCTGTGGATAGGAATGCATGCTAAATGTGGGAACTTCAGTTAAGAATGAGGGGACACAAAATGTGGAATTCTGTAGCTGCTGTCAGCAGCTGTTGTTCTACTTTCTGGGGCAAAGATTACAAGTAATCATAGCATCTACCATTCCAGAAGCGCAAGGAACACATTTTTAGAATATATATATATATATATTGTACATAGTTTTTAATAATTCATATTTTTGAAGTTTTCATGAGATTGGTTATGTAACAATATAAACATTTTATTTATTGTTGTTTTAAACAACTACTCATCTGGGGAAATTGACAAATAATGTGGAAAACACTCCAGGATTAATTTTTTGTCAACTACACCATGCGAAATTCAATCTACAAAAGCCCAGAATTTTCCCTCCCAATCCATAGTTTGTTCCTCCACTGCTGAGGCTCTTAGTTGTTTTTCCCCCCCCTTTAAATCATAGCATTCTCGTCAGTTCAGGCATTGTGATCTCTTGAGCTGATGTGGATGTATTGTATTTGTAGTTGCTGTATTTGAAGCCATTCCAATTGGGTGCAGCAGCAGTGAAGGAGACAGGTTAGCAGAGAAGCTGGTTGTCTTTTGAATTTTCTCTCCCCACACCCTGGGTCTGTGTCTGCTTATTTCCTTCTTTCTTATTCTTTTTGTTTCTTTTAAAGACTTTGTTTCCTAGTGTTAGTACACCTAGGTGACTAAAGGGTGTGTGTGTTAAGGAATTCATAGAGAGGCAGGACGAAAGCCATATTTCAGGCTTGTTAAAATATTTCTGCTCTGTTCTTTCTGCAAATCGAAATGAGACTGACCGAAAACATCCTCATCTGTTCCTGGCTCCCCCACCCCCTTTGGTTACTTAGATATCTTAGCCAGTGATGCACTCTAAAAAAAATACTATCTACACTGTGGGCGTGGCTAATTGTGGGTGTGGCTATCTGTGGGCATGGCCTCAAACCCCCCTCCTCCCAAAGAAAAAATAAGAAGAAAAAAAGAAAAGAAACCTACCTTGCTCTCTTGCTTTGCCCGTTGTCCCAGAGATGATGATGAGGAGTCCCAGAACAGCGAGGCGCTGCTGGTGGGTCAGTCCCTCACCGTACCGGTGCGCTTTTACCGGCGGCGCTGCTAGGAGGTGAGTGGGGTGGGTTGGTGGGATGGCTGGCCTCCCCCTCCCAGCGCTGCTGGAAACGCTTCCCATTCACCTCACCCAGGGCCGAAGGCGCGCGGGAAGTGCAGAGGTGAAAGCACGCCTTCAGCCCTGGGCTAGGTGCATGGGAAGCGTTGCCAGTGGTGCTGCTGGAATGTGGGTGGGATGGGGTGGTGGGCTGGTGACCTACACCTCCCAGCACCACAAGAAATGCTTCCCATTCGCATCACCTAGCCAGGGCTGAAGGTACGCTTTCACCTCCGCACTTCCTGCACGCCTTCTGCCCTGGCTAGGTGAAGTGAATGGGAAGCTTTTCCGGTGGTGCTGGGAGGGGGAGGCCAGCCAGCCCACTAACCCGCCCCGCTCACCTCCCAGCAGTGCCGGCGGCGGCAGCTCTTCCTCCTCCTCTTCTGCCTGGCTCCTGGTCGCGTCCGGAGTGCAGGGAGAGGGGGAGGAAGAGGTGGGCATGGTGTGGCAAGGAGGTGGGCATGGCCTGGGAGAATTTCTGCTACCGGTTCGCAAGAACTGTTGAGAACCAGCCTCAGTGCATCACTGATCTTAGCACTTAGAAGGGAAAGAAGGTGATCTAGGTATGGGGAGGAAAGGATTCAAATAGTTAACAAACTACAAAGGTAGATATTAAAGGTAATTTCTTCCCCTCTTTTTGCTTCTTCCTGTGTGGTTGGCTGAAGCTAGTTAACCCAATGTCTGAATACAATTTCACAACAGATTTGTTCACATTCCTCCCCTGCTGTATAGTCGCACCAAAAGAGTTGGTTGTGCCAATTTGATATATTTTAACATCATTTAAAATGATGAATATTCTGTTTTTCACTACAGTGGAACATCGTATAACAAATGCCCTGTATAGCATCTAAATCGCATAACAATTAGGTTTTTAAAAAAAGTGGTGCCCCGCATAATGATTTTTCCTATGGAAAAAAACATACTGTACAACAAATTTTCAATGGGAAAAACCACTTAGCAAAAATAAATAAATTTGTTGTACGATGCCCATAGGAAAAATCGTACAACAACAAAATCGCATAGCGACCAGACCCGTGGAATGAATTAAAATTGTTATGCGGGGTTTTGTTGTATTTATTTACACATGATGTGATGTATTTTCTTTAATGTTTTCAGTGGGCCTTTGAGAAAGGGAAATCTGGTTGGTTTGTTTTTTAAGAGAATATTTAGCCTCAATAAATGAAGGTATTTCTGAGCACGATTTCTTCTTTGCTCCTTAGCTGCACTCAATGTTCTCTTTTTTGGTTCTAAACACAAAGACTGCACATTCCATTCTTCTTTTCTATACAACCTCATCAAAACACAGTTTGCAGAGCCTGCAGTGAAGGAACAGATCTTGCTCATTCAGAAACTGCTGTCTAGCCTTTGCCCCTTCTTCCTTCAGGAAGCATTAACCAGTCATCCCTGACTGGTAGGAAGCAGTCTCCCTAATATGAATGGTCAGCCAGAACTGTGAAACAGTTTAACCTTTTGGGACTCAGCTCAGGCCGTCTCATACTGCACTGGTTTGCCCTGGAACTCAGCTTGGGGCAAAGGTAGGATCAATATACGGTGTGTGTCTGTGCGTGTGTGTATACACTCTCTCTCTCTCTCTCTCTCTCTCTCTCTCTCTCACACACACACACACACACACACACACACACACACACACACACACACCTGTGTGTGCACGTTCTCACTTATCCTCAACTAAAAATAATCATGTTAAAAGCAGACATTTAGTACTATAGTATTTGAAACATATCCCAGGCAGATTTCACTTCATTATAAATTATCTCATTTTTTTCATGATTAGCTCCATTTGGTCTTGCTTGGACTTACCATCCCTATCCACATTTTCGTATACAGTGGTACCTCAAGTTATGAATGCCTCAAGTTATGAATTTTATTTCCATATACAAAGCAAGTTTTCCTATAAATTACATGGTATTCAGTGACCTCTAGTGGCTACATCTGGTAATGCATTGTGTTCTGGTAATGCATTGTGTTTCGAGTTACAAATTTTTATAATACAAAACATCCCAGGAAATAAGTTGTAACTCGAGGTACCACTGTATAAAGTCGCCCCTCCCCCTGATATGTACAGCAGAAGAAATCTCTAGATTTTGCTTTCCAAAGAGTTGTTCTGTTCACTGCAATAGTGTGTGATTAGCAGTTTGAATATATTAATTTATGGCTTTTTGTGGCATGCTGCGCTAAGGTATTTCTGCCCATCCCTCAATAAAGGCATCAGTAATTTGGCTAAATATCTACTGCAGTTTTACATGAATTACTGGTGGTATATTGCCTCCAAGATCTTTGGGCTGCTGGAGTCAGTCTTTTGTGTGGTTTACATGTTTCTCAGATACGTCTGTTCCCGGTTATGGTGATGTTGCCAGAAGCGGCACAGTATATATCACCACATGTTGAAAATTAGCATGAACTTTATTTATTACCTTAAGGCATTTGTTGAGATTCTATGTAAATTATAGGCTGACTTTCTAGACTTAAATTGTAAACTATTAATATTGGGTTCAATAAATCCTGCCACCTTCACTTTGCCAGCACTTAAATGGGCATATGTTGTGTACATTACAAAACCACTTTTCGTGAACAAAATTCAGTTTTGCATCAGAAGCACGCCGTTATGGTAAGAAAAGCTGTCATTGATCTGAAAAATCAAGCACATGGAATTTGCATCTTCACCTAAATATAATGACTGCTTCGTGTAAATAATGATTCATAGACAATCTCCTGTTACTAAAATAAATTCAGAAATCTTGTTCCCAGCCTAAGGCCTGTAGCCATATCTGCCCCATGGTAACATTTCTTGTGGCCTCCATCCCTCCAAGGGCATTTGAGAAACAAAATGGCTGCCCCTTTGAAGCTGTTTGGACAAAATGGCCACCCCATCATGCAGGCAGTGTAAAATGGCCATCCGGTCCTCAACGCTGACTGAGAGAGCATGACCTGGCCCCCAGCTTGAAAAGGTTGGGAACCCATGTTTTTAGCAATCTGAAACGTTGATTCTTTGCAAGTCTAGATCTCCTGGATTGGTTTCTGAATCATGGTGAGGCTTTGATTCTCTGTAGCCATTAAACAGTAGCGAGTAGAAAAAAAGGCTGATATCCATGGAGGTATAAAAAGGGGAGTTGTCATGACATCACAAACTTGAAGCTGACGAGCGTGAAAGTCCACCATGTTAGTTTCCCCAAAACATTGGTTAATGGTGCTTTGATTGTGTGGAGTCGTGAAAGTAGTTTGATCGAAAATGCCACTTGCATCGTTTACGGGTGTAACTTATTATATAATTATTTGTTATTTATGTTTATTCTGTAAGAAGGAATACAGTTCAAGCTGTGGTCAATGTCAATTATTATTTTTTTGCGTCAAAAAGATTTTTTTTATTTTCCACATCAAAAAGGGGGGGGGGGACAAATCATAGAAATCTTATGTCTCAAAGAGCCAGAAAATCTGTTCTGCAGGAAGAGGAGAAAAAAAAAACCTGCCATCCCCCCAATCCGACCCCCACCCCCCTTGGCCATGAAAGGGAGTGAGTGGCCCACCCAGCTGCAGCATGGCTGGGGTCCCTGGGGCATGTTTGGGGGATTTTGCATCTGGGGTGGGGGAAGGGCTGCAAGGTCCAGCCTGGAGGAGGAAGACGAAGAAGAGGCCAAAGCCCTCCTCCTCCTCCCGGCTGAGCCTGTAGCTGGTCTTTGGAAAAGTCCTACCTGCTAGAAACTCTTACAAAGCTGCAACCTGATGAGTCTCCTCAAGATGCAAAGAGGGCAGCCTGGCCTCAATCCTAGCCAGGTCAGGGAACAGAAATCCCTGGGAGTCCTTTGCTAGCCCTGGCTGGAAATCGCAGGACCCTCTCTGGGAACCAGACCAGACCAGCCCCCCACTTTCCTGAGCCGAGGGAAACTGGCAGCCCTGCCCCCCAAAAAACCCCTCCAACCTTCACAGCGAGGAGCAGGCATCAGATCATGCGCTTGTGGCCCAGGAGAGAGAGAGAGAGAACACAAACCCCCTTGCTGGAGGATCAAAAGGAAAAGACCAGTTGACAAAGAAGAACTAGGCAGTGTAAAGGTGTTGTGTTCTAATAGTGTAACCTTCCACATGTGATATCAATGTATCTGAACCAATGTAACCTTGCCTATGAGTAACAATGTAACCTTCAGCTGTATCACATAAACCCTGTAATAGGACGCGAGCTAATGACCACCAGCTGGCAGCAGCGAGCGTCCAAGCTCTCTTGGTTCAAACCCATCAAAGACCGCAGCGCGGGAAGTTTCCCGCCGCTACCTACACCTGGACAAGAAGGGCGTGACCAGCCATGACGTCACGCGGACCAGTAGCCAACGGGCTACCGTGGAGCCACATTCAAAATACGTTACTACCATATATATAGAGCTGTTCGTCCGCCATTACCTCATGTTCCCTCTGTCCACCATGAAATAAACCTGAGTAAACCCAGCCTTTGGCTGTGCCTTGTGTCTTGACTCTCATATACTAAATTGGCGACGAGGATGGGATAATGGATCCCCATGGAGCCAGGACACAGAGCGGGTTCAACATCACCAAACCGCAAGACTGGGAGCTTTTGGAGATGGACTTCCAGGCGGCACTGGTGGAACTCAAAGTCAAAGAAGACGACGAGGAAAGGAAGAGGGCCATCCTCACCCGCATGCTTGGGATGGAAACCAAGCGGACGCTGGTGGGCATTCTTGCACCGAAGAAGATGAGCGATTTCAAAGCCGGTGACATCATGAGACTGCTGCGTGAGCGTTTCCGACCCTCGAGGGCAATGTTTCCCGCTCGGAGCGCGTTTTGGAGGCGAGTTCAAGCGCCGGACGAGTCGGTAGAAGCCTTCGTAACGGCTATGAGGGTAGCCGCCGCCCCCTGCAGATGGGACCACTTCCTAGAGATGGCCCTCAGGGACGGAGTGCTGTGTGGCCTGAAGGACAAGGAAGTACAGCGCAGCCTGATGAACAAGGAGCCACCACCCACACTGGAAGAGGTTGTAGAGGCCGCGGAAGCCGCGGAATCCACGAATGCTGGAGTAGATGAGATGCACAAGTGGCGTGAGTGGCGTCCGAGGGCCGGCAAAGCGGAAAACTCGTTGCACGGGAAGTCCGGTCAGTCGGTGCATGCAACCCGACCGACCTCGAAATCGTCTTCAGAAAGCAGCGATGGCGAGGAGGTCCAGAAGGTCCGGAGAGGCGGGCGCCGCTGCGATGGTTGCGGAGCGGCCCATGAGCGCGTGAAGTGCCCATTCAGAAAAGCCGAGTGTTTCAACTGTGGACGTCGGGGGCACATCGCCAAGGCGTGCAGGAAATGGAAAGAGGGCCGGAGACAGTCGCAAGACCGTTCAGCCAGACCGGACCGTCCAGCGAGGTCCAAAGATGGCGCCCGGGCCACGAGGAAGCAGGACGGCGTGGGCCGCATCTCGGACGACAGCGAGGGCGACGCTCCTGTGTTCAGCGTGTCTGCGGGACAGCCCCATTACTTTGTTGAGGTACTAGTACAAGGGACCCCCATTAGGATGGAAGTTGACTCGGGGTCCTCCTATTCTATAATTCCCCAGAGAGAGTTCTTGAAAATCGACCCCCACGTGCGGCCCAAACTTAAAGCGTTGAGGGCCACACTACGGGACGTCCAGGGGAACAGCATTCCAGTGTTGGGGGTCGGGACATTCCGGGTTCGCTTTAAGAGACATTCTGCGGAACTTCCCCTAGTGGTGCTAAAAGGGGGGAGTTGTAGCCTCCTCGGAACCCAGTGGTTTCAGCCCTTAGGTCTGTTCATAGGGGGGGTGCATGCCGTAGGCGAGGACCCAATACAAGCGGTGTGTTACGCACACCCCGCTGTTTTTAAAAGTGGACTGGGAAAGTTCAAGGGACCCCCTGTAGCATTCGACTTAGACCCGGAGGTCCGCCCGATAAGACTTAAACCGCGCAGGGTACCATTCGCGCTAAAGGACAAAATAGAGGCGGAACTGGACAAACTGGTGGGTCAAGGGATTCTTGTTCCTGTGGATTCCGCGGAGTGGGAGACTCCAATTGTAACAGCACTGAAGGCTAACGGGGAGGTGCGCATTTGCGCTGATTATAAGTGTACCATTAATAAGGCAATCCGCCCTAATGCATACCCGGTGCCAGTGGTCAGCCACCTTCTGGCCAGGCTAAATGGGGGAAAGTGTTTCGCTAAACTCGATTTAGCACAGGCCTACCAGCAACTCCCGGTAACCCCCGCCACAGCGGCGGCACAAACAATAGTCACACATAAGGGGGCGTTCCAGGTGTCGAGGTTACAGTTCGGCGTGAACTCGGCACCTGGCATTTTTCAGTCGCTAGTGGAACGCCTCCTGAAGGGGCTGGAAGGGGTGTTGCCATATTTTGATGACGTGTTGATAACGGGGGGGAGTAAGGCCGAGCTGGCTCACAGATTGGATAAGGTCCTGACCGTGTTCGAAAAAGCGGGGCTGCGACTGAGAAAAGACAAATGTGTATTTTTCGAAACAGAGGTTGAGTTTTTAGGGTTCCGTGTCACACCCGAGGGAATTAGGCCGTCCAAATCTAAGGTAGCCGCCATTAAGAAAGCCCCTCGCCCCACTTCCAAAACCGAGCTACAGTCGTTTCTGGGGCTTCTCAATTTCTACCATACCTTCCTTCCACGGAAGGCGTCTGTTGCCGAGCCGCTCCATCGGTTACTTAAAAAAGAGGAAAAATGGCTGTGGGGTGACGAGCAAGAAAGAGCGTTCACAGAGTTAAAGCAACTCCTCACATCCGAGGCAATCCTGACTCATTTCGACCCCAAACGGCCCATAGTTTTAGTCTGCGATGCATCCCCGGTGGGGGTGGGGGCGGTGCTTTGCCACGTGTTAAACGACGGAAGGGAGGCCCCGATAGCGTTTTATTCAAGGTCCCTGTCCCAAGCAGAGCGGAATTACGCACAGACCGATAGGGAGGCACTAGCGATAGTAGCGGGAACCAAGAAATTTCACGATTTTCTGTATGGTCGGCCGTTCAAGGTCGTTACTGATCACAAGCCCCTGTTAGGAATATTCACTGCAAATAAGCCCACGCCACAGATCCTGTCCCCGAGGATGCTGCGGTGGGCTATTTTTCTTAACGCATATCAACATGAGTTAGAATACCGGCCAGGGAAGGAAATCAGCCATGCAGACGCGCTCTCACGGTCGCCGTTGCCCTTGTCGGACGACCAGAAGGCAGGGGTAAGAAGAGACCGCCAGGTATTGTTAATAGAGGTCTTGGAGTCACCCCCGATAGTACCGGCCGACGTTGCCAGGGCGACCGGAAAGGATAGAACACTAGAGAAAGTATGCTCGTGGGTGCAGAAGGGGTGGCCGGCGTCATCCCCAGGCGCGGAATTCGACCCATTTTTCCGAAAGCGAGTAGAGTTGTCTTTAGAGAGGGGGTGCCTTTTGTGGGGCCAACGGGTGGTGGTTCCTACGTCCCTGCGGCCGAAGGTGCTAAAGCTGTTGCACGTCAGCCACCCGGGAATCGTCCGTTCCAAGGCGTTGGCCCGGAGTTACTTCTGGTGGCCCCAGCTGGACGCCGACATAGAGCATATGGTTGGCACTTGTGAGGCATGTCAGTGCTCCCGACCGGAGGTGGCCCGCCTCCCGCATAGGGAATGGGACGCAGCAAGGGGACCGTGGTCCAGGGTGCACGTAGATTTTGCTGGCCCGTTCCGAGGAACCATGTTTCTCCTGGTGGTGGATGCATACTCAAAGTGGCTGGAGGTCATTCCGGTAAAGAGCACATCCTCCGCCACTACCATTCGCCAGCTAAGGAGGGTCTTTTCCACGTTCGGTTTACCCGACACTTTGGTCAGCGATAACGCCAGTTGCTTCACGTCTGCTGAGTTCGCAGCATTCATGGAGGCAAATGCAATTCGGCATGTCACATCCGCGCCGTTTCACCCGGCCACGAATGGCCAAGTGGAACGGTTGGTGCGCACCACAAAGGATGCGCTGCGGCGCATGGGCTCGGGAGATCTAAATCACCAAGTTTGTCAATTTCTATTAGCGTACAGAGTGACCCCCTTGGCGTCTGGATACTCGCCGGCTGAGCTGCTGATGCGGAGGAAACTGACGATGCTTTTGTCCAGGTTGGACCCGTCGAGGGTCGAGGACAAAGGGAAGAACATAGGTTTAGCGGTCTCGAAAGGTTTCGGCGTAGGCGATCCTGTACACTGCAGGAACTATGCCAACGCAGGCCCAGCCTGGGTGCCAGGGACGATAATAGAACAGACGGGGCCAGTGTCATATCGGGTGGAAACTAGCACCGGCCTCCTCTGGAGGAGGCACGCGGACCAACTGAGGCACCGAGTGAGTGAGGGGCCGATCAGTGGGGCTCAGCGACAGGATTCAGCGATAGGGTTCTCCCCCACCCGTTTAGCCCAAGGGGGAGACAGAGAGGGACACCAGTCCGAAGCCAGGAGGGAAAGCAGTGAGCCCGACTCATATCCTTTTGATACCCCAGTTCTATCCGAGCCCGGGGGGAGGGAAAAGGAGTGTGCGGCCGCCGCTGCCGCTTCCCCCGAAGCCGATTTTGATTTTGATAGCCGGGGGGGTTTTTTGGAGTGTTCCCCCACCCATCCAAGCGAGAAGAGGGGTTTTTCGTTAGCCCCCAGTGCCCCCGGTTCTTCCCAAACAAAGCACACACCTTCCAACAAAGCCGCAGAACCGCGGCAAACCACTAACAAGTCATCCTCTCCCGTTACAGGGCAGGCAGCCAGGGAGCAAGGAGGAGGGAGCGAAGCCAGGGCAGGGCAGCCCGCGCCGAGACCCCAGCGTGTTCGAAATAAGCCACCTTGGCTGAGAGACTTCGTCTCATCCTAGGGGGGAGGAGTGTTGTGTTCTAATAGTGTAACCTTCCACATGTGATATCAATGTATCTGAACCAATGTAACCTTGCCTATGAGTAACAATGTAACCTTCAGCTGTATCACATAAACCCTGTAATAGGACGCGAGCTAATGACCACCAGCTGGCAGCAGCGAGCGTCCAAGCTCTCTTGGTTCAAACCCATCAAAGACCGCAGCGCGGGAAGTTTCCCGCCGCTACCTACACCTGGACAAGAAGGGCGTGACCAGCCATGACGTCACGCGGACCAGTAGCCAACGGGCTACCGTGGAGCCACATTCAAAATACGTTACTACCATATATATAGAGCTGTTCGTCCGCCATTACCTCATGTTCCCTCTGTCCACCATGAAATAAACCTGAGTTAACCCAGCCTTTGGCTGTGCCTTGTGTCTTGACTCTCATATACTAAAAAAGGGGGCAGGGAGAGATCGCTTTTATCTCCATCTGGGATGGGGTCCTCCCTCCCTCGGCATGGGATATGAAACCCACCCACCCCCTCAAAGATACGTCCCTCCCCCACATCACGATCTTCTTCTCTTGGCTGTTCCACATCAGGCGCTGCCTGGCCGTTCTCACCATTGTGCCCCAAAGGAAGGAAGGAAGGAATTTACTATTTAAAACAACTGTTGCATGCAATCGACAGAAATTAAGAACAAGAAGCAATCGTAAACAGTAGTCTGCTAATGTTTTGGGCCATCTAATATGGCGGCAGGCAACGCCCACTGGCTTCAAAGCAACGTACAGCATGAAGTCTGTAGCGCCATCTCCCCTTATTATACCTCCATGCTTCCCCCACCCTCAGTTTTGTATTCTATCATTGCCACATGATTTTGCAGACACCTTAGTATCTTCCCGTGTCTTGTGACTTCAAATTTCTTCCTCTTTTCTCTCTTGCTGCTGATTTTCAAAAGCTTTGTGCTAAATGAATGGAGGAAAATGTGTGTCAAAATGAGCTAGAAATCCATTCTTTTTCCTATGATTTGAATTTTTTTAGCACAACAAACTGCTTTTCAGTTTGGAAATGTTTTATATATACAGTAATACCCCGGATAACACTAAAACTTGAATCACATAACATTAAAACTCCATAGAGATACATTGTAACCGGCACAGGCTTCAGCGAATGTTATGTGCTACATCCCATAGGATTTCAAAGTTATGCAATGCAATTATTTTCCAGATTGCTTAATGTTATGCGGTTTTAGCGTTATCTGGTGCAAACGTTATCCTAGGTATTACTGTATTATGCTTTTGAACAACTGCAAGAGGCTGAGTAGTCCCTCTAGATGGCCATGAACACAGTTGTGATGCTGGCAACAAAGGAAAAATAGCAAAGTGGATGCACTATTGTAGTAAATTTCAAAGTTCATGTTATGTGAAGAAATACTATATTTTGCCTGTCACCTACAACTTGCTCCGTTTCAACAAATACTCCAGCATTATCTAATACTTATAATACTTATAATATTATCTAGCATCTAGTAGAAAGGGAGAGGGCTGCAGTGGCTCAAGTGGATAAGACACTGATTGGAAGGTGCATGGTCAACAGTTCGATTCCCAAGTACTGCTGGATGGAATGAGCTCCCATCTATGTCCCAGCTCCTGCCTACCTAGCAGTTTGAAAGCAAGAAATTGCAATTAAATAAGTAGGGAACCACTTCAGTGGGAAGGTAAACAGCATTCCATGTGCTTTGGTGTCTAATCATGCCTGCCACATGACCACAGAAATGACTGCAAGTGCAGACAGCGCTGTCTCTTTGTCTTTGAAACAGAGATGAGCACTGAAACCTAGAGTTGGATACGACTGGCTTTCAAGCAAGGGAAACCTTTACCTTACTGACTATATATCTAAGTCTTCACAGCACTGTTGTCCCCTAGTAGCTCAGCATTTTTCAAACCAAAGTAAAAGCCCTAGTCATAATTTTTTTCTGAACAGGTTTTCTTCATCCCACATGAGCATGTACCGTATTATTCCATTTGTCGATTTGTTGCCTCGTGTCCTTTAGGATCAGGATCTCTTCATCTCATGTAGTATCATGAAGAAAAACTGTGATGTTGAACTTCTCGTATGTTGGAAATTTTTCTATCTTTTAATTCATTTTGTAATCTCTGCCATTTTAGCCCTTCTGTTAAGAATAGCAGTGATACTTAAGTTTTCAAATCCTGCCGGCCGACAGACTTTCAGTTCAAGTGACATTTATATTGAAGCAGTGAAAAACAACCAGACGTGTCCTTTCCATCAGGGAGCATGGTGTGTTTCTGCTATAATATGTACCAAGCCTGCCTAATAAAATGAGAGTTGAATTTTTAAGATACAAGTTTTTCTAGAAACTGCAAGATGAAATACATGTTCAAAAATTGAAAGGGATAGACAGCTACCTGCATCATATCTGCAGTATGAGTAGTAATAATCTGCTTGCTATTAACAATCGTAGGAATACCTTGAATACAAAATTTATCAGACAAATATATGTGGGCATTTAACTAGTGGCAACTTTGAAAAACAGGTCAGTGTAACTTGAAAACATCCCTGAGTTGGTCAAGAAAAAGTAACATTTAGCTTACCTTGTGATTCTTTGAATAATAGTAATAGATACTAGTGAAAGCTTAATCTGAATCAAAAGGTCAGGATTACACTAGATTACAAGACACTACAAGGAAGCAAATCAGCTTTATGTATATCATTATAAAAAGCTTTAGAATAC
This sequence comes from Bradypodion pumilum, assembly GCA_035047305.1. Classification (NCBI taxonomy): domain Eukaryota; kingdom Metazoa; phylum Chordata; class Lepidosauria; order Squamata; family Chamaeleonidae; genus Bradypodion; species Bradypodion pumilum. Next base: position 95,425,340 of record JAWDJD010000001.1, read on the forward strand.
TTTGAAGATTACTCTCTTTTTTCCAATCTAAGTACAGTCCACACACAAAACCATCTGCCAGTTTCTCTCAGCTCAGTTTTAAAGAAAAGTCTTGCTGTGAGATGTCTACTGGCAAAACTGGATTTAATGAGCTTCTAGAATGGCAAGCACATACATGGCTAGATTTCATAATTTTAAGCAGACATCTGACTGGAAGAAAGTAATCAGTGGACTTACTGTCGTGGTGACTGTAGCTACCGTATTTATTCGAGTATAACGCGCAAAATTTTATACCCAAAAAAAGACTCAAAGTTTGGGTGCGCGTTATACACGAGGACTGGGTGCGCGTTATACACGAGCCTCTTTTAAACGGGCCTCAAGAGCACGCCGCGGCCCTCCTCCCAGGCGGCGGCAGGCGCCCAGGTCCCGCTGCCGCCGCCGCTCACCTCCATGCACCCGCCGGGTCGAGAAGGGAACCCTCCGGGGGAGTGCCGCGGCGTGCTCCGCGCTACCCGGGCCACGCGACTCAAGAAGCCGGCGCCGGGTAGGCACGGAGCACGCCGCGGCCCTCCTCCCAGGCGCCCAGGTCCCGCTGCCGCCGCCGCTCACCTCCACGCACTTTTAAACGGGCCTCAAGAGCACGCCGCGGCCCTCCTCCCAGGCGGCGGCAGGCGCCCAGGTCCCGCTGCCGCCGCCGCTCACCTCCATGCACCCGCCGGGTCGAGAAGGGAACCCTCCGGGGGAGTGCCGCGGCGTGCTCCGCGCTACCCGGCGCCGGCTTCTTGAGTCGCGTGGCCCGGGTAGCGCGGAGCACGCCGCGGCACTCCCCCGGAGGGTTCCCTTCTCGACCCGGCGGGTGCGTGGAGGTGAGCGGCGGCGGCAGCGGGACCTGGGCGCCTGGGAGGAGGGCCGCGGCGTGCTCCGTGCCTACCCGGCGCCGGCTTTTTGAGTCGCGCGGCCCGGGTAGTGCGTGGAGGTGAGCGGCGGCGGCAGCGGGACCTGGGCGCCTGGGAGGAGGGCCGCGGCGTGCTCCGTGCCTACCCGGCGCCGGCTTTTTGAGTCGCGCGGCCCGGGTAGTGCGTGGAGGTGAGCGGCGGCGGCAGCGGGACCTGGGCGCCTGGGAGGAGGGCCGCGGCGTGCTCCATGCCTACCCGGCGCCGGCTTCTTGAGTCGCGTGGCCCGGGTAGCACGGAGCACGCCGCGGCCCTCCTCCCAGGCGCCCAGGTCCCGCTGCCGCCGCCGCTCACCTCCACGCACTACCCGGGCCGCGCGACTCAAAAAGCCGGCGCCGGGTAGGCACGGAGCACGCCGCGGCCCTCCTCCCAGGCGCCCAGGTCCCGCTGCCGCCGCCGCTCACCTCCACGCACTACCCGGGCCGCGCGACTCAAGAAGCCGGCGCCGGGTAGGCACGGAGCACGCCGCGGCCCTCCTCCCAGGCGCCCAGGTCCCGCTGCCGCCGCCGCTCACCTCCACGCACTACCCGGGCCGCGCGACTCAAAAAGCCGGCGCCGGGTAGGCACGGAGCACGCCGCGGCCCTCCTCCCAGGCGCCCAGGTCCCGCTGCCGCCGCCGCTTACCTCCACGCACTACCCGGGCCGCGCGACTCAAGAAGCCGGCGCTGGGTACAGTAGGCACTGATGAGATGCGCCGTCTGCCCCACCCACGGGCCCAGGGGCGCGCTTCCCTCCGGCTGGCGGGATCTGATTGGGTGGCGCGGGAGACGAGGCGTGGCCCGGAGGTACGGTAGCTCGTATTTTGAGCGAGGCTCCTGGGGGTCGTTTCGGATTGCATTTTCTGCAACAGGTGGGCCTGATTATCCCCCCCTCCCTCAATATTTTAAGGCGTGCTCATTTTCACTGATATACCGGTAACTGGTTCCCCTTTAGATGGCATCTCAGGGTATCAAGCGTAAACGTTGTGCATATGACGCTGCGTTCAAGCTCAAAGTTGTTGATCATGCTGAAATGCATGGAAACCGAGCAGCTAGCCGAGAATTCACTGTACCAGAGACGAATGTTAGAGAGTGGAGAAAACAGAAAGTCATCCTGAAAAATATGAATAAAACAAAAAAAGCACAACGAGGGAGACAAGCCATGTACCCAGACATGGAGAAGGAACTTTATGAATGGATCATTGACCAAAGAAGTAGTGGGTACATCGTCACATCACTCCACATAAGACTTCAAGCCCAAAAGTTTTGCAAAGATGCAAACTTCAAAGCCTCTAATGGATGGGCACAAAAATTTATGAAAAGGTATGCTCTTGCTATACGCCAGAGAACAAAGATAGCACAGAAGCTGCCTAAAGAATTAGAAGATAAGATCGCTTCATTCCATACCTTTATAATAAACCAACGCAAGAAGATTGATTTTGAACTATCACAGATAGGCAATATGGATGAGACCCCCATGTGTTTTGACATACCAGGCAACAGGACAATTGACAGCAAAGGGAAGCACACAATCCAGATTAGAACCACAGGCCATGAGAAAACTCATTTCACCGTTGTGTTATCCTGTATGGCAGAGCTCTCTCTCAGTGGTCGTAGGTGATGTGCTGCGGCCAATCCTAACAGCACTCAGGATATAGTCAGTGGAAAAGAGTTTGAAGCATTTTTAATGCTTTTTGGCATTGTGCTTACACCAGTTTACGTTGTTAATAAATGTTTTTTTCATGGTCGCACGTGTTCAGCAACGTTTTTTATGTCAATTTCAATGCGTGGTGTGAAAAAAATTTTGTACCGAGATTTCATGGAAAATTAGGGGTGCGCGTTATACACGAGTGCGCGTTATACTCGAATAAATACGGTAGGTAAATTATTTTGTGGTGGCAAGATTTTGCATGCAGTGTGTCAAACATGACTCATGGACATTGTGGAGCCTGAAATTTTAGACCAGGGGTGCCCAAACTTTTCAGGCCGTGGGCCAGTCACGTGGTTCAGGAAGCTGGACATTATGGATCCACCCCCAATACCAGTTCATCCGGCCAACAAAGCTGTCGTCGCTCCTGGAAGCAGAAGTAAAATCTGCCCTATGGTTGTGTTTTACTTCCGCTTCAAGGAGCGACAAGGGCTTTGCAGGCCAGATGAATTGGCATCGGGGTGGATCTGGCCCCTGGGCCATAGTTTGGACCCTTCTGCCATTTGTTTTATCTATGTAGAACTAGCTTATTCCATTTCAAAAGCAGTGTGGCAGATAACAACAGGTGATATTAGCCCATGTTGGTTATGACACATGATAATGGACTAATTTGTTGAAACGGAGTGGCCCTCATCGCTCCCAGAAGTGGAAGTAAAATGCGCCTGTATGGAAGTAAAACATGTGTTTTACTTCCGCTTCTGGGAGCGATGAGGTCAGCATGTTCCAGATGAATTGCAGTAAACCCATTCGTGTGGATTCACAGGGTGCTTGGGCTTCTGGGAATTGAAGTCCAAGAACATCTGGAGTGCCAAGGTTCACCATCACGGCACTAGCGTGAGACCTTACTAAGAAGTAAGCCTCAGTTAAATCATCAATGCTTCTTTTCCAAGTAAATCTGCTTGGAGCTGCCATGCCAGAATGTTGTACTAACAGCAAGGAAATGGGGATAGAAACAAAAACAAAAAGTTAGTTCATGCTTAATTGGAAATCTAGTTTAACATTCAAAAGTTATGCCTCAGGTCCACGTCTTTATCTGCAATGTGTAAGCAGGCTACTATCTGTGCAAATCAAATCCACTCAAATAATGCTCTGAACGTATTGAATATGAATCCACAGAGGCTGACCTTCAGCTGTGTATTACTGGCTCAGCTGCATTTATTGTGCAATTGTTGAGTGGCAGTCAACTTTTAGAGGATGATTACACACATCTGTTTCATGTAGTTGATAAAATGTATTGGTACTTATCCTCACTTACAAAAGGTTGCACACTTCAGAGAGAGCTGACAACATTCGATTTTGGTCATTTGCTGCTTTTTACAAAGGTGTGAGTAGACTTTATTTTCCGTCTTCTACTGCCCAAATAGTAATCAGTCGGCAAGTATTATGGTCCTATTTGAATGTCAGTGTAGTGCAGAATCTGTCCCTGGGAGCTACTTTTATGATTTTTTGTACTCTTAAGAACTGCATTTGCAGTTATGCTCTTTGGCATAAAAATGATAAGGCAGAAACAAATTTCTTCCTGTAGTGCAGCCTGCCACAACATGGACAGTTATTGAGCCCTTATATCTTATGTTAAAATATCCTCTGTTTCTATTCCTTTGTTGTTATTTTTAAAAAGACAGAGGTGGGTAGAATATGATGTCCCCAAGATAAAGCCAAAATACAATATTTTGTTTCTCCACACTTTCCTTGTAATAAATTCAAATAAAATGTGAGCTTCTTAAGTAGATCACGGTCACTGTTTCTGCTCATGCTATGAAAAATAATTGGCCTCAATCCAGCTGAAATGTCATAGAGCTTGGGGGCACCTTGAAGACTTACACATTTCTTCTTACACATTTCTTCAATTTTAAGCATATGTGAAGTAGTGCCCACTTCTTTGGAATTGTTTGAAATTTTTGGTGCACTTCAATAGCACAGCTATCCCCTCTGGAATTAATTTGATATCATCCTGTTGAAACCAGCACCACAACTACAAATTACAACAACATTGATACTATTCCCTTTTTCTGAGTGGTCAGAACTAATTTCAACTGCAACTTGGACTTTGTATAGTTCCAAACCAGGATTGTATCATAGCCTTTGATTTGCTTAAAAGTGTTGTGCAGTTCATTAAAGGTCTTTGATAGTTATTGGTCTAGCCTTCAGGATATAAGGATTTCATAGTTATGATAAAAGCATTCACTAGACTTAGGCATGGGATATTTGGAGGCTTGCAAAATATGCCTCAAAGAAGAGGTGAGAATTAGAACCCAAAAATTCAGCCCTAACCTATTTCTCCTTCTTCAAATCCAGTTTACCCAACTGGCAATGGCATGGAGAGGGAAAGCATGAAGGGTTCTTCTTCTTCTTCTTGTGCGATATCCAATTCTGAATATTGATGATCCTTATGGCGATCAGCCATGAAAACTGTCCTGAGAATATAATGCAGTGGCCTTTCATCTGCTTTCTTCATCACAGCGTGACACCCATACCACCAAGCCATTTCCATGAGTCACTTTCTGGTCCTGAGCCCTTTTGGCACACCAGGTCCTCCTCAGCCCAAGGTCAGTATTGATGAAACTGCTGCCCTCCACCAAGATTGTTTCAAGTGGGATTTAATCCACCTGGGGACCATCACTCTTCCCTGTGGACTTAGCCACCCAAGGCCATTAGTCCTCAGGGTGATCAGGATAGTTAACTGCTGCTTGACAATCAACATTGAGTCCCTAGCAGTATGATTTATTATATTACCATAGCAGGATAACCTGGCCAAATGGTTTGGAGGGTTGGAGGAAGTTAATGCACAGTAATAGCTCAGTCATGGCAGAAGAACTCTTAAACCTATGGTATGAGAGGAAAAGGTAGAGGGACAAGGAAGACAAATTTGGCTTTCTGGGTATGGATCAAAAATAATTTTTCAAAGATACAACTGGCATACTACAGAAAGGTTTGCTTTCATGTATATGGATGAAAGGTGTGGTGCACCTCTAAATCCACAATTTTGTCAATCAACCCATCATCAGGCATATGAAGAATTGTTTTCTGAGATTCAAAGACCCCCAAACTGGGCCACAGGTGTAAGTATGTGAATATCAGCTATAGCAGAGGTTCTCAACCTACATCCTGTGGGCTGGATCCACCCCATGGCACCAACTCATCCAACCCACAACTTCACTTCAGCCACTGCTGCTGCTCCCACCGCCCAATCCTTGTCTCCTCTGCTTGGCTTGGTATGTCCCTAATGGCGCTCCACAGCAGAGCAGATTTTGTAAGGCTTACAATAGCCACTTTGCTATGGATTGCCATTAGGGACATACCAAACCAAGCGGAGGAGACAAAGATTGAGGTGGCGGAAGCAGTGGCTGGAGCAAGGTTGCGGGCTGGATGAGTTGGTGCCATGCAGCTCCTCCAGACTGGTAAGCAGGGAAGTGGCATGGTGGTGGGGGGGAGTGGTGGGTGGCTCATGGTGGGCGGCGGCGGTGAAGTGGTGGGTGGCTCAGCGGTGGTCCCTCTGCTAGTGGCAGTGGGGGGAGTTGTGTATGCTCAGGGCGGTGCCGCTGCCACCACTGGGGCCATCTTGAGCCCCCACCACTCACCACTGCTGCTGCTGCTGCCACCTATCCAGCCTACCGTGTGAAGAGGCATGATCCAGATCCGGCTTTAAAAGGTTGAGGACCCTTGATCTATAGGAAGAATAGGATATTGTAGGTTTCAGTGCATGAACTCTTGTGACAGCTTTAGTGGCTACAGGATTTGTAGTGACTGATCCATAGCTCCTAAATGTTGTAGTAGCCTGGCTCCCAGCTTGTCAGCTGTCTGTGCCAGCTATGGGAGAATTTTGCTAGAGCAGCAAGATTTGTGGATTGTGCCATAAATCCTCACAGGCTGATAAATCTGAAATCTCTTCAACTTGATTTGTTTTGCCTTTATAGAAAATATGATATATATCCTCCCTTTTGGAGTTACATTCTTACAAAACATATCACAATAATATGCAAGTTGAGCAAATTTATCATGAAATCATAATTAGAAGTAAAAACATTCAATCACAGTAACGCTTAACAGTGGCAATGAGCAATAACATAAAAACATAAAAGTAATAAAACTGCAAGAGATCAAAAATGAAGCCGCACCACAGTAACAAGAGCCAAATTAAAATCCTTCACATTTGGAATCAGCAGCAGTAAACACACTTTCAACTCTCTTAAAGCTCTAGAACAGGGGTGCCCAAACTACGACCTGTGGGCCAGATCTGGCCCTTGATGCCACTTCATCTGGCCCATGCCACCCTCGTTGCTCCCAGAAGCAGAAGTAAAATGCACCCGTACATTTTACTTCTGCTTCCAGGAGCAATGAGGGTGGTGTGGGCCGGATGAATTGGTGTCAGGGGCCGAATCTGGCCCATGGGCCATAGTTTGGTCATCCCTGGTTTAAGGAGAGAAAATGGCAACTTAAAATCTATCTCATCCTTATTTCTACTTCCTGTGGGAAGAACCATGTTACTGGCCCGCTGAACCACATGACCGGCCCTTGGGCCAAAAGGTTTGGGCACCCATGCTTTAGAATAACAATTGTCTGAAATCCTGGACCCATTTTGAACAGAGCTCCACAGCTGTGGGGCTATCACTGAAAAAGCCCTCTTGCCAGCCAAGTACGCTCTGGCTTTGGAGTGGCATTTCTGAAGAGCGACTTATATGTGTTACTCTTTATAAAACCTTAAAAAGCACTCAGTATTGTTAACTTTATAATTGAGGAGGGGATAACGTCACATTGTTATGTTTTTTTATGGCAGTATAAATCATTGAACTGCATCAGGCCTCCTGACAAACCTTCCATAAATTGCTGAAGGTGGAGCATTTCAAGGAAACGTTTTCTGAAATCCTTCCCTTTCAGTAGCCTTCTGTCCGACCCATATCTGTTTTTAATGAAATTAATTTAATGACTGCCATTTGCTTTATTATCTTTTTGATATTAGATATTTGTGTATTTTATGCTGTCTGTGCTTGGGTTGGTGGGTGGAATTTTTCTTTTTATATTGTCTGCTGTGAACCACCCAATATTAAACGAATGGTATACAAACAAAACAAAAAATGCTTTGATCTAAAATTGCTAGAAGAGATCTGACTGGCTGTTAGCCACACTTCCTGATATGTTACTCCAAAGTGTAGGAAGACCATACCTGTCAACCTTCCCAGATTGGCTGGGATTTCCCGTTTTTTGGCGCTGATTTGCGCCATTTCCCACCCGCAGCTGCCGAAACCCCAAAATTGTCAGCGGGGGAAAGGAGGTACTGCGCATCCCTTCTGCGCAGATCGCCTTCTACGCATGCGTAGAAGGCTTTTACACTTGCATAGAACCCTTCTACACTTGCGTAGAACCCTTCTACGCTTGCGTAGAACCCTTCTACACTTGCATAGAACCCTTCTACGCATGCGTAGAAGGGCTCTATGCAAGCGTAAAAGCCTTCTACACATGCGTTGTAGGCGACTTGCGCAGAACTGTTCTGTGCAGGTCCCGTATTGTCCGGAGCTGCGGTTGACAGGTATGAGGAAGACATGGAAGTGGTGACTTGTATGAGATACCCTTCTTATGAAGTAATAATTAGAGAAACTTTCCCCTAGCCACTTCATATAGTTATGGTATACAGAGAGTTTTTGGGAAAGGAGGAGAAGGCAGACAAAAACAGTTGAGCCTCTGTCAAAATCCCTATGATTAAACACAACGGAAGTTGGTGGTAGATTTTTAGGACCCTGGACAGAAGCCAGTGAATTTCTTCTGCTCATATAGTATGCAAATTTAAAGCCCTTTAGGCTCTTTCCTCTAGCCTGAAGCCTGCTCATCAGCCTGGTGTGATTTAGTACCAGATATGTTCTATAATAGACTTCAAGGTGACAGGTACCTCATTCTCCTTATGCCTACAAATACCTTGCAGCCTCACATACAGACCATAAATTAGATTTGTAAAGTATTTCCTTCATGCTAAAGACTGATAACTGCCTATTAGGGATGTAAAGAATACTCACTAAATTCTGTATTGTCATTGATTAAGGGTGTCTCAAATGGTGAAGACATCTCAACAAAGAATGCTCAAGCCCTGAGAGATTCTTCACCTCCAGTGAGAGTGAGACTAGGCACTTGGTTCTTTTTGTTTTGTTTTGTTATAGAGGCAGCTGTAATTTGTGCAAATTGTCTTTGAGCAAAAAGAGTACTCTTTTAGAAAGCAAAGCATGCATGTGGAGCATACATAGAATGACTGGCTGTTTGTTTGTTTTTTAAACCTGAAATACATGTACACCAGTTTGTCCAATCTAGGGGTTCTCAACATATGGCACATGGGCCGGATCTGGCCAATGACATCAAACCATCCAGTCCCTGATCCCACTCCAGCCACTTCATGTTTACAACAGCCATGGACACATTTTACAGCAGCGTTTATGGTGGGGGAAATCACCAGCCCAGCCCTGTCAAATGTTTGAGGGAGTGTGACCTGGCAGGGAAGTGGCATGGTGGTGGTGGGGGGAGTGGTGGGTGGCTCATGGTGGACTTTAAAAGGTTGAGAACCCCTGGTCTAATCCATAAAAAATCATGCAACAAAGTAACGGTTATCACCACCTTGTTCATTTTGTGTTGTGTAAAGCATTTTTTTCTGATAACATATTATTTATTTCAATATTGCTTAATATGCACATAAAAGAATCTCATGCTTGCTCCGTTGTTGAGAATGTCACAAAATATTGTACTTCTCATGAATTTCAAACTTCATAGTGCTAATTTCCAAATATAGAATAGCAATAACTTATGGGCAAGCAATATATGCATGTGTTCAGCTATGAAGTAGGGTTTACTTTTAATAATAAAAGCATTTACCACTCCTTTCAGTGTTAACTGACTTGCATGTCAAAGATGGAATTGAAATTTACTTCTTACACATCTCTATTTGAAGATGTTCACAAACACCTACTGAGCTCTCTGAGCTCTCTTTTACAGTTTACACCACTATTTCTCATATCTTCTTCCAGTTTGCTGAAACTGATTTTCTATTACCATATATACTCGACTATAAGTCATCCCAAATATAAGTCGAGGTACCTAATTTGGACCTCTAAAACTAGGAAAATAGATTGACCCAAGTATACATTAGGGGTAGAAAATTCAGCAGCTGCTAGTGAGTTTCAATAATTAAAATACATGAAAACACAGTAAAATTAATTAATTTAGGCATTGATGTGGGTATGTTTTTGAGTGTTTACATTGACCTGAGTATAAGTCGAGTCCCATTTTTGGACCTCATTTTGGAGGCAAAAAACCCAACTTATACTTGAGTATATAGGTACTTCTTTCTCAGCTTATTAATAAGATTTATCTCAAACACTGCTGTAAAAGTTCCTTTCCTCCATTTTATTAAAGTATCACCCAAGAAGCAGGTCAGAAGACAAAATTGTATAGCTATTTTGTTGTTCAGTCACACAGTAAATTCCAACCCTTTGCAACCTTATGGACCATTGCCCTCCAGGCACCTCTGTCCTCCACCATCCTACTCAGCCCATTCTACTCTGTGCCCATTGTGTCTACAATACCATCAAGCCATCTCATCTTTGGCCACCCCCTTCTTCTTTTGCCCTCCACTTTTCCCAGCATCAAGGTCCAGCTATAAGCAAACAATTTTCAGCTTCTGCACTCAGAAAACCATGTTCCATCTGATGTTTTAGTATTTTAGGGATTTTTTTGTTGTAGTCTATGCTCCTGTTCACAATAATATAATCTCTTTTTTTTTAACAATCATCTTTAACCTTTTTATTCTGAAACTCTTTTAGACAGTGTATTGTTTGGAAGTTGAAAGAAGCCAACTCTTCTGCCCTCTTGACCAACAGTGCCATGGTAACGTCATTCTGATTGGGCTGCCACATTCTCAAAGAGGATACAGTTGGGATGTTTTTATTACATCCTCACTGCTGTTTAAAGAAGTGGCACAGCTTTTTGTAATAAAAGAAACTCTATCATCTTGTTTAATGATGGAACGAGCAGCCTCCCCCTGCAGGATGCCTAGATATCATGTTAATAATCTCCCTGCTTACACAGCGGGTTATACATACTACCAGTGCAGTCCTACCTGTAGGGTCATTTTCAACAAATAATAATAATATCAAGGCCAGGATCACCAATCTGCAGTAATCAGGAGTAGCAATAATGATAATCCAAAGGTAGAAACATAGGGCACAGTGATAAATAGCCCGGATCATGACACTGCAGTAAGGGTTGGGCAGATTTCAGGTATAATTTCAAGATGTACTGAACAGCTTATTCCCAGCACTGGGCATGGGCATAGATGGAACAGGCAGGGGACACAAAGTTTTAGATAGCCATATGAACAGGGGTCTGCACTCATGGAGATCCTTTGCTGCTGAGGATAGCCCTACTCATGAGGTAGTCTCCCCATACACATTTCAAGTCTTGTAGCAGCCAGCCAATTACTGTAAGAGGCTTCTCCACTGCTTCCATAAAAAAGAGAAGTAAAGCTCATATTTTGGGAATTCTCTTAGTTATCATGTACTGTACATTTCTAAGCGCTGAAGGTTTATTCTCTTAAGAAACTTGGGATTTAGAATTACAAAAGTGATGTTTACCTGAAAGACTGCTAGGAGCATTTTATGGTCAAATAGGGCTATGGATGCAAGTATCAAACATTTAAAGTTCAACTCTGACCTTTTACCCCCTTATCTCACTGTCCTTTGTTACTGTCCTTTCATATGTTTCAAAAGACTCACCACTGGGCTTTATTATTATTTGCATTCAAAGGTACCAAAGTGCTAACAGTGCTTCACTGCATGCACCCTTCTTGTAATTCAGAGCATTTTGTTTTTCTCCAACACTTTTCGCCAGCCTTTCATTCATGATATTCTACATGCATCTCAAGTGGAAACATAGGGTCAAAAGTTTGCTTCGAATATTTTCTTAGAAAATCCCTCCAGTGCATTTGGTCTATCATTCTGTACATTAGTTTTTTGTTGTTCAGCTGCACAATCGACTGTACATTATACAGAGACATAAAACAGTGCTTCACTGAAGCCATGAAGAATTCTTGTCTGTTTCATATTTGAAGTGAAAATAACTTGTTTCCTTTTGTATAGTTTCCAGTGGCTAGGGCAAACTTATTCTTTTCCAGTGTTCTGAAGGGAGAGGATTCTTGCCTATAGTAAAAGTAGAGATCACCCTTGCTTTAAAGCCTGCCATATCCAACTCTAGGGTTCAGTGCTCATCTCTGTTTATAGCCAAAGAGCCAGCACTGTCTGTATCTGCAGACATTTCTGTGGACATGTGGTAAGCATGACTAAACACCGGAGCGCATGGAACGCTGTTTACCTTCCCACCAAAATGGTACCTATTTATCTACTTGCAGTTTCTTACTTTCGAACTGCTAGCTTGGCAGGAGCTGGGACAGAGATGGGAGCTCACTCTGTCATGCAATACTGGGGTCTCAAACTGCTGACCTGCCGCCTTCCAGTCAGTGTCTTAACCACTTGAGCCACCACAGTCCAAAAATACTTATTTTATTTATTCAGATGTTAAGTCTAATTAGTTTAAATAAATTCAAGATCAGCATTTGTTGCTTGTTCACTTGCAAATATATATTTTAGTGAATGAGAAAAAATGTGAAATTGTTAGGTGGCTGTATTTTTAATCAACTAAAAATAAAGTCAGAATGGATTCTGAAGAGTGATGTGCAGAACTTGAGCATATAGTCTCTGCTCTGAAAGAATGCAATATTCACCTTGCTGCCACTACACATTAGTATATACTGTATATCAGTCAATCTGAAAAGCAGTCCTATGCAGGCATGTCTTGGGATCCATATAAGGGAGTTTGTGTGACTACAATCTATGTGCTTGTATATTTAACTGGGTTGCAAACCTGTTAAAGCTCAATCTTTATACCATTTCTTTTAAAGAATATCTCTGTTTTGAGAATTGATTTTGGAATCTGAATTCAATTTCTCTAAGTTAATAACGCACTTGTGTTCTTCAATTATTTTCAAATTCATGTTCAGATTTAAACAAATGGAAGAGGGCAATCATGTTTATAGTTGAGGAAGTGGGGAAGGAGTTGTATTTCAAGTAAGATGAAAACTGACAGCCAAAACAATGTGGCTGAGTCAAATAGTAAAAGTAAAGTTTGGTAGTTTGTTGTGCAAGCAGAGGAGAGGTCTGGAATGATTCCATAAGAAAACCATCAGGGCTCCTGTAATCCTCAGTACATCCTGACTAGCTGTGTTTGGATTAAGGAGCATTAGATGGGTCAAAGAACATCTACCCGGGGTTCAGCTGTGGCTTCTGAATTGTTCCACTGCTTTGTTTGCTTTACCTGTATGTTCTATGCGAGTCTGACACCTGCCACTCTTAAAGAGATAAGAATCAGGCACATGTTTAGAACAAAGTCTGAAAGCTGCATGCAAATATGTTCATTTTGCCAGTCTGTAGCATGCTCATCTTGTAAGTTGATCTCTAAGACATTAACTGCAAACACTCCAATAGCATATGTAAAACACGGGCCAGCTAATTTGGTGAAAAACAGTGTTGTATGGGTCTGTGCTTTGCCAGAGTTTACTTATATGCCATCACCAATTCTGGCTTAGGGTGACCACCTCAAAAGGGGCAACAATGTCACACTCACATATATAACATTGGCATCACAGGGTGGGGGGGGGCTGTTAGCTCAGGAGGGTTTTCACCCCCTGCCCCCCTTGGGTATGGACCTGTTGCCCTTGCTCAAAAGCAAGTTGTATCTGACTCTAGAGTGCCGTGCTCATCTCTGTTTATAGCCAAAGAGCCAGAGCTGTCTGCATCTACAGACATTTCCATGGTCACGTGGCAGGCATGACTAGATACCAGAGTGCACAGAACCCTGTTTACCTTCCCACTGAAGTGGTACCTATTTATCTACCTGCAATTTCTTGCTTTCAAACTGATAGGCTGGCAGAAGCTGGGACAGAGACAGGAGCTCACCCAGTCATGCAAGACTCGGGTCTCAAACTGCTGACCTGCTGACCTTCCTGTCATCAAGTTCAGCATCTTAACCACACCTCCTTGTTAAAGTAGGATGTGCAGAGCAAAAGGATCTCTGAAAGATGACAGTTCGTCTTTGTTTAAAACTGAAGATATGTCCACCTATTTCAAATTTCAGCCTGTTTTTGGTTGTTGTTGGCTCTGCTGATGTTTTTGTTCTGTGGACTTTGTCTCAAGCTCTTTAACTGTAGCATTCCCATGCACATTTTAACCTTGAATTTGTGCTGTATAAAAGAAATTTACAGATAGTTTGAAATTATAAAACCTAGTGATAGATAAGAGATATAGAGAGACCTTCTCCATTAAATCTTGGATGTCTCTATACAGTGTTTCTGACTGACCAAATACTAAGTTTAGTTTCAGGTGAGCCACTAAAAGCAGGGGGCAAGACTCAGATTCCCAGGCAAAGGATAAGTATCTGATATGCAGATGTAGAAGACTTAATATAGAAACTGACATAGAGACTTCATACTAACTAAATACAGAAACTGACATAGAGACTGTGTTTTAAAGTGTGATAATATGCATGATAATATGTTGTCTTAAATGTTTTAAACCTCTAAAAAACTGTGATAAAATGTATGAGGAGAGAAAAATGGCGCAGACACCGGCAACCACGCCATAAACCTTGCCAAGAGAACCCTATTGACCAAAACAAAAGGCAAAACAAAAGGGCAGGCTAGGTGATACAGGATGCTTAACACCTCAGAGGGGAGAAAGGGGAGGGACAGGAAGGGGGGAGGGGAAATGCAATGTTGTAAGGAGCAATACTGCATAGGGACATGGAATGTGAGATCAATGAACCAAGGAAAACTGGAAGTGGTAAAAAGTGAGATGGAAAGAATAAGCATTGACATCTTGGGCATCAGTGAGCTCAAATGGACAGGGATGGGGGAATTCAGCTCTGGAAACCATCATATCTACTACTGTGGGCAAGAAAACCTTAGAAGAAATGGAGTAGCCATAATTGTCAATAAGAGAGTAAGAAAAGCAGTAATGGGATATAACCTCAAAAATGACAGAATGATGTCAGTCAGATTTCAAGGCAAACCTTTCAATATCACTGTAATCCAAGTCTATGCACCAACCACTAGCGCAGATGAAGCCACAGTGGACCAGTTCTATGAGGACCTAGAACACCTCATAGAACAGACACCAAGAAATGATGTCCAAATTATATTAGGAGACTGGAATGCCAAAGTAGGAAATCAAAAAGTGGAGGGAATAACAGGCAAGTTTGGTCTTGGAACACAGAACGAAGCAGGGCAAAGATTGATAGAGTTCTGCCAAGAGAACGCACTGGTCATAGCAAACACTCTCTTCCAGCAACACAAGAGGCGACTTTACACATGGACATCACCAGATGGCCAACACCGAAACCAAATTGACTACATACTCTGCAGCCAAAGATGGAGAACCTCCATACAATCAGCAAAAACAAGACCTGGAGCAGACTGTGGCTCAGATCACAACCTACTGATCGCAAAATTCAGGTTAAGACTAAAGAAAATAGGGAAAACAAGAAGACCAGACAGATATCACCTAGACAGCATCCCTAAAGAATACACGGTGGAGGTGATGAACAGATATAATGGCCTGGACGCAATAGACAGAGTGCCAGAAGAATTATGGACAGAGATAAAGGACATCATGCAGGAAGCAGCAAAGAAAACCATACCAAAAGAAAAGAAGCGTAAGAAAGCAAAATGGTTGTCTGATGAGGCTCTTAAAATAGCAGAGGAAAGAAGGAAGGCAAAAGTCAAAAGAGAAAGGAAAAAATACAACCTTCTGAACACAGAATTTCAAAGAAAAGCAAGGAGAGATAAGGAAAACTACCTAAAAGAACAGTGCAAAGAAATGGAGGAAAACAACAAAAGAGGCAGGACTAGAGATCTCTTCAGAAAAATCGGGGAAATAAAGGGAACATTTAAAAAAAATGAACATGATAAGGGACAAAGACGGAAAAGAGCTAGCTGATGCAGAAGAGATAAAGAAAAGATGGAAAGAGTACACAGAGGAACTCTACAAAAAGGACCTCAACACTCCTGCTAACCACAATGATGAAAAAACTGAAATCGAGCCAGACATCCTGGAGAGCGAAGTTAGAAAGGCCCTAAAGAGCACTGCAAACAACAAAGCTAGTGGATATGATGGTATCCCAGTCAAATTTTTCAAAGCGCTAAAAGATGATGGCGTCAAATTACTGCACTCAATATGCCAGCAAATCTGGATAACAAAACAGTGGCCACAGGATTGGAAAAGATCAGTATACGTCCCAATCCCAAAAAAGGGCAACGCCAAAGAATGCTCAAATTACCAAACAATTGCACTCATCCCACACGCCAGCAAGGTGATGCTCAAGATAATACAGGACAGACTTCAGCAACATGTGGAGAGAGAACTACCAGAGGTGCAGGCCGGTTTCAGAAGAGGCAGGGGGACTAGAGACCACATTGCCAACATACGTTGGATCATGGAGAAAACAAAGGAATACCAGAAACAAGTTTACTTTTGTTTCATTGATTACACTAAGGCACTTGACTGTGTGGACCACAACAAGATGTGGCAAGTAATTAAAGAGATGGGAATACCAGAGCACATCATATGCCTCCTGAGAAATCTGTACATGAACCAAGAAGCAACAGTTAGGACAGAACATGGAATGACAGAGTGGTTTGGAATAGGAAAAGGAGTAAGACAAGGCTGCATTTTATCACCCTGCTTATTCAATCTATACACAGAGCACATAATGCGAAATGCAGGGATGGAGGAATCACAATATGGGATTAAAATTGCTGGGAGAAACATAAACAATCTGAGATATGCAGACGATGCCACCCTAATGGCAGAAAGTGAGGAAGACCTAAAGAACCTCTTGATTGGGCTGAAGGAGGAGAGTGCAAAAGCTGGTTTGAGACTCAATATCAAGAAAACCAAGGTAATGGCAACAGGCCCAATCAGTTCCTGGAAAATAGATGGGGAAGAAGTAGAAGCAGTGACAGATTTTACTTTCCTGGGATCAAAGATCACGGCAGATGGGGATTGCAGCCATGAAATAAAAAGGCGACTGATTCTTGGGAGACAAGCCATGAGAAACCTGGGGAACATAGTGAAAAGCAGAGACATCACATTGCAAACAAAAATTAGAATAGTCAAAGCAATGGTATTCCCAGTAGTAATGTACGGATGTGAGAGCTGGACAATTAGGAAAGCTGAACGCAGAAGAATAGATGCCTTTGAAATGTGGTGTTGGAGGAGAGTTTTGAGAGTACCCTGGACAGCGAGGAGAACAAATAGGTCAATCTTAGAAGAAATCAACATTGACTGCTCATTGGAAGGGCTAATAGTAAAGACGAAGCTAAAGTATTTTGGACATCAAATGAGAAGGGAGGATTCACTTGAGAAGGCCCTGATGTTGGGAAAGGTGGAGGGCAAAAGAAGAAGGGGGAGGCCAAAGATGAGATGGCTAGATGGTATTGTAGACACAATGGGCACAGAACTGGGAGTGCTGAGGGGGATGGTGGAGGACAGAGATGCCTGGAGAACAATGGTCCATAGGGTCGCAAAGGGTCGGAACCGACTGTGCGACTGAACAACAACAACTCACCAAATTCATTAGATGGTTCTGTTTAAGCTTGACATTAGCCAATATCCTCTTCTGTATTTATGCCTGTGGAGCTCCAACTGTGGAAGCTGCCAGAGCAATCTGACAAAGTGCCAGTTTTGTGTCTCGTTGTGTGTGACTGGTGTCATGAGAAATCCCTACAGCTGAGCCTGCAGTTGGAGCTCTGCAAGTACAGTACAGTAAAATCTTGATTTACAGAACTTTTCCAGGACTTTTTCCTTAAGTCGTTTTTTCCTTAAGTCAAGCACATTTTCCCATAAGAATGCATTGAAAATTTAAAAAAGGTTCTTGACCTCTCAAAAAAAAAAATGCAGAACACACAGTAAAAGGGAATAGAAAAGATGCTGCTAAGCTCACTATCTTTTGTACCTCTTGAGAAATGCTCCACCAGCACCACTTTCTTGGGCTCCAGTGCTTCTTCCTCAGGGTCGATGTCAGGTGCGCCTTTCTTGCCGATGTCCGCCGGGTGGGACTGCCCATGTCCTGGGCTCTTTGCTGAAGAAGCCACCAATGGGTGAGGGGAGCCATCCTTCTTCCTCTAGCTCAGCATCGGGGCATTGGGCTGGACAGAAGTCAGGTCACAACACTGCTGTCCATCTGCACCAAAGGTGGCTGAGGACTCACCCCTCCTTCCACCAAGTCATCATCACAACAGGGCTGTTGACCCTGTCCATGTTGACCTGGCAATGATGACTCTGCAGAAGGAGGGGTGAGTCCTTGGGCAGCCTTCAGTACAGATGGATAACAGTGTTGCAGCCAGACTTCCATCCAGCCCAGTGGCGAAGTTCACCCAGCGGAAGGATGAGTGGCTCCCCTCACCAAAAACCCTGCTCAAATCATCAAGAGACAACTCTTCATGCCACCCACAGACTCTAAAATGACACATAGCAAGTGCTATAAAACTTCCCAGATGCAATGCGCTCTGGGGAAACCTGTTCTGTAACTTGAATTTTTTCTGTAACTCGGGATGTCATTTTCTCAGGATTTCCTTCTGTAAGTCAAGTTTTCCTTTACTCGAGCTTCTGTAACTTGGGGTTTTACTGTACACAAATACAGTATACTGGTAATTTTTTTAAAGAAACAGTGTGGTTTATTGTTTAGCACAGGGGTCAGCAGGTATGCTGACTTGGACTTCTGGGAATTGAAGTTCAAGAACAGCAGGAACACCAAGGTTGGCTACCCCTAGTTTAGAGTGTTGGACTAAGTTGAGAGATTCTGGTTCAGGACCTTCCTTCACCATGAAATATGCTGGGTGACCTTAAAGTGAGTCACAGGCTCCCTTCCTGACTTACACCATGGGGTTGTTGAGATAAAAGTGGGAAGGAAGAGAGATGCATGTGATACCTTGAACTCAAGATACAAGGCAGAATATAAGTGAAACAAATAAATAAGTCAATATCAGCAACCACTTAAGTTTGCATTTCTGAGTTCCATGTTTCTGTCCTGTTGCAGTACTTGAGAATCGGAACAAATGGACAAGGATGGGAGAGTTTGTAGACTCTGATTAGATTTTTTAGATTCCAAGCAAACAATGAAAGCAGCAATATGGAAAATACATCCCCACCACCACCACCTCCTCTGCCGCCTAACTAGAGCTGTTTCCTGTTGCTACCTCTTTTGCCAGTACCTTGTTGTAAAGCAGGGATTATCAACCTGCAGCCTGCAGGCTGGATTTGACCCACAGCACCATTTCAAGTGGCCCCCCACTGTCTACACCACACCAGGAAGTGCCATGTGGTGGAAGAAGGGCAAAATGCCCATCTGGACCCTGAAGCTGTCTGAGGGAGCGTGACCCAGTCCCCAACTTAAAAAGATTGAGAACTCCTGTTGTAAAGGTTAATCTCTTGACATCTCTTGAAACAGCAGACATCCCTGCAGTTGTCCCACCTGCTTTGGAAATGATTCAAAAAGTTATCAACTTCCACCTGAGTCAATAGCTGTTTACATATACAGACAGGAACATGCTGCCATCAGAAATATGAAACACACAGCTAGAATGCTTACATCTCCAGTTTTGATCTTAGTTTTGTAGTTATGTAAATCAGTCTGAGAAGTTATTGCTTCATGAAGCTGCAGCAATGATCTTGTGCTGGGAGAGGGTGTTTAAGATATGATTTTGGAGTACTCAGAAAGTGCCTCCTCAAAGATTGTGGTATTTTTGTATCACAATTGGGTGTACCCTGGTAACAGCACCCATGTGTTGCCGGCTAATCTTTCTCACACTAAGTCAGGCAGAGGGAACTGCAGAATGAATGCACCAAAAAGTGCCTTCATTTTTGCAGTTTCACATCTGGCCTAGACTCAGAAGAAGAAGGTATGATTTTTTTAAAAAGTAAAACTTCTACTTCCCCATTCAGAAATTGACATGCCCAAATGTTCCCAGATTTAAATTAGCTCATATAAATGGAAAAGAGCACTCTTGCTTACCTTGAAAGAGAATAGTTGGTCCCACCTGTTTTCTTTATTTGGAAAGAATCCAGGGTGTACGGGATAAAATATTGCCCCTCAAAAAAGGCCTTTCATGTGTTAGAAATAGTGGCTGCATAAACAGTAAATTACAGGAACCGAGATTTTAGAGTTGCCATAATTCTCTCCCACAAAACCAGGACTGAAGTATACTTGACAAAAATGGGTGGGTTATCTACAAAATAGCCTTTTAAAAAACAACATAATATAATGACAGCTGTAAAACACTTTCACATGAAATATATCAATACATAAATGAATTTATTTACAACAGTTAATTCTTACTGTAAGATGATCTGTTGTACTTTTGAGAAGTCGCGTTGCGGTCAACTCTTAATGTCCTCAGTTCCAGTAAACACACTGGTCACACTTATTGGGCAGTGGTGTGAAGCAAGGACGTTAAGATTTGTCTCCAGGTATATTCCAACTCCAATGTGGCAGAGTTTGAATTTATTTTAATGGTGTGTTATAATCAGTAAGTTTTAAAAATCTGGGATTTTAACATGATTTTTATTCAACTGTCCGGGACAATTTTTCTGACCTTGAATCCAGGACAATCCCAGTTTTCCGGGATGTATTGCAACCCTACGAGATTTCAGCTGAATATCAGGAAAAACGTCTTAACTGTTAGAGCAGTACAACAATGGAACCAATCAATCAGTTTAATTTGTATCCCGCCTTCCTCAGCCGAAGCCGACTCAAGGTGGTTAACAACATAATCAAACAAAATAATAAGATAATAATACAGAGATACAATAAATTCAAAATAGAGAACAATCCAGATAAGCATAATAGCAGAATACATAAACTACACCACATAATTACATCATAAAAATACAATAAATATACAATAAATATAAGTATACTACAGTGAACCCAACGTAGCAAGACCCCCATGTCTGCTAGAGAAAGTCGTAAGAGCTACCACTCACCCCGACAACTTGGGGAAAGGAGCTCCATGTCTCAGCTGCGACAGCAAAGGCAGCCATGGTGGCAGTCAAAGGGGATTAGTCCCAGGAGCAACAGTGGCTAGCCGCCGGTCAAAAGCCCCGCCGGGCTCAGTGGAGGGTGGAACGGCTTTGAGGGCAATGGTGAGCCCTCAGGTGCTGCTCATTCTCCCCAGCCGACTGCCAGTCGAAGCCCCGCCAGGCTCGGTGGAGGGTGGAGTGGCTTTGAGGGCGATGGCGAGCCCTCAGGTGCCGCTCATTCTCTCCGGCCGGCCACCGGTCGAAGCCCCGTCAAGCTCGGTGGAGGGTGGAGCGGCTTTGAGGGTGATGGCAAGCCTCAGGTGCCACTCATTCTTCCCAGCCGGCTGCCAGTCGAAGCCCTGCTGGGCTCGGTGGAGGGTGGAGCAGTTTTGAGGGTGATGGCGAGCCCTGAGGTGCCGCTCATTCTCCCCAGCCGACCGCAGGTTGAAACCCCACCAGGCTCGGTGGAGAATGGATCTGCTTTGAGGGCGATGGTGGGCCCTCAGGTGCCGCTCAATCTCCTCGGCCGACTGCCAGTCGAAGCAATCACCTTAGTTCAGTTATTTTCCAATGGAAGTTAGTTCAATAAGGATAGTAGGTGGGTGCAGTAACCTCAGACTGTAAATAGCAATACAGATGCAAATCATGTGATTAAATGTGGATTTTTCCACCTAAATGATCTCAAGATCCTAGCATGACCAAGGTCTTTTCCAATGCTTTGTTCTTGAGAACTTGTTCAGTAAAAGGGGCAGAGGTAAATTGGGAAGGGACCTGGGTTAAGAAAAATAACAGCAGATAACAACAATGTAGAATTTTGCATTTGATAATGGCTTAAAACCCCTTAAGATGTTGCCTTTTGTGATCTACATCCTCTTTTGTCAATAATGCCTCTCTGCATTCTTCATAGGCCAAATGGGACAATCTTTGCAAATAAGAATCATCATAAATCAAACATCAGGAATGGCAATACACTGAAATCTGTTTCAAATCATATCAATCTATCTAGATAGTCTTCACAGGATTTGAAAATCACTGTGATACTCATTTCAACAGATTCAATAGTAGTAAAGGTGGCCTTGTTGAAAAACATCCCTGACAATTGCTTTGTGTTTGAGTAAGAAGTAGTTAGCTGAGAGAGAGAGAGAGAGAGTCTGGCATTTTACCTTGTTTGGTGTCTCTTTCTGAATGGTAGCGAGCACAAGAGGGTATCTTGTTGACCATTTTGACTGCTGACATTGGTGTCGTCAACATTTAGGCTGACTTTTGCTTGGGATGTTTGGCATCCTTTTTTCTGTTGGCAATGCAGGCATGACATTGGGCCATTTCCTTGTGCTTTTCATCATGGTTAGAGAAGCATAATATCCCATGCTCATGAACTAAAGGGTTGTTGTTCCTTTAAAAAAAAAAGAACTGAACATACATATTATGGGATGAGAATGACACCCTAGACATGAAAAGAATTTAAATTTTTAAAAATAATGTCAACATATCTCTTATAGAATACCTTCTTCTGTTAGCTCTTGGTAGCCCTTGGACATCTTCTATCATGCACAAAAAGATTAACAATAGTTTTCTGACCTCTGATTTCTCTGTGCAATTAAGTACTCTCTTTGTGAAGTTAACAGATTCACTGTTTCACCTTGCTCACAGCTTGCTCTCAATGATGTGAATAATTTCTCCTTACCATCCAGACATGGGATTTCAGCACAAAGTGTGTGTATATGTGCACACACACGCGCACACAGCACACATGCCAACATGGAAATATGGCAGTGGAGGATCACTGATTCCAATTCCTGGATTTCTTCATGCCCTTTCCCTTATGATTCCACCCCAGGGCAGAAAAAACAAATTGAAAGCAGCACAAGGCAGGCTTTCTATGATGAGCCTCTTCCCACTGTTTTCTATTCTAGATCACACTGTAATGTGACAGTTGCTGGAAATCAAAGCAGTTACTGTTGAAATCTCTTGTGACAGCTATTTAACACCTAATCAAGTGCTAAGCTGATAAATAATGCATTTCTTGGCATCATTCAGACCTTAATAAACATTGCAAAGAGTTTAGAGTTCCCAGCTTGTCTTTACAACTTTGCACCATTGCAAGTCCTGTTAGCCTTTAGTCGGTTGTTGATAGATAGTTTATTCTTTCAAAAAGGATGAGGCACAGTCAAGTATAAGCAGCCTGCTGTGGCTGTGATAAGCAGCCTGCATATTACAACAGCATTATAGACAAAAATAAAATAAAATTAATGAAACCAAATAAAGCAAGTATATAAAATAGTGATGTTAGCCAGATGTTGCTACATGTTTCCATGGAAAATCAGAAGTACTTTCCCCCATAAACTTCTAAAACAGAAATTTGACAGGCAGGCATAGTTACAGTGCTGCTTACTGACCTGAGATGTAATGCCAGAGTTTTGGAAGGTTTTATGGAAGGCTGAGTGAACCTTGATCCCCCCGTCAGGGTCGAACTCACAACATTTTGGCTGCAGTACACCAGTTTAACCACTATACTGATGATCGCCCCCACTACTTTCTCATCAAAGTCATATTATAAGTTAATCAAATAACACCAAAGCCAGGATGGAACATTGTGGGACTTGTCTCTTCTTTCCAGGGTACTATGTAACACTGCTAAGTACTTTTGGAGTACTGTCAGCCAGCCAGCTACAAATGTTACTAACAGTTTAAGAAACACATCATTGGGGACCTTGTGAAAAGCTTTGGAATTGGAATTTAAGAAAGTCTTTTTCAGAAATATAAGGGAGTTGAAATACAAATACACCCTTCTTGGAGTGGTAAAGATGATAAAACTGTTCTCCTAGGAAGAAAATATGTGGCTCCAAAACACTCTTCTAGTAAATACTAGGAACTAAACTACTCAGTGAAACAGCCCACAGTATCAATTTCTTACAATTCATAAATCCTCTGTTTGCGTTGCTGCACAATATCCCAGCAGTAAACCTTTGATACAATACAACCACCATACTCCACATATCCCTCCCCCTTTCTGGTATTTCTGAAGAAGTCAGGTGAGGTTAAGGTGAAAGTTATTTTTTAAAAAAAACAACAACCCAAGAGTATACAGGTATACAGCCATGAGAATTTTCATTGCTGTAATTTTTCAGAGCCATAGAAAGCACTGCTCCAATTGAATTAGGAAAACATAACATTTGTAATAATTTCCAATGCCAGCCCAAGAAAGGAGTGCATTATTGAAGAGGGAAAGGCATAAGGTAGAGTTACTTGTATTCTTGGTTCTTGTTTGAATCCTTATGCTCGCCAGTATAAGTCAAAAGGCATAAATATCAGGGGGGATTGCAGCTGTTTATAGATAGATAGATAGATAGATTAGATAGATAGATATAGATATAGATATAGATATAGATATAGATATAGATATAGATATAGATATAGATATAGATATAGATATAGATATAGATATAGATATAGATATAGATATAGATATAGATATAGATATGAATTGGCACACCATAAGAAGTATTAACGGATAGTATGTTGCAACTGAAGTATACATGGTTGGACTTAGAATGGCATAAATGTTCAAATAGATTCTGGCAAGTACATGAAGAATGTACATCTGTGACATATGCAATACCTATAATGAAAGTTTTACTGTAAGAAAAATATTCTTCTGATACATGTGTTCACTTTCCAGAATAATTAATGGTATTTATGTCTGCATGGAAGATATTCCTCTCATCTGGATAGCCTTCACTGTAATAATAGCTGTGTAGGACTGGCTGTAGTCCAGGAAAGGTGCTATGGATATTGTAAGGAGCACTTTTTAATTATTAGTGAATATGGTCTGACACTGGTCAGTCAGGGCAGATTCTAGATTGAAAGGCTGATGTGTCTCTTCCTGCTGAGATGAAGCTCTGAGAGGTGCTTCCCCACCCCCTGATAATGGAACAGGGTGTGTTCTCATTAGGTCTACCTCGGAGGGATAGCTAGTAAGACTGTGTAAAATTTAATTTTAGAGTATATGTATTGGCTGTAAGATTTAGACCAAGAGTCCTCAACCTGTGATGGTGGTGGGGTGGGGCCGGGCTCTGAGTGGTCACTGGCAGTGGCAGCAGGACAACACCCAAGCCACCCACCACTCCACCCATGATGATGCCACTGCCAGCAGCCACCCACCACTTACCACCATGCCACTTCCCTGCATGGCACCAAATCATCCAGCCCAGGATCTTGCTCCAGCCGCTGCTTCTGCTTCTTCTTCTGCTGCCGCCTCAATCCTTATCTCCTCCGCTTGGCTTGGCATGTCCCTAAGGGTGCTCCATAGCAGGGTGGATGTTGTAAACCTTGCAACATTCATCCTGCTATGGAGCGCCGTTAGGGACATGCCAAGCCAAGCGGAGGAGACAAGAATTGAGACAGTGGTAGCAGAAGCAGTGGCTAGAGCAAAAGCATGAGCTGGATGATTTGATGCTGTGGGCCAGATCCGGCCTGTGGGACATAGGTTGAGAACCCCTGGTTTAGAAAATGCATACCCTGTGCGGTCTCCCAGACTTCCCTTAGAGGTTGCACACCACACAAAACCATTTTGTGGCAGACTAAACAATCCAAAATAATTACCAGTTTCCAAACTCAGAATTAGAAATGTTGTGGTGTATAATCTGTTTCTCAGTCAAGGAAAAAGACATTTTATGTAATTTTTCAGGATAATTAATGTATGTCCAAATTTATGATTATGTTTTGTTGTTATGATGATGTGAATATCTGTGTGAATAGCTACTTGGTAACTATACTGAAAAGAGAGTGGGGGTTGCTTTAAAATTCCTAGATGCAAGTGAGTCCAGATAAATCCATTCTAATTGGTCTAAGCAGCTTTAAACCCTGATTGATTGGAGAAAATATCTAATTTTTTAAACATTGCTTTAACATTTCTTATCTGTGGAGTAGGTAATGCTGGGATTGGGTAGAGGAGAGAAATAGGGATCCACAAATGTTCTTGTGGTATCATTTGAAATTGGCAGCAAGGAATATTTAGGCTCTTTGGGTTGAAGGACAATGTCCTTTCAAGGCTTGAGATAACAAGTTTCTCAAAGTACCAGAGACTATTAATTTATTAAGTAGTTCTTGAAAGACATCCAAGTTTTAAAAGCTGTGTAAATTTCCAGGAAATGATCTTCCTCTAATAAATCTCTGTTAATAGTTTGGTTTGGCTGGAGTGATGACATTTTGTCCTCCTGCATAAGCCTAAAGAACCAGGTTACTACTGCTACCAAAGTATTGATGGCAGTAGATATGAGGTAGCATACTTTCCAAAGAAGTAGTATCTACAAGGTTGGGACTGAGGAAGCCGTGAATCCTATGCATTGTAACATAACATATTTAAATAGCTATTTATCTACAATGTTTAGTGATTTTGAAAATGTGTCAATTAATTTCTTATTTATAAGAAATATTGCTATGCCACCTTTCTCCTAAAAGTGCTTGTCAAGTGCTTGTGACTCATCTCAGTACAGTATCTCATCATTGGCCAAAGTACAGTGATAACTGGTTCTTCTTCTTTGCTTCCTCTTTTACCCCATTGGATATAGAGGGAGATGTAAGTTTCTTGCTCTAGCACTTCTAATGGCATCCAGTGGCTTTATTTTCTGTTCTTGTAATATTCCTCCGATGCTTTCTCTCCACCTTCCTCTTGGTCTGCCACATGATCTTTGTCCTTCTCATCTTTCCACATATGCCTTGTAAGGTATGGAATTCTGAGAAAATTATCTCCAAATGGGCAAACCACTTTATTTGTTGTATCAGTACATACAACTGGAGTCTGTCTGGTCAGACATCCTGCTATGGTAATGGAGTAGCCCATACAGCCAGAAACTCAATGCTGAGTGTTGGGCAGGGGTAAATAACCTGACTCTCTAAAGGGGCCAATGGCTAAAGGGACAGATAAGAACATAAGAACAGCCCATCCAGTCCAGCATTCTGTCTCACACAGTGACTCACCATTTGCTTCAGGGTATTCCCAAGCAGATGCCTTCACCTGCTTAGGATTCCCTGGAAATGGCATTGAGAGATATCCTGCCTATCTCTCCAACCCGGAGGTTGTCCTTAGGTATCCATAATTATAGCCATTGATACCCTTGTCCTCTGTGAACTTGTCCTCCATGAACTTGAGTCCCTTTTGGTGGGGTGATGGTCCCCTTCAGAGGAGGAAATGCCACTGGAAACCTTCATATTGGGCCCAATGGCAAAATGAGCAGAGGAGGAACCACTTCACTATTCTGATTCCCAACGGTCATGGAGGTGGAAGAGGCAATGCCGGATGGACTGGTTATGAAGGCACACCTTGTCAATATCCTCAAGGCTGCGGCAGTCCATTGCAGTCCTGGTGTCAAATCCTTCATGTCTCATTTCATACGTGCCACAGGACATGGCTCCATGATCATAGTGTGTGGGTCACTTCATGGCAAGCTGGGATCCACCTTAAACAAATTCATGAAAATGGCATTTTCCCTGAAACCTTCAAGGGAGGAAATTATACTCCAACATGAATAGCAGACGATGAAGATGTACAACTGGTTAATAAGATAAATAGATAAATGAAGTTGGTTAATGAGAGAAATGAATAATTAGTTACATGTTCCATGTTTTATTTTATATAAGTAAATAAATATAAAAATCAGGTGGGGCCTAGATTATTCTGGAGTAGCCCTCCCTACCACCCAAGGCTCTGCTCTTATTTCAGTCTTAACAGATTCTGAAATACAATAGAAATTATGCAAGAATGTACAGAAGAAATAGAGCAACTCTGTCTTCTCATCTTTTTCCAATCAGTCAGACTAGGAATGCCTTTCTAGTAAATGAAGAGTTTGGCTTCGGCAATGCCTATATTAAGCATAAGAGGACCTCCATGTTGCTCTCCTTCCCTTCCTCTTCTGCTTTGTTTTCTCAACCTGTGCTGATTTCTAGTTCATATAAGTTTGAAGGTGTCATGGATTTTGCTATCACAGGTACAGTGATCAATGCATATTTCCTCTGACAGCAAAACTGTTTCTTCTCCTTTTCTCTTTCTGCTTTATAGCAAAAACAAAAGCACATACAGTATGCATATCCCTCCAGGGGACAAAACAGTGGCCCTGATGATTGCTCACATGATTAGGCTTTTCTGCAGAATTTTCTTGGTTCCCTGTGAAGAGCAAATGTTAATAACCAGAATCCTATTAGTTATTTGTGCCAGCAAACTACACCGTTGTAAGCAGCAGCAAATTGCTATGATTTAACAAGTTGCCCATTGTGTAAGTTGCAAGATTCAGCGACTGAGGAATAGAGATGTTTGCTTATTAAAATTCCAGCAACTTACCACTCTGATTCACACCACTTCACTTATGTTGGCAGAAATAACCAATAGGATTCTTGCTATTACCAAAAAAAGTCACCATTTGTTCCCAGAAAATGGTAGAAGATAACAATTCATCAATTTTTGTGCAGTTTGTAGATAACTAATAATTTTTAAAAGGGCACAGGGAGAGAATAGAGCTATCTTATTTTCACAAAGGCACTTTTTCCAGATCAGATCTGTAAAAGCTTAGAGAGTGGCATAGTATCAGCAAGAACTGAGAACATTTCAATCTGCAATTCTGACAGGCTTCTTTTATCTCCTGATGTTGAGGATTCCTGCTGTTCCGCACTTGGGTCTCTGTTGAATAAGCTGCTAATTGTGTTGAACTGTGTGGTTTGTGTTATAGTCCTCTAGAGAGTAGACTAAAATCAACAGCCTCGTTTTTCATTAGTGACCTATGCTACTATAGGAATGCAATTCTGAAGAATTAAAAGGTATAATGCTTGAACCACACTGTATTGCAGCCAGCCGTTTCTATCTCCTCCGCCATCTTTACATCTTCATTTTTTTTGAAAGATTGTTTTTGCTCACTCCTCAACACCATTTCTTAACTGTACTTCCAGTAATGCTGCCTCTGTACAATAAAGGCTATAAATAAACCTAATTAAAAAAAAAACACTCATCAGCAGGAGCTGCACATTCAGGATTTATTAAACTTCTTGTACTAATCCCACAAACGAATCTAAGTTTTCTTGTAGGTAAATAATTATTTTATTTTATTTCTTAGACACATTATATACCTAATAATATAGGTGGCACTTTAAAATATATATTCTACATAAAATTGGGTAACTTTAAGGTATTACAAGATACTTCTTTTGTTTTCACTACAACAAACACAATTGCCCCCTTGAAAATTAATACAAGGAATTTTAGAATTCATCTTTCATGTGGAGTAAAAAATAGTACCCATTATAATAGATATTATTTATTTTGTTTGGACAATAAGAGTATTGTAAACACATTTTGTTGAATAAATGCAACAGAAATTAATCCACTTATGCTTGTTGTTTTTGTATACATGTCCTCTGTGAAGAAGAATACGGTAAATATCTCATACTGTAAATTATTTGACTTTAGCAGGCTCATTCCTTACATAAGATGACAGTTATTTAAGTATATGGAATGCAAACCAGCACAGAGTGTAATGTACTTAAGTGATTTAAAATAACATCTATTGCTTTGAATGCATGTGGATTATAGAGTTACAATATGAAAAAAGGACTGAGGTAAGAGGTACAGGGACTAATTGCTTTGAAATTTTTAAACATTTATTCCTAATCCATATGTGTTGCAGGCTCAGTAGGAATTGCCATGCCATCCCATTCTAGTTTGTTTCCAAATTTTGAAAGGGAATATAAATTTATTTATTTAAAAAATATGTTACAGATATCGTTAGTGAGAATAAATTCCTAGCAGCAGTTTCTGCTTTCTAAAAACAATAAACGGTCATTATTTTCCCCTTGTACCTTTTAACAACATCCTAGACCCAGGATCCTCAACCTACAGCCTGCGGGTTGGATCCGGCCCATTGCACCAAATCATCCAGCCCACACCCATGCTCCAGCCGCCACTTCTGCTGCCACCACCGCTGCCTCAATCCTTTCCCCTCTGTTTGGCTTGGTGTGTTCCTAACAGCACTCCATAGCAGGGTGGATGTTATAAGGCTTACAATATCTGCCCCTCTACGGAGCACCCTTAGAGACATGCCAAGCGAGGCGGAGGGGACAAAAACAGAGGAGGAAGAGGTGGAAGCAGCAGATGCATGTGGCTACCAGTGTCTTTCCCATGGGTCGCTCTGGCTGAGTGTGGGCGAGAAGGACACCCTGGTCCCCTCCTTCACCCATGTCATGCAGCTCCTCCAGGCAGGGAAGCGGTGGGGGGTGGAGTGGTGGGGGCTCAGGGTTGTCCCACCACCAACAGCTGTGGAAGGGTGAGAGGTGGGGGCTCGGGGGGACCACACTGAGCCTCCCACTCCCCTCACCACCACCAGTGCTGGCGGGACCACCTGTCCGGCCCCTCAATAGTCTGAGAGGGCATGAACCGGGCCCCAGCTTTAAAAGGTTGAGGACCCCTGTCCTATCCTAGACAAACTCAAGCAAGCATTTAATTTGAAAGTGAGGAGACTTTCCATGCAAGGAACCAGCATACATTATTCACCAGTCGCTTCCTCTTCTGATGTGATTGTTATGTCCTTTCTTCCTGAGCAGACTAAAAGATATTAGAAGTAGTCTCCATGCTGCCCTTTTTCCTTCAGCATTGCAACAGGAAATCCTTCAGTGTGGGTGGAGTCACAATGAGCTTCAAAAACTAAACTAAACTGATGCTGGGCCTTTAAAAGGATCAGTGCAACACTTTTTTCTCTGTTAACCTTTGGACCTGGCCAAGAGGCAACTAGAAAAAAGTTGCCATTTTTTGATTGGGTTATTCTGGGAGTTATTCTATGAGCCCTCTTGGCACAATGATGTATTGTGAATATTAACTTTTAATTATTCTAGGTCTTTTTCAAGATACTGTAAAAAGTTATAGCACAATTTTGCATAAGTAACCTGGCACATATAGCATTGTGGTAGCATTACCACTGCATGCATTCATTGCTCTTAGAGAAACTGGGGAGAGAGGCATTTTTGGGAGATTCCAAGAAGAAATCTGAAAGAAGCCAAAGCTTGATTTTAAGGGCACATAACCAATCAAAATGTCTCATATAGTAGATTCTTCTTGCAACATGTTTGTTCACTGAGAGTTTTGCCTCTTTAGCTATTTGCCCAAGCCTATGTCCAAGTCTCTTCCATTCTTCTCCATGTTTAAATACATGGACCATGCTGATAAGAAAAATAAATGAGAAACCTGATAATCCAAAGTGAGCATCTGACATTGATTCCTACATTTTGCAACATGTGTCAATAAGACTATTATTACCTTGTAGACTCATAATGGAAGTGATTCACCGCCTGATAATCCTCTTTTGG
This sequence comes from Bradypodion pumilum, assembly GCA_035047305.1. Taxonomy (NCBI): domain Eukaryota; kingdom Metazoa; phylum Chordata; class Lepidosauria; order Squamata; family Chamaeleonidae; genus Bradypodion; species Bradypodion pumilum. The sequence goes on from JAWDJD010000001.1 coordinate 95,456,403, forward strand.
AATTAGCAACCCATTTTCATTTTGTCCATTACTTGAATCCTAGGTCATGGGACCATGTACAAATATGACAGTCATAGCCTCACTCCTATGTCTAAGAAAGTGGCCTTGATCCATCAAAGCTAACATTAAAATATAGCAGTTAGTCTCTATGGCAGGATTCTCAACCTTTTAAAGTCGGGGCCATGTCATCCTCTTTCAGACAGCTTTGTTGGTTGGACGGCCATTTTGCCCTTCGTCCACCACATGGCACTTCCTGGTGTGGTGGAGGTGGTGGTGGGGCCACATTAAATGGTGGTGTGGGCTGCTTTCGGCCTGCCGGCTGCAGGCTGTGAATCCCTGGTCTCCGGTGCCACATCATTTTGGTCTTTTGTTTTACTTTGTCTGCCACCTTTATGCTAATATATCAAGAACTGGAGTGTTATTTTTAAAGTGCTAAATATTATGTTAAATATTAATCCTTATTTTGAAAGTGTCCACATATTATTATGGTAGAGTAGGGGGTGGGGGTAGAGAAGAGATACTTGACATGTTTGAAGACATGAAAGTCATCTGAGCACCCTTTGTAATGCAAAAAGAAATTTCAGTTGAAAACTCTGTTATCAGAACTGTCTTTGGAAAATAGTTGGATAGCTTTAAATATACAAATTACTGTTTATTCTTCTCTCCAAGCATCTCATGTGAGTCTTTAAATCTTTCCTGTTTTAATAATACTTTTAAAAGATGTGTATATTTTCAGGCAATGTTCAAAGAGTACTATCTTAAAACTATTCTGTTATAAACTGCCAATTGTTTTGCCTGCCATTTACTTCCTTGAGTTTGTTTCTCTTAATGTCTCTCTTAATAGCTTTGATAGCATTAATCTTGATTTATGGGAAGAACAGGATCTCAATAATGCTGTGCTTCTATACATAAACATGACTTGACTTTGGCTACCCTCTATATATTGCTCCCTGAGCAATCAGATGTTTGAGCTTCTGGTTTCCAGTTGTTGCAAGCAAGTACTAACATACTGGTTTCCTAAAACAGGCTGTTGATTTACTGCAATGCCCATAATGCCATCTGGAGCATTATCATCTCATCTGTAATTATTCTGTCTACTCCTTCTTTTGGATTTCATGCTCTGTTATAATACATGTATTTTCACTTCTTATCCCCTCTTGACTTTTTCAGTATGATATGAAATCACTTCATACAGTGATACTGGCAAGTTTTTTTTTTTGTAATTTTTATATATAAGGAGGAGTAGAATTTGTTTTTAAAGTGAGAGTGGGAAAAATTAAAACAAATTTTTCTTCTCTGCATATAAAACAAATATGCATTGCAATGCATTTTTAAAAAATGAAACAAATGTTCAATAAGTCATAAATAGGGTTAAGAAGGCATCTGCAGTGAATTTTCCAAACGCAACAGTTAGAAAATAAAGTGCAACTGTCGGTATTGGTTTTTATTTTTATTTTTGTTTTACTTTTTTATATTTTACACTGCCAGTCTGGTCAGGTTATACTGCTATGGTAATAGAGTAGACCATACTGCCAGCAACACAACTCTGAGTGCTAGGCAGCAGTTTACTAACCTGACAACCCTGAGGACTAATGGCTTGGGTGCCAAAGTTCGCAGAGAAGGGTGACGGTCCCCAAGTAGATTAAATCCCACTTGAATCCATCTTGACAGAGGGCAGCAGCTTCATCAATGCTGGCCTGGGGCTGATAAGGACTTTGCGTGCCAAAAGGGCTCAGGACCAGAAAGTGACTCTCGGAACTGGATCAGTGGTACAAGTGTCATACTGTGATGTGGAAGGCAGATGAAAGGCCACTGCATTATATTCTTAGGACAGTCTTTATGCCTGGCTGCCATGATGATCGCTTATATTCAGAGTCAGATATGGCAGAATAATAATAATAATATTTTTCACTAGGGATATGTACACTAGAGAGAATGGAACTGGAAATGAAAAAAATCTTTTAGATTTTTGGTTTTCTTTTTCTTAATTTTCTTTCTATCTTGCTTATAATAATAATAATAATAATAATAATAATAATAATAATAATAATAATAATAATAATAATAATAATAATAATAATAATAATAATAATAATAATAATAATTTATTGTCAGAAATTATTCTGGTTTGAAAGGCTTTTTGCGGAAGAAACTCCACTCAGGGAATGCCCAAATGAGACTCCTTTCAAGTCCCCAAGAGCTGGGACAGAGATGGGTGCTCAATCTGTCATGCAGTGCCCGGGTCTCAAACTGTCGACTTGCCAGCCTTCCAGCTACCAAGGTGAGCTTCTTAACCACTGAGCCACTGCAACCCGACTGGTCAAATTCTATAGGAAAAGCTATTCCCAGCATTGAGAAGGCCATATTTGTGTCTGCCTTTCAAGGTTGGGTTAAAAGATGAGGATCTTTCCTGGAAAGAAATGGCAACCCTAAATCAAGACAATCAATGGTCAAAAACACAGAATTCAAACTCAGAATTGTTCACTCAAGAGTTTTGCTCACACTTGATAGAGAGGTACTGTTCCTGTTGAATAAATAGAAAAGAAGCACACGATTGACAGATTCACATTTTCTGCTCTGTCTTAAGAAAGACCCATTCTGGACCAACAGGCAGCTCTGCTGATTTAATGATGTACTTTAGGCAAATTTAAAAATTTTTGGAGACATCAGAAATATCATAGAATAATTGAGTTTTAGCAGCTTATGAGGTCATTAAGTCCAACCCCCCTGCTCAATGCAGCAATCTAAATTAAAACAAATCTGACCGATGGTTATTCAATTTTCTCTTGATTGCCTCCGACATTGGAGTGCTCACCACCTCCTGAGGTAATTAGTTCCAATGTCTCAATTTGAAAGTTAATAGGTTTTCCTAATATTCAGCCTATATCCAATAACTTGAGCCGATCTTCTCCATGGTCCCTGTGAATGTACACAAATGGGTTAAATCCTTCACAGTTTAGGAACATTCCGAGCCCATGCACAGGATTAAACTCATTTTTTTGTGAATTCACAGGTGACCAACGGAAGAACTAAATTTACAGGTAAGTAACTTGTCCTTACATGTCCTGCACTATGGGATGCTTAATAACAGATGCTGCCCCTTCTCTTTTAAATTTTTGAAAAGTTATATCATATTTCCTCTCAGGTTCCTTTTCTCAAGACTTTCCCTATCATCATGAGAGTGAGGAATAAATATGGTGTTGATACAAGTACAATGGAATAAAATTTGCATAAATAAGGTTTACATTTGGTATAAAATGCCTAATACTCATGTTACGAGATGCATAGATAGGGTGAGATACTTTTGGTTTTGCAAGCCTTGAAAGTTAGCTCCGTGTTATTTATATCCTTTTTATTGTCGGGAATCAAAATGCTCTTTGCTATCACTAAAGTGTTATCCTGTTCTGTTAATGTATAATTTTAGAAGGAAATTAATGTATGAAATTATGACTTGATTGTCCCAGCAGTTCAATTTAAGAAGAGATAAAGGGCCTATATGTGAGAAGTAGGGAGTCAGAATGGTGGAAAGATATTTCTGGCTACCAGGTCTACTCCCTGGGAACCAACAGAGTGGTAAACCTAGTACACGTATCTGAGGGTGAAAATGTATCATTAGAGGTAAGCCATCATTAGAAGGGAATTTCCTGACATTTTTAAAAGTTCTGATTATCACAGTAAGAGTTTTTCTTGTCTCCTGTAGTTTGCAAATTAAATTACTTTGTTCTGTGACAGTCCTCAGAATATAAGTGCAGGTTTCATTTGAAAGTACATTTGTTCTGTTGTGAAGGAGTGCCTGAGTCACGTTTCTGGACCACTAATGGATGTTACCTTTAAATTAATCCTATATGGATTCCAGCCATCACAAGGCAGACATGAGCCAACCGTGTGATGCAACTGCAAAACAAACAAAAAACTAAAACTAAATAGAAATAGACAGGAAAAACACTTTCTCATACACAAAACCTCACAAAAACATATTATTACATTGCATCAAAAGAATTTGCTGCCAATATCAACAGACGTTTACTTTAAAAAATCTTCACAACTTTTGACTGTTTCTTTACATGTTTATTTCTTCAATGAGTTTTATCCAATCATCTTGCTTAGTTTCTGAGACTGAAGAAATTAATTGCTGCTCAGCTAAAATGTTGTGGTTTTTTTCTTAAGGGATTTTGTTGAAAGAAGAAGCAGTATTCGAACAAGAAGATTTCAGGATTTTGCAGTGAGCTCCTTTATGAGGTTTCTGCAAATATCAAATAATTACGCACATAGAGAGAGATAGTCTTTTAAAGATATTTTGTAATGCATTCTCAGTTGATTGAGGATAATTCCATATAAATAGCATTCTTATTCCCATAAATCCCCTATAGCAGTGTTGGCAAACCTATGGCATGCATTCCAGATGGAGCACTCACAACCCTCTCTGTGGGCACACACGCCGTCGTCCGAGCACAGAGTTTGCCCTGCCCCTCTACCCAGCAGCCCAATGGGATAGCCATAGCTGTCATGTATTCCTTATTGGCCAGGAAAACCCCTTATTTTACCCTCTTTCCCACTGTCATCCCTTATTAATTAGACTGCAATGCCCTATTGCCACCATTGGAGGGCAGCACAGGATAAGCATAGCTGTCAAGTATCCTGTATTTGCCGGGAAATTTCCCTTATTTTCAAATCCAAAACTTGACAGGTATGGGGAGAGCTTCCTTCCTCCCCCCAGCACAAAGCTCACCCCACCCCTCTTTTTGGGCAGTCAGTCTCTAAAAGGTTCACCATCACTGCCCTATAGCAATTTTTTCTTTACTTCCCTTTTAAAGATAAAGGTATGTTGGGTTCTAGCTTCTTTAAAAAAAACCTCTCCAACCAATACTATATAATAGCAATTATACATTAAAAGGGTTAGAGAGAATACACAATTGATCAACAGTTATTGTTACAAAGAGTTCATTTTCAAGTTTTTTTAAAAAAAATGTCCCAATAAGTTTTTTAATATTTTGAAGCAAGAACAGATATAAAGGATAATTTAAGTACAGTAAAACCCCTACTTACAAAAAAAAGGTCCGTTCCGTTGGCTTTTGCTTAAATTGAATTTTTTTTGTAACTCAAAACAAACCCATAGGGAAAAAGACATTACGTAACTCAAAGCAAACCCATAGGAAAAATGAAATTTTTATGTAAATCAAAGCAAACCCATTGGGAAATGAATTTTTATGTAACTCAAAGCAAACCCATAGGAAAAATAATATTTATGTAACTTGAAGCAAACCAATAGGAAATCGTGTAAATCGGGACATGGTTTTAGCATAAAATCATTATGCAAGTTGAATTTTATGTAACTCGAGGCATTTGTAAGTCGGGGTTTTACTGTACCTGCCATTTAATATACTATTTCCCTGAAAGAGTACAAGTAATATGATTTTTACCCCTGAAATGCCATTAGGATATTTCCACAAATGCATTTTGTTTAATTTCAAAGTCTTTGATGAACTGTGTCTTCTTTATCTGAAGGAATAAATAAATGTCAGCACAGTGTGGACATTAGCCCCATCTAGAGGTAGAATGTAATGTTTCTGTCAGTTGTATTAGAGGTAGAATGTAATGTTTCTGTCAGTTGTTTCTGTCAAAGTCTCAGGAGAAATGGAGAATGTGGGAAGTATCAAATGACAACAAAAGATCCATGTCTAAGATGGGATGATGTACTACAAAATGGAGAGGTTTCCTCTCACTCTGCTAAAACTCTAGAAGAAAGAAGTTCAACTTGTGATCTGAGAATAATTTTAAAATAAAATAGATTCTGTCATTCTTAATTGGGATAGAACCCCCTTCTGGTTTGATTTCCGGTAATTCTAATGAGGATTCATTTTTCACCAGGTAATCCCCCCCTCCCCCCCAAAAATGCATTTCCTGAATATCCTGAATTGCATCCCTTGTTGGTTGCTTAGAAACATGTCAGAACTATATTACACCATCAAATGACTGCAAGCCTTTAGGTATTTATTTAGCGTATGGCACTTGTACACTTTGAGTCAACATATAACAAGAAAGAATATATATATAAACTATATAAAACTAAGCATTGATTTATAAACAAACATCTAAACAATTTATATATTCGATTGCACCAGGAGTCACCCTTAAAAATCTTCTCTATTGCCCACATATGCTCTAAGGCTACGTTGTTGTACAATATGTTGCACAGTCTGTCGTGGTGCCCCACACTCACATGCTGGTGATGGCAGTTTTCCCATTTATGAAAACGTTCTACACATCTACCGTGCCCTGTACCTATTCTATTAAGGCTAGTCCATATCTTGAGTGGTTGATCAAAGCCTGGTGGTGTTTCAGTTACACATCGAAAATTCTGGTATTGGTATGGCGCATTTTCCAACCATTTCCTTCTCCATGCATCCTGCAGGCTGAACTCTTAATTGCCTCCAATAGCAGTTGTGGATAAAGGTGGATGTCTTGAGCAGAGTCTGTTAATATTCAGGTCTAATATGTCAGAATTTACTGGTAGTTCTGGATTCTGAACTATTTTGCAGTACTCTCTTAAAAGAGCATTTTTCCTGTGAAGTTCTGGCAGAGGGATGTTACTTAACGCTGGAAGCCAGCAAGTAGGTGTGGATCTGATTATTCCGGATATAATGCACATGGTGTTATTAAGCTGTGCATCAACCTTGCTTGCATGGACACGTTAAACAAACAGGGGTGCAATAGACTTAATGCAGAAGTTCGTTAAGTAGTGGCTAAGGATCCTCAAGTTGTGCTGCATAACTGATGTATTATATTGTATTATATTGTAGGTAATAATAAATCATCTCATTGAGTATTAATCAATACTTGAAAGGCATACCTGACTTGCGGCAGGCAGTTGCAAGATCTGATTGGGGTTGGAAGAGGTGTCGCTTAAGAGAGTATTGAATGAGCCCCTTGTTTGACAAGGTCATACACTCCATAGAGGCCTTCAAAAAACTCCAAAAATACCAAGCCAAGTGCATTTGGTTGAGGATCTTGGGAGTTATAAACCAAGGTGTCTAAATGAGAATGACTGCCTTAGATTATACCTCCCCACTTCCACCATAATGTTCATTTGTCTTGAATGCTAGCACTGTTTCCTCGCTCTCAGAGCTTTTGTTGTGCACACTGATGCCATTGGCACTTATGGCTTCAGGCAATACGGAGCTATTGGAGTTAAATGCGTAACAGAAATATATGTCTTTTGCTTACAGCGTTGGGAAAGGTAGGGGGTTGCCTTTACATTTTTTTGAGAAATTAATGCCTTTATGAACATCTGAAGCCTTTCTTTAAACATACTATTATTATTATTACATTTAATTTCTATCCCGCTTTCCTGACACAAGTGCCACTCAAAGCGGCTTACAACATACAAAAAATACAATATCATCAAACAGCAAGATTAATAAAAGTACAATTACAATAATCCATACTAATAATAATCCATATAAAAACATACTATGTTTCCAGACAATTAGCATTTTTAGGAGAAAACATTAATCGAACGGAATTACACAAAAACATAATATCCTACTCTGTGTGCACATGTGTCAGCAGGCAAAATGTAACTTCACTTTGCTTTTTAAGGGACTATGGTGGCTTAGTGGTTAAGACACTGAACTTGACAACTGGAAGGTTGACAGGTCAGCAGTTTGAGACCCGAGTACTGCATGATGGTTTGAGCTCCCATCTGTGTCCCAGCTCCTGCCAACCTAACAGTTTGAAAGCAAGAAATTGCAAGTAGATAAATAGGTACCACCTGTGGGAAGGTAAACAGCATTTTGTGCACTCGGGTGTTTAGTTATGCCTGCCACATGTCCACAGAAACATCTGCAGACAACAGATAGCACTGGCTCTTTGGCTACAAAAAAGAGATGAGCACTGAACCCTAGAGTTGGATACAACTGGCTTTCGAGCAAGGGCGACCTTTACCTTACTTACATATTACATAGCCTAGGACTTCACATATGTCATCTTTGTAAAGTTTACTTCTAACGTGTAAGGAAAGCAACATTTTATTGCAAACCCTGTTTTCATTAATACAATTAAGTATCTATGTTTATTTTTGTGATATGTCTGATAGTTCAGCTTTACAGTGTAGAACATTGTTGTTCATCCTGAAATGGTAAACTTTAGAAAGAGCAGGCTATGACAACGTTGGAAGGTAGTGTACTGTGGCTGTCATAACAGAGATGTATAAAAAAGAATGTGAAACCCATCACTAGAGAAAATTAACCATGGCAAGGACTGTAGATGAAATTTCAGCAGCCTGTCTCTCCTTTCACATATAGATTATAATGTCACATCCAAGCATATTCACGCACACACAAGAGCATCCCATAGATAAATACATACTGCCTCATGTGGAAGTATGTTATTCTCATAACAGCTCTACGAATAATGACACACACAAAGAAAAGCAATGCCATACCACAAAACACAGAGTTGCCGCAGCACTTCCTTCCCCAGTTACCGATATAAGCTGCTCCATCTTGCTCATGCCAGCAAAAGCCATTTTTCTTATGGGAAGCAAGTTCCATTAGGGGTCTGTCAATCTGCCAAACATGTGTTACATTATTTGACCTTAGTTAAAGGACAGAATGTGTGTTAGAAACTATAGAATGTTGTAACATTAAGGAGTGCACAACCTCCCCTACCCACATTTTTAACAAAAATGTTTAGAGTCACAAGCTCACAATATACTATTGTTCTCAACTGTTAAAGCAGGGGTACCCAAACTTTTGGGGCTGTGGGATGGTCACGTGGTTCAGGGGCCAGTCACTTTGGCCTGGGGGCCAGATCTGGCCCCCAATGCCACTTCATCCAGCCCATGAAGCATTTTACTTCCACTCCCAAGAGTGACGAGGGCTTTGTGGGCCAGATGAATTGGTGTTGGGGGCTTGATCCGGACCCTGTGCCATAGTTTGGGTACCCCTGTGTTAAAGGGACAAAATGATCTACTGTATAGCTTTTACTTGGTTTTGAGCATAAAAATAGGCACATAATAGTAAAGGTGTATATCCCTTTATGCATAATTTGTGAAATGTTGAAATCTGTTCTTCCTGTAAATTTTCTGCCCTTGGTCAAGTTATATATATGGATTGATGTACCAATTTTCCTACTGTTCTTGTATATGTTTTTTTTCTGTATGAGAAACATACTTTTCAGGTTACATTATGAGAGAATACTGAAAAGGCAGCTCTGCTTGGACGTAGATTATACTATAACAGAGGTAATACAGACATCTGTATGTGTCATACAATATTGATCTGCACAGTGTGAACCCCTGCTGTGTTTGCAAAGTGGTGTGCGAGAGTAATTTGACATGCATCTGTTTGTTGAACCATATATTGAATAATGGGGAACAACTTTCATCTGCATCCATTATCTTCCACAAAATGAAGCTCTGCATATTTTCTTCTTTCCAACTAATGTATGAATGTTGCATTTCTGACATTATAATTTTACTGTATCTGAGTTAGGATATGACTCTTGAGTATTCCTCTCTGTCTTTCTCAAAGCGATGTGAGAAACAGCCCTTCACACTGATGGAATCAAGGGCATTCCAAAACTGGCACCTTTGTTATAATGGACCAAGGGAAGGGGCAAGCTATTGCAATGAAACCCATCAGGCTGTGATTCGTATGGACTCCCTTTCCACTACTATGTTCCCAAAGGATAGTCAAACTGTCAAATTTAGAGATCTGTGCTGTTTGCTTTGTTTCTGATGTACATTTGGTCTGAAGCTCAGGGGAAAAGAATAAAATCTTTTGCTTCTCACTGTCAGAAGGACAGGAGCAGAAAAGCATTGGCAGTCTAAAGGTGAAAAAGAACAAATAGGGACTAACAGAAACAAATAAATATTAGCCCTTTACAGGTCTTTAAAAACTATCAAGATATACTTGCTTAGCTGCTGGGAAAAGAAGCAGAATCATACAAAAAAAATGACTGACCTTCTAAAAAGAGGCACCATGCCTTCTAACCTCCATGCATTGAACAGGAAGGTCTGAAAGGATGTTGCACTAGTTGCAACTGAATGCGATCAGAATGTTCTGTGCTGTTGAACACCCTGCTAAAGCTAGATCCTCAGTCAAATGGGCTTCACTATTTGTATTTGGTTGTAGCAAAAGTGCCTTTTGTTCTTATTTACACATTTTTTAATTTGTACATGAGAACTTAGGAAGAGCTGTGATGGTGTTGAAGAAAGAAATGGCTAGACAGGAAGAGCTAGGCTGGATCAGGTCAAATCCTACCTGTTTCTACAGTAGCCCAACTGGTAGCCCCCTTCCATTTGTATTCCCTTTCACCTTCTATTTACCTGGTGTTGACTACCTCTACTAACAGCAAATGCACACACAAACAAATATATAGTCACAGATACACACACAAATGCATGTGCATGTGTTTCTGCACATTTACATAAAACACAGTGCCTACTAGCCTCTACTGTTTTATTTTCTGCGAGCTTTTCTAAGAATCTTTTGAAACAGTTTGGCTTAATAGCCACTATTACATTCTGTAATAGTGAATTCCATAATTTGATTTTGATTATCATGTCAAGTGACAGCGAAGCCACCCACTTTTTCTCACTTTGATATAAGAACACTTCGCTAGTTTTGCTGGCTCATTTCTTTGAAGCAGAGAAAATGTAATAGAGAGGCTGGATAAATGAGAGAAAATGAGTGACCCCAGATTGTCTGGGCTAAGAGTTGGGACTGAGCTGTATGTGGTATATATTCCCTCCCTTCAGCACTTCTCTACCTTGAGCAAGTAAACAAAAAGGACCAAAGGATGATGGTTTTATTTTAACTTGACCATTTGCATTACCATCTTAATGTTATGTATTATTGTAAATGGTGCAGGACTGCCTGGACTCCAGGGACCTCTCCCTGGAAAGAGACAGGAATGAAGTATTCACACAGAAAACATTGAGACAAATGCTTGCTCAGTTATAATGCTGCATGTTGAATATGTTGCATTTATAACTAGATTACTCTCTGAAGTTCTTCAGGCAGAATAGCTATACAGTAATCACAGTTGAGAATTGTCACTGATCCATGTGTATTATGATGAAAACCATTATTTCCCCCTCCTCATCTTCTATCATGTCAGTGCAATGAAAAAGGAGGGGAGCTGTTGACAAGGAAATCACAATAAATGTACTAAGTGAAAATAAGGGTTTGAGCTTTAGGATGATTCCCAGCATTTGTCTTTGCTCTTAATGTGCTTTTTCATACTGTTCATCTTAAAAATTGTGCAGTAAATGTGTGTGTGATAATCAAACCCTTTTAAGTCATATTTGCATACTTAAGGCATTTTGTTGTTCAGTGGCACAGTCAAGTCTGACCCTTTGCAACCCCATGGACCACAACATGCCAGGCTCCTCTATATGCCCAGATCCACACACACTGCATCAATGATGCCATCTAGCCATCTCATCCTCTGCCATTCCCTTCTCCTTTTGCCTTTGATCTTTCCCAGCATCAGGGCCTTCTCCAGTGAGTCCTCTCTTCTCATTTGGTGGCCAAAGTACTTGAGCTTCAGCTTCAGTATTTGTCCTTTCAAGGAGCAGTCAGGGTTGATTTCCTTTAGGATTGACTGATTTGATCTCCTTGCAGTCCAGGTGACTCTCAAGAGTCTTCTCCATCACCACATTTCAAAGGCATCTATTCTTCAGCGCTCAGCATTCCTTATGGTCCAGCTCTCACAGCCATACTAGCTCCCTAGTATAGACCTTACTAATTAATTACAGGCTGGCCCCATGCCATCAAACTGTTTCTCACTTATTGGTATCCTAATGAGATAATTGAGGTGTGTGAGAAACTCAGTGAATGTTTACCAATGCTGCACTCAGATGAAATTTTCATGATTGAATGGAACTTGAGCCCAGGTTTTCTGAATTGTAGTCCAAGACTCTATCCACTACACCTCACTGACTATCAACAGTAAGAAAGTATGCCTTGATTCCTCATGTTATGCAGAAGTAACTCCTACTGAGTTAAATGGGACATAATATAGTTTCTGGTAACTGTGTGACTGACTATGTAGACTTTGAGCCTGCAGCTTGGTTCACTGCTGGAATGGGCTAATAATTTCATGTCAGAAATTATTCTGGATTGAAAAGATTTTTGCTGGAGAAACTGGGCTAAGGGGATGCCTGAATGAGGCTCCATTCCTGTCCCCAAGATCTTTTCCCACCAAAGTGGTCCCTATTTATCTACTTGCAATTTCTTTCTTTCAACCTGCTAGGTTGGCAGGAGCTGGGGAAGAGACAGGGCTGGTGTCCTCCTAATGGTGGTAATCAGATGGTGTTTGTGTTAGATTGGACCAGTCCACCTCTGAGTGGTCCTATCTGTACCTTTTTGAGATCATGAGAGAAAATGGTTAATATACCAATATCCTGAAGTAATATTGGAAGGACTGTTTCCATGTGAACTCTTGGGTTTGATTAGATTGCTCTTATCAAGCCTAAACCAATCCAAAGCAGACCACATTCACTTGCTTTTGCCATTAACGTAGCCAAACTCTATGTTTATGTCTGCAGAAGAACAGAAAATCTTACCAGAATAGTAACAGGGAATCAGGCCTCTTGTGTGAATGGACAGAAGTGGTGATGTCGAGAAAGAAAGCCGGTTTTGTTTAATCATCATTTGCTGATTATTACTATGTAAGTGTTTGTTTTTAAGGGGTAAATAAAGTGAAATATGCTTGATGACATAAAAATGGGCTGAGGATGATTTTTCACCTACTCTTAGGAACTGAAACTGTCAGATTGCAGCATGTTTCCTGAAGAGAAGAAAGGAATGGAAGCAACAGTAACCAACGGTCACAGCTGGAAAGGTCCTACCATGTGATGCGGTGTTTCTAGTGGAGCACTCTTAAGATTACAGACCCAGCACTTCTGTCTGGAATATAAAAAGTCAGTCAAGGCTCCAGAATTAAGAAAATATGCTTCAGATTTAATATTCAGTGTGAAGCCAAATGCGATTCAGTTGTGTAAATATGTAGATCCTAGGTCATATCATTTGGGTTTTTTCTCCCTGAATTTAAAAATGGGAATTTCCATTCTCGTCTAAATTTTACTAATAGTGAATTCTCCCTCCCCTCACCCCCCACAATCTTTCACAATGTGTCTTTGTGTGTGTGTTTGTGTACACAGTAGTGCAACCTCCCATTTTTGTGCTCTCTCTTGCAGTAGAGTCTACATCAGTGTCGTATTAGTCTAAACTGAATGGAGCAGAGTGTTTGTTTTGGTTCAGCTGTGCTCCGGACTGTAACATCAGATACAGCTCCTACAGTGACAGATTTTAATTGCAGTGTCACAGATTAAAAAAGGGCACAGCAGAGCCCCCACAAGCCTTTTTGCCCTTGTGGGGAGGGAACAATCGTGCCTCTTTCGGTTTGCTAACATTATTGTTGGTTGCACAACCCTGTGTGCAAACTGTCAAAAAGAGCCCCAGTTTCAACATCCAAACCACTGATTTTGTTTCAAGCAGCAAAAAAAAAAATATTACTCCCACACCCACCTCAGGTTGATTCTCTTTATTCTTTAGATTAAAATTTCTCAGAATTGCTCTGTGGTGTGAGATGATCCATAGGTTTTTCTATACCAAATGTTTGCCTAATTGCTTTATCTCTTATGTGATTTCTGATTACTTTAGGTACTAAAGTCTTCATCTTCTAACCCATCTTCAGAATGATCACATTCATTTAAAAATTATAGTAACATGGAGATGTTTTTAAAAAGAAGAAGAAAAAGGTGCCCGCGCACGGTTGCCCTGCTGGCATCTCTTGAAGGTATTTTCTTCCCTCAGAAGAAAAGGAATGACACTCCTGACAATCATAGATAGGCTTTTCTGCCTTTGAAATATCTATGGCTTGTAAAGTGAATGACCTTTTACTATAAAAGGTGCCTGTATAAATAACTGGAGCAAACATGAAACGAGGGATGCTTTAATAACTTGAAGGGAATGGATTAAAGCAGCAGGTTTGAAAAACCCCTGAATGAGATTGTGTGTTGTGTCTCTCAGAAGTGGTGCACAGCACTTGCTGCAAAGGGAATCCTATGGTGGTGTTTTGCGTGCAATTCCCTAAGGGCAGGCTGTCGAGGTTTTGAGGGCTAGCTTGCTAAAGGGTTGTGGTTGGGTTGGCTGGAACCTTCTTTTCTATGCTGAGATTTAAAATGTACAGGCCTTTTGCTGCAATCTAAGCATTATTTTTTGCACGTATGCAACCTGTTTTGTAGAAGGGAAATGTCATACACATAGTGTATAAAATCACTGAGCATGGTACCTTTCTCTTGTAATGTGTCTTCACATTCTGACATGGCAACCCTAGCAGAGCTTTTGAGCTCTGTGATATGTTCAAATAATGATTTACCATTACCACTCCTGTTCCATGGCTGAGTGGAAATATGAACCTAGGTTTCTGGATTCTTGGCCTTGCTTTTTATTCGATACCCTACATTAGCTCTCTTTCTCTCTCTCTTTCCTTTAGGTCAGGTAAAGGTAAAGGTTGCCCTTGCTCAAAAGCCAGTTATATCCAACTCTAGGGTTCAGTGCCATACCTGTCAAGTATCTCGGATTGGCCGGGATTTCCTGTATTTTTGCGCCGCTTCCTCTACTTTCCCACCGCCATCCCGTAATTTGACCAGCAGGGAAAGTAGGTACTGTGCATGCACGTATGCGCAGAACCCCTCTGCGCATGCGCAGAAGGGTTCTGCGCAGGTCCCGTATTTTCCGGAGCCGCACTTGACATTTATGTTCAATGCTCACCTCCATTTATAGCCAAAGAGCCAGCTCTGTCAATGTCTGCAGATGTTTCCATGGACATGTAGCAAGCATGACTAGACACTGCAGTGCATGAAATGCTGTTTACCTTTGCCCAAAGTGACAACTATTTATCTACTTGCAATTTCTTGCTTTCAAACTCATAGATTAGCAGGAGCCTGGGACAGAGACGGGAGCTCACTCCGTCATACAACACTCAGGTCTCAAACTGCTGACCTTTCAGTCATCAAGTTCAGCGTCTTAACCACTAAGCCACTGCAGTCCCCTCTTTCCTTTACAAGCCATTAAAACAGACTATCCAGAGTTTCAGCCCACAGTCTGTATATGATCCAAAACTCAATCTTCACATGATTTACTAGTGAAATAACAGCCTACGCACCCCTCTATTTGGCATGGTTAGGCCTCACTTGAGTCTTGTGTTCAGTTTTGGACATCACAGTTTAAGAAGGATGCCAAGAAACTAGAACAAGTTCAGAGGAGAGCAACAAGGATGATGGATGATCAGCGGCCTGGAATCAAACCCCATGAGGAAAGCCTGAAAGAATTGGTCATCTTTAGCAATTTCTGATAACTTCTGCTCTCCCAAACAACCAGCCTCCACAGACCACCCTAGCACTTTGGAAGGCAAGCAAAGAGCTACCAGATAACTGGGCAGACCACATGATTTTCTAATGCCTGGCCATGAACAACCATAGCCTGTGTGAAAAGCTTTAAATAGACTATGTGCCTGGGTAGGAAGATCAAGGGCTAATCTGAGAAAGTGGTGTTTCCTTGTAGATGACAGCCTGTGTAAATGCGGAGAAGAGCAAACAATTGCCCATATGATACAATGCACACAATGCCCTTCAACATGCACTGAGGAGGACCTTATGTTGGCAAGAGGAAATGCTGTTGAGGTGGCCCGAAATTGGGCGGATGTCATCTAGTCCTTTTGATTCCTTTTTGTTTTAGATATGTTTATTTTAGCTTTGTATGTTATTATATGCTGGTGGTGCCTCTGACACAAGTTAAAAAGCAACTTCTGATGAAGGTGAAAAAAAGAAAGTATAGAATGTTAAGACAAAATTACAGAAGCATTGATGATAAATTGAAGTTGTTAAATATTTTGTATACATTTATATAACTCAGTTTCTTCTTTGAAAATAGGATAATGAAAACTCTTCTGAATGAAGAGTTGGGCTGTGAATCATTTATTACTCCCATTGCCAAACAAAGATAAACATTCATATATTATTAATTACATGATGATATCCATAAATATGCTTTCTTTTTAGCCCCAGGACTCATGGTGGGATTCAGATACACCATGCTTTCCCCATAAAATCTGTAGCAACTTCTCCCATTAATGTTTGATATGTGGAAGATATTCCCTAAAGCTTTTAGGTGTGACCTCACCTATTTTTCCACAAAGTTGTAAACAGTTCACACTAGGTTCATCATTCTCCCCAAATGCTTTTATTGCCACAATAATATTTTGAGAAATTGTTTCTGCAATTGATTGAATTGTATTTATGTGTCACCTTGCAGAGTAGATAGGTGGACCAAACACAAGACAATTATAACAGAGACATTTTTGAGAACATGCAGAAAATTAAGGTTTCCTCTTGTTTGTATTGCACAGTTTGCCATCCTATTTTAGAAATTATTTCCTGTGGTGCGGGGCTGAGATTATGAAAAATCTAAGCATCTCAGTAGAAGAAACCTTAAAAAACCCCTGCCAAATGATGAGTGTGTGTGAAGAGGTTTTTGAGCTGTTGTGTTCTCAGAGTGTGTGAGACACAGATATTTCTACACTTCTGTCTCTTCCTATTTGATTTTAAAACAAATATGTGAGGCGGAATGGGAGGATATATAAACAGCTGACATGTCATATGCACTTGGTGATGTGTCCTGAATATTAACACTTTGCTCTTCATCTGATAAACCCCCAGAGCATGGCTCTCAGAAGTGTGGGCAGCTTGCAAACACAAGGTCTTTTCTTCAAGAATATGGAATCCCTGCATAGGCACTGTTTATAAAATGCTCAGTGGTCAGATGATTAGTTGTGGCTTAGTGATTTAGGATACTTGGAGGCTACAGTGTCTTGATGGCAAATGACAGGGGAGATGTCATTGAGCTCTCACTGTTTTTAATAGAACAAGCTAGCTTGGCAAGGGCAGGCAATCTCCTGCTTTCTTCCAGATTTTCTTTGGGGGAGAGGCAACAGAAATAACACGCAGCAGGATAATTGTGCTATCAATTACCATGGTAAAGAGGAACCTGCTCATTGGGCTTTTGTGCAATTATAATGTACAGACTGCAGGGCAGATGCCCTGTGAGCCGTTGTGTTGGCCTAGCAGTTCGTAGGAGGCAGATGCAACCCTGGAACCAGTACAAGAACTGGACTAATGACACAACTGTGTTGTTAATTTCTTTCCCCCTAGTCATGCTGCATCTTGTAAGTGCTGTGCAAAGCTACTTAACAGTTGAAGCTGGAAAGATATTTCAAGTTTCTCGGGGATCAGATTAATGTTAAGAACCAGCCCCGTGCAGAACTTTTAAAAATATGTTTCTAGTAGCCATTGGTGGCAGTGGCCACAGCAGCAACATATTGGGACCCTGGCAATCAATTTCCTCATATCCCACTCATATCCCACTCGCACCATGCCCTGCTCTGTAAAGACACAACCCTGAGCTCAGCTGAGCCAGGCTGTTTGTGGCAGGACATTTTGAAGGCCACCCATTCATAGCATCACCATGGGATGCAGGTTACTTGATGGCACATGACAACAACAAAGGAAATTGGGGTTGAAGGAAGATGAGAGGTATCAGTGTTAGGAAGGCTAGATATTTCTTTCTTATATGAAATCCTTGTTTGCACCATTTAGTTCTTAGCCTTGAGCATTGTCTTACTTAGATGTGAGGAATTAGTGTAAGACTTTTATAGAACAGAAATAAATGCTGTAGGCAGCCTCTAAGGAGGGTCAAAAACATGTTAATGTTTGAGAGACAGCAGTCTTTCATGTTCAAGAAATCAGGTTTCAAAGGAATCCCATGCTTAACTGCTGAAGACCAAACAGAAAACAAAGCAAGTTAATTTGTATAGTCCAGGAGTGAAAAGTGATTCAGCTATGACATTCACCCATGATGAGCCCTTAATGGTTTATCTGTTCTACTGATGGGCTAACATTTTTTTTCTGCCCTCTGTAAGGGTATGTTTGTGCTTGCATTGGAAAAATGTATCTAAAATTGGAACAATACAATGGGAGTGCATTCCACGTTGTTGGGGCCACCACCAAGAAGGCCCAACTCCTCATGGCAGCCTTTTAGGGACCCCTCAAGGTGGGATGCTGGATCCCTAACATCAGTGAAGACCTGGTGATCCAGTCTATATTTAGCTGGAGGAAATGCTATACAAAATGCATTCCAAATATTTAAAATAGATTAAATGAATTATACATTTAGAAATGTGAGGAAAATTCTAAAAGTGTGTTTGAGAATAATTGACAGCATTACCTAGAACAAAATTGCATGTATTATGTACAACTAAGGAAACAAAAGTATTTTAATAGTTATTTTGTTGAGGGCAACCTTCTCTGAGCTCAGTTTGCAATTGCCTTAATTATATATAATGTTCCTTGGTGGGTTTTCATAAAATGTTATATATTTTCTAAGAATTGTTTCCAAGTAGGGGTGCTACAGGTGTGTTAGAGGTGCTGGATACTTGACAACAGAAAATTGTCCCTGGGAAATGTAGTTTGATTTTAATTTCTGTGAACTGATTTCACACCCAGCCATGCAGGAAAGTCTTCTTAGAATGAGCTTTCGCCACCACCCTCAAACCACCCCCCCACCCCCACCCCCCACACAAGCACTCATTGAAATGAGCCATTGCTTTCTATTTCATTGAGAGACTATTAAAATGTTTCAAAGAATAAGAGAAGTGACTCAAGTAGTAAGAACAGGCATAGCGTTACCATAATCCTATCCTCCCAAACTGGGTCTTCCATGTGTCAAAGTAAAGGTTTCCCTTGCTCGGAAGCCCGTCGTATCTGACTCTAGGGTTCAGTGCTCATCTCTGCTTCAAAGTCGAAGAGCCAGCGTTGTCTGCTTCTGCAGACGTATTCCGTGGTCATGTGGCAGCCTTGACTAGACACCGGAGCACACAGAACACTGCTTACCTTCTCCCCGAAGTGGTCCCTATTTACCTACTTGCAACTTCTTGCCTTCGAATTGCTAGGTTTGCAGGAGCTGGGACAAAGACGGGAGCTCATTCCGCAAGCTGTTGCTGCCGCGACTTCAATAGAGGCAGCAATAAAATGGTGCGGGGTTTTTTTGTTTTTGTTTTTGTTTTTTTGTGTTTTTTTGCTGTCTTCCTTTGCTATTGCTGCACCACCTGTTCGTGTTCAATAGAAACACAGCTCTATTGTAAGAAAAAAGTGCATATTTTTTCTTCAAACCCCCTTGGTCTGAAAAGCGGGAATTTTAAATTATTCTTTTGGAACTGGGCCAGGACAGCTACAACCCATGCAATTCCCAGTTTTCCGTTACGTATGGCATCCCTAGACAGGCATCAAACAAACATTGCTTTCTTGGATGATTCTATAAATAATGATAGTAAAAGAGAGTTTTAGGAGACTAAGGGTGCACATTTAAAAGATCTGCATGAATGCAACTGACTTTGGATGTTTGATCTATGGAATGCTCAGGAGACATGTGCAATCTTGTTTACTTAAATGGAACCTCCATTTACAGTTGCAGTATATCTCTGGCTGAAATCCAATAATAAGCCACAGTTAGAGTGGCTCCACTGAATCTGTGCAATGTATAGAGGAGTTGATTTACCAAATCTCCACTGATTCTTTGAAACTAATTCCGATTTACTTGGATTTCAGCCATTATGTATCAGAGGCCACAAGTACAAATCAACAATAATAACATGGTAGGTTTGACTTTCAGACCTTGCTTCTTGGTTTCCAGAGAACTGCGGTGACTCAAGTGGTTAAGATGCTGAACTCACTGACTGGAAGGTCAGAGTTCAATTCCCGGGTACTGCATGACAGCTCCCATTTCTGTCCCACCTCCTGCCAACCTAGCAGTTCGAAAGCAAGAAATTGCAAGTAGATAAATAGGGACCACTTCGGTGGGAAGGTAAACAGCATTCTGTGCACTCCAGTGTTGAGGCATGTCTGCCACATGACCATGAAAATGTCTGCAGATTCAGACAGCGCTAGCTCTTTGACTACAACCGGAGATGAGCACTGAACCCTAGAGTTGGATACGAATGGCTTTCGAGCAAGGGCAACCTTACCTTACCTTCCAGATACATTCACCTTGCTACTGGTAGAGACAAAATGTTAGATTACATGGTTCTTGGTCTGGTTCAGTGAAGTAATGCATGAACTATTTTAAAAAGTGAACTTTCAAAATGTAGCATGCCATTGCTTTTCAAAAATGAGGTTTGGTTTTTTACAGGAACAATCTTATTCCAAAGGTGATATCTAAATGTCATCTGGATTTTTAAAAAATAAAATAAAACACTATTGATTTATTTAAGGAAATGAAATTGGGTTTCCTATACCTACGAAAATAATTTTGGAAATAATAAGAGCAATCTATTTGCTTTCCATTTTTGTTTCATATGTGATAATTATAAATCATTTTTATTACAGAACAGACTGGTAAGAAATATGCATTTCATTTTGCATCGGATACAAACATAAATGTAATTAAGTTTAATGTACTGTTGTTGTTCCTCATGCTCCAGAAATTATAAACAAAGTGTGATGCCAAGAACCACATATTTCACAATTTGAAATCAAATAAGTGTTAGTCCATGATGATTTTAAAATGAATAAATGACCATCTTAAAAGGCCTGCAATATTTTAAAATCTCCCTCATTTTGAAATAAACAAGAACATATTCCAACAATAGTTAAGCTTCTGTAAGTTCTCTTTTTTAGCAGATTTAAATGTTCCTAAATTCTTTCCATTGAAATCATTTGGATTTACAAATTATCTATCTATCTATCTATCTATCTATCTATCTATCTATCTATCTATCTATCTATCTATCTATCTATCTATCTATCTATCTATCTATCTATCTATCTATCTATCTATCTATCTAGGTGTGTGCCTTTCTCCACTGATCAGCTGCATCAGTGGAGTTAGTCAGGCAGGGAGTGCAAGGATGCTGAAGGCATCTGCTGCGCTTCGATGCCCTCGCTTCTGCCCCGGGAGCAGTCCTCCACCTCCTCCCCACTACCCCGCCGAAGCCGTGGCAAGGCCAGCACTGGCCTTCGTTCCCGGGGTCGCAAAGAGAAGAGGGGCTCCCCCTCCTTCCCACTACCCCACCGAAGCCTCAGCAAGGCCAGTGCCAGTCTTCGTCCCCAGGGCCGTGGGGAGAAGAGGGACTCCCCCTCCTTCCTGCAACCCTGCTGGAGGCTGCTACCGCGCCCCTCCAAACTCTGCCTCCAGACCTACTTCCACCACTACATCAAGAGGAGTCCTGTGTGTGTGTGTGTGTGCGCGTGCGTGTGTGTGTGTGTGTGTGTGTGTGTGTGTGTGTGTGTGTGTGTGTACCCCCAAACCACCTACTCACCTGCAGCCAACTCTCTCTCTCTCACTCACACACTCTCTCCTCCCACCCTTCCCTGCCTCCCACCTCGCTGGCAGGGGAAAGGGGGACAGAACGTTTCCACCTCCCCCCTTCCCTGCTTCCCCCCACACTGGGAGGGAAAGGGGGAACGGAATGCTTCTGCATCCCCCCTTTCCTCCCTACACACCCAGGTGCTACCACCTCACCTGAAGCCTTCTCTCTCTCACAAACACACACACCCCAAAACCACTCCACCAACCAAAACAAAAACCAAACATGCCCGGCAAGGCCAGGCACAATAGATAGTCTATATCTATATCTATATCTATATCTATATCTATATCTATATCTATATCTATATCTATATCTATATCTATATCTATATCTATATCTATATCTATATCTATATCTATATCTATATATCGAGACAGAGATAGCGATAGATAGATAGATAGATAGATAGATAGATAGATAGATAGATAGATAGATAGATGGATGGATGGATGGATGGATGGATGGATGGATGGATGGATGGATGGATGGATGGATAGATAGATAGATAGATAGATAGATAGATAGATAGATAGATAGATAGATAGATAGATAGATAGATAGATAGATAGATAGATAGATAGATAGATAGATAATCTGGCTGGATAGCTCAGTGGTGTAGATATCGGGCTGCAGAGCCTGAGGTTGAGAGTTTGATTCCCTACTACTCTCTCAAAAGAAGAGCCAGGCTGTATGGCCATGGGCAAGCTGTACAAGCCCAGGACACCCCCACAAAAAAGCAATTGTAAACCACTTCTATGTACACACCCAGGAAAGGATGGCCATAAATCAGAATAGACTTGATGACACACAGTTATTATTAATTATGTTATAAAGGAACAAATAAATTTCTCATCCATTAGCCGTGTGCTGAATAAAATATCTCCAATCCTTGTTTTGGAAATTTAGTAAATATGCCTAGATAAGAGTAAGTTCTATCAGTTTCATATAAAACATTTTGGCAAGAATTACCAGAATGGAAGGTAAAATAGCAAGTACAGTGGAACCTCATACAACAATTGCTCCGTATAGCATTGAAATCGCATAACAATTAGGTTTGGGGGGAAATGGCATCCCACATAACAATTTTCCCTATGGAAAAAATCGTACAACAATTTTTGAATGGGAAAAACCATTTAGGAAAAAAAATGTTGTACGATGCATCCCATAGGGAAAATAACTATACGATGCATGAATCGTATAGCAATTGTTTCGTACAACAAGCCCCGTGGAACAGATGAAAATCATTGTATGAGGTACCACTGTAGCTATATTAGTCTTTTTTAGCTGAAAAGAAACCAGAAATCATGTAACACCTCTAAATTTGTCTATTTTTATAAGTTTTTAATGTGCCCATGCTTATGAAAATTAAAAATAGTGAGTTAGATAGGTGCTACGTGATTCTCAATATGTGATTCATCCTTCTCTCAGAATAGAGGGTTAGTTCACTTGTTCAAACCAGTCTTAACTTTTCCCATTCTTAGTACATGATTATATTATTTGTGGAGTCTGCTGTACTTAAAAGAATACCATCAAATCCCATTTTCTGGGTGGAGGGAAGATGGAATAGGAAGGAGAAGATTTTCTCCACTTTCAGCAGAAGGCAGCAGGTTGTTAATTTTCCCCCAAAAAACTAGTAGCGCATACTAGATATACACACATTGCCTAAAATCTAGTAATAAGTCACAATTAGAGTAGGCCTGATAAATTAGTATAGGGACTGCGGTGGTTTAGTAGTTAAGATGCTGAACTTGATGACTGGAAGGTTGGCATGTTGGCAATTTGAGACTCAAGTGCTGCACAACGGAGTGATTGTCTGTCCCAGCTCCTGCCAACCTAGCAGTTCAGAAACAAGAAATTGCAAGTAGATAAATAAACACTACTTTGGTGAGAAAGGTAACAGCATTCCATGTGCTCCGGTGTCTAGTCATGCCTACCACATGTTCACGGAAATGTAAAAGGAGATGAGCACCACACCCTAGAGTCAGATACAACTGGCTTTCAAGCAAGGGAGACCTTTATCTTTAATAAATTAGTGCAATTTACACAATTTACACTCACCAAATCTCCACTGATTCAGTGGGCCTACTGTAGTTACAACTTACTATTGGATTGCAGCCATTTGAATTTTCACTCTCAAAGTGTGCTTATCTCATGGTTTTCAACAAGAAGTCTCTACGTAAATCTGCTAATGTTTGAAAGTCTCCTATGATATTTTAAAATGGCTTCTTTGCCTTTTTGGAATCCAGGTTGTTTGTCTCTAAAGAAAGAGATGGGATGGGCAAGTGACATACAATCTAGAAGAAAATTATGTTACATTAAATTTTTCCTCCTTGTATTTGTGGCAGAGGTTTTCTTTTTTATCCAGAGGATTACTGGTCTATGGAACTCCCTGCCAGAAGAAGTGGTGACAGCTGTAAGTCTTGACAGCTTTATGAAAGGATTAGACAAGTTCATGGAGGACAAGGGTATCAATGGCTATAATTATGGATACTTAAGGACAACCTCTGGGTTGGAGAGATAGGCAGGATATTTCTCAATGCCATTTCCAGGGAATCCTAAACAAGTGAAGGCATCTCCTTGGGAATACCCTGAAGGAAATGGTGAGCCACTGTGTGAGACAGAATGCTGGACTGGATGGGCTGTGGCCTGTTCCAGCAAGGCTGTTCTTATGTTCTTATGGTGAGAATAAAAATTGTTATAATAATAACTCATTCCCATGAGCATGATTTCCCCCAGATGCTGGTTTTGTGGGTATAGGGGCTCTTTCCCCTATAATGAAATCTCTCAATGAAGAATTACAGGAGTTTGTTGCTTAGATAGCAAGAGTAAAATATTCTCCTCTATTGTACAGATAGTCCTCTTTTTAAAAAGAATACAATGCAAACCAATTCACAGTTCCCTCATGTTCCAGCATGACATGGAAAGAAATCCACTCTCGGTATGAGGGCATTACCGTGTAAGATGAAAAAGATGGAACTAAATACAGTAAAACCTCATATAAAGCTTTTATGAGGCTTATCGCTATTCATAGAATGAAAATCCCTATGGAAAAAATCTAATAACAAAAACAAAATTGTTATGCTATTTTTTCCATTGAAATCTTTGGTATATGATTTTTCCCCATAGGGACGCCGTATCGCATAGCAAAAAAAACTTTTGTTATATGATTTCCCACCATAGGATGCACTATTTTCGCATAGCAAAATTTTTCGTTATGCAAGGAAGCACCATTTCCCCAAAAAACCTTTTCATTGTGTGATTTTTTTCGCTATAGGGGACATCGTTATATCAGATTCCTCTGTAGATAGCTTTGCAAGGAGAGCCTAGGGTTAGCCACTTCCTCATGTCCAGCGAAAACAAAGCTTTTTATTCAGGTGGGTCTTTAGCAAATTGTTGTTGTTGTTCAGTCGCACAGTCGATTCCAATCCTTTGGGACCCCATGGACCATTTTCCTCTAGGGACCTCTGTCCTCCACCATCCTCCTCAGCCCACCCAGCTCTGTGCCCATTGTGTCCACAATACCATATAGCCATCTCATCTTTGGATGCCCCCTTCTTCTCTTGCCCTCCACCTTTCCCAGCATCAAGGCCTTCTCAAGTGAGTCCTCTCTTCTCATTTGATGTCTGTTGTGTCCTAAAGCCTGTGCCTTTAAACAATGTACCTATCCATGTGTATCCAATGTAACCTTTTCTATGTATAACATTGTAACCTCCAGCTGCATCACTGTAACCTTAATAGGACGCGAGCTAGTGGCCACTAGATGGCAATAGCGAGCGTCCAAGCTCATTGGTCCAAGACTCACCTAGAACAACAGCGTGGGAAGATTCCCGCCACTACCTTCACCTGGACAAGAAGGGCGTGACCTGCAATGACGTCATGCAGCCTGTAGCCAATAGGCTATCAAGGAGCCACATTCAAATGTATAGCCACTGTATATATTGAGCTGTTCGTCCGCCATTACCTCATGTTCCCTCTGACCAGCATGTAATAAAGTTGTGTTAAGCCAGCTCTTCGGCTGTCCTGGTGTCTTTGGTCCCATACAGTAAATTGGCGACGAAGGTGGGATCATGGCTGCCCACGGGACCAAGACATACGCCGGTTTCGACATCCAGAAACCGCAAGATTGGGAACTCTTCGAAATGGACTTCCAAGGCGCGCTGGTGGAGTTCGAGGTTAAGGATGAGGCGAAGAAAAGAGCCATCCTTACCAGAATGCTCGGGCACGACGGCAAGAGGGTCCTGATTGACCTCATCGCACCCAAAAAGGCGGCTGAATTCAAGGCAGAAGAGCTCCTGATGGTGTTGCGAGACCACTTCCGGCCCTCGGTAGCGATGTTCCCTGCTCGGAGCGTGTTTTGGAGGCGAGTCCAGGCGCCTGGTGAGTCGGTCGCCGCTTTCGTAGCGGCCCTGCGTCTGGCTGCCGGCCCATGCAAATGGGAGAACTTGGAAGTCACCCTCAGGGACTGCGTGCTATGCGGCCTGAAGGACGCCGAGATTCAGCGCACGCTAATGAATCAGGAGCCGCCCCCCACGTTGCAGGAGGTCCTGAAGGCGGCACACGCCGCGGAAGCCACGAAGGCCGGGGTGCAGGAGCTCCAGGACTGGCGGCCGAAGGCCGACAAAACAGAGAGTTCGGTGCACGCGGCCCGGCGAATTTCGAAATCGTCCGCCGAAAGCAGCGACGACGAGGACGTCCGGAGGGTCCGGAAGGAGGGCCGCCGTTGCGACGGCTGCGGGGCGGCTCACGACCGCGCGAAGTGCCCGTTCAGAAAAGCCGAGTGCCACAACTGCGGCCGCCGCGGGCACATCGCCAAAGTCTGCAGACAACGGCGAAAGGACCGGAGGAGCTCACCCGACCGCTCAGCGAGGCCAGACCGCTCGACGAGACCGAAGGACGGCGCCCGGCCCACGAGGAAGCCGGACGGCGTGGGCCGCATCTCCGACGACAGCGATGACGCCGCCCCGGTTTTCAGCGTGTCCATGGGACACCCCCGTTACTTTGTTGAGGTACTGGTGCAAGGGGCCCCTGTTAGGATGGAGATTGACTCTGGCTCCTCTTACTCCATTATTTCCCAGAGGGAGTTTTTGAGAATTGCCCCCCGCGTACGGCCCAAGCTCAAAGCGTTGAGGTCCACGGTTCGGGACGTGCAAGGGAACAGTATCCCGGTGTTGGGGGTTGGGAATTTCCAGGTTCAGTACAAGCGGCACGCCGCGGAACTCCCCCTAGTCGTTCTTAAGGGAGGTAATTGCAGCCTCCTCGGGACTCAATGGTTTCAGCCCCTGGGTCTGTTCATTGGGGGGTGCATGCCGTGGGGTCTGACCCGATACAGGAGGTGTGCGACGCGCACCCCGAAGTCTTCAAGAAGGGACTTGGGAAATTCAATGGACCCCCAGTGACGTTTGACCTGGACCCGGAGGTCCGCCCAATCAGACTTAAACCGCGCAGGGTGCCTTTTGCACTCAAGGACAAAATAGAGGCGGAACTGGACAAATTAGTGGGCCAGGGGATTCTTGTTCCTGTTGATTCCGTGGAGTGGGAAACTCCAATTGTCACAGCATTGAAGGCCAATGGGGAGGTTCGCATTTGCGCCGATTATAAGTGCACCATTAATAAGGCAATCCGCCCTAATGCGTACCCGGTGCCGGTGGTCAGCCATTTGCTAGCCAGGTTACATGGGGGAAAGTGTTTCGCTAAGCTCGACCTGGCACAGGCCTATCAGCAACTCATGGTAACCCCTGCCGCAGCTGCTGCACAGACCATAATTACGCATAAGGGGGCGTTCCAGGTGACGCGCCTCCAATTCGGCGTGAACTCGGCGCCTGGAATTTTCCAGTCGCTCGTGGAACGCCTCCTCAAAGGGCTGGACGGCGTTTTACCATATTTTGATAACGTATTGATAACGGGGGGAGTGAGGTTGAGTTGGCTAAAAGGCTAAACAAGGTCCTGGCGGCGTTTGAACGAG
Organism: Bradypodion pumilum; assembly: GCA_035047305.1. Lineage (NCBI taxonomy): Eukaryota > Metazoa > Chordata > Lepidosauria > Squamata > Chamaeleonidae > Bradypodion > Bradypodion pumilum. The sequence continues at coordinate 95,483,800 of JAWDJD010000001.1, forward strand.
CGGGGTTGAGGCTGCGAAAAGACAAATGCATCTTCTTCGCGAAGGAGGTTGAGTTCTTAGGGTTCCGAGTAACACCCGAGGGGATCAAACCGTCCAAATCCAAGGTGGCTGCCATCAAGAAAGCCCCTCGCCCCACATCCAAGCCCGAGTTGCAGTCGTTCCTAGGGCTCTTAAATTTCTACACTCCTTCCTTCCACGGAAGGCGGCGGTGGCTGAGCCGCTTCACAAGTTGCTCAAGAAAGATGCGGCATGGATGTGGGGCGATGACCAGGAGAGGGCATTCACGGAACTGAAACAACTCCTGGTGTCTGACGCCATTCTGACCCATTTCGACCCCAAACGGCCGGTGGTATTGATCTGTGATGCATCCCCAGTGGGGGTGGGGGCAGTGTTATGCCACGTGTTGGAAAACGGGAGGGAGGCACCAATAGCGTTTTACTCCAGGTCCCTGTCCCAAGCGGAGAGAAACTACGCCCAGACAGACAGGGAGGCGCTGGCGATAGTTGCGGGGACCAAAAAATTTCACGATTTTCTGTATGGCCGCCCCTTCACCATCGTGACTGACCACAAGCCCCTACTAGGCATTTTTACCGCAGATAAGCCCACGCCACAGATCCTGTCCCCGAGAATGCTTAGGTGGGCCATTTTTCTCAACGCCTACCAGCACGCGTTGGTGTACCGGCCCGGGAAAGAGATCAGCCATGCGGACGCTCTATCGAGGTCCCCCCTCCCCCTGACGCCCAGCCAGGTGAGCAAGGGGGAGCGAGACCATCAGGTTCTCATGATAGAGGTGCTGGATTCGCCCCCCGTAGTGCCCGCCGACATTGCCACAGCGACAAAGAAGGACAAGACGTTGGCAGCGGTTTGCTCCTGGGTACAGAAGGGGTGGCCGGCGTCTGCCCCAGCAGAGGAATTCGCCCCATTTTTTAGGAAGAAGCTGGAACTGTCCCTAGAGAGGGGGTGCCTCTTGTGGGGGCAGCGGGTGGTGGTCCCCACGTCCCTTCGACCGCGGGTGCTCAAACTGCTGCACGTCAGCCACCCCGGAATTGTGCGCTCCAAAGCGCTGGCCCGAAGTTACTTCTGGTGGCCCCAGTTAGACGCCGACATCGAGCACATGGTCGGCACTTGCGAGAGCTGCCAATGCTCCAGACCGGAGGAGGCCCGCCTTCCCCACAGGGAATGGGACGCGGCTAAGGGGCCGTGGTCCCGGGTGCACATAGATTTCGCGGGCCCGTTCCGAGGAACCCTGTTTCTCCTTGTTGTGGACGCTTTCTCCAAGTGGTTGGAGGTCATCCCAGTCACGAGCACCTCCTCGGCCGCGACAATTAAGCATTTGCGGAGGATTTTTTCCACGTTCGGCATACCCGACACTCTAATTAGCGATAACGCTAGTTGCTTCACGTCCGCTGAGTTCAGGGCATTCACAGAGATCAACGCCATCCGGCATATCACCTCCGCCCCTTTCCATCTGGCCACCAATGGCCAAGTGGAGCGCCTCGTACGCACCACGAAGGACGCGCTGCGGCGCATGGGCCCCGGGGACCTCAACCTGCAAGTGTGTCAGTTCCTGCTAGGGTACAGGGTGACCCCGTTAGCGTCAGGCTACTCCCCTGCGGAGCTTTTAATGCGCAGGAAGCTGACCACCATACTCACTAGACTAGATCCCACGAGAGTTGAGGACAAGGGGAGGAACATAGGGTTAGAAGCCACCAAGAGTTTCAGTGTGGGTGCCCCGGTACATTGCAGGAACTACACCAGCGCGGGGCCAGCCTGGGTGCCGGGGGTGGTTGTGGAACAGACTGGTCCCGTATCGTACCGCGTGGAGACCAACACAGGTCTACTGTGGCGGTGACACGCGGACCAGCTCCGGAGCCGGGTCCCAGGAAGCCAGGGCGCCGACGGCGCGAACACAAATTCAGCGTTAGGGTTCTCCCCCACCCGTTTAGCCCAAGGGGGAGGAGAGGGGGGTCCAGAGTCCCCACCAAGGGGGGAGGAGAAGGAATTCATCTTCATAGATATCCCGCGGGATCTGCCAACAGAGTTTGATTTTGATTTTCAGAACCGGGGGGGGGTTTCGGAGTGGTCCCCCACCCATCCAAGCGAGAAGAGGGGTTTTACGTTAGCCCCTGGTGCCCCCGGTTCAACCACAACGGAATCTACCCTTTCCCCTAAAGCTGCAAAACCGCAGCAAGCCTCTAACAAGTCTCCCTCTCCCATTACAGGACAAGGGTCCAGGGAACAAGGAAGCGGGAGCGGCCCCCGGGTGGGCCAACCCACATCGCAGCCCAAACGCGAGTGCAATAAACCATCTTGGCTAAGAGACTTTGTCTCATCCTAGGGGGGAGGGGTGTTGTGTCCTAAAGCCTGTGCCTTTAAACAATGTACCTATCCATGTGTATCCAATGTAACCTTTTCTATGTGTAACATTGTAACCTCCAGCTGCATCACTGTAACCTTAATAGGACGCGAGCTAGTGGCCACTAGATGGCAATAGCGAGCGTCCAAGCTCATTGGTCCAAGACTCACCTAGAACAACAGCGCGGGAAGATTCCCGCCACTACCTTCACCTGGACAAGAAGGGTGTGACCTGCAATGACGTCACACAGCCTGTAGCCAATAGGCTATCAAGGAGCCACATTCAAATGTATAGCCACTGTATATATTGAGCTGTTTGTCCGCCATTACCTCATGTTCCCTCTGACCAGCATGTAATAAAGTTGTGTTAAGCCAGCTCTTCGGCTGTCCTGGTGTCTTTGGTCCCATACACTAAAATGTCCAAAGTACTTTAACTTCATCTTCACTATTTGTCTCTCCAATGAACAGTCAGGGTTGATTTCTTCTAATATTGACCTATTTGTTCTCTTTGCTGTCCAGGGGACTCTTGGGATTCTCCTCCAACACCACATTTCAAAGGCATCTATTCTTCTGCACTCAGCTTTCCTAATGGTCCAGCTCTCACACCCACACATTATCACCGGGAATACCATTGACTATATGAATTTTTGTTTTCAAGGTGATGTCTCTGCTTTTCACAGTATTCCCCAGGTTTCTCATAGCTTGTCTCCCCATAATCAGTCATCTTTTTATTTCATGGCTAAAGTCACCATCTGCAGTGATCTTAGATCTTAGGAAAGTAAAATCTGTCACTGCTTCTACTTCTTCCTCATCTATTTTTCAGGGACTGATCAGACCTGTTGCTATTATCTTGGTTTTCTTGATATTAAGTCTCAAGCAAGCTTTTGCATTCTCCTCCTTCAGCCCAATCAAGAGGTTCTTTAGGTCTTCCTCACTTTCTGCCATTAGGGTGGTATCGTCTGCATATCTCAAATTGTTGATGCTTTTCCCAGCAATTTTGATCCCATATTGTAATTCCTCCATCCCTGCATTGCACATTATGTGCCATGTGTATAGATTGAATAAGCAAACCACTCTGTCATTCCACGTTCTGTCCTAACTGTTGCTTCTTGGTTCGTGAAATCATAAGATTGTTTTAGTGTGCTAGTTTTCTTGTTTTCAAGGCAAACTAGTTTTAGTATTTTAATCAGGGCCTTTAAAGTGTTTAAATTTTCATGGTATTTGAAGAACATCATGAATTTGATTCTATTTTAATGTTTGTAATTTTGTATAATTTTCCTTTCAAAATAATACTTTACACCAGGGGTGCCTAATCTACGGCCCGTGGGCCAGATCCAGGCCATGGGCCGTAGTTTGGGCACTCCTGGCTTAAGCAGAGAAAACGGCAACCTAAAATCTATCAGCTCTCATTTCTAGGACAAAATTATAGAGCCCTGCCTTCTTTTACATATATTTACTTTGCTACAAAGTTTAATGTCAGATTCTGAGAGAGAGAGAGAGAGAGAAAGGAGTAATTGGCAACAGTTTCCTCTTAGAACAGATTTAAGCAAGAGTGTGTTGTTTTTCAGAAAGCTGTGCTAGTGAATGTAGTTTAGTTTACAGCTGATCTGAGCTGTTCATCATCTTGTATTTATTATGATATGTCAGAGGCCAAAGGTGCAATCAATGGATAAGTGCTGTTTTTAGTGGAATATCTCATAATTGTGTGATTACCTTTTGTGCAATTTTATACATTTAGGCCAGGAGTTCTCAAACTTTTAAAGCCACGGGCTGGGTCATGCTCCCTCAGACAGCTTCAGGGGCTGGACAACCATTTTGCCCTTCCTCCACCACATGGCAGTTCCTGGTGTGGTGGAAGCAGTGAGGGCCACATGAAATGGTGCCACGGGCTGCATCTGGCCCACGGGCCACAGGTTGACAATCACTGATTTAAGCTGTGTTCCTTGATGTGTTGAAATAATCTTATAAGTGATACCTCATACAACGTCCAAACTTGGTTCCACAAGTTTGGACTTTATACGGATTTGGACTTTGTATGAGGCATGCAAAATCCTAGTCACGATGCCTCATACAACGTCCAAATCCTTGCCGCGATGCCTCATATAACGTTGTTTCCATAGAGATACATTGTACTGTAACAGCACAGACTTCAGGGCAAAGTCAAGGAAACAGACAGGAAACTGACAGAACTTTAAGAAATCATTGTCTAAAGGCTAAAAACATTACAAAAACATGTCAAACAACCCTGATTGTCCAAGAACCTGAAGAATGCTGCAAAAATCCTAGGAATGCTTCTAAAAATTCTGACAAATTTTTTTTTTAAAAAATCCAAAATCGTGCTCAAAACCACTCCTAAACACTCTTCGCCTCATGCAAAACCCACAAGAGCAATGCACACATGTGACCTGCCTTTTATACTGCCCAGGCACAATGCAACCTGGGGAAAACCCAATGTCTCATACAAAGTGACACGACTTTGTATGAGGCAACTTTTTTCAAGGAATTAGGCGATGTTGTATGAAGCGGAATTTGTATGAGGTATTACTGTATTAGACTCTGGATTTTGAGGAACCCATTGTGTGAGAGCAATGGAAAATGAAGGAACATGAGGCATGTAATTTTGAATTATTTCCTCTTAGTTGAGTATGGATACCATTTTCAGGCATTCATGTTGGTTCTCTTTGTTGTTTGGAAGATCCAGACATTCAGAGGTGTACATGGTCAGTCTTCATCATATGCCAATGTCTGTGGGAAATCATAATTTTATGAGACATCTTCCCTCTGAAATCTCCCTGCTTTTAGAAGCACTGTAGTTAAGCCCACTCTATGAACACTCTTTGTGAATGAATATACTGACATATGACCTTCTGTCACCTACTGAAATGACACAGTTTTTGGTAGGACTGTGACATTTGATTTGTATGCACATTTATAAGGTGCTTTAGGCAAAAATGGCACTAGGGCCAAAGTGAACTCTCACATTCAGTCAATAACCACTACAAAATAGTTCCAATTATAGCTCTAAAGTCTCCACTACATTTGAAGGAGATATTGTACAGTATTTCTATTCCTGACATAGATTTGCATGACCTGATTCTGTTCCATTGCAGCTGCACATTCAAAACTACTCTTCATCCCATGAATCTTTTTTTAATCACTGCTATAGCTCTGTTCTATACTGGAGAGTCAATCAATACATGACAATAGCAGCCTTCTTTTTAAATGTGAATTTGTCTCCGCCATAAAGAAAGGTAGATATGACTTTAAAATCAAAGGTGTCTATTGATAAAGGAGGCTGACCCTGATCTGACCCTTTCTTTCCCCTCTGTGGGGTGGGAGGGTTCAGAACTCCTCACTTGCATGTTACTTTCTGCTTTTTACTCCCTACTTATGTGTTCATAAATTCCCTAGATCAGCACTACCATAGCCCTATTTAAGTATCTACCTGAATATGTGAAGGGCTATATTTGTGCTGAAGGGGCAGGTCAGCAGTTCAACCTCTGAGTGCTGTGTGAGGGAGTGAGCTCCCATCATCTGTCCTAGCTCCTGCCAACCTAGCAGCTTGAAAGTAAGAAATTGCAAGTAAATAAATAAGTACAACTTCAGTGTTCCATGTGCTCCAGAGTCTAATCATGCCTGCCACATGGCCATGAATATGTCTGCAGACTCAAACAATGCTAGCCCTTTGGCTGTAAACAAAGATGACCACTGCCCCCTAGAGTCAGACACGGCTGGCTTTCGAGCATGGGAGACTTTTATCTTTACTATATTCATGCTGAGATGTGGAGCTGCATGTAAGCACTGTCATCCAACCCTTTTCACTCCTCTGTAATCAGCTAAGCTAGTATTGCCCAACTTTTGGGTTTTGAACTTCAATTCACAGAAGCCTACGCCAATTCCCCAAAGCACTGATCACACAATGTACTGACTTAGGCTTCTGGGAACTAAAGTCCCCCTGTGGGGGGTGGACCCCATGTTGCAGAACACCGAGCTGATCCTGTATGCCTTAAGCACAAAGGCATGAAGAGGAGTCTGTGGACATGCTCAGCTAAATCCACTTGCAAAGCTGCCACAATAGGGAGCCCTGGGAAGGCACTGAATCAGGACGCCATACACATCACTCCATGCCTCTATCACAGCAATCCAAAACAAGTCCCAGGACCAGTCCACGTGTTACACAAGGGAGATAAAATAAATACAAAAGGGAAGAAGAGTGGCTGCCCTACTTCCCTCTCTCCATCCGTGTATAGGTTTGGGTTTTATTGTTTGCATGTTTGGGACTTAACCATGTAAACTGCCCAGAGTGGGAATACCTCCCAGATGGGTGGTATAGAAAGCCATTAATAAATAAAATGAACAAATATGAAGACCTTGTCAATATATGCATTATAGTGAGGCAAAGTCAGTGCTGGGCATCAGCCGATCCGCCCTGGTCTGAGCGGACCGGCAGTAGACCTGGCTGGCCATGTCCCCTCCCCTCCCCACCCCACCCACCTCTTCCCGGGAGAGCGGGCGACCCAACGGCATTGGTTTTGGTTCTTCCTTCTCCTCCAGAGCGGCTGCTGCCGCCTCCTTAATAGGCTGCGCGTGCCGCTCGGGTGGTGGGGCAGGTGGCAGCATGTGTGCGCCTAGCCCTGGGGGAAGGGAAGGGGGAGCTGACATCACGCGCCACCCAGAGCAGCTTGCCTGCCCACCCCGCACCCCCGCTGCCGCTCCTTGCCTCCCTCTAGCAGCAGCAGCAACTGCTAGTCCTGCAGGAAGAGAACTTCCTGCAGGATGTCTGTCTGACTCTGGGCATTGCGAGAGTTGCCCTGCTTGCGCCATGCTGCTGAATGTAATGTTTATTTATTTGGACTGTAAATGTTAATATATCAGTTTTATTTAACCAAGCCTGGTGTATAGTCTTTTTTCTTGGACCTATTGCAACTCAGACTGCTACAACACTCACTCAAAAACTAACAGAACTAGGATGATTATGGCTTTCCTACCCTCACGTGTTTCCTTTATCTGCTTTATCTGGAGCAGGGCTGCACTTTCTCATGCTCTCCCCCTCTTTCAGCCAGTATGACAAGGTAGAGATGTAGGGGTAATGGGCAGGGTGATGTCTGGCACCCCATCCAGCATCTTATTTATTTATTTAGATTTATATGGCCATCCACTTTGCATAAAACAACCCACATACCATTAAAAACCTTACATAAAACATATTATAAAATCTATAGCTATAAAAAGTACCCTTAACCATTGGGTTTGGACAAAGGCTCCTGCACCCGGCCCACCCATCCCCGACCGAGCCCTCTGCACTTACCGTAACCCCTGCCTTCCCAACACCGTGGGGTTCCGGTGGTCGCCAGTGGAGCAGCAGCCTCACAAACGCGGCCAAAAGGAAAAAAAAACTTCAAGCCCCAACATCCTACTGGCTGAGGGACGTGACTGTGAAGGAGGCTGGGAAAGTGCAGCGCGTGGAAATTAAACAAATCACTGCCATGCCGTGACTGCTTCCCAAACCAGCAGTGATGGCTGGTGCCGGCCCCGCTGCAACTGTTGGGTTTGCAGAGAAAAGAGGGAGACGCTCTTCTCTCCACAAACCCGGCAAAAAGCTTCCCTCAGGAAAACAAAGACCCAGAAAGACACTCCATTCTCAGGCCTCCATCTCCCTGAGAGAAACTGTTATGCTTCCCTACAGAAGACAGAGGCCGAGAACGGAGCACTGTTCTCGGCCCCCGTTTCCCTAAGGGAAGCGGTTCATCTTCCTAGGAAGACGGAGGCCAAAAGATTCGGCCCCTGTCTTCCAAGGAAGATAAACACCTTAAAAACACCTTAAAATAGCATGAGGGGGAGGATACCCCCTACCCCCCCAGGCTTCGCAAATACAGCAGGGGAAAAAGAATTTTCCCCAACATCCTCAGAGGCCGGCATAAGCCTCCACCGTAGCATGGGGGGAGAGGATACCCTTCTCTTCCCCCCCAACCCATTTTTCAATGAAGCAGTGGGGAAAAACAATTTTCCCCTGCAGCCTTGGAGGCCCGCACAAGCCGGCCCATAGCTTGGGGGGGGAGGGGATACTCACATCTATCCCCCCCAACCCAGGCTATGGCAAGGCACCGGCCGGCCCCCCTGTAAAAACAAAGAAAAATAAATAAATAAATAAGTTCTCCCTCCCCCCAAGGCAAGGATTTAACATGGCCTGGCCAGCAAGGCAAGGCCACATTAAACCCTCCCAACCCCCCCCCCACACACACACACTAACACACACACTCACACAAACATAAAACCCTCCCACCCACAACAACAAAAAAACATGAAAAACTCACCTACAGGGAACAACAGAAAAAGATGTCCTACCTCCACGAATGCCTACTCCGCACTGAACGTTATTGAATGTAGTCCACCAGAGGTGCTATTTTTAGTTAACTAAAAATATTAACTAAAAATAGCACCCTCTGGTGGATTCATTCACACACACACACAAGCACACACACACACCCACACACCACTCCTGCCATAATAAATTTTTTTAATGTGTGTGTTGGTGGTTGGAGTGGTTTTTTACGTAGGAGTGGTGGTTGTGCAGAACCAAAACCACCCCAAACCGCCAACACACATTAAAAATGCCCGGCAGGGCCGGGCAAAATATGCTAGTCTATTATAAAATCTTCACAGCAAATAGACAGATAAAACCTAAAAACCCAGGTAGCAATTAGCATTTTTATATCAGTCAACAGAGGGCAGCTGTTCTTCTATCAGCTCCCCACACCTGCTTGGCCAAACATGTCTTCAGCCCTTTCCTAAAAACTAGTAGTTCTGGCTGAAGACAAAGGTCCATCGGCAGGAGGTTCCAAAGGGCCAGAGCAGATACAGAGAATGCCCTCTTTCTTGTACTGGAGATGTGAACCTCTCCGACAGATGGTACCTTTAGGGACGGGCAGATAAGTGTGGTGTGATGTGGTCTCTTAGGTAACCTGGTCCACTACCATGTAGGGCTTTAAAGCTGTTAACCAGCACCTTGAATTGCACCTGGAGAGATACCAGTTCAGCTCCCGCAACAAGGTGTGGGCATACCATCCACACCCCATCACCATGCGGGTGGCTGTGATCTGAACCAGCTACAGCCTCCAGATGGTCATCAAGGGTAGCCCCATGTAGAGCACATTACAGTAGTCCAGCTGGGAGGTGACCATTGCATGAGTGACCATGATCAAGGAGTCCCGGTCCAGGAACAGACACAACTGACAGATCACACAAACCTGCGAGAAAGCACTCCTGGCCATGGCTGCTACCTGCTCCTGGAGCAGGAGTCATGAGGAACCCCAGTTTGCACACCAGGTCTGTCTGGGGCAAAAGACACCCATCCAGTACCAAAGATGGTAGCTCCTTGGACAATCTAGGATCCCCCTATCCACACCCATTGGCCCCATTGAGCTTAGAAGGACAGAATGCTGGTGGCAAAGAGAGGTCATGGCAGCAAATATAGAATTGCTCCCCCCACCCCTAAAGTATGAAGCAGCTACTACCCCATCATCATCTTCCTTACTCTTAATGCCTCTGGGTTCTAGTAGTGTGTTGTGGTTCCAGTTATGTGCAGCTCTAGCCCATGAGAAATTTTCTATGAGTTCATATAACCTTCCTTTGTATAATGCTTTGATGTATTAGATATCACTATTCATATTATTTTTCTTGAGAAGTACAGCCAAAGCTGATTTGAAGTCTCCTATCTAGACCTTTTAAAGTAGCAGGGACAATGACTTCTTCTGCCATCCTCTGAATCTTCGCTGTGCTAACTGAACATAGCTATGTTATCCAGGAACAGAATATAGTTGCAAACCACATCTGTTACGATGCAATATATCTGAGAGGTTTAGATTATGACTGAGCAATTAAGAGCCATTAACTTTATAAAACATCTGCTTGTCAATTTTTGATATGGACGGATCCCAAATTTTTAGATTCTCCTTATAAGGATGAGGCAGCTGGCTAGGGGAACTATCATCATGAGTTTAAGATTTACCACTGCATGACTTTATTAATGCAGAGTTTTCTTAGCAAGGAAATTAGTTTTGTAATTAAAAAATTGCCTAAATGCTACATGGCTGATCTTGCCTTTAGCAAGGGAAGAAGAGATGGCTAGGGTGTAACCAAAAGGGAAAGCAGGAGGCAACCACCCCAAACAAAGGAGTCAATCAAGGAATAAAATCAAAGCATTTAATATGCGGAAGCAGAGCAACCCGGACTAAATCCAAATAGAGCAGCTGAGAAGCGGGATGTCACAGTTAGAAATTCATGCTGGTAGGACTAAATACTAAATGTGGTGATCAAGGAAACAATGAATGGTACAAATACGGTAAGTACTAAGTGACCACAACACAATCATACATCAACCAATAAGTATCCCAGCCTACTCTAAAGAAATGCATAGAATGGTAATTATCAATTCTCCGGACCAAAATATCAATCAGGTTACAAATGCAATCTATACAGAGTGATGATACCCCCAGCGGGTTTAAAAAGTCCAAATGATCAAATGCAAAATGAAAGGTCCGAGATCAAATAGTCCATAAGGGTCTGTACAATGGGTAATCCAAGTGCTACTGCGTAGTTCAATCTTCAAATATGACAGAGAGGTAAGTCATGCAGAAAGGTAAGTCAGTCCATATCCTTCTGGTAAAATGGATATTTCGTAGTCCTTTATCAAGACTCTGCAACAGTCAAGCAAAAATACAGATACAGTACACTATAAGCAAAATCATTCTCACACAGCAATAAAACAACAAATTGACAATAAAAGGGCTACCTGTATAAGTTTGAAAAGATGCGCTCTACAGGACCTTCTTTGTGTAATTTCATGTTGGGTCTGAGCGTTATTAGGCAATAGTACAAAGTGCTAGATATAGTTTACAGCTGACACGTGCGCACCACCCATACCTGAGACTGAAAATTCAAAAACCCCACGTTAAAGACACAAGATACAAAAAGGAAGCAACCTATATAGTGGTGGGGATCTTTATAAAGCAAACTAAAGAAAGGCTGATAGATCGTAATCGGTATTCAGGCCCTTCGGAGTAAGCGTGGAAAATTGGTGGATGTAAAAGGCTTCTCGTTGTAAAAGAAAATGTTGTTTGTCTAAATTGTAATATTTCTGGGGAGAGAACGTTTCAAGTATTACTACCCGCATATCCAGATGGGAATGTTTTTTATCATGAAAGTGGGCAACCAGCAGAACTGTTGCAACGTTGTTTCTGATACGGGACTGGTGTTCCCCAAGTCTAGTCTTAAGTGGTCTGCACGATTGACCGATGTAAGCAAGTTGACATGAACATACAATCATATAGACGGCATCCCGTGTGTTACAATTAGAAAAGACAGATAGATGTAGTATAAAATTGCTGCTCGGAATTGTGACCACATTAGTAGTCCACCTAAAACGACAGAAAGTACAGTGCCCGCAAGAGTGGTGTCCTACTGGAAATCTTGAAGAAGAGAGAGATTTGGGCATGCAGTCAGTTCTAGAAATAATGCCTGCAATGGTCTTGGTTTTACGAAAACCAATGGTGGGTTTGTCCTAACAGCCAAGAATCGAATCAACTATGTGCCAATGTCTATTGATAATATTCTTAATTTTCTGGGCTAGTGGTGTATAGTCAAGAGAACAATAGATGTTAGAAACTGATGAATTATCTCGCCGCTGGAATAAAGTACCTCTGGGTCTAGATTTCACTTTGATGTAGGCGGATTGGATGATCTGATCAGGATAGCCCCTATGGCGTAAGGACTGATGAATATTAGAAGCAGCTTGATGAAAGTCTGAGTCACAAGTGGAATTGCGCTTAGCCCTGAGAAATAAGTTAAAAGGAATATTGGATTTAAGAGTATGTGGATGGTAAGACTTATACTGTAAATAGGCGTGTCTGTCAGTAGGTTTGTTGAATAACTTCATATTCAGCTTATTGCCAGAAATAAAAATTTCAAGGTCCAAAAAAGGAATGGATAGAGAATTAACGGTATGAGTGAAAGTTAAATGACCATGAAGAGAGTTAATCCAAATGACAAAATCCTAAACTACTGAAGGTTTATTAAGCACAAAAAATAAGTCATCAATGTAACGTTTGTATATAATAATATCCATAAAAATGGATTAACTGCAGAATTAAGTATGAAAGTCTGGTCAAAATCATTCATATAGATGTTAGCCACGGACGGAGCGAAATTCGACCCCATTGCCACCCCTTGTGTCTGTAAATAAAATGAATCCAAAAATCTGAAAAAGTTGTGCTCAAAAGAAATATCCAATAAATCCAAAAGAAAATGTGTAGGTGGATCCGCCTGAGTACGGGAAGATAGATGATGTTCTATCAATACACGCACGTCCGGTAAAGGTATGTTAGTGTATAGAGAAGAAATGTCCATAGTGAGGAGGACACAATTGTCAGGTACAATGGTATGTTCTAAACATTGAATGAAATGTGTAGAATCCTTAACATAGGAAGGTGTATCAGAAACAAAAGGGCGAATATAATGATCAATGTAAATGGATAAGGGTTCAAGTAAATAATTATTTGCAGCGATGATGGGTCTGCATGGAACACGGTGGAAGAAGGATCAAGTTTGTGAACTTTGGGCAATGAGTGAAAAATGGGCACTCGAGAATGTTTATTAGAAAGAAAACGAAATGTAGTATCTGAGATGTAGCCCAAGGCCAGACCTTCCTGCAGTACTGTCGAGATAACATTAGAAACATGCTTGGTCGGATCTTTATCCAAAGCCTGATAGAAATTCGGATTAGAGAGTTGATAATGTGCTTCCGTAAAGTAATCCGCCTTGTTCATAACTACTACCCAAAAGAAAATGTGTAGGTGATCTGCTTCCGCATATTAAATGCTTTGATTTTATTCCTTGATTGACTTCTTTGTTTGGGGTGGTTGCCTTCTGATCTTGCCTTTAGGCAGAATGAGAATACTTCCTCAGGCAACAGATTTCAGTTGATATAAAAGGGCAATAAAACATTAGTTTATTAATATATTGCTATTGGGGTTTTTGTTTTGTTTCTACTGCTGGAGTGGGGGAAGCATGCTGGTCAGATTTTTTGCCTCCTGTGTCAAGTAACTACTGGGTGTGGCTGGTTTGATAGCAACACCTGGTGGCAGCAAAACATCTTGTTTGGGGCCAAAATTGCTAAATGTATGTACTGTATACCACTTTGAGAGTTGATTACTGGGAGCTAATTTCAGAACATATGTCTGAATAGTTATTCAGTTTATCTGATTGCATTACAGTTCCTGTGGCAATACAATGGGGTATAAAGGAAATATTCTGTTCAGTTACTATTACACCAATCTTTTTCCTTTACAGAAAATCCATGAAATTAGGCCCACTATTCAATGTCCATTTATATGATTTGCTGTTAACAAATATGATTTTGGGTTTATGTGTTTGACTATAACTTGCTTGCTTTTCCAGAGTTTGGATGTATTTGTTCATTCGCAGGTTTGTTTCCAGTGGTGTGTCTCATCTTGAAATCTGCTTAGTAACCTCCTGCGGATGTTAACACATAAAATTGTTTTGGAGGGATATAGAGATCTATCTAAAATTGAAAATGATTTTATGGTGATTATATGGAACACTTTTGGAGCAGGGAGAAGATAGCTAAAACTAATAAAAATACACTAGTGGGAAACTCTTGGCCATTTTATAATAAACATAACCTTCTTGGGTGAAGGAATGAGTGGCAACATTTTATTTATTCCACAGCAACACACTCACTGTGCCTATTTCTGCCTCACTGACATTAATCCTTGAGAATCAGCCCAATAGACATATCCTTTTTTATTATTTTGCTAAGATAGTTGATATAGAGGTGAGAAAAATCCAATCCTCACCTAGAAATGACCCCAGGGATTTTCCACAAATTCAAGCACATATTCCCTTCCCCCTTTATGCATATCTGCAGGCTTCAGCTACATCAGAAGTGTTTTAGAACCACGTTGTCAGCTGGTTTGCTTTCAGTTGAAAGGGAGGGAGATGTGGCATTCTGCTTATCCTTGGATTGATTAGCTCTTCCTCTCCTCCCTCCAAATTCAAATTACCAGGTGGTTGAATGGGAAGCCAACCTCCTCTGAGGTTTTCCCCAAGCAAGCAGCGACAGATGTACCTTTCAATCTGGCATTGTGTCTGCAAATAATTCTTCATGTTAAAAAGTGTTTGGCATTCTTAGCCACTGGACTGATGCTCAATACAATAATAACACCTGTCACAAGATTTTGAGATATCCTCAAACAATCTATTTCCCAGTGGGGCTCTTATCTAAACAAGATCAGTCTTCATATCTTTCCCCATTTAGTCAGAATTCTGTAGCAGCATACCTGACAATTATTATCTGAAGATGGCTGCTTCTTATTTGGGTGTGTGTGTGTGTGTGGGGGGGGGGGGGACAGGAAAGTAATGCATGGAATTAATAATACTGCCTGTCACAGCAGCTCATATTTTACTTCTCAAGTCCATACTGGCTGCAGAAATCTTTGCTCTCTGAATGCCACAAATGTTGTGTTAAAAGAATTTCAGTTAAAGAAATGAGAGAAGGGGTTGTTTAATCAGGTGTAGACATATAGACCCATTACCCTTGATACTCATAATATTCCTTTCGTGACTATCAGTATTTTCTGTGTTTAATTTCCTCTCATTTATTAATTTATTCATTGTAATTTTCAACTACCCAACAGCCAGCGCTCCTGGGAGACTGATAATACAGTACATTAAAAATATAATACTGAAACCATGACTAAAGACAGCAGAATTCCAGGAACAAATGAACATTAAAGCACTCAAATTATCCAGTTAAAGTGAGTAGCAAGATAAAAATGTAAAGATCTAAAACAAGAGTGGGAAACAACAAATCTTCACCCCAGCCACAGGTAATTGTGGTCAGATATGTCGTCTCTAACACATTACAATTCTGAGGCAAGGTTTTGGAACATTAACCTACCCCAAAGTATTTGTGCATCAGTCTGGACTGTCTGTGGTGGCTTAGTGGTTAAGATGCTGAACTTGATGACTGGAAGGTCAGCAGGTCGAGACCCGAGTGCTGCATGATGGAATGAGCATCCATCTCTGTCCCAGTTCCTGCCAACCTAGCAGTTTGAAAGCAAGAAATCGCAAGTAGATAAATAGGGACCACTTCGGTGGGAAGGTAAATAGCATTCCATGCACTCTGGTGTCAAGTCATCCCTGCCACATGTTATAAACAGAGATGAGCACTGAACCCTAGAGTCGGATACGACTGGCTTTCGAGTAAGGGTGACTTTTACCTTCATCTGGACTGAACCCTGACCTACAAAAACATTGTCCAAACAGAAAGGTGCTGCCAGAAATAACAAACTTAGAAAACTGGCTGGTTCAGACATGAGTGCACAACTACAAACTATAAGAGTATCATTCCTGTCCCTGTGCTACTCCACAGCAGAATATACTAGTGCCATATGGTATAAATCAGCATATGCCAAACTAGTGGATTTAGCTTTTAATGAATCATGCTGGATTATTACTTGCTGTCTCAAATCTGTTATTATTGCATGCCATCAGGTTGCCCCACCTTATGATGACCCTAGGAAAGAGTAATCTTCAAAATGTCCTGTCCTCAACAACCTTGCTCAGCTCTTGTAAACAGAAGCCTGTGGATTCCTTTAGGGAGTCAATCTATCTTGTATTTGGTCTTCCTCTTTTCTTGCTGCCATCAACCTTTTCCAGCATTATTGTCTTTTCTTTAGAGCTTGGTAATGAAAATCTATTACCTATGTGGACTTTAAAAACATCAAGGGTGTTGTTTCAATTGTATTTTGGCTCTGCAATTCTTTCAGTGGTCTTTTTCAGCTTTACTCTGTGTTGGATATTAAGAGTTCATGGTCAGTACTGTACTACCAAGTGCTCCTGGTCTTGCTTTGACAGGGAGTACAGCTTCTCTATCTCCTGCTTCTAATTACATATTCTATTTTATTTCTATATTGACCATCTAGTGATGTCCATGTGTATAGTCATCGCTTTGAATTTTTGAAGCATGTACTTGCAATAAAGAGGTTGATGAATTTGCAGAATTCTATAAGTTGATCTTCTGCTTCCTTTTGGTCCCTTAGACCAAATATTCCAATAACATTAAGTTCTGCTTTGTTTCCTACTTTTGCATTCCAGTCATCTATGATTATAAGCACTTCTGGTTCTGCTGTGTAATCAGTCTCCTCCCGGATGATTGCATAGAAATCTACCCCCCACTGAAAAGTTTTACTTGTCTGGCATTGCTTCTTCAGAAGTATGTTGAGAGATGCTTGTAAATAATGAACAAAATAAGGTAATAAAGAACCAAATCAATTCACTTCATCAACAGCAACCCCTAGAAAAGAGTTTCTCAAACTTTACTCTCCGGATCAGGCATTCACAACCTATGGCCAGTGGGCCAGACCTGGCCCCCCATGCCAATTCATCCAGCTCCCGATGCCCTCACCACTCCCAGAAGGAAAACATATTCTGTGCATATGCAGAACATTCTGTGCATGTGTGGCACACATTTTACTTCCACTTCCAGGTGGGAAGAACCACATGACCGGCCAGATTGGCTGCCCAGGAGGTGTGGTCAGGCTCGTGGCCTGAAAACGTTGAGAATCGCTGCTCCAGATGTTCTTGGACTTCAATTCCCAGAAGCCTTGATCAGCAGGTGATCATTTTCTGTACACCTCTTTGATTTTCTGGTAGAAATGTGAAGCAGCCAGCATAACAGGGCCAAACAACTTTATTAGGCAGTCAGAACATGGGGAACAATGGTACAGCACTGCTAAATATATACAATTAGGAATGGATACATTTGGGCGTGAAACAACAGGATTGGACAGGAGA
The DNA here is from genome assembly GCA_035047305.1 of Bradypodion pumilum. Lineage (NCBI taxonomy): Eukaryota > Metazoa > Chordata > Lepidosauria > Squamata > Chamaeleonidae > Bradypodion > Bradypodion pumilum. The sequence goes on from JAWDJD010000001.1 coordinate 95,501,029, forward strand.
GAAGTGGGGTGATTGGAAGGTCATCGGACTGGAGTAAAAACTGTACATGACTACATAGTTTAGGCGGGAACACAGTCCCGCAATATTTTAAGACCAAGAAAAAGGAGACAAAATGGAGGATCGTACTGATCCCAATTATATTACAAAATGTTACAGCAATAAATATATTCAAACACAACATCCCTCCCCCCTAGAATGGGACGAAATCCCTTAGCCACTGTGGAGGCCCACAAACCCTTTTGGGCCGTACTGATACCTAGCTGTATTCGGAAGTCCTAGGCAGACTTGGTTCCATTGAGTGATACCCCGTACTGGGGACCCTTTCTAATGTATTTGCATTTTGGGAGCACTGTCCCAAAGTGGAGTTGGAACCAGGAAGGGGGCGAACTAAATCATAACCCTGTTTGGATGAAGAAGGAGCAGGGGATTGCTTGAAATTGAAACTAGAATATGGAGGAGTAAAACACAATGAAAAGTCCCGCATTTGAGAAGATTGAGTAGGGGGCGACTCAATGAAAGCTTGCCTCATTTGTGTGGGAGTTGAGGTAGACTCAAATTTAATAGGATGCGGGGCTTCTTGGAAGAAATCAAAGCCCTGCTTTTTGCTTGGACGAGTGGGGGAACACTCTGCAAACTCCCCCCGATTCTGTAAATCAAAGGCTACATTTCCATGTTCTAAGCTTGCTGACGGCTTCCAAAGGAATTGGGGCTGGCTTAAATTAGAAAGCTGGGGATTACATCTGATTGCCAAGCTGCCTTCCTCATCTCCCCCTTAGGATAAGCGGGTGGGGGAGAACCCTAACGTGGAATTGCCCTGAAGAGAATCACCTTGTACCTCTTGAAACTCCGTAACCCTATGTCTGAGCTGGTTGGTGTAGAGCCGCCATAGCAAACCAGTACCTGTTTTGACATGATATGACACTGGTCCTGTTTGTTCCACCACAATGCCCGGAATCCATGCTGGACCTGCGGCCACATAGTTCCAACAGTGCACCAGATCCCTGGCTGATAATAACTTTTTGTTAGCAATTTCAACATTAACACCCCTATCCTCCACCCTGGAAGGATCTAACCGGTCAAGCAACAAGACTGGTTTCCTGCGCATTAGAAGTTTGGCTGGCGACAGCCCTGATGCCAGGGGAGTTGTCCGGTAGCACAGGAGGAATTGGCAAAGTTGTAAATCAATGTTCCTCTGACCCATGCGGCGAAGTGCCTCTTTTGTAGTGCGAACCTGACATTCCACCTGACCATTGGTGGCAGGGTGGAAAGGGGCAGAAGTTACATGCCGAACGGCATTCCTTTTGAGGAACGCCTGGAATTCAGAAGAGGTGAAAGTTGTGGCATTGTCAGACACGAGCACGTTCAGCAGTCCGAAACAACTGAACAGCATCTGGAGCTGCTTTTTTGTGACCACAGAAGAGGTACTGGGCATAGGAATAACCTCCAACCATTTTGAGAAAAAGCGTGCCCCGGAATGGAACAGCAAAATCAACGTGTATCCATGACCACGGTCCACGGGCACTGTCCTATTTCCGGCAGGGAAACCAGGACTCTTTGGGTCAGGAACTCTGGCAGTTTTGGCAAGTGCCTACTAATTGTTCAATGTCCTGGTCTACCTGTGGCCACCAGAAATAGCTTCTAGCCAAAGCCTTGGAGTGCACAATACCAGGGTGACCAATGTGTAGAAGCCTAAGCACCTTAGAGTGTAATATTGCAGGGATGACCACCCTTTGGCCCCACAGGAAGCAACCTCTCTCGAGCGAAAGCATGAACCATTTTCTAAAGAACACTTTGAACTCCTCAGCAGGAGGAGATGTGGGCCAGCCTTTCTTAACCCAAGAAATTACTTGAGACAGGAGTTTGTCCCTTGCTGTCGCCTTAGCAATATCTGAAGGCACAATGGGGGGTGAGTCGAGAGACTCAATCAGCAGCACCCGATGATCTTGCTCAATCTCACAATCCGCCTCTCCCAGGTCTGGCAAGGGAGACTGTGACAGTGCGTCAGCTTGGCTGATATCTTTACCTGGATGGTGAACCAGGGTGTACTGATAAGCATTTAAGAAAATGGCCCAGCACAGCATGCGAGGGGACAGAATCTGAGGAGTGGGCTTAGAAGTAACGAAAATCCACAACAAGGGCTTGTGATCCATTACGATAGTGAATTCCCTTCCATATAGGAAGTAGTAGAACCTCTTCATTCCAACAACTATGGCCAGAGCCTCCCTGTCGGTCTGAGGATAGTTGCACTCAGCCTTAGATAGGGACCTTGAATAGAATGCAACCGGGGCTTCCTTCCCATTTTCTAACACATGACACAGGACAGCCCCCACCGGTGAAGCATCACATACAAGAACCACAGGCTTCCCAGGATCAAAGTGAGTCAAGACTGCTTCGGAAGATAGAAGCTCTTTTAACACACGAAACGCACAATACTGGGTCTGCTCCCACCGCCAGTCTGTGTCCTTTTTTAGCAAATGGTGTAGTAGTTCTGCTACGGAAGCCTTCCTGGGCAGGAAGGAGTGATAAAAGTTGAGCAGACCTGGGAAGGACTGCAACTCAGTTTTTGTGGTTGGACGGGGCACGTTGCGAACGGTGGCAACCTTCAAATCGGAGGGCTTAACTCCCTCGGGAGTAATCTTAAACCCAAGAAACTCAACTTCCTGTGCAAGGAAAACACATTTGTCCTTTCTAAGACGTAACCCTGCATTTTCAAAAACCTGTAACACCTGTTCTAACCTGCTAGCGAGCTCGGATTCGCTTCCATCGAAGTAGTGGAGGACCCCGGGGAGACCCTTTAAGAGACGCTCAACAAGTGACTGAAATATACCGAGGGCTGCATTCACCCCAAACTGAAGGTGCGTTACATTGAAGGCCCCCTTGTGTGTGACAATAGTTTGGGCCACAGCAGCAGCAGGTGTAACGGATAACTGCTGATAGGCCTGTGCTAAGTCCAACTTAGCAAAACATTTGCCCCCATGTAAAGCAGCCAATAAGTGACTAACTACCAGCAACGGGTATGCATTAGGCTGAATGGCCTTGTTGATAGTGCATTTATAATCTGTGCAAATCCTCACCTCCCCATTGGATTTGATCGCAGTCACGATAGGTATCTCCCACTCCGTGGAGTCCACTGGAACCAAGATTCCCTGGCCCACCAGTTTGTCCAGCTTGGCCTCAATCTTGTCTTTTAAGGCAAACGGCACCCTGCAAGGCTTGAGGCGAATCGGCTGCATAGCCAGGTCAAGGTTGAAAGACACGGGGGAGGGGGGGGGCTGTAATTACCTAGTCCCTTTTTTAATACTGCCGGGTGCGCATTACAAATGTCCTGCACTGGGTCAGCATGGATTGCATTGATGCTGGACAGTTTAATCCCTAGTGGCTCAAACCACTGCACCCTAAGCAAGCAGTTCGTGCCACGTTTGACCACTACAAGAGGTAGGTTTGTTGCAATGTTTTTGAATTCAATGGAAAAATCCCCCACCCCCAGAACCGGGATCTGGCAACCCTGCACGTCTCAGAGAGACGTCTTCAGAGCCCACATTTTGGGGTGAGACTTTGGGGGGGGATCCTCAAGAACTCCCTCTGGGGTAGGATGGAGTAGGACATAACAGAATCCACCTCCATTTTAACCAGAACTCCATGCAGCTGGACCTCCAAGAAGAAACGGCTGGAGATGCTGGAGACACAGCAGGCAGACAGCTCTACGGCGGAGATCTTGGATGCATATGCTCCCTTATGGCTCAGTCTGTTGGGCTGCTCCGGGACTTGCTTCTGGCGCTGCTTGCAGACCTTTGCAATGTGGCCCTTCTTGCCACAGTGATGACAGTCAGCGTTCTTGAAGGGACACTGTCGGCAGTCATGCCTCGCTCTGCAGCTGTCGCACCTGCAATGGGCCTTCTCGATGGTGTGCTTGTCCAACGTCTTCTTCTGGACCTTCCGGACCTCACCCTCTTCGTCGCAGGACCTGGCCCCTGATGTGGATGTAGATGCCAGCGACGCTGAAGATGTGGAGGAGCAGGGCGACGAACAGCGGTGGGCCTGCACAGCGGACTCTGAACCCCCAGAGGCAGCAGGCCTGTGCTTGCACAACTTGATGCCCGACCTCGCAGCCTCGGACACCAACGCCTCCCAGAGGACTGACTTGAAGGTCTGGACATCCCTGACCATGAGCCGGCCCTGCGTCTCCTCGTCCCTCATGCTGGCAAGCAGGCGATCCCACAGCACTTCCTCTAGGTTGTCCCATTGGCACAGGGCGGCAGCCAACCTCAGCGCAGCGGCGTAGTCAGCTATGGACTTTCCAGGGCATTGATCCCATCTGTGGAACGCCACCTGGGCCGGGAAGATGGACACCTTCAGCTGGAAGTGTGTCCGAAGTGCCACCAGGATCTCAGCCAGTGGAATCGTAGCGATGTCCCGGGTCAACACAAGGTGCATGGCCAGCTCAAGGGTGGCCAGGCCGCACTGTGAAAGGAAACAGGAGCACTTCTTCTCGTCTTTGACAATGCCACCATGGCATGCTGAAACTGATGCTCGCAAAGAGTCCATTTCTTGGGGAAGGCCACGTCGAACGGAGCTAGGGTAGTTGTATGGGATGCCATTATCCCATCCTCGTCGCCAATATGATGTTCTGGTAGAAATGTGAAGCAGCCAGCATAACAAGGCCAAACAACTTTATTAGGCAGTCAAAACATGGGGAGCAATGGCGCAGCACTGCTAAATATATACAATCAGGAATGGATACATTTGGGTGGGGAACAACAGGATTGGATGGGAGAGAAGTGGGGTCACTGGAAGGTCATCGGACTGGAGTGAAAACTGTACATGACTACATAGTTTCGGAGGGAACACAGTCCCACGATATTTTAAGACCAAGAAGAAGGAGACAAAATGGAGGATTGTACTGATCCCAATTATATTACAAAATGTTACAGCAATAAATGTATTCAAACACAACAACCTCGTAAATTATAACTTGCCTTCATGTTTATTTTTCTTAACCAATCAGAAATGTTCCTGTCTTCCAACCTGAAATTTGATTGCCTAAACCTAAACCTTTGCTTTTTTGTTTCTTGTAAGTTCTGGGACATTTTGTTTTGGATGGAGAGCCATTTTGAGTGCTCTCTGTACTACTATTTTTTCAGGCACATAGCTGAAAAGGAAATCTTCTACATGTTTTTCTTGTAACTAAACTTAATAACCATCCTATTCTAGTGACCCTGATACCAAACCCTGCTAATATTTGAGCATACTGTAAATAAACAACTTTCTCTTTTTACCACAAGTCATTGGTCTGAGTCGGAGTTCCCAAACTTTTAATGCTGTGGGCCTGACCACACACCCTCGACAGCTGAGCGAGCCAGTTACAGTTCCCCTGCTGTAAATGCTGCTGTAAAATGTGTTTACGTCTGTTGTAAATGTCCGCAGTGTGTTTGCACAGGCATGGGCATGTTTACAGCTGTCGTAAACACATCTGCTTTTGCTTCTCGTGCAGCGGCATCATGGGCCACATGAAATGGTGCCATGGGCCAGGTCCGGCCTGTGGGCTACAAGTTGGCCACCTCTGGTCTGAGTAATCATTTGGCTGGGAAGTGTGCTGAACATGAGAGGAGCAATGGGGGAACTTGCAAACAATTCAAACTTTAATAACTGCCTGACTCCTCCTTCCTCCTGCTCCTCCTGCTGCTCCTCTCCTTCTTCTTCTGAACTGTATGCTGTGGGTCTGTTTGCAAAATTTGAAAGTAAAGTCTCTGAATGCTTGAATATATCTTTCTTTTTTCTAAATCATTTTAGTTAGATTTAGAACAGCAAGTGGTCAACTAATAAGGATTAAAAAAATGGGAAGGTTTTATTTAATTCTGTTTGTAAGCTGCTTTAGTCAGTGAAATCCCTTAAAACACTGCGATTATATTTTGAATGCTACTGACACACTATCTTGACGTCTATAGTATATGGGATTTTACAGCATGTTTTGAAAGAAGATTATGCATTTGTATGCAGTATACACAGTGCATCAGAATATTTCATATGCATTAGTTGTGCCCCTCCTGCATTCATAGTTTTTCAATCTAGTATGTCAGGATTAGGTGGAAGATTTTAAATGATTTGCTAAGGATTAGAAGAAAGAGGTAAAAGAAAAATAATCAGGAATTGTGGATAGTATTAGAAGTGAGCAATAAGAACGATGTAAAATATTTGACCAGATTAACAAGATATTGCTGTCTTTGAATTTGCAAAATTACCTTCACTTACTTACTTACTATATTGCACAATTGCTTCATTATTTGGTTATCACTGAACAGCAATAAAAGTTGCATAGAACTTATCTCTAGGGTCTTTTTTTTCTTTGTATCTTTTATGTTAGAAGGTCATTAAAAATTAAACAAAATTTGCATAGAACGGTGAATTTGCAGCTTTCTTATTGTATTCTTATAACAAGGAAATCGCTTGTCAATGAAGTTGAGAAATCACAGGCACATATAGAAAAATTTTCTTCACAGAATCAAAAGGAAGTCATTGAAATGTTGGAACTTATCTGGTATTGAAAACAAACAATGTAAAATAAAGACAGATATATTAATTGATTTTTTAAAATTTAAATCCCAGCACAGTTATACTATATAAAGTGAACTGCCTAGCGGCTGATTCATCAAACAGTTTTAATTGTTTTGACTTGTACACAAGTGATCTGTTCCATTCTGATGCATCAAAAGCCTGGGCTATTTGCTGCCTATTTTGTTTTTGTACAACTTTTGCCTCAGGTGCCATTTACTTTCTAAATGGGGGCATCAGGTATTGGGACCCAAAAAAGGAAGGTCAAGTTTGGATGAGATAGCTGGAAAATGTACTGGAGCATTTGAAGAATTAAGGCAGTATTACACCATCAACCACTTGAAGCCTAACCTGAGCAAGACTGAAGTGTGTGCTTTCCACCTTCAAAACCAAGAGGCAGGAGTTGTGTTATATGTTAAATGGCAAGGGAATCGATTACAACATTGTTCAGCACTGAAATATCTCAGTGTGACACTTGATAGGTCACTCTCTTTTAAGCAATACTGTCTGAATACCAAGGCAAAAGTTTGTACAAGAAACAATATCATCAGGAAGTTGACAAACTATACATGGGGAGCTCAAACCAGCATTGGCCCTGAGCATCTCTGTAGCAGAGTATGTTGCTCTAGTATGGAGAGCATGCACATACACAAAACAATACACAAAACAATGCGCATAGTGTCATGATGCCTCAAACCTACGCCAGTTGAGAAAATATATCCTCTTGTTTGTATCATTCCACCTATGATAAGGAGAGATGGAGCAGCAGATGCTGAGTGAACTAAACAATAGAATGACCCTTGACATCCTCTGATGACTTGTGCCTCAAGTCTGCAGTTCAGATCCAGAAAGAGCTTTATGGCAAGAACAAACATTCTTGAGGGTACATAAGAGAAAAATCAAATTAGAAAATGGAAGGATTAGCTCGCTGAACAAACAATAACATTAAAGGAGAATACAGTTGAGGAACTCGGCCTCCCCTATGTCACTTTGGAGGAACCTGAATAGGCTGAGGGTTGAAGTGCCTAAATGTAAGACCAACATGCTCCAGTGGGAGCTGTTGGCATACAACAACATGCTGTGTGAATGTGGAGAGATACAAAATCCGGCCCATTTGCTAATCTGCCAATTATTACCAGAAACATGTACCAATGAAGATTTATGTTTGGCTAATGACAAAACCAAGAAAGTGGCTTCATTTTGGCTGTCCAACATTTGATCAGGACATGGAAGAAGAATAGTAATTACAGTATTAAAGCTATTGCATCAGAGTACTGTAGGTCTCTGTCATGAATCTTGAGTCCTATGATTTCTTGCCTGAGGCTTAGAGCAGGGGTTCTCAACCTGTGGTCCGTGGGCTGGATGTGGCCCACAGTGCCATTTCATGTGGCCCCCCACTGCCTCCACCACACCCGGAAGTGCCATGTGGTGGAGGAAGGGCAAAATGGCCGTCCAGTCCCCAAAGCTGTCTGAGTGAGTGTGACCCGTCCCCTGGCTTTAAAAAGTTGAGAACTCCTGGCTTAGAGGACCTTCCATAGCATGTATGTAAATAGGAATCCACCCACAGGTTACTCCCACCAGTTGGAGACAGTTGTAACCACTCTCCCTCCCTGCTGAAGCTTCATGTTGCCCTGAAAATATTCAGAGGACTGACAAACCCAGTGGAACACTGTGGTGAGTGTAGAGGGAAACAGAGGAAGTTGGGTGAAAAATAATATAACTCTCCTCCTCTACTATAGGCCACATGGCAGCCCCAAGATTAATTTCTGAAGCCTTAAAGAGTTCCTCAAATCACAGTGCCAAAATTTAGCAACAGACAAAAAAAAAAACCTTTATAGATGAAACGAGATTTCAGCAAAGAAGCTGGAATCAGGGATTTGTAGCCTGTGTTGGGTTCTAGGAGAGAAAAAAGTTGTAGCCTAGCAGATGTGTGTGCTAGATTAGAATCCCTTTGGTAGTACTGTATTCCATCTACACAACAGTACTGCTATAATTTTCTAAACCAGGGATGCCCAAACTTTTCAGGCTGCAGGCTGGTTATGTGGTTCAGGGAGCCAGTCACCTGTACAGACACGTTTTACTTCCGCTTCCAGGAGCAATGAGGGCTTTGTGTGTCAGATGAATTGGCATCGGGGGCTGCATCCAGCCTCCAGGCCATAGTTTGGGCACCCCTGCTCTAAACCCACTACAAGGGCATGTTGTTGTTTTCTGTCATCACAGGCATTCCAGCCCTGACCCAATTTGAATATCCTCAAATGATTAAAAATGAAAAATGCCAGGAAGTGGAGAGGAAAAAGCCATTTTCACACATTCATTTGAGGGATTAATGATGCATTCAGAAAATATGCATGGGGGTAACGTCTCTGTGACATGCACTATCCATAATTTACATGTATTCATTGTCCCCAAAAGGGTTTTCACAATGTATTTAATTCCATATACTTTTTCTTGGTTAGAATATTTTGAATGCCTTTTGGAAGTTTTTAATTTTAAAAAACTAGTACAAACATAAACAAAAAAAGAACAAAAATAAACAGTACATGCATAAAACAATTTCTATGTATCCCCTTCACCTGCAGGACATAAACAATAGCCAATGATTACTTTCTAGAACTGGTTTTTGAAAGTTTAACATGTCACCTCTATCTCTTTGTGTTTGTGTGCGAGAGAGAAAGACCTGGTTCTGAAGCTGTTTTTGTACAGCCATACTATGTTTTCTTATTATTATTATTTTTATTAATTTGAAGAAATGGTGTGGTTGAATAAATGAGCTTAACAGATGATTTAGATAATTCAGTCAGTTTTTCTACACAGTATATGTTGTGTTAGAGCAGAAAATTGTTAAGTTCATAGGAGTGCATGTATTTGTATCCTGTATGTCAAACTACACCTCTGACTTATGCATGTTTTCTCAGTGAAGGAACTTGTATTTATGCTTTAGCAGTTTACCTTTCTGTGAAATGGGTATATACTGACTGACTTTATCTGTTGTGGCAACCATTCTGTGAACAGTATGTATATGCATCCAAGTCCCAAAACAAGCCTGAGATAGAGTGGAATACATGGTTCAGTTGAGATGACAGGCCGCAGTCAGTGATGCACTGCAAATAATTTTACTACCTACTCTGTGGGCTGGCCAAACCTGTGGGCGGGGCCAAATCTGTGGGCATGGCCAAACATCCTGCATTATGGGCTATGGAGGTGGGCGTGGCCAACCAAGTGGGCATGGCCTGGGGAAATTTCCGCTATCGGTTCTGCAGAACCTGACAGAACCTGCTGCAGTGCATCACTGGGCGCAGTCCAAGCAAATCAGAAGTCAGGTGACTCAGAGAGTAGACAAGGCAAAGTTCCTTCAGGGCTGGAGTAGAACAAAGATGAGGTTCAAGGAATAAGGATCCAGGCATAGCACAACAACAGTCCATGAAAACCGGAAACAGGGCAGAAAGCCTTTGGGAACAGGAACCCAGAACAAAGCAAGAGATTCAATACCCAAGTAACAACAAGCTCAAAGACCATGATTGCTGAAGGAAACTTCTGGGGGGAAGAGCCAGCTCTTATATAGCTAAGCCAGGCAGGGTCTCCAGGTGGAACTTATGATGGTCCAGACCCTTTACCAGGGCTCTCATGTGGGGACTAGCAGCTTCAGGGGAAGGATCTAAAACTCTGTAAATCCTAGAGCTGCCCTCCAGGTTGGGGGTCTAATCTAGCAAGCATCAGGCTACCTCTGGGAAACTTATCCTGCAAATACTACATCCTGACACTAATAGCTATCCTGGGATAAATAAGACAAATTCCACTGCTGCAATATTGCATTCAAAACGCTGCTCAAGATCTGAGTTCAGTTCCAATAGGCTCAAGGTTGGGGGAAACTGTAGTTTGCCTAATTGCTTTGTTAACCGTCCAGAGAGTGCTTAACCCTATGAGGTTGTATATAAATGGAAACAACAAAAACCTTCACCTTTCCCCCTCTTTTTCTGTTCCTTTTAGGAGCCCTGTCTTGGTATTCCCATGTATTCATCGCCATGTCATTTGCCTGGATTGTTTTCATTTGTACTGTGTGACTATGCTGAATGATCGCCAGTTTCTCCATGATCCTGTCCTTGGCTATACCCTTCCATGTGTGGGTAAGTTGTTTGGGGTCAATTGCCTCATATTATCTGACAAACAGTAGGAAGCAAATATTTGTGATAGATATATAGATAATATCTTTTCTCTTGATCACTTCAAATAAATGCATGGGTTTACAATTTATCTTAAGATTTTCAGCTTTTGATGACCTTTTGGTTTGGTGGAGAGAAAAAAGAAACCCATATCACTCTGTTGCCTTTGCAGTGCCAGTCCTTAGTCCTAAAGGGAACTTTCTTTTATAAGCATATGAATGCATTTTTCGCATTAGTATTTCATCATCATCAAGTGTTAAATGATGATAGCTATAAAGTGTCACGGAGGGAGGGAGGGAAGCAGAATGACCACATTTCTTATTTCAAGTTAAATAAGTTGTTAACTTCCTTGGCCTATCTTTGAGAGCTAATGGGAAAATACTGCAAGAAAAAAAAATCTCAAATATCCTTTCTGGCTCAGAAGTTATATCTGCTAATTGCTATTGTCCTGAGTGTGAAGCTGATCATCAGAAGTGTTTGTTGGGTCCTGTAATTTTCCCGCTTGACTAGAAAGAAATACTTTCCCAGGAAATATAAGGAAATTAAAGTACTGGGCATCAATTCACAAATGAAGTAGAAAATTTCAGGAGAGATACTCAGGATAGATGTCATTTGTGCTATTAATTTTTAGAGTTGCTGGCAGCACCTTGTTGTGACTGGAGAGTCACAAAGGCTTAAAGCATTGATTTGATGGTAACATTGTGTTGAACTTCCATACATGGAAAAATCCTACCTACACCGTTTATGCGAATGCTACTGTTTTTCCACTAAGGAACTCCCTCAATAATTCTCTGCATGCACAGCAGTAACACTTGTGGAGGCAATGTGATCCCAGATTACTGCCCTGGTAGGGCTCAATAGAAGCTCAACAGATGCTTAGTCGGATGGTGCCTTATTGTTTTTGGTTTAATATTTGTGATCTTTTGGATTATGTAAAGTTGTGTTAGGATGGACCAGAATGGATTTCAATGTAGGGCCATTCCTGCTACTGAGCAGAAAGAGATTGTCCACCTAAGCCAGGGATTCTCAACCTTTGGCCCACTGGCCAAATGTAGCCCATGGCCCCATTTCATGTGGCCCCCATTGCCTCCACCACGCCCAGAAGTGCCATGTGGTGGAGGCAGGGCAAAATGGCCGTCCGGCCCCCGAAGCTGTCTGAGGGAGAGTGACCTGGCCCCCGGCTTAAAAAGGTTGACAACTCCTAACCTAAGGCCAGCATTTTGTAGAAGACAAAAGCGGAGGCCAACAGATTTTGGCTTCTTCAATAGTTTTGGTACAGTGGTACTTTACTTAAAGAGCATAATGCGTTCCATGGGATTGCTCTTTAAGTGAGTTTGCTCTTTAAGCAAAACACCATTGTAAGTGACCAATTGTGACTTCTGGCAGGGGGATTGCAAATCCTGATTTAATTGTTAAGTGATTTTTTGGTTGGTTTTAGTTGTTAAGCGAGACGACCGTTCAGAGAAAATTCTGCTCTTTAAGCGATTTAGTCTCTAAGTGAGGTGTTCTTTATGTGAGATTTTACTGTTTTTCTTTCTTCCTCTGATATAAGTAGTGTTGGCAGATATTTTCTTCTCCTGGCATTGAATACTTGTTGACTATCTGGTTTAAGCATAAACCATTGTTTGTGTGATTTTTGTTGCATTGTGACATAACTTTGATTACATAAAAGGAACAGTCTATTAAATTTTGATTGATAATCTTGTTTTTCTTGGTGGTGTTTTAGTATTAATCCTCCCCCCTTCTCTGTTTCCTTTTGTGCTAATGTAAGACTAGAGGAATTTTGGCAAAGGGACTAATACTCATTTACTGCATTTATTGAAATTTTCCAAGGATTTTCCAGCAGCCCATAACATTCTTGATTTGCTTTTATGTTTGATTCCAAACTTCTGTGATAGTTCCAGTTTGTCTCAACACGGATCTACTTATTCAGAAATAAATACGTCTGCTCAACACTTAACTAAGCCATGGCTCTGAGGTTTCCCCCCTTTTAAAAAGGAAAAGAATAAAAGCAGTCTTGTAAGTCTGTTGTTAGGAGAAAAAGAACAGCCAATAAAAAATTGCTGAACTCTTTCCCCTCTTACCATTTCTCTGCTGAAAACACTCCTTGCCCCATCAGAGACAAAAAATATAGTAACCTCACATCTTTTCTTCCATAGGCAGAGAAGGAAATTGGTGTGAGGGTTGTAAAGAAGAGATTAGATCAGGCATTCACAACCTGTGGGCTGAACCTGGCCCTCAACACCAATTTATCCGGCCTACTCCTCCCTCGCCACTCCCAGAAGCAGAAGTAAAACGTGCCCATGCAGAACACTGTCGTAAATGCGTTCTGCACAAGCTTCTGGGTGGGACGAACAATGTGACCAGCCTGATCAGCTGATCAGCTGTCTGGGGGCATGGTCAGACCCGCAACCTGAAAACTTTGTGAACTCCTGGATTAGATAGTGCCTCCCATTTTTTTTGTTCCTGTTTGAGTCATTAAGGTCTACCTTTCATGTTTTAAGAGAGAGAGAGAGAGGAAGGGAGTGCCTTTGTCTAGTCATATGCGGTTTGGTCATCTCTCAGTTTAGCTCCGGGTAATTGTCACAAGGCATTGTTGCCTATAAAAGCATCTAGGAGCAATCTGTGTTCTTATTGCTACCACCACCTCCACGGACTTCTGTCATATGAGTATCTGAACTAGTGTCAGTGCTCGGTCAGTAGGGAAAACTGATAAGAGTCCTAACAGAAGAGTTTTTTTTTAGTAACAGAAACTTTTCATTCCCATGCTTTCTTCTTAAAACAATAGGAAATCCTGGTTGAGAATTCAGCAACATATTTTGCATTGCTCTTTTCTCATATAATGACCATACAAGTTATTACACATACACTGCAAGGCAAAAATAGAGATATTTGGGTTAATGGAATGCTCTCAAATTATAATAACCCCAAATAAAGAAGAGTGTCCATAAGAAATGATAATCTAAACCTATAAAGGAAAGGCACGACTGTACGTGTCCGGCAGGCATGGCCACAACCCTGTAGCCTATCCCGGAATATTCAGCACACACCTACCTTGTGTCCCAGACATCAGCCCCGTGAGGGTCTGGAGGCTGGGTTTGTCACGTACACTCCATGAAATCGGCCAAAATAGCTGTGTATGCACAAGGTGGGGGTGCCACCCACGCGTGGCAGGGGGGAGCGCAGAGCACAGAACGCTCACGGCGGGTAAAATGTCCACCAATAGATCCATGGCTCCTCGCACCCCAGCCCAGTCTAAATAGAGAGCTTACACGCACAACAAAGGAAACAAGTGCATGCGCACTCAAACATAAAGCCCACCCACCGTGGCAACAAAAACAAAATAATGGGAGTGACAATCTTATATAACTAAAACTAAAGTGTCGTGGTGTTTGTTAGTGAAACGCCATGCCACCTAGGCCCCCACCACCCCAGAAACTCTACCTGGTGCGCCTGACCAGGCCGGCACGGGGTACCGGCAGCAGCCCCCACGGTCCCACCCCAACCCCAACCCCCACCAGCAGCATGAAATGGCCGGGGAGGCAGTAATACGCATGCACGCGAATCTGCGCAGCCGCAAAAGCCTGCCCGGAGTTCCAGAAGGCAGCACCCCCTGGAACTACGGGCAGGCTTCCACGCCTGCGTGGATTCGCACACATGCATATTACCACCTCCCCACTTGGGAGGCACCACTGGATGGCCGGAGGGCTACCCTTCTCTGGAATACATGGGCCGACCAGAGCGCCCCGTTTGGCCCATGCCTGCCAAAGAACGGCCTTGCATTATCCGGCAGCCATGGGCCGACTGGAGCACACCCTGCCTTCTGGAGAAGGGCCGCCCTCCACCCTCCAGCTGAAATGCCAGCCAGCCAGTGGAGCCTCCCAAGCGGGGAGGCAGTAATACAGAGGATACCTGCTAAACGGAGCACTCCAAACGGGGCACTCTGTTTGGCAATACGCACCAGCATCTAAGTTGAAGCCCACCATGGCGCCCACCACAGCACCACCACCGTTCAAGGCAAGGCCACCACAGGCAGCCACTGCCCATAGCGTAGGTAAGGATCCACTACCCAGCGAAGTGAGTACCCCCTGCTAGTACATTATAATGTTAAAGTAATAATATCCCTTGACAGCCTCATTTTAAAAGAGGAAACAAGTAACTTCTAAAAACAAAAGAGTGCAAGAAGTTTTTCTTCATTGCTTAAATACTTTATTTCAGGACTACTTAGTCAGGTGTATCTTGAAATCCTTTGTTTTTAATTGTAAAAGTTATGTGGCCCAAAGATAGACAAATAGACAGATGGATGGATGGATGGATTGATTGATTTAAGTTAAAATACAATGCAAAACTATATATTAAAAAGTTAAACTTTAATAATGATTAAGAACAATTTAAAACATATTTTAAATACTTTTAAAATTCCAAATTTCATAAATAAAATATTCACTAGGTAAAAGTTGCCCTTGGTCAGATATCTCCAAAGAGCCAGCATTGTCTGCATCTGCAGATGTTTCCACGGACATGTGGCAGGCATGCCTCAATACTGGAGTACATGGGACACTTTTTACCTTTCCACTGAAGTGGCCCCTATATATCTACTTGCAATTTCTTGCTTTCGAACTACTAGGTTGGCAGGAGCTGAGACAGACATGGGAGCTCACTCTGTCATGCAGTACCCAGGAATCGAACTCCGGCTTTCTAGTCAGTGAGTTCAGTGTCTTAACCACTTGAGCCAGTGCAGGCCCTAAACATTCCCTAGACCCATTCCTTACAACAGGGGTGCCCAAACTACACCCAGGGGTTGGATGTGGCCCCCAACACCAATTCATCCGGCCCACAAAGCCCTCATCGCTCCTGGAAGTGGAAGTAAAACGGGCACATTTTACTTCCACTTCCAGGAGCGACAAGGGCTTCGTGGGCTGGCTGTATTGGCATCAGGGCTACATCTGGGCCTTAGTGATTGGCTCCCTTAACCACATGCTCGCCCTGCGGCCCAAAATGTTTGGGCACCCTTCCTTACAAACACAAAAGTAACTGCTTCCTCATAGCCCACAATTAATTTATACAATACAGTATATCTGTTTTGCTTAAAAAGTAGCTTTCTTCAGTTCCAGTCGGGCTATTGGGTCACCATACCAGTAACAATGGAATTATTCTACGGTACAAACAGTTCTTTCTTCTGCACTTCTACTCCAATCCTTTTAACCTGGGTTTAATGCATCCTTTTGGCAGAATTTCAGATTCAGAACACTGTCACTTCCCTACATTTATGGCAAAGTGGAATTCCTTTTTAGCTTTATTTTATTTCCAGCACATACATTAGAGGAGGATGCCATTATGGACTGTACACTGGCCTGATCTAATGGAGAAATATCACAAGTGCTCTCAAAATGTCTTGTTCTTGGCAATTTCCCGTCTCCCCATTTTGAAACCCCTTCGCAAGATTTCACTTCACATCAGCAGAATTTCCCAGCTTCCCACTAAAATTAGACTCTAGCCTTGTTTTGTTCTTTTGCCCCCATTGTTCTTTACAGAGAACTGCCAAATCCTGCATATCTTAAAGCCATTCGCAGTGAATACTGTGCAGGAGATATTCCATTCTGGGCAGATGATCGCAACAGTTGTGCACCCCGGTTTGTCCACCTGATTCTATGCATGAAAACTGCCATTATATACAGGAATTGTAATTAGTCCTATGTAGCTGGCATTTCTTCCATAGAAAATGAATGTGAGGCTTCCAGAAAAATCCCAGAAGATGTCCTGCAAGATTTTTGAAGGCAAATATATCACATAAATTTTACTGCAAGGAGAAAAGAGTGATTTCCCCACCCCCTCAGTTTCTCTTTGAGAGGAAGAGACTGTAAGATTCACACCCATCATCCAGAGGTAGCAAAAACCTATCCTGTCTGGATGACCTCTTTTATTAGGGAGGTTCTGAGCACATAAATTTCTGTGAGTGCTGACCTCTAAATATCTTTGAAGTAATTAATAAAGTGCTCAGAGAGATAAGCTTGTGTATGCATGAAAGCCCATTTATAGTTATTTAACCAGTAGGAAAGGGTACTGAAATTCTGCCTTTAAAATGTGCTGTGCAGAAAGGATAGACCCTTCCGCATTGAGTACGAAATAGGATGGTAACAATACAGAGTTACAGCTCACAAGGGAATATAAACATGTTGTGGAATGGGGATGCCAAGCAAAGAATAGTGGGCAAAGATTGCAAGCTTTTACGATTCTGCAAGCATTCTTGCAAAAATGGCTTTATATCCATTTATTCCTGAAGGGTAACTCATATATTGTGACATATTCTAAAGAAATCTAAGGAAGGGGAAAGCTGTTCCGGGGAGAATTGTAAAGTACTTCTTGTATTTGGAGATAAGCTCAGTATTGAGTTAGGTAGATAGATAGATAATTCAGGTTACCTCAAGCTGCTGCTGAAATTGCTATTAAAAGGTGGGTGGGTGGGGGTTGGTCTTTAAGAGCCACCACTGATAAAGACTGATGTGCCCCACATTCACCTAGGGAATTAATGGAAGAGATGAGATTTGAACCTGGGGACTTCCTGATTCATAGCTTAGCTGCTGCAGTTTATTACAGCGGCTCTTTTATTGCTATTTGTCACATATGACGGTTTTCCTATATGGAAAGGACTCCATTGTAGGAAGATTTGTCAGAAACGGAAGATTGAAGTAGTTCAGTATACTAAGTAATAGTGATGTGATTTTGGTTTTTGCCATTCTGGATCCTGCTGTTGTAATAATGTTGCTGTGCAAAATCTAGGTTTGTAGCAGAGACCCACAGCCACATTTATTCTGGTGGTGGAGGCTTTTTGTTGCCATTCATGGAATTGAGAGAAAATATGATGTTTAGTATGTAGAGGACATGCAGGAGTTGAGACTTTTTGCACAAATCCCATTATATCTCAAGGGGTTCCCCAAAATCTTGGGAACTACTGTTATCTAAACATCTGATTACTAAAGTCTTCCTTGGGAGTTTGTCTTGAAAGACAATCAGTGCAGTTTCAGTTCTATGGTAAAACCTAAACCCTGACTGAAATGAATGTAGCCAGTTCATTTCTACCAATAATGCTTGTGCCTTCTTAATCAAATTGCCCAAGAACAGGAAATTAGCAACTGGCCTATAGTTGTCCAAGTGTCTGCACTGGCCTTGTGGAACCTCCTGCCAGTAGAGATGCAGGAGCAGACAGAGCTGCTACCTTTCAGAAAAGAACTAAAAACCTGGTTGGTGGGGCAGGTGTGGGGCCCGGATGGAAGAGTGGCCCCGCCTGTTGGCTTATAAAATGAAGCCTCCCCACCTTTTTAATGTGGGCAGTTTTAATGTGGTTAGTTTTTAATATGAACAGGAGAGGGTAGGTGGGTGGGTAATATATTAACCTGTTGTAAGCCGTCCTGAGTCGGGTTCGCCTGATTGGGTGGCATAGAAATTTGAATTATAAATAAATAAATAAGTCATCAGTTGCTAAATTTTGTTGTTGCTGTTTTGCAAGAGGCCTAATAATAAGCCTCCTTCAAATTAGAAAGTAAACAATTTTACCATAGGGGTACATTAATAATAATAATAATAATAATAATAATAATAATAATAATAATAATAATAATAATAATAATAATAATAATAATAATAATAATAATAATAATAATAATAATAATAATAATAATAATAATTTGCTGGAGAAACTCCACTCAGGGGAAGCCCGAATGAAACTCCTTTCATGTCCCCAAGATCTTTTCCCACTGAAGTGGTACCTATTGATCTACTTGCATACCTAGCCCATTCCCTGGTCTGCTGCATTGTTGTCCCTTTTTAAGCCCTCTGAGCAGGCAGGGTTCTGAGGGCGGAGACAGTGCACCTGCTTTCCATCCCTGGGCCGGTGGAGTGGGCTCCGGGGAGAGGCAGGTCGTTGGCATCATCGGTGTCCCTTTTCGAGCCCTCTGAGTGGGCAGGGCTCGGAGGGCAGAGATGGTGCACCTGCCTCCCATCCCCGGGCTGGCGGAGTGGGCTCTGGGAAGACGTCGCCGTCCCTTTTCAAGCCCTCCAAGCGGGCAGGGCTGGGAGGGTAGAGATGGCGCACCTGCCTCCCATCCCCGGGCTGATGGAGTGGGCTCCGGGGAGAGGCAGGTTGACAGCATGCAATGCCTTGTTCTCATTTCAAGTTGCATCAACTGAAACTTATCCAATCTTACCTGACTAGACAGTTCATTGGACATTTCCTTCAGATCTATTAAAAACCACATGGAATCCACCTCTTAATCTCAGATCCAAAATAGTCTGTCGATTTATTATAGTTGCCTAAATTTGGAAGAGGTAGTGCTTGCCTGCCTCATGTCCACAGAAATGTCTGCAGACACAGACAGAGCTGGCTCTTTGTCTATAAACAGAGATGAGCACTGAACCCTAGAGTAGGATACGACTGGCTTTCGAGCAAGGGCAACCTTTACCTAGTGCTTCAGAACAGTAGTCTTATAACAGCTACTGTTGTTTAGAACATCTTCCTATAGATAATAAAAAAACCAGTAGTTTCAACAAGACTCCCTTTCATTAAATCTTAAAACACTATTAAATCTTAAAACACCCACCTTGCCCTTCCCTTTTAGCACTACATAGTCTTCTTTTTTTAAAAAAGGAGATAGTACTTATCCAGGCCTTTAAAAAATAGGGTGTTGAGACTTGAAGAGAATTCCGTTCTGCCAACTCATCTTCTCTCTCCTGTTTTTGGCTTTTCTAAAACTGTTGTGGGCACAGAATCTTATATGACCCTTGATTTCTACAAAAATATAGAAATGATACATTTATAGGAAAGCAATTATAGACATTGCAAATTCTCCTCATTGTAAAGAGCCTTGAGACTGAAAAAAATATTTCAACATAAATGTTTATAGATTATAATTTACTCCTTAAAATGCATGAAGTTTGTGTGTATGTTTTTGTACACTAGTTCCAGAGCATTTGTCCTCTCATTTTCTTGTATACTGTACATGCATCCTTAGAACAAATATCAATTTTTCATTGGTCCTATTTATGTAGGACATGTTTGCTTTCTTTATGGGGTTTTGCTTGTGCTGTCTTTTTCCACCTTGCACTGCAGTGGCAAGGCTTTCCTGGGATACTGATGTTGGGGAACAGCTCCATAAAAGATCAGGCATGCATTCAACTAGCAACTCACTCCACACCTAAGAGATTTGGTTCATATTTGGATTTTTTCGCCCAAAGTTGATAACAGATTCACTTATTTTCCATACGATGAGAAGTAACTAGGAACTACTATCCATTCTTTTATTTGAATCTCCACAAGTGGTCTAGAGCAGGGTTTCTCAATGTTTTCCCACTGTGGGCCAGACCACGGCCCCTCAGACAGCTGAGTGAGCCAGACACGTGGTTCCCCCTGGCATAAACACTGCCATAAAACACATCTGTGACTATTGTAAACCACAGGTGCATTTACAGTGTGTTTTTTGCTGTTTTTGCCACTTCCAGCGCTTCCAGCAGGAGTGGTGGCAGGGCATTTTTTTTGCTGTTTTTGCCTCTTCCAGCAGCGGTAGTAGCAGTGGCAGTGGGCCACATGAAATGGCACCATGATCTGGGTCTGGCCCGCAGGCTGTAGGTTGCAAACCCCTGGTCTAGAGTGACACAGGCCAGACCTAGTTTTGTCAACTCAATGGAAACTGAGCACCTGTTTCTCAGCTTCCTGGGAATGTTAAGAAAAGTCTGAAGGAGTGTTTAAGGAGACAGCAATTCCGATATAGCAGCCAAGCAGTTATGGGCCATAACTTTGTGTTTGATTCTGTTATGTAAAAACACTACTGAGTCAAGAAAGCAAAAGGGAATGTAGTAAAGCTACAGAAAGTAGTCCTAAGATTAGTCTTCTGTTCGGTCTCTGTCTCTCTTTTAGTCGTATGATGAGGTGTTTGTTGCATTTAAATCAGGACTGCACAACCTGAGACCTTTCACTGTAGATATAACCCACAACCATATATAGTGGCATGGTGGCTCAATAGAGATTCAGTATACCGACTATTTTTCCTGCTTGTTCTCAACATCCAAAAGAGAAAGATCATCAAGTAGTTGGCAGGCCATAATAGCAATTAAATATAGCAATAGCGATTACACTTATATAAAGTGGAGGCCAACAGCAGGTTTCCACCAGTTTGCCAGAACCCGTAACAGAAATTCTGGCTGGCCGCACCAATCCAAGTTTTGAAATAAAGTAGTCCTAATTTGGGGGCAACACAGGGCTTTCCCCCTGGCCATGCCCACCTTACCACACCCACAGTGTGGTAGTAAAAAAAATTTGAGCCCACCACTGCTTATATACACTTAGAGCACCCTCTAGACAGTTCATAAGGTAATTAGCATTTTGCCCCCAACAAGCTGGCAACCCCAAAGGGATAGAAGTCTGAGTCAACATTGAAGTCATTGGGACTGAACTCAGTTCAAGAGCAGAGTTTTTATGATGGTGGTGATCAAAGGTTTATACTGAAGGTTTTGAGGATCTACCTCTAACCTGGCCAAGGCTTGGCTTCTATTGTCCTGGTTGGCTCTCAGGTTGCCAGCACACTATGGCCATGGGATTATCTCTCTGCACCTCCCATGTTTCCACTCCCTGGTTGGAGCATTTTCCTTGAAAGAAAAGGCTTTCCTAGGCTAGGTCTCAAACGCACCTGCCTTTCCTTTTCAGTAGCTGACCCAAATATCAGCCTGCTCTCCATTGTTCCTGCAGAGCCATGGCTCTGGGTTTTAGTACCTCAGAGTATTCAATGAACCCAACAACCTATAATTGGCTTTAAAAAAAATCTTTATTAAAAATAAAAGGCTGGAACAACAAGGTAGATAAAGAACATGGAAAAATCAAAAGGTAGTCACGTTCACATAAACAAGGCCTCTAGGTAGGAAAGTAAAAACTTCCATAAAGCCCAATTATATAACACAAAACAAACTTTTCGGGTCACATAGAATCTGCCAAAAATATGAAGGGAGCAAAAGGGTGAAACTTTCTTGCTTTTCAGTCTAAGTGCATACAGAACCAGAGTGTCAGGCTTTCCTCACTAATTTAACCTTCTCCAACCCTAAGCACCACTGGTGCTGAACTGATATAATGCACTGCTGCAGGATAGTCCACACTTGGTCACATAATGCTCCACTTAGGATAGCAAAATCCTCACCACCACCCCATCTTCTGATTTCCATTCTTATAACCAATCTACCCTTTCCTGATTTTAATCAGCCAGTCAGAACTAAGATGCCAAAGCTGTGAAACAGTTCTCACCAGATATACAACCCTCTTATCTGGTCAGCTCATCCCAGCCCAAGTGTCTCCCATTAACCACCCTCAAGATGTCCAGCTATCCCAAAACTGGGATTGAGTAGGAAAAGATAAGGCAATGTCCTGACTCCCATCCACCTAAGCATTTCACACCTTCCAGGCTGATGGCTCTCTCTCTCTCTCTTTTGTTCTTTTGCCAAGATGTTAACCCTTGAGGGGCAATTTCTTCACAATTTTAGTTCAGCTAAGTCCTATAATGAGTGTTGTTGGAAAGCTTAAAAGCAGAAGAAAAGATGGTTGGAGAAGATATGGTTGTAAACTAATATATTATTTAAAAATAATTGGTTTTCTTTGAATTTATTTTGTTCATTTAGTTGCGGTGATACTCTAAATTTGGTTCAACTTGATAAAAAAATGAAGAAAACTCAGAGTTCTGAGGCTATTCTATCAAACAAATGTTATTTGCAGATGGCATATGTAGCTGAAATTATGTTGTTGTTGTTCAGTCGCACAGTCAATTCCGACCCTTTGCGACCCTATGGACCATTGATCTCCAGGAACCCCTGTCTTCCACCATCCTCCTCAGCCCACTCAGCTCGGTGCCCGCTGTGTCCACAATGCCATCCAGCCATCTCATCCTTGGCCGTCCCCTTTTTCTTTTGCCCTCCACCTTTCCCAGCATCAAGGCTTTCTCAAGTGAATTCTCTCTTCTCATTTGGTGTCCAAAGTACTTCATCTTCATCTTTACTATTTGACCTTCTAAGGAGCAATCAGGACTGATTTCTTTCAAGATTGACTTATTTGTTCTCCTCGCTGTCCAGGGTACTCTCAAAACTCTCCTCCAACACCACATCTCAAAGGCGTCTATTCTTCTGCGCTCAGTCTTCTTAATGATCCAGCACTCACATCCACATATTACCACCGGGAATACCATTGCTTTGAATATACGGATTTTTGTTTCCAAGATGATGTCTCTACTTTTCACTATGTTCCCCAGGTTTCTCATGGCTTGTCTCCCTAGAATCAGTCACCTCTTTATTTCATGGCTGCAGTCACCATCTGCAGTGATCCTAGATCCCAAGAAAGTAAAATCCGTCACCGCTTCTAGTTCTTCCCCATCTACTTTCCAGGTGCTGATAGGGCCTGTTGCCATTATCTTGGTTTTCTTGATGTTAAGTCTCAGGCCAGCTTTTGCACTCTCTTCTTTCAACCTAATCAGTAGCTTCTTTAAATCTTCCTCACTGTCTGCCATTAGGGTGGTATCGTCTGCATATCTCAAATTGTTGATGTTTCTCCCAGCAATTTTTATCCCATACTAGCATATTTTGCCCGGCAGTGCCGGGCTTTTAAAAGTTGTGTTGGATACTAAAGGGTTTCGTTTTTTTCTTGAACTAATGGTGCTGGGCTGTTTTAAATGGTGGTGTAAGGTTTTTTGATTTTTTGGCTTCGAGGCGCTTCGTCGGCCTGCGGCGGGCTTGCGCTCCCAGTGGTGGTTTTTTTGGGTTCTTTTTTTTTGTTTGTTTTTTGCATGCTGGCTTTCTCAGTGCCGGGCTCCTTAATTTGGTTTTTGAACGTGTTTTTTATGTTTATGCAATTTTAAAAAATTTTTTAATTTATTTAATTTAATTTAATATTATTTAGTTTAAAATTTAATTTTGTTTTTTAAAATGTTTATTTTTATGCATTTTTATTTTTTGTTTTGGTTTTTTGGAGTGAAAAGTTATTTTTTTTGGTCATTTTTGAGATTAGTGTGTTTATTTTTGAATGTTTTTATAACTTATTTGATTAATTTTGGAATAAATCTTATTATTTTTAATATTTTTGAATGTTTTTTTCTCTTTTGGCCTCTGGGTGGGGGTGGTGAGCTTTTGTGCCTCTCTTTACAATTGTTCTCTTCTGTCCTCTGGGTGTCGCTTCCGGTAAGTTTCCTCTTTCTCATTTGAGTTCCGGTTCTCATAGAAGGAAGACATCTTTTGGTAAGTTCTCTGGGGGTTTTTTTTGGGGGGGTGGGGTTTTTTTGGAGGGGGGGTCTGTGTGTTTTTTTCTTGTTTATTTTTGGCTGTTTTTGTGTGTTATTTTTGGATTTTTGTGTGTTTTTGAATGTTTTTGGTTTGTGTTTTTGTGTTGTTTTTTTCAGTGGGGGGGTGGTTTTCTTTCCCGCGGGCCATGCTGGCTGGCCTGTGGGAAGGAAGGGCAATTGCGGGAAGGCTTTCTTTCCCACGGGCCATGCTGGCTGGCCCATGGGAAGGAAGGGCATTTGCGGGGTGGTGGTGCTTTCTTTTCCACGGGCCATACTGGCTGGCCCGTGGGAAGGAAGGGCAGCGGCGGCCAGGGGTTTACTTTTTTTTCCCACGGGCCATACTGGCTGGCCCGTGGGGAAGAAAGGCAGTTGCGGGGTGGGGTGGGTAGCTTTTATTTTTCGCGCACTGGCTGGCCCTTCGAACGGAAGGACAGTGGCGGTGGGGTTTTTTTCTTTCCCACCGGGCCATGCTTGCTGGACCATGGGGAAGAAGGGCAGTTGCGGCGGGCTTTTTTTAAAAAAAAAAAATTCACGCTGGCCACCTCAGCATTCTGCACGCTAATGGCGCGCAGGACGCTGGGGCTTGTAGTTTTGGCTGCGCGTGTTTGGTTTCTGCGGTGGTTTTTCTCTTGCGGCTTTTTTTTTATTGGCCGCGGCGCGTTTACGAATGTTCCTTTTGCCGCGCCACTCAGCCTGATTGGCTCTGGCGCGGCGCGGTGAAAGGAACGTTGGGAATTGAAGTTCCCTTTTTTTGTTTGCGACTGGGGAGCTCCTGACCCCGGGTCAAAAATTTCAACCCGACAGTTACCTGCGAACCCCGTTCGGGCGAGTGAATGGAGGCTCGGACGGGGCTAGTGTAGCCTGGTGCAACATCCTTTGTCACATTCCAACTGTTAATGCACCATTTTATAGGTATAGATTGTGATTCCTCCATCCCTGCATTGCGCATTATGTGCTCTGTGTATAGGTTGAAAAGGTAGGGTGATAAAATGCAAACTTGTCTTACTCCTTTTCCTATTCCAAACCATTCCGTGTTCTGTCCTAACCGTTGCTTCTTGACTCTTGTACAGATTTCTCATGAGGCATATGAGGTGTTCTGGTATTCCAATTTCTTTAAGTACTTGCCATATTTTATTGTGGTCCATGCAGTCAAAGGCCTTGGTGTAGTCAATAAAGCAGAGGTATACTTGTTTCTGATATTCTTTTGTTTTTTCCATGATCCACCGTATATTAGCAATGTGGTCTCTAGTCCCCCTGCCTCCTACTTTGGCATTCCAATCTCCCAAGATAATGTGGACATCATTTCTAGGTGTCTGTTCTATGAGGTCTTGCTGAAATTATAGTAACTGAAAAATGAAGCAAATTAATTAGGGGGGGGGGGCCTGTCGATGCGTGTGTGTGTGTCTGTGTGTGTGTGTGTGTTTTTGCCTATCCGCCGCCACTACATTCACTCAGTGGTAGCCAAAAGTAGATCAAGGAAGTTGCTATGTATATAAATTTAACAATTAAATTAAATTAAATTAATTTTTTCAGCTGTGTCTGTTACTATGCTAAAATAGGTTGCATTTAGAACAGTCCCATTTGAATTAATGGTACTTACAAAAGAGTTGACTCATCATCTTCACTGATTCAGTTGGGTTTCTCTAGTGTGATTTGTCATTGTAAGCAACAGAGAATGTCTCGTGCAAGGAGAAAGGAGGAGTGGTTTCTTGGTTTCTCACTGAAAATGAATAAATATTTGTGAAACTTATCTGGCATGGAATTAGGATAATATATCCCTCTGTCCCGAATGATTTCACTGACTTGTTCTTCTTCTGCCATATCTGAATCTGAATATTGGCGATCATCATGGCAATCAGCCATGAAGACTGTCCTGAGAATATAATGCAGTGGCCTTGCATCTGCTTTCCACTTCACAGTATAACACTTGTAACGCTGATCCAGTTCCTTTAGTCACTTTCTGGTCCTGAGCCTTTTTGGGATGCAAAGTCCTCCTCAGCCCCAAGCCAGTAGTGATGAAGCTACTACCCTCTATCAGGATGGATTCAAGTGGGGACGACCACCCTTCTCTGTGGACTTCTCCAACCAAGGCCATTAGTCCTCAAGGTGGTCAAGTTAATTAACCGCTGCCTGACACTCGGTGTTGAGTCGCTGGCAGTGTATATTCTATAGCAGAATAACCTGGCCAGACTCTAACAGACTTGGTCTATTGAATGATATCTTATTATAATTTACTGTTGTGGTGCTTCTATATTCTCAGAAAACTGGTGGTATTTTTAATTGTGATGTTGAATTCCATATTTAATGAAGGTGCCTTTATTTGGAATTAGATTATCACCTCCTGGAGATGGCCTTATCTTAGAACATCATATATGTGTCATCAGGTGCTTGCTTCCCATCTCCCAGTCCACCAGACAAACTCTAGAGGCCAATTGAGCCATGTGCATAAGCAAGCAAGCCTTTCATTGCTCTTCTTATAATCACATTTTGTGCTTTGGAATCTTGCAAGGCATCTGTCACATGATGAAACGTGTGAAGGATGTTCTCCTTTGACTTTGAGTTGGCTTTAATTAAATTTCTCTGTCTGGAAAGTGAGAATCTAATTTTCATTTTGACATTTTCTGTATTACTACTTAGACAAAATTATGAAAATAATTAATCCCCATGAAGCAGACAGCAGAGTTAGAAGAGGTACAAAAATATTGCATATAAATAATACCATTAATCATCAATCTGTTATAATTTATTGATGTAAATCTTTATTACAAATCTTAAATCAAATTTGTTCTTGATGCAGCAAATCTGCCAAACTACTGCAGAGAATAGTTGCACACTAGTAAAGGATTTTGCAGCTACCTACTTGGAACATTATTCTACCCATCCTTTTCCAAAATATAAAACAGACAAGATTAACTAGTGACACAGAGAAGGGTTCAACTATGTTTGCATGTACTGCTAGGCCACAGTTCAGCCATATTTATATGAGTGAGAATTTTCCCAAATGTGGCTTGTATTTATTTGTCCCACCCACCATTCTTTCTCCATTTCCATGAATTTTGGTTTGTTTTATTATCTGAAGTGGAGAGCAAAGAGATTTTAAAAAAAAACCACATACACACACAACCTCAGATGAGTTTCAAAACCAGCCAGCTCCATAGGCTGACTTTTTAAACCTATCAAAGTTTGTTTATGTCCAAAGGCTACAACAAACTGAGACTCAAGGAAACTGAAACTGAATGCTGCCTAAGTCATTCTCCTGTCTTTGTAAGAGAAGAGAAGGAGGAATGGAGATTCACAGCAGCTGCTTCCTGTTTGTGCATATTGTTTAATTCTTCTGCACCAGAAGGGCAATTCACAAAACTTTCCTACCCAGCTGTGAGACAGTAAGATGCTTTCTCTTGGTCTCCATGAGAATTTGTGCATTTCTGAGAACAGTTCTTGTGAAAATTGTGCAAGTTGCATAAACTAACTAGCACAACTGCTGTTCCATTAAATGCTCTTTAGAAGCATCAGATAGACTTTGGCTTCTTTTTGTCAGTTAGGCAGTTCTAATATTGTTGTGTTTTGGGATCAAGGAGACAGCGGAGGCTTGATTCATGAAGAGGCATAGGGCGAGATAGCCCGGACAGAGTTTATTAGGAATAACAGGACAAAAACATTCCAGAGAAGGGTATGCAACATATCCTTATTGGTTACCTGCGATAGCATAAGGTTACTTAATTGGCTAAATATCAGCATGCCTGCCTCGTGCTCACCTTGCTGATTGGACAGAAGCTGCGTGCTAGCTGAATGATTGCGTGCCATCCCTGGGCATGGTAGGGAGGGCCAGAAGGCCTGAAGTGATGCTTAGAGGCCCAAGCTGGGGCCTCTAAGCTACGGTAAAAACAGATGAGGTAAGGAGATTGATCACCCACGATTTATGACCATGGTGTGCCAATGAGCCACAGCGATCGTGCTGTGAACCTCCTCACATAATATGCTTGTTATATGTGTGTGTTTCTTCTCACAAGGTAAAAGACTCGTTTGAAATAGGGATTTTTGCACAAATGCAAACTGATTGTCCATCACATAATACAGTTGAAATGTAACACAGTGAGAGGTGTGAAGAAATTTCACTGTTGTATTAATAATAATAATAATTTTGTGTCAGAAATTATTCTGGGTTGAAAGGGTTTTTGCTGGAGAAACTCCATTCAGGGGATGCCAGAATGAGGCTCCTTTCATATGCCCAATATTTTTCCCCACCAGTGGTCCCTATGTATCTACTAGCAAAGGTTGCCTGGCGTTGCCGGGCTGTTTTAAATGGTGTTGGAAAGTTTTTGTTGTTGTTGTTGTTAATGTTTGTAAAGAAGAGGTTAGTCTATAATTGAAATGTTTAAAATTTTTATTTATACAAATTTTTTTTGATGGCCTGTTATAAACTGTGATGAGTTTTCTTTGGTGTTTTGGTTTTGTGGATGAAAAAAAGAATAAAAGATGATATACTTTTTCAAAAAACTCTTGGGGCCTTTTGTGTGGGGCTATTGTGTCTTTTTGAATTTTTTTATTATTGTGGGCAGCAAGTGCTGCTGGTAGGGGTTATCTTGTATTTTGACTGTTTTTTCTCTCGTGGCCTCTGGGTGGAGCTTCTTCCAGTAAGTAGTCTCTTTCTTTATTCATTTCTTTTCCAGTCGTTGTGGTGTGAGGTCGTGTGGTGGTGAGTTGGCTGTTTTTCTTTATTTGGGGTGGTGGTGGTGGTTGGATTTTGTGGTGTTTGGCTGGGTGCTGGGTGTGTTTGGAAATGTTTGTTGTTGTTTACTTTTTTGGTGTTATTTTTGTTTGTTTTTGTGTATTTTTGAATGTTTTTGATTGTTTGTTTTTGTGTTTTTTGGTGTCCTATGGGGGGATCCCCTCTCTGCCATCTCCCCTGGCTCTGGAAGGCTTGGGGGGACAGGCTCCTTTTGTCCCCCCAAACCTTCCAGACTCATGGGACCCAGGAGAGGGGATCGAATCCATGCCACCTTTGATATTAAAAGGGAAATCTCAATTGTGGTTTCCCCTTTAATATCAGTGGGGGTGTGTGATCCCCCTCTCCGCTGACTTCCTTGGGTTTGGTTGAGAAAAGGGGTTTGTCTCCCCATTCCTTCCGGACCCAGGAGAGCCATCGAGAGGGGGATTCCCCCCCCCAACCTCCGTTTTTAAAGAGAAGTAACTGCTTGGTTTCTTCTCTTTAATATGGGGCATGTGTGGGGGGAGGGGAATCCCCTCTCTGCCAGGTCCCCTGGGGTCAGGAGGGTTGGGGAGACAGGCTCCTTTGGTCCCCCCAAACCTTCCAGACTCAGGGGACCCAGGAGAAGGGATCGAATCCAGGCTACCCTCTGATATTAAAAGGGAAATCTCAATTGGGGATTCCCCTTTAATATCAGTGGGGGGGGGGGTTATGATCCCCCTCTCCGCTGGCTTCCTTGGGTTTGGGAGGGTTGAGTGGAGAAAAGGGGTTTGTCTCCCCAACCCTTCCGGACCCAGGAGAGCCATCGGAGAGGGGGATTCCCCCCCCCAACTCCATTTTTAAAGAGAAGTAACCGCTTGGTTTCTTCTCTTTAATATGGGGCATGTGTGTGGGGGAGGGGAGGGGAATCCCCTCTCTGCCGGGTCCCCTGGGGTCAGGAGGGTTGGGGAGACAGGCTCCTTTGGTCCCCCCAACCCTCTCAACCCCAGGGGAGCCAGTAGAGAGGGGGAGCACAACACCCCCCAGTGATATTAAAGGGGAAACTCCGATTAGGAGCTTCAGGTGCCGTTGGGGAGTGGGGCTTTGGTTCCTGCGGCTTGGCGGATTTGCTCTCCCGGTGTTTTTGTTTTTGTTTTATTTTTTGGGCGCTGGCTTCCTCAGCATTCTGCATGCTCATGGCGCGCAGGACGCTGGGGCTTGTAGTTATGGGTTTGTGCTTTGTGTTTGTGCTGCGTTTTTTTAAAATGGTTTTCTTTTGATTGGCTGCGGCGCGTTTCCGAACGCTGCGCCGTGCGAGAGCCTCTCAGCCTGATTGGCTCTGGCGTGGCGCGGCGCAAGGAATGTTGGGAAGTGAAGTTGTTTCCCTTTCTTCGCATTTGTGGGGCTGTTGCCCCACTGCCGGTTTTCTTAATCCTTCGTTGACCTGCGGACCCAGATCGGCCGTGTGCAGGAAGGGTGAGTGCAGGCAAGTAGGGCGAGGCATAGCAACCTATAGCCAGTTCCAACGGTTAACCCTTGGTTTTATAGGTTAAGATTTGCAATTTCTTGCTTTCAATCTGCTAGGTTGGCAAGAGCTGGGACAGAGACAGGCGTTCAATCCGTCATGCAGTACCCAGGTCTTGAACTGCCAATGTGCCAGCATTCCTGCTAACAATGCAAGCTTCTTAACCACTGCAGCCCATTACTGTTGCACTGATTTGTTGAGAGAAAGGTTGTTTCAGCATGAAGAAGGGTGTCAACTTTCCCCAATCCCTGTGTTGGAATTTGACCAAGATATTGTACACATTTTTATTGTTGCATTTCTCTCAGCTTTGTGCAATTGTGTTTCCTAGCATCTTTTTGCTTTGTGACACAAGGAAACATACACAAAGCAAGGTGGGGAAATGGATAGACTGATTATTCAGGATACGTGCAAATCTGTATAGTGACTGCTACTATTTTCATGATCCCATGTAACAAGGCAATAGTCAATTTCCACATGTGACATTTACAAAAGTTGGCAAAAAAATTCCTTTGGAAAATGTATCCAATTTTTCAGAGGCTGACAAAACCAACACCTTGCTGATTCACAAGTAGGAAAACCTTCACATTGTCACATGTATTGTGCAAAAATAAACAAATAAAATTTATAATCTGAATATAAGAATTGCCTTGATGGATCAGACATGAGTCTAGTCTGGTATTGTTTTGCACAGAGGGAAACAGAGGCCAGGTTGTTGTTGTTGTTTTGGTGGGGGAGAGGCTAATGAACATTTAGCCTGCCTCATAACATCCAAAGCTGATGTTAAACAGCAGAATTGCCACTTAAGCTGGCTAGAGTCTAAATTAATGAAACACATGGAAACTACTGGATTGGTGTCTTAATTTTTGCTGTGTTTACTACAGTGACTAATTGTCTGTCATAGACAAAGGTCTTGCAGCAAAACACAATAGCCGGCACATTCAATTTTTGTTTTTCATAACCCTTTGCCCCAAGTAAATATCAAGCTGCAGAAAAGATGGATAATATGAAGGCATTTTTATTTTTAATAATGTGCCTAACAAAGAGAGAGAATTTGCTAAAGACGCCGGTATGAGACTCTGAGGTAAATAATAAGCATTCTACAGGAAGGGAGATCCTGCCTAATTGTGTATTTAACTGCTTGGAGCTGTTTTAGCCTCTTGAGAAAATTCTGTAGTATCTCTTTGGAAAATGCACCTAATTATTTCTTTGTGGAAGAAAACCAAAGCCATGTATAGCCTGTTTGTACAAAATTTAATTTAAAAAAATATATTATTATTATTATTAGAAAAGTAAAAGCAAATAATACCAGGCAATTTGCTAGATGGAGGACAGTGCAGTTGAAGAAAAATATTGAACTTATATGACTGTATACCCTGCTAAATTCAGTAGGAAAGTATGCACAGGACTGCAGTTTGCCTCTCTGAGTCTGACTTTATAACACTGATGTGAAATCAAATACTATGCCTTAGTTTTAGAATGCTGCTGTAGTGTGTGAGTAGACAAGGAGGGTGGTGTAGCAGAATTTGGCAGGTGTTTTTTCTTTCTTTTAGGAAATGCTTTTTCTTTATATAGCATTATTCGAAGCATTTTCTGTATTGCACATGTATCTTAAGCATTTTTGTATATTTTAGTGTTCCTGTATTCAATTTTCATATTTCTAAGTATTTGCTTGCATGTTAAGTCTAGTTTTCACATGTTCCAAAGCATTTCTGCCCCTACATTTCTTCATGACTATAAAATGATGTTAAGAGACTTTTGAATGTTTCCCAGCTTTGGAGTTATTTGTGCTTATAGAAGCAATGTAAATAAATAAAGTTTGTAGAAATAGACAAGCTGATATTTACTTGAATTATTACAATACAGTGGAACCACATCTAACAAATGGCTCGGTTAGCATAAAACTCGTGTAACAAAAGGAAATCCATAGAAAATAGTGGCTTGGTTTACAGATATATTTTTTTAGAACACATCAATTGGGTTTCAATGCATTCCTATGGGAAAATGCATTCAATGCATTCCTATGGGAAATTCGATTAAAGTGATTTTCGCTGTAAGAAACGTTTTGGAGAACACATTAATTACATTAACTGAGGCTCCACTCTATTGAAAATGACTTATACCTCTGATGGATTTTGATATGATTGTGAATACTTGTCTGTTTTCATTCTGGATATAATCCTTTTTGGGGGGTGGATAAACATTAGCTGTGATGGACACTGTCATGGAAATGCTATTTTTGAAAATAGAGATTTTTGTAAAGTTAAAAGTTGGGTAAAGGTTTTTAAATGGTTCAGAATGCCATATTATTAGGGTTTACTGTTTAAATATTGGAATGTACTTACAAGGTCAACTTTAGATCACAGTACTATGTTCTCTGTTTAACCCATAGAAGTTAATGAGGGCAGTGATGATGTAACTGTTTTACCACTGGGGAGATAGGAAGGAAGATTTTGAATCTCCTTAGAGGCAGAGATTTCATTGGTGGTAAACTAAGGGAACAAGGTATCTTTCTATGTTTCTTTCTATTCGTAGAAACTAATGTGTAAGGCGGGAGAAAGGAAAAGAGAGGGAATGAATATGATAGAAAAACCAATTTTTGCTACAAGTTGGAAACAAGCCTCTGATTGGCAGTTTGATAAAGAGGGAGGCAAGAGAGAGAGAGAGAGAGATAAAAAGGAGGAGGCAACCAATAGAAGAGATAGAGAAGATAGAGATGGTGTAGAGATAAAGAATCAAAACAAAAGCAACAACAGAAGAAAAGTTCAGGAGAGAGAGAGAAAGCAGAGATTTTCTACAACAAAGAAGAGAAGTACAGTAAAACCCCGGTTTATGAGCGCTCTGGGTTACGTTTGCCGCAGTTTACGATGGCAAATTTAATTAAAATAATTCCCCCGTTTACAACCTTTTTCCAGTTTACAATCAAAAATTGTGCTACTTTAAACTCTAAAATGGCTGCCACCATCATTTTAGAGTTTAAAATGGCCACTGTTGCCATTTTAGAGTTTAAAATAGCCGCTGCCATTTTTGAGTTAAAATGGCTGCTCCTCCACCCAAAGTTACAATCCAATGCTTACCGCTGCAGAGGTGTCGTTGTCATCACTGCTACTATTTCTGGACTGTCTGTCACCCCTGCCGGCACTGGGAGAGTCTGGGGACCTTATCTGCTCAGTTCCCATCTTCCTCTGAGCTCCCTGGGCAGCACTACAGGCAGGAACATGCGCTTCCCCCAGGCACGTGCCTGGGGTAGGTGCGTGTTTTTTCGGCTGGTGTGGTTATTGAAAAGGGTCTTAACAAAGAGTGGGTACTAGACTTTAGGTCATTGCTACTAAAGTAATATACTTCATGTATCCTCCTCTGAGATCTCTCTAGAGTAGTAGATCTCAGGCAGCTGTGGTGGTCAGCTGGAAGTCCAAACAGACTTCTGCGTGAATCTTGGGAGACCTGTGCTGGTCCTGGGAAATATAGTCTCAGTGGGATCTGGCCAGGTCATGGGAGGGGCTAAGGCAAGGAGTCCTGTTTGGCAGAGATCAGAGCCTGGTCATGAAAGTGTTCAGGCATTCAGGTACCAGGTGCTCTCGAGGGACATCTAATAGACAATGGCTTTTGATTTCTTTCTTTCTTTTCCCCGTGTGGAGGTTCTATAAGACTCATGGAGCAATGATCAGGTGTCAGAAATCTGACTTTACAGTAGGGTGAATAAAATGTGTCTTCACAAGCAGATATACATGTAATGTTGATACAGGTTGTCCCTGTATCCATGGGTTCAGTACCCATGGTTTCACTTATCCATGGTCTGAAAATATTCCACAAAAAATCCCTGAAATATGTAATATTTCCAAGTCACATTACCAGAACTGGCCAGTAGAGGCTACTATCTATTTCTATAAAACAGGTGTGGGTTTGTATGTGCTCTAAAGGAACCCACACCCCTGGACCAATGCCACTGAAATTCTGCACATACATACCTTGGGCTTGCGAGATCAGCACTGTGGGGGTCACAAAACCTATTTGGGGGTTTATGCTCCCCAAAGTGGGATGCAAAGGGGACACCCCCACTGACAGGAGAAAAAGCAATGAAATAGCAGTACTGCGCATGCACAACACAGTCTCTGTTTTCCCTAATCAATCCCAATGCATCCAACGCAGCTGCAGTTTTCCTTCAGGAGAACTTACTGACAGAACGGTTTCCATGCTTTCTTGACAGTACAGCATAAAAGTGGGAAAGGCCACAGAGGACGATGTGTACAAGTAGGGCATGATGGAAGGAGGACGCGGCTTGACAGTGGTTTGAATTTTCTGCCTGCCGGTGTCCCCGGCCCGTAAACTTGAAGTTATGTCAAGCAGCTGCCTCCTTTCACTGAAAGAAGGAGGACGCAGCTTGACAACGATTTGAAGTTTCCACCGGGTCATGCCGCCACTAAAGGAAGCTGTGGCCGCGATTAGCAGCCACAGCTTTCTTCCATGGCGGTGTCTTCAGCCCATAAATGTAAAGTTCTTTCAAGCCACGCACTCCTTTTGCTGAAGGAAGGAAGACGCAGCTTGACAGTGTTTTGAATTTACCGCCGAGACACAACGCTGGTAAAGCTTTCTTCAGCATCATCATCTTAGGCCTGTAACATTAAAGTTCTGTCCGGCTAGAAAATTCATACTGCAGCCTCCTTTCTACAGTGAAAGAAGGCCGCAGATTGACGGAACTGTAAGTTTACGGGCCTCAAATGCCACCGCTGAAGAAACTATACTACTTTTAAGGGGGGGAAAACCCGAGCAAGGCCGGGTAATCAGCTAGTATACAATATAATGTTAAGAAAGAACACTGTTCTAATTATCAGTGTTTCCACAGGAGCCATTTCATTAGACAAGTTCATGGAGGACAAGAGTATCAATGGCTATAATTATGGATACTTAAGGACAACCTCTGGGTTGGAGAGATAGGCAGGATATCTCTCAATGCCATTTCCAGGGAATCCTAAGCAGGTGAAGGCATCTGCTTGGGAATACCCTGAAGGAAATGGTGAGCCACTGTGTGAGACAGAATGCTGGACTGGATGGGCTGTGGCCTGTTCCAGCAAGGCTGTTCTTCTTATTTTCTTATTAATGCACATAAAGATAAGTGGAGGCATTTCCCGCACCACCCCCTCTGCTTTTATGACTCCAGTAAGTGTATTCACATATGGGGTTCACTGCTTTCCATTGTTTTAGGCATCTACAGAAGATCTGGGAACATATCCCCCATGAATACGGTGGCGATACATATATTATTCTGTGCTGTGGCCCTCTTACACCTTATTAGAAATTGGGTTTATACCAAACACAGGTAGAGGAAGTACTGTAGTAGAAAAATACTAACACAGCATGATTTAGATCTCAATGAATTAATGAGACTGAGGTTTTATTTCAGTAGTTAGCATCTTGGAAACAATGCCAAGGAATGTGTAGAGATGGTAATTCTAAATTCATGAACCTGGTTAATTTCTTCTCATGTGGCCCTAGAACATTCTTCATTGTAGAGCAGGGGTGGCCAAACTACAGCCTGCGGGACAGACCTGGGCCATGGCACCAAATCATCCAGCCTACGCTGCCTTCATGGCTACCCAGAAGCGGAAGTAAAACATGCCCATGCATGCATAAACACTGCCATAAATGTACCCACAGCTGTTGTAAATGTATTTACAACAACCATGAACATGCTTCACGGTGGGAGGAACCATATGACCAGCCCACAGTGCAAAAAGTTTGGAAACCCCTGTTGTAGAGGGATAAGGAAAGTGAAATCCTCCAAATGTTTATTTGCTGTGGTCCTCCCCTTACTTCACTATCGTCTGTACTAGCCAGGATGCTTAACAGTTAGAGCCCAGCAATATTTTGAAAGCTCCGTATCTCCCATTTTTGTTGCAATAATAAACAAAGTACAGTATTGGAAACGGGCAGCTCTCCTCTTGAAAAAAAAATGTTAACACTACCCATTAAGCAGCAGAAAGTCTGAACTGCAGACAGATATTATATCCTTCAAAAATTACTCATTACAGAGTTAATAAATCCTGCTGCATTATTCGCAGCTGTTCTAAGGCTTAAAAAATCAAATTAAGAGATTTTGAAGCAGTTTGATATGTGATGATATGTATCAATGTAGAAAGATTTTGATGCCTATTACCTATTGCTAATGAGTTAACAGTATTTTGAAGGTGTAGTCTTGCCAAAAGAAGCTATTTTAGTAATGAAAACAGAAATCTATTGAACTGTCTGAAAAACTTTAAGTTGTTTTTAAAAGTATGGTTAAAGCTGTATTGCAAAGTATTTCATACCTGCTCTTGTTAAATAATATTTTACTTATGCCTCCACTTGATTTTAAACACAAAGCACAGTATCATCCCTTAGTTCAGGGTTCCTCAAACCTGGCTCTCCAGGTGTTCTTGGACTTCA
Organism: Bradypodion pumilum; assembly: GCA_035047305.1. Taxonomy (NCBI): domain Eukaryota; kingdom Metazoa; phylum Chordata; class Lepidosauria; order Squamata; family Chamaeleonidae; genus Bradypodion; species Bradypodion pumilum. The sequence goes on from JAWDJD010000001.1 coordinate 95,537,671, forward strand.
ATTACCAGAAGCCCAAGTCAGCACACCTGCTGATCAGGGCTTCTGGGAACTGAAGTCCAAGAACATCTGGAGAACCAAGATTGAGGAACCCTGCCTTATGTGTATCTGGCCCAAACTCAGGTTCTCCAGGTTGATTGGACTGCTAGCATAATCTTCTGATGTGTTTGGGGATCAAGGAGACAGCGGAGGCTTGATTCATGAAGAGGCATAGGGCAAGATAGCCCGGACGGAGTTTATTAGGAATAACAGGACAAAGACATTCCAGAGAAGAGTATGGAATATATCCTTATTGGTTACCTGCGATAACATAAGGTTACATAATTGGCTAAATATCAGCGTGCCTGCCTCATGCACACCTTGCTGATTGGTTAAACAGCTGCGTGTTGGTTAAGTGACTGCGTGCCATCCCTGGGTATAGTAGGGAGGGCTAGACAGCCTTGAGTCATGGTATCAGAGGCCCAAGCTGGGGGCCCAGGCCTCTAAGTTACGGCATAAACAGATGAGACAGGAGAACGATCACCCATGATTTATGACCATGGTTTGCCAATAGCCACAGCGATCGTGCTGTGAACATCCTCACATCTCCCCCCTTCTGTTTTTAAGAAGCTTATAAGCATAATAAATTTGGTCCTTGCGTGCACGAGGCATCAAGCGAAATCCTTGCAGGCAGGTGGCTAGCAACGAAGGTATGCATTGAATAAAGCAACAGGCAGTTATCAGAATGGCAAGAATAATTAAACCATACTGCAGAATGGTCCGTACCCAAACTCCGTTGGGAAGCCAGGACCAAAGAGTGCTCCACCACGAAGGCAGAGGATTTTGCTTAATATCAGAAACAATTTTGGTTAAAGAATCCAATTGGTTTTGTACCTTATTAGAATTATCGGATAAGTTAAAGCAACACATATTACGCACAGACTCACAACCTTGATGATGTAACATCAGCAAATAATCGATCGCGGCGCAGTTATCTAAAATGGTGTTGTGAAGCTGAAATTGCTCCCTGTTCAGGAGGCTAATAGCTTGGGAAGTGTGATTAACGGCTTTTACAAATGCACAAGCAAGCTTTCCAAGCTGCCTTGCATTCCCGGCTGCCAGGCCAGGCACGCCAACAAGACTGATGGCCAAGGATGTGTACTCGGCTTGGGAAAGCACCTTTACAGTGCTATCGCAATCAGAGGGTAACTGCTCAGCGGCAGTACCCCGGGTGATGCGTTTGCGTGCGGGCAAAGCAACAATCATACGACTAAGGCAACAAGTGGTTTTAGAGAGGTTAGCAGGAATATAGTTCCTGCTAATATAGTGACCCACAGGTCCAGAACCACCCAGAAGGCAACAGAATGTGCTGAAAGTTAAAATGAAGGTCCTCTGTTTCTCTCCCAGTGCAATTAAGACCGCGACCGGGCTGGAAACAGCGAGGCTTTGACTCACAGGGTTCACAACCCTGGCACAACCCTGGCACATTTACTAGCATTACTAACAGCTACAATAGGAGTATAGAAAGACAGGGCATCAAGGGGCAGCCTTTTGGTTGCCTTTCCCCAAAGGGGGCTAAGAGCATATTTGTTTTTGACCTTGTCATTAAAGTCGGCCATATCGTAACCCAACACTGACCTACTGACGTTTTGGGGAGTGTAGCAAATGGGAATGAGACAGGTGCTTAACAGGTGATAGGAGTCAACGCTTTGCTTAAGGCAAAACTCAGTTTGATTAGAAATGCGGGCAAGCTCATACCACAGGTTATACTCAAAGCGTTGGGACAGCTCACCTTGGACGGCAAGCGCCCCTGGAAAGAGAAGCATGTAGCAACAAAGAATCATTATAGAATTAGCATTTAGACAAGCTATGATAGCAACAACAAAGTTCTCAGGAGTCTTTTCCACCCGGATTTCGTCCAGCACGGACTGGGCTTCATCCGACAATGCTTTCACCTGGCCCCAGGTTATCGGCGGGTTTTGCCCCCTTCGCCTTCCCCCTCGGTTCCGTCTCCCCTCCAGGAGCTCATGCAGGTGAAGGTTGAAGTTTGGAATGGGGTTGCTGAGACCCTGATGCCATGCCATGTTTCCACGGTCAAACAAACCGGGCAGGGACCCAAAGAGGACCTTCTGGCGTAGACACGGCGGCGTAGCCCCTTCCCCAGGTTATGAGGGGAACATGCCCTTTCCACTCCGGGTCCGGCAGGCATCTGTACTGGACCTGGGGGGCAGGCAGAACCTCAAGCTGGCGGTAGTGACGCTGAGTCCTGGATAAAAATTGAGAATTAAATTGAGACAAGTTAAGGTGGTTTAGAGTAAACAGTACACTAGCAAGCCACTCCTCCTTTTCCGGAAGTGAGAGGGAGACAGTTCCCCCTTTCCTTTTTTGGCGATCTAGTGCCTCTTTCAGTGTTCTATTGGCCCATTCGACTACGGCCTGTCCCAGAGAATTATAAGGGATGCCGAATGTGTGGACAATCTGCCAGCGGGTACAAAACTCTGCTAGGGCAGTAGAACAATAGGCGGGGCTGTTATCGGTCTGATCGGTCTTCCACGTGAGGGGAAGAGCACAATGTTGATGGCTATTCATGAGTTATGAGGGTGGTGCCAACTTGCGCCAGCAAATCCCTCCCCCACAAGTTGAGATCAATTTGTAAAATACAGGGCTTGATGCGAGCGATCTCAGCCCGCCAGGTTGGAGACTGACAGATAACCACTGAGCACTTTTCCGGGAGGCCTGGCTACCACCGATGCCCCAAACTGAGGGAGCGGTTTCGGTTGGCCACAAGGGATCCCAGTGCCCAGCGGCTATCACAGAAATATCCGCCCCCGTATCCAACAATCCCTCCAACAACTTACCGTTTACCCAATACTTACGGGTCGGCTTCTGTTGTCCTATCTGCTCTTGAAGGGCGGCAACCTGTGGATGATAGTTGTCTCCATCGGCCCCGGCACGGGTGGAACCAAACCCCCCTCTGCGAAGGGCGGGCTCCGCTCCCTCTGGGGTCTCATAAGAAACAATGATCAATTGTGCCCTTGCGCAGTTGCAATGGGAGGTGACTCCAAAATTGTACATAAATGATGCCTGTGTAGTCTGCGTCTATCACGCCAGGAACTATCATGATGCCATGTTTGGCCGCTGATGAACGTGGCAGTACCAAACCAACGGTCCCTTTTGGCAAGGGGCCAGTAAGATCGGCAGGCATCAGGATAAGCTCCCCAGGCAACGCAGTTGTCATGTCCTGTGTGTTAACGAGATCGAGACCAGCGCTGCCAGCAGTAGCAGCCTTGCGCTGATCGACCCGTGTCCCCTTTATTTTTCCGGGGCCCGGGGAGGGCCCGGTATCTAGTTTCCCTGTGGTGAGGGGTTGACTCTGCACTGGCTAGCCCAATGGTAGTCTTTGCCACACCGGGGACACTTCTTGCTGGGGCGCCTGGCATCCTTTCCACCTCCCTTATGCGCTCCCCCTCTGGGGGCGTGACAGTCTTTCTTGAAGTGGCCCGGTTTCTGACAGTTGAAACAATTGCCAGTGGGCTTGTTTCCGGCATGAAGCACTCCAGCCAGAAGGGCCATTGCATGTGTTTGAGTGCCCACCTCCATACAGGCTTGAATCATGTCAGCTAAACTATACTCAGGGTGGTGAATGACATTTTGCAAAATCTTCTTGCAATCGGCATTGGCCTGCTAAAAAGCCAGCCATTTCAGGAGTTCTCCCTGGGCATCAGGGTTGTCTATCTGTCTTTGTATGGCTTCCTTTAATCTATCAATGAACTGTGAGTAGGGTTCAGCGGGCTGCTGCCGTGTGGAAGTAAAGGAGCATGTGGGTTTCCCAGAGACGGGGACCCTTTTAAAGGCTCTCATGACGCACATAAAGGTGCGGTGGAAAGACTCCCGAGGGAGTTGCATCTGCTGTTGGAGGGTAGCAAATGCACCTGCTCCATAAATCTGCTCAAGGGTGTTTTGTGGCGTACCAGCCGCCACCGCAGCCGCTCAGAATTCACTATCCCAAACAACATACTGTGAAGCAGTCAAAATCATTCGAAACAAATCCTTCCAGTCTTGGGGCAGCATCGTCTACCCATTCCCAATTCCCTCAAGCAACCCTTGCACAAAATTTGATCGGACACCAGCTTCTCTAACAGCTTTATTAAGTTCCCTAATTACTGTATATGACAGAGCTTGCCAATGGATACGTTCCTCTGGATTCCCATCCACCCCCACCCCCATCTCAACCGTAATGGGAAAAGCAGAAGGACTCTCTCCTTGCCACTCTTCCGCCTCCTCCAGGGACAAAACCCCATCGCTCTTGGCTCGATGTATAGCGGAGCGAACATTTCCCATCACACTGCCAGGGTAGGCAGGCGGCGCCTGGAGAACCAGGCTCGGGATGGGCGGCACCAATGGTGCCGTAGGTGGTAAAATAGCGGGCAGCACTTTTGGATAAGGAGGTGGTGGGTCCTCGGGTGGATGAGTCAGAGGATTGGTCAGGGATGCCTCTGCTGGTACTAATTTCCTGACTGCCTCATTAATTCTTTGCCAAATCAATAAATGATGAATCGCTGCCCTAGGTTCTTCCAATAAAATTGTTCCAATTCGTTGCCAATCATCCCGTTTGAGTGATCCAATTTCTGGGTACCAAGGACATTGGCATTCGACTTCCTTAATGAAGTCTTCTAGACTATTAAGCGTGATGTCTGGACATCCGCTCTCCTTGATGATTTTCTGCAATTCCTTTGCATGGGTCTGTTGCCCTAAAGAAAGATCCCCCCCCCTACTCACAATCGGGAGCTCGAAAGCTGAGCGAGCCTAAAGGCTGAGGTGCACCAGGGGGCTATTCCAGCCGGTGAGTCGGGGAGTTGGGATCCAGTAATCGCGTCGCGGGTCGCCAGATGATGTGTTTGGGGATCAAGGAGACAGCGGAGGCTTGATTCATGAAGAGGCATAGGGCAAGATAGCCCGGACGGAGTTTATTAGGAATAACAGGACAAAGACATTCCAGAGAAGAGTATGCAATATATCCTTATTGGTTACCTGCGATAACATAAGGTTACATAATTGGCTAAATATCAGCGTGCCTGCCTCGTGCACACCTTGCTGATTGGTTAAACAGCTGCGTGTTGGTTAAGTGACTGCGTGCCATCCCTGGGTATAGTAGGGAGGGCTAGACAGCCTTGAGTCATGGTATCAGAGGCCCAAGCTGGGGGCCTAGGCCTCTAAATTACGGCATAAACAGATGAGGCAGGAGAACGATCACCCACGATTTATGACCATGGTTTGCCAATAGCCACAGCGATCGTGCTGTGAACATCCTCACAATCTTCACTCAAGATGGCCATTGACTTTTCTGGCTAAGACAGTTCACTGGCTGTAGACCAACACATGCAACAAAGGCTACATTTGATTATACCATTTGGAAGCCCCTTTGTTGTTGTTCAGTCGCACAGTCGATTCCGACCCTTTGTGTCCCTATGGACCATTGTCCTCCAGGCACCACTGTCCTCCACTACCCTCCTCAACCCGCCCAGCTCTGCACCCACTGCGTCTGCAATACCATCTAGCCGTCTAATTTTTGGCAACCCTCTTCTTCCTTTGCCCTTAGTTGAGCCTTAAATTCTCTGTTGAGGAGGATGATTTAGAGAGGCAGCATGATAGGAAAAGAGCATTGGCTCCTGAAAAATCAGGGTCAGAGACATGGAAATTAGTCCAATCTGAATGAGAAACACTTTAGAGCCAGGAATGCTGGCTCAAGGTCCCATCCTGTCGTCATGGCTGATATATTAGATCTGATGAAGAGAGCACAGCAGAGGTTATACTTCTTGAGAATCCTCAGGAAGAACAATCTTTCAAAGGACCTACTGTTGGCATTCTACCACTGTACCATAGAGAGTGTGTTAACCTATGGTCTGTGTGTATGGTTTGGGAGTTGTACAGCTAGGGAAAGAACAATGCTGTCCAGGGTCATAAAGAATGTGGAGGGGATAATTGGGCGTACTCTTCCCACTCTATATCAAATCTATGCTGCCAGGTGCTATAAGAAAGCTGTAGAGATTGCGCAGGATAGTATGCAACCAGGAAATGATCTCTTTCAGCTTTTGCCTCTAGAAGAAGGTATAGGGTCATAAAGACCAGGACCAGCCACTTGAGAAATAGTTTCTACCCAAAAGTGGTTCTGGCTTTGAATGCAGTGAAATGCAGTTTATGAGGGAGCTTCTGTATATAGTTTTTAGAGTTTTAGAGTCTTAGAGTTGTAGAGCTTTTTAAGAGTTAAATGTGTATATGTGGGGTGGGAGTATGTTGATAATTTTGTATAGTTGTATTTTTGTTTAGGTTTTGTTGGGTCGATAAGTGGTTTTTCAATCTCGTTGTTCTGTGCAGGACAATGACAATAAAGATTTATCTATCTCTCTATCTGTCTCTCTGTCTGTCTGTCTATTAGTCAGCTTCTATAAATGGTAAGGGAAAGGTCTCAATTGCTCGGAAGCTAGTCAGATCTGACTTTAGGGTATGGTGACAAAGAGCCAGGGCTGTCTGCTTCTGCAAATATTTCCATCGTCATGTGGCAGGCATGACTAGATACTGGTGTGCATGGAACATTGTTACATGCCCAATGAATCAGTACCTATTTATCGACTTACAATTTCATGCTTTTGAACTGCTAGGTTGGCAGGAGCTGGGAGAGAGACAGGAGTTCACTCCGTCGTGCAACACTCAGATCTCGAACTGCTGAACTACTGGCTTTCTAGTCAAGTTCAGCATCTTAACTACTAAGCCACCACAGTCTATATGTGGTAGCAAGCCATTAATAAATATTAGTTTATTAGTTCTCAGTCTTTCTCTTCTGAAATTTACTCCCGTAGGAATTGGTTTCCTGGTAAATAATGGTTGATCAGCCATATTTTACATGTGAGCAAGTTAGAAAGTTAACTATCTCAGAGAAGAGCTCAGCCAGATTTTTAAAGCATCCCCGCCCCTTGATAAAATAATTTGGATGACTTTCTTTCTTCACTGTGGTCCCTATGGGCAAACACACACAACAGCCAAGAATGACCCTTGGTCCATAACATTGCAGAGGATACAAAGTGATGACCAGGCTGCCAGCCTAGTGAGCATGGCTGCTACCGTTTGTAGGAGCAACGAAATAATTGGATAAATGTACCAAAAAAATGCACTGTGCTCCAGCCACTGTTGCTAGTAAAAAAAAAATTGACTATTTCTCTTTCTGCTTTAGAAATTTGGTTAAATGCCCTCCCTTTCAATTTCTTTGCTCATAAAGTAGCTGGGAAGCTTGGAAAAGCAATTTTCCCATAGGTCTAGTTTCAATCTTTGGAGAAGCTGAAGGTGGTATACAAGGCTAGGGGTCGTTTGCACAGTCATCAGAGCTTCTCATGGGCTGAATAGGAGTTGTATAACAATGGCTCTGCATGTGCGTTGACTATGCCAGGATAAATACCAAGTGCACAATTACAATTTCTGGTAAATAAGAGTTGGTGTTATATGTAGCGTCTTTCTGCTAACATATTTAATAGCATATTTTGCAGTCTCTTAAATATGAGTTAAAATATGGTGTATGCTGTTGAGAGGACCAAGTGGCAGAAGGGAAGAAGGCAAAGGAGTTAAACCAGGGGGTGAGACTCAGAGCCCCATGCAAAGGATAAGTAGATAAATATGCAGAAATGTTGATGACTTAATATAATAACTCACATAAAGACTTTATAATGACTTAATATAGCAATTGACATAGAGACTGTGTTTAAAGTATGATAATATGCATGAGAATATGTTGTTTAAAATGTTCTGCACTTTTAAAACTGTGATATGATGTATGATGCGAGGAAAAAAATGGCGTAGAAACCGGCAAACCACGCCACAAAGCTTGCCAAGAGAACCCTATTGACCAAAACAAAAGGCAAAACAAAGGAGCAGGCTAGGTGATACAGGATGCTTAGCACCACAGAGGGGAGGGAGGGAAGGGACAGAAAAGGGGGTGGGGAAATGCAGTGTTGCAAGGAGCAATACTGCATAGGGACATGGAATGTGAGATCAATGAACCAAGGTAAACTGGAAGTGGTAAAAAATGAGATGGAAAGAATAAGCATTGACATCTTGGGCATCAGTGAGCTAAAATGGACAGGGATGGGTGAATTCAGCTCTGGAAACCATCATATCTACTATTGTGGACAAGAAAACCTTAGAAGAAATGGAGTAGCCATAATGGTCAATAAGAGAGTAAGAAAAGCAGTAATGGGATATAACCTAAAAAATGACAGAATGATGTCAGTCAGAATTCAAGGCAAACCTTTCAATATCACTGTAATCCAAGTCTATGCACCAACCACTAGTGCAGATGAAGCCACAGTGGACCAGTTCTATGAGGACCTAGAACACCTCATAGAACAGACACCAAGAAATGATGTCCAAATTATATTAGGAGACTGGAATGCCAAAGTAGGCAATCAAAAAGTGGAGGGAATAACAGGCAAGTTCGGTCTTGGAGTACAGAATGAAGCAGGGCAAAGATTGATAGAGTTCTGCCAAGAGAACGCACTGGTCATAGCAAACACTCTCTTCCAGCAACACAAGAGGCGACTTTACACATGGACATCACCAGATGGCCAACACCGAAACCAAATTGACTACATACTCTGCAGCCAAAGATGGAGAACCTCCATACAATCAGCAAAAACAAGACCTGGAGCAGACTGTGGCTCAGATCACAACCTACTGATCGCAAAATTCAGGTTAAGACTAAAGAAAATAGGGAAAACAAGGAGACCAGACAGATATCACCTAGACAGCATCCCTAAAGAATACACGGTGGAGGTGATGAACAGATATAATGGCCTGGACGCAATAGACAGAGTGCCAGAAGAATTATGGACAGAGATAAAGGACATCATGCAGGAAGCAGCAAAGAAAACCATACCAAAAGAAAAGAAGCGTAAGAAAGCAAAATGGTTGTCTGATGAGGCTCTTAAAATAGCAGAGGAAAGAAGGAATGCAAAAGTCAAAAGAGAAAGGAAAAAATACAATCTTCTGAACACAGAATTTCAAAGAAAAGCAAGGAGAGATAAGGAAAACTACCTAAAAGAACAGTGCAAAGAAATGGAGGAAAACAACAAAAGAGGCAGGACTAGAGATCTCTTCAGAAAAATCGGGGAAATAAAGGGAACATTTAAAGCAAAAATGACCATGATAAGGGACAAAGACGGAAAAGAGCTAGCTGATGCAGAAGAGATTAAGAAAAGATGGAAAGAGTACACAGAGGAACTCTACAAAAAGGACCTCAACACTTCTGATAACCACAATGATGAAAAAACTGAACTCGAGCCAGACATCCTGGAGAGCGAAGTTATAAAGGCCCTAAAGAGCACTGCAAACAACAAAGCTAGTGGATATGATGGTATCCCAGTTGAATTTTTCAAAGCTCTAAAAGATGATGGCGTCAAATTACTGCATTCAATATGCCAGCAAATCTGGAAAACAAAACAGTGGCCACAGGATTGGAAAAGATCATTATACGTCCCAATCCCAAAAAAGGGCAACGCCAAAGAATGCTCAAATTACCGAACAATTGCACTCATCCCACACGCCAGCAAGGTGATGCTCAAGATAATACAGGACAGACTTCAGCAGCATGTGGAGAGAGAACTACCAGAGGTGCAGGCCGGTTTCAGAAGAGGCAGGGGGACTAGAGACCACATTGCCAACATACGTTGGATCATGGAGAAAACAAAGGAATACCAGAAACAAGTTTACTTTTGTTTCATTGATTACACTAAGGCATTTGACTGTGTGGACCACAACAAGATGTGGCAAGTAATTAAAGAGATGGGAATACCAGAGCACCTCATATGCCTCCTGAGAAATCTGTACATGAACCAAGAAGCAACAGTCAGGACAGAACACGGAATGACAGAGTGGTTTGGAATAGGAAAAGGAGTAAGACAAGGCTGCATTTTATCACCCTGCTTATTCAATCTATACACAGAGCACATAATGCGCAATGCAGGGATGGAGGAATCACAATATGGGATTAAAATTGCTGGGAGAAACATAAACAATCTGAGATATGCAGACGATACCACCCTAATGGCAGAAAGTGAGGAAGACCTAAAGAACCTCTTGATTGGGCTGAAGGAGGAGAGTGCAAAAGCTGGTTTGAGACTCAATATCAAGAAAACCAAGATAATGGCAACAGGTCCGATAAGTTCCTGGAAAATAGATGGGGAAGAAGTAGAAGCAGTGACAGATTTTACTTTCCTGGGATCAAAGATCACGGCAGATGGGGATTGCAGCCATGAAATAAAAAGGCGACTGATTCTTGGGAGACAAGCCATGAGAAACCTGGGGAACATAGTGAAAAGCAGAGACATCACATTGCAAACAAAAATTAGAATAGTCAAAGCAATGGTATTCCCAGTGGTAATGTACGGATGTGAGAGCTGGACAATAAGGAAAGCTGAACGCAGAAGAATAGATGCCTTTGAAATGTGGTGTTGGAGGAGAGTTTTGAGAGTACCCTGGACAGCGAGGAGAACAAATAGGTCAATCCTAGAAGAATGCAAGCGCGGCGCCAAAATGGCCGCCGCGCCCTTTGCGGGCCCCCCCCCACAGGACAGAGAATCCGGGTAGTTAGGGGCGTGGCCAGCTCCCTTATAAAAGGGGTGGCCACGAGGCAGCCGAGCTGCCATTTTGCCTCAGCGACGGAGCGGAGAAGTTTTTTCCCTGCGCCTCCGTCGCTCGTTGGTATCACCGGGAAGCCTTTTGGGTCGATTTTGCCTAGCTAGCTTCCCTTTTTTTGCTTGAGATGCCTTCCAAAAAGAAGGCTGCTGCGAATTCAGCCCGGGCTGTTAGGAGGCGCAACCCAGGTCGGAGGACCGTGGTGCCGCCTCCTCAACAGCCACCTTTGCCATCCCCGGCCGGGGCTGGTGGCTTGGGGTCTATCGCCCATTGGCCCGATCAGAGTGCGGGCGCGGAGGGCGCTCCGGCCCGCGGCCCGCGAGCGGTGGACACCGCTCCTCCTCCTGCCCAATCCGTTGGGCCTATTGCTTTCGGGCCGCAGCCTCTCCCGGGGCCCTCTAGCCTTGGGGGGTGGCCCGGTGCCCTGCCTTGGCAGGTTTCCTCACCAGCCCTAACGGGCTTCGGTCCTGGCCAATGGCCATATATGGGCCATGGGGTGCAGGGACCTGTCCCCATGCAAGGGTCAGGCGGGCCGGCCGGCTCTTTGCCCATGGTCAATGTAGACACCTTACTGGCCCGTATTGCGGCCTTGGAGGCGTCTTTGGCCCGGGCCAGTCAGGCAGGCGCCCCTTTTGGGGTACCTTTTGAGGCGCTATCGGCAGCAGGACAATGGGCGGCGGGGAGGGTTGAGCTGCTGCAGGCGGGTGGCGCGGCTCCGGCCACTGCCTCGCAGCTCCCCAGCCAGCAACCTGGTGCGGGCCAAGCCCCGGTGATGAGCTCTTCATCGGTCGTGAGCTCCGACGCCCCCAGTGGGCCAGAACCCCCGGTGGGGGCGGCCCGCGGGGGTGCAGCATGTGAGTATATGGTGCAAACGAGTACATCCACACACATTCCCAATATAGGGGGGGCCTTTCAGTGGCCTTGGCCTCGCGCGGGTGGTGCAGGGACTACGCCGCTGGCGACCCACCCGGCGACAACTACTGCCACCATGCCCACTGGGGTGGGCCTCGGTTCTTACACTGCTGGGAACGTACTTGGGGTGGCAGGGTTAACTCAGGCCCCTTTTGATAGGCCAGCTATCCCCTTTTCGGCTTTGCCGACGGCAGGGTATTCCTTGCCACTGGGTGATCACTTGGCACAGGCTACCAGAGAAAAGATATGGCGAGGGGAGTACGTAGATATCTTCTCACTCCTGAACAGAGAGCCCACCAAGGAAGAAAGGGAGGGTCAGGATGAGAAGGACTAGGAGCAGGCACGCCGCCGTAAGCCGCCGCGTACCTGGGCCAACTGGCTCCCCGCTTATTTAATATACATGGCGGTATATTTGAGGGCGCGGCCGGGTCTAGCTATTCCCATGGTCCAATATTTGGACAACATATATAGGGCGATGGTAGATTTCCCGGGCCCCTCATGGCTAGCATATGATGAGGAATTCCGTATGAGGATTCCCCTCCACCCCGAGATGAGATGGGACGAGCCGTGCCAGAGACTGTGGCTCTTGTATATGACACCCACACGTCCTGCCCCGGGGGATAGATACCATTGTGGACATGCGGTCCAGCGAGCAGCTCCAGTGCAGGTTACCCGCCAACCGGCGGGGCAGGGGGTTCCAGCCCGCCTGCTGTGCTGGACTTTCTCGTCCAATGGTTCCTGCAGTCGAAAGAACTGCAGGTATAAGCATGAGTGTCCCACATGTTCTGGTCCCCATGCAGCCTCTGCTTGTCCCAAACCTGGGGGGGCGCGAGGCAGAGGGAGGGGTGGACAGTGGGCTGGCAAGCCTGCCACGGATGGAACTAGTTCGCCGAAAGGCCCCCTCCCCAATTAAGGTGGACATGCTGGAGCGCTGGCTCGCATCGTACCCAAGGGGAGAAGACAGAGAGTATCTCATCCAAGGTTTTAAGCAGGGATTTCGTATCCCTTTTATGGGTGACAGATCCCCTCAGGATGCTCCCAACCTTTTATCCCTCAGAGGAAGGGAGGAGGTGGCCGCGGCCAGCATTAAAAAGGAATTAGACGCGGGCAGGGTCGCTGGACCTTTTCCCGCACCCCCTTTTCCCAACCTTAAGGTTTCGCCATTGGGTTTGGTTCCCAAAAAGTCCCTAGGTGAGTTTCGCCTTATTCATCATTTGTCCTACCCAGCCGGCCGATCGGTCAACGATGCGATACCTGATGACCTTTGTTCGGTCAGGTATACATCGTTCGACCATGCGCTGCGCATGGTGCGCTCGTGTGGCCCGGGTGCCTTGCTGGCCAAGTGCGACATTAAGTCAGCTTTTCGCCTCTTGCCGGTGCACCCGGGCGACTTTGAATTGCTGGGTTTTAAATTTAAAGGGGAGTATTATTTTGATAAGGCCATGCCTTTTGGCTGCTCCATATCATGCTCGGCTTTCGAGCGTTTTAGTACCTTCCTAGAGTGGGCTTTCGTCCGCAGGTCAGGGTCCCGGTCTGTAGCCCATTACCTGGATGACTTTTTATTCGGGGGTGAACGGGGCTGGGACACGTGTGCACGTCTCCTCAATACATTTCAGACGCTAATGCAGGAACTTGGTGTCCCTTTAGCGCCCGAAAAGACCGAGGGCCCGTCGACCGAACTAGTATTCCTGGGGGTTGAGATTGATACAGTAGTGCAGGCTTCTAGGTTACCGGGTGATAAGGTGTCCAGGATAGTGACCCTTATCTCGGAATTGCTGGCCAAGCGTAAGGCATCCCTGAGGGAACTGCAGGTGCTACATGGGCACCTCAATTTTGCTTGCAGGGTGGTCGCACCGGGCAGGGCTTTCGCCCGGCGCTTATGCGACGCCATGGCAGGGTTATCCAGGCCCCACCACAGAGTCAGGCTTACCCGGGGTATCAGGGCAGACATGTTCGTCTGGTTGCAATTCCTGAGGGAGTTTAATGGGGTCTCATTTTGGAGGTCTGACCTCCTGGCATCCCCCAATTTCCAGATCCAGTCTGATGCCTCAGGATCCCTGGGTTATGGGATGTACTTCAATGGGAAGTGGGCCTATGGTGGGTGGCCACCGGCATGGGCAGGCACAGGTCGCCTGCGGGATCTCACATACCTGGAATTTTTTCCCATTCTGGGGGCTTTGATGCTATGGGGCGAACAGTGGGCTAATTCGGTGGTGCATTTCTGGTGCGACAATGCTGCCGTTGTACACATTGTCAATGCACAGACTTCTAAATCGCCCAGAGTCATGGATCTAGTGCGCCATTTTGTGCTGCGCTGCCTGCGCCTCAACGTCTTGTTCAGGGCCAGGCATGTCCCAGGGGTTAATAACGATATTGCTGACGCTTTGTCCCGCCTGCAGATCTCCCGGTTCCGCGCCTTGGCCCCGGATGCGGAGGAATTTCCCTCGCCACTCCCGGACGAGATGTGGACTATTGGCAAGGAGAGGTGAACCGGGCGATTGGCCTGTCACTAGCGCCACGCACGCGTAAGGCGTATCAACAAGCATTCAATTCGTATAGGGCTTTTGCTACTCAATTTCACTTGCCAGAGACCTGGCCTATCCCGGTGGACCATGTTCTGCGGTTCATGGTTCACCTGCATGCACAGGGCCTTGCACCTCGCACCATAGCATCCAAGCTCTCGGCGTTGGCTTTTATGGCCAAAGTAGGGGGTCATGTGGATACCACCTCTGACTTCCGTGTGAGACACGTTTTGGAGGGGTGGGTGCGCGAGCGCGGGCGTTGCCCGGACGACCGGCACCCTATTTCCCCAGGGGTTCTTACCCAGTTGGCCCGGGGCTGGCCAGGCCTCTGTTTTGATCATTATGAGGCAGCCCTTTTTCATGCAGCCACAACGGTGGCATTTTTTGGAGCGCTCCGCGTCAGCGAACTCGTGATGCTGTCTAAGGCGGATGCAAGTGGTAGGGCACTGGAACTCGGAGATGTCTATGTCGCCAAAGACTGGGCCCAGTTGAGGATTCGCTCCTCTAAAACAGATCAGCATGGCGTAGGCAGTGGAGTAAGACTGCTACGGTGTTCTTTGGCAGACATCTGTCCGGTTGGTGCCCTACAGGAATACCTGGCACTGCGTGGCATGCACCACGGCCCGTTTTTCTGTCACCAAGATGGGTCTCCCCTTACTAAATTTCAGTTTTGGAAGGTGACAGCCAGAGCCCTCACCAGGGTGGGCCTACCAGGTGCCCGTTATGGCACACATTCGTTCCGTATTGGTGCAGCCTCTACAGCAGCTGCTTTTGGGTACTCTGGGGCTGACATACGCAGCATGGGGAGGTGGGGCTCACAATGTTTTCAGTTTTATGTGCGCCCACTCCCGCCATGAGTACCAATCCAGTCACCTTACCTCCCTTTTTCTCAATTTTCTTACAGACCCTGGGTGTCGTATTACACCGGTGACAGTATGGCTGGTGGGCCACAGCTATGTGCTCAGGGCAGCGCGTTACGCTGCGGCGACAGAGTGGGGACCCCGACTGGGACTGGGTGACCACGCCAGTCTCGCATGGCATGGTAAGCCTGGGATGTTATGGCGGGAGCTGCGGCCTTTCCTTTTTTCTGGCCTGGGGGCTGACCCGCCTGACATTCTAATCATCCACCTGGGGGGCAATGATTTGGGCCAGGTCACCGGCTTATCGCTCAAGCATGCGATTTGCGAGGACCTCGCCTACTTGCATTATGTCTGGCCTGCCACAGCCCTGGTTTGGTCGGACATTGTTCCGCGCCACTCTTACAGAGGGGGCGTTAACCTCCTGGCTCTTGACCGAGCTAGGCGCGCGGTCAATAAGGCAGTGGCGCGGTTTCTTACCACCAGGGCTTGGGGACGGGTTAGTCATCACCCCGATATTAGTCTACGAAATTATGACTTGTATGCAGGGGATGGGGTCCATCTGTCGCGAGGAGGTATGGACCTCCTGTTGGGTGACTGGCGAGCAGGCCTGTTGACCGAGCTGACGGTCTGGGGGGGGGCGTCAGGTCTTCTGTGAAGCCCCTCCGTGTGGCGGGTAGCACTGGTAAGGTAAACAGTATGACCCACAAGTATCCGGCAGGTTCGCAATTGACTGGACAACACTAGACAGGAATAAAGTAGTTAAACGTTGTCCGGTCAACGACGAACCAGGCGATGGGGTGATGATGATTGCTAACCAGCATGCATCACCCCTGTGATTTCACGGATACGCGTCAGAGGGTGGGGTCATGAGTTAGTTATTGACTACGGTCAACAATTTGTTTGTTGTTAACAAACAAATTGATACAAATTGATACATTGTAACCAATTGCCGTTGGCAATTTTGGGGTGGTACCTTACCAGTGTTACTTCGGCCTGCTTGCCTTAGGAATTATGATTGGTCGTTTTACCAATACAAATTTATAATTCGGACTAGGGCATTGAATCAATAAATGTGGCCCTTTGCTGTTATCCACTTTCAATGTTGTCTGTGTCCGTTATTGGGGGGTGCGCCTGCAATGCAAGCGCGGCGCCAAAATGGCCGCCGCGCCCTTTGCGGGCCCCCCCCACAGGACAGAGAATCCGGGTAGTTAGGGGCGTGGCCAGCTCCCTTATAAAAGGGGTGGCCACGAGGCAGCCGAGCTGCCATTTTGCCTCAGCGACGGAGCGGAGAAGTTTTTTCCCCTCCACCCCCTCCCTAGTTAACAGTGTGATTATGGTCGCTTCGGGGCCGGGTGGGAATTTTTGGTTGGGACCCATATTGGCTTCGGGTCCTGGCTTTTTTGCCCATCCCACACTGTTGCTATGGTTTGATATAGGGGTCTTTCTTCGTTCCTACTGTTGACTTTGGTCACATGGGCGGGTAGCACTGGTAAGGTAAACAGTATGACCCACAAGTATCCGGCAGGTTCGCAATTGACTGGACAACACTAGACAGGAATAAAGTAGTTAAACGTTGTCCGGTCAACGACGAACCAGGCGATGGGGTGATGATGATTGCTAACCAGCATGCATCACCCCTGTGATTTCACGGATACGCGTCAGAGGGTGGGGTCATGAGTTAGTTATTGACTACGGTCAACAATTTGTTTGTTGTTAACAAACAAATTGATACAAATTGATACATTGTAACCAATTGCCGTTGGCAATTTTGGGGTGGTACCTTACCAGTGTTACTTCGGCCTGCTTGCCTTAGGAATTATGATTGGTCGTTTTACCAATACAAATTTATAATTCGGACTAGGGCATTGAATCAATAAATGTGGCCCTTTGCTGTTATCCACTTTCAATGTTGTCTGTGTCCGTTATTGGGGGGGTGCGCCTGCAAATCAACACTGACTGCTCATTGGAAGGGCTAATAGTAAAGACGAAACTAAAGTACTTTGGACATCAAATGAGAAGGGAGGATTCACTTGAGAAGGCCTTGATGTTGGGAAAGGTGGAGGGCAAAAGAAGAAGGGGGAGGCCAAAGATGAGATGGCTAGATAGTATTGTAGACACAATGGGCATAGAACTGGGAGTGCTGAGGGGGATGGTGGAGGACAGAGGCGCCTGGAGAACAATGGTGCATAGGGTCGCAAAGGGTCGGAACCGACTGTGCGACTGAACAACAAAATGCTGTTGCAATGGTCCATGGGAGTCGAGGTGCTGAACTCAAGGAAGGTGCGAGAGACAAGGCTATGATGAAAAAGGCCAGCCCCGATACCCCGGGGTGGTCTGTATTTATTAACTACATTTGGGAGTCAGCACGCACAGCCCGTGTGAGACCCCCGTGACAGAAAACTTGCTATGTGGCACTCAGCTGGTTGGGTTACACTTACCAGCCTGCGTGCCCAGGTTGGGCATAAGCAGACTTAATCAGCAGATTGCGGTGAGACTCATTGTTTTCATGTTATCTTGAGTCCAAGAAGACTGTGTACCTATGCATAGCTATTTAGTCTGGCTGTGGTTGGTGTCTGCTTAGCCCTTTACGCGGACATGAACTAGACACCGTTTGCTGTTTGTGAGACCTGGGGTCTCTTTCCTCCTGACATTTGTCCTACCTCTTTCAGAGTCCTCAGCCAAGGAAACATGGAGTCACTATTGCTTCCTATTACTAATTTGCCCGTACCCAATCGTCTTTCCGGTCGAGCCAGGATGGTCTCGGGGTTGTTTGCAAATCCCGACAAACCCATTGGGAAAGGTAACTGTCCAATTAGCGGCCTGGGCAACCCACAGTATGCTCGTTTTCAACAGCCTAATAAGGCTTAAGTTTTTAAATATAGTATACAGGATATCTCTGGCATAATATAAAATACTCCTGTGTTCTCAATTTTTTAACTGTAGACCTTTCCCCCAAAATTGGCAGCTGAAGCACAGCAATGATTGCATTGATATCCCAATGTTCTACTGTAACGTCATTGCATATGCATTACAATTACATGTCAGATCTCATTGCATTATGACAGTTATGATTGGCATATCGATGACTCCATTAATTTAGTAGAAAGGATAGACAGTTCACTATTGATTTTCTAAGACATTCATGTACATGTTTGGCAGATCGAAAAATATAATCTAGTCCAATTTACAGCTGTTTGGAATCAACAGCCTTTCCAAACGTATTAACTTTATTCATTATTAAGGGATAAAACTCAATTAGCACTTCCAGTCTATACTACGAAAAGAAATTTCCCCAGAGTATACATATGTTGCTTAATAATGCTCCTAGCCAGTTGTATCCTGTCTTTAGCAGTGCGTGAAAGCTTTAGGCATATTTAAATAATAAGAAGAGAATCAGTTTGCCCTTCACATTTTGCAGCAAGTCAATATATAAGCACTTTGGTCACTGCTATTGAGCTATTGTTCTCATTAATCATGTTTTGTTTTCAAATAAAGTCAAACTTTTAAACTGAACAAACTACAAAAATGCAGAACTTTGTGCATTAAAAATGCTATATTTAACAATGCCTTTTAACAATGGCATTTTGGAAGTCTAAAAAGAGGAAGTTTTTTGTGAAGCTGGCAATCAGCCAAGTATGTTCCATCTATACCTATAAAATGGTGCGTTAACCGTTGGAATGTGACAAAGGATGTTGCACCAGGCCCCACTAGCCCGTAATGGGCCTCCGTTCACTCGCCTGAACCCAGTTCGCAGGTAACTGTCGGGTTGAAATTTTCGCCCGGGGGGCAGGAGCCCCTCGGACGCAAACAAAAAAAGTGAACTTCAATTCCCAACGTTCCTGGTGCTGTGCCGTGCCAGAGCCAATCAGGCTGAGTGGCGCAGCAAAAGGAACGTTCGGAAACGCGCCGCGGCCAATCAAAAAAAAGCCGCAAGGGAAAAACTGCTGCAGTAAGCAAAAACGCGCAGCCAAAACTACAAGCCCCAGCATCCTGCACGCCATTAGCGTGCAGAACGCTGACGGGCCAGCGCGCAAAAAATAAAAGTTAAAAAAAATGTCCGCTGCTGCTGCCATTCTTCCCCACGGGCCAGCCAGCATGGCCTGTGGGGGAAAAATAGCACCCCCCGCCGCCACTGCCCTTCCGTTCAAAGGGCCAGCCGGCACGCAAAAAATACAAGAACCCCCCCCCACAACTTCCCTTCTTCCCCACAGGCCAGCCAGCATGGCCCGTGGGGAAAAAAAGACCCCCCCCGCCGCACCTTCCCTTCTTCAACACGGGCCAGCCGTGAAAAAATAAACACAAACCAAAAACATTCAAAAACACACAAAAAACCCATAATGAATCACAAAAACAATAAAAAAGAAACAAGAAAAAACACAGACACCCCCTCCCAAAAAAAATCCCACACACACCCCCACCACCCAACCCCCCCCCCCGAGAACTTACCAAAAGACGACTTCCATCTATGAGGACCGTAACTCAAATGAGAAAAGAAAGAGAAAACTTACCGGAAGCGACACCCAAAGGACAGAAGAGAACAATTGTAGAGAGGCAACAATTGTAGAGAGACAGAAAAGCTCACCACCCCCATCCAGAGGCCAAAAGAAAAAAAACATTCAAAAATATTAAAACTAATAAGATTAATTCCAAAATTAATCAAATAAATTATAAAAACATTCAAAAATAAACACACTAATCTCAAAAATGACCAAAAAAAGAAATAACTTTTCACTCCAAAAAACCAAAACAAAAATTAAAAATGCGTAAAAATAAACATTAAATTAAATTAAAATTTGCATAAACATAAAACAAAAACGTTCAAAACCAATTTAAAGAGCCCGGCACTGAGGAAGCCAGCACGCAAAAAAAAAAAACAAAAACCTGGGAGCCTTCAAGTGCCTTGAAGCCACAAAATCACAAAACCTTACAACACCATTTAAAACAGCCCAGCACCATTGGTTCAAGAAAAAAACTGAAACCCTTTACTATCCAACACAATTTTAAAAAGCTCGGCACCGCCGGGCAAAATATGCTAGTTGAGAATAAAGTGTACCTAGCATTTATGTGGATTGCTAATATTTCCTGTTCCTGTGGATGCTTTCTTGTTTTTGCTGCATCTACAGAAGGTTTGTTGTTCTCCTGACCTGCCACGTGGTGGTTTCTTCACAAAACATAATTCTCTCTAATAGCAAACTTAAATGGGTCCATGCCAAATTGGTTTAGAAGCAAAATTGAGCCACATATCCAAATCAAAGAGACAGTGTGGGGAAGGTGGATGTTAGCTCTTTAACACTTCTATAGCACCTACATCTTATTTTAAAATTTGGCAGGAGAACTAGAGAAGGAGTCTATATGCAGGAGTTTCTCACTGTATTCAAAGCATGGGATACTTTGGTCGGTCAGGAACAAGTTTTGTACCCCAAGATCCCATGGATGGCTGCCTACCTCAACTCTTGTGAAGTTCAGAAAGCTGGTAGTGTCATAGCCAAAAGAAGAGAAAGAAGCTTGCTTCCAATTTCTTTGGGTTTATTTTTATGCTAACATTAGAGTTTTAGAAAATAGGTGCTTTGTTTTATAACAAAACGTGTCCTGGTTTCATTGCCACATTCCACTGAATGTTGGCAAGGGAGTGACTTTGGAATCCACAAAAAGTACCAATTCTTGTTGTAACTCAATTACTATAATCTTCCTTTTTAGTCATTTGAATGACTAAACCATACAAGAAGTTAAAAGCTAGTGCCTTAGCTAACAATGCTCAGGGCTTCTAGGAGTTGTAGCCCAAGAAAATCTGTATATTGAACTTTAGGGACAAGAGGAATTTACAAAGATCAAAATCCTCAGACACTCCTGACTAGATAATAATAATTTTGTGTCAGAAATTATTCTGCGTTGAAAGGAATTTTGCTGGAGCAACTCCACTCGGGACGCCCGAATGATGCTCCTTTCATGTCCCCAAGATGTTTTTTCCTACCAAAGTGGTCCCTATTTATCTACTTGCAATTTCTTGCTTTCTGTCTGCTAGGTTGGCAGGAACTGGGCTAGAGATAGGCACTCATTCCTTCATGCAGTACCTGGGTCTCAAACTGCTGACTTTCCATCCTTTCAGCTAACAAGGTGAGATTCTTAACCACTGAGTCACTACAGTTGCTTAAGTTATTTCTATTGTCCTAGAGCAGTGTTTCCCAATCTTTGGTTTTTGGACTTCAATTCCTGATCAGCCAATGTACTGACTTAGGCTTCTGAAAATTGAAGTTCCTCTATGAGGCATGGCATGGGCCCCCTATTGGGAACCACTGTCCTAGAGGTATCTCCAAGCCCAGCATGTTTGTGTGTTTTTGTATGTGTAGGGTGGCCAATAGGTTCTGTGTTAGTTCTAAAAACAGAGATTCTGTGATGGTGATAGGTCTCCCTTGCTTGAAAGCCACTTGTATTCGATTTTAGGAAATGGTGTTCATCTTTACAGTCAAAGAGCTAGTGGACATGGACATGTGGCAGGCATGACTAGACACCAGAGTGCATCGAACACTGTTACCTTGCCCGCCGTAGTGGTCCCTATTTATCTACTTGCAATTTCTTGCTTTTGAACTGCTAGGTTGGCAGGAGTTGGGACAGATGACAGGAGTACTCACTTCATCGTGCAGCACTCAGGTCTTGAACTGCTGACCTGCCTACCTTCTGATTGTAAAGTTCAGCTTCTTAAGCACTAAGCCAGGAATGGTGATAAGACCTACATAAAACACTTGGGATGGAAACTAATTAATTTCACCCCATGTACTATGTGATGGCGAACCTTCTAGAGACCGAGTGCCCAAACTGCAACCCAAAACCCACTTATTTATCGCAAAGTGCCAACACAGCAACAGGGGAGAAAGGAAACGCTCCCATTGGGCTGCTGGGCATAGGGGCAGGGTGAACTCTGTGTTGTGGTGACTGCTCATGTGCCCACAGAGATGGCTCCGAGTAATTGTAGAAAGAGACCAAGAATATTGAAAATTTTATGTTACCGTATTTTCCAGCGTATAAGGCGAATGGGCGTATAAGACGACCCCCAACTTTTCTAGTTAAAATGTAGAGTTTGCAATATACTCGCCGTATGACTACCCCTCTTCCAACAGCGGCGTCTTCGGAGCTTCCCGGGCTGGGGATGGCTCCCTTTACCTGCTGAGGGTGGTGGTGCGGAGGAGGAGGAGGAGCAGCTGACTGGCAGGGAAAGCCAGCTTGGGGTGGGGGCTGGGCAAATGGCCCAAGAATCCAAAGAGCCTTAGGGAAGGAAACTCAAATCTGGAGACTCCCTACCTAGGAAACCCTGGGAAGGGTGGCCATAAATCAGGATGCCATTAGTACTATCATCATCATTTTTAATATTAATATTTAATATTTTAATATTACCTTTGGGTAATAATAATAAGTTTTATTTCTATCCCGCTTTCCTGACACAAGTGTCACTCAAAGCGGCTTACAACATATATAACCTATTCCCCTTCACCAGCGGGGAAGGTAAAAGGAGCCCCGTCGGGCTCGGAGCCGCTGCGAGCCACGCCTCCCTTTTACCTTCCCCGCCGGTGAAAGGGGCGGGGAGGTGCGGCTCGCGGCAGGTTCGTTAGTAATAGCAAGTGTATGCATGGGTTTCTATGTAACCTCTCTGTTTTCTGCAAGTTCTCTGAAATTAGGAAGGATTCAGATAGGGCATTCTGCACTTATCCCCTAAAGTGGATAAGCCAGAAAAAAATAGCATTTCTTTGGGATGTGCACTGCAGTGGCTCAAGTGCCTAAGACACTGACTGGAGGACAGCAGGTCAGCAGTTTGATTCCCGAGTACTGCAGGATGGAATAATCTCCTGTCTTTCTCCCAGCTCCTGCCAACCTAGCAGTTCGAAAGCAAGAAATTGCAAGTAGATAAATAGGGACTACTTCAGTGGAAAGGTAAACAGCATTCCATGCACTCCGGTGTCTAGTCATGCCTGCCACATGACCACGGAAATGTCTGCAGAAGTAGACAGAGATGGCTCTTCGGCTTTGAAACAGAGATGAGCACTGAACCCTAGAGTCAGATACAACTGGCTTTTGAGCAAGGGAAACCTTTACCTTACACATTCAGTGGTTTAACTTTATGAGTTAAACTATCTCCACCTAGCTTACTGTTAAGAGAAAAAATAGGAAGCTTAGGCAGAAATTCTACGCAAGGCTTTCCAGTTGAATCTTTCTCTACATAAAATATATTTAGATGTCCATGAAGCAGATGGAACTCTCAGAATGGCTGTTGATGGGATTTGTAGTCCAAACAATCAGAAAAATCCCATCCTTACAAATGACAGCTGTCAGGATACCAGCCATGAAACCATAGCTACTAAAATGATATCAAACTGCTGTAACATAGTGCATTGATACACTTTTAACTTGGTTGAGCAGGTGTATGGAAGTGTACATAGCAATGAGCAAGCAATCGCACTTATGTACCACCCCATAGTGCTTAGTGCACTCTCTGGGTGGTTCACAAAGTAATTAGTACGTAATAATAAATTCATGTCAGAGGTTACTCTGGGTTGAAAAGATTTTTGCTGGCGAAACTCCACTCAGGGGATGCCCGAATGAGGCTCCTTTCATGCCCCAAGTGCAGCCTTTGGGTAGAGAAACCCAACCTTCCAGTCTCCAAGTTCAGCGCCTTTAGTGTATGAGAACCAAGACAATAGAAACAGCCGAAAGGTTGGCTTAACACATCTTTATTGCATGATGGTCCGGGGGACATGTGGTAATGGCGGATGAACAGCTCAATATATACTGTGGCTATAC
Organism: Bradypodion pumilum; assembly: GCA_035047305.1. Taxonomy (NCBI): domain Eukaryota; kingdom Metazoa; phylum Chordata; class Lepidosauria; order Squamata; family Chamaeleonidae; genus Bradypodion; species Bradypodion pumilum. The sequence goes on from JAWDJD010000001.1 coordinate 95,561,411, forward strand.
ATTTGAATGTGGCTCCTCGATAGCCCATTGGCTACTGTCTGCGTGACGTCATTCCCCGTCACGCCCTTCTTGTCCAGGTGAGGTGATGGCGGGAATCTTCCCGCGCTGTAGGTATTTGGGGAATTGGAACCATGTGAGCTGGGCGCTCGCTATTGCCCCTAGTGGTCACTAGCTCACGTCCTGATACAGAAGGTTACAGTGTTACAGCTGGTGATTATTATATCCACTCATTCGAGTGTTACATTCTTAAAGGCACAGTATTCCAAACACAACATCCCTCCCCCCTAGGATGAGACAAAGTCTCTCATCCAATATGGTTTATTGCAAGCGCGTTTTGGGCGCAAGGCTGGCTGGCTTGTCCCGGGGGCGCTATCACTTCTGTGTTCCCTGGGCTCTTGTCCTGCAATGGGAGAGGGAGACTCGTTAGTGACTTGCCGCGGTTCCGCGGCTTTCGGGGTAGGGGTAAACTCCATTGTGAAAAAACCGGGGGCACTGGGGGCTAACAAAAAAACCCCGCTTCTTGCTTGGATGGGTGGGTGACCACTCCGAAACCCCCCCGGTTTTGTAACTCAAAATCAAAATCATCTTCTGGGGTATCTGTGGGGGTATCCCTCAGGATATCTGCGGGGACAAACTTATTCCCTTCCCCCCTTGGTGGGGACCACTGACCCCCCTCTCCTCCCCCTTGGGCTGAACGGGTGGGGGAGAACCCTAACGTTGAATCCTGTTCCGCGCTTTCCGCACTCTGGTTTCCGGAAACCCGGCGCCGGAGTTGGTCCGCGTGTCGCCTCCAGAGTAGACCTATGCTGGTCTCGACGCAGTACGACACGGGACCCATTTGCCCAATGACTACGCCCGGCACCCAGGCTGGCCCTGCGCTAGCGTAGTTTCTGCAATGGACCGGGGCGCCTAGTTCGAAACTCTTTGTGCCCGCTAACCCGATGTTCCTCCCAGTGTCTTCCACCCTCAAAGGGTCTAGCCTGGTCAGTACCGTGGTCAGTTTTCTACGCATTAGGAGCTCTGAGGGCGAGTATCCTGACGCTAGGGGGGTCACCCTATATCCCAGCAAAAACTGGCACAACTGCAGGTATAAATCCCTGGGGCCCATGCGCCTCAGCGCGTCTTTGGTGGTACGCACGAGGCATTCTACTTGGCCGTTCGTCGCCGGGTGGAAAGGCGTGGAGGTGATGTGCCGGATGGCGTTGATTTCGGTGAATGCCCTGAATTCGGCGGACGTGAAGCAACTAGCGTTATCGCTAATGAGCGTGTCGGGTATGCCGAACGAGCTGAACACCCTGCGCAATTGTTTAATTGTTGCGGCTGAGGAGGTGCTCGCAACTGGGATAACCTCCAACCACTTGGAGTAAGCATCCACTATGAGGAGAAAAAGCGATCCTCTGAAAGGGCCCGCGAAGTCAATGTGCACGCGGGACCACGACCCCTTTGCCGCATCCCATTCCCTGTGTGGAAGTCGAGCCTCTTCGGGTCGGGAGCTCTGGCAACTCTCGCAAGTGCCCACCATGTGCTCGATATCGGCGTCCAACTGGGGCCACCAGAAGTAGCTCCTGGCCAGTGCCTTGGAGCGGACAATTCCAGGGTGGCTGACGTGCAGCAGCTTGAGCACTCTTGCTCTCAGGGACTCAGGGACGACCACCCGCTGGCCCCACAGGAGGCAACCCCTCTCCATGGACAGTTCTAACTTTTTCCTGAAAAACGGGGCAAATTCCGCCGCCGGGGAGGACGTTGGCCACCCTTTCTGCACCCATGAACTAACCAGGGCCAACGTCTTGTCCCTGCCCGTCGCCTTGGCGATCTCTGCGGGCACTACGGGGGGAGAATCTAGGACCTCTATCATGAGCACTTGGTGGTCTTGTTCCACCTCGCACACGTGGCTGCCCGTGTGGGGGAGGGGAGACCTCGACAGGGCGTCCACGTGGCTTATGTCCTTTCCAGGGCGATACACCAGCGCGTTCTGGTATGCGTTTAAAAAAATGGCCCACCTGAGCATCCTAGGGGACAGAATCTGTGGCGTGGGCTTGTCTGCGGTAAAAATGCCTAGCAGGGGCTTGTGGTCAGTCACGACGGTAAAGGGGCGGCCATAGAGGAAATCGTGGAACTTCTTTGTCCCAGCAATTATTGCTAATGCCTCCCTGTCTGTCTGTGCGTAGTTATGCTCTGCCTTAGACAGGGACCTGGAGTAGAACGCCACCGGGGCCTCCCGCCCGTTCTCCAACACGTGGCACAGGACCGCCCCCACCCCCACTGGAGATGCATCACATATCAGAACCACTGGTTTCTTGGGGTCAAAATGGGTTAATATGGCGTCCGAGGATAAGAGTTGTTTCAGCTCATTGAATGCCCTCTCCTGGCTCTCGCCCCATTTCCACGCCTCGTCCTTTTTCAGTAACTTATGAAGCGGCTCTGCTACCGACGCCTTCCTAGGCAGGAAGGAATGGTAGAAGTTTAAGAGCCCTAGGAACGACTGCAGTTCGGGCTTGGAGGTGGGGCGAGGAGCATTTTGAACGGCGGCCACCTTTGATTCGGAGGGTTTAATGCCTGCAGGGGTTACCCGAAAACCCAGGAACTCAACCTCTTTTGCGAAGAAGACGCATTTGTCTTTCCGCAACCTCAACCCTGCCTTTTCAAATACCGTCAGTACTTTGTCTAGTCTCTCAGCCAGTTCTGACTCACTCCCCCCCGTTATCAATACGTCATCAAAGTATGGCAAGACCCCCTCCAGACCCTTTAAGAGGCGTTCCACGAGCGATTGGAAGATACCTGGTGCCGAGTTCATGCCAAACTGTAGGCGCGTCACCTGGAACGCCCCCTTATGAGTGACTATCGTCTGCGCAGAAGCTGCAGCTGGGGTTACCGAGAGCTGCTGGTATGCCTGCGCCAGGTCAAGCTTTGCGAAACACTTCCCCCCATGTAACCTGGCCAACAGGTGGCTGACTACCGGTACCGGATACGCATTAGGGCGTATCGCCTTATTAATGGTGCATTTGTAATCAGCGCATATTCGAACCTCCCCGTTGGCCTTAAGCGCTGTTACAATCGGAGTTTCCCACTCCGCGGAATCAACAGGAACAAGGATCCCCTGGCCCACCAATTTGTCCAGTTCCGCCTCTATTTTGTCCTTAAGTGCAAAAGGCACCCTTCGCGGTTTGAGTCTTATTGGGCGGACCTCCGGATCCAGGTCGAACGCAACTGGGGGCCCCTTGAATTTTCCGAGTCCCTTCTTGAACACTTCGGGATGTGCGTTACACACCTCCTGTATTGGGTCAGTCCCAACGGCATGCACCCCCCCAATGAACAAACCCAGGGGCTTAAACCATTGAGTCCCGAGGAGACAACAACTCCCCCCTTTGAGAACAACCAGAGGAAGCGCCGCAGCGTGTTGCTTGTATTGGACCTTGAATTTTCCAACCCCCAACACCGGAATGCTATTTCCCTGCACGTCCCGTAGCGTAGACCTCAGTGCTTTGAGCTTGGGCCGCACGTTGGGGGAAATTCCCAGAAACTCCCTCTGTGAAATGATGGAATATGAGGAACCCGAGTCTATCTCCATCTTAACAGGGACCCCTTGCACCAGCACCTCAACAAAATATTGTGGGTGTCCTAAGGACACGCTGTGGACTGCCGTGTTGTCGTCGCTGTCGTCGGAGATGTGGCCCACGCCGTCCTGCTTCCTCGAGGGCCGGACGCCTTCCTGGTGTTTCGGTGAGCAGTCTGTTGAGCCTCTCTGGTCTCTGCGCCGCCGTCTGCAGACCTTTGCTATGTGGCCTCGGCGCCCGCAGTTGTGGCACTCGGCCTTCCTGAATGGGCACCTGATGCGGTCATGGGACGCCCCGCAGCCATCGCAACGCCGGCCATCCTTCCGCACCTTCCGAATGTCCTCGTCCTCGCTGCTCTCCGTGGAGGAGTGTGGTGCCCGCCTGGCCGCTTGCACAGAGCCCGCTGCCTTGTCGGGTTGTGGGGGCCTTGCTCTGAACCCCTTAACCCCGGCCCTCGTGGCTTCCGCCGCCTGCGCCTCCTTCACGACCTCTTGCAGCATCGGAGGCGGCTCCTTGTTCATCAGCTTTCGCTGAACCTCCTCATCCCACAGGCCGCACAGCATGCGGTCCCTGAGGGCGATTTCCAGGTTCTCCCACTTGCATGGGCCGGCGGCCAAACAGAGGGCCGCTGCAAAGGCAGCCACGGACTCACCAGGTGCCTGGACTCTCTTCAAGAACGCGTCCCGAGCCGAAAACATCGAAACCGAGGGCTGGAAATGGTTGTGCATCGCTTTCAGGAGCTGCTTGACCGGCACTTCGTTCACCTTCTTCGGAGACACCAGGTCCACCAATACCTTCATGGCGGGAAACCCGAGCATCCTGATGAGAATGGCCCTCTTCTTCCCCTCGTCTGAAATGTCGGACACCATCAGTGCGCTTTGGAAGTCCATCTCGAACAGCTCCCATTCTTCCGGTTTGTTGATGTTGAAACCGGCCTGCATTGTCTTGATTCCGTGGGGATCCATCATCCCACCTTCGTCGCCAATTTAGTGTATGAGAACCAAGACAATAGAAACAGCCGAAAGGTTGGCTTAACACATCTTTATTGCATGATGATCCGGGGGAACATGTGGTAATGGCGGATGAACAGCTCAATATATACTGTGGCTATACATTTGAATGTGGCTCCTCGATAGCCCATTGGCTACTGTCTGCGTGACGTCATTCCCCGTCACGCCCTTCTTGTCCAGGTGAGGTGATGGCGGGAATCTTCCCGCGCTGTAGGTATTTGGGGAATTGGAACCATGTGAGCTGGGCGCTCGCTATTGCCCCTAGTGGTCACTAGCTCGCGTCCTGATACAGAAGGTTACAGTGTTACAGCTGGTGATTATTATATCCACTCATTCGAGTGTTACATTCTTAAAGGCACAGTATTCCAAACACAACAGCGCCTTAACCACTAAGTTTTGTCCCCAACATGCTGGGTACTCTTTTTATAGACCTCAAAAGGATGGAAGGCTGAGTAAATCTTGATTCCCATCAGGATTGAACGCACAATGTCAGCAGTTTCAGCTGCAGTTCAGAAGTTTAACCACTGTGCAAAAGGTAATGGTTTCCCTTGCTCGAAAGCCAGTCAAATCGGACTCTAGAGTTCGGTGCTCATCTCGGTTTCAAAGTTGAAGAGCCAGCACTGTCTGCTTCTGCAGATGTTTGCATGGTCATGTGGCAGGCATGACTAGACACCGGAGCATTGTTTACCTTCCCACCAATGTGCTCCCTATTTATCTACTTGCAATTTCTTGCTTTTGAACTGCTAGGTTGGCAGGATCTGGGACAAAGACAGGAGCTCATTTCGTCCTGCAGTACTCGGGAATCGAACTGCTGACCTCCCGGCTTCCTGTCAGCATCTTAGCCATTTCAGCTGTGCTACCAGGGCTCATATATTGTTTCCTGTTCAATCACTGTCCAATGTAATGTCTCTTGGTTGTTGTAGAAAAGGCAACTAAAACATTTTGATTTAGAATGATGCAACATTTGAGAAAACACCCATCCCTTATGGGCTTCGCTTCACTTCATCATCATCCATAACATATGAGCTTGGAGTTTCTGCTGTAGCTCCCGGGAGAGGGAACAGCACTCTGGTCTCTGTAGTGTGAAATCTTCCCCCTCTGAAAATGTATTATTCCTCTACAGTGCAATGACATCTCCGAGCCCGACGGGGCTCCTTTTACCTTCCCCACCGGTGAAGGGGGCGGGGAGGTGCGGCTCGCGGCATCCCTGCCCCCTTCACCGGCGGGGAAGGTAAAAGGAGCCCCGTTGGGTTCGGAGCCGCCGCGAGCCGCACTTCCCTGCCCCCTTCACTGGCGGGGAAGGTAAAAGGAGCCCCGTTGGGCTCAGAGACACTGTGAGCCGCACCTCCCCTCCCCCTTCACCGGCGGGGAAGGTAAAAGGAGCCCCGTCGGGCTCAGAGACACTGCGAGCCGTACCTCCCCGCCCCCTTCACTGGCTCCTTTTACCTTCCCCGCCGGTGAAGGGGGTGGGGAGGCGCGGCTCGTGGTGTCTCCAAGCCCAACAGGGCTCCTTTTACCTTCCCCACCGGTGAAGGGGGCGGGGAGGCGGCTTGCGGCGTCTCTGAGCCTGACGGGGCTCCTTTTACCTTCCCCACCAGTGAAGGGGGCAGGGAGGTGCGGCTCGTGGATACCACCGCCCAAGCCGGGGGTGGGGGGTGAGGAGGAGGAGGAGCAGCTGACCAGTGTGTGGGAGGGGGAGCCAGCCGCGAGGCTGAGGGTGGTGGTATCTGGGCGGCCCCTTGGTCCGGAGGCCTCGCGGTGGCGGTGGCTGGTTTTCCCCGCCAGTCAGCTGATGCTCCTTCTCCTCCGCACCACCACCCCCAGCCGGGGGTGAGGAGGAGGAGGAGCAGCAGCTGACCGGCGGGGAAAGCCACCGGCGTGACGCGTCCGGAGCAAGGGGCCACCCGGATACCACCACCCCAGGGGGGGTGAGGAAGAGGAGGATCAGCAGCTGACTGGTGGGGAAAGCCATTCACCGCCTACGCCGCAAGGCTGGGGGTGGTGGTATCCTGGTAGCCCCTTGCTCCGGAGGCCTCGCGCAGCGGCGGCGAATGGCTTTCCCCGCCGGGCGGCCCCTGGCTCCAGAGTACCCGGCGTATAAGACGACCCCCAACTTTGGCACAGATTTTTGGGGTTTAAAAAGTCATTTTATATGCCGGAAAATTACGGTATTTATCTAAAAAAGAAGGAGGTCTGGGTTTGCCTAATGTTAAGAACTATTATAGAGCCTTCCAATTAAAAATGTTATAAACAATTTGATGAAAGATGAAATAATCTGGGAAGAAATTGAAATGAAGGAGTTAAACTGATTTGGGAAAGCTTTTTTTAAGATAAAGACAGAGAGAAATTGCAGATAAAAATAAATTAACTAAAGAGATGGTGAAAATTTGGAGGAATTTAAAGAATAAATTAGTGCCATATATTACCTCAGTTATTGAGTTAGAAGACATAAAAACTTTTCCAGTAAGGATTGATATTAGACAAACATGAAGAGTATTTGGTGAAAGATTGGATACAAATATGTGAAAATAATGAAAAGAGATCAGAAATATATAAACAAATGAATTTGAATTGGTTTCAAATAGTACTGTTAAACAAGTGGAATGAGAGATATAAGGAGTTGAGTGGTTTGGGTAGGAAATTGACAGAATTTGAAGAAATAATTCATAAAATAAGAAAAGGATTTATGGGATTAAAAGGAGTAGTGAGCAAATTATATAACATTTTAACTCAGAAGGGAAATCCACATGAGGTTTTATGAGAATTATCGGGGCAGATTTCGGAAACAAATTGGAAAAGTAAATGGACAAAAATGATTATGAGGATCTGTCAGTAAGGATCAAAGAGCACAATAATAAATTGTTGTGGAGATGGTACTTGACTCCAGTGCGGTTAAATAAAATGGATAATATGAAAACAAAAAAAATGTTGGAAATGTCAAAATAAATTGGAAACATACGAGCATATGTGGTGGAGTTGTAAAATTACATCTGACTTTTGGGGAAAGTTAGAAAAAGTAATTGGAGAAATAATGGGTTTTGACCTTAAACTGGATTCGAGTACTGCTCTTTTGACTGATTTGGAGAAAATATAGATAAAAATATGAAGGACTTGTCATTCATTTCTCTAACAATGGTGAGACAACATATTGCAAATAATTGGAAAAATAAATCAAAGTTAAAGGTAGATGATTGGTACAAAGAGATATGGGAAATAGCTTTAAATGATAAATTCACATTGAAGTTGAACTTGAAAAAAAAAGGTTTAATCAAAGAAAACAGATTTTGGGATATTTGGAGGCCGTTTTTGGAATATAAGAGTAAGGGTGGCACTCCTGTACCAGATCAAACGAGTGTTTGGAAATAATAACATAGGTATGAAAAATACGGCTTTTTCCAGGACATTGTAGATAACACTGGATGAGATTGTTATTGCTTATTTTGTTTCAATATGAGATATTAATGAAGATGATTGGGTAAATGAATAATAGGTTTTTTTACATGATCGAAGAAAATGTTTAGAAATACTAGATTTAAAGGTACATAATGAGAGTAAAATAAGAGAGATATCTTTTATAAATGAGATAATATTTTGTATTTGATATATATGTTTTGCTTATGTTTATGTTTTTTATATGAATTATGTTATTATGTTATTAAAGTCAATATTTTTTTTAAAAAAAGAGAGATGGCTCCAAGTGCCACCTCTGGCACACATGCCAAAGGTTTGCCACTACTGTACTATGATAAGTATGCTCACATGATTCTTAGTAACACTGTGTTTCTGTGCTAGTAATTCATACCTCAGCAAATGGAATGTCAGTAGCTGAGCTGCTCCATGTTTTCCTTTATGTGAGTGATGATTTACATAGAGCACATTACAGCAGACTGTCTTCCTCCAGAATCCTATTAACATGAATGTGGATTATACAGGATCAGTACTTGTCACTAAACTGCATTATTGAGCAAGGATAGTCTGGACTAGGTGTATCATAAACAGAGTATTGCAAGGCAGTCCAAGTACCCAATAAAGGCATGAGGAAGAACTTCAATAATGATATTGAAATCTTCTTTTTATATCTTTTCTTAACTTGTTATAATAAAATGCCAACTGTCACTGAAGAGCTTCACCAAATTCCGTTAAATTCTGTTATTTTGCACAGTAAATAGCCATGAAAATGCCATGGTACTTACTACAAATCCTTTGTCCCCTGCTAACGCCTTCTATCACAACCGTCTAATTACTATGTTCAGCAGTAACCTTTGGGGACTTCCATAGGTAATTAGAACTCCAGACCTTTTCCACAATAATCCATGAAAGACCTTTAACTAGAAAGGATTATGTGACACCAATATTCTCAAAATCACATATTCCCTGCAGTTAATTGTTTCAATTAATATTTGGCAACAACATAGACATTCAACAAAGGTAGATACATATTCTAGTCTCAGGGACATTTTGAAATGGATGAGTTGCAGCAGTATTCATTGAAAAGTTCCTTGTAGATGAAAAATACCCCTTTCAATGTAACTTTGTATTTCTAGCTAGGAAACCTTTCCCATTCCATGTTATTAAATCCGACTACTGTATTTCCAATGTTTAGAAATGACTTAAATGAGCAAGTTAAAAACAAGGTGCAAATGTTTAATTGCCAAAATTGGTCTTGTTTTGAAAAATCTTCTCAGATATATAATATATCGGCATCAATTTACTTCCACAATTTTCCCCCTCCACAGCCACCTGTGTATAACTCAAGTGTTCAAAACATTTTAAAGGCCTAAATAATTAGCACTTCCATTCCCCCCCTTTGAAATTTATAGTTGTATAAGGTTATATCCTCCCTCATATACATATACCAATATGATAATATCATTTATTGATTGTATTGTGCTTCATATGCTACCTGATTATAAATCTCCTGTGTCTATAATGGTAGGTGTAGCAGCAGGAATGAATTGATGGATGGAAGCATTTTAGAAGGGCTCATTGGGCAGGGAGATTAAGAAAGCCATGCCTTTTTTTTTTTGCATTAAATTGTAGATGAGGCTAATGTCCAATATCCATTTTTCATAATATTCAACTTTTGATTAAACTTTTAAAAATAACTAAAGCTGTCTGAGTGATTCTTTTTTCATTTGTTTTATGGCAGATTCCAGAAATTACTAAGAACTTTAGCTCAAAATAAAGAGTCATTTTCTTATATGCTTATTAAATTAAGGAGAAAATCCACGATGGAACTCACTCTGATGTAAAATAGGCATTATTGAACATCATAGCATTTCCGAAACATTTTTCAAAGTGTGATATTTCTCTGAAATTTAAACACACCATAAATTGCCCCAATTTCTGCTAGCCTACTCAACATTTGGGTTTCTTTGAAGCCAAGATTCACAGTGAGATAATTTTCAAAATGTTTCTCTACAGAAGAGACACAAGACCCTCAAAATGCTTATCCTTCCTTTTCATTTGATAGCAAAATGTGTCTCAATTAAGACTGCATAGCAAACAGTCTGAGTCCCAAAGATGAACATTATGGAATTGTAAGGGGAATAGGTTTATCACTGGGTTTTTTTCTTCTTCTTCTTCATCTGCTGTATCCAAATCCAAATATTGGCAATTATCATGGGCATCAGCCATGAAGACTGTCCTGAGAATATAATGCAGTCAGTGGCCTTTCATCTGCCTTCCACATCGCAACATGATACCTGTACCACTGATCCATTTCCTTGAGTCACTTTCTGATCCTGAGCCCTTTTGACATGCAAAGTCCTCATCAGCCCCAGGGTTGCTGCCCTACATCAAGATGGATTCAAGTGAGATTCAATCCACTTGGGGACCATCACCCTTCCCTGTGGACTCTGGCATGCAAGGCCATTTGTCCTCAGGATTGTCAGGTTAATTAACCGCCACCTGACACTCAACATTGAGTTGCTGGCAGTATAGTCTATTACCATAGCAGGATAACCTGGCCAGACTATAGGGGTTTTTTCCTGGTCTCAAGGTGGGTTGTTTTTTTTTATTGGGGGGGGGGGGTTAGAATTAAAGTCACTGTTCTCAATGCAGAGATACTTAACTTGTGAACGCAGATGTTATGCTTGTTACCAAATAAAACAATTACCAAAGTATGAGCTGGAAGGGACTGATGGATAATAGAGTCAAGGAGGCACCATAAGAAATTGAGCTCCTAGCTTCTGGCTCCTAAACTATTGAGCTATCCATCAATTCATTTGAAAGTGGGCAGTTGCTTATACATCAAGAGAGAAATTAGGATAATGAAGGTGGAAGAAAACTCATTGGTGGTTGTGGTGGACAAGTCCCCTCTATTGAAGGAAATCAGTTACAGCAGCATCACTGATATTTTATCAGTGTGTCTGTTATTTGCAGAGAATCAGTTCTGAAGAGAAGCAATGCTAAGTGATATGATTTTTCTGTTTACTCATACTTTCATTGGAGGTCTTCTTTCTGTGCATCTAAAAGCCCAATTGCACTTACATAGAGTTGGCAACTATGGCTCCCCAATATTTTCATCCTTCAACTCCCAGAAACTCCAGCTAGAACAGCTAATGGTCATAGTTGCAGTCAAGATAAGATCTAGACCTGTGATGGCTAACCTTGGAAATCCAGCTGTTCTTGGGCTTCAATTCCCAGAAGCCCAAGCCAGCAATCCCAAGCCAGGGCAGGTTGAGGACTTAGCCATCCCTCCCCCTGAGCCCCCATCAACATATTGTATTGTAATGTATTGTTTATAAGCCACCCTGAGTCGCTTCGGCGAGTGGGTGGCAATATAAATTTGAACTAATAATAAATAAATAAGTTCAAGAGCAGCTGGAGTGCCAAGGTTCGCGATCACTGATCTAGACTGTAAGGGTTGCCCACCTCTGCTGCAAATATCTGATGTGTGTAATCAAACCCTGATGCATCCCATTCCCACCAAATTTTCTTAAAGGGGAAAATGCTTTGCAAATGTGCCATGTGGAGTCAAGATGCAAAAGGGAGGAAGAATATACTTAATACTGGTTCACATATGGTCTGCATAGCTTGCTATATCTAATTGTGGCTAATAGACAAGCTGCTGGATGCATCTGTGTTACATGCCCGATTATGCACCTGCTTCTACAATGGAGCTGTACTTTAGCACCTTGGCAATAAGCCACAATCAGCCACTGCACGTTGCTCAGAATTTACATGAACACCAGTAGGTTTCTGGCTACTGACACAATTTAAAGCAGGGGTTCCCAACCTTTTTAAGCTGGGGGTTGGGTTAGGCTCTCTCAGACAGCTGAGGGGCCAGATGGCCATTTTGTCCTGCTTGCACGATGGGGTGGCCATTTTGAGGTCGGCATTTTGTCCCAACAGCTTCAAAGGGGTGGCCATTTTGTTTCTCTCTGGAAGGAGGGAGGGGGACGCCAACCCTCAATGGAGGCTTTGGACCTCCCTTCCTGACTGAGATGAATTGCCTGCTCCAGGAAAGGGTGAGTAGGGCTTGCTAGTCTTTCCTTGTGTGGCTGGGGTCCCGGAGTGGGGGGCAGTTGGATGAGACAAGGCCAGGAGCCCAATGGTTCTACCCCCTACCTGCAGCACCATTTCATATGGCCCACTGCCTGCTGGAAGCTGTATCGTGTATGGTTCCTTTTTAATATAAACAGCTTTGAAATGCTGTTTACAAGGGGGTGGCCTGTAAGTCCCTATCCATCCATATGTTTATGTATCCAGTGCATCTATGTGCTGCATGGGCAGGGACTTACAGGCCGCCATGTACACTAAAAAGGAACCACACATTGCACTTCTCGGTGCAATGGAGAGGATGTAGGACCACATGAAATGGTGCTGTGGAGTGGATCCAGCCCGTTGGGAACCCCTGATTTAAAGCCTCAAAGCCTACTAGTTGTGAGGATTATATCCCACCTCAAATGTCCCTCTGTACCATTTGCTGGTGAACATGAATGTTTGTTGCCATAATCATGATTGCTATGGTGTTATTCACTGATGTCTGTCCCTCTGGAACCTCCTTCCAACAGAATTGAGGCTACAGACAGAACTGCTGCCCTTCAGGAAAAGTCTGAAAATCTGGCTGGCAGGGCAGGTATGGGGCCTTAATGGGAATATGGCTCCAGCCTGTTGGCTCATCCCCAGTTAGTACTTAGTTAATATCCCTCCCTTTGTGTTGTTGTATCCCCCCCCCCATTCCCTTTTATTTCTTTTTCTTTTAATTGGGGTGGAGGGTAGTAGGGTGGGGAAGTGAGTAGGCGATTTGGGATTTTAAAATCTGTTTGTATACATTTTTAATTGTTGTACGCCACCCTGAGTTGGGTTCTCCTAATTGGGCGACATATAAATTTAAATAAATAATAAATAAATATTACTTCTACTACTACATATCATGTGACTCACAATACGGGTGGGAAAAAGTTTTCAAAATTATTTGCAATCATGGATATAAGCTGTCCTAATTTAACACAACATGGTGACAAATAATGTTCAAGTCCTTCCAAGATTCCTAACCTCCAGCATGAGAGTGAGACAATAGAATATCATGTTAAATAGACCTTTAATTTGTTCTAGCATGATTCTTATGTTCAGATAAGAAGATACTTGTGTGGGTAGGGAAGTCTGCTGGTCTGGATGAGGAGACAGAGACAGTGTTGGGTGGTGTTGAGAAACTAGGTTTGGATGATGGGTTGTGGAGGCCCTGTTTGTGTACCTGCAAAAAGATCTATAAATTTGGTGGGCTTCTCATTTTTAATTTTTAAAAAGTTTTGTTTGTTTGTTTTGAGGCCTCATTCTTATAAACTCCTTTTTTTGTCAAAGAGGGACACATGACTCTCCCCAAATCTCTCAAGATTTGAGTGTTTCAGTTCACTTTATCGTATTTTGTGCTGCATGATTATTAGTTGTTGCTGGTCTTATATGTATTATTTCCATTTGATTGGTATTTCATATTTATATTTTATAAAATGCCTGGGGAAGAGTTTTGTATTTAAAGATAATCTGAATTTTTAAAAAATGTGTAAAGAATTGTTACATCACAAATACTTTAATATATTTTAAGAAGCAGTATTATTCACAATCCTTCCTAGCAAAATGATGATAGTTACAGTTTCCATAGGGGCTGAACAATGAATGACCATTTTTTCCAGGATAAGGGAAATTCTCAGACTGATCTGTTACTCTGGAAGCAAGATGGGAAGTAAGATTTGTTTTAGAGTTGCTGTCACTTTAGAAGAGCTGCTAAATAAACTCCCTTTTGGATACCACTTTCTGAAAATTTATGGAACTCAGTGAATTACATTATTTTATCCTCCACATGCTGCTTTAATACATTCATTGGTACAGAGTAAGAGAACTGGCAGCCACTCAATGAACTAACTGTTAAGCCCACATCAAAGGGGTTTATTGTGGATCTGCACATCCATTGATTTTCAAACTAACCAGTGAGAATCAGAGTTCATCCTGTCTGAGTAACTTCAATAAGCAGGGGTTCCACAAACAATCCTATGGTTAATGGGATATTTTACTTCCCATAAACCCTCCTTCCAAAAACTCCAGAATGCATGAGCTTGAGTGGTCGTCCACTGAGTTTCAGACAGTTTCCAATCCTTTCCCCCATGAACAGGATTTACCACAGTGTAAAAATGAAGAATAAGACATAATTCCAAATTGGACATCTGGAAGCCTGTAGAAATTATAAATTAAGATATGTAAACAGTGTGGAAAAAAGAGGATTGCTCCAAACCATGATGTTCGAATAACATTCTCAACAAAGTAGCTTTTTTTAAAATCCCAACTGCCAAATAATTTAATTGGTGATAATAACAATGAACACAGACTTAGATACTCCATAGGACACTAATCATAATCATTTGTAATCATTTTTGATTTCACTTATCAAAGCAAGTTTTGACATAGATCAAAAAGTGTCTTCTGGTTAATGCAAATAGGGGACCAGGGAAGTCTTCACAGGAAAGTTCACAGTGGAAGGAAATGCTTAACCTTTCCCATGAGGATGAAATCCTCTCCAGCAATTTTCTCCTGTAGCTGAGCTTCTTTTCGTTTTGAATCTAAACTGCAGTATCCATTTTAACAAAATTGTACCAGTAAGTGGACATTAGCAAAGGAGAGACATCAGTTATATGTGACGTTATGCACAAGCTTTCATTGCTGATTCTGTCTTCCAAAAGCCTCATTCACACATCTTTCTTATGATGGAAACAGGCAGCTTGTTCACCCTGAATAAGGATGTCAAATCTTTTTTGTATCATCCTCATGCACAAAGAGCAGGAAAAACAGCATTCTTCTCCTTGTCAGTCAGGAAGTTTTGAAAGTTTGCAACATTCTCAACAGAGTTCTCCTATTGCCAAGGACATTTTGCACAGAAAATGTGGTGTGTGTGTGTGTGTGTGTGTGTGTGTGTGTGTGTGTGTGTGGTGTCTTACAAAATTGCCATTTCTGTAGTTTGCCTAGTTGTCAAAATCATATGAATTTGTCATAAGAAAGGCGGCGGCTGCTTTATTTAAGAAGCTGGAGCACTTGATGAGTTGCTTCTATCTTCATTAACATTAACCAATCCTTTTGTGCTTGCTCTGTTTTGCTACTCAAAGGGAAGAGATAGTAGAAATATGTTATGCAAACTAGAAGAACAAAAACAGGGTGCCGGGCGGACTGAGAGAGCATGACCCAGCCCCCAGCTTGAAAAGGTTGAGAACCCCTGATGTAGTACAGCAGTCTCAACAGGATGAGAAAGGAGACAAATTTGTTTATTCATTCATTCATTCAATTTGTATAGCCGCCCCAATCGACATGTGACTCTGGGCGGCATACATAAAATCCCCAACATTTAAACTATAGAAACCCTTAAAATTCCTAAAAATGCTGAAAAACTACCTGCCACCTGCACCAATTAAAAATCTAGTTAAAAGCTTTTAAAATCATGGGTGATCCTGCTCTAAATGAGCTGGGGTGGGTGGGTTTGCTCCTTCTCCACCTCCCCCACAACTGCCCTGCCAGCCAGGTTTTCAGCTCTTTCCTGAAGGGCAGCAGCTCTGTCTGGAGATGCAGTTCAGCTGGCAGGAGGTTCTGTAGGGCTGGAGTGGATACCGAAAAGGCTCTTCTTCTTGGTATTTTTAAAGAGCCCCTCTGGTCCGCTCTAGTGGGATGGGTAGATATCCTTGGGGCGATGCGGTCTCTTAAGTATCCTGGCTCATTACCATGTAGAGCTTAAAAGGTAATTACCAACACCTTGAATTGCACCCGGAGACACACTGGCAACCTATGCAGCTCCTGTAACAGAGATGAGGCACGGGCATAATGCCTGCACCTCATCACTACTTGGGCAGCTGCATTCTGAACCAGCTGCAGCTTCTGAATGGTCATCAAGGGCAGCCCCATGTAGAGTGCATTACAATCATCCAGTCTGGAGGTGACTAGAGCATGTGTGACCATAAGCAAGGTGTCCCGGTCCAGGAGTGGGCATAATTGGTGAATGACACAAAGTAGTGCAAAAGCCCTCCTAGCCACGACTGCCACCTACTCATCTGTGACAATCCGCTTACACCCAGGCCAAGCGTTTCCAGCTTCCTGATGATGGGATTGCAATAGTGTGTCAGATCTGGCTCTCTGGGCCAGATCTGGCCCTCTCTGTTCAGGCTTCTCCATCAGGCAAATCAGGTAGCGTCGAGCGAAGAACTCACTCCAAGTCTCTTCAAGCATTTTCATAATTGTATTACAAGCATAGCAAAGTCCCAAAATACATTCCAGTAAAAGATCAAAAGCACATAGTTAAAGCAATCTGTTGGGGGGGGGGGAAGAAGGCTGGTCGCCCCCACTTCTTTCCAAGAGACTACATTTTGGCTGATTGCCAGCCAGCTTTCCAAGAGCAACTGAATAAATGTGGGAAGGTGTTTTCCTCCCGGACAAGACTCCTCCCATCAGGATCCTCCCTTTGACCCTCCTCCTTAAGGTTTACCCCCAATGACCTTCCAGCAAGAAGACATGTCAATCACACACCAGGTTTTTAGTGTAAGGGACCAAAGACAATACAACAGCCGAAGGGTTGGCTTAACACAGGTTTATTGCATGATGATCCGGGGGAACATGTGGTAATGGCGGATGGGTAGCTCAATATATACAGCTGGCTATACATTTGAATGTGGCTCGTTGGCAGACTATTGGTTGCTGCCTGCGTGACGTCGTAGGAGGTCACGCCCTTCTTGACCAGGTGAGGAGGTCGCGGGGAATCTTCCCGCGCTGCTGATCCAGGTGGCTTTGATCCATTAGAGCTGGACGCTCGCTACTGCCCTCTGGTGGTCACTAGCTCGCGTCCCCTTATTAAGCATACATTGATACAGGTGATGGTTATAATGTTGCACACAGAAAGGTTACATTGATAACACATGGTAAAGGTACATTGTTAAAGGCACTGCTTTACAGAACACAACATCCCTCCCCCCTAGGATGAGACGAAGTCTCTCAGCCAAGATGGCTTGTTGCGTGTGCATGTGGGCCGTGAAGAAGGCTGCCCCCCCGGGGGCGTTATTGCTTCTTTGTTCCCTGGTCCCTTGTCCTGAAATGGGAGAGGGAGACTCGTTAGTGGCTTGCCGCTGTCTGGCGGTCTTAGGGGAAGGGAAAAACTCAATTGTGGGGAAAACGGGGGCCGTTGGGGCTAACGAAAAACCCCTCTTCTCGCTTGGACGGGTGGGGGACCACTCCGAAAAACCCCCCGGTTCTGGAAATCAAAATCTAACTTGGTAGGGGTACCCGCATTTGTGGGGACTTTCCGCGAGATATGTATGGGGTCGGGTTCCTCCTCCCCAGAAAGATCCCCCAGGGTATCTATGAGGACATCCTCCTCCCCCCTCGGTGGGGGCCCACGGTCCCCCTTTCCTCCCCCTTGGGTTGAACGGGTGGGGGAGAACCCTAACGCTGACTTATTTCCTGCCTGATCAGTGCCCTGCTCATCGGAGACCCTGCGTCAGAGCTGGTCCGCGTGCCGCCTCCACAG
Source organism: Bradypodion pumilum (assembly GCA_035047305.1). Taxonomy (NCBI): domain Eukaryota; kingdom Metazoa; phylum Chordata; class Lepidosauria; order Squamata; family Chamaeleonidae; genus Bradypodion; species Bradypodion pumilum. Next base: position 95,578,972 of record JAWDJD010000001.1, read on the forward strand.
GAGCCCTGTGCTGGTTTCCACGCGGTACGACACGGGGCCGGTCTGCTCCACAACTACGCCCGGAACCCAGGCTGGGCCCGTGCTGGCGTAATTCCTGCAATGCACGGGGGCGCCTACACTGAAACTCTTCGTAGCCTCCAGGCCAATGTTCCTCCCCTTGTCCTCTACCCTCATGGGGTCTAGCCTCGTAAGGATGGTGGTCAGCTTCCTGCACATTAAGAGCTCTGCGGGGGAGTATCCTGATGCCAACGGGGTCACCCTGTACCCTAGGAGAAACTGACACACTTGTAGGTTCAAATCCCCTGGGCCCATGCGCCGCAACGCGTCCTTCGTGGTGCGGACGAGGCGCTCTACTTGGCCGTTGGTGGCCGGGTGAAAGGGGGCGGAGGTGATATGCCGAACTGCGTTGATTTCCATGAATGCCTTGAACTCGGAGGACGTGAAACAACTAGCGTTGTCGCTAATTAACGTGTCGGGTATGCCGAACGTGGAAAAGAGCCTCCGCAAATGTCTAATGGTCTGGGCCGAGGAGGTGCTCGTGACTGGGATAACCTCCAACCATTTGGAGAAAGCGTCCACTACAAGGAGGAACAGGGTGCCTCTGAACGGGCCCGCGAAATCAATGTGCACCCGGGACCACGGCCCCTTAGCCGCGTCCCATTCCCTGTGGGGAAGGCGGGCCTCCTCCGGTCTGGAGCACTGGCAACTTTCACAAGTGCTGACCATGTGCTCAATGTCGGCGTCTAGCTGGGGCCACCAGAAGTAACTCCGGGCCAGCGCCTTGGATCGCACGATGCCGGGGTGGCTGACGGGAAGCAGTTTGAGCACCCGCGGCCGAAGGGAAGTGGGAATCACCACCCGCTGCCCCCACAAGAGACACCCCCTCTCTAGGGACAGTTCTAGCTTTTTTTCTGAAAAATGGAGAGAACTCCTCCGCTGGGGAGGATGCGGGCCACCCTTTCTGCAGCCAGGAGCTTACTGTCGCTAACGTTTTGTCTTTCTCTGTCGCTTTGGCAATGTCGGCGGGCACTACCGGGGGCGAATCCAGCACCTCTATCATGAGAACCTGATGGTCCCGCTCCCCCATGCTCACCTGGCTGGGCGTTAGGGGAAGGGGAGACCTAGATAGGGCGTCCGCATGGCTGATCTCTTTCCCGGGCCGGTAGACCAACGCGTGCTGATACGCGTTGAGAAAAATGGCCCACCTGAGCATCCTTGGGGACAGGATTTGAGGGGTGGGCTTATCCGCGGTAAAAATGCCTAGCAGGGGCTTGTGGTCCGTCACGATGGTGAAGGGGCGGCCATACAGAAAATCGTGAAATTTTTTCGTCCCCGAGACTATCGCTAATGCCTCCCTGTCCGTCTGTGCGTAGTTTCTCTCTGTTTGGGACAGGGACCTGGAGTAATATGCTATCGGGGCCTCCCTTCCGTTCGCCAGCACATGGCACAGCACTGCCCCCACCCCCACTGGAGATGCATCACAGATCAGAACTACTGGGCGTTTGGGGTCGAAGTGGGTCAGTATGGCGTCGGACGCCAGGAGGCTTTTCAGCTCACTAAATGCCCTTTCCTGGTCATCGCCCCACTTCCATGCCTGGTGTTTCTTAAGCAGCCTGTGTAGCGGTTCGGCCACCGCTGCCTTCCGGGGGAGGAAGGAGTGGTAAAAGTTGAGCAGCCCTAGGAACGACTGCAACTCGGGCTTGGAGGTGGGGCGGGGGGCTTTCTTGATGGCTGCCACCTTAGACTTGGATGGTTTTATCCCCTCAGGAGTCACACAAAACCCTAGGAACTCAACCTCGGTTGCGAAGAAGACGCATTTGTCCTTTCGCAACCTCAGCCCCGCCTTTTCAAATATCATCAGGACCTTCCCCAACCTCTTGGCCAATTCAGCCCGACTCCCCCCTGTTATTAACACGTCATCAAAGTAAGGCAACACCCCCTCCAGTCCCTTCAGGAGGCGTTTCACGAGTGACTGGAAAATTCCTGGCGCCGAATTCACGCCGAATTGGAGGCGCGTCACCTGGAACGCCCCCTTATGGGTGACTATGGTCTGCGCAGCAGCTGCGGCAGGAGACACCGTGAGCTGCTGGTAGGCCTGTGCTAAGTCGAGCTTAGCGAAACATTTTCCCCCGTGTAACCTGGCCAGCAGATGGCTGACTACCGGCACCGGATATGCATTTGGGCGGATCGCCTTGTTGATGGTGCACTTGTAGTCGGCGCATATGCGGACCTCCCCATTGGACTTTAGAGCAGTTACAATTGGAGTTTCCCACTCCGCAGAATCTACAGGCACAAGAATCCCCTGACCCACCAATTTGTCCAGTTCCGCCTCTATCTTGTCCTTGAGTGCGAACGGCACCCGGCGTGGTTTTAGGCGAACAGGGCGGACCTCCGGGTCCAGGTCGAAAGTCACTGGGGGCCCTTTGAATTTCCCCAGTCCCATTTTGAAGACTTTGGGGTGCGCCTCGCACACCTCCTGAATTGGATCAGTCCCAGCAGCGTGCATCCCCACGGCATGCACCCCCCCAATGAACAACCCCAGGGGCTGGAACCATTGAGTCCCGAGGAGGCTGCAATTTCCTCCCTTGAGCACGACCAGGGGAAGGGACGCGGCGTGCTCCTTGAATTTGACCTGAAATTCTCCAACCCCCAACACTGGAATACTGTTCCCTTGCACGTCCCGTAGCGTGGCCCTCAATGCTTTGAGCTTGGGCCGCTTTTGGGGGGCAATTCCGAAAAATTCCCTCTGGGAAATTATTGAATATGAGGACCCCGAGTCAATTTCCATCCTAATGGGCACCCCTTGGACAAGTACCTCAACAAAGTAGCGGGGGTGTCCCGTAGACACGCTGAACACTGGGGTGTCGCCCTCGCTGCCGTCGGCGACGCGGCCCACGCCGTCCTGCTTCCGCGTGGCCTGGGCGCCGTCTTTTGGTTTCGCTGGGCGGTCTCGTCCCGCGGAACGGTCTGGGGAGCTCCTCCGGGACTCGCGCTTCTTCCTGCACACCTTGGCGATGTGCCCGTGGCGGCCGCAGTTGTGGCACTCGGCCTTCCGGAAGGGGCATTTCACGCGGTCGTGGGCCGCGCCACAGCCGTCGCAATGCCGGCTCTCCTTTCGGAGCCTCTGCTTTGCTTGACTTTGGCCGCCAGTCCTGGAGTTCTTGGACCCCGGCCTTCATAGCTTCTGCGGCCTGGGCCGCTCTGACGACCTCCTGCAGCGTGGTTCATTAATGTGCGCTGGGTCTCGGCGTCGTTCAGGCCGCACAGCACACAGTCTCGGAGGGTGATTTCGACGTTCTCCCATTTGCACGGGCCGGCCGCCAGCCGCAGGGCTGCCACGAACGCGGCGACCGTCTCCCCGGGCGCTTGGACTCGCCTCCAAAACGCACTCCGAGCGGGAAACATCGCCGTGGCGGGCCGGACGTGCTCACGCAGCAACTGCATGAGTTCCTTGGCCTTGAATTCGCTCACCCTCCTCGGTGCAATCAGGTCCACCAAGGTCCTTTTTGTTTCTTGTCCGGGCATTCTGGTGAAGATGGCTCTTTTCTTCGCCTCTTCCGTAACTTCGGACTCGATCAGTGCGGCCTGGAAGTCCATTTCGAAGATCTCCCAGTCGCCCGGTTTCCTGATTTCGAAACCGGCGCATGTCTTGGTCCCGTGGGCTGCCATCCCACCTTCGTCGCCAATTTAGTGTAAGGGACCAAAGACAATACAACAGCCGAAGGGTTGGCTTAACACAGGTTTATTGCATGATGATCCGGGGGAACATGTGGTAATGGCGGATGGGTAGCTCAATATATACAGCTGGCTATACATTTGAATGTGGCTCGTTGGCAGACTATTGGTTGCTGCCTGCGTGACGTCGTAGGAGGTCACGCCCTTCTTGACCAGGTGAGGAGGTCGCGGGGAATCTTCCCGCGCTGCTGATCCAGGTGGCTTTGATCCATTAGAGCTGGACGCTCGCTACTGCCCTCTGGTGGTCACTAGCTCGCGTCCCCTTATTAAGCATACATTGATACAGGTGATGGTTATAATGTTGCACACAGAAAGGTTACATTGATAACACATGGTAAAGGTACATTGTTAAAGGCACTGCTTTACAGAACACAACAAGGTTCCACCCCTTCTTCCCCAAGTCTGCCATGTGGCCATGGCTCCCAGGTGTCGCCATCTTGTAGGGACATCTCCTCGCCCTCCTTCTTCCAGGAGGCGGGAAACATGGAATGAGGACCTTCATTCCATGACATCATCTAGCAGGAGTTGTGAGTCCAGGAGGACCCCCAAATTACACACCGGGTCTATCTGTGGCAAAAAAGCCCCATCCAACTCCTGGGATAATGTAGGGCTCCTGACCCACAGCTACTCAGTTTTGCCAGGATTCATTTGTAGTCTGTTGTCCCCCAACCAGACCCTTACAGCCTCCAGACACCTGGATAGGACTTCAACTGCATCACTTGGATCACCACAGGCCGAGATGTATAGCTGAGTATCATCTGCATATTGATGATACTTAAACCCGTGGGAATGGATGATCTCACCCAGAGGCTTCATGTAGATATTAAATAGGTGAGGCGAGAGCACCAAGCCCTGAGGCACCACATATTGGAGGGGCCTATGGCTGGACCTCTCGCTCTCCAACTACACTGACTGGGTTCGGACTGGGTCTGGCCCTTCAGAAATGTGGAAAACCAGGACCACACTGTGCTCTGGATCCCCAATCCTCGGAGCCGTTCCAGTAGGATACTGTGGTCAATGGTATCGAAGGCCGTTGAGGGGTCAAGAAGAGCAAGGACGGACAGATGACTTTCATCTTGCTCTCGCCAGAGATCATCCAGCAGCATGGCCAATGCAGTCTCAGTACCATATCCGGGCCTGTATCCTGACTGAAAAGGGTCCAGATAATCCGCTTCATCCAGGAGCCCCTGTAACTACCACGCCACTGCCTAATCCAAAACCTTCACCAAGAAGGGCAGGTTGGATACGGGATGGCAGTTGGCAAGTACTGTAGCGTCAAGTGATGACTTTTTCAGGGGGGGGGGGTGCACAATGCATGTTTCAATGCTGCTGGGAAGACCCCCTTCCACAAAAAAGAGTTCACCATCACTCTGACCCAGCTGCCTGTCACTGCCCTGGTACTTTAAACTAACCAGGTAGGGGCATGGATCTAATGTGCAAGCAGTGGCACAAACAGTTCCCAGGAGCCTGTCAACTTCCTCAGGGATAACTGGATCGAACTGATCCATGGCTAGACTGCGATCCAGTCAACCCCAGCCCTATATTTTCCATGCTAGGATTAAACGTCAAGCGATTCCCAGAAACACAGTTCAATTGAACAAAGACTTCTGAAGATACTGAAAAGAATCAAAGTGTAGATACTTTTTTCTTATTGTAAACTAGCCAAGAGTAGTAGGTCAATATAGCAAACTGTGGAGCTTATAGCATCATTCAAGTGATTAAATGGATTTTCCAGCATCTATTCCTCTCATGTGTCCCCACACCTAATCAACCCTTATCTTCACAATTAGATAACATATTAGAACTCAAAATAAGTATACTTTAGCTTCTAAAAGTTTCACACCTTTCACACCTTTCAGGACATAAGGGCAGATTTCCATGCGTGGGTGACTTCAAAATGACTAACACTTTCAAGTTGTATATTAAATCGCCAGAAGGAGTTCACATATACAGGTAGCATTGTGCTATTAAAAGCAAGGTGAGAATACAGTTGAAAAAGCAAGTATCCACACAAACCTTATACACCAAGACATATCAAGCAGTGGTGGGCATCAGCAGGTTCGCACCAGTTCACCAGTGGTGGCCATCAGCAGGTTTGCACGAGTTTGCCAGAATTGGTAGCAAAAATTCTGACTGGCCCCACCCATCCAAAATGTGAAATAAAGTAGTCCTAATTCGGGTGCAAGAAGAGCAGCAGCAGCCACGGCGGCAGTGAGGCTCCTGATGAGGCCTCCTCATCCTCCGAGTGGCAAGTACTTAAAGAAATGGGAATACCAGAACACCTCATATGCCTCATGAGAAATGTGTACAAAAGTCAAGAAGCAACAATTAGGACAGAACACCGAATGACTGAGTGGTTTGGAATAGGAAAAGGAGTAAGACAAGGCTGCATTTTATCACCCTACCTTTTCAACCTATACACAGAGCACATAATGTGCAATGCAGGGATGGAGGAATCACAATATGGGATAAAAATTGCTGGGAGAAACATCAACAATTTGAGTTATGCAGACAGACGATACCACCCTAATGGCAGAAAGTGAGGAAGATTTAAAGAAGCTCCTGATTAGGTTGAAAGAAGAGAGTGCAAAAGCTGGCCTGAGACTTAACATCAAGAAAACCAAAATAATGGCAACAGGCCCTATCAGCACATGGAAAGTAGATGGGGAAGAAGTAGAAGCAGTGACAGATTTTACTTTCTTGGGATCTAGGATCACTGCAGATGGTGACTGCAGCCATGAAATAAAGAGGTGACTGATTCTAGGGAGACAAGCAATGAGAAACCTGGGGAACATAGTGAAAAGTAAAGACATCACCTTGCAAACAAAAATCCGTATAGTCAAAGCAATGGTATTCCCGGTGGTAATGTATGGATGCAAGAGCTGGATCATTAGGAAGGCTGAGCGCAGAAGAATAGACGCCTTTGAGATGTGGTGTTGGAGGAGAGTTTTGAGAATCCCCTGGACAGCGAGGAGAACAAATAGGTCAATCTTGAAAGAAATCAGTCCTGACTGCTCCTTAGAAGGTCAAATAGTAAAGTTGAAGCTGAAGTACTTTGGACACCAAATGAGAAGAGAAAGGCTTGATGCTGAGAAAGGTGGAGGGCAAAAGAAAAAGGGGACGGCCAAGGATGAGATGGCTAGATGGCATTGTGGACGCAGCGGGCACCGAGCTGAGCGGGCTGAGGAGGATGGTGAAGGACAGGGGTGCCTGGAGATCAATGGTCCATAGGGTCGCAAAGGGTCGGAATTGACTGTGCGACTGAGCAACAATTCGGGTGCAACACAGGTCTTTCCCCCGGGCCATGCCCACCATACCACACCCACAGTGTGGTAGTAATTTTTTTGGAGCCCACCACCACTGATACCAAGTGTGCATGTGTATTAGTGTGTTCTGGTGTTTATTAGTATGGTCTATCTTAATGGTCTGTTGTAAGTAATCTAAGCTTCCAGCATCTGACAGAATCCTTGACTTCTCAAGGGAACAGAGACATCAGGATTAAGACAAGACCAGTTATGGCAAACCTTGGCACTCCAGGTGTTCTTGAACTTCAATTCCCAAAAGCCCTGATCAGCAGGAGTGCTGACTTGGGCTTTTGGGAATTGAAGTCCAAGAACACCTGGAGTGCCAAGGTTCACCATCACAAGACTAGACCATACAAGAAAGTGTTTTTATCCTTGTGCCGTAGCCCTAATGAGCCTCTTCCCATCTTGGAAGATGCTCCCAGTAATTGAAGAAAGCTTTCATTGGTGTACGAAAAGAAACAGTAGCTTACTTTTCCTTATCATATAGAGCAGGGGTCGGCAACCTTTTAAGGTCAGGGGCTGGGTCACACACCCTCAGAGAGTTGGGGGGGAAGACTGGTGGCCCCCCTTGCTGTAAACGCTGCCGTAAACGCATCCGCAGCTGTCATAAATACATCCGTGGCTGCTTCCAGCGGTGGCAGCTGGAATGAGGGCATGGGCCAAATGATTTGGTGCCATGGGTTGGATCTAGCCTGTGGGCCGTAGGTTGCCGACCCCAGATATAGAGCATCATGAAGCAACCTGACAATGCATTTCCATATTTCGTATATTTTAGCACATCTTCTGTTCACTTCAAAGTAGGTATGCAGTACTTGATATAGAAAGGGCTTTTCAGAATCCTAAATTAAAGTGGGATTTCTTATTTTAAAATTCACATTAGCTTCTGTGAAGACCTGTGCAGTTTGTAATACTTTGAATAACGCAAGTAATCTGCAATTTATTCAATCATAGTTTATTAATTTCCAGTTCATTGGTGCACAGCTCATAATGTGTGAATGCAAAATGAACTCTCTAGCTGTGTGCCAGGAAATCTAGTCAGCCAATGATATGTTTTTTTTGACTGACAGGAGTAATGTTTCACATAAGGAAATGGGATACTGACAAAGGGAAGATCTGCTGAAGCTGCTTGAGCAATTGATTTCAGCCTACATTATCTTTCCCTGCTGTAGAAAATGGAGCTTGTGGTGTTTCTGTCTTTTCTTGACCTCTCTCTCTTTCTCTCTGAATTTATAATTTATTATACCAGGTTTGTACAAGAATAGCATAATATATCTTTATAGTGGATATCTATGTGTGAGTGCTAGTGTAATTGGAAGTTAGAGGATTGAATACTGACTGATTAGAGTGTTGTGAGCAGGAGTTTGGTCTGTGACAGTCACTTTTGATAATCATTTAGTGGATTACATCTGTGAGTTCAAAAATGGGAAGAACTCTGTCTGTGAGTCAGTCAAGAGAAATAGTCTGTGCTAGAGTTTGTTAGAAAAAGTCTGCCCTGAAAGCCTAGACCAGTGGTGGCGAACCTATTCCACAAGTGTCAAATGTAGCACTCCCAGCCCTCTCTGTTGACATGTGTATCATCACCCCAGCACAGAGTTCGCCCCACCCCTCTGACCAGCAGCCCAGTGGGAGCACTTCCTCCATCCCCGCAGCACAGAGTTCACCCTGCCCCTCTGCCCAGCAACCCAATGGGAACACATCCTCCCTCCCCCCAGCACAGAGTTTGCACTGCCCCTCTGACCAGCAGCCCAATGGGGTGCTTCCTCTCTCCCCCCAGCACAGAGTTTGTCCCGCCCCTCTTTTGGCACTCAGTCTCTAAAAGGTTCACCATCACTAGCCTAGGAGGTGTGTATCAAAAAGTCAGAGAGTCTGTAACTAAGATGTTTTGATCTTTTGATACAGAATAAATATATTTACTGTCCATGAAGTTTTTTTGGCCAAATTTCTGACATGGGTTGCCGGTTCCTACGCCAGTATTTTACTATCATATACAATACTGTATCACACTTTAACATGATATAACAAACGAAAGAAAGTTAGTATACTATTCATTGCTACTTAGTATTTTAGCTTTGGTCACTACTGGATATATATAGCTTAAAGTTAAAGAAGTATCTTAAAAGTTAATTTTATGAACATTAATAACTAAGCAGATTAATGATTACTTAATTATTTTTTGATAGCTACACTAGCTTTAATAACTAACAGAATAGTGATTACTTAATTACTTATCAAATACATGCAGTAAGGAGTCTGTGAATACATGCAGTAAGGAATCTGTGAATACATGCAGTAACAAGTCTGTGATTTTAGTTCCGTATGTCTGCGATGGACAAATAGGTCAATCTTAGAAGAAATTAACCCTGACTGCTCATTGGAAGGTCAAATAGTAAAGATGAAGCTAAAATACTTTGGACATCAAATGAGAAGGGAGGATTCACTTGAGAAGGCATTGATGTTGGGAAAGGTGGAGGGCAAAAGAAGAAGGGGGAGGCCAAGGATGAGATGGCTAGATGGTATTATAGACACAATGGGCACAGAGCTGGGAGGGTTGAGGGGGATGGTAGAGGACAGAGGCGCCTGGAGAACAATGGTCCATAGGGTCGCAAAGGGTCGGAATCGACTGTGCGACTGAACAACAACAACAACATGTCTGCGATGGAGGCAGGTAATGATGGGATAAAGCAGAGGCTCCGTGGCATCACATATGGGCAGCAGTGGTCTTCGATGTAGTGGCCGGGGTCACCTTCCTCCTCTCCCAGCGCACAATGGTCGATGGCAACGGACGGCAGTAGCAAAAGACAAAACTAGATGGCACAAGATGACAAGTCCTTCAGGTTGGAAAGTGTGGGAGAATTTGATAAGGGAAAGGAAATACGATGCTCTAAGGAACAATACCGTATAGGAACATGGAACGTAAGATCTTTGAATCAAGGCAAGCTGGAAGTGGTAAAAAATGAGATGGAAAGAATAAGCATTGACATCTTGGAAATCAGCAAACTAAAATGGACAGGGGTGGGCGAATTCAACTCGGGAGATCATCATATCTACTATTGTGGGCAAGAAACCACTAGAAGAAATGGAGTGGCCATCATAGTCATTAAAAGAGCAAGGGAAGCAGTAATGGGATACAATCTTAAAAATGACAGAATGATTTCAGTTCAAATTCAAGGCAAACCATTCAATATCACTGTCTACGCCCCTACCACTGGTGCAGAAGAGGCCACAGTCAGCCATATTTACCACCACAGAGAAATTTCCTGGATCAACAATCATATTTGAATGGAATCAGGTTTTTTAAGACTAGCAGAAATAAAAAATAGAAAAATGAAAGATGAGACCCAAAATAAAGCAAAATGTGTCTCATCTCTCCTTTGCCATATGTAAATTCAGTAAGTATGAATGGTGACCAAGCCACTTATTGCAGTCTTTATGCCTGATAGATCTTGAATCACCAAGAGGTTTCTACGCATGAAGGATGTCAGTACTTTGAAAGGGGAACAGTTTTAATTTAAATATTGTGCAGACCTCTCTAACTACAGGACAAATTTAGCTCTGGACACAGCTTTCTGGAAAGCTTGTTTGATCTTCTCTTCACTACGGGACTTTTAAGTAGTTGGTCTAGGGTGGGAAACCATGGTCCTTCAAATAATGGCCAGGTCTTGTGGGAACTGGAGAGAAACACTTCTGATCCATTAGTATCTGTCATTGTTACCGTGTGTTAATCAGTTGCTCCATTCACGTGAAAGCAAGGTATTTTTGCTGTTGTAGGTTTGATAAAATTAAAACATAATTGGGTTGGAAGGGCCTGTGAGGCCATCGAGTCCAACCTCCTGCTCAATGTTACGAATCATTAGAACTTTAGAGGTTAAATATTCTGCATTTTTATGTTGTCAATCCCTTTAGGAACTCTGCATCGGCATGCCAGTGAGCACATACTCATCTTTTTCTGTCATGTAGTATCAGCCACAGTGTAAGCAGTATGGCTGATACTACAAGACACTTCCATTAATATCTAAGAGTGGGATCAAGCCATTAGTTGATAGCTCAGGATGGAAATTCATTGCTGATTCATAACACTGCATCTTGCTGTCAACACAGACTAGAATTTTATTCTCTAAAATGCCAAAGGCTATGTATGCACTTATTTTTGTTCCTTGTTTTTTGAACCTATTGCTTTACTGAGCTGTAGTATAAGCTGGTAAATGTGATTATGGGAGTTTCATATCCTTACTGATCACCCATACTTCCTCACAGAAAAAACAAAGTGTTCACACAGAGATTTCAGTACCAAAAATATTTAGAAATAATAGGATGGAACTATATCTTTGTTCAAATATATTTTATTTGAACTGGCATTTTCTGTGATAATTTTGAACATTGATCTGGCTATACTCGCAAAAACCCTGTAGCTTAGTGTAGTAAATCACACTAGAGTAGAGACACCTAATCAGTTGGGATTTGTTGACTCAACTCCTCCATAAATTCCATAGATTCAAATGTGCCTGCTCAAACTGTGACCTCTTATAATAACCAATTATGGAGGAGCTGGCTCACTAAAACTCTGCTGTTTCAGTAGGCCTACTCTAGTGTGAATTACTAAGCTAAGAAACAGAATCTTAGTCACCATGAATATACATACTGTATGTATTTCAGGCATCAGTCACTTGAACCCAAAAGTGCACCAGCAGAACGCTTGTGTGTGGAATTTTCCTGCCATTTTCTTCATTGCACACACCCTGATAACCCAGTCTTAGGAGCTGAAGAACCCTCTGAAACAGTATGTGATGATATGAAAGTGCTAAAGCAGGGGTTCCCAACCTAAGGCCCATGGGCCAAATCCAGCCTGTGGTGCCATTTCATGTGGCCCAACACCACCTCCAAGGACATTCAAGAAACAAAATGGCAGCCTCTTTGAAGTTGTTGGGACAAAATAGCCACCCCCATCATGCAGGCATGGCAAAATGGCCATCTGGCTCTAGAAGCTGCCTGAGGGTGCGTGACTCGGTCCCTGACTTGAAATGATTGGAAACCTGTTGAGTCCGAGTATTAATTGCAATGTGACAGCAGATCGGAGGTTAACCAACAAGTCACTTATTATAGCTCAGTTCAGACTGGGGAAAACACTGATGAGGTAGCAACTTATATACAGACAGAATGGCAGTTACAGTGATACATTTTCCCGGGCTTTTACTTAACACGGAAAACCTGTGTAAACCAATCAGAGTACATTGGGAACATATGAATTAGGTGCCTTACAGAAATGGTGCGCCATTACAACAAAGACTTAATGGTGAAATAATTCAAAGCAATATATGTTACTAAACATTTGGACACAACAGAACCCCTGTGCTAAAGCACAAAGGTAGAATAGCCTGCAACTGGCAGGGCAGTTTTGACCTCAAGAACAGTCATCTGAATCACACAAGGGCACTTGGCTTTTGAACCAAGTCTCTGTAACTTGGATATGATAGACTTTTTTTCATATATTTATTTCCCTAAATATTTTCTCAAATTATTATCGTTCGATAGAATTGTGTTCTGTAAACAGTATCTCTTGTATATGAAGAGATGGCAGCTGTTATTCATGCAAAATCTAGTCCTGAGTTTTTGGTGGTTTTAGTAATGAAATATCAATTATAACTATTCTTTGTCATTGCATGGGAGTGCAATGATGTTACTGTGATGCAGAGCAAAACATTCTGCCAGGCAATTCTTAAAATGGAGGCACCTCAAACAAAAATTTGTAACTTTTTAACTGGACTTTGGATCTGCATCTAATTTGGCACATTGGTATTAGACAGCCTGATGTTGTTCTTTGCCAGATTTGGTGACATTTGGTCAAACAGCTTTAAAGAAATTGTTTTAAAGTACAGTATATGCATGATATACCCAACCATGCAAACACTACTGAGGTTTTTTTGCCAGCGCATAAAAAAAAATTCAAATACCTAACTTTTTTATCCAAAAAAGAATAGTAATTATCTTAACCCCCATTCTTATTTGCAACAAATCCATCCAGTAGTTGCATAAGTATTCAGAAGTTATAACACTCCTTTTTACTACCAAATCCATGATAACTCTGGAGAAGGCTGAATTGAAGCTTTTTATTTTTAAAGGGTGAAGTACTGTTTAACAGTCCCAAAATGTCCCTGCTTTGAACAGGCAGAAATTCAACCAGACTACTGTTTGCTTTATCCAGCAGGAAAGCTGACCTTTCCTTATATCTCTTCTAGCTGGCTTTTAACTTTTAAAAAATTCCTTAATTTTCTTCCCCCAAAAAAATCTCTTTTTTGCTTCTTTTCTTCTCACCCCCATCTCCTGAGGACCACAAATAGAATCATGCTGTCTTTAGGAGTTTAGAGGAGAAGTGGGGTATAAAATGAACAAAAAAGGAAATATAATTTCATGTCTGTTTATTTCTTCTTATTGTATTGTAGTTAGGGACTGTGGTGGCTTAGTAGTTAAGACACTGAACTTGACGACTGGTAAGTCGGCAGGTCGAGACCCGAGTACTGCACGATGGAGTGAGCTCCCATCTCTGTCCCAGTTCCTGCCAACCTAGCAGTTGTACTAGTAATGTACGGATGTACGGATGTGAGAGCTGGACAATTAGGAAAGCTGAACGCAGAAGAATAGATGCCTTTGAAATGTGGTGTTGGAGGAGAGTTTTGAGGGTACCTTGGACAGCGAGGAGAACAAATAGGTCAATCTTAGAAGAAATCAACACTGACTGCTCATTGGAAGGTCAAATAGTAAAGATGAGGCTAAAGTACTTTGGGCATCAAATGAGAAGGGAGGATTCACTTGAGAAGGCCGTGATGTTGGGAAAGGTGGAGGGCAAAAGAAGAAGGGGGAGGCCAAGGATGAGATGGATAGATGGCATTGTAGACACAATGGGCACAAAACTGGGAGGACTGAGGGGGATGGTGGAGGACAGAGGCGCCTGGAGAACGATGGTCCATAGGGTCGCAAAGGGTCGGAATCGACTGTGCGACTGAACAACAAGCAGTTTGAAAGCAAAAAATTGCAAGTAGATAAATAGGGACCACTTTGGTGGGAAGGTAAACAATATTCTGTGCACTCCAGTGTTTAGACGTGCCTACCACATGTCAATGCAAATGTCTGCAGACACAGACAGCATTGGCTTTTTGGCTATAAACAGAAATGAGCATTGAACCCTAGAGTCGGATACAATTGGCTTTCAAGCAAGAGTGACCTTTACTTTTATTGTATTGTATTTCAGTTGGTATCACCCATGGATTGAGGGGGGTATGTCAAATAGAGCTCCAGTGGCAATTTCTGCTGACTCCAGGCTCTCTATTTTTGTTTTGTTTTTTCCCTGAAAGGCAAGATGACTTCTTTTGGAAAATAGGCAGGCAACATGTTTATTGAGCTTTTAGTCTAATATAGTTTTTCTTCCTCAAGTTGCCTATTCCAAGGATTTGGAAACTGAAAAGATAGCTCTCTAGTCTGCATTCTAATCTATAGAGTACCTTGGATGCAGTTAGTCTCTGAAGTTACAGAGAAGCCCAAATGACCTTCATTTGTGCCATGCCTTACAGCAATTTAGAGAAGCTACCATTCAAAAATGCTCCAGATGATTAACCCAAGTTGTCCTCCAGCATTTGAGAGCTGGTATATTTGGCTAGCTGCACCTGGACATTGTTCATAGTAAAAGGCATTATGAAGTACAAGGGAATGTTTTCTGGCTAAAGATGCAGCTCTGACATTTTTAATCATATCCAAGAAATGGTCTCCAGTTGTATCACTAAAAACCTGGATATTTGCTTATGCTCCTTTGCATTTGTTGCACTTACATTTCTGTTTCATCATTTTATTAAGTCTAAATGCCCTTCAAATTTTTTTTGCCATGGAGGGATTACAGGGGCAGAAAAGGCGGCTAGGGTGTGACCATAAAGGGAAAATAAATAACAACCACCCAAATCGAAGGAGTCAATCACAGAATAAAATCAATAGCACTTTAATATTCAGAAGCTGAGCAACCCGGTCAGAACTCAAATGGAGAGGCCAAAAGAACGGGATCTCAAGGTTATGAAATCATGCAGTAAGACTAAATACTGAATGTAACAATACCAATAACAATGGTAGAAAATGTGAACACTGTAAAATATAAATGACCAAACAGCACTCAAGCAGTAACCAATAAGTATCCCAGCCTCATACCAATAAGTCATAATATCATACAGAACAACTCTTGGGACCAAGATGTAGATCAGGTAACATACATGGACAATAAAATGTAATAATACTTCCACCAGATTTAAAGAATCTGAATCATAAAGTCTGAAATGTAAAGTCCGAAATAAACGGTCCGTGAAAATCTAAACAAGTGATTGTCCGGGTGCTATAGCAAACATCAATCTTCAAATGTACCAGAAAGGTAAGTCATAGCTGAAAGGTAAGTCCATATCCTTCCGGTAAAATGGATATTTCGTAGTCCTTTGTCAAGACACTGCAACAGTTAAGCAAAATACAAATCCACTATAAATATAATATGGTATTCTCAAACAGCAATATAGTAACAAAATGACAATAATAGTGATACCTCTATAATTTGAAAAAACGCGCTCTCAAGGACCTTCTTGGTGTCATTTCATGTTGGGTCAGAGCATTATGGGACCATAGTGCGAGATTCAAAATATAGTTAACAGTTAACACATGTGAACCACCCACACCTGTAATCGAAATGAAGCTGTGTGAGGGAACGTGACCCGACCCCCAGCTTTAAAAGATTGAGAACGCCTGCTGTAGACCAGTGGTCCCCAACCTTTGTGTTTTGGACTTCAATTCCGAAAAGCCTATGTCAGTACATTGGCTGATCAGTGTTTTGGGGAATTGACTTAGGCTTCTGGGAATTGAAGTCCAAAACCCAAAGGTTGGGGACCACTGCATAGACCATCTTAACTGCTGCCATGAGTGTTGTCAACATACAGGCTTGCCCTTTGCTATGTAAAGCTTGGCATATTTTTTCTGTTGTCAGGACAGGGCAGGCATAATGCTGTGTAGCAGTATCAGGGCCATTTCCTGGTGTTTTGAATCATGAATACAGAAGTACAATATCTCACATTCATAAACTGGAAGTTTTTTTTAGAAATTGAATAAGTAATCTAGTTTTGGCTGCCAGATTAGTGCTTTGAGGAAACTGGAAGGAATGTATTATCATGATAATTTCAGCTTGACTAAGTGAAGTCTGGTCCATTTAAAGTTATGGCAAAATTAACATGTACAATAAGGAAATACATATGTTCAATCCTTCTAGAAGAGTTAGCCATTTGTAGGGAATCGGAATTTGCTATTATTGAGATAACAATAGTAAAAAGTCCTTTATACAATTACATCATCCATGTGTTATCCTGTTTTACATTTCCTCATTCTCTAAATATGCTTGAGATTGTAGCCCTGTTTTTTTGAAACAAAAATTTGGAGGGGGGAAATCTCAACAAGAAATCCTACTGTTAGTGCTATATCAGAAAACAAAAACAAGAAGTGTGTATAAGAAGGCATGTAAATAAACCACCCCACCAGCACCAAAAATCGTTTGATATACAATATTGGCAATGCCTTTGAGATTAAGTTACATTTTAGAATCCTTCAGTAAAACCAGAGCCTGGTGTTAATGCAAACATATCTTCTGCACAATCTCACATGAGACATGGCTGATAAGTCTGTTGTTTTGTGCTGTTGTTCCTGGAAAATATCATCCTTCTGTCCCCACAACACTTTTCCTTTCCTGCTGCTCTTTTCAGTTTTTTCTGTAAAGATCAAAATGGCTTTGTGTTTTTTTTAGCTGGTGTATTTATCTGAGTGAGAATGAATGCCAATTGCTGTTTTGTTACTTTTATTCTGACAAAAGCTCTCCTTAAGCAAGAGCAATCAGGCAAAAAAAAAAAAAATGTGTTGAATAGCAAGTGGCAGTAGGGACATCTGGTGTGCGTGCTCCTTTGTGCTTTCTTCCTGACAATACAAACTGTAAAACGTTTGTCTTTCTAACAGAAAACTGCCCACTGAGTTACAGTATTCCTCTTTACTACAGTCAAAGTTGCATATCATCTATGGGGAAAAGGACGCAAGTGTTGGCGAAGACAGTGTGTGTGAACATCAAGTGTGAGCATATGAACACAGATAAGAATGTGAATGTCTGTGTTGTTAGTATGGTGGCATGTAATGTGTGAAAAATATTATCAGTCACTGCTTTACCCTGGTAAGCAAATACTAAAAATATATCTGGATGCAAACTTGAACTAGATAATCAGACATATTGGGCTTACCCTGGTAATCGCAACCTTGTGTTGCCAGCTTATCTTTCTCACACTAGGCCAGGCAAAAGGAAATGCAGAATGAATTCACCAAAAGGTGGCTTTATTCTGGCAGTTTCACATCTGACCTAGACATGGAAGAAGAAGCAAAAAAATGCTAAAACAGGATTTTTAAAAATTACCTAGAACAGTGATGGTGAACTTTGGCACTCCAGATGTTCTTGGACTTTAATTCCTATAAGCCCAAGCCCTCATGAATCCACACGAATAGGTTTGCTGCGATTCATCCAGCCCACGCCACCCCCATCACTCCTGGAAGCGGAAGTAAAACGTGCCCATGAACCTGCTGCCCCCTTAGTAGTAAAACCTCCTTTCTCTTCTTTTCGTGCTGCCTCTGTTATGTATAATGCATAATATTTAATAGTTTGATGGATGTGGCATGCCAGATAAAGGTCAGGAGATGGGTTTTTAGTGCTCTTTAGTGCTCCCTAGACAGCATCCCTAAAGAATACACGGTGGAGGTGATGAACAGATTTAATGGCTTAGACTCGGTAGACAGAGTACCAGAAGAATTATGGATGGAGATGAGGGACATCATGCAGGAAGCAGCAAAGAAAACCATACCACAAGAAAAGAAGAATAAGAAAGCAAAGTGGTTGTCTGATGAGGCTCTTAAAATAGCAGAGGAAAGAAGGAACGCAAAAGTCAAAGGAGAAAGGAAAAACTACAATCATTTGAACACAGAATTTCAAAGAAAAGCAAGGAGAGATAAGGAAAACTACCTAAAAGAACAATGCAGAGAAATGGAGGAAAACAACAAAAGAGGCAGAACCAGAGATCTTTTCAAAAAAATCGGGGAAATCAAGGGAACATTTAAAGCAAAAATGACCATGATAAGGGACAAAGACGGAAAGGAGCTAGCTGATGCAGAAGAAATTAAGAAAAGATGGAAAGAGTACACAGAGGAACTTTACAAAAAGGACCTCAACACTTCTGATAATCACAATGATGAAGAAATTGAACTTGAGCCAGACATCCTGGAGAGCGAAGTCATAAAGGCCCTAAAGAGCACTGCAAACAACAAAGCTAGTGGAGATGATGGTATCCCGCTAAAAGATGATGGCGTCAAATTACTGCATTCAATATGTCAGCAGATTTGGAAAACAAAACAGTGGCCACAGGATTGGAAAAGATCAGTATACGTCCCAATCCCAAAAAAGCGCAATGCCAAAGAATGTTCAAATTATCGAACAATCGCGGTCATTCCACATGCCAGCAAGGTGATGCTCAAGATAATACAGGATAGACTTCAGCAGCATGTGTAGAGAGAATTACCAGAGGTGCAGGCTGGTTTCAGAAGAGGCAGGGGGACTAGAGACCACATCGCCAACATACGCTGGATCATGGAGAAAACAAAGGAATACCAGAAACAAGTTTACTTTTGTTTTATTGACTACACTAAGGCATTTGACTGTGTGGACCACAACAAGATGTGGCAAGTAATTAAAGAGATGGGAATACCAGAGCACCTCATATGCCTCCTGAGAAATCTGTACATGAACCAAGAAGCAACAGTTAGGACAGAACATGGAATAACAGAGTGGTTTGGAATAGGAAAAGGAGTAAGACAAGGCTGCATTTTGTCACCATGCTTATTCAACCTATACACAGAGCACATAATGCGCAGTGCAGGGATGGAGGAATCACAATATGGGATTAAAATCGCTGGGAGAAACATCAATAATCTGAGATATGCAGACGATACCACCCTAATGGCAGAAAGTGAGGAAGACCTAAAGAATCTCTTGATTGGGCTGAAGGAGGAGCGTGCAAAAGCTGGCTTGAGACTCAATATCAAGAAAACCAAGATAATGGCAACAGGCCCAATCAGTTCCTGGAAAATAGACGGGGAAGAAGTAGAAGCAGTGACAGATTTTACTTTCTTAGGATCAAAGATCACTGCAGATGGGGATTGTAGCCATGAAATTAATAGGCACATAGAAGAGAAGGCGCTGCTAAAGGAGAGCCAACATGGCTTTTGCAAGGGCAAATCATGCCTCACTAATCTGTTGGAATTTTTTGAGAGTGTCAACAAGCATGTGGATAAGGGGGATCCAGTTGACATTGTTTATCTGGACTTTCAGAAGGCTGTTGACAAGGTCCCACACCAAAGGCTCTTGAATAAACTTACCAGTCATGGAATAAAGGGACAGGTCTTGTCCTGGATCAGCAACTGGCTAAGGGACAGGAAACAGAGGGTAGCACTAAATGGACACTTCTCCAAGTGGAGGGAAGTAAAGAGTGGGGTCCCCCAAGGTTCAGTACTGGGACCCCTGCTTTTCAACCTCTTCATAAATGATCTAGAGGTAGGAGTAAAAAGCAAGGTAGCCAAATTTGCTGACGACACTAAATTATACAGGGTAGTGAAAACTGTGAGAGATTGTGAGGAGCTCCAGAGGGATCTCTTGACACTGGGGGAGTGGGCAAAACAGTGGCAAATGAGTTTCAACATTAGTAAGTGCAGAGTGATGCATGTTGGGGCAAAGAACCCCAATTACATTTATAAACTGATGGGGTCTGAACTCTCTGCGACAAACCAGGAAAGGGACCTTGGTGTCCTGGTGGACAACTCAATGAAGGTGTCAACCCAGTGTGCCTCAGCAGTGAAAAAAGCAAACTCAATGTTAGGGATCATTAGGAAGGGTATAGAAAATAAGTCAGCAAGTGTCATTTTGCCTCTTTATAAATCTATGGTGAGGCCCCATCTGGAATACTGTGTACAGTTCTGGTCGCCATACCTCCAGAAGGATATTATGGAGCTGGAAAAAGTGCAGAGGAGGGCAACCAGAATGATTAGGGGACTGGAACACCTTCCTTACCATCTGAGGCTGCAACGGTTGGGCCTCTTCACTCTTGAACGACGACGTCTAGGAGGTGACCTGATTGAAGTTTATAAAATCATGCACGGTGTGGACAAAGTAGATAAGGAAAAACTGTTTTCCCTATCGCATAACACTAGAACTAGGGGACACTCGATGAAACTTTTGGGTACTAGTTCTCAAACAAATAAGAGAAAGTACTTTTTCACCCAGAGGATTACTGGCCTATGGAACTCCCTGCCAGAAGAAGTGGTGACAGCTGTCAGTCTTGACAGCTTTAAGAAAGGATTAGACAAGTTCATGGAGGACAAGAGTATCAATGGCTATAATTATGGATACTTAAGGACAACCTCCGGGTTGGAGAGATAGGCAGGATATCTCTCAATATCATTTCCAGGGAATCCTAAGCAGGTGAAGGCATCTCTTTGGGAATAATGCCCTGAAGGAAATGGTGAGCCACTGTGTGAGACAGAATGCTGGACTAGATGGGCTGTGGCCTGTTCCAGCAAGGCTGTTCTTATGTTAAATAAAAAGGCGACTGATTCTTGGGAGACAAGCGATGAGAAACCTGGGGAACATAGTGAAAAGCAGAGACATCACATTGCAAACAAAAATTAGAATAGTCAAAGCAATGGTTTTCCCAGTAGTAATGTATGGATGTGAGAGCTGGACAATTAGGAAGGCTGAATGCAGAAGAATAGATGCCTTTGAAATGTGGTGTTGGAGGAGGGTTTTGAGAGTTCCCTGGACAGCGAGGAGAACAAATAGGTCAATCTTAGAAGAAACTAGCAGAGGTTGCCCGGCGTTGCCGGGCTGTTTTAAATTGTGTTGGAAGGTTAAATTGTGTTAATCTTTTTTTTAAAATTGCTTAGTCTGTAATTTAAATTTTTTAAATGTTTATTTATGTAAAAAATTTTTTGGCTTGGCTGTTATTAACTGTGATCTGCTTCTTTTGGGTTTTTTTGAGGATTAATAAAAGAACAAAGTATGATATAATTTTTTCAAATTGTTTTATGTAAGCGAATAATGTTTTAGTTTTTTGAATTTTTTTAATTAGTTGTACCGTAGGTCATAATTTTAATAATGTAAAAGTAAATGTTTTTTACATTCAATGTTTTTAAAATGTGTTTAGATGTTTTGGGTTTAAATTTGAGTTAAAACTCAGCACAGGATTTTTAAAAGTTTCTATTATATTTTATTGACATATGTTTGTGATTTGTGTTAAAGTGTGTTTTAGTGTAATGTTTTTGACTTGTTTTTATTGGTGTGACCTTTTGTGTAAAATTGTGAATTTGTGCTATGTTTTTGATTTGTTTTTACTCTTGTGGCCTTTTGTTTGGAGCTGTTGTGTGTTTTTGAATTGTTTTTACTATTGTGGCCAGCAGGTGGTGCTGGTAGGGGTTATTGTATTTTGACTGTTTTTTCTCTCCTGGCCTCTGGGTGGAGCTTATTCTGGTAAGTAGTCTCTTTCTTTATTAATTTCTTTTCCAGTCGTGGTGGAGGTAGGACATCTTTTGGTAAGTTTGCTTGTTTTCTTTCTTTTCTGTGTGTGTGTGTGAGTGTGTGTGTGTGGGCGGGGTGGTGGTGGTGGTATTTGTATTTTTTGTCTGTTTGTTTTGTTTTTGATTGTGTTTTTGTTTACTTCGTATTGTTTTTGGTGTTTTTGTTTTTGTGTATTTTTGGATGTTTTTGACTGTGTTTTTAGTAATTTTTTAAAATTTATTTATTTGGTGGTGGGGAGGGGCGTGGTCATTGGGGGTTAGGAAGGGTGGGCTAGGTGGTGGTGAGAGGGGCCTGGTCGTTGGGGGTTAGGAAGGGTGGGCTAGGTGGTGGGGAGGGGGCATGGTCGTTGGGGGTTAGGAAGGGTTGGCTAGGTGGTGGGGAGGGGGACGTGGTCGTTGGGGGTTAGGAAGGGTGGGCTAGGTGGTGGGGAGGGGGCATGGTCATTGGGGGTTAGGAAGGGTGGGCTAGGTGGTGGGGAGGGGGCGTGGTCGTTGGGGGTTAGGAAGGGTGGGCTATGTGGTGGGGAGGGGGGCTTTATTGTGTTATGGTGCTTTGAGTGTGTGGAGTCATGAAAGTAGATCGGGGTTTCCCCTTTAATATCAGTGGGTGGGGGGTTGCGACCCCCCTCTCTGCTGGCTCCCCTGGGGTTGGGAGGTTTGGGGGACAAAAGGGGGATGTCCCCCAACCCTTCTGGACCCAGGAGACCAGGGAGAGTGGATCGATTCCCCCCCTCCTTAAAACAACTCCATTTTTAAAGAGAAGAAACCGCTTGGTTTCTTCTCTTTAAAGACGGAGTTTTTTAGGAGGGGGGGAATCGATCCACTCTCCCTGGTCTCCTGGGTCCAGAAGGGGGGGGCATACCCCTTTTGTCCCCACAAACCTCCCAACCCTAGGGTAGCCAGCGGAGAGGGGGATCGCAACCCCCCACCCACTGATGTTAAAGGGGAAACTCCAGTCGGGACCTTCAGGCGCTGTTGGTGAGGGAAAGAAAGCCAGCTGGTGTTTGCTTGGCTGTGAGGCGGTGAGTTGTTTTTCATTGGGGTTATGAAGGGTGGGCTAGGTGGTGGGGAGGGGGGCATTGTCGTTGGGGGTTAGGAAGGGTGGGCTAGATGGTGGGGAGGGGGCATGGTCGTTGGGGTTATGAAGGGTGGGCTAGGTGGTGGGGAGGGGGGCATGGTCGTTGGGGTTAGGAAGGGTGGGCTAGGTGGTGGGGAGGGGGGCATGGTCGTTGGGGTTAGGAAGGGTGGGCTAGGTGGTGGGGAGGGGCATGGTCGGTGGGGGATAGGAAGGGTGGGCTAGGTGGAGGGGAGGGGGGCTTTAGTGTGTTATGGTGCTTTGATTGTGTGGAGTCGTGAAAGTAGATCGGGTTTCCCCTTTAATATCAGTGGGTGGGTGTTGCGACCCCCCTCTCCGCTGGCTCCCCTGGGATTGGTAGGTTTGGGGGGAGAAAAGGGATATGTCCCCCCCAACCCTTCTGAAGCCAGGAGACCAGGGAGAGTGGATCGATCCCCCCCTCTCCTTAAAACAACTCCGTTTTTAAAGAGAAGAAACCGCTTGGTTTCTTCTCTTTAAAGACAGAGGTTTTTTTAGGAGAGTGGGAATCGATCCACTCTCCCTGGTCTCCTGGGTCCAGAAGGGTTGGGGGAGGCATACCCCTTTTGTCCCCCCCAAACCTCCCAACCCTAGGGTAGCCAGCGGAGAGGGGGATCGCAACCCTCCCAACCACTGATATTAAAGGGGAAACTCCAGTCGGGCAGGCACCGTGGGTGAGGGAAAGAAAGCCGGCTGGTGTTTGCTTGGCTGTGAGGCGGTGAGTTGGTTTTCTTTTTAATTTTTTGGGCGCCGGTTTCCTCAGCGTCCTGCGCCCTCATGTCGCGCAGGACTCTGGGGCTTGTAGTTATGGGTTTGTGATTTGTGGTTGTGGTGCGGTTTTTTTCCTGTGGCTCAATTTTGATTGGCCGCGGCACGTTTTTCAGTGTTCTTTGTAGTCGCGCCTCTCAGCCTGATTGGCTGTAGTGGGCGCAGCGCAAAGAACATTGGGAAAGGAAGTTGTTTCCCTTTTTTCGCGTTTGTGGGGCTGTTGCCCCACTGCCTGTTTTCTCAATCCTTTGTTGACCTGCGGACCGAGATCGGCCGTGTGCACGAAGGGTGAGTGCAGGCAAGTAGGGCGAGGCATAGCAACCTATAGCAAGTTCCAACAGTTAACCCTTGGATTTATAGGTTAAGATTAACCCTGACTGATCATTGGAAGGTCAAATAGTAAAGATGAAGCTAAAATACTGTGGACATCAAATGAGAAAGGAGGATTCACTTGAGAAGGCATTGATGTTGGGAAAGGTGGAGGGCAAAAGAAGAAGGGGGAGGCCAAGGATGAGATGGCTAGATGGTATTGTAGACACAATGGGCACAGAGCTGGGAGGGCTGAGGGGGATGGTGGAGGACAGAGGCGCCTGGAGGAAAATGGTCCATGGGGTCGCAAAGGGTCGGAGTCGACTGTGCGACTGAACAACAACAACTTCTGTTGCAGAAGAGATAATGCTGGTCCTTTTGGGGAAGGACCAGTCACAAAGCAGTAGCAGAGAAAGGTAAGTAAGGTTTCAGATCTTCTCCTCAACTTCTTTAGTGTAAGGGACCAAAGACAATACAACAGCCGAAGGGTTGGCTTAACACAGGTTTATTGCATGATGATCCGGAGGAACATGTGGTAATGGCGGCTGGGTAGCTCAATATATACAGCTGGCTATACATTTGAATGTGGCTCGTTGGCAGACTATTGGTTGCTGCCTGCGTGACGTCGTAGGGGGTCACGCCCTTCTTGACCAGGTGAGGAGGTCGCGGGGAATCTTCCCGCGCTGCTGATCCAGGTGGCTTTGATCCATTAGAGCTGGACGCTCGCTACTGTCCTCTGGTGGTCACTAGCTCGCGTCCCCTTATTAAGCATACATTGATACAGCTGATGGTTATAATGTTGCACACAGAAAGGTTACATTGATAACACATGGCAAAGGTACATTGTTAAAGGCACTGCTTTACAGAACACAACATCCCTCCCCCCTAGGATGAGACGAAGTCTCTCAGCCAAGAAGGCTTGTTGCGTGTGCGTGTGGGCCGTGAAGGAGGCTGCCCCCCGGGGGCGTTATTGCTTCTTTGTTCCCTGGTCCCTTGTCCTGAAATGGGAGAGGGAGACTCGTTAGTAGCTTGCCGCTGTCTGGCGGACTTCGGGGAAGGGAAAAACTCCATTGTGGGCAGACCGGGGGGCGTCGGGACTAACGGAAAACCCCTCTTCTCGCTTGGACGGGTGGGGGACCACTCCGAAAAACCCCCCCGGTTCTGAAAATCAAAATCTAAGTTGGTCGGGGTACCCGCATTTGTGGGGACTTTCCGCGAGATATGTATGGGGTTGGGTTCCTCTCCCTCGGAAAGATCCCCCAGGGTATCTATGAGGATATCCTCCTCCCCCCTTGGTGGGGGCCCACGGTCCCCTTCTCCTCCCCCTTGGGCTAAACGGGTGGGGGAGAACCCTAACGCTGACTTATTTCCTGCGTGAACCGCGTCCTGCTCGTCGGGGACCCTGCGTCGGAGCTGGTCTGCGTGCCGCCTCCATAGGAGCCCTGTGCTGGTTTCCACGCGGTACGACACGGGGCCGGTTTGTTCCACGACTCCGCCGGGCACCCAGGCTGGGCCTGTGCTGGCGTAATTCCTGCAATGCACGGGGGCGCCTATGCTGAAACTCTTTGTAACTTCCAGCCCGATGTTCCTTCCTTTGTCACCTACCCTCGTGGGGTCTAGCCTAGTAAGGATGGTGGTCAGCTTCCTGCGCATTAAGAGCTCTGCGGGGGAGTATCCTGACGCCAACGGGGTCACCCTGTACCCTAGCAGAAACTGACACACTTGTAGGTTCAAATCCCCTGGGCCCATGCGCCGCAACGCGTCCTTCGTGGTGCGGACGAGGCGCTCTACTTGGCCGTTGGTGGCCGGGTGAAACGGGGCGGAGGTAATATGCCGAACGGCGTTAATCTCCATGAATGCCTTAAACTCGGAGGACGTAAAACAACTAGCGTTGTCGCTAATTAACGTGTCGGGTATGCCGAACGTGGAAAAGAGCCTCCGCAAGTGCCTAATGGTCTGGGCCGAAGAGGTGCTCGTGACTGGGATAACCTCCAACCATTTGGAGAAAGCGTCCACAACGAGGAGGAATAGGGTGCCTCTGAACGGGCCCGCGAAATCAACGTGCACCCGGGACCACGGCCCCTTAGCCGCGTCCCATTCCCTGTGGGGAAGGCGGGCCTCCTCCGGTCTGGAGCATTGGCAACTTTCGCAAGTGCCGACCATGTGCTCGATGTCAGCGTCTAGCTGGGGCCACCAGAAGTAACTCCGGGCCAGCGCCTTGGATCGCACGATGCCGGGGTGGCTGACGTGCAGCAGTTTGAGCACCCGCGGCCGAAGGGAAGTGGGAATCACCACCCGCTGCCCCCACAAGAGACATCCCCTCTCTAGGGACAGTTCTAGTTTTTTTCTGAAAAATGGAGCGAACTCCTCCGCTGGGGAGGATGCGGGCCACCCTTTCTGTAGCCAGGAGCTTACTGTCGCTAATGTTTTGTCTTTCCCTGTCGCTTTGGCGATGTCGGCGGGCACTACCGGGGGCGAATCCAGCACCTCTATCATGAGAATCTGATGGTCCCGCTCCCCCATGCTCACCTGGCTGGGCGTTAGGGGAAGGGGAGACCTAGATAGGGCGTCCGCATGGCTGATCTCTTTCCCGGGCCGGTATACCAACGCGTGCTGATACGCGTTGAGAAAAATGGCCCACCTGAGCATCCTTGGGGACAGGATTTGAGGGGTGGGCTTATCCGCGGTAAAAATGCCTAGCAAGGGCTTGTGGTCCGTCACGATGGTGAAGGGGCGGCCATACAGAAAATCGTGAAATTTTTTCGTCCCCGAGACTATTGCTAATGCCTCCCTGTCCGTCTGTGCGTAGTTTCTCTCTGTTTGGGACAGGGACCTGGAGTAAAATGCTATCGGCGCCTCCCTTCCGTTCGCCACCACGTGGCACAGCACTGCCCCCACCCCCACTGGAGATGCATCACAGATCAGAACTACTGGGCGTTTGGGGTCGAAGTGGGTCAGTATGGCGTCGGACGCCAGGAGGCTTTTCAGCTCAGTAAATGCCCTTTCCTGGTCATCGCCCCACTTCCATGCCTGGTCTTTCTTAAGCAGCCTGTGTAGCGGTTCGGCCACCGCTGCCTTCCGGGGGAGGAAGGAGTGGTAAAAGTTGAGCAGCCCTAGGAACGACTGCAACTCGGGCTTGGAGGTGGGGCGGGGGGCTTTCTTGATGGCTGCCACCTTAGACTTGGATGGTTTTATCCCCTCAGGAGTCACACAAAACCCCAGGAATTCAACCTCGGTTGCGAAGAAGACGCATTTGTCCTTGCGCAACCTCAGCCCCGCCTTTTCGAATATAGTCAGGACCTTCCCCAACCTCTTGGCCAATTCCGCCCGACTCCCCCCTGTTATTAACACGTCATCAAAATAGGGCAACACCCCCTCCAGACCCTTCAGGAGGCGTTCCACGAGTGACTGGAAAATTCCTGGCGCCGAGTTCACGCCGAATTGGAGGCGCGTCACCTGGAACGCCCCCTTATGGGTGATTATGGTCTGCACAGCAGCTGCGGCGGGAGACACCGTGAGCTGCTGGTAGGCCTGTGCTAAGTCGAGCTTAGCGAAACATTTCCCCCCGTGTAATCTGGCCAGCAGATGGCTGACTACCGGCACCGGATATGCATTCGGGCGGATCGCCTTGTTGATGGTGCACTTGTAGTCGGTGCATATGCGAACCTCCCCATTGGACTTAAGAGCGGTTACAATTGGAGTTTCCCACTCCGCAGAATCTACAGGCACAAGAATCCCCTGACCCACCAATTTGTCCAGTTCCGCCTCTATCTTGTCCTTGAGTGCGAACGGCACCCGGCGTGGTTTTAGGCGAACAGGGCGGACCTCCGGGTCCAGGTCGAAAGTCACTGGGGGCCCCTTGAATTTCCCCAGTCCCATTTTGAAGACTTCGGGGTGCGCCTCGCACACCTCCTGAATTGGGTCAGTCCCAACAGCGTGCATCCCCACGGCATGCACCCCCAATGAACAAACCCAGGGGCTGGAACCATTGAGTCCCGAGGAGGCTGCAATTTCCTCCCTTGAGCACGACCAGGGGAAGGGACGCGGCGTGCTCCTTGAACTTGACCTGAAATTCTCCAACCCCCAACACCGGAATACTGTTCCCTTGCACGTCCCGTAGTGTGGCCCTCAACGCTTTGAGCTTGGGCCGCTTTTGGGGGGCAATTCCACAAAACTCCCTCTGGGAAATGATTGAATATGAGGACCCCGAGTCAATTTCCGTCCTAATGGGCACCCCTTGGACTAGTACCTCAACAAAGTAGCGGGGGTGTCTCGTAGACACGCTGAACACCGAGGCGTCGTCCTCGCTGCCGTCAGCGATGCGGCCCACGCCGTCCTGCTTCCGCGTGGCCTGGGCGCCGTCTTTTGGTTTCGCTGGGCGGTCTCGTCCCGAGGAACGGTCTGGGGAGCTCCTCCGGGACTCGCGCTTCTTCCTGCACACCTTGGCGATGTGCCCGCGGCGGCCGCAGTTGTGGCACTCGGCCTTCCGGAAAGGGCATTTCACGTGGCCGTGGGCCGCACCACAGCCGTCGCATCGTTGGCCCTCCTTCCGGACCTTCTGTACGTCCTCGTCGTCGCTGCTCTCTGTGGACGACCTCGAAGTTCGCCGGGCCGCCTGTACCGGAGCCTGTGCTTTCCTCGACTTTGGCCGCCAGTCCTGGAGCTCTTGGACCCCGGCCTTCGTAGCTTCTGCGGCCTGGGCCGCTCTAACGACCTCCTGCAGCGTG
Organism: Bradypodion pumilum; assembly: GCA_035047305.1. Taxonomy (NCBI): domain Eukaryota; kingdom Metazoa; phylum Chordata; class Lepidosauria; order Squamata; family Chamaeleonidae; genus Bradypodion; species Bradypodion pumilum. The sequence continues at coordinate 95,607,567 of JAWDJD010000001.1, forward strand.
GGAGGCGGCTCTTGGTTCATTAATGTGCGCTGCGTCTCGGCGTCGTTCAGGCCGCACAGCACACAGTCTCGGAGGGTGATTTCAACGTTCTCCCATTTGCACGGGCCGGCCGCCAGCCGCAGGGCCGCCACGAACGCGGTGACCGTCTCCCCGGGCGCTTGGACTCGCCTCCAAAACGCACTCCGAGCGGGAAACATCGCCGTGGCGGGCCGGACGTGCTCACGCAGCAACTGCATGAGTTCCTTGGCCTTGAATTCGCTCACCCTCCTCGGTGCAATCAGGTCCACCAAGGTCCTTTTTGTTTCTTGTCCGAGCATTCTGGTGAAGATGGCTCTTTTCTTCGCCTCTTCCGTAACTTCGGACTCGATCAGTGCGGCCTGGAAGTCCATTTCGAAGATCTCCCAGTCGCCCGGTTTCCTGATTTCGAAACCGGCGCATGTCTTGGTCCCGTGGGCTGCCATCCCACCTTCGTCGCCAATTTAGTGTAAGGGACCAAAGACAATACAACAGCCGAAGGGTTGGCTTAACACAGGTTTATTGCATGATGATCCGGAGGAACATGTGGTAATGGCGGCTGGGTAGCTCAATATATACAGCTGGCTATACATTTGAATGTGGCTCGTTGGCAGACTATTGGTTGCTGCCTGCGTGACGTCGTAGGGGGTCACGCCCTTCTTGACCAGGTGAGGAGGTCGCGGGGAATCTTCCCGCGCTGCTGATCCAGGTGGCTTTGATCCATTAGAGCTGGACGCTCGCTACTGTCCTCTGGTGGTCACTAGCTCGCGTCCCCTTATTAAGCATACATTGATACAGGTGATGGTTATAATGTTGCACACAGAAAGGTTACATTGATAACACATGGCAAAGGTACATTGTTAAAGGCACTGCTTTACAGAACACAACAACTTCCCTACAGCCCTCCCCAAAATTATTTCTTTTACTTGATGTGAGAAACTAGGCCACCAATTTAGTGAGGATTTGGATTGGCCGGGCTGTGCTGTAAAGCTTTGTGTTCTCCATGGCTGTGGGCCACTTTGAGCTGCAACTGTGACTCACACTGTTGGTCTTGCCTTTGAATACATAAAGAGAACATTGTGCCTCTTGGAAGTGTTCCTGCTCTCTGTGTGAGAAAAGGAAATGCTCATGTCCATTCATGACTTAGCAGTGGTTGGCAAAAAAGATGCCATATCCATGGCAGCAGAAACTCTCTCGCACCCTCAAATGCACAAAGCTGAAAACTGGATTTCTGGACACTCTGTGGGGGCCTGGATAGATTTCAGGAATGGTAAACCTCCATTTAAAGCAAGCATTTTTTTGTTTTGTTTCCCATGCTGGGAACAAATGAGGGTTGTTCAGCACTTGGAAATGTGAGGCTTCCTTTTCATCTATAAAGAGAGATTATGTAGATCCTTGGTAGTACTTATTCTCCCAATAGAAAGACTTAAACACATGCTATATAGAGATTGAATATGTGCACACTGAGTTACCCGAAGTCCTAATCAATGCCATTTAAAGAAAGATTTGATTAATATCTTACATTAGTTTCTGAAAACAAAATTAATATTTTATGCAATATGTAAGCATTCTCTCCTCTCCTTCTAGTCTCTAACCTTTCAGAGAACACTTGGATAGGGTGGACTTCAGGGAAGAGGCAGAATTTTAATTGCCAATTCCTTCTCCTCCTCCTCTTCTTCTTCCTCCTCCTCTTCTAGTGGCTGCTCCTTTGCAGCCACTTCTCCCACCGCCCTGCCGCCGCTTTCTGCGCCTGGACTGGGAGCAGATGCAGTGGAAGCAGCAGCAGGCAAAGTGTCTGTGTTGCAGATGCAGATGCAGTGGAAGCAGCAGCAGGCAAAGTGTCTGTGTTGGAGTAGATGGAAGCAGCGACAGCGGTGGGCAAAGCGGCAGTGGTGGTGGTGGGTGAAGCTTTGGAGGAGGCAGAGGAGGCCATAGCAGCGGCAATGGCGGGAGAAGTAGCGACAGCCGCTTGGCTTAGCGCACGTGTGCTAAACTATAAAGTAGCGCATGCGCCCTAAGCAACAGAATACAGAAGTGGGCATGGCCAACCAAGTGGGTGTGGCCTATCAGGATTTTCGCTGCCAGTACGCCCGGGGTGTACTGGCAGGAGCACACTACTGTATCTATGCTCCTATAGTTTTTTGTTGTGGATTCTTCCAAAATGGTGCCAAACATATGAACTGTACATATACCAATGTCTAAGATAGGAAATAGTGGTTTTTTTCCTATTAGAAAATGGTGAGGCATTGATTTACAGTCATTATTTAAGTATTTAATTAAGCAGCATACTCTATTTAAAGGTCACAGCAAATTGAGTTTTTCTAGGTAACTGTCCATTGAAGTGTTTATGGAAACAACTTATTGATGAGAACGACTTAAAAAATTAAGAAGAAACAAAACTGGCTGAGTTACTAATCCATGTCAAAACCAGACCTCCCCTACTACTACAGAGGCAGAGGCAATTTGCTCTGTCATACACGAATTCCTAAATGACTTATCTGCCTTGCCTTTCAGACATCAAAAGATGATTTCTTAATAATAGTTTAAAACTGTTGTACTTTTCAAGCCACTAGAAGGAACTTTGCTGAGCAAAATACTCTTGTCAGCCTTTGGAAGTATGGTAACAGATCTGGAATATATATATATTTTTAAAAAAGACAAGCTAATTGTGATTCTGTAATTTGGTATGATGTTCAAAAATTGCAGGACAGGGAAATAGTGCTTTAAAGAAGAACTGGAGGTCTGATCACACAGGGGAACAGATTGCATGTTGGAACACTTGTGTACTGGCCAGCTGTGATCTATTTCCTAATACAATGGAACCCCGTATAACGATTGCATTGTACGATACAATTTCTTTTTGCAAAAGGCAAATGCCAGGTAGCTTTGAGGTGGCGTGGGGGAGACTCTCCCCCCCAAAAAAAGCTCCTTTGTGAACTGGCAGCGCTGGGCTACTTTCCTTCTGGGAATTGCGTTCCCAGGGGGAAAGCAGCCCAGCACTGTTAGCGGAAGGGATTCTCGCTAGTCCCCTTGCACAAACAACAAGGGGTAAAGCGCTTCTCCGGCCCAAGGCCCCCCTGCACTGTGAGTGAAGGGGATTCCTGATGGTCCCCCTGCTGTTTGCACAAGGGGACTAGCAAGTGCATGGGTGCCTTGGGCCAGAGAAGCACTTTCCAAGGGGTAAAGCACTACTCTGGCCCAAGGCCCCCCTGTGCTTTGAGCGAAGGGGATTCCCAGTGGTCCCCCTACTGTTTCTGCAAGGGGACCAGTGACAATCCGTTTTGCTCACAGCATAGGTGGGCTTCACTGCTTGCCTGGTGCGAAAATGCAGTGATTTCGGCACTTCCAGTAACGTTGGGGCACTTCCAGTGTCAGCGGCAATTTGGCCCGAGGGCTGGTGGTATTCAGCAGGTTTGCCCATGTTCGCCAGAACCGGTAGCAGAAATTCTGGCTGGCGCTGCCCATCCAAGTTTTGAAATAAAGTAGTCCTAATTTGGGTGCAATGCAGGGCTTCCCCCCTGTCCATGCCCACCATACCACGCCCACAGAGTAGGTAGTAAATTTTTTTGAATCCCACCACTGGCTGGATGAATTTGGCTCAGGGGCCGTAGGTTGGGAACCCCTGTCCTAAATCATAGGCCTATTTTTGCAGCAGCTACATTTAGTAGAATAAGTTTGGAAGGGTGAGCTCAATGGAAAAACAACACTAACTGTTCAGTTCTCGTGGTTTCCTTGTTAAAAGTACTAACACAACATGATGTTAGTTTTCTTGACTTTAGACTATACCGGTAATTATTTCTGCCTCTGGAACCAAGAGGCCTTTTAGGCAGGTATTTCAAATTCATCCAGTGAGTAAGGGATCAAATGAGCAAGGGAGGGAGGCTTTGTTATTTACACACTCACCACTTCTCCAAGTACATAAATTCTAACACTTGTGGCAGAATCAATATTGAATGAGGAAGATTATTCCCCATCTGTCTATGAAAAGTGAAGATACACATAATATTATTATCAATGCACCTTTGCATAACTATATAAGCTTCAGGAATGATAAATCAGTTTCCATTTTAAAAGGCTCACCATGATTATGTTTTGTGGCACCCCCCCCCAAATAGTATTCAAATGCCAAGGATCAATTTGGGATTCATTATGTCAAGATGCTACATCTATAGCTTTGCTGATGTCAAACCCCATGCCAAGAATAAATCCTGTAAAATATATGCCTATACTCTCAAAAATATGATTTTTCAAAAGTCAGCCTGGAAAAATGAGAGTGTAGAACTCCATAACCCTTACATCTTCTTCATTATTTTAAAAAAGGGCAATTATTGTCCCATTGAAGTTATGCTATTATTTTCTTGACTCCAAAATTTAAAATAAAGCACAGTTTATTTAAATGTTATCCAATTCAAGTTGTCTTGAGTGACTTGGCATCGCTGGTCTTTGTATGGTATCTGCACTGACCTTTGTGTGGTATCTGCACATCAACTTAAATTTTGGTCTTAACAGGGCATAAGATATCTGCCATCAGTCCTGCAAAAACCATCTGTTCTCCATAGGATAAATTCATCATTGCAGTATGTATCATTGTACAGTTGTTATCTAGGGCTATTGTTTGTGGTAGTCAGTTGGCCAAATACTAGCCACCTTTGAGTTTTGTATTTAAAATTATGATTACATTGAGGTAGTGTAGAGCATGGGCCCCCAATGGCACTGGGATCCCCAATAGAAGCCATCCCTTAACATGCTCCCTGTGTCTGCTCTGCGAATGGAGCGAGAGCACGGGCTTCAGACACAGCAGTAGGCAGTTGGCTGGGCCCCTCCTTCATGTTGCTTAACTATGGCGGGGCTCTGCCCCTGCCTGTGCGCATGCACTGTCCAATCCCAACACCCCCACTTACTGGTCCATGAAAAAATTGTTTAGCATGAAACCGGTCCATGGTGCAAAAAAAGGTTAGGGGCCCCTGGTATAGAGGATAGCCATGACTCTCTAATCTGTAGTTCCTTATTGTAATGAAGCTCAAATGTATATACTGAGTGAACCTATATGCCTGCCTCCATCTTTCTCTTTTTTTTCTCCACCCTCTTCTGTTGCAAATTTTAAGTTGTTAAGTCCCTGGGAAACAAGGGCTTTGTTGTTATTCTGTTCCTCAATTTGTCATAACACTTTGTGTTTTCATATGTGATGGGGGTTTAAGCATTGAAGAGATTTAGGATCAGAATCGTGAAGATGAAAAAGCAAATTCTACATAATAGATACTTCCTTCAAAATCAGTTATGACTTATGTCTCCATGCTAATAGCAAGGTAAGGGGCAATTTTCATTGGTATCATAGCTAGGACATGTTAAACCTCACCTTCCTTTTTAAACTAAATTCCTGATGAAAACCATTTTATTAATGCTTTCTATTTAGTATTTTTAGGAAACTTACAATCCTTGTTGATTACATATTTAGCACTGTATTACATATTTAGCACCTTGAGCCAGCCAGCCATCTATCTCTATGAGTTAGGTATCTGGCTACAGAGCCAGAGTTTGAGATATTGATTCCCCACTGTGTCTCCTGAGAGAGCTAATTTGCATGGCCACTGTCAAGCTACACAGTTAAGACAAGAAAAAACACAGGAAGCAAAGCCAGATGGTATTTTAAAAAATCTTAAAACAATAACAGTATTCAAATTAAAACACTATCCGCAGCAGTAAAAGGGGTTAGTATCAATCAGTCCCAGCTGCCCTCAGAAGAAGGGAATGGTAAACCGCTGAGTACTCTTGACCTATAAGAACTTTAAAAAGGCCACCATAAGTCAGCATTGACTTCACAGCACATGATTATATTATCAATATCCTTTATCCACAAAAGAGAAATCCTTGAATAACACATTAAGCAAATTACTATTTCAGTACATATCTGACGTGAGGGCAAAATTAACAAAAAAATATTTATTTTCCTTTTTTACAATATGAAAATTTCATTTGCTTCTAGTATAGTCTTTAAAAAGAGAGGGTAGAACTCTGTTTCTTTTTCATTTTAGCTGTGGATTTTTTTCCTGCCAGGATTTTTAAAAGGATAATATTTTGGTGAAAATATAATCAACTCAGCAGGACCGGTTCAGAATCCTGTTCATACTGGAGGATCTGGATCAGGAATGTGTGACTTCCAGAGCTCTACGGGTTGCATGCACACATCTCTAGAACTTAGGAAGCTATACTTCTTTCCTACCCACCTCCTGAACATTTAAAAAATAAAATAAAATGACACTCTTTGAAAATTGAGAAAGTCCCATCCAACTCTAGTGGCTCCCTAACATTTTCAAGAGTGTTTGTAGCTACTCATGAACCTCCGAGGGACTACAATTGGCCCATGGGCTTCACTTTGCCCATCCAACCCTTTCTTTCCTGCAACATACCGTATGCAGTACACACCTTTTCCTTGAACACTGTATTTCTGACCCTTCCCCACTCATATATATTTTCAAGCCCTATGTAATGTGTGAAATTATTGAAATGGTAGCCGTGTTAGTCTGTGCAAACATATCAGAGAGTAAACAAAACAAACCAAAAAGCCAAAAAACATTGTGGCACCTTAAAGACTGCTATGTCTTACTGTTAGCTTTTGTGAATCAAGTCTGATGAAGTGAACTTGATCTATGAAAGCTAACATTAAAATATAGCGGTTAGTCTTTAGGTAAAGGTAAAGGTTTCCCTTGCTCGAAAGCCAGTCGTATCCGACTCTAGGGTGCAGTGCTCATCTCTGTTTCAAAGCCGAAGAGCCAGCGCTGTCTTCTGCTGCAGACGTTTCCGTGGTCATGTGGCAGGCATGACTAGACACTGAAGCGCACGGAATGCTGTTTACCTTCCCACCGAAGTGGTCCCTATTTATCTACTTGCAATTTCTTGCTTTCGAACTGCTAGGTTAGCAGGAGCTAGGACAAAGATGGGAGCTCATTCCGTCCTGCAGTACTCAGGAATCGAACTGCTGACCTTCCGCCTCCCTTGAGCCACTGCACTTGAGCCACTGCACTTAGGCACTTGAGCCACTGCAGTCCACTGTTAGTCTTTAAGGTGCCACAATGTTTACTGTCTTTTTGTTTTGTTTTCTCTCTGATATTTCTGATGTGTGGTCACCATAAGTACACAAAATATTCCAAATGTGATCTCATATAATAGTCATAATAGAGTAATGGGGAAAATAAGAAGGTCATGTGTCTTGGATGTCTTGTCTCCTGTTGTTCAGTTGCCCAATCGAGTTGAACCTTTTTGCGACCCCATGGACCACAGCACACCATGCTCCTCTGTCATCTCCTATCCTCCGTAGATCACCCAGATCTACACCCACTGTGTCAACGATGCCATCCATCCATCTCATCCTCTGGTACCCCCTTCTCCTTTTGCCCTCGATCTTTCCTAGCATCAGGGCTTTCTCCATTGAGTCCTTTCTTATCATTTGGTGGCCAAAATACTAGAGCTTCAGCTAAGGTATTTGTCTTTCCAAGGAGCAGTCAGGGTTGATTTCTTTTAGGATTGACTGATTTGATCTTCTTGCAGTCCAGGGGACTCTCAAAAATCTTCTCCAGCACCACAGTTCAAAGGTGTCTATTCTTCTGTGCTCCCTACTTCAGCTCAATTGGAATGGAACTTTCATGTCCTCATATGTGCAAAAGATATGCCCTGTTTACTTACTTAGGAACAAGTTGCACCCTTCTTGTCAGAGTGGACTGCAAAAGTTCTTTTAATTTTAAGCAGAGAAGTACCATATTTCTTAATCCCATCTTTCACTTCCCCGGAATCACTGTGCTGTCCAAAGTTCCAACATCTTTGATTAGTGATAGGATGGAGGAAAGAAGCAATGATTCTTGTCCAAAATGCTCTCAAATAGTTCTTTTCTAAATTTCATTGACGTGATTCCTCATGCCTTCATTCCCCAAGAAACCTTGTAGATACTACAGTATAAGGGGCAGTGTGTTTCATAATTATTAAATGTTATTTGGTTTCAGCAGTATAGGATTAGGAATAATTTATTCTTCACTGGTCCTCTCGGACATGACCCTGGCTTACATGTAATCAACAGTCAAGGGCTTTTAGTTATTACTAACAGCATATTCTACATCTATTAGCTGTCATTTAGAATGACGAACTCAGTAAATTGAAAGAGAATGGGGCTCTTTGTATCCTTTATTGCCTTTGTTACCATACATAAATGAACATTTTGTGTCTCGGGCTGCAAATGGTCTGACACGGTTGTGATCCTGAGTGCTGTGTTTTATAGGAAACTCAAGGTAACACCACTCCATTCTTTTTCTGCTTACTGTCTGCGGAAGGTGTCCTTCACAGAAATGCAAGGACCTTTAAAATGATTTCCAGGCTTTCAGTCCTCCTCTATCAGCTGCTTAGTGCCTCAGGCTCATCTAACTGAGATACATGGTAAATATTTTCCTTGGCAGGGAAAGTGCTCAGTGCTGTTTCTGTGCATTGATTGAACACATTAGGCTAATATTTATCCATTTGAAACCTAGAGATTTAGCAGTGCATCAATTAATAGCTAGGCACCGATTATACAAAGTAATTATACATGAGAATATCAAAGAATATTAAGCCTCTGGTGGAGCAACCATCGTAAATGGTTTAATGGTGATTAAATCTGAGGAAACTGGAGTTGTTCATGCTTCTTATTAAATTTAAATAAGTGCATGGCTCCCTCTGCATTACAAATAAATTGGACTTCCAACATCAATCCATCAGTTTGGTTACATGCAGAACCCTGGAGGGCGGCCTCCTAATTCCCTGGCATAGAAAGTTTTATTTGTTGCTGATTTGTATGCATCAGGTTAATCACTCTGCATGGTGTTGTTTCAAAGTAAAGTTTCAATTAAAATTATTGAAGAAAATTGGACTACTTTTTTGTCACGTCAACTAATACCTGGTTCAGCACTGAGATAAAGGTAAACTACATATAATTCTATCTTTTTATTCTCCTTCCCAAATAGTTTTCAAGGCCACGTTTCTGCTAAAGGCTTCTGTTGGGCCATTTAGTATTTCTCTTGTAGTTGAGGAAAACCAAGATTTTACAAAAACACTTAGTAAGGCTACTGTTCCCCTCTTCAAGTGGGTGTATATTCTCTCTCTTTTCCACATAAATAAGGAAGTAAAGAATAACTCTAAACCATTAACTCCTAAACCTTTAACTCAAACTTGTTCGTCTGGATAATTCTCATAAGCAAAGAGAAGTTTTTAATATTCCTATTGTTAGTGAAGGCTATGGCTAAATGCAGTCACTTTCAAAGCCATCTTCACAGCAAAAACAACAATATTTCCTACAAAGCGCACAGATTTTTTGTGTGCTCGAAAATTGTTATTTACATTAATTGTACAACTTGTGAAACTGATGGCTGTTGTTTTGTTCCAGGGAGAATTAAGAACCTGAAGCATTGGAGAACATGTTTATACCTTTCTTAACACATGACCAGTTCTGCTCTGGTTGCTATGTGTGTTGTTTGCTCCTCAAAAGGAAAGGACCCTAGTTTTGTACAGATGTGTTTCCCAGAAACTAGGGGCACCTTTATGGGCAAGGTGACTCACTTTTTCAGTCTTAGCTAGAGACAAAAAATGCTGTGGAACTTTCAAACACCTTCTTGAGATGTTTTGTAAATGAGGATGAGGAATGTAGCACATATTGAGAGAGGAACAGCCGCCCCCCATTGGCTGATATGAACTTGCTAATCGCCATCCGGGTTTTTAGTCTATTTGCTTAGTCTGTTTGTTATGAAGATTTTAACAATGAGTTTCATGTAAGATTTTTACTGATATGTTGGGTCTTTTATAAAGGGTCATGTGCAATTGGATTGTGAGCCACCCGGAGTCTCTTTGGTGATTGGGCGGCTATACAAATCTAAATAAATAAATAAATATTCTTCACATTGCCAATAAAGAATAACTTCTAATTTTTCCATTCTTCTCATTTCTTCTTTCTCCTGTTTCAGTGAAATACTTGTCTTGAAATGCAGGAAGGCTGGGCAAGTCACTCATTTTGACAGAATGTTCTTGGCCAGGGACCAATTACCTTATCTTTGCTAATGGGAACTACAGGGATTCTGCATTAGAGGCCAAAGGGAAGGGAAGGCAATGCTAAGCTGTTTCATTTATTTTCCTTTTTTTGATCCTCAGGCTTTCCAGTTACAGTTCAAGTCTGAATTAATGGTTTAGATACTGATGGTTTAAACTGCTGGTCGAAACCAAGAGAGACTAAACACCTCCCAAAGCTAATGAATTAGCAATTAAAATCAGCATTGTATTGCATTTGGTCTACAGGGATAGGCAAAGCATGCTTGTAGGGTGGGCTTAACATATTTTGATAATTGTTAGAGCATTAAAAAATTACTGCAAACCTTTTACATTAATGTTGCATGGGGAAAATATTTTTAGTATATTGTGATGTCACTAGCCCTGTTTGGGTATTACTTCTATTTAGACAAAAGAAGATTACAGTCACAGATGTATTGATTCCCTTTCAGATAATGTGGTGAGAGGAGAGGCTACACACTATCCTTAAATGTGGTATGTTGTCCTAATCTAACATCTGAGCAGAACTATTAAATTAAGCATCATCACTGAAGACATAGGACTGTCAGAACAAATGACTCAGTACTTACTACAACAATAACATTGATCTTTGGAACAAGTGTGGAGAACTATCAATCAGAAATATTTAGAATGTTTCTGATTATATGTCAAACATTTTTCTACAGTAATGAAGGACTGCATCCTTGCCTACTTACCCATTCATTTAAAATCCAAATGTTTATCTTCAAAGATCAGTGACAGAACACTGGTTTGGTGTTCAGAGGCCAGGGATCCCTTATTTAATCCCTGCCATCTCCAGTTTAAAGACCTGTACAGTGAAACCTTGGTTGATGTAATTAAACTCTTCTCTGGGACGTTTCTTACAGTGAAAATTACTTTAACTGAATTTCCTATAGGAATGTATTGAATGCAATTTCCCATAGGAATGCATTGAAAACCAAAATACTTTAACCGAAATGTGGTTTTTCATAGGAATGCATTGAAAACCAATCAATCTGTTGGGGGGGGGGGAGGAATCAGTGAACTGAGCCACTATTTCCTATGGATTTCCTTTTGTTATGCGATTTTTATGTTAACCGAGGTTCCACTGTATGTTATATACCAGTCATACCTTACTTAACACACATTCAGTTCTGCTGTGTTTGCTATGAGTGTCCTTTGTTCCTCAATGGGAAGGATAAGAAGCATTGTAAGGCTAATGAAATGAGAAGAAGCTGCCACATCTGCACCCACTGAATTCAGTTCTGCATTCTGTTCATACACTGACTGCAGTAACTTCAGTGTTCATTGAGCCAAAAAAAAGTGTTCATAGAATCACACTGGTTACAAAAATGCAATCTATTACAGATTTACTCGTAAATAAGCAATGCTTTCTTTACTGGGTATTGCTCCTGTCTGTCTGTCTGTCTGCAAGTGAGATTTATAGCCTGCTTATTTTCTGCTAGGCTCAAAGCAGTATATGACTCTCCTTCCTATGCTATCATCGCAAGAAGTATGGGAAGCAGCAGGTTGGACTGAGGGAGGTTGCAGATTCTGGTAATGCAACCTGTTCAAAAATGTATTTATTTTTGTGATATTCATTCAGGAGAAACTTGATTTAAAGCAATATGGTTGTTTTGTGAATTATTTCCTCCTCCACCAGTGTAATAAGCCTTGTCGCTCCTCTTTTTCCATGCGAGATATATTGTAAACATTTTGAATAAACTACTCTTAATGTTTTTCACTAAACAAGTTATGAACTTGTTTTTTTTCCTCTCTCTCTCTCTCTCTCTCTCTCAGTTTAATGGCATTTGCCTGCCATTAGCGGAAATTCTAATAAACTAGCAAAATGAATTAAAATCTGTTTAATTCATTTCACTCCCCAAGTGCAGCTAGCTGTAGGTGCCACTAGCCAGTAACCTTTATGCCTTCATGGTACTTGCCTAGCTAACCCCAGTGTCTTAGCCAGTGTATTGCAATGACTGCTAATAAAGATACTGTATATCCCTTCTTCTCTGTTACTGTCCAGCAACCTTAGTATTTTACTTCATGTTGTACTATCTCAGAGCTTCCAGTTATTCACTAGCATGGAGTACTCTGAGACCATTTGTATGTAAGAAAGCAATTGCCCTTGCTGTGGGAACTCTTTCTGATTCTTCCCTGATACCATTTCCCATATTAGAAAATTTCAGTTATCATTGAGCCCAAATAATTTATTTCAGAGAAGGAAGGACTGGCTATGGGCAGAAGACCAGAATAAGTGCTAGCTGTTCATATTGGTATCCTTACCAAGACCAGTCCTACCATTCAACTGAGTGAGATAATAGCCTCAGACAGTAAATGATGGAGGAATCTTGTAGTGCTGTCTTCTCATCTGTCCATTTCTGTTGGAGGAAAGAACTGTGTGTGCTGCCTTAAGCTGATTAAACTACCCTGCTGTTGCAGTTGTGTTAGAGGTTGCTGTCCTATTGCCAATGTTTAGAGAAGACTCAGTTTGACTGGGCCTCAGTCATGTATATGTTCTTTCAGCTGTGAACTCTGCATCCAGTTACTTATATACAATTAAGTCTTACTTCACCCATGTATGTTTGAATGATAGCATTCATTGTTTTATTTATTATTATTAATTATTATTATAATCATGTAATTCATTCCGCATATTCTTGTATAGCCCAGTCCTACTGAGCAGTCTTATAAACCTTGCCCACAGATTTTACATACACAGGCACAGAAAAGGAAAGACTTAAGTGTCATTGTTCCATATGCCATTAGCAAAAGAAGTATTTAGTAGAGAAGATAAGGAGACTGAAGTAGTCAGGAAAGACACAGCAAAGAAAAGGTGGATTGCCATAGCCCTGGAGAATTGTTCAGGAAGGTGGACTCACAGAGTAGAAAACTGGTTGTCATAAACATTGAGGTAAAGTATGGAAGAGTGAAGGGAAGACCAATCTGAAACATGAGTTGAGTTGTTTGCAGTGTCATATACATACAGCTTTACAGGAGATTGAAAGTTGTGAGGAGTTTTTAAATTAACAATTAGTTATATTTGTATCCTCCTTGTCTTTCAGTGGACCAAACCCAGTAATTTTTATCCTCACAACTCTGAGATTTTAGGGCAGGCTGAGGAAGAGTGCTTAGTTTGTGGCGCAGTGAATTTCATGGCTTTGTGGAGATTGAAGCTCAGATCCAGGATTTTTCTTTCCAGCATTCTTAATTGGAACACCCCACTTGGTCTTAGCATTGCTTCATGCCTTTTGCATCTGTTTGGCCAACCTGATGCTTGTACATCTACTAGCAATTCTTTCAAAATAAAAACTAAGATGAAGCCTTCACTCCACACCAAATGTACATCCTTTTCATTTCACCTTCTGAAACATATATGTTATTTATTCCTTAGTGTGTTCCAGACTACAACATAATTAATTGGCTGTTTGATCTTGTTAGCCTTAAACATAGACTGAATGGCAAATCAGGTATTTAATGTATGATAGAATGATCTCACCTGGTTTAATGTATGATAGCATGATCTCACCTCCACCATAAGTTTTATTTCTCTTTCCTCTGTAAAGGAATATTTAAACTGTTTGACAGATGACTTTAAGCTGCATTGGTGAGGCTGTCTGTCTTCTTTTCCCTCTCCTTTATCAGTAACACACTGCTGCTGACAGAACGTACAATCAGGGTGACAGATAAAGTGCATATTTCTTGTGGAATGTTATTGTCACCAGTGAAGATGGACATGCACACCAGCATGCAGCAAGACAGTTATCTCTTTGTATTGAGAAAAGCAAGGTGTAGGGTGTTAGGAGCCTGGAGAAGTCTAAAATCGATGTAGCCCTAAGTCTAATCTAAAACTGAAATGATCAGAAGACAAAAATACTCACAAAATCATATCCAAGCACTAGTGGGCCTTATTTTTTTTTTAAAAAAAAGAAATGGTTGAATACAAATCTCCATTATGAAATCATACTTGCATTGCTCAAAAATCCTAAAAAACATAACAGTGCAGACAAAATAAACATAGTGTTTAGAACAGAGCAAGGCAGTTTTGCTAAATCAATAAGCCAACATCCTACCCACCCATTCCCAAATAATTGCCACAGGCACATACTCTTGCAGAAAATTACAAATTAAGCCACATGCATCCAAAAGCTCTCCAGCCAGTCCCAAATTGGCCATTTTCTTCATCCTAATGTACATAACCTATGGATAGGGATATATGGCCCTCCAGGTTTTGCTGGACTCCAGTTTCTATGATCCCTTGATAGAAAAAATTGTAGTACTGTAGTTCATTCCTTAGCAGAGTGCAGCAGGCTAATGATGTGAGCTGATACCTGTAATTTAGAACCACCACCATTGTAAAATACAATGGCTGTGGACTCATTTACGGCTGTTGTAAATGCATTCACGATGGAATTATGAGGCACTTTAAATCTTGTACACTTGTGACATTTAGGTCTTAATCAGAGGTGGCTCATAACTGCAGTAGGAATCACCCCATGCTAAAACAGTGAGTTGAGGTGCTTGTCTTCAGATCACAAGCCACTATCAACTCTAAAAGGAGAGATTGTTCAATTATCAGTTCTGCAAAGAGTTTTTCTATTGATCTTCTAATATGCAGCTTCAGTGTGTATATCTATTATTGTTTTTTATTTATATAAAGGCAGCTCTTAAGGCACATATTTGCAAAAGCATCTGTCTTTTTCCAGTTTGTGAGATAGAAAAGAGGCAATACTTAAAGCTCCTAATTTGCAACTAAAATTTTAATCCATAGAGGAAAATCAACATAATTACTGTAAGATAGCATGGTAAAAACCACTCATTGCAATATAACAGAATAGCAAAATTTAAAGAAAAATCTCCATCTGTGGTTTACCCCTCCAGTGTGAACATTCATAAGAAAGGAAACTTCACACCATGAATAAAATGCAAGCTATACTTTAAAACAAAATTCTAATTACAGTTGTCACTACACAGCAAGAAAGCTGTCACTAGCCAGAAGCATGAAGTCCCATAATTTGACAATGACAGGTAGCAAAGCAGATGTAAGAGACTATAAACAAATTTCCAAACTGCTAGAGCACTGTTCTAATAGTTTCTTTTACAAAAAGTTTGTTTCTTTGACTGTCCTGCCTGTTACTTGATGATACTAGCACTAATTCTTTTGAACAAAACAAGATGCAAAATATTTATATAGTGATCCTTCTTTACTGATCAATTGACAATGATTATCAACCAGTAGATACCCAGCATGGTGTAGTGCAGGGATTTTCAAGCAGCAGCCCATGGGCCAGATGTGGCCTGCGGCGCCATTTCATGTGGCCCCCAACCGTCTCCACCACACTAGGAAGTGCCATGTGTTGGAGGGAGGGCAAAATGGCCATCGGGCCCCTGAAGCTACCTGAGGGAGTGTGACCCGGCCCTTGGCTTTAAAAGGTTGAGAACTCTTGGTGTAGTGCATAGAGTGTTGGACTAGAACTCAGGAGTCACGGGTTACAAGTTGGTTCCAACCAAATGGCACATTACAGTATAACAGCTCAAACAGACATATGTGTACTACTTGTGGGACACAGAAATAATGTAGGTGTGGAATTTTGTCCTATTTCTCCTATTTGCCACCAATTGTCCATCAGTGATCTTTTGATACACTAGTAACTTGGAATACTCAGTGTTTCTCCTACTCTTCTGTTACCCTTTTCTATCAACTTACTATTAATAATATAAGGGATTGTGTTGGCTTAGTGTTTAAGAAGCTTAGTGGTTAAGACTGGAAGGTCGGGGTTCAATACCCAAGTACTGCATAACAGAGTGAGCTCCCATCTCTGTCCCAGCTCCTGCTAACCTAGCAGTTCGAAAGCAAGAAATTGCAAGTAGACAAATAGGGACCACTTCGGTGGGAAGGTAAACAGCATTCTGTGCACTCTGCTGTCTAGGCATGCCTGCTGCATGTCCACGGAAACGTCTGCAGACGCAGACAGCCCTGGCTCTTTGGCTATAATTGGAGATGAGCACCAAATCCTAGATTTGGATACGACTGGCTTTTGAGCAAGGGTGACCTTTGCCTTACTATTAACAATACAATGACTGTCACATGACCATGGAAACGTCTGCAGAAGCGGACAGCTTCGGCTATGAAACAGAGATGAGCACTGAACCCTAGAGTCGGATATGACTGGCTTTTGAGCAAGGGTGACCTAGTTGACCTTTACCTAAGGACAAAATACCTATAAGCATATAAGTGTTCCCAGTGGGAAAATGGCTTCAGAAGTAAAAGGTTCAATAACCTATATGGTAATTAATTTTATCTTTAAATACATTTTACATTTGTCTTTTTGATTTACTGGCATACAGTATATGTTTTCCCCTCTGTTCTCAAATAAGTGGTGCTATTGTTGAATATATGAAACCACTGTTCATAACACTTTTGGCTTATTGTTTGTTTAAATGATACCTGGGCCACCTGTAAGTCCCAAACCTGGTGGATAGCTCATTGAGCTGGAGCACCTGGCAATGAAGATGAGGAACAGGAGTTCGATTTCTCACTGTGCCTCTAGGGAGAAGAGCCAGCCTGTGCCACTTTGGGTAGGAAACACAGTCCCAGAGTTCCCTCAGAGTGTGTTAAGCCACTTCCGAGTATTCTTTATCTAAAAGACCCTGGAAGGGGGTTGCAATGAGTTCGAATTGATTTGATGGTGCACAGAATTAAGGACAGAATTTGGCCAGGGTGGCATACAAGATAAAATGAGCAGTGGAAAACAATAAGAATGCAGTGCAATTAATATAGGGCTGCCATAATTCTATCCTGCCAAACCTGGACAGCCATGTGACATCGTTGTGTTCCTCAAACTCTAAGATCCCGCAGAATCCCCGTCCAGGGCAGGCAGCCTCCATAAGTTTAAAATAAACTGTAGTCAAGAGGCTGTTCCTTAATTTTTGAATAAACATTTCTTGGGCCACTCTTGAAATTGCCCTTCCTCTCCCTGAGGTCACTCCTACCCTTCACCACCACCCATTGAGTTGGACTCACCTTCAAACTGCACACGAGGATCCCTTGGAAGAAAGCTCTAATACGAGGTCCGGAATGGGAATGCAGTCCTTGGAGTCCCCGCCGTTTCCCTCCTGAAAGAGAAAAAGAAGGGACTTATTTTGGAAGAGGTCCTTTGTGAGAGACAACTCTTCACTTCCTATCCACAGTGTTCCCTTCCTCTCTAGGAATGCTGACTCTATGCATTTAACCCTTTGCAGTCATGTGAAAAAGGAATTCTCCGTAGACATGGGCATTTCTTGCTCCCTCCCGGGACTTTTACATGTTTTTCCTTGAACCGGACGGAACTGCTTGAACCCGGGAAAATCCCAGAAAAACAGGACTCATGGCAACCCTAAATTAATATGAAGGCATTCCTGTACTGTTGTTCTATATTGCAAATATTGATCTTTATTTTAATTTGAAATGGAAAGAAAATACTTTAACCCAACTTCTCTCAATTCTTTTAATCTATTAGTAGTAATGGCCAAACTACACATTATATTAAACCACATGCAATTTCAGCTCGATGAGTATTCTCCATCACAAAGTTAATTGAGGTGGTGCAGAGACTGCAATAAAGAGAGACTGTCTGCAGCTCTCAGGGCAGAAGCAGATGAATAATTGCATTGAGGGGGAACGGTATTGCCCAGGAAAAGGTTGTGATACAGAATCATTCTGTATCTCCCAATGGATGTATCCTAAGATATAGATGTTCCAGCAGCCTCCAAGTGAAGATGGTAACAGAGGAAGCAGTCTTTGGAGAAGGGCCAGTGACTTATTGAGTGAATCATCATCATTTGGTACTTCTTCTTGAGCAACTGCATGGATTTGTATACAAGATATGTAGACCAAAACCATCATTTACCTGAAACTCTGTCCTAATGACTTACCATTTTTTAAAAATAAATTCTAGGACAAAATGAAATATCCACTTATTTGTTGAATCGTGTTAGCAGACCAGACTATTGAATACTGAATGTTTCTGCTTCCCAAAGTCGTCTGATTTCCAGTGACGGGTTTTAAATTTCCGATAGCTTCAAACACCAAAGTTAATCATCTGAATGCATACTCAGGATACAGTATAAATGATGAATGGCCCTTCTGCTTAGAAAAAAGAATTCATTTGTCATGGCCTAATTGTAAATGCTTGACATGATGTGGTACTGGGGAGGGGTAAAAATCTGTTACAAGTAATGTCATTGCAGCATAGATTGCTCAGGATAATATTTTTGTGACCTAAAATGCAGCTTTGCAAAATGATTAAATCATCATTGCTGTATTTTTTTAAGTTGGCAGTTTAGATAAAAGCAAAGCCAAAATGAAAAAGTTAGTAAAATGCAGATTAACTAGTAAACTAGGATTAATTTTCGTGAATATTTGAGGTTCCAATAGTCAGAAGATTTTCATGAAGTGAAGATTCTTCAGAACACGAACGAAGTACGATCATGATGTGTGTGGAAAAAACAGCTACTGCCTACACTCAATTCAAAGTGGTAGAAGCCACAACAATTGGCTGTACCCAACAAGTTTACCAAATGATTATTATTATTATTTTGGAATCGTAACTGTGTTAGTCTGTGTTTCAGGCATATCAGGGAAAAAAATAACAACAACGTTGTGGCACTTTAAAGACTAGCTGCTAATATTTTTAATGTGAGCTTTCATAGATCAAGTCCACTTCATCAGACATAGGAGTGAGATGTCAATGAATTTATATACACCAGATACAGATGCATAGAGTGATTAATCAACATGACAGATAAAAACTGTTTGCAAATCAATACAGCTTCCTGCAGTTGGCAGTAGTTGTCTGGTTGTTATCCGGATTAGCTCTAAATGTTCCCTTTTCTTTTGTAAATAATGGGATACAAAACTTCTTACTCCCAGCAAATTCTTACTCCAGGAAACATTTGCTAATTGAACATTTGCTAATGAGGTCAACCTTTGTGTTACTGTATGAGCACATTGAGACATGTTGTGAAAGAGAATTTTACAGGAAAGTTTGAGAAGGGGTAAAATATAATGAAATTTATTATATATATATATATATATATATATATATATATATATATATATATATATATATATATATATATATATATATATATATATATATATATAAAATGAAATTTATATATAATATATATACACAATTTCATTATATTTTACCCCTTCTCAGCATATAACAGTCTGTGTGTCAAATTTGATAATGTCCCAGATGATGGTTGCTTTGACAGTGATGTATCTACACTTCTGAGTCTTCAACTTAGAGGTCATACCTCACAGCAACCACCACCTGTTCTGACTGACCTCTTCAATTGAGTTTGACAACAGTAATTTCTGTCTCAAAGCTTGGAAACATTAATATTTAGGGTAGCATATTAATATTAACTTGCATATGAATTCATTAAGAATTTTAGTGAATATTGTAAAATTGATTTAATTGTCTCAATTGTTAGTACAGTGTTTCTTTTATATTTTATGGCAAAAATAAGTCCACAATTTGTCACTTCTGAGTAACAAATAAATATAGAAAAGTAAGAATAGTTTAATACAATTTTTTCATGTTTCATTTAACAAACTACAGTATTTTTTAAAATGTTACTATGTATTCCAGTCATGGCCAACCTTGGCACTCCAGGTGTTCTTGGACTTCAATTCCCAGAAGCCCAAGTCAGCACTCCTGCTGATCAGCAGGAGTGCTGACTTGGGCCTCTGGGAATTGAAGTCCAAGAACACCTAGAGTATCACTGATATATGCCAACTAACAAGCCACACAGATCTGCAGCCCACTTGCAGCAAACATACTCAGCAGACAATAAAAATGTACATCTCCCCATTGCTCCAGTTACCTTCTGAGTTTTAATTTCGAGAAGTGAGAGACATAAAAAATTTCAGGTGTAGACCCAAGTTGTGAAGAATGAAGAGATAAATATATATGCCAACCTATATAGTTTGGCCGGACATCCCGCTACGATAATGGAGTGGACACACAGCCAGGTGTCGGGCGGCAGTAAATAACTTTCTAAATGGGCCAATGGCTATGGGCAAATGAGCCCCTATAGGTGAGGTGATGGTCCCCCTCAGTGGAGGAAAAGTCACTGGAAACCATCATACTGGCCCCAGTGGCAAAATGAGCTGAGGAACCACTTCACTATTCTGATTTCCAACAGTCATGGAGGCGGAAGAGGCCATGCCAGATGGACTGGCTGTGAAGGCACACCTTCATAATATCCTCAAGGCTGTGGCAGTCCAGTGCAGTCCTGGTGTCAAATCCTGCATGTCTCATTTCATACGTACCACAGGAGATGGCTCCATGATCATAGTGTGCAGGTCACTTCATGCAAGCTGGGATCCACCTTAAACAAATTCACGCCCATGGCATTTTTCCTGTCACTCTTCTTTCACACATCCATCAACTGTGAAAATGATTTTCAGGGGAAAATGTATACTCAGACACAAATAGCAGCCAACGACAACTTCATCTATAGAAAAAGTAATCTAAAGGTAGATTTGGTATATCTCTCTGTCACATAGGATAATACTACCACATGAAAATATTTCAAACATCATGGCTGAATTCTTGTTGACACAGCTATACGTGGGGAAGGGTGATGGGCTTACGGTTGTTGCTGCTGCTTATTTTTAATACTATTGGCATGCTGCAATTTTGTTATTGTTGCCAACTGCCTTCAATACCATTTGTGTTAGAAAGAGTATAGATTTTTTTTTTAAAAAATAAGACATTACAGAAGTAATGCAATTGAATTCAGAATTTGTTTCTTCCATATATATTAAAAGACCTAGGTGAATAACTACCATGGTTTTTTAAAAAAAAAATAAGTGAGGATAGTGGTTTTTCTTGAGACTCACCTGGAAAAATAACAGGTCAAATACTACCCCGAGAATAAAAAATAAAAACCACTAGCTTCTGGAGATGCCTTGTAAATCAAATCTATACAGTGTGTTTCTGAGTCAGAAAGGCACCATAATAAAATGTTAATAGTTCTACTTTCTCCCATTAAAATGGTTTAAACAGACTTTTACAAGTAGCAAATCCCTGCGCAAGAGTCCAGTTTTCCAAATCTAATGAAGATGCACAAAAACAGTACAGAAGCTGGTCCCTGAGAGGCTATTCAAGTAAACGTCTAAATGAGATGATGCCCTTCACTAATGGGAATAAGGGGGCATTTTGATTAATGCAAACAAGCATGCTGTGGAATGCAACAGTATGCATTAAAATGGCATGTGCTAATTTACAATATCAGAAGCTATTAGGTTTGAGTATAAAGTGGAGTCACTTTGTCTCTCAAAAGGATATTTGTCATCTAGGGAAAACAGAAGGAAAGACTGCAATGATTTCTAAGGTTTTCATCATTGCAAAATATATTTTAAATGTTTCCTGTTATGAATAGGAATTGAGATCATTTTGCACTCATCAAATAGTCACTTGAATGTAAATTGAATTAAAGTACAATGAATGCAGGTTACCAACAGGATGCAATTAAAAGTGTAAAAATGATGTTTCTCACCAAACCATTAGAAATATCCATTTTAACTGCAAGTCTGCATCCCCTAATGGAATTAATGATGCTTCCTAATGAATACAACAGGGCTAAATTAGAGCACAGTAAGTTAAGTGAATAGCAATCATGACCCAGAACACTTAAGGCAGCTTTCATTGGTTCTCTTCCTATTTTACAGCCCTGCTATCCCAACTTAATGCTCTCCACATATTTTGGACCACAACTTCCAGAGGCCTTAGCCTGATGGGAGATTTAAGTGCAAAAGACTTATAGACTGGGGAAAGCTGCCAGAAATTAATCCATCAGTCCTCTTTATCAATTCAAGTTGATCTGTCTTGCATTCCTGTAAACACCATTACACACTGCTCAGTGTCCCATTCCTGACTGCATGGCTAGACTCAGAGGAAGGACATTTATAGGTCACCCTTGCTCGAAAGTCAGTCGTATCCGACTCTAGTGCTTTTCTCTGTTTACAGCCAAAGAGCCAGCACTGTCTACGTCTGCAGAGGTCTCTGTGGACATGTGGCAGGCATGCCTAGACACCGGAGTGCACGGAACGCTGTTTACCTTCCCATCAAAGTGGTACCTATTTATCTACTTGCAATTTCTTACTTTCGAACTGCTAGGTTGGCAGGAGCTGGGACAGAGACGGGAGCTCATTCTCGGGTCTCGAACTGCCACTTCAGTGTCCTAACCACTTGGGAAACCACAGTCCCTTATACACTTATGCACCACAGTCTCTTATACACTACTTCTTATAACAGGGGTGCTCAAACTATGGCCTGGGGACGGATCTGGCCCACAATGGCAATTCATCCGGCCCATGATGCTCTCATCACTCCTGAAAGTGGAAGTAAAATGTGCCCATATGAGCGCATTTTACTTCCATTTCCAGGAGTGATGAGGGCATCACAGGCTGGATGAATTGCCATCATGGGCCAGATCCGGCCCCCAGGCCATAGTGGCCAGCCCCCTGAACCATGTGACCAGCCCACAGCCCAAAAAAATTGGGGACTCCTGTCTTATAAGTACACTTATAAAAAGAAGCAGACCCTTCCTCTGAATTCACCTCTCAGCAACTTTATGTAAAAGAAAGCTTACCTCTGTCAGACATAATGGTTCTATGCCAGTGGTGGCGAACCTATGGCATGTGTGCCAGAGGTGGCACTCGGAGTCCTCTCTGTGGGCACCTGTGCAGTCATCCCAGCACAGAGTTTGCCCCACCCCTCTGTCCAGCAGCCCAATGGGAGTGCTTCCTCCCTCTGCCCAGCAGCCCAATGGGAGCCTTTCCTTCCTCCCCTGTTGCTGTGTTGGGACTTTGCGATAAATAAGTGCGGTTTAGGTTGCAGTTTGGGCACTCAGTCTCTAAAATGTTCACCATCACTGTTCTATGCTATGTGAAGGTTGCTAGGGAACAACACTGTTTGAAACCAATTGCCTTTGATCTGATTCTGGGCTACTCTTAAGCATCTGTAGGTTGTCCTAAGAAATATCATCCTGAATTTTATTTATCTTTCATATATGTACATACTTTTAAATTGTGCAATGCTGTGATATGAATAAAGAACACAACATTTGCTCTTCTGTGTTTTGCATTCCTGGAAATAAAGGAAGTAGTTAATAGGTGTCCTGTCATTTAAATATATATATTTTGAGACAGTAGCCTTTCCCCCTTGTTATCACAGTGTTTGTTAACCTGTCAATCAAACATGTCTGAGCAAAATTAAGCACCCTAGTAAGATTTGATTTGGGATTTCTTGTATTGACATTCTAGTAAACAGTGCCTTTTATTCTGCTAAGTGGTGTTGCTATTAGATTTAATGTCCCATAGATTTTGAGTTAGTTTTCTGTGCGAGGTACTGTTGTATAGCCTTGGCAAGTCACCAATGCAGTATACAATTAATTACACAGTTTGTCAGTAAAATGTAGATTACCTTGCAAGAAAGCCTGCCACTTCCTTCCGAACAAGTAATATTTAGGGCATTTAAATGTTATACACAGGGTGCTTGAAATGCTTGCAAGACAATTTATATGATGTGATTAAACAGTAGGCCCTGTCACCAAGGAAACAAAGACCAGAAGCAATTTGCAGGCGGCCTTCACTGGCAAATAATAAATGTATATTGTGGGATAATAAGAACTTATAATATTTGCAAATAGGATAATAATGTATGTAATGAAACTTGTAATTTAATAACTCTTGCCTACAAAGACACCAATAGTTTCAATATTACATTACCCTCTTTCCTTGGGTGGTGACCATGGCTCACGGGCAATGGCGCAAAGAGGGAGGGATGAATCATCCTTCTAGTCAGTCACTCATTTATATGATCTCACACTGCTTGTTTTGTTATTCTCTGGTTTCCTCTTCATCATGCTCTATTCTTCTTACGCCTCCCACCATATTATTCTCTTCATTTACTGCTCATGATATTGGATGGCCTTCTTCATCCAGTGTTTTCATCCCAAAGCATTGTAAAGGAAATTCAGTCATTTGGCAGGGAATGAGTGGCCATGTGTAAGTCTTTTCACATGGGTTGTTACCCAGAGAAAACTGTAGGGAATCCTGAAATTCAGAATCTTATAAGGAATGAATAAATAAATTTCTAGATAATTCTCAGTCTCTTAATACAGGGGTTCCCAACATATGGGCCATGGGCTGGACCTGGCCCATGATGCCATCCCATCCGGCCTATCGATGCCTCCGCCACACCCAGAAGTGGAAGCGGGCGCTTTTATGTCAGCCCTAAAACATGCCCGTGCATGCGCAAATGTGCCCACAGTTGCCGTAAACGCTGAAGTGGGTGCATTTCGACAGCCATAAATATGCCCACTTTCTGGGGGCATGGTCCAGCCCACTCAGCTGTCCAGGGGTGTGGTCTGGCCCACAACATAAAAAGGTTGGCCACTTCTGCACTAGTACATAAAGTCCAGTGAACAGGATGCCAAGACTGGGATTTTTCTGCTACTTCTCCTCCTCCTGCTTCTTAAGCAATAGCAATACACCCTGTGTACTTCATCAGCTAACTTTAAAGATTTCAGGGTAACAGCAAAACAGAGATTTAGGAATGCTTAATTTTGTGCTGGAGGGTGTTGTTTGGGCTTCCATAAATACCATGCAATTTACTTTGTGTGTGTGTAGACTGATTGGTGTGCAGGAAAATGTAATGGGTCTCTGAGGAAGGACAATTGGCTGTGAAGTGATAGCACACATACTATTGTTTGTGAGGTAGTTTTCACCTGCTCTTTCTCTTGTTAAGGGATGCCATCTCTCAATGACATATGGTGATTATTGAATCAGCTTGAGACAGTTGTTTACCCATTCACTGAGGCCAACTCTGAGTTAGTTGAAAGTGTGCAAGATTATATAGAAGGCTTTTATTCTGAGGTAATGTTTATAAAACAATTTGTGTGGACTATGTTTTCTCTATATTCCTTTAAAAATATACATGTTTCATAGACAAGTCTCAACTACACCAAAATAACTTTTAAAAAAATCTCTGAATAGCAGGAAATTTTTCATTCCCCAGTCTAAATTAACTTTTATAGTTCTGGTCTGATCATTATTAGGATTATACGATGCTTACAGTTAAAGAGTTATCCACAGGAACAAATCAAACTATGCAATTCTCTGACCCTTGAACGTATGGGCTTTTATTTTGTTGAGCAGATGTAGCATATGCATAAAAATAATTTACGTTCAAGAAACCAATTAAATTCAGTGCCTTAGCATCCAAATGACAAGTGCCTGCTCATAGTGCTCATAATTAGAAATACTGTAATTTAGAATTAAATTAGACTGTGTTTCATTCATGGTTTTGAAGACCCGGCATTGTCATATATCTTCTTTTCCCATCCTCTAGATGTGTTACATTATACATGGCTGGTAATGGTGGATATTGTAATTGTTGAGATCCCACTTTGAATAACACCTTAAACTTTCCTTTGTCCTACAGAATGGCAAACTATCTTTTGGGGGTATTGCTGCTACCACAATCTGTACCAAGAGAATAATTTCTCACTTTCCTTGTTCTTGCTCTCAAAGCTAAGGAGTTACAACATTTTTCTTTTCCATGGGAAGTACAATATGATTCACAACTTGCCTGTTTTCCCACAAAACTGAACAAATTGTACAGTTCACACAATTGCATAAATCCCCCAGATTGCCCAAAACTAGGCTGGCTGTGTGAAAGAAATTGATTCAGTAAAGAAGGCTGTGATTTTAATTTAAGAATTTGAAGCACTTCTTTTTCAGTGTTTAGGCCAGACATGAAACTGCCAAAATGAAGCCACCTTTGGGGAGTTCATTCTGCAGTTCCTTTCACCTGACCTAGTGTGAGAAAAATTAGTCAGCCTCCAAAAGAAGGGATTGGTAAACCACTGTTGTGTATTCTCTTGAACCAACTTGATGTCACACAATTGTTGTTGTCATTATTGATTTACAAAGGGAAGATAAACATGGCCTGTTCTGTAACACATAGTTTAGTAAAAGCTGTCATCAGTTTGAGATGTCAGTAAGGTCATCATAATTGGCTATAAACATCATGTCTTTAACTGACCCATTGCTAGGAAGCTGCAGTCCTTTACAATCTGGCAGTGCAGTTTGTGAGGATTATTCGTGCAAGTGGAGTAAATCTCTTTGTCAACACGATATATGTATTATTGGTCTCTGGAACATCAAGTGCCAGCTGAGAAGGTGGGTTAATTAGAAATTATGTGCTTAGCTTCTGGAGGGACTTCTGTAAATTGCAGAGAATGGAGCTTTTTTGTTTTTTTGTTGTTGGTTTATAAGTGGTGCTTATTAAGCAGATAACACATCTAGTCTGCTCTCATCTAACTTCTTTCACAGATGTTTCTGTACGTTCCTGACCTGCATCTCTGCTCTAGATATCTTTTCATGTTCAATGTATTTTGCCTGTAAAAGGTATCCATGACATGATAATTATAGGAATTTTTCCAGGGGACATTTTTCCTTTCAGTAAGTGGACTCTGAATTGAAATAAAATGGTCATGATTGAGATGTATGGTTGTGTGATAATGTCTGTTTAGGGGCGGGGGGCAGGGTGTAATTTTATTCTGTCTTATTTAGGTATATAAAAATCAAGTCCCAAACAGAAATAGTTGTCTATCACAAAGATAGGAAAAGGATTAAGAATATGACAAGGTTCACTACAATGCTTGTACAGTATTAGTAAACAGAACTCTCAGTGGGAAATCCATAAGTGCATGCACATGTTTCTTTTAT
This sequence comes from Bradypodion pumilum, assembly GCA_035047305.1. Classification (NCBI taxonomy): domain Eukaryota; kingdom Metazoa; phylum Chordata; class Lepidosauria; order Squamata; family Chamaeleonidae; genus Bradypodion; species Bradypodion pumilum. Next base: position 95,634,436 of record JAWDJD010000001.1, read on the forward strand.
GTCATGCTTCCATATGCTTACCTCTCAACAGTGCTCAGTTTCCTCCTTATAATCGTTGGTTATTCCTCTGGTCAACCCAATGTACCAGTGTAACTCTGCAGTACACCAAACAGTATGCTGTCCACTCAACTGCACCTTTATGAGCCCTGGTGGTGCAGTGAGTTTGATCCTGAAGGAGTTGAGGTTGACTCCGCCTTCATCCATCCGAGGTCAGTAAAATGAGTACACAGCCTGTTGGGGGCAAAATGCTAATTACCTGTAAATCACACAGAGTGCACTAAGTGCTATGGAGCAGTATATAAGTGTTATTGCTACTTGCAGTGAGCTTCTTCCCTCAGTTCTATGGGCTTCCAGATTGTGTCTATGCTTAGCAGTAAAATATTATTTCTACCAACCAGCAAGAAAGTAATAAAAGCAGTGGTGGGCATCAGCAGGTTCGCCCCAGTTCACCAGAACCAGTAGCAGAAATTCTGGCTGGCTCCACCCATTCAAGTTTTGAAATAAAGTAGTCCTAATTCGGGTGCAATGCAGGGGTTTCCCCTGGCCATGCCCACAGAGTAGGTAGTAAAAAAAATTTGAATTCCACCACTGACTAAAAGTACCTGTGACTTTTCTCACACTAATCTCACTTTTGCAAAATAACAACAACAACAACAACAACATCAACAACAACATCAACATCATCATCATCAACAACAACAACCCCCAAAACAACAACAACAACAACCTTACACTACCAATGGCTTTGTTACTGTAAGCCCAAGTCCCCTACAGACACTAGTAAATCTTTGTTCCTGTTTGTTTTGCAACCTGATTTTGCTGCTTTGATATATCTACTATTGTATCTCTGAACAACAAAGATGGTTCTCTTGGGGTTTTAATGTTTTATCATGTTTCATTTTAATGTTAATGTTTTTCTCAGACTTTATTTGTGCTTTTTGACTTTCTTCTGTTTTCTTGATGATGTTATTTTATATTATGCATGAATATGTAAATAGTAAATCATAGTTCCTTTGATAACATGTCTCTAATGTGCAATCAGTTCCGTATTAGAAGGTGTATTATTAAGATAGAATACCAAACTGCTTTAGCCTACGTAGACCAGAATGCAACATTGTTCATGTCCATCCCATAAGGTATAAAAGGTTCGTACCTCTCTGTTCCATACCTGTCAAGTTTCGGGAAATTTCTGTCAAATAAGGGAAATTTCCCGGCCAAAATGGGGACCTGGACAGCTATGCTTATCCTGTGCTGGCCTCCAGTCTAACTCAAGTCTAATTACAGTCTAACTAATACGGGATGGAAGGGACTGCAGTGGCTCAAGTAGGTAAGACGCTGACTGGGAAGCGGAAGGTCAGCAGTTCGATTCCCGAGTACTGCAGGACGGAATGAGCTCCCCCCCTTTGTCCCAGCTCCTGCCAACCTAGCAGTTCGAAAGCAAGAAATTGCAAGTAGATAAATAGGGACCACTTTGGTGGGAAGGTAACAGCGTTCTGTGCGCTCCGGTGTCTAGTCATGCCTGCCACATGACCATGGAAAGGTCTGCAGAAGCAGACAGCACTGGGCTCTTTGGCTTGGAAACAGAGATGAGCACTGCACCCTAGAGTTGGATACGACTAGCTTTTGAGCAAGGGAAACCTTTACCTTTACCTAATACGGGATGACAGTGGGAAAGAGTGTAAAATACGGGGGTTTGACAGAAATTTCCCAAAACTTGACAGGAATGCTCTGTTCCTGTTTCACTTTCCTTCCTGTTCCTCACTTGTATGATGTACCTGAAGGAAATGACAAGGAAAATGTAAATTCTACGTTCTAATAAATTAACTTGACTGAATGAATGCATGAATCCTGAGAGTTGTTTGGCTTGACCATCGAAATACTCAACGACAAAAATTTTAAATTAAATTGCATATTGTCTCAGAGGCCCAGAACGTATGTAGGGAGTGTAATGTGTGAAATAAATTTAAAAAATCTACGTTTCTTCACCCTGCTTTTTTGGGGTTAAAGACTTTCCAGATCTATTGTTGTGCTGCTGCTCAGTTATATCACTGACTAGCATATTTAGCCCGGCAAGCTGGGCAGGTTTTAGTTTTGCAGCCTAGTAGACAGTGTGTGTGTGTGAGAGAGAGAGAGACAGACAGACAGACACAGACAGAGAGAGAGACAGAGAAGCAGTCCAGCAGAGGGCATGTGTGAGACAGAGAAAGTGAGAGAAAGAGAGAGAAAGAGGAGGCTGCGTGCGGGTGAGTCGGGAAGGGAGGGAGGTGGTAGGTAGTTTTCCCCCTTTCCCTGGGGTGTTTGGGGGGGGGGGGAGAAGGGAAGGTGGGATTTGGATTTTTTCCATAGCCCACTTTCCCTGCCGTGGGGGGTGGGAGGCATCCCCCCCATTAACTGTTTCAAAGGTTCTTCGAAACAGTTAATTGGGGGAAAACAAAGCTAGCAGGCAGCTATTCGTTATTTGAATAGCTACCTGCTTCATCCCCCCATTAACTGTTTTGAAGAACCTTTGAAACATTTAATAGGGAAAAAACAAAGGGAGCGGTCAACGGTTCATCAGGGGTGGCGCTCTCCCAGGGAGAGCACTTCCTTTGACGAAGCATTGACTGCTGTCCCCCCCCCCCCCCGCCCTCAACTTACCTTTTGGCCGGTGGCGTCCTTGTCACGTCTTCCTCAGAGTAGCAGGGAGGAGGGGGAGTCCCTCTTCTTCCCGTTGCTCCATGGATGAAGGTCGGTGTTGGCGGGGCCACGGGAAAATGAGGGGCTACCCCTCATTACCATAACCCTGCCAAAGTGGCTGCGAGGCCAGTGGCGGCCTCACTCGCTGGGATAGAGGGGATGGCTTTCCTCCGGGAGACGATGTGTCTTCTGGAGGGAAGTTATTTACTGGTGCAGTGGCGTTTTTTTTTAAACCATGTGCGCCAGCTTTCCCAGCATTCTACGTGCTTGCGCCTTTCAGCCTGATTGGCTGAGGGGTGGTACAGCACAGAGGACACTGGGAATTGTAGTTCATTTTTCTGGTCACATTTGTGGGGCGGTTGCCCCACTCTCGGCGACCAGATCCTTGCTGCGACCCTCACAGGATGGTAAGGTAAGTGGGGGGACCTTTGTTTGGGATGGTTGGGCAGTGTTGTGACCGCTATTGCCGGACACGCACCAACCTTATCCCTCCTTATAGGTAAAGATTCTGGTCCAATTGTCTTGTTGCAAGAAAGGAATATACTGTATCTGTTTTTCATGCATACAGAAAATGGGGAGGGGATACCTAATTCCCACAGGTATTGATTCCTTGAATGAGTTTCTGTTGTTTTCTCACCAAGTTCCCATGTGCTTCAGCAGACAGTAATTTTTAAATAACGAATTGACTTTTTTTTTAAAAAAATGTAAGTTTAAAAAAATACTCCTGGGAACAAGTGATTTTTGTCATTAAAATCATAAATGGGATAGGAATTTTGTTACAGAGAAATAATCTTTTTAAAAAAATAAAAGGAAAACATTACAAAGTATGAATTATTTGGAAAGACAATAGTAGTTGAAGGAAGTATTGGTTTAGATTTGATTAAAGCTTTGTCTGTGTAAATACATTTGGGAGATTTCTACTCACAGGACACCTCTGTATGTAAAAGAAGAGGATAGTTAATTGCCCACTTGTACCCTTACAAGAAATGCCTAATAACAATGGTTCACATATTGGTAACCTCAAAAATATATTATTACAATGCTCCCTATGTGGGGCTGCTCTTGAAAATAGTACAGAAATGTCAGCAGGTCCAAACCACAGCAGCCAGACTGATTTCTTGAGCTAGCAGATATGATGACGTATTTCTAGTCTTGCTCGCCTGCATTGGTGTCCTGTTAGTTTCCATGCTCACTTCTTGGTGTTTGTTGTGATCTAAATCCCTTAATAGTTTAGAACCTAAATATTAGTTGTAGTGTTTCTCCCAGAAAACACCAACTGTTTCACCTGCTCCTCCTAATCCACACTGTAAAAAGTGGCCATACCAAGAGAGGCTGAAAAGGTGACAATAAGAAACTGGGCTTTCAAGGTGGTGGGCCCTATTTTATGGAACAAAATTCTCCATGAGGTGCACCAAGCTCCATTCCTTCCTGATTTAAAATTAAACAGTAAATGCAGAAATCTATAAAGTATCCTTCAAGAATATATCTCCAAATGTTAATACAGTATTGGTTTTTAAATGTAAGTTTTTCTCTTATAATTGTATTCAAGCTGATCTTTCACCATATTGTTTGTGTTATTGTATGAGGCTTCTGTTTGGGATGAAGTGGGGAGTTTAATGTTTTATTCTGTAAACCACCAATAGTTCTCACTAATGGGGCAGTATACAAAATAGATAGAGAGATATGATTGAACAGCTATAGAAGAGAAAGTGTTGTTGAAGAAATCTGAAAATTTCCGCACCTCCATCCTGTGACAGTCTCCACTGCATGAAATTCTCCTCTGCTGATAGTGGAGACAAAGATACAGATCTCAACAGATTTGGTTTACATATCAAGTAATTAATAATCATGTACAGTACCATCAAATCCAATTCTGACTTATGACAACCCTTTTCAAAGTTTTATAGGTAGATAATACTAGACGTGGTTGACCGTTCCCTTCTTCTTAACACTGGGGACACACTGTCTCTGTACAGCCTGCTCAAGGCTGCACAAGCTGGCTTTGTTCACTGGTTGTGCATTGGCAAATTGAACTCCCACCCTCTTGCTCCACTACCAGTGATCTAAACCACTGACCTATCCAACCTGTGTTAATTATTAATTGCATACCATCAGATCAGTTCAGACTTATGTCAACCCTTTCCAGGGTTTTCTAGACATAGAGTACTCAAATATGGTTTACCATTCCCTTGTTCTGAGTGTGCCCAAGGGCACATAGGTTGGCTCTTCTCCCAGGAGACACAGTAAGGAATCAAATTTCCAGGCTCTGACTCCATAGCTAGATGCCTAATTCACTGAATTGACATGGATATAAAAATAAAATAAAGCAGTTTTAAACATTTACTCTAGAAGGTATTTTCACTGTAAACCCATTAATTGATATTTATTTTCACTTCCACTGGAAGGCATCAGTCAATGAAAATGAGTCATGGACCATATGGAGAAAGTGGTGGGAGTGAGACCAGTGTCTGCAATTGTCTGGCTTTAAATCATTCACTATCCCATTCTGTAGCTCCCAAAGGCTTCTTGGGTTGAAGGGCATTCCTGGAGATCCCTAGAGTGTGGTGGTGGGGTTATGGGAAGTTCTCAGCTCTCTTGGAGTAGCTATGGCACGGCTATGGTTGTTCACTAGAGTTGCACTGCACATCTTTCATCAACATGATTCCAGCCTAGGTTTTAAACAAATAAAACCAAATTGAACACCTGGATTAAGAACTCTTTTAGAGATTAACCTGTATTTATTTATTATTTCAATTTCTATACTACCCACTTGGCCAAGGCCAACTCAGGGCGGTTCACAATCATAATAAAAACATAATTAAAAACTGCTTAAAAACTACTCTCCCCCTTAAAAAGGGTGCAGGGACCGTGGGGGCCAGAATTTCACTATACCAGCCACCCAACGGAAGTCACCCTTCCACCTGTACCCCATACTTGGCCTGCCAGCCAGGTTTTAAGTTCCTTTCTGAAAGGCAGCAATTCCATCTGGAGACGTAGCTCTGTTGATAAGAGGTTCCAGAGTGCCAGTGTGGACACGGAGAAGGCCTTTCTCCTTGTGATTGAGAGGCAAGCCCCTCTAGCAGATGGTACAATAAGAGAGCCCCTCCGGTCTGCCCTGGTTGGACGGACATACGTCTTTAGGGCGATGCGGTCTCATAGGTAGCCTGGCCCACTGTCATGTAGGGCTTTAAAGGTCAAAACCAGCACCTTGAATTGTACCCGGAGGCAAACTGTTAACCAGTGCAGCTCCCGAGGCATGGGTGTAACGTCCACACCCCATCACCACCTGGGCCGCCGCATTCTGGACCAGCTGTAGCCTCTGAATGGTCGTCAAGGGCAGCCCCATGTGGAGCGCATTACAGTAATCTAGTCTGGAGGTGACCAGAGCATGAGTGACCATGACCAGGGAGTCCCTGTCCAGGAACGGGCGCAACTGGCGAATTAATCTAAGCTGTGCGAAAGCCCTCCTGGCCATGGCTGCCACCTGTTCTTCTAGCAGCAGCCGCGAGTCCAGGAGGACCCCCAAGTTGCGCACCGGGTTTGTATTAATTATCCAAGCTTCCATCATGCTCCCAATAAAAAGATTCTTGCTTGTCTTATGGGGAAAAAAATCTTGGAGACTGAACCTTGAGTCAATAAATCCTTGTATTCTGTGCTATTGTTTCTATCAAATTCTTATCTGAGAAAACTTACATTAAGATTTGTACATTATAGCCCTGTTGTGGGGGGGTAAGACCTCTCCAGGCCTACTTACCCTCATTTGTGACATAGTGGCTTTGGAAGGAACTTGGCAGAAATCAGGAATTTTAAAAGTGAGCTTTACAATGTATATTGCAATAGATAAGCATATCATATTTTATGCTGCTATCAAAGGTTTGGTAAATGCTGATTACTCATATGGGTATCAGAACATTAGGACTTGGACTTTTTTTTATTTTGTACATAAATGTTAACCAAAAAAAGGGAATTTGTGAAATGTAACAAAAAAAAAGTAGCATTATTGTAATTAAAAACCTCAACCTTACAGTGAACGATATGGGCACTTTCAATTTCTTTTAGCTGTTATTGTTATTAGGGGGATTTTCCCCTGATTAACTTTTCAAGGATAATTTCTAGTTTTAAGTGATTAACTTCATTACCTTATTTAAGTCACTTGGCTGGATTCACAGTACTTTTGTCTGAAGCAGAGACACACAAAAAAGGGATCGCCTTTTGATAAGATGTGAGGCTATAATGCACAGTAATTGGCGAGAAATGCCAATTAATGGAATGATAGTCATGAATTCTGATGTCAGCCTTTTCCTACAACACTTAAAATGGAGAAGAATATTACATTGTTTTAAAAATACAACTTGCACCTCTTGTAATGACTAAGCTGTGCAATTACCTGGCTTTCACGGATGACCAGCTGAGCCATTGCTCTAAAAGTGGAACTATGCACACAACCGTCTTTGAAGCAGAAGTTTGCTTCATCTTTAAGGGCATTAAAAGTTCCTTTCACTTGCACTTTGTTTTCCTTTTCTTAAAGCTGATAGCCTTCCAGTTATTAACGTTGCTAATCTGCAAATTTCTGCAGTACCGTCCTATGGTACCCAAGAGGCAGGAAATATACAGCAAGAAATGGAATCAATCGTTGTTGCTGCTAGTTGTCCCTTCACATGGACATAGGAAGAATGTAAGAAGAATGATGATAAATAAGGGTCTATCTAGTGCAATGGTGGAAAACCTATGGCATGCATGCCAGAGAGGATACTCCCAGCCCTCTCTGTGGGCATGTGCCCCATTGCCCCAGCACAGAGTTTGGTCCACCCATCTGCTAGCAGCCCAATCGGAGCACTCCCACCCTACCCCAAGCACAGAGTAAAGCCCACCCCAATGGGAGTGCTTCCTTCCTCCCCCAGCACAGTTCACTCCACCCCTCTGCAGATTGGAGGGCAGCCTGTTGAGTTTGGGCACTCAGTCTCTAAAAGGTTTGCCATCACTGATCTAGTGCAATCTATTGTGTCCCATATGAGTCAAATGGGAGACTGTGAACAGTCCTGTTTTGGCAGGGGATTTGACTTGTTAACTGTTGGGGGGGCCCTTCCAATCAATTCTCCAATCCCATAAAGTCCACAGGAAGGCCATGCATTCTGCATTAACGTTCTGCCTCTGATCTAGAGGCAGTATATAACCACCGTAAGTATTACCTATTGATAGCCTTCTCCATGTGTTTTTCCTATCTTGCATGGTTGTCATATCATAACTTGTTCAAGGAAATTCCATATTTTTAAATTGTGTCAGAAGCACACAAAGGTGCTTTCTGGGTTGAAAGGATTTTTGCTGGAGGAACTCTGCTCAGGGGATGCCCGAATGAGGCTCCTTTCTAAGCTGCACTATGTGGAGAAATACTTCTCTTTATCTGTCCTGAATTTCCTGTCATTGAGTTTCATTTTATGGTCTAAAGTTCTCATGTTATGAGAAAAAGAGAATCTCCTTACTATTCTCTTCTACTTTATGTGTATATTTATAACTCTGTATTATATTCACCATATGCCCCCTTTCTTAACTAAAAGTTCTACATTTTCTAATCTTTCCTTCTGGGGGAATTCTTCCACCTCCCTGATTATTTACTGGCTAAAGAAGCTCCTGATTAGGTTGAAAGAAGAGAGTGCAAAAGCTGGCTTGAGACTCAACATCAAGAAAACCAAGATAATGGCAACAGGCCCTATCAGTCCCTGGAAAATAGATGGGGAAGAAGCAGAAGCAGTGACAGACTTTACTTTCTTAGTACTGTATCAAAGATCACTGCAGATGGTGATGCAGCCATGAAATAAAAAGGCGACTGATTCTTGGGAGGCAAGCAATGAGAAATCTGGGAAACATAGTTAAAAGTAGAGACATCACCTTGCAAACAAAAATTCGCATAGTCAAAGCAATGGTATTCCCGGTAATGTACGGTTGTGAGAGCTGGACCATAAGGAAAGCTGAGTGCAGAAGAATAGATGCCTTTGTAATGTGGTGTTGGAGGAGAGCTTTGCTACATTTGTGGCAAATATACCCTGTGTGATCAGCGCAAGAACCCAACTAAGAGGGTGAGATTTGCTAATTTAAGATTCTGATGTCCTAGGCAGAACTGGAGTTCATATTTGGATTCAGCGCACTAGATTTAGTATAGGACAGGATTAGACCAAGTAGCAGACAATATTTATTTATTTTTGTGATGCAGTGTTATCAATACCCTGAGAAAGTAATTAACATAGTTTTTCTAAAGCATGTAATGTTTTATGATAAATATATATATTGTCTGAGAATTCTGCTTTCTCGATATTTTTTGTTGGTTCCATGGCTTCCCCTCTTGTTTTTTCCTTGGCATAAAGAGCAAAAATTAAAACTGAAAAACAGGTGGTAATGATCTGTGAAAGCCTGGAGTATGTATCTATTCTGAACAGGTGGCTAAACTACTTACTGGCATATTCTACTCTTCTGTATCTCACTTCTAGCCAGGCCCTAATAATAGCAGCATAAACAGGCTTAGTTGAACTGTTCACTCCTGCAAGCATGATTTGCATGGAGAAGTGTGCCTTTGTATTATGATAAAATGTGTAATGAAATAGAATCTAGCACAAGAAACCACGTCTTTGTGCTGTGATGCCAAAATGACTGATTGATTTTCCTATAATCAATTACTACAAATGCTGTTCATAAGGAATTTATTAAATAGAAATTAAATAATGGAAGGGCTGCACTTACCCTCCAGTTGATATGCAGACCTCAAGGCTAAAGGCAGAATCTTGACTAATGGTAGGAATATAATGATAGATGTAGGCAGCTGAGATGTATCTTATAATGGATCTGTGCAGTTTGGATGTGACGTGGTTTATTACTTGGATTTGAAACTAGCAAGAATGATTATTTTATTTACAGTTTTTCTCTAAACTAGAATATTTTGTCATATCTTTCACCAGCGACTGTCACATTTTTGTGCAGGATAATGGTCCTTAAAAGAATGAGAAATCAAAATGCGCATTTCAGGTGTGCCCTCCAGTGTTTGATATATTTGTTTGAATTAATAACAGCTGCATTGGACCCGATAGGAAAAAAGGAACTGAAGCATTTGATGGGAATAGCATCAAAAGAATGTCGTAATACTGCCATGCTTTTGAAATTTTAGATTTCTCTTCTGAACACTTAAACTCTAAAAAGATAATCACAATAATCCTGTGTTGTACTAAGTGGAGCAAAATTAGGTTTATGAAGGCTTACTTAAAGAAAAAAACCCAGTTAACTCATTGTACATTTATGCAATTTGCATAGTATAATCCTGCATACTAAGAAACTGTTCTCTATAAGTAAATTCAGGGTAGAACTTTCTTGTATCAAATGCATATACTGTAAATAGATTTTCCAGAATTGAGGTTTTATTTTTATTTTTACATGGAATAAATCAGAAATATTATAACACTTAAGTACTCTCTCAGTTCTTCTAGGTAGAGTAAGGGGTTCTTATACTAATTTCTGTAACTGTTTAAAAGAAAATACTGGTGGTTGTTGGTGGTGCTGTCATGGATCTGTACAGAACAGAAAACAAAAAGGAAACATATACTGCAGTATTCTTCCTGTGTATTTGGAGAATGCAGCATTAAATTTTGCTCAGTGGTGATCTTGCCTTTGACACCTTAGAATATGCAGTATGCATTTGCACATTCTTAAGTATTTTCTTTTCCCTTGTCTTTTTACACCTTTTTGTTTAATGCAAAAGTAAGAAGGATTACTAGAACGTGAGAGGAAAAACAAAATAGAAAAGCAACAAGAGATTGAGTTACATGTTTAGCCAAAGAATTAAATATCTGACTAGATTTTCAAGACTTTTGTGGCATTTATTTCCAAAAGTTACTGTAAACTTTATCCACACTCCCTTTATCTTCCTGGGCAGAAAAACTCAGAATCAATTTTTTAAAGTGAAATTTAAATTCTACAGTACCTCCTGGATGTGATGGAGTTTATCTATTAATATATCTGACAGTGGACAGCCTGGGATCTTTCAAGGTCAGACATCAGAAATTCTAAAATAGCCATATACAGTGGTACTTCGCATAATGAACGCATCGTATAGCGAAAAATCCACACAATATTTTTTTGTTATGTGGGGTTTTTGGTAATCAGGGTATACCCGCTTAATGGGAACCCTGGTTAACAAACTTTTTTTCCTGTTATGCAGGGCATCTCCCATAGAGAACCGCATAACAAAAAAGCCTCATAGCGAAGAGCTCCATAGAACAGAGTTTTGTTTCCGTTATGCAGCATTCTACTGTATTTGATTTGGAAGGCATTCTACACATGCCCTTAGAATCGGGTAATTTTGTTGCAGACCCACTATGACTTAAAGAGGAAGAGTAAGTGAAATCTCTGCAAAAACTGGATGGAGGGGAAGCCAGGAAGCCCTTAATATATCCTCTTGGTGGATCAAATTGAAAATTGCTTTCTTCCGGTCTCCATGCCCCTGGCCCATGGTTGGCTAAGACTTTTTCCCCAGTCAGCACACCTCATTTTTTTATGCAGGATCCAGCAAGTTAAACTAGCTGATGTAAAGCTGACAGAATCTCCTGGAAACATGTTGGTGGTTGTATCACAAGACCACAAAGTGCCCCCCCCCCCCCCACACACACACACAAATGGACTGGAAGATCTCAACTTCCATCATACTAGGCAGCTTTTAACTATCTCTGCTTTAGTTTAGTTTATAGTACAAGTGGCAAAATATGAGAAACTCTACATTATAACCACATAAGTGTGCATGCAGTTCTGACTGTTAAATAGGTCACAAAATTAGTTGGTAAGATTGATTTACCTTTTGTGAAATTCAAGTTATGAACCCAAACAATAATAATAATGATGATTTTTATTTATATCCCACCCTACTGGTGTAAGCACCACTCAGGGCGGCTACCAACATAGGGAAAAACAATATACAATATACAGTATGCAATATATAATACAATAAACACCATGAATAAGTAATCCTAAAACAATATAATACAAAAATGCAGATCTGAGAGCATATATTTACAAACTGAAACTCTGTCGTGTGTGAGTTCAAGGAAGGGGTTAAGACTACTCTCCTTTTGCTAAAAAGAAAGCCTACATAAAATTTCACATGGCATATTTATGGAATGGTCTAATTATTCTAATGTAAATGTAAATCAGGGTATTTGAGATAAGATCCTGTAGGTGTTAGCAGAAAGCTTTTTAATACTTAATAGTTTGAAGTCTCTTCTTTAACAATTGCACTGAACTTTTCTGCATGTAAATTAAATATGATTCCAGCTCTTTAGTCATATATGAGGGCAAACTTTGTAATACAGAAAATACTTGTTAAAAACATTTATGTAATGCTTTTATTCTCACATCCAGAAATTTTTTGAGATTGCAAGTTCTTGTGTAAGTTGAAACAGGTAATTGAGTGTTCACAATTTCTATCTTTCAAGAAATTGGGTTTAAAGTTACTACAATTTTGTCATATTACTGGTTTTCCCATTTGGACACAACCTTTTAATACTGCAGTGGCTCAAGTGGCTAAGATGCTTACTGGAAGGTAGGAGGTCAGCAGTTTGATTCCCGAGTACTGCAGGACGGAATGAGCTCCCATCTTTGTCCCAGCTCCTGCCAACCTAGCAGTTTGAAAGCAAGAAATTGCAAGTAGATAAATAGGCACCACTTTGGTGGGAAGGTAAATAGCATTCTGTGCACTCCGGTGTCTAGTCATGCCTGCCACATGTCCACAGAAACATGAGCATGGAAACGTCTGCAGAAGCAGACGGCGCTGGCTCTTTGACTTTGAAACAGAGATGAACACTGAACTCTAGAGTTGAATATGACTGGCTTTCGAGCAAGGGAAACATTCTGGTGGTTATGGTTGGTTCACATAAACAGCCTCCAGCTTGCCAGCATGTAGATACATGTCTTAGAGTACATATACAATACTCTATATTTTTTAACTTGTGAACTCCCCAGAGAGCGCACTAAGTGCTGTGGGACAGTGTATAAGTGTAATTGCTCTTGATATTTACAACTGCATGTGGCAGTTTATGATAGGATCCAAAGGAGAGATTTTTGTCTTTCCTGCTCAGTACCCTTTTCCTGCTTCCTGCCAAGCATAGCTTGTGAGGGTCAGGGAAACTTCCAGGACAGTGTGAGAAATGGTATGAAAAGTTGACACAGTAAGAGGGACTCTGACAATTTGGTAAGTTGCCTTGCATGAACCAAAGTAGCTCTCACTTTCCAACAGAGCCTTGGGAATCAAAGCATATTCTAATCCAGCATTTCCCAAACTGTGTTCCATGGGACACTGGTGTTCCATAGAGGACTGCAGCTCCCAGAGGCCTTAGTCTGGACAGCCAATACTGAAGACTTCTGGGAATTGTAGTCCAAGAATACATAGGGCCCCAAGTTTTGGAACCACTGTAATCTAATCAGCTACAGGAAACTGTGAATTGTACTGCAAGTCTTTGTACAGTTAGAATGTGTCGATGTGTTTGACTCAACTGTTTTGTTACAGCTAAACCCTAAAAAGCAAGAAAGTCAAAATGGTATTAGCAACTGTGTCAGTAAAAATAGTATGGAAGTCATGCATTTCATAAACACTAAATAATGAAATGAAATAATGACACTATGAAACTAGCCTCAGCGAAACTACACATAGTGCATAATTGGGCATATTAAGAAATAACAACCTAGTTTGTTGTGGAGAAGAACTCACTAATCCATCGATATATATGAGATATATCTCAGTTGTGCAATTCCACTTCACCATTAGATATACAGTGGTACCTCATACAATGATTTTCATCCATTCCATAGGGCTCATTGTTGTACGAAACAATTGCTATATGATGCATGCATCGTATAGCGATTTCCCCTATGGGATGAATCATACAATGATTTTTTTTTTCGCTAAAGTGGTTTTTCCAATTGAAAAATTGTTGTATGATTTTTTTTTCCATAGGGAAAATTCTTATGCGGAATGCCATTTTCTCCCAAAACCTAATTGTTATGCGATTTTGTTGCTATACGGGGCAATTGTTGTATGAGGTTCCACTGTAGTCTGTGGACGGCCAATCCATTTTGGATTATCATTCATGGGGAATCCATCAGAAATTAGATGTGAAGATGCCACTTATTTTCTACCCTTGTAAATCAAAAGTGCTGTTGCACAGTTTACTGCTAATTAACTTGTGAACTGTTACAAGTTTCAACAGAGAATATAGCTTGCATACTCCAAGTATATAATATATTCTAAACAGTCACCATGAATTCCTGATCCCTTCTAATACAAAGTTGTCTTAAATTTATGGAAGGCAAATTCACATATAGCTTGCCTTTTGTTCCTTGTGTAATTTTGCTTTTTTGTCCTTGTTTAATTAAGAAGCTATTTTTACAGCCCAACATTCTGACCCATCAGTATATTGATTTTCTCTGTGCTAAATGCAGTTATAAGGCAGCCTGTGGATCACAGTGCATAAGATGCTCAGCTTGCATTTAGAAGCTGATAGCACATTACTTCTCTAGTGATGTGATTCCTTCAGAGCATTATGCCTGGAAGATCCAACTTGAAAACTTTACCTCCTGATGACCAACTGTGAACCAAACCAAGCTACAATTAAACCTCTACATACGAATTTAATTCATTCCTCGAGGTTGGTTATATCTCGAAAAATCCTTATCTTGAATTTCCCATAAGAATGCATTGAATGCAATTTCCCATATGAATGCATTGAATTTCATATCTCAAAAAAATCCTATTAATAATTTATATCTTGAACCTGATTTTTTCTAAGATTTCCAGATGTATCTCAAGTTTTTCTTAAGTTGAACCATTCTTATCTCAAGGTTTGACCGTATTTTGCAAGTTGTGGAAGTGAGAAAATCTCATATTAGAACAGACTCTTTTTAATTTCATGAAACTTTGAAGAAAGAGATAAAATGTTCTATTTCTTATATCATCAGGATATAGTAGTAGGTATAGATTTGCAACTTTGCAAAAACTTTGTTATTATTGTTACAAGTGGATGAGTCGCTGAACAAGTTAGGAGGAGACAGCTGGATGTGTTAGCACAGCGTTTCCCAAACTTATTCTATCGCAGAATAAATCCTAAAATGTTAATGGAACACTTTGGTTTTTGTAATTGAAATATAGGTTTGGATTTTTCAGTTTTAATGACAAATAACATACACATGTATAAGTAAAACACATTTGTCAGTGCGTTTTACCAGATTTTCATATTTTTTCACATAACACTTATTGACCTTCTATGGAACAGCAGTGAAGATATTGTTTCACATTCCTCCCCACCCCAAAATAGGTTTCTAGTGAGAAGTGTGTTGGTGGCACAACCCATATGTTTCCTCTGGGTGCTTTGCTCAGGATAATGACTTTATAATGATTTGCTTATCTAAATCTAAGTAAGACAAAACTCCATATGGTCAGTTTTTGTGTATAGTATTTTTAACAATTAAAGGAGACAGGATGGGGAAGTAGGAGTGAATCTGTAATAATGATTTGAATTGACACCATTCTGTCTTGAATCACTCAGACATATTTAAAGTAATGGTGTAGATCTCTCTATACAGTGCCTAACAGAGCTGTTCCTAATTTGTAGCTAAATAGAAGATCCGAAGTTTAATTGTTGCCAACTTTTTTACAGTGGTAATAAAGGTATACATAAACAATGAAGGAGGAAATGCCTAAAGGTTTGTTTAAATAATTTTCTTTCCACAACTCATGTAGCTCATTATACTTTCTTTAGGATGAACTAATGCATTGATTATCTCGACCTGAGGCTGGAAGTGGGAGATTTAATGTCTTCCAGTGCAGTTGATAAATGTTCCTTCATATGATGCATTAAAAATGAGAAGCATTTTTAGCTAGCTGGTATTAATTGATCTATTGGTTGACAACTCGGGACTGTTCTTGGAGTGAGTCAGGGAATATTTTTTTCCAAATAAGCATGTATTTCTAAACTTAATTGGACACACTGAGACTGCAACAGATGTGATAGCTTGAACAGATGTGATCCCACTGCAGTCACCGGTAAAGAGCTTGCTCATATAGGCACCTTATGTGTGGCTTGTCACATGTGATCAGTGATGCACTACAAAAAAATTTACTACCTACCCTGTGGGCTGGCCAAATCTGTGGGCGGGGCCAAATCTGTGGGTGTGGCCAAACATCCTGCATTATGGGTTATGGAGGTGGGTGTGGCCAACCAAGTGGGTGTGGCCTGTGGCCTGGGTAATTTCCGCTACTGGTTCTGCAGAACCTGACAGAACCTGCTGAAGTGCATCACTGCATGTGATTCATACCTGCTCAGTGAATTCAGCATGACTTGCTTTGAATAACTATATACAAGGCTGCAATTATGTCAGAAAAAGGAATGGTACTATTGCTTATATGGCAGATAAGCTTATATTTGAAGAAGTCTAGTTGACAGGCATTTCATAAGCAAGCATTTCACATGTGGATGAGAACATTAAAGATAAGGAAATTTTCATTGGATTCAACAGTCTTTTTAACAGGAGCCTCACCTCCCAAGACTCACTGAAATAAGAAATGGGTATGTCCTCATTTATGAGGTTTATAGCATGTGTTGAAGAAATAGCATGCAGGAAAATGTGCAAATTTTTAAATGCAAAAAGCTAAACATGTTGTGGTGGGGAACATTGGCCAAGCATGCTTTTCTCCTTGGGGAAGAATATGCAGATTAGATAAAATGCATAAATAACATACATATTGTTAAGAATTTGGGGGAAATGACATGAATAGCAATGGAGGGGAAAAAAGAGAGAGAGTGCAAAATCCAATGCAGGAAGATGGCAATACATTTATTGGATCACTCAAAAAAAAATCATTGTGAGAAATTTCAAGATCTCTTCATCAGGCAGGCATGCATCAGGAAAATTATCAATGAAAGTTCATGGCATGATGGTTCTGCCAGGTGCTTTCTTAAAAATGAATGTGGGGAAAAAGCAGGCTTTTTATGGTACCACCCCACCTTCACCCCCACAGGAAGCTCTCATATGGCCTTTGAAGCTCTAGCTTCCTTTTGTGGCCAGACAAAGGCAATGTAAAACTCCAGTTGGCTTCCATCAGGGAGTTGGGAGTGTAAGTTGGTGTACACACTAGGTGTGCCAATTTTGTAGCCAAATCTAAGTCAATTAAAAATATTACCTAGTGGCTAGAAGTTTCTTCAATTTGTGGTGCTGTTGTGATGTTAAAATAATAATAATATTTGTATTTATATTCCGCTTTCCTCAACCCAATGGGCGACCCAAAGCGGCTTACAGATAGTTTAAAGGTACAGCACAGCAAGTCAAATAACAGTAACAAATCCCAGTTTACAGTTACAAAATATCATGACACAATATACAAAAACAAATCAAAAGCAGTATAGTACACATTTAAACAATATCACATCCCAATTTACAATTATAAATATCATGACACAATATGCAGAAATATTTCAAAAGCAGTACAGTACATATTTCAGACAGTATACATTTCAAAGTAAAATAACAGGGGGGGGGGACAGAATACATTACAGGATCACCACTTGACAGCTGAAGCTCTTCTCCTCCAGCGGTACAGCCAAAGGAAGATGGGCCAGCCCCAAACTCCCCGCCAGCCCCAAACTCCACTCAACTGAGTTCGTTCTCCCCCCCCCCCCGGGGCTTTTGAAGCAGGTGGCCACCCACCCCACAGGTGGTCCCAATGGTGGTGGCGGTACAGCTACGCTCCCTCCCTCCATGGCCGGATGGGCTGAGAGAGGAGTTCGCCAGTGTTGGGGCTGCTGCGGCTCCAGGGCTTTTGAAGCTGGTAGCCGTCCCCCCCCCCCCGCAGGTGGTCCCAATGGCGGCAGCGGCAGTACAGCTGCGCTCCCTCCCTCTGTGTCCGGATGGGCTGAGAGAGGAGTTCGCCAGTGGTGGGGCTGCCGCGGCTCTGGGGTTTTTGAAGCTGGTAGCCATCTGCCCCGCAGGTTGTCCCAGTGGCGGCGGCGGTACAGCTACGCTCCCTCCCTCTGTGGCCGGATGGGCTGAGAGAGGAGTTCGCCGGTGAAGCTGGTGGCCACCCACCCCGCAGATGGTCCCAATGGCGGCGGCAGAGGCGGTACAGCTGTGTTCCCTCCCTCTAAAAAGTCCATGCCATTCTTGATGGTGCTGCCAGTCAGCTATTCGCGGTAACCAGTAGTTCCATAGGCAAACAAAAATAGACGTGAAATGCAGAAAGAAGGTGATATTTTTATTGGATCACTCAAAAAATATATCATTGTGCGAACTTTCGAGATTCAAGATCTCTTCATCAGGCAGGCATGCATCAGGGAAATTATCGATGGAAGTTAATGGCATGATGGTTCTGCCAAGCACTCTTCTTAGAAATGCATGAGGGAAAAACAGCAGGCTTTTATTACTACCCCCACCCCACCCCCCCACAGGAAGCCAAATATCTGCTTGTTGCTATCACATGGCTTTTGAAGCTCTGTCTAGCTTCCTTTTGTGGCCAGAAAAGGCAATGCCAGGGGTCCTCCATCAGGGAGTTATTTGTTATTTGTCTCAAGTGGAGTAGACCCAGTAAATGAACAGGACTTACTAAGGTGCCATTGAAGTCTCTTGATTGACCCTCCAAGCCTCAAGTGAACTTTTAAAGCAAAAATGACCATGATAAGGGACAAAGACGGAAAGGAGCTAGCTGATGCAGAAGAGATTAAGAAAAGATGGAAAGAGTACACAGAGGAACTCTACAAAAAGGACCTCAACACTACTAATAATCACAACGATGAAAAATTGAACTGGAGCCAGACATCCTGGAGAGCAAAGTCATAAAGGCCCATAAAGAGCACTGCAAACAACAAAGCTAGTGGAAATGATGGTATCCCAGTTGATTTTTTCAAAGCTCTAAAAGATAATGGCGTCAAATTACTGCATTCAATATGACAGCAGGTTTGGAAAACAAAACAGTGGCCACAGGATTGGAAAAGATCAGTATACGTTCCAATCCCAAAAAAGGGCAATGCCAAAGAATGTTCAAATTATCGAACAATTGCACTCATCCCACACGCCAGCAAGGTGATGCTCAAGATAATACAGGATAGACTTCAGCAGCATGTGAAGAGAGAATTACCAGAGGTGCAGGCTGGTTTCAGAAGAGGCAGGGGGACTAGAGACCACATTGCCAACATATGTTGGATCATGGAGAAAACAAAGGAGTACCAGAAACAAGTTTACTTTTGTTTTATTGACTACACTAAGGACCACAACAAGATGTGGCAAGTAATTAAAGAAATGGGAATACCAGATCACCTCATATGCTTCCTGAGAAATCGTACATGAATCAAGAAGCAACAGTTAGGACAGAACACGGAATGACAAAGTGGTTTGGAATAGGAAAAGGAGTAAGACAAGGCTGCATTTTGTCACCCTGCTTATTCAACTTATACACAGAGCACATAATGTGTAATGCAGGAATGGAGGAATCACAATATGGGATTAAAATTGCTGGGAGAAACATCAATAATCTGAGATATGCAGACGATACCACCCTAATGGCAGAAAGTGAGGAAGACCTAAAGAATCTTTTGATTGGGTTGAAGGAGGAGAGTGCAAAAGCTGGTTTGAGACACAATATCAAGAAAACCAAGATAATGGCAACAGGTCCGATCAGTTCCTGGAAAATAGATGGGGAAGAAGTAGAAGCAGTGACAGATTTTACATTCTTAGGATCAAAGATCACTGCAGATGGGGATTGCAGCCACGAAATAAAAAGGCAACTGACTCTTGGGAGACAAGCCATGAGAAACCTGGGGAGCATAGTGAAATGCAGAGACATCACATTGAAAACAAAAATTAGAATAGTCAAAGCAATTGTATTCCCAGTGGTAATGTACGGATGCAAGAGCTGGACAATTAGGAAAGCTGAACGCAGAAGAATAGATGCCTTTGAAATGTGGTCTTGGAGGAGAGTTTTGAGAGTACCCTGGACAGCGAGGAGAACAAATAGGTCAATCTTAGAAGAAATCAACCCTGACTGCTCATTGGAAGGTCAATTAGTAAAGATGAAGCTAAAGTATTTTGGACATCCAATGAGAAGGGAGGATTCACTTGAGAAGGCCTTGATGTTGGGAAAGGTGGAGGGCAAAAGAAGAAGGGGGAGGCCAAAGATGAGATGGCTAGATGGTATTGTAGACACAATGGGCACAGAACTGGGAGGGCTGTGGGGGATGGTGGAGGACAGAGGTGCCTGGAGAACAATGGTCCATAGGGTCACAAAGGGTTGGAATCAACTGTGCGACTGAACAACAACTACTACTGGGTGGGGGGAGGTTGTAGTCTTTTTGTTCTTGCTTAGGAGTGAAAAATCCCCGAGTAGTTGCCCATTTTGGGTCCCTTTAAAGCCAAAGGTGGTAACATTTGTGAATAGTCACTATGCCCTTATGAAATGGAGGAATTGCATGACAAAGCAGTTTAGTGCATGAGAGTGGGGAGGAAATGGACAGATGAACAGCATGGAAGCATTGGAAAAGTTGTGGCCGGGTCTCACTCTTTCAGTCCATTGCAAAATTCCTACAGAAAGGATAGAAAGAGAAAGGTGAAAAGCCTTGTAGATCCTATTCACAGAGCATAACATTTCCCCTCCAAAACCATCCTCTGTGTTTTCTAGCAGCCTGATATACTTTCTCTAATGTAACCACCCTCCATAAAGCACTGCCCTCCCTCACACCTGTTGAAGATGCTGTCATTTCTGGCTAGCTGGTGTGTTGGTTTGTTAAAAGCTGATTGGCACAACTCAAGGCTTGGCCATGGGGGGAGTCATTTTAGACACAAACCCATATATATCAAGTGATTATTGTCCAAGCTGATGGGGGTGGGGGTGGGGAATCATCCAGCAGCATCCTGGTACTGGGATCTCTGAATGCAGGGCACAGTCTCCAAGAAATTAAAGTTATGTCATGGTTTGTTCCTCTCCCTTTGTTCCTGGCAGTCTCCTTCTGTGGAGCAATCCTTCGAAACTTAAGGGAAAACATTTTGTTCAGGTGTAAAACAGTAAGCTAGTGAATGAATGCAATTTAGTCTTTGCAAATGACAAATTCACTGATATATGCTTAGGAAGTATCCCCCACCCCTCCACCCCCCGTACTGGAAAAGATAATAGCTCTTGCATAGATCTGCTTTGAAATATCCTCAGATAATGTATTTTCACAATAAAAGCTATACAGTAAAACCTCACATAAAGAGCACCTCGCTTAGAGACTAACTCACTTAAAGAGCAGAAATTTCTCTGAATGGTTGCCTGACTTAAACACTAAAACCTATCAAAAACTCGCTTAACAACTAAATTTGGGTTCGCAATCCACCCTCCACCAGAAGTCACAATTGGTCACTTACAATGGTGTTTCACTTAAAGAGCAAATTCACTTAAAGGGCAATCCCTTGTAATGCATTATGCTCTTTAAGCGAGGTACCACTGTACATGAAAATAAATTATTGATTGGGAGACATGGCTGTCATCTTGAAATTCAGATTATTGAATTGAATTGAATTGAAATTTATTCTTATATACCGCTTTCCTCGTCCAGCAGACAACCCAAAGCGGTTCACAATGCATAACGTACAGAAATACAATATAGCACCAATACAAAGCAAAATACAATTTCACAAGCAAAACAACAATGCAAAATTACGCAACAGTACATGGTATTACACCAACTACAATACAAAAATGCAATAAATACAAATCAGCTAGAACCACCCACAAATTCCCATGCCTTCAGAGACCCTCGAGGGGAGGGCGGGGCCTGGAAGCCTCTTCGCTCCCAGCGGGGCCAGGTGTGCGGCGATGGCATTCCGCTGGGCATCCCCCTCGCCTTTCAAGTCCTAGGGCGAGGGGGGGCGAAGGGGGCTGGGCCCAGGGCTCTGTGTATACACAGCATTTTTAAAAAATTCTCCGTTATTTCCAAACAAACAATTCAAGGCTGACACCATATGGATAAAAAGATTACAGTGGTTTAGTGGTTAAGACACTGAGCTTGATAACTAGAAAGTTACCTGTATATACTCGAGTATAAGTCAATCTGAATATAAGTCAAGGTACCTAATTTGGACCTCGAAAACTAGGAAAATAGATTGACCCAAGTATAAGTCAGTGGTAGAAAATGCAGCAGCTGTTAGTGAGTTTCAATAATAAAAATGAAAATGCAGTAAAATTAATTAATTTAAACATTTGTGTGGGCATGCTTTTTAGTGTTTATGGTAGTTACTGATTTTTTAAAAACCGGATTTGCACCATCAACCAGTGGTGGTGCTGCAGGGGAAATGGGCGGGCAGGGCAATTGCACTGAAGCAGGAAGCGATGCTGTAGCTTAGCCTCTTGCTCACCCTGCAAGCGGGAAGCATGGCTTCCCCCTCCATTTTGGCCACATAGAGCAGGAATAAAGACAGGAAGGTAAGTGAAACCCTTTCTTTTTATGCACAGGTTTGGTTTCCACTGAAATGCATTGGAAACAAACAAATTAATTTCTTGTATTCTGAAACTTTTCTGTTTGTTTGTTTCCAATGCATTTAAATAGAAAATCGCGATTAGTGCCCTCTTGTAGCCACATGTTTTTCTTCCCCCCTCTCTTGAAGCCAAAAGTCACATTTAATCTCCCGAACTGCACCGAATCCAGCATGGTTTTGGGACCCTCGTGGTTGTTGAGCTGTGTATAAGTCGAGTCACCTTTTGGAACTCATTTTGGGGGCTAAAAATTTGACTTATACTCGAGTGTATATGGTAGCAATTCAAGACTTGAGTGTTGTGTGTCAGAGTGTGCTTCTGTTGTCTATCCAAGCTCTTGAGAACAAAGCAGTTTTTAAAATTTATTTTGTTAAAATTAAACAAGTTACATAAAAGAAGAAAACAGTAATACAGTACAAAATAAAATCCATGTTATGTTATATTAAACATACCTTTTGTTTCTAAGTATGACAAATGAATTATTTGTATCCTCAAATTTGGGATAATAACAATAATAATAATAAAAGAGAGAGAGAAAGAAAAAGGACAGAAAGGGAATATATATATATATATATATATATATATATATATATATATATATATATATATATATATATATATATATATATATATATATATATATATATATATATATATATATATATATATATATATATATATATATATATATATATATAGTTCTAATCTATCTATCTATCTATCTATCTATCTATCTATCTATCTATCTATCTATCTATCTATCGATCGATAGATAGATAGATAGATAGATAGATAGATAGATAGATAGATAGATAGATAGATAGATAGATAGATAGATAGATAGATAGATAGATAGATATGCTGCCACCACATATGAATATAAGTCCCTATCTTTTCCTGACAATGCCAACACTTAATCAGATTTATTCTGATCTATTTGATTTAATTTAACTGGTGTGAGATACTATTTCCATTTATAATTATGCTCTTTAATTCTTAGAGACAAATTCTTCGTTGTCTTTAATTTCCATTTCTTAGCCCATTCAGCATCTGTTATTTTTATTCCTAGGACCAGGTCCATCTCCCATGTTTCTTTCAGAATTTACTGTGACTCAACCTCATTATTTAAAATCTTCTATAATTTGCTTACCATGCCTTTTTGTTTTGTTTTATCTGCAAGTGCCTGAGCTAGCAATTCTTCAAAACTTGTTAAACATCTACCAGCGCCATAAGCCTTCCTATACCGTTTATCCTAATTCTCTACTCTGAGTCACTCAAATCAATTCATCTTTAATTTCTCATATAATTCCCTTTTTTTGTTTTTCCTTGTTTTTTTAATATCCAATTGGCTATTGTTCTAATCTATCTACTACATAATTCTTTTTCTACCCCCTCTTTGCAAAGTAAGAGAAATGAATGTATTTCTTTTAACTCCAATAATGGGGGGATACAAGGCACCAACCTCTTTTTAAGGCCCTTCCAAGCCATTACCATTTGTCTACAAAGATTGTTATCAATCATAATATTTTTAATATAATCATCCAAAAAGGTTCTCCTATCTTCGCTTGCAATCTCTTTTAACTCTCTTTCATTCCAAATTACCCTACCCTTTATTGTAGGAATGCATCTGGATTCTGTCAGGCTGTCTTCTGACACATTTTGTAAACAAAAGCCTCTTTGCTTACTGAGAGACAATGCTAGATTTTGGGCTCTGACACTTCTGATTGGCTGTATGCCCTGAGTTTTGTTTCTGTTAAGTTTCGTTTCTGGTATACTCTGCTTGAATAAGTTTCGTTTCTGAGACTCTCTGCTTGAATAAAGAGAAGGCATTAGTATCCTTTGTCAGCCAAAGACTGCAGCCGTGTTTTCTGTATCTCTCTGTTTTTTCCTTACTCTGAGTCTAATGAAGCTGGACTTCGTGGACTTGTAAGTTTCTACATCAAGAGATCTGATGATATAAACTGCTACTTCATGAGACTGATTGAGACATGAATCAGATTTCTACAAGTGGTGCCCCGTGTGAGGCTTTGAACTACAATGAGAGAGCCTTCTTTGAACTCTGCTTCAGCAATTAACACCTCATAATTGGCGACCGGGGAAGGTCTCATTCACCTACGACCAGGCAAAAGGTCAGACCGGAGGAAGGTCATAAATTGAGCGCTCAAAATTCATCCAATTCTACATTGGGTCCCACA
Source organism: Bradypodion pumilum (assembly GCA_035047305.1). NCBI lineage: Eukaryota > Metazoa > Chordata > Lepidosauria > Squamata > Chamaeleonidae > Bradypodion > Bradypodion pumilum. The sequence continues at coordinate 95,658,829 of JAWDJD010000001.1, forward strand.
TTAGGTGAGTGAAGAAAAATATTATTTTTTTGAATTATGGGATGTGTGATGGCGTCGCAATTGCATGAACTTTGTAAAGATATCTCAGATCTTTTGATTAACAATGGGCGAAAGGCTGATGAGAAGAAGATACAGCAGCTGGTTAAAGCTATAGAAAAAATTAGTCCTTGGGTTAAATATGATCAATGTCTGGACTTAAAACAGTGGAAACAGATTGGGAGAGAAATGCAGAAGCATAATGGAATTCCTATATCAATATTATTTACATGGGAGGAAGTCAGAGACTGCCTTCAGAGACTCACTCCAAAGAATATGTTATTCTCTCAGAGGCTTGATGGCCCCCTCCCAAAGCTTTTGCCACCAGACAAGGGAGGGGCTATGGCAACTGCTCCTCCATCATATGAGAAACAACAGCCCCCTGATGGGGGTGGAGGTGGAAATGGAGATGGGACATTATATCCTGCCTTGCAGCAATCAAGCACTTTTAGCCCTACAAAAGACCTGTTCTCTGCTGCAATACTGCCTGCCGAGTCTAAAAAACAGCTAGTGCCAGCTGATGGGGAACAAATGGTGGGGACCTCATCACAGATTGAAGCTATTAATGCATGCAGAGTGGCAGGAAGCAAGAAGTGTGTTTCAAAGAGCAGCATAGGAGATCTCAGCCCCCCCGTGAAGCAACCCTCATCACAAAAGCAAGAGAAGCTGAGTAGTAAATTTGATACCTCACGTTTGGGCAGGAAGATCCCACAGAAGTGGAAGGATGGCCCAAAGGAGGAATGCACAAAACCCAAGACCAGAAAGGGGTGCAAGTACAAACTAACAGATGCAGTTTGTCATAAAGTTGAGATTCAGAAGCTGCAGATGAAAGAAATGCAGAGGAAAAGGGGCGTGAATCCTGCCTGTATGGACAGCAGGCTGTTGCAAAAATACAAGGAGGAAGAAGACATACAGTTTTTGGCTGATTTTGAACTGCCCAACCCTCAAACAAAGAGATCCAGAGTGAGCTGTTCCAAGTTTCAGGCATCAGGATTGCAGGGAAAGCAACTTGGAATTCCCTGTGATTTTCTTCTGTGTGAAAATTACTTGCAACTTCTGGAGAAGTTCTTTGTGCCTTCACACCTCTTCGCCTGCCTTAATGCAGATGGGGGTGGCTGGAGCATAAAGGAATGTGTGTGTGCCAGAAAAGCTGAAAAGGGGGGTTGTGTGGGATTGTCTTGTGAAGTCAGTGAGACTTAATTTATGGCTTAATTTCAACCTTTGCCATGCCAAGAACTGTGCTGGAGAGGAGAGAGTGTTTAAGGAAGCTTCAATCAAGATTTGGACTTTTAATTTGGACATTTTAATTGGACTAAAAAGAAAAAAAAGTTTGTGTGGACTTTAAAAAAGAATTGGCTTTGTTTGCATTATAAAACCTGACAGCCTTTTTTAAAAAATTGTCTACCTGCTCAGGCTATGAGTGTGAAATGCTTTAATGAGATTTGTACTGTATTTGAGTTGCCATGCTATGCTGATTATAAGTTATTGAATGCTTCTTTCACTCACACCAGTGGGAGAAGAAGAAATTTAATGCCTTACTCATGTAATTGGGGAAGTGAGAAATGCTTTCTAAAATGCAACCGGACCTCCTTCATGTAAGGAAGAAAAGAAATGTTCATGTTTTGTTTATGCTTAAATGTTTGCTTATTCTCTTGCAGGAGAAAGACCTGTCTTTGCTTATGTTATATTTTGTCTTATGAAACTGCATATCTCAAGGTACCTTCAGAAGTACATGGCAGAGTTTTCAGTACCCTACACATGTAAATGGGTTTGTGATATTGCATTTGTGTTATATGTCACTCATGTTTCATGTTTAGTTACATGGTACTAGTAATAACAGGGCATGCTCCTGTTTCTTAGGGGAGTGTCTTCCTAAGCCATTGGTCATTTATTGGCAACAAGGGAATCCTGAGTGGAAGGATTCCTGCTCGAGCGATCCGCCCATGGAGAGAGAAGAAGGTTACTCAGCTCCAGGATGGTGGTTCACCAGTAGACTAAATTTGCTGACATTTGTTTTCTTTCTTACTGTGCTTCCAGCTGTAAGAACAATACCTCATGGGGGCAACCCCAACTTTTGGATTCGTCATGCTAACTATATGTTTGAGGTTCATGGTAAGAATGCAACGTTATACTATGAGCATCCTCTGGCAGTGTCTCAAATGGCCTTTCTTCCGGCATTGTTCAACACGCCAGAGTTGGTTATTGGACATTTGCAACATCTTGATAGATCTACACTCTTCTCTAATCCTCCAGAACAATTTAACAACACCCGCTGGCGAAGCATGACATTCAAGAAATACACTAAAGGACTTTGTTTCTGCTGTCATAGTTCTGGAGTCTGGAATAGTAAATGGAAGTACTGGACTCAAGCACAACGGGTTTTGCGGAATGTAGGCAATTATACGGGTTGTGATGATTATTTTTGGTTATGGGGTAGTTATAACAGTTCTTATAAGCTTAATTATACCTTGTTTAACACTACTATTGAAGATATATATGATGTGTTTCCTATGTTTACTCCTGATTATTCTGCTATAGATAGTGGTTCAATTTGCAATGGATGGCAAATCAAGGATCCTAACATGTGGTTCTTTTTTAATGGAGTTGCCACGAATTTCCATCCAGGACAATATCAATGTGCAGCATTGGGTTATTTTACCTTACCCGTACAAGTGCAAATGCCGCTTCGGGCAGATGCACGGGGTCGGGAACCAGGGATGTCGGGTAAAATTCCAGGATCTGAATAATACTATTGAGAAAGAACTTCAGAATTTACAGGAGAGCATTACTAACAATGTACACACTGATGTTAATCTCTTTGATTGGGTGACTTCTTGGTTGCCTGATTTATCTGTCCTTAGACAAGTTTTCTTTTATGGGTTCATTATTATTATCTGCCTTATATCTTTGTGTTTTTGCATTAATTGTATTCCTAACCTTATTTCTATGTGTAACGCATGTCCACTGCGTAGAAGGGAGACATCGAGTTTTGCACGACGGCAATTGTACTCAATGAGGTATCATCCTCCGGAACAAGGTACCATGAGTCAGGAGGGGTACGATGTTCAGGAGGACAGTGATGATGTATATGGAGGAGTAGTTATGGAGTATGATGACATGCAGGGGTATGATTAGCCGTCCCTCTCTCAAATTTAAATGAAAAAGGAGGACATGTAGGAATGCATCTGGATTCTGTCAGGCTGTCTTCTGACACATTTTGTAAACAAAAGCCTCTTTGCTTACTGAGAGACAATGCTAGATTTTGGGCTCTGACACTTCTGATTGGCTGTATGCCCTGAGTTTTGTTTCTGTTAAGTTTCGTTTCTGGTATACTCTGCTTGAATAAGTTTCGTTTCTGAGACTCTCTGCTTGAATAAAGAGAAGGCATTAGTATCCTTTGTCAGCCAAAGACTGCAGCCGTGTTTTCTGTATCTCTCTGTTTTTTCCTTACTCTGAGTCTAATGAAGCTGGACTTCGTGGACTTGTAAGTTTCTACATCAAGAGATCTGATGATATAAACTGCTACTTCATGAGACTGATTGAGACATGAATCAGATTTCTACACTTTATTAGGATTTTTATTATCCCATTTAACTGGAAGGCCATATAGTAATTCCTTATGTTAGGAATTCCCAGGCCACCATATCCTTGTTGAGCATACCATAAAGACTTCAAAATCCTGGCTTTCCCCCTCTAATACAAATAGTGTCTGTTGAACTCTGTCAATTATTTAGCTCCTTATTTGTTAACTTTATTGGGATCATATCAAACAAAAAAAATTATCATAGGAATTATTTTCATTTTACAGTATATGAACCTTTCAAACCAAGATAACTTTAGTCTCTGATATTTTTTATTTTCTCAGTCAATTCTTGCCTTTTTCAATCAAAGTTTTTTTTTAATTGTCAAATTTTATCGAGATATTCAGCAGTCACAACCATACATCACCAGTGGGAATACCATTGCTTTTAACTATGTGAATATTTGTTTGCAAGGTGATGTCTCTACTTTTCACTATGTTCCCCAGGTTTCTCATAGCTTGTCTCCCAAGAATCAGTCACCTTTTTATTTATAAATATCAACAAACAACAGTGGAGTGATAAATGTAAAGCAAAAGACTTCCTTACATAGTCTTTGAGCTAGAGAAGAGTATTTTTAAAGGCCAAATTAAATACTAAATAGACCTTATTTGGTTTCATGCCAATTTATTGATTTGATTTTGATATAGCTCCCATCTGTTCACCCAAACTGGGGTACAAATGGCTCCTAACAAAATTAGAACAGATAAGAATAGATTAAAAGCAGGCAGAAATATACACAAGGTTAACATGTTAAAAGACAATTAAACTATTATCTTGAATTAAAAGCTATTCTAAAACAGACGAACTAAAAAAAAGAACACAGCACAAATCCATTAAAAGTTTTTATCCCAATACTTTTTTGTTGCAATGTAAAGGTAAAGGTTTCCCTTGCTCGAAAGCCAGTCGTATCCGACTCTAGGGTGCAGTGCTCATCTCTGTTTCTAAGCCGAAGAGCCAGCGCTGTCTGCTTCTGCAGACATTTCCGTGGTCATGTGGCAGGCATGACTAGACACCGGAGCACACGGAACGCTGTTACCTTCCCACCGAAGTGGTCCCTATTTATCTACTTGCAATTTCTTGCTTTCGAACTGCTAGGTTGGCAGGAGCTGGGATGAAGACGGGAGCTCATATCCGTCCTGCAGTACTTGGGAATCGAACTGCTGACCTTCCGCTTCCCAGTCAGCGTCTTAGCGACTTGAGCCACTGCAGTACAGTTGAGCAAAAAGTTATATCCCGATTGCCCTCAGTGTATCTATGGTTAATTCTGTGCAGGCTTTCATGGACACTGATCATTGATGGGCAATATTCAGTTGTTGGACGTTGCAATGATATTTCTTGCTCCCCAGCATTATCACCTCTAGGAGTGGACTATCCGATGGAGGTCTGGGACATAACAGTCTACTATGCACCCAAACACTCTTCCCTGCTGCAGTGTATCTCCCCTTTGAACAACTCTCTGCTCAATTCCCACAGTAGTTGTGTCAGGATTTACAGATTTTGCCCTAAGAGTCCTGCAGGACTGGAGCCCCCAGCCTGGAAGCAACTCCTCTAATTCCTGCAGGGACTTAAATAATAGATGACCCAACCCTTCTGCATCACATACTTAGTTTGATACCATCTTCAGTTTTTAAAGAGTTCTGCCAGCACAAAGAGTTGCTGCTTAGGAAACATAGTCCCCAAGCTGCCTTAAAAACATTTGTGATTCTTTGAGTGCAGATCATAACTTTGAAATTATTATTAGCAGTGGTTCCTGACCAGTGCTTTGGGGAATTGACTTGGCCTTCAGGGAATTGAAGTCCAAAAACCAAAGGTTGGAAAACACTGTAAATGGGACATGTGGCCCAATCTCATATAGAACAATGATTCCCAAACTTGGCACTCTGTTCTTGTAGTACAGTTTCCAGAAATCCTAGCTAGCACAGACAGGGGTCAGGGATTTGGGGAGCTGCTAGTCCAAAAACGTCACCACCACCACTATCCAGTGTTTGGAAACTGCTGATCTAATTAGTTACAAATCTCCCAGCTCTACATTGTAGTGTTTGCTAGAGCAGTATATGCTGGCAGGTGACTAAGCATAGAGCTCCCTTTAAGTAGCTGGAACAAGGTTTGTAATTTCCATTCACTGATCCACCATACTTTTCTCACCTGCCCAACATAGGTTGTGGGACTAGAACATGTCATAGTGAACCTGGAGCTTGAGCACTCTCCCATTCCTGCTTTTCCTTCCATGGCTGTGTGGGATCATTCATAAAGTTTTGCTTGGATATGCCAAGAACTACGGTACAGTTAACGTGGTTTACTTCAGCCCTTTGCAGGCACACCCCCCAAAGAAAGACTCAGACACCGGTATATTGATAAAGGCATCGGGCCACTTTTATTGAATAATGCCCTAGTCCGAATTATAACTTTCAATTGGTGTAATCATCCAATTGTAATTCTTTAAGGCAAGCAGGCCGCAGTAACACTGGTAAGGTTCCACCCAAAATGCCAATGGCAATTGGCTACATGTAACTATTTGTATCAATTTGTTTGTTGACACAAACAAATTGTTGACTGGAGTCAATAAACTATCTACTGACCCCACCCTATGATGTGTATCCGTTAAATCTCAAGGTGATGCAGGCTGTTAAGCTCCTGCCATCACCCCTTGCCTGGTTTGTCATTGACCTGCCAAAGCTATTACCCCTGTACCTGTCTAAGTGTTGGCCAGTCAATTGCGAACCTGCCGGATACCTCTGGGTCATAAATCTTTACTTTACCAGTGCTACCCGCCACACGGGGAGGCGTCCTTGATGACTCACTGCCCCCCCCAGACCGTCAGCTCGGTCGCCAGGCCTGCTTGCACCACGCCCAGAAAGAGGTACATACCTCCAGCCGACAGGTGGACCCCATCTCCTGCCTACCAGCAAAAAATTTTGTAAGCCTATCCGCAGGTTTCCAATGGCTGTCTCCCAGCCATGCTCAGCAAGGGACCGAGCAACAGCCCTGTCCACTGACTGCCGGAACAGTCCAAACCACGGAGATCCACGTCTCCCCTAAATTGGTGTCTCGGCACGATGTTAGACCATAGCGACCATGTGTAAGCCATACATGATATAAAACGCCAGGTCACTGCCCCTCGACAGTTTAGGAATAGCAGTGATCTGTATAAGATCATTGCCGCCGAGGTGCCTAATAAGAACATCGGGCGGTCCAGCATCCCTGACGGACATCAGGAATGGCCACAGTTCCCGCCTCCTTGTGCCACGGATACCATACCATCGCATACGTGTGGATGCACACAGCCCAAGTCGGGGTCCACTCTCTGTCGCCGCAGCATATACTGCTGCCCAGTGTACATAGCTGCAGCCCACCAGCCCCACTGCCACTGGTGTGCAGAGACACACAGGATCTGTAAAAGAGGAGAAGAGGTGAAGGACATAACTAGGTACTCATACAGTGAGGGGACGTACATATAAGAAATTACGCGTACACACATATCTGCCTCCGAGTACCCCAAACGCCGCCGCGATCAACGCGACGCCTATCCTAAATAAATGGGTGCCAAAACGGGCCCCACACCGCGAAGCGCGGCACCGGTCACCCTCAGTAACTTTACTTTGGTAAGGGTAGACCCATCCTGGTGGCAGAAAAACAGGCACTGGCGAAAATTCACGTAGGGCACCAACCGGACAGATGTCTCCAATGAAACTTCATAGCAGTCTAACTCCACTGCCTACGCCGTGCTGAACAACCTTTGAGGACCGTATCCCCAATTGAGCCCACTCATGTGTGACATAGACATCGAGTTCCAGTGCCCCTACGAGACACATCCGCCTTACACAATGGTACCAACTCTGGCACCAACTCACTGATGCGGAGCGCTCCAAAAAGGCTACCGTGGTAGCTGCGTGACCAAGAGCCACTTCACACCTATCCGAACATAAGTCATGCCAGCCTCGTGCAAGGTGGGTCAGAAACTCTGGCGAACTGGGGTGACAAGTGTCCGGGCGGCGGACACGTTCACGTGTCCACCCCTCCAAAACACGACGCATGCGGAAGTAACTCACGCAGTCATTGAAACCCCCCCACGTTGGCCATAAATGCCAGTGCCGAAAGCCTGAAGGCTATAGTACGGGGGCCAAACCCTGACTGCGAAGATAAACATACATCGTAAAACCTGGTCCACTGATATTGACCACACTTGAGGTAACTGTAGTTACTCGCAAAAAGTTCTAAATCGCATGAAAGCATGTTGATACGCCTTACGTGTGTGAGGTGCCAATGACATGCCCGGTTCACCTCTCCTCGCCAAACGTCCAAATATCGGCCGGGAGTGGCGAGTGGAATCCCTCTGCTTCCGGACCAAGGCATGGAACCGGGGGATCTGCAGGTGGGGTAAAGCATCAGCAATATCGTTATTAATACCTGGAACATGTCTGGCCCTGAACAGCACATTTAGGCGTAGGCCTCTCAAAATAATTGACAAACCAATGCCATGACCCTGGGGGATTTGCACGTCTGGGTGTTGACAATGTGCACCACTGCCGCATTGTCGCACCAAAAATGGACCACTGAGTTGGCCCACTCGTCGCCCCATAGCATCAGTGCTCCCCAAATTGGGAAGAAACTCAAGGAAGGTAAGATCACGGAGGCGATCCATGCCAAGTCATGCGTGATGCCCTCGGCCGTAAGTCCACCTACCCTCAGAGTAAACCCCCATAACCCAGGGAGCCGGAGGCATCCGACCGTACTTGAAATCTAGGGCAGACCATAAGGTCTGATCTCCAGGAAGAGACCCCGTTAAAACCCTGGAGGAATTTGAGCCAGACCGCAAGGTCCACCAGTATGCTCCTGATCAGCCGGACCCTGTGGTGACGTTTAACAGGCCAGCCATGGCGTCACACAGGCGCCTGCCAATGCTCTGCCGGGTGTAACCACCCCGCAGGCAAAGTTAAGGTGGCCATAAAGTAGCTGAAGCTCACGAGGGGACACTTTATGTTTGGCAATCAATGCCAAAATCGCCGCAGAGATCCGAGCCACCATATCCATGGGTAACCCGGATCCCTGTGCGACAGAGTCGATTCCAATGCCTATAAATGTGAGCTTAGTAGCTGAGCCCCCGGTCTTTTCAGGCGCTAAGGGGACACCCAGTTCCCACATGAGTGTCTGAAATGTAGTGAGGAGACGCGTGCATGTGTCTGAGCCCCATTCACCCCCGAACCAAAAGTCATCGAGGTAATGGGCTAGAGACCGGGACCCCGACCTGCGAGCAAAGGCCCACTGAATGAAAGTACCGAATCGTTCGAATGCCGAACATGAAATAGAGCAGTCAAAAGGCATGGCCTTATCTAAGTAAAATTCCCCTTGGAACCTAAAACCCAATAGCTCAAAATCCCCTGGGTGCACTGGCAGTAATCAGAAAGCCGAGTGCATATCACACTGTGCCAGGAAAGCACCGGGACCGCATGAGCATACCACTCGTAGGGGCTGAACAAACGATGTTTACCTGACTGGAAAAGGTCATCAGGAATGGCATCACTGACCGAAGAACCCGCAGGGTAAGCTAGATGGAGGATTAGACGACATTCACCCGGTTCTACTTCGGTACTAGCCCCAGAAGGGAGACCTTCAAATTAGGAAAGGTGGTTCCAAGAAGGGTCCCGCTACTCTCATAGCCTCAACTTCCTTAGCTGTGCTCAGTGCAGCAACCTCCTCGTTACCTTTCAAGGGAACTAAATTAGTAGCATCTTGGGGGCCCTAACACCCCCGAATGGAATACGAAAGCCCCATTGGAAACCCTCCGGCAGGTACCTCGCATCATCCCTTCTTGGATAAGCTGAGAGCCATCGCTCCAGCATGAGTACACTAATTGGGGAGGGGGGCTTCGACATGGCTAGTTCCGTCAGACGGAGCTCTGATTGCCCCCTGTGCACCCCTACCTCTGCCCCATAACCCACCAACCCGCGGGCACACGGAGGCGGCGTGGGGGCCAGCGCAAAAGGGGACACTCATGTCGGTAACGACACTGGCGCTTATTACACACGATGCTAGCTGAGAAGGTCCAACACAGCAGGCGGGCTGGAACCCCCTGCCCCACCGGTTAGCGTGGAGCCTGTGTTGCAGCAGCCCGCTGCACAGCATGACCACAATGGTACCCATCACCAGGCGCCAGTCACGTGGGAGTCATGTACAAGAGCAACAATTGCTGACAGGGCTCATCCCACCTCATCTCGGGGTGTAGGGCCACCCTCATCCAAATTCCTCATCGTAAGCCAACTACGATGGGCCCATGAAATCAACCATTGCCCTGTAAATATTATCAAGGGATTGAACCATCGGGATGGCCCAATCAGGCCGGGCCCTGAGGCATACCACCATATATATAAAGTATGCCGGCAACCAGTTGGCCCAGGTGCGCGGTGGCTTCCGACGACGGGACAGCTCTTTGTCTCTGTCGTCCTGTCCCTCTCTCTCTTCCTCAGTGGGCTCACGGTTCAATAGGGAGAATATATCCACGTACTCCCCTCACCAGATCTTATCCCTCGTGACCTGTGACAAATGATCACCCAGGGGCAAGGAATAACCAGCCGTCGGCAAATCCATCGTTGGCACATTCTGTATAGAGGGCATACGGAGCAGGACCTGGACAGCCCCTGCGATGCTCGGCACTGCCCCAGGGGCGGACACCCCCGCCCTTAATGAGGGGCCATTTAGAAACCATGGGATACTGGGATAGGATGGTAACTGATACCCGCTCGCATCAACTTGACGAGGCCAGGGCCACTGAACCCCACCACTGTAAGTGGGCTGTGGTGTTGGTGCACTAAATTGAACCTGATACTCACTAGGTGCACCCCCGTGAGCCGCCCCCACCGGGGGTTCCGGCCCACGGCAGGTGTTGGAGCTCGCGACCGGAATAGAGCTCTGGGACCACCCCTGACTGCTCCCAGCCTGGACATCAGGTCGAACGGGGAGCTGCGAGATACCAGCTGGGGCCGGCCGGTCCGTCTCAAGCAGCTCGACACGGTTGGCCGCCCGCTGAAGCGTTGCGGCCGGCAAGGTAGCCGGGGCCGACGAAGGGGCCCCTGTTGAAGAAAGAGTAGCGCCCCCCTCCGAAGGAGGCTGTGCAATGCCCAAGGATGATTCAGCACTGCCATCTGTGCTAACAGAGCATCCACTGCCCCATAGCCCCCAGTATAAAGCGGGCCAGGTGGGCCGGACGGCCCACTAGTCAGTTGAGGAAAAGGCAACCCAAAAGGAGAGCCAGGGCCAGAATAGGGCCATGCCCCAAAACTCTGGCCCATGGGGGGCCGGAGGAGCAGTGGGTTGGACACCCGCACCAGCCCCCCCCCCGGGCCGCCCTGTCCCATGCCCGGCAAAGGCGGGCCAAGGGCCGAAGCCCCAGAGGGGCCGGCCTGTAGCTGACCAGCTACCAAGCTGGAACCCGGCTGCCAAGTGGTAGCCTGACCAGCCCCACTGGTACCAGTGGGCAAGGCTGGCACATTGCCCTGTTGTGGGGGCGCAGCCCTGGTCCTCCGACCCAAAGGCTGGCCCCCCTCCGGTGCAGAGTAAAAGTTCTTCCCCTCGGCAGTGGCTTTAGCGCCGGGGCCTTCCGCTTGGGAGCCATGTCTCCCTAGGAGAAGAAAGACGCTGCAGGATCCCTATCCAGGGATCAAACTCCTAGCGTGTAAGTACCGTGGTAGCCTAGCAATCCAAAAGGCTCCGGGTACTTTAATCCTCCTTTCCCAGCTGGGAAACGAACTGCAAGGCTCAATAGCCGAAGACTAAGGAGAAAACAGCGATGGAGAAAACTTCTCCTCTCCGTCGCAATTCTAAAATGGCAGCTCGGCTGCCTCGTGGCCACCCCTTTTATAGAGGGGTGGCCACGCCCCCTAACTCACCCGGATGTCTGAGTCCGAGTGGGGGGGGGGCGCAAAGAGTGCGGCGGCCATTTTGCCGCCGCGCTTTCATTGTAAACAGGCTTGAAAATCATGGACATCTCATGTCTCTGAGATCCTCCTTGAGAGATAAAGTAGCTGAACTAATGCCCATTTTGACTAATCTTCTAGGTATGGTATTGATGAAAAAAAAGTCTTAGTAACCAGCCAGAAATATACACTCCAGTCAGCCCAAAGTCTTGGCAATGAGGGTGATAACCAGAGTTATAATATTTGAATAAATTTAAATTTTGATTAGTCAAGCCTTCAGAATGATTTTTTAAAAGTGTTCCTAATTCATTGATGTTAAGACTAGTACTTTTTCAAAGAGATATTCTCTTATTTCTCTTCAGTTTCTCTCTGTCTCTCAACTGGCTCATGTAAATGTTTGCAAATGTAATCAATTAATTGACTTAAAACACAAAAGATTAAGCAACCAAGAAGTCTTAAATGAATAGCATACATAGATCACATAAATTGCACCTCTGTGCCATTCTTATATAGATTTCTCAGTTATCTCGCATTCATTTTACTGAGCTGGATAGATGGAGACCTATTTAGCTTCAGCAATATAATTATCAGGTCTTCTGTTAATCATTTATAGGGTCCAAGAAGGTAACATTTGGTGATGTAATGTGTGGAGTGCTTTTGCTGTTATATTATTTAGTTGGCTGGCTTTTGCCCAGATTTCAGACATGCCACCCAGTGCCTGCTTAGCCTATCAGCTGACATAAATTCTAAACTTTAATTGTTATTTTTTAAAAAAATTAATCTCTAGTCTTATAGAATTGTAAACAGTTATTCACTATTTTGGTCAATTGAGTAGTAAGAAGCAGACATTGCCATGGAATTAGCCAATGAGTGAAGCCATCCACAGTTTAACAGGAATTCACAGATGTGCAAACTAAAGATTCTGGTAAATGTTATAGTTGTAGGAATGCCTGATTCTTGAACCACTGCCTGCAAAACATGCATAGAAAGTATTTAACCCCCAGCAACGAATATCTACTGAGGGATTATGGGAACTGTAGTCCAAAAAATGGTGTTTTCTCAAGTTTTGATATCATGCCTCTTCCTGCATTTCATTCTTTGGCAGAGAGTTAGTTTTAACAGCCATTGAGGGTCTTTGATGTTCTGGTAGAAACACGAAGCAGCCAGGATAACAGGGCTAAACAGTTTATTAGGCAGTCAGAACATGGAGAACAATGGCGCAGCACTGCTCAATATATACACTCAGAAATTGATACATTTGGGCGGGAAGAGACAGGAACGGAGAGGGGTAACTTGGAGGTTATTGGACCGGAGTAAAAACTGTACAGACTACATAATTTAGGCAGGAACATAGTCCCGCGATATTACAATACCAAGAAGAAGGAGACAAAATGGAGGATCGTAATGATCCTACTTAGTTCACAAACGTTACAACAAAAAATGTATTCAAACACAACAGGGTCCCTTCCAGCTCTACAGTTATGTTTCTCCTATGCAAACAAGGTTGAATAATCTGCAAATTTTGCTGTCCCAGATTTGGTGAAATGGCATATGGCAACCCTATTCTGTATTAGCCTTGGAGACACTTTCTTGCTTAATGGACAGACCTCAGATCCATCATTCTGAAAAATGCATTTTCTATGTAGAAGCTCTTAGCTACTATCGGGTAGTGAAAAGGGCAGCAAGGTTTTCTTTTTGCATCTTTCAAGTTATCCGCTAGTATTTTATTAATCATAGATCATAACATGTTTGCGTTTCTTATTAGTTTTCTCTTTGAGAAAGAGGAATAAAATAAAAATAAATCTTCTTGTATGTCCTTGTCCTTGACAGTTTAATCAGAGAAATGCATTTCAGCTCTTTTGACATTTATTTATGGTAATGCAATTGGTTTGGATTATGTAACCTCTCATTGAAAACCCTGGGAGCTAATGTTATTTCAGAATTTATACTTAGTAAATTTAAGTGGATGAATGGAGGAACAATATGGCAGGGATCAGGCATTGAAGCATACATCTTGTAAATGTTGGTAAAACTCAACCCAGTCTTCATTTAAGGAGACAGACTGCCGAGTTCTACTTCTCAGTTGTAGATGGTCATGCTCTGTTAGCAGTTTTTGGTGGCTTCCTGTTGTGGCAGCTGCTGTTTGTTTCAGATAAGAAATTGTAGTAAAAATGTTGGCCTTTTCAAGAAAGGAAGCTAATTTCTTCGCAAAATGCAATCTAAAAATATCAGGCGATAATGTAAAAATAAATATCCATGCTTAAACACTTCATAACACAGCCAGGGATGGGGGTGTCCTTACAAGGCTCTGCATATTAAAACATTATTTGTGGCTCTTTTTTGTGTCCTGCATTTAACCATATTGTTTATGATAAAGTTAAAAAAAGGAAAAAAGAAAATCAAGGTCTAATTTTCCTGCTGTCTGATGAGGTGTAATCTGAAAGGCTCCTCCCTTGTCAAAAATCTGTGTAGTAGAAGATATGATATGGGATTTTATTTAATATCAGATGACTTTGACCAATGCCATTTGATGACTTTGCCCAATGCCAAAATGCAATTTTTCCACATTATGTTTTAAACTGATGCTAAAAAGGTCACGGCACCTAGTAAATGTAAACATGGAAATTAATTACCTACTCGTTCTTCACCACAGTGTGTGGAGTCACCAGCCCTACTGAATACCCACCAAACCATAGAAGAGTGTTCTACCTGTCAAACATGTTTGAATGAGGCTATTCTGTGAAGCACTGAATATTAAGCAAAGGGGCGGGGGGGGGGAGGAGAGAATGCATGGAGGAATCCCAGTTTCTCACTCCTGCATTGCTTTTGTTATACTCTGGCCTCAAGGCAAAACCAAGAAGATCCCCTTATTGATCCGACAAGATCCAAGAGTAGGGTGAAGCTTTTTATGCTTTGATCCCAAAGTTCCCCTCAGAATGCAGTCTTCCATTTGCTCAATGGGAAACCTCACAAGAACAAGTCTTGAGCTTGGCACACCATCTCTCTCAGCCAGCATTTTCCAAACTATGTTCCATGGAACACTGGTAACTTCAATTCCCAGAACCTAAGTCAGTACATTGGCTGAACAGTGCTTTGGAGAATTGACTTAGGCTTCTGGAAATTGAAGTCCAAAAACCAAAAATTGGGAAATACTCCTCTAAGAAAAAAAATTATATTGCAGTCCTCCAGATAGTTATTTGGGAATAAGTCTCACTAAACCCAACCCTGCTTACTTCTGAGTACACATGCCTAGGATTGTGCTGTTTGCTACCTCACAACTAGTGTGTTGTTTAGTTTACCTTGTTTTGGAGAACAACGTTAGTGCTGTTTTCCTACTGTGCCCAGGCTTTCCAATTAAGCCTGATTTTGCAGGGAAGGTGTGTAATGTTATGTTTACAGGAAAACCCTTTGATGCAAAATTACAGGTGTTGGCTTTACAAAGCTCTCAAACATTTGCAGAGATATGTCAAATATGTAGTGTACTGTGCAGCTTGGTGACTTCATTAGGCAAAATGAATTTTGGTAACAGGAAAGGGTGCCATTAAACACTGTATCATGCACAGTATCTCTATAAAATTGCTGGGATATTTAGGATTTTATACATTTCAAACTCAACCAAGATGTTGATTTTCACCTGAGCAAAGATGTCTTACATATCTTAGGCATTCCTAATCTGAAGAGGAACCAATGTGTTTTTATGTACTATTATTTAATATTGGGTTTCCAGACCTCAAAAAGATGGCCACACAATTGCAATTTATCCTTGTCACAGCTTTTATTTCCTTCATATTTTTATCTTCTGTGTTAGCCTCGCATCTTTTATAGAATGTCATTATTACTAAAATAGAATAGATTTAACTGTCTAAAATCTTACAAAATCTTCTAAAAACTGTTCCTGGGAATATATGCTACGAAATCTTGATGAATACACCTCAAGAGCCTCAACCAACTACCTTTTACCTGCTACCTAAAATACACAAGCCTGGAAATCCTGGAAGACTCATTGATTCAAGCATTAACACCGTCACTGTTGGGGTATCTAGATATGTGGACTCTATTCTCAAACCGTAAGCTACTAATGTACCCAGCTGTGTAAGAGATACCATGGGTTTCCTAAGAAAACTTCAATACACCTGTGACCTCCCAAATAACACCATCCTAGCAACAATGGATGTAGAAGCTCTGTACACCAACATCCCACACAAAGATAGACTACAAGCTATTAAGAATACCATTCAAAATAAAAATGAAGCCCACATGGTCACCACCTTTTGCAACTTCGTGCTAACAACCAACTACTTCACCTTTGACAATAAAATTTATCTACAGATCAATGGAACTGCCATAGGTACTCACATGGCTCCAGAATATGCTAACATATTCATGGCTGATCTAGAACAATGTTTTCTCAACTGCTGTGCCCACAAACCACTTCTCTACTTGAGATACATTGATGACATATTTTTATTATGGACCCATGGAAAGGAAACCTTAGAGAAGTTCCACCACGACTTCAATAATTTTCATCCAAATATCAACCTCAGCTTGGACCAGTCTCAAGCTTCCATCCAGAACACACAACAGAATCCAATGTCTTCAGCCAGGCTCTCAGGTACAACCGCATCTGCCAAACTCAAGGATCTACAAAATGCATTTCACAGACTATAATACCCACCCAGTATGGTTAAAGAACAGATCAACGAGACAAATGCCCAGAAGCAACCTGCTGCAAAACAAGCCAAGAATAGAAAAGAATCAAACACCGCTGGTTGTCACTTTCAACCCACAACTCAGGCCTTTCATACACATAAAAAAAAGATCTTCAACCCATCCTGGACAAGAATACTTCACTTTCCCAAGCTCTTGATGGGAGACCTCTACATGCTTACAGACACACACACACATGCACACCTCAAGCAACTATTGACACACAACAAACAACACAACAGTGAAACAGTGATGTGAACTTCACCCTGCAACAAACCCAGATGTCAGCTATGTTCCCACATTTACTCCGGAAATACAATTACTTGACCCAACCACATCAAACACAGCATTAGGGGGTAGTTTTACTTGTGCCTCTGCTAATGTGATTCATGCCATCTTCTGTCAAAAATGCCCTTCTACCCTTTACATAGGTGAAACAGGACAATATCTTCACAAAAGAATTAATGGACACAAATCAGAAATGCAAACACACAGAAACCTTTTAAAAAACATTTTAATTCACTTGGACATTGTATACTGGACCTAAAAGTTGCCATTATGGAACAGGGAAATTACAAGTATTCAGAGAGAGACAGTGGAGATAAAATATATGCACATGCTGGACACTCATCGCAAAGGTATGAATATTAGCCAGGAGTTTCTGGGACATTAGCAAATTTTAAAATGCCACAACTAAGGGGTTACATTCACCTTGCAGAACAGACTTTAAAATGTGGGGAGGGGGAGGGAGATGTTTCTCAGGACAGTTGACTTCTGGTTGTGCCTACCCCATAAAGCTTCCTCAGTTGACTCATTAGGAGATGTGTAGTGTCGGAATGTTTATTTTGCAAACCTGGCTCCTTAGACTGGCTTCCATCAGAGATTCACCACTGTAGAAAGACAAACTGGTTGCATTTTATTACTGGTTGTAATAACTCATTGATTTAGCATAACCATCTCCTGAACCAACCAACTTTGCCCAGCTACTCTGGGCCTCAGTATCAGATGTATAAAAGTGTACCATGAAAATCCACTCTTATTTCTTATGAAGTGGACTTTGTCCATGAAAGCTAACATTAAAATACAGGAGTTAGTCTTTAAGGTACCACAGCATTTTTTTTGTAATTTTTATTTTGTTTACTCTCTGTCTAACAGGGATATCTTAAAATGGGATTGCTTGTGCCTTGTTGCTTTTAAGTGTGTTTTTAGTATTTTATGCACTAATTTCAATGTGACATTTAATTATCTTTTAATATTAAAATAATTATTTTTAGCTTTTATATTGTATTTTCATATGGTATAAGAGTCCTTTATAGGAGCCCATATGAGCTAAGCAGCTCTGAATCAGATTATTTCAATGAGTAGAACTATAACCTTCTATTTATTTTATAACAAGCTCTAGACGTGTGTGTTACTTCCATGGGGTGTTCTGGTAGGCTCTTAACAGTCTTTATCTAAAAGTCCATTGTGCTAATTTGTTTGATTAATTTTTAAAGAACCTGGCTAGTCCACCCCATTACATTAATGCTACTGATATTCAACAGCTGCTTTAAGTAGTAAATGTTGCTAAGGGATGAGTGCCAGAATTGCAATAGTCTAATAAAAGCTGGATTTTAGTTACAATGGTTTTAATGGCATGGAAGCTTTGTTATATGGGCATTTGTGGCTGATTTATCTCTACCTCATCACCCGCTTGGTTCTGTGTATACTCAATAGAGGGGACTATGGTGGCTTAGTGGTTAAGATGCTGAGTTTGACCACTGGAAGGCCAGCAGTTTGAGACTCAAGTTCTGCACAATGGAGTGAGCTCTCAGCTCTGTTCCAGTTCCTGCCAACCTAGCAGTTCAAAAACAAGAAATAGTAAATAGGTACCACTTAGGTGAGAAAGACAATATTACTCCATGTGCTCTGGCATCTAGTCATGCCTGCCACGTGACTATGGAAATGTCTTCAGATGCATACAGCACTGGCTCTTCGGCTGTAAATGGAGATGAGCACTGCACCCTAGAGTCAGATATGACTGGCTTTCGAGCAAGGGAGATCTTTACCTTTACCATCCACCCTCTTTTCCTGTGCATACTTAATATAGAGCCTCAATATCTTTGAAAACAGAGCAGAATTGTTTAACCCAACTCCAGGTGAAGATTGAAACCTAACACTAAATAAAATTGCTTGTCAAAAACGCATTAGTGTCATGACCTCAGCAGGAGAATCCTCCAGTGAGGATGATCTTGAGGAATTGGAGAAGGGCCCATTTGACCCTGGCAATCCTGGACTCTTGGGAAGCCAGAACCTACAGATCCTGGAACCGTGGCGACCCAGGTTTTCTGAGCCTATGGGTGGTGGGGGCTATGGAGTTGAGTCTGAGGAGAAAAGTGACATCCCAGCCTTTGAGAGCAGAGAAGGCTGAAGATACAAGCCCATATTGAAACCCCAATGTGGAGTGCTTGGCTGAACAGGAGGACTTCTTTAAGGAGTGTCATCTGGGAATCTCCTCCCAGAGAGACTCAAGGCAAACCCTGAAGCTGGGTTCTTCCCATGCCATCTGAATACCTGCTGCTGTGTACTGAGTGGAGCTCCAGCAGCACAGTCCAAAAACAGCCTTGGTGGTTCTGAAAGCCCTGGAAGCAATTTGCCTGTCAGTTAGCATCTGCTTTGTTCCTGAATCCCTTGCTCTGTATTGCCAGGACCTTTTTTGACTATTTGGAATATAACTTTAGATTCCCCTGCCTAGCTGTCTATTATGGTAAGCTTTACAGTCCATGATTCTCCTACTTTATCTTTTCCTGAGTATGAAACTTTATTAACCAGTAGCTTTGCTTGCCACACCAAGGATTGTTTCAATAGGTCTACTTAGTTGGGGCCAGTCGTATTAAAACTAATTTTGATAATACAATAAGAGTCTTCTCATTTCTAACCTTGACCCCACATCCTGCAGCCAAGGGAGACCACGAGAATAGCACATTTCCTGGGCAGCTGGCTATTAGCCCAAAATAACATCCAATTTCAATTTCCTTATGTAATTATCTAATCATTTATTTTTAAAATCTCTCATCCTCAAAGACAAGCTCTGGTTCTTTACTTGTAAGACAAAAGCAAACCCCAGGAGTGTTGCCCACAAAAAAGAACTGTAAAAAGAAGAAGTGTTCTGGGGAAAAAGCTTTTCTCCCTGTATGTGTGTGCTGCTTGTTTGTATGGCTTGTGAGGCAAGAGGTGAGGGGGAAGTTGCCTTGCCAAAGCACTTCTTTGGGTGCATGCTTCCATGCATATCTGTGTGTGTGTGTGTGTGTGTGTTTGCGTGTGCACGCGTGTGTGCTCAGCTGGGCTTTCCTTTCTGTGTCGGTTCAAAACAATCACATGCTTTGAATGGAAGCAGAAGGATTCATTTTTTAAAAAGCTAGAAAGGTGGAGAATAAAAACTACTGTTTGGGGGCCATGGGACTATGGGCTGGTTCACATTTTCCTTTGCATCATGTGATCCATGGGGAAAATCCCCCCCCCCCCAATATAGCATGTCTCTCATTTTCCACTATGTTAGTCAAGCTCTGAGTTAGCGTTAGTATGCATGCTTTCCATGTTGTTGCTAGCACAAATGCTATACACATGCAGGCCATGGAAGTTGCATGAATCCTTACAATATCAGTCTTACTATAGTACTTTGGAAACTTATTTTTGAACTACAACTCCCAGAATCCCCTAGCATGGTTAGTGGTCCTACTCAGAGCTTGGAAAATATGCATCCAAGACTACATTTCCCACAATCATCAGCTTATATGGTCAGGAGATTCTGAAACTATGGCAATGATAATGACAACAGAAGCATAATCACCTTGCTCTTTGGAAAATGTGAGAGTTTGCTTAGGGGTCCAGGAAGGAATGGGTTATTTAGAAAACATTATGATTGCAAAGAGCAGCTGTGGAGCTTTATAAAAGTAGGGGAAGCGCTTTGCTATACTTTTGTTTTCCACAATACCTAGTCATAAAAAATAATTAGATAGTGCTGAAAATGTGAAAGTGCTATGGTGGCTTAGTTGAACCAATAACTTTGTCTGGCTCAGTATAAGGCAACCTCTTTCATTTATGGTTTATATTGTCAGTGGGTGCTCAGGTGCAAGAAGCAATGCTATTATTCTTATTTCAAAATTGACTTTTCCAAAGTATATTCTTGCTGGGTAGCGATTAAGCATTCTCTAGTTTCCTTCACTGTAAGCTTCATCTATATTAATGAAGAGAATTTGTGAAGAAAGAGCTACAGTTAAACTCAAACTGGCTTTTTTGTTTTTAAGAAAGCAAAATCCTTTTTTCTGGTAGACTCACAGGAAATAGCGGGGAATGATTCTCTACTCTTTTTCATAGAAGATAATAGTGTAATTTTAGTTTGGATGCTGGCATAGTTTTTATTTTATTTCAAGGTTCAATAAATGTATGTGCTGATGAACAATCTGTTGCTGGGGGTTTATTGTCCCATGATTTACATGTAAGAAAAGTTTCTGCTTAGGAAGAAAAATCAGATTCACTATTCCTAACAGTTAATCTGTGTGAGCATAAGTCTGAGTTTAAACTTAATGAGTTTAAGTAACACTGTTTAGACCACACTAGCATTCGCGGTAATTTAGTGATCATTCTGTGAACAGATTTGCTCTTCATACTTTCAGCTGTGGGCCAGACCATGCCCCCTCAGACAGCTGAGCAGGCCGGACTGATGGTTCCCCCTTCTGCAAATGCTGCCATAAAACACATTTATGATGGCTGCGGACTAATTTACAGTTGTAGTAAATGTATTTACAACAGCCCCTGGACTCATTTACAGCTGTAGTAAATGTGTTTACGGTGGCTGTAAATGAGTCCACAGCTGATTCTGGTGGTGGTGGTGGTGAGGGAGCAGCTGGAGCAAGGTCAGGGGCTGGATTATTTAACACCATGTGCCAGATCCAGCCCGCGGGCTGTAGGTTGTGAACAACTGTTTTAGACAAACTCATTCAGAGAAAGGACAAGCCAGGGTTCTGGAGAGTCAGGATGAAATGGTTTGTACATAATTATAGCTGCTACAAGAAGGAAATAAACTAACCATGGACCTTCCATGGTTTCCATAATGTAACTGCTGAACTTAGTGTTGTAGAATGTTGAATTTCTGGTAGAATTCCCTTTACCTGCGCAGTAGAAGTACAGAGACCCACAGAGAGAGATAGCTACAACTTCTTTCTCAATAACTGGCACTGAGGAACACAGAAAGAGCCTTCTCAAAGATTGTGGTATTTTTGAACCACAGTCGGGTGTACCCTGGTAACAACAACCTTGTAGTTGCTTGCTAATCTTTCTCACACTAGATCAGGCAAAAGGAAATGCAGAGCAAACTCACCAAAAGATGTCTTCATTTTGGCAGTTTCATGTTTGGTCTAGACACAGAAGAAGACTCAAAAGTCTCAGCAATTCACTCTGAGACTTTTGCAAGAGAAAGAATAAATCATTTATTTACTTACTGTTACTTGAAATTACGTGTATATGTGCGTGCGTGCGTGCCTGCTGCTTCCTTTACTCCACATGCAGAAGCAACCAACAAAATAAATCAATAGTAACAAACATCTAACACCAGTTGACAAAGAGATAGGGGAAACACAGAGTAGATAGAGAGGCAAGACTCTTTGAATTCAAAGATGGGAAGGAACAATTAATTAGGGCTGAATAGATTGATAGTAACCCTAGCCCAGAAAATTTGCCCCTAGTTACTCCAGCTACAGGCAGTGTACAAGAGTGCAATAAAACTCCAACACTTAGCAACTTGCTTGACAAACTACTGAGAAACCACCTATGGATTGTTCTATAAGAGAGAGAGGGAGACAAGTCAGATTGTGGGAGTTCATTATAACTTTTAGCCTAAATAATTAGCTTTGTAGCATATAGCTAGCAATTGTGGTTAGCTCTTCCTGCGCTCAACCACAGTTTCCTGAATTAACAATTGCTTCCTGCCTCTGTGCAGAGATTCTGCATCTGTGCAGAGCAATTGCTCTTGAGTTCCTGGTTTGGTGCAGAAAAGCACCTTTATGTAATCTTCAAATATATGCTTTTGGTATCAGCCTAAACTGCTAAAGTAAGCTATATAATTAGAGGTAACAGCTTTTGCAAGGGTACCGCCACAGAGAATAGGCTTTGGGCCTATTCTGGCAGGATATAAGCTACTGTGCATGTACTAGTAAGAGATATAGGTCATGCTCCCTATATGGTTATGCTGTAGAGAATGTCATATTATTGGCTGAATACCATTCACCTATGCTTTCGTACACATCCTGTGTATGCTTTCGTAGACATCCTGTGTAACCAGTAACTTCAATAAAACTTGCTTCCTGGTGCTGGAGCAGAGAATTTTTGGTGCACCATTAACTCTGACTGCAGTTCAATTTCTTCTGACTTTATGCTTACACGCCTGTTGAGCTGGATTCTCAACAAGTGCTTGGTCAATCTCTGACCTAATCTCCATTTCTGTGGCCACCCTCTGGCTAGAATTTCTCTACATCAGATTGTTGGGTTTCTATATCACAGAAGGCAAACAGAAGGTTTGATTTGAGAACAATTAGGATGCAAACACAAATGTTCCCACTAGTCCTGCCTCTTACTTGTCAAGCTGGAGTTCTACAAATGTCTAATTTCTTGCCTCATGTGAATGCAGTCTTCATGGGTAACATACTGGATTCTAGGTTAGTCCAAGATACGGAGGTAAATTTTCACCAGTTTCTTTCTTGCAGGTTATTATGCATGTTTATTTATATTTTGGAATGTTTTTATGGAAGCATTTTTGTCCGTGCAAAACCTTTGCATTTTGTGTGATTTTACACAGCATGTAAGGTTGTGTTTTGTTTTTTGCTTAGGTTGCTATTGATGGGGAAAGTACTGGTCTTGTTGTTCTTACGCAAGGGTGAAAAGCCTCTTCTTTGTTGGCAGGTTTTCAAAGGCAAGGAGGTTTGGGTATATTCATCCTTAACGCAGTGCAAGGTAGCCCTACTAAAAAGGCAGCCTGAGCCTAATGAGTATACCAAGCCCTTAGCAGGTCATGACAAGATTCATTTGGCTTCATGGGTCCCAGATTTCTCAGTCTTTCTTTAAATATTTCCTGCTGGAACATTGACATACATGTTAAAATAAGCCTGATGGTGTAGGGCAGGGGTCCTTTAGTGTTTGAGAACCAAGACAATAGAAACAGTCGAAAGCTTGGCTTAACACATCTTTATTGCATGATGGTCCGGGGGAACATGTGGTAATGGCGGGTGAACAGCTCAATATATACAGTGACTATACATTTGAATGTGGCTCCTCGATAGCCCATTGGCTACTGTCCGAGTGACGTCACTCCCTGTCATGCCCTTCTTGTCCAGGTGATGTAGTGGCGGGAATCTTCCCGCGCTGTAGGTATTTGGGGAATTGGAACCATGTGAGCTAGGCGCTCGCTATTGCCCCTAGTGGTCACTAGCTCGCGTCCTAATACAGAGGGTTACAGTGTTACAGCTGGTGATTGTTATATCCACTCATTCGAGTGTTACATTACTTAAAGGCACAATATTCCAAACACAACATCCCTCCCCCCTAGGATGAGACGAAGTCTCTCATCCAATATGGTTTATTGCAAGCGCGTTTTGGGCGCAAGGCTGGCTGGCATGTCCCGGGGGTGCTATCACTTCTGTGTTCCCTGGTCTCTTGTCCTGCAATAGGAGAGGGAGACTTGTTAGCGACTCGCCGAGGTTCCGCGGTTTTCGGGGCAGGGGTAAACTCCAATGAGGGAAAACCGGGGGCATTGGGGGCTAACGAAAAACCCCGCTTCTCGCTTGGACGGGTGGGGGACCACTCCGACCCCCCCCGGTTTTGTAACTCAAACTCAAAATCATCTTCTGGGATATCTGTGGGAGCATCCTGCAGGATATCTGCGGGGACAAACTTATTCCCTTCCCCCCTTGGTAGGGACCACTGGCCCCCCTCTCCTCCCCCTTGGGCTGAACGGGTGGGGGAGAACCCTAACGCTGAATCCTGTTTCGTGCTTTCCGCGCTCTGGTCGCCGGGAACCCGGCGTCAGAGTTGGTCCACATGCCGCCTCCAGAGTAGACCTGTGCTGGTCTCTACGCAGTACGACACGGGACCCGTTTGCCCAATGACTACTCCCGGAATCCAGGCTGGCCCTGCGCTAGCGTAGTTTCTGCAATGGACCAGGGCGCCTATTTCGAAACTCTTCGTGCCCGCTAACCCGATGTTCCTCCCAGTGTCTTCCATCCTCATAGGGTCTAGCCTGGTCAGTACCGTAGTCAGTTTTCTGCGCATTAGGAGCTCTGCGGGCGAGTATCCTGACACTAGGGGGTTACCCTATACCCCAGCAAAAACTGGCACAACTGCAGGTTTAAATCCCCGGGGGCCATGCGCATCAGCGCGTCTTTGGTGGTATGCACGAGGCGTTCTACCTGGCCATTCATCGCCGGGTGGAAGGGCGCGGAGGTGATGTGCTGTATGGCGTTGATGTCGATGAATGCCCTGAATTCGGCGGGCGTGAAGCAACTAGCGTTATCGCTAACAAGCATGTCGGGTATACCGAATGAGCTGAACACCTTGCGCAATTGTTTAATGGTTGCGGCTAAGGAGGTGTTTGCAACTGGGATAACCTCTAACCACTTGGAATAAGCATCTACTATGAGGAGAAAAAGCGATCCTCTGAAAGGGCCCGCGAAGTCAATGTGCATGCAGGACCACGGCCCCTTTGCCGCATCCCATTCCCTGTGCGGAAGTCGGGCCTCTTCGGGCCGGGAGCTTTGGCAACTCTCGCAAGTGCCCACCATGTGCTCAATATCGGCGTCCAACTGGGGCCACCAAAAGTAGCTCCTGGCCAGTGCCTTGGAGCGGACAATCCCAGGGTGGCTGACGTGCAGTAGCTTGAGCACCCTTGCTCTCAGGGACTCAGGGACGACTACCCGCTGGCCCCACAGGAGGCAACCCCTCTCCATGGACAGTTCTAACTTTTTCCTTAAAAATGGGGCAAATTCCGCCGCCGGGGAGGATGTTGGCCACCCTTTCTGCACCCATGAACAAACCAGGGCCAACGTTATGTCCCTGCCCATCGCCTTGGCGATCTCTGCGGGCACTATGGGGGGTGAATCCAGGACCTCTATCATGAGCACTTGGTGGTCTTGTTCCACCTCGCACACGTGGCTGCCCGTGTGGGGGAGGGGTGACCTCGACAGGGCGTCCGCGTGGCTTATGTCCTTTCCAGGGCGATACACCAGCGCGTTCTGGTATGCGTTTAAAAAAATGGCCCACCTGAGCATCCTAGGGGACAGAATCTGTGGAGTGGGCTTGTCTGCGGTGAAAATGCCTAGCAGGGGCTTGTGGTCAGTTACGATGGTAAAGGGGCGGCCATAGAGGAAGTCGTGAAACTTCTTCGTCCCAGCAATTATCGCTAATGCCTCCCTGTCTGTTTGTGCATAGTTACGCTCTGCCTTAGACAGGGACCTGGAGTAGAACGCCACCAGAGCTTCCCGCCCGTTTTCCAACACGTGGCACAGGACCGCCCCCACCCCCACTGGAGATACATCACAAACCAGAACCACTGGTTTCTTGGGGTCAAAATGGGTTAAAATGGCGTCTGAGGATAAGAGTTGTTTCAGCTCATTGAATGCCCTCTCCTGACTCTCGCCCCATCGCCATGCCTCGTCCTTTTTTTAGTAACTTATGAAGCGGCTCCACTACCGACACCTTCCTAGGCAGGAAGGAATGGTAGAAGTTTAAGAGCCCCAAGAACGACTGCAATTCGGGCTTGGAGGTGGGGCGAGGAGCATTTTGGACGGCGGCCACCTTTGATTCGGAGGGTTTACTGCCAACGGGGGTTACCCGGAAACCCAGGAACTCAAACTCTTTTGCGAAGAAGACGCATTTGTCTTTCCGCAACCTCAACCCTGCCTTTTAAATACCGTCATTACTTTGTCTAGCCTCTCAGCCAATTCCGACTCACTCCCCCCTGTTATCAATACGTCGTCAAAATATGGCAAGACCCCCTCCAGACCCTTCAAGAGACATTCCACTAGTGATTGGAAAATGCCTGGCGCCGAGTTCACGCCAAACTGTAGGCGCGTCACATGAAACGCCCCCTTATGAGTGACTATCGTCTGTACCGCAGCTGCAGCTGGAGTTACCGAGAGCTGCTGATAAGCCTGCGCCAGGTCAAGCTTTGTGAAGCACTTTCCCCCATGTAACCTGGCCAACAGGTGGCTGACTACCGGCACCGGATACGCATTTGGGCGTATCGCCTTATTAATGGTACATTTGTAATCAGCGCATATTCGAACCTCCCCGTTGGCCTTTAGCGCTGTTACAATCGGAGTTTCCCACTCCGCAGAATCAACAGGAACAAGGATCCCCTGGCCCACCAATTTGTCCAGTTCTGCCTCTATTTTGTCCTTAAGTGCAAAAGGCACCCTTCGCGGTTTGAGTCTTATTGGGCGGACCTCCAGGTCCAGGTCGAACGCGACTGGGGGCCCCTTGAATTTTCCGAGTCCCTTCTTGAACACTTCGGGATGCGCGTTACACACCTCCTGTATTGGGTCAGTCCCAACGGCATGCACCCCCCCAATGAACAAACCCAGGGGCTTAAACCATTGTGTCCCGAGGAGGCAACAACTCCCCCCTTTGAGAACAACCAGGGGAAGTTCCGCGGCGTGTTGCTTGTATTGGACCTTGAATTTTCCAACCCCCAACACCAGAATGCTATTTCCCTGCACGTCCTGCAGCATAGACCTCAGTGCTTTGAGCTTGGGCCGCACGTTGGGGGAAATTCCCAAAAATTCCCTCTGGGAAATGATGGAATATGAGGAACCCGAGTCTATCTCCATCTTAACGGGGACCCCTTGTACCAGTACCTCTACAAAATAACGTGGGTGTCCTAAGGACACTCTGTGGACTGCCGTGTCGTCGTCGCTGTCGTCGGAGATGCGGCCCACGCCGTCCTGCTTCCTCGAGGGCCGGATGCCTTCCTGGTTTTTCGGTGAGCGGTCTGTTGCGCCTTTCTGGTCTCTGCGCCGCCGTCTGCAAACCTTGGCTATGTGGCCTCGGCGCCCGCAGTTGTGGCACTCGGCCTTCCTGAACGGGCACTTGATGCAGTCATGGGACGCCCCGCAGCCATCGCAACGCCGGCCATCCTTCCGCACCTTCCGGATGTCCTCGTCCTTGCTGTTCTCCGTGGAGGAGTGTGGTGCCCGCCTGGCCGCTTGCACCGAGCCCGCTGCCTTGTCAGGTTGTGGGGGCCTTGATCTGAACCCCTTAACCCTGGCCCTCGTGGCTTCCGCCGCCTGCGCCTCCTTCACGACCTCTTGCAGCGTCGAGGGCGGCTCCTTGTTCATCAGCTTTCGCTGGACCTCTTCGTCCCACACGCCGCACAGCATGCGGTCCCTGAGGGCGATTTTCAGGTTCTCCCACTTGTATGGGCCGGCGGCCAAATGGAGGGCCGCTGCAAAGGCAGCCACGGACTCACCAGGCACCTGGACTCTCTTCCAGAACGCGTCCCAAGCCGAAAACATTGAGACCGAGGGCTGGAAATGGTCCCGCATCGCTTTCAGGAGCTGCTTGACCGGCACTTCGTTCACCTTCTTCGGAGACACCAGGTCCACCAATACCTTCATGGCGGGGAACCCGAGCATCCTGATGAGGATGGCCCTCTTCTTCCCCTCATCTGAGATGTCGGACACCATCAGTGCGCTTTGGAAATCCATCTCAAACAGTTCCCATTCTTCCGGTTTGTTGATGTTGAAACCGGCCTGAGTTGTCTTGATTCCGTGGGGATCCATCATCCCATCCTCGTCGCCAATTTAGTGTTTGAGAACCAAGACAATAGAAACAGCCGAAAGCTTGGCTTAACATATCTTTATTGCATGATGGTCCGGGGGAACATGTGGTAATGGCGGATGAACAGCTCAATATATACAGTGACTATACATTTGAATGTGGCTTCTCGATAGCCCATTGGCTACTGTCCACGTGACATCACTCCCTGTCACTTCCTTCTTGTCCAGGTGAGGTAGTGGCGGGAATCTTCCCGCGCTGTAGGTATTTGGGGAATTGGAACCATGTGAGCTAGGTGCTCGCTATTGCCCCTAGTGGTCACTAGCTCGCGTCCTAATACAGAGTGTTACAGCTGGTGATTGTTATATCCACTCATTCGAGTGTTACATTACTTAAAGGCACAATATTCCAAACACAACAGGTCCTCAACATTTTAAAGCCAGGGGCCAGTTAATACCCCTTCAGACTATTGAGGGGCAGGACAGAAGTGGCAGTGGTGATGGTGGGAGCTCGGGGTGGTCCTGCTGCCAACACCTTTGTTGATGGCAGCAGCAGAAGGACCACCATGAGCCCTCACCACCACCGACAGTGGCAGGACCAACCCAAGCACCCACCACTCACCACCACTGTCATCGCCGCCAGTGGCAACCACTCGAAGCCATCCACGACTCCCCACACACCGCTTCCCTGCTTACCAGGTGAAGGAGAGGTGCAAGCTGTCTTTCTCACCTGTGCTCGGCCAGTGTGGCTCCTGGGAAAGAGGCACTTGGCCAGAGCAGCCTCTGGAAAAGACACCCACAGCCGCTGCTTCTGCCTTACAATATCTACCCTGCTACAGAGCGCCGTTAGGGACTCACCAAGCAAAGCCAAGTGGAGGGGACAAGAATTGAGTTGGAGGCAGCAGAAGCAAAAGTGGAAGTGGCGGCTGGAGTGAGAGCGTGGATTGGATGATTTGGTGATGCAAGCTGGATCCGACTTGTGGACCATAGGTTGAAGATCCCTAGTGTAGTGCTTCTGATCGCATCTCTTTTTATACCACAATGTGTGAAAGTCTAAGTGCTTTCCAGGAAAGGGGTCAAGGGACTAGGGCTTGTGTGAGTACTCACATAACCTGCAACCAATCAGTCCTGTTCATCTGTTCAGGAAAACATCCAAATAAGGCTGTGTCATGCTGTGCTTCTGGTGAGCAGCACTTTCTCTTAAATGGAAGAAATGAAAGATGTTGCCATATAGGTGCCATCTGCTGCCCTCGTGCTGGTTTAGTGGTTATGCTGAGAAATAATTCTTACCAAAGAAGTAATTCCTCTTGATTGTCTGTGTAAGACAGAGTGGGGTGAAGGGAGGTGTGAACATCACATGGAGCAATCCTGTCAAGTGCCATTTCTTCTATGCATTGTGATCTTCAATTGGATGATTATGTCATTTCTGCAATTAGTTCTTGAGGCCTCCTAAGCATCTTTCTCAATGTCTCTATTCTTAACATTTACCTTGTCCATATGCTATGATAGTTGATGGCCAATTTGCCCAATTTCATTTGTGCTGACTTAATGTGTATCATAATATTTTGAATATCTGCTGGTTTGCTTATTTGCTGTGGTTCCACTTAAAACTTGCTTGATGTCTCTGTGTACTTTCACTACATGCTAGTGTGCACTGGCCACTGGGGCAGCACTTGTGCCCACTTTCCTACAACATGAACAGTGCTGTGCCAACTGGCAGGTATGCCAGACCCTTAAACACTGCATCAATTTCAAATTTTATAAATTCAGGATGTTGATATGTCTAAGCTGCCAAAAGGAATGTATTTTTTTTTACTGTTTCACTAAAATCTCCTATGCAAACATGCTATCTTGCCACATTTTTCAGGCATATATCAGGAGGAGTGCTATCCGCTGTAATAGAAGTTCTATCCAAGTCATACCTCTTTTCACATCAACCCATAAGGGCAATGTTAATAATCTATTTCCACAGGTTGCTCTGCGTACATGTTGAAATGTCTGTCTGAAATATGATATCAAATTCCTTCCCAAGAAAACCTTATTCTATATCTGATTTCTTGCCTTGATCAGAATAACACTTCTCAATTGGATTGAGATTTGACTGCATTTTTTTTTGAAAAGTCCAAGAGATTGCTCCTTATAAGCAATATCACTAGTCTTTGCCACACGTTATAGTCCTTGTATTATGGGGAATAAGAAAATAAGGAAAGCTTTGCTTGATCAACAAACTGTGTAGTCTAGGGCAAAACTTGCAAGAAGCAAATTACAGTTAATGCATTAACATAAAAATTGATACTTTTCTGGATGAATTGGTGGGGGGGAGGTTCTTAGAATTCTAATTGTATAAAAATAACATTTGAAAAGTAGAGCTATCAAGAGTTTTATTCATTAAAATCAATAATCTTGATATGCTATCTACAGAGGACATGTGGTGATCCACATTCATTCTCTTCAAAATAGAAAGTACCTTTGCCTACTTTTGAAAAATAGATTTACATTAGGTGGCCCTAAGGTGCCTTAGTTAACACAGACCAGAATCTATCATATCCTCAGGGTTTGTGGGACTTTTAAAGTCCAAGACTGTCAGGAGCATTGAAGGTATGAACCATGGCTCCATAAAGAGCTTATTTACTTTTGCAAGTACAGTACTGTACTGTATACTTCTTCAACAAAAAGTATACACTTTGCTGCCTGCTCATTTCTCCTCCCTGAGTGCTACTGAAGGCTAAGCAACTAATTCCTATTGTATCCAAAACTAGTTCAATGCAACTGTCTCACAATTTTTAAAAAACCACACACACACACACACCTAAAATACTCTCTTGTCTTTCCTGGGGTCCCATCCACGAGTGCAAAATTATAGAATAAAATAGATAATTTATCTTTCCATTTTGTGTTTTCCTTTATTTGTCTTCCTATTTTCCTCATTTTCTTCCATTCTCATGAGTCTGTCTTCACAGGCATACATAGCTTGTTCTATATGCAAATTGGGGGTAGGTTTGGGTGGGTTAGTCTAATTGTGTACACACGTCTATCAGGACAATCTGCCCTAACCCGCACACACCAACCTGCCCCATTTTGAAACCTTGTCATGGGACTCAACTAAATTATCCCACTATACTTAGTCCTACTCCCATTGTATGTACATGCTGAGGGTGGGATGAAATAGAGGAGGGCAGTTACAACCAGTTTATAACTGGTGGGGAAGCCCTTCTCCTGTTAACTGCAAAGCACTGTTACCACCATGCCCTCCACTGTTCGGAATCTAATCAGCAGCAGAATGGATGCTTAATAGCTGATGAGAGAAGCTTTCCCTCCTAGGCCAAGTTGAACTGCAGAAGAATCAGTCAGCCTACTTAAGGAGGTATAGTTACACATTTGGGATTGGAGGATCCCATCATGATTATCTCTCTAGCCAACCCTCACACACACACACACACACACACACACACACACACACACACACACACACACACACACACACACACACACACACACACACACACACACACAGAGTCTTAAAATACAAGCAGCTAAATCAACAAAGCTAAACCTTTTGTAAAGTTGATTTTTTTAAATTGCACTTTCCAGACAAAGCTACTCCTCTCACATATTGTGCATTACAACATAGAAGCTTGCAACAGTATTGAGTTTCAGGGAAAATCCATTTCTCTCCTGCTGTTATATAGTTTGTAGCTAAACTGAGAGGAAACAAGGGAAATGGCAGGTAATGGAGAGTAATAATAGGTGATGTCATTGCCTTGCCTTAGAAAGCCTTGAAGTTCCCTCCCCAGCCCCTGGCTCTATTATACCACTGTACAGGAGAAACATCTCTTTGCAAAACCCAGAATGAGTGTAGATATTTAAAACTGAGCTTCAAAAAGTGTCTCACAACATTCAATCCACCTCTCTCCTAATTCATAGAAGTGCTTGCCACTATGTTCCTCTCCACCCTGGATAGGAATTACTTTACAAGCTTAGTAATGGAGAAACATTTCTTTACAGCAGGGGTGCCCAAACTACGGCCCGTGCATATCATTAATGTGGTCCATGGTGAGTTCCCTGGGCTCACTGCAGATAGCCCCTCCACCTGCCCCCACCGCCAGATGTCAGCGGCAGTGATCGTGTTTTGTCCCCGCTGCTCTGAGCAGCCTCTGGCTCGGTCCCATCCCCTCTGCAGCCTTTGCCAAAGCCAATCACCATGCTGGGGAAATTTTTGGAACCTCCTCCATTTCAAAATCTGTGGCGCTGGAAAGGTAAACCTGGTGCACTGCCCTGCCATCAGCATAGCTGTGCCAAGGGGCTCTCCCAGCGCCATGGATTTTGAAACGGAGGAGGCTCTGAAAGTTTCCCCAACGCAGCAATCAGCTTTGGCAAAGGTTGCAGAGGAGATGGAACCAAGCCAGAGGCTGCTCGGAGCAGTGGGGACAAAGCACGATTGCCGCCACCATTGCTGCTGATGTCAAAACTGTCAGCAGCAGGAGCAGCCTGCCCCTGGCTCCCGCAGCTGTGTGTCGGGGGCGGGACCGGACCGGCAAAAAAAAAGTTTGGGCACCACTGCTTTACAGACCTCTGTGAACTGCTAGATTTATATGTAGGCATACATAGGTGAAATTTTCTTTGCTCTTTGAATCTCTTTTTCATATTGGTATAGCAGCTGAGAGCGGGACATCTAGAAACATTAATAATATTCAAATGACCGTTCAGGTGAACTTGATTTGCTGTATTAATTGCTTTTTCTCCATTACCTTTTTCTAGTAGCTGTTTTTTAATCTCTCCTAAAGTGCTTTCCTGCAGATGTCTTCTGCAAAGATGCTTCTAGACACTGAGCATAGAGTTCATCACTGCTGGAGACAAACTGTATGCTTTATAGAGCTGCATCAAAGTGTGTCTCTGTTATAGCATTCTGACCACCATTTAAACCTTCATTCAAGACTGGGGGTTAACAACTCTTGATTAAATTCCATTCCCCCCCTCCCAGGAGATATTTCTGAATCATCTAATAGCTGTTATTTGTCTGGCCGAACATCCCGCTATGGTCATGGAGTAGACCGTACAGCCAGCGACTCAATGCCGAGTGTTGGTCAGCGGTAAATAACTTGATTCCCTAAAGGAGCCAACGGCTATGGGCAGATGAGCCCCTTTAGGTGGGGTGATGGCCCTCTCAGTGGAGGGAATGCCACTGGAAACTATCATATTGGGCCAAATGGCAAAATGAGCGGAGGAGAAACCACTTCACTGTTCTGATTCCCAACAGTCATGGAGGTGGAAGAGGCCATGCCAGATGGACTGGCTGTGAAAAGGTGCACCTTGTCCATATACTCAAGGCTCCAGCAGTTCATTGCAGTCCCAGTGTCAAATCCTGCATGTCTCATTTCATATGTGCCACGAGATGGCTCTGTGATTACAGTGTGTGGGTCACTTCATGGCAAGCTGGGATCCACCTTAAACACATTCACGCCAGTGGCATTTTTCTTGAGGGGTGGGGGATGTATACTTGGACATGAGTAGCAGCCACCACAGAATAGTTGTTGTATTTTCAGCTTCAAGGTATCAAAATCTACTTCACCAGCAGGCCTTGGCAAAAGACTGGAAAAACACTTTGGTTTATAAGATACAGTATATGGTTTTAGGTAGCAGTCAATTCTTCAGACCTCATCATATGTTCTACTTTTCTACCTGTGTCTCTAGAGAGCTGATGCCTGTTACAGTAAAAACTATTGGTATAGATTGACAAATAGTCTAACATGGAAAAGTCCACTTCTTGTGCTGTAAACAAGCCTATGTGGAAGGTTTGTACTGTGTGTTCTTTATTTATTACACAATAATGGACTTTATGGCACTTGGTTGTGGTGTTATCTTTAAACTGTCGCCGCACAACCCATTTTTTCTGCAACTTAAATAAAATAACGTGTTAACTACATAAATCACAGGATGTATGATGCAATTTCTAAATAATTCCATGACACCAAGGATACACACCACTCCATGCAATACATAATCTGTGTGTTCAAATAAAATAAAATAACACCAGTCTTACGTTTGCGCCTCATGGGATTACAAATGGCAATTGATTCCTAAGCGGGGAGGGGGAGAGAATACAGTTTAAAAGGTGGTTTGCATTGCTTACTTTTTTTTAAAAAAAATGCCATATTATTTCTGTTTTCAATGTTTACTAGGTATCACAGGTGTCAGACAATAAGACACTATGTGGGAAACATTGTATTCAATGGCACTGCCGCATGAATGGAGCAGCTTCAGATCTGGCAGTGGTTGATGACAACGTTATGCCAGAGCCCAAGCTCTGCTGTCTGATCCTTGGATTGTCTTTGCCAAATTATCAAACCAGGCTGCTGCCATATTTCGTGTGCATCATGCTTTTTTAAAAAGCCCTGCATAGGTTTGGTGTATGGGACCAAAGACAACAGAACAGCCGTAGGGTTGGCTTAACACAGGTTTATTGCATGATGATCCGTTGGAGCATGAGGTAATAGCGGTGATACATCTCAATATATACAGTAGCCCTATACATTTGAATCTTGTAGCACGGTAGCTCATTGGCTGCTACCGGCGTGGCCTCGCCCAGGCACGCCTCTTTTCCTGCTGCTGAATGCAGATCTTTCTCCTGCTGCTGAATGCAGATCTTTCTCCTGCTGCTGAATGCGGGGAAGGTTTTCCCGCGGCTGTCCGTGATTGAGCAATGTGAACCATGTGAGACTGAACGCTCGCAGCTGCCCTCTATGGGCTGCCTGCTCGCGTTCCTTTACAGCTGAGATACCTTGTATTTGGAGTGGTTACATTCTTGCCTTTACAGTACAATGAACATGCAAACATACATACATAACATCCCTCCCCCCTAGGATGGGACGAAGTCCCGCAACCATTGTGGCTTGCCGCACGTGCGCTTGGGGCGTGCTTGCGCCTGACCTAGTGCTGGAGAGCCAGTGATCTCTGACTCCGCGGGTACTTGTCCTGCAACGGGAAACGGGGATTCGTTAGAGGCTCTGTGGGGCGTCCGTGCCTGCCTTGCTCCCGGGGATGGGAATGGAATGAACAGTTGGGAGGTGAACCCCTGCCTGTTGCTCTCGGACCCGGGGGACCCTCCTATTGTGAACCGCGGAACCGATGAGGTCGCCCTTGTGGTTCTGCTACCTTCTGTTCCTTCTGTACCTTCTGCTCGGGGGACCTTGAGACTGTGGTGGGCGGACTCGCTGTTGCCTCCTGTCTTGGGGGTGTCGGTCTCCGGGAAATTGGCGCTATGTTGCATTCTAACTCACAGGGGCTACTGGGACTGGAAGTACCAGGGGCTGAACTGAAACCCCTCTTTTCGCTAGGACGGGTGGGGGACCACTCCGCTAACTCCCCCTGGTACTGTAAATCAACGTCTAAACTTCTAGGGGCATCTGTGTTTTGTGGAAACTTCCGAGGGGTATGTGTGAGATCGGGGCTCTTCCTTTCTGCCGCGAACTCCCGCAAAAGATCTCTGAGGATCGATTCCCTTTCCTCCCCCCTTGGTGGGGACCCATGTCCCCCTTTTCCTCCCCCTTGGGCTAAGCGGGTGGGGGAGTACCCTAACGCTGATTCGTGGCTATTTTCGTCTTCGTCTTGCTCTCCGGGGACCCTGCGCCTGAGTTGGTCCACGTGTCGCCTCCACAGGAGGCCTGTACTGGTCTCCACGCGGTATGAGACGGGGCCGGTTTGTTCTATTACGGTGCCCGGCACCCAGGCTGGCCCCGCGTTGGCGTAGTTCCTGCAATGCACCGGGGCGCCTACGCTGAAACTCTTTGTGGGTTCCACCCCTATGTTCCGCCCTTTGTCCTCTACTCTCGTGGGGTCTAGCTTGGAGATTACCGTGGCCAGCTTCCTGCGCATTAACAGCTCCGCGGGGGAGTACCCTGACGCCAATGGGGTGACCCTGTACCTTAGCAGGAATTGGCACAATTGCAGGTCGAGGTCTCCGGGGCCCATGCGCCGCAGCGCGTCTTTTGTGGTGCGCACGAGGCGCTCTACTTGGCCGTTGGTGGCCGGGTGAAAGGGGGCGGAGGTGACGTGCCGAATGGCATTGCGATCCATGAATACCCCGAACTCGGCGGACGTGAAACAGCTAGCGTTATCGCTGACGAGGGTGTCGGGTAAACCGAACGTGGAAAAGACCCTCCGAAACTGTTTAATTGTAGTGGCCGAGGAGGTGCTCGAGATTGGAATGACCTCCAACCACTTGGAGAACGCGTCCACCACAAGGAGGAAAAGTGTTCCCCTGAACGGGCCAGCAAAGTCTACGTGTACCCGGGACCAGGGCCCCCTTGCTGCGTCCCACTCCCTATGTGGCAAGCGAGCCTCTTCTGGCCTGGAGCTTTGGCATGCTTCGCAAGTGCCGACCATGTGTTCGATGTCGGCGTCTAGCTGGGGCCACCAAAAGTAACTACGGGCTAGTGCCTTAGAGCGGACGATCCCCGGGTGGCTGACGTGCAGCAGTTTAAGCACCCTCGGCCGGAGCGACGTGGGGATCACTACCCGCTGTCCCCACAAAAGGCAACCCCTCTCTAGGGACAACTCTAGTTTCTTTTTGAAAAATGTGTCGAATTCCGCTGCTGGGGAAGACACGGGCCACCCTTTCTGTACCCAGGAGCAAACTGTAGCTAGCGTTTTGTCCTTGCCGGTCGCTTTGGCGATGTCGGCCGGTACTACTGGAGGGGAGTCTAGGACCTCTATCATTAAGACCTGGTGGTCCCTCTCTTCCTCGCCCACGTGGCAGCAATCCCGGGGAATGGGGGACCTCGACAGGGCGTCCGCATGGCTGATCTCCTTTCCGGGCCGGTATACCAACGCGTGCTGATACGCGTTGAGAAAAATGGCCCACCTGAGCATCCTCGGGGACAGGATTTGGGGTGTGGGCTTATCTGCGGTGAAAATGCCTAGCAAGGGCTTATGGTCAGTCACTATGGTGAAGGGGCGGCCGTACACAAAATCATGAAATTTCTTGGTCCCCGCAATTATCGCTAGTGCTTCCCTGTCTGTCTGGGCATAGTTTCTCTCCGCTTGGGACAAGGACCTAGAGTAGAACGCTATCGGGGCCTCCCTCCCGTTCTCCAGTACGTGGCATAACACCGCCCCCACCCCCACCGGGGATGCATCACATATTAGGACCACTGGGCATTTGGGATTGAAGTGGGTCAGTACAGCATCTGATGCCAGGAGTCGCTTCAGGTCATTGAAAGCCTTCTCCTGGGCGTCGCCCCACTTCCATGCCTCGTCCTTTTTTAACAATTTGTGTAGCGGTTCCGCCACTGCTGCCTTCCGCGGAAGGAAGGAGTGGTAAAAGTTGAGCAGTCCAAGGAACGACTGCAACTCGGGCTTGGAGGTGGGGCGAGGGGCCTTCTTGATGGTGGCCACCTTGGATTGGGATGGCCTTATTCCCTCGGGAGTAACACGGAACCCTAGGAACTCAACCTCAGTTGCGAAGAAAACGCATTTGTCTTTTCGCAACCGCAACCCCGCCTTTTCAAATATTGCCAGGACCTTTCCCAACCTTGTTGCTAATTCGGCCCGGCTCCCCCCTGTAATCAATACGTCATCAAAGTAGGGTAACACCCCCTCTAACCCCTTCAGGAGGCGTTCCATGAGTGACTGGAAGATCCCGGGCGCCGAATTCACACCGAATTGGAGGCGCGATACCTGGAACGCCCCTTTGTGGGTGACTATGGTCTGCGCAGCAGCTGCGGCGGGGGTCACCGGGAGTTGCTGGTAGGCTTGGGCCAGGTCGAGCTTAGCGAAACACCTCCCCCCGTGTAACCTGGCCAACAAGTGGCTGACTACCGGCACCGGATACGCATTAGGGCGGATCGCCTTATTGATGGTGCACTTGTAATCAGCGCATATGCGGACCTCCCCGTTGGCCTTGAGTGCTGTTACAATTGGAGTTTCCCACTCCGCAGAATCAACAGGGACAAGAATCCCCTGGCCCACCAATTTGTCCAACTCCGCCTCTATTTTGTCTTTTAGTGCGAAGGGCACTCTGCGCGGTTTAAGTCTGATTGGACGTACTCCAGGGTCCAGGTCGAAAGTCACTGGAGGGCCCTTGAATTTCCCGAGCCCCTTTTTGAAAACCTCGGGGTGCGCGTCGCACACGCTCTGTATTGGATCCGTCCCGGCGGCGTGTGCTCCCACGGCGTGCACCCCCCCAATGAACAACCCCAGGGGCTGGAACCATTGAGTCCCGAGGAGGCTGCATTTACCTCCCTTGAGGACGACTAGGGGAAGCGTTGCGGTGTGCTTTTTAAACTGGACCTGGAACTTCCCAACCCCCAACACTGGGATGCGGTTCCCTTGCACGTCCTTCAGTGTGGCCCTCAACGCTTTGAGCTTGGGCCGCACGCGGGGGGCGATTTTCATGAACTCTCCCTGGGAAATGATGGAGTATGAAGAACCCGAGTCCACCTCCATCCTAACAGGGGCCCCTTGTATTACTACCTCAACGAAGTAACGGGGGTGCTCCGTGGAAACGCTGCAAACCGGAGCGTCGTCCTCGCTGTCGTCGGAGATGCGCCCTACTCCGTCCCGCATCCTCGTGGTCCGGGTGCCGTCCTTTGGCCTCGTGGTGCGGTCCTGCCTCGCCGAGCGGTCTGGAGAACTCCTTGTGGTGCGGTCCTGCCTCGCCGAGCAGTCTGGGGAACTCCTCTTGGCCTCGCGCCGTTTCCGGCAGACCTTGGCGATGTGCCCGCGCCGGCCGCAGTTGTGGCACTCGGCCTTGCGGAACGGGCATTCGGCGCGGGCGTGGGCGGCGCCGCAGCCGTCGCAGCGCCGGCCCTCTCTCTGGACCCTCCTGACGTCCTCATCGTCGCCGCTCTCCGTGGACGAGTTCGAAACTCGCCGGGCCGCGCGCACCAAGCTCTCTGCCTTGGCGGGTTTCGGGCGCCAGTCCTGAAGCTCTTGCACCCCGGCAGTCGTGGCCTCCGCGGCCTGTGCCATGTCGAGGACTTGTTGCCATGTGGGAGGCGGCTCCTGTTTCATCAGCGTGTGCTGAGTCTCGGTATCCCTCAGACCGCAGAGCAGGCAGTCCCAGAGGGTGACTTCTGGGGTCTCCCACTTGCATGGGCCGGCGGCCAGCCGCAGGGCCGCGGCGAACTCAGCGACCGATTCCCCGGGCGCCTGGACTCGCCTCCAGAACGCGCTCCAAGCGGGGAACATCGCTATTGCGGGCCGGAGGTGGGTGCGCAGCGCCGCCAGGAGCTCTGTGGCCTTGAAGTCGCTCACCCTCCTCGGCGCGATCAGATCCACCAAGGTCCTCTTGGTCTCGTGTCCGAGCATGCGGACGAAGATGGCCCTCTTCTTGGCCTCATCTGAGACTTCGAGCTCCACCAGCGCTCCATTGAAGTCTATCTCAAACAGCTCCAAGTCTCCCGGCTTCCTGATCTCGTAGCCGGCGCATGTCCTGGTCCCGTGGGCAGCCATATCCCACCTTCGTCGCCAATTTGGTGTATGGGACCAAAGACAACAGAACAGCCGTAGGGTTGGCTTAACACAGGTTTATTGCATGATGATCCGTTGGAGCATGAGGTAATAGCGGTGATACATCTCAATATATACAGTAGCCCTATACATTTGAATCTTGTAGCACGGTAGCTCATTGGCTGCTACCGGCGTGGCCTCGCCCAGGCACGCCTCTTTTCCTGCTGCTGAATGCAGATCTTTCTCCTGCTGCTGAATGCAGATCTTTCTCCTGCTGCTGAATGCGGGGAAGGTTTTCCCGCGGCTGTCCGTGATTGAGCAATGTGAACCATGTGAGACTGAACGCTCGCAGCTGCCCTCTATGGGCTGCCTGCTCGCGTTCCTTTACAGCTGAGATACCTTGTATTTGGAGTGGTTACATTCTTGCCTTTACAGTACAATGAACATGCAAACATACATACATAACAATAGGACAGAATGGCAATTTTGTTTTAACTATTCCTTAAAAATAATGTTCTCTTTCTGTGGTTGAAAGCTCATTTTAATCCATAGTTTGTAGCTATTTAAATTATTATTATTAGTGTCAGATAGAGTTGTTTCATCTGATAATGGGTTAGGTTTCTTCCTGCTGCTGTCCTGAAACCAATTTACTGTAACTAATGTACTGCTGTAACTCTTCCCAACTGTCCACTACCGGAGGCAAAAAAAGCAAATCCGTTGAGGCAAAATATTAGCATTCCAAGGTCCATTTAAGCAGCACATGGAAAATAAATGTTTAGTATGGGACTTTGGCCATTTAAATCAAGTGTAATATTGAAAAGACAGACAAGATTTCTGGATTGCCATGATCCTATTTGGTTAAAATTGGAAAGCACAGACCTGCTGAACAGCAATCAAAATGTGTCATGTTGTTGGAAAGAAATGTACCAGTTCTTACAGGCTGCCAGTCTCCATTGCCACTGTTAATGATGAGTTGGCCTCTGTCCAGAAAATCCCAAATTGGAGTGTCAGGATAAAGGCAGATTGCTTTCTGTTTGATCGCAAGCTAACTTCTACATTTTTCTTAAGGCTGTTTGTTTTGCCAGTTCAGAGACCAGGAGAGGCTTGCTGACACAATGGGAGCATAAATAGATGTTGGCTATGTCATCCTTTGAGAACATTTATGCAATTGCTGTAGCAAAAGATGAGAAAAGGATCTGTCTTCCTAATGCATAAAACAGAGGCATAATGTTGCCGCATAGACAAAAATATGATAGAAAATGCAGCAAATGGTGTCTGTCTGATTTGGATTTGTCACTGTTGTTGTTTACTGGTTTTGCAATCTGGCCTGTACTTCCTTTCATCCGCCCCCCTCAATTATGGCAGTTTTTCTGTAACA
The DNA here is from genome assembly GCA_035047305.1 of Bradypodion pumilum. NCBI lineage: Eukaryota > Metazoa > Chordata > Lepidosauria > Squamata > Chamaeleonidae > Bradypodion > Bradypodion pumilum. The sequence continues at coordinate 95,699,690 of JAWDJD010000001.1, forward strand.
GATTATAATAGAAGGTAATAGCTGTCTACTTTGTTTGGATCCATTAAATAAGAGAATTGCTGGATCTGATTTATGTAAACCTGTTTTGAAATAGACAACATCTCACTACTGATTAGGCTCTGTGATTAAGGAGACCATTTACCTTTTTCTTCTATTAAATGTTCGAGTATTTACGGATTCTTATGGCTACATGAATTTCTGATGCAAGGAAAAAGCCAGGCGCTTGGTAATTGCAAATGAGGGAGAAACTACAGCAAATTTCAAGAGGATAAAACAATAAAGAGAAGCCTTTGATTGCCAAGAATAGAGTTCTTGTTTGTTTTACACACTATGGAGGCTAAGCAGCCTTTCTAGAGGCTTCTGAACATGATCCAGGATTTTGAATTGTCTCTGCCTCCAGGGAATCTCTACCATGTATGCACCTGCTTTCCAGATCACAGACTGCTGCTTTGGAGGCATTATCTGTATGCTGTGCCAAGGTAAAGTCCTTTAAAAAGTTTTTTTAAACATTTTAAGAAGGAAAATGGTTGGCATCTTCTTTTTGGATGTACCTTCCCCATTTACTGTGAGCAACCCAAATATTTATGTTGTCTATCTGGGTCTAAATATGTTTAATTTTCCCAATCTTAAATTGTACCAAAAATTTCCTTTCCTCCCATTCCCCCCCCCCGTCCTTTATTAGCACAAAAAATACCATCCATTAGCTGATAGATGTGTGTCCATGAGCAAACACTTTGTCTGTGGAATACAAGCATGTACATCTTTCTTTACCTTTCCACCCAATAAGGAAACCTAACCAGATCATATTTCCCAGACACAGGGGTTCTTTAATATATGCATACATATATTACTTGCACGTGTCAGTAACTATCAGCTGCCATAGTCTTCTAGCTGTTTTTTCCTGGAATGGAGTAACATAGTTGCTATTTTGTAAATTTCTGTAAAGATCTTACCAGTTTGCACAGAGCATGAAGAAACTTTCATTTTGCAAAAATAAAAATAAAAATTACACAGTTTTTGAAAGTCTGCATAGTGTCTAGCATCCAGTGGAAATTATCACTTATGGTAGGTTTCTCAGCCCTGAGTTAGTGGCCAGAAAGAGAGAAACAGTTGTTTTTATTAGAATAAAACTTAATTAGTCCAAATTTAATTGTAGCCATTTTAAAACTCCCTAGTCTGCTGTTCATTTCACCCTTGTTGCTCAGCTCAATGAGAAAGCATGGCTTCAAATTTTGTATAATCTTCAGGGGATTCTGCATGACCAGTGTCAGGAGCAGAATGCGGTGGCTCTGGGCTCTTGCCGTGGGTAGCACATGGAACTTCCCAAAGACCCTGGCCCCCTTTTCTCAGATTAGTAAAATAAGAGATAAGATAAATCTTTATTGTCATTGTCCCCTTGCAGGAAAAATGAAATTTCTCAGTTGCTATATATCAATTCGAATAAGGCACACCCCTTAATTTAAAACAGCTACAGAAACACCAATTAAAATAGTACCATACAGTACAATTTTAAAATTTCAAAATTTCAAAATTTAAAATAAGATAAAATGACTTCATAGTCCAGAGTTTCCATTTAAGGCCAAACTTGCTCTGGAGAAGAAGCTGTTTTTGAGACAGCTCGTTTTTACCTTCATCGTTCTATATCTCCGTCCCGATGGCAGAAGCTCAAAGAAGCAGTGGCCAGGATTCGATGGGTCTCCTACTATATCTAATCTAGTGTGGCCGGTGAAGAGTTCTTCTTTAAGGAGAGATGGGCTGGTACTCTCCCAAGCGGCAATGAGAGTACAAAGGGTGGCTCTCAGCTTCCCCATGGGCAATTTAATGTCCAAGTGTAGATTAAGGATGGCCACTCCTTGAAGGACATATTTCTCGTGAGAACAGAGCCCATTTTTTCTCTTCTAAAATTTGGGTAGGCCAGGTGGCCTTGAATTGCTAAGGCGGGTGCATAGGGGTGCAGATTTATACCTTCGCTTCTCATTCTGGAAATGGCTCCGTGCAGCTTTCCCAAACAGCAGCCTGAATTCCTTTGAGCTGGCTTTCTTTCCTCCTCCCCGCATTGCTGAACCATTTGTTCAGTGTGTGTGTGTTAGCAATTCTACCCCTATAGACGTCCCAGTTTGATTTTGGGAGTTCTTAAAAACTACTAACAAAAGATCTTCTTTTGTAGTTTTATTGCATAGAGAATGCACAACTCCAGAATATATAAAAATAGTTAATGCATCCTAGGTCTCTGGTTTAGCTAGAGTACATCATGGAAATATAGCATAGAATAAGAGTCCAATATATTTCAGTGGCTTCCAGCCGCCCATAAAACAAATTGGCTTGGAGACTCAGGTCCATTTCTAGGTACTGACGTCTGAAGTCCATCAACACCTCAGTTCTTCTAAGCCAGGGGTTCTCAACCTTTTCAAGCCATGGGCCAGACCACACACCCTCAGACAGCTGAGCAGGCTGGACTGGTGGTTCTCTCTCTCTCTCTCTCTCTCTCTCTCTCTCTCACACACACACACACACACACACACACACACACTGTAACTGCTGCCGTAAAATGTGTCTGAAGCTGTTGAAAACACATTTATGACAGCCACGGTTGCATTTACAGCTGCCATAAATGCATCCGCTTCCAATGGCGGCAGTGGTGGTGATGTGGGCCACATGAAATGGTGCTGTGGGCCGGAGCTGGCCCATGGGCTATAGGTTGAGAAACCCCTGTTCTAAGCTCTATAAGGCTACTTATTGGGGAGAAAGCCCACAGCGAACACCTATGGTGACAGAAGTCTGGGGAAGATACTTGGACCTCTGATCAAGAAAGAGAATGACAGAAATAATGGAAAACTCAACAGAAGATATGAAAATTAGAGAGGGTGCTCTCTTATTTTCCCCCTGGAACTAGGTTTCCACCAGTAACCACCTTGCTCAGTGGTGGGAGAAGCTATATGTGGCATGACCTCCGCTTCTCCCTCCACATGGATGTAGTTATGACCTCTCAAGCCCAGTATGAAACTCCAACTTCAACTTACTATTGTTTCTCAAAGTGGAGATTGGAAACTATCTTTAATTACACTTCATGAAGGTGAGTTGTGAATACTGTTTTAATCTTCCGGATGGCTCTGAGGATTAAAATTAGATTTATTTATTTGCATAATAAAAGTAATGTTGTGAAAGAAAGCAGTTTCAAGTGTGGGGGAGATAATTGCATTTGTGTGTGTTGCCTCGGGGCCAGCCCTTATTGGATTGAGCTCGGCACTAGATATTACCCTGCTGGAGCCATTTACATTTTTATGTAGCTATGCAATAGAATTTAGATTTTATGCACAATTAGGCATGTATTGATGTATAGTCTGTATGTAGACTTAGGCAATAAAACATAGTGTGGCTCTCCAGAGTAGCTTTTTGCCTGAAGAATGAGAAGAAAAGGAGGAGAAGTTCAGGCTCAGGTACTCTAACTTTCAGTGGAGTAATTGTAACTTTCCATTGGCTGCAATCCAACTGCTTCCAGCATCCAATCTTCTGTGTGCATCGCCTGTAATCTCTTGTATTCTTTTGCAGAGTGAGGAAGTAACTAATTTTTTAATGAGTTACTTTTGCAGTGAGCTACACTTGGCAGTTAATTAGCAGGAATAAAGTGTGTGTGCGCATTGTTTTTTGTTTTGCCTGTGATAGCTATGGCTGTAATTCGGAGACCAAGAATGGAATATCTGCTTGTAACTAATTACTGGTGGGAGGGTTGTCCTCAAAGAGCTGGAGGACAAATGATCACAGCGCCATTTCCTTCTCTGCTGCTGCCTTACCTTCTCCATTTGTGCACTAGATGATGTCCAGCCAGTCAGGATTCAAACAAGACAACATAAGCCGGAGTGATTTGGCCAATAATTTGGCTGTTAACAGCAAAGCCAAGAGTAGTAGTAGGAAAATGAATGGGTCCATGGAAAGAATGAGGCTATGACTACACTGACAAACTGATCAGATCGGCTTGATTTTGCTGTGGCTTGATTTTTACACTTCTGTTTTAATTAGGTGATCACACAGAGATTGCCGATAGTGTCAGTGTCAATGCTGGCTCCTAAATCTGATTTGGTTCTACCTGTCCCACAGCCCCACATACCTTTGGTCCTGCCATCGGCTGATTTCTGGCTCCCCAGCTGTAAAACTGGTGGGTTGTTTAAAGCAGGGGGAACCAACCTTTTCAGGCTGTGGGTTGGTCATGTGGTTTTGCAGGCCGGTCACATGGTACCTCCCACCTGGAACCAGAAGAAAAACACACCCACACATGTGCAGAATGCTGCCATAAATTACCCATGGCTGTTGTAAATGTGTCACTTAGAGCAGCTTTCTGAGCATGTGCGGGTGCGTTATGTGCCTGTGCATGCACATTGTACTTCTGTTTCTGGGAGCGGCATGAGTGGTGTGGGTTGGATGAATTGTCATTGGGGGCCGGGGCCAGCCCACGGGCCATCGGTTGGGAACCCCTGGTTTAAAGTGTTGCATGTTGCCAGGGTAAAAGGACAGATTTTCAAAGTTCTCCATAATGTAAAAATAGCAATAATCAAAGCAATTACACTTTTATCCTACCCCATAGAACTAAGAGCACCCTCTGGGCAGTTCATATGGTAATTTGCATTTTGCCCCCAACAAGCTGTGTACTTATTTTACTAATTTTGAAAGGATGAAAGACTGAGTCAACTTTGTCCCCTTCAGGACTGAGCTCAGATCATGAGCAAAGGTCTCGCTGTTGTTTTGCAGCATAACCACTAAGCCACTGTAACATGGAAACATAGTTCATCAGAGTTATTTCTATTTCATTTTCATCTTTATCTTTTTTTTACTGTGCAGAGGTGATCTAGCTTTAAACTAGTATTTCTCTGTAATGAAAGGTGATCTAGCACTAAACTCGGTACACTAAAACCTTGTATAATGAAAATAATTCGTTCTATGAGGCTTTTTGCTACGCGATTTTTTTGTTATATGATTTCCCCCCATACTAATGAAAAACCCTATGAAAAAAATCATATAAAGAAAATCCATATAAAAAAATCATATAACAAAGAAAAATTGCTAAGCGATTTTTTCCATTGAAATTTTCGTTATACGATTTGTCCCCACAGAGATGCCGTATCGCATAGAGAAAATTTTTATTATACGATTTTTCCCAGAGGGTGCGCTATTTTCGCATAGCAAACATTTTTGTTCTGCAAGGTGCCATTTCCCCCCAAAACCTTTTCATTCTGCAATTTTTTCACTATAGTGGACATTTCTTATACGAGGTTCCACTGTAATTTTTTTTAAAATTGAGTTGCCTAGGGAGAAAGTTTGTGAGAGTGGAGGTGTTCCTGCTGTCCAAAACATCACAGCCAGCTTAGTACATCATCAAAATAATACCTACAGTCATGCCTCCCATCCTTTTGAAGAAGGAAACAACTACTCACGTGGGAGAAAGTCAATTTGAACTCTTGTAGTTTGAAATAAGTAGATGTCCTTGATAGCAGGGGAGGACTGTGTGGGAAGCAAAAAGGACCTGATTGCTTTGAATTTGCCTTTTCATCATACAGTCATTTTTTATTTTATTTTTTAAAAAAAGATGAATTGCTATATTTATTATCTGCAGCAAATCCCCTAGTATTTAACCATGCAATTACAGCCTGACAGTGAATATGTGAAGCAGAGGGAGTCCACTGTGGGCCACCAAATAGAGAATCATTTTCTGCCTCTACCAAGAAATTTTCTCAGGTAGGATCTTCTAGATCTTTGTACTTCTTGCTCATCTTTCTTTCTCTTTAACTCTTCACTTTCTTTCCTTTTTCCAGAACTTTGGGGGAAAGAGTTTTCTTGGGCGAACTAGACAGAATTTTCCTACATTCTTTCATTTGTGTGATAGTAAAGCTAAAGATAGCATGACTAAGTACAGTGCAAAAACAGTCTGATGGCCAGGCCACAAAATGAATGAAACAATGAAGTAATATTTAGAATTAGCATTCCAAGGTCTATTTTTTGTTGTTTCACTTGTGTCTACAGTATTGGATTCCGCCTAAGGTAGATTATGTGGGTTGCATTTTTGGCACATTAGGTAGATGTAAATAATGATGATGATAATAATGCTTGCCTTTTTGCAGAAGTCTTCACCTACATTATCTCTATATTCCCTGCAGCAGTTGTGTAAAATAAGCCCATATGATTACTTTATTGCAGCTCACTGTCTTGGTGTATGTTGGTTCATTCAAAATCTTTTATTTTTTTATCAATTCCACTCATATCCCAAAAAGACTCCATGTATTCTAATTTTCACATGCCTTATCATTATACAGAGTTAGTCATTGCTCTAAGTAATTTGAAAAATCAGATCAGTCTCTAAGAATCCAGAGACAGATGTAAAAATTGGGGCACTTTGTTCTTTTATGGCATGAGTAGTGCAATCCTATGCATTTTTATTATTATTATTTAGTGTGCTTCTATACCGCTTTACTTGTCTACTGACAACTCAAAGCGGTTTACAGAGCAATCCAAAGATACAAAGCAAAACATAAGTAGGGGAAAGGGAAAGGGGAGGGGGAAAGGGAAGGAGAAGGGGAAATACAACACAATACAGTTCATTATGCAATACAGTACAATAACAACATATCAAGTATAAACACAGTATATCAATTAAATACAATAAAAATATACAAAACATTATAATAACAGTTTACAAGTTACAAGATATAATCAGGAAAAACAATAATCCAAAGAGGGGGGGAGGGTCGGAGCCCAAGGCTCAACAACCTTACACAACTCTTAATGAGAGCCGGGCTCAACAACTACATCGGAGCCCAGTTCAGTAATAATAAGCAATAATACATTCTACAAAATAAAGAAGAAACAAAACAACTACCGCAATGTCTTCGGCTCTCTCCAGTCACGGGGAGCCCTTTTAACCTCTCTGCCCAGTGGCAGGGGGCGGGGAGGGACGTCCTCTCACGGCAGCGGCGTCTTCGGCTCCCTCTGGCCACGGGGAGCCCTTTTAACCTCTCCGCCCGGTGGCAGAGGGCGGGGAGGGATGTGCTCGCACGGTGGCATCATCTTCGGCTCCCTCCGGCCACGGGGAGCCCTTTTAACCTCTCTGCCCGGTGGCAGGGGGCGGGGAGGGATGTCCTCGCATGGCCTGCCTCGACACTATAATAAACATCTTCCTGTTTGGCAGTGCAGGGAGCCTTTTACATAGAGAAATGGTATAAGGAGATCTGGAACATGAAGTGCATGAGCCACAGCACGAAGAAGAGCGCGAGCCCGAAGATGGCAAGTCCCTCCAGGGCCAAATCCAGTACCACCATCCCCCCGCCACTGGCAAAGGAAGAAGAGGGGGCGTATAAGAGGAGGGAGGGAGGGAGGAGGGCGCAGCAAGGAGGAAGTCTTTTCACGAGAGAGGCTGAAACCACGGCGGCAGCGGCACAGATGATATCCTGGCAGGCCCCTCCCACTTGCCGGCTGCCCTCTCACGTAGCCCCCCGCCTCAGTGGTCACACACCCACAGACCCACGCACGCACGCCTGATTCCCTCCCTTCTCTCTCTCTCCTCTTTCAGCGACCCCCCTCCTTCGCCTTCCTCTTCTGCTGCTTCTCTCTGGTCTCCTCTCGTCTTCCCTTCCCCCTCAGGGCTCGCACTGGCTCCCTCTTTGCCGCTGCTGCTATACTTTCTATATATATTTTTGCTAACAAAGTTCCATTGTGTCTAATGGGTCTTACTCCCCAATTAAATTGATTCTGAATGGGATCTTTAGGCTTGAAACCCTCTGATTGGATATGGGGTGGGTAACATCATCAGCTTTAGGCTCAGCAATATTTTGCCAGAACAAGGTCTGGTGTGAGCAAGAGGTTAATTATCCAGGAGTATCTTATTTCCTAGATGTCACAAGGAATGTGAAAGAAGGCCAGATTCCTTGTTTTAGCATTAAGGATGGCTTGGGAGACAGGGGCTCTGGGGCATCAACAAAGGCCATGGGCTGTGTGTTGCCTCTCACATAATAAGTAGACCATTGACTTAATAAACTGTTTTCATTTGTCCTTGAAATATAAATATATCTCAAGGAATCAGAGAGTATTTAGTTCCAACCAAAAAAATATTTTTCCAGTAAGCATTCTGCTCTTTATGGAATTTCAAAACAGGTCTCCAGGTATTACGTTCTTGCATGCTGAGTTAAGACCCACAAATAATTAATTGCAGGCTTTTAGGTGCAAGCCTGTCTATACTTTGATGTAGAAAGAAATAATGTATTGTTTGAATCAGACTCTCCCTCTTAAGGCCAAGCGTTAATTGGATCAGGATCTCATTCTGAGAACAAAGAAGGAAAGCAGTCCCATAGTACGCTAGGTTGGGAGGGAGAAATTATGGAAGGAGCATGTATTAAGCACTAAAAAGAGTAATAATTGTAAGCTTTATTTTTAAGCTAGAAGATGAAACAGATCCAATCCACAATCTTTAAAGTTTTGTATTATGGTTTGAAAGCCTTCCAAATTATTTTCTCAGATAAAAATAGTGACTATATGAATCTGTTTAAAACAGTAACCAAACTTAAGGCAGTAAGAAAGGGGGACTTTTTTCATTGTGTAAAATGGTACGTATTTTTCTAATCCTAAAAAGAACAGTTTCAGTGTCCTGCAGGGCAAATAAAATTGTCTGGTTTTTAAATCAGCTTTTGCATCTGCAAAATCTGCTGTATTCCACCCAAAAAGTAGAACAAAATTAAAATAAAATCAGATTAAATGTTCATGGGGGTATATAAGATGTTTTTTTATTTTCCAAAATAGAGCCAACCTACAGACAACTAACATACAGTTCACTAAGAGGAAGAAGAAGGGAAAATTGTTTTGATATATGATAGTTCATCCAATGGCTCTATCTACTGCACCAGAGGTCTTTAATTAAGCAAAGACTAATAGATTTCGACTACCAGACCCTTTGCAGTGAAGCCAATAAAACTTGTTCTCCCTTGAGATTGGGGATCTTCCCACAGCGAGCCCAAATGGTTCCCTATTTGTTTTGCCTGACTCTCCCTCAACAACGCAGGGCCCTTTCACTAGCAAGATTTAACATTTTGCCCTCTGAACTATTATTTGAGAGATTCAAGAAAGTCTCTTATTGTGATAGGTTGTGTCCTTGTGGGACCAAGTGTGTTGAATCTGTCACGTTCTACTGCCTATTTTACAAGGACATCCATTTCAAATTCCTAGACCCCATTTTGACCAAATCTAGTGGACTCTCAGATTCCTCTAGATTGCTGCTTCTCTTAAACAATGGCTGCTTCTCTTAAACAGTGGCTCCACCATGGATCTAGTGGCTGCCTTTCTGTCAGGTTCCATCAAATTACATCCGTTCAATGGCAGTTGATGATCCTTGATTTTACATGTTTTGGTCATGATGCTCCTTGTCATTTTAAATCACCTTTCATACCATTTGCATTTGTAATCCTTCTTTTAAACAATGATTTTACTGTTAAGAATGAATTGCAGATATTAGTTCACCAGAATTACTCAATAAGTTCCAGTCTATAATGTGAACATATGACACAAGTCAACAATTGTTTGTGCACATTTTATTCCCTCAAATTCTGTACTGCTGAATGTTCATAAGCTGCTCAGTTTCTAGATAAAGTAGTTAACAGACATGGAAGCCGTAATTCTTAATATTGTGTCATGTAAGTTATGGTCAGCTACGGTAGTGTAGGTTACGGTCAGCTATGTGACTATTTTATTCTTCTTTTTGTCACCATTTTTAATGCAAATAATAATAATAATAATAATAATAATAATAATAATAATAATAATAATAATAATAATAATAATAATAATAATAATAATAATAATAATAATAATAATAATAATAATAATGGTTCACAAAAAAGACTTTTTTATCTGTATGTGTACATTGCTAAGAACAAAAAAGGGCCCCAGGGGTGTAAATCAATAGCTTTTATTTTATTATTTTATTTCCGACTCATATATATTTGGGCTGGACATTGGTCTGGGACTGATATGGTTGCCAGGGTTACTCTGAGGAGTGTGCCTGCATACCTTGACAGACCTGGGAATTTTATCAACTAAGGCGTCACAGACTTTGAAGGTAAAACCAATCTTCAAAGGAGGCCATTCCCCAGGTCCATGTCCACTCTCTCTGTGTGTGCGAAATGGAAAGGGGGCTATTTTAAAAGGGACTGTTTCTCAGCCGAGCTACCATATTTCCCAGCTTCAAAGTGAAGCTTTACCATCTTTCCATCTACAAGAGAAGAGTGGAGGTCAGTGGGCCATCAGAACCCAAAGGGAGTGCCCATGGGGACGTGTGTGAAGGCCCCCCCTTCACGACATTCTGCTCTCTCTTTGGATCCTAGTCTTGTAGAAGTGTGAGTTCTTTTGTTCATGTAAGACTATACACAGATCATGTCATACATTAAAAACTAATAATTTTGTAGACAAATTAGAATGTTTATTTGAGAGTGATATCTTCCCCATGAAAGCACTATGAAATCTCCTTTAAGTCCCAAAAACTGTAGTCCTTTATGGACATCTAAATTCAGATGCAAGATTCAGCTACTATATACAGATCTCCCCTCCCCCTCACACACACCCCATATCTGCAGGGGATACATTCCGAGGCTTTCCATGAATACCTGAAACCACAGGTAACAGCGAACCCTATATGTAACACACACATCTGAATTACAGAAGCAAAGGAGGGGTTTCAAATCTTTCCATTCTTTTACATAAGAGCTGCCAACATTCTCTTCCACTGTTCCTTATAAACATTACATTGCAGACAGTGGCCTCTAGTGGTCAGTTCTGGTAATATGCCATAGAAATACATATACCATATTTTTTGTATCATAAAACACACTTTCCCCCCAAAAGGGGGTGGTGGTTTGAGGGTGCGTCTTTTTGGTGTACAGTAATCAAGGCGAAGCAGCCATCATAATGGGGCCAAACACAAACTTTATTTTGGGTACTGAACACACCTTACAGCGGCGCAGCAGCACCTTATATACAGCTTGGGGACATATAAATTTTGGCGGCAAACAATTAGATTGGTTGCTGAACATGGGGTGATAGTTGTGGCGATCCTTGATTGGTTACTGGACATGGGGTGACAGTGGGGTGCTCTAAGTGATAATTGTGGTGATCCTTGATTGGTTACTGGACATGGGGTGACAGTGGGGTGCTCTAAGATTAGGGACCCTTCGCGCATCTCGTGAAATAATAGCGTGAACCCAACTCTTGAGATAGTTTGATTCTGAGGAGAACTCAAAATGGAGGATCACATAACTGTAAAACATTAACACAAATATTGAAAAGCATTAACATTATTCACATACATAACAGTTTTATAGTCCAAATGCTGTACAGCAAGGCTGTTGTAAAAGAATTTACATGGCTGAAGACCTCCACCACCGCCGCCACAGCTGTTCTAGTGCAGTTTAGCTTCAGGAGAGGGGAAAGAAAAACATTTTTTTCCGGTGGGCCATTACCACAGGAGGCCACAAGAGGGTGAAAATCGCAAATTCCCATTTAAATGCATTGGAAATCAATTTCTTGTGTTCTAAAGCTTTTCTGTTTTTATGTTTCCAATGCATTTAAGTGGGAAACCAAACCTGTGAATAAAAAGAAAGGGTTTCATTGACTTTTCTTGTTCTTGCTCCATGTGTCCCTGCTCCTTTTGTTCCTGCTACACGTGGTCAAAATGGAGGGGGATGCCATGCTTCCTGGTTGCAGGACGAGCAAGAGGCTAGCCTAGAGCATTGCTTCCTGCCTCAGTGCAATTGGCCTGCCCACCCATTTCCCTTGCAGCGCCACCACTTGTTGGTGGTGAAAGTACAATATTTGGTTCAGAATTGTTTCCCCTTGTTTTCCTGCTCTAAAAACTGGGTGCATCTTATGGTCAGATGCGTCTTATGGTCCATAAAATATGGTACATTTCAGGAATTTTTATTGAATATTTTTAGATGTGCTGATAAATGAAACAACACATGCTGAACCTGCTGATACAGGAGGGCAACCTATATATCTGTAAATGATCACTTTTAACAAAATTATAATACAAAGAACGAGAAGCTTAGGTTAAAAGGCAAAGGTCACCTTTGCTCAAAAGCCAGTCGTATCCTCAGTCGTATCCCTAGTCGTATTTATAGCCGAAGAGCCAGTGCTGTCTGTGTTTGCAGATGTTTCCATGGACATGTAGCAGACATGCCTAGACACCGGAGTGCATGAAATGCTGTTTACCTTCCCACCGAAGTGGTCCTTATTTATCTACTTGCAATTTCTTGCTTTCGAACTGCTAGGTTGGCAAGAGCTGGGACAGAGACAGGAGCTCACTCCGTCGTGCAGCACTCGAGTATTGAACTCCAACTTTCCAGTTGCCAAGTTCAGTGTCTTAACCACTTGAGCTACCGCAGTCCCTAAGAAGCTTAGTAAGAACATAAGAACAGCCTTGCTGGAACAGGCCACAGCCCATCCAGTCCAGCATTCTGTCTCACACAGTGGCTCACCATTTCCTTCAGGGTATTCCCAAGGAGATGCCTTCACCTGCTTAGGATTCCCTGGAAATGGCATTGAGAGATATCCTGCCTATCTCTACAACCCGGAGGTTGTCCTTAAGTATCCATAATTATAGCCATTGATACCCTTGTCCTCCATGAACTTGTCTAATCCTTTCTTAAAAGAAAGAATCTTTTCTTCAAGACTGACACCTGTCACCACTTCTTCTGGCAGGGAGTTCCATAGACCAGTAATCCTCTGGGTGAAAAAGTACTTTCTCTTATTTGTTTGAGAACTAGTACCCAAAGGTTTCACGGAGTGTCCCCTAGTTCTAGTGTTATGCGATAGGGAAAACAGTTTTTCCTTATCTACTTTGTTCACACCGTGCATGATTTTATAAACTTCAATCAGGTCACCTCTTAGATGCCGTCGTTCAAGAGTGAAAAGGCCCAACCGTTGCAGCCTCAGATGGTAAGGAAGGTGTTCCAGTCCCCTAATCATTTTGGTTGCCCTCCTCTGCACTTTTTCCAACTCCATAATATCATTCTGGAGGTATGGCGACCAAAACTGTACACAGTATTCCAGAAGGGGCCTCACCATAGATTTATAAAGAGGCAAAATGATACTTGCTGACTTATTTTCTATACCCTTCCCAATGATCCCTAGCATTGAGTTTGCTTTTTTCACTGCTGAGGCACACTGGGTTGACACCTTCATTGAGTTGTCCACCAGGACACCAAGGTCCCTTTCCTGGTTTGTCGCCAAGAGTTCAGACCCCATCAGTTTATAAATGTAATTGGGTTTTTTTGCCCCAACATGCATCACTCTGCACTTACTAATGTTGAAGCTCATTTGCCACTGTTTTGCCCACTCCCCCAGTGTCAAGAGATCCCTCTGGAGCTCCTCACCATCTCTCACAGTTTTCACTACCCTGTATAATTTAGTGTTGTCAGCAAATTTGGCTACCTTGCTTTTTACTCCTACCTCTAGATCATTTATGAAGAGGTTGAAAAGCAGGGGTCCCAGTACTGAACCTTGGGGGACCCCACTCTTTACTTCTCTCCACTTGTAGGCCTATATAAATCTATATAATCTGTTTGCAATCTTGTCATGTAAGACCAGATATTCCATCTAAGTTTTCCCCAATGGGTCTTTTTCTTTTAGGCAAATAATGTATTAATTTAGTTATAGAGAACTCGCTGAGTGAGGATGTATACAAAGCATGCATGGAACCTTTTTCTTTCTCTTTGCTAACACGGAAGGTTATTTAATCAATTTCTGGTGGTAGCAGTAACTACAGTGCATATACCACCTCCAAGATTTATATTTTATGGCAGATGGGGAAATATTTTCTCTTCAAATACTTTACAGCACTTAACATTGTGCATGTTGGCTGCAGTTGATGGAAGTTGTAGCCCAAATGCACTTAACAGAAGTTTATTTGTACAAGTTGGTCATTTATATGTGCAGGAATGTGGTTAGTTGGTTGCTCTGCTGCCTTTGTTTCCAGCTGTGAATTACTAATCATACAGTTTCATATATTGTAATACACCTTTAGGTGGTCAAATATTTTCTCAGGAATAAACTTCCACCCTGACTGGGTCATTTTATGATATGTGGAAACACTCCTGGCATTTTTATGTACTTCACTCATCGTAAAATATGAATTTAATTTCTGAGAGAAGACACTAACACTCTAATTTACACTTTAGAATTTGTTAGGAAATGTACTATCCTTTAGTCTGCTCATAATTGGATATTGTTAATTTTTTTCTTTGCAGAATCCTAGTAAAACTGAACAAAATGTAACCTTGTTAATATATTTTCTCTTATAAAATCTTCCATGGGCAAGGTAACATTAATGTAAAAGGGAAAAGAAGAAGTTTTGACTTGTTCTAAGTAGTGATTTCCTAAACACAGTGGTGGGCATCAGCAAGTTCGCCAGGACCGGTAGCAAAAATTCTGGCTGGCCCCGCCCATCCAAGTTTTGAAAGAAAGTAGTCATAATTTGGGTGCAACACAGGGCTTTTCCCCTGGCCACGCCCACCATACCACGCCCACAGAGTAGGTAGTAAATTTTTTGGGAGCCCACCACTGCTTAAACATGGTTATAAATCAACACCTACACCAAGGCATCTGACTGTGTGGACCACAATAAAATGTGGCAAGTAATTAAAGAGATGGGGATACCAGAACACCTTATATGTCTCATGAGAAATCTATACATGAGTCATGCCCCTCTTTTAAAGGGATCAGGGGTGTTTTAAGGATATTTTAGATGTTTTATATAGTTTTAGTATTTGGTTTAATTGTATGGGGGATGGGTTTTTGCCAATGTTGTGAGCCTCCTTGGGTCGCCGAGGCGAAAAAGGCAGCCATACAAATCTGAAAATAAATTTAAAAATAAATAAGAAGCAACAGTTAGGACGGGATATGGAATGACAGAGTGGTTTAGAATAGGAAAAGGAGTAAGACAAGGCTGCATTTTGTTACCCTGCCTATTTACACAGAACACATAATGCGCAACACAGGGTTGGATGAATCAAAAGTTGGAATTAAAATCGCTGGGAGAAAAATCAACAATTTGAGATATGCAGATGACACTACCCTAATGGCAGAAAGTGAAGTTTGAAGGAAGAGAGTGCAAAAGTTGGCTTGAGACTTAATATCAATAAAACCAAGACAATGGCAACAGGCCCTATAACTCCCTGGAAAATAGATGGGGAAGAAGTAGAAGCAGTGACAGACTTTACATTCTTTGGATAAAAGATCACTGCAGATTGTGATTGCAGCCATGAAATAAAAAGGCGACTAATTCTTGGGGAGACAAGCTATGAGAAACCTGGGGAACATAGTCGAAAGTAGAGACATCACCTTGCAAAAAAAATTGCATAGTCAAAGCAATGGTATTCCTGGTGGTAATGTATGGTTGTGAGAGCTGGACCATAAAGGAAGGCTGCACACAGAAGAATAGATGCCTTTGAGATGTGGTGTTGGAGGAGAGTTTTGAGAGTACCATGGATAGCAAGGAGAACGAATATGTCGATCATAGAAGAAATCAACCCTGAGTGCTCCTTAGAAGGTCAAATAGTAAAGATGGAGCTAAAGTACTTTGGACATCAAATGAGAAGAGACGATTCACTTGAGAAAGCCTTGATGCTGGGAAAGGTTGAGGTCAAAAGAAGAAGGGGGCGGCCAAAAATAAGTTGGCTAGATGGTATTGTAGATGCAATGGGCACAGACCTAGGTGGGGGTGGGGGTGAGGAGGATGGTGGAGGGCAGGTGTGCCTGGCGGGCAGTGGTCCATAGGGTCGCAAAGGGTTGGAATTGACTGTGCAACTGAACAACAAAATAATAAAGTAGGCAGAATGGTGGTGTTGACAAGTTCAGCCTGTAATTTTCTCATTTTTGCTTCACTAAGCATATCCTTTTTGTTGTTAAAAGCTGCCCATGCTGCTTGCCTTCTTCTCAAAATTTCTTTTGTTAGATCATGCCTTAGGTTAACCTCTTGCCCAAGGTATACATATGAATCAACTTCTTCTACTATCTCATTTCCACATCTCATTTCCACATGTATTCATGATTCAAAAAGCTAGGAAGTTGTCTGATATGTTACCATACAATATTGTGCCCATTTTCCAGCAGGAAATAGGATCCAAAGCTTTACATAGCAAAGGACAGCCTGAACAGTGATAACAATCAAGAGAGTCCCAATTAGTGGTTTCCAATCAGTGGTTCTCAATCTTGGGGCCCAAGATGTTCTTTGATTACATCATCCAGACATCTTGTACTGACCTGGCTTCTGGAAATTGAAGTTCACCAGTGTTCTGTGGAATATAGTTTGGGAAATGCTATCTTAGAGTGCCCCAGTTCTGCTTATATGTCACATATGTAGGCAGATAAACTAAGTCTAATGTGTAATGAAAGGACTTAAATGAGTTTTGATGGGGAAAGTGCCAGTCTCTTTTGTATTCTACTGATAATAATACAAACAATGGGTTTAACTCAGAATTTCTGCAGAGTAAACTTCATCAATAGGCTATTAGCACAGGCCCAGGCCACAGAAATATGTAATTCTTGATCAGATGACCCACAATTGTTGGCAGGGAAAACTGACAGCCTCTCCTCCAAGTGTCTTCACTTAGTCCTTTGTGAGCCTTCCCTACAGTTCTTCTAAACAAGGACATTGCTTGGATGCCACTAATCTGTGTAAGATCACAATAGGTTTATTTTGTACTGTAGCCTGAGGGTTTCCTACTCTATTTTCTGAGTTTTTAGCATTTTTTGTTAATTTCAAGGAATCCTTAGAACAGTGGTTCCCAAACTTTTCACACCGTGGGCCTGTCAAGTTTTAGTGTATGAGAACCAAGACAATAGAAACAGCTGAAGGGTTGGCTTAACACATCTTTATTGCATGATGGTTCGGGGGAACATGTGGTAATGATGGATGAACAGCTCAATATATAGTATGACTATACATTTGAAAGTGGCTCCTCGATAGCCCATTGGCTACTGACTGCGTGACGTCATTTCCCGTCACACCCTTCTTGTCCAGGTGAGGTTGAGGCGGGAATCTTCCCGCGCTGTAGTTGTTTGTGGAATTGGAACCATGTGAGCTGGGCGCTCGCTATTGCCCCCTAGAGGTCACTAGCTCGCGTCCTGATACAGAGGTTACAGTGTTACAGCTGGTGGTTATTATATCTACTCATTCGAGTGTTACATTGCTTAAAGGTATACTATTACGGACACAACACAAGTGGTTGAGCGAACAGGTCATGTAGTTCCTCCCACCGGAAGCGGAAGAAAAACGCACCCATGCATGTGCAAAACAACAGCCGTGGGTGCCTTTACGTCAATGTTTTGAGCATGTGCGTTTAACATGGTAAAACAATGACTAAGATGCACTATACATTAAAGAAAGCTCTTTTGTAAAAAGTTGAATTAGTGCTCCAGACATACGTTTCCAGTAAAATGTAATGATGAAAGGACGAGGTTCGATTCCCCGAGAGCTGCACGATAGGGGACATGAAAGGAGCCTCATTTGGGTGTTCCCTGCAAAAATCATTTCAACCCAGAGTAATCTCTGACACGAAAATACACACACACACTCTGAACAATCATACTTTCACATGAAGTCTATGTTTATTTCAGAAGGCCAATCACATGCCAAACAATAGGAACATAATTAGAGACCTGCTCTTCAGAGCTTCAGACAGGCTGGAGATACTAATGATTAGCCCTGCATATTCTACATTCAGAGTGTATGGCTCTTCAATTGAACATGGCAGTAGTGAGTACACCAGAGCTGTTAAGATATCTGGTTGTAATTATACATTTACATTGGTTCCTTGTATCAGGTTTATGGTTCCATCATCTCCACAAGAGGAGTTCTGGTTTCCTTGGTTTGTTGCTGGAAATTGTCTTTGCTAATGGAACAGCAGCCATTTTAATGTGCAAGGATAACTGTGTTCTGATCCATATATTAATCTGAGAATAGCAAATCAAATTTGTCTGAGCATGTTCTCATCCTACGACCCAACGGCCGGATCCGGCCTGTGGTGCCAAATCAACTGGCCCACACCCTCACTCCAGCCAGTGCCGGGATCGGCCGTGGACTCATTTACGGTTGTTGCAAATGTGTTTACGACAGCTACAGACTCATTTACAGCTGTTCTAAATGCATTTACAGCTTTTGAAAATGCATTTACAACAGCTGTAAATGAGTCTGTGAGCAATTCTGCTGGCAGTGGCTGGACCACCAGTCCGGCTTTCCAACTGTCTGAGGGAGTGTGACCCAGCCCCCGACTTCAAAAGGTTGAGAACCCCTGTTCTAAATAGTTCCTATGCTGAATTCTTTATTAAAATATGAAAAGAAATTCCCTAGTGGCAATTATATAATGTATTCCTTTAAACAGATAGAATCTAAAACAAGAGAGATAATACTGATCCCAGATGAAATTATCATGGAATTTACATATATATTGGTAATTTGAAGAAAATAGGCATTAAGCTTAACAGCTCTTCTTCTGTTCTTTCTCTACTAGCCAGTTCAACATACAATTCATTTTGCATAGTGACTTTTGTAACTAATTTTTAAAAATAACATGATTAATTAACATTTTAGATCAAAGAAAACACAAAAGTTATACTACTCCTATACAGTAGTTAAATTTTAAAGAAACTTATGCTTTTCTATTTTTCAAGAAATAACTGTGAAAGTTAATTTTTTTAATACTGTACTTTTAAAAATTAAAATACTGCCCCTCAACACCCGTAACAGAGTAGAAAGAAGCCACACAAAGTACAGGATACACCAACCTTGTACCATTGGTTGTTCCTCTTATATAATACTAGCATAGTTTGCCCAGCTTTGCCGGGCAGTTTTTATGTGTGTGTTTTTGGTTAGGGGTGGTTTGGGTGGGGGTGTTTTGCATTTGTGGTTTGTGACTATATTTGATTTATTTTATTTTATTTATATTTGCCATTTTGATTTTTTACATATTTTTGACTGTTTTTACTCTTCCGGCCTCTAGGTGGGGCTGTTATTAAGATTATTGCGATTTTCCTTTCTTTGTTCAGTTTAGTTCTGCACCCCATAGAGGGAGGACATGTTTGGTAAGTGCTGTTGATTGTTTATTCTGTGTTGGTTTGTTTTTTTAGTTTGTGGTGTTGGGTTGGGGGGGGTTAAGTAGAGAGTTTCTACTTAAACCCCCCAAAATGTTTCAGCTTGTTTGTTTGTCTGTATTGTGGGTTTTAGATGTATTTAAGTGTTTTAATTATTTCTGGTTATTATTATTTTTTATTTTTTCCGTATTTATTTCTTTAATTTGTGATATTATTGTTTGTTGAGTTAGGTATTTTCGTATTGTAGATAGGTGTTTTTAGTGTGCTTTTATGGTTTTTCATTAGCCTTTGTTATTTCGGGTGTTTTTGTCAATTTTGTTGTTTATTGTTTTGTTGTTTAATCGGTTTATTTTAATTATTTGTTTATTTATTTGTGTTTTATTAATTTTGGTGCTTTGCATTTTGGTTAACTGTTTGGTTTTGTTGTTGTTGTTGTTGTTGTGTTTTGTTGTGTGAAGAACGACCTGTCTGTCATTTCCTCTTTTCCCCATTGCTGCTTCGAAATTAGGTTCGATGCAGAGATAGGGAAAAGGAAGAGCCGGCAGTCAGCTCGCTCTTCGTCCGGTAATGTTCATTAGGTAGGCAGAGAAGAGCTATCTGCTTCACGATGGTTCTCTCCTCTCTGCTCCTTTTTCCCTGGCTTACCTAACGGGAGATCTGCAGGCAATGATCCGTAAGGGGTGGTGCTCTTCCTTGCGGATTGCTGGCTGCTGCTTTTCTATTACCTCCACCACTGTTTCATGCTAGTGGTGTGGGTAGTAGAAAGGCAACATCCAGTCATTCACCAGGGAGCGTGCTTCCCCTGACAAATTGCTGCTTGATGCTTTTTTTTCACCCCGGCTCAACGTACCTTGAGGCTGGCGGTGGTCTCGCTGAGTCTTCGGCGGGGTGGCGGGGAGGAGAGGGAGTCCCTCTTCTCCCCAGTTGTTCTGAGAAAGAAGGGTGGTGGTTGTCTCATTGTGGGTTTTTGCGGGTTTTTGTTTGCGAGGCTGTGAGGCACTGCGTCCGCCTGTGGCGGCCTTGCACTCCCATTGTGTGAAGCATTATTTTATTTTATTTTTCGCGTACCGGATTTCTCAGCATTCTGTGCGCTCATGCCCTTCAGCATGATCAGCTGAAGTGGTCACAGCACATAGGATGCTGGGACTTGAAGTTTAGTTTATTTTGTCCGCATTCGTACGGCGGCTTTTTTCCTGCAACTCGGTTTCTATTGGGCACGCCACCTTTCCCAATGTTCTACTTGCTCTTGCCTATCAGCCTGATTGGCTGAGGGGCGACACGGCACGGAGGACATTGGGGATTGAAGTTTTTTTTGTTTTGTTTGCATTCATGAGGCTGTTGCCCCACTGCCGACTACGGGACCCTTGTGGTGCTCTGCGGGCCGGGTTAGGGCAAGTGCAGGCGGCTCGGTACAGGATAGTATGGATAGGTGCGGGAGCGTATGCTGGAGTCCAACGCATAACGTCCTAGATTAAATTAAGGAGGAAATCCACTATGGAAATCACTCTGATGTAAAATAGGCATTATTGAACATCATAGCATTTCCGAAACATTTTTCAAAGTGTGATATTTTTCTGAAATTTAAACATGCCATAAATTGCCCCATAAATTGCGGCTCGGTACAGGACAGTATGGACGGGTGCGGGCGTGTATGCTGGAGTCCAATGGTTAACGTCCCTCCTTATAGGTAAAGATTCCTCCCCTGCCATATTGTATAACCATATCCCCATAATGTTTGCCTCGTGAGCTGGGAGAAATGAAACCTAATATGTGATGGACATATCATCCTGTAATATCATTGGTTGCAACCCCTTAGAGGAATGGCTGGGAGGTGGACCCTGAGGGAGGAGATATAACCTAGAAGGTGGGGGCCAAAGACAGATACTGTCTTGGATCTTAACTGCAAAAATGTAGAGTCTTGAGAAAGTTGGGTGCATGGGCTATCCCTTAAATAAGCAGCTTTCTTTATTTCTTTGTTTTGAAATGCTTTCTAAGCTTCTGATGAGTTTTATTCTGTACTTTGCTTTGATTTCAATATATTCTAAAATACCTGAAGAGACTTGGAATGATTACATGGGTCATGTTACTTGAATCTACACTAGTTTCATGTGTACCCTTTGCTCACTACCTGGATTTTGGTTAGGGGTTACTGGGCACACTTTTAGGAAAAGCCTGCACTGCTGGGTCTGAACTTGACCAGAAAAGCAGGATCAGGCGCAATTCCATCACCAAGAGGCTGGAGGAAGTCCGAGTCCTACTTGGGAGTAAGCAGATTGTCACAGTGAACACTATATTTTTATGTAAAGCAGTTAATTTGGCTGTCTGCTGAAGTATTGATGATCCTATTCTTGGAATTGTCTGCACAAGACAGCAGTAGGAGTTTTGTTAGATTGTATAAACTGTAAAGTGTAGTGGCCTGACATACACTGAAACAAAAATTTCTGGCGTGACCAACTGGGCTGCAGAATCTCCCACCCCACCCATTATACTCTGTTAGCAGTGGTGGGCATCAGCAGGTTTGCACCAGTTCGCCAGAACCAGTAGCAGAAATTCTGGCTGGGCTGGTCCCACCCATCCAAGTTTTGAAATAAAGTCCTAATTTGGGTGCAACGCAGGGCTTCTCCCCTGGACACGCCCACCATGCCATGCCCACAGTGCGGTAGTAAATTTTTTTTGAGCCCACCACTGTCTGTTAGAAAGTATGATATTAGATCCAACTTACCGGTATATACTTCCTCAGTTCAATGAAACCCCTGGAGCTGTGTCTGCGTTCATCTTTTCCTTATTCTTTTATGGATATGTTTATATAACAGAAGAATTTGGAGATATGATGAAGATATTGTAGTTCACACCAGTTAAACATGTTTGTAACATTTCACTGCTATAAGAAGTCTGACTCCCTTTAAATGTGAACTGAATCTTGGTTTATAATGGATCTGACATGGATAATAGTTATGAATAAAGTGTCTTGTGCATGCGCTATTGTGTTCAAATACAGTCAATATTGCACTGGTTGATTTACATGTAGGATTAATCAGGGCTACACGGTGCCTGTCCAGTCTGCGGATTACAGCTACAATAGAAATTAATGGACAGCAAAGGCAGGACTTAAAAATCCATAGATGTAGCACACCATGTTTGACCCTCACAATCTCTGGCTTGCAGCAATGGGACACTGTGCTTGTTCCTGAATACAAAAGGTTCTTGAATACTCCTGTGCATACCTGTCAACCGCGGCTCCGGACAATACGGGACCTGCGCAGAATGGTTCTGCGCAAGTCGCCTTCTACGCATGCGTAGAAGGCTTTTACGTGTGAAAGGACGGAATTTGAGGACCTGATTTTAAAATTAGAAAGGGAGATAAAATATTAAAGGGTTAGTTAGTAAATTATATACATTATTAAATAAAGAGGGTGACCCACAGGAGGATTTGAAATTAAGTTGGGAGCAAGATTTGAATGTAAAGATAGATAATGACATATGGAGAAGAAAATGGAAAAAGAGGATAATGAGGACTATGTCAGTTAGAATAAAGGAACATAACTATAAAATGTTGTGGAGGTGGTATCTGACCCCAGTGAGGTTACATCAAATTGATAATAAGAAGGATAAATTGTGTTGGAGATGTAAAGATACAATAGGAACATATGAACACATGTGGTGGAGTTGTACTGTGGTAAAAGATTTTTGGAAAAGAGTTGAAAAATAGATTGGTGAAATAATGGGTAAGAGAATTAAACTGGGGTCAGGTACCACTATGCTAACAGATGTGGATGGTATTAATTTAAACAAGAATGAGAAAGAGTTATTAGAAATAATGCTTACAATAGGTAGACAATGTATTGCTAGAAATTGGGAAAATGATGTAATTATACAGACTGAAGAATGGTATAAAGAAATGTTGAATTTAGCATTGAATGATAAATTGACATGGGAGATAAAAGAAAAAAAGGGTAATTTGAAAGAGAATAGATTTTGGAATATTTGGAAGCCCTTTGAGGAGCACTCACTTATGGGTCCTGAAAGAAATAGACCTGTACCAGATCAAAGTAGTTTCTGGAAGTAAAATAATGAGACATTCTGAGTTCTCCAGGGCAATGTAAATAAACACTGGGTGTAATGTATGTGTAATTTTGTTTTTGATAGTTGTTTCTAATCCAAAATATTATTGAATTTCTTAATGGGAAATGGATTTAGTGGTATTAATAAAGAATTTTAGGAAGAGTTCCTGAATAAGGTTAGAGATTAACTACTAAGTCATAATTAAATGATTTTTTAAGGGAGGTTTTAATGCATTTGAAATATAAAGATAGACATAAAAATGTATTAGGCCGTAGAAGGGTTCTACACATGCGTAGAAGGGTTCTACGCAAGCGTAAAAGGGTTCTACGCAAGCGTAAAAGCCTTCTACGTGTTGTGGAATATTAGAATTAATATCTTAATTCTTTCACTCCTATTTCATATGCATGCGTAGAAGGTGACTTGTGCAGAAGGGATGTGCAGTACCTCTTTCCCCCCGCTGCCAAATTCCAGTGTTTTGGCAGCTCTGGGCAGGAAATGGCGCAAATCGGCACCGAAAAACGGGAAATCCCGGCCAATCCGGGAAGGTTGACAGGTATGCTCCTGTGCTCAATCAAAGGGGGGGAGGCTCTTGTGCATGCAGAAAAGGCATTATTTAATGATTAAATTAAACTAGAGCAATTATTACATTAAAATTAAACATATTATTATTATTAAAATAGATTTTAAATTATTAGTTAAAAAAGAAACAAAAGAAAATCACAAAAATGACTCACTCGAAGGGCGAAATGAATGCTCCCTGTGCTGTAAATATTAGTGGCATTGATGGCTGAATTTCTAAGAATGAGTTGGAGATTTTGGGAATTGCTCTGTAGGTAAAATGTGACTGCATGCCCTTTATATCTGCCAAAAAACCATTTAAACAGACTCTACTGAAATTTATATGGAACCAAATAGGTAAGCATTTATATTTTCCTTCAACAATGTGATGCTTTAGTATTATGAATTCTTAGGAGGGGCAGATACTTGCTAAAGAAAGTATCTAGAAAGAGCTAGAAATTTCTTCTAGACCATTCTTGAGATTCTTTGTGGGTGTGGATGTAATAGGACCAAGAAGTAGGTTGTTGAAATGTTCTGTTTCATCTCCAGACAGTTAATATATTAACGTGAGGATTTTGAGTGCCAGTATTTTAAAGAAAATCTCATGTATGTTGGGGTGGAGAGAGAAATAGCTAAGAGACCAACGGTGTTGTATCCACCAGTTCATCTCCTGGTTGATTTTTTTATTGCTAAATGCCCTATGAAAGCCAAAATGCTGATCTCATTGTTTTACTATAGCACCATACATTAGCCTTTTGACAGAACACATTAGCAGAAAAATACTGGTGTTTGAAGTTCCAGAGAGTTAATTTATAGATCCAAAGAGAATGAGAGAACAGAGCTGCTCAGAATATCAGACTCAGCATTTGCTTGGTTGCTATGCTTTTACCTGTAGAGTTGCAACCTTGAATGAAATCCAGGATTAAAGGTGAAGGAAGTGTAAATTAACCCAAGATCAAGCTGGTCATCATGTTCCAGCAGCCTTGGCAGAATTTAAATTATGTTGAAAAATGCTAAAAAGAGAGGAAAATGAAGTGCCCTTAAGCTTTCGTGTCTGTAAGGTATATTGTTAGGCAATGCCTCCATCTTGCTACCATTTAGATGCCAGGTGACACTTTACCACCCAAAAGAAAGAAACATCAGGTCCTTTATCAAGGACCATTCCAGAGGCTTTTTCATTTGTGTAGATACTCTACTGTGGAATCCCACTGGGGTCCATAGCTCCTTAATGTTGTTTAATATCTATGTAAAGCCATTAGGGAAGGTCATGCAAAATGTTGAAATTTGCTGTCATAAGAATGCTGATGTCATTGTCATTGTTAGCTGCTACTTGCATCCTAGCATACATCTTTCCTGGAAGTCATCCTTACAGTTGATAGATGTGTCTCTGGTGTATACCTGTCAAATTTTGGATTTGAAAATAAGGGAAATTTTGGCCACACCCCTCTGTGGGCATGGCCAAATCTGTGGGCGTGGCCAAATATAGTCATGTGACTTGTTGGGTTCTAGTCATGCCTGCCACATGGCCATGAAAATGTCTTCAAACACAGACAGCACTGGCTCTTTGGCTGTAAATGGAGAAGAGCACTGCAACCTAGAGTTGGATACGACTGGCAGATTTTACTTTCTTAGGATCAAAGATCTCTGCAGATCGTGATTGCAGCCTTGAAATAAAAAGGCAACTGATTCATGGGAGACAAGCGATGAGAAACCTGGGGAACATAGTTAAAAGTAGAGGCATCACATTACAAACAAAAAATTGCATATTCAAAGCAATGGTATTCCCGGTGGTAATGTATGGGTGTGAGAGCTGGACCATTAGGAAAGCTGAGCGCAGAAAAATAGATGCCTTTGAAATGTGGTGTTAGAAATAGGTCGATCATAGAAGAAATCAACCATGACTGCTTATTAAAGGTCAAATAGTAAAGATGACGCTAAAGTACTTCGGACACCAAATGAGAAGAGAGGATTCACTTGAGAAGGCCTTGATGCCAGAAAAGGTAGAGGACAAAAGAAGGGGATGGCCAAAAATAAGATGGCTAGATGGTATTGTATATGCAATGGGCACAAAGCTGTGTGGGCCAAAGAACCCTTTCCCCATCTTCTTGGGGGACTTTTGTTTTGTTTTCTTTCTTGTTTACTCAGTGGCTTAAGTGACTAAGATGCTGACTGGGAGACAGAAGGTCAGCAGTTCGATTCCCGAGTACTGCAGGACGGAATGAGCTCCCGCCTTTGTCCCAGCTCCTGCCATCCTAGCAGTTCGAAAGCAAGAAATTGCAAGTAGATAAATAGGGACTACTTTGGCGGGAAGGTAACAGCGTTCTGTGCGCTCTGGTGTCTAGTCATGCCTGCCACATGACCATGGAAATATCTGCAGACGCAGACAACGCTGGCTCTTCGGCTTTGATACGGAGATGAGCACTGAACCCTAGAGTCAGATACGATTGGCTTTTGAGCAAGGGCGACCCTTTACCTTTACCTAACTCAGATCCCCTTACACAACCGTGCAAGCACACTGGATCTATGAGCTCTGATAATTCTCGCCGTGTATTTTGGATCTGTTCTCTCATACAAAAAGCAGCTTCTTGCTCTAAAAATTGGCTACTGTAGGAATCTATGACTGTGATGGTGAACCTTGGCTTTCTAGATACGACTGGCTTTCGAGCAAGGGAAACCTTTACCTTTAGCATTTAGTGATCAAGCAACATCCCCCATGCCCCCCCTCCCAAGTTAACTCTAGAACAGAAACGGAAGCCTACAGCCAGGAGGCAGGGCAGAAACAGCTCAATAAAGCATGAGAGTGAGAGAGAAGTCTCTCACTGATTTGCTCCCTGCATATATGAAATACCGGTCACCTCTAGAGTAGACCCCGTCCCATGGTGGCTCTGAATAGCAGCAGCAAAAACAAAGCCTCCATGATGACCATATGGCAGGAGGAAAATGAAAGAGAAACTACAGAACGACCCCACCACCTTCTCTCTCTCCCCTTCCACAAGCGAAAAGCCTGAAACACAGCGACCTCTGGTGGCCGGAAAAACATACTGCAGCTTCACCTGTGAGGGCTCTGGTCAGGATTATTTTTTTAAAAAAAGAAGGGATATTATGGGGAAATTAATAAAATGGGAGGGGGATGGGAAGAGGGGTAAAAATAAGAGGTTTTCCCAGGAAAAATGGGATACTTGACAGGTATGCTCTGGCGACTCAGTAAATCGATCCTAGCATGAAACATGAGACCACAGAAATTGCACTGAATAGATGGTGGAGGGGGTGGTTGAGTCTGATGGAGCTTCCGTGGTTGTCCTTTAGTCTCTTCATGTCTGCAACATTCTCCTTCGACATGCAGCTCTGACTCTCATATACATTTTTTGCAGTAAATGTAGTTTGGTCACTTTAGGTTGGCCTTACCTTGAAGGTCTTCTTAAGAACATAAGAACAGCCTTGCTGGAACAGGCCACAGCCCGACCAGGACAGCATTTTGTCTCACACAGTGGCTCACCATTTGCTTCAGGGCATTCCCAAGCAGATGCCTTCACCTGCTTAGGATTCCCTGGAAATGGCATTGAGAGATATCCTGCCTATCTATCCAACCTGGAGGTTGTCAGGTATCCATAATTATAGCCATTGATACCCTTGTCCTCCATGAACTTGTCTAATCCTTTCTTAAAGCTGTCAAGACTGACAGCTGTCACCACTTCTTCTGGCAGGGAGTTCCATAGACCAGTGATCCTCTGGGTGAAAAAGTACTTTCTCTTATTTGTTTGTGAACTAGTACCCAAATGTTTCATGGAGTGCCCCCTCGTTCTAGTGTTGTGCGATACGGAAAACAATTTTTCCTTATCTACTTTGTCCACACCATTTATGATTTTATAAACTTCAATCAGGTCACCTCTTAGATGCCGTCGTTTAAGAGTGAAGAGGCCCAACCGTTGCAGCCTCAGATGGTAAGGAAGGTGTTCTAGTCCCCTAATCATTCTGGTTGCCCTCCTCTGCACTTTTTCCAGCTCCATAATATCCTTCTGGAGTTATGGCGACCAGAACTGTACACAGTATTCCAGAAGGGGCCTCACCATAGATTTATAAAGAGTCAAAATGAAACTTGCTAACTTATTTTCTATACCCTTCCTAATGATCCCTAGCATTGAGTTTGCTTTTTTCACTGCTGAGGCACACTGGGTTGACACCTTCATTGAACTGTCCACCAGGACACCGGTCCCTTTCCTGGTTTGTCGCAGAGAGTTCAGACCGCGTCAGTTTATAAATGCAATTAGGTTTTTTTGCCCCAATGTGCATCACTCTGCACTTACTAATGTTGAAGCTCATTTGCCACTGTTTTGCCCACTCCCCCAGTGTCAAGAGCTCCTCACAATCTCTCACAGTTTTCACTTTTGTTGTTGTTCAGTCGCACAGTCGATTCCGACCCTTTGCGACCCTATGGACCATCGTTCTCCAGGCGCCTCTGTCCTCCACCATCCCCCTCAGTCCTCCCAGTTTTGTGCCCATTGTGTCTACAATACCATCTATCCATCTCATCCTTGGCCTCCCCCTTCTTCTTTTGCCCTCCACCTTTCCCAACATCACGGCCTTCTCAAGTGAATCCTCCCTTCTCATTTGATGCCCAAAGTACTTTAGCCTCATCTTTACTATTTGACCTTCCAATGAGCAGTCAGTATTGATTTCTTCTAAGATTGACCTATTTGTTCTCCTCGCTGTCCAAGGTACCCTCAAAACTCTCCTCCAACACCACATTTCAAAGGCATCTATTCTTCTGCGTTCAGCTTTCCTAATTGTCCAGCTCTCACATCCGTACATTACCACTGGGAATACCATTGCTTTGACTATTCTAATTTTTGTTTTCAAGGTGATGTCTCTGCTTTTCACTATGTTCCCCAGGTTTCTCATGGCTTGTCTCCCTAGAATCAGCCGCCTCTTTATTTCATGGCTGCAATCTCCATCTGCAGTGATCTTAGATCCTAAGAAAGTAAAATCTGTCACTGCTTCTACTTCTTCCCCGTCTATTTTCCAGGAACTGATCGGGCCTGTTGCCATTATCTTGGTTTTCTTGATATTGAGTCTCAAGCCAGCTTTTGCACTCTCTTCCTTCAAACCGATCAAGAGATTCTTTAGGTCTTCCTCACTTTCTGCCATTAGGGTGGTGTCGTCTGCATATCTCAGATTGTTGATGTTTCTCCCAGCAATTTTGATCCCATATTGTGATTCCTCCATCCCTGCATTGCGCATTATGTGCTCTGTGTATAAGTTGAATAAGCAGGGTGACAAAATGCAGCCTTGTCTTACTCCTTTTCCTATTCCAAACCACTCGGTCATTCCGTGTTCTGTCCTAACTGTTGCTTCTTGGTTCATGTACAGATTTCTCAGGAGGCATATGAGGTGTTCTGGTATTCCCATCTCTTTAATCACTTGCCACATCTTGTTGTGATCCACACAATCAAATGCCTTAGTGTAGTCAATAAAGCAAAAATAAACTTGTTTCTGGTATTCCTTTGTTTTCTCCATGATCCAACGTATGTTGGCAATGTGGTCTCTAGTCCCCCTGCCTCTTCTGAAACCAGCCTGCACCTCTGGTAATTCTCTTTCCACATGCTGCTGAAGTCTATCCTGTATTATCTTGAGCATCACCTTGCTGGCGTGTGGGATGAGCGCAATTGTTCGATAGTTTGAACATTCTTTGGCATTGCCCTTTTTTGGGATTGGAACATATACTGATCTTTTCCAGTCCTGTGGCCACTGTTTTGTTTTCCAAATCTGCTGGCATATTGAATGCAGTAATTTGATGCCATCATCTTTTAGAGCTTTGAAAAATTCAACTGGGATACCATCATCTCCACTAGCTTTGTTGTTTGCAGTGCTCTTTAGGGCCTTTCTGACTTCACTCTCCAGGATGTCTGGCTCAGGTTCAATTTCTTCATCATTGTGACTATCAGGAGTGTTGAGTTCCTTTTTGTAGAGTTCCTCTGTGTACTCTTTCCATCTTTTCTTAATCTCTTCCCTGTATACTACCCTGTATAATTTAGTGTCGTCAGCAAATTTGGCTACCTTGCTATTTACTCCTACTTCTAGATCATTTATGAAGAGGTTGAAAAGCAGTGATCCCAGTACTGAACCTTGGGAGAGCCCACTCTTTACTTCCCTCCACTTGGAGAAGTGTCCATTTAGTGCTACCCTCTGTTTCCTGTCCCTTAGCCAGTTGCTGATCCATGACAAGACCTGTCCCTTTATTCCATGACTTTCAAGTTTATTCAAGAGCCTTTGGTGCGGGACCTTGTCAAAAGCCTTCTAAAAGTCCAGATAAACAATGTCAACTGGATCCCCCTTATCCACATGCTTGTTGACACTCTCAAAAAATTCCAACAGATTAGTGAGACATGATTTGCCCTTGCAAAAGCCATGTTGGCTCTCCTTTATCAGCACTTCTCTTCTATGTGCCTATTAATTCTATCTTTTAGGATGGTTTCCATCACTTTACCTGGGACACATGTCAAACTGACAGGTCAGTAATTTCCTGGATCACCCCTGGATCCTTTTTTTGAAAATTGGTGTTACATTTGCTACCTTCTAGTCATCAGGCACAAAGCCTGATTTGAGGGAAAGATTATATATTTTGTCTAGGAGATCCATAATTTCATCTTTAAGTTCCCTGAGAACTTGTGGATGGATGCCATCTGGTCCTGGTGATTTGTTAGCATTTAGTTTAACAAAACATTCAAGGACCTCCTCCCTGGTTATTTCTATCTGGCTTAATTCTTCGGTTTCCCTCCCTACGAAGATAGGCTCTGTTTTGGGCATGTGGTCTCTGTCTTCTTCAGTGAATACTGAAGCAAAGAATTCATTGAGTCTCTCTACAATCTCTTAATAAAGGTAAAGGTTTTCCTTGTTCGAAAGCCAGTCATATCCGACTCTAGGGTGCAGTGCTCATCTCTGTTTCTAAGCTGAAGAGCCAGCGCTGTCTGCTTCTGCAGACATTTCTGTTTCCTCTTTAATAACCCCTTGCCTTCCATTGTCGTCTAATGGTCCAATGGCCTTCCTAGTTGAGTTCTTACATCTAATATACTTAAAGAAGTCTTTGCTATTTCTCTGAGTATTTTTAGCTATACACTCCTCAAAGTCTTGCTTTGCTTTCCTGATTGTTGCCTTGCATTTGCTCTGCCAGAATTTATGTTTCTGCCTGCTGTCCTCATTTGGACAAGCCTTCTATCTTCTAAATGAGCTTTTCTTGCTTTTGATCACTTCCAGAACATCTCCTGTAAGCCACATCCGAGTCCTCTTGGACCTGGCAGTGCCCTTTTTCCTTTTGGGTATGCATTCCAATTGGGCCTCTGTTATTGTTTTTGTAAACAGCCTCCATGCCTCTTGGAGTGTTTGGACTCTCTCAATTTTCCCTTTCAGCTTCTTTTTTACTAGTTTCCTCATCTTTGGGAAATTTCCTTTTTGAAAATTTAAGATCTCTGTGTTATATTTTATCAGTAATTTGCAGTCTATGATCAAGTTAAACATAATTGAGTTGTGGTCACTGTTCCCTATTGGATCAGTCACATTAACATCTTGCACATTAACATCTTGCACTAGATCCTGAGTATTACCCAATTCATATTACTCAGGACCAAGTCAAGGATTCTTGTACCTCTAGTTGGGTCTTCAACCATCTGTCCCAGGGAACAATCATTTAGCATATCTAGGAACTTTATCTCTTTATCATGTGCTGAACAACAGTTCACCCAGTCTATGTGAGGGTAATTGAAGTCCCCCCTTATAACCAGGCTTCCCTTCTTGGATGCCTCCTTTACAACATTCTCCAACTGCCTGTCTCCCTCAGGGGTTTGGGTCGGAGGCCGATAGTATATGCCTACTGTTTGACCATCCTTGTGGCCTGGTACTCTTACCCACAGAGTTTCTACTGGTGACTCCAGATCACCTAGATATTCCAATTCGTATGATTTTCTCACTTCTTTGACATACAAGGCTACACCACCTCCCGTTTGCCCCTTCCTATCATTCCTGTACACTTTGTAGCCGGGGATAACTATATCCCATTGATTATCATCAGTCCACCAGGTTTCGTCTTCTTTTATGTCCAGGCCAGATTTGAAATTGTCTAAATGAAGGCACCCTTTGGTGTGTTGATTCCGCAGTTCCCTTCGCCTGATCTTGTGTGAGAAAGATAAGCC
Source organism: Bradypodion pumilum (assembly GCA_035047305.1). NCBI lineage: Eukaryota > Metazoa > Chordata > Lepidosauria > Squamata > Chamaeleonidae > Bradypodion > Bradypodion pumilum. The sequence continues at coordinate 95,731,609 of JAWDJD010000001.1, forward strand.
AGCAACACAAGGTTGCCATTACCAGGGTATGCCAGATTGTGGTTCATGAATACCACAATCTTTGAGTAGGTTCTTTCTGTATACCCCACCTTGTAGGTGAATAAGTTGAAACTGAATCCCAACAAGATGGAGGCCCTGAGGTGGGGTGACCTCCTGACCCCTAGAGGATTGTTACCTAAACTAGGTGGAGTTATACTCCCCCTGAGAGACTAAGTTTGGAGTTTGGGTTTTATTTTAGATGCAGCACTGATTACAGATCCTCAGACTGCTGCCATTACAAGATCTGACTCCCACACACACACACACACACACATTTGAGAGATAGCCCTGTTATGCCATTATTTGGATAGAATGTCCCTGATAACACTGGTCAATGCATTAATAGTCTCAAGAATTGACTACTGTAATGATCTCTATGTAGAGCTGACCCTGTATCTGTTACAAGGCTGCAGTAGGTCCAAAACACCATGACCAGATTGATATCTGTAGCAGCTCATTCCAAATCTTCCCAAGCTGTGAGGTGTAAACTTTAACTTTCAAAGCCCTAAATGGTTTGGGAAGTTGTTACCTATTGGAGCATCCCACCCAAAAGTCTACTGTCTGCATCAATTGTTCCTCCCAATCCACACAGTTCCAGGTGCCAATACTGAGACTGGTGAAGAAGGTTACAACCAGGAAGAGAGCCTTCTCAGCAGCAGCATCTACAGTACCATTTGGAATGGCTTATCGGTGGAGTTGTGTCAGCCCCCCACTTTTATCATTTTAAAAAACAACTATGTAAGGAGGCATATAAGAACATATCTCTCTTCATTGACTGATTTTCTTTAAAGCTATTTGGCCTTTGCTCTTCAACCCATGTTTTAAAATTATGGATACCTTGCAATTGTTTGAGAAGGTATATTTGTCTTTTGTTTGTTTCTATGTTTATTTGTGTATACTACCAAGCATGGTGAATTTTTCACTAGATGAGCAGTAAATAAATTCATAAAAGAAAGGGGAAAAAAAGAAGGTTAATATCAAGGAGAAAGTCCCCCCACCCTTCTTCGACTCTAACCCCCAAACATTCTAAACACCACGGTGCTTGTTTGGGAATGTGTACTTTTAAAAAAATCTCTTCTGGATTGATGGCTGGATCGTGTGTTGGTTAGGGCAATAAGTCACAACTTGAGTAGGCCCACTGAATCAATCTAACTTGTTGAGGAGTCAACTCATCAAATTCTCATTGATTCAGTCAGCCTGCTTTTGTTGCCATTTAATACATTAAGCAACAGGATTTCAGCCACTGTCTTGTTTCATACAGCTAAACTACCATGTCAAATATATTGCTTTGATCTTTTAATACATTTATATGCAAATTCAGTACATTATTTTGTCCAACTATTGTGTTTTACTGATTTGTATTAGCTGTCTTTTATACCATTTGATGGATCAATGTCAAACAAATACATAATGGTGTGGGTGAGACTACTAAATACAGAACAAGAGTATTGGGCTGTTAAGACCACTTGTAATTGCCTTGACTGGCAAGTTTTTCAGCCTTCAAGGCACTTTTGGAGAGTCTGGTGAATGAACCCGGTGCCATACAGCATCCTGGACTATGACCCGTTCTTCAATTATGTAAGGTACAAATCCCAGCTGATTCTTGGCCAGGGGTGCTGAGTCCATGCACATGTCCAATGCTTCATTCTGGGACAAAGAAAATCTAATATTTAGAGTGGGAATCACTTGCACAGCTATGGGAATGCATGTAACCCACACTTCCTTGGATGATGAAATAGCAGCTAGTTGGCATTGAGGTCGCTTTTGACTGCAGCAGATGTGCTTAAATGATTTTGAAGGAAGTAGGTAAGCCAAAATAATGTTTCTTCAATACAGCTGAAGAGGTCTCTTTAATTTATGTGTCCACTACTTCTTCTGGTAAAAGAGGCTGGCAATGACTATACAAGCCCAAGGCATACTCTCAAGAGTAAGAAATCTCAGGAGCAAAGTAAAAGTCAAGTGAAAGCAACTCTTTGCTGATTAACTTCCCTTTAGTCAAACCCCTAAATAAAAAGCCTTGCTTGCAGCTTACTGGCTGTGGGAAAGAATGAAGGGAAGCGAATTTAGTATTTACAATTGATAGCATCAGGCTGAATGCAGTTCCCATTCACCTGCAGGTGAATCTTAATAATCATGAGGGGAAATGTGGAAAGTTTGTTGTTCAGCCTGATTATATATGTTGTGTTGTGTTCTGTTTGTTGTTGGCCAGTATCTTGTTGGTGTAAGTTATGCTATGGAACTTTAGTGTTTTAAAGGGATCCTGTTCATCCCGGGAAAGCCTTCAGGATCTAACTGACAAGGCAGGGAATGATTAAAAGTCAGAAAAACCCCACTGGAGTTATTTTGTAGCCATTTCAAACAGAAAAATGCATAAAAGGGAGATGGAAGGAAAAACATATAATGATTAAAATCCATCCACTGTTTCATTTTGCTGTTTTGTTTTGATTGCTACGTATTGATGTTCTAGCAGAGAAGCATTTCTAACAGTGATTCTTCTACTACAGCAATGTCATAGTTTTCTAATTATACTAACCCAGTGAGATTATTTGAAGATATAGTTACTATAAAGAATTACCACCCGTCAAAGATTAAGAAGGTACATCTGCAGCAGACATTATTCCAAATCAGATCTCACCTCCTGAATTACAGTGGTACCCCATATAACGGACGCTTCGTATAATGAAAAATTTGTATAACGAAGCGTTTTTGCTCTATCGGCAATACCCCGCATAATGTTTTTCATTATATGGGGTATACCCCGTATAATGAACATTTTCCCCATTATACGGGGTATCATCAACAGCGGTTCACATAATGTAAAAAACGTATAACGAAGAGCTCCATGGGATAGTAGAGGAAGAAAAGCATAGCTTGAATGACTACATTAAGAAAAGTGAAGAGCCTATGCTTCAGGAAGTGAACAAAGGAGAACTTTTAAAAACAATGAAGAAGAAAGCTGAATACAGAAAGGAAAGGGTAGATAGTCAAGCTGCAAACTGGAAAAACAAGCCAATGCATGGTCAATATTTGAAAAACGTAGAAGGCAAGGCTGGCCCAAAACTGACATGGGGATGGTTACAAGCAGGAGTTTTGAAGAAGGAAACAGAAGGATTTATATTGGCAGCTCAGGAACAAGTTTTGCCAACAAATTTCATGATGACAAAAATATAGCATATATCCAACAATAGCAAATGCAGGTTTTGTAATGAAAAGGATGAAACAGTAGATCATCTGATCAGTGGATGCAGCAAAATTTCACAGACTGATTATTTGCAACATCATAACAGGGTTGCAAAAATTATCCATTGGAAACTTTGCCAGAAATTTGAATGCAGTAAAAATCATTGGGAACATCAAGTACATAAGAACATAAGAACATAAGAACAGCCTTGCTGGAACAGGCTACAGCCCATCCAGTCCAGCATTCTGTCTCACACAGTGGCTCACCATTTCCTTCACGGTATTCCCAAGCAGATGCCTTCACCTGCTTAGGATTCCCTGGAAATGATATTGAGAGATATCCTGCCTATCTCTCCAACCCGGAGGTTGTCCTTAAGTATCCATAATTATAGCCATTGATACTCTTGTCCTCCATGAACTTGTCTAATCCTTTCTTAAAGCTGTCAAGACTGACAGCTGTCACCACTTCTTCTGGCAGGGAGTTCCATAGACCAGTAATCCTCTGGGTGAAAAAGTACTTTCTCTTATTTGTTTGAGAACTAGTACCCAAAAGTTTCATGGAGTGTCCCCTAGTTCTAGTGTTGTGTGATAGGGAAAACAGTTTTTCCTTATCTACTTTGTCCACACCGTGCATGATTTTATAAACTTCAATCAGGTCACCTCTTAGACGTCGTCGTTCAAGAGTGAAGAGGCCCAACCGTTGCAGCCTCAGATGGTAAGGAAGGTGTTCCAGTCCCCTAATCATTCTGGTTGCCCTCCTCTGCACTTTTTCCAACTCCATAATATCCTTCTGGAGGTATGGCGACCAGAACTGTACACAGTATTCCAGATGGGGCCTCACCATAGATTTATAAAGAGGCAAAATGACACTTGCTGACTTATTTTCTATACCCTTCCTAATGATCCCTAGTATTGAGTTTGCTTTTTTCACTGCTGAGGCACACTGGGTTGACACCTTCATTGAGTTGTCCACCAGGACACCAAGGTCCCTTTCCTGGTTTGTCGCAGAGAGTTCAGACCCCATCAGTTTATAAATGTAATTGGGGTTCTTTGCCCCAACATGCCTTCCATTGTCATCTAATGGTCCAATGGCCTTCCTAGTTGGGTTCTTACTTCTAATGTACTTAAAGAAGTCTTTGTTATTTCTCTGAGTATTTTTAGCTATACGCTCCTCAAAGTCTTGCTTTGCTTTCCTGATTGTTGCCTTGCATTTGTTCTGCCAGAATTTATGTTGCTGCCTGCTGTCCTCATTCGGACAAGCCTTCCATCTTCTAAATGAGCTTTTCTTGCTCTTGATCACTTCCCGAACAGCTCCTGTAAGCCACATTGGAGTCCTCTTGGACCTGGCAGTGCCCTTTTTCCTTTTGGGTATGCATTCCAATTGGGCCTCTGTTATTGTTTTTGTAAACAGCCTCCATGCCTCTTGGAGTGTTTGGACTCTCTCAGTTTTCCCTTTCAGCTTCTTTTTTACTAGTTTCCTCAACTTTGGGAAATTTCCTTTTTGAAAAATTAAGGTCTCTGTGTTAGATTTTATCAGTGACTTGCGGTCTATGATCAAGTTAAACATAATTGAGTTGTGGTCACTGTTCCCTATTGGATCAGTCACATTAACATCTTGCACCAGATCCTGAGTAGAGAAAGTTTTAGAGAATGAGAGAGTCAAGATCCTGTGGGACTTTAAAATTCAAACAGATAGACATCTGCCTCACAACACACCTGATATAACTGTTGTGGAGAAGAAAAAAGTCTGGTGTATTGACATTGCTATATCAGGAGATGCATGAATTGAAGACAAACAACTGGAGAAAATCACAAAATATTTTGATTTGCAAATTGAAGTTGATTGTCTATGGCAGAAGAAATCTGTTGTAGTTCCCATAGTGATCGGAGCCCTTGAAGCAGTAGCTAAAGGACTCCCTAGATATTTGGAAATTTTTGACTTATCTGATTTGAACATCCTAACTCTCCAAAAAAAAAAAAAAACTCTACTCGGGACTGCATATATATTCAGGCATTACCTTAACAGCTCTTAAGTCCGTGGTTAGGGCTTGAACTGTTAATTTTATTCCAGTCCTTGACTGTGAACCAAATGGCTGATTTGGATGATTTATTATTATTATTATTATTATTATTATTATTATTATTATTATTATTATTATTATTATTATTATTATTATTATTATTATTATTATTATTATTATTATTATTATTATTATTATTATTATTATTATTATTATTATTATTATTATTATGTTTTGCCTTGAGTCAGCACTCTATAATACAATGGTGCCCAAACTTTTTCTCTCCGCAGGCCGGTCCTGCCCCCGACACACAGCTACAGGGGCCAGAGGCAGACTGCTCCCACTGCTGACAGTTTCGACGTCAGCAGCGGTGGCGGCTTCGGTGGCAGCGATCATGCTTTGTCCGGGCTGCTCCAAGCAGGCTCTGGGTCGGTCCCATCCCCTCTGCAGTCTTTTCCAAAGCCGATAGCCGCATTAGGGAAATCTCGGAGCCTCCTCTGTTTCAAAATCCGTTGCACTGGAAGGGTAAAGCTGGCGCACTGTGCTGACATCATCCTAGGCATACTGGGGGCTCTCCTAGTGCCGTGGATTTTGAAACAGAGGAGGCTCCAAAGATTTCCCCAACTTTGGCAAAGCCTGCAGAGGGGATGGGACCAAGCAAGAGGCTGCTTGGAGCAGCCGGGGCAAAGCACAATCGCTGCCGCCATTGCCACTGCTGCTGATGTCAGGCGGTGGGGGCTAGTGGGGGTGGTCTGCGGTGAGCCCAGGTGCTCACCGCGGACTGCATTAATGATATGGGTGTCCCTGGTATAATACTTTGTGAATGGCTTTGGGGTAAGTGCAAATAACATAAAATAATCCAAAGTAGCTAAATCAAAAGTTGTCTATATAAAATTACAGAAATAGGTCTTAATACGGAGAAGTGGGTGAGGAAATAGCAGATAAAAGGCAGTGCTGAAAATTTCAAAATGATACACATGGGGAAAACATAATTCTAAGTATATAAATGACTTGTGCTAAATTAGCACTTGCTATTCAGGACAAAAATTGCAGAGACATGTGGATAGCTCATGTCTATTAAAGGATCAGCCCAGTTTACTGCAGCTGCTGAAAGAAAAGATAAAAAAACTGGATATAATATCTTAGGAAGATGATAAAATGTTCTACAGATAAACCTATTGTGATCCTACACAAATTAGTGGCATCCAAGCAATGTCCTTGTTTAGAAGAACTGTAGGGAAGGCTCACAAAGGACTAAGTGAAGACGCATGGAGGAGAGGCTGTCAGTTTTCCCTGCCAACAGTTGTGGGTCATCTGATCAAGAATTACATATTTCTGTGGCCTGGGCCTGTGCTAATAGCCTATTGATGAAGTTTACTCTTCAGAAATTCTGAGTTAAACCCATTGTTTGTATTATTATCAGTAGAACTACAAAAGAGACTTGTTGGATCGGGGCCGTGAAGCGGCCATTGGGTCCCGGAGGAGACTGGTCAAGTAATGACACGAGACAAGATGGAGCGAAGACCAGTGGTTTATTGAGGGAAAATCATCATCATATATAGGAATTCAAGGCGGCGTGTGATAGAATAGTCATCTGACAGAAAATCACATCGTGTGTTTACACAGGTTAATTGGGAACCTCTCCCGGGGAAGTTAATTAACTAAATTAAACACTGGCAGGGGAAGTCCATTGTTCCTAGCTTACCCAAGAGTAAACATGGCCACTGTTGACGTTAGGGCTTGGGGTAATTCGCAGGTGCGATATTACCTATTACCTAACCACTTAGTTAGACATTCAATTTCCTCCTGCTCGGACTGTTTGTCAGGTCAGATATGGGTGAATCAATCTTATGACTATTAATCCACTCCCCAATTTCTGTCCCCTCGGAGCCCAAAGCTCGGAGCGTTCTCACAAGTCATGGCCTCTGTCAGGGACAGTATGCCAATTGTGCTTGCGGATCCCACACTCCCCCTTTACTTGTTTGATTGGACCTGACAGATGGCTCTGCGCAGGAGTGGCATCAGTTGGCGTGGGGTGATGACATTTCGGGGTTCCTTCCATGGGGGACATCTCGATATCAGTGAGGGAATACATTGCACGAAACAACACACTGCTGTGCCCAGTATTACCACCCCCACAATCACCTTGAGTGTCGTCTGAAGCCAACCCCATGGGAACCACGACCATAACGAATCCCACCACCCCCATGCAGCATCCTCCTTGATGTTTTTGACCAAGGTGTGGAGGTCCGTGAGCTGACTCTGTACCTTATGCATGTTGTCTGTAAGATTAAAGCAACACATGCCGTGGACAGACTCGCAACCCAAATGATGTAGCAACAGGAGGTAATCGATGGCTGCTCGATTATCCAAGATGGCATGGCGAAGCTCTGTCTGCTCCTGGTTGAGCAGTGCTATCGCCGAGGAGGTGTGGTTGATGGCTTTTGCCAGAGCGCAAGCCAATTGACCAATTCTCCGAGCATTGCCGATGGCTAAGCCTGGCACGCCAAGTATGCTTACTGCCAACGAGACGTACTCAGCTTTACTCAAAACTCTGATGTTGCTGTCACATGAGCTGTCCAACTGGGTGGCACGAGCATGCCGTATGCGGGAAGGGACATTCGTGCTTGGTGCAACCATATCCCTAGTGGGGAGCAACAATGTCAAGCGACTGATACAACATGTGGAATCTGATACATTGGGGGGAATGTAATTCCAAGTATATTGATTGCACGTAAAGAACCATCCTGAAGGCAAGATAACATGAACATACATTGAGCTAATTGTCTCTGGGTTATCACAAGTCCAGTTGCCGCTGCCGGGGTCGAGGCAACGGTGCTGAGGCCCGCCGGCCGCGGAGCAGCCGACCATTCGGGCACAAGTAGAGTTCGGGCTGACCGCCACTCGAGGAGTGTAAAGAGTGGCTGCATCAGCCGGCAAAACTTTGGTGACTTGAGTTCCCCACTGCGCGTATGTTGAGAAACCAGTCTTGTAAAACGGACTGAAAATCCGCTTCACTAACCAGTTGCCGTTCCTAGTGTGCGTTTCTGGAGAATGGCACACTGGGATGAGGCAGGTGCTCAGGATTGAGGCAGAAGCGGTGGTCTGCCTCAGGCAAAAACCTTTCCCAAAGGTTGTAATGCATCCGGGCAGAGAGGTCTCCGCCTGGCATCAGGTTGTTGGCTTCCAGCGAAGCTGCCTGAACGCCTCCCCCCGCAAGTAGGGAGAGGATCAGGATGATGGTGGCTGCCACGGAATTAGCGGTGATCAGGGAAAAAGCTGCAACCACGATGTTCTCCAGTGTCGGCTCCTTGTCCTCGCGCCGGACGGCATCCACCACCTCGTGGCAAAGGGTTTTGGCCATCCCCCAGGTGATCGCCGGCACTGTCATCTGCTGTCGCCGCTTCCTCCGCCTGGTTCCCCCCATCAGGGTGAGGTTCTCCATCTCCGGGATCAGGTTCGGAACAGCCTGAGTCCACGCCATGTGACTCCAAGTGGGGTTTGATGCACCGGGCTGGAATCCAGATGACACCTGTAGGAGACATAATTGCAGCATACCCTCTTCCCCAGGTTATGAGTGGCGCCGGGCCCCTCCAAGAAGGATCCGGTGGCACTCGGTAACGCACCCTCGGCCGCGGGAGAGCTTCCGAGCGGCGGAAGTGCTTCTCCTGCGGCGTGCAATCCGAAAAAACATTAAGGTGATTGTACGTGAACAACACCTTGTTCAGACAGTGCTGTGCCTGACCCTGAAATTTGGGGAGGGCAGGTGGTTCCCCCCTTTCTGTTTGTTTGTCAATGTAAGACTTAAGTGTCCGATTGACCCGTTCCACAATCGCTTGCCCCTGCATATTGTACGGAACGCCAAAGGTGTGTTTAATGTCCCAGGTGGCCATGAAGTCGGCCAGTTGCCTGGAGCTGTAGGCCGGGCCGTTATCGGTTTTAACGTGCCGTGGCTTGCCCATTGCTGCAAAACAAGAAAGGAGATGCTGCTCCACATGGGAAGCCGTCTCTCCCTTCTGTGCCGTTGCCCAAACGAATTGTGAAAAGGTATCAATGCAGATGTGCATGTACTGCCATCTGCCAAACTGCGGGAAATGTGTGAACATCCATTTGCCACACCTGATTGGCCTCTGTCCCTCGTGGGTTGACCCCCCACAGGGCCCCCCCATCGCCCCTGCACAATGCTGACAGGAGCGGACTATGCCTTGGACTTGAGAGAGTGGCAGGTGACACTGTCTAGCGAGCGCCTTGGCATTCTGGTGAAAGAATGCATGGCTTTGAATCGGAGTTGTGAATACTCCCAAAACTGACCATTGCTGAATTTCCTTTGCGGCCGCATCCGCTCTGCTATTGCCCGCGGAAATCGGACCAGGCAAGTCCTGGTGACTTCTGATGTGGGCGATATAGAGCGCTTCGGTGCGGTTTCGCAAGTGAAATTGAGCTGTGAGAAACAGACTCAGCAAATTTTTGTCTAACGCGGAAGTGATGTATGCTCCCGGTAGACTGTGAAGCAAATTTCTAACATACTGGCTGTCAGTTTTGATGTTGAGGCATTCTTTGGCAAAGGTGCGCAAAGCGAAGTTCACCGCTGCCAACTCTGCCCGCTGCACGGACTTCTGTGAAAGAGTTAGAAGCGTGCGCCAAGCCTGGTCCTCTTGCCAAGTTAAAACACCATATGTACGACCCCCATCCGTGAAAACTGTTCTGGCCCCCTGAAGTGGAACCAGCGACATCAATTCACACAAACTGACTGTCTGCGTTTGAAGCGAGATGAGTCTGGGGTCTTTTGGCAAGTGGTATGCCAAGCATCCAGTGAATCCCTCCAAGGCAATTGGAAGCGAGTCACCGAGCTGCATCAGCTGCTGAACTTGCTCTTTTGTGAATGGGACCACGATTTTTGCTAAATCGTGCCCTGAGATGTCCCTTGCTCTCAGCCTTCCTCGGTAGACCACCGCGGAGACCAGTTCCTGGGGGGGGACGATGTTTTGGGAAGAGGTGTTTGGTAAGTACACCCATTCCACGATACTTGCCCCTCGCTCGGAGTCCACTCCCAGGGCTCCGGTGAACATGGATCCGGTCCGAACGATGTATAGGTTCAGGATCGGAGCATATGGCCCCTGAGTAATCCTGTCTACCCACCTCTGGCTGAGAACTTGGTTGACCTTTTCAAGAGTCAAGCATGCCTCTCGAGGAATTTGTATCCAGTCTGCCGGCTGCTTACCTAACGTTAGCGAGCGAGAAGAGCGGTCTCAAAAGATCCGTATCCAATCTGAAGTATGGTCTGGCCCAATTAATGTTTCCTAAAACCTGCTGCAACTCTACCAGGGTGACTGAGACCTTCAAATTGATCTGGGGCAAAACTGGTGCTGCGAAAGAACGGAGAAGCCGATGACCCAAATATGAAAATGGCTCGGTTCTCTGAACTTTCTCTGGGGCAATGAGTAACCCTTTTTCCCCCAGGGTGGCCTGGAGGTCCTTAAACATTTCGCTGCCGAGTTGCGGTGCTGCGACCAAGATGTCATCCATGAAATGACACACTAAAGCTGTGGGGTGAAGGTTTCGAAACTTTGCCAGTGCATTGTGAACATAAATTTGGCACAGGGTGGGCGAATTGAGCATCCCCTGTGGCAAATATTTCCACGCGTAACGCTGCGTGGGCTCTCTGTGGTTCACAACTGGCACTGTAAAGGTGAACCTTTCCCTGTCCCTAGGATCTAGGGGAATTGTATAAAAGCAATCCTTAAGGTCTACGACCAAGATCTCCCAACCCTCGGGGATCATATTTGGATTCGGAATGCTGCATTGAAGCGGACCCATTGGCTGAATACATTTATTGATCTCTCTGAGATCATGGAGGAGTCGCCACTTCCCCGTCTTCTTTTTGATGACAAATATAGGCGAATTCCAAGGACTGGTGGACTGCTCTATATGTCCTTAACCAACTGTTTCAGGCCGACTAATTTCTCCCCTACTACCGGCCATTGTTCCACCCAGACAGGCGTGTTGGTAAGCCATTTAAGTGGCAGAGCCATTACTCGAAGGTAAGAGTGGCACGGCATTGCTGCAAAATGTCTCGCCCCCAGAGGTTGACGTGCACGTCCAGAATGTGCGGTCGGACGACCGCTGTGCCGTCAGCCTTAGGGATTGTGACTTCCACCCACTCCTGGCTTCTAAACGCTTCTTGGATGCCACCTACCCCCCACACATCAGAGACCGGCTCAATGGCCCACTCCCGCGGCCACTGACTTTGGCTGACCACGCTGACGTCAGCTCCGGTATCCAGCAGCCCAGTGAACGGTTTTTTATTTAAAAATACCTCTATGACTGGTCGCCGTTTCCATTCTATGTTGGTTTCCACTGTCACTAAGACCTGGTATCCTTGCACTGCCCCACTTGTGCTTGAGCGGTCTTCCGACCCGGACTCTGAGCTGTCCCTGAGCCTTCCCTGGCTATCTGCTGGCGAGTTACAAGAAACCATAATCAGTTGCGCTAACGTGTCTCCCTTGTGAATGGTCTTGGGTAGGTGCGTCCAGAGTTGAACTTGGAGAACACCCGAAAAATTGGAGTCAATGACTCCTGGAATTACAAGAATTCCTCGTGCTCCTGCAACACTACAAGGCAAAACTAAGTCTATGAAGCCTTTGGGCAGGGGTCCCATGTACTGAGAATCGACCATATAGACTGTGCCTGGCAAGTCGCATGTAACGTCTGCCTGGCAAGTCAATTCTAGCCCTGTGCTACCTTTGGGACTGGCCTGCGCCTTCGCAATGTTGGGAATGTGATTGGAATCTAATCCAGCTCTGGCTCTCCCAGAGCGAGGGAGGCCTCTGTTTGGACCGGGGCCAGAGACATGCCCGCATTCCGGTTTCCCGAATTCGGACAGAATTTGGACCAATGGAAGCCTTTGTTACACTTTGGACACGGGGTGGTTGGAACCTTGGGACAGCCGGCATGTTGTCCGCCGCCCTTGGATCGGCACTCCCTAGCGAAGTGACCGATTTTGCCACAATTGTGACATGTTCCTTGGGTCTTGTTCTTGGGTTTCCTACCCCTTGCACCGCCGCTGCCAACAGACCCATTTTGTAGGAATCTGTGCCAACGTCGGCGCAAGCCCTAATCATGTCCGTGAGAGTCAGGTCAGGACGATTGCCCAGTGACTGCAAGATCTTACGGCAGTCGAGATTGGCGTTGTCCTTAGCCAATTTCATCATGAGCTCTTGTTGGGCTTGCTCATTATCAATCTGTCTACTGACTGCTTCCTCCAGTCGATTGATAAAGTCCATGTAGGACTCCTGGGCACCCTGTTTGACTGCGGTGTAATTTTTGGCCACTTTGCCAGTTGCTGGGACCTTGAGAAAAGCCCTGAAGGCTGTCTCAGCTGACAACTGAAGGGTGGCAAGTGGCAAGGCGGTCTGCGCATCGATGGATTCGAAGGCACCTGAGCCATATAGTTGGCCAGGAATTATTGCCCCGCCCATCCTGGCAGCCCTTGCCTGAGCCTCAAGACGATACTCGCTGTCCAATAGCAAATACTGGCTGGGGTTCAGCATCATTCGCATGACGGCTTTCCAGTCATGCGGAATGAACATCGTGTTTTCACACACTTGCTGAAGCGTGCCCCTAGTGAAGCGACTCTGAAGTCCTGTCTCTGAAATGGCCTTCCGTATAGCCATGAGAAGCTTGTACGGAACTGGTGAATGAACTATCTGCTTCTGCCCTGTAAGGGCATCTACCTCCAAGCGAATTGGACAAATCTGGCTAAGCTCAGCTAGTTCTTCTGCTGGCAATTCCCCCTTCCTGATCTCTTCCTCAATTGTGCGCTGAAGGGCACTCTTGGTAGTTCGGGAACCCGTAGCTGTCAGAGAAGCGCCAGCGCTCCTCATTCCATGCATTCCACCGGTGACATCTGCAGCTGCCACCGAGGGAAAGCTCCCTACACTACCCTGCTTGAGCTGAAATGACGGATAGAGAGCCGTGGGCACTGATGGCTCTGATGGCGCTGGGGGTTCTTTGGTCTCTATCTGGACTGGGTCCACCTCTGCTAAGAGTTTCCTACATTTGCTCCATGTGCGAATTACGCCATCTGGAGCTCTCGGGGGTTGCTGAATGCAGACTCCTATCTGATCCCAGAGCTGAAGGGTTAACGTGCCTACTTCTGGGTAGAGCAGGCAGTGTTCCCTCAAGAACACCAAAAGCCGCGCTAGTTCTCCACTGTGAAAGCTTATCTGGTATACCCTGGCCAGGGCCTTGAATTCCTCTACATGAATTCTTTGACTAGCGGACAAACGTTGCCGCTGAGGACAAGTCCCCATATTACCTGCTGGTCCTTCGAAGTCTCCTTCTCGGGATGAGTCGACGCGTCTGAAGTTCAGGCAATAGGTTTTGCGTGACGAATCTCTGGGTAGAGCTTGGAGCGTGGGCTGCTGCCTCGGGCCCTCGGTGGCCTCTGCGCTGTCAGGGGTTCACAGCCGACCCTGAGCAGAATGCGTTTTCCCATGCTGCAACCGCCGCGATAGCTAGAGCAAGCTGTAGGATGCTTCTCAGAAATGGCTTTCCGACCGGGGCTGCCGCGCCGTTCTCCGGGGTGATCGGACATGGTTCTAGCATAGAACCGGACCACGTAGGTCGCTTACTCATGAGTAGGATCACGTCTCGGGGTCACCAGATGTTGGATCGGGGCCATGAAGCAGCCGTTGGGTCCCAGAGGAGACGGGTCAAGTAACGACACGAGACAAGATGGAGCGAAGACCAGTGGTTTATTGAGGGAAAATCATCATCATATATAGGAATTCAAGGCAGCGTGTGATAGAATCGTCATCTGACAGAAAATCACATCGCGTGTTTACACGGGTTAATTGGGAACCTCTCCCGTGGAAGTTAATTAACTAAATTAAACACTGGCAGGGGAAGTCTATTGTTCCTAGCTTACCCAAGAGTAAACATGGCCATTGTTGACGTTAGGGCTTGGGGTAATTCGCAGGTGCGATATTACCTATTACCTAACCGCTTAGTTAGACATTCAATTTCCTCCTGCTCGGACTGTTTGTCAGGTCAGATATGGGTGAATCAATCTTATGACTATTAATCCGCTCCCCAATTTCTGTCCCCTCGGAGCCCAAAGCTCGGAGCGTTCTCACAAGTCATGGCCTCTGTCAGGGACAGTATGCCAGTTGTGCTTGCGGATCCCACAGAGACTGGCACTTTTCCCATCAAAACTCATTTAAGTCCTTTCATTACAGTGAGTCTAACATTAGACTTAGCTTATCTGCCCACATATGTGACATATAAGCAGAACTGGGGCACTCTAAGACAGCATTTCCCAAACTATGTTCTACAGAACACTGGTGAACTTCAATTTCCAGAAGCCAGGTCAGTACAAGATGTCTGGATGATGTAATCAAAGAACATCTTGGGCCCCAAGATTGAGAACCACTGGTTGGAAACCACTGATTGGGACTCTCTTGATTTTTATCACTGTTCAGGCTGTCCTTTGCTATGTAAAGCTTGGGATCCTATTTCCTGCTGGAAAATGGGCACGATATTGTATGGTAACATATCAGACAACTTCCTAGCTTTTTGAATCATGAATACATGTGGAAATGAGATGTGGAAATGAGATAGTAGAAGGGCAAGAGGTTAACCTAAGGCATGATCTAACAAAAGAAATTTTGAGAAGGCAAGCAGCATGGGCAGCTTTTAACAATATAAAGGATATGCTTAGTGAAGCAAAAATGAGAAAATTACAGGCTGAACTTGTCAACACCACCATTCTGCTTGCTTTATTATTTTGTTGTTCAGTTGCACAGTCAATTCCAACCCTTTGCGACCCTATGGACCACTGCCCGCCAGGCACCCCTGTCCTCCACCATCCTCCTCAACCCCCCCACCAGGTCTGTGCCTATTGCATCTACAATACCATCTAGCCATCTCATTTTTGGCCACCCCCTTCTTCTTTTGCCCTCAACCTTTCCCAGCATCAAGGCTTTCTCAAGTGAATCCTCTCTTCTCATTTGATGTCCAAAGTACTTTAGCCCCATCTTTACTATTTGACCTTCTAAGGAGCACTCAGGGTTGATTAATTCTAAGATCGACCTATTCGTTCTCCTCACTATCCAGGGTACTCTCAAAACTCTCTTCCAACACCACATTTCAACGGCATCTATTCTTCTGCGCTCAGCTTTCTTTATGGTCCAGCTCTCACAATCATACATTACCACCAGGAATACCATTGCCTTGACTATGCGAATTTCTGTTTGTAAGGTGATGTCTCTACTTTTGACTATGTTCCCCAGGTTTCCCATAGCTTGTCTCCCCAGAATCAACCTCCTTTTTATTTCATGGCTGCAATCCCCATCTGCAACGATCTTTGATCCTAGAAAAGTAAAGGCTGTCACTGCTTCTACCTCTTCCCCATCTGTTTTCCAGGAACTGATAGGGCCTGTTGCCATTATCTTGGTTTTCTTTATGTTGAGTCTTAAACCAGCTTTTGCACTTTCCTCTTTCAACCCAAGCAGGATTTTTTTAGGTCTTCCTCACTTTCTGCCATTAGGGTAGTATCATCTGCGTATCTCAAATTGTTGATGTTCTCCCAGCAATTTTGATCCCAACTTGTGATTCGTCCATTCCTGCATTGTGCATTATGTGCTCTGTGTATAAGTTTAATAAGCAGGGTGACAAAATGCAACATTTTCTTACTCCTTTTCCTATTCCAAACCACTCCGTCATTCCATATTCTGTCCTAACTATTGCTTCTTGACTCATGTACAGATTTCTCATGAATCATATAAGGTGTTCTGGTATTCCAATCTCTTTAATTCCTTGCCACATTTTGTTTTGGTCCACACAATCAAAGGCCTTGGTGTAGTCAATGAAACCGAAGTAGACTTGTTACTCATATTCCTTTGTTTTCTCCATGATCCAGCGTATGTTGGCAATGTGGACTCTAGTCCCCCTGCCTCTTCGGAACCCAGCCTGCACTTCTGGTAATTCTCTCTCCACGTGCTGCTGAAGTCTATCCTGTATTATCTTGAGTATAACCTTGTTAGCGTGTGAGATGAGCACAATTGTTCGATAATTTGAACTTTCTTTGGCATTACCCTTTTTTGGGATTGGAACATATACTGATCTTTTCCAATCCTGTGGCCATTGTTGTGTTTTCCAAATGTGCTGGCATATAGAATGCAATAATTTGATTCCATCATCTTTTAGGGCTTTGAAAAATTCAGCTGGAATACCATCATCTCCACTGGCTTTGTTGTTGGCGGTGCTTTTTAGGACTTTCCTGACTTCACTCTCTATGATGTCTGGCTCAAGTTCAATGTTCTCATCTTTGAGATTATCCGGGTGTTGAGGTCCTTTTACAGTTCCTCTGTGTACTCTTACCATCTTTTCTTAATCTCTTCTGCATCAGCTAAATCCTTGCCGTTTTTGTCCCTTATCATGGTCATTTTTGCTTTAAAAGTTCCCTTGATTTCCCCAGTTTTTTTTAAAAAAAGATTTCTGGTCCTGCCTCTTGTGTTGTTTTCCTCTATTTCTTTGCACTGCTCATTTCGGTAGCTCTCCTTATCTCTCCTTGCTTTTCTTTGAAATTCTGTATTCAAGTGATTGAATTTTTTTCCTTTCTCCTTTACCTTTTGCATTCTTTCTTTCCTCTTCTTTCCTTCTGAAAGTATCATTTTTCCTAAAGCCGGAACTGCTGGCATAGTGAATTTAGTAGCAATTCTACCCCAACTATCTCAAGGGTGAAGGACCACACTGTTGCACTATTAACTGGCACCATGTATTAAGAAAGGAATTTGGTAAATGTCTCCCTTGCTCACAAGCCAATTGTACCCAATTCTAGGGTGCATTGCTCATTTCCATTTACAGGCAAAGAGCCAACACTGTCTGCATTTGCAGACATTTCCATGGTCATGTGGCAGGCATGACTAAATGCAGTGATCTGGATCCTAGGAAAGTAAAGTCTGTCACTGCTTCTACTTCTTCCCCATCTATTTTCCAGGGAGAGATAGGGCCTGTTGCCATTATCTTGGTTTTCTTGATGTTGAGTCTCAAGCATACAGAATACTGTTACTTTTCCCACCAAAGCCATAACTATTTATCTACTTGCAATTTCTTGCTTTCAAATGGCTAGATTGGCAGGAGTTCGAACAGAGACAGGAGCTCACCCTGTCATGCAGCACTCGGGTCTTGAACAGTTGACATGTTAACTGTCATCATATTCAGCATCTTAATCACTACGCCACTGCAGTCTCAAGGAAGGAATTAGCCAGTATTTTTTTTAAAAAAAAAAACAACCTTTAAGGCAAGTCTTAATAATTCTTTTAGAAATGAAAGTTCTGCAGACCTTATATAGGAGGTGATTGTATAAGAAACCCTCTTTCTTAATCTGAGAGTTTTATATTTATTTTTTCTAACACATTGATTTGGATGCCTTTGTACGCCTCTCACACATTCCATTAGTATAAGACCGCTTAGTGAAAAAAGCCCTAGAATTTAACCTTCATGGCCCCTGTCTATCTATTCAATTTATGATCCTTAAAAAGGACTCAAGCAATCTTATTATATATAGTTTATTCTTGTCCAAAAGGAGAGGGAGAATGTTGCGTTGAAGCATATACCTCAAGTGGCAAAGGACACAGTCTTCTGGGAAGTTCTATTATGTCAGCCTTGTTACAATTAGTAGAAATTATACAAGAGTCACAGCCAAAATTCCACACTTACCTAATACACATTCCGATCCATGTATTGGATATATCCTCTATAGTCAGGAATTATGCTGTTTAGGAGCATTGTGTATTAAGGTTCCTACTGCTGTTGACATGCTAAATCTGGCTTGGAAATTACCTTGTTTTACCCAAAAAAAGAACACACATGGAACATCATCTTACCATATAATTCTGTGCCAGTGTCCTGAAAATATCCCTCATCAGATGTGATTCTTGTGATACAGTGGGAAATGTGGGAAAGAATTCATCTTAAATGGGGATTATAAAGGTAACAGCGTGGATAGTTACATTTCAGAAGTGATTTATTATGTTATTTGTTACAACACATACTATAGCAGAAATCCTGTTTATGCAGTTATGCCACATAAGGCTGATGATGGCATCAGGTGTGGGAATTCTTCATCTTGACAGCATCAATACTGTATTCACAAATTAAAGCCTCTCCACCCCACTGCCACAGATATGAAGAAACCACCTGCAGCATCTGTAACAGTATTGGACACAATGCTGTCCCTTCAGTAGTGACACCGTACCTGCGTTATTATATTGACTCATATAGGCTCCATCATCAAGTGCAGCTAAATGGTCCAATGACTGAGGCAAAATTGCCCCTTTTCCCTTGGTCACCACTCAGGGGTAGTGCTCCTGCACTACTTTGATTGTTCAATATTCACGTGAATATTGAATATGGCCCTTGCTCCAGGGAAGGGAATATTGGAGTAAAACTAAATTTGTGATTCTAATCAGCATTTTCTTTTCAAATATTTTCCTAGGTTTTTCTTAAGAGGTAGGGAACTGTGACCCTCTAATGTTGGATGACAAGTCCTATCATCTGTCAATTTGCCTGGGTTGGCTAAGGAGGACAGAAACTAGAGTCTCACAGCATCCATAGGGCCGTAGGCTCCCCAACCTAGATTTAGAGAATCAAAAATGTTACTAGGCCATACATGAGCTCTGAGGAATTGCCTTTTTGTCCTAGAAATGTATTAAATGCCTTCTGGAAAGAGAGTCAGATTTTAAAGTGTTTTGCATATTTCATATGGAAAGAATAAATTTTGTTCTGTAAAATTCCTTTGACATTCATCGACAGAACTGAAGTCACACATTCTTTATGAAATACCACTGCCTTGCTAATAAACGGATCCCAGCAGTCACGTTTGTGCTGCTTAATTTGCTTCCGTAGAGTCATATTGTAATTCTGACACAGTGAAAAATTGCCTTGCTAAATTGCACAGTACTTTTGCTTCTCATGGTGTTTGGTAAAATGTTTGTTATTCAGGAGCTGGGGATGCTGTCTAATGAGCATTATCTTAAACTAAGCTAGTCATATTATTTCTGTCATGATCCTGAGATGCTTAAAGCAGTATTTAGGTTGCATCTTTCTCTGTGTGTGTATGCATTAAACTAACTTTAGAAGTTCAGTTAAAATGTGTAATATCTTAGGATGAGATAAGATAGAATGCTAGTAAAGTAGTTGTAAAGTTTAACTTACCTTAGAGTTAGAAGGTAGAATTGTGTGTGCTAAGTTAGCTTGCTTAGAAGTTAGTTCACTTGTTTAGAATTAATTAAAATGTTTAGTTTAGCTTATAGAAATTTATGCTTTAAGCTAGCTGTTATGAGTTAAGTAGAAATGTTTAGTTAAGTTGATAAAAATATAAATCACTAACTTAGTGCCTGGCTTTACCCGGGTTTGTTTGTTTGTTTTTGGGGGGCAGGTGCCCTGACATCCTTCCTGGGTTGGTGGCTTCTGGGCCATGCCCACCGCCGCAGTCCCTTTCTATTGTCCATGTTACCTGACCAGGTTGTATTTCCCACCGCTGATACCCTCGTCCCTATGGCCGCCGCCGTTTAGGCCTCCTGGTCTCTACTGTTCGAACGGCCGGCCTGCTATTCTTGTTGTGCTTGGGCATGTCATGTTCCTCACTGGGCGCCGACTGTGTTTGTCCGGGCCACCTGCTTGCAGGGACCCGCTGCCCGCTGGTGTTCTTGGGCGACCACGGCGGCCCGCTCGCTGTGGCCTCATGTTCCCTGGCCTGGGGCACAAGATTATTTGACAGCTGCCTACTGCATGTGCGGCGGCCATTGGTGTTGTGGCTGTGCATCTCCTGTGACAAGCAATGAGTGGGTTGGTCCGGTCTGCCCTCATGCAGGGACCCGCCACATGCTAGGGTCCTCAAGTGGTGATGGCGGCCCGCTTGCCACAGCCCCATGTTCCATGGCCAGGGGCGCAGGCGTTCCCCACGGCCACTTCTGCACATTCGGTTTCTGTTGGGGCTGCGGCCGTGCATCCATCCTGTGCTCGTGCTGGCCTCCCTGATTTGCTGTGCCATGCCGCGGTGGCCACTGGGACTTGTGGTTTTGTATTTTTCTCATTTGGGGGGGTGTAGGGCCCCCCGTCGGCCATGGTTCCCCAGCACAAACCAAGCTGGAGCAGCAAGGTAGGTGCTTGCCAAATTTCAGGGGGTTTGGTCTAGGGGTGTGGGAACGCATACAGGACATACAAACAAACACCTCGGTTTTATATATATAGCTTCGTTACTTACATGCTTAGTTAAGCTGATAGAAATAGAAATCACTTAGTTGCTTTCATGTATTCAAAAAGATTGAGAAACATAAGAACATAAGAACAGCCTTGCTGGAACAGGCCACAGCCCATCCAGTCCAGCATTCTGTCTCACACAGTGGCTCACCATTTCCGTCAGGGTATTCCCAAGGAGATGCCTTCACCTGCTTAGGATTCCCTGGAAATGGCATCGAGAGATATCCTGCCTATCTCTCCAACCCCGAGGTAGTCCTTAAGTATCCATAATTATAGCCATTGATACCCTTGTCCTCCATGAACTTGTCTAATCCTTTCTTAAAGCTGTCAAGACTGACAGCAGTCACCACTTCTTCTGGCAGGGAGTTCCATAGACCAGTGATCCTCTGGTTGAAAAAGTACTTTCTCTTATTTGTTTGAGAACTAGTACCCAAAAGTTTCATCGAGTGTCCCCTAGTTCTTGTGTTGTGCAATAGGGAAAACAGTTTTTCCTTATCTACTTTGTCCACACTGTGCATGATTTTATAAACTTCAATTAGGTCACCTCTTAGATGCCGTCGTTCAAGAGTGAAAAGGCCCAACCGTTGCAGCCTCAGATGGTAAGGAAGGTGTTCCAGTCCCCTAATCATTTTGGTTGCCCTCCTCTGCACTTTCTCCAAATCCATAATATCCTTCTGGAGGTATGGCGACCAGAACTGTACACCGTATTCCAGAAGGGGCCTCACCATAGATTTATAAAGAGGCAAAATGACATGTGCTGACTTATTTTCTATACCCTTCCTAATGATCCCTAACATTGAGTTTGCTTTTTTCACTGCTGAGGCACACTGGGTTGACACCTTCATTGAGTTGTCCACCAGGACACCAAGGTCCCTTTCCTGGTTTGTCGCAGAGAGTTCAGACCCCATCAGTTTATAAATGTAATTGGGGTTTTTTGCCCCAACATGCATCATTCTGCACTTACTAATGTTGAAGCTCATTTGCCACTGTTTTGCCCACTCCTCCAGTGTCAAGAGATCCCTCTGGAGCTCCTCACAATCTCTCACAGTTTTCACTACCCTGTATAATTTAGTGTCGTCAGCAAATTTGGCTACCTTGCTTTTTACTCCTACCTCTAGATGATTTATGAAGAGGTTGAAAAGCAGGGGTCCCAGTACTGAACCTTGGGGGACCCCACTCTTTACTTCCCTCCACTTGGAGAAGTGTCCATTTAGTGCTACCCTTAATTTCCTGTCCCTTAGCCAGTTGCTGATCCAGGACAAGACCTGTCCCTTTATTCCATGACTGGTAAGTTTATTCAAGAGCCTTTGGTGTGGGACCTTGTCAAAAGCCTTCTGAAAGTCCAGATAAACAATGTCAACTGGATCCCGCTTATCCACATGCTTGTTGACACTCTCAAAAAATTCCGACAGATTAGTGAGGCATGATTTGCCCTTGCAAAAGCCATGTTGGCTCTCCTTTATCAGCACTTCTCTTCTATGTGCCTATTAATTCTATCTTTTAGGATGGTTTCCATCACTTTACCTGGGACACATGTCAAACTGACAGGTCGGTAATTTCCTGGATCACCCCTGGATCCTTTTTTGAAAATTGGTGTTACATTCGCTACCTTCCAGTCATCAGGCACAAAGCCTGATTTGAGGGAAATATTATATATTTTGGCTAGGAGATCAGCAATTTCATCTTTAAATTCCCTGAAACTCGTGGATTGATGCCATCTGGTCCTGGTGATTTGTTAGTGTTTAGCTTAACAAGACATGCAAGGACCTCCTCCCTGGTTATTTCTATCTTGCTTAATTCTTCAGTTTCCCTCCCTACGAAGATAGGCTCTGTTTTGGGCATGTGGTCTCTGTCTTCTTCAGTGAATACTGAAGCAAAGAATTCATTGAGTCTCTCTGCAATCTCTGTTTCCTCTTTAATAACCCCTTGCCTTCCATTGTCATCTAATGGTCCAATGGCCTTCCTAGTTGAGTTCTTACTTCTAATGTACTTAAAGAAGTATTTGTTATTTCTCTGAGTATTTTTAGCTATACGCTCCTCAAAGTCTTGCTTTGCTTTTCTGATTGTTGCCTTGCATTTGTTCTGCCAGAATTTATGTTTCTGCCTGCTGTCCTCATTCGGACAAGCCGTCCACCTTCTAAATGAGCTTTTCTTGCTCTTGATCACTTCCCGAACAGTTCCTGTAAGCCACATCCGAGTCCTCTTGGACCTGGCAGTGCCCTTTTTCCTTTTGGGTATGCATTCCAATTTTGGCCTCTGTTATTGTTTTTGTAAACAGCCTCCATGCCTCTTGGAGTGTTTGGACTCTCTCAATTTTCCCTTTCAGCTTCTTTTTTACTAGTTTCCTCATCTTTGGGAAATTTCCTTTTTGAAAATTTAAGGTCTCTGTGTTAGATTTTATCAGTGACTTGCAGTCTATGATCAAGTTAAAAAAAAAGCAAGGTAGCTGTTATGTATGTATGCATGTTCATTATACTGTAAGGCAAGATTGTAACCACTCCAGATACAAACGATATCAGCTATAAAGGAACGCGAGCAGACAGCCTATAGAGGGCAGCTGCGAGCGTTCACTCTCACATGGTTCACATTGCTCAATCACGGACAGCCGCGGGAAAACCTTCCCCGCATTCAGCAGCTGAAGAAAGACCTGCATTCAGCAGCTGAAGCAAGACCTGCATTCAGCAGCTGAAGAAAGACCTGCATTCAGCAGTTGAAGCAAGACCTGCATTCAGCAGCTGAAGAAAGAGGCGTGCCTGGGCGAGGCCACGCCGGTAGCAACCAATCAGCTACCGTGCTACAAGATTCAAATGTAGAGAGCTACTGTATATATTGAGATGTATCACCGCCATTACCTCATGCTTCACTGGAACCTCATGCAATGCAATAAACCTGTGTTAAACCAACCCTTCGGTTGTCCGGTCGTCTTTGGTCCCATACACTAAACTGGCGACGAAGGTGGGATATGGCTGCCCACGGGACCAAGACATGCGCCGGCTACGAGATCAGGAAGCCGGGAGACTTGGAGCTGTTTGAGATAGACTTCAACGCTGCGCTGGTGGAGCTCGAAGTCTCCGACGAGGCCAAAAAGAGGGCCATCTTCGTCCGCATGCTCGGACAAGAAACCAAGAGGACCTTGGTGGACCTGATCGCGCCGTGGAAGGTGGGCGACCTCAAGGCCACAGAGCTCCTGGCGGCGCTGCGCGCCCATCTCCGGCCGGCAATAGCGATGTTCCCCGCTCGGAGCGCGTTCTGGAGGCGAGTCCAGGCACCCGGAGAATCGGTCGATGAGTTCGCCGCGGCCCTGCGGTTGGCCGCCGGCCCATGCAAGTGGGAACTCCCCGACGTCACCCTCCGGGACTGCCTGCTCTGCGGTCTGAGGGACACAGAGACTCAGCGCGCGCTGATGAAAAGGGAGCCGCCTCCCATGTGGCAACAAGTCCTCGACGCGGCACAGGCCGCAGAGGCCACGTCGGCCGGGGTGCACGAACTTCAGGACTGGCGCCCGAAGACCGCCAAGGCAGAGAGTTCGGTGCGCGCGGCCCGGCGGACTTCGAACTCGTCCTCTGCAGAGAGCAGCGACGACGAGGACGTCCGGAGGGTCCAGAGAGAGGGCCGGCGCTGCGATGGCTGCGGCGCCGCCCACGCCCGCACCAAATGCCCATTCCGCAAGGCCGAGTGCCACAACTGCGGCCGGCGCGGGCACATCGCCAAGGTCTGCCGGAAACGACGCGAGGCCACCCGGAGTTCTCCAGACCGCTCGGCGAGGCAGGACCGCACCACGAGGCAGGACCGCACCACGAGGCCGAAGGACGGCACACGGACCACGAGGACGCGGGACGGAGTAGGGCGAGTCTCCGACGACAGCGAGGACGACGCGCCGGTTTGCAGCGTTTCCACGGAGCACCCCCGTTACTTCGTTGAGGTAGTAATACAAGGGGCCCCTGTTAGGATGGAGGTGGACTCGGGTTCCTCATACTCCATTATTTCCCAGGGGGAGTTCATGAAAATTGCCCCCCGCGTGCGGCCCAAGCTCAAGGCGTTGAGGGCCACACTGAAGGACGTGCAGGGGAAACGCATCCCAGTGTTGGGGGTTGGGAAGTTCCAGGTCCAGTTCAAAAAGTACACCGCAACGCTTCCCTTAGTCGTCCTCAAGGGGGGTAAATGCAGCCTCCTCGGGACTCAATGGTTCCAGCCCCTGGGGTTGTTCATTGGGGGGGTGCACGCCGTGGGAGCACACGCCGCCGGGACTGATCCAATACAGAGCGTGTGCGACGCGCACCCCGAGGTTTTTAAAAAGGGGCTAGGGAAATTCAAGGGCCCCCCAGTGACTTTCGACCTGGACCCTGGAGTGCGTCCAATCAGACTTAAACCGCGCAGAGTGCCTTTCGCACTAAAGGACAAAATTGAGGCGGAATTGGACAAATTAGTGGGCCAGGGGATTCTTGTTCCTGTTGATTCTGCGGAGTGGGAAACTCCAATTGTAACAGCGCTCAAGGCCAACGGGGAAGTCCGAATATGCGCTGATTACAAGTGCACCATCAATAAGGCGATCCGCCCTAATGCGTATCCGGTGCCGGTAGTCAGCCACTTATTGGCCAGGTTACACGGGGGGAGGTGTTTCGCCAAACTCGACCTGGCCCAAGCCTACCAGCAACTCCCGGTGACCCCCGCCGCAGCTGCTGCACAAACCATAGTCACCCACAAAGGGGCGTTCCAGGTTTCGCGCCTCCAATTCGGCGTGAATTCGGCGCCCGGGATTTTCCAGTCATTGGTGGAACGCCTCCTGAAGGGGTTGGAGGGGGTGTTACCCTATTTTGATGACGTATTAATTACAGGGGGGAGCCGGGCCGAATTAGCAACAAGGTTGGGAAAGGTCCTGACAATATTCGAAAAGGTGGGGTTGAGGTTGCGGAAAGACAAATGCGTCTTCTTCGCTACAGAGGTTGAGTTCCTAGGGTTCCGTGTTACTCCCGAGGGAATTAGGCCAGCCCAATCCAAGGTAGCCGCCATCAAAAAGGCCCCTCGCCCCACCTCCAAGCCCGAGTTGCAGTCGTTCCTCGGACTGCTCAACTTCTACCACTCCTTCCTCCCGCGGAAGGCAGCCGTGGCAGAACCGCTACACAAATTGTTAAAAAAGGACGAGGCATGGAAGTGGGGCGACGTCCAGGAAAAGGCTTTCAATGACCTGAAGCGACTCCTGGCATCAGATGCTGTACTGACCCACTTCAATCCCAAACGCCCGGTGGTCCTGATATGCGATGCATCCCCGGTGGGGGTGGGGGCGGTGCTTTGCCACGTGCTGGAGAACGGTAGGGAGGCCCCGATAGCTTTCTACTCTAGATCCCTGTCCCAAGCGGAGAGGAATTATGCTCAAACAGACAGAGAGGCGCTAGCAATAATTGCGGGGACCAAGAAGTTTCATGATTTCGTGTACGGCCGCCCCTTCACCATAGTGACTGACCACAAGCCTTTGCTGGGCATCTTCACCGCAGACAAGCCCACACCCCAGATCCTGTCCCCGAGAATGCTCAGATGGGCCATTTTTCTCAACGCGTATCAGCACGCGTTGGTATACCGGCCCGGGAGGGAGATAAGCCATGCCGACGCTCTGTCGAGGTCCCCCATTCCCCGGGATTGCTGCCACGTGGGCGGAGTAGAGAGGGACCACCAGGTCTTAATGATAGAGGTCCTAGACTCCCCTCCAGTAGTACCGGCCGAAATCGCCAAAGCGACAGGCAAGGACAAAGCGCTGGCCACAGTTTGCTCCTGGGTGCAGAAAGGGTGGCCCGTGTCTTCCCCAGCAGCGGAATTCGACACATTCTTCAAAAAGAGATTAGAGTTGTCCCTGGAGAGGGGTTGCCTCTTGTGGGGACAGCGGGTAGTGATCCCCACGTCTCTCCGGCCGAGGGTGCTTAAACTGCTGCACGTCAGCCACCCGGGGATCGTACGCTCTAAGGCACTAGCCCGCAGTTACTTTTGGTGGCCCCAGTTAGACGCCGACATCGAACACATGGTCGGCACTTGTGAGGCGTGCCAAAGCTCAAGGCCAGAAGAGGCTCGCTCGCCACCTAGGGAATGGGACGCTGCGAGGGGACCCTGGTCCCGAGTTCACGTAGACTTTGCTGGCCCATTCAGGGGAACGCTTTTCCTCCTCGTGGTGGACGCGTTCTCTAAGTGGTTGGAGGTCATTCCAGTCTCGAGCACCTCCTCGACCACAACCATTAAACAGTTAAGGAGGGTCTTTTCCACGTTCGGTTTACCCGACACCCTCGTCAGCGATAACGCTAGCTGTTTCACGTCCGCCGAGTTCAGGGCATTCATGGAACGCAACGCCATTCGGCACGTCACCTCCGCCCCCTTTCACCCGGCCACCAATGGCCAAGTAGAGCGCCTCGTGCGCACCACGAAAGACGCGCTACTGCGCATGGGTCCCGGAGACCTCGACCTGAAATTGTGCCAATTCCTGCTGAGATACAGGGTCACCCCCTTAGCGTCAGGGTACTCCCCCGCAGAGCTGTTGATGCGCAGGAAGCTGGCCACGGGGATATCCAAGCTAGACCCCACGAGAGTAGAGGACAAGGGGCGGAACATAGGGGTGGAACCCACCAAGAGTTTCGGCATAGGCGCCCCAGTATACTGCAGGAATTACGCCAGCGCGGGGCCAGCCTGGGTGCCGGGCACCGTAGTAGACCAAACCGGCCCCGTCTCATACCGCGTAGAGACCAGTACAGGTTTCCTGTGGAGGCGACACGTGGACCAACTCAGGCGTAGGGTCCCCGGAGAGCAAGACGAGGATGAGGCCAGCATTGATTCAGCGTTAGGGTACTCCCCCACCCGTTTAGCCCAAGGGGGAGGAAAAGGGGAGCATGGGTCCCCACCAAGGGGGGAGGAAAGGGAATCGATCCACGGAAATCTTTTGCGGGAGTCCCTGCCAGAGAGGAGGAGCCCCGGGTTGCGGGAGTCCCCGTCAGAAAGGAGGAGCCCCAACCACACTCATACCCCGCGGAAGCCGCGGAAGTCCCCCCGAGGCTCAGAGGCCCATAGAGGTTTAGACGTTGATTTACAGTACCAGGGGGAGTTAGCGGAGTGGTCCCCCACCCGTCCTAGCGAAAAGAGGGGTTTCAGTTCAGCCCCTGGTACCTCCAGTCCCAGTAGCCCCTGTGAGTTAGAATGCAATATAGCGCCCATGTTCCGGAGACCGACACCTCCAAGACCAGAGGCATCAGCGAGTCCGCCCACCACCACAGTCTTAAGGTCCCCCGAGCAGGGATCAGAAGGTAGCCATTCCCCAAGGGCGACCTCATCGGTGCCGCGGTTCACACTAGGAGGGTCCCCGGGGTCCGAGGGCAATAGGCAGGGATTTACCTCCCAACTGTTCATCCCATTCCCTTCCCCAAGCGCAAGGCAGGCACGGACGCCCCACAGAGCCACTAACGAATCCCCGTTTCCCGTTGCAGGACAAGCGCCCGCGGAGTCAGGGATCACAGGCTCTCCAGAATTAGGGCAGGCGCAAGCACGCCCCAAGCGAACGTGCGGCAAGCCACAATGGTTGCGGGACTTCGTCCCATCCTAGGGGGGAGGGATGTTATGTATGTATGCATGTTCATTATACTGTAAGGCAAGATTGTAACCACTCCAGATACAAACGATATCAGCTATAAAGGAACGCGAGCAGACAGCCTATAGAGGGCAGCTGCGAGCGTTCACTCTCACATGGTTCACATTGCTCAATCACGGACAGCCGCGGGAAAACCTTCCCCGCATTCAGCAGCTGAAGAAAGACCTGCATTCAGCAGCTGAAGCAAGACCTGCATTCAGCAGCTGAAGAAAGACCTGCATTCAGCAGTTGAAGCAAGACCTGCATTCAGCAGCTGAAGAAAGAGGCGTGCCTGGGCGAGGCCACGCCGGTAGCAACCAATCAGCTACCGTGCTACAAGATTCAAATGTAGAGAGCTACTGTATATATTGAGATGTATCACCGCCATTACCTCATGCTTCACTGGAACCTCATGCAATGCAATAAACCTGTGTTAAACCAACCCTTCGGTTGTCCGGTCGTCTTTGGTCCCATACACTAAAGTAGCCAAATTTGCTGACGATACTAAATTATACAGGGTAGTGAAAACTGTGAGAGATTGTGAAGAGCTCCAGAGGGATCTCTTGACACTGGGGGAGTGGGCAAAACAGTGGCAAATGAGCTTCAACATCAGTAAGTGCAGAGTGATGCATGTTGGGGCAAAAAAACCCAATTACATTTATAAACTGATGGGGTCTGAACTCTCTGCGACAAACCAGGAAAGGGACCTTGGTGTCCTGGTGGACAGCTCAATGAAGGTGTCAACCCAGTGTGCCTCAGCAGTGAAAAAAGCAAACTCAATGTTAGGGATCATTAGGAAGGGTATAGAAAATAAGTCAGCAAGTGTCATTTTGCCTCTTTATAAATCTATGGTGAGGCCCCATCTGGAATACTGTGTACAGTTCTGGTCGCCATACCTCCAGAAGGATATTATGGAGTTGGAGAAAGTACAGAGGAGGGCAACCAGAATGATTAGGGGACTGGAACACCTTCCTTACCATCTGAGGCTGCAACGGTTGGGCCTTTTCACTCTTGAACGACGGCGTCTAAGAGGTGACCTGATTGAAGTTTATAAAATCATGCACGGTGTGGACAAAGTGGATAAGGAAAAACTGTTTTCCCTATCGCACAACACTAGAACTAGGGGACACTCCATGAAACTTTTGGGTACTAGTTCTCAAACAAATAAGAGAAAGTACTTTTTCACCCAGAGGATTACTGGTCTATGGAACTCCCTGCCAGAAGAAGTGGTGACAGCTGTCAGTCTTGACAGCTTTAAGAAAGGATTAGACAAGTTCATGGAGGACAAGGCTATCAATGGCTATAATTATGGCTACCTAAGGACAACCTCCGGGTTGGAGAGATAGGCAGGATATCTCTCAATGCCATTTCCAGGGAATCCTAAGCAGGTGAAGGCATCTCCTTGGGAATACCCTGAAGGAAATGGTGAGCCACTGTGTGAGACAGAATGCTGGACTGGATGGGCTGTGGCCTGTTCCAGCAAGGCTGTTCTTATGTTCTTATGTTCTTATGATTGGGTTGTGGTCACTGTTCCCTATTGGATCAGTCACATTAACATCTTGCACCAGATCCTGAGTATTACTCAGGATCAAGTCAAGGATTCTTGTACCTCTAGTTGGGTCTTCAACCATCTGTCCCAGGGAACAATCATTTAGCATATCTAGGAACTTTATCTCTTTATCATGTGCTGAACAACAGTTCACCCAGTCTATGTGAGGGTAATTGAAGTCCCCCATTATAACCAGGCTTTCCTTCTTGGATGCCTCCTTTACAACATTCTCCAACTGCCAGTCTCCCTCAAGAGTTTGGGTCGGAGACCGATAGTATATGCCTACTGTTAGACCATCCTTGTGGCCTAGTACTCTTACCCACAGAGCTTCTAATGGTGACTCCAAATCACCTAAATATTCCAATTCATACTATTTTATCACTTCTTTGACATACAAGGCTACACCACCTCCCGTTTGCCCCTTCCTATCCTTCCTGTACAGTTTGTAGCCTGGGATAACTATATCCCATTGGTTATCATCCATCCACCAGGTTTCAGTGATACCAATAATATCAATATTCTTATCTGTTGCTAAGTATTCCAGCTCCCCTATTTTGTTCTGGAGGCTTCTGGCATTTGTATACAAGCATTTATATATGCTTTCCTGATACAGTCTTTTGAGTTCAGTTGCATTGTTAGACTGCCTCTTGCATCCTTCTGCTAGAGTGCTGGTTACTAGCTCCTTGCTCTGCTCAGTAATTTTTGCATCCTCCTCACTACTCAAGTACACACTTCTGCTTGTTTAAAGAGAAGCTTCTGTGAGTGCATTACTCAGACATTCCAGAGGGATGACATCAGTGGGATAGAGCCAGAGGGATACTCAAAGTCTCTCTGGCCAAAAGTAAACTATTGGCAGGGTTCCATGACCCTTAGTGACTGTGGGAACTTTTAACCCTCTCTTAACCTTTATCTTTTCTGGCCCTTGATCTGTTACATCATAGGTCCAAGGTAGAGGAGTAAAGGTTAACTCCCAGAACCTTTGGGAGGACACCTGTGAGTGGCCAGGTATTTTTCCATGAGATAAACAAATTCCATTCCCATGGTGGGCCAGCTGCTTTTCCATGAGGCAAACACATTCCATTTCCATGGAAGGTCTGGTTCCTTCCCCTGATGTCAATACATTCCTGAGGGAAGGGAGACACCTGCAGAGACCCGGGACTTTCCCATGATGTAACCACTATAATGGCTATAATTATTTATACCTAAGGACAGCCTCTGGGTTGGAGAGATAGGCAGGATATCTCTCAATGCCATTTCCAAGGAATCCTAAGCAGGTGAAGCTTGGGAATACCCTGAAGCAAATGATGAGCCACTGTGTGAGACAGAATGCTGGACTGGATTGGCTGAGGCCTGTTCCAGCAAGGCTGTTCTTATGTTCTTGTGTACCTAATCCATTCCTAGGGAGGGGGAAGTCACTCATTTTCCATAATTTTCCCTATAAAAAGAGGTGCTTTCGAGCCCTCAAACCAGTTCTCTAATAGACTCCTGAAAGGGCTGTTTCCATTGGCTGAACCGATCCTGAAAAGGAAATCCAGAAAAGGAATTGGCAGGATGAGCCCTGTCAGGGCTTGGACTATTGGATTCTTATTTCCCTGCCTGGATGCTGGAAAATGCCTTGCCTGCAACATCTCAACACTTTGCCATTTTATGGGCATTCTGATGGACTTTGACTCTTTGCCATCTCATGGGCATTTCCATACTTTGAAATATTTCATGGACTGATGGATATTTCATGGACTGCTGATACTTTGCCATTCCATGGACTGTTGGGTTCTTTGAATATTTCCATGGACTTTTGGGGGTTCTTTTGCTCCACAGGCTCATGGACATTTATGGACATTTCATGGACTTTGGGTATTGGGTTTTATTCTCTACAGGCACTTATTTGGCTTATGGATTTATAACTTGGAAAAATAATGTTCTGTTTTGGGACTTTAACCTGATGGCTTCTACTTGGGCATAGCACTGGCACATTGCTCTCTGCTTCAACCTCACTGCTACTGCTACTGCTACATCCACGCTACTATGGAAAAACCTCACTCCCTGTGACTTGGTAAGATCAGGGTGTCTGAGTCCTTGGGAGAGGCTGGCAGAGGCTGTACCAAGTGAGCTGCGCAGAACAGTTCTGCGCAGGTCCATTCTACGCATGTGTAAAAGCCTTCTATGCATGCATAGAACGGACCTGCACAGAAACGTTCTGTGCAGGTCCTGTAATCTCCGGAGCTGTGCTTGACAGGTATGTTATGGGAGTATCATTGTGCTATGCAGTCTCAATCCTTCATTCACAATATGATTTCTACTCATAAGTCAGTCCTGAAATAGGTGTAGAAATGAATGGAATTGTTTTCTGCAAATAGGTTTGTGGAGAGCATAAGTTGCTTATTCCAGAGCAGTCTGTGGAGGACTGTAGGATGAGCCTTTACTTGGAGAAGCACAAAAACAAAAACAAAAAACCACCCAACAACTTTTCAATGATTTTGTCTCCATCTGACAATAGCAATAGCAATTATACTTATATACCACCCCATAGCGCTTTGTGCATTCTTTGGGTGGTTCACAAGAGAATCAGATTTTGCCCGCAATGTGCTGGTTATTCATTTTACCAACCTCGGAAAGAGAGAAGGCTGAGTTAACATTGAGCCCTATTAGATTCAAATTTTCAGTGTTCTGGCTGTAGTACAGCAGTTTAACTATTGCGCCTTCCTTCTACAAGGAAGTTATCTCCAGTGGTGTGCTGACCCACAGGGATATAGGGACTCATCCCGGTGCACCCCAGCAACTGGTGCCTCCCAGAGGCAGGCAGAGGTAATGGGAATTATGGGATTTCTTTCCCCCCAACCCCCCCCCCCCCACACACACACACACAAATAGGCACCCCCATCACTTCCTGTCCACCGCCCTCCCAAGGTGCCCAGCACACCCGTGGATATATCCATCAGCTTCATTAAGAAGACTGGTCATCATTGGTAATGTTAAAAATGATGGTGCATTGTACAGAGTGCCATTTGGGCTTTTGTTCCTTTAAACACATTCCTATACTTGTCTGCACAGAAGATCAAGCTTGTAAGAATAAATTTGGTGAAATCACTAGAATATTTCCATTTTCTGTTGCTGTAAATGAGGGCAGGATCTCCTTCTCCTGTCCATTTCAGTTTCAAACTGTTGTTTTAAAAAGCATTGTGGTGTCCTTTTAGATGAAGAGGGACTACGTGTATTGAATGCTGGTATTTATCATAATTATATTGCCTGCAGGGTTACCACCTGTGCTAATTTGATCTGATTAAGGTGAAATGCAAAATTGTCCTCATTTTGCAAAGAGGGAAATATTGCCAGGTTCTATCACAAGGGGTGAGGAAGGAGAGGATTGTGATCACATGTGTTGGCAGTGAGAGTAAGAAAGTGAAATGTAAGATGTCAGTAGATCAAGAAATCGAATGCTTGGAGATAATACCAGAGATCTGTAAGGCTTTGCCTGAGTTGTGAAAGGACTAGGCTGTCATTTCCTTTCAAACTATTTCATTGATTTTCCACATGATATCAGTTTTCTTGGCTTTTCTCTGGTTTAATATATGTGTAACAATGTATGCTTCTTTTCTAGAGCAGAATTGCCTCATTTAAAAGTTAAGTCACTTGCATAGCATATTTGTTCAGACAGTTGTGGAAAGGCTTGTGTTGGATGTGGCTCTAACTACATGAAATGTGGTACTCTTTAGCTGTTGCATATGCGGATATTGGGATCTTCTATCAAAAGAAGTTAAGCAGATGTTAGGTACAGTAGGTAGTTATCGTGCTATGGTAATAGAGTAGACCATATTACCAGCAACTCAATGCCAAGTATCAGGTGATCGTTAACTAACCTGAAAACCCTAAGGACTAACAGCCTTGAGTGCCGAAGTCCACAAGGAAAGGTGATGGTCTCCAAGTGGATTAAATCCCACTTGAATCCATCTTGATGGAGGGCAGCAGCATCATCAATACTGGTCTGGGTTTGGTGAGGACTTTGCATGCCAAAAGGGCTCAGGACCAGAAATTGACTCATGGAACTGGATCAGTGGTACAGGTGTCATGCTGCAATGCAGAAGGCAGATGAAAGGCCACTTCATTATATTCTCAGGACAGTATTCATGGTTGATTGCCATGAGGATCACCAACATTCGGATTCGGATACCACAGAAGAAGAAGAATATATATATGAAAGTTTTAAGTGTGGTGACTCAAGTGGTTAAGACACTGAGCTTGAAGACTGGAAGGTCAGAGTTTGATACCGAAGTACTGCATGATGGAATGAGCTCCTGTTTCTGGCCCAGCTCCTGCCAACCTAGCAGTTCGAAAGCAAGAAATTGCAAGTAGATAAACAAAGACCACTTCGGTGGGAAGGTAAACAGCGTTCTGTGCACTCAGGCATGCCTGCCACATGTCCATGGAAACGTCTGCAGACACAGACAGCACTGGCTCTTTGGCTATAAACAGATATGAGCACTGAACCCTAGAGTCGGATACGACTGGCTTTCGAGCAAGGACGACCTTTACCTTTGAAAGGATAGATTCACCACAAGCCTCCCTTGGTACAACATAAAATTATTGCAAGATAAGCAGCTGTGTAGTATTTTTGTTTGCTGGAGATAGAAGGTGCAATTCTGATTCTATAGTTGAGGAGAGTTAACAAAAGAGTCATTCTATTTGAAAGAAAGATTTTAAGGTTGCTTTGCACTAAAGCTTTCTATCATCAAATGGATAACTCAGTGATTTAAGTATCTGGCTATGGAGCCGAGGTTGGGAGTTTGATTCCCCACTGTGCCTCTTTGATAAGAGCTAGACTCAGTGATACATAGGGTCTTTTCCAGTTCTGTGGTTCTGTTATATTATTATTTTATAAAGTTCTTTCCACAGTTTAATTTTTCTTTCAAAAAATGAAAGCCTTTTGCCTGCTATGCTTTCCATTCTTGCACTCATCCCTGGCTCCATTTAATTTAGAAATAAAATTCTTAGGCATCTATTTTTACTACCTGATGGCTTTTATTCAGCTGCAGTTGAGTTTCTCTGAGAAGAAAGTCTCCCATCTTAGAAATGTTCTGGCCACATGCTGAAAAATCCTGACCTCTCTCTCGCTTTCTCAGGGAAGGAAACTGATAATCGTCAAAGAACAGTGCCAGCATGAAGGTACAAATCCAACAGCAGAATTTCCTTTGGAGATTTCAAATACTTTTTTTGATAAAAGTCAAAGACCAAAAATCTTTTCATGAATTGGGATGATTGTACTAAATACCTAGTATGCCAACAGTGCAAGATGCCTTTCACCCTATATACATGCCATGAAGTTTCTACTATACACACCAATAATTGAATTCTCATTTGTCTGGAATAGATTCTCTCTTTACTGGTATTGTATCCATACATTTTATGGTAGAAACTTCATGGCATGAATATAGGGTGAATACTACTCGCAATTTCTTGTTTTCGAACTGCTCGGTTGGCAGAAGCTGGGACAGAGATGGGAGCACACTCCATCATATAACAATCGGGTCTCATACTGTCAACCTGCCAACCTTCTAATGGTCATGTTCACTGTCTTAACCACTAAGCCCTATATTGCAGAGCACCCCAGTATTGTGAATAGGCAAAAGCCCTTGTGTGAACAGAAGAATTGCCCAGGGGAAGATAGACCATGAGAGTGCCTTGTGGAGCCTGATGCATCAGCATTGCATTTTTGGCTTATATTCAGGTTGTTGACTACAACAATTTCAAGCATGTAGTATTATTTCTTGCATGTAGTATTATTGAGTCAGGTATCTCTCATCTTTTAATTGTGTTTTTTGTTTCTTTTTCCTAGGTGTAGAACTTTGTTCTTATCCTTATTAATTTCATTCTGTTGCTTTCACCACAGTGTATATGCCTATCAAAATCTTATTGAATTCTGTTTCTGTCATCCAAGGGATTAGTTATTCCACCAATTTAGTGTCATCTGCAAATCTTTTAAGCATTCCCTGCACCCCCTCCATCCAAGCCATTAATAAAATGTTAAAGAACACTAAGCCAGGCCTAGGCTTTGTGGTACCCCAAATATCACCCCCTCCCAATTTGTTAAGGAACCATTGATAATCACTCTCTGAATACAGTTCTGTAACCAACTGTGTATCCAACCTTATAGTTGTTTTATCCAGCCCTTATCTAGTTATCTTGCTAGCCAGAATATTGTGAGACATTTTGTCAAATGATTTGATGAAGTCCAGATATATTACATCTAAATTCCCTCTGTCTATAAGGCAAGTTGCATGAACAAAAAATAAAATAAGGAATAATTCTGACATAAAGAAAACCTAGCACCTGGAATGTTTTTGATTTACTAAATTTAACCAAACAACACTATCAAAATTCCTGGGTAGGTTAAAGATTCAAAATTGACCTAAATTGCCAATTTCGTTGTGTAGATGCTGAACTATTCTTCTCTGGAGCTTGATATGTTGTTTTTGAAAAGCAAACAGTTACTATTATATTCCAAAATCTCACCCCCAAGTAGATAGTTTTATGATATACAACCTATCTAGTTGAATCCTGGACCACAAAAGGCTTATTTGGACTGTTCCAGATTATTATCAGCTCAATTTGATTTGCATCGGCCCAGTTCAATCTTGAGGCATTTAAACAGATGTTTAAAAATCTGCATTATACAATAAAATCATTAGACTACAGCTATATGCAATAATCAGGTTTACCATATAGTCTGTTGATTTGTACTTAGGAGCCACTCCAAGTACTGTACCTTCAATTTCTTTCTGGTCTTAGTAGGAAAACATTACATTGATTTTTTTAACACCTCTACTCATAATTGATTATTCTCATTCAGCAAAATGGGTGTGAGGAATTGACATCATAAAAAGGAACCATTTCTGCCAGCTCAGGATTTCTACTGTTTGGCCCAAACTGAGATGAGAATCAAGAAAGAAAAAATAAATACTATTTTTATTTCTTTTTTTAAAGAAAAATTAGAAACACTAAAATGCAGTTGGTATCTAGCAAGAAAATATCTGTGAAGCAAATAGTTATGGTGGTTGATTTATTTTGAGTAATTTAGCTTTAAAGTACCCATTAAAAGGGAATGGGATTCTGGTAACAGAGGCTATTCCAGAGGCACACAATCCGTCCAGCTGAATTTTCCCTGCTGCAGCCGACACACTATGTACGGTGCCAGTAACACATTTTATGTCCTTTGCTTTATCTCTTCCATTCTCTTGTGAGACTCTATTGGCAATTTCTGTGCCGCACATTAGCTGCTTTCCACAAATTGCACTCTTTCTGGTTGTGTGACATTTAACAAGTGAACAGAAAGGACATCTGTTAAAACAAGTCACCAGAAGCTTTTCCTAAAATAATTGTAAATTTCACTCTTATCAGGCTGAAAGGCAGTATAAGCCTGTAGCTGTGAGTAGTTGACGCGGACTTTGGAGTTTTAAAAAATTACATTATGAGCACAGCAGGTGGTTTTTGGCTAGAAACTATCCTGTGGCCTCAGATGCCCATAATTAAAATGGGATCAATATAGATATATCTCAAAAGGTTGTAGACGAGCTGGAAAATGCTACTTCACTAAGGTTCACAAGGATTAACAAAGAAGGACAACTGTGTACTTAAATAGCAGAATTATATAGAAACACTTACTTGGAAATAAGTTTCAATGTGCCTAATGTGCCACCTCAGTAAAAAAAAGTTTAGGATCACAGACTCAGTTTCAGGGACTGAGTGATTTAATTTCATTCATTCAAACATTTGTATAAGTGGCATAGTAGGGAGATTGGCCTGTAATTTTGGCGATCTATAGGGGTGGTGGTGTTCATTTTAATTTTGGTGAGATTTATTATTATTTTATTTTTAAATGAAGATTTGTCTCCATTAGCATAAACCTGGATAAAGGTTTCCCTTTCTCAAAAGCCAGTTGTATCCGACTCTAGGGTTCAGTGCTCATCTCTGTTTCAAAGCCGAAGAGCCAGTGCTGTCTGCTTCTGCAGATGTTTCCGTGGTCATGTGGCAGGCATAAGTAGACACCGGAGTGCACAGAACACTGTTACCTTACCACTGAAGTGGTCCCTATTTATCTACTTGCAATTTCTTGCTTTCAAACTGCTAGGTTGGCAGGAGCTGGGACAAAGATGGGACCTCATTCCGTCATGCAGTACTCGGGAATCGAACTGCTGACCTTTCGCCTCCCAGTCAGCGTCTTAACCACTTGAGCCACTGCAGTCCCTTTAAACCTGGATAGTACATGATTATACTGAATATGGAAGATAATGGAGGATTTTATTCCATTAACCAATAAGTGTAGAGCTTGGAATGGTTACATTTTTAAATTACAAATTCTATAGGCCCCTTAGTCAATATGGCCAGAGGGATCAGGGAATTGTGGAAATTACAGGCAGATAGGACAGTTTTCCAGGCAAGGAATACATGCTAATTTAAAATGGCATGGATAGTAGAATGCACTAATATATTTAGACCCAAGCGTTCCATGCGCTCCAGTGTGTAGTCATGCCTGCCACATGACTATGGAAATGTTTGCAGATGCAGACAGTGCTGACTTTTTGTCTGTAAATTGAGATGAGCACCACACCCTAGAGTCAGATACCACTTGCTTTTGATCAAGAGCAACCTTTACCTAGAAAATTTACCATTGACTTCCATACTCATAAATAATTTTTTCTCAGCTTTTTATACCAGGCACTACATTACTTAAAGTGTCGTGGGGATTTCTGGATTGATCCCAGAGCAGCCATGGGATAATATATGATCCAAATTTTGTGAGGAAGCTGTAACGTAGTGACAGATCATATGATTCCCACACCGAAGGTTCCTGGATCAGTAGCTACTTTTTCCAACTGTGCCTCATTGAAATATTAGAAAGACATTTAAGGTCATTAAAGACAATATTTGTATAAATGGACCAAAGGGCTGGAATGATATAAAGCTTCTTCCCATGTGTAGCCTCAACAAATACAACAGCTGTAATAAAAATCACAAAATGATGGGATTATTTGGAATATTGGGTCAATTTCATAGAAGAATGAAAGAAAAGAATATCTGAAACCCCAATTATGAGATCAGAGTATGACAAATGATTGGAGATCCGGGAAATTACAGGCTAATTCGCTTAGTATGTGTTGTAGCAGACTGGTGAAAGCCACCATTTAAAAGAAAATTGTCAAACATGTAGAAATGCACACCCAGCTGAGAAAAATATCCACCTGGCTGCTGAAAGGTTCGTCTCACTAACTTTCTAGAGTTATTTGAAAGTGTAATGAAACATTTGGCCAGAATTCTGTTGAAATATCAGCACTTCAGCTCAAAATCTTGTCTCTCAAAACATTTAATCTATACCTATAAGAATGGGGTTGGGTCGTGCGTGTCCGGAATGCATGTCCACACCCATCCAGCCCATCCTGTAATGCGCCGGCCACGCTTACCTTTTGTCCTTGACACCATCGCCGCAAGGGTCCGGGAGCCGAGAGCGGGGCCAATGCCCCACAAACACGCAAAAACAAAAAACTACACTTTCCAGCATCCTCCGCACACCTCAGCCAATAAGGCATGAAGACAGAAGCATGGAGGAGGTGAGACAGCCGGCGTATGCGAGAAAAATACCGGCCGACACACGAGTGCCTACCATGGGGGGGGCGGGGGCCTAAAGCATGCCAGCCTTCAGCCCCCACCTACCGAGGGCAGCGAGCCACTTCCACCGGAAGGCGAGGGCAGAGAACGGCGCTCTGTTCCACCTTCGCCTCCTGGAGGAAAACGAGTGCCTGCTACAGGGGGTGGGGGCTGAAAGCACGGATGCCTTCGGCCCCCATCTACCAAGGGAAGCGAGCTACTTCCTCGAGAGGTGAAGGCAGAGAACGATGCTCTGTTCTGCCTTTGCCTCCCAGAGGAAAGCGAGTGCCTACCATGGGGGAGGCTGAAAGCACGACTGCCTTCGGCCCCCGCCTACCAAGGGAAGCGAGCCACTTCCCTGGGAGGCAAAGGCAGAGAACAACGCTCCATTCCGCCTTTGCCGCGGCACAAAGCCATCCCTCCCCGCCCCCTGCCACCGGGTGGGGAGGTTAAAAGGGCTCCCTATGGCCTGAGGGAATCAAAGACTCCGCCGCCGCGCGAAGCCGTCCC
Source organism: Bradypodion pumilum (assembly GCA_035047305.1). NCBI lineage: Eukaryota > Metazoa > Chordata > Lepidosauria > Squamata > Chamaeleonidae > Bradypodion > Bradypodion pumilum. The sequence continues at coordinate 95,771,408 of JAWDJD010000001.1, forward strand.
TCCCTGCCCCCTGCCACCGGGCGAGGAGGTTAAAAGGGCTCCCCGTGGCCATAGGGAGCCAAAGATGCCACTGCCGCGCAAAGCCATCCCTCCCCGCCCCCTGCCACCAGGCGAGGAGGTTAAAAGGGCTCCCCGTGGCCAGAGGGAGCCGAAGATGCCGCCACTGCGCAAAGTCGTCCCTCCCCGCCCCCTGCCACCGGGCGGAGAGGTTAAAAGGGCTCCCCGTGGCCAGAGGGAGCCGAAGACACCGCACGATGATGTTCCCGTCCGTGGCCCCACCATTGTTGTGGACTTGGCTGCTGAGGACATTGCGGTAGTTGTCTTGTCTCTTTTGTATTTTGTAGAGTGTATTATTGCTCATTGCTGAGCTGAGCTCCGACATAGTCGTTGAGCCTGGCTCACACTAAGAGTTGTGTAAGGTCGTTGAGCCTTGGACTCCGACCCTTCCCCCCCCCTTTGGATTATTGTTTTTTCCTGATTATATCTTGTAACCTTGTAAACTGTTATTATGTTTTGTATATGTTTATTTTTATTTAATTGTTATATTGTGTTTATGCTTGATATGCTGTTTTTGTCCTGTATTGCATAATGAACTGTATTGTGTCATATTTCCCCTTTCCCCTCCCCTTTCCCCCTCCCCTTTCCCTTTCCCCCTACTTATGTTTAGTAGCTGAGGGATCGTGTAACCGTTTTGTCATGTTAGAACTTAAATGTTATTGCATATTTTATTGTTTAACTGCTATATTGTAACATTGTATCATTTGTAATTTTGTATACTGTATTTGATTTAACTGTTGTAAGCCGCCCTGAGTCGGCCCTGGTTGAGTAGGGCGGGGTATAAATCGAATAAATGAAATGAAATGAATGAATGAATGAAAGCGATCGCCTACCACGGGGTGGGGGCGAAAGCACGGCTGCCTTTGGCCACCACCTACTGAGGAAAGCGACAAGTGAGCCACTTCCCCAGGAAGTGAAGGCAAAGAACGGCGCTCCGTTACGCATTCGCCTCCCGGAAGGAAGGAAGTGCCTACCATGGGGGGCAGGGGCTGAAAACACAGCTACCTTCAGCCCCTGCCTACCAAGGGAAGTGACAAGTGAGCCACTTCCCCGGGAAGCGAAGGCAAAGAACAGCACTCTGTTTTGCCTTCGCCTCCCGGAGGGAAGCGAGTGCCTTCCATGGGGGCAGGGGCTGAAAGCACGGCTGCCTTTGGCCCCTGCCTACCGAGGGAAGTGAGCCACTTCCCTGGGAGGAGGCACCAGGCAGGGATCCACCAGGCTCCTTATCTGATGGATTCCAGCCTCTCACCCTGCAATTACTTCTCTGCTGTTTCGAAGATAGCCCTCGAAACAGCGGAGGGAGAATATCAAGGGTGAGAGACAGGAATCCATCAGCGGAGGAGCCAACCCTGATAGATTCCTGATTCTTGCACTGCAATTTCCCCTCTGCTGTTTCGAAGACAACCATCGAAACAGCGGAAGGGAAAATGCAAAGGCACCAGGCGGATCCGCCAGGGCAGGCACCTCCTTTGACAGATTCCTGCCTCTCACCCTTGCCATTTGCCCTCCGCTGTTTCGAGGGCTGTCTTTGAAACAGCGGAGGGAGAATGGCAAGGGTGAGAGGCAGGAATTTGTCAGGTGAGGTGCCTTCTCTAGTGGATCCCTGCCTCTTGCCCTTGCCATGTCTTTGGCCGTCCCCTTCTTCCTTTGCCACCACTCAAAGTCACCCCAACACCAAAAAAATTCAATACCTTCCCGGCAAGGCCGGGCAAAATATCTAGTTAACTCTAAGACAGTGAAAGCTTACAGTGCAATGTTTATGAATAAAGATTGCTGACTGCACACTGCTCCCCAATAGATTTCCAAGTGTACCATAATACTTCCCATTCTTGGGGTTAGGTCCATCTATGCCCCCATAGATTGCCAAAATTAGAAGCCTACCTCCTACTATAGCAGAAGAGTAAGGGACCCAAACAGCAAAAAGAAGCACCATTTGCAAAGGCAATAAAATCAAAATGATTTATTCAAAATTCAAAAGATATACTGTGGAAGATCCAAATTCCTTTCGATAACGGAATTTTCAATATTTTTTCTTCAGGGATCTATAAAAAAGAAAACTAACAATCAATCACAACTCTAAACTATATACAACTATATACAATATATACATAATTACATTGGATCTTGGATTCATATAATGTTCAAAGGTTACCTGTCATCCATAATGGTTCTAGTATTTTAGGTTCTTATATCTTATTATAAAATTCTTAATGTTCTCCACGTCTCTCTTGTTGTATACTCATTTAGTGTTGATGGACATCGAAAAAGTACCAATCCAAGTTACCTTTTAAGCATATAAAACCAGAACAGCTGTGTCGCGGGACCTGGTCTACAGGAAACAGGTGTTGCACAATAGCTGTTTTTCCACTTGGTGTTGCACAATAGCTGTTTTTCAATAGCAACAGCAATTACACTTGCATACCACCCCATAATGCTTAGTGCACACTCTGGGCGGTTCACAAGTTAGTTAGCATTTTATCCCCAACATGCTGGATACTCATTTTACCGACCTTGGATGGATGGAAGACTGAGTCAACCTTGATCCCCGTCAGTAAGATCAGTACAGTGGTTTAACTACTGCGCCACTAGGGGTCTTTTTTCAAGAACTCCTTTGACCATATCCCCATTTTCTTCTCATACAAGTGGTATTTGATTTCTCTTTTCTTTTCAAAGGCTAGATTCTTAGTCTGTTAGAGGCTTAGTCTTTGAACAATTTGGTTTGGTTAAACCTATTAGGAGTCTAGACAGGTAACTGGTGACACAGCGGTTAAACTGCTGTCCTGCAACCAAAAGGTTGTGAGTTCAATCCTGACCAGGGATGAATGCTGACTCAGCCTTCCATCCTTCCGAGGTCAGTAAAATGAGTGCTCAGCATGTTGGGGGGGAAATGCTAATTGTGAACTGCCCAGAGAATGCACTATGCACTGTGGGGCGGTATATAAGCGTGATTGCTTTGCATTTTGTTTTGTATCTACCCTCCAGAAAGTATTGCTCTCAGATTCTCTGTCACACTCAACCTCATCACCAAATTAAAATTGTGCATCCAAGAAGTGGCTCATCTCTGGTATTTGTATAAATCCCAACCAATCTTGGATTTGTAGTCTTTTTAAAAAGAGTTTATTTGTTTCATTTGGTTGGGTGGTATTGCTCTTATGTTGCATATTGTTTTGTTATTATTTTATTTATGTGTGCTATTTATGTGAGTTTCCTTCCTCCATTGGATCTAGATCCCAGATCCCTCAGGTCCCAGTCAAACCATCCAGCCGTGGTTATATGCTGGCAATCATTCTGACATTTGTTTACTTTACAATGCCCCAATGCCTAGTTTCAGGTGCACCAAAGCCATTTGAGTCTCTTTATGGGAAGCTAACACAGGGATATACACATACATCTGATATCTGTGATCCTTCCCCACTGTAACTATCATTTTGAAGGTAAGAAGAATCCAATAGACAAGGCAGCTCCTGCTCATTCCTGAGATTGTTAAAGGCATGCTTTGTACTTCCTCTGATTTAAGGGCACCTCTGCCTTAAAGGTTACTTGCTTTTTCTGGCATATGTGAAAAGACAAGAAAACAAGAGTATAGTACACTGTGTTGGAAGTTATGGAGCCAGCTTCCTCGGAGCTTTGATGATTCTCTACTCACGCCCACACCTTGAAATTAGGAGAAGGTGAAATCCTGTAAGAAGTCCTCTGATGTTAATTCCTTTCTTTCTGATCCTGTGGAGGAAAGGCCAAGACATAAAGAAGAAGAGCACAATCCATCAAAGCGTGCTAGCATGTTTTGAAATATTGTATAGCTGGATTGTCAGCTAATACAATATATCTACTCCAGTTTCAATAACATTTTATGATGCTACTTAAGCTCAGTATCCGTCTTTGGTGTTACGTCTCTGTATCTGCTTGCAGTATATCACTCCCCAGAGCCAATGAAAATAAGTTCTAAGCTATATTTCTCTGTGTTTCTTTACTGTAGCTGGCTGTCCAGATTCCCTGATTAAAGAGCTGCATCATTTCAGAATTCTGGGCGAGGAGCAGGTGAGTTAACATCTGAAAGGCAGCACCATGGTGTCCTGAAAGATAGACGCTAATGAGACAGCCTACTCCCTCTCTAGGGGAAGCACCATGTCTCTCATGACCCTCCTGAAATTTGGGAGGGGAGCACATACAGGAACACAGTAGGGGTTTGTGTCTAAATATGTGTACAGCAGATTTTTTTTTATCCTATCCATCAGTCTTGACAGCTTTATTAATTGGTACATCTGCTATCTGCCATGGCATTTCAACTCAAGACTCCTGCAGGAAGCAGACAGTGTAAACTGGCAAACAGTCAAAGAGGACAAGGAAATATTCCTGAGCAATAGATATATTTAAATTTTGTATGATCTACCTGTTTTTGCTCTTTCAGTAATCGGGTGGTCCTAATCCTCAGCCCCCCTCAACCAGCTATTTTCTGAATTTAATAATTGTAGGTCATGTCACAATAATGACTGTCATAGGAACATATATCTTCTTTTACGCACAGCACGCATAGATGCACACACACTCACACACCTTTTTCTTGTTTAAATGTAGGGTGCAGTGGGTTGAATCTTTGTTCTTGAAAAATACGTGAGAAAACGCTTTAAGATCAATCTCTGTTTATTGGAATAGCCAGCCTTTCCTGGATAAGGCTTTAAACCTGTGTGGAGGAGGAAAATGGTCTTAGAAACAGACTTAAGATGAGCACTTTGGAGGTCATGATTTACAGAGGGAGAGAGGTGGGCAGAAAAGTCCAGGAACTTTGAAAGGAGACAGGCTCAAATTCAGTCCCTGCGCATCTCCAGTAAGAATCCCAGAACACTGCTGGGAAAATGTCTCCAGATAATCTTGAAGAGCCAAGTAGACATCACTGTGCTTGACAGAGCACTGGTTGGCTGTCAATGTATTAAGGCATTTTCATGTTTTCCTGTATTCTGAATGATGAATCAAGTAAGGGAGTCAGAGAGTAATGCAGCAGAGGACAGAACTGAAAATGATGGACTAATGTGATTCAAAGAGAAATGGCACCATGTGGCAAAGGTTTATGGCAAAAGAGGAAACCAAGATGCCAATATAAAAAGCACTAGGCAAACTGGAAATGAAATCCAAGGTGGAATAGAAGAGTTACCCTAAATGCACTAATTAAAAGATATTTCCTGCTATGCCACAAGTATTGTTAAGCAAAAGAAAGACTCAAAGAGTAGTTTGCGTAGGTTAGCATCATACCATAAGACTTCAAAACATCTCAAAATGATTTGGAACAGCGATATCATGTATTTGGATAAGAGCTCAAAAGTATTTCCCTTGTCCTTTAAGTATGCCTTTCTATGAAAGAAACTGTAGTACAGATATCTAAATGCTATTGCTGTTTTACATACTTTTTCCCTTCCTTGATCTAGTTTCTTTGAATAGACATATGACTTTGGATCTCTTTTCTGTGAACAATAAAGGCAGAACATATTCTCAAAGCTTTGTACAGAAGCTATTTAAATATATTTATTGAGTAATATAAATTCAGATGGCCTGAAAACATCTCATAAATCTGTTCTTTTAGTATTTTTTTAAAGTCTACTGAAATTTACTCAACTTGTGTGACCAAGTATGTGAGAGTCTTTTCCAACTAACTTGGGGCCTATCCAGATGGGCATTGTCTGATCTCCACGGGGTTGGGGTGGTGGCTGGTCTATTGTTTTTCTTTCTTTTTATGGCATTGAGAGATGTTGGATGCCACTGTGGGCCCAATCCACCCCCGACATGTGCATTTTCAGCCCATGTCAAGGGATTCTACTTTTTGATGTGCTTCTATATACAGTAAAACCCCTACTTATGAAAAAAATTCAATTCTGTAGGCTTTTGCTTAAATCGGTTTTTTATATAACTTGAAGCAAACCCATGGGGGAATTTTTTTTTTATGTAACTCAAAGCAAACCCATAGGAAAAATGAAATTATTATGTAAATCGAAGCAAACCCATAGGAAATTGTGTAAATCGGGACATGGTTTTAGCACAAAATCATTATGTAAGTCGAATTCTATGTAACTCGAGGCATATGTAAGTTGGGGTTTTACTGTATGTCATTCCCAGCACCAGTCGATGCTGTAGATTGAATATATAGGAGCCTTGCAGCTGTCGAAGGTTGCTTCTGGTGTAAACATCTGGTATGCTGAAGTTGCTAATGAGTGGATTCAGCATATTAAAAGTTGAAAATTCCACCATATCATCTGTGAATAGTCCGAGAAAATTATTTTGAAAATCTGTAGATCATTGCTGATGTGATGGATCACTTCATTTAATTTTTTTCTTTGTTTGTATGTGCATTGCTAATTGCACATACAAAACCACATGCTAAACCACATTTGCACAGAGGTTCTCAGTCAGCAATACAAAGACCAACAAATATTTTTTTAAAAAATTAAATTAAGTGATACATTGCATCAGTGATGATGTACAGACATAAAACATATTCACTTCCCCTGACTGTTCACAGACGATCAGGGGAAGTGGACAAATGATTGTTTCCCATTTAAATAGGAAGAACACCACAAGTGGCACATCCCTCCTCCCACCAACTGTAAGCAGCAATTTTACAGCCAATCCAGCCAACACCTAAATGGACACTCTGGGCAGACCCTTAGACAGTGTTCTAAATTAGGGAGAGCATGGAATGAGAAGGAAATTTCTTCACTTCTCATATCATGCCATCTGCCAGCTCCATCCAGTCTGGCGGGAGATTTACCCTAGATTTTTAAGCTCTTGCATTCTTCTTCTGTGTCTAGGCCAGACGTGAAACTGCCAAAATGAAGGCACCTTTTGGTGAGTTCCTTCTGCAGTTCCTTTCACCTGACCTCATGTGAGAAAGATTAGCTTGCAACACAAGGTTGTCATTGCCAGTGTATGCCCAATTGTCAAAGGTCAAAGATACCATAATCTTCAAGGCGGCTCTTTCTGTGTACCTCTTGCATTAAAACCAAGAAGAGAGAAGTTAGTTATGGCACCTTCAGAGTAGATCTATTTAAGGGGTTAATCTAAAAATGGAAGTAGGATTTTCTTCCAGGATATCTCGGGTTGTGCCTTCTGCACATACAAACACACCCAGCAAAACAATGCCCAGTTTTGGTCCTACTGACAGCAGGAGGTTTCCAAAGTATTTCCAAGATAAGGCTAATAAAAAGTTACTGTTTGCAGGTAAAATATCCTTGAATCCCTATCCAAAATGGCCATGGCCACCAGCCAATACTGTCCAGGGGTTTCTGGGGGTTGTAATCCAGAAAAAGAAAAACATCCCCCAGTTCTCCTACAAGTAACAAAACAGTGGACCTCTAGATTGCATGTGACATGTTAATGGAGCTTCTTTGAGCTGGCAGAACAGTATTCCCACCTTATTTTCAACCCAATTATTCTCTCAATTTACAACATCGTCATTTCACACTGAAATGACCCTTGACATCCTCTGAATGGATATGAGCCTCAAGTCCGCTGGCTCAGATCTAGGAAGAACTTTATGGCAAAAACAAACATGCTTGAGGGTAAACAAGAGCAAAATCAAATTAGAAGATGGGAGGAAGGAGCTCACTGAACACGGCCTCCACTACATCACTTGGAGGACCCTGAATAGGCTGAGGGTTGGAGTGTCTAAATGTAAGACCAACATGCTCAAGTGGGGGCTGCTGGCGGACAACAACAAGTGGTGTGAATGTGGAGAGATACAGAATCCAGCTCATTTACTGATCTGCCCAATTACTGCAAGAAACATACCCCAATGTGGAGTTATGCTTGGCCAATGAATAATTCAAGAAAGTGGCTTCGTTTTGGCAGTCCAGGGTTTGATCAGGACACAAAAGAAGAAGAAACACTGAAATCCTATAAACATCTATCTGGGAGGAAGTGCCACTGAATTTAGTTGGCCCTGTTTCAGACTCTGAGTAGATATAAGAAGGATTGCATTTCCAGCAGGCTGACTCATCTTAGTCAACACAATGAGGAGGAAGGAAGGAACTCTCTGAGAGGCCTCTGACAATTTGAATGTTTAGGTAAGGAGGGAGCTCTCAGGGGAAGATCTGTCAGAAATCCTGGCAGATGAGAACTTCACTTTGTTTTGGATTTAACTTTTTCTCCCTTTTTTATTTCAAAAATGGGTTAACTCAAATATATGTAAGGAAAAATGTGTGGGAGGTAACAGTTCTACTTCTGTTGCTTCCCATTTTGTAAAGTTCTTGCTTCTGATTGATTAAATATTAGGGGAGAAACCCACCTTTTCTACAGTGAGCTCAAGGTGGCATATATGCCTGCCTGCTTCCCATTTTAATTTCACCATGCCTGTATGAGGGAGGTTAGTTTCAAAGAAGTTGGTTGGTTTGAGATCACAGAGTAATTTTCATGATTCAAAGGGGCCTTGAACCTAGAAATCCCAAGTTACAGTTCAAAGCTCCAGTTCAGTACTCTTAACAGCAGTGTTGTAGTGTGGCTGGTTCCCAACGTTTCTTGCGAAACGGTAGCAGAAATTCCAGGCCACGACCACTTGGCCAGCCATGCCCACCTCTCGGCCTCCCTCTCCCAGCGCATCTGGAAATGCGTCCCATTTGCCTCGCCCAGGGCTGAAGGCGCGCTTTCATCTCCTCACTTAACAGTATACTAGATCAGCTGGTAACACCTAAATCTTGAAATTGTAGGTGAAAAGTCTTGTTTTAGAACACAATTCAGAAAATAATAATTTGAAATGTTCTATATTTAAGTATTAAAATTTTATTCAACTATACATACAAGATCCAAATAACTAGGATGCCTGAAAATATTTATTCCTAATTTTTCAACTTGCAGGGAATTTTTTTTATAGGCATTCTAAAATTAAAATTTTGAACCTGTAGCATTACGTGGTACAGTCTTCTTTACCATCTTAGATTTCTAACACTTTATTTAGCCACCTCCACACATGAAGCCACTGCAATCAAAGTCCATGATTCACTCTATAGCCTGCTCTCAATCCATTTAGCTTCATGGATTCATGACAAAGTTGAGGATGGTAACAAAGATTTATCACCTGAAAAACAAACACCAATGTTGCAGAAGACTTAACTTTTTCTAGCTAGCTGTCACTGTATTTAAAATCAGTCATGCTTACAAGTAAGTGTTCCAAGTGATCTCAAAAATCATATGAAAAATTACATGAGTGCTTTGCTGAAGATTCAGCTATATCTGCAACCCTTTTATAACGGCATCTAAGAACATAAGAACAGCCTTGCTGGAACAGGTCACAGTCCATCCAGTCCAGCATTCTATCTCACACAGTTGCTCACCATTTGCTTCAGGATATTTTCAAGCAGATGCCTTCACCTGCTTAGGATTCCCTGGAAATGGCACTGAGAGATATCCTGACTATCTCTCCAACACGGAGGTTGTCAGGTATCAATAATTATAGCCATTGATACCCTTGTCCTCCATGAATTTGTCTAATCCTTTCTTAAAGCTGTCAAGACTGACAGCTGTCACCACTTCTTATGGCAGGGAGTTCCATAGACCAGTGATCCTCTGGGTGAAAAAGTACTTTCTCTTATTTATTTGAGAACTAGTACCCAAAGGTTTCATGGAGTGCCCCCTAGTTCTAGTGTTGTGCAATAGGGAAAACTTTGTCCACACCGTGAATGATTTTATAAACTTCAATCAGGTCATCTCTTAGACGCGTCGTTCAAGAGTGAAAAGGCCCAACCGTTGCAGCCTCAGATGGTAAGGAAGGTGTTCCAGTCCCCTAATCATTCTGGTTGCCCTCCTCTGCACTTTCTCCAACTCCATAATATCCTTCTGGAGGTATGGCGACCAGAACTGTTCACAGTATTTCAGATGGGGCCTCACCATAGATTTATAAAGAGGCAAAATGACACTTGCTGACTTATTTTCTATACCCTTCCTAATGATCCCTAACATTGAGTTTGCTTTTTTCACTGCTGAGGCACACTGGGTTGACACCTTCATTGAGCTGTCCACCAGGACACCAAGGTCTCTTTCCTGGTTTGTCGCAGAGAGTTCAGACCCCATCAGTTTTTAAATGTAATTGGGGGTTTGTTTTTTTGCCCCAGTGTACATCACTCTGCACTTACTAGCATTGAAGCTCATTTGCCACTATTTTGCCCACTCCCCCAGTGTCAAGAGATCACTCTGGAGCTCCTCACAATCTCTCACAGTTTTCACTTCCTTGTATAAATTTATTGCCGTTAGCAAATTTGGCTACCTTGCTATTTACTCCTACTTCTAGATCATTTATGAAGAGGTTGAAAAGCAGGGGTCCCAATACTGAACCTTGGGGGTCCCCACTCTTAACTTCACTCCACTTGGAGAAGTGTCCATTTAGTGCTACCCTCTGTTTCCTGTCCTTTAGCCAGTTTCTGATCCAGGACAAGACCTGTCCTTTTATAACTGAAAGCATGAATCATATAATGGGTGAAAATAGCATTTTTCACAACAAAATGGCTTTTTGATGGCTTGTATACAGAAGTGAACTACATGATTTCTTGCTGAAATTATGACAGCAAAAAATTATGACATAGGGAAAAATTAAAGAGATGCCTTGAAAATGTGCTTCAGCAGAAAAGGAGGCAGCTTCATGTCTGGATAATGACATGTGTGAATGTATTTAACAGGATCTTCTCTTATCAGATTTGTCTATATCTTTGTCTTGAAAATAATATTTGACTCTTGCTATAATAGCAAAATCAGAGGTTTTATACTGAGCTGGTTTTTAAAAATTGAAATTCCCCAGCAAAATATGGCTTTCCCATCAAACTGACCACAGTAAATCACATCTCTTGCCTGTAACTTAAAAGGACAGAATTGATTTTTTAATATAGTATTTACACATGAAAATTAAAAGACAAAGCAAAACAATAGAGCCAGAAATTGAATACTTCTTGGTGAGTACTTGCAAGCATAACAGATGTCATTAGGAAAAATATTGAGCAAGAAGAAATCTTCAACTCTAAATTCTATGTGTAATAAATTCAGAGCATATGAAGCTACTCTTTGGCTAGGAACAGCCTACTAGTTAATAGGATAAACTGGTGAAAGTTTTTTTAAAAATTATTTGAAAAGCTTTAAAATGGCACTACATGCATTTCTTTCCTTTACAGTACAATCGTTACCAGCGCTATGGCACTGAAGAGTATGTTTTGCAAGCAGGTGGCCTCCTGTGTCCCACCCCAGGATGTGGTGCTGGTCTGCTTCCTGAACCAGGAGAGAGAAAAATAGTGTGTGAGCCAAGCAATGGATTGGGATGTGGGGTAAGAAAACTGTCCCTTTCAAAACAATTCTATGGGGAATTAAGGAGAAGCTGCAGTTCTGTGATAGAACATACTATAATTTGAATTCCTGAGTTCAATGTCTGGCGTGGAAGGGCTAGGTGAGATTTTTATTTGTCATCTTGGAGAACTGTTGCCAGTCAGTGTTGGTGATCTTGAGCTAGTTGGACCAATGGTGATGCAGCTTTTCATGTTCCTAAGGTGGTAAAGAAAAGGGGAGGAAATATCTGGACTTCTCTCGTGCGCTGGTGACTCTAAATTGTTCTTTGTATCAGAATACAACAATTGGCTTTAATTGACCATATTTGGATTGACCATATTTCACCAAGATATTGCCTCAGCCTCTTCCTTTGTTTCCTCACAAAATGCCACAACCCAAATCCTGTTGTTTAGTGTAGTATAGGAGTTCTCAGCTGTTTTAAGCCGGGGGCTGGGTAACGCTCCCTCAGGCAGCTTTGGAGGTCGGATGGCCATTTTGCCCTTCCTCCACCACATGGAACTTCCTGGTGTGGTGGAGGCAGTGGGGGGCCACATGAAATGGTGCTGCTGGCCACATCCAGCCCACGGGCCACAGGTTAAGAATCCCTGGTATAGTAAGTTGCACTTGAGCAGGGTCATTGAATCAGTGGGAATTTAGTAGGTCACCTCATGTATAAGTTCCATTCATTCAGATGGGTCTCCTATAACTTGACTTACTAAAGCAAGTTGCTGTTGGAGTGAGACAATTTGAATCAGTAGAATTTTTTGCAGGGATTGTATCACCAAATCCTTATTGCTTTAATGAGCCTACTCTGTTGCAGTTTAGTATGTTAAGCAACAGGATTGTGGCCACTGACTGTCAACAGCACCTTGCATTCATCAAATAAGAAAAGTTATCCTGTGTAGAAGTCAGTTTTATGGCTGCTTCATGGCCATGGAGTTGAGGATTTTCCAAAACATTTGTGTTAATCTGTGCATTTATGAAAGGTCAGTTCGACTATTAGGCAGATGAAGCACCAGGCATCAGGTTTTATTGTTGTTGTTATGTGCAGTCATTTTGCTTCTGATTTAACGCCAATCCTATGAACTAACAGCCTTAGTCAGCTCTGCAGAATTTGGTAGTCACAAAAGAACAGCAAATGGTTCATCATTTAGTTTGATTATTTTTTTAATAGCTAGAGGGGAGGTGTTTGAGGGCTTTTCAGGATTATGTGCTGAAATAGCTTGACTGGCTTTAGCTATGACACAACTTTATATCAAGGGGTGCCTTAGGCAAAAAAAATATGTTGGGCCTGCATGAAATGTAAACATGACTGAGATTCTCAGTGTTAAACATCACTAGTTTTAAGAATTTAGGAAATAGTACAATTTGCATAGTCCTCCTGGAGAGCATCATTTTAGGAACAGTATGAAGAAGAAATTATGTGCCTGTGGAAAAGGAGAGCTCTTTAAATGATTATTTGCCAAAATATGCTGATTGGCCTATATGCAGCATGTTGTTAACTGATCAGATATGATCTCCTATGTGCAACTTAAGTGATAGATTTCCGAAAAGGGCATACCACACTTTTTTCTGAATATGCACCTTTTGCTATTAGGTGTGTAATGTTGAGTACAATATGTTGTCAAGTAGCATCTGGCTTGTGGTAACTCGAATAGAATTTTCAAGGTATATAACCTATTTAAGGAGCCACTGGATAGTTCCGTGGTTTAGCTGTCTGGATGCAGAGCCAAAAGATGGATAGTAGCAAACTCTGTATATCAGTGATTGCGAACCTTTTATAGACCGAGTGGCCAAACAAAGGGGTGAGACGAACTCTGTGCTGAGGGAGGGAGGAAGCACTCCCATTGGGCTGCTGGGCAGAGGGGTGGGGCGAACTCTGTGCTGGGGGAGGGAGGAGGTGCCTCCATTGGGCTGCTGGGCAGAGGAGTGGGATGAACTCTGTGCTGGGGTGACGGTGCGTGTGCCAAAAGAAAGGCCTGGGAGTGCCATGTCTGACACGTGTGCCATAGGTTTGCCACCACTGCTCTATACAGTATATCAGATAATAAATACAGCTACCATTTCAAACATTTCTCTATATATAATGAGGGTTCTCAACTTACAGGCTGTGGGCCAGATATGGCCCGTGGCACCATTTCATGTGGTCTGCTGCCCTTGCTCCCGCCACCACTGCTGGAAGTGGCGGAAACAGCCATGTCCTCATTTACAGCTGTTGTAAACAGCCATAACACACCCATGGCTGTCGTAAAAACATTTACGACTGCTGTGAATGTGTTTTACAGCAGCGTTTATGGCAGGGGGAACTACCAGTCTGGTCTGCTCAGCTGTTTGAGGGAGCATGACCCATCTTGAAAAGGTTGAGAACCCCTGATATACAGTATAGTCTCTTGTTCTCTCTAGTGGCTTGTTCTACTAATGCAGTTTGGAAATATGTATGTATTTCCATTTAATGTTTTCAGGCTGTACATAATTGAACCTGTGGATAGTGATTCCGTACTTGTGATAGTACGGATAGAATGTTCCATTCCTATCATTGATAAAAATAGATTATATTAAAAAAGAAAAACAAAATCTCTGGATAGATTGCTCAATGCTGGACACAGCGAAAGCAAACTTATTTTAAGGTGAACTTTTATGGATACAATCCACTTCTTCCAACTTCCCTTTTTCTAAAGAAGATGGGTGTATCCATAAATACATTTTGACTGTAATAAAGTAAATAAATACATCCGTATCAGAGGTGCCACAATGTTTTTGTGAACATTCCCATTAATGTTTTTGTGAACATTCTCATCACAGTAAAAGTGGAGGACAGTAATTAAAGTATGCATTAAATGTGCTAGTTATATTCTGCAATGAATTTTTTTTTCCAATAATGTTCCTGGACAATGACTGTAAGAAATCTGTGCCATTAAATTTAACATCCAGCTTTTCTGTTATGAGGTTTGCCATGTTTGCAGGTGCTTCTGCTTCCAGTTAAAACTACACTCATGTACTTTAACAAAAATTTGTGAAGGATTTTCTGTGTGACTGGTATCCCTTTGTATATAGAAATGAACAAAGAGGAATGACTTTATATCCCCCAAGGTGAAGCCTGATATTACTAACATGCCTCAAATTGATTTTTTAAAAAAGTTTGCAGTCTCTGTATTGGGTTTTTACATTAATTGCAGATCCTGAAGCATCAACATTGAGAGGGGATGAATTTTAAACTTTCATGCAACAAATAGTGTGGCGCTTTTAAGACTGGAAAGTTTATTTCTGTGAGGATTTTTATAGATTACAACATATCACATTGTACTTTTTTGTTGCTTCCTCTTTCACTGCCGCAGGCTCTGTTGTACCCATCCTGATAAAGGTCTTCTATATGACTGAAAAACTTGCTTTGTTGATATTTTAGTAGCCCAAGAAAGGTATGACCCACGTTTGTTTTTGAACTGTGGCGTATGCAAACTCTATAAGGTATATTTTGACTTATGCTTGAATGAGCGACAAACATTTTGCCGTTCAAAACTGTGCTGCTTACCTGGGAATGATTGTTTCGTGTGGCTTTGCTGTTGGCTAATCCTCTCTATTTTTTAAATATTATTTTTATAAATTGTTGTGTTCTGATGGTTTTACCTTACACATGGATTACAATGTATCTGAGCCAATGTAACCTTGCCTATAGCAACTATGTAACCTTCAGCTGTATCATATAAACCCTGTAATAGGACGCGAGCTAATGACCACCAGCTGGCAGCAGCGAGCGTCCAAGCTCTCTTGGTCCGAACTCATCAAAGGCAACAGCGCGGGAAGTTTTCCCGCCACCACCTACACCTGGACAAGAAGGGCGTGACCCGCAATGACATCACGCAGACAGTAGCCAATGGGCTACCATGGCACCACGTTCAAATGTGTTACTACTGTATATAAAGAGCTATCGATCCGCCATTACCTCATGTTCCCTCTGTCCACGATGCAATAAACCTGAGTTAACCCAGCCCGAGGCTGTGTCCTGTGTCTTGGTTTGCATACACCAAATTGGCGACGAGGATGGGATCGCCAGGTATTGCTAATTGAGGTTTTAGACGCACCCCCAATAGTACCAGCCGACATTGCTAGGGCGACAGGCAAGGACAGGACGCTGGAGAAAGTTAGTTCATGGGTGCAGAAGGGGTGGCCGGCTTCGTCCCCGAGTACAGAGTTCGACCCATTCTTTAGGAAAAAGCTAGAGTTGTCCCTAGAGAGGGGGTGCCTTCTGTGGGGCCAACGGGTGGTGGTCCCTACGCCCCTGCGGACGAGGGTGCTCGAACTGCTGCACGTCAGCCACCCGGGCATAGTTCGTTCAAAGGCGCTGGCCCGGAGTTACTTCTGGTGGCCGCAGCTGGACGCGGACATTGAGCACATGGTCGGCACTTGCGAGGCTTGCCAGGGGTCCCGACCTGAGGCGGCCCGTCTCCCGCATAGGGAGTGGGACACAGCAAGGGGGCCATGGTCCAGAGTGCACGTGGATTTCGCTGGCCCATTCCGAGGAACCATGTTTCTCCTGGTGGTAGATGCGTTCTCCAAGTGGCTGGAGGTTATCCCAGTAAAGAGCACGTCATCCGCCACGACAATTAGCCAGCTAAGGAGAGTCTTTTCCACGTTCGGTTTACCCGACACTTTAGTCAGCGATAACGCTAGTTGTTTCACCTCCGCTGAGTTCGGAGCATTCATGGAGGCAAACGCCATTCGGCATGTCACATCCGCACCGTTTCACCCGGCCACGAATGGCCAAGTGGAACGGCTGGTGCGTACAACAAAGGAGGCGCTGCGGCGCATGGGCCCGGGGGACCTGAATCACCAAGTTTGCCAGTTCCTCTTAGCGTATAGGGTAACCCCCTTAGCGTCAGGCTACTCGCCGGCAGAGCTCTTGATGCGGCGAAAACTGACCACGATCCTGTCCAGGCTAGACCCGACGAGAGTCGAGGATAAAGGGAAAAACATAGGGTTGGCAGTCTCGAAAGGTTTCGCCGCCGGTGACCCTGTTCACTGCAGGAACTATTCCAGCGCAGGGCCAGCCTGGGTACCTGGGACGGTTGTAGAACAGACGGGGCCAGTGTCGTACCGGGTCGAGACTAGCACCGGCCTCCTCTGGAGGAGGCACGCAGACCAACTGAGGCACCGAGTGAGTGGGCCAGTCAGTGGAGCTCAGCAACAGGATTCAGCGTTAGGGTTCTCCCCCACCCGCTTAACCCAAGGGGGAGACAGCAGTGGACAACAGTCCCAAGCAAGGGGGGAAGGCAGAAGCAGCGGCCCCGACTCATATCCTTTTGATACGCCAGTCCTATCAGGGGCCGGGGAAGGGGGAGAGGAGTTCGCGACCGCTGCCCCCGATTGTAATTTTGATTTTGATTTTGCGAACCGGGGGGGTTTTCAGGAGTGTTCCCCCACCCATCCAAGCGAGAAGAGGGGTTTTTTCGTTAGCCCCCAGTGCCCCCGGTTCCTCCCTAAGAAAGAGCACACCTCCCAACAACGCCGCGGAGCCGCGGCAAGTCACTAACGAGTCTCCCTCTCCAATTACAGGACAGGAAACCAGGGGACAAAGAGGAGGTAGCAAACCCGGGGAGAGGCAGCCCGCATCGAGACCCCAGCGTGTTCGAAATAAGCCATCTTGGCTGAGAGACTTTGTCTCCTAAGGGGGGGGGAGTGTGTCAAGTGTGGGCTCGAGACTTTGTCTCGTCCTAGGGGGGAGGGGTGTTGTGTTCTGATGGTTTTACCTTACACATGGATTACAATGTATCTGAGCCAATGTAACCTTGCCTATAGCAACTATGTAACCTTCAGCTGTATCATATAAACCCTGTAATAGGACGCGAGCTAATGACCACCAGCTGGCAGCAGCGAGCGTCCAAGCTCTCTTGGTCCGAACTCATCAAAGGCAACAGCGCGGGAAGTTTTCCCGCCACCACCTACACCTGGACAAGAAGGGCGTGACCCACAATGACGTCACGCAGACAGTAGCCAATGGGCTACCATGGCACCACGTTCAAATGTGTTACTACTGTATATAAAGAGCTATCGATCCGCCATTACCTCATGTTCCCTCTGTCCACGATGCAATAAACCTGAGTTAACCCAGCCCGAGGCTGTGTCCTGTGTCTTGGTTTGCATACACCAAATAAATGAAAACACTAATTTGTTTCCCAAGGTGTTGCCTCTACCTACTGTTCTTCCGCCTTCATTGCTATTCATCAGGCCAATCTCTTCAGCTTTCATAGCAGTGGTATAAAATGTTGACAGGAAACTAGGAAGAAAATATGGAAGCCATTACTGTCTCCACCGACTAGCCCGCCTGCTGGAAAAGCTGGGGTAATCAAGGCACATGAGAGCTCGATAAATAAAACATCTTTGTCTTGTTGTGTACCAGGTTGGCATATTGCTTGCTATAAATCAAAATGAATGTTTACTGTCTAAAGAGGCTGAGCTCCCTTTCCTGATCAGGTGAGGACGATACATGATTTCTCCCCCTCTTACACTAGATGCATCATCAGGTACATATATAGTCCACTGTCCTGTCAGGAAGCACAGTACTAATTTTGGAATAAAGGTTTGCTAGCAACACGAGGACTAAAAGTCCTTGATGTGGCAGTGGCTGCTGATTCTATTCAATAAAGCAAAATTACATCTTTGGATAGCAAGCAGCCAGTATCAGCCACCAACATATAGGTCTATTTCTATCAATAGCATACAGCAAGACTGACAGATTGAATTGTTAGCCCAGTGCACCAGCTTTGCTTCAAATCCGTTTCCTTATTCAGAGAATCCAAGCAATTTGTAACATAATCCTTCATTCATTACCAGAAGTTTCTGCCATTGCTTACTACAAAGTGCTTAACATCTATCCAAGGTATAAACTATTAACATTACAACTACACAGTTAGAGTCATGTCTTAAAGTCCAGTCATTCTATGTGTAAGATGCTGGATACAAGCTTGATTAGTGATGGTGAACCTTTTAGAGACCAAGTACCCAAGGAGGAGGAGGCAAAGCACGAGCAGACACTACGCATGCTGACACACCTATGTGACAGTGCCAGCATGCCTCTGGCAAAGTCATGTGGGTGTGCCCCCCGTGGGCATGCACAGCTCCTAGGAGGGGTGGGTAGGGGGTATCTTGTTACCTTATCCCCGCTGACATCGCCTATGCAGGATTTCAGCCTCTCCTCTTGCCTCCCCATTGGCAGAGGGAGAGGGTGGTGGGGAAGTTGGTGGGGCGTGGCTTCTCCTTGATAGCGCACATGCCAACAGAGAGGCCTCTGCATGCCACCTCTGGCATGCACCCCACAGGTTCGCCACCACTAAGCTAGATATTTTTAATATGAAATTTTATGATATTTTTCGCTTTGTGACATTTTCACTTGTGATTCTTACATGGCGTTAGATTCCAGTGGACTTAGCTCTGTCTCTCTGCTGCTGGCGGCCATCCAGCTCCAAGATAGTGCTAACCATAATATGGAATGCCGATTCATATGGGCATTGCCTCAGTAGCATATGTATAAAAAGTGTGGCAGCATTTTCTAGCATTTTATAATTTAAAGGAACACACAAGTCCTTAACACAGCACAGTAAACTGAAAGGTGCTTTGTTAATTGAATATAAAGCACATTTTGGTAGGAACTACAGATGCTGCAGCTGTTTCTGTACTTTCTAGGGCCCAGAGAATGAGAGATAGTCCTGTCTGTCTTCTTTCCCGTTACTTACTTTTGTTGTTGGTCAGTCGCACAGTCGATTCCAACCCTTTGCGGCCCCATGGAATATTGCCCTCCATGCACCTCTGTCCTCCACCATCTTCCTTAACCTACCCAGCTCTGTGCTCATTGTGTCTATAATATCATCTACCCATCTCATTTTGGCCGCTCCCTTCTTCTTTTGCCCTCCATTTTTCCCAGTATCAAGGCTTTCTCAAGTGAATCCTCTCTTCTCATTTGATGTCCAAAGTACTTTAGCTTCATCTTTACTATTTGACCTCCTAATGAGCAGTCAGGGTTGATTTCTTCTAAGATTGATCTATTCGTTCTCCTCACTGTCCAGTGAAGTCTCAGAACTCTCCTCCAACACCACATCTCAAAGGTACTTACTAAGAACAGTAAATACTTACTTAGAACAGCTCATCATATGTATTGGTACCTGTGTATGGCTGAGGGCTTGGGGTGGGGGTGGTGATTGGAAGACAACCACTGCTGCTTCCCAAGACCTGAAATGGTTGCCTCTTCATGCCTAACAGCCCGGGCATCCCTGACAGTACTAGCATATACTACAGAAAAAGTAGCCCATTTAGGATTTTTGTAAATGAGGAATAACGAAGAAGACCCTTCTAGAGTAGTAAAAAAAAGGTTATTTTTCTTCCTTATATACAACTTCAATCCTCTTTTCATTCTATTCCAGCTGTACTTTTAAGAAAATGTATTATAAATATATTATCATGGGCAAGGCAACAGTGGAAGACATCACTGAGATTAAAAAGCTGCCTCATAGCAGAATTGTTTCAGGACATCATGTTGTGACTTTTCTCCCCTCAAGGGGAATGAAAATGAGACATGCATTTTCCATTATTGCTAAATGCTGAGTTGCTAGCATTGTGCCACCAGCTGTAGGCAGTGATCACATACAGTTTTTCGTCTATTGAGTGTATACTCTGGACTGTGCAAAGCAGAATTCCATCTTGTTGACACATTGGGCTTTGCTTTCTAAGCAAGTTGTTTTCATTGTTAAAAATATAGCAGGCTTGCTTGGGCTGACTGAAGTACTGTTTCCTTGTAATGTCAAACATGGTTTGCAATGATCTGGGAGAAGCACAAGAGCCTTTAGCACATGTTAGGATGCTGATATGTCTTAATTCCACTCTCCCTCTTTCATCCTGCGCTGCAGTCACCATGTTCTGCTGCTGCTAAAGGATATCACTCTTTTTAGTTGCTGTGCCCTGCTGGAGTCCAATGCACTGATCGTGGCAAGTACCAAATTTAGATCACAGTGCTAACAGCATATAGCAATATGGAGAAGAATTTCCATCACTGACACTAGAGATTGGAGTACTAAACCATTGGCAGTCCAGATGGTTTACACTACAGCTCCCAGCATCTTCAGCCTGTACTGACAATGTTAAAGGATTGTGAGAGTTGTAGTTTAAAATATATGAAGGGTCCATCACTTCTGGCCTAGGTTGCATGTGTTGTCTTTATCACAGACTTGACCCTTGCCGGGGTTCAAGAAGCTGGTTATGATCAGTAGGCTGTTAGATTTTCCATTACTCTGCAAACTCCCTTAACAGCCTTTTGTCACCTCTCCATCCAGAACCCGGGTCGCCATGCTCCCACCTGTCCAACACAGGGAGTATGTGGTTATTTAATTAGTAGCATGTAAAGCAAAGAGCAATAGTACCTGGATATGCCTGAGAAGTAGACTCCAACTCAGTAGATAGTAAAACTCACAAAGAGCTTTATTTTCCAAGATGCAATTTCATAGAAGCAAAGCATGTGAAAAGAAAACAGTTCATAGAAACAGAAGTCTCAGAATTCCAAGAGATTGTTGGGCAAGGAATAATCTCCAAGATAGAATCCAATCCATTTCATTCCATTCCATTCCCCGTTGGGCTCATCCATCCTGCCATGGGTCGTTGTTCCACTTAAGGATATTCAGCCAACACGGTTTGGTAGCCCTGGGTTAGAGAACCAATATGGGGTCTGAAAAGGCACCCCTTATATAGGGAAAAGAGTGGGTCTTGCCACCCCTTGGAATACATTACCTAATGGCATTACATAATGGGAAAACCTCTGGATTATGTAATGTGTTTATATCTGGAAATTCCTGGACTGCAGGTGTTCTTCCCCCTCCCCATGGAATGTATGAGAGCATGGGAATACACTTGGCCTCCTAATGTATGTTAGGAATGCACCAGCTGTTTCCTCTGGTGTCACATCTGGCTGTCAAACACCTGAGGCTGATTTAAGATCTGTGGAATCTGAGATATGAGTAAACAAAAGAAAGAATGCAGCTGCTTAGCAACGAGCTGTCAACCTAAGATTATGACAGTCTTCTTCAGTGGCAAAGCAAGTGACATACATGAACAATGCAAGCCAGTTATAAGTATTTGCCTTAATATTAGTAATGAACTTGGATGAAATGCATTGTTAATCCCAACTAGAATAAACCCATGGAATGAATAAGACTCGTTAGTTGATCCTAAAATCAATTCTGTTGAAGTAAGTGGATATCTATTAAATGAGACTGAATTAGGATATAGCTCTTTGTACTTTGATGCCGCTTAGAGGTAGAGCACATGTAGCTCTCAAGACATCTTGGCCTACAATGAGTTAGCACCATCCAGCATGGCCAAAGAATGGAATCTCAGGACTTGCATTATAAAACATCAACCAGCCTTGATTTTCCAGCTGTGCCATAATTGATCGATAGTTCTCATCTGATTTTTCGTATTCTTCAAGTATCTGAAGCTTATGGATGGGTCAAAATATGAAGAATGGTGAATGAAAGGACTGGCCAAGTTATATAGTACATGCACTATACCAGTGATGGCCCACCTAGGCACTCCAGATGTTTTTGGACTTCAATTCCTATAGATGTGCTGACTTGGGCTTCTGGGAATTGAAGTCCAAGAACACCTGGAGTGCCAAGGTTGGCCATCACTGCCCTATACAATGACTTATAAAATAGTGAAGGTCTCTGTTCATTCTGCCCAGATATTGCTTTTTAAGTGGTTAGATTCACTGACGTATCAAGAGCACAGAGAATGTTTCCAAATAAGTAGTTGTGTTAGTCTGGGCAACTATATAAGACAAGACAAAACACCAATAAATAAATGCCAAAATGTTGTGGCACCTTAAAGACTACATGTAATATTTCAGTGTAAGCTTTTATAGATATATTTACTTCTTTAGATGTTCATTGAAAAATGTAACAAATAATCTTTAAGAAGCACAATATTGTTGTTTTTTGTTTGTTTAGAGTTTTATTTTTGTCTGATATCAGAGAATGTTTGACCTGGATTGTGCAATATGATCCATAAAATATCACCATGGATGCACATTCCATGGAAAACTTTAGTGATTACCAATTATAAGGCAGAAGATAATCCAAGTATCAGAGGGCAGCTTCCAGTATTTTCAGGATCTGTTAGACCAGGAACAAGTCCTACAGCAAGAGGTTGTAGCTGGGATGCTTGGGAGTTGAAAAGCCATATTGATTATAAGAACCTATCAGTACTCAACATAGCTTGAATTCCTACAAGGCAGAGTCTATATGCATTTCAAAATAAGAGTGCTAACTTGGATCTAGTACTCAAACAAAACTTTAACCTGTTTTTAATCATCCTATAATACAATTCTTTCTCATTTTTCATCAGCATTCCAATCTTATTTTGCTGATACCACTCATGTCTTAAAGTACAATGTTACCGGCTAGGGAGCACATGGATTTTACAATGAGCAGCCTATACATGTGAGGAAGTAAGTGCTTATTGTTTTATGAAATTTGTTTTTATTGTGTGCCATCCAGAGTAGTGCGTAGCACCTACTCTGTTGGTGGGATATAAATTAGGTAGGTAGTTAAGTAGGTAGGTAGGTAAAATAAAATATTGCCTAGAAATAGGTAGTACCTCAAACTGCAAGTAGTGGGAGACACTTCCTTTTCCTTGCTAGGGGACTAGATCTGTCACTGCTAACAGAGTAGAGGTAGCAAGATGGGAAGAAACAATGCCAATGGTCTGAGTCGTAAGGTGCTCTTATCCAGAGGTTCAGGGCTACGTCTTCCTGCTTTTACTATGTGACCGGGTGAGAGAAAATACAATTGAATTTCACTCTGGTGTTGAAAAGAGTACTACTTCTGCTACATAGAGACCCAAACTATGTGTGGACATGTGCTTCTTGTGAAAGAAATCTGCAGGGGATGAATAGGAATGCTGGGACAGATTCCTCCCTCCCCTTTCTTATAATAATGTTGAAATTCTTGCTGAATCCTCTCAAGGCAGAAAAGGGTCTTTTCTATTCTCCCACTGACAGTATGTCATTTTCAACTGACTGCATCTGAAAACAGATAAGACAAATCAAGATGAATCTAAAAATTAACATAATTGAGGACAAAAGTGGTGATCTTTTTGCTTTGAACAAAGAGGTGCATCCCTAAGTCATAGAAGATGAAACATTAATGCAATCAAGCAAGGCTATGGGCTCACTGGGAATGACAGAGACCAACCGCAGGAGCCCAATTATAGAGCAATCTTATCTGAGCAATCATCTGCAGATTTTTCACATATGAGCAGGAATAAAGCATGCAGACTGAATGACAGATATTGTCAATAAATATAAAAGAAATAAATCGAAATCTAACTAGGCTTAACTAGTGCATTCCACAAAAGGCTTTTCATATTCCTCTTGTTATAGCATTGTACATGAAAGCTGTTTAATCAATGAGAAAAGGTGGGATACACGATAAAGGGGTGGATTAGGATGAGCTTTATTGACCCAGGATTTATCGTTTATGCTTGCTTAAACTTTTGATAAGGCAAACAGAATGAATGCCCTCCTTGGCTGTCATTTAATCTTTTGAAATGACCAATAAGCCACTTTCACAATACATTCAGACATAATAGGATTATTGCAGCTCATCAATAGTAAAAAAAAAGTCCACAAGTGGACATTGATTAAAGAATGGCGATTCAGTAGTTCAACCCTAGAGAAATCCCTAGAACAGGGATGCCCAAACCTTTTTGTGCTGTGGGCTGGTCTCGTGGTTGAGGGACCGGTCACCATACCTGTCAACCCGCGGCTCCGGAAAAACGGGACCTGCTCACATCGCTTGTGTGCAGGTCACTTTCCATGCATGCGTGGAAGGGTTTTACCCCTTCCACGCATGCGCGGAAGCGCTACATCGCTTGCGCAGACCCTACGCAAGCGGCATAGTGTTTCCGCACATGTGTGGAAAGGGTAAAATCCTTCCACGCATGCGCAGAAGTGCTACGCTGCTTGCGTAGGGGTTGCACAAGCAGTGTAGCGCTTCCACACATGCGCGGAAAGCATTTCCTCCACTGCCAAATTACGGGGTTTTGGCAGCACGGGGCGGGTTATGACGTCAATGGACGTCAAATTACGGGGTTTTACCCATGCATGTATGTTTTACTTCTGCTTCCAGGAGCGGAGTGGGTGGTGTTGGCTGGATTATTAGGCACTGTGGGCTATATCTGGCCCACGGGCTGTAGTTTGGGCACCCCTGCCCTAGAAGGAGAAAACAAGGTCATAAATCCTGATTCTGTGAGGAATAATGTTCTGTTACACTAAGTTCTGTCACACTTAGGGTGCAACTGCAGGAAAAATGCAAAGGGATTCATTGAAATCACATCCAAGAAGTCAGGGTTCCCTGGGTGAATCTGCTTCAAATGATCACAGGAGAGACAACAAAGATAGCAGGAGAAATAAATCTTGTTTGCAGCTTATTAGCCATTTGAAACCTTTCCCCCCTGTTCCTGGTGCTTGGTCTTTTTATTTCCCTTCCCTTCCCATTCCATTTCTTTTCTTCTTCTCCTTTTTTCTTTTAAAGGCTTGCTGGTTTAGTGTTAGGTGGGGAGGGGGACACAAAGAAGAAGAAAATAGAGATAGGCAGAGAGACAGGAGGACATTTTCCTTTTGTCTGCTATTGTTGGGACTAACAGAATTAGCTCCTGGAATCTGTGCTGCCCTTTAGTTGCTGCTGGTAATTTTGCTGAGTGCAGCCAGCCTTCACTGACAACGTTTAGATCAGAAGGATTCCTGCAGAATATTGCAATTTCCTAGCAGTTTTCAATGACGTTAAAGTTTTTAATTACATAAGAACATAAGAACAGCCTTGCTGGAACAGGCCACAGCCCATCCAGTCCAGCATTCTGTCTCACACAGTGGCTCACCATTTCCTTCAGGGTATTCCCAAGCAGATGCCTTCACCTGCTTAGGATTCCCTGGAAATGATATTGAGAGATATCCTGCCTATCTCTCCAACCCGGAGGTTGTCCTTAAGTATCCATAATTATAGCCATTGATACTCTTCTCCTCCATGAACTTGTCTAATCCTTTCTTAAAGTTGTCAAGACTGACAGCTGTCACCACTTCTTCTGGCAGGGAGTTCCATAGACCAGTAATCCTCTGGGTGAAAAAGTACTTTCTCTTATTTGTTTGAGAACTAGTACCCAAATGTTTCATGGAGTGTCCCCTAGTTCTAGTATTATGCGATAGGGAAAACAGTTTTTCCTTATCTACTTTGTCCACACCGTGCATGATTTTATAAACTTCAATCAGGTCACCTCTTAGACGTCGTCGTTCAAGAGTGAAGAGGCCCAACCGTTGCAGCCTCAGATGGTAAGGAAGGTGTTCCAGTCCCCTAATCATTCTGGTTGCCCTCCTCTGCACTTTTTCCAGCTCCATAATATCCTTCTGGAGGTATGGCGACCAGAACTGTACACAGTATTCCAGATGGGGCCTCACCATAGATTTATAAAGAGGCAAAATGACACTTGCTGACTTATTTTCTATACCCTTCCTAATGATCCCTAGCATTGAGTTTGCTTTTTTCACTGCTGAGGCACACTGGGTTGACACCTTCATTGAGTTGTCCACCAGGACACCAAGGTCCCTTTCCTGGTTTGTCTCAGAGAGTTCAGACCCCATCAGTTTATAAATGTAATTGGGGTTCTTTGCCCCAACATGCATCACTCTGCACTTACTAATGTTGAAATTCATTTGCCACTGTTTTGCCCACTCCCCCAGTGTCGAGAGATCCCTCTGGAGCTCCTCACAATCTCTCACAGTTTTCACTACCCTGTATAATTTAGTGTCGTCAGCAAATTTGGCTACCTTGCTTTTTATTCCTACCTCTAGATCATTTATGAAGAGGTTGAAAAGCAGGGGTCCCAGTACTGAACCTTGGGGAACCCCACTCTTTACTTCCCTCCACTTGGAGAAGTGTCCATTTAGTGCTACCCTCTGTTTCCTGTCCCTTAGCCAGTTGCTGATCCAGGACAAGACCTGTCCCTTTATTCCATGACTGGTAAGTTTATTCAAGAGCCTTTGGTGTGGGACCTTGTCAAAAGCCTTCTGAAAGTCCAGATAAACAATGTCAACTGGATCCCCCTTATCCACATGCTTGTTGACACTCTCAAAAAATTCCAACAGATTAGTGAGGCATGATTTGCCCTTGCAAAAGCCATGTTGGCTCTCCTTTAGCAGCGCCTTCTCTTCTATGTGCCAATTAATTCTATCTTTTAGGATGGTTTCCATCACTTTACCTGGGACACATGTCAAACTGACAGGTCGGTAATTTCCTGGATCACCCCTGGATCCTTTTTTGAAAATTGGTGTTACATTCGCTACCTTCCAGTCATCAGGCACAAAGCCTGATTTGAGGGAAAGATTATATATTTTGGCTAGGAGATCAGCAATTTCATCTTTAAGTTCCCTGAGAACTCGTGGATGGATGCCATCTGGTCCTGGTGATTTGTTAGTGTTTAGTTTAACAAGACATGCAAGGACCTCCTCCCTGGTTATTTCTATCTGGCTTAATTCTTCGGTTTCCCTCCCTACGAAGATAGGCTCTGTTTTGGGCATGTGGTCTCTGTCTTCTTCAGTGAATACTGAAGCAAAGAATTCATTGAGTCTCTCTGCAATCTCTGTTTCCTCTTTAATAACCCCTTGCCTTCCATTGTCATCTAATGGTCCAATGGCCTTCCTAGTTGGGTTCTTACTTCTAATGTACTTAAAGAAGTCTTTGTTATTTCTCTGAGTATTTTTAGCTATACGCTCCTCAAAGTCTTGCTTTGCTTTCCTGATTGTTGCCTTGCATTTGTTCTGCCAGAATTTATGTTTCTGCCTGCTGTCCTCATTCGGACAAGCCTTCCATCTTCTAAATGAGCTTTTCTTGCTCTTGATCACTTCCCGAACAGCTCCTGTAAGCCACATCGGAGTCCTCTTGGACCTGGCAGTGCCCTTTTTCCTTTTGGGTATGCATTCCAATTGGGCCTCTGTTATTGTTTTTGTAAACAGCCTCCATGCCTCTTGGAGTGTTTGGACTCTCTCAATTTTCCCTTTCAGCTTCTTTTTTACTAGTTTCCTCAACTTTGGGAAATTTCCTTTTTGAAAATTTAAGGTCTCTGTGTTAGATTTTATCAGTGACTTGCGGTCTATGATCAAGTTAAACATAATTGAGTTGTGGTCACTGTTCCCTATTGGATCAGTCACATTAACATCTTGCACCAGATCCTGAGTATTACTCAGGATCAAGTCAAGGATTCTTGTACCTCTAGTTGGGTCTTCAACCATCTGTCCCAGGGAACAATCATTTAGCATATCTAGGAACTTTATCTCTTTATCATGTGCTGAACAACAGTTCACCCAGTCTATGTGAGGGTAATTGAAGTCCCCCATTATAACCAGGCTTCCCTTCTTGGATGCCTCCTTTACAACATTCTCCAACTGCCTGTCTCCCTCAAGAGCTTGGGTCGGAGGCCGATAGTATATGCCTACTGTTAGACCATCCTTGTGGCCTGGTACTCTTACCCACAGAGCTTCTAATGGTGACTCCAAATCACCTAGATATTCCAATTCATACGATTTTCTCACTTCTTTGACATACAAGGCTACACCACCTCCCGTTTGCCCCTTCCTATCCTTCCTGTACAGTTTGTAGCCTGGGATAACTGTATCCCATTGGTTATCATCCGTCCACCAGGTTTCAGTGATACCAATAATATCAATCTTCTTATCTATTGCTAAGTATTCCAGCTCCCCTATTTTGTTCCGGAGGCTTCTGGCATTTGTATACAAGCATTTATATATGCTTTTCTGACACAGTCTTTTGTGTCCAGTTGCATTGTTAGACTGCCTCTTGCATCCTTCTGCTAGAATGCTAGTGACTAGCTCCTCGCTCTGCTCAGTAATTTTTGCATCCTCCTCACTACCCAAGTACACACTTTCCCGAACCGGATGCTGCCCAGCTCCTGTCGGCTTTCCCCCAGTTATCAGTTTAAAAGCTGCTCTGCAGCCTTTTTGATGTTGAGTGCCAGCAATCTGGTCCCATCATGGTTCAAATGCAACCCATCCCTCCTGAACAGATTTGGCTTGTCCCAAAATGTTCCCCAGTTCCTGACAAATCTGAAACCCTCCTCTGTCTAGGCCCCTGCAATTACAGTACTTCAGCATATCTGTCAAGAGCGGCTCCAGACAATACAGGATCTGCGCAGAACCGTTCTGCGCAGGTCCCTCCTACGCATGTGTAGAAGTCTTCTACGCATCCCCTTCTGTGCAGAACCCTTCTATGCATAGGGTTCTACACATGCGTAGAAGGGACCTGCACAAAAGCGATGCGCAGTATCTACTTCCTCCCACCGCCAAATTACGAGATGGTGGCAGCTCCGGGCCGCAAATGAAGAAAAGCGGCACACAATTACGGGAAACCCCAGCCAATACGGGATACTTGACAGGTATGTACTTCAGCCATGTCCACCTAAGCAACACCCCAGCTAGAATTGTTTCTCTGTATCTGTTGTGTCCGAGCCTTAATTAACGTATATTGCCTAGAGCAATTACGATCAAGCTGTTGCTGCATTGCACCCTCTTTTGTGCAAGGCACCCTGTTCATATATTATCATTCTAGTTGGTTCCGCACAGGTTTTCCCACCCTTATTTAGTCCAGGCAAATGTATCCCTTTGACTGCCTTCCTGTAGTTATATAAGTAATACCTCGCCCCTGTTTTTCCAGTGTTCAATGGTCTGTATGTGGTCAGAAGTTCAGCCACCACACGTATCTCCTTTCTGTACTCAACTTTAATAAACTACCTCTTGTTTAGCCTGAAGTGCTGTCGTGTGCGATTCCTCTTCAATACACAACAGTATCATTTTGGAATAATTAACAGAATTCAAATTTAGGCAAATTGGGCAATGAAGAGATTCCCTACCTCCCCTGAATTCTGTTCTAAAACTTGAGTCATTAACATTATGCAAATAACTTAGTTGTATGGCCTAGCACAGTTTAGTGTCTTGCACGGAAGACAAAGAAGGAGCCACAGTGAGGGCTAAACGCAGGTTTATTGGGTGATGATCAGGATGAACATGTGGTAATGGCGGAGGTACAGCTCATTATATACTGCAGTACATACATTTGAATCTCGTTGCACGGTAGCTTATTGGCTGCTACTGGCGTGACGTCATTCTGAGTCACGCCCATCTTCTCCAGGTGATTCTCGCGCGGGAAAGGTTCCCGCGGCTGCTGGTGATTTGGGGAATGTGAACCATGTGAGCTGAACGCTCGCAGCTGCCCTCTATAGGCAGCTTACTCGCGTTCCTTAACAGCTGCACTACATTGTAATTGTGGTCAGGTTACATTCATACATTTCTTAAAGCAACATTGTACATACACAACACTCCTCCCCCCTAGGATGGGACGAAGTCCCTCAACCATTGTGGCTTGCCGCACGTGCGTCTGGGGCGCGCAGCCGCTTGACTTAACATAGGGGAGCCGGGGGCTCCTGGTTCCGCGGAGTCCTGTCCTGCAACGGAAAGGGGGGACTCATTAGTGATTCGGTGGGGACTCTGCGACAACCTTGCATTGGGGGACGGGAATGGAATGAACAGTTGGGACGTGAACTCCTGCCTGCCGCTTGCGGAGCTTGGGGTACCTCCCAGCACGAATCTCGGGACTGACGATGAGGCCCTTGTGGTCTCGCCACCCCCTGCTGCCTGTCTCGGGGGTGTCTGTCTCAGGGGTGACTGTCTCCAGGGGGCTGGAGTTATGGTATATTCTAAAACAAAAGGGCTGGGGGGACTGGAGGTACCAGGGGCTAAACTGAAGCCCCTCTTTTCGCTAGGACGGGTGGGGGACCACTCCGCTACACCCCCCTGGTACTGCAAATCATAATCAAACTCATCCCTCTCTTTCAAAGTATCCTCCTCTGTGGCTGAGAATCCAGGGTATGCATTTGTACCCGCGGATTCCGCCATGTCTCCCCCTTGGGTAATGCGGGTGGGGGAGGACCCTAACGCTGATTCCCCGTCACTGGTGACCCGCCTTCTGAGTTGGTCGGCGTGCCTTCTCCAGAGTAGACCCGAGCTAGTCTCAACTCTATAGGATACTGGCCCCGTCTGCTCAATTATCATCCCTGGTACCCACGCTGGCCCGGAGGCCGCGTAGTTCCTGCAGTGAACCGGGTCCCCTACCGAGAAACTCTTGGAGCAACCTACCCCGATATCTATATTTCTCCCTTCATCCTCCACCCTGGACGGGTCCATCCGGTCAAAAAGTGTTGCCGGACGCCTCCTCATGAGGAGTTCGGCTGGCGAAAGCCCTGACGCTAGGTGGGTTGTCCTGTAGCAGATGAGGAACTGACACAGATGGAGGTTTAACTCGCCAGGACCCATGCGCTGCAGTGCGTCTTTCGTAGTGCGCACTTGGCGCTCTACCTGACCGTTTGTGGCGGGGTGAAATGGGGCAGCGGTAATATGCCTGATGGCGTTTCTTTCAATAAAGGTCTTGAACTCCGCAGACGTGAAGGTACTAGCGTTATCGCTAACAAGGACGTCCGGCAGGCCGAAACAGGCAAAGACCTTGCACAACTGTTTAATGGTTGCCGCAGAGGAGGTGCTGTTCATGGGGATTACTTCCAACCACTTGGAATAGGAGTCGACTATTAGCAAAAACATAGCCCCGCGGAAAGGGCCAGCGAAGTCGACATGAATCCGGGCCGGGAGCTCTGGCAACTCTCGCACGTGCCCACTAATCGCTCTATGTCCGTGTCTATCTGGGGCCACCAAAAGAAACTCCTGGCCAGCGCCTTGGAGCGCACTATTCCCGGGTGACTGGTATGCAGTAGCTTCAGTACCTTGGCCCTCAGCTTTTCTGGGATGACTACCTGCTGGCCCCAGAGTAAGCAGCCCCTTTCCAGGGACAGCTCTACTCTACGCCTGAAGAATGGCTTGAAATGTTCCTCGGGGGGAGTAGTGGGCCAGCCTTTCCTAACCCAGGAGCTAACTTGGGCCAGCATCTTGTCGGCCGCTGTGGCCTTGGCGAGGTTGGCCGGGACGATGGGGGGTGAGTCGAGGGACTCGATCAGCAGGACTTGGTGGTCCTGCTCTACCTTGCATGCGGGGTCTCCTAAGCTAGGGAGGGGAGACCGGGACAGCGCGTCCGCATGGGGGATATCCTTCCCTGGGCGATAGACCAGCTCATACTGGTAGGCGTTAAGGAAAATCGCCCAACGTAGCATTCGGGGGGACAGGATTTGAGGGGTGGGCTTGCCTGTGGTGAAGATCCCCAGGAGCGGTTTGTGATCAGTCACCACCGTAAACTTGCGGTCGTATAAGAAATCGTGGAACTTCTTGGTTCCAGCGATTATGGCCAGGGCCTCCCTATCTGTTTGCGCGTAGTTGCGCTCGGCCTTGGAAAGGGACCTGGAGTAGTATGCAACTGGGGCTTCCCGCCCGCTCTCCAACACGTGGCACAGCACTGCCCCCACCCCCACTGGGGACGCATCACAGACTAAAACTACTGGTCTCCTCGGGTCAAAATGGGTCAGGACAGCATCCGAGGATAAAAGTGCCTTTAGCTCCCTGAAAGCTTTCTCTTGCCTATCTCCCCACCGCCAAACCGCCTCTTTCTTTAAGAGAGCGTGCAGTGGCTCCGCAACGGATGCCTTCCTTGGCAGGAAGGAATGGTAAAAATTTAAGAGCCCTAGAAATGACTGCAGCTCCAGTTTCGCGGTGGGGCGAGGGGCGTTTTTCACAGCCGCAACCTTGGACTCGGAGGGCTTGATGCCCTCTGGGGTTATCTTGAACCCAAGGAACTCAACCTCCCTCGCAAAGAACACACATTTGTCCCTTCTCAGTCGAAGTCCAGCTTTCTCGAATACTGAGAGGACCCCGTCTAGCCTCTTTGCTAACTCTAATTCGCTCCCCGCTGTTATCAACACATCGTCAAAATATGGGAGGACGCCTGGAAGTCCCTTTAAAAGGCGTTCCACGAGGGACTGGAAGATCCCGGGGGCCGAATTCACACCGAACTGTAGGCGCGTTACCTTAAATGCCTCCTTGTGCAGCGATGGTTTGCGCAGCGGCAGCAGCTGGGGTTACGGAGAGCTGCTGATATGCCTGTGCCAGATCTAGCTTGGCAAAACACCTCCCCCCATGTAACGTGGCCAGTAAATGGCTGACCACGGGCACTGGATATGCATTTGGCCGAATGGCCTTATTGATCGTACATTTATAGTCCACACAAATCCTGACCTCCCCGTTTGATTTAAGAGCCGTAACAAGCGGCGTTTCCCACTCCGCCGAATCAACTGGAACCAAAATCCCCTGCCCCACCAATTTGTCCAGTTCCGCCTCGATCTTGTCCTTGAGGGCGAAGGGCACTCTCCTTGGCTTGAGGAGGATGGGCCGGATTTCTGGGTCCAGCTCAAAGGATACCGGGGGGCCCTTGTATGTCCCGAGCCCCTTCTTGAAAACGTCCGGGTGTGCATTGCACACGTCCCGCATTGGGTCAGTCTCGATGGCGTTAATGCCAGACAGTTCAATTCCCAGGGGAGCAAACCACTGCGTTCCCAGAAGGCAGCATCTTCCCCCCTTGAGCACCACTAGGGGCAGTTTCTCAGAGTAACTCTTGAACTTCACCTTGAAGTTCCCCACCCCAAATACTGGGATCCCATTTCCCTGCACGTCCCGTAAGTGTGACCTCATGGCCCGCAGTTTGGGCCGCGCATCTGGGGGAATGCGCATAAACTCTTTTTGGGACAGGATGGAATATGATGACCCCGAGTCTATCTCCATCCTCACCGGGACCCCCTGTAACAGTACCTCTACGAAAAAACGCCGGTGCTCCAGGCCCACGCGGTTCACGCCTTCCTCGCTGTAGCTGGTTGAGACCTTCCTGGTGCCGGCTGCCTTCCGTTGGTGTGCCTGGGGGTGGCTCGAGGCGCCCTTGTCCTCAGGTCGCCCGCGCCTGCATACTCTGGCGATGTGCCCTTTTTGGCCGCAGTTGTGACACTCGGTCTTCCGAAACGGGCACGTCGTCCGGTCGTGGGACGCCCCACACCCGTCGCAGCGGCGGTCTTGCCATTCGCAGGTCTGTCGCTTCTCCCCGCGTTTCTTTATTCTCTGGACGTCGTCGTCCTCGCTGGAGCAGGAGTCTGCCGTCGCGGATGACTCCTCAGACATCGCTGGTGTGCCGGCGGGCGACTTGGGGGCCCGCCAGGCCGTCTTCGCCGGTGTCCACTGGGCCGCCTGCACTGGTGACTTGGCCCTTTCGGATGTGGCCCCTCGGGACTTGAACACTCTGACCCCGCTCCTGGCCGTCTCGGCTGCTTGGGCCTCCCGCAGTACCTCGTTGAACGTGAGGCGATAGTCGCGGGTCATCAATTTTCTCTGGACCTCCTCGTCCCTCAGGCCACACAGCATGCAGTCTTGGAGTGCCGTGTCCAGGTCTTCCCACTGGCAGTGCACCGCTGCCAGCCTGAGGGCTGCCGCGTAGGCGGACACTGACTCTTCCGGGCGTTGGTCTCGCCTGTGGAACGCGACCCTGGCCGGGAAGATCGACACGGGGGGCTGGAAATGGTCGTGCAGTAACTCTAGGATGCAGTCAAGGGGCACCACGTCCACCTTCCGTGGGGCCACCAGGTTCATCAGGATGCGCAGCGCGGCCGGCCCCACCTGGGCCAGAAAGTGTGAGCGCATCTTCGCGTCGTCATCGACGCCCGCGGCTTCCATCGCGTGCCGAAACTGGCACTCGTACAGCTCCCATTGCTCTGGGTCGCTGATATCGAAGTGGTAAGGCTTGACCTTGGGATTCGCCATTTATCCCACCTTCGTCGCCAATTTAGTGTCTTGCACCGAAGACAAAGAAGGAGCCGCAGTGAGGGCTAAACGCAGGTTTATTGGGTGATGATCAGGATGAACATGTGGTAATGGCGGAGGTACAGCTCATTATATACTGCAGTACATACATTTGAATCTCGTTGCACGGTAGCTTATTGGCTGCTACCGGCGTGACGTTACTCTGAGTCACGCCCATCTTCTCCAGGTGATCCTCGCGCGGGAAAGGTTCCCGCGGCTGCCGGTGATTTGGGGAATGTGAACCATGTGAGCTGAACGCTCGCAGCTGCCCTCTATAGGCAGCTTACTCGCGTTCCTTAACAGCTGCGCTACATTGTAATTGTGGTCAGGTTACATTCATACATTTCTTAAAGCAACATTGTACATACACAACACACAGTGTTTCCCAATCTTTGGTTTTTGGACTTCAATTCCCAGAAGCCTAAGTCAATTCCTCAAAGCACTGATCAGCCAATGTACTGACTTAGGCTTCTGGAAATTGAAATCCACCAGTGTTCTGCAGAACATAGTTTGGAAAACGCTAGGCCCTAGCGATTGCTCCCCAACCAATGTGATATGTATTTCCTTTTTAAACTTTTTGAACGATTGAACTATTGGACTCTATTTTTAAAAAACCCAAACCAAAAAATGTGAAATTACTTACTTGTTGGGGGCAGTGGCAAAGATGCTGCTTTCCTTTTCTGTTAGATGTAAGAGGCTTACGAAACTTCAGATATAGTATCCTTAAACAAGAAGACCAAGCATTTAAAACTTTACTCTAAAGAAATTTTTGCAAGTGTTTCAAGTGGCTGAGAACAGACACAGAACAGAAAAATATGTCTCATCCTGAACAATGGTATTGCTATTAGAAAAAAAGCAAAGGAAATATCATAAAACTCAAATGATCTATGAAAAGAAAATAAAGTGATCCAATTAAACAAGAGACATCTCTAGCACATAAAAGGGAACAATCTGAATTGAAAACAGGACTATGTCGTGAAATACAATGGGTAACTACAAGATAGAGACATATGAAAAAACATAGGACAGCCTCAGATATTCTGGTTATAAAACGATATCCTCCAGAAGAAAAGGTAAAATTCCAGTATAGGTAATGTATCTTTGATCAATATCAATGGACAAGGGAAGTGAGTCATAGTTGGATAGTTGTATCACTTTTAATTCATTCTGTGTTAATATTTCAGTGAAATCAATGCTAATGTCTGCAATTCCCCTCCTCTGGGGTCATCCAGGGTTCTTGTGCTGCCTCACTGTCACTGTTTGGTTACAGAAGATGCCCTGAATGGCTGTGCAAAGTATCTTATTTCAAGAGCACCCTCTGCAACCAAACTTAGCAAGCCTCTGGGAGTAATGCTTCGCTGTGACACATCACTAAACGTCCTCTGGCACATTATGGTGATGAGTTAGTCAGAGTAGATAGGGTATTTATTATTACAGTAATACCCCGTTTAATGTGTGCACAGCGTTAAAACCAGATAATGTTGGGGAATTTGAGGAAAACCTTTGCACTACACAACGTTAAGATAAACGTTGTGTGATGCAAAAGTTTTCCTCAAATTCCCCAATGTTGATCTCTGCCCCAAAGCCTGCAGGTCTGGAGATCAGCCCTGTGGGCTTTGGGGCAGAGATGTCTGGAGGCCCCCTTGCTGTGGGGCAAAGGGGCCTCTGTAGACCCAAGCATCAGATTGCCGGTTTCCTCTGGGTGAGAGTGTGTGTGCGCGTGCTCTCACCTCAAGGAAAACGGCGCTCAGACGCTCAGAGTGCCGGCTTCCTTGGGGGGGAGACCCCACATGTGTGCCCTCACCCCAAGGAAACCAGCGCTCAGACCATCGGTTTCCTGGGGGGGAGACCGTGCACACATGCCCTCACCCCAAGGAAACTGACGTTCAGACCACCGGAGAGCCAAGCTCCAAAGTCGGAGACCAGTCCTGCCGACTTTGGGACTTGGCTCGATCCGCCTGCCTCTTTGGAAAGGGCAGCGGGGATTCCATGCATGGAATCCCCACTGCCCTTTCCAAAGAGGCAGGTGGATCGACCTCCTGTTCCGTTTCCTCTTCGGAATGTATCACACAAGTTAAAAACCATATAATGCTAAGACCAGTGGTGGGCATCAGCATGTTCGCACGAGTTCGCCAGAACCGGTAGCAGAAATTCTGGCTGGCCCCGCCCATCTAAGTTTTGAAATAAAGTAGTCCTAATTCAGGTGCAACACAGGGCTTTCCCCCTGGCCATGCCTAACATACCAGTGTGGTAGTAAAAAAAAATTGAGCCCACCACTGGCTAAGACTTGTGGAACCAAGTTTTAGCATTATCTGAGGTATTACTGTATTGTGGTGTATGTTGGTTTGTCGGTTGTGAGAAAGAAAAAACTTGAGTCATTTCACATCTGAAAAGAAAGATACCTCTTCCACCACACATTTTAAAGAATTTTCTTTGTCTTACACACACACAAAA
Source organism: Bradypodion pumilum (assembly GCA_035047305.1). Taxonomy (NCBI): domain Eukaryota; kingdom Metazoa; phylum Chordata; class Lepidosauria; order Squamata; family Chamaeleonidae; genus Bradypodion; species Bradypodion pumilum. Next base: position 95,808,081 of record JAWDJD010000001.1, read on the forward strand.
CATAGATAACTCCATATTTTGATAAGGGACAACTGGTCATTCAAAACTAGGCAGGAAGTATATATTTGAACTAGATTTATTCAAAAGCAATGCTTTTGTACAATATATATTAGAAGCATTTACCATTCTGGGAAACTTTTCATATTAATGCTATAGCATTGTTTTTATTTCAAGCCATGCATAGTCTTTGTCCCAATGGGATGTAAAATTAATTATTAGCAAATGATCCCTTATATGATTTCAGTCAACAGAAAGCTGAATAGCTCTATCTTCATTTCCAGCATGACATGTAGCTGTTGAAAACTACATTAAGGGATATTTAACCCATGGGGAGAGTCCCAGTTGAAGAGATGACTCATGACAGAAATAAATTGCCCTCATAAAATGTACAAGTGTTGCTTGATTATAGAAGTGCTATCTATATAATTTCTGCATTTTATACATTATCAGATGGCAAAGAAGTGTTGGGGTGATTTCTCAGACTGAACATACTCTACTGGTTTTGAGTGATAAAAAAATAGACTCCAGTTCTGTCCATTTCCATTAGTATAACTGTTAGTGTTCAAGATTTATGTGTATGTGTCTGGGTTTGTGGGGAAGGGGGAGGAGAGAGAGAAGGAGGTCCTGCTCTTGTATAGCAGTGGATGCCTTGCCCTAAACTCATATGGATGACATAGAAGTTATTTTAGCAAGGATCAAAGTTTGTAAAAAAAGAAATACTGGCTCCAAAATACCTAAATTGCTGACCTCTTTTCCATTCCCCTCTTTTTATTTTCCTAGTCATATGCACTATAAACATTGATACACTAAATGACATCAAAATACCATCTCTTAAAGCAAGCAAACAAAAGAAACAGAAATTTGTGCATAAGACTTTCAAATATGTCAGAGGGAGTGTGACCCAGCTCCCTACTCAGTGATGCACTCCAAAAAAATTTAGTACCACCTCTGTGAGTGGGGCCAAATCTGTGGGCAGGGCCAAATCTGTGGGTGGGGCCAAATCTGTGGGCATGGCCAATGCAATGGGGTATGGAGGTGGCTGTGACCAGCCAGGTGGGCATGGCCTGCGGGAATTTCCACTCCCAGTTCTCCCAAACAGGACAGAACCTGCTTCAGTGCATCACTGTCCCTACTTTAAAAAGTTGCTGACCCCTGCTATAAATGCTGTAGGACAATGGGTCCACTGAATATACAGAAACTCATTGAGAATTGTCACATAATATTGTTTCCTGTTGTATTTTACCTTACGTGAGGCACTAGAAGTTTTTATTGTTAATATAGTGATATTTCTGAAAGGGTGCCATTGTATTTCAGTAACATGCAATTACATTCAAGACATTGTCAAGATTCTTTATCTGAACCATCATTTTCCAAACTTTATTTTACTCCTTTTGTTTTCTGTGGTTCTGAAGGAGATTTGTTTTGAAGCGAAACGCAGAAGGAGAAAGGTATTATTATGTGGGCTTGAGAACTGTAGCTCAGATCTGACTCCATCCAGATTGTCTGCAAGTTAAGTTCAAATTTGTAACTGAGGCAGAAGTGGTTTTAGAAATATAGATCTACCTTAACATTTTCTCCAACTGATTTTTTATGAACTAAATACAAGTCAAACAAGGTACTGTATGTACAGTCATGTTTTTGTCTGCTTCTGAATGCTAGTTGTTTTAGAAATGTTGAGTAAACAGCAAATTTACAAGTTCATCTGGAGACTCTTGGAAGTTGGAGTGTGGCATGAATGAGGATTGACAATGAGACTAGATGACCAAATTAGATTATGCTCTAGTCTAGATTATGCTAAACAGGATTGCTTTGAGGTGTAGTTTTTTTATTTGAGGAAATCCTTGCATCTACACCTGAAGCATACACCAGAAAAGTAAAAGACTCCTTTACAGGATGCAGAAAGGTGCAAGTAGGAATGCTCTTGGGGAGGGGTTCTGAACTCCAGTAAAGGCATCTAATCGCGGTCTTCAATATTTATTTATTTATTTATTTATTTATTTATTGTTTAGACTTCTATACTGCTTTCCTTCCCATAAAGGGAACTCGAAGCGGTTTACAACAATAATGCCAAACAATATAAAATATGATATAAATAATATGTCAGAATACAATCCAATAATAAAGAAGCATGAAAAGTAAATTCAGTACAATAATCAATAGTCAATAATAAACATAATATTAGAAAACAAAATCAGTATAATACAATAATAAACATCATAATGCAATATACAAATTTCAAAGCAATAAACAATACCCAATTCAAGATTAAACAGTACATATTTCAAAGCAGTTCACAACACTATACAATAAATACATTACGAAGACTCAGTCCACTTCCCTTCCTGCTAAAACAGCTGAGGGGGAGAATAGCACACCAACCCATCCATGCTGTGCTCCAAACAGCAGACTAAACAGCCCATGTGGTCTGCCCTTTAGTCTCTGAGGCCACATAGCACCTGTCTTCTGCAGCTGCAGATTAGCATGACTCCTTTTTTCAGATATTAAAAGAAAAGGCTAACTGTAGGAGGTAAAAATAATAATAATGCATTTTGAAAAGCTGCACACCCACACATGTGTCACTACTGTTCTTTGTGAGATGTAGCACAATTTAGACAGAACTGCTAAAACTTTCCTTGTGTATGCTTCTTAGCTAGATATATATTTGGGAACTTTTCTTGCCAACTGAATATAAAAACCCTGCCACCTAGTGTTCTCCTTGTCTTCATGGCTTGCTTTCCTTCTGTCCTTCAAAACTCTGCTGCCCTCAAAAAAAAAAAAACCTCCAAATTCAAACGGATTGCTCCCAGACAATATAGTGGTCTGTGTTTTATATTCTGCTTTCTCATTGCTCTGGCTGTTTATTCGAAACACCAGCTTTGTATAGCCCTGAGACAGCGAAGATGTCTTATGTGGTGTGCTTCTAGAAGCTGTTGCAATGCCCTGCAGGCCATGCTAGCTGTTTGCCCTAAATTGAGATGACAGTGTTTTTCATATTAAATTGCCTTCTTGCTTGGTTTGGCATGCTGGGATCCATATCTATTAATGCAAGAGTGTCCAAATCTCCTGCTAAGAAAGCAATTTGTTCCCCAGTAGGGTATCTGGAATGCAGCTAGTCTAAGAAGCCATCAGAGGTGATGGTAGGAACAATTTTTTTCTCTCAACTTAATGAAAATTTTTACTGATCAGCCTCTATCCTTTCTCCCCAAAATTGTCACCAACACAGCATACGTCCATCTTCTGTTTCTTACACTCTTGTCAAATTTTGCCAATGGTGAGACAGCTTTCACAGTCTCATTCTGGTAACAGGGACTCTAAAGAAATGAAAATGTGATATTAAGGAAATCTGGAAGGGTAGAATGCCTTAGTGAGAGAAACACCATTGTTTTGGAATATTTGTGCCAAACTGCAACTTTGAAACTTCTGTTTGACGATATAAGAAGGTGATATCCAAGCTGGAAAGCAGAAGTCTATGTATGGACATAATCAAAGACAAGCAATAAATCTCCACAGATAACTTGTGGTTAGATCAGTCAATAGTCTCTCCAAACCTCATATTCTTCTGTCATTTCTGAGCCATAAGCATTAATATATATAGCCAGGGAATTATACAGAGAAGAGATGACAACTAGGTGCAAAGAAGAAGAGCATATGGATTAAGGTTTTGTATGCTGAGGTTTCTATGTGTTGAATAATAAACACTACAGTAACCTCTGTTGACCTTGATTAGGAGTTATTAACCTTAATGTTAGACATATTATATCCTGGTCCTAGCAGTCTGATCAATGCTGGGATAATCTTGTCTGGCACAATAAATCATATCAGAGAATAAACAAAACAAAAATGCGGAAGCACTTTAAAGACTAATTGTTATATTTCAGTGTGAATTTTTGTGGATTAAGTCCACTTCATCAGACATGGGAGTGAGACTTCATGGCATCAGTTTATACACATCAGGTATAGAGGTCAGGTACAGAGTGATTGATTAGCATACAAATCAATGTGACTTCATACAACTGGTAATGGCAGATGATCTCTGGCTGTTATTCGGATTACAGACTAACATGGCTACTATTCCAAAAAATTCAGCAATAATTCATGTCAGGATGAATCTATGAAAAGGATACACTGTCTAGCAGCTCTAATATAGTCACTTGGTTTATATAATGGAAAGATTTGTGACCCTTCTGTCATCTAGTAACAGGTTTGCCTCACTGGAAGCATTTGTTTTCTCCTGATTGGACTCATAGAAGGTTGGGGTAAGGATATGTGGCATGCAATTCTGTTTTATGCTTATTTACAGTCAGGACAGGAGCCTCAATCCAAAATTCCCTGGGTCTTAACCATGTTCCCAAAGTGCTAGAAGACCAAATATGCACCTTTTCTCCTCCTGTTGACAAAAGCTTGACATTTTCAATTTAAAAACACTTAGTCACTATTGTGGATCCAGCCCAGCCTCCCCACCCCCACCCCCACCCACCCACACCACACACACTCCCAAAATGTTACCATTCTACTTGCATTTTGAAAAGAGTTACCATATTTTTTGGACCATAAGATGCACTTTTTCTCCCCCAAAAGTGGGGGGGGGATGAGGGTGCGTCTTATAGTCCAAATGCTGGTCTTCGGCCAGCTGTGGCTGTTGTAAAAGGGTATTTTACAAGAGCCCCAGCTGGCCGAAGACTACTACTGCCGCCTCTCAGTTGTTCAGCTGTTCCGGGGCAGGGGAGAAAACATATGAAAAACAAGTGGCCACTAGAGGGCGAAAATCGCAATTTCCCATTTAAATGCATTGGAAATATATTTCTTGTATTTAAAAGTTTTCTGTTTGTATGTTTCCAATGCATTTAAGTGGGAAACCAAACCTGTGCTTAAAAAGAAAGGGTTTCACTTACCTTGATGCCTTTGTCTCTACTCCACGTGGACAAAATGGAGGGGGGAAACATGCTTTCTGGTTGAAAGGAGAGCAAGAGGCTAGAGTATCACGTCCTTCTTCAGTGCAATTGGCTGGCCTGCCCATTTCCCCTGCAGCGCCACCACTGGTTGGTGGTGCAAAATTCTGTATTAAATTCTTGTTTTTTGTTTTCCTGCTCTGAAACTGTGTGTGTGTTATGGTCAGGTGCGTTTTATGGTCCAAAAAATACGGTAGATTTTTTTGTTGGTTTTTGACTACTTGTACAAATGTGAATTCAGCAAGCTCTTGGCCAAAGCTAAGCTTCTGTAATTATAAAAGTAAAACAAATATAAGGAGTAAAGCTATTAATTGGTACAATCATACTGTAAATTGATTATGCCTTAGTTATTGCAAGGAGAGAACTGCGTGCTGGTAGTTAGTTACTTCCAAACTCGGTATGTTGTTTGAATGAAGGGCAAAGTCCCCTTCTGCCAGTATTTTCCCTTTACACATCATTCTTACCTTAATTTTCCTTACCACAAGCAGAGCAATGTTTAAAAATAAGTATTTCTATGCATAGGCTGCTCATTAATGAAATGGGGAGATGCTACTAATCCTGTAATTTCCTTCTATAGGGCCCACAACCCCCGTTTGTTGGTATGTCCTTCAATCGGTTACAGTTGTGATGTACCTTCATTGTACCTCTGTTTATTGTAAAAAGAACTTAATTACAAATAACTGTTCCTCTGGAGTTGAGCTTAATGGGTAGCTGTTGCTTATACAGGAGCTTATTGATTAGGACTTCATTGGGTTACTTGCCATCTAATGCTATATTTCCATTACAGGCATAGAGTAATCTATGTGTAGGAGACATATCTCAAGATATTAAATGATAGATGAACAAATGGCACAATGCAGTTCTGTGTGCCATCCTTTCCTTGCTCAAGCCATTCTAGCAGTTGTCTTTATGGAACTACCTTGAATAGGACATTGTGTAATGTATTGGATATACATCTAAAATTGCCTTGGGTAGGTATTGTGCAGTGAATTGGATATAAGCCGAAAATGTTTCTTGGGAGCAATAAAATAATCTGGAACACTTAAAATACTAATTCAGAAATACATTATTTTGCAAATCCATGCAATTGTCATTTAAGTGCTCATTTTTTTTAAAAAAAGTATGACAATTGTAACAGGAAAATACAAAAATAACTGACACAGTAATGTATAAAATAGGTTTATGTATAAATAATAATTTAATTATTAGAACACTTAGGTACTATTAACAATTTTTTGAAAAAAATCTTAACATTGAAGACTAAAAGTATAAGCCTTTCTACATGACCATATTACTGTGCAATAAATATAGTTGTTTCCAGGTATGTAATTATCCCACCCCCTTTCAGATAGCACATCTGATCTGAAGAAAAAGTATTTTCTCTAGCAAACATATATTATGACTGGGAAAATGTAATATGTTCCCTTGCTAGGGTACTTTCTTTGGCTGTGCTTGGGGACTTCTTGTAAAGTACTTGTGGTACGACTAATAAGAAATGCAATAAATGGCATTTTGGACTTTACAAATACTGTACAGTGGTACCTCATACAACGATTTTAATCAGTTCCACAGGGCTTGTTGTTGTACGAAACAATTGCTATACAATAAATGCATCGTATAGTGATTTTCCCTATGGGATGCGTTGTACAACGATTTTTTTTGTTAAGTGGTTTTTCCCATTGAAAATTTGTTGTATGATTTTTTTCCATAGGGAAAATTGTTATGCGGGACACCATTTGCCCCAAAAAACGTAATTGTTATGCGATTTTGTTGCTATACAGGGCAATTGTTGTATGAGGTTCCACTGTATTCCTGTTACTGATTTACCCGCTTCTCCCTGGAGCCCATTCCACCGACCTGGGGATGGAAAACAGGTGTGCCACCATCACCGCCCTCCGAGCACTGCCCAGCTGGAGGGCAGAAGAGATGCCGCAGCCACCCCAAGGACCCGCCGCTTCTCCCCAGAGCCCACTCCACCAGCCCAGGGATGGGCAGCAGGCATGCCACCGTCTCCGCCCTCCAAGCACTGCCCCGCTGGAGGGCAGAAGAAATGCCGCAACCACCCCAAGGACCTGCAGCTTCTCCCCAGAGCCCATTCCACCGGCCCGGGGATGGGAAGCAGGTGTTCCACCATTGCCTTCCCTCCAGGCCCCGCCGGAGTTGCCTTTTGTATTATATTTTTATTCTTGTTTAATATATCGACATGACATGAAACTGTGAAATATGGATTGTTATATGATGTTTTGTATTTAATTGTCTTATTGTATTGTATTATTGCTTGAATCTTTACTTTGTATATTTTGTGATGTGTGAACTGTTTTGAATCACCCTGGGGTGAGGAAGGTGGTATATAAATTATTATTATTATTATTATTATTATTATTATTATTATTATTATTATTATTATTATTATTATTATTATTATTATTATTATTATTATTATTATTATTATTATTATTATTATTATTATTATTATTATTATTATTATTAACAAGATGAGTACTCTCCTCAGTCTCCAGTCCATACTACTCAAGTGTGAAGGCTTTCATGAAAGTTTTTTAAAATCTAGGTCACCAAGGTTTTCCTTTTCTTCCTTCATCAACAACGAACACTCATGCTTGTCTCAAGCCAAAGTTGTGAATCTTACCTACTACCAACATCACCATCTCTTGCTAAACAACACAGCACTGTCAGATTCTAGTTTTCAGCTTTTTCCGTTTCCCCCTTTAACTCTAGCCTCCAATGCAACCCACTGTTAATGCTCTTTTACAATACAAACCATTTCCTCCTATTCCTCCTTCTCTCACACACACACTCAAAGGCAAAAAAAATTACTACCTACTCTGTGGGCTGGCCAAATCTGTGGGCGGGGCCAAACATCCTGCATTATGGGCTATGGAGGTGGGCATGGCCAACCAAATGGGTGTGGCCTTGGGGAATTTCCGCTACTGGTTCTGCAGAACCTGACGGAACCTGCTGCAGTGCATCACTGCTCAAAGGTTAATAATAGCAGTCAAGAAAAAAAGGATGCAGTATTTTTTGTGTAAGTAACCGATAGGAAAGTAAGGTCTATAACCCATCCATTGGGACAACAGTATCTCAAACACAAAAGTGAAGAGGGATGTATTTGCCATTTCAGACCTCTGTGTGCTTTCATGAAACTGTTGTGGAATAAAAACGAGACAAAACCACATTCCAGGCTAACACAGATAAGGAGTTTTATTATTATTTGGCCAAACAGGTTCAAAGTCACTCTATCAAGTGTAAAAATAACTTTGAACAACAAATACATTTTCAGAGCCGCCTTTTATACCATATGATCACAGGTAATTTCCACATGTTACATCATTATGGCATAAGCCTATTAGTTATTAATCTTATGACATTGTCATTCATATCAGGTCAAATTAAGAACTGTCATTTAGGTTAGAACATTCAGAAATTGTTCATGTGTCATGTCACACCATATCACTTCACATAAATATTACTCAGCGTTCTTATTCCTTATGTGTAAATCTCTACTGCTATTTTCTACAGATAGAAATCCTGTATTTACATTGCATGTTTATTCAGCGTATTTGTTCGGCTTGTGGACATAAGGCCTTTTGTTTACCTTAGCCTCGTCATTATGGTGTATATTGATCAGGTCAATCTGATCTGTTTTTCATTTCAGAATAGCTTGAGGAATGATTTCTGCTTTTAAGCAGAATTAATATTAGAATTAATATCTTAATTCTTTCACTCCTATTTCATTCCCTCCTGATTTCACACTCTTATTGCAAGAAATAAACATTCCTATCATCAAACATTCCTAAAAGTATATATCTTGATTGCAGCATCCTCAAGTTTCAGCCGTACGAAGGAAGATAGCTTTCCCGTATTGTATCTTGCTTATTCATACATCTCAGCAGGACAGTGAGACTTTCACTCAACCATTGAAATCCATACCTTCCCCCACTTCTTCAATTGTTTGAGGCCTATGGGCTTTGAATGGAAATAAAAGGAGGGGGGAGGAAGAGATGGTACTTGTTTTTTCTGTTGTATTCCTTCCTATTAAAAAATATACAGAATGTCCGCTGCCACATTATGCGCAGGCATTACTTTCTCCTCCCTATACCTCTAATTGTACAAACTGCAGCGGAAGAACTGCAGGAAAGGAGCCCAAGAGTTAGAAGTAGCCATGTGTGATTCTGTGAGGAAGTTAAAACCAGGTCTGTGTTACAGCTGAAAAGTTCACAGCAAGTCTAAATCGTGTCAGTTGTAGGGGTGAATGCAACTGGAGGAGCCATTTCAGTCAAACGCACTGTTCTCTCTTCCATTTATGTGTCCTTTTTTTACTAGTTAGAGATTTTTCAAATGCAAATGGTTCTTCTGTTCCTCGTGGCTTGTGGTAACTATCCTATCTTTGCTCTTTTATTTAACTCTTGACTCATCTTTAAAGGAAGTGTAATAAGTGTCTAGTTATGCCTGCCACATGACCATGGAAACATCTGCAGAAGCAGACAGTGCTGGCTCTGTGGCTATAAAACAGAGATAAGCACTGAACCGTAGAGTCAGATACAACTGGCTTTTGAGCAAGGGTGACCTTTACCTTTAATAAGGCTTTTGAGATAATCTAAGGGAATAAACCAGCTTCCTTCCCTATCCTCTACTACCTATTAGCAATTACACTTATATATCTGTCTCAGATTCTGCCAACCTAGCAGTTCAAAAACAAGAAATTGCAAGTAGATTAATAGGGACCACTTTGGTGGGAAGGTAAACAGCGTTCTGTGTACTCCGGTGTCGAGGCATGCCTGCCACATGTTCACGGAAATGTCTGCAGACGCAGACAGCACTGGCTCATTGACTATAATACAGAGATGAGTATTGAACCCTAGAGTCAGATACGACGGGCTTTCAAGCAAGGATGACCTTTACTTTTACTGCCCCATAGCACTTAGTTCACTCTCTGGGCCCCATAGAGCTTAATTCACTCTGGGTGGTTCACAAGGTAATTAGCATTTTTGTTCAAAACATGCTGGGTACTCATTTTACTGACCTCGGAAGTATGGATGGCTGAGTCAACCTGTCAGGATCGAACTCACAGTGTTTTGGCTGCAGCACAACAGTTTAACCACTGCACCACCAGGGCTCTTAGCCCTATGGTTCCTACAACTACTAGCCCTCCCTATCACTGCTTCAACTTAAAGGCATACTGATCTGGAGAGAAGCTGAGAACTTTTTCTCTCCCTACCCTCCACTAAGCTATGATCTAGGCTTGCTGGCTGCACGAATCCCTTGTCAGTCACTGATTCTTTCAGAATCTGCAAGAGTCCTTTAATATTTTTCTGAAATTTATTTCTAGTATTTGTGAGGCAAATTATTGTACAGATAATCAGAATAGAGTTTTTCGTGAAGTTGAGATCAAAACCCAAAAATGTATACATCTGTTTTAAGCTTGATTCATATTACAAGCACATGCATACTCAAAGACCACCCATAATCAATACCACAAAGTTTGCAAGGATTCCAAGAACTTATAGATTTATGGTTTAGCCAAGAACATTGTATGAATAGACTGTGTGGATCAATGCCAGAAAGATCGCCAGGTTGAGCAATCTATATATCTAAAGCCATGGTTGCTTTTGTACAAATCATATAGGACTTCTTAAGAGCCCCCATATGGTTATATTTAATATTCTAGATTCTAGAAAGGCTTTTGATCTATAGAAGAGTGGAAACATGTGGCCATCTCAATGTTTCTAAATTGCAAATTTCTTCCCTGGATCAAAACCAAAGCCTATGTGGTCCAGCATCCTGTTTCCCACAGTAGCTTCCAGAACAGCCACGACTGTGGCTCATTCTTATGGAAAACCTGGGCACTGCCCCATCTCAGACTCAAGCTATCCCTTGCCATTCCATTCCTGCCTGTCTCCTTGGAGAGTCAGAGGGATTCTTCCTGTGTGTCCATTTGGACAATTGCTTGCCTCTGGGTGGGAGAGAGAAAATGCCTTTGTGTCTTTGTGCATATACAAGTGCACACTTTTGCCACACCTCCACTCACCATTGACTCCTGTGTCTTTTATTCCAGTGTGCCTATTGGAAAGCCACAGGTAAGGCAGGAGAGCAACAGAATTCTCCTGGTGTTACTTCTAATAATTAGTACTTAGAGACATGTTCTGATCTTAACTAATATCCCTTGATAGCCTTATGCTTCATAACTTTGTCAGTGGGACAGAACAATCATAACGTAAGAGCTGATTACTGTATATATTAATATGTCAGGAATGGGCCAGATGCCGCATCAATGCCCCAAATACAGCACTTCTAAGAGTCCCAGTCCCTCATCCAAAATTAATTTTTAAAACAAAGTACTCCAAATCCTCTCCTTACATGGGAGGCAGTTATACTATCATTTGAGCCCCCTGCAATTCAGCATCAAGTACTATGATGGTTCATTTCATAAGAACAGCCTTGTTGGAACAGGCCACAGCCCATCCGGTCCAGCATTCTGTCTCACACAGTGACTCACCATTTGCTTCAGGGTATTCCCATGCAGATGCCTTCACCTGCTTAGGATTCCCTGGAAATGGCATTGAGATATCCTGCCTATCTCTCCAACCCGGAGTTTGTCCTTAGGTATCCATAATTATAGCCATTTATATCCTTGTCCTCCATGAACTTGTCTAATCCTTTCTTTAAAGCTCTCAAGACTGACAGCTGTCACCACTTCTTCTGGCAGGGAGTTCCATAGACCAGTGATCCTCTAGGTGAAAAATTACTTTCTCTTATTTGTTTGAGAACTAGTACCCAAAAGTTTCATGGAGTGTCCCCTAGTTCTAGTGTTGTGTGATAGGGAAAACACTTTTTCCTTATCTACTTTGTCCACACCATGCATGATTTTTTAAACTTCAATCAGGTCACCTTTTTCTTCAACAAGACAGGTCATTTCATTTTGTCTTGTTGAAAAAAAAGATTCAGAAAATCCCTTTGTAGCCTCTAGGGAGCATGGGAGAAATTTTTGCCATGTTTTGGAGACCTTCAGTGTTTCTTTATTTTTTTAAACAAAATATTTAAAGAAAAATATTCTATGTGTGTGTGAATGAGCCATAGAATTAGTTATGTACCACTAAGGTCTGATGGTCTGAGTATTTGGTCCACAGACCTTTGGAGGTTATCCATCTCTATATGTTCAGAGACTTATTCTTTATAGCATTGTAATTCTTCCAAATATTAATATTCTTTCCAACAGTTGCTTCACAACTGATAATCAAGCACTTTGAGCAGCCCATTAAATTTAGTACGATAAATCTGTAATTCAGATTTGAATCTAATATAATAGAAATGGGAAAAAATTGAGGAGACTTGACCCACTTAGAAAGGAGGCTAAAGTATGTTGCACATTTCTGCAGAAAGAGGGAACAGAGAAAAGTCAAAGCAGCACAAAGATGTAAGGGTAAATATTGTCTACAAGAACAATCTTAGTAAATGTAGATTGCTTTACACATGGAATATAGAGAGTGGTTGCATTCCTGAATGATAACAAACAAGAGATACAGTGGTTGAAATGATTAGAACAAATGTCATTGATATATGCCACTAAACCATGCAGTCTGACCACCTGCCAAGAAAAATAAATGCACACTTGAAGGCTACTGTTACAGCATGCAGCTCAGGGGATATATGAATCAATGTAAGGAAGAAGGAAATTAAAGTAGCAATTGGCACTGCATTCAGATAAAGGTCTGATCCTCCCTCATCCAGATCATCTCAAAAAAGAGGTTAACCTGCTTCTTCACTGAGCTACTTAAAACCACAGAAGGGGTATCTCCAGTTTGAATCTCTCTCCATACCCAAACATATTCCTTACACACAGAAAAGGAGATACTAAATATTTTCTGGATACCTTTGTTATTTGTAAGGAATTTCACATGAGAATATGGATTTGAAAGGAAAAAAACTATTTATTTTTTGTAAAGTACACTATGCTAAATGGGTACATGGAACATTTTCCATTTTCAATGCTAGCAGGAAACGTTCAGTGCCAAGTAATGATACTAGTTATTTGTGTGTTACAACACTTGCTATTTGTACTATGGATATTCCACTATCTCAGAAGTATTTTGATAAAGAAATTGAACCAACCAAGTATTAAAATGGCAACAATAAAATAGATGTCCATGTTTTAACACTAATTATTTCCAGGTGCATTCGCGAAATATTCTGTAAATGTGGATGCAAGGAGATGCTATCAGTGTTCTCCAATCTAGAATAGACTCTCACTATGGTAGTTTTTATTTAATACTAATACACACCTGGGCTATAAACTAGCAGATTATTTTAGGTATATTGGGTGGCTGATTGCAATTTTTAACACTTCAGGCCTCCCTTCAAATGCTACACTACAGGTACATTGCACAGAGTTTGTAAATCTTCCTCAGATTTAACAAATAGCTGGTGATATAGAGCCAAATACCAGTTCAACCTTTACTATCCACTATATTGATCACTTCAAAATATTTCTTGTGGGTCCACTATGTGAGACTCTGATTGTGCAGCTGGAAGCAATATAATGTATTCTAAAATGATGTTGCTACAATTATTGTATTGGATGTGATATTGTTGTTAGCCACCCTGAGTTGCATCTGTGAGTGGGCAGCATATAAGTCCAAAGTAGTAGTAGTAATAATAATAATCCATATTTAATAAACTAGCTTTCTTTTTCCCCTTTGAATTGATCAGTTGTGCCTTAAAAATCAAAATTGATCAGTATAGATCATTGGTTCCCAGCCTTATTTTGCCCATGCCCCACCAATGCATCACTAAAATCCTGATCCCGCCCCTGTGACATATTATTATTATTATTATTATTATTATTATTATTATTATTATTATTATTATTATTATTATTATTATTATTATTATTATTATTATTATTATTATTATTATTATTATTATTATTATTATTATTATTATTATTATTATTATTATTATTATTATTATTATTATTATTATTATTATTATTATTATTAAAAAGGTGAATTCCTATTCACATGGAGGAAGCCTAAAAGGCCATTAATTTGATCTAAACAAGCTTGCAAAAATTCAATGTTAATAACTCATTCTCGATTTGCCCCCCTTAAAGTCAAATTGCCCCCCTGTGGGGCATGTGCCCCATGTTGGGAGCCACGGGTTTAGAGATATCACAACTTTATTGGTATGTTTGATGTCTCAGGCATGTTGCACTGAAAGATTTTTATCCTTGAAAGCCTGATACTGTGAGAGAAAGAAATACACATTTGTTGTAATGTGTGATTTTACTTTAAGTATACAGTGGTTACTGCAGAAAGCAATCACAGTCCTTAGTGCAACATGAATTGCAACTCTATTTGTGTTTAGACTTGGGCACATTCATTGCTCATATGCATTTAAACTGGCCCATAGATTTAAAAGGTATTTTCTAAAGCTGTAGTTTTTGACAAGATCAAGAACATTCAATATATCCACACCCTTCTTCCTTTTCCTCCTTTATGTAGAAGAGGGAGTATATAAAACTTTCCCTTCTGTTTGTGAATTATCTTAGCCCCTTGTAACATCTCAACTTTAGAAACTTGTTCTAACTCTGCTCAGTTTAAATAAACCAGGATATTTTCCGGGTTTATTTTAACTACAATTGGTTGAAAGGAGTTGTTTGATTAACAGAATGAAAATGAAAATAAAACACAGTTGTTAAGCAATATATTATACTAGCAGAGGTTGCCCGGTGTTGCCGGGCTGTTTTAAATGGTGTTTGTATTTATTTATTTTTGTTAATGTTTGTAAAGGAGAGGCTAGTCTATATTTGAAATTTATTTATTTATTTATTTATTTATTGCCGGGCTGTTATAAACTGTGATTAGTTGTGTTTGGTTTTTTGCTTTTGTGGATTAAGAAAAAAACAAAGGATGATATACTGTTACAAAAAAAATTATTTAACCAAATAATGTTTTAGTATGTGGTTTTTTTAATAGTTGTCTTTATTTTATTTTTATTTTTTGTTTTCCGTTTGTGCTCCGTGTTTTTTCCTGCGGCTCATTTTTGATTGGCTGCGGCGCGTTTCCAAATGTTCTTTGTGCTGGCGCCTCTCAGCCTGATTAGCTGTGGTGCGGCGCGGTGCAAAGAACATTGGGAAATGAAGTTGTTTCCCTTTTTCGCGTTTGTGGGGCTCTTGCCCCACTGGCACATTTCTCAATCCTTCGTTGACCTGCGGACCCAGTTCGGGCGTGTGCACGAATGGTGGGTGCAGGCTTTTAGGGCCTGACCTAGGAACCTATTCAAAGTTCCAACAGTTAACCCTCGATTTTATAGGTTAAGATTTTTATTTTTATAAGATCATTTTCACAAGATAAATGCAGTGATCTATTACCTGCAAATATTAATATTGCAGAGTATGTTTCTTCAGAACAATGACAACCTGCTGCAAAGTATTTGTTAGGAGACTGATTCCATTACAAAATCCATAGGAATTTTCCTTAGACTATGAAACAAAGGTTTGTCTCTGTTGAGCAATCAAAAACTCCATCTGAATTTATCTGTTTGTATGAGTAGCTTAAATCTAGCAAGGGCAGAAATCATCTGGCTCAAGGAAAGTCTTTCTGTGATATTCCTGTTTGGGAAAACAAACTTCTCATGCCTATGTCCCTATTTTTGTACTTTGCTAGTACTGAACCAGGCAATAAACAATTTTTTGAGAGATTATGGCATCATGCTGTACATCTGAAGCTGAGATTCTATAAAGTAAGCATTTCGAGGCAAAAATACTTAAATCTGTCATTCGTACTGAAGTTTTTATATAAGGCAACTACCAATTTTGGAGAAACTTCTTGTACAGCTCACTCTATTTTTATACAACTTGCACCACATGACTCTGGCTACAAATGTTGCCTGTTGCTAGTCTTTCTATTCATTTTCATTTCACCTTTTGACATACCATTCAGTTCAGATACCAAGTGGGCACAAAATATTGTCAACTTTTACCAACCACAGGAGGAGGGCTTTTCAAAGAACACAATAAAATTACCTGGTAGAGATCAGTGCTTCCTTCTTTAACAAGGAGCATTTGAGCTGCTAGCAGGCTTGCATATCTTCACAAAAGTGTCTCATTACAGCCACTTAAAACAAATCCTGGATGTTGTGCTCTTCACATTGTACAGTGGTAATCCTTTTCTTAATTCAGATTGAATGATGTGATAACAGAAACATTAAGTCTATGAGAAGCAACTTTCATTGGTCAGTGAAAGCACATAGTTTAGTTAGATTGAAATCTCCTATCATAGAACATCATCCTACATCCCTCATTTACAAATGGGAGATTGTGAAGCACTTATCAGTAACAAAGCGGAGACAATAGTGCTACTAATCTAATCTGTCTAACTTTACATTATGAACAAAGAATGTTTGGCCCTAAGGGAAGTTTAGCTAGTTCAGTTTGTTTGTTATTGTGGTTTTATTCACAGATAGGATGTTCATGAAATCCTTTTAAGACTGGAGACAGTTACAGGAAAGAAAAGCTGGAGAAGATAGATATTTTCAATTCCATTCTAGTATGTTATACTGTCTGAAATCCTGTTGGCATAGTTATGTATGAGGAGGGTTATGAAGGCATTAGCAAGGGGAGATGTTCATTCCATGGTAGCTGTAGGACCACTGGAGAAAGTCTTTCATTACAAATAATGGCTGCTGCTGGATTACTTCATCAGCAAGGGGGACCTTTGTCAATGAACAACTTTATTTTTCAATCCCTTGGTTCCCACAGTATGCAGGTGATGAAAGGGATTGTGTGCAAGTCAGAAAAGCCATGGAAGTGAAGGGGGAAGTTTTCCCTTACCACAAATCTTCCCCTGCTAGTAAATGTCACTCCCATACAGGATTTCACCCACTATTATATTTTCATAGTGATAATTATATTACAGTAAAACCCCGACTTACAAATGCCCCAAGTTACATAAAATTCAACTTACAAAATTATTTTGTGCTAAAACCATGTCCTGATTTACACAATTTCCTATGGGTTTGCTTCAAGCTACATAAAGATTCTTTTTCCTATGGGTTTTCCTATGCTTCGAGTTACATTAAAAATTCCTATGGCTTTGCTTCGAGTTACATAAAAATTCGACTTAAGAAAAAACCTATGGAACAGACTTTTTTCGTAAGTAGGGGTTTTACTGTATCTGATATTCTGTAGATTTTGAATGTTTTCGTGACTTTGCTGTCTCTGTTGCTAGGCAACTGTCCTAACTATTGTGAGTTATTTGTTTAGTGTTTCCTGAATGGGTGATACTGACTGTAAACCTCTCTCCAGTCTTGGGGTGGAAAAACTGTGTTGCAGTTTGAACTGGAAAAAATATAGAGAAAGAGAGTGCTTGAGATTTTTTGATCTGTAATTGAGGTGGAGGCTGCTTTGTTACACCCTGAAGATCCGGAAACTTGTTTACTTGGGAAATATGATGCAGGGTCAGTAGCTTTGTTTTGCTTTAAACATCTGATGCTTCCATTCCATCATCTTTTGGCAAATCATAGAATAATTGAGTTGTATGGGGCTTATAAGACCATGAAGTCCAACCTTCTGCTCAATGCAGGAATCAAAGCAGTTGTGACACATGGATGTCCAATTTTCTCAGATAATTGGTTCCATTGTCGTACTGCTCTAACAATTAAGAAGGTTTTTTTTCTGATAGTGAAGACCTACTGTAAACCCATCCTGTTAGAATGGTGTATGCATGTTCATCAATATGTGCATTTCTCCATTCCCACCTCATTTCATGTATAATAATAATAATAATAATAATAATAATAATAATAATAATAATAATAATAATAATAATAATAATAATAATAATAATTATTATTATTATTATTATTATTATTATTATTATTATTATTATTATTATTATTATTATTATTATTATTATTATTATTATTATTATTATTATTATTATTATTATTATTATTATTATTATTATGTCAGAGAATACACTGGGTTGAAAGGATTTTTTTAGGGGACACCCGAATGAGGCTCCTTTCATGTCCCCAAGTGCAGCTCTCAGGTATTGAAACCCGACCTTCCAGTCTCCAGCTCAGCGTTTAATCACTAAGCCATTTGGGGAGCTACTATTTAGAAAATGATTGCAGTAGATATAGTTTGCTATATTGGACACTGTTTACTGTGACAATAAGGCATCTTGAGTTGTGTTCAACAGAATGCTATTCCAATTGGTATCTGAGAAAACTAAAATACTGTGTTAAGTAACCTCTTCTTAATTGCTTAGTAAAATTTTGCATCCTGTTGGTTTGGCTGAACATTTTTGGCTATTATTGAATGGGTTTTTTAGAGTTTCATTTCTCACATTTGTATATAGCTATTCAGCTGTTGATCACATTAATGTAACATACAGCACAACATTACATGCAGAGTGCCCAAACATTGGTTACTGCCTTGTCATGACTTGCCACGTCTATGAGTAGAATTGTGACTAAATGGCCTCTTGCAATTCTTTGTTCTATTTGCAGGATGAGAGATTGTGCGGATGCTTTCAATTAAATTATCTTGGGAGAAATTATCTTACTTTGTTTTGTGGAAATTGGACTTACTTTATCAGTGACGCTAGCACTTCTTCATTTCTTTTTTCTGTTTACTCTGATTACTGCAAGGGTCAGTAACAATCGTGTTAAGAGGCTGCTCACTGTTTTACATCTTCTACAATAACCAAAACTTAGATGGGAAATGGAGACTGACACAAAAATGGAAAAGAATGTTTAGAAGAAATGTTGCAAAGTGGCCTTTTGGAGCATCATGAGGGTGGCTGAGAAAGAGAAAATTCTCAGAAATGCCTTTTCAAAAATAACTGAAAAGCATGGTTTCAATCTACATTGAAGCTGATACTATGGATGAAGAATAGTCAGGGCCCTTGAGAATAAGTGATAGCCTTGAAACTCCAGACATAGTGGAAACTTCTACCACTGGCCGTGTTAGATTCTTCAAGAAGAGCACACCAGTCCCAGTTGTCTCTGAGCACAGATGAGATCCTGGCCATAGAACTTTCTATATAGTCTCCTAGTACAAGTACTGTATCTTAATACTAGCCTACAGACCAGGGTCCTTGGCTAATCCATGATTTAATCTTTAGGATCCAAATGAGAAGGTAGCATTTGGATTGCTTCCTACAAATTAACGACTTTGAATCCATCCTTTATGTTAGCAATTAGTTATCTACAAATATCCAGAGAAGAGAATATGATAAGAGATGAACAATAGGCTGTGCTTTCATGGAGTCCCCCTCCAGTACAGTAACATCAAGGCAGCAATCATTGCAGGAGAACACTGAATGCCTTGCCTGCAGGAAAGTTCTTATCTACATCAAAATAAAAGAAAATACCTTAAGCCTGCTAACTGGGTTGATTTTTTTAAAAAGATCACAAAACACATTTTTAATTTGGAATGCATGACATACAGAGAAAAACAACATAGGGTAGAAGATAGCTTTTCATATTTAGGCACCAACAAAGCTTTCTAAGTTTCATCATCTAAGCAGCATGTGGTCTTCCAGATATACTTGCAGCTTCCATTAGACCAGGCTAGCATATCTAAAACTGGGAGTTGTAGTCTGACAACATCTGATGGTCATGCTTTGCCTGCTCTTATAAGCTATTGTTTACTGTGGTCTTCAGCATGATTATTATTTTTTTCTTTGGGTTTGGTACTATTTTGTTCTGTTTGGTGTACCAGAAATACAACAGATTGACTGTTAGTACTCTAATACAAATCAGCAAGACAGAGTGGCTGTCACAAAGTCACTCTCCAGCTAGGTTAAAAGGGATGCAATAGGTTTATTGGTTTATAACATTACTGTGTTCCAAGGGAATCTCTTGTTACTAAAATAAACAGGATTGATGGTATTCTAGGAGCTGATGCCTAGAAGCAGGTCATCTGACGTAAATGCCTGCCAAGTCTGATAAAAGTTTGTGGGAAATACCTTTGGGTTATTTTAGGTTGTTTTTTGTTGTTGTTGTTGTTTTGGGGGGACTGTCATAGAAAGAGCTTCCCCAAAGAGTGTAAAGCATACTTGAACATCCCATGGGCAGCAACGTGCAACCAGTTGACCCCTCCTGTCCAGAAGTATTGCACCAGAAACCTGCTGGAGAGCAAAATAACTCAATAGCATTTTTGGGACCACAAATGACAATAATTTATATTAATAGAGAAGGCATCTCTTCATCTAAAGAGGAACTCTTCACTTGAGTTTGCTGCAAATGGAAATATGGTGTCTTTTGTGTCCAGAAAACTCATTGAGGAACTGATCAGCATCAACTGAAGGTTCCTCAGCCATGCATAGGAACTGAGAGGCCACACACAAAAATACAGAAGTGCCATTTTTGTAAGACTAGGTAGTGTAGTATCTGGAAGGATAATACACCTCAATTAACCCACTATCGTAGTGTTATGGAATTCTGAACTAGACAAATTCGCATTCCACATGCTAAGACAGATTTAGGAGTTTTATTAATATTAATATTTGTTATTAATATTTGTCAATATTTGGCCAAACAGATTCAGGAACGCTTTACCAAGCAAATATTCCCTGAATGCATATACATTTTCAGAGCCATCCTTTTATAGCATAAAAATGTGGAAATTTCTACACATTACATCACTATGGGATAAGCCAAAATTATTAATTAACCTTCTGACATTTTATTAAGTTCAGGTTAGAACATTCAGTGTTTGTTGTTTAGAACATGTCATATAAGGAACATGTCTCATATCACATCATGTGATGTCACACAAATATTATTTACGTTTCCCTGTCAGCTGTACAAACTGTGCTGAGCTTGTACTTTAGCCTCGTCATCAGATCTACATGACAGGTCAATCTGATCTGTTTCAACTTTACTGAGTACTGAGAAAATAATTTCTACTGCTTTAAAACAGAATCAATATTATCTTAATATCTTAATTCTTTCACCCCTATTTCATTCCCTCCTGATTTCTTGAAAATTATTAAAGTTTAATAACTTTTCACATTCTTGCAATAAATAAACATTTCTATCATGTTGATTGCCGATTCCTCAAGCTTCGGCTGGGCATTGAAAGACCGCCTCCAGTTTGGGTCCTAGCCAAGCTGCCATCTTCTCTCCTGCGTTGATTATTTAAGCAAAATCTATGCATTCCAATCTTTCCAGGGTCTTAAACTGCAAGAGAAAAGATACTTTCGACAGAATATAGTTCTTTTCGGTTTTGCAATAATCCATTTTATCAATGTTTAACTATCGATCTCCTGGCTAAGAGCCATGTGTTGCCATGGAGATGGGGAAGGAAAGCCTCCTGCACTGATTCACATTATTGATTTCTACTGCAGTGACTAAGTTAATAATTTCCTTCTAGCGGGCCAGATCTGGCCATCTGTATATGTTTAGGACAGAAATTCAAATGGGGAAATGGGATACTTTGTACAGAGGGGAGTTCTCATATCATACATTGCCATTGGCTAAAAAAACCTGGACTTTGATTTACTTTTTATACAATGCTTTCAACAATCCCACTTGCTTTCTCAACCTCTTCCTAACTGTGGATTAAATGAACGAGGATGATTCCCCTAAGCCTCCCTGCTTTTGTAAGTCTTCTTACTGGCTTTTCAGTTTATTTTTGTGTACTTCAGATGTTTTGTATTTTCAAGTCCTCAAATTCTTTAATCAAATACAACTCCTGTGTTTGTTTGGCTGTTTAAACATAGCTGTTTTTCGCTTTGCTTCTTCTGTTCCCTTTTGCCAACTGTGAGTCTTTTGTTTTCTGGTTAATTGCAAGGGGTCTAGGCATCCTGGGCAGCTTTTGATATTACTAACCCATAAATGTCCTTTGTTTTCCAAATCATCTGGAGGGCATGGCCAGTATGTACCTGTACGTCTGCAGAAAAAAATAAACTTCTTGCGCAGGCCTTCAAGTTGCTCTGGAGTTAGGCAACTGGCCTGTGACATTTACACTTTTATTTCTGCGTACTTTCACATACTGCCTGAAAAAGTTGAGACAAACCTAGTAGCCTTGTAGCTTGGGGCCGACTAGGGATTCAAAATCTTGGGGTTAGCTATCAAGTGCTCAGCTGTTTGTTTGTTTGTTTGTTTTCTGGGATTTCCCAAATTCCTCTGGTTTCTTCTATCATCTCATTCCTCTTGCCTGCAGTAAGCACTACTGATTGTTGCCTCTTCTCAAAGCAAGGGCAATCATCTCAGCTCTTTTATATTCTCTCATATTCTCCTTCTTCTCTTCCTCTTGCTCCCTATTAAAGTACACCTTCCTCGCAATTTGCAGCAGTTCACTTGTGTTCTTTCCCAATGCTCCTTCCAGCTTTTGTAACTTTTTCTTTATATCCGGTGCACTCTGTGTAATGAATCTTTCATTTAACATCAGGCGGTTTTCAAGATCTTCCATATTAATCCCTGTGTTCACTTTATAAGCCTCAATTAACCTGGCTAAGAAACTTTCAGGGGATTCTTCTTTCTCTTGAATTATATTAGCAGGTTTGCAAAAAATTAATAGGACATTTTGCTGCTTCCTTTAAGCTTTCCAAAATCAAATATCTGTACTGTTGAAGACTTGTCCTGTGTGTTGAATCATTAGGATCCCAATTTGGGTTTTGTTCAGCAGCTGCCGCCATACGCACTTCAGTCTGATTTGCATCTGGGAAATTTCTATGAAGGATCCTGTCTTTTGCCAGTTTCAATTTTTGCTTATCTTCCATATTAAGGAGCGTATTTATTATTTGTTGCATGTCATTCCATGTGGGATTATGTGTCTGTACTATAGATCCAATTAGTTCAATCACCTCATTCGGCTTGGTACTAAAAGGTCCATAATGCTGTTTCCAATTTAACAGGTCTGTTGTGATAAATGGTACATATTGGAAGATTGACTGATTTACTTGTTCATCATCTTCCCTCATATGGCTGGTTATCATTTCCCTCAGTGGGGCCACTATCTATTTTCTTTTTTTCATTGTTGGCATGATGTGTGCCATTGGGGTATTCGAAAGTGGCTCCCTTCCAGCTTCATTGTTATAGGGAGAAGATTGGCTGTACCTTTGGAATTTTCCTTTTCCCTGTTCAATTACATCTTTCAAGATCTCAGTTACTTTTCTTAGTTTCTCTGTGGTTGGGGAAGCCTCACTTCTATCTGGGGTATGAAATCTTCCTGCAGAGTGACTGCTTCCTGCAAGATCTGGATAAATATGTGAAACTTGGCCATCCTGTGGCGCTGATTTTGGCATGACATAAAGTGGAGGTCTTTGAAACAGAATTTCATCTTTTTCATTTCTATTTAAAATTTTCAATCTTTCTTCTGTCTGCCATTCTATTTCTGGGGTATTGGGTGTTCTGA
Organism: Bradypodion pumilum; assembly: GCA_035047305.1. Taxonomy (NCBI): domain Eukaryota; kingdom Metazoa; phylum Chordata; class Lepidosauria; order Squamata; family Chamaeleonidae; genus Bradypodion; species Bradypodion pumilum. The sequence goes on from JAWDJD010000001.1 coordinate 95,831,418, forward strand.
CCACTTTCCTACCTAATTTAGATTTCTTATCTTTGGATTTCTTTTCTTTCATTAAATATGCTTTTACACATTCACCCTGGCATTTCCGTAGCCAAGGTGGCCATGGTTTCTCTGCAACTGTTGCCTGCCATACAGACATATAAGGATACTGATCCCAATGTTTGTCCTCTGCTATCCTTCGAAACACTCTATTTATAAGACCCAAATCTAAGGAGCCTTCCGGAGGCCACCCTACTTGGAAACTGGGCCATTCATATTCACAAAACTTTCTTAACTCAAATTTTGTTAAAGGGGGTTCATGTATCTCTGGTGTAAATATCTCAAAGTTCTCAAGGAAACACCGTAGTGGCATTCTTGGAATGCTACTACCACCACCCATTCTAAACTAAGCACTACCACTGGCCTGGGGCGCCCGAAAATCAAGGGTCACCATCAGGAACCGCAATGGTTTAACCACCCACACAATATAAATTTTACACACACAAAAATCAGGTTCGCCACCCTGATTTTTCCAGGAACACTGGGTTACCGCCCGTGGTTCATTAAGGACTTAGGAATCGCCATCCCATCCCCTTGAAGGTGATCAGGCTCCACTTCCACTCCTCAAATGAGTGGGCACACATAAGTATACTTCTACAGTTTCATACAGTTTCATACAATTTTCATACAATTTTATACTTGCCTGCAGGCTTTTGAAAATCCACCTTCTAGAGTTCTCCGTCTGTCTTAGCCTTCCGGATCCTTGACTGGTCTGTTTCTTCTGACAGTTACTCGGCACCTCTTCACTGATTTCCTAGAGTAGATCAAAGGTCTGCTATGCCGGCATTTTAGGTTATCCCTGGAGAGGCGTCGTTTTATCCCATCAAGAACAGCCGTCTATGGCACCTGCTATTTGTCAAGTCAGTCCCTGGCAGAGTTCACCAAAAATGTTATGGAATTCTGAACTAGACAAATTCGCATTCCACACGCTAAGACAGATTTAGGAGTTTTATTAATCTTAATATTTGTTATTAATATTTGTCAATATTTGGCCAAACAGATTCAGGAACGCTTTACCAAGCAAATATTCCCTGAATGCATATACATTTTCAGGGCCATCCTTTTATAGCATAAAAATGTGGAAATTTCTACACATTACATCACTATGGGATAAGCCAAAATTATTAATTAACCTTCTGACATTTCATTAAGTTCAGGTTAGAACATTCAGTGTTTGTTGTTTAGAACATGTCATATAAGGAACATGTCTCATGTCACATCATGTCATGTCACACAAATATTATTTACGTTTCCCTGTCAGCTGTACAAACTGTGCTGAGCTTGTACTTTAGCCTTGTCATCAGATCTACGTGACAGGTCAATCTGATCTGTTTCAACTTTACAGAGTACTGAGAAAATAATTTCTACTGCTTTAAAACAGAATTAATATTATCTTAATATCTTAATTCTTTTACCCCTATTTCAGTAGGACTTGTTCCACCTTCCAGTGACCTGTACCCATTCAGGAAGCCCACATAAACCTTTGTGCTGATTCAGAGTACCTGTGGTTCTGCTCCAGGCTAGAGAAATCTATGACAGTTATTTTTCTCTGGCCTATCCTAGCAAGACAACACATTTGACTACATATTGCTATTGCTTACTCACAAGCACACTATTTCTTGTTCAGCATCTTGGCGATCAGAGTCATCACAATGGCAATCATGGTGTTTCTCCCCATATTCCAATACAGTTGTTGTTGTTGTTCAGTTGCACAGTCGATTCCAACCCTTTGCAACCCCAAGGACCATTGTCCACCAGGCACCTCTGTCCTCCACCATCCTCCTCAACCTGCCCAGCTCTGTGCCCATTGTGTCTACAATGCCATCTAGCTATCTCATCTTTGGCCAGCCCCTTCTTCTTTTGCCCTCCACCTTTCCCAGTATCAAGGCTTTCTCAAGAGAATCCGCTCTTCTCATTTGATGTCCAAAGTACTTCAGTTTCATCTTTACTATTTGACCTTCTAAGGAGCAGTCAGCATTGATTTCTTCTAAGATTGACCTATTTGTTTTCCTCGCTGTCCAGAGGACTCTCAGAAACTCTCCTCCAACACCACATTTCAAAGGTATCTATTCTTCTGCGCTCAGCTTTCCTAATGATCCAGCTCTCACAACCATATATTGCCACCAGGAATACCATTGCTTTGATTATATGATTTTTTGTTCACAAGGTGATGTCTCTGCTTTCCACTATGTTCCCCAGGTTTCTCATAGCTTGTTTTCCAAGAATCAGTTGCCTTTTTATTTCATGGCTGCAATCTCCATCTGCAGTGATCTTAGATCCTAAGAAAGTAAAATCTGTCACTGCTTCTACTTCTTCCCCATCTATTTTCCAAGGACTGATCGGGCCTGTTGCCATTATTTATTTATTTATTTATTTATTTATTTATTTATTTGAAATTATATCTTGCCCTCTTGCCCTAGGGCAACTCAGGACGGCACAAAATCACATAAAAATATTAAAAAACCCATAAAAAACAGCAATAAAAGACTCTTTAAAAACCATCCTATATCTAAAAAGACCCTCCCCTCCCCACACTCAGTATTTTTTTTAAATAATTTTATTTAAATCTACACATTACATAATAACAAAAAAAAATACATCAACTTAATAGAGGACATTCACCATGTGCTATTTACATTGCCATATGGGACAGAGTTACTTAATTCTTATATGATTCCTTTCCAAAAGGAATGCTGATCCGGCGTTGGCTTCTGACCTTGATCCTTATGCAGTATATAGTCTGTGAAACATCTCCACGTGTCCTGAAATTTATTTTCTTTTATTAGTCCTTTTCTTAAATTTATTTCCCAGGTAAGCTTATCGTTTAAAGCAATAGTCCATAACTCATTGTACCATTCATCGATTTTTGGAGTGACATCATTCTTCCATTGCCGCGCTATACAGTGTCTGGCACCTGATAACATGACTGCCATTAATTCCCTTTTACTATATTCCACCTTATCAACATCCGTTAGTAATACTACAACTGCATCCAATTTAACCTTTTCATTCAAAATTTTCCCAATTTCATACTCTACACTCGTCCAAAATGGCTTCAACTTCTTACACCCCCACCACATATGCTCATACGTTCCTATATCCTCCTTACACCTCCAACATATATTTAATTTTGTCTTGTCAATTAAATGTAATCGCACAGGGGTCATATACCATTTCCATAATAACTTGTGGTTATGCTCCTTAATCCTTACTGATAACGTTTTCATGATTCTTCTTTTCCACTTTCTATTCCAACATTCATCTGTGATTTTAACATTTAAATCTTGTTCCCATATTCCTCTTAATGCTTTTTGGGATTCGTTAGAATCATCCAATACTTTATATAATTTACTAACTAATCCTTTAATTTCTATTTGACCATTTCTTAACTTATATACTAGCTCCTCAAATTTTGTCATGTTCCTGTCTAAGCCTATTTCTTCCCTATATTTTTTATTCCAACTTTTCATTGCAGCAACTTGAAGCCAATTTAGTTTCAACTGTTTACACATTTCTGACATTTTCTCCTCATCCTCACAAACATCTAACCATTCCTTTAATAAAGTTACTTTATATCCTTTCATTATTTCTTCAGTCCTATGGTCTAAGAGTAGTGGGAATGATTTTAAATCCCTTAACTCCAAAATTGGTGATAACCCTGGGGATAATTTGTTTTTCAATAGTGTCCATGTTCTAAAGAGTGTCTTTAGCATTTTATTCTCGGTATTAATTTTAACAGTTTCTTTGCCTAGAAATATTAGTGATTCATCTCCCAATTTTTCACGTAATTCAATCTCCCCCCATATCCCACACTCAGTATGAGGGACATAAACTCAACAGAGCCAACGAGCGGGAGTCAACACCCTGTTGGCCCCCCAGACTTGCCCTGCCAGCCAGGTTTTCAACCCTTTCCTAAAAAGCAGCAATTCTGACTGTAGCATTAACTCTGTCGGCAGGAGGTTCCACAGGGTTGGGGCGGACACGGAGAAGGCCCTCCTCCTTGTGCTAGAGAGGCAAGCCCCTCTAGCCGATGGAACACTGAGGGAGCCCCTCCGGTCCACCCTGGTAGGATGGACAGACTCTCTTAGGGCGATGCGGTCTCTTAGGTAACCTGGCCCACTACAATGAAGGGCTTTAAAGGTCATTACTAGCATCTTGAATTGGTTTTCTTGATATTTTCTTGGTTTTCTTGATATTGAGTCTCAACCCAGCTTTTGCACTCTCTTCTTTCAACCAAATCAGGAGCTTCTTTAGGTCTTCCTCACTTTCTGCCATTAGGGTGGTATCATCTGCATATCTCAAATTGTTGATGTTTCTCCCAGAAATTTTGATCCCATATTGTGATTCTGCCATCCCTGCATTGTGCATTATGTGCTCTGTGTATAAGTTGAATAAGCAGGGTGATAAAATGCAGCCTTGTCTTACTCCTTTTCCTATTCCAAATCTCTCTGTCATTCCGTATTCTGTCCTAACTGTTGCTTCTTGACTCATGTACATATTTCTCATGAGGCAAATAAGGTGTTCTGGTATTCCCATCTCTTTACTTACTTGCCACAATTTGTTGTGGTCCACAAGTCAAAGGCTTTGGTGTAGTCAATGAAACAGAAGTAGACTTGTTTCTTGTATTCCTTTGTTTTCTCCATGATCCAGCGTATGTTGGCAATGTGGTCCCTAGTTCCCCTGCCTCTTCGAAACCCAGACTACACTTCTGGTAATTCTCTCTCCACGTGCTGCTGAAGTCTATCCTGTATTATCTTGAGCATCACCTTGCTAGCATGTAGTGCTAGCAATACAGTAGAACCTTGTATAAAGTCCAAACTCCATTCCACAAGTTTGGAGTTTATCCAATTTTGGAGTTTATCTGAATCAAATGGGCGATGCATCGGATAACGTCCAAAAAATGGATTTTATCCGAGGTTCCTATACCAAATACCTCAGATAACATCAATTTTTAGTGATTTTGGACTTTATGCGGTGCATCATGTGTGCATGAAACTGCGACTTTATCCGAATCGGACTTTATCCGAGATACCACTGTATAACAAAACCCATCTTCTTACACTCATCCCATCTCTTTCTGGATTTTAACCAATTAAAGCACAGCATGCAATGTCCATCATTCTTAGGTCTGTTTACACAGTTTTCAGGCTGTTATGACTACATCCAAAAGTTAACTAACCAGCACCTTCCTTGAAGGTCATTTCCCAGGCTTCTCTAGTTCTGCCCAGGGAATAAAGAACTCAAAGAACTATTTTTCTCACTCAAAGCAAAAGCCCCCTTTTTAATTCATTACAGTCCCCTCAGTGGATTATACTGAAGAGGACAACAGAAAAATGTTGACAGTTGGACTGACTGATTGTATAATAATATTGATTTATAAACAACCTAATATACCATTCTGCTTTAAAAACCATCTAATGTGCAAAACCAAAATACTCACTTTGTAGTTGGAGATTTCAATAGCCATAGCAACATTTGCGTTTCATAGAATGCTGTTACCTTTTTATTTATTTGCAATTTCTTGCTTTTGAACTGCTAGATTGGTGCGAGCTGGGACGGATGACAGGAGCTCACTCAAGTCTCGAACTACTGATCTTCTGGTCATCAAGCTCGACATCTTAACCACTAAGTCATCCTGGGCCTTAAACAAATAGGCATGCTAGAGCAAACCATGAACCTGTAGTTTGGCATTTCCTATTGGATGTCCAGGAAACTCATTACTGGAGTAATTAGTTTGCTACTGGAAGTAATTGGCTTACCTTTTGTTCCATTTTCCTTTTGCTTGTAACAATTAGCATAAGCATTTTGTTCACTATAAGTAAAGGTAGATGAAATGTCCTTCCCATCTCCATACTTGTAGAGCAGAATCCTAGCTTTTGTATTCTGCTTTGCAGACCACAACCAAATTACTTCCTTCTTTACTTTGAATAAGATGAATTAGCTTATTTAATTGCCTTTACAGAAGTGGAGTTTCTATACTGTTTGCTAGATATCATGCTAATAATTAACTTCAAACAACAAGAAATGTCAGTGGGCCCAGTGGGAATTCTTCAAAGTATGTTTTCCAAGATAATAGTGATAATTGTCTGGCTTTCATGTACTCATTTTGTAAGATTCTACTGAAAACCTTCCATGTTTATTTTTCTAAGCAGCCAATACTGGATATGTTTTGATATTTTCTTAGACAATTAAATTAATTCCAGTAATATTGAGAGCCAATGTAGTTTAGTCACTAGGGTGTCATACTAGAACCTGGGAAACCTGGGTTCAAATCCCTGCTCAGCCATGGAAATTCACTGAGAGTGGCAGAGGTAAACAACTCCTTGGACATTTCATATGCATCAGAAACCCAATTTGGGGTGGTAAAAAAAGTCAGAAGCAAGTTGACAGCACAAGAAAACTGTATAGTAAACCATACAGCCAGCGACTCAGTGCCAAATGTTGGGCAGTGGTAAATAACCTGACTTCTTAAAGGGACCAATGGTTATGGGCAGATGAGCCCCTTTAACTGGGGCGATGCCCCCCTCAGTGGAGGAAATGCCACTGGAAACTATCATATTGGGCCCAACGACAAAATAAGCAGAAGAGGAACTCTGATTCCCAACAGTCATGGAGGAGGAAGAGGCCATGCCAGATGGACTGGCTATGAAGGCGCACCTTGACAATATCCTCAAGGCTGCGGCAGTCAATTGCTGTCTCAGTGTTAAATCCTGCATGTCTCATTCCATTTGTGCCACAGGTTCTGTGATCATAGTGTGTGGGTTACTTCATGGCACAGTGGGATCCACCTTAAACAAATTCACGCCAATGGCATTTTTCCTGCTTCAGGAAAAAATGCATTCTTGGATACGAGTTGCAACTGACTACAACAACCGTATCAGAGTAGGCAATTGGCTATTTGAGTCAGGAATAATATTTCTTTCCAAATATATTCTATTTAATAATATTAGAGGTTAGATCTAAATGTATCTTTCTGTTTTCAGAAGCAATTATTCCATAAAATGAAAAGCTTTTCATCCTAGAGAGAGTTTCATTAGTAGAAGATAGAAGCATTTCTGCTCTTCTTCCCCATCAGCTTCTGCACAATTTCCTATGTTGATTTAGAAACTCTCTAGATGTTTGAAAGTGAGGGAGGTTGGTTGCAGGCAGGAGGGATATAAGAAAACATGGTCTTCTTTTTTTCCATAGCAAGATGTTCCACTTGACTTTTGAAAACCCTTTGCATAGATTGAAACACCATGCTCTTAGGATTTCACCTGAAATATATTAAAATGCATCCTACATGATCAATCATACACAGTAGTAGAAGAAATTATGATTATAGATCATATGAAAGTACACTAATTTATTTATCCTCATAAGCAAATTTCCATATACAGTACTGACTAGCCATCTCTGGTATAAAAACATTAGCTCTATTTTCTCATTTACTGTGATGTTGATTTTAAAAAAAAATCTGGCCCTGATAAAGTTGCTGTTTCTGGTGTGAACTCTTCTCCTTTAGGAACTAAACCAAGAAAATAGACTCATCTCAGATAATTTTGCTGCTGAAAGTTAGCAATAATTGAACTAGATTTGAACCTTCGACCTAACTGTGGCAAACTCTATTATCAATTCCACAGACAGTCAGAGATTCCATCTATGAAATATGCTATGGCTTGTTAAGATATCAATCACTTTTCTTTGCAAAGATAAGGGAAAAGGGTTCATCACAATGTTATTTTTCAGCCTATGAATAAAAGCTTTGATAAACATTTGTGATAGTGATCTCCCATTATTTAACCTTGAGGAAATATTTTCTACACTTTTTTGCAATTTTCCTAAAATTGAAAGCATAAAACAAAAACATCTTGACTAGCATTCCACTTACAAAGGCATCCAAACCTATACTTCTGTGGCATGTATTGCTGGTGTATCATTAAAACACTAAAGTAAATAAATATTATTGGTCCAGATGGGGGGGAAACAAAGTCCTTCCCCTTCATTATTGTTGCAGGTGCAAAACCCAGGAACCCCAGCAACCGTAGCCAACTGAAGGATGTGCTGAGAAATGTAGTTCAACAACATCTGGATGGCAGCACTCTGTACTTTCATCTAGGCCAGGGGTCAGCAAACTTGCCTCTCCAGCTGTTCTTGGACTTCAATTTCCAGAAGACCTGGTCAGCAGGTGTACTGACTTGGGCTTCTGTTATTGAAGTCCAAGAACACCTGCAGAGCCATATTTCCTGATCCCTGATCTAAATTATAGTTAAAGACATAAAAGAACTCAATGAAATTCTCTTTTTTCCCCTTTAGTTTATTTGAGAAACAGGAGAGTCTGCTAAAATAAGTCATTCATGTCAGGTTGTGTTAAATATCCCAGGAGATTCAGAAGGAAAGTATAGTAACAAACATTTGAGATTATTTATTACTGAGCATTTAAGGCTGATAAAAGTGAATTTTATTAATGTACAATTAGGATGTTTTAGATCAGGTGTGCCCAAACTACGGCCCGGGGGCCGGATGTGGCCCCTGACACCAATTCATCTGGCCTGCAAAGTCCTTGTTGCTCCTGGAAGAGGAAGTAAAATGTGCCCATATGGGCCTTAGTGAGTGGTTCCCTGAAACACATGATTGGCCCCCAGCCCAAAAAGTTTGGGCACCTCTGCTTTAGATCTACCCTGTCTATTCACACAGTGTTTTGGGTACCTCACTGGGTTAACATAGGAAGTTTCCACATAGAAGCAGCTTGTACTGTATATTGCTTTTTGGTTGAAAGTTAGAAGAAGTAATATTAATAAATCATTTAGAGATTCTTATTGAGAGCCAAATGAAATATGATACTATGAGTGATTTTTTAAACTTAATACTATCGAGTAAAACAGTCGGTGTTTCATGTGCCTTGTAACATTTTGAATTCTAGGCTATTATTAAATAGATTCTAGGATCTTCCACATAAAATATTTAATAATTTTTATTTCATATTTAATAATTCTACACTGGCTGTGTGAACATCCAGGCATTTATGCCTCTTTCTATATGAAGAAGGACAAGATCTTTTAACAAAGCTTTATTTAGAAAAGACTAAATTATGTCTATAGAGCAATCCAGTGTATGGGTACAAAGAACCAAGGCAACTCAAAATTTCCAGCTTTGTGTATTTATCAGAACCAAACAAGAAGTTCAGAAACAGTTTTTAAAAAAGAAAATGAACATAGACATATAGTTAATAGGTAAAGGTTTCCCTTGCTTGAAACCCAGTCGTATCCGACTCTAAGGTTCAGTGCTCATCTCTGTTTCAAAGCCGAAGGGCCAGCGTTGTCTGCTTCTGCACATGTTTCTGTGGTCATGTGCCAGGTATGACTAGACAATGGAGCACATGGATCATTGTTTACCTTTCCACCGAAGTAGTCCCTATTTATCTACTTGCAATTTCTTGCTTTCGAATGGCTAGGTTGGCAGGAGATAGTTAATAGATTCACAGCATTATCTTAGTAAAGGTAAAGGTCATCCTTGCTCGAAAGCCAGTCATATCCAACTCTAGGGTTCAGTGTTCATCTCTGTTTCATAGCCAAAGAGCCAGCGCTGTCTGCATCTGCAGACATTTCTGTGGGGATGTGACAGGCATGCCTCAACACAGGAGTGCAGAGAACGCTGTTTATCTTCCCACTGAAGTGGTACCTATTTATCTACTTGCAATTTCTTGCTTTCGAACTGCTAGGTTGGCAGGAGCTGGGACAGAGGTAGGAGCTCACTCCATTGTGCAGCTCTCGGGTATCGAACTCCAGCCTTCCAGTCTTCAAGCTCAGTGTCTTAACTACTAAGATACTGCAGTCCCCTATCTTAGACACGGAAATATAGCAATAGAGACAGAACAGTATACAATATAAAAAATACAGTATCACAAATGTAAAAAATTACAAATACAAATTACCCAGGAGTCCCAGGTGCACTCAACTTCCCCGCGGCCAATGCCGGACTGGGTAAGGAGTGGAGTGAGGCGCGGCAGCAGCAGCAGTTCTTGTGGTCTCACACCGGGTGTCCCAGGTGCGCTCGACTTCCCTGCGGCCAATTCCGGGCCGGGGAAGGAGTGGAGCATCCATGGTGGCGGCAGCGTCCGGGCCTTCGGGGCCAGTCTTTTTCACCCCTCCCAGGCTGGGAGGGGCTGGCCCCCGAGGCAGCTGAGTGGCGGCGGTGGCGGCAGCGTCTGGGCCTTCAGGGCTGGTCTTTTTCACCCCTCCCGGGCTTGCAATGCACTGTGTTATTTTTCATACTCCAAAATGTTCTTAATTCAGTTACATTGTAAGGTACAGCTTGTTAATTAGACAGTACTATATTGTGTCAAAACCATAACTATTAAGGCAGCTTTAGGCAGCTAAAGAAACATGGAGTTTGGAACTGTGAAGCATGTAATTTGAGGTGTGTCTGCTTGTGTCCAAAAATACATAACACGATTTGAAATTGTGTCCTCTTATAGCTGTATATCTTAAAGGACACATCGTTCTCTAATAATTAATTGCATTGGTTTATTGAACGCTTCTGGCTTTTCCTCAGGTTATTTGCTTGGTGGCATTATCCAAGTTAATTAACTGACAGACTCAATATTTTTTTTCTTTCCTTTGTGCCTTGCCACTTAATTAGAGCTAAATTTGCAATTTGTATTAGTCACTTCACCACAGGTTACTTCTTACCTTCTTACAACTTTTTATAACTTTTTAGTTTTCCCATTCTAATCTTTTTTAATTCAACAGTCCTAATAAATCTAGCAAGCTTACAGCAGCTAGTACCATCTTCACAGATGACATGAACTGTGAAGCATGAATTCATATTGTTATAATTATAGATTGCTCCAGTTAGAACAAGGGGAACAAACAAAGTGAAAATAATTATAATTCTACTGAATTTCTAGCCCTCTCAGAATTGATCACAGTGTGACTTATAAGCAACTGGCAGGGATATAGTTCAGTAGGTTTTCAGCTGTAACGGCTTTTATATGCAGTATCAAAACTGTTGCTTCTTGTCACTCTTCTTAATCACTTCCTCAATAGTAGAGAGAGCTGTGGGAGATTTTCTCAACCATTCTCAGATTTATTTATACTTCCTTGAAATTGGTGAAGATTAAAGTTACATATTTATTTATTTATTTATTTATTTATTTATTTATAATTCAAATTTATATGCCACCCAATCAGGCGAACCCGACTCAGAGCGGCTCACAACAAGATTAAAACATACATATTAAAAACAATTAAAACCCCAACATACCCACCCACCTATTAAAAACTAACCACATTAAAACTGCCCGCATTAAAAAGATGGGGAGGCTTCATTTTATAAGCCAACAGGCAGGAGCCACTCTTCCATCTGGGCCTCACAGCTGCCCCACCAACCAGGTTTTTCATTCTTTTCTGAAAGGCAGCAACTCCATCTGCTCCTGCAACTCTACTGGCAGGAGGTTCCACATAGCTATGGCTTCTTGGTATTACTAGGTCTCCTGGGAAAAAGAAAATCCTCAAGAAAGGAAAGGGAGAGATCATGCCACATTTTTTGAAAACAATCTTGGACATTTATAATTAGCCTATTTGGTTTAGATATTACTTTTATTTTCCATCTACTTAAAAATTCTACAGCCTTCTATTCATACAGATTGAAACTCAGAGTCTTCCTTTCTAGTAAAAATTAACATACAGGGTAGTCAATAAAAAGAGAGTAATATATTCTTTTCTCAGCCAAACTGATTCTTATTTCACAAACTAGAAAACTTGGGATGAGCATTGAGATGCTTTTCTGATGACTGGGTTACTTAGACAGTGGAACCTCATATAACGAACTCTTCATATAACAAAAAATTTGTACAATGAAGCGTTTTTGCGCTATTTGCAATGCACCGCATAATGAAAAAAAGTTAGTTATATGAATCGCTATTGGCAATACCCTGTACAACTGAATTTTTTTCATTTTACAGGGTATCGCCAATAGCAATTCGTACAATGAACATTTTTTTTAATTATGTGGTGCATTGCCAATAATGCTTTGTATTGCGAAAAAACTGCAAAGCGAAGAGCTCCATGAAATGGAGGGTTGTTTTTTTGTTATACGGGGTTCTACTGTACTCCTGCATTTTTCTAAGAAAGGTGTCTGGGAATAAATGTTACTTTTACTTGGCTATCCATATCTTAAAAGTGAGCAGAATTTGGTGATTCCCAAGCAGTTCTTTGGTTGATGAAGCAATGGTGCATTTTACATGCTGAAAGGTCACACCCAAGACTTAGAAGGTTTTTAAGTTAAGTGGATATTTAAGAAATTGTTTTACCAGTGCCACACTTCCAATCAGATTCCATGACTGAGCAGGGATATGAACTCAGACCTCCTGAACTCTAGTAGCTACATAATGCTGAGTATAATACCTGTAAAGATTCGGGAAATTTCTGTCAAATAAGGGAAATTTCCCATCCAAAATGGGAAATTGGACAGCTATGCTTATCCCGTGTTGGCCTCCAGTCTATCTCCAGTCTAATTGCAGTCTAACTAATACGGGATGACGGCGGGAAAGAGTGTAAAATACAGAGGTTTGACAGAAATTCCCCGAAACTTGACAGGTATGCTGAGTATGAAGTAGTGGTATTATATATATATATTGAAAACGAGTGGAAGCATTCTTAAGTTGGTGCTGCCATGATCCAACTAGATCTTGCACCTTCCCTGCAGGGCAACCAGCTACCAAGATAAAAACATAAACAGCCTGGAAAAGGTTTAAGGCAGTGACAGACAGTTACCCAATTATCTCCTTCCCTCTTTGCTGCCATTTAAAGACCAAAGGCATCTGAAATGTAAAGTATTTTCATGGAAGAAATCTCCAGATAAAATTCTGGAGTAGATTATTTATTTTAAACTACCCCTATTACCAGAGGGGAAGAGCAAATAGCAATGCCCAACTATTCTAAGCAGCACAGAATTGTTATTTTTTGTATAGTCATTCATCTGTTTAAACACAGTTGGCTTATTTATAGAGGGAAAGTGCTAACAAAAACATTTGACTAAGAACATTTAACTGTTAAATGTTCTTAGTTAACTGTTTTTGTTATTTTTTGTAGTTTCTTTATGTTGACTCTCCAGAGGCCTTCAACTCTCCTAATTCCCTTTCTCTTTTTCTTGCAACCTATTTTTACATTTCTCATATGTACCTGGTGGGGTTTAATTCCTTTCTTCTTCATTTCCCCTTTTGTGAATTTCTATTCACACACAGCATTTTTCCATTATTTTCTCAGCCTCACAATCATCAAACAAACCTCCCTAGAGGTTAGAATCTCTTCTAATTTCCTGCTCAAACATGTAATGCAACACTTTACAAGCATCGCCAGACAATAATAAAGAATATAGATTTGTTTTCTGGATACCACGTAGTAGCACTTCACCCACCCAGAGAGATTAGTAACCAAGAAAAGAGCCATGATCACAAATCAAAAGCCTCATTGTCCAATGTGTATACAATGTTCATTGAGTTTTCTGCCTTGTGGATGGTCTCAGTGTAATTGCCTGGAATGTAAACACAACATTCTTGGCTGATTAAAGCACAACCCCTCCTTGTTTGTTGCCAACATAATATCTAAAGGTTGCCTATATTGCAGTGCCATCTGCCTGATCAGTTGTTCCTCATAGCAAGACCGATCAGACACTCTCCAGTTTCATCAGCCAAAATTTCTGCTACAACCTTGAATCTCAGGAGTTTTACTCTCATCTGTACAGTGATTGCTGTAGGAATAAAAGAATATCCTATGATAAAGGGAAGGAGTCCCATTCCATTATATAATTCTCAGCTGGCTGTAAACCCATCACATCCTGTATTTTCCTTGGAAGATTCTGGAAGTCACTGATAGAATAGGCAAAACGAATTTATGAGTGATAACTATCTGACCCATCAGCAGGCAATATGTGATGGGCTGTTTGACCACACACTATCAAAGTGCGACATTGCTTTTCGCTGTTCCCTATGACTACAGCAAGGCCGTTGACTGTGTGGACCACAACAATTTGTGGCAAGTAATTAAAGAGATGGGAATACCAGAACACCTTATATGCTTCATGAGAAATCTGTACATGAGTCAAGAAGCAACAGTTAAGACAGAATATGGAATGATGGAGTGGTTGGGCCTTTTCACTCTTGAGCGACGGCGTCTAAGAGGTGACCTGATTGAAGTTTATAAAATCATGCACGGTGTGGACAAAGTAGATAAGGAAAAACTGTTTTCCCTATCGCACAATATTAGAACTAGGGGACACTCGATGAAACTTTTGGGTACTAGTTCTCAAACAAATAAGAGAAAGTACTTTTTCACCCAGAGGATTACTGGTCTATGGAACACCCTGCCAGAAAAAGTGGTGACAGCTGTCAGTCTTGACAGCTTTAAGAAAGGATTAGACAAATTGATGGAGGACAAGGGTATCAATGGCTATAATTATGGATACTTAAGGACAACCTCCGGGTTGGAGAGATAGTCAGGATATCTCTCAGTGCCATTTCCAGGGAATCCTAAGCAGGCGAAGGCATCTCCTTGGGAATACCCTGAAGGAAATGGTGAGCCACTGTGTGAGACAGAATGCTGGACTGGATGGGCTGTGGCCTGATCCAGCAAGGCTGTTCTTATGTTCTTATGTTCTAATAGGAAAAGGAGTAAGACAAAGCTGCATCTTATCACCTTGTTTATTCAACTTATACACAGAGCACATAATGGCCAATGGAGGAATGGAGGAATCACAATATGGGGTCAAAATTGCTTGAAGAAACATCAACAATTTGAGATATGCAGATGATACCACCCTTATGGCAGAAAGTGAGGAAGACCTAAAGAAGTTCCTGATTGGGTTGAAAGAAGAAAGTGTAAAAGCTTGCTTGAGACTCAATATCAAGAAAACCAAGATAATGGCAACAGGCCCTATCAGTCCCTGGAAAATAGATGGGGGAAAAGTAGAAGCAGTGACAGATTTTACTTTCTAAGGATCTAAGATCAATGCAGATGGGGATTGCAGCCATGAAATAAGAAGGTGACTGATTCTTGGGAGGCAAGCTATGAGAAACTTGGTAAACATAGTGAAAAGTAGAGACATCACATTGCAA
Organism: Bradypodion pumilum; assembly: GCA_035047305.1. Lineage (NCBI taxonomy): Eukaryota > Metazoa > Chordata > Lepidosauria > Squamata > Chamaeleonidae > Bradypodion > Bradypodion pumilum. The sequence continues at coordinate 95,846,551 of JAWDJD010000001.1, forward strand.
ACAAAAAATCGTATAATCAAAGCAATGGTATTCCCGGTAGTAATGTATGGTTGTGAGAGCTGGACCATTAGGAAAGCTGACCGCCTTCGAAATGTGGTGTTGGAGGAGAGTTTTGAGAGTCCCCTGGACAGCGAAGAGAACAAATAGGTCAATCTTAGAAGAAATCAACCCTGACTGTTCATTAGAAGGTCAAATAGTAAAGATGAAACTGAAGTACTTTGGACATCAAATGAGAGGAGAAGATTCACTTGAGAAAGCCTCGATGCTGGGAAAGGTAGAGGGCAAAAGAAGAAGGGGCGGCCAAAGATGAGATGGCTAGATGGTATTGTAGACACAATGGGCACAGAGCTGGGTGGGTTGAGGAGGATGGTGGAGGAGAGAGGTACCTAGAGGACAATGGTCCATAGGGTCGCAAAGGGGCGGAATCGACTGTGCAACTGAACAACAACTACTATAGCCAAAGTTGTTTTTTCAAATAAACAACCTACTCTAAATTTTAATCTGGAGATTTCTTCCATGGTGGTGAGGAGATGAACACTACTTTTGCAGGCTACCTGCTGCCTGGAGATACAGTAGTGGGTAAAGAGAAGCAAGACTGAAGATTTATCCATTAACATCTCCTGTCTCCGAGTATCGATTGCATAGGTCTCCTTTGTCTGGGCAGATGCCCTCGAGGAGCAAACCAGGGACACCGTAGGAGATGATGCCATCCAGTCAATAGGGCAGGACTGGCAGAGTGAATATGTGATGAAAAATAAACTAGAACCAATGAGAAACCACCCTTCAAGAGTTGGATTACTTGATTCTGCAGTCAAGGAGAGGCACCTAACCACTGACTGCAATTTTCTTATTTTCATTTGGCACTAGTCTTTTGGTTCAATGCTGTAGCACTATGTTTGAAAGTACACATACACAGTATGACAGCCCTCATAATTAACCCCTCCCACAGGAGAGTTTAAAAATCCAGGCAGCTGGATCAGTTCATGTCAAAAAATGAGAAATGAGTGTTTTGTTTTTGCTTTGTAATGTAAAGTTAATGATTTTTAGTTGCCCACTCAAGAGCAAACTACCCTCAGTTCATTTTGCATCACAAAAGAGGTCTCTGGTAACTATATACTATTACATAAGAACATAAGAACAGCCTTGCTGGAACAGGCCACAGCCCATCCAGTCCAGCATTCTGTCTCACACAGTGGCTCACCATTTCCTTCAGGGTATTCCCAAGGAGATGCCTTCGCCTGCTTAGGATTCCCTGGAAATGGCACTGAGAGATATCCTGACTATCTCTCCAACCCGGAGGTTGTCCTTAAGTATCCATAATTATAGCCATTGATACTCTTGTCCTCCATGAACTTGTCTAATCCTTTCTTAAAGCTGTCAAGACTGACAGCTGTCACCACTTCTTCTGTCAGGGAGTTCCATAGACCAGTAATCCTCTGGGTGAAAAAGTACTTTCTCTTATTTGTTTGAGAACTAGTACCCAAAAGTTTCATGGAGTGTCCCCTAGTTCTAGTGTTATGCGATAGGGAAAACAGTTTTTCCTTATCTACTTTGTCCACACCGTGCATGATTTTATAAACTTCAATCAGGTCACCTCTTAGACGTCGTCGTTCAAGAGTGAAGAGGCCCAACCGTTGTGGGCTGGACCCGGCCCACAATTGGCCCATCACTGTCTCCCCTGCACCTGGAAGTAGAAGCAGGTGTGTTTACCTTAGCTGTAAAATGCACCCACACATGCACCAACACACCCGTGGCTGATGTAAACATGGAGGTGTGCTCATTTACATCAGCCATAGATGCACCCGCTTCCGGGGGGCATGGTCCAGCCTGCTCAGCCATTACAGGGGCATGGTCAGGCCCATGGGGAAAAAAATGGTTGGCCACCCCTGAGTTAAGGTGTTCTATAAGCATTACTCTGACCTTTTCTATAAACTGAATTGAATAATGCATCCTGGCTATGGAGCATTAAGAAAATATTTTACTCCGATTGGAAGTAGCTCAGCAAATATCAGGATAAGAAGTAAAACATTTGTTTTCCGCTGTCTTGAAGCTTTCAAAGAGATAAAGAGACAAAAGTTGCACTGTCTAGTATAACTTCTTCTTCTTCTTCTTCTTCTTCTTCTTCTTCTTCTTCTTCTTCTTCTTCTTCTTCTTCTTCTTCTTCTTCTTCTTCTTCTTCTTCTTCTTCTTCTTCTTCTTCTTCTTCTTCTTCTTCTTCTTCTTCTTCTTCTTCTTCTTCTTCTTCTTCTTCTTCTTCTTCTTCTTCTTCTTCTTCTTCTTCTTCTTCTTCTTCTTCTTCTTCTTCTTCTTCTTCTTCTTCTTCTTCTTCTTCTTCTTCTTCTTCTTCTTCTTCTTCTTCTTCTTCTTCTTCTTCTTCTTCTTCTTCTTCTTCTTCTTCTTCTTCTTCTTCTTCTTCTTCTTCTTCTTCTTCTTCTTCTTCTTCTTCTTCTTCTTCTTCTTCTTCTTCTTCTTCTTCTTCTTCTTCTTCTTCTTCTTCTTCTTCTTCTTCTTCTTCTTCTTCTTCTTCTTCTTCTTCTTCTTCTTCTTCCATGTCCAGGCCAGATGTGAAACTGCCAAAATGAAGGATGTGCAACATCCTGGCCAAAAATATCCCCACTGTTGTTTTGCACCAAAAACAATTAGTAAGGGATCTTAATGTGAAAGCCAGGTTCTTGCAGTCTGGTAGCAAAGCTATTTTTCAACTCATACAGAAGTTAAAAATCTTTTCTACTATCTCCAGGCAAGTGTTAATTGTTCAGTACTTAAGCTATTGCAGTACCAAACCAGTCAAGATAGAGATATGAAAGATTTTACAAAGGAAATAATCCATCTTATTTTTAGCATAGCTGAGGAGGAGCAAGAATAATTGTGGGCCAGGACTTTAGTGTTGAATCTGCCCACAGGGAATTTCTTGCTATAGAAGAAGATGTTTATACTGTGGTACCTCGGATAAAGTCTGATTTGGATAAAGTCGTGGTTTTCATGCACACGTGATGCATCGCATAAAGTCAAAAACCGTTTAAAAATAGACATTTGGTGTAGGAACCTCGGATAAAGTCCATTTTTGGACGTTATCCGATGCATCGCCCATTTGATTTGGATAAAGTCCAAAATCGGATAAACTCCACAAGCATAGCATCCTGTCGGATCTCTGGCTCCCCTTCCCCACACTCCTTTCCATAAAACATTAGCCCAAGGATTCTTGGTTCATGTACAGATTTCTCAGGAGACATATGAGGTGCTCTGGTATTCCCATTTCTTTAATTACTTGCCACATCTTGTTGTGGTCCACACAGTCAAATGCCTTAGTGTAGTCAATAAAACAAAAGTAAACTTGTTTCTGGTATCCCTTTGTTTTCTCCATGATCCAACTTATATTGGCAATGTGGTCTCTAGTCCCCCTGCCTCTTCTGAAACCAGCCTGCACCTTTGGTAATTCTCTCTCCACATGCTGCTGAAGTCTATCCTGTATAATCTTGAGCATCACCTTGCTGGCGTGTGGGATGAGTGCAATTGTTCGGTAATTTGAACATTCTTTGGCATTGCCCTTTTCTGGGGTTAGGACGTATACTGATCTTTTCCAATCCTGTGGCCACTGTTTTGTTTTCCAAATCTGCTGGCATATTGAATGCAGTAATTTGACACCATCATCTTTTAGAGCTTTGAAAAATTCCACTGGGATACCATCATCTCCACTAGCTTTGTTGTTTGCAGTGCTCTTTATGGCTTTTATGACTTCGCTCTCCAGGATGTCTGGCTCAAGTTCAATTTTTTCATCATTGTGATTATCAGGAGTGTTGAGGTCCTTTTTGTAGAGTTCCTCTGTGTACTCTTTCCATCTTTTCTTAATCTTTTCTGCATCAGCTAGCTCTTTTCCGTCTTTGTCCCTTATCATGGTCATTTTTGCTTTAAATGTTCCCTTGATTTCCCCAATTTTTTTGAAAAGATCTCTAGTTCTGCCTCTTTTGTTGTTTTCCTCCATTTCTTTGCACTGTTCTTTTAGGTAGTTTTCCTTATCTCTCCTTGCTTTTCTTTGAAATTCTGTGTTCAAATGATTGTATATTTTCCTTTCTCTTTTGACTTTTGCATTCCTTCTTTCCTCTGCTATTTTAAGAGCCTCATCAGCTATTTTAAGAGCCTTATGCTTCTTTTCTTTTGGTATGGTTTTCTTTGCTGCTTCCTGCATGATGTCCCTCATCTCTGTCCATAATTCTTCTAGCACTCTGTCTCTCAAGTCTAGGCCATTATATCGGTTCATCACCTCCACCGTGTATTCTTTAGGGATGCTGTCTAGGTGATATCTGTCTGGTCTCCTTGTTTTCCCTATTTTCTTTAGTCTAAGCCTGAATTTTGCGATCAGTAGGTTGTGATCTGAGCCACAGTCTGCTCCAGGTCTTGTTTTTGCTGACTGTATGGAGGTTCTCCATCTTTGGCTGCAGAGTATGTAGTCAATTTGGTTTCGGTGTTGGCCATCTGGTGATGTCCATGTGTAAAGTTGCCTCTTGTGTTGCTGGAAGAGAGTGTTTGCTATGACCAGTGCATTCTCTTGGCAGAACTCTATCAGTCTTTGCCCTGCTTCGTTCTGTACTCCAAGACCAAACTTGCCTGTTATTCCCTCCACTTTTTGATTTCCTACTTTGGCATTCCAGTCTCCTAATATAATTTGGACATCATTCCTTGGTGTCTGTTCTATGAGGTGTTCTAGGTCATCATAGAACTGGTCCACTGTGGCTTCATCTGCACCAGTGGTTGGTGCGTATATTTGGATCACAGTGACATTGAAAGGTTTGCCTTGAATTCTGACTGACATCATTCTGTCATTTTTCAGATTGTATCCCATTACTGCTTTTCTCACTCTTTTATTGACAATTATGGCTAATCCATTTCTTCTAAGGTTTTCTTGTCCACAATAGTAGATATTATGGTTTCCAGAGCTGAATTCACCCATCCCTGTCCATTTTAGCTCACTGATGCCCAAGATGTCAATGCTTATTCTTTCCATCTCATTTTTACCACTTCCAGTTTACCTTGGTTCATTGATCTCACATTCCATGTCCCTATGCAGTATTGTTCCTTGCAACACTGTACTTCTCCTCCCCCCCGTTCCTGTCCCTCCCCTTCCTCCACTCTGTGGTGCTAAGCATCCTGTATCATCTAGCCTGCTCCTTTGTTTTGCCTTTTGTTTTGGTCAATAGGGTTCTCTTGGCAAGCTTTATGGTGTGGTTTGCCGGTTTCTACACCATTTTTCTCCCCTCATACGCTTTATCACAGTTTTAAAAGTTTAGAACATTTTAAACAACATATAATCATGCATGTTATCACACTTTAAAACACAGTCTCTATGTGAGTTGCTATATTAAGTCAGTAAAAAGTCTCTATGTGAGTTGCTATATTAAGTCAGTATAAAGTCTTTTTGTGAGTTACTATATTAAGTCATCTACATTTCTGCATATCAGCTACTTATCCTTTGCATGGGGCTCTGAGTCTCGCCCCCTGTTTTTCTTCTTCTGCCTTCTTCCCTTCTGCCAATTGGTCCTCTCCTTCAGCGCTCGGTTGGTGCCTGGAGGCTGGGGATGGTGGTGTCCGGGGCTTGGGAGGGCTCGTGGCAGGGCAAGGGCCGGCCTCCCGCCTCCTGGCTGGTCCTCCTCCTCTTCACCCCCCGGCTGGGGATGGTGGTGTCCGGGGCTTGGGAGGGCTCACGGTGGGGCAATGGCTGGCCTCCCGCCGCCTGGCTGGTCCTCCTCCTCTTCACCCCCCGGCTGGGGATGGTGGTGTCTGGGGTTTGGGAAGGCTCACAGCGGGGCATATGCCTCCTGAGAAATCTGTACATGAACCAAGAAGCAACAGTTAGGACAGAACACGGAATGACAAAGTGGTTTGGAATAGGAAAAGGAGTAAGACAAGGCTGCATTTTGTCACCCTGCTTATTCAACTTATACACAGAGCACATAATGCACAATGCAGGGATGGAGGAATCAAAATATGGGATTAAAATTGCTGGGAGAAACATCAACAATCTGAAATATGCAAATGATGCCACCCTAATGTCAGAAAGTGGGGAATACCTAAAGAACCTCTTGATTGGGCTGAAGGAGGAGAGTGCAAAAGCTGGCTTGAGACTCAGTATCAAGAAAACCAAGATAATGGCAACAGGTCCGATCAGTTCATGGAAAATAGATGGGGAAGAAGTAGAAGCAGTGACAGATTTTACATTCTTAGGATGAAAGATCACTGCAGATGGGGATTGCAGCCATGAAATAAAAAGGCGACTGATTCTTGGGAGGCAAGCCATGAGAAACCTGGGGAACATAGTGAAAAGCAGAGACATCACATTGCAAACAAAAATTAGAATAGTCAAAGCAATGGTATTCCCAGTGGTAATGTACGGATGCAAGAGGTGGACAGTTAGGAAAGCTGAACGTAGAAGAATAGATGCCTTTGAAATGTGGTGTGGGAGGAGAGTTTTGAGAGTACCCTGGACAGTGAGGAGAACAAATAGGTCAATCTTAGAAGAAATCAACCCTGACTGCTCATTGGAAGGTCAAATAGTAAAGACGAAGCTAAAGTACTTTGGACATCAAATGAGAAGAGCGGATTCTCTTGAGAAAGCCTTGATACTGGGGTGTTTTTCTTTTTCGTCTCGAAATGGCGGGGAGGGTGATGATTTATTGTTTTATGTTTTGTGTTCAGCTGTCTGCTTATGTTTGGTGGGTTGGATTAGCACATGCTTGTAGGAGATGGAATTGTTGCAAGCGAAAAATAATAAAGAATTATGAAATCGATTAGGGTGTTATCATGGAATGTGAAAGGCACCGGCAGTATTATTAAGAGGAAACGTCTGGAAGCGGTAATTAGGAAAGATAGGCCAGATGTGATATGCTTGCAAGAAACGCATCAAAAAAGTGAGGATGTAAATAAATTTATTTATTTATTTATTTATTTATTTATTTATTTATTTATTTATTTATTTATTTATAGTAGCATTTCTATACCGCTTTTTTCGCTTGAAAGCAACTCAAAGCGGTTTACAGAGTCAACAAAAATAACAAGAGCATATCAATAAATAGCCGGACATCATACAGAAACACAATACAAAATTAAATACAATTCAGCATAGCACAAAAATTCCAATACAGTCCAACATCGTAATATCAATAATATCAATTACAGTGCAGCCCAGGTGCTCCGACTTCGCCGTGCCAATGCCAGACCGAGGAAGGATCTCAAAAAGAGGTGGTGGCGGCGGGAGTTCATATACCCGCAGCATTACAAGCCTAGGAATTTGGTCTGGCCACAGCACCCATGTGAGGTCCAGGCCTGGGCGTTGGAGTTCCCCATGGCCACTTGCTGCGCGTGCACCGGCCATTTGTGTGCTGGCTGTGCGGACGTTGCCCCGCCCATTATGAACGTGGGCCGGCCTCGCCAATTGGTTGCTGTCTGCCGCAGTGGGCGCTGGGAGGCGCAGTCTTTGCATTTTTCCCAATTTGTGGGGCGCAGGGCCCCCCACGGTGGTCCAGACCCTGACATTTATGCTGCTGTACCCCCAAGGTAGGTGCATGCCAAATTTCAGGTGGTTTGGTCCAGGGGTGTGGGAGCCCATAGATGACACACAAACAAACACCTCTGTTTTATATAGATAGAAGATAGATAGATAGATAGATGAGGAGGAGCAATTTTACTCATCACCATTCCTGACCTCCTTTGCTCAAGACAACTCAGTGCCCAGAGAGTCCTAAATGTACGTGGCCACAATCTGCCATTTAGGCAAGACACTCCCACCCTTCAAATGAGCCTTACTTAAATTGTATATAAAGGGGATAGAATATTATGAGAAGGCATTGGGTACGTCTAAGGCAAGAGGGGTTGCCATATTAATATCAAAAAAGTTAGGATTTACAAAAGTAAAGACAGTTGTAGATCCAGAAGGGAGATTTCTTATAACAAGGGGATTTATTAATAATGAGGATTTTCATCCCAGCTCCTGCCAACCTAGCAGTTCGAAAGCAAGAAATTGCAAGTAGATAAATAGGGACCACTTCGGTGGGAAGGTAACAGCGTTCCGTGCGCTCCGGTGTCTAGTCATGCCTGCCACATGACCACGGAAACGTCTGCAGAAGCAGACAGCGCTGGCTCTTCGGCTTAGAAACAGAGATGAGCACTGCACCCTAGAGTCGGATACGACTGGCTTTCGAGCAAGGGAAACCTTTACCTTTAACCTTTGTTCATGTATACGCGCCAAACGAAAAACAGGAGGAATTTTTAGATAAGGTGTATCAAAGTATAGAATCAGAAAGGGTGTCCAAGTTAATAATGGTTGGAGATTTTAATTTGATCAGATCAGGTTTGGATACTACAAATGTGGCTAAGCATACATGTGCTAATAGGGTGATGGATAGGTGGTTAAAAATAACGGGATTACAGGATGTTTGGAGGAAAATTAGAGGCTCAGAACGGGGATATACATTTTTTTCGCACGTGCATAATTCTTATTCACGAATTGACTATGTTTTGGCTTCAGAAAGTATGATAGATAAGGTTGAAAATATTGAAATTGGTATGATTAAGGAATCTGATCACGCTAAAATAATTACGGAATTTAAACTAAGTGATGAAAAACAAAAAAGGGGTACATGGACCTATGGTACAAGGTTATATAGAGATCAAAAGAGTAAGGAAACGATAATAAAAAGATGGGAAGAATGCTGGGAAATTAATGATACAAAGGATGTAAATGATGGAATATTATGGGATACCATGAAGACAATATTTAGGGGAGAAAGCATTAGGCTCTCTTGTATTAATAATAGGCAAAATAAGGAAAAGGAAAAATATTTAGAGGACGAAATAAAGAAATTGCAGGATATTCATGCAAGAACGGGAGATAGGGACATATTCGATAAAATGCAAAAATTAAAAAGAGAATTTATTGAAAGAGATATTGAAAAGGTAAAGAAGAATTTAATTTATTTGAAAAGAGACTACTTCGAGTACAGTAATAAAAATTCTAAGCTATTAGCTAGAGCGGCTGAAGAAAAGAAAGATAAAAGAGGAATTTCAGTTTTGATAGATAAGTATGGTAGAAGGTGTAATAAGTTAGTAGATAAAATTCAAATTGTCAAGGCTTTTTATCAGGAATTGTATTCGAGGAAGGATTAAATAAGGATGAATTAGAGCGATATTTAGATAAGTGGTCAAGAATAAATTTAAGCTTGGAGCATAGGAGTTATATGGATGAAAAGATAACACAAAAGGAAATAAAGGAGGTCATAAAAAGGTTAAGGATAGGCAAGGCTCCAGGCGAGGATGGTTTATCGGTGGAGTTTTATAAAGACTTTAAAGAGATGTTGTTACCAAAAATGGAAAGGATTTTTAATTATATTTTGGAGGGAGGGAGAGTTCCTAAATCGTGGTATAGTACAATTATAATTTTAATTCCAAAGGTAGGGAAAAATCTGGAAAAAATTGAATCCTATAGACCGATTTCCCTGATGAATCAGGACGCAAAAATTTTTACGGCAATTTTAGCTAATAGATTGAATAGTTTTAGTGGCAAATACATTAATAAGGATCAAGTGGGATTTATGAGGGATCGGTATATGTCAGATTTGACGAGAAGGATGGTTGACTTGACAATTATTGCTCAGGAACAAGAGGAGCATGTGGGTTTCTTATCCCTGGATATATTCAAAGCTTTTGACTCGATCCAATGGATAACTATAAAGGAAATTATAAAGAAATATGGATTCAGACAAAAATTTTGTGGGGTAATTGAGCAGTTGTATCAGCAAGGCTCGGCTAGGGTTAAATTAAATGAGGAATTAACAGGGGAGATTAAATTGGAAGCGGGCACAAGGCAAGGAGATCCATTGTCGGCATCTTTATTTATAATGGCCATGGAATTGTTAGCTAATGTAATAAGGGAAGATAAGGAATTAATTGGAATTGAGGGTATAAAAATTAGCCAATATGCTGATGACACCCTAATAACAATAAAAAATCCACAGAATGCACTAGGGAAGATATATGGGCATTTAGAGGACTTTCAAAGGGTGACGGGACAAGGTAAACTAGGATAAGTCAGAAGCAATTCTTTTAATGTGGATTTGGACATACAAGAAAGTTTAAAGGCTAAATTTAAAATACAAATTAGAGATAATATAAAATACCTGGGGATAAACATTTCAAATAAATACGATGATTTAAAGAGGTTAAATTATGATAAATTGGAAAAAGAATTAAAAGAAATGATTTTACGGTATAAGAAGCTAAATTTGTCGTGGTTTGGACGCGTTTCGCTATGTAAAATGAAGCTTTTACCCAAATTAAATTTCTTATTTGATACCCTGCAAATATACATGAAAGAGAAGGAATTAAAGGTTTTTCAAACTATATTAAATAATTTTTGTAACGGTGGAAAAAGGGCCAGGATACCAAAGTTTTTATGGTATTCATCACACAAAAAGGGCGGGTTAGGAATTCCAAATATTAAAAATTATTATTGGGCATTTCAATTGAAGAATATTTGTAAAATTTTAGTGAAAGAAGAATCGATTTGGGGAAAAATTGAATTGCGAGAGAAACTGGGTGAAGAAATATTAATGTTTTTGGGCAAAGGGAAAGTAAAAATTAATGTTACAAATAAATTGTTAAAAGCTCTTTTAAAAACTTGGACATTATTGAAAAATAAATTGGCACCAGGGTTGTCCCCAATATTAGGCCTGAGTGATATGAAATCATTCCCACTGAGAATGGATAGGAGATTAGAAGAAGTATTGAATAAGAATAATATAACTTTATTAAAGGATTGGATAATAGCATGTAGAGACAAGGAAAGAAAGTTAGATTTAGGTAGACAACTTAAATTGAATTGGCTTCAACTGATGTCTATTGACAGTTGGAATAAAAGATATTTAGATGAAACGAGCTTGGATAGGGAGCGGACGAAATTTGAAGAGTTGGTACTTAGTCTAAAAAGTGGGCAGGTAAAAGTTAAGGGGTTAGTAAGCAAAATATATAAGGTTTTAGATGACTCAGATCAGCATCAGAAAGCTTTAAAAGAAACATGGGAGCTAGATTTGAATATCATAATTACAGACGAGCAGTGGAATGCTAAATGGAAAAGGAGAATAATGAGGTCTTTGTCTGTAAGAATAAAAGAGCACAATTATAAATTATTGTGGAAGTGGTACTTGACTCCGGTACGACTACACCAAATTGACAATACAAAGTCGAAATTTTGTTGGAGGTGTAAGGGGGAAATTGGAACATATGAGCATATGTGGTGGGGGTGTAAAGAGACGAACTCATTCTGGTTGAAGGTGGAACACGAAATTGGGAGAATTCTAGATGTAAGAATGAAATTGGATGTAATTTTAATTTTGTTAACAGATGTGGAGGTGGTAGAGCAACAAAAAAGGGAATTGTTAGCAATTATGTTATCCAGTGCTAGACAGTGTATAGCGCGATATTGGAAATGTGATGTTACCCCAAAAATAGAGGATTGGTATAAGGAGTTGTGGAATACTGCGCTGAATAATAAGCTTACCTGGGAGTTAAATTTAAGAAAAGGGTTAATTAATGAAAGCAAATTTCAGGAAATTTGGAAATGTTTGATAGATTATACCTTGATTAATGGTCATGGGCAATTGCCGGTGCCGGATTACATTGCATTTTTGAGACGATAATAGATAAAAGGGGAAATTCTGTCTCCGTAGCATTGTATATAGCACGCGGTGATATTTTGCTCTGTTTCTTTTTTTTTCCTTCTCTTTTCTCTCCTTCTCTGTTTATTTATATTATTGTGTATTTTGTCCTTTATTTTCTTATATTGTTCTGTGTGTTATCTCTTGTTTTTTTAAATTATTGGATGTGTATCGAGAAATAAATTTTTTTTAAAACAAAAGAAATCATATGCTGGGAAGAAAAAAAATGAGAAGGGAGGATTCACTTGAGAAGGCCTTGATGTTGGGAAAGGTGGAGGGCAAAAGAAGAAGAGGGAGGCCAAGAATGAGATGGCTGGATGGTATTGTAGACACAGTGGGCACAGAACTGGGAGTGCTGAGGGGGGGGGGTGGAGGACAGAGGCGCCTGGAGAACAATGGTCCATAGGGTCGCAAAGGCTCGGAATCGACTGTGCGACTAAACAACAACAACAACGATTCTTGAAGCAAGATTTTCTTAAAATGGCAGAGTGAAAAGTGGCTCATCTATAGAGGTGGCAACAGGTATAAGGAAGACTCTCCCCCTATTTTTCTCGCCTTCCTGATCCTTTTCTCCCAAGTGTTCTCATACAGCAGCAGTGATGGTGGCGGCAGTATTGGTAAAGGAGGACACACAGTGGCAGGGTTAACCAGCAGTGCTTCTATTCCCACCTTGAGTGGCAGAAAAGCCACCTGTCACCTGTAGAGCTGAGAAGGCAATATGGTAAATGTCACCCTTGCTCAAAAACCAGTTGTATCCAACTCTAGGGTTCGGTGCTCATCTCTGATTACAGCCAAAGAGCCAGCACTATCTGCATCTGAAGACGTTTCCATGGTCATGTGGCAGGCATGACTGGACACCAATGTGCACAGAACACTATTACCTTTCCCACCGAAGTGGCACATCTTTATTTAGTTGCAATTTCTTGCTTTTGGACTGCAAGGTTGGCAGGGGACGGGACAGACGACAGGAGCTCACGCCATCATGTAACACTCAGGTCTCGAACTGCTGACCTGCCAATGCCTACCTTCCAGTCGTCAACCACTATGCCACTGCAGTTCCTGGGGGCACATATGACACTTCCCAAAATGCTTACTTTCTTTTATTCACCACCCCATACTGCTGCTATTTCCAATTGACAACCACCACTAGAAAATGCTGTCCTAATAGTTCTGTCTGTGTGTGAGAGGGGGAGAGTATGTACATGTCTAAGTAAAATCTAAATATTGTGAAAGGTATCATTTATTTATTTATTTATTTATTATTTAGATTTGTATCCTGCTCAACTCGGCACAGGCCAACTCAGAGCGGCTAACAGCAAGTTAATATAAATACAATGTAACAGTGTGACAATGCAAAAATAAACAATCAATACACTTACAATATAATTACAATAAATTCCACAATACAATATATCAGTACAAGTCAAAAATATCAACAATCAGTATATCAAAAAGACATATCCAAAAAACATACCAATGAGCATATCAACTATACAGTGAAGCAACAGGACAAAACAATCTAACCATTAATAGAAAAGAGACTTGGAAAATCCAGCTGCAGATGAGGAAGTGGCAGCTCCAGCTTCTTTTGAGCTTCCCACCTGGTGGGGGACCAGAGGAATGGGCGCCGGGCGCAGCAGCCTCCCATCCTGGGACTAATGGAATAGGCCCTGGGAGAGGCTCAAGTTCGGTGTCGTCTGGAGGTGGGGAGCCGCTTTTGGGGCCGCGGAAGGCGAGCCCCAGGTGTGGCCAGTTCTTTCCTCCCCACCTCCTCCTCTGAACGGCTGCCAGACGAGCAGCTATTTTCATTCCTCGCCGACTGGCCGAGCTGGGGGAAGGGCGCAGAGCTTCGGCGTCCGGGCTGGCGGCAGCGCTTTTGAGGGCGCGCATCGCCCTCAGCTGTTTTCTCTTCCCGCCGACCGGCCGGGCCGGGGGAAGGGCGCAGAGCTTCGGCGTCCGGGCTGGCGGCAGCGCTTTTGAGGGCACGCATCGCCCTCAGCTGTTTTCTCTTCCCGCCGACCGGCCGGGCCGGGGGAAGGGCGCAGAGCTTCGGCGTCCGGGCTGGCGGCAGCGCTTTTGAGGGCGCGCATCGCCCTCAGCTGTTTTCTCTTCCCGCCGACCGGCCGGGCCGGGGGAAGGGCGCAGAGCTTCGGCGTCTGGGCTGGCGGCAGCGCTTTTGAGGGCGCGCATCGCCCTCAGCTGTTTTCTCTTCCTGCCGACCGGCCGGGCCGGGGGAAGGGCGCAGAGCTTCGGCGTCCGGGCTGGCGGCAGCGCTTTTGAGGGCGCGCATCGCCCTCATGCAAAGGCCTTCTTATTTCAGGCTGGTTTTTCCATCGCTTTGCTGTGAATTGAAGTACCATTTGCTTTATAATTCAGTGTGTGTGCATTCTCTTTTGCAATGGTACTTCAAAGAATTGTATGTGTGTTTTCTTGAAAATTTAGTTATATGGTTGGTGGAGAGGCATTTCCTGTTTTTCCTTTGTCCTATCCTAGGTATTTTCAGATAATGCAAAACGTTACTTACCTGTTGTGTTGTAATTCAATCTGTGTCAAATTAGGGTCTTTGAAGGATTGTGTCTGTGATCTAAAATTAATACATGTATTTTTGTTGTGGTTGTTTCTCCGAAAAGCTTTTCAAAGGAAGGACAAGATAAGTGCATTCACTGCTTTTATTTTAGTGCTGTGTGGTAGTTTCCCTGAATAATGGAACCCCTAATTTTCTTAGTTCTGATGTTATTGTACTGTAGTATGAAAGCTCAGACAAGTACAGCCTTGTTTCTTTTCAACTGCATCAATAGCCACTTTTAGAGAAATATGTGCTTTACTAATAGTTTTTTATTGTTGTTCTGTACGTTGTTGCCTGTGGTATTTGTAGAAATTTGGAATCCTATTTAAAGAACTTGAAGCTCTTTTGAGAAAGGTTTATTTGCACCTCCATTCTCAGATAGTTCCAGGAGTTTGGAAAAAAATTGAGTGTACCAATCAAAACCCCATCTTATCCAGCATCCTGTTTCCTACAGCGACTGTCCAAATGCTCTTTGGAAAATGTCACAAGCCAAGCATGAGCACTGTAGTTCATTCCTGGGGTATCAATTCATTGCAACATTTTCCTTACCCTATTAATTTTAGCCATGTTTATAAAAAATAATAATAACATTTCTATTAGTGTAAAACCAAGTGTGCAGATTTCAGTACAGTGTATCTTTGACATAGTTGGTTCTGGGGGAAAATGTGCAGTGATATTTTTGACTATTACATAACCAGCACTGATGAACTGAAACCAGTTTTGCTTGCAAAACAGGCTTTAATTGTGTCCAGTGCTACCACTGAATATGGAACAAAGTGGATAAATGGATGATATCAGGGCTAAAGAGAGAAAGAATGTGAAGCAGAATTAGTATTGTTCCTGAGCCTCTAGATAAAATGTTTCCAGCCTAGGAAAAAAATATACCGAATAAATTGTATATAATAGTATAGGACAGATTTAGTAAAATAACTGATTATATTAAAAGATAAATATTGTTACAAATAATGTACTGCTACAAATAAAAAATCCCATTATTTATTAGTATACACCAGAAATGTTGCTTTCTCAACTCTTATCAAGCAAGAATTTTCATGGTAAAATAAATATCCTTTTCTATCTGTGTCTGAATTGCACCATTTTTATCTCTGTGATGGGTTATTGTGCAAAACAAAATGTTTTGTGTTTTGTACGTAAAAGCCAGACATGCCAGATAAGATCTCTTTATGTCCATTGTCCAACTTGTGGGAAGACGTTTAATTTCACAGCTATATGGCACGATGGGTACAATAAGTTCTGCAATAAAAGCTAAACCAACATGCCTATTAGTTTTTCCTCCCTGAATGTGGTGATGGTAACAAAACCTGAGCATTGCAAGGAAATGTACTTTTATTGTTCTGTTAGTCTAAGGAAATATACATACTGAAATATATTGTCATGGTAAGAGATAAAGAAAGAAAAAGTACAGAAATAGTCTCTGGCACCATAAATGCTAAAAAGTTTATTATGCCGGAAGCTTCCATGAACACTGTCCATTTCATCAGATGCATAAGGTGTTAATCAACTAGAGAGAGTGTAAGAATGACTATGAAACCAAGGAGCAGCAGTTTTGTGAATGGCCACCATTAAGGTGCCATATTTTTCAGACCATAAGACGCAAACACCCCCCCCCAAGTGTGTGTTTGGGGGAAATGAGGGTGTGTCTTATAGTCTGAAGGCTGTCCAGCAAGGCTGTTGTAGAAGGCTATTTTACAACAGCTGCGACTGACCGAAGACCTCCACCTCCGCCGCCACAGCTGTTCCAGGTCCGGGGAAATAAAAACATATGTTCAGTGGGCCATTACCACAGGTGGCCACAAGAGGACGCAAATCACAATTTCACATTTAAATGCATTTGAAATCAATTTCTTGTACAGTATTCTAAAGCTTTTCTGTTTGTATGTTCCCAATGCATTTCAGTGGGAAACCAAACCAGTGGATAAAAAGAAAGTGTTTCATTTACCTTTCTTACCTTTGTCCCTGCTCCATGTGGTCAAAATGGAGGGGGAAGCCATGCTTCCTGGTTGCAGGGAGAGCAAGAGGCTAAGCTAGAGCATCGCTTCCTGCCTCAGTACAATTGGCTTACCTGCCCACTTCCCCTGCAGCGCCACTACTGGTTGGTGGTGCAAATACAGTACTATTTGGTTCAGAATTTTTTTCTTGTTTTCCTGCTTTAAAAACTGGGTGCATCTTATGGTCCAAAAAATATGGCAATTGTCTCATTCAGGAGTTTCTGATTGAGACACTTTATCATGATCCAAAGCAATCTGGCTTCCTTCCAGGAGGTGGTGCTGAAAGATATCTGCTTGACTTCCTCTCCCTTGGCCTATATGGTCCCCAGAGTTTTATTCTGTTCCCTCCCCCTGCTGTTAAACATATATGTTGAATTGCTGGGAGAGATTGTCTAGCACAGTGATGACAAACCTTCTAGAGACCAAGTGCCCAAGGAGGTGGAGGAGGCACGCAGGCAGGCACCGAATGTGCCCACGTACCCATGTGACATTGTTGGCATGCTTCCAGCAACGGCACATAGGTGCATGCACCCGATCCCCCTGCAAGTGCACCTGCATTGGTGCTGTCATCTTGGGGCAGGGCTTGCCTGCTACAGCATGCATGCCCACAGAGATGGCTCTGCATGCCACCTCTGGCACACATGACATAGGTTCGCCTACACTGGTCTAGAGGTTTGTGGGTCAGTGCCATCAGAGAGAGAGAGAGCTCTACTGAGTACAGAGTACAGGGAGACTCAGTCTCAAGGGACTGTGCAGCTTTCCTGTGACTACACAGGCTGGCTCTTCTCTCTGAAGGCACAGTGTGGAATTGAACTCCCAAACTCTGGATCTACAGCCAAAATACCTAAATGAATGGTCTATCTAACCAGCTATTTGATGTATACTGTAGTATAAGCATTTTTTGTACTCAGTTGTTCTTAAGTGACCACAAACTGTTTCATCAAAACTGCCTAAGTGAAGGTGATTTTACCATTCAGCGCTCAAGAATATATAGCTGGCTGGCTCACTACTGGCTAAAAGGTGAGTGTTATGGTCCCAGAAAGTAACATTTCCAAGCTTCCAAATAGTTCAAAGCATTGCTACTACTCAACAGACCATATTGAACTCCAAGTCTATCTGATAGCTTTTTTGTTGTAAATAGTCTGGCCAGTGTTTGAATGTGGAGGTTCACTTTAGGGGGACAGTGCCAAGATGAAACTTTTGGGAGACCTTTGCATTGCTTTCAGCATATTTGATTCCATGCATGGGGAGAATACAAAATTCCAGAGATTGGACTATGAAAGGCACTAAGACTCTAATGCTGAGGAAATTTATCCTTGAGCATCCAGGCCTCATGACAACAATCATGAAATCTCACTTACCAAATTCTCAATATCCATTTATACTTAGTCTTGCAACTTGGTTTGACCTGAACAATTTCTTGTCTAAAATGAACAGTGGAGGGATGAGAAATCACAGCCTCAAGCAACAGCAATTTGTTTGTCCTTCCTACTTCAGTGCACTTGGATGCAAAATGTCTCCAATGTAAAATGAAAATGAAGACTATATCTTTGTATTTGATTTCATTTCATAAGAAACAAATCAAATTGAATCAAATACATAGATATGGTATTCAACCTAACCTCTTTTCCATTCTTAATAAGATTCAAAACTCACAAGAGGCTAAAATCACTCAGCCATTCTATACAGATACTGTACATGCAACATGAAAAAGAAATTATATAATTGTACAATGTCCAATGCAACTTGCCTTATCTGAAATAATATCAAAGTTAAGGACTGGGTCCTGAAAAACCAAACAGTTATGTAAGGTGGAGTTGCAAAACAAGACACAAGGGAAATGGTCCAAATCTGACAAATATTGTGGGATAATTAGCCCTATTGAATAAGGTAACAATGTTTGCTCTGTTGTGCACGGAAGAATCATTGGAGGTTGCTGTTGAGTACATTAGCCTGTGAATGGGTAAAATGTACAAGATGATAAATGTCTACACCTAGCATAAGAATATTTTGTACATTTACCACCAGTCTCACAGTATATCATCTTCATAGGATAGAGAAAATGTTCACATTCAATGGACTGTATCTGTCTTGTCAGGCATGTAAGATAGGTGCCAAATATACAGTACAGTACTGAATATCAGAAAGCAGTGCATGAGATCTACTAAGGTGTAGTTGACAGAAGGTCAGGCCAGGACTCAGCTGATATTTTGACCATGGAAATTCACTAAGTATGACAACGGTAAACCACTCCTCACAACATTTCTTACAGTTCAAATATCCTATTAATGTTGTCATAATTCAGAAGTAACTTGATGGCACATAATAACAAAAACAATGCATGCCGATCAATATGGATATCCTTAACACTACTCTTTCATCTTTTAAAAATATTGTTTTTGATGTGGCTGCTGTGCTGTCAAGTCAGAACCAACTTAATACTGACATTAATAGGGCTTTCAATGTAAGTGAGATATTTAATGAGTGGTTTTACTAGTTCCACCCTCCTAGTGAGTTTCCATGACTAAGTAGGGATTCAGACCAAGTTCTTCTGCATCCTAGGCCATCACTCTTTGCACTATACCACACTGGATACTTGAAACGACATTTTAAAAAAATCTCTAGAAGACAATCTGACCTGATAATAAATATTATTATTCATTGGGCCCTCTGTCATATGATGATTTTATTTATTTATACTCAGCTGTATGCCCTCAGTTCTCAATCAATCCAGGCAATCATTTAGCTCAGAGTTATTCTAATAAGTGTTTCCTCTGTCATTCTTCATACTTGCTATGTATGAATCCCAAAGCAGAATCTCCTTTTTGTTGAACAATATCTTAGCAAAGACGTCACCCAGAATGAACCAGTGCCCGTTAGTATTTTCTCCTCTCCTGTATTTCCTCCCTCTGTGTCAAAAATCCAGCCCTTGGGGAATTTAGCCAGCACATAATGTTATCCCAACGGAATTAAATTTAGCATTTATGCCCAAAGTGATTCAGCCCTCAAACTGTTTTTGCTTTATTCATGCCGTCATTCTTTATTCTTCACTAGCTATTGTGTTCTTGATATGCAGTGATAGTTCATCTGCCAGTAACAGGATGTAAAAAATGTCTCTGTTAAGTAGATCAAGGGTTCTTTTTTTTTTTTTTTGATAGGTGTAGAGAGGCTGCCGACAATGGCTGTTTAGATTTATCTGCCTTTGAAACAAACTGACAATTCCAAACATTTGGCTGAGAGGGGATCATAGCTTGGTAAAACAGGCATGTTGCCTTTTCTGTTTCAGCACATCTCTCCCATCAATACTTCTTCATTTCTCTTTTCACAAACAGTGTCTACTCACAAAAACTGAACTAGAATCATCAAGGCAAGCAGTTGGGAGGGTAAAAGATAACAAATTTCCAGAGAAAAAAATCATATGAGTAGTACTACACTCACTTACATAGAAGACAAAGAATAATTGACACACACCTGCCCTCCTGAAATAAGCTTCTCAAACTGCAATTCTATGAACACTTAGTAGGGGATAAGTCCAGTTGAATTCAGTGAGATGTATATTTAAGTAACCATGTATAGGGTATGTGCAATTACCATATATACTTGATTATAAACCAATCCAAATATAAGCCAAGGTACTGCATTGGCTCAAATTCGCTAAGATGCTGAGGCAGCAGGTCAGCAGTTCGATACCCAAGTACTGCAGGATGGAATGAGCTCCTGTCTTTGTCCCAGCTCCTCCCAACCTAGCAGTTCGAAAGCAAGAAATTGCAAATATATAAATAGGGACCACTTTGGTGGGAATGTAAACAGTGTTCTGTGCACATCGGTGTCTAGTCATGCCTGCCATATGATCACAGAAACGTCTGCAGAAGCAGACAGTACTGGCTCATCGGCTGTGAAACAGAGATGAGCACTGAACCCTAGAGTTGGATACGACTGGCTTTCAAGCAAGGGTGACCTTTACCTTTACCTATGCTTGATATTTTTCTGGAGATCTACTCTGTATAGCACTCCTAAGAGTTAAGTTCATAGCATCTTGGCTGATGTTGCCCCTCTATAAGTATGTCGAGAGGTGCTGGAAAATAATGAACAAAATAAAATAATACAGCACCAAATCTTCCTACTTCACAAACACCAACCCACTAAACCACTAATTTTTTAATGTTAAAGTTTTGTGGATTTTATATATATATTTAGATAGTAAATGGCACAGTGGGGGTGGGGGTTAATATAGCTATGTTTTAAGGGTTTTTAAATTGGTTTTAACTTGTGTACACCACCCTGAGTCCATTGGATAGGGTGGTATATAAATCTATTAAATTAATTAATTAATTTAAACAATAGCTAAAATCAAGGAAAGTTTTTTGCACACCTCTCAAGCTCTAAATATTAAAACAGAACAGGCTAGGCTAAACCTACTATTTAATAATACATGACTATTAAAACATTGCATTATAATTATATATAACTACATTTTACTTGATCAATGGTCCTACTTGGATGCAGAACAAATTTTATGTGAACGTTGAGAAAGTTAGCCAATGAAAAATGTATTTGCACACAATGCCTCATCACATGTATAAAAGAAAAACTAATGAATGTCCAAGATAATACCATTGAAGTAGCCTGTATCTGGTTTAAAAAAAAATCTAATTATGCAACACTGTGAAATGAACAAAGAAAGAGATGTTGCTTCAGAGAATCCACTTGGAAATCTCTTCAGGCAATGCTGAATTGCTTCATAGCAGAGCATGCACAGAATGTTTCCCCCTCTTCACTGTTGAATAGTCAACCACACCTTTTGAGAGAACAGAGACATGAGATGAGAAAGTAATCTACCTTTAGGGACGCTGGTAATTGATGGCTTAGATCTAAAGCCTGGGGGGAAATGTGATGCTCACAAATTGTAATGAAAATAATGTAGAAGCCTACTTTCCTGGGTGGGAAAGGAGGGAGCAAAGAAGAAAGGGTCAGAGCTTGGAAGTGACATACAGTAGAACCTCGGATAAAGTCCAAACTCGATTTTTGACTTTTTCCTAATCTAATGGGCGATGCATCGGATAACGCCCAAAAATTGACTTTATCCGAGGTTCCTATACCAAATACCTCAGATAACATCCATTTTTAAGCGGTTTTGGACCTTATGTGCATGAAAACCACGACTTTATCTGATTTGGACTTTATCTGAATCGGACTTTATCCAAGGTACCACTGTATTACAGATAACACTGTTACCTATACCCAAGGCTAAGAAAGTGTAGCAAAGCGTAATGCCATTACAGTAATACCTCATACAAAGTCTGCTTCATACAACATTGGATTCATACAACATTGCCTAATTCCTTGAAAAAAGTTGCCTCATACAAAGTCGTGTGACGTTGTATGAGGCATTGGGGTTTCCCCAGGTTGCATTGTGCCTGGGCAGTATAAAAGGCAGGACACTTGTGCATTGCTCTTGTGGGTTTTGCATGAGGCAAAGAGTGTTTAGGAGTGGTTTTGAGCGCAATTTTGGATTTTTGTGAATTTTTTCATCAGAATTTTTAAAAGCATTCCTGGGATTTTTGCAGCATTCTTCAGGTTCTTGGACAATCAGGGTTGTTTGACATGTTTTTGTAATGTATTTAGCCTTTAGACAATGATTTCTTAAAGTTCTGTCAGTTTCCTGTCTGTTTCCTTGACCTTGCCCTGAAGTCTGTGCTGTTACAGTACAATGTAACTCTATGGAAACGACGTTGTACGAGGCATCACGGCAAGGATTTGGACATTGTATGAAGCATCGCGGCTAGGATTTTGCATGCCTCATACAAAGTCCAAATCCGTATAAAGTCCAAACTTGTGGAACCAAGTTTGGACGTTGTATAAGGTATCACTGTATTAGATAGCACCACTTCTTCTATTTTTATTTTTCTTCTTAGTCTTCCTCATCTTTGTGTTTGTCTTTTGTTTGAAAGGGCAAAAAAAGAAAAATGGATAACATCATTACTTGTTTCTGTGCAATAAGAAGCTTTCCCTTTTTCATGAGGTTTGTGAAGATTTCCCTCCCAGGTTTTTTTGCCCATTTTCTTGCTTTCTTGGAGAGACTTTTCTCCCAAAATAACAAAAAAAATTTTTTAGTAGAAATTAATGTAATGAGTTACTTATTTTTTATATATTATAGTAGCAATCATGTGTTAATTTTGAAGTGTAGTTTTGAAGCATGTTATAGAGCAAGTTACTTTTGAAAATTAACTTCCCAAGATTAAAGAGCCCAAGGAAAGGAAAATGGCCCTAAGGGGTGAATTCTATCTTAGTCACCAAGATTCATAAGGAAAAATCTAACACCCAATGCTAAGGGTTGAATTTCATGAAGTATTTATTTCAAATGTTTGGGAACACTTTCTCAGACAATGTATCAAATCTTATCCCAGCTGAGGTAAATTAAAAATGCACGTTTTCCCAAGGTTCTGTCAGCCTCTTTCTGGGATGCCACAACTCTTGATGTATCAAGGACTTTTCAGCTGACAGGATACGTCTCAGAGCATTCGTTTAATAAGATGCCAAGTTTCAAGAGAGAGGCGTCGGGAAACTCATGCCATCTTAAATAGCTGGGGGGCTGCATTAATCAGTGCTGTACTAATGAATTTTTAATTCATACCTGAAGAGGAAATTGACAGTGGCTCCTAATCTGATTTCAGTAGTGTTTTGAACTTAAAAGTTCTGCAGTCACAGTTATTCTGCTGAGAGGACACTGTTCTTTATGTGTATTAAAATGCTTATGAGGGGGCAGAAATAGGAACATCTTGGGTGAAGACAAGAATCTGTTATGAAGAAGTGTGATATTTCTCTGTGTGGTGATACTGTACTACTATGTTGAATACAGTTTTGTCACCTTGTGCTCTACAGAGTAGGAGGTGAAGGTCAACTTCAGATATCAACTAAACCTATCTTTGGGTGTTTTTCTCCCCTCATTTGTGGTACATAAAACTTGAAAGCATATAACTGAAGTAAACTAGTGAGCTTGTGAACCTGCAAACTGACCTGAAATAAGGGGATATGATATAAAACTGTTCTCCATAAAATGATACTGATAAAAGAAGACTTTTAAGAGTAGGGTTCAAGAAGAACTTTGTTTTAATTTTGGGGGTTCCAGAAAATCACTGATAGTTTATAATGTCACCCAAAGATGCAGTGCTAAAGATCCTGATACATTGTACATTATTTGGCAGTCCTCTGCAATGCCTTTTCTTAACACTGACCATAGTTGTGTAGGGTTATGCTTTAGGATACCTGTTGCTAGGGGGAAACAGTGGGAGAAAACTAGTATTGTTGAGTCCTACTTGTGACCTTCCCATGGACATTTGTTTGGGCACAGTGAGGAACAGGATGCTGCACTAGACACACGTTTTGTCTGTTCTAGTAGAGTTCATTTTACATTGTTATGTTATGATCTTGTTTTTAAGAAGTGTATTTATTTGTCACATCTGGATTTCTCAACAAAAATGGGGGGAAATAAAAGCATGTCAAAAGTGACAGCATTTCTGGAGTGAAGGTGCTGCAGATCATCAGGTATAGTGATGAGCCATCTGAATTCCAATCCATCCATATGGTTTCATTAACAATGTGATCAGTGCATAATGTAAGAGGCAGGTGATACAGCAGCTGTGGCAGTGACAGTAGTTATGGGAAATGACAGGCTGGGTGTCATTAAATCAGTGAAACTGTCAGATATTCTGAGGCAAAAGAAAGAGCATATCTCATATGCTTTACTCCTTCTTAGAATGAGTGTAATTTTCTGTGAATGATAAGCAAGTGAGTATTTAAAACCTAAGTCCATTAATTTACAGCTCATGCATAATGTAATCTTTGGCAACTGTAATATCCCACCACAGTGTTGAGCTGATATTTTGATCTACAGAGACTATCCTTCAGTGGATGAAAGGAATAATTTCCTTTTCATGCCATTTCAGCCTTGAGGTTCATCTGGAATAGGTTGTTTGACTGGGGGCAGGAGGAGAAAGGGTAAAAGGGAAAGAGAAAGCTTCTTAAACAACATATGGTGTTTATGCAGTGCAACATGTATACATTTGAAAGAAAAAGATCCCTCTAAACAGACCAACTCATTTATTGTACGGTTTGATCTGTGTTTTTCTAAGAGAAGCCATAAGGTCATTGAATACACTAATTAACTGCACAGTGTATTCTCCTAGCTGACACTTCAAATAACATTCAATATACAAAGGAGTTTCTACAGGAATGTGCCCAGTTTTGTCAGGGTGGTGCTCAAGGGCAGGATGCTAGTTAAAATCTGCTTCTTCTGATAAGCCTAAGAAGCAACCAATAAAATTGGATGCAGTGCTTACACAGAGCTTTGGTCCCACGTTTTGATAGCAGCCCATGTTTTCATGCAATGATGGAAAACCTTTGATGTCGTTGATCTCATTCCAAACCTCATCATCTCAGCAAGTTGCATATTTACTTTTGTGCAGAGGTTCTCAAACTGGGAAGAATAGGCTTCCTTAATCAAAGGGTTGGAGAGAGAACCATATTTGAGCTTTCCCCACATATAAATGAAATTAAGTACAAAATATCATTCAGCTAGAGCTTCTCCTCTCCACCATGGAGGCAAGCAAATGGGGGGGGGGAGGGGCAACATCTCTAAAAACTCATATATGTAATATTTCTAAAGAAACAACAAGTTCACAAGAAACTGACTTAATAAGATAAGAAGGCAAGGCTGATCCAAAGCTGACATGGGGATGGTTAAGAGCAGGAATTTTGAAGAAGGAAACGGAAGGATTTATCTTGGCAACTCAGGAACAAGTGTTGCCAACAACTTGCACAAAGATAAAAATACAGCATGTATCCAACAATAGCAAATGCCGGCTTTCTAATGAAAAGGATGAAACAGTAGATCATCTGATCAGTGGATGCAGCAAAATTTCACAGACTGATTATTTGCAATTTCATAACAGGATTGCAAAAATTATCCATTGGAAACTTTGGATTTGAATGCAGTAAAAATCTTTGGGAACATCAAGTAGACAAAGTCTCAGAAAATGAGACAGTCAAGATCCTGTGGGACTTTAAAATTCAAACAGACAGACATTTGCCTCTCAACACACCTAATATAACTGTTGTGGAAAAGAAGAAGGTCTGGTTTATTGACATTGCTATACCAGGAAATGCACGAATTGAAGACAAACAACTAGAGAAAATCACAAAATATTGTGATTTGCAATTTGAAGTTGAGCATCTATGGAGGAAGAAATCTGTTGTTGTTCTCATAGTTATCAGAGCCCTTGGAGCAATACCTAAAGGGCTCCCTAGATATTTTGAAATTTTGGACTTTTTGGACTTGAACATCCTGACTCTCCAAAAAACAACTCTACTAGGAACTGCATATATACTCAGATGTTACCTTAACAGTTCTTAGGTCCTTGGTTATGGCTTGAACTGTTAATTTTATTCCAGTCCTTGACTGTGAACCAAATGATTGATTTGTATGCAAATCATCATCATCATCAAACTGGAAGGGATCCTACAGATCATTGAATCTAGTCCCTGTCAGGAAGACATTGGGGTGGGGGATCAAACTCCCAACCTCTGGCTCCACAGCCAGCTACCTGAACCACTGAGCTGACTGGCTTCTGCAGAAAACTCAAAAGACTTAGCATACATAGAATTCTATATAGTACTAATTATGACACATTGTTGTATTGTCACTATGAATTTTGGATCAATCAAAGTGCACCCAGAGAAGCCATGGAGAACGTCTCTAAGGGTTCCTGTGCTGTGTGTTGAGAATCATTAGTGCTACTCACAGACAGCATACAAACTCTTTTCTCTGTGGAATGGTTGGGTGAAAATCAAGGCTGAGATAAATGAGGCATCACAGGAAACAAGCAGTGTAGGAAACAAGTGAAACATGGAGTTTTCAGGCACAATCATGAATGGGCACCTTTTCCTTTCTAATAGTGGTGAGACTATGTTGTGGCCCTGGAGCCATTCATTTTCTCCTCAAAAAAAATATTATTATTTTTTGGGAGGGGGGGGGGTAGGAAAAAAATACAATTGTACCTCCAGAAACTTCTGGAGGCATCATACTCCCATAAAACCAGGGGTATGTATTAGGCCCCATGCCTAATTTTTGGAGTTTTTTTAAGTTGAATTTTTAAAAGGGGAAATGACCTTTCTAGTTCCTCTAGGAGGAGCTGGTATGGTCCATAATGGGGTGAGGAGAAGACAGCATAGTAAGAGCAGAACAGTATGTTTTCTTCATCATCCCCTGCATTAAGATCTGGTAACTGTGAATAACATTGGCCAGGAGACAATGCCATACTTTCCATTGTGTAATTCTAGGGTTTAATATATGACTCACCTTGAAATTATTTTGACTGATAATTGCATTGAATGTTATTCATTTCAGAAGAGTATAAAACCCTTCACATGAAACCAGCAGAGCTAAATAAAGTAATAATTACAACTTAGTCTGTTATAAGGTTGTGCTGATCAGAATGAGAACTACTGATGCATGAATTCCTCTTGGCTAACCTTGATTTATACTCACCCTTTGCAACCTTGTAAGGACTCACAAAAACCAAGTTACTCACATAGTTTTCCCTAAACTCACACCTCCCCTTTCAAAATAAAGTGAAGTATACATGGATTGTTAATTGGTGTGACTATCCCTATATCCAAGTGCTAGAGTGGCAGGCAAAACCTCCTCAGACATTGCATCCTTAGGATACAAACCATGAAGCTGAGGTAAAACTTTTTATTAACTTTTATGTAGGTGTTACAGCTCCAGTAGCAGCAACAACAACCCCTTCCCTGCCCATCTGAGTTCCAGTCTTGAGCCTCCTATGAAGTTTTGTGTCCTTGGATCCACCAGTTGCCTCCACTGGTGCTGACATACACAGAAAGCGAGTGGCTGTCATGGGTCCCTAAACTTGTACCTGCCAACGTGTATTTCTCAGAAAGGACCAATATAGATGAGCTCAGGTTACCCTGTGGGATTTACTGCCCCCTCCTGTAGTAACACTGATGCTCCTGCTGGTACAGGCATCCAGGTTGAAGGTAGGGGGTCAGCTATCCAGTGGTTCATGACCATGTCTGATAGCAACTCAGGCATGGCAGCAGCTGGCATAAAACCCAGTCAAAGCCCTCACTACAGCCCTTCCCTGGGGCAGGCAGAATTGCACCAGAAGCCCCCATCCAAGGGTCTCTCCCATATGCATAATAATGCAGCCTCTTGGTGAAGGGGACTAGCTCAGGATCCTCCACCCTGTCACCCAAGTCCTTTCTTCATCTTACTCCCCAGTATCCATTCCCAGGTTATCCTCCTTCTCTGTTGCCACCATCACTGTCTTTCTCTCCTAATCTCTTCTACCTCCACCTCTTCCAGCTTTTGGCAGAGATCACCCTCTATCATCTTCCCCAGGTGGCTCTCCTCAGCAAGCTTTCCTTCTCTGGGGTGGCTGACCAGCCTTGGCACTTGCCTGAGGCCCAGCAGATATCAGCTCCAATGGCTTTCCAGGGGGTGCTGGCTGGAAGCAACCCCTTCACTGTTGGACCACCTGTCTAATGTGCTTTTATATCCTGGTGCCATGGTGATGAAGTCTACTTGGATCCCTCATATGGTTCAATTCTTAGTAGTAATGTAAATCTAATGTGGCTTGATTTCAAAAATAAATCCCTTCACTCACTCCAATATTATGAGAAGTCGGATTCTGAACATAGGCCTGGAGTTTATAGGCTTTGGTACTCTACCACCAGGACTGCCTCGTTAACTTCTTTCCCTACTGCCCTTTCCCTTTTGTTAAAGCTTATCTGGCCATGTGTAGAAGCAAGACCACTTCTCTTGTCATGGTACCCAGATGTTAAGGAGACATTTGAGAATGTAGTTCTCATTGTGTCTAGGATGCTTTTGTGTAGCTTCCTCTTAAATCTCCAGGCAGAGTAAAAGTTAACAAGAGACAGCTTATTTTCACTGCATCTACTACTACTTACCAAATTTGACAGAGGCAAGAGGCAGTGGAGAAGGGAGGGAGACTTGGCCAATCATGTGTTTTAAAGTCCTCTGATGACTAATACCACACTTGAAAATAATGTATGTATCTCAGTCCCTCAGAATGTGGAACACAAAGCATTTTCCACATTCCATATTCCTTTTATGTAAGCTGCCTTGGGTCCTCCAAGGTTGAGGAAGGCAGGATAGAAATCACGTACATAAATAATAAATTAATAAATTAATGAGGAAGTTGAAATTTGGTACATGTTACATGCAACCAAAGTTCCTAGCTTGGCTTAGAATTACTGTTAGCTAATACTAAAAAAGAAAATGGGAGGACCATATGCCAAGCCCAGTTCAAAATTTAGAAACCCATTGTATCCCCAGTTACATCATTTGGAGTGTATCCGGGACTCAGATGCCTCCATTTGTGAATCCTTAATTTTCCTAATTGCCTGCTAATTCACCTGCCTAGTCAATAGCCCCAGCCTCATGAACCCCTTCCCTTCATGCAACAGTAGGCCCTTTTCAAGGCATTCATTCAAAAAGGATTGAAAATATGTGCTTTTATTCAAATTGGTTTTAATACACAGCACCTTTTCTCACTTCACATGACAGTATGCCTTATTGGACTTTGAAGTAGTGCACATTGGGTGCCATTTTAAAGCACAAGAGTGCTTCAGCTGGAAGATCAAGCCCTTCCTATTGATCTGGGCAGCAACTGGGAGTGTGGTGACAGTGGCAGGGACATATTCAACGGCTGTTGCCACCACCACCATTTCTAATGCTGCCAATATGCACTTTCCAGCTATCGTGTCTGACAGACACGCTTTGTGATGGAGGAATGGCAGTGGCATCGTTGCCTGCTTCACTTGTAGTGAAAATGGAAGCACTGATGCTGACCTCCTAGGCCAGTGATGGCAAACCTTGGCACTCTAGATGTTCTTGAACTTCAATTCCCAGGAGCCCTGATTAGCAGGCATGCTGACTTGGGCTTCTGGTAATTGAAGTCTAAGAACACTGAGAGTGCCAAGGTTTGCCATCACTGCCCTAGACATTCTGGAACTAAATGAAATAGGGAACCCTGGAATATGTTCACATCAATCAGCTAGGAAACAGACTTTTGCTTGAAACTACAATACTGAACTATGTGCCCTAGGTCTCCCTGGGGACTTTTGCATGATCAAAGATGGGAATAAGCTGAACCTCCTATGAAACCTATTCTCAGTCACCTTATATTGGCCTAGATCTGTGATGACGAACCTTGGCACTCCAGTTAATCTTGGACTTCAATTCCCAGAAGCCCAAGCCCCTGTGAATCCGCACGAATGGGTTTACTGCAATTCATCCAGCCCGTGGAAGCGGAGGTAAAACGTGCCCGTACGGGGGCTTGGGCTTCTGGGAATTGAAGTCCAAGAACATCTGGAGTGCCAAGGTTTGCCATCACAGGCCTAGATGGATTCAGATACTGTAGGTATGTATCAATGATTTTTATTTGCTTTGCCTTCTTTGTAACACCTACTAGAGACTGATGCTGTCTGATCAGGCATGTGTGGTCTTGTGTATCAAATTTTTCTATTGTGAAAATCTTTAGGCCAGGAAGTGCTGTTTAGTAACAAGCATGTGAACTGATAAGAACTTCATTTATCCCCACCCCATCTCTATTCTCCCTTTCTCTCTCTCTGTCTCTCTCTCCTTGTGGATTGCTTGTCTCAGAGATACCACAGTTGTTTGTGACATCATAATTCAGTTGCCTGAAAGTAATTTTGATGCTGCAGACAATGCCCTGTGGCATTGACACAAATGAATCAGTAGAGATGAAGAGGCTGCAACAGAACAAACCATTATTTACACTCATATACCTCGCTAATCAGCACACATGGAGAGGAAAAATATTTGCTGGAGCGGAATAAGGATTATTAAATAGGAGAGAGATTTGGGATTTGTTTGTAAAAAAACTCCCTAAGGCTCTTGGATTAATATACAGCTGCAATGCTGAAAGCAAATCAGATGTTAGATTGTATTGCAAGGGTAGACAATGAGAATCAGAATTTGGGTGGTAATGTTACTGTTATATAAGGCATTTGTTGCAGGATTGTAAACTTGTCACTGCACATGTCATGTGTCAAACTGGACTTCAAAGTGCCTTTTTAAAGCACAATGGCATAGGTTCTTTTGAAAAAGAAGGCAACAGCCCAACCAACATGGTTAAGGGCCATGAAACCTTTACAGTTAAAAGGCAAAGAAAATATTAAGCTTTTCACAGCTTTAACCACAGGATAAATTTGTGCACCTTCACCGTATGTCACTATATGTTTATACAGCAGTTAGGTAAAGGTAAAGTCGCCATCAGAGGCACAGGGGGAGGGGAGTGGCCCATCTTGCCCCTCCACCCATCCAAAAACCTGGGGCCAGAGAGGAAAAGAAGGACTCAACTTCCCAGTCGCCATCGCAGCCACCCAGGCAGAGTGACTGCAGGTGGGCGGGCAACAGAGGACACCAATGCAGGCCTCCAGACCTAACCAGTGGCCGGAGCCAGGAGCAGGGAAGGAGTCACCACAATGGATGTTCTCACCAAAGACTCGTAGCTGCATGCATTTGATAAGTACAGTAATACCTCAGATAATGCTAAAACTTAGTTCCACAAGTCTTAGCGTTATCCGATTTTTAGCGTTATCTGGTGCATGCACTGGATTTTTTTTTAACAAACCGGTTCCCTTTCCGAAGAGAAAAGGGAACCGGGGACCAATCCACCTGCAAAGGCAGCCTGCAAAGGTGCTCTATTCGGCGGCTGCCTTTCGAGGAAGGCAAGGCGGGCCAGCCGCCTTCCCTTCCCTTTCGGCCAAACGGAGAGCCCGTACATCGGCTGTCCACCCCCACAAAAAGTACGAGTGATCTCCGACCTTTTCACGCTGTTTGGGGACAAAAAAAAAATCACCATCGCCAGGTGCATGCTTTGGGCTTTCCGCCTCCCCTGCAGACTCTGTGAGGGTTGGAGGACCTTTTTCACGCTATTCCCGCCTTCCTAGGAATCTCTGGCCTGCACAACAGCTGAAAATGCATGTGGTGGCTATTTTGTTTAAAAAACTAAATGGCTGCATCTGTTATCAGCTGTTGTGCGGCCCAGGGATGCCCTAGGAACTTCCCAATTGCATTGAGAGCTTCTGCTGGTGCCAAAACGCGATGGAAAATTGCAAAAATGGAGCAGAAATGACCCAAACATCCTCCCACCACCATGAGAAGTGTCGGAAGACCCCAAAAACTGTTTGTGAACAAAAAAAACGTTAATCAAGGCTCTATGTTCTCCAGATTTTTTTTTCATAAACTGGAAATTGCATTAACAGAGTCATTTGTAAACCAAGGTTTTACTATATCAGGGATATGATCTGACTCAAAATGCTGGGTTGTGGAGGAGAGTATCAGCCCTTAACTTTTCTCCCTCTGGTCTCCGATGCATATTGAAGCAATGATAGTCTACACCAGGAGTGTGCTGGGCATTTTGGGAGGGCAGTGGACAAGAAGTGATGGGGCGCCTCTTGGGGGTGTTGGGGGGAGAAATCCCATACATTCCCATTACCTCTGGCTGCCTCTGGGACACCAGTCACTGGGGGGCACCAGGGTGAGTCCCTGTATCCCTGTGGGCCAGCACACCACTGGTCTACACTGGGACTGCAATGTACAACAATGAATTAAAGTCCTCTTTCCTTCATGTTGGGTGTTGTTTTTAGGTGTTCATGTTAGCATTTAGTGAAAAGGAAAGCTGTCTAAGGTTTCATAAGACATCTAGTGGACAAATGTTTTACCAGGAATGGAGTACTAAATTTTGATGTTTAACTAACTATTGGGGAGTGACTCAGGGTTACATTAAAAGCCTTACTTGTAACACACCTTTTAAATCAACTTAGAGATTGCTGTCAAAATAAGAAGAAATAACAGTATACATGGATTTGCTGTGACCTCAGCATGTGTGCGCACTGCACATCTACCCACCCACGTGAGATTGCCAGAGGTGCACCGGTGACATCACATGGTGCATGAGCATGCACCTCCACGTCCTCCTCCTCCTCCTCGAGCACTCGGTCTCTAAAAGGTTCACCAATCACTGTGCTAGACTATTTCATACATGCTGCTATAGTCCCATCATGCTTGAATCAGGCAGGTTTAAATCTCTCCCCATCCAGCTTGCCACTTAAAACCTTCTCCACAAGTGCTAATAATATTGGAAACTACATCAGCATCCATGAAGTCATTGTTGACTTTTTATTTATTTTTTTTGTGTTTTAATTGCTCCATGTTGAGGGAAAGTGGATGGGAGGGAGGAGATGAGAGGACATCTCAACTATCCTATCTGTATGTGATGGTCAAGCCTGATCCAAAGCAGGGCACCACAGACTTACTTACATTTAGGGAAGAAACTAATTCTTCCCAGGGCACTATGCATTTAATATAGCTTCTGGTTTAACCAAAAAAAGAAAGAAACAGAGAAAAGGTACATAATTTGATGTCTTTTAGAGGATCATTTAAACTGACAAATGAAAATTGAGATAATTTTTCCTAATCTATCCATCATGCCATTTCTTTTACGATTTAATGATGAACCTTGTGGGAGAATGTCTGTTCCAGGACAGCATGAAAAACACACCTGACATTTCATTCTGCTCACCTATGACCTCCCTATTATCCTCTTCGGTAATTCTTGAATGAAACATTTCACGAGCTATTTGCTCTTTCCTGGCCATATAATTATTATGTTCTTTATGTCTTTTGTTTCCTTGATTAATAAAAGGCATTTAATTTGGAAAGTTTGAGGCTATTTTCTAATTTGGTCTGCTTCTGTAAGCCATGTGTATGTTACTTTAAGATAACACTTTCAGGTCACCGAAGGCATTTGACTTCACCTCATAGTTCAAAACACCCCCAAGGCATGTGTTATCTTAGAATAACACATGCCTTGTCAAATTTTCTTGCATCCATTTTTGATGGGCAAGCTTTCTTGTGGGGTTCTTGAGAGAGTGATAGTTTAAATGCTTTTGGCTTTACTTATTGTCTACTGCTGAGCACCATAATGTATATCCTCCAGATATCTGATGCACATAATGGAAAAGATTTATGGAAAGCATAGTACTTGATTCTAAAAACATACAGAGAGAGAGCAGCTTCTTGGCTTCCCGTGAGAATAATTCAAAACACTCTCCATCCATTAGCTATTTTCAAAGTAGCATCCAAAAATATGAAATGCCTCAACAGGCTGGTTAGAGCGGGAATGGGAGGGGGGATCCCCCAAAGCAAGAAGCAAATGTGGACAGTTGAAATCTACAAACTTCAAACCTCCCTTTAAATCCCAGTCATTTGCAGAAAGAGAGGGGAAAGTGTAGCTAGCTGGGTTGAACCTGCGGGGCTCTCCCCCCCCCCCCCTCTCGGCTTGCAAACTTCTTCTGCTGTGGATGATCACAAAAATATTTTGTGGCGGCAAAGTGGTTACGTGGAACAGAACTCTGCTTTGCAACCTAAGAGAGGGAGGAGGTCCTTGCATGTCTTGTTAAACTAAATGCTAACAAATCACCAAGACCAGATGGCATCCATCCACGAGTTCTCAGGGAACTTAAAGATGAAATTGCTGATATCCTAGCCAAAATATATAATCTTTCCCTCAAATCAGGCTTGTGCCTGATGACTGGAAGGTAGCGAATGTAACACCAATTTTCAAAAAAGGATCCAGGGGTGATCCATGAAATTACCAACCGGTCAGTTTGACATGTGTCCCAGGTAAAGTGATGGAAACCATCTTAAAAGATAGAATTAATAGGCACATAGAAGAGAAGGCGCTGCTAAAGGAGAGCCAACATGGCTTTTGCAAGGGCAAATCAAGCCTCACTAATCTGTTGGAATTTTTTGAGAGTATCAACAAGCATGTGGATCCAGTTGACATTGTTTATCTGAACTTTCAGAAGGCTTTTGATAAAGTCCCGCACCAAAGACTCTTGAATAAACTTTTCAGTCATGGCATAAAGGGACAGGTCTTGTCCTGGATCAGCAACTGGCTAAGGGACAGGAAACAGAGGGTAGCACTAAATGGACACTTCTCCAAGTGGAGGGAAGTAAAGAGTGGGGTCCCCCAAGGTTCAGTACTGGGACCCCTGCTTTTCAACCTCTTCATAAATGATCTAGAAGTAGGAGTAAATAGCAAGGTAGCCAAATTTGCTGACAACACTAAATTATACAGGGTAGTGAAAACTGTGAGAGATTGTGAGGAGCTCCAGAGGGATCTCTTGACACTGGGGGAGTGGACAAAACAGTGACAAATGAGCTTCAACATTAGTAAGTGCAGAGTGATGCACACTGGGGCAAAAAAAAACCAATTACATTTATAAATCTATGATGAGGCTCCATCTGGAATACTGTGTACAGTTCTGGTCGCCATACCTCCAGAAGGATATTATGGAGCTGGAAAAAGTGCAGAGGAGGGCAACCAGAATGATTAGGGGACTGGAACACCTTCCTTACCATCTGAGGCTGCAACGGTTGGGCCTCTTTACTCTTGAACGATGGCGTCTAAGAGGAGACCTGATTGAAGTTTATAAAATCATGCATGGTGTGGACAAAGTAGATAAGGAAAAACTGTTTTCCCTATCACACAACAATAGAACTAGAGGGCACTCCATGAAACTTTTGGGTACTAGTTCTTTGGTGTATGCAAACCAAGACACGGGACACAGCCTCGGGCTGGGCTAACTCAGGTTTATTGCATCGTGGACAGAGGGAACATGAGGTAATGGCGGATCGATAGCTCTTTATATACAGTAGTAATACATTTGAACGTGGTGCCATGGTAGCCCATTGGCTACTGTCTGCGTGACGTCATTGCGGGTCACGCCCTTCTTGTCCAGGTGTAGGTGGTGGCGGGAAAGCTTCCCGCGCTGTTGCCTTTGATGAGTTCGGACCAAGAGAGCTTGGACGCTCGCTGCTGCCAGCTGGTGGTCATTAGCTCGCGTCCTATTACAGGGTTTATATGATACAGCTGAAGGTTACATTGTTGCTATAGGCAAGGTTACATTGGCTCAGATACATTGTAATCCATGTGGAAGGTAAAACCATCAGAACACAACACCCCTCCCCCCTAGGACGAGACAAAGTCTCGAGCCCACACTTAAACACACTCCCCCCCCCAGGAGACAAAGTCTCTCAGCCAAGATGGCTTATTTCGAACACGCTGGGGTCTCGGTGCGGGCTGCCTCTCCCCGGGTTTGCTACCTTCTCTTTGTCCCCTGGTTTCCTGTCCTGTAATTGGAGAGGGAGACTCGTTAGTGACTTGCCGCGGCTCCGCGGCGTTGTTGGGAGGTGTGCTCTCTCTTAGGGAGGAACCGGGGGCACTGGGGGCTAACGAAAAACCCCTCTTCTCGCTTGGATGGGTGGGGGAACACTCCTGAAAACCCCCCCGGCTCGCAAAATCAAACTCAAAATTACAATCGGGGGCAGCGGTCGCGAACTCCTCTCCCCCTTCCCCGGCCTCTGATAGGACTGGTGTATCAAAAGGGTATGAGTCGGGGCCGCTGCTTCTGCCTTCCCCCCTTGCTTGGGACTGTTGTCCGCTGCTGTCTCCCCCTTGGGTTAAGCGGGTGGGGGAGAACCCTAACGCTGAATCCTGTTGCTGAGCCCCACTGACTGGCCTACTCACTCGGTGCCTCAGTTGGTCTGCGTGCCTCCTCCAGAGGAGGCCGGTGTTAGTCTCGACCCGGTACGACACTGGCCCCGTCTGTTCTACAACCGTCCCTGGTACCCAGGCTGGCCCTGCGCTGGAATAATTCCTGCAGTGAACAGGGTCGCCGGCGGCGAAACCTTTCGAGACTGCCAACCCTATGTTTTTCCCTTTATCCTCGACTCTCGTCGGGTCTAGCCTGGACAGGATCGTGGTCAGTTTTCGCCGCATCAAGAGCTCTGCCGGCGAGTAGCCTGACGCTAAGGGGGTTACCCTATACGCTAAGAGGAACTGGCATACTTGGTGATTCAGGTCCCCCGGGCCCATGCGCCGCAGCGCCTCCTTTGTTGTACGCACCAGCCGTTCCACTTGGCCATTCGTGGCCGGGTGAAACGGTGCGGATGTGACATGCCTAATGGCGTTAGCCTCCATGAATGCCCCGAACTCAGCGGAGGTGAAACAACTAGCGTTATCGCTGACTAAAGTGTCGGGTAAACCGAACGTGGAAAAGACTCTCCTTAGCTGGCTAATTGTTGTGGCGGAGGACGTGCTCTTTACTGGGATAACCTCCAGCCACTTGGAGAACGCATCCACCACCAGGAGAAACATGGTTCCTCGGAATGGGCCAGCGAAATCTACGTGCACTCTGGACCATGGCCCCCTTGCTGTGTCCCATTCCCTATGCGGAAGACGGGCCGCCTCTGGTCGGGATCCCTGGCAAGCCTCACAAGTGCCGACCATGTGCTCAATGTCCACGTCCAGCTGTGGCCACCAGAAGTAACTCCGGGCCAGCGCCTTTGAACGAACTATGCCCGGGTGGCTGACGTGCAGCAGTTCGAGCACCCTCGGCCGCAGGGACGTAGGGACCACCACCCGTTGGCCCCACAAAAGGCACCCCCTCTCTAGGGACAACTCTAGCTTTTTCCGAAAAAATGGGTCGAATTCTGTACTCGGGGACGATGCCGGCCACCCCTTCTGTACCCACGAACCAACTTTCTCCAGCGTTCTGTCCTTGCCTGTCGCCCTAGCAATGTCGGCTGGTACTATTGGGGGTGCGTCTAAGACCTCAATTAGCAACACCTGGCGGTCTCTTTCTACTCTCGCCTTTTGGTCGTCCGACAAGGGCAAAGGAGATCTCGACAGTGCATCAGCATGGCTGATCTCCTTTCCGGGCCGGTACTCCAACTCATGTTGGTATGCGTTGAGAAAGATAGCCCATCGCAGCATTCTCGGGGACAGGATCTGCGGCGTGGGCTTGCTTGCCGTGAAAATCCCTAACAGTGGCTTGTGATCAGTCACGATTTTGAACGGGCGGCCATACAAAAAATCGTGAAATTTTTTAGTCCCCGCTACTATTGCTAATGCCTCCCTGTCGGTTTGTGCGTAATTGCGCTCCGCTTGGGACAGGGACCTTGAGTAAAACGCTACCGGGGCCTCCCTTCCGTCATCCAACACGTGGCAAAGCACCGCCCCCACCCCCACCGGGGATGCATCACAGACTAGGACCACTGGCCGTTTGGGGTCGAAATGTGTCAGGATTGCCTCAGATGTTGAGTTGCTTTAACTCTTTGAACGCCCTCTCGTGCTCGTCACCCCACATCCATGTCTCCTCCTTTTTAAGTAACCGATGGAGCGGTTCGGCCACGGACGCCTTCCGCGGGAGGAATGTATGGTAAAAATTGAGGAGCCCCAGGAAAGACTGTAGCTCGGTTTTGGATGTGGGGCGAGGGGCCTTTTTTATGGCTGCTACTTTGGATTTAGACGGCTTAATCCCCTCGGGTGTGATCCGGAACCCTAAGAACTCGACCTCAGTTTCGAAGAAAACACATTTGTCCTTCCTCAGTCTCAGCCCCGCTTTCTCGAACACGGTTAGTACTTTGTCCAATCTCTTTGCCAGTTCAGCCTCACTCCCCCCTGTTATCAACACGTCATCAAAATAAGGCAACACCCCCTCCAGTCCCTTCAGGAGGCGTTCCACAAGCGACTGAAAAAAGGCCGGGTGCCGAGTTCACGCCGAACTGTAACCGCGACACCTGGAACGCCCCTTTATGTGTAACTATCGTTTGTGCCGCGGCCGTGGCGGGGGTCACAGGAAGTTGCTGATAGGCTTGTGCCAAATCGAGTTTAGCGAAACACTTTCCCCCATTCAGCCTGGCCAAAAGGTGGCTGATCACCGGCACCGGGTATGCATTAGGGCGGATCGCCTTGTTAATTGTACACTTATAATCAGCGCAAATGCGCACCTCCCCGTTAGCCTTTAGAGCCGTTACAATTGGAGTTTCCCACTCCGCGGAATCAACAGGAATAAGAATCCCCTGGCCCACCAGTTTGTCCAGTTCCGCCTCTATCTTGTCCTTGAGTGCGAACGGCACCCTGCGCGGTTTGAGTCTTATCGGGCGGACCTCCGGGTCTAGGTCGAAGGCTACAGGGGGTCCCTTGAACTTTCCGAGTCCTTTCTTAAAAACGGCGGGATGCGCATCGCAAACCGCTTGTATTGGGTCCACCCCCACTGTATGCACTCCCCCTATGAACAAACCTAAGGGCTGAAACCACTGTGTCCCTAGGAGGCTACAACTTCCCCCCTTAAGGACAACTAGGGGCAGTTCCGCAGAATGTCTCTTAAAGTTGACCCGAAATTTCCCGACCCCCAACACCGGAATGCTGTTTCCCTGTACGTCTCGTAGCGTGGACCTCAACGTTTTAAGTTTGGGCCGCACGTGGGGGTCGATTTTCAAGAACTCTTTCTGGGGAATTATAGAATAGGAGGACCCCGAGTCAATTTCCATCCTAATAGGGGCCCCTTGTACTAATACCTCAACGAAGTAATGGGACTGTCCCGCGGACACGCTGAACACTGGGGCGTCGTCCTCGCTGTCGTCCGAGACGCGGCCCACGCCATCCTGCTTCCTCGTGGTCTGGGCGCCATCTTTGGGCCTCGCTGGACGGTCCGGTCTGGCCGAACGGTCTTGTGACTGCCTCCGGCCCTCCTTCCGTTTTCTGCATGCCTTGGCGATGTGCCCCCGACGGCCGCAGGTGTAACACTCGGCCTTCCTGAACGGGCATCTCGCGCGCTCATGGGCCGCTCCACAACCCTCGCAGCGTCGACCACCCTTTCGGACCTTCTGGACCTCCTCGCCGTCGCTGCCTTCCGTAGACGACTTTGAGGCCCGTCGAGTTGCGTGCACCGACTGTCCGGACTTCCCGTGCACCGAATTTTCCGCCTTGCCGGCTCTAGGACGCCACTCACGCCACTGGTGCATCTCGTCCACTCCAGCATTCGTGGACTCTGCGGCTTCCGCGGCCTCTACGACCTCTGCCAGCGTGGGTGGCGGCTCCTTGTTCATCAAGCTGCGCTGCACCTCCTTGTCTTTCAGGCCACACAGCACGCCGTCCCTGAGGGCCATCTCTAGGATGTCGCCCCATTTACAGGGGGCGGCGGCTATCCTCATGGCGGCCACGAATGCCTCAACCGACTCGTCCGGCGCTTGGACTCGCCTCCAAAACGCGCTCCGAGCGGGAAACATTGCCCTCGAGGGACGGAAGCGCTCTCGCAGCAGCTTCATGATGTCGTCCGCCTTAAATTCGCTCACCTTCTTCGGAGCGATGATGCCCACCAGCGTCCGCTTGGTTTCCATCCCGAGCATTCTGGTGAGGATGGCCCTCTTCCTCTCCTCGTCGTCTCCTTTGACTTTGAGCTCCACCAGTGCCGCCTGGAAGTCCATCTCAAGCAGCTCCCAGTCTTGCGGTTTGGTGATGTTGAACCCGCTCTGTGCCCTGGCTGTTCCGTGGGGATCCATCATCCCACCTTCGTCGCCAATTTGGTGTATGCAAACCAAGACACGGGACACAGCCTCGGGCTGGGCTAACTCAGGTTTATTGCATCGTGGACAGAGGGAACATGAGGTAATGGCGGATCGATAGCTCTTTATATACAGTAGTAATACATTTGAACGTGGTGCCATGGTAGCCCATTGGCTACTGTCTGCGTGACGTCATTGCGGGTCACGCCCTTCTTGTCCAGGTGTAGGTGGTGGCGGGAAAGCTTCCCGCGCTGTTGCCTTTGATGAGTTCGGACCAAGAGAGCTTGGACGCTCGCTGCTGCCAGCTGGTGGTCATTAGCTCGCGTCCTATTACAGGGTTTATATGATACAGCTGAAGGTTACATTGTTGCTATAGGCAAGGTTACATTGGCTCAGATACATTGTAATCCATGTGGAAGGTAAAACCATCAGAACACAACAAGTTCTCAAACAAATAAGAGAAAGTACTTTTTTACCCAGAGGATCATTGGTCTATGGAACTCCCTGCCAGAAGAAGTGGTGACAGCTGTCAGACTTGACAGCTTTAAGAAAGGATTAGACAAGTTCATGGAGGACAAGGGTATCAATAGCTATAATTATGGATACCTAAGGACAACCTCCGGGTTGGAAAGATAGGCAGGATATCTCTCAGTGCCATTTCCAGGGAATCCTAAGCAGGTGACGGCATCTGGTTGGGATCCCCTGAAGCAAATGGTGAGCCACTGTGTGAGACAGAATGCTGGACTGGATGGGCTGTGACCTGTTCCAGCAAGGCTGTTCTTGTGTTCTTAGGTTCTTATGTACTGTGGCATACCTGTGAGGAGATAAGCATGGGATTTGTATTGTGACAGGAAAATACCCAAATAGATGTGAATTACCTTGTTTTAAACTGTGATAATATGTATGACTGGGGGGGGAGAATGGCGTAGAAACCGGCAAAGCACGCCAGGGAGTTTGCCAAGAAAACCCTATTGACCAAAGCAAAGGCAAAACAAAGGGACAAATCAGAGGAAACAGGAAGGATGCTCAGCACATTAGATGGACAGAAAGGGATGGGCAGGAAAGGGGGAGGAGAAATACAGTGTTGTAAGGAACAATATTGCATAGGGACATGGAATGTAAGATCTATGAACCAAGGAAAGCTGGAAGTGGTAAAAAAGGAAATGGAAAGAATAAGTATTGACATCTTGGGAATCAGTGAGCTAAAATGGACAGGTATGGGCGAATTCAGCTCTGGAAACCATCATGTTTACTACTGTGGACAAGAAAACCTCAGAAGAAATGGAGTGGCCATAATTGCAAATAAAAGAGTGAGAAAAGCAGTAATGGGATACAATCTCAAAAATGATAGAATGATGTCAGTCAGACTACAGGGCAAACCATTTAATATCACTGTAATCCAAATATATGCACCAACTACTAGTGCAGATCAAGCCACAGTAGACCAGTTCTATGAGGACCTACAACATCTTATAGAACAGACACCAAGAAACGATGTCCACATTATCTTAGGAGACTGGAATGCAAAAGTAGGAAATCAAAAAGTGGACAGAATAACAGGCAAGTTTGGTCTGGGAACACAAAACGAAGCAGGGCAAAGACTGATAGAGTTCTGCCAAGATAACACACTAGTCATAGCAAACACCCTTTTCCAGCAACACAAGAGGAGACTCTACACATGGACATCACCAGATGGCCAACATCGAAACCAAATTGACTACATACTCTGCAGCCAAAGATGGAGAACCTCCATACAGTCAGCAAAAACAAGACCTGGAGCGGACTGTGGCTCAGATCACAATCTACTGATTGCAAAATTCAGGCTCAGACTGAAGAAAATAGGGAAAACTAATAGGCCAGATAGATATGATCTAGACAACATACCCAAGGAATACACGGTGGAGGTGAGGAACAGATTCAATGGTCTGGACCAGATAGACAGAGTACCAGAGGAATTATGGACAGAGATGAGAGACATTATGCAGGAGGCAGCAAGGAAAACTATACCAAAAGAAAAGAAGCGCAAGAAAGCAAAGTGGTTGTCGGATGAGGCTCTTAAAATAGCAGAGGAAAGAAGGAACGCAAAAGGCAAAGGATAAAGGAAAAAATACAATCACTTAAATAAAGAATTTCAAAGAAAAGCAAGGAGAGATAAGGAAAGCTACCTAAATGAACAGTGCAAAGAAATAGAGGAAAACAACACAAGAGGCAGGACTAGAGAGCTCTTTAAAAATATTGGGGAAGTCAAGGGAACGTTCAAAGCAAAAATGATCACGATAAAAGACAAAGATGGCAAAGAGTTAGCAGATGCAGAAGAGATAAAGAAAAGATGGAAACAATACACAGAGGAACTCTACAAAAAAGACCTAAACACCCCAGATAATAACAATGAGGGGGGAATTGAACTTGAACCAGACATCCTAGAGAGTGAAGTCCGAAAGGCCCTAAAAAGCACGGCAAATAACAAAGCCAGTGGATATGATGGTATCCCAGTTGAATTCTTCAAAGCCCTAAAAGATGATGGAATCAAGCTACTACATGCTTTATGCCAGCAGATTTGGAAAACGAAACAGTGGCCACAGGATTGGAAAAGATCAGTATATGTCCCAATCCCAAAAAAGGGCAATGCCAAAGAATGTTCAAATTATCGAACAATTGCGCTCATCCCACAAGCTAGCAAAGTGATGCTCAAGATAATGCAGGATAGACTACAGCAGCATGTAGAAAGAGAACTACCAGAGGTGCAGGCTGGATTCAGAAGAGGCAGGGGGACCAGAGATCACATTGCCAACATACGTTGGATCATGGAGAAAACAAAGGAATACCAGAAACAAGCTTACTTCTGTTTCATTGACTACACCAAGGCCTTTGATTGTGTGGACCACAACAAAATGTGGCAAGTAATTAAAGAGATGGGAATACCAGAACACCTCATATGTCTCATGAGAAATCTGTACATGAGTCAAGAAGCAACAGTTAGGACAGAGTATGGAATGACGGAGTGGTTTGGAATAGAAAAAGGAGTAAGACAAGGCTGCATTCTGTCACCCTGCTTATTCAACTTATACACAGAGCACATAATGCACAATGCAGGGATGGAGGAATCACCATATGGGATCAAAATTGCTGGGAGAAACATCAACAATTTGAGATATGCAGATGATACCACCCTAATGGCAGAAAGTGAAGAAGACCTAAAGAAGCTCCTGATTAGGTTGAAAGAAGAGAGTGCAAAAGCTGGCCTGAGACTCAATATCAAGAAAACCAAGATAATGGCAACAGGCGCTATAAGTCCCTGGAAAATAGATGGGGAAGAAGTAGAAGCAGTAACAGATTTTACTTTCTTAGGATCCAAGATCTCTGCAGATGGGGATTGCAGCCATGAAATAAAAAGGCGACTGATTCTTGGGAGACAAGCTATGAAAAACCTGGGGAACATAGTGAAAAGTAGAGATATCTCCCTGCAAACAAAGGTCCGCATAGTCAAAGCAATGGTATTTCCGGTGGTAATGTATGGCTGTGAGAGCTGGACCATTAGAAAGGCTGAGCGAAGAAAAATAGATGCCTTTGAGATGTGGTGCTGGAGGAGAGTTTTGAGAGTCCCCTGGACAGCGAGGAGAACAAATAGGTCAATATTAGAAGAGATTAGCCCTGAGTGCTCCTTAGAAGGACAAATAACAAAGATGAAGTTGAAGTATTTTGGACATCAAATGAGAAGAGAGGACTCACTTGAGAAGGCCTTGATGCTGGGGAAGGTGGAGGGCAAAAGAAGAAGGGGGCGGCCAAAGATGAGATGGCTAGATGGTATTGTAGACACAATGGGCATGGGGCTGTGTGGACTAAGGAGGACGGTGGAGGACAGAGGTGCCTGGAGAGCAATGGTCCATAGGGTCGCAAAGAGTCGGAATCGACTGTGCGACTGAACAACAACAGATGTGAATTATTTATAGCCCCACTGGTTTTTCTCTGTCCCTTAGTTTCACTTGCTGCAAGAACACTGATACGACATTTTTCCTGTTTTGGAATTCAGCTCAAAAAGTTGTATTGAAAAGATTTTTTTTCACCCATACTGTATAGGTTTAGGAGTTAGGAAAGTGATGGTTTGTCTTATGTGAACCTAATCTTGTTAGTTGGTGGTATATTTTGTAATTTGTTTGAGTCTCCTGCGCTTCTGGGTGTTCAGTGCTAATTTGGTGCAGCTGCTCATGTGCTTGAAAGGGCACACTTCAAGTGGCTGAAATCTTATAAAATACATCTGGGGGTAAGTCACATGTTTAAGTCCCACTGATTCCCTAGGTACGTTTATTCTCAGTATCTTACATTATTTTGGTTAAACTAGAGGTCATCCATTTCATTACACCCAGTTCCCAGCTTTTACAGCTTTTAAAACCCTGTGTTTTAAATTGCTGGAGACCCTAAATTGTTAGAACCTTGATTATTATCCAGACAGTATTAAGGAAGAGACAGACTCAATGCCACAAGTAGTTAAGTAGAAAAGCACATTTTAGGTGATATATCTTCCAACTGAGCATAGGGGGCTTTATTTATTCAGTTTACCCAAG
The DNA here is from genome assembly GCA_035047305.1 of Bradypodion pumilum. Lineage (NCBI taxonomy): Eukaryota > Metazoa > Chordata > Lepidosauria > Squamata > Chamaeleonidae > Bradypodion > Bradypodion pumilum. Next base: position 95,890,875 of record JAWDJD010000001.1, read on the forward strand.
TATTAATATTTCACTTTGTTGGCTCTCAGTTGGGGGTGACAGCCAAGGAAGGGCCCCTACCAACAGATTTACCTATTCAGATTTACCTATTCAGGTAAATTAGTATGAGGATGACAGTCCTTACAGTACCTGCTTTCAAGGTGTGCGAGGCTTTTAAGTTAGCCCAATACTTTAAACTGAACTCAGTAACTCAAAACTGGTGAGATGTGACTTCATTAAGCTATCAATCTGAAATGTAACAACATTATGTAACATAATAATTTACATCTATAATTCTGTGTGAACGTTTACTACAATATGGGAGCTCTTTTTGTCTTCACTTGGACTTAACTCAACTCTATGTCTTGTTAAAATGTAATGCAAGAATAGTTACAGTACAAGTTTATTACATTGGGTAAACCACTACTGTTTGTGCTACATCACAAAATGTGGTTTAGTAATACCACTGAAAACATTTTGGCTTGGCTTTGAGGCAGGCCAGTCTAAAAGTGTTCTGACCTGGACTGCCAAATACTGCCATATTTATCCGTATTACAACAGCATTGCATTTTATTTTGTAATAAGATAATGGTCTTTTTCTATAGCAAAGCTGCATAATATTATATTCAAACATTCACATTTATGAAGCCAATAAAAGACAAACCAATAGACAGGAACAACCATATCCCAAGATTAATTATAGTAGTCATAAAAATCAAATAAAAATGACTCAAGAAGATTTTGCAAGGAGTTTGTATTTAATGGTTAGTATTTTTATGTTTATTTTCAATTATTTTCAATGTGTTTAAGTTATTTTAGACTTATAAATAATCCAGAGAATAGTGTTGAATGGGTGCTATATATAGGTTGAAAATAATAAGTAAAAATGTTACATTAAATGTTATGTCATCAAATAATTTATTAAACATTACAGTTTATGACATGTAACAACAGTTAAAATTAAAGGGGACTTTGTAGGTTTGTGAACTGAAAGTAGACATTTAGGACTGTAAGAAGCTATACAAATGTTAACCTACTTCTTTTTAGTATAATCCACTCCAAAAGAAGTACTTTTTAAAATCCTGATAGTTTCAGTGCATGGTAGCTAAATATATCCACAACTCACCAGTTCAGATTAATGAGATTTCAAATTGATTAACTTTGGATGGGCCTGTTGTTGTTTTTTACAGACATCTTTGTCCTCTGTATGTTACTACAGTTACAAGTACAATACAACCAATTGAAGGATCTTGCTTCATTTCTTCCTTACATCAGAATTTTTTTAGTTGAGAATTAAAGGGGGGAGCAAATGCCTTATCTTTACCTATAAAAAGGCCTGTTAACCGTTCATGTCTGGCATGCACGCCTGCACCCGTCCCTACTATCTCATACCGAGCCGCCTACACTTACCTGACCACCCTTGGAGCATCGCTGAAAATGCATGTGGTGGCCATTTTGTTTAAAAATCCGCCAGCCGCGAGTGGGGCAACTGCCCCATGAACATGACAAAAAAACTGCAAGGCCCAGCATCCTCCGCACTGCGCCACCCCTCAGCCAATGAGGCTGAAGGGCGCGAGTGTGGAGAAAGCGGGGCAAGTGGCACATGCGGTTAAAAAACCGCCAATGCACCGACAACCAACTTTTGCTGCCCTCCGCCCCACTGATGAATGCTGGTGGCGGCCTCGCCGTAGCTTGGGGGAAGAGGAGCACCTCCTCTCCCCCCCTGCAGCTTCGACAAGGTAGCGGGGAGACAAGATTGTTTCCCCGCAGCCCCAGAGGTTGGCACCAGCCTCGCCATAGCTTTTTTGGGGGAAGGAGACCCTCTTCTCCCCCCCCCCCGCGGCATCGGCGAAGAATACACTGGGGAAAGGGACAGCCGGCAAAAGGTAAATGGGGCAGGGGAGAGGGACTGGGGGTGGTGGAATGGGCCCGGGAACCATGCTGCTCACCTGCCCTGTCCTCTTGCCCTCCCAGTCCCTGTCTCCCACCCCACTTACTTTTTGCCGAATGGGCCTTTCCCCGACTCGGCCTTCAGTGCTGGGATGTGCACTGGCCTGCCCTCCGCCCCTGCTGGCGTCGAGGCCTTGAGGCTGGCAGGGACGGAGGGCAGGCTGGTGAACATCCCTGCTCAGAAGGCCGTGCCGGGGAAAACCCCAGCAGACAAAAGGTAAGTGGGGTTGGGGGGAGGGACTGGGAGGTGGAACAGGCCCGGGAACCATGCCACCCACCCACCCTGCCCCCTTGCCCACCAGTCCCTGTCCCCCACCCCACTTACCTTTTGTCTGCTGGGGCTTTCGCCGACGCAGCCTCCTGGGTGTCCTCGCCGAGGCTGGCTGGGGGAGGAAGAGCCCCTCCTCCCCCTGCACAGCTTCAGCATGTGTGTGTGTGTGTGTGGTCGCTGAGGCTTCGGGGGGAGGGGGAGCACCCCCTCTCCCCATGGAGCTATGGCATGTGTGTGTGTGTGTGATTGTGTTGTGTGTTTGGTTGTGTTATGTGTGTGTGGTTGTATTGTGTGTGTGTGTGTGTGTGTATTGAGTGTGTGTGTGTGGTTGTGATGTGTATGTGTTTGAGGTGTGTGTGTGTGTGTGTGTGTGTGTGTGTGTGTGTGTGTGGTTGTGTGTGGTTGTGTATTGTGTGTGAGGTTGTGTTGTGTTGTGTGTGTATTGTGTGTTTGTTTGTTTGTGTTGAGTATAAACACACACACACACCCCTCTGCTGGGCTGCACAATACAAACTTGCCTGGCAGGGCTGGGCAAAAAAATGCTAGTAATTACCTGTTATTATCTTTTGGATTAAAGTTATCTCCAAGCAGATTAAGCATTTGGGGAAATACTTTCTTATTTGCCTGTTACTTTGCACTTTTCTTTCTCTGTTTATATAAAAAGTATATCTGCAGCTGCTAGGTACAGCCACTGTGAGCAGAAGTATTCATGTGCATGTAACAGGAATTAAATCTAGATTGGCAGCCATCTTCATCTGATTTGTAATTAAACTAGGACAATTTTAAGCTTCTTATGCCCCCCTCCTTGGTTAATTATCAACTTCTACATACATTGAGGAGTTTCTGATGATAGACTTTGGATTATGTTATTGTTTTGGATTTGTTATTGTTTTAACTCACACATATCGCCGTAAGTGTACATGATGAGATATCGTGCAAATGTTCATTCAGTTCAGTAATGCAACTTAAAAGGTGAAACAAATATATGAGATAGACTAATTAAATGCAAAGTGAGATAGTTCAAGCCTTACTTTGTTATATTTATGCTTATGGCTTACAGCTTATGAAAACCCCAACCCCCCCCCCAATCTCATGTACCCCATAATCATCACATAATCTCATGTACGCTGTACACCATGATCATCACAATTATAACGAATTAAGGCATGACATATCTCGCTTTGCATGTAGTGAGTTTATCTCATATATTTGTTTCACCTTTTAAGTGAAATGAATGAATATTTGCACGATATTCTAATTTTCCGAGTTTCACCTGTATATCCATCACCCCTTTGCCTGACCTTCCTCTAGCCAATGGGAACTTGGGGTGCCAGGGCTGGGGGGCAATTTCCCCCCAGATATAACCTGCCCAGTGGTTAACTGGTCCCACCCAGGTATCTTTCATCAATTATACTCAGCTGTAATGAAGTCCTAAGGCTGGCTCCAGGATGGCAGTGGGGAGGGAAGTTAACACCCTAGGAGCAGGAGTCAAATGAATAAAATAGCAATAATATTTATTAATATGAGTAATCAAGTGCAGCACCCTGGTAAAATAGACAGAAAGGAGAAAACAATAGGGATAAGGATCATAATGTCATGGCACATAAACTAATCATAAGTCACATACATCACATATCCTTCCGGTAAATGGATATATCGTGGTCCTTTGTCAAGACTCTAGATCATCAATAAATGCGCTCAAGCGTATGGACGATTGATCTTTCCCCTTCTGCAACGACACCTCTTCTCTTGGCCTGGCTCCCGGATTTGTTACTATTTTGGGATTCTCCTCCTTGGACCTTTTGGCAGGATCTTCTGGCTTTATTCCACATTGGACTTATATTTGTTACTTACCGGACTTGTACCTTGTATTACCTTATGACTGTTCGATATTAGATTAATGGTACAATTTCGGCGGTTCCATTGATTATTTGAGATCCTCTTGTCCATGGGTACTCGGGATTCACTTTAGGGATATTGTATGATTCATTGGATGTATGTGACTTATGATTAGTTTATGTGCCATGACATTATGATCCTTATCCCTATTGTTTTCTCCTTTCTGTCTATTTTACCGGGGTGCTGCACTTGATTACTCATATTAATAAATATTATTGCTATTTTTATTCATTTGACTCCTGCTCCTAGGGTGTTAACTTCCCTCCCCTGTGCTTATACCCTTGCCGTCTTCCCTCTCCTTGCTCCAGGATGGCAGTAGCAGTACATGAATTAATTATTTTTTCCAGGATGGAAAAGATAAGGAAGATTGCTTCATGACACTCCCAGCTGGCTACAATTTTAGTACCTCCAAGGCCATTTGGCATCTGCTCTTTCTGCCCTTTAATATTAACATTAATACTCAAGAGGCAAGTTCTTCACAGCAGCATAAAAATTCCACAATCTTGAATAAATAATGATTTAACTTAACTTTGGGTAATGCCACAAGCTTTGATCCAACAGTTGTCTCAACCCAGCAAGTGAAGATCCAGTACCTTAAAAACCATGAATAATGTTGAATAAACTTCCCAATTTCCGGATGTGAGGAGCCTTTTCTTTTACAGGAATGCCCCAGGCCCCCAAACTTCACACTTTGCCACTCTTTAACTTCCTCTCCTTCTTCTGTAAGAGGAAAACAGGAATGAGAAAGCATTCTCTGTCCAAATGTTGATTTAATTTTATCAGATTTGTGCCTGCCAAACCAACAAACAAGCTGGTTCAGAGTCCATATTCTCAAATGTGTTGCCAAAGTTATGCACGCATAGAAATGCACAAACCAGCAGACGTGCATGCAAAAAAACACGCTATGGTACAGGCAGGTGTGTGCACAATGCTACCCATAGTGAAAACAACACAGAGGAACCCCTTTTTATAGAGAAAGTAGGCTGCAATGATATATACATTAACAAAAAAAACATAAAGATGTGTTCCTTTTGAAGATATATGCACAGAGATGTGTACACTGAGGGGAAGTGTACATGAAACAGCAGAAATCTGAAAATACAGAACATTTTAAAAATACATTTTGAACAATTGAGGTAGCCAAAAACTAACTTATAACTCAGTGTTTCCCAAACCTTTGGTTTTTGGACTTCAATTCTCAGAAGCCTAAGTCAATTCCCCAAAGCACTGATCAGCCAGTGTACCGACTTAGGCTTCTGGGAGTTAAAATCCCCCTGTGGGGTGTGGGCCCCACATTGAGAAACACTGCTATAGCTGAAGTTATCAGAAAAGGCTAAAGCTAGAAATGATGTATTTTCATTCCTATGTTGTGAATGGCTTTCCCCACTTGCTTTCTACCTATACAAATGAAAGCTGGGGGTTCAGGCTGAGAAGTGAAGCAGCCTTTGAAGCCACAGTGCTTAATTATTTAAAATATTATTCTGTGGCTATCCATCCTGAGAAAGTTGTTGCTAGATCCAGCAACGCTTAAGAAGACCTTGAGGTTAGCCTTCCTTCCTTTTTCATATGTTCCATACATCTGAACACCATTCTTGTTTAGGAGGCAGGCTTGTCAAGACCAGTTTTGTGTCTTTCAGCTTTTAGTAAAGCTGGCCAGAGTCCTGGCTGTGTAGCATGACTTTTATTTGGCTTTCCTGAGCTTGTCCATGATAATTAATTCATGTACTGCTACTGCCATCTTCTGGAAAATACCATTTTCGAACTGAAAGAACAAAATCACAGGTTTTTATTCTGTTTTGGTGTGCTATCAATGTGACCATCCTTTGGAAGTGTTATAACCAACCAAACCCAAGTGGTTTAATTAAAGAGAATAAAGCTGACATATAACACAGCTATTATATAAAATATAAGATCAAACATGATATACAAGCAATGGCCAAAGTATTGGTTAGCTTCAGCAAAGTGAACAGAGGTTTTGTGACCTTAAACACTAACAAACATATTGTGGCATAAGTCTTATGCTGGTCAGGTTTCAACGTAAATGCCACAAATTGTAATTGTCAGACTTCATTTCTCTCTCCTGCTTCACTGCTTGCTCCCCTTCTGCACAGAAATAGATGGGACATGATGGCAAAAAATGTGAGGCAAGGTACACACAACATGGTGAGACAATTGGCCAATACAGAAAATATCTGCTCTATACAGCATTTTCACCAGTATTAAGTGATTACTGCCAAGGCCCAGTATTAAGTGATTAATGCAAGATTGATCAGCTGGTATATTCATGGGCAAAAGTCTTGAAAAAAAGTAAATCAAATAATAAACAAGAGAGTTTCTCTGGGGATGTGCAACATGCTCTATCATTGCACTGAGCAATGATAGCTGTAGGAGTTAAAGAACTATGACAGTGATGGCCAACATTGGCACTCAAGTTATTTTTGGACTTCAATTCCCAGAAGCCCTGATCAGCAGGTGTGCTGACGTGGCCTTCTGGTAATTGAAGTCCAAGAACACCTGGAGTGCCAAGGTTGGCCATGACTGAACTATGACATACTGCTGGTGCAGATTATAGCTACACATATCTTTTTTTAATAATAAAAAAGATCAACATACCTTCACTGTCATCAAACAATATCCCCAGGAATACATTCTCTTCCTCTTCATAGAATGATCCACTGCTTGATTCCTTTTGCCAGTCAGGTTTCTGTTCCAGCTATGAGAGAAGCAAAGCAAACTTGCCCATAGTAAACATTGTATGCAAGAGGAGGAAATTCTTTATTTTTCTTTGTGGCGTCAAAAATCACAGGTGTAAGTAGTTTTATGATCCATGCTATGTGAGAAAAGGAAGAAAACTATATTTTTTTACCTTACTAATTCATGCAGTACTATAATGATCTGGTAGGAAAGGGAAAATATAATTACACTTTCCCTACCTTTTCACAGGGGAGCAGGAGAAGTGTTCATTTGTTACATCAAATATTGCAATTATCTCCTTCAACATTGATTGATTGATTCAACTTGTATGCTGCCCACTCAGCATACGCCGACTCAGGGCAGTTCACAGAAGCTACGACATAAATCAGCAATATATAAAGCATGGACACAGCAATACAATATACAAAATTAAATCCAAGACACAAAACACAATATCAAATTACAGTTCAAAAATCACATCAACACTGTATCAGCACCATGTAGCACACATCTGAAAAGTCTGACAGCGAAAACAAAGTCAAAAAAGTCACCTCACTTGTCCTCCTCATAGCCAATGGAAAGGGCCAGGAGGGCGCAGCAGCACAGCTGTCTGTCATTCACTCAAGGACGGCCCAGCCAAGGTAAAGGTGTCTGGTCGCAGAAGTGGAGGTGTGGTCGGCGTTGTTGTAGCCAGCACCGTGCCTCTCAGCTGTCTATCGTTCCCTCAAGGCCGGCCCGGCTGAGGGAAAGGCGTCCGGTCGCGGTGGTGGAGGCATGGTAAGCGTTCTTGTAGCCACCACCGTGCCTCTCAGCTGTCTGTCATTCCCTCAAGGCCAGGCCAGCCGAGGGAATGGTGCCTGGTTGTGGCAGTGGAGGTACATTCGGTCTTGTAGCTGGCATCATGCCTCTCAGCTGTCTGTCATTCCCTCAAAGCCAGCCCGGCCGAGGGAAAGGTGTATGGTCGCAATGGTGGAGGCGCTGTCGGCGTTCTTGTAGCATACCAGATGTTGACTTATTAGCTGCTTCAGTGTATTGCATATTGACTGATAGGGTGTCGGGGTACGCTGGGGTACTCCAATGTGGCTTGGCTGTGTATAGCAGAGCAAAAGCAGCAAAGCTGTGGCACGCAGCGTGAGGTGGGAGAAATCTCACACAGAAAAACAGGCAGTAAAAGCAAAAAGGAAAAGCTTTTTACTTGCAGCTTCAGCAAACACAGGAAGAAACAAAACACATGCTTGAGACAAACGGCTCTCAGCAAAGTTGGCAGCAGTCCAAAGGAGATAACAAGAGTCCAAGGAAAGGCAAAGCAAAACAGTCCTTGCAGAGTTTACCTCCGTCTAGTAGCTGTAACTCAGTGGCATAGGCAAAGCCATTTGCTTCTTTCCAGGAGATAGATGTTAACCAGGTCAGCATTTGAGACGAGCAGCTCAGTGCAGTCGGCAAGCTAGATAAGCAGCATAAAAGTATAGCCCAACAGTATAGCCATGGGGATGCAACCCAGTATAGCACAACCCAAGAGAATGCTCAGAGTGCATTCCTATATAGTCGGAAAACTGCTGAGTCACTCTATGATCTGCTGCACCTGGGGAATCACACAGAGGAGCTCTTAAAGGGACAAGTGTGCACCAATACAATAATAGGCAAAGGGACTACAAGCCCTATTATCCTAACATTGACAATGGAAACAGCCCTTGATGGCTGCAAGGCTCCCATAAGCACAGTGTAACCCATCTGCATTTCTACATGTATAAGCTGTTTGCAAGTAGTCAAAACTAAACATTGTTTTGATCTTACAAAAAACTGAATAAGAGCCTTTTATTCTTTTGCTGTAACTGTATAACGTTGGCTCTAACTAATTCATTGGGTGGCTGTTTTATATAATTGTTAGTCGTTGTATCCGCCCACCCCGCCCCCGCCTAAATGTATATACAGTGGAACCTCATACAACAATCACCCCATATAGCAATGAAATTGCACAACAATTAGGTTTGGGGGGGGGGGAAATGGCATCCCGCATAACAATTTTCCCTATGGAAAAAATCATGCAACAATTTTTCAATGGGAAAAACCACTTGGCAAAAAAAATTGTTGTACGATGCATCCCATAGGGGAAATCGCTATACGATGAATGTATCATATAGCAATTGTTTCATACAACAACGAGCCCCATGGAATGGATTAAAATTGTTGTATGAGTTTAGTGTATGAGAGTCAAGACACAGGAAACAGCCAAGGGCTGGGTTAACTCAGGTTTATTGCATGGTGGACAGAGGGAACATGAGGTAATGGCGGACGAACAGCTCTATATATATGGTAGTAGCGTCTTTGAATGTGGCTCCACGGTAGCCCGTTGGCTACTGGTCCGCGTGACGTCATGGCTGGTCACGCCCTTCTTGTCCAGGTGTAGGTAGCGGCGGGAAAACTTCCCGCGCTGCGGTCTTTGATGGGTTTGAACCAAGAGAGCTTGGACGCTCGCTGCTGCCAGCTGGTGGTCATTAGCTCGCGTCCTATTTCAGGGTTTATGTGATACAGCTGAAGGTTACATTGTTACTCATAGGCAAGGTTACATTGGTTCAGATACATTGATATCACATGTAGAAGGTTACACTATAGGACACAACACTCCTCCCCCCTAGGATGAGACGAAGTCTCTCAGCCAAGATGGCTTATTTCGAACACGCTGGGGTCTCGGCGCGGGCTGCCCTGCCCTGGCTTCGCTCCCTCCTCCTTGCTCCCTTGCTGCCTGCCCTGTAACGGGAGAGGATGACTTGTTAGTGGTTTGCCGCGGCTCTGCGGCTTTGTTGGGAGGTGTGTGCGTTGTATGGGAAGAACCGGGGGCACTGGGGGCTAACGAAAAACCCCTCTTCTCGCTTGGATGGGTGGGGGAACACTCCGAAAAAACCCCCCGGCTAGCAAAATCAAAATCAAAATCGGATTCGGGGGAAGCGGCAGCGGCGGCCGCACACTCCTTTTCCCTCCCCCCGGGCTCGGATAGAACTGGGGTATCAAAAGGATATGAGTCGGGCTCGCTGCTTTCCCCCTCGTCTCCCCCTAGGGCTAAACGGGTGGGGGAGAACCCTATCGCTGAATCCTGTCGCTGTGCCCCACTGGTCGGCCCCTCGCTCACTCGGTGCCTCAGTTGGTCAGCGTGCCTCCTCCAGAGGAGGCCGGTGCTAGTTTCCACCCGATAGGACACTGGCCCTGTCTGTTCTATTATCGTCCCTGGCACCCAGGCTGGGCCTGCGTTGGCATAGTTCCTGCAGTGTACAGGATCGCCTACGCCGAAACCTTTCGAGACCGCTAACCCTATGTTCTTCCCTTTGTCCTCGACCCTCGACGGGTCTAGCCTGGACAGAAGCGTGGTCAGTTTCCTCCGCATCAGCAGCTCAGCCGGCGAGTATCCCGACGCTAAGGGGGTCACTCTATACGCTAATAGAAATTGACAAACTTGGTGATTTAGATCCCCCGAGCCCATGCGCCGCAGCGCATCTTTTGTGGTGCGCACCAACCGTTCCACTTGGCCATTCGTGGCCGGGTGAAACGGTGCGGATGTGACATGCCGAATTGCATTTGCCTCCATGAATGCTGCGAACTCAGCGGACGTGAAGCAACTGGCGTTATCGCTGACCAAAGTGTCGGGTAAACCGAACGTGGAAAAGACCCTCCTTAGCTGGTGAATGGTAGTGGCGGAGGATGTGCTCTTTACCGGGATGACCTCCAGCCACTTTGAGTATGCATCCACCACCAGGAGAAACATGGTTCCTCGGAACGGGCCAGCAAAATCTACGTGTACCCTGGACCACGGTCCCCTTGCTGCGTCCCATTCCCTGTGCGGGAGGCGGGCCACCTCCGGCCGGGAGCACTGACATGCCTCACAAGTGCCAACCATATGCTCTATGTCGGCGTCCAGCTGGGGCCACCAGAAGTAACTCCGGGCCAACGCCTTGGAGCGGACGATTCCCGGGTGGCTGACGTGCAACAGCTTTAGCACCTTCGGTCGCAGGGACGTAGGAACCACCACCCGTTGGCCCCACAAAAGGCACCCCCTCTCTAACGACAATTCTACTCGCTTTCGGAAAAATGGGTCGAATTCCGCGCCTGGGGATGACGCCGGCCACCCCTTCTGCACCCACGAGCATACTTTCTCTAGTGTTCTATCCTTTCCGGTCGCCCTGGCAACGTCGGCCGGTACTATCGGGGGTGACTCCAAGACCTCTATTAATAATACCTGACGGTCTCTTCTTGCCCCTGCCTTCTGGTCGTCCGACAAGGGTAACGGTGACCGTGAGAGCGCGTCTGCATGGCAGATTTCCTTCCCTGGCCGGTATTCTAACTCATGTTGATATGCGTTAAGAAAAATAGCCCACCGCAGCATCCTCGGGGACAGGATCTGTGGCGTGGGCTTATTTGCAGTGAATATTCCTAACAGGGGCTTGTGATCAGTAACGACCTTGAACGGCCGACCATACAGAAAGTCGTGAAATTTCTTGGTTCCCGCTACTATCGCTAATGCCTCCCTATCAGTCTGTGCGTAATTCCGCTCCGCTTGGGACAGGGACCTTGAATAAAACGCTATCGGGGCCTCCCTTCCATCGTTCAACACGTGGCAGAGCACCGCCCCCACCCCCACCGGGGATGCATCGCAGACTAAAACTATGGGCCGTTTGGGGTCGAAATGCGTCAGGATTGCCTCGGATGTGAGGAGTTGCTTTAACTCTGTGAACGCTCTTTCTTGCTCGTCACCCCACTGCCACTTTTCCTCTTTTTTAAGTAACCGATGGAGCGGTTCGGCAACAGACGCCTTCCGTGGAAGGAAGGTATGGTAGAAATTGAGAAGCCCCAGAAACGACTGTAGCTCGGTTTTGGAAGTGGGGCGAGGGGCTTTCTTAATGGCGGCTACCTTAGACTTGGACGGCCTAATTCCCTCGGGTGTGACACGGAACCCTAAAAACTCAACCTCTGTTTCGAAAAATACACATTTGTCTTTTCTCAGTCGCAGCCCCGCTTTCTCGAACACGGTCAGGACCTTATCCAATCTGTGGGCCAGCTCGGCCTTACTCCCCCCCGTTATCAACACGTCATCAAAATATGGCAACACCCCCTCCAGCCCCTTCAGGAGGCGTTCCACTAGCGACTGAAAAATGCCAGGTGCCGAGTTCACGCCGAACTGTAACCTCGACACCTGGAACGCCCCCTTATGTGTGACTATAGTTTGTGCCGCCGCTGTGGCGGGGGTTACCGGGAGTTGCTGGTAGGCCTGTGCTAAATCGAGTTTAGCGAAACACTTTCCCCCATTCAGCCTGGCCAGAAGGTGGCTGACCACTGGCACCGGGTATGCATTAGGGCGGATTGCCTTATTAATGGTACACTTATAATCAGCGCAAATGCGCACCTCCCCGTTAGCCTTCAGTGCTGTTACAATTGGAGTCTCCCACTCCGCGGAATCCACAGGAACAAGAATCCCTTGACCCACCAGTTTGTCCAGTTCCGCCTCTATTTTGTCCTTTAGCGCGAACGGTACCCTGCGCGGTTTAAGTCTTATCGGGCGGACCTCCGGGTCTAAGTCGAAGGCTACAGGGGGTCCCTTGAACTTTCCCAGTCCACTTTTAAACACAGCGGGGTGTGCGTCACACGCCGCTTGTATTGGGTCCTCGCCTACGGCATGCACCCCCCCTATGAACAGACCTAAGGGCTGAAACCACTGGGTTCCGAGGAGGCTACAACTCCCCCCCTTTAGCACCACTAGGGGAAGTTCCGCAGAATGTCTCTTAAAGCGGACCCGGAATGTCCCGACCCCCAACACCGGAATGCTGTTCCCCTGTACGTCCCGTAGGGTGGCTCTCAACGCCTTAAGTTTGGGCCGCACGTGGGGGTCAATTTTCAAGAACTCTCTCTGGGGAATTATAGAATAGGAGGACCCCGAGTCAACTTCCATCCTAATGGGGGTCCCTTGTACTAGTACCTCAACAAAGTAATGGGGCTGTCCCGCAGACACGTTGAACACAGGAGCGTCGCCCTCGCTGTCGTCCGAGATGCGGCCCACGCCGTCCTGCTTCCTCGTGGCCCGGGCGCCATCTTTGGATCTCGCTGGACGGTCCGATCTGGCTGAGCGGTCTTGTGACTGTCTCCGGTCCTCTTTCCGCTTCTTGCACGCCTTGGCGATGTGCCCCCGACGTCCACAGTTGAAACACTCGGCTTTCCTGAATGGGCACTTCACGCGCTCATGGGCTGCTCCGCAACCATCACAGCGGCGCCCGCCTCTCCGGACCTTCTGGACCTCCTCGCCATCGCTGCTTTCTGAGGACGATTTCGAGGTCGGTCGGGTTGCATGCACCGACTGACCGGACTTCCCGTGGGACGAGTTTTCCGCTTTGCCGGCCCTCGGACGCCACTCACGCCACTTGTGCATCTCATCTACTCCAGCATTCGTGGATTCCGCGGCTTCCGCGGCCTCTACAACCTCTTCCAGCGTGGGTGGTGGCTCCTTGTTCATTAGGCTGCGCTGTACTTCCTTGTCCTTCAGGCCACACAGCACTCCGTCCCTGAGGGCCATATCTAGGATGTGGTCCCATTTGCAGGGGGCGGCGGCTACCCTCATAGCCGTTACGAAGGCTTCTACCGACTCGTCCGGCGCTTGAACTCGCCTCCAAAACGCGCTCCGAGCGGGAAACATTGCCCTCGAGGGTCGGAACCGCTCACGCAGCAATTTCATGATGTCACCGGCTTTGAAATCGCTCACCTTCTTCGGTGCGAGGATGCCCACCAGCGTCCGCTTGGTTTCCATCCCGAGCATGCGGGTGAGGATGGCCCTCTTCCTTTCCTCGTCGTCTTCTTTGACTTTGAGTTCCACCAGTGCCGCCTGGAAGTCCATCTCAAAGAGCTCCCAGTCTTGCGGTTTGGTGATGTTGAACCCGCTCTGTGTCCTGGCTCCGTGGGGATCCATCATCCCACCTTCGTCGCCAATTTAGTGTATGAGAGTCAAGACACAGGAAACAGCCAAGGGCTGGGTTAACTCAGGTTTATTGCATGGTGGACAGAGGGAACATGAGGTAATGGCGGACGAACAGCTCTATATATATGGTAGTAGCGTCTTTGAATGTGGCTCCACGGTAGCCCGTTGGCTACTGGTCCGCGTGACGTCATGGCTGGTCACGCCCTTCTTGTCCAGGTGTAGGTAGCGGCGGGAAAACTTCCCGCACTGCGGTCTTTGATGGGTTTGAACCAAGAGAGCTTGGACGCTCGCTGCTGCCAGCTGGTGGTCATTAGCTCGCGTCCTATTTCAGGGTTTATGTGATACAGCTGAAGGTTACATTGTTACTCATAGGCAAGGTTACATTGGTTCAGATACATTGATATCACATGTAGAAGGTTACACTATAGGACACAACAATGAGGTACCACTGTATATATATTTAATAGGGATGGTGTTTCACAGCTTCTTTGATTTACCTAGAGCAGTGGTTCCCAAAGTGGGGTCCACACCCCACAGGGGACTTCAATTCCCAGAGTCCTAAATCAGTACATAGGCTGATCAGTGCTTTGGGAAATTGATTTAGACTTCTGGGAATTGAAGTCCAAAAACCAAAGGTTGGGAAACAATGACCTAGACTTTAAATCAGGGTTCAGTTTTTTTAAAAAGGGCTCTCTTTCTGTGCAACATTTGCCAAAGCATTTCAATCATTTGTGACCTACCAGTCCATTTGCACCTCAGGGCTGCTACTAGTCATGTGTTTCACAAATATGCCAGGTTTTCAGCCATTTCTATTGAGGAAGAAAAAGAGTTTGAGCCTCTGGTATGCTACTAGACCTGTCTGATGGGATTTGTTCAGCTCACTGGGTCCCAGGATGTACAGGCCTGCTATCTTGAGGTCACTGGTTTAAGCAGGTTGACATATAGCCTTTCTGCAGGCTTGCTGTAATATAAGATGTGTATGTGTGTGTGCACATGCTTGTTCTGTGTGCTGTTCATTCCACTTTCAGATGCTGAAAGACACTCCACGGACGATGATCTCATCCCCTTGCTTTCAATGGAAATAAGGCTGATCTCAGGGCGAGACGGGGGAACTGTTTTCACATCTTATTAGATAATGGATGAGATGTAAAATCAGTTCCATGGTGGAAAAACACCCTGGAGGTTGAGAAGTTTGTCAGAATAAATAGGCCTTTCCTGACACAAATGCATTAAACGCTCCCCTGTTACAGCACAGCGTGGATTATAAAAGAAGCAAGCATCAGTATAAGGCTAGGGAGGCTGGTTGACAGCACGTCTTTCCTCCTCCACCACCACCACCACCACCACTCCATTATACGCTCTGGTCCCATGGTACTCCTCCGGTCCTTTGGGTCTAAAATTAGCATTTGTTAATAGTCTTGTGGTGGTTAATGGATTTTTCAGGTTCAGAGGCAGCCTGGCACTAAACACCAGATGCTGGGGGCACAGAGAGGGCAGCTGCCCTGAGGTCCCACTTGTGGGTGTCCTTCGCAGAAGCAGCAGGACTCGACGGAGAGAGTGAGTTATACTAAGCTGGGTTCTTCTCAGCCAGGGGAAAATGAAGGTTCCCTAAGTAAACATGTCACTATCTAATTTGTATTGCATGGTTTTATTAGAGGCAAATGATGCGTAAAACACACTTTATACTTAATTTATTAAGTATCTTAGATGGCATTTTCTTTTCATTTTTAAAGTAAAAATTTATTTTGTTGCTGTTCAGTCACACAGTTGAGTCCGACCCTTTGTGATGCCATGGACCACAGCACGCCAGGCTCCTCTGTCATCCGCCATCTTCTGGAGTCTGCCCAGATCTATGTCCACTGAGTCAGCAGTACTGTCTAACCATCTCATGTTCCGCCACCCTCTTCTCCTTTTGCCTTCGAACTTTCCTAGCATCAGGGCCTTCTCCAGTGAGTCCTCTCTTCTCATTTGGTGGGCAAAGTACTTGAGCTTCAGCTTCAGTATTTCTCCTTCCAAGGAGAGGTCAGGGAGGAATTTCTTCAAGATTGACTGATTTGATCTCCTTACATTCCAGAGGAATGTCAAAAGTCTTCTCCAGCACCACAGTCTGAAGGCATCTATTCTTCTGCGCTCAGCCTTCCTTAGGGTCCAGCTCTCATAGCCATACATTACTACTGGGAACACAGTAAAGAGCCTCCTTGAAGATTGTGGTATTGTTGAACCACAATCAAGTGTACCCTGATAACAGCATCCTTGTGTTGCTGGCTAATCTTTCTCACACTAGGTCAGGTTGTTGCTGGCTAATCTTTCTCACACTAGGTCAGGTGAAAGGAACTGCAGAATAAATTCATCAAAAGGTGAATTTTGGCAGGATGATGTCTCTACTTTTTAATTATACTGCCTAGGTTTGCCATAGTTTGCTTCCAAAGAATTAAGCATCTTTTTATTTTGTGGCTGCAGTCACTGTCTGCAGGGATCTTAGATCTCAAAAAGGTAAAGTCTGTTAAGGCTTCCATTTCTTGCAAAAGATAAAAACAGAAACAAAAGAAAAAAGTATTTCTAGGACTGTAAAACTACAAACCCAGCCCATGAGAGGTCACATTAGGATTGCCATGTTTTACTTCTCCAAATCTGGATAATCAAATTTTTGTATCGTGCAAATTAAATGGACTGATTTGCATACTGTACAAATTAGCATTAAATGTATATTCCTAATCCAGAGTTTTCATATTATGCAAATGGAGCACATTAACTTTTGTATTATTTTGACTTGCAATCATTTATACAGTGGCCACAGTGGCCACTGGTCTAGAAAGCCAGTATGAGGTTATTGTTAGAATACTAGGTTTCAAACTGGAAGATGCAAGTTAAAATTCTTGTTAGGCATGAAGCTTATTTTATATTGTTAAGATCAATCAGTATTTCTCAGCCAAACCTACCTTAGAGGACCATTTTCAGTATAAAATGGGGAAAGGGGAACCATGCATGTTGCTAATAAGCCTAAATTATGACATTTTGTCACATTTTGTCACATTTATTTATTTATTATTTAAATTTGTATGGCTGCCCAATCACCAAAGTGACTACGGGCGGCTCACAATTCCATTGCACACAGCCCTGCATAAAAAACACACCAAAATATTATTATTGGGCTTCTGGTAATATTATCACAAGATCTCTGTTATTTTTTCCCTACCAGATTTGCTGTGGGCAGAAATACTCTAAAGGAGAAATTGATGGCCAATTGCAGAAACCAATGGTTAAAAACAAGGTTGTCATCTTCTTCAAAGTTGTAAACTGAATATTTCATTATAGTTAAAAATGTCCTAGTTTAACTTTCTTTCCTATACAATATTTGCCTTTTTGTACATGCACACACATAAAACAAATGTGGATCTAACCATCCACTGGCTTCCTAAAGTTCCATTCCTATAATTGTTGTTTACTTTCCATGCTCTGCTATATTAGGAATGAGAAGCCTATGTTTGTCACAGCTGGCATTTATCTCTGTAAAGGGTTAAATCCAAAATGAAAACAGACAATCATCTGGATATCAAGATGGTAACCAGATATAAGTCCTTTTAGTGTTGCAATAATTCCAAGCAACATCAGCTTTTATTATACAAACTTCATTTGCCTACATTACTTCTATGTTCTGTTTACTTTAAAAAAAAACATAAGAACAGCCTTGCTGGAACAGGCCACAGCCCATCCAGTCCAGCATTCTGTCTCACACAGTGGCTCACCATTTGCTTCAGGGGATTCCCAAGCAGATGCCTTCACCTGCTTAGGATTCCCTGGAAATGACATTGAGAGATATCCTGCCTATCTCTCCAACCCAGAGGATGTCCTTAGGTATCCATAATTATAGCCATTGATACCTTTGTCCTCCATGAACTTGTCTAATCCTTTCTTAAAGCTGTCAAGACTGACAGCTGTCACCACTTCTTCTGCCAGGGAGTTCCATAGACCAGTGATCCTCTGGATGAAAAAGTACTTTCTCTTATTTGTTTGAGAACTAGTACCAAAAAGTTTCATGGAGTGCCCCCTAGTTCTAGTGTTGTGTGATAGGGAAAATATTATGAAGCACCCAAAGTTATGAAGCATCCAAAAGTCTTGACATTGTCTTATAGTTATGGAAAAATACAGTAAAAAATGCTTAAAAATATGTGAAACCTAAATTTAACTTGGTGGCAAATATTTAATTCAATCCAAAATACAAGAGCATGAAAGGACCAAAAAAAACCCCCACCCTTAACATTTAAATCCATTCCTGTGAAAAGCCACTGGCTTGCTATAAAATTATACGACTAGAAGTATATTTTTAAAAATGCTAAAAAGAATGTTTAACTTACATTTTAAAATTATAGGAGCTCATAGCCTAAAAAGGCAAATTGAAAAAGCAGAGAATACATATTTAAAATATCAAAGTAAGAATACCATATATACTCGAGTATAAGTTGAATTTTTTAGCCCACAAAATGAGGTCTAAAAAGGTGACTCGACTTATACATGAGTCGACAACCACGAGAGTCCAAAACCGCACTGGATTCAGTGCAGTTCAGCTTCAGGAGAGGGGAAAGAAAAACATGCATTTGACGGGCCATTACCACAGGTGGCCAAAAGAGGGCGCAAATTGTGATTTCCCATTTAAATGCAATGGAAATCAATTTATTGTACAGTATTCTAAAGCTTTTCTGTTTGTATGTTCCCAATGCATTTCAGTGGGAAACCAAACCTGTGCATAAAAGGAAACGGTTTCACTTACCTTTCTTGCCTTTGTCCCTGCTCCATGTGGTCAAAATGGAGGGGGAAGCCATGTTCCTGGTTGCAGGGAGAACAAAAGGCTAGGATAGAGCATCGCCTCCTGCCTCAGTGCAATTGGCCTACCTGCCCATTTCCCCTGCAGCACCACCACTGGTTGATGGTGCAAATACAGTTTTTTAAAAAGAAGTAACTACCGTAAAAACTCAAAAACATGCCCACACAAATGTTTAAATTAATTAATTTTACTGTATTTTCCTGTTTCATTATTGAAACTCAGTAGCAGCTGCTGAATTTTCCACCACCGACTTATACTCGGGTCAATCTATTTTCCTAGTTTTAGAGGTCCAAATTAGGTACCTTGACTTATATTCAGATTGACTTATACTCGAGTATATATGGTATATAAAGTAAAAGGCATTTCAATTTGAAACAAGCACACAGAAATCATTCTAATTGCTCAGCCATCCATGCCACTCTGTGGATCTATGGGGAGAAAGCCATGATGATTTTTCTGCTGCTGCTGTTCTGCTACATAATTCCATAATTGTTAATATCACTATGCATATGCCATAACCATGTAAGAACTTGCAACGTCTCAATGCCAAATCTGTATGTGTCTCCTAATTACCTATACAGTATTTATATAAATATATCCCTTCAATTTGTAAACAAACTCTTCTGCAGAAGCTGGAATGACAGCAGCCTAGATCACCAGGAATTTTTTTCCAATAGAAAATTGCATTGTATTCGCAGGTCCTGATACTCTAAAGGTCTAGTAGAGGAAATCTGGCATATCACCATGGTGGTGATAACATCATTAGTTTGGTCTATCACATTTTTAATGCAAATGTTGCTTAAAGAGCATAATACATTTTCCGGGATTGCTCTTTAAGTGAGTTTTCTCTTTAAGCAGAACGTCATTGTAAGTGACCAATTGTGACTTCTGGTGGGGGGGATTGCGAACCCCAATTTAGTTGTTAAGCGAGTTTTTGGTTGCAGGGAGGTATACTGAGGTATAAGATTTTGTCTCCTAGAATGCCCCAGGGTCCCTCTGGCTGGGGAGAGAGGTCCTAGTGCAAACGGGACTGGTGTCATATAAAGTGCTTATGGATAATGGGTTAATTTGGAGGAGACATGGAGACCAAATGTGCCCCCCGCAATCCTGGGCAAAACATCTCTTCAGAAGAAGAGTGTGGTGATCCCCCTAGGTCAAATCCATCGGAAAAATTAGCGCCTCTAGATTTTGAAGTTGGCTTGGATTTTTTTAGCCAGCCACTTCCTTCAGGGTCGTTTCCTGCACAGCCCTCTCCAGGTAGCCCCCCCCCCATGAAGTATCATCAGAGCTGAAGGTGACACAGTTCCACGCCCTTCGGAGACAATGCCGACACCAACATAGGCGACTCAGGGGTTTACACAAAGTTCTGGTCAACCGAGGGTTCCCACTGAGACCACCTGCAGCAAGGGTGACCCAGGACATCAGGTGTCCATCTTTCAGGGTCTCACTTAGGTGGGGCGCCCAAAGCGGACCTCCTGTTATGGAGATTGGGTCCCTCGCTGGGGGGAAGGAATGTTGTGTTTTAGTATTGGTTATGCTATAGCGCGCCTTGCAGAAAAAGATGCCATCTGTAAGATTACTGTTAAAAGCTGATTTGCCAAAGTTTCCCGCTTCTTCGGAAGCCTGGGTAAATATAACTGTTCTGTAAACGTTTGTTCTGTATATAAAATAGCAGCCCTGCACCCTTTTTCCCCAGTCGGGTTTGCTCCTTGCAATAAACCTGTTGCTGTTGATCCAACTATGTCTGAGTAACTTACTGTTTGGGTTAGGACTCAACACATTATGAGAAACCTCTTTGCAAAAATTTGAAATTTGTAGTCAGCTAAGCTCAATAACAACAATAAAATTAATAAAAAGCAGAATTGTTTCATAAGTAACTCCCTTATCTTCTTTTTTGCAAACTGCATCTTTTCTCAGGGCAGCAGGTGACTAGGCTCTCAGCTTTGCTCCTGGAGGCCTGGAGGAAATAAACTGAGATTTAATATTTCTACCTGGAACCCTACTCATACATTTACAGAAATGTAGAGCTAGAAGGGGCGGCAAAGGTCATTGAGTCCTTGCCAAAGGAGAAAACATAATAGGATGTAAAATGTCAAAGCTTTGAAAAGTAGCCATTCCTCCTCGCCCCCTGCCACTGAGCGGGGAGGTTAAAAGGGGCTCCCGAGGCCAAAGGGAGCTGAAGACTAGAGCTCCGCAGCTAGAATGGGGAGGCTTTCAGCGCCAGGACTGCCTTTCCACCTGCGTCCTGGGCCCCACACCCACCAGGGCTCAAAATGTGACCGGACTCTGATGGTGCCTGGGAGCTCTGCGGCCAGAGCGGGGAGGCTTTCAGCACCAGGACTGCCTTTCCACTTGCATCCTGTATTGCCTATTGGGGATGGCCCATCTTTCTTTGGCTGGAACACCGGATGAGTAGATGAGTCCCAGCGGTCAAGTGCCAGGGGAGGGAAGCGCTGCCTTGTCTCCAACAAGGACCACCTGCGGCAGAGGGCTCTATCCCTCAAAAGGGCGAAAGCTGTGTCGGCATCTCTTGCTGGACTTTCCCCTGACTGGGGCGAGCCAGTTTATTTTTTCCCCTCGTTTTGTAATTTACACTTGATTCATGTTATTATAACTGTATTGTTTACTTTGGGCTGCATTTGTTGTTGATAAATTGGATTATTGTAGTTTTTACTGTACTGCATTATTGACTGTATTTATCTATATAATTGATTAATTATTACTTGAATTTGTAATTTTGTATATGCTATTTGCATTTTGTCATTTTATGTCTTTGTAAACTGCCTTGAGTCGGCCATTGGTCTGAGAAAGGTGGTATAGAAATATTAAATGAAATGAAACGAAAAGTTTCCCTTTTGGACTACAGCTTCCATAATTCGCTCTGCCAGTAGGTATTGCAACGAGTATTTCCCATTCTTTAAACTGTTTCCATAGAAACAGTGTAGGTACCTTTGCAAACAGATTAATTTTCTACAAAATAACAGTGTGTTACCAGGGCATCAATTACCTGAAAAATGTGGATGGCTTCATTCATTGGCTGATATTGGAAGTATTTTTTTCTCACAAATAGTAGGCCATAACACTGACCTCATTTTTTGCTTTTTATCTTCTGGTTCTGGAGGGCTGGAGAATTTTTAAAATGAAAACTTGGAATCCAGGCCACCTGATTATCCAAACAGTTGTCAAAACTTGTGGTGGAGGAAAGTCCAGTTATACAGGTGATACAGCAAGCCTAGTTTATATGCTATATGTGTGGAACAAGTTGTAGCGGTTTTGCTTTTCAAACAAAAAGCAGTTTTGGAAATTCATGTTTTGTTTTTTTGTTTTGTTTTTGTTTTATTTATTTTTTGTTTTTTGTTTTTGTTTTAGGCGGGGGGGGTATTGTCCCCAAATTATTTCACAAGCTACTAGGTCTGAATACTTTTTTTCTTACTGTTCCTTCATTCAAAATCACATGCACCTAAGGCTGCTCTTCATTTTATAAGGAGTTTTTGGGCATTAATACACACACTTTGAACACATTATTTATTCTACTCAAATAAATTTCTGGTGTTAGTAAGAATGCACAAAGTAAAGAAAACTGTACCTTTTTGCCACAGCCTTATGGGGTGCTCAATGCTGGAAATACAAAATCTTTCAGTGCATATTGTAAGAGCAGTGGTGGGCATCAGCAGGTTCACACCAGTTCTCCAGAACCGGTAGCAGAAATTCTGGCTGGCCCCGCCCCACCCATCCAAGTTTTGAAATAAAGTAGTCCTAATTTGGGTGCAACGCAGGGCTTTCCCCCTGGCCAGACCCACCATACCATGCCCACAGAGTAGGTAGTAATTTTTTTTTTGGAACCCAGCACTGTGTAAGAGTCCCTGCCAACACTTACAATGGTATAGCTACAATAGCAGTACAATAAAGTAAATGCCAGTGAGATCTTCTAATAGAATTAAAATGAAGCTCTGCTGAATGAATTTGTAGATTTAATTCCTAGGTCAGTTTAAACTGCAATTCTAACAATAATAAGGAATTCTCATCTTCGTTAATTCTCTTGTCACAGTTATTTGCTACAATTCACATTATTATTCATATTTATAAAAATAGGAGCCATACAATTAAATGAACATAACAGTACTGTATAGATACCTATTTACATTTTTAAAATTCTTTAAATGCTGAATTTTGAAATTAACTACTGAGAGTAATTCTGAAGTCCCACATTCTTTCCTTTAATCCATTCTGTACTTTATTATGCTTTGGTACTCTTTCTGGTGGCTTACGGGTGTGTTTTACTTCCGTACGGGCGTGTTTTCCTTCTGCTTCCAGGAGCGACGAGGGTGGCACGGTGTGGGCCAGATGAATTGCAGAAAACCTATTCATGTGGATTCATGGGGTCTTGGTCTTCTGGGGATTGAAGTCCAAGAACATCTGGAGTGCCAAGGCTCGCCATCACAGGCATAGACTGTAACAATAACTCTAGCTACAACTACAACAAGATCCTCATGTGATTTGCACTCTCATATGTTTATTATTTGTTTTAATAATGTTATTGTCACTTTGAAATCTCATCTTCTATGCCTATATCCATCTTCACTGTATCCCCACCTATACTATGTATATTCGCATACAAACTGTGCCTAAAGGCCCTGTGTCTCAGGAAGTAGACTGTAATGCACAAGATGCTACAATTTGTTTATTTATTTTTGTTCTATTTCATTACACTTTATCCCATAATATAATAGAATTTATATCCTCAGATCCATAGCAAGATATTTGAGCTATATACTGGGCTTTTTAAAAAAATATTTTAACAATAGTTTAAAAAATCAGATTTATGTTTTTAAAATTAGATTTAAGATTTTAAAATCAAATTTTAATTTCTTTTTTAAAAAATAATTTATTTTTATCCACTCTATAAACCAGGGGTTCACAACCTTTTCCTGCCGTGGGTCAGTCACGCCCCCTCACACAAATGATCGGGCCGGAAGCATGGTTCCTCCCACTGCTTCCGGTAGCGTGGTGGCATT
Organism: Bradypodion pumilum; assembly: GCA_035047305.1. Lineage (NCBI taxonomy): Eukaryota > Metazoa > Chordata > Lepidosauria > Squamata > Chamaeleonidae > Bradypodion > Bradypodion pumilum. The sequence goes on from JAWDJD010000001.1 coordinate 95,914,457, forward strand.
CATGGTGCGATCTCAGCTGTTTTCACCTCTTCTGCTGCTTCCTGTGGTGGCGGGAGCAAGGAAAGCCTGTTTTCACTAAATTCCTGGATTTTTTTGCCACCTTTCTGTGGCGTTTTTGCGGCATTTTCACCACTTCCAGTGGCAGCAGCAGCCCTGGCCCTGGAATCCTCACCACGGGCTGGATTAAATGACACCATGGGCCGGATTAGGCCCAATAGGCGGTAGGTTGCAAATCCCTGCTATAAACAGTTTTTTTAAAATAATAATTTTGGTTATATCAAGACAAAAAAAAATCAAAGACCTGAAAGACATCTTAACCTATAAAACCAAGTGTTCACCGTTGGAACTGGCTATAGGCTGCTATGCGTCGCCCTACTGACCCACACCCACCCTTCGTGCGCACGGCCGAATTGCCTACGCAGGTCAACGAAGGATTTAAAAATCCAGCATGGGGGCCTCAGCCCCACAAACGGCAAGAAAGGGAAAGAACTTCACTTCCCAACATTCCTTGCACTGCGCCGCGCCAGAGCCAATCACGCTGAGAGGCTCTCGCACGGCGCAGCGTTCCGACACGCGCCGCAGCCAATCGAAAGAAACGCATTTTAAAAAAAACCAGCAAAAACACACAGCACCAACCCATTACTACAAGCCCCAGCGTCCTGCGCGCCAACGCAGAACGCTGAGGAAAACGGCGCCCGGAAAATTAAAAAGAAAAACAGCTCACAGGCAAGCAAAGACCAGCCGGCTTTCTTTTACTTACCCGTGGCGCCTGAATCTCCCGAATGGAGTTTCCCCTTTAAAATCAGTGGGAGGGGGTGGCCATCCCCCTCTGCGCTGCCTACCCTAGTGATGGGAGGTTTGTGGGTATAAAAGGACTATATTGCCCCAACCCATCTGAAAACAAAAGATGAGGCAGAGAGGATCGATCCCCAACCACCCCTCCTTAAAAAAACTCCGTCTTTTCTTCTCTTTAAAAACGGAGTTGTTTTAAGGAGAGGGGGGGAATCGATCCTCTCTGCCTGTTCCTCTCTGTCCAGAAGTGAAGGGCCAATATAACCTTTAATCCCAACAAACCTCCCCAAAAAACCTCCCAACACTAGGGTAGGCAGCGGGGAGGGGGATCGCAGCCCCCACCCACTAATATTAAAGGGAAAAAACAATCTACCTTCACGATTCCACAAACACAAAGCATGACTCCACAAAAACAAAGCACCATAACACACTACAGCTCCCCTGCCCACCACCTAGCCCACCCTTCCTAACCCTCAATGACCATGCCCCCATCCTCACCACGGGCCGCCGGCGTAGATATTCCAATCAGCCCGGCCTGCGAAAAAACCCCAAACTACCACCACATGGTATTTCAATGGGCCACCCAGCCACCGAGGCCGGCCCACAGAAATACACACACCAAAAACACAAACAACAGCAATCCAAAAAAACAAGGACAAACACAACCCCCCACCCCCCACAAATCACAACAAAAACACCCTGCGAAAATACCCCCAAACAACATCCCCCCACACCCCACAAAACCCAAAAACACAACACATAAAATAAATGAGCACACACCTTCAACCTCCAGCCTCAGCGAGAAGCACATGTGCAATGAAAAAAGAACAGGAAGAAAACACAGCCCACAACTGAGTTACCATTTCAAAATAGTGCAACAGCACCACCCAGTGGCTACAGCAAAAATAGCACTCAAAAACATTAATTTTTTTTAAAAAAAAAAATCTTACACATTTTTTACAGAAATTCCATTATTTGAAAAAAAATATCAACCATTCCTCTTTTCAAAATCCGATTTTATTATAACACTTTAAAACACTACCTACGTATAAAAAACCATTATTTAAAAAAAGAAAAAACTCATTTAAATATACATACAAGAAAAATCATCCAACAACCATTTTTCAATTTTTTTAAAAAATAACCCCAAAAAAAGCCCGGCAACGCCGGGCAACCCTTGCTAGTTGAGTATAACAACACATTTTCTTACACAATAAGACATAAAATTAGAGAAACAGTAAATGGCAAGACGAGCATCATTAGCAGATAAAGTGTAATGAAATAGAACAAAAATAAATAAACAAATTGTTGATTGCTTGTTGGATGAGTTGGAAGAAATCAGCTATGAAGGACTGTGAAAGGAAAGAAGATTAAGGCATGTGCTTGCTGTTGCAGAAAGTAGGAAGCCACTCAAGCTGGAATGCACAGAGTACAGTAGATGAAATGGTTAGGTAATGAGGCAGGGAAAAAACTGTAAAGCAATGTTCCAATTGGTTGATAAGTTGAGTGAGGAGAGATTCAACAAGCCCAAGGGCCACCTCCATTAACTATGTTCACTTTCCCTCTCATCTTATTGTTTCTTTTTATTAATGTTAAAAGATAAATGGGAAAGGGCCGGATTTTGCATTAATTAGCTCTGGTGAAGCAACTGCCTCAAGCCTAGGAGAATTAGCCAATATTACCACTGTCTCCAGGAGGGTCCTTGCATCATCACACTGCTCTGTATAGTCTGGCTCCTTTTGACAATCAGCATTATCGAAAATAACCTGTTAGTTCTTTAAGAAGCAGGCAGACAGTACTGAGCCAGGCTGTGCAAGTCCTCCTAGAAGTAGCCACTTTTTTTCCTTGTGTTTCGGTGGTGTGTGAGGCATGTAGCCATGCTTTCCTCCTGCAGCTATGGTTATGCACTGCTGCTGTTGTCAGACCAACCCTCACTGCAGGTCATGCCACCCGCTGGGTTGCTATCACTGTCTTTTTTTGCACATGCCACTCTTCTGAAGTTTATTCTTCTTATTGTTGTTCTGCCATATCCGAATATGAATATAGGCAATCATCATGGCGATCAGCCATGAAGACTGTCCTGAGAATATAATGCAGTGGCCTTTCATCTGCCTTCCACATCGCAACATGACACCCGTACCACTGATCCAGTTCTGCGAGTCACTTTCTGGTCCTGAGCCCTTTTGGCACACAAAGTCCTCCTCAGCCCCAGGCCAGTATTAAGCTGCTGCCCTCCATCAAGATGGATTCAAGTGGGATTTGATCCGTTTGGGGACCATCACCCTTCACTGTGGACTTCAGTTACCCAAGGCTATTAGTCCTCAGGGTTGTAACATTAGTTAACCGCCACCTGACACTCAGCCTTGAGTCGCTGGCAGTATGGTCTACTCTATTACCATAGCAGGATAACCTGGCCAGACACCAGGTAATAAATGTCTGGAGTTTATTAGAGCTCACAAAGTCCACAAGAATACATTTAATACTTGGTAAAATCATGTTCTAGCCCACAATGAATTTGTAGGGTTTTTGTGAACCATACTCCTTTCTATATTCAAATAGGAATATAGTGTATGGGACAATTTCCTTAATCACATCTTTGCCTTCATGCTGGCTTTTGCATGGTAGACCTGGTACAGGCCTGATCCAGAAGATGGAGGCATTGTGCTGATACAGAGATATTGATGGTGCTGTGACCAATTGGTTCATATGCAGAGTTTGCCTCCTGGAAGTACACTGGATAGAGGGTCATTGAAGGAATAATCCGCTATTATATTACCATTATTAGCTTGGTTGATCACTTAATAACTCTAAACAGATGTAAAATAAGACAAAAGTTGTCCTGGCCTCTTTTCTTTCTTTACTGCTCACTGTTCTTGGCAACACCCCTGCTTGAACAGTAACTTATTTTAAGATGTCCCTTCAGGATTCTGGCATGGTAGCTTTATAACAGATTAGCTTGAGTGTCCTGCTCCACCCGGGCATTATTGTTATTATTGTTATTATTGTTATTATTGTTGTTATTGTTGTTGTTGTTGTTGTTGTTGTTGTTGTTGTTGTTGTTGTTGTTGTTGTTGTTGTTGTTGTTGTTGTTGTTGTTGTTGTTGTTGTTGTTGTTGTTGTTATTTGGGGGGCTGTACCTTACCTCCCGGCTTCTCCTGCCTGCCTGGCTTCAGTATGGTGTAACGCGTCTTCCCTTTGAGGCTTCCATGGGGACTACATTGATCACCGCACATAGCGCAGCACCTATGGCCAGCCCTGGCTAGAGCCTTGAGACGGGGAGCCTTCCCTCTCCTGTCGTGTGTTCTGAAGCAAATTCAGCAGGAAATGGGTAATGGGCCAGCGCAAGTTTCTTAGCAGGGCTGGCCTTCTGTGCAACGCAATGCAAGTTGGGAATTGTAGTCCCCGTTGAAGCCTAGACAACAGCGTTCTGCTGTTGTGAGCCCAGGCAGGGAGGATGAGTCAATTCCTTTTGGCTTTCCCCTCGCCATTAGAGTGTCCTCGAGGGGTTCCCCTGTGGGTCCTGACCCTCAAGCTGGCCCCCTCCAGCCCCCTCCAGAGCACCGGTGGGTAGCCTGGAGGAAGGGTGGGTTCCTGGGGGGAGGCAGGCCAGGGGAGGGGTTCCTGAGCAACCCTCAGCTTTTCCCTTAACTGACTTTACCTGGCAAGGTATGGTCTCCCACCTCCGTTGCCTCCAGGTGGCTAATTACCTGGCATTGCCCGTGGTCACACACACACACACACACACACAGGGCCCCACGGCGCTCCCTTGCTTGCCACTCAACGCGCACACAGACACACACACATTGACCACCCACAGTCCCTTTCCTTTCCTCCCTGGACATGGACACACACATGGAACACATACACACTTTCACACACACACTCCCCGCAACCCCTTTTCCTCCCACCCTGTGCAGCCAATTACCTGGCGTCGCCCGTGGTTCCCCACGCAGAGACACAGACAGACAGACACACACTTCCCTGCGTCCCCCTCATGCTGGGTTTGGCGTCAGGGCATTTGGGCATGCGCAGACTGGTGTGTGTGCACAATTGTGGCTGTAGCTCTGGGCACGAGGTACCTCTCTCTTTTTGTTGGACGCGCACGGATCAACAGATCTGCGTGTGGCCGTCTCTCCCCCTACTGCTTTGTGCATGTGCAACGAATCTGCTTGCGGCCACCTCCCCCTGCTCTGTGCATGCACAGTTCTTTTGTCTGGATTTGTGGGGTACAGCCACCACCACCCCTCAGCCTCGGGACCCTCACATTGCTGACCCTGGTTGCAAAAGGTACGTGTGTGCCAAGTATCATGAGATTTGCTCCAGGGGTGTGGAAACATATTCCACATACGTACAGACACACCTTTGCTTTATAGGTATAGATTTGGCATAAGCCCCTTGCCTTAACAATTTCTAGCTGGAGAAGGGCTAAGGGGGAAATGTTTCATTTCTGTTTTTCTCCCCTCAGTTTAAACTACAGTATTTATAGAGGGCTCAGCAAATTTACAACCAATTTCTTGAAGGGGAGTTAAAAACTGGCACAGTATTATGCAACCTTCCAGGGCCGCAATCATCAACCTCCCATGTCCCTGTGCAAAGAATGTTTCAGAATAGAATGATGATGTTGTCCTGTTTCATTCTGCATAAGTAGCATTTCTGCCATGCTGCAATGAATTGTGATTTTCTATGGTACTTCAAGTGACGGTAGACGCATGAGTACAAAAATGGAACTGCAAATATGAGATGTGAAACTTAAACATTTTAGTGTCAAGTACTGTCAATAAGTCTATTTATTATATGCATGATCCTCTCTGTATCAAAAGATCAAGAGTGATTTATCAGCTTGCCATGTCTGTATAGCTAACCATTAAGAAATGTGTTGGTGTTCCAAAGATGGGTCAAGACAGTGCAATTCCAGAAGAATGTTTTTTAAAGCCCATTTTACATTATTGACTTTCCCCTTGCCAACACTGACACAGCAAAATTGGGAATTAATAATCCAAAGATTATTACTGACACATGTCAAATCAGGTTTCTTTAATTATAAAGTAAGGAAACTGAACAGGTGCAACACGTAGGCAGGATTTCTTGAGAATGGTTGTGATTATCATGAAAATGTTATAGTTTAGCATCTCATTGGATCCAGAGTGAGCAGCCAGGCTTCACAGAAATATGGCCATTTTTACTTCCGCTTCCGGTAGCGACGAGGGCAGCGCGGGCTGGAAGAATTGCAGTAAACCCATTTGTGTGGATTCACAAGGTGCTTGGACTTCAGGGAATTGAAGTCCAAGAACATCTGGAGTGCCAAGGTTTGCCATCGCAGATCTAGACTTTGTAACAAGTCCTTCACTGTGAAATGAACTTTCTTCCAATCTTGATTACTGTTCCCACCCACCTTTAAGCAGCAGTTTGAAAAGTAGTAGAAGACTTCTCTGTTTTAGAAGATCCATTTTCCCCCATTGTTAATTAGAGCCAACAGGGGCAAATACTTCCTCCTCTCCAGATTGCCAGTCAAGATGTTTGAAGGTGTGACATTTTTGACAAAGGACTTGTTGACTGTTCTGGCCTCTCACTATCCAAAAACATCTTGCAGCAATTAAGTTTCTTGTGGCCATAGTAGTTTGTAAAGAAGTAATGTGATTATCTGAATAAAAGGAAAAGAATGGGTCCTTCTTTGATAAAAATGATCATTTTTCATTGGCAGAGAATTAAACAAAAGAAATTATGTTATCAAGCAGGTTATGCAACAACAAAATACATGATTAGAAGATATTATGAACATGTAATGGGAAGCAAAAGATGATAGCTCAATTGTTGCACAGCCCTTTGTAATCATAGCAACACTGGTTTGTCACTGATGTTTATTTCTTCTGACTTTATTTTTCCAGTTTGTGTTCTGCCGTGAATGTAAAGAAGAATATCATGAAGGAGAATGTCCCACTTCTCTGGAAACTCAAGGAGCCATGTCCCAAAAGGTATGCAACTCCACACTGATGGCATCTTGCTGAGATGCATGAGCATCTGGAGAAACATAATCAAGATTAGAACTAATTATGTCAATGGTCCTTAAACTGAAGAGCAAGGAGAAAGCATGCTGTGAGTCCCCTTATAAGGAAATGAGACATTCCACAGTAGAAAAGCATTCTGATGTTGCTGGAATCAGAAACCTTTCCTTCCCATCTAGAGTTACAAGAATGGCTATACTAATCATAGAGGGAGATATGATGGCAAGGTAGAGGAGCCTCTTTCCCATCTACTGTTTTTCTGGTTGGTTCAAAAGCAAGGTTGAAAAAATAAGGTTCAAAGGTACACAAATGGAGTGCAAATCAGCACACACTTTCAAATTCTATCTTTCCTCAATCTAAACTTATTCTAGAGCAGGGGTGCGCAAACTACGCCCGTGGGCCATATCCAGCCCCCAAACGCCAATTCATCCAGCCCATGCAGCCCTTGTCACACATTTTACTTCCACTTCCAGGAGTGATGAGGGCTGCGCAGGCTGGATGAATTGGCATCGGGGGCTGGACATGGCCAGCAGGCCATAGCTTGGGAACCTCTGGTTTAAGCAGAGAAAATGGCAGCTTAAAATCTATCTCATCCTGTTGCAAAACAGATTGCAAGGCATGTTTTACTTCCGCTTCCAGTGGGAGGAACCACATGACCGGGCCACTGAACCACGTGACCGGCCCATGGCCCAAAAAGTTTGGGCACCCCTGTTGTAGAGTAAGCACCTTTAGAAATCTTGGGAAGTAGAGGAACTTTCCTGCCCCATTCATTTCCATGGGACAACTCCAGGACCCATCATGATCTGACCTGAAATGGCATGAATGAGCAAGCTCTCCATTTCAAAGAAACCCCTTTTATTAATCCAATGGGCCATCATCAGGCTAATGATTCTCAACCTCTTTGAAGCTTTGCCTAGGCAAAGGTTCTCAGGGAAAGGTTAAACATTGGATCACTGGGATTTCCCTTCCTCAATTTCCTTTTCACAATAAATTTCATTTGTTGTTTTCATATCTAAGACCTGTTCTTCTTGATCTGATTCATCCAAAGTGACAGGTAGGTGTTGTTTTGTTTTGACTATCTTCAAAAACCATGGATGTAACCCTAAATTTTATCTCCTATGTTTCCTTGTGCTTCCTTTCCTCTGAGCATTGACAGAGTTCAATTTGCAGTTGGAATGGTTAATCCATTCATTTCTTGGCAGGTTTGTTTAACTGCAAATTGTCCCTGAGGACCTTGTGGGTTCTTCTTGTGAAATTGACTGGCTCTGCACCCCCAACCTATCTTACCCTTCTGCTGAAGATGGCAGAGTTTGAGAAGCAGTCAGACTCACTCTCTCTCTCTCTCCTAAGCAGTTTGCGTTCAAAAGTTGTGGGAAGAGAAGATGAGGAAGTCACATGCATTCTATCCATTAGCCTAGCTTTGGTATGTGCAGGAAACTTTTCCATGACTAAGTGACTCAAAATTTGTTGCTGGACTCAGGCTTAGTGGGCTGAGATCTATGTTCAAGGGTACAGCCCATGTTGGGGAAATGGGTTCCCCAAAAGGCACTGACCATCTTCTTTGGATTCCCCCTTTAAACTCTTATCGGCCATTTCTTCCCATGCAACACCTTATGGCATCTTCATGTAAAGCAAATCTCTTTCCCTGACCTCTTCTCCTGATTTTGCACCCTAGATTTCATAGCCTGTGAGGGTGGCTGGGATGCGGAAGAGTTTAAACCTTTTTCCTCTGAAATAATATATTTCCTCTTGCTTGAGAATTGGATATGTGCAGATATACTCTTAGGAATTTTGGTGTGCATATCCTCTTCCCCTAAACTATCCTAAATTATATGAATATACCAAGTGGGATATCTGACGTTTGGACTCTATATATCAGGGGTTCCTGACCTTTTCAAGCCAGGGGCCGTGTGACACTCTCTCAGTCAGCTTCAAGGGCTGGACGACCATTTTGCCCTGCCTGTACAATGGCCATTTTGTCTCAACAGCTTCAAAGGAGTGGCCATTTTGTTTCTCAAATGCCCTTGGAGGGGGCACATGAAATGGCACCACAGGCCGGACCTGGCCCACGGGCCTTAGGTTAGGAACCTCTGCTACATAAGAACACATAAACTGTGTTTTTTATGGCCATCCCTGCTGCTATTAGAATGCATTCAAACCAGTTCAAAGAAGCTTTGATGGCTGCTGGAATCTGTAAGTGTACATGAAATCCATGTGCATATTTGGATTCCTAACAGGTGCATGCACAGAAAGCTAAGTACACCTCCAGGTTTTTTAGGCTAAACATATTAGTAGTAGTAGTATCACATTTACTTAGAAATTGGTGGTCATCATGAAATTTATGTGCTATACACACCCAAAGAGATGAAGCGTTTGAGCATTCAGTGACATTTGTGTCCACAATTATTTTAGGAAAATCTTTCTTTGTATTCCTGATATTTTGCCACTTGGTGGCACTGTCACAAAAGCAAAACTCTTGGGGGCTGTCATATCCTTTGAAGTCAGCCAAGTGGTTCCTAAATAATTGTGTGCCAACAATTAGATTCTGATTTACAGTAATCCTTTCTAGGGTTTTCTAGGTAAAGTATACACAGAAGTGGTTTACCTTTCCCTTATTCTGGTAACTTCCTGGGATTATGCAGCATCCCCATGAACATATTCACTAGCTCTTCTCCTAGAAGTCACGGTGGGGAATTGAACTCCCAAACACTGGCTCTGCAGCCACATACCTAAACTACTGAGCTATCCAGCAAGTTACTAAATAAAGTAGTTTCAAATATGTTTTTTGTAATCTATAAATGGGTCTTTGAAAACGTATGAAATTATTATTTTTCAAACTGTTTATACAGTATCAACCTTTCTACTTCTTATCTGTGGAGAGGAAGTATTTTGCTGAAGGTACACATGTATCACCTTGCTTATATGAATGTAACAATAGATATGTCAGAAACATTTTGGTCAAAAACCATGAATGTGGCAGTATAGTACCTTCAAAATTCAGAATCAGGAGAAAGAATGTAAAGGCTGAATAAATAAATTAGTCTGAAATCCATGAAAACAATGCAGAGTGAAACGATCTCTTCTGCACAGGTACCTGAAGGTATAGAAGCCTTATGTTCTTTTTCATCAGGTCATCTTAGCCATAAAGAGGAGTTTAGCGGGGGGGGGGGGAAATCCTTTCCATTCACAATTAAGTACACGTTGTTGTTGTTCCCAAACTGGTAACTGCAAGAAATTGCAAGTAGATAAATAGGGACCATGTCGGTGGGAAGGTAAACAGCATTCTGTGCACTCTGGTGTTTAGTCATGCCTGCCACATGTCCATGGAAACATCTTCAGACACTTACAGTGCTGGCTCTCTGGCTATAAACAGAGATGAGCACTGAACCCTAGAGTCGGATACAACTGGTTTTCGAGCAAGGGCGACCTTTACACTTAGGTTGCTTAAAACAAAAGATGCTGTGCAATGAATGAAGGAAAGACTAGATCAGGGATTCTCAACCTGTGGCCCATGGGCTGGATGCGGCCTGCAGCACCATTTTATGTGGCCCCCCACTGCCTCCACTACAAAATGGCCATCCAGTCCCTGAAGCTGTCTGAGGAAGCATGACCCAGCCCTGACTTTAAAAGGTTGAGAACTCCTGGACTAGATTTTCTTTGGTTTTAAACACATCAAGATAAAAAAAATAAGTTAGTACATGACAGATCCATCAATGAAACTCTGGTTGGCATTCTCCCAGCAGAGAAAAATAACTTGTTTGGGAAAAATTCCCCCTGACCCTGAACTTGTTTTAATGGAGTACTTGCTGTTCAATATTGTTTGGAATATACTGCCTAAGATACAGAAGTAAAAAAACATTTCAGGACATGTATAACAATGTGGCAACAAGATTCTGATCCTTCCATTTTCCAGCTTTAGTGCAGGTTCAAGCTGGAAGAACCAGCTATTAGTTGCATTTTGTATGCATTTCATCACATTCTGTTCACAGTGTTTTTCCCTTCTTTGTAGGGCTATGAGGTTGATGAGCACGCAGCCCTACAGGCTCGGTGGGAAGAAGCATCCAAAGAAACAATCAAAAGAACAACCAAACCATGTCCTCGCTGCCATGTTCCAGTAGAAAAGGATGGTGAGTTTGAATATCAGTATTCCTCTTAGCATAGAAGTCTGGTTTGTTGTCCTCACTTTGAGTCAAAATTTGTGATCTAAATCCAATTGTTAGTCTTAAACAGAATAAACCCATTAAATGAATGGGAACTCTGTAATTCATCACTTGTATAACTTTCGTTGACTAACTGGTCTATTCTAGTTTTGGGCTAACATTGGATTGGGTCATTGCCCTCAGCACTTTGGATTTACAATTCTGGATTGTGCAGATCTAGCTTATAATGGTGTGTTCTGTGAGTTAATGGTATCATTGACATTCCAGAATCTCTGGCTCCTGCTGGAGTGCCAAGGTTTGCCATCACTACTCTAAGCAATGAATGTGTAAAGTCAACCTTTAGAAAACTCTTGGCTGAAATACAGTTGCAGAATATATGTACAAAATTCCTGTTACTAAAAATCATAAAATGAGCCGGCTGTTGGAAGAATAAGTTTTTCAGCACTGCCTTCTAGGCACTCATTGTGCTCCTTCTGGCATGATGAGTGCATATCCATCTAATCCCGTGATGGTGAAACTTGGCATTCCAGGTGTTCTGGAACTTCAGTTCCCAAAAGCCCTGGTCATCAGGAGAGCTGACTTGGGCTTCAGGTAATTGAAGTTCTAGAACACCTGGAGTGCCAAAGTTCACCATCACTGAATATCATAAACTTTTTTTCCAGATTATGTTTTTAAAATAACCTTTACTCTTTTGCCAAGAAATTGTTTCTCACTTGTAATTCCTTGTTTTTGTTGATGTTTTTCTCCAGGTGGCTGCATGCATATGAAGTGTCCTCGACCTCAGTGCAAATTTGAGTGGTGCTGGAACTGTAGCCTTGAGTGGAATAGGACTTGCATGGGAGATCATTGGTTTGACTGATAACCAAACAAGCTTCTGAATGGGCAGAAACCTAGGCAACAATACACTGATACTACAGAAAGTATAAACACACATACCTCTGCTTCTGCCAAAATCAATCTTGAACTCTCTGATCAGTGTGTGATTTTTGTTGTTGTTAATGAAGAGTTCTTCATTCACCTGCATAACACATCTACAATGTGTGTTCAGATGGTTCTTGGCTTCTCTAACCAGATCTTGGAGAATGTATGTTTTGGATCACAACTTCCAGAAACCCCAGCACCAAGGCTAGTGGCTTCTGGGAACTGTAATATAAACAAGTAACCTCTCTGGAGTACTAAATTAAAAATAGCATGAAAGAAAAATCAAAATCACCAGGGTTTCATTTGTTAGGGTATCCACCAGTATTGTCCACCAGAATTCTATGCAAAGAAGAAGTAATAATACCGATAGCGGGTCAACTTTTTAATTGTTGTCTTCTTTGATCTAACACCAGATATCTATAAATAATTTATTGGATATTCTGGGCAATGAAACATGGATAACCTGACTTATCATTGCTGTTTCAAGTGTTATGGTTCTAGCATTGCAGGTTTGGGCTGGGCTTGGTGCCTCAAACTTCCAATTCTAAAAGATTGACTCTCTTATCAGGCAGATTTTCAGTTGTAAACTTCCAAGACATAAGACAAACACAGCAGATATTTCAGTTTTTGTTTCATACAACAAAAATGAAGAGTCACCTAACATACTCATTGCACTTTCATGTAAGCATCAGTTGAAGCCGTATGTCCCTGTCAATTGCCTTTTTACAGTCCATTGTTTTGTGGGGTGGGGTGTAAACACAGGCTTACACTATTGCAGGCGCACCCCCCAATAAAGGACTCAGACACTGATAAAAGTGGATAACGGCATTGGGCCACATTTATTGATTCATGCCCTAGTCCGAATTATAAATTTCTATTGGTAATTGACCAATCATAATTCTTAAGGCAAGCAGGCTGAAGTAACACTGGTAAGGTACCACCCAAAATTGCCAACGGCAATTGCTACAATGTATCCCTTTGTATCAATTTGTTTGTTGACAACAAACAAATTGTTGACCGTAGTCAATATCTAACTAATGACCCCACCCTCTGACGCTTATCCGTAAAATCACGTGGTGATGCATGCTGTCTAGCTATAGCCATCACCCCGTCGACTAGTTCGTCGTTGACCAGACAACGTTTAACCAACTTATGCCTGTCTAGTGTTGTCCAGTCAATTGCGAACTTGCCGGATACCTGTGGGTCATAATGTTTACCTTACCAGTGCTACCCGCCCATGTGACCAAAGTCAACAGCAGCAACAGACAAAAACCCCTATGTCAAACCATAGCAACAGTGTGGGATGGGCGAAAAAACCAGGACCCGGAAGCCAATATGGGTCCCAGCCAAAAATTCCCACCCGGCCCCGAAGCGACCAAAACATCACACTGTTAACTAGGGAGGGGGTGGAGGGGAAAAACCTCTCCGCTCCGTCGCTTCGCAAAATGGCAGCTCGGCTGCCTCGTGACCACCCCTTTTATAAGGGAGCTGGCCATGCCCCTAACTACCCGGATGCCTTCGTCCAGTGGGGGGGGCCCGCAAAGAGCGCGGCGGCCATTTTGGCACCACGCTTGCATTGCAGGCGCACCCCCCAATAAAGGACTCAGACACTGATAAAAGTGGATAACGGCATTGGGCCACATTTATTGATTCATGCCCTAGTCCGAATTATAAATTTCTATTGGTAATTGACCAATCATAATTCTTAAGGCAAGCAGGCCGAAGTAACACTGGTAAGGTACCACCCAAAATTGCCAACGGCAATTGCTACAATGTATCCCTTTGTATCAATTTGTTTGTTGACAACAAACAAATTGTTGACCGTAGTCAATATCTAACTAATGATCCCACCCTCTGACGCGTATCCGTAAAATCACGTGGTGATGCATGCTGTCTAGCTATAGCCATCACCCCGTCGCCTAGTTCCTCGTTGACCGGACAACGTTTAACCAACTTATGCCTGTCTAGTGTTGTCCAGTCAATTGCGAACTTGCTGGATACCTGTGGGTCATAATGTTTACCTTACCAGTGCTACCCGCCACACGGAGGGGCTTCAAAGAAGGCTCGACGCCCCCCCCAGACCGTCAGCTCGGTCAACAGGCCTGCTCGCCAATCACCCAACAGGAGGTCCATACCTCCTCGCGACAGATGGACCCCATCCCCTGCATACAAGTCATAACTTTGTAGGCTAATAGCGGGGTGACGACTGACCCTCCCCCAAGCCCTGTCGACAAGGAACCGCGCCACTGCCCTATTCACCATGCGTCTAGCGTGGTCAAGGGCCAGGAGGAATGGCGCGGGACCATGTCCGACCAAACAAGGGTTGTGGCGGGCCAGACGTAATGCAGGTAGGCGAGGTCCTCGCAAATCGCATGCTTCAGCGATAAGCCGGTGACCTGGCCCAAATCATTGCCCCCCAGATGTATGATCAGAATGTCAGGCGGGTCAGCATTCTGGCCTGAAAAAAGGAAAGGCAGCAGCTCCCGCCATAACATCCCAGGCTTACCATGCCATGTGAGACTTGCGTATGCACCCAGTCCCAGTCGGGGTCCCCACTCTGTCGCCGCAGCGTAACGCGCTGCCCTGTGCACGTAGCTATGGCCCACCAGCCATACTGTCACCGGTGTAATACGACACCCCGGGTCTGTAAAGAAAAATGAGGAAAAGAAGGTAAGGTGACTGGATTGGTACTCACGGCGGGAGTGGGCGCACATAGAACTGAAAACACTGCGAACCCCACCGTCCCATGCTGCGTATGTCAGCCCCGGAGTACCCAAAAGCAGCTGCGGTTGAGGCTGCCCCTATACGGAATGAATGGGTGCCATAGCGGGCGCCTGGGAGGCCCACACTGGCCAGCGCTTTGCCCGTCACCTTCCAAAATTGAAATTTAGTAAGGGGAGACCCATCTTGGTGACAGAAAAACGGGCCATGGTGCGTGCCACGCAGTGCCAGGAACTCCTGTAGGGCACCAACCGGACAGATGTCTGCCAAAGAACACCGTAGCAGTCGCACACCACTGCCTACGCCATGCTGATCCGTCTTAGAGGAGCGTATCCTCAACTGAGCCCAGTCTTTGGCAACACAGACATCCTCGAGTTCCAGTGCCCTACGACTTGCATCCGCCTTAGACAGCATCACAAGCTCGCTGATGCGGAGCGCTCCAAAAAATGCCACCGTTGTGGCTGCATGGAACAGGGCTGCCTCATATGCATCAAAACAGAGGCAAGGCCAGCCCCGGGCCAACTGGGTAAGGACCCCTGGGGAAATCGGGTGGCGGTCGTCCGGGCAACGCCCGCGCTCGCGCACCCACCCCTCCAAAACATGTCTCACATGGAAGTCAGAGGTGCTGTCCACATGACCCCCCACTTTGGCCATAAAAGCCAACGCTGAAAGCTTAGATGCTATGGTGCGAGGTGCAAGGCCCTGAGAATGCAGGTAAACCATGAACCGCAGAACATGGGTTACTGGGATCGGCCAGGTTCCTGGCAGTTGAAATTGGGTACAGAATGCCCTGAAAGAATTAATTGCGTGGTGATACGCCTTACGCGTGCGTGGAGCTATCGACAGGCCAATCGCCCGGTTCACCTCTCCTTGCCAATGGTCCATATCTCCTCCGGGAGTGGCGAGGGAAATTCCTCCGCATCCGGGGCCAAGGCATGGAACCGGGAGATCTGTAGGCAGGACAAAGCGTCAGCAATATCATTATTAACCCCTGGGACATGCCTGGCCCTGAACAGTACGTTGAGGCGCAGGCTGCGCAACACAAATTGGCGCACTAGGTCCATAACCCTGGGCGATTTAGAAGTCTGTGCATTGACAATGTGGACCACAGCCGCATTGTCACACCAGAAATGCACGACCGAGTTGGACCACTCCTCGCCCCATAGCATCAAAGCACCCAGGATAGGGAAAAACTCCAGATATGTGAGATCACACAGGCGACCCGTGCCTGCCCAGGCCGGTGGCCACCCACCATAGGCCCACTTCCCATTGAAGTACATCCCATAACCGAGGGATCCCGAGGCATCAGACTGAATCTGAAATTGAGGGGAAGCCAGGAGGTCACACCTCCAAAATGATACCCCATTGAACTCCCTCAGGAACTGTAACCAGACAAGCATGTCTGCCCTGATACCCCGGGTAAGCCGAACCCTATGGTGAGGCCTGGATAATCCCGCCATGGCGTCGCACAAGCGCCGGGCAAAAGCCCTGCCCGGTGCGACCACCCTGCAAGCGAAATTGAGGTGACCATGAAGCACCTGCAGTTCTCTCAGTGATGCCTTGCGCTTGGCCAGCAAATCCGAGATAAGGGCCACAATCCTTGACACCTTCTCCCCTGGTAACCTAGAAGCCTGCGCTATCGTGTCAATCTCCATCCCCAGGAAGACTAGCTGAGTAGAAGGGCCCTCGGTCTTTTCGGGCGCTAAAGGGACACCGAGTTCCTCCATTAGCGTCTGAAATGTGTTGAGGAGACGTGTACACGTGTCCCAGCCCCGTTCACCCCCGAACAAAAAGTCATCCAGGTAATGGGCTACAGACCGGGACCCTGACCTGCGGACGAAAGCCCACTCTAGGAAGGTACTGAAACGCTCGAAAGCCGAGCATGATATGGAACAGCCAAAAGGCATGGCCTTATCAAAGTAATATTCGCCCCGAAATTTGAAACCCAGCAATTCAAAGTCGCCCGGGTGCACCGGCAAGAGGTGAAAAGCCGACTTAATGTCGCACTTAGCCAGCAGCGCACCCGGGCCACATGAGCGCACCATGCGCAGCGCGTGGTCAAAAGATGTATACCTGACTGAGCAAAGGTCATCAGGGATAGCATCGTTGACCGATCGGCCGGCTGGGTAGGACAAGTGATGGATAAGGCGAAACTCGCCTGGAGACTTCTTAGGAACCAAGCCCAGGGGCGATACCTTAAGGTTAGTGAACGGGGGTGCAGGGAAAGGGCCAGCGACCCTGCCCACATTGACCTCCTTATTAATGCTGGCGGCAGCCACCTCCTCCCTCCCCCTAAGGGACAAAAGGTTGGGGGCATCCTGAGGGGACCTATCACCCATGAAAGGAATACGGAACCCCTGCCTAAAGCCCTGAAGGAGATAATCCGCATCCTCCCCCTTCGGGTATAATGCGAGCCAACGCTCCAACATGTCCACATTAATTGGGGAGGGAGCCTTTCGGTGAACTAGCTCCATCTGCGGCAGTCTTGCCAGCCCACTGTCCGCCCCTCCCTCTGCCCCGCGTCCCTCCAGGCCTGGGACAGGCAGAGGCTGCATGGGGGCCCGCACAGGTGGGACACTCATGTCTGTACTTGCAATTCTTCTTATTGCAGGAACCATTAGACGAGAAAGTCCAGCACAGCAGGCGGGCTGGAACCCCCTGCCCCGCCACCTGGCGGGGAACCTGTGCTGGAGCCGCTCGCTGGACCGCATGTCCACAATGGTATCTTTCCCCTGGCGCGGGGCGCGTGGGCATCATGTACAAAAGCCAAAGCCTCCGGCATGGCTCATCCCACCTCATCTCAGGGTGCAGGGGAATTCGCATACGGAATTCCTCGTCATAAGCCAACCACGACAGGCCCGGAAAGTCAACCATCGCCCGATAGATGTTGTCCAAATACTGGACCATTGGAATTGCCAAATCCGGCCGGGCCCTCAGGTACACCGCCATGTAGATGAGGTAAGCCGGCAGCCAGTTGGCCCACGTACGTGGTGGCTTGCGACGACGTGCCTGTTCCTTATCCTTCTCATCCTGCCCCTCCCTCTCTTCCTTGGTGGGCTCCCTATTTAGGAGTGAGAAGATATCTACATACTCCCCCCGCCATATTTTCTCTTTGGTGGCCTGTGCCAAGTGGTCGCCCAGTGGCAAGGAATACCCCGCTGTCGGCAAGGCCGAGACAGGTACCGCAGAAACTGCGGGCATCTGGAAAGGGGCTTGGACTAGCCCAGCCACCCCCAAAACATTCCCCACAGGGTAGGAAACACCCCCCACCCCGGGGCCCTGGGTGGTAGTTGTCGTCGCCGGGTGGGGCGTTAGTGGCTGGACCGCTGCACCACCCACGCGAGGCCAGGGCCATTGGAACGCCCCCCCCAACGTGGCCACGTGTGTAGGTGCACTAGTTTAGACCGCATACTCACATGCTGCACCCCCGCGGGCCGCCCCCACCGGGGGTTCCAGCCCACTGGGGGCGTCGGAGCTCACGACCACCGTTGAGCTCGTCGCTGGGGCCTGACCCGCACTGGTCTGTTGGCTGGGGAGCTGCGAGGCAGTGGCCAAAGATGCACCACGTGCCTCAAGCAGCTCAACCCGTCCCGTCGCCTGCCGCTGCCCAGCAGACGACGCCTCAAAATGAACCCCAAGGGGAGCCCCAGCGTGGCTGGCCCGAGCCAGGGAAGCCTCAAGGGCCGCAACGCGGGCCAGCAAGGCCTCAACACTGACGAGGGGCCAAGGGCCGGCCGGCCCGCCTGTTACAGGCGTGGGTACAGGCCCTTGTGTTCCGGGGCCCGAATAAGGCCATGACCCCACACCCAGGCCCGGTAGGGCCGATGTAGGCACCTGCCAGGGAAGGGGACCACACCACCCCCCAAGGCTGGAAGGCCCCGGGGTGAGCTGCGCCCCTATAGAAGAAGGAGAAGCTCCAGGAGCGGTGTCCACCGCTTGCGGGCCGCGGGCCGCAGCCCTTGCTGGACCCATGCTTGGGTCCCCCGCCTCCGGCCAAGGGGGAATAGACCCATCCCACCGACCCCGGTGGGTGCAGGCAAGGGCGGCAGCTGGGGAGGCGCAGCCGCGGTCCTCTGACCTGGATTGCGCCTCCGAACCGCGTGAGCCGCGCTCGCGGCCGCCTTCTTCTTCGAAGGCATCTCAGTCCAACCTATGGGAAGCCGAAGGAAGAAAATCAGCAGCCAAAAGGCTTCCCAGTCAAGGCAAAAGCGACGGAGGTAAGAGGGAAAAACTTCTCCGCTCCGTCGCTTCGCAAAATGGCAGCTCGGCTGCCTCGCGGCCACCCCTTTTATAAGGGAGCTGGCCACGCCCCTAACTACCCGGATGCCTTCATCCAGTGGGGGGGTCCCCGCAAAGAGCACGGCGGCCATTTTGGTGCCGCGCTTGCATTATAGGTCCTATACCAGGAAATTTAATTTATTTTCAGAATATATTTGTTGAGCCTTTGTAGAAGTCATACTACAGTTTTAAAATAACACACTGTGACCACTACACACACATAGGTCTCTGATTTCAGACATCAACAACTCAGTGTGTAAGTTTACAATTTTTTGACTTTTCTTTTTTGAGGTATTCGAAGACAATCCTTAAAAACTTTCTAGACAGGTAGCTCACACAGAAAGCTTGCTGCACATCAAAACACATCACAAACTGATTGCTCTACATTTTGCTCATGTCAGTAACTCAGTGCTGAGCAAATGGGGAAGCACCAGGGACAAGGTTCCACTTGTCGTCACTTTCCCAGTTGGCTAGCAGCAATAAAGAACTGACTGCAAATGCATGGGGACTGCTAAGGGGAAAAGGTATGAGCTTTTCTTACATGACCCTGGACAATGATATATTTCTTGTTGCCATGGGTAGTTCCATCAAAAATAACATAGTGCACCTGCCCTGAATAACTGAATGGTTACTTTACTTTAATTAAAGAGCCGTTCTTTAAGTTACCTAAGTTACTCCGCATTGAAGCACTAACTGGTTGATGGAATACTTGGGTTTCTACTGAATGTTTTGTCCACCTGTACTGGGGGCAGGGGACACATGACAATTTTAGGGTGTTTTAGTGTAAGGGACCAAAGACAAAGAAACAGCCGAAGGGTTGGCTTAACACAGGTTTATTGCATGATGATCCGGAGGAACATGTGGTAATGGCGGATGAGTAGCTCAATATATACAGCTGGCTATACATTTGAATGTGGCTCGTCGACAGACTATTGGTTGCTGCCCGCGTGACGTCGTAGGAGGTCACGCCCTTCTTGACCAGGTGAGGAGGTCATAAGAACATAAGAACATAAGAACAGCCTTGCTGGAACAGGCCACAGCCCATCCAGTCCAGCATTCTGTCTCACACAGTGGCTCACCATTTCCTTCAGGGTATTCCCAAGGAGATGCCTTCACCTGCTTAGGATTCCCTGGAAATGGCATTGAGAGATATCCTGCCTATCTCTCCAACCTGGAGGTTGTCCTTAGGTAGCCATAATTATAGCCATTGATAGCCTTGTCCTCCATGAACTTGTCTAATCCTTTCTTAAAGCTGTCAAGACTGACAGCTGTCACCACTTCTTCTGGCAGGGAGTTCCATAGACCAGTAATCCTCTGGGTGAAAAAGTACTTTCTCTTATTTGTTTGAGAACTAGTACCCAAAAGTTTCATGGAGTGTCCCCTAGTTCTAGTGTTGTGCGATAGGGAAAACAGTTTTTCCTTATCCACTTTGTCCACACCGTGCATGATTTTATAAACTTCAATCAGGTCACCTCTTAGACGCCGTCGTTCAAGAGTGAAAAGGCCCAACCGTTGCAGCCTCAGATGGTAAGGGAGGTGTTCCAGTCCCCTAATCATTCTGGTTGCCCTCCTCTGTACTTTCTCCAACTCCATAATATCCTTCTGGAGGTATGGCGACCAGAACTGTACACAGTATTCCAGATGGGGCCTCACCATAGATTTATAAAGAGGCAAAATGACACTTGCTGACTTATTTTCTATACCCTTCCTAATGATCCCTAACATTGAGTTTGCTTTTTTCACTGCTGAGGCACACTGGGTTGACACCTTCATTGAGCTGTCCACCAGGACACCAAGGTCCCTTTCCTGGTTTGTCGCAGAGAGTTCAGACCCCATCAGTTTATAAATGTAATTGGGTTTTTTTGCCCCAACATGCATCACTCTGCACTTACTGATGTTGAAGCTCATTTGCCACTGTTTTGCCCACTCCCCCAGTGTCAAGAGATCCCTCTGGAGCTCTTCACAATCTCTCACAGTTTTCACTACCCTGTATAATTTAGTATCATCAGCAAATTTGGCTACCTTGCTTTTTACTCCTACCTCTAGATCATTTATGAAGAGGTTGAAAAGCAGGGGTCCCAGTACTGAACCTTGGGGGACCCCACTCTTTACTTCCCTCCACTTGGAGAAGTGTCCATTTAGTGCTACCCTCTGTTTCCTGTCCCTTAGCCAGTTGCTGATCCAGGACAAGACCTGTCCCTTTATTCCATGACTGGTAAGTTTATTCAAGAGCCTTTGGTGTGGGACCTTGTCAAAAGCCTTCTGAAAGTCCAGATAAACAATGTCAACTGGATCCCCCTTATCCACATGCTTGTTGACACTCTCAAAAAATTCCAACAGATTAGTGAGGCATGATTTGCCCTTGCAAAAGCCATGTTGGCTCTCCTTTAGCAGCGCCTCCTCTTCTATGTACCTATTAATTCTATCTTTTAGGATGGTTTCCATCACTTTACCTGGGACACATGTCAAACTGACAGGCCGGTAATTTCCTGGATCACCCCTGGAATCTTCCCGCGCTGCTGAAACCAGGTGACTATGATCCATGGGAGCTGGACGCTCGCTACTGCCCTCTGGTGGTCACTAGCTCACGTCCCCTTATTAGGTTACATTGATACAGCTGATGGTTATAATGTTGCACACAGAAAGGTTACATTGGTAACACATGGCAAAGGTACATTGTTAAAGGCACAGCTTTACAGAACACAACATCCCTCCCCCCTAGGATGAGACGAAGTCTCTCAGCCAAGATGGCTTGTTGCATGTGCGTTTGGGCCATGAAGAGGGCTGCCCCCCGGGGGCGTTATTGCTTCTTTGCTCCCTGGTCCCTTGTCCTGAAAAGGGAGAGGGAGACTTGTTAGTGGCTTGCCGCTGTCTGGCGGCCTTAGGAGAAGGGAAAAACTCCATTGTGGGCAGACCGGGGGCCGTCGGGGCTAACGAAAAACCCCTCTTCTCGCTTGGACGGGTGGGGGACCACTCCGAAACCCCCCCCCCGGTTCTGAAAATCAAAATCTAAGTTGGTAGGGGTACCCGCATTTGTGGGGACTTTCCGCGAGATATGTATGGGGTCGGGTTCCTCCTCCTCGGAAAGATCCCCCAGGGTATCTACGAGGATATCCTCCTCCCCCCTTGGTGGGGGCCCACGGTCCCCTTCTCCTCCCCCTTGGGCTAAACGGGTGGGGGAGAACCCTAACGCTGACTTATTCCCTGCGTGATCCGTGTCCTGCTCATCGGAGACCCTGCGTCGGAGCTGGTCTGCGTGCCGCCTCCATAGGAGCCCTGTGCTGGTTTCCACGCGGTACGACACGGGGCCGGTTTGTTCCACGACTACGCCCGGCACCCAGGCTGGGCCCGTGCTGGCGTAATTCCTGCAATGCACGGGGGCGCTTATGCTGAAACTCTTTGTAACCTCCAGCCCGATGTTCCTTCCTTTGTCCTCTACCCTCGTGGGGTCTAGCCTAGTAAGGATGGTGGTCAGCTTCCTGCGCATTAAGAGCTCTGCGGGGGAGTATCCTGACGCCAATGGGGTTACCCTGTACCCTAGCAGAAACTGACACACTTGCAGGTTCAGATCCCCTGGGCCCATGCGCCGCAACGCGTCCTTCGTGGTGCAGACGAGGCGCTCTACTTGGCCGTGGGGGCCGGGTGAAAAGGGGCGGAGGTGATATGCCGAACGGCGTTAATCTCCATGAATGCCCTAAACTCGGAGGACGTGAAACAACTAGCGTTGTCGCTAATTAACGTGTCGGGTATGCCGAACGTGGAAAAGAACCTCCGCAATTGCCTAATGGTCTGGGCCGAGGAGGTGCTCGTGACTGGGATAACCTCCAACCATTTGGAGAAAGCGTCCACTACAAGGAGGAACAGGGTGCCTCTGAATGGGCCCGCGAAATCTACGTGCACCCAGGACCGCGGCCCCTTAGCCGCGTCCCATTCCCTGTGGGGAAGGCGGGCCTCCTCTGGTCTGGAGCATTGGCAACTTTCACAAGTGCCGACCATGTGCTCGATGTCGGCGTCTAGCTGGGGCCACCAGAAGTAACTCTGGGCCAGCGCCTTGGATCGCACGATGCCGGGGTGGCTGACATGAAGCAGTCTGAGCACCCGCGGCCGAAGGGAAGTGGGAATCACCACCCGCTGCCCCCACAAGAGACACCCCCTCTCTAGGGACAGTTCTAGCTTTTTTCTGAAAAATGGGGCGAACTCCTCCGCTGGGGAGGACGCGGGCCACCCTTTCTGCAGCCAGGAGCTGACTGTCGCTAACGTTTTGTCCTTCTCTGTCGCTTTGGCAATGTCGGCGGGCACTACGGGGGGCGAATCCAGCACCTCTATCATGAGAACCTGATGGTCCCGCTCCCCCATGCTCACCTGGCTGGGCGTTAGGGGAAGGGGAGACCTAGATAGAGCGTCCGCATGGCTGATCTCCTTTCCGGGCCGGTAGACCAACGCATGCTGATACGTGTTGAGAAAAATGGCCCACCTGAGCATCCTCGGGGACAGAATCTGTGGGGTGGGCTTATCTGCGGTAAAAATGCCTAGCAGGGGCTTGTGGTCCGTTACGATTGTGAAGGGGCGGCCGTACAGAAAATCGTGAAATTTTTTCGTCCCCGCGACTATTGCTAGTGCCTCCCTGTCCGTCTGTGCGTAGTTCCTCTCTGCTTGGGACAGGGACCTGGAGTAAAATGCTATCGGGGCCTCCCTTCCGTTTTCCAACACGTGGCACAGCACCGCCCCCACCCCCACTGGAGATGCATCACAGATCAGGACTACTGGGTGCTTGGGGTTGAAATGGGTCAGTATAGCGTCGGACGCCAGGAGGCTTTTCAGCTCGCTAAATGCCCTTTCTTGGTCCTCGCCCCACTTCCATGCCTGGTCTTTCTTTAGCAATTTGTGTAGCGGCTCAGCCACCGCTGCCTTTCGGGGGAGGAAGGAGTGGTACAAGTTGAGCAGCCCTAGGAACGACTGCAACTCGGGCTTGGAGGTGGGGCGGGGGGCATTCTTAATGGCTGCCACCTTGGACTTGGATGGTTTTATTCCCTCAGGAGTCACACAAAACCCTAGGAACTCAACCTCTGTTGTGAAGAAGACGCATTTGTCCTTTCGCAACCTCAGCCCCGCCTTTTCGAATATCGTCAGGACCTTCCCCAACCTTTTGGCCAATTCAGCCCGACTCCCCCCCCCCGTTATTAACACGTCATCAAAATAAGGCAACACCCCCTCCAATCCCTTCAGGAGGCGTTCCACGAGTGATTGGAAGATTCCAGGCGCCGAATTCACGCCGAACTGGAGGCGCGTCACCTGGAATGCCCCCTTGTGGGTGACTATGGTCTGCGCAGCAGCGGCGGCAGGGGACACCGTGAGCTGCTGGTAGGCCTGTGCTAAGTCGAGCTTAGCGAAACACTTTCCCCCGTGTAACCTGGCCAGCAGATGGCTGACTACCGGCACCGGATATGCATTCGGGCGGATCGCCTTGTTGATGGTGCACTTGTAGTCAGCGCATATGCGGACCTCCCCATTGGCCTTTAGAGCGGTTACAATTGGAGTTTCCCACTCCGCAGAATCTACAGGCACAAGGATCCCCTGGCCCACCAACTTGTCCAGTTCCGCCTCTATCTTGTCCTTGAGTGCGAACGGCACCCTGCGTGGTTTAAGGCGAATTGGGCGGACCCCCGGGTCCAGGTCAAAAGTCACTGGGGGCCCCTTGAATTTCCCCAGTCCTTTTTTGAAAACTTCGGTGTGCGCCTCGCACACCTCCTGAATTGGATCAGTCCCAACGGCGTGCATCCCAACGGCATGCACCCCCCCCAATAAACAACCCCAGGGGCTGGGACCATTGAGTCCCGAGGAGGCTGCAATTTCCTCCTTTGAGCACGACTAGGGGAAGGGACGCGGCGTGCTCCTTGAATTTGACCTGAAATTCTCCAACCCCCAACACTGGAATACTGTTCCCTTGCACGTCCCGTAGTGTGGACCTCAATGCTTTGAGCTTGGGTCGCTTGTGGGGGGCAATTCCCAAAAACTCCCTCTGGGAGATGATTGAATATGAGGACCCCGAGTCAATTTCCATCCTAATGGGGACCCCTTGGACTAGTACCTCAACAAAGTAGCGGGGGTGTCTAGTAGACACGCTGAACACTGGGGCGTCATCCTCGCTGCCGTCGGCGATGCGGCCCACGCCGTCCTGCTTCCGCGTGGCCTGGGCGCCATCCTTGGGTTTCGTTGGGCGGTCCTGTCCGGCGGAACGGTCTGCGGAGCTCCTCCGGGTTTCGCGCTTCTTCCTGCACACCTTGGCGATGTGTCCGCGGCGGCCGCAGTTGTGGCACTCGGCCTTCCGGAAGGGGCATTTCACGCGGTCGTGGGCCGCTCCACAGCCGTCGCATCGCCGGCTCTCCTTCCGGACCCTCTGGATGTCCTCGTCGTCGCTGCTCTCTGCGGACGACCTCGAAGTTCGGCGGGCCGCCTGTACCGGAGCCTCTGCCTTGCTCGACTTTGGCCGCCAGTCCTGAAGTTCTTGGACCCCGGCCTTCGTAGCTTCTGCGGCCTGGGCCGCTCTGACGACCTCCTGCAACGTGGGAGGCGGCTCTTGGTTCATTAATGTACGCTGGGTCTCGGCGTCGTTCAGGCCGCACAGCACACAGTCCCGGAGGGTGATTTCGGCATTCTCCCATTTGCACGGGCCGGCCGCCAGCCGCAGGGCCGCCACGAATGCGGCGACAGTCTCCCCGGGCGCTTGGACTCGCCTCCAAAATGCACTCCGAGCGGGAAACATCGCCGTGGCGGGCCGGACGTGCTCACGCAGCATCTGCATGAGTTCCTTGGCCTTGAATTCGCTCACCCTCCTCGGTGCAATCAGGTCCACCAAGGTCCTTTTGGTTTCTTGTCCGAGCATTCTGGTGAAGATGGCTCTCTTCTTCGCCTCTTCCGTGACTTCGGACTCGATCAGTGCGGCCTGGAAGTCCATCTCGAAGATCTCCCAGTCGCCCGGTTTCCTGATTTCGAAACCTGCGCATGTCTTGGTCCCGTGGGCTGCCATATCCCACCTTCGTCGCCAATTTAGTGTAAGGGACCAAAGACAAAGAAACAGCCGAAGGGTTGGCTTAACACAGGTTTATTGCATGATGATCCGGAGGAACATGTGGTAATGGCGGATGAGTAGCTCAATATATACAGCTGGCTATACATTTGAATGTGGCTCGTCGACAGACTATTGGTTGCTGCCTGCGTGACGTCGTAGGAGGTCACGCCCTTCTTGATCAGGTGAGGAGGTCGCGGGGAATCTTCCCGCGCTGCTGAAAGCAGGTGACTATGATCCATGGGAGCTGGACGCTCGCTACTGCCCTCTGGTGGTCACTAGCTCGCGTCCCCTTATTAGGTTACATTGATACAGCTGATGGTTATAATGTTGCACACAGAAAGGTTACATTGGTAACACATGGCAAAGGTACATTGTTAAAGGCACAGCTTTACAGAACACAACAGGTGTAACAAGTTGTGATAGTAGCAAACCCCTGCCTTCAAACATAAGAACACTGTTCAACTTTTGTCAACCAGGGTTGTTGGTTTTGTTTTGTTTTTTGGGGGGGTGGGAGAGATGAGGCAGGACATGTGGAGCAGTTCTGAGCTGTTCTTCACCTGTCCATTTTCCTCCTGCTACTGTTTGTCTTCTAGTTAAACTTATCTTGTCTTGGAGGCCAAGCAAGAGAAAAATAGCTAGCAAAAGGCAGTGGGCAAAGAGAAGAAAAGGTCATAATTTTCTACTGGGCATTGTGTCTTTCCTTGAAATCACTACTCTTTGGGCTCAGTGTGTGTTTGAAGAGGAGTTTATTGTTGATCAGCTTGTCTGCTTTAAAGGGCATAAGAACTAGGCTGCGGCATTGTTATACCAAGTGATGGAAAAGTTAAAGAATTCCTGTTGGATGTCATGATGATCTTGAATGGGCGTTATCATTCCCTCTGAAGAAATGCATTTAACCATTCATTTGTGTCCAAGTGTCAGGTGAATACTACAGAAAGATGGAGGAGAATTGCAACATGTGCCTCAATGAAGCTTACCTCACCCCACCAAAAAATAATTTAAAAAACAAATCAGCCATGTTCTTCTACCACTGCATCTATACCTATAAATCTGAGCATTAACCATTGTGATTTGACAAAGGATCCCGCACCCAGCCATACTGTCCCATACCGAGCATTTGTGCACTCGCCCAAACTGGGTACGGAGGTAACTGGGGGGTTGAGAAATGCGCCAGTGGGGCAGGAGACCCATGAACGCGAACAAAAAGAAAGGACTTCATTTCCCAACGTTCCTTGGGCCGCGCTGCACCACAGCCAATTAGGCTGAGAGGCGCGAGCAAAAGGAACGTTCGGAAATGTGCCACGGCCAATCAAAATGAAGCCGCAGAAAAAAAACTGCTGCACAAATGGTAAACACAAACCCAACACTACAAACCCCAGCGTCCTGCGCGCCATGAGCGTGCAGAATGCTGAGGAAGCCAGTACGCGAAAAATAAAAATAAAAAACACACTGGGAGCGCAAGTCTGCTGCAGACACAACAACAGAGGGAGTTCAGGGGGGAGAAAGGTATTGATGCCTTCGGCCCCCCCCCCTTGAAAGCAAAACAATTCCTCCGGAAAGCAAAGGAACCGGACGGCGCTCTGCCCGGTGCCTTTACTTTCCGGGTAAGTGTTTCGCTTTCAAAGGAGGGCGAAGGCATCATTGCCTTCGCCAACCCTTGAAAGTGAACCCATTCCCAGGTAAGCAAAGCCAGTGGACGGCACTCCGCCTGCTGACTTTACTTACCCCAAAAGTTTTTCACTTTCAAGCAAGGGCAAAGGCAATGGTGCCTTGCCCCCCCTTGAAAGTGAACCCATTCCCAGGTAAGCAAAGCCAGCGGACAGCGCTATGCCCGCTGACTTTACTTACCCCAAAAATAAACCAGTAATTCAAAAATCACAAACAAAATAACCAAAAAATAACCAAAATAAAATCCAAAAATAACACCAAGAAGAAACACAGAGAACACCTCCCCAAAAAAACACTACAAACCCCCAAAAGAAATTAAACCAGAGAACTCACCCAAACGACCTTCCTCTACGACATCCGGAACTGAAATGAGGAAAGAAAGAGACTACTTACGGGAAGAAGCGACACCCAGAGGCCAGTAGAGAAAAATAGTCAAAGTAAAAGAAAACTTCAACAGCACCACCCAGAGGCCACAGGAGAAAAAACAGTCAAAAATATTCACCAAAAATAAATCTAAAATTTCTAAAACATTTCTTAAACCCTGTGTACAGTTTTCACTCAAAAACAAACAACTAAACACAGTTTAAAAACACTGAATTAAAAAAAACATACTTACACATTTTAAAAATTATTATCCAAGGTACAATTATTTAAAAAAATTCACATAGTAAAACATTATTTGGTTAAAAAAAATAATTGTAAAAAATTATATCATCCTTTCCTCCTTTTTTTAATCCAAAAAAACGAACCAAAAAAAGCTGATCACAGTTTATAACAGCCCGTGCATATAAATAAACATTTTAAAAATCACAAAACCTTTCAACACCATTTAAAACAGCCCGGCACCATTTGTTCAAGGAAAAAAAAACCTTTACTAGCCAACACAATTTAACGTCTTTTTATATAACAATACACATTTTAAAAAAACCTTCCAAAACAATTTAAAACAGCCCAGCACCGCCGGGCAATCTCTGCTAGTTTTCAATATAAAGAACTGCCTTTTTGCAAAAGTCCCTATCCTTTTTTCTTTTAGTATGATATTTCACAAAGAGAGAATACAGATGGCTGAATAATTTTAATCTTGGCAAAGGTTTCACCATCAGCTTAACGGCACCTTTAGACACCACAGCAATTGGGCTGGACCTTCAGTAAGATTCTTGCAAGAAGTTAACTATGGCTAACTACAGTTTAATCCATTTCAATGAAAATAAATGCACCTAACATATTATTGAGCCAAACAGCTGTGGTCACGTGTACTTTTGAACAGTTAGATTGTGTAAAATAAAAGCTACTTTCAAAATACTGCCATGTTAGAGGGCTAAATTTACAATTATGCCAAAAAGTAAAGTATGTGAAAGGATCCTCCTCCTTTGTCTCATGTTAAATCTACCCAAAACATTCAAGTCCCTTTGGTATTAGGCATAAAAATTAAATAACAAAGTATATCTGTGTTTACATCTATAGTCTTTACATATATGTTTAGTTAGTAAAGGCAGGATTCTCTCTGGTTTTCTGGAAGTTCAACTGAAGTTGGTGGAATACTCACCATGAGTACTACTGAAATAAGGTTGGTCAGATTTGGTGCAACAATGTAACTTGCTTGTATTTACATATAAATCTATACAAAATGTGCAGTTGTCCCCCTTCCGCCTTTATTATTACAGGTATTATTATTTTGGCATTTACTCACCGCTGTTATTTCATATGCCAACCTCTTAGACAACTCTTCTTTTTGGTGCATTCTCTATTATCTACTGCAGAATGAAAAATAAAGGGGGATGAACAACTGGCAACTCATTTTTGCTCTCACTGAAAAGTAGTTTTGGGATTTATATGCCAAAAAACAACTAGAAGCAGCTCTTCAAAAATTTCTGCAGCCATTTATAGATCTCCTTGTGCATGACATGTTTTAATAACTTTATTGCTGTGAATCTGAATGCCTTGGAGATATCTGAAAACAAAGATAGTGGAGTGCTACCTGTGGCTGATGAGGACTTTCAGTTCCTCTTTGGATAGGCACATAGTAATGATCATGCTCTGTGTTGATAAAGCTTTAACCTGCTATCTCGTTATTAGTCCAGCCTAGTTGATTTTCTGAAACAATGTAGGTGGTGATGTTTTGTTTGTTTGAAATTTACAGTAAAATCTTTGTGCAATCAGAAATGCAGAATAAGACTTTAAAAAAGGATTACAACAGATTTGTTAGTACTTAGTGTCTGCTCTTTCATGTAAATCATAAATAAGCTGAAGCGCCTCCTGTGTGAGACAAAGGGTGTTGTTTCAATACACATGTGGAATATGTACAAGATGTCTGTAAAATAAAATAGTGGTTCTTGTCGGTTTCATTCTACTTCATTTGAGCAATAGGGATACAGTATCTAAAAAATGAAATGGCATGTAGGATTATGATCTGTTGTTTACTTGGATGGAAATTATGGTACAAAAAGAGTATATCTGTCAATTCGCAACAACAACTATTCTGTGATTCTTTTTGCCTGTTTGTAAACTCTCTGAAATTTTTAAGCCACTTAATTATGTCCATCTTTATTTTCTAATTTGAGGAAATCTTACATGAGGGTCTGATTACATGTTGACTAGTTTACATGTTAAGGGAAATGTGTATTTCCCTGTTTTACAACTTAATTCTGATTTGGGTAATATATTGGATCTCTAAACAATTAGAAATTAGGCATGCCTTGATTTTTTTTCCAGAATTCCTCACCAGGCAAAGATGTTATAAAATTGGGGATGAAGACAAATGATCAAAAATGTGATGCCCACTACTTTTGAAACCAGTCTGCCAGAAAAGTAAGGTGGAGTTTGCAGAGGTATTAAACAACAATTTACAATCCTTTCTTTGTCTGTAAACAAAAGGCTAGATTGCATCACCATAGGTTTCCTATGGATCTGTCCATTGTCTTTTGCATGTCAGCACATCGACCTCTTTGTAGAATTAGACAGAAAAATATCTGTACATCAGCAAAACAGGAAATGAAATCTGGGTTTTCTACTGATTTAGAAATAACACCCTGCAGCTGAATGAGTTCTCTTCTCTAGTTGTTAAATGAGACAGAATCCTCAATGAAATGCAAACTCACACAGATTTCTTTCTCTGGCAGTAGATTTTTCCCAGATCTTGGTACAGTGGTACCTCGCTTAAAAAACATAATGTGTTCCACGGGATTGCTCTTTAAGCGAGTTTACTCTTTAAGCGAGTTTGCTCTTTAAGCGAGGCGGTCTTTATGTGAGGTTTTACTGTATTACCAACAGGCAAATATTCCATTGAAATAGGGGTGAAAGAATTAAGATATTAAGATAATATTAATTCTGTTTTAAAAAGTAAAAATTATTTTCTCAGTACTCTGTAAAGTTAAACAGATCAGACTGACCTATCACATAGAACTGATGACGAGGCTAAAGTACAAGCTCAGCACAGTTTGTACAGCTGACAGGGAACCATAAATAATATTTGTGTGACATGACATGATGTGACATGAGACATGTTCCTTATATGACATGTTCTAAATAACTGATACTGAATGTTCTAACCTGAACTTAATGAAATGTCAGAAGGTTAATTATAATAATAATAATAAAGTTTTAATTTATATACCGCTTGTCTCTTCCAGAAGAAGACTCTAAGTGGTTTACATTGGGGTGTGCTGCCTAAAGCAGGCAGCAGCGAGGGGAAAGATACAAAATCAGTAAGCATACAACATAAAAGGCAAGAAAGAAAAGAGAAAAAGGCAAGAAAGAAAAGAGAAAATTAATAATTTTGGCTTATCCCATAGTGATGTAATGTGTAGAAATTTCCACATTTTTATGCTATAAAAAGATGGCTCTGAAAATGTATTTTCATTCAGGGAATATTAGCTTGGTAAAGCGTTCCTGAATCTGTTTGGCCAAATATTGACAAATAAAACTCCTAAATCTGTCTTAGCGTGTGGAATGCGAATTTGTCTAGTTCAGAATTCCATAACACCATGGAAACAAAATTCTGGATTGGGAAACTGAATCACTAAAAAGTTAGTAAAGGTAAAGGTTTCCCTTGCTCGAAAGCCAGTCGTATCCAACTCTAGGGTTCAGTGCTCATCTCTGTTTCAAAGCCGAAGAGCCAGCACTATCTGATTCTGCAGACGTTTCCGTGGTCATGTGGCCTGCATGACTAAACACCGAAGCGCACGGAGCACTGTTACCTTCCCACCAAAGTGGTCCCTGCTTGCAATTTCTTGCTTTCAAACTGCTAGGTTGGCAGGAGCCTGGGACAAAGACAGGAGCTCATTCCATCCTGCAGTACTCGGGAATCGAACTGCCTCCCAGTCAGCGACTTAGCCACTTGAGCCAAAGTTAAGGACAAGATAATCTTTTGAATTCTCTTAGACCGGGGGTTCTCAACCTACATTCTGGGGGCCGGATGTGGCCCACAACACCATTTCATGTGGCTCCCCCATCACCTGTGCCACACCCAGAAATGTCATGGGTGGCAGGCAGGGCAAAATGGCCGTCCAGCCCCTGAAGCTGTCTGAGCGAGTATGACCTGGCCCTCGGCTTGAAAAGGTTGAGAACCCCTGTCTTAGACTGTATCTGGTGAAGTTGGCATAAAATTTGAGATAAAGACAAATACTCAAAATATTGGACTCCACTTACAAAATTACCCCCTCAAAACACAGTAATCTTTCAGTTAAGTGCTGGAGAGATTAAACATGAAAACAAAACCACTATTTTTTCAGTGCAATACCCGGGAATCAAACATGAAAAGAAAGTATGTGTATGTTAAGTGACCAATAATAAAACAATGGGCAAGCACCTGTTAAAACAGTATTTTCCTCTATTTAGTTCTTTATTTGTAACTTTTATATCCATTTCGATTTAGTGATGGACACAATTCTGGGTGCCCAATTATAAGAATAAAGCCCAATAAACCAAAAATAAAGAATAAACCACCTTCATAACCCACAGCATAATCATGAATAAAAATAAAATAATAAATGTTTTTAAGACCTCTTTTAAAAAGCACAGTTTATACTGCCTTTTTAAAGGCATGGAGGGAGAGGGCCTGACAAATCTCTGTATCTAATTCATTCCACAATAATGGGTGTAGATCTTCTCCATACAGAGGGATCATCACTAGATTACCCCAAAACTTGTAAAAATTACTTGTGTAACTCCCAAACCCTCATCTCATTCTGAGAGGTGTATTTCCAGAAATAACTTACAAGCTGTGGATTTTTATTAGCAAAAACAAAACACCTTACAAATTTACCAACAACATGTCCAAAGTTAAAGAAGAAAGCCACAAAACAAAGTGTTGAGGATACATGCAAGCTAGTACATGCCTTTCTCCGTCTTTTCTAAATGTTGAAAGTGGCAGCCCGTGAAGTTTACAGTTGCTAATAGGAAGAAGGGGAATATGTCATCTTTTGATGGACTGCAGTTCATTCACATATCCATTAACCCAGGCTGGTATAAATGGTGTTGTCAGCACGACAAAGAACAAGGTCTGTTCAAAGTGGCTACACATTGTACAGGTATATATCCTGGCCAAGCTTCTTTTTCTTGTAAATATTCTCAAAATAAAATGAGGCCCAAACTTCCTTACTGTATGGTAATCAGCTACTTTTGCCACCAGCCACTTCCTCCTTTCCGCTTAAAATGTGGTTGCTGAGGATATTTCCTGATACTGTAATTCCTCACTAGTAATTGCTAGACATTACATCCTGTGGGGTGATGGATATGAAAATTTAGCTATTAGTGTTGTTTCTTCCCCAATCCCTTCCCTGCTGATATTATTCCTTAAATTGATTTTCTTTTTTTAAAAAATATGTCTGATTTATTAGTCATTACTTTCCATTCCTTTCAAGAGTGAGAAATAATATATGATCATGAACATGTATAGCAGGGGTTTCCAAACTATGGCCCTTGGGCTGAATCCCGCCCAAGGCACCTAATAATCTGACCTCCCACACTGCTCCCGGAAGTTAAACATGCCCGTGCATGTGCAAAACGCTGCCATAAATACACCCACAGCTGTCGTAAACATGTTGGCACATTTACTTCTGCTTCTGGTGGGAGGAGCCACATGACCGACCCACTCAACCATGTGACCAGCCAATGGCCTGAAAAGTTTGGCTACCTCTGATGTATAGGAAAACAAAAATAATAGCTTGAATTCTAAGATAATTTCAATTAAATGCCTACAAAGAAAGAAATGGACCTAATTACCCATGTGTTATGTATGCATATCAATGTACTGTAAAGCTATCAAGATATAAATGTCCCATCACAATTACAATGTATCTCAGCTGAAAGGAACGCGAGCAAGCAACCCCTTGGGGCAGCTGCGAGCGTTCAGCCTCACATGGTTCACATTGCTCAATCACGGACAGCCGCGGGAAATGCCTCCGCATTCAGCAGAATGAAGATACTCGCATTCAGCAGAATGAAGATACTGGCATTCAGCAGGAAGAAGATACAACTGCGAGAGGAAGGCGTGCCTGGGCGAGGCCACGCCGACAGTAGCCAATGAGCTACCGTGCTGCAAGATTCAAATGTATAGTCCTCAGTATATAAGGAGATGTACCACCACCATTACCCCCATGCTTCACTGGAACACCATGCAATAAACCTGTGTTAAACCAACCCTTCGGGTGTTCTGTTGTCTTTGGTCCCATACACTAAACCATGCTACGGACTACAGTTTTAAAGTATTCCCCCTGAGAGCCCAATCTCTGTGTTAATGTGCATTGTCACTACTGTATATCTATTGATTATAAACACACTTGGTCTTGACCACTGTCGCTATGGGGACACATATGAATACAGATAGTGCGACATGAGCTTTCAATGCTTCTTGGATTTTGAGCCACAAAACTCACCCTAAACCAAATCTGTTGAATGTTCAGGTGCCACAGCACTATTCTCCTTTTCTGTTTTTCTTTTTAAATTTTGTGAACATGTGACACACACACACACACACACACGCACACACACACACACACCTGCATATGAACCACGTCTCCCCAAGAACATTTGTCCATCCAACCAGAATGGACCGGAGGGGCTCTCTAATTGTTCCATGAGCTAAAGGGGCTCATCTCTCTTGCGCAAGAAAGAGGGCCATCTCTGTGTCCACACCAGGCCTTTGTAATCTCCTGCCAACAGAGTTACGGCTCCAGACGGAATTGCTGCCCTTCAGAAAATAACTCAAAACCTGGCTGGCAGCGCAGGTGTGGCGCACTGATGGAAGGGTAACCCCCGCCTGCTGGCTGGTATAGATAAGCAGATTCCTCCCTCTTAGCTCTCTTTTTACGGGTGGGTGGGTGATTTTTTAAAAATGTTTTTAATGTCTGACAGTGTTTTTAATGTTTATAATAGTTTTTGCATGTTTTTATGACTCTATTTTGTTTGAAATGTTGTGAGCTGCCCTGAATCGGTGAATGCTGAGTGGGCGGCATATAAATCAAATAATCAAATAAATAAATAAATAACAGTTATATATCAGGAGTATCAGCAGCAACCATCAAACTCACACACAGATGATACATGTTTTTCTAGACAACAACTTTCAGAATGGGCAAGGTCTCAGAAGAGATGTGATCATGTACCACTGTGGTTCCATCTATCATCTGATAGACACAGAGTAAGACCACATTCATATTTTGTTGTGTTTATCAAAGATCTTGGCTATGCAGGCTTTCACATCTTGTAGGCTGCATCCATTCCTTTGGTCTGTAGAAATCTGTCTTCCTTTCCACAACAATTCAGTTTACATTCAAAACTTGCACTGGAGACAGATGGGCAACAACCCAACAGAGATTTAAATGCTTTTAATTCTGACTGGACTGTGGCCAAGGAGTTTCTGTTTTATTTGCTGAGTAGCCTTCCTAGGCTGGTAAAGGTCTCCCTTGCTCAAAAACCAGTCATATCCAACTCTAGAGGCGGTGCTCATCTCCGTTTACAGCCAAAGAGCTAGCAGCACTGTCTGCATCTGCAGATGTTTCCATGATTATGTGGCAGGCATGACTAGACCCCAGAGCGCACGGAGCACTGTTACCTTCCCATTGAAGTACCTATTCATCTACTTGCAATTTTGTGCTTTTGAACTGCTAGGTTGGCAGGAGCTGAGGCAGAGATGAGAACTCACTCCGTCATGCAGGACTCGGGTCTCAAACTTCTGACCTCCTGACCTTCCAGTCATCAAGTTCAGCGTCTTAACCACTAAGCCATCACGGTCCCAGTACAGGCATAGATAGAAGCCTAATAAAATTCAATGTGATCAGTGGTGGGCTCCCAAAAAAATTACTACCACACTGTAGGTGTGGTATGGTGGGTGTGGCCAGGTGGAATGCCCTGCATTGCATCCGAATTAGGACTACAGTAATACCTCATACAAAGTCCGCTTCATACAACATCGGATTCATACAACATCACCTAATTCCTTGAAAAAAGTTACCTCATACTGTATGAGGCATTGGTTTTTCCCAGGTTGCATTGTGCCTGGGCAGTATAAAAGGCAGGACACATGCGTGCATTGCTCTTGTGGGTTTTGCATGAGGCGAAGAGTGTTTAGGAGTGGTTTTGAGTGCAATTTTGGATTTTTTTGAATTTTTTCGTCAGAATTTTTAGAAGCATTCCTGGGATTTTTGCAGCATTCTTCAGGTTCTTGGACAATCAGGGTTGTTTCACATGTTTTTGTAATGTTTTTAGCCTTTAGACAATGATTTGTTAAAGTTCTGTCAGTTTCCTGTCTGTTTCCGTGACTTTGCTGTTACAGTATAATGTATCTCTATGGAAATGACGTTGTATGAGGCATCGTGGCAAGGATTTGGATGTTGTATGAGGCATCGCGGCTAGGATTTTGCATGCCTCATACAAAGTCCAAATCCGTATAAAGTCCAAACTTGTGGAACCAAGTTTGGACGTTGTATGAGGTATCACTGTACTTTATTTCAAAACTTGGATGGGTGGAGCCAGCCAGAATTTCTGCTACCAGTTCTGGTGAACTAGTGTGAACCCGCTGATGCCCACCACTGAATGTGACTGCATCTCTATGACACCATGTGGGGGAGATCTTTATGAAAATGAATGAGTAACCATGGATAGAATCAGAGACATTTCTGACCTTGCAAGTGGAGAAGACATTCCAGCAATGATTTTCAGTAAATTACTTTTCTGACTAAATGTGTGTGTATATATATTGATTTAATAGTCTGCCATATCAAGCATCTCTGTATCATGGGCAAGGGGAGTGAGTATAGCTTTTCCTTGGATAGATCAGTAGAGCATTTCAAAGATACAGAAAGAGAAAAAGCACTTACAGTACCTCCCTTCAGACTAACCTGCCAGGAACCAGAGAGCAGTGAACCATTTTAAGCAACACCATTAGGTGAAGGCAAAAATTGCTGTCTTCAGCTAGCTAGCTCTGAACTATTTCTTACAAGTGAACAGCTTGTAGAGAAAGTGTGGTGTTTGTGGTTAATGTTTGGGATTAGGACTCAATAGACTTGGGTTCAAAACCCCAGTTGGCCATAAAATTACTGATGTTGTGAGCTGCCTTGGGTCGCGTAGGTGAAAAAGGTGGTTATATAAATCCAATAAATAAATAAATAAAGCTCAGCCTAGACGAGTTACTCCTTCCATGTGTGCCTCTCCCCATGTTTAATTTTTTTAAGAAAACCTCCAGTTCTTTCCATCCCAAATGTACAATTGTGTGGATTAGGGCACATACTTATGACAATCAAGCTGGAAGAAAATTCTCATATAGCTCTAGTCACAATTCACTCACAAGAAACCATATCTTTGTCCATCACCAATATCTCCCATTATACTTCATCCTCAGTGGTTGAATTAATATCACAGTTACTTAGCCTAATCCTGCTCATTCATAATGATGAACAATAAATGAGGAACTGGATGTTTCATTCATGTCCCCCCCCCCTCCCATGGAAGCCACTGAAATCATTAGGGTCATTAGCCTTTTGACTGAACTGACAGGATTATACTAGCTCCGCAACTGACACCAGTCATTAACCTCTTTAATGGCTTGAGCTTGCACTTTATTCAGAAGAAAACATTGCCATGCAAGTGTTAAGAGACATACCGTATTTTTCGCCCTATAAGACGCTCCGGCATATAAGACGCACCCAATTTTAAAGGAGGGAAATCTAGAAAAAAAGATTCTGAACCAAATACTGTACTAAAAGGGAAGAAAAAAACCCCCTCTTTTCAGAAACCCCACATGTCCAGGTACAATAAAGCCACCACAAAAATACTCAAAGTCAAAATCTACCTGCCTTAGTCAACCTCCAAGAGGAACAAAGGGCCGGGAGGGCACGGTGCTTCGCAGCAGCGGCGTCTTCGGAGCCACGGAAGGCTCCCTTTATCTCCCCGCCGATGGTGGGGGCGAGGAGAGCGCGGCAGCGGCGGCGTCTTCGGAGCCTCCCGGGCCACGGAAGGCTCCCTTTATCTCCCCGCCGATGGTGGGGGCGGGGAGAGCGCGGCAGCGGCGGCGTCTTCGGCTCCCTCGGCCAGGGAGCCCTTTTAACCTCCCCGCCCGGTGGCAGGGAGGGACGGCTTCGCGCGGCGCGGCGCGGCTCGGCTCCCTTTATCTCCCTGCCGATAAAGGGAGCCACTCCGCGCCGCGCCACGCCGCGCCGCGCAAAGCCGTCCCTCCCCGCCCCCTGCCACCGGGCGGGGAGGTTAAAAGGGCTCCCTGGCCGAGGGAGCCCTTTTAACCTCCCCGCCCGGTGGCAGGGGGCGGGGAGGGACGGCTTCGCGCGGCGCGGCTTGGCTCGGCGCGGCTCGGCTCCCTTTATCTCCCCACCGATAAAGGGAGCCACGCCGCGCCGCGCCGCGCGAAGCCGTCCCTCCCCGCCCCCTGCCACCGGGCGGGGAGGTTAAAAGGGCTCCCTGGCCGAGGGAGCCCTTTTAACCTCCCCGCCCGGTGGCAGGGGGCGGGGAGGGACGGCTTCGCGCGGCGCGGCTTGGCTCGGCGCGGCGCGGCTCCCTTTATCTCCCCACCGATAAAGGGAGCCACGCCGCGCCGCGCCGCGCGAAGCCGTCCCTCCCCGCCCCCTGCCACCGGGCGGGGAGGTTAAAAGGGCTCCCTGGCCGAGGGAGCCCTTTTAACCTCCCCGCCCGGTGGCAGGGGGCGGGGAGGGACGGCTTCGCGCGGCGCGGCTTCGCGCGGCGCGGCTCGGCTCCCTTTATCTCCCCACCGATAAAGGGAGCCACGCCGCGCCGCGCCAAGCCATCCCTCCCCGCCCCCTGCCACCGGGCGGGGAGGTTAAAAGGGCTCCCTGGCCGAGGGAGCCCTTTTAACCTCCCCGCCCGGTGGCAGGGGGCGGGGAGGGACGGCTTCGCGCGGCGCGGCTTGGCTCGGCGCGGCTCGGCTCCCTTTATCTCCCCACTGATAAAGGGAGCCACGCCGCGCCGCGCCGCGCGAAGCCGTCCCTCCCCGCCCTCTGCCACCGGGCGGGGAGGTTAAAAGGGCTCCCTGGCCGAGGGAGCCCTTTTAACCTCCCCGCCCGGTGGCAGGGGGCGGGGAGGGACGGCTTCGCGCGGCGCGGCTTGGCTCGGCGCGGCTTGGCTCCCTTTATCTCCCCACCGATAAAGGGAGCCACGCCGCGCCGCGCCGCGCGAAGCCGTCCCTCCCCGCCCCCTGCCACCGGGCGGGGAGGTTAAAAGGGCTCCCTGGCCGAGGGAGCCCTTTTAACCTCCCCGCCCGGTGGCAGGGGGCGGGGAGGGACGGCTTCGCGCGGCGCGGCTTGGCTCGGCGCGGCTCGGCTCCCTTTATCTCCCCACCGATAAAGGGAGCCACGCCGCGCCGCGCCGCGCCGCGCGAAGCTGTCCCTCCCTGCCACCGGGCGGGGAGGTTAAAAGGGCTCCCTCGGCCAGGGAGCCCTTTTAACCTCCCCGCCCGGTGGCAGGGAGGGACGGCTTCGCGCGGCGCGGCTCGGCTCCCTTTATCTCCCCGCCGATAAAGGGAGCCACGCCGCGCCGCGCCGCGCCGCGCGAAGCCGTCCCTCCCCGCCCCCTGCCACCGGGCGGGGAGGTTAAAAGGGCTCCCTGGTCGAGGGAGCCCTTTTAACCTCCCCGCCCGATGGCAGGGGGCGGGGAGGGACGGCTTCGCGTGGCGCGGCGCGGCGCGGCGCGGCTCCTTTTATCGGCGGGGAGATAAAGGGAGCCGAGCCGCGCCGAGCCAAGCCGCGCCGCGCGAAGCCGTCCCTCCCCGCCCCCTGCCACCGGGCGGGGAGGTTAAAAGGGCTCCCTCGGCCAGGGAGCCCTTTTAACCTCCCCGCCCGGTGGCAGGGGGCGGGGAGGGACGGCTTTGCGCGGCGCGGCGCGGCGCGGCTCCCTTTATCTCCACGCCGATGGTGGGGGCGCGGAGAGTGCGGCTGCCGTATATTTGCCTTATAAGACGCACCAACTTTTCCCCCCCAGTTTTGGGGAAGAAAAAGTGCGTCTTATAAGGCAAAAAATACGGTATGTTTCTAGAAAATTTATGTACTTATTGTATCCTTCCTTTAAAGAATTTAGGGTGACCCATACCCTAAGTGTCCTTCACAACTGAGTGGAAGTTTAAATCTGGGTCTCTGTTGTTCTATGGTTAAAGAGATTTTTCTTCAAATAGTAAAACCAAGTATTTTCATAATACTTTATTGTCCTGACATACTTTGCATTTGGAGTATTTTGTTTCAGCCTTTTAATGTAATTGATCACTGGAAGGTAAATGTGGCCTTAATTTGCAAATCTGATTATCTTTAAAGAAATCCTATTATAGATAGGGAAATGAATAAATCTACAGAATACATTATTTTTCTTAATGAAAATTGAGACCTTACTCTGACCCTGTAATCTCTATACTACACTGAGGAAAATTATATATCATGGCAGCAAATCAGATACACCGAACATGAATTTATCTTTCATCCATGTTATATTTTACTCAATGCTTCCTCTCTTGTGGTTACATTATCTTAGGTACGGACGAAATAATTGTTTTGAGCATTAAAAACAGCATAGATATGATATCTTAACATTCAAACTAGTCACTGTGGCCAGGGGCATTACTCTGGGAGGTCTGCAGATGGCATATGATGCTGCTGGTGAAATTGATCTCATTAATTCCTGGCATCTAGTAGTCAGAGGTACAGCAGTTTGTAAAATAAAATATAAATATTAATCACTGGCTATACATTTAGATTGTCACATATGCAAAATAAATAAAATTAAATCCTAATCAGATAATATACACTACAAAAGATATTGATATTGGCTGCCAGGACAAGTTTTTAAAAAGTAAACATTTCCTACTAACAGATCAAAAAACAAATCAAACTTGACAATCACTTCCTGAATTTCAGAGTAATTTCTATTGTGTGGTGATCCTCAAATTTGGTTGCTACTGTAGAACAGAAGTATTTTTTTCTGCAAGAAAAAATAAGAAGAACAAAAATATACTTCAGAGCTTTCCTTCCAAAACTTCATCATATATTTGGCTTTTACCCAGTGGACTTTTTCTTCCTTAAAATCCAGCTCATAATATTGTGTACAGGGCTGTGGTTTTGTTTTTGTTTTGTTTTTATTGTTTTTCCTCCACATTTCCCCCCCCAATTTGAGAAACTTCTTTTTCATCCTACACCATTAGTTCCCCACTTTGACTCAGAGGTTAAACTGCAGCTAAAGCAATCTTGACAGGATCAAGGTTGATTCAGCTTTCCATCTTTGAGTACCCAGCTTGTTGGGGGCAAAATGTTAATCATTTTGTGAACTCCCCAGAGAGTTCTGTAAGCACTAATAGCTGGTATATACGTGCAATTGCTACTACTATAGTGAACAAAGTTAAAGGCAAAATATAACATGTTTTCTGTTTGAAGAGTACAATACTCTAGTCCAGTGATGGCAAACTTTGGCACTCCAGGTATTCTTGAACTTCAATTCCCAGAAGACTTGATCAGCAGGTGTGTTGACTTGGGCTTCTGGGTATTGAAGTCCAAGAACACCTGGAGTGCCAATGTTCACCTTCACTGGTCTAGTTCAATGGTTCCCAATGTGGGGCCCATGCCCCACAGGGGGACTTCAGTTTCTAGAAGCCTAAGTCATTGGCTGATCAGTGCATTGGGGAATTGAAGTCCAAAAATCAAAAATTGGGAAACACTGGTCTAGTCACTGCTGACAATATTCTTCCCCCCTTTTAATACCATTCAATCATATCTTTATTATGGTCCAAAACCAGCATAGAACAGCAAAGGGAACAGGAGTTAAAATGGTGGTACTACAATATATATCAAGCAACAAAGGTTGAAATGAGGGTGCTTAAAAAGGAGCATTTCTGCTCAGAGTTAAGGAAGAGTAAAATTAGTACATAGATCACTAGTGTTGCAGCTATTACTAAGCCTAAGCTGTAGTGCTAGTAGTTCATTTGGCTGAAGGTCCTGGCAAGATTGTTCTTCTGATCTTACATGCTGCGACACAGAACCTGGCGGTGTTGTGGGTGAAGGTTGATCTTTCATCTGATAGTAGCCAGTGGGTGTATGTGCTGTTGGTCTGGCCAGGATACTTGGAGGGCAGTGGAGATATGAACTTGTTCCTGATGTCTCTATAGAAAGGGCAGCTACAGAGAACATGTTCTGTGGTTTCAATTTCTCCAGTGTCACAGGGGCATTTTCTCTCTGTCATGGGTGTCCATTGGAGACTGAGCCATTGCCTTAATGTACATATATACGTTAGGTCTGCCTGAGTCATTTTGTTGCATGAAGCAAAAAGTGAGATAATGCCCCTTCTCATTCCATGTACAGAAGCAGGTCTAGGTGGACACTTGAAGTTTTCTCAGCACTAGGTAAGCTAGACATAATTCTTTCATACTCCTGAAGGCAAGAGGCCATTGGGAAGGCATCCAGGGCAGTTTGCTGCCATTTCTCAGGACTATGGCAATTGTTTGAATTGCCTTTTTATTTTAGGTGAAAAGTTGCACATCACTGTTGTTTTCAAACTAGAAATAATAGTGCCTCAGTCTAGTAGTATCTGACATTGTGTGATTATTTCAGCTGGTTTTTAGTTTTTACTTTTAATTTGCTAAATAGCGGATTGTACTTGTTTGGTTGGGAGAGGAACCAGCTGAGATGACTTGAAGCATGTGAGTTAA
Organism: Bradypodion pumilum; assembly: GCA_035047305.1. NCBI lineage: Eukaryota > Metazoa > Chordata > Lepidosauria > Squamata > Chamaeleonidae > Bradypodion > Bradypodion pumilum. Next base: position 95,957,213 of record JAWDJD010000001.1, read on the forward strand.
GGGGGTGTTGTGTCCTAATAGTGTAACCTTCTACATGTGATATCAATGTATCTGAACCAATGTAACCTTGCCGATGAGTAACAATGTAACCTTCAGCTGTATCACATAAACCCTGTAATAGGACGCGAGCTAATGACCACCAGCTGGCAGCAGCGAGCGTCCAAGCTCTCTTGGTTCAAACCCATCAAAGACCGCAGCGCGGGAAGTTTCCCGCCGCTACCTACACCTGGACAAGAAGGGCGTGACCAGCCATGACGTCACGCGGACCAGTAGCCAACAGGCTACCGTGGAGCCACATTCAAATACGTTACTACCATATATATAGAGCTGTTCGTCCGCCATTACCTCATGTTCCCTCTGTCCACCATGCAATAAACCTGAGTTAACCCAGCCTTTGGCTGTGCCTTGTGTCTTGACTCTCATATACTAAATTGGCGACGAAGGTGGGATGATGGATCCCCATGGAGCCAGGACACAGAGCGGGTTCAACATCACCAAACCGCAAGACTGGGAGCTTTTTGAGATGGACTTCCAGGCGGCACTGGTGGAGCTCAAAGTCAAAGAAGACGACGAGGAAAGGAAGAGGGCCATCCTCACCCGCATGCTTGGGATGGAAACCAAGCGGACGCTGGTGGGCATCCTTGCACCGAAGAAGATGAGCGATTTCAAAGCCGGTGACATCATGAAAATGCTGCGTGAGCGTTTCCGACCCTCGAGGGCAATGTTTCCCGCTCGGAGTGCGTTTTGGAGGCGAGTTCAAGCGCCGGACGAGTCGGTAGAAGCCTTCGTAACGGCTATGAGGGTAGCCGCCGCCCCCTGCAAATGGGACCACATCCTAGAGATGGCCCTCAGGGACGGAGTGCTGTGTGGCCTGAAGGACAAGGAAGTACAGCGCAGCTTGATGAACAAGGAGCCACCACCCACACTGGAAGAGGTTGTAGAGGCCGCGGAAGCCGCGGAATCCACGAATGCTGGAGTAGACGAGATGCACAAGTGGCGTGAGTGGCGTCCGAGGGCCGGCAAAGCAGAAAACTCGTCGCACGGGAAGTCCGGTCAGTCGGTGCATGCAACCCGACCGACCTCGAAATCGTCTTCAGAAAGCAGCGATGGCGAGGAGGCCCAGAAGGTCCGGAGAGGCGGGCGCCGCTGCGATGGTTGCGGAGCGGCCCATGAGCGCGTGAAGTGCCCATTCAGGAAAGCCGAGTGTTTCAACTGTGGACGTCGGGGGCACATCGCCAAGGCGTGCAGGAAATGGAAAGAGGGCCGGAGACAGTCGCAAGACCGTTCAGCCAGACCGGACCGTCCAGCGAGGTCCAAAGATGGCGCCCGGGCCACGAGGAAGCAGGACGGCGTGGGCCGCATCTCGGACGACAGCGAGGGCGACGCTCCTGTGTTCAACGTGTCTGCGGGACAGCCCCATTACTTTGTTGAGGTACTAGTACAAGGGACCCCTATTAGGATGGAAGTTGACTCGGGGTCCTCCTATTCTATAATCCCCCAGAGAGAGTTCTTGAAAATCGACCCCCACGTGCGGCCCAAACTTAAAGCGTTGAGGGCCACACTACGGGATGTTCAGGGGAACAGCATTCCAGTGTTGGGGGTCGGAACGTTCCGGGTTCGCTTTAAGAGACATTCTGCGGAACTTCCCCTAGTGGTGCTAAAAGGGGGGAGTTGTAGCCTCCTCGGAACACAGTGGTTTCAGCCCTTAGGCCTGTTCATAGGGGGGGTGCATGCCGTAGGCGAGGACCCAATACAAGCAGTGTGTGACGCACACCCCGCCGTTTTTAAAAGTGGACTGGGAAAGTTCAAGGGACCCCCTGTAGCCTTCGACTTAGACCCGGAGGTCCGCCCGATAAGACTTAAACCGCGCAGGGTACCGTTCGCGCTTAAGGACAAAATAGAGGCGGAACTGGACAAACTGGTGGGTCAAGGAATTCTCGTTCCTGTGGATTCCGCGGAGTGGGAGACTCCAATTGTAACAGCACTGAAGGCTAACGGGGAGGTGCGCATTTGCGCTGATTATAAGTGTACCATTAATAAGGCAATCCGCCCTAATGCATACCCGGTGCCAGTGGTCAGCCACCTTCTGGCCAGGCTGAATGGGGGAAAGTGTTTCGCTAAACTCGATTTAGCACAGGCCTACCAGCAACTCCCGGTAACCCCCGCCACAGCGGCGGCACAAACAATAGTCACACATAAGGGGGCGTTCCAGGTGTCGAGGTTACAGTTCGGCGTGAACTCGGCACCTGGCATTTTTCAATCGCTAGTGGAACGCCTCCTGAAGGGGTTGGAGGGGGTGTTGCCATATTTTGATGACGTGTTGATAACGGGGGGGAGTAAGGCCGAGCTGGCCCACAGATTGGATAAGGTCCTGGCCGTGTTCGAGAAAGCGGGGCTGCGACTGAGAAAAGACAAATGTGTATTTTTCGAAACAGAGGTTGAGTTTTTAGGGTTCCGTGTCACGCCCGAGGGAATTAGGCCGTCCAAATCTAAGGTAGCCGCCATTAAGAAAGCCCCTCGCCCCACTTCCAAAACCGAGCTTCAGTCATTTCTGGGGCTTCTCAATTTCTACCATACCTTCCTTCCACGGAAGGCGTCTGTTGCCGAGCCGCTCCATCGGCTACTTAAAAAAGAGGAAAAATGGCTGTGGGGTGACGAGCAAGAAAGAGCGTTCACAGAGTTAAAGCAACTCCTCACATCCGAGGCAATCCTGACTCATTTCGACCCCAAACGGCCCATAGTTTTGGTCTGTGATGCATCCCCGGTGGGGGTGGGGGCGGTGCTTTGCCACGTGTTAGACGACGGAAGGGAGGCCCCGATAGCGTTTTATTCAAGGTCCCTGTCCCAAGCAGAGCGGAATTACGCACAGACCGATAGGGAGGCACTTGCGATAGTAGCGGGAACCAAGAAATTTCACGATTTTCTGTATGGTCGGCCGTTCAAGATCGTTACTGATCATAAGCCCCTGTTAGGAATCTTCACTGCAAATAAGCCCACGCCACAGATCCTGTCCCCGAGGATGCTGCGGTGGGCTATTTTTCTTAACGCATATCAACATGAGTTAGAATACCGGCCAGGGAAGGAAATCAGCCATGCAGACGCGCTCTCACGGTCGCCGTTACCATTGTCGGACGACCAGAAGGCAGGGGTAAGAAGAGACCGCCAGGTATTGCTAATAGAGGTCTTGGAGTCACCCCCGATAGTACCGGCCGACATTGCCAGGGCGACCGGAAAGGATAGAACACTAGAGAAGGTATGCTCGTGGGTGCAGAAGGGGTGGCCGGCGTCATCCCCAGGCACGGAATTCGACCCATTCTTCCGAAAGCGAGTGGAGTTGTCTTTAGAGAGGGGGTGCCTTTTGTGGGGCCAACGGGTGGTGGTTCCTACGTCCCTGCGGCCGAAGGTGCTAAAGCTGTTGCACGTCAGCCACCCGGGAATCGTCCGTTCCAAGGCGTTGGCCCGGAGTTACTTCTGGTGGCCCCAGCTGGACGCCGACATAGAGCAGATGGTTGGCACTTGTGAGGCATGTCAATGCTCTCGACCGGAGGTGGCCCGCCTACCGCATAGGGAATGGGACGCAGCAAGGGGACCGTGGTCCAGGGTGCACGTAGATTTTGCTGGCCCATTCCGGGGAACCATGTTTCTCCTGGTGGTGGATGCATACTCAAAGTGGCTGGAGGTCATTCCGGTAAAGAGCACATCCTCCGCCACTACCATTCGCCAGCTAAGGAGGGTCTTTTCCACGTTCGGCTTACCCGACACTTTGGTCAGCGATAACGCCAGTTGTTTCACGTCCGCTGAGTTCGCAGCATTCATGGAGGCAAATGCAATTCGGCATGTCACATCCGCGCCGTTTCACCCGGCCACGAATGGCCAAGTGGAACGGTTGGTGCGCACCACAAAAGATGCGCTGCGGCGCATGGGCTCGGGAGATCTAAATCACCAAGTTTGTCAATTTCTATTAGCGTACAGAGTGACCCCCTTAGCGTCTGGTTACTCGCCGGCTGAGCTGCTGATGCGGAGGAAACTGACCACGCTTTTGTCCAGGCTAGACCCGTCGAGGGTCGAGGACAAAGGGAAGAACATAGGGTTAGCGGTCTCGAAAGGTTTCGGCGTAGGCGATCCTGTACACTGCAGGAACTATGCCAACGCAGGCCCAGCCTGGGTGCCAGGGACGATAATAGAACAGACGGGGCCAGTGTCCTATCGGGTGGAAACTAGCACCGGCCTCCTCTGGAGGAGGCACGCTGACCAACTGAGGCACCGATTGAGCGAGGGGCCGACCAGTGGGGCTCAGCGACAGGATTCAGCGATAGGGTTCTCCCCCACCCGTTTAGCCCAAGGGGGAGACAGGGGGGAAAGCAGCGAGCCCGACTCGTATCCTTTTGATACCCCAGTTCTATCCGAGCCCGGGGGGAGGGAAAGGGAGTGTGCGGCCGCCGCTGCCGCTTCCCCCGAATCCGATTTTGATTTTGATTTTGCTAGCCGGGGGGGGTTTTCGGAGTGTTCCCCCACCCATCCAAGCGAGAAGAGGGGTTTTTCGTTAGTCCCCAGTGCCCCCGGTCCTTCCCAAACAAAGCACACACCTCCCAACAAAGCCGCAGAGCCGCGGCAAACCACTAACAAGTCATCCTCTCCGATTGCAGGGCAGGAAGCCAGGGAGCAAGGAGGAGGGAGCGAAGCCGGGGCAGGGCAGCCCGCGCCGAGACCCCAGCGTGTTCGAAATAAGCCATCTTGGCTGAGAGACTTCGTCTCATCCTAGGGGGGAGGAGTGTTGTGTCCTAATAGTGTAACCTTCTACATGTGATATCAATGTATCTGAACCAATGTAACCTTGCCGATGAGTAACAATGTAACCTTCAGCTGTATCACATAAACCCTGTAATAGGACGCGAGCTAATGACCACCAGCTGGCAGCAGCGAGCGTCCAAGCTCTCTTGGTTCAAACCCATCAAAGACCGCAGCGCGGGAAGTTTCCTGCCGCTACCTACACCTGGACAAGAAGGGCGTGACCAGCCATGACGTCACGCGGACCAGTAGCCAACGGGCTACCGTGGAGCCACATTCAAATACGTTACTACCATATATATAGAGCTGTTCGTCCGCCATTACCTCATGTTCCCTCTGTCCACCATGCAATAAACCTGAGTTAACCCAGCCTTTGGCTGTGCCTTGTGTCTTGACTCTCATATACTAAAGGGGGGTTATTGGCTCTGCTACCTGCATAGCCTTAGGCAAGACTTGTATGCCCCTGCACTACCATCCAATGGAGGAACTGGCAAAACGTTTCTGAGTGCTGTACTTTAAACCTAAAAACCCTATAAGGGTGGTGGTAAGTCAGAAATCACTCTAAACCACTCATTTAATTTTGGCCAACGACAGAGCCAAGGAAGTGGCTCCATTTTGGCCGTCCAAAGTTTGATGTTGACACAAAAGAAGAATTTAACTGGCCATTCTGCCCTGGTGGTGCAGTGGTTAAACTGCTGCACTGCAACCCAAAGGTTGTGAGTTCAATCCTGACCAGAGCCCATGGTTGACTCAGACTTCCATCCTTCCAAGGTTGGTAAAAAGAGTACCCAGAGCATGTTGGGGACAAAATGCTAATTAAATTGTAAACTGCCCAGAGAGTGCACTAAGTGCTATGGGGCGGTATATGTGTGATTGCTTTGCTTTGCACTTTCTATTAGGGACTTTATTTTCACATAAGCATCCATAGACTGTGTCATGTTTATAAAACAAACACCTTCTTAAAACAGCTCCATAAGTCACAAGAAGCCTTCCTACGCTTTGCTGTTTTGGAAAAACGGATGTACGAGTAAATCCAATTTTTCTCCTCAGCCTTGGTGTTCATGAACTTGCAAGAAAACATGTGGGGTGGGGACGGGTCCTGTGACGCTTCATGTTCTATAATATCATGAATTTGCTAAGTAATAAAAAACCAGAGCTTTATTTATAAGGGCTGCTTTACACTTGGAGGAGGCCACATCAACCCTAACATTGCTGCCAACTCTTTCCTTTCAGGATCCACCTGATTTTCGGGTGGGGAGGGGAGGAAGAAGTGGATACTGTATTAACAATATTAATTCATTTCTTTTTAATTAATAACGACCACATTCGAGGAGGCTCTGTCTGAAGTCTGAAGGACACAACTGAGGTCCTTTCCCTCCTCACACACTTTTCCTCCGACGAAAAGGTGGGGAGAGAGAAGGATTAAGAGGGGAAGAGGGGGGAAAAGATGCTGAAAACAAAGGGCTTTTGTTGAAGGTCGGTTTCTATAACAGCTGAAAGCCAAGAGGCGCCCGATGGCTTATTTAGCCTTTCGAGGGATCCTGTTTTTCACTGTTAATTACCTTTGTTTGTTTTCTGCCATTTTATCCTGGATGGGGGAGAGTGAGGGTGGTTTTAGCTACAATTTGATTAGTTGATGAGTTTTAATGTTGTTTTTAGTGGGTTGGTTTGGCATTTTTTTATCGGTTACTGTTTTATCTGTGATCATATTGTATTTTATATATGTTGTTAGCCGCCCTGAGTGATGTTTCTCATCAGGAGGGCGGGGTACAAATTCATAAATAAATAAATAAATAAATAAATAAATAAATGGAGGCGGGAAGGGAAGCCTTCCTACAGCTAATTAGATGGGGTGTTTTCGATGGTTTCACAAAGAGGGGGGGGGACAACCTTCCCTCAACCACTGAAATCTCATCTTTTTGAAAGGAAGTGACAAGAGGTGGGGAGAGAGAAACGTCAGCTGAGGAGTCTTTTATTTTCCCTTCTTCTTTTTCCTTTGAGGAGGAGGAGGAGGAGACCCACCCCGAGGGTGGAGTCTGCCTTTCTTGCCCAGCGTTGGCTGCCTCACAGCTGATGCAAAAGTCACTGGCAACTCAAGTGGCAATCCCCGAGCTTCGAAGGCTTTTTTTGTGCTTTCTGGAGCATCCATGCCCAGGGGGGGCTAGCACCAGGTAAGTGCTTAGTGCCGTCTCCTGGACGCGACTCCCCTAGAAATTGGGGCTCTGCGTGGCTCCTGGCTACCACCCCCGGGTGCCCTTTCCTTGGGTGGGCTAGGAGGGGACGCGACCAGACTGGGACCTGAGTGTGTGTGTGTGTAGGGTGTTGTGCGGGGATGTCCTGGTGCAGATCGCCTCTTTGCAAAGAACTTATTTGATCTGATTTTATTTTCATTCATTGGAGACTGATTTTTCCTGCTACATGTTCTTGGTTCTCTTTTGTGTGTCCGTGCAACGTGCGCTTTCGTTTCCTCACTGTTTCCATGGGAACAACCCCCCCCCCTTTTCCCCAATTTCCTCAAACCATTTGTTGCTGCCTGGATCCTAAAGGGGAGTTATGGGGTGGGGTGTTATTCGTGCTCTGTCCTCGCTTGCCTTTTCACGTCCCCTTTGGGTTTCTCTCCCACCCCTCCATCCACAAAGGGAGGCAAGGTGGGGGAGGGAGAGCAAAGGGTTGCCTAGGCAACCGACGTTTGTGACATGCCACTTGCAGCCGCCTTCCTTGAATGGGCTTCGCCCTCCCCGAGACGATGCTGTCGTCTAAAAAAAAAAAAAGCACAATTAGCAGTTGCTAATCAGACGCGCATATATGCACGGGAATATATGCACGTAGGAGTCCCCTTCCTTTCAGTCACTAAAGCAGGGGTGTCCAAACTATGGCCTGTGGGTTGGATCTGGCCCCCAATGCTAATTCACCCAGCCCACGAAGCCCTCGTTGCTCCCAGAAGCGGAAGTAAAACGCGCCCATATGAGCACATTTGCTTCCGCTTTCAGGAGCAACGAGGGCTTCGTGGGCCGGGTGAATTGGCATCAGGGCCAGATCCAGTCCATGGGCCATAGTGACCGGCTCCCTGAACCATGTGACTGGCCCACAGCCCAAAAGGTTTGGGCACCCCTGCACTAAAGGCTCCTGTGGTTTGCCTCAATATTTAGCCAAAGGGAGGAGGTACCAAGAAGCCACTTATCAGTTCACTCTCCAAAGTTATGCTTCATCGGAGGTGTGTGTTGTGTTGTGCAGTGCCTGATAAGAGCTCTAGCAAGTGCAAATGGCACATCCCTTTGAAGTGGGAATGTTTTCGGTGTAGTGGTCTGTTTGGCTTTGCAGTCGAATGGATTAAAATCTGCTTCAACAAGTGGGTGCACACTGATGAATGGGCAAATCTAGACGTGGGTTTGATTAATCAGAGTGAACTGATTGAAACATAAAATGTGTGTGTATTTTTTGCCAGTGACTTTTATTTGTTAGATTTATATATATATATTTCCTTTTTAATTTTTTTAGATTTTTTAATACAAAATTACATAACAACATTACTCACAACTCATTATACATGTTGTTTATAGCCAAGTCGCCATAGGTCCAAAATGGGGGTGGGGTGGGGTGTTACCTTTCAAAAATTCCCAAGTTAATGAAGGATGTTGTGTATGAGTACCCAGTGGAGCTACACTCATTTATCCAACAAAATTTCCTTGTGGAACCTTTTTTTTGGGGGGGGGGCAAAAACTGCAAAATTTTAGCACTCTTCTCAGTTTTTCGATTATATCTTCTAAACCATGCATTTTTTGTGTACTACATGTAATTAGAAAGTTGTAGAACATTAAATCTTCTTCAATTATCATTGGTCAAATTTATTTTTTAACCCCATAGGTACTGAGATACAGGGCTTTGAAAAAGTGCTAAATTTTTCAAATTTGTAAAAAAAAAACCTGCTAAAAAGGCTGGTTTTTGCTATGTATCTTCCATTTCACAACATATTTAATGGAATTTTGGATTCTACTTCAATTTCCAAATGTTCAACTACATCCCCCCTCCGCCCTCTTCCCCCTCCCACTACCCCCTCCTCTGTAGGATGTTCATACTTACACTGTACATCTAAGGTTCAAAGAGCATGCAAACCGAGTTTGTCTTTCGGTTTGGAAATTTTGACCCACCCCACCCCCCACAATGACGACGTGGCTTTATCCTGAGTGACCTTTCTAAGATCTTCTTTATCTTAATAAAGACTAAAAAACACAGGTATTTCTTATGAAATTATTAGTAGTTATGTACAGTAAAATGTAATAAAAAAACGGGAAGCAATATGTATGTACATAAAGTAAAACAGGAAGCATTGAGATGCATACATTTAATATTTTTGGCATTTTGTGCCATACGGAGCAAGGTCTAAAGTGCATCTCGACTGGGCTATTAGTCGCACAGTCGATTCTGATCCTTTGCGACCCCATGGACCATTGCCCGCCAGGCACCTCTGTCCTCCACCATCCTCCTCAACCTGCCCATTATGTCTACAATACCATCTAGCCATCTCATTTTTGGCCGCCCCTTCTTCTTTTACCCTCCACTTTATACATCTTAATACATAACTTCTTATTACATAACACATAACAAGGTATACACTTCACCCCTGGGACCACATTTCTTTATCCATCATTATCAGTACCACATTATCTATTAGTAATTTATCTTTATTTCCAAAAAGCAATAGATTCTTGACCTGGCTTAATGCCCTTAGGTTCCTGGAATAAATAGTCTATAAAGCATTCCCAAATTTTCTGAAATCATTTTCCTTTATCATTCTTTTTTGTTTTAATTTGCATGTCAGCATATCATTTATTGTGAGGTTCCATAATTCTTTTGTACCATTCTTACAGACCAATATGCATTTACACTTTCCAATTCTTTGCTATTAGAAATCTCATAGTTGTTAGATTTATAGTAAAGGTAAAGGTTTCCCTTGCTTGAAAGCCAATCGTATCCGACTCTAGGGTGCAGTGCTCATCTTTGTTTCAAAGCCAAAGAGCCAGCACTGTCTACTTCTGCAGACGTTTCCGCGGTCATGTGGCAGGCATGACTAGACACCGGAGCACACGGACCTTCTGCCTCCCAGTCAGCGTCTTAGCTGCTTGAGCCACTGCAGCTCAATACTTATTTATATATTTATACTTTCTTTTACACACACACACACACACACACACACACACACACACACACACACACACACACACACACACACACACACACACACACACACACACACACACACCATACCTGTCAAGTTTTGGATTTGGAAATAAGGGAAATTTCCTGTCAAATAAGGGATACTTGACAGCTATGCTTATCCTATGCTGCCCTCCAATGGCGGCAATAGGGCATTGCAGTCTAATTAATAAGGGATGACGGCGGGAAAGAGGGTAAAATAAGGGGTTTTCCCGGCCAATAAGGGATACTTGACAGCTATCACACATATACACACACATACACACACACATACACACACGCACACATACACACACACACACACATGCGCGCGCGCACACACACACACACACACACACACACACACACACATTATCTTAAAAATATTAATTACAGATGCATTACTAGCCTGTTCTACAGGTATCCTTGTTCCAAAACTTAGAAAGCTGTTGCTGAAAGATTAACAGTTCAATTAAGTGTTAGTGAGCCAAAATAATCTAATTCAGCCCATCTAAGTTGGAGGAGGCAAATATTTAATAGTTACATTGCTGCCGCTGCTTCCTCTTCCTCCATGATGAGTCCAGACATAAAACTGCCAAAATGAAGCCATCTTTGGAGAATTCATTCTGTAGTTCCTTTCTCCTGACCTAGTATGAGAAAGATTAGCTGGCACAAGGTGGCCGTTGCCCTGGGTACCCCTGATTGTGGTTCAAAAATACCACAATCTTCAAGGAGGCTCTTTTTGTGTACCTCTACAGGTCAGTGAAAATCATTTTTAAAAGCAATTTCTACCAAATTAAAACAAAAAATTCTGCCAAAGACCTATGTATTTTTTAAAAATAAGCATTTGTTGCTCTGGTGTGCATATACATCTGTAAAAACAAGTATGTTTTTCAAAGTATCATAGAAACAATGTTTTGATCCATAGAAAGACTTGGATCGGCCCTTTTTTGTGTTTCTTCTCTATCCTGTCTCATTAACTTTTCTGTGCAAATGTGTCAGAGATTCTATGGTAAGCAAAAGAGTACAAATGAAAAATGATTATCTGAGACATGTAGATAATGCACTACATTGGTAAACTTTAAATCCTAGATCTAGAGCAGGGGTTCCCCCTGGTCAGCTGAGCGGGCCAGACACACACCCGGAAGTGGAAGTGAGCGCATTTACAGCTGTCATAAATGCGCTCACTTCCGAGTTTACGACAGCTGCAGGCATGTTTACGCATGCATGGGTGTGTTTTACAGCTGACATAAACACGTCCACTTCCACTTCCGTGTGTGGTGGAAGCGACGACGGGCTGGATGGAATGGTGCTGTGGGCCAGGTCTGGCCCATGGGCTGTATTTTGGGAACCCCTGTCTTAGAGGTTTTCTGAGAATGCTTTTTCTCAGCTTTTCCCTATCTGTTTGTATAAAACAGTAAATATGGATCTGGCAATGTACCTCCTGCGTTCCTAAGAAGAATCCCCTGTTTTGTTTGAAATACCATCTTGCTTTATTCAGCTACAGCCTAATGTAGGAGTTCTCAAACTTTTTAAGCCAGGGGCTGGGTTACTCTCTCTCAGACAGCCGGACAACCATTTTGCCCTTCCTCCACCACATAGCATTTCCAGGTGTGGTGGAGGTGGTGGGGCCCCACATGAAATGGTGCTGGTGGCCGCATCCGGCCCATGGGCCACAGGTTGAGAATCCCTGGCCTAATGGATATTTATTCACGTATTTTGAATAGGAATTTTTTATAATCACTTTTTGTTTATTAGATGGTTTTGAAATAATTGATCTAGGCGTGCAATTTGTCTCTATTCAGATCACTCAGGAATTAGCATTATTTTAATTAAGTGAGGAGGGGATCTTGATCTTATGTATAATAAAGTAAATTTAAGCCCATTTGATGCTGACCTAGGAACTCTTCTGTGCAACTTGCCCAAGGTTACACAGGTAGCTGAGCATGAAATTCCATCAGCCACACATACATATTATGGTTGATCTTGGCTAGCTCCTCTCCCTGGAGGCACATTTGAACTCCTAGCCCTCTGCTCTGAAGTCAGGAGCTCCAACCACTGAGTTATACTAATTCTTCAGAAGGATTAGATCAGTGGTTCCCAAAATAGGGCCCATGCCCTATTGGGGGACTTCAATTCTCAGAAGCCTAAGTCAGTACAGTGCTTTGAGGAATTGTCTTAGGCTTCTGGGAATTCAAGTCCAAAAACCGAAAGATGGGAAATACTGGGTTAGATGTGAAGAACTTTGCATACTTGAATTGAATTGAAATTTTATTTATATGCTGCCTTCCTCACCCTAAGGTGACCCAAGGCAGTTTACAAAAAGTAAGGTACAAAAATATAATAAAAATACAGCAACGTAATAACATCTTGGCAACAGAGTAACTTTCAATAATGCAGTAACACAGTAACATCTCACACAGTATAATCCACAGGAGCAACACAAAACAATACATAATAGAGTCCTTATATCAATGAGAAAATAGTAAATAAATAACAGAAAGTTCTTATCAGAACCTGGCGTCACTGACAGCGCCCGGGCTCGACCTAACATGACGGCGCCCGGGCTCAACGTACACGACAGAGCCCGGGCTCAACGTACACGACGGAGCTTGGGCTCAACGTACACGATGGAGCTTGGGCTCAACGTACACGACGGAGCCCGGGCTCAATGTACTTCAGTTTCTATATACTGTACTGGCTGAAATTCAGTTGTGCTAGCTTGAGCCATTTGAGAATATTTCATAATAATGAGGTTACAGTAGATTTTCATTGTGCAGGTACATACAAATCAATTCTTTTTGAAAAAGGCACACTTTTAAGACATGGTTCCTACAGCCCATAAGCACCAGGCATTCAAAATACACTGATCCCTGGAAATATTAAATTTTTGAAGTGCTAATACTTAAAATCCCTTTATTTCCATACTTCAGGCAAGCTGGGGGCTTCCAGATATTGCTTGATAACAAATCCTGACAGCTTAAAGCCAACATGGCCAACAGTCAGGGATGAATAGATATATAGTATACAACATCTGGAGGGCTACAGTTTCCCCACTTCTGGCATATTGCTTTTCTCTCTGTGTTGTAGTTAAAGAAGTTCATTACAAAAGCATGGCAAAATAGACATCAATAACCATATAAATTTATCAGAGAGTAAACAAAACAAAACAGCAAAAAAAGAGAAAAATTTGTGGCACCTAATTGCTGTATTTAAATGTACACAAAGCCACACATACACATTGTTCACCTAACGTAGAATAACATGACATCAGTTTGAAAATGTGAAGAAAAAAAATGAAAGTAGCTGTGCCATAGATTATAGCTGAAATATTTGCCTTTTTAAAGAGTTGCAAATGAAAATATGACTTCATGCAGTTTCAGATTTTAAAAGGAACTGGGTGTAACATCATCTGGCACATTAGGTAGCAAAATTCTTCTTGCTGGATTTTGTAAAGGTTATGACATTCAGTTTTTCATTTGCTTGCTGAAAAAAAGGCTTCCTGTGTTTGTGGTTCAACATTACTGTAGTACCATGCTGGAGAGCGGAATGCAACTTTGCAAATATATTTTCAGTAGCTTCAGGAAGGATTCTATACTGCATGGCTAAGACAAGAAGTTCTGTACGTATTAGATTGATGCTACAACTGTATACAAATGGCCTTTGTCTGGAAGAGAAATTGGGACCTTTCCAGAGGAATAAAAAATTCTCCAGATGTTTCTCAGATCCACGGTTGTCTTACAAGTTTGGTTGGATTTTTTGTTTGTTTGTTTTTTGCTTTGGTAAAAAAAATTGTACTTTTTGTTGCAAGTTTAAGCAGCACTAATACCAACTATGTTGTCAACTAGTCTAGCCATCATGTTACTACCTAGTGCCCCAACCTAGCGCCATTTTAGGGCACTGTAATTGTGGTGGAAAAGAGGCACCACCACCACCACCACCACCACCCCACAGTAAATTTTGAAGATCGTTGTGCAAAGTGCACTTCTACTTCTAAAATACAGTAGTTAGATAAAGAAAAACCCATTTCTCAGAAATGTGTCTTCTGAGAGGCTGTGTAGCATACCTGTCAACCTTCCCGGATTGGCCGGGATTTCCCGGTTTTCGGCGTCAATTTTTGCCCTTTCCTGCTCTGTGCTGCCGAAACCCCGGGGTTTCGGCAGCGGGGGAAAGGAGGCACTGCGCAGCCCATCTGCGCAGGTCGCGTTGCACGCATGCGTGGAAGGGCTCTACACTTCCGTAGCTCCCTTCCACGCATGCGCAGAAGGCTACGCCGCATGCGTAGAAGGCTACGCAAGCAGCGTAGCCCTCCATGCGCATGCGTACAACGCGACCTGTGCAAACCCGGTCCGCGCAGGTCCCGGATTCGCCGGAGCCGTGGTTGACAGGTATGCTGTGTAGTTGTTTTTCAAGGTTCACTGTAGGAAATGATGTGTTTTGCTCCTGTGACAAATGTCTCTAATACTGCTTCTTTCCTGCAAGCCACATAGCAAGATCCATTTTCTGCCTCACAAGCTTACATTATTGAGCTTACTCTAACATTGTAACATGGCCAAATGTGTTGCATGTACTTTTGGTTTTCTTTTTTATATTACAGTATGTCTATCTTTGTTGCTCTTCTACAGCCCAAACTTGAAAATGTTTCTTTCTTCTGATACTATTTTGAAATGGAACTTTGTTTCATTCAAACTAAATGGGAATGGTCAAGATCAGTGGCGCCCAACCTTGATGCTCCAGCTGTTCTTGAACTCCAATTCCCAGAAGCCCTGATCAGCAAGAGTGCTGACTTGGGCTTCTGGTAATTGAAGTCCAAGAACACCTGGAACACCAAGGTTGGCCACCCCTGGTCAAGATTCTCATGGTACTGATGTACTTTGGCAGAGGGTTGATTAATAATTTTCCTGTCTCTTAGCAGCAGAGAGGATGTTGATGACAGAGTGGTGCATTGTATGCTGTGTGATTGCATCTCAGTAGGTGAAACTGTTTACTGGAAGCTACTAGAAGTAAAACCAAACAAACCAAATCTTACGGTACCATTGAGACACCAGCTTTGCCTTCATTTGTTCTCCCCTCTCTTACCAAACAAACCAGGTCTCATCTTCCTTGTATATGGCAGGTCTGGCCTTGACTGCAATATTGTATGGTTTTGTTAATATGCATTCTTCCCATCAAGGACTGAGCTATAAGAATCTTGTATTTGTGTGTTCCAGTGATGGTGGACCTTGGCACTCCAGTTCTTAAACTTCAGTTCCCAGAAGCCCTGATCAGTAGGAGTGCTACACCTGAGTCCTAAGGTTCACCGTCACGATGGTCTAGACCATTATATAGCTCCAAGGAAGAGTAGAAAAGCTCTTAGGTCCATTTTATATTAACTGTAATTTATTGTGATGTCTCAACTCAGACAGATGATAGTCTTATTCAGGGTGCATTTTATTCAATCATACATTTTAAATTACTAGTCAGTAATTCTACTTCCAAAAATCTTTGTTTATTGATTTTTTGTAATTTAGCACTTAAGAGGTAAGGGATTGATTCTGTGTACATAGATTAACAATGGGATCACTAAGGTATCCCCCCCCCCCCGGCACTCTGCAGTGAAAC
This sequence comes from Bradypodion pumilum, assembly GCA_035047305.1. Taxonomy (NCBI): domain Eukaryota; kingdom Metazoa; phylum Chordata; class Lepidosauria; order Squamata; family Chamaeleonidae; genus Bradypodion; species Bradypodion pumilum. The sequence continues at coordinate 95,972,795 of JAWDJD010000001.1, forward strand.
CTTGGTTAACATAATTAATGCGTTCTCTGGGATGTTTCTTACAGTGAAAATTACGAATTCCCCATAGGAATGCATTGAATGCAATTTCTTATAGGAAGGCATTGAAAACCAAAATATATTAACCAATATGCGGTTTCCCATAGGAAGGCATTGAAAACCAATTAATCTGTTCCAAAAAAAAGTTCTGTAAACCGAGCCACTATTTTCTATGGATTTCCTTTTGTTTTGCAATTTTATGTTAACTGACCCATCACTGTATATTTTATAGCATTTTTGCTGTGAAGAAGAGGAACATGATCTTTGCAACCACAAATTCAGTTTCGAGTTCTATAAAACCAAGCATCTGTTATGATAGCTTCTAGATAGAAAAATTTCCCAATAATCTTACAGAAACCAGTGGAAGATTGTGACATTGTGAATGGATTAATGAATTTCATTACCAAAATAATTAAACATTGCATGAATATATAGCTTCATGCTACATAATTAAAAACAAATCCTTATTTCATGATGGACTGTAATGTATCTTAAACAGAAAAGTATATGTAGATAGATTTTTCCTCAACAAAAAGCATTGTATTAAAAAAATCCAATTTAAATTTAAGTAATCAGTTTTTATTTTTTTAAAATAACTGATTTTTATTCACACTGTTTTACATATAGTTAATGGAAATGAGCCACCTTCAAACCTCTATGAAGTTGGCTTATTACCCCTAACTGTAGCAGAGAGTTTATAATTCAGGTTTTAAATAGTAGATAATTTATTATGGATGGGACTGCAGTGCTTAGTGGTTAAGATGCTGAATTTGATGACTGGCAGGTCAGCAGTTCGAGACCTGATTACTGCAGGACAGAGTTAGCTCCCCTTTCTGTCCCAGCTCCTACCAACCTAGCAGTTCAAAAGCAAGAAATTGCAATAGATAAATAGGTACCACTTTGGTGGGAAGGCTAGCAACGTTCCGTGCACTCCAGGGTCTAGTCATGACTGCCACATGTCCATGGAAATATCTGCAGACGCAGACAACTTTGGCTCTTTGGCTAGTATAAATGTGCACTAAACCCTAGAGTTAGATGTGACTGGTTTTCGAGTAAGGGCAAACCTCACCTTTATGTAATTTATTATGAAGTAAGCCTCTTCTGATCACCTCACAGCCGCTCTGGGTGAGAAAAAATGTTAGAAGTACATGTTCCTGAGATTTACAGTGCCATATCTTTGAAATGCTCAGAGCAAGGATTGGAAAAGTAACTTTTTTGATTTCTAAGAACTCTGTCACTTGTGGAATTCTGGGACTTGTAATCCAATAGATGATACATGTACATGTATGTCTAAAATATAATGTATTGTAATGTCAATTTTGGGCCTGCATGTTGACATTCTGTAAATTCATAGAATTTTGAGGTGAATGGGGTGGAAAGGTATATGTCTCTGCAGGTTTATAAACAGAAATAAGGTAGAGTGTTGAGTGCTTCTAGTTTGGGATTTCTATAAATTGAGTTTCCAGTTGAAGTGTTACGAAAGTAGGTTCGAGAAGAAAACTGGATTCTTGCTTTGCATCTTCATTTGCTTGAGGCATAAACATATTCGTAGTTTGAGTATTGAATGAGGAGCCCAGCCGTGTCTCTCCCGAGCCCATGCCATCGGCTCGGGATGGGAGACCCAGCACAGCTGCAGCATGGACCAGCTTCGCCCTCCCTGGCCTCGCCTGGCCAGGGAGTTAAAAGGACGCCAGATCCACCGCCGCCAAGGAGCCCTGACCCGTCTCTCCCGAGCCCACACCATTATCTTGGGATGGGAGATCCGGCACAGCTGCAGCGTGGACCGGGATTGCCCTCCCTGGCCCCGCCTGGCCAGGGAGTTAAAAGGACACAGGAGCTGCCACCAACAAGGAGCTCCGCCGCATCTCTCCCAAGCCCATGTCATCGGCTCGGGATGGGAGACCCAGCACAGCTGCAGCATGGACCGGCATTGCCCTCCCTGGCACCGCCTGGCCAGGGAATTAAAAGGACTGTATTTTTGCTTTTTGTACTGTATTTTTGCTTCTGCTTTTGTGCCAGATATTTTGATTGTATCAGTTTGTATTACATTGTGATGTTTATTTTTTGAATTTTGTGCTGCTGTATGTCTATTATATTGTAATATTTATTTGCTGTGAGCCGCCCTGAGTCGGCGTAAGCTGAGTAGGGCGGGATACAAATAAACTATCTAATCTAATCATGGGTGATTTGGGGGTGGAGTAGAAGTGGTACCCCAATACTGAGCGCATTATCAGTGTGAAGAATCTTTGTGCAACAGGTGAGGCAAAATTATCCCTCTCCATTCATGCATTTGAGAGAACATTACAGCCTATCTGGGGTCCAAGGCTTCCAGAGCTGAAACAGATCTCTTATTTATTTGATTGTGGAACAACTTCGTTCAGCAGGAGAACGGAACGCCCTTTACTGAGGTTATTTTAAACAGAGGCTTAGTGGCCATTTGGCAACAGTAATGTAGCTATCATAATAATTGCATGCCATCACATCTATTCTGACTTATGGCAACCCTTTACACTGTTTCCTAGGTAGTGAATACAGAGAAGTGGTTTAGCATTCCCTTCTTCTGAAGGCCTCCCGAGACTGCATAGCTCGCCTGTGATTACACAGACTGGCTCTTCTGGGATGCTCAGTGGGGAATTGAATTCCCAACCTCTGATCTGCAGTCAGAAACCTAACTCACTGAGCTATCCAGCCAGCTTGTGTCATCAAATCAATTCTGACTAATAGCAACCCTTTTCAGGGCTTTCTATGTGTTGAATACTGGGAGGTAGTTTACCACTGCTTTCTTCTTGGGGGTATCCTGGCCTGTGCCGCTTGCCCAAGGGGCCACATGGACTGGCTTTTCTGAAATGCACAGTGAGGAGATGAACTCCCATCCTCTGGCTTTGTAGCCAGATAACTAACTCATTAAGTTATCCAGCCACCTGAATTTCATAATTAAAATAAACATGGTTCTCCATATGTGAAAAATGTTCAGGCTTGCTGAAGCATCTAATCTTCCATCATGAACCTAATTCTATGTCGATTGTGCTATACAGTACTTGGAAGTTACAAGTTACAGTGGTACCTCACTTAAAGAGCATAATGTGTTCCAATGGATTACTGTTTAAGCGAAACACTTGGAAAAAGCGCCGTTGCCACTGTAAGTGACTGATTATGACTTCTGGCAGGGGGATTAGGAACCCCGATTTAGTTGTTAAGTGAGTTTTTGGTTGTTTTTAGTTGTTAAGCGAGGGCAACCATTCAGAGAAAATTCTGCTCTTTAAGCAAGTTAGTTTCTAAGCAAGGCACTCTTTATGCGAGGTTTTACTATATATGTGTTAGTAGAAAGCTCTCCTGCCAACCTAGCAGTTGGAAGGCAAGAAATTGCAAGTAAATAAATAGATACTGCTTTGGTGGGAAGGTAACAGTGTTCCATGTGCTCCAGTGTTTAGTCATGCCTGCCACATGACCACAGAAATGTCTGCAGATGCAGATAGCACTGGCTCTTTGGCTGAGATGAAGATGCTAGAGATTGACTGGGCTTTGTGTGTGTGTGTGTGTGTGTGTGTGTGTGTGTGTGTGTGTGTGTGTGTGTGTGTGTGTGTGTGTGTGTTTAAAGTGCAGAAACTTTAGTGATTGGTCTACTATTTATCCCAAGTGGTATGGTGTTTTCCAGATAATTATGTATTATTATGGTAGTATGGAAGAACTATTCATGCTATTGGTTTTAGAAGACCCCTTTTCATGTTACTTATATATAGCAAGCTCAGTGTATTTAATACTGTGCCAGTGGCCCATGACCAGTCTTACAGTTTCTCTGGTTCTAACGTCTGCTCATTAAGTGTACATTTCTGCAAAATAACAGGTGTACATTTTGACCTTCTATAACAAGGGTTCCCAAACTATGGACTGTGGGCTTTTAGTATTTGGGAATCAAGACAATGGAAACGGCTGTAGGCTAGCCTAGCACATCTTTATTGCATGGAGTACAGTACGAACATGTGGTAATGGCGGACAAACAGCTCCTTTTATGCGGTGGCTATACAATTGAATATGGCTCTTCGACAGGGCATTGGCTACTGTCCAAGTGACGTCATCCTTAGTCACGCCTTTCTTGTCCAGGTGAGGTGAGCGCGGGAATCTATCCCGTGCAGCTGAAGGCATTTGAGGAATGTGTACCATGTGAGCTGGGCGCTCGCTACTGCCCCCGGTGGGCACTAGCTCGCGTCCTCATACAGAAGGTTATAATGTTACTATTAGAGATTGTTACATCCACTCATTCGTGTGGTTACAAATATATTCAATACACAACAGGGCTGGACTTGGCCTGTGGCACCATTTCATGTGGCCTGCACTGACGCCTCCAGAAGTGGAAACTGACACTTTTACATCAGATGTAAAATGCACCTGCACATGCGTAAATGTTGTAAACATGGAAGTGACCGCATTTATGCCAGCTGCAAATGTGCTCGCTTCCGGGGGCATGGTACGGCCCACTCAGCTGACCGGGGGACGTGGTCAGGCCAACAGCATAAAAAGGTTGGGAACCTCTGTTCTATAGAGACAGAATTCCATGGGGTAAAGAATCCCAATTGTTATGGGGTATTGAATCCCATGGAAGTCTACATGCACAGAGCTTTTTACATTCTACCTCTGTTTTGTAGATATCCACATTCAATGTATAGAAAATAATTGGGGTAAGGACACCACCACCAGAGTGAAAGAGAGAAGCTTCATATTAAGTATAATCAGGAAAAAGATGTTTGATTTAAAAACCTACACAGTTTGTGGCAAGAGGTTGAATAAGAGCTTATCTTCATAATGTTCTCCATTTTGAATGGCACAGCTAAACGTGCTTGTTTAATTAGTTTTTTAAAAGTTTCTCAAGTGACAGCCCAAGGCTAGCAGAGCTACTAAGCAATACCATAAACAAATTAAAAACAGACAAACAAGTTAATTGGGGCAGAAATGGCTTTGAGTAATCTACCATCATTTAAAGTATATGTTACAACAATTAAACTACTATCTGTTTTATCCAGCTTTGTTCAGAATGGATCAGGGCTTTCATAAAGCGGTCCCTATGCCAGCATTATGTATTCCTGTCCCTGCACGGGATGCTCAACACAAAAGAAGTACCATGGTACCTCGTTTAAAGAGCATAATGTGTTCCACGGGATTGCTCTTTAAGCGAGTTTGCTCTTTAAGTGAAACATCATTGCAAGTGACCAATTGTGAATTCTGGTGGGAGGGATTGCAAACCCCGATGTAGTTGTTAAGTGAGTTTTTGGTTGGTTTTAGTTGTTAAGCGAGGCGACCATTCAGATAAAATTCTGCTCTTTAAGCAAGTTAGTCTCTAAGCGAGGCACTCTTTATGCGAGGTTTTACTGTACTTTCTATGCAGTTTCTGCAGGAAGTAGGCTGTTAATGACTTTTGGAGGTGTCCCCTAATCATTAGGTGTCCCCTCCTGAACAGTTGTGCTGGTTTAAATACACAGAAGTGAGTACAATTAAAAACACATTTAAGGTTATATTAAAAGACAATTTAACAAATTATAGTAAGGGGATTCCATAGGCAGAGTAGCCACAGAGAAGGTCCTCAGAGAAGATATGATAATTCCTAGTTAATGGACTATGTAGCATGAATAAATTGACTCTTGTGGTGCAGATGCCTAGATCCATTTGAAGGTTAAAAATTATAAATTTTCTGCAGTCTTCATTGGGAACAGAATACAAGATGAGTTGCATTTCTGCCAGTACTGGTGCAAGGAGGCCATCTGATTATAAGTGGTGATAGTAACAAAAATGTCTTAGGAATACCCTAGTGGTTGATTGACCCAAGGAGATTCTTCATTTCTATTTTACATGTATTGCTATGTCATCCAAGCAAATCTGGACAGTACAAATATTCCCAGAAGTATGAAGGGGAAATGAACCAAATAAAAAATCCATATAAATGCTCTGTTTGGTGTTCATACAGGCTTTTTGTTTATTTATAAATCTCCCATTAACTATCAGACATTGTGAGAAAGTTTAGATTGCTTACCAAGCAGGAACTTTTGTATCCCTTTTCTCACTGAAAGAAATATGGAAAAAATTGTTTGGTGTTCACTAAATATGTCAGAAATGGCTGAAAACACAAACATTGAAACTGAAAATATAAAAAGTGTTTTGCAGGTGATTAGATTTTTGAAAAAGTTTTTAAAACAAGCTTTCTTGTTAGCAGAGAAATTTGTTTCCTGATAATTTTAAATGCAAGTGACTTGTGATGTTTTTCTGAAGCACATTGTCTTCTAGGCAATCAAAATGAGGGTAATTTATGTACAAGTATTCTGCTACCAGAATTTGATTCCAGGGTGATCAGATGTAATTCTGTCATGCTTTTGTGAAGCATTAAGATTTAATTCAGTTTTCATTTACTAAAATGCTGTTGTAGCTAAATATTAAAAAGTATGCATACCTAACCATAGAGAGCAATAGATCTGACCACAGTTGCTTCTATGCTAAGATCTTTTAGCATTCCTGATAAATTGTTCTGTTAGTAGTAGAAATACAGTAATACCTCATACAAAGTCTGCTTCATACAACATCGGATTCATACAACATCGCCTAATTCCTTGAAAAAAGTTGCCTCATACAAAGTCGCTGCAACTTTGTATGAGGCATTGGGTTTTCCCCAGGTTGCATTGTGCCTGGGCAGTATAAAAGGCAGGACACATGCGTGCATAGCTCTTGTGGGTTTTGCATGAGGCAAAGAGTGTTTAGGAGTGGTTTTGAGCATGATTTTGGATTTTTTTGATTTTTTTGTCAGAATTTTTAGAAGCATTCCTGGGATTTTTGCAGCATTCTTCAAGTTCTTGGACAATCAGGGTTGTTTGACATGTTTTTGTAATGTATTTAGCCTTTAGACAATGATTTCTTAAAGTTCTGTCAGTTTCCTGTTTCCTTGACTTTGCCCTGAAGTCTGTGCTGTTACAGTACAATGTATCTCTATGGAAATGACGTTGTACGAGGCATCGCGGCAAGGATTTGGACGTTGTATGAGGCATCACTGCTAGAATTTTGCATGCCTCATACAAAGTCCAAATCCGTATAAAGTCCAAACTTGTGGAACCAAGTTTGGACGTTGTATGAGGTATCACTGTAAAGAGCAAAAGGAGCATTAGTGGCACAGTGGTAAACTGCTGTCCTGCAACCAAAAGGTTGGAAGTTCGATCCTGACCAGGGCTCATGGTTGACTCAGCTTTCCATCTTTCCAAGGTCGGTAAAATTAGTACCCAAATGAGAAGGGAGGATTCACTTGGGAAGGCCTTGATGCTGGGAAAGGTGGAGGGCAAAAGAAGAAGGGGACGGCCAAAAATGAGATGGCTAGAATGCGTTGTAGATGGGGTCGGCACAGGGCTGGGCGGGCTGAGGAGGATGGTAGAGGATAGAGGTGCCTAGAGGGCGATGGTCCATGGGGTCGCAAAGAGTCAGAATCGACTGTGCGACTGAACAACAACAAAATGTTGAGGGCAAGATTCTAATTAATTTGTGAACCGCCCAGAGGGCGGTATATAAGTGTGATTGCTTTGCTTTGCTTTAGAAATAAAGCTGAAATTCTGCCTGATGCTGTTTTTCAATGAAAATTGAAAATCTATGCATGCCTATTCAAAAGCAGTATCAATAAATTTAATGGGAATTGCTCTTAGGTGTTTCCTGTGGTTTCCTTAGGTGTTGCCTGAAATGTCAATGACTGGGGAAATGCTTTTAAGTAAAGGGGGAAGTTTTTTTCAAGAGAAAAATTAATAATATTCCTAAATAGGAGCACAAACACACACACACACACACACACACACACACACACACACACACACACACACACACACACACACACACACACACACACACACACACACACACACACACACACACCAGTAATTCATGATAATGCTTCATGTGTCTGATAAATTCAGGTAGCTGCCTTAGACTACACATGCACCTAGGCCAAATACTTAAAGGCTGATGTGCTATTTCAGCAAATGCACCTAAGAAAATTCTATGAGTGCCTCTCCATATCCTTGACAATAACGTATAAATAAATATAATAATTTAAAATTAATAAACTAATAATGTGTTGCCCTTGCCTGATAACTTTAAAACTGTTGCCTGAGGCAGCTGCTTCGTGCCTGGCCTTGGTTGTTCCTTAATTTTATATTTTCTTTCAATATTTGTGAAGCATAATTACTGTAATTTCATCTTTTGTTCTTGTCAATGCAATTAAATTTCTAACCATTTCCATTCCTGAAAAGTACAAGTTGGCAATTACAAGGCTAGTCATCACAGACATTCTTTCCTCAGTGTAAATATTCAGAGATCTGTGTTCTATGTTCCTCAGAAATGAATTACATATACAGTAAAAACCCAACTTACATATGCCTCGAGTTACATATAATTCGACCTATATAATGATTTTTGCACTAAAACCGTGTCCCGATTTACATAACACTATTTCCTATGGGTTTGCTTTGAGTTATGCAAAACATTTTTCCTATGGGATTGCTTTGATTTACATAAATATCATTTTTTCTATGGGTTTGCTTCGGGTTAAGTAACAAAATCCATTTTTCATATGGGTTTGCTTCGAGTTAAGTAAAAAATTCCTTTTTCATATGGGTTTGCTTCGAGTTAAGTAAAAAACCGATTTACATAAAAGCCTACAGGAACAGACTGTTTACATAAGTAGAGGTTTTACTGTATTTTTTGTGCATTTAGCTGCCTGAATTTCTTGCTAACCTAGATAAGTTTCCTTCATTATTTTGCTTAGCATTAGCTATGCTTCTTTGTTGGCATCAGGAGTCAGACTTGGTTTATTGCTTCTCTTTTATATTGCTGAATAAAAAGAAAGCAAGAGCTCTCAACAGATTTGTTTTGTGGTTCTTAATGTTCAGAATGCATAATAACACAATAAAATATTTCTGGAGTTCTCTTAGTAGAATCTGATCTGTGGCACCTGTTGCTAAGGGACATTACTTGACTCTGTCAATACCTAGCCTCTAAAATTAGCGGCCTCTGTTATTAACATCTTTGTGCTGGCCTTTCTAACTAAAAGCTGTGGAATTCTTTATTGAGTCAGTCGATCTCAGGTTACCTGAGAGACCGCATCGTCTCAAGAGTGTCTGCCCGTCCAACCAGAGCGGACCAGAGGAGCTCCCTAGTTGTTCCTTCAGGTAGAGGGGCTCACCTCTCTGACACACGGAGGAGGGCCTTCTCTGTGTCCGCTCCAGCCCTATGGAACCTCCTGCCAACAGAATTGAGGCTACAGACAGAATTGCTGCCTTTCAGGAAAAGTCTGAAAACCTGGCTGGAAGGGCAGGTGTGGGGCCCTAATGGGAATACGGCCCCGGCCTGCTGGTTCATTCCCAACTAGCCCAGTTGTGTCCTCCTTCTGTGTCTTTGCATTCCCCCCCTTTCACTTTTAGTTTGGTTTTAAATGGGGTGGGAGTAATGAGGGTGGATGAGTGGGAGGATGAGGGTGTTTTAACATGTTTTTATATATTTTTAACTGTTGAAAGCCGCCCTGAGTCGGGTTTTTACCTGAGTGGGCGGCATAAAAATCGAAATAAATAAATAAATAATAATAATATTTGATTTTTTTTCTTGCTGCCTTTCACTTCATTCAACATTATTGTCTTTTCTAACAAGTTCAAATCTTTTCATTGATATGTTCAAAATATAACTGCAGTTTGGTTTTTTGCATTTCTAGAGAGTTTTGGCCTGATTTCATCCCACTTATTTGTCTTTTTTGGCAGTCTCTGTTATCTGTAAAGCTCTCTTCCTATCAATAAAGCTCTCCTCCAATAGCCCATGTTTATGTGTAGAGTTTTCTGTTAGATAGTCTGAATCATGTACTGTACTGTATTTACATTGAAGAAATCATTACAGAATTCCGTGAGTCATTCTCCTGTTTCATTTCTGATTCCTAGGCCAAATTGTTTTACAGTGCTTGGTTCTGCTTTATTTTCTATTTTTGTTTTCCAGTCACCTGTTTTGATGTGTGATAGACTTGCTCCTAGTCATTTGCAAGGAGGTTTTTTCTTTCTTTTTCTTTAGCACCTGCAGTTTGAACATACATTTGGATTATGGTTGCATTGATATATATTTTTCAAGAAGTCTAATATTACTTACTGTACTTGTATTTTGGATTATAGCTCCCGATTGCTTGTGTCATATCTCACCTTTTTGTGCACTTATTATGATATTATACTCAGAACCTAAAGGAATGATTTGAAGTTCCTGATTTCTGTGAATGAACACCTTTTCCTTTTAAAAAAATTAGAAGCTTTTGATTTGTTCTTCTCCCAACTTCCCATGTTTACAATCTATTAGCTGGATTTTCTAAACACATATACAGTACGTATAGTTTCTGTATTCTTGGCTTTTGTATTAAACAATTTAGCCATCACTGTCACCTGTTTATGACACATGTATTGGATTATTTAGAATCAGATGTTACTAGATTTTTCATTACGAACTGCTTGGTAATGGCTATAAATTCTAACAGTTCTTCTTTCATGTTCTGATCAAATCCTGGACTGCCAAAATGAAGCCACTTTCTTCACTTTGTCATTGCACAAGCCCAAGTCCTCATTGGTGCATGTCTCTGGCAGAAATCGGCAGACCAGTCAATGGGCCAGACTCTGTGTCTCAATAGTCACACTGTGTGTTGTTGTCCACCAGCAGTCCACACTTGAGCATGTTGGTCTTGCATTTAGGGACTCTAACCATCAGCCTATTCATGATTCTCAAGGTGGCATAGGGGAGATTGAGATCTTCAGCTATATCCACCTTTAATGATGTTCCTTGCCCAGTGAGTACCTTCCTCCATCTTCTAATTTGGTTTTGCTCTTGTGTACCCTCAAGAATGTTTGTTCTTGCCATAAAGCTCTTCCTGGATCTGAGCTGGCGAACTTGAGGCTCATATCCATTCAGAGGGTGTCGAGGGTCATTCTCTTGCTTAGTTCTCTCAGTGTCTTCTGCTACTTCTCTCCTGATCTTAGATGGAGCAATACCAACAAGAGGGTATATTTTCTCAACTGGTGTAGGTTTGAGGCATCCTGTCACTATCTGCATGGCTTCATTAACAGTGATGTCAACTTGTTTTGCATGTGTGGATACACTCCATACTGGAGCAGCATACTCTGCTGCAGAGATACTCATGACTGAAGCTTATGTGTACAGCGTGGATGGTTGCATTCCCCATTTATATTTTGTGAATTTCCTGATGATGTTGTTCCTTGTATTAACTTTGGCTTTGGTATTCAGGCAGTGCTGCTTGAAAGAGAATGTCCGATCAAGTGTCACACCGAGATATTTTGGTGTTGAACAGTGCTGTAATCGGGTCCCTTGCCACGTAACATTCAACTAAACCCTTTCCTCTTGGTTTTGAAGATGGAAAGCACATGCTTGAGTCTTGCTTGGATTATACTTCAAATGGTTGATGTTGTAATATTGTCCTAATTCTTCAAGTGCTCCAGTGCGTTTTCGAGCTACCTCATCAAAGCTTGATCCTTGAATGGCCATTGCTGTGTTGTCTTGCATAGATGAACAGTTTTGTTTTGTCAGGAACTGGTTGATCATTTGTATATATATTATACAGTGTTGGAGACAATACACTTCCTTGGGACAGTCATTTTTTTGTAACATCCATCTGCTGTTCTTTCTATTCATTGTCACATAGAATCTCTGGTTCTAGAGGATGCTGCCAATGACCCTAGTAAGCTTGTTATCTTTGGTAGCTTATTTATTTTATGGAGCAGAATCCTATGATTGACAGTATCATATGCTGCAGCTAGGTCAATGAAAGCCACTCCAGTAATTTGCTTTCTTTAGAAGCCATCCTGAATGTGCTGTGTAAGATTAAGGATTTGACCACAACGTGATCTGCCCGGCCTGAAGCCTGCTTGCTCCTTTATGGTCTTTCCATCAATAAATTTAGAGATATGGTTGTGAATCATCCGTTCCAGTGCCTTATAAAGATGGCAAAGGAGTGATACTGGTCGGTAGCTTTTTGGGTCATCTGGGTCTTTGCTGGGTTTCAATAAAGCAACAACTCTAGCCTGTCTCCCCAATTTAGGAACCTTAAGTTGATCTATGCATTTTTCATTAATTGCAATAGCCATTCCAAAGTGCAGGGACCAAAGTGCTTTATCATCTCTGTTCTTACACCATCAATACCTGCTATTTTATTTGGTTTCATGCTGTTTATAGCTTCCTCCAATTCAGATGTCACAAAGAGGCTATTAAGTAAACCCTTCTCTTGTTCCTCTGGTTGGATAGCTTTTCCCCGCACCATTTTGTCTTGCATTTTTCCATTCTTTAGCAAGTGACTAGCTATTTTGTCTGCTGTTACTCCACTATAGTTTTGCTATGGCTGTGTTAAATCTCCACCTAAATTTTTAAGGAGTTTCCAAGCTTGTCTACCATTCTGCTTCATATCCAGGTTTTCGACTAATGTGCACCATCATGATTTCCAATTTTCAGCTAGAGCCTGCATAGTTCTTCCTCAGCTTGAACAATATCTTCCTGAAAAGGATCCTGGTTGTAGAGTGCCTGATACTTATCTAGCAGAGGTTTGATGTCATCAGTCAGACCCTGGATGTACTGGGTGCAGCATCCTCTTGGGATATTTTACCTTGATATTATTTTCACAAGATGGACAAATTCATGATATTTATCTGGATGCAAGGGGACCTGCTTCTGTCCAGCTGTTTCAAAAATTCGCCCATTTAGCATTCTTAAAGTTAAACCGTCTGCAAAAAGTCATTTCCTGGGGTTTCACTGCAGCATTTACTATGCACATGATGGGCCTGTGTTGAGTGTGTGGGATTGGATCATCAACAACTTTCATGCACTGTGCTGCTATATTTTTGCTAATGAAGATTATACTCCCTCTTCCATCTACCACTGTTAAAGGATCATGGACTAGTTGGAGGTCATTGGTGTCTGCTCAAGCTACAAGTTTTTCACCATTCTCATTGATTTGATTGATTTGATTTATTGGACTTGTAGGCCGCCCACTCGGCTATGCGACTCAGGGCAGCAAACGGCAATCACAATATATCACAATGCATTTAAATTAAATACAATAAAAATACAATATAATACAATGTGGCAAAACAGCAAAATAGCAAGAAATACATCAACAATATAATCAGTGCATGTAATAAGACAATTACAATTACAAAACAGTCACTCCCCTCCTAGTGGACAGTTACAGTCACTTCTCTCCGAGTGGGCAACGGGCCGAGGGACCGTTCCCCAGCCCCCAGAAGGTGGGTCCCAAAGGAAGCTGGGTAGTGGTGACTGGCCACCCGGAGAAGCCCGCAGCATTTCTTCTCCCTGGCCCCGGGAGGGTGGGGCCCGAGGTCAGCTGGGCGGTGATGTCCACCCGCCCAGAGCAGCCCATGGCTTTTCATCTGCCTGGCCCCAAGAGGGTGGGGTCCGAGGTCAGCTGGGTGGTGATGTCCGGCCACCCAGAGAAGCCTGCGGCTTTTCTTCTCCCTGGCCCCGAGAGGGTGGGGCCTGGGGTCAGCTTTGCAGTGATGTCTGGCTGCCTGGAGAAGCCTGCGGCTTTTCTTCTCCCCAGCCCTGAGAGATTCAGCTGGGTCAGCTGGGTAGTGAGGTCATTGGTTTGGTTATATCCCCAAAGCCTCACTGTGACAGTTAAAATCTCCAATAACAAAGTTTATTTGATCATAAGTAAAATTGTCCAGTTCGTTAAAACTAAAATTTGCTCCTGGCAGCTTATAGACAGAGGTAATGGAGAATTGTGGGGTTTGGATGGTGAGAATTTCAGTGTTGTTTGTTTCCACCAATGCAGCTGATATTATGCTGAGGCCAGGTCTAGCAAAAATTGCACTCCCATACTGGTCATGAAGTCTCTCAATCACTAGCTCCATTCCAGCCATGTTGGGTCTGTACTTTGCTGTCCCCCGATGTTTTTCCTGGAGCAGAAGTATGTCACATTTGTATTTCCTGTGGATATCTGCAAGGAGGACACTCTTATTACTGAAAAGTCCCTCAATATTTATTGAGGTCATTGTTATGGTTAGTCTTGACAAAGACTTTTCTGGTGGATTCATTCTTTAGTTTCTTTGGTCTGATCCGGTGTTTAAAGGATTAGCTGACAAGGATGCTGCCCAGGGTATGCCTGACTGTATTCACAATCTTCGTGGAGGCTCCTTCTGTTTACCCCAATTGTAACAGTCATACTTGTGAACTGTGTTCCCTACAGTATCTTTGTTAATAGTAGAATGGAGTCTCTCATCAGAAAATCCAACTGCTAAAATAATAATAGAAGGAATACACCACTAATTCTAATTACATTGAAAACAAAAAAGTTCTCAAAAGAAACTTTTCAATGTGAACTTGTCTGAAATAAAACTCCAAAAAATTCAGTTACTGTTTACATGTCTAACTGTTCTGAACCATTTGTAGATAAACTATCAGTGGATGTAAACTGAATAACTCAACAAAACAGTATATTTCACATACAGTATATCATAAATACAGTACTGTATATACTCGACTATAAGTCGTCCCAAATATAAGTTGAGGTACCTAATTTGGACCTCTAAAACATGGAAAATATATTGACCTGAGTGTAACTCAGGGGTGTAAAATGCAGCAGCTGCTAGTGAGTTTCAATAATTAAAATACATGAAAATACGGTAACATTAATTAATTTAGACATTTGTGTGGGTATGTTTTTGAGTGTTTATGTTGACCCGAGTATAAGTCAAGTCCCATTTCTGGACCTCATTTTGGGGGCTTAAAACCTGACTTATACTCGAGTATATACGGTATGCCTCAGATATACCCAGTGCAGTATGGACAGAGTGGTGGACTATGACTCAGGAACCTGAGTTTAAATCCCTGCTCAGCTACAGAAACTCACTGTGAGTGTAGAACTGGTAAAACAACTCCTGAAATATCTCACTTACTTTGAAAGCCCTATCAGAGTCAATATATGTTAGATCTGACTTGATGGCATATGACAACATACCCCAGATATCTTCCAGGAAATGTTACTGTACATTAAAGGGGAAAGAAATCTGCTTTTCACTTCCCTCTCCTTTGTCTTAGTCACTGATTATGACTCAATAACCATGGCTCAACCACATAGGAAATGTACCTGATAAGAGTGTAATCAGAGTACAAGTCAAATTTGTGCCATAAATCATAATCTGACCGTGTCAGTCCAAACAAGGAGTAGCTAAAAGAGAAGCTAGTGGAATGTCAAGGTTGGGGTATCTGGAGATCAATCAAACAGGAATGCAAGAAACGGAGTTAAGAACAGAGAACAAGGTGGATGTAATTGAACTTGTTCTAGGTAACTGGATATGATTTGAACAGCATATTTCTGCAGCAAGGCATTCCTTCCTTCCATTTAATTATTTCCCAGGAGCACAAGGTGTCTGATTCTCTCATTTTTGCCCTCAAAAACTATTTGAGGTCGATCTGGTTAAGGGGTAGAGACTGATCCAAGGTCACCCAGTCAGTGTTGTGGCTGAGTGATTTGAAACAGAATTTGAAATAGGAGCTCCTTAATCCTAGTTTGATACATATAACAGTATACAGTATAACGTAAATTCTCAGGAGCCCTAGATCTATGGAGAATTAAATCTGAAGAAGAGACTAGTCTACATCCATGAGTGTTCACCACAAGATTAGAAAAATCAGGGTTCTAAAGTGGTTTGTATTTAGAAGATACTGACTTCAGATTTAGTCTGAAAGAAAAGATAGCTGGCCTGCTCCCTCTGCTAAGATTAACTTATTTTGGAACACCCAATTAAGACTAAGGTCTTGCATCTCCCCAACTTAATGTGTATGTGCAGTGTGGTAATGTGCTGGGCACGCAATCCACCTACAGGTAAGAGATGCAGGATGTTGTTTGGGGGATTCTGGGAACTGATGTCTAAAAACGTATCTTTTCTGGTAACCTTTCTTTGCTCAGAGATATGAGACTCATTGGTAAGTCTTCATAGCTTTTACTTTCTAGATTTGCATGTGTAGGGAGGGAGTAGCTTTTCTGAGCTATGACCTTCTGTTGGTGATATCTGTCAGGAAGAGTTCTCTCCTTCATCAGACATGGTGGCAGAGATTAAGGAGAGAAGACATGGCATTAATGTTACTGACCTTGAAAAAGAAACAGAGTTGATATTAGTGATAATACCCCAGACTGCTTTGTGCAGCTTCTGGGGACTTGATGGCATTCATGTGAAAAAGGAGCATAAATTTGTGCTTGGAAATGGTAAAAAAAAAGGTGACTATATTAAAGTGAAAATTGTAATGTCCAAATGGTGGAAATAGCTTTTACGTTATGTATGTATTTTTTTTCTTATTCAAGGTTTAGAGCAGGGGTGCCCAAACCTTTCGGGCTGTGGGCTGGTCACATGGTTCAGATGTGCCCACACTATGGCCTGGGAGCCAGATCTGGCCCTGACACCAATTCATCTGGCCCTCGCCACTCCCAAAACCGGAAGTACAGGCACGTTTTACTTCCCCCTCTGGGAGCGACGAGGGTGGCATGGGCCAGATGAATTGGTGTCAGGGGCCGGATCTGCTCCCCCCTCCACCCGGACGTAGTTTGGGCACCCTTGGTTTAGAGTCTCCAGAGATGACCATTTAAAGTGCTTTTTCTAGTTGTCTTGGTTTTCTTTGTGCAAGGCCAGTGGCAATTGAGAGATGACTTCCGAAAGTCAATATCTGTTTCACTCAGTTGTGTCCTGTGACCTCTTACATAGTCTATAGGCATTACAGGTGACAATAACGTGTTAAGTTGTGAAAATTGTCAGCTTTTAAAACTGATATTTTTACCTTCACAGAAGACTGAAAATTCTTCAGAAATAGCTGTATTTTTCTATATGCCATAGTTTTCCATTTTTCTATCATATATTTTGTTTTTTCTTGTTTCTGTGTTAATGTGCATTTAGTTTGTGCGTTTATGTTACACTATATTAAAAATTATTCAGTATGTGTGAGAAAAAGTTATTCTTGAAGTCAAAGTTAAATTAAAGAGGACTATGGACTACAGTACTTCAATATTAGTGCTATCTGCTGGAAATAGCGAGAATATCAAGTTTGTTACAGGGACCAAAATTATGTGGCATTTTACTAAGCATGGGAGGGACTGTGTTTGAGCAGGCTTTTTATTTACCATATTTATTCGTGTATAACGCGCACTCGTGTATAACGCGCACCCCTAATTTTCCATGAAACCTCGGTATAAAATTTTGTTTCACACCACGCATTGTAATTGAATGCGTGGTGAAAAAGCTTGTTCATAAGAGCTACCTCCGGGCCATGCCTCGTCTCCCGCGCCACCCAATCAGATCCCGTCAATTTCTTCAAAGCCACGCCCCCGCCTCCCCTTCACCCACCGCAGCAATAGACAGCTGACCCAATTCTAAAAAGGAAGTAAAAGAGGCTTGCGACGGGGGTGGGACTCTGGGAGTGAGGAGGCGTATGGCGGGAAATGGCTGGAGGCGGAGGCCACGCCTCGTTCTGCTGGAGAAAACCACGCCGGCGCCGTCCTTGTAGGGTGGGTGACGTCATGCGCTCACTGAGTCTCCCGTGTGGGCGAGGAAATGAAGCGGCACAACCCTATTTGTGACGCACACTGTACACGACAAGGTGACGTGAACTCGCGGGAACTCACCATTCGCGCCCTCAAGGGACCGACCGCAACTGCCACACCAGTCCTCGTTTATAACACGCACCCCAACTTTGATTTCTTTTTTTGGTATAAAATTTTGCGCGTTATACACGAATAAATACGGTATTTGCTGTCTGTCCATTGTATGCCTGAGTGTGTGATGAACTTCCTGTGCAACTAAAACTGCCTTTCAACGATCCGATAGAGTTTTGACACTCATTTATAATTCCTTGGGATTTAAATGGATGGAGAAAGACAAATTCACCTGTATTTTTTTTCTCCTCAGGAGGTTAATTTTTTTCTGATCTCAAGTAGAAAGGATGTGGATCCCTTATTATAAAAGAAGCATATTATGTACTTCAAATAGGTATGTCCTGATGATAATGCTGTCTCGTCTTTTTTTTACAGCTACTGTTCTTACTTCCTGGATTGCTTTACACTGCCACTTAAGCCATGGACATCGCTGGGTTTCTGAAGTCTCAGTTTATATGCCACCTTCTTATCAGTTACATATTTATAGTGTCGGGACTGATAATCAACTCCATTCAACTCTTCACTCTTATTCTCTGGCCATTCAACAAGCAGCTTTTCAGGAAGCTCAACTGCAAGTTGGCTTACTGCATTTCAAGCCGTAAGATGTTTTTAGTAATTTTATTTCTCTGTTTGTGGGAGGGCAGGGATTTTCACTTTTGTAAACTGTAAAGCGTTTCATGTTGCTTTTTGCCAACTATGTGTTGTGCTGAATTGTTTTGATAAAATTAGAAAGAAAGAAAAAATCCTTTCCCCCTCATTTCCATACTGAAAAATTTTCTTGAAAGTTTACACGGCTTTGCCATTAGAATGAGCTGAGATGTACTAAAAGTCCAATCTTGAAAATAATTTTGAAACAACATTTACTCTTGAAACTTAAACAGGGATGGTACATTAGCACAGGGTTCTTCTGGAAAGTAGCAGAAAACTTCAAATGTTGCTATGGGGAAGTCTAGACTGGAAGCTTAATGAGCTCTGAAAGGTTAGCACTGGGAAAGAGAAATGTGTTTTAACATTCTTGTTGCTTGGTACCCTTGCAAGCAAGCAGGTTAACAATTTGAAGGATTACTTCTTGTCGAGCTAGTTTTGTTTATAAATTAAGGGACCTTATTAATGAATAAAAGTACTGTACTCACAAATGAAAAGAGATTGTTTCAGTGAGATGAGTTTATATCCTAATCCTGTGCTCACGGGGAACATCCATTGTTTACCAGTAGGTTTCACATTCTGATTTCTTTTTAGAAAGAGATTATAACATAAATCTTTGCAAAATAAATTGCAAGGTGGATGAAAATCATGTTTGAAATAAGTTTTAATTTTGTTTAGATCAGGAGTTCTCAACCTTTTAAAGCCGGGGGCCGGGTCATGCTCCCTCAGACAGCTTCGGGAGGCCGATGGTCATTTTCCCTTTCCTCCACCACATGGCACTTCCGGGTGCGGTGGAGGCAGTGGGAGGGGGGGCACATGAAATGGTGCTACAGGCCACATCCAGCCCATAGGCCACAGGTTGAGAATCCCTGGTTTAGATCAAGCTTACTTTGTCATGTTAAAATAAAACTTGGAAAATTAGAATATCATGCAAATGTTCATTCAGTTCAGTAATGCAACTTAAAAGGTGAAACAAATATAGGAGATAGACTCATTAAATGCAACGCGAGATAGTTCAAGCCTTACTTTGTTATAAATATTGATTCTTATAGCTTACAGTTTATGAAAGCCCCAACCCCCCAATCTCATGTACCCCATAATCATCACATAATCTTATGTAGGCTGTATGCCATGATCATCACAATTATAACAAATTAAGACATGACATCTCTCGCTTTGCATGTAGTGAGTCTATCTCATATATTTGTTTCACCTTTAAAGTGAAATGAATGAACACTTGCATGATATTCTAATTTTCTGAGTTTCACCTGTATTAGCAGAAAGACATATAGGGTAGGATTTTAAGCTCAGAGTGTATGAAATAACCATCATGGCCACCTCTTTCCTTGTAAATTTTGAACCGTCAAAAGTTTTCATTTTGCAGCAGCCCTCAGGCCAGCACTGAAGGGAGGGCAAGCGACCATACCACAACCATAAAATGCTGTTGAGAAACAAGAAGTCATTTCAGGCTCCAACCACAGAACTGCAATACATACTTCTTACTCATTCACAGGTTTGGTGTGTCTGGTGCCAAAGGCACCCAGCCAATATCTGACCCACTCCAGCCTCAAATTCACTTCTGTTCCTCTATCAAGTGAGTATCCAGAGATTTACATGGCAGCCTGGCAAAAATAGGAGCTCCATTGGGTCACTCAATGCCCCTGGCTACCACCCACTCCCATTAGTTTATCAGACTGGGCTTTAAAAACACACACAGAAAAAAACAGACTGTGGAAGGTTTAGAAACAAAGATACTTTCCTTGTTGCTTACTGCAGGACAGAATGAGCTTCCGTCTTTGTCCCAGCTCCTGCCAACCTAGCAGTTCAAAAACAAGACATTGCAAGTAGATAAATAGGGACCACTTTGGTGGGAAGGTAACAGTGTTCCGTGCGCTCCGGTGTCTAGTCATGCCTGCCACATGACCACGGAAATGTCTGCAGAAGCAGACAGTGCTGGCTCTTCGACTTTGAAACAGAGATGAGCACTGCACCCAGAGTCGGATACAACTGGCTTTTGAGCAAGGAAAACCTTTACCTTTAGTACAGTATATGCTGTTTTGGGTTGTTGTTTTTAAAATTCATCTTGAATAATTGTTGGATGTCATAGTAATAGCATGATGATAGTAATAATTAAGCTTAATGCTACAAAGTTATTTGTGGGAGCAAAGAATAGTCAATGGCCAAAGTCCTGTTGCACAGTTCTGCAAATGTAATTTTTATAGGTGATTTGCCACAAGTTAAGAACTCTGAAGGCTTTATCCGTTGCATGCATGGCAAGTTGTGCAAATTAGTATGCAACAGATCATGTCTACAATGATTTCTTAACTTATGGCAATTCGCTTCCAAAATCCTGTCTTTTATGTAACTGCACCACAGGAGTTTTAGCCTCTTTGTTTACAGCTGGCTGTTGTTTTAGGTTGAACCAAAATGGTGAGAAGAATTTTTGAAAACAACCATTGCAGAAGCCACCGCAGAACCTTGTTAGTCCTTTAGCTTTCCACAAAAGGCTGCCAATACCAAACAGTTGATGACAGATGTTAGGTCTGCGTGAAGCTTCCTCCCTCTACTACAGACTGGCAACCAGTTGTACAAGAGGCTCCCTGATGGGAGTGAGTTTTCTTCTCCACAGATGGCTTTGATGGCAAGCAGGTGCTGTTGCCTTTCAGAGCAAACCAAAGAATAATAGTCCCTACTTGGTTTGAACAATGCATGGTGTGTTGTTGCTGTTTTGTGTAGCCTTGGCTCCTGGGTTTCTTTATGAATAAAAGCATTGCTAATTAGTGTTCTTGTATATTTCAATAGAGCATTAGCAGACTTCTGGATAAAGTTACACTCTACTAATTATGATGTCTAGATTCCTTTATTTAGATGGGTATGTTGTGAATTGGTCTTCAGTGAATAGAAGAACTGCTTGATTTTAAATGTAAGGGCTTGCGGTAGAAGAGATGAAGAAAATGTTTCGTGTTGCTCAGAAGTCTAAATGTCAAAGGGTATGAAAAGAGTAATTTTACAAAATCAGACAATTAAAACTAGAACTATAATAGTTCAGATGGTAATGAAAAAGTAGTTATCTAATAGTAGCTGTCAAGCAGTCGGATTCCCCCCCACCCCCAATAAAAAAGTGGAATGGGATCATCTAAATATGATTCTGTATATATAGACAGAATTAGTGGCACATTCTAACTCTATCAATATAATGTAATCTGCAATACTTTTCCATTTATCACATTTATGTTGGTCTCCATTTCAGCCTTTGGGGGACTGTTGTTATTGAACCTAATATTAAACAAAGTGGAATGTGTGTACATGGGACAGACAAAACCAACAACAAAATCCACGAGCATCACAAACATTAGGTTCATATACATAAGATCGTGTAAAATTTCTGTACCCTAAAACTAAATGCATTATGTGCTAGTTAATAGAGGATTGCTTTTCTTTGTATATGTGGGCTGACTATAAAATACGTTTTCAGTACTGTATGTTCATATTTCATTTTCCTACCCTACTTTGTATCTCCAGTTAAGAAAGCAAGAGGGCTAGACAGTGTGGGAAATCTACATATCTTTCTTTTATAAAAACTACACACAGGAATAAGATGAAGATTGTCAGAAACAGGACAAATTGAGCTTGTCTTCCTTTCTTGCTCTAGATATATACTAAGGTTACCGTATTTTTCGCCGTATAAGACGCACTTTTTCTTCCCCAAAACTGGGGGGGGGAGTTGGTGCGTCTTATACGGCAAATACACATTTTACATGCATTAAAACTGCCCCCAACTTTGTGTGGCGCTTGCTCGCAGTCCTCTCCTTATGCAGTGTGTCCTGCGGGCTGGATTTGGGGCACGTACTGCGGGCTGTGGTGACTTCTGTGACCCTCCCTGCACGGCCAGGCTGTGTGTGTTCGGGCTTCCCTCTCCCTCCTATAGCGCGCCATGCCCCCCTCCCGACAGTCTAACCATGTGCTGCACGGGCATCATGCTGAGCTTACTGCCGGTACCTCCATCCATCAGCGCAGGCTGCGTCTCCTCATGTCTCCCCGAGCAGTCCCACTCCTTGCTGGGCAGTGTGGGCACAATTTCGCCGCTTCTCTGCATATCTCCCGGGCACCCGATCAATCCATGCTGCCCTGAAATGTCCGCATGTCTGCCTCCTCGTTCTGCCTCCTCCAGCCAATGCTTACTGCTGTCCGTACTCTGCCCCGCCCCGCTCCTAGTTGATTGGATGCCCGTGATTGATGGGCAGAAGGATTGATCCACCAAAGCTCCGCCCCCGAATCCCAGGGAGAAGATACCGCCCTCCCTACCTCATACTGCCGGTCTTGCTCCTCCCCCACTAGTCTATTGGATGCCCATGATTGATGGGCAGAAGAATGGCTCCACAAGCTCCGCCCCCGAATCACGGGGAGAAGACACACCACCCTCCCTACGTCATAATGTGCCTTCTGGGTAGGTCACAGACAACGTGTATGGTGTATGTGAGAAAGTGATCAGGCGGACCAACTACAGGGTAAATGAAATGTAAAATGTGCATACACATGCACACACACACACCTAGGGTCTAGGAGAGCTTAGAGCATAATGAACATTTAAAGCCAAGCATTGGCTGATTTTACTGATGATTTAAAGTTGCAGTATGGCTGTTCCTGTGCCCCCATATGATTATAAATTTGCCATTGGCCTTCTCCCCATATAGCTGTTCTCATGACACATGTATGTTACCCTTTGTGGTCAGTGTAACAGTCTGTAAACCAAGGCTGCAGTCTATCCCACAACATTCTCTCCAGCAGCAGTCACTCAAACCAGATGGCATATGAGGGGGTTATGAGACCACCAGATTAAATATGGGGATTAGAGAGCACCAGATGAAATATGAGGGGGTTACGAGACCACCAGAGGAAATATGGGGGGTTAGAGAGCACCAGATTAAATATGAGGGGGTTACATTTCTTGCAGAAAAATTATAGTACCATCTCCTCAAGATGTCTAAGCAGAAGAGAATGGCATATAAAGTTGCTTTCAAGCTGGAAGTAATTAAATTTGCTAAGGAGCATGGGAATAGAGCAGCGGAGAGACGCTTCGGGCCACCTCCAACTGAGAAAATGATAAGAGAGTGGAGGAAACAGGAGGATCAGCTCCAAAAGTTGGATAAAGGCAAGCACACCTTACGTGGACCAACTGCAAAGTGGCCAGAGTTAGAGGTGGAAGTGAAGGAGTGGATCGCACATCACAGGCAAAATGGACTTTCTGTCTCAACAAAAATGATAATCTATGAGGCCAGACGTATTGCTGTGGAGAAAGGCATTCGGGATTTCACCGGATCACCATCGTGGTGCTATAGATTTATGAAGAGATCTGGCCTTTCTATGCGCACCAAAACCAGAATTGCACAAAAAATGCCTAAGGAATACGAATCAAAGATTCTTTGTTTTCACAAGTTTGTTAGTGATGCGAGGAAGAAGAATACCGGTAACTTTGAAATTAGCCAGATCGGGAACATGGATGAAGTCCCGCTAACGTTTGATGTGCCATCTAACAGAACCGTAGATAACAAAGGAGCAAAAACCATAACCGTAAAAACCTCAGGGCATGAGAAAACCCACTACACGGTTGTGCTGTCCTGCTGTGCTGATGGTACCAAACTGCCTCCGATGTTGATTTTTAAAAGGAAAACGTTCCCAAAAGAAACAATCCCACGGGGAGTCGTCGTGCATGTTCACGATAAAGGGTGGATGGACGAAAATGGCATGAGGCTTTGGATTGACAAACCGATTGAGGCTATATTGGGTCACCAACAATATTTTTATACTGATTGCAGTCATATCTTCAGTAAATAATAATATCTGTGTAGACTTCAAAAAGTTTATTCATGAGTTTTTTGTCTTCAAAGAGTTTATTCAAGAGTTAAAAAGTCCTCCGGATTAGAAACTTTTTTCGAGTACATTCTTCATCAGAACAATATTGACTGTAAATACAAAAGTGAAGAAAATGATGTACCAAGTATTTTAAAAAAGACTGCATGAGACAATAATGGTGATAAAACCCATAGAGATACATGACTGAAACATATTAAGGTATATACAAATATGTTATAATGCTTACACATGCAATACATATATTCTTTATTCTAGGCTTCTGGGATATATACATTTTTTATTATTATTATTATTATTAATATTAATATTAGTTTGAGTGCATTCCTTGCCTCCCTCAACTTATCACAAGTTTCATGCCTCTCTATAGCTTTACTCTTATTGTGCTAAGGAACTAATTCAGTTTTCAGGCTAAAGAACTGCACTAACTAATGTTCCTGATAAAGTACCACATAAAGCCCATAAAAATACTACACAAAGACATGTTGAATAATGTTTACAAAGTTTATAGATATATACATTTATTTTATTAATATTTATTATTATTAGTTTGAGTGCATTCCTTCCCTCTCTCAACTTATCTCAAGTTCCATGCCTCTCTATAGCTTGACTCTTATTGTGCTAAGGAACTAATTCAGTTTTCAGGCTAAAGAACTGCACTAACTAATGTTCCTGATAAAGTACCACATAAAGCCCATAAAAATACTACACAAAGACATGTTGAATAATGTTTACAAGGTTTATAGATATATACATTTATTTTATTATATTAATAATTATTATTGTTAGTTTGAGTGCATTCCTTCCCTCTCTCAACTTATCTCAAGTTCCAAGCCTCTCTATGACAATTCTGGAAATTGATAAAAGGAATTGGGGAAAATTGTGAGGCTATGGTCAGGTTACGTCCAAAAATTGTATTGTTAGGGGAGGTGGAAGAGATTAAGATTGATAATAAGAAAGAGCTGCTAGTTATGTTGTTATCGATGGCAAGACAATTGATTGCTGCAGAATGGAAGAATAAGTTTGCAATAAGCAAAGACAGATGGTATGAAAACGTTTGGTGCTTGGCGATAAACAATAAATTAACGACAGAACTAAAGATAAAGAAGAATGATTACAAAAAACATGTTTTGGGAAATATGGAAGCCCTTTGTTATATTCGGTTTGACAAATAAGAATGGAGTTAAGCCGCACCAGGAAGCATACAAATTTTGGGGAAAGAAATAGTAGAAAATGGCATATTAACAAGATAGTATAAGCAAATTTCACTTTGTACAGCACAGGGATGGGATCAAGGTTTGGGTGGATGTTTGTTTTGTCATGTTTTTCTTTGTTATGTGATTTATAACAAAATAATAAAAATTATATATTAAAAAAATGATGTTGAAGTCAATTTTTCTTCCATCTCAAGTGATAGCCTTCCACTTATTCCTTAATATGCCTACAACTAAGGCAGTATGTCTGATTCTGCAAAAACCTCAAAATCAAAGAGTAGGCATTTTCTATTTTCCATGTGTACCTGTATGGCTGCACTGTGTTGAACCATAGTAGATAAAGGCCTTCTTCTAATTCAAATGTTGCTTTGACATTTGTCAAAGAGATAGCACAGATAATATGCATGATTGCTGAAAGCATTCAGCTTGACAATGGGAGATTTGAAAGAGCATTTTAGGAGAAAGCTGATTTTGGAAGTCCAGCAGATATTTCTGGTGAGCAACAAACCTTTCTACATTCTGACCAAACTGGAACAGTTAAGAGCTGACTTTGATGGCCATAAATAAAAATAAAGCTATTGTTAATGTTGAGATAAGGACATTTTTGTAAGAGAAGGATAGAAATGAAACAAGAGAAAATATCTTGTGTCTCACATTGTTCCCACTCCAATTCGTATGGCATCTTCATCTCCAAGTACCGTGATGGTGAACCTTGGCACTCCAGATGTTCTTGTACTTCAATTCCCAGAAGCCCAAGCACCTGTGAATCCACGGGTGCGTTTTACTTCCGCTTCCGGGAGCGACGAGGGCAGTGTGGGCCGGATGAATCACAGTAAACCCATTCGTGGGAATTGAAGTCCAAGAACATCTGGAGTGCTAAGGTTCACCATCCTAGTAAGAGTATAATGTGCTGCTATTTTGCATATTTTGTTTTAAAGCATGCCTGATAAAATTATTATGTCAGTTGGATTTTTCATGGTCCTTGGAAATCTGCTATTAGGCCCATTGTTCCATTCACATAGAGCCATTCCAAAACTAGAAAGTACTCAGGTGTTATTTCTTCCATGACTGAATGCTAACCCATGCAAGACTATTTCCCTGCTATTCTGGAAATTTATACAGGTGATTGTGTGGAATATCCATAGTATGCTTGAAGAAATCTGGGTAATCATGACCTTGTATTGTTGTTGTTGTTATTATATGCTGCTGTTTCTCATCCAACTATATGATCCCTAATATAGGGCTGTCAGGACAAAGAAATTTTACCATTGCAACCTCCCAAGGAGTTTTTATGACTGAGTGAAGATTTGAATCCAGATTTCTAGAGCTCTAATTCATCACTCTGTCCACTACACCATGCTCACTGTGCCTGAACATTTTTCTGTTTAAGCTCCACAAACTTATTTTTTGTTAATATATGAGAATGTTTTTAGTGAAACAGTGTCTTACCTGAACCATGTACAACAGGCAAGCCACTTGGCACAGATAACCAGAAGTGAGAAATACAACATAGATTTGTAATCTAATATATACTCTAGTAAGATCTTTCTGTACCAAGTATTTTGAAATGGTTAGCCTTCTTCAGTTATATATATGAATTTAACTGGAGTCACTGTAATTTTTCATCTTTGATTTCAAACCAGATTAAATAAGAAAGCAATGGTTTTGAACAAATAGGTGGTGACCCATTGCAATAGTAAAATGCCAGCAGGTTTCCTTCTGCCTTGCATTTATATTATGAGAAAACTCAGATTATTTTTGTCCTCTATTATAACAATGTCTGTAATGCTAATATAGATGTACAATAGAATAGAATCCTTTATTGGCCAGGTGTGCTAACACACCAGGAATTTGTCTTTGGTGCATATGCTCTCTATATACATGAAAAATTAAATTACATTTACTAGATCGTCTACTACCCTTAATAATAGGTGCTAATCATAATACTAACAACAATCTCACATATCCCTAGAGAAACAATAACAATACAATAAAATCACACAATTTAGTTATTCAGCAGATTGATGGCATTTGGAAAGAAACTATCCTTGTATCTGGTTGTTTTAGTATGTAATACTCTAAAGCGATGTTTCGACGGTAGAAGCTGGAACAAGTTATTGCCAGGATGTGTGGAGTCTTTGTATATTTTCAGCACTCTCTTTTTAGCCCGTGTAGTATATAGATCTTCAATGGAAGGTAGATTAACAGCAATAATTTTTCCTGCAGTCCTAATTACTCATTGGAGTCTATGTTTATCTTGTTGAGATGCAGAGCCAAACCAGACAATTATAGAGGTGCAGATGATGGATTCTATGATCCCTCTGTAGAACTGGATCAACAACTCTTTAGGCAACTTGAGTTTTCTGAGTTGGCGCAGTAAGGACAGTCTCTATTGTGCTTTCTTAATGATGTTCCTAGTATTAGATGACCACTTTAAATCTTGAGATATGGCAATACCTAAGAACTTGAAGGAATCCACTATTAATACTGGATTATTTAGTATTGTAAGTGATGAATATGGGGATCGAATCCTCCTAAAGTCCACTATCATTTCTACGGTTTTGCCTGCATTCAATTCAGATTATTTTGACTACACCACAAGACTAGTTGTTCAATCTCTTTTCTATATGCAGACTCATCATTGTCTCGGATAAATCCAATCACTGTCATCTGCAAACTTAACTATTTTAACAGAAGAATCTTTTGAGGTGCAATCGTTGGTATACAGGGAGAAGAGAAGTGGAGAAAGCACACAGCCCTGAGGAGCTCCTGTACTGATTATTCTGGTTTCTGATCTAATTTTACTCAGTCCGTTAGGAAATTTAGAATCCATTTACAAGTCTGGTCCAGTACAGCCAGCTGTCTTAATTTAGTTATAAGAATGTCCGGAAGGATGGTGTTAAATGCTGAACTGAAATCAACAAAAAGGACCTTTGCATTGGATTTTGGAGATTCAAGATGGTTTAATATATAGTATAAAGTCATATTTACAGCATCTTCTGTGTGATGCAACAAATGTACTGTATCTGATTTTCTACTGCTCCTTGCAAATAGATTTTTCCTATTTACATCCCCCCGCCCTATCTGTACATAGGTTTTAGTCTTCTTCTTTTAAAATATTGGGTTAACATTGCTTATAACAAGAACAGACGTTTTGTAACATGGTGCTTAGAACATTATTAGTCAAGCTAATATTTAAATTGACATGGCCAATTTTTTGGGGTGGGGAATTATAAGCCCTTAGGTTTTTAGAGAATTGATTGCTGTTTGAATGCTGCACTTCCCAATGCATGAGAGTTTTAGGGATTAATAACATTAAAATAACCTTCAGTTGTCAGGCACTGCAAAAGTTTCAGGACACATTCTGTAGCCGGAAGGAATCTTATGATGGTTCATGATGTTTGTTTTACTAGTAATATCACTTCACAGCAATAGTGATGTCCTCTGGCATCTCATTTCAGTACTGTGTGTGTGTGTGTGTGTGTGTGTGTGTGTGTGTGTGTGTGTGTGTGTGTGTGTGTTAGAAGATGATGTCCTTGGTACAAAGAGTGTTTAGATTTTGTCCTTTTGATATTTCCCAAGTTAATAAGTGCATTAATAATAAGAAAACATTATACCTAGAGAGCTAATAGAATTTGCCGTAAGTATTCTTATTGGCCAGCAACACAAGGCTCTTTGAAATTGAAGCATGAATCTAAAGTCCTTGGTAAGCATTTGTACATAATAGGTTTAGAAATATACAGGGGTTGTAAAAAAAAAAAGACCTATATATACAGTGGTGTAAGGTAGCCAGGGGACTTCGGTGGCTTAGTGGTTAAGATGCTGAATGGCAGCTCAGCAGTTTGAGACCTGAGTGCTGTATAACGGAGTTAGCATCTGCCTCCTGCCAACCTAGCAGTTCGAAAGCAAGAAATTGCAAGTAGATAAATACCACTTCGGTGGGAAGGTAAGCAGTGTTCCATGTACTCTGGTGTCTAGTCATGCCTGCCACATGATCATGGAAACATGAGCATGGAAATGTCTGCAGAAGCAGACAGCGCTAGCTCTTCATCTTTGAAACAGAGATGAGCACTGAGCCCTAGAGTCGGATACGACTGGCTTTCGAGCAAGGGCAACCTTTACTTTTACCTAACATAGCCAGGGCCAACTAGGTCAAAACATCAGCACTTTTTGTCACCTGATTAGCACCTCTCTCAAACTTATTTGTCCTTCTCTGAGTTTAGTTGCAGTTTTCATAGTAGCTGGATAGGGAGATAATCTCATGGCAAGGAACAAAGTCTGTGATGAGCGTCATTTTGCAGGGGCAAGCTTGTGCCTGTAACAATCATGGGCCATTTCTTTCTCTCTCTCTCTGGAGTGTGGGAAACAGTTTGTTATTAATGGTAAATTGTTACATTAGATCACATAGGATTGTTAATTTATAAAAAAAATGTTCCTGTCTGCCCTGCCTTCTGAGCTTTAAAGCAGAAACATTTTCACCCTTCTTCTTGTGTTTCCATTCAAGATTAAGTCTGACAGGGGTGCACTCCTTGTGTGTGAAGTATTATCACCTGCCAGATTATTTTATCTCTTTGTTGCACTTGTCAGTTTCAGTAGCCTGAGCTGTTTAGTTTCAACGGGTTCCAGCAAATCTACAAGAAGGGCAATTACACCTCTGTGCTGAGCATTTCTTCCAACCACTGCTCCCCCAAATGCCCAAATCTTCCCGGGTTCTCCAGAGAGATTCCCCACTAGGGCAAAATAGCAAAAATTTCCAGACCAAAATAATAATAATCACCAAATAATCATCCTACCACATCGGCTTCCTGTTCAGCAGGAATTTAGATTGGCTTTCCTTGTTTTTCAAAAAAGGTGTTGTGAACATGCCTCTCTCCTTATCTTCCTTTTGAGCTCAAAATGTCACTTATGTTTAATCTATTAAGCTGACCTTGAAATGTCACAACTGCATCACTCCTAAGATCTGTGGTGGCAGTGGTAGCATTTTTATGGATGTGCATTTTAGAAAGAATTTGAATTCTGTATTATATCTTCTCTAGTAACATTGTCTGCTTAATTCCTTTAGTAATAGTTGCTTTAAATCATTTGCTAGAATGATAGTTATATAAGGTTTTCAGTTTTAATGTACGGTAGTTATGATATTCTCAGTCCTTTCTTATCTTTGTGGAGGCTATGTGAAATATTTCAAGAAATTACTGGGTATATATGAGATTTAGCAGACCTAATGTATATCTACACAATCAGTATTGTAACAGGTTAATAAAATATAAAGTGCTCCCCTGGAAAAATATTAACCCTTCAGTTTTATTATACTAGAAGGAATGAACAATAGGCTATTCCTTTTATGCTCACAGATCTATACTACATTCTCCTTCGTATAGTTTGTGAATCCACACTCATGGGTTATGCGCCTGCGCAGAACGGCCGATCGGAGGCTTGAAAAGCTATTGGTCAAAAGTTTTGGCGGTAAGACCGCCCACCGTACCGCCCACCCTGAGGCGCCCACGCGCAATTTTACCTCAGTTCTCTTCTTTCCGCCGTAGCAGCAGGACGATCGTTGAGAGCTTCCTCAATTTTTTCGCCCTTCTGAGGGAAAGTCTTTTGGCAAACTTTACAATTTTTTTCGGTGATCTTGTCCTTCGGGCAGGATCGCCACCCCGGTGCTGTTTCTTCCTTCTGGTGGACTCAGTTACCTACTCGCTTCGGTCACCTACTGGCCAGCCCTTCGGGGTAACCACGTTCCAGAAACTTCCGTTGGAAGAATTTTTCTTTGATGGCCGCGGCCTTCAAACAGTGTTCGGCTTGCCTGAAAAAGTTTCCGGCCTCCGACGGGCATAGCCTCTGCCTTTTCTGCCTGGGGAGTCTCATCAGAGCCAGTCTTGCCCTCACTGCAAGAAATTCACCCGTCTGGCAGTGCAGAACCGGAGCTACCGGCTCAAAGCCCACCTGATGGAACTCTCTCTGGCTCCCGTTGTGGCCGCTTCTACTTCGGCTAGTGTCTCCCAGCCTCCTCCGCCTTCGGCTTCTTCTTCCGCTCTCCCCATCAAGAAGAAGAAGAAGAGGGACAAGAACGGAGAGAAGAAAAAGAAACATGGGTCGGAGAAGAGGCGATCGCTCCCGCCTACTCCGCGCACTCCTGTTTCTCCGGGACCTTCGCCGCCATACTCGGTCGCACGATGTCCGTCTCCTGGGTCTTCCATCTGGGGAGGACGGTCCTCCTCGGGATCGCCTGAAAAAGGACGCAGGGCTGGGGCTCCAGCTCGCCCACTTCAGGTGCTCCCGTCACCGCCTCGTGGGAGGGCCCGCTCGCCTATGAGACAGGCCTCCGTCTCCCCAAGGCCCAGGACTCTGACGCTCGACGACGCGGCAATCACCATGCCGGCCACCATTTCGTCGCCGATTCTACCAGCCACCGTTTCGTCGCTGATTCTACCGGCCACCGTTTCGTCGGCCACCGTTTCGTCGCTCCCGACGGTTCCGGATCCATCCCAGATGGAGCTCCTGAAGGGGATGTTCGAGGTCATGGCTCAGACTTTTGCCAACCAGTTTAAGACCTCAATGCCTGCGGCCTCTGCGGCTCCGGTACCGACCACCGCAAGCCCCAGGGATGTTGGCCCTGCTGTGGCCCCACCGACCTCCCGAGGGTCGAGTGTCCGCTCCGCTGGCCCACCCACATCGTCGCGGGTTGGTCCAGACGTTGAAGCGGTGGACTCCCATCCCGCCGGCCCGCCCAGGCCGTACTGGCGCGGTCCCGACGTGGATGTAAGAGTTCCTCCCTCGTCCTCCGATCACTCCAGCACCTCTTCGGAGGAGGACGAGGGAGACGTCGATGCCGAAAGGACGCCGGACCAGGCCATCGGCGTGGTGGACCCACCACGTGGTGAGGACCAACGCTCGCTTACGGCCATGCTGACGCGCCTGGGGACCGCTCTGAACTTAAAGGTCAACCAGCCGCCACTGGAGGGTGAGGACCAAATGACCGCCAAGTTGGACAGACGCGCGGTACGGCCGGTCCATATCACCATGCTTCCATCCATGTTGACGTCGGCGAAGGCGACATGGAGGAAGCCGGTGTCAGCGCACTCCGTTTCGTCCAGGCTCGACGGCATGTATAGAGTCCTGGACGAGAACGTCGAGTTCCTGCAGGCACACCCCCTGCCAAATTCCCTGGTGGTCAAGGCTTTTCAACACAGGACGGCCACCAGCGGGTTCCCGGTGCCTTCGACCCTGGAAGGGAAGAAGTTGGATGCGGTGGGCCGTAAATTCTACGCCACCGGTTCCCTCTTTCTCCGCGCCGCCAACTACTCGGCTGCCATGGGCCTGTACCAGTCTCACCTCTGGGAGCGAGTGAAGGCCGAAACGGCGATGTTGCCCGCTGACGCCCAGAAACAGATCAACGCGCTGGCATTGATCCGTTTCCGCTGACGCCCAGAAACGGATCAACGCGCTGGCATCCGAAGGCGATTTCCTGGCGGAGCAACAAATGAGAACAGCCAGGCATATCAATGACTATGCGGCGAAGGACATGGCGTCTGCTATCCTGCTCCGTCGTCATGCCTGGCTTAGGGGCACCTCCCTCGATGATGCTATGAAGAAGCTCATCGAGGAGTTTCCCTTCGACGGGCAAGGCCTCTTTGGACAGGACACGGACAAGGTCCTCAATGAAATGCGGCAGACCAACTCCATCGCCAAGTTTCTGGGGCTTACCACGCCAGCTCCGGCTGCCAGGCCGAGGTTCCAGCCCTTCACGCGGCGATACCAGGGGAACCCGCAACAACAGGGTGGCCCCTTGGAACAGCCAAGGTCTGGCTCCTTCAAGCAATGGCGCCAGCACAAGCCCCGTTACCAGCCCTACGGGCACGGCAAGCGTTCGGACGCTAAGTCCAAGTCGTGCGTTTGAAGCTGCGACGGCCGAGTCTCTCTCGCTCCACATCCCGTACCTCCCCATCCGGAACTTCCTCCAGGTATGGTCAGGCATCACGGACGACCGGTGGGTCTTAAAGATCTTGTCCTCTGACTACACCATCGAGTTCGTGCAGGCGCCTCGGGTAGGACGACATCGTCTCACCACCTCGTCCCCCCATTTGGAGGAAGAAATATCAACTCTCCTGTCCAAGGGAGCCATCGAGCGGGTGGCGCCGCCCGACTGGGACAACGGCTTCTACTCGAGGTACTTCGTGGTTCAGAAGAAGGACAGAGGACTTCGCCCGATTCTGGACCTGCGCCGCCTCAACAAGTGCATCCACACCAGGAAGTTCCGGATGGTTACCCTGCAGACCGTCCTTCCCCTCATCAACAAAGGGGACTGGTTCACAGTCATAGACCTCAAGGACGCTCACTTCCATGTCTCCATCCTCGAGGAGCACCGACGGTTCCTCCGATTCGGCATCGGCGATTCGGTGTACCAGTACCGATGTCTACCATTCGGTCTGGCCACGGCACCACGAGTCTTCACCAAATGCATGGCTCCGGTGGCTGCCTTCCTTCGCCAGCGGGGAATCAGGGTCTTCCCATACATCGACGACTGGCTGATTGTACCCCCCACCAGCTCGTCGGCCATTCGGGACACGCAGTACACGGTCCACCTCATGGAGAGTCTCGGCCTCAGGATCAACTTCACCAAATCGAAGTTGATTCCCTCTCAACGCGTCGAGTACATCGGAGCGGTACTCGACTCGCTTGCCGCCAGAGCCTTTGCACCCCAGAAGCGCTTGCAGGATATTGCGCAGGGAGTGAACGACCTTCGCACCAGACCGTGCATCAGGGCAAAAAAGGCTCAAAGACTGCTAGGCCTTATGGCCTCAACGACGGCTGTGGTCCCTCACGCCAAGTTAAAGTTCCGGTCCCTACAGTCGTGGCTTCTGCACGAATTCGACGCGCTCCGGGAGAGTCAGTCCAAACGGCTAACTCCGTCTCCGGAGCTGAGGGACCAGCTGATGTGGTGGACGACGCCACTCAACGTGACAACGGGGAAGAGCTTTTACCCCCCGCAACCCTCGTTGCAAATATTGACCGACGCAAGCAACCTCGGCTGGGGGGCTGCCTGCGGGACTCTCACAGTCAACAACCCTTGGTCGCCTCAGGAGATGGCGCACCATATCAACTACTTGGAGCTACTGGCCATTTGGAAGGCCCTCCGTTCCTTCGAGACCCTGCTCATGGGCAAGGCGGTCCAAGTGGCCTCGGACAATACCACGGCTGTGGCGTATCTGAACAAGCAGGGCGGAACACGATCTACCACCCTTCTTTACCTCGCTGTGCAACTCTGGGAGTGGTGCCTGGAGAGGCACATTTTCCCGATTGGAGTGCACATTCAGGGCAAGCTGAATGTCCTGGCCGACCATCTCAGCCGCCTCACCTCGACGACCCACGAATGGGAACTGAACGATGAGGTGTTCCAGTCACTTTGCGAGGCCTGGGGGACTCCGAACATCGACCTCTTCGCATCGGAGTCCAACACGAAATGCCACAGGTACTGCTCCAGGGCAGGCATCGGTGTCAACTCCGAGGGCGATGCCTTCATGAAACGGTGGGATCAGGACTATTTCTACGCTTTTCCTCCGTTTCCTCTGATCCAGAAGGTCCTCACCAGAATGCTTCAGCAAAGGACCAGGGCCATCCTAGTGGCCCCAGCATGGCCTCACCAACCATGGTTTCCGCTGCTGTTGCGCATGTCATCTCAGTATCGCACGCTACCGGAGTCACCGACGCTTCTCCAAATGGAGCAGGGCCAGCTCCACCACTCGGACCTGCCCAGCCTCCACCTCACCGCGTGGAGGATAACCCCAGACTGTCCAGGATCCTGGAACTAGCCAGGCGCCCTTCCACAAGGAAGTCCTACGCTTCCAAATACAGACACTTTTGTGCTTTCCTGGCATCTCAGCACACCCTCCTCTCGCAGGTGGAACTGCAGGACGTCTTGACCTACCTCCTCCATCTGGCGGAGTCTGGCCTCAGCATCGCCTCCATCCGAGTACACCTCGCAACGGTGGTGGCTCACTCTCCAGCTGGCTCACCCGCTTCCGGCGCTTTCCGCGACCAAACGGTGAAACGTTTCCTCAAGGGATTGCGGAACGCCTTCCCTCCGATCAGGACTCCGACAGCCCAATGGTCACTCTCTACCGTCCTTAACGCGCTCACCAGGACTCCTTTCGAGCCCATGGCTACCGCGGATGCTCATCTCCTCACGTGGAAGACGGCCTTTCTTGTGGCCATCACGTGTGCTCGGCGAGCTGGTGAGCTGGTCGCCCTGCGGGCAGACGCACCCTTTCTCCAATTCTTCAATGACCGTGTGGTACTCCAAGCGGACATTACCTTCCTCCCCAAGGTGGTCTCCCAGTTTCATATGGCACAGACTATCTCCTTGCCAACATTCTTCCAGAACCCCGCTAACGCCCAAGAAAGGACTTAGCACACGCTGGATGTCAAACGGGCTTTATTGTTTTACACCAGCAGGACAAGGGAGTTCAGGAAGTCGCAACGCCTTTTCGTGGTGTATGGGGGCAAGTCCAAAGGTGA
This sequence comes from Bradypodion pumilum, assembly GCA_035047305.1. Taxonomy (NCBI): domain Eukaryota; kingdom Metazoa; phylum Chordata; class Lepidosauria; order Squamata; family Chamaeleonidae; genus Bradypodion; species Bradypodion pumilum. The sequence goes on from JAWDJD010000001.1 coordinate 96,008,783, forward strand.
ACCCATCTCTGCGCAGCGGTTCTCCAAATGGATCACCTCTACCATCTACTTGGCCTACGAGTCGGCATCGCTGCCCCCTGCACCGCATGTCAGGGCGCACTCTACCAGAGCGGTTGCAACATCCACGGCCTTTCTGGAGGGCACACCGCTTGAGGACATCTGTAAGGCTGCCACCTGGTCCAGACCTTCTACATTTGTCCAGCACTACAGGGTGGACACCAGAGCCACTGCGGACGCCAGGCTTGGCAGTGTCGTCCTCACTCGGGGGCTCCGGGCCCATCGCCCTTGACAGTTCACCCTGCCTGACCGTCATCATCTTCATCGTGGGATCATCTCATCCGACTGCCCACCGACCAAGTAAGTGTGAGCTTGCTAATTTCCCATGAGTGTGGATTCACAAACTATACGAAGGAGAAAGTTCGGTTTCACTTACCAGTGATAACTTTCGTTCTTCGAGTATATAGTTTGTGAATACACACTACCCACCCTGCCTCCCCTCTTGAGCTGCACGGATGAGATCAATTGGTTTATCCTGTGCTTGGCTTAAGTATGGAACTGAGGTAAAATGGCGCGCGGGCGCCTCAGGGTGGGCGGTACGGTGGGCGGTCTTACCGCCAAAACTTTTGACCAATAGCTTTTCAAGCCTCCGATCGGCCGTTCTGCGCAGGCGCATAACCCATAACCCATGAGTGTGTATTCACAAACTATATACTCGAAGAACGAAAGTTATCACTGGTAAGTGAAACCGAACTTTCCATGTAATATGCAGTAAATGAAACAGGTTGGATAATTCTTTAGTGCACATTTCTTTCCTGTGTAAACCTAGGGCTGTCTATGCTGAAGAAAGTGTCAAGATTTTGCCAGATGCGGAGAGGCCCATATTAACCTCCCAGATGTACTAACCTGTTTTTCCTTGTGTGAGTGACCCAAGGGAATCAATGTGTTGATAGCTAGGGAATCTTCCTACCCTGGCAACCTTCCAACTCCTTAGTTTGACCTTAGTAAACCGGTTTGCAGGAAGTTTCAAATATGTATGAAGTTGAGTGCTTTTAACTTCAACACTGACAATGCTAGAGAGTACTACCAAGTTACCAGGCATAAAAAATAAATAGGCTGGTGGTACATGGTTAAAGCAGTGGCTCACTTTAGGTGCCAGAAACCATATTGAGCCACAATGCACACAAAAGAGTGAGACTTCTTAAATATTACAAATGATAAAAAGAGTAAGAAAGACAAATTTTGTCAGTAAAAGTATTTCTGGTGCTTTAGTGTAAGGGACCAAAGACAATGAAACAGCCGAAGGGTTGGCTTAACACAGGTTTATTGCATGATGATCCGGAGGAACATGTGGTAATGGCGGATGGGTAGCTCAATATATACAGCTGGCTATACATTTGAATGTGGCTCGTTGACAGACTATTGGTTGCTGCCTGCGTGACGTCGTAGGAGGTCACGCCCTTCTTGACCAGGTGAGGAAGTCGCCGGGAATCTTCCCGCGCTGCTGAACCAGGTGGCTATGATCCATTAGAGCTGGACGCTCGCTACTGCCCTCTGGTGGTCACTAGCCCGCGTCCCCTTATTAGGCTTTACATTGATACAGGTGATGGTTATAATGTTGCACACAGAAAGGTTACATTGATAACACATGGTAAAGGTACATTGTTAAAGGCACTGCTTTACAGAACACAACATCCCTCCCCCCTAGGATGAGACGAAATCTCTCAGCCAAGATGGCTTGTTGCATGTGCGTTTGGGCCGTGAAGAGGGCTGCCCCCCCGGGGGCGTTATTGCTTCTTTGTTCCCTGGTCCCTTGTCCTGAAATGGGAGAGGGAGACTTGTTAGTGGCTTGCCGCTGTCTGGCGGTCTTAGGGGAAGGGAAAAACTCCATTGTGGGCAGACCGGGGGCCGTCGGGACTAACGAAAAACCCCTCTTCTCGCTTGGACGGGTGGGGGACCACTCCGAAACCCCCCCCCCGGTTCTGAAAATCAAAATCTAAGTTGGTAGGGGTACCCGCATTTGTGGGGACCTTCCGCGAGATATGTATGGGGTCGGGTTCCTCCTCCTCGGAAAGATCCCCCAGGGTATCTATGAGGATATCCTCCTCCCCCCTTGGTGGGGGCCCACGGTCCCCTTCTCCTCCCCCTTGGGCTAAACGGGTGGGGGAGAACCCTAACGCTGACTTATTTCCTGCGTGAACCGTGTCCTGCTCATCGGAGACCCTGCGTCGGAGCTGGTCTGCGTGCCGCCTCCATAGGAGCCCTGTGCTGGTTTCCACGCGGTACGACACGGGGCCGGTTTGTTCCATGACTACGCCCGGCACCCAGGCTGGGCCTGTGCTGGCGTAATTCCTGCAATGCACGGGGGCGCCTATGCTGAAACTCTTTGTAACTTCCAGCCCGATGTTCCTTCCTTTGTCCTCTACCCTCGTGGGGTCTAGCCTAGTAAGGATGGTGGTCAGCTTCCTGCGCATTAAGAGCTCTGCGGGGGAGTATCCTGACGCCAACGGGGTCACCCTGTACCCTAGCAGAAACTGACACACTTGTAGGTTCAAATCCCCTGGGCCCATGCGCCGCAACGCGTCCTTCGTGGTGCGGACGAGGCGCTCTACTTGGCCGTTGGTGGCCGGGTGAAACGGGGCGGAGGTAATATGCCGAACGGCGTTAATCTCCATGAATGCCTTAAACTCGGAGGACGTAAAACAACTAGCGTTGTCGCTAATTAACGTGTCGGGTATGCCGAACGTGGAAAAGAGCCTCCGCAAATGCCTAATGGTCTGGGCCGAGGAGGTGCTCGTGACTGGGATAACCTCCAACCATTTGGAGAAAGCGTCCACTACAAGGAGGAACAGGGTGCCTCTGAATGGGCCCGCGAAATCAACGTGCACCCGGGACCACGGCCCCTTAGCCGCATCCCATTCCCTGTGGGGAAGGCGGGCCTCCTCCGGTCTGGAGCATTGGCAACCTTCACAAGTGCCGACCATGTGCTCGATATCGGCGTCTAGCTGGGGCCACCAGAAGTAACTCCGGGCCAGCGCCTTGGATCGCACGATGCCGGGGTGGCTGACGTGAAGCAGTTTGAGCACCCGCGGCCGAAGGGAAGTGGGAATCACCACCCGCTGCCCCCACAAGAGACACCCCCTCTCTAGGGACAGTTCTAGCCTTTTTCTGAAAAATGGAGCGAACTCCTCCGCTGGGGAGGATGCGGGCCACCCTTTCTGCAGCCAGGAGCTTACTGTCGCTAACGTTTTGTCTTTCTCTGTCGCTTTGGCAATGTCGGCGGGCACTACGGGGGGCGAATCCAGCACCTCTATCATGAGAACCTGATGGTCCCGCTCCCCCATGCTCACCTGGCTGGGCGTTAGGGGAAGGGGAGACCTAGATAGGGCGTCCGCATGGCTGATCTCTTTCCCGGGCCGGTAGACCAACGCGTGCTGATACGCGTTGAGAAAAATGGCCCACCTGAGCATCCTTGGGGACAGGATTTGAGGGGTGGGCTTATCCGCGGTAAAAATGCCTAGCAGGGGTTTGTGGTCCGTCACAATGGTGAAGGGGCGGCCATACAGAAAATCGTGAAATTTTTTCGTCCCCGAGACTATCGCTAAGGCCTCCCTGTCCGTCTGTGCGTAGTTTCTCTCTGTTTGGGACAGGGACCTGGAGTAAAATGCTATCGGGGCCTCCCTTCCGTTCTCCAGCACGTGGCACAGCACCGCCCCCACCCCTACTGGAGATGCATCACAGATCAGAACTACTGGGCGTTTGGGGTCGAAGTGGGTCAGTATGGCGTCGGACGCCAGGAGGCTTTTCAGCTCACTAAATGCCCTCTCTTGGGCATCGCCCCACTTCCATGCCTGTTCTTTCTTTAGCAGCTTGTGTAGCGGCTCAGCCACCGCTGCCTTCCAGGGGAGGAAGGAGTGGTAAAAGGTACATTGTTAAAGGCACTGCTTTACAGAACACAACAGGTGCAGAAGCAATAATCAGAGGCAGAAGCAAAACAGCAAACACAACATCAAAAGACTAGCTAAACTACCTAGTATTTCCGTTCTAGCATTGTTGTTGTTGTTCAGTTGCACAGTCAATTCCGACCGTTTGTGACCCTATGGACCATTGCCCGCTTGGCACCTCCAACATCCTCTCAACCCGCCCAGCTCTGTTCCCATTGCATCCACAATACCATCTAGCCATCTCATCCTGTGACCATTGTTGTGTTTTGACCGCCCTCTTCTTCTTTTGCCCTCCACCTTTCCCAGCATCAAGGCTTTCTCAAGTGAATCCTCTCTTCTCATTTGATGTCCAAAGTACTTTAGCTTCATCTTTATTATTTGACCTTCTAAGAGTCATGGTTGATTTCTTCTAAGATCGACCTATTTGTTCTCCTCGCTGTCCAGGGGACTCTCCAAAGTCTCCTCCAACACCACATCTCAAAGACCTCTATTTTCTGCACTCAGCTTTCCTAATGGTCCAACTCTCACACCCATACATTACCACCAGGAATACCATTGCTTTGACTATGCAAATTTTTCTTTGCAAGGTGATGTCTCTACTTTTAACTATGTTCCCTAGGTTTCTCATCGCTTGTCTCCCATGAATCAGTTGCCTTTTTATTTCAGGGCTGCAATCACGATCTGCAGTGATATTTGATCCTAGGAATGTAAAGCCTGTCACTGCTTCTACTTCTCCCTCTTTCTATTTTCAAGGAACTGATAGGGCCTGTTGCCATTATCTTGGTTTTCTTGATGTTGAGTCTCAAGACAGCTTTTGCACTCTCTTCTTTCAGCCTAAGCAGGAGCCTCTTTAGTTCTTCCTCACTTCCTGCCATTAGGGTAGTATCATCTGCATATCTCAAATTGTTGATGTTTCCCCTAGCAATTTTGATTCCAACTTGTGATTCGTCCATCCCTGCATTGCGCATTATGTGCTCTGTATATAAGTTGAATAAGCAGGGTGACAAAATGCAGTCTTGTCTTACTCCTTTTCCTATTCCAAACCACTCAGTCATTCCATATTCTGTCCTAACTTTTGCTTCTTGACTCATGTACAGATTTCTCATGAGGCATACAAGATGTTCTGGTATGCCTATCTCTTTAATTAATTGCCACATTATGTTGTGGTCCACACAGTCAAAGGCCTTGGTGTAGTCAACAAAACATAAGTAGACTTGTACATAGAGTATGTAATAATTCTGATTTCTATGTTGGCCATCTGGTGATGTCCATTGTAAAGTATCCTCTTGCATTGTTGAAAGAGGGTGTTTGCTGTGACCAGTGTGTTATCTTGGCAGAACTCTATCAATCTTTGCCCTGCTTCATTCTGTGTTTCAAGACCAAACTTGCCTGTTATTCCATTTACTTTTTGATTTCCTACTTTGGCATTCCAATCTCCTATAATAATACGGACATCATTTTTTGATGTCTGTTCTATGATTTTTTTGGTGTCTGTTCAATTCTAGCATTACTTCAGTATTATCTTAGCGTATACACAAGGTTCATCACAGAATAACAGAATAGGAGCTGACCATAGTGTCTTCTGAAATTTAATTAAGCTGCCAGGTATCTAGAAAGATACCAAAAGCCATGATCTCTCAGTTTACCAATCTCTTGACAAATAAATTAGGCATAACTACATTTCCTGTCTAGAGCTGTTACTTTGTCATGTGGTTGCATAACAGAAGAATAGTAAAAATCAGCCAGTTTCCCTTAAGGTAGCAAGAAAAGGTTAATGGGATTTAAATATTTGCTTCTAGAGCAAGCATCTGACATGTCTTCTGCTCCTTTTTGAATATATGAGCACTTTTTCATGTGTGTACACCGGTGCATCAAAGGGTGGATTAAGCAACAGCTTTTTGTTTTTAAAAAAATAGACCAGCACTGTTGGGATTTTTAATCCAGATGTTGAACTGAAATATGTTTCACATTACTACTACTACTACTACTACTACTACTACTACTACTACTACTACTACTACTACTACTACTACTACTACTACCACCACATGGAAAGCAGCAAAAATCAAGTAGTTAATACAGTATTTCACTTTCTTAATTCTGGGAGACTGAAAGAACAAGGACCCTTTTAAAATTTATTTATTTTGTTCAACACGACTGATTACTTCATTAAACTATCCCCTCCCTCAAAAAAGACCCTGTTGCTTTGAGACTAGAGTTAAGGGTTATCTCCTGTTGGTTCATGCTTCCCAAAGCCAGAAGATTAGAAACTAACACTGAAGCTTCAACAGACATACTGTATGCCACAGAGCTCGGTACTCTCGCATTTGCTGTTTAACATCTACATGAAAACGCTGGGTGAGTTCATTCGTTCCCATGGGGTGAGGTATCATCAGTATGCTGATGATACCCAATTGTATATATCTGCCGGTGGGGGCCCGAGTGATGCGGTTGAAGTCCAAGCCAGGTGCCTGGAGGCTGTTAGAGTCTGGATGGGAGACAACGGTCTTCACCTGAACCATGGAAGACTGAGTGGCTGTGGGTTCGGGGGCCCACGTTAACCTGGGAGCTACCATTTTTGGTGCTAGATGGGGCATTGTTGCCCCAGACAGACCCGGTGCGTAACTTAGGGGTCCTCCTAGACTCATGACTATTGCTCAAAGAGTAGGTGGCAGTCGTGGCCAGGAGGGCCTTTGCACAACTTCGTGTCATCTACCAATTATGCCCGCTCCTGGACCGGGACTCCCTGCTCACAGTCACTCACGTTCTGGTCACCTCCAGATTGGATTATTGTAACATGCTCTACATGGGGCTGCCCTTGACGACCATTCAGAGGCTGCAGCTGGTCCAGAATGCGGCTGCACGGGTAGTGATGGGATGTGGGCATTATGCCCATGCCTCGCCACTGCTCCAGGAGCTGCACTGGTTACCAATGTGCCTCCGGGTGCAATTTAAGGTGCTGGTTTTGACCTTTAAAGCCCTACATAGCAGTGGACTAGGATACTTAAGAGACCACGTCACCCCAAGGTTTTCAGCCAGTCCTACGAGGGCAGACCGAAGAGGCTCCCACCAATGAAAGAAGTACATCTATCTGGGACCAGGAGGAGAGCCTTCTCGGTTTCTGCCCTGGCCCTTTGGAATCTCATGCCATTGGAGTTACGCCTTCAGACAGGGTTGCTCCCCTTTAGAAGGGCACTAAAGACATGGCTATGTCAACGGGTGTGGGATGTGAAAAGTGCGTCTTCCCAGTCCCGCTGGCTTGTCTAGCCCATGTAGAGAGGTTCGGGCCATGTCAGCTCTTTAACTTGGGTACAGGGAGGGTAAAGATAGTTTTAATCAGACAATTTTATGAGATTTTAATATGCTAGTTTTAGATATTCTGATTTTATTTGATGTTTTATATAACTGTTTTCATGTGTTGTTTTATGTGATGTTTTTACCTTGGTAAATCTCCTTGAGTCGCTTTTTAAGCGAGGAAGACAGTATAGAAATAGCACAAATAAATAAATAAATAAATAATACCATGCAGTGTCACAAATTGAACTTACATACAGCTTACTCTTCATGTATACATACCTTATCTTGGTTTTTGAAGCCCAAATCCACCTGCCTTAGACCACCTTGTCCTATATTGCCTTATGAAACCTATGAGCCATAGTGCACCACTAGAGGAATCTTCCTTTGAGTTATTTTTTCTGCTTTTTTGTTACATTGATGGGCATTGGCTCTGCTAGCTGCAAGGAACAAGAGTTGTACTGCAACAACATCCTGAAGGCCACACATTCCACATCCCTGAACCTAGCAGAATAATATGGGCTTTCTTTGTCAAAACTAAAACTTGATCACAGCCATTGCAAGCGCGGCGCCAAAATAGCCGCCGAGCTCTTTGTGGCCCCCCCCCACCGGACTTGGGCATCCGGGTAGTTAGGGGGCGTGGCCAGCACCCTTTAAAAGGGGTGGCCACGAGGCAGCAGAGCTGCCATTTTGCGAAAGCGACGGAGAGGAGAAGTTTTTAGCTCCGTCGCTCTTCGTGTTCCAGGGAAGCCTCTTTTTGGGCAGCAGTCAGCTTTTCTTCGCCTGCTTCTTAGGCTTCCCACCCAGGATCAGTGATGCCTTCCAGAAAGAAGGCGATGGTGAATTCGGTTCGCCCAACAAGGAGGTGGCAGCCGGGTCGGAGGACCACGACTGCACCCTCTCAGCTGGCTCCCTTCGCGGGGGCACCCACCGGGACCGGTGGAATGGGGCAGATTAATCCGTGGCCTGGGGCTGTACAGCCCCAGGCCGGCCCAGCGGAGGCCACGGCCCCCGGCCCGCAATCCTCGGCCATGGGCCTGGGACAGGTGGGTGGGCATAGCGCCACTGGGCCTCCGGCCCCTGGCCTGCATCACCCGGCCATTGTTTTTACCCAGGAGGGTGGGCTGGGGTCACTTCCTTGGCAGGGTATCCCCCTGGCACCTCAAGGGCCAGAGCTTCTGGCAGGGCCATACCAGGACCAAGTGCCTCTGCACCGGCCCCAGGCCTGGTGACCAGTGGGTCGCATGCCCCCCTTGGCCCCCTTTGTGTCGGGGGCTCCGTGAACATGGACGCCCTTCTGGCCCGCGTGGCGGCCTTGGAGGCATCCATGGGGCTATCCACCCCATCGGGGGCACCTTTTGGCCTACAGTTCACCGCGGCGCCGGCCAATCTTCAGCAGGCGGCCGGCCGGGTTGAGCTGCTTGAGGCCCATAGGCCTCGCAGCTCCCCACGCAGCAGATACCACCAACAGATAGTGGTCTGGTGTGTCCGCCAAGCTCGATTCCGGTCGCGAGCTCCGACGCCCGCTGTGGGCCGGAACCCCCAGTGGGGGCGGCCCATGGGGGTGCAACTTGTGAGTATCTGGTTCAAACTAATGCATCCACACCACCATCCACTATGGGGGGGGGTCTACAGTGGCCGTGGCCACGTCAGGTTGGGATTGGGGGACAGCAACCCCCGGCGTACCCAGGTGCGGCTTTGCCGATGACAGCCCCCACATGGGGTGGGGGGCCTCATGTTACAGGGAATGCAGTGGGGGTTTCAGGGCAGGTTGCGGCCCCTTTTTTGATGCCCCGTACTGTTAACGTGTCGGTGTCGGCACTCCCGACGGCTGGGTACTCTTTGCCCCTCGGGGATCATTTGGCACAAGCCACAAAAGAAAAAATTTGGCGGGGAGAGTACGTGGACATTTTCTCCCTATTGAACAGGGAACCCACCAAGGAAGAGAGGGAGGGGCAGGACGAAAAGGACAAGGAGCAGTCCCGCCGTCGTAAGCCACCACGCACGTGGGCCAACTGGTTGCCCGCATATCTCATATACATGGCGGTGTACCTCAGGGCCCGGCCTGATCTGGCCATCCCGATGGTCCAGTATTTGGACAACATTTACAGGGCAATGGTTGATTTCCCTGGCCCGTCGTGGTTGGCTTACGGCGAGGAATTTCGAATGAGAGTGCCCCTACACCCGGAGATGAGGTGGGATGAACCCTGTCAGAAGCTGTGGCTTCTGTATATGACCCCCACGCGCCCCGCACCTGGGGAGAGGTATCATTGTGGACATGCGGTCCAGCGAGCCGCTCCAGCGCAGGCACCCCGCCAAGTGGCGGGGCAGGGGGTTCCAGCCCGCCTGCTGTGCTGGAGCTTCTCGGCCAATGGTGCGTGCAATAGAAAACAGTGCCGATACAAGCACGAGTGTCCCTCTTGCGCTGGCCCCCATGCCGCTGCTGCGTGCCCGCGAGCGGGCGGATTTCGGGGCAGGGGTAGAGGTGGACAGGGAGCGGGCAGACCTGCCGCTGAGGGTGCTGGTCAATCAAAAGGCCCCCTCACCAGTTAATGTGGTCATGTTGGAGCATTGGCTCGCAACATACCCGAGGAGGGGAGATGCAGCTTACCTACTGGAAGGTTTCCAGCGGGGGTTTTGCATTCCGTTTACAGGGGATAGGTCCCCCCAAGATGCACCCAACTTATTTTCCCTTAAGGGTAGGGAGGAGGTGGCCGCCCTCAGTATCGCTAAGGAGGTTAATGCAGGTAGGGTTGCTGGCCCCTTTCACGCCCCGCCCTTTCCCAATCTGAAGGTTTCCCCTTTGGGGTTGGTGCCCAAAAAGACACCGGGGGGAGTTTCGTTTGATTCACTACCTGTCGTACCCGGCTGGCCATTCGGTCAATGATGCCATCCCTGATGACCTTTGTTCGGTCAGGTATACATCATTTGACCAGGCCCTGCGCATGGTGCGCTCTTGTGGCCCGGGTGCACTATTAGCGAAGTGTGACATTAAGTCGGTGTTCCGTCTGCTGCCTGTGCACCCGGGCGACTTTGAATTGTTAGGTTTCAAATTCCAGGGCAAATTTTATTTTGATAAAGCCATGCCTTTTGGCTGCTCCATCTCATGCTCAGCATTTGAATGCTTTAGCACCTTTCTCCAGTGGGCCTTTGTTCGCAGGTCGGGATCTCGGTCTGTAGCCCATTACCTCAATGATTTTTTGTTCGGGGGTGAACGGGGCTGGGACACGTGCACGCGTCTCCTCAACACATTTCAGGCGCTAATGCAGGAACTTGGTGTCCCTTTAGCGCCCGAAAAGACCGAGGGCCCATCCACCAAGCTCACGTTCCTGGGTGTCGAAATTGACACGGTTGCGCAGGCATCCAGGCTACCCATCGACAAGGTTTCCCGGATCACTGTATTAATCTCGGCCTTGCTGGCCAAACGCAAAGTATCACTCCGTGAGCTCCAGGTACTCCATGGTCACCTTAATTTCGCTTGCAGGGTGGTCGCACCTGGCAGAGCTTTTGCTCGACGCTTGTGCGACGCCATGGCTGGCTTGTCCAGGCCCTACCATAGGGTCCGACTGAAAGGGGCATGAGGGCTGATCTGCTGATATGGCTTCAATTCCTTAAAGAGTTCAATGGGGTCTCATTTTGGAGATCTGACCTTCTGGTGTCCCCTCGCTTCCAGGTTCAGTCGGATGCATCAGGGTCCCTGGGTTATGGGATTTACTTTGAGGGGAAGTGGGCATATGTTCAATGGCCACCAGCTTGGAAGGGCAAGGATCGTTTACGCGATCTCACGTTCCTTGAATTCTTTCCAATTCTGGGAGCTTTGATGCTATGGGGTGCGGAGTGGGCTAATTCGGTCGTCCATTTCTGGTGTGACAATGCTGCGGTTGTGCACATTGTTAACTCTCAGACGTCTAAATCACCCAGAGTTATGGAATTGGTGCGCCAGTTTGTTTTGCGCAGCCTACGCCTCAATGTGCTATTTCGGGCTAGGCATATACCAGGTAATAATAACGACATCGCTGATGCTTTGTCCCGCTTGCAGATCTCCCGGTTCCGTGCCATGGCCCCGGACGCAGAGGAATTTCCCTCGCCGCTCCCGGACAACATATGGACGTTTGGCAAGGAGAGGTGAACCGGGCGATCGGCATATCGCTGGCGCCCCGCACGCATAAGGCGTATCTCCATGCATTCAGTACATTCCAGGCCTTTTGTACCCAATTTCGATTGCCCGGAATCTGGCCTATCCCAGTGGCACAGATTCTTCAATTCATGGTTTACCTACACAACCAGGGCCTAGCTCCCCGCACCATAGCATCCAGGCTGTCAGCACTGGCATTCATGGCCAAGGTGGGGGGTTATGCTGACAGCACAACTGACTTCCGTATACGACATGTTTTGGAAGGGTGGGCACGGGAGCGTGGACGCTGCCCGGACAACCGCCACCCAATCTCTCCAGGGGTACTTACCCACCTTGCACGGGGCTGGCATGACATGTGTTTCGACAGGTATGAGGCAGCCTTGTTTCATGCGGCTACCATGGTGGCCTTTTTTGGAGCGCTCCGCATCAGTGAGCTTGTGCTACTGTCTAAGGCGGATGCGACGCGTAGGGCACTGGAACTCGAAGATGTCTATGTTTCCGATGAGTGAGCTCAGTTGAGGATACGCTCCTCAAAAGTTGATCAGCACGGTGTAGGCAGTGGTGTAAGACTGCTACGATGTTCAATGGCAGACATCTGTCCGGTTGGTGCCCTACTAGAGTTCCTTGCACTGCGTGGTACGCACCCTGGCCCGTTTTTCTGTCACCAAGATGGGTCTCCCCTTACTAAATTTCAATTTTGGAAGGTGACCAGTAAGGCACTATCCAGTGTTGGCCTCCCTGGGGCTCGTTATGGCACCCATTCTTTTAGAATAGGAGCGGCTTCTACTGCAGCTGCATTCGGGTACTCTGGGGCTGAGATACGCCAGATGGGAAGGTGGGGATCGCAGTGTTTTCAGTTATATGTTCGCCCGCTTAAATTGTGAGTACCAGTTAAGTCACTGTCCTGTTTCCTTTTTTCTTTGACAGACCCTGGGTGTCGACTTGCACCGGTGGCAGTATGGCTGGTGGGCCATAGCTACGTGCACAGGGCAGCGCAGTATGCTGCGGCGACAGAGTGGGGACCCCAGCTGGGACTACGTGCGTCCGCATGTCTAAGGTGGTACGGTAAGCGCGGGATGTTATGGCGGGAACTGTTTCCATTCCTTTTTTCCATTAGGGATGCTGACCCGCCTGATGTCCTGGTTATACACCTCGGGGGCAATGATTTGGGCCAGGTCACCGGCCTGTCGTTGAAACACGCGATATGCGGTGACCTGGCTTACTTGCATTATGTGTGGCCTGCCACAACCCTGATTTGGTCAGACATCATACCGCGTCATGCTTACAGGGGGGGGCATTAACCTCCAGGCCTTTGACCGTGCTCGCCGCTCGGTGAACAGGGCAATAGCCCGGTTCGTGGTAGACAAGGGTTGGGGGCGCGTCATCCGACACCCCGATATTAGTCTTCAAAATTGTGAACTTTACGCAGGGGATGGGGTCCATCTGTCGCCAGGAGGTATGAACCTCTTTTTGGAAGATCTGCAAGCAGGCCTGTTGACCGAGCTGACGGTCTGGGGGGGGCGGTGAGCCTTTATTGAAGCCTCCCCGTGTGGCGGGTAGCACTGGTAAGGTAAATATTTATGACCCACAGGTATCCGGCAGGTTCGCAATTGACTGGACAACACTAGATAGGCACAAGTTGGTTAACGTTGTCCGGTCAACGACGAACCAGGCAATGGGGTGATGGCACGAGCTAGGCAGCATGCATCACCCCGTTATTTTACGGATACGCGTCAGAGGGTGGGGTCAGTAGTTAGTTTATTGACTACGGACAACAATTTGTTTGTTGCTAACAAACAAATTGATACAAATGGATACATTGTAACCAATTGCCGTTGGCAATTTTGGGAGGTACCTTACCAGTGTTACTGCGGCCTGCTTGCCTTAAGAATTATAATTGGTTGAGTACCAATCGAAATTTATAGTTCGGACTAGGGCATGAATCAATAAATGTGGCCCAATGCCGTTATCCACTTTCACCAGTGTCTGAGTCCTTTTTTGGGGGGTGCGCCTGCAATGCAAGCGCGGTGCCAAAATGGCCACCGCGCTCTTTGCGGGCCCCCCCCACCGGACTTGGGCATCCAGGTAGTTAGGGGGGTGTGGCCAGCACCCTTTAAAAGGGGTGGCCACGAGGCAGCAGAGCTGCCATTTTGCGAAAGCGACGGAGAGGAGAATTTTTTCCCTCCACCCCCTCCCTAGTTAACAGTGTGATATTTTGGTCGCTTCGGGGCCGGGTGGGAATTTTTGGCTGGAACCTACAATTGGCTCTTGGGTTCTGGCTTTTTTGCCCATCCCACATTGTTGCTATGGTTTGATACAGGGGTTTATTGCTGTTGACTTTGGTCACATGGGCGGGTAGCACTGGTAAGGTAAATATTTATGACCCACAGGTATCCGGCAGGTTCGCAATTGACTGGACAACACTAGATAGGCACAAGTTGGTTAACGTTGTCTGGTCAATGACGAACCAGGCAATGGGATGGCACGAGCTAGGCAGCATGCATCACCCCGTTATTTTACGGATACGCGTCAGAGGGTGGGGTCAGTAGTTAGTTTATTGACTATGGTCAACAATTTGTTTGTTGCTAACAAACAAATTGATACAAATGGATACATTGTAACCAATTGCCGTCGGCAATTTTGGGAGGTACCTTACCAGTGTTACTGCAGCCTGCTTGCCTTAAGAATTATAATTGGTTGAGTACCAATCAAAATTTATAATTCGGACTAGGGCATGAATCAATAAATGTGGCCCAATGCCGTTATCCACTTTCACCAGTGTCTGAGTCCTTTTTTTGGGGGGTGCGCCTGCAATGTAGTCTTTGCTCTTCTAATGTGGTGGGGGGGAGATGGGGAAAGCAAAAAAAGATGGGGGCCTAGGAAGAGGCATAAAAAAAAGGAGAGAGAGAGATATGATGTGTGTATATGTGTTTGTGTGATTGGAATAGGGAGGTGGTGGGGATAGGTTCTGTGTATACTGTAGTTAAACGTGAGTCCTGAAATACAGGGCTTAAAAAGGTACATCACAATTAATAATTATGGAAGAAAGAAATGTGATGTGTGAGAGAAACATCTAGGTTGGAATTTTGTTGTTATGGAGGGGTCCTTAGATGTGTACTCTCTCTGTGATCTCAGTCCTGAATTCTCCCTTCTCCCTACACTTCTGTTTACTTTAAACAAATCTTGTGCCATATCCGATTCCGAATATTGGCTATCCTCATGGCGATCACCCGTAAAGATTGTCTTGGGGACAATATAATGCAGTGGCCTTCCATCTGCCTTCTGCATCGCAGTATGACACCTGTACCACTGATCCAGGTACACAAGTCACTTTCTGGTCCTGAGCCTTTTTGGTATACAAATTCCTCCTCAGCCCTAAGCCAGTATTGATGAAGCTGCTGCCCTCCATCAAGATGGATTCAAGTGGGGTTTAATCCATTTAGGGACCATCACCCTTCCCTGAGGACTTTACCACCCATTAGTCCTCAGAGTGGCCAGGGTAATTAATCACTGCCTGAGGATCAGTGTGTGTCACTGACAGTATGGTCTACTCTATTACCACAGCAGGATAACCTGGCCAGACTGGGACTGAAGCCTATACATCCAAATTCAGTGCTGTGTCCAGAAGCAGACCCATGCTGCAGATTCATGGGGAATGTAACTCTACTCAGTATAGGCTGAATCCCTATCTCCTGATTTGCCTTTTGGCTGACCAGGAGCATCTCTGTTTTGTCTGGATTAACTTTCAGTTTGTCATTCTTCATGGGCAGCAGGATGAATGTTTTCTCCTAGACATCATTTGAGTATTTTTCATTCATATGTTAATAAGCTAAAACATGCAGATTTAAATATACATCTACTGAACAACATTAAGAATCAAACTGGATGGTAAGAAGGAGTTGGTTAACCTCACTCCAAGAACTAGGCTATTACTAAAATCATATATTTTAAATCTGCCTACTTGTTTGTTGTGGCTCAAGTCGCTAAGACGCTGACTGGGAAGCGGAAGGTCAGCAGTTCGATTCCCGAGTACTGCAGGACGGAAATGAGCTCCCGTCTTCATCCCAGCTCCTGCCAACCTAGCAGTTCGAAAGCAAGAAATTGCAAGTAGATAAATAGGGCCCACTTCGGTGGGAAGGTAACAGCGTTCCGTGTCTAGTCATGCCTGCCACATGACCACGGAAACGTCTGCAGAAGCAGACAGCGCTGGCTCTTCGGCTTAGAAACAGAGATGAGCACTGCACCCTAGAGTCGGATACGACTGGCTTTCGAGCAAGGGAAACCTTTACTTACTTGTTTGTTGTAATGTTATATTTGGGTTCCAATTTTATTGCATCCATCTTTTTTCCTCTCCTCCACAGAACAAACTTAAATACACAACTGGTGCATATACAAGATTAATTATGCAGTCTTTTGAGTGTTCTGCATCTGGTTTAAATGTCATTTTCAAGTGCACTTGAGAGTACAGTACTATTTTGAGCTTTAAACTGATTTTATGATCTACATGGCATTAATCCTTAATATGTGACAGAGCAGTAGAGGTAGAGAGAGGTAGAGTCAGGGGCATTTTCTCTTTCTCCTGTCTATTACTTTCCTTTTTTACCCACATAGACTGATTCTCTGAGGCTTGATTTCATTTCTCCCTTACACATTTTTCTTTTTCCATTAGCTGTATAGCTGCTCCTTGTGAACACTATTCTCCTCTGCTCAAAATATGCATGCTTCATGTAAATATTCTCTTAAGTCAAGATGGTCTTTTGTTGATTTTTCCAAACATCTGCTTCCACTTGCACTAATAAAATGTTGTCTTAAGTTTCTATATCATAATCTGAAGAAGAATTCTGGTACTGGCCCATGAATGAATGTGTTTCACATTCCATCAGTTTTCTAAAAATAATAATTTAAAATATGAATCAAAATTTTGAAGAGCTGTTTTAAGAAGTAGCTAAGAGGCTGAGGTATAAATCAGGAAGTCCCTGAATTTGTAACAATGAAAACCTGTATTTTTTCATAGTGTTTCTTGTTACATCTGAGGTAAGTCTAAAAGTTGGCATCTTTCAATATTTTGCAGATCAGAATGGCTGTTGAAGAAACTGTGTTTCTGCTTATTTGTCTTAAGTATGGGAAGAATTTAAAAGTATAGTATTCCATCTTGGTCACCTTTAACCAAGGGGGAATGGCAAGCATGGGTGTGTTTGAATGACCTTGTACTACCATACTGAGTTCCTGGGTAACAAAAGGGCTGAAGCACACTGAAAGTAAACTACATGATGCTAGTATCATAGTATGCTGTGACCTTTATTTCTATACAACAAAGAGTGGCCACTGAGAGAAAGAGAGACTTTGAGTGGTAATAAAACCAGTCAAATATGTTTTTGTATTACATAGTACAAAAACTGACATTCATTCTAGTTTTATTTTTAATCTTTATAGTACTAGAATTAGGGAACTGAATGGAATGTGTACAAGTTGGGAATAATACATAGATTCTTCATTTAGCCATTTTTACCTGGCCATCTGACTTGTTAAATAAAATATACTTGTATTATATGATCAAATAGAAATGACAGAAGTTGCAAGCAGGTAATCAAAAATTTGCATGCAAGCACTGTGTCTCTACATGCAGCAATCTAATGCATTATTCATTTCCTCAAAATCAGTTTTGTACTTAAATACAAGACTCTAGGATTCCTCAGGAGCTCTTGATGGGAGAGGTTGTAAAGCTTGATTAGAAATTGTTGATAATAGTTTTCTCTATGTCAAGTTCCAGTATAATGCAGAAACACTGGTAACCCACTGTGTCATTGCTTAAAGCCCAAACTCAAGTCTCCTTCTCCCTTCCTCTGTGCTGGAGTAAGGGGTGGCTTTCGCTTCCCCCCCCCGCCTATGATTCCACAGTTGTGTTTGAACAAGGGGCTGCCACTAGCGTGTGTATGCTAACCAGGGTTTCTCAACCTTGGGCCCCCAGGTATTTTTGGACTTCAATTATCAGAAGCCCAAGTCAGAACACCTGCTTCTCAGGGCTTCTGGGAATTGAAGTCCAAGTACATCTGAGGGCACAAGATTGTGAAATCTTGCATGGCTAAGCTATTAAAAGTACTGTATTGTATTGTCGTTAAAATATCAAGGACAAATGTGTTTTGTTAATTTCTCTGTTAATAGTCATTAAAATCTTGAATTGTTAATTAAAAAATATTTTAAAAAGGTCTGTAATGAATTAAAGTAAGAAAGTTATCACTACCCAAAAGTAATGCTGTCAACATTTTATTATTAATATACAGTAATAACATTTTATATGTTATTGACATTGTTAATGAATTAATTGCAATGCTCTATTTTAGCAAATGATTTGCGAGCTCTGGGTGAGGGATGTTTTATGCTCAAATTAATCTGTTGATGAAAGCTCATGGTCCATAGGCAGGATCCATGCCATTTTCTTCCTTCCTGCCTTCAGTCTCTCCCTCTCTGTCTGTCATCCCATTTTTACCCCTCTCTCTTTTTCTTATCGATGACTGCAACTCGTTTCCAAGAATGCATTTTTCCTGAAGCAGGAAAAATGTCACGGGCATGAATTTGTTTAAGGTGGATCCCAGCTTGCCATGAAGTGACCCACACACTATGATCTTGGAGCCATCTCCTGCGGCACACATGAAATGAGACATGCAGGATTTAACACCAGGACTTCAATGGACTGCTGCAGCCTTGAGGACATGGACAAGGTGTGCCTTCACAACCAGTCCATTTCGCATGGCCTCTTCTGCCTTCATGACCATTGGGAATCAGAGTTCCTCCTCTCATTTTGACATTGGGCCCAATATAATGGTTTCCAGTGGCATTTTCTACACTGAGGGGACCATCACCTGTAACCGTTGGCCCCTTAAGGGAGTCAAGTTAGTTAACTGCTGCCTGATACTCGGCGTTGAGTTGCTGGCTGTACGGTCTACTCCATTACTGTAGCAGGATGTCTGGCCAGGTACTTTTTCTTATTACATAGTGGGCTTCAAATGTGTATGTCACGAGGAGCTGAGCTTAGTTTAGTAGAAATATGGGAACGTATGACGCCTGAGACTTATTTGAGCTTATTTCCATGGCAGCAGCTGGTTATGTTTGAATAGGCCTTTAGATGGTAAATTTAGTAGTAATAAGGTAAAGAAATAATTTCTTTCCTCCCCCTCCCCCTCCCCCTCCCCCCCAACCATATCCATCTCATGGGAGAAGCAAAATTCATGTTCTCTTTCTTTGTCAGCTGTTTGATTTACAGAAGATATCACCGATATTAGGACTGGAGATTAAAAACTAGCAACAACAAACAATACCATTTAGCTATGCATTTGTGATGCTAAATTAACATTTCAGTTGTGCTGAAAGCCTCTCTGAACCCCATTGTATTGGACAGTCTCCAGTCTTCCATTTTTGGTTAAGCTACTGGCAAGTGTGGTGCATTTTCAGCTCTAACAATTCCAGAGTGAGATGGATAATCTATTCAGTCTGGCTTCAGATTTGCTTTTTGTCATGGAGGCAACTTTATTTTCCTTAGTGGATGGTATTTCCAGGGATCTGGAAAGAGGGAATGTGTCCTTGATACTTCTGGTGGACCTCTCGCTGGCATTGACCATGGTATCGTTCAGGGTCTCCTGTCTCAGATGGGATTTTGGATTACTCTTTCACAGTTACTGATTTCCGAGTTACTCAAGGTAGGGAATTCCTGTTCAAGCCTTTGGCCTGTGGTGGGTCCTCAGAGTTCATCCCTGTAACTCATAAGGTTTTAAAATTCATATTTAAGCTCCTGGGAGTTGTTGTCCACAGTTTGGATGTTTGTGAAATGAAGTAACTGTGTCAGTGTTGCTCTTTTGATTCCTAGACTATCTTAAATGGTGAGAACTTTCAGTTTTGAGCAGCAATGGTCCTGAGCTTAGGCATTTTTCCCCACTCTAGATAAGTTTTGTTTTTACCTAGTAAACAACAAATGAAAACAATGTTCTTTTCCTCCAGAGAGAGCCTGCATTTTGTGATTGTGTGATGCATCTTGAAAGCAGAAGCAAAAACAACCCTCTAATATCTTATAGTCACTTTAAGACTAACAAATTTATTCCAGTGTGAGGCTTCATACTTTGTTGTCCCTTTTTTCAGACACAGATGACATTTTGTCCATTGTTGAGTATCTTTAATGATGGGGAAATGTCCAACAGTAACCCAAAGGGTCATTGACCTGTGCATTTGTCTGTGTATGCCCTTATTTCTCTTGCCTTTGCAATACTGTTATTTTATTTTATTTTATTTTATTTTATTTTATTTTATTTTATTTTATTTTATTTTATTTTATTTTATTTTATTTTATTTTATTTTATTTTATTTTATTTTATTTTATTTTATTTTATTTTATTTTATTTTATTTTATTTTATTTTATTTTATTTTATTTTATTTTATTTTATTTTATTTTATTTTATTTTATTTTATTTTATTTTATTTTATACATACCAACAGTCTTCTCCAAGACATGAGGGCAGGGTGAGAGGAATTCGTACTTAATGCCTGTAGAGGAGGATGCTGATGCTGCTAGTATTATGTTGCGTTGGATTGTTACTGTTCTTACTTTATTTCAGGTTGCTTGCCACTATGAACACTGCTGATACATCTCTGGATTTAGCGGCAACATGTTCCAACATGTTTAATGGAGGCGCCTTTAAGACCATACTCTGTGTTGATGTGTTAGACATTCGGTTAACCTAAAGATGACTATGAATGGATAAATTAAGTCCCAGGATTCATAAACCTTCAAGCCTGCCTCCTTACAGAGGCATAAATAGACAACCATTTCTTTAACTGAGTGGAACTATTGGCTTTGTATATGCCTGGGATGGACACTGAGATAGCACATGAATCGCCATCAAGTATCTTCTTAAGAATGTAAACAACACTGTGCTGTTTAGCCCATTATGGTTGATAGTGCTCAGAGCTGGGAGGTATTGTCATTACTTCCAGCCTCTTCAATTTTGGAAGACGGTCAGATGCTGATAGTGGGCCTGATGGAGATCTCAGACCTGCCATTAGGAAAAGTTGGACAGCTCCTTGGTCCAGTTAAATGGGCCTATGTATGGCCTATGGGCCTAAGTTCTATGTATGCAATGGGATACATTCAGTATTGATGAGGTTATATTAGTTACAACTAATATAAAATTAAAATATTTTTCTTTAAATTCTATACCATTTCGAAAATTTAAATTTTGATTCTAAAAGGGAATCTTTCAGACTTGCTGATCCACCATGCTGATACTTCTTCCCTTTTCCTATCAAAATATTGGGACTAGCAGTTTGTGTCTGCGGATCTCTTTCCTAATGGTCTTAGTAAAGTACAGAAATGTACATGGGGAGAAATAAGTATTTAAAATATATCTATTTGTTGTTGTTTGTTCCAGAATTGGTGATGTTGCTGGAATGGTGGTCAGGCACCACTTGTACCCTCTATACGGACCCACAGGATTACTACAAGTACGGGAAAGAGAATGCCATCGTAATCCTTAACCACAACTATGAAATCGACTTTCTCTGTGGTTGGAACTTTTGTGAAAGATTTGGGGTCTTAGGGGTGAGTTTTGATAGTATTTCAACCAGTTGCCTTTCATCATACTTTTATATAGCAGATCTGCTTTCACCTGAAGTGTGGGAATCTCCTGTGCACAATTTTATTTCTGATTTTGTTTTGGGATTTTTAAATTTTATTTTAATTACAGCCTTCAGAACTCCACACCAGGCAGCCTCAGCGTTCTGCGCGCTCATGGCACACAGGACGCTGGGGCTTGTAGTTTGTGTGCGCGATTTTGGTTACTGCAGTGGTTTCTTCCTGCGGCTTATTTTTGATTGGCCACGACGCGTTTCCAAACGTTCCTTTTGCCGCGCCACTCAGCCTGATTGGCTTTGGTGCGGCGCGGCACAAGGAACGTTGAGAATTGAAGTTCCCTTTTTTTGTTTGCATCCGGGGGGCTCCTGTCCCCCTGGCGCAAATTTCAACCCGACAGTTACCTGCGAACCACGGTCAGGTGAGTGCATGGAGGCTCGGACGGGGCTAGTGGGGCCTGGTGCAACATCCTTTGTCACATTCCAATGGTTAATGCACCATTTTATAGGTATAGATTTATTTAGGAGATTTTTTATCCCACCTTCCTCATCCAAGGATGACCCAAGGCGGCTTACATGAAGGTTAAAACATACATTGCAAGTGTTCTCAGAAATGTATTTCTATTTTTTGCTTACTATGTTTGTCCTTTGTCTAAACATTACTGCTATTTTCAATTCTTACTAATTATATTACTTTAAGTGATGTTAAATAAAATCTTCTTGAGTATTTCATAGGAAATTACATGGTGTTTTAATAAAATGAAAACATAGTGGAATAAAAGCTCTGTGAGGATAGCAAAACAACCCTTTAGCCTCTAGCTCAGGGATTCGCAACCTATGGCACATGGGCCTAATCTGGCCCATGTGCCAATTAATCTGCCCTGTGGTGAGGATCCCGGAGCTGCCACCACCACTGGAAGTGGCAAAAATGTTGCAAAAATGCAGTGAAAAAATCTGGGAAGTGGCAAAAACGCACCACCCTTGCTCCTGCTGCCACATGAAGTGGCAAAAATGTGCTGCCCTCACTGCCGCCACTGCCGCCGGAAGTACTGGAAGCAGCAGGAGGAACCACACCTCCAGCCTGCTCACCTGCTTGAGGGGGCGTGGTCTGACCCATGGCACAAAAATGTTGTGAACCCCTGCTCTAGCTTCTCGGGGTTAGAAAGCTCTTAATTTTGTCTGTACAATTTATATTATTGTCATGTGTCAAGTAGTAGCTCCCCCCAACCAGGTACTAAAAATGCAAGCCTCATGCTACAAAACTATGTGTGTTGCCATCACAGCATTGTGGCAATATACGACAGAGCTACTGCAGCTGTTATCAGTTCTAATCCCACTACTAATTCTTCTCTCATTCATGCACCACAAGTAGACCTAAGGCTGCAGTAATGGTGAGGTGAAAACAGCAGTAGCTGTGAAAGTTAAGATTGATAAGAGACACTATCTTTCCCCAAGACAACAATTCAGATATTAGAAGAGGTCAGACAACTAGGATTTTGGTATCAATATGCCTGACTGAGTGGACTGTGGTGACTTAGTGGTTAAAATGCTGAATTTGACGACCAGAAAGTTGACAGATCAGTAATTCGAGACCCGTGCTGCACGACAGCGTGAACTCCCATCATCTGTCCCAGCTCCTGTCAACCTAGCAGTTTGAAAGCAAAAAATTACAAGTAGATAAATAGGTACTGCTTCAGCAGGAAAGGTAACAGCTTTTCATGAGCTCTGGCGTCTAGTCATGCCTACCACATGATCACAGAAACTTCTGTAAATGTAGACAGAGCGGGCTCTTTGGTTGTAAACAGAGATGAACACCGAACCCTAGAGTTAGACACTACTGGCTTTTGAGCAAGGGAGACCTTTACCTACGACAGACTGTGTCATTTTGATTTGTTGGGTTTTTGGAAAAATTATACTCTGTGGCTATGGATACGTTTTGTACAATAGTCAAGCTACTTGCTGGCACTATGTAGGTCAGGGGTTCTCAACCTTTGGCCTATGGACCAGATGCGGCCCACGGCACCATTTCATGTGGCCCTCCGCTGCCTCCGCCACACACGGAAGTGCCATGTGTGGTTCCTATTTAATGTACAGGCCACATTCATCGTGCAGACAGGGCAAAATGGCTGTCCAGCCCCCGAAACTGTCTGAGGGAGTGTGACGCAGCCCTCGGTTTGAAAAGGTTGAGAACCCCTGATGTAGGTAAACAGGAGAAAATATTTTTAAAATGTACTGTTTACATCTCGTTATATGGGCATTAACTCTGCTTCTGTATGTAAAGTACAGGTAATTACTATTTCCTTCTCCTGTCCACCTCAATTTTTTGTTTTTGCAAGTTATTTTAAAAATATTTATTTGTTTGTGTTTTCTTCAGCAACTGTAAAGCAGAAATGCAATGACATGTGGAAATCTGAAAATTAAATTAAAATTAAATTAAACACAAGGTGGCCATTACCAGGGTAAGCCTGATTGTGGTTCAAAGATAGCACAATCTTCGAGGAGGCTCTTTCTGTGAACATTGATAGCTGATGTCTATGATTCTCATTTCTGATCTTACTGTACATCAGGTAGCACTGCAATTCCCTTTCTTCCTCCTCTGGGTATATATGCATAGCAGGGTGATGCGAGGAGACTCAGCTGCCTGCTTGAATTCTTGTGAACAGAATTAATCTGAGGCAACTGAATTTTCTATTGCTTCCCCGATTATGGTATTTTTTTTCTTTTTCAGAATATGTGTCATCTGCAATTTGTATATTTACATGCAGTTTAATTTATTTCTGTTCTTTTTTCTTTCTTTTTTCCTTAAAAAAAATAAAGCGTGCATTTCTTGTTTGTCCTGTAATCTAAGCAATAGAAAGGCCAATGTACTTTTGAAACTGTGCAATGTAACATTTATTACAGTCCAGTACGAGGTCCTCCGTGTGGGATGGCAGGCCAATTGTTCTATGCTTACTACTCTTCCATATTAAGAAAACTGATCTGAAAACCCTCTGTATTTAGCTGATGTGCGTGATCTAATAAGTTGAATCAAGCCATTGTTTCTGCTGCATTGGAACATCCTGCGGGTCTTTTAGGGGGATATGAGGTTAAATTGTTTTAGAAAGGCTGAACCATTGAAAAATGTTGTGAAATGGCTACATTCAATTAGTATACGAAGCATTTGTTTTTCAATTTGTGTTGAAGCAACATTTCATACCACTGGTAGTTCCTATTTCCTTTTGACAGTTCAGTAATGCATCTTAAATAACAAAGTGGAAGTTGACAAACCAAAGGGGGGAAAAGGAAAACCAGCAAAGAGCATCTTGAATAATAATGCCTGCATCACAATTAAGGCGCTTTTGTTTTGGAGAAGACTAAAGGAGGACATTTAAAATCAACATAATGCAAACTGCACTGCGTTGATGATGTTCAATCAGCTTTAGAAATCAGTCCCGTTTTAAGTCTGTTGTTTAGTGTTTCTCACAGGTTTGATTATAATGTCAATATAGATAGATTGCTACATTTTATATAGCATTGGCAAATTATAATAAGAAACAGATCCAGTCCAGTCACTAACTGCCTGGTTGTTATTTACAATCAAGGAAGCAATGACTAGCCTCCCACCTTCTACATTAGCACACCCACTCTACATAGGTAAAGGCAAAGGTTTCCCTTGTTAGAAAGCCAGTCATATCTGACTCTAGGGTTCAGTGCTCATCTCTGTTTCAAAGCCAAAGAGCCTGCTCTGTCTGCTTCTGCAGACGTTTCTGTAGTCATGTG
Organism: Bradypodion pumilum; assembly: GCA_035047305.1. Lineage (NCBI taxonomy): Eukaryota > Metazoa > Chordata > Lepidosauria > Squamata > Chamaeleonidae > Bradypodion > Bradypodion pumilum. The sequence goes on from JAWDJD010000001.1 coordinate 96,033,528, forward strand.
GCAGGCATGACTAGACACCAGAGTGCACAGAACGCTGTTTGGGTGATATTTCTGCTTACGACAAACTATTGCATTTTACTCATTGTACAGGAGAACATGTGCCTTCTCCATCATGTATGTAAAAACATGGCAATTTCCCCCCACAGAAAAACCTGAAAATTAGCAAGTTAATGTTCTTGCATCAAGAGCCCTACAAACAATAGCAGTAAAGGTTATTAGAGAATTCTGAGAGGGAAAGAGATATAGAGCCAGGTTCATTTTGTAAATTTTGATGTGTGTGTGTGTTTTTTTTTTTAGCAAGTGCAGTAAACGGACAATATTATGACAGAGGACGCAATAACATCTTGACCTCAGTTGAAATGTTAATGGCAGTCCATACCTGTCAAGTATCCCGTATTGGCCAGGATTTCCTGTAATTTTGCGCCGCTTTTCTTCATTTCCCGCCCAGAGCCGTTGCCATCCTGTAATTTGGCAGCGGGGAAAAAGTAGTTACTGCACATCCCTTCTGTGCAGGTCCCTTCTAGGCATGCATAGAACCCTTCTACGCATGCGTAGAAGGGTTCTGCGTAGAAGGGGATGCATAGAAGGCTTCTACGCATGCGTAGAAGCGACCTGCGCAGAACGGTTCTGCGCAGGTCCTGTATTGTCCGGAGCCGCACTTGACAGGTATGATGGCAGTCGGCTCCTGGAAATTGCAAATTCGTTTCCCATAGTGTAAGATAATGTACCAGGTACCCTCAGTAATACAATAAGAATGTGATAGTAATGATTGGAAGTGGTTCTGTTGACTTTTCAATCAGTTTATATTTAGTTAAGTGTGAATACATCGATCTCTATGCATTGAAGGAGTTTGCTTCTGAATCAAGGTCTTGGTCTCCTTTTTTGATATGCGAGGTCTCGACTGTGAAAGTGATAAAATGCAGTAATGTATTATGCAGTGTCCAGTATGTCATCCATCCAAAATTCTCAAGTCTTCCCTTAATGCTGTTTATGTTCTTGCTACATTTCCCATCCTTGTCATTTCAATTGTGCCTATTGTATTTCAAGGAATTATCATGGCTTGGCTGCAGGATATTTTCTCCAACCCATCTTCTGTCAAATCTCCTTGACAAGTTTCTCCCTTAATCCACAGATAAAGTTGGACTGAGTTGAGCTCCTCTTTTTGTATGTACGCACCACTGACTCTAAAATTATAAGTGAAGAAGATGAGGTCATGAAACTCAAAACACCTGTAGTGTATGGCTTCACTGTAGTACTCTCATAGGCAGCATTATTCAGTCAGAAAAATTGATGTTCTCTAATCCACTCACAGCTTAAAATACATCTTTCTGCAGCAGACTTATTTCTGTGCCAGAGGAAGAGTCTTCAAATCAAACCCAATTTCTCTTACTTTCATTGGGCATTGGATTTCTACTCCAGGATTGTTTCTCCAGAGTAGCCTGAAATTAGAAACAGTAATAAAATGAAGAAAAGAGCAAGTGTCCTATCTCTTTAGTTAGCTTTTCCTTATCATAACCAAGCAATATTTCCTTTACTGTTTAATGCATCGGTGATTTCTGTATGCCCTTGAAGATGACACTGATGTTGCAGCAAGTTCAGTCGCTAGACTGGTAACTGGGACTTCCTTCAGAATTCACATGACACTACAGTCAAACCCCTACTTACGGGGGGAAAGTCTGTTCTGTAGGCTTTTGCTTAAATCAGTTTTTTATGTAACTCGAAACAAACCTATAGGGAAAAATATTTTTACATAACTTGAAGCAAACCCATAGGAAAAATGAAATTTTTATGTAAATCGAAGCAAACCCATAGGAAAATGAATGTTTACATAACTCAAAGAAAACCCATAGGAAAAAGAATCTTTATGTAACTCAAAGCAAACCCATAGGAAATTGTGTAAATCAGGATAGTTTTAGCACAAAATCATTATGTAAGTCGAATTTTATGTAACTCGAGGCATATGTAAGTCGGGGTTTTTACTGTACTTCTGAAGGATTTGCCCTGGCTACAAGTATTGTTCCAAACTGAGTTCAAATAGTTGACAGTGACTTCCAGAACCCTAAATGGCTTGAGTTCTAGATATTTGAAGGGGAGTTACTTTTTTATACAAAGTTGCCTGATCATGAGATCTGATGGAGAGGCCTTCTCTGTGTCCCAGCAGTTCATTATATGATGAAATGGGGAAGAGGGCTTTTTCTAGTGTAGCACTCTAGTTATGAAATTTGCTTCCCTTTGATTGGTGCTGTTATTGGCATCATTTTGGTACCAACTCAAGATGTTCTTACTTTACTAGAACCTTTGGGGGTTAAGGATCATGGCCTGCAGTTTTCTGTTTTATATGGCTGAGATCCTAAGATATATAGTAGGGTTAGGCAAGGCATTTGCAACCTACAGCCCACGGGCCTAATCCGGCCCATGGAGCTCATTAATGCAGATCATGGTGGCCACCCCCGCACCTCCAGAAGCTCACACCACCACCGGAAGTCCAAAAATGTTACTTACCGCAGTGGCCGTGGCAGGAAACGCACTTTTTTCCCTGGCTTCTTGTACAGCCTTTGCTGCTTCTCACGGCAGCAGGAGGCTTTCAGAGCATTTTCACTCTATTCTGCACATTTTTCAACACTTTTCTGCTGGATTTCAGCAGCTAGAACGTGATGTTTGGGCACTTTCGGTGTCAGGCAGAGCTTGCGTCAGTGTGGGCTCCCAATGCAGAACAAGGAAGTTTCTAACTGCCACGTTCTAGCTGCCAAAATTGTTATGTATGTATGTATGCATGTTCATTATACTGTAAAGGCAAGAATGTAACCACTCCAGATACAAACGATACCAGCTGTAAAGGAACGCGAGCAGACAGCCCATAGAGGGCAGCTGCGAGCGTTCAGCCTCACATGGTTCACATTGCTCAATCACGGACAGCCGCGGGAAAACCTTCCCCGCATTCAGCAGCTGAAGAAAGAGGCGTGCCTGGGCGAGGCCACGCCGGTAGCAGCCAATGAGCTACCGTGCTACAAGATTCAAATGTAGAGAGCTACTGTATATATTGAGTTGTATCACCGCCATTACCTCATGCTTCACTGGAACCTCATGCAATAAACCTGCGTTAAACCAACCTTTCGGTTGTCCGGCTGTCTTTGGTCCCATACACTAAATTGGCGACGAAGGTGGGATATGGCTGCCCACGGGACCAAGACATGCGCCGGCTACGAGATCAAGAAGCCGGGAGACTTGGAGCTGTTTGAGATAGACTTCAACGCAGCGCTGGTGGAGCTCGAAGTCTCCGATGAGGCCAAAAAGAGGGCCATTTTCGTCCGCATGCTCGGACACGAGACCAAGAGGACCTTGGTGGACCTGATCGCGCCGAGGAAGGTGGGCGACCTCAAAGCTACAGAGCTCCTGGCGGCGTTGCGCGCCCATCTCCGGCCAGCCATAGCGATGTTCCCCGCTCGGAGCGCGTTCTGGAGGCGAGTCCAGGCACCCGGGGAATCGGTCGAGGAGTTCGCCGCGGCCCTGCGGCTGGCCGCCGGCCCATGCAAGTGGGAGCTCCCCGACATCACCCTCCGGGACTGCCTGCTCTGCGGTCTGAGGGACACAGAGACTCAGCGTGCGCTGATGAAAAGGGAGCCGCCTCCCACGTGGCAACAAGTCCTCGACACGGCACAGGCCGCGGAGGCCACTACTGCCGGGGTGCACGAGCTTCAGGACTGGCGCCCAAAGCCCGCAAAGGCAGAGAGCTCGGTGCGCGCGGCCCGGCGAGTTTCGAACTCGTCTGCGGAGAGCGGCGACGACGAGGACGTCCGGAGGGTCCAGAGAGAGGGCCGGCGCTGCGACGGCTGCGGCGCCGCCCACGCCCGCGCCAAATGCCCGTTCCGCAAGGCCGAGTGCCACAACTGCGGCCGGCGCGGGCACATCGCCAAGGTCTGCCGGAAACGGCGCGAGGCCACCAGGAGTTCTCCAGACCGCTCGGCGAGGCAGGACCGCACCACGAGGCAGGACCGCACCACGAGGCCAAAGGACGGCACCCGGACCACGAGGACGCGGGACGGAGTAGGACGCATCTCCGACGACAGCGAGGACGACGCGCCGGTTTACAGCGTTTCCACGGAGCACCCCCGTTACTTCGTTGAGGTAGTAATACAAGGGGCCCCTGTTAGAATGGAGGTGGACTCGGGTTCTTCATACTCCATTATTTCCCAGGGGGAGTTCATGAAAATCGCCCCCCGCATGCGGCCCAAGCTCAAGGCGTTGAGGGCCACACTGAAGGACGTGCAAGGGAACCGCATCCCAGTGTTGGGGGTTGGGAAGTTCCGGGTCCAGTTTAAAAAGCACACCGCAACGCTTCCCCTAGTCGTCCTCAAGGGAGGCAAATGCAGCCTCCTCGGGACTCAATGGTTCCAGCCCCTGGGGTTGTTCATTGGGGGGGTACACGCCGTGGAAGCACACGCCGCCGGGACTGATCCAATACAGAGCGTGTGCGACGCGCACCCCGAGGTTTTTAAAAAGGGGCTCGGGAAATTCAAGGGCCCCCCAGTGACTTTCGACCTGGACCCTGGAGTACGTCCAATCAGACTTAAACCGCGCAGAGTGCCCTTCGCACTAAAGGACAAAATAGAGGCGGAGTTGGACAAATTAGTGGGCCAGGGGATTCTTGTTCCTGTTGATTCTGCGGAGTGGGAAACTCCAATTGTAACAGCGCTCAAGGCCAACGGGGAGGTCCGCATATGCGCTGATTACAAGTGCACCATTAATAAGGCGATCCGCCCTAATGCGTATCCGGTGCCGGTAGTCAGCCACTTGTTGGCCAGGTTACACGGGGGGAGGTGCTTCGCTAAACTCGACCTGGCCCAAGCCTACCAGCAACTCCCGGTGACCCCCGCCGCAGCTGCTGCGCAGACCATAGTCACCCACAAAGGGGCGTTCCAGGTATCGCGCCTACAATTCGGCGTGAATTCGGCGCCCGGGATCTTCCAGTCACTTGTGGAACGCCTCCTGAAGGGGTTAGAGGGGGTGTTACCCTACTTTGATGACGTATTGATTACAGGGGGGAGCCGGGCCGAATTAGCAACTAGGTTGGGAAAGGTCCTGACAATATTCGAAAAGGCGGGGTTGCGGTTGCGGAAAGACAAATGCGTCTTCTTCGCCACAGAGGTTGAGTTCCTAGGGTTCCGTGTCACTCCCGAGGGAATTAGACCAGCCCAATCCAAGGTAGCCGCCATCAAGAAGGCCCCTCGCCCCACATCCAAGCCCGAGTTGCAGTCGTTCCTCGGACTGCTCAACTTCTACCACTCCTTCCTCCCGCGGAAGGCAGCCGTGGCAGAACCGCTACACAAATTGTTAAAAAAGGACGAGGCATGGAAGTGGGGCGACGACCAGGAGAAGGCTTTCAATGACCTGAAGCGACTCCTGGCATCAGATGCCGTACTGACCCACTTCAATCCCAAACGCCCAGTGGTCCTGATATGCGATGCATCCCCGGTGGGGGTGGGGGCGGTGTTATGCCACGTGCTGGAGAACGGTAGGGAGGCCCCGATAGCGTTCTACTCTAGGTCCTTGTCCCAAGCAGAGAGGAACTATGCTCAGACAGACAGAGAAGCACTAGCAATAATTGCGGGGACCAAGAAATTTCATGATTTTGTGTACGGCCGCCCCTTCACCATAGTGACTGACCATAAGCCTTTGTTAGGCATTTTCACCGCAGATAAGCCCACACCCCAAATCCTGTCCCCGAGAATGCTCAGGTGGGCCATTTTTCTCAACGCGTATCAGCACGCGTTGGTATACCGGCCCGGGAGGGAGATCAGCCATGCCGACGCCCTGTCGAGGTCCCCCATTCCCCGGGATTGCTGCCACGTGGACAAAGTAGAGAGGGACCATCAGGTCTTAATGATAGAGGTTCTAGACTCCCCTCCCGTAGTACCGGCCGACATCGCCAAAGCGACAGGCAAGGACAAAACGCTGGCCACAGTCTGCTCCTGGGTACAGAAAGGGTGGCCCGTGTCTTCCCCAGCAGCGGAATTCGACACATTTTTCAAAAAGAAACTAGAGTTGTCCCTAGAGAGGGGTTGCCTTTTGTGGGGACAGCGGGTAGTAATCCCCACGCCTCTCCGGCCGAGGGTGCTTAAACTGCTGCACGTCAGCCACCCGGGGATCGTCCGCTCAAAGGCGCTGGCCCGCAGTTACTTTTGGTGGCCCCAGCTAGACGCCGACATCGAACACATGGTCGGCACTTGCGAAGCGTGCCAAAGCTCAAGGCCAGAAGAGGCTCGCTCGCCACCTAGGGAGTGGGACACGGCAAGGGGCCCCTGGTCCCGGGTACATGTAGACTTTGCTGGCCCGTTCAGGGGAACGCTTTTCCTCCTCATGGTGGACGCGTTCTCCAAGTGGTTGGAGGTCATTCCAGTCTCAAGCACCTCCTCGGCCACAACAATCAAACAGTTAAGGAGGGTCTTCTCCACGTTCGGTTTACCCGACACCCTCGTCAGCGATAACGCCAGCTGTTTTACGTCCGCCGAGTTCGGGGCTTTCATGGAGCGCAACGCCATTCGGCACGTCACCTCTGCCCCCTTTCACCCGGCCACCAACGGCCAAGTAGAGCGCCTCGTGCGCACCACGAAAGACGCGCTTCTGCGCATGGGCCCCGGAGACCTCGACCTGAAATTGTGCCAATTCCTGCTAAGATACAGGGTCACCCCACTAGCATCAGGGTACTCCCCCGCAGAGCTGTTGATGCGCAGGAAGCTGGCCACGGGAATCTCCAAGCTAGACCCCACGAGAGTAGAGGACAAGGGGCGGAACATAGGGGTGGAACCCACAAAGAGTTTCAGCATAGGCGCCCCGGTGCATTGCAGGAACTACGCCAGCGCGGGGCCAGCCTGGGTGCCGGGCACCGTAGTAGAGCAAACCGGCCCCGTCTCATACCGCGTAGAAACCAGCACAGGCTTCCTGTGGAGGCGACACGTGGACCAACTCAGGCGCAGGGTCCCCGGAGAGCAGGACGCAGACGAGAATAGCATCGAATCAGCGTTAGGGTACTCCCCCACCCGTTTAGCCCAAGGGGGAGGAAAAGGGGAGCATGGGTCCCCACCAAGGGGGGAGGGAAGGCAATCGATCCACAGAGATCTTTTGCGGGAGTCCCCGACAGAGAGGAGGAGCCCCGATCACACTCATACCCCGCGGAAGTCTCCCCGAAATTCAGATGCCCATAGAAGTTTAGACGTTGATTTACAGTACCAGGGGGAGTTAGCGGAGTGGTCCCCCACCCGTCCTCGCGAAAAGAGGGGTTTCAGTTCAGCCCCTGGTACCTCCAGTCCCAGTAGCCCCTGTGAGTTAGAATGCGATATAGCGCCACTTTCCCGGAGACCGACACCCCCAAGACGGGAGGCATCAGCGAGTCCGCCCACCACAGTCTCAAGGTCCCCCGAGCAGGGATCAGAAGGTAGCTGAACCGCAAGGGCGACCTCATCGGTTCCGCGGTTCACAATAGGTGGATCCCCGGGGTCAGAGAGCAACAGGCAGGGGTTCACCTCCCAACTATTCATTCCCTTCCCATCCCCGGGCGCGAGGCAGGCACGGACGCCCACGGAGCCACTAACGAATCCCCGTTTCCCGTTGCAGGACAAGCACCCGCGGAGTCAGGGATCACAGGCTCTCCAGTACTAGGTCAGACGCAAGCGCGTCCCAAGCGCACGTGTGGCAAGCCACAATGGTTGCGGGACTTCGTCCCATCCTAGGGGGGAGGGATGTTATGTATGTATGTATGCATGTTCATTATACTGTAAAGGCAAGAATGTAACCACTCCAGATACAAACGATACCAGCTGTAAAGGAATGCGAGCAGACAGCCCATAGAGGGCAGCTGCGAGCGTTCAGCCTCACATGGTTCACATTGCTCAATCACGGACAGCCGCGGGAAAACCTTCCCCGCATTCAGCAGCTGAAGAAAGAGGCGTGCCTGGGCGAGGCCACGCCGGTAGCAGCCAATGAGCTACCGTGCTACAAGATTCAAATGTAGAGAGCTACTGTATATATTGAGTTGTATCACCGCCATTACCTCATGCTTCACTGGAACCTCATGCAATAAACCTGCGTTAAACCAACCTTTCGGTTGTCCGGCTGTCTTTGGTCCCATACACTAAAAAAATGCAGCAGAGAAACGGCGAAAAAATCCCAAAATGTAGCGAAAATGCTCAGAAAACCCTCTTGCCACCATGGGGAGCAGCTGAGGCTGTTCAAGAAGCCAGAAAAACAGCACAGGTCCCACCACCACTGCCGAAAACGTGAGCACTAGGAGCAACCACGCCTCTGGCCCCTACAGCTGTGGGTCGGGGGTGGGTCTGGCCCGTGGCAGGAAAACGTTGCGAACCCCTGGATTAGGCTATTAATGTGTACAATAAAATACATGTTTCTTCTGTTTTTTTAATAGAGTTCCAAAGTACTTGCAAAGAAAGAACTTTCATATATGCCGATCATTGGCTGGATGTGGTATTTTCTCGAGATGGTTTTCTGTAAGCGCAAATGGGAAGAAGATCGAAAGACTGTCGTGCAAGGACTGCTAAATCTCCGGGACTATCCTGAAAATTTTTGGGTAACTATTGGAAGTCTTATAATGCTATAGTGACTGTGGACCTTTTGGAAGACCCAAAATTCTTAAGAAATCAGAACTTTCTGCATTTGAAACATGGTGCTTTCTCAAAAATGTCAAGAATCAACAACAAAAATTATTAATGACTTCTTCCTTTCTTTTTGCAAAATCGGGCCTGAGCAAACAGGGCTACAAAGTAGGCAGATTATGTATTTGCCCTCTCATGATAAAGGTGGAAAGATTGCTTCAGAATATTTAGAATCCACCAACATTACAAAAAAGCTCAGATATTTGCATACATTTCAGAAAAAAATATTTGTATATCCTAATTTCCACTTTGCTTATGCATTGCCCTTGTTATTCCCTAGAAGAGCTATTAAATCTCATAATTTGGAATGCTTTCTGGCCTCATCAAGATAATATAGTGCAATCCTGTATGTGTCTGTATGTGTTCATAAGTAAGTCCTATTAAGCTTAGTTAGGTTTTTGACCAGACAATGTATATGGTCTTATTTACCAGATTTGTGTTTTGCATTGAAAGGTAGACTCCAGCTTTGAAGAACTTGAACTTGTGGGTGGCACTTGTATGAGCTGGATGCTGTTGTGTCATGAAATTTCTATTTCATCACCTGAGCTGCAATGGAACCCATGCTTTTCTGCCAGATAATACTGGTCTTTTTTGAGAATTCTCTGGCATGTTACTGAGGAAGGGATAACCAAATTAAAACCATATAGCAGGGGGTTCTCAAGCTTGCTCCCTCAGACAGCTTTGGGGGCTGGATGGCCATTTTGTCCTGCTTGCCTCACATGGCACTTCCAGGCGTGATGGAGGTGGTGGTGAGCCACATGAAATGGTGTCTCAGGCTGCATCTGGCCCCTGGGCTGTAGTTTGAGTACCCCTGCCCTATAGGTTAAATCTGACCCCTGAAGTTTTGCTTTCTTTAGTTTCTTTAATTTTTCTTTATTATATTTGTACCCCACCATCTAGGAGATTTTCCTACTCTGGGCAGCTAACAACAGAAAACTCACACATTAAAAACAGTCACACATTTTAAAAAATACATACAGTACTGTATAAATATGCCAGGAACAAAAAACCTATTGGTGACGGAGAGAAATAAGACAAATTAATTTCTATAGTCCCTTCTTTTAGCTATTGGATTGGCAAATTGCTGCTTTGCACTTGGCAAATGCCTCTCCAGGCATGAAAAGGTTCCCCCACTGTTGTGTCTGGCCCTTATAAGCAAATAGCATTTTCCCCCAGCAATGTTTGTTTTTGTATGTTGGTGGTTGGGGTGGTTTGGGGGGGGGGTACCCACATACACACAACACAACCACACACACAACACAACCACACACACACACACTACGCACACACAACACAACCACACACACAATACATGCACAATACACACATACAACACAACCACACATACAACACATACAACACAACCACACATACAACACAACCACACACACAACACAACCACACACACACAACCACACACACACAACACAACCAAATACACACAACACAACCCCCCACACACACAACCACACAAACAACTCAACCACACACACACACAAACAACACAACACAAAACAACCACACACACAATACACACAACACACACACACACACATATGGCCCTTGCCTGGAGGGGAAGGCGGTTCCCTTCCTCTGTCAGGCAAGGCACCTGGCGGGGAAGGTGCGTGCTATCTTCATCTCTCTCTCTTCCCCCTATTTCTCTTTTCCCCCTCTTTCTTCCACCCCCTCTCTCCCCTCTCTCTTTCTCACATATGATTTCCCCATCTCTCTCTCTCTCTCTTTTACCCTCCTTCTTTCTCTCTCTTTCCCCCTACTTTCTCTCTTCTCCCTCTCTTCCCCCCTCTCTCTTTCTTCCACCCTACCCTCTCTCTCCCTCTCTTTCTTGTGTGTGCTTTCCCAGTCCCTTTCTCTTTTACCCCTTCTTTCTTTCTCTCTCTTTTACTCCCACTGTCTCTCTCTTTTTTCCCTTTCTCTCTCTCTTCCCCCTCTCTATGTCTCGCGTGCTTCCCCCGTCTCTCTGTCTTCCCCCACTCTATCTCTTTCTCTATTCCACCCCTCCTATCTCTCTCTCTTTCCCCCTCTCTTTCTTCCCTTTCCTCTCTCTCTCTCTCTTTCCCCCCTTTCTCTCTCTTCCCCCCAGGTGGGGAAGGTGGCCTCGCTCAGCGGGGCTGCAGGAAGTTGAGGGACTCCCCTTCTTCCCGCAACCCCGCTGAAGCTGTGACGAGGCTGGCGCCAGCCTCACTCGCCGGGGCTGCGGGAACATGAGGGGCTCCCTCTGCTTCCTGCAACCCTGCCGAAGGCGTGACGAGGCCTGCACCTCGCTTGCCAGGATGGTGGGGATGGTTTCCCTCCGGGAGATGAAGTGTCTCCCGGAAGGAAGAATTTTGCAGCACTTTAGCGCTGTGGTGGTTTTTTAGCCGTGCGCGGCTTTCCCAGCCTCCTCCGCACTCGCGTCCCTCAGCCTGGCATGGAGGACGCTGGGACTTGTAGTTGTTTTTTTGTGTTCACGTTCGTGGGGTGGTTGCCCCACTTGCAGCTGGCAGACCCTTGTGGCGATGCTCGCAGGGTATTAAGGTAAGTGAGGGCGGCTCAGTATGGGATGGCTGGGCCGGGTGTGCCTGTGTATGCCAGACACACACGACTCATCCACCTTCTTATAGGTATAGGTAGTCCAGACAACGATGAACAGAACAACAACTGATGTTTATTAAACAGTCTTTCAGGTTACGCTTAAAATGTGCTCCGGACATTAAGATGGCTATTCAATCCCATAAAATCAGTCCCTCCGGAATCTGCCATAGAAGAGGCAATGTCTAAGCTACACTAGAAGCAGTAGCATGTGGAGGAGACCCAGGTTTAGCACGTTGCTGGCTACCTGTATGAAATGGGTAGTATAGGTCCGGTCTGTCCCCACCCTTGTTTACCCATGGGGCTTATATAGTGTCTCCCCGGTGATGGCTCCTTGATACAAAGTAGTGACCTGCCGGAAAAGCATTACCAACCAATCATAACAAGATATATATGTATTAACCAATGGGGAACAGGGTCCCAAACTAACCAATCACAGGACTCTGATTAGCATAATGAGCGCACTCAGAGATGGAGATTTTGCACCAACTTTAGCTCCTAATTTGGATGGCGGGAAATCGCCATTTTCTCTTTGCAAGGCGCTGCCCACGCAACTTGCACTTCTGCCTTAATACACAACACCCACCCCTCTTTTAAATGAATCTCTAGATGAGCCTTGTCTGAACAGAATTGTTTCCCAATTGTTTGTAGTTTAAAAATTGCTTCTGATGTGTTAAAAGCAGCCAAACTGAAAGGCACTGATGGAGTATTTCCTCCCACAACAAGTAACAGCTTTGGATAAATTTTCTCCAGATCACAATCAAGGAGGAAAGAATTAAGCACACACACATGTCCTCTCTTTAATCATGATCTCTCTCTCTCTCTCTCTCTCTCTCTCTCTTTCTGTGTGTGTGCTTTAAGCCTATCACCTGTTACCTCTCACCCCTGCACATAGCAATGCTTTTTTTTAAAAACAAAAACCTTTGCACTTAGATGCAAAGATGCATTTAACTTGTCACATCCTGTTTAGTGCTTAGTGCATTTACAACCAATGGCAGTTCCTGTCCCACAACTGCATAGGAATGTGCCCTGTTCAGAGAAGGAGGGCTGCAGAAGGAATGATTGAACCTCCCCTCCCTGTGAATGATGGAACTGATTAATGGGGGACATCTGTGTGCTCAGGTTTGGAGTCAATCAGCAGAGAGAATGAGTGCTTCATATCATATCATTAATTTAATTTGGCATAAAAATTGGCAGTAAAACCAATCTAAAGGCAATATTAAACCATTAAAAGCACTGTAAAAGTCCAAATAGAAGATAAGATAGAAACAGTGTTCCATCATGAATAGTTGTTTTCTTTTTATAAAAAAGAAAGATGATAAGATAGATATCTGTTCTAGTTGTTGTTCTGTAGAAATCCAATAAATCAGGATCCAAGGGCATGCTTCTGCAATATTTCAATGTGCCCTTTGCAGCCTGGGTTTCTTCCTTTGTAGCAGGAAAGCTTTCAGTGGTTTGATTATTAAATGCATTTTTATGATTTATCTGCAGTGCTGAATAAACAGTGATCATTTGTTTTCATCTATGCAAACCATTCACCACCATACATAAAACAACGATTTGTTATTTGCAGTTCTTATTTGTAATTTATTTTCTTAATCAAGCTTCTTTCCCTCCTTTAGTTTCTGATTCACTGCGAAGGCACAAGATTCACAGAACAGAAACATGAAATCAGCATGCAGGTAGCTGAAGCCAAAGGCCTTCCCAAGCTCAAGTATCATCTTCTGCCACGGACAAAAGGATTTTCCATCACTGTTCAGTGTTTGAGAAATGTAGGTAAGGAATGGCACCCAACAAATTCTAAGACATTATTTTAAATCTGTTTTAATAGTAAGTTGTACACTGTCATTGTAGTGGATAGAGTGATGCACTAGGACAGGCGTTCTCAACATTTTCCCGCCAGGGCCGTCCCCGTCCCCAACGTTTCCTGCCAGGGGCCGGAGACATGGTTGCTCCCTGAACTAACCTGTCAATCGGCAGGGCAACAGCGGCGACAGCAACACTTTCTTCCTGTTGCTTTGTGACAGTCTTCGCTGGTCCCCAGAGCAGGAGAAGGCTGTGCAGAGCTTGGTCGCAGTGGACTGACATTTTTCTGCTGCTTCCGGCCTTTGAAATCTGCAACAAAAGGAGAGCTCCCTTGCCGCGCGGCGATGACTACATCTCCCAAACTCCCTCAGTGCCATGCGCCAAGGCTGACATCGTTGCCACGTGGCAAGGGAGCTTTCCTTTTGGCACGGATTTCAAAGCCCAGAAGCAGCGGAAAATTTTTAAACTGCTGCGACCAAGCTCTGCACAGCCTTCTCCTGCTCTGGGGACCAGCGAAAACTGTCCTAAAGCAGCAGGAAGAAAGTGCCGCCACTGCTGTAAGTGATGTATTGCGGTGGGGGTGGGTCAGGGAGTGGTTCTACAAGTGCCCGGGTTGTCACCATGGGCCGCATTAATGATATGCGCAGGCCATTTTGGCCTGTGGGCTGGAGGCTGAGAATGCCTGCACTAGGACTCCAAGATACCTGGGTTTGAATTCCTGTTTACTATATAAGAAAGTGAGAGAGAGAGTGTGTAAAACTTGTAAAACCCCTCATTAAATATATCACCTTGAAAGCCCTGTTTGGATTGGTATGTCAGTTCTGACTTAACAGCATAACTTTCTCTGTTTCTGATTGAAAGGAAGGTTGCCTCTGGTTCTCACCAGCACCGAAATCAGACAGTGTTTCTACAACTCTTAAAAAAGCTCTGTTTTCATAGTGTATTGATTCATGATAATCTCAGAATCATGTTATTTCTCTGCCTTCAAATCCCTCTTCAGTCTTAATAAATTCATTCAGATTGCATGTACACTATCTTGATTTAATAAGCTGCAATAACTCGAACACACAAAATTGGGTGCTTTGTATATCGCTAGTTCATTGCAATTTTTCATAGGTTTACAGTTGCAAACAGATGATACTCTGCCAGTGGTGATCCCAGTGATGCAGCCAAGGTCCTGACCAGTTGCCTCGAGGTGGTTAGGGTCTGGATGGGGGACAACGGACTACAGCTGAATCCCGGCAAGACTGAGTGGCTGTGGGTGAGGGGACTCAGTCCTCATAAGGAGTTATCACCACTGGTTTGGGATGGGGCATCGTTGCCCCAATCTGACCTGATGCACAACCTGGGGGTCCTCCTGGACTTGCGGCTCCTGCTCCCAGAGCAGGTTACGGCCGTGGCCAGGAGGGCCTTTGGGCAAGTGTGTGTTATTAATCAACGGCACCCACTCTTGGCCCTGCTCATGGTCACTCATGCCCTGGTCACCTCCAGTTTGGACTATTGTAATGCACTCTACATGGGGCTGCCCTTGATGACCATCCGGAGACTGCAGTTGGTCAAGAATGTGGCGGCCTGCGCAGTGGTGCGGTGTAGTCATTTTGCTTATGCCTCGCTGCTGCTGCAGGAGCTGCACTGGCTACCTATATGTCTCCGGGTGCAATTCAAGGTGCTGGTTGCACCTTTAAAGGCCTTCATGGTAGCGGACAAGGATACCTCAGGGACTGCATTGTCCCTAGGACATCGACCCATCCTACGAGAGCAAACTGAGAGGGCACTCTTCAGGTACCATCTGTTGGGGAGGCTCGCGTCTCCAGCACAAGGAAAAGGGCCTTCTCAGTCGTAGCCCCCACACTATGGAACCTCCTCCCAGTAGAATTATGCCTCCAGGCCCAGTTAGGAAAGAATTGAAGACGTGGTTGGCAAAATGGTTCTGGGGGCCGAGATTGTCAACAAGTTCCCCTTTTTGGCTCGTCTGAGGCTCACCCCTCCTGTAGATTTTATATTTGTTTTTAGATAGTAAATGGCACAGCAGGGTGGTGGTGGTAATATTGCTATGTTTTTAAAGGGTTTTAAATTGTTTTATATTGGTTTTAACTTGTGTACACCGCCCAGAGTCCATTGGATAGGGCAGTATATAAATCTATTAAATTAAATTAAATTTTTAAATGACCAGAAGAAAACTTGTGTTTAGTTGTTTAAACCCAAGCCCAAACAACAACATAATCTATAACTTACTGATGTGAACTGTGTTTCTTTGTGGGTGGATTGTGAAGTTTCACATTTCACATGTTTTCAGACCTGTCTCCTTTCAACCCCTCTTTAAAGGGGAAATAAAAAGGCCCTGCCTTGTTTTCATCTTTTGTGTTCTCCTAAAGCCTCTGGTGACATCTTTCAGCGATCCTGGCAATTCATAGCTTTTGTCAGCTGTGCCTACAAGCACAAGCTGTGACTATAGCACATCCTTCAGTACTCCCATGGTGTTTGCCTGTTCTCACCTGTGCTTTTTCTCATGTAGCTGACTGGCTTCTTCAAACTACATGTGCTGTTTTCTGCAACACAATCTGCTTTCCCCAAAGTTCTTTGAAGTCTTCTGTAGTGGTGCATTATTTGTGTTCTGTTTTTCGTCTCAGTGAATATTTTTCACTCTGTTTTTCAAACAACCAGATGCTTAATCTTTATGTAAATGGGTGTATTGAGCACATGACAAGGAAGCAGGATCCTCCTGTGTCCTCCTAAGAGTTTGTTATGAGAAGACAAATTGCTACGTCTTGCTTTTCATTTTTCTCCTTCAGCTAACTAAAGGAGTGCAGGACTGTGGTGAGTGTGGAAGGTAGTATCGGCAGGATCTCACTGAATGCCGGATCTCTCCAGACATCTGCTCAGGCAATCTAAGATAGCACCGGCATTGTGATTTCTTGTAACATATGTACTTGGAAATTGTTTGAGTTATAAGGGGAAGTGAAATATTTTCTTTTTTGCTATTTCAATAAAATATTTTTTAAAAGTGTGTGTCATCTTGTAGTAAAAAGAAACCATCCCCCTGCCATTCACTATGCATTTTGTGGATTTCAATCTCTTCTTCTAGCACAGGGGAGATGGAATAAGGCAATTAACTTTCCTTTCTATCCTCATACAACATTCCCTTGTCTTGATCCAGTTAATTTAAAATATTTTCAAAATAAGACGTGTATTGTTAGTATTTGCAGAAGGTCTTAGTTTTTCAGTCTAATAGACCCGTTTAACTTTTTAGTAATATCTTTACAATTGCAACTGTGAGAGCAACCACAGTGTGTTTGTCTTTACAGTTTCATCTGTGTATGATTCTACACTGAACTTTAGAAATAATGAAAATCCAACCTTGTTGGGAGTTTTAAATGGAAAGAAATACCATGCAGACTTATATGTAAGGCAAGTATTTCCTCATATTTTTCTTTCTTGAGTAGGTCATTGCAATACTAATAAAAGGCGCTAATGATAAAGCACAATTCAGCCAGTAAATTTCCAGCTTTTTATCTCCACTGTATATTATGTAATAATATATCTGCATGACTGTCCACTGATAATTTCATTTTCATTGAATAGCTACTGTACATTCCATCCTAAATGGTAGGGTCTCCTCCCCACACACACTTGTTCTTCACTCTCTTCTTTTACCATTTGTAGGCGAATTCCATTAGAGGAAGTCCCAGAAGATGAGCAGGAGTGTTCCAAATGGCTTCACAAACTCTATCAAGAAAAGGTTGGTTTATTAGTTATCAGATTTTGTGATGATTAAGGCGCTAAATAGATTTTATCCACCTGGTGTGGAGCATTTTATCTTTTGGTGACTCATTAAATAGTGTTTCTTAATACATTAAGAAGGCAGACATTCATAAACCAGGAAAGAGAGTGAACCCAACTGGGAGAATGGAGTATCTACTGCTTCTTTCTGTAGCTACAGTCCGAACCATCTCTGTGGCTAGACTGTAGATCATCTGCAAGGCATTATAGCAGGGGTGGCCAACCTTTTTGTGCCATGGGCCTGACCATGCCCCCTGGTCAGCTGATCCAGCCGGACCATGTCCCCGGAAGCAGAAGCAGGCGCATTTACGGCTGTCGTAAAAGCAACCACTTCCGCATTTACGACACTTCCCCATGGGAGAAGGCGACAGACCTGATGGAATGGTGTTGCGGGCTGGTGCCAGCCCATAGGCCATAGGTTAGAAACTCCTGCATTATAGGAAGCACTATTTCCCACTTTTCCACTTCTTCTTCTGCTATATCTGAATCTGAATATAGGCGATCATCATGGCGATCAGCCATGAAGACTTTCCTGAGAACAGTATAATGCAGTGGCCTTTCATCTGCCTTCTACATCGCAGCATGACACCCATACTACTGATTCAGTTTCACAAGTCACTTTCTGGTCCTGAGCCCTTTTGGCATGCAGAGTCCTCATCAGCCCCAGGCCAGTATTGATGAAGCTGCTGCCCTCCATCAAGAGGGATTCAAGTGGGATTTAATCCACTTGGGGACCATTACCCTTCCCTGTGGACTTCACAAAGGTCATTAGTCCTCAGGTTTGTCAGGTTAGTTAACCGCTGCCTGATGATTGAAGTTGTGTTGCTGGAAGTATGGCCTACTCTATTAAAATAGCAGGATAACTTGGCCAGACTAGAAGTGGTTTCTTAGCCAATCTTTAAATTCTAAAATCCCTATGGCTTCTTGGCATAATAATAAGAATGTTTGCTGAGGGCAGATCATCAGTACCTTTCCCATGGGTTATCTGAGTGAGACAGTGAAGGGAGGGTGCTCTCAAAATTCACTGTACTGACATTTGAGAAAGAAGGCTTTGTCAATTCATATGGAAAAATAAAATTGTTCTGCCAAGCTGCTTTCTTCAATTTTTTTAGAGGTACATAAGAACATAAGAACAGCCTTGCTAGAACAGGCCACAGCCCATCCAGTCCAGCATTCTGTCTCACACAGTGGCTCACCATTTCCTTCAGGGTATTCCCAAGGAGATGCCTTCACCTGCTTAGGATTCCCTGGAAATGGCATTGAGAGATATCCTGCCTATCTCTCCAACCCAGAGGTTGCCCTTAAGTATCCATAATTATAGCCATTGATACCATTGTCCTCCATGAACTTGTCTAATCCTTTCTTGAAGCTGTCAAGACTGACAGCTGTCACCACTTCTTCTGGCAGGGAGTTCCATAGACCAGTAATCCTCTGGGTGAAAAAGTACTTTCTCTTATTTGTTTGAGAACTAGTACCCAAAAGTTTCATGGAGTGTCCCCTAGTTCTAGTGTTATGCGATAGGGAAAACAGTTTTTCCTTATCTACTTTGTCCACACCATGCATGATTTTATAAACTTCAATCAGGTCACCTCTTAGACGCCGTCGTTCAAGAGTGAAGAGGCCCAACCGTTGCAGCCTCAGATGGTAAGGAAGGTGTTCCAGTCCCCTAATCATTTTGGTTGCCCTCCTCTGCACTTTTTCCAACTCCATAATATCCTTCTGGAGGTATGGCGACCAGAACTGTACACAGTATTCCAGATGGGGCCTCACCATAGATTTATAAAGAAGCAAAATGACACTTGCTGACTTATTTTCTATACCCTTCCTAATGATCCCTAGCATTGAGTTTGCTTTTTTCACTGCTGAGGCACACTGGGTTGACACCTTCATTGAGTTGTCCACCAGGACACCAAGGTCCCTTTCCTGGTTTGTCGCAGATAGTTCAGACCCCATCAGTTTATAAATGTAATTGTTTTTTTTTTTGCCCCAACATGCATCACTCTGCACTTACTAATGTTGAAACTCATTTGCCACTGTTTTGCTCACTCCCCCAGTGTCAAGAGATCCCTCTGGAGCTCCTCACAATCGCTCACAGTTTTCACTACCCTGTATAATTTAGTGTCGTCAGCAAATTTGGCTACCTTGCTATTTACTCCTACCTCTAGATCATTTATGAAGAGGTTGAAAAGCAGGGGGCCCAGTACTGAACCTTGGGGGACCCCACTCTTTACTTCCCTCCACTTGGAGAAGTGTCCATTGAGTGCTACCCTCTGTTTCCTGTCCCTTAGCCAGTTGCTGATCCAGAACAAGACCTGTCCCTTTATTCCATGACTGGCAAGTTTATTCAAGAGTCTTTGGTGCGAGACCTTGTCAAAAGCCTTCTGAAAGTCCAGATAAACAATGTCAACTGGACTTTGTAGTGGCACAATTCAGCAAAAGAGATTTCTTCAGTCATTCAAGAGAGGGGCTATGGTGTAGAAGCTTGTAAGTTGGAGTTTAACTAGAGGTGATAGCATTCATATCCTGCTTCTGTGATAAGATGCACCAATTCTTGCCCAACCTTTCCTCTGCTTTTTTGCGTTAATCAGGACTCTTTTCAAGAGGAATACTACAGAACAGGAGTCTATCCAGGTACTCCAATAGTTCCACCCCGGCGGCCATGGACTCTCTTGAATTGGCTTTTTTGGGCCTTATTGCTGCTATATCCTTTGTTCAAGTTACTCATCAACATGATCAGCAGTGGCTCATCACTCACTCTCGCCACTTTTGCCTTTGTTTTTGTTGCAGGTAAGTAAGGCTGTGTTTGGTCATATATAAGTAAGGTAAAGGTAAAGGTTTCCCTTGCTCGAAAGCCAGTCGTATCCGACTCTAGGGTGCAGTGCTCATCTCTGTTTCTAAGCCGAAGAGCCAGCGCTGTCTGCCTCTGCAGACGTTTCCGTGGTCATGTGGCAGGCATGACTAGACACCGGAGCGCACGGAACGCTGTTACCTTCCCACCGAAGTGGTCCCTATTTATCTACTTGCAATTTCTTGCTTTCGAATTGCTAGGTTGGCAGGAGCTAGGATGAAGACGGGAGCTCATTTCCGTCCTGCAGTACTCGGGAATCGAACTGCTGACCTTCCGCTTCCCAGTCAGCGTCTTAGCGACTTGAGCTAAAATGAAAAATGTCCTCTTTTTATTATTCCTTTAGCTCATTCACCTGTACATCAGGTGTACATCAGTAGCCATATTCAGATATTCCATAAAGGCATTGACTTTAATCCTTAAGCAGAGGATGCAGGGTATTCCCATCCCCCTGCCCTGTTGTGAAGAGCCAAATCGAAAGAAATCTAGCTTTTTGCACAGGAAGAAGGATAAGATGCTATCAGTGCAATCAGAAAACCTGAAACTCGGACTTCAAAATCCTGTGGAGAGACTCAGTTTGTGAAGACTGCTCTTCTCCTCAGCTTTAGCTCCTCAGAACAGAGAGCTCGGATGTAGAGGGGCATGGCTATTTTGCTGCCTGCTCTTACAGGGTAAAAGTAACCCTTCTATGGAACATGGGAACAGGGCTATTTAGATGTGTATATATGCTTTTTGGCTCTGACATAAGATTGTGAGGCTGGAGGAGAATACCATGCATTAGTTCCTACATACACTATTATGGAGGCAGTGCTGCAGTTCAGTTGCCTAAAGTTTCCTTTTGCACTGTTTCAGTGATCACTGAAACAGAATCTTTGTTGTTCTTGGTTCATCGTTATAGTCTCATAACAAACTGAAGCTAGCAAATTTTGAAGTACGTACCTGTATACTGTACATCTGTTTCTCATTCTGAGAAATAAATGGAATAATCCTTTCTTTGCATAGCTATGAAAGGTACAGTAGTCCCATTTTTGACTGTCCTTTTGCCGTCTTACTGAGGGTGCTTCACAGCTGAACAAGAATTTTAAACTTTTATTTTGCTGTTCTGATTATGACCACATTTGCCGGTTTCTCATTTTTGCACAACATTTTTCATTTTGTATCTCCAATGAGGCCTGTGAGGTGAGGTGTATTTTGTCTTAGAAGTTCATATATTTTTTCCAAAGGCCTGCAATATTCTTTGGCCAAGAAGAAAAATGCTCGTAATTCATAAATATATTTGAAAAATGCAGCTAACTGTAAATGTGTGTATTTGAAAAATGCATGCAAAAATGCTTTAGACAGAAGGAAAAATACAACATATGGAAAAGTGAGGA
This sequence comes from Bradypodion pumilum, assembly GCA_035047305.1. Classification (NCBI taxonomy): domain Eukaryota; kingdom Metazoa; phylum Chordata; class Lepidosauria; order Squamata; family Chamaeleonidae; genus Bradypodion; species Bradypodion pumilum. The sequence goes on from JAWDJD010000001.1 coordinate 96,054,587, forward strand.
GGAATGGCATACTTCATGGACAGAAGTCTCACAAGTTCTTACAGAACGGAGTCAGGACTAGCGAAATTCTGAAAAATGCAATCAACACCAAACTGACAATTTTTCAGTTCCCGGCCGTGGGCCATGTTAAGTATCTGCAAATTAAGCATGGCCAAAACTGCAAAATTAGGAAGTATAATGTTTAGCAGAGGTCTTTTGGAGAAAATTCCCTTCTCTTTTCTGAAGCTCAGCTTTCCTGCTATTTAGACTTCAATTAAAGGCTGTATAATTGCTGTGGTTAAGGAGTTTTCTCTTCATAGATGGTCAATGCTAATGTGTAATGTGGAAGCCCTTAGATCTTAAGTGATTCCAAGTTCTTATGAATATCATATTAACCTTTGCATTTTCTGTATTTTGTTTTGTGTCTCTTCATGTTGGACATACATAAAGGGTACATGTGTGTGATTCCAGTGGAAGTCAGTGGTTTGCAGTCACTCCACAAGCTTTGGATAACATGTTAAATGTGACAGCATGCTAGCAGACATAAACCCTTTTGTGTTGTTTAGAGTCTTGTGTGGTTGCTTGAGATCCTGATTTAGTTATTGTGAATCTTTCTAAGGTAATAGCTGAGCACATAAGTGGCCTTGGCAACAATCCACTTGGCTTTAAGTGTCTGCTGCAGAATGCTAGTTTCATCAATGGGGAAGCAACCACCATCTGTGTCTTGATTTGAGATAAGTGGTGCAGTTCAGTTTTTGTCATAGAGAACTACTTGCTTGAGACCAAATGAGAGGGGTATCCCCCCTGAATTTGCCCATGATTTTTTGTGCAGCAACAGGATAGACTTAGGCAGTAGGGATATAGAATTTCAATTGTCTGTTTTTGGAACTAGTTACATTCCAGTTTTGAGTGTGTTGGTGGGTGCTTGGGATTGAATAATGCTAGTATAGTAGTACCCCGTATAACGAAAAAGCTCCGTTCCACGGAGCTCTTCATTATATGATTTTTTTCGTTATGCGAATCATATTGGTGATACCCTCATAACGGATTTTTTTCCCGTTGTACAGGGTATAACCGTATAATGGGGGGAAATGTTCATAATATGGGGCATACCCCGTTAATGGGGGGATTGTTATGCGGGGTATTGCCAATAGCGCAAAATGCTTCGTTATACAAATTTTTCATTATGTGAGCCGTTCGTTATATGGGGTACCACTGTATTCCAGTTTGATGCATCAAAAGTTAATTGCCTGTCATCTCCTTCACTAATGCAGCAACAAATAAACAAAAAAATGGTTTAAGAGGTGGTTTTGGAGTTTTCTGGAGAGCCTTTAATCTGAAGCAGCAGTATCCATCGGGGCTCAGAACATCACAACCTCTTTTGCTAACCATAAAATTTTCTTAGTAAACTGATTCCTTTGCATCAAGTTTTCTGTTCAGAAGAATTATGGCCATTTGGAATTTCATGTTCTGGTTGGCAAATCAAGGTGTTACTCAAGGACTATACGGATGTGAAGGAATGTTCTGAGGTCACAATCAGATTGTAACCCAGTAAAGTCTACATTAATAGGACCTGAAACCCTAGCAGGATAGCGACTGAGGTGGTCTACAGCAGGATGCAAATGGCTCCTAATGGCTTTCTGGTGGCTCTTAAGGCTTTTCTTTAGCCTTTGCGTGCATTCTACACTTGGAATACAGTTTGCGTTCAGGGGACAACTAGCTGAGCCAGTAGGGACAACAGTGAACACCTTTTTACAAAAAGGCATAACTCCATCTGGCCTGTAAGAGTGGCAGAGATACCTGTTGGTTGTTCTCGAAGTTCTTCCTGCACACTGGCATAGTAGACAGTGGCTAACCAGTCTCTAGTGCACTCCGATTTTTTGACAAAGGGTAGAACACATAATGGCATTTTAGGTCCCAGATTATGTACAACATTCACGGGCTTCATTCTGCAACATGTCATTCCAAAATGTGTGCTCATTAAGGTTTGCTTCATTCTTGTCAATCTAGATGTTTCAGGATTGGGAACTACCATGCCTTTTTATTATTCATGTGCTCAGGTAAGACACCCGGGATAAATCAACACATTTTGTAAAGAAATTGGTTTGTTTTCTCTTGTCTGTAATTCTGAGGGGGTTTTTTTCACATCAACTTTCCCCACCATTTCTCAGATCCCAAGCTGGCCCTTAGCATCTGGCATTCTAGGCATCTAGCAGAAAAAGATAAGCCAGCACTATGTTTGAATTAGAGAAACAATATTGTAAACTCTTGGTTAGGTACAGCTGAGAAGGGCAGAAACTCACTGCTGCTCTCAGCAGATGATTGCTGACCATTGTGCTCCTGTCAACATTGCCTTGTTTTGCTTTCATGCCGCTGGGTGCAAATTTCATAGCTACCTCACATAGTTATCCCTCTAAGCCCAGAGTTTATAAAGACTGAAGAGTTGTGGTCTTGTGGAGGTCATTCACTGTATGATTTGGAGGGAATAGCATACTGAACTGAAATAAGGTTACTATAATAGAAGGCATGCAATATAATAATTTTGGTCCATTAGGAAACACTAAGTACTTGCCTTTTCTCTACATATAGTCTGACCACTTGAAAATGGCATTGTGAACATATAGTCTATTTTCGGCTCTATGAAGGGGGAAAATGCATTGACATAATGCAGATTTTGTGCTATTAATACACATTAAAGGAAATTAAGCACATCTATTTGGCTGCGTGTCATTTCCCCATTCCTTATAAAGGCTGGCATTGCATTGGAGAGAAACCTGAAATGCTGAAGATCCTGGCTTTTGGAAACTTTCTCCAGTTTTCTCCTCCCCCAGCTTGAAAGGTCTCACTTGGCAGTGTGCTTACATTTTCAGTCTATCTTTTGTAGTAAAATATGTAAAAATATTCTTTTAAAAAACACGCATCTAGTACTAAATGTCAAGTCTTTTGCAGAATGTAGAGCCTTGGTTGTAGCTCCTAGACTACAGAATATATGTCCCAAACTGTACACAGTTTACAGACTTCTTGGGATGCAGCTTGTTATTCTTTCAGGCCATGCTATGACGAGGCTGATTGGAGTTGTATTCAAATACATCTGGAGGGCTTCAGATTATGGAGGCCTGATAAAGGACATGTGTCTTCTCTATAGAATGATTTTGAAGATTGGTTCTAGGATTTACTAGCTAAGGCATTTGATATCACAGGCAAAGAAAAAGCTGGCTTCAGAGAAACTTGGTTAAAGACTTGGTGCCGTGGGCCAGTTTACATGACCACAGGAAATTGTGCTGTTTTTCGGCATATGGCACTGTGAGCATGACCAGGGGTGTCATTTAAATCAGGAGTTCTCGACCTTTTAAAGCCGAGGGCTGGGTCATGCTCTCTCAGACAGCTTCAGGGGCCGGACAGTCATTTTGCCCTTCCTCCATCACATGGTACTTCCTGGTGTGGTGGAGGCAGTGGGAGGCCACATGGAATGGTGCCATGGGCTGCATCTGGCCCACGGGCCACAAGTTGAGAATCCCTGGATTAAATGATAGTTATAGAGGACTAGTTTCTATTATCTGCTCAATCCATATCCAGCAGCTAGGCAGTGGAGATATCCCATTGTAGATATTTGCAATAAACAGTTTGGAACAAACAGTTTGATTTAATAGAGGTGCAGGGCTGTCTGGACTGGCAAAAAAACACCTGCTTGAGCTCAAACTGTCCAAGTGAACCAACCCTTGTAAAATGCTAACTCTTTTTATATGCATAATAGGAGGCTATTTTACTAGCCTGATTATTACAGCAATCAGGGAATACTGTAAACTTCATATCCAAATGGTGCCTTTCTCTACTCTGTGTAAGAGATGAGAACAACTCTTCATTTGTTTCAATGCAAAGATGCTTTAGCAGCAACTCTTTGTTTCCCTAACTACCATGAGTGAGTGATTGGTTAGGTTCCACGTGTTCAAGGAGAGAAGAGGGGTACATGGGGTTTCAGGGTGAGGGATCAAAACGACTCTTTTAAATGTTTGATGATAAGAGCTTCTGAGATACTATGGAACTTTTCCCGCACATATATTTTTACAGGCAAGAGAATGAGCCAGTGTTAAAAATAAACATGAGAAATATTAAGTAATCTAAACTGCATGACCATAATTGTTATGGCCCAGTATGATAGTCAAAGCCATTGATTCTTGTGATGGAAGGTATTTTAAGGATGTTCTTCAGTCTCTAATCCTATTTCTGGATAGGTGGTAAGATGAAGGTACTGGGAGATAACTCAGAAAGTTTTAAAAGACTTTTCTCTGCAGGAGAATATGGCTAAAGCACTTGATTGTCAATTGGGCAATTATAGAAAGAAGAAACATTGTTCAGTTGCTCCTGTTGCATGTATTGCTGCATGTTTTAGTGCATGCAGTTTGTCTGAAGCAGCCTTGAAAGTTGCATTTTACATCCCTTTCAAGCAGCTGTAGATTTCAATTAACCCATCTTTACATATCTCAGACAAGTTAAAAAGTCAAAGGGCTGTGGCGGGCATGTAACTTGAAGTCACAAGCATGTAACACAGGTCTGCAAAAAATAAATCAGCTGCATAGGATATTCTTGGTAAATTTTATGTGTTCTAGTGTGCTGAATCCAAAAATGACCTTGATTTCCCCCCCCCCCCAATCACATACAGGTGTTTTTTTTTTTGCAAAATATGAGGGGTTTGCATTAAAAAAGGCATAAGAGTGATGAGAAAATCACTATTTTATTACAGTGAACTAAACATATTATTTTTATAATTAAACAAACAATTTCTTTATAATATACACTTAACATTTCTCTCTTTTTGTCTGTGAAACCTTTTCTTCTTCTCTTTTATGTTCCTCCAAACATGCTTTTACTTTCCATTTTCTCTTTTCCATTTGAGCATCCAACAGTAGTCAGCTAGCATATTGATGTCCCATCTTCCTTGGTAGCGTCTCTCAATATCACGGACATCCTGGTGAAATCTTTCACCCTGCTCTTCACTGTAGGCTCCCAACTTTTCAGGAAAATAGTCAACATGGGAGTGTAAGAAATGAACTTTTAAGCTCATCTTGCATCCTTGAGCTTTATACGCATTCAACATGTGTTGTACAATGGTTTTGTAGTGAGGGTCTTTAGTATTCTCTAAAAACTTGTGAACTACGTTTTTGAAAGAGTCCCACTCTTCCTTTTCTTTTTCTCCCATTGTTTCTAAAAAGAGGGAATCAGATAACAGTTTATGTCGGAGCCAGTAAAAACTCCCTCTTTCAACTTGGCGTCAGACAGTTTTGGGAACTTGAAACACAGATATCTGAAACATTCCCCATCTTTTGGCAGTGATTTAACAAACTGCTTCATAAGCTCTAATTTAATATGAAGGGGTGGCAATAAAACCTTTTCTGTTGGACCCAAGGTCATATTAATGACATTTTTTTGGATTAAAGCGTCTCAAAGTGGCCAGTCAGTTTTTATTGCCGCCACCACCACCACCACCTGGAAGCACTGCAAAATTGCAAAAACGTGCGTTTTTGGCAAGTTCTCACATGAAATCTCGTGAAATCTCACTGAAATCTCATGAGATCTCACTGAAATATCGTGAAAGCTCACAAGATCTTGCTGAAAATGTGTTTTCTCACGAGAACTCACATGGCAACACATGACCATTCTGAGGAGAGTGATCTGGCTCCTGCCCCAAAAAGGTTGAGAAAGCCTGGACTACACTGTGTTTTCAGAGAAGGTTCAGACAAACCCATTTACTGGCCTGCAGAGAAATAACATCTCTATGAAAAGAGCCACATCTAGCAAGTTAATGCATTCATGACTGAAAGAGAGAAAAACAAAACACATTTTATATCCAGTCCTTCCTTTCTCCTCCTCCTTCCTTGATCTCTATACTGTCTCTATACTGTACTCTGGACAATTTGCAAGTTATTTTGATTTTCTACATAACTGAACTATCTGATTTTTACTCTTAGTGAGCTGCTGTTTTGTGGTAAATGATGATACTTAAATCATGCTTGCAATCTTTCCCCCCACCTGTTCAGTGTAGGGAAAGGAACCATTGGATATTGTTTAAATTTTGTTTGACTTACTCAAAATTAAATAAAAGAATGAGTTGATCCTTTTTGAGTGAAGTTGTAATATAGCATTCTTACTTGTGTTTCCTGTAATTGTGACTTTCACTTGTCTTTTGATTTTTATATAGTTTAGTCATCTCTAAAACTATAATCAGTATATTCAATGGTCCTCAGATTTTTGTTGTATTTTCTCCCCGGTACCAAAATGTTTCTCTATAACACTTTTCCAGTGAGTGGTGGAGTTTTTTTTCCCAGCCCAGTGGCAATGATATAATCTTATATTATTTCATACTGTTTTTTATTTAAAAAATTATACCAGTAACCTAAGGTTTTCTAGCTCCTCTAATTGGCTGTTTTGCTATTTCAAGGAAAGAACTAGAGGAATTCCTCTTCTCCTACTCATTGTTGAATGTAGTGCACTGTGTGTCTACAGATCACTTTGTTTGCAATTAAATTAAGGTTGGTCATGACCAGTTGAAATGGGTGGAGTCATTTAGTCATAAGAACACTAAATATCATAGAAAGCAATAGCTTTGTGATTTATTTTGTTACTAGAATGGATGTTCACTGTTTGAATCACCTCTGATAGAAGGTGTGGCTATGAGAGAAAGGGAGAAGCATAAACATGGCAAAGAAGGGGTCCTCTTCCCTCACACACAAGCTTCCTGTGTCACTGTATTATGTTGATCTTTATTGATAGTTTCTTGTTTCTCTGCTTTCTGAAGTATCAGTTATAGCAGGAGTGCCCAAACTATGGCCTGGGGGCTGGATGCGGCCCCCTATGCCAATTCATCCAACCCGCGAAGCCCTCGTCGGTCCTGGAAGCAGAAGTCAAATGTTTGGATGAATTGGCATCTGGGGCTGCATCAAGCCCCCGGGCCATAGTGACCAGCTCCCTGAACTACATGACCGGCCAGCAGCCTGAAAAGTTTGGCACCCTTGGGTTATAGGGAATTTGTATTAGTAATGTGTAGGTTAGGCAGTGCCACCTAGTAGGTGATATTTTGCTGTTAACCACTAGTCTTTAAAGTGGGTCAGCCTCTTTTAGCAACTTTGACAATGTAGTCTACCTCTGTAGAATATCTTTTAGATAACAGCATGCGCATGCATCCTTAACTGAACTGTGCATGTGTCTCTGTGGGAGGCGGGTATATGCCTATGCTTTTCTTTCTCTTCCCTCCTTCTTTCTTAGGTCACTGCTAGGTGGCTCTTGGTTAAGGACCTTGGAGAAGGCTTGAAGCTAGTAAGTAAAATTCTTGAGCTCATCTAGCTGCCAAGAGTCCCAAAGGGAAATTAGGAACATGGAAATGACATTGGATATTCTTCTTTGTGGTCTCTGTGACTTGCACATATGGGTTCTTCTATGCCTGCACAGACATCCTTGAGATCCTCCATAGCCTAAAAAGCTATTAGTCCAACTATCTCTCATAGTGCATGGTTCACCATTCAACGGCTGCTCCTCCGTTCCCTTTTGACCGCTGCTGAACCTGCATCTATGTAATAATTGTGTACAGTTTTCCTTTCCCCCCAGAGTTATCTTCTTCAATATGAGTCATTCCCTCTATTACTAAAAGTAAATTGTTGTTTTGTTTGTTTCCACTTTATATGGACACTACAGACCCATTCAAGAAATGCATATCTTGTGACAAATCCCTCTTACTGATGGACAGCCAAAGTGCCTCTGTTGTTTAGGACAGGATCGTCAAACTCAGATATGTCAAATTTGTAAAACTTCACTCAAGTAAACATCAGGAATAGTCAATCTAGATTTAAATGGATTGGATAACCATATCAAAACCAGACCTCAATTAAGAATTCAAAAATCTCCATTTGTTTTAAAAAAACAAACCTCTAAAAAGATTCTAATGGATGTTATTCAAACCAAGACAGCACCAACTAACACTGAAGAGGAATCAGTGCCACAAACATCAGAACCGACATAATGGTCACTATTAAAAGAAACACTATGGAAATCCTCCACATTGAAAACAATATATTTGGTGTTGAAAAAAGCAGAGGGACTTTACATCTTGAGCTCCCTCAGAGCAAGGATGATGATGATCAGTGTTCAGCTGCTCCAGGTGCCCACAGGTGCCCGGGCACCGGTAGCGGAAATTCCCCAGGCCATGCCCACTTGGATAGCCATGCCCACCTTGCTACCACAGGCCATGGCGTAGGGAGGCCAAGCGGGCGTGGCCCACAGAGTTAGCCACGGCCACAGAGTTAGCCACAACAATGGTGGGGGTAGTAATTTTTTTTGCAGTGCATCACCGATGATGATGATGATGATGATGATGATGATGATGATGATGATGATGATGATGGTGATGATGAGGATGATGATAATAATATAAAACAAAAGAAGCAGCTATCTTTAATTGTAATTTGACCTCCAGCACAATAGCCTGTTCTTACTCAAACTATAAAAATGAATGCTACATAATTCCTTCTCCAACATTCATTCAGTTACCAGTGTGAAGCCATTTGGAAATTATCAGGACTGAAGCCCTGTCATCTACATGTTTTGATCCTTTGCTGGATTTTATTATTTGCTTAAGAAGTAAATTATTTGCTTAAGAAGTAGTAAAAGATGTTGTTACATATGTATGTAACATAAAAGATGTTGTAGATATTTTAAGACAACATCTTCAAAAGGTCCATGGACTATACATACTCATTCTACTACGCCCTTAGAGGGCTCTAGCCCTACTAGCTATGCAAAAAAACATTTCTTACAAGATGGGGGTGGTGTGAGACTGAAAAAGCTGTCTTAAACCAAAATAAAAATATTGGCACTGGACCTTTTCAAAACATGGCAAAATTGCCCCTACAATCACCATAAGGGATTTTTCTGAGTTAATTTTTCCTATTCAAGTGCCGTATCTCTTCCAGATATTGGCTATCATCATGGTGATAGTCTTCCTGTTCTTCTCCTCGGAACAGTTCTTTCGAGGACATTCCACACCAGTCTCTCAGGATCTTTATCCATGAAGCCTATGTCCACCCCACCACCCCAATCATTTTTTTAAAAAACAAGCAGTTTTAGAATGCTTGGCATCACATTTGAAATCATGAGGAGGTGTTGGATATATTCTGCTCTATAAGAGTGTGTGATGCCATTTTAATCAAAATCCTGTTGCTTAGTGTAGTAAATTATACTAGAACAGGCCCACTGAATCAGTGAGGATTTAGCAAGTTGACTCCTTCATGAGTTCAGCTGGAACTAACAGCTGGGTCTAGCCTTTTTGGGCCAGAGCTTGGCTTGAAGAAAATCAAGCTGCTGGCAGCTGTTTGCTCTATGCAGAAGCTCATTGGTCACAGGTAGCACTGCATAGTTGGTGCAGGGGTATGGATATTAGCCATGGAATTGCACAGTTTAGGTGTTTTCTTCTGTTAGCTCACCGATTCATGAACAATGGTAGTTTGATCACACAAAGCTACTGAGACTCTTTGAGAACCATGTGAGAGTAATATTATAAAACACACATACACTCACAGAGTGCCAAATGGATATTATAAGGTCCGGGCCCTTTCCCATCTTCCTGTGTGAAACTACTTCTTTTGTTTTCATTGTGTGCTAGTCCTTGGTGGCTAATTCACCTATTCTTTGTGTCTTCATCACTCTGCAACCTGTTACGAAGCTAGTAAGATCAGTGTTCTGGACCCACGTCAGTTCGGCTCCCTGAGTGCTCAACAGGTTTTCTAGTTTTCAGGTTCTGCTGATTCATTTCAGAGCAAATGAATATTATTTTGGGTGGGGCGCGTATGACAGTAGCATTAATGTTCTATGTACTCTGCAGCATTTGTACTGTTTCCAGCATTTTTATTGTTGAAAAACATTAAACATTATGCTGTCAGTTTCTTTGACAGTCATTCATGCTACAGGAGCCAAGGTTGCTCATCATGTCTGTTACAGATCCTATAGTGTGAGAGCATTGAAGGAAAGGCTTTAATATATGTGAAGTCTTTGCAGCTACTGGGGAAGTGTGTTTTCCACATTTCTTTGAAATTTTATTGTTAACTAGCAAAGGTTGCCCGGCGTTGCCGGGCTGTTTTAAATGGTGTTGGAAAGTTGTTGTTGTTGTTGTTGTTGTTGTTGTTGTTGTTGTTGTTGTTGTTGTTGTTGTTGTTAATGTTTGTAAAGAAGAGGTTAATAAATATTTGAAAACTGTGATGAGTTTTGTTTGGTGTTTTGGTTTTGTGGATGAAAAAAAGAATAAAGGATGATATACTTTTTCGAAAAACTCTTGGGGCCTTTTGTGTGGGGCTATTGTGTCTTTTTGTATTTTTTTGTTATTGTGGTCAGCAAGTGCTGCTGGTAGGGGTTATCTTGTATTTTGACTGTGTTTTCTCTCGTGGCCTCTGGGTGGAGCTTCTTCCAGCAAGTAGTCTCTTTCTTTATTCATTTGTTTTCCAGTCGTTGTGGTATGAGGTCGTGTGGTGGTGAGTTAGCTGTTTTTCTTTATTTGGGGTGGTGGTGGTGGTGGGATTTTGTGGTGTTTGGCTGGGGACTGGGTGTGTTTGGAAATGTTTGTTGTTGTTTACTTTTTGGTGTTATTTTTGTTTGTTTTTGTGTATTTTTGAATGTTTTTGATTGTTTGTTTTTGTGATTTTTGGTGTCGGGGGGGGATCCCCTCTCAGATAGACTCCTTTGGTCCCCCACCCACCCTCCTCACCCCAGGGGAGCCAGTAGAAAAGGGGATTCCCCCCCCAACTCCGTTTTTAAAGAGAAGTAACCACTTGGTTTCTTCTCTTTAACATGGGACGTGTGGGGTGGGAGGGAATCCCCTCTCTGCCGGGTCCCCTGGGGTGAGGAGGGTGGGTGAGATAGACTCCTTTGGTCCCCCCCACCCTCTGAACCCCAGGGGAGCCAGTAGAAAAGGGGATTCCCCCCCCAACTCCGTTTTTAAAGAGAAGTAACCACTTGGTTTCTTCTCTTTAACATGGGACGTGTGGGGGGGAGGGAATCCCCTCTCTGGTGGGTCCCCTGGGGTGAGGAGGGTGGGGGAGACAGACTCCTTTGGTCCCCCCACCCTCTGAACCCCAGGGGAGCCAGTAGAAAAGGGGATTTCCCCCCCCCCCAAGTCCGTTTTTAAAGAGAAGTAACCACTTGGTTTCTTCTCTTTAACATGGGGCGTGTGGGGGGGAGGGAATCCCCTCTCTGGCGGGTCCCCTGGGGTGAGGAGGGTGGGGGAGACAGACTCCTTTGGTCCCCCCCACCCTCTGAACCCCAGGGGAGCCAGAAGAGAGGGGATTCCCTCCCTCCCACACGCCCCATGTTAAAGAGAAGAAACCAAGTGGTTACTTCTCTTTAAAAACGGAGTATATGTACGTCGCCGGCCCGTGTTGGGGAGGGGTGCATTGTTATTAGGGGTTAGGAAGGAAGGGCTCGGTGGTGGGGAGGGGAGCTATATTGTTTTATGGTGATTTTTTTTTTCTGGAGTCGTGAAAGTAGATCGTTTTTCCCGTGTATTATCAGTGGGTGTGGGCTGCGGTCCCCTTCCCCGCTGGCTTCCCTTGTGTTGTTAGGTTTGTGGGGAGAAAAGGTGTGTTTTGGCCCTACACTTCTGGACACTGAGAAACAGGCAGAGAGGATCGATCCCATCCCCCCCCTCCTTAATTCAACTTCGTTTTTAAAGAGAAGAAAAGACGGAGTTGTTTTAAGGAGGAGGGGTGGGGCATGGATCCTCTCTGCCTTATCTTTTGTTTACAGTTGGTTTGGATGTTAAAGGAGAAACTGCAGTCGGGAGCTTTAGGCGCCGCGGCTGAGTAAAAGAAAGGCGGCTGCTGTTTGCTTTGTTGTGAATTGTTTTGCTTTTAAGGAGGAGGGGTGGGGCATGGATCCTCTCTGCCTTATCTTTTGTTTCCTGTTTGTTTGGATGTTAAAGGGGAAACTGTAGTCGGGAGCTTTAGGCGCTGCGGGTGAGTAAAAGAAAGGCGGCTGCTGTTTGCTTTGTTGTGAATTGTTTTGCTTTTTAATTTTCCGGCCGCCGTTTTCCTCAGCGTTCTGCGTTGGCGCGCAGGACGCTGGGGCTTGTAGTTATCGGTTGGTGCTTTGTGTTTTTGCTGGGTTTTTTTAAAATGTGTTCCTTTTGATTGGCTGCGGCGCGTGTCTGAACACTGCGGCGTGCGTGAGCCTCTCAGCCTGATTGGCTCTGGCGCGCCGTGGCGCAATGACTTTTGGGACGTGAAGTTCTTTGCGTTTCTTGCCGTTAGTGGGGCTGAGGCCCCCGTGCCGGATTTTTAAATCCTTCGTTGACCTGCGTAGCCAATTCGGCCGTGCTCTCGAAGGAAGGGTGCGGGTCAGTAGGGCGACGCATAGCAACGTATAGCCAATTCCAACGGTGAACACTTGGTTTTATAGGTTAAGATTCAGAGCTATCCCTGAAGTTGCCTTTCCATGAATCTTGCCTCTCAGCAATCAATCATGCCTAAAATTGGGCCAATTAATCAAGGCTACTATCTTGTTGTGCCCATTTAATTGGAGTGAGCAGAAAAGTATAGGTTTGCACCATTGGTATCTTTTAAAAACTATCCTGCTCCCTTATATTTCTGGAAGTTTGTTAGCATGTAATGCTTTTTGCTATATAAAAACTTGGAGGTTTAGATTGAGAGACAGGCTTTGGATAAATTCAGCCATAGGGTTAATGTATACATGTTTGATTGTGAATTAGTGGCACATTAAAACTGCCCATATTTTTTCTTAGGCATCAAAATAATTGACAACTAATAGTGTTATACTGCTGCTCTTGAATAGTTTGGCCCTATGTCATTAGTTGCTCTGCAAAAAAAAAAATTTGTTGTTAAAAAAATTATTATTTGCAAAGCAACTAATGACATAGGGCCAAACTATTCAAGACTCAATCAGTCATTAGTTGCTCTGGAAAAAAAATATGTGCACAAATTTGTCTTTGAAAACATGACTTTGCAAAGCCTTATGCTCTTTATATTTTGTTGGGCATGATATTCTAACGATGGCATTAAGGCCAGGGATTGCAGTTGCTCCGTGGTTAAGAAGCTTGCCTTGCTATCTGGAAGTTCGGCACATTGGCAGTTCAAGACCTGAGTACTGTATGACGGAATTAGTGCCCGTCTCTGTCCTAGCTTTTATCAACCTAGCAGTTTGAAAGCAATAAATTGCAAGTAGTTCAATGGGAACCACTTCAGTGGGAGAAGATCTTGGGGACATGAAAGGAGCCTCAGTCAGGCGTCCCCTGAGCAGAGTTTCTCCAGCAAAAATCCTTTCAACCCAGAAAGCACCTTTGTGTGCTTCTGACATGATAAAAAATAAATAAATAAGGCCAACCCAGTTTTTCTTAAATATACTCTTCTCACAATTTGGAGGGAGATTTGCTCTTTGCACTTTTTTATTGGATGGGGCGTAACACCAATATATCCTAATATTTTTCCTGTTTCAGCTTCAGCTGGCGTTCGATGGATGATAGGAGTTACAGAAATCAATAAAGGTTCAACTTATGGCAACCATGGTCACAAGGGGAAGAGGAAGTAAACTCTTCAAAGACTGCTTCATACCCAAAGGGAACACACACACCTGCTGCGAACTGTTGTGCGTATCATTCTCCTTTAAACATGAGAATGAAGAAGACTAATGGAGAGATGACCGTATGTTTGCTACATTCATACTCTTTTCTTCCCTCACTCTTCCTGGGGACATTTTGCAAACTGTTCTGTTGTCTTTCCTGCCCAGTTTTTCACAGCCTGTGTCTCTTTAAAATGAAGGAACAGGAAACATACAGAGACAATATAGCAAGGAAGCATCTGAAGCAGTGGTTCCCAACGTGGGGCACATGCTCCACGAGGGACTTCAATTCCCAGAAGCCTAAGACTGATCAGTGGCTGTGCAGTGCTTTAGAGAATTGACTTAGGCTTCTGGAAATTGAAGTCCAAAAACCAAAGGTTGGGAAACACTGATCTAAAAGAACTGATAAACAGATTCTTCTCTCCTCAACCCCAAGTGGAGTAATGACATCTTAATAAAAACTACTTCCATACAGAATGGCTAGAGTTTTTAGAAGATCCCTGCTCAGCTGGTCTAATGGCCTCTATGCTTCAGCGTTCCCTTTCCAGAATGGCCCATCAGATGCCTCTGGGACCTGAAGGCAGGAGCACCTTCTTGCTCATGTACTCTGGGAAAAGATGGCCATGCTTCCTATGATCCTGGAAATAATGCAAAGCCATTATGAGTGGTAACCACTGGTAGCCTTACCTCCCCCCCTCCCACTTGGTTTTCTTGAATCCCATACAGTAAAACCTCGCATAAAGAGTGCCTCGCTTAGAGACTAACTCGGTTAAAGAGCAGAATTTTCTCTGAATGGTCGCCTCGCTTAATAACTAAAACCAACTTAACAACTAAATTGGGGTTTGCAATCCCCCCTGCCGCCGCCGCCAGAAGTCACAATTGGTCACTTACAATGGTGTTTCGCTTAAAGAGCAAACTCACTTAAAGAGCAATCCCGTGGAACGCATTATGCTCTTTAAGCGAGGTATCACTGTATTATGTTGTGCAAGTTCAGCCATCAATTACATTGTCTTCTTGCAAAGTTTTTATTGTTAATTATGTAGTTTGTGAAGTAGTACACTTTCTCTACATTTCATATTCAATTCAAATTCATTGGATCACCTCTGGATCTAACGTCAGGAGATTGATAAAAATTATTCTTTCAATACTCGAAATCACACATAGTTTTATAATTATATCCCCCTTTATTCATTTTTTTCAAACTGGGGAAGATCCAAACATTGAACCTTTCTTTGCAGTGGAAATCCTTCAATCCCAATTATTTTGGTTGTTTTTCTCTCCAGATACTCATGATACTCTAGGAGCTGTCACACTATAGATTGCTGTAAAAGAAAACATAATCTTCTTGTCTAACTTAAGCCAGTCGCAAATCTCTATTACTTAAAGAGTTCCTGCTACAATTTCTCATGGGTTCCTCATTTCCTGTGGCTCAGGTGACTTCACCTATAGCCTGGAATCCCATTGGGGAATATTTAAATTTTATTGATCCCTTAATTTTAAGATAAATCCAGGTTTATTTTTATTCCTTTTCCTAGTAACTCCTAGTATGGATTTTGCCTTTTTCTGAACTGAAACATCCTGGGATAACATTTTTCACTGTGCTGTGTGCTAGAACCCAAAATTCCCTGCTTGAGCCATTTTATTGTATATGTGATGATAGGATTATTTTGCCTGATTTGTTTGACTTGATATGTTGAACAGCATTTACTATAGGAGTGTCTGTTCATTCACTTTTTTTATAAAAAAAATTGAGCCCTCCACAGCTGCTGCCTCCTTTTTAGTGTCCAGAACAACATGGCATCATTTGCAAACTTGGCCATCTGAATACTCATCACCCCTCCAAAGAACCATTTACAGTACAAGATCTTTGTGAGAATTCAATTCTTAAATCCCTTTCAGCATAAGACTTGTAGTATATGTCTTCTTTCTGCTTTAACCTGTTGCTAATCCACATGAGAACATCATCTCATCCTATTGTGGCAAAGTTTATGCTGCGGTTGATGACAAGTTGCTCTGTTCATAGCTTTTAGAAAGTACAAGTAGAAAATAATCCACTGAATTACTTGTATTCACCATCTAAATGATTCGTAACACTCTAAAAAATACCATAAAAAGATTAATGAGGGATTCCTTTGAAAAGACTGTTAATTGGTCTGCAAGCAAGACTATGTTGTATTAGATAATTTTATATGTCATCACATTTCCTTTCAATTTAGCAAAATCAGATGTCAAGATAAGCAGCCTGTAATTGGAATAATCCTCATGATTCATTGCTGTGAGCAAATCACCACAGAGAACTGTTCCGCATACCTTAATGACCCTGTAGCTAACCTTTTATAGAAACTTGTACTGGTGGCCCAAAGTTTGCTTTCAGATCTGCCAGTATTCGGATACTTTTATGAATGGTGACTGCTATCTGCTATCCAGCAGAACAAATCTATCTAGACTGGTGAACCTTTTAGAGACCAAGTGCCCAAACAGAGGGGCAGGGCAAACTCTGTGCTAGGAGGAGGGAGGAAGTACTCCCATTTGGGTGCTGGGCAGAGAGGTGGGGCAAACTCTGTGCTGGGGAGACTGCGTGCATGCCAACAAAGAGGGCTGTGAGTGCCTTCTCTGGCACCTGCGCCATAGGTTCGCCACCACTGATCAAGACTAAGCATGACGTTAGCATCTTGCAACAGGCAAAAAAGTCACCATGCAGACTACAAAACCATCTCAAGTTTTTAAATGTTCAACAAACCTAGTAATAGGAGCTCCATGGAAATGTATAGTGTGTGAAAGATATGGTATGTTCATAAAAAAGTTCGGTTTCACTTACCAGTGATAACTTTCGTTCTTCAAGTATATAGTTTGTGAATACACACTATTGGGTTATGCGCCTGCGCAGAACGCCGATCGGAGGCTTGAAAAGCTATTGGTCAAAAGTTTTGGCGGTAAGACCGCCCACCGTACCGCCCACCCTGAGGCGCCCGCGCGCCATCTTACCTCAGTTCCATACTTAAGCCAAGCACAGGATAAACCAATTGATCTCATCTGTGCAGCTCAAGAGGGGAGGCAGGGTGGGTAGTGTGTATTCACAAACTATATACTCGAAGAACGAAAGTTATCACTGGTAAGTGAAACCGAACTTTCTCCTTCGTATAGTTTGTGAATCCCCACTATTGGGAGATTAGCAAGCTCACACTCACTTGGTCGGTGGGCAGTCGGATGAGATGATCCCACGATGAGTATGATGGTCAGGTTGAACCGTCAAGGGCGATGAGTCCGGAGCCCCCTGGTGAGGACGACACGGCCAAGCCTGGCGTCCGCAGTGGCCCTGGTGTCCACCCTGTAATGCTGGACAAATGTAGAAGGTCTGGACCAGGTGGCAGCCTTACATTTGTCCTCAAGCGGTGTGCCCTCCAGAAAGGCAGTGGATGTGGCAACCGCTCTGGTGGAATGCACCCTGATATGCGGCGGAGGTGGCAGCGAAACCGACTCGTAGGCCAGGTAGATGGTAGACGTGATCCATTTGGAGAACCGCTGAGCAGAGATGGGTTCACCCTTGGACTTGCCTCCATAGGCCACAAAAAGGCATTGCAACTTCCTGAACTCCCTTGTCCTGCTGGTGTAAAACAATAAAGCTCGTTTCACATCCAGCGTGTGCCAAGTCCTTTCTTGGGCATTGGTGGGGTTCTGGAAGAAGGTTGGCAAGGAGATAGTCTGTGCCATATGAAACTGGGAGACCACCTTGGGAAGGAAGGTGATATCCGCTTGGAGCACCACGCGGTCATTGAAAAACTGAAGAAACGGTGCGTCTGCCCGCAGAGCAACCAGTTCACCAGCTCGTCGAGCAGACGTAATAGCCACCAGAAACGCCGTCTTCCACGTGAGGAGACGAACATCCGCGGTAGCCATGGGCTCGAAAGGAGTCCTGGTGAGTGCGTTGAGAACGGCAGAGAGTGACCATTGTGCCGTCGGAGTCCTGACCGGAGGGAAGGCGTTCCGCAGTCCCTTGAGGAAACGCTTCACCGTTTGGTCGTAAAAAGCACCAGAAGCGGGCGAGCCGGCCGGAGAGTGAGCCACTACCGCTGCAAGATGGACTCGGACAGAGGTAATGCTAAGGCCCGACTCCGCCAGATGGAGGAGGTAGGCCAAAACGTCCTGCAGCCCCACCTGTGGTGGGAACGTCTGCTGGGAAGCCAGAAAAGCGCAAAAGCGTCTGTATTTGGAAGCATAATACTTCCGTGTGGAAGGGCGCCGCGCTAGCTCCAGGATCCTGGATAGTCTGGGGTTATCCTCCACGCGGTGAGGTGGAGGCTGGGTAGATCTGAATGGTGAAGCTGTCCGCGCTCCATTTGGAGAAGCGTTGGTGATTCTGGCAGTGTGTGATACTGCGACGACATGCGTAACAGCAGTGGAAACCAGGGTTGGCGAGGCCATGTCGGAGCCATGAGAATTGCATTGGTCCTGTGTTGGTACATCCTGGTGAGGACCTTCTGGACCAGAGGAAACGGAGGGAAGGCGTAGAGGTAGTCCTGATCCCACCGTTTCATGAAGGCCTCGCCCTCAGAGTTCAGTCCGATGCCTGCCCTGGAACAGTACCTGTGGCATTTCCTGTTGGACTCCGACGCAAAGAGGTCGATGCTCGGCGTCCCCCAGGCCTCGCAAAGCGACCGAAATACTTCGTCGTCCAGTTCCCATTCGTGGGTTGTCGAGGTGAGACGGCTGAGATGGTCGGCCAAGACATTCAGTTTGCCCTGAATGTGCACTCCAATTGGAAAGATGTGACGTTCCAGGCACCATTCCCAGAGTTGCACAGCAAGGTAAAGAAGGGTGGTGGATCGCGTTCCCCCCTGCTTGTTCAGGTAGGCCACTGCCGTGGTATTGTCCGAGGCCACTTGAACCACCCTGCCGGTGAGTAGGGTCTCGAAGGACCGTAGTGCCTTCCAAACGGCCAAAAGTTCCAAGTAGTTGATATGGTGCACCATCTCGTGAGGTGACCAAGCGTTGTTGGCCATGAGAGTCCCGCAAGCAGCCCCCCAGCCGAGGTTGCTTGCGTCGGTCAATACCTGCAACGAGGGTTGCGGGGGGTAAAAACTCTTCCCCGTGGCCACGTTGAGTGGTGTCGTCCACCACAGCAGTTGGTCCGTCAGTTCCGGAGACGGAGTCAGCCGTTTGGACTGGCTCTCCCGGAGCGAGTCAAATTCGTGAAGGAGCCACGACTGCAGGGACCGGAACTTTAACTTGGCGTGAGGGACTACCACCGTCGTTGAGGCCATGAGGCCTAGAACACTCTGTGCCTTTTTCGCCCGGATGAACGGTTTGGTGCGAAAGTCGCTCACCCCCTGCGCAATGTCCTGCAAGCATTTCTGGGGGGCGAAGGCTCTGGTAGCAAGCGAGTCGAGTACCGCTCCAATGTACTCGACGCGTTGAGAGGGAATCTGCTTCGATTTGGCGAAGTTGATCCTGAGGCCAAGACTCTCCATGAGGTGGACTGTGAATTATGTGTCCCGAATGGAGGTCGAACTGGTGGGGGAGACAATCAGCCAGTCGTCGATGTACGGGAAGACCCTGAGTCCCCGCTGGCGGAGGAAAGCAGCCACCGGAGCCATGCACTTGGTGAAGACTCTCGGTGCTGTGGCCAGACCGAACGGTAGACACCGGTACTGGTACACGGAATTGCCGATGCGGAAGCGGAGGAACCGCCTGTGATCCTCGAGGATGGAGACATGGAAGTAAGCGTCCTTGAGGTCTATGACTGTGAACCAGTCCCCTTTGTTGATGAGGGGGAGGACGGTCTGCAGGGTCACTATCCGGAACTTCCTGGTGTGGATGCACTTGTTTAGGCGGCGCAGGTCCAGAATTGGGCGAAGTCCTTCGTCCTTCTTCTGAACCACGAAGTACCTCGAGTAGAAGCCGTTGTCCCAGTCGGGCGGTGCTACCCGCTCTATGGCTCCCTTGGACAGAAGAGTCGATATTTCTTCCTCCAAATGGGGGGACGAGTTGGTGAAACGATGTCTTCCTACCCGAGGCACTCGCACGAACTCGATGGCGGAACCAGTGGACAAGATCGTTAAGACCCACCGGTCGTCCGTGATGCCCAACCACACCTGGAGGAAATTCCGGAGGGGAAGGTATGGGAGGTGGAGCGAGAGAGACTTGGCCATCGCGGTTTCAAACACGGGACTTGGACTTCGCGTCGGAACGCTTGCCCTGCCCGTAAGGCTGGTAACGAGACTTGTGTTGGCACCGTGGTTTGTAGGGGCCGGCCCTGGGCTGATCCATCGAGCCACCCTGTTGCTGCGGGTTTCCCTGATACCGCCGCGAAGGGTTGGAATCGCGGCCTGGCAGGCGGAGCCAGCATGGTGAGCCCCAGGAACTTGGCTGTCGAGTTGGTTTGCCGCATTTCGTTCAGGACTTTATCGGTATCCTGTCCGAACAGGCCTTGTCCATCGAACGGGAACTCCTCGATGAGCTTTTTCATCGCATCATCGAGGGAGGTGCCCCTGAGCCAGGCATGGCGACGGAGGAAAATGGCAGAGGACATGTCCTTAGCCGCATAATCATTGATGTGCCTGGCCGTCCTCATCTGTTGCTCCGACAGAAAGTCCCCTTTGGTCGCCAGCGCGTCGAAACCCTTCTGAGCGTCGGCCGAATAATTGGCGGCTCGGAGGAAGAGGGAACCGGTGGCGTAAAACTTGCGTCCCACCGCGTCCAGTTTCTTCCCTTCCGGAGTCGAAGGTACCGGAAAGCCGCTGGTGGCTGTCCTATGCTGGAAGGCCTTGACCACCAACGAGTTCGGCAGAGGGTGGGCTTGGAGGAACTCGACGTTCTCGTCCAGGACTCTGTACATGCCGTCAAGCCTGGACGAAACAGAGTGAGATGACACTGGCTTCTTCCATGTTGCCTTCGCTGACGTCAACATGGATGGAAGCATGGTGATGTGGACCGGTCGAATCGCCCGTCGGTCCAGTTTGGCGGTCATTTGGTCCTTGCCCTCGAGTGGTGGCTGGTCCACTTTCAGGTTCAGGGCGGTCCCCAACCGTGTCAACATTGCTGTGAGCGAGCGTTGATCCTCACCACGCGGTGGGTCAACCGCGCCGATGGCTTGGTCCGGCGTCTTGTCGGCATCGACGTCCCCCTCGTCCTCCTCCGAAGACGCGCTGGAGTCATCGGAAGATGAAGGAGGAACCCTGGTATCCACGTCGGGACCAGGCCAGTACGGCCTGGGCGGGTCGACGGGATGGGGGCTCACCGCATCGACGTCTGGACCACACCAAGACGATATGGGTGGGCCAGCGGAGCGGACACTCGACCCTCGTGAGGCCGGTGGAGCCACAGTAGGGCCAACATCCCTGGGGCTTGCGGTGGTCGGCACCGGAGCCGCAGAGGCCGCAGGCATGGAGGCCTTGAACTGCTGGGCAAACGATTTTGCCATGGCCTCAAACATCCCCTTGAAGAACTCCATCTGGGATGCATCCGGCGCCGATGGTTGGCACGAAACGGTGGCCGACGAAACGGTGGTTGGAATTACCGGAGACGAAACGGTGGCCGGAATGGTGGGTGCCGGTTCGTCGATCGTCGGAGTCCTGGGCCTCGGGGAGACGGAGGCCTGCCTCGTGGGCGAACGGCCCCTCCAGCGAGGGGGAGACGGGAGTACCTGCAGTGGGCGAGCTGGAGCCCCAGCCCTGCGACCTTTCTCAGGAGACCCCGAAGAGGACCGTCCGCCCCACATCGAAGATCCGGGCGAAGGACATCTCGCGACCAAGAAGGGAGGCAAAGGCCCCGGAGAGATGGGAGGGCGAGGCGTAGGCGGGAGAGATCACCGTTTCTCCGACCCATGTTTCTTCTTCTTCTCCCCATTTTTATCCTTCTTCTTCTTCCTGATGGAGAGAGTAGAAGAAGAAGCAGGAAGTGGAGGGGGCTGGGAGGCACCAGCAGAAGTAGAGGCGGCCGAGGCGGGAGCCAAAGCGAGCTCCATCAGGTGAGCTTTCAGTCGGTTGCTCCGGTTCTGCACTGCAAGTTGGGTGAAGTTCTTGCAGTGAGTGCAGGATTGGCTCTGGTGAGATTCTCCCAGGCAAAACAGACAGAGGCTATGCCCGTCGGAGGCAGGGAACTTCTTGAGGCAAGCAGAACACTGCTTGAAGGCTGCAGCCATCAAAAAAAATCTTCCAACGGAAGGTTCGAGAAGGCGAGCACCCCGAAGGGCAGGCCAGCCGCCACCCCCTTGAGGGGGGAAACGGTGACCGGAGCGAGTAGGTAACTGAGTCCACCAGGAGGAAGAAACAGCACCGGGATGGCAATCCTGGCCGAAGGACAAGATCACCGAAAAAATTAATCGAAGTTAGCCAAAAGACTTTCCCTCAGAAAGGCGAAAAAATTGAGGAAGCTCTCAACGATCATCCTGCTGCTACGGCGGAAAGAAGAGAACTGAGGTAAGATGGCGCGCGGGCGCCTCAGGGTGGGTGGTATGGTGGGCGGTCTTACCGCCAAAACTTTTGACCAATAGCTTTTCAAGCCTCCGATCGGCGTTCTGCGCAGGCGCATAACCCAATAGTGGGGATTCACAAACTATACGAAGGAGAACTGGAGGAGCCCCTTCTGAAAAATCACTTCCTGTTTTGTGTGAAGAAGCCTGGTTTTCCCTAGATATCTGAAGCAGCAGATGAGCTGCCTCCATGAGCATGGGACACCACTGTCCCATCCCTAAGGTCTCTGCGTCTCTTGGCTCTAGATTAGCATCCAGGGTTGTTCTGTTCACCAAGCGTGTATGATGATCAGACTGTGCATCTTTGACAATCTTCACAACGTTGCTATATTCTCCTGCATACCTTTTCCCCCTTTTGCTTGTTCAGTTGGAGACTTGGAATATGTAAGACCAAAGAAAGGGGAGGGGAGGATGTTAATACTGTTTCTGCTCCTTGTAGCTGAACTCTCATAGGTTTTGTAATGCATCCATCTGGCTCATTTCCTTTTACACCTTCACTGCGGCTGAGACATTTCATCAGCTGGAATCCATCCCATAAAGACTTGCAAGTCTGCTTTATTTTTATACTCCTGGCTAGTCTTCTCATGTCTGTTGCAACCAGTTGAATTATGAGCCTTGTTTAAAAAGTTGTACAGTTTGATTACATTCTCTGAAACAAAGGAAATACTACCAAAGGATGCAAACTTACAAGCAATTTCACCTAAAAGGTATATATAAATTGTGGTTGGGAGGTGGGATATTGCATCTGTTTGACTGAAAAAGTTTGACCTGAAGAGATAGACCTGTGATGGCGAATCTTGGTACTCAATGATGTTCTTGGACTTCAATTCTCAGATGCCCAAGCACCCTGTGAATCCACACAAATGGGTTTACTGCTATTCATCCGGCCTGCGCTGCCCTCGTCGCTCCCGGAAGCGGAAGTAAAACGTGCCCATATGGTTAAGACTTCCGGGTTAACCCTTCCTCCGTACAGGTGCGTTTTACTTCTGCTTCCAGGAGCGATGAGGACAGTGCGGGCCAAATGAATCGCAGTAAACCAATTTGAGTGGATTCACAGGGTGCATGGGCTTCTGGGAATTGAAGTCCAAGAACTTCTGGAGTGCCAAGGTTCACCATCAGAGATTTAGACTATCCATTTTGTATGCCAGGAGGAGGCGGGGCTTCCTTGGAATTTTGTGATGTCTCATTGTAGTGTGTTTATTGCCATGCAGATCTTCAGTCAAATGTGCATCTATTTTGTCCTTGAGATAATTTCATTAGTTTTTGAGGAATCATTAATGTGGATGACTGGAAAGCTGCAACTCTGCAAACAATGGGTCCTAGTACTATATTCGTTGTATGTGTAAGCCTAACATTGTTGGTAAATAGTAATGCAACATTTCACTGGTTTTTGAAAAAACTGGGACAGAGACAAGCAGTGTTGTGTGAAATCAATTGGATTCTACAGTCTTAAATTTGGTCAGACTAGTAAAGGTAAAGGTTTCCCTTGCTTGAAAGCCAGTCGTATCCGACTCTAGGGTGCAGTGCTCATCTCTGCTTCTAAGCCGAAGAGCCAGCGCTGTCTGCTTCTGCAGACATTTCCGTGGTCATGTGGCAGGCATGACTAGACACCGGAGCGCACGGAGCGCTGTTACCTTCCCACCAAAGTGGTCCCTATTTATCTACTTGCAATTTCTTGCTTTCGAACTGCTAGGTTGGCAGGAGCTGGGACAAAGACGGGAGCTCAGACTGGATCCCTGATAATAATGTAGAATCAGTTTCCCCATCTAGATGTATATAATTTCATGTACGGGAAAGTGCTGATGGGCCATCAATGAAGACAGGATCTTGTCCCGACGATTTTAGGACTGCTACCCCCCCCCCCCCAATATTTTCAATAAAACTGACAGGCAGGTTTTGGAGGGGTGAAAGTTGTTCAATTATAAGCTGCTTCTTGATGCTAAATAAATTACATATACTATTTAGCTCCATATTTTCCTACCTGCAAAAATGTCTGCTACTCTAGCCACATTTTCTTCCCTGTTTCACAGCTTAAAATGGTAGTGAGGTGAGGTGAGAAAAATATTGGAGAAGCAAACTCACATTAGATTTTTTTTTTTTTTGGCCTTAAAATTTGTCAAAGAATTTGTATTTCAAGTCTCTGCTGAAAAGCAGCTATGCATGGATTGATCCATTGAGTCATGTCTTCCCACAGATGTGTATACTGCTGCTGCTTACTACCAGGCTCCATGAACTAAATGGCTGCTGTTCAGATTTTAAACACTATTAACACCAGAGATTCTGCTTTCATTTTTGCAACATATTCCGAGAAAGTACATGGGGTTAAAGCTAAGATCAGTGAGTCTTACATAACACCCATTACTTGCCATTCTTTATTCAATTTTGTACAAGCAGCACCCCTGAAGCGGCACTCCACCTGTCAACCAACTCCAAGATCAGCAAAAGTGGGGGTAATTCAAGATGACAGTGCATTTAGAAAGCTGAAAGTCGAGAAACTTGTATTCTGTGCCCTTAGCTCAGGGGTGTCCAAACTACAGCCCCCGGGCTGTAGTGACTGTCTCCCTGAACCATGTGACCCGCCCACAGCCTGAAAAGTTTGGGCACCCCTGCATTAGCTGCACAGAGGATCTTACAACCCATAGGTACCTGCCACAATACAAAGTTTATCCATTGATGCTTCCCTCCCAATTTATTATACAGTACGGTAAAACCCCTACTTACATAAAAAGTCCATTCCACAGGCTTTTGCTTAAATCGGTTTTTCATGTAACGCGAAGCAAATCCATAGGAAAAGTTATTTTTTTACGTAACTCGAAGCAAACCCATAGGAAAAATGTAATTTTTATGTAAGTCGAAGCAAACCCATAGGGAAATGACTTTTTACATAACTCAAAGCAAACCCATAAGAAAAAAATCTTTATGTAACTCGTAGCAAACCTATAGGAAATCGTGTAAATCAGGACATGGTTTTAGCACAAAATCATTATGTAAGTCGGCATTTATGTAACTCAAGGCATATGTAAGTTGGGGTTTTACTGTACATGAAAAAGGAGAGAGGGCCTTTTCAGGTCTTGTACCCGAATTCGAGCATATCCCTCAAAGCAGGTGATGTCCGCTCTAATACAGGATTCCTTTTGTTCCTGGGTGATCATTTGTCAAGGCATTTTAACTGTTGTGTAAGCAGGTTAAGCTGTTTTGGTTACCTCCTCAAATGCTATAGTGTTTCTTATTGTTTTAATCTAATATTGCTGTTCAGAATTTTTATGTCTGGATGAAAGTGCTTTAGACTTTTTTAATATAAATGCCTGTAACTACCATGTCACGCTGCGGGATCTCCTTCAATTTTGCAAGTGTTTTCAAAGGGAATTATCTGAACAAGCAACTCCTTCTTTGCATCCCGAAGTGATAAAACCTCGAAAAAGTTTACTACTAGCTTCTACTCAATGTGTAACTATTTAAGGTATGTCACGGGGTTGGGTCGTGAGAGTAACATAGGCTCGTTCTTGAGGTATCTAGTGACTGTTTGATTTTCAAAGCCCAGAAGTAGCAAATGAAATTAAAACTAGCAGTTGCTCTCACTAAATTCCTTATACTACAATGGATCTATGTTGTAATAAACAGAACTGCGGTAAAATGCAAGATTCAATCAAATACCTTTGTGAGTGAGTGAAATCCAACAGGGTCTGTTTGTTGATTGAATGAACATCATTAGCGGAATTGATTTTCCCTATATCTGAGATGGCGAACCTTGGCACTCTAGATGTTCCTGGACTTCAATTCCCAGAAGCCCAGACCCCAGTGAATCTACACAAATGGGTTTACTGCGATTCATCCGGCCCGCACCCCCCTCATCGCTCCCAGAAGCGGAAGTAAAACGTGGCCGTACGGGCAAGTTTTACTTCCGCTTCCGGGAGCGACAAGGGCAGCGCGGGCCGAATGAATAGCAGTAAACCCATTCGTGTGGATTCACTGGGGCTTGGGCTTCTGGGAATTGAAGTCCAGGAACATCTAGAGTGCCAAGGTTCACCATCACGGCCCTATATTGTCCCAGCAATGGGAAATGGAGGAACAAAGAAATGGAAAAGGCTAGTATATTTTAATTTAGACTTTTCTTAGGATTAAAAACCTGTAAGACACTCAGATTCTTTATACTGAATGACAGTAATAATTGCTGTTTAAGAACATATTAGGGAGCAGAAATCTTTGTCCATGTGGACACAGCTGCCAGACTCCCTGCAGTGACATTAGTGTGAATACTTATAGGACCTGTATAAAGCAATGACATAATATTTCCTGAGACATTAAAATACCTCCTCCCACCACTTTCTCACGTGTTTGAGAACACATTGGCCCAGGTCCCTCGGCTGTGAAAATACTTGTCATGCTGCTCATTTTCAACCACTTAAGGTAATTTCCCTATCCGCATGAATATTAAACTCATTTCAGACTTGAGATTTTAAAAAGCAATGAAGACTATCCTTTTGGAACATGTGTTTGGAAAAGACAGGAAGGTTTTCTTACCTGAATCATCACTCCATACACCTTCCCCATTCCTTCAACTGATGCGAGAGTTACAGGCACGGCTAATCCAAGGTCTGAGACCTTTGAAAAATGGTAACTGATCTCGGTTTTGTCACTGTGAATATGTTTATAAAATGTGTACCTACACTTTGCGGCAGTTATGAATATGAAGAGCTGCACCAGTGAAAGACAATTTGCCAAAATAATACAAAAGATTTAACTAGTCTTGTGTATTAAACAATTCCATCTTTTCTTTATGTAGCAGTGTTTACTCCCCATGAGCAACAGTATGTTGTACAAATTGCCTTAACAAAGAAAATATTGTTTATATAAAAATAAAGACATGTTAAAATAGTATTGTCATGAAATCCCATTGAGATGTCATTATTTTTCTACATGCCCCTTGATTTATTTACAAGTTAAAGGGGTTGTTCTTATTCGTTTTAATTTAAGTAGCCTAACACTTGGGAGAGAGGGGCAGGAGCCACACCATTTGCATGCCAATGCAGGCGCACTTCGCACTGATGGGTCATTCTTTAGATAGTTTGCCAATTAGCAAGTCTCTTGGATGCCACTCAAAGGAGATGCATCTTAAGAGATGGAACGAAGAGATAAGGAACACCTGGGAATTTTAACAAACCAGATAATAGTCGAAACAATCATCTTTTAGAAGATGAGCCTTGGGGCTCACCAGAAACCTGAAAGGAGCCAGGGTAACTTTCACTTTCTTGACTTGGGGGGACGTCGTCAGCTTGGACGGTTTTGTTGTAAAGATCAATTTGTTAAACCCCTCGGGACTTTCCCAGAATCAACCCTTCTTCACGGGATTGTGTGGTTGTGTTGAGGGAAGTGGCGTTAATTGGGACTCTTAATTTTCCATGATAAACTGCTACCAAACACCTGCTACATTGCAGGACTGCCATCTCCCCACTTATGAGCCAGTATAACTGGACAGAAGACCATGCTGCCGGCAAAACGCCCAGAGCGGGAGAAGACCCTTAAGTGCAACCACACACGGCCACACTGGTAAAAGCAGCTTGAGGGCAAATAAAGGCAGCGGATTTTGACGAAGTCACCATTGGTGGGATGGCAAACTTTTGATAAATATGTCTAATTTCTACTGTGACTTCGAATAGGTGACTTACACCTGTTTTGAATTTATTTCTAACATTCAGCCAAATGTTGCTTGAAGCGAGACAACATAGAACTGTGCAAACAAAGGTTGACTCCATACAAATGAATCATTCTGTACTGATCCACTGCAAGAATAAATCTCATACCCTGTTCTGCTCTTTGCACTGCACTCAGTTGGGGATTTTGTGGGAGTGCATTTGGAGGCTAAGACTAATTAGGCAACCAGTCCTATCACTTAGGCAGATTTATGTAAGCCGTTTTATGGTCAGAACAATCACTACAATTGTGTGACAATGTGCTCATGTAAAAATGTCATTGCCTTATGAATTTCTTTTCCAGACACACTTATCCTTCTGAAAACTACACTGGGTCTCAAACTTTCCAATCACAGGAAAGAATCCATGTTTAGGCTGAGTTCAAGCAAAAAGGCATGCCTGCGCTGTTTGTCTCGGAGTGTACTGTGCAGATGCACAATTGCCATGACGTTAAATTTAGCGCCTGCCTTTTTGTCGATCCCACAAAATATGGGTGGGGTGCTTGTTTCTTGTGCCTAGACCAGTTGTGACTGGGAGTGAGTGTGAATAAGCACACAAGAAAAATACAAACAACCATGCAACCATTAAGTGGAATTCAGGCACTCTTTGTGAAACTGCTGGCAGGAGAGCACAGGTCTTAAATAACTTTGAACCAATGGATCTGCAATTGCCTGTTACTACTCAGCATGTTAAATCTCCAACGTAAAGTTACAGTGGATGCAAATCAAAAATGTGAACAGACCCCAAGGTGAAGCAAACCAATTACACTTATATACTGCCCCATAGTATTTAGTGCACTCTCTGGGCGGTTCACAAGCTAATTAGCATTTTGTCCCCAACATACTGGGTACTCATTTTACCGATCTTGGAAGGATGGAAGGATGAGTCAACCTTGATCCCTGGTCAGGATAGAACTCACAACCTTCTGGTTGCAGGACAGCAGTTTAACCACTGCACCATCAGGGCTGAACCTTCTCAGTTGCCATCAGAGGGGAAAGAGCCCAGTGAGTTTTAACAATAGAGCCAAGCTATTCAGTTTTCTAAAGCAAAAAACCCAGAAGCATGTAAAATGTAATATCTCTCAGATTACAACATCCTGGTAAAGGTCTGTTTGGCTTCAGGTGGGGGGTGGGGGGGGGAATAAAAGACATCCTAAAATAAACAATTTATTGAGAAAAAGCTTTTGAATTTCATCAATCAGCATTTGCATAACAAATCTGAAGCTGGCCAATAAAAAAACAACAACGAAAAAGGTAGAAGTTCACAGTCAGTGCACTCAACAAACAGGGGATTAAAAATAAGGTCCAGAATGCCTGATATAACACTAACGTTTGTTTTTTGTTTTTCTTTGAACCTAGAAAGTTCAAAAAAACAAAACACCCTACATATTAACATTACAGTTCTCAGTCATGTGAGAAACGGGAGGAGGGACAAAAATAAGGTCATGGTCCGTTCTACAGTAGTCGTGGCACTTTCACTGTTACATGCAGCTTCTTCAACCTCACAGGCCCTGCCACAGGAGCGACGAGTGCCAAGGGGGGGGGGGGAACTCCAGGAGCAGCAGAAGAAGAAGGTGACACATCGGTCACTTGTGCAGTCTTCAGTCACGGTTACCTTTTGCCTTGTACAGTCTTTTATGTAAATATTACATACAGTAGTGATTAAGAGACACTTCCGCAGAGTATAGGAGGCCACGTGTCGGGTGTGTAACTTCATTCTTCATCTGTGCACACCTGGCATGGATTAAAATAAAAGAGAGAGAAGAAAGAGCGCAGGTTCAAACTTGGGTTTGGAAAGGGAAAGCCCTTGTCTTAAATTTAAATAGATTTGCATTCTAGTTGAATGCATTTGTAGGACAAGATACCAAATCATCTATCTATCTATATATATAAATGTGGTGTGGTCTTGTATGTGGTCTATACAAATCCACACCCCTGGACCAATCGTGCTGAAAATTGGCACATACGTACCTTGCCCTCCAGAGACCAGCACTGGGGGGGGGGGGGGTGTCGGGTCACGAGCCCCATGGGGGGGTGTATGCCTGTAAATTGATCTGCAAAGGGAAGTATACGCAACAGGAGGGAAGGTGTGTGTGTGTCCCAGTGATGTCATAGTGATGCTAATGTCATAGACCCAGGTAGGTCACCCGATTGTGACATCATTGTGATGTAATTGAGCTGGCTAATGTCACAGTCCCAGGTAGGGACGCAAAGGGGACACATGTATGGGAAGGATAAGGGCAGACCGTCGACAGATAAGTGGAGGATGTGTGTGGGAAGAGAGAGATGGAGGGAGGGAGGGAGGAGTGACGCCCCCATGAGGTTTCCATGGGAAAGGCTGGCCTACGTTAAAGAAAAATAAAACCCGAGCATGACCAGGTAATTGGTTAGTCTTTAATAATGATAACTGAATAAGGTTAACTAACCTTCACAAATGGATGGTCGAGGAGCTGGCTAGCTGTCCATCTCATCTTTGGATCACTTTCCAGGCAATGAGACAGAAAATCTTTCCCTTCTGGGCTTATTCTGTCTGGTATGGGTGGTTTATGGCCCATTCCTACCCTGTACATGATCTGGAAGTTGTGTTCAAATTCATGCCAGGGCCTCTGGAACAAAGTTAAGAGCATTACTTAAAAGTTGCCTGCAAATGGTTAAAAAAGCTAGCTGGAATCTCTGGTACTCTAGTTTCTTCTTAGACTATATGAAGATTTAATAAGAATAACTTAATGTTGTCAGATGTATACCAGTGAACACACTGGTAGAACAAGCTGAACATTTTGTCCAATATATTTTTCTCCACTAAATATTTAAGAATAAACTGGTAAACCAAAGTAAATTCTTTTATCAGAAGTCAAAATTTCAACTAGCATAAGTGACTCTTTTGTAGAGATCACTCAAACCAGAATGGTAAATCAATTAAAAACTGGAAAGGGAAAAAAAGCCATGTTAAAACCAAGGAATATCTGTTCTGGATACACAAAATCATTCTTAGTGATCTTAGTCCATTTAGCCTTTAAAAACCCATTAGTGGTTGAGGAATTTTGTGAAGCTAACATGATGTAAGTCAGGGGTGTCCAAACTATGACCCACGGGCTGGATACAGCCCACAGGCTGTAGTTTGGGCACCCCTGATGTAAGTGAACATTATAAGAATATGATTAAGTGAGAATGCAAGTCCTTCCCCCAAATAATATAAGACTAATATGTTTTGTGCCCATTATGCAGTTATCAGGCACTTAAAACCTAGAATCAGGGCCATCTCTATTTTTGGGTCTATGAGGGGCAGCAAACCAAAAATAAACCTGAGGAGGCACTCATTGGTACATTAGAAGTAAAATGCAAACTTAGATTTAATTTATTTTGGATATTTTATCTTCAGAAGTCTCCACAGCTCAGAACGACTGAAGGATATCCTGAATATGCATAGCTTTGACGGTCTGGGGGAGTAGACTTAATCCATGAAAACTCACATTAAAATATCGCAGTTCGCCTTTAAGTTAACACAAAGTTTTTGTTGTCTTTTATCTTTTTTGTTTTGTTTTGACTTTTTGTTTCTTGTCTGACTTACCTTCCCTGTGACCATTTCAATCACAACACAGCCTAGGCTCCAGATGTCAGCTGCCCGTCCATGGCCTTCTCCTTTCGCTCGGGTAATCACTTCAGGAGCCATGTACGCTTTGAAACAACACACATGACTACATAAGTTTATGCCAATTAGGGAACAGGAGACTTCCAAACGTAAAGATGGATCTGAGGCATCAAATCATGGCCCACTGAGATCTCAGGCCTTCAATTGTTCTAGTGCACTGGAAATACCTTCACGAACAATTTCATTTTTTTGCAGGAGTGTTACAATATTCAAAATCTGTGCTCTACCGTTTTCTTATTTGATCAAGACTAAGCACCCCACAGCAATGGCACACATTGACTTTAAGTAGGAGATAATAATAATAATTTTGTGTCAGAAATTATTTTGGGTTGAAAGAATTTTTTGCAGCAGAAACTCCGCTCGGAGAACGCCCAAATGAGGCTCCTTTTGTGTCCCCAAGAGCTGGGACAGAGACGGGTGCTCAATCCATCATGCAGTACCATGGATTCGAACTGCTGACTTGCTGGCCTTCCAGCTAACAAGGCGAGCTTCTTAACCACTGAGCCACTGCAGCCCATATGAGATAATAAGAACTGGATTTGAAATTAATAACTGATACACTGAATCCAGTTAGTGATTCGTGTGGTTATTGATGGCAAATGGTTTGCATGCACTTTCCCCCCAGATACACTCTGGTCTCGCTACTCTTAATTATAGAAGGACAGGCACATCACTACCTCATTCTGCTGCAAAGCAAGCAAATGTCAGCACTGTATACTGCAAATGTCAGTAAAAAATTACAAGCAGTAGTACTTAGAATGCATATATAGTATCAGAGTATCTGGAGGGCTGCACCCTTTCTCAGGAATCCATAGTAACATTCACAGGATTATTTCCATATCCAGCTGGGGTGGGTAGGTTCACCTTTGTATTCTAACTCTGGGATGGATTGTCTAGTGTACAAGAAAAGCTGCACTGGCAGGGCTGGTCCATGGATGTCTGTGCAAATCAAAGCTCACTTCTCCTGGATCAACCAGGCACGAGGGCAATGGCCAAGAGGAGAAGGAAAAAACCGGCCCCGGATCACCTTGGGCCTCATTGGGGAAGAATTGTGGGTCAGAAATAATGTAGCTAAGCAACCAATTATACACATCGTTAGTACCCCGTATACAGGGAAGCTTATTTTTATGTCCTCTCTTACCTGCAGTTCCCAGAGTACTATTCACCTCACCAGGCATCGTCTGTGTATTGTTCTTTAATTTTACCGAGCAGCCAAAGTCTCCGAGTTTAATCAGCCCTGATGAAGTAAGGAAAATGTTTGCCCCTGAAAGAGAGGGAGATAAAGTGATAGTCCTACATAAGCATACATGACAATCAGATAGGATTTTAAACCCAAAGTAGACCCATATTGACCAGCCTGAATTAATGAAGAAATAACTCATTAGAGACCTATGAACAGTTTATATACCTTGAGAGGAGGAGGCAACCCATCAAATAAAGAAACTTCCATCCATTCCTATAGATCAGGGATTCTCAACCTGTGGCAGGTGGGTGGGATGCGGCCCACGACACTATTTCATGTGCCCCCCCCCCGCCTCTCCACCACACCAGGAAGTGCCATGTGGTGAAGGAAAGGCAAAATGGCAGCCCGGCTCCCCGAAGCTGTCTGAGGGAGTGTGACCTGGTCCCCGGCTTTAAAAGGTTGGAACTCCTGCTATAGATACCCAAATATTTAAGGATCCAAACAATGGCTTTCCCATAATGGGGTGAGGCATGAATATCCTTTTACTTATTCTCCAGAACCTTTCCTCTGATCCAGTCTTCTGACACCCCCCCTCCCCCCAAATACAAGACGGGTGCTGATTTTACATACTGTATCCTGTATGTTTATGAAAGTGGAAGGGGTCGCAGAGAGATGATATCTCATTTCACCACGCCAAACAACATGACCCTTTCTTCATCTCAGTCATAAAGCCATTATTTATTTTATTTTATTTTTACCCCGTCCTACTCAGTGCAAGGCTGACTCGGGGCGGCAATCACATCATAATAAATACAGTATAACAATACAAAAATGCAATACAAAAAGTTACACATCAGGAAAAAATACAATAATCCAAGGTGGCTCCCATCCCAGGCCGATGGCGGGGGCCCGGGAGAGCTTCGGGAACTCTTAAAGAAAATCAGCCATAACTGGTAGGAAACTTTCGCAGCATTGCTTTTATTTTCTGTTGCCCTGAGAGGAAGCAGGGATAGTGCAAGCAAAACAAACAGCTCCATCTGACTTTTGTACTAACCTGCAATGCTTACAAAGTAATTCTCCTTCTGGTCCTTAGTTAACCATTAGCCATACAAGGCACAGCCTGTACAGTGATCTCCATATGCCAGGGGAATTGTTAGAATTTTCTGACACTTCCTACTGACTCCTAAGAGGATTTACTGGTAAACATCAACATTTGCCAAGTTACTGACATTTTCCATTATCATGATGGGCTTGGTATCTAACAGTCTTAAAAAATCTGAGCCATTTCAAACCGGCATCTACATCAACCCTCGTGGTGCAGTTGTTAAACTAGTACTGCAGTCCAAACTGCTAAGTTGTGAGTTCAATCCTGACAGGCTCCAGGTAGACTCAGCCTTCTATGCTCCTAAAGTTGGTAAAATGAGAACCTAGCGTGTTAGGGGCGCAAATGCTAGTTACCTTGTAAACCGCTCAGAGAGCGCTCTAAGTGCTATTGCTAATATACATTACATCCTGCTCTAATATGCTACATCATCTCTGTACTGTAATATACAGTAAGTGCTAAGTTACCACCTGAGAACTGCTGACAGCATCACTATTGGTGTATTCTGTCTGCAGAGAAAATATGTATCTTCTGAAAGCACAAAAACCATCCTATTTGGATCAGGTAAAGAAAATTAAAGGATGCCAATAGGAACATAAGTTGAGATATTCTCATCTTTGTGAATCTGTATGACTTTATTCTCATGTTCTGGCAGTTTACTTATATATTTTGTTTAAATGTAAATCTTTGCAGCAGCCCAAATGTCCACAAAACACAAGAGTGCTGTTTACCTTTGATGTCTCGATGCACTATACCATGTTCATGTAGCACATTGATGGCGATTGTGATCTGCTTTGAATAGAGTCGAATTACATGTTCTTGGAGTCCCAGCCTGGACACTTCTTCCAGAGTTCCCTCATCACAGTATTCCATGAAGATGTACATTTCCTCCTGCAGTTGAGAAGCAAACAATTTGCTACCTGGTCATGTCTCATCTACAGTAGGTAGAATGCAAGTTAACTAGTTACATTCCACTAAGTTCAGATGAGCAAAATGGGGTCTCCTAGATGCTGTTGGACCGGAGCCTCCATCAGCCCTAAATAGCACAGCCAACACTGAGGAATCCTGGAAGCTCCTCAACAACAAGCTATGGACCCTTAAGTATTATTAGGATTTAGTAAGTAAAACGATCTGCTTAGTGCACTCCACTTCTAGACTATGCATATGATCACTACAAATA
This sequence comes from Bradypodion pumilum, assembly GCA_035047305.1. Classification (NCBI taxonomy): domain Eukaryota; kingdom Metazoa; phylum Chordata; class Lepidosauria; order Squamata; family Chamaeleonidae; genus Bradypodion; species Bradypodion pumilum. The sequence goes on from JAWDJD010000001.1 coordinate 96,089,447, forward strand.
TCACAAAACCAGTTTTGCACTGCTGTAAGAAAAGCATGTGTTCAGTTACATTCAAAATGAGTATCCTCCCATGAAGCCAACCTTAAAAGCAGGGATGTTGTTTTGTGCTGCCAAGTTACGTCGGATTATGGCAACCAGTTTGTCTCCGGGTGCAATTCAAGGTGCTGGTTTTGACCTTTAAAGCCCTATATGGCAGTGGGCCAGGATACCTTAGAGACTGCATCGTCCCAAGAGTGTCTGCCCGTCCAACCAGAGCGGACCGGAGGGGCTCTCTAATGGTGCCATCAGTTAGGGGTGCACATCTGTCCAGCACCCGAAGGAGGGCCTTCTCCGTGTCCGCACCAACTCTCTGGAACCTCCTGCCAACAGATCTAAGACTTCAAAGAGAATTGCTGCCCTTCAGGAAAGGATTGAAGACCTGGCTGGCAGGGCAGGTGTGGGGCCCGAATGGGAACACGGTCCCCGCCTGCTGGCTTATGTAAAGAATTAAGAACTCTCTCTTCTTTTTATAGTGGGTGGGATGGGTGGGTGGGATATGGGTCTTTTAAAGTGGGTGGGATATGGGGCTTTTAAAGTGTTTTTATGTGTTTTTAGAACTTGTTGTACTGCCGCCCTGAGTCGGGTTCTGCCTGAGTGGGCGGCATATATAAATATGACTATTAAATTAAATTAAATTAAACCCTAACAGGGTTTTCAAGGGGTGTGAAATATTAAAGGGATGGTTTTAATTGTTCCGCCTCCCATTGAGTTTCTGTGGCTGCCACTCCATCCATTATACCATACATTTAGAAATTAGGCTGCTCAGAAATCAAATACACAGAGGCGATTTAGGCATACTGTGGAATAATAATATTTATTGCACCTGCTGTGTTTATAAAATTTAAATAGCCATTTACCATAAATTGTAATTAATAGTAGAAAGAGAGGGGAAACATAGTATGTGGACTCTTATCTAGTATCTGTCATCTCCTCCACCCTAGGCCTCAGTTGCAAGAACTTACTTTTGTTGCAGAAAGGATAAAGGATTACATCCTCAAGTGAAATCCCTTCTAGCAAAAGTAGGAGGGTGGAAAATCAAACCATGAATCTTACACTAGTTTTGCTGTTAAATAGAAAATGCAATCTTGAGACAAATCACAAACTCTGTGTATTCTTACTCATTTAGTTTTAAGTGTCCATGACCAAAGTGGGCTTACCCTGTGGAGCTCTACTCCAAAGTACCGAACCAGGTTAGGGTGCTTAATGCCTTCAAAAATTTTCAGCTCATCTGCAGTTTCTTTAATCGTTTTATGGTCATTTGGTTGAAATCTTATCTGCAAAAATAGTAGTTCTTCATAAACATTACTGCTAATATGAAGCAGAGAACAGCAGAACACCAAGCAGGCTAGAGAAAATTAATTAGCAACCCAAATGTAAGCCTCTTTCGATACTGCCAACAGAATACAAAAGCTAGGATCCCAAACAAAACTAGTTATCCAGAAATTTCAAAACTAGTTATCCAGAAATTTCAAAATTAGTTATCCAGAAATTTCAATCCAGCCCTGAGTGGTGTCTAGACCAGGGGTGCCCAAACTACAGCCTGTGGGCCGGATCCGGTCCCCGACGCCAATTCACCCAGCCTGCGCCGCCCCTGTCACTCCTAGAAGCGGAAGTAAAACGCGCTCATATGGGTGCATTTTACTTCTGCTTCCAGGAGTGACGAGGGTGGTGCGGGCCAGATGAATTGGCATCGGGGACCGGATCCAGCCCACAGGCCATAGTTTGGGCACCCCTGGTCTAGACACCACTCAGGGCAGCCTACAAGTTCCACCCATTAGATATGACAAATACATTCAATAAAAATGCAATAGTGTTAGGGACTGCAAACAAAACCTAACTAAATAAGTTTTAGCTCATTACCCTTTGAGAATTGAAAAAAAAACTTTCCTATCTGGGAAGGCGGAGACTGCAACACTCTCCAGAACAAGGTGCTTCCCCAACATGGGACCATAACTGACTTAGGCCACGCACCATCAGCCACATCTCTATGTTAAATGGGAGACAGATAAGGGCCTTCCCTGATCACAAGGAGCAAGCAATAACAAGAGTCTACCATATAAAAGCAGTAGCTGTTTTCAAAAAAGCTAATTCACTATGTTTGGCAACCATAACACTTACTTCTTTCATGGCCATCAGTTCTCCAGTGTCAACACTAATACAGGTATAGACTTTCCCATATTGCCCTTCTCCTGCAAAAATATAAGAACATTATTCTTGTTACTTTTAGAACATGTAGGGATGGGGGAAATCCTGTTCAAAGATTCTCTAAATATAAACAAATAGACCAGTTGTGTCTTATCTGTTTCGGGGAGGGGGAGCAGATGACTATTATGGAATGTGATGTTTATACAGTTGGTAACCTTTCATTAAAGGGGGAAGGGGCTACTACAGAAATAACCTAAGTAGCCAGGAATAGTGTTCCCCATGAAGCATACACAAGGTGGCAAAAAGGCCCCTGCTTATGAAAAGGGATTCACTGAGGAGGAAACTTTAGAGAAATGGTTGGAATGGACCGTCTCATACATTTAGAATTAGGGAGCTGAGAGGAAAACCCTTGAGTTTGTGGGTTGGAAACAAGGGTTTTCTGTTGACTGGGATCAAGTGTAGTTGATAATACAGAAGTTGTTTATGATTAAGAACTGCATTATATTATGCATTTTAAATTATAAACCACTGAACCATGCTAGTTGTTCCCAGTCAATGAAAAACTCTTCTTTCTACCTACAGTCCACATTGTGGTTAGAAGATGAGACACTGTTCTGCTAACACACACACACACACACACTGCAGTTAAGCATTTATGCAATGGAGGGCTTAGGAAAACCATATACAGTGGTACCTTGCTTAAAGAGCATAATGCGTTCCATGGGATTGCTCTTTAAGCGAGTTGCTCTTTAAGGAAAACACTTGGAAAAAGTGCTGCCGCTGCCACTGTAAGTGACCGATTGTGACTTCTGGCAGGGAGGAATGTGAACCTCGATTTAGTTGTTAAGAACGGTTTTGGTTGTTAAGCAAGAGCGACCATTCAGAGGAAATTCTGCTCTTTAAGCGAATTAGTCTCTAAGTGAGGCGCTCTTTAAGCGAGGTTTTACTGCATTGTTTGTATCTTAATAAAATGTCTTTTAACCATATCTACTGTTTCCTTACTACCCACTGTTTTCCTTGTTTCCTTGACTATAAGACTATCAAGGAATAAGTTCCTGCTGGTGGCAACCCGTTTTCTTCTTCTCCAGGTTTGACCAAAACTTTTCATGATTGGGTCAGGGGGCCTGCCAAGGTTGTTTTTTAAACTCCTCTGGGATATCAGTCGGTGACTGCTGCTGTCCAACACCCGTCTGTCATTCGAGAGACGTGTCCAGCCTAGTGCAATTTGTTTGTGATATTCAGCAACAGCTTCGCTGATTCCGCTTTGTTCTCTTATCTGGGTGTTGGGGATGTGATCACGAATCTTTAGCATTGATCTTTTCATGGCTCTTACGGCTCTTGATAGTTCTTCTTCCTTGGCCTTTGGTAATGACCATGTTTCACTTCCATAGGGAACCGCAGGTAGTACTGTCAAATTTAAAAGGTTGGCAGAAATAGATGTAGTGGTCAACCTGCTCAAAGGGTTCATTCTGGATTTTTATTTGGGGTTTCTGTTGGTTGCCTGATAGCATATATTTTGTTTTCCTGCCATTCATTTTTAGGCTAACTTTCCTACTTTCTGCGTTGAGCTCGCACAGCATTTTTTGGAGTCTTTGAGCATTTCTGGCAATTAGTACTATATCATCTGCAAACCTGAGATGGTTTATTTTCTCTCCATTCAGTTTGATACCATCTTCCCAGTTTAATCTTCTCATAACTTTTTTTAGGTATGCCTAGAACTACATACACTACCTACTGTAATACAGTATTCCCTGCAATCATATGAAAGAAGAAATGTGGTCCTGAGGAAATGTCCTGATTACAGCAAACTTACTGAAGGGAAAATTAAAGACATTTGCCCAAGGTTGCAAAAAAGAGGGACAGTATTTATTCCTGAAGGGGAAATGGGATAAGGACATTTAAGCAGGATAAGGGAAAGCGTTGTCACTATATAAACTGATGGGCCACTTATGACTGACCTACTACTGAAGAATGTCCCTTGAGAAAAAAATGTCTATGGTTGAGCAATTCCAGGACCTATACCACAAATTTTCTTATTTATTTATTTATTTTTCAAATTTCTATTGCCGCCCAACTCGACACTGACTCTGGGCAGCTAACAGCATTAAAACAAACATTACCATCATAACTAAAAACCCTTAAAAAACCATAAAAATACCCACAAAGTTTCCCACCGCACTCCATCAGTTAAAAGGGACATTTTGTTATATGAGCCAGCAGGCAAGGGTCACCACTCCCTCGGTGTTTTACACTATTAGTTTTGACTAAAACTGTAGGCTTAGGCATATCACTCGTGCTTCTATACACTGCTAAGCACCTCGCAATTGCTTAGGCACATTTCACAGGAAAGCCCTATTATGATGAATGCTGACTGTTCACCTGAGGTTCCTGAGAAATTCGACCCACTAAATAAACTGTGTAGCTGTAGATTATGCTGAAACAGAGAAATGGGTTATGCTCACACTCCTTTCCTCCTACACAAATATGATCTTTCTTCAATAAGGGGACTAAAAGATAAGTCAGTCCTCAGTGCTTCTCTACCCAACTGCATTTGGACACACTTCTAAATGATCAGCGGAAACATGCACTCAGCAGATGCTGCCTCCATCAATCAGCATGCCCCAGACTTCCTTGTGTTATAAAGCAAACTATAACTATGAGTATGTATAATGAAAATCAAAAAGATAAACTCAGATTGCAATGAGGAGAGCCACTCATGAAAATAGGATGATACATATCATTTTCTAGATCAGGAACCACAAGAGTAAATAAATCAGATACAGTGGTACCTCAAGTTACGAATTTAATTTGCTCCCCGGGACATTTCGTATTATGAAAAAATCATAACTTAAAACGCACTTTCGCATAAGAATGCATTGAATTTTTTCCTGACCTACGGAACGGATTAGTTGGTTTTCAATGCATTCCTATGGGAAACTGCATTTTTTGTTATGAATATCAATTCGTAACTCAAGGCATTATTTTCAATGGATTTTCATTCATATTGTTCATAACTCGAGGTACCACTGCACCATAGAGATGGGCCCCCAAATGCAGACATTTTCTCTAAGTACTGCATTCTCATATGCACATCCTTGCATATATTTAGTATAATTAGGATTATGACAACATTTTCTAGGGCAGTCTCCAAGAGGCAGTTTGCTAGAAACTTACCGATTTTGTTTCCTCTTTGCCACTTAAAAGTGACTTTTCTCAAGCCTACATGCATGATGTTATCATAAGATTTGGGAGTGTCACAAACTTGGCCAATAATGTTTTTCCGCCTCATTTCTCGGTACCTCTTTTCTTCAAAATGTTGGATAGATCTCTGAACTGCTTCTATGGGGCCTTGCCGAGAAGAAGTGTCTAGAATCATTAAAAAACAAAAAACAAAAACATGAACAGGTTCTGTTATTGAAATGCTCACTACACACAAACCGCATGTGTTGCTGAAATAAGGCATATTGCACTTGCTACAAGGCTTTGCCAAGGAAATGAGTTAATTTGTTCAAACTGAATGTACTTAATGGTTTTATTACCAGAGAGAAAGATAAAAAAATTCTAAGATAATCTCTTCCCATGCTTCTTTTCCTAGTCCATCTTTGCATCTGGCTACACAAAAATGGCCAGAGGACAGGAAAAACACACGAGCACAAATACTCCTGCCTATGGAATGTTCAATGTGTCAGTCATTCTTCAATTTTTCTCTGCCTCCTGCAATCTCCAACCCAACTTTGCCCATTTTCCTGGAGGACAACCTAAACCAGTGTTTCCCAACCTTTGGTTTTTGGGCTTCAATTCCCAGAAGCCTAAGTCAATTTTCCAAAGCACTGATCAGCTAATGAACTGACTTAGTATTCTGAGAACTTAGGCCCCATGTTGGGAACCACTGCCCTAAACCATTAGAGCAGATATGGGGGAAACTATGTAGTAGTAGTTTCTTCTCATGCTGCGCGGCACCCATCTCCAACGCTACAGTATATCAGGCAATGAGGCTCTTCAATGTTTCTTCAGCAATAAAATTTTGGGGGTCGGATGCCAACCCGACACCCAACTTTTATACACTGCATAAAACATGATCCCACCAGTAGTTGTGATATTTTGGAAAGCTTTTCATCACTGGGAAGCTAGAATGGGAGTTTTTAATTGCCAAATGTTGCTGCCACTGGAGTAAGTTTACTAAACAGTGCTGATTTTCACTTGTCAAAGATCTCTTCCTCCTTGCTCATAGTAGTGGAGAAAGGACAGAATTTGTTCCTGAAGGAGAAAAAGAATAAGGGCTTCCTCGTGATGAAAAAGATCATACAAAGAAATGTGTTTTTAATTGCTTCAAAAAAAATCATCAATAGCAGCAGCCTTACACAGTGTAAGTTACAGCCACAGGATTTCAATCAATAGATCAGAAGCTTCCGAGGACCTAAGAAACTCCCCCAGGGACAGATTCTGGATCTGCATCATTACCCACAAAATAGGACTGAACTGAAGTCAATTCAGGCCACCATTTTCATAAAGATAAATAAGTGGCATGCTGAATGCCAGTGGGACTACATGAAGGGAGTAGATTATCTGATTTAAGAGTTAAGGGAACATCACACATTCTTGTGATGCTCACTAGCCTAATTTTTGCCCAGTTTTCAGCCTTAGCAATGATCAGAAGAGGACATTTTTACACAAAAAGAAGCCAGCCATAAAACAGCATTATTTTATATACAGTACCTAAGACCGTGATGACGAACCTTGGCACTCCAGATGTTCCTGAACTTCAATTCCCAGAACCCCCATGAATCCACACAAATGGGTTTACTGTAATTCATCCGGCCCGCGCCGCCCTTGTTGCTCCTGGAAGCAGAAGTAAAATGGAGCGATGAGGGTGGTGTGGGCCGGAAGAATCGCAGTAAACTCATTCATGTGGATTCATGGGGGCTTCGGGAAATTGAAGTCCAAGAACATCTGGAGTGCCAAGGTTCGCCATCACGGACCTAAGACATAGTTAGCTGCAATGCTTACAAATGTGATGAGAATTTTCTTTTCAACTTTAAATGTAGACCAATAAGTCAGAATGATTGAGATATTTTTTCCTGTTGAATTTTCACTATCTATAGCTGAGGTACTTATATGCCAACTGTACCACTTCAAGTTTCATCCAAAGAGGCATTTGTCTCGACCCTGCACCCAAAAGAAACCCATCAAAATAGGTTTCTTTAGCTTGACATGTTTATGAAACGAAATAAAGGTATTAGCTGACTGGACTAATTTGCTCAAGTACTCATAGTGAAAAAGGTATGGTTTCCTCAGAGTTTACAACTAAGGCAAATGACATTCAGAAAATAATTTTAAAATATACCTAATATTAATGGCAATTTAAAACGCACCTCTTAGCAAAGTGACTGCATCATCTCTTTACCTTTGGTCTGACTGATAAGAGTTCGAAGCTCCCAACTTCTTCGGACGGACCCACTTGAATCTCCTTTTGGATAAGATGGCTCTGTGGGGGGAAAAACACTGTGTCAAAATAAATGGCACTGAAAAAGACTTTGTGAGGTTGTTCTTACAATTACTTAAAGGCTCTTATTCACACTAAAATATTATGACATTTGTTAGACAAAGAGAGGAAGAAGACAGAATTCTGGATCACACGGACTGGGTTGGCAAGCATTTGAAATTCCTGGAAACACAAGAAAATGACCCACCCACCCAAAGTTGTCCAGACAATACAAAATGACTAGACTTCGGAGTGCTTGAAAAGATCACGAGGAAGCTTGATAAACAGGAATCCCAAGGTATCCAACTTGACCATAAAATTATTATATACTTGGCCTATGCAGGTGATATTGTCTTGATGTCAAATACACAAGTTGAACTGAAAAGGCTATTGCAGGACCCAGGGATTGGTGTCAGCTAAACTTGGACTACAAGTCAGCCCTGAGAAGACTGAGTACTGTACTATATATGATTATAGCAAGACATCAGCAGGACTCCTATGAACTGACAGCAGGCAATAATACTGTAAGTACAAACTAATAAAAGAATTTGTGTCATGTTCACAGAGGATACATTGATTGGAGAGATAAAAGCTAGAATACAGGCCGGGAATAGATATTATCATTAATGTAACCCCCTATTAAAACCCAGAAATGTGTCACAAGAACTCAAAGTCAGGTTATATAAAACATTAATAATACAAGTAATTCTTTATGGCTGTCAAATTGGAGCACTCAGAAACCACACCTTATTCAGCTCCTTGTTTTTGAAAGGAAAGTACTGTACTCAGAAAAATCTACGGACCAGGCCAAGATCCATCTACTAGGGCATGGAAATGCCATAATATAGAGTTGCAACAACTTTACAAGGAGCTTAAGTACTGTTGGACTGATAAAAAAATATAAGATTTGATTTGGCGGGACATGTGGAGAGAATGAAGGAGTGGCGGCTGAAGATAGTGATGGGTTAGGGTTACATTGGACAGACCAGCCAGAAGACCTAGGATAGGGGTGCTCAAACTTTTTGGGCCATGGGCCAGTCACATGGTTCAGTGGTCAAATGGTTCTTCCCACCAGAAGCAGAAGTAAAACATGCCTTGCAATGTTTTGCAACAGGATGAGATAGATTTTAAGTTGCCATTTTCTCTGCTTAAACCAGGGATGCCCAAACTACGGCCCATGGGCCAGATCTGGCCAATGCCAATTCTTCTGGCCCATGCTGTCCTCACCGCTCCGGGAAATAAAATGTGCCATATAGACACGTTTTACTTCCACTTACAGGAGCAACGAGGGTGGCATGGGCCGGATGAATTAGCAACGGGGGCCGGATCTGGCCCACAGGACATAGTTTTGGCACCCCTAACCTAGGAGGAGCTGGATGGATGTACGGACTAAGAGAGGCTAGGAGCCTGAGAGGACCTGACGAAGATTGCAGAGGACAGAGATTGATGGAGAGCTTCAGGGCCTGATTGTGTGATGATGAATCTGAAACTATCTGGTTCTCTGCATGCATTTCAAAAAGAAAATGACAAATTGCAAATATGGCAGAACCTTATTTTGCAGTTTTAAAAGGTATATTTTATGGGGGGGGGACGTAGCATCACAATAACAGTAATCACCTTCACGTTCTTCAGTGGGACTTGAGTGGCGGCTTAATGATCTAAACTGCAGTTCAGCAGCAATCGAAGCCAGTCGGTCATTTTCAGGAACACTGGAACCTCTGTGTAAGAAACATCACTGTAACATTAGTTACAACTTCTACTCTCCCCAATTCAAAGGTGTCCTGGTACTGGAAACTTAAATAATACTGCTATGTCTACAACTTGGGACTGTTGATAAAAGCCACAAGAGGGCAAACCAAGATTAGTAATCTGTATATATTATTAGTGTATATATCATTAGTGAAAGAGGAATTCTGAAATCATAATCTGAAGATAGTGTTGGGTATGATTCCATCGGATAGGGTGGAACTTGTTTTAAAAAGAACGAGTACTTATATGCGAGGAGAAAAAAATACAAAGGAAATCTAGGTTGTATTTACAAGTGATAAACTGGTCAACAAAGGTACTAGAATATGGAGAGCGAAGTCTTGCTGAGTAGCCATACCTCACCTCTGCATTTTAAAATAGAGTTACATCCTGTATCAGACCCAAAAACCTGAAATACCACCGGAGGAAACTGTGAAGTTTTCATACTTCATCTGTATAATGTGTCTGTGTACATGTGCTTATGTGTTTATTTTCTGTTTCTTTTATACAAATAAATGATAAGAAACAGAATCAGAAACTTAGCATGTCACCACAGGAGATGACTGCTTTGATTTCGTTCTCTCTACTATCTACGTGGAATATGTAGAACTTGATTGAAACTAATAAGTTGCACTAGTACCGAAGCACTATACACTTTCAATGGATTTATTACTACTTTAATTCTAAAAAACAACAAGTTCCTGTAAATATGGGTCGTGAATACTCACACATACATATGAATATATGCACACATGTAAACACGTATATGCATATAAATGCATATACATATAAATACATTACAGTAAAACCCCTACTTACGAAAAAAGTCCGTTGCGTAGCCTTTTGCTTAAATCAGTTTTTTATGTAACTCAAAGCAAACCCATAGGAAAAATGAAATGTTTATGTAAATTGAAGCAAACCCATAGGGAAATGAATTTTTACGTAACTCAAAGCAAACCCATAGGAAAAAAAATCTTTATGTAACTCGAAGCAAACCCATAGGGAATTGTGTAAATCGGGACATGGTTTTAGGCCAAAATCATTATAAAGTCAAATTTTATGTAACTCGAGCCATATGTAAGTCGGGTTTTACTGTATTCCTGGTTATTTTTTTAAATAGTGATTTTCAGCAAAAATCCTTTCAACCCAGAGTAATTTCTGACACAAAAATTATTTTTAACTAATATAGTCTGTCCAGTCAAAAGTAGCTACGATAAAGCTACAGAGGAACACTAGAGGAAATGAAAGGCATGCATCAAGGATACTAAAAATAAAACAATCCTATAATTTGCTCTCAAACATGCACTGCCAAAAACATTTTTTTATTTTAAAAAAAGTTGAATATGAAACATGCACTTCATACCATTTGTACAGAATTTCACTGAGCTAAGTAAGAACAAAACAAAAAGTCAAAGGGAACATAGAATGGAACCAAAAGAAACTACTAGGATCTAGGTGCAAGCAGCTTATGAGTGACATGAACAGGCAATGGGTCTGCTATGGTGGGGAGTGGAGCTACCTGAGATCATTTGCACTGCTGACAGGTTTAGGCTGAGATGAGTCACCACTGACAGGAGTGGGGCGGCTAAGAGCAGAGCTGCAGTGGTTCCGTACATCACATGGGACATTCCTTGTGCTGCAGTAAGAAGAAAAGCTTCAGGAAAAGAAGGCTTTAGGGTCCATTTTTACAATGGATTTGCAGTGCAGGGTGGCAGCGAAAAGGATTGTGAAAAGTTGTTTTTTTAAAAAGTACCACGAATGGAACGCTAGACAAATTCACTAGCAGACTATGTTGTTTGACCGCTCTCTAAAACAGGGGTGCCCAAACTACGACCCGTGGGCCATAGTTTGGGTACCCCTGGGTTAAGCAGAGAAAATGGCAGCCTAAAAATCTATTTCATCCTGTTGCAAAACATTTCTGTTGCAAAACAGATTGCAAGGCGCATTTTACTTCCACTTCCGGTGGGAGGAACCACACGACCGGCCTGCTGAACCACGTGATCGGCCTGCGGCCTGAAAAGTTTGGGCACCCCTGTTCTAAAACTACACTCGCAACTGAGATGCTAGCTGGTTTTCAATACACTCAATATAAAATACCGAGCATGGACCTAGAAGGAAAAAGAGAATTGAACGAAGGGGGCGGGGGAGGGGGGCTATCAAGGAGAGAGGAACAGGAGGATAGTTATATTACTGTTGCTCTGTTTCAATTACTTAAAAGATAAAAACAAAAAAAACATATCTCCCACACTGTAATATCTTACTGACAAATCACAAATCATGGAAAAGGGTAAAAATATTTTAAAATGATATTTTTAAAAGAAATATGTACAGAAGTAGTGGAGGAAGCATTATTGTCTCATTCATCATTAAATGACATCAGAAATGCTATCTAATTAGAAGCAACCATGTTACACATAGCACTCGAGATACCAAGGAATGTTATAGGGGCTGGGTTAGCACATGCCAAATGGATGTAATATGGAGGGCTTAAAACTCTGGAAAATTTATTTTAACTGAAGGAGACTTCCAGTCTGGCCAGGCTGTCCTGCTATGGTAATAGAGCAGAAGACCATACTGCCAGTGTTTCAACACTGAGTGCCGGGCGGGGGTTAACTAACCTGACAATCCTAACGGCCTTCAGTGCCAAAGTCCACAGGGAAGGGTGATGGTCCTGAGTGGATTAAATCCCACTTGAATCCATCTTGATGGAGGGCAGCAGCTTCGTCAATACTGGCCTGGGGTTGGGGGAGGACTTTGCATGTCAAAAGGGCTCAGGACCAGAAAATGACTCACAGAACTGGATCAGTGGTATGGATGTCATGCTGCGACGCGGAAGGTAGATGAAAGGCCACTGTATTATCGTCGCAGGACAGTCTTCATGGCTGACCGGCATGAGGATTGCCAATACAGTACAGTAGAACCTTGGATAAAGTCCAAACTCAATTCCACAAGTTTGGACTTTATCTGATTTTGGACTTTATCCGAATCAAATGGTTGATGCATGGGATAACGTCCAAAAATTGACTTTATCCGAGGTTCCTATATCAAATACCTCAGATAACATCCATTTTTTTAGCAGTTTTGGACTTTATGTGATGCAGCATGTGTGCATGAAAACTGCGACTTTATCCGAATCGGAATTTATTCAAGGTACCACTGTATTTGGATTCAGCAGCAGCAGAAGAAAGTACACATGCTCAGATAAAAAAGTTGTCTGAATTGCTTACACAACACCCATCCTTCTTCCAAAGCCATAGATGTACAACCTGCAGCCTGGAGAATCCTTAAATGGGTGTCCTGACACCCCCTACTGAATCTGACCTCTGGGGAGTCTCATACAGATTACTCTTTCCTCAACACTACTACCATGTTATCAGGGTTGCTGGAATGTTTTTGTGTGTGGCATCCAATTCAGTGTTGCATGCAGTCACAGAAACAAAAAAGGTTGTATGTCCCTACTCTAAACCGTAGGCAATAAAACAATGCATAAGCTCTCATTACCTGAACCCTTCAGGCGTTGGGATAATGAGGTGAGGGTTCGGTGGATCACTGTGGCATCGAGGCACTTTCACAGGACGGGGACTATTCCGATGAATAGCTACAAAAAGAAAGAAACAGAGGAGGTTATTTAGGGGGCTTAAGTTATGAGAACACTTCATATGTGTTCTTCACACTAGGACAAGAGCAGCTACTATAGCAATAGCAATTACACTTATATACCACACCATAGCGCTTGGTGCCCTCTCTCGGCGGTTCACAAGTTAATTAGCATTTTGCCCCCGATATGCTGGTTACTCATTTTACCGACCTTGGAAGAATGGATGACTGAGTCAACCTTGTGCCCTGTCAGGAACGAACTCAGACCATGAGCGCAGTTTGGCTGCAGTACAGCAGTTTAACCACTGTGCCGTGAGGGCTCTACTGGGGTCTAATTCAAACAATCTCCTGGGAGGTGAAACACCTGAGATGGATTCCACTAGAAACATTTTTGTGACTAATGAAACACTTCATATAGCATACGTTCAAATGTTTAAGTTGACCAAGGACCTATAGATTCGTAATGAACCTGGGCTCCTTTCAACTGAAATGACTCACTCTTTTAATCCATCTTTATCAAACACAATAGGGATTTGTGGTTTTTCCCCTCCCAATGCAGTCATTATTTCTTCAATATATCAGACAAATTCCATTAGGAACAATTCAAACTGAGCCAAAAGGTAGTGAGAGAACAACAGTTAATGTCAGTGGGACGGTTCTGACCATTTTAATGCTTTCACTTTACAGCTGTACAGAGTAATATTGTTGTTTCTTAGTGAAGCAACTCCCTTAACTTATATACTGTACTTTCCTGCAGAAGCTACAGCTAATTTTAGAGCACATATTACAGTGATGGCTAATCTTGGCTCTCCAGCTGTTCTGGAACTTCAATTCCCAGAAGCCCTGATCAGCAGGACTACTGACTTGGGCATCTGGGAATTGAAGTCCAAGAACAGTTGGAGTGGCAAGGTTAGCCACCAGGGATATATTACCAATACATATGAAAAAGACAAAAGAGGCACACCTGTCGGGGACCAGGAGAAGAGCCTTCTCTGTGTTTGCCTTATGGAACCTTTTACCCCCGGAATTGCGCCTCCAGACGGAGCTGCTCCCCTTTAGAAAGGCACTTAAGACTTGGTTGTGCCAGCAGGTCTGGGACTCAACTTGCGGAACCGCCCAGGCCAGATGGTTAGTGTAGCCACCTAAGTTTGTCTTGTGTGTTATGCCTGCCTCCTGTTTTTAAGAAATATGTCTGTTTTTATTATTATTTTCTTAAGGGGTTAGGGAGGGTATAGGAGGGTCTTTTAGCTGTTCTTAAGGGTTTTTAATATTTTGTATTATGACAAGATTGCTCCTCTAGTCTTAGGGAGCATTCTTATTGATTTTGTCTGCCGCTCTGGGTGGCCTTCGTGCCAGAAGGGTGGGATAAAAATATCCTAAATAAATAAATAAATTCCAAGCCTACTTGCAGGCCTCATTGTGGCTGAGACACAGGGTGATTCTCCTAATCCAAGAAAGCCCATCTAAAATGATTGTCCCACAATAATTGGAAAAATCTTGGTTTTGACCTTTGCCAGCAATTGCAAGAATGTGATGGGGAATGGAATTTCACCATAGTCACATATAACTTAGATCAAGTTTGGACTAGTGAAACACGTTCTGTGAGGGTCTACCTTCTAAGAAAGTCCAAAATGTCAATTGTTGAAAAATGCAACTGTCAGCTACTGACAGGAGTCAACTGTCGGGATTCTGCAATTACTACCATCTTGAGTGGTTTCCGGTTCATTTCTGAGCTCAAACCAAAGCAATGACTATTATTTTTTTAAGTTGTAGATAACTCAACAAATGCCTAAAGTACTACTTTTTACATTAATCCACTTGCATTCTTAGGTCATCTTACAAAATCCTGTTATACATCCCAACTGAAACAAAATTGCAATGTTAATTTTGATTTTACTCTCTTTTCTGATTCCCATCTTTTGTATTGCCCAAAGAAGAAAGCAAGCATGACTGAAGTGGTCTCACTCTGTGTCTCATGTTACTAGTTACTGATGCCATTAATGCTAGCAATTTCTGAGACATGTGAATTGTGATTTCCTTGTCTCACTGAAATTTGAAAACCACTGAGGTTATTTTGTCTGCTCTTTCTGGAGACAGAAATATTTGTCCTTTTTTGAGTCCAGAATCACTCCAATGTATTGAATCGTGTTGGTTGGTTGAAGCTGTGAATTTATTTTAGACTGATTCATAAACCAAGATCCAGTAATAACTATAAGACTATCTTCACACGTCTCCCATCAATTTGTCACAACTAATCAATTGCTTATACAGGGGAGGATATTCACTTCTTTCACTCTTAAATAAGCTGCCACTGGTTCAAACATTTTGCAGAAGCTCTGTATGCTGTTGAAAGTTCAAATGGAACTACTGTACCATAAATTCATATATAATGTCTTAGTGCAAAGTGAAGGAAGCGACAAAGGTTTGGTCTGACTGATATATACTTATAACAATCTTTTAAAGTCCACAACTGCAACCCACTCTCTTTTTTGAATAATGGCAATATATCTGTTAATGCCAGCATCCAAAACAAATTTAAAATAAAAGTTTACTTGTTGACATTCCTTAGATCCAGAATTGGGCATTAAACGTCTTGGAAACAGTAAAATAACATTGATAAAACCTGGGGGATTTTAGAAACTTTTACTATTGCATCTTTCTGTAATAGTGTTGCAATGTCCTCTAATAGGACTTTTGATAGTACAAGTTAATGTAAAGTATCCCCCAAGTGGAAGAGTGTTGAATTCAAAGGCATATCCATCGGCCACAATGAAAAAGATCAATTCATCAGTGTTGATGGGGAAAGGTGCTAAGATAGCATTGGGTGAAAGAGTGGCACAAGACTTGGAGCTCTTGAAGTTCCCAAGTAGATTTAGTACAGGCACAGAGAAAACCCATGCGTGAATCATTGTGACTACAAAGAAGACCTACATTTCAACAGATCTTTGGTAAGCTGAATATTTGATTTGTAACTATGCTCTGTCAGCTTCCCTGTTTATAATTAAAACTAGCAAGGGTTGCCCGGCGTTGCCGGGCTTTTTTTAATAAAAAAAATATATGAATCAATTTAGTTTTGAAATATTTTTTATTTATATGTTTTTTTCCATGCAATTGAACATTGTTTTTTAAATGGTTTTTCTGCTTTTTTTCAAAAATATATTTTAAACATTGTAACTTTTTATAAACTGGCGTAACATTACTGTAACTTGCATACTAAAGTATGTTAATCAATTTTGTTAAAAATTAGGTTTAATGTAAAGTATTTTGTCTTTTTAAAATTGTTTATATTATGTTCTGAAGTAGAAGGTTGAAATCTGTAAATGGGGCTGTATCTTGTTAAATGAGTGATATCACCTGCGTTGTTGTTTTAAAGTAATTGTTCTATTATTTCAATCTTTTAAAATTTGATCAGTATTTTTGCAATATTGTAAAATTTGAAAAGTGTATATTTGATTAATATTGTAATGGTATAAAGTGGAAGTCTTCTGTTTTTAAAGGCTGTTTGGTTATTTGTTATTTAATTTTCAGCAGAGTAAATGGAGTTTGCAGCAGACAAAATGGATTCCGGTAAGTGAATAGTTTACTGAATTAGATTTAATTGAAACTATTTTGGATCTTTTAAAATGTTGTGAAGTCGAAGGTTGCAGTCTTTAAATGGGGCTGTATCTTTTTAAAAGAGTGAATACTCTCGAGTTGTTGTTTTAAAGAGTTCTATTATTCCAATGTTTTACAACTTGAAAAGTATTTTTGAAACGTATTTTATGGTATGAAGTTGATGTTTTCTGTTTTTAAATGGTCTTTTCTCTTTAAAATTGAGTGCAAAGTGCTGATTTGTTGTCTTCAAGGAATAGTATGGTGTGGTAAGGAAGAATTAGGTTTTTCGTAGTCAACGGTCTCTGCTCAAAGCTCACAATTGTTTTAGCTCCGTACCAATACGCAATCGCAAAAGTACGTAACTATGAGGGGTTTGCAAGGCAATGCAGCTCCTTTTGTACCGTTGGGTGTTGCTTTTTTTCGTCATGTTTGACGCGTTCGCTCCAAAGCAGATGATTGGCTATATTACTGTGAATACGTAGCATGGTGTGATTTGTAGTGTAACTCCTTAAATGGTATTAACGCAGATAGGATGCTGGGACATGTATTTTTCCCTCTGGTTTCAGCGTTCGTGCCTCGGCAAGGTTTTTAAACGCATGTTTGGATTGGCTGCGGCGCGGCTGCGAACGACTGAGAGCGTTGTGTTTCTCATCGTAATTGGCTGCCGCTCGTCAAACCACAGCAAAACGCAATGCTTTTGGGGTATTGAAGTTCTTTCCATTTCCTGCCGTTTGTGGGGCTGATGTCCCCGTGCCGGTTTTCTGAAACCTTTGTTGACCTGCGGACCCACTTCGGCCGTGCGCACGAAGGGTGGGTGCGGGTCAATAGGGCGAGGCATAGCAACCTATAGCCAGTTCCAACGGTTAACCCTTGGATTTATAGGTTAAGATTAGCTAATGGCCTTCTCCGTGTCCACGGAGGGCCTTCTCCGTGTCCACACCAGCCCTCTGGAACCTCCTGCCAACAGAGTTAAGGTTACAGACAGAATTGCTGCCCTTCAGGAAAGGCTTGAAAACCTGGCTGGCAGGGCAGGTGTGGGGCCTTAATAGGAATACGGCCCCCGCCTGTTGGCTCATTTTAAGCTAAATCTAGAGTGTCCCTCCCTCTGTATTGCTTGTACCCCTTTTTTATTCTTTTATGAATAGGGTGGGGATAGGAGGGTGGGTAGGTGGGGGGGTGATTTGGGGTTTTAATCTGTTTTATATGTTTTTAATCTGTTGTGAGATGCCCTGAGTCGGGTTCGCCTGAGTGGGCGGCTTAGAAATTTAAAAAATAAATTAAAATTAAATTAAATTAACATCAAAGAGGAATTTAAAGAGAGAAATGTTTAAAAAATATTTGGGGTGAATTTACTGATTTTGTATTATTAAAGGGGAAATGATATGTACCATCACAAGAATCTATGCAATACTGGAAAGAGAATGGGACTATTAACTTTAGAATAAGTAAAGGTAAAGGTTTCCCTTGCTCGAAAGCCAGTCGTATCCAACTCTAGGGTGCAGTGCTCATCTCTGTTTCAAAGCCGAAGAGCCAGCGCTGTCTGCTGCTGCAGACGTTTCTGTGGTCATGTGGCAGGCATGACTAGACACCGGAGCGCACGGAACGCTGTTACCTTCCCACCGAAGTGGTCCTTAATTATCTACTTGCAATTTCTTGCTTTCGAAATGCTAGGTTGGCAGGAGCTGGGCCAAAGATGGGAGCTCATTCCGTCCTGCAGTACTTGGGAATCGAACTGCTGACCTTCTGCCTCCCAGTCAGCGTCTTAGCCACTTGAGCCTATGGTTCAGGCAGATATTTATATGATAATTTTTCTCTTTTTTTGCATGTTAATAACATTAAATAATTTTTAAAAAAGATACCTACTTTTATTGTAACCCAGAAGCAGTTTAGATTTAGTATAATTAAGATATATACATTTACATAACCTATCGCTGTAATGTTCCAAAAGAAGATTGTAGTTGCTGCCTTACCAAGGTACAAACCTGTAACAGGACTGTGAGGCTTTCCAATTACATGGCCAATACATTCATTCATCAATGCCTGTAAGCTCTGGAAAACAGAAAATGAATAGTACTGCAATCATAAATATCACATGTTTAAGTTTCATCTGTAATATATCTTCGCATAGTCAAAGCAATGGTATTCCTGGTGGTAATGTTATGGTTGTGAGAGCTGGACCATTAGGAAAGCTGAGTGCAGAAGAATAGATGCCTTTGAAATGTGGTGTTGGAGGAGAGTTTTGAGAGTCCCCTGGACAGCGAGGAGAACAAATCGACTCTAGAAGAAATCAACCCTGACTGCTCATTAGAAGGTAAAATAGTAAAGATGAAGCTAAAGTACTTTGGATATAAAATGAGAAGAAAGGATTCACTTGAGAAAGCCTTGATGCTGGGAAAGGTGGAGGGTAAAAGAAGAAGGGGGCAGCCAAAAATGAGATGGCTAGATGGTATTGTAGATGCAATGGGCACAGAGCTGGGTGGGCTGAGGAGGATGGTGGAAGACAGAGGTGCTTGGCGGGCAATGGTCCATAGGGTTGCAAAGGGTCGGAATCAAATGTGTGACTGAACAACAACAATATCTTAAGCAACTGAAATTTGTACCTTAGGAACACAAATTAATCAAGCAAGATGAACACAATAAACCATCCTTTCCAGGAGACTGTAGTAACTTGTCTCAAATATAGACAACACTTAGTAACTTAAAATTATGAGTGGTTTTTGACATACCAAGAAGTCATCTTCAGGCAGAGCAGAAATAAAGGCAGGCTCAATAGCTTGAAGGAAATCAAAGCCCTGCGTGGCCCACCTGTTAAACACACAGAAGTTATGTTAATCAGAAATTCTTACATAAATTCTATTTATTGAAGGAAGCGATGCTTCTTGCTGTGCTACACAAACATTTTCTTTCCTAATACTGGGCAAATATTGAACAAAACCTTCTGAAGGCTCTCTGGTTTTTTAAAAAATAAATATTCATTGGAAAGGCTAATAGACGCATCTCAGAAAATCACGCAATCCTGACACCTCATCTCATACAGTCAGATTTTTCCGTATACCAGAAATTAAAACCGCAGACTAAAAAGTACTGTACTATAGAAATTATGAATTATGATTTGAGAGGTGATCTCGGGTTTAGGCAAGAAAGACTCGGGTCCAAATCATACTTTACACATGGCTTTTGGCAAATTTATATGAGCCCATTAACACAAAGCAAAAAGGATTTGTGGCGGCAGCTGTAAAGTTGTGCCCAACTGTAAAGCTTCTCTACATGACAAGATGTTTATATGCAACCATTTGACATTTGCCAGGCAGTTACACTAACAGTAATACAACACTACACTCTTTATTTGAGGCTAGCTGTTGAACATTGTATCTTCTGGCAGGTATCCAATATTAGGTCAAGTGTGACTCAATCTCTGAATCAATTCAGGAAATATGATGCAAATGATTATGGGCATTTATTAATTATTATTTCAAGTCGGCGTTATTTAAAGTCTGCATACAGTCATAGGGACTGCAGTGGCTTAGTGGTTAAGATGCTGAACTTGACGATCAGATCGGCAGGCCAGCAGTACGAGACCCAAGTGCTGTCCAACAGAGTGAGCTCCCGTCTCTGCCCCATCTCCTGTCGACCTAGCAGTTCGAAAGCAAGAAATTGCAAGTAGATAAATAGGTAGTTTCGGGTGGGGAAGGTAACAGCGGTCGGTGCACTCTGGTGTCTAGTCATGCCTGCCACATGATAACAGAAATGTCTGTAGATGTGCACACAGCACTTGGGCTGTAAACGGAGATTAGCACTGTGCCCTAGGTTTTAGATTTGGACACAACTGGCTTTCAAGCAAGGGAGACTTTTACCTATATAGTCATATGGTTCAGCTCAGCAGGCCTGCTTTTAGGCAGGGGTATAATTAGCTGGATTGCTTTAGTAACTTAGGCGTTTGGCTGCTGAACCAGAAGCTGGAAGGACACTCCCTCACCATGTCTCCTGGGAAAAGAGCCAGTACTGTGTGTAGCCGTGGCCAAGCTGCACAGCCCCGGATTGTCCCCAGAAGGTGGGAATGTTAAAACTGCTGAGTATTCCATACCTAGAAAATCCTGGAAAGAGCCATCATAAGTCAGAACTGACTCAATGTGACATAGCCATTATTATAGTCATGTCATCCAGTTTTTACTTTCTTCTGAAAAACAGAACAAACAGTTCTGTATCTAAGCTACTACTGTACCTCCTCACCCTAATAGCAATCCTGTTTTCTTGAGTCATTTTCAGTGTCCACAATCCAATTTCTTCACCTCATCTCCAGTCACAGAGATTTTGTTTCCAAATTAATGACAAGAATTAGTCAATGTCTGAAGGCATGCCTGCCACATGTCCACGGAAACATCTGCAAACACAGACACTGCTGGCTCTTTGGCTAGAGTCAGATATGATTGGCTTTAGAGCAAGGGCAACCTTTAAATTTATTTACCCTATTTATTTACAGTAATACCTCATACAAAGTCCACTTCGTACAACATCGGATTCATACAACATCGCCTAATTCTTGAAAAAAGTTGCCTCGTACAAAGTCGCTCGACTTTGTATGAGGCATTGGGGTTTTCCCTGGTTGCATTGTGCCTGGGCAGTATAAAAGGCAGGACACATGCGTGCATTGCTCTTGTGGGTTTTGCACGAGGCGAAGAGTGTTTTGGAGTGGTTTTGAGCGTGAATTTGGGGGGGGGGGTTTGAATTTTTTCGTCAGAATTTTTAGAAGCATTCCTGGGATTTTTGCAGCATTCTTCAGGTTCTTGGACAATCAGGGTTGTTTGACATGTTTTTGTAATGTATTTAGCCTTTAGACAATGATTTCTTAAAGTTCTGTCAGTTTCCTTGACTTTGCCCTGAAGTCTGTGCTGTTACAGTACAATGTATCTCTATGGAAACAACGTTGTACGAGACCTCACGGCAAGGATTTGGACGTTGTATGAGGCATCGTGGCTAGGATTTTGCATGCCTCATACAAAGTCCAAATCCGTATAAAGTCCAAGCTTGTGGAACCAAGTTTCGACGTTGTATGAGGTAACCTCCTGGTGCTAGAGTGGCCAGCCTCTCTACCTGACGGGACCACCAGGGAGCCCCTCCGGTTTGTACCTATCATATAGAAGAGGATGTTCCCTTAGTTAAAGGCAGCCATCATAAATCATAATGAAGCGGTTAGTTATGAAAAGTGGTAAGTCAATTACCACAGAATTCTTGGAGGAAGAGCACAGGCTGAGGTTTATATTCTAAACCAACATTGGATCTGTTTTTCTTTCTTTTCTAAATTAATCCTAGTTAACAGTGTCACAATCTTTCATTCTATCCTTGTTTCTTGTCATGACAAGCATTATCCCCTGGAAAGGTCCAAATAATCTCAACCTTGATTTACCTCAGGAATCTAATTTTTGCAGAGCAGACGGGCAACATGCACCATAGGAAAAGGCCTCCCCCAGGAGGCCTCCCATTAAAAAGTAAAGTAAAGTAAAATAAAGTAAAATAAAATAAAATAATATTATATTATATTCTCAGGGCACAGAAACAAACACTTCTAGGAATTGAAATAAATATTGACATTTTCAACTGTTAGAAAAGGTGGTGCCATGGCACTTCTATGACTTAGAACCTTGGCACTCCAGATGTTCTTGGATTTCAATTCCCAGAAGCCCAAGCCCCCATTAATTCCGCACGAAGGGGTTTACTGCGATTCATCTGGCCTGCGCAGCCCTCATCGCTCCTGGAGGCGGAGCGTTGAGGGCGGCGCAGGCCGGATGAATCGCAGTAAACCCCTTCATGTGGATTCACGGGGGCTTTGGCTTTGGGAATTGAAGTCCAAGAACATCTGGAGTGCCAAGGTTTGCCATCATGGACGTAGTCTGATGTAGAAATTCTTAAGTGATTCAACTAAACTGTTGTTATAAGCAGCAGAGCACAGCTACACTAGCAAACTAATGGTAAAATAAACTGGTGCAGCTGTGTAATTCTTTTACATATAAAAATTCCTACAGTGTTTTTTCATCGGTGTTGAAGACAACGACAAGGCCAAGAAAGTGGCTTCATTTTGGCAGTCTAGGGTTTGATTGGGACAGGAAAGAAGAAGTGCTGAAGAGTCCTGCAAGTCCTACCACCACCAAATGGGGTGGGGTGGGGTGGGGACTAGAAATACTAGTTTGTGAGCAGTTCATCTACCTATCTATCTGCAGTAAAACCTCGCCTCGCTTAGAGACTAACTTGCTTAAAGAGCAGAATTTTCTCTGAATGGTCGCCTCACTTAACAACTAAAACCAACCAAAAACTCGCTTAACAACTAAACCGGGGTTCGCAATCGGGGGCCCCGCCAGAAGTCACAATTGGTCACTTACAATGGTGTTTCGCTTAAAGAGCAAACTTGCTTAAAGAGCAATCCCGTGGAACACATTATGCTCTTTAAGTGAGGTACAACTCTATCTACCTATCTACCTATCTACCTATCTACCTACCTACCTACCTACCTATCTATCTATCTATCTATCTATCTATCTATCTATCTATCTATCTATCTATCTATCTATCTATCTATCTATCTATCTATCTATCTATCTATCTATCTTTTTAAAGGCCATTTCTGAGTCCCGTGTAGCCTGTGGTAGGGACAGAAGGAATAGATTGAACCCTGAGCCTTCTGAGGTGGCCATTCCTGCTGTTCAGATTTGGGACACCTGACACTGAAAACATTCACTAAAGCATTCTTGATGGCAACATTGCTCCATGTTTAAAAGAGGCAGGAACTCACTGAGAGCAAATGGACTGAAAACACCAAAGTGCCTGTTTAACCATTACCTGGGTCTGGTGCCTCGACCACTCTCACATTTTGTAAGGACATAATTCATCCACTTCCTTGCAAAACTGATATACTGGTCTCCAATTTTCTGTCTGAATTCTCCAGACATCAGGCGAATGGCTTCTTTATGGTACTATAATATATTAAGATTGCACATCAAGACATTGAAATAAACACTGCTGTTTACATCTCTCAGAAAAACCACATGCTGCCATAGCATTTTTTACACCTTTAATCAGTGTGCAGGTTTACAATATCTCAAATAAATCGAAGAGGAGGAGTAAGAGCCCTTTGGTGCAGGGGTTAAACTGCTATACTGCAGGCAAAAACTGGTAACACTACGAGTTTGATCCTGACAGGGTTCAAGGTTGACTCTGCCTTCCATCCTTCCGAAGTCATTAAAATGAGTGCTGAGCATGTTGGGGCCAAAATGCTAATTACCTTAACTGCCCAGAGAGTGCACTAAGCATTATGGGATGGCATATAGATGTAATTGCTATTGCTATGCCTAATATGTACCTACATAGATAAACCAACAATATAATAGCATGGCATATCTGTGTAACAAAGCCTGCTGACATTCACAGCAAAATAAAATTGCAAGGTCAGTTAAATAAAACCAAAAAATGCTTAACAGGTCAAGCGTTTCTATGATCGGAATTATATTTCAAGTTCTCAGTATTTTTTTTGTTTTGTCAATGAACTGCCAATGTTGTGTTTCAGTTTTCTTGACACACCTAGAGTGAAAAGAAACAATCTAATGCAACAGGTACTAAGGGGAAATTTGGGGTGGGGGGAGAAATATCTACAAATACAATTCCTTTTCTTTTGAAATTATGTAAAAGTTCTTCAACAGCCTTGCACGATAAAAAAACCTAAGCAACAGATTTCTCCTGAACCAGACCTACCTCAAAACCAAAGTTGTAACACTGAATCATGGCTTCCCGATAATATTGCTGCAAAGTGGCATATTCTGATTCATCGACCTCTGCATCAAATTCAGATGTGAACATGCGGTCAACTCTGTCAAGTGCACTGCTTATCTTATTGCACAGTTGCAAAGCATCACTCTGGAATACAGGGAAGACATCTTTGCTGAAATATTAGTAGTCCAAAGGTGTGCGACTCCACAGGAACTTCAATGGTTAGCCTAAAATGCAGCCTAAACTACTCCTTGCTAAAGACCAAATAATGAAGAGTTCTTTGGTACCTTAAGTTGCCATCCTAAGTTGTTGTTGGTGGGAATAAAAACCACTGAACTTAACAGGGTGTAATTCTGAGCAGCAACATATAAGACTGTGTTGTTAAAAATGAAAAAAGTTTATGGACTTTTTTAACAAGAGCCTAATTCATCAGAAGCATGATGTACTTCTTCAAGGATTTATGTTAACAAGTAGACGCTAATCAAAAACTATAAACATGAAATCATACCCACATATAACATATTTTTAACTCTTTATTGTGTTGGCCTCCAAGATTTTCCTAGCAACCTGCAGAACTCTGGAATATTTCCAAACACTGATTGAACTTGCAAACACAGAAGTAATCAGTGATAATAATCTGCAAGCAATAGGTAAGAGCCTGTCGAGGCTCGGAGGCTTGAGCGGTCTAACTAGGCAGTGTTGCCCATCTCTGTCAATGATGTTAGTCCGGGACTAAAACTCATCAAAGCGTCCTCTGTTAGATCCCTTGGGCAAGGTGAAAATGGAGGGTACGCCATTGGTCCGTCTAGCCAGAAGGTAACATGATATCCAAATGGCTAAAAACTGCATGCAGACAAACTTGATTTCTCAGGTCCGTTTGCTTGTGCGGAATATTGCCCCAGAGATGTCTACCAATGCACGGACTCCTAGCTGAATAATGACTCCAAGGTATTCAAGATAATATATCCTTTCCTGAGAGCCTCTTTCATTGTATTTTACTGTTATGCTACAACATTCTGATATAGGGCTTAAAGTTTAAATAACAGTAAATATCTTTTGTAAAGTACTCAGAAGTAGTTTACCAGTCCCACCATCTGATGGTGATCTGGGACCATACAGTTTGCTAAGGCCACACATGTTCTAATCTAGGCCATATTTGCAGATTCCTCAACATGCACAGTATGGATTCAAACTCCTAATCCCAGGTTCTGCAGCCAGGCACAATAATCCAATGAGCTATACCAGTTTACAATTCTATTCAGGAGCAAATTGCATCCTTCCTGTAAAAAATATATGCATATTGCATCCTAACCATAACTGGTTGATTCCGAAAAATCAAAAAAGCATAGATAACTGGATATATAACCAATGGGAATTGGGAATGTTTTATTTCTGAAAAATTATTGCAGCTGGTGATCTCAGGTTAGCCTTACACAGCATCGCTCTACGAACAAGATTTCCAACATTGTCTTAAAAAGCAACTGTGAATGACCAAACATTAAGATGACAAATCAAGAAAATGTGTACCTTCAACTGCTGCAAAGCTTTGGCAATGACTGGTTGGCTGGATGTTTGCTCTTGATGCAAAGAGATCAGCCCTTCAAAAACCTGTTGGAAAGCTTTTCTCTGATTTACAAGATGAACAGGCTGCATGACTACAAGGAGAAGGTTGTCCACCTAGAAATCCAAATTTAGGGTTTAGTATTGCTGAAACCTAGCTCATAAAACAAAAAACAACAACAAAACTTGCACCAACACTTCCAAGAACCTCTTTAAACGTTAGTGCTATCCTTTTTTTTATTGCCATCAATAACCAATTTTGTGGAGATGAACAGCAATTATACAGTTTTCCTAAAGCTATTTAAGACTCTCTCAGGATAATCCACTAAATGAAAATTATGTATGGCAAAAACAGATATCTGTGCAATATCTGCCCCACAGCAGAGGCTGCTAGTGGGAAAATAACAAGCTACTGCACCAAGTTGCTTGAAACCCCTTCTGCTTTAATAGATGTCAGCTATTCAGTTGTTCTACTAACTTGTAAGAATACTACGTATGCAGTTCGGCGTTAATGTCATTTCAAACTTTGTTTCTTGAGGAAATTAAAAACTACATTTATTTAAAGTTACAGCATAAAGAAGAAACAGTACTAGTGGTCTCTCCACTCCTTTCATAAGCAATCAAACAATGAAAAGATGGAGAAATTTGATTTTTTGTCATTATAGAAGCAAGATTATTAAATTAATATAGTAGAAAAATCCACAAAGCTTCTCAATCATAGCCTCTAATCAGATTTAGGAAAATATTGGAAATTTTGTACTTACTTTATGTGAAACAAAAATACCCTCCTTTTGGGCAACTTAAAGCCCTTTGAGAATGTCTGAAAAGTGAAGAACAGATTCCCAAGTATTTATGATCCTATGCTAGTAATATCTCTAATAAGAGTTTAGTTATGAAATACATTAGCTCTACTATTGGAGTCCATGGGTAGTCACTAACCAGAAGCATTTCAAAAACTAATACAGAAAATATTTACCTGCATGCTTCTCAGCGTGTCAATAGTTTCCACCTGAGGAACTATTTTGATAGGCTGTCCTTCCCAGGCACTCCAGCTATCATCAGTGTCGTGATCCTTCTCACTGTACTTTGTCATAAGTAAAAATGGTTCACTTGCAACTTCATCGGAGTCTTTTGAGCAGTCCTTTCCTGCAGCAGTATTTAGCAACTGCAAAATAATAGGCTTTTCTCGTACAAGGCTGTCTGACACAAAGATCTGTAAGTTTTCAAGTCCTGGAATTTGTACCTGAAGAACAAACGAATAGTCTAAGTTATAGAAGAGTAGCATCAAATGTCCCCAAATGGTAAAGGTCACCCTTGCTCGAAAGCCAGTCATATCTGACTCTAGGGTCCAGTGCTCATCTGTTTCATAGCTGAAGAGTCAGCGCTGTCTGCTTGTGCAGACGTTTCCGTGGTCATGTAGCAGGCATGACTAGACACCGGAGCGCACAGAACGCTGTTCCCCTTCCCACTGAAGTGGTCCCTATTTATCTACTTGAAATTTCTTACTTTGGAACTGCTAGGTTGGCAGGAGCTGGGACAAAGACGGGAGCTCATTCCGTCCTGCAGTATTCATTCCGTCCTGCAGTATTCGGGTATTGAACTGCTGACCTGCTGCCTTCCAGTCAGTGTCTTAGCCACTTGAGCCACTGCATTGTTTGGGAATGCTAAGCAGACTAAGGGGGATGTTCTGTTCCGCATCATCGTATGAATTCAAACTATCAAGGATCACACAGTGAGGAAGAGTACATACTATTAACCCTCGGAGGAAACAAGAGCATAGTGTTCCTTCTACAAAGAATGGGAAGAATATATTATTACGGTGCTAAGGCAAACAGGTCTAACAAGGTCACAACACCAACGTTGACACAAGCGATAGACCAGGAGTTCGCAACCTTTTCGTGCTGCGGGTCGGACCATGCCCCCTCAGATAGCTGTGCGGGCCGGAGGCATGGTTCCTCTCGCCGCTTCTGCCGCTTTCGGTGGCAGCAGCAGTGGGTGCATGCACAGCTGTTTTTGCCACTTCTGATAGCAGCGGCGGCGAGGGCAGTGCAACTTTGGCCATTTTTGCCATGTTTTCAGGCACTTTCAGCATGTTTTGGTTGCTTCCACCACCAGTGGGGTCCTCACCATGGGTCAGATTGATTGGTGTCATGAGCCAGACCCGGCCCACAGGCCGTAGGTTGCGAATCCCTGCAACAGGCTGTGGAAATCAAGGTAAAGTCCCATACTTGGCAATGAAATAGGAATCCTGGGTCAATGTTTATTCCTGTTGACACAGTCTGTAATTTGTTTACCTCATCAACCTGTCTCTCACTGAAGTTTAGTTCTGCAATTGTATTTTTATATGACAGTCACTTTCAGGTCATTCAAATAGTGTTCTGGCAGACTGAAATGTTCTGAGCCAGGTTTTGTGTGTTTCCAAATCACCTCCTCTTCTCCTCAGCACCAAAGGGATGCATGGTGTTACTTTGCTGGGCAATGCAACAGCATCTACCCATTATTTTGCCAATGATGGAATGCACCCCTCCCCCTTTTCACAACTGCAAGAGGTGAACACCTCTGGATAGCATAGCAAAGGGTTATGACAGGCCTCGACAGTATTCTTCCTTCTGAAATTCTAAGCCAGGGGTGCCCAAACTACAGCCGGATCCGACCCCCAACTCCTATTCATCCAGCCCACGCCGCCCTTGTCGCTCTCAGAAGCAGGAGTAAAATGTGTGTTTTACTTCCGCTTCCGGGAGCAACGAGTGTGTCGGGGGGCGGATGAATTAGAGTCAGGGCTGGATCCGGCCCGTGGGCCATAGTTTGGGCACCCTTGTTCTAAGCTATCTCTGGTTTTATCTATTCCCCCCCCATATGGAGCAGCAGCAGTTACATACGTAGTTATCAGTAATTTGGTATTATATTGCACAAAGACACATCTGCCATCTCAGTGACAAGCATACCCACCTTATATGGATGTACCAGTCCCAGCACTTTAAAATGAAACGCTAATACAGTAATACCTTGGATAACGCTAAAACCTGGTTCCACAAGTCTTAGCGTTATCCGATTTTTAGTGTTATCCAATGCATGCATGCATTGGATGTTTAAAAAAAGCCCAGTTCCCTTTCCGAAGAAGGGGCCGCAGGTGAGCCTGGCAGCTTCCCTTCCTAGAGGTCCAGCGGGTGAGTGCAGACCCACCCCCGGCCCCTTCTGCAAGGGAACCGGCCAAGCATGTGGCCCGTTCCCTTGCAGAAGGGGCCGGGGGTGGGTCTGCACTCACCCGCGGCCCCTTGTGCAAGGGAACAGGCACCACTGGAGATCCAAGCCACTAAGCCGGCAGGGCTGGTCTCTGCCAGCAACTGCCTTCCCAGGTGGAGACCAGCCTTGCGGGTTTTGGGGCTTGGATCACTGGCGGTGTCCTCACTGTTTCGAGCCAAGCCTCGAAACAGCGAGGGCACTCGGAGGTCTCTGCCTGCCTGGGTTGTCCATTTTGGGATCGGGGGGTGGGGGTGGAAGGATCCTCCACCCACCCTGATCCCAAAACGGAGAGCCCGCGCGGGCTCTCCGCTTTGGGATCAGGGAAGATGGAGGGTGCTTCCAACCCCACCCACCCCAATCCCAAAGCAGACAGTCCGGGCGGGCTCTGCGCTTTGGGATCAGAGTGGGTGGAGGGTGCTTGCACCCCCACCCATCCTGATTCCAAAGTGAACACCCTCCAGCCTTCCGGGAAGGGAACGGGCAGGCGATTGGTTGGTTCTCTTCCCAGAGGGCCGGCAACACGATGCATCAGATAACACTAAAATAACGTTATCCGGTGGAATTTTTAAAAAAAATTCCACATCGTTATCCGATTTTAGCATTATCCGATGCATTTGTTATACGAGGTATTACTGTATACACAACATTCAGACTCACGAATTTGGTACATCCCCCTATGTAACAGATTTAAATAGCAATTCTATGCATGCATACTTTCAAGTAAGAACCAGTAAACATAACTTGCGAACAAATGTGTTGTAGCATTTTAATGCCATCAAGTCACTATGATGACTGTACCTTCATGTACTGTTGTACTTTCAGGGCACTAAGGAACTCATGTACCGAGGCAGAGAAAGTGAACTCCGCTGCTATTTCAAGATCCTAAGAATGAAAAAGAAAGAAATTTGTTACTGTTAAGTACGGTAAAACCCTGGCATACGACTGCCCTGGGTTATGTTTGTTGCTGGTTACGACCTCACACTTAATTTAAAAATTACCTGGGTTACAACTGATTTTTGGTTTACGACCGAAAATTGTGCTACAATATTTTAAACTCTAAGATGGTAGCGATCTCCCTACCTTTTCCACACCATTTGGGGACCTTATACGATGACACCTCCACAGCAGTAAGCACTGTATTGTGACTTTGGGGGGAGGGGCAGTGGCCATTTTGAATCCTAACATGATGGAGGTGACCATTTTGGAGTTCAGGACTAGATCTCCCATAAATCTTGGCAAGTATTTTGGAGTTCAAAATGGCCACCACCACCACGTTAGGACTCAAAATGGCCACCACCCTTTCCACCCGAAGTCACAACGCAGTGCTTACTGCTGTGGAAGTGCCATCATCGTCGTTGGTTAAGGTTCCCAAATGGCATGGAAAAGGTAGGGTGATTGCTCAGTTGCTTTTGTGGGGGATGATCGTGTGTGGCATTTTATTTATTTATTTTTGTATTTTTTGAATATTATTTTTGTTCCAGTCATGACTTTTTTATTTTCAATGCGTTCCTATGGGGAAACGTGTTTCAGGTTATGTTTGTTTTGGGTTACGACGGAGGCTGTTGGAACAGACCACCGTCGTAACCCAAGGTTTTACTGTCTGGTGAATCAAGTGAAGGCAGTTAGTTATTCAGAATAGCTCTTATTCTCTCTTTACCTTTCTTAGCCTCTTGGCAAAGCCGAGAGCTTTGGATGCTCTCTCTCTAGCTTCATGAAACAACTCCTTCAGTGCTCGGCTGGTCTCTATAACAGACCTCCTACAGTAGCAGAAGATAATGCAATAATTTCAATATACTATATGTTTCCACATATTCATGTAAGAAAAATAAAGACCATGTTTAAAAAAGGGTAAAACAACCAAAAGTCTCCTAAATAAAACATCTGTTACATATATAGATAACTAACTAACTACAGTAACTAACTAACTAACTAACAAACAAGGAGACTAGAAATGAAGCAAGAACTGCTGCACAAATGCAACTCATATTAAAGAAACAGTACACAGAATACACATGAATAACATATTTTTGTCCACTTTTTAAAATAATGTTGCTTTTTTTATGAGTTATCTGTAACATGACCATAGGTCAGTGATGATTAACCTTTTAGAGACCGAGGGCCCACGCTGCAGTCCGCGCCACACCCACGCTGCATGTGAGTTGCCTGCCTTACCCCAGACAGGGGAGGAAGCGTTCCGATTGGGCTGCTGCCTGAGTTAGCGTTTTGCCCACCCTCAAACTCCTGGTTGCTTATATATATATGACACACACACACACATGCTCACCCTGAAAAAATATTTGCCCACCCACATCTAGAATCCTGGCTGCGGACCTGAGGGAGGGAGGAAGTGTTTCCATTGGGCTTCTGGGCCGAATGAACTGTATGCTGGGGGAGGGATGAAGCCCTCCCATTGGGCTGCTGGGCAGAGGAGCAGGGAGAACTCTGTGCTGGGGTAATGGTACATGCCAACAGAGAGGGCTGTGAGTGCCACCTCTAGCACGTGTGCCATAGGTTCATCACCACTGCCATACGTCTTGGACAGGAACTGAATAAAACATACAGTGTAACCTCATATAATGCAATTAAATCGCATAACGAATAGGGTTTTTTTTTAAAATGGCACCCCGCATACCGATTTTTCCTATGGAAAAAACCGCACAACGAATTTTCAATGGGAAAAACCGCTTAGCAAAAAAATCGTGGTGCGATTTTTTTTCCCATAGGAAAAATCGTACGGCAAAATCGCATAGCGAACAGACCCGTAGAACGAATTAGAATTTTTATGCGGTGTTCTACTGTATTAACAAATTAGACCGGAGAATACCTGATTTCATCTGAAGCAGCACTATCATCAGCACTAGCCCAAAACTCATCACAGCTCTCCTGTAAGCCAGCATCCAAAAAACTTCCTGTTGATTTTAGCAGCACACCTGCAATATCACTGAAACAGAGCAAAAATCAGTGTCAGCCCCTCAATAGCTTGTGAATCTAAACTGCGGAAGAACTCAAGACTCAACACTTGATCAAGCTACTGATATCAAAGCATTAAAATATAGATGACAAAGTAATTCAGGAAAAAGGATACAATATTTGGTTTCTTTCTGTCTCAATCTTTTATAACAAGGAAGGCAGTAAAAACTCAGTGGCAGAAATCACATTGCTTAGCAGTTAGTTGTAACTAAAGTAAATCACTGAATCAATAGAACTTACGAAGGAGATGTTATGCCATATGCCCATTGATGCAACGGGCCTATCTTGTTGCAAATTACTATGCTAAGCAATGGGATTTCTGCCACTGAATTATTATTGCCTTCTTGTTATAAAAGACTAAGGCAGAAAGAAAGAGAGAAAAATGAAATCTGAAAGATAAAAGCTAGATGGAGGAAATATTTCTCAGGAAAAGAATTTTTCACATTAGGAAAAAGGTAAGTTATTTCTCTCTTTAAAAAAAAAAAGATTTCTATAAGCCAGACTCAAATACTTCTGTTGCATGAATTCAATAGTGTTTGATGTTTTACATAACCATGGAAACTGATGTTTTATATAACAATGAAAATTGTTATCCTGGCTGAAATTTAGTTTACACAACTGTACTGTATAAATGGTGATGATGTCACGTCAAAGTGACAAAAATGTTTAATTTAGTTGCATTTAAAACTTCTTAATCCTCTCCCTTCAACTTCTAAGGCTCCCAAGAGATTTTTTTTTTTGCCTTGGGCAAGCTTTTGGAAGCTCCAGGACAGGGGAGAGAGGGCTTTAAGATTGGGAAAGTGCCAGAGGAATGCCAATGGCAGTACAGATCTGTCAGCAGTGAGTTTCCGATATTAAAGGCTGCCTTACCTCAACCTGAGCCTCCAAAGACTTCCCCAGGGCAAAATTTAATTAAATTACAGATTTCCATCATCGGGTGATGACATCATCGCCATTAATGCAGTACAGTTGAGCAACCTGGATTTCAACCCATTTACTAAAACAAGTCCTGCTATACAACTGTTTTGTAAAAGAATTTTCAAAAGCAACACCAAACCATAATCGCCTACATAAAATATCCTGTACTATACATACTATGCAAAACTATGAAGCCATGTGTCAAAAACTATCACATATTCTGTGTCTGCAGGAGTCAAATACTCTACAAATCTGCACTATGCCCAGAATTTATTACTTTACTACCGAACCAATACAACAAACTACTGCTTCTGGTATATTTCTAGGATGCTGCTAGCTGCCTCCACCGAAACCGGACTTCCGAGCCTCTCCTGGGGCCTATTCCATAGGCTCCAGGATGGGGACTTCTCCGCCATCTCTCCCTGGCGCCGTCATTGGCCAGGGCTTCGAGGCCAGCTGTTGCCACTCTGCCGAAGCCCCGCCTCGGCGGGGATATGACGGTGCGGCACGCCGCCGCGGGACTTCTCTGCTGCCTGTCCCTGGCCTCGTTGCCAACACTGACGTTGGTCCTGTGGGCATTGGCCACGGAGGAGTGTTGACCACCTGGGCTCCCGGCGGCAAAGACTTAAAAGTCGAATGCTGGTGCTGCCTGCCCGAGCCTTCTCCCCCGGTCCGCCATTGGCTGCGGGGGAGTGAAGAGGACGTGGACCTGGGCTATGATATGTTCGTTGAGCCTAGCCCTAGTTAAGGGCGTTATTTGTATTTTTAATATTGTTACTGTTATTATTGCACTGCTATTTGGTATTTGTGTATTTATTATTGCTGTATTATTATTGCTATATCATTGTTATTCTGATATTGATTGTCCTATTGTTGTTTTGATATTGTTGTTCTGCCACTTCGCGTCGCCTTCGGGCTGAGGGAAGCGGGGTATAAATAACCCGATGATGATAATGCTTTACAGGCAGGGAAACAGTTGGCCACAACTTTATGACAAACCTTGTCTGTTCTCCATCTTGCACCTCTTACCTAACATGCAGGAAAGACTTGACAGAGGAAGCCATAAGTTCTGCCTGACATATCAGCAGGTGTACTCTGGATAAAGCGAGCCAGCAAGTATATTTTGGTTAAAGTCTCGCTTTAAATGAAAATTTTGACATCCTGCTAAATATTTAACTTTTAGTAGCTCAACATAGATTATAGCATTCTGACAAATCAGAAAACTGGAAAATATTCAGGCAACTCATTCAATGCTTAAGGGATGTGTAACATTAGGAAATCAGAATTTTTCATTAAAAATATTGGCGCATTGCCCAACAAATGTTTTTGAATGGCACATTTTCTATTAATACAATTTAATTCTTAATTGAACAGACATGACGACAAAAGTAATTAAGAGCTCTACCAAAACAATTTTCCAGCTTGAGCTTCACCTCCCCGTATATAAGGAGTAATTTCTTTGGTGAAATTCCACTCTTCCTCCAAGAGATTTTTTAAACTATGAGATGCTTGAGGTAACTGCTGTAGCATTTGGATCCAGCTTCGCATATAATCAAAATAAACCTTGAAATGGGTGGAAAAGCAATTTAGACAATTATTTTGTAAGAGCCTAACAAATTCACAATGTGGCACAACAAAGATGGAGCCCTCTTGTAACAAGTCAGTGGCTGCATAAAATGGAAAACTGTTTATCCTCCCCACCAACATTAGTCCTTCTATGGGGTACCCAGAAAGCGCCTCCTTGAAGATTGTGATATTTCTGAACTACAATCGGGCATACCTCAGGCAAGGGTAATCTTGTGCCGGCTAATCTTTCTCACACTATGTCTGGTGAAAGAAACTATGGAATGAATTCATCAAAAGGGGGCTTCATTTTGGCAGTTTCATGTCTGGCCTAGACATGGAAGAAAAAGTCCTTCTATGACACGTCCAGAGTAACTCTGGCAGCACCAAATCATAGCCAGAAATTGCAATCACCACCTTTGATGTCCCCTTGTCCTAAATACTGATGAACACAAGCGTTAGTCTTGTATTGCCACTGGCAAAAACATTGCTTTCAGGATGCTACTACCAGGAAGATCTTTATTAGATCCATTTCTCAATATTATCAGCTACAATCTTGAAATGCTATCCATTTACATTTAGTTATCTTAACTCTTTTCAGCACAATCTGAAGAATTTGCAAGGCAGGATCAGATGCTACAAAATTTGGCAATCTAAGCTATATGTAGAAGAAAGTAACTTTATAACAATATTTAATTTTCTACCTTTACTGTATACAATTTTACAAAAAGTGCCTCAATCCAACCACACTTATAATGAGATGTCTTTATACCAGGTTTTCTACGGCCACATCCTCAAAATATCTCCTAAACGTCTTATTGACTTCAAGGATAATTTAATGTTAAAATGTTTGAAATGGTAGCTGTGTTAGTCTGTGCAAGCATATAAAGAAAGTAAACAAAACAAAAAGACAAAAAACATTGTGGCACCTTAAAGACTAACTGCTGTATTTTGATATTAGCTTTTGTGGATCAAGTCCACTTTGGCAGACGTCCACAAAAGCTAACATCAAAATACAGCAGTTTTGTTTACTCTCTAATAATTTAATGCTTAGCATTTAGATCTAACAAACTGAAATTATTTTCCAAGCTCCCATAAGTAAATATGTGAATACTATGGATAAATGAAGAAATTGCAGGAGACCTCAAGAACAAGCCACCCTTCATAACTAAACTTTGTCATTCCTAAGATTGTGAGATAAAATGGCCGTGAAAACATTTAGGTTAGCACTCAATGTTAAAATGACACAAATAGGAACCTGCAACTAAACAGTACATCTCTAACTCCAATTGGGACAATGTCCTCAATCAGCCTGAAACAGAAACCTGTTCTGGGATTTACCTCCTCTGTTCTTGTAAACACACCCCTAGCTAGACTTTTCTTGGTAGCCCCAACTGGAATAGATGTACAGTACTAAATCAATTGTTAGATCAACACTTACACAAATCCCACATATTCAGGTCTACTCTACTTGATACTAACAATAGGTTTCTGGTCCCAATTTCATCTCACCTCTTCTTCATTTCCCCCACAGTTGCTACCTTCAACGTTCCATAGGTTCTGCTCGTTCACAGGATTTCACGGGTACCATTTGAGTTATTTATTTGTTATCATGGCTAAAAGTGGCTGGATAGCTCAGTGGTTTAGATATCTAGCTGCGGAGCTAGTGGTTGGCAGTTCAATTTCCCACTGTGTCTCATGAGAGAACAGCCAGACTGTGCAGCCATAGGCAAGCTGCACAGTCCCAGGATTTCCCCAAAAGAAAGGAATGTAAACTATATCTGTGTATTATCTACTTAGAAAATCCTGGAAAGCCAAGGTCACCACAAGTCAGAATTTACTTGATGGCATGTATTTAAAACCCAGTCCTTGCCTGTAGGGTGATAGTGTAATTCACACAATAAGAAAGGGAGGAAAATGCAGATAGAAGGCAAAAGCTGACACTGAAGTGGCTATGGTTGCACTTCATTGGCCAATGAATGAGACAAAGCTCATTTCATGATGTTCCATCTGAGAAGCTATGGGGTACATAGCCTCTAAATTGTCCATAGCTAATTTTCCAGATTCTGCAGAATGCAGCACAGCCCATTCTGCAGTCAACACATGATTTCCAATTATAATGGTACATCATTTTTTTTAAAAACAATGTGAACACAGATTTGCCAGGCTAGGGTATATCTTTGCTAATGAGAATAAACGGATGGGTATGATTAGTGACCAGACCCATGGGATGTCACGACACTTTCCTACTTACCATTAACATCTTATGCAGATCTTCTTCAAATGAGTCGATGTTGCAGTTGTTCCTCTGTAAATCATCTAACACCTCACGTAACATAAACTGATAATATTGCTTCATTAACAAGCCACCCTTCAGGACTTCTTTACACTCTCGCACTAGCTGCAAAGGAACAGTCTGTGAATATCAATTAATCTGGTGTTTTCAAATTTAGACATTTAGACATTTCTCTAGACGGTTTAAACAATTCTTTATCTCCCTTTGATCATAACATGAGGTAAAAAGACAAAGCAACAAACAACTTTCAGTGGGAGTGTGACTGGTTCCTCACAGCTGATTTCACAAAATCAAGTATTTTTTAAACCCTCTCATTCATCTTCCAAATGATCCTGTGATACACCAGGACTTTCACCTCAGAAAGGAAAAATGTTGTTATCTAGACTTAGATTTCTTCAGCTCAAATCTCAACAGTGACTATAAGCCTCTGAGTATTGTTTCAAAAAGACTTCTTTAAAACATGTCATTTGAAAACATGGGACAAACCATGTCTCTTTACATTATAGGGAAAGAGAGGCTGTGTTTTATTTTTATTGAATGAAAATCTTTTTTTAAAAAAGAATTTAGCATGCTGGCATATATTTCTCAGAAGCCAAATATTTATTAGGAATACATGCTAAATATCAGTGTTAGAGTTTAAACATAATTTAGAGTGTAGCTTTATGACTGGGGAAATCTTTTTATACAGCATTATACAACAAATTCAACCCTCTGAAATATGATGAGATGTTAATGTCACTTAAATAAACAGAGTCCTCACTTTCACTAGTTGATAAACCATTCAATTATTAGCAGAGAATCAGAAATATGACTGCTATTTTTGTCCCTCATGGAATGCTCAGTAATTGTTCTCCTTGTTACCAGAAACAGAAACTGTCACATATAATTCTTCATCAAAATTGTTTACAACTGTAAGCAATTTGGGAGGACTGGGGTATGACATCACTGCAATTTTTAGTAAAAGAGAATAATTTTCAATGTGTTACAATTAACCATAGATAACTTCTTCGTTATCTTTTAAATTCCCTTCTATACAGTGATACCTCAATACAACGTTCAAACTTGGTTCCACAAGTTTGGACTTTATACGGATTTGGACTTTGTATGAGGCATCCAAATCCTTGCCACGATGCCTCGTACAACATCGTTTCCATAGAGATACATTGTACTGTAACAGCACAGACTTCAGGGCAAAGTCAAGGAAACATTCAGGAAACTGACAGAATTTTAAGAAATCATTGTCTAAAGGCTAAATACATTACAAAAACATGTCAAACAACCCTGATTTTAGGGGACAAACCATACAACAAGTTTTTAACTTTTGAAAACTTTATGAAGGTTTAAAAGTTAACATGTCCCATCTATGCAGCACAGTGTTAATCTGCAGCCATGCGGCCGATCATCCATTTTGTACAAGCTCATGCAAAACCCACAAGAGTAATGCACGCATGCATCCTGCCTTTTGTACTGCCTTAATGCCTTATACAAAGTTACAGCGACTTTGTACGAGGCAACTTTTTTCAAGGAATTAGGCGATGTTGTATGAATTCGATGTTGTATGAAGCGGACTTTGTATGAGGTATTACTGTACTTTTGTTGTTCAGTCGCACAGTCGAGTCTGACCTTTTGCGACCCCATGGGCCACCGCACGCCAGGCTCCTCTATCACCCTTCTATACTATCATATAATTTTATTCATGATCAAAGGACATACTGTACATTTGTGTGTGAAATACATTAACTGTAGGCAAAGGATGGGGGATGATCAGTAAAACACATCTGGCAAACCTGCTTAATGCTCAGGAGGGATGGCTCGCCAGCAGGCCGCTGTTCCAATCTTAACTTGAGACACTCATGGATAACATTGAGAAGGACTCGGCAAAGAACTAGAAATGCAGGTTCAAAAGATGGTAAGTCCATAGATAGCAGCTCTTCCCATGACACAGTACTGCATTTTCGATCTGAAGAAGGTGGAGAATTTGACAACTGCACGTAATCTGAACACAAAATGGGATCTGGGTACTCTGAAAACTAACAAAAAATAGATGCTGTTTAACAAATAATTTGAGACTTTCTTCTACCAGATTAGTAATTTATCATGTAAAGTCTGAACATTCTTTTTTTAACGTGCCCCCCCAGCCAAAAAGAAGAAGAAAAATTGTCAGAAATCCTTCAAAGAAAGTCTCTACTAAATTTGATCCTTATAATTGTAAGATAGAGGACACAGCCAAGAGATTTTTTATATAAAAAAAACCTGCATATCCTACAGAATATCTGACAAGACCTAGAGAGATTTTTTTTAAAAAAAAAATCCCACATCTCACTAGGTATTTGCAAGTCTTTGAGGCTTATTTAAAATATTTAAATTGTACAGTGAGGATAGCTGAGATATATTTTTTTAAAATTCTTCAAAAATCATCAATACTGGAGTCAATAAAAATGTAGCAGAAAAACCGTAACATAACGCTAATCTTACAATTCTACAAGTTAGTGATCTCTAATGCGAATATGTCAAATATCCCCAAAATGGAATGTTTTACAGGATATCATGCAATGTTAAATATTAATTAAGAACCTTGATTGTCAAAATAGATCCAATATGTTGGTGACGCTCCAGGATAGTTTTTGATTTATTAATATTAGATCAAATTTTGGCGAGCTTTTGGTACCCTCCAATAAGGCGGTTGCACTATGGCTTTTTAAAAACTGGAAAAATTATTATACACATTCCACAATGGTCAATGCTTCATAACAATTTTATAAATGAAAGGTATTCACGGAGGAGGGAACTGCAGTGGCTCAAGTCGCTAAGATGCTGACTGGGAAGCGGAAGGTCAGCAGTTCGATTCCCGAGTACTGCAGGACGGAAATGAGCTCCCGTCTTCGTCCCAGCTCCTGCCAACCTAGCAGTTCGAAAGCAAGAAATTGCAAGTAGAGCGCTCCGGTGTCTAGTCATGCCTGCCACATGACCACGGAAACGTCTGCAGAAGCAGACAGCGCTGGCTCTTCGGCTTAGAAACAGAGATGAGCACTGCACCCTAGAGTCGGATACGACTGGCTTTCGAGCAAGGGAAACCTTTACCTTTACCTTTACTATTCAC
Organism: Bradypodion pumilum; assembly: GCA_035047305.1. NCBI lineage: Eukaryota > Metazoa > Chordata > Lepidosauria > Squamata > Chamaeleonidae > Bradypodion > Bradypodion pumilum. The sequence continues at coordinate 96,129,455 of JAWDJD010000001.1, forward strand.
GGAGGAAGAGAATTGCTACAGGAATTAAATAAACAAACAAGCCATTGTTATTTAAATTTGTCCATAGCATAAAAATAAAAAGATTTTGCACAACATTTCTGACTATTTTATGCCAAATGCTGAGTGACCACCATAGCAAAGCCTTCGATACTTAAAAATATGCAGCAAAGTGAGTTTACATAGCTACAATTACTCTAGAATTAGATTGTGACAGGAAACACCTTCCTAAAGCCCCAGATGGCAGTAGATTGCCTCCCTTGGTAGTAAAGAAGGAAACCAAAGCTAGCCACAACTTTCAAAGAGTCTCAGATAAAGCAGTCCCCTGCATGCTTAACTGACAGTGGCAGTATCAGCAACAATATAAAAGTGATTGGCAGTTGTCATTTTGATTTCTTACAATCCTGTAAAGCACCTGAAACAATGTGAATCTGTGGCACTAGCTGACATGAAGATTATGGCCTTGTAAAGTGAGGACTGTAGTGGCTCAAGTGGCTAAGATGCTGACTGGGAGGCGGAAGGTCAGCAGTTCGATTCACCAGTACTGCAGGACGGAATGAGCTCCCGTCTTTGTCCCAGCTCCTGCCAACCTAGCAGTTTGAAAGCAAGGAATTGCAAGTAGATAAATAGGGACCACTTTGGTGGGAAGGTAATAGTGTTCTGTGCGCTCCAGTGTCTCGGCAAGACGAAGAGGGACCAAACGGTGCGTATCAGCATAACCAAGGAAAACCGTTTGAAGCAGACAATAATGCAATAAAAATTATTATAAATCCAAACGTATTATTCCATAATCCAAAAACGTGTCTGTCGGCACTGAAGGAATAAACTTGTGAGGCCAGGGACGCAATTGAAATTGTAAAGAGAGAAATTAAATTTAAATTGTTTAATAATTCAAAGAATATTTCTGGATTATACAGATCCCTGACAAAAGTTTTGAACTGAAAATTCCCTTTACCGGAAGGATTTTGGATCTGTTCTTTGGATTATGGAATACACGTTTTTGGATTATGGAATAACAGGTTTGGAGTTATAATAAATTTTTATTGCATTATTGTCTGCTTCAAACTGTTTTCCTTGGTTATGCTCCGGTGTCTAGTCATGCCTGCCACATGATCACGGAAACATCTGCAGAAGCAGACAAAGCTCTTCGGCTTTGAAACAGAGATGAGCGCTGAATCCTAGAGTCGGATACTACTGGCTTTCGAGCAAGGGAAACCTTTACCTTTACTAAAGTGAGCCATCTAACATAGAGGACCCAAGGTAGATGTAATAAGCACTGATGAGTTGTGTTGTAGTACTAGCCCTAACAGCTGTCAGATACTAGGGCTCACCCCTTCTGACTTTCACATCAAACTCCTCATAGGGACATAAGAATATCCCATTTAGAGAATGAAAAGCATAACTAATATTTTTCAGCTGCTCTTCTCTACTTTGGAGCTAAAGATGTCTGATCTATACAGTTAACCCACAAAGAGATCAAAATACACAAAATATCTAGTTTTTGCAATGTGCCAGAAACAGGTAATTTTTCTTTTATCTCTTTCTTACACAGAGACATTTGAAGTTTTGTGCACTGACAATTAAATGGTTGTTTTTAATCACAAAATAATCTCACAATGCAGAATCAGATTGAAAATTTTCAACCCAACCACAGACACATAACCGAGGTACTTAGATATATGGGTACAGTTAGAACCTCAATGTTTTTAAACCTTAATTTCATTTCTGAAGATCACTGTGATTCTTAATAAAAAAGCAGAAAACATGCAGGACTGTAAAAACTATTAGGGATCTTGTGTTATCACTAAATGGCTAAAACAATAATCATCATCTGTACATATCTGCATCCTAGATCTGAATGTTAAGAAAACAGATTACAATATTAAGGGGAAAACTTTCTGAGATTATGTTGCCCATGGAAGTAGTTACAAGAAATGCAGATGGAAGATCCCATAGTCAATTTAAAAAGGCTACAGAAGATAAAGGCTAGCAAACTATCTCCTAAAAATAGTTTGGCTTATAGTGCTTTCCAATAATAATATTCTATATCAGCGATGGTGAACCTTGGCACTCCAGCTGTTCTTGGACATCAATTCCCAGAAGCCCAGTTCCTGTGAATCCACATGAATGTGTTTACTGCATATATACCAGCTGTTCTTGGACTTCAATTCCCAGAAGCCCAAGTCCCTGTGAATCCACATGAATGGTTTTACTGCATTTACGCACAATAAACCCATTTGTGTGGATTCTCAGGGACTTCGGCTTCTGGGAACTGAAGTCCAAGAACAGGCGGAGTGCCAAGGTTCGCCATCATTGTTCTATATTATGACTGATTTCACATTTTAAAAAATTATTAAAACAAGAAATCTGATATGCAAGCACAATAAAGAAATTATCATAGCTACATGTAAATTTATAATACCATACCAATCTGTAGTATTTACATAAAAAATGTGATGAAACTCGTATTATATATTTTTTAAAAAGCCAACAGGTTTTCTCTATCAAATATCACACTTACTTTCTCTTAGATAAAAGAGAAGTACAAACACATAGTGGAATCCCGTATAATGAATGCTTCGTATAACGAAAAATTCGTACAATGAAGCCTTTTTGTGCTATTGGCGATGCACCATATAACAAAAAAAAGTTCATTATACAAAGTACAGGGTATCACCAATAGCGCTTCGTATAATGAACTTTTGCTGTTATACGGTGCATCACCAATAGCGCTTTGTATAACGAAAAAACCATATAACAAAGAGCTCCGCGGAACTGAGTTTTTTCGTTATATGGGGTTCTATTGTATCTGTAACATTTGAGGAGGCCCTCCACCCTGGTGAAAAGTAGATTTTCAGTATTCTTCAAAAAGTGTTTCAGCACTAGGTCAGGCGAAAAGAACTGCAGAATGAACTCACCAAAAGGTGCCTTCATTTTGGCAGTTTCACGTCTGGTCGTTAAAGGGCATTAAGACCAGGATCAGAGAAAACTGAGCACCAATCTTCACTCAGCTATGCAACTAACTTGGTGATTTGGACTACATCACTATCTCTCAGCCAAACCTACCTCACAAGGTTGTTGTGAGGATAAATGAGAAAGAGCCATGGACGCTGCTCTGAGCTCTTTAGAAGAATGGTCGTGTGATAAGTCAGCGCTGGAGTCCATACTCTCTTGCATTCAACCTATCACAGTCCTCAAAATGCTGTGAGAAGGGGGGTTAAAAAGTAGGGTGACCATTAAAGAAAAGAAAGGGGGCAGGTTTTTGCTGTTGTAGGGAGAAGAGCGGTGAGAGGAAGAAAAGGGGGGAGGGTTTCAGGGGTGCCGTACAAAGACAGTAGTTCAGAAAGTTAAGAGAAAGGTTAGAAGAGATAAAACTGTAAAAGACTAAATAATTGACAGTCAAGCAGCTCTGCATGGTTTTATCTTGCATTCAAACTTTGAAAAAAAAGTTTGCCTTTTCTGTGTTTTAATTGCTGCTTCACCATATTTGGCCAGGAGAATAATTGGAGTCCAGTCAGGCACAGTGTTTAGAAAACACCTGATCCTTCAGTGACGCTCCCTTCATTTCTTTCTGGAGCCCAGGGCAGGTTCTGCAGGAGATAAATAACATGGGACACAGGTGCCCCATGCAAATAAGAGGGTGCTGCCATAGAAATATGTGGTGGCAGATGGGGTATAAATATAAGGAGATTCCTCCCCCCCCCACCTACCAATTATTGGTAGGGAAAAATGAAGAGATAAGCAAGTACAGTATATAGCTAAAATCCTGTCACTTAGTTTAAGAAAATTTATAACTTTCAATCAGTTCCTTCTTCTTCTTCTGCCATATCCAATTCTAAATTTTGAAGATCATCATGGAAATCAGCCATTAGAATTGCCCTGATAATATAATGCAGTGGCATTTCATCTAACTTTCACATCTCAGCATGACATTCATACCAGTGACCCAGTTCTGTGAGACACTTTTTGGTCCTAAGCCCCTTTGGCACACAAAGTCCTCCTCAGCCCCATGGCAGTAATGATGAAGCTGCTGCTTTCCATCAAGATGGATTCAAGTGGGATTTAATCCATTTGGGGACCAATACCCTTCCCTGTGGACTTCGGCACCCAAGGTCATTAGTCCTCAAGGTTCTCAGGTTAGTTAACCTCCACCAGACGATCGGCTTTGAGTTGCTGGAAGTATGGTCTACTCTATTACCATAGCAGGATAACCAGGACACGACACACATTCGTAATGCATTCCATATGATAGACTCAGTTCCTAATCTATACCTATAAAATGGTGCGTTAACCGTTGGAATGTGACAAAGGATGTTGCACCAGGCCCCACTAGCCCGTAATGGGCCTCTGTTCACTTGCCCGAACCCGGTTCACAGGTAACCGTCGGGTTTAAATTTTCGACCCGGGGGCAGGAGCCTCCCAGTCGCAAACAAAAAAACGGAATTTCAATTCCCAATGTTCCTTGCGCCGCGCCACGCCATGCCAGAGCCAATCAGGCTGAGCGGCGCGACAAAAGGAACGTTCGGAAACGCGCCGTGGCCAATAAAAAAAGCCGCAGGAAAAAACCGCCACAGTAAGCAAACACGCGCAGGCAAAACTACAAGCCCCAGCGTCCTGCGCGCCATTAGTGCGCCGAATGATGAGGCGGCCTGCGCGTGAAAAATAAAAGTAAAAAAAAACACCAGCCGCCGCTGCCCTTCCTTTCGATGGGCAAGCCGGTGCAAGAAAAATGAAAGTTAAAAAAATCCGCCGGTGCTACCCTTCTTCCCCACGGGCCAGCCAGCATGGCCCGCGGGGGAAAAAAGGGAACCCCCCACCGCCGCTGCCCTTCTTCCCCACGGGCCAGCCAGCATGGCCCGTGGAGAAGAAAGCAAAGAAAGCACCCCCCGCCATTGCCCTTCCTTCCCACAGGCCAGCCAGCATGGCCTGTGGGAAAGAAAGCCCCCCCCCCCACCAATGCCCTTCCTTCCCACGGGCCAGCCAGCATGGCTCGCGGGAAGGAAAGCCACCACTCCTGAAAAAGTAAAAACAAAAACACAAAACAAAAACAATCAAAAACACTCAAAAATCCAAAAAGGAAACACAAAAAAGCCAAAAACAAACAAGAAAAAACACAGACACCCCCCAAAAAAAAAATCTAAACCACCCCCCCCCCAAAAAAAAACCCAGAGAGCTTACCAAAAGACGTCTTCTATCCATGAGGACCGGAACTCAAATGAGAAAATTAAAAAAAACTTACCGGAAGCGACACCCAGAGGACAGAAGAGAACAATTATAGAGAGGAAGAAAAGCTCACCACCCCCACCCAGAGGCCAAAAGAGAAAAAACATTCAAAAATATTAAAAATAATATTAATTCCAAAATTAATCAAATAAGTTACAAAAACATTAAAAAATAATCACACTAATATCAAAAAAACCAAAACAGAAATCACTTTCCACTCAAAAAAACCAAAGCAAAAAAGAAAAAATGCGTAAAAATAAAGATTTAAAAAACCAAAATTAAATTTTAAACTAAATAAAATAAAATAAAATAAAATAAAATTTGCATAAACATAAAACAAAAACCTTCAAAAACCAATATAAAGAGCCCAGCACGCAAAAAAAAATGAAAAACACTGGGAGCGCACGTCCGCCACAGGCGGACGCAGCGCCTCGAAGCCACAAAATCACAAAACCTTACAACACCATTTAAAACAGCCCTGCACCATTGGTACAAGAAAAAAATTACGAAACCCTTTACTATCCAACACTATTTTAAAAAGCCCGGCACCGCTGGGCAAAATATACTAGTTACATAAGAACATAAGAACATAAGAACAGCCTTGCTGGAACAGGCCACAGCCCATCTAGTCCAGCATTCTGTCTCACACAGTGGCTCACCATTTCCTTCAGGGCATTATTCCCAAAGAGATGCCTTCACCTGTTTAGGATTCCCTGGAAATGATATTGAGAGATATCCTGCCTATCTCTCCAAACCGGAGGTTGTCCTTAAGTATCCATAATTATAGCCATTGATACTCTTGTCCTCCATGAACTTGTCTAATCCTTTCTTAAAGCTGTCAAGACTGACAGCTGTCACCACTTCTTCTGGCAGGGAGTTCCATAGGCCAGTAATCCTCTGGGTGAAAAAGTACTTTCTCTTATTTGTTTGAGAACTAGTACCCAAAAGTTTCATCGAGTGTCCCCTAGTTCTAGTGTTATGCGATAGGGAAAACAGTTTTTCCTTATCTACTTTGTCCACACCGTGCATGATTTTATAAACTTCAATCAGGTCACCTCTTAGACGTCGTCGTTCAAGAGTGAAGAGGCCCAACCGTTGCAGCCTCAGATGGTAAGGAAGGTGTTCCAGTCCCCTAATCATTCTGGTTGCCCTCCTCTGCACTTTTTCCAGCTCCAGAATATCCTTCTGGAGGTATGGCGACCAGAACTGTACACAGTATTCCAGATGGGGCCTCACCATAGATTTATAAAGAGGCAAAATGACACTTGCTGACTTATTTTCTATACCCTTCCTAATGATCCCTAACATTGAGTTTGCTTTTTTCACTGCTGAGGCACACTGGGTTGACACCTTCATTGAGTTGTCCACCAGGACACCAAGGTCCCTTTCCTGGTTTGTCGCAGAGAGTTCAAACCCCATCAGTTTATAAATGCAATTGGGGTTCTTTGCCCCAACATGCATCACTCTGCACTTACTAATGTTGAAACTCATTTGCCACTGTTTTGCCCACTCCCCCAGTGTCAAGAGATCCCTCTGGAGCTCCTCACAATCTCTCACAGTTTTCACTACCCTGTATAATTTAGTGTCGTCAGCAAATTTGGCTACCTTGCTTTTTACTCCTACCTCTAGATCATTTATGAAGAGGTTGAAAAGCAGGGGTCCCAGTACTGAACCTTGGGGGACCCCACTCTTTACTTCCCTCCACTTGGAGAAGTGTCCATTTACTGCTACCCTCTGTTTCCTGTCCCTTAGCCAGTTGCTGATCCAGGATAAGACCTGTCCCTTTATTCCATGACTGGTAAGTTTATTCAAGAGCCTTTGGTGTGGGACCTTGTCAAAAGCCTTCTGAAAGTCCAGATAAACAATGTCAACTGGATCCCCCTTATCCACATGCTTGTTGACACTCTCAAAAAATTCCAACAGATTAGTGAGGCATGATTTGCCCTTGCAAAAGCCATGTTGGCTCTCTTTTAGCAGCGCCTTCTCTTCTATGTGCCTATTAATTCTATCTTTTAGGATGGTTTCCATCACTTTACCTGGGACACATGTCAAACTGACAGGTCGGTAATTTCCTGGATCACCCCTGGATCCTTTTTTGAAAATTGGTGTTACATTCGCTACCTTCCAGTCATCAGGCACAAAGCCTGATTTGAGGGAAAGATTATATATTTTGGCTAGGAGATCAGCAATTTCATCTTTAAGTTCCCTGAGAACTTGTGGATGGATGCCATCTGGTCCTGGTGATTTGTTAGTGTTTAGCTTAACAAGACATGCAAGGACCTCCTCCCTGGTTATTTCTATCTGGCTTAATTCTTCGGTTTCCCTCCCTATGAAGATAGGCTCTGTTTTGGGCATGTGGCCTCTGTCTTCTTCAGTGAATACTGAAGCAAAGAATTCATTGAGTCTCTCTGCAATCTCTGTTTCCTCTTTAATAACCCCTTGCCTTCCATTGTCATCTAATGGTCCAATGGCCTTCCTAGTTGGGTTCTTACTTCTAATGTACTTAAAGAAGTCTTTGTTATTTCTCTGAGTATTTTTAGCTATACGCTCCTCAAAGTCTTGCTTTGCTTTCCTGATTGTTGCCTTGCATTTGTTCTGCCAGAATTTATGTTTCTGCCTGCTGTCCTCATTCGGACAAGCCTTCCATCTTCTAAATGAGCTTTTCTTGCTCTTGATCACTTCCCGAACAGCTCCTGTAAGCCACATTGGAGTCCTCTTGGACCTGGCAGTGCCCTTTTTCCTTTTGGGTATGCATTCCAATTGAGCCTCTGTTATTGTTTTTGTAAACAGCCTCCATGCCTCTTGGAGTGTTTGGACTCTCTCAATTTTCCCTTTCAGCTTCTTTTTTACTAGTTTCCTCAACTTTGGGAAATTTCCTTTTTGAAAATTTAAGGTCTCTGTGTTAGATTTTATCAGTGACTTGCGGTCTATGATCAAGTTAAACATAATTGAGTTGTGGTCACTGTTCCCTATTGGATCAGTCACATTAACATCTTGCACCAGATCCTGAGTATTACTCAGGATCAAGTCAAGGATTCTTGTACCTCTAGTTGGGTCTTCAACCATCTGTCCCAGGGAACAATCATTTAGCATATCTAGGAACTTTATCTCTTTATCATGTGCTGAACAACAGTTCACCCAGTCTATGTGAGGGTAATTGAAGTCCCCCATTATAACCAGGCTTCCCTTCTTGGATGCCTCCTTTACAACATTCTCCAACTGCCAGTCTCCCTCAAGAGTTTGGGTCGGAGGCCGATAGTATATGCCTACTGTTAGACCATCCTTGTGGCCTGGTACTCTTACCCACAGAGCTTCTAATGGTGACTCCAGATCACCTAGATATTCCAATTCATACGATTTTATCACTTCTTTGACATACAAGGCCACACCACCTCCTGTTTGCCCCTTCCTATCCTTCCTGTACAGTTTGTAGCCTGGGATAACTGTATCCCATTGGTTATCATCCGTCCACCAGGTTTCAGTGATACCAATAATATCAATATTCTTATATATTGCTAAGTATTCCAGCTCCCCTATTTTGTTCCGGAGGCTTCTGGCATTTGTATACAAGCATTTATATATGCTTTTCTGACACAGTCTTTTGTGTCCAGTTGCATTGTTAGACTGCCTCTTGCATCCTTCTGCTAGAATGCTAGTGACTAGCTCCTCGCTCTGCTCAGTAATTTTTGCATCCTCCTCACTACTCAAATACACACTTTCCCGAACCGGATGCTGCCCAGCTCCTGTCGGCTTTCCCCCAGTTATCAGTTTAAAAGCTGCTCTGCAGCCTTTTTGATGTTGAGTGCCAGCAATCTGGTCCCATCATGGTTCAAATGCAACCCATCCCTCCTGAACAGATTTGGTTTGTCCCAAAATGTTCTCCAGTTCCTGACAAATCTGAAACCCTCCTCTCGACACCACCGCCTCATCCACGCATTGAGGCTTCTGAGCTCTGCCTGCCTGGTAGGTCCTGCACGAGGGACAGGCAGTACTTCTGAAAATGCTACCTTGGAAGTCCGGGACTTCAATCTTCTTCCTAACAACCTGAATTTGGCTTCCAGGACAGACCGCTTGGCCTTCCCAACATCATTGGTACCAACGTGTACCATGACAACTGGCTCGTTCCCAGTTCTCTCTAACAATCTATCTAGATTTCTTGTGATGTCTGCAACTTTTGCACCTGGCAGGCAAGTCACCATACGGTTATCATGTGCATCACAAATCCATTTTTCTGTATTTCTAATTATTGAATCGCCTAGTACAAGGAGCCTCTCTCCTGTAATCTGTTCATCTACATGCACCTCATTAACCATATTAAGGGAGAGAACCTCAGTTTGTTCCTGTTGTTTATCTTCCTGGATCTCATCAAGTGTGATGAGGGAGAGATCATCAGGTGGAACCAGTTGTTCCTCTGTGTGTTCCTCATCAGGTGTGATGAGGGAAAGAGCCTCAAATTTATTCTGTAATTTCAGACTCTCAGAGTGATCCCCTACTTTTCTCCTCCTTTGAGTCACATTCCTCCAACCATCTCCCTCCTGAGTTAGTGAAGGGCCTTCTCCCTCAGAACTGTGCCCTGTCTCTTCTTTGTCCAGCATAGTCTGCTCCGCTCTGTCCAAGAACAGCTCAAGCTCCTTAATTTGTTGATGGTTAGATATGCGGGCCTCTAGCTGCTGGACCTTCTCTTCTAGTAGTGCAACCAGCTTGCACTTGCTGCAAGTGTAGTTCTCCATATGCTTTGGCAAGAACACAAACATGGCACATGTATTGCAGGTAACTACAACTGTTCCCTCAGAATCCATTTTAACAAGTGCAGTATACTGGGCCTCAAAAATGTACAAGTTTAATACCTTTCTACCTAGTAAGACTATATTCTTCCTTTGTTACTAGTTTGCAATCTCGCGCGCCGTTAGGCGCGCGGGCCTCTAAAGCAGCTCTACTCCAACTGCAAAACTTACCAGTTAATAATAATTGTGTGCCATCACGTCAATTCTGAGTTATGGTGACTCTTTTACAGGATTTTTGAGATAGAAAGTACTTGGAAGTGGATTACCCTTCCTTTTTTCTGGGGCACCACAGGATTGTGCAGCTAGCCTCATAGGTTGACTGTTCTAGGATGCATAGTGGCTCCCTAGTCAGTAAACCCATTCATGTGGATTCACAGAGACTTGGGCTTCTGGGAATTGAAGTCCAAGAACAGCTGGAGTGCCAAGGTTGGCCACCACTGCCCTAGTCAGACACCTTACTAAGTGAGCTATCCAGCCAGCTAATTTGTTCCTAGCCAGGAAACAAAAAAAAGGTTGCAAATCTCAGGGGCATGTGCGCACACAGCAAGCCAGGGTCCCCATGATCTCCTGAGAATCCCAGCAGTCTCATTTGTCAGTTAGAAATGGACTGAAAGTTATGGATTTTCTTCTCTAAGCAACAGAATTTCAACCTGTGCTTCAGTTTTGACAGTGCAATAATTTCCCATACTTCACAAAAGCTGGAAAGTTTCTATTATTAATTTTGTGGGCCTCGGTTTCTAAATCTGTAGTGCACAAATTCTTTCACACCATAATCACAAAATTGCTGAGGTAAGATTAATAAATGGATAGACTCTTCGTGTCTAGAGTCTATCCATCATTATTTGTAACCAAATTATGATCTAGGATCTTGCCAGTGCCAGCTATGAGCCAAGGAGGGGCCAAGAAAGAGAAAAATTGACTGAAGATCTATGAGCAAAGAGCTGGAAAGAGTATTTCAAGGAACCAACAAAGTACTGTATGTGCTTTGACTTCCCTACTGTGGCAGGACATTACAAACAGCAAGGCCAGTGTGACCACCCTGTGAACTCCATCTTGTAGTCTTACAAATGATGCTTCTCTTAACATGTTATAGAAACTAAAATGACTCATTAGCAAGGCTGCATATACCACAAAACATGTGTTTGCATGTGTGCATATACATAAAATACAGAAAAGTTCTTGGATGAGGAAAACAGGAAAACAGGAACTTTTGCTTGAAAATCTTTTACTGGAAAGAACAACCAATAGCTCATCCACCTCTCCAAACCTACCTCTAGCTGCTGATCATCCTTTATCAATGCCATTCGTGCCCTCTGCAAGGAACCATGCATTAACTTGTGCAGTCTTAAGATTAGTTTCCGTAACCCCATTTGTTTCAGTGCTTTATCTACAAAGGGCCTATAAATAGAGGTCAAACAGTGCTTGCCGCAGCCTGACTCGCCGCTACACTCTGTAACAGCCCAGCAGGTTGACTCTTCCTCGGATTCCAGCCTATTGAGCTTTCTCGACGGATGGTCCTGTGCCTCAAAGTCAAAATTTGGCTTATTGGAAAAATTATTCTGGATTGCTTGCCTGAGTTCCTCCATGCTCTCCTCAGAGATTTGTTCTTCGCCTTCACTTTCCTCTGTGCCTGCCCCGGAGATCTCCCTATCTTCATCCTCATTCTCTGGGTCATTTTCCCTGAATGGTCGAGGAGAAGGGATTTCAAACACTGGCCAGCCAATGTCAGAAAGATCCTTGATGCCCAAAACAGTTCCCATAATCCTTAGTTTCTGGTTTAAGTCTTTTGTAATGTTTAACCAAAGACAGAGTGCCTGCACCCTATCCTGAAAATCCTTTGCAGCATACTTTTCATAGTCACTTTGAAGGGCCTTCAGAGATGGATAAAGTGCTTCTACATATTCTAGCAGCTCCATTATCCGCTTTACCTGTTCAAAGGAGACCCGCTGGCGATGGAGGTGCTCATGGTAACCTGAGTAGCCCATGGCACTAGCTTCGTGTGCTGCTTTACACTGTCCTCCTGATGTACCATTAAGACTAGCTCTACTTCCTACACAAGAGAGGATCCCATAGTTTACTTTGAAAATAAGGATTTCATTTACAATATCAGGGATGGCTTGGCGGGCTGTGTAGAGAAAGAAGTCTTGGTCCTTGATAGTCCGGCCCGCGTGCCAAGCCTGTAATTCAAGCCAGATCAGTTCATTGGATCGGTTTAACTCAACAGAGGATGTGCTTTCCTGCCCTTTCTGTTCTTTGTCCTTTTTCTTGGAGACTGAGGTAAGCTTTAACAAAAGCCGCAAGGTTTCAAAGAACTTTAAGCGGTCTGCTGGGTAATCAGTACGAGATGTCTGGCGTGTGGTTTTGGCTATAGGCACGGGTACAGATACTGGGGGCTTTGTGTTGCTGCAGCCAAGGCTGAGGTAAGGCTTACTGAGATCAACATCTGGAATTGATTTTTTTGGCAAGGACCCACCAACTGAGTCCAACATGAATGAACACTGCACATTTTTCTTGTGATCCCTCTCGGTTGTTCTCAGGGTGGCTCGGATCTTCTTTCCTTGCTTATAGCTGAGCTCCTCGGGGTTCTCAATGGTTTTGACACTGTCTTTATTAGATGCCTGATTTGGTGAGCTCATCTTCTCTGAAAACCATAAAACAAAAAGCATTAGTTGCACTGGAAGTAAAAGATCATTTTAAAAGCACATTCTTACAACCCTTTTCTCTATTCTTGCCATTGCTGCAAGCCTTCTATTCTAACTGTGATGTGTCAAAACAGGGATGGGCAAGCTTTGGGGACCCAGAAGTCATTTTTTCCAGTACTTGAAGTGAAGTTAACTTCTTCTGCTGTGGGGTGGGTGTGGGAATATATTGTGTGATTTAAGCAAAGTGGTTTAAAGGAGAATCACATCTCCTTGGAGCACAATTCTTCCTTTTAAAAAACACATGGTGGAAGGAAGGTTCTATGGGCCCACAAAATAGCCTTGAGGGACTGCATGATCTATGCTAAACATACAGGTGAAACTCAGAAAATTAGAATATTGTGCAAATGTTCATTCAGTTCAGTAATACAACTTAAAAGGTGAAACACATATATGAAATAGACTCATTACATACAAAGCGAGATAGTTCAAGCCTTACTTTGTTATAATATTGATGCTTAAGGCTTACAGCTTATGAAAACCCCAACCCCCCAATCTCACGTACCCCATATTCATCACATAATCTCATATATGCTGTATGCCATGATCATCACAATTACAACAAATTAAGGTATAACATATCTCTTGCTTTGCATGTAGTGAGTCTATCTCATATATTTGTTTCACCTTTTAAGTGAAATGAATTAACATCCGTATGATATCCTAATTTTCCGAGTTTCACCTGTACAACATACACACCTTGAAATTAATAAGAAATTCCATATTCAGAAATCAATAGTTTTTAAACATAGCACAAGTGGTATTAAAGTAGCTTGCCCTGTTATTGACATAATTGTCACATTTTAAAAACTGTTGACAAACTGGTCTTTAGCAGTGGCCACAGTTAAGTTGGCACAATGAGCAAGACAGCTGCAGGCATGGCAATAGCAAAGTCATATGCCACATAATTAGAAAGAGTATGCTAGTGTCCCAGGAGCTATACCAAAAGTTACCAATAGTTGTAGTCACACAACTGTTATTTAGTAAGATCCACATCTCCCCGTTACATGCAACTTGATAGCCAGATTCCCATCGGTAAATACATAAGGACTGCACAACTTGCTGCGTTTACTGCAACAAACTGGCAAGATGCCTCTTGGTTGTGTGACTGGATGCACTACCAGACATGTGACCAAGATGTGCCCCAGCACCTTATCTTTAGCCACAGTTAATTGTGACATTTGCCTAAACATCAAAATAGGATTCCAGCCACGCTTAATCACTGTTCTTTATTTTTAAAAAGGTAGAAAAAAATCTTGTCAAAAAAGTTCATATGGTTAGCTATAACAAATTATTTGTTTGTTATTGTCCTCTTGCCTATTTGCAACTATTCAAATTAAATTATAACCTACTATTACAACTGAATATTATGCATTTTATGAAACAGTCATGACTATTACAACACGAATAACCGATAACCACAGAGGCTAGACCTGGAATACATTTCCTTCACCCTAAAAAAAAAAAATCAAGACAATGCTGAGTCACATTATAACTAAAGGAAGGTATAATTATACTGTGGTGCTTTTTAAATAATGGGTTTAACTACGAAACCATACTAAGGGCAATGTACTGTTGTACTAATTGTAATTATTAAGAAGTGACTTCTCATTATGATTATCTATTTCCCTGCACAATGCAGCTGTAATCAGCAGTAGCCCAGAGAACATTTGGCAGAATGCAGAGGAGGGTATCAGTGGGATGTCCCACCCCAATTACATTTTATTTAAAACAACATCAGAACACTGACAAGTTCTACAAATGGAAAAAGGTGAGCTTTGACTTCTTTCATTCTTTCTTTGTTTCGTTTTAAAAGATAAACACGCATTTAGAAATAACCGATGGCCAGATTCCTACAGATTACTTATATGTATCATCATAATTGCTAAGACATAAATCACAGCACCATACTGCCAATAGCCAATGAGTCACTACATATATTCACTTCACTGTGTACCAAGTCATATGACTGAAGTGCAAGAAGGGGTAAAACAGCAATTTGTCAACTAGTGGCAATTTGTTGCTGCAATTTATGCCATAACACTTAATGCTTGTGTAAATAACAGAAAATTGCATTTTTAGTTACAGACTAGCCAGCTATATTGAGTGGAAAACATGAATGCATCAGACCTATCGCCTTGTTAAAGCCATTATTTAATTCTTGAGTTCCACTGTTGTAATACTTTTGAAGAAAAAGATGGTTCAGTGTGGTGTAAGTTCATGCTCTGGCCCCTTTTCTTTTTAGCATTCTAGGTTTCTACCCACAGACTTCTCTAAACACCAACTCTATATATTATACATGAACACCTTTTGTATAAATGTGATTCAGGGACCAGCTTTGTTCTGACCTCAACTGGTATGGTGCACTGCATGCCTATGTTAACCTCTGACAAATGATCAGAGATAACTGCAGGAATTCCTTCAGCTAGAAGGGACCTGGAGAGCTAACAGCTGCAAGCTGGGTGAGGACGAGGTACCGGCCAGATCAGATCTGTAAGGCCGGTGTATCAAATCTCTGGTGATTTTTTATATTTAATATTTTTATTGAAAATTTTTAAACATAAATACAACTGAATGAAAATACAAACATCAACTAACAAATACATTATACATAACATTAAAAAGAAGCATAAAAAGAAAAATATAAAAACTAAACATAATATAAACTGCGACTTAATACTATACCAACTTCCAAATTAATCCAAACAGCAATGATTACACTTCCAAAATTTTAACACGCTAATAATATACTTATAAGTATCCTATCTGTACCTATTCGATCTTTGTTTTTAATTCCATCCACTTAAAACTATTATTTAGTCACAGTGAAAATAACATTAAAAATATAATTATCAAACATTTTTAAGGACAGAATGGGAAGAATTATTTCACCCAGATATTGAATTACAAATCTAATCAGCCCCAATCAACATAGCCAATTGAAAAAGATTATGAGGGCTGCATAACAGGCAGACAAATATTTCCCACCACTGAAGTAGAAAACAAATGTTTCCTAAGCCAAAGATCCCACATTCAGTCCTTAGTACAAGAAGAGAGTAATGCAAATGGCATTTTCTGCCACAGTTGACCACGGGTAGCTATTGTTAATCAGATAACATTAAGTGAGATGGACCATAGTAGGCTATAAAACATCAAACTCCTGGATAGCTCAGTGCTTTAGGGACCAGAGGTTTGGAATTCAATTCTCCACTGTGTCTCTTTGACAGGAGCTGACGTCAATGAAACATAGGATTCCTTCCAGCTCTACAGTTCTAAGATTTTTGTTGCTGTTGCTGTTATTGTTTTTTTTAAAAAACCACACACACACACACACACACTAGTCCTCTCAATGGAACCCAGTGGCTCAGCCATTCCATAATGGCAGTGGAGTCTTGGAAGGAAAAACAATTTCCTTGGATGGATGCCTATGTCTTCTGATATTATATGGTGCAAGTGGGAAGTAAAACCTTCCATGAAATATGACAGATTTATTGCAACAATCACAGAATGTAATGGAAAAAAGGGAAACAGAATAGATCCGCTATTGCTACATTAAATGACTACAAGGTAGAAGTCAGTGGCAGTTTCTACTTAATGAATTAATATACAGGTGAAACTCAAAAAATTAGAATATGGTGCAAACGTTCATTCATTTCAGTAATGCATCTTTAAAGGTGAAACAAATATATGAGATAGACTCATTACATGCAAAGCGAGATGTGTCAAGCCTTACTTCGCTATAATTGTGATGATTATGGGGTACAGCTTATGAAAACCCCAAATTCACAATCTCAGAAAATTAGAATATTACATGAAATCATTAACACAAGGATTGGAAACAGAACAATATCGGACCTTTGGAAAGTATAAGCATGCCTATGTACTCAGTACTTGGTTTGGGCCCGTTTTGCATCAATTACTGCCTCAATGCAGCATGGCATGGATGCTATCAGCCTGTGGCACTGCTGAGGTGTTATGGAAGACCAGGATGTTTCAATAACGGCCTTCAGCTCCGCTGCATTGTTCGGTCTCATGTCTCTCATCTTCCTCTTGGCAATGCCCAATAGATTCTCTATGGGGTTCAGGTCAGGCGAGTTTGCTGGCCAATCAAGCACAGTAATCTCATGGTCACTGAACCAGGTTTTGGTACTTTTGGTAGTGTGGGCAGGTGCTAAGTCCTGCTGGAAAATGAAGTCAGCATCCCCATAAAGCTCGTCTGCAGAAGGAAGCATGGAGTGCTCCAAAATCTCCTGATAGACGGCTGTGTTGACCCTGGACTTAATGAAGCCCAGTGGACCAACACCAGCAGATGACATGGCTCCCCAAATCAACACAGACTGTGGAAACTTCACACTGGACTTCAAGCATCTTGCATTGTGTGCCTCTCCATTCGTCCTCGACTCTGGGTCCTTGGTTCCTAAATGAGATGCAAAAGCTGCTCTCATCAGAAAAGAGGACTTTGGACCACTGAGCAACAAACCAGTTCTTTTTTTCTTTAGCCCAGGTAAGACGCTTCTGATGTTGTTTGTTGTTCAGGAGCGGCTTGACAAGAGGAATACGACATTTGAAGCCTATGTCCAGGATCCGTCTGTGTGTGGTAGCTCTTGATGCACTCCTTGTGAAAGTCCCCAACACTTTTGAATGGCCTTTTCCTGACATTCCTCTCCAGGCTGTGGTCATCCCTGCTGCTTGTGCACCTTTTATTTCCACACCTTTCCCTTCCACATAACTTTCTATTAATGTGCTTTGATACAGCACTTTGGGAACATCCAATGTCTTTTGCAATTACCTTTTGGGGCTTTCTCTCCTTATGGAGGGTGTCAATGATGGTTTTCTGCACAACTGTCAGGTCAGCAGTCTTTCCCATGATTGTGTTTCCTGCTGAACCAGCCTGAATGACCAATTAAAGGCTCAGGAACCCTTTGCAAGTGTTATGGATTCATTAGCTGATTAGAGTGGGACACTTTGAGCCTAGAATATTGAACCTTTTCTTACTATTCTAATTTTCTGAGATTGTGAATTTGGGGTTTTCATAAGTTGTGTACCCCATAATCATCACAATTATAACTAAGTAAGACTTTACATATCTCGCTTTGCATGTAATGAGTCTATCTCATATATTTGTTTCACCTTTAAAGATGTACTACTGAAATGAATGAACATTTGCACAATATTCTAATTTTTTGAGTTTCACCTGTACAGTACTTCTTGGGGAAACAGAATATAAATTTCAAGTTATCACTTAAATGAAGAAAACTAGATAAATAAAAGTGACAGCAAAGTTATTACTTGTCTTTGAAATATAAACCTATAAAAATTTCTTACACATACCTTTCAAGGCAGAACGGCTGGAAGGTCTCCCAATGTTATTTTTCAGGTGTTTTGTTGACAGGCGTTTCATCTGCCGTGGTGTGCTAGGAGGAGTGGTTCCATAGAAAATTTCAGGATTTGATTCATCTGATAATTCCTCAGCATCAGATTTGGAGTTCTTGCAAGTGACATCTTCAGACTTGCACTCTTGCCTAAGCGGTAAAAGCAATTATGATATAGAGGTCAGTATAGAAAAAGCAGCCCATTAATATGTCTATTCCAACACTGAGAAGTTTCTATGCTCTTGCCACTCCCATATGAAATACCAGCAACTCTCTCCCAAAAGGAGTTTCTCCTCATTTTTAGCAGGTCATAATACAATACAATACAATACAATACAATACAATACAATACAATACAATACAATATAAACCAACAAATAGTGTTTTGCTGGAAAAAGCGATGGAGTAAATTCAGTCTGTGAGAATGTGCTCCTCTGCTTGACAGCACACAGTAAAATTAGAATTGGTGATACTCCTGGATCTTTACGTTAAGCTAGGACCTTGGTGGCGAACCTATGGTATGCATGCCAAAAGTGACACGCAGAGGCCTTTATTCTGGCATGCAAGCCATCGAGGGGAAGCCCTTCCCAGCCAGGCCAACACTGCTTCCCCACCACCCCTTTTACTCCACCAAAGGGGAGATGAGAGGGGAGGTTGAAATCCCAGCTAGGAGGCTGCGGCTGGCTGAGGTAAGATGGGAAGCACTGGTGGGGGGTGAGGAGCACCCATAGGGATGTGGGGAGCACCTGCAGGGGAAAAGTTGCACTGTGGTGTTGCCAGCACGCCTCGAGCTGTGTGCATGCACACGCACCCATGTTACTTTGTCGGAGGCACACCGGTGATGTCACATGGGTGTGTGACCACTCGTGGTTCCTGCCCACATGCCTTCTCCTCTTTCTTGGGCATTCAGGCTCTAAAAGGTTCGTCATCACTGAGCTAGAACATCTACCCTTGTGCCCATAAAGCACTGAGTGCCTCTTACTCCTGTAACACAAGCAGGGCCGCCATCAGAAATTTCTGGGCCCCGTACTGAGCTATCCTATTTTCCCCTCCTCACACACATACTTTTCTCTCTCCTTGCATTGGGGCGGTGGCAGCGGGTAAAATACACAATTTCCTAAAAGAATCGATGGGCAGTTGTATCCAACTTTATAGAGTTCAGTGCTTATCTCTGATTACAGCCAAAGAGCCAGTGGCCTTGATCCACAAAAGCTCACATTAAAATACAGCAGTTACTCTTTAAGCCTTGCTTGAAAGCCAGTTGTATCCAACTTTAGAGTTCAGTGCTCATCTCTGAATACAAAGAGCCAGTGGCCTTGATCCACAGAAGCTCACATTAAAATACAGCAGTTAGTCTTTAAGGTGCCACACATTATGCCCAAAAAACAGACTTTTATATCAACACAAACATAATTAAAAGGTAAAGGTTTCCCTTGTTCGGAAGCCAGTCGTATCCGACTCTAGGGTGCAGTGCTCATCTCTGTTTCAAAGCCAAAGAGCCAGTGCTGTCTGCTTCTACAGACGTTTCCGTGGTCATGTGGGAGGCATGACTAGACACCAGAGTGCACGGAATGCTGTTACCTTCCCACCAAAGTGGTCCCTATTTATCTACTTACAATTTCTTGCTTTCGAACTGCTAGGTTGGCAGGAGCTGGGACAAAGATGGGAGCTCATTCCATCCTGCAGTACTCGGAAATCGAACTGCTGACCTTCCGCCTCCCAGTCAGTGTCTTAGCCACTTGAGCCACTGCAGTTCTCATGACCACAGTTTTGCACCACCAGGGCTCAGAAAGAAAGGAAGGAAGGATGGAAGAAAGAAAGGAGGAAAGGGTGGAAGAAAGAAAGGAAGGAAGGAAAGAAGAAAGGAAGGATGGAAGGAAGGAAGGATGGAAAAAGGAAGAAAGAATGGAAGAAAGAAAGAAGGAAGGAAGGAAAGATGGATGGATGGAAGAAAGAAAGGAAGGAAGGATGGAAGAAAGGAAGGATGGAAGGAAGGAAGGAAGGAAGGAAGAAAGGATAGATTGGAAGGAAGGAAGAAAGGAAGGATGGAAGAAAGAAAGGAAGGATGGATGGATGGATGGAAGAAAGGAAGGAAGGAAGGATGGAAGGATGGAAGAAAGAAAGGAAGGAAAGGATGGAAGAAAGGAAGAGTGTATTAGTGAAGATAGATAGATAGACAGATGGACAGACAGATCCGACTGGGAGGGGAGGGGGCAAGCCAAAGAACAGCAGAAGCCCACTTGAACTGCTGGGAGGGGGGGCGATCACCCACCCCGGCTGTTTCCCACCCCCACCCCCCGTGGGCAGGCAGTACCCAATGACGGCAGGTTTACCTGGCAGTCGTGGGACGTTTTGCCCGGCATTATGGCAGAGGCAGGGCGGGCAGAGGCCACAATGGCTGGCAGCGCATGCGGAAGCGCCCGCCTGGTCCAGGTGGTGGTGTGGCGGGACCCTTCCCTTGAGGAGGAGGCAGTGGGGCTCAAATTGGAGGAGCCGCCGCCACCCCCTCAAAACGTTTCTCTCCGCATGCAGGGTGGGCTTGAAGCCACCGCCCAGGCGCTGTCGCTGCCAGCTGAAAACTTCGGGAATGTTGTGAGTGCTGCTCGCCGGGTGGAAGGGAGGCTGTCACCAGGCGGCGAGCGCCCCACAGCTTCCCGCTGCTGCGCTCAGCCCCAGGGCCCGGCCCTCCTCATGGGATGAAGACTGAAGGCAAGCAAGCCTTGACCCCGGATCCAGGTAGAGGCAGGGAGCCCTCTGGCGGGGCATGTGCAGGGATGGTGGCCTTGAACTGCTGGGCAAACGACTTCGCCATGACCTCAAACATTCCCTTGAAGAAGTCCACCTGGGTCGCATCCACCGCAGACGGCTGGGACGAAACGGTGGCAGGCGAAACGGTGGCCGGTATAATCAGAGACGAAACGGTGGCTGGAATGGTGGTGGGTGGTTCATCTATCGTCGGAGTCCTAGGCCTCGGAGAGACAGATGCCTGCCTAGTGGATGGACGGCCCCTCTCTCGAGGCAGAGAAATAACCACCTGCAGTGGGCGAGCTGGAGCCCCAGCCCCGTGTCCTTTAGCAGGTGATCCCGAAGAGGACCATCTGCCCCACACTGAGGATCCGGGTGAAGGACATCTCGCGACCAAAAAGGGAGGCGAAGGCCCCAGAGAAATAGGAGGGCGAGGAGTAGGTGGGAGTGATCGCCTTTCCTCCGACCTATGTTTCTTTTTCTTCTCCCCTTTTTTCTCCTTCTTTTTCTTCTTCCTGATGGAGAGGGCGGAAGAAGAAGATGGTAGAGGCAGAGGCTGAGTAGGCTGAGAGGCACCAGCGGACGTGGATGCAGCCGTGGGGGGAGCCAAGGCGAGCTCCATAAGGTGCGTTTTTAACCGGTTACTCCGGTTCTGGACTGCAAGCCGTGTAAAGTTCTTGCAGTGAACGCAGGATTGGCTCTGGTGCGATTCTCCCAGACAGAAAAGACAGAGGCTATGACCGTCGGAGGCAAAGAACTTCTTCAGGCAAGCAGAACACTGCTTGAAAGCTGCAGCCATGAAATTTTTTTCCCGACGGAAGGTTCGAGAAGGGGAGCACCCCAAAGGACAGGCCAGCCGCCACCCCCTTGAGGGGGGAAATGGTGACTGAAGCGAGGTTGGTAACTGAGTCCACCAGAAAAAAGAAACAGCACCGGGGTGGCAATCCTCACTGAAGGACAAGATTGCCGGAAAAAATTGTAAAGTTCGTCAAAGACTTTTCCTCAGAAAAGATGAAAAAATTGAGGCAGCTCTCAACGGTCGTCCTGCTGCTGAGGCGGAAAGAAGAGAACTGAGGTAAAATGGCAGACTAGCGCCTCAGGGTGGGCGGTACGGTGGGCGGTCTTACCGCCAAAACTTTTGACCAATGAGCTTTTTAAGCCTCCGATCAGTGTTCTGCACAGGCGCATAACCCAATAGTGGGGATTCACAAACTATACGAAGGAGAACTTAAATTTAAAAAAAGAAAATTTCCCAAAAATGAGGAAACTAGTAAAAAAGCTGAAATGGAAAATTGAGAGAGTCCAAACACTCCAAGAAGCATGGAGGCTGTTTACAAAAATAATAACAGAGGCCCAATTGGAATGCATACCCAAAAGGAAAAAGGGCACTGCCAGGTCCAAGAGGACTACGATGTGGCTTACAGGAGCTGTTCGGGAAGTGATCAAAAGCAAGAAAAGCTCATTTAGAAGATGGAAGGCTTGTCCGAATGAGGACAACAGGCAGAAACATAAATTCTGGCAGAACAAATGCAAGGCAACAATCAGAAAAGCAAAGCAAGACTTTGAGGAGCGTATAGCTAAAAATACTCAGAGAAATAACAAAGACTTCTTTAAGTACATTAGAAGCAAGAACCCAACAAGGAAGGCCATTGGACCATTAGATGACAATGGAAAGCAAGGGGTTATTAAAGAGGAAACAGAGATTGCAGAGAGACTCAATGAATTCTTTGCTTCAGTATTCACTGAAGAAGACAGAGACCACATGCCCAAAACAGAGCCTATCTTCGTAGGGAGGGAAACTGAAGAATGAAGCCAGATAGAAATAACCAGGGAGGAGGTCCTTGCATGTCTTGTTAAACTAAATGCTAACAAATCACCAGGACCAGATCGCATCCATCCACGAGTTCTCAGGGAATTTAAAGATGAAATTGCTGATCTCCTAGACAAAATATACAATCTTTCCCTCAAATCATGGTTTGTGCCTGATGACTGAAAGGCAGCGAATGTAAACCAATTTTCAAAAAAGGATCTAGGGGTGATCCAGGAAATGACCGACCTGTCAGTTTGACATGTGTCCCAGGTAAAGTGATAGAAACCATCCTAAAAGATAGAATGGGCACATAGAAGAGAAGGTGCTGCTAAAGGAGAGCAAACATGGCTTTTGCAAGGGCAAATCATGCCTCACTAATCTGTTGGAATTTTTTGAGAGTGTCAATAAGCATGTGGATAAGGGGGATCCAATTGACACTGTTTATCTGGACTTTCAGAAGGCTTTTGACAAGGTCCCGCACCAAAGGCTCTTGAATAAATTTACCAGTCATGGAATAAAGGGACAGGTCTTGTCCTGGATCAGCAACTGGCTAAGGGACAGGAAACAGAGGGTAGCACTAAATGGACACTTCTCCAAGTGGAGGGAAGTAAAGAGTGGGGTCCCCCAAGGTTCAGTACTGGGACCCCTGCTTTTCAACCTCTTCATAAATGATCTAGAAGTAGGAATAAATAAATAGCAAGGTAGCCAAATTTGCTGACGACACTAAATTATACAGGGTAGTGAAAACTGTGAGAGATTGTGAAGAGCTCCAGAGGGATCTCTTGATACTGGGGGAGTGGACAAAACAGTGGCAAATGAACTTCAACATTAGTAAGTGCAGAGAGATGCATGTTGGGTCAAAAAAAAAGAACAATTACATTTACAAACTGATGGGGTCTGAACTCTCTGTGACAAACCAGGAAAGGGACCTTGGTGTCCTGGTGGACAGCTCAATGAAGGTGTCAACCCAGTGCGCCTCAGCAGTGAAAAAAGCAAACTCAATGCTAGGGATCATTAAGAAGGGTATAGAAAATAAGTCAGCAAGTGTCATTTTGCCTCTATAAATCTATGGTGAGGCCCCATCTGGAATACTGTGTACAGTTCCGTTCACCATACCTCCAGAGGGATATTATGGAGCTGGAAAAAGTGCAGAGGAGGGCAACCAGAATGATTAGGGGACTGGAACACCTTCCTTACCATCTGAGGCTGCAACGGTTGGGCCTCTTCACTCTTGAACAACAGCGTCTAAGAGGTGACCTGATTGAAGTTTATAAAATCATGCACGGTGTGGACAAAGTAGATAAGGAAAAACTGTTTTCCCTATTGCATAACACTAGAACTAGGGGGCACTCCATGAAACCTTTGGGTACTAGTTCTCAAACAAATAAGAGAAAGTACTTTTTCACTCAGAGGATCACTGGTCTATGGAACTCCCTGCCAGATGAAGTGGTGACAGCTGTCAGTCTTGACAACTTCAAGAAAGGATTAGACAAGTTCATGGAGGACAAGGGTATCAATGGCTATAATTATGGATACCTAAGGACAACCTCCGGGTTGGAGAGATAGGCAGGATATCTCTCAATGCCATTTCCAGGGAATCCTAAGCAGGTGAAGGCATCTGCTTGGGAATACCCTGAAGCAAATGGTGAGCCACTGTGTATGACAGAATGCTGGACTGGATGGGCTGTGGCCTGTTCCAGCAAGGCTGTTCTTATGTTCTTATGATAGAGGTTCCCAGGCGAAGTTTGTTAATAGTTGTAATGTCCCTATACAGTTTGTTAAGGGAATTATCTGTCTCCGATGCAAAGAGGCCTTGTTCTGTCAAAGGGGAGCTATTCAATTAATTTCTTGACATCATCCTGGAGGTCTGCCGAGCGCAGCCAAGAGTGATGTCTGATCTGGATGCCTGAAGCGATATTCTTGGCTTCAGATTTGCAGACGTGACGTGCGGTCCTGATCTGCTGGAGCGCCATATGGTTCCCTTCCTTGCACAAGGTATCACATTTGGCGTGGAGATCTTCAGGGAGTGGAGTTTAGCCATGAAGGCTTCACCCTTGCCCCATAACCTGCAATAATAGCCCTCCATCACCGCAACGTAGTTGGCTGCCCTGAAGGACAAAGAAGCATTGGCATAAACCTTCCTGCCCAAAGCATCTAACTTCTTTCCCTCCTTGGAAGAAGGAATCAGGGCGCTACTAGCTGGGGTTCTATGTTGTGACCTTAACCACCCTAGAGTTTGGAATCGGGTGGGTGTGCAGGAACTGTCCATCATCCCCCAGTAGCTTATACATTCTGTCCACCCTTGTTGAAATGGAGTGTGACGAGACTGGTTTCTTCCAAACCAGTTTGGCAGAATTTCCTATAGCGGGAAGGAGGCCCAGCTGGACAGGCAAGATCTCTTTCTTGTCCGCCATGCCGCAAACCTCGTCAACACATGGGTCGGGCGGGTTCTCTGTCTTTATGTTGAGCATCGAACTGAGATAGGTCAGTAAAGCTATAAAGGTCCTTTGGTCTTCCGATTGGGACCTCTGGGAACTCCTGATTTGGTCATCGGGTTACTTCTCCACTTCGACCAACGGTTGAGCCTCTTCATCCCATGAGTCTTCAGACCTCTCTGAGACTGTGGGAGGTGAGATGAAGGTCTCGAGGTCTGAGTCATACCAGTAAGGCCTGGCTGAACTCGGATCGTCCCCCAGAAAAGGTGGTGGAGGCGGTGGTATACTGGCGTTGGACCACACAGACTCTGTGCGGCGCCTCTTGCCGGACACTAGTTCCTCAGCCCAATGTATGTGGCTCAGATCCGTAGGTTGGGAATAGGACTGATCAGAAAACTGCGGGAAGACAGCAAGGACCTGATTTCCTTCACCATAGCCTTAAACAGGGGGGTCAGAAGATGGATGGTTGGTGGTGTCGGCTTGGTCATTGGAATCATAGATGTCCTCCAATCCAGAAGCCTGGATGCACCACGCAATACAACTGCAATACAACACTCAAGTAGCTAATTATTCTCCCTTCTTTTAAACCTCAGCTAATGTTACATAATTTTCTCCAGCTTTTAACTTTATTGTTCTCAACTGCTATCATACAGGAGGGGAAGATGCCCAGAGGATATTATTAAAATATTGTGAGATACAGTATTGATAGACAAACTACTATACCACTTGCAGTTAGTTGTCACTCCAATAGGATACATAAAGGTCTCCCACTCCTTTTTGGAAAAGCCACTCTCAGCTCACACAAAGAGATAGCTCTTTAGCTAAATCCAGATTGACCTCCCTGCAGTTGAAGGAGGTTCAGGGACGTTACATGGGCCAACATCATGTATATAAATATCACCTGCATATGTCCCTTATATGTTGACTTGAGGTATCTATTTTCTGAATCTTTAACAACTGGGATTACAAACAATTCTTTTCTATGTACAGTTTTATTTTTGCTAGCTGGCATACACTATTGTATCTCACAGGATGTAAGCTACTTCAATAACTGCAGACATGAAGAGGCTGAGCAACAAGCATGAAAGCTTCATCAAACTCAACTACGCCCTCCACCATCTATTCGGTGTAATGTGTGTGGTCACATGTTTCATGCCAGGATTGGTTTATTGAGTCACCAGAGACACATCAATCAAATAAGAAAATGACTTCTAGGAAAAATGTATGCTCAGATACGACTAGCTGCCGCCGCCACCACAATAACTACACTAAGAAAATTTATTAAATTGGCTGGAGTAACAATTGCGTCTCACCAAATCAATTTTGACTTATGGAGATGCTTTTCAGAGTTTTCTAAATACACAGAAGTGGTTTGCCATTTCCTTCTTCTGGAATTGTGCAGCTCGCCCATGACTATGTAGGCAAATTCTTCTCCCTGAAGGGACAGTGAGGGATTGAACTCCCAAACCTCTGGCTCCACAGCCAAATATATAAACCACTCAGTTATCCAGCCAGCTAAATGGGCTATGGAATTATAGAGTTCACTATTGGCTTCACAAATTTTATGTGTTAATTTTATTATCTGGTTATTTGTACAAGAATATTCACTTTATAGCTCTGCCGATTGTTTTCAAGTTTCCATTTTTACATATGGCTGCTGAATAATAAGATAGAATACAAAGTAATACACATTTTCAGCCGTATCCAAATATAGGCAATCATCATGGCAATCAGCCATGAAGACTGTCCTGAGAATATAATGCAGTGGCTTTTCCTCTGCCTTCCGCATCGCAGCTTGACACCCATACCACTGATCCAGTTCTGTGAGTCATTTTCTGGTCCTGAGCCCTTTTGGCATGCAAAGTCCACATCAGTCCCCAGCCAGTTTTGATTAAACTACTGCCCTCCATCAAGATGGATTCAAGTGGGATTTAATCCACTTGGGGACCATCATCCTTATATTCTATATATTAGAATAAATAACCTAATAGTTTCTATCCATAAGCAGTTATCAATCTTATTTATGTAGAAAATGTAGAGGGACCTAAAAGCAGCAGTTTTAATTAGCCAGCTAGACTCTGTCCAACCTCTTAAATTCATTCTACCATCAGTCACTTTTACAATAGAAGCCAACATTCAACAACGGAAACGCTACTTCAATAACTCCGCTAGGAAAAATGTGTTTCTAATACAGATCAGCTTCTGCTGTTCTTCCTACAACTGTTGAAGCCTGGAAGGCAGATGTCATCAGCATCATAGGCTACCAGCTTAGCTGCAGCAATTTCAGCAAGGCCAGCAAAAGCTGATATGTAAACAGAGCATGTCCTCTCCTGCACCTGTTGTGGCTGTGAGACCAGACAAACCATGTGCTTGGCTACAGCCCCAAAGCTTTTGCAGCAAAAGGCAGAAAGAGAGGCTCGCAAAACAAAAGAAATAAGCAAACCCACATCGGGTAAAATATAAATTAAAATAGCAAAACCGAAAAAAAGATGTCTATTGGCTATATTATTACTGTGATAACAACTACTTTTTCATTCATTCATTCATTCATACATACAACTGCATTTATATCCCGTCCATCCAGTGCCGCACAAACAAAACAAAACTGCATAGATCTATATATGCATTGAGTAGTTTCAGAAAGTTTCATGAAACTACAGACATCAGCTATACAACAATAACAATGGGAAGGTGGTATCCTAATGCTGTTTTAGATTAATGACACTGCACAAGAACGATTTTGCTACTGGGAATAACACATGTGAATTACATGATATCGAGTGGGCTGATTCCAAATCTGAACTTAGATTTTGCCTATCACATACAGATTTTAAGGCATGCTATAGCTGTTCAAATGGTCGGTAACAGAACCAGCAACACCAGCCAGGGGATGAGAGGCAGGTGTGTCATCGTCCCACCCCTCCGAGCCCACCCAGACTGGAGGGCTCAAAAGGACGCTAACCCTGTTATTGCTGCTGCAGCCGCAGAGGACTTTCCGCCTCTCCCCAGAGCCAGCAACACCAGCCCGGGGAGGGGGTTATTGTGTGGCTTTTCATTGCTTAGTATTGTTTTCCTGTATTAATCTGTAATCAGTTTATAGTTTGACATTGTTATCTTGTATTTGTAACATGTATGTACCGTATTTTCCGGCGTATAAGACGACTGGGCGTATAAGACGACACCCAACTTTTCCAGTTAAAATATAGAGTTTGGAATATACTTGCCGTATAAGACTACCTCTCTTCCAATGCACACCAAATAAAAATTAACCCACACTCAACCCGAAGACGCGCAGCCCTCCGAGTCGAATGGGCAGGTTCTGGTGGAGAGCCAATCCACGCTCACGTTCTCCTCCTCGAGGTACAGGAAGATGTGTGCAGCTTGCTTCCCCTTGATTCATACTCCCCGCACAGAGCATGGACTTGGCCACGGCACCCCCCACCATATGCGCCGGACATATGAAGCAAGGGGAAACAAGCTGCAGTTAAGTACCTGTCCTATAAGACGACCCCCGACTTTGGCACAGATTTTTCGGGGTTAAAAAGTAGTCTTATATGCCAGAAAATACAGTATTTATTGTGGTTTGCCACTTTGAGTCACACTGGTGCAAATAAATCTATAATAATAATAATACATGGGAACGTTATAACAGTTGCAGCTACCACTATGCCTGCTGCTGCCTCAGCTGAAACACGTTCCCTGGTGGCATGCATGTTCCAGCAGCGGCTGGGCATGTCTGGGTAAGTCAGTGATAGTACAGCGAGGCCATAGTGAGTCTGTTTTAAGCTAAAGATGCTTAGGTGCAGCTGTTAATAAACAGGACAATTTTTGCTACATTTGTGGCAAATATACCCCGTGTGATCAACACAAGAACCTAACCAAGAAGGTGAGATTTGCTAACTTAAGATCCTGACGTCCGACCTAGGCAGATTCGGACTTCAGATTTGGATTCAGCGCACCTGATTTGGTATAGGACACATGGATTAGACCAAGTAGTAGATAATATTTATTTTTTGTGATGCAGTGTGATTTTCATTTGGTCAAATGAGCGCATACATCTCTATAACAAGGGTGGATTTGATCCATGAAAGATCACATTTAAATACAGGAGTTAGTCTTTAAAGTGTCTTTTTGATTTGTTTACTCTCTGATATGCCTTCTAATAAGATATGTAGACACTTAGAATGATTTAATATACAGTATTTCCAGACACAAGCTAGATGACATCAGATACATGATTCAAAGAACAAGTAGAAAAACAAAATTATTTATTTCACTTGTGTTTATTTACCACGGGGGGGGGGGGAACAGCAATTAATGTTGCCTATGATTTGCAGCATCCTTTGAGCTGCATTACAACATATGGTAAAGCATTCACTATAAGATTTATGGTGGAATTTGTGGTGTTTACCTAAATGAATACAAAGCAAATTCCAAGATTTTCAAGGCACAAATTAAATGATTTTGGAATATTTAATTGAGCAATAAAAATTACTGTAGTTTGTGATTCATTTCGTACAAAATATCTCTGTCCTATGACAACTATCATTAATATCCAATTTACAACTCCTGCAAAATGTCACTACTGACATCTGAAATATCTTTCAGCCTCAGCCAAGGGAAATGGATAAAAGAGCAAGTGCTTACATTTGTCTGAGGAAAAACAAACTGACTTGTAATGTTACCATCTTGCTAGGCTAATGAGGAAGGGAGGGAAAAATTCTCTCCTCAGTCATGATAAAGTCAGCTCTGAAGCGACAGGAATGTGGAAGAGCAGAGGATATTTACAGCTAGAAGTAGGCTGCTATGAAATATAAAGATGTCAGTTCTGAAAGAACTAATTAACCCAGAAGAGAAAAAACTGTAGAATATTTTCCATATGAAATAATATCAGCTCTGTCTTTGATTGTCTTTCAGGAACAACTAAAAACACATTTCTTTCAATCAAGCATTATTAAAAATAACAGATATAATTTTGGTTTTGACCTGAGATACTGGGCCCATTTGATAGACATGTTATACTGTATGTTTTTAAGTTACAGTGATACCTCATACAACGTCCAAACTTGGTTTCACAAGTTTGGACTTTATACGGATTTGGACTTTGTATGAGGCATGCAAAATCCTAGCCGCGATGCCTCATACAACGTCCAAATCCTTGCCCCGATGCCTCATACAACGTCGTTTCCATAGAGATACATTGTACTGTAACACCACAGACTTTAGGGCAAAGTCAAGGAAACAGACAGGAAACTGACAGAACTTTAAGAAATCATTGTCTAAAGGCTAAAAACATTACAAAAACATGTCAAACAACCCTGATTGTCCAAGAACCTGAAGAATGCTGCAAAAATCCCAGGAATGCTTCTAAAAATTCTGACGGAAAAATTCAAAAAAATTCAAAATCGTGCTCAAAACCACTCCTAAACACTCTTTGCCTCATGCAAAACCCACAAGAATAATGCATGTGCCCTGCCTTTTATACTGCCCAGGAGAAAGAAAAACACCCTCAAAGAGGAAGCAAACCAATGAATGAAAAGTGTTTTTAAGCATTTTCAACTGATTGTTTTGGATGAAGATAGATAGATCAAGGAATGGTAGGGAAATAGAATTAGCAGAATGAGTAAATTTGAGATGGACATGTAGCGAGTTAATCCAATCCACAAAAGAAGGAACAAGGAGGGGGTTCTTAAAAACAAAAAATAGGTCGTCAATGTATCTCTTGTAAACAGAGATAATACAGTATCAGAAAAGAACGGATTTACGACAGTGTCCAAAATAAAAGTTTTATCAAAATGATTCAATCAGTTGAAAATGCAACTGTATCAAAAGCCTACAGACAGACAGGCATACCTACAATTTTCTTCATTTCACCCCCACTTTCTTAAAATAAACATTACTTTCAGTCTCATGCTGAGAGCCAAAAAAAAAAAAAGAGAGAGGAAATTCTACCAACAATGCGGATTTTCGACTAGCGTTAGATCGGATTGATAACGCCTTACAACACAGGGGTTACCCCGTGCATGTCATTAGAGCTGCTAGGGCCAACATTAATACCCGCCCAAGACATACTCTCTTTAATCAACCTGCAAGACCTCCCAGATCCAACTTTTTTTGTCGCTTGACTACACTCCCTTGGCCACTAGAATTAAATAATCTATACTCAGACATTGGCATATTGTTGATTCCATCTCTGGATGTAGTCAGCCACCTACCATTGGCTATTGTAGAACCCGTACCTTAGGCAGCCTTGTTTCCCGGACCGATGTCTCTCGCACTGTGCCTTGTTCTAGTTTACCTAATGGTCATTATAGATGCGGTCACTGTAAATTCTGTAGCCACATGTGGTGTACTAGCCATGTTAATATTTCCAGCAGTGACTTTAAACTCGATCTGTCTTCTTTCTCTAATTGTAACAGCCAGAATATCATTTATATGATCACTTGTGAATGTGGGCTTGCCTATATTGGACAATCAAGACGCTCTCTTAAAATCCGACTGGGGAACATTTATCTCGAATCCGCAACCGCGTCTTAACAGCGCCCCTGGTCAATCATTTTCTCGAGACTAACCATTCTCCCAGTAAATTGAAAGTTGTTGTTTTGGAGACCTTACGATCCAACCCTTATGATAAAGTTGACTTTGAACGTCTCCTCCTCCAACGGGAGGCTTTTTATATACACAGGTTTCGTACCATTATCCCATTTGGTTTAAACACTGATATGGATCTTTCTGCGTTCCTTTAAATCCTAAGGTTTATATATCCCGTTCTCCTTTAACTCATTATTACTTTGAATCACACGCGTGGATTATTGAGTTTACTGTCTTTATAATCCCAATATTTCTTATTCTGTTTAACGCTGTTACCATATAAGACTGTTCACACTAGAGGTTGTATTCAGCGTGACAATACTTTTATTCAGGTATTTTACTACTTGCTACTATGTATTAATTTCTGTTTATGCTATGTATGTTTGTTTGTGTTTTACTTGCGCGTTCTTGTTATACTAGTGAGTGTTTTAACCTTTTTACAGACTCTTGACAAAGTCAATGAAATATCCCATTACCGCGGATGGATATCGAGACTGAGTTCTGTTTCGCCCATCGTCTCCCTTTGGAGTATTCACCTGCCGCTGATATATAAGTTTCTCCTTAGGATTCCGCCTGGTTCCCGTCCTTCCTGCTTGTGGTTTTTCATACTCGTTTTGGACTTTTATTATTTCTTATTGAACTTATGAGTTATTGACGGTTTATGAACATGGACTGCAACGTTTTATATATTCGGCGTTTGTAATCTACTTTAGATTGTTGGTAACTCTCTAGGAACTTTGTGGTTTTAATATTAAACACTTTTCATTCATTGGTTTGCTTCCTCTTTGAGGGTGTTTTTCTTTCTCCTGTACCTACACACCCCAGCTGTTTTCCCTTTTTCCTGTTTTATACTGCCCAGGCACAATGCAACCTGGGAAAACCCCAATGCCTCATACAAAGTCGCACGACTTTGTATGAGGCAACTTTTTTCAAGGAATTAGGCAATATTGTATGAATCTGATGTTGTATGAAGCGGACTTTGTATGAGGTATTACTGTATTCGGGTAATTTGAATTTACAGTTGCCATTTGGATAGGTATGTTTAACTATTTATTTGTATTTGTTGTGTTGCTGCAAAAGTTATATTTTTATTTGTAGGAAATAATTATTATTGTGATTTTGTAAACTATCACTAGTTTATGTAGTGCTTTTGCACTAATTGTGCTGGATAACAGACAGACAGTAAGATTTACTTGTGACTATTACATCACTTTGTTTCTACAAGGACAAAATCACAGAGCAATCATGTGAACATTCAATAGATTCTGCACATTCTCATCACCAGGATTTTAAAGGCAGAGAACAGGCTTTGCCCAAATGAAAATAAAGTAATCATAATCTCTGGCATGGTAAATTTGATGAAGCAAACAGAAATAAAGAAAATAATAAAAAATATTGCCAAAAACATTGGAACCAATTCAGTTGCAAACAATTCAGAAATAAAAATATCAGAGACAAGAACAATTCCAGAGAAGCAACTGGTCAGTCAGAGGACAATGAAATGAAAGATGAAGGAAGAGAATAAAGACTCAAAAAATTGAGAATAAATGAATTCTATCCTCATTGCAAATGGCTTCTTCTTTTTCCATGTCAGACCAGGTCAGACATGAAACTGCCAAAATATGTATGCATGTCTCAAAACAGGGAAGGCCAAGTGAGTTAAAAACAGCTAACCAGAGAGGAGTCTTTTGGCTCATTAAGAAATACAACATTGTGTTGCCACATCCGGAAAATAACCACTTGAGAATCTTAAAGAAGACATTTATTTATTTATTTATTTATTTATTTATTTATTTATTTATTTATTTATTTATTTATTTTATTGATTGATTGATTGATTGATTGATTAGCTACAAGAACAGGAAAAGGTATCTAATTCAACATAAAATTTAAGAGATTCAAGAAGAACTAACAGAACAGTTTATCTTCTTTTCTTAGAAGTCTGGTAGGAACCATGTTTTAAGATAAAATGATCTAGCATAGAGAAGAACAGATTTTACTAAAGGTCAGTATGACAGATCTAAAGATATATCCTCCTCCGCTAATACAGTATTCCCAGGCTGAAATCCAGTAGTAAGTTGCAGCTAAAGTAGGCCCACTGAATCAATGGGAATTTCATGAGTCAATTCATACACTAGTTCCATTGATTCAATGTGCCTATTCTAGTTGTGACTTACTATTTGATTTGAGTCAGAGTTTCATGAGAATGCTAGTACGCATGTAGATCAAAGGGAAATCAGCAAAAGTGGTACATTTTCATAAAGCTTCTGACTTTACAAAAAGGTGACCCATCAAAGGCTCCTGAGTATATTTAGTCATAGAATACAAGAGAGTGAGTCTCTTACAGATCTGTACCTCTTAAAATAGGAAACTGACAGTAAAATTAAATGGAAAGTTCTCACAATTGAAGACAAATGGAAGAAAGATCATATGTATGATTAAAAGTAAAGCAGTCATTAGTAAGCAACACTGCCACAGAATATTCATGCCATAATCAGAATTTATCAAGTGTTTCAACACCAGACTTTTGAGCTATGTGTTCACCAGCCAAATAAATAATGTCCTTTAATACTTCTGGCAGCTCTTTGTGTTCTCACAACAGAAACATATAATCAGGACTCCAAGTTCTCTCTACTAGTACACTTTGAAACTGATAAATAATTTCCCCCTCTGTATTACATTTTCAATACAGTTATGAATGGCATGGCAATACAAACAACAAGAAACTTAATATTTTGAAACAACAAAATTTTACAGTGATGGAATTATAAATTTTCATCTAACGAATGTCCAGTCCCCATTTTAACCATTTACTCCAAAAGTGTAAAACACTACAAGAACAATTAACTATCGTATAACATTTCTGCCAAATGCCTTAGTCATCTACTAATGGCCTGACCATTAGCAACAAGAAAAACAAAACTTAAACCAAAATATTGTGGCAGCTTTAAGACTAAAGAGTAAGACTAATGCTGTATCTCAATGTCATTGTCTGTGAATAAACAATAAACAGGATTAGAAAAAGACTGTAATTCACTAAAGATTAAACTGACATAAATTCCTTAGTCTTCAAGGTACCACAATACTTCTGTTTTACTTTTGCTTTTATTGTTGCTGAAACAGTTTAGCATGGCTATCTTTTGGAAGACTGTAACTGTGAAGACAAAGCAGAACTGGTGGCTGTGTTTCTCAAAGCACTTTCACTGCCAGATGTTTTTTTGCGGGGGGGGGGGGGGGGGCTTCTTGGTGACACTGCTTAAAAGCTGTCAAGAGCAATTTGGTCTTTGTACTATTGACTACGCACCATATACTCATGTTTACCCAAGTTAAGCACTGTAGCTTTCAACTGGCTGACTAACAGTAACCAGCATTTTGCAGAAGGCAAAAGAACAAAATTTCACAATACAGTAACACCCTTTTGCCACTGCTGACTGCTCATAACCATGTTCAGAGTACCGTTTTATAAAACTATCACAATTTTCCTTGCACTAAATTACTATGCAAAAAGTCACAAAGCAGAACCTTCACTGTACCTATTACCATCTCAAATTTAGATTTTTCCTATGGTCTCATGATAACCAGTGTGATATAGCAGTAAAGGTAAAGTAAAGTAAAGCTTTACCTTTACTAGCGCTTAGTGCACTCTCTGCACAGTCACAAGTTAATAAGCATAGCGGATAGATTGATGGACTAGGACTCAGAAGATCTGGGTTCAAATCCCTGCTCAGCCATTGACATTCTTCCATGCTTTGAGACCTACCCGAAGCCACTGGATCAGATCTTTAGGAGTAGCTGAATATAGTACTCTAATGAAAGCAAGGGACTGTCGTTAGTCATTATACATCTTCACATTGCTTTCAATGAGACCTGAGTACAGCTGCTTTATAATGGAGTCAAATCATCACAATAATCAAAAGCGGGTAAGTATTTTTAAACCTGCATCTAATTCTATAGGGCAAAACATAGGTAAGCCTTGGATTCCACTTACATCTAATCAATCTGTAGTTAAGTATGATGTCTATCTAGATTCTTTCCAATTTTCTCCCCAGAATAAAAAGGCAGACTGTTCCGTCACTATTGCATAGTCAACATTCCTCAAGGGCCAATACTGCAAGGTTACATAACAACACAGTCAGCTTTAACACGGAAAACACTAATTAACAAACATGAAAACAACTGAGGCTGCCTCACAACATGCAGGAATCCTTTCTGTTGTGACAGCTGAGGATCTATCAGGAAACACTCCATGACCTTCTTATTGGGCAGGCAATCATTCAGTGAATACTACACACAGTAAACAACAGATTGCAGTGCATAAAAAGTGACTGATGTTCCCTGAGATCTTTAAACTCTTTAAAAATAATTAATATTTAGATATACTTTTCACATTGCTTTTTGCTCTGGGAACACCATTGATAGTAGCAGATCAGCTGAGCTATTTTTACGGATCATGTACTTTTATGAGTGGTCTAAATTAATCAACATAAACTGTGTGTTAATTTCAATTAAGTACAGAAGCTTAATTTCCAGAACAGTTCTTCAGTAAATTAGAGCCTGGTTATTCAATGCCCTATATTATATAGAGCCTATAACAAATAAAAAACCACCCCTAATGATAATATCTATTGCTTGGTTAGCATTGCCTCCCCAGAAGTAGGCTGAGATGTGCTAGCAAGTAAAAAAAAGTTATACAATTCCAAATATATTTATTTATTTAGTGATTTATACACTGCCCGTCTAGTGAAAACTCAGTAGTTTAAACAGATATTAGGATAAAACAAGCTGTCCAAAAGCAGCAATGACTATATATTAACAAAATATTGAAACCTACAAACCAATGGGTCCTGAAAAATCAAACATGTAATTAAACATATAATTATTGGGAAGAAAATAGATCTTTATCTGTCTCCTTGCATAATTCAATTTTTAAAAAAAATAAAAATATCAAGGGAAGGGCCACATGCACCAAACTGGACAAAATGTTCTAAAAGAAGGGGGTCACCACCAAGAAGGATCTCTTCCTACTTGATACTTTCTTAGGCATTCTCAATGTGGGTACCTGAAGCTACATGGTATGGGAGGACCGTGTGATATGACCAATAGTTATTTGGGAGAGATGCCCCAAATTGGTAACCAACTCCATCTACTTCATGACCACCAATCTCCTAAGCTAATGTTGGCCAACCTTGGCACTCCAGATGTTC
Organism: Bradypodion pumilum; assembly: GCA_035047305.1. Classification (NCBI taxonomy): domain Eukaryota; kingdom Metazoa; phylum Chordata; class Lepidosauria; order Squamata; family Chamaeleonidae; genus Bradypodion; species Bradypodion pumilum. The sequence goes on from JAWDJD010000001.1 coordinate 96,166,315, forward strand.
TTTAACTTCAATTCCCAAAAGCCCTGGTCAGGAGTGCTGACTTAGACTTCTGGTAATCAAAGTCCAAGAACACCTTGAGTGCCAAGGTTAGCGATCACTGTCCTAGGCAATGTTTAAAATCAAAGAAAAGTTATATTTTCTACATAAGAAAAAGCCTTGGCTAAATCCAAGGAGAGCAAAAACAACATACCTTGCAGGATGGATGAATGCCAAACAGTGTCTTCCACCAAGATAAAAATCTATCTGGACCATCTGGAAGTCACTTTAAATAGACTTCAAAGCAAAGTAGGAAGATCAGAGAATGATTAAGTAAAATGGGGATACAGTAATACCTCGTACAACATCCAAACTTGGGTCCACAAGTTTGGACGTTGTACAATTTCCGGCATTGTACGATGCATGGATTGGATAATGCAAAAAAATCCCAGAAGCCCAAGCAAACTGTAAAAAATGCATGTGGTGGCCATTTTGTTTTACAGTTTGCTTGGGCTTCTGGGAATTGAAGTCCAAAAGAAACAAAAAAGAAAATGGCACCCACAACTTTATTCAGCTCCTGTGCAGCCCAGGGACGTCTGAGGAAGGCGGCAATTGCCCGATAAAAGGTCCTCCAAACCTCAGAGGCTGCACGAAGGTAGGAGAAAACTTCATCCTTTTTGAAATGGGTGAAAAAACTCTGTCATGACAGAGTCCGGGCCCCCCGCCCGCCCCCCGCCCCCATTTTGGGCTCTCCGCTTCCCGTGCTGCCTCTGTGAGGCTCAGGGGGCCTGATACACCCTGTTTCCGATGCCCGCCGACCTGCCCAGGTGGTGGGGCAAGGCAAAACGCCCAGGGGGACACTCCTTCTTCAGCTGGATCTGGCCCCCAGCACCCCAATGCATCGTACAACGTCATAGCGACATTGTACGATGCAACTCTTTTCAAAGAAATTTGGCGACGTCTGAATTGGACTTTGCACAAAGTGGACTGATTGCCCGCATATGGATGTGTGTGTCAATACTAAAATGAAAGGAATTTAGAAAAGAAAAACCAAAATCAATTTGCAGCCAAATATTTCTGTCAACAACCCACGTGGCACATAATTAATTATGTAGGACAGTGTTAATTAAAAACTACATTTCAGTGTGACATACTATTTAATTTTCAGATAACATCTAATTTACATACTCAGCTTTGTTCAATCTCTCCGGTGCTATACTTATTAAATTCTGTTCAGTATTAAATTCTGTTTTCTTAATTATATGGCAAATATTTTTATATCAGTTAACTTCATAATTAAAGGCATGCAACAATATGGATTCCATATCCTAGATTTAAGATGCCACATATGTATTGTCACAGATAATAAAGGCCAATATATTTTGAGTTGGGAAGAAAGATGCTAAAATGGCACTAAAGATAGAACATGAATTTGTCATGAATTGCCTTCCAAGTGTACATTCAGAAAAGTGAAAGTGTTCCCAACTTTTATTATAGTCCTCTTGTTGTGATTATTAATTGTCAACCCCAGCTCCTTATGATGACCTCTAAAGACATCATTGAAAATACGCAGCTCAGGAAGAACTGCATAATCCAGGATTGATGAAAACGTACCGTATTTTTCGCCATATAAGACGCTCCGGCATATAAGACGCACCCAATTTTAAAGGAGGAAAATCTAGAAAAAAAAGATTCTGAACCAAATACTGTACTGTACCTGTCTCTCCCCAATGGGGCCAGTGGCATGGGCTGCCGGGGTGGGACAGGGAGCTGCTCGAGGCGGCTGGCATCATCGTCCCTTTTCTGCTTCCCATTCCCGGGCCAAGCAGCGAGGGCCCCGGGAGAGGCAATGCGGCGGCGATGGCGGGGCTCCGGCGGCGTCTCCTTTTAAGCCCTCCCGGCAGGCAGGGCTTAAAAGATGGATCACCTGGAAAGATGGATCACTCCGCTTTCCTCCCACGGAAAGAGGGGGAAGGAAGAGCCGCGGAGCGCGGGGGGGGGAAATATAATAAGCCGCGGATGCCTGTGCATGGGGAAGAGCGCGCAATTGGCAACTCTGTACATTTGTTGTTGTTCAGTGGCACAGTCGATTCCGACCCTTTGCGACCCCATGGACCATTGTCCTCCAGGCACCTCTATCCTCCACCATTCTCCTCAGCCCACCAAGCTCTGTGCCCATTGTGTTTACAATACCATCTATCAACCTCATCTTTAGACGCCCCCTTCTTCTTTTGCCCTCCCACCTTTCCCAGCATCACGGCTTTCTCAAGTGAATCCTCTCTTCTCATTTGATGTTCAAAGTACTTTAGCTTCATCTTCACTATTTGTCCCTCCAATGGACAGTCAGGCTTGATTTCTTCTAATATCGACCTATTTCTTCTCTTTGCCATCGAGGGGACTCTCAGGACTCTCTTCTAATACCACATCTCAAAGGCATCTATTCTCCTGCGCTCAGCTTTCCTAATGGTCCAGCTACGCCACCTCCCTCGGCACCCGCCTCTCCCCGCGACCCTCGCCCCCCTCCCCACTTTCTCCTTGACTCAGTCAGGAGCATTTAATCGCCCGTGGCTTTTGCCTGCCTCGGCTCGCTCTTTTTGGGCGGGGGAGGAGGTTGCGAGCCAAAGAAGCATGCTCGGCTCGCTCCTCCAGCCGCCGCCCCCTCCTTCCCTCCTGCCTGGCTCCCTCAGTAACCCGACCTCTTCTTTTTCTCCACACAAGTAGGCGCTGGTCGGGAGTCCGAGCAGGGGGCAAAAAGACCCCTCCAGGCAGCTGGTGGAGGAGGGCGAACCCGCCTGGGCTTGAGGGAGAATACGTGTGTGTGGGGGCATACAACGGCAGAAAGGGGTGTGTGTGTGAGAGAGAGAGGAGGTCCGGTATCTTCCTAAACCTCCTTTGGAGGAATGTTGAGAGCCCTCAAGGAGCCACGAAGACGGAGAAGCCTTTCTCTCTCTCCTCCCCCACCATTTTCTGACTAAAACAACCACTCCTCTGACAGTCTATGGGGCGGGTATGCTCGCGCCAACGGGGGGGGATGCTGTGTGCGGACGGGGTAAGGTGGCAAATGAATGCCCGCCGGCGAGCAGAGTCAGCTGGAGTGGAGGCCGCCCCGCGCGTTTGTTCCGTTTGCTGCCTCACTCAGCCAAGCAGCGAGGGCCCCGGGAAGAGGCAACGCGGCGGCGGCGATGGCGGGGCTCCGGCGGCGTCTCCTTTTAAGCCCTCCCGGCAGGCAGGGCTCGGAGGGCGGGGAGACGCGCCTGCCTCCCATTCCCGGGCCCTCGCTGCTTGGCCCGGCAATGGGAGGCAGGCGCGTCTCCCCACCCACCGAGCCCTGCCTGCCGGGAGGGCTTAAAAGGAGACGCCGCCGGAGCCCCGCCATCGCCTGCCTCCCATTCCCGGGCCGAATGGCGAGGGCCTCGGGAAGAGGCAACGCGGCGGCGGTGATGGCGGGGCTCCGGCGGCGTCTCCTTTTGAGCCCTCCCGGCAGGCAGGGCTCGGAGGGCGGGGAGACGCGCCTGCCTCCCATTCCCGGGCCCTCGCTGCTTGGCCCGGCAATGGGAGGCAGGCGCGTCTCCCCACCCACCGAGCCCTGCCTGCCGGGAGGGCTTAAAAGGAGACGCCGCCGGACCCCCACCATCGCCTGCCTCCCATTCCCGGGCCGAATGGCGAGGGCCTCGGGAAGAGGCAACGCGGCGGCGGTGATGGCGGGGCTCCGGCGGCGTCTCCTTTTGAGCCCTCCCGGCAGGCAGGGCTCGGAGGGCGGGGAGACGCGCCTGCCTCCCATTCCCGGGGCCCTCGCTGCTTGGCCCGGCAATGGGAGGCAGGCGCGTCTCCCCACCCACCGAGCCCTGCCTGCCGGGAGGGCTTAAAAGGAGACGCCGCCGGAGCCCCGCCATCGCCTGCCTCCCATTCCCGGGCCGAATGGCGAGGGCCTCGGGAAGAGGCAACGCGGCGGCGGTGATGGCGGGGCTCCGGCGGCGTCTCCTTTTGAGCCCTCCCGGCAGGCAGGGCTCGGAGGGCGGGGAGACGCGCCTGCCTCCCATTCCCGGGGCCCTCGCTGCTTGGCCCGGCAATGGGAGGCAGGCGCGTCTCCCCACCCACCGAGCCCTGCCTGCCGGGAGGGCTTAAAAGGAGACGCCGCCGGAGCCCCGCCATCGCCTGCCTCCCATTCCCGGGCCGAATGGCGAGGGCCTCGGGAAGAGGCAACGCGGCGGCGGTGATGGCGGGGCTCCGGCGGCGTCTCCTTTTGAGCCCTCCCGGCAGGCAGGGCTCGGAGGGCGGGGAGACGCGCCTGCCTCCCATTCCCGGGCCAAGCAGCGAGGGCCCAGGAATGGGAGGCAGGCGCGTCTCCCCGCCTTCCGAGCCCTGCCTGCCGGGAGGGCTTAAAAGGAGACGCCGCCGGAGCCCCGCCATCGCCGCCGCCGCGTTGCCTCTTCCCGGTACCCTCGCTGCTTGGCCCGGGAATGGGAGGCAGGCGCGTCTCCCCGCCCTCCGAGCCCTGCCTGCCGGGAGGGCTTAAAAGGAGACGCAGCCGGAGCCCCGCCATCGCCTGCCTCCCATTCCCGGGCCGAATGGCGAGGACCCCCGGGAAGAGGTATTTGCCATATAAGACGCACCAACTTTTCCCCCCCAGTTTTGGGGAAGAAAAAGTGCGTCTTATAAGGCAAAAAATACGGTATCTATGCTGCAATAAGGAGTTATCAATCAACAAAACTCTAATACAGTGAAACCCCGGTTTATGACTTTGGTCCATTCCGACTTTCGTCGGAAACCAGATCAATCATAAACCGAAGCCTGTTTTCCCATAGGAATGCATTGGAAAATTTAAAAAACAATCCCGACCAGACCAAAAATAATTTTAGAAATTCCAAAAAATAAAAAATAAAAAAATGCCAGACACAATTGTCCCCCACCCCTTGATTGATCCCATCAGCTGGTGAGGGGATGGGGTGGAAAAGGGGGGGTGTTCTTAAAGGATTTACCCCTTTTTTATCCTGCACCTTGATCAAATTCCCCAGCTGATTAGTGGCTGGGGTGGTGAAGAGGGGGAGTTCTTGAGGTGTGGGAGAGAAAGGGAAAGCCCCTAAGAACACCCCCTCTTCCTTCCTAGCCAACCCCCAATGGTGGAGATTGATAGATCGAGGTGTGGGAGAAAAGGGACAAAGCGATCTCCCTACATTTTCCATACCGCTCCTTCTTCCTGAGCAGTTTGTCCAGCCACCAGAGTAGCCCAGTCTCCACCACTACTGGCAGCAGGATACTGTGGGAACCATATCCACTCGGTTCCAGTCTTCAATCAAGCTCCCTGCGTGGCGCTACAGTCGGAAACACACCTCTCTGGAACTTCCTGGTTACACAATGGGCACCCAGGTGCACGTTCCCGGCTATAGTGCCGTGCAGGGCGCTTGGATGAAGACCTGAACCAAGCAGATATAGTCCCCACAGTCTCCCGCTGCTGGTTGAAGCAGTGGACACTGTGGAAACAGTGGCAAAAATGCCACCGCTGCCACTGCAGCAGTAAGTGATGAATTGCAACTTCCGGTGGTGGAGGACGGGCACCTTTTAGAGTCTAAAATGGTGCAGGGTCACCATTTTAGAGTCTAAAATGGTGCTGGTGGTCGAATTCCCATTCGTATGGGGGGGGGAGAGTAAACCGGGGCACTATTTCCTATGGATTTTCCATCATAAACCGCAAACAAACGTTAACCAAAGCATTCATAAGCCAAAGTTTTACTGTACAAGGTAATTGTCTTTATTGCTTCAAGAAATCACCCACAATGCTTACTCTAAAAAAACACAGTTGGGATATCCATAACTATATGCTGAAAAATCATCTGCAACTGCACGGACTCTGACACCCATACTACAGAAACTACTAATGCAGAAGATTGAATACACTAAGAGGAACCTTAATTGGGAATTCATCCATGATGCAGAAATTTTGCACAGGTACAGCCTTTTTTTTTTGGCTTGATCAAATCTGCCACTTAGAAAACCGCAGAAATATACAAGCCTGCATTTCTGCTTCATCCTGCATCACACAGAGCTGAGAAACAAATTGTATAGTATAGAATCTGGACAGTGTTTATACAAGCAAAATATCTTTTAAATGTAGACACACATACAATTCATTTACAATTTAGAATTACATAAATATTAATGTCCTTCACTTTATTATTTGGGCTCCAAATATCAGGAATTGAGGCACTAACAAATCAAACAAGTAAAAATTCAGAATAGGGCTTCTTGCAAAAGTAAGCATGAATTATATATGATATATTATTTTTCATGTCAAAAATTATTCTGAGTTGAAAGGATTTTTTGCTGGAGAAACTCCACTCAGGAAGAGGCTTCTTTCATGTCCTCAAAACCTTTTCCCACTGAAGTGGTCCCTATTTATCTACTTGCAATTTCTTGCTTTCAAACTGCTAGGTTGGCAGGAGCAGGGACAGAGATGAGAGCTCAAGCCGTCATGCAGTACCCAGGTCTCAAACTGCCAACTTGCTGGTCTTCCAGCTAACAAGGTGAGCTTCTTAACCACTGAGCCCCTGCAGCCCCTGCATGAAATAACTAATATATTGCATCCAAGTCCAACTAAACCTAGCACAGCTTTGTTGCTGGCCAACTCCAACCTTACTTTGTGGAAATCACAGCAATGAACATGACTGTCAACAATAGAAAGTGGAGTCAACCAAATGTCCATAGTTTCAAGACATGCAGCACAAAATTAGCTTAAGAAATTAACTGTTCCAAGAGATGATGCCACTAGCTCCCTTTGAATCATTGAGGACAGCTCTTTCACTCACTACTAACCATATTATTTAAATAAGACATCCATGTTTAATGGACTTTCAGAGACAATATACTTTATTGGCGAATTTCAATCCATATTTTAATCAACTACAGTACTTACAAAAGAGGACTAGGGAATGGGAATTCCTTTATGGAATTCGCCAAAGAAGTTGACTGACCATCACGGGAGAAAAAGCTGTTGCACAAGACAGATCCTTTCATCCTGATCCATCGGGGCTCCTTATACTTTCATCATGTCTGCATCATGCACAGAACTGTCAAAATGACTATATCCTGCTAGTACTTGCAACAAAAAGAATCATAGGTTTCTGCAAAAGATTTCTAGAGGCAAGAGGGTTAAACTAAAATGCTCTCCTTCACTTGCTTTAGCTTTTAGCACGGCTGCAATCCGATACACAGTTACCTAGGAATGAACCCAACAAAATTTAGAGAGTACCGTATTTTTTGCCTTATAAGACGCACTTTTTCTTCCCCAAAACTGGGGGGGAAAAGTTGGTGCGTCTTATATGGCAAATACCTCTTCCCGGGGGTCCTCGCCATTCGGCCCGGGAATGGGAGGCAGGCGATGGCGGGGCTCCGGCTGCGTCTCCTTTTAAGCCCTCCCGGCAGGCAGGGCTCGGAGGGCGGGGAGACGCGCCTGCCTCCCATTCCCGGGCCAAGCAGCGAGGGTACCGGGAAGAGGCAACGCGGCGGCGGCGATGGCGGGGCTCCGGCGGCGTCTCCTTTTAAGCCCTCCCGGCAGGCAGGGCTCGGAAGGCGGGGAGACGCGCCTGCCTCCCATTCCTGGGCCCTCGCTGCTTGGCCCGGGAATGGGAGGCAGGCGCGTCTCCCCGCCCTCCGAGCCCTGCCTGCCGGGAGGGCTCAAAAGGAGACGCCGCCGGAGCCCCGCCATCACCGCCGCCGCGTTGCCTCTTCCCGAGGCCCTCGCCATTCGGCCCGGGAATGGGAGGCAGGCGATGGCGGGGCTCCGGCGGCGTCTCCTTTTAAGCCCTCCCGGCAGGCAGGGCTCGGTGGGTGGGGAGACGCGCCTGCCTCCCATTGCCGGGCCAAGCAGCGAGGGCCCCGGGAATGGGAGGCAGGCGCGTCTCCCCGCCCTCCGAGCCCTGCCTGCCGGGAGGGCTCAAAAGGAGACGCCGCCGGAGCCCCGCCATCACCGCCGCCGCGTTGCCTCTTCCCGAGGCCCTCGCCATTCGGCCCGGGAATGGGAGGCAGGCGATGGTGGGGCTCCGGCGGCGTCTCCTTTTAAGCCCTCCCGGCAGGCAGGGCTCGGTGGGTGGGGAGACGCGCCTGCCTCCCATTGCCGGGCCAAGCAGCGAGGGCCCCGGGAATGGGAGGCAGGCGCGTCTCCCCGCCCTCCGAGCCCTGCCTGCCGGGAGGGCTCAAAAGGAGACGCCGCCGGAGCCCCGCCATCACCGCCGCCGCGTTGCCTCTTCCCGAGGCCCTCGCCATTCGGCCCGGGAATGGGAGGCAGGCGATGGCGGGGGTCCGGCGGCGTCTCCTTTTAAGCCCTCCCGGCAGGCAGGGCTCGGTGGGTGGGGAGACGCGCCTGCCTCCCATTGCCGGGCCAAGCAGCGAGGGCCCGGGAATGGGAGGCAGGCGCGTCTCCCCGCCCTCCGAGCCCTGCCTGCCGGGAGGGCTTAAAAGGAGACGCCGCCGGAGCCCCGCCATCGCCGCCGCCGCGTTGCCTCTTCCCGGGGCCCTCGCTGCTTGGCTGAGTGAGGCAGCAAACGGAACAAACGCGCGGGGCGGCCTCCACTCCAGCTGACTCTGCTCGCCGGCGGGCATTCATTTGCCACCTTACCCCGTCCGCACACAGCATCCCCCCCCCGTTGGCGCGAGCATACCCGCCCCATAGACTGTCAGAGGAGTGGTTGTTTTAGTCAGAAAATGGTGGGGGAGGAGAGAGAGAAAGGCTTCTCCGTCTTCGTGGCTCCTTGAGGGCTCTCAACATTCCTCCAAAGGAGGTTTAGGAAGATACCGGACCTCCTCTCTCTCTCACACACACACCCCTTTCTGCCGTTGTATGCCCCCACACACACGTATTCTCCCTCAAGCCCAGGCGGGTTCGCCCTCCTCCACCAGCTGCCTGGAGGGGTCTTTTTGCCCCCTGCTCGGACTCCCGACCAGCGCCTACTTGTGTGGAGAAAAAGAAGAGGTCGGGTTACTGAGGGAGCCAGGCAGGAGGGAAGGAGGGGGCGGCGGCTGGAGGAGCGAGCCGAGCATGCTTCTTTGGCTCGCAACCTCCTCCCCCGCCCAAAAAGAGCGAGCCGAGGCAGGCAAAAGCCACGGGCGATTAAATGCTCCTGACTGAGTCAAGGAGAAAGTGGGGAGGGGGGCGAGGGTCGCGGGGAGAGGCGGGTGCCGAGGGAGGTGGCGTAGCTGGACCATTAGGAAAGCTGAGCGCAGGAGAATAGATGCCTTTGAGATGTGGTATTAGAAGAGAGTCCTGAGAGTCCCCTCGATGGCAAAGAGAAGAAATAGGTCGATATTAGAAGAAATCAAGCCTGACTGTCCATTGGAGGGACAAATAGTGAAGATGAAGCTAAAGTACTTTGAACATCAAATGAGAAGAGAGGATTCACTTGAGAAAGCCGTGATGCTGGGAAAGGTGGGAGGGCAAAAGAAGAAGGGGGCGTCTAAAGATGAGGTTGATAGATGGTATTGTAAACACAATGGGCACAGAGCTTGGTGGGCTGAGGAGAATGGTGGAGGATAGAGGTGCCTGGAGGACAATGGTCCATGGGGTCGCAAAGGGTCGGAATCGACTGTGCCACTGAACAACAACAAATGTACAGAGTTGCCAATTGCGCGCTCTTCCCCATGCACAGGCATCCGCGGCTTATTATATTTCCCCCCCCCCCGCGCTCCGCGGCTCTTCCTTCCCCCTCTTTCCGTGGGAGGAAAGCGGAGTGATCCATCTTTCCAGGTGATCCATCTTTTAAGCCCTGCCTGCCGGGAGGGCTTAAAAGGAGACGCCGCCGGAGCCCCGCCATCGCCGCCGCATTGCCTCTCCCGGGGCCCTCGCTGCTTGGCCCGGGAATGGGAAGCAGAAAAGGGACGATGATGCCAGCCGCCTCGAGCAGCTCCCTGTCCCACCCCGGCAGCCCATGCCACTGGCCCCATTGGGGAGAGACAGGTACAGTACAGTATTTGGTTCAGAATCTTTTTTTTCTAGATTTTCCTCCTTTAAAATTGGGTGCGTCTTATATGCCGGAGCGTCTTATATGGCGAAAAATACGGTAATAACATGAGAAAAGGGCTGTTCTGCCCATATACCTTTTCTACTACTGTATGCCATTTCCCAAAGAGCCATACCCAAGCCTCTGTACTATGTTTGGAATTGCCGTTCAAGCTTGTGAACAGGGACTCCTATTCTTGGATATCCCCATCACCAACTCAAGACAGAGTTCCCTTTATACCGCTGCTTTAAACTATTAGGGCTGGCTTTGCACTGCCCTTTTTTGGGGTCAGTAAGAACACTTCTGGTAGAGTAAGGATGCCTTGTTTCCTTTGGTGATACACTACTGTAAAAAACTATGTGTTACAGCACTGACCCACAATATATATTGGTACAATACTTTGTAACTGCTATCTATAACAATCACAGCTGTCAAGTATCCCTTATTGGCTGGGAAAACCCCTTATTTTACCCTCTTTCCTGCCGTCATCCCTTATTAATTAGACTGCAATGCCCTATTGCCACCATTGGAGGGCAGCACAGGATAAGCATATCTGTCAAGTATCCCTTATTAGCCGGGAAATTTCCCTTATTTCCAAATCCAAAACTTGACAGGTATGAACAATAATAAGTAAGGTTTTTAAATGAAAAAGAATTTTAATTTAAAAAAACACACAACGGAATAGAAAGGATCAAGGAATGATAAAATAAAATATAAGAAGCAATAAGCCTATACAGTACTTCATTTTAAAAATAATTTTATAAATTTCCTGTTCCTTATATATAAACAGACAATTGCTTTGACAATTGCTTTGACACTTCCACAATTTTATCCACAGCCTCTTCCAAAAACAGACCCCATTTGACAGCACTGCATAAACAATAACTCTTAGCTAACTACTGTACTTCTTTTCCTCACACACCCATCCTTTTGTACAAAACAGAATCACTTTCAGCCAGAAACTGCACAGACCAATCAGTTTGCAGTTCATAAGCATCCTCCTTTCACACCATTCCAGACACCTATCTCCCAACACAACACTAAAGCAACTCTAGACAGATACCCTGTATCAGGTAAGACAATACAGACCTATACACTATATATATGCAATGCAACATCATTACACATCAAACAAAGGCTATTTAGTATATATGCATCATGTAAGGTTTAGGTCAAAATACAGACTTCCAAAAGTTCAGAAATGTACATACCTAATTAAATAAACCTGATTGTAAATTGCCATCCCCTTAGGAGCATTAAGAATTAACAAAATACCATAAAAGCAACACATATTAATGAAAATTAATGAATCCCTGCTTCATGTCTCTCCCACCCGTTTCCTCAGGTTTCAGGATGGTTTTTTTTTTACCTTTTACTTATTTCACCTTACTTATCTTTACCAACAAGTTCTTTAACCTGATTATCTACAACTGTAATCTGTCATTACTCCTGTCCACAACATATATCTTCCTCCAAATCCATCTTGGCTAAATCTCACACATCCAAAAAATATGTAATTATAGGCCAGTCTCCAACCTTCCCTTTTTAGGGAAGGTATTGGAGAAGGCAGTGGCGCGTCAGTTGCAGAGTGCCCTGGATGAAGCAGATTATCTGGACCCCTTTCAGTCAGGATTCAGGCCCAGGTATGGTACGGAGACGGCATTGGTCACACAGATGGATGATCTCTGGTGGGAGCAGGATGGCGGACACCCGTCTGTCCTTGCTCTCCTTGACCTCTCAGCGGCTTTCGATACCGTCGGCCACGGTATTCTTCTGGGACTGCTCAAGGGGTTGGGGATCCAGGGCACTGTGTTGTCCTGGTCCTCCTCATTCCTGAAGGGCCGGACCCAGTCATTGTGGTTGGAGAGTGAAAGGTGCAGCCCTAGGCCCCTCCAATATGGGGTGCCTCAGGGTTCGGTGCTTTCTCCTCTCCTATTTAACATCTACATGAAGCCACTGGGTGAGATCATCCGTTCCCACGGGGTGCAGTACCACCAGTATGCAGATGACACTCAGTTGTACATCTCGGCCCATGGGGACCCCGGTGATGCTGTCAAAGTCCTATCTGGATGTCTGAAGGCTGTGGCGGTCTGGATGGGGGCTAACGGGTTACAATTGAATCCCAGCAAGACTGAGTGGCTGTGGGTTTGGGGTCCTACACCATTCGGGAGCTGCCATCCTTGGTCTTGGATAGGGCTACTTTGCCCCAGACAGGCCCAGTGCACAACTTGGGGGTTCTCCTGGACTCTCGACTGCTACTAGAAGAGCAGGTGGTGGTCGTGGCCAGGAGACCCTTTGCACAACTCCATGTGATACGCCAGCTGCACGCGCTCTTGGATAGGGACTCCTTGCTTATGGTCACACATGCCCTGGTCACCTCCAGACTAGACCATTGCATTGTGCTCTACATGGGGCTGCCACTGACAACCATTTGGAGGCTGCAGCTGGTCCAGAATGCGACAGCTTGGGTAGTGATGGGGTGTGGGCATTATGCCCATGCCTCGCCACTGCTCCGGGAGCTGCACTGGTTACCAGTTTGCCTCCGAGTACAATTCAAGGTGCTGGTTATGATCTTTAAAGCCCTATATGGTAGTAGGCCAGGATACCAAATAGACTGCATCGCCCTAAGAACATCCAACCAGAGCGGACCGGAGCAGCCTTCCTAATTGTTCCATCAGCCAGGGGTGCTCACCTCTCTGGCACAAGGAAAAGGGCCTTTTCCGTGTTCGCTCCGGCCCTTTGGAACCTCCTGCCAGTAGAACAGACGGAGCTTCTGCCCTTCAGGAAAGGACTTAAGACCTGGCTGGCGGGGCAGGTATGGAGTCCTGAGGACAATGTGGCCCCTGCTCGCTGGCCTTTACCATGAGATGTACCCTCTCTCTGCTTCTCGGGGTGGGTGGGATTTTTAATGTGGGTGGGTTTTTTTAACTGTTTTTATTGTATGGGGTTTTAGATTATGTAAGCCGCCCTGAGTCGGGCTTGCCTGAGTGGGCAGCGAACAAGTCGAAATATTAAATTAAATTACATTAATCTTGCTTTTCCTTCTCCCATTGATTGTTCTTCAACAGCAAACATCTCCACCTTTCTATTCACTTTTTCATGTAACTTTCTTTCAAAAAACTTGATTTTGTCCTCTCATTCTGCCTACATCTTGGGTCTTTTTCCCCAGACTGCAAAGTCAATGAAGATCCTACAGCCACTATGAAACGTTAACTCAGACAAAATGGACAGTTCTCTCTTCTTTCCCACATGATGGGCAGGAAATAGGCTTTTTTAATCTTAATTTTCAAAAAGACAGTTATGTCAGTCTGTTACACTTTGTTCCCTAAACTGCTAAAATGCTGATGCCAATTCATCAAATTAGCATCATAGTATTTACAATGACAAACTAAATTCAAGATTCACTAAACCAGAAAACAAATTAGAGCGATTTTCTCCACTTGACAAAAAATAACTTTCATTATTACAAAACAAATCTTGTTGATGTCCATTCAGTTTCAAATTGCTGAAATGTAGCTTCTCCATATATCATTCATCCTGCGCTGGCTGTCAGATTTTCAAAAGGAGGCATTTCCTGAATGCCTGATGGTGAGAAGTAAAATGAATCAACAGGATGTTATTTAAGCAAAAGAAATAATTGCTTGGGAATTACTAAGAGCAAGAGCAGTCTGACAGTCAACTGGAACCCTAAAGACAGCAGACTCATGAAATTAGTTTCATTCTCAACTCTAAAGGATCAATTCCCATTAATGCAAGTGTGGTTATGTAACTCTACAATCATACAAAGTCTGCAACCATGTGTGAACTGTCAAATAGAAGACAGTCATCTCATACAATTAATCTCAACATCCCACAGCTTCTGAAGTTTTCCTTTCCTATATACAACCTCATATCTCTCTATTAGGTTTCAGCAAGCAACTGATTCCTTGATCTGCCTCCTGATTTTCTTCTTAATCATTCTATCCCACATAGCTATTTAAATATGAAGCAAGTAAAGATTATTCCAAATATCACAGAATTGTAGCCGCCCTGTGGTGCTTGCACCAGAAAGGCAGGATATAAATGTAATTAAATAAATGAATAAGTGAAGGAACACGGGGCAGTGAAGCACTGCACACCATTCCTGAGAATGCGTAAGAGACCTTGGCAGACAATAAGTCATATACAGTATAGTACAGCATGGAACAACAGGTAGAAACCCGGGTTAGGATGGCGAGTTCCCAAAACAAAGAGAGTCTTGCAACAAAAGAGAGTCTTGCAACACCCAGTCTTGCTTTGTGCATACTCTCCTGAGTCCCTACATTAAAATCTCAACTGCATCTCCTCCCCCTGCTAACCTATTTAAAGCAGGTGCAGAAACTGAGCTGCACTTTAAATCTAAAAGGCAGAACTGCATTCTGAATGTCCACATTAATCTTTTCTCATTCAAATATGCCCATTTTCAAGGAAAAGAGTAGTGTTTTCTGCAACAGACCTATAATTCAGCTGGAGTGCAGCTGTGACCCTACTGTATTGTATTGTATTTTTATGCTTGTTGAACTGCTTATACACATTTTTGTATTATTGTATATCTAGCTTGTATTGGGATGATGTATATTGATTGTATTGTTTATACCTTATTGTATTGTGCTTTTGTATTATTACATGTTGGGAACCGCTCTGAGTCGCTTTAATTTTTCAAAAAATGAAGGTCACAGTCATGGTTGCACCAACACCCCCTCCTGTTGCACCAACACCTTGCAAAGCATTGCTGGAAGACTTTCTTCTGTAGGGAAGCCGGACTGAAGCAGCTGCTGGAGATGTCAGTAAAGGACAAAATACCTCACAGATCCCACACCGAACTCCAGGATAAGCATGCAATGAATCAGGGAGTGGCCATAATACATTTTTGTTTTCCAATCAGGTGAGAAGTAAGGGGGTCTTCTGGAGTTCTCCTTTTTCCCTGTCTAAGCCAGACAGGAAGCTGCCAAAAGGAAGCCATCTTTTAGGGAGTCCATTCTGCAGTTCCTTTCGTCTGACTAAGCGTGAGAAAAGTTTAGGAACGACCATGAATTTTACCATTTAGCAGTAGCACTTGAACCGCTGTTGTGCGACCTAAAATACCAAACTGGGATGCTCCCTTTTCGATTTGCAATTCTTTTGCAAAAGGTGCACAGCAGAGTTGATCTTCTTCCAGTAGAGTTATGCCAGGCCTCATCGCTGGATGTTTTCAAGAAACATCTTAAAACTGTACTGTTTAGTAAAGGTAAAGGTCACCCTTGCTCGAAAGCCAGTCATATACGACTCTAGGGTTCAATGCTCATCTCTGTTCAAAGCTGAATTTGCAGACATTTCCGTGGACATGTGGCAGGCATGACTAGACACCAGAGTGCACTGTTTAGAGAGCCTTATAAGAACATTCTCCTTATAGCCAATGAATGCCACAAGTGTACACTGTAATTGGACTATGCCACCCTTGGAAACCATCCATTGTTATTGTGTGTATATTTCTGGTTTTAACTATTGTAAACCTCCCACAGTGGGAAAATAGCCCAATGGCATAGAAATCTAAGAAATCAAATAAACAATCCTTTTAAAAAAAGTGTGTTAGAAGCACACAAAGTCCTCTCAGGGGATGCCCGAACGAGGCTCCTTTCATGTCCCCAAGATCTTTTTTGCCTTGTACTATTGTATTTCTGCATGTTTCTATATATTGTGAACCGCTTTGGGTCGTCTGTTAGACAAGGTAAGCGGTATACAATAATAAATTCAAATCAAATCAAAACCAAATCTTTTCCCCACCGAAGTTGGTCCCTATTGATCTCCTTTGCAATGTCTTGCTTTCGGACGGCTAGGTTGGGCAGGAGCCGGGGCAGACGGCGGGCGCTCATTCCGTCATGCAGCACCCGGGTCTCGAACTGCCGACCTTCCAAGCTAGCAAGGCGAGCTTCTTAACCACTGAGCCAGCGCAGTCCCTTAATAATAATAATAAAAATTCATAATATGACGGGGAGCGCAGGCGCTACGGGGTAGGGGATAAGGCAAGCGGCCTCTCGGGGAAAGAAGCGTCGGGGGTCCAGTGGGGCGAAGAGGAGAGACTCCCTCCCCCCCCCGCCCACCACCACCACCCCCTCCCTCGGCTGCCTGACCTGCGGCCTGAGGAACTGCACTCCGCCTCGGCCGCCGCCGCCGCCTCCTCCTCCATGGCGCTGGCAACGGCGAGGCAGATGGAGCCTCTCATGCGTGCACCGAGGCTGGCATCGCGTCCGTCGGGAGCCTTTCTGCAGCCCGGCCCGGCCCGGGCGCCGAGAGAGGAGGGAGGGCCGCGCGGGAGCCGAGGAGTGGCGGGTATGTGTCACTCAAGACCCGGCGGCGTCGTCCGACCCCCCGCCGCGCAAAGCCAGCCCCGCGGCCGCCATCTTGGAAAGAGGCTTGGAGAGGAGCAGCGAGCGAGCGAAGCCGGGCCGGGAGCCCTGGCTGGTACGGAGCGCGTCGAGGGACAAAAAGCCTGGCACAGGCGCGCGCGCGCTCACTCCTTGACTGTGCCTTCTTCCCTCCCTCGCCCTCTTTGGGTGAGACTGAGCGTGGAAGGGAGGGAGCGTCACCCGGAAGAAAGAGGCATGAAGGGCAGGACGTTCCGTCTCCTGGTCATGGTTCTGCGGGGACAACAGGCGCGTCACGCACTGCGGTGGCTCGGTGGTTAAAGACGCTCGCCTTGTTAGCCGGAAGGTCGACAGTTCGAGACCCGGGCGCTCACCCGTCGTTTGTCCCAGCTCCTGCCCAACCTAGCAAAAGGTCTGTGGGGACCTGAAAGGAGGAGCCTCCATTCCCTTCGGATACGATAAGATAAAAGAAAAGCCAAGCCGGCGCCAAAAGCCCTGGAAGAGGGAAGAGAAAGTGGAGACCCATGGATCCATGTCTGTCTACAAGAGGACCGAAAACTGCTCAGTTCCCCCAGGCTGAGTTTGCCTTTTCTCTTAACCCAGAGATGTACAGGTGAAACTTGGAAAATCAGAATATCGTGCCAATGTTCATTCAGTTCAGTAATGCAGCTTAAAAGGGGAAACAAATATATGAGATAGACTCGTTACATGCAAAGCGAGATAGTTCAAGCCTGACTTTGTTATAATATTGATGCTTATGGCTTACAGTTTATGAAAACCCCAATTTCATGTACCCCATAATCATCGCATAATCTCATGTACGCTGTATGCCATGATCATCACAATTATAATGAATTAAGGCATGACATATCTCGCTTTGCCATACTCGTCAACCATCCCAATTTGGCCGGGATTACCCCGTAATTTGACGCCGATTGACGTCATAATCCGCCCCGCGCTGCCAAAACCCCGTAATTTGGCAGCGGGGGAAATGCTTTCCACGCATGCGTGGAAGTGCTACGCCACTTAGGCAGCCCCTACACAAGTGTAAAACCCTTCCAAGCATGCGTGGAAGCGCTACGCCGCTTGCGTAGGGGCTGCGCAAGCGGCATAGCGCTTCCACGCATGCGTGGAAAGCGACCTGCGCACAAGCGATCTGCGCAGGTCCCGTTTTTTCCGGAGCCACGGGTTGACAGGTATGCACTTTGCATGTAAGTGAGACTATCTCATACAGTATATTTGTTTCACCTTTTAAGTGAGATGAATGGACATTTGCACGATATTCTAATTTTCCGAGTTTCACCTGTAAATATTAGAACTGTCAATGTTATAGTTGGGGCCATTAAACAGAGAAGATGTTTCATTGATCAGATAGGGGTTGCACGCAAAGGTGATGTTTTTTATTGTGTACATTTTACATCTCGTTTTATTGTGATTGTATCATTCTACGTTTAATCTGTTCTTCCTGTTTTTGTAATCATATTTTATCTAATGCATTTTATCACATGTTAATCTGATATGGCCAGATGACTAATCTGTTAATAACACACACACACACACACACACACACACACAGACACACACACACACACACACACACACCATACCTGTCAAGTTTTGGATTTGGAAATAAGGGAAATTTCCCAGCAAATACGGGATACTTGACAGCTATGCTTATTATCCTTTGCTGCCCTCCAATGGCAGCAATAGGGCATTGCAGTCTAATTAATACGGGATGACGGCAAGGAAGAGGGTAAAATAAGGGGTTTGCCCGGCCAATACGGGATACTTGACACCTATCACACACACACACACACACACACACACACACACACACACAAGCAATTACACTTCTACCCCATGGCACTTAGTGTACTTTTAGGGCGGTTCACAAGTTAATTAGCATTTTGCCCTCAACATGCTGAGTACTCATTTTACCAACTTCGAAAGGATGGAAGGCTGAGTCAACCTTGATCTCCAACAGGATCAAACTCACAATGTTTTGTCTGTAGTACAGCAATTTAACCACTGCGCCACCAGGCTCTTAGACTCGAGATTCTTGCCTACAACTCTGAAGCAGCCCTGCTGCTTGTCAGAGCTCGGCGATCCTGGGCTAAATCGTGACTACTGATTCCTTGGGATGCTGGTATTAGGGACAGACACAAGGTGGGGCAAAGGGACCCTTGCAAAACCTTAGTCATGTTCAATCAGTGAGATGCACCAATTCCCATAAGACTTGCTTATCACTGTGGCTTCAATCGTGCACGGACTTAGTTGGAAGGATCACACACTGAATTCACCCTTATTTTTCAGGACTGCATCATCTCACTTTTCTCTTCCTTGACACCAATTCTGTAATTTATTTCACCACTAGACATAACAGGATGTTAATAGCATTTTAAAGACTCTTCCATCATGCTGCCTTTAGTTGATAAATTTATGCATATGTCCCAGCTGTACAAGACTCCTTGTGCAGTGTACACTCAGGGTCACGTAGCAAATACTGACCAAAAGAATCTAGAATCCCTCAGAATACCTGATCTAAGTTTTCTACTTGCAGCTTTAATCAAAAGCAGGCACACTTTACGCTTAAATAGCACTCCAATCAGTGGAGGGGAGGATAAAAATCAGGAAGTGGTTGCTATAAACTCCCATGGTTTTTAAAAATAATAATCAAAAAATAAACACAACTAGACAGGAAGAAATAGGTATTTTTACCTGCATCATCCTTTCTTCCAAGCTGCCAGTATTTCCCACTAATGTATGCATGTTCAAAATTCCACCTTCTAGCTTTGATATTCATCATACAGTTTGCTGTGTTCTCCCTCACAAAATTTATCCAAATGAGAGACATGCAAACTTTATTCCATTCCTCACTTATAAACTGGAAATAGTAATAGGTAATGCAACTGGTAGCTACATTTTTCATCCTTTGATAGCTTTTATTCACCATTGGCAGCAACATAAAGTAAGCCATCTGTGCAGTAGGAAAAAGAGCATAGCTAATGGTATCATCTTGTGGAATCTTTGTTTAATGACAAATGAAAAATTGCAATCCTTCACCCGTTTGGTTGGTAGTAAATTTCTTTCAACTCAGTGGGACTATACAATTCTTTTTTCATGTCCCAATCAAACCCTGGACTGCCAAAATGAAGCCACTTTCTTGGCTTTGTAATTGACCAAACTTAAGTCCTCATCGGTGCATGTCTTTGGCAGCAATCGGCAGACCAGTAAATTAGCCGGATTCTGTTTCTCTCCACATTCACACAGTGTGTTGTTGTCTGCTCACATGCCCCACTTGAGCATCTTGGTCTTACATTTAGGCACTCCAACCCTCAGCCTACTCAGGGTCATACAAGTGATGGAGGGGAGGTTGAGTTCCTCAGCTATACTGTATTCTACTTTAATGTTGTTCCTTGTCCAGTGAGCTCCTTCCTCCATCTTCTAATTTGGTTTTGCTCTTGCGTACCCTCAAGAATGTTTGTTATTGGGACTATACCATTATGTAAAAGTACAATATTGTAGAGCTTCATAACTTAAAGTGTATAGTACAAAGCAATAGGTAACAGTGTCAGTGTGATATACAGTAGTTTGTAAAGCAATAGATTTTGATGCAAGACATCTCTGCTTGGTAGTGGAAACTTACAGGAGGGTTGCACTGGTAAAAACAGTCTTTAACTATGGGATATGTCCAGAACTGTACCTAGCAATTTTAGCAACCTGGGCAAGCAGCATTGCTTCTTAGCTACTCCACCCTGAGGCTTCTCTTCCTCTTTTTGGAAAGAAGGGGCATGAGGTTTGCCACACTTATGTTGATGACATAAGCTTTGTTGGACATAGGATGCTGGGTGTGAATGCCAGCACTGTGCCAGTTCTTATCATTGTCTGGTTGGAAGAACATGAATATGATGCCATGGGTTCCTTTTTCCTTTGAAAGCATGTTTTTCTCTTTCCTTGGGAAGGTGGAGGACAGGATGCAACAATGGCAAGAAATGGGGGGTGGGGGGTTATTTTGCTTCTTGCTGCAAACATCAGATTTCAGGCCCTGTAGAGCTCTCTTGAAAGAGAATTGTGCTAGGAGATGATGGTGTTTATTTTTGTTTTCATGACACTCTACAGTCAAGTGTCCTATAAATTTGGTGTCCTCTAGATTTTGGCACCCAGGAGAAAAGCCCCAGCTGCCCTGCCCTAGTTTATAGTTCTGCACATACCTTTAAAACCCTACCTCAGGGTTGCTGAGAGTGGGATGTGACTTTACAGCACATAGCAATTCATGTATGGGATATGTAAAGTAAAGGTAAAGGTTTCCCTTGCTCGAAAGCCAGTCGTATCCGACTCTAGGGTGCAGTGCTCATCTCTGTTTCAAAGCCAAAGAGCCAGCGCTGTCTGCTTCTGCAGACGTTTCCGTGGTCATGTGGCAGGCATGACTAGACACCGGAGCGCACGGAACGCTGTTACCTTCCCACCGAAGTGGTCCCTATTTATCTACTTGCAATTTCTTGCTTTCGAACTGCTAGGTTGGCAGGAGCTGGGACAAAGACGGGAGCTCATTCCGTCTTGCAGTATTTGAGAGTGCAAAAAATAATAACATTCTATTTATTCATCAACTTGTTTCTAGGTGACTATTTACTGCTTTCATTCCACAGCAGAGTTTAAAGCTCAACAAGTCTGCAGGATTGGAATTTTTTAAACTTTTGTTGCACAAACTAGACTTTTTCTCTGTCCACATTCACATACAATCTGCATCATGCTCACATTTGCCTCTCTTGCACATAATGGAATATTGTTGGATTTGTAGTCCAGAAAGAAACACCGGGAATGCCATATATATCCCCCACCCTGTTGAAGAAGCAGCTCTGCTTGAGCATGACATCACTGCACATCTATCTAGCTACAGTTACAATGATACGAAAAGTACTTTAGGCCTAGCTACGACTGAGCTATAGAGCCAAGAGAACGTATTGTGAAAAAGTGACAGCAAATGGGTGATGAAAAATATATATATCAAAATTTCTGTGCAAGGCTCCTCAAAGGACATGTATATTTCACAAAATCTGCATGTTAAGTTCAAAAAATGGGGATCAGGTTTCTTAACACATCTGCAGACATGCTTACCTAAAATACCACCATGTGGCATGCACAGCTGGGTGCAGCTCTCAGAACCTGTAAATTCTTGACAAAGATGAGTGAGCCAGTGGCTAACTACAAGATGGGAGGTTATGCAACTCCACACCAACACAAACCCCGGGGAGGAGGGGGGAACTATCCTATTATGTCTCAGTCAGAGCATTTCTTTTCTAGTAGCAAAACAGCAGATGATTGGGGGGGGGGGGGGTGCATCTACATCACAACATACCATTCATTACTGTGCTGCTGTTAATTTGGTATAAGAGCCTAAAAATGCTACTTCAGAAATTTACCACCTCTTCAAAGAGCTCTAGGAAGTGTAAACACTTAAATTTGATTCACCATGATTTTTTTTAAAATTGCTGAGAGAATTGTGGGATAGTTTCTGACCAAGTGGGAATGTCAATTTACTACAGTGACCAAGGGATAGCACTGCAGTTAGAATTCAGGTTTCGGGTTCACGTCCTGTGTTTCCTGAACACACTGTGACAATTTCAGTGTCCTTCTTGGAAGGGCCCGGCCAAAAACCAGAGTATACCAGTTCTGCTTCTTTGCATCATGGTTCACCGCAGAAGAATGTATGATTATTATTTTTATTCCAATGAGTAACATTGTCAGGGGATGGGGAGACAGACATAGTAAAATGCAAATAGATTTGTTGGGACAATATTGTTTTAAAAATAACTATTCATGGCAGGAGGCTGAAACCTGGCAACACTATTAGTTTGAGCTTTAGGGCCTGGGTACATATTTGAGCTCAGATCTTTCTGGTCTATATGCAACTTATTAATGACTTTGGCACATTGGTTGTAACAACACCCTTCTCTTCCATAACCCCAGCTCCTGCACTTAGGTAGCTAAAACAACAGCTACCACACCCAAGATTTTAGCAGGAGTACAGTGGCTCAAGTGGCTTAGATGCTGACTGGAAGACAGGAGGTCAGCAGTTCGATTCCTGAGTACTGCAGGATGGAATGAGCTCCCGCCTTGTCCCAGCGCCTGCCAACCTAGCAGATCAAAATCAAGGAATCGCAAGTAGATAAATAGGGACCACCTCGGTGGGAAGGTAACAGCGTTCCGTGAGCATGGAAACGTCTGCAGAAGCAGACAGCGCTGGCTCTTAGGCTTTGAAACAGAGATGGCACTGAACCCTAGAGTCGGATACGACTGGCTTTCGAGCAAGGGAAACCTTTACAAAAGATTACAGAATACATGTCTTTAGGAAGACACTCTAAGGCAGAGGTTCCCAACCTACATCCCACGGGCTGGATCCAGCCCCTGAAGCCAATTCATCTGCCTGCGCCGCTCCTGGAAGGGGTGGTAAAATGCACCCGCACATGCGCCGCAGAACACTGTTGTAAATGACCCGCGGCTGTTGTAAATGCGTTTATGACAGCCATGGGTCATTTACGGCAGTGTTCTGTGCATGTGCGGGTGTGTTTTACTTCTGCTTCCAGGTTAGAGGAACCACATGACTGGCCCGCTCGACCACATGGCCTGAAAAAGGTTGAGAACCCCTGTTCTAAGGAGATTGCAAACAACTCCAGCAAGGATGGAATTTGTTCAATGGGCTTCGAAGGCTGACTGGGTAGAGTGAAGATGGAGATAGAAAAATGTATGGCAAAAGAGTGGGTAAAAAAGGAGGGTGGGGAATAAAACAGAGATACAAAACCAGTAAAAAAATATTATCAGAAATAGTCATTTCATTATTCACACCATGAATCTGCTTCGTAAAGGTGGGGAAAAAAGATGACAATAGATGACATCTGAGATAGAGATGTGAAGGCCCGGGGGAAACCGATTTTTTTTGAAAAAAACGATTTTTTTCAGATTTTTTTTCTGAAGCCTTTTTTGGTTTCCCCCCGAAAAAAATGAAAAAATAAAAAATATATTATAAAATGTTTTCTTTTAACATGATGAATAAAATATTTTAAAATAAGGCTGGGTTCAAATATTTTATAAATCATTTCTAAAAAAATATGTATGGTATCAGATTATTTTCCATTTTTCTGAAAATTTCCGTTCCCCCGGGAAAAAACGGTTTTTTTTCCGAGCTTCAAAATTTCCGGAAATTTTACATCTCTAATCCAAGATTTTAATGGAGTTTGAAATTGAGTACCAGTGTATTCACACATAACCTCAAACTATTAAAGGTAGCATCAAGTCAAAGCGATGAGTTTCTGCTCTTCTTAGTTCTGCTAATGTAACTCTATCACCTCCCTACTCTAGGCTTAAGCAATTGTGTCTGAGAAAGAATGACTTACGACAGTCCTGCAAAATAAGTCACAATCAATATCAGGATTTACGTGATTTAAAATAACTTTGGAGTGGTGTCAAGATGTTAGACAAATACTAAGCTGGGGTGAAGCTGAAAGATACTCTGCAGTATTGCTTGTTGTTACATAATGCCAAATTGCCTCTGACATATGATAATCCTATTAAGGTTTTCAAGGAAATGTTCAAGGAGTAGTTTGCCTCTGCCACTCTCCACAAAGTTTTCATTACCAAACAGGGATTGGAACTCTGCTTCCTTAAGTCTACACCCCACTAAGGTAAAGGTAAAGGTCGCCCTTGCTCAAAAGCCAGTTGTATCTGACTCTAGGGTTCAGTGCTCATCTCGGTTTATAGCCAAAGAGCCAGCACTGTCTGCATCTACAGACATTTCTGTGGACATGTGGCAGGCATGCCTAGACATTGAAGTGCACGGAATGCTTTTTTACCTTCCCAACGAAGTGGTCCCTATTTATCTACTTGCAATTTCTTGCTTTCAGACTGTTAGGTTTGCAGGAGCTGGGACAGAGACGGGAGCTCACTCCGTTGTTCAGTACTCGGGTATCGAACCCCGACCTTCCAGTCTTCAAGCTCGGGGTCTTAACCACTAAGCCATCGCACCCAACTAGCTCTCAGGAATTGTTGTTTATGGCTGCTGTTAATTCAGCATTCTGTTCCAATGTTGCTAGCAGACAGAGTAGCATAAAATAAATCCACAATATATTTCAGTTATGGCAGGTTAGAGGGCTATGCTGAGTAAGGTTAGTGTACAGAAGCTTAGCAATTTAGTCCACTTAATGGTATGTGCCAGAGGTGAGGGTATTTAGATTGACCTTTCAGAGTTCCTCTCAGGCAAAGTAAACAATGGCACAGAAGAGCCTTCATTGAATTCCATGGAGGCAGGGCTGAGATTTTTTTCCATCTTTCAAACACTTTCTCACCATGAAAGTGTTTGAAAGATGGACATAGACATGACATAGAACAGGGATTTCTATCTTTGAGGGCAACTTGCCTTTCCCCCTCCCCAATATCCCAGTCCCAAAGTCGGAAGCACATATACATCACATACTGTATACTACTCTACAATATTTTGTTTGGGAGCTCATTTTATCCTTGTTAAAAGTTTTTAAAGTTCACAGATAGCTATGGATCCTTATGCAGCTAATAGAGCAGAACCCCCAGCTCTCTCATGAAGTGTACAAAGCCTTGCCTTAGATAGCAAATCAGAGACAGCAGCTGATTGAGGGTGCCACAGTAACCAACCTTATGCCTCCCTCGCCACACTTTAAACAGTATTTTTTGAGGAGCCTATCCTCAGGTTTGGGCACGGATGGCCCCACAAAGGCAGAATCAGAAAGGGTCAAGGGAAGCAGAGTGGAGGAGACTACAGCATCTTATTGCCTCAGGTAGTATACCGCCATAGGGGTCATGTTGGCTTAGTGGTTAAGACACTGAGCGTGACAACTGGGAGGTTGGCAGGTTAGCAGTTCAAGACCTGAGTGCTGTGCAACAGAATGAGCTCCCATCGTTTGCCCAGCTCCTAGCAACGTAGCAGTTCGAAAGCAAGAAATTGCAAGTAGATTTTTAAAAAAGTACTGCTTCAGTGAGAAAGGTAACAGCATTCTGTGCGCTCCGGCATCTAGTCACACCTGCCGGATGACCATGGAGATGTTTGCAGATGCAGGCAGTGCTGGCTCTTTGGCTGTGAACAGAGATGAGCACTAAAACCTAGACTTGGATACAATTGGCTTTCGAGCAAGGGCAACCTTTACCTAGTATAATGCCTTCTGTCACATGAATGAAGCCACCTATGTGCAAAACAGAAACATTAGCACATTTGATCAAGGGTTTGCAGAATAACAGATGTGGAAGGAGCTAATTGAAGGTTCAGATACTAAGTAGCCACAGGATGCTACTAGTATCTGAAGGGTGGTGGTGGAATGGAGTATCCATAAGGAGAGCATTAAATACTCCACACTGCAACATTTTACCACAGATGCCATAGCAGTGATGGCGAACCTTGGCACTCCAGCTGTTCTTGGACTTCAATTCCCAGAAGCCCTGATCAGCAGGAGGGTTGACTTGGGCTTCTGGGAATTGAAGTCCAAGAACAGCTGGAGTGCCAAGGTTCACCATCATTGTCATATAGCATAAGGCTCATAAGCCATGGGTGGGTAGCTCATGGTATGGGACAAAGGGTGCATGGCCCCCACATTTGTGGGGCCCATACTTCAGTCACAAGCTGTCACTGGTATAAGCCTAGACCTCAAACAGAGGTTTATGGTGCATTAAATTGTTTCAGAAGCCTATCACTGCCAGAGGCAAAGGTGTAGCACCACTCAGCAGCAGCACCCCTCCACTCCCCCCCCCAATCCACACCTTTGGCTGAGGTGAGGGTATTTCTGTCTCGGCACTATCAGCTCACATTCTCCAAGTCAGATCCTGCTAGTCTTTGGTGCCATTAAGTCATTGCTATTCTAAGAGTATGTCTATCATTGCACCATAAGGTCAGAAACAATTTTAGGATGCATTCTCTCTTGCTGTTGGTAGCTAAAGTATCTGTCTCTGCTTCCTGTCTTGAACAGCTAATACACACCACAGTGCAGTGTGCCTTCTTATATAATGGCTGCTGGTTGTGCAAATGTTGTTGGTGGGTCAGGTCGTGTGATTTCAGTGGACCCAGTTTATATAAATGTAAACTCTGTGCTACAAATACCAGGCTTGGCTTCCACAACCAAAGTTTATCCATCACTACATGGATGTTCTCTATAATAATCTGCCCACTCTTCAAGGTCGGGGATGCCTATGTTGCTAACTATTAAGGCAACATGTTAATTTTCTGTTATTCACTTGCAGGGCTTTGTGGGCACTCTGACAAGGAGGAGATTAGGCAAAAATATTCTCATTCTCGCCAGTTGTCCAGATTTTCACCAAGTCTTCCCTCGACATCACTGGGAATTCCCATTTCCCCATGAAAGCGAGATCCTGGTCTTGTCCCCTGCCTTTCTTTATTTGTTCCCACCCACTGTTGATTGCAAAGAATCACTAAACCTTATGCAGCGCAGCACTCTTTCCAGTAAATCCTGTGCTGGAAATGTGCCGTTCCACAAAGGAATTGTAACCATCGTGCACGTCTTGGTATTTTTCTTCTTCTTCTGCACTTTCCAGGGGAATCCTGCGTTGAAACAATGCTATTCTATGTCAGCTTTGTAAGAATCCTACCCTGCTTGACATTTCTTCCAAGGGAGAGGGGGGGGGGAATGCCAAAAATCTTACAAGATTTTTCACATGATTTCTCAAAGAAAAAATAGAAAAGTCTTGCTGCTACAATAAAAGAGTGGTTTTTGAGAGACAGAAAGGCTGTAAGGTTCATAGCCATACAATCTGACATTCTGAACCACAGAATACTGCCACTGATTACCAAAGACCTGCCTCAGCCAGGTTGCCATTTTTGTTATTATTGCCCCGACCGTGCAAATAATGTTTTGCATAGTATGATCTTAATGTGTTGCATTGCCATTACCAAGAGGCCAGAGAAATACAGAGAAACAACTCTTTGGTTCCTTGTAGTAGGCTATTCTAAAGTTGCAACTTTG
Source organism: Bradypodion pumilum (assembly GCA_035047305.1). Taxonomy (NCBI): domain Eukaryota; kingdom Metazoa; phylum Chordata; class Lepidosauria; order Squamata; family Chamaeleonidae; genus Bradypodion; species Bradypodion pumilum. The sequence goes on from JAWDJD010000001.1 coordinate 96,193,636, forward strand.
AAATATTTATGAAAAAACCAAAGGGGGAGGAGGACCAAACACCTAAAATGAATGTTTAGATTCAAGGGGTGGCCAAACTTTTCAAGCCGCGGGCCAGTCACATGGATCTTCCCAAGGGAAGCAAAAATAAAATGTGCCCGTGTGTGTGCAAAATGCTGCCATAAATGCACCCGTGGCTGTTGTAAACACATTTATGACAGCCATGGGTGCATTTACGGCAGCATTTTGCACATACACAGGCGTGTTTTACTTCCACTTCTGGGAGCAGCGAGGGCACCATGGTGATGATTTGGCATAGTAGGCTGTAGTTTGACCACCCCTGGTTTAGAAGTAACTAGATATTGCTCATCACACGTAAGTAGCTTCTGTGTTACTCACTACACCTAAAAGTAGTAATGTGGTAACAAGTGATATTACTCAGTACACCCAAAAGTAATGTGACAACAAGTACCCCATAACAAACTAGTTACTTCCAAGTTTTGTTTTCTGCTCACGTTTGGCCACAGGGGAAGGAATCTCAGTGATGGCCATGAAATTTGGATGGTTGTGTGCCCCCCAAGCAGTGATGCATCCAATGCAAGAAAATTGCCCACTCTGACATATATGGTGTGCATAATATTATATCAGAAGAATGGGAGCCAACAAACATTCAGCTTGACATAAGCTTGTCTAGTAACCCTGGCAAATTTCATAATCAGGCTCTTCTAGAGATCATTCACCCTCATGATTCTCCCATGGATTCACCAACCATTAATAACAGAAGCATATGACATTCTTCCAGCAAACAAAGAATTGCTGACAAACTTGCCTGTTGGTCTATTAAAGGCATTAGCTATGATTGGTTACAAAGTTCTGTTCAGAAATTACATAACTGTATCTTATTCACATGAGGTCATAACACTATTTATCATCCACCACCCTATTTAGGTACAGTATTTTAAAACTTGAGTCAGTCTAAGTTTAGCCACTGTAACCTTTTGATCAGCTTCTTGAAAGCTACTCAAATGTAAAATCTGAACTATAAGCAATAGACCTAATAGGGGGGAAAGACTTTTTTTAGACAGATTCCCTGAAATCCTCCTTATACCTGTAAAAATGAAGCAGAATTTTTGGGTTATGCTAACACTGATTGACCACATTTTATTTACTGCCTTTGTATTTCATCTTTCCTCCAAGGAACTGTGGTCTGCCACAGCCTGTGGCTACAATCCTGCACAGTCAGAATATTTAAATTGCAATGACTTCAGTCTGACCTAAGCAGCCTTACTGTATCAGGATTGCAGCCATGGATATTTTAAAGCCTAAATCCAATGGGCAGATTAGCCCCACTAAATTAACTTCTGAATGGTGAGTAACTCTTACTGCTTCAACTACTCTAGTTGCAACTACTGTACTACTTAAATTCAAGACAGTGAATGGTAGCTTCTGAACCCGGTTTTCCAATTACTGTACTGGTATTGGTCTTTTTAAAAAGGTTTCAACATGCAATGGTATCAGTTACATTTTTCAAAATAAGTTCTCTCCATGAAATTGTTTATGTCAACAATGGGTCTAGAGGTCCCTTAGGACTGCAGTGGCTTAGTAGTTAAGACACCGAACTTGACTACTGGAAGGTCAGCAGTTTGAGACCTGAGTACTGCATGATGGAGTGATCTCCCATCTCTGTCCCAGCTCCTGCCAACCTAGGAGTCTTAAAGCAAGAAATTGCAAGTAGATAAATAGGGACTACCTCAGTGGAAAGCTAAGCACCGTTCCATGCACTCTAGTCATGCCTGCCACATGTCCACGGAAATGTCTGCAAATGCAAACGAGAATATATCTGATTTGAGTTATATGTCCAACAGTTATAGTTCATCACGTCTGGATATTTTATTAATTGATTTGAAGAACTTTAAACAATGAATAAATAATCAATACAAAGACTATTACATCAAATTGGAGCTGGTTTTTCATTTCTAAGAATTGTTATCTTGAAATACTCATTCGTTGCCACAAACGGATTTTTCTTGTTAGAAACAGAGATGAGCACTGAACCCTAGAGTCAGATATGACTGGCTTTTTAGCAAAGGTGACCTTTACCTTTACCTAGAGGTCCCTTGCCCCTCTCAAGATGTACTCTAGTGGGGTGGGGGGTCCTCTTTTTCTTCTTCTATGTCTAAGCAAGATGTGAAACTGCCAAAATGAAGGCACCGCTTGGTGAGTTCATTCAGCAGTTCCTTTCACCTTACCTAGTGTGAGAAAGATTAGCTGGCAACACAAGGTTGTCATTACCAGTGTATGCCCGATTGTGGATGGCTACAACTAAAAAAAGAGCAAACAACATTAATTCCACGATTTCACGTTATAGAAACCTTCATGTTACCTAAATTAATACATTCTACGAGTAGTACATGTATGAGAATCATTGACTGAGATCATATAAAATTCTGTTAAGGAGTGCATCTGAGCACTCTCCACACACTCCTTTGGGTTGTATGAAAGAAACTGGCTATGTTTTTTCATAGATTTCTTTGATAAAGATTATGCACAATCCTTACAAACAAATCTCACCATCTCATGGATTTTGCCCTGTAAGAATGAATTACGCTGTGAAAGGCATGTGTTCAGCTAAGATACATGATTTGCCAATACTGTACTGAACTCTTTGCCTTCTTCATTACTTGTTTCAGTACAAGGCAAGTAAGGATAGCTGTATCAAAACTGCCCTATAAGGTTATCCATAAAAATGATATTTCCTTGAAAGGTTAAGACAGTATGAAGTCATATCTATTGCTATGCAGTAAAACTATTGAATCAGCCCTTTACATGTGGATTGTTTTAAAATACACCACTTGGAAAATATGTACATGTTTCCTGCCAAACATGGAACCACTAAGTATTTAAAATAGAGCAATGGTTTCACTAATTGCAGCTGGATCCATCAACTAGAGTAGAATAGAGTAGAGTAGCCTGATTACTGCTAGGATTAGCATCAACAACATAAACAATGTTTCGCATTGAACTCAAAAGCATTATTTGTTGTTATTCTTGTCCAAGAACAACTTGTACTCGGTATTTAACTTGGGTGTTCATGAAGCAGCCCTGAGAGCACCTCTGTGCTTAAAAGCAGTTGTCTTAGTACAGGGATGGCCAAACTAGGGCCCATAGGCCGGATCCAGCCCACAATGCCAAATCATCTGCCTCACCCTGCCCTCACAGCTCCCAGAAGTGGAAGTAAAACATGCCCGCACATGCGCAACATGTTGCTATAAATGCACCCACAGCTGTCGTAAATGTGTTTATGACAGCCGCTGGTGCATTTACAGCAGCATTTCGTACATGTTTGTTTTACTTCCACTTCCGGTGGGAGGAACCACATGACTGGCCCACTGAACTATGTGACTGGCCCACAGCCTGAAAAGTTTGGCCACCCCGTCTTAGTATGATCCATACTTGCCTTTCTAGATGGTTCCAGTTTACACTCTGGGCAATTAAAGTAGCCAGCCATATTCCAGGCTACCTTAAGTCCGAAACATAATATTACATGTTGCAAACTATATCAATATTTTAGAATATTTTATGATCATTAACTATTACAGTATTTATATAATTCGAAGCTGGATTGTTTTAACATAATGGTGGAAATACAGAAGCGAAATGTACAGTGCATAAGGCTGATGACATCATCAGCCACAGCAGGTATTCACTAATTAAACATTTTCTATTCTCCCCCAACCTCAGTTCAAAGGCTCCTTTGGGACCCCATTCATACGGTAATATGGAAGCCACTGGTGGTCATCCCATGTTGTGATTTTTAGAAAGACTTCGCCATGGCATCCAACAGCATCCATAGGATCCCAATGGAATTTCAGGGGTTTAGAGAAGATCCTGGAAACTTTGTATTTCTCAAAAAACACCACAGCTAATGACATCATCAGACTTATACAGCAGAAGTAAATTTCACTGCTGGATTTCTAGCCATTATTTCTATTATTTTTGTTTTTTCCTATTGATGTCTTTAATGGCACTCATATGTAATTTTACTGAGAAGTCAGCCCCATTATTTTCAACAAAGCTTATTCCCCAGTAAACCTATCCATGTTTCAGATTTACACATAGTTTTTAATTATCTGTATGACAATCATATAATCAATACTTCCCATCATTTTGGAATGAATGCCATTATTGCATTGATACAAGTTGCCAGTAAACGTTTAAAAATATACAGCACCTTTATTTAAACTACAAGTCAGGTTCAGAAGATCACTGTTTCCTCTACAGCATATTTTTCCTGTTCGTCCTCAGCTCTAGAAAATACAAATTAAAATAGGTGTCTCTGAGCACATTAAAAATAATCCTCCCCTTCTCTAACTACCTGCACCCCGCGTATCCCATTTAGACTGGACTTCCATTTCAGAAGGTTTAAATTCAGAGCGTAAGAAGTTATTTTTCATACAATTCCCAGAATCCTTCATCCAATCTAGACAGTGGCAATGTTGGCCGGAAGATCCTGAGAGTTCTCATCCCAAAGTTACTTCTTCCAGCAAATCTAAGTCAGACATAGGCTCTTCTAAAGTACTGATGTACACAATGAGACTAATATCCCTGTCTTCAGGCTCTCAGTCAGTATCTCCTAGGCTCCAGATAGCCAACATACAGTGATACCTCATACAACGTCCAAACCTGGTTCCACAAGTTTGGACTTTATACAGATTTGGACTTTGTATGAGGCATGCAAAATCCTAGCCGCGATGCCTCATACAATGTCCAAATCCTTGCCACGATGCCTCATACAACGTCATTTCCATAGAGAAACATTGTACTGTAACAGCACAGACTTCAGGGCAAAGTCAAGGAAACAGACAGGAAACTGACAGAACTTTAAGAAATCATTGTCTAAAGGCTAAAAACATTACAAAAACATGTCAAACAACCCTGATTGTCCAAGAACCTGAAGAATGCTGCAAAAATCCCAGGAATGCTTCTAAAAATTCTGACAAAAAAATTCAAAAAAATCCAAAGTCGTGCTCAAAACCACTCCTAAACACTTTGCCTCATGCAAAACCCACAAGAGCAATGCACGCATGTGTCCTGCCTTTTATACTGCCCAGGCACAATGCAACCTGGGAAAACCCCAATGCCTCATACAAAGTCGCACAACTTTGTACAAGGCAACTTTTTTCAAGGAATTAGGCGATGTTGTATGAATCCGATGTTGTATGAAGCGGACTTTGTATGAGGTATTACTGTACTTATTTTCTGAAATAAATAAGAGGCTATTTAATCTTAACAGCCTCCAGGAGGTTTTTTGACGCTGAACAGCAAGACTTACCCATCCTCAGAGACAGGAGCCAAAGTGTTAAAACAGGGTATGCAGTAGAGTAACAGAGCCTCTAGTTTCCTTCAATCCCTGCCATCTCCAGTTAAAAGAGATGGGGGGAAAAGATCTCTGCCAGTCAGAGTAGACTACACTGGACTGCATGGACCAACTGTCTGAGCAGATACAAGGCCGCTTCCTATACTGTATTCCTAACTCTAGCATTTTTGAATGAGTCACCAACTGGAGCAAGCCTTCTAATTGGGAGCAATGAGTCATACTGAGGGAAAAGAGGCAGTCTCTCTCACACACACTCCCTCCCTCACACACACTGAGGTAATCAAGCTGTACTACTATAACATTAGGTGCAACTGAAAGGTCCAGTCTCACCCAGTATTACAGATGCAGCAGAAGCTTTTCCAGTTTTAGTACCTTGAAGAAAACACCAATAGGAAAATCCCTGACACCACGTACAAAAGATATCGGAAAACAACAAGGCAGACATCTCTCGGGTAATAGGTGCAACAGACACACATGAAGCTTGCTTACAACTTTATGACCCTCCGGGTATCATATAGGACAGTGGTGGCTAACCTTGGTACTCCAGTTGTTCCTGGACTTCAATTCCCAGAAGCCCAAGTCAGCACACCCAAATGATCAGGGTTTCTGGGAATTGAAGTCCAAGAACAGCTGGAGTGCCAAGGTTAGCCGCCACTATCATAGGACTTTCATATCCATCAGTCTTACCCTACACAGTAAATGGTCAGAAATGATGGGAGTTGTATTTCAGCAACCTCTATAGAACACAAGCCAGGACGCTCAGGCTCCGCCCCCCCCTCGGACTTAAAAGTCGGGGTAGGCTGGACGCCGATGCCGGCACGGTTCCTGGCCCCGGTTGGGGCGAAGAGGACTTAAGAGGCCTTAGGAGGCCGGCCGCCGCCTCCTCCTCGCAGACACCCACTCCCTCGGTCTGGCATTTGTCACGGGGGAGCATTTCCACCTGGGATCCGGGGCGGCGAGGACTTAATAGCCGGCTGCCGCCGTCTTGCCTAGTCTGGTGGTTTTGTCCTGCTGATGTGCCTGGGCTCTGATGTGGTCATCGAGTCTGGTCCATGTTAGGACTGTTTATGGGCGTTGAGCCATGGCTCCATTCCTCCCTCCCCTTTTTTGGATTATTTTGTAAACTGTAAATTGTTTTTGATTCATTTTACTGTATTGCTACATAATTTCACATTTTGTATCTGCAAATTTGCATTTTTGTTTTGTAACTTTATAATTATTGCCTTGTAACTTTGTATTATTGTATTTCGTTGTATTATCGTATTTTTGTATATTTTTGAATGCTGTGAACCACTTTGGGTCGTTGCAAAACAAGGAAAGCGGTATATAAAAAATAAATTCAAATTCAAACTTCTACTATGTGTAAGGTAAAGGTAAAGGTTTCCCTTGCTCGAAAGCCAGTCGTATCCGACTCTAGGGTGCAGTGCTCATCTCTGTTTCTAAGCCGAAGAGCCAGCGCTGTCTGCTTCTGCAGACGTTTCCGTGGTCATGTGGCAGGCATGACTAGACACGGAACGCTGTTACCTTCCCACCGAAGTGGTCCCTATTTATCTACTTGCAATTTCTTGCTTTCGAACTGCTAGGTTGGGAGGACTACTATGTGTACTCATTTTTATTTCTGAGATGGGAGATAGACAAAGAAGCAGTTCAACCTGATGTTCTCTCCGGGGCTGATATGAAACAGATTATCTATTCACAAACATCAGGTTGTTTCATTATCCAGGACTTGAAGCTTACTGCTAGAACAGGTTCTCTGCACAGAGTCCACATGTTCAATCCTCAACATTTGTTGGTTGCAGGCTGGCAAAGAAGACTGCCTGAGTCATGGAGAACCGCTGCCAATCTATACAGACAATAGTGAATTAGAATAAAATCTCAGCATATATTTAGCAGTACCTGATAGTACAGAACTAATCCGTGTTTCTCTTATTAATAGGTATTTGATTCATCTCCTACCTTTTCCCCAGAGATTCATGGTACCTTACAAGATTCAAAAAGGTATGGATAAAAACACACAAAAATTATCCTATTAGGTAAAGGTCGCCCTTGCTCAAAAGCCAGTCATATTTGATTCTAGGGTTTGGTGCTTATCTCCATTTACTGTATACCCAAAGAGCCAGCGTTGCCTGCATCTGCAGACATTTCTGTGGACATGTGGCAGGCGTGGAACACTGTTACTTTCCCACCAAAGTGGTCCCTATTTATCTACTTCACAAACGCCAGCTGCAGGGGGCTCTGGAGGAAGCAGATTATCTGGACCCCTTTCAATCAGGATTCAGGCCCCGGACATGGTATGGAGATGGCATTGGTGGCACTGATGGATTATCTCTGACGGGAGCAGGATGGTGGTCATCCGACCATCCTTGCTCTCCTTGAACTCTCAGTGGCCTTCGATACCATCGACCACAGTATCCTTCTGGAACAGCTGAAAGGATTGAGGATCCAGGGCATTGTGTTGTCCTGGTTTTCCTCTTTTCTGGAGGGCCGTACCCAGTCGGTGTGGTTGGAGAGTGAGAGATCCAGCCCTAGGCCCCTTAAATATGGGGTGCCGCAGGGCTCGGTGCTCTCTCCCCTCCTTTTTAACATCTACATGAAACTGCTGGGTGAGATCATCCATTCCCACAGGGTGCGGTACCATCAGTACGCGGATGACACTCAGTTGTACATCACTTGGCCCCAGTGATGTGGTCAAAGTCCTGTCTGGATGCCTGGAGGCCGTTGGGGTCTGGATGGGGGACAATGGGCTTCAGCTCAACCCTGGCAAGACCAAGTGGCTTTGGGTTGGGGGTCTGGGGTTATCCAGTGAGCTACCACCTCTAGTCTTGGATGGGGCAAGTGAGACCCAGTGAGCAACTTGGGGGTCCTCCTGGACCCACGACTGCTGCTAGAAGAGCAGGTGGCGGCCGTGGCCAGGAGGGCTTTTACTCAACTTAGAGTAATTCACCAGTTGCGCACACTCCTGGACCGGGACTCCTTACTCATGGTCACTCATGCTCTGGTTACCTCCAGACTAGATTACTCTAATGCGCTCTACATGGAGTTGCCCTTGACGACCATTCGGAGACTACAGCTGGTTCAGAATGCAGCTGCACGGGTGGTGATGGGATGTGGACGTTATGCCCGTGCTTCCCCACTACTCCGGGAGCTGCACTGGCTACCAGTTTGCCTCTGGGTGCAATTCAAGGTGCTGGTTTTGACCTTTAAAGCCCTATATGGCAGGGGGCCAGGATACCTGCCCGTCCAACCAGAGTGGAGCGGAGGGGCTCCGTAGTTGTGCCTTCAGCTAGAGAGGCCCGCTTCTCTGACACACGAAGAAGGGCCTTCTCCGTGTCCACACCAGCCCTCTGGAACCTCCTGCCAACAGAATTGAGGCTACAGACAGAACTGCTGCCCTTCAGGAAAAGTCTGAAAACCTGGCTGGCAGGGCAGATGTGGGGACTTAATGGGAATACGGCTACAAACTGTTGGCTCATCCTCAGTTAGTACTTAGTTATTATCCCTCCCTTTGTGTTGTTGTATCCCCCATTCCCTTTTATTTCTTTTTATTCTTTTAATTGGGGTGGGGGGTAGTTGGGTGGGGAAGTGAGTGGGCGATTTGGGATTTTAAAATCTGTTTTTATACATTTTTAACTGTTGTACACCGCCCTGAGTCGGGTTCTCCTGATTGGGTGGCATATAAATTTAAATAAATAAATAAATACTTGCAATTTCTTACTTTCAAACTGCTAGGTTGACAGGAGCTGAGATAGAGATGGGTGTTCATTCCGTCATGCAGTACTCGGGTTTTGAACTGCTGACCTTCCGCCTCCCAGTCACTGTCTTAACCACTTGCGCCACTGTTTGTTTTACTGTTTGTTTCAACATTTTGAGAACATTTTGTGTCCTCTTGAAGAGAAAGGGGAGGAATGAATGAACGAATGGATTTCTTATTGTTTGATTTGGCAATTTAAGGTCACACATTAAGATCCTACCAAAGGGGCTTGAAAATTTTCAGCCTTGGAAAGGAACCTATGTTAAAATGAACACCAGAAAATCTCAGGAGTTGTGGAACAGTAAGAAATCAAAGCACTCTCTAGGCATGAAAACAGTACAGATTTGATTTTAACAAGTCTTACTAGTGTGAGGCCTGGAATTGGATGCTCATTTCATTATAGAACAAATTAGGGAAGGAGACCATTAGGGACCTACAGGAATAAGATCAGTTATCAGGACATTCAGCTTGAGACAGCAGAAACCATAAGATTGTATACATCTGTCAACCTCAGTTTCATACAAATTCATCCAGACGTGGTTGTGTGACAGACTGGAATACTTTTTCATCTGCAAACAAATGCATATACATTTCTCTGTGTATTTTCCAAACTCAAAATGGATGCTTTCAGGAACAAATTTTTTCAAATAGCTGCCTTTTTCGGGTGGTGGGGTGGTACACATTTGCTTCATTGACTAAAGCAAAAGACAAATTCGGTAAATTCCTCATCTATCACTGGTACAAACTTTTAAGTAAAACATGTAGAGTTGCTAAAACACAGGCAATAAGGCTGAAATTCTATTTGCTTAGTGTAATAAATAAGTCACACTCAGCGTAGGCCCATTCAATCAAACTGGTGAGTCAACTCCTCGATAGGATTTGATTCAATATACAGTACATTCTCTATTTGCAACTGACTATGTTAAGCAACAGGATTTCAGCCATTATCTATAGAAGTCTTTATAAAAGTGGGCAGTTGCTAAGCTAAGTCAACATTTTAACTTCTTTCATATGTTCCTTTCTTCATTGGATATATACCATTTCAGGTGCCCGCTGATGCATTTCCAGTGCCCATGGGGAGGTTTCCTTAACCCATGCTATGCAGCTCTTCCAGGCTGGTAAGGCGGCGGCGGTGGTGGTGGTGGTGGGGGGAACACAAGTCAGACCTGCAAACAGTATGAGCAGACGTGATCCAGCCCCTGGCATAAAAAGTTTGAGAACCCCTGGATTAGAAGCTTGATACTGCACACCAGAATGGTTATAGAAGCATGAAGATAAAAGCAACATGTATGCTGGCAGAAGTCCAACAAAATGCACCTTGCAGTGTTAATGATGTAACCTTTGAGAGGTCACTAATTCATAGGGTCATCATTACCTTTGAAGCAACCTCCTGGCTTATTCTGGGAGTCACTAAAGCAGCAATATTCATAACAATGCAATCTAAATACAGTTATTAAGCAGTACTACAACGTGTTTGTCTGTTGAAAGAGCAAAACAATCAATTTCCTGTACAGTAGTTGTTATTTTTAATATATTATACACTGTCCAGAAGCTCTGGTTATTGGGTGCTTTAGGAGTGCAACACATTAAAAATGTTAAACTATCTTATCCCTCACACATTGTTAAAAAAAAAGACATTTTCAGACAAGATGAAAGTATCAACAGTGTAGTGCTTAATGCTCATAAAAGAGTGAGAAGAGTATATTAAAGGCCTTTCCCCAACATGACATCTGGGTTCTTGCAAAAGGGGGGAGGGAGGGAGTGGAGGGGGGAGGAGAACTGGCCATCTGTCTTGTGCTATGAAAGGGCAATTACTTTGTTATGAAAGTTTCCCTTCACATTTCCCTGCACTTCTACATAGGGCTCTTGCCTATTGGTAGAATAAATGCCAGCTATTTTTGGAAAGAATGGGAAATATTTTGCAAGTTCAGAATGGGGAGGATGTCTAACAGATGTGCAACTGCAACAAGTGGAACATTTTTTGTGTGTACTGGAAATGGGATGGCTTGCTTAGCAACAACTTTCTCCATTATTCTGAATAAAAACCCCAAAAATCCTAGCACATGTCAAAAAAAAAAAGCCTGGAACAGATTAACAAAATAGAAAGAGCTGCAGCAGAAGCATATTGTTTCATGCTGCACTAAATAATTTAAATTTCTTAGATTTTCAATGGATTTTTAATTATACCCAGAGCTGCCACCTTCCCTAATAGGTAGGATGCAAATATCCAAGTAAACAAATGTATAATGTGTGAGTGGGACATAAATATCCTAATGACTAATGAAATGTCTGCTTATCAGAGCCATAGTGAGCAGGATTAGCTACCTAGGCAAAGAGCACTGACTCCCACCCACCCCACCCTGATGGCCTGAACACATTCCCTCTTCCAAGGAAAAAATGAGAAGAATGTCACGTCCTCCCAAAAGAAAGAGAAAGGTTATGTTTTTAAATAAAAGAAAAAGAACACCATGGCTCTGCCCTGCCAAACAATGATAAGGACTGGCACAGCTGTGTACTCTAGGCCAACGTCCCCCAACCTTTGAGTTTTGGACTTCAATTCCCAATGAAGTCTAAGTCACTACATTGGCTGAAATGTAGTGCTTTGGGGGAAATGACTGCGTCTAGGCAGATTCATTCCCCTCCCCACCCCTGGAGAAAGAGGAGTAGGACCTGCCAACCACAGACAGCTGTGGCACTACATGCATAGGACACCAACTCATAACATCACAAAACTCGGAGTCACCCTACGACCAACAAAGGGCAGCAGGTCTGAAAAGGTAAGATGAAGGTTATCCTAAGCTCTGGAAAGAGCAAGACATTTCCTGCAGCCCCCAGCCATTTAGACCTCTGCTTGTCCTATCCAATGGTTCCATTCTCTGCAATTTTACCCTCCTCAAACCTTCCACTCCCTCCCAGGCAGTCTAAAGTTTGAGTGAAAGTGATTGTGAGGTAAATGGGCCTCACTTTGTTTCAATCCTGCCCCCCCCCCCAAGACCCAGGAGATAAGGCCCAATGAACTCAAAGTGGTTGGTGTGGATTTTCCTTCTCCTTTTGAGGTACAGTATGTTTAATTCATATTGTCCTCTTCTAATCTGTTTCTTTTTCACCTCAATACTTTAGCCTGAACCCAGTTTATTTATATATTAAATTAGGTACCCATATAATAGTGAGAAATCCTGCCTTCTAGTACAAAAGGCACATACACACACATTTGCTCCAGAGTCTGTGTGACAGCCCATTAAATACTTGAAGACAACTACTCTGTCATCATTTAACTCTTCTCCTAGCTAAATAATATACCCAACATCTTCAACTTCTTTTCAAGGGACTCAGTCTTCCAATACGCATTAATCTATATAACTAAAATCCAGGTCCGGCCCTGTATGTTCCTTATACAAATCCACACACCTGCACCGATCGCGCTGAAACTCGGCACACACGTACCTTGGGCTGAAGAGACGGTCACTGCGGGGATGACAAGCCCCATGGGGAGGGGTACTCCCCCTAAGTCAATCCACAAAGGGGACGCCCCCACCGTCAGGTGAAACAGCAAGGGAAAAAAGCCAACCAGAGGGGTTGTGATGTCACTGCCACAGCTCAACCAATTCCCAGCTGACCAGATCTGGGGCTCCATGACATCACAGGGCCCCTAATACAAAGCGACACCCCTGCACTGATTGTGCTGGAAACTGCGTGCATGCCTACCATCAACGTCTGGGGTGGCCGACGTGGGTAACCGGCAGCCCACCTCGAGGTCCTTGCCCCCGAAAAGGGGCTGCAATGCCCGCCCCCTGGCTGGCAGAAATGACCAGGGGAGGTGACTGTGCATGCACGAGAATCCACACATGCGCTTAACCCTGCCTGGCATTCCAGGCTGTGGCGCATGCACGAAATTCCACGCATGTGCCAAAGTCTGCCCGGCATTCCAGGTGGCACACAGCCTAGCCGCCAGTACGGATGATGGCAATTATGGCCATTACAGCCACCCCCACCCCAGTGACTTCTGTTGGTGGGTGGCCACAGCAGCATGGCTCCTCTGCACTCCTGAGGCACGCCTCGGGGGGGAGGAAGAACCCACAGCCAGGGGACGGGCGGAGGACAGGACGCGGCTGCTGCCTTCTGCAGGCCTCCCACTCCCCAAAATGGGTCCTCTGCTCACCCGCCCAAATGGAGCCTCCCTTCCGCCTGACACAACCCATGGGAGGACGGAGGGGCCGGGCTGTGATGGCTACCCACTGACTGTAGTCGCTGGGGAAGCTAGCAGCGGAGGCCAGTCAGGCTAAGATGGCGCCTTGCGGCGGAGCTGAGAGAGCAGCCACGACGACAGCAAACAAAAAGGTAAGACAGCTGTGGTGGGGGGCAGGCCCGGGTCTCTCCTTGGCCCGGGTAGGTTACCCCTGGGCAATGCCGGGTCCTCTGCCAGTCTGTTCTAAACACACTGCAGCATGTTCTTGAAACCACTATGACTGGTTTAAAAGAAGATTCTTTCCGGCAGGTCTAGAAGAGGGATGGAGCAATTGTACCATCTACATTGGGTTGGCCAACCTTGGCGTTTTGTTTCCTTGCTTTGGAGGTGACATCAGAGAGGAAAGGTTTCAAAAGGGGAAGGTAACTTTCTTATCACCCAAACAACCCCTTTAGCAGGGCTTTGATCTTCTCCAAGGAGTGAGTGTGGTTTTGCTGTAGGAGGTGGCTGGACAACAGTTTTTAATTGACCATCTCAAATAGCTACCAAAGATACCTGTGACATAGGGCGGGGGTGCTATCCTTCTACTTATGAGCCAGTTCAAACTGGACAGAAGAAACGCCCTGCCAGAAGAAACGGCCTAATGGGTCAGCACAGAGGGGGCTTTCTTAGCATAATCACACATGGACCAGAGAGGCTGCACTGTCTAAGTGGGCCCAAAATAAGCAAAACGAGAGTCCGTTCTGTAACTTTTTCCTTAACTCGGTTTTTTCTGTAAAACAAGGCATTCGCATAAGAATGCATTGGGGGGGAAACCATTCCCCAACCCACCCAATAATAATAATAATAATAATAATAATAATAATAATAATAATAATAATAATAATAATAATAATAATAATAATAATAATAATAATAATAATAATAATAATAATAATAATAATAATAATAATAATAATAATAATAATAACAACAACAACAACAACAACAACAACAACAACAACAACAACAACAACAACACTCTAACTCCTCTCCAGCCCACTCTACTGCCACCCACAGGGCCCAGAATGGCTGTGGGTGGTCTTTTATAGCCCACCAGGTGCAATGCGCTCTGGGAAATAGCATTCTGTAAAATGGGTTAATTTTCTGTAAAACGGGACATGTTTTCAGCAAAAAAAACCTTATGTAAAATGGAGTTTCTGTAAAATGAGGCTTCTGTAAAACGGGGTTTTACTGTATATGCGAATACATATTTTTTCCAACTAATGTCAAGCACATGTGTACAGGAGTTGGGAACTGAGCCAAGGAGGATACTGGTATCTAGAGAAGGCATGGACTGTTCAAAGGCCCTACCTTTGCGATCTCTTACTAATTGCAAGTAGCAGATGATTCTCCTCAGTGGTTCCTGAGCCACAATTTAACATTCTAAGAACAACAGCATTTGCTGTTCAGAACCATAGGACACAGTCTATGTTAGCAGAACAAGAGCAATCTGTGGTTTGCTAGGTATCTTACCTCTTCTACACATCCAGTAGTTGGGTCAAAGAAACTGTAATGCCTCATCCCCAATGCTTTATGATGACTATAACAACTGTATAAGTTATGATTGGTGATTAATGTCTGCATTCTTTCATAGAAATGAATGTTGATGACTGCATTTCTTTCTTTCTTTTTGGCAACTATTTATTATAGCCATTATCCAATGGTCCATAGGATCGCAAAGAGTCGGAATCGACTGTGCGACTGAACAACAACAACAATGATCCACTGATGCAGCAGTTCCACCTTACAATCCTGACACCTTCTGATGACCAGAAATTTCTGCTTGTGCTTTTTAATAAAAAAGACAACATATAGAGAAAATTATGGTGTGAACATTTTCTAGTTTCCCTACAACCTTGGGTAACAATAGCCTTTGTTGGAACACATTTGACCAAACGGCCAAATCATACCATACCTCCCATAATTCCCAGGAGTGCATGTGCACATTGGCTGGGTATATGTGCGCATACCTGCACAAATCACACAGGCACTGTTTATTGGGTAGGAATTGACCAAAAGTTACAATTTGGCTTACGCTAAACAACAGGATTTTGGATGATATTTTCCATAGTGAAACCTTCAAGCTACATATCAGGCTTAAATAGCAATTTCCTCTCCTTTGTAAATGTATGTGACTTTGTTAGACAGACAGAAGTTGGTCTCCTTTCTACAATGAGTTTCTGATTTAATAGTGCTATTGACTTTTGTTTTGTTATAATTCAATACTTTTTAAAAATTCTTTTGCTTAAATTGTTCAGTAAAAAACTATGTTTCTAAATACAGTACTGTATTGTTATCTACACTACATTTATAAAACAGAAATCTCAAATGGGGAGGATCTTTGGTTTGAAGCAAAAATTTATAGCTTACTAAACCTACAAAATAAAGACGTTCAGGCCATAGAAATTGTTACTTGGACATACTGGTACACCCTTCTTCCCCCTGAACTAATAACTTGAGCAAACACAATAGTGAGAGACACTCTTTTATCCTATAATGGGAGGGGGAAAACTTTCCTACTTAGGACTGAACCATTAAACACAATGAGACTTTCTCATCTTAAAATGGATAAACTCAAGTAAACTTGTAAATATTGCATAACTATGCAGAGATCTTCTACATATCTCTGCTGTCTGTAGTTATCAACTCTTCTAAAGCACTAGTGATGCTCTGGCTGAACTTTACCAATTAATAACTATAATAAACCCATTAATCAATAGAGATGTAGTGCTAACACCTATGTAACTTCCATTGATTCAATAGGCTTACTCTACTTTCAATTTACTGTTGCATTTTAGCCACTGTATAGAGTGGCAAGTGGGAGTAGCCTATATATAACCTTTGGGCAGAATGTTAAAGGACAAGAAAAGCACACCAATGTACCTGTGTTTTCAAAACTGTGTGATATGTGGCCTGTATAGCTTCAACCACAACTTTCAGCTTTAAACTGGTACTCTTTTTACCTCAGAATTATGCTAGAGATATTAATACCGTACCAGCCTACCACACAAGTCTATTGAAAGGATGCCTGACTGATAAAATAATGTTATGATCTATATTTTCTAGTATTTTCTGTGAATAGTACCAATCCAGAGTTAACTGGCAACCAAAACACACTGTTTCTGCCTCTACTTTCAAAGACCATGCCATTTTACAACCAATCCTTACCAAGCAAGGAGAAGACTCATCTAAATATTTAATAATTAAATGCAAAATACTGACTGTCTTCATTTCAGGACACTGTAGGTTACTATTAATGGACCTTACCTAAACATGTAAACATTTAGTCAGCTTGAGTGAAATGTAATGTTGCTGAACTCTGTCTTAAAGAATCTCTCCAACCACAAAACTGGCAACATCTCTTTTAGTAAATATCACTTGTATGTAGGTACTACTTCCGCAAAGATTTTACACTTTATTCTCTGCACACTTCATCAGAAGCAAGTTCTACTGATTTCTGGGTAGGAAATGACAGGTGCAGACTAAAAGCCCGTGCCTATTTACTTTGAAGTCAGTTCTTCGGAACTCTTTTGGACTCACTTCCAAGGAAAGAGGAATACAAACGAAGTGCACAACCACAATATTATTTGTACCCATGTGAGAGTAACTTCCATGAAGTAACCATATAAACCTTTGTAAAGCTAGGCCACCCAACTTGGAAAACTCCCTCTCGTGTCAACTAGCGGATCTGGTAAAAAGATATATAATCTTGCCAGTTCTACAGTTCTCAATCCAAAATATATTCAAGGTGGCTCAAAGCCAAACACAGACCAGAGCTGTCACACCACAGCATAAAACCTGTTTTGCATCATAAGGTTCAGATTCAATTCCTGGCACTTCTAGAAGAAAGGATGGGGAACGGATGGGGCAGGGGGACCCCGATCTGACAAGCTGCTCAACAGCAGACTTGCCTAATGGTCTGTCTCTCTATAAAACTTCTCCGCATTACAAATAACAAACTTTCCAGAAAGCAACAGGTCTTTATTCTCAGGAAAACATGCACAGCATTGCAGTATAAATTGATGCCACCCTTGATACTATCAATTGTTATGGTAGAACCCATAACAATTGATAGTATCAACCCTGGTGGTGCAGTGGTTAAAAACTGATGTATGGCTGTACTGCAGCCAGAACATTATGAGTTTGATCCTGACCACGGCTCCAGGTTAACTCAGCCTTCCATCTGTCCAAGGTCTGAACAAGGAGTACCCAACATGATGTTGTTTTTTGGGGGGAGGGAATGCTAATTAACTTGTGAACCACCCAGTGAGAGTGCACTGAGTGCTATGGGGTGATATATGCTTTTGCTATTTTGCGTATATTTTTGGTTTTAATTATTGCACACCACCCAGAGTGGGAAAACATCCTTGACGGGTGTACAGAAATCTAATAAATAAATAAATAAATCTGGAAGAAATGCAATCTTATGCACATTTACTGGGGAGCAAGTACGGGGGCGCGGGTGTTCCTAGCAAGCGAGGGTAGGCTTGAAGCCTTAATAGTCTTTCTAGGGCAGGGGTGCCCAAACTTTTCAGGCTGCAGGCTGGTAACGTGGTTCAAGGAGCCGGTCACTATGGCCAGGGGGCAGGATGTGCAGTCCCCGATGCCAATTCATCTGGCCCACGAAGCCCTCGTTGCTCCTGGAAGGGCTTCCAGGAGCGACGAGTGCTTCGTGGGCAGGATGAATTAGCATCAGGGGGCCACGTCCGGCCCCCGGGCCATAGTTTGGGCACCCCCTGTTCTAGGGCGACTAGAGGCTCTTTTGGGGAAAGTTGCCTGCAAGGCTGCAACTCTTTCTCTCTCTCGTGGGTGGGGGCACAGCAAAGGCAAGCAAGAATAAATACTGTACCGTTGGTTGCTTCTTCTTTCCTTCTTCGCGCTAAGGCAGCGATCACCCCGTTTCCCACAGGCGGTCAGAGCGGCAGCTGCTGCGGGGGGAAGCGGCCCTCGTTACTCCCGTAGTCTCCCAGCTTGGGGAATCCTGGGGGGGTTGCAGACAAGGGACCCCCCCTCCATTGGGGCTTCCCCGGCTGGGGGCTTCTGCAGGAAATGGAAAGCCGCCCCCCCCCGGGAGATATAGAGCACCCAATCTAATCTCCCGCTGCCTTCGGGCACGATCGGGGACTGAACCGGGTTTTTTTTTTCCAGCGGGGGAGCCCGGCAAGGTCACACGAGGCGCGGGGGGGCTCGACAGACCAGCCCTCGCTCTGTTCTCCGCCGCATCTCCGGCAGATGGGGGGGGGGGGGGGGGAGAGATGGAGCCTTCCTTCCAAGCGCCAGAGGGGAATTGCCGCCCTCTCCCGGGGCGCGGTGGTTATGGCAAGCCGGGCCAAGGGGAGGGCTGCTGCCGCGGGAGGTGCCCGTACTGCTTCCCCCGCCGACGCCGACGCGGGCTAAGCTGAATCCTAAAAATGGACTCGAGAGCGCGCCAGGCCTGCCATTAGGCGGCTACTGAGTCACCCGCTGGCACCGGCCTTTGTTGTCCCTGGGTGGAGCCCGGAGTTTCCTGTTACCGGTTGCGCCCAACGTTAGGACAGGACAGCCAAAGGCTGCTGGCTTCTGGGTGGTTTGGGGGTGCCCTTCCCTATTATTATTATTATTATTATTATTATTATTATTATTATTATTATTATTATTATTATTATTATTATTATTATTATTATTATTATTATTATTATTATTATTATTATTATTGGATTATACCCCGCTCTACTCAAGCAAAAAGGCCGAGTCAGAGCAGCTTACAACACATTAATATAAATACAATTACAGCAGAAAATTAATATACATAAAATTCTAACAATATATTATTATTATTATTATTATTATTATTATTATTATTATTATTATTATTATTATTATTATTATTATTATTATTATTATTATTATTATTATTATTATTATTATTATTATTATTATTATTATTGGATTATACCCCGCTCTACTCAAGCAAAAAGGCCGAGTCAGAGCAGCTTACAACACATTAATATAAATACAATTACAGCAGAAAATTAATATACATAAAATTCTAACAATATATTATTATTATTATTATTATTATTATTATTATTATTATTATTATTATTATTATTATTATTATTATTATTATTATTATTATTATTATTATTATTATTATTATTCCATTTCTATACCGCTTTCCTTCCCCTAGGAACTCAAAGCGGTTTACAGAATGCAAGATGCAGTATACAAAATATAAATTACAATATACAAAATATAAATTAAAAATCTCATCTCACCGTAAGATCTCCGAAGTTACTTTGCGGGGTGCTTGCTAATTTGGGGGACAGCAGTGGCTCAAGTTGTTAAATTTCTTTTGGAATAGTAGCTTGGATGGGCAGGGCCAGCCAGAATTTCTGTTCAATATCAAGAAAACCAAGATAATGGCAACAGACCCTATCAGTCCCTGGAAAATAGATGGGGAAGAAGTAGAAGCAGTGACAGATTTTACTTTCTTAGGATCCAAGATCACTGCAGATGGGGATTGCAACCATGAAATAAAAAAGGCGACTGATTCTGGGGAGACAGGCTATGAGAAACCTGGGGAACATAGTGAAAAGTAAAGACATTACATTGCAAACAAAAAATTGTATAGTCAAAGCAATGGTATTCCCAGTGGTAATGTATGGTTGGGAGAACTGGACCATTAGGAAGGCTGAACGCAGAAGAATAGATGCCTTTGAAATGTGGTATTGGAGGAGAGTTTGAGAGTCCCCTGGACAGCGAGGAGAACAAATAGGTCAATCTTAGAAGAAATCAACCCTGACTGCTCCTTAGAAGGTCAAATAGTAAAGATGAAGCTAAAGTACTTTGGACATCAAATGAGAAGAGAGAATTCTCTGGAGAAGGCCTTGACGCTGGGAAAGGTGGAGGGCAAAAGAAGGGGAGGCTAAAGATGAGATGACTGGATGGTATTGTAGACGCAGTGGGCACAGAGCTGGGCGGGCTGAGGAGAATGGTGGAGGACAGGTGTGCCTGGAGGTCAATGGTCCATAGGGTCCCAAAGGGTCGGAATTGATTGTGCGACTGAACAACAACAAAGCTGTGCTCGTCTGTGTTTCAGGCATATCAGGAAGCAAAAACACTCCAACGCTTTAAAGCAGGGGTGCCCAAACTTTTCGGGCCATGGGCCGGTCATGCGGTTCAGGGGACCAATCACTATGGCCAGTGGGTGTGCTTTACTTCCACTTCCGGGAGCCATAAGGGCTTTGCAGGTTGGATGAATTGGCGTTGAGGGCTGGATCTGGCCCACGGGCTGTAGTTTGAACACCCCTGCTTTAAAGACTAACTGCTATATTTTAATGTGAATTTTCGTGGGGCAAGTCCCCATCATCAGACATAGGAATGAAAATAGCAAGGCATGAACTTATGTACACCAAATACAGACTCATAGAGTGATTAAATCAGAATGATATCATCATGCAAATCAATGCAGCTTCCATGTGGGGAATTACAAGACTAGCATCCAGAGAGAGACAGCAGAAATCAAATGCATCCATCTGTTGGAAACCCACCACAAGGGTTTGAATATTAGCCAGGGGTTTACGGGACACTATCAAATTTGATGCACAGATTGCTATATGCTGCTATATGTTTTATATTTTGTTATATTATACCACCTTCATAATATTTGCTTTCACAGCATGTCTCACAGAATGGGGGATGTGTTCACATAGCAACACAGGTTAAATTAGTTAGCATTCAATACCAAGTGCTTGTGTTGCAATTCCACACATTTAAAATTGAATAGGGGACATTTAGAACATGTCTCACAGAATGGGAGATGTGCTCACATAGCAACACAGAGGTTAAATTCATTAGCATTCAATGCCAGGTGCTTGTGTTGCAATTCCCCACATGGAAGCTGTATTGATTTGCATGATGATGCCATTCTGATTTAATCACTCTATGAGTCTGTATTGGTGTATATAAGCTCATGCCTTGCCATTTCATTCCTATGTCTGATGAAGTGGACTTGCTTCACGAAAGCTCACATTAAAAATATAGCAGTTAGTCTTTAAAGTGCTGCAGTGTTTTTTGTTTTTGCTTCCTGATATGCCTCAAGTTGTTAAGATGCTGAACTTGACGATTGAAAAGTCAGCAGGTCAGCAGTTCAAGATCCAAGTACTGCATGACAGAGTGAGCTCCAGTCTCTGTCCCAGCTCCTGCCAACCTAGCAGTTTGAAAGCAAGAACTTGCAAGTAGATAAATAGGTGCCACTTTGGTGGGAAGGTACACAGTGTGCATTCCGTGTCTAGTCATGCCTGCCACATGCCCACGGAAATGTCTGCAGACGCAGACAGTGCTGGCTCTTTGTCTATAAACATGAGCACTGAACACTAGAGTGAGATACGACTGGCTTTTGAGCAAGGGCAACCTTTACCTTTACAGCCTGTTGATTTGAAGTTTCCTTAATTTGCCTTTCACCTTGTGAAAGTTCAAGCAAAGTTCTCTCTCCATCTCTTGACTTTGTCCTCACCAGAAGTCTACTGTAAGGTGGGTCAAATTGTGGGGCAATCGCTGGCCTGCCCATTGAATTACCGTATTTTCCGGCGTATAAGACAACTTTTTAACCCTGAAAAATCTGTGCCAACGTTGGGGGTCGTCTTATACGCCGGGTACTCTGGAGCCAGGGGCCGCCCGGCGGGGAAAGCCATTCGCCGCCACTGCGCGAGGCCTCCGGAGCAAGGGGCCGCCCGGATACCACCACCCTCAGCCTCGCGGCTGCGGCTGGCTCCCCCCCCCGCCGGTCAGCTGCTGCTCCTCCTCCTCACCCCCCCAACCCCGGCTGGGGTGGTGGTATCCACGAGCCACGCCTCCCCGCACCCTTCACCGGCGGGAAAGGTAAAAGGAGCCCCGTCAGGCTTGGAGATGCCGCGAGCCACACCTTGCTTTTACCATTCCCGCCGGTGAAAGGGGCGGGGAGTGCGGCTCGTGGCATCTCCGAGCCTGACGGGGCTCCTTTTACCTTTCCCGCTGGTGAAGGGGGCGGAGAGGTGCGGCTTGCGGTGGCTTCGAGCCCAACAGGGCTCCTTTTACCTTTCCCGCCAGTGAAGGGGGAGGGGATGACGCGAGCTGCACCTCCCCGCCCCTTTCACCGGCGGGAAAGGTAAAAGGAGCCCCGTCAGGCTCGGAGATGCCGCGAGCCACACCTTCCTTTTACCTTTCCCACCGGTGAAAGGGGCGGGGAGGTGCGGCTCACGGCGGCTCCGAGCCCGACAGGGCTCCTTTTACCTTTCCCGCCGGTGAAGGGGGAGGGGATGACGCGAGCACATGTAACCAGCATGTTGGGGACAAAACTTAGTGGTTAAGGCGCTGAACTTGGAGACTGGAAGGTTGGGTTTCAATACCCAAAGGCATGAAAGGAGCCTCATTCGGGTATCCCCTGAGTGGAGTTTCGCCAGCAAAAATCTTTTCAACCCAGAGTAACCAAAGACGCCGTCGTTGGAAGAGGGGTAGTCATACGGCGATTATATTGCAAGCTCTACATTTTGACTAGAAAAGTTGGGGGTCGTCTTATACGCCCAGTCGCCTTATACGCCGGAAATTACGGTACTTGGTCTGGTGGTAACTAGAAATGGAGTCTCCTAGCTACCCCATTGCACTTTACTGAGTGGTAGTTTAGTAGTTAAGTCGCTGAGCTTGACAACAGATCAGCAGTTCAAGACCCGAGTACCAGTGGTGGGCATCAGCAGGTTTGCACCAGTTCGCCAAAACTGATAGCAGAAATTCTGGCTGGCCTCACCCATCCAAGTTTTGAAATAAAGTAGTCCTAATTCAGGTGCAAAACAGGGCTTTCCCCCTGGCCATGCCCACCATACCATGCCCACATCTGGATCCAAATTAGCACCAACCTGCTTCCCAGAGTGTGATTTTTTAAAAAATCTTCTAGGACATTTGCATTACATTTTCCTACTGCAGGAAATAATAGTGAGTCAGTGGTGTACACAGAGGGTAAATAAATGCACAATTTCACGATGTCATGATGTGGCTTTCATTTATATAATAGGAAAGAGGTTAAGTCAAGTTGGTGACATTGTTCCAATACACATAGAGTTGTACCCACTGGTGTGTCTTCCCAATACATCCATCAGGAGATGTCTGCTTATACAATGTTAGATTTTTGCCCATTACACAAAGGGTGCCAAAATGTATACAGTACATATTTTAAGAAAGGAAAAAAATATTAAAATTAGTCAATATATACAGATAGCAAAATAATATGAATACAAGTCACGTTTGATTTCTACAATTACAGAAGATGCTCAAAGTGGTTACCATCAGCATCCAGACACTTCTGATTACGGTGAAATGTTGCTTAAGCAACACTGATCAAAATGTACACTTGTATCGCTGCACATGCCATTTCAATTCCTTCCTGAAGTACCACCAGCTTAGCCAGTTTTCTATGGTACACCACATCCTATAAGATCTCCGTAGGTAGAAGTCAAGGGGTGTTAAGTCAGGAGTACTTAAGTTGTTGTACTTCCACAATGTTCTCAAATTTCAAATACCACATCACAATATTCTTGTTCTCCTCAAATGGCAACTGTGCATCCACCATTTTCTTTGACTGTCCTCCTTTTTGCATTGATTCTTTTCAGAGAACCTCATACTACACATTGCTACCATAATTCAAATCAACTTAAAAAAATAAGACATAGATAACAGCTCTTAAAAAGGGTTTATTTGTTTGTTTTCACCCTTTGTATTTTCCTCACAATTAGTCATCTGCTATATCTGCAGTCACATAATGAACCTGTGGTAGCCTTGTGCTGAAAGATACAACAGTTACAAATGCCTAGCCACACTCAATTCAGCTTTAACAAACCAAAGGCTTCACTACAACTATATTCATCCTTCCATCTAATGCAAAAAAAATTAAAATTAAAAAGTATCCCTGCAATCAGCAGATCTGATTCATGAACTATTTTTTCTTTGTAGCTAGAAGTAATTAGAAGAGCTGTGCAACTTCTTTTGAAAATGCTGAATATATTTCTTGTTTTCTGCCAACACAGAGTAGGAAAAACAGCCGTGAAGAAAGGTAAAAACATAGTTTTCAGTTTTCTCTGGCACTGTACATATCCATAGTAGACATGTGAAAAATATGTAAGCAAACAACTTCCTTCTCTCTCTACAGACAGTTGGATGTCATAATGGTTATGTTGACATCAGCTCTAAACAATGATCTGTTATATCCAAATTAGTTTCCCACGTCCTTCTGCCAGTAAGCTCTTCTTCTTCATGTATTTCTTTGCCTTACTTTAACTTGAAGAACCAGCTGGAACAATTTTTGGTCTTTGTTTCTCTTTGTATGACTAAAGGATTCTGATTTTCTGCATTTCATGTTTTCTGGGCTGGGGGTGGGGGTGGCCTTCATTTATTTGCCTTCATACTTACTTGCAGTTGCCTTTTTAATCCAAAATATTCTTAGGTTTCTGTCAGAAGTCCACATTTCAAGTGTTTCTATAGCAACAATGTTAAAGTCCACAATTAGATGTCTTACAGTAGAAGCTAGAATATATTGCTCTGAATAATGCACCTTCACAAAGCTAGTTTCAAATTTAATTGTATGTGTACATGGCATTCTTCATTTAAAGGAACTGCCCCAAACCATTTAAATTTTGCCATTTGTTCTAAAGCTGTAATCACATTCCACCCCCGGCGTCTTCAGGGAAACCTGAAGATGCCGCCACCACGAGCCTGCTATGCCCTCCTGGCTCTATCATCACCTGGAGGTTAAACGTTACTCCCCTTGGCCGAGGGGAGCCTGAAGACGATGACGTGAGCCTGCTGTGCCCTCCTGGCTCCGTCATCGCAGGGAGGTTAAAAGGGACTCCCCTTGGCCAAGGGGAGCCTGAAGATGCCGTCGCCGCAAGTCTGCTGTGCCCTCCTGGCTCTGTCATCACCGGGAGGTTAAAAGGGGCTCCCCTTGGCCAAGGGGAGCCTGAAGACGATGACGTGAGCCTGCTGTGCCCTCCCGGCTCCGACATCGCAGGGAGGTTAAAAGGGACTCCCCTTGGCCAAGGGGAGCCTGAAGACAACGACACCATGAGCCTGCTGTGCCCTCCTGACCCATTATCGGCCAGGTGGTGAACAAGGGCAGTTGACTTTTGACTTGTTTTGCTGCGGGCGTTTGATGTTTACAGATTGATACATGGTAGGCAGCATTCAGGGGGCCAAACACATCTTTATTGCAAGGTAAGCAATCTGAACATGCGGTAATGGCGGAGGCACAGCTCCTTTTATACTGTACAGTACATTTGAATTCTGCTCCAAGAGCACCCATTGGCTGTGGTATCAGTGACGTCATTGGGACGTACTGCATACCTTATAAGTTTACCTGTGGCGGGAATGTTTCCTGTGTTACACTGTGATTGGGTGATCTGGACCATGTGAGCTGAGCTATTGCAGCTGCCATCTACCAGCAGCTGAATCGCTTGTAATCGCAGCTGGTTTACATCGAGTTACATTGTTACACAGAGACTCCTTTACAAGGTTGCATTCTTAAAGGTACAATGTTACATACACAACAGGGTGGTTTTTGTGGGGCTTATGAAAAGCTTTGTTTTATAAGCTTTGGTAAGATCGTTGAGCCTTGGGCTCCGACCTTCGGACTCATTTGTTTTGCCTCCTCGAGTCACACGTTGTGTTGAGGGAGGTGGGATAAAAATCTAACAAATAAAATAAAAATAAATAAAATAATATGCTATTCCTGGCACGTACAGGTATAGAATGGAATCCAATCTGCAACATAACAAAGGCTAATTTAACGGAATTTTATTAAAAACTAAGTACATAGGCCAAAATGCTGTTTCTTAATATAATAAAGAGCAGTAAAGTAGACCCACCAAAACAATGGGCCTACTCTAACTACAACTTATCATTAGCATAGTGAGTCACAACTAGAGAGGGTCCATTTGATTCTATGGAAATTACTCCGGTGTGTAGTCATGCCTGCCACATACCCACAGAAACATCTGCAAATACAGACAGTGTTGGCTCTTTGGCTATAAATGGTGATGAACACTGAACCCTTGAGTCGGATATGACTGGCTTTCAAGCAAAGGTGACCTTACTTTAGTGTTATTTACTGTGCTAAGCAACAGGAGTTTGGCCTCTGTGTCTTCTGACACTGAGTAATATGGTTTGGCTATGGGAGATTTACGAAAAAGATGATAGCATTGAACAATATTGTTGCATGCTGGTTTTTGATTTAAGAGGGTTACAAAATGTATCATTCATGTGAGAGTGAATTTGAACC
This sequence comes from Bradypodion pumilum, assembly GCA_035047305.1. Lineage (NCBI taxonomy): Eukaryota > Metazoa > Chordata > Lepidosauria > Squamata > Chamaeleonidae > Bradypodion > Bradypodion pumilum. Next base: position 96,220,253 of record JAWDJD010000001.1, read on the forward strand.
CCATGTAAAATACTGTTAATGAGGTAAAACTAGAAGTCAAGGAAAATGCTTGATGCCTATGATAAAGCCATTTTCTCTTCCCACAACAGGATATCTTCAGACATGTATACGTGGTCCCACAAATCAGGCTTGCAAATCAGGTCTGTGTTTATTCTTACATGATAGCAGCAATAAATATTTAAATATTTTTCTTTCAGGTTAGCTGCTTGAATGCAGAAGAGAGAATGGGCATGACTACCGAGGAACTGAATCTAAAATTCAGAAAGGTGTACTGTAGCGATGTTGGGCCGCTAGGGCGGCGCTAGGTCCCGGAGGAGACTGATCAATGACAACACGAGGCAACAGGAGCGAGATCAGATCAGTGGTTTATTGGAAAAATACATACGCCTTTTATAGATCAGAAGGCAGGTAGAAAAAACCATCACCCGGGAGTCAATCACATCACCTGTTTACTCAGGTTAATTGGGAAACCTCTCGAAGGGAAGTTAATTATTTCAGACAAACACGGGATGAGGGAGACCATTGTTTAGGGTTTAGACAGGGGTAAACATATTCACTATTTGCACCGGGGATTTCCTTGGCCAGGAGATGAGTGTTTACCTAATCAGTCACTGGAGTTAGCGATCTGCCTACCTCGCAGAATCGTCGGTCAGGTCATGTAATTGGGTGAATCAAACCCTATCATTTATTCACCCCCCTTAATTTAGCTGCCCGCAGAAGCCACCGGCAGGAGCCTTCTCACCTAAGCAGCCTCCGCCGGGGCTGTTCCATGCCAGATGGGCATGGGGAATCCGCATCTCCCCTTACTTTTTAATATTAAGAGCCTGACCAGCGATTTTGCGCAGGAGCGGCACCAGCTGTTGGTCAGGAGTGACGTCACGGGGTTTCCTTCTGAGGCGGCACCTCGAGATCAGTGAGGGAATGCATTGAGCGAGACAGCAAATTGCTATGCCCAGTATGACTACCCCCACCACTACCTTAAGCACCGTCTGAAGCCACCCCCATGGGATCCACGACCACATCCACTTCCACAGAGAACTCCACCAAGCCCCCCACACAGAGCCCTCTGTGATGCCTGCGACTATGGTGTGGAGATCTGTGATCTGGCTTTGAATTTTCCGGGAGTTGTCAGTAAGGTTGAAGCAGCACATTCCGTGAAAGGACTCGCAGCCCAAGTGGTGCAATAGTAGGAGGTAGTCGATAGCCGCTCGATTATCGAGAATGGCATGGCGAAGCTCCGCCTGTTCCTGATTGAGGAGTGCTATCGCTGAGGAGGTATGGTTAATGGCCTTTGCTAAACCGCAGGCCAAGCGACCAATCCTCTTTGCGTTGCCGACGGCTAAGCCTGGCACGCCAAAGATGCTGACTGCCAAGGAGAGGTATTCGGCAGGTCTCATTACCCTAAAGCTACTTTCACATGAGCTGTCTAACAGGGTGGTGCGAGTGTGCCGTATGAGTGAGGGAACATTGGAGCCATTGGAAGCATTGGGGATATTAGTGCGTGGGGCGATCATATCCTTAGTGGGGAGCAACAGTGTCAAGCGACTGATACAACATGTAGAGTCTGTAATATTAGCCGGAATAAACGTATACTGGTTACACGTAAAGAACCACCCAGATGGCAGGGTGATATGTGCATACTTCGAGCCAAGTGACACTGGGTTATTGCAAGTCCAATTGCCACTGCCTACATCGAGGCAACGGCGCCGGGCTCGGCCGGGTCCGGAGCAACCGTGTATTCGGCCGCAGGTAGAGTTCGGGCTGACCGCCACTCGAGGAGTGTGGAGAGTGGCCGCATCAGCCGGTAAAGTCATGGTCAGCCGCATCTCCCAACGGGCGTATTCCGAGGAAGCCGATGGGATGTATGGGCTGAAGAGTCGCCTCACCAGCCAGTCCCCGTCCCGGGGGTGTGCGCCTGGAGAATGGCACACCGGGACAAGGCAGGTGCTGAGGATCGAGGCAGAGCCGACGTCCTGCCTGAGGCAAAAATCGGACTGGTTGACAAGGGTAGCCAACCTTTCCCAAATGTTGTACTGCATCCGGGCAGAGAGGTCTCCGCCTGGCATTAAATCGCTGGCCTCCAGTGAGGCGGCCTGAGCACCTCCCCCCAAAAGCAGGGAGAGGGCCAGGATGATGGTGACTGCCATGGAGTTGGCGTGAATTCGGGCGAAAATCGCAACCGCAAAGCTCTCTGGTGTCAGTTCCTCCCCCTCGCGCTGGATGCTGTCCTGGGCATCATGGCAGAGGGCCTTGACCATCCCCCAGGTGATCTTCGGTGCTGTCGTCTGCGACCGCTGTCTCTCCCGGCGGGTCCCCTCGGTCAGGGCGAGATCCTGCATCTCCGGGATCGGACTCGGGTCGGCCTGGGTCCACGCCATGTTGTTCCAAATGTGGCTTGACGCAACGAGCTGGAATCCAAACGACACCTGTGGGAGTCATAACTGCAGCATACCCTCTTCCCCAGGTTATGAGCGGCACCGGGCCCCTCCAAGAAGGGTCTGGTGGCACTCGGTACCGGACCATAGGTCGCGAGAGGGCTTCAGAACGGCGGAAGTGCTTCTCCTGCGGCGTACAGTCCGAAAAAACATTGAGGTGATTGTATGTGAACAATACCTTATTCAGACAAAACTGTGCTTCTCCCTGTGATTTGGGGAGTGCTGGTGGCTCCCCCCTTTCTGTTTGTTTGTCAATATAGGACTTTAGCGTCCGATTGACCCGCTCTACAATCGCCTGCCCTTGCGGATTGTAGGGAATGCCAAATGTGTGCTTGATGTCCCAGGTGGCCATGAAGGCGGCCAGCTGCCTAGAGCTGTAGGACGGGGCGTTATCCGTTTTCACGTGCCGCGGCTTGCCCATCGCCGCAATGCAGGAAAGGAGGTGCTGCTCCACGTGGGAGGCAGCCTCCCCCTTCTGCGCCGTCGCCCAAACGAACTGAGAAAAGGTGTCAATGCAGACATGCATGTACTGCCATCTGCCAAACTGCGGCACATGCGTGACGTCCATCTGCCACACTTGATTGGCCTCTGTCCCTCGTGGGTTGACCCCCCACGAGGGCCCCCCCGGCGCCCCTGCGGAATGCTGGCAAGAGCGTACTATACCTTGGGCTTGAGAGAGTGGCAGATTGAACTGTCTGGCGAGTGCCTTGGCGTTTTGGTGAACAAATGCATGACTTTGAATTGGAGTGGTGAAAACTCCCAAAACTGAACGTTGCTGAATTTCTTTTGCCGCCGCATCCGCTCTGCTATTGCCCGCCGAAATCGGACCCGGTAGGTCTTGATGACTTCGGATGTGGGCAATATAGAGCGGCTCCGTGCGGTTCCGCAAGTGAAATTGAGCAGTGAGGAACAGACTAAGCAGATTCTTGTCTATCGCGGGGGTAATGTAAGCTCCCGGTAGATTGTGGAGCAAATTCCTAACGTACAGACTGTCAGTTATGATGTTTAAACGTTCCTTGGCGAAGGTGCGCAAAGCAAGGTTCACGGCTGCCAACTCCGCCCGCTGCGCGGACTTCTGTGGGAGAGTCAACCGCGTGTGCCAAGCTTCGCCCTCCTGCCAGGTCAAGACACCATATGTGCGTCCACCATCGGTAAAGACTGTCTTGGCCCCCTGAACATGATAAAGAGATAAAGTTCCTAGATATGCTCAATGATTGTTCCCTGGGACAGATGGTTGAAGACCCAACTAGAGGTACAAGAATCCTTGACTTGATCCTGAGTAATACTGAGTAATACTGGTGCAAGATGTTAATGTGACTGATCCAATAGGGAACAGTGACCACAACTCAATTATGTTTAACTTGAACATAGACCGCAAGTCACTGATAAAATCTAACACAGAGACCTTAAATTTTCAAAAAGGAAATTTCCCAAAGTTGAGGAAACTAGTAAAAAAGAAGCTGAAAGGGAAAATTGAGAGAGTCCAAACACTCCAAGAGGCATGGAGGCTGTTTACAAAAACAATAACAGAGGCCCAATTGGAATGCATACCCAAAAGGAAAAAGGGCACTGCCAGGTCCAAGAGGACTCCAATGTGGCTTACAGGAGCTGTTCGGAAAGTGATCAAGAGCAAGAAAAGCTCATTTAGAAGATGGAAGGCTTGTCCAAATGAGGACAGCAGGCAGAAACATAAATTCTGGCAGAACAAATGCAAGGCAACAATCAGGAAAGCAAAGCAAGACTTTGAGGAGCGTATAGCTAAAAATACTCAGAGGAATAACAAAGACTTCTTTAAGTACATTAGAAGTAAGAACCCAACTAGGAAGGCCATTGGACCATTAGATGACAATGGAAGGCAAGGGGTTATTAAAGAGGAAACAGAGATTGCAGAGAGACTCAATGAATTCTTTGCTTCAGTATTCACTGAAGAAGATAGAGACCACATGCCCAAAACAGAACCTATCTTCGTAGGGAGGGAAACCGAAGAATTAAGCAAGATAGAAATAACCAGGGAGGAGGTCCTTGCATGTCTTGTTAAACTAAACACTAACAAATCACCAGGACCAGATGGCATCCATCCACGAGTTCTCAGGGAACTTAAAGATGAAATTGCTGATCTCCTAGCCAAAATATATAATATTTCCCTCAAATCAGGGTTTGTGCCTGATGACTGGAAGGTAGCGAATGTAACACCAATTTTCAAAAAAGGATCCAGGGGTGATCCAGGAAATTACCGGCCTGTCAGTTTGACATGTGTCCCAGGTAAAGTGATGGAAACCATCCTAAAAGATAGAATTAATAGGTACATAGAAGAGGAGGCGCTGCTAAAGGAGAGCCAACATGGCTTTTGCAAGGGCAAATCATGCCTCACTAATCTGTTGGAATTTTTTGAGAGTGTCAACAAGCATGTGGATAAGGGGGATCCAGTTGACATTGTTTATCTGGACTTTCAGAAGGCTTTTGACAAGGTCCCACACCAAAGGCTCTTGAATAAACTTACCAGTCATGGAATAAAGGGACAGGTCTTGTCCTGGATCAGCAACTGGCTAAGGGACAGGAAACAGAGGGTAGCACTAAATGGACACTTCTCCAAGTGGAGGGAAGTAAAGAGTGGGGTCCCCCAAGGTTCAGTACTGGGACACCTGCTTTTCAACCTCTTCATAAATGATCTAGAGGTAGGAGTAAAAAGCAAGGTAGCCAAATTTGCTGACGATACTAAATTATACAGGGTAGTGAAAACTGTGAGAGATTGTGAAGAGCTCCAGAGGGATCTCTTGACACTGGGGGAGTGGGCAAAACAGTGGCAAATGAGCTTCAACATCAGTAAGTGCAGAGTGATGCATGTTGGGGCAAAAAACCCCAATTACATTTATAAACTGATGGGGTCTGAACTCTCTGCGACAAACCAGGAAAGGGACCTTGGTGTCCTGGTGGACAGCTCAATGAAGGTGTCAACCCAGTGTGCCTCAGCAGTGAAAAAAGCAAACTCAATGTTGGGGATCATTAGGAAGGGTATAGAAAATAAGTCAGCAAGTGTCATTTTGCCTCTTTATAAATCTATGGTGAGGCCCCATCTGGAATACTGTGTACAGTTCTGGTCGCCATACCTCCAGAAGGATATTATGGAGTTGGAGAAAGTACAGAGGAGGGCAACCAGAATGATTAGGGGACTGGAACACCTTCCTTACCATCTGAGGCTGCAACGGTTGGGCCTTTTCACTCTTGAACGACGGCGTCTAAGAGGTGACCTGATTGAAGTTTATAAAATCATGCACGGTGTGGACAAAGTGGATAAGGAAAAACTGTTTTCCCTATCGCACAACACTAGAACTAGGGGACACTCCATGAAACTTTTAGGTACTAGTTCTCAAACAAATAAGAGAAAGTACTTTTTCACCCAGAGGATTACTGGTCTATGGAACTCCCTGCCAGAAGAAGTGGTGACAGCTGTCAGTCTTGACAGCTTTAAGAAAGGATTAGACAAGTTCATGGAGGACAAGGCTATCAATGGCTATAATTATGGCTACCTAAGGACAACCTCCGGGTTGGAGAGATAGGCAGGATATCTCTCAATGCCATTTCCAGGGAATCCTAAGCAGGTGAAGGCATCTCCTTGGGAATACCCTGAAGGAAATGGTGAGCCACTGTGTGAGACAGAATGCTGGACAGGATGGGCTGTGGCCTGTTCCAGCAAGGCTGTTCTTATGTTCTTATGTTCTTATGAAGTGGGACCAGCGAAAGCAATTCGAACAAGCTGACTGTTCCTGTCTGAAGCGAGACAAGTCTGGGGTCTTTAGGCAAGTGGTATGCCAAGCTTCCAGTGAATCCTTCCAAAGCTATCGGAAGCGAGTCACCTAGCTGCATCAACTGATGAATTTGTTCCTTGGTGAACGGGACTATGATCTTAGCTAAATCGTGCCCGGAAATGTCCCTAGCTCTCAGCCTGCCGCGGTAGATCACCGCGGAGACCAGTTCTTGGGGCGGAACAATGTTCCGAGATGAGGTGTTAGGCAAGTACACCCACTCCACAATTTTCGCTCCCTTCTCTGAGTCTACTCCTAGCGCCCCAGTGAACATGGATCCCGACCGTACGATGTACAAATTCAGGATCGGGGCATATGGCCCCTGGGCGATCCTATCCACCCACCTCTGGCTGAGAACTTGGTTCACTTTCTCGAGCGCCAAGCGCGCGTCTCGAGAGATTTTTATCCGGTCTGCCGGCTGCTTACCTAAGGTTAGCAGCGAGAAGAGCGGCTTTAGAAGATCCGTATCCAAGCGAAAATACGGTCTGGCCCAATTGATATTCCCCAAAACTTGCTGCAATTCTACGAGGGTGACTGAGTCTTGTAAGTTTATCTGAGGTAGAACCGGTGCGGCGAAAGAGCGGAGAAGCCGATGGCCCAAGTATGAGAAGGGCTCGGTTCTCTGCACTTTCTCCGGGGCAATGAGTAAACCTTTGTCCCCCAGGCTGGCCTGGAGGTCTGAAAACATTTCGCTGCCAAGCTGTGGCAACGCTACCAAAATATCGTCCATAAAGTGACAAACTATGGCTTGTGGGTAGAGGTTTCGAAACTTTGCCAGCGCGTCGTGGACGTAAATTTGGCACAAGGTGGGCGAATTGAGCATGCCCTGTGGCAAAAATTTCCACGCGTAACGCTGCGTGGGCTCACTGTGGTTCACGACCGGCACCGTAAAGGCAAACCTCTCCCGGTCCCTGGGGTCTAAGGGGATTGTATAAAAGCAATCCTTGAGATCTACGACTAGTATCTCCCACCCCTCGGGAATCATGTTCGGATTCGGGATGCCGCATTGAAGCGGACCCATTGGCTGTATGCATTTATTGATCTCTCTGAGATCGTGGAGGAGTCGCCACTTCCCCGACTTCTTCTTAATAACAAAAATTGGCGAATTCCAAGGACTTGTGGACTGTTCTATATGTCCTGCGTCTAGCTGTTCCTTAACTAGCTGCTTGAGAGCAACCAATTTCTCCCCCACTACCGGCCATTGTTCTACCCAGACCGGAGTGTCGGTGAGCCATTTAAGTGGCAACGCCATTACCCAAAGGTAAGCGTGGCACCGTACTGCTGTAGAATGTCCTGTCCCCAAAGATTGACGTGCACGTCAAGAATGTGCGGCCGTATCACCGCCGTGCCGTCAGCCCTTGGGATTGTGACTTCTACCCACTCTCGGCTTCTAAACGCTTCCTGGACACCGCCTACCCCCCACACATCGGAGACCGGCTCAATGGCCCACTCCCTCGGCCACTGGCTTCTGCTTATCACGGTCACATCCGCTCCGGTATCGAGTAACCCTGAGAACACTCTTTTGTTCAAAAATACCTCGATAACGGGGCGCTGCCTCCACTCAATGTTGGTCTCCACTGTCGCCAAGACCTGGTATCCCTGCACTGCCTCACCCGCGCTCGAGCGGTCTGCTGAACCGGACTCTGAGCTGGCACTGAGCCTTCTCTGGCTGCCTGCTGGCGAGTGACAAGGAACCAAGATCAGTTGCGCTAAGGTGTCTCCCTTGTGGATAGTTTGGGGTAGGTGTGTCCAAAGCTGGACCTGTAGGACGCCTGAAAAATTCGAGTCAATGACTCCTGGAATTATGAGAATTCCGCGTGCTCCAGCTACACTACGGGGCAAAACTAAACCTATAAAGCCTCTGGGTAGGGGTCCCATGTACTGGGAATCGACTAGATAGACTGTGCCCGGCAGATCGCATGTAACGTCTGCCTGGCAAGCCAATTCTAGTCCTGTGCCACCCTTGGGGCTGGCCTGCGCCCTCGCCGTGCCTGGAATGTGCCTGGAACCTAGTCCAGTTCTGGGGAGTTCTGGATCTGGGTGAAGGAAGCCTCTGTTTGGACTGGGGCCAGAGACGTGCCCGGATTCCGGTTTCCCGAACTCAGACAATACCTGGCCCAATGATAGCCTTTCTTGCACTTCGGGCAGGGGGTGTTCGGAGCCTTGGGACGGCCGGATTTTTGTCCGCCTCCCTTGGATCGGCACTCCCTGGCGAAGTGTCCGACCTTGCCACAAGTGTGGCATGCCCCTTTGACCTTGCCATTGCCCTGAGGTCTTCTTCCCCCCTGCACCGCGGCTGCTAGCAGCCCCATCTTGTAGGAGTCGGTGCCAACGTCGGAGCATGCTCGGATCATGTCCGTTAAGGTCAAGTCAGGGCGATTGCCCAGGGACTGCAAGATTTTACGGCAGTCCAGGTTGGCGTTGTCCTTAGCTAGCTTAATCATAAGCTCTTGTTGGGCCTGCTCATTATCAATCTGCCTGCTAATTGCTTCCTCCAGGCAATTGATGAAGTCCATGTAGGGCTCCTGGGCTCCCTGCTTGATAGCAGTGTAATTTTTAGCCGTTTTGCCAGACGCTGGGACCTTGAAGTATGCCCTGTAGGCAGCTTCGGCTGACATTTCTAGAGTGGCGAGAGGCAAGTTAATTTGAGCGTTGATGGGCTCAAAGGCACCTGAACCATACAACTGGTCAGGAAGTACTGCGCCTCCCATCCTGGCAGCTCGAGCTTGGGCCTCTAGGCGAAACTCGCTGTCCCAAATCATGTACTGGCTGGGGGTTAGCATCATCCTCATGACGGCTTTCCAACCATGAGGAATCCACATGGTGGTTTCGCACACTTGCTGAAGCGTGCCCCTCGTAAAACGACTCTGGAGCCCTGTCTCTGAAATTGCTTTCCGTAAAGCCATGAGAAGCTTGTACGGGACTGGGGAGTGTACTATCTGCTGTGCGCCCGTGAGCGCGTCCATCTCCAAGCGGATTGGACAAATCTGTCTAAGTTCAGCTAGTTGTTCAACTGACAATTCCCCCTTTTAAAGTTCTATCTCAGCTGTGCGCTGAAGGGCACTCTTCACGACTAGGGAGCCTGGAGCTGTCAGAGGAGCGCCTGCGCTCCTCATTCCTTGCGTTCCTTCGGTGACGTCTGCAGCTGTCACCGCGGGAACGCTCCCTACGCTACTCTGCCGATAGCTAATTGACGGATAGAGTGCCGTGGGCGCAGTCGGTTCGACTGGCTTGCCTGATGGCTCGACTAACGGGGGTTCTTTGGCCTCTACCCGGACTGGCTCGATCTCTGCTAAGAGTTTCCTACACTTTCTCCAAGTACGAACTATCCCTCCTGGAGCTTTCGGGGGCTGCTGAATACAGTCTCCTATCTGGTCCCAGAGCTGCAGGGTTAACGTACCTACTTCTGGGTAAAGTAGGCAGTGTTCCCTGAGGTACGCCAAAAGTCTCGCTAATTCCCTGCTGTGAAAGCGTAACTTAAATACCCTGGCCAGGATTTTAAACTCTTCCTCACGAGTTCTTTGGCTAGCGGACGGACCTGGTCTATGAGAGCAAGTCCCCATATTACCTGCAATTGGGTCTCCGGAAGATTCCTCCTCGGGACGAGTTGACGCGTCTTTGCAGGCAACAGGTTCGGGCGTCGGGTGTCTGGGGTAGACCTCGGAGCGTGGACCTTCTGCCACGGGCCCTTCAACGGCCTCTGCGATGTCAGGGGCTCACAGCTGCCCTGAGCGGAACGCATTTCCCTCTATGACAACCCTCCTCGAAAGCGGGGAGTAAGCGGTAGGAATGTCTCTCTGGGATGCCTCGCCGCAGGCTACTCCTCCGATCGGCTGGCTGCCGGCCGGAGCGCCGTGCTGTCCTCCGGGATGACGGGTCGCGGTTCAAGCGTGGAACCGGACCGCGTGAATCGCTACTCACGAGTAGACCTCTCCGGGGTCTCTTACTCACGAGTAAATCACGTTGGGGTCACTAGCTGTAGCGATGTTGCGCCGCTAGGGCGGCGCTAGGTCCCGGAGGAGACTGATCAATGACAACACGAGGCAACAGGAGCGAGATCAGATCAGTGGTTTATTGGAAAAAATACATACGCCTTTTATAGATCAGAAGGCAGGTAGAAAAAACCATCACCCGGGAGTCAATCACATCACCTGTTTACTCAGGTTAATTGGGAAACCTCTCGAAGGGAAGTTAATTATTTCAGACAAACACGGGATGAGGGAGACCATTGTTTAGGGTTTAGACAGGGGTAAACATATTCACTATTTGCACCGGGGATTTCCTTGGCCAGGAGATGAGTGTTTACCTAATCAGTCACTGGAGTTAGCGATCTGCCTACCTCGCAGAATCGTCGGTCAGGTCATGTAATTGGGTGAATCAAACCCTATCATTTATTCACCCCCCTTAATTTAGCTGCCCGCAGAAGCCACCGCCAGGAGCCTTCTCACCTAAGCAGCCTCCGCCGGGGCTGTTCCATGCCAGATGGGCATGGGGAATCCGCAGTGTACGGTGCCAGAAATGGGCAGACAGGAGTCCTCACATACCCAAGTAAGACTTTTCTCAAGAGCTGCTTCACATTTGACACATTCTTGCATGTTTGCAGAAGTTTAGCCTAAATGTGCTATGGGATAAATTTAGTGCACAGTTTATCCAGAAGGAGACACATCTAAAGCTGCAGTCCTCTCCTTCTTTTCTTAGGAGTAATTAACCCCCTTGAATTCTATGGTGTTTATTCCAAAATAACCATGAATGGCATTGGGTTGTTTGTCCCATTGATTAATATCCAATTCTTCATATGGTTACTCAGAAGTAAGCCCCACCATCATCACTGTCACTGGTAGCATTTTTCCTGTTTCTTAGCCAAAATACTTTCAGAGCAATTAATGTATAATCAGTTTTAAAAGGAAAGTGTGCTCCCACAGACTGATCAGGGGGCTGGATTGTTTTTATAAAAAAAAACAGAATTCTTATTTATTTATTATAAACTAGTGAGGGGGCTCTCTCTGTCTTTCTCTCTTTCTTCCTCTCTGTTTTTTTCTTCATTCTTTCCTTTTCTCTTTCTCTCTCGGTCTTTCTTTACTCCTCTGTGATTCGTTCTTGTTTTTTGTCTCTCCTCTCACTCTCCCTGTCTGTCTTTATTGCTTCTTTTTTAATTTCTCTCTCTCTTTCCCTTTCTTTCTGCCTTTATCTCTCTCTCTTTCTAACCTGCCATTTAAATATGATGCATGAGCAGCTATTTTTTTCTCAACATGTCATTAGTAACTATTTTATTTTCTCCACCAATATATCTGCCACAGAAATTAACACTCTTTTTAGTTAGGCTCACCGGAAGAGTTGTTTCTGAAATCCAGTAGTAAATATCAATTATAGTTAGCCTAATAAGTGGATGGAACTTCTAAAAATGTTGACTCACCAAATCCCCAGTGATTCAATTGCCTACTCTAGTTACAATTTCCACCGTTGGATTCATTTTGTGTAAACTCAGTATTACATAACAAAAATAACTGATTTATTTGAGATACTTATTCCTAAATATCTCAAACATTCTTTAATTTGAATTTTAAATTTAGCCTTAATTCTCTCTTGTTCCTCCTTCTCAACATTACAGGCTATCATTTCTGATTTATCCCAATTGATTCTCAGACCTGTTATCTCTTCAAAATCTTTTAGATGTCCGTGTATTTTTTCCAATGCCTTTCTAGGGTGCTTCATTATTATCAAAGTATCATCTGCATACAAACTTATTTTATTTCCAGCCATCCCTTCAATGCCTTTATCCCCTCTTATAATATTCGCTAACAACTCCATTGCCATTATAAACAATACTGGGGATAATTGGCAACCCTGTCTTGTACCTGCTTCTAATCTTATCTCTCCTGTATTTTCATCATTGACCCTGACTTTTGCAAATCCAAATTGATATAACTGATCTATCATGTTACAAAATCTATCACCAAATCCATAACATCAAATTATCTCTTTAATTGTAACCCATTGCAGAGAATCAAAAGCCTTAAATATATCTAATGACAATAATCCAACTTTCTCTTTTGTATGCCCTGCTATGTCAATCAAGTCCAGAACCCTCCTAATTAAATCAGACATATGACGTCCTTTCAAAAATCCCGCTTGATCCTCCTTTATATAATTGCCCATGAACCCCTTTAATCTTTTTGCTATTATTGCTGTAAATATCTTAGTGTCTTGATTTATCAGAGAAATAGGCCTGTAAGATTCCACTTTTTCAACATCCTTTCCAGGCTTTGGCAGCAAAACAATTATAGTTCTGTTCCATGATGTCGGTATCTTTCCCCCATCCAATATATAGTTAAACAATTTCACTAATCTTGGAACTACACTATCTTTAAATTCCTTATAAAACTCCGCTGTCAGTCCATCCTCACCCGGGGATTTACCTAGCTTCAGGTTGGCTATTGTATCTTTTACCTCTTTTTCCGTTATTCGCTCCTCCATTTTATTTTTATGTTCCAATTCTATTTTTATTTGTACCTGTTTTTCTAACTGTTCTCTCAACTTTTATATATTAATATCTCTTTTAGTATACAAACTTTGGTAGAAATCTTTTACAATCTCAATCTTATCATTAGCCTTATTACATCTCACCCCTAATTTATTTATCAAAATTCCAATCTCTCTTTTCGTCCTCTTTTCTTTAGCAGCTCTTACCAATAATTTAGAATTCCTATTACTATATTCAAAATACTCTCTCTTCAAATATAATAGATCTTTTTTTACCTTCTGCATATCTTTTCCTAACAACTCTGACTTTAACCTTTGAATTTTATCAAATGCTTTTTTACTATTGGTCTTTATATGTTCCTCTTGCAAATACTTAATCTCGTTCTCTATCTCAGACGGTTTGTCTCTACGTTGTTTATTTTTAATACTAGCCAACCTAATGCATTCCCCTCTAAATACCGACTTCATGGTATCCCAAACCACATTATAGCTAACCTCTCCATTATCATTCCAGGCCCAACTTTCATTCCAATTTTCAATTATCTTTTCTTTACTCTTTTGATCATAAAATAATTTTTCATCATATCTCCAATTCCTCCTATCCTTTCCCCCCCATCAAGTCTCAATTCCATCCAGAGTTTTGCATGATCAGATTCCTTAAAAATCCCGATTTCTACATCATCTACATTTTTAATCAAATTTTCTGTGGCCAGGATATAGTCAATTCTGGAGTATGTATTATGCACCTGTGAAAAATAAGTATAAGCCCTCTCTTGTCCCTTAATTTCCCTCCAAACAACTTTTAATCCCAAACACTTCATCCATTTATCTAGTATCTTCATTTTGACTGGTCTTCCAGCTCTAGCTACATTAGTACAGTCCTCCGGGGGCCTTATCAAATTAAAATCTCCTGCCACAATCATATTAACTAATCTCTCTTTTTCCAATATACCCAATACTTTATTTAAAAATTCTTCTTGATGATCATTCGGGGCGTATATATTTACCAACATTATCTCTTCAACCTTTATTTTCCCTATAACTATTAAATATCTGCCATCTGGATCGGAAATACTCTTTAACATCTCAAAGCCAAGTCTCTTCGAAATCAAGACTGCCACCCCCCTTGCTTTAGAAGTTCCATAGGACTTTTCATAAATCTGCATCCAACCCAAATAAATCTTATTTGTGTCCTCTGTTTTTTTATGTGTTTCCTGGAGAAAGACTATGTCCGGCCTATCTTTCCTCAAAGCAAATTCCAACCTCCTCCTCTTCATTTGGCTGCCCGCACCTTTCACATTCCACGTCAATACTTTAAAAGTACTCATAATTTATGTAACATCCTTGCGTTTTGACCACCACAGACTCTTTTTTGTGTAATTACCTTCACCATACATATAACTACATTTTTTCTTTTTAAAAAACAAACAAAAAACATTTAACATTCAAAATCGCCCTCTCACTCTTCTTACCAAAAAGTGGCCCTTATTCTTCAAAGGGGGGAGGGGGAAGACATGTAAGATGTGCATTCTAATTAAAGCTCTAGCGCCGACTCTCCTCTTTAAAATCTAACCTAATTAAAGCCCCTCATCTTTCCCTTACCCATCTAATCCCCCTCTCTAGTACCCTGCTTCACCCTGGCACCTCCGCCACCTGTCCCTCCTCCTCCTCCTCTGCTCCTCCTGTGGCCCCCTTCTCTTGTTCGATCCCTGACTCTCTTTGTGTACCCCCCGCTTCAAACAAGGCCTTCCTCAAGGCTCGCCACTCTCGAGATGCTGTTTTAACCAATCCTATCTGGCACAGATAATCTAATGAGTCCATTTCAATATCTATTGTATGCAATTTTTTTTCATAAAAGAATCTGAGCTGTTGAGGAAACTTCCAATGATAAACAATTTCACGTTCTCTTAATAATTGTGTCACAGGTTTCATCTTATAGCGCCATACCCGTTACTCAACAGATATGTCGTTATAAACCTCAACATCACAACCATCAATTTTTAAAACGCCAGACCCAGCTTGTTTTATAAACGCCATCACCTTCAACTTATCCGCCCAATTTGCAAATTTAATCAACACATTTCTTTGGACTTTTCTCCCCTTCCTTGGGCCCAATCTAAAAACACTTGCAATATCTTCATTTACAAATTTTTTCCCCATGTTCAAATTATTCAACCAATCCACTATTCTTTCTTTTAGCTTATCTGGCGTTTTCTCCGACAAATTTCTCATGACCACATTCTGTTTTCTCATCACCTCTTCCATCAGATCCAATTTCTTCCCAAAACCCTCCACTTTCAGTTTAACCTCTTTATGTTCCTCATGAAGCCCTTTCATATCATTCTGCATTAATTTCATATCCCTTTGCACCAGATTCAGAACTTTATCCACTTTCTGACTATTAGCTTCCGCTTTTATAGAAAAATCAGTAAACATGCCAACAAGTTTCTTATGGCTATCCATTAACTCCTCCTTATCTTTCACTCTCACCTCCCTCATTTCTCTGAATCCTTTCGTAGTCGTTTCATCCATCTTATCAATTTTTTTAAACAACTTCCCCAGCTCTACCAAGATTTGGGTTTGGTCCATTACTCCCTTCTGCTCTACTGCTGCTGTTGCAGATGATAAAGATACATCAGCACATGGCACTTTCTTCTCGTCTTTTCTTGCATCAGTCTTTTTTGGTCTTACAGTCTCATCTTCTTTTCTCTTCTCCATTTTGGTTATAAAGTCTTCAAACAAAGGACCCAGAGCCAAAACACTTTTATACCCAACAAGCACTTCACCCCGATTTTTTTCCAGCTTGCTTTAGTATCCCCCCCCCAAGCAACCAAACCCCACTCCAACTGAAGAAAAAAAGCTCTTCAAATCACTCAGAGCTGTACTGTTATATCCAAAGAGGAAGACCAACTACTTTATATCCACAATGTCCAAAGGAAGTAAAAAAAAAGAAAAAGAAGAAAGCAGAGCCACAGGGTAACTTATCCAAACTCCAAGCGTTAACGGGCAGGAAAAAAAAAAGATGAGAAGCAGCTATATTTCCTTCACTCCAGAGAACCCGACTGCATCCCCACACAGATGAAAGAAGGAATATTTATACATCCAGCCACATTGGCGGCTCCCAAACCCGGTCTCTCCTCCAATCTCCCAGGCACACCAGCCGTGTTCTGCGCCTTCCAAACGGTCTCTTCCTTATTCCATCTCAGCTCTGCTGAAATCTTCACCTTCCCCCTTTCCGACCTCTGTTTCCAGCCTCAATTACAGCATTCCAGCCATTCCACCATCGCTTCACAGTCTCCACTCCTCTCCTCTCAGCCGTCCTCAGAACTTTTAACTTTCGTTTCTGTTCTTCCTCACCGCCATTACTCCTTCCCGACTTTGCCCTCCATTACCAGGCTTATCCCTCCTCCTTCCCTCCACACTTACTGTGCCCTCTCAATTGTCCAGCTCCAAGATCCTGTTCACCGCAGCCAGCGTCCTCTTAAACTTTATTTTTCCTTTTCTCTCTCTTAAAGTTCCAAAGCTCCATAGCCCATTTCACTTTTAAAAATCGCCAGAAGCCCGTCCGACCCGAGCTGCAAGCTCAGCACAGCTGATGCTGCGCTTCCCTCACCGCCCGCTCCTCGAACTCCGTCTCTGGTGAAAAATAAACTCACTTCAAAAGACTCCCAGGCTCCAGAATTAAACTCTCTGGTAAGTCAGTTCCAAGTTTTTGTTATTTCGCCACTTTAAAGTCCCATTCTCAGCACGAGCAAAGCAATGTATGTGTTAACCAGGCATCATCTTAGCCACGCTAAATAACTGGTTTAGACTGAGCTAAACATTATGGAGGAGGTTTCCGGATCTACTCTTCTTTTTTCAAATGTGCAACTATAAATGTCATAACTTTCTGGATCTTCCAGCCAATATGACTAAAATCTAAGGATACTAGGAACTCTATTTTAAAGATATGTGACTTTTCGGGGGGCGTGGCTAAGATGGCCGACGAGTAACATCTTGATCCGGACGCTCGCGCCTAGCAAAGTGGTAATCAATGTGATTGAATGAAATGGGAAAAATTTAAAGTGGTAATTCCTGCGGATGAGACTCCTGCCTGCCTTTCTGGAAAATTTTGGGAAGTTTTGAGGTCAGATGGTCGAAGTTTGGGAGGCTTTCCTGGGCAGGTGAGGCCTGCGACGGCAGTCACGGCTTTTCTGCCGAGGAGCCGAGAACGGGACCAGCGAGACAGCGGAGAAGCACTGGAATTGGCAAGAAATTGTTTGGCAAGAAAACAACCGCATGTAAGTGCATGAAAGGAAAGTCAAAGTTTAAAGTTTAAAGTTAGCTGGGGACTTTGCTTAGAAGAGCCTGGACTTTGAAATGGAAATGGGTGGAAGTAGATGAAATCAAGTGGTTGTTTCGTTAATGGCGGCGGTCCTGGAAAACGAATGTGATCGTGCTTGGGTCTATGGTTTCCTCGCACCCCAGGAGAACCGCGGCGTGTTTTGGCGATAACAAAGTGGTTTAAAAAGTTCTTGTTTGGGCTATAGTATTGGAAGGCAGCAGTGTGTCTCCCAGCTTAAAGCGTGTGGGAAAAGTTTGCCGTTCCACAGAAGAAGAAGGGGGGCTTTTACCCTGAAGTTAAGGCAACCGCTGGAAAATGGCGTTTTGATTTGTCCGTTTCAAGAGAAGGATTAATTGGTCTTCTTTTTGTTCCTTCACCGTGTGGATTACAAATATTACCCTTTTTTTTAGCACATTGCTTCTCACATCTTTTTCCCTTCCTGCTTGGATTTTGGGCTTTTTCTCCCTTTCATTCCCCCCTCCCTTTTTTGGCGGCTTGGACTCAAACGAAAAGTTCTGGGTGACTGTTTCCTTGGAGCCTTTACCTTTGCAGTTTGGAAGACGATCAGCTGGAATGTGAGCCTTGGGGAAACGGATCTGATGTGGATTATTATTTTCTTTTTCTTTTTTCCTTTTTTTGCTGTTTGTTGGGAGTACACTTCGGTTCCTTCTATCTTTTTTGTGGATTACAGTATCTAACTCTCTGTTGGATTTCTTCCTCTTGGATTTGTGGTACCAGGGGTTGCAGTGTTACAGGTTCTGTCTGACTGACTAATTTCTACAATGTTCTGCAACATTGGACTCTTATATTTTGTATTACTATGGATAAAGGCACAAGAGGGAAAGCAAAGGAAGAAGAGCCAGTCGTGAAGTCCAAGAGCAAGGAAAAAGCACCAATGGAGGAAGCCCCTCAGTCTTCATCCCCACCCCCAGAGCCATACGATCAAACCCAAATTATGGTGGAAATTGGCAAGCTGTTTCAGAAATTGGAGAAGAACGAGGAATCAAGGGTGAAAGATAGAAATGAAATGATGAAAAAGCAAGATAAGGTGGTATCATCTGTTGCAGACTTCTCAAAAAAGGTGGATTTAAGTTTGAAAAAAATAGAGGGAAATGTGAAATTGGTTCAAACTGAGGTAATTGCCATAAAAAAGGAAATAAAAGGGACTCAGGAGGTGGTGCAGGAGAATAAGCTGAAATTGGATGAGCAAGAGAGAAGGATTGATGCTGTGGAAGATATGATGAAAAAGCAGAATATTGTGATCTGTCGGGTGGTGGAACGGACACCGGACTTGTTAAGAGAAAGAGTGGTTCAATGGTTAAACGGTTTGAATATGGGAAAAGAATTTGTTCAGGAAGATCTTGTAAGTGTATTTCGGGTGGGCCCAAGAAGAGGGAGGGTGGTTCAAAGAAATGTTTTGGTAAAATTTGCAAATTGGGCCGATAAGCTAAGAGTAATGGCCCATTTGAAACGAGTTGGTCCTGATGCTTTGAAATTTGATGGTTCTGATGTAGAAGTTTATAATGATATTTCATTGAAAGAAAGAACGTGGAGATATAAGATGAGGCCTGTAACTAAATTGCTGATGAGTAAAAATATAAGGTATAATTGGAGATTCCCACAGCAACTGCGCTTTTATTATGACAAAAGAATGCAAGTAATTGATGAAGGGGCCAATCCATTGGAGTATTTGAGCTTGTTGGAGCTGGTAAAAATAGACTCGGAAGAGTGGATAAATCTCAAGAAGGAATTGATGGAATCGGGAGCCTTGGGGAGGGAGTATGAGAGGGCGGAGGCTGGTGGGGCAACAGGTGGAACACCGCAGCGAAGGGAAGAGGAGGAGGAGCTGTCGCTGATCATGGTGGAGGAGGAGACAAGTAAGGAGCAATGAGAATTAGATTATTAAAATTTAAAGCATTTAATTGATACAGAAGGGTGAGTAGCGCGTAGCACTGGTAGGAAGGCACATCTTACATGTCCCCCCTCTCCCCTCTTTGGTTGTCAAAAGTGGCTTTTTTTTGAAGAAGGTGGGGAGAGAGATAGTGTGTGTTATATGTAGTTTTTTGTGGTATGGGGGTAAGGGGTTGGTGGTAGCATGACCGACGGAGAGTTCAGAGTTTAGAAAGGAGAAAGGTTATGGGAAATATTAAAATATTATCATGGAATGTGAAGGGTACAGGTTCTGTTCTTAAGAGACGGAGGTTGGAACTGGCGTTGAAGAAAGATAGACCCGATATATTGTTTTTACAGGAAACGCACCAGAAGTCAAAGGACACGAATAAACTTTTTTTGGGATGGATCCAACATTATGAGATGGCGTTTGGAACATCAAAAGCGAGAGGGGAGGCAATCATGATTTCTAAAAAATTAGGATTTGAGATTACAAAAAGTATTGTTGATCAAGAGGGTAGATATTTGATTGTAAGAGGAAAAATAGAGGATGAGGAAATCATGTTGGTAAATATTTATGCTCCAAACGATCATCAAGCGGATTTTCTAGAAAAAGTTCGGAAAATAGTGGAATTAGAGAATGTTGCAAAAACTATTGTGGCGGGAGATTTTAACTTGATAAGGTCGGGGTTAGATTGCACGAACATAGCAAGAAGTGTAACCGGCTTGAAAGGGAAGGTGTTGGGTAAATGGATGGATGCGATGGGTTTGAAGGATTCTTGGAGAGAGTTTAAGGGCTCTGAAAGGGCATATTCCTTTTTTCACATGTCCATGGGACCTACTCGAGAATAGATTATGTCTTTCTTACGGAAAACTTGATTAAAGATATAGAAGGAATGGAAATTGGGATCATTAAGGAATCAGATCATGCTAAAGTACTTTTGGAATTGAAATTACAAAAAGATACTCGAAGTGGAAGAAGTTGGAGGTATGATCCTAATTTATTTAAAGATCAAAAATGTAAAGAGCAGATTATGGAAAGGTGGAAAGAAAGTTGGCAGTGGAACGATAATAACGAGGTTAATTTCAATGTTGTATGGGATACCATGAAGTCGGTTTTCAGAGGGGAAAGCATAAAGTTGGCGAGTTTTAAATATAAACGACATAAGGTAGAACAGACAGAAAAAGAAAGAGAAATAAAACAGTTACAGGAGGATCACGCAAAAAGTAAAGATAAAAAAATCCTTATGAAATTGCAAAGACTTAAAGCAGAATTAATGGGTAAAGACATTGACAAAGTTAAACGAGACTTGATCTATTTAAACAGAGAATACTTTGAATTTAGCAATAGAAGTTCAAAACTACTAGCAAGAGCAGCTAAGGCCAAAAGGGAAAAAAGAGAAATTGGAGTATTGGTTAATAAACAAGATTTAAGGTGTAATAAGAACAGAGATAAATGCAAAATTGTGAGGGAATTTTATCAAGCATTATATGCAAAAAAGGAGGTAGATTCGGAGAGGCTCAAAAAGACATTGGAGAGACAGTTAGGGAACGGAATAAAACAAGAACATAGAGAGAAAATGGAGGAAAGGATTAATGATAAAGAGGTTAATGAGGTAATTAGTGGGTTGAAGATGGGGAAAGCCCCGGGGGATGATGGATTATTGACAGAGTTTTATAAAGAATTCAAAGAAGTGGTGGTTCCAAAATTAGTGAAGCTATATAATTATATTTTAGATGGAGGATCAATCCCGACTTCATGGTATAACACTACAATCGTTCTACTGCCAAAGCCTGGTAAGAACCTGGAAAGAGTGGAATCGTACAGACCAATTTCTCTTATAAATCAGGATGCCAAAATCTTCACAGCAATTTTGGCCAATCGTCTAAACGGTTTTATGGGGGAATACATAAATGTTGATCAAGTTGGGTTTTTAAAAGGTCGGCCCATGGCGGATTTGACTAGAAGGGTATTAGATTTAATTGATAATGTTAATCAAACGAAGGAAAAGGTGGGTTTATTATCATTAGATATTTTTAAGGCATTTGATTCATTACAGTGGTCTTCAATCAAGGAAATAGTTAAAAAATACGGGTTTGGGGACAGATTTAGAAGGGTAATAGATTTATTATATCAAAAAGGGAATGCTAGGATCAGAGTAAACGAGGAGGTTACTGATGTGGTAAAGCTTGAGGCTGGTACTAGGCAGGGATGTCCATTATCTCCTATCTTGTTTATCATGGCAATGGAGATATTAGCTAAAAATATAAGGGATGATTCAAATATAGAAGGGATAATGGGTAATAAAGTGAGTATGTATGCGGATGATACATTGCTTATGGTGAAACATCCGGAGTTGGTAATGGATAGGATTAAAGATCACCTACAGGTATTTGAAGCTATAACCGGATTAATGATAAATTGGGATAAATCAGAATTGATGCTGTGTAATTTGGGGGTAGGCGAGATGGGAAGGATAGTGGAGACACTTAATATACAAATTAAAGATAAGCTGAAATATCTGGGGATAATTATTTCAAATAAATTAGAAGAACTTAAACGATTGAACTATGACAGCTTGAAAGTCGAATTTAAGAGTAAAATACAAGAGTTTCAGAAGTTGAAGCTGTCATGGTTCGGAAGGATTGCAATTTGTAAAATGATATTGCTACCAAAGATTAATTTTTTATTGGATGCACTAGCGATCCATTTGAAGGAGAAGGAAATTAATGAATTTCAAAAGATGTTTAATTGTTTCTGTAATGGAGGTAAAAAATCTAGACTTTCAAAGAAGCTTAGATATTTTTCTCAGAAAGAAGGGGGTTTGGGCATGCCAAATTTGTTAGCATACTATCGAGCATTCCAAATCAAGAATGTTGTGAAGATTTTGGCAAGAGAAGAGGCAATTTGGGAGGAATTGGAGATGAAAGAGTATAGAAATATAGGTAATATGATTTTCTTGGGAATAAAGGACAAGCCGAAAAGGTCAAATAATACTATGATGAGAGGGCTCATGGAGGTGTGGAAAAAGGTAAAGAAAGATATGGTCCCAAATCTCTCTCCAATTTTGGAATTGACTGATATGGTGTGTTTTCCAATAAAATTAGATAAGGAAAAAAAGGAAATATTGGATAAAAATCAGATGCTCTTACTGAAGGACTGGTTAAAAGCTTGTGATAATGATATCAAGAGAAAAAAATATTTGAGAAGTTAAATTTGGATTGGTTTCAGAAATTAAAGGAGGATAACTGGAATAAAAAATATAGAAGAGAAGTAGGGATAGATAGAACAAAGACGGAATTTGAAGAATTGGTAATAAAGATCAGAAAAGGGGAAAGGAGTATTAAGGGTCTTGTAAGCAAACTTTATACTATATTGAATAAGGGTAAAGATCCACAGGAAGATTTGAAACGGAAATGGGAACAAAATTTGAATATAAAAATTGGAGAGGTTGAATGGAGAAATAAATGGAAAAAGAGGATTATGAGAACAATGTCTGTAAGAATTAAAGAACACAATTTTAAAATGTTGTGGCAATGGTACTTGACACCACTAAGACTTTATCAGATGGATAATAAAAGAGATAAATTATGTTGGAGATGCAAAGAAACGGATGGAACATATGAACACATGTGGTGGAGTTGTAAAAAAATAAGGGATTTTTGGGGAAGAATAGAAGGGGAGTTTGGTGAAATAATGGGTAAAAGCGTTAAGTTGGTGTCAGGTACCATTCTTCTGACAAATGTGGAAGGTTTGGGTTTGAATAAGGAGGAAAAAGAATTACTGGAAATTGTATTAACTACTGGTAGACAATGCATAGCTAGAAATTGGAAAAATGATGTTGATATACAGATTGGAGAGTGGTATAAAGAAATGTGGAGTTTAGCATTGAACGACAAATTGACATGGGAGATCAAAGTAAAACGAGATAAATTAAAAGAGAATAGGTTTTGGAATATTTGGAAACCGTTCGTGGATCATTCTCTTATGGTAAATGACAGCTCAGGACCTGTACCATCTCAAAGAGGTTTTTGGAGTTGAAATAGAAACTAAACTCTCCGGGCATTGTATATATTCACAGGGTGATGTGTAACTATTAAAAAATAATAATAGTGGTAGCACAGAAAGCTTTTATTGTTATGATTGTGTAATAATTTACAATGTGGTATCTAGTATTGGCGGTTATATGGTAAATAATTAGTTTAAGTATTATTATGTGCTAGCTCCTATGAATTTGAGCCAACATTGTATTGATGTTGTTTTTGATTTATCATTATATTGTATTGTTATTGTTTTTCTCTTTTTGTATGTCTGTCAAAAATTTAATAAAAAGATATATTTAAAAAAATGTGACTTTTCAAAATCCTGCAAATGTATGCAATTAAATATATATTTTTTAGTTTTCCTGCCTCTGCACATGGCAGGCAGTGAAACTGAACAGGGGTGATGAGAAGATTCCTCCCTTCCGGTTAAGCATTGGGAGGTTTCAGGGCAGCACCATATCCAGGGTGTGTCTTCTTTTTAGAGGAATGATCACCAACTTACATAGTTTTTGTAATATTTGATTTATTTGCAGTGACAAAAGTAGAGTATGGGTGGAGGCACATAGCTTAAGTCAGGAGTTCTCAACATTTTAAAGCTGGGGGCCAGGTCACGCTCCCTCAGTAAGCTTCAGGGACTGGATGGCCATTTTGTCCTTCCTCCACCACATGGCACTTCCATGTATGATGGAGGTGGTGGTGGGCCACATGAAATGATGTTGTGGGCCACAATCTGGCCCACAGACCACAGGTTGAGAATCCCTGGCTTAAGCACTTTCATGAACAGTGAGAGTCTTGTCCCCATCATATCTTGACAGAAGAGGAAACGTACCTTCACCCATACATTATCTTTATTATTACAGTCAAAGGCCAGACAGAGTGCACCAGATAACACAACTATTCTGGCATCACATATAGAATAAAAGGATTTCCGACACACCGAGCAAATACAGTAAAATATTAAAAATTTGTTCGAGAATCCTATAATACACACCATAGTATTTTACTTTAGTCTGACTGTCCCAAGTTCACGTTCGCTAATTTTAACACTGGAGGCTCACTATTTACTGAGCACTATTAGGGGTCAAAAGACATGAATCGCCATACTGTTGCGAATGCAGGATAATTTCCATGCATACCTGGCGACAGTGGCCGTCGTTGCCTTGGAACTGTCAGATAGTAATACGCTCAAGTTTCTATTATCGCTGGAGGCCAAGTACAGAACTGCTAAAAAGAGCTCTTTTCTGAGATCTTCATAAAAGGGACACTCCAAAAGAATGTGCTCAGAATTTTCTATCTTGTTGGTGTGACAAGCACATATACGTTCACAAACTGGGATTTTCTTACATTATAATTTCACTTTATAATTCAGTTTATGTAATATACAGGTATAAGCTTTTTAAATCTCATTGTGTCACCACATAAAAACCTAAAACTGAATGCACATACAGTACAGCCTGAAAAATGCAAGCACATTTACTTCATCTTATAAAACTCAGTCTTAGAGCTATGAAAAATTCTGCAGTGCAAATGCTTAAAAATATATGAAGATTGAGTTCCAAGCAAATACTTAAATCATAAATTAAACAATTTCAAAATTGCAAGATCATAAAGGTCATATGGCAGGCATGACTAGACACTGGAGCACACAGAATGCTGTTACATTCCCACCAAAGTGGTCCCTATTTATCTACTTGCAATTTCTTGCTTTCGAACTGCTAGGTTGGCAGGAGCTGCCTCTGGTAAAGTGGCCATAATCATTATGACGATGAGGAGGATTGTGCTGTATTTGGACTTCTCCCTTGTTTTGTTTCTGGCATTGCAGCAGTGCACATCTTTTTCTTGGGGGAAAAATGATATTTGTGCCTGCCTCTTCCTTCTATGGGACTGTGGTGGCTTAGTGGTTAAGATGTTGAACTTGACAACTGGGAGGTCAGCAGATCAGCAGTTCGAGACCTGAGTACTGCACTATGGAGTGAATTCCCATCTCTGTCCCAGCTCCTGCCAACCTAACAGTTCGAAAGCAAGAAATTACAAGTAGATAAATAGGGACCACTTTGGTGGGAAAGTAAACAGTGTTCCTTGTTCTCATGTGTCTAGTCATGCTTGCCACATGTCCATGGAAACTTCCGCAAATGCAGACAGTGTTGGCTCTTTGGCAATAAACAGAGATGAGCACTGAACCCTAGAGTCAGATACAACTGGCTTTCGAGCAAGAGCAACCTTTCCCTTTCCCTCCCTTCCCTCCCATCTTCTTCCCCTTCTGGAGGTTGCTTCCTTAACTGCCCACCAAAGTCTTTGCACAGCAGGAGGAACCTGAATATAGCAATCACATAGCACTTAGTACATTTAGTGCACTCTCTGGGCAGTTTACAAGTAATTAGGATTTTGCCCCCAATGTGCTGGGTACTCGTTTTATTGACCTTGGGAGAATGGAAGGCCGAGTCAATCTTGAGTCCTAATCAGGACCAAACTCACATTTGGGCTGCAGTACAGCAGTTTAACCACTGTGCCAACAGGGCTAATTTGAATTATCTGAATGAAACCAATGTAGGAAAAAAACATTGCTCCCTTTCCCAATACCCCTCATGTCTCCAAAAGCCTCTGCCTTTCACTTTTCTTTGCTACACATTCTTCTTTTTTCATCTTTTCCACAGAAAGTGATGCCATTGCGCCTCCTATGCTGTGGTGGAGGGGGGTGGGGGAAGGATCTGTTTGTGAGAGAGAAGTGAAGAGGAATGCATTCAATGTAAGGGATACATATTTTGAATGAATTAAATGTAAATCATTCATCTCAAGAAATAATTCTGAGGGGGAAAGTGATTTAATTTTAGGCCTTCATTCTCTGTGAATTTATGGTCATATAATTAAAATCTAAAATTGATACAATTTATTTATTTCACCTATATTCTTATTCAATGAGCAGAATACCAAGATGCGCAACCTGGAGGTCCTCCAGAACTCACGGCTTCTGGACTCAGGCAAGTGCATGTCATTAACCAATTGCGCCAACTCCTAGACCAGTTGGCCTTGCTCACGGTCAACCATGCCCTGGTCACCTCCCGTTTGGACTATTGTAATGCGCTCTACATGGGGCTGCCCTTGATGACCAGCCGGAGACTGCAGTTGGTCCAGAATGCAGCGGCCTGTGCAGTATTGGGGTGTAGTCGTTTCGCCCATGCCTCGCCACTGCTGTGGGAGCTGCACTTGGCTGCCTATATGTCTCCAGGTACAATTCAAGGTGCTGGTTATCACCTTTAAAGCCCTTCATGGTAGCGGACCAGGATACCTCAGGGACCGCATCGTCCCTAGGACATCGTCTCATCCCACGAGCACAAACCAAGAGGGCACCCTCCATGTACTATCTGTTGGGGAGGCACGCCTCTCCAGCATGAGGAAAAAGGCTTTCTCAGTTGTAGCCGCCACATTATGGAACCTCATCCCGGTAGAATTATGCCTCCAGGCCCAGTTGCTACCGTTTAGGAGAGAATTGAAAACGTGGTTAGTGGAACGGGTCCTGGGGCCGGGATTGCCAACAAGCTCTACTTTCTGGCATGTCTGAGGTCCCCTCCCTCTTGTAATTGGTTTTATTGAAGGGCTTTTAACTGTTTTTATATTGTTTTTAAGTTTTATGAACAGCTAGTGAGGTGTTCGCTGGACTGTGTACACCGCCCAGAGTCTATTGATTGGGGTGGTATATAAATCTAAATGGATTAATAAAGGTATTTCTGAGAGTTTTAAAAGCACTATACTCTACTTTATCTAATCAGTTATTTTATCTCATGTCCGTTCCCAAATGTTGGGATCTAAGGTAATCATCTCATCAGTCTTCTATACTATCTTGTGTTGTACTGTGTTTATTCTTAAATGATGCAATTAATGCCTAATTATAGTGGTATTTGCATATAACAGCTTCCATTAGCAAATGTAAATTTCATTTTAAATGCCCTCCTTTTTATTGATGAAACAGTCTCCGGGGGCGTGGTTTGGATGCTGCCTGAGTAGCACGTATTTCGATCAGCTCGCGCCTGGAATGTGGTATTAAATGTGATTTCTTATCAAAAAGTGGGATTTAAACCTTCGGGAAAGTGTTACTTTGGAGCCTTGGGTATATCGTCTTAACTTTTGGAACTTTATTAGAGTCAGAGTCCGAAGAACGAGCAGTAAGTGCGCAAACCGCGCTAAGTGAGCCGCTTGGGGAAGGACGGGACTCGGTCTTACTTTTAAAGTGGAGGCTCCGAAAAAGAGGATTATTAAATATTAAATATTTTGGTGGTGGAAGACAAGAATGAGTTTGTTGGAGATGTGATGGGATAAGCAATTTTGGAAAGGAGATTGGAAGCTCTGAGTTGTGCTGAAAGAGTTGGCGGTGAAGGAGAAAAGAGTAATGGCGGAGATGTAAAACGGAATAGAAACTTAAGAGTTTCCATGCGGTAATGGCTGGATAAGATCGGGAGTTGGGAAAAGCTGAAAGAGAGAAAGTTTCTCTGATGAAAGTGCCCAAATAAGGAGGAGGAAGAAAAAGAAGGTAATGTGAATTTTGGTTATTTGTTTTTTCTTCTCGGAAGGCTGTGTTTGAAAAGAGGAACGAGCGTGGGAGATTTTCGTCAGATACCGCCGCCACCGCGGTTTGGATTATATTGGTTTTTTACTACGTGGTTTCCTTCTTTTCCAAACTCTGAGTTTTGGTTCCGAATGGCTTAAACTTTTATTTGCTCGAAGATTTGATTATCTCTTTTAGCCCATGCTGCCTGTGTTGGATTATTGTTTTTTGGAAAACCGTCACTTTCTTACCCCCTGCGCAACTTTGTTTCATTGCGGAGAAGCAATTGTATCACCTCGAATCTGCCTCTTTCCTTGGCTGATCCTGGAATTGCAGTGTTTTTTTTCTTTCTCATCTCTCTCTTTCTTCTACATCCGTTGGATTATAAAATAAGAAGGAGGAAGGGTGACGTAGAGTGGAAGTTAAGAAGAGAAGAAAGAAGAGAAGGAAGGACTGGTATTCTGAGGATTGTGACTTATGAAGGACTGTTTCCTTTTTTTCTTGTTGTGTGCATAAATAATATATTGTTTATAGTCTGAATTTGTGGGAAAGGTACTATGGAAAAAAATGGATGATCAAGTTAAGAAAGCTGATGGAAAAAAAAGTGGGAGATGATGACCCTGTGGTGAAACAAAAAAAACAGAGGGAAGAAAAGGGAAAGAGAGAAAATAGGGAAAGGGCAAGTAGCTCTCCATTACAATTTGATGAAGTTGTGTTGATGACTGAATTTGGAAAATTGGGTAATAGATTGGAGAGGATGGAAGCACATATGCAAAGAAGCGAGGAGATAAGGGCTGAGTCTCACAAAAATCTTATAACTATGTTTAATGAATTTGTCCAGAAAGCTGATGCCAATTTTGATAACTTGGGAAAAGCCATCGTATCCACCCAAGAAAATGTAAAAGTGATTAAAATGGAGGTGAAAGAAATCCAGAAAAACAATATGATTATAATGTAAGGATGGATGCACAGGAAAGGAGGGTGGATATGATGGAAGAGGCCATGAGAAAACAGAATTTGGTTATTAGAAAATTGTCAGAGAAAAAACCGGATCAGTTGAAAATTCGAGTTTTGGATTGGTTGAATAATCTTAACATGGGCAAAAATTTTGTGGCTGAGGATATAATTAGTATATTTTGTTTGGGTTCAAAGAGAATGGGTAAAGTTTGGAATGTCTTGGTTAAATTTGCAAATGCTAGTGATAAATTGAAGGTGATGACACATTTAAAACAAAAGGGAACAGATGTCTTAAAAATTGATGGTGATGATGTAGAGGTTTACAACAATATTTCTGTTGAGGAATTAAATTGGAGATACAAAATGAAACCCGCAACAAAAATTCTTCGAGATCAAGGGATTAATTACTATTGGAGGATCCCATTACAGGTGAAATTTTTTTATGCAAAAAAAATGCATACTGTTGATTCGGGAATGGACCCTTTGGAGTATTTTCGAATGATTGGTTTAATTAGAGGTGGTACACAGGAATGGTCATCTTTGAGGCAAGCATTGATGGAATCAGGGGCTATTGAGAAGACGCAGATAGAGGAAGAATTAAGTGGTGCGGCAGGATGAAAAAGTCTGGGGGAATTGAGTGTGGTCGAAGTGACGGAGTCGGATGAGGGATGAATGTTTATAATTAATTATTGAAATAGATATTCAGTTGAAATTAATAGAGGTGCTTGAGTATGTAGTTGTTACTTTAGGTAAATCCCCGTGTGTTCCCCCCCTCTCTTTGGGAAAATTTATTTTTCGTGGAGGCGACTTTTTGCAGGAAGTAGAGGGGTATAGAAGATTAGATTTTTAATTTTTAATTTTTAATTTTTTCTTTTCTTTTTTCTTTTTATATTTTATTGTAGTTTATTTGTTTTGGAATGTTGGGTTTAATTGGTATAGAATGTTTAGTTAATTGCACAGCCCATGAAGGTCATGAGAAAATAGAGGCTGTTTTTGTAAAAAATTTCCATGAAGTTTATTAAAATATTGACGTGGAACATGAAAGGTACTGGTTCTCAAGTCAAACGCAAGAGATTAGAATCAGCTCTCAGAAAAGATCGACCGGATATAATTTTTCTACAAGAAACACATAAAAAATCGGAAAGTATAAATAAATTATTTTTAGGTTGGACACAAATTTATGAAAAAGCTTATGGCACTTAGAAAGCAAGAGGGGTTGCAATATTAATTTTGACTAGAATGGGTTTTACCATAATAAAAAGCATTTCTGATCCGGAAGGTAGATTTTTGATTGTAAAAGGTATGATTGAGGATGAAGAAATAACCCTTGTGAATATTTATGCCCCAAATGAGCAACAAGATAAATTTTTAGATAAAGTATATCATATTTTGAAAAAAGAGAAGACTGGAAAAATGATTGTAGCAGGGGATTTTAACTTAATTAGATCTAATTTGGACTGCACTAATGCATCAAGAGATAAATTGAGATTAAAGATGAAAATATTAGATAATTGGATTAAAATTTTAGGTCTGAAAGATGTGTGGAGAGAAATCAAAGGTTTAGAAAGAAGTTATACATATTTTTCGCAAGTCCACAATTCTTACTCTAGAATAGATTATTTTTTGTTACAGATAATGTACTTAAAATATAGAATAAATTGATGTTGGGATCTTTAAAGAATCAGATCATGCAAAAATGTTAATGCAAATAGGAGTTGGAATGAAAGCAAACAAATTAAACAGCTGGAGGTATGATCCAAAAATGTTTGGGGATCCCAAAAACAAAGAAAACATAGAAAAGATATGGAATCAATATTGGCAATGGAATGACACAGGTGAAGTGGCATATAACATTGTTTGGGACACCATGAAGTCGGTTTTTAGAGGAGAATGTATTAAGTTGAATAGTATTAGAAATAAACAATTAAAGGATAAATATGAAGAAACTGAGAAGGAAATTAAACGGCTTCAAGAGGAGCACATAAAAACTGGGAAGAATGAAACACTTGTAAATATACAGAGATTGAAAAGGGAAATAATAGGTAAAGATATAGAAAAGGTTAAAAAAGATTTGATATATTTAAAAAGGGAATTTTTTGAATATAGTAATAAAAATTCAAAGTTATTAGCTAGAGCTGTGAAAGAAAAGAGCATTAAGAGAGAAATAGGAGTTTTAATAAATAAATATGGTGTGAAGTGTAATAAAACAAAGGAAAAGGTAGAAATTGTCAAGGAGTTTTATCAAGAACTGTACTCTGAGAAAAATATAAAAGTAGGCTGATTAAGGGAATATGTAGAAAATTGGAAGGGAATTAAAATTAGAGATTATCATAAAGACAGAATGGAAGCTTTAATAACAGAGAAAGAGATAAAAGAAGTGATACAGAAATTGAAAACAAATAAAGCTCCAGGAGAAGATGGATTTACAACTGAATTTTACAAACAATTTAAAGATTCGGTAGTGCCAAGACTTTTGAAGCTGTTTAATTATATAATGGATGGAAGATTATTACCGACTTCATGGTACAGATCAGTAGTTGCCTTGATTCCTAAGCCGGGAAAAGACCCAGATAAGATAGAGTCATATAGACCAATTTCATTGATAAACCAGGATGCAAAATTTTTGCAGCAACACTAGCAAATAGGTTAAACGAATTTATGAAGGAATATATAAATAAAGATCAAGTAGGATTTATGAAAGACAGATATATGGTGGATCTTACAAGAAGAGTAATTGATTTGGCAGATATTGCCGAGCAAAAAAGGGAAAGGATTGGACTATTGTCATTGGATATTTTTAAAGCTTTTGATTCTTTGCAGTGGAGCATGATTAAAGAAATTATAAGAAAATTTGGCTTTGGTACAAAATTTATAAACTTAATTGATCAGCTATATCAGAAAGGTATAACTAGGATTAAAGTTAATGATGTATTGACAAAGGATATTAAATTGGAAGCGGGGACTAGACAAGGATGTCCATTGTCACCAATATTATTTGTGATGGCTATGGAATTACTAGCAACATTAATAAGAGATGATAAAAATATCGAGGGAATTGAAGGAATAAAAATTAATTTATATGCAGATGATACAATGATTATAATGAGAATCCCTTTGAAGGCAATGGAACGAATTTACACACACTTGAGATATTTTGAGGAAATGACAGGATTGAAAGTGAATTGGGATAAATCAGAAGCAATCTTTTGTAATGTGGGTGATGAAGAACAAAAAAAGATTAGGGAGAAATATAATATACAAATTAAAAATAGTGTGAAATATTTAGGAATAAATATTGCAACCAAAATAGAGGATCTTAAGAAACTGAATTATGATAAACAAATAACAGAAATTAAAGGGAAAATAAAGCAGTATAGTAAGTTAAATTTGTCCTGGTTTGGTAGGGTTGCGCTATGCAAGATGAAGTTGTTGCCAAAAATAATTTTTTTGTTTGATGTCCTTCCTATTCAATTAAAGGAAAAATATTTAAAACACTTTCAGACTATAATAAATACTTTCTGTAATGGAGGAAAAAGACC
Organism: Bradypodion pumilum; assembly: GCA_035047305.1. Classification (NCBI taxonomy): domain Eukaryota; kingdom Metazoa; phylum Chordata; class Lepidosauria; order Squamata; family Chamaeleonidae; genus Bradypodion; species Bradypodion pumilum. The sequence goes on from JAWDJD010000001.1 coordinate 96,252,265, forward strand.
AAGAATCACAAAAAGTTTATGGTATGTATCACAAAGAGAAGGTGGTTTAGGCCTTCCAAATATTAAACAATATTATAGAGCTTTTCAATTAAAAAATATTGTTAAGATTTTAGCTAGGTCAGAAGTTATTTGGGATGAAATAGAGATTAGGGATTTACAAAGCAGGGGTAATGCAATTTTCTGGGATAAAGATGAAAATATAAAGACAAATAATCAATTGACAAAAGCAATGTTCGCAGTTTGGAGAAATACTAAAGGGAAATTTGCACCGGGGATTTCTTTAATAATGGATATGGATGAAGTAAAGATGTTTCCAATCAAAATCGATAAAAGAATAAAAGATATAATGTTGAAGAAGGATGTGTTTTTGCTGAAAGATTGGATAAAAATGTCTGACGATCCAGAACTGAGAGCTGAAATATTTGAACAAATGAAATTGAATTGGTTACAAGTAATCTCAATAAATAAATGGGAGAAGAAATATAAATATGGATTTAATTTACAGAGGGATAAAACGGAATTTGAAGAGATGATTTGTAAAATAAGAAAAGGAGAAATGGGAATAAAAGGGTTAGTAAGTAAAATATATAAGATTTTAAATAAGGATGAGAACTCGCAAGAAGTTCTGAGAAAATTATGGGAAGATTTGAATATAAAATTTTTAGAATCCCAATGGAAAAGTAAATGGAGGAGGAGAGTTATGAAGAATCTTTCATTTAGGCTAAAAGAACATAATTATAAAATATTGTGGAGGTGGTACCTGACTCCAGTTAAACTATTCCGAATGGATAATAGCAAAACAAAGAACTGTTGGAGATGTAAAAGCGAGCTTGGAACATATGAACATATGTGGTGGAGTTGTAAAGTGGTAAGCGCTTTTTGGAAAATGTTTGAGAATGAAGTATCCGATATTTTTAGAATTGATTTTAAACTGGACTCAGGTATCGCCCTATTGACAGAAATGGATAATATAAATATGAGTACAAAAATAAAGAATTGCTATCTATAATGTTAACAGCTTTAAGATTATGTATAGCTAGGAAATGGAAGAGCGACTTAACATTGAAAATGGATGAATGGTATAAAGAAATGTGGGAAATTGCCTTGAATGACAAATTGACATGTGAACTGAATGTGAAGAAAAGTATATTGAAAGAAAACAAATTTTGGGAAATATGGAGACCTTTTGTGGAATATGTTTTACCTTGTGGTAAAGGAGGTAAACCAGTACCTCAGCATATGAGTTTTTGGAGTGATTAAAACAAAATAATGATCTTCATGGCATGTATATATCACTGGGTGTTGTTACTATTATATTATTATAGTTATGATTATTATTATTATTTTAATACAACAAGTTGCATTTTGTAAATTTTTGGAATTCTAGATAAAATATGTGATATATTGTAAAATATTTGATGAATACAAGGTTCTAGAGTAATAATGTTTTATAATACTATTATATATGGAATTTAAGTATCAGAATGAATATAATTTGTTTTTCATGTTTATGTATATATTTTTGTAACTTTGTGTTTTCTTTAAAATTAATAAAAATTAAAAAAAGAAACAGTCTCAAACCAGATGTTACTAAATAAATAATGTCTTCAATGTAACAGAGGAAATTGGGGTCTATTGCCTGTTGATAATCAAGCTAGTTTAACTCTGCTATATTCTATCTATTATATGTTTATTAGCATCTATTTGTTGCAACCTGTTCAAATAAGAGAAGAGAGTGCAACCTCAGAATATGTATACTGTATATTGGAGAGGGGGGAGTATTTTCCTACTGAATCTCACTAGATTTAGTGTTTTTCGAAACAAATTCCTTCAGTCATACCTGTCAACCATCCCAATTTGGCCGGGATTACCATGGAATTTGACACCGATTGACGTCATAACCCGCCCTGCGCTGCCAAAACCCCGTAATTTAGTAGTGGGGGGAAACGCTTTCCAAGCATGTGTGGAAGCGCTATGCTGCTTGCGCAGCCCCTACGCAAGTGGCGGAGCACTTCCATGCATGCGTGGAAGGGTTCTACACAAGTGTAAAAGCCTTCCACACATGCGTGGAAAGCGACCTGCGCACAAGCGATCTGCGCAGGTCCCGTTTTTCCCGGAGCCGCAGGTTGACAGGTATGCCTTCAGTATTGTATGTCAGCTGGTCATTTATTTATTTTATTTTATTTTTAGGGTTTTTATGCTATCTGACGTAGTGCAGGCACTACTCGAGACAGTGAACAAACATAGAAACATAGAAATTTAGGTTTGAGAGTTTTGGCATTTATATCACTTTGGTTTCACTGCTATACAGCATAGCTTCTTATCAGAAACCTTTTCCCCCCCAGTCATCATCTAACTTCCCTTTTTGGGGAAGATATTGGAGAAGGCGGTGGTGCGGCAGTTGCAGGAAGTTCTGGAAGGAGCATATTATCTGGACCCCTTTTAGTCAGGGTTCAGGCCCGGTCATGGTAATGAGACGGCATTGGTCACACTGATGGATGATCTCTGGCAGGAGCGAGACAGAGGCCATGCGCCCATTCTTGCTCTCCTTGACCTCTCAGCTGCTTTCGATACCGTCGACCACAGTATCCTTCTGGAATGGCTCAAGGGTTTGGGGATCCAGGGCTCTGTGTGGTCCTGGTTCTCCTCATTTCTCAAGGGCCATTCCCAGTCAGTGTGGTTGGAGAGTGAGATGTCCAGCCCTAGGCCACTTCAATATGGGATACCTCAGGGCTCAGTTCTGTCTCCTCTCCTATTTAATATCTACATGAAGCCGCTGGGTGAGATAATCCATCCCCACGGGGCGCAGTGTACATCTTGTTTTTCCCAGTGATGCTGTCAAAGTCCTGTCCAAGTGTCTGAGGGCTGTTGGGGTCTGGATGAGGGATAACGGATTACAACTGAACCCTGACAAGACTGAATGACTATGGATCAGGGGCCCAGTGTTATCTCGGGAGTTACCATCCTTGGATCTGGATCGGGCAAGTTTGCCCCAGACAGATCCAGTACACAACTTGGGGGTCCTCCTGGACTCTCGACTGCTACTCGAAGATCAGGTGGCGGCCGTGGCCAGGAGGGCCTTTGCCCAGCTTCAGGTGATCTGTCAGTTGCGTCTGCTCCTAGACCAGGACTCCTTACTCATGGTCACTCATGCTCTGGTCACCTCTAGACTAGATTATTGCAACACGCTCTACATGGGGCTGCCCTTGATGACCATTCGGAGGCTGCAGTTGGTCCAGAATGCAGCTGCCCAGGTGGTGCTGGGGTGTGGGCATTATGCTCGAGCCTCACCACTGCTTCAGGAGTTGCACTGGTTACCAATTTGGTGCAATTCACTGTGCTGGTCATTACCTTTAAAGCCCTACATGGTAGTGGGCCAGGATATCTCAGAGACCGCATTGTCCCAAGATCTACTATCCATCCAACCAGAGTGGACTGGAGGGGCTCTCTACTTGTACCATCTGCTAGAGAAGCTCGTCTCTCTAGCACAAGAAGGAGGGCCTTCTCTGTGGGACCTCCTGCCAGTGGAACTGAGACTGCAGAGGGAATTGCTGTCCTTTAGGAGGGAACTGAAAACATGGCTGGTGGGGCAGGTGTGGGCCATTGGTGGAGGAGTGACCCCCGCCTGCTGGTTAGTTAAGTAAGATTCATCCTTTCTCTTTTAGAATGCGCAGGTGGGTTTTTAACAGGTTTTTTTAAATTGGGTTTTAATGAAGTTATGGTTTTTAATGGGGTTTTTACCTGTGAGGGGGGGGGGTTATATTGTACACCGCCTAGAGTCCTTGTGAGGGGCGGCTATAGAAATATGAGAAATAAATAAATAAATAAACTTGTTTCTTCTCAAGGTTAATATGTCACTGAATTGCTCAGTTTTTAAAATACAAACATTCAGTGCAGACCCTTTAACATCAGGCCACAGCACTACAAATTGAATGACTAGGTAATACTTTTAATTGGCTTCAATTGGAACATCATCTCCACCACCACCACCACCCCACAGTTCCCTGATGGAGGTTGCTGGACTTTGGATTGCTTTGACCTGGCCGGAGAAGGGGCCTGCAGCTCAATGGAGCCTTTTGGGGAGAGAGAAAGCAGAAGCCTGGTTTCTTGTGCTTGAAAAATGGGGCGGAGCATCAAATCAACTGCTGCTTTTAAAGACGGAGCCTGTGGCAGACCACCATGCCATGGACATCTGAATGCTTTGCCTGAAGAAGTGATCATGTATCACAAAAGCTTGCAATGATTTTTTTTTAAATTTAGTGATCCAGAAAAGGTATCACCAACTACTTCTGTGCATGAATTTTATTGCGTACATTTTACATCTCGTTTTATTGTGATTGTATCAGTCTACATTTAATCTGTTCTTATTCTGTTTTTTGTAATCGTATTTTATCGAATGTATTTTATCATATTTTAATCTGATATGGTGTTATGTATTGAATGAATGTCCCAGTCCACCACGTCCGCCTCCGACTTCAGTGAGGACGACAACATGCAGCGGGTGCAGAGGAGGCCTGAGGTTCGAGACCGTGCCAGAGAGGACCGCCACTGCGACAGATGCGGGGCATCCCACGACCGGAGCCGATGCCCATTCCAGAAGGCGGAGTGCCACAACTGCGGGCGGCATGGGCACATCGCAAAGGTCTGCAGGTGGCATCGAGATGACGGCAAGGGCCAGGCGGAACGGCCCCAACGAAAAGCAGACGGAGTTGGCAGAATCTTTGACAATGACGACAAGCCTCAGGAGCACCATGTGTCTTGATGAGTTCCCAACAACCACAACCAGGCGGTTCACAGCGTGCCTTTGAGGCACCCCAGTTTCTTTGTTGAGGTACTGATACAGGGGGTCCCAGTAAGGATGGAGATCGACTCAGGGTCATCGTACTCCATCATCTCCCACTGGGAGTTTTTGCGTATTCCCCCCAAGTCACGCCCTAAACTGAGAGCCCTAAAGTCTAACTTGCGGGACGTTCAGGGCAAAAGTATCCCAGTGTTGGGGGTGGGAGAGTTCAAGATGCAGTTCAAGAGGCGCTCCGCGCAGTTGCCCCTGGTAGTCTTAAAGGAAGGGTCCTGCTGCCTCCTGGGTACACAGTGGTTTGGCCCTCTGGGGGTTTTCATTGGAGGCATACACGCCATGCAGGCTGACCTGATCATGGAGGTGTGTAACGGACACCCTGCCGTCTTCAAGAAGGGGCTAGGGAAGTTCAAGGGGCCCCCAGTTTCGTTCGACATGGATCCCGACATCCAACCCATCAGACTGAAGCCAAGGAGAGTGCCTTTCGCACTAAAGGACAAAATTGAGACTGAACTGGACAAACTGGTGGGTCAGGGGATTTTGGTACCGGTGGATTTAGCTGAGTGGGAAACCCCTATTGTTACAGCGCTTAAGGCTAACGGGGAGGTCAGAATCTGCGCTGACTACAAGTGCACGATTAACAAGGCAATTCGCCCAAATGCATACCCGGTGCCGGTAGTAAGTCACCTGTTAGCAACCTTACAGAGGGGGAGGTGTTTCGCCAAGCTAGATTTGGCACAGACCTATCAACAATTAACAGTGACCCCAGCTGCAGCTGCCACTCAAACCATAGTTACTCTTAAGGGAACTTTTAAAGTAACGTGCCTCCAATTCGGTGTAAATTCGGCTCCAGGAATTTTTCAGTCCTTTGTGGAAAGATTATTGAAAGGGCTCCCAGGTGTTTTCCCTACTTTGACGACATTTTGATAACAGCGGGAGGGGAACAGGAATTGGCCAAGAGGTTAGACCGGGTGCTAACGGTGTTCGAGAAAGCGGGGCTCATGTTAAGAAAGGATAAGTGTGTGTTTTTCGCTGAAGAGGTAGAGTTCCTGGGCTTTCAGATAACCCCTGAGGGAATCAAACCAGCAGAGTCAAAGGTGTCGGCAGTACAGAACGCCCCTCACCCCACCACCAAGGCCGAGCAACAGTCCTTCCTAGGGCTCCTAATTTTTTACCACTCTTTCCTGCTGGGAAAGGTGTAGCGGAGCCGCTGCAAAACTACTCAAGAAAGATGTGCCTTGGCGGTGGGGGGACAGCCAGGAACAGGCATTCCGAGGGCTCAAGCAGCTTCTGTCCTCCGAGGGTGTCTTGACCCACTTCGATCCCAAGAAGCCCATTGTGTTAGTCTGTGATGCCTCACTGGTGGGGGTGGGGGCAGTCCTCTGCCATGTGCTAGAAGGCGGGCGAGAAGCCCCGGTGGCGTTCTACTCAAGATCCCTGTCCAAGGTAGAGCACAACTACGCACAAACAGACAGGGAGGCCCTGGCCATTGTTGTGGGAACCAAAAAGTTCCACGGCTTCCTGTATGGCAGACCATTCACAGTCGTGACCGACCATAAGCCCCTGCTAGGGATTTTTACCACAGACAAGCCAACCCCGCAGATCTTATCCCCAAGAATGCTGCGATGGGCCATTTTCCTCAACTCATACCAGTATGTGTTGACCTACTGTCCCGGCAAGAAGATCAGCCATGCCGACGCCCCGTCCAGGTCACCCCTCCAACAGGCAGGAGACCCAGAGTGTGAGGTAGAGCAGGACCACCAGGTGCTCCTGATCGAGGCCCTAGAGTCGCCCCCGATACTGCCAGCAGAGATCACCAAGGCTATGGCGAAAGACAAGTCATTGGCCCTAGTCAGTTCATGGGTACAAAAAGGGTGGCTGGCTACCTCCCCTACAGAGGAATTCAAGGTTTATGGTAGGCGGAGAGACGAACTCTCCTTAGAAAGGGGCTGCCTACTCTGGGGGCAGTGGGTAGTAATCCCCGAAGTTCTGAGGTCTCGGGTGCTCAAGATGCTGCATATCAGCCACCCAGGGATCGTGCACTCCAAAGCGCTAGCTAGAAGTTACGTCTGGTGGCCCAAGTTGGACACAGACATAGAACACATGATTGGCACTTATGAGAGTTGCCAGAGTACCCGGCCAGAGGAGTCACGACTTCCGCACAGAGAATGGGACACAGCCCGGGGGCCATGGTCACGTCTACACGTAGATTTCGCGGGTCCTTTCAGGGGCACCCTCTTCCTTATAATAGTGGATGCTTACTCTAAATGGTTGGAGGTAATCCTGATGGCCAGTACATCGTCAGCTGTGACGATCAAGCAATTACGGAAGGTATTCAGCTGTTTCGGGTTACCTGACGTGATTGTGAGCGATAATGCCATAACTTTCACGTCAGCGGAGTTCCAGGGTTTCATAGAGATTAACAAAATTCACCACATAACTCCGGCCCCTTTTCACCCCGCTACAAATGGTCAAGCGGAACGCCTGGTGCGAACAACTAAGGACGCACTGCGTAGGATGGGCCCTGGGGAGTTGAACTTGCAACTTTGCCAATTCCTTCTAAGGTATCGTGTAACCCCTTTAGCGTCGGGTCTGTCGCCCGCTGAGCTCCTTATGCGGAGGAAACCCACCACGATCCTCTCGAGTTTAGACCCAACCAGGGTGGAGGACATGGGTAGAAATATAGAAATGGGCGGCACCAAGAGTTTCGGGATCGGCGAGGCAGTGCATTGCCGTAACTAAGTGGCCGGCAGACCAAACTGGGTGCCTGGAGTAGTGGTCGGGCAAACGGGGCCAGTCTCCTACAATGTCAAGACTAGCACAGGACTCCTCTGGAGGAGGCATGCTGACCAGCTCAGTGGTAGGGTAGAAGAAAGGCAAGACTTGAGTGACCAAGCAGAGCATCCAGCGTTAGGGTTCTCCCCCACCCAGGGAGGCGCATACCACAGGGGGGAGGGAAATGACACAAACCCGCATCCTTTGGACCCCCCGGGTAACAGGAACAACTTGGAAGAGACGGATTTCGAGGAGCTTTTAGACTTTGAGTTAGGAAACCGGGGGGATTTTTCGGAGTGGTCCCCCACCCATCCAAGCGAAGAGTGGGGGTTTTCTTTAGTCCCTGGAGCCCCCGGTTTCACATCCCTGGAGTATACTCCCACACCTAGACTTCCCCAATCCCCGGCTCGGAACTTGCAGCCAGTCGCTAACGAGTTCACCTCTCCCATTGCAGGACGAGGACAGAGTAATCAAGAGCATGCAGGGACTCCAGGCCAAAGTATGGCTGCCACTCGCCCAAAACGAACATGCGGGAAGCCTCAGTGGCTGAAGGACTTCGTCCTTACCTGGGGGGAGGGGTGTTATGTATTGAATGAATGTTGCAAGGTTCCCTTTAACAGAATTTATCCAGTCAATGTATCTATTGTATCTAATCAGAGACACATTGTAGCCAGCTGTATAAGGATGTGAGCTAAGTGGCCACAGGTGGCAGTAGCGAGCATCCGGCTCACATGGTATGAATTCACCAGATACCTGCAGCGCGGGAAACCTTCCCGCCACACAGCAAGATGGGCGTGACGAACGATGGGCGTGACGAACGATGGGCGTGACGAACGATGACGTCACGTGGACAGTAGCCAATGAGCTACCGTGTAACCACATTCAAATGTATAGTGACCGTATAAATAGAGCTGTATCTCCACCATTACCACATGTTCACCCTGACCATCATGAAATAAAGCTGTGTTTAGCCCTACGTGCGGCTCCTTCTTTGTCTTCCTTGCAAGACACCAAATATGGCCAGATGACTAATCAGTTAATAAAGGGGACTGGCCTGGACTGGCCTGGTCTCTCTCTCTCTCACACACACACACGAACAGAAACACAGACACACACACACCCACTCACACACACACACACACACACAGACATGGGGGTGGGGTGGGGTTTGGAAAACAAGCACGGCAATGGTTGGGTTGCAGTAGCAATGGAAATTACACTTCTACCCCATAGCACTTAGTGTACTTTTAGGACAGTTCACAAGTTAATTAGCATTTTGCCCTCAACATGCTGAGTACTCATTTTACCGGCCTCGAAAGGATGGAAGGCTGAATCAATATTGAGTCCCCAACAGGATCAAACTCCCAATGTTTTGGCTGCAGTACAGCAATTTAACCACTGTGCCACCAGGGCTCTTAGACTCCCAAGACTCTTGCCTATAATCCTGAAGAGCCGCTGCTCGTTAAAGCTGGGCGAGCCTGGGCTAAATCATGATTGCTGATTCTTTGAAATGCTGTTATATAAGGTGAAGTGAAGGGACCCTTGCAAAACTTTAGTCATGTTCAATCAGTGAGATCCGCCGATTCCGATAAGACATGCTTGTCACTGTTGGCTTCAATCGTGCATGGACTTAGTTGGAAGGATCACACACTGCATCATCCTTTCTTCCAAGCTGCCAATATCTTCCACTAATGTATGCATGTTCAAAATTCTACCTTCTAGATTTGATATTCATCATACAGTTCACTTTCTTCCCCCTCACAAAAGTTATCCAAATGAGAGACATGCAAACTTTATTCCCTTCCTCACTTATAAACTGGAAATAGTAATAGGTAGTGTAAAAGGTAGCTCCATTTTTCACCCTTCGATAGTTCCTCAGCTATATACTCCTTTAATTGTGTTCCTTCTCCAGTGAGCTCCTTTCTCCATCTTCTAATTTGGTTTTGCTCTTGCGTACCTGTTGTGTTCTGAGTTCTATGCATTAAAACAACCACCAACTGTATCAATGTATTCCGTGTAATTAGGTCGCGAGCTAATGTCCACCTGGTGGCAATAGCGAGCTCCCAAGCTCACAAGGTTCCAATCCCCAAAGAACTACAGCGCGGGAAGATTCCCGCCACTACCTCACCTGGACAAGAAGGGCGTGACCTGGAATGACGTCACGCCAGCAGTAGCCAATGGGCTATCGTGGAGCCACATTCAAATGTATAACCACCGTATATATTGAGCTGTTTGTCCGCCATTACCACATGTTCCCCTAGACCACCATGAAATAAAGATGTGTTAAGCCAGTACTACGGCTGTTCCTGTGTCTTGTTTCTCATACACTAAATTGGCGACGAAGGTGGGATAATGGATTCCCATGAGATCAAGACACACGCTAGTCATGCCGGTTCCGACATCAACAAGCCGGAAGATTGGGAGCTCTTTGAAATGGACTTCCAAGATGCGCTGGTGGTGTCCGACATCACGGACGAGGGAAAGAAGAGGGCCATCCTCACCCGGATGCTAGGAAATGCTGCCAAGAGAGTATTGGTGGACCTGGTATCACCGAAGAAGGTGAGCGAACTGACGGTCAAGCAGCTCCTGAAGGCCATGCGTGACCATTTCCAGCCCTCGGTTTCGATGTTCTCGGCTCGAGACGCGTTCTGGAAGAGAGTCCAAGCGCCCGGTGAGTCCATCGCCGCCTTTGCAGCGGCCCTGCGGTTGGCCGCCGGCCCATGCAAGTGGGAAAACCTGGAAATCGCCCTCAGGGACCGCATGCTGTGCGGCCTGTGGGACGAGGAGGTTCAGCGAAAGCTAATGAACCAGGAGCCACCCCCGACGCTGCGTGAGGTTGTGAAGGCGGCGCAGGCCACGGAAGCCACGAGGGCCGGAGTCAAGGGGTTCAGAGAAAGGCCCCCACAGGCCGACAAGGCAGCGGGGTCGGTGCAGGCAGCCAGGCGGACGCCAAAATCTTCTACGGAGAGCAGCGACGACGAGGATGTCCGGAAGGTGCGGAAGGAAGGCCGCCGTTGCGATGGATGTGGAGCGGCCCATGACCGCGTCAAGTGCCCGTTCCGGAAGGCCGAGGGCCACAACTGCGGCCGCCGGGGGCACATCGCCAAGGTCTGCAGACAACAGCGCAGGGACCGGAAAAGCTCGCCAGACCGCTCGCCGAGGACCAAGGAGGGCGCCCGGCCCGCAAGGAAGCAGGACGGCGTAGGCTGCATCTCTGACGACAGCGGCGACGACGCCCCAGTGTACAGCGTGTCCTTGGGACACCCCCGTTATTTTGTTGAGGTACTGGTGCAAGGGGCCCCTGTTAGGATGGAGATAGACTCGGGTTCCTCCTATTCAATCATGTCCCAGCGGGAGTTCTTGGGAATTTCCCCCCACGTGCGCCCTAAGCTCAAAGCGTTGAAGTCCACGCTGCGGGACGTACAGGGTAATAGCATTCCGGTGTTGGGGGTTGGAAAATTCAAGGTCCAGTATAAGCAGCACGCCGCAGAACTGCCCCTGGTTGTTCTCAAGGGGGGAAGTTGCAGCCTCCTCGGGACTCAATGGTTTAAGCCCCTGGGTTTGTTCATTGGGGGGGTGCATGCCGTTGGGACTGACCCAATACAGGAGGTGTGCGACGCGCACCCCGAAGTGTTCAAGAAAGGACTTGGAAAATTCAAGGGACCCCCAGTAGCGTTCGACCTGGATCCGGAGGTCCGCCCAATAAGACTCAAACCGCGCAGAGTGCCTTTCGCACTAAAGGACAAAATAGAGGTGGAACTGGACAAACTGGTGGGCCAGGGGATTCTTGTTCCTGTTGATTCCGTGGAGTGGGAGACTCCGATTGTAACCGCACTGAAGGCCAACGGGGAGGTCCGCATATGTGCTGACTATAAGTGCACCATTAACAAGGCGATCTGCCCTAATGCGTATCTGGTGCCGGTAGTCAGCCATCTGTTGGCCAGATTACATGGGGGAAAGTGTTTTGCAAAACTTGACCTAGCGCAGGCCTATCAGCAACTCTCAGTAACCCCTGCAGCAGCTGCTGTGCAAACAATAGTCATGCATAAGGGGGCGTTCCAGGTGACGCGCTTACAGTTCGGCGTGAACTCAGCGCCCGGTATTTTCCAGTCACTTGTGGAACGCCTCTTGAAAGGACTGGATGGGGTCTTGCCATACTTTGATGACGTATTGATAACGGGGGGAGCGAGGAGGAGTTGGCTGAAAGGCTAGACAAGGTACTGGCGGTGTTTGAAAAAGCGGGGTTGAGGTTGCGGAAAGACAAATGCGTCTTCTTCGCGAAAGAGGTTGAGTTCTTGGGTTTCCGGGTAACCCTTGCGGGAATTAAGCCCTCCAAATCAAAGGTAGCCGCAATTCAAGGTGCCCCTCGCCCCACCTCCAAGCCCGAATTGCAGTCGTTCCTAGGGCTCTTGAATTTCTACTACTCCTTCCTGCCTCGGAAGGCTTCGGTAGCGGAGCTGCTGCATAAGCTACTCAAGAAGGACAAGGCGTGGAAGTGGGACGAGAGCCAAGAGAGGGCGTTCATTGAACTGAAGCAACTCCTAGCGTCTGATGCCATCCTCACCCATTTTGACCCCAAGAAGCCGGTGGTTCTGATATGTGATGCGCCCCAGTAGGGGTGGGGGCGGTGCTGTGCCATGTGCTGGAAAACGGGAGGGAGGCCCCGGTAGCATTTTACTCCAGATCCCTGTCCCAGGCTGAGCGAAACTACGCCCAAACAGACAGGGAGGCGCTAGCGATAATAGCGGGGACTAAGAAGTTCCACGATTTCCTCTACGGCCGCCCCTTCACCATAGTTACCGACCACAAGCCCCTGCTAGGCATTTTCACTGCGGATAGGCCCACACCCCAGATCCTGTCCCCTAGGATGTTACGGTGGGCCATCTTCTTAAACGCGTATCAGCACGCGTTGGTGTACCGCCCAGGGAAGGAAATAAGCCACGCGGACGCCCTGTTGAGGTCTCCCCTTCCCCTCACGAGTAGCACCGTGGGCGAGGAAGAAAAAGACCGCCAGGTACTCCTGATAGAGGTCTTAGATTCGCCTCCCATTGTACCCGCAGACATCACCAAGGCGACCGGGAAGGACAAAACGCTAGCTCTAGTCTGCTCCTGGGTGCAAAAAGGGTGGCCAGCGTCCTCCCCGGTGGCTGAGTTCGCCCCGTTTTTCAGGAAGAGGCTAGAGTTGTCCATAGAAAGAGGGTGCCTTCTGTGGGGTCAGCGGGTGGTGGTCCCCGAATCCCTGAGGCCGAGGGTGCTTAAACTGCTGCACGTCAGCCACCCTGGAATTGTCCGCTCTAAGGCTCTCGCCAGGAGCTATTTCTGGTGGCCCCAGTTAGACGCCGACATCGAGCACATGGTAGGCACTTGCGGGAGCTGCCAATGCTCCCGGCCAGAGGAGGCGCGCCTGCCGCACAGGGAATGGGACGCGGCGAAGGGGCCGTGGTCCCGGGTGCACATTGATTTTGCGGGCCCATTTAGAGGGACACTTTTTCTCCTCATTGTAGACGCCTATTCCAAGTGGTTGGAGGTCATCCCGGTCACGAGCACCTCCTCGGCAACGACCGTGAAGCATTTGCGCCGGGTTTTTAGCACGTTCGGCATACCCGACACCCTAATTAGCGATAACGCTAGTTGTTTCACGTCCGCAGAGTTCAGGGCATTCACCGAGATCAACGCCATTAGGCACATCACCTCCGCCCCCTTCCACCCGGCAACAAACGGCCAGGTCGAGCGCCTCGTGCGCACGACCAAAGATGCGCTGCGGCGCATGGGCCCTGGGGATCTCAACCTACAAGTGTGCCAATTCCTGCTAGGTTACAGGGTCACCCCTAGCTTCTGGGTACTCGCCCGCAGAATTCTTAATGCGTAGGAAGCTGACCACGATCCTGACCAGGCTAGACCCCACTAGGGTGGAGGACACAGGGAGGAATATCGGGTTAGCGGACACGAAAAGTTTCAAAGTCGGTGCCCCGGTGCATTGCAGAAATTACGCCAGCGCGGGGCCGGCCTGGGTCCCGGGTGTCGTCGTTGGAAGGACGGGTCCCGTGTCGTATTGCGTAGAGACCGTCACGGGTCTGCTATGGAGGCGACACGCAGACCAACTCCGTCACAGGGTTCAGGAGCACCAGGGCGCGGCCGGCGAGGAAAAGGACTCAGTGTTAGGGATCTCCCCCACCCGTTCAACCCAAGGGGAGGTGAGGGGGACCAATGGTCCCCACCTGGGAGGAGGAGAGGGATTCTGTCCCCATAGATATCCTGCGGAATCTTTCTAATGGTACCCAGGGCATAGATATCCTGCGGAATCTTTCGAATGGCACCCCAGGTGATAATTCTGATTTTCATTTACAAAACCGGGGGGTTTTCAGGAGTGGTCCCCCACCCATCCAAGCGAGAAGCGGGGTTTTTCGTTAGTCCCCAGTGCCCCCGGTTTTTCCGTCCCTTCCCCAAGAACCGCGGAGCCGCGGCCAGTCACTAACGAGTCTCCCTCTCCCGTTGCAGGACAAGGAACCAGGGGACAGAAAAGCAGTAGCACCCCCGGGACAAGCCAGTCAGCGTCTCGCCCAAGGCGCGTTTGCAATAAGCCATCTTGGTTGAGAGACTTCGTCTCATTCTAGGGGGGGGGGGAGGGATGTTGTGTTCTGAGTTCTATGCATTAAAACAACCACCAACTGTATCAATGTATTCCGTGTAATTAGGTCGCGAGCTAATGTCCACCTGGTGGCAATAGCGAGCGCCCAAGCTCACAAGGTTCCAATCCCCAAAGAACTACAGCGCGGGAAGATTCCCGCCACTACCTCACCTGGACAAGAAGGGCGTGACCTGGAATGACGTCACACCAGCAGTAGCCAATGGGCTATCGTGGAGCCACATTCAAATGTATAACCACCGTATATATTGAGCTGTTCGTCCGCCATTACCACATGTTCCCCTAGACCACCATGCAATAAAGATGTGTTAAGCCAGTACTATGGCTGTTCCTGTGTCTTGTTTCTCATACACTAAAGTACCCTTAAGAATGTTTGTTCTTGGGACTACACAATTATGTAAAGGTCCAATAATTGGGGACTGTGGTGGCTTAGTGTTTAAGATGCTGGACTTGAAAACTGGAAGGTCGAAGTTCGATACCCGAGTACTGTATGACTGAGTGAGCTCCTGTCTCTGTCCCGGCTACTGCCAACCTAGCAGTTCAAAAGCAAGAAATTGCAAGTAGATAAATAGGGAGCACTTTGGTGGGAAGGTAAACAGCATCCCGTGCACTCCGGTGTCTAGTCACGCCTGCCACGTGTCCATGGAAATGTCTGCAAACACAAACAGCGCTGGCTCTTTGGCTATAAACAGAGATGAGCCCTGAACTCTAGAGTTATATATGACTGGCTTTCAAGCAAGGGTGACCTTTACCATTACCAATATTGTACACCTTCGTAACTTAGGGTGTATAGTGCAAAGCAATATGAAACAGAGCCAGTGTGGTATAGATGGAAAAGCAATAGATTTTGATGCAAGATATCTGGGTTCAGTTCTCTGCTTGGTAGTGGAAACTTACGGGAGGGTTGCATTGGTAAAAACAGTCTTTAACTATGGGATATGCCCAGAATTGTAAATAGTAATTTTAGCAACCTGAGCAAGCAGCATTGCTTCTTAGCTGCTCCACCCTGAGGCTCCTCTTCCTTTTTTGGAAGAAGGGGCATGAGGTTTGCCACAATAAAAGCAGCTCCCGTAAGAGTCTTTTGATACTTTAAAGACTTAATTTTTTTCCTTTGGTTTAAACATTTGTGGACTGAAGTGGACTGCAGTCCATGAAAAGTTATGCCAAATAAAATCTGGTAGTTTATAACATCTACACTAGTGATTCCCAACCTGGAGTAAATGGAATAATAGTAGGGAAAGAGTGATGGGGGGCATAACTCAGACACCCTAACTCCAAATTTCACCAATCTTAGCAAGTTTTGAGAGAAGAGTCAGCAGAAGACTCTCTCCAATTTTGGTGTGTCTAGGTTGCTCATGGGCTGAGGTATGCCCTCCATCACTTATTTAATTTTCCCCAAACCAGCTGGTGGCAGCCTAAGACTTTTGCACAATACTGTCTGTATGTCAACATAATCTACAGACATAACTGGATTTCTAAAGAAGATTTCCATAGCTCTGCAGGGAAGAGAGATTGGCTTGCAGCCATGCAAAGCCCCGGGGAAGCAAAGGGAGGGGGAATGGAGGTATACATTGTGAATTATGGATGTATGTGTGAGATCCATAACTCTCCAAGCCCTCAATACACAGGTCAATTCAATCTTCAGGTTGAGGGACAAGGTTGTGGCTTCCTGGGTTGTGCAGTGCCAGTTGACTTTAAGAAAGGAAATAATGAGGTAAGAGTTTGGGGAAGAAACCAGGTTGGGAGATGCCCAGGACATAATGGAAGAGCTGGGGTGGGCTGACATAAGAAAATGAATATGTGTCTGCTACTGTGTGATGTTAGGTATGTGAGACAGAGCTTGTTTCATGTAGGACTCAAGCTTCCTTATCATCTGCCTGGACATCCCGCTACGGTAATAGAGTAGACTGTAGAGCCAACGACTCAATGCTGAGTGTGCGGTAAATAACCTGACTCCCTAAAGGGGCCAATGGCTATGTGCAGATAATCCCTTTAGGTGGGGTGAGGGTCCCCCCTCAGTGGATGAAATGCCACTGGAAACCATCATACAGTATTGGGCCCAATGGCAAAATGAGCTGAGGAAGAACCATCACTATTCTGATTCCCAACAGTCATGGAGGCAGAAGAGACCATGCCAGATAGACTGGCTGTGAAGTCGCACTTTGTTAATATCTTCAAGGCTGTGGCAGTCCATTGCAGTCCCCGTGTCAAATCCTGCATGTCTCATTTTATACATGCTGCAGGAGATGGCTCTGTGATCATAGTGTGTGAGTCACCTCATGGCAAGCTGGGATCCACCTTAAACAAATTCACACCAATGGCATTTTTCCTGTTTGTGACATCCATCAACTGTGGAAAGGATTTTCAGGAAAAAATGTATGCTTGGACATGAGTAGTAGCCGCCGAAGACGACAAGCTACCTATTTTATAGCCGATTTATTTACCATTACATTGGAACCTCGGCTAACAAATGGCTTGGTTGGCATCAAAATTGCATAACAAAAGGAAATCCATAGAAAATTGTGGCTTGGTTTGCAGGTTTTTCCCTGGAATGGATTAATTAGTTTTCAATGCATTCCTATGGGAAACTGTGTATTGGTTAATGTTTTTGGTTTTCAATGCATTCCTAACAGAAATTGCATTCAATGCATTCCTATGGGAAATTCGGTTAAAGTAATTTTTGCTGTAAAAATGTTCTGGAGAATGCATTAATTACGTTAACTGAGGTTCCACTGTACCTTGGATACTTTGGAGTCATTATTCAGCGAGGAGTCCAAGCATTGGTAGATGTCTCTGTGATGGCATTCTGCATATGCAAATGGACTTGAGAAATGTTTATAGTAATAGGCTACCAAGGGGTATGCAGGTGAAAAAATGTTGGGAACCACTACTAGTCTATGGCATTTTTTTTTACATTCCTGTCAAAATGGTCATAGAATATCTTTTAAAAAATCAACTACAAAGTAACATTAAAAACAACTTTTTATACCAGTAAAGTGACTTTGATTTCATTTGTTATGTTACTTCTGAAATGTAACTTAGTTATAATCTTGTTGGAACAGAATTCTGGGAGTTGCAGTCCAAAAAAGCAACCTTTCAAAGCTTCAAAACTTTTCAAAGCATGGCATTCAACAGCTGAAATAAGCAACTGTTGCTTACTTTGGAAGCTGACAGTGCTCTGGTACTATTTGTGGATTATTATTATTTTTATTTTTTTTAAAGTTTTTTATTAAATATCATGAAGAACAAAAAGACAAACTAAATACACAAAGTGAAACAATACAATGGAAAACATAATACAAATATACACAATACAAAAATTATAAATATTGTTCTTTGACTAATGAGTTTTTACATGTTCTCTGAAAAAGGTGTTCACACATTTGTTAGAGTTCGTTCCAAAAAGTTAACTGTTCTGATGAAGGCTTGTTTCCCTTTCCTTTATTTATGGTATACTCAATAAAAGGCTTCCAAATTTCATAAAATTTATTCTTGTTCGTAACACCTTTTTTTATATTTATTTCACAGGTGAGCTTATCATTCAGTGCAGTCATCCACATTTGTGTGTACCAGTCTTCAATTTTTAGCAATCCTTCTCCCTTCCCTTTTGTTGCTATGCATATTCTTGCAATTGTTATTATAATGGATAACAGTTCTGCTTCATTATTATTTAGACTCGTATTGTTATACTCAAAGACTAGTACGCTCGGTGGGTCAAGTTTAATAAAGATTCCCAACATCCCTATCGCTTCTTTCTCCACCTGTGTCCAATTTTTTTTCAGTGTTTCACATTCCCACCACATGTGAATATATGTGCCAATCTCTTTATTACATCTCTAACATTTATTAGATTTGGTTTGATTCATTTGCTTTAACAGATTGATGTTAAATACCATTTCCTTAGGACTTTATAATTGTGCTCTTTAAGCCTTATTGATAAATTTCTCATAACTCTTTTCCCCCACTTTTGATTCCAGCTTGCTTCATGAATACTTATGTTTAAATCATTTTCCCAAGTCTCTTTCATGAAGCTTCCAGTGTATTCCATATCATTTAACATTTTATATATTTTACCTAGTAGATTTTTAGTCCTATTATTCCTGATCTTATGTTAGTTATTAAATTCTCAAATTCTGTTGCATTTCTATTTAAATTTACGTCATTAATAAATTTCCTGTTCCAATTATTGATTGCTGCTTTTTGAAACCAATTTAAATTCATCTGTAGAAATATATTTGATTTTTTTCTACGTCCTTACATAATTGTATCCAATCTTTTAATAAAAGTACTTTGTTATAAACAAGTGTCTCTTCAATTTCTGTAGTCATAATTAAAGGGAAGGATTTATAATCCTTCAATTCAATTATGGGTGAGGTGCCTGGAGCAATTTGTCTTTTCTCAGAATACCAAGTATCTAGTAATATTTTTAGTATGACATTGTTCTGCTTGATTTTGACCTTGTTTTTATCTAGAAATATTGCTTTTCCTGTATTTGTTAACTCGTTCATTCCAGTATTTTCCCAGATGGTATCGGTACTCATCAAAATCTTTATGATGTTCTTTAACTGGTGTGCTTTGTAGTACTTCTTAATATCTGGAAGTCCTAATCCTCCTCTTTTTTGATCCTGATACCATAACGATTTCACTATTCTCGGTTTCTTTCCACCATTGCAGTAATCATTTATTGAGTTTTGTAGTCCCTTTAATTCTTTCTCTTTAATTTGGATTGGTTAAAGCCTCAAATACGAAATTGATCTTTGGTAAAATTTTCATTTTAATTAGACCTATTCTTCCAAACCAAGATTATTTTAATTTCTTGTATCGAGTTAAGGTTTCCTTTATTTCTTTTACAAGTGAACCGAAATTCAACTTTTTAAATTCATTGTATTGATTTGAAATTTTTACTCTCAAATATTATTATTTTTAAGCACCAGATTACTACTGGATTAATAAACTCTAAAAAGCCATGGAATTCTTCTCCTCATGTAGGAGAAGTTATTGAAACTATGGATTTAATCAGATAATTATGAGAAATGAGAATGGCTGGCCAAACCTGTGCCCATGTGAACTGAAATCTTGTTTGCAAACCCCATGATAGAGGGGTTTTTCCCCAGTTGTATTGAACCTTACATTTTTTTTAAAAAAAAAACTGCATTTGTCACTTAGTGTGATGAAAGATTAGATTATTATTTTTTGTTTGGAGTGAATGAGGGCTGCTTGGCGACAGGGTAACACCTATGTTACCTTACATCAGGGATTATCAACCTATGGCCTGTGGGCCGAATATGGCCCTCGTTGCCAAATAATCCGGCCCCTGCCCTTGCTCCAGCTATCACCGGTGGAATCAGCCACAGACTCATTTATGGCCTTCGTGAGCGCGTTTATGACAGCCGTAAATAGTGTGTGTGTGTGTGTGTGGGGGGGGGGGGGACAGTCCAGCCCCATTAGCTGTTTGAATGAATGTGACCCAGCCCACAACTTGAAAAGATCGAGAACCCCTGCCTTACATAGTCAATTAAAAGCATTAAAATAAAACTTTGTCTTTGAACTGCCTAGGAATGGAATGCTACAGAGCATCTTTTAGAATGTTTTATATTAATGCCTATATTAAATTGTGTCTTATTGTCTGAAATCCTGTTATATAGCTTGATGACAGTAGGAGAACTTTTGTACTACCACTTGTTGACCATGATTTATTGGTTTACTTGTATGGAAGGCACAGAAGGAAAGGAAGAAGTCTTTAAGTAACAAAAGTCTCTCCCTGTAGCTGAGGTTTTTTTTTTGTAATTAAAGATGTCTTGTTTCTACCTTGTGGGTCCTCCACAATAAAACCCCTCACTCATGACTCAGGTAAGCTGTGGAAGAGGAAATAGTAAGTCTTTAGTTAATGAACATCTTTCCTGCTGGTGACATCCTTACTTTTTGCGGACATAGGTTATGCAATATGTTATGTAGCCAGGATTAATAATACATTTTAAATGTAATCTAATAAAACCATAGTGAGATAGCCAATGTGATGTAGTGGCTAGAGTGATGGACTATGACTCGGGAAGCCTGAGTTCAAATCCCCAATCAGCTATGAAAACTCATTGGGGTATGTGAAACTGGTAAAGCCATTCCTCCTTTACTTTGAAAGTACAACAAGGGTCACTTTAAGTCTGTTCCAACTTGACAGCACTTAACAAAACAAGGGGACCTTATAAGCCACCAGATGTTCCAAATCCCTGATTTTATTTCAGTTTTTCCCCCTGAGTTCCAGCAAATGATATGGGTCTTTCTGATTCACATTTCTAATTCGTAGACTTATTTTATTTTGAAAGCAAAAAACAAACAAACAACCTTTTCATGCATGCTTTTCCAGGGTGGGATGGCAGATGATTGGCAGCAATTATAGTTTTGCATTTTCCTTTCTACTGGAAGTGAACCTGGATACTGAAGGGGTACTAAATATATGTTACTCTTGAATTTTGTCTAGTCTGTAATCAATCGATATTGAGTTTTCCAGCCTGCCCAACAGGATAGAAAAATACTTTGGAGGAACAGGTGCCAGAAGCACGTGAATTTCTACATCTTTATTTGGTAAAGGTAAAGGTTTCCCTTGCTTGAAAGCCAGTTGTAGCTGACTCTAGGGTTCAGTGCTCATCTCTGTTTCAAAGCCAAGCCAGCGCTGTCTGCTTCTGCAGACATTTCCATGGTCATGTGGCAGGCATGAGTAGACACCGGAGCACACGGAGCGCTGTTTATTTGAAAGAAGGACAATTACTTTAATTAGATTGCTGGGTGCTGCCTAATTCTGTTCTCTATTCTGAAACTATCAACTTCACTCGAGGGAAAAGCAATTTTTCCCCTCTAAGAGTTCATAGACAGAACTACAAGGTTTTTTTGAAGCTTTAAATGTACTTACCTTTTCCCCAGAAACAATTTTTTTCTTTTGAATCTCTGGACTCATCCACTATGGCCCCAGCATTATTTAATGCATATTTGCATATGGCTTCCTGTGTTGATTGGATTTTTCAAAGTTTGATATATGTCTAGGTTTGTGTTTTTGCATTTGCGTCTGTCCAGGCCAACTTTTTCTAATCTGGGGACAGTCCTTTGAAACACATGAACTTTGTACATTATATTGTTGTCATTAATTTGGGATTAATTTATCAATTAGGAATACCAGAGATTAGTGAAGTAAAATATAGTACAGACAGACAGTTAAAAGGTTAAAAACAACTAGTCAGGTAGGTTTCTGTGTTAAAAATATACATTTATTTATATAGTATCACCGTAAGTAAATGGATGTTTTAAACACACTATGCAGCTGATTATATTTTAACATTGTGCTAACAAAAGTTCCCCAACTCTGATTTATCTGAGATAAACATCCTCGTTTAGGCAAGTCTCTGAGGATGTCAAACAAAAGAGGACAAACATGACTAGATCAACACTGTCCCAGAAGAGGGATACGTTTTAGACAGGGTATATGGTAAGGGGGGGGGAGGCCCTTCCAGACGGTGAAACACCTCTAACTGTGGAGAGCTGTCAGTGTCTTAACAGCTTCTGGTGAAAATAAGCATGGAGATACTGTATAGAAGATGCAAGGGATTGCGGTGGCTCAGTGGTTAAGATACTGAACTTGACGACTGGAAGGTCAGCATGTCATAAATTTGAGACCAGAGTGCTGCATAATGGAGTGAGCTTCTGTCTCTGTCTCAGCTCCTGACAACCTAGCAGTTTGAAAGCAAGAAATTGCAAGTAGAAACAGATGAGCACTGAACCCTAGAGTCAGATACAACTGGCTTTTGAGCCAGAGAAACTTTTACCTTTACTAAATAGGTACCACTTCGGTGGGAAGGTAAACAGAGTTTCATGCACTCTGGTGTCTAGTTATGCTTGCCACATGTCCACGGAAATGTTTTCAGACACAAGCAAGGATTACCTTTACCTATATAAAATGCAAGTACAAAAGAGGACAAATAGAGATTATGAATCAACTGGATGATCTACATTTACAATATGGAAATTTCATTGCCTCTCCACCCCCTCCCCTTGACTAATATGTTCTGAAGGGTTTCCAGTCCCATAATGCAGAAGAAAGATGGAATTCAGTTGATTTGATTGTATTCATCCTGCTAGCAGATGGGCATTGTTGGAACTACAGCTCCCAGAATCCCCCTGCCAGCATGGCCACTGATACACTGAACCCAAATATCTAACTGTTTGATTATTGAGAAGACATTGATATATATTTAGATGGAAAACATTCATCTGATGTGGGTTGTGGGGTTTTTGGGAATCTGAGCTTTTCACTAGTAAAATTTGAGCTCATGCAGTTTGTACCTCAGTTATGCTTGTAGCCTCACATATGTAGCAGAGTTTCATTATCTGATTTACCCATTGGCCTATATTAGTCCTAGCTGATATAGACCCTCCCTCCCCCCAGCCAATATACATCCATTGAAAATGGACAGGATTTTTAAAATACACTTAATCAAAGAGTCATTGATTTCAAAGGATCTACAATAGTTACAATTTTCATTGGATTTGACCCACTATGTTGACCCATGTGGGCCCATTGTTTAGTGATGGCAGGAGTTGTACAAGAAACTTATTGTTTGAGTAGAGTCAAAGTCAACAGTTTCAGTGTTTGCATATGCATGCTGAATTTGACTTTGTTAATCCACACAGGAAATGTTAATCCAGTTTGGAGTGCCTCAGGGCTTGGTGCTCTCACCTCTCCTATTCAACATCTACATGAAACCGCTGGGAGAGATCATCCGTTCCCACGGGGTGAGGTATCATCAATATGCTGATGATACTCAGTATACATCTCAGCCCGTGGTGAACCAAGCAATGTAGTTGTAATCCTAACCAGGTGCTTGGAGGCTGTGAGGGCCTGGATGGGGGACAACGGGCTTCAGCTGAATCCCGACAAGACTGAATGGCTGTGAGTTTGGGGTCCTGCGTTATCCCGGGAACTACCATCTTTGGTGCTGGATGGGGCTTATTTGCCCCAAACAGACCCGGTGCGTAATTTGGGGATCCTCCTGGACTCACGACTACTGCTCGAAGAGCAGGTGACGGTCGTGGCCAGGAGGGCTTTTGCACAACTCTGTGTCATTCACCAATTACGCCTGTTCCTGGACCGGGACTCCTTGCTTACGGTCACCCATGCTCTGGTCACCTCCAGATTGGATTACTGTAATGCGCTCTACATGGGGCTGCCCTTGATAACCATCCGGAAGCTACAGCTGGTCCAGAATGCGGCTGCCCGGGTGGTGATGGGGTGTGGGCGCTATGCCCATGCCTTGCCACTGCTACGGGAGCTGCACTGGCTGCCAGTAAGCTTCCGGGTGCAATTCAAGGTGCTGTTTTTGACCTTTAAAGCCCTACATGGCAGTGGGCCAGGATATCTAAGCGACCGCATCGTCCCTACGAGGGCGGACCGTAGGGGCTTGCTGGTGGTCCCATCAGCCAGGGATGCACATCTTACCGGGACCAGAAGGAGAGCCTTCTCAGTGTCAGCCCCAACTCTTTGGAACCTCCTGCCACTAGAGCTGCATCTCCAGGCAGATCTGTATCCTTTCAGGAAGGCTCTGAAAACCTGGCTCTGCCAGCAGGCATGGGATGCATCTGGCAGCACATCTCAGCCTTGCTGGCTCATTTAGCACTGTGGGGTTTAATTAAGAAGTTATGGGGTTTTTTTTTTCAGATTTTAATTTTTTTATCAGTGGGTTTTTAATTGTATAAGTTGTTTTATCTGATGTAAGCCACCTTGGTTCGCTGAGGCGAGGAAGGCGGCCTATAAATTGAATAAATAAATAAATAAATAAATAAATGTAGGAGTCTATACATAAAAAAACAATGTCAGCATTTAATTTTCAAATGCACACAACTGACAGTCACCCCTTTGAAACAGCTGTAAGGTAACTTTTGCTAGGCTCTTGCCCCATGTTCTAATGGCTGTGAAAATAGACCCCTAACTGAACATTGCTTTTAGCCAGAGAAAAACTGAGAAACATTTTTGTTTTCTGGCTTAGAAACTGACCATACAGTAATTCTGTTTAAGCCTTAATGGCCATCATGCTGCGATGTGGTGGTTCCCATATTGGACTCTTTCCTACCACTAGGCATCTAGGAGATGCTTGCTGCCCAACATAGAACTGAAGAAAGGTTAAGATTTTCAGAGCTCACCTCATCTCATGCCTTAGGAAATGTTTTTCTGCCTTTCCCCAAAATCTAATCAAACATTTAAATGTTGTGTAAGATCTTGAAATCAAGGCAATGTTTGAACATTTAGACCAGAAAAAAGAGGACAAATGTACTGAGATAATGTTTAACTGGGCTTGGCTGTGTCATTGGCTCAGATGCTTGTCTAACTCTAAGCTGAGTCAATAAAACTTTGTCCACTGAAAAGCAGCGCTTTCAGCATACAACTTGTCTGTCCCAAAATGGGGTCTTACAGAGGGATCTTTGTGTTTCTTTTATTTTTCCACACAGGTAAGGTTACTTTTACATTGCTTTCTAAAGAAACAGATTGTAAAGAATTGTTAGAAATTGTTTCTAATCTTCAACCTACGCTGGATTTGCACAATACTGAGCCCAAGCGATAGCTTGTAATGTAGCATCCTTAATTTACACATTAGATATGGTTAAGAAGATCTCCATTTATAAAGACTTCTAGGATAATGACATCTGATTTTCTAACTGCTGAGCAATCTGAAAAATAATGGAGCTAAAAAAGCTGGCTGAGGTTTACCAAACTGCAGGCATTTCAGTTTGCAAATACTGTTGTGGCTTATGTAATAATGCTGAACAACTAAAGGTGTCACTGAGTCTCTATTATGAGCAAATGAAAGTATTTTGTCCCTAGAGATGAGGGGGGAGGACCCCAAATAATCCTACATCCCCTGAACTGAACCTGGTACCATCAGCTCAACTTCATTTCTTATGCTTCACTTTCCACCTTGAGACTTCAGTCTAGGTTCATGTTCTATGGTTTTAACTTCTTGGCAGTATTGCTGTGTTTCTTTTTCTTGCTTTCTTGTAAAACGTATTGTGTCCCTTAGTATTTTTGTTTGGTCCTGGCATTTTTATCTCCTATGTGTACATTATATCCAATCCTTATTTTCTTACCACAACCTGCTTAGGGCAGCTTACCTATTTACCTTCAGACAGTACCTCATCCAGGCAATGTATAATGCTTACAGTATATGCTTAACTTCCCTCGACTCCCAAAGGGGTAAAAGAGGAAGCAAAGAAGAAGAAGATATGCTTAGCTTTAGATGTGGAACTGATTCATGAAACCATTAGGTCATTCTCATCTCCAGGTAGTGTTCTATTGGTGTTATAATTAAAACTAGAAAGGACAACCAACCTTTCTGATAGTGTCCTCTTTCTGTTGCTTTGTGGAAGTTTCAGGCATGTTTGGTGACTTCTAAAGGATAGATATTCTTAACGAAAAAAGCCAGTGGTTGTCACTATAGTAACTCACTATTCTTCAGCATAATCAGTGGTGGGATTCAGCAGGTTCGCCCCAGTTCGCCAGAACTGGTAGTAAAAATTCTGGCTGGCCCCACGCACCCAAGTTTTGAAATAAAGTAGTCCTAATTTGGGTGCAACGCAGGGCTTTCCCCCTGGCCACACCCACAATACCATGCCCACAGAGTAGGTAGTAAAAAAATTGAATCCCACCACTGAGCATAATAATTACAAGTGTGTTTGTTCTCCACACATCTCTGACAGACAGGTGGTCCTTTGTCCAAAAACTGTTTCTCAGCTTTGCAATGGTATTGCCAGATATTATTTTCTGCAGCACAGATCTGAGACGTGGAAAGATTTCATTGTTTGGGCATTCTCAGCTGCTATATGAATGATTTCCAGTCACAATGTCATCATCTAGCATCACATTCAGATCCTGAAGTATGTTATCGACAAGAACAATCATGATGTACGATCTGAGGACACAAAATATAATAACTTAGCAGAAGTGTATCTGGTTTTTAGCAGGATGTAAGACTGCTTAGGAACAGGGTATAAACCACCCTGACCTCCATGGAACAAACACGGAATGATAACAATGACAACAATGTAATGGTTGAGATGTTTTTGTTGGGTTCAGCGGTTCGCTGCTGAATAACTGTTGCTCATGTAGAAAGAATGCATCATTTATAGATGCATAGGGGAGAAATGAACTCCCACCCTCTGACTCTGCAGCCAGATACCTAATTTGGAGCCTGTCCAGAATGGGGAATATGGGTTACCCTGCAAAAATTTCTTATCTTTACTGTGATCATTTTTATCTTGAAAATTCAAATTCAGTGCATCCCAAAATTGTGTGCAGCTGCTGATCTGCTGCCCCCTCAAAGAGTGGTGCTGTGGTTCCAGAAACACCTGAATTGAAAAGTTTTGGTATTCCCAAATCATATTTTATTTTAAGTTCCTGTGGTAGAGATAATTAAAGACCAGAGATTCATGACTGTGCTCAAAACAGGTGGTTTATTTTCAACAGCCACCTTTATTGAAAATAAGCCACTGGAGACACACAGGACTCTTTGTAATGATGGAATGAGCCCTGAATCAAAGAAAAAGGGAACCTTTACATAACCTAATGGCAGAAAGTGAAGAAGACCAAAAGAGCCTCTTGATTATGGTGAAAGAGGAGCGTGAAAAAGCTGGTCTGAAATTCAACATAAAAAAACCAAAGATCATGACAAGTGGCCCCATCACTCCCTGGCAAAAGAAAGGGAAGAATTGGAAGTGGTAACAGACTTTACTTTCTTGGGATCCAACATCACTGCAAATGGTGATTGCAGCCAAGAAATAAAGAGACAAAAGTCCACATAGTCAAAACAATGGAATTAGGAAGACTGTGTATAAAATGCATCAGAGTACAAGACACATCTCGTTTGTTATACACATTGTTAAGGAAAAATTTCCTACATTTTTTCATGATTTTCCAAAATTAACTCCAGGAGCTGAGGATAGTAGGATGGGGGTGTGGGAGAGAGAGAAGGATCCTTTAAAACCTGTTTCCACTGCTGGCTACCAGGAGCCAAGGAGACTGGGATGGGGAGTGGGAGAGAAGGATTCTTAAAAAGCCCATTTCCACCCCATCCCACCACTGCTGGCCGCCAGGAACTGAGGAGAGTGGGATGGGGTGGAAAAGCAGGATCTTTTAACATTTGAAACTTTAAGAAGGATGCCAACAAACTGGAATGAGTTCAGAGGAGGATAGCAAGGATAGTCAGGGAAATGGAAAACCCTATGAGGAAAGGCTGAAAGAACTGGGCAAGTTTAGCTCTGAGAAAAGGAAATTGGGATGGGGGTGGGGGGTAGGATAGAACTGTTCAAATATTTGAAAGGTAATCATAAAGAAGATGGGAAGGATCTGTTCTCAATCAACCCAGAATGTAGGACTAATAATAATGGGCTCAAACTAAAGGAAATGAAATCAGATGTAGTCTGAATATCAGGGAAAACTTCTTAATTGTAAGAGCAGTACAACAGTAGAACTAATTACCTTGGGAGGTGATGAGTGCTTCAAGAGAAAAATTCAACAACAACAACCTTCTATCTGATCTGCTTTGATTTGGACTCCTGCATGGAGCAGAGGGTTGGGATTGGTGACCTCATAGGTCTTTTCCAACTCAAATATTCTATGAGTTTTTTAAGGAATAGTTCCACCAATGCCACCATCCGCATTGAGTTTCCATGGGGAGGCAGGAATTTGAATCCTGATCTTCTGAGTTCTAGTCTGATACTGATCACCCTAGTGCATTGGCTCTAAGACTTATACCGGCTCTATAAAACGTTGTGTGTTGTTGTTTTTTAGAGCTACTCAAGTGTATGCTTTTATCAGCTGTAGCATTTTCACTTCATCTCATCCCTTCACTTTCCCCCTCTCTTTTAGTTCAAGGAGATATACTGGATAACTATGTAAGGACTGATGGTGCTTGGATACTTGGCGAACATAAAAAATTCTACAGAACTCTCAATAAAGAACGATGTGCAGAGAAATGTGAAGCAGAAGCAGCATTTCCTTGCAGGTAAACTGTGTCTGGTGCATCATATGAAGACTGTCCAACTATATTCATGATCTGTGGTGATCATCAATGATTTTTACACTGGATGAACTGAGGGAGTGTTTCGTGTCATGACTGGAAGGGAAAAATTCTGAAGACTCAAGTTGCAGAGGATAGTGAGAAAAATATGTTGATATTTTTCTTTCTTTGAAGTTTATAATTCCTTTTCTTCATATCTGAGTGTTGCACAATAAAATACAATACAGTGCAATTCTTCTGGATCGGGAGGATTGGCTGGCTCTTTTGCATTACCCAAATGTACAGGAGTACCCAAATGTACTTGCAATGTTGTTCTTTCTTTCATAGAGGCTCCTATGTCCCTTTATGAAACAATCATGTTTTTTTTTAATGCTGGTTGAAATCCTGTTGCTTAGCATCATAACTCACAATTAGGTAAAGCCAGTCGTATCCAACTCTAGGGTTTGGTGCTCATCTCTGTTTACAGCCCAAGGACCAATGCTGTCTGCATCTGCAGACATTTCCATGGACATGTGACAGGCGTGCCTCAACACCAGAGTGTACGGAACACTGTTTACCTTCCCACTGAAGTGGTACCTATTCATCTACTTGCAATTTCTTGCTTTCAAACTGCTAGGCTAGCAGGAGCTGGGACAGAGATGGGAGTTCACTCCGTCCTGCAGCACTCAGGTCTTGAACTGCTTACCTGCAAACTTCCAGTCATCAAGTTCAGCGTTTTAACCACTTTAACCACCACAGTCACAATTAGAGGAGGTCCATATAACCAGTGGAATTTATGGAAGAAGAGTTGTTGTGTTCAAATTTATATGCTGACCACTCGGCTATGTGACTCAGGGCAGCTAACAAAAATGCAAATCATAACAGCGAATAAATCACATATCAGCAAATAAATCACAATATAATTCACCACATCATAAAATACTCATAAAATATTCCTAAGTGTCCATATTCATAAATGTTCATTTAAAGTCCTGTAGCAGCACAAATAACACGTCCTCATTCATCCTCAGGGGCCACACCAGTTCCTATCCTATCAGGAGCTTTTCTTTTCCCTGGCCCTGGGAGGGAGGAGCCTGGGTCAGCTGGCCGGTGGTCTCCGCCCACCCATGGAAGCCGATGGCTTTTCTTCTCCCTGGCTGCAGGATATCTTATTTCTAAGAGCTGACTCACCAGGTCCCCCATTGGTTCACTGAACGTACTCTAGTTGTGACTTACTGTACTATGCTATGCAACAGGATTTCACCCACCATCTTAGACTCCCATTCTGAAACTTTTTCATTCTTTTTTATTTTTTTTATTAATTTTCAAAATTAATAAACATACATAAAATAGACATTACACAATAAAAATAAAATGATAATAATAATAATCAGAAAAAAGATAAAATTACAAGAAAATGAAGGAAAAAAACATTTATGCTAAAATGTTGAAACATTACACAGATTACATTTATCATGCTCCTTAGTTTCTGTCCATCCTTGTTTTTAACTTTTTCATCAAATCAAATATATATTCTTTTAATAAATAACACTTCTATTATTTATATCTTATAAATTTAAATCCATATTTTTTCATTTTCATATATTTATCTATTACTTTAATCTACACCTATAAAAAGAGCCCTTAACCGTTGGGTTCGTTCAAAGGCTCCCGCACCAGGCCCAACCTAGCCTTCCACACTCACCGTAACCCCTGCCTTCCCAGCGCCATGGGGTTTTGGTCATTGCCAGTGGGGCAGCAGCCCCACGAATGTAACCAAAAAATAAAACTACAATTCCCAGAGTTCTCTGCACTGTGCAACCCCTCAGCCAATCAGGCTGAGGGACGCGAGCGCAGAGGAGGCTGGGAAAGTGCAGCGCGGTGGTTTTTTAAAAAAACGCCGGGAGGGAAAGTCTTTTAAAGACCCAGCCGGAGCCAGGAGGTAAGCATGGTCGGCGGGGGTTAGGGAGGGGGTGGGCGAGGCACGGCCCCGGTAACCACGCCAACCACCACCCCCGGCCCCACCACCTAGCCCCCCTTCCTAACCCCCATCGACTGTTCTTACCTTCTATGTCTCAGCCTCGTTTCTCTCTGGGTTGGCTGAGGATGAAAGTTCCGTTCCCAGCCAACCCAGAGAGAAGCAACGCCTCTCCGTTACGTGGATTCTTTCTCTCTGGGAGGCAAAGCTGCCTTTGCCTTATGAAGAGAAGAAATCGCTTCTCTCTGGGTTGGCTGGGAACGAAACTTTCATTCTCAGCCAACCCACAGAAAACTCTCTCACTCACACTCTCTCTCTCTCTCTCTCACACACACACACACACACACACACACAAGGGAAACACTACCCACCCACCCACCCACTGCAGAACAACCCTGTGACAACAAACCTTCCCTCCAAACATACCTGCATGTATCCTATTCACCTGTCTCCTCTGTCTGACTGTCTCCTCCCCTGTCCCTCACTCTATCTAACTCACTAGCGCCCTCTGGTGGTCTACTCTATCTGTCAGTCTCTCTTCCTCTCTCTCTCTCTCTCTCACACACACACACACACACACACACACACTGCTTTT
Source organism: Bradypodion pumilum (assembly GCA_035047305.1). Classification (NCBI taxonomy): domain Eukaryota; kingdom Metazoa; phylum Chordata; class Lepidosauria; order Squamata; family Chamaeleonidae; genus Bradypodion; species Bradypodion pumilum. The sequence continues at coordinate 96,283,084 of JAWDJD010000001.1, forward strand.
CTCTCTCTCTCTCTCTCTCTCTCACACACACACACACACATACAACACACACGCACGACACTCCTGCCTTGGCAGGAATTTTTAATGTGTGTGTTGGTGGTTGGTGTGGTATTGTATGGGTGGGGGTGGTTTTGCACACCCAAAACCACCCATAACCACCAACACACACATTAAAAATGCCTGGCTGGCCAGGCACAAATATCCTAGCATTATATAAGGAAGCATATATCATTTTTATTTATTTATTTATTTATTTATTTTATATTCATATTTATATAGCCGCCCAACTCACAAAGACTCTGGGCGGCATAAATAATAAGCTAAATAATAATAACAATACCCAGTGATATTTACAAGCCTTGAGGATCACAATCTTTTATATTTCTAATGAAAAGGTACTGGTTTGTTTCCTTTATCATCTACTAATACATATTCTACAAAAAGTCTCAATATTTCCCAGAACTTATTTTCTTTCATTATCCCTTTTTTATATTCAATTTCCATGTCAATTTATCATTTAATGCAATTTCCCACATTTCTTTATACCATTCTTCCACTTTTAAAATTACATCATTTTTCCAATTTCTAACTGTACAGATCACGCAAAAATTCTATTAGATTTTAAAGTGGGAATGACAGATGGAAAAAGAATAGCTGGAGATATGAGTCTAGATTGTTTAGTGATCCTAAAAATAAAGAAAAAATGGAAAAAATTGGAATCAATATTGGCAATGGAATGATACAGGTGAAGTAAATTACAACATAGTTTGGGACACTATGAAGTTGGTATTTAGAGGTGAATGTATTAAATTAATGAGTATAAGAAATAAATAATGAAAAAATAAACAAGAAGAAATAGAGAAAGAAATTAAATAACTTCAAGAAGAGCATATTAAAACGGGAGGGAAGAAAATACTGGATAATATACAAAGATTAAAGAAAGAATTGAAAGCTAAAGATATAGAAAAAGTTAAAAGGGATTTGATATATTTAAAAAGAGAGTATTTTGAATACCATAATAAAAACTCAAAATTGTTAGCAAGGGCAGCAAAAGAAAAGAGAAATAAAAGGGAAATTGGTGTTTTGATAAATAAACACGGAATGAGATGTAATAAGATAAAAGAAAAGGTTGAAATAATAAAGGAGCTTTATCAAAACTTATACTCAGAGAAAAAATAAAATTAGAAAAGTTAAAGGAATATTTGAAAAAGAAAAACTGGGTTAAAATAACTCAAGAACATAGGGATAGGTGGAAGAATCAATAACAGAAAAGGAAATTAAGGTAGTTATACAGAAATTGAAAGCAAATAAAACACCAGGAGAGAATGGTTTTTCCGCAGAATTTTACAAGGAATTTAAGGAATTGGTGATTCCAAGACTCTTGAAGTTGTTTAATTTCATATTAGAAGGTGGCTCAATACCAACTTCATGGTATAGAACAGTAATTGTTTTAATTCCTAAACCTGGAAAGGATCCAGTGAAAGTAGATGCTTATAGACCAATTTCATTAATAAACCAAGATGCAATTTTTTTTACCGCAATTCATGCAAATAGGTTAAATGAATTTATGAGGGATTATATAGATAAAGATCAAGCAGTTTTTTTGAAGGGTAGATATATGACAGATTTTACAAGGAGAGTTGTGGATTTGTTGGATATTGCCAGCCATAAGAAGGGAAAAATTGGACTTTTATCTTTAGATATTTTTAAAGCTTTTGATTCGCTTCAATGGAGTACAATTAAAGAAATTATAAGAAACTATGGATTTGGTATAAAATTTATTAAATTAATAGATCAGTTATATCATAAAGGATTAACTAGGGTGAGAGTAAATGAAGTATTTATGGATGAGATATGACTTGAAGCAGGAACTAGACAAAGATGTCAATTATTTCCAATATCATTTGTAATGGCAATGAAATTATTAGCTATGTCTATAAGGGATGATAAAAAATTTGAAGGGATATAAAATATAAAAATAAGCCTATGTGCAGATGATACAATGATTATAATGAAAAACCCTGTAAAAGCAATGGAACAGATTTACTGTATATTCATTTTGGAGAATTTGAAGAGCTGACAGGATTAAAAGTAAATTGGGATAAGACCGAAGCAATATTTAGTAATGTTGATGAAGAGGAACAAAAGAAGATAAAGGAAAAATATAAAATACAGATTTAAAAAGTGTTAAATATTTGGGAATAAATATTTCAAATAAAATGGAGGACCTTAAGAAACTGAATTATGATAAGCAAAAAATGGAAATAAAGGAAAAAATAAAACAATATAATAAATTAAAATTATCATGGTTTGGCAGGACTGCTTTATGCAAGATGAAATTATTTCTAAAAATAAATTTTCTATTTGATGCCCTGCCAATTCAAATAAGATAAAAATAAATAAGAATATTTCAGAATATGTTAAATATTTATTGCAATGGGGGGGGGAAGAGACCAAGAATTTCAAAGAGTTTATGGTATTTACCACAAAAAGAAGGAGAATTGGGTCTCCCAAATATCAAAAATTATTATAGGGCATTTCAATTAAAAATATTGTTAAAATTATAACTAAGAAAGATACAATTTGCGTAGAAGTTGAGATAAAAGAATTACAAATATTTGGTAATGCGTTTTTTTTTATAAGAATGTGAGGATAAAGACAAAAAACAAGATGACTAAAGCAATGTTAGATGTATGGAAGAATGTGAAAGCAAAATTGGCACCAGAGGTATCTCCGATTATAGAAATGGAAGATCTTAAGATGTTTCCTTTAAATATAGACAAAAGAATGAGAGATATATTTATTAGAAATGATGTGTTTCTGTTAAAGGATTGGCTAAGGATTTGTGATAAAACTGAACAAAGAATTGAAATGTACAAACATATGAAATTAAATTGGTTACAAATGATTCTGGTAAATAAATGGAATGGAAAATATAGAGGAGAGCTTAGTTTAGAGAGAGCTAAAACCGAATTTGAGGAGATAATTTGCAGGGTAAGGAAAGGGAAATATTGATAAAGGGACTAGTAAGCAAAATATATAAAATTTTAAATAATGAGAAAAATTAACAAAATATAATCAGAACAGAATGGGAACAGGAGTTGAATATAAAGATTTCAGAAATGAATTGGAATAATAAATGGAAGAGAAGAATTATGAGAAGTTTATCAATCAGGGTAAAGAAACACAATTATAAAATGTTATGGAGGTGGTATTTGACTCCAATTAGACATCATCAAATGGATAATACTAAAACAAGGAACTGTTGGAGGTGCAAAAGCAATCCTGGGACATATGAACATATGTGGTGGAGCTGTAAAATGACAAATGCTTTTTGGAAACAAACAGAGAAGGAGATTGTGGAAAATTTGAAAGGGGATATAAAATTGGAGTCAAGTGCCACCTTATTGACAGAGATAGATGATATGAATATATGTATAAATAAAAAAGAACTGCTTTCTATAATGTTGACTGCCGCAAGGAAACATTTTCATTCATCTGGGTAAACTGCACTGTGAGTTCTGTTGTGTTACAGTTTGCCATTCAAGCAAAAGTAGGTACTCTATGCTGTTGACGGCATTAAAGAGAAAACATTGCCAAGTTTTACAGACGTGCACACACTATTCTGGTCTAAACAAGAACAATTGGTTGTCCTTCTTCTCCCATTTCTGTTGAAAAGTGTTGGCCATCAAAGCCAACTGTATTTTAAGATGCCCTGAGTAAAACAAACACACAGACACTGTATTTTCTGTCTTCCATGCTCTGAACGTGCTCTGCATAAAAATAACTTGTAGAAGATACACTGTTGCACAGAAAATGTAGTGGTAAAGCCACACATTTTTTTTTACTTATAACTTATTGCTTGGGGGTTGTTTAATGAGAGCATAAAACTGTCCCTAGCATGTCAGTCACTGAACAGTGAGTGATGGCTAACAGTAGTGAAGTATCTGTAAAAAACCAATTAATTATTGGGAGAAAAACATGAAATGTTCTGGTTGGATATGACACAGGTTCCTTCTGGTGCAATATTATCTTTCAGCAATTGGCAGTTGAATGCAAAGTGGAAGCAAGCAATCATGTTTATGGTGACTATCATATAATACATAGAAGCATACTTCTAAACATGGAAGCTCAGCTTCCATGGCTGTCAGCAACTTGATTAGCTTACAGGGCATATCCATAGTAAGACTAAATTGGAGCAAGAATTAGCGCCTTGTCCTACAGCAATGAAACATTGGTGAAACTTGATGAATCTTCCTAATGACACTCCTTGCAGTTCGAAAGCAAGAAATTGCAAGTGGATAAATAGGGACCACTTTGGTGGGAAGGTAACAGCGTTCTGTGCACTCTGGTGTCTAGTCATGCCTGCCACATGACCACGGAAACGTCTGCAGAAGCAGACAGCACTGGCTCTTTGGCTTGGAAAAGAGATGAGCACTGCACCCTAGAGTCGGATACGAATGGCTTTCGAGCAAGGGAAACCTTTACCTTTACCTTAGTAACTTTATTGGACCATTCAGTTGTCTTTGTAGGATTTTTTCAAAAAAAATAATGAATTAAGAGCTGCAATGCTCTTCTGGCAGCAAGTTACTTTGAATCCAGTATACAGTGGAATCTCATACAACAATTGCCCCACATAGCAACGAAATCGCATAAAAATTAGGTTTTGGGGGGAAATGGCATCTCGCATAACAATTTCCCCTATGGAAAAAATCGTACAACAATTTTTCAATGGAAAAAACCATTTATCAAAAAATAATAATTGTTGTATGTTGCACATACCTGTCAAGTTTCGGGAAATTCCTGTCAAATAAGGGAAATTTCCTGTCCAAAACAGGAAACTGGACAGCTATGCTTATCCTGTGCTGGCCTCCAGCCTAATTGTAGTCTAATTAATACGGAATGATGGCGGGAAAGAGTGTAAAATACGGGGGTTTAACAGAAATTTCCTGAAACTTGACAGGTATGATGCTGCATCCCATAGGGAAAAATCTCTATACGATGCATATATCGTATAACAATTGTTTCGTACAACAACGAGCCCCATGGAATGGATTAAAATTGTTGTATGAGGTACCACTGTATCTTATTTCTAAGTAGGCATCCAAGTTTTGAAATAAAGTATAGTAAAACCTCGACTTACAAATGCCCCGAGTTACATAAAATTTGACTTACAAAATGATTTTGTGCTAAAACCCATGTCCCAATTTATACAATTTCCTATGGGTTTGCTTTGAGTTACATTAAAAAAATTCCTATGGGTTTGCTTTGAGTTACATAAAAATTCGACTTAAGAAAAAGCCTATGGAACATACTTTTTCATAAGTAGGGGTTTTACTGCAGTCCTAATTAGGGTGCAATGCAAGGCCTCCCCTGGCCATGCCCACCATAACACGCCCACAGTGTGGTATTATTATTTTTTGAAGCCCACCACTGGGTCTAGGTTAGTCATGGCAAACCTTCTAGAGACTGAGTGCCCAAACTACAACCTAAAACCCACTCTTTGCTGGGGGTAGGGAAGAAGTGTTCCTATTGGGCTACTGGGCAGAAAGGGCTGGGCAAACTCTGTGCTGGGGCAACAGTGCACATGCCCACAAAGAGGGGGTCTATTGCCCCCTCTGGCACGTGTGCCATAGGTTTGCCACCACAGGTCTAGGTCAGTGATGACGAACCTTGGCACTCTTTGATGTTCTTGGACTTCAAATACCAGAAGCCCAAGTCAGCACTGCTACTGATCAGGGATTCTGGGAATTGAAGTTCAAGAACAACTGGAGTGACAAGATTCACCATCACTGGTCTAGGTGATCCCCCTCAAGTAAGTTCACATTTTTGGCATTAATAGCACCAGAACAGGCTACTGTAGAATGCAGATGAAGGAGTACATTAACAAGAAATAGGGCGATTGAGGGTTTTAGAGTGACGGATATCATATCAACTCCCTGTCATTTCCCCATAGGATCAGATTTATTACTGTCAACTCTTATATTGTTTTTCATAATAACACTGAAATTCTGTTATTTATTTACCTTATTTGTCAGCCTATGACACATTTTAGTATAAGATACACCCCATTTAAATACACATTTATGGGGAAACATTGATTTTCTGCATGTTTTTATGAACTCCTTTCACACCAGCTCCTCAGACCAATCCTCCTCTCTCTGTGTATGTGTTTTTAAGACCTTCCAGATTTCCCCCTCCCTCAGCCCCTGACTCCTGACCATGGGGTCCAGATTGCAGCTTTAACAGCCCAGAGAGTATCCATGAAGAGCGGAGCTTCGTTCCTCATGAACCTGGGAGGGCGCTTGCCAGTCCAAGAAAGGAACTGCAGAAAGAGCTAGCGAGACCTCTACCTGCCCTCCCAGGCTCAGGACCCTTTTTGACAGCCTGCAGGAGATGACCTAGAGGGGAAAGGAGTCCCTCCCCCCCTCTCTCTCCCACACCTTCCCCTGCATGCAAACATCTGCATGCTCTTGCGGAGGTGTGGCTGCCTGCCCTCCAGGAGTGAACAAGAACAATTGGTTGAGAGGGAACAAAAAATGGGGGATGGTGATCAGCAGCTGTTGGAGTGTAGAGAATTTTGATGGTCTGGTCGAATAACTCACTTTAGTGTAAGGGACCAAAGACAATGAAACAGCCGAAGGGTTGGCTTAACACAGGTTTATTGCATGATGATCCGGAGGAACATGTGGTAATGGCGGATGGGTAGCTCAATATATACAGCTGGCTATACATTTGAATGTGGCTCGTCGACAGATTATTGGTTGCTGCCTGCGTGACGTCTAGAAGGTCACGCCCTTCTTGACCAGGTGAAGAGGTGGCGGGGAATCTTCCCGCGCTGCTGAACCAGGTGAATCTGAGCCATGAGAGCTGGACGCTCGCTATTGCCATCTAGTGGTCACTAGCTCGCGTCCCCTTATCAGGTTTACATTGATACAGCTGAAGGTTATAATGTTGCACACAGAAAGGTTACATTGTTAACACATGGCTAAGGTACATTGTTAAAGGCACAGCTTTACAGAACACAACATCCCTCCCCCCTAGGATGAGACGAAGTCTCTCAGCCAAGATGGCTTGTTGCATGTGCGTTTGGGCCGTGACGAGGGCTGACCCCCCCGGGGGCACTACTGCTTCTTTGTTCCCTGGTCCCTTGTCCTGAAATGGGAGAGGGAGACTCGTTAGTGGCTTGCCGCGGTCTGGCGGCCTTAGGGGAAGGGAAGAACTCCATTGTGGGCAGACCGGGGGCAATCGGGGCTAACGAAAAACCCCTCTTCTCGCTTGGACGGGTGGGGGACCACTCCGAAACCCCCCCCCCGGTTCTGAAAATCAAAATCTAACTTAGTAAGGGTATCCGCATTTGTGGGGACATTCCGCGAGATATGTATGGGGTCGGGTTCCTCCTCCTCCTCAGAAAGATCCCCTAGGATATCTACGAGAACATCCTCCTCCCCCCTTGGTGGGGACCCGCGGCCCCCTTTCCCTCCCCCTTGGGCTGAACGGGTGGGGGAGAACCCTAATGCTGATTTTTCCTCTGTTTGGTCTGTGCCCTACTCATCGGAGACCCTGCGTCGGAGCTGGTCCGCGTGCCGCCTCCACAGGAGCCCTGTGCTGGTTTCCACGCGGTACGACACGGGGCCGGTTTGCTCCACAACTACGCCCGGTACCCAGGCTGGGCCCGTGCCGGCGTAATTCCTGCAATGCACGGGGGCGCCTACACTGAAACTCTTTGTGGCCTCTAGCCCGATGTTCCTCCCTTTGTCCTCTACCCTCGTGGGGTCTAGCCTAGTAAGGATGGTGGTCAGTTTCCTACGCATTAAGAGCTCTGCGGGGGAGTATCCTGACGCCAACGGGGTCACCCTGTACCCTAGCAGAAACTGGCACACTTGTAGGTTCAGATCCCCGGGGCCCATGCGCCGCAACGCGTCCTTCGTGGTGCGGACGAGGCGCTCTACTTGGCCATTGGTGGCTGGGTGAAACGGGGCGGAGGTGATGTGCCGAACGGCGTTAATCTCCATGAATGCCCTAAACTCGGAGGACGTGAAACAACTAGCGTTGTCGCTAATTAATGTGTCGGGTATGCCGAACGTAGAAAAGAGCCTCCGCAAATGCCTAATGGTCTGGGCCGAGGAGGTGCTCGTGACCGGGATAACCTCCAACCACTTGGAGAAAGCGTCCACTACGAGAAGGAACAGGGTGCCTCTGAACGGGCCCGCGAAATCAACGTGCACCCGGGACCACGGCCCCTTAGCCGCGTCCCATTCCCTGTGGGGAAGGCGGGCCTCCTCTGGTCTAGAGCAATGGCAACTTTCACAAGTGCCGACCATGTGCTCGATGTCGGCGTCCAGCTGGGGCCACCAGAAGTAACTCCTGGCCAGCGCCTTGGATCGCACGATGCCGGGGTGGCTGACGTGCAGCAGTTTGAGCACCCGCGGCCGAAGGGAAGTGGGAATCACCACCCGCTGCCCCCACAAGAGGCACCCCCTTTCTAGGGACAGCTCTAGCTTTTTTCTGAAAAATGGGGCGAACTCCTCCGCTGGGGAGGACGCCGGCCACCCTTTCTGCACCCAGGAGCTAACTGCCGCTAACGTCTTGTCCTTCTCTGTCGCTTTGGCAATGTCGGCGGGCATTACGGGGGGCGAATCCAGCACCTCTATCATAAGAACCTGATGGTCCCGCTCCCCCTTGCTCACCTGGCTGGGCGTTAGGGGGAGGGGAGACCTTGATAGAGCGTCCGCATGGCTGATCTCTTTCCCGGGCCGGTAGACCAATGCGTGCTGATACGCGTTGAGAAAAATGGCCCACCTGAGCATCCTCGGGGACAGGATCTGTGGGGTGGGCTTATCTGCGGTACAGATGCCTAGCAGGGGCTTGTGGTCCATTACAATGGTGAAGGGGCGGCCATACAGAAAATCGCGAAATTTTTTCATCCCCGCAACTATTGCTAGTGCCTCCCTGTCTGTCTGTGCGTAGTTTCTCTCCGCTTGGGACAGGGACCTGGAGTAAAATGCTATCGGGGACTCCCTTCCGTTTTCCAACACGTGGCACAGCACCGCCCCCACCCCCACCGGGGATGCATCGCAGGTCAGAACTACCGGGCGTTTGCGGTTGAAGTGGGTCAGTATGGCATCGGACGCTAGGAGGCTTTTTAGCTCACTAAATGCCCTTTCTTGGTCATCGCCCCACTTCCATGCCTGGTCTTTCTTTAGCAGCTTGTGTAGCGGTTCAGCCACCGCTGCCTTCCGGGGGAGGAAGGAGTGGTAAAAGTTGAGCAGCCCTAGGAACGACTGCAGCTTGGGCTTGGAGGTGGGGCGGGGGGCTTTCTTAATGGCTGCCACCTTGGACTTGGATGGTTTTATTGCCTCAGGAGTCACACAAAACCCTAGGAACTCAACCTCGGTTGCGAAGAAGACGCATTTGTCCTTTCGCAGTCTCAGCCCCGCTTTTTCGAATATCGTCAGGACCTTCCCCAACCTCTTGGCCAATTCAACCCGACTCCCCCCGTTATTAACACGTCATCAAAATAAGGCAACACCCCCTCCAGTCCCTTCAGGAGGCGTTCCACGAGTGACTGGAAAATCCCAGGCGCCGAATTCACGCCGAACTGGAGGCGCGTCACCTGGAACGCCCCCTTATGGGTGACTATGGTCTGCGCAGCAGCTGCGGGAGGGGACACCGTAAGCTGCTGGTAGGCCTGTGCTAAGTCAAGCTTAGCGAAACACTTTCCCCCGTGTAACCTGGCCAGCAGATGGCTGACTACCGGCACCGGATATGCATTCGGGCGGATCGCCTTGTTGATGGTGCACTTGTAGTCGGCGCATATGCGGACCTCCCCATTGGTCTTTAGTGCGGTTACAATTGGAGTTTCCCACTCCGCAGAATCAACAGGCACAAGGATTCCCTGGCCCACCAATTTGTCCAGTTCCGCCTCTATCTTGTCCTTAAGTGCGAACGGCACCCGGCGTGGTTTAAGACGAATTGGGCAGACCTCCGGGTCCAGGTCGAATGTCACTGGGGGCCCCTTGAATTTCCCCAGTCCTTTTTTGAAAACTTCGGGGTGCACCTCGCACACCTCCTGAATTGGATCAGTCCCAATGGCGTGCATCCCAACGGCGTGCACCCCCCAATAAACAAACCCAGGGGCTGGAACCATTGAGTCCCGAGGAGGCTGCAATCTCCCCCTTTGAGCACGACTAGGGGGAGGGACGCGGCGTGCTTCTTGAATTTAACCTGAAATTCTCCAACCCCCAACACTGGAATGCTGTTCTCTTGCACGTCCCGTAGTGTGGACCTCAACGCTTTGAGCTTGGGTCGCTTGTGGGGGGCAATTTCCAAAAACTCCCTCTGGGAAATGATTGAATATGAGGACCCCGAGTCAATTTCCATCCTAATGGGAACCCCTTGGACTAGTACCTCAACAAAGTAGCGGGGGTGTCCTGCAGACACGCTGAACACTGGGGCGTCGTCCTCGCTGCCGTCGGAGATGCGGCCCATGCCGTCCTGCTTCCGCGTGGCCTGAGCGCCGTCCTTGGGTCTCGTTGAGCGGTCTTGTCCCGCGGAACGGTCTGCTGAGCTCCGCCGGGTCTCGCGCTTCTTCCTGCACACCTTGGCGATGTGCCCGCGGCGGCCGCAGTTGTGGCACTCGGCCTTCCGGAACGACACTTTATGCGGTCGTGGGCCGCTCCACAGCCATCGCACCGCCGGCTCTCTTTCCGGACCCTCCGGACGTCCTCGTCGTCGCTGCTCTCTGTGGACGACCTCGAAGTTCGCCGGGCCGCCTGTACCGGAGTCTCTGCCTTGCTCGACTTCGGCCGCCAGTCCTGGAGTTCTTGGACCCCAGCCTTTGTAGCTTCTGCGGCCTGGGCCGCTCTGACGACCTCCTGCAACGTGGGAGGCGGCTCTTGGTTCATTAATGTGCGCTGGGTTTCGGCGTCGTTCAGGCCGCACAGCACACAGTCCTGGAGGGTGATTTCGGCATTCTCCCATTTGCACGGGCCGGCCGCCAGCCGCAGGGCCGCCACGAATGCGGTGACCGTCTCCCCGGGCGCTTGGACTTGCCTCCAGAACGCACTCCGAGCGGGAAACATCGCCGTGGTCACGCAGCATCTGCATGAGTTCCTTGGCCTTGAATTCGCTCACCCTCCTCGGTGCAATCAGGTCCACCAAGGTCCTTTTGGTTTCTTGTCCGAGCATCCTGGTGAAGATGGCCCTTTTCTTTGCCTCTTCCGTGACTTCGGACTCAATCAGTGCTGCCTGGAAGTCCATCTCGAAGATCTCCCAGTCGCCCGGTTTCCTGATTTCGAAACCGGTGCATGTCTTGGTCCCATGGGCTGCCATATCCCACCTTCGTCGCCAATTTAGTGTAAGGGACCAAAGACAATGAAACAGCTGAAGGGTTGGCTTAACACAGGTTTATTGCATGATGATCCGGAGGAACATGTGGTAATGGCGGATGGGTAGCTCAATATATACAGCTGGCTATACATTTGAATGTGGCTCGTCGACAGATTATTGGTTGCTGCCTGCGTGACGTCTAGAAGGTCACACCCTTCTTGACCAGGTGAAGAGGTGGCGGGGAATCTTCCCGCGCTGCTGAACCAGGTGAATCTGAGCCATGAGAGCTGGACGCTCGCTATTGCCATCTAGTGGTCACTAGCTCGCGTCCCCTTATCAGGTTTACATTGATACAGCTGAAGGTTATAATGTTGCACACAGAAAGGTTACATTGTTAACACATGGCTAAGGTACATTGTTAAAGGCACAGCTTTACAGAACACAACACTCACCAATCAAGGATGTCAGGTTAAAGTCTTTATTTCAGAGTACATTCACGTTGGGGTTCCGAGAGGTCTCGGAGGGAGGTCAAAGGTGGGATTGATTGGAAAAGCAGGAAACATTCCTTTATATGGGGCAGAGTACATCATGGGAGCAATGCATTGTGGCACATGTAGTCTGTGTCAGTTTGATATTACATCTTAACATGGAGCCAGGGAAAGGGCAGCTCCCTTCCCCTCTGGGTCATCTCCTGCAGCCCTCTTACATTTTTTTTCATTTTTTTTCATTTATTTGATTTGTATGCCGCCCACTCAGCATACGCCGACTCAGGGCGGCTCACAACATATCAAACAATGATACAATACAGGAAAAATACAGTACACAATATAATAGAATACAGTAACACAGTAACATCTCAGTAATGCAATAAGCTCTCACACATCTCTCTCCGGCCCCAACAAGTCCAAAAGTAAAAAGTGGCAGTGACGAATATTCAGTCCAGACAATATATCAATAGAAAGCAATACCATGTCACAATACTGCAGTGGCCTCTCTGCCCCAGCCACAAATAAGTCTTGGGGGGGGCAGCGAAGTCCTACCACCCACTGCCGCTGCAGGTGAGTCCAGGGCAGTGAACAAAGTTCACACAAGCTCTGGATTATGTAACCTTAAGGGGGTGGGTGGGTGTCGAAGCAAAAATTACAATGGGATTACATGGGGGGTAGGGGGTCAGTTCCCCCTCCCAAAAAATGGATCACATAATTGTTGAATGGCCCAAAATGTGAATTAATATAAATCACATTGGCAGAAGCACAAATAAAGCTACCTTTAATGTGTGTGGATCTGAATATGAGGATCTGAAGCATACACAATTTCTTGCCATATTACTTTGATTCAAAGCAGTTTTTCCCCGTCTATGGATTCGCCTATGTCCTTCAAGCAGCTGATTCAAAGCAAAACATTTCCCACACTACTGGCATCAGTATGGTTTCTCTCCTATGTGGAGTATCGTATGACTCACAAGGTGTGAATTCTGGGAAAAACATTTCCCACACTCCTGGCACCTGTACGGTTTCTCTCCTGTGTGGACTCTCTTATGTTTCACAAGGTGTGAATTCTGAGCAAAACATTTCCCACACTCCTGGCACATGTACGGTTTCTCTCCTGTGTGGACTCTCATATGACCCACAAGGTGTGAATTCTGAGCAAAACATTTCCCACACTCCTGGCACCTGTACGGTTTCTCTCCTGTATGGACTCTCTTATGATTCACAAGGACTGAATTCCGAGAAAAACATTTCCCACACTCCTGGCACCTATATGGTTTCTCTCCTGTGTGGACACTCCTATGAATCACAAGGACTGAATTATGAGAAAAACATTTCCCACACTCCTGGCACCTATATGGTTTCTCTCCTGTGTGGACTCTCTTATGATTCACAAGGACTGAATTCTGAGCAAAACATTTCCCACACTCCTGGCACCTGTACGGTTTCTCTCCTGTATGGACTCTCTTATGATTCACAAGGACTGAATTCCGAGAAAAACATTTCCCACACTCCTGGCACCTATATGGTTTCTCTCCTTACCCCACCAATCCCCACAAACTGGGGAGAGGCATATATTTAAAGCTGCCCTCCCCCCAGCTGGTGGTGATTGGTGGGGGCTGGACCCAGGGCACAGAGTCTTTTAAATCTGAGAAAAGTAGGCTGGCTGAATGTTCAACATGATAATTTTGATTACCAGTACAAAAGACCCCCTCCATTTTTCTGGTGTATCCTAAGGGGTAAAAGTGCATCTTACTGGCCAGCAAATATATTATTAGTTTTTTGTTTACTACCCAAATGACTATAGCATCATTCTGAATGGTGAACATGAATATAGAAATACAATAAAGTAAAAATACAACCATCCATCCAGCTCATAATCCCACATGAAAACCATACATTAAAAAATAGCAGTACAGTACAGCAAATCCATATTCAAACATAGTGATAACAAAAATAAAATCAACTAGGTGCAAGATGTCAGCAAACATCACTTGAAACACTTCTGCCTCAACTGTTTTGTGAAATATAGGGAGGGAGGGAACTTGGTTGACAAGTGGTGGGAGAGCGTTCCATCATCACAATGCCACCAACACAAAGGCCATATACCACATAGACATTTTTCTGGCCTCTCTTGGGGTGGGTAGCCACAGTCTGCATATTTAGGAAAAACTGGTTGCCTGTGCCATGTTTCTTGAAGTGAGGCATTCCAAGCATCTTTCATTAGTTGTCTTTTATGTAATTTAAGGGTATGATCAAATGGTTGCAGAGGTGCATATCTTATTGCCTCAGAAAGGGTAGCTTGAATGGGAGTGATCTTCCTTAAAGTGTTCCTTCAATCTGTTGGGAAATTGCTCCAAGCCAGGCCCAAACTATAGTAGCCCTATAGCAGAAGCAGAAAGATCCAGCATGAGCATAAGTTGCAGTCAGGCTGGAGTACTCCTCCACACACATCATGTAATCACCATGAAGCCGATTGTTTCAGACCATTCTACAAGCGGTCCAAATTGTGATCTATTTCTCTCCCCCATGTGAACATACCCTAAATCCCCTTGACTTAAAAACCTTTAGATTCCTGTATCTAGTTTACTGGAGTTGAACTCAGTGTTGTATTGGGGGTTCCATGCTATTAGCCCCTCCTGCCATTTTCTTGGGGATGAAAGATTTGCACTTTTCCTTCTCTATCCCTTCAAAATCTGCTCCAAATGTTTTTTGAACCATACAAAAGAGACAGGAAGAGGTATGTGGGCAGATAGGGAAGGGACAGCCCTGTAGAATGATGCTGGATTTCACCCTTAACACTTTGTTTAAACATACCAGTAATTCCATGTGGTCTGCGTGGTGTTTTTGTGATTTAATTGTTTTTATATATTAAATGTGTTTTATAAACTGTATAATTTAGTAATATGCTGGCTGATGCCTGGTGAAGGTTGAATCCAAACATTTAGATAGAATTAATGCTCTGCATATATCTTGCCATTTCCACAGGTCTTTTTTATATGGAGTCAAGGATCAACAGTGCATTACATTAGCTGACAACAGCAAAACAACAGTTATATTTAAAAGAGCAGATGCAGTTCTCTTTGAAAAAAAGAGTAAGTATAGAAGCTTGTATATAATATCTTTTGCTGCCCATCGTGCAGTGACACATGTGAAACTGGATATGGCTACCCACTGAGGCAATTTGAAATATGAATTTGGTGGTCTTGTGAAAGAAGCATTGCCCTGATTGTTAAGGTCTTTCTTCCAGTCATTGCAACCTTGACCTGCCATGAAGATGGGACAGTGGACAGCACCTTGTCCAGTGGTGGGCACCAGCAGGTTCGCACCAGTTCACCAGAACCGGTAGCAGAAATTCTGGCTGGCCGCGCCCATCCAAGTTTTGAAATAAAGTAGTCCTAATTTGGGTGCAACGCAGGGCTTTCCCTCTGCCCATGCCCACCATACCAAGCCCACAGTGTGGTAGTAAAAAATTTTGGAGCCCACCACTGACCTTGTCCCAACATTTTCCAAATCCTAACTACAAAACATATATATCAATATGTGATTTCTAGCCATCTGAAGTAATTCAGTGGGGTTTTCATCTTTACCTATAAGGAAGGACATTAACCATTGGAATCAGGCATACACGCCCGCACCTGTCCCTACTATCCCTTACTGAGCCACCTACACTTCCCTTTAGACAGACAGACCATCGCTGCAAGGATCCGGCAGCTGCGAGTGGGGCATCCGCCCCATGAACGCAGACAAAAAAACCAACTATAAGTTCCAGCGTCCTCCACACCGTGACCACTTCAGTGGGGCATCCGCCCCATGAACGCAGACAAAAAAACCAACTACAAGTTCCAGTGTCCTCCATGCCGTGACCACTTCAGCCAATCAGGCTGAAGGGCGCAAGCGTGTAGAATGTTGGAAAAGCCAGTGCGTGAAAAATAAAATAACGGCTCATGCAATGGGAGTGCAAGGCTGCCAAAGGCAGAGGCAGCACCTCATGCAACTGGAGCACAAGGTCGCCGAAGGCAGATGCAGCGCCTCACGCCCTCGCTACCCCAAACCCGCCAAAGCCATGGCGAGGCCACCGCTGGCCTTCTTCCCCAGAGCAATGGGGAGAAGAGGGACCTCCCTTCCTCTCTGCTACCCCGCTGAAGACACGGCGAGACCACTGCTGACCTCAAGGAAAGTTGAGGTGGGAGGGAAAAATACCAGCAGCAGGCTGCACTTTGTCAGGGGAGGCACACTCCCTGGCGAATGACTGGCTGCTGCCTTTGTACTACCCACACCACTGATTCGAGAACTAGCACGAAACAGGGGTGGAGGTAATAGAAAAGCAGCAGCAGCCAGCAATCCACAAGGAAGAGCGCAACCCCTTACGGATCGTTGCCTGCCGCACTACAATTTTACAAAAAAACAGCTTCACAGTCACAAACACAGATCTCCCATTAGGTAAGCCAGGAGAAAGGAGGCTGGGAGGAAAGAACCATCATAAAACTGATAGCTCTTCTTTGCCTCCTTCTCCCCCGACCGACCTAACGAACGTTACCAGATGAAGAGTGAGCTGACTGCCTGCTCTTCATTTTCCCCATCGCTGCATCGAAAGCTAATGTTGAAACTGCAATGGGGAAAAGAGACAACGACAGACAGGCCATTCTTCACCCCAGAAAACACAACCACAACAAAACAAATCAGTTTAAATAAAACACCAACCATCAAAAATACAAACACAAATAAATAAACAAAAAAATTCAAGTAAACCCAGTAAACAACAAAACAACAAACTCAACAAAACACATCCAAAGTACAAAAGGCTAACAAAAAACCATGACAACTCACTAAAAACACCTATTAAAACAGCGGAGAGTATCATTGGCTGTCCACTCTCCACTTTAGAACAAATTTACACCATCAGATGCCACAGAAAAGCATTAGATATAGTAGGAGACCCATCGCATCCTGGCCACTGCTTCTTGGAGCTTCTGCCATCGGGATGGAGATATAGAACAATGAAGGTAAAAACGAGTCATCTCAAGAACAGTTTCTTCTCCAGAGCAATTTTGGCCTTAAATGGAAACTCTGGACTCTGAAGTCATCTTATCTTATTTTAAATTTTAAAATTTTAAGATTTTAGAATTTTAAAATTTTAAAATTTTGAAGTTTTAAAATTTTGAAATTTTAAAATTGTACTGTATGGTGCTATCTTAATTGGTGTTTCTGTAGCTGTTTTAAATTAAGGGATATGCCTTATTCGAATTGATATATAGCAACCGAGAAATTTCATTGTTCCCACAGGGGGACAATGACAATAAAGATTTATCTTATCTCTTATCTTATCTACAATATAACAATAAGAAGAAAATACCTTACTCAAAAACCAATAACAACACAAAGTACACAAATAAATACGGAAGAAATTTAAAAAAGAAATAACAACCAGAAACATTCAACACAATAAAATGCATAAAAAATCCAAAAGCAATACTAAACAACTACCAAAAACACTTAATTAAATACACTAACACTCTACTTAACCCCCCGCCCACCACCCCAAAGTCTCAACAAAATAGAAAATAAAATATTAACACAAGAGAACTTACAAAACATGTCCTCCCTCCATGCCTCCGCAGCAGAACTGAAGAAAGTAAGAAAATCAAACTCTTAATCACAGCCCCACCTAGAGGCTAAAAGAGTATCCTACAGACAAATAAATATTTAAAAAATCCAAATAAAATATAACCAAATTAATAAAAATCAAATAAATACAAAAAATACAAAATACAAAGCCAGAAAAGTTAATTTATTTTTAAAAAATCTCCCCACAAACAAACAACAACAACAGAGAAAACTAAAACAAAACCATTCTTCCAAATTTAGTCACCACCACACAAACCACCCCTAACCACCAACACACACATTACACATGCCCGGCAAGGGCGGGCAAAATATGCTAGTATTAAATATGAGAGCTGCCCCTGGTGGTTTAGTGGCTGGGGAGGCACTTTGGGGTGAAACAGAGCCCTGGAAAAGCCTTGGACAAGGGGGAAATGGCTTCAGAGTTTCGTTATAGAGTGATGAAAATAGAAGAGGCTTCTAATTTCATAGCTCTATAGCGAAGAGCAGTCACATGGCCAATAGGTCACATCCACGCAGTCACATGGCCATGCCCACAGTATGGTAGGATTTTTTTTAATGCCCACCACTGTATGGGAGTGTTATGTATGTTAACTGTGTTTTCTGACAGGAGCAGAATGTATCTTTTATCATGTGTCTATTCTTATGCAAATAAGTGGATCAAAAAATGTGCACACACTGTTAGCCAATGGGCTTGTTGTATTATTGTTACTGTTACTGTTACTGTTTATAGTGTATATAAGTCCGAGTTTTGCCCCATCCAAACTATGTTCAAACCCCACAAATAAAGAGCTGAATTTCATTACTTCATTCGACTCGCCCCTGGTCATCCCCTCAGATATAGCCAAAGCTACGGCCAAGGATGTAACATTGACTAAAGTAATGTCTTGGGTACAAAAAGGCTGGTCTGTCTCTCCACTAGCCAAGGAATTCAGAACATTTCACTGCAAGCATTTGGAATTGTCAGTGGAACGAGGTTGCCTTCTATGGGGCCAGCGGGTGGTCATTCCTGTCGCTCTCAGGAAAAAGGTTTTACATTTACTTCACACAAGTCATCCGGGAATTGTACGTTCCAAAGCCCTTGCCCATAGCTACTTTTGGTGGCCTCAACTGGACCAAGACATAGAGCAGATGGTCGGCACTTGTGCCAGCTGTCAATCCTCTCTCCCAGAGCAATCCCACCTTCTCTCTCAGGAATGGGATTTGGCTAGGGGCCCGTGGTCCAGGTTGCACATAGATTTTGCTGGTCCATTTAGGGGTGCCCTATTTTTGTTGGCTGTAGACTAATTCTCTAAGTGGCTGGAAGTGATTAGAGTGCCTAATACCACTTCAGCCACCACGATAATGCACCTGAGAAGGCTGTTCGCAGCATTTGGACTTCCAGATGTGCTGGTGTCCAATAACGCTTCCACGTTCACATCTGCAGAATTCCAATCCTTCATGGAAAGGAATGCAATTAGGCACATCACTGCAGCCCCATTCCACCCAGCCAGGTGGAGCGGTAGGTGCGCACAACTAAGGATGCGCTTCGGCTTATGGGTGAAGGGGATTTAGAGCTGCAGTTATGCCAGTTTCTTTTCATGTATAGGCTCACCCCCATTGCCTCAGGGCTGTCCCCTGCTGAATTGCTCCAGCGAAGGAAACTGTCATCCTTGAACACTAAAGGGAGCAAGCACAACTTGTAGTTCTAGCACTCCAGAATCACCTGAACAAGTATATTCATGTTCCCTTTGCCAATTAAGAGGCTGATTATTGTAAGCTTCTTCTGTGTCTAGGCCAGACATGTAATGGCCAAAATGAAGCCACCTTTTGGTGAATTCATTCTGTAGTTCCTTTCGCCTGACCCAGTGTGAGAATGATTAGCTGGCACAAGGTTGCCATTGCCCTGGGTATACCTAATGGTGATTTAAAAATAACAGTACCACAATCTTTGAGGAGGCTCTTTCTGTGTATCCCATTGTAAGCTGAGATACTGACATTTCACACCTTTCCAAAACTGCCCTGAAATACTGATCTGGGTTTTCCTGGGAGTGGGTGGTAAAGGAATGAACAGCAAGAGAGCAGAACTCTGTAGGAGGAAGATGTGTGGCAATGGCTTTCCCATCTGTTCTTTTGTAGTACTATTAGGAGTCAAACTTATAAGAGCTTTGGAGGCAGCCCTTGAGGTGACTTGGCTATCTGGATCCAAATTAGCACTAACCTGCTTCCCAGACTGTGAATTTTTTGAAATCTTATAGGACTTTTTGCATTACATTTTCCTACTGCAGGAAAGAATAGTCAGTCAGTGGTGTACACAGAGAGTAGATGAATGCTCAATTTCACAATGTCATGACATGGCTTTGTTTTATATAAGTAGCATTTTTTGCCCGGCACTGCCGGGCAGGTTTTTTTTGGTGTTCATGGTAGGGATGATTTTGTGGGGTGCACACACACACACACGCACAACACAACCACACACACAATACAACCACACACACAACACAACCGCACACACAACACAACCACACACACAACACAACTACACACACAACCGCACGCGCACACACACACAACCACACACACACACACACACACACGCGGAAGCTGCGTGGGGAGAGGAGGGCCTCCCCTTCCTCCCCCTCGAAGCCTTGGCGAGGCCCCCACACACACACACCCCAAAGCTGCATGGGGAGAGGGGTTCCCCTTCCTCACCCCCGAAGCCTCGGTGAGGCCACACACACACACACACACACACACACACACACACACACACACACACACACACACACACACACACACACACACACACACACACACACACACACACACACACACACACACACACACGGTGAGTTGTTTTTCCTTTTAATTTTTCGGGCGCCGGTTTCCTCAGCGTTCTGCGTGCTCATGGCGCGCAGGACGCTGGGGCTTGTAGTAATGGGTTGGTGCTTTCTGTTTGTGCTGCGTTTTTTTAAAATGGTTTTATTTTGATTGGCTGCGGCGCGTTTCTGAACGCTGCCCCGTGCGAGAGCCTCTCAGCCTGATTGGCTCTGGCGCGGTGCGGCGCAAGGAATGTTGGGAAGTGAAGTTGTTTCCCTTTCTTCGAGTTTGTGGGGCTGTTGCCCCACTGCCGGTTTTTTCAATCCTTCATTGACCTGCGTACCCAGATCGGCCGTGTGCACGAAGGGTGAGTGCAGGCAAGTAGGGCGAGGCATAGCAACCAGAGAGGCGCAGAGTGCGATCGGCCCAGCCGGCAACAGGTAAGTGGGGCGGGTGACAGAGACTCAGGGGGGAATGGGTGGGGGGTGGTTTCATGTCCCCCTTTCTCCTCCCAGACCAGGGCTGGTGGCGTGGTCGCCAGGCCCGTTCCCCCCCTCAGTCCCTGTCCTCCACCCCACTTACATGTTGCCTTGCAGGCTAGGCTGCTCACCTTCCGTGCCTACGTGGCGCGGCCTGTCCTCTGTCCCTGCTGGCAGTGAGGCCTTCACCAGTCAGGCGGGGGCATCAAAAGCAGGTGGCCTAGCCGGCAAATGACGTGCCTGCCTGCCCACCCGGAGGGAAGTTGTTTGTGCGTTTGGTGGTCGTTTTTTGTTTAATGCACACACCGCTTGCCCCACCTCCTCCAAACTCGCACTCTTCAGCCTGATTGGCTGAGGGGTGGTGTGGCACGGAGGACACTGGGCCTTGTAGGTTTTTTTGTTCGTGTTTGTGGGGCGGTTGCCCCACTCTCTTCGTCCGGATCATATCTGTCAAGTTTTGGATTTGAAAATAAGGGAAAATTTGGCCACACCCCTCTGTGGGTGTGTCCAAATCTGTGGATGAGGCCAAATATAGCCATGTGACTTGCTGGGCTCTAGTCATGCCTGCCACATGGCCATGAAAATGTCTGCAAACCCAGACAGCACTGGCTCTTTGGCTGTAAATAAGACATAGATAACAGCTCTTAAAATGGGTTTGTTTGTTGGTTTTCACACTCTATATTTTCCTCACAATTTGACCAGGCAGTCATCTGTTATATCTGCAGTCACATAATGAACCTGGCATGGTAACCTTGTGCTGAAAGATACAATGCCCAGCCACATTGAATTCAGCTATATTCACCCTTCCATCCAATGCATAAAATAAAATTAAAAAGTATACCTGCAGTCAGCAGATCTGATTCATGAACTAGGTTTTCTATGTAGCTAGCTAGAAGTAATTAGAAAAGTTGTGCAGCTTATTTTGAAAGATGATGAATATATTTCTTGTTTTCTGGTAACACGGAGTAGGAAAGACTACATGGTTTTCAGTTTTCTCTGGCATTGTACACATCTATAGTAGACATGTGAAAAATGTGTAAGCGAACACCTCTCTTCCTCCTCTACAGACAACTGGATGTCATAATGGTTATGTTGACTTTGGATATATCAGCTCTAAACAATGATCTGTTATATCCAAATTAGTTTCCCACGTCCTTCTGCCAGTAAGCTCTTCTCCCTCGTATATTTCTTCTCCTTACTTTAACTTGAAGAACCAGTAGGAACAATTTTGGGGCTCGTTTCTCATTATATGACCAAAGTATTCTGATTTTCTGCATTTCATGTTTTCTGTGGGGTTTTGGTTTTTTTGGCTTTCATTTGTTTGCCTTCATACTTATTTGTTTTTTTCTCCTTTTTAATCCAAAATATTCTTATTTTTCTGTCAGAAGTCCACATTTCAAGTGTTTCCATCCTTTTATAGCAATAATGCTAAATTCCACAATTAGATGCCTTACAGTAGAATCTAGAATATATATCAGTCTGAATACACACCTTATCAAAGCTGGTTTCAAATTTTTAGTTTTACATGTATATGGCATTCTCTCATTTCAAGGAACTGCTCCAAACCATTTCAATTTTGCCTTTTGTTCTATAGCTGTAATCCCGTTCTACCATATGCTATTCCTGACAGGTATTGGTAATAGAATGGAATCCAATCTGCAACATAGCAGAAGCCAATTTAACTGCATTTTATTGAAAACTAAGTACATAGGCCAAAATGCTGTTGCCTAATGTAGTAGACCCACAAAAACAATGGAGATTTGGTGAGTGGACTCTTCCATAAGTTCCATTGATCCAAATGGGCCTACTGTAACTGCAACTTACCTTTGACATAGTAAGTCACAACTAGAGAGGGTCCATTTGAAGCTATGGAAATTATGGAGGAGCCGATTCACCAAATTTATTTATTTATTTACAACTCAAATTTCTATGCCACCCAATCAGGTGAACCCGATTCAGGGCGGCTCACAACAGGGTTAAAACATACATATTAAAAACAATTAAAACCCCAACATACCCACCCACCTATTAAAAACTAACCACATTAAAACTGCCCGCATTAAAAAGATGGGGAGGCTTCATTTTATAAGCCAACAGGCGGGGGCCACTCTTCCATCCGGGCCCCACACCTGCCCCGCCAACCAGGTTTTTAATTCTTTTCTGAAAGGCAGCAGCTCCGTCTGCTCCCGCAACTCTACTGGCAGGAGGTTTCACAAAGCCGGTGTGGACACGGAAAAGGCCCTCCTTCGTGTGCCAGAGAGGCGAGCCCCTCTGGCAGATGGAACAATTAGAGAGGCCCTCTGGTCCGCTCTGGTTGGACGGACAGACACTCTTGGGACTATGCAGTCTCTTAGGTATCCTGGCCCACTACCATGTAGGTCAAAACCAGCACCTTGAATTGCACCCGGAGACAAACTGGTAACCAGTGCAGCTCCCAAAGCAATGGTGAGGCGCGAGCATAATGCCCGCACCCCATCACCACCTGGGCTGCTGCATTCTACACCAGCTGTAGCCTCCGAATGGTCGTCAAGGGCAGCCCCATGTAGAGCGCATTGCAATAATCTAGCCTGGAGGTCACCAGAGCATGTGTGACCAGGAGCGAACGCAACTGATGGATGATGCGAAGCTGTGCAAAAGCCCTCCTGATTCAAATCCTCATTGATTCAGTGGGCCTACTTTAATGTTATTTATTATGATAACAAACAGGAGTTTGGCCTCTGTGGCTTCTGACACTGAATAATGTGGGTTGGTTATGAGGCTTGCAATCAAGAGGACAGCATTGAATAATAGCTACATGCTGTTTTTTTAAAAAAAATTGTATAAAAGGGTTACAAAATGTAACATTCATGTGAGAGTGAATCTGAATCTCATGTAAAATACTATTAATGAGGTCAAACCAGATGCAAGGGAAATACTTGCTGCCTATGATAAAGACATTTTCTCTTCCCGCAATGGGATTTCTTTGGACAAACAAGACCCCACAAATCAGGGTTGCAAATTAAGTCTGTGTTAATTCTTACATGAATACTATGTTTATTTATATAGCAATAATACATATTTTTCTTTCAGTTTATCTGCTTGAATGCAGAAGAGAAAATGGGCATGACTACCGAGGAACTGAATCTAAAACTCAGAAAGGTGTACGGTGCCAGAAATGGGCAGACACGAGTCCTCACATACCCAAGTAAGACTTTTCTCGAGAGCTGTTTCACATTTGACACATTCTTGCATGTTTGTAGAAGTTTAGCCTAAATGTGCTGTGGGATAAATTTAGGATGCAGTTTATCCAGAAGTAGACACATCTAAAGCTGCGGTCCACTCCTTCTTTACTTAGGAGTAATTAACCCCCTTGAATTCTATGGGCCAAAATAATCATGAATGGTATGGGGTTGTTTGTCCCATTGATTAATATTCAATCCTTTATAAAGTGGTTACTCAGAAGTAAGCCCCACCATCATCATTATCACTAGTAGCATTTTTTCTTGTTTCTTAGCCAAAATACATTCAGAGCAATTCATGTATAATCAGTTTTAAAAGGAAATTATGCTTAAAATGGAAGCATTAGCTGTTAACTGCAGTTAGACTATACCCTTGTGGGAAGTCAAATTATGCCTTGAAAAGGAGGCATACCAGAAAACATGCCCTAATTGGGTGTGCATTGGGACATACATACTGGCCCTTCTGTCATCTTGCAGTGAACAGAAATACTGAAATACAAATACTGTAAAATATGAAACATCCAAAAATAATCTAGCTGTATTCCTTTCCAAGCCACCCCTGATAAACATAAAGTAGTTATTTGGTATCAGATATTAATTTTGTAAGAAATTTCGTTTTGCAATCTTTCTCTCTGTTCTTGGAGTAATGTAGTAACGTGCAATCTTAGCCTATAAATCCAAGTGTTCACCGTTGGAACTGGCTATAGGTTGCTATGCCTCGCCCTACTTGCCTGCACTCACCCTTCGTGCACACGGCCGATCTGGGTACGCAGGTCAACGAAGGATTGAAAAAACCGGCAGTGGGGCAACAGCCCCACAAACGCGAAGAAAGGGAAACAACTTCACTTCCCAACATTCCTTGCGCCGCGCCGCGCCAGAGCCAATCAGGCTGAGAGGCTCTCGCACGGGGCAGCGTTCAGAAACGCGCCGCAGCCAATCAAAATAAAACCATTTTAAAAAAATGCAGCACAAACAGAAAGCACCAACCCATTACTACAAGCCCCAGCGTCCTGCGCGCCATGAGCACGCAGAACGCTGAGGAAACCGGCGCCCGAAAAATTAAAAGGAAAAACAACTCACTGCGTCACAGCCAAGCACACACGAGCCGGCTTTCTATCCCTCCCTGAAGGACCCGACTGGAGTTTCCCTTTTAATATCAGTGGGTGGGGGTTGCGATCCCCCTCTCCGCTGGCTAACCTAGCGTTGGGAGGTTTGTGGGGACAAAAGGGGAATGTTTCCCAAACCCTTCTGGACTCAGGACACCAGGGAGAGGGGATCGATTCCCACCCCCCTCCTTAAAAAAACTCCGTCTTTTCTACTCTTTAAAAACGGAGTTGTTTTAAGGAGGGGGGGAGGGAATCGATCCACTGTGCCTGGTCTACTGGGTCCAGAAGAGTTGGGGGGACATACCTCTTTTGTCCCCACAAACCTCCCAACCCCAGGGGAGCAAGCGGAGAGGGGGGTCGCAAGCCCCACCCACTGATATTAAAGGGGAAACCCCGATCTACTTTCACAACTACACACAAAAAAGCACCATAAAACAATAAAGCCACCCTCCCCACCACCTAACCCACCCTTACTAACCCACAACGACCATGCCCCCCTCCCCACCACCTAGCCCACCCTTCCTAACCCCCAACGACCACGTACCTTCCCCACCACCAAACAAATAATTTTTTAAAAATTACTAAAAACACTCAAACACAGCCAAAAATACACAAAAACAAAAACACCAAAAACAATACGAAGTAAACAAAAACACAATCAAAAACAAAACAAACAGACAAAAAATACAAACTCCAACACCCCCGCCCCTCCCCCACACACAAAACAAAGAAAACAAGCAAACTTACCAGAACACGTGCTACCTACACCAGGACTGGAAAAGAAATGAATACAGAAAGACCCTAATTACCAGAAGAAGCTCCACCCAGAGGCCAGGAGAGAAACAAAAGTCAAAATACAATAACCCCTACCAGCACCACCTGCTGGCCACAATAGTAAAAACAATTCAAAAACACACAACAGCCCCAAACAAAACACAAACTCACAATTTTACACAAAAGGTCACACCAAAAAAAAAAAACAAGTAAAAAAATTTACACTAAACACACTGTCACACAAATCACAAATATATATATGTCAATAAAATACAATAGAAACTTTAAAAAATCCTGTGCTGAGTTATTATATCATACTTTCTTCTTTTATTAATCCTCAAAAAAACCCAAAAAAGCAGATCACAGTTAATAGCAGCCAAGCCAAACAAATTTAACATAAATAAACATTTAAAAAATTAAAATTACAGACTAAGCAAAGCAATTTTTTTAAAAAAATAACACAATTTAACCTTCCAACACAATGTAACACTATTGCAAAAAAAAATATATGCTCATTTTTAATTAAAAAACACGGGGGGAAAAGCCCGGCAATGCCGGGCAACCCTTGCTAGTACAATATATATTTAAGGATTTGTGCATTTTATCCCACCACGAATCAAGCCATTAGTCACACAGCTGGACAAAGTAGCATTTATGTACTTCCTGACTACAGTGGCAGTAACAGGTTACAAAAGAATTAATCAGAAGCTGTATGTTTCTCAAGCTCTAGATAGCAATTAATTATAGCCATTAAAAGGGAAACAATCGGAGCCAAGTTCCTAACCTGCCATTTAAATAGGATGGGTGAGCAGCTATTTATTTCTCAACATGTTATTAGTAACTATTTTATTTTCTCCACCAAATTATCTGCTACAGAAATTAACACTCTTTTTAGCTAGGCTCACTGGAAGAGCTGTTTCTGAAATCCAGTAGTAAGTGTCAATTAGAGCTGGCCCAATAAGCCAATGGAACTTCCATAAACTCACCAAATTCCCAGTGATTCAATGGCCTACAATTTACTACTGGATTTCAACCATTGGATCCCTCTTGTGTAAATTCAGTAGTACATAACAAAAATAGCTGATTTAGAACTGAGCAAAACATTATGGAGGAGCTTCCCAGATCTACTCTTCTTTTTTTCAAATCTGTGACTACAAAATTTCATAACTTTCTGGATCTTCCAGTCAATATGACTAAAATTTAGAGATGCTAGAAACTCTATTTCCAAAATGAGGAAAGAAAAAAAAAGTGACTTTTCAAAATCCTGCAAACGTATGCAATTAAAATTTCCAGGTGTTTTTCTGCCTCTGCCAATAATAATAATAATAATAATAATAATAATAATAATAATAATAATAATAATAATAATAATAATAATAATAATAATAATAATAATAATAATAATAATAATAATAATAATAATAATAATAATAATAATAATAATAATAATAATAATAATAATAATAATAATAATAATAATAATAATAATAATAATAATAATAATTTTGTGTCAGAAATTACTCTGGGTTGAAAGGATTTTTGCTGGAGAAACTCCGATCAGGGGATGCCTGAATGAGGCTCTGTTCATGTCCCCAAGTGCAGCCCTTGGGTATCGAAACCTGACCTTCCAGTATCTAAGATCAGCATCTTAACCACTAAGCAAGGGGTGCCCAAACTTTTTGGGCCATGGGCTGGTCACATGGTTCAGGTGGCAGGTCACTATGGCCAGTAGTTTGGGCACCACTGCACTAAGCCACCAGGGGAGCTGCTCTCTGCACTGCCTCTGCACATGGCAGTGAGTGAAACTGAACAGGGATAATGGGAAGAATCCTCCCTTCCGGTTAAGCGCTGGGAAGTTTCAGGGCAGCATCATATCCAGGGTGTGTCTTCTTTTAGAGGAATTATTACCGACTTGCATAGTTCTTGTAATATTTGATTTATTTTCAGTGACAAAAGTAGACTATGGGTGGAGGCACATAGTTTAAGCATTTTCACAAACAGCAAGAGTCTTGTCCCTGTTACATCTTGACAGAAGAGGAAATGTACCTTCACCCTTCCTTTATGATTTCACCTCATAATTCAGGCCAGATTTAAATTTAGTTATTAAATCACCAGGACTCTGTCCTTAGCAGGAAATCAGAATGTGACATTATGCTCAATAGAATCTGAGCAGAACAAGAGCCCTGGTGATGCAGTGAGTAAACAGTTGTACTGCAGCCAAAACATTGTGAGTTCGATCCTGACAGGGATCAAGGTTGACCCAGCCTTCCATCTTTCTGAGATTGGTAAAATGAGTACCCAGCATGTTAGGTAAAGGTAAAGGTTCCCTTGCTCAAAAGCCATTCGTATCCGACTCTAGGGATCAGTGCTCATCTCTGTTTCAAAGCCGAAGAGCCAGCACTGTCTGCTTCTACAGACATTTCCATGGTCATGTGGCAGGCTTGACTAGACACCGGAGTGCACATAACGCTGTTACCTTCCCACCAAAGTGGTCCCTATTTATCTACTTGCAATTTCTTGCTTTCAAACTGCTAGGTTGGCAAGAGCTGGGACAAAGATAGGAGCTCATTCCGTCCTGCAGTACTCGGGAATCCAACTGCTGACCTTCCACCTCCCAGTCAGCGTCTTTCGGGAAATGCTAATTTACTTGTGAACTACGTAGAGAGTGCACTAAGCACTATGGGGAGGTATACAAGTGCAATTGCTATTGCTAATCTGGGACAGCTCCATGGATTTCATTGAGGTCATAAAGTCCAAGCTATACATGACAGCTGATTATTTCCAAAACCAGGGAAAGTTATTTAATTGCATGACAAACATCATCACTCTAGCCAGCTTAGGAAACTAGCCATGTGGAATGATGGAGTATTAGAACAGTGGTCCAGGCAAAAAGCATTTCTGAAGCTCTGGTCTTTTGCCTCCAAAATAGGCATTATCAACTTCAGGAAGGCAATGCTGGTTGAGTGGCTTATGGCTCAGTGCTTCTCTAACTCTAAGTCAATGTAGAGCCACACTGGCTTCTTTGAAATGAAGGCAATCTGGACACACGTGTCCTCCATCACATCCATTTTGGCTCTGCATTCCGTTAAAGAGTTTGATCTGCCACGAGGGACTAGAATTTCATCAGTTTGTTTCAAAGGGAACTTTAAATGTCTGCCTTTAGCATGATTGAGCTTAATTTTTTTTAAAAATTGTATATTTTGTTCAGGACCATTCGAGCTTTGGGTGTCTGTAATAACAGTCATTTTTGTTTTCACTAGTTTCACACCTCAGGCTTATCCAAATGCTTTCCTGGAAGAAAACTACTGCAGGAATCCTGATAATGATGTGAAAGGCCCCTGGTGCTACACAACCGATCCTGAAACTAGATTTGATTATTGCAGTATCCCAGAATGTGAAGGTAGTTTATATTTTCAAACCAATTTTAAATGCATGGATTAGACATTGTTCTCTTTTGGGAAGAAGAAATGTGTTACTCTGTGCTCACCGGTACTATTACATTATTTCTAAATACTGTAGAAGCACTTTATTCATTTAAAAAAGTCTTATAAATATAAGATTAAATATTGTTCAGCTGTTATTTAATTTAAGTTAATTGACAGATATCCAAGAAGGGGCTGTGGAGGCTCAGTGGTTAAGAAACTCAACTTGTTAGCTGGGAGGCCAGCAAGTTATCAATTCGAGGCCTGGGTACTGCATGACAGATTGAGCTCCCGTCTCTGTCCCATCTCTTGGGGACATGAAAGGAGCCTCATTCAGGCCTCCCCTGAGCGGAGTTTCTCCTGCAAAAATCCTTTCAACCCAGAATAATTTCTGACACATAATAATAATAATAATAATAATAATAATAATAATAATAATAATAATAATAATAATAATAATAATAATAATAATAATAATAATAATAATAATAATAATAATAATAATAATAATAATAATAATAATAATGTTATTGTTATTGTTATTGTTATTGTTATTGTTATTGTTATTGTTATTGTTATTGTTATTGTTATTGTTATTGTTATTGTTATTGTTATTGTTGTTGTTGTTGTTGTTGTTGTTGTTGTTGTTGTTATTGTTGCTCTCCAAAAATGGGTCAAAATAGTTGTGATAATGGTTTTCCCCAAAAAAAATTTACATAAGTGGAAGCTGTGGAATAACCGGAGAAGCAGTGCTGGCCCTGTTTTTAGACAGTGTGAGACAACTACTACATGTGGCATGTTGTGACAACCCCGCAACCATGCCTTCTGGGGCCCTTGGCCATTCACTTCCATTGCAGGAAAAAACCTGCTCCCCTCAGAGGTGATGGAGATGCCGTCCCACTGCCAGTAATGAAGTACTTGTACAAATGGAATGGAGAGCATGCCATGCTATCTTTTACCACATAGTTAAATGTTTTAGGCTAATGCTACTGAGAAGTCTCTTCACAGTTGATGTAAGTGGCATGGTGCTGAATGAAACTCTTTCTTGAAAATCTGAAAATGAAAACAATATCTCCAAAATTATAATTTACATTTAAAGGGAACTCTTCCTTGGCACCAATGGAGGCAACTTACCAAATAGTCACTTTGTGGAGGAATTTTTTGCTGGGACCATAGCAGAGGGGTACAATGGTGCTGGTATTTCTCAGCAGTTGCTATTTGCATTTTTGAAAAAACTGCACGTTAATTGGCATCATGCAGTTAAATAAGTAAATGTAATATCTACTTTAGCTGTAAGGTGGCAATATAGCACCGTGCCATGAACTTTCATCAATCATTTTATGCCTGCCTTATGTAGAGACCTTGTTCTCGAAAGCTTGCAATGTTTTTGGTTTTTTAGTGACCCAGTAAAGGTATTGCTTCCCTCTTGCATTTTGTGCATTTTTATGTAATCTTGTGGATATCTCCATGTCTGTGCTGTGGTATGGCTAGACATTGTTGTACTCTTTCTGTTCCCTTCCTGTCTTAATATTGTTAACTCAGGCTATAAACAGAATGAAAAGTCTCACTGCTTCCTAAATTTTCAATATTCTATTTAACATAGGCTTTTGTGGACTGCAGCCTACCTCATGGAGGGTAACTTCATTGTGTAGATATTCATATCAAGACTCTTGGTTGGTTTTGCTGCCAATGAACAAAAATCCAGCCAGCTAATCCCTCCCCCTAAAACCTCTAAACAGGTTTCCTGAATTACAAATTATGAAGGTCATATGAACAGATTAATATATTTGCTTTGTTTGGTTAGTTTTGCTTGATTTGGTTAGCTTTCAAGGAAACTTTCCTGATAACAACACAAACTCTTTCCCAGTAGGCATGGCCATTATATAGGACTAGAAACCTGATCACTTGATTCAAACTGTAGTGAAAGGGTCCAGATGAAGCCCACAGCACCCACTCATGTTTCTAAATCGTGGGTGGGGATCATTTTGACTCACAAAGTTCCCCTGTGCCTTTTACATAGGTGACATGGGGGAGATTTTGCCTTGTTGGAGGAGGGCCAATATTATCAATTTGTCAAATTATGTAGCTGACTTTCAAGCAAAACTCCTCAGAGCACTATAAAATTGATAATACTCCTTGGTAGTTTGAGTCTGTGAGGCTTCGTCACAGCTGACAATTTTCCTTTGTAGAATTAATTTTGGTGTGAGATCAGATAATTTTATTCACACCAATTTTCATCTGGCTATCAAGGTATAAATTGCTTCATTGTTTAAATAATACACTTCTCTCTTAAGGGTGGGAATAAATCGTTGTTTCACTCATGGTGAAAAAAGGCTTTCTACTTATCCAGGTCTTAGTCATTCTATTTTTCCCAAGCAGAGAAAAATTATTCCAGGTGACATGAGTTTGACTAATTTATAAGCTTTTTAAATCGAATTGTGTCTCTGCATAAAAACCTGAAACTGAATGCACGTACTGTAGCCTGAAAATCACAAGCACATTTACTTCATATTATAAAACTCAGTCTTAGAGCTATGAAAAATTCTGCAGTGCAAATGCTTAAAAATATATGAAGGTTGAGTTCCAAGCAAATACTTAAGTCATGAATTAAACAATTTCAAAATTGCAAATCATAAAGGTTCCAAGTTTTGTCTTGGAACAAAATGAAGCAGGGCAAAGACTGATAGAGTTCTGCCAAGATAACACACTAGTCATAGCAAATACCCTTTTCCAGCAACACAAGAGGAGACTCTACACATGGACATCACCAGATGGCCAACATCGACACCAAACTGATTACATACTCTGCAGCCAAAGATGGAGAACCTCCATACAGTCAGCAAAAAGAAGACCTGGAGTGGACTGTGGCTCAGATCACAATCTACTGATTGTAAAATTCAGGCTCAGACTGAAGAAAATAGGGAAAATAAATAGGCAGGATAGATATGATCTAAACAACATACCCAAGGAATACACGGTGGAAGTGAGGAACAGATTCAATGGTCTGGACCAGATAGACAGAGTACCAGAAGAATTATGGACAGAGATGTGAGACACTATGCAAGAGGCAGCAAGGAAAACCATACCAAAAGAAAAGAAATGCAAAAAAGCAAAGTGGTTGTCAGAGGAGGCTCTTAAAATAGCAGAGGAAAGAAGGAATGCAAAAGGCAAAGGAGAAAGGAAAAATACAACCATTTAAATAAAGAATTTCAAAGAAAAGCAAGGAGAGATAAGGAAACCTACCTAAATGAACAGTGCAAAGAAATAGAGGAAAATAACACAAGAGGCAGGACTAGAGATCTCTTTAAAAAATTGGGGAAGTCAAGGGAACGTTCAAAGCAAAAATGACCACGATAAAAGACAAAGATGGCAAGGAGTTAGCGGATTGCAGAAGAGATAAAGAAAAGATGGAAACAATACACAGAGGAACTCTACAAAAAAGACCTAAACACCCCAGATAATAACAATGAGGGGGGAATTGAACTTGAACCAGACATCCTAGAGAGTGAAGTCCGAAAGGCCCTAAAAAGCACGGCAAATAACAAAGCCAGTAGAGATGATGGTATCCCAGTTGAATTCAAAGCCCTAAAAGATGATGGAATCAAGCTATTGCATGCTATATGCCAGCAGATTTGGAAAACGAAACAGTGGCCACAGGATTGGAAAAGATCGGTATATGTCCCAATCCCAAAAAAAGGGCAATGCCAAAGAATGTTCAAATTATCGAACAATTGCGCTCATCCCACAAGCTAGCAAAGTGATGCTCAAGATAATACAGGATAGACTGCAGCAGCATGTAGAGAGAGAACTACCAGAGGTGGAGGCTGGTTTCAGAAGAGGTAGGGGGACCAGAGACCACATTGCCAACATACGTTGGATCATGGAGAAAACAAAGGAATATCAGAAACAAGTTTACTTTTGTTTCATTGAGTACACCAAGGCATTTGACTGTGTGGACCACAACAAGATGTGGCAAGTAATTAAAGAGATGGGAATACCAAAACACCTCATATGCCTCATGAGAAATCTGTACATGAGTCAAGAAGCAACAGTTAGGACAGAGTATGGAATGACAGAGTGGTTTGGAATAGGAAAAAGAGTAAGACAAGGCTGCATTTTGTCACCCTGCTTATTCAACTTATACACAGAGCACATAATGTGCAATGCAGGAATGGAGGAATCACAATATGGGATCAAAATTGCTGGGAGAAACATCAACAATTTGAGATATACAGATGATACCACCCTGATGGCAGAAAGTGAGGAAGACCTAAAGAACCTCTTGATTGGATTGAAGGAGGAAAGTGCAAAAGTTGGCCTGAGACTCAATATCAAGAAAACCAAGATAATGGCAACAGGCCATATCAGTCCCTGGAAAACAGAAGGGGAAGAAGTAGACGCAGTGACAGATTTTACTTTATTAGGATCAAAGATCACTGCAGATGGGGATTGCAGCCATGAAATAAAAAGGCGACTTATTCTTGGGAGACAGGCCATGAGAAACCTGGGGAACATAGTGGAAAGTAGAGACATCTCAGTGCAAACAGAGGTCCGCATAGTCAAAGCAATGGTATTCCCAGTCTTTAGTGTAAGGGACCAAAGACAATGAAACAGCCGAAGGGTTGGCTTAACACAGGTTTATTGCATGATGATCCGGAGGAACATGTGGTAATGGCGGATGGGTAGCTCAATATATACAGCTGGCTATACATTTGAATGTGGCTCGTTGACAGATTATTGGTTGCTGCCTGCGTGACGTCGTAGAAGGTCACGCCCTTCTTGACCAGGTGAAGAGGTGGCGGGGAATCTTCCCGCGCTGCTGAACCAGGTGAATCTGAGCCATGAGAGCTGGACGCTCGCTATTGCCATCTAGTGGTCACTAGCTCGCGTCCCCTTATCAGGTTTACATTGATACAGCTGATGGTTATAATGTTGCACACAGAAAGGTTACATTGTTAACACATGGCAAAGGTACATTGTTAAAGGCACAGCTTTACAGAACACAACATCCCTCCCCCCTAGGATGAGACGAAGTCTCTCAGCCAAGATGGCTTGTTGCATGTGCGTTTGGGCCATGAAGAGGGCTGACCCCCCCCGGGGGCGCTACTGCTTCTTTGTTCCCTGGTCCCTTGTCCTGAAATGGGAGAGTGAGACTCGTTAGTGGCTTGCCGCGGTCTGGCGGCCTTAGGGGAAGGGAAGAACTCCATTGTGGGCAGACCGGGGGCAATCGGGGCTAACGAAAAACCCCTCTTCTCGCTTGGACGGGTGGGGGACCACTCCGAAACCCCCCCGGTTCTGAAAATCAAAATCTAACTTAGTAGGGGTATCCGCATTTGTGGGGACATTCCGCGAGATATGTATGGGGTCGGGTTCCTCCTCCTCCTCAGAAAGATCCCCTAGGATATCTACGAGAACATCCTCCTCCCCCCTTGGTGGGGGCCCGCGGCCCCCTTTCCCTCCCCCTTGGGCTGAACGGGTGGGGGAGAACCCTAACACTGATCTTTTCTCAGTTTGGTCTGTGCCCTGCTCATCGGAGACCCTGCGTCGGAGCTGGTCCGCGTGCCGCCTCCACAGGAGCCCTGTGCTGGTTTCCACGCGGTACGACACGGGGCCGGTTTGCTCCACAACTACGCCCGGTACCCAGGCCGGGCCCGTGCTGGCGTAATTCCTGCAATGCACGGGGGCGCCTACACTGAAACTCTTTGTGGCCTCTAGTCCAATGTTCCTTCCTTTGTCCTCTACCCTCGTGGGGTCTAGCCTCGTAAGGATGGTGGTCAGTTTCCTACGCATTAAGAGCTCTGCGGGGGAGTATCCTGATGCCAACGGGGTCACCCTATACCCTAGCAGAAACTGACACACTTGTAGGTTCAGATCCCCGGGGCCCATGCGCCGCAATGCGTCCTTCGTGGTGCGGACGAGGCGCTCTACTTGGCCGTTGGTGGCTGGGTGAAACGGGGCGGAGGTGATGTGCCGAACGGCGTTAATCTCCATGAATGCCCTAAACTCGGAGGACGTGAAACAACTAGCGTTGTCGCTAATTAATGTGTCGGGTATGCCGAACGTGGAAAAGAGCCTCCGCAAATGCCTAATGGTCTGGGCCGAGGAGGTGCTCGTGACTGGGATAACCTCCAACCACTTGGAGAAGGCGTCCACTACGAGAAGGAACAGGGTGCCTCTGAACGGGCCCGCGAAATCAACGTGCACCCGGGACCACGGCCCCTTGGCCGCGTCCCATTCCCTGTGGGGAAGGCGGGCCTCCTCTGGTCTGGAGCATTGGCAACTTTCACAAGTGCCAACCATGTGCTCGATGTCGGCGTCCAGCTGGGGCCACCAGAAGTAACTCCGGGCCAGCGCCTTGGATCGCACGATGCCGGGGTGGCTGACGTGCAGCAGTTTGAGCACCCGCGGCCGAAGGGAAGTGGGAATCACCACCCGCTGCCCCCACAAGAGGCACCCCCTCTCTAGGGACAGCTCTAGCTTTTTTCTGAAAAATGGGGCGAACTCCTCCGCTGGGGAGGACGCCGGCCACCCTTTCTGCACCCAGGAGCTAACTGCCGCTAACGTCTTGTCCTTCTCTGTCGCTTTGGCAATGTCGGCGGGCATTACGGGGGGCGAATCCAGCACCTCTATCATAAGAACCTGGTGGTCCCGCTCCCCCTTGCTCACCTGGCTGGGCGTTAGGGGGAGGGGAGACCTTGATAGAGCGTCCGCATGGCTGATCTCTTTCCCGGGCCGGTAGACCAACGCGTGCTGGTACGCGTTGAGAAAAATGGCCCACCTGAGCATCCTCGGGGACAGGATCTGAGGGGTGGGCTTATCTGCGGTAAAAATGCCTAGCAGGGGCTTGTGGTCCGTTACAATGGTGAAGGGGCGGCCATACAGAAAATCGTGAAATTTTTTCGTCCCCGCAACTATTGCTAGTGCCTCCCTGTCTGTCTGTGCGTAGTTTCTCTCCGCTTGGGACAGGGACCTGGAGTAAAATGCTATCCGTTTTCCAGCACGTGGCACAGCACCGCCCCCACCCCCACCGGGGATGCATCACAGGTTAGAACTACCGGGCATTTGGGGTTGAAGTGGGTCAGTATGGCATCGGACGCTAGGAGGCTTTTAGCTCACTAAATGCCCTTTCTTGGTCATCGCCCCACTTCCATGCCTGGTCTTTCTTTAGCAGCTTGTGTAGCGGTTCAGCCACCGCTGCCTTCCGGCGGAGGAAGGAGTGGTAAAAGTTGAGCAGCCCTAGGAACGACTGCAGCTCGGGCTTGGAGGTGGGGCGGGGGGCTTTCTTAATGGCTGCCACCTTGGACTTGGATGGTTTTATTCCCTCAGGAGTCACACAAAACCCTAGGAACTCAACCTGGGTTGCGAAGAAGACGCATTTGTCCTTTCGCAGTCTCAGCCCCGCCTTTTCGAATATTGTCAGGACCTTCCCCAACCTCTTGGCCAATTCAACTCGACTCCCCCCCGTTATTAACACGTCATCAAAATAAGGCAACACCCCCTCCAGTCCCTTCAGGAGGCGTTCCACGAGTGACTGGAAAATTCCAGGCGCCGAATTCACGCCGAACTGGAGGCACGTCACCTGGAACGCCCCCTTATGGGTGACTATGGTCTGTGCAGCAGCTGCGGCAGGGGACACCGTAAGCTGCTGGTAGGCCTGTGCTAAGTCGAGCTTAGCGAAACACTTTCCCCCGTGTAACCTGGCCAGCAGATGGCTGACTACCGGCACCGGATATGCATTCGGGCGGATCGCCTTGTTGATGGTGCACTTGTAGTCGGCGCATATGCGGACCTCCCCATTGGCCTTTAGTGCGGTTACAATTGGAGTTTCCCACTCCGCAGAATCAACAGGCACAAGGATTCCCTGGCCCACCAATTTGTCCAGTTCCGCCTCTATCTTGTCCTTAAGTGCGAACGGCACCCGGCGTGGTTTAAGACGAATTGGGTCACTGGGGGCCCCTTGAATTTCCCCAGTCCTTTTTTGAAAACTTCGGGGTGCGCCTCGCACACCTCCTGAATTGGATCAGTCCCAACGGCGTGCATCCCAACGGCGTGCACCCCCCCAATAAACAAACCCAGGGGCTGGAACCATTGAGTTCCGAGGAGGCTGCAATCTCCTCCTTTGAGCACGACTAGGGGGAGGGACGCGGCGTGCTTCTTGAATTTAACCTGAAATTCTCCAACCCCCAACACTGGAATGCTGTTCTCTTGCACGTCCCGTAGTGTGGACCTCAACGCTTTGAGCTTGGGTCGCTTGTGGGGGGCAATTCCCAAAAACTCCCTCTGGGAAATGATTGAATATGAGGACCCCGAGTCAATTTCCATCCTAATGGGAACCCCTTGGACTAGTACCTCAACAAAGTAGCGGGGGTGTCCTGCAGACATGCTGAACACTGGGGCGTCGTCCTCGCTGCCGTCGGAGATGCGGCCCATGCCGTCCTGCTTCCGCGTGGCCTGAGCGCCGTCCTTGGGTCTCGTTGAGCGGTCTTGTCCCACGGAACGGTCTGCTGAGCTCCTCCGGGTCTCGCGCCTCTTCCTGCACACCTTGGCGATGTGCCCGCGGCGGCCGCAGTTGTGGCACTCAGCCTTCCGGAACGGGCACTTTACGCGGTCATGGGCCGCTCCACAGCCATCGCACCGCCGGCTCTCTTTCCGGACCCTCCGGACGTCCTCGTCGTCGCTGCTCTCTGTGGACGACCTCGAAGTTCGCCGGGCCGCCTGTACCGGCGTCTCCGCCTTGCTCGACTTCGGCCGCCAGTCC
This sequence comes from Bradypodion pumilum, assembly GCA_035047305.1. NCBI lineage: Eukaryota > Metazoa > Chordata > Lepidosauria > Squamata > Chamaeleonidae > Bradypodion > Bradypodion pumilum. The sequence continues at coordinate 96,321,084 of JAWDJD010000001.1, forward strand.
TGGAGTTCTTGGACCCCAGCCTTTGTAGCTTCTGCGGCCTGGGCCGCTCTGACGACCTCCTGCAACGTGGGAGGCGGCTCTTGGTTCATTAATGTGCGCTGGGTTTCGGCGTCGTTCAGGCCGCACAGCACACAGTCCCGGAGGGTGATTTCGGCATTCTCCCATTTGCACGGGCCGGCCGCCAGCCGCAGGGCCGCCACGAATGCAGCGACCGTCTCCCCGGGTGCTTGGACTCGCCTCCAGAACGCACTCCGAGCGGGAAACATCGCCGTGGCGGGCCGAACGTGCTCACGCAGCATCTGCATGAGTTCCTTGGCCTTGAATTCGCTCACCCTCCTCGGTGCAATCAGGTCCACCAAGGTCCTTTTGGTTTCTTGTCCGAGCATCCTGGTGAAGATGGCCCTTTTCTTTGCCTCTTCCGTGACTTCGGACTCAATCAGTGCTGCCTGGAAGTCCATCTCGAAGATCTCCCAGTCGCCCAGTTTCCTGATTTCGAAACCGGCGCATGTCTTGGTCCCGTGGGCTGCCATATCCCACCTTCGTCGCCAATTTAGTGTAAGGGACCAAAGACAATGAAACAGCCGAAGGGTTGGCTTAACACAGGTTTATTGCATGATGATCCGGAGGAACATGTGGTAATGGCGGATGGGTAGCTCAATATATACAGCTGGCTATACATTTGAATGTGGCTCGTCGACAGATTATTGGTTGCTGCCTGCGTGACGTCGTAGAAGGTCACGCCCTTCTTGACCAGGTGAAGAGGTGGCGGGGAATCTTCCCGCGCTGCTGAACCAGGTGAATCTGAGCCATGAGAGCTGGACGCTCGCTATTGCCATCTAGTGGTCACTAGCTCGCGTCCCCTTATCAGGTTTACATTGATACAGCTGATGGTTATAATGTTGCACACAGAAAGGTTACATTGTTAACACATGGCAAAGGTACATTGTTAAAGGCACAGCTTTACAGAACACAACACAGTCGTAATGTATGGTTGTGAGAGCTGGACCATTAGAAAGGCTGAGTGAAGAAAAATAGATGCCTTTGAGATGTGGTGCTGGAGGAGAGTTTTGAGAGTCCCCTGGACAGCGAGGAGAACAAATAGGTCAATATTAGAAGAGATTAGCCCTGACTGCTCATTAGAAGGACAAATAACAAAGATGAAGCTAAAGTATTTTGGACATCAAATGAGAAGAGAGGATTCACTTGAGAAAACCTTGATGCTGGGGAAGGTGGAGGGCAAAAGAAGAAGGGGACGGCCGAAGATGAGATGGCTGAATGGTATTGTAGACACAATGGGCACGGGGCTGTGTGGACTGAAGAGGATGGTGGAGGACAGGGGTGCCTGGAGAGCGATGGTCCATAGGGTCGCAAAGAGTCAGAGCCGATAGTATGACTGAACAACAACAACAAAAGGTACAATAAAACATAAAAAAGAATGCTACCTACATTCTAAACGTATAGGAGTTTATAACTTTAAATGCACAATGATAAAGCAGAAAGCACAACTCTGAAACACATTATTACTTTGAAAAGTAAAAATAGCATTGTAGTTGTTTGTATTTTTATGTGCCATTAAGTACTAAGAACTGAAATTTGAACAACCCTAATCCTGCAGGATGGAGTGAGCTCCCATCTTTGTCCCAGCTCCTGCCAACTTAGCAGTTCGAAAGCAAGAAATTGCAAATAGATAAATAGGGACCACTTTGGTGGGAAGGTAACAGCATTCCATGCACTCAGGTGTCTAGTCATGCCTGCCATATGACCATGGAAACGTCTGCAGAAGCAGACAGCACTTGCTCTTTGGCTTTGAAATAGAGATGAGCATTGTACCCTAGAGTCGGATACGACTGGCTTTCGAGCAAGGGAAACCTTTACCTTTACTTTACCTTTTTACTAGTTCCACACCCTCACTAAGTTTCTATAGCTGAATAGGGATTGGAACCCCAGCTCTGTCCATTGTACCAGTGATGGCCAACTTTAGCACTCCAGATGTTTTTGAACTTCAATTCCCAGAAGCCCTGATCAGCAGGTGTGTTGATTTGGGCTTCTGGAAGTTGAAGTACAAGAACACCTGGAGTGCCAAGGTTGGCCATCACTGCATTATACCATACTGGGTAGCCATGTAATTATATGTAGCCTTTGCATATTTCACACACCAAATGTTTTTTTACTAATGCTCTCACCCAGACAAGTCAGCCATTTGCCAATTTGAATCTCTCCTGGCAGAGGAAACAATGATGGTGACACTCTAGCTAACTTTTATTAGTACTACACAGAAGGTAGTAATGGTAAACCCTTCCTGAATTTTTCTTACCATAAAAAGCCCTATGATGAGACAGTCAAAATCAGAATAAGGCTGAGATTGGGAAGGGCAGCAATGAAGGAAAAAAGTTCATGTAGTATACCAGAAATTAAGATCATCCACACTCGTGAATTTCTAATCCCCATACATGAGTGTGAAAACTGACGAGAAACAAAAAGATTAATTTGAAAGATGAGCCTGGACTGCCAGAAAGGTAGACAAATGGGTGTTGTGGCAAATCAAGCCTGAACTGTCTTTGGAGACAAAAATGATGAAGCTGAGGCTGTCCTACTTTGGGCATGTCATGAGAAGGCAAGATTCTCTAGAGAAGATAGTAATGTTGGGAAAGACGGAAGGCAGCAGGAAGAGAGAATGACCAAGTATGAGATGGATGGACTCCATGAGGGAAGCCACAGGATTTTGTTTGCAAGAGCTGAACAGGGCTGTTGAGGACAGGAGATTTTGGAGATCTTTCATTTATAGGGTTGTCATAAATTGGAAGTGACTTAGTAGCATACAACAACAACAACAAATATGGTCTTGTAAGGTCCAGAAATGTGTGGCATTTGGGAAGTTATCCATCCTTGCTCTAAGGTGAAATGTAAATCTAATATGAATAGTTTGCATGATTCAAAGATGTTTATTCTTACAGAACAATGCATGTACTGCAGTGGGGAAAACTATCAAGGCAAAATTTCCAAAACAGAATCTGGGCTGGAATGCCAGCCGTGGGCTTCTCAAGAACCTCATTCTCATGGATACATCCCTTCAAAGTAAGTCCCAAGTGATAAAATGATAAGCATAACTAAGGAGTCACTGCCACTGCTGTACATATCAGAATGAGGAGGCTGAAGAGGAATCAAAGGGCTGTGCTTGTGTAAATCATTTGAAAAGTTTAGTTAGAAATAATCCATAAAAAATAAGATGTATTTTCAGTAGACACACAATTCACCAGAATGTTCTGCACAAATCTTATTTAAATTTATGTGAAACTGTGGGGCCTACTCTCTTACTATTCTAGAGAAGGGTCATCTATGAATTATCTCTATACTGTATAGTCAATAAGAACTAGTAACTACTTTGGAGGAACCACCACTAAAGCAGGATGCAAGCAAGCAGCCTATATTCACATTTTGTGTTTATGTTTGATCACACATTTGTGTGCAGCTCCCCCAGTGGCTTAGCAGTTAAGATACTGAGCTGGAGACTGGAAGGTTGGGTTTCGATACTCGATGGCTGCACTTGGTGACATGAAAAGAGCCTCATTCGGGCATCCCCTGAGCGGAGTTTCACCAGCAAAAATCCTTTCAACGCAGAGTAATCTCTGACATGAAATTATTATTACACATTTGTGTGGTTGGAATGTCATTTTTAAAAATTCTTGAAGTCTTGGAGAACCATCGATAATCTAATTAGATACTGGATTAAATTCTGTTGTTTAGCACAGCATATATATATATATTTGTGTTATAAATTATTCTGGGTTGAAAGGATTTTTGCTGGAGGAACCCCACTCAGGGGACGCCTGAATGAGACTCCATTCATGTCCCTAAGATCTTTTCCCACTGAAGCGGTGTTGTGTCCAAGCATTATATATTAGAATTGTGTTTTGCTTTATGTTTAAACTCAAGCTGTGTTTGATGTAGGCAGATTGAATGCACGCAAGTCAGCAGGTGAGCAAAACACTACTTTATTGAAACATAGTCAATCTGTACACGAGGCTATGGCGGAGCCTTGCCTCCTTATATAGCACACAGTACATTTGAATTGGGCCCAGAGGTGCACCATTGGTTACAGCCATAGTGACGTCCTTCTTACGTAGTCGGTCCTTTGTGCATACCTAGCATAGCTTCACCTGTGGCGGGAAGGTTTCCCGTGGAAGTTACCATTGGAGGAATTGAAGCCACGTGACGCTCCACCAGCTGCGCTAATGGCAAGCAGCTGAACTGTATGCATACACAACACCATGCCAATCAGCAAAGCCAGAAAGTGCGCCTTTCAGAAGGTGCCAAATTCAAAAGAGCTGTCTTGAACAATGCTGATTCGTCACTTCAAATTTTGCCGCCTTTCCGGAAGCCCGCTGAAATGTATCTATTGTGTAACTGCCATTCTCACTATATATAAGCAGGACACCTTATACATATTCCCCAGTCCGATTTCCTGAGCTGATAATAAATCTCTTGTGTTTGACCCAAACCTGCTGGTCAGAGTACTTCTTAGCCATGGGCTCAACAAGTAGTCTCTATTTATCTACTTGCAATTTCTTGCTTTTGAACTGCTAGGTTGGCAGGAGCTGGGACAGAGACGGGCGTTCAAACTGTCATGCAGTATTGGGATCTCGAACTGCCAACTTGCTCACCTTCCAGCTAAGAAGGCGAGCTTCTTAACCACTGAGCCAGTAAGTCACAGTAGAGTAGACTACTAAATCAGTGGTGATTTGCTAAGTCAACCCCTCCATTTACAGTATTCCACTGATCCAAATGTACCTACTTGTGGAATTGACACATCAAACATTCACTGATTCAGTGGGGTTCTCTAGTGTGATTTACTGTATGAAGCAATAGGATTTCAGTCACTATTAAACGATATGGTTAAATAGTCTAATAAGAGATAAGATTGTGATCTGTGTTCCTTAAGGAAACATAACCGTCAACATTCAATCAGCAGATGTTCAGCCCTATCCTGTAATGTTCAGTTTTCCAGAAAAGAATCTGAGGTCAAATTACTGCCGTAATCCTGATGGTGAACCCCGCCCTTGGTGTTTTACCACCAGCCTGACTAAATGCTGGGAATTTTGCAATGTTCCACGGTGCGGTAAGTTTTCTTTGGATTACCTATTCAAAGCTGATCATTTTTGCTCTACAGGATAGGGGATAGTGTCCATGTTTAATAAATAGAAAAAAGATTAGGGGACAGTATTTTGTTTCATGAAACTTAACAATCGTTTTGGGGTAATTTTCACATAGATACACATATCTAGACTGCTTTTAAAAGTTGGTCTGGGATCACTGATGTTGAGGTCACTTTAGAATGGTGGTGGGACTAAACAACATTTAGCTCACTCTCGCTAGCCAAACAGTGCAAGCTGCCTTTGCCGCTTCACCATATGGGCAAGTGAAACACTTCCTCTGTTCCTCTGCAAAAGACCAGGGAAAGTGTACCAGTACACAGCCTTGTCATGTTATCTGGGAACGGTTTGATCCAGTTGTCCCTGATGATGTGGATAGGCTCTTTGTGGCTGTTTGCACCACTACCTGCCCTCTGGATCCCTGTCCTGCCGGGCTGGTGAATGCCTCAAAGGCAGTGACATGTAGCTGGGTCGGAGCAATAATCAATTCATCGTTACAGGAGGAGGTGTTCCCTGCATCACTAAAACATGCCTTGGTGCGCCCCCTCCTAAAAAAGCCCTCTCTCAACCCAGCAATTCCAGCTAACTACAGACCTTTTTAGGGAAGGTATTGGAGAAGGTGGTGGTGCATCAGTTACAGGGGGTCCTGGATGAAGTGGAATATCTGGACCCCTATCAATCAGGGTTCAGACCCAGTCATGGTACTGAGACGGCATTGGTTGCACTGTTGGATGATCTCTGGCGGGAGCGAGATGGAGGTCACCCATCCATTCTCGCTCTCCTTGACCTTTCAGCGGCATTCGATACCGTTGAACATGGTATCCTTCTGGAATGGCTTCGAAAATTGGGGATCCAGGGCACTGTGTGGTCCTGGTTTTCCTCATTTCTTTTTTAAAATAATTTTTATTAATTTTCATAAAATAACAAAAATATAATAAACAATACAAAATGAAAAGTAAAAAAGATACATAAACAAAAAAACACCAAATTAATATATTGAGTTACATATACTCTATTATAATAGCATTGTAAACAATACCAATTCTTGAACCTAATTTATATCGTACCTTCTTACAACATGGAAGGCTTGTCCGAATGAGGACAGCAGGCAGAAACATAAATTCTGGCAGAACAAATGCAAGGCAACAATCAGGAAAGCAAAGCAAGACTTTGAGGAGCGTATAGCTAAAAATACTCAGAGAAATAACAAAGACTTCTTTAAGTACATTAGAAGTAAGAACCCAACTAGGAAGGCCATTGGACCATTAGATGACAATGGAAGGCAAGGGGTTATTAAAGAGGAAACAGAGATTGCAGAGAGACTCAATGAATTCTTTGCTTCAGTATTCACTGAAGAAGACAGAGGCCACATGCCCAAAACAGAGCCTATCTTCGTAGGGAGGGAAACCGAAGAATTAAGCCAGATAGAAATAACCAGGGAGGAGGTCCTTGCATGTCTTGTTAAACTAAACACTAACAAATCACCAGGACCAGATGGCATCCATCCACGAGTTCTCAGGAAACTTAAAGATGAAATTGCTGATCTCCTAGCCAAAATATATAATCTTTCCCTCAAATCAGGCTTTGTGCCTGATGACTGGAAGGTAGCGAATGTAACACCAATTTTCAAAAAAGGATCCAGGGGTGATCCAGGAAATTACCGACCTGTCAGTTTGACATGTGTCCCAGGTAAAGTGATGGAAACCATCCTAAAAGATAGAATTAATAGGCACATAGAAGAGAAGGCGCTGCTAAAGGAGAGCCAACATGGCTTTTGCAAGGGCAAATCATGCCTCACTAATCTGTTGGAATTTTTTGAGAGTGTCAACAAGCATGTGGATAAGGAGGATCCAGTTGACATTGTTTATCTGGACTTTCAGAAGGCTTTTGACAAGGTCCCACACCAAAGGCTCTTGAATAAACTTACCAGTCATGGAATAAAGGGACAGGTCTTGTCCTGGATCAGCAACTGGCTAAGGGACAGGAAACAGAGGGTAGCACTAAATGGACACTTCTCCAAGTGGAGGGAAGTAAAGAGTGGGGTTCCCCAAGGTTCAGTACTGGGACCCCTGCTTTTCAATCTCTTCATAAATGATCTAGAGGTAGGAGTAAAAAGCAAGGTAGCCAAATTTGCTGACGACACTAAATTATACAGGGTAGTGAAAACTGTGAGAGATTGTGAAGAGCTCCAGAGGGATCTCTCGACACTGGGGGAGTGGGCAAAACAGTGGCAAATGAGTTTCAACATTAGTAAGTGCAGAGTGATGCATGTTGGGGCAAAGAACCCCAATTACATTTATAAACTGATGGGGTCTGAACTCTCTGCGACAAACCAGGAAAGGGACCTTGGTGTCCTGGTGGACAACTCAATGAAGGTGTCAACCCAGTGTGCCTCAGCAGTGAAAAAAGCAAACTCAATGCTAGGGATCATTAGGAAGGGTATAGAAAATAAGTCAGCAAGTGTCATTTTGCCTCTTTATAAATCTATGGTGAGGCCCCATCTGGAATACTGTGTACAGTTCTGGTCGCCATACCTCCAGAAGGATATTATGGAGCTGGAAAAAGTGCAGAGGAGGGCAACCAGAATGATTAAGGGACAGGAACACCTTCCTTACCATCTGAGGCTGCAACGGTTGGGCCTCTTCACTCTTGAACGACAACGTCTAAGAGGTGACCTGATTGAAGTTTATAAAATCATGCACGGTGTGGACAAAGTAGATAAGGAAAAACTGTTTTCCCTATCGCATAACACTAGAACTAGGAGACACTCCCTGAAACCTTTGGGTACTAGTTCTCAAACAAATAAGAGAAAGTACTTTTTCACCCAGAGGATTACTGGTCTATGGAATTCCCTGCCAGAAGAAGTGGTGACAGCTGTCAGGCTTGACAGCTTTAAGAAAGGATTAGACAAGTTCATGGAGGACAAGAGTATCAATGGCTATAATTATGGATACTTAAGGACAACCTCGGGGTTGGAGAGATAGGCAGGATATCTCTCAACATCATTTCCAGGGAATCCTAAGCAGGTGAAGGCATCTGCTTGGGAATACCCTGAAGGAAATGGTGAGCCACTGTGTGAGACAGAATGCTGGACTGGATGGGCTGTGGCCTGTTCCAGCAAGGCTGTTCTTATGTTATGTTCTTAACATATACCCCACAAGTTACATCTTTTCATAGACATCTATACTATGTCTCACTTGTCAGGAATTATGTTCTCATTATTTCATTACTTTTAATTGTATGTTTAAAATTTCAAAAACTTATAAGGTTCAATCTAATATACTACAAAATAATAATTATATCACCCAGTGATATATACAAGCCATGAGGATCAGATTTATAATTAAATCTTCCAAAAAACTCATATGTTGAGGTACTGGTTTGTCTCCTTTATCTCCTATTAATACATGCTCCACAAATGGCCTCCATATTTCCCAGAACTTGTTCTCCTTCAGAATACCTTTCCTCACATTCAATTCACATGTCAATTTATCATTTAAGGAAATTTCCCACATTTCCTTATACCATTCATCTATTTTCAAAACTAAATCACTTTTCCATTTTCTTGCTATACATAGTCTTGCAGCTGTTAACATTATGGATAACAATTCTTTTTTATTTATATTTATATTTATATTATCCAATTCTGTCAATAAGGCAATACTTGACTCCAGCTTAAAATCAATTTTAAAAATCTCTGATATCTCTTTCTCAATTAATTTCCAAAAAACATCTGTCACTTTACAGCTCCACCACATATGCTCATATGTTCCAAGATTGCTTTTACATCTCCAACAACTTCTCATTCTGCTGTTATCCATTTGATGTAGCTTAATCGGAATCAAGTACCACCTCCATAATATTTTACAATTATGCTCTTTTAATCTAATCAAAAGATTTCTCATAATTCTTCTCTTCCATTTATTTTTCCAATTTGATTCGGGAATTCTTATATTTAAGTCCTCCTCCCATAATGTTCTCAAGACATTTTGTGAGTTTTCATCCTTGTTTAAAATTTTATATATTTTATTTACTAACCCTTTTATCCCCATTTCTCCTTTTCTTGTTTTGCAAATCATCTCTTCAAATTCTGTTTTATCCCTCTGTAAACTAACCTCATCTTTATATCTCTTCCCCATTTATTTACCAAAATTACTTATAACCAATTCAATTTAATCTGTTTGAACACTTCAGCTCTTAGTTCAGTTTTATCACACATCTTTATCCAATCTTTCAACAGAAAAGCATCCTTTCTCAAAAGTATGTCCTTTATCCTTTTATCTACTTTTACAGGAAACATTTTTATATCTTCCATATCCATTATTGGAGATACTTCTGGTGCAAGTTTCCCCTTAGTGTTTTTCCAAACATCTAACATTGCTTTTGTCAGCTGATTATTTGTCTTTATCTTTATCTCCTTATCCAAGAAAATTGCATTACCATTTTGTTGTAATTCTTTCATCTCTATCTCATCCCAGATAACCTCAGACTTTGCTATAATATTTGCAATATTTTTAATTGAAATGCTCTATAGTAATATTTAAGGGTTTCCTCATTTCTGATGGGCAGTAGCCAGTCGGTGTGGTTGGAGAGTGAGACGTACAGCTCTAGGCCACTCCAATATGGGGTGCCTTAGGGCTCGGTACTGTCTCCTCTCCTATTTAATATCTACATGAAACCGCTGGGTGAGATCATCCGTTCCCATGGGGTGCGGTACCATCAGTACACAGATGATACCCAAGTGTACATCTCATCTCGTGGTGATCCCAGTGATGCTGTCAAAGTCCTGTCCGAGTGTCTGAAGGCTGTTGGGGTCTGGATGAGGGACAATGGATTACAACTGAACCCTGACAAGACTGAGTGGCTTTGGATCAGGGGCCCGGTGTTATCTCGGGAGTGACCATCTTTGGATCTGAATGGGGTGTTCTTGCCCCAGACAGATCCGGTATGCAACTTAGTGGTCCTCCTGGACTCTCGACTGCTGCTTGAAGACCAGGTGGTGGCCGTGGTCAGGAGGGCCTTCGCCCAACTTCGGGTGATCCATCAGTTGTGTCCGCTCTTAGACCGGGACTCCTTACTCATGGCCACTCATGCTCTGGTCACGTCTAGAATAGATTATTGTAATGTGCTCTACATGGGGCTGCCCTTGACGACCATTTGGAGGCTGCAGTTGGTCCAGAATGCAGCTGCCCAGGTGGTGTTGGGGTGTGGCCGTTATGCCCGAGCCTCACCACTGCTTCGGGAGCTGCACTGGTTACCAGTTTGCCTCTGGGTGCAATTCAAGGTGCTGGTCATTACCTTTAAAGCCCTATATGGTAGTGGGCCAGGATACCTAAGAGACCGCATCGTCCTAAGATTGTCTGCCCAACCAACCAGGGTGGACCGGAGGGGCTCTCTAATTGTGCCATCAGCTAGAGGGGCTTGCCTCTCTAGCACAAGAAGGAGGGCCTTCTCTGTGTCCACCCCAGCCCTTTGGAACCTTCTACCAGTGGAACTGAGGCAACAGACGGAACTGCTGCCCTTCAGGAAATAACTGAAAACCTGGCTGGTGAGGCAGGTGTGGGAGGTTGGTGGAGAAATAACCCCCACCTTCTGGCTGGTTAAATAAGAATCATCCTCCCTTCTTTAACATGTGTGGGTGTGTTTTAATAGGAACCTTTTAAGGGAGTTACTGTTTTAATGGGGTTTATTTATTGGGGAGGTCGTATTGTAAGCTGCTCGGAATCCTTCGTGATTAGGGCGGCTATAGACATGTGAATAAATAAATAAATAAATAAATACCCTCCCCCTGCTCCTAGCTGATTGTTGTAAGGCTACATTAGTTAGAAGAGTAAAAACACATTTTTCTTCTTCCTTTTTTCTTATAGCTACAATCAAAACCATGGCTTTTCCTCTCCTAATTCATGTAGCACTGCAATACTTGGCTAGGATGCAAAAAGATGATTGCACTTTCCCTGGTCCTCTGCAAAGTGGCAGGGGAAATATGTAATTGTAATATTGATTGTGCTGAAGAAACTCATTAGCCCCATCAGCATGCTGGATGTTGACAGTGGAAGCATCCTTTGATACCTGCAAGTCTCCTATATACGCTGTTCCCACCATTCACAGGCACTGGAAATGGCACTGGAATACCACAAAAAGCAACCACCACCCCTAATGGAAGTTCCAAATGGAGCACTCTGGGGTGGGGTGGGGCACTCCACATCAAGTGGATGTTGGAGGAAGGAGTGACCTCCAAGAGCTCCAACAAATGAACTAAATGCTCTGTCTGGGCATGCTCTTAATGAACACAAAGGAGAGGTGTAGTGTTGGTGCTTATAGCAATAGCAATCACACTTGTACCTGATACCGTGTCAGCGTTATTGCTTATAGCAATAGCAATCACACTTATAAACTGCACCACAGCGCTTAGTGCACTCTCTGAGTGGTTCACAAAGTAATTAGCATTTTGCCTCCTACATGCTGGGTCCTCATTTTACCAGTCTCAGAAGGAAGGAAGGATGACTGAGTCAACCTTGGTCCCATCAGGATCGAACTCACAACATTTTGCGAACTCACAACATTTTGGCTACAGTACCACAGTTTAACCACTGAGCCACCAGGTCTTTTGTCAGTTTCTCATAAGCATCTAGTAGATTACTGTGGAATAGTTAATAGCCAGGTGAGATATGCTTTTGGTCAGATCCGCTACTTTTATTCTTATAGACAGCAGAAGAAGTTCCACAGAATACATTATTTTTGTACTTGAGTTGATTCCTTCTGTGAAATCTCAATACAGTATTCTGATTTCATTCTCTTTCCTGGTACAGCGACACCTCCTCCAATCATCACTGTGGGGCGCCGGTGTCTTGCAGAAAGAGGAGAAGACTATCGAGGGGAAATCGCTGTCACAGTATCAGGAACTCCATGTCAATCCTGGGCAGCCCAAACACCTCACAAGCATGCTAGAACTCCAGAGAACTACCCTTGCAAGTATGTTAAAATAAATCCATTGTCCCTTGGGCCTTGTCATCATAGTGACAAATAATGTGAGGTAACTAGTAACATGCATCATTTGGAACTGCTTTGCTTCAGATTTTAGAGACTCTAATCTAATCACAACAAAATGTGGCAAGTAATTAAAGAGATGGCAATACCAGAACACCTTATATGCCTCATGAGAAATCTGTACACGAACCAAGAAGCAACAGTTAGGACAGAATACGGAATGACGGAGTGGTTTGGAATAGGAAAAGGAATAAGACAAGGCTGCATTTTATCTCCCTGCTTATTCAACTTATACACAGAGCACATAATGTGCAATGCAGGGATGGAGGAATCAAAAGTTGGAATTAAAATCGCTGAGAGAAGCATCAACAATTTGAGATATGCAGATGACACTACCCTAATGGCAGAAAGAGACCTAATGGCAAGGGAGACCTAAAGAAGCTCTTGCTTAGGTTGAAGGAGGAAAGTACAAAAGCTGGCCTGAGACTCAATATCAAGAAAACCAAGATAATGGCAACAGACCCTATCAGTCCCTGGAAAATAGATGGGGAAGAAGTAGAAGCAGTGACAGACTTTACAGACTTGAAGATCACTGCAGATGGTGATTGCAGCCATGAAATAAAAAGGCAACTAATTCTTGGGAGGCAAGCTGTGAGAAACCTGGGGAATATAGTCAAAAGTAGAGACATCACCTTGCAAACAAAAATTTGCATAGTCAAGGAAATGGTATTCCTGGTGGTAATGTATGATTGTGAGAGCTGGACCATAAGGAAAGCTGAGCTCAGAAGAATAGATGGCTTTCAAATGTGGTGTTGGAGGAGAGTTTTGTGAGTACCCTGGACAGCGAGGAGAACAAATCGGTCAATTTTAGAAGAAATCAACCCTGACTGCTCCTTAGAAGGGCAAATAGAAATGAGGCTAAAGTACTTTGGACATCAAATGAGAAGAGAGGATTCACTTGAGAAAGCCTTGATGCTGGTGAAGGTGGAGGGCAAAAGAAGAAGGGGCGGCCAAAGATGAGATGGCTAGATGGTATTGTAGACGCAATGGGCACAGAGCTGGGTGGGTTGAGGAGGATGGTGGGGGACAGAGGTGCCTGGAGGTCAATGGTCATAGGGTCGCAAAGGGTCGGAATCGACTGTGCAATTGAACAACAACAAAAATCTAGAAAGAAAAGGTTACAAATAATGTTGCTGTTCATAATGCTTTCTGAGATGGTTAACTGGGAGGCAATGACCTTAAATTCTTGTCTGTTGTGATTCTGCCTACCGCAGCAGTGGAAAAGTAATGACACGCAATACTTCTTGATCGGTCCAAAGTGAGATGGCTGTCGCTTTATTTTTTAGCTAGTATTAATCATAACTGGCTATACCTTGAATCAACAACCCTACTGTTCTAACAAAGCAATTACAGTTACACAATGAATCTCTGTCATATTACACTGATGTACTTCAGATAAGAATGCCTGGCTTCAGCTGGCCAGGGAGTTAGTACAAAAAGATACATATGTTTAAGGTAAAGCGTTCTGGGGAGGAAGCTTAGTGAGGCTCCATATCAGGGAACAAATTTCTACCACATAATGCTAAAAGAACCATTGTGCTGTATCAAGTTCTGCGAGGCAGTATCCTTGAAAACAAGAATGTAGGCTCCCAGTGTTCCAGAAGTTCCAGAAATGCCAGGTGGCATTTCTGCCCCCACTTTTGGAAACTTGTTAGTGCTAAATAACCATAATTATAAATTTAAGGCAATCATGGAGTCTAACTAATAGATCATTTCTACACAAATCAATACATCATTATTACACTTGTCCCTTAAGTTTAATTATCAAACACTGTATAAATATTTTAATTTTAATTATAAATTAATGTATCAAATATAACGTCCAGTTCTTGTTCTAAACCAGGGGTTCCCAACATAAGGCCCATGGGCCAGATCTGGCCCATGATGCCATTTCATGTAGGCCCCCGCCTTTCCAAGGGCATTTGAGAAACAAAATGGCTGCCCCTTTGAAACTGTTGGGACAAAATGGCCACCTCCATCATGCAGGCAGGGCAAAATGGACATCCGGCACTCAAAGCTGACTGAGTGTGACCCAGCCCCTGGCTTGAAAAGTTTGGTAATCCCTGTTCTATACTGTTAATATTAAGGAGGTTTTTTTAAAATAAAAAAGGATATATATGTGGTGGCTCAGGGGTTAAGAAGCCTGCTTTTTTAGCTGGAAGGCCAACAAGTTGGTAGTTCGAGACCCGGATACTGCATGATGGTTTGAGCACCCATCTCTTTCCCAGCTCCTGCCAACCTATCAGTTCAAAAGCAAGAAATTGCAAGTAGATAAATAGGGACCACTTTAGTGGGAAAAGATCTTGGGGACATGAATGAAACCTCATTTGGGTGTTTCTCCAGCAAAAATCCTTTCAACCCAGAATGATTTCTGACACAAAATTAGCATTATCAATTTTGGATTCTTTGGCTTTTTAATGCTGTATATCCCCTTGGAAGTGAGAACAGAACTATTGTTGCAGTTTATATCGCCTTACCATGGCAATCTATAGCTGCACTCCGGGGAGCTCACTACCACCAGCTTATAAACAGAGAGAATAAAGAGCCTTCTTGAAGATTGTGGTATTTTTGAACTACAATTGGAACTATGGAATACATTCACCAACTATGGAATAAATTCACCAAAGCAACTGGGGAGCAGTTGGTGTTCTGTTATGAACAATAGTCCTAAATTTGCATACCTGCATTCATTCCTATTACTGTGTTCTAGAGAGGTGTAGCACTTTTTCAGCACAGTGCTATAAAGTCAGGTGACAAATAAGTCTGAATTTTGAATCTCAAGTGAGTGCAGTTTATACAGAGTTGCATTCTGCTATCAGAACAAGAACACCTGCTATCTTGTTGTAAAATTTATTTATTTATTTATTGACATTTATACCCCATCCTTTTAGTGCAACCACCACACAGGGCAGCTTATAATGTGTAAAATGTTTTTTAATTTTTAAAAAAAACACATCTGAAATAAAAACACAAGAAAAAAACACATAGAGAACAGCCAGATGTCATAAAAATCCTAAAGCCACATCAATATTCACATTAAAACACTATCAACAGCAGAATAAAGAGTCCAGGGTCAACATTACATAATTCTAATAGGTTTCTGGTCCTCTAAAAACACATGTGGAGATGTTAAAATATAAGCTTTTAAATGTGTTTCAGAGATTTAGAAGAAAACTACTGCAGAAACCCTGATGGAGAGTCCAAGCCTTGGTGCTACACCACCAATGTAAATAAAAGATGGGAATATTGTGAAATTCCTAGCTGTGACAGTGAAACGGGTAAGAATAATTGTACTTGTGCATTGGTAATTTGATCTGGACAGCACGACCCACTTTAGAAGTAAGCAGGTCTAGGAAATTAGTTCTGCCATGCATAGGGTTGCCATATGTCCCATTTTTCGGGGATTTTCCCCGAATTCAAGCTAATTGTCCCGACTGGTTCAAGAAATAACATGTAAAAGTCCCGGATTTTTTAATTTGACCAAAGGAAGCAAGATCACCCCTCACAAAGGGATTTTTGCAAAGAGTTAATTCACTGCCTTCCTGCCTTTCTTTCAATTATCCTGCTTGAAAGCAGTGAAGGCAAAACAGCACACTGAGAAGCCTGCTGGGGAGAGGAAATACTTGCAAGCGAGATAATTGAAAGAAAGAAAGGCATGGGGGCATTGAAATAACTCTTTGCAAAAATCCCTTGGCTCACCTTGAAGTTTGGGGGACATTTTGAGAAATGGCGCAGGCAAGAGCCATGCTGGAGCACCAGCCCAAAGAGCTCCAGCTCATGGAGCCACTGAAAAAGGGGGGAAGATGGAAGCTGCCCACCCCAAGAGGGGATTCTGTGGGGTCTTAGAGCTGTGGCCTCCTTGACAACACAATCCGATGCATGCACATTTTGAAGAATGCAATGATGTCACGTGACTGTCCCAGTTTGGTGGGAAAGAATTATGGCAACCCTAGCCATGCAAAAATTAAATTTGATGAATGTGGCTGTGATCCCTGGACAGGTTTTTCAGCAGGAGAGGAAGCCAATATGGAATAAATCCTACCTATTTTTTTTCCAAAGGATACTTCGTTATTTTGTTTTATCTCTTGCAATTTTATTCTTCCTGTGAGCAAGAGGGAGAGGCCAAGTTAGAAATAGGAATAAAATAACTGCTTCTGTCCCAAGGACTGCAATCAAGAAAATACGTACATATCCAGAAAGAACACCATTAAATTGAGAGGAACTTTCTTCAGAGGAAATGGTCTTAGGATAGCAGTAGCAATTACAGTTATATGCTGCCCCATAGCACTCAGAACACTTTCTGAGCAGTTGAATTTAATCAACAGTTTGCCCCTAATATGCTGGGTATGCATTTTATTAGCTCCTGCCAACCTAGCAGTTTGAAAGCAAGAAATTGCAAGTAGATAAATTGGTACTGCTTTGGTGGGAAAGATAACAGCATTCCGTGCACTCGTATCTAGATATGCCTGCCACGTCACCATGGAAACATCTGCAGATGCAGACGGCACTGGTTCTTTGGCTATAAACGAAGATGAACATTGAACTAGAGTCAGATATGACTGGCTTTTGAGAAAGGGCAGCTTTTACCTTTAAATGGTGAAAAGCTGAGTCAACCTTGAGCCCATCAAGACTGAACTCAGATTGTGAGCAGAGTTTTGGCTGCAGTACAACTGTGTCACAAGATGCATTATTGTGTCTAGCAGTATTCCACAAAGTCTACAAAAAACCATCAGGACAGGGCTGTTGGTCTTAATAATACATTGCCATGGAAAGCTGTCCATTTACAAGCAGGTCTCCAGAAGCTCTTTTTCAGAACTAGGATGTGTGTTTTTTCTGACATAGTTGCAGCTCCTGTTATTCCTGAGCAAGGTCCAGTGGTCGAAGACTGCTATGAAGGCACAGGCACATATTATCGAGGTACCGCAGCACTAACTGCCTCAGGAAAGAAATGCCAAGCTTGGAGCTCTATGACACCCCATCGTCACAGTAAAACCCCATCTGCATTCCCAAACGCGTACGTTTTCCTCTGCTTTCATCAGAAGTTGTATGGAATCCTTTTTCATGGGGCCCGTAGGTAGCATAAGGTAAATGCAAGAGAAGGGGAAGCAAAATCCTTTGGGAGAGTTAGTGATGACAGAACACAATGTATTTTCTACTATTACTAGTGACATGGGGAACCGAGTTGGCTGACCCAAGAATTTTTGCTGGCATTCACCTGCACTCGTCCACTAAATTATTTGGTGAATGAAGTAGCCAAAGCGATCCAAACATCTCTTGTTTCTGCCAGCAAGCATCCAAGAATAATAAATTGGACAGCTAACCAAGTGCCATTCAACTTCATGCCACTTTTTAGCCAGATACCTAAACTGCTAAGCCATTGTTTCCCAACTTTTGGCTTTTGGACTTCAATTCCCAGAAGCCTATGTCAATTCCCCAAATCACTGACCAGCCAATGTACTGACTTAGGCTTCTGGCAATTGAAGTCCCCCTGTGGGGACCACTGTGGGAACCACTGTGCTAAGCTATCCAGCCAGCCACCAAATAAAGTAGAACACCATATGGTAGAAAGTCTCTGGGAATTGAGGTTTTTTTCCATTAATTCACCTTTTGCATTATTCCCCTACCCTCAAATTAATACAGTATCTGGCAACTGCATAGTCCAGTGAGATGGGTACCTGACTGAAGAACCAGATTTTGAGCATTCATTTTGTCACTGTGCCTTCCAGGAAGAGAGTTAGTTTGTGAAACTGTGGGTAAATCGCACGGGACCAGGGCATTTGCAGAAGAAGGGAATACTAAACCACTTCCAAATACAGTACTTTATATCTGTATCTAGGAATGACTGACAAGGGTTACCATAAATCAGGGCCAGCTTTTAAGCATGTAATGAATATTAATATTTTTGTGGAGAATATAAGAAGATGTACAGTATGTGTGAAGCAGGGTTAAAGAAACAGATGTGCAGGTTTTCTCCCCATGGTTCTGCAGATATATTTCAGTCTCACCCCACCCCACCACCCCCACACAATTATGTATTTATTTTTTCTTGTACATAAACTTGGGGAATCAGGATAAGTCTTAGGCTTGACATCAGCTTGCGCCTAAATTTTCATCAAGCCTACTTAAATATGGAGTTTGCAAAGGCAAATTATGTCTGGTATGCAGTCGGTTTGGACTTTTCCACCATCTTGGGTGTAATCTTTCATTTTAGAGCCAAAGCTAATGTGTACCTCTTTGGTATCCACTGATTTGTTACAGTCTTAATTAGACTGGTGGAAAAAAACCATGAAAATTTTCCTTCAAAATGTGGGAAATCTTGGGGTGGAGAGCATGACGCTTTATATTTACATATACAGGGACCTGAGGAGAAACTACTGCAGAAACCCAGATGGTGACAGGCGCCCCTGGTGTTATACTACTGATCCTGAAACAAGATGGGAGTTCTGTGGTCTGCGGAATTGTGGTGATCTTGCATTACAATGGCCTAAGCCCACCCAGGCAGCACAAGTTGGTATGACCTCTGCCCCCAGAACAGGTAAACAGAATTAGCCCTTGTCTTGGGCTCGACTGGGCGCCGAGAATGCGGTGGCCATGTGTTGATCATTTAGTTGTGATATTTTCCTTCTTCCGCACACTCCCCATACAGCCAAACCTCGCCTCACCATCTCGCACTACGATCAACCTCAAATAACTTCACCTGTCACTTACAGGGAGTATACAGTGTTTAGCATTTGGTAGCATAAAGAGCAGAGAGCAGGTTACTTGGATATTGCCTGATAAATTGACATCCACTCCGTTCCAATTAATCTCACAAAGAGCTTTATTTTCCAAAAAGTATAGCATCTGAAAAAGAACAGAAAGGGAGGAGCCAAGATGGTGAGCTGAGTGGAAGCAAAATCATGTCTCTGTCAGAAAGGTTGGCCACATTGAGTGGATTTTTGATGTTGTAAGCCGTTTGAAAGCAGCGAAACTAACTAAGTTGGAGAAAATTGATACCCGATTTGATTTGGATTTTTTTTTAATATTGAGAGCTAAGAATAACTTTAAAAAGGGCAAGAAAAGTTTCAGCTGCGTGGAAGATCCCCTCCGGGGTGATCCGCCTCCGCCACTACTGGAGCGAAACTGCCTACCTTGTTTTTCTTTTGCAAAGTATCGCTCCTTACTGCCCTTGTCTGCAATTAAGGACTATGCAAAGGAAGAGCTGACAAGCTGGAATAATTAGCAGAAAAGGAAAAAGGGGTGATGAAAGGAACGGAGCGAGTTGAGTTTGAGTGAAGGGAGAAGAGAGACGGGTGACAGAAGGTGATCATAAGAGAAAGGCGGGTACAGAAGGAGAAAAACGAGCGGCTGAATAGCAGAGCGATTCAGAAGAGCGGATTGAAGCAAGAGAGAAATAGAAAGAAGATAGATTGGGGAAAGAGCGGCTGCATGGTTGTCATAGATTTGAAAGTCGGGAGAGAGAAAGGACAGTCTGGAAAAGATCATTATTGGAATATATATGTGACATTGGAAAAAGGAAAAAAGGGGGGGAAGCAGAGCTGGAAGGATTCAGCAGGAGAAGCGGAGGCTTATTCTGTCTGAGTCTGGGAGTTCCGAGGCAAAGTATAACATCGGAGCTGAGCTGAAGTGAGCTGTAAAAAAACATTGTAGCAAGGCATGGGAGATCTCCAGGGTGAGCTTTTCGCTCTCTCCTCTTGAAAAGTTTGGAAGATCTGAAGAAATATTATAGCTTGCTGGTATTACAGAAGCAATAAGTGGTTGTGAAATTGAACTTTCTTTTCGATCTACAATCTTGATCCCCCCCCTTTTTTTTCTTCGACTATGAGGTGTATAATAGAGCTGGTAAAGAGTTGCTGATGGCGATCTGAAAAATGAGTCTGGTGTTACAATCTATCACAGCAAACACAGCTGCAAGCCTGGACCTTTTGATTAAATTGAACTGAGATACCGGAGCCTATTGCTAGTTCCTTTTTTCCCACTAGCCCACTCTTTCCTATACTTTTAAGGATTGAAGTATTGAACCACAGAAGTTAACTATCAAATTGTTGCTTTTTTTCTTTTCCTCTTTTTCTTTTAACTTTGCTTTTATTTATCTTTCTTATTACTCTTTTTCAACTTCTCATTCTTTCTCTTTCATATAAACTTCCTTTTTCTTATCCCCCCTCCATTTTTTTCTCTTCCAAAGCTTTTTTTTAAAGTTTTCTAATATTTGCATAGCATTGACTAGATATTAAGTTACAATTAAGAGTTAAATAAGTGTTTAGTATTTGTTAAGCAAGTGTTAAGTAGTGTAAATCCATAAGCCATAGTAAGTCATAAAGATTAGAAAATATTTTGGATATATTGAAAAAGTTTCTTATGTAAAAGGACTTATAGAAAAAATAATTTTATTGAATTTGTGTGTGTGTGTGTGTGTGTGTGTGTGTGTGTGTGTGTGTGTGTGTGTGTGTGTGTGTGTGTGTGTGTGTGTGTGTGTGTGTGTGACAAAAGGTAATGGAGGCAGAGAACAAAGAATCGACAAGTTGGAAGAATTCCTGCAGGAAAAGTTTCAAATAATGGAGGAACAAAGGATGCAAGATGCCCAAGATTTCTTAAAAGTCCAACAAGAAAGCCTTGAGATTTTCCAGCAAAAAATGATGATGATGGTGATGGGAATAGCAGAATCTAATAAAGTTGAAACAGCAAAAATCATGAAAGTAGTAACAGAAATGAAAGAAAGAATGAATTTAAACACAAAGGAAGTTGAAAAATGAACCATGGACGTTCAAGAAGTTAAGGAAAGAGTAAAAGAAAGTGAAATAAAGTCAGATGATCATGGAAAAAGGTTAGAAATCTTGGAGGAACAGCTTAGAAGACCCAATGTAGTAATTAGGAATGTAGTCGAGAAAACTCCAGATCTTTTGAAAAGTAGACTGCTAAAATGGTTGAATGAATTAAAGTTAGATAGGGAGTTTATTGCTGATGACATAACAAGGGTATACAGACTGGGTTCAAAAAGAAATAATAGTGGTAACAGATTAGTGTTGTTAAAATTTGCAAATGTTGGTTTGAAAATGGGATTAATGACATATATAAGGATAGACGGGAATAATGTAGAAGTTTACAATGACATATCATTTGATTAACGGATATGGAGCACCCAGATCAAACCAATAACTAAAAAATTGAGAGAAAAAGGGAATTATTTACAAATGGAAATTTTCGAAGCAATTAAAATTTACAAAATCTGGGGAAACATGTGTGATCAAGGAAGGATCATAGATATTAGATGTTTTGGCAGAGGCGAATGTAATTGAGCAAGTCACGCAAGAATGGTTGGAACTAAAAGAAGTGCTGATAATAGCAGGGATGTATACACATACAGCACACAACACTGAAGAAAATTTGGTTAAGCAAGCAAGTAAAGATTGTGGAAATTAGTACAATGGTATCTAATAAGTAAAGAAGACAGATTACATGTTGCGCTTGGATCGCAATCTTGCCGCAACCACCCTCCCCTCCTTGATATTCAAGGGTTACTTTTTTGCAAAAAGGTGGGGAGGATAATGGATTTTTGTTATTTGTTATCTTTTTTATTGTTTTTGTTGTTTTTCATGTGGGTAAAATATTTTTTTTGTACACATGCTTTTTGGAGAATGAGTTGGATTAAAGAGAAAATTAAATAATAAAATGAAGCATGTTAAAATATTAACTTGGAATATTAAAGGCGCTGGAAACCAAATAAAAAGAAAATTATTAGAAGCCGCTATTAGAAAAGATAGACCAGATTTAATTTTCCTGCAAGAAACGCATCAAAAGGATAAGAACACAAATAATTTACGGTTAGGATGGATAGAACATTATGAAAAGGCATATGGAAATTCTAAGGCAAGAGGTGTTGCAATTTAAAAAAGTTTTCTAATATTTGCATAGCATTGACTAGATATTAAGTTACAATTAAGAGTTAAATAAGTGTTTAGTATTTATTAAGCAAGTGTTAAGTAGTGTAAAGCCATAAGCCATATTTAAGTCTAAAAGACTGGGCTTTGTAAAGGAAAAGTGCTTAGAAAATTCAGATGGAAGATATTTAATTGTAAAGGGCTTGATTAACAGTGAAGAAGTTACCCTTGCAAATGTGTATGCACCAAATGAAAAACAGGAAGAATATTTAGATCAAATGCAAAGAACATTAGAGAGCGAAAAATCAGCAAGATTAATTGTAGTGGGGGATTTTAATTTAGTTAGGTCCAATACAGACACCACAAATTCTACAAGACATACCGATGGCAGTAAGAAATTTATGGATAAATGGATTAGGGCGTTAGGTCTGCAAGATACATGGAAAGAAATGAAAGGGTCACAAAAAGGATATACTTACTACTCGCAGGTACATAACACCTATTCTAGAATAGACTACATTATGACTTCGGAAAACTTGATTGACAAAATTGAGGACAGAGAAATAGGAGTAATTAAAGAATCAGTAATTAAAGAATCAGATCACGCTAAAATAATATTAGATTTAAAAATAGATGATAGGATTGAAAGAAAAAAGGGTTGGAAGTATGATGTCAAATTGTTTAAGAATAAAAGGGATAAAGAAATGATAACAAATAAATGGGAAGAATATTGGGCGCCAAATGATACAAACTATGTAGGCAATGAAATATTATAGGATACTATGAAATCAATATTTAGAGGGGAGTGCATTAAGTTATCAGGTATTAAGAACAAGCAATATAAAAAAGAACAGCAACAATTGGAAGACAAAATTAAAAAATTACAAGGTGAGCATGCTAGAACAAAAGATATGGAAAGATTGCAAACATTAAAATCAGAAGTAATTCAAAAGAATATTGAAAGAGTTAAAAAAATTAATATACCTAAAGAGAGACTATTTTGAATATTGTAATAAAAACTCAAAATTGTTGGCAAGAGCGGCAGAGGGAAAAAAGACAGAAGAAGTATGGGAATGTTGATAAATAAGGATGGAAAGAGATGTAACAGGATAGAAGATAAATTAGAAATTGTAAAAGAGTTCTATCAAGTGTTGTACACAGATAAAAAGATAAATTGTAAAAAATTGGATCAATACTTAGAAAAATGGTTACAGTTCAAAAGAAAGCCTGAACATATAAATCAGATAAAGGAAAAAATAGCCAAAAATGAAATTATTGAAGTCATTGATAAATTAAAAAGAGCCAAGGCACCAGGGGAGGACGGTTTATCTACAGAATTTTATAAAGATTTTAAGGAGATGCTGGTTCCAAAAATCTTGAGGATATTTAATTATATAATGGAAAGGGGGCAAAATATCCCCTTAGAAATAGAAATAACCAGGGAGGAGGTCCTTGCATGTCTTGTTAAGCTAAACACTAACAAATCACCAGGACCAGATGGCATCCATCCACGAGTTCTCAGGGAACTTAAAGATGAAATTGCTGATCTCCTAGCCAAAATATATATTTCCCTCAAATCAGGCTTTGTGCCTGATGACTGGAAGGTAGCGAATGTAACACCAATTTTCAAAAAAGGATCCAGGGGTGATCCAGGAAATTACCGACCTGTCAGTTTGACATGTGTCCCAGGTAAAGTGATGGAAACCATCCTAAAAGATAGAATTAATAGACACATAGAAGAGAAGGCGCTGCTAAAGGAGAGCCAACATGGCTTTTACAAGGGCAAATCATGCCTTACTAATCTGTTGGAATTTTTTGAGAGTGTCAACAAGCATGTGGATAAGGGGGATCCAGTTGACATTGTTTATCTGGACTTTCAGAAGGCTTTTGACAAGGTCCCACACCAAAGGCTCTTGAATAAACTTACCAGTCATGGAATAAAGGGGCAGGTCTTGTCCTGGATCAGCAACTGGCTAAGGGACAGGAAACAGAGGGTAGCACTAAATGGACACTTTTCCAAGTGGAGGGAAGTAAAGAGTGGAGTCCCCCAAGGTTCAGTACTGGGACCCCTGCTTTTCAACCTCTTCATAAATGATCTAGAGGTAGGAGTAAAAAGCAAGGTAGCCAAATTTGCTGATGACACTAAATTATACAGGGTAGTGAAAACTGTGAGAGATTGTGAGGAGCTCCAGAGGGATCTCTTGACACTGGGGGAGTGGGCAAAACAGTGGCAAATGAGCTTCAACATTAGTAAGTGATGCATGTTGGGGCAAAAAACCCCAATTACATTTATAAACTGATGGGGTCTGAACTCTCTGCGACAAACCAGGAAAGGGACCTTGGTGTCCTGGTGGGCAACTCAATGAAGGTGTCAACCCAGTGTGCCTCAGCAGTGAAAAAAGCAAACTCAATGTTAGGGATCATTAGGAAGTGTATAGAAAATAAGTCAGCAAGTGTCATTTTGCATCTTTATAAATCTATGGTGAGGCCCCATCTGGAATACTGTGTACAGTTCTGGTCGCCATACCTCCAGAAGGATATTATGGAGTTGGAGAAAGTGCAGAGCAGGGTAACCAGAATGATTAGGGGACTGGAACACCTTCCTTACCATCTGAGGCTGCAACAGTTGGGCCTTTTCACTCTTGAACGACGGCGTCTAAGAGGTGACCTGATTGAAGTTTATAAAATCATGCACGGTGTCGACAAAGTAGATAAGGAAAAACTGTTTTCCCTATCGCACAACACTAGAACTAGGGGACACTCGATGAAACTTTTGGGTACTAGTTCTCAAACAAATAAGAGAAAGTACTTTTTCACCCAGAGGATTACTGGTCTATGGAACTCCCTGCCAGAAGAAGTGGTGACAGCTGTCAGTCTTGACAGCTTTAAGAAAGGATTAGACAAGTTCATGGAGGACAAGGGTATCAATGGCTATAATTATGGATACTTAAGGACAACCTCGGGGTTGGAGAGATAGGCAGGATATCTCTCAATGCCATTTCCAGGGAATCCTAAGCAGGTGAAGGCATCTCCTTGGGAATACCCTGAAGAAAATGGTGAGCCACTGTGCGAGACAGAATGCTGGATTGGATGGGCTGTGGCCTGTTCCAGCAAGGCTGTTCTTATGTTCTTATCACCATCTTGGTATAGAACAAATATTATATTAATTCCCAAACCTGATAAAAACCTAGAAAAAATAGACTCATTTAGACCAATATCACTTATGAATCAAGACGCCAAGTTATTTACTGCCATCCTTACTAATAGACTAAATAGATTTATGGATAATTATATTAAGGAAGATCAGGTTGGGTTTATGAAAGGTAGATGCATGTCTGATTTGACAAGAAGAATAGTAGATTTGGCGGCTAAGGCACAATACAACAAAGAAAAAATAGGTATATTATCCCTCAACATTTACAAAGCATTTGATTCGCTCCAATGGATTGCAATAAATAAAATCATATGGAATTATGGCTTTGGAAAAAAATTCAATGAAGTCATAGATAAATTGTATCAGCAAGGCACAGCAAAAATTATGGTAAATGACACAAGTACAAAGGATATTATTTTAGGTGCAGGTACTAGACAAGGTGATCCCTTATCATCAATGTTATTTGTCATGGCTATGGAACTATTTGCAATTACAATTGGAGCCGATGAGAATTTAGAAGGGGTTGCTGATGACACTCTAATTACAATAAGGAATCCACAAGTATCATTAATTAAATTGCAGAACCATCTTAAAATGTTTCAAGAAGTTACAGGATGAGAGGTAAATTGGGATTAGTCAGAAGCTTTAATATTTAATTTGAACAATGAGGAAAAAGAAAAAATTAGGGGAAAGTTCAAGATGCAAATTAAGAATAATATAAAGACTTAGGGATTAATATTTCAAACAGTTATGACGATTTCAAGAAATTAAATTATGATAAAGTGGAAAGAAAATTAAGAGGAAAAAATACAAAGATACAAGAAATTAAACCTATCCTGGTTTGGGAGAATTGCAATGTGCAAAATAAAAATTGTACCTAAAATAAAAAATTTATTCGACACATTGCAAATACAAATTAATGAGAGAAGTCTAAAAAATTTCCAAAGTTTGATAAACAATTATTGCAACCGGGACAAGAGACCAAGAATCTCTAAATCCTTATGGTATTTATCACAGAAACTGGGCGGATTAAGAATTCCAAATATTAAAAATTATTATAATGCATTTAAATTAAGAAACATGTAAAATATTAATGAGAAAGGAACACATATGGGAAAGATTAGGGATGCAAGATATTACAGAACTTGGAAATGAAGCCTTTTTAGGTA
The DNA here is from genome assembly GCA_035047305.1 of Bradypodion pumilum. NCBI lineage: Eukaryota > Metazoa > Chordata > Lepidosauria > Squamata > Chamaeleonidae > Bradypodion > Bradypodion pumilum. The sequence goes on from JAWDJD010000001.1 coordinate 96,347,482, forward strand.
AAGTTAAGAAAAAAAATAGATATCTTTGAAGGTGCTATTTGATACATGGAAGGTGCTCCAGAAGTGTCACCGATAATTGAGTTAAGTGATATGAAAACATTCCCAGTAAGGATAGATAATAAGCTGGAAGGTGTAATTAATAGGAATAATGTAATGAGTTTAAAAAATTGGATGAAGGTTTGTAGTGTTGAAGTAAAGAGAGCGGATATATTTCAACAAATGAATTTAAACTGGTTGCAAATTGCACAAGTAAATAATTAGAATAAAAAGCAACTGGAAGAAGCTAACTTAGGTATAAATAGAACATCATTTGAAGACTTGGTACACAGTTTAAGGACAGATCAAATAACAATTAAAGGAATAGTTAGTAAAATATATAGGATATTGAACAATGATGATAAAACACAGGATACATTAAAGTTAATATGGGAGCAAGATTTGAATATTAAAATTAATGACGTAGGTTGGAAAAGTAAATGGAAGAATAGAATTATGTGCACCCTTTCAGTTAAAGTAAAAGAACATAACTATAAATTAATATGGAGATGGTATTTAACCCCGGACAGGCTACATCAGATGGATAGAATGAAGCCAAATTATTGTTGGAGATGTAATGATACCCCCCACATGTGGTGGAAATGTATAAAATTGAAGCCCTTTTGGACAAAAAATAACAGGGAAATTAATGAAATATTGGATACTGATTTCTATTTGGACGCAAGTACGGCAATATTATCTGAGATCGATAACTTTAAGTTGGATAAATACAGAAAAGATTTATTATTAATCATGTTAACTATAGCAAGACAATTGTATAGCTAAAAATTGGAAAAGGGAAATTATAATAAAAATAGAAGATTGGTACAAGGAAATGTGGACATTTAGCAATGAATGATAAATTAACATGGGAGTTAAACATAAAAAGGGTATAATAAAAGAAAACAAATTTCATGAGATTTGGAAATGCTTTATTGAACATATGTTAATTAAGAAACAAGGTTGTACCTGAATATTGTTCATTTTGGATGCAAAATAGCAATAAATAACAAACTCATTCTCTGATATCAATGTAAATATCACTGGGTGAATGTAATTTTCTCTGCATATAGCAAAAGATGGTACAGTTAAGTGAAAAAGGCAGCGATAAGAGTAGATGTTACATATAGTTTTAAAAACAAAGATTAGTTTAAATTGAAAGTACTGCGATATTTTACTTTCTAATTTTCCATCTCGTAATTTGAATTTGTATGTCTGTTGTCTTTGAATTTTTGTCATGTCATATTCTGTTTTTTGAAATAGTTTTTCATTTCCCCCCTGTATATTGTCATTTGATAATAAAATTTAGGAAAAAAATAGTAAAAAATAAATAAATAACAGAGACAGACAAAGACAAAGTACATAGCAATGGTTAGTTAATAGGGTTCCCTTTGCTCTGAGGGATGCATCACGGGTATGCGTCTTGCCCAGAGGGAAAGTATTTGAATCTAGCTAGGGAGACAAAGATCTTGCCTTCTACCTAGAGGACCAAAGAACAGGGAGAAGAGCTCCTATATTTATAATCAGATGGAGGGTATTTCCTCCCACCTTTGGAATAGGGGCTGGACCCTCCTGTCACACCTGTGGAACGATTTTCCCTCCTCCCTTTGGAATGACAGAACTGTCCCCTGCCCTGGAGATGAACCTGCAGCTGAAAAGTACATCTGTGTGGCTGGCTGACCAGGAACTCTTCCCTTGAGAGATATGTTAATGAGTTTAAGACATCTAGCAGCACAGTGAGAGCTGCTCAGAAAGGAATGATGAAGAGTTACAATAGAGAGCATGAGCAAGATCATGACAGCCCTTATGAGAGGATGAGAGAGCCGTTGGCACATTGGGGCTGGCAGTTTAGGACATACCAGTTAAGTGTCACCAGAGAAAATACGGGAACTGCTCCAGGCCGGGTGCACATGTGCAGCAAAATCCCCTTTGCATGTGCGCAGAATCCCTTTGCGTGTGCACAGAACCCCTTTGTGCGTGCGCAGAATGGGCACACATACGCAGTAACCCCTTTCCTCCCCTGCCAAAATACGGGATGGCCGTGGGAAGGGCCAATGAAGAGGACTGAAATACGGGAAATCCCGGCCAATATGGGATACTTAACAGGTATGGTTTAGGGTTTTGACTCCGAGACATCCTGGTGCAGGATTGTGTGGAGGCTGAAGGTGAGAACCCTCTGGAGGACTCGAGGTTCTTCAGCTCTGCTTCTGGTAGGGTGGCCATAATCATTCCAATGATGAGGACTCTCCCCTTGTTTTGTTTATGGCGTTGCAGCAGGGCCACATTTATTTATTTATTTTTCTTGGAAAAAAAGAATAATATTTTTGCCTGCCTCTTCCTTCTAGTCTCTTCCTCCCATCTTCTTCCCCTTCTGGAGGTTGCTTCCTTAACTGTTCACCCAAGCCTTTGCACAGCAGGAGGAACCTGAAGATAGCAATAGCGAGCACACTGATATACCACCCCATTGTGCATAGTGCATTCTCTGAGTGGTTTACAAGTAATTAGCATTTTGCTCCGAACATGTTGGGCACTCATTTTACTGACCTCAGAAAGATGGAAGGCTGAGTCTACCTTGAGGCCTGCCAGGACTGAACTCACAATGTTTGGACCACAGTACTGCAGCTTAAGTACTGCACCACCAGGGCTCATTTGAATGATCTGAATGAAACGAATGTAAGAAAAAAACACTTTCCTTCCTTTTCCTCTACCCCTCACGCCTCCAAAAGCCTCTATCCCTCACCTTCCTTTTCTTTAGTACACATTCTTTTTTTCATCCTTTCCACAGAAAGTGATGCCATTGTGCCTTCTGTGCTGTGATGGAGAGGGGGTAAGGTGAGAGAGAAGGGAAGAGGAATGCATTCAACTTAAGGGATACATATATTGAATGTATTAAACACAAATTATTCATTTCAAGAAATAATTCTGAGGGGGACAGTGATTTAATTTTATGTTTTAATTCTCTGAATTTATGGTCACCAAATTAAAATCTAAAATTAATACAATGTATCTTTTTCACCTATATTCTTATTCAATAAGCAGAATAACAACGTATTGAGAGTTTTAAAAGCACTGTAATTTATTTTATCAGTTATTTTATCTCATGTCTGTTCCCACTTATAGGGATCTAAAGTAATCATCTCAACAGTCTTCTATACTATCTTGAGCTGTATTGCATTTATTCTTAAATGATGCAATTAATGCCTAATTACAGTTGTGGGCATCAGCAGGTTCACACCAGTTCACCAGAAATGGTAGCAGAAATTCTGGCTGGCCCTGCCCATCCAAGCTTTGAAATAAAGTAGTCCTAATCTGGGTGCAATGCAGGGCTTTCCCTGGGCCACGCCCACCATACCATGCCCACAGTGTGGTAGTAATTTTTTTGGGAGCCCACCACTACCTAATTATGATGGTATTTGTATATGACAGTTTCAATAACCATATGCAAATTTCATTTTAAATGCCCTCCTTTTCATTGATGGAACAGTCTCAAATCAGAAGTTACTAAATAAATAATGTCTTGAATGTAACAGAGGAAATTAGGGACTTTGGTGTATGCAAACCAAGACACAGGACACAGCCTCGGGCTGGGTTAACTCAGGTTTATTGCATCGTGGGCAGAGGGAACATGAGGTAATGGCGGATCAATAGCTCTTTATATACAGCAGTAATACCTTTGAACGTGGTGCCATGGTAGCCCATTGGCTACTGTCTGCGTGACGTCATTGCAGGTCACGCCCTTCTTGTCCAGGTGTAGGTGGTGGCGGGAAAACTTCCCGCGCTGTTGCCTTTGATGAGTTCGGACCAAGAGAGCTTGGACGCTCGCTGCTGCCAGCTGGTGGTCATTAGCTCGCGTCCTATTACAGGGTTTATATGATACAGCTGAAGGTTACATTGTTGCTATAGGCAAGGTTACATTGGCTCAGATACATTGTAATCCATGTGTACAATAAAACCATCAGAACACAACACCCCTCCCCCCTAGGACGAGACAAAGTCTCGAGCCCACACTTAAACACACTCCCCCCCTTAGGAGACAAAGTCTCTCAGCCAAGATGGCTTATTTCGAACACGCTGGGGTCTCGATGCGGGCTGCCTCTCCCCGGGTTTGCTACCTTCTCTTTGTCCCCTGGTTTCCTGTCCTGTAATATGAGAGGGAGACTCGTTAGTGACTTGCCGCGGCTCCGCGGCGTTGTTGGGAGGTGTGCTCTTTCTTAGGGGGGAACCGGGGGCACTGGGGGCTAACGAAAAACCCCTCTTCTCGCTTGGATGGGTGGGGGAACACTCCTGAAAACCCCCCCGCCTCGCAAAATCAAAATCAAAATCACAATCGGGGGCAGCGGTCGCGAACTCCTCTCCCCCTTCCCCGGCCCCTGATAAGACTGGCGTATCAAAAGGATATGAGTCGGGGCCGCTACTACTGCTTCCTTCCCCCCTTGCTTGGGACTGTTGTCCCCTGCTGTCTCCCCCTTGGGTTAAGCGGGTGGGGGAGAACCCTAACGCTGAATCCTGTTGCTGAGCTCCACTGACTGGCCCACTCACTCGGTGCCTCAGTTGGTCTGCGTGCCTCCTCCAGAGGAGGCCGGTGTTAGTCTCGACCCGGTACGACACAGGCCCCGTCTGCTCTACAACCGTCCCTGGCACCCAGGCTGGCCCTGCGCTGGAATAGTTCCTACAGTGAACAGGGTCCCCGGCGGCGAAACCTTTCGAGACTGCCAACCCTATGTTTTTCCCTGTATCCTCGGCTCTCGTCGGGTCTAGCCTAGACAGGATCGTGGTCAGTTTTCGCCGCATCAAGAGCTCCGCCGGCGAGTAGCCTGACGCTAAGGGGGTTACCCTATACGCTAAGAGGAACTGGCATACTTGGTGATTCAGGTCCCCCGGGCCCATGCGCCGCAGCGCCTCCTTCGTTGTCCGCACCAGCCGTTCCACTTGGCCATTCGTGGCCGGGTGAAACGGCGCGGACGTGACATGCCGAATGGCGTTTGCCTCCATGAACGCCCCGAACTCGGCGGAGGTGAAACAACTAGCGTTATCGCTTACCAAAGTGTCGGGTAAACCGAACGTGGAAAAGACTCTCCTCAGCTGGCTAATCGTCGTGGCGGAGGACGTGCTCTTTACTGGGATAACCTCCAGCCACTTGGAGAACGCATCTACCACCAGGAGAAACATGGTTCCTCGGAACGGGCCAGCGAAATCCACGTGGACTCTGGACCACGGCCCCCTTGCTGTGTCCCACTCCCTATGCGGGAGATGGGCCGCCTCAGGTCGGGATCCCTGGCAAGCCTCGCAAGTACCGACCATGTGCTCAATGTCCGCGTCCAGCTGTGGCCACCAGAAGTAACTCCGGGCTAGCGCCTTTGAACGAACTATGCCCGGGTGGCTGACGTGCAGCAGTTCGAGCACCCTCGTCCGCAGGGGCGTAGGGACCACCACCCGTTGGCCCCACAGAAGGCACCCCCTCTCTAGGGACAACTCTAGCTTTTTCCTAAAGAATGGGTCGAACTCTGTACTCGGGGACGAAGCCGGCCACCCCTTCTGCACCCATGAACTAACTTTCCCCAGCGTCCTGTCCTTGCCTGTCGCCCTAGCAATGTCGGCTGGTACTATTGGGGGTGCGTCTAAAACCTCAATTAGCAACACCTGGCGGTCTCTTTCTGCTCTTGCCTTTTGGTCGTCCGACAAGGGCAGAGGGGATCTCGAAAGCGCATCAGCATGGCTGATCTCCTTCCCGGGCCTGTACTCCAACTCATGTTGGTACGCGTTGAGGAAAATAGCCCATCGCAGCATTCTCGGGGACAGGATCTGCGGCGTGGGCTTGCTTGCCGTGAAAATCCCTAACAGCGGCTTGTGATCGGTCACGATTTTGAACGGGCGGCCATACAAGAAATCGTGAAATTTTTTGGTCCCCGCTACTATTGCTAACGCTTCCCTGTCGGTTTGGGCGTAATTTCGCTCCGCTTGGGACAAGGACCGTGAGTAAAACGCCACCGGGGCCTCCCTTCCGTCCTCCAACACGTGGCAAAGCACCGCCCCCACCCCCACCGGGGATGCATCACAAACTAGGACCACAGGCCGTTTGGGGTCGAAGTGCGTCAGGATTGCCTCAGATGTTAGGAGTTGCTTTAGCTCTTTGAACGCCCTCTCGTGCTCGTCACCCCACATCCATGGCTCCTCCTTTTTAAGTAACCGATGGAGCGGTTCGGCCACGGACGCCTTCCGCGGGAGGAATGTATGGTAAAAATTGAGGAGCCCCAGGAAAGACTGCAGCTCGGTTTTGGATGTGGGGCGAGGGGCCTTTTTAATGGCTGCTACCTTGGATTTAGACGGCTTAATCCCCTCGGGTGTGATCCGGAACCCTAGAAACTCGACCTCGGTTTCGAAAAAGACACATTTATCCTTCCTCAATCTCAGCCCCGCTTTCTCGAACACGGTCAGTACCTTGTCCAACCTTTTAGCCAGTTCAGCCTCACTCCCCCCTGTTATCAACACGTCATCAAAATAAGGCAACACCCCCTCCAAGCCCTTTAGGAGGCGTTCCACGAGCGATTGAAAAAGGCCGGGTGCCGAGTTCACGCCGAACTGTAACCGCGACACCTGGAACGCTCCCTTATGTGTAACTATCGTTTGTGCCGCGGCCGTGGCGGGGGTCACTGGAAGTTGCTGATAGGCTTGTGCCAAATCGAGTTTAGCGAAACACTTTCCCCCATTTAGCCTGGCCAAAAGGTGGCTGATCACTGGCACCGGGTATGCATTAGGGCGGATCGCCTTGTTAATTGTACACTTATAATCAGCGCAAATGCGCACCTCCCCGTTAGCCTTTAGAGCCGTTACAATTGGAGTTTCCCACTCCGCGGAATCAACAGGAATAAGAATCCCCTGGCCCACCAGTTTGTCCAGTTCCGCCTCTATCTTGTCCTTGAGTGCGAACGGCACCCTGCGTGGTTTGAGTCTTATCGGGCGGACCTCCGGGTCTATGTCGAACGCTACAGGGGGTCCCTTGAACCTTCCGAGTCCTTTCTTAAAAACGGCGGGATGCGCATCGCAAACCGCTTGTATTGGGTCCCCCCCACGGTATGCACCCCCCTATGAACAAACCTAAGGGCTGAAACCACTGTGTCCCTAGGAGGCTACAGCTTCCCCCTTTGAGGACAACTAGGGGCAGTTCCGCAGAATGTCTCTTAAACTTGACCCGAAATTTCCCGACCCCCAACACCGGAATGCTGTTTCCCTGTACGTCCCGTAGTGTGGACCTCAACGCTTTAAGCTTGGGCCGCACGTGGGGGTCGATTTTCAGGAACTCTTTCTGGGGGATTATGGAATAGGAGGACCCCGAGTCAATTTCCATCTTAATAGGGGCCCCTTGTACTAATACCTCAACGAAGTAATGGGACTGTCCCGCGGACACGCTGAACACTGAGGCGTCGTCCTCGCTGCCGTCCGAGACGCGGCCCACGCCGTCCTGCTTCCTCGTGGTCTGGGCGCCATCTTTGGGCCTCGCTGGACGGTCCGGTCTGGCCGCGCGGTCTTGTGACTGCCTCCGGCCCTCTTTCCGCTTTCGGCACGCCTTGGCGATGTGCCCCCGACGGCCGCAGGTGTAACACTCGGCCTTCCTGAACGGGCATCTCGCGCGCTCGTGGGCCGCTCCGCAACCCTCGCAGCGTCGACCACCCTTCCGGACCTTCTGGACCTCCTCGCCGTCGCTGCCTTCCGTAGACGACTTTGAGGCCCGTCGAGTCGCGTGCACCGACTGTCCGGTCTTCCCGTGCACCGAATTTTCCGCCTTGCCGGCTCTAGGACGCCACTCACGCCACTGGTGCATCTCGTCCACTCCGGCATTCGTGGACTCTGCGGCTTCCGCGGCCTCTATGACCTCTGCCAGCGTGGGTGGCGGCTCCTTATTCATCAAGCTGCGCTGTACCTCCTTGTCTTTCAGGCCACACAACACGCCGTCCCTGAGGACCAACTCCAGGATATCGCCCCATTTACAGGGGGCGGCGGCTATCCTCATGGCGGCCACGAATGTCTCAACCGACTCATCCGGCGCTTGGACTCGCCTCCAAAACGCGCTCCGAGCGGGAAACATTGCCCTCGAGGGGCAGAACCGCTCTCGCAGCAGTTTCATGATGTCGCTCGCCTTAAAGTCGCTCACCTTCTTCGGAGCGATTATGCCCACCAGCGTCCGCTTGGTTTCCATCCCGAGCATTCTGGTGAGGATGGCCCTCTTCCTCTCCTCGTCTTCTCCTTTGACTCTGAGTTCCACCAGGGCCGCCTGGAAATCCATCTCCAGCAGTTCCCAGTCTTGCGGTTTGGTGATGTTGAAACCGCTCTGTGCCCTGGCTGTTCCGTGGGGATCCATGATCCCACCTTCGTCGCCAATTTGGTGTATGCAAACCAAGACACAGGACACAGCCTCGGGCTGGGTTAACTCAGGTTTATTGCATCGTGGGCAGAGGGAACATGAGGTAATGGCGGATCAATAGCTCTTTATATACAGCAGTAATACCTTTGAACGTGGTGCCATGGTAGCCCATTGGCTACTGTCTGCGTGACGTCATTGCAGGTCACGCCCTTCTTGTCCAGGTGTAGGTGGTGGCGGGAAAACTTCCCGCGCTGTTGCCTTTGATGAGTTCGGACCAAGAGAGCTTGGACGCTCGCTGCTGCCAGCTGGTGGTCATTAGCTCGCGTCCTATTACAGGGTTTATATGATACAGCTGAAGGTTACATTGTTGCTATAGGCAAGGTTACATTGGCTCAGATACATTGTAATCCATGTGTACAATAAAACCATCAGAACACAACAGGGACTATTGCCAGTTGATAATCAAGTTAATTTATCTCTGTTATATTCTATTTAATATGTGATTATTAGCATCAATTTGTTGCAACCTGTTCAAATAATACAAGAGAATGCAGTCTCAGAACCAGGAACATAGCCAGGGGGTGCCCAGGGGGTGGGATCAGCCCCCTCTGAGCTAACAGTCCCCCACCCACCCATGGCAAATTTCTAATCTATACCTATAAATCCAAGGGTTAACTGTTGGAACTTGCTATACGTTTCTCCACCCGTCGATCCTATCCCATACTGAGCCTCCTGCACTCTCCCAAACCCGGTATGGAGGTTACTGAAGGGTTGAGAAATGCGCCAGTGGGGCAAGAGCCCCACAAATGCGAACAAAGAGAAACAACTTCAATTCCCAACGTTTTTTATGCCACGCCGTGCCACAGCCAATCTGGCTGAGAGGCGCGAGCAAAAAGAACGTTGGGAAACATGGCGTGGCCAATTAAAATCGAGCCGTAGAAATAAAACACCGCACGAATGCAAACCACAAATGCAAAACTACAAGCCCCAGCATCCTGCGCGCTGTGAGTGCACAGAACGCTGAGAAAACTGGTGCGTGAAAAATAAAATTAAAAAATGCAACGGGAGTGCAAGTCTGCCGCAGGCAGACACAACGCCTCACAGCCTCACAAAACAAACAATCCACAAAACTCCACCACAAGACACCCGCTGGCCTTCTTTCCCGGAGCAACGGGGAGAAGAGGGACACCACTGGTCTCAAGGAAAGTTGAGCTGGGGTGGGAAACACCCCCCCCCCAAAAAAAAAACAGGCAGCAGTTCGTCAGGGGAAGCACCTTCCCTGGCGGATGACTGGCTAATGCCTTTGTACTTCCAAATACAAAAGCAGCAGCCAGCAATCCGCATGGAAGAGCCCCATCCCTTACGGATCGCTGCCTGCCCATCTCCATACCTGTCAACTTTTGGCTTTGAAAATCAGGGAAATTTTGTGGGCGTGGCCAAATAGGTGGGCATGGCCAAATAGGTGGACATGGCCAAATCAGTGGGCATGGCCAAATCGGTGGCCATGTGTGGCTTGCTGAGGGTGACCATGTGACTGAGTAGGCTAACCGCTATCTAGCCATGCCTGCCACATGGCCATGAAAAAATCTACAAACATCACTGGCTCTTTGGCTGTAAATGGAGATGAGCACTGCACCCTAGAGTTGGATATAACTGGCTTTTCGAGCAAGGGCCAAGGGTGACCTTTGCTAATCAGCCGGGGGTGAGGAGGAGGAGGAGCTGAGCAGCGGGAAGGCTAGTTACCGCTGCCGCGAGGCCTCCGTCCGGAGTCAGCTCTTGGGCTGACCTACTTTTGGCACCAGATTCCCAGCGTGGCAACCTCAGGGGCGCGTGTGCATTGAGGGGAAAAAATAAACCCCCCAGAACAAGCCCTTCGCTCGAGGGCGGGCGCCGGACTAGCAGCTGGCTCCTTCCCCGCGGCAGCGGCAGGCACCCTGCATCCAAGTGGAGACCCCCCTTTCCCAGCCCAGCCCCACACAGGGATAGAAAGGGGGAGGACATAGGGGGAGAAGAGTTCACACACACACACAGGGCCCCACAGGATGCAGTTTTCCCACAGTGTGGGTGTCTCCTTTTCTGCTACCCTCCATGGTTCCACTGGTGGCTCAGGGGGTGAAGCAGCTCTGGCTAGCTGGAACAGGCCAGCAAGTCGGCAGTCAGTTCGAGACCCCTCGTGCCTGTTGCATGACAAAAAGTGGGCTCCCTTCCTCCCCCCCCAGAGCTCCTGTTCGAAAGCAAGGAATGACTAGGGACCGCAGTGGTGGCTCAGGAGGGTGGGGTGGGGTGAAGAAGCTCGCCTTGCTAGCTGGAACTTAGGCCGGCACGGAGCCGGGCAGGGGCCACCCAGACTGGAGACCACCACCCCCAGCTGGGGGTGAGGAGGAGGAGCCTGAGCAGCAGGAAGGCTAGCTACCGCCACTGCAAGGCCTCCATCCGGAGCCAGGCAGGGGCCACCTGGACCGGAGACCACCACCCCCAGCCGGGAGGAGGAGGACCAGCTGAGCGGCCCCCGGCTGCGGAGGCCCTGCGGCAGTGGTGGTAGCTGCCCTTCCCTCTGCTCAGCTGCTGCTGCTCCTCCTCCTCACCCCCAGCTGGTGGTGGTGGTCTCCGGTCCGGGTGGCCCCCGTCTGACTCCGAACGGAGGCCTCGCGGCAGCAGCGATAACTAACCTTCCCGCTGCTCAGGCTCCTCCTCCTCCTCCTCAACCCTGGCTGGGGGTGGTGGTCTACGGTCCAGACAGCCCCCACCCGACTCCGGACGGAGGCCTCACAGTGGCAGCGGTAGCTAACCTTCCTGCCACTCAGGCTCCTCCTCCTCCTCACCCCCGGCTGGGGGAGGTGGTCTCCGGTCGGTCCGGGCAGCCCCCACCTGGCTCCGGATGGAGGGAAATAAGGGAAAATACGGGGAAATTAATAAAACGGGAGGGGTGGGAAGAGGGATAAAAATAAGGGGTTTTCCTGGGTAAAACAGGATGGTTGACAGGTATGCCCATCTCTGGTTAGGTAAGCCAGGAGAAAAAGGAGACAGAGAGGAGAGAACCATCGTTAGGCAGAAATAGCTCTTCTCTGCCTCCTCCTTCTCCCCCAACCTACCTAATGAACCTTCCTGGGAGAAGAACGGGCTGACTGCCTCCTCCTCCTTTCCCCCATTGCTGCATCGAAACCAAAAATTTGAAGCAGAAATGGGGAAAAGAGGAACTGACAGGCAGCCTGTTCTTTACACTAATGTAAACACCAAAAACAAACACCAAAATTAATAAAAAATAATAAAACAAAAATAAATCAATAATTAAAAAAACATTAACAAACAAAAAAGTAAGCCACAAAATACACAAACAAAAACATCCACAATACCACAAAACCACATACAAAACACCTAACTACAACACAAAAAACACAACTAATTACACAAATAAACAAAAACAAAATAAGAAAAATTAAACAAAACCATAAATAACCAAACCAATTAAACAAACCTAAAACTCAACCAAAACAAAAAAGAACAAACAGAAACACCTCCCAGCCCACCACCACAAACACAAAACAAAGAAAAACCCCAGAAGAAAGAAAACCAGAGAACTCACCAGCACGTCCTCCCTCCACGACAACCGGAACAGAAATGAAGAAACAAAGACTACTTACCAGAAGAAGCCCCACCCAGAAGCCAGGAGAGAAAAAACCCATCAAATGAAAACAAAACCACTACCAGCCCCACCTGCAGGGCAGAATAGTAAAAACAACTCAAAAACACACAACAGCCCCACCTAGAGGCCACAAGAGTAAAAACAAGTCAAAAACATAACAATAAATCAAAAGTTTACACAAATAACAAACATATGTTAAATAAATAAAATAAAAATATTTATAACATCCTGTGTTGTGTTTTAACTAAAAAAAAAAAACCAAAACATCTAAACACAGTTTAAAAACATGGAATGTAAAAAACATGTACTTTCACATTTAAAAAATATTACCAACGGTACAACTATTAACAAAAAAACACAAACTAAAACATTATTTGGTTAAATAAAACAATTTGAAACAATTATATCATTCTTTGTTCTTTTTTTAATCAAAAAAAAAACACACACAAAAAAAACGCTGATCACAGTTTATAACAGCCGGGCAATGTCAGGCAAACTATGCTAGTGTTATATATTCTGAAAAAAGATTCAAACACACACACACACACACACACACACACACACACACACCAACCTAGAATCCTGGCTAAGGCCCTGCTCAGAATATGTATATGGAGGAGTAGGGGAGAAAGTATTTTTCTACCCTGTTTCCCCGAATATAAGACACTGCCTTATATTTTTAAAAACTCCAAAATTAGCACAAGGTCTTATTTTCAGGGGATGTCTTATTTTTCCATGAAGAAGAATACCAGTCTCGATCGCGCTTCCCCACTCACAACCAAGGGAAGCGTCCCTTGGTTGCGAGTGGGGAAGCGCGATCAAGACTGGCCTCAGTTGTGAGGCGGCCGGCGTGGCCCATAAGAAGGCCTGCCACGTCGGAGTCTCGATCCCACTCTCACCAGGGAAAACTTCCCTTGGTTGTGAGCGGGGAGGCAATCGAGACTCCGATGCGGCAGGCTTTCTTATGGGCCACGCTGGCTGCCTTACAGCCAGGAGGTAAGGAGGTCTTATTTTTGGATGGGGCCTTATATTTCAAAGGCAGGGGAAAAAAGGGGGGGATGTCCTATTATGGGAGGAGGTCCTATATTCGGGGAAACAGGGTACTGAATATCACTAGATTTAGTGTTTTTTGAAACAACCCCCTTCAGTATTGTATGTCAGCTGGCCATTTATTTATTTATTTACTTAGTTTTATTTTTAGGATTTTTATACCACCTGATGTAGTGCAGGCACTATTCGAGGCAGTGAACAAAAATAGAAACCTAGGGTGTTGGCATTTATATTGCTTCGGTTTCACTGCTACACAGAGCAGTTCCTGATTACAAACCTTTCTTTCCCAGTCATCATCTTTCTAACTTGTTTCTTCTCATGGTTAATATTTCAGTGAATTGCTCTTTTTTAAAATACAAAGATTCTGTGCAATCCTATATGTGTCTACTCTGAAGTAGTCCTGATCAATGGGACCAATTTCACACAGTGTGCTAAATACGTAACTTTCTCTTTCTCGTTTCAACTTTTTTGCTGTACAGTAAACACACATAGGCCGTCTGAGTGGGGACCAGTGCAGACTGCGAATCAAGCTTTCCGCTCATCTGGTTTTTACTTAAATCCATTCCCCATGAATTAAAACAAAGAAGAAACTTTGTTAGCTCCTGGGACAGGGGTTCCCAACCTAAGGCCCGTGGGCCGGATCTGGCCCTCGGTGGCATTTCATGTACCACCATCCCTCCAAGGGCAATAAAGAAACGAAATGGCCACCCCTTTGAAGCTATTTGGGAGAAAATGGCCACCTCCATTGTGCAGGCAGGGCAAAATGCCTGTCTGGCCCTCGAATATGACAGAGAGAGCTTGACCCGGGCCCTGGCTCGAAAAGATTGGGAATCCCTGTCTTAGGAACTGGTATTTCTTGCTTCCTTGTGCAGCTTTATCACATCAAGTGCTTGGCAAAGAAACTGGTCTTACATTGTTAGCTCCCTGATTGTCACCAGTTTGGTCTCAGTGTCCATCCAGGCACAACACACAAGATTTTAGACAAAAAAGAATAATATTCATAATATGGATTTGCTCCCAATGTGACAGCAAAATTTCACCCATCTTTCTATCCTTCTAAAGAATGTAGAGCTGGAAAAGGTAAAGATTACCGTGGGAAGATTTCCTCAACATCAAGTGGCAAGACTTGTCAAGAGTGGCGTTCACAGACACCTCATCAGCATGATTCTTTCACACCAGATAGTCATCCACAAGCAGGATTAGAAAAAAATGTAAGTAGCATTATACAGAAGGGCCAAGGTAAGTTAAAGATCACCCGTGCTCAAAAGCCAATCATGTCCAACTCTAGGGACTGGTACTCATCTCTGTTTACAGCCAAACAGCCCATGCAGACTGCATCTGCAGACGTTTCCATGGGCATGTGGCAGGCACGACTAGACACTGGAACGCATGGAATGCTCTTACCTTTCCCATCAAAGCGATATCTATTTATTTACTTGCAATTTCTTGCTTTTGAACTGCTAGGTTGACAGGAGCTGAGGCAGAGATGGGAGTTCAAACTGCTAACTGCAATCAAGCAGGATCTGAGAAACACAGAGAGCCAGCCCATATCAACAAATTAATGCTCTTTACAATCACTAGTGCTGTAGTGGCATCTCCCACCCTCCCAAAACTCATCCTTCTTGATTTTCATTTTTTCAAGACTAAAGTTTTATTTTGGCTGGATTAGGAAAATAACAACAAACATAAAACTTCACCACTTGTTATATGAATTTGTCTTACTAATGAATATATAATGATCATGGATTGTTTAGTTCTCTTACTAACATTGTTTCTATTTCTGTATCTTATAGTACTGCAGAAATCCTGATGGTGACATTAATGGCCCCTGGTGCTATACCACAGACCCAAATAAAGCATGGGAATATTGTGATGTCCCACAGTGCCGTAAGTATGCTGGCAAATGTGTATCAGACAGATTGAAAACCCTTTAATATTGAGGGCCACATTCTCTTGGGAAAAATTTCTCAGGGCTACATATTAGTGTGGACTGTGTCACGTCGAACTAAATGTGAACAGAGTTGGTAATGGACAGATTTCCTCCCTCCCTCCCTTCCTGTTATGTCCGGCCCTTATAAGCAACTAGCATTTTTCCCCCAGCCCTGCCTGATTGGCTGAGTGGTGGCGTGGCACGGAGGATGCTGGACCTTATAGTTTTTTTGTTGGCCGCATTCGTGGGGTGGTTGTCCCACTGGCAACTGCCGGACCCTTGCGGCGATGGTCGGTCAGGGTGAAGGCAAGTGTAGGCGGCTCGGTAGGGGATAGTAAGGATGGGTGCGGGCATGCATGCCGGACACCAATGGTTAATGCATGATTTTATAGGTAAAGATAGTCCAGAAAACGATGAACAGAACAGCAACAAGTCTTTATTCAACAGTCTTTCAAGGAAGAGTTTACAAGGTGCTCCAGACTCAGAGATGGCAATACAATCCCAATGGAATCAGTCCCTCCAGAATCTGCCGTGTAGGAGGCAAAGGCTAGCTACTGTAGAAGTGGTAGCATAATGGTGGAGACCCAGGCTTAGCACATTGTTGGCTACCTGTGCGGAGTGGGTAGTATAGATTCGGTCCGGCCCCATCCTTGTTTACTCGTGGGGCTTGTATAGTGTCTCCTCGGCGGTGGCTCCTTGATACAAAGTAGCAACCCACTGGATAACCATAACTAACCAATCATAACAGGGTATGCATGTAATTAACCAATGGGGAACAGGGTCCAAAACTGTAACCAATCACAGGGCTTGGATTACCATAGTGAGTGCGCCTTGTACAGGGGGTTTTCGCGCCACTTTAGGCTCCTAATTTAAATGATGGGAAACCATCATTTTCCTCTTGCAAGGCACTGCCCACACTACTCGCAAATGTACATTAATACACAACACTTACTTACTTCCACACTATCTGTCTCTCGCTGTCTTCCCTTCATTTTCATTCTGCCTTCTTTTTCTATTGCACACACACACACACACACTCTCTCTGTCCTTCATCGTTCATCAAAAATGTCCTCCCTGGGTGCAATAGACTTAGGGGAGGAGGTTTTCTTTCTAAGCTTAATTGCCATACAGGGGTAGGCGGGTGATGGTGGTTGTTTATATCTGATGAATGCCTCTGTCTTGTATACAGTAACTTGCACGTAAGCTCTAAGTACAGTGTCAACTAAATATGGACAACACACTGCATGTAGTGTACATTCCTTCTTAATGTATTTTTTAAAATCATAGTTAAATTTATTTCACTGGATGCTTACTCAGCTCCGTGGTGCCATCGATTTCATAATCTTTGCATCTTCAGTTTGTTACTATGACAAATTGAAAGAGCTGAAAATGATTATTCAAAAGGAGAATAAATTGGTGTTGGCCATCCCTTCATAGTTACTAGTTTACATCTGCTAAAACTACGTCCGAATCAGGACAGCTGACCAAAGTCCCATTAGCACAGAACTCTGAAGGGCTTCACAAGATGGCATTGTGCAGAGTAAGTTAGTTGCCTCCAGTCAACCTACACTATTTGAAAGTTAGATAGGATTCACAGAAGCTAATACTGGATTATTATTCTTGTCCTAATCTCCACTCCCTAGAGCAGCAATGGTGAACCTTGGCACTCCAGCTGTGCTTGAACTTCAATTCCCAGAAGCCTTGATCAGCAAGAGTGCTGATTTGAGCTTCTGGGAATTGAAGTCCAAGAACACCTGGAGTGCCAAGGTTCACCATTACTGCCCTAGAGCAGAAGAAACATGGAGTTACTACAGGAAGCAATGTTATGTGAGAATATTGAGGAGAAGTATGGTTCCTCCCCTTGCTTCCAAATTGGAAAGTTTTTACAGTAACAGATTGCTCTCATATTTGACATGTTTGTAGTCTTGAATTCTATGCTGCACATTGCTGTATCTCTATGGTTAATTCTTCAGCTCCTCCTGAAAATGAGTGTGGGAAAGCCAAATTTAAACTACAGCGGTGTCCTCAAAGGATTGTGGGTGGATGTGTTTCAAATCCCCATTCCTGGCCTTGGCAGATCAGTCTCCGAACGAGGTATTAAATTCTATACTTGATTATGTTATAAATGTCATAGCATCAAGTCTCTTTTGAGTGTTTGCAGCAGACAGGGAGAGGAATGGAGGTAGCATGTATATATTCTTGAGAGAAATAACTGTTTTTAGAGGGATACGGTATTGAGAGAGATAAAGTATTAATCTATAGTAAATGCCACACAGTTTTATGGTACTGTAAAAATGAATAACTATCCACAGCAGTCTACTGATGATGTAAGTAGCTAACATTTATTATAGTCAAAGGCTGGCATGGGGGGCCTAAGTCCTCACTTGTTTTATTCATTCACAAGCTTATCTGGGCACAAAATGGTACAATCCATGCGATTTTATTGCCTGAAATAGAATGATTGTTTCCCTTTCTAAGAATTCCCAAGGTCAAGTTTATTTATTTATTTATTTCTCATATTTCTATAGCTGCCCAACTCACAAGGACTCTGGGTGGCTCACAATGTTAAAACCCACTAAAACCAGCTAAAACCCCATTAAAACGAATAAATTCCATTAAAAATCCCACCTGCACACATTAAAAAGAGAAAGAATTGCACTGCTAATTAAACCAACCAGCAGGCGGGGGTTGTTTGGATTTTTCTTAACACTCAGCTCGTTCTTCTATGCTTGTTGTCCCTGTGCTTTCCTTCTCAAAGACATAGGAAGCCACTGAGACCTTTTGTGAAAAATTACAAATATGACTGGTACCAAAAAGGACTGTTGTCTTTCTCTTATCTGGTGTAAAAAGTCTCATATGGGTTTAAAATTCTTCAGAGAGAATTCATTGAGGTGATTTGTTGTGCTGAGAAAGCCTGAATCGATGAGAGAGATAGAGAAAAGGGCATTTTGTCTTTCCTTCCATAATTCTGGCACCAGCATAGCTAAACTACCTTAGGTTGAGTTATGTTATACTGGAATAGTTTGGTCAATGTGTCTTTCTACCAAGCAATAAATAATCTTACTATGTGTTAGGCATATAGGTAAAGGTCGCCCTTGCTCGAAAGCCAGTCATATCTGACTCTAGGGTTCAGTGCTTATCTCCATTTTTTAAAAAATGAACCAGCATTGTCTGCATCTGCAGACATTTCTGTGAACATGTGGCAGGCATTCCTAGACACTAGATTTGCACAGAACACTTTCCCACCGAAGTGGTACCTACAATATTTATGTACTTGGAATTTCTTGCTTTTGAACTGCTAGGTTGACAGGAGCTGAGGCAGAGACGGAAGTTCACTCTATCGTGCAGCACTCAGATCTTGAATTGCTGACCATACCTGTCAAGTTTCGTGAAATTTCTGTCAACCCCTCGTATTTTACACTCTTTCCTGCCATCATCCCGTATTAGACTGGAGACCAACACAGGATAAGCATAGCTGTCCAGTTTCCAGTTTTGGATGGGAAATTTCCCTTATTTGACAGGAATTTCCCGAAACTTGACAGGTATGTTGCTGACCTGCCAACCTTCCAGTCATCAAGTTCAGCATCTCAACCACTAAGCCACCACAGTCCCTTTGTTAGGCATATAGACATAATGAAATCCTAAAATGTGACTACTCTTCAATAACATTCCAATGATTATTAATATGTTAAATCTAAACTAGACAACAGAGTTACAATGGCATTAGAAGCAAAGCATGCTAAAATGACAAATAATGCCTGATTATCCAAGCAGGAGTTTTCTTAAATCTACTTTCTGTAAACTAGGCTGCCTTTGTTTTGTAGTTAGACATGAGGAAGGAAACTTTGACCTTATGTGTAGATCTGATTGTGCTTTGAATGAACTGCATGTCTGTTAATATGCACCCATCTTAATTCTGTTTACTTGCCTAACCCAGTACTGCTTACTGTGGCTGACGGAATCTCTCCTGAGTCTCAGCCATTGGTCTTATCCATGCTGTGCTACCAGCCTGGCCCTTTTAACTATCTGTGCCAGGACTGGACCTGGGCTTTAATGCTTGTAACACATGCCTCTGCCAATTTTGCTGCCACAGCCCAGAAGTCTGTTGGTTATTTATGCTAGCTAAGGAACAAGGGCCTAAATCGCAGGGGCAAATTGGTGCTAATTTGTGAGTCACCATTTGTGATGTACAATGGTTTGGGACCATTCTATCTGATGGAGCGACTCTTCCTTAGAAATTATACCCATTCCACCCAAATGTTAAACTTTTTTTTAAAAAAACTATAATATTATGAATAAAACAAAAAAAATCAAATTTGTGTTCCTTGTTGGATACTAAGTCATACTATAATAAAGCAGAATGTTGTTCAGGGGGTGGGGGGTGGGGGCGGAGAGAGACTAACAACGGAGGACAGTATTTTACACCACAGATGAAATGCACTCCAGTTCACAAAACCAGTACATCTGCTTCAGAGTGTGCCAGATTTCTTTCTGGATTTTGCTCTAGCAGCCTGTGGAATGTCCTAGTCTCAAATAAACTTGCAAAAAAGTTCAGCCTCAGAATGTTGTAGGAACTCAGGACAGTTCTGTTTATGTGACACAATCTCAAGCTGGAAGCTGTGACTGGCTCTGCACGATACTTGCTAATGAAAGAGCTGAATAATTGCCCATTGGCACATTGCCATCTGAACTGATTCATATGGATCATGCTTTCTGCCTATTCTCTCTCTTTCAGTTTCAACCTGCATTTCTGTGGAGGCACACTGATAGATCCACAGTGGGTACTGACAGCAGCTCATTGCTTAGAACGGTAAGCTTTTCCTAATATAAGATGCAGCTTTCTCCAAGTAAATAAACAACATAAAGCACATGTCATATTCTGTGGTGGTTCTCTGGGAACAGTTACTACCCTACACTACTTTGGTGTTTGGGAATCAAGACAATGGAAGCAGCTGTAAACTAGCCTAACACATCTTTATTGCATGGAGTACAGCACGAACATGAGGTAATGGCGGACAAAACAGCTCCTTTTATGCAGTGGCTATACATTTGAATGTGGCTCCTCGATAGCGCATTGGCTACTGTCCATGTGATGTCATCCTTAGCCACGCCCTTCTTGTCCAGGTGAGGTGAGGTGAGGGAATCTTTCCCGCGCAGCTGAAAGTATTTGAGGAATGTGTACCCTGTGAGCTGAACGCTCGCTATTTCCCCCTAGTGGTCACTAGCTCGCGTTCTATAGTGGTTTGTTACATTGTTTCTATTTCAAGATACAGCTTGTTACATTCACTCATTCATGTGGTTACAGATTGTTACAGTCGCTCATTCGTGTGGTTACAATTACATTCAATACACAACATCCCTCCCCTCTAAGATGGGACAAAGTCCCTCAACCAAGATGGTTTTCCGCATGTGCGTTTTGGGCGTGTGGCCGTTATGCTTGGCTCGGCCGTGCCCCCTCGTCTGTGTCCTCCTGGCTCTTGACCTGCAATTGGAGAGGATGACTCATTAGCGACTCGCTGCGGACTTGCAGCTATGGGTTGAGCAGGAGGAGGGGGATTGGTATCTGATGCGGATGTGGGCAAACCGGGGGCACTAGGGGCTAAAGAAAAACCCCGCTCCTCACTTGGACGGGGGGGGACACTCTGAACCCCCCCCCCCCCGGTTTGGTAACTCAAGATCTAACTCAGGGGCAACAGGGACAAACTCATTCCTCTCTTTCATGGCGCTGGGAAGAACTGGTGTATCAAAAGGATACGGATTTGAGTCTGCTCTTCCCCCCTTGTTTGGAATTGTTGCCCCTCGTTTTCTCCCCCTTAGGATAAGCGAGTGGGGGAGGACCCTAACATTGAGTTCTGCTGCTGGGCACCTCTGTCTGGCCCTCCAATCACTCGATGCCTTAGTTGGTCGGCGTGCCTTCTCCAGAGGATACCCGTGTTGGTCTCGACACAGTATGAAACTGGTCCCGTTTGGTTAATGACTACTCCCGGCACCCAGGCTGGCCCTGTAGCTGCGTAATTCCTACAGTGTACAGGTTCACCTATCTCGAAGTTTTTTGTGGACCTGAGCTCAATGTTTCTTCCCCTATCCTCCACCCTGGTGGGATCCAACCTAGTTAACAACGAATGCAATTTCCTTTTCATGAGGAGTTCAGCGGGGGAGAATCCCGACGCCAATGGCGTCACCCTGTATGCCAACAAAAACTGTCAGAACTGTAGGTCCAGATCCCCCGGTCCCATGCGCCGCAGCCCCTCTTTCATTGTGCACACCAGGCGTTCCACCTGGCCGTTAGTTGCAGGGTGAAAGGGGGCTGAGGTTATGTGCCGAATGGCGTTTGATTCCAAGAACGCTTGGAACTCTGCAGACGTGAAAGTGCTAGCATTATCACTCACAATGACGTCAGGTATCCCGAAGGTACTTATCAGCTTGCGTAGCTGTTTTATGGTTGTGGCTGATGAGGTGCTGCACATCGGAATCACTTCCAACCACTTGAAGTATGCATCTACTACCAGTAGAAAAAGGGAACCCCTGAATGGACCTGCGAAGTCTATGTGGAGGCGAGACCACGGTCCCCTGGCTGTGTCCCATTCTCTGTGTGGAAGTCGGGACTCCTCAGGGCGAGAGCTCTGGCAACTTTCGCAGGTGTTCACCATGTGCTCAATGTCTGCATCTAGCTGTGGCCACCAGAAATAGCTTCGGGCCAGCGCCTTAGAGCGCACGATCCCCAGGTGGCTGATGTGTAGAAGCTGCAGTACCCTTGCTCTCAAGGATTCTGGGTCGACCACTCTCTCCCCCCACAAGAGGCACCCCCTTTCTGTGGACAACTCAACCCTCTTTCTGAAAAACGCAGCAAACTCGTCTGCGGAGGGAGCCGTGGGCCACCCCTTCTGTACCCAGGATCTAACAAGGGTTAGTGTTTTATCCTTTGCCGTGGCTGCAGCAATTTCCATGGGAAGAATGGGGGTGCATCTAGGGCTTCTATGAGGAGGACTTGGCTGTCCTGCTCTATCTTGCATTTCGGGTCTCCCAGCTGGGGAAGAGGAGACCTTGAGAGTGCGTCAGCATGGCTTATGTCTTTCCCGGGGCAGTACACTAATGAACCCCTGTAAGCATTGAGGAAAATAGCCCACTGAAGCATCCTTGGGGAAAGGATCTGTGGAGTGGGCTTGTCTGAGGTGAAAATACCCAATAGTGGCTTGTGGTCAGTTACAATGGTGAATGGACAACCATACAAAAAATCATGGAACTTCTTTGTGCCTGCTACAATAGCAAGGGCCTCCCTATCTGTTTGGGCGTAATTGCGTTCTGCCTTAGACAATGATCTCGAATAAAAGGCAACTGGGGCTTCTCGCCCGCTCTCTAACACGTGGTAAAGGATTGCCCCCACCCCCACTGGTGAGGCGTCGCAGACTAAGACTACCGGCTTCTTTGGGTCGAAATGGGTCAGGATGGTCTCTGAGGAGAGGAGCTGCTTGAGTTCCCTGAAAGCCCACTCTTGGTTCTCCCCCACCGCCAAACCGCATCCTTCTTCAGCAGCCTATGCAGGGGCTCTGCAATCGATGCTTTCCTGGGCAGGAAGGAATGGTAAAAATTCAGCAGCCCCAGGAAGGATTGCAGCTCCGGTTTTGCGGTGGGGCGAGGGGCGTTTTGGATGGCCAAGACTTTGGACTCAGTGGGTTTCACTTCCTCAGGGGTTATGCGGAACCCCAGGAACTCAACTTCTCTTGCAAGGAACACACATTTGTCTCTCCGCAGTCTCAACCCTGCGGATTCGAACACTGTAAGGACCTTATCTAATCTCTGGGCCAGTTCTGCTTCGCTCCCCCCAGATATCAAAATATCATCAAAATATGGCAAAACACCCGGTAGCCCCTTTAACAAACGTTCCACAAGGGACTGAAATATCCCTGGCACCAAGTTCACGCCGAACTGTAGACGTGTCACCTTAAATGCCCCCTTTTGAGTTACAATGGTTTGCGCAGCAGCTGTAGCTGGGGTTACTGATAGCTGCTGGTACGCCTGCGCCAGATCCAATTTGGCAAAACACTTCCCCCCATGTAAAGTAGCTAGCAGATGGCTAACTACTGGCACCGGATAGGCATTAGGGCGGATTGCCTTGTTGATTGTACACTTGTAGTCAGTGCAAATCCGCACCTCCCCATTTGCTTTTAGTGCTGTAACAATAGGAGTCTCCCACTCTGCAGAGTCCACAGGCACTAAAATCCCCTGACCCACCAGTTTGTCAAGTTCCGCCTCTATTTTGTCCTTCAGGGCGAATGGAACCCGTCGTGGCTTGAGCCTAATTGGGCGGACCTCCGGGTCTAGGTCGAATGAAACTGGGGGCCCCTTGTACTTCCCGAGTCACTTCTTGAATACCTCGGGGTGTGCGTTGCACACTGCCTGAATCTCATCCCCCCTGATGGCATGGATGCCTCCTATGAAAATCTCCAGGGGTTTGAACCACTGTGTTCCTAGGAGGTTGCACCCCCTCCTTTAAAACTACTAGGGGGAGTTTCCTTCTGAGTCCCTTGTACTGTATTTCAAAGTCCCCCACCCCCAACACTGGGATCCCATTCCCCTGTACATCCCTTAAGTTCGACCTCAATTCCTTGAGTCTGGGTCGTGCCTTGTGGGGAATGCGCAAAAACTCTCTATGGGAAATGATGGAGTAGGTGGACCCCGAGTCTATTTCCATCCTAACTGGGATCCCCTGCAACAGTACCTCAACATAAAAACGTGGGTGCCCTAAGGGCATGCTGTGAATGGCCAGGTCGTCTCCCCCATATGCTCTTCGGTACACGTGGTACCCCTTTGGGCCGTCGCCACCATCGTAGACTCTGCCGACGCCATCCCGTCTCCACGTGGAGCGCTCTGCAGGGCTCTTGCTCTCGTCTCGCCATTGCCTGCATGCCCTGGGGATGTGGCCCCTTTGTCCGCAGTTGTGGCACTCAGCCTTCCGGAATGGGCACTTGCTCCGATCGTGGGATGCTCCGCAGCCATCGCAACACCGGCCTCCCTTTCATTTCTTCTTGCTCTGCCCCTTTCCGACTTTCCAGACCCCCTCATCTTCACTGGAGCCTGCACTGGCGGAGGCCTCTGAAGATGTGGGCGAGCGTGGGGCAGGGGGTGCCCTCCAGGTCGCCTGGACTGCTGATGCGGCTGCCTCAACTGGTGGTGGCTTCGCTTTGAGGAGCTTGAACCCGGCCCTTGTGGACTCAGCCGTCTGCACCTCTTGCAGAACCTCTTTGAAGGTGAGGTCGTGGCCACGGGTCATGAGCTTCCTTTGGGTGTCCCCATCTCATATCCTGCAAAGCATCTGGTCTCTAAGGGCCATATCTAAGAACTCCCGCCATTCACACAGGGTTGCCGCCAAGCGGAGGGCCGCCGCATATTCGGACACGGACTCACCCGGCGTGTGGTCCCTCCTCGCGAATGCGGCCCTGGCAGAGAAGAAGGACACCTTGGGCTTGAAGTGGTCTCTCAGTGCAACCAGCAGGTCAGCTACGGCAACCTGCTCCACTTCTCTTGGTGCCACCAGGTCCATCAGCATTTGCACTGCGTGATAGCCAAGCATCGTGATGAGAAGGCCCCCCTTCTTTCCTGCGTCCATGATGACAGCAACTGCTACCATACTCCTGAAGTGCATCTTGAACAAGTCCCATCGCTCAGGTCGGTTTACGTCGAAAACCGGTTGCTGTGGAAGTGTCTTGTCCCCGTGGGAAGCCATATCCCACATTCGTCGCCAATTTGGTGTTTGGGAATCAAGACAATGGAAGCAGCTGTAAACTAGCCTAACACATCTTTATTGCATGGAGTACAGCACGAACATGAGGTAATGGCGGACAAAACAGCTCCTTTTATGCAGTGGCTATACATTTTAATGTGGCTCCTCAATAGCGCATTGGCTACTGTCCATGTGACGTCATCCTTAGTCACGCCCTTCTTGTCCAGGTGAGGTGAGGGCGGGAATCTTTCCCGCGCAGCTGAAGGTATTTGAGGAATGTGTACCCTGTGAGCTGAATGCTCGCTATTTCCCCCTAGTGGTCACTAGCTTGCATTCTATAGTGGTTTGTTACATTGTTTCTATTTCAAGATACAGCTTGTTACATTCGCTCATTCATGTGGTTACAGATTGTTACAGTCGCTCATTCGTGTGGTTACAATTACATTCAATACACACAACTACAGACACAATTAATTTATCTTTATCTGAGAAATTCATATCCCATCTTGTAGGTAACAGTCCAATGGTTGCATATAATACGCTATAAATATATATGTGGCTGAGATTAGTCAACGTATGGCTCACATTTATTTGTTAATGTTTATTTATTATAACATGTTAAAATGTATTGTGTTGATCAAATGGACAAATCCTGATGGGAGAACTGCTTTCAGGCAACTTTATTAAGAGGCTAAAGAAAAATATGAATAAGAAGGAACAAGCAAAAGAAAAACCATTTAGAGCAGTGTGTTCCCAACCTTTGGTTTTTGTACTTCAATTCCCAGAAGCCTAAGTCAGTTCCCCAATTCAGCCAATGTACTGACTTAGGCTTCTGGGAATTCAAGTCCCCATGTGGAGCTTGGGAACAAATGATTTAGAGCAGTGGTGCCCAAACTTTTTTTTTTGCGGGCCGGTCCCTCCTCCAACACACAGCTGTGGGAGGCCAGAGGCAACCTGCTCCCACTGCTGACATTTTTGATGTCAGAAGCGGCAGTGGCGGCAGAGATCGTGCTTTGTGTGGGCTGCACGAAGCAGCCTCTGGGTCAGTCCCATCCCCTCTGCAGCCTTTGCCAAAGCCGATCACAACATTGGGGAAATCTTTGGTGCCTCCTCTGTTTCAAAATCCATGGCGCTGGAAGGGTAAACCTAGCGCGCTGTGGTGACGTCATCCTGTGTGCTCTCCTAGCACCGCAAATTTTGAAACAGAAGATTTCTCCAATGCAGCAATTGGCTTTGGCAAAGGCTGCAGAGGGGATGGGACCGAGTAAGAGGCTGCTTGGAGCAGCCGGGACAAAGTGCGATCGCCACGGCTGCTGACATCAGGCAGTGGGAAGGCTTGGGGGCGATCCACGGTGAGCCCAGGTGCTCACCACGGGTCACATTAATGATATGCAGAGGCCTAATTGGGCCCATGGGCCATAGTGTGGGTGGCCCAGATTTAGAGCTTACAAATATCAGTTACAAATTACTACTCCTTTGTGGCTAGTCCCGGTTCCCAGTAACAAAGATATAACTCCTTTGCATTATGATTTTTTAACTTAACAAAAGATAACTTCATTCTTTTTGTGGTATAATTGTAACATTCAGTTGCTTTGTAGTCATGGGGTGTGGCCTCAACTAAGTAAGAGAAATACTGTGCAGTTCAATTATTGAAACTTGTTCTACCTCATGTTGCTCTGATATTCTGTTGTGTTGGGAAGACAATGAGATGTGCATGAAGAGAGTGATTTTCTCTACTATAGCTAGTAGCTTGCAGTGTCCAGATTTTTTTTAAAAAAGTAGCCATTTTATTTACTTTGGGAAAATTGGAAAGCAAAGAGTAGCTTTCCCAGAAAAACAAGCAAAAACCCTCCCAAATTATAACCACTTAATTAAAGTGCCCATGAAACAATAAGGTAACAAAAAAAGGTTAAAAGCAACTTTCCAAACTCTTTTCTAGCTATTGATGGACTCTTCTGTCTTCCAAAACACCTGATTATTGGCCAGCTTAGCCAAGGCTAAAGGCAATTAGATACCTAGTGTGGTGTAATGACAGACTAGAACTCAGGAAACCTGGGTTCTAATCCCACTCAGCCATGGAACTCTCTGGGGCTGTGGAAGTGGTAAAACCATTCCTTTTAATATCTCACCTACCTTGAAAGCCCTGCTAGGGTACCTATAGGTTAGTTCCAACTTGACAGCACAGAAAAAAAATGAAAATTATATAATAGTATATAATGATATTATTAATAGGAGCTATTATAGTCCTTATTAATAGGAGCTATCATAACATTCAGTTATACCAACTGAACTATCATTTCAGTTGTTAAATAGTTTCAGGTAAACTTTTGGTCTGAAAAATGAGAATCGCTGTCTTCTACTTTAAATTCCCACCCACCCACCCCGAATGAACAAGATAAACATTGTAAAATAGGCAAAACAAGGACAGGACCCATCCTTGTTTTGATGGGTCTTGTCCTTTTTTTTGTCTACTCTGAATTATGTCAAATGGGAAGGGATAGTAGCTCAATGAAGGACTTCATGTATTCCATGCAAAGAATTGTGTTTAAGAGTTGTGTTTCAATCCTTGTAAACTCTGTGAAAGATAAGGCAAAGATCTATATCCTAAAACATGAATAGCGGCAGCTCATTGGTTAGTCTAGTAAGTAAATGTTAGAGCAGGGGTGCCCAAACTTTTCATGCTGCAGGCCTGACCACAGCTGAGCGGGCCTGACCATGCCCCTGGAAGCAGGTGCATGTGTGCATGTGCAAAGCTGCACCAGAAGCGAATGCGGATGCATGTGTACATGTGTGAGCACATCTGCATCCACTTCCGGGTGCAGTGTGGGTGTGTTTGCGCAAGTGCATCTGCATTCATTTCCGGATCTGGCCTGTGGGCCATAGTGTGGGCACTCCTGTGTTAGAAAAATGTTGGTGAACTCTGAAATAGTATAATATGGCTTCCTCTATTGCCCTCATCTGGCAAATTATGGCAAGACATGAAATAAAATGAAATTCTCCCACACCACCATATATAATACTGATCCTTCTGTGATGTAAACTATGGCTATTACTTAGCAATAGATGAGGATTTCATTTCATTTTTCAAATCAGAATTTAACAGATCTGGAAGAATTTGAAAGGGACAGAAAGCAAAACAGATGGATCTGCCTCTTCCTCTTGGGGGCAAGTGGGAATTTTGTTTCACTTCCTTTTTAATCACAATTTGTCCAAATCCATAAAGTTCAGGTATAGTATCAAATAAAACTAACAGATTATTCTACTTTTATGCCCTTTTTTCTAGTTTCATTTCATTTAATTTCATTTATTATTTGTACCCCGCTTTCCTCGACCCAATGGGTGACCCAAAGCGTCATTTACAACATAGAAAAAGTATACAAAATACAGTATATCAAAATGCAATACAACAAATACAAAAAAGAATACAGTTACAAATGCAAATTACAGCTACAAGTCAGAAAATGCAATATCACTAAATGCAAATTACCGGATACAAAATAGACAAGTACAATCTACAATACAACAAGAAGCCCAATGCTTAGTAGGAATAACACTTGGTTCTTATCTGTTAAGAATCTCATATTCTATTTTTTCTGTTTCTCACAAATTTTTCTCATCGGTGAAAAGGTCTGCTTCAATTTCAGCCTCTCTGAAGTTACAACAAGCCAACCTTTTTTTTTTTTTTTTGCAACTACCCACAGGCTTCCAGATAGTTTCTGTCAACTGGACACATTTACATTTCCTGGAAGCTTCTCTAAGCTCACATTTTATGAGAAATATAGCAGCACAGTGGTCTAGGATCAAAACATTGCCTCAAGTCTCCCGTTTCTATTAGAAACTTTCAGAGAATTCTGCCCCTGTACACCATGGTGAATAGATCTGACAAACAATTGTTTTTATTGTTATGTGTCATAGAGATACTTTTGACTAATGGTTATCCTAACATGATTTTTGAGTTATGTTAGATGTTTACCATCACTAGATAAAGGTAAAGGTTGTCCTTGTTCAAAAACCAGTCGTATCTGGCTCTAGGATTCAGTGCTCATCTTTGTTTACAGCCAAAGAGCCAGCGTTGTCTGAGTCTGCAGATGCTTCCATGGACATGCAGCAGGCATGACTAAACACGTGCATGGAACACCATTTACCTTCCCACTAAAGTGATACCTATTTATTTACTTGCGATTTCTTGTTTTCAAACTGCCAGTTTGGCGGGAGCTGGGACAGAGATGAGAGTACTTCATTGTGCAGTACTCGGGTCTCGAACTGTCAACATTCTGACTTTCTAGTAATCAAGTTCAGCATTTTAACCACTAAGCCACCACAGTCCCTTTACAATCGCTACCTCCCAGTTAATTTCTACGGGCAAGCAGGGATTTGAACCCAAATTTCCCGAGTCCTAGTCTGCACCACACTGGCATATAATGAGATATTATCACTTAATTATATCTATCTCTTGCAGGTCATCAAGGCCTTCTTCTTACAAAGTGTCTCTAGGACTCCATAATGAGAATGCTTTGGAGCAATCAGCACAACACCGAAATGTTGAGAAACTCTTTAAAGAACCACAGGGAGCAGACCTTGCCTTGCTAAAACTAAGCAGGTAGATGCACCCTATGTCATTATTTTCAACTTCAGTACTTGTGTTATCAATTCTTTAATATATATGTCTTTTTATGATGCAGTAGCCAGTGAACAATGAAGCCTGAATCAATACTGTTCCATTATGATGAAATATTTGGGTAGAGTAACTCCTTCAGGGATGTCACAGTCTGGTCACAGAAAAAAAATTTTTTTTTTGTTAAGCGTCTTGGCCTGGATTAACCGAATGAAACAACGAGCATCTACATGGTTTAAACAGTGGTTTTGTGTGGAACAGAAGTTGTGTTTTGTGGTAGCTCATTTTAAGACCACTAATAGTCAAGGACGGGGCCTGATAGAAGTAGGCCCACCCCAAAGTGGTACAGTATGGAGCCTCTCCACTCAGACTGTGGCCCCTGATGGTAATGACCCTGGATGCCGGAGGGGCTCTCTAATGGTGCCATCAGTTAGGGGTGCACATCTGTCTAGCACCCGAAGGAGGGCCTTCTCCGTGGCCGCACCAACTCTCTGGAACCTCCTGCCAACAGATCTAAGACTTCAAAGAGAATTGCTGCCCTTCAGGAAAGGATTGAAGACCTGGCTGGCAGGGCAGGTGTGGGGCCTGAATGGGATCACGGTCCCCGCCTGCTGGCTTACGTAAAGAATTAAGAACTCTCTCTTCCTTTTTTAGAGTGGGTGGAATGGATGGGTGGGATAAGGGTTTTTTAAAGTGTTTTTATATATTTTTAGAATTTGTTGTAATGCCGCCCTGAGTCAGGTTCTGCCTGAGTGGGCGGCATATATAAATACGACTAAATAAATAAATAAATAAATAAATATTTTTGTTTCTGTATACATTTAGGGCTAAGAACACTAATTGCAATTTCTGCTTTAATAGTGAAGCATATGAACAACAAAAAAAGTAATTTGGCATCTCATTGCAGTATAATTAGGCTTCCACTGATGAGGAAATAATGTGTGGTTAAAGTGGTTTCAAACCACAACTTTATACTATGAAGAATAAAATAAATCATAACATGGAAACATATTGCACTTACTGTGCTGTTGATGTAGTGCTGACTTCTTTGTACAAGCAGTACTCAGCAAGTTCCATACTGTGTACGTTTTTCTCTCCACACTTCAGGTTTCCTTTAAAATAGGCGTTATCAACCTTTTAAAGCCAGGGGCCGGATCACGCTCCTTCAGACAGCTTCGGGGCCCGGTTGACCATTTTGCCCTTCCTTCACCACATGGCACTTCCTGGTGTGGTGGAGGTGGTAGTGGGCTACATAAAATGGTGCCATGGGCTGCACCTGGCCCACAGGCTGCAGGTTGAGAATCCCCACTTTAAAAAAAACAGACATTTCATAAATTGCGCATTTTTGTTTATTACTGTATTGGTTTTTTTTAAATGTTGCAGAATTATTCTAGGGATGAGGATGTGTGAAAGTTATAGGAACAGATTGGCAAGTTACTCATAAGAAGAATGAATACATAATGACCTGCTGAAGCCATCACTAACTGAGCAGGAGTAGGGCAATGCTATGATACCTAAAGCATCATCCTGTCATTTCTTGAATACAGATAGCTTCAGCTGGCCGTTGTGTGCATTCTTCTTAAATATAACCACCTAGGTTTAGCATGGTATTAACAAAATCTGTATCCTCAACAACTGCTTTCTGCCAATTGCAAAAGCCAGTTCTTATGAGTTTGGGTTGGAAGAGGAAAACACAAGGTTTGTATGAACACAGTGACAGCATTTTCAAACCACTCACATTGATCTTAGGGAATGACTGCATTGGCAAATAATATGGGAAATGGTTCAGGATTGGGATGATCAATTTGTCTTAATTTCTATGCAGATCAGCCCGGAGTTTTCTCCCTAATCCACTTTCTCTTCCTACACCATTGAAGCTTCTACTTTTTTGCAGTGAATACATTCAGTGGTGGGATTTAAACATTTTTACTACCTACTCTGTGGGCGTGGTATGGTGGACGTGGCCAGGGCATACCTGTCAACTTTTGGTTTTGAAAATAAGGGAAATTTTGTGGACGTGGCCAAATAGGTGGGCGTGGCCAAATTGGTGGGTGTGGCCAAATCAGTGGGGGTGGCCAAATCGGTGGCCATGTGTGACTTGCTGGGGGTGACCATGTGACTGAGTAGGCTAGCTGCTATCTAGTCGTGCCTGCCACATGGCCATGAAAAAATCTACAAACAGCACTGGCTCTTTGGCTGTAAATGGAGATGAGCACTGCACCCTAGAGTTGGATATGATTGGCTTTTCGAGCAAGGGCCAAGGGTGACCTTTGCTAACCAGCCGGGGGTGAGGAGGAGGAGGAGCTAAGCGGCTGGAAGGCCAGCTACCGCCACCGCCACGAGGCCTCCGTCCGGAGCCAGGCGGGGGCTGCCCGGAGACCACCACCCCCAGCTGGGAGTGAGGAGGAGGAGGAGCTGAGCGGCTGGAAGGCCAGTTACTGCTGCCGCTGCAAGGCCTCCATCCAGAGCCAGGCGGGGGCTGCCCGGAGACCACCATCCCCAGCCGGGGGTGAGGAGGAGGAGGAGGAGCTGAGCGGCTGGAAGGCTACCGCCACCGCAATGATGCCCCTGTTCGTAGCCAGGTGGGGGCCGCCTGGAGACCACCACCCCTAGCTGGGGGTGAGGAGGAGGAGGAGCTGAACGGCTGGAAGGCCAGCTACCACCACTGCCACGAGGCCCTCGTCCGGAGCCAGGCGGGGGCCACCTGGAGACCACCACCCCCAGCCGGGGGTGAGGAGGAGGAGGAGCTGAGCAGCTGGAAGGCCAGTTACTGCCGCTGCCGCGAGGCCTCCATCGGAGCCGGGCAGGGGCCGCTCGAAGACCACCACCCCCAGTTGGGGGTGAGGAGGAATAGCTGAGCAGCTGGAAGGCCAGCTACTGCAGCCACTGCGAGGCCTCCATCCGGAACCAGGCAGGAGCTGCCCAGAGACCACCCCCCCAGCAGTGGGTGAGGAGGAGGAGGAGGAGGAGCTGAGCGGCTGGAAGGCCAGTTACCACCGCCGCCGCAAGGCCTCCGTCCAGAGCCAGGTGGGGGCTGCCTGGAGACCACCATCCCCAGCCGGGGGTGAGGAGGAGGAGGAGGAGCTGAGCGGCTGGAAGGCCAGCTACCACCATCGCAATGAGGCCCCTGTCCGGAGCCAGGTGGGGGCCGCCTGGAGACCACCACCCCCAGCTGGGGGTGAGGAGGAGGAGGAGGAGCTGAGCGGCTGGAAAGCCAGCTACTGCAACCGCAATGAGGCCCCTGTCCGGAGCCAGGCGGGGGCCGCCTGGAGACCACCACCCCCAGCTGGGGGTGAGGAGGAGGAGGAGCTGAGTGGCTGGAAGGCCAGATACTGCCGCTGCCACGAGGCCTCCATCCGGAACCGGGCGGGGCCTGCTTGGAGACCACCACCCCCAGCCGGGGTGAGGAGGAGGAGGAGCTGAGCGGATAGAAGGCCAGCTACCGCTGCTGCCGCCGTGAGGCCTCCAGAGCTGGGGGCCGCTCAGCTGTTCCTCCTCCTCCTCACCCCTGGCTGGGGGTGGTGGTCTCCAGGCGGCCCCCGCCCGGCTCCGGACGGAGGCCTTGCGGTGGTGGTGGTAGCTGGCCTTCCCACCACTCAGCTCCTCCTCCTCCTCACCCCCAGCTGGGGGTGGTGGTCTCCGGGCAGCTCCCGCCCGGCTTCAGAGGCCTCGGCAGCTGGCCTTCCCGCCGCTCAGCTGGTCCTCCTCCTCACCCCCGGCTGGGGATGGTGGTCTCCAAGCGGCCCCCACCTGGCTCCAGACGGAGGCCTTGCGGCTGCGGCAGTAACTGGCCTTCCTGCCACTCAGCTTCTCCTCCTCTCCCCTGGCTGGGGTGGTGGTCTCCGAGCGGCCCCCACCCGGCTCCGAATGCCTCGTGATGGCGGCTCAGAAAATACGGTAGTTAAGTGGTGACTTACCTCATGCCCTACACCAGCACACAGTGAGAAGGGCGCCATATTTCCCAGCGCCATGTTTAAGTATAAAAATAATTAATTAATAAATAATTAAAATACATGATAATATGGGATTTGGGGGGAAAAAAGGGGGAGAGGCCCGGGTAAGCAGTGCAAAATACGTGACTTTCCCGGCCAATACGGGATGGTTGACAGGTATGGGCCAGGGGAAAGCCCTGTGTTATTTCAAAACGTGGATGGGTGGGGCCAGCCAGAAATTCTGCTACTGGTTCTGGCAAAGGCAAACTGGGGCAAACCTGCTGAATCCCTCCACTGAATACATTCATATTAATTTAGGTGGTGTGAGTGCTTGAGCTGATGCAGAAAAGTGTGTCCATGGGTGCTGGTGGTTGGCAGGGTGGGCAGAGTGGAAGAAAAGTGGCATTTGCAGACATCAGTTCCCCTCAAAAAGTCTGAAGAGTCCTCCAAAGAGACTTCTGATCTTTTGTAATAATGCTATTCACAGCACTGCAACAAAGTTCTGTTTAGGGCACCAGGAGGTAAAGAAAGGAAAGAAAAAGAGAAAGGAGGAAATTGCTATTACAATTTCTTGCAGCTTGTTAAGGTAGTTATGCTCTTACTGTGCCTCCTGCAAACAGAAGCTGCCTTAACAAGCTGCAAAGAAAGACTGACTACTAATTTCCCCCAACTTTCTCCAGACTCCTGTTATTAGCTGAAGCTCATTCATTGGGGAAACCCACCTTCCCAAGTACAAATTCACAGCCGTTCCATGCAGATTTTTCCAGCTGTTTAATCGCATTCTATGTCATCAACTTAACATCCCTGATCCAGTACCTATTTTGAGCAGAAGTCGAACTTACTCCAAATACATATAAGATCAAGGTGCATGGCATGCAAGTAAGGGTTACAGCAAAAAGCATTGGAGCTGGATATTACTTTATTATTTTTTGCCTGTTCACAGTTTTGTTTGCTTGGAAACAATTAGGCATTGCAGAAAGTCAGATGCATTGGTGAATGTCTTACTTTTTAAAAAGTTACATGAAGGTTCATGGATGATTTGCTAAAAACCAGAACGATCAAAACAAGTTTCTTGGTTTTTTCTTTCCCAGTCCTGCAGTGATCACCGATGAGGTAATTACAGCTTGTTTGCCTCCAGTCAATTCAATGGTAGCAGGTGGATCGGAATGCTATGTCACTGGATGGGGTGAAACAAAAGGTGAGTTGATTCTGTGAATCCAGAGTCACTGAGCAATACTCTGCAGAGAGAGAGATTGATTTTCCCCTTAATACAATGTCAGAAGCTTGAAAGCCTGTCTATTTATAGTCTCAGAATGCAGTAATTGCTTCCCTTTTTCCTTTAATGGGATAATATTCTCGTTATTTAAATTTAAGTTTTATTTTACAAACAATTTTCCTTGATTCTTATAGACATAGTCTTTAAAATTCATTTCCCCCCATATCCTCAATTCCTCCTCAGCTATCTCAGATCTTAAATCCATTTCCCATATGTTATCAAAACTTCTTGCTCATCCTCTGAGTTCTCCAATATTCTATAAAGTTATACTTATAATGCTTTCCCTTCTTTTATCTCCTTGTTTCTGTAGGAGTCCGATTCATGTAAAGATCTCTATTCAGCCTCATTAGCAACAGTTTATAGCCCCAGATAAACAAAGGAAGAGTTTAAAAAGGTCTGACGAAGTCCAGCTTCATTAGACAGAGTGTGAGGAGGGAACAGAGATAGAGAAATAGAGGGGAAACATATACACGCGACTGCAGTTTTGGCTGAACAAAGGAATCATAATGGCGTCTCTTTATTTCAACAGAGTATATCAGAAACAAAACTTAAGGCACATACAGCCAATCAGAAAGCCAGAACCAAATAAGGAGAAACAAGGAGAAATCTTCTCACTATTCTACGCATGCCCAAAATCCACCGTTGTCTCTCATGCAGACAAAGAGGCCTTTGTTTACAAAATGTGAAGGCGACAGGAGACAGAAACCAGATGCCTTCCCACATGTCCTCCTTTTTCATTTAAATTTGAGAGAGGGACGGCTAATTATACCCCTGCATGTCATCATACTCCATAACTACTCCTCCATATACAGCATCACTGTCCTCCTGGACATCGTACCCCTCCTGACTCCTGGTACCTTGTTCCGGAGGATGATACCTCATTGAGTACAATTGCCGTCGTGCAAAACCCGATGTCTCCCTTCTACGCAGTGGACATGTGTTGCACATAGAAATAAGGTTAGGAATACAATTAATGCAAAAACACAAAGATATAAGGCAAATAATAATAATAATCCCATAAAAGAAAACTTGTCTAAGGACAGACAAATCAGGCAACCAAGAAGTCATCCAATCAAAGAGATTAACATCCGTGCGTACATTGTTAGTAATGCTCTCCTGTAAATTCTGAAGTTCTTTCTCAATAGTATTATTCAGATCCTGGAATTTTACCCGACATCCCTGGTTCCC
This sequence comes from Bradypodion pumilum, assembly GCA_035047305.1. NCBI lineage: Eukaryota > Metazoa > Chordata > Lepidosauria > Squamata > Chamaeleonidae > Bradypodion > Bradypodion pumilum. Next base: position 96,383,232 of record JAWDJD010000001.1, read on the forward strand.
GACCAGTTTACAAAATCCTCCGGATTTTGCTAACAGGTAATCTATGGCCAGTCTGTCCTGCATTTGGTCTTGATGAAGCTCAGTGATTTCCATTTGAAGATCCCATATGACCCTCCCTGTGGCATTGATTGATTTCTCCAGCCTACAGGTGAGTCCCAAAATGGACCTTCTATTCTCCTGGGAAATGACACCTGGGTATGATCCCAAGGTGAGTGCTCCAGTGATAACACTCCCTATAGCTCTCCCCCAGGAGCTACCACCAGAAAGCTGAACATCGATTATCACTTCATCATTGCAACCAGGACCCATCGGGCCGGCAGCAGCTCTCCGGCGCCGTGCATCTGCCTGAAGCGGCATTTGCACTTGTACGGGTAAGGTAAAATAACCCAATGCTGCACATTGATATTGTCCTGGATGGAAATTCGTGGCAACTCCATTAAAAAAGAACCACATGTTGGGATCCTTAATTTGCCATCCATTGCAAATTGAACCACTATCTATAGCAGAATAATCAGGAGTAAACATAGGAAACACATCATATATATCTTCAATAGTAGTGTTAAACAAGGTATAATTAAGCTTATAAGAACTGTTATAACTACCCCATAACCAAAAATAATCATCACAACCCGTATAATTGCCTACATTCCGCAGAACCCTTTTTGCTTGAGTCCAGTGCTTCCATTTACTATTCCAGACTCCAGAACTATGACAGCAGAAACAAAGTCCTTTAGTGTATTTCTTGAATGTCATGCTTCACCAGCGGGTGTTGTTAAATTGTTCTGGAGGATTAGAGAAGAGTGTAGACCTATCAAGATGTTGCAAGTGTCCAATAACCAACTCAGGCGTGTTGAACAATGCCGGAAGAAAGGCCATTTGAGACACTGCCAGTGGATGCTCATAGTATAACGTTGCATTCTTACCATGAACCTCAAACATATAGCTAGCATGACGAAGCCAAAAGTTGGGGTTGCCCCCATGAGTCATTGGTTTTACAGCTGGAAGCACAGTAAGAAAGAAAAGAACAAATGTCAGCAACTTTAGTCTACTGGTGAACCACCGTCCTGGAGCTGAGTAACCTTCTTCTCTCTCCATGGGCGGATCGCTCCAGCAGGAACCCTTCCACTCAGGATTCCCTTGTTGCCAATAAATGACCAATGGCTTAGGAAGACACTCCCCTAAGAAACAGGAGCATGCCCTGTCTGATGACCAGTGCTATGTTATTACTAGCACCATGTAACTAAACATGAAACATGCCTGACATTTAACACAAATGCAATATCACAAACCCATTTACATGTGTAGGGTACTGAAAACTCTTCCATGTACTTCTGGAGGTACCTTGAGATATGCAGTTACATAAGGCAAAATATAACATAAGCAAAGACAGGTCTTTCTCCTGCAAGAGAATAAGCAAACATTTAAGCATGAACAAAACATGAACATTTCTCTTCTTCCTTACATGAAGGAGGTTTCTGTTGCATTCTAGAAAGCATTTCTCACTCCCCAATTACATGAGTAAGGCATTAAATTTCTTCTTCTCTCACTGGTGTAGGTGAAAGAGGCATTCAATAACTTAAAACCAGCATAGCATGGTAAATCAAATACAGTACAAATATCATTAGAGCATTTCACACTCATAGCATGAGCAGGTAGACATTTTTTTTGTTTCTTAAAAAAAGGTTTTCAGTTTTATAATGCAAACAAGGCCAATTCTTATTTAGAGTCCACACAAACTTTTTAGTCCAATTAAAATGTCCAAATTAAAAGTCCAAATGTTGATTGAAGCTTTCTTCTTAAACACTATCTTCTCTCCAGCACAGTTCTTGGCATGACAAGGTTGAAATTAGGCCATAAATTAAGTCTCACTGAATTCACAAGACACCCAGCCAACCCCCCTTTCCAGCTTTTCAGGCAAACACACATTCCTTCATGCTCCAGCCACACCCATCTGTATTAAGGCAGGCCGATGAGGTATGAAGGCACAAAGAACTTCTCCAGAAGTTGCAAGTAATTTTCACACAGAAGAACAGTACAGGGAATTCCCATTTGCTTTCCCTGCAATCCTGATGCTTGAAACTTGGAATAGCCCATTCTGGATCTCTTTGTTTGAGGGTTGGGCAATTCAAAATCAGCCATAAACTGGACTATTTCTTCTCCCTCCTTGTATTTTTGCAAAAGCCTGCTATCCATAGAGGAAGGATCCACACCCCTCTTCCTCTGGACTTTTTTCATTTGCAGCATCTGAATCTCAACTTTATGACAAACTGCACCCGTTAGGTTGTACTTGTGAGAAGACCCCTTCTTTCTGGGCTTGGGTTTTCTGCATTCCTCCTCTGGGCCATCCTTCCACTTCTTGCCCACACATGAGGAATCAAGTTTACTACTCAGCTTCTCCTGCTTTTGTGATGAGGGTTGCTTCAGGGGCGAGCTGAGGTCTCCTGTGCTGCTCTTGGAATCACACTCCTTGCTTCCTGCCACTTTGCATGCATTAATAGCTTCAATCTGTGATGAGGTCCCCACCATTTGTTCCCAATCAGCTGGCACTAGTTGTTTTTTAGACTTGGTAGGCAGTATTGCAGCAGTCTCATTTGCCAGAGCCTCTCTGTTCACTGGATATACAGCAACAGTTTCCATATCCAGCACAGCTGCAGTTAAAGCAGCAGAGAACAGGTCTTTTGTAGGGCTAAAAGTGCTTGATTGCTGCAAGGCAGGATATAATGTCCCATCTCCTTTTCCACCCCCATCTCCATCAGGGGGCTCATGCTGTTGTTTCTCATATGATGGAGGGGCCGTTGCCATAGTCCCTCCCTTGGCTGGGGGCAAAAGCTGTGGAAGGGGACCATCAAGCCTCTGGGAGAACAACATATTTCTTGGAGTAAGTCTTTGAAGACAGTTTCTGACTTCACTCCACATAAATTGCACTGAAACAGAAACTCCCTCCTGCTTCTGCAATTCATTCCCAATTTTATTCCAATCTTTTAAGTCCAAACAATCATATTTAAACCAAGGACAGAGTTTTCCTATAACTTGGACAAGCTGTTGTACTTCCTTCTTATCATCCCGTTTCCCATTTTTATGCAGAAGATACGAGATATCTTTACAAAACTCCTGCTCAGGCGAAGCCAGTACGCACCCCATAATTATTGTTTTTCACTCACCCTGTGGGATCCAATTTGGATGAATTTCGAGCGCTCGATTTGACCTTTCCTCTGGTCGTGGGTGAATGAAGACATTATCCCTGGTCGCCAATTATGAGGTGCTAATCGCTGATGCAGAGTTCAAAGAAGGCTCTCATTGTAGTTCAAAGCCTCCCACGGAGCGCCACTTGTAGGAGTCCGATTCATGTAAAGATCTCTATTCAGCCTCATTAGCAACAGTTTATAGCCCCAGATAAACAAAGGAAGAGTTTAAAAAGGTCTGACGAAGTCCAGCTTCATTAGACAGAGTGTGAGGAGGGAACAGAGATAGAGAAATAGAGGGGAAACATATACACGTGACTGCAGTTTTGGCTGAACAAAGGAATCATAATGGCGTCTCTTTATTTCAACAGAGTATATCAAAAACAAAACTTAAGGCACATACAGCCAATCAGAAAGCCAGAACCAAATAAGGAGAAACAAGGAGAAATCTTCTCACTATTCTACGCATGCCCAAAATCCACCGTTGTCTCTCATGCAGACAAAGAGGCCTTTGTTTACAAAATGTGAAGGCGACAGGAGACAGAAACTAGATGCCTTCCCACATGTTTCCCCATTCATTTCAAATATTGCTTCTTCAAACTTTGTCAAACTTGTCCATATTCTTTCACTCAGTTTTTCTTCCATATATACAACTGAGTTATGTTAACCAATTTACTACTCCTTGTTCTCCTATTATCTCCTTTACACAACTGCTATGTAATGCCCTATTTAATCAATCATTCAGCCTAAAAACCTCCTGCTCTACTAATTTATTCATTATCCATTGATTTATATTCTTGGGGAATTTTTCCTACTTCACTATTGGAGTCAATGGGGAGAACCCAGGACTGAATACTGTCCTATATTTGCTCCAGATTGGTAATATATTTCTTTAAAATTGATTTTCTATATCTTTAACAATCTTTTTATAATTCCTTTAAAATATTTTGACTACATTCCTCAACGTTCTTTTAGTTCCAATCCCACCTGGGGACTCTAGGTATATTTGCCATAAGTTCTGAAATACATCTAATTTAGTTAACAACATAATTATATTTAATATTAGGAATATTTAACTCTCCCTGGGAATATACAATACAGTAATACTCCGGATAACGACAAAACTGGTTCCACAAGTAGTGTCGTTATCTGGTTTTTAGCATTATCCAGTGCATGCATTGGATAACGCTAAAAAAAAAAGCCGGTTGCCTCTGGTAGGGTTGGGGGACCCAATCAGTGCTGTTTCTGGCGCTGCTGCAAGGCAAAATGCCAGGGAAAGCTCCTTCCTTGGCTGCAGGTTTTGCCTTGCAGTAGCACCCAGGGGGGGTGTCGGGGGATGTCGGAAACAGCGTGGATCAGGTCCCCCACCCTCCCCAGAGGCAAAAGGGGTGGCAGAGAGCCCAAAATGGGTGGGGGAAAACTCCGTCATGATGGGATTTTTTTTCACCCATTTTGGGCTCGCCGCCTCCCGTGCTGCCTCTGGGGATGGTGGGAGACCCAATCCACACTGTTTCCGACATCCCCCGACCCCCCTGGGCACTGCTGTCTGAGGGAGCATGACCAGGCTTCCTGCTTTAAAAGGTTGAGAACTCCTGACCTAGCAGAACATCTTCCTCTCAGAACATGAGCCCGCATCACCCATTCCTCCCATACAGCACAGCTCCAGGTGCCAACTCCGAGGTCAGTAAGAAAGGCTCTGATTCAAAGTAGAGCCTTCTTGGTGGTGGCACCAATACTTTGGAACTCTCTATTCAGTCGAGCTGCACTAGATTCCATCTTTATCTATATTTTAAAAATAATTGAAATCTTTTTCTCTTTAAAGAGGCTTTTAAAGTGAACCTACCAATTGCTGAACAATAGATAGGTTTGACTAACCTTTGCCAATGTGTGTTATATTTGGGACATCATTCTTGTTTATTGTTTTTGCCCATAATTTATTCTGTTTGATTTATCATTCATGTTTAAATTTATTTTGTTACTTGCAAAAAAAAAACCTTTTAATTTGTTGTACGCCATCCAAGGTAGGAGAATATCCCAGATGGATGGGATATAAATGTAGTAAAATAAATAAATAAAAGCTGAAACAAAGAAACATCAGGAAATGAATCTATTCCCATCCTACTAACTGGTTCATGTTGTTCAGGAACTGTTCATTGTGTTTTAATGTTATTTTCTCCCCCATTGCTTACAAAGGTACTGGTGGAGATGGCTTTCTTAAAGAGACTTGCTTCCCTGTAATTGAAAATAAAGTCTGTAACCGACCTGAATTTCTGAATGGCAGAGTGAGAAACACTGAACTTTGTGCTGGTAATATTGATGGTGGCACAGACAGTTGTCAGGTAAGAAACAGGGTGCTGGTGTTTGGCTTTATACATAACTTGCCTGATCTGTAGCTGAATAGCTCAGTGAGGTTGTGACTATATGATCAAATACTTTGGGATTTGCTCCATTTATAAAATGGTTGGATTTAAAGTATTTTTACCACCTATGCAAAGGTTGATTCAAATCAGTCCAGCCCTTTTTTGCTCTCCAAAGTGACTTTCCCCCCTCTTTCATTCTGTCTTTTCAAGCCAGAACAGTTTAAACATATTATTTCCTTTATGGTTAGTTTTGATTTTTTTTCTTGTAAAGGCAAAGGTTGTGTCTGTAGGTGGTGTTTCTGAGATGTAGGTAGATGGGTTGTGACACAGTCAACACAGGGGGAATGTGCCCACTCATTCTTCCTCTATTTTGATTGTCCTCAGATTTTTTCAAAAACTTTCTTGCACACGTAAGATTAGCGCTAGATCACTCCATTACCTTATTGCTGGGTCATTGCTATTGTTCTTCCCTGTATTTATGTTCATGTCAGTCCCCCAGACAATCAGATAAATTCAGCAGAGGTGAGAAATGAGGAAAGGAAAACTATAAAAGGATTGGCAGAGGTAGGACCAGAGAAAGGAAGAAGGTGGGCTTTGGGCTGGATTACAAATTGCATTGCATCCAGTGTGAATGGACTCTCAAATCAATTCACAGCCCCTCTATGAGCACTGGCTGCAGTTTCCAATGTAATACAGCAGGGATTCTCAACCTGCAGCCTGGGGGCCAGATGCAGCCTGCAGCACCATTTTATGTGACCCCCCCCCCACTGTCTCCACCACACCACGAAGTGCCATGTGGTGGAGGAAGGGCAAAATGGCCATCCGGCCCTTGAAGCTGTCTGAGGGATTGTGACCCTGCCCCTGGCTTTAAAAGGTTGATAACTCCTGTAATACAGGCTGCTAATCAAATCACAGCAAATGTAATACAGGCTGTAATGAAGATGGAGTGATTTGGCTTTCTAGTGTAGTTGCAGCCTATCGGAAGGGACTTGATGACACCTCATTAGTGCTAGCTTAAGATAAGAGCTATTCGTCAGAATCTCAATAGAGGAAGACAACAAGCAAGACATACACTACTTTTTAAAATGTGTTTAAAAGATAAAGAAGGGCAGAAATGTGTTCATGAAATGGAGGTTTGTACAGCCTGTTAGAAGTTAGGTAAAGGTTGCCCTTGTCAAAAGCCTGTCGTGTCTGACTCTAGGGTTTGGCACTCAGCTCCACTTATAGCCAAAGAACTCTATTTATAGCATCTGCAGACATTTTTGTGGACATATTACAGGCATACTAGATACCAGAACCCACAGAATGCTGTTTACCTTCCCATCCAAGTGGTACCTATTTATCTATATGCAATTTCTTGATTTCGAACCGTTAGTTTGGCAGGAACTGAGACAGAGCCGGGAGCTCATTCTGTTGTGCAGCACTCAGGTTATGAACTGCTGACCTTCCGACCTTCCAGTTGTCAAGTTCAGCACTTCAGGGCAAGCAGCTAATTTCACCAAATTGACAAAATACATGTAAAATACCATTGGGTTAGCAGAGCTCATTGCAGTCCATTGCAGTCCAATAAGGTTTGCAACTCTGGTGGAACTGATAGGAAATGCACAGGTTTCTCTATTAGAGTGAAGCCCATAGGGAGATATAGTATTCCCATTTCAGATGAGAAACTAGACTCCCCCCTCCAAAAAAAACAACACCCAACCATATCATCTTTTTAATGTAGTCACTGCTTTTTTAATTTTGCTTTGCATTGTTGGATTAAAATATAGTGTAAGATCTTGCCTGTATCTTTTATACTTAGTTCATCTGCCAGGGAAGAGGAGAAGAAAATGTCAGGTATTATATGGTACTAGCATAGTTTGCCCAGCCTTGCCGTGCATTTTTAATGTGTGTGTTGGTCATTTGGGGTGATTTTGGTTTTGCACAACCACCACTCCTAGGGAAAAAACCACTCCAACCACCAACTCACACATTATTTTTTTATTATGGCAGGAGTGTTTTGTGTGTGTGTGTGTGTGAGAACGTACACTACCAGAGGGTGCTATTTTTAGTTAATATTTTTGTTAACTACAAATAGCACCTTCTGGTGGACTACATTCACTAACATTCAGTGCGAAGGAGGCGTTCGTGCAGGGAGGACGTCTTTTTCGGTTGTTCCCTGTAGGTAAGTTTTTTGTTGTTTTGGGGTGTGTGTTAGTGTGTGTGTGTGGGGGGGGGGTTGGGAGGGTTTAACGTGGCCTTGCCTTGTTGGCCAGGCTGCGTTAAATCCTTGCGTTGGGGTGGGAGGGATTCTTTTATTTATTTATGTATTTTTTACAGGGGGGCCGGCCGGTGCCTTGCCGTAGCCTGGGTTGGGGGGGAAGAGGGGGGTATCCCCTCTCCCCCAAGCTACGGGCCAGCTTGGGCAGGCCTCTGAGGCTGGGGGGGGGGAACATAGTTTTCCCCATTGCCTTGCCAAAGAGAGGGGTATCCTCTTTCCCCACTCCTCATGCTACGGTGGTGGCTTGTCCCAGCCTCCGAGGCTGTGGGGGAATTTTTTTCCCCTGCTGTCTTTCTGAAGCTTGGGGGAAGAGGGGATATCCTCCCCCGCCCAAGCTATGGGGTGGTTGTGGGAGACGGAGGCCGAGAACAGTGCTCCCTGCTTGGCCTTTGTCTCCCATTTTTACGGTGTTCGTTTTCCTTGGAAGTCAGGGGGCGAATCTTTTGGTCTCCATCCTCCTAGGAAGATGAATCGGTTCCCTCTGGGAAACACTGTCCCTCCCATCGCGGCCTTCTGCGTAGGGAGAAGCACCAGACTGTCGCCCATGTCGCCCGCAGAGACAAAGGACAGTCCGGTGCTTCTTCCTATGCAGAAGGCGGCGATGGGAGGGAAAGACTTTCAAAGACCCAGCCGGAGCCGGCAAAGGGTAAGTGCAGTCGGCGGAGGTTAGGGGGGGCTAGGTGGTGGGGTGAGGGGGGCACATGGTTACCAGGGCCGTGCCTCCCCCCCAACCCTCATCGACTGCACTTATATTTTCCCGGCTCCGGCTGTGTCTTTGAAGCATCCAAGGGACGCTTCCCTGGTGAGAGCAGGGAAGGGAAGCGAGACTGGCTTCAGTTGTGAGGTGGGCAGCGTGGTGCATAAGAAGACCGGCCAAGCCGGAGTCTCGATTGCTTCCCCACTCTCACCAAGGAAGTGTCCCTTGGTTGAGAGCAGGGAAAGGAAGCGAGACTCTGGCATGGCTGGTCTTCTTATGCGCCACGCTGCCTCTCGCTTCCCTTCCCCGCTCTCGCCAGGGAAGCGACCCTTGGTTGAGAGCGGGGAAGGGAAGCGAGACTCCGGCATGACTGGTCTTCTTATGCACCACACTGCCTCTCGCTTCCCTTCCCCGCTCTCGCCAGGGAAGCGACCCTTGGTTGAGAGTGGGTAGGTGGGAGCGAGACTCGCCGGCAGGAGCAAGAGAAGCAACCAGTGCCCGAAGAGGAGGAGACTTGTCGGGTCTCCCGCCGCCGCCCCGGAAGCGCCATTCCTCCTCCTCACCCCATTCCTCCTGTCCTCGGGCGAGGGTGCTCGGGGCTGCTTGGATATTTTGGGGGATTCCCCCACGGTCGCTTCTCTGGCCGCCTCACAGCTGGGGCCAGTTTTGCTCCCACCCGGCTCTTAATGCCTCATACAACGTCCGGCGACGATGTATGAGGCATCTTTTCCCCCAGAATTGGGCGACGTTGTATGGATCCGGCGTTCTATGAAGCGGACGTTGTATGAGGTATTACTGTATTATTCTGTAGTAATATTGATTCTTTTTACATTCCTTGTTCCTTCCCTTTTTTCTCACTTTTCTAGGGTGACAGTGGAGGACCTATGGTCTGTGAAGAACAAGGAAAATTCATCCTTCATGGTGTAACCTCTTGGGGTCTTGGCTGTGCTCAGGCCATGAAACCAGGGGTTTATGTCCGAGTTTCTAGATTTATTCCATGGATTGAGAAAACAATGAAAGAAAATTGAGTCGCCTTTGGCATATGGTTGAAAACAAGAGAAAGGAAGAAACAGAGGCAGGAAAGGAGTTCAAAGTGCAATGCCATGAAATAATTTACATGAATGTAAAATAAATGTTAAATACATCCTAGAAGAACTACAATCAGATTGGCTTGTCTGTATCTCTTAATAAAATGTTTTCTATACAGTATTTCAATAAAGCTCATTCAGAGCTTATAAAAATGCTGTAAAGGTATTTCAACTCTCAGAATCTCCTAGCATGTCTTATGCTGATCTTTATTGGTGGATTCTGAGGATAATAATACACAAAGGTAACCCCAGTAAGTTCTGAACTCACTTGCAAGGAACTTAGCATTGTTGAACCTTCAGTCAAACTAGAGACTGATATGATGAATCAATGGATAGAAGTGTTAGTATTTTGAAAACCTGACAGCATTCTTAGAGGAAAATATTGTAGTGTGACAGACATAGGGTGGCCTGGGGGAGTTACCTTGAAATTTCAGTTTGAAGCACCCACCCTGCTTGAACCAAAAGCCATTCCATGTCAAGATGGCAGTTGCATGTTTTGGACATGAAAGCACATAGTAGCTACCATGTCAGCTGAAGTAGAGAGATTTTAATTGGGAAAATTGGCCAAATGAAAAAGGTTAATTTTTCTCCTTAGTGCCAAATAATTAATCACAAATGTTTCTTATCATAACTAGCCTGGCCCTTGATAGGATGCTGACCTTTTTGTTATTTGATTTAGAATTACAGCAAATAAATAAATTGATGCTAAATCTACTATGTTCTTGCACTCAGATTTGTCTAGAATTATATCTAAATTTTCATGCAGGTTATTGAATATATATATATATATATATATATATATATATATATTGCCCCATGATATGCAGTTCCAAAAGAACAGTGAGTTAATTTCCCCTGGCAGTTATGGTCTGTTCGAATTTCTCTTTGGATCTCAGAATGTATCATATCAGTCACATGGTCTCCTGCAGCAACATGGGAAACATTAATGCAAATCAAGGTGTGCAAAGAGGTTTTGTGAACTGTGAAAATACCTTAACCTTCTTGATTTCAAAACTGCTACATTAAGAGGTCATTGATGTCTAGTCAGGAACAAGTCTGGAAGGGCTGTAGTGAGGAAAATAAGCACAATCTATGTGTGTGAGAGAGATAGAGAATGAGAGAGAACTGGTGTTGAAGAACCAACATTTCAGCAAATGATCTAATTATGATTCATCCTTTGAATTGCAAAAGTGTTAGTCTCTGAAATGTTAAAATAAGTGCCTAAGATTCCCTTTTAATCGAGCCCTGAACCCTAACACACAGAAGTAAGGAATTACTTGGAAGACTGCTGCCACCATTGGTTTTCTTTCTTCACTAAAAAATAATAATGAAATAGTAGCACATTTTAGGGATTGTTTCAGGAAGCTCATACAGTATATAATATCAGGCAGGAGGAAACCTCATGTGGGATAGCTGTGCAGTGAAAGGCTGGCAAGCATAATCCCTTCATACCAAAATGTTTATTGTGTGTAGGTAATTTTGGTGTATGCAAACCAAGACACAGGACACAGCCTCGGGCTGGGTTAACTCAGGTTTATTGCATCGTGGACAGAGGGAACATGAGGTAATGGCGGATCGATAGCTCTTTATATACAGCAGTAACACATTTGAACGTGGTGCCATGGTAGCCCATTGGCTACTGTCTGCGTGACGTCATTGCGGGTCACGCCCTTCTTGTCCAGGTGTAGGTGGTGGCGGGAAAACTTCCCGCGCTGTTGCCTTTGATGAGTTTGGACCAAGAGAGCTTGGACGCTCGCTGCTGCCAGCTGGTGGTCATTAGCTCGCGTCCTATTACAGGGTTTATATGATACAGCTGAAGGTTACATTGTTGCTATAGGTAAGGTTACATTGGCTCAGATACATTGTAATCCGTGTGTACAATAAAACCAACAGAACACAACACCCCTCCCCCCTAGGACGAGACAAAGTCTCGAGCCCACACTTAAACACACTCCCCCCCCCTTAGGAGACAAAGTCTCTCAGCCAAGATGGCTTATTTCGAACACGCTGGGGTCTCGATGCGGGCTGCCTCTCCCCGGGTTTGCTACCTTCTCTTTGTCCCCTGGTTTCCTGTCCTGTAATATGAGAGGGAGACTCGTTAGTGACTTTCCGCGGCTCCGCGGCGTTGTTGGGAGGTGTGCTCTTTCTTAGGGAGGAACCGGGGGCACTGGGGGCTAACGAAAAACCCCTCTTCTCGCTTGGAGGGGTGGGGGAACACTCCTGAAAACCCCCCCGGCTCGCAAAATCAAACTCAAAATTACTATCGGGGGCAGCGGGCGCGAACTCCTCTCCCCCTTCCCCGACCCCTGATAGGACTGGCGTATCAAAAGGATATGAGTCGGGGCCGCTGCTATCAAAAGGATATGAGTCGGGGCCGCTGCTTCTGCTTCCTTCCCCCCTTGTTTGGGACTGTTGTCCATTGCTGTCTCCCCCTTGGGTTAAGCGGGTGGGGGAGAACCCTAACGCCGAATCCTGTTGCTGAGCTCCACTGACTGGCCCACTCACTCGGTGCCTCAGTTGGTCTGCGTGCCTCCTCCAGAGGAGGCCGGTGTTAGTCTCGACCCGGTACGATACTGGCCCCGTCTGTTCTACAACCTTCCCTGGTACCCAGGCCGGCCCTGCGCTGGAATAGTTCCTGCAGTGAACAGGGTCCCCGGCGGCGAAACCTTTCGAGACTGCCAACCCTATGTTTCTCCCCTTATCCTCGACCCTCGTCGGGTCTAGCCTGGACAGGATCGTGGTCAGTTTTCGCCGCATCAAGAGCTCCGCCGGCGAGTAGCCTGACGCTAAAGGGGTCACCCTGTACGCTAAAAGGAACTGGCATACCTGGTGATTCAGGTCCCCCGGGCCCATGCGCCGCAGCGCGTCCTTTGTTGTATGCACTAGGCGTTCCACTTGGCCATTCGTGGCCGGGTGAAACGGTGCGGATGTGACATGCCGAATGGCGTTTGCCTCCATGAATGCTCCGAACTCAGCGGAGGTGAAACAACTAGCGTTATCGCTGACTAAAGTGTCGGGTAAACCGAACGTGGAAAAGACCCTCCTTAGCCGGCTAATTGTCGTGGCGGAGGACGTGCTCTTTACTGGGATAACCTCCAGCCACTTGGAGAACGCATCTACCACTAGGAGAAACATGGTTCCTCGGAACGGGCCAGCGAAATCCACGTGCACCCTGGACCACGGCCCCCTCGCCGTGTCCCACTCCCTATGCGGCAGACGGGCCGCCTCAGGTCGGGATTCCTGGCAAGCCTCGCAAGTGCCGACCATGTGCTCAATGTCCGCGTCCAGCTGTGGCCACCAGAAATAACTCCGGGCTAGCGCCTTTGAACGAACTATGCCCGGGTGGCTGACGTGCAGCAGTTCGAGCACCCTCGTCCGCAGGGGCGCAGGGACCACCACCCGTTGGCCCCACAGAAGGCACCCCCTCTCTAGGGACAACTCAAGCTTTTTCCTAAAGAATGGGTCGAACTCTGTACTCGGGGACGAAGCCGGCCACCCCTTCTGCACCCATGCACTAACTTTCTCCAGCGTCCTGTCCTTGCCTGTCGCCCTAGCAATGTCGGCTGGTACTAGTGGGGGTGCGTCTAAAACCTCAATTAGCAACACCTGGCGGTCTCTTTCTGCTCTCGCCTTTTGGTCCGCCGACAAGGGCAGAGGGGATCTCGAGAGCGCATCAGCATGGCTGATCTCCTTTCCGGGCCTGTACTCCAACTCATGTTGGTACGCGTTGAGAAAAATAGCCCATCGCAGCATCCTCGGGGACAGGATCTGTGGCGTGGGCTTGCTTGCCGTGAAAATCCCTAACAGCGGCTTGTGATCGGTCACGATTTTGAACGGGCGGCCATACAAAAAATCGTGAAATTTTTTGGTCCCCGCTACTATTGCTAACGCTTCTCTGTCGGTTTGTGCGTAATTTCGCTCCGCTTGGGACAGGGACCTTGAGTAAAACGCTACCGGGGCCTCCCTTCCGTCCTCCAACACGTGGCAAAGCACCGCCCCCACCCCCACCGGGGATGCATCACAGACTAGGACCACTGGCCGTTTGGGGTCGAAGTGCGTCAGGATTGCCTCAGATGTTAGGAGTTGCTTTAGCTCCTTGAACGCCCTCTCGTGCTCGTCACCCCACATCCATGGCTCCTCCTTTTTAAGTAACCGATGGAGCGGTTCGGCCACGGACGCCTTCCGCGGGAGGAATGTATGGTAAAAATTGAGGAGCCCCAGGAAAGACTGCAGCTCGGTTTTGGATGTGGGGCGAGGGGCCTTTTTAATGGCTGCTACTTTGGATTTAGACGGCTTAATCCCCTCGGGTGTGATCCGGAACCCTAAAAACTCGACCTCGGTCTCGAAAAAAACACATTTGTCCTTCCTCAATCTCAGCCCCGCTTTCTCGAACACGGTCAGTACTTTATCCCACCTTCGTCGCCAATTTGGTGTATGCAAACCAAGACACAGGACACAGCCTCGGGCTGGGTTAACTCAGGTTTATTGCATCGTGGACAGAGGGAACATGAGGTAATGGCGGATCGATAGCTCTTTATATACAGCAGTAACACATTTGAACGTGGTGCCATGGTAGCCCATTGGCTACTGTCTGCGTGACGTCATTGCGGGTCACGCCCTTCTTGTCCAGGTGTAGGTGGTGGCGGGAAAACTTCCCGCGCTGTTGCCTTTGATGAGTTTGGACCAAGAGAGCTTGGACGCTCGCTGCTGCCAGCTGGTGGTCATTAGCTCGCGTCCTATTACAGGGTTTATATGATACAGCTGAAGGTTACATTGTTGCTATAGGTAAGGTTACATTGGCTCAGATACATTGTAATCCGTGTGTACAATAAAACCAACAGAACACAACAGTAATATACTTACATGTGTGTTTTCAAAACAAATGCAGGCTCTTCTGCTGAAACCCACCCATCCCTAATAGATGTGGCCTGCTTAATTTGTAGCCATCTTCATTTGTTACATGTGTAAAGAGAGTTCCATGCATGGAGAACATTCCAGGACTGCATGACTGTCCCTAGTAACAGGGGGTAACTGCAGGATTGGACTCTTATTCTGCTGCAGCTGCTAAACTCCACCTGGTGCCCTTAGGTGGTTTAGTTATATAAGAACTGGCCCTTCCTCCCAGAAGTGGCTTCAGTAATGAAGGTTAGTAGACTTACAGTTGCTTGGCTTCTGGATCTCCTGTCTGTTGTTGTTGTGTACCTTGTCTGGATCCTTGTTCCTTGAACTCTGTCCTTGCTCCAGTCTCTGAAGGTACTCTTCTTTGTCTGTCCTAGTCACCTGACTTCTGGCTTGCTTGGACTATGCTTTTGATGTCTGGACTAATCCTGCATCTCTGGCTTGATTTGGACTTGGACTCGGGAGTGTGATATGGTTACTGTTTGGCCTGCTACCTGGTTACCCTGAGTCCTGGCATTCGTGTTGCCTGACAGTCACCAATGCCCTGAATCCTGAAAATATATGCTGTTCCTAACACCCACAGGTACCAAAAGTGCACCAAAACAATTGGACCTGTGACAGAAGCTTAAAAAGTGCATGTTGGGAGGGGACTGTGGTCACGCTGATATCTGACAAGTGTGGATGTCATTTTAAAAAGCAGATCAGCCTACTGCCAGAGAATGGGCTTAATACCTTATCAGACTGATTTGATGTTGTGTTTATAGAGAACTAATTCCATTCACTCTTCAGTGGTTTTAGGCAAGAACCCAGAGCAAAATGAACAAATTTAAACAACAGGAAATTTTTATTTAGGGAAAATGCAGAATAAAATCTAATATCCAAGAAAATTAAACAAAAAATAAAATCACTAATACATTATTGCCACTAATATATTATTTTAACCTTAATAGCAAAGACTAAGGGATATGCCATTTTGCTTGTGTTTTCAGTAGTTTCAGGTGACCTCACATACTCTCAATACCTGGCTACACTGGCTGGGGATGTGCATTTTCACGCATATGAAAAAAATGCTTCCAGGGAGTGCAATGTGGCCTTAGGAACAGGATAATATGCCAATGTATTTCCCCCTTGCCTCTGTTTGGAAGCCTGGATCAGGCAGAGGAATGGTGCCAGGCAAGGTGGAGAACAATATCCTGTAGGTGAGTGCCATCATGCTGATGAGAACAATCAAATCTGACACATGGGCAACCAGAAAACTAAAACCATTGTTTTTTGGCATACCTGTACTAGAAGTCCCTTAGAACTGTATGACAATCTACAAAAAGGTGGGAGGTGAGGAAAATTTCCTTCTGAATTCATGAGATACTTTTAGTAGCTAAGGAACTGCCTCTTTTATTGACAGGTTATCTGAAACATAATTTAACCCCATGATGGTGAACCTTGGTACTCCAGATGTTCTTGGACTTCAATTCCCAGAACCTGCCATGAATCCACATGAATGGGTTTACTGCAATTCATCTGGCCCGCGCCGCCCTCGTCAATCCTGGAAGCAGTGCCCAAACTTTTCAGACTGCAGGCCACTCATGTGGTTCAGGGAGTTGGTCACTAAGGCTGGAGGCCAGATCCTGGTGGGGCCCTTGTCGCTCCTGTAAGCGGAAGTAAAACACGCCCATACAATCATGTTTTACTTCCGCTTCCAGAAGCAACGAGGGCAGCATGGGCCAGATGAACCGCAGTAAACCCATTCATGTGGATTCATGGGGGCTTCTGAGAATTGAAGTCCAAGAATTGAAGTCCATCACGGATTTAGCCCTTTAACTAGCTTCCCAGTAAATATGCACATATTGTCACCTAGCTATGAAATCCTCTCCACATTTACCTGGAATCTCACTGTTTCTCAATATGGCTTCATCACTAGAACATGTACTTGGAATTGCAGTATGAATTTTACAATTCTAGTTTTCTTCCATTCCATGTTAAAGACAAGCACACTGATGCTGTGACTTATATTTCAAGAGATGCGGATCTAAAGTCAACTCTGCTACTTTCCTACTTAGTTCCAGCTGCTGGGCGGGGACATGTGCCTTCTCCTTTCTGAGCAGTAAACAAAGCCTTTAGACTAAACTAGTTGCAGTAGTAAACTCAGCTCTGCAATGTAATATGCAGTTCCTATTAGCTGGTTTACAGTAGTGTAGAATGAGAATTTCCTGAGTTGCTCTAATACTGATAAAAGTGCCTCTTCTAAAGTTGGTGACACCCCTGGAGGACTCCTCAGGATTGCAGCAACAGAGGTGAGAGTTTATTTCTCCCTGAGACCAGGCATGATCATATTATTCTATCACACCAACATGTTGAGTAAAAGCTTGGGTAATTTTTTATAAAAAGTATTTAGCTGCAGTTAACCACAATCTTCTTCTTCTTTCTCCATGTCTAGGCCAGATGTGAAACTGCCAAAACGAAGGCACCTTTTGGCGAGTTTTATTCTGAAGAAAATTACCATATTGATTATTTTTTATAAAACCAACTCTTTACTTTCCAATTTTTCAAAAGTTATAAATAAGTTATTATTTAAATACATGATATAAGCCACATGTTTATCATACAAATCATCTTGCCCTCCCATCCATTTCATTATTGCCTCTGCTCTCAGAACAGAACAGGAACCCTGAGCCAGTATTTGAACCATGTGATATTTCTCCTTCACCTTTCAATGAGACACTACATGCAGGCAACTGTAAAAGTAGCTAAAATCTTATCATTACACAGAAGAAGGAGGGAGATGATTGTTACATTACAGTGGTGATGTTTTGTAATTGGAAGAAGGAGTTAGTAACAGGCAGGCAGTTATAACTAATATCTAGTTACTTTCTAAGATTTGCATCGAACACAAAGACATCTATAACCTCATATCAAACTTGGTGTCTTCTGGCACCATGAGTTTGAACAACCTGTGCTGAGTAGATGGAATTCACAAGCTCCAATGCTCCTTCCATGTAAGAAGAAGTTGAAATTGCCTATCAATGCCATTTAGAGGTTATTTTCAAAGCCAACTAACTTCCTTTACAGGCTACTAGAAATGGCTCTAGAAAAAGAGGACACTCATGCTCTCTGTTACTGCACCAACCAAACAGCTGGGACAAGAAATAAAGTAAACAGTTTATATACAATTGCACCTGAAGGTGGTGTACAGCAGATGACCAATCAAGCCTGTAAAGTTTCTCAATCTTCAACTTTCCTTTTAACTACAATGTAGGCAAAAGTCCTGTTCTTAAAACCTGTTGGTCTCTGATCTTAATGACATTGTTACCGTGTGTAAGTGTGGCCAGTGGATCTAAAACGGTTCAAATCTCTACCAATGTAACCTTTGATAGCTATGACTCCCTTTGTTCAAGGTTTGCTGTGAGGAAAGAAAGGACAACCCTAGGCTTTCAGTCCAAAGTAGCTAAGAGGAAGGTGATGAACTCGTAGGAGTATAATCAATACGTGCTAACCTTTTTCAAGTAAAATTTTATTTTCCCATTCTGAATCTGTTCCAGTAAAGCAATTTGTTCAGTCGCACAGTTGAGTCCGACTCTTTGTGACCCCATGGACCACAGCATTCCAGGCTTTCCTGCCAGTAAAGCATATGGTTTCATAATTTTCTGAGTTTATCACAATGTTATGAATTGTGTCAGTATCTTCTTCCTGCAGTTCAATAACAGTCTGGAACAGCTGCTCTCACAAGTGAAAAAAGATGTAACAATACATATCCTAGATGAGCTAGGCATGTACAAAGAACCAAAATCCTAGACAACATGAATTATTTATTGGGTTTGATGACTCTCTTGTAAGAGCTGCACATAGTAGTTCCCTATCTGGAAACAATAAACCCGAAAATGCATTTGTATTTCCATAGTCATTGAAAAAATAATACAGTTTTTATGGTCTATATTTTTATATTTTAAAGAGGTGCTTTTAGAAATATGTATAATGACACAACTGTATCCATCTTCTCCACACAAGATGCAATGGGCATCACACTGAAAACGGAGCGAGTGATGACGTGATTCTGTTGGCATTTAGCAAAACATCAAACGTACGTACTGGAATTTGGATGTTTGTTTTTCCCACAACTTCTTCTTCTACTGTGATTATAAGAGATAAATAAATAAATAAAAAAGACTTTCATTACTCGTGGAACAAAGTTTGGATTACGCAGCAATGTGTGTTTGTTCATACCATGAGACTTGAGACTAAGATCCAAAGTGCTTGTTACATCAAGTCCTCCTTCATGCCTGTGCTCATAAATTGCAGCCAGAGGGGCTCCCAATCCAGACTTGTTCATGGTGTAAATGTGGAGGGAAACTTTCTATTGTGCTGTTCCAGAAAGAAAAAGAATCTTCCAGGGAATGCCATTTTCCAAAAATGGGAAGTTCCAATTAGAAAAAAAAATGATGAAGTGGTAAGATTGGTAGAGTAGGATTAAGAACACTATAAGTTCACCTTCTACTAGGAGGCTCCTTAGTTGAACTTGGTTAGCCTAGACTACCTTGCTTGGTTGCTGTGGAGTAGGGGACTGGATATGGAGCCATGAATTCTCTAGAAGGATGATGGAACATCAATGTACACAATCCAGAATTTGCATCAATTTAGCTTTCCTTCTGTAGTTGGGGATGAAATGAAACTGGTTTTTATCAAACCTGCCACATGGAAGAAGAGGAGTGATCCTTTTACCACCCATGCCACAATCCCTCTGGATTAGGGTTCCATACAGCTGCTATTTTAAAATGAAATTATATGGGTACACACATACACAAAAGCAGAAATACATTTAAATGTGTTGAACTGACATTGTAAGTGTAATAGGCCAGAAGCCTGAATGTATAACAAAGAATATGATAGCACAAAGCAAACTGGACAGCTCACTGGGTTGAAGTTCCCAGCTGTGGAGCCACGGGTTGGATACTCAATTCCCCCACTGTGCCTGTGGGGTCTTGGTTAAGAGTCCCAGGCCCAGAGTGCCTTGAGAAGGAGCAAACTACTTCTGAGTACTTTATACCTAGTAAAACCAGGGAAGGATTACTATAGGTTAGTATCAACTTGGTAGCACATAATTATTATTATTACAGCAACTACCTTGAAAGATTTTCCACATTTTCTATTGTCTCTGGTAAGGGCAGTCCTTTCGTCTCAGGTAGAAATATGACTAGGATTCCAGAGAGAACAGCAAGTATACCTAGGACAAAGGGAAGTGAGGAAAATATGTTGTATTGTCCAGAGTGAAGAATGGAAATATAACACTATATTTCTAAGGTTAGATGTGTGTGAAGGGGGAGGGGAGGGTGGAACAGAGAAAGGACCCAGTGAGCAAGTGGAAAAAACTTAGTTTGCCTCTTGAGCCACTACATTGAGGTAGCAAATGGCCAAAACTGAGTCCTGAAATTGGACAGAATTTTTTCAACTGCACCAGTATTAGATCTTAAGTCTGATACTTTGCTTCTACATAAGTGGTATTTCAGCAGAGATGTCCAGGTACACAGAAAGAGCCTCCTCGAAGATTGTGGTGTTTTTGAACCACAATTCAGCATACCATTGGTAACAGCAGCCTTGTGTTGCCGGCTAATCTTTCTCACACTCGGTCAGCTGAGTGGAACTGCAGAATGAACTCACCAAAAGGTGCCTTCATTTTGGCATTTTCACATCTGGCCTAGACATGGAAGAAGCAGAGATGTTGCAGTGGAAGTAAGGGGGAGATAAAGCTGACCCCTCTTTTAATCATACAGAAAGAATCGTACAGGCATTTTTGGCTCATAATAATCACAGACACCAGCTTACTTTAAACTCCCTAGGCTGGTAGTAGGCTGGTAGTATAGAAGGTTGGCTCTGGGTGCCTATGTCAAAATACTGACATGTGGAATCTGGCTTAGCAGTTAAGAATCTGTTGGTAGGATTCATTGTCTTGAACTGATTCTTGTAATACCCAGAAGTGTGACAAGTAGGCGGGGCTGATTCACAATAACTTATGGCACAAAATGACACTTTATGATAATAGTCAAATTGGCTTTGGAAGAAGATGTTGTTCACATAGAAAATATAAAGCAGGGAACATAATCTTCTTCCATCCTGCCATTTTATACAGCAACTTATTCCCAAAAACTATTGCTTTTTAATTCAGGGTCCCAGATAGATGTATATAACTCAGAACACAATTCAGAATCCCACCACACAGGAGTCTGGAGCAGTGTAGGCCTGTCTGACTAAACAGATTGGGAAGTGAGCAAGTGATGCATGGGAGTGGGGGAGAAATGGAGGTTATGGGGAGGGAGAAGGAACCATTTTGACTTGAAACATGGCTGGACGCCTGAGTTCCACTCTCTGAAAACATTACAAGGATCTTGATAGAGGCGTGGTGGATACATTAAATGCCCTCCCCCCCTCTGAAAACCCAAATTTTAAAGAAATAGTCAAAATAATATCTTACAATAGATGACCAGTGGAAGCTCTGACCAGATATCTGCCAGCCGGTACAGTAGAAATGGGGCTACAATGCCCCCTATATCACACAAACCTGAACATAAGGAAACGCCAAAGTTTCTATAAGAAAAAGGGGGGAAAAGATCATATTAATCAGGATATATACAGTAGCTCCCACACAACTGAGCCCTTTCCTACATTACCTCCTTTCCACACTGACTTATTTTATTTAAGTCACATTCTGTGCTGGCCTTAGGTGAGGATGTAAGTTCCTGGTAAACACCTTATCCATATAATCTTGTACAGAATATGTTTTTTAAAGGAGGAAGAGATTTAGATCAAAGCTGGGGGAACTCTGGTTGTCCAGATGTTTTGGACTTTAACTGTCATTGTCCCTTCCCATTGGCCATGTGACCTAGGCTGATGGGAACTTGTTGTTGTTCAGTCGCACAGTCGATTCCGACCCTTTGCGACCCTATGGACCATCGTTCTCCAGGCACCTCTGTCCTCCACCATCCCCCTCAGTCCTCCCAGTTCTGTGCCCATTGTGTCTACAATACCATCTATCCATCTCATCCTTGGCCTCCCCCTTCTTCTTTTGCCCTCCACCTTTCCCAACATCACGGCCTTCTCAAGTGAATCCTCCCTTCTCATTTGATGCCCAAAGTACTTTAGCCTCATCTTTACTATTTGACCTTCCAATGAGCAGTCAGTGTTGATTTCTTCTAAGATTGACCTATTTGTTCTCCTCGCTGTCCAGGGTACCCTCAAAACTCTCCTCCAGCACCACATTTCAAAGGCATCTATTCTTCTGCGTTCAGCTTTCCTAATTGTCCAGCTCTCACATCCGTACATTACCACTGGGAATACCATTGCTTTGACTATTCTAATTTTTGTTTTCAAGGTGATGTCTCTGCTTTTCACCATGTTCCCCAGGTTTCTCATGGCTTGTCTCCCAAGAATCAGTCGCCTTTTTATTTCATGGCTGCAATCTCCATCTGCAGTAATCTTAGATCCTAAGAATGTAAAATCTGTCACTGCTTCTACTTCTTCCCCATCTATTTTCCAGGAACTGATCATATTATATTTTTTTTAAAAATTAAAAAAGAATTATTTTCATACTCCTGATTCTAGAGGGTTCCTTTAATTCTCAGCTATGCCTGTTGATCTGCTATTACTCTCCCTTTCTCATGACAAGTTTATCTATGACTTTCTAGATCAGCGATGGCCAACCTTGGTGTTCTTGAATTTCAATTCCCAGAAGCCCTGATCAGCAGGGTTGTTGATTTGGGCTTCTAGGCCAAGAACACCTGGAGTGCCAAGGTTTCCCATCACTGTTCTAGAGTGATGCATATGATTCTGCAGAGGAGCCCTCTCCAAAATCTAGCTGTTCTTGATGTTAAGTACATAGAGGGAGCCAGAAAATTACACTCCTCAACTTTCAACCTCCCTGCTTTGATAGGAAACTTCTACATAGGAGCTATGTAACTATTCAGCTGAATAAGATTATTCAGCTCCATGAGGCCCAGAACCCTAATAAGGCAAGCTGGTTGGAAAATTCTGGCCATAATAATCCAGAAAAGAAATTTATTCCAAGCCCTGAGCTATAATGTTCCTGGGTAGAAAGAGATCAAAATCTAAGAAGAAAATCTGTCTTTCTGGTCATGTCTTAGATTGTTTTATCTCAACAAAGTTTAGATTATTTTACCTCAAAACTGTAGGATACAATTCAGAATTCACCAAGTACACAAGTTCAAAGCTTATGGTGATCCCCAATCTTGCCAAGATGGCTCCCGATGTAATCAACCATGGTACATCTGTTGAGATACATGAAATGAAACATTTAAGGAATGCATTTAAGCATGGGAACCAAGGATCAGGCTTGTGTTCCTGCTTTCTTTTACCATGATTCAGTGCTCTCTAACCTGTGGGTTTTTCCCCCCACTAAAGCTTCTTCAGAGATGTGGAAAAAGAAGATGAATGATGTTAAGTTCTTTGTAACAGAATTCAGACTTACAAAGTGAACCTCTAAAACTATATTATCTATTCATTTTCTAGTTTTATTGTTGTCTGCCATGAACCTAAAAAGAAAGTTGGGGTTAGATTATCAGGGCAGAAGAAATGATTCAGAAATGCATTCTCAAGGTTGGGAAATCTTAGCATAAAATATCATCCTTTTTGTTATTATCTCCATTATATTTTATAGCATTTAGAAGGCAAACCAATTTTAGGCAAATTAAAATCTCATTTGAAAAAAATGAGAAGGAATCTCTATAGTTTCCAGAAGCCACCTTAGATAGAAAGATCTCTGCCTACAAGTAGAAGAATAAAACATCTTGGTTATACCTTTTGGAAATGTTTGTCAATATAACAATTTTTTTGCAAGAAACCTCACAGATAATGAAAGATATTATGGGGTATAATATACCTTGCTCCTCCTAAGATTAACCCTCATTTGAGGTGCATTCAAATAGAGGACTCCTAGTACTACCAATCAAAAGGTAACATACAGCCACAACACCTTCCCGTTTCAATGTTTTTGTGAACTAAAGCTAAAGACAAAACTGATGGGAAAACACAAAATTAGAAATTAGAGATATAATAACCTGAACCTATTGTAAAACTCTATGTTTGAGGTTTTTTTGCTGCATAAAAGTTTCTCTGTAGCTCCCTGCTTGTTCAAAAAAGTTTTATTTTGTGTGAAGATTTAGTTGCAGTTTTGCTTCAAACATGCACACTGCAACAACTCATTAGAATTCTTAAGAATCCCTCCGACAACTAATTCATATTGGTGGATATGACAGTTGTTCCTGTCTACGCTCACGTATTAGAGGTGGACAAATCAGTTTAAAAAAACAGACATCTATATTGAGAATTATAGCTTATTTTAAACTTAATGGAGTAGAAATGCTCTGCTTCAAACAGACAGCGCAAAAAGATGAATTGTGAGAAAGAAAAATAATAAAAATCTGTACTTCTGTCTTTAATACTAAAGTTTTACAAGAATGATCACATTTTTCTTTGCTTCTGCCCTTTGTATTATAAGAGGCTTTGCATGTTCCAGACAGTATTGAAGAAAAATCTAACTGCTTTTAGACTAATATGAAATGATAGATTCAAGAAACAGGTTTTAGGTTGGTACTGTTGCTTTAAGATTTATCAAACAGTTTTCTGGTTGTAGCTTCTACTCCCATATCATTTTAGTGAGAAAGCAACAGATTAAATGGCATTACCATTTAACAGATTAATGGAACGGCCAAGGAAACTCGCACATTCCCTCATCAAGTCTACATCATTAACTGTATTGACACTGCAGGATATTACCAGATCTTCTTTTTTCATGTCCCAAACAAATTCTGGACTGCCAAAATGAAGCTACTTTCTTGGCTTTGTTGTTGGCCAAATCCTCATCGGTGCATATTTCTGGCAGTAATCGCCAGACCAGTAAATGAGCTGGATTCTGTATCTTTCTGCACTCACACCGTGTGTTGTTGTCCGCTAAGCAGCCCCCACTTAAGCATGTTGGTTTTACATTTAGGGACTCTGACCCTCAGCCTATTCAGGATCCTCAAGGTGACGTAGGGGAGATTGAGATCTTCAGCTATATCCTCATTTAATGTTTTTCCTTGCCCATTGAGCTCCTTCCTCCATCTTCTAATTTGGCTTTGTTCTTGTGTTCCCTCAATAATGTTTGTTCATGCCATAAAGCTCATCCTGGATCTGAGCCAGTGGACTTGAGGCTAATCTCCATTCAGAGAATGTCAAGGGTCATTCTCTTGCTTAGTTCTCTCCACGTCCGCTGCTACTTCTCTTCTGATATTTGGTGGAGTGATACTAACAAGAAGGTATATTTTCTCAACTGGTGAAGGTTTGAGGCAGCCTGTCACTATAGTCATATCTTCATTAACAGCGATGATAACTTGTTTTGCGTGTGGATGCACTCCATACTGAAGCAGCATACTCCACTGTGGAGACACTCAGGGTCAAAGCTGATGTACGCAGCATGGATGGTTGAGATCCCCATTTGTAGTTTGTGAGTGTACTGATGATATTGTTCCTTGTACTAATTGTCAGATCAAAAAAGGAAGGTGGTGAAAACAGGGGCCAGAAAGATGTGAGTAGAACCACTCTTGGGGAAGGCTGGTTCATGCTAGCAAAGGTGTCATTTGACTGTCTTTAGGAATGAACCAGCTAGTCCTTGCAGCAGACCAAACAGCAAGCTAAATGCCCATAGTGTCATTGTTTAGTTCAGGGGTGCCCAAACTAAGGCCCAGGGGCCGGATCCGATCCCCAATGCCAATTCATCCAGCCCATGAAGCCCTCGTTGCTCCTGGAAGCAGAAGTAAAATATGCCTATATGGGCGTGTTTTACTTCCGCTTACAGGAGCGACAAGGGCCCCACCAGGATCTGGCCCCCAGGCCTTAGTGACCAGCTCCCTGAACCACGTGACTGGCCTGCAGCCTGAAAAGTTTGGGCACTGCTGGTTTAGTTCATTCTGAATCAGTTCTGAAAACAAATACTGTATGGGAACATGATCACAGCACTCACTGGCATTATGGGAAGATCTGTTGGACTGTGGGGTTTGATGGTGAAGTGTTGTCCTTCGGACCAGTGACAAAAGTCTGAAGTCTACAGAAACATGATAGGACAAAACATTTACCAGTTGTTTTCTGAAGCATCTAAGGCAGTGGATTATGCAGAATGTTCAAGTTGCAAGAGGAACAGAAAAAGTTTGTATAGCCACTGCAAAAAAAATAAAAATAAAAATCCCACAGACATAGCTAGCAGCACTGTTGCTGCCAACTGGACTCAAAGCTTTGCAAGCTGCCAATTGCACAGTTTCGTCTTCTGACCTCTTTCCTGGTACACAGTAAAGGTGAAAAAGATTTTGAAAGAATGAGTTTTGGTTTTCCCATCAAGACCTTCAGCACTCTTAAAATAAGCTGGTCTTCCACTGAAAGGATATGGTTTCATTGCTCATGCAAGGAGAACTCATATCCAAGCATTAAACTGGTACATACCTTTCCCATTCTTCTTTCCAGAGGGAAAAAGTAATACATGACCAGAAAATGAGTTGGATTTAAATTTAGGCATGTTCAGCCAGGTAAGAGATTTCATTTCTTTTCATTTCACGCGACAATGGTTTCAACTTCCTGACAATGGGCCTGGATGATCATGCTGACTGGGGTAAATTGTGATACATGAAAAGATCCTCTAAAAATCTGATAGAAGCCGTTGCAGTGATTAGAGCTCTTTTGGCTCTGAAAGACATCCAACCCAATGTTAGCTACCACTTGTTTGGGATTTTCTTTGCAAGTCTCATCCATTTAAATCTTCTGGAGAGTCACAGGGGTCTCACATGTTCCAAATAAATATCCTTTTGTCTGTGTTGCTGTTTTCCTGCTTTCCTATCAACTGTATTTGTTTTGCAGGCTATTGCTGATGTTAATCTTTCATGAGTTTACTGCTCAATACCAAAGTCCTGACTTTGCTGTCAAAACATTTTCTGATAAATACAAGGGGTTTTTTTGTATGCTGTTAACCTCATTTAACTTTTTAAAATGATAGAACTAGAGGGATGGAAGATAGGCCCTGTCAAGTGTTGCATTGCTTCCATCTACAGCACTCAGAAGGCAGTGACAATATTTTACTAATGATAAGCAACTCTTTCCATTCACCATATTTTCCAATGTTTATATCATACTTGGAAGTGCTTAGGCAAGAGATGCAGATGTGTTAATGTGATTGTACTCCAGATAAGACTGAAGTAACCACTTCATCATGCAGTATGACGTCAATAGGCAGCTCTTCCCAGTGTTTCAATGCATCATAAATGACCCAATGGTCAGCTTGTCAGGTCAGAGAATTTGACACCTGAATTGGACACCCTAAGAGTCCTACAAAACTTTATAGACGTTTAGGGAGGGGGTAAATTCCAGAATGAAAGCAAACAATCATTTCCAATCATATCACAATTCATCTGGGTATCAAGATACTGTATAAGCCTTTTCATTGTTGCAATGTTGCCATGGTCAGCTTTTTATCTACATTGCTTCTATGTAGCTTATACACAGAATTGTTCAGAGTTGTGAAAACATCCAAAAGTCTTACAGCAGTGGTGGCGAACCTATAGCATGTGTGCCAGAGGTGGCACTTGAAGCCTTCTCTGTGGGCACCCATGCAGTCACCCCAGCACAGAGTTCGCCCTGCCCCTCTCCTCCCTTCCCCCGCACAGAGTTCACCCCACCCCTCTGCCCAGCAGCCCAATGGGAGCACTTCCTTCCTCCCCCAGCACAGAGTTCACCTTGCCCCTCTGCCCAACAGCCCAATGGGAGTGTTTCCTTCCTCCCCTGTTGCTGTGTTGACACTTTGCAATAAATAAATGGGTTTTGGGTTGCTGTTTGGGCACTCGGTCTCATCGCTGTCTTACAGCTACGATATGTCAAAATTGTAGGCAAAATTGTTTAAAAATATATGAAAACTAAACCTAAGTTTTAGGAAAATATTTAAGTCAGAATTCAGTCCAAACTACACAATAAAAACACAAAAAGGGGGAATGATTTAATTACATTCTAAAAATGCAAGCACTTATAGCTCAAAAAGGGACATTGAAAAAACAGAGATCATCTCTAAAACATACTACAGTGGACTTTGGATAATGACAAAACTTGGTTCCCCATGTAGCATCGTTAAACGATTTTTGTCGTTATGCGATCTCTATGGGAGATGCCCCGCATGACGACAAAAAACGTTGTTATCCGGACAACGACAATGTTGTTATCTGGACAATGACTTTTTGGTCATTATGCGGGGCATCACGTGGGGCATGACAGATGCATCGTTATGTGGTTTTAACATTATCCGAACGCGTCACTATCCGAGGTACCACTGTACTTAAAAGTAAAAAACAACATGTCTTTAGCCTTTAAACATTTTGATAAGAACACATAGAGAAAATTAATCTACAGTAAGTGCTCACCAGCCAAACTAGTTTGAACCTATGGACTAACATACTTGTTGACTTCATATGTTCCAAGATGCTGTTACAAGCTTATATGTGTTGCTTGTAACTAGTGTGGGTGGCATGGCTTGTTGCATTGTGTTGTGTGTGTGTGCGTGTATGTGTATCTCCTGCCTCCCTGTATGTATATTTTTCCCAAATGTTTTCATTTTCCTTCAACTATATAAACAACTGGCATTTTCTGGGGACATGAGTTACAGAGCTTGATTATAAAGTCAGAAAATTTACAACTGATTTTTTTTTTTTTGCTTTTGCTGAGAGTGAAAAATACAACTTCTGCCTGACATGTTGCTTTGATGGGAGATTCTAGCCCTTGTTCTAATTAACAGATGAGCTCATCTGCCAGGGAAGTGAGTTGCACTGTGTGTAAATTACTTGGGTTCTAATCTACCAGGATTATAATATGCTATACAGCGATGGTGATCCTTGGCACTCCAGCTGTTCTTGAACTTCAATTCCCAGATGCCCTGATTAGAAGGAGTGCTGACTTGGGCTTCTGGTAATTGAAGTCCAACAACACCTGGAGTGCCAAGATTTGCCATAATGCTGCTGTGGGTTTAAAATGCTGGTGGGTGGGCTAAAACTTGCTCAGGAAACAAGTCCCCCCCCCCAAATTGTTTGCTTTCACACCTGACTGTCAGGCATAAATGAGATTCTTTTATACAATGACCTTGATTTCAGACTTGGTTGGAGATCTTGCCAATTTTTTTCAGTAACTTAAGTAAACTACCATTCAAACCTCATTTTTTAAAAAAAGAATACTCTTTACATTCTAAGAGCTGCTTTTTCTACACTTTCTGTTAATTATTTTAATAACTGTATAATAGTTGTGTGCCATCAAATCAATTCTGACTCATGGGAACCCTCTCCGGCATTTTCTAGGAAGTGAATATACAGAAGTGATTTACCTTTCCTCTCTTCTGAGAGCATCCTAGGACTGTGCAGCTTCCCATGACCGAACAGCCTGGCTAATCTCCATGGAGGCAAAGTGGAGAAATAAACTTCCAATGTCCAGCTCTGCAACCAGATACTTAAACTACTGAGTTATCCAGCCAGTAACTTAATTATTTTATCACTCTGTATATTCAAAATGTCTCATCTTGACAGGCTTTTGATATTATAACTTGGAACTGTGATCTGTGTAAGAGTTCACTCTTGGTAAATACTTATAATTGCTACACTCCCTGTCTTTGGGGTATAGCCTCATATTCTGGCAGTTAGGTTAGGTCTTCTTTCAGCAAACTTCTGAGCACATCTGGGGGTAATTTATCTACTTTACAAAATATGAATATCAGGTAAAGTGACTGTTTAAAAAGAGATAGTAGGTAGATAAAGGTAAAGGTCACCCTTGCTCAAAAGCCAGTCATATCAGACTCTAGGGTTCAGTGCTCATCTCTGTTTACAGCAAAAAGGCCAGCGCTGTCTGAATCTTCAGATGTTTCCATGGGTATGTGGCAGGCATGACTAGATGCTGGAGTGCATGGAATGCTGTTTACCTTCCCACTGAAGTGGTACCTACTTATCTACTTGCAATTTCTTGCTTTTGAACTGCTAGTTTGGCAGGAGCTGGGATAGAGACAGAAGCTCACTCTGTCATGCAGTACTCGGGTCTAGAACTGCCAACTTGCTGACCTTCCAGTCATCAAGTTCAGCATCTTAACCACTAAGCCACCACAGTCCCTAAAAAAGAGAACAGGTTAGCTATAAATACAAACAGAGGAAAACAAAGTTCCAGAGAGAAAGAAATTACCTTTTGGCAAAAATGCTGTGATTAAGCAAGCAACACCTGCCATGATGGCACTTGATATAAAGAGAGGGCGCCGACCAATACGGTCAATTGTCAGTAAGATTAAAAAAGCTGCAGGCAATTCCATCAGTGCTGAGATAAAGAACTCCAAATAAAGGTTTCCTTCTATGATGCCCAGACGCAGGACAAGCCCTTGGTAAACCACTGCGCTTGTGAACCTTAAAAAAGCAGAACAAAAACATGGAAGCTGAAAAGGATTCAGAACATCCTGGTTGGTGTGGGAATGGCCAAACAACAACACTACAGAGGTAACAGAAGGAGGACTTACCAGGCATACATTAGGATAAGAGTGATTTTTCTCATCTGTGGAGTTCTAAACAGATCAAGCACTGATGGATTGTTAATCTCATTGTCACAAACTGTGATCTGAGTAACAGAAGAAGAAAGCAGAAGTTACGTCATCACTAAAATAAATGGTGACACAGAGAAATGGCACAGAAACAAAATGGCACAAATACAGGTTGAGAACAGGTGGGCTGAACAGGTGGGCTCATGTTCTGTAGCAATGATCTTTGGTTTTATATATTTGAAAATTAAATGACAAAACATTTGCATAATCCCAATAACTGCAGTGGCTCAAGTCGCTAAGACGCTGACTGGGAAGCGGAAGGTCAGCAGTTCGATTCCCGAGTACTGCAGGACGGAAATGAGCTCCCGTCTTCATCCCAGCTCCTGCCAACCTAGCAGTTCGAAAGCAAGAAATTGCAAGTAGATAAATAGGGACCACTTCGGTGGGAAGGTAACAGCGTTCCGTGCGCTCCGGTGTCTAGTCATGCCTGCCACATGACCACGGAAACATCTGCAGAAGCAGACAGCGCTGGCTCTTCGGCTTAGAAACAGAGATGAGCACTGCACCCTAGAGTCGGATACGACTGGCTTTCGAGCAAGGGAAACCTTTACCTTTAATCCCAATGATGGCTAATACCCACCATGGCTACTGAGATGCGGAGGTCACTAGGAGGGCAGGAAAAGGGACAGCAGAGAAAGAAGCAAAGACAACCCTGTGTAGATTACTATCTGACCTTTTCACTTAAAAGGTCAATTGGGCATGTGTGATCACATCTGCTTTTTCTGCTGGGGAAAAGGCTATCATCCTTTATAAGTGCCCACATCTCCTGATTAAATAACCCACACAGGGAGAGAACAGAACAGCCTTGTTTGCTGCTTATTTGCAGCTCTACTGAAGGTAGGAGGAATGGTAAAAGGAACTACTTAACAAGCTGCAACAAGGGTTTCTTCACTAGCTTTGTTTTGTGTTTGTATGTTTATTTCCCCCTAGTATACAAACTGGAAGGCGTGGAGGTCAGCAGTTCAATTCCCAAGTACTGCAGGGTGGAATGTCCCAGCCCCAGCCCCTAGCAGTTTGAAAGCAAGAAACTGCAAGTAGATAAATAGGTACCATTTTAGTGAGAAGGTAAACAGTGTTCTGTGCACTCTGGTGTCTAGTCATTCCTGCCACATGACCACAGAAACGTCTGCAGAAGCAGCACTGGCTCTTCAGCTTTGAAACAGAGGTGAGCATTGAACTCTAGAGTCAGATACAACTGGCTTTCAAGCAAGGGTGGCCTTTACCTTTACCTTTACTAGTATAAAAACACTGACACCAAGGTTTTAAAAAAGTCTTGCCAGCATTGCAAGTTGACTTATTGTTGTAAAAGGAAATCTTGCAAATAGAAGCTGTGCTTTGCCTCCTTCTCTTTTGTGTGTGCGCCATGAACAAGCCTAAACTAATGCAAATGGATCTGCTTTAAAAAAAAGTAGAGGTTTTGGGGGGAACTATGAATAGGGAGAGGGAACTTTGTACTGATTTGCATTTCCTTTTGTGTCATGTGATCAGCAGGGGAAAAATGCAAGGTACCCCACCTCAAACCTGTAGTATTTCCTACATTTGTCTCCAGTGCAGTTGTACTCTTGCTCATGGGTACTGCTGACTCACTGAAATTATTACCAACTAGCCGATTACCTGGCCTTGCTCGGGTCCGTCCCCCCATATGTGTGTCCAGCCACCTGTGTCAGGCCCCTGCCCAGCTCAATTACATCACAATCGGGTGACCTACCTGTGGCTGTGACATTAGCATCACTATGGATACTACCACTGGGACATACCCTCCTGTTGAATATACTTCCCTTTGCAGATCAATTTAGGGGCATAACCCCCCCCCATGGGGTTCGTGACCCCCGCAGTGACCATTCAGCATGCCCAAGGTACGTGTGTGCCACATTACAGCACGATAGATGCAGGGGTGTAGATTTGTTTTCATCACATACAAGAGGACACCTCTGCTTTATATATATACTAGCATATTTTGCCCGGCGGTGCCGGGCTTTTTAAAATTGTATTGGATAGTAAAGGTTTTTTTTCTTGTACCGATGGTGCTGGGCTGTTTTAAATGGTGTTGTAAGGTTTTGTGATTTTGTGGCGGACTTGCGCTCCCAGTGTTTTTTGGTTTGTTTGTTTGTTTGTTTTGCGTGCTGGGCTCTTTATATTGGTTTTTGAAGGTTTTTGTTTTATGTTTATGCAAATTTTTATTTAATTTTAATTTATTTAATTTTATTTAATTTTATTTAGTTTAAAATTTAATTTTGGTTTTTTAAATCTTTATTTTTACACATTTTTTCTTTTTTTCTTTTTTTTAGTGAAAAGTGATTTCTGTTTTTTTTTTTAGATTAGTGTGATTATTTTTTAATGTTTTTATAACTTATTTGATTAATTTTGGAATTAATCTTATTATTTTCAATATTTTTGAATGTTTTTTCTCTTTTGGCCTCTGGGTGGGGGTGGTGAGCTTTTCTTCCTTTCTATAATTGTTCTCGTCTGTCCTCTGAGTGTTGCTTCCGGTAGGTTTTTTATTTTATTTTCTCATTTGAGTTCCGGTCCTCATGGATAGAAGACGTCTTTTGGTAAGCTCTCTGGGTTTTTTTGGGTGTGTGTGTGGTGGTTTGGATTTTTTTGGGGTGGTGGTGGTCTGTGTGTTTTTTCTTGTTTGTTTTTGGCTTTTTTGTGTTTCCTTTTTGGATTTTTGAGTGTTTTTGATTGTTTTTGTTTTGTGTTTTTGTTTTTACTTTTTCAGGGGGGTGGCTTTCCTTCCCACGGGCCATGCTGGCTGGCCCGTGGGAAGGAAGGGCATTGGCGGGGGGCTTTCTTTCCCACGTGCCATGCTGGCTGGCCCGTGTGAAGGAAGGGCAATGTCGGGGGGTGCTTTCTTTGCTTTCTTCTCCACGGGCCATGCTGGCTGGCCCGTGAGGAAGAAGGGCAGTGGCAGCGGGGGGTTCCCTTTTTTTCCCCGCAGGCCATGCTGGCTGGCCCATGGGGAAGAAGGGCAGCTGCGGCGGGGGGTTCCTTTTTTTCCTCCACGGGCCATGCTGGCTGGCCCGTGGGGAAGAAGGGCAGCGGCGGTGGTTTTTTTTTAACTTTTATTTTTCTTGCGCTGGCTTGCCCATCAAAAGGAAGGGCAGCGGCGGTGGGGGGGTCTTTTTTCCCCCACGGGCCATGCTGGCTGACCCGTGGGGAAGAAGGGCAGCGGCGGCGGGTGTTTTTTTTACTTTTATTTTTTGCGCGCAGGCCGCTTCAGGGTTTGGCACGCTAATGGCGCGCAGGACGCTGGGGCTTGTAGTTTTGCCTGCGTGTGTTTGCTTACTGTGGCGGTTTTTTTCCTGCGGCTTTTTTTATTTGCCACGGTGGGTTTCCGAACATTCCTTTTGCCACGCCGCTCAGCCTGATAGGCTCTGGCATGGCGCGGCGCAAGGGACATTGGGAATTGAAGTTCCCTTTTTTTGTTTGCAACTGGGGGGCTCCTGCCTCTGGGTCGAAAATTTCAACCCGACAGTTGCCTGCGGACTGGGTTCGGGCGAGTGAACGGAAGCCCATTACGGGCTAGTGGGGCCTGCTGCAACATCCTTTGTCACATTCCAATGGTTAATGCACCATTTTATAGGTATAGATATATAGATTATTGATTATTAATTTGCCTCACTAACTTTAGTAAATCTACTCTAAGAATGCCTAGGTCTGGATTCAGCTGATAAACTTAAGATGAAATGGGGCAATGTAGTTTGTGGAAAATCAGTAACAGAATTTCCAGCTCTCTCCCTTGCACATTTGTAGGAGGGGATCATGGGAATGCAAAAATACTACAGAGTCTTTGTGGTAAATAAAAGAAGAGATAGTCTCTATTAATATACGAATGCAAAATCTTTTCCAGAAAGAGTAGGGGTTAGAGATCACTTGACGATGCACAAAAACCTAAAAACACCACCGTGACTTCTTTGTGGTAAATGTTACAGAATTATTTAGGGGGGGGGGAGAGAGAGAAGTGTAATGCTTTATCACATTATGTAAAAAATACATAATGGGCATTGTAATTACAGCAGATCTACAGTGCCACAGTGTTCAATGCCGCCCAGCTTTCAGAGGTTACAACAGAGATCATCACCAAGGCACTGAATGCCTGTTGAAGAGTTACACTATGGTATATTTTCTTCAAATTCCAAAGAATTACTTGAAACATAGATCTACTTCATCTGGAAATAAACTCAAGTGAGTACAGGATGTGAAATCTGATCTTCCCATTATTGTACTTCCAGAAGCATGGTGTTTTTGTTGGGCTCAGAGCCCAGAGTGACAGACCTTGAACATCCAAAAGAACTCTGGAGTAGTTACAAAGGGAAGCTTAGAAGCCACACAAGGCTAACCAGCTGCTGTTGCAAACACAATAGCTTGTGAATACTAAAACTCTGTCTTAGATCTCAAGGTATTACATGGGGAAAGGAATACAAGCCTAGGTATGAAGCTGTGAAGGCTCTCAAATAATAAGAGGACACTGAACAAACCAAATAAGCTTCAGCAGATAGAGACCACAGAGTCTGTAACCATTCCTTGTCAACTACCTTCAGCACGATCTCTTAAGAGAGGTAGGCAACCTACAGCTCACGGGCCAAATCCAGCCCACAGCACCAAATAATCTGGCCCTTGCTCCAGCCACCGCCACTGCCGGACTCGGCCACAGACTCATTTATGGCTGTCGTAAACATGTTGGCTGGGGGACCACCAGTCTGGCCCTCTCAACTGCTTATTGGATAGTAATGTATGGGATGGTTTTATTATTTTAAAGATAACTGGGAAAGCTGGGAAAACTCTAAGTACAGTCAGACCTCAAGATAAGAATCTTTGATTTAAGAAAAACTCGAGATACATCCAGAAATCTCAGGAGAAAAATCAGATTTGAAATACAAAATTTTAATAGGATTTTTGAGATACAAAATTCAATGCATTCCTATGGGAAATTCAAGACAATTTTTTTTCGAGATACAACCAACCTCGAGGAACGAATTAAATTTGTATGTAGAGGTTTGACTGTACTTTAAGACTGGACTTAAAGTGTTCACTCTTTAAGTCAACCCATATCTGTTGAAAGTATTATGCTAGCCTTGACCCTCTGTTCTCCTATTCAACATGGAAGCGCAACTGTTTGAACAGGGAGAAGCTACTGTACATGGACAGTTTCTCCATGTAATTCCACCACACTCCTGTATTGGGGTTCTACTCATGCAGCAGCTTTTCGCTCTTCATAGTGTAACATTTATGTTTTTGATACAATGATAAGGTGGTTAGATAGAGATAAAATGTTTCCTTCAGTGCATTTGAGCTCCAGCTATATGTTCTTATCTAATTTAATTTTATCCCTGGTCATGAAATATTGCCCAGGAACCTCTCTCCCTTCCTTCTGAGAACTCATTCCACAAACACCAGACATGAAACTGCCAAAATGAAGTCACCTTTTGGTGAATTCATTCCATAGTTCTTTTTGCCTGATCTAGTGTGAGAAAGATTAGTTGGCACAAGGTTGTCATTACCAGGGGTACGCCCAAATTTGGTTCAGAAATACCACAATCTTCAAGGAGGTTCTTTCCATGTACACCACAAAGTCTATCATAGTCTGTCAGAAAAATCTTCTTGTCAGAAATTATTCGGGGTTGACAGGATTTTTGCGGAGAAACTCCACTCAGGGGACACCTGAATGAGGCTCCTTTCATGTCCCCAAGAGCTGGACAGAGAAGGGCGCTCAATCAGTCATGCAGTACACGGGGCTTGAACCGCCAACTTGCCAGTCTTCCAGCTAACAAGGTGTTGAGTCCGGACAAAGAAGTAATCTAACCAGGAGGATTGGGTTGACAACAGTAATCTTTATTCAGCTCATGATCCGGACTGGGGAATATGTTCACGGTGACCTGCTTATATACAGTGGAATTGGCCGTTGCAAGAAGAAGATACATTTCGGTGGGCTTCCGGAGAAGCGGGAAGATTCAATACAGCGAATCAGTGATCTAGGCTGCTTTTTGAAATACGCGCCTTTGGAAAATGGCACGCAGCTTCGCCTTAGACTTCCGGCGAAGCTGACACACAAATAATAAAATGCTTGGACACAACACAAGGTGAGCTTCTTAACCACTAAGCCACTGCAGCCCCTATGCATTAACAGACTATGATTTCTGACATCATAGTCTGTTAATGCAGCCCTCTGAACAGTGCCACCTTCAGATCTGTAGGTACAACAGTAAAAGCAGTTTGATTTAAGTGTGGCCTCCTCTATCAAATGATCTGAATTTCCTGGTGTGACTTGCTAGTGAATGCAAGTGCATTCAAATTTTGCTTGCTATATACCCTTAGCATGATGACAAGTCAGAATTCTGTAGCACCTGAACATGGTTTAAACACTGAGGTGTATACACTTTGGAACATATGAGGACTTTCACCAGTTGTCATTTGTGTTTTAAATGGATATAGCAGTACTGAAAAAAAGAAAATAATCTTCAATGCCATACTGTATGCCACTTGGATATACAGCAAATGATAGGCGGTATGTGAATGTTTCAAAATAAATAAATAAAATTAAAATAGAGCAATAGCCAGTCAAGTACCTCAGAAAAATGTTGTGGAAGGCATTTCCCATTGTCTTTGGCAACAGACTGCATAATTTTTAGGGCCTTTTCTCCTTTTTTGCGAGTCAGGAGCCACCGTGGAGATTCAGGTATCTGCCTGCCAAAGAAGATAAGTCAATGAGGATGTGTGTAGTCCTAACAATATCAAGAAACCAATGAGATTTACTGTCTATAAGTATAAAGTAAACTAATCAACATCCATGGGAGGTTTTGTGGTTTTTTTGCCTTTTAATTTTTTCCTGGCAAACCTTCCTGTAATATTCATTCACCGGAGCGGGCGGGGGGGGGGGGGGAGAAGAATTTTAGAGATGTAGCAAGCAAGTTTATAATACACACAGAGTAAAACAGAGTGTAACAGCCATGTGATCCTAATGATTTCAATTGTTCTAACAGGTAGAATTAAAGTATGCTTGACTTATGTTAATGTTTCAAAATGGCCACCCCCATTGTGCAGGCAGGGCAAAATGGCTATCAAGCCCTCAAAGCTGACTGAGAAAGCATGACCTGGCCCCTGGCTTGAAAAAGTTGGGAACCCCTGTTTTAAGCTAATCTGCTGTTTTTTGTTTTATTACGCCCTTTTGACCAACATCCTATTGTAGTCTCAATTCACAAAGTATCACAAAGGCACCTTATTCATAATGAGAGCACCAATGTCTCTCACCTACCTACCCACTCATTTGGAGGTAACTTGAGAAACAGTGACTGTGGTTGGGGGGAGCATGGCCCCGGCAACCATGCCACCACCCCTGCCCCACCACCTAACCTACCCTCCCTAACCTCCGCTGACCACACTTACCCTTTGTCGGCTCCGGCTGGGTCTTTGAAAGTCTTTCCCTCCCGTCGCGGCCTTCTGCGTAGGGAGAAGCACTGGACTGTCCTTCGTCTCTGTGGGTGACGTGGAAAAGGACAGTCCGGTGCTTCTCCCTATGCAGAAGTGTTTCCCAAAGGGAACCGATTCATCTTCCTAGAAGGACGGAGGCCAAAATGTTCGGCCCCCGTCTTCCAAGGAGGACAAACACCTTAAAAACAGGAGACAAAGGCCAAGCAGGGAACACCGTTCTCGGCCTCCGTCTCCCACAACCACCCCATAGCTTGAGGGGGAGGATACCCCCCTCTCCTCCCCCAAGCTTTGGAAAGACAGCAGGGGGAAAAAAATTCCCCTACAGCCGGGACAAGTCACCACTGTAGCATGGGGGGTGGGGAAAGAGGATACCCCTCTCTTTCCCCCCAACCAATGCTTCGGCGAGGCAACAGGGAAAAACTATGTTTCCCCCCGCAGCCTCGAAGGCCTGCCCAAGCTGGCCCATAGCTTGGGGGGAGGGGATACCCCTCCTCTCCCCCCCCCAAACCCAGGCTATGGCAAGGCACTGGCCGGCCCCTCTGTTAAAAAACATAAATAAATAAAAGAATCCCCCCCACCCCAACGCAAGGATTTAACGCGGCTTGGCCAGCAAGGCAAGGCCACATTAAACCTCCCAACCACCCAACACACATACACACTCACACACACACACAAACATAAAACCCTGCCACCCACAACAAAAAACCCGGAGCACTTACGGAGACGTGTTCTCTCCATGCCGACTAAAACCAACTGAATTTTTTAAAAAACCATCAAAAACTCTTAAAATAAGAACTGCCTTCAGGCCGTAAGAGTAAAAACAATCAAAAACAATTTAAAAAACACCAAACACAGTACTCTTAAGCACAGCCCCACCTAGAGGCCACAAGAGTAAAAACAGTCAAAAATAATTAAAACGAAATAAACAATTCAATAAATAAACAAATTCAAAGAAAGTCAAAAACAACAAATTCAAAACCCCACTACCCAAACCACCCCTATTCCCTCCCCCCAAAAAAAACCCCCCACACACACCCAAGAAACTGCCCGGCAAGGCCGGCCACCAATATGCTAGTATTATATAAAATGAAATTTGTAACAAGACTTTCTACCATAGAGAGGGAATTTATGGTGTTCTACTTTTTATTGGAAGAAAGACTGTGGTGGCTCAAGTGGTTAAGATGCTGAACTCACTGACTGGAAGGTTGGAGTTTGATTCCTGGGTACTGTACTGCATGATGGCATGAGCTTGCGTCTCTGTCCCAGTTGCTGCCAACCTAGCAGTTTGAAAGCTAGAAATTGCAAGTAGATAAATAGGGGCCACTTTGGTGGGAAGGTCAACAGGGTTCTGTGCTCTCCAGTGTTGAGGCATGCCTGCCACATATCCACAGAAACATCTGCAGACGCAGATGGCTATAAACAGATATGAGCACTGAACTGTAGAGTCAGATACGACTGGCTTTTGAGTAAGGGAAAACTTTACCTTTTATTGGACTGCAACTCTCATAAACCTTCACTACTACAGTGAGGGGAGATGCTGTCCACCAATATTGGTAATGACTGATGTCCCCCACCATTTTCATTGTACAAGAATCACATTGTAGCAGCTGGCTGGACAGCTCAGTGAGTTAGCTAGCTGGCTATGGAACCAGGAGTCAGAAGATCAATTTTCCCTTAGTGCCTTCCAGGAAAAGAGCCATATTGTGGAGTCTTAGCCAAACTGCATGGTGCCAAGCAGTGTTGAGCAGCTCCAGGTGCCCACAGGTGCCCGGGTAGCGGAAATTCCCCCAGGCCATGCCTACTTGGTCAGCCACGCCCACCTCCCTACCCCAGGCTATGGTGTAGGGAGGACAAGTGGGTGTGGCCCACAGTTAGCCACACCCATGGTGGGGGTAGTAAATTTTTTTGCAACACATCACTGGTGCCAAGGCTCCCTTGCAAGAATGGAATGGTAAACTATTTATGAGTAGAGCATACCTAGAAAACCCTGGAAAACATCATCATGAGTTATAACTTATTTGATATGTAATTATTCTTATTATAAATGTTTTAAGAAGTCTACAATTTTACAATTAAAACCTATATTAAATAAGTCGTTATGTGAAAGTAAAAGAAGCAAACAACAAAATTACCAGTAATACAAGAGGAAAAGGAAGTTGGGGAGTGTCGTAGCAAGCTGGAGCCACTGCCATGTGGGAATTAAATATGCAATTCCAGGAAGAATTATAACTCCAAGGGTGAAGAAGACCTGAATGACAATCCCAACAATTCGTCGCTCATCTGAGCTGACAATTTCTGTTACTGAATTGATAAAAAGACAAACAAAACCCATTGAAAGGCAGCAGTTAATTAAAAACATGAAGAAGGTGGTAGTTAGCAGGTATGTTATTGCATATGGACAGTTTCCCCCTTGATACTATTGTCTTCCTCCTCTATGTAAGTACAGTATACAGAAGACAATCTGCATCACAAATACTGCATTTGATGCTTAGGACTGTGTTGCCTGGTTCAGACATAAAGATAGGGAGTTAAGTTATATTTTACATTCACTCTTTCAATCATCATTTTTCTCCTCTTCTGTGCACTCTAATGCAATACTTCCAGGGTTCGTTAAACCACAGTTTCCCATAATACTGCCAGGAAACTTGATTTGGTTTCTGATGGACAAACAAAAATCCTGACTGACTGAGATCAAATCACGGCAGTTTCGTTGATGCCAAGTAAGGAGCTGTAATATAATGAACCTTAGACGTTTTTAATTATGCTGTGTACGAATTTGGGAAAAGGAAGAGGGCAAAGCAGAGGCAACAGGGAATATGTAAAGACAAACTTATTCCTGGTTTAATAATTCACATTTTATCAAACCAAAATTATTACACTTAAATGCAGCCTCTGATTCAGCTCTGAGTGAGATGATACATGCTTGTATCATTTGTTACTCTCATCCATACCTGTCAAGTTTTGGATTTGGAAATAAGGGAAATTTCCTGGCAAATAAGGGATACTTGACAGCTATGCTTATCCTGTGCTGCCCTCCAATGGCGGCAATAGGGCATTGCAGTCTAATTAATAAGGGATGCCAGCGGGAAAGAGGGTAAAATAAGGAGTTTTCCCGGCCTAAAAGGGATACTTGACAGCTATGCTCTCATCTCTGAAAGGCTGTATGTGAAAAGATATGTCTTAAGTACACACACATCTATCATGAGATATTACATTTTCCCTTTCCTAGTTAAGTTTGGTTTCTGCCCACCTTAGCTTTGTAAATAGCAGATTTATAGCATGAGATTTTGGCTCTGAATATGGATTACCTGTGAAAGGGCTCTGGGTTTGAACTAGACATGACATTAAATACAACTTTACATTAAATGAACATAGTTTCTCTCTCTTCAGAGAAAAGCAAATAGCAGCTGTTGCATAGACTGATTATCATCAGAATCACAGGAGTGGAGAGCAAAATTTTAAATATTTCCTTCTTAGTTGTGGTCCCAATACTACTGTACCCAATGTGCTGTAGTGGAAAGAGTGATGGAGAAGGATTCAAGAGTCCTTGGATTGAATCCTCGCTCAGCCATGTTACCTCACTCAGGATGTGGAACTGGTAACACCATTCCTTACATACAGTATTTCACTTATCTTGAAAATCTGTTAGGATTATTATAAATAAGTTCCAATTCAAAGGCACAGAACTTTACATTAGTGATCACCAGAAACAAAAATCAAACACTGCTTCGATGCCACTCATCGCATTCCAGATTTCCACCCGCAGTGACATCACTACTTCTGGAATAGAAAAATAATTGTTTTTAGATGGCTCGATCACTGAATTGTCCCCCTTCTCCTTCTTGCAATTTGGCAATGTTCACAATTGACCCTGTATGGAAAGCTGTTGCCAAATTACTTAACTCAAACAAAAATCTTTCCTATCCACCTTCTTGT
This sequence comes from Bradypodion pumilum, assembly GCA_035047305.1. Classification (NCBI taxonomy): domain Eukaryota; kingdom Metazoa; phylum Chordata; class Lepidosauria; order Squamata; family Chamaeleonidae; genus Bradypodion; species Bradypodion pumilum. Next base: position 96,424,716 of record JAWDJD010000001.1, read on the forward strand.
CCCTCCCACTCTAGAGATGGACAAGGAAACATGAATCACACCTTACCAATCACAAAGCTGGTCATCCAGGTTCCTTTCCCAAACACACCTTGTAGGAAACGAAATACTGAAAACACTACAATGTTTGGAGCAAAGGCCACTATGAGACCACACAACCCTGCACCAAAGGAAGAGAAGAGATAAATGATGATTCTGCCGTATCTGTAAAATAAAATAAAAGAAAGCACAAATTTTTAAAAAGAAGTGGGATAAACATTTTTAAATGCCTTGCAAAACATCCCTCCTGGATATAGAAAGAAGGACTTTAATAAAACAAACACCCTTCCAATCTATTATCTTCTGGTTTACTGCACTTTGCAGCTGCATCAGATTTTCTTGCAGCACTGCTATACTCAAACTGTGGCTTTGCAGTGCTATGGTTCAGTTATACAGTACATTCATTTGTTTCAGGATAGGATTATTCATCTAATGCAAGCGCGGCGCCAAAATGGCCGCCGCGCCCTTTGCGGGCCCCCCCCCACAGGACAGAGAATCCGGGTAGTTAGGGGCGTGGCCAGCTCCCTTATAAAAGGGGTGGCCACGAGGCAGCCGCGCTGCCATTTTGCCTCAGCGACGGAGCGGAGAAGTTTTTCCCCCTGCGCCTCCGTCGCTCGTTGGTATTGCCGGGAAGCCTTTGGGTCGATTTTGCTTAGCTAGCTTCCCTTTTTTGCTCGAGATGCCTTCCAAAAAGAAGGCTGCTGCGAATTCAGCTCGGGCTGTTAGGAGGCGCAACCCAGGTCGGAGGACCGTGGTGCCGCCTCCTCAACAGCCACCTTTGCCATCCCCGGCCGGGGCTAGTGGCTTGGGGTCTATCGCACCTTGGCCCGTTCAGAGTGCGGGCGCGGAGGGCGCTCCGGCCCGCGGCCCGCGAGCGGTGGACACCGCTCCTCCTTCCGCCCAACCCGTTGGGCCGACTACTTCTGGGCCGCAGCCTCTCCCGGGGCCCTCTAGCCTTGGGGGGTGGCCCGGTGCCCCGCCTTGGCTGGTTTCCTCACCAGCCCTACCGGGCTTCGGCCCTGGCCAATGGCCATATCTGGGCCATGGGGCGCAGGGAACTGTCCCCATGCAAGGGTCAGGTGGGCCGGCCGGCTCTTTACCCATGGTTACTGTAGACACCTTACTGGCCCGTATTGCGGCCTTAGAGGAGTCTTTGGCCCGGGCCAGTCAGGCGGGTGCCCCTTTCGGGGTACCTTTGGAGGCGCTATCGGCAGCAGGACAACGGCCGGCGGGGAGGGTTGAGCTGCTGCAGGCGGGTGGCGCGGCTCCGGCCACTGCCTCGCAGCTCCCCAGCCAGCAACCTGGCGCGGGTCAAGCCCCGGTGATGAGCTCTACATCGGTCGTGAGCTCCGACGCCCCCAGTGGGCCGGAACCCCCGTTGGGGGTGGCCCGCGGGGGTGCAGCATGTGAGTATATGGTGCAAACGAGTACATCCACACACATTCCCAATATGGGGGGGACCTTTCAGTGGCCTTGGCCTCGCGCGGGTGGTGCAGGGGCTACGCCGCTGGCGACCCACCCGGCGACAACTACTGCCACCATGCCCGCTGGGGTGGGCATTGGTTCTTACACTGCTGGGAACGTACTTGGGGTGGCAGGGTTAACTCAGGCCCCTTTGGGTAGGCCAGCTATCCCCTTTTCGGCTTTGCCGACGGCAGGGTATTCCCTGCCATTGGGTGATCACTTGGCTCAGGCTACCAGAGAAAGGATATGGCGAGGGGAGTACGTGGATATCTTCTCACTCCTGAACAGAGAGCCCACTAAGGAAGAAAGGGAGGGTCAGGATGAGAAGGACAAGGAGCAGGCACGCCGCCGTAAGCCGCCGCGTACCTGGGCTAACTGGCTCCCCGCTTATTTGATATACATGGCGGTGTATTTGAGGGCGCGGCCGGATCTAGCTATTCCCATGGTCCAATATTTGGACAACATATACAGGGCGATGGTAGATTTCCCGGGCCCCTCATGGCTAGCATATGATGAGGAATTCCGTATGAGGATTCCCCTGCACCCCGAGATGAGATGGGATGAGCCGTGCCAGAGACTGTGGCTCTTGTATATGACACCCACACGTCCTGCCCCGGGGGATAGATACCATTGTGGACATGCGGTCCAGCGAGCAGCTCCAGCGCAGGTTACCCGCCAAATGGCGGGGCAGGGGGTTCCAGCCCGCCTGCTGTGCTGGACTTTCTCGTCCAATGGTTCCTGCAGTCGGAAGAACTGCAGGTATAAGCACGAGTGTCCCACATGTTCTGGTCCCCATGCAGCCTCTGCTTGTCCCAAGCCTGGGGGGGTGCGAGGCAGAGGGAGGGGTGGACAGTGGGCTGGCAAGCCTGTCACGGATGGAGCTAGTTCTCCGAAAGGCCCCCTCCCCAATTAAGGTGGACATGCTGGAGCGCTGGCTCGCATCGTACCCAAGGGGAGAGGACAGGGAGTACCTCATCCAAGGTTTTAAGCAGGGATTTCGTATCCCTTTTATGGGTGATAGATCTCCTCAGGATGCTCCCAACCTTTTATCCCTCAGAGGAAGGGAGGAGGTAGCCGAGGCCAGCATTAAAAAGGAGTTAGACGAGGGCAGGGTCGCCGGACCTTTTCCCGCACCCCCTTTTCCCAACCTTAAGGTTTCACCATTGGGTTTGGTTCCTAAAAAGTCCCTAGGTGAGTTTCGCCTTATTCATCATTTGTCCTACCCAGCCGGCCGATCGGTCAAAGATGCGATACCTGATGACCTTTGTTCGGTCAGGTATACATCGTTCGACCATGCGCTGCGCATGGTGCGCTCGTGTGGCCCGGGTGCCTTGCTGGCCAAGTGCGACATTAAGTCAGCTTTTCGCCTCTTGCCGGTGCACCCGGGCGACTTTGAATTGCTGGGTTTTAAATTTAAAGGGGAGTATTATTTTGATAAGGCCATGCCTTTTGGCTGCTCCATATCATGCTCGGCTTTCGAGCGTTTTAGTACCTTCCTAGAGTGGGCTTTCGTCCGCAGGTCAGGGTCCCGGTCTGTAGCCCATTACCTGGATGACTTTTTATTCGGGGGTGAACGGGGCTGGGACACGTGTGCACGTCTCCTCAATACATTTCAGACGCTAATGCAGGAACTGGGTGTCCCTTTAGCGCCCGAAAAGACCGAGGGCCCGTCGACCAAACTAGTATTCCTGGGGGTTGAGATTGATACAGTAGTACAGGCTTCTAGGTTACCAGGTGATAAGGTGTCCAGGATAGTGACCCTTATCTCGGAATTGCTGGCTAAGCGTACGGCATCCCTGAGGGAACTGCAGGTGCTACATGGGCACCTCAATTTTGCCTGCAGGGTGGTCGCACCGGGCAGGGCTTTCGCCCGGCGCTTATGCGACGCCATGGCAGGGTTATCCAGGCCCCACCACAGAGTCAGGCTTACCCGGGGTATCAGGGCAGACATGTTTGTCTGGTTGCAATTCCTGAGGGAGTTTAATGGGGTCTCATTTTGGAGGTCTGACCTCCTGGCATCCCCCAATTTCCAGATCCAGTCTGATGCCTCAGGATCCCTGGGTTATTGGATGTACTTCAATGGGAAGTGGGCCTATGGTGGGTGGCCACCGGCATGGGCAGGCACAGGTCGCCTGCGGGATCTCACATACCTGGAATTTTTTCCCATTCTGGGGGCTTTGATGCTATGGGGCGAACAGTGGGCTAATTCGGTGGTGCATTTCTGGTGCGACAATGCTGCCGTGGTGCACATTGTCAATGCACAGACTTCTAAATCGCCCAGGGTCATGGATCTAGTGCGCCATTTTGTGCTGCGCTGCCTGCGCCTCAACGTCTTGTTCAGGGCCAGGCATGTCCCAGGGGTTAATAACGATATTGCTGACGCTTTGTCCCGCCTGCAGATCTCCCGGTTCCGCGCCTTGGCCCCGGATGCGGAGGAATTTCCCTCGCCACTCCCGGACGAGATGTGGACTATTGGCAAGGAGAGGTGAACCGGGCGATTGGCCTGTCACTAGCGCCACGCACGCGTAAGGCGTATCAACAAGCATTCAATTTGTATAGGGCTTTTGCTACTCGATTTCAATGGCCAGAGACCTGGCCCATCCCGGTGGACCATGTTCTGCGGTTCATGGTTCACCTGCATGCACAGGGCCTTGCACCTCGCACCATAGCATCCAAGCTCTCGGCGTTGGCTTTTATGGCCAAAGTAGGGGGTCATGTGGATACCACCTCTGACTTCCGTGTGAGACACGTTTTGGAGGGGTGGGTGCGCGAGCGCGGGCGTTGCCCGGATGACCGGCACCCTATTTCCCCAGGGGTTCTTACCCAGTTGGCCCGGGGCTGGCCAGGCCTCTGTTTTGATCATTATGAGGCAGCCCTTTTTCATGCAGCCACAACGGTGGCATTTTTTGGAGCGCTCCGCATCAGCGAACTCGTGATGCTGTCTAAGGCGGATGCAAGTGGTAGGGCACTGGAACTCGGAGATGTATATGTTGCCAAAGACTGGGCCCAGTTGAGGATTCGCTCCTCCAAAACAGATCAGCATGGCGTAGGCAGTGGAGTAAGACTGCTACGGTGTTCTTTGGCAGACATCTGTCCGGTTGGTGCCCTACATGAATACCTGGCACTGCGTGGCTGGCACCACGGCCCGTTTTTCTGTCACCAAGATGGGTCTCCCCTTACTAAATTTCAGTTTTGGAAGGTGACAGCCAGAGCCCTCACCAGGGTGGGACTACCAGGTGCCCGTTATGGCACACATTCGTTCCGTATTGGCGCAGCCTCTACAGCAGCTGCTTTTGGGTACTCTGGGGCTGACATACGTAGCATGGGGAGGTGGGGCTCACAATGTTTTCAGTTTTATGTGCGCCCACTCCCGCCATGAGTACCAATCCAGTCACCTTACCTTCATTTTTCTCAATTTTCTTACAGACCCTGGGTGTCGTATTACACCGGTGACAGTATGGCTGGTGGGCCACAGCTATGTGCTCAGGGCAGCGCGTTACGCTGCGGCGACAGAGTGGGGACCCCGACTGGGACTGGGTGACCACGCCAGTCTCTCATGGCACGGTAAGCCTGGGATGTTATGGCGGGAGCTGCGGCCTTTCCTTTTTTCTGGCCTGGGGGCTGACCCGCCTGACATTCTAATCATCCACTTGGGGGGCAATGATTTGGGCCAGGTCACCGGCTTATCGCTCAAGCATGCGATTTGCGAGGACCTCGCCTACTTGCATTATGTCTGGCCTGCCACAGCCCTGGTTTGGTCGGACATTGTTCCGCGCCACTCTTACAGAGGGGGCGTTAACCTCCTGGCCCTTGACCGAGCTAGGCGCGCGGTCAATAAGGCAGTGGCGCGGTTTCTCACCACCAGGGCGTGGGGACGGGTTAGTCATCACCCCGATATTAGTCTACAAAATTGTGACTTGTATGCAGGGGATGGGGTCCATCTGTCGCGAGGAGGTATGGACCTCCTGTTGGGTGACTGGCGAGCAGGCCTGTTGACCGAGCTGACGGTCTGGGGGGGGCGTCAGGTCTTCTGTGAAGCCCCTCCGTGTGGCGGGTAGCACTGGTAAGGTAAACAGTATGACCCACAAGTATCCGGCAGGTTCGCAATTGACTGGACAACACTAGACAGGAATAAAGTAGTTAAACGTTGTCCGGTCAACGACGAATCAGGCGATGGGGTGATGATGATTGCTAACCAGCATGCATCACCCCTGTGATTTCACGGATACGCGTCAGAGGGTGGGGTCATGAGTTAGTTATTGACTACGGTCAACAATTTGTTTGTTGTTAACAAACAAATTGATACAATTTGATACATTGTAACCAATTGCCGTTGGCAATTTTGGGGTGGTACCTTACCAGTGTTACTTCGGCCTGCTTGCCTTAGGAATTATGATTGGTCGTTTTACCAATACAAATTTATAATTCGGACTAGGGCATTGAATCAATAAATGTGGCCCTTTGCTGTTATCCACTTTCAATGTTGTCTGTGTCCGTTATTGGGGGGGTGCGCCTGCAATGCAAGCGCGGCGCCAAAATGGCCGCCGCGCCCTTTGCGGGCCCCCCCCCACAGGACAGAGAATCCGGGTAGTTAGGGGCGTGGCCAGCTCCCTTATAAAAGGGGTGGCCACGAGGCAGCCGCGCTGCCATTTTGCCTCAGCGACGGAGCGGAGAAGTTTTTCCCCTCCACCCCCTCCCTAGTTAACAGTGTGATTATGGTCGCTTCGGGGCCGGGTGGGAATTTTTGGTTGGGACCCACATTGGCTTCGGGTCCTGGCTTTTTTGCCCATCCCACACTGTTGCTATGGTTTGATATAGGGGTCTTTCTTCGTTCCTACTGTTGACTTTGGTCACATGGGCGGGTAGCACTGGTAAGGTAAACAGTATGACCCACAAGTATCCGGCAGGTTCGCAATTGACTGGACAACACTAGACAGGAATAAAGTAGTTAAACGTTGTCCGGTCAACGACGAATCAGGCGATGGGGTGATGATGATTGCTAACCAGCATGCATCACCCCTGTGATTTCACGGATACGCGTCAGAGGGTGGGGTCATGAGTTAGTTATTGACTACGGTCAACAATTTGTTTGTTGTTAACAAACAAATTGATACAATTTGATACATTGTAACCAATTGCCGTTGGCAATTTTGGGGTGGTACCTTACCAGTGTTACTTCGGCCTGCTTGCCTTAGGAATTATGATTGGTCGTTTTACCAATACAAATTTATAATTCGGACTAGGGCATTGAATCAATAAATGTGGCCCTTTGCTGTTATCCACTTTCAATGTTGTCTGTGTCCGTTATTGGGGGGGTGCGCCTGCAAAGGGAGCAGCAAATAAGACAAAGCCACATTGATTGTACTGTTTGAAGATGGTAGTATTAAACTTAGCCATACAGTACTTAGTGGGGCCCACTAAAATCAATAGGATTCACTTTGGAATAAACATACACAGAATTGTCTTTCCTATGTTGAACTGGATCTTCAACAGATAATGTTAACACTTAAGTAGTCGGGGACGCTTAGTAGCCGAGGATAATGTTTATCTAATTTTGTCGGCATTAGTATTTAAATAGCGTTTTTATATGATATGTAGTTGCTTTGTAAACCTTGTAAGTGTGAATTTTGTTTAATTTGTAATATTGTACTTTATTTTATTTATTTTGGAATAGTTTAGGGACTGTTTATTTTATTGTAAATGTGTATTATATTGTGCTTATATAGAAATCAATTTTGCTTATATATTTTTACTGTATATTGTATTTTCAATTATGTTGTAATGCCGCCCAGAGTTGGCCATGTGCTGAGTGGGGCAGGGTACAAATTAAAGTTGGAATGGAATGGAATGGAATACTAAACTGTCTTAGATTAAGTTATGAAATAATGTCTCACCTAAGAGTGTTACATATAGTTTGCTAACTACAGTGGGGCCTCGGTTAACAAACGGCTTGGTTAACATAAAAATTGCATAACAAAAGTAAATCCATAGAAAATAGTGACTCAGTTTATGGATTTTTTTTTGGAACAGATTAATTGGTTTTCAAAGCATTCCTATGGGAAACCATGCTTTAGTTAATGTATTTTGGTTTTCAATGCATTCCTATGGGAAATTAGGTTAAAATAATTTTCGCTGTAAGAAATGTCCTGGAGAACACATTAATTACGTTAACCGAGATTCCACTGTATAGGGAATTGTGAGGTTATAGTAACACTAGCATTCTGTGCCTGGCTGCACCCGGGTGGGGGGTGGGATTTTGGTGCTGGAGGGCCCCCCGTGGCATGTACCTGCCTGGGTGCATGCGTTCTGGGTCGGGCAAGGGGTCTGCGCCTCCATTGCTTCCTGGGGTAGGGCGGCCGTGTGACTGTCACAGCAGCCTTGCAGGCAGCAGTTGTTCTGGCAGCGCTGCCTGGTTGGGAGAGAGCATCGGACGTGCACCAGTTGCAGCCCGGGGTAGGGCGCCCGGGTGACTGGCTGCCCATGTGGTTCCATTGCGGAGGCTTTGTGGGCGGCAGTTGTTGCGGCAGCGTCGGCTTGGTGGGAGAGAGCGTTGGGCACAGCTGCCTGCCCTGTTGTGACGTGTGCGCGCTTCTGCATGCATACACACAAGTAGCTTCGTTGGTCACCCGGTTGTGATGCCAGTACACTGACGCGCACAGGTGCACTTGCGCTGTAGGTGCGGTCCTCTATAGTGGGGCCTGCACCTCACCCACAGCATCTGGACCCCCTTCTTTGACCTCTTGGACATGGAAGGTAGGTCTGGGATGATTGTTATTGCACATTTTATTGTTTCACTGCTGTATTGTAACATTGTATCTTTTGTAATTTTGTATATTGTATTTGATTTAACTGTTGTAAGCCGCCCTGAGTCGGCCCTGGTCGAGTAGGGCGGGGTATAAATCGAATAAATGAATGAATGAATGAATTGTCACGTGGGTGGGTCACGCGGGGTGGAGGACATGCAGGACATAAAAACGTACTTCTTTGCTTTAGATATATAGATTTGTTTATGATGTAATGTAATGATTGGTAATATCACTCCTTCTTTAGTGTAATGATTACTGGTTCTTTCTAACACCTCCTTTGGGAAGTTATATTTAGCCAGTACTGCATTGCTATTGTACTTGTGTGTGTTTTCGATAATGCCTTATTTTGAGTTTTTTAAAAAGTGAAGGTTACCTGTCTGCAGCATAGCCAAGAGAGAACCCTCCTATGAGGAACCCCAGGTTGAGAACAGCTTGTGTCATATCTATCTTCCATCTGTTTTCACATACAAGGTCAAACTGGGGAGAAACAAGAAGAAAATTACAACCAATTGATTTTGGTAGAAACAAAAGAAATGGCGTTTCTGGTTTGTCAAAGAGGGAAAAGAGCAAGGCTGAGCGTTTTAACAATGGGTTGGGTCTAAAATTTAGTAGTATGGAACAAGGGCAGAATTCAGTTACATTTCTAAAATAATGTAAAATAAAAAGACCAAATTAGCTGTAATGAGTAGCATACAGTAATTACTATATTTAAATATTATATATACAGGACATTTTGAGAGTCATCTTGGAAGGAAGTGTTCAAATGTTATGTATGCCATTCTGACCTAAACAATGTATGTTTTATTTGAAAGGTGAATGCACAGGTATTGGGGGGGGGAGAGAGAGAAGAGATGTAGGAGATATGCAGCAGAAAGTAACTGTGCAGGTTGTTAGATACTACCTTTTTAAGAACAGCCTTCTCTAACCAAGCACTTTCTAGATATATTGGGCCTATACAACAGTATCCAAAGTCAGCAGTCAGATTTAAATGCATCTGAAAAGTGCCAATTAGGGGAAGGCAATACAGTATAATCTTCTAAGGAATCAAAAGAAAATGTACAACTTGCAGACAACCGTATCAACCAGGAGTACTACTAAATGCTATTTTCTCTGTCATTCATGTGGGTTCTAACATTAACATAGGTGATTCACATATTGGCAGCTTTGTTGTTCAGTCGCACAGTCAAGTCTGACCCTTTGCGACCCCATGGACCACAGCACACCAGGCTCCTCTGCCCTCTGCCATTCTCCATAGTTTGCCCAGATCTACACCCACTGGGTCAACAATGCCATCTAGCCATCTCATCCTCTGTCCTCCCCTTCTCCTTTTGCCTTTGATCTTTCCCAGCATCAGGGCCTTCTCCAGTGAATCCTCTCTTCTCATTTGGTGGCCAAAGTACTTGAGCTTCAGCTTCAGTATTTGTCCTTCCAAGGAGCAGTCAGGGTTGATTTCCTTTAGGATTGAATGATTTGATCTTCTTGCAATCCAGAGGACTTTCAAGAGTCTCAAGAGTGTGGTAGCTTACCAAGTAGTTTATCAAGTTAACTATTCCTTCTATTCAAGATTAATGTAAAAGGGTTAGATTTTTTGAACTCAGTAATTGGGAATGAAATTTGACAATTTTTTCTGCTAATGTTTCAATCTCTGACTGAACTATGTAGGGAAGCACGATATTTTGCCCATGTGTTTAGGTACACTGATTGTTTGGATTTTGTAGATTACTGCTGTACAGCTATTGACTTTGCATGAGTTCATTACTGAAATTACTCAAGCATCAGAAAAATATTCCAACAAAATTGTCCAGCTCAGTTTAAAAATGAGTTGACTGTTTGGTCAGCTTGTATTCCTCAAACTGATTTTGTCTGGTGGTGAAAAACAGAATTCTCATTTCCACCCAGAGATAATAAACAGACTCTGAAGCTGCATTTTCTTTTTCTTTGGTTCCATAATACTGAAGTCCTATAATCACTTCAGATGTTGTATAAAGAGCAGGAGACCAACCCAAATCTGCGGTAAAGGCAAAATGCAGGGGATTAGGAATGGATGAGAGAGGGGCAAGAGTTTCTCTGCCATCATACATGAAGTTCTTCCTTGCAAACACCCATTATGGGTGAGTTCAGAGATTCTTATACTGTACCTTCTTTGCTTATGAGGTGGTAGAAGAGGAATGCAAGTGTCCAATTTATTCCTCAATGTAAAAAAGACAAAAGAGATCATTGTGGACTTTAGAAAATGCAAATTATACATCCAGCCATTTATTATTGAAGGGAATTGTGTGGAACAGGTCTCGGTGTTTCGATTTCTGGGAATGGAGCTGAGGGATGATCTAACATGGGGAGCAAACACCAAAGCTCTGATGAAGAGAGCACAGCAGAGGTTATACTTCTTGAGAATCCTCAGGAAGAACAATCTTTCAAAGGACCTACTGTTGGTATTCTACCACTGTACCATAGAGAGTGTGTTAACCTATGGTCTGTGTGTATGGTTTGGGAGTTGTACAGCTAGGGAAAGAACAATGCTGTCCAGGGTCATAAAGACTGCAGAGGGGATAATCGGGCATACTCTTCCCACTCTAGATCATATCTATGCCACCAGGTGTTATAAGAAAGCTGTAGAGATTGTGCAAGATAGTACGCACCCTGGAAATGATCTCTTTTAGCTTTTGCCTTCTAGAAGAAGGTATAGGGTCATAAAGACCAGGACCAGCCGCTTGAGAAATAGTTTCTACCCAAAAACGGTTCTGGCTTTGAATACAGTGCAATGCAGTCTATGAGGGAGCTTCTGTATATAGTTTTTAGAGTTTTTAGGGTTTTTGAATTTTTAGTTTTAGAGTTTTTAGAGTTTTACAGCTTTTAGGGGTTAAATGTGTATATGTGGGGTGTGTGTGTGTTGATAATTTTGTATAGTTGTATTTTGTTTAGGTTTTTTGGGGTTTTTAAGTGTTTTTTCTCCCCAATCTCATTGTTCTATGCAGGACAATGACAATAAAGATTTATCTATCTATCTATCTATCTATCTATCTATCTATCTATCTATCTATCTATCTATCTATCTATCTATCTATCTATCTATCTATCTATCTATCTATCTATCTATCAGATGTCTATCATGCAATTGCCTCTGTAGCAGATAGCAATTTGTTTCCCCTCCTGTTTCAGTTAAAGGCCAGTGGAAAGTATGATAAGGTAACTCCTCTCACAGAGTTTTTCCAGTGGGACATAGAGAAAGAGCACCAAGAGAAAATTTGGATTGATGAACAGGTGTAGAACAGAAAGATCCTAAACAGTCCAGTTCATTTAAGAGTAGTAGATGACAGATTAAAATCAAGATCTAATTTTTGTTAGCCTATAGCTCAACAATGCATTGAGAGCATAGGTAATCCAATCTCAAACACTCCATGCATACCTATTCTATGTGAGATCTACTTGACCATGCAACTTCAATTTGCATCATTCTATAGGAGGTATAATTTCCAAAAAGGCAACCAGGGAAAGTTTATAATAATGCAACTGTGTTTCAGATTATCTCTCAAACAGATAACTATAATCTATGTATAGCTTCCAATCTAGAATGTTCTCAGGCTGCCATTCCAAGAGGATCATGGACCAACTACATTCCAGGTGTCACTCCAGAAACACATGCTGCCCCATACTTAGATTATATTTCATACTTTTAAAAAGTCATTTTAGTGAACATACAATAAAAACTAGAAGTAATTTGACCTAGACTCTTGCAGAAATAAATAGAAATCTCTGGACAGACACTATGGTACATCTCGACATAGGAAGAAGTAGCCAAAAAGCTTGAAGACTACTGAAAAGACTGAACAAAACAAAATAAGTGTTCAAATATCAAACCAAATGGGATGTGCACCAAGGGTAATTACCCTCGGGGTTGCACTTTGCCCTGTCCCTCCCTGGGAAGAGATGGGGAAAAACATGTGCACGGACTCATGCCTGGGGAGGAGGGGAGGAGCCGGGAACCCTTTATAAGGGGAGGCTTCTTCCCACCTCGCCCTCTTTCTCTTGCTTGCTGGCAAAGCGAGAATTGTCCCTCTCTCCCTCCCTGAAGTAAGATTAGCTGGTCGCTTTGGAGCCGGATGGAATTTTTGCATGCACCCCTGATTGGCACTTGGGGTTGTGGGGTTTTCGCCCATCTTTAAATAACTGGAGTAAGGTTTTGAATTAAGGGGATATGAGCTCTTTTTCTGTTCCACATAGTCATAATACTAATGCAATAGAGGACTGGGTGGCTCAGTGGTTAAGAAGCTCTCCTTGTTATCTGGAAGGCCAGCAAGTTGGCAGTTTGAGACCTGGGTACTGCATGATGGAATGAGCACCCATCTCTGTCCCAGTTCTTGCCAACCTAGCAGTTCGAAAGCGAGAAATTGCAAGTAGATCAACAGGGACCACTTTGTTGGGAAAAGATCTTCGGGACATGAAAGGAGCCTAATTCGGGCGTCCCCTGAGCAGAGTTTCTTCAACAAAATCCTTTCAACCCAGAATTATTATTATTAATGCAATAGTAACATTTCAAAATGTATCTACAGAATCATTGGTTGGAAATTATAATCACACTACAATTTGCCTGACTATGGAAAGCTTGTTTAACTGGGTTGGGAAGAGGCTTCAAGCTGCATCTTTGGAAAAGGTAGAGTTCAGACTTGCCTTCAGGCATGATGTCACCTAGATTCTTCTGCATTGTTACTGTGCAGCAAGATTCATAGGTCTGTTCCCTCTCCACATGAAGTGACTTCTCAAGCTATGCATTAGGGGACATCCTACCAATAAGCTAATTGTTGAGAGCTAAACTGAATTATTAGTCCCAACTATGGGGCTAGTAAAATCAATACTTACATTTTCTGTCTGCCTGTCTGTCTACCTAGGTGCCTTTCCTCCAAGACTAGGACTTAGACCACACTTACATAAATCCCATTGATTTAATGGAGCTACTGTGTTTGGAAATAACTGAATTTGACCATTTGGCTGGAAGTATACTTACTAGAGAACAACTAAATCCATCTGGATTCAGTGAGCTGTGGATTATGTTGTATACAGATCATCTGACCAAATTTGGAGGCTACTTTGGGGCTTTAGGGTATAAAGCCATTTGTTCTAGAGTGGGTGGTCAGCAAACTTGGTTCTCCAGGTGTTCTTGAACTTCAATTACCAGAAGCCCAAGTTAGTACACCTGCTGATCAAGGCTTCTGGGAATTGAAGTCCAAGAACATCTGGAGAGACAAGTTTACTGACCCCTCTTCTAGAGTAAGCTGTGTCCTGTTCAATTTGTTTTGTGCTCTAGACAGAAAACAATTTGCTTTGTTTCATCCGGAGCAAAATCTAGTCATTTCACTTTAATCCAGAACTCATAAAATCAGTGTGAATTAGATCGATCAGTTTGGCATCTGTAATTTGTCTGAATCTGATACAGAGCCCAACTTCTGGGTAACCATGTGTAGAACTATATTGTATATTTTGAGGTTGAAGAGTCACAATGTCGCATCTGTTAGAGTGTCTGAAAGAGGACCACATATCTCTTTAAATCAAAGCAGCAAACAAACCAAGCAGGATTCAATCAGCAATACAACTTCCCTGTTTCTCATTCTCTAGCAGATTTCTACAACTTAGTCAAATGTTTTGGACTATAGGTCCTATTTTCTCCAGTCAACATTGCCAATGGTAATGGATTTCAGATTATAATATCTTAAACATCTGGAGAGCATAACTAGAACAGCCAAAGACTTCTTTTAAGACACCCACACACACTACAGCTACATTACACTACTGAATTTCTTTCAATAAATCACTAAGACATGTTCCAGGAAGACATTTAAAAACTCCAGCATCTAAAATAAGGCAATAAAAACCCATTTATTTCTAAGTGTAATATCTGACCTTACCCTAACTGAAACACTAGTGGTTATAGGCATTTACAATCCTCACGAGTAGTATAAATAAAGAATTACAGAAAGTGGAGTCACTTTGAGAAAGTACAAATCTACGTCAAGAAATTAGTTTTCAGCATGAAAGATAAATCAAAGAAACATTTTATATTTTGCTGTATTTTATATGATTATAAATTATTTCATGCAATATAATATACTGTTACTGTGATAAATTAATAATGTAATAACCATGTGCTGTCAAGTCAATTTTGATTTGATTTAATTTAATTTTTAAATTTCTATGCCACCCACTCAGGCAAACTTGACTCTGGGCAGTTTACAACAGATTAAAAACATATAAAACAGATTTAAAACCCCAAGTTACCCACCCTCCTACCCCCACCCTATTCATAAAAACATAAAAGGGTTACAGAAATACAGAGGGAGGGATACTCTAAATTAGCTTGAAATGAGCCAACAAGTGGGGGCCATATTCCCATTAAGTCCCCACACCTGCCCCGCCAGCCAGGTTTTCAAACCTTTCCTGAAGAGCAGCAATTCTGTCTGTAACCTTAATTCTGTTGGCAGGAGGTTCCAGAGGGCTGTTGCGGACACAGAGAAGGCCCTTCTTCGTGTAGAGAGGTGAGCCCCTCTAGCTGAAGGCACAACTAGGGAGCCCCTCCGGTCCGCTCTGGTTGGATGGGCAGACTCTCTTGGGGCGATGCGGTCTCTTGGGTATCCTGGCTCACTGCCATATAGGGCTTTAAAGGTCAAAACCAGCACCCAATTATTTATACATTTATTTATAGTGATTCTTTCAGGATTTTCTAGGTAGGGAATACACAGAAGTGGTTTACCAGTCCCTTTTTCTGGAGGTGCCCTGGGACCGCAGTTTTCCCAAAGTTACACAGGCTAGTCTGTTCCCAGGAGGTACAGTGGGGAATTGAATTCCCAACCTCTGGTATCTGCAACCAGATAGGAAAACCACTGAGCTATCCAGCCAACACTGTGAAGAATAGTTTAAGGAAATAATCAATACCAAAAAAAGTATTTGCGATGTGTATAATATATCCATTTTAATGCAATAATCCCCATCACCCAAACATGCACATCTATCACAGGGACAAAAAATAGAGTGTTTCCTATAGTTGAGCATTTTGACCCCTTTATACCATGCAAAGTTGCATGGTACCTGAACTCATACCTGTCAAGTGTCCTGTATTGGCCGGGAAATTCCGTATTTTACCCCTCTTTCTCCCTCTTTCCTGCTGTCATCCCGAATTTGGAGCGGCCAGAGGGGGGGGGGTTTACTGCAGATGCGCACCCAACAGAGGTGGAGGTGTGCATGCACAAGGAGTTTCTGCGCATGCATGTGGGGTTTCTGTGCATGCGCGAAGGGGTTACTGTGCATGCGCACCCATCAGAGGCAGAGGTGCACATGCATGAGGAATTTCTGTGCATGCACACCCATCAGAGGCAGTGGTGCTTCTCGTACTTTCACAACCGCAACTTGACAGGTATGCCTGAACTGCCAGTTTGGCAACTGGATTTTGATGTTACTTAGATGTCTGACAGAAGTACCTTTTCCCAATGTTACCCCATATCTGAAAATTGCCCCTTTTATTATTTTTAAATATTTTTTATTTTCAATAAAATGCTTTTACTCTTTATTTTCCATTCACCACCACCACCACCACCACCCCGACTATACCCAATAGGCTTACACATCCACACACACCACACTGTGCCATGATTTACTTGCAGGGAAGATAACTGCAAGGATTGTTTTTTAATAAATTTATAAAGATCTCAAAACGCTATTTAAAAGGGCCATGGTCAAGGGGGAAGCCCCCCCCCTTCTCTCTTTCTGTTTAAGCCAAACCTCAACAGTAGTGAAAAGGCTTTGGGAACTGCAGTTTGGTTTAAAATGCATTTTTCCTTTCTGCCAAATAGACACAGTAGACATAACCTTTTCGTTCCTTTCCTAATGTTCTGTTTGTCTTAATCACTAAAGCTTCTCAAGACTCTCCTGATGCTCTGTTTGCCTTAAAGCCTAATTCTATTGTTTCTGGAGAAGTGGATATTAGGAAATTAGCATATGTATACACAATAGTGGTAAGGTTTTCCTACTTGGGGGCTATAGAATAACATGGAGAGCTCCACATTAGGTAATATTATTTTGGTAAACATTGGTTCTTCCTTATAAACTGCTATATAAGAAGGTAAAAACTAACATTTTAAATTTGCTTCATGTCTTAGAAGGTCAAATTGAAAAGGAACTGAAGCCAGAGATATTGTTGCAATCTGGCTGTTTGGAGAGGCCAGAGAGAGAACAATGGGTGCGATTTAAGCCCACCAGGAAACCTCTTTGTTAAGGAAATTTGCTCTCTGCAGCTGTTTCTTCAAGGACAAACAACCAGGAAACTTTGGCCTGGGCTTCTGGATGACTTCCTCCAATCAAGAGTGTGTTTTGGGGGAAATACCATATATGGACTTTTGTAACTGACCTCAACTCCTCCCATAGCAGCCTCCATGCTCGCTACATAGCAAAACTCCTCCCACTTCTCCATGTGACATCCTGGACCAACCAGGTTTGTGGGTAGACTTCTCCTCTTCCATGTGGATATTCCTGAGCAAATCAAACGTGGGGGCAGAATCATTCCCCTCTCATGTGATGCCTTGGACCAATAGTGTTTGTGCAAACCCCTTTCTGCTCCATTTGAATACACATATAACCTAGCTCTGGTTGGCTTCTCCCATTGTCTGGTGACTGGTGTCGCAGAACCTCCTTTCTTTCTGGTTCTGCCCTGAGGTAGCAATTTTCCATAGCATATAGGACATGTGTTATGGGGGGGGGGGGTTTCATTTGCCTCACAGTTCTTGTTTTTCTTTCTCTATCCAATGTTTAATTTTGCTTATTGTTTTCTTATTTTATTTGCTTTCTAAGTAAACTTCTCTAATTTGCATCAAGCAATTGTCTGTGGTTGGTGTCTTGCACGGAAGACAAAGAAGGAGTCGCAGTGAGGACTAACACAGGTTTATTGGTTGATGATCAGGATGAACATGTGGTAATGGCGGAGGTACAGCTCATTATATACTGGGGGAACATACATTTGAATCTTGTTGCACGGTAGCTTATTGGCTGCTACCGGCGTGACGTCATTCTGCGTCACGCCCATCTTCTCCAGGTGATCCTTGCGTGGGAAGGATTCCCGCGGCTGCCGGTGATTTGGGGAATGTGAACCATGTGAGCTGAACGCTCGCAGCTGCCCTCTATACGCAGCTTACTCGCGTTCCTTAACAGCAGAGCTACATTGTAATTATGGTCAGGTTACATTCATACATTTCTTAAGGCAACATTGTACATACATAACACCCCTCCCCCCTAGGATGGGACGAAGTCCCTCAACCATTGTGGTTTGCCACACGTGCGTCTGGGGCACGCGGCCGCTTGACTTAACACAGGGGAGCCGGAGGCTCCTGGTTCCGCAGAGTCCTGTCCTGCAACGGAAAGTGGGGACTCATTAGTGGTTCGGTGGGGACTCTGCGACAACCTTGCATTGGGGGACGGGAATGGAATGAATAGTTGGGACGTGAACCCCTGCCTACCGCTTGGGGAGCTTGGGGTTCCCCCCAGTACGAACCTCGGGACTGACGAGGAGGCCCTCGTGGTCCCGCCACCCCCTGTTTCCTGTCCGGGCGTTCTAGAGGCTGAGGTGGGCGAATTCTCCCCTGCTGCCTGTCTCGGGGGTGTCTGTCTCCCGGGGGCTGGAGTTATGGTATATTCTAAAACAAAAGGGCTGGGGGGACTGGAGGTACCAGGGGCTGAACTGAAACCCCTCTTCTCGCTAGGACGGGTGGGGGACCACTCCGCTACACCCCCTGGTACCGTAAATCATAATCATAGTCATAATCAAACCCATCCCTCTCTCTCAAAGTATCCTCCTCTGTGGTTGAGAACCCAGGATATGCATTTGTATCGGCGGATGCCGCCGTGTCTCCCCTTTGGGTAATGCGGGTGGGGGAGGACCCTAACGCTGATTCCCCTTCACTGGTGACTCGCCTTCTGAGTTGATCGGCGTGCCTTCTCCAGAGTAGACCCGAGCTCGTCTAGACCCTGTAGGATACTGGCACCGTCTGTTCAATGATTGTCCCTGGTACCCACGCTGGCCCTGAGGCCGCGTAGTTCCTGCAGTGAACCGGGCCCCCTGCCGAAAAACTTTTGGCGCTCTCTCCCCCTATGTTTATATTTCTTCCTTCATCCTCCACCCTGGACGGATCCATCTGGTCAAAAAGTGTTACCGGACGCCTCCTCATGAGGAGTTTGGCTGGGGAAAATCCTGAAGCTAGGGGGGTTGTCCTGTAGCAGATGAGGAACTGACACAGATGAAGGTTCAACTCACTGGGACCCATGCGCCACAGTGCATCTTTCGTAGTGCGCACTTGGCGCTCTACCTGACCATTTGTGGCGGGGTGAAACGGGGCAGCGGTAATGTGCCTGATGGCGTTCCGCTCAATAAACGTCTTGAACTCTGCAGACGTGAAGGTACTAGCGTTATCACTAACAAGGACGTCTGGCAGGCCGAAACAGGCAAAAAGCTTGCGCAACTGTTTAATGGTTGCCGCAGAGGAGGTGCTGTTCATGGGGATTACCTCCAACCACTTGGAGTAGGAGTCGACTACCAGCAGAAACGTGGCCCCGCGGAACGGGCCAGTGAAGTCAACATGAATCCGGGACCATGGCCCGCGGGCCGTGTCCCATTCCCTATGGGGTAACCGGGACTCCTCGGGCCAAGAGTTCTGGCAGCTCTCACACGTGCCCACTAAACGTTCTATATCCGCGTCTATCTGGGGCCACCAAAAGAAACTCCTGGCCAGAGCCTTGGAGCGCACGATCCCGGGGTGACTGGTATGCAGTAGCTTCAGTACCTTGGCCCTCAGCTTCTCTGGGATAACTACCCGCTGGCCCCAGAGTAAGCAGCCCCTTTCCAGAGAAAGCTCTACTCTACGCCTGATGAATGGCTTGAACTGTTCCTTGGGGGGAGTAGTGGGCCACCCTTTCCTCACCCAGGAACTAACTTGGGCCAGCATCTTGTCGGCCACCGTGGCCTTGGCGAGGTCGGCCGGGAGAATGGGGGGTGAGTCGAGAGACTCGATCAGCAGGACTTGGTGGTCCTGCTCTACCTCGCATGTGGGGTCCCCTACACTTGGGAGGGGAGATTGGGACAGCGCGTCCGCATGGGAGATCTCCTTCCCTGGGTGATAGACCAGCTCGTACTGGTAGGCGTTGAGGAAGATGGCCCAACGCAGCATCCTGGGGGATAGAATTTGCGGTGTGGGTTTGCCGGTAGTGAAGATCCCCAGAAGTGGCTTGTGATCCGTCACTACCGTAAACTCGCGGCCGTATAAAAAGTCGTGGAACTTTTTCGTTCCCGCGATGATGGCCAGGGCCTCCCTATCAGTTTGCGCGTAATTGCGCTCGGCCTTCGAGAGGGACCTTGAGTAGTACGCTATCGGGGCCTCCCGCCTGCTCTCCAACACGTGGCATAGAACCGCCCCCACCCCCACTGGGGACGCATCACAGACTAGAACTACTGGTCTCCTAGGGTCAAAGTGGGTCAGGACAGCACTCGAGGATAGAAGTGCCTTCAGCTCCCTGAAAGCTTTCTCTTGCCTATCTCCCCACCGCCAAACCGCCTCTTTCTTCAATAGCGCGTGCAGTGGCTCAGCAACGGATGCCTTCCTCGGCAGGAAGGAATGGTAAAAATTTAAGAGCCCTAGAAATGACTGCAGCTCCGGTTTCGCGGTGGGGCGAGGGGCGTTTTGCACAGCCGCAACCTTGGACTCGGAGGGCTTGATGCCTTCCGGGGTTACCTTGAACCTGAGGAACTCAACCTCCCTCGCAAAGAAGACACATTTGTCCCGTCTCAGTCGGAGGCCCGCCTTCTCGAATATTGAAAGGACCCTGTCTAGCCTTTGCGCTAGTTCTGATTCGCCCCCCGCTGTTATTAACACATCGTCAAAATATGGGAGGATGCCTGGAAGCCCCTTTAAAAGGCGTTCCACGAGGGACTGGAAAATTCCGGGGGCCGAATTCACGCCAAACTGAAGGTGCGTTACCTTAAATGCCCCCTTGTGCGTTACGATCGTTTGCGCAGCAGCAGCAGCCGGGGTTACAGAGAGCTGCTGATATGCCTGCGCCAGATCTAGCTTGGCAAAACACCTCCCCCCATGTAGGGTGGCCAGTAAATGGCTGACCACGGGTACCGGATATGCATTTGGCCGAATGGCCTTATTGATCGTACATTTATAGTCCGCACAAATCCTGACCTCCCCGTTTGATTTAAGAGCCATAACAATCGGCGTTTCCCACTCCGCCGAATCAACTGGGACCAAAATCCCCTGCCCCACCAATTTGTCCAGTTCCGCCTCGATCTTGTCCTTGAGGGCGAAAGGCACTCTTCTTGGCTTGAGGCGTATGGGTCGGATTTCTGGATCCAAGTCGAAGGAGACTGGGGGCCCCTTGTAAGTCCCGAGCCCCTTCTTGAAAACGTCCGGGTGTGCGTTGCACACGTCCCGCATTGGGTCAGTCTCTATGGCGTTAATGCCGGACAGTTCGATGCCCAGGGGAGTGAACCACTGCGTTCCCAAAAGGCAGCACCTCCCCCCCTTGAGGACCACTAGGGGCAGTTTCTCGGAGTAGTTCTTGAACTTCACCCCCAACACTGGGATCCCATTTCCCTGCACGTCCCGTAGGTGACTTCATGGCCCGCAGCTTGGGCCGCGCATCTGGGGGAATGCGCATAAACTCTTTTTGGGACAAGATGGAATAGGACGACCCCGAGTCTATCTCCATCCTCACTGGGACCCCCTGTAACTGTACCTCTACGAAAAAATGCCGGTGCTCCAGGCCCACACGGTTCACGCCTGCCTCGCTGTAGTCAGCTGAGACCTTCCTGGTGCCGGCCACCTTCCGATGGTGCGTCTGGGAATGGTTCGAGTTGCCCTTGTCCTCGACTCGCCCGCGCCTGCACACTCGGGTGATGTGTCCCTTTCGGCCGCAGTTGTGACACTCGGCCTTTCGGAACGGACACCTCGTGCGGTCGTGGGACGCCCCACAACCGTCGCAGCGGCGGTCTTGCCATTCGCGGGTCTGCCGCTTCTCTCCTTGTTTCTTGACCCTCTGGACGTCATCGTCCTCGCTGGAGCAGGGGTCTGCCATCGTCAACGACTCCTCGGACGCCGTTGGTGTGCCGGCGGGCGGCTTTGGGGCCCGCCAGGCCGCTTTCGCTGGTGTCCGCCGGGCCACCTGTACTGGTTACTTGGCCCTTTCGGACGTGGCCCCTCGGGACTTGAACACCCTGACCCCACTCCTGGCCGCCTCGGCCGCTTGGGCCTCCCGCAGTACCTCATTGAACGTGAGGCGGTAGTCGCAGGTCATGAGCTTCCGCTGAAGCTCCTCGTCCCTCAGACCACACAGCATGTGGTCTCGGAGGGCCTGGTCCAGGTCGTCCCACTGACAGTGCACCGCTGCAAGCCTGAGGGCTGCCGCGTAGGCGGACATGGATTCGCCCGGTCGCTGGTCTCGCCTGTGGAACGCGACCCAGGCTGGGAAGATCGACACGGGAGGCTGGAAAGGCTCGCCCAACAGCTCCAGGATGCGGTTGATGGGCACCACGTCCACCTTCCGGGGGGCCACCAGGTTCATCAGGATACGCAGCGTGGCCGGCCCCACCTAGGCCAGGAAGTAGGAGCGCATTTTCGTGGCGGTGGCGACACCCGCGGCTTCCATCGCGTGCCGAAACTGGCACTCGTAGAGCTCCCATTGTTCGGGCTCGCTGACATCGAACTGGTAAGGCTTGACCTTGGGATTCGCCATAATCCCACCTTCATCGCCAATTTGGTGTCTTGCACGGAAGACAAAGAAGGAGTCGCAGTGAGGACTAACACAGGTTTATTGGTTGATGATCAGGATGAACATGTGGTAATGGCGGAGGTACAGCTCATTATATACTGGGGGAACATACATTTGAATCTTGTTGCACGGTAGCTTATTGGCTGCTACCGGCGTGACGTCATTCTGCGTCATGCCCATCTTCTCCAGGTGATCCTTGCGCGGGAAGGATTCCCGCGGCTGCCGGTGATTTGGGGAATGTGAACCATGTGAGCTGAACGCTCGCAGCTGCCCTCTATAGGCAGCTTACTCGCGTTCCTTAACAGCAGAGCTACATTGTAATTATGGTCAGGTTACATTCATACATTTCTTAAGGCAACATTGTACATACATAACACTGTGGTTCATTTAAAAGTTTGGGGCTCATTTTATGGGTGGACTCTATTGAATTGGAATGGTACTTTCAGTTCAATGATCTCCTTTCTACTTGAACCCACAATTTAATGTGGTCTTTTGGTTCCTGATTCAACCCTGCCTGTGGGACATTCCTCTAAATTAAAATGTAACAATTTTTCAGGTAACACCAATACAATTCATGAAGTTCAATGGGAAGATTAAGACTGAATAGAGCTATATCTTCATTCTGTGTTTTTTTGCAAAGGGGAGTCATTGCTAATCAAAAAGTATTGTGCAACCATACCATGTTTTCTTCTTAGGTGTTTTTTCCTCCTCTCAGGATAAAAACAAAGTAGCAGTGGGAAAATACTTGATAGTTACAATTTGTATGCAACAAAATGTAAAATTCGGTGAATGATACGAGCTGCTTGCACAATAAAAGTCCAAGAAGAGCACTCTTCTTACATGCATTTATTTTGAAGTGAGATTCCCCAGACATTAACTGACTAGCTTCCAACACATTATTAATTCGATTCTCTGCCTTTTGGCTAAGATTAAGTGTAGTATCTCTTAAGTAATTGCAGCTGCATTGACAAAAAGATAGTTACAATGTAGTGGTCTTGTTTCCCACTACACAATTCACAAAATTATAAATGAAACCAGAAGGTGATTGCACTCACTGCTCTGAAAGCAGTATTGTATGGAGTATATTTCAAAGCTGTTGTTAAGGTTCCCATTTAGACAATGAAAGGGGTTATTTACCTGTCTGACAACTGAAATACATGGTTACTTCATTGTTGTGTTGCTACCGCAATGATTGCATCATGAGAGATAGCATTCCTTTGCAAACATAAGAAGAGAGGCAATTGTTCTAGATAGATACAGTAGATAGATAGATGTTCTATGAAGTTTACTATATTTTTCTTGCTTCAGGCATTATGTCTGTAAATGTGTTAGCTGAAATCTTGTTGCTATGTAGTAAATAACAAGAGTAGGGTCCTCAAATTAATGCAACTGACAGAGGATTTGACTCTACCATTGATTTGATGGGTCTATTCCATTTCAACATACTGTACTATGCTAAGCAACAGGGTTTCATCCACTGTTTTTCTATTTTTGTTATAGATTGTTATGGCCCAAAACTGAAAAAAGTTAAACTTGCCTGAGTTTTAGACCTAAAACTATGTCCCAGTTATAGACAAATAAAAATCTGATCATCTAGCCCAGCGTTAGCCACCGAAATTGGAAGCAGCAATCCTGGTGTAGACATCTTTCCTGTCATTCTTTCCAGTCAGAAGGTGTCCAGACTTGTACTGGGAACCTTTGGCATGCAAGCCACTTCAGAACTACATCTCTTTGTTATCAAAGAGAAATTACATCATATTCATGCAGAAGGCAAGTATCAGCATTGTTTGACTACAGAGATACTTTCATACAAAGCAATGTTATCATTGTGGTTTTCAAGTGGGGGTCATCTGTCTCCTGTTGCCACTCCATAGATTACATTTCTCTCTTTTCATCTCTTTGGAACAAAAAAACAAGATAAATTAAGCCTACCGTATTATTGTATATTGTAGTAGTTGTGTTTTTGTTATTTCATTGTTTATTGTAATGTGTAGTTGTTGTTATTAAATTTTTTATTTTTAAAAAAAATGGATCCAGAGTCAGTAGACATAAACACAGTAGGTAGTAGAATCTCCAGTTTTGGGGGTTAATTTAGATATTACGCCTTGAACCACTGGCTAAAGTTATGGGTTGTACTTTACAATTGCTGTCACTAGTAAGATGATATAAGAAAGCAGTTTAACCACAGATGGAATTTCTCTCTACTCTTGGCCCTCTAGCCTTGTTCTCACATGCATTTTCACTGTCCTTGCATCCTAAGGAAAAAATGGCTGGTTAATTTAAAATGATCTTACCTCACTGGCAATAGTTGAATGGGGTTTTTCGTAGAGCCAGCCATCTTGGCAAGAAGTAAACGGCATATTGCCCAAGCTGTCATTGAGGAGATGAGACAAGGGGTCGGTATAGCCATAGCAGGTGCGGCTGCATTGTAAGTCATACCTCTCACACTGGGATGAATAATTTGCCTGTCTTGACAGAAGGACGGTAAGGTTGTACTCCTCTTCCAAGGTCCAGGCGCAGTGCTTACTTAATTCAGATGCACAAGGGATCCTGCACCAGTACTGCTCTGGATCTTGTCCAAGAAACACAACTCCGACAAATAAAAAAGAAAAAGTTATGCCAGTCTGGCAAAGGAGGAAGAAGATCCGCTTCTGAAACTTTCCAAAGCCCCCTGCCTCTTTTAAAACTTCATCAAAAGATACCATGGTAGGCAGCAGTAGCCTCCCACTACCCCACACCAAAATGAGATTAATCCAAGAATTGGTAGCAGAAACCTTCAGAGCTGAGACTCTGCGGTTTCCTAGAAATCATGTATTCTCTCTCTGCTTCTGCTTCTTCTTCCTCTCTGACACCATCAACGCACATGTAACCAAGCAGTATGAGTAGCAATGCTAGAGCAGGAAAGTTTAACTTTGCCTCTCCACTCTTTTCTCTCTCTCTCTCTCTCTCTCTCTCCCCCCTGTTTCTCTTGCTCTTGCTCTCCTACGCAGACACATACTACAGAGCTATAATGACAATCTGACACAGTGTTTACACACAGCAATTTGGGATTTCCTATACAGTTGGCAAATATACAACCCCAAGGAAGGGGGATTAGGTTTCCTATCTGCCCAAAGAAGAGATTACACAACCAGAACACTTAACTCTTGAGGAGATGGCAATTTACAAACAGAAGGGAAGAAAGTAAAAGTGGTGCTACAGATGCTGTTCATCAAAAATAAACCTCTACAGACAATGTTTATTTTTTAAAAGGAGTCATCTTTTAAAAAATCCAAAAAGCTTCCCTTTCTCCATTCCACAGGAGATCTTTAAGCTAAGAATGATTAAGAATCATATTCAATAACTTCAATAAATAATCATATAAAATTAGACTTTTTACATGGGAAGTGAGAGAAATGAGGCAAGGGAGTTATGAAGCCACAACCCTCCTCTATCTCCTGATCACCAATTTGGTTTTCTTTTGTTATTAATTAACAATTGTGTATTAATTACCAATAAATATATTTTTCAGAACCATTTTCTATGGAAATTTAGCATCCTTTCCCCCTGATGGTAATGCAGGCATGATATCAGGTTATTTCCTGGCATTTTGAATCATGGATACAGAAGCATAGAATCTACATTCATAAACTGGATATGTTTTTTTAAAAAATAATTGAATATGAATATTTGCATTATGCCGTTGTCGGCTGCTACTCGATCCAAGTACAGTACAAGTTTTTCCTGTCCTAGGGCGCCGGGAGGCCTGGTCTTGGAGGCCTGCTGGCTCTGGGCCATCTTTACCCTCCAAAGAATTAGGAGAAATGCCACTGGCATAAATTTGTTTAAGGTGGATCCCAGCTTGCCATGAAGTGACCCACACACTATGATCTCAGAGCCATCTCCTGTGGCACACATGAATGAGACATGCAGGATTTAACACCGGGACAGCAATGGACTGCCGCAGACTTGAGGATATGGGCAAGGTGCACCTTCACAGCCAGTCCATCTGTCATGGCCTCTTCCGCCTCCATGATCGATCTCTGGTTCCCGGACAGCAGGCCCAGAGTGACCCCTCCCTGAGGCTGCTGCTGGTGAATGCCAGGTCAGTTTGCAATAAAGCTCCCCTACTATGCGATTTGATCTTGGGGGAGCGAGCTAACCTGGCATGCATCACCGAGACCTGGCTGACACCTGAGGATGGAGTTCTTCTGTCAGAAATGTGTCCAGCCGGGTTCGGGATGTGGCACCAGCCCAGAAGTAAGGGAAAGGGTGGTGGTGTCCCTTATAGCCCAAGAATCACTAGGAGCCATCAGGGTCACTGCACCACAGGTGCAGGGGTGTGAGCTGCTGCTCCTTCATGTGGGCCTTAAGGGTCAGTTGGGAATCTTGCTTCTGTACCTGCCCCCTTGCAGGGTTGCAGATTCCCTGCCTGAGTTGCTCAAGGCGATTGCAGCATTGGAGTTCCCTAGGCTTATGGTCCTGGGGGACTTCAATTTGCCTTCACTGGGACCAGCCACGAAGGTTGCTTGGGAGTTCATGGCTACCATGGCAGCCGTGGGCCTGACTCAAGTAATTCAGGGCCCTACCAGGAGCAGTGGTCACTCACTTGATCTAGTTTTCCTGTCGGAGCGTTTAGTGTTCAAGGAATGAAGACGAGACAAATGAATTGAAATTCAGCTCTTTATTAGTGGGGTTTGAACACAGTTTGGATGGGGCAAAACTCAGATTTATATACACTATAAACAGTAACAGTAACATCAATAACAAAAGCCTATTGGCTAAAAAAATAGCTGAGTGATCTGAAATTACAGCATATAGAGATAACACCAGTGCCATGGTCAGATCACTATCTGGTGACCCTGGATTTTTGGGGTGCGACATTTCACTGTAGGGAGGCAGGACCAGTTAAATTGGTCCAGCCCCGGCGACTGATGGATTCCGAAAGATTCCAGAGGGAACTGGGGCTGTTTCCTCCAGACCGGCTGCACGATTCAACTGAGACTCTGGTCGCCCTTTGGGAGAAGGACGTGATTGGTCTTGGATACAATCGTGCCACTGTGACCTCTCCTGGCCCACAGAGTACGCATGGCTCCCTGGTTTACAGAAGAATTGGGGAAACTGAAGCAGGCTAGGAGATGTCTAGAGCGCCGTTGGGTGAAGACCCGGAGCGATAGTGACCAAACATGGATTAGAGACCCAATCAGAGCCTACCTCATGGCAATGAGGGTGGTGAAGTGCCAATACCTCACCACTCTTATTGCCTCTGCAGATAATTGTCCAGCGGCCTTGTTCCGGGATACCAGATCCCTCCTGGGTAAGGGTGGTGGTGTTTGGAGCCTGGATGGCAGGGCTCAGCTGATAATATTGGTGACCATCTTGCAGAGAAAATTGCTCGCATTCGCTTGGGGTTCAATCCTGATGTGGAGAAGGATCACCTGGAGAGAGCTGGAGCAGAGTCTAGCCTTGTTATCTGGGATCAGTTTGAGGAGAGGTTAATTATAGTGTGGTATGGGGTGCCATGAAGTCAGTGTTTAGAGGGGAATGTATCAAATTGGCTAGTATTAAAAATAAGCAAATTAGAGATAAACATGAAGAAATGGAAAAGGAGATTAAATTATTACAAGAGGAACATTTAAAGACCAACAATAACGTGGTTTTTGATAGGATGCAAAGGTTACAGACAGAATTGGTAGGGAAGGATATACAAAAAGTGAAAAAATACATAATATAATAAAAGAGGGAATATTTTGAATATAGTAATAGAAGCTCAAAATTATTTGCAAGAGGAGTAAAAGAGAGATAGGAATTTTGATAGATAAAAATGGCATGAGATGTAATAAAACTAAAGATAAGCTTAAAACAGTTAAAGATTTTTATCAGGAATTATATACAAAAAGATATAAATTTGGAAAGGCTGAGGGAGCAATTGGAGAAGCACTTATGAAAAAAGATAAATCAAGAACACAAAATTAGAATGGAAGAAAGAATAATTGAAAAAGAGATAAAAGATACGATAACCAGTTTGAAGTTGAACAAATCCCCAGGGGAAGATGAACTTTCAGCAGAGTTTTATAAAGAGTTTAAAGATAATGTGGTTCCAAGACTGTTGAAGTTGTTTAATTATATATTGGATGGGGGAAAGTTCCTGACATCATGGTATAGAACAACAATTGTTTTACTGCCAAAACCTGGAAAGGACTTAGAAAAAGTGGAGTCATATCGGCCCATCTCTTTGATAAATCAAGATGCCAATGCCAAGATATTTACAGCAATTATAGCCAATAGATTAAATGGTTTTATGGGCAATTATATAAATAGTGATCAGGTGGTTTTTTTGAAAGGGAGACATATGTCGGATTTGACAAGACGAGTTTTAGATATGATAGATATGGTAAGACAAAATAAACAGAAAGTCGGACTACTATCATTAGATATATTTAAAGCATTTGATTTATTGCAATGGGTAACAATTAGCAAGATAATTAAGTCTCTCGGATTTGGGGAGAGATTTATTAGAATGATAGAACAATTGTATCAACATGGTATCGCTAATGTTAAGGTGAATTATGAATTTACAGATAAAATTATATTAGAAGCAGGAACAAGACAGGGGTGCCCATAAGCTCCAATTTTGTTTATCATGGCGATGAAATTATTAGCAAACATCATAAGAGAGGATAAAGATATTGAAGGAATATTGGGGAATAAGATAAGTCTTTATGCCGATGATACTTTGGTAATTGTAAAGCATCCTAGGAATGCACTAGAAAAGATACAAAGACATTTAAAGGAGTTTGAAGAGATGACAGGACAGGACTGAGAATAAATTGGGACAAATCTGAAATGATACTTTGCAATATTAATAAGGAGGAACAAGATGAAATAAAGGATAAATACAAATTACAAGTTAAAAATAGTTTGAAGTACTTGGGAATAAACATTTCAAATAAATTTGATGATCTTAAAAGATTGGATTATGAAAAACAAAAAAGAAAATTAAGGATAAAATAGAACAATTTAAAAAAATAAAGCTATCCTGGTTTGGTAGGATAGCATTGTGTAAAATGATGTTGTTGCCTAGAATAATTTTTTTATTTCATGCATTACCAGTTCAATTAAATGACAAGGAAATTAAGGAGTTTCAAGTTATATTTAATAATTATTGTAATGAGGGGGGGAACTAGAATAGTAAAGACCCTTTAGTATTTATCTCAAAAAGAGGGAGGATTGGGTTTACCTAATCTGAGAAATTATTATAGGATGTTTCAAGTTAAAAACAATATGAAGATTTTAATGAGGGAAAAGGTGTTATGGGAAGAAACTGAGATGAAAGAGTTAAATCAAGAGGGTAAAGGGATATTTCTAGGCAACACTCTGGGGAAAATACAGGATAAAAATAGAATGCTGAAGACAATGTTGGTAGTATGGAATAGGATTAATAAAGATTTATGCCCCAGTATATCTCCGGTAATAGAAATAGAGGATATTAAAAATTTCCCAATAAAATTGGGGGAAAAGGTGAAAGAAGTACTGTTAAGAAATAATGTTTTCCTGTTGAGGGACTGGATCAATGCCTGTAAAGATAGTGAGAGGAAAATAGAAATTTATGCACAATTGAATTTGAATTGGTTTCAGACAGCTTTCGTAAATAAATGGAATAGCAGATATTTGAGGGAATCTAGTTTAGATAGATATAAAACTGAATTTGAGGAACTGATATTAAAGATAAGGAAAGGTCATATTGGAATTAAGGGTATAGTTAGTAAAATATATAGAATATTAAATAAGGATGATAATCCGCAAGAAATGTTGAGGTTAAATTGGGAACAGGACTTGAATTTAGAAATACTGTACTAGAAAAGATCTGGAAAGGAAAATGAAAAAAAAGGATTATGAGAACTATGTCTGTTAGAATAAAAGAACATAATTTCAAAATACTGTGGAAATGGTACTTGACTCCAGTGAGATTACATCAAATGGATAATGCTAAAAGCAAAATGTGCTGGAGGTGTAAACAATATCTGGGAACGTATGAACATATGTGGTGGAAATGTAATGTGGTAAATGATTTCTGGAGAAAAATTGAGAAAGAGATTTGTGATATCATGGGGTTTGGATTTCAACTGGAGACAAATACAGTGTTGATAACGGATGTGGAAAATTTGAATTTAAATGAGGATAAAAAAGAATTAATATCTATAATGTTGACTACCGGAGACAGTGTATTTCAAGAAACTGGAAAACAGATTGCGATCTTGCATTGAATGATAAATTAACATGGGAAATAAATAAACATGAGGGTAAAATTAAAGAAAAATATTTTGGAAAATTTGGCAACCATTTGTGGATTACTCTCTGAAGGGAGATAAGGGGAACAGTCGGGTACCTGACCAAATAAGTTTTTGGAAAGGGTAAAAATAAATGTGATATCCCGCAGACTCCAAGATAATGTAAATACACTGGGTGATTATAGTATTACTGTTGAATATTATTTAGTTATTGGTTGCATGGTATAGTTTAATGGGACCTAACAGAATGTGGATGTAATAATTAACATGGGTTAAGGATTAATTTGGAAATATTAAATTCCGTAAAATTGAAAATGGTAATGGAAAGGTGGGGGTAAGATGGAATTTTATTATAATAAGTAAGAGGGGTTTTGTCTTTTACTTTTTTCAATCTTGTATATGTAAGTTTGCATACCAATAGAGATTATAAAATGATATTTTTGTATGTATTTTAATTGAATATCTTTTTTTGATTTGTGTATACAAATTAAAACTTAATTTAAAAAAAGATACTGGGGAAGGTTGAGGACAAAGGAAGAAGGGGACGGCCAGAGACATGGCAAGGGCGAGAGGCAGGTATCAATCAGGGGAGGTGCCTTCTCTGGCGTATCCCTGCCTGGTGCTTTTGCATTTCCCCCTCCGCTGTTTTGATGGGTGTCTTGAAACAGCAGAGGGTGAATGGCAAGGACGAGAGGCAGGTATCCATCAGGGGAGGTGCCTTCCGTGGTGGATCCCTGCCTGGCGCCTGTGCATTCTCCCCTCCGCTGTTTCGAGGGATGTTTTCAAAACAGTGGAGGGGAAATGGCAAGGCAAGAGGCAGGTATCCATCAGGGGCGGTGCCTTTCCTGGCGGATCCCTGCCTGGCACCTGTGCATTTTCCCCTCTGCTGTTTCATGGGCTGTCAACAAAACAGCAGAGGGGAAAATGCACAGGCAGCAGCCAGCGATCCACCAGGGAGAGTGCCTTCCCTGACGGATACCTGCCTCTCGCCCTGCCATTCCCCCTCCGCTGATTCATTGACAGCCCTTGAAACAGCAGAGGGGAAAATGCAAAGGTGCCAGGTGGGGATCTGCCAGGGTAGGCACCTCCCCTGACGGATACCTGCCTCTCGCCCTTGCCATTCTCCCTCTGCTGTTTCAGGTGGCGTGGCTGAGGGCAGAAGGGGCAGCAGAGCAGAGGCAGCACCTACAGCGGCGCCTCACCCGGACATGTCAGGTCCTCAGCTGTAGTGCACGCGTGCGTGAAGCAGCCATTGTCTTCAGTGTTCGTGCACTGGCTTTCCCGCCGCCTCCACACTCAGGCCGTCCTGCCTGATTGGCTGTGGCATGCCACAGAGGACGCTGGGACTTGTAGTTTTTTTTGTCCACATTTGTGGGGCATTGGCCCCACTCTCGGCTCCCAGACCCTTGCAGCGCTGATCTCTAGGACATAAGGTAAGTGTGAACGGTGCATTACGGGATAGGCTGGACGGGTGCAGACACACATTCCACGCATGCACAGCCCAACCCCTTTCTTATAGATATAGATGAGCTCCCTTCATTGGAGTAAGTTGCCTGCAACAGCCTAACACAGTGGTGCCGAACCTATGGCATGTGTGCCACAGGTGACACTCAGAGCCCTCTCTGTGGGCACTCATGCAGTCACCCCAGCACAGAGTTTGCCCCACCCTCTGCCCAGCAGCCCAATGGGAATGCTTCCTCCCTCCCCCAGCACATAGTTCACCCTCCTTCTGCCCAGCAGCCCAATGGGAGCATTTCCTTCCTCCCCTGTTGCTGTGTTGGCATTTTACGATAAATAAGTGGGTTTTGGGTTGCAGTTTGGGCACTCAGTCTCTAAAAGGTTCACCATCACTGGCCTAACATTTCAGAGTCTCCTGAGCTGCTAGATGTTTTCTGTTTCTTTTTGACAAATAACAATAGTTCTATTGTGACATTGCCATAGGTCAAACCACACATAATATCTGCCATCTTGGGATTCATTTAGGAAGACTTATTTTTGTCTAGAGTCTATATCATGTTTGAATCCTGTGACTGTTATTACTGTTCCAAACACTTCTAAATATGTGGTCTAAATGTTTACCTTGTTTTCATTTTATTATTGTTTTATGCCCTCCTCTGATTCAATAACCACCCTGTGGTTCTATCAAACCAGGATCATTGGATCAACAGATCATTGGACTGCATCTTTCATATCTTCTTACCATGAAATATGCTGGCTAGGGTTGATGGGAGCTGAAGTTCAACAATAGCTGAAGGGTCATTGTTACCCATCCTTACTTTAGTTGAGTGTTTCCCAATCTTTCGTTTTTGGACTTCAATTCCCAGAAGCCTAAGTCAATTCCCCAAAGCACCGAACAGCCAATGTACTGACTTAGGCTTCTGTGAATTGAGGTCCAACAATGTGTTGTTGTTGTTCAGTCGCACAGTCGATTCCGACCCTTTGCGACCCTATGGACCATTGATCTCCAGGTACCCCTGTCCTCCACCATCCTCCTCAGCCCGCTCAGCTCGGTGCCCGCTGCGTCCACAATGCCATCCAGCCATCTCATCCTTGGCCGTCCCCTTTTTCTTTTGCCCTCCACCTTTCCCAGCATCCATCAATGTACCATGGAATATAGTTTGGGAAACGCTGCCTTAGACAACAGGATTATAGCTTGTCCAAGACCTAGTAGCATGCTTTGTGATAATAATATCACTTTATTATGGTCAACGACCAGCACAGTAAAATTGCTTTGTGGCTTATTTATTTATTTTATAGATTTATATTCCGCCCTCCTGATGGGGAACACCACTCAGGGCAGCTATAAAGAATGAACCCACACCTCTCTCATACAAACCCAGTGACACCATTTCATCCATTAAATATGTTAAAAATAGGAACATCTATTTCACAAAACTGCTAGATCATCTGTGCTTTGACGAGTGTCTCAGAAATTAGACACCTTAGACATGTTTTCTTGTTTATGGAAAATCATGGTACACAAAATGTATAAAACAATATAATATAATATAACAATAATAGTTTAAAATGTTAGATCTGACATTGAATTCTCCCTTTATTTCCTTTTTGTTTAACTTTCTTTTCCCCCTTCAGGTTTTCCTCAGAGTAAATAAACAGTGAAATAAAAATCAGTATTTTTAAAAACCAAAACACTTTAGTCAAAACAGATTAAAAACAGGAGACAGACATAGTGCTTAGTTTACAAGATGGTTTTTCATTTACTTCTATTTTAATCCCAAAATTTATGAGGCAATGTATCTAGAGCATGTCTTCTGATGCGTATTCTTTGTTCTAGGCTCGTTCACCCTTCTTCTCTTGTTCCTTATATCTTTTCATTTCTCTTCCAAAAGGTGGCAACACTAGATAGATTTAGATTTGTTTCCCATGCCTTTGGAATAACATTGCAACTTTCAGTTTGACCCCAAGGCATGGTAAATGTCATTTTCCCATCAACTTTATTCGTGGGGTTTCCACCTTTTGAAAACATGAAGAAAGCATAATGGTGCCCTTACATGATGTGCTATCCTTGTTTTCATGGTCTCTGAACTGTTTTTTGAACGTTCCACCAACTAAAATAAATATATGCACTATAAAATAGTAAAAATAATAAAATTTGGTTTGCTGAAGAAAAGGAATACCGTGAACATCTGTGGATGAAAGGCTAAAACTTAGTTTTAAAAAGATAAATAGGTTTTTGCGGTGTTAAAAGGGAAAACTTTTATTAAACTTCATTCACCCATA
Source organism: Bradypodion pumilum (assembly GCA_035047305.1). Taxonomy (NCBI): domain Eukaryota; kingdom Metazoa; phylum Chordata; class Lepidosauria; order Squamata; family Chamaeleonidae; genus Bradypodion; species Bradypodion pumilum. The sequence goes on from JAWDJD010000001.1 coordinate 96,458,833, forward strand.
GAAAGTCCTTAAGCTGAATAAAGTTGTGGAGTATTAGTGACCCTGTGAGAATTCTAATGCATTAAGGACTAGCAGCTTTGTGGTTAGAATTCAATGTCTGTATTCTGTTTTACCTAAACCCATGGGAATTACATGGGACCAATCTATTGATCATCAAATGATATCACTTCTTTTTCTTAGCATGATGGTTAATTTAAAAAAGGACCATTTTCCTCACCACATACCACAAAGAATGGGATAAAATTGCACCCTATGTGAGAAAACCAATAGATTTGTGGTGACCATTTTAATCCTAGCTCCATTTTCTTTGTTAAGAGAACCAAAGCAAACCTATGCCTGACAGGTAGCTGAAACTTGAAGACATGGTTTCCTCCACAGAAAATGTCACAGAATGTAATTTAATTTAATTTTCCAATTTGTATAGCTGCCCAACTCAAAGCGTCTCTGGGCAGCTCACAACATTAAAAACAATGCAGCAGTCCAAAACATTAAAAACCCATAAAAAACCCAATTTAAAAATACTACAGGAATTGAAAGAATGAGGGTTAAAAGAACAAAGGAGCGATATTGCTATTATTTTATCAGCCAGCAGGCGGGGGTCACCGCATCCCCGGTGCCCCACACCTGCTTTGCCTGCCAGGTTTTTAGTTCTTTCCTGAAGGGCAGCAGCTTCATCTGGAGTCATAGCTCAATTGGCAGGCGGTTCCATAGGGCTGGAGCAGACACAGAGAAGGCCCTCCTTCTGATGGCACAATAAGAGAGCGTCTCTGGTCCACTCTGGTGGGATGGACAGATGTTCTCGAGGTCACCCGGTCTCTTAGGTATCCTGGCCCACTACCATGTAGAATGCCCCTCTGTGGTTAAACATTAGGGATTTTATGTACGCCGCCCTGTTGTGTTCTCAATTCTATGCCTTTAAACAACCACCAACTGTATCAATGTAACCCGTTGTAATTAGGACGCGAGCTAATGACCACCTGGTGGCAATAGCGAGCGCCCAGCTCACACGGTTCCAATTTCCCAAGAACTGCAGCGCGGGAAGATTCCCGCCACTACCTCACCTGGACAAGAAGGGCGTGACCTGAAATGACGTCACGCCAACAGTAGCCAATGGGCTATCGTGGAGCCACATTCAAATGTATAGCCACTGTATATATTGAGCTGTTCGTCCGCCATTACCACATGTTCCCCCGGACCACCATGCAATAAAGATGTGTTAGCCTATACTTCGGCTGTTCCTGTGTCTTGGTTCTCATACACTAAACGCCCAGAGTCGCCTGTTGATTGGGGTGGCTCTACAAATTGAATAAATAAATAAAATCATTTGTATTTGGTAACTGAATGGAATTTGTGGGAGCTTAAATGTTCTGTCCTAGTCTTTGAGGTTTAAAGACACAGTTTGTCTTTAAAATATAACATAATTGCGGTACCAGACTGACCAGGAGGAACAGACAAAGCATTGTGGAGTAATATTTTGTTCTGTTTCCCTCAAAGTTTAAATGGGACAAGGAACCCAGGGCCAGAAAAGCACATCTGGGAAATGTGTTGTCTGGCTGGAAGAGAACGAGGGTAGTTCTATACAAGGGAGTGACCCTTGTTTGATTGCAATCTCTGCCTGAAACAATCTTAAATATTTCAGCAGAAAAGAAAAAGGCACAAAAAAGGCATAAATTAGGGGACCACATATGGTCCTCCCTGGATCTTAGATGCCTCCATGTGCTTCTGTGACCTTCCCTTAAGCCCCACACCGAATTATCTTTAAAAATATTTTTAACTGAAAAAGTGCTCATATCTTGTTTTCCTCATTTTCTGTTGCTTCCAACTGTCCCCAACGTTATTGCCTTTTCCAGCCAATCTTGCTTACTCATGATATGCTCAAGTTTCAAGCCTCAGTTTCATCATTTTTTGCCTCCAGAGACAGTTCAGGCTTGATTTGCTCTAGGACCCAATTTTTCTTCTCTCTGGCAGTCCAGGGTAAATGCAAAGTCTTTCTTCAACACCATATTTCAAGTGAATAATAAAAAAAAATTCTTGCCAGCTTTCTTCAGCATCCAGATTTCACACTCATACATTAGCAATTATTAATAATGAAAAAAGAATACCTCAGAAAATATTCTACTGAAGTTCAACCTTGCATTGTGTCCATGGAAATCTGCCTATTGAGAATGGCAAACCGCCTTGAAGAAAAACACAACTAAGAGGAAAAGGTATAGGGGAAAAAACACATTCATACATGACCAGTGATGCAATGCAAAAATGTTTACGACCTACTCTGTGGGCAGGGCCAAATCTGTGGGTGTGGCCAAACATCCTGCATTATGGGCTATGGAGGTGGGTGTGGCCAGCAAAGTGGGTGTGGCCTGGGAGAATTTCCACTACCGGTTCTGCAGAACCTGCTCCAGTGCATCACTGTACATGACTGTAGAAGAAACATTTTCATAAGTTGTTTCTCGGTACATAAGGTGTTATGTATGTATGTGTGCATGTTCATTGTACTGTAAAGGCAAGAATGTAACCACTCCAAATACAAACGATCTCAGCTGTAAAGGAACGCGAGCAGACAGCCCATAGAGGGCAGCTGCGAGCGTTCAGTCTCACATGGTTCACATTGCTCAATCACGGACAGCCGCGGGAAAACCTTCCCCGCATTCAGCAGCAGAAGAAAGACCTGCATTCAGCAGCAGGAAAAGAGGCGTGCCTGGGCGAGGCCACGCCGGTAGCAGCCAATGAGCTACCGTGCTACAAGATTCAAATGTAGAGGGCTACTGTATATATTGAGATGTATCACCGCCATTACCTCATGCTTCACCGGAACACCATGCGATAAACCTGTGTTAAACCAACCCTTCGGTTGTCCTGTTGTCTTTGGTCCCATACACCAAATTGGCGACGAAGGTGGGATATGGCTGCCCACGGGACCAAGACATGCGCCGGCTACGAGATCAGGAAGCCGGGAGACTTGGAGCTGTTTGAGATAGACTTCAACACAGCGCTGGTGGAGCTCGAAGTCTCAGATGAGGCCAAGAAGAGGGCCATTTTCGTCCGCATGCTCGGACACGAGACCAAGAGGACCTTGGTGGACCTGATCGCGCCGAGGAAGGTGGGCGACCTCAAAGCCACAGAGCTCCTGGCGGCGCTGTGCGCCCATCTCCGGCCAGCAATAGCGATGTTCCCCGCTCGGAGCGCGTTCTGGAGGCGAGTCCAGGCGCCCGGGGAATCGGTCGCCGAGTTCGCCGCGGCCCTGCGGCTGGCCGCCGGCCCATGCAAGTGGGAGACTCCAGACGTCACCCTCCGGGACTGCCTGCTCTGCGGTCTGAGGGACACAGAGACTCAGCGCGCGCTGATGAAAAGGGAGCCGCCTCCCACGTGGCAACAAGTCCTCGACACGGCGCAGGCCGCGGAGGCCACGACTGCCGGGGTGCAAGAGCTTCAGGACTGGCGCCCGAAGCCCGCCAAGGCAGAGAGCTCGGTGCGCGCGGCCCGGCGAGCTTCGAACTCGTCTGCGGAGAGCGGCGACGACGAGGACGTCCGGAGGGTCCAGAGGGAGGGCCGGCGCTGCGACGGCTGCGGCGCCGCCCATGCCCGCGCCAAATGCCCATTCCGCAAGGCCGAGTGCCACAACTGCGGCCGGCGCGGGCACATCGCCAAGGTCTGCCGGAAACGGCGCGAGGCCACAAGGAGTTCTCCAGACCGCTCGGCGAGGCAGGACCGCACCACGAGGCCAAAGGATGGCACCCGGACCACGAGGACGCGGGACGGCGTAGGGCGCATCTCCGACGACAACGAGGACGACGCTCCGGTTTGCAGCGTTTCCACGGAGCACCCCCGTTACTTCGTTGAGGTAGTAATACAAGGGGCCCCTGTTAGAATGGAGGTGGTCTCGGGTTCGTCATACTCTATTATTTCCCAGGGAGAGTTCATGAAAATCGCCCCCCGCGTGCGGCCCAAGCTCAAAGCGTTGAGGGCCACACTGAAGGACGTGCAAGGGAACCGCATCCCAGTGTTGGGGGTTGGGAAGTTCCAGGTCCAGTTTAAAAAGCACACCGCAACGCTTCCCCTAGTCGTCCTCAAGGGAGGAAAATGCAGCCTCCTCGGGACTCAATGGTTCCAGCCCCTGGGGTTGTTCATTGGGGCGGTGCACGCCGTGGGAGCACACGCCACCGGGACTGATCCAGTACAGAGCGTGTGCGACGCGCACCCCGAGGTTTTCAAAAAGGGGCTCGGAAAATTCAAGGGCCCCCCAGTGACTTTCGACCTGGACCCTGGAGTACGTCCAATCAGACTTAAACCACGCAGAGTGCCTTTCGCACTAAAGGACAAAATAGAGGCGGAGTTGGACAAATTGGTGGGCCAGGGGATTCTTGTTCCTGTTGATTCTGCGGAGTGGGAAACTCCAATTGTAACAGCGCTCAAGGCCAACGGGGAGGTCCGCATATGCGCTGATTACAAGTGCACCATCATTAAGGCGATCCGCCCTAATGCTTATCCGGTGCCGGTAGTCAGCCACTTGTTGGCCAGGTTACACGGGGGGAGGTGTTTCGCTAAACTCGACCTGGCCCAAGCCTACCAGCAACTCCCGGTGACCCCCGCCGCAGCTGCTGCACAGACCATAGTCACCCACAAAGGGGCGTTCCAGGTATCGCGCCTCCAATTCGGCGTGAATTCGGCGCCCGGGATTTTCCAGTCACTCGTGGAACGCCTCCTGAAGGGGTTAGAGGGGGTGTTACCCTACTTTGATGACATATTGATTACAGGGGGGAGCCGGGCCGAATTAGCAAGGAGGTTGGGAAGGGTCCTGACAATATTCGAGAAAGCGGGGTTGCGGTTGCGGAAGGACAAATGCGTTTTCTTCGCAACTGAGGTTGAGTTCCTAGGGTTCCGTGTTACTCCCGAGGGAATCAGGCCATCCCAATCCAAGGTGGCCGCCATCAAGAAGGCCCCTCGCCCCACCTCCAAGCCCGAGTTGCAGTCGTTCCTTGGACTGCTCAACTTTTACTACTCCTTCCTTCCGCGGAAGGCAGCAGTAGCGGAACCGCTACACAAATTGTTAAAAAAGGACGAGGCATGGAAGTGGGGCGACGACCAGGAGAGGGATTTCAATGACCTGAAGCGACTCCTAGCATCAGATGCGGTACTGACCCATTTCAATCCCAAACGCCCAGTGGTCCTGATATGCGATGCATCCCCGGTGGGGGTGGGGGCGGTGTTATGCCACGTACTGGAGAACGGGAGGGAGGCCCCGATAGCATTCTACTCTAGGTCCTTGTCCCAAGCGGAGAGGAACTATGCCCAGACAGACAGGGAAGCACTAGCGATAATTGCGGGGACTAAGAAATTTCATGATTTTGTGTACGGCCGCCCCTTCACCATAGTGACTGACCATAAGCCCTTGCTAGGCATTTTCACCGCAGATAAGCCCACACCCCAAATCCTGTCCCCGAGAATGCTCAGGTGGGCCATTTTTCTCAACGCGTATCAGCACGCGTTGGTATACCGGCCCGGGAAGGAGATCAGCCATGCGGATGCCCTGTCGAGGTCCCCCATTCCCCGGGATTGCTGCCACGTGGGCGAGGTAGAGAGGGACCACCAGGTCTTAATGATAGAGGTCCTAGACTCCCCTCCAGTAGTACCGGCCGACATTGCTAAAGCGACCGGCAAGGACAAAACGCTGGCCACAGTTTGCTCCTGGGTACAGAAAGGGTGGCCCGTGTCTTCCCCAGCAGCGGAATTCGACACATTTTTCAAAAAGAAACTAGAGTTGTCCCTAGAGAGGGGTTGCCTTTTGTGGGGACAGCGGGTAGTGATCCCCACGTCTCTCCGGCCGAGGGTGCTTAAACTGCTGCACTTCAGCCACCCGGGGATCGTCCGCTCTAAGGCACTGGCCCGCAGTTACTTTTGGTGGCCCCAGCTAGACGCCGACATCGAACACATGGTCGGCACTTGCGAAGCGTGCCAAAGCTCCAGGCCAGAAGAGGCCCGCTCGCCACATAGGGAGTGGGACGCAGCAAGGGGGCCCTGGTCCCGGGTACACGTAGACTTTGCTGGCCCGTTCAGGGGAACGCTTTTCCTCCTTGTGGTGGACGCGTTCTCCAAGTGGTTGGAGGTCATCCCAGTCTCGAGCACCTCCTCAGCCACAACAATTAAGCAGTTACGGAGGCTCTTTTCCACGTTCGGTTTACCCGACACCCTCGTCAGCGATAACGCTAGCTGTTTCACGTCCGCCGAGTTCGGGGCATTCATGGAGCGAAACGCCATTCGGCACATCACCTCCGCCCCCTTTCACCCGGCCACCAACGGCCAAGTAGAGCGCCTCGTGCGCACCACGAAAGACGCGCTGCTGCGCATGGGCCCCGGAGACCTCGACCTGAAATTGTGCCAATTCCTGCTAAGGTACAGGGTCACCCCATTGGCGTCAGGGTACTCCCCCGCGGAGCTGTTGATGCGCAGGAAGCTGGCCACGGGAATCTCCAAGCTAGACCCCACGAGAGTAGAGGACAAAGGGCAGAACATAGGGGTGGAACCCACAAGGAGTTTCAGCGTAGGCGCCCCGGTGCATTGCAGGAACTACGCCAACGCGGGGCCAGCCTGGGTGCCGGGCACCGTAATAGAACAAACCGGCCCCGTCTCATACCGCGTGGAGACCAGTACGGGTTTCCTGTGGAGGCGACACGTGGACCAACTCAGGCGCAGGGTCCCCGGAGAGCAGGATGGAGACGAAAATAGCATCGAATCAGCGTTAGGGTACTCCCCCACCCGTTTAGCCCAAGGGGGAGGAAAAGGGGAACATGGGCCCCCACCAAGGGGGGAGGAAAGGGAATCGATCCACAGAGATCTTTTGCGGGAGTCCGCGGCAGAAAGGAAGAGCCCCGACCACACACATACCCCTCGGAATTTTCCCCGAAACACAGATGCCCATAGAAGTTTAGACGTTGATTTACAGTACCAGGGGGAGTTAGCGGAGTGGTCCCCCACCCGTCCTAGCGAAAAGAGGGGTTTCAGTTCAGCCCCTGGTACTTCCAGTCCAAGTAGCCCCTGTGAGTTAGAATGCAATATAGCGCCAATTTCCCGGAGGCCGACACCCCCAAGACGGGAGGCAACAGCGAGTCCGCCCACCACAGTCTCAAGGTCCCCCGAGCAAGGATCAGAAGGTAGCAGGACCACAAGGGCGGCCTCATCGGTTCCGCGGTTCACAATAGGCGGGTCCCCGGGGTCCGAGAGCAACAGGCAGGGGTTCACCTCCCAACTATTCATTCCATTCCCATCCCCGGGCGCAAGGCAGGCACGGACGCCCCACAGAGCCACTAACGAATCCCCGTTTCCCGTTGCAGGACAAGCACCCGCGGAATCAGGGATCACAGGCTCTCCAGTACTAGGTCAGACGCAGGCACGCCCCAAGCGCACGTGCGGCAAGCCACAATGGTTGCGGGACTTCGTCCCATCCTAGGGGGGAGGGATGTTATGTATGTATGTGTGCATTTCATTGTACTGTAAAGGCAAGAATGTAACCACTCCAAATACAAACGATCTCAGCTGTAAAGGAACGCGAGCAGACAGCCCATAGAGGGCAGCTGCGAGCATTCAGTCTCACATGGTTCACATTGCTCAATCACGGACAGCCACGGGAAAACCTTCCCCGCATTCAGCAGCAGAAGAAAGACCTGCATTCAGCAGCAGGAAAAGAGGCGTGCCTGGGCGAGGCCACGCCGGTAGCAGCCAATGAGCTACCGTGCTACAAGATTCAAATGTAGAGGGCTACTGTATATATTGAGATGTATCACCGCCATTACCTCATGCTTCACCGGAACACCATGCAATAAACCTGTGTTAAACCAACCCTTCGGTTGTCCTGTTGTCTTTGGTCCCATACACCAAATAAGGAGAAAGCATTTTTAAAATCTGCCAAAGGATCAAAGGCAGAACTCCTGTCATGGAAGGAAAAAGATGTGGCAAAATATTACATACCTTAACACAGAAGAATGATTGCACAGGGAGGGGGGGACAAGTGACATTACTACAAAGGAAGGAAGTGCTGTCATCTATGGGGGCATGTTGCCACAAGTTGCTTTAGCCATTACTTTTAGTCACCTGCTGGCTGGGCTGTCAGTGAAATATTTGCCTCCCCCACTTAACTAGCCTTGACTTCAGGGGTAAGGATTTAATTGTTCCCCTATCCCACTAGTCAGTAGTCTGACACCATCACAGCTTGGTTAAACCTGCCATGGCATCCTCCCTGCTGTACTTCGCTGTCAGACAGCCAGGGACACTTCTGCACCACTATGAGGTATGGGGTAGGACCATGATGGCGAACCTTGGCACTCCAGATGTTCTTGGACTTCAATTCCCAGAAGCCCAAGCACCCTGTGAATCCACAGGGATGGATTTACTGCAATTCATCCGGCCCATGCTGCCCTTGGGAATTCATCCAGCCTATGCTGCCCTTTCGCTCCCGGAAGCGGAAGTAAAACGTGCTCGTATGGGCGTGTTTTACTTCCACTTCTGGGAGCGACGAGGGCAGCGCGGGCCAGATGAATCACAGTAAATCCATTCATGAAGGATTCACAGGGTGCTTGGGCTTCTGGGAATTGAAGTCCAAGAACATCTGGAGTGCCAAGGTTCACCATCACAGGGGTAGGACATTGCAGCAGTTGGGGGTATGTAGTGCCATATATTTCAGAGATGCATTCGTCCTTAACATTGTGGCCAAAATTCCAACAGATTATGTCTGGGACTTGCTATTTTGCACCAGAAGTTGTGGCGAGCAGGAAGGGGAAAATAGGGGAGGAAAGACAGATTCAAATGTCTTTCCAGTGTGTTCTACCAGTCAACATCCATACAGACATCATATTTCCACAATCACTCATACATTCAATCCTACTAATGTTTTTGGAGAGTTTAGAAATCCAAACTGAGTGAGAGCAGGAAAAACCAAGAATTATTCCAGAATACAAATGTGCAGTCTAAGCAGTGATATATGCCCTTCCTTTTGTGCTACAGTTCCTCAGAATATATGGGGGAGCAGCTGCAATAGCAATTACACTTATATACCACCCCATAGTACTTAGAGCACTCCTTATGTCATTCATAAGCTAATTATGCAAACTAAACAGTGCTCCCAAAAAGTTGGGTATTCATTTTACTGACCTAGGATGGATGGAAGGCTAAGTCAACCTTCTGCCCATGAAGATCAAACTCAGATTGTGAGCAGAGTTTTGGCTGCAGACGCTTGAGCACTGCACCAAAAGGGTTCTTTGGAGAATATACAAGATAATATATAGTGCACAGCCATCTCCTCTGAAACTGCTCTAGTTAACTCGTGTGATTGAGTGTCTAGAGGAGCTTTTAGGCTTCATTGGAGAGTTCAGCTTTTATGTACTTTCTCCATTGCCCCCAGAAACTCTGCTTATGGAAACTAATATTCTCTTTCTTCAATTTAAATTGAGGGTCTTCTTAAACCCTGCAAATCACAAATGGAATAAGTACCATTGCTTTGACTTGCGGGTAAACAACAACTCTTCACTCCACCCTTCAGTCATTCTTAAATTAACACAATTTAAATAAACTCTTGGTTTGGTCAATTTGTATATATTTATCCAAAAACAATGGCACACAACCAGAAGAAACAGAAGTCCATGAATAGAAACAAAACAAATTCTTTACTATTTTGCATTGTCCTGAGTGTATAATTTTGAGTGTATGACCTGGGAAATTATAGCAGGTTCAAAACAGTTTCTGGCCTGGCCCCTAGAACTCCTATCTTGAATCTAGGAATATATATGCATATTCTACAAAATATATGTACTTTCAGACCGAACATACAAAGCACAATCCACATGCAATTATATGTTCCTAGTCAATTCTACTTTCATTCATCCCTTCTTTTTAACACATATTGTCTGACTCTCTCCTCCTCTCCTACAGAGGCTGGTTACTCTACAACCTGAACCTCTTCTGTTTAACATCTTAAATTAGGCTTGACATTTCATCTCATTGTGGTTGAGCTTATACCAGTGATGGCAAACCTATGGCACACATGCCAGAGGTGGCACTCAGAGCCCACTCTGTGGGCACCTGTGCAGTCATCCCAGCACAGAGTTCATCCCGCCTATCTGCCAAGCAGTCCAATGGGAGTGCTTCCTCCCCCCAGCACAGAGTTCACCCCACCCCTCTGCCCAGCAACCCAATGGGAGCATTTCCTCCCTCCCCCAGCACAGAGTTCACCCCACCCCTCTGCCCAACAGCCCAATGGGAGCATTTCCTTCCTCCCCTGTAACTATGTTGGCACTTAGTGATAAATAAGACAGTTTTGGATTGCAGTTTGGGCACTCAGGTTCTATAAGGTTCGCCATCACTGGCTTATACCTACAAAAGAGATCTCAGAAGCAATTCTTGGCTTCCTGGATTCAAGATAAGAGTTCTAGGGGCTGGGCCAGAAACTGTTTTGTCCCTGCCATAGTTTCCCAGGTATTCGTGAAAACATTTCTAATAATTTTCCCCACACCTACCTCCATGCAACCATCATTCAGGGGCAAGGACTGAAAAGATAGTCTAACACCAAACCAGAAAGTTGCATTTATTTGAAATTCTAGACTTTTTTCAACAACCACCTACCCTACACCTACATCGTAAGCCAGTGATGGCCAGCCTTGACACTCCAGGTGTTCTTGGACTTCAGTTCCCAGAAGTCCAAATCAACACACCTGCTGATCAGGGCTTCTGCGAATTGACGTTCAAGAACACCTAGAGTGCCAAGGTTGGCTGTCCTTGTCCTAAGCCATGCCCATCCCTACTATTAGGCAGAGTGAGGCAGCAAGTTTAAGATGTTGTGAAAGGGCAGCAAATAGTTGATAGTTTCCTTTGTTAGTGTATTTTTAGTTTTACTGCTAGGGATGCAGAGAGATGCTTGAGGAATTTGCTACCTCCCATGTCAAAAATAAGTTGGCTGGCTGTAAATGCTACATTCCTTGACTCAGGTGCTTCACATCAGGCAGAAAACTCTCCCACGCTGTCCAGAGGCTCTTTCAACCCTCTGAAGCAGATCAGGAAGGAGAGAAGACTGCCAAAAGAAAGAAATCAGTAACCAACACAATAAAAATGACTGCCCCACTTTCCATTTGTGGAACCTTCATATCCATGGATGTAAAAGAGCCAAATGTGAAGTTAAGAACATAGTTGGGTGCAACTCATTCTCTTCGCTTAATTCTTCCTAAAAATAAGTGGATGATATCTGCAATCACACAGTCCAATGATTTTAGATTCTGGTTTTTGTGGGGTTCTTGGGGTTCAGTTACTACCTCACTTAATTCAGGATATGGCAAAATAGGTTAAATCTTGTCTTCTCCTAACACCCCATTTATCCATGTGTTGTGCTTAATTATGCCACTGTCCAGAGGTGCAATTAGGACTGTAGATTCTGGACTCGGATATCTTGGGACAATGATCCCCATGAGCCCTGTGTGTTATTTCGGGTCTCAAACTGCTGATCTGCCAACTGCAGCCCCTAAACAAAGTGCATAAAACTAAATAAAATTAAAATAACAATTTGGTAGCACATGATCTTCTAAACAATAAAGAACATTCAGGAATGTTAAAGAATGTGTGGAAAGGGAGGTCTCTGGGAGGTAGAAGAAATTCCTGTGACTCTCACCCACAACTAGAACTTGAGTATTTCTCTGTTCAGTTCATAGACTAGCTATACTGTAATGTGTTCTTCTAACCCAGAGATGGCCAGACTTGGCCCTCCAGCTGTTCTTGGACTTCAATTCCCAGAAGCCCAAGTCAACACACCAGCTGGTCAGGGTTTCTGGGAATTGAAGTTCAAGAACAGCTGGAGGGCCAAGACTGCCCATCACTGTTCTAACCTAAGGATGGGGCAGAGAGGTCTGCAATGAAAGGAAGCATAAACCAGCTTGAGCTGCCTCTTCTCAGGAAAGTGAGAAACATTTCACTGTAGGATAGTCTTTGAACTCCAAATCTTAAAGAAAGAAGAAGAGATCTTTACATGAAAATTAAGGAGACTTGCAACCTTAATACCCATGTTAGCAACTTTTAATAAGGCATCTCCCAGAAGCTTGCGAGTGGCAATTTGCTAGGAACAGGAACCAAAAACAGAGCATCCTTGGGAAATTCTAACCATTGGATCTTAGGTGAAGACATAGTTAGAAACTGAGAAGCCAATGGGCTGCACATGGCAAGTACCTTCCAGAGCTCTCAGCCCCACCATGACCATAAAAGCCTCCCAAATGAGAATCAAGTCCCAGTGAAATTTCCATGTCTACATGCAATCCTCTTTCCCAGCAGCATTAGGGGGAGCTGAAAGAGCATCTTAAAAACCACCCTGTTGCTTTGATTTTGAGGAAAGGCTAGGAATAGCCTTTAGAAGTCCCACCTGTGTGTGAAAGAGATCACTTCTGCTAATGCTGGTAGGAAAAAATGGAATTGTACTGATGGTGTTGGCAGGATCAAATATGATGGAGAAACTTCATTACTTGGTCAAGAAGCTGAGGTTGGGAAATGTACATTGTTGGCCTAGAACTCCCAGAATCCAATTACCAGTATCATCACTGGACAAATTAGCAGGAGGCTTTGGCAGTTCTGTACAAAACCTTTCAAGCTTCTGCTCAGATTATCTATTAAGTTATTTAATATATGATAAATATGATCTGGTAGTCATAGTCTGCTTTCTTTAGAGGACATTTCACAGTTTTCAACAAGACTAGTTTTGAGTAAATCTTCACAGAATTGTAATCTGACTGCATAATCCTATTTGAAAATATTTTTGTTGTATTCTGTATGATTTGGGAGTAAGTGTGTATAGGATTTCTAAATTGAACAAACTCTTTGCTGTCTCTCATTGTCTTTGTCTGCTATCTTAATTGAGGGGACCTAGTTGAACGCCTGCCAAATATCATGAAATGGAATTAGATTATTAGTATACAAAGATATGGAATATAGCCATTAATGATAAATTAATACATGATTAAATTAGCATAAAGGCAAAAAAGGGATGAGCAAAAAAAAAAGATTTTATAGAGATATGGGAAGAATTCCTAGGCTATGTGTCAGTGAAATGGAAAGGAATAAAGCCAAAACAAGATGCATTATCTTTTTGGTGATGAAGGGGAGAATATGGAAATTTCATGATATATAAAATATTCATTGGATAAGATTTATAAGTCCCACAGGTGGTAGGGCCATGTAGAGATCATATTTGTTTGTTTATGCTTTCTTCTGCTGTTTGTATATTTTTACTTTAATGGCTTCTTTTCAATACATTTTTTAAAAAGAATATGATGCTACTCGTCCGGCTACTGTGCTGTTGCTTCTACAACACCAATCTCTATTTTGTACATTCCCTTACTTAGCTAGCTGAAATAGAATTTATTTGCTCAAGGGGGTAGGATATACTGGCACACCTTTGGGGACCCTTCCAGCCCTGTTACTCTAGGTGGCAGTACTAGATGCTCTTTACAATGTGGAACAGTAGCTTCAATTCCATGATAGTTCCTTATCCTTATGCACTCAGATCCTCTATTCTGCCACCAGTAGCGACATAGTTCCAAAGTTTGATGAAAGAGAAACTTACCAAAACAGAGGATATGATACCATACGTACATTACCTATATTTCCTAGGATTCTGGAGCTTAATTGAACACAGAAAGTCATTAACAATTTTTCTTAAACCCCCTTTTTGATACACATAAAAAACAGCTCTTTCCAAATTACTCTACAGTGGAACCCCGGATAACGACACGTTCGAACAACATTATTTTCGGACAATGATGCATTTTTTTCTGAAAAGTCATGTCCCAGACAATGACGTTATGTCCTTATCCAGGAGATCGTGTTTGGTCTCCTGCCTGTTCACTCTGGTTGGAGATGAAAAAATTGCCATCTTCGGATCCCGGTGTCTGGCTCTCTGCTTACCCAGGAGTGCCTGGGAGGCTGGGAGGACCTATCCTGCACTGTTTCCACCTTCCTAGCACCTCCCTGGCCTGCCCAACAGCTGAGAAAAGTTGTGGACGCCATCTTATTTTGGGGGAAAAAGGTGGCAGCCACAACTTTTCTCAGCTGTTGGGCAGGCCAGGGAAGTGCTAGGAAGGCAGGAACAACACAGAATAGGTCCTCCCAGCCTCCCAGCCACTCCTGGGTAGGTGGAGAGCTGGACACAGGGACCAATGTTTTCATTTACAACCAGCGTGAACATGTAGGAGACCATGTCATCCTTTTTGTGGGGGTGGGCAGAAGCAGCCCGGGTGCCTCTGTTAGGCTCCAGGGAGGTGACCCGGGCTGTTTTTGACCTCCTCTGAGTTCCCTCCGTGCTGCTCCAAGCCAAAACACCGGGGGAAACTCCGTCGTTGGCTGCAGTTTTTGGCTTGGAGCAGCGCAGGGGGAGGTCAGAACCAGCCCGGATTGCATCCCTGGAGCCTAACAGAGGCACCCGCGGTGGCAGAGAAGCAGAAATGGACCAAAAAATTCCATCACCATGGAATTTTTTCACCCATTTTGGCTTCTCTGCCACCTCTGCCACCTCTGGGAGGCTCAAGGGACCCTATCCGCACTGTTTCTGACACCCCGCGACCCCTCCAGGCAGTGCTACAAGGAAAACCTCCAGCTGATGAAGGAGTTTCCCTCGCTGTTTTTCCTTGCAGCAGTGCCCGGAGGGGTCACAGGGTGTTAGAAATAGCATGGATAGGGTCCCTTGAACCTCTCAGAAGGGGCAGAGGTGATGGAGAAACCAAAATGTGTGGAAAAATTACCCCCCAAAAGCTCAATGATTTTTCCCTGTACTAGCTGGTCACAGCATAAGACTTTTGCACAGTACTGTATGTCAGAGTCCAGGACATAGGCAGCTGGCAAAGCAACACAAGCACTAGGACTCACAGCAACCAGGCAACAGGCTAAACAGTAACTATATCACAGCTCAGAATCCAAGTCCAAAATCAAACCTGAGGTAGACAGGGATACAGGGTTGGATAACAGGGAATAGTCAAAGCAAGCTGGAATTAAGGTGACTGAGAGAGCAGAATGTCTCTAGAGCTGGAGCAAAGTAAGGGCAGGGTGCAAGGAGTAATGATCCAGATGAAGCACAACAGCAGTCTACAGGAATGGGGCAGGAAGATTTCAGGAGCATGGAAAGACATTTTTGAAAGCAGGAGCCAAGCAATTACAACTCTAGTAACCATTATTAAAGCAACTTCTGCAAGAAGAGCTGGTTCTTATATAGCTCATCCTCCAAGGGCCTCCAGGTAGACTTACAATGGTCCAGAACCTTCCCTAGGGTTCTCTTGTGGGGCCTAGCAGCTGCAGCAGGATGTGGGTCTAACCTTGCAATTACCAGAGCTGCCACTTTCAGGCTGGGGGTGATGGTGGTCTAATCCTGTCAACATCCAAACTACCTCTGTGGAACTCGTTTTGCAAATACCAGAGCTACCTCAGATCCGGATAATATATAAGAAAGATCCCTGGAGAAGCATGTCGACTCAATCCCAAGGGACCTCATCAGCCTTTATCCTGGAAAGAATAGGAATGAAGAGAACAGACACCAGGCTAGCCAGCTAAATCCAGGAGAGCTCCTCACCACCCAGGTGAAATGCTTGTGGAGACAGCATCAGAGAGTACAGTACTCCAGAGTTAACAGTCACTAAGACAGCAGGCAGTGGGGACTGACTCACATTGTTGCCTACATTGTAGGCGTATTGACTCTTACTGTTATGGCCCTGGGACTATGATACAGCCAGGGTGATGCCGTGAAGGGGAACAGGACTTGAACCTCTCCTGGTGAGAGTAAAGTGGGTGTGTGAGGTCTCAGACTCTTTAGGCTTGGAAACAGCAATCAGACAGGGCAAGAAAGTAGCCTGGGCCATGTCAGAGATAATAGTTCTGTAAACCCCATCCCAGTTGTAATAAATCCTGTTTAGATTTAAGCACTGGTGTTGTTTTTCATGGATCAAGGAATGGAAGAACAAGCTCCTGTCAACTCAGCTAGAACTGGCAAGGTTCACAATAATAAAATAATGCTTGACATCTCAAATAAAAAAGCCTCAAGATGTTAGACCTACCAGATGAGCCCAGCATTTTAATAACTTCTAGTTATTTGGAGGACATAAACAATTCTTGCATTAATGTTATGTCCGGCCCTTATAAGCAATAGTCCAGACAACGATGACTACAGAACAGCAACAAGTCTTTATTAAACAGTCTTTAGGAGTGAGCTTACAAGGTGTTCTGGACAGAGATGGCTATACAATCTCACTGGAATCAGTCCCTCCTGAATCTTGCCGTGTAGGAGTCAAATGCTAGCTACACCAGAAGTGGTAGCATAGTGGAGGAGACTGAGGCTTAGCACGTTGCTGGCTATCTGTGCGGAGTGGTAGTATAGATCTGGTCCCGCCCCGCCCTTGTTTACTCATGGGGCTTATATAGTGTCTCCCCAGTGGTGTCCTCATGATACAAAGTAGCAAGCCGCCGGATAACCATAACTAACCAATTTTAGTGTATGAGAGTCAAGACACAAGGCACAGCCAACGGCTGGGTTAACTCAGGTTTATTGCATGGTGGACAGAGGGAACATGAGGTAATGGCGGACGAACAGCTCTATATATAAGGCAGTAACGTATTTGAATGTGGCTCCACGGTAGCCCGTTGGCTACTGGTCCGCGTGACGTCATGGCTGGTCACGCCCTTCTTGTCCAGGTGTAGGTAGCGGCGGGAAACTTCCCGCGCTGCGGTCTTTGATGGGTTTGAACCAAGAGAGCTTGGACGCTCGCTGCTGCCAGCTGGTGGTCATTAGCTCGCGTCCTATTACAGGGTTTATGTGGTACAGCTGAAGGTTACATTGTTACTCATTGGCAAGGTTACATTGGTTCAGATACATTGATATCACATGTAGAAGGTTACACTATTAGGACACAACACTCCTCCCCCCTAGGATGAGACGAAGTCTCTCAGCCAAGATGGCTTATTTCGAACACGCTGGGGTCTCGGCGCGGGCTGCCCTGCCCCGGCTTCGCTCCCTCCTCCTTGCTCCCTGGCTTCCTGCCCTGCAATCGGAGAGGATGACTTGTTAGTGGTTTGCCGCGGCTCTGCGGCTTTGTTGGGAGGTGTGTGCTTTGTTTGGGAAGAACCGGGGGCACTGGGGACTAACGAAAAACCCCTCTTCTCGCTTGGATGGGTGGGGGAACACTCCAAAAAACCCCCCCGGCTCGCAAAATCAAAATCAAAATCGGATTCGGGGGAAGCGGCAGCGGCGGCCGCACACTCCTTTTCCCTCCCCCCGGGCTCGGATAGAACTGGGGTATCAAAAGGATATGAGTCGGGCTCGCTGCTTTCCCCCCTGTCTCCCCCTTGGGCTAAACGGGTGGGGGAGAACCCTATCGCTGAATCATGTCGCTGTGCTCCACTGGTCGGCCCCTCGCTCACTCGGTGCCTCAGTTGATCAGCGTGCCTCCTCCAGAGGAGGCCGGTGCTAGTTTCCACCCGATAGGACACTGGCCCCGTCTGTTCTATTATCGTCCCTGGCACCCAGGCTGGGCCCGCGTTGGCATAGTTCCTGCAATGTACAGGATCGCCTATGCCGAAACCTTTCGAGACCGCTAACCCTATGTTCTTCCCTTTGTCCTCGACCCTCGACGGGTCTAGCCTGGACAAAAGCGTGGTCAGTTTCCTCCGCATCAGCAGCTCGGCCGGCGAGTAACCAGACGCTAAGGGGGTCACTCTGTACGCTAATAGAAATTGACAAACCTGGTGATGTAGGTCTCCCGAGCCCATGCGCCGCAGCGCATCTTTTGTGGTGCGCACCAACCGTTCCACTTGGCCATTCGTGGCCGGGTGAAACGGCGCGGATGTGACATGCTGAATTGCATTTGCCTCCATGAATGCCGCGAACTCAGTGGACGTGAAACAACTGGCGTTATCGCTGACCAAAGTGTCGGGTAAACCGAACGTGGAAAAGACCCTCCTTAGCTGGCGAATGGTAGTGGCGGAGGATGTGCTCTTTACCGGAATGACCTCCAGCCACTTTGAGTATGCATCCACCACCAGGAGAAACATGGTTCCCCGGAATGGGCCAGCAAAATCTACGTGCACCCTGGACCACGGTCCCCTCGCCGCGTCCCATTCCCTATGTGGTAGGCGGGCCACCTCCGGTCGAGAGCATTGACATGCCTCACAAGTGCCAACCATCTGCTCTATGTCGGCGTCCAGCTGGGGCCACCAGAAGTAACTCCGGGCCAACGCCTTGGAACGGACGATCCCCGGGTGGCTGACGTGCAACAGCTTTAGCACCTTCGGCCGCAGGGACGTAGGAACCACCACCCGTTGGCCCCACAACAGGCACCCCCTCTCTAAAGACAACTCCACTCGCTTTCGGAAGAATGGGTCGAATTCCGTGCCTGGGGATGACGCCGGCCACCCCTTCTGCACCCACGAGCATACCTTCTCTAGTGTTCTATCCTTTCCGGTCGCCCTGGCAATGTCGGCCGGTACTATCGGGGGTGACTCTAAAACCTCTATTAGCAATACCTGGCGGTCTCTTCTTACCCCTGCCTTCTGGTCGTCCGACAATGGTAACGGCGACCGTGAGAGCGCGTCTGCATGGCTGATTTCCTTCCCTGGCCGGTATTCTAACTCATGTTGATATGCGTTAAGAAAAATAGCCCACCGCAGCATCCTCGGGGACAGGATCTGTGGCGTGGGCTTATTTGCAGTGAAGATCCCTAACAGGGGCTTGTGATCAGTAACGATCTTGAACGGCCGACCATACAGAAAATCGTGAAATTTCTTGGTTCCCGCTACTATCGCTAGTGCCTCCCTATCGGTCTGTGTGTAATTCCGCTCTGCTTGGGACAGGGACCTTGAATAAAACGCTATCGGGGCCTCCCTTCCGTCGTCTAACACGTGGCAAAGCACCGCCCCCACCCCCACCGGGGATGCATCGCAGACCAAAACTATGGGCCGTTTGGGGTCGAAATGAGTCAGGATTGCCTCGGATGTGAGGAGTTGCTTTAACTCTGAGAACGCTCTTTCTTGCTCGTCACCCCACAGCCACTTTTCCTCTTTTTTAAGCAGCCGATGAAGCGGCTCGGCAACAGACGCCTTCCGTGGAAGGAAGGTATGGTAGAAATTGAAAAGCCCCAGAAATGACTGAAGCTCGGTTTTGGAAGTGGGGCGAGGGGCTTTCTTAATGGCGGCCACCTTAGATTTGGACGGCCTAATTCCCTCGGGTGTGACACGGAACCCTAAAAACTCAACCTCTGTTTCGAAAAATACACATTTGTCTTTTCTCAGTCGCAGCCCCGCTTTCTCGAACACGGCCAGGACCTTATCCAATCTGTGGGCCAGCTCGGCCTTACTCCCCCCCGTTATCAACACGTCATCAAAATATGGCAACACCCCCTCCAGCCCCTTCAGGAGGCGTTCCACTAGCGACTGAAAAATGCCAGGTGCCGAGTTCACGCCGAACTGTAACCTCGACACCTGGAACGCCCCCTTATGTGTGACTATTGTTTGTGCCGCCGCTGTGGCGGGGGTTACTGGGAGTTGCTGGTAGGCCTGTGCTAAATCGAGTTTAGCGAAACACTTTCCCCCATTCAGCCTGGCCAGAAGGTGGCTGACCACTGGCACCGGGTATACATTAGGGCGGATTGCCTTATTAATGGTACACTTATAATCAGCGCAAATGCGCACCTCCCCGTTAGCCTTCAGTGCTGTTACAATTGGAGTCTCCCACTCCGCGGAATCCACAGGAACGAGAATTCCTTGACCCACCAGTTTGTCCAGTTCTGCCTCTATTTTGTCCTTAAGCGCGAACGGTACCCTGCGCGGTTTAAGTCTTATCGGGCGGACCTCCGGGTCTAAGTCGAAGGCTACAGGGGGTCCCTTGAACTTTCCCAGTCCACTTTTAAAAACGGCGGGGTGTGCGTCACACACTGCTTGTATTGGGTCCTCGCCTACGGCATGCACCCCCCCTATGAACAGGCCTAAGGGCTGAAACCACTGTGTTCCGAGGAGGCTACAACTCCCCCCTTTTAGCACCACTAGGGGAAGTTCCGCAGAATGTCTCTTAAAGCGAACCCGGAACGTTCCGACCCCCAACACTGGAATGCTGTTCCCCTGAACGTCCCGTAGTGTGGCCCTCAACGCTTTAAGTTTGGGCCGCACGTGGGGGTCGATTTTCAAGAACTCTCTCTGGGGAATTATAGAATAGGAGGACCCCGAGTCAACTTCCATCCTAATAGGGGTCCCTTGTACTAGTACCTCAACAAAGTAATGGGGCTGTCCCGCAGACACGTTGAACACAGGAGCGTCGCCCTCGCTGTCGTCCGAGATGCGGCCCACGCCGTCCTGCTTCCTCGTGGCCCGGGCGCCATCTTTGGGCCTCGCTGGACGGTCCGGTCTGGCTGAACGGTCTTGCGAATGTCTCCGGCCCTCTTTCCATTTCCTGCACGCCTTGGCGATGTGCCCCCGACGTCCGCAGTTGAAGCACTCGGCTTTCCTGAATGGGCACTTCACGCGCTCATGGGCCGCGCCGCAACCATCACAGCGGCGCCCGCCTCTCCGGACCTTCTGGACCTCCTCGCCATCGCTACTTTCTGACGACGATTTCGAGGTCGGTCGGGTTGCATGCACCGACTGACCGGACTTCCCGTGCGACGAGTTTTCCGCCTTGCTGGCCCTCGGACGCCACTCACGCCACTTGTGCATCTCGTCTACTCCAGCATTCGTGGACTCCGCGGCTTCCGCGGCCTCTACAACCTCTTCCAGTGTGGGTGGTGGCTCCCTGTTCATCAAGCTGCGCTGTACTTCCTTGTCCTTCAGGCCACACAGCACTCCGTCCCTGAGGGCCATCTCTAGGATGTGGTCCCATTTGCAGGGGGCGGCGGCTACCCTCATAGCCGTTACGAAGGCTTCTACCGACTCGTCCGGCGCTTGAACTCGCCTCCAAAACGCACTCCGAGCGGGAAACATTGCCCTCGAGGGTCGGAAACGCTCACGCAGCATTTTCATGATGTCACCGGCTTTGAAATCGCTCATCTTCTTCGGTGCAAGGATGCCCACCAGCGTCCGCTTGGTTTCCATCCCAAGCATGCGAGTGAGGATGGCCCTCTTCCTTTCCTCGTCGTCTTCTTTGACTTTGAGCTCCACCAGTGCCGCCTGGAAGTCCATCTCAAAGAGCTCCCAGTCTTGCGGTTTGGTGATGTTGAACCCGCTCTGTGTCCTGGCTCCGTGGGGATCCATCATCCCATCCTCGTCGCCAATTTAGTGTATGAGAGTCAAGACACAAGGCACAGCCAACGGCTGGGTTAACTCAGGTTTATTGCATGGTGGACAGAGGGAACATGAGGTAATGGCGGACGAACAGCTCTATATATAAGGCAGTAACGTATTTGAATGTGGCTCCACGGTAGCCCGTTGGCTACTGGTCCGCGTGACGTCATGGCTGGTCACGCCCTTCTTGTCCAGGTGTAGGTAGCGGCGGGAAACTTCCCGCGCTGCGGTCTTTGATGGGTTTGAACCAAGAGAGCTTGGACGCTCGCTGCTGCCAGCTGGTGGTCATTAGCTCGCGTCCTATTACAGGGTTTATGTGGTACAGCTGAAGGTTACATTGTTACTCATTGGCAAGGTTACATTGGTTAAGATACATTGATATCACATGTAGAAGGTTACACTATTAGGACACAACACCAATCATAACAGAGTATACATGTAATTAACCAATAGGGAGCAGGATCTAAAACTGTAACCAATCACAGGGCTTGGTTTAGCATAATGAGCACGCCCTGTGCAGGGTTTTTTCATGCTACTTTAGGCTCCTAATTTGGATGGCGGAAAACCGCCATTTTCCTCTCGCAAGGCGCTGCCCACACTACTTGCAAATGTGCCTCAATACACAACAATTATACTCCTAGCAAAATCACAGTTTATGATTTTTGGAAAAAGACAGTACGTACTTGTTCTGAGATGTAAGTGAAGGATGTTGTTTAGCTTTGTGTTCAGTACTGGAGTCAGGTTGCCAAGCTGGTCAACTTATGCTGGATACAAAGTGTTTTAAATAGGCTCTGATTACCTGGCTTGTAATGTAGTAGTGGGGAATCACATTTGAACAGAGATCATATATTTTGTCAAAAGCAGGTATTTTCACCCTCTTACTGTTGTTGCCATATGTTGGTTTCTTCTGTTATTCTTTCTATGAGTGTCAGTCCTCATGAGGTACATGGATTGACTTGTAGTAAAGATTACACAGGGTTTATAACATACTCTTGTGATGACATATCCTCTAGGCAGTCAACCAGATTCATTGTTGGCTATGGGTCACAAGGTTCCAGAAACATTAACTGTTCCACTGAATAGAAAAATCCTAGGCATTTTCACAATGCTGTGTCTAGTAGGCTATCCCAGAAGAAGGGAGTGGTAAACCATTTCTGAGTATATACTTAGAAAACCATGGAAAAGGTTGCCATAAATTAGAGTCAACTTTAGGGATGTAAATAGCTCACTTACTTTGGTTCCAACTTTATATCATATAGCACACACAAATATTATTATCAGGTGTTCCCAAAGAAATCTTCTAATTTTCTGCCATTCACATGGGTCCAGTCATCCTCAAGCCAGCATGATGGAAATGGTGACTGAACCAGACTGAAAAGCTCTAGACTGGGGAAAGGTGGATTGAAAGATACATTTTATTATAAACTAAGGTATGATGCTAAGCAAGTTGCCTGAGAAGTTGCAAATGTTCAGTAGTCCCTGAATAGATAGGCATCTATTCAGTAGTCCCTGAATAGATAGGCATCTGTTCACACAGTTGATTCCGACCCTTTGCGACCCCATGGACTATTTTCCTCCAGGCACCTCTGTTCTCCACCATTCTCAGCCCACCAAGCTCTGTGCCCATTGTGTCCACAATACCATCTATCCATCTCATCTTTGGACGCCCCCTTCTTCTCTTGCCCTCCACCTTTCCCAGCATCAAGGCCTTCTCAAGTGAGTCCTCCCTTCTCATTTGATGTCCAAAGTACTTTAGCTTCATCTTCACTATTTGTCCCTCCAATGAACAGTCAGGATTGATTTCTTCCAGTATTGACATTTGTTCTCTTTGTTCTCTTTGCTGTCCAAGGGACTCTCAGGACTCTCCTCCAACACCACATCTCAAAGGCATCTATTCTTCTGCGCTCAGCCTTCCTAATGGTCCAGCTCTCACACCCATACATTACCACTGGGAATACCATTGCTTTGACTATGCGAATTTTTGTTTTCAAGGTGATGTCTCTGCTTTTCACTATATTCCCCAGGTTTCTCATAGCTTGTCTCCCCATAATCAGTTGTCTTTTTATTTCATGGCTACAGTCGCCATCTGCAGTGATCTTAGATCCCAGGAAAATAAGATCTGTCATTGCTTCTACTTCTTCCCCATCTATTTTCCAGGGACTGATCGGACCTGTTGCCATTATCTTGGTTTTCTTGATATTAAGCCTCAAGCCAGCTTTTGCACTTTCCTCCTTCAATCCAATCAAGAGGTTCTTTAGGTCTTCCTCACGTTCTGCCATTAGGGTGGTATCGTCTGCATATCTCAAATTGTGATGTTTCTCCCAGCAATTTTGATCCCATATTGTGATTTCTCCATCCCTGCATTGCACATTATGTGCTCTGTGTATAGATTGAATAAGCAGGGTGATAAAATGCAGCCTTGTCTTACTCCTTTTCCTATTCCAAACCACTCTGTCATTCCGTGTTCTGTCCTAACTGTTGCTTCTTGGTTCGTGTACAGATTTGTCATGAGACATATGAGGTGTTCTGGTATTCCCATCTCTTTAATTACTTGCCACATCTTGTTGTGGTCCACACAGTCAAAAGCCTTGGTGTAGTCAATAAAACAAAAGTAGACTTGTTTCTGGCATTCTTTTGTTTTCTCCATGATCCAACGTATGTTGGCAATGTGGTCTCTAGTCCCCCTGCCTCTTCTGAAACCGGCCTGCACCTCTGCTAGTTCTCTCTCCACATGTTGTTGAAGTCTATCCTGTATTATCTTGAGCATCACCTTGCTGGCATGTGGGATGAGCGTAATTGTTTGGTAATTTGAGCATTCTTTGGCATTGCCTTTTTTTGGGATTGGAACATACACTGATCTTTTCCAATCCTGTGGCCACTATTTTGTTTTGCAAATTTGCTGGCATATTGAATGCAGTAGTTTGATTTCATCATTTTTTAGGGCTTTGAAAAATTCAACTGGGATACCATCATTTCCACTAGCTTTTTTGTTTGCAGTGCTTTTTAGGGCCTTTCTGACTTCACTCTCCAGAATGTCTGGTTCAAGTTCAAATTTCTCATTATTGTTATTATCAGGAGTGTTGAGGTCCTTTTTGTAGAGTTCCTCTGTGTACTCTTGCCATCTTTTTTTGATCTCTTCTGCTTCAGCTAACTCCTTTCCATCTTTGTCCCTTATCATGGTCATTTTTGCTTTAAATGTTCCCTTGATTTCCCCAATTTTTTTGAAAAGATCTCTAGTCCTGCCTCTTTTGTTGTTTCCCTCCATTTCTTTGCACTGTTTGTTCAGGTAGTTTTCCTTATCTCTCCTTGCTTTTCTTTGAAATTCTGTATTCAGGTGGTTGTATTTTTTCCGTTCTCCTTGGTCTTGCATTCCTTCTTTCCTCTGCTATTTTAAGGGCCTTATCAGAGGTTGGTTGGAATGGTGAGCCGTAGGTTGGGAACCCCTGCTTTAATGAGCGTCTTTGCCAACTGTGTTGAATTTTCATGAGCAAGTTGCAGAATGAACCTTAGGACTTCAGAAAAATGTCCTTCTCAGCCCTACCTAGAGATGCCAGGGGCTGCACCTTCTAAAAGGTAGACATAAACTCTTCCATTAAGCAATGACTCTTTGCCTAGATCAGGGGTTCTCATCATTTTTCAACTGTGAGCCTGACCATGCCCCTTCAGACAGCTGAGCGGGCTGGACTGGGTGTTCCCCCCACCATAAATGCTGATGTAAAACGTGTTTACGGCTGTCATAAACGTGTTTATGACAGCTGCGGACTTATGTACTGCTGTAGTAAACGTATTTACAACAGCCATGGACTCATTTATGGCTGTCGTAAATGCATTTATAAATGAGTCTGCAGCCAATTGTGGTGGTGGGGCAGCTGGGGTGAGGTCAGGGGCCAGATTATTTGGCATTATGGGCCGTAGGTTGCGAACCCCTGGCCTATATGGTAACTGATATAGCAATACAGTATTACTGTATATTCACAGCTTGGGGAAAACATAGGTATCCTCACACCCAGTCTTACCTGAAACCTATCAAACCTCTATCCTGCAGATGAACTTTAGGGGGAATTGTTCACGTATCACTTCTGCAACATACAGTATACATAGACACAGAGATGCATGCTGTTCTTCAGCATTTACCTTGATGTAGGCTACACAGATTGATCTGTGACACACCTTCAAACTGTTCCAATATTGTTTAATGTATATCTATCATTGGTCCTTCCCAGTTGAAGTTATAAGGCCCATCTAAATTTGGGACAGTCATTTTTTAATCAAAGCATTGGTCTCTCTAGTCCAGCACCTGGTTCTCACAGTGCCCAATCAGATACAAAGAAAGCCCACATATCAAGACATTGGCATGTTTTCTTGGTCCTCAGAACTAGAATTCACAAATATACTGCCTTTAATTTTGGAAATATCATATAACTGCAGGGTGGATTTCTCTGTTACTGGTGAAACCTGTTACAGAAAATGACAAGTGCAAGAGCTGGGTGGGCAATGGTCCATAGGGTCACAAAGGGTCGGAATCAACTGTGCGACTGAACAACAACAAAAGAGCTAGGCAAAACAGGCACGTTTTCTGTGTGCTGAAAACATAATAACCCTTAGACATTCCAACACCCTGGTGCTGATAGATAGGGATTACTGAGGGATCAGCACATACTGAGTCAGAGATGCATGGAATGTGCATCTAAAATAGACTTTTCTGGAGGGTTTGGGAGGGATTTAGAGCTCCCTTATAAATCTAATTCAAATGTCCCTGATTACCTTATACTGCCTCTATGCTTTTTCATTTCCAAAACACTCAGTCATGCTGATTTCAGCTCTGTGGGAGAAATTCCATAAACAACACGTGGACTGAACTATAACTCTATTTTACGTAGATTCATTTGATTTATATCCTCCCTTCATCACACATCATAAAACACAGCAAAGTGTGTTATGTAAGACTAAACAGACAAGTGCTCTCTCCTGGTGTGTTCCCTTTCTTGAAGACTAGCAGTGTAGTTACAGGTTATAAAGAATGTGGCACTTCCACCATAAATAGCTGGTGCATCTTGAGTTCTAACCTCTTTGTCTATAGCTCTGCAAGGTTTACTTCTCAATTGACTAAATGGAGGCAATTGACTAAATGGAGGTCCTTAAGTTACAGGTAGCCCCCTATCTTATTTTCTCTGATCTCTTCCACTTCTACCCATTCCAGGTTTTGGAGTTCATTCTGCAACTTGCTCATGAAAATTCAACACAGTTGGCAAAGACGCTCATTAAAGCAGGGGTTCCCAACCTACGCCTCACCATTCCAACCGACCCGTCAACATCTCCCTGTACCCAGAAGTAGAAGCATTTTACGTCAGCCATAAAACGTGCCCACGCATGCGCGAACACACCCACGGCTGATGTAAACGTGGAAGTGGGCACATTTACGTCAGCTGTAAATGCTTCCGCTTCTGGGTGTGTGGTCTGGCCCGCTCAGCTGTTCCAGAGATGTGGTCAGGCCCATGGTACAAAAAGCTTGGCCACCCCTGCACTAATGGGAAAGGATGACAACATATTACACAGCTAGGCAATGTGGCCTTCCAGTTGTTTTGGGGCTACAGTCCCCGTCAGGCTTCTCCTTTTGTTAGAAGGTGGTTGCATCTGGTGAAAGAGAGGTAGGGAAGCCTGGTGGGTTTAAAAAAAATAAAACAAAAAAACAGACATCATCCCAAACTGCTATCCTAGCATACCTGTCAAGTATCCCATATTGGCTGGGATTTCCCATATTCCAGGACTCGTTCCTCCCCTTTCTCGCCGCCGTCCCGTATATTGAACAGCGGGGAAAGGGGTTACTGGACATGCGTGCCCATCAGAGGCAGCAGTGCACATGCACAAAGGGGTTATGTGCATGCACAAAGGGGTTGTGCGCATGCACAAAGGAGTTGTTGCTGCGCATGCACGCCCAAGACGGAGCAGTTCCTGTATTTTCCAGAGCCGTGCTTGACGGGTATGTATCCTAGAGAATTGGTTCTCAATGGCACACATAACACCAATGGAAACCAGAAATAGTCTGCGGAGGATGGATATAGAGATTTCCCAGCAATTACAGAGAATTTCCTCGCCTTCTGTTTTCAATTTTTCCAGCAATTACTTTGTGCCACCTCCTACTGATTCTCTTGCTAGAGGCTGTCTTGACCTTTTGGCATGCTTTTGCCCTTTTCATTTCAAATGCTCAGTGTTTCTTGTAATCCTCGGGGTGGGGGTCACCCTTGCTCGAAAGCCAGTTGTATCTGACTATAAGGTTCAGTGCTCATCTCTGTTTACAGCCAAAGAGGAAATACTCTCTTGTGAGACATGCGTACCGTTGTGTCAATGTTCTTATGCATTGGAGGTGGAGAAATGCACAACCATCCCTTCACAATTGCCTGTGTCTCCAGAGAGCCATACAAGTAGATGCAGACATATAACTAGGGTTGCCTGTTGTCACATCTTACCTGGCCTGCTATGCTGCATCCTCGTCAGTGTGTGTTATGTGCTATGAAGTCACCTTCAAAACATGGTGATCCTAAGAGGGTTTTCAAAATACATGAAATATTCAAGGAGTGGTTTTACCAATGCTGTTTCCCTCACCTCACCCATGAGCTTCCATAGCTGAGCAGGGATTTGAGCTTGGGTCTGCTGAGTCCAACTCCCAACTTGACCTCATTGCTTTGCAGGCGCACCCCCCCAATAACGGACACAGACAACATTGAAAGTGGATAACAGCATAGGGCCACATTTATTGATTCAATGCCCTAGTCCGAATTATAAATTTGCATTGGTAAAACGACCAATCGTAATTCCTAAGGCAAGCAGGCCGAAGTAACACTGGTAAGGTACCACCCCAAAATTGCCAACGGCAATTGGTTACAATGTATCAATTTGTATCAATTTGTTTGTTGACAACAAACAAATTGTTGACCGTAGTCAATAACTAACTTATGACCCCACCCTCTGACGCGTATCCGTGAAATCACAGGGGTGATGCATGCTGGTTAGCAATCGTCATCACCCCATCGCCTGGTTCGTCGTTGACCGGACAACGTTTAACTAATTTATTCCTGTCTAGTGTTGTCCAGTCAATTGCGAACCTGCCGGATACTTGTGGGTCATACTGTTTACCTTACCAGTGCTACCCGCCAATGTGACCAAAGTCAACAGTAGGAACACAGAAAGCCCCCTATATCAAACCATAGCAACAGTGTGGGATGGGCAAAAAAGCCAGGACCCGGAGCCAATATGGGTCCCAACCAAAAATTCCCACCCGGCCCCGAAGCGACCATAATATCACACTGTTCACTAGGGAGGGGGTGGAGGGGAAAAAACTTCTCCGCTCCGTCGCTGAGGTAAAATGGCAGCTTGGCTGCCTCGTGGCCACCCCTTTTATAAGGGAGTTGGCCACGCCCCTACCTACCCGGATTCTCTGTCCTGTGGGGGGGGGCCCGCAAAGGGCGCGGCGGCCATTTTGGCGCCACGCTTGCATTGCAGGCGCACCCCCCCAATAACGGACACAGACAACATTGAAAGTGGATAACAGCATAGGGCCACATTTATTGATTCAATGCCCTAGTCCGAATTATAAATTTGCATTGGTAAAACGACCAATCGTAATTCCTAAGGCAAGCAGGCCGAAGTAACACTGGTAAGGTACCACCCCAAAATTGCCAACGGCAATTGGTTACAATGTATCAATTTGTATCAATTTGTTTGTTGACAACAAACAAATTGTTGACCGTAGTCAATAACTAACTTATGACCCCACCCTCTGACGCGTATCCGTGAAATCACAGGGGTGATGCATGCTGGTTAGCAATCGTCATCACCCCATCGCCTGGTTCGTCGTTGACCGGACAACGTTTAACTAATTTATTCCTGTCTAGTGTTGTCCAGTCAATTGCGAACCTGCCGGATACTTGTGGGTCATACTGTTTACCTTACCAGTGCTACCCGCCACACGGAGGGGCTTCAAAGAAGACCTGACGCCCCCCCCCCCAGACCGTCAGCTCGGTCAACAGGCCTGCTCGCCAATCACCCAACAGGAGGTCCATACCTCCTCGCGACAGATGGACCCCATCCCCTGCGTACAAGTCATAATTTTGCAGACTAATATCGGGGTGATGACTAACCCGTCCCCAAGCCCTGTTGGCAAGAAACCGCGCCATTGCCTTATTGACCGCGCGCCTAGCGCGGTCAAGGGCCAGGAGGTTAACGCCCCCTCTGTAAGAATGGCGCGGGACAATGTCCGACCAAACCAGGGTTGTGGCAGGCCAGACATAATGCAAGTAGGCGAGGTCCTCGCGAATCGCATGCTTAAGCGATAAGCCGGTGACCTGGCCCAAATCATTGCCCCCCAGGTGGATGATTAGAATGTCGGGCGGGTCAGCACCCAGGCCAGAAAAAAGGAAAGGCCGCAGCTCCCGCCATAACATCCCAGGCTTACCATGCCATGCGAGACTGGCGTGGTCACCCAGTCCCAGTCGGGGTCCCCATTCTGTCGCCGCAGCGTAACGCGCTGCCCTGTGCACATAGCTGTGGCCCACCAGCCATACTGTCACCGGTGTAATACGACACCCAGGGTCTGTAAGAAAATTGAGAAAAAAGGCGGTAAGGTGACTGGATTGGTACTCATGGCGGGAGTGGGCGCACATAAAACTGAAAACATTGCGAGCCCCACCTCCCCATGCTGCGTATGTCAGCCCCAGAGTACCCAAAAGCAGCTGCTGTAGAGGCTGCACCAATCCGGAACGAATGTGTGCCATAACGGGCACCTGGTAGGCCAACCCTGGTGAGGGCTCTGGCTGTCACCTTCCAAAACTGAAATTTAGTAAGGGGAGACCCATCTTGGTGACAGAAAAACGGGCCGTGGTGCATGCCACGCAGTGCCAGGAATTCCTGTAGGGCACCAACCGGACAGATGTCTGCCAAAGAACAACGTAGCAGTCTTACACCACTGCCTACGCCATGCTGATCTGTTTTAGAGGAGCGTATCCTCAACTGGGCCCAGTCTTTGGCTACGTAGACATCTTCGAGTTCCAGTGCCCTACCACTTGCATCCGCCTTAGACAGCATCACGAGTTCGCTGACGCGGAGCGCTCCAAAAAATGCCACCGTCGTGGCTGCGTGAAAAAGGGCTGCCTCATAATGATCAAAACAGAGGCCTGGCCAGCCCCGGGCCAACTGGGTAAGAACCCCTGGGGAAATAGGGTGCCGGTCATCCGGGCAACGCCCGCGCTCGCGCACCCACCCCTCCAAAACATGTCGCACACGGAAGTCAGAGGTGGTATCCACATGACCTCCCACTTTGGCCATAAAAGCCAACGCCGAGAGCTTGGATGCTATGGTGCGAGGTGCAAGGCCCTGTGCATGCAGGTGAACCATGGACCGCAGAACATGGTCCACCGGGATAGGCCAGGTCTCTGGCAAGAGAAATTGAGTAGCAAATGCCCTGTAAGAATTGAATGCTTGTTGATACGCCTTACGCGTGCGTGGCGCTAATGACAGGCCAATCGCCCGGTTCACCTCTCCTTGCCAATAGTCCACATCTCGTCCGGGAGTGGCGAGGGAAATTCCTCCGCATCCGGGGCCAAGGCGCGGAACCGGGAGATCTGCAGGCGGGACAAAGCGTCAGCAATATCATTATTAATCCCTGGGACATGCCTGGCCCTGAACAAAACGTTGAGGCGCCGGCAGCGCAGCACAAAATGGCGCACTAGGTCCATGACCCTGGGCGATTTGGAAGTCTGTGCATTGACAATGTGGACAACAGCAGCATTGTCACACCAGAAATGCACCACCGAATTAGCCCACTGTTCGCCCCATAGCATCAAAGCCCCCAAAATGGGGAAAAATTCCAGGTATGTGAGATCCCGCAGGCGACCTGTGCCTGCCCATGCTGGTGGCCACCCACCACAGGCCCACTTCCCATTGAAGTACATCCCATAACCCAGGGATCCTGAGGCATCAGACTGGATCTGGAAATTGGGGGACGCCAGGAGGTCAGACCTCCAAAATGAGACCCCATTAAACTCCCTCAGGAATTGCAACCAGACGAACATGTCTGCCCTGATACCCCGGGTGAGCCTGACTCTGTGGTGGGGCCTGGATAACCCTGCCATGGCGTCGCATAAGCGCCGGGCAAAAGCCCTGCCCGGTGCGACCACCCTGCAAGCAAAATTAAGGTGCCCATGTAGCACCTGCAGTTCCCTCAGTGATGCCTTACGCTTGGCCAGCAATTCCGAGATAAGGGCCACGATCCTGGACACCTTATCACCCGGCAACCTAGAAGCCTGCACTACTGTGTCAATCTCAACCCCCAGGAATACTAGCTTGGTCGATGGGCCCTCGGTCTTTTCGGGCGCTAAAGGGACACCAAGTTCCTCCATTAGCGTCTGAAATGTGTTGAGGAGACGTGCGCACGTGTCCCAGCCCCGTTCACCCCCGAATAAAAAGTCATCCAGGTAATGGGCTACAGACCGGGACCCTGACCTGCGGGCGAAAGCCCACTCTAGGAAGGTACTAAAACGCTCAAAAGCCGAGCATGATATGGAGCAGCCAAAAGGCATGGCCTTATCAAAATAATATTCCCCCTTAAATTTAAAACCCAGCAACTCAAAGTCGCCCGGGTGCACTGGCAAGAGGCGAAAAGCTGACTTAATGTCACACTTGGCCAGCAGGGCACCCGGGCCACACGAGCGCACCATGCGCAGCGCATGGTCAAACGATGTATACCTGACTGAACAAAGGTCATCAGGGATAGCATCGTTGACCGATCGGCCGGCTGGGTAGGACAAATGATGAATAAGGCGAAACTCACCTAGGGACTTTTTGGGGACCAAACCCAGTGGCGAGACCTTAAGATTGGGAAACGGGGGTACGGGGAAAGGTCCAGCGACCCTGCCCGCGACTAACTCCTTTTGAATGCTGGCCGCAGCCACCTCCTCCCTTCCTCTAAGGGATAAAAGGTTGGGAGCATCCTGAGGGGACCTATCACCCACAAAAGGGATACGAAATCCCTGCTTAAAACCTTGAAGAATATACTCCCTGTCCTCCCCCTTCGGGTACGATGCGAGCCAACGCTCCAGCATGTCCACCTTAATTGGGGAGGGGGCCTTTTGGAGAACTAGCTCCATCCGTGGCAGCCTTGCCAGCCCACTGTCCACCCTTCCCTCTGCCTCGCGCCCCCCCAGGCTTGGGGCAAGCAGAGGCTGCGTGGGGGCCAGAGCATGTGGGACACTCATGCTTATACCTGCAGTTCTTTCGATTGCAGGAACCAATTGACGAGAAAGTCCAGCACAGCAGGCGGGCTGGAACCCCCTGCCCCGCCGCCTGGCGGGTAACCTGCGCTGGAGCCGCTCGCTGGACCGCATGTCCGCAATGGTATCTATCCCCCGGGGCAGGGCGTGTGGGTGTCATATACAAAAGCCAAAGCCTCTGGCACGGCTCATCCCATCTCATCTCGGGGTGAAGGGGAATCCTCATACGGAATTCCTCATCATATGCTAGCCATGAGGGGCCCGGGAAATCGACCATCGCCCTATATATGTTGTCCAAATATTGGACCATGGGAATAGCTAAATCCGGCCGCGCCCTCAGATATACCGCCATGTATATTAAATAAGCGGGGAGCCAGTTGGCCCAGGTACGCGGCGGCTTACGGCGGCGTGCCTGCTCCTTGTCCTTCTCATCCTGACCCTCCCTTTCCTCCTTGGTGGGCTCTCTGTTGAGGAGTGAGAAGATATCTACGTACTCCCCACGCCATATCTTTTCCCTAGTAGCCTGTGCCAGGTGATCACCCAGTGGCAAGGAATACCCTGCCGTCGGCAAGGCCGAAAAAGGGACAGCCGGCCCGGTAAAAGGGGCCTGAACTAATCCAGCCACCCCCAGAACATTCCCTGTAGTGCAAGGACCCATACCCACCCCGGTGCCCAAGGTGGCAGTCGTCGTCGCCGGGTGGGTCGCCGACAGCGTGGCCCCCGCACCACCCGCGCGAGGCCAAGGCCATTGAAAGGCCCCCCCCCTAGATTGGGAATGTGTGTAGATGTACTCGCTTGCACCGTATACTCACACGCTGCACCCCCGTGGGCCGCCCCCACCGGGGGTTCCGGCCCACTGGGGGCGTCGGAGCTCACGACCGACGTAGAGCTCATCACCGGGGCTTGACCCGCACCTGGTTGCTGGCTGGGGAGCTGCGAGGCAGTGGCCGAAACCGCGCCACACGCCTGTAGCAGCTCGACCCTCCCCGCCGGCTGTTGTCCTCCAGCCGACAGCGTCTCAAAAGGAACCCCGAAAGGGGCGCCCGCCTGACTGGCCCGCGCCAACGACGCCTCCAGGGCCGCAATGCGGGCCAGCAAGGTATCCACGTTGACCATGGGCAAAGGGCCGGCCGGCCCGCCTGGCCCAGGCATGGGTCCAGGTCCCTGTACCCCGGGACCCACATATGGCCATTGGCCAGCACCGAATCCCGGCAGGGTTGGTGGAGAAACCTGCCAAGGCAGGGGGCCGCACCACCCCCCAAGGCTAGAGGGCCCCGGGAGAGGCTGCTGCCCAAGAGGAGTAGGCCCGACAGCGTGGGCAGGAGCAGGAGCGGTGTCCACCGCTCGTGGGCCGCGGGCCGGAACCCCTTCCGCGCCCGCACTCAGATCACGCCAAGGGGCAATAGACCCCATTCCGCCGGCCCCGGCCGGGGCTGGCAAAGGTGGCTGCTGAGGAGGCGGCACCGCGGTCCTCCGACCTGGGTTGCGCCTCCTAGCAACGCGAGCTGAGCTCGAAGCTGCCTTCTTCTTCGAAGGCATCTCCACCAGAGCAAAAAGGGGAAGCTGGAAAGGCAGAACCGCTACCAAAAGGCTTCCCGGTAAGCTAACGAGCGACGGAGACGCAGAAAAAACTTCTCCGCTCCGTCGCTGAGGTAAAATGGCAGCTTGGCTGCCTCGTGGCCACCCCTTTTATAAGGGAGTTGGCCACGCCCCTACCTACCCGGATTCTCTGTCCTGTGGGGGGGGCCCGCAAAGGGCGCGGCGGCCATTTTGGCGCCGCGCTTGCATTCTTATCTACAGCAATATTCCCAGGCTTATTTCACTTCCTTCCCTTATCTCTTCCTCTTTGCAAATCATGTAATCAGTTGTAGAAGATCCTTCTTTTCCTCTCTCTCAAAGTCCTGGTCTTAGATTTTTCAGTCAATCAAACCAACAACTAAATCCTATACATTCTTGTAAACTAGGGGTTAAATTCTATGAATTCCAATAATATCAGTACAGTAGTTTAATTATGTGAATTCCATATTTCCTCCCTGATTATTTCATTCATGGAAATTCATTTTAAAATTTCACCTGGCCTAAGCAGCCAAGAGGATTTTCATTGTGGGGATAGCCATAGATTAACCATCAATTACAAGCACAATGCCCTGTTTCTAAACTTGGATTTTTTTAAAAAAATATTTTACTGATTTTTACTCATTTATTATTTTATTTCTATTAATTTCATTTCTGGAGAACACATTTGGAAATGTGCTAAAAGGAAAAGTGAGTTTTCTGGAGGAAATAGAAGAGAATTTGCAGAGAACAGCAGCACGTGAGTAATTTGAGCCCAGTCCTAATTTGGATGCCATGCACAGAAGTTGTTGAGAGCAAACAAGGGCACATTCTGGAAGGCAGCTGTATGGTAAAAACACTGAGCAAGTCATTGAAAAGGAGGGACAAGTTTATGAAGCAGACAATAATAGGTACAGGAAAACATTCAAAGGCAACACTGAAAAGTTCTCCACATCTTCCCTGATATACCTTTAAACAGCATATCCCATTCTGAAAAAGGGATTTGGCCTGGTGATAGCTTTCCAATTAAGCTGACAGCAGAACAAAACATTCTAATTGGCTTCAGTTAGCTGCAAACAATCCTTCTTGGCAAGGAAGACCAACTCTTAGCTGCTGGGACAAAAATCTCCAAGAAAATCACAGATATGTTTGCATAACATGCTGCTCCAGAGGCCAACCTGTCACCATGAAATTCAGGGGGACAAAACTAGATCGGAGCCTGGTAAGATGATGGACAACACATTAATCTGGATGGTGTGGGGAGTGGCCACACCATCTATGGCTCCCTCCTCTGACCCGTCTGGTCAGGGGAGGTGGAGGCCCAGCTGAGCCTCGTCCGCAGTGGGGGTTGAAAAAGTCGTTGTTGCTGAGCCGCTGGAGCCGTTGGGACACTTTTCTTGCCTCAGATGGGTCAGGGCCGGTTTCTTCCCCTGGCTCTGTCATGGACCTTTGAGCCATGTGGTCCTGTTCGTGGACGTTCGAGCCATGGGGCCCCATTCATGGACATTGTGAGCCATGGGGCTCCATTCGTGGACGTTTTGAGCCATGGGGCTCCGTTGTGGATGTTGGGTAGCTGAGGGTATTGTGTAATTTTGTTATGTCAGTATTTAAACGATGTTTATTGCGTAATTTGTATTGAAAATTTTGTAAATTGAGAACTGTGCATTTTTGTGGTATGCTTTGTTAATCTCTTTGTCATTTGTAATTAATAATAATAATAAATTTTAATTTATATCAATCAATCAATCAATTTAATTTGTATCCCGCCTTCCTCAGCCGAGGCTGACTCAAGGTGGCTTGAGTCAAACAAAAAGCATAATCAAACAAAATAACAACAAAATAATAATACAGAGATACAATAAATTCAAAACAGAGAACAATCCAGATAAGCATAATATCAAAATACAAAAACTACACCACATAATCTATACGCCCATCCAGTCCAGCATTCTGTCTCACACAGTGGCTTACCATTTGCTTCAGGGTATTCTCAAGCAGATGCCTTCTCCTGTTTAGGATTCCCTGGAAATGGCATTGAGAGATATCCTGCCTATCTCTCCAACCCGGAGGTTGTCCTTAGGTATCCATAATTATAGTCATTGATACCCTTGTCCTCCATGAACTTGTCTAAATCCTTTCTTAAAGCTGTCAAGACTGACAGCTGTCACCACTTCTTCTGGCAGGGAGTTTCATAGACCAGTGATCATCCGGGTGAAAAAGTACTTTCTCTTATTTGTTTAAGAACTAGTACCCAAAGGTTTCATGGAGTGCCCCCTAGTTCTAGTGTTGTGCGATAGGAAAAACAAATTTTCCTTATCTACTTTGTCCACACCGTGCATGATTTTATAAACTTCAACCAGGTCACCTCTTAGACGCTGTCATTCAAGAGTGAAGAGGCCCAACCGTTGCAGCCTCAGATGGTAAGGAAGGTGTTCCAGTCCCCTAATCATTCTGGTTGCCCTCCTCTGCACTTTTTCCAGCTCCATAATATTATCCTGGAGGTATGGTGACCAGAACTGTACACAGTATTCCAGGCACCTCTATCCTCTACCATCCTCCTCATCCCGCCCAGCCTTGTGCCTACTGTGTCCACAATGCCATCTAGCCATTTCATCTTTGGCCGTCCCCTTCTTCTTTTGCCCTCCACCTTTCCCAGCATCAAGGCCTTCTCAAGTGAATCCTCCCTTCTCATTTGATGTCCAAACTATTTCAGCTTCATCTTTGTTATTTGTCCTTCTAATATTGACCTATTTGTTCTTCTAGCTGTCCAGGGGACTCTCAAAACTCTCCTCCAACACCACATCTCAAAGGCGTCTATTCTTCTGTGCTCAGCCTTTCTAATGGTCCAGCTCTTACAACCATACATTACCACTGGGAATACCATTGCTTTGACTATGCAGACTTTTGTTTGCAGTGAGATGTCTCCACTTTTAACTATTGTATCTTCTATTTATCCAGATGTGTGATCCACAAAAACTGAGCAGAACAAAACTATGCAAACTAAAGATTCTGAACTGATTGGACTTCAGTAATTCTCATCATGCTTTTTCTTTGTTGAATTTCTGGGATATTTATCTAGGACCTAGGTACTCTGGAGCTTCCTGAAACTTGTTGAAATGTGAAACCTGAATTATGGTGACCCTAATAATGTTTTGAAGTGTGTGAGATGTTTAAGGATTAGTTTACCATTACTACTTCCAGTTAGTTTCCATGGCAAATGTGAGATCTGAACCCGGGTCTCCCAAGTCCTATTTCCATACTCTAACTACTACACTACATTGGCTCTCATACACACGTGGACACATATCCATTCATACCTACAAATTTATGGTGTATCTGCTCCTCTTTTCTGCATAATCACATACTCATTCTGAGTAATGAGTGTGTGGTGTGTACCAGCCACCCTAAGAACCAACTACTATCTCCAAAATCATCAGTGATTTACCAAAAATAAATTTTGTATAGATTCCTCCCGCCTACCTTTTATTTTAGAAACCACCACCAAAACTGCTCCATAGTCATGTTACCAGTCACCAATGATTAGACAAATTAAAACAAAGTGTATTAATTTGTCTTTGCAGGGCATAATTTATGCAGGAAGCACACCAAAATAAATCAACAATTGATGAACTTGTGGTGCTGCCTGTAGCTCTGATCAAAGGAGCAGAAGTTCAGAGTACAGGAGTCCTTACATGCACTCTTGGTATGTGATGATGTCTTGCCAACAGATAGGTTACTGATTGAACAAAAACAGTATTTCTTAATTAAACATTACTGCAAAGAACAGTGCATCTATTGTTGGAAAGTGTTAACATTTAAAACTGTTTTAAACCTTTCTTGTATATCTGTTAAATAAAAATGTGATAATTTTTGTGGGGGGAAAATTGCAGGAAATGCTACTGGTTTGAGCTAGACTTAATTTTTTTTTAATTGATCACATGACAGAGAGAAAAGCAAATCAGCCCAGAGTCCCCCTCCCACATCAAAATCTATAGTTATTCCTTTTACCACCAGAGCTTCTATATGGTTTTTAAAAATAATAATAATAATACAGATCTAATCACATCTGTTCTGATGGTGTGATCTCTTGAATCAATGCAGGAAAATGTCATGGTGGAGGAAGGGCAAATATCTTTGTAAATGATACCATTTCTTTGAAAAAAACAACTTGATGCCAGCATGGATGCACTTGTGCACCTAAACAGCACAAACAACTAAAAAAGAGAACATGAAAAGGAAACAAGGCAGAAATTGGCACTTTCTTCTATGCAGCTTATGATACCTGATTAAATAGTTGTTCTAGGTTTATACTACTTGCTGGCTTATAAGGGTGTGTGTTAACAAGCTGCAAACAAGGCTTCCCTTTTCTCTCTGTGTGTGGCCAGACCTAGAAAAACTCCCCCATGCAATTTCACAGTGAATGAATGCTAATGAATCACCTCCCCATCTCATCTTATGCTTTAGTGGCCTACTCAACCTTCAGCTATATATCACTTTACCCACAGCTTATTCCATCCTACCTTAGCCTATGACTTTGGGATGGATGAGTAGACTACATGGTGGGAGGAAGTGAGAAATGCCCACCGATCTTTTTCATTCTTGGCATGAGGAGAAATCCTGTTGTAGGTCTTGTCATGATAATCACAAAGGATGATTTCATATTTTAATTTTCATTACATTTATTAAGTGTTAAGATTCATATATTCTCTGTAGGTTTCATGATAGCTAACTCGATAGGGAAGCACACTGAAGTCAGTTGCATTCCATTACACATACCAGAAATACCACACATCAATACGTCACTAAGTATTGAGGTTGCCAAGTAGCAACGCCAATCACTTAAACACAAATGCAGGAGCTCACACTTGCATAACAAGGGGGACACCCATAAATGTGCCTGCCTGTGCTTCTGGGGAATGTGGTCTGGCCACTCAGCTGTCTGGGAGTATGGCCAGGCCCACAACATAAAAAAGATTGGCCACCCCTGCTCTAGAGTAGTGTTTCCCAACCTGTGGTTTTTGGACTTCAATTCCCTGAAGCCTAAGTTAATTCCCCAAAGCACTGATCAGCCAATGTACTTAGGCTTCTGGAAATGAAGTCCCCCTGTGAAGTATGTGCCCCACATTGGGAACCACAATGTCACACATATATAACATTGGCACCATGGGGTGGTTTGGGAGGGGCGAGCTGTAGCCAGGGGGGGGGAGGTCAGGAAGAAGCAAAGTTTCCCTCAAGTAATGAAAAGTTGACTGCGTTTATATGGAGAGTGTGTGTGTGTGTGTGTGTGTGTGTGTGTGTGTGTGTGTGTGTGTGTGTGTGTGTGTGTGTGTGTGTGTGTGTGTGTGTGTGTGTGTGTAATAGCAAAAAGGTATAAGAATCCCTCCCCTGGTATTGTTATTCCTCTTTAATTTGCAGTGATCATGGCTGCATTTTGAATGGTTATCATGGGCTATAAATGGTTGACTGTCATGTGTTCTTTCTTTTGAAGGCATACATTTCTTTTCAAAAATAAAGACCTACAACAGGGTAGAACAATAAACAATGGAACAACAAGCTTTATTCACACAGCAAGCTAAGTTGAACCAACTCACCAAGAGAATCTTCCTGGAGCATAGCCATTTTTCTTAAGTGGAGTGTGTGTGCATGTCAAATATCTATCTAAATCTGAATACATCTTACAGCAGTTCTATAATCTACTAAAGGACTGTAGTTGAGAATTAATATCAAGCACCCATTCCTCACCTCCAGTATTCTGAAACACCAATCTGGGGACTCTTGGCAATACATAAAATCTGTAGAGCTTTAGTTTTTTGGTACATTGAAGCACTTCATAGAAACCAACTTTAGGATCTGATCATCAAGCTTCTTTAACATTAAGCATGAAAAACAGACATTGTTAATTGGCTGGAACGATTTGTAGCATTGTCCCCTGCCTCAAAAGGTCAATGACTGTACGTGGTCCCATTCAGAACTCAGTGTTTATATCATACCCACCCAGTCCCACAGGATGGGCTTGAGCAAGGGCACAGTAAAAGTCTTCATACTGAGCTCCTTCAAAGCCCCAGTGTCAGAAGAATCTTCCTTGCAATGGCTAAAACTCTTTTACAGTTGCATGTGCCACCAGGATATCATTGAGGTCATAGTTCAGTGTTGGAGAAGATGCAGGGAAGATGCATTGCACATGTAAAGGTGTGCTCTAGGCTGCATAGCTAATAATGATGGAGAATGGGAGTTGCAGTCAATTAGCATCTGTAGGGCACCTGCTACCTTTCCAGTTACAGGCAGTGGTTTGCCTTGCATGACTCAAAGGAAGTACATACTGTGGCAACCATGTAGAAAGGAAGGGGGAAATGTAGACCACTGTTTTGGTCTTACTAAAGATATATAATATTACAGAAGTATGATGGGATCAGTATGCCAGAATCAATTAACATCTCATTAATAAACAAACATCATCTTCTGAGCATGACAACTGGGAAGGTGGGAAAAACATAATAATGTGTGTCAAGTCTCCATAAAGCAATGGGGCAGCCTGGCTTAGTGGCTGTGAGGGTTCCAATACCTATATGTCTAAAAAGAAGATCTCTCCCAAGTTCTGCATGACCTGTCTCTGATCTTGTAACTCCTTTGAAATGGCCCTGGTTTCCAGAACTAAAGATGAATTCATCAGCTGCTTAGTGGAACAAGTGTGGTGGAGTGAGGAATGGGAATTTAAGAATGATGTAAATTTAATACATTAAAAATAAAGGCTGAAATGCATGGCTTGTCAATTTACAAAGTGAATTAGCAACTTGACTGTGACTTTTGGTCTGATCTCACACTGTTATTCAAGCAGCGTCACTGCCAACAAAGAGTTGAAATGCATGCATGAGGCTGACACTTTCAAGGAGTTGCCTAAAGTGTAAGAATGCCAACTTTAGATGACATTTTAGAGCATATTGGAGAGTTTGGCTTGTATCAGAAAAGGGCCTTTTTTGTCCTCTGTCTGCTCTCTGCTGCTTTTACACCCATCTATGTAGGCATTGTCTTCCTAGGTTTTATACCAGAGCACTACTGCTGGAATCCTGCACTTGCTGAGTTAAGAAACAGATGTGGCTGGAGTCTCGAAGAAGAGCTGAATTACACACAACAAGTAAAAGGAACCCATGGAGATGCTTTCAATAGCCAGTGTGAGAGATATGATGCTGACTGGAACGTAACTGAGTTGAGCTGCACAGATCCAATTGATTTTTTCACCATTTACAGGAACAAAACTAGCATTCCCCTCATTCCCTGTCAAGACAGCTGGCATTATGATTTCCAAGGATCATCTATTGTGAGCGAGGTAAGAGCCTAAACATCAATAATTAGTGGGTTTTAGCAAATAGTACTGAGAAACAAGGTAGATGAGTTAATCAGTTCCACATTTAGAAGCGATGACACCTGAAGTGACAAATCTGCTTTGTTTAGTAATTGTCATCCAGACATAAACACAGGTTTCGGTTGTATGTAAGGCTGTTCAGATCTAAAAGAAATCACAATGCTGAAGGGAAAATCTGTTTTCAGCTTCTCATTACAAGCTCAGAATCATGGCCAACAAGGCATTGGATAACAGAGCTGACCGTACTATGAGGCGGCTGTCTTAAGCAGCAGATAGTGGAAGGCAGGGAGCAACATTTAGATGTTAGAGGACGTTAAGTATTTCACCTAACTAATTTGCTGCCCCTCAGTACAGTAAAGGATGTTGCTTGTCTTCAGTATCAAAGTAAGATTCATCTGCTGGTCCCATGAGCTCCATGCATGGAGTCAGGATGTGTGTATTCCTCTTCATCTCAATAGCAACATTCTTGGGCTAGTCCTAGTTAAATCCTGAAAGGTCTGAGAGCAGGCTACTACATGTATGTATCTGCTAGGGAAAGGAGATAATAATCAGATACTTCTGCAGTTATTACTGGCTGCACAGACGTTTTCTGGTTTAATCCACACTCTAGGTCTCATTCTAAAGGCAGATCTACAGATATTTTGGTGCAAAGTAAAATGTGTCCTATTCTGGGTCCTGGTGCTTCAGAATGAGAAACGGTGCTTATAGCAGGATGTGTTCAGTGAAAGTGGTATTTAGGACCAAATTGCCCTAGTTGTCAAATGACACCTCTCAGCAGCATCAACCAGGTGGATCCAGATTTTATCATCCTTATCTGACTAATTATTGAAATCAATGTGATATTAAGCATGGCTAACTGATTTCATTTTGTTTGGACTAAATGTAACTAAATAAATCTAGATTTCAGCTAAGTTCTTCAAAGCTCACTGAATGTGGATAATTTTTTTCTAACCTCCATTTGTATCTTTCTTAGTTTAACCTGGTGTGTGAGGATGCTTGGAAACTGGATCTGTTTCAATCATGTGTGAATATAGGATTTTTTGTTGGTTCCCTAAGCATCGGATACATGGCTGACAGGTTGGTCAGATGTTGTACATCTTGGAATGGTATTTAGTGGTACTTCAACAATAAGCCGCCCTGAGTGGTGTACCCACCAGGAGGGTGGGATATAAATGCATAGAAATAAATAAATAAATAAATAAATAAATAAATGTGTGTCACCAAGTCAATTCCATACCTGTCAAGTTTCGGGAAATTTCTGTCAAAAAAGGGAAATTTCCCGGCCAAAACAGGAAACTGGACAGCTATGCTTGTCCTGTGCTGGCCTCCAGTCTAACTCCAGTCTAATTGCAGTTTAACTAATGCGAGATGACGGCGGGAAAGAGTGTAAAATACGGGGGTTTGACAGAAATTTCCCGAAACCTGACAGGTATGCAATTCTGCTCATAGTAACCCTCTCCAGGAGTTTCTACATTAAGAATCTCCTCTTCTGGGGACACCCAGGTACTGTGTAGCTTGTCCATGGCTACACCGGCTGGCTCTTCTCTGGGGAGTCACAGTGTGGAATTGAACTCCCAACTACTGGCTGTGCAGCCAGATACCTAAACCACTGAGCTCTCCAGCCAGCTTTAGGAAGAATAATAACTAGAGAACCACAAAATAGAGTATGGGTTCAACCAAATTTTGATGAAGTAATTATGTTTTTAGATGGCTAGCATATTTTCTCTGGTCACCTACCTAGGTTAGATGAAAATCAGTTACTTTCCCATTTTGATTTGTGATATTTCATTGAATCTAAACAGGTATTTCACCATCAAGAAGTTGTATGAATTCAAGAGTAGAGCAAGCACTGAATCAGAAAAATTGTTTGCTCAAAATATTTGTCTTAAGGAGCAGACAGACAACTGTCTAGGTTCAGATTTAGACATGGGCAGTTGGGCGGATGGTGGTGTATTATTTTTTTTTTGCCATCTCCACCCAATATCAGCATCTACAGCTCACTGAAAATGCTACACAGAAGGCTGAAAACTTTTGAAGGGATGAGCTGTGGTGCATTGAGAAGCATTGAATCTCTGAAAATTGGGTGAAGGCCCCTTCTGTGAGTGGAGACCATTGGCTCCTGAGAAGCTGTCCCCTTGTATTCTGTAACACTGAAGTTGGTGTGCTAAAGATATTCTTTCTTCTTGCATACTCCTCCTTCTTTGTCATACTGCCATTTCTGTTGAAGAGATGTTCCAGGTTTTTAAAGTTCTAAGGAACACCTGCAAAATTGTTGACTAAACAAAACGAAGAGAGCAAGAAAGTCAGTATCCTACCAATTCCACTTTTGAAAAATATTTCACACTGTGTGAGAGGAAGCTCTCAAACATATGGACAAGAACAGGGGTTCTCAACCTTTTCAAGCAGGGGGCTAGGTCACGTTCCCTCAAACAGTTGTCCCCCTGCCATTTACAGCTATCATAAATGAGTCCCCAGCTGTTGTAATTGCATTTACAATGGCCGCAGACTCATTTATGGCTGTTGTAAACGCATTTGCGATGGCCGTAAATGAGTCCGCAGCTGATTCTGGTGGTGGTGGATGGAGTGAGGGCGGGGGCTGGATTATTTGGCACTGTAGGCCAGATCAGTCCTGTGGGCTGTAG
The DNA here is from genome assembly GCA_035047305.1 of Bradypodion pumilum. Taxonomy (NCBI): domain Eukaryota; kingdom Metazoa; phylum Chordata; class Lepidosauria; order Squamata; family Chamaeleonidae; genus Bradypodion; species Bradypodion pumilum. The sequence continues at coordinate 96,502,917 of JAWDJD010000001.1, forward strand.
GTTGAGAATGCTTTATTGAATTAAAATAATTTTTCTTCTGTTTCAACCAGTGCTAACTCAATGTACCATTTTTATTTTTATAGCATTAATTGTGATGTGTGTTCCCTCTTTTATTTATCTATAATAGATCCAACCCTAGGCCCATTAATAATGGGGTGCCGCAGGGCTTGGTGCTCTCTCCCCTCTTTTTTAACATCTACATGAAGCCGCTGGGTGAGATCATCCATTCCAACGGGGTGTGGTTCCATCAGTACGCGGATGACACTCAGTTGTACATCTCGGCCCGTGGGGACCCCGGTCAAAGTCCTGTCTGGATGCCTGGAAGCCGTTGGGATCTGGATGGGAGACAATGGGCTTCAGCTGAACTCTGGCAAGACCAAGTGGCTTTGGGTTGGGGGTCCAGGGTTATCCAGTGAGCTACCACCTCTAGTCTTGGATGGGGCAGTCTTGCCCCAGACAGACCCAGTGCGCAACTTGGGGGTCCTCCTGGACTTGTGACTGCTGCTAGAAGAGCAGGCCGTGGCCGTGGCCAGGAGGGCTTTTACTCAACTTAGAGTAATTCACCAGTTGCGCCCACTCCTGGACCGGGACTCCTTACTCATGGTCACTCATGCTCTGGTCACCTCCAGACTAGATTACTGTAATGCGCTCTACATGGGGCTACCCTTGACAACAATTCGGAAGCTACAGCTGGTTCAGAATGCAGCTGCACGGGTGGTGATGGGATGTGGGCATTATGCCCGTGCCTCCCCACTACTCTGGGAGCTGCACTGGCTACCAGTTTGCCTCCGGGTGCAATTCAAGGTGCTGTTTTTGACCTTTAAAGCCCTATATGGCAGGGGGCCAGGATATCTGAGAGACCACATCGTCCCGAGAGTGTCTGCCCATCCAACCAGAGCGGACCGGAGGGGCTCCCTAGTTGTGCCTTCAGCTAGAGGGGCCCGCCTCTCTGGCACATGAAGAAGGGCCTTCTCCGTGTCCGCTCCAGCCCTCTGGAACCTCCTTCCAACAGAATTGAGGCTACAGACAGAATTGCTGCCCTTCAGGAAAAGTCTGAAAACCTGGCTGGCAGGGCAGGTGTGGGGCCTTAATGGGAATACTGCTCCAGCCTGTTGGCTCATCCCCAGTTAGTACTTAGTTAATATCCCTCCCTTTGTGTTGTTGTATCCCCCCCATTCCCTTTTATTCTTTTAATTGGGGTTGGGGGTAGTAGGGTGGGGAAGTGAGTGGGCGATTTGGGATTTTAAAATCTGTTTTTATACATTTTAACTGTTGTACGCCACCCTGAGTCGGGTTCTCCTGATTGGGTGGGATATAAATTTAAATTAATTAATTAATTAACAACAGATGTCACATGTCTTGTCTCTCTAGGTTTGGCCGTAAACTGTGCCTGTTGATCACCATACTTATCAATTCCATCTCTGGTGTTCTCGTGGCTGTTGCACCTAGCTACATCTGGGTGGTAATCTTCCGCTTGATGCAAGGACTAGTCAGCAAAGGGGGCTGGTTAACAGGCTATATCCTGAGTAAGGGTCTTCAGTGCTGCACCTTCTGGAAATTAAACAGGGGATTTGGAATGGGGTCCCCACCCCTTAACAGATTTGCATTAAGAGAGTTGTAGACTGGCCTTTGAGCAAGGGCGACCTATCCCCTACCAGGAAACATTACAATGCAATCCTGTAACACTGGGAGATGTTAGTATATTTTACATGTCAAATAGGCAAGCTTTACAGAGGCAATGGGACATTGGATACCTTGGAGTCATTATTCAGTGAGGAGTCCATGCATTGTTAGATTCTCCGCGATGACATTCCACACATGCAAATGGACTTGAGAAATCAAGTCCATCTGCATGTATTTTTTTAGCCATTTAGTCACCCACTGGCTAGGCGGGCCATGATCTGTGCCCTCTGCTTTCACCTTTTCCAAGGGATCCGATCGAGAACGTTTTGGTCAGTTTTAGTCCCGGCCTACCATCATTGACAGAGGGACTGCAGTGGCTCAAGTGACTGGGAGGCAGAAGGTCAGCAGTTCGATTCCTGAGTACTGCAGGACGGAATGAGCTCCTGTCTTTGTCCCAGCTCCTGCCAACCTAGCAGTTCGAAAGCAAGAAATTGCAAGTAGATAAATAGGGACCACTTCGGTGGGAAGGTAACAGCATTCTGTGCACTCCAGTGTCTAGTCATGCCTGCCACATGACCACGGAAATGTCTGCAGCAGCAGATAGCACTGGCTCTTCGGCTTTGAAACAGAGATGAGCACTGAACCCTAGAGTCTGATATGACTGGCTTTCGAGCAAGGGAAACCTTTACTAACATCATTGACAAGAGATATAAGGTTGCAGATGAGTTAACTGGTTGATCAAAACCAGCAGAAATACAAATAAAATGTGAGGAAATATTTTGTTGCAGTTGTCTTAAAATAATTATCCCCTCCTGTTTACTTACAATGATTATGTTTTTCTACTTTTCTGAAGTCACAGAATTTGTTGGCTTGAGCTACAGAAGAACAGTTGGAATCGTTTACCAAATGGCTTTTACAGTTGGGCTCCTTATTCTTGGTGCTCTTGCATATGCAATTCCTCACTGGAGATGGCTACAATTTGCGGTCACTCTGCCCAACTTCTTTTTCTTGCTCTATTACTGGTAAACATGACTTCCACTACAACCTATCCCAAAGAGAGGAGTTAGAAATGAAATACAAGCCACAGAAATCACAGCCAATTTCATTTTGACAAAACATGATGAGTTTGCTGAATTATCCTAAAGTAGTTCAATGGTTCACACTGAATGCACCTGTTACCCCCATTTTACATCCAGTTATTTAATTTGAATTAAACAGTGAGAAAAGTTAGTATATTCTAAATACATAAAAGTCTTCCCAAAGAGGAAGCGCCATCAGAGTCAAGAATTCAAAGAGTCTCATGGCACTTTTAAGACTAACCTTTATGTTTTATCTTAGAACATGTCTAAATGAGTGCTTAATGCACTCTTTCAAATTCTTGGGAGTTGTTCTGGTCAGACAGCATCCACATTTTCTCTCCTATCCTTCTAAGATACATTTTAAGATTACTAAGAAAAACAAAGGCTACTGCAGCAGTCAACAGCATACTGGCCTGTCAGCATACTGGATGTTTTCATTTTACACTTTTTCTTGGTCCTTTGTAGAGAGAAGAGAAAGTGTAAATATTCTTTTTTTTTCCCTCCCCTCAAACCAGCAAGAGGGAATAGTTTTCCTTGGTAAGTCTCCATCAACTGCTTTATTTATTTCCAGAACATACATGATAATTGTGTAAGGCTGAATGTAACATAGACTGTCATCTATTGAAGTATAAATTTGTATTTTCACACATTATGTTAAGGTTGTAAATAGTTCTGCAGTTATGTGATAAAAATTGATATAAAAATTTAGGCTGCAGCCTGTACCTTCCCAAGGTGTTTTTTCTCTCCAAGACCCAGACTACAGGGTGGCCTGTAAGTCCTTATTGAATCTTTCTTTAAATTTGCCACTTATTGTATCCAGGGTATCACCAGTATTCTTGCACTCATGTACTTATCGCAATACACTCTTCAAGTGTACATGGGCTTAAATCAGCCATATTTCTCTGGGGGGAAAATATAATACATATGGACGGGCAGGAACCTACGGGCGACCCTGTATATATATTCAAGCATGGCTGCCCAGCTAATGCAAGCGCGGCGCCAAAATGGCCGCCGCGCTCTTTGCGCCCCCCCCCCCCACCGGACGAAGGCATCTGGGTAGTTAGGGGCGTGGCCAGCTCCCTTATAAAAGGGGTGGCCACGAGGCAGCCGAGCTGCCATTTTGCGAAGTGACGGAGCGGAGAAGTTTTTCCCTCCTACCTCCGTCGCTTGTACTATCACCTGAGCCTCTTGGCTGCTGATTCTCTCCTTTTAGGCTTCCCATTGACCAGCTGCATTGCAGGCGCACCCCCCCAATAACGGACTCAGACACCATTGAAAGTGGATAACGGCATTGGGCCACATTTATTGATTCATGCCCTAGTCCGAATTATAAATTTGTATTGGTAAAACGACCAATCATAATTCTTAAGGCAAGCAGGCCGAAGTAACACTGGTAAGGTACCACCCAAAATTGCCAACGGCAATTGGTTACAATGTATCAATTTGTATCAATTTGTTTGTTGACAACAAACAAATTGTTGACCGTAGTCAATATCTAACTCATGACCCCACCCTCTGACTCGTATCCGTGAAATCACGGGGTGATGCATGCTGGCTAGCTATCGCCATCACCCCATCGCCTGGTTCGTCGTTGACCGGACAACGTTTAACTAATTTATTCCTATCTAGTGTTGTCCAGTCAATTGCGAACCTGCCGGATACCTGTGGGTCATAACTGTTTACCTTACCAGTGCTACCCGCCGCACGGAGGGGCTTCAAAGAAGGCCTGACGCCCCCCCCCAGACCGTCAGCTCGGTCAACAGGCCTGCTCGCCAATCACCCAACAGGAGATCCATACCTCCTCGCGACAGATGGACCCCATCCCCTGCATACAAATCATAATTTTCTAGGCCAATAGCGGGGTGACGACTGACCCGTCCCCAAGCCTTGTCGGCAAGGAACCGCGCCACCGCCCTATTGACCGCGCGCCGAGCGCGGTCAAGGGCCATGAGGTCAACTCCTCCTCTGTAAGAATGGCGCGGGACCATGTCCGACCAAACCAGGGTTGCGGGAGGCCAGACGTAGTGCAAGTAGGCGAGGTCCTCGCAAATCGCATGCTTGAGCGACAAGCCGGTGACCTGACCCAAATCGTTGCCCCCCAGGTGCATGATGAGAATGTCAGGCGGGGCAGCACTTCTGCCTGAAAACAGAAAAGGCAGCAGCTCCCGCCACAACATCCCCGGCTTACCATGCCATGTGAGACTGGCGTGTTCACCCAGTCCCAGTCGGGGTCCCCACTCTGTCGCCGCAGCGTAACGCGCTACCCTTTGCACATAGCTGTGGCCCACCAGCCATACTGTCACCGGTGTAATACGACACCCAGGGTCTGTAAGAAAAATTGAGGGAAACAATGTAAGGTGACTGGGTTGGTACTCACGGCGGGAGCGGGCGCACATAAAACTGAAAACATTGTGAACCCCACCTTCCCATGCTGCGTATGTCAGCCCCGGAGTACCCAAAAGCAGCTGCTGTAGAGGCTGCCCCAATACGGAATGAATGTGTGCCATAACGGGCACCTGGTAGGCCCACCCTGGCGAGGGCTCTGCCTGTCACCTTCCAAAACTGAAATTTAGTGAGGGGAGACCCATCCTGGTGACAGAAAAACGGGCCATGGTGCGTGCCACGCAGTGCAAGAAACTCCTGTAGGGCACCAACCGGACAGATGTCTGCCAAAGAACACCGTAGCAGTCTTACACCACTGCCTACGCCCTGCTGATCAGTCTTAGAGGAGCGTATCCTCAACTGGGCCCAGTCTTTGGCAACATAGACATCTTCGAGTTCCAGTGCCCTACAACTTGCATCCGCCTTAGACAGCATCACAAGTTCGCTGATGCGGAGCGCTCCAAAAAACGCCACCGTTGTGGCTGCATGAAAAAGGGCTGCCTCATAATGATCAAAACAGAGGCCTGGCCAGCCCCGGGCCAACTGGGTAAGAACCCCTGGGGAAATAGGGTGCCGGTCGTCCGGGCAACGCCCGCGCTCGCGCACCCACCCCTCCAAAACATGTCTCGCACGGAAGTCAGAGGTGCTGTCCACATGACCCCCCACCTTGGCCATAAAAGCCAACACTGACAGCTTAGATGCTATGGTGCGAGGTGCGAGGCCCTGGGAATGCAGGTGAACCATGAACCGCAGAACATGATCCACCGGGATAGGCCAGGTCTCTGGCAGATGAAATTGGGCAGCAAATGCCCTATAAGAATTAAAAGCTTGTTGATACGCCTTACGCGTGCGGGGCGCCAGTGACAGGCCGATCGCCCGGTTCACCTCTCCCTGCCAATGGTCCATATCTCGTCCGGGAGTGGCGAGGGAAATTCCTCCGCATCCGGGGCCAAGGCACGGAACCGGGAGATCTGCAGGCGGGACAAAGCGTCGGCAATATCATTATTAACCCCTGGGACGTGCCTAGCCCTGAACAAAACGTTGAGGCGCAGGCAGCGCAGCACAAACTGGCGCACTAGGTCCATAACCCTGGGTGATTTGGAAGTCGGTGCATTGACAATGTGGACAACCGCAGCGTTGTCACACCAGAAATGCACGACCAAGTTGGCCCATTCCTCGCCCCATAGCATCAAAGCCCCCAGGATAGGAAAAAATTCAAGGTACGTGAGATCACGCAGGCGACCAGTGCCTGCCCATGCCGGTGGCCACCCACCATAGGCCCACTTCCCATTGAAGTACATCCCATAACCCAGGGATCCTGAGGCATCAGACTGGACCTGAAAATTTGGGGAAGCCAGGAGGTCAGACCTCCAAAATGAGACCCCATTGAACTCCCTCAGGAACTGGAACCAGACGAACATGTCTGCCCTGATACCCCGGGTAATACTGACTCTATGGTGGGGCCTGGATAACCCTGCCATGGCGTCGCATAAGCGCCGAGCAAAAGCCCTGCCCGGTGCGACCACCCTGCAGGCAAAATTGAGGTGACCATGTAACACTTGGAGTTCCCTCAGCGATGCCTTGCGCTTGGCCAGCAAATCCGAGATGAGGGCCACTAACCGGGACACCTTATCCCCCGGTAACCTAGAAGCCTGTTCTACTGTGTCGATCTCCACCCCCAGGAATACTAGCTTGTTAGATGGGCCCTCGGTCTTTTCGGGCGCTAAAGGGACACCGAGTTCCTCCATTAGCGTCTGAAATGTGTGGAGGAGACGTGTGCACGTGTCCCAGCCCCGTTCACCCCCGAATAAAAAGTCATCCAGGTAATGGGCTACAGACCGGGACCCTGACCTGCGGACGAAAGCCCACTCCAGGAAGGTACTGAAACGCTCAAAAGCCGAGCATGATATGGAACAGCCAAAAGGCATGGCCTTATCAAAGTAATATTCACCCCGGAATTTGAAACCCAGCAATTCAAAGTCGCCCGGGTGCACCGGCAAGAGGCGAAAAGCCGACTTAATGTCGCACTTAGCCAGCAGCGCACCCGGGCCACATGAGCGCACCATGCGCAGCGCATGGTCAAAAGATGTATACCTGACTGAGCAAAGGTCATCAGGGATAGCATCATTGACCGATCGGCCGGCTGGGTAGGACAAGTGATGGATAAGGCGAAACTCGCCTGGAGATTTCTTGGGAACCAAGCCCAGGGGCGATACCTTAAGGTTAGTGAACAGGGGCACAGGGAAAGGGCCAGCGACCCTACCCGCAGTGACCTCCTTATTAATGCTGGCGGCCGCCACTTCCTCCCTCCCCCTAAGGGACAAAAGATTGGGGGCATCCTGAGGGGACCTACTACCCATGAAAGGAATACGAAACCCCTGTCTAAAGCCCCGAAGTAGATAATCTGCATCCTCCCCCTTCGGGTACAATGCGAGCCAACGCTCCAACATGTCCACATTAATTGGGGAGGGAGCCTTTCGGTGAACCAGCTCCATCTGCGGCAGGCTTGCCAGCCCACTGTCCGCCCCTCCCTCTGCCCCGCGTCCCTCCAGGCCTGGGACAGGCAGAGGCTGCGTGGGGGCCCGCACAGGTGGGACACTCATGCCTGTACTTGCAATTTTTCCTATTGCAGGAACCATTGGACGAAAAAGTCCAGCACAGCAGGCGGGCTGGAACCCCCTGCCCCGCCACCTGGCGGGGAACCTGAGCTGGAGCCGCTCGCTGGACTGCATGTCCACAATGGTATCTCTCCCCTGGCGCTGGGCGCGTGGGCGTCATGTACAGAAGCCAAAGCCTCTGGCACGGCTCGTCCCACCTCATCTCGGGGTGCAGGGGAATCCGCATGCGAAATTCCTCGTCATAAGCCAACCACGAGGGGCCCGGAAAGTCGACCATCGCCCTATAGATGTTGTCCAAATATTGGACCATCGGAATAGCCAAATCCGGCCGCGCTCTCAAGTACACTGCCATGTAGATTAAATAAGCCGGCAGCCAGTTGGCCCAGGTACGTGGTGGCTTGCGACGACGTGCCTGCTCCTTATCCTTCTCGTCCTGCCCCTCCCTCTCCTCCTTGGTGGGCTCTCTGTTTAAGAGTGAGAAGATATCTACATACTCCCCCCGCCATATCTTTTCTCTGGTGGCTTGCGCTAGGTGATCACCCAGTGGCAAAGAATATCCCGCCGTTGGCAAGGCCGAAACCGGGACCGCAGCCAACGCGGGCATCTGAAAAGGGGCCTGTGCTGGCCCCGCCACCCCCAATGCATTCCCGGCAGGGTAGGGAACACCCGCAACCCCAGTGGTCAGTGTAGCAGTTGTCATCGCCGAGTGGGGCGCCGGCGGCTGGGCCACCGCACCACCCGCGCGAGGCCAAGGCCATTGAAAGGCCACCCTCGTAGTGGCAATGTGTGTAGGTGTATTGGCTTGTACCGCATACTCACATGTCGCACCCCCGCAGGCCGCCCCCACCGGGGGTTCTGGCCCACCGGGGGCGTCGGAGCTCACGACCGCCGTAGAGCTCATCATCGGGGCCTGACCCACACCTGCTTGCTGGCCGGGGAGCTGCGAGGCAGTGGCTGAAGTTGCGCCACGCGCCTGCAGCAGCTCGACCCGTCCCGTCGCCTGCTGCTGCCCGACCGACGGCGCCTCAAAACTAACCCCACAAGTAGCCCCAGCATGGCTGGCCCGAGCCAAGGAGGCCTCGAGGGCCGCCACACGGGCCAGTAAGGCCTCCACGCTAACCTGGGGCCAAGGGCCGGCCGGCCCGCCTGTTAGAGGCGCGGGTACAGGGCCCTGTACCCCAGGACCCAAGTAGGGCCATTGTCCCGCACCGAAGCCCGGAAGGGTCGGTGCCGGCACCTGCCAAGGCAGGGGGCCACACCACCCCCCAAGGCTAGAAGGCCCCGGGGGGAGCTGCACCACCACTGGTGCAGGCCCAGCAGAATGAGCAGATCCAGGAGCGGTGTCCACCGCATGCGGGGCGCAGGCCGCAGCCCTCACCGAGCCCATGCTTAGGTCTCCCGCTTCTGGCCAAGGGGTGATCGACCCCATCCCGCCGGTCCCGGCGGGTGCCGGCAAAGGCGGCTGCTGGGGAGGCACCACCGTGGTCCTCCGACCCGGATTGCGCCTCCTACTCGTGCGAGCCGCACTCGAAAGCGCCTTCTTCTTCGAAGGCATCTCACTCAAGGCAAAAGGAAGCCGAAAGAGAAGATTCGCCGCCAAAAAGGCTTCCAAACTAGGTAAGGAGCGACGGAGACACAGGGAAAAACTTCTCCGCTCCGTCGCTTAGCTAAAATGGCAGCTCGGCTGCCTCGTGGCCACCCCTTTTATGAGGGAGCTGGCCACGCCCTAAACTACCCGGATCATTCGTCCTGTGGGGGGGCCCCGCAAAGAGTGTGGCGGCCATTTTGGCGCCGCGCTTGCAATGTCCTCGAAGAAGAAGGCGACTGCGAACGCGGCTCGTTCCACGCGGAGGCGCAATCCGGGTCGGAGGACCGCGGCTGCGCCTCCCCAGCAGCCTCCTCTGCCCGAACCCACCGGGACTGGTGGGATGGGGTTAATTCCCCCTTGGCCGGAGGCTGGGGGTCCGTGTGCGGGCACAGTAGGGGCCGCGGCTCCCGGCCCGCAAGCGGCGGCCGCCGCTGCTGGTGTCACCCATTCTGCTGGGCCTTCCTCCTTTGGGGCGCAGCTTAATGCGGGGGCTTCCAGCCTTGGGGGGGGTGTGGCCCCCTTCCATGGCAGGGTTCTTCCCCGGCCCTACCGGGCCCGGGCTTTGGATCGTGGCCCTATTCCGGCCCCGGGGTACAGGGACCTGTGCCGACGCCTGTAGTTAGTGGGCTGGCTGGCCCTTTACCCCCCCCCCCTTGGTTTAGGTGGCTATGTCAGCGTGGAGGCCCTCCTGGCCCGCGTTGCGGCCCTTGAGGCATCCCTGGCCCGGGTTAGTCACCCTGGGGCCCCTTTTGGGGTGCTGGCCGGTCCATCGTCTGCTGGGCAGCGGCAGGCGGTGGGACGGGTTGAGCTGCCTGAGGCGCGTGGCCCGGTTTCGGCCACTGCCCCGCAGCTCCCCAATCAACAGGTCGGTGCTGATCAAGCCCCGTCGATGAGCTCTAGGGCGGTCGTGAGCTCCGACGCTCCCAGTGGGTCGGAACCCCCGGTGGGGGCGGCCCATGGGGGCGCAGCGTGTGAGTATGCGGTCCAAAATAGTGCACAAACACACATGGCCACGTTGGGGGGGGCTTTTCAATGGCCTTGGCCTCGCACGGGTGGTGCGGCGGTCCAGTCGCCGACGCCCCACCCGGTGACTTCAACTATCACCCTGGGCCCCGGGGTAGGGGGTCCTTCTTACCCGGTCGGGAATCTTCTAGGGGTGACCGGGTTAGTCCAGGCTCCTTCGCAGATGCCCGCAGTTTCCACCGTGCCTGTGTCGGCTTTGCCGACGGCAGGGTATACTTTGCCACTGGGGGACCATTTGGCACAGGCCACCAGAGAGAAGATCTGGCGGGGGGAGTATGTGGACATCTTCTCCCTCCTTAACAGAGAGCCCACCAAGGAGGAGAGGGAGGGGCAAGATGAGAAGGATAAGGAGCAAGCGCGTCGTCGCAAGCCACCACGTACGTGGGCCAACTGGTTTCCGGCCTACCTCATCTACATGGCGGTATACCTCAGGGCCCGGCCTGATTTGGCGATTCCGATGGTCCAGTATTTGGACAACATTTACCGGGCGATGGTTGACTTCCCGGGCCCGTCGTGGTTGGCTTACGACGAGGAATTCCGTATGCGGATTCCCCTGCTCCCAGAGATGAGGTGGGACGAGCCCTGCCAGCGGCTGTGGCTGCTGTACATGACTCCCACGCGCCCTGCGCCCGGGGAAAGATACCATTGTGGACATGCGGTCCGGCGAGTGGCCCCAGCACAGGCTCCCCGCCAGGTGGCGGGGCAGGGGGTTCCAGCCCGCCTGCTGTGCTGGACTTTCTCGTACAATGGTTCCTGCAACAGGAAGAATTGCAAGTACAGACATGAGTGTCCCTCCTACGCTGGCCCCCATGCGGCCTCTGCCTGGGGGATGCGGGGCAGAGGAAGGGGCGGACAGGGGGCCGGCAAAACTGCCATGGAGGGAGCTGGTTCACCAAAAGGCCCCCTCCCCAATTAAGGTGGACATGTTGGAGCGTTGGCTCGCATTGTACCAGAGGGAGGAGGATGCGGTTTACCTTCTTCAAGGTTTTAGACGGGGGTTCCGTATCCCTTTTGTGGGCGACAGGTTCCCCCAGGATGCCCCCAACCTTTTGTCCCTTAGGGGGAGGGAGGAGGTAGCTGCTGCCAGCATTACTAAGGAGGTCGATATGGGCAGGGTTGCCGGCCCTTTCCCTACACCCCCGTTCCCCAATCTTAAGGTGTCACCTTTGGGCTTGGTCCCCAAAAAATCACCGGGAGAGTTTCGCCTGATTCATCATTTGTCTTATCCAGCCGGCCGATCAGTCAATGATGCTATCCCTGATGACCTTTGCTCAGTCAGGTATACATCTTTTGACCACGCGCTGCGCATGGTGCGCTCATGTGGCCCGGGTGTGCTGTTGGCCAAGTGCAACATTAAGTCGGCGTTTCGCCTCTTGCCAGTGCACCCGGGCGATTTTGAGTTGCTGGGTTTCAAGTTCCGGGGTGAATATTACTTTGATAAGGCCATGCCTTTTGGCTGTTCCATATCATGCTCGGCTTTCGAGCGTTTTAGCACGTTCCTACAGTGGGCTTTTGTCCGCAGGTCAGGGTCCCGGTCTGTAGCCCATTACCTGGATGATTTTTTATTCGGGGGTGAACGGGGCTGGGACACGTGCACACGTCTCCTCAACACATTTCAGACGCTAATGGAGGAACTCGGTGTCCCTTTAGCGCCCGAAAAGACCGAGGGCCCATCTACTCAGCTAGTATTTCTGGGGGTGGAGATTGACACGGTAGCGCAGGCTTCTAGGTTACCGGGGGATAAGGTGTCAAGGATTGTGGCCCTTATCTCGGACTTGCTTGCTAAACGCAAGGCGTCCCTGCGGGAACTGCAGGTGCTACACGGTCACCTCAATTTCGCTTGCAGGGTGGTCGCACCGGGCAGGGCGTTTGCTCGGCGCTTGTGCGACGCCATGGCAGGCTTATCTAGGCCCCACCATAGGGTTAGACTCACCCGGGGTATCAGGGCAGATATGTTTATCTGGCTCCAGTTCCTGAGGGAGTTCAATGGAGTATCATTTTGGAGGTCTGACCTCCTGGCTTCCCCTCGCTTTCAGATACAGTCTGATGCTTCAGGGTCCCTGGGTTATGGGATGTACTTCAATGGGAAGTGGGCCTATGGTGGGTGGCCACCAGCCTGGGCAGGCACGGGTCGCCTGCGTGATCTCACGTATCTGGAATTTTTCCCTATCCTGGGGGCTTTGATGCTATGGGGCGAGGAGTGGGCCAACTCGGTTGTCCATTTCTGGTGCGACAATGCGGCCGTTGTCCACATTGTCAACTCACAGACTTCTAAATCGCCCAGGGTCATGGACCTAGTGCGCCAGTTTGTGTTGCACAGCCTGCGCCTCAACGTCCTCTTCAGGGCCAGGCATGTCCCGGGGGTCAATAATGATATTGCTGACGCTTTGTCCCGCCTGCAGATCTCCCGGTTCCGTGCCTTGGCCCCGGATGCGGAGGAATTTCCCTCGCCACTCCCGGAAGAGATATGGACCATTGGCAAGGAGAGGTGAACCGGGCGATTGGCTTGTCACTGGCGCCACGCACGCGTAAGGCGTATCACCATGCATTCAATTCTTTCAGAGCCTTCTGTATCCAATCCCAGCTGCCAGAAACCTGGCCGATCCCAGTGACCCATGTACTTCAGTTCATAGTTTACCTGCATGCCCAGGGCCTTGCACCTCGCACCATAGCATCTAGGCTGTCAGCATTGGCTTTTATGGCCAAGGTGGGAGGTCATGTGGATAGTACCGCTGACTTCTGTGTGAGACATGTTTTGGAGGGGTGGGGGCGGGAGCGTGGGCGTTGCCCGGACGACCGCCACCCGATTTCCCCAGGGGTTCTTACCCAACTGGCCCGGGGCTGGCCTGGCCTCTGTTTTGATGGATATGAGGCAGCCCTATTTCATGCAGCCACAACGGTGGCATTTTTTGGAGCGCTCCGCATCAGCGAGCTTGTGATGCTGTCTAAGGCGGATGCAAGTCGTAGGGCACTGGAACTCGAGGATGTCTATGTTGCCAAAGACTGGGCTCAGTTGAGGATACGCTCCTCTAAGACGGATCAGCATGGCGTAGGCAGTGGTGTGAGACTGCTACGGTGTTCTTTGGCAGACATCTGTCCGGTTGGTGCCCTACATGAGTTTATTGCACTGCGTGGCACGCACCATGGCCCATTTTTCTATCACCAAGATGGGTCTCCCCTTACTAAGTTTCAGTTTTGGAAGGTGACAGGCAAAGCACTTGCCAGTGTAGGCCTCTCGGGGGCCCGTTACGGCACCCATTCGTTCAGAATAGGGGCGGCCTCCACTGCTGCTGCTTTTGGGTACTCCGGGGCTGAAATACGCCGCATGGGGAGGTGGGGTTCGCGGTGTTTTCAATTTTATGTCCGCCCTCTCCCACAGTGAGTACCAGCCTGGTCACCACATCTTTTCTCTCCCTCGTTTTTTCCCTTGACAGACCCTGGGTGTCGTATTACACTGGTGACAGTATGGCTGGTGGGCCATAGCTACGTGCACAGGGCAGCGCGTTACGCTGCGGCGACAGAGTGGGGACCCCGACTGGGACTGGGTGCATACGCAAGTCTCACATGGTATGGTAAGCCTGGGATGTTATGGCGGGAGCTGTTGCCATTCCTTTTTTCAGGTCGGAATGCTGACCCGCCTCACATTCTCATCATACACCTTGGGGGCAATGATTTGGGCCAGGTCACCGGCTTATCGCTAAAGCATGCGATTTGCGGCGACCTCGCCTACTTGCATTACGTGTGGCCCGCCACCACCATTGTTTGGTCGGATGTGGTGCCGCGGCACACGTATAGGGGAGGCTTCGACCTCCCGGCCCTTGGCCGGGCTAGACGCATGGTGAACAGGGCTGTGGCCCGGTTCATTGTCAGCAGGGGTTGGGGGAGGGTCAGCCCTCACCCCGCCATTAGTCTGCGAAATTATGACCTTTATGCAGGGGATGGGGTCCATCTGTCGTGAGGAGGTATGGACCTCCTGTTGGGTGATTGGCGAGCAGGCCTGTTGACCGAGCTGACGGTCTGGGGGGGGCGTCGAACCTTCTTTGAAGCCCCTCCGTGTGGCGGGTAGCACTGGTAAGGTAAACATTATGACCCACAGGTATCCGGCAAGTTCGCAATTGACTGGACAACACTAGACAGGCATAAGTTGGTTAAACGTTGTCCGGTCAACGACGAACTAGGCGACGGGGTGATGGCTACAGCTAGACAGCATGCATCACCCCGTGATTTTATGGATACGCGTCAGAGGGTGGGGTCATTAGTTAGATATTGACTACGGTCAACAATTTGTTTGTTGTCAACAAACAAATTGATACAAATAGATACATTGTAGCAATTGCCATTGGCAATTTTGGGTGGTACCTTACCAGTGTTACTTCGGCCTGCTTGCCTTAAGAATTATGATTGGTCAATTACCAATAGAAATTTATAATTCGGACTAGGGCATGAATCAATAAATGTGGCCCAATGCCGTTATCCACTTTTATCAGTGTCTGAGTCCTTTATTGGGGGGGTGCGCTGCAAAGAGACTCCAATTAAAGTAAATTAACTGCAGTGAAACAGAATAGAGAAACAATATGCAAAATCATTATTAAAAATAATATTTTCTTTGCCTTGTGTGAAATGTTTATTGAAACCACAACTGTTGGAAATTTCTCGATTGACACTACACGTAAGATGAAGAAAATATTGTTTTTAAGTGATTCAGCACATTAACAATGGTCTAGCAGGGACAAAACCCCTGCCTCTCCGCAGAAGAGCAGGAGAAATATTCAGTTTGCAATATCCTGAAGTGGTTTCTTTATTAAGCCACTTCATAATACAGTTGTCTTTGTCTTCTTCTTGTTTTTGTTGTGCTATCTCCAATTCCAAATATTAGTGATCATCATGGTGATCAGCCCTGAAGACTGTCCTGAGAATATAATGCAGCGACATTTCATTTGCCTTCCACATCGCAGCATGACACCCATACACTGGAGAAAATACCAGAAAATACAGGAAATGTGTATGCAGTATTCAAAAATGGGGGTGGGGGGACAGCTTCCATAGACTAAAGTGTAGGTATTTTGTGTGACCTCCCCTTACATTTGAGCAACAACAGACACCTGTTTGCCATAAACCTAAATGGAATGGAGTCCTATTTACTGTCATTGCTAACACCTGTATATGTCTACTATTACATGGGAAAATGACTGCTGGGGGGTGGGGAGTCTTTTATTCCAGGTTTGTGCAAGACATGAGCATTTCATACAGTACATTAGTGTAATTCATTGGAAGCTTGCTTATAAGATCAACTTTCAGTCACACCATTCCAGTAAAAATGCCAAGGATTACAGAATTTAAGAGATAACATCTTACGTTTGCATCAGCAAGGCCATTCTCAAAGGGAAATCAACAAACCAGCTGGATACTCAAGAAGTGGCATTCAAGCTGTTAGGGAAAATATGAAGAATCAGGAGAAGTCAAGAACAAAATAAAAAAGGACAAGAAGGCCAAGAAAACTTTCAAACTCTGATCAAGTCCAGCAAGGAACTCGCTCAGCATCTGGCAGTTTCATCGGGATGCTAAGTTGACCCATCTACAGTCTGAAGTAGCTTGATCAGAAATGGTATTTGTGGAAGGATAGCAGCCAAAAAACCACTTTTGCGAAAGGAGAAAAAGGCTAAGATATGCTAAAAGCATAGAGATTGATGAATGTTTATGGTTTTCAATGAAACATGGTAGAGGGTCTGGCCTGGTTTGGGGCTGCATTTCTGCCAGAGGTGTTGGCAATATCCATATTGATGAGATTCATGAACACTGAAATGTACAGACAGGTTTTAATTCATCATGCCATTCCTTCTTCAAAGTGCCTGATTAGGATTGGTTCTGTTTTTCCCCATGGAAACAATCCCAAGCATACTGCTAAATGCAGCGAAATCATATTTAGTGAGAAAAACAGCTAATAAAACACTGACACCAATGGACTAGCTTCCACAGATTCCAAACCTGAATATCATTGCGGCAGTATGGCGTCAGCTGCTAGATAGAGAAATAAATAAAAGACAACCTAAATCTAAAGAGGAAACCTGAGAAGTGCTGAAGGAAGCCTGGTATAATATACTAGCAGATTATTTCAGAAAACTTCAGAAAAGTCTCCACAAAAGAATTCAAGATTTGTTTAGAGCCACACTAAATATATGCTACTTTAGCCTATGGAAGCTGTATTTTCTGATTCCCCCACCCCATCCCTGTTTTTTAATACTGCATACAAATTCCCTATATTTTCTGGTTGTATTCTGATGAAGAGGGTGAGAAATAATTATATATGGTCATTATATCATTGCTAAAACAACAAACCAAATGGTGGCCTAAGACCTTTGAACAGTACTGTATATTTTGCCATTATCTCATGACAACCATTCTCTTGGTGTTACAGGTGTCTTCCAGAGTCCCCAAGATGGTTGCTTGCCCAAAAGAAAAATGACAAAGCTCTGAAGATAATTAAAAACATTGCCAAAGGAAACAGAAAGAAGCTGCCTTCTTCTATGGAGGTAATTAGACCTAGTTAGCCTTCAAAATTTACACTAGGAGAGCAGGCATGGATTTGGCAATACTGCTGAAACACAAATAGAGGACCCAATTCAGTAATCCAAAATATTGCAGACTTAGAGTTTCTAATGTTTAGACTTCTTATCAGTCAATTCAGTCCCCTGTGGTTTGAAGGATGCTAAAAATATTAATAAACCTTATAAGATAGTAATATTTGTGAAGTCACCAGGGCCGTAGTCAGGGGGGGCAGGGGGGGTGAAAACCCTCCTGAGCAAACAGCCCGCCCAACTCACCCCGTGATGCCAATGTTATATATGTGAGTGTGACATTGTTGCCCCTTCTGAAAAAAATTGCCCCCCCCCTGATTTTTTTCCACCCCCTCAAATCTAGAATCCTGGCTACAACCCTGAAGGTCACAAATGCACACATGCAATAGCAATTATAGTTAGAGCACTCTCTAGGCAGTTCACAATGTAATTAGTATTTTGCCCCCAATATGCTAGGTACTCATTTTACCAAACACAGAAGGATGAAAAGCTGAACCAACCTTGAGCCCTTTGGGACTCAATATGAGCAGTGTTTGGCTGCAATACTACAGTTTAACCTTCGTACTATGAGAGTTTTCCCATGTACCTAGAATTAATAAAAAACTTTGGTACTTATCACAGAAAGAAGGAGGCTTAGGAATACCGAATTTGAGGAACTACTATCGTGCTTTTCAAATTAAGAATATAGTAAAGATCTTGTCGAGAGAAAAGGTTATATGGGAGGAAATAGAGATGAACGAGATTAAGCAAATTGGAAAAAATGGTCTTTCTGGGATGTGATTTTGTGAAACCACTTGTTAAAAATAAAATGATGAAGGCGCTAATGGGAGTGTGGAAAAAATGAAAAGAGAATTGGCCCCGGATATTACTCCTATTATAGAAATAGAAGATATTCAAAAACCTTCCAATAAAATTGGATAGTGAGGTAAAAGAAGTACTGTATAGGAATGATGTTTCCTTGTTGAGGGACTGGATATCGGCCTGTAGTGATAGTGAGAGAAAGGCAGATTTGTATGCACAGCTGAAGATGAATTGTTTCCAGAAAGTGTTAGTAAATAAATGGAATAATAAATATATGAGGGAATCTTGCTGGGATAGAGACAAGACGGGGTTTGAGGAATTGTTAATAAAAATAAGAAAGGGAGAAAGGGGTATTAAGGGTTTAGTTATTAAATATATAGTTTGTTAAATAGTGAGGGTAACCCGCAAGAGGATTTGAAAATGAGTTGGGAACGGGACTTGAATATTAAAATTGATGATGTAAATTGGAAAAATAAGTGGAAGAAAAGAATTATGAAAACTATGTCCGTTAGATTAAAGAAGCATAATTATAAAATGTCGTGGAAATGGTATTTGACTCCAGTGAGGTTAAATCAGATTGATAATAAGAAGATAAAATGTGTTGGCAGTGTAAGGAGTCATTGGGAACTTATGAACACATGTGGTGGAGTTGTAAAGTGGTTAAAGACTTCTGGAGGAAAATTGAAAAAGAGATAGGGGAAATTATGGGTATGAATATTAAATTGGGTCAAATACCGTTTTGTTGACAGATGTGGAAAGCACAAATTTAAGCAAGGACAAAAAAGAATTGTTAGAGATAGTGTTGACAACGGGTAGACAATGTATCGCTAGAAACTGGAAAAATGATGTGATTGTGAAAATAGAGGAATGGTACAAGGAAATATGGGATTTAGCGTTGAATGATAAATTAACATGGGAGTTAAAAATGAGAAAGGGCATAATTAAAGAAAACAGATTCTGGAAGGTGTGGCAAGTTTTCGTGGAACATGCATTGAAAGGAGATGATACAAATAGACCTGTACCTGGCCAAAGAGGTTTTTGGATAAGACATGAATGAGACAATCCGTGCTCTCCAGGGCAATATATAAAGCACTGGGTGTTTTTTGATTATTTCTGTATTAGCATTACAATTTTTGTATTGAAATTATGATTATGGAGTCTGACTTGGTTGAGGTATTAGATTGTGCTGGAATGAAATGAGTAAGAATTTGTTTAATGTGATAATAATTAATTATAAAATTGATTTTAAAATGTATAATTTATAGAGGTAAAAATACAGTATTTAGATGTGTAAGTTACTTATTAAAAGTATGAAGGGGAATGTGTTAACATTTATTTTACTAAGTCATACCCATTGGTATTTTCTATATGTTTTCTTTTACTGTATTAAGATTGTCAATTTGTATTGTTTGTTTATGTTATGTATTATTGCTGTTTTATTTTGTTAAGTTGTATTATTGTGTTAAAATTAAATACAAAATTATATTAAAAAAGGACGTATTTGTCTGATTGGTGTTTTCACCAAAATACTGAACATTGTTCCTCTTTCTAGAATTTTCAGCCGGAAGAAGAGGTGGGTGACAAGCTACGTCCTTCCTTTCTAGACCTTGTGAAAACAACACAGATAAGGAAACACACACTCATCTTAATGTACACTTGGTAAGAAAACTTCATTTGCCACATCATTTAACCTCCAAGGTCTTAATCATGCAGGAGCCATGGTCCCAAAAGTAACCTTTCTTGAAGCCCTGGAGAAGTGGTCTTTCTCAAGGAGAAGTGCTTTGGGACACAAATAGGGCTTAATTTGGCCTCTCTTCTTTGTCTAGGTTCACAAGTTCGGTACTATATCAGGGCCTCATCATGCACATGGGAATTGCTGGTGGCAATATTTACCTGGACTTTTTTTACTCTGCTCTTGTTGAATTTCCAGCTGCCATCTTACTCATTGTCACAATTGACCGTGTAGGCCGTCTCTGTCCTTGGTCTGCAGCAACTCTGATGGCTGGGACCGCCTGCCTTGTTACAGCCCTTGTCCCAGAAGGTGAGTTCTACAATGAGACATTTTGACATGTCATTCTCTGCACTTTCTTTAGGCATTTCCAAACTTTACTCTTCATCACAATGTTTTTATCTGTATTTTCCCCTTAGTAAGCAGATAACACATAAGGCATTGATGGTGAATCTTGGCACTCCAGCTGTTCTTAGATTTCAATTCCCAGAAGCTCAAGTCCCTATGAATCCACACAAATGGGTTTACTGAATACCTGTGTACGTGCAGTAAACCCATTTGTGTGAATTCACAGGGACTTGGGCTTCTGGGAATTGAAGTCCAAGAATAGGTGGAGTGCCAAGGTTCGCCATCACTGACATAAGGGGTTTCCTTCTATGGGGGAAATTTGCTTAAGGAGGAAATTTTGGAATTAAAATGGACAGTATATATATGCCATTCTTTTTGAGAGAGGAATGAACAGCATGAAAAATGGACAGTCGATCTATTCTGCTGCATTTTGTAGCTTTATTTGCATCTTCCATCAAGTCAATTCTGTTTTATGGTGACCCTTTTCAGAGTTTTCTAGGTAGGAAATACTCAGAAGTGGTTTACCATTCCCTTTTTCTGGAGATACCCTGGGATTGTACAGCTTGCCCATAACTATACAGGCTGGTTTTTCTCACTGGAGGCACAGTGAGGAATTTAATTTCCAAACTCTGGATCTGCAACCAGATACCTAAACCACTGAGCTATCTAAACAGCTATTTATCTGGATATAAAGAGAAAAGCACACTCATGTGAAGGCAGATGTACATTAATATCTTGAGGATTAATAAAAGCAATGGAAAGAATGATAGACCTGGGTCTATCACTGGGTGATTTTCAATGGTAAAATCATTTTTCAGACATCTCACATATCATGAAATCACTATTAAGGTTGTCCAACATTGGTAATCTCTTGATGGTACATAACAACATTGATGCCCCACTTTGTAATTTGCCTCAAGCTCTCTCTGCAAAATAGAATAAGTAAAGCATGCTGTGACCCTTGACAAATAGGATTAAGTGAGTGTACTATTCACATCTGTACATCTCAGCATGGAAATAACATTACCTGTAATGTGTTAATATTTGGTATAATGAGGTCATAATGCAGTTCCTTCATAACATAACTACTGTACTGGAAACATTGTTAATTGTTGGATATAATGAAGAAAGTTACTGTATTTCTGAAACATTGTTTTGGAGGCATCGCTGAGGGTTTTTGGCCAATTGGGGCAATTAAGGACTCCCGCGCCCGCCCCAGAGCCACTCCACCGCCCGGGTTGGGGCCAGGTGTGCCTGCTCGCTGCCTCGCCCTCCGAGACCCACCTGCTCGGAAGGCTGAAAAAGCCGATGATGCCGCTGCATCGGAGGACTCCCGCGCCCGCCCCAGAGCCACTCCACTGCCCGGGTTGGGGCCAGGTGTGCCTGCTCGCTGCCTTGCCCTCCGAGACCCATCTGCTCGGAAGGCTGAAAAAGCCGATGACGCCGCCGCACCAGAGGACTCCCGCGCCCGCCCCAGAGCCACTCCACCGCCCGGGTTGGGGCCAGGTGTGCCTGCTCGCTGCCTCGCCCTCCGAGACCCACCTGCTCGGAAGGCTGAAAAAGCTGCCGCCGCCGCACCAGAGGACTCCCGCGCCCGCCCCAGAGCCACTCCACCGCCCGGGTTGGGGCCAGGTGTGCCTGCTCGCTGCCTCGCCCTCCGAGACCCACCTGCTCGGAAGGCTGAAAAAGCCGCCGCCGCCGCACCGGAGGACTCCCGCGCCCACCCCAGAGCCACTCCACCGCCCGGGGAGGTTTGGTTTGGCCATGGACTTTGCCATCAAGACTTTGCCACCTCCCCCCCCCCCCCATGACTTTTTTCACCAGCTGGTGAGGAGAGAGGCACAGCTGTTAAGGCTGTTGTGTTCCTCCGCCCTAGTTGGCCTGGAGGCTTGGAAGTCGTCCACATCCACTTAATTGTGTATGTATGAAATGTACTATGGAATTGTGCTCAAGTTGTTATGGTATTATTGTGTAAATTTGTATCTTATGAGGTTGACTCTTTGTGTAATTCTCATTGTGATATTGCTTAATTATTTATATTTTGTATTGTATTTTTTGCATATTCTGATGTTTTGATTGTATTAATTGTGTATTGCCTTCTGTAGCTTATTGTATACCCTGCTCTGTTTATTGTATTTGTATATGTTGTAAGCCGCTTTGAGTGGCACTTGTGTCAGGAAAGCGGGATAGAAATTAAACTTAATAATAATAATAATAATAATAATAATAATAATAATAATAATAATAATAATAATAATAATAATAATAATAATAATAATAATAATAATAATAATAATAATAAGAATAAGAATAAGAATAATAATAATAATAAGAATAAGAATAAGAATAAGAATAAGAATAAGAATAAGAATAAGAATAAGAATAAGAATAAGAATAAGAATAAGAATAAGAATAAGAATAAGAATAAGAATAAGAATAAGAATAAGAATAATTTTAAAATGATTTAAAAGTATTATGTTATCAACAAGTTTCTTATAAAGCAATGCACATTGTCTCTTTAACAGTAGAATAAAAATAAACAAGCAGATTATTTTTAAAAATAACTGTCCAAGATCTAATGTACAATCAAGGTTTGGAGAAGAAGACTGTTTGGAATTTATTAAAATAAAGAAGTGAGAAGAGTGAGTGGGTCTACTTTGCTCCCTTTATCACTGAAGACCTTGAGTAGAGAAAGTCTGAATTGGAAGGCTTTCGCTATGTGTAGTCTCTACCCAGTGGTGGGCAAAAAAAAAATTTACTACCACACTGGGGGCATGGTATGGTGCCCGTGGTCAGGGGGAAAGCGTTGCACTTGAATTAGGAGTAGGACTACTTTATTTCAAAACTTGGATGGGTGGGGCCAGCCAGAATTTCTGCTACCAGTTCTGGTGCGAACCTGCTGTTTCCCACCGCTGTCTCTACCTGAGGGAAGTGATGGTGAGTGTTAGCAGACCTTGTACTCTTCCCTTCATCTCATGTAAAGATTAACCTTCCTATTATTAATTTAGGATTATTAACTTCTGCCAAGAGACTCACCCAGAGTTTAAGAACTTGGGCTATCCCAAATTTGAAGAACTTATTTCAGCCAGTGTTGTGTTCTGTAAAGCAGTGCCTTTAACAATGTACCTTTACCATGTGTTATCAATGTAACCTTTCTGTGTGCAACATTATAACCTTCACCTGTATCAATGTTAGCCTAATAAGGGGACGCGAGCTAGTGACCACCAGAGGGCAGTAGCGAGCGTCCAGCTCTAATGGATCATAAGTCACCTGGTTCAGCAGCGCGGGAAGATTCCCCGCGACTTCCTCACCTGGTCAAGAAGGGCGTGACCTCCTACGACGTCACGCAGGCAGCAACCAATAGTCTGTCAACGAGCCACATTCAAATGTATAGCCAGCTGTATATATTGAGCTACCCATCCGCCATTACCACATGTTCCTCCGGATCATCATGCAATAAACCTGTGTTAAGCCAACCCTTCGGCTGTTGTATTGTCTTTGGTCCCTTACACTAAATTGGCGACGAAGGTGGGATGGCAGCCCACGGGACCAAGACATGCGCCGGTTTCGAAATCAGGAAACCGGGCGACTGGGAGATCTTCGAGATGGACTTCCAGGCCGCACTGATCGAGTCCGAAGTCACGGAAGAGGCGAAGAAAAGGGCCATCTTCACCAGAATGCTCGGACAAGAGACAAAAAGGACCTTGGTGGACCTGATTGCACCGAGGAGGGTGAGTGAATTCAAAGCCAAGGAACTCATGCAGTTGCTGCGTGAGCATGTCCGGCCCGCCACGGCGATGTTTCCCGCTCGGAGTGCGTTTTGGAGGTGAGTCCAAGCGCCCGGGGAGACGGTCGCCGCGTTCATGGCGGCCCTGCGGCTGGCGGCCGGCCCGTGCAAATGGGAGAACGTCGAAATCACCCTCCGAGACTGTGTGCTGTGCGGCCTGAACGACGCCGAAACCCAGCGCACATTAATGAACCAAGAGCCGCCTCCCACGCTGCAGGAGGTCGTCAGAGCGGCCCAGGCCACAGAAGCTACGAAGGCCGGGGTCCAAGAACTCCAGGACTGGCGGCCAAAGTCGAGAAAAGCAGAGGCTCCGGTACAGGCGGCCCAGCGAACTTCGAGGTCGTCCACAGAGAGCAGCGACGACGAGGACGTACAGAAGGTCCGGAAGGAGGGCCGACGATGTGACGGCTGTGGCGCGGCCCACGACCGCGTGAAATGCCCCTTCCGGAAGGCCGAGTGCCACAACTGCGGCCGCCGCGGGCACATCGCCAAGGTGTGCAGGAAGAAGCGCGAGTCCCGGAGGAGCTCCCCAGACCGTTCCGCGGGACGAGACCGCTCAGCGAGACCCAAAGACGGCGCCCAGGCCACGCAGAAGCAGGACGGCGTGGGCCGCATTGCCGACGGCAGCGAGGATGACACCCCAGTGTTCAGCGTGTCTACGGGACACCCCCGCTACTTTGTTGAGGTACTAGTCCAAGGGGTGCCCATTAGGATGGAAATTGACTCGGGTCCTCATATTCAATAATTTCCCAGAGGGAATTTTTCGGAATTGCCCCCCAAAAGCGGCCCAAGCTCAAAGCATTGAGGGCCACGCTACGGGACGTGCAAGGGAACAGTATTCCAGTGTTGGGGGTTGGATAATTTCAGGTCAAATTCAAGGAGCACGCCGCGTCCCTTCCCCTGGCCGTGCTCAAGGGAGGAAATTGCAGCCTCCTCAGGACTCAGTGGTTCCAGCCCCTGGGGTTGTTCATTGGGGGGGGGGTGCATGCCGTGGGGATGCACACTGTTGGGACTGATCCAAGTCAGGAGGTGTGCGAGGCGCACCCCGAAGTCTTCAAAATGGGTCTGGGGAAATTCAAAGGGCCCCCAGTGACTTTCGACCTGGACCCGGAGGTCCGCCCTGTTCGCCTAAAACCACGCCGGGTGCCGTTCGCACTCAAGGACAAGATAGAGGCGGAACTGGACAAATTGGTGGGTCAGGGGATTCTTGTGCCTGTAGATTCTGCGGAGTGGGAAACTCCAATTGTAACTGCTCTTAAGTCCAATGGGGAGGTCCGCATATGCGCCGACTACAAGTGCACCATCAACAAGGCGATCCGCCCGAATGCATATCCGGTGCCGGTAGTCAGCCATCTGCTGGCCAGGTTACACGGGGGGAAGTGTTTCGCTAAGCTCGACTTAGCACAGGCCTACCAGCAGCTCACGGTGTCTCCTGCCGCAGCTGCTGCGCAGACCATAGTCACCCATAAGGGGGCGTTCCAGGTGATGCGCCTCCAATTCGGCGTGAACTCGGCGCCAGGAATTTTCCAGTCACTCGTGGAACGCCTCCTGAAGGGTCTGGAGGGGGTGTTGCCTTATTTTGATGACGTGTTAATAACAGGGGGGAGTCGGGCGGAATTGGCCAAGAGGTTGGGGAAGGTCCTGACTATATTCGAAAAGGCGGGGCTGAGGTTGCGAAAGGACAAATGCGTCTTCTTCGCAACCGAGGTTGAATTCCTAGGGTTTTGTGTGACTCCTGAGGGGATAAAACCATCCAAGTCTAAGGTGGCAGCCATCAAGAAAGCCCCCCGCCCCACCTCCAAGCCCGAGTTGCAGTCGTTCCTAGGGCTGCTCAACTTTTACCACTCCTTCCTTCCCCGGAAGGCAGCGGTGGCTGAACCGCTACACAAGCTGCTAAGGAAAGAGCAGGCATGGAAGTGGGGCGATGACCAGGAGAGGGCATTTAGTGAGCTGAAAAGCCTCCTGGCGTCCGACGCCATACTGACCCACTTCGACCCCAAACGCCCAGTAGTTCTGATCTGTGATGCATCTCCAGTGGGGGGTGGGGGCGGTGCTGTGCCACGTGCTGGAGAACGGCAGGGAGGCCCCGATAGCATTTTACTCCAGGTCCCTGTCCCAAACAGAGAGAAACTACGCACAGACGGACAGGGAGGCCTTAGCGATAGTCTCGGGGACGAAAAAATTTCACGATTTTCTGTATGGCCGCCCCTTCACCATCGTGACGGACCACAAACCCCTGCTAGGCATTTTTACCGCGGATAAGCCCACCCCTCAAATACTGTCCCCAAGGATGCTCAGGTGGGCCATTTTTCTCAACGCGTATCAACACGCGTTGGTCTACCGGCCCGGGAAAGAGATCAGCCATGCGGACGCCCTATCTAGGTCTCCCCTTCCCCTAACGCCCAGCCAGGTGAGCATGGGGGAGCGGGACCATCAGGTTCTCATGATAGAGGTGCTGGATTCGCCCCCCGTAGTGCCCGCCGACATTGCCAAAGTGACAGAGAAAGACAAAACGTTAGCGACAGTAAGCTCCTGGCTGCAGAAAGGGTGGCCCGCATCCTCCCCAGCGGAGGAGTTCGCTCCATTTTTCAGAAAAAAGCTAGAACTGTCCCTAGAGAGGGGGTGTCTCTTGTGGGGGCAGTGGGTGGTGATTCCCACTTCCCTTCGGCCGCGGGTGCTCAAGCTACTTCACGTCAGCCACCCCGGCATCGTGCGATCCAAGGCGCTGGCCCGGAGTTACTTCTGGTGGCCCCAGCTAGACGCCGACATCGAGCACATGGTCGGCACTTGTGAAAGTTGCCAATGCTCCAGACCGGAGGAGGCCCGCCTTCCCCACAGGGAATGGGACGCGGCTAAGGGGCCGTGGTCCCGGGTGCACCTTGATTTCGCGGGCCCATTCAGAGGCACCCTGTTCCTCCTTGTGGTGGACGCTTTCTCCAAATGGTTGGAGGTTATCCCAGTCACGAGCACCTCCTCGGCCCAGACCATTAGGCATTTGCGGAGGCTCTTTTCCACGTGCGGCATACCTGACACGTTAATTAGTGACAACGCTAGTTGTTTTACATCCTCCGAGTTTAAGGCATTCATGGAGATTAACGCCGTTCGGCATATTACCTCCGCCCCGTTTCACCCGGCCACCAACGGCCAAGTAGAGCGCCTCGTCCGCACCACGAAGGACGCATTGCGACGCATGGGCCCAGGGGATTTGAACCTACAAGTGTGTCAGTTTTTGCTAGGGTACAGGGTGACCCCGTTGGCGTCAGGATACTCCCCCGCAGAGCTCTTAATGCGCAGGAAACTGACCACCATCCTTACTAGGCTAGACCCCACGAGGGTAGAGGACAAAGGAAGGAACATCGGGCAGGAAGTTACAAAGAGTTTCAGCATAGGCGCCCCCGTGCATTGCAGGAATTACGCCAGCACGGGCCAAGCCTGGGTGCCGGGCGTAGTCGTGGAACAAACTGGCCCCGTGTCGTACCGCATGGAAACCAGCACAGGGCTCCTATGGAGGCGGCACACAGACCAGCTCCGACGCAGGGTCTCCGATGAGCAGGACACGGGGCACGCAGGAAATAAGTCAGTGTTAGGGTTCTCCCCCACCCGTTTAGCCCAAGGGGGAGGAGAAGGGGACCGTGGGCCCCCACCAAGGGGGGAGGAGGATATCCTCGTAGATACCCTGGGGGATCTTTCCGAGGAGGAGGAACCCGACCCCATACATATCTCGCGGAAAGTCCCCACAAATGCGGGTACCCCTACCAACTTAGATTTTGATTTTCAGAACTGGGGGGGGGTTTCCGGAGTGGTCCCCCACCCGTCCAAGCGAGAAGAGGGGTTTTTCGTTAGCCCCGACGGCCCCGGTCTGCCCACAATGGAGTTTTTCCCTTCCCCTAAGGCCGCCAGACAGCGGCAAGCCACTAACAAGTCTCCCTCTCCCGTTTCAGGACAAGGGACCAGGGAACAAAGAAGCAATAACGCCCCCGGGGGGGCAGCCCTCTTCACGGCGCAAACGCACATGCAACAAGCCATCTTGGCTGAGAGACTTCGTCTCATCCTAGGGGGGAGGGATGTTGTATTCTGTAAAGCAGTGCCTTTAACAATGTACCTTTACCATGTGTTATCAATGTAACCTTTCTGTGTGCAACATTATAACCTTCACCTGTATCAATGTTAGCCTAATAAGGGGACGCGAGCTAGTGACCACCAGAGGGCAGTAGCGAGCGTCCAGCTCTAATGGATCATCAGTCACCTGGTTCAGCAGCGCGGGAAGATTCCCCGCGACTTCCTCACCTGGTCAAGAAGGGCGTGACCTCCTACGACGTCACGCAGGCAGCAACCAATAGTCTGTCAACGAGCCACATTCAAATGTATAGCCAGCTGTATATATTGAGCTACCCATCCGCCATTACCACATGTTCCTCCGGATCATTATGCAATAAACCTGTGTTAAGCCAACCCTTTGGCTGTTGTATTGTCTTTGGTCCCTTACACTAAAGCCAGAAGCTCCAGCTGAATTTCAGAGAAGTTTTCAGGGGTGCATTTCAGTGGTTGCCTGGTGGAAAGCCAAAGAACAGGACCCAAACGACAAACATATAATTCAGCAAAGGTGCATCTTGATTAGCAAAAAGAAGTACATTTGTGTCAGTTTCATCAGATGCAAAACTGATTCAGAGATGGAAGAAAACATAACACACAGCTGAGGCATGCATTAACCTGATGAAATGAGGGTCATTTTAAACCACCTATCAGAAGTAATTTCTTTTGCACTGATTTGTGGAACACTGTATTCTTCTGTGTGCACATGTGTGTCAGAACATATTGTGCTTCTTGGTTTTCCCCTTAAAGTTGGCAGGATTCCCTGTAGCCCAAAAATGGTTTTCCCCGATCTTTACGGTTATAATGCTATGACAATTCAGCGGTTCATTTGCACTCAAGGTTGGTGCAGTTACAAATGGCTCTGTAATAGAGTGGACGTAGAGCTGGTGATTTTGGTGTGCCAGTTCAAAGCCTCCATTGCCTCACACTCCTTACAGCCCTTTGAAGGAATAACTAGTTGTATCATTAGATAGAAAGATGCAAAGTTTTCTGTTAATAATTCTAATCAAATAAAAAGTATTCTTTCTATCCAGTCATCTCAAACAACCAATTTACATCACTAGAAATGAATGTTGGTTGGTTGGTTGGGAAGGAAACCAATTAGCTTGGTTGTGCTAATGACTGCAGATTTCTAAGCTGAGCATATGCTTAGATTTTACTTTATCTTCTGAGCAAAAACAGTCCATGTTCTTTTATTTTTTAGTACAGTGATACCTCATACAATGTCCAAACTTGGTTCCACAAGTTTGGACTTTATACGGATTTGGACTTTGCATGAGGCATGCAAAATCCTAGCTGCAATGCCTCATACAACATCCAAATACTTGCCGCGATGCCTCGTACAATGTCGTTTCCATAGAGATACATTGTCTGTAACAGCACAAACTTCAGGGCAAAGTCAAGGAAACAGACAGGAAACTGACAGAACTTTAAGAAATCATTGTCTAAAGGCTAAATACATTACAAAAACATGTCAAACAACCCCAATTGTCCAAGAACCTGAAGAATGCTGCAAAAATCCCAGGAATGCTTCTAAAAATTCTGACAAAAAAATCCAAAAAAATTCCAAAATTGCGCTCAAAACCACTCCTAAACACTCTTTGCCTCATGCAAAACCCACAAGAGCAATGCACGCATGTGTCCTGCCTTTTATACTGCCCAGGCACAATGCAACCTGGGAAAAACCCCAATGCCTCATACAAAGTCGCACGACTTTGTATGAGGCAACTTTTTTCAAGGAATTAGGCGATGTTGTATGAATCCGATGTTGTATGAAGCAGACTTTGTATGAGGTATTACTGTATATGTCTACCTTTCTAGCCCACAGTTTGTGCCTGGATTTTTTTTCTTCTTCCATGTCTAGGCCGGACGTGAAACTGCCAAAATGTTCCTTTCGCCTTACCCAGTGTGAGAAAGATTACCCAGCAACACAAGGATGCCGTTGCCCAGGTTATGCCCGATTGTGGTTCAAAAACACCACAATCTTCGAGGAGGCTCTTTCTGTGTACCCCTTACAGAGTTCTAATAAAAGAGACCAAGTAGGTTTTGTAATCTCTAAAGTCTGCCCCAAAGAAGAGGTGTCTCTTAATATGAATTTTTGCACAGGGGGGAAAAGGGCATAAGAAACCAAGCAACAATTTCACCAGTAAATATTTCTGTATGACTTTTCAGATCTCTATTGGCTTAAAATGACTGCTGCTTGCTTAGGAAGGATGGGCATCACAATGTGCTATGAAATGGTTTGCTTAGTCAATGCAGAATTATACCCTACGTTCCTCAGGTGAGTGAACCACCTTCAGAGACTCCATGGAGGCATGTCATTGGTTTTGTAATGCTGTTATTATTATTCCATGTCTAAAGCAGACATGAAACTGCCAAAATGAAGGCACCTTTTGGTGAGTTCATTCTGCAGTTCCTTTCCTGATCCAGTGTGAGAAAGATTAGGCAGCAACACAAAGTTGCCATTACCAAGGTACGCCCGATTGTGGTTCAAAAATACCACAATCTTTGAAGATGCTCTTTCTGTTTACTCCAATGATATTATGAGGCATGGACAATGGAGCATAAGGCAAGGTGCCCCCCCCCAAAAAAAAATGATCCCCCCAGCTAGTGGTGTAGTGGAGGCAAGGGTTGCAGGGTTGAAGTCCCATGATTTGCTGAGTAGCAAGAACTATAACATTAGCAAACATTACTCTTCAGGCTTCCCTGTTTCCTCTGAGCTTAGTTGCAATCCTCCCAATAGGTATGAGAAAAATGGATTTTCCTTGGAAGAGTGTGTTGTTCCAAGTGATCCTTGTAGATCAAAATATCTGAGTGTGGCTCTGTCTTAAGCAGGTAAGTACGGGCCATTAGCTTTTCTAAATACCAGTTTCTCATGCAAACAATATCTATTAAAACTCATATACTGAAATGTATGGACCCTGCTGCCTCCATTTTGTTACTACCCTGAAAGGGGGGGGGGCTGACTAGCTATAGAGCAGTTTCATTGAGGATGTGAATATCTATATCTACTACTATACCATTATCTGCAGCAGATGACAATGGCTGCCTGTAACCCTAGCAGTAGGGACAGTAACAAGGACTTCTTTTCAATTATTTGACTGTTGTCTACCAAAATTGAAAATTAAATACAGGGTATGGGTGATGACTAGCCTGTTGAAGTAGCCATTGACAAGTAGTATTTCCTGAAGCTTGAGTTCACAGTCCATGAACCAGTACAATGCTGGATGGAGTGAGGGTATTGGAAAGGGAAGAGGATGCCCCCCTTTATTACAGCAATCTCCTAAACAGAACCCCCTAGCATATCCACCAAAGTCACCAACTCAGCTGCTTTTATTTCTCTTTTTTGAAACCAATCAACTAATCATTCAATCTGTTGCACACTTTGGTACATAATGGCTGACATCTTGTTGCTTAGCATAGTAAGTCACAACTAGAATAAGCCCATCGAATCTATGCAAATTATGGTGAAACTGGCTTGCTAGATCGCACTGAATCAGTGGGCCTACTCTAATTGTGACTCATTACACTAAGCAATAGGATTTCAGCCATTATTTAGTTAGCTTTGTAGTAAATGCAGCAACAAGAATGGCAAAATGGCACAGATCATTCAACTCCTCCTTGATCTTGTATGTGTAGTATATTAGCCATTGAATTCCACTAAAGAGGAAAGAGGGACAGTTGGAGATTTAAAACTCTAGCTGTTTGGTACTAAACAGACACTCAAAGCCAAAAGGGTGTTTTGCTGTTTACTTCATTTTCTGACCAAGAACAATCCAGTCTATAAAACTGAAGAACTCTTAAATCCATAGGCATCCTTAATTCATCCCACATTTTACCATTCATCTATGACAGGGGTCAGTTCAGAGATAATTCCTGCTATATATTGCAAAAAAATTATTTAACTGTTAGAAATATTGAAGACCTCTCAGGCAAGCTAATTAGATTTGTACGACACTAATCTGAGTCTGGGGTGTAAGGAATTCAGATTTTGGGAGATAAAATGCCCAGAAATAACTAGATATGACTCTGGTATATGGGAGTTACTCTAACACAG
Organism: Bradypodion pumilum; assembly: GCA_035047305.1. Lineage (NCBI taxonomy): Eukaryota > Metazoa > Chordata > Lepidosauria > Squamata > Chamaeleonidae > Bradypodion > Bradypodion pumilum. The sequence goes on from JAWDJD010000001.1 coordinate 96,534,619, forward strand.
TGATGGCCAACCTTGGCACTCCAGGTGTTCTTGGACTTCAATTACTAGAAGCCCAAGTCAGCACTGGCTGATCAGGAGCCTCTGGAAATTGAAGTCCAAGAATACCTGGAGTACAAAGGTTGACCATCACTGCTCTAACACCACTTCTGACTTTCTGTATCTCCATCCTCTCCCTCCTTTCTTTCAATAGGATGCATTTACTCAAAATATTTTCCTCTCATCCCCCATCACAATGACCTACCTCTTTCCCCTCAAATCTTCCATTCCAAAATACACAGTTCTATTCCACGTCTCCTCATGTCGACATATTACCCTCCTTTCAACTTTATCCAAACATGCAGAACTCTTTCCCTCACATTTACCGCCCTGTCCACCCAGACTGGATATCTAGCTCACCTTCTGAAGCTGATTTCTTAACCTTCCCTTTTCAGAAAGCAGCTGAAGCAACAGCAGTTATAATTGGTTGAAGCTGAGCTGCCAAATAAAAATACAGATTGGTCTTGTAGCCAAAATGAAAGAGTGGAGTGGAAAACAATGCTAATACTGGACAGCCTTAAATTTGTACACAGAATCACAGGAAATGCATTATAGTTCTTCAAAGAAGCCATTAATAAATATGATGGTTATCCCAATTTTGTTTAAGGAATCTGGGGGTCCTTGCCTGCTCTTCCATGTGTGACATTGGTGGAATCATAACTCCATTCATTGTCTACAGACTGGCAGTTATCTGGCATGAACTTCCACTTGTGGTTTTTGGTAAGAATCTTGTTCTTTCAGATTGTCTGAGGGTAGAAAATCCATTCTAGGTTCATATGTAAAAGGAGTTCATATAGAGGCTATCTGTGCACCCACAGATAAAGGACCTACAGTATAATAGGGGAATATTCAAGCTGCCACTTAGGACACAAGTCCTGTGTACTATTTGAAATGAAAAATACAGACCAGTACAGATGATGCTTGTATATCTCACAGCAGGGCATAAATTACTCCTTTTACACCAGAAACTTCTTGGCAGGACATTATGATTTCATTTGTTTGGACCTCTCCAGGTCAAGAAGTTCTTAAGAAACAACAACTCTAAATTCCGCTGTCAAAAAAATCTGTATCATTTTGAAGAGCTCTGTTTAATCACACACCTCCATGGCGCTGCTCCTGTCTTAAAATAAGGGGATTTATTCTATTTCATTTGCAAGAATATGCTCAGTTTGAAGCATTACAATAAAAGGATGCAAGTGTTGCATGCCACAACACACTGATGTACAGAAGAGGGCAAAATTTATGAGAAGGGACAGGGTTGCGCTGTCATCCTATCTTTCTGAACCTGGCAGGATGACAAAATCCACTTCCTGCCTATACATATTGTTAGCCATGACAGTTAGGAAATGGATAACCAGGACTAGCATTCCCAATGGTGACAGCAGCAACATTTCAAGGGGATTGAAAGCCATCATTTTAATTTTCCATAGTTTCACAGAATGCCCAACGTAGGTTTACTGTTGTGAATTTCTGGAAACTGTAGCAAATTTCAGCTCTGAGGAGAACTGAGAGTAAAACTAGATAATTCTTGAGAACTGCAGGAGAAGAAGTTGCTATCATTTGCATTAGTATATTTCAAGTATGCATTTTTGGCATGTCTTAAAAAATGTTGGAGTATATCACTATAGCTTAATATGATTTTTAAAGTATAACTCCATAAAAGGATTTCAAATTATTTTTTGTGTGTGTTCTGTATGTTTTCAAGCTGTGATTGGTCTCGTTGATGGTGGTTTGATTTTGCTGTTACCTGAAACCAAAGGAAAAACTTTACCTGAGACAATTGAAGATGTTGAAAACATGCACAGGTATGGCAAGAAAACAAGATTCACTGGAAGTGTCAATAATGGTAGGAAAAACCGAAGGCAGTAGGAAAATAGCTAGTGTGAAGGACCTAAGAATTTAGTAAAGGAAGATACAGCTTTTAATTTGGATGGCTTAAACCAGGAGTTCTCAACCTTTTTAAACTGGGGGGCCAGGTCACGCTCCCTCAGATAGGTAATTTTGCCCTTCCTCCACCACATGGCACTTCCTGTTGTGGTGGAGGCAGGGGGGCATATGAAATGGTGTTGTGGGCTACATCTGGCCCACAGGCTGCAGGTTGAGAATCCCTGGCCTAAACTGAATTCTTGTGCTAGCTGGATTGCTCAGTGGTTTACATATCAGGCTGCAGAGCCAAACATTGGGGGTTGAATTTCCCTTTATGCCTTCTTGGGGAAGAGCCAGCCTCTGCAGTTATGGTGAGTTATATAGTCCCAGGGTGCACCCATAAGAAGGAAACATCCACATATTCTCCACCTAGAAAACCCTAGAAAGGATTACTATAAATTGGAAGTGTGGACTTGATAGCACCCTGTTATTTGTTATTGACCTGATTTTTGTAGATCATTAATTCATAGGATTATCATGAATTGATGACACATATTGACACTGGAATGGGAGAGGGACTGGAGTCCCAACATGGGTAGGTTAGTGGGAAACAAGAAGAATCGTTGAAAGGTCTGTTAACCGGGCGGACTTTAGGAGTTGTTTGAATTTGCGGGATAGCTTTTCCCGCCGAAGAATAAAAGTGAAGGGAGGAGCCTCATTAGGACCTCGGAATTGCATTGAATTTATTTTGTAGATCGAATAGTGTGAATTTTACAACACCTGCATGTTAATTTGAATTTTTTCCATCTCTGAAGTGAATGAAACTTACCTTGTTTGAAGTGCGTATAATACTAGAACACAAAGACTGATTTTTGAAGCCATTGGTTGTAGGTTTGAATTAATTATCTCATTGGATTGGGTCAAGATAGACTTTGCCACAAACAGATTTTTGATCTTGTCACTTTAAAATGACCAGGCAAAATATGACCAGTTTCCTATAGCAGTTGAGCCCTTTCATGAGCTACTAAGCTGAATGCAATTCACTCTATGCACATTTACTTGGGAGTGAGCAACACTGAATCTGAACACAAGGAGAGCATTTCTGAATAGTATTTATAGTCAAGGCTGACTAATGAACAGGGAGAAGCAATTAACACTTTTATGACGATGCCTTCCCGCACAGTAACAGCTGTTGTGGTTGGCCAAGTTGGGGTTCTATATCCCAGCAAGATGCAGTTTATCTTGCTCTCTACTACCATAACCTAGGTAACACTAGGCTTCAGGTGTTTCCTCTTGAATATTAATTTTACAGGTGAGTCTATGTTTTGGCAGCAGGAAGTTCAAGAAAAAGTGAGAATATGCAGCCGGCATTTTTGCTAGAGCCACACTACAAGATAAAAGCCTGCTACAGTATTGTGATTCAGAGAAGCATGTCCAAACTAGGTTCTCTCCTACCTTTTTTGTACTCTCAAGTTGTTCTGATCTTTTTCAAGCCTTATGGGTTTCATGCAATGATGGTTCTAAGTGTCCTTGTCGAGTACAGCCCTGATAGACATACTGTACATGTTTGCATACATTTAACTCTATACTGAGGCTACGTTTCAGGCATATACAATGAAGCAAACAACCAATTCTGTTCAGTTGATCTGCTAAAAAAGAAAAGGCCTAGACTCCTTATATGTTTACCGAGCCTGAACAGTTTATACTCCTAATGTCAACCACAATATATGACATTGCCCTACCTTGTTCCATCTAGGCCAGATGAGGCATCTGAATCATAAACAGAGTTTGGTTGTTCATGGTCAAATGCCAGGACTTGCTGATGCTGATTCTGGACTACCCGGCTTTCCTGTCTCCACACTGCTTGTGATGGTGGCAGAAGCCTGGTCCCAGGAGCCACCAGCCATTCTATGTCCCCAGAGTGTTTGAGGCTGACAAGACTTTGGGGCACTGTGGGCTATTTAAATGGCAGGCAGATTAAAACTACCAATCATGGCAACAGTGCCACTCGCCATGGGAATCTCAGGCAAAGGTGAAGGAAGAGACCAGGTAGCATTTTGCTTGAAGATGAGGTAGATGCAAACCAAGGTAGAGCTTCTTCCCTAAGTGACCCAGACCAAACAGTAGAGTCTGGCAGTCAGAAACAACAAGGGGTGGTATATGCCTCCTGTCTTGAGACCATGAACTCAGTTGCCCTTTTCCTGTCTGCATTGCAAAAAGTCACGTTCCCATTCAACTGGTTCTCTGAGCTCCTGCTTTGCAGATGTGCACCAGCTTCTGACTGTGTGACTCATGTATTCAGATTTGGTATCTACATCCTAATATTTAACTTATGAATGAATCAAAGCAACATGCAGTGTATAGCTCATTGAATGGAAATAGCTGAAGGGGGTATTGATCAAGGAAAATGAGTTTGACTTAACTCCCAGGTTCCTGTTGCAAACTATCCCTTCTAAGAGCTGTGGTTTTAATCAGGAGAAAATGCTTCCTGTGTGCCAAAAGGATTCAAACAACAGAATTAGAGCAATTGACCATTACTGGATCATAGCAGCAGAAGAGTATTCAGAGGGGCACCATACACACTCCCAGCCAGCTTTGGGCTTGGTGGTCAGAAGCCTCTCTAGCTGCATTGGTGGTTGAGGGGGTAGGGGAGGAGATTATATGATGCTAAACAGATGCATGTAATAATAGTGTCAAGAGTGGTTATGCCCAAGAAGGTTATGGTAACTTGTCCAGATGAAAAGACTTTGGTCCTCAGAGCCTAATTTCTTTTGCACTTTCACACTGTTTTTCTGTCTTTTTCTCCACAGGCAAGAAAGGCCAAAGCAAAACATGATTTATCTTCAAGTTCGAACTTCAGATGCTGTGCCTCATTAAGATCAGCTGTGTTCTCCAGGTTTTCTCCCTTGGTGATATATAAAGGAAAGCATGGGGGAAAGTGACTGGGCAACATCCTCTCTCATAATTCTGCAAACTTTTCGTAAATTTCTTTTTCTTCCATTTTTCTTTCTACAATAACCTCCATGGGTGTATTATCATTATTATTTTGACAGAGGTCTAAAAAGAATAATATGACGCAACAGCTCCTGATGCCCTGAAAAGCTGTTCGACAGACAGTTTCAGGAAGCTGTTCTGTTCCATTAAGCTACAATCCTGGCAACTCAAACAAAAGGCATGATGCAGCTAGATTTAAGCATAGAATGTTGTTAACATCCTTAGCTATTCAGTTGAAATCAGTGGGAACTGAATATGCCTAGCTAGATTATGGCTGGAGTTACCAGCACTTAAAATCAGCTGGATAATTGCTTTTAAAAGCAGCAAATCACATTTGAATTCTAGTTTTTCTGGATGTTTACCTGTAATAGGCCCGTGATGGAGTGTCAAGGTTTGACATCATGGCTCTAGAGGATTCCCCCCCAGATGGCTTCTGGGGGATCTTGGGAGTTGTAGTCCAAAAAAGTAATCTTTCTTATTTTTGAGGTTAACATAAGGTCTGACAGTGATGTAACGTGAAATTATAATTTCCTATGTAGAAGCTCATTAAGAGAAAGAGCTTGTGTTCAAAATGAGTTTATCAGATGAATGATTGCTTTAGTGCAGGGTTTCTCAACTTTGGGGCTCCAGATGTTCTTGGGCTTCAATTACCAGAAGCCTTGATCAGCAGATGTACTGACTTAGCTTCTGGGAACTGAGTCCAAGAACACCTGGAGGCCCAAGGATGAGAAACCTGATCTAGTGGATAAGGAATGTGATTGCTCAGTTGACAAAAGTTTGGTTTCATGGGAAATACTACAATATTCCTATTTAAAGAAGGACCTGTCTCACACAGTGAAATTGGTAACAAAGAGTTATCGGAATAGATGTATAAATAACAACCTGATTAATTAGAAGTGTAATAATCAAACCCTGTTTCAGAGAGAAAAGGCTATGCTAATATTAGTGAAAAGAAAGACTGGCAATCTTTATGAGGAAATGCTGAATGTGGGGTGAAAACCCAACATCAAAAATGCCTTTATACCGGCCAAATAGATAGTCCCTAAAGAGCAAGAGAGCAATTGAACCTTCTTGCCAGGTAATGAACTGAATTCACTACTTAAAGAACACCAGTAGTATGATGTGTAGCAGTTAGATACTCAAAGAATGTTTTGTTTCTGTTTTGCTACCTTTGGCCATTATCCAACCCAAAGTAGGTGCATTTAAATCTCACTGATGTCAATGAGCAATTAAGTAAATTCTTAAACCAGAAGACTGAATGTTGAATGTTTTATACAGTAAAACCCCTACTTACGCAAAAAGTCCGTTCCGTAGGCTTTTGCTTAAATCATTTTTTTATGTAACTCGAAGCAAACCCATAGGGAAAATGAAATTTTTATATAAATCGAAGCAAACCCATAGGGAAAATGAATTTTTATGTAACTTGAAGCAAACCCATAGGAAATCGTGTTACATAAATTTATGTAAATCGGGACATTTATGTAAATTGGGATATGGTTTTAGCACAAAATCATTATGTAAGTCGAATTTTATGTAACTCGGGACATTTGTAAGTCGGGGTTTTACTGTAGTACCTAACTTTCATTAGTTTGTATCCTTATCAAAATATTTTGTTTCCTAGCTCACTTGTCTGTATACACACATTCATCTAACCAGTCTCATCCATCCACTTCTGGTATCTCTGTTTACGTTCATACTAAACAATAATAAATCTCAGTTTGTTGCCATGACATTTGGAGTGTTCTCATTTGACTACTGTTGCTTGATATATCTAACATGGAGGGAAACCTAAATATGTCTGTCACAAATATTTGCCATGATTTTTGGACCCTTGTTTATATTAATTTCAAGAAGTGATCTTGAATTATGAAAGTTTGCTGATGGTTCGACCTTCATTAAGTAATCTGATAAGAGGTATCATTTATGTCTGCATTTGTATTGTGTAAGGACCATATGGTTCTCTTTGTTTTTATTGCTATTCAAATTCCCTTGGAAAATAAAGCAGACATTCTAGAAATGCTTTCCTGGCCACTGAAGCCCACCATGTCTATTTATTGCCATGATAGATGAGCAGTTATTTTTCTGGACTTCTTTAGACATGCTGGTTGTGTGAGTCTGAGGACTCCACTCCAAAATTGTAATGTTTCCAACAAGGCCACACACATTAATGTCACAGTTATGGCTGGCGGCAGCAAGGCCCCTGTCAGCTCCAGGCCCTATATGGCAGTACTGGTAGTATTGCCCTGATGGCATCCCTGGTTTCAAACTTCTGAAAATGATACCAGCTCTTCAGACTAGCTAGAAACAGCTGTAACACAGCAATCGTCCTACTTGTCTTTTAAAAAGACATTTGTAGAAGAAAGCCTGAAGAAACTTTTGTGGCCTGTGGAGGCATTTAACTCTCTGCTCCCAAAAATACCCTTGAGGACTTCACTATGTCATGTTGCAATATCATTCTCAATACAGTCTGTCCTAGGAACACAGCCAGGCTGCAGCTCAAGTAGCCAGAAGTGAGAAGGAGGCATGAAGGGAAAAAATCCCCTCTTGCAAAAATGGCTGTTTATCCTAGCAAAATCCTCTCTGGTCCACTACATCTTTAAAACTAAGAAGTGACTACCTTCCCCTCCTCCAAAACACACGATTCTTAAATTTGTACACCCTGCCTAGCATGCAAAATATCAACTCTTTTTGGTACTGAATGAATGGTAAATAAAGAAAAGGCTCTGTGAAATGGTGGATAAAGGCTACATTTGGCCGAGCTTACAAAAGACACAGAATAAAGAGAGTTAAGTAGATAGCTTCACAAGATGATTTGTATTAAAGAGCCATTTCATTTTCATTTGTTTGTTTATAAAAGGATTTCTATACAGTTTTTCAGCTCTAACATTTTTCCTCCACTTGCTAAAAGCTATTTGTAGACAACAGCTGGAAGAATCTTGGCTTCAAGATGTCTTTACTTAAGTTGTTTAGAGTGGTAGTGATGAAAGTTTTCCACATCTTCAATGGTGTCAGGCAAAGTTCTTCCCTTAGTCTCAGGCAGAAGTAACACCGATCCAGCAGCAATTAAACCAATGGCAGCTACCAAAGAAGCATAGAAAGCAAAGCTGAAACTCATCCACCATGTAAAAAAACAACATACAAATTGTAAATCATTAAGACAATCCCCTACACACATCACCCAAAAGTAAATTGTGTTACATTTCAAATCAAAGTCAAGATGTATCTGTACCACTTTTTAAAATTCCCAATCCCAATCATTTCAAACTAAATTTGCTGGATTTCCTGTAACACTTGACAGTTCCTCCCCAGCAGGGAACCTCTCAAGGCATATGAGTTTCCCACCCCCCAAAATTTGGCCATTAATTCTTATCTAGTAAAAAGAGAAGAATAGATTAATGATGGAAAAAGCACTTATTGTGAAGAACAGGTAAGAAGAAAAAGTAAAAGGTGCCAGGAACAGGATCTGAATCAGTGGTGGGATTCCAAAAAATTACTATCTACTTTATGGGTGTGGCCAGGTGGGCATGTGACTGGGTAGGCATGGCCAGGAGGCCATGTGACTTGCTAGGAGTGACCCGAGGCTCCAGCAACTGGATGGAGGAAGCCTGGGGTGGCTGCGCCACTGGTACAGGAGGCAGCACAGGCCTATGACCCAAGGCTCCGGCAACTGGATGGGCAGAGCCAGGAAGAATATCTACTTCCGGTACGGGCATACCAGGGTGTACCGGCTGAATCTCACCACTGATCTGAACCCTGAATACAGCTTTTCAGCAATTATCACAAAGACAAATAAAACTATTACAATAACCAGTGCAAAAACAGAACAAAAGGGAGAAATGAAGAGATTTGTCCCATAAGATCAAAAGGGAAATTGAAGCCTATATTAGAAATGTTGAGAACCAACAGAGAAGTACACTATCTGAGCAGAAGGAAATTAAGAGTAAGTCACTATAAGTCACTAGCAACTTAAATAGCACCTAACAAACAAAAGATGGAACATTACTTACTGAAGACAAGAAGAGGCAACTGGTGCCAAATCTCTGTCAGTCTGTAAACAACAAATGGGGATATTATCCCACCAAAATCACACATGGAGGAGCAGACCATCACACCGAGATTCCTAATTGGAAGGAAACAAATAATTTTATTAAAAGTTTGCAAATATGTATACAGTTAATTCAGACAGCAAAGCTTGCGTATAGTTGATGGTTTATCAACTTCATCACTCTGGAAGAGGAAGAGAAACTGCATTTCTCCCATGTTTAGACCATGTTTAGACCATGAATATTTCCATAGTTATTGCTTATTTACAGGTAGACAGGTGAAAAATACAACTTGAGTCCAAACCCCTCCATGTCTTACACAAGAACATAAGAACAGCCTTGCTATAACAGGCCACAGCCCATCCAGTCCAGCATTCTGTCTCACACAGTGGCTCACCACTTGCTTCAGGGTATTCCCAAGCAGATGCCTTCACCTGTTTAGGATTCCCTGGAAATGGCATTGAGAGATATCCTGCCTATCTCTCCAACCCGGAGGTTGTCCTTAGGTATCCATAATTACAGCCATTGATACCCTTGTCCTCCATGAACTTGTCTAATCCTTTCTTAAAGCTGTCAAAACTGACAGCTGTCACCATTTCTTCTGGCAGGGAGTTCCATAGACCAGTGATCCTCTGGGTGAAAAAGTACTTCCTCTTATTTGTTTGAGAACTAGTACCCAAAAGTTTCATAGAGTGCCCCCTAGTTCTAGTGTTGTGCAATAGGGAAAACAGTTTTTCCTTATCTACTTTGTCCACACCGTGCATGATTTTATAAACGTCAATCAGGTCACCTCTTAGACGCCGTCGTTCAAGAGTGAAGAGGCCCAACCATTGCAGCCTCAGATGGTAAGGAAGGTGTTCCAGTCCCCTAATCATTCTGGTTGCCCTCCTCTGCACTTTTTCTAGCTCCATACTATCCTTCTGGAGGTATGGCGACCAGAACTGTACACAGTATTCCAGATGGGGCCTCACCATTGATTTATAAAGAGGCAAAATGACACTTCCTAATGATCCCTAGCATTGACTTTGCTTTTTTTCACTGGGTTGACACCTTCATTGAGCTGTCCATCAGGACACCAAGGTCCCTTTCCTGGTTTGTCGCAGAGGGTTCTGACCCCATCAGTTTATAAATGTAATTGGGGTTTTTTGCCCCAACGTGCATCACTCTGTACTTACTAATGTTGAAGCTCATTTGCCACTGTTTTGCCCACTCCCTCAGTGTCAAGAGATCCCTCTGGAGCTCCTCACAATCTCTCACAGTTTTCACTACCCTGTATAATTTAGTGTTGTCAACAAATTTGGTTACCTTGCTATTTACTCCTACTTCTAGATCATTTATGAAGAGGTTGAAAAGCAGGGGTCCCAGTAATGAACCTTGGGGGACCCCACTCTTTACTTCTCTCCACTTGGAGAAGTGTCCATTTAGTGCTACCCTCTGTTTTCTGTCCCTTAGCCAGTTGCTGATCCAGGACAAGACCTGTCCCTTTATTCCATGACTGGTAAGTTTATTCAAAAGCCTTTTGTGCGGGACCTTGTCAAAAGCCTTCTGAAAGTCCAGATAAACAATGTCAACTGGATCCCCCTTATCCACATGTTTGTTGACACCCTCAAAAAATTCCAACAGATTAGTGAGGCATGATTTGCCCTTGCAAAAGCCATGTTGGCTCTCCTTTAGCAGTGCCTTCTCTTCTATGTGCCTATTAATTCTATCTTTTAGGATGGTTTCCATCACTTCACCTGGGACACATGTCAAACTGACCAGTCGGTAATTTCCTGGATCACTCCTGGATTCTTTTTTGAAAATTGGTGTTACATTCGCTACCTTCCAGTCATCAGGCACAAAGCCTGATTTGAGGGAAAGATTATATATTTTGGCTAGGAGATCAGCAATTTCATCTTTAAGTTCCCTGAGAACTTGTGGATGGATGCCATCTGGTCCTAGTGATTTGTTAGCATTTAGTTTAACAAGACATGCAAGGACCTCCTCCCTGATTATTTCTATCTGGCTTAATTCTTCGGTTTCCCTCCCTACGAAGATAGGCTCTGTTTTGGGCACGTGGTCTCTTTCTTCTTCAGAGAATACTGAAGCAAAGAATTCATTGAGTCTCTCTGCAATCTCTGTTTCCTCTTTAATAACCCGTTGCCTTCCATTGTAGTCTAATGGTCCAATGGCCTTCCTAGTTGGGTTCTTACTTCTAATGTACTTAAAGAAGTCTTTGTTGTTTCTCTGAGTGTTTTTAGCTATACGCTCCTCAAAGTCTTGCTTTGCTTTCCTAATTGTTGCCTTGCATTTGTTCTGCCAGAATTTATGTTTCTGCCTGCTGTCCTCATTTGGACAAGCCTTCCATCTTCTAAATGAGCTTTTCTGGCTTTTGATCACTTCCCGAACAGCTCCTGTAAGCCACATCGGAGTCCTCTTGGACCTGACAGTACCCTTTTTCCTTTTGGGTATGCATTCCAATTGGGCTTCTGTTATTGTTTTTGTAAACAGCCTCCATGACTCTTGGAGTGTTTGGACTCTATCAATTTTCCCTTTCAGCTTCTTTTTTACTAGTTTCCTCATCTTTGGGAAATTTCCTTTTTGAAAATTTAAGGTCTCTGTGTTAGATTTTATCAGTGACTTGCGGTCTATGATCAAGTTAAACATAAGTTGTGGTCACTGTTCCCTATTGGATCAGTCACATTAACATCTTGCACCAGATCCTGAGTATTACTCAGGATCAAGTCAAGAATTCTTGTACCTCTAGTTGGGTCTTCAACCACCTGTCCCAGGGAACAATCATTTAGCATATCTAGGAACTTTATCTCTTTATCATATCATGTGCTGAACAACAGTTCACCCAGTCTATGTGAGGGTAATTGAAGTCTCCCATTATAACTAGGCTTCCCTTCTTGGATGCCTCCTTTACAACACTCCAACTGCCAGTCTCCCTCAGAAGTTTGGGTCGGAGGCTGATACTATATGCCTACTGTTAGACCATTCTTGTGGCCTGGTACTCTTACTCACAGAGTTTCTAATGGTGACTCCAAATCACCTAGATATTCCAATTCATACGATTTTATCATTTCTTTGACATACAGTTTGTAGCCTGGGATAACTGTATCCCATTGGTTATTATCTGTCCACCAAGTTTCAGTGATGCCAATAATATCAATGTTTTTATCTATTGCTAAGTATTCCAGCTCCCCTATTTTGTTCCGGTGGCTTCTGGCATTTGCATACAAGCATTTATATATGCTTTTCTCATACAGTCTTTTGAGTCCAGTTGCATTGTTAGACTGCCTCTTGCATCCTTCTGCTAGAGTGCTGATGACTAGCTCCTTGCTCTGTTCAGTAATTTTTTCATCCTCCTCACTACTCAAGTACACACCGGATGCTGCCCAGCTCCTGTCGGCTTTCCCCCAGTTATCAGTTTAAAAGCTGCTCTGCAACCCTTTTCATGTTGAGTGCCAGCAATCTGGTCCCATCATGGTTCAAGTGCAACCCATCCCTCCTGAACAGATTTGGCTTGTCCCAAAATGTTTTCCAGTTCCTGACAAATCTGAAGCCCTCCTCTCGACACCACCGCCTCATCCACCACCTTTGTCTTGAGACAAAGGATAGATCATACCTCATAGCATTGACGTGTGGGTAGCTTTTCACTGTTCTGAATACTGGAAATATGAGGCACTTGCCATAGAGGAAGATATCCAAGATTCTTCTGGATGAGGGAACCCCAGATTGCTGTGGTGCTTTTGTCATTGCTTTATTTATTATGGGGAAAATAAAATGTAATGGGAGCAAAAAAAAATCTTTTGATCCTGCTGTAGAATGTCTCACACTACCACCTAGACCAGGGTTTCTCAAACATGGTTCTCCAGGTGTTCTTAGACTTCAATTACCAGAAGCCCAGGTCAGCACACCTGCTGATCAAGACTTCTGGGAATTGAAGTCCGAAAACATCTGGACTGGAGAGCCATGTTTGAGGAAGCCTGACCTAGACCACTGCCCCCAGCAACTTCAAGACCATCTGGTGTTAGACAGTATTTTCCATGCTTCCTGACTTTATGTTTCACTTCAGAAGTTCCACAGCTTCTAGGCTCTAATGGATAACATGGATTACCCCTTTCGTACAAACATTCTCATCTCTGTTATTCTCTGCATTCTGGTTTGATACATATTTCTGGCTTTCACTTTCTCTGTACAAACACCATGTATCATGTTGACAGAGCTGGTTCCAGTCAATTGTTTTCTCTACAGCTTTTTCTATACACCAGATAAAAATCTCAACTATTATCACCATTCTGATTATTTACCAGTAGGTAATCTAAATGGAAACAGAAGATCAGTACAATGACTTCCGGTTATATCCAGTTGTTTTTTTATTTTAAGAAACCAGGAAGAAATTGCTAAGAATTAATTAATTTCAGGAAAATAAAAAACCAGACTCACACACCAGTACTCCACTTTGACATTGCAAAACATGTCCTTGATATGCAATTTCCCCTTAGGAATTAGTGTTGATATACTGTACCTGTAAATCCGTGATAACAGTTTAATGACAAATAAAAGCATTAAGCATCTCTTTGGTAGTAAACACACTTACCTGAGGAATGTTGGATATAATTCTGTATTGACAAAGCAGACCATTTCAAAAGCCATTGTGACTCCTAGTCTGCCCAGGCAAGATGCAATAATCTTTAGCCAGTGCATGTCTGGAAAGTGAACAGTAACACAGGTTTTTTTTCCAGAATGGTGCATTGCAGGAAGACGATTTCATACTGAAGTTATGGTAGGCTATAGTTTCGAAAAGAATTGGTGGCAAATACATTCCTTATTTTGGAGCAGCCTCAAGCTCCACAGGTACTGGCCACATGTAATTTAGATTTAATGAGAGCATACTCATTAAATCTACTCATTAAATCATACTTTGTTTTGAACTGTAACAACATGTATGATGTGAGGATACTGGTGTAGGAACCGGCAAACCACGCCAGAAATTTTTGCCAAGAGAACCCTATGGACCAGAACAAAAGGCAAAACAAAAGAGGCAAGTTAGATGAAACAGGATGCTTAACACAGATCAAAAGAAGGGGAGAGATGGGAGAGGGGGAGGAGAAATACAGTGTTGCAAAGAACAATACTGTATAGGAACATGGAATGTGAGGTCGATGAACCAAGGAAAACTGGAAGTGGTGAAAAATGAGATGGAATAAATAAACATTGACATCTTGGGAATCAGCGAGCTAAAATGGACAGGGATGGGTGAATTCAACTCGGGAAACCATCACATCTACTACTGTGGTCAAGAAAACTTCAGAAAAAATGGAGTAACCATAATTGTCAACAAAAGAGTGAGAAAAGCAGTAATGGGATACAATCTCAAAAATGATAGAATGATGTCAGTCAGAATACAAGGCAAACCTATTAATACCACTGTAATCCAAATATATGCACCAACCACGGGCGCAGATGAAGCCACAGTGGACCAGTTCTATGAGGACCTACAAGACTTCATAGAACAGACACCAAGAAATGATATCCACATTATCTTGGGAGATTGGAATGCCAAAGTAGGTAATCAAAAAGTAGATGGAATAACAGGCAGGTTTGGTCTTGGAACACAGAATGAAGCAGGGCTAAGATTAATAGAGTTCTGTCAAAATAACACACTGGTCATAGCAAACAACCTCTTCCAGCAACACAAGAGGCGACTTTACACATGGACATCACCAGATGGCCAACATCGAAATCAGATTTATTACATACTCTGCAGCCAAAGATGGAGAAGCTCCATACAGTCAGCAAAAACAAGACCTGGAGCAGACTGTGGCTCAGATCACAACCTACTAATAGCAAAATTCAGGCTTAGACTAAAGAAAATAGGGAAAAGAATCAGGCCAGACAGATATGACCTAGACAACATGCCTAAGGAATACACGGTGAAGGTGAGGAACAGATTTAATGGTTTGGAATTGATAGACAGAGTGCCAGAAGAATTATGGACAGATGTGTGGGACATCATGCAGGAGGCAGCAAGGAAAACCATACCAAAAGAAAAGAAGCATAAGAAAGCAAAGTGGTTGTCTGATGAGACTTTTAAAATAGCAGAGGAAAGAAGGAAGGCAAAAGGCAAAGGAGAAAAGAAAAAATACAGTCATTGAACACAGAATTTCAAAGAAAAGCAAGGAGAGACAAGGAAATCTATTTAAATGAACAGTGCAAAGAAATAGAGGAAAGCAACACAAGAGGCCGGACTAGAGATCTTTTCAAAATAATTGGGGAAATCAAGGGAACATTCAAAGCAAAAATGACCATGATAAGGGACAAAGATAGCAAGGAGTTAGCTGATGCAGAAGAGATTAAGAAAAGATGGAAATAATACACAGAGGAACTTTACAAAAAGGACCTCAACACCACTGATAATCACAATGCTGAGAACATTGAACTTGAGCCAGACATCCTAGAGAGTGAAGTCAGAAAGGCCCTAAAAAGCACTGCAAACACCAAAGCTAGTGGAGATGACGGTATCCCAGTTGAATTTTTCAAAGCTCTAAAAGATGACGCAATCAAATTACTGCATTCGATATGCCAGCAGATCTGGAAATCAAAACAGTGGCCACAGGATTGGAAAAGATCAGTATACGTTCCAATCCCAAAGAAGGGTAGTGCCAAAGAATGTTCAAATTATCGAACAATTGCACTCATCCCACACGCTAGCAAGGTGATGCTCAAGATAATACAGGATAGACTTCAGCAGCACGTGGAGAGAGAATTGCCAGAGGTGCAGGCGGGTTTCAGAAGAGGCAGGGGGACTAGAGACCACATTGCTAATATACGGTGGATCATGGAGAAAACAAAAGAATATCAGAAACAAGTATACCTCTGCTTTATTGACTGCACCAAAGCCTTTGACTGCGTGGACCACAATAAAATGTGGCAAGTACTTAAAGAAATGGGAATACCAGAACACCTCATATGCCTCATGAGAAATCTGTACAAGAGTCAAGAAGCAACAGTTAGGACAGAACACGGAATGACAGAATGGTTTGGAATAGGAAAAGGAGTAAGACAAGGCTGCATTTTATCACCCTACCTTTTCAACCTATACACAGAGCACATAATGCACAATGCAGGGATGGAGGAATCACAATATGGGATAAAAATTGCTGGGGAAAACATCAACAATTTGAGATATGCAGACGATACCACCCTAATGGCAGAAAGTGAGGAAGATTTAAAGAAGCTACTGATTAGGTTGAAAGAAGAGAGTGCAAAAGCTGGCCTGAGACTTAACATCAAGAAAACCAAGATAATGGCAACAGGCCCTATCAGCACCTGGAAAATAGATGGGGAAGAAGTAGAAGCAGTGACAGATTTTACTTTCTTGGGATCTAGGATCACTGCAGATGGTGACTGCAGCCATGAAATAAAGAGACGGCTGATTCTAGGGAGACAAGCCATGAGAAACCTGGGGAACATAGTGAAAAGTACAAAAAGTACAAAAATCCGTATAGTCAAAGCAATGGTATTCCCGGTGGTAATGTATGGATGTGAGAGCTGGATCATTAGGAAGGCTGAGCGCAGAAGAATAGACGCCTTTGAGATGTGGTGTTGGAGGAGAGTTTTGAGAGTACCCTGGACAACGAGGAGAACAAATAAGTCAATCTTGAAAGAAATCAGTCCTGACTGCTCCTTAGAAGGTCAAATAGTAAAGATTAAGCTGAAGTACTTTGGACACCAAATGAGAAGAGAGGATTCACTTGAGAAAGCCTTGATGCTGGGAAAGGTGGAGGGCAAAAGAAAAAGGGGACGGCCAAGGATGAGATGGCTGGATGGCATTGTGGATGCAGCGGGCACCGAGCTGAGCAGGCTGAAGAGGATTGTGGAGGACACGGGTACCTGGAGATCAATGGTCCATAGGGTCGGAATCGACTGTGCGACTGAACAACAAGAGAGCATGCTGAAAACTTCTAATGTTCCTGTGATAGTTTTGTTTTATTTACAAATGGATACAATGTACATTGTTGGTCTATAGCAGGATTTCTCAACCTTGAAGACCCAGATGTTCTTGGACTTCAATTCCCAGAAGCCCTGATCTGCAGGTGTGCTGACTTGGGCTTCTAGTAATTGAAGTCCAAGAACACCTGAGGACCCAACGTTGAGAAACTCAAGTCTATAGCATCCATCAGATCTTATCAGACTACAACTCCCATAAACTCTAAGCAGCTTAGGTCATGGTGGAAAATGCCAGAAACTGCAATCCATCTGGCTTCCTCTGTAGCCCGTTAGTGACTCATTGCACAGACACCTCAGGGTTCTGCTAACAAACTTTTAAACTTAATTTAAAGGAACCATGGGATGGTGAGACGGAATTCTTCAAGTGATACCACAAACACAGCCTCCCCAACAACAACTTTCTTTACCACCATGACGGGGCAATTTTAACCAGCCTAACACCAGTGGATTCACTTTGAGGGGCAGCAGGTCTCTGAGGCCTGTTCGGCTGGCCAACACCTTGGTTCCATGAGCACCTTCTGGCATCTTTTTCCCCACTAGGACAGCTTGTGAAGGATTCTTTTGTGTGCCATTTGCTCTTCCACCTCCAGTGGACTTGGAAATGAGCAAAATAAATCCACACTCCACTCTTTTTGGACTACAACTGCCACCCTAACATCAACTGAGCATCCTGAATAACATGGTATCAACCTGTTTTTTCAAAGCACCAGCAGCATTTAAGGTTCAATCAACCTGTCACTACTCTATGTTGCTCACACATGCATTCATTTAATTAATTTAATTTAATTTTCAAATTTCATTCATAAGCTTGTTATATCCTGCTTTCTGATTAATCCATTTTTAAAAAGAAATTGTTCAAAAACTAGTATTTAAGTACAGTACCTATGTAAATAATATCTTTGAGCCTGTTTTCTTTGAGCATTTATTTTGTTGTTTGTTGTATTATGTTGCTGTTGTTTATTTAATTGTTTATACACCACACAGAGTGGGAGATATCCCAGATGGGCAGTATAAAAATTAATTAATTAATCTCATGATCCACATTTTAAAATGTAGTTTGATATTCTTTTGCACTGATCAGTGAAGCACAAGCGTAACATCCAGAGGATAATTATTTTCTACACATTGATGAGCAGTAGATCAAAACAATTCACATCTGTTTGCTTTGTATGGAAGCTCACAACTTAGAATTGAAATCAAAGACTGGTTTTAAAGAAGAGGACACCATTATTGAGGAAGTTTCATGTCTTATAGGTGAATAAAACAATGGTGGACATCAGCAGGTTTGTACCAGTTCGCCAGAACCAGTAGCAGAAATTCTGGCTGGCCCCGCCCATCAAAGTTTTGAAATAAAATACAGTACCTGTAGTCCTAATTCGGGTGCAACACAGGGCTTTCTCCCTGGCCACGCCCACTATACCATGCCCACAGTGTGGTAGTAAATTTTTTTGGAGCCCACCACTCGAATCTTAAAGTGACAGAGGAAGGAGAGGAAGAAGTAGTGACGCTTACCCATCAGTAAGAGTGCATGTTGAAGGAAACTACAGAACAGAGATGTGAAAGAGAGCACAACTTAGGGTGCACTGATTGCACATTTTATCTCTACTGATCCCTGTTGGCAAATAGTTGTTAGCACAAGGCAGCGCTATTGCACTTTTCCACTTCTGGCAGAAAAGTTGAATTCATTCATCATTTCCACCCATTTCCACCCACCATAAACACCCCTGCCCTTTTGTTTGTGGTGGTCCGACCGAGTAATCTTTCCATGCTGACATCTGGAACAAGAAAGATATTTAGCTTGCCTTGTGGTAGGAAAGCTGCAACAAAGCAAGCAGTTCCTGCCAGCAGATTTGCTGCGGCCCAAGGGTAGCGACGGCCTACTCGTTCTGTTGTGAATATAAGGATGGCAGCTGCGGGAAATTCAACAAGGGAAGTGTAGAAAAAATCCAAGTAAACATTGTCCCCAGCAATTCCAAGATGCATGATGAGCCCTTGGTATGTTATGGCACAAGTAAACCTAGGAAAAGAGACATTCAGGTTAATCACAAGAAGATTCAAACACTGAAAACAGATTTATTTATTTTCTAAATATATCTCCTCTAAAAATGTCATTTTAATCCTAAATTATATTAATTAGGTTGATACATACTAGCGTTTTGTTTAGAATAAGCCTTGTTTCCCCTGTATCTTTCCTCCTGTAGGAGTAGTTTAGTCCACACTATTTGCAGGCGCACCCCCCCAATAACGGACACAGACAACATTGAAAGTGGATAACAGCAAAGGGCCACATTTATTGATTCAATGCCCTAGTCCGAATTATAAATTTGTATTGGTAAAACGACCAATCATAATTCCTAAGGCAAGCAGGCCGAAGTAACACTGGTAAGGTACCACCCCAAAATTGCCAACGGCAATTGGTTACAATGTATCAATTTGTATCAATTTGTTTGTCAACAACAAACAAATTGTTGACCGTAGTCAATAACTAACTCATGACCCCACCCTCTGACGCGTATCCGTGAAATCACAGGGGTGATGCATGCTGGTTAGCAATCATCATCACCCCATCGCCTGGTTCGTCGTTGACCGGACAACGTTTAACTACTTTATTCCTGTCTAGTGTTGTCCAGTCAATTGCGAACCTGCCGGATACTTGTGGGTCATACTGTTTACCTTACCAGTGCTACCCGCCACACGGAGGGGCTTCACAGAAGACCTGACGCCCCCCCCCCCCAGACCGTCAGCTCGGTCAACAGGCCTGCTCGCCAGTCACCCAACAGGAGGTCCATACCTCCACGCGACAGATGGACCCCATCCCCTGTATACAAGTCACAATTTTGCAGACTAATATCGGGGTGATGACTAACCCGTCCCCAAGCCCTGGTGGTGAGAAACCGCGCCGCTGCCTTATTGACCGCGCGCCCAGCTCGGTCAAGGGCCAGGAGGTTAACGCCCCCTCTGTAAGAGTGGCGCGGAACAATGTCCGACCAAACCAGGGCTGTGGCAGGCCAGACCTAATGCAAGTAGGCGAGGTCCTCGCAAATCGCATGCTTGAGCGATAAGCCGGTGACCTGGCCCAAATCATTGCCCCCCAGGTGGATGATTAGAATGTCAGGCGGGTCAGCCCCCAGGCCAGAAAAAAGGAAAGGCCGCAGCTCCCGCCATAACATCCCAGGCTTACCGTGCCATGCGAGACTGGCGTGGTCACCCAGTCCCAGTCGGGGTCCACTCTGTCGCCGCAGCGTAACGCGCTGCCCTGAGCACATAGCTGTGGCCCACCAGCCATACTGTCACCGGTGTAAAACGA
The DNA here is from genome assembly GCA_035047305.1 of Bradypodion pumilum. Lineage (NCBI taxonomy): Eukaryota > Metazoa > Chordata > Lepidosauria > Squamata > Chamaeleonidae > Bradypodion > Bradypodion pumilum. The sequence continues at coordinate 96,554,863 of JAWDJD010000001.1, forward strand.
CACCCAGGGTCTATAAGAAATTGAGAAAAAGGAAGGTAAGGTGACTGGATTGGTACTCATGGCGGGAGTGGGCGCACATAAAACTGAAAACATTGTGAGCCCCACCTCCCCATGCTACGTATGTCAGCCCCAGAGTACCCAAAAGCAGCCGCTGTAGAGGCTGCGCCAATACGGAACGAATGTGTGCCAGAACGGGCACCCGGTAGTCCCACCCTGGTAAGGGCTCTGGCAGTCACCTTCCAAAACTGAAATTTAGTAAGGGGAGACCCATCTTGGTGACAGAAAAACGGGCCGTGGTGCATGCCACGCAGTGCCAGGTATTCCTGTAGGGCACCAACCGGACAGATGTCTGCCAAAGAACACCGTAGCAGTCTTACTCCACTGCCTACGCCATGCTGATCTGTTTTAGAGGAGCGAATCCTCAACTGGGCCCAGTCTTTGGCAACATGTACATCTCCGCGTTCCAGTGCCCTACCACTTGCATCCGCCTTAGACAGCATCACGAGTTCGCTGATGCGGAGCGCTCCAAAAAACGCCACCGTAGTGGCTGCATGCAATTGGGCTGCCTCATAATGATCAAAACAGAGGCCTGGCCAGCCCCGGGCCAACTGGGTAAGAACCCCTGGGGAAATAGGGTGCCGGTCATCCGGGCAACGCCCGCGCTCGCGCACCCACCCCTCCAAAACGTGTCTCACACGGAAGTCAGAGGTGGTATCCACATGACCCCCTACTTTGGCCATAAAAGCCAACGCCGAGAGCTTGGATGCCATGGTGCGAGGTGCAAGGCCCTGTGCATGCAGGTGAACCATGAACCGCAGAACATGGTCCACCGGGATGAGCCAGGTCTCTGGCCATTGAAATCGAGTAGCAAAAGCCCTATACAAATTGAATGCTTGTTGATACGCCTTACGCGTGCGTGGCGCTAGTGACAGGCCAATCGCCCGGTTCACCTCTCCTTGCCAATAGTCCACATCTCGTCCGGGAGTGGCGAGGGAAATTCCTCCGCATCCGGGGCCAAGGCGCGGAACCGGGAGATCTGCAGGCGGGACAAAGCGTCAGCAATATCGTTATTAACCCCTGGGACATGCCTGGCCCTGAACAAGACGTTGAGGTGCAGGCAGCGCAGCACAAAATGGCGCACTAGATCCATGACCCTGGGCGATTTAGAAGTCTGTGCATTGACAATGTGCACCACGGCAGCATTGTCGCACCAGAAATGCACCACCGAATTAGCCCACTGTTCGCCCCATAGCATCAAAGCCCCCAGAATGGGAAAAAATTCCAGGTATGTGAGATCCCGCAAGCGACCTGTGCCTGCCCATGCCGGTGGCCACCCACCATAGGCCCACTTCCCATTGAAGTACATCCCATAACCCAGGGATCCTGAGGCATCAGACTGGATCTGGAAATTGGGGGATGCCAGGAGGTCAGACCTCCAAAATGAGACCCCATTAAACTCCCTCAGGAATTGCAACCAGACAAACATGTCTGCCCTGATACCCCGGGTAAGCCTGACTCTGTGGTGGGGCCTGGATAACCCTGCCATGGCGTCGCATAAGCGCCGGGCGAAAGCCCTGTCCGGTGCGACCACCCTGCAGGCAAAATTGAGGTGCCCCTGTAGCACCTGCAGTTCCCTCAGGGATGCCTTACGCTTAGCCAGCAATTCCGAGATAAGGGTCACCATCCTGGACACCTTATCACCCGGTAACCTAGAAGCCTGTACTACTGTATCAATCTCAACCCCCAGGAATACTAGTTTGGCCGACGGGCCCTCGGTCTTTTCGGGCGCTAAAGGGACACCCAGTTCCTGCATTAGCGTCTGAAATGTATTGAGGAGACGTGCACACGTGTCCCAGCCCCGTTCACCCCCGAATAAAAAGTCATCCAGGTAATGGGCTACAGACCGGGACCCTGACCTGCGGACGAAAGCCCACTCTAGGAAGGTACTAAAACGCTCGAAAGCCGAGCATGATATGGAGCAGCCAAAAGGCATGGCCTTATCAAAATAATACTCCCCTCTAAACTTAAAACCCAGCAATTCAAAGTCGCCCGGGTGCACCGGCAAGAGGCGAAAAGCTGACTTAATGTCGCACTTGGCCAGCAAGGCACCCGGGCCACACGAGCGCACCATGCGCAGCGCATGGTCGAACGATGTATACCTGACCGAACAAAGGTCATCAGGTATCGCATCGTTGACCGATCGGCCGGCTGGGTAGGACAAATGATGAATAAGGCGAAACTCACCTAGGGACTTTTTAGGAACCAAACCCAATGGTGAAACCTTAAGGTTGGGAAAAGGGGGTGCGGGAAAAGGTCCGGCGACCCTGCCCGCGTCTAACTCCTTTTTAATGCTGGCCTCGGCTACCTCCTCCCTTCCTCTGAGGGATAAAAGGTTTGGAGCATCCTGAGGAGATCTATCACCCATAAAAGGGATACGAAATCCCTGCTTAAAACCTTGGATGAGGTACTCCCTGTCCTCTCCCCTTGGGTACGATGCGAGCCAGCGCTCCAGCATGTCCACCTCAATTGGGGAGGGGGCCTTTCGGAGAACTAGTTCCATCCGTGGCAGGCTTGCCAGCCCACTGTCCACTCCTCCCTCTGCCTCGCACCCCCCCCAGGCTTGGGACAAGCAGAGGCTGCATGGGGACCAGAACATGTGGGACACTCGTGCTTATACCTGCAGTTCTTCCGACTGCAGGAACCATTGGACGAGAAAGTCCAGCACAGCAGGCGGGCTGGAACCCCCGGCCCCGCCATTTGGCGGGTAACCTGCGCTGGAGCTGCTCGCTGGACCGCATGTCCACAATGGTATCTATCCCCCGGGGCAGGACGTGTGGGTGTCATATACAAGAGCCACAGTCTCTGGCACGGCTCATCCCATCTCATCTCGGGGTGCAGGGGAATCCTCATACGGAATCCCTCATCATATGCTAGCCATGAGGGGCCCGGGAAATCCACCATCGCCCTGTATATGTTGTCCAAATATTGGACCATGGGAATAGCTAGATCCGGCCGCGCCCTCAAATACACCGCCATGTATATCAAATAAGCGGGGAGCCAGTTAGCCCAGGTACGCGGCGGCTTACGGCGGCGTGCCTGCTCCTTGTCCTTCTCATCCTGACCCTCCCTTTCTTCCTTAGTGGGCTCTCTGTTCAGGAGTGAGAAGATATCCACGTACTCCCCTCGCCATATCTTTTCTCTGGTAGCCTGAGCCAAGTGATCACCCAATGGCAGGGAATACCCTGCCGTCGGCAAAGCCGAAAAGGGGATAGCTGGCCTACCCAAAGGGGCCTGAGTTAACCCTGCCACCCCAAGTACGTTCCCAGCAGTGTAAGAACCAATGCCCACCCCAGCGGGCATGGTGGCAGTATTTGTCGCCGGGTGGGTCGCCAGCGGCGTAGCCCCTGCACCACCCGCGCGAGGCCAAGGCCACTGAAAGGTCCCCCCTATATTGGGAATGTGTGTGGATGTACTCGTTTGCACCATATACTCACATGCTGCATCCCCGCGGGCCGCCCCCAACGGGGGTTCCGGCCCACTGGGGGCGTCGGAGCTCACGACCGATGTAGAGCTCATCACCGGGGCTTGACCCGCGCCAGGTTGCTGGCTGGGGAGCTGCGAGGCAGTGGCCGGAGCCGCGCCACCCGCCTGCAGCAGCTCAACCCTCCCCGCCGGCCGTCGTCCTGCTGCCGATAGCGCCTCCAAAGGTACCCCAAAAGGGGCACCTGCCTGACTGGCCCGGGCCAAAGACTCCTCTAAGGCCGCAATACGGGCCAGTAAGGTGTCTACAGTAACCATGGGTAAAGAGCCGGCCGGCCCACCTGACCCTTGCATGGGGACAGTTCCCTGCACCCCATGGCCCAGATATGGCCATTGGCCAGGGCCGAAGCCCGGTAGGGCTGGTGAGGAAACCTGCCAAGGCGGGGCACCGGGCCACCCCCCAAGGCTAGAGGGCCCCGGGAGAGGCTGCGGCCCAGAAGTAGTCGGCCCAACGGGTTGGGCGGAAGGAGGAGCGGTGTCCACCGCTCGCGGGCCGCGGGCCGGAGCGCCCTCCGCGCCCGCACTCTGAACGGGCCAAGGTGCGATAGACCCCAAGCCACTAGCCCCGGCCGGGGATGGCAAAGGTGGCTGTTGAGGAGGCGGCACCACGGTCCTCCGACCTGGGTTGCGCCTCCTAACAGCCCGAGCTGAATTCGCAGCAGCCTTCTTTTTGGAAGGCATCTCGAGCAAAAAAGGGAAGCTAGCTAGGCAAAATCGACCCAAAAGGCTTCCCGGTGATACCAACGAGCGACGGAGGTACAGGGAAAAAACTTCTCCGCTCCGTCGCTGAGGCAAAATGGCAGCTCGGCTGCCTCGTGGCCACCCCTTTTATAAGGGAGCTGGCCACGCCCCTAACTACCCGGATCCTCTGTCCTGTGGGGGGGGGCCCGCAAAGTGCGCGGCGGCCATTTTGGCGCCGCGCTTGCATTTTCACTCTAGTCTAGTCGAACAAAGTTATTTCCAGAACTCAGAAATAACCATTGATAAGAAGCATGTTGCTTTGTAATGTGACCTCAATTTGCATCCAACTCATGGTGACCATATAACGTAGTGAACTGCAATATGTCTTGTGAATGATTCAGTGTATTTAGGCTACCATCAAAGTGGATTTTAAAACTTCATTTGGTATGAAAAATAATTATTAACAAGCACAGTTCATTCAGGCCATATCACTGATATGAAAACAGCTTCTCTAGTTACATGTCTATACAGTGGTACCTCATACAACAATTTTAATCTGTTCCATGGGGCTCGTTGTTGTATGAAACAATTGCTATATGATAAATGCATCGTATAGCAATTTTCCCTATGGAATGCATCGTACAATGTGTTTTTTTTTGCTAAGTGTTTTTTCCCATATAAAAATTGTTGTGCAATTTTTTCCATAGGGAAAATTGTTATGCGGGATGCCATTTTCCCCAAAACCTAATTGTAATGCGATCTCATTGCTATACAGGGTGATTGTTGTATGAGGTTCCACTGTATCTGAACTCACTTTGAAGGGCAAATGAAATGGTAGGTAATTTGAGGGGCAATCAGAGGTTCTAAATCTTTGCTACCCAAAGCTTCGCTTGTTCAGAGACATAATGCTCAACCTGATGTTTGTAGACAATGTAGAACATGAAAATAAGCCTAAAGTCATACACCTTTTCCCCTTCCAAACACAGAAGCTGTCACTGGGATTTGGATGTCTCCAAATAATGGTCTCTCTCACTCACTCTGAAAGAGCGAGGGTAAAAGCAAATCAGGCAAAGAACCCCAATTACATTTATAAACTGATGGGGTCTGAACTCTCTGAGACAAACCAGGAAATAGACCTTGGTGTCCTGGTGGACAACTCAATGAAGGTGTCAACCCAGTGTGCCTCAGCAGTGAAAAAAGCAAACTCAATGCTAGGGATCATTAGGAAGGGTATAGAAAATAAGTCAGCAAGTGTCATTTTGCCTCTTTATAAATCTATGGTGAGGCCCCATCTGGAATACTGTGTACAGTTCTGGTCGCCATACCTCCAGAAGGATATTATGGAGCTGGAAAAAGTGCAGAGGAGGGCAACCAGAATGATTAGGGGACTGGAACACCTTCCTTACCATCTGAGGCTGCAACGGTTGGGCCTCTTCACTCTTGAACGACGACGTCTAAGAGGTGACCTGATTGAAGTTTATAAAATCATGCACGGTGTGGACAAAGTAGATAAGGAAAAACTGTTTTCCCTATCGCATAATACTAGAACTAGGGGACACTCCATGAAACTTTTGGGTACTAGTTCTCAAACAAATAAGAGAAAGTACTTTTTCACCCAGAGGATTACTGGTCTATGGAACTCCCTGCCAGAAGAAGTGGTGACAGCTGTCAGTCTTGACAGCTTTAAGAAAGGATTAGACAAGTTCATGGAGGAGAAGAGTATCAATGGCTATAATTATGGATACTTAAGGACAACCTCCGGGTTGGAGAGATAGGCAGGATATCTCTCAATATCATTTCCAGGGAATCCTAAGCAGGTGAAGGCATCTGCTTGGGAATACCCTGAAGGAAATGGTGAGCCACTGTGTGAGACAGAATGCTGGACTGGATGGGCTGTGGCCTGTTCCAGCAAGGCTGTTCTTATGACCTCACTAGATAGTTATCAAGAAACTAGTTGGGAGAAAAAGTTGTATATATGATATCTGAGAGAAGACATGCAGCTTTCGGGGCTAACACCTATACCTGTGATGCCGAACCTTGGCACTCCAGGTGTTCTTGGACTTCAATTACCAGAAGCCCAAGTCATCACTCCTGCTGATCAGAGATCCTGGGAACTGAAGTTCAAGAACAGTTGGAGAGCAAGGTTCGCCATCACTGACCTATACCCTATTCCATGTGGAAAAGGAGGGAGCAATTTTACTATGTGCGGGAGCCACTGAACTGCACCTCATTTAATTTTACATGTTTCAACTAGAGTACCGTGATTTGCTGCTGCAATTCAGTGGCAAATATTGCAAGCCATTTTAAACAAATGCATGTTTGCCTACCTATTGCCAGGTTTTGCTGGCAAAAGCGCCACACAACATTTAAACCAAGCAAAATAGTTGCTTTTAAAGGAGGAAGCAGGTTTTGGGGGGGGTGTGCCCTAATTGCCTAAAATCTTACGGGTCGCATGTGATCTATAGGCAGTACAATTCCAGTTCCAGAGGTGACCTGATTGAAGTTTATAAAATCATGCACGGTGTGGACAAAGTAGATAAGGAAAAACTGTTTTCCCTATCGCATAACACTAGAACTAGGGGACACTCCATGAAACTTTTGGGTACTAGTTCTCAAACAAATAAGAGAAAGTACTTTTTCACCCAGAGGATTACTGGTCTATGGAACTCCCTGCCAGAAGAAGTGGTGACAGCTGTCAGTCTTGACAGCTTTAAGAAAGGATTAGACAAGTTCATGGAGGACAAGAGTATCAATGGCTATAATTATGGATACTTAAGGACAACCTCCGGGTTGGAGAGATAGGCAGGATATCTCTCAATATCATTTCCAGGGAATCCTAAGCAGGTGAAGGCATCTGCTTGGGAATACCCTGAAGGAAATGGTGAGCCACTGTGTGAGACAGAATGCTGGACTGGATGGGCTGTGGCCTGTTCCAGCAAGGCTGTTCTTATGTTCTTATGTTATGTAATGCTCAACCTTAAATGCCAGGACTTTGTATGAACCAACTAATCATCACTGAGGTACGTATATGCACACAGGGGTCAGGAATATATAAAGCAAGCAAAAATATTATTATAGAACTTGAATGGACTCTTACCAGTTGTACATCAAAATAAGGGTGTATTTTCGCAGCTGGGTTGTCCGCACAAGATCCATCAGCGAAGGGCTTAGTCTTACCTCTTTTTCATTTTCTTCTTCAAGGCTGATACTCTACAACAGAACTGTTGTGAAATTAACTGAGAGCAATTTTACTCATTGTGTAAATCAACCTAGATACTTTTAAAGGTCAATGCTAAATATTTGTTTAAAAGGAATGCCCAGAGCACTCAGCTAAATAAGCTAAGGGTGGTCATACCTAGAGGGGAAAAAATGGTGGTGACTTGATCTAGGGCTTTCTCTGCCATAGCTTCCTCCCTGTGGAACAAGCTACCAACTGATATTAGATCTTCACCATTGTTGCTGGCATTTAGAAAATAATTGAAAACCTACTTGGACCTACTTGCTTTTAAATTCACACTTAACCTGCTGAGTGCAAACTCAGAGGGGGCGGGGGGACTCCACAAAAGAGATAAAGCAGGACTGGTATATTTATCTCAACATATGTGGGCTCCCTGCACTTCAAACCATGACTGAATAGGACTTGAAAGTACCAGCCGCCGCCAGGGAAGGTGGATATATATTCCATTTAAAATTCACCTCAAAATGGGCAGGTAAGACTTTCCCATTCTTGTTAGCAATATCATTCACAATTTTCATAGCCCTTCCATTTTGTCCTTGAGTGATCAGCCACCTTGGAGACTCTGGAAGACACCTATGGATAAAACCAGATGCAGTCAGCATCAATGCAAAATGTCACATTTTAGAAGGGTAATCTATGTGTGTGAGAGGGGGAGGTTTGCAGAGAGGTTCACTGTTGTAATGGTCCGTGGGAGTCGAGGTGCTGAACTCAAGGAAGGCACTCGAGACTGAAGTATGAGGGTAAAAGCCAGTCCCAAGTCCTCGGGTGGTCTATATTTATTGATTACAATTGGGAGTCAACACACACCGCCTGCGTGAGACCCGTGACAGAAAGCTTGCTACATGGCACTTGGCTAGTTGGGTTACACTTACCAACCTGCATGCCCAGGTTGTCCTAGAAGACTCTGTGTACCTATGCATAGCTATTTGGTCTAGCTGTGGTTGGTGTCTGCTCAGCCCTTTACCATACCTGTCAACCTTCCCGATTTGGCCGGGATTACCCCGTAATTTGACATCGATTGATGTCATAACCTGCCCCGCGCTGCCAAAACCCCGTAATTTGGCAGTGGGGGAAAACGCTTTCCACGCATGTGTGGAAGCGCTATGCCGCTTGCGCAGCCCCTACGCAAGCATGGAAAGCGACCTGCACACAAGCGACCTGCACACAAGCGATCTGCGCAGGTCCCGTTTTTCCGGAGCCGCGGGTTGACAGGTATGCCCTTTACATGGACGTGAGCTAGATACCGTATGCTGTTTACGAAACCTTGGGTCTCTCTCCTCATGACACGTCCTATTTCTCTCAGTGCCCTCAGCCAAGAAAACACAAAGTCACTATTGTTCCCTATAGCCCGTACCCAATTTCCTTTCCAGTCTAGCCAGGATGGTCTCGGGCTTGTTTGCAGAGCCCGACAAACCCATTGGGAAAGGTAGCTGTTCAATCAGTGGCCTGGGCAACCCACAATTCCCCTTTCTTTACTTTCTAAAGCGACTTGGCTGAGAACGTAGGGCATAAGGTGTCTAGGTGTAATCATATTTTTGGGTCTTTGCTCTGAGTGGCACATGGATAGGAATGAGGGGATGCACTGCACAAGGCAGCATAGCATGACTCCCACTACCACAACACCAGCGGTGACCTTAAGCATTGTTTGTAGCCAGCTCCATGGCACCCAGGACCAGCGCTCATTCCACCACTCCCAACTGGTGTCCTGCTGAATATGTGTGACTATTTTGTCCAAGTCAGTGATTTGACTTTGGATCCTGTGAGAATTATCTGTGAGATTGAAGCAACACATATTGTGAACTGTTTCGCATCCTAAGTGATGGAGAAGAAGCAAATAATCAATAGCTGCTCGATTATCCAATACTGCGTGTCTAATTTCTATTTGCTCTTGATTAAGTAAAGCTATAGCTGTGGAAGTGTGATTGAGACCTTTGGCCAGGGCACATGCCAACTGACCAATTTTACGTGCATTACCTGCTGCAAGTCCGGGTACTCCTACAAGGCTTACCACTAAGGTGACATACTCTGATTTACTGAGTAACCTTATGTTGCTGTCACAAGTTTTGTCGAGCTTGACTGCTCATGTGATCCGTGCTGGCCGTGGTGCGGCTCGGTGTGGTGTAAGCATTTCCCTTTTTGGGAGAACCAGTGTTAAACGACTTATACAACAGAATGAATCTGATACATTAGCTGGGATGTAGTTCCATGTGCATTGGTTACAAGTGAAGAACCACCCTATGGGCAAAATGACATGACTGTACATAATACTGATAATGTCTGTGTGATTACATCTCCAAGTCTCTTTGCCTGGGTCAAGGCAGTGGTGATGCGAGTCCTTGACTGAGGAGCAGCCTGTCATTCTGGTACAAGATGTATTTGGGCTGATCGCCACTCGGGGTGTAACTAGAGTGACTGCATCAGCGGGCAAAGGTTTTGTTATCTGAGTCCCCCAATTTATGTAAGTCGCATATGTGATGCGGCAATAGCGTCCAAGTACATGTTTAGGCACCCACTCAATGTCCCGGGTCTGCTCTCCTGGAGCACGGCAGACCGGAACAAGGCAAGTGCTCAACAATGAAGCAGGGTTCATGGTCTGCTTTATGCAAAAGTCAGATTGGTTGACAAGTCCGGCAAGTCTTTCCCATATGTTATACTGGAGCCTGGCAGACAAGTCCCCGCCAGGCGTAAAGTCTCTGGAGGAAGCCCCGACCTCTCCCCCTAAAAGCAAGGAAAGGATCAAGACAATCATCAGGGAGTTGTAGGTAATTTCAGCTAGCACTGCGGCCACCATGTTTTGTGGGGTGGGCTCAGTGTGTTGCTCAACCAAGATGGACATGGCTTCATCACACAGGGTCTTGACCATTCCCCACGTTATTCTCGGGTCTGGTCTCGGCCGAAACCGTCTCCTCCGTCTGGGTCCTCCAGTCAGACTTACTCCCTCCATCTTGGGCAGGGGGTCCTGGACCGATCGCCTCCAAGCCATGAGACTCGAGATGCAGTTTTACGCAACGGGCTGGAATCCAAATGACACTTGTAGGAGACAAAATTGCTGCATACCCTCTCCCCCACGTTACCAGGGGAGCTGGGCCCTTCCAAGAAGGATCCGGCAGGACCCGGTAATGTACCATGGGGCGCAGGAGGCATTCCTGAGTACGGAAATGCTTCTCCTGCGGGGTGCAGTCAGCAAAGATGTTAAAATGATTGTACATGAACAAAACTTTATGCAAGCATTGCTGAGCCTGAGTTCTTGGCATGGCTACTTCTTCCCTTCTTTCTTGATTTTCAATATAAAACTTTAGCGTCCGGTTCACCCGTTCGACAATAGCTTGTCCTTGAGGGTTGTACGGTACGTCAAAGATGTGTCTAATGTCCCAGACAGCCAAGAAAGTGCCTAGCTGTCTGGAGCTATAGGCGGGCGAATTATCAGTTTTCAAGTGATCTGGTTTACCCATGGTCGCAAAACATGCCAAGAGATGTTGCTCTACATGAGTTGCAGATTCGCCTTTCTGAGCCATAGCCCAAATGAACTGCGAGAAAGTGTCAATGGAGACGTGCATGTATTGCCATCTCCCAAAGTGTGAAACATGCGTGACATCCATCGCCACAGTTGTTTGGCTCCAGTCCCTCTTGGGTTAACCCCCATGATGCCCCCCCCCGGTGCTCCTGCACATTGCTGGCAGGAATGAACTATTCCCTGGGCTTGTGACAATGGCAGTTTGAACTGTCTTGCCAGTGCCTTCACATTCTGGTGGAAGAATGCGTGGCTTTGGATTGGGGTCGAGAAAACTCCCGAAAGTAACTTCTGTTGCACTACCTTTGCAGCCGCGTCGGCTCTACTGTTACCCTCAGAGAGGGGACCAGGCAGATCCTGGTGGCTTCTAATGTGGGTGACGTAAAGTCTTTCCCTGCGGTTGCGCAAATGGAACTGCATGGTCAAAAACAGACTTAACAAATTTTTGTCTATTGCAGGAGTGATATAGGCTCCTGGTAGACTGTGAATCAAATTCCTTACATACTGACTATCTGTAATAATGTTCAGTGGCTGCTGGGCAAATGTTCTCAAGGCTAGATTCGCTGCTGCCAGCTCCGCCCTCTGTGCGGACCTCTGCGGAAGTGTCAATAGTGTTCTCCAAGCCTGCCCCTCAAGTCATGTAAGAATACCATACGCCTTTCCTCCATCTGTGAATGCCGTAATCACCCCCTGAAGTGGGATCAGGGACAACATTCCCTGCAATTCGACTGTCCGTGTCTGTAGCGAAACAAGTCTGGGGTCTTTTGGCAGATGGTATGCTAAATTCCCTGTAAAAACTTCCAATGTGATCGGGAGAGAGTCTCCTAACTGCATGAGTCTTTCTATCTGGTCTTTGGTGAATGGCACCACTATCTTGGCTAAATCGTGTCCAGAAATGTCTCTTGCCCTCAGCCTCCCTCTGTAGATTGCTATCGCTACCAGCTCTTGGGGAGGAACGACATTGCGGGATGAGGTGTTTGGCAGATACACCCATTCCACTATCCCCCCCCCCCGTCGGAATCTATTCCTAGCGCTCTGGTGAACAGGGTCCCAGTTCTGACTATGTACAGATTCCGGACATGAGCGTCTGGCTCCTTGCTGATTCTATCTACCCATCTGTGGCTGAGAACACGGTTTACCTCCTGAAGAGTTATTTTTGCCTCTCGCGGAATGCATATGCGATCGGCTGGCTGCTTCCCTTGTGTAAGCAGCGAGAAGAGCAGTTTTAAAAGCTCTGTATCTAATTTGAAATACGGTCTGGCCCAATTGATATTTCCTAGAACTTGCTGGAGTTCCACTAACGTAATGGAATCCCTGATATGGACCCTAGGCAGCACTGGTGCTGCATAAGATCTGAGTAGCCGATGACCCAAATACAAATAGGGTTCGGTTCTCTGAACTTTTTCTGGAGCAATGATCAATCCCTTTTCCCCCAGAGTGTTCTGGAGGTCACAAAATGTGTCACAGCCCAATTTTGGTGCTGCGATCAATATGTCATCCATGAAATGACAAACCAAGACTTTGGGGTGCAGGTTCCAGAACTTTTCCAGTGCGTCATGGACATAAATTTGGCACAGAGTGGGTGAGTTAAGCATGCCCTGTGGCAAAAACTTCCATGCGAACCTTTGGGTTGGTTCCCTATGGTTGACAACTGGCACCGTAAAGGCAAACCTTTCCCTGTCCCTAGGATCTAAAGGGATGGTGTAAAAACAATCTTTCAAGTCTACGACTAGGATCTCCCACCCTTCGGGGATCAAGTTCGGGTTGGGAATGCTGCACTGAAGCAGTCCCATGGGCTGAATGCATTTGTTGATCTCTCTTAGATCACGAAGAAGTCTCCATTTACCAGACTTTTTCTTAATAACGAATATCGGTGAATTCCAGGGACTGGTGGATCACTCTATGTGTCCCGCTTCAAGCTGCTCTTTAACAAGCTGCTTTAAAGCTATTAATTTCTCTCCAATTATTGGCCATTGGTTTATCCATACCGGCTCATCAGTTAACCATTTGAGCGGTAGGGCCATTACCTGAACGTTAGGGTTGCATGATACTGCTGTAGAATGTCCCTACCCCAGAGATTGATAGGCACATTCAAAATGTGGGGTCGGATGACCGCTGTGCCTTCTGCCTCTGGAATAGTGACCTCCACCCAGTCACGGCTCCTGTAAGCTTCCTGAACTCCTCCCACTCCCCACATATCTGAAACTGGTTCAATGGCCCACTCTGGGGGCCACAATTTCTGACTGATTACACTAACATCTGCTCCTGTGTCAAGCAGTCTGTCAAAAGGTCTCTTATTCAAAAATACCTTAATGACTGGTCGCTGTTTTCACTCTATGCTCTGCTCCAGTCGCTATGATCTGGAATCCTTCCACTGCCCCTTTTCTCTCTTGGGTGATCTGTTGACCCGAATCTTGTGTCTCCTCTAACAACCTCCTTGCCCCCACCTGGCTGATGATACGGAACCATGATCAATTGTGCTACTGAATGTCCTTTGCTAATTGTTTGGGGTAACTGTGTCCAAAGCTGGATCTTAATGATTCCGGTGTAATCGGAGTCGATGGCTCCCGGGATCACAAAGATTCCCTTTTTCCCAGCACTGCTCCGAGGCAAGACTATTCCCACAATGTTGCAGGGCAGGGGTCCCTGATACTGGGAGTTGACCAGATAGACTGCGCCTGGCAGGTCACAAGTGACCTCCTCCTGGCACACTAAATCTAGTCCTGCGCTGCTCTTGGTTTCTACCTGTGCCTTGGAAACGCTGGGCGCCAGACTGGATGTGGCTACTGGGATCCCTGCCCTGGGGTTCCCAGGGCAGGTGTTGTCCCTATTTGGACTGGGGCCAGGGAGACCCCCGTGGTCCAGTTTCCTGAATTCGGGCATTTCTTAGCCCAATGGAAGCCATTGTGGCACCTCGGGCACTGGATGGTTCGCGTGACTGGGCGGCCGGAAGACTAGCCACCCCCACCCCCTTCTTCTGGTGTTGTTTCGACTTGCACTCTCTAGCATAATGTCCCATCTTGCCACAGTGGAAACAAGTTCCCTTGGGTTTGTTTCTCCCTTGCACTGCCGCTGCCAATAGACCCATTTTGTAGGAGTCCATGCCAACGTCAGAGCAAGCCCTGATCATATTGGTAAGTGTCAGATCAGGCCTATGGCCCATTGCCTGCAAGATTTTGTGACAGTCGAGGTTGGCATTGTTTTTTGCCAGGCTTTTTATCAAGTCTTCTTGCGCATCTGAATTGTCTACTGTCTGCTAATTGCTTCCTCTAGCCTATTGATGAAATCCATGTAGCGCTTTTGCGCTCCCTGTTTGATGGAGGTGTAGTTTTTAGCTCCCTTGCCAGAAGCAGGTACCTCGAGAAATGCCTTAAAGGCTACCTCTGAAGCCAGTTGGAGCGTGGCTGCTGTCATAAGAACATAACATAAGAACATAAGAACAGCCTTGCTGGAACAGGCCACAGCCCATCCAGTCCAGCATTCTGTCTCACACAGTGGCTCACCATTTCCTTCAGGGTATTCCCAAGGAGATGCCTTCACCTGCTTAGGATTCCCTGGAAATGATATTGAGAGATATCCTGCCTATCTCTCCAACCCGGAGGTTGTCCTTAAGTATCCATAATTATAGCCATTGATACTCTTCTCCTCCATGAACTTGTCTAATCCTTTCTTAAAGCTGTCAAGACTGACAGCTGTCATTACTTCTTCTGGCAGGGAGTTCCATAGACCAGTAATCCTCTGGGTGAAAAAGTACTTTCTCTTATTTGTTTGAGAACTAGTACCCAAAAGTTTCATGGAGTGTCCCCTAGTTCTAGTATTATGCGATAGGGAAAACAGTTTTTCCTTATCTACTTTGTCCACACTGTGCATGATTTTATAAACTTCAATCAGATCACCTCTTAGACGCCATCGTTCAAGAGTGAAGAGGCCCAACCGTTGCAGCCTCAGATGGCAAGGAAGGTGTTCCAGTCCCCTCATCATTCTGGTTGCCCTCCTCTGCACTTTTTCCAGCTCCATAATATCCTTCTGGAGGTATGGCGACCAGAACTGTATACAGTATTCCAGATGGGGCCTCACCATAGATTTATAAAGAGACAAAATGACACTTGCTGACTTATTTTCTATACCCTTCCTAATGATCCCTAGCATTGAGTTTGCTTTTTTCACTGCTGAGGCACACTGGGTTGACAACTTCATTGCACTGTCCACCAGGACACCAAGGTCCCTTTCCTGGTTTGTCACAGAGAGTTCAGACCCCATCAGTTTATAAATGTAATTGGGGTTCTTTGCCCCAACATGCATCACTCTGTACTTACTAATGTTGAAGCTCATTTGCCACTGTTTTGCCCACTCCCCCAGTGTCAAGAGATCCCTCTGGAGTTCCTCACAATCTCTCACAGTTTTCACTACCCTGTATAATTTAGTGTCGTCAGCAAATTTGGCTACCTTGCTTTTTACTCCTACCTTTAGATCATTTATGAAGAGGTTGAAAAGCAGGGGTCCCAGTACTGAACCTTGGGGGACCCCACTCTTTACTTCCCTCCACTTGGAGAAGTGTCCATTTAGTGCTACCCTCTGTTTCCTGTCCCTTAGCCAGTTGCTGATCCAGGACAAGACCTGTCCCTTTATTCCATGACTGGTAAGTTTATTCAAGAGCCTTTGGTGTGGGACCTTGTCAAAAGCCTTCTGAAAGTCCAGATAAACAATGTCAACTGGATCCCCCTTATCCACATGCTTGTTGACACTCTCAAAAAATTCCAACAGATTAGTGAGGCATGATTTGCCCTTGCAAAAGCCATGTTGGCTCTCCTTTAGGACAGATTGTGCTGGGATGGATTCGAATTGTCCCAAGCCGTATAGCTGCTCGAGAATTACTGCTCCTCCCATCTTTGCCGCCTTGGCCTGTGCTTCCAGCCTGTACTCGCTATCCCATAAGAGGTATTGGCTTGTGCTCAACATCATCCGCATTATGGCTTTCCAGTCATAAGGGATGAGCAAGGTGGATTCCATCAACTGCTGGAATGTGCCCTTTGTGAATCTGCTTTGGAGTCCTGTATCTACGATAGCTTTGCGGATTTCCGCAAGCAATTTGTATGGGATTGGAGTATACGCTGCCGTTTGATCGCCCATGAGAGCGTCCATCTCCAAGCGGACTGGACATAAATGCTGAATCGCGGCCAGTTCTTCTGCCAACAATTCTCCTTTACGTATCTCCTCCTCTACCATCAATTGAAAAGGACTCTTAGTTGCCTGTGAAGCGCCTGCACTTTCCAAGTGTCCGCCCCCTCCCGCAGCTCCTGCAGTTGCCGTGAAAGGGGGGTCCCTTAAGCCCCCATGTTTTAACTGGATGGTCGGACAGAGACACGTTGGAGCGGATGGTTCCATTTACTCTGGGGTATTGGTCTCTGTCCGGACTGGACTAGCCGCTGAAATGTTCTGTCTACACTTGCTCCAAGTTCCGATGATGTCAGTAGGAGCTCGGGGCTCCTGTTGAAGGCAGTTCCCTACTTTATCCCAAACCTCTGGATTTAATGTGCCTGTTTCTGGGTAGAACAAGCAATGTTCCCCCAGGTACCTCACAAGATCCATCAGACGACATCGGTCCACTCTAATCTGATATTGCCTGGCCAGGGCTTCAAGCTCATCCCTATGAGCCGCTTGTCTGACGGAGAAATTTAGCTTCCCCAAGCTAGCCCCCACTGCTACCCGATGGGGAAATTCCCTGTATGTAACACAACTTACGAGTCGATGCTTCTGTGGGACAAGTTGGTGTAGCACGGCGAGGTGAGTGAGGCATTGAATGAGGTCCCTCTGGACCGGTCGGTGGATCAGGATCGCGGTGCTGACTGGCCACTGGTCTGCTGTACTGCCTTCGGTCGTTCCGGATCTCGGCTTTCCCCGGCTTCGGAACGCGTCCATTCCTATGCGTGAGGTTTGCCGGCATGCGAGCGCACTGCCTCCCTTGAGACTGTACTGAGTTCTGATCAGAGATGCTTTCTGATCCGAACTTCTCTGTTACTCCCGAGTAGACACATCGAGGGTCACCATATGTTGTAATGGTCCGTGGGAGTCAAGGTGCTGAACTCAAGGAAGGCACGCGAGACTGAAGTATGATGGTAAAAGCCAGTCCCGAGTCCTCGGGTAGTCTATATTTATTGACTACAATTGGGGGTCAACACGCACAGCCTGCGTGAGACCCCTGTGACAGAAAGCTTGCTACATGGCACTTGGCTAGTTGGGTTACACTTACCAGCCTGCATGCCCAGGTTGCCCATTGGCAGACTTAATCAGCGGATTGCGGTGAGACTCATTGTTCTCATGTTATCTAAGTCCTAGAAGACTCTGTGTACCTATGCATAGCTATTTGGTCTAGCTGTGGTTGGTGTTTGCTCAGCCCTTTACATGGAGGTGAGCTAGATACCGTATGCTGTTTACGAGACCTTGGGTCTTTTTCCTCATGTCACTTGTCCTACTTGGAGTCACTATTGTTCCCTATAGCCCATACAAAATTTCCTTTCCGGTCGAGCCAGGATGGTCTCAGGCTTGTTTGCAGAGCCCGACAAACCCATTGGGAAAGGTAGCTGTCTTATCAATGGCCTGGGCAACCCACAGTTCACAAAGCAGTAAAAGCATTTTAGCAGATTGAGATACAAATACATACATTTATTTCCAAGCCTTGGATACCCTACTTCAGTCCCAGCTTCTTTAGACATGCTATTTCATTCCACCTGGGACAGTGCATGTTGGCAGACTCCAAATATTCATTCCACTAACTAACTAACTAACTAACTAACTAACTAACTAACTAACTAAATAAATAAATAAATAAATAAATAAATAAATAAATAAATAAATAAATAAATAAATAAATAAATAAATCTGCTTCTTTCCAGTGGTGCTTTACTGGTTCCAATGAACCATCCTCTGTTGCATGCAGATAAAGCCAAACTGTGGCCAGAATTCACATGCAAGTTGTGGTAGGAGCTGGAAGTAGATTGACTATGACATTTCCATTCATCTGTTGAATTGAGCAATCTAGTTTTTTTTGTTCTTTTTGTCTAGAAACTCTTATCTTAAATGTTAGATTTGCAACAAACATTTCTAAACAATAATTTCTTGTTTAATTAATTAACTGTGTGTCATCTAGTCAATTCTAACATGGCAACCCTCCAAAAGTATAAAGTACTCTGAAGTGGCTTATCAGTAGTCCTTCCTTCTCATAGCATTTTGAGACTGTGCAGCCTGCCAAAGGTCACACAGTGGGAAGAGCACATAAACCCTTCAGCCATAGACATTCTGGATGGTCTCACCTGAGCCCTTATCTGGAAGACATGGTGGGGATTGGAATTGCCTGCTCTACTTCCCCAGCCAGGTCCTTGTAACCCTCTGAACTAAAGCAACTCTTTGTTTGTTTATATTTAATTAATCCCTCTAATGATGTAGGAGCTACTGAAACGCTCAGAACTGATGGTCGAAACTTACACTAGATGTGCTGCAAATACAAATGCTGCCTTTTAGCAATGAAAGGCAAGTGGTGTTTAACCCGTTCTTCATTAGAACCTATTTGCTACTCTAACATACAAATCCCACATCCAGCTAACTTCTTGCATTAAAAAGGACACTTTCAGGCCAGGATTTCCAACTTTCTAATGTTTATACCAGGATTGTTTCATAAAATTAATTTCCAATAAGCATGCATAGGTAGGTACAAATGCCAAATGGAAGTTTGGCTGTCAAACTGAATTGTCAGCACAGTAGGCAAAATTAGACCCAAAGTACTGCAGTGGCTCAAGTCGCTAAGACGCTGACTAGGAAGCAGAAGATCAGCAGTTCGATTCCCGAGTACTGCAGGACGGAAATGAGCTCCCATCTTCATCCCAGCTCTTGCCAACCTAGCAGTTCGAAAGCAAGAAATTGCAAGTAGATAAATAGGGACCACTTCGGTGGGAAGGTAACAGCGTTCCGTGCGCTCCGGTGTCTAGTCATGCTGCCACATGACCACGGAAACGTCTGCAGAAGCAGACAGCGCTGGCTCTTTGGCTTAGAAACAGAGATGAGCACTGCACCTTAGAGTCAGAAACGACTGGCTTTCGAGCAAGGGAAACCTTTACCTTTACCTTTACTAAAACAGAAATCCAATAGTGTTTTGCTAGATCTGCACAATGAGCTCTGATCAAACTATTGTTGATGAGTGGCTACACAGCAAGCCTCCTTGAACACTTTGAACACATAATTTGGGGAAATTATTCTAGGTTGAAAGGATTTTTGCGGAAGAAACTCCGCTCAGGGAATACCCAAATGAGGCTCCTTTCATGTTCCCAAGAGCTGGAACAGAGACAGGCCCTCAATCCATCATGTAGTACCCGGGTCTCGAACTGCTGACTAGCCAGCCTTCCAGCTAACAAGGCAAGCTTCTTAATCACTGAGCCACCACAGCCCCAACACTGAAATTGAAAGAAGAGGACTCCATTGTGCCTCCCTCTCTCATGCTGAGACATACTGATTGTTGACCCAAAATATTTTGTTTCTTATTTGTCTTCTTTCTTAAAAAAAACAAAACCAGTATGACAATCTCCAAACCACCCATCCAATCCAGCCAGATGGATTTTTGAATCTTATTTCAGTGAAGCAGCATCCTCTTCTCTTTCTGATAGCAGCAGGCTAGTCTAGACCCATGATGGCGAACCTTAGCATTCCAGATGTTCTTGGACTTCAATTCCCAGAAGCCCAAGCCCCCTGTGAATCCACACGAATGGGTTTACTCCGATTCATCCAGCCCGCATTGCCCTCGTCGTTCCTGGAAGCGGAAGTAAAACACGCCTGTACGGGTGCATTTTACTTCCGCTTCCTGGAACAACAAGGGCAGCGTGGGCCAGATGAATCGCAGTAAAACCAATTCGTGTGGATTCACGGGGGCTTGGGCTTCTGGGAATTGAAGTCCAATAACATCTGGAGTGCCAAGGTTCGTCTTCACGGGTCTAGAGGGAGCTGCACAGCTCACACGGCTCACACACCATTTCGTCTCACAAGACTTTACTGATGCTCTCCAGTGTCTGTTAACTGAGGCAACTGCCTCACTCTGCCTAAGGCTCCTAATGGCAGAGTCGTCCCTGAGCCTACCTCACATTTTCTTTTTTTACAGAAGAATTCCAGTCACTGAGCAGCAAGCTTGGTAGGAGCAGAGGGAAGGATTTGCCTTTATTGAAAAGTATCTCCAGATGCAGACACTGAATGATCCAGCAACAGAAGGAAAGAAAAAGGAGAGGAAAGAGGTAGTAATCCTAAACCTTTGCGGATCAAGGCCATCCTTTCTAGTTGCATTGGCCCTGCCCTTCACAGCTCCAGAATTAGTGGGAAGCTTAACTTGGCATAGAAGTAGACCATTACAAAGTAGTGATGAGCACCATCTTACCAGTAATAAACCATAAGAAGGAAAGTTGGCAGAGTGACAGAAAGCTGAAGCCATCGCCAGTGGGGAATTGCATAAGCTAATGCATCGAGGAGGAGGAGCCCAATGCCAAATGCTGCTTGATAGAGGATGGCCACGGTCCTCCTGTAGTGTGTGCCCACGATTTCAGTGACTGGAAAGTAAATGAGGTGGTCTCTGTTTTAATATTTTCACAAACACAATATGCATAAGCTTATTCATTAAGCATGGTCAGGGAAATTACTACCTTTCAGTTTGTTTCGGACTTCAGTTCCCATGATCCTTTGCCACTGGCTACAACTAGTGAGAGCTGGGAACAAAATGTACCAGTAATCTATTCTCTGCTTGTTTTAAGATGCCGTGTGTGTGTGTGTATGTGTGTGCACATGTGTGCACGTGTGTGTGCACATGCATGTGCATGCATGTGTGCATGCACGTGTGTGTGTGTGTGTGTGTGTGTGTGTGTGTGTGTGTGTGTGTGTGTGTGTGTGTGTGTGTGTGTGTGTGTGTGTGTGTGTGTGTGTGTACCTACACGCCATACCTGTCAAGTTTTGGATTTGAAAATAAGGGAAATTTCCCAGCCAAAACGAGAAACTTGACAGCTATGCTTATCCTGTGCAGAACTCCAGTGGCGGCATTAGGACATTGCAGTCTAATAAATATGGGAGGATGGCAGGAAAGAGCGTAAAATACGTGAGTTTCACGGCCAAAACGGGACACTTGACAGCTATGCGACAGCCGTATGTACAAAAGAAGCAGATAACTAGATAACTGGATGGAAATCATTTGCTTCAAGAATTGAGTGTGTCTGTGTGTGTGTGTGAGAGAGAGAGAGAGAGAGAATTGAGTGAGAGAAACAGTAAGAGTAAGTAAAAGCCATATTTATTACATCAGCTAGTGGTGTTGTCTGTCTGTCTGTTTGTCTGACTTAATCTCCAAAGAGATAATCAGAAATTGGAGAGGTTACAGTTTTGAACTAAAGCTCCAAGGATCTCTGAAGCAGCATGGTTAGTAACTTTTGAGGCACTTGAAATGCTTATTGGGAACCTTTTTCATTTGAAAGCATGGAAAAAGAGAAATATTGGAGGATTAGAAAAGGAAAATCATGTCAATGACTTGATCTTCATAAAGTTCCATTAATGAAGCAGGAAACCTGTGTGATATAACATTATTCTGTATTGTTTTAGGTAATTGCTAAAATGGTAGGGTGGGGATGAGGAATTGTGAGTATCCACTTAATTTTAGACAGCAACTCATGGAATTCTTTGCCTTTGGCTACACGAGCTTGGCCTGATGAGAGCTGTTAGGTGAAAAATCTCCCATAGGTATTCCACCTTTCAAGCATAGGAAGATTGTTATTTTTTCAGAAGCATCTTCACTGTCGCTATAAAAAAATAAGGTTCTTGCAGATGTTCTCAAAGCAATACTCAAGTGCACAATTTGTAAAAGCTACATTTGAAGTCTATGAAATTCAAAAATGTAAGTTTAATATTAAACATGAGTCTAATATAAGCTTAACATGAGCATCACCCATTTTGGACCATTGCCACTTATTACCGTCTTATTGTTGTTTTATTCTTGCTTTATTTTTTACTTATTGTTATGTTGGGTATGAGTGTGGGCTTTGTTTATTTTGGG
This sequence comes from Bradypodion pumilum, assembly GCA_035047305.1. Lineage (NCBI taxonomy): Eukaryota > Metazoa > Chordata > Lepidosauria > Squamata > Chamaeleonidae > Bradypodion > Bradypodion pumilum. The sequence continues at coordinate 96,576,898 of JAWDJD010000001.1, forward strand.
TTAGGATTATATTGTTGGGATCATTGTTAAATTGGGTGAGATAATAAATAAATAACTGCACGGTTGGTTGTACTCAGCTTTTTTGTAAGGGATATATATTTGACTGTAGTGGCTCAAGTGGCTAAGATGCTGACTGGAAGGTGGCAGGTCAGCAGTTCGATTAGTATTGCAGGACAGAATGAGCTCCCGTCTTTGTCTCAGCTCCTGCCAACCTAGCAGTTCGAAAGCAAGAAATCGCAAGTAGATAAATAGAGACCACTTTGGTGGGAATGTAAACAGTGTTCCATGTCTAGTCATGCCTGCCACATGAACTCAGAAACATCTGCAGAAGCAGACAGCACTAGCTCTTCGGCTTTGAAACAGATGTGCACTGAACCCTAGAGTCAGATATGACTGGCTTTCGAACACGGGAAACCTTTACTATATCCTTCACTGCTTTGTTCCACTGATGCGTCAATATTTTTCATCTATAACCAATACTACTGTCAGAGAAAGTATCAGACTTACTTAGGATATAGCCTGCTGTCCAACTGCCTTTGCTGACCAGTCCCTGAATGAAGCGAAATATGACAGACCATAAGTAGCTTGGTGCAACGGCCACAAGGACTCCTGAGATGGATGTTATCAGGGTAGTAACTAGGACACTAGTTTTTCGCCCAAACCTGTATTAAAGGTAAATGACAAGCATAAAAAAGAAAGCACAAAAAGATTTAAAACAGATGCAGATACAAAAACAGGGCAGAGAGAGAGAGAACTTAATGGGCATGCACATTTTTTCACAAACCCTGGATGCTTTTGATTCTGCAAATAAGGACTATGTTGAGATGTGTAGGGACCTTGTTTATGTCAGTGTGTTTTACTATTTTAAAAGTGTCAAAAATTCTCTTCCATTTTTGAGTGTGTATATCTAAGGAGAGTGACTGTGGTGGCTTAGTGGTTAAGATGCTGAACTTAATGACTGGAAGGTCAGCATGTCAACAATTTGAGACCCGAGTGCTGCATGATGGAGTGAGCTTCCGTCTCTTGCCCAGCTCCTGCCAACCTAAACCTAGTAGTTCAAAAGCAAGAAATTGCAAGTAGATAAACAGGTACTACTTTGTTGGGAAGGTGAATGGCATTTTGTGCACTCCGATGTCTAGTCATGCCTGCATCCCCACGGCGTGCACCCCCCCAATAAACAACCCCAGGGGCTGGAACCATGTTCGGATATCTCCTGAGCAACAACAGCACTCTGTTATCTGATCCTTCCACTCCAGAAACACCAGTGTAAGGTGTACAATGAGGTGACTCATTTCAAATCCAACTAATGAAAGTTGCCCCTGCAATAGGAAGTCTAAAATGTTTATAAAATTTGTTTTAACGTCTGCTTTGAGATCAGCACATTATACATTTTGTCAATTTTAGTGAAAACTCAGGTACTTTTTCCAGGCTTCTTAAGAGAGACAGTAGTTTTTATTTTATCATGTGAGTGGGCCTCTTTATTTTTTTCAGTCATTTCATTTAATAAAATATTTTTTTAAAATAACATTTGTATGCATGTTCATCAGTCCAACTCAATACACTACCTGGCTTTCCAAACAGCAGTCACAGTATTTCCATATGAATTTTGATTTTCTATGGACTTTTGCAGTGAAGCATAATGAAAGCATGTGTTCTGCAGTTGGAGAAGCTTGTACTTTTGATTATCAAATCTTGAAACCCTTATTCAAAAGACATTAAGGATGCTGAGTAAGGCAGCATTGTGTTAAATGTTATAAATATTAAATTAGGATTTTAAAAAAATAGTCTAAATAATTTTTGCAGCACATGGAAGTAAATGGTTTCCCCAAAAAACCTGACAGCTATTTTGAATTTTATCTATTTTGGCAACACTTTTCAGATTTTCTCCCTAGGGACATGGCCGAAGTAGAAAGGGCACGGCTAACTTAGCTAATAGATTCTATACTTACTTGTCAGCTATGTATCCAACGTATACTGACCCAATGAAAAAACCAGCATTCACACATGCCTGAAACACATCTACTTTCCAGGAGTCATCACAAACCAAGTCAAACTGTGGGACAAAATCAGAAGTAATAGTAATGAACAAGATTCATCACTAGCACATGGATATGCACAGATCACACAAAAAGCTCCAATAACCCTGAGGCCTGTTGGTGTAATAAATAGTAGAAAAAGAACAACCTACTATATACACAATTTCCATGCAGAAGAGATTGTTAGTGGCAGTAGAAACACATACTGAGTAATGTGTCAACCATAGCCCTAAGCTATAATGACATGTAGGCTTCTCAAATATACAAATCTACTAGCATTTTTTGCCCGGCCCTTCCGGGCAGTTATTATCTGTGAGTGGATGGTTGGGGTGGTTTGGGGGGGGGTTGCGCACACGCACACACCCAATACCACCCCAACCACCAACACACAGATAATAACTGCCCGGCCAGGCAGGGGTGCCCGGTGTGTGTGCGTGTGTGCGTGTGCGTGTGCATGTGTGTGTATGTGTGTGAGAGAGGGGGGGGTAGGAGTGGTGTCCACATTTGGCCCTTGTCTGTCAGAGCTTGGAGCTTCTCCGACAGGCAAGGGCCGAATGTGAAAGGGGCTCGCTTCCCTCCGGGAGGCGAAGGCGGAGAACAGAGTGCTTGCTTTCCTCAGTGAGTGGGGGACGAAGGCACCAGTGCCTTCGGACCCCACCTCCTGTGGAAGGGGCTTGCTTCCCTCCAGGTGGTGAAGGCAGAGAATGGAGCGCCGTTCTCGGCCTTTGCTTCCTGGGGAAGTGGCTCGCTTTCCTCGGTGGGTGGGTGGGGGACGAAGGCACCAGTGCCTTCGGCTCCCACCCCCCCCCCATGGAAGGGGCTCACTTCAATCTGGGAGGTGAAGGCAGAGAATGGAGCACCATTCTCGGCCTTTGTCTCCCTGAGGGAAGCAGTAGGCATGTGGGGCTCCCCCTCTTCTTCCCGCTATCCCACCGAAGCTGCGGCGAGGCTGGTGCCAGCCTTCGTCGCCAGGGTACCAGGGAGAAGAGGGGTTCCCCCTCCTCCCCAGAACCCCGAGAAAGCTGCGGCAAGGCCGGCGCCAGCCTTCATCACCAGGGCGGCAGGGATGGCTTCCCTCGGTGGGTTTTTTTACCCGCGTGCTGGCTCCCCCACCTCCTCCATGCTTGTGCCCTTCAGCCTGATTGGCTGAGGGGTTGCATGGTGTGGAGGACGCTGGGAACCGTAGTTCTTTTTGTTGTTCGTGTTTGTGGGGCGTTTGCCCTACTCTCTGTTTTGGGGCCCTTGCGGCGTTGTGACTTCAGTTTTAAGGTAAGTGTGGGCAGCTCGGTACAGGATGGTTGGGCCGAGTGGGCCATGTATGCCGGACATGTACCACGCAACCCCCTTCTTATAGGTATAGATATAAATCTTCTTTGTTCTTTTCTAGCAGAGCTTCTCCAGTCTAAGCCAGTTTTCTTGATTGTGTCCAGAGATAATGTGATATGACACAATATTTAAATACTGAACATGATGTAGTTCCATTGGCTACTCTCTTGTTAGGTGAGGTTAAAACTAAGTAAATCAGCAAGGATCAGGCAGAAACTGATACAGTTAACGCACTAAATAATTTGGTACCTGAGCAATGTAACTTCATAAATGAGAAAAAGACACCAATATTGAACCTATACATGAGCAGCAGAATATTAATCGGTTGAAGAGGCTCAATGACAAGCTGGAATACACTGCATGTAATTCCTTGTGTCTTCTTAGGTCAAGACAGGCAACTTGTGGGTCCTTGAGATCTTAGCGTTCATTACTATTGGCTAGGCTTGCTAGATTCAATGGGAGTTTATTTATTTATTTGGATATTTATATCCTGCTCTTCCAGCGCAAGCGCCACCCAGAGCGGCAGACAAGTTAAAAAGGGAGAGCTTCTTTAAACAGACAACAATCTAAAAACCTACAAAGTGCATGATACAATAAATACCCAAAGATACAAAAGTACCTGCACAATCATAAAACACTAAACCCGCCAGTACCCTCCCTAACCCCTTAAGAGAATAAAAGAATAAAAGATAAAAAGATAAAAAAAATATAAAAAGGGCATAAAAAACAGCCACATAAAACATTCTAACAGAAGACATCTTTAGTACCACAGATTGGCCAGTTGTGGTTTACAGTAACACTGCCAGCAACGCAATATTGACATACCAACATGACAGGTATAAGTCTTCTTTCCTCAGTAGACCTCATTACCATAATATGGGGGTGACGACGACAACAATAACAATGACAATTTTTCAGTTGTTCTTCATGTTATTTTTACTAACTAGTTTGATGAAGAGTTCTGGAGAACCTGAAAGTGACCTTGACCTTTTGTGGCATTTTGGTTACTCTTAAGAGGCCTTAGAATTTTTTTTGTTCTGTCTTTCTCATCTTATTTAACACTTCAAAGAAGGGCAAGAGTAAGCTCTTGTTTTAACTTTACATTGTGAAACTTTTCACCACTCTGCAGCTTTCCTGCCATACTTCTTAAAATAAAATAAATAAATCTGTGGAAGGACTAATCTAATTATATCCTCCCCTGGGACTTTAGCTGTAATTCTTTTCAGGGGCATTTCTTTTCTATCAAATTGAAAGGCTATGGTCAAAATTTTTGGTTCAACACTATACCTAAACAAAGTACTTACATACATACAAGATGTACGAAAGATATATTTTCAACATTTTAATTTTGTTCGACTGAGTTGTTTGAGATTAGGTTTGGTTTTCTGTTCTAATTAATTGCACTCAAGCTATTAAGTACCTGAAAAGCTAATGACCATAACATATTAAAAATGACAACAGCTTGTTTAAAGGAGGACATACATCACAAAAATTTGGAAGGTTTTTCCTCACTCTACAAAAAGAATATTAAGCCATTGATGCAAGATTCAGTTATACTAGTTTGGGCAAGGTGGAATTACTAAACTCAGATAAAAGCAAAATGTTTTCTCTCTTCACTGGAGGAATCCCATATGCATACATTAGTACATATTGGTATAAATTCTTCACCAAAATGTATGAATCTTTGTCAGTAACAAACAGGCTCTTGTTAAAATTGGTTTCTCTCTAGACTTTTGTATTTATTATGCCTCCCTCCAATTTTTGCTTTCAAAAACAAGAGTCAAAACAACTATCCTTGAATGTTGAACAGTGCTGTTATGTCCCCAAGGGCCACTTTTAAACACTACATCAGTGATCCATGCCTTTCTTTTCTGTTGTGTCTTAAGCTATTCACTGGATGTTGAGTGAAAATACAGGGGAAATATAGGGGAAAAACATCTGCTTCTCCTTACCTCACTCACGATGGACTGTATGGGAGAATCGTAAAGCCAGCCATCTTGGCAGGGGGTAAGTGAGATGCTGCCATTCTTGTAGACACTCAAGGCTTCCAATGGAGTCGTACAATTTAGTTCCGTTGTGTTCCAATCCACATCATATCTCCTGCATTGCTGGGTAAAATCATCCCCTTTTGGGACAGTGTAATTCAACTCCTCTTCCAGAGTCCAGCCACACCGGCTGCTTATCTCAGCGACTCCAGGATTCAGGCAACGGTGCTTCGGTATGAGACCTAGAAAAACAACTCCTACATAGATTGGGGCAAAGGCAACAGAGAGGAGACAGATGAAAAAAAAGACTCTTTTCTGGAACAGGTCAAACTCCCCAATGTGCTCTAATATATCGTCCAAGTTTGGCATTTTGAGGCTAGGATTGCTATTCCCAACTCAGTGCTTAATTGTTCTGGGATTTAAAAAGCTTGAATAGCAAGACATTTGACCAAAAGCCAATGAGTTAATTTAGAAATTATTAAGTCACCTATTGCTACTTTTATATAAACTTCATTGGGAAAAAGGTTAGTTGGGGCTGAAAAGCTGTCCCTCACAGCTGGAACATGGCAGATTGCAGAATGTTTTTGCTGGCTTCTTTCTGATGAAATAAGATACAGTATTAGGCATCTAGGAACAGACGTGCAAATACAAGGCAAAGGCTACAATAGCGTTCAAAATGCTCAGTTTGGGACAAAGCAGTTCTAATGAGGCAAGCAACTGCCCCCCTCTGCCCCAGTAAATATGTCCAACCTTGAACATTGGAGCTGCCTTGACATAAACAGCTTGTCTGCTGTTTGTTGAGGACTTTATGGGGCATTTCCCTCACATGTTGCTCCCGCTTTACTTTGTGACTAGTAAAAAGCCCATTGCTTTCATTCAATGGGAAAGCTGTTGCCCAAAGGAAGGAAGGAAGGAAGGAAGGAAGGAAGAAATTTGTCACAAGGCATGGAAATACAAAGAAAAAAACTTCATTCCCATTTGGTTTCAACAGATATTTGAATTCTTTAATTCCTCAAGAAACTCCTGCTTTGGTGCAGGTGAAAAGAGCTTGGGGTGAACAAGTTGAAGCATTGAGGTATTTTTATTCCACTATTATTGTAAGTAAGTACAGAAAAAACTTTTTGTGAAGTTTGTGTTTGAGAGAGACAGACAGACAGAACAAACCAGAAAGAGTTTTTGGTATTCAAGGAATAATGACGACTCACATTTAGAAGTGAAATACAGCTCTTTATTGGTGGGGTTTGAACACAGTTTGGATGGGGCAAAACTCGGACTTATATACAGTATAAACAGTTACAGTAACAATAATAAACAATGCCAATTGGCTAACAAGGTGTGCACACATTTCAATCCACTTATTTGCATAAGAAAGTTACATTTTGCACCTGCCAGATTCTAATTTGCGTGCCTCTTGAATTCTCGCGAGACTACGCTGTCTGGCAAGATTTCGTAGCTGTCAAACAGAGACACTGTTTGACAGCTAAGAAAGCACGGGAACATGGTGGTTTGAATCGCCTTGACAGTTACACACACAGTTATCATACATAACGTTCCCCCCCCCAGGTAAAAACAAAATCCTTTAACCAGGATGGCGGTCTAGTTTCCCTTTTTGGTCGGACGCTGGGTTGAGCTGGCTCAGGGGCTCGTAGGATGGGCAATCCGACTGAAGTGAGGGATTGACTAGAGGGAGAGGATTGTAAACCCAAATCAAAGCCCTGTTTGTCAGATGGAGGAACAGGGGATCGCTCAAAACCAAAATCTAATGCTGGGGATGATAAGGACAACTGAAGGTCCCTCCTATGTGTACTAAGAGTGGAGGGAGACTCTAAACAATAGTGGTCATCATTAATAAAGGAGTCCAGAGTGCTAAGCTGGGACAGTGTGGGGGTACACATGGCCAGAATAGGGGAGCATTCCACAATTTCCCCTTGAAATCAGTCCCTAGAACACACTTCTGGGTCAATGTTAGCTGGCTGCTGACTATTACCTCTGCCCCATGGGTTTATACTTTTGGGGGCCAACCCTAACATTGAGTGTCTGTATTCGTCCTGTGGGTCCAGTATTCTGGGTCTCAATTGATCTGCGTGCCTCCTCCAGATCAAACCAGTGGCTGTTTCGATTCTGTAAGAAACAGGACCAGTTCGATCGAGCACTAAACCAGGCACCCACGTAGGACCACCAGCTGCATAATTGCGGCAATGTACAGGGTCTCCAGGCGAGAAACCTTTCTGGTGTTGGATCGCTATATTTGTGCCCTTGTCCTCCACCCTAGAGGGATCCAATCCTTCCAGCAAGGATGACAGTTTCCTTCGCTGGAACAATTCAGTAGGGAAGAGCCCTGAGGTAAGGGGTGTGAGCCTATACGTAAAAAGGAACTGACATAACTGGAGCTCCAGATCCCTTCCCCCATGCGCCGAAGCGCGACCTTGGTTGTGCGCTCCTGCCGCTCCACCTGGCCATTGGTGGCAGGGTGGAATGGGGTGGCAGTGATGTGTCCAATTGCATTCCTTTCCATGAAGGATTGGAATTCTGCAGATGTGAACGTGGACATGTTGTCGGACACCAGCACATCTGGAAGGCCAAATGCTGCGAACAGCCTCCTTAGGTGCATTATCATTGTGACTGAAGTGGTATTGGGCACTCTAATCACTTCCAGCCACTTGGAGAATGAATCTACAACCAACAAAAATAGGGCTCCCTTAAATGGACCTGCAAAATCTATGTGCAACCTGGACCACGGGCCCCTGGCAGAGTCCCATTCCCGAGAGGGAAGGTGGGATTGCTCTGGGTGAGAGCACTGACAGCTGGCACAAGTACCGACCATCTGTTCTATGTCTCGGTCCAGTTGAGGCCACCAAAAGTAGCTACGGGCTAGGGCTTTGGAATGTACAATTCCTGGGTGACTTGTGTGAAGTAAATTTAAAACCTTTTTCCTGAGGGAGACAGGAATGACCACCCACTGGCCCCATAGAAGGCAACCTCATTCCACAGACAATTTCAATTTTTTGCGGTGGAATGTTTTGAATTCCTCGGCTAGAGGAGAGATGGGCCAGCCTTTTTGTACCCAAGATATGACCTTAGATAAAACCACATCCTTGGCCATGGCTTTAGCTATATGAGAAGGGATGACCAGGGCGAGTCGAATGCCTCAATCATGAGGACTTGGTGATCGCGTTCGATCTCGCAATCTGGTTCCCCGACCCCAGGCAGTGGAGAACGTGATAGGGCATCAGCGTGACTGATGTCCTTGCCAGGCCTGTGCACTAGAGTGAAATCGTATGCATTTAAGAAGACTGCCCAGCGCAACATTCTTGGGGACAGGATTTGCGGCGTGGGCTTCCCATTTACAAAAATTCCAAGGAGGGGCTTGTGGTCAGTCATGATGGTAAAAGACCTCCCATAGTGGTAATCATGGAATTTCTTAGTGCCTGCCACAATTGCCAATGCCTCCCTGTCAGTCTGAGCATAATTTTTCTCAGGTTTTGATAGGGAACGGGAATAAAATGCTAGAGGCTTCCCACCCTTCATTTAACACATGGCACAACACAGCCCCAACACCCACAGGGGATGCATCACACACAAGGACAACCCTTTTGTTGGGATCAAAATGAGTTAACACAGCATCCGAAGACAGTAGTCTTTTAAGCTCTTGGAACGCTTTCTCCTGGCAATGGCCCCAGTGCCAAACAGTATCTTTTTAAAGGAGCCATTGCAATGGCTCGGCAACTGAGGCTCTGTGATGGAGGAAAGTGTGATAGAAGTTTAACAGTCCTAAAAAATGATTGCAATTCAGCTTTACATTGTGACCTGAGTGCATTCCGCACGGCCGTTACCTTGGAGTCTGAGGGCATAATACCTTGAGGTGTAATCCTGTACCCCAGGAACTCCACCTCCCGTGCCAAAAACACACATTTGTCCCTTCTGAGATGTAGACCAGCCCGCTCGAAACATGACAGTACTCTATCGAGCCTGACTGCTAGCTCGACGGTGTCCTTAACGCTGATCAGGACATCGTCGAAGTATGGCAGAACTCTGGGCAACCCTTTTAAAATACATTCTACAAGAGATTGAAATATTCCGGGGGCCGCATTCACCCCGAACTGTAGTCTGGTCACCTTAAATGCCCCCTTATGCGTGACTATGGTCTGGGCTATGGCAGCGGCAGGAGTCACAGTTAACTGTTGGTAAGCCTGGGCAAGGTCAAGTTTTGCAAAGCAGTTTCATCCATGCAAGGAGGCAAGAAGGTGGCTTACCAAGGGCACAGGATATGCTTTCAGGTGAATAGCTTTATTGTTTGAGCATTTATAGTCCACACATATCCTGACCTCCCCGTTGCTTTTCAAAGCAGTCACAATCGGTGTCTCCCACTCTGCGGTGTCCACCAGAACTAGGATGCCCTGCCCCACCAGTTTGTCCAGCTCAGCTTCTAACTTCTCTTTGAGGGCAAAGGGTACCTAGCGTGGTTTCATCCGAATGGGCCAGATGGCAGGGTCAAGTTCAAAGTCAATAGGGGGCCCTTTGTACAAGCCTAAACCCTTTTTGAACACCTCAGGATGTGCAGCACAAATGTCCCGGATAGGGTCAGAGTCTATTGCATGAATGCCAGATAGCCGGATCCCCAGGGGCTTAAACCATTGAGTCCCAATAAGATTGTTAGTTCCCTGTTTAACCACAACCAAGGGCAAAGTGGTGCGTATATTTTTAAAACTAACCAAGAAATTACCCACCCCCAGGACTGGAATCTGGCAACCCTGCACATCCCAGAGGGAAGTTTTGAGGTATTTAAGCTTGGGCTGAGAGGCTGGGGGAATCCTCAAAAACTCCCACTGTGGAATTATAGAAAATGTAGTACCTGAATCCACCTCGATTCTGAAGGGGATATCCTGAAGGCTCAGGTCAGCATAGAAACACTCACTGATGCTGCCCACTTGGCATGGATCTGGTTCGGGTGACAGTGGCGATGGACGCATTGCGGCGATGACCATGCTTGGACTCAGGCGCTGAAGGTCTCCACTTTCGTTGGCAGCATACCTTGGCTATGTGCCCCTGCCGCCCACAGCTGTGGCATTCTGTGGTGCGGAATGGACACTTCTTGCGGTCATGCCAGGCCCCGCAGCCATCGCACTTACGAAGGAATTTCTTCTCCCAATCGTCGGGTGCTCTTGGCGCTTCCATTGAACCGCTCAGACTTCACCCTCTATGTCGCTGGACTCCGAGGAAGAGATGGAACCAGGAGAAGCTGATGAGGATGAAGGTGAGCATTGGTGAGCTTGCACAGCTGAGTCGGTGGCACTGTTAGTGGAGTGCCTATGCCGGAAAAGCTTCACCCTGGACCGTGCGGCCTCAGACGCTAATGCCTCTTCAAGTATGGCCTTGAATGTTAGTGTCTTCCTGACCATGAGGCGATGTTGAGCATCTTCATCCCTCATGCCGGCCAGCAGACGGTCTCGGAGCGCTTCTTCGATGTTGTCCCACTTACACGGGGCGGCAGCAAGGCGAAGAGCGGTGGCGTATTTGGCAACGGATTCACCAGGGAGCTGCTCCTTTCTGTGAAAGGCCACCCTGGCCGGGAAGATCGAGACCTCCAGTTGCAGGTGCTTCCTCAGTGCTGACAGGATCTCAGCGAGCGGCACCTCATCCACATCCCAAGGAAGAACGAGGTGGATGGCCAGCTCAAGCGTCTCAGGTCCGTACTGTGCGAGGAAACAGGAGCGCTTCTGGTCTTCATCAGTGATCTTCTGGGAGGCCATAGCATGGCGGAACCGGTATTTGTAGACCGCCCATTTCTCTGGATGAGCCGGGTTGAATGGGCCAATGTTGCTGCCTTGTAGGGACGCCATCCCACCTTCGACGCCAGTTTGGTGTTCAAGGAATAATGACGACTCACATTTAGAAGTGAAATACAGCTCTTTATTGGTGGGGTTTGAACACAGTTTGGATGGGGCAAAACTCCGACTTATATACAGTATAAACAGTTACAGTAACAATAATAAACAATGCCAATTGGCTAGCAAGGTGCACATACATTTCAATCTACTTATTTGCATAAGAAAAATACATTTCGCTCCTGCCAGATTCTAATTTGCATGCCTCTCGAATTCTCGCGAGACTATGCTGTCTGGCGAGATTTCGTAGCTGTCAAACAGAGACGCTGTTTGACAGCTAGGAAAGCACGGGAACATGGAGGTTTGAATCGCCTTGACAGTTACATACACAGTTATCATACATAACAGAGTTGCAGTAGCAGGTCACGGAAAAGATATTGCTGTGCTTGACACCGAGAAAAGCTGCTGCCAGTAAGAGCAGACAATACTTAGCTAACTGAACAAGCAGTCTCTAGCAACTTTCCAAACACGTACATAGAACCTGAAAAATCAACTTTTTCTGTTAATTGTTAGAATCCCCACACCAGAATGACTGGCAGATTCTGGGAGTTGTAATAAAAAGAGAGAGAGATCTGAGGGAAATCAGCTTAGTCATTCTTGGGCAAGAGCTGGCCAGTTCAAATGATACTTGAGACTGCTGGGAAAGTAACATAGCAATGAAGAAAATAATTATTGACTAGGCTCTGGTTGACTCCATAGAACTGTGCATCAGACTAAACATGGTTTGCTCTAAGAAATGTATTTCTCTACTAGAGATCTTCTGCTGATGTGGTTTCCATTACGATTTGTCTTCCTCAGTCCAACAATATGCTGCTCTCTGTGCATTTGTGGTTCAAATTGACCTTCTTAATTAGAGGATGTCTGTTCATAATACTTCATTTCTATGCCTTGGCCAGTGTAAATGATTAACAACCTGTTAACATGTAGCTCTAAACTTTTATAGATTGACTGTCCTGGATCGGAAGGTCATCAAGAATCCATACTTTGCCAAATGTGTACTATCTTACGGCTAAACTGGGACCCAAAAAGACCTTATCCACTAATAAGAAGGTCATAATGTCACTCTGAGTCGAGTTATATACCTCCATCAGGATAACTCCATCCCATGAGAGTTGATACAGGTTAGTTCCAATTCCTAAGTGGTTGTGTCTCCAACACTAGCTAAATTATATTCCTACTTCCTCTGCACATGTACTATTGGAGTCAACGTTTTTTCTCCATATGATGTAAATACAAAGACAGAGAAAACAACAGTTTTTAGTGATTTGATGACACAATACAGGAATAAATGTTTTCTTCCTTTCAGCCCTCACATGGTGAAGAGGTAAATTTAAGAGGGGAAATGTTTATAGGTTGGGGATATAAGCCTCCCCAAACATTTGCATTCCAATATGGGTCAGGACCACATATATTCATCAAGTAATAAGAAAGAAAACAGGATTCAGTATGTGCTGTACAGTATTTTTTTTAACGTAGTGCTTGATTACATACTCTGCAGTCAAAGATAGAGAACCTCCATTTGGTCAGCAAAAACAAGACCTGGAGCAGACTGTGGCTCAGATCACAACCTACTGATCGCAAAATTCAGGCTTAGACTAAAGAAAATGGGAAAACAATTAAACCAGACAGATATGACCTACACAACATCCCTAAAGAACACGCAATGGAGATCATGAACAGATTTAATGTCCTGTACCTGATAGACAGAGTACCAGAAGAATTATGGACAGAGATGCGGGACATCATGCAGGAGGCAGCAAGAGAAACCATACCAAAATAAAAAGAAGCGTAAGAAAGCAAAGTGGTTGTCTGATGAGGCCCTTAAAATAGCAGAGGAAAGAAAGAATTCAAAAGTCCAAGGAGAAAGAAAAAAATATAACCACCTGAATACAGAATTTCAAAGAAAAGCAAGTCGAGATAACGAAAACTACCTGAACAAACAGCGCAAAGAAATGGAGGAAAACACAAAAGAGTCAGAACTAGAGATCTTTTCAAAAAAATTGGGGAAATCAAGGGAACATTTAAAGCAAAAATGACCATGATAAGGGACAAAGATGGAAAGGAGTTAGTTGAAGCAGAAGAGATCAAAAAAAGATGGCAAGAGTACACAGGGGAACTCTACAAAAAGGACCTCAACACTCCTGATAATAACAATAATGAGAAATTTGAACTTGAACCAGACATTCTGGAGAGTGAAGTCAGAAAGGCCCTAAAAAGCACTGCAAACTATAAAGCTAGTGGAAATGATGGCATCCCAGTTGAATTTTTCAAAGCCCTAAAAGATGATGGAATCAAACTACTGCATTCAATATGCCAGCAAATTTGGAAAACAAAACAGTGGCCACAGGATTGGAAAAGATCAGTGTACGTTCCAATCTCTAAAAAAGGCAATGCCAAAGAATGCTCAAATTACCGAACAATTACGCTCATCCCACATGCCAGCAAGGTGATGCTCAAGATAATACAGGATAGACTTTAACAACATGTGGAGAGAGAACTACCAGAGGTGCAGACCAGTTTCAGAAGAGGCAGGGGGACTAGAGACCACATTGCCAACATACGTTGGATTATGGAGAAAACAAAAGAACACCAGAAACAAGTCTACTTTTGTTTTATTGACTACACCAAGGCTTTTGACTGTGTGGACCACAACAAAATGTGGCAAGTAATTAAAGAGATGGGAATACCAGAACACCTCATATGCCTCATGAGAAATCTGTACATGAGTCAAGAAGCAACAGTTAGGACAGAACACGGAATGACAGAATGGTTTGGAATAGGAAAAGGAGTAAGACAAGGCTGCATTTTATCACCCTACCTTTTCAACCTATACACAGAGCACATAATGCACAATGCAGGGATGGAGGAATCACAATATGGGATAAAAATTGCTGGGGAAAACATCAACAATTTGAGATATGCAGACGATACCACCCTAATGGCAGAAAGTGAGGAAGATTTAAAGAAGCTACTGATTAGGTTGAAAGAAGAGAGTGCAAAAGCTGGCCTGAGCTTAACATCAAGAAAACCAAGATAATGGCAACAGGCCCTATCAGCACCTGGAAAATAGATGGGGAAGAAGTAGAAGCAGTGACGGATTTTACTTTCTTGGGATCTAGGATCACTGCAGATGGTGACTGCAGCCATGAAATAAAGAGGCGGCTGATTCTAGGGAGACAAGCCATGAGAAACCTGGGGAACATAGTGAAAAGTAGAGACATCACCTTGCAAACAAAAATCCGTATAGTCAAAGCAATGGTATTCCCGGTGGTAATGTATGGATGTGAGAGCTGGATCATTAGGAAGGCTGAGCGCAGAATAGATGCCTTTGAGATGTGGTGTTGGAGGAGAGTCCTGAGAGTCCCTTGGACAGCAAAGAGAACAAATAGGTCAATACTGGAAGAAATCAACCGTGACTGTTCATTGGAGGGACAAATAGTGAAGATGAAGCTAAAGTACTTTGGACATCAAATGAGAAGGGAGGACTGACTTGAGAAGGCCTTGATGCTGGGAAAGGTGGAGGGCAAGAGAAGAAGGGGGCGTCCAAAGATGAGATGGATAGATGGTATTGTGGACACAATGGGCAAAGAGCTTGGCGGGCTGAGAAGAATGGTGGAGAACAGAGGTGCCTGGAGGAAAATGGTCCATGGGGTCGCAAAGGGTCGGAATCGACTGTGCGACTGAACAACAACAAACAATTTAGAGGCCATGGTTAGCCATTTTAGTTTTCTTTGAAAGAGTAAGTACACAACAGATTAGAAAAGTAACTTTTTCAATCATAACTTCCAAAAACTCCCTGGTGAAAGTCTAAAAGAATAATGGTTTTGGACACAAGTTCTTGTCATATTTGTTCATAAACACACAGGTAGAACCCAGAAATGGTAGCAAACAGAAAATGCCCCATACAATCAGGGAAGAGCTATAGCTTTTAGACATACCTGTCAAGCGCAGTTCCGGAAATTACGGGACCTGTGCAGAAACATTCTGCGCAGGTCCATTCTACGCATGCAAAAAAGCCTTCTACGTTCTGCGCAGGTCACTTCTATGCAAGAGTAGAAGGCTTCTACAAATCCCCTTCTGCACAGAAGCCTTCTACGCATGCTTTAGTGTAAGGGACCAAAGACAATGAAACAGCCGAAGGGTTGGCTTAACACAGGTTTATTGCATGATGATCCGGAGGAACATGTGGTAATGGCGGATGAGTAGCTCAATATATACAGCTGGCTATACATTTGAATGTGGCTCGTCGACAGACTATTGGTTGCTGCCTGCGTGACGTCGTAGAAGGTCACGCCCTTCTTGACCAGGTGAAGAGGTGGCGGGGAATCTTCCCGCGCTGCTGAACCAGGTGAATCTGAGCCATGAGAGCTGGGCGCTCGCTATTGCCATCTAGTGGTCACTAGCTCGCGTCCCCTTATCAGGTTTACATTGATACAGCTGATGGTTATAATGTTGCACACAGAAAGGTTACATTGTTAACACATGGCAAAGGTACATTGTTAAAGGCACAGCTTTACAGAACACAACATCCCTCCCCCCTAGGATGAGACGAAGTCTCTCAGCCAAGATGGCTTGTTGCATGTGCGTTTGGGCCGTGAAGAGGGCTGACCCCCCCCGGGGGCGCTACTGCTTCTTTGTTCCCTGGTCCCTTGTCCTGAAATGGGAGAGGGAGACTTGTTAGTGGCTTGCCGCTGTCTGGCGGCCTTAGGGGAAGGGAAAAACTCCATTGTGGGCAGACCGGGGGCAGTCGGGGCTAACGAAAAACCCCTCTTCTCGCTTGGACGGGTGGGGGACCACTCCGGAAAACCCCCCCGGTTCTGAAAATCAAAATCTAACTTAGTAGGGGTATTCGCATCTGTGGGGACATTCGGCGAGATATGTATGGGGTCGGGTTCCTCCTCCTCCTCAGAAAGATCCCCTAGGATATCTACGAGAATATCCCCCTCCCCCCTTGGTGGGGACCCGCGGACCCCTTTCCCTCCCCCTTGGGCTGAACGGGTGGGGGAGAACCCTAACGCTGATTTTTCCTCTATTTGGTCTGTGTCCTGCTCATCGGAGACCCTGCGTCGGAGCTGGTCCGCGTGCCGCCTCCACAGGAGCCCTGTGCTGGTTTCCACGCGGTACGACACGGGGCCGGTTTGCTCCACAACTACGCCCGGTACCCAGGCTGGGCCCGTGCTGGCGTAGTTCCTGCAATGCACGGGGGCGCCTACACTGAAACTCTTTGTAGCCTCTAGCCCGATGTTCCTTCCTTTGTCCTCTACTCTCGTGGGGTCTAGCCTAGTAAGGATGGTGGTCAGTTTCCTACGCATTAAGAGTTCTGCGGGGGAGTATCCTGACGCCAACGGGGTCACCCTGTACCCTAGCAGAAACTGGCACACTTGCAGGTTCAGATCCCCGGGGCCCATGCGCCGCAACGCGTCCTTCGTGGTGCGGACGAGGCGCTCTACTTGGCCATTGGTGGCCGGGTGAAACGGGGCGGAGGTGATGTGCCGAACGGCGTTGATCTCCATGAATGCCCTGAACTCGGAGGACGTGAAGCAACTAGCGTTGTCGCTAATTAATGTGTCGGGTATGCCGAACGTGGAAAAGAGCCTCCGCAAATGCCTAATGGTCTGGGCCGAGGAGGTACTCGTGACTGGGATAACCTCCAACCACTTGGAGAAGGCGTCCACTACGAGAAGGAACAGGGTGCCTCTGAACGGGCCCGCGAAATCAACATGCACCCGGGACCACGGCCCCTTAGCCGCGTCCCATTCCCTGTGGGGAAGGCGGGCCTCCTCTGGTCTGGAGCATTGGCAACTTTCACAAGTGCCGACCATGTGCTCGATGTCGGCGTCCAGCTGGGCCACCAGAAGTAACTCCGGGCCAGCGCCTTGGATCGCACGATGCCGGGGTGGCTGACGTGCAGCAGTTTGAGCACCCGCGGCCGAAGGGAAGTGGGAATCACCACCCGCTGCCCCCACAAGAGGCACCCCCTCTCTAGGGACAGTTCTAGCTTTTTTCTGAAAAATGGAGCGAACTCCTCCACTGGGGAGGACGCCGGCCACCCTTTCTGCACCCAGGAGCTAACTGCCGCTAACGTCTTGTCCTTCTCCGTCGCTTTGGCAATGTCGGCGGGCACTACAGGGGGCGAATCCAGCACCTCTATCATGAGAACCTGATGGTCCCGCTCCCCCTTGCTCACCTGGCTGGGCGTTAGGGGAAGGGGAGACCTAGATAGAGCGTCCGCATGGCTGATCTCTTTCCTGGGCCGGTAGACCAACGCGTGCTGATACGCGTTGAGAAAAATGGCCCACCTGAGCATCCTCGGGGACAGGATCTGTGGGGTGGGCTTATCTGCGGTAAAGATGCCTAGCAGGGGCTTGTGGTCCGTTACAATGGTGAAGGGGCGGCCGTACAGAAAATCGTGAAATTTTTCGTCCCCGCGACTATTGCTAGTGCCTCCCTGTCTGTCTGTGCGCAGTTTCTCTCCGCTTGGGACAGGGACCTGGAGTAAAATGCTATCGGGGCCTCCCTTCCGTTTTCCAACACGTGGCACAGCACCGCCCCCACCCCCACTGGAGATGCATCACAGGTCAGAACTACTGGGCGTGTGGGGTTGAAATGGGTCAGTATGGCATCGGACGCTAGGAGGCTTTTTAGCTCACTGAACGCCCTTTCTTGGTCATCGCCCCACTTCCATGCCTGGTCTTTCTTTAGCAGTTTGTGTAGGGGTTCAGCCACCGCTGCCTTCCGGGGGAGGAAGGAGTGGTAAAAGTTGAGCAGCCCTAGGAACGACTGCAGCTCGGGCTTGGAGGTGGGGCGGGGGGCTTTCTTAATGGCTGCCACTTTGGACTTGGATGGTTTTATTCCCTCAGGAGTCACACAAAACCCTAGGAACTCAACCTCAGTTGCGAAGAAGACGCATTTGTCCTTTCGCAGTCTCAGCCCCGCTTTTTCGAATATTGTCAGGACCTTCCCCAACCTCTTGGCCAATTCAACCCGACTCCCCCCGTTATTAACACGTCATCAAAATAAGGCAACACCCCCTCCAGTCCCTTCAGGAGGCGTTCCACGACTGACTGGAAAATTCCAGGCGCCGAACTGGAGGCGCGTCACCTGGAACGCCCCCTTATGGGTGACTATGGTCTGCGCAGCAGCTGCGGCAGGGGACACCGTGAGCTGCTGGTAGGCCTGTGCTAAGTCGAGCTTAGCGAAACACTTTCCCCCGTGTAACCTGGCCAGCAGATGGCTGACTACCGGCACCGGATATGCATTCGGGCGGATCGCCTTGTTGATGGTGCACTTGTAGTCGGCGCATATGCGGACCTCCCCATTGGCCTTTAGTGCGGTTACAATTGGAGTTTCCCACTCCGCGGAATCAACAGGCACAAGGATTCCCTGGCCCACCAATTTGTCCAGTTCCGCCTCTATCTTGTCCTTAAGTGCGAACGGCACCCGGCGTGGTTTAAGACGAATTGGGCGGACCTCCGGGTCCAAGTCGAATGTCACTGGGGGCCCCTTGAATTTCCCCAGTCCTTTTTTGAAAACTTTGGGGTGCGCCTCGCACACCTCCAGAATTGGATCAGTCCCAACGGCGTGCATCCCAACGGCGTGCACCCCCCCAATGAACAAACCCAGGGGCTGGAACCATTGAGTCCCGAGGAGGCTGCAATCTCCCCCTTTGAGCACGACTAGGGGAAGGGACGCGGCGTGCTTCTTGAATTTAACCTGAAATTCTCCAACCCCCAACACTGGAATGCTGTTCCCTTGCACGTCCCGTAGTGTGGACCTCAATGCTTTGAGCTTGGGTCGCTTGTGGGGGGCAATTCCCAAAAACTCCCTCTGGGAAATGATTGAATATGAGGACCCCGAGTCAATTTCCATCCTAATGGGAACCCCTTGGACTAGTACCTCAACAAAATAGCGGGGGTGTCCTGCAGACACGCTGAACACTGGGGCGTCGTCCTCGCTGCCGTCGGAGATGCGGCCCACGCCGTCCTGCTTCCGCGTGGCCTGGGCGCCGTCCTTGGGTCTCGTTGAGCGGTCTTGTCCCGCGGAACGGTCTGCGGAGCTCCTCCGGGTCTCGCGCTTCTTCCTGCACACCTTGGCGATGTGCCCGCGGCGGCCGCAGTTGTGGCACTCGGCCTTCCGGAACGGGCACTTTACGCGGTCGTGGGCCGCTCCACAGCCGTCGCACCGCCTGCTCTCCTTCCGGACCCTCCGGACGTCCTCGTCGTCGCTGCTCTCTGTGGACGACCTCGAAGTTCGCCGGGCCGCCTGTACCGGAGTCTCTACCTTGCCCGACTTCGGCCGCCAGTCCTGGAGTTCTTGGACCCCGGCCTTTGTAGCTTCTGTGGCCTGGGCCGCTCTGACGACCTCCTGCAACGTGGGAGGCGGCTCTTGGTTCATTAATGTGCGCTGGGTTTCGGCGTCGTTCAGGCCGCACAGCACACAGTCCTGGAGGGTGATTTCGGCATTCTCCCATTTGCACGGGCCGGCCGCCAGCCGCAGGGCCGCCACGAATGCGGCGACCGTCTCCCCGGGCGCTTGGACTCGCCTCCAGAACGCACTCTGAGCGGGAAACATCGCCGTGGCGGGCCGGACGTGCTCACGCAGCATCTGCATGATTCCTTGGCCTTGAATTCGCTCACCCTCCTCGGTGCAATCAGGTCCACCAAGGTCCTTTTGGTTTCTTGTCCGAGCATCCTGGTGAAGATGGCCCTTTTCTTTGCCTCTTCCGTGACTTCGGACTCAATCAGTGCTGCCTGGAGGTCCATCTCGAAGATCTCCCAGTCGCCCGGTTTCCTGATTTCGAAACCGGCGCATGTCTTGGTCCCGTGGGCTGCCATATCCCACCTTCGTCGCCAATTTAGTGTAAGGGACCAAAGACAATGAAACAGCCGAAGGGTTGGCTTAACACAGGTTTATTGCATGATGATCCGGAGGAACATGTGGTAATGGCGGATGAGTAGCTCAATATATACAGCTGGCTATACATTTGAATGTGGCTCGTCGACAGACTATTGGTTGCTGCCTGCGTGACGTCGTAGAAGGTCACGCCCTTCTTGACCAGGTGAAGAGGTGGCGGGGAATCTTCCCGCGCTGCTGAACCAGGTGAATCTGAGCCATGAGAGCTGGGCGCTCGCTATTGCCATCTAGTGGTCACTAGCTCGCGTCCCCTTATCAGGTTTACATTGATACAGCTGATGGTTATAATGTTGCACACAGAAAGGTTACATTGTTAACACATGGCAAAGGTACATTGTTAAAGGCACAGCTTTACAGAACACAACACATGCGTAGAAGGGTTCTATGCATGCGTAGAAAGGACCTGTGCAGAAACGATGCGCAGTAACTCCTTTCCCCGCTGCCAAATTACGGGGTAGCGGCTGCTCCGGGTGGGAAATGGAGAAAATTGGTACGGAAATACAGGAAATCCCAGCCAATTCGGGATACTTGACAGGTATGCTTTTAGACAAAGCACATATGTGTGTGATCCTAAGTTATAGAAAGATAAAATACTCTTGCGGAACATCTACTTTGCATTTTACTTGAACCCAAAATCCCACTAATTAAATTCTAGGTGTGTGGGTTGCCTGCAGGAATAATTGGCAATTAAACCTCTCCTCAGGGGTTCGCTCGGTGTCAACAGATCTGAGGACAACCGGGCTCGGCTGGAGGGGAAATTGAGAAGATAAGCGGGCTAGTTAAAGATGAACCATAGCCCAGGCTGACGGCAAATAGAGCTGGACATGCAAGCAGGGGCAAACAGTGGACAAAGATTAGGTGCCCGGGTCAATACACGTAGACTCCGAGTTTAGGGTAGGAACAATGGGTTTCGCCAACCCAAGGCAATTTAGTACGAGTTGTCCATTAACCACCAGGCAGCCACAGAGTAGCCCCCAGCCATGGGAATCATGGGACTCATGGGGAAATGGCACATACGCAAGCCTTCTGTACAGGGGCGGCACGAGTGCCCTAGGCACATGTCCCAACCCCTAGGCAGGGTGATAAATACGTACCCCCGACTCTGGTCAGAGCTGGACTTCACCACACGGCTGCCTCCACGCGTCTTCCTTCCGGCCCGCCATTGCAACATAGGTGTAAAATCATGAAACACGCAAATCCGTATAAGCAAGAATTCAACAGAGCTGGTTTTGTCATAAGAGTGACAGTTGTCTCAGAATTTAGTTTAAGGAAAGAACAACAGATTGTTGGTCACTCAATTTGATTTTGCAAACTGGTGTATAAAAATAACTTGACTGAATTTGGATATGATGGACCTATCATTTTGGTGAATGAGGTTATTATCCAGATTAACCTGAGAGTTATGTAATTAAAATTATTTATTTATTTATTTAGACTTGTTCAGCCGCCACCTCGCTGAGGCGATTCTAGGTGGCCTACAACACAATAAACACCCCCAACACAACACACTCTGACAACTCATACATCATAAAAACTCTAAAATCTCTGAAATCTAAAAATCACAAAATCTCAAATCTAAAATCCCCACAACAAAATTGACAGATGGTCATATAAGACAACAGGATGGAGTAGATCCAACAGCAGCACCCCACACCCGCTGGACCAGCCATGTCTTTAAATTTTTCCTAAAGGCCTATATCCAAAAGGTATTTGGCTTTTGTTCGGATTCTGTCAGCCACTGCTAGAATGGAGCTAGAGCTTCCCTTAGTCACCACAGAAGTGAGTCTTAGAATAAGTTCCCATGTTCCATTTCTCTGGGGATATATAGAAACAAGGGGCATATCCTAGTAAAATAGGAACTTGGGGAACTTTTGAGTGTGTGTGTGTGTGTGTGGGGGGGGGACACACTTCCTGTAGTGTTGTAATCCAGACCTCATCAGACACTGAAGATGACCTGGATTAGGAGGCACTTCCTATGCCCAGCCCAGTTCTGCCTCCCCAGCCTGCATCTGAACCTGTGCCCCAGCCTACACCTGAACCTGAGAATGTATTGAACCAGGAACCTCAGCCTGCTTCTGGCCCAACTCTGGCTCCCCAGGCAGATGACCTGTCAGACCAGCAATCAGCCCTTAGCCAGGGAATGGTAATGAAAGGATCTGCAGCTGAGATGTAGGAAAGCTAGAGCTAGTTATCAGAGAAGGCTCCCAGCTGACATCCATTAGTTGGGAGGCTCTTAAGCAAGCATGTTCCACCAGTTAAGGGTCGGTACACTTTCCCAGTGCAAAGGCCGATACCCTGCTTGACTTCTAATACCTCTTGTGATTGCCTGCTGTGACCCTGACTTCTCTGGCAACCCTGATGGACATCCTTTGGACTAGATGCTCACTTTGAACTGCTGGTAAACAAACCTTACCTTGCTCTTTGGACTTTGCTATTCAGATTCTCCTTGGATAGACTGTTGCCAGGACTGTGTAGTGCTGCTGTGTGGCATCCCTGCCTGCTGGGGTAGGTCAGCACAACTTCAGCAAAAGTGTCTAAATCAGGGGTAGGCAACCTATGGTCCGCAGCACCAAATAATCCAGCCCCTGCCCTCACTCCAGCTGCTGGCAGAATCAGCTGCAGACCAGTTTACAGCTGTTGTAAGCGCATTTATAGCAGTTGTAAAGCCCCGCCCCCCCGGTCTGGCCGTCTCAACTGTCTGAGGTAGTGTGATCCAGCCCCAGACTTAAAAAGGTTGGTGACTCTAGTCTAAACCTTTGGTGTATATGAGCCCACAGTGACCTTCTTGAATTCTAAGAAAGGCTATTAAAGAAAAAAGCAGCAGGAATGGCCACTGCTCTGATGGAAGACGCTGTAATTTGTCTTGGCCTTAGAATATGACTGGCTTTACCTAATAACAGAAGATACCTGATTGGTATTCAAGTTTGCTGTGAGGTTTGGCCCTGTTTAGTTGCAAGTGGTTAGTAAAGGTAAATGTCTCCCTTGCTCAAAAGCCAGTCGTATCCGACTCTAGGGTTCAGTGCTCATCTCTATTTATAACCAAAAAGCCAGTGCTGTCTGTGTTTGCAGATGTTTTCATGGCCATGTGGCAAGCATGACTAGATCACATGGCCACCCCCAGCAAGTCACATGCCCACAGATTTGGCCCTGCCCACAGAGTTAGCCCCACCCAAAGTGTGGTTGTAAATTTTTTTGATGCCCATCACTGCCTCTGCTTTAGAGAGTTTTATTGCCTGAACCTGATTATGACCCCACAAGATTATCAGCACTGTTGATAAAAACTACTCAGGGAGAGTTGTGTGGTTGGATTCTGAAGTCTTTTTGTTGCCAGTGATTAATTTGTGGAACCTGGCTACTATACCGATTTAAAAGGATAGCTGTAGCCACGCGAAGTGTGTGGAGTCAGGCCCACACATTCAGAGTACCACACAGAGAATCACAAGCCTGAGAAATTGAGCTAGGATCTAGACATCTGCTGAGTTCTACAGGACTTAAGAAAATGAACATTTGGCAGAATTTGGATAGGCAATCAGGTGTCAATGAAATTTTGTTTACTTTTGCACTGGTGTATATTCTCAATAGGTTATAGATGTTGAGGATGTCAAATGGAACTTTGGGGGATTAATTAGGGACAAGGGCAAGTTGCTTGCCTGTAACTGCAGTTCTTTGTGTGGTCATCTGTGAATTCCTAGTGGAGGAAAGAGACAGGACAGAGTAGAACTGAGATTCTCCCATTCCTTGATAAGAGTGTGACCTTCAGAAGAGGTCATCTAAATATAAAGATTGTTGCTTGAAAGACAAAGAAAAACCACTGGAATTATCATTGATTTTATAATATCAATGGCTATCTTACTAGGTTGAAGTTGAGAGGTTTGTATTGGTAGTGTAGAGAAGCTGTACAAAGTATTATTATTGTTGTTGTTATTATTGATGATGATGATGTAGTGCAATGAGAACATGAAACTGAATCTCTAAGATTCTGGATTGGTAGAAACAGTATTTAGTAGTCTTGCCTTACATGTAAGGTCTGAAATGGCAAGCTAGGTACCCACATAAAATGGAAATTACCGTATACAGGTGAAACTCAGAAAATTAGAATATCGTGCAAATATTCATTCAGTTCAGTAATGCAACTTAAAAGGTGAAACAAATATGAGATAGACTCATTACATGCAAAGCGAAATAGTTCAAGCCTTACTTTGTTATAATATTGATGCTTATGGTTTAGTTTATGAAAACCCCAATCCCCCAATCTCATGTACCCCATAATCATCACATAATCTCATGTACGCTGTATGCCATGATTATCACAATTATAATGAATTAAGGCATGCCATCTCTCGCTTTGCATGTAGTGAGTCTATCTCATATATTTGTTTGACCTTTTAAGTGAAATGAATGGACATTTGCACAATATTCTTATTTTCCGAGTTTCACCTGTATACTCGAATATAAACTGACCCGAGTATAAGACGAGAGTGGGAAATGCAACAGCTACTAGTGAGTTTCAGTAATTAAAATACATGAAAATACAATAAAATTAAGTATTTTAGTGATTTTTAAAACTGTATTTGCACCCACCACCAGTGGTGGTGCTGCAGGTGAAGTGGGTGGGCAGGTCAATTGCACTGAGGCAGGAAGTGTTGCTCTAACCTAGCCTCTTGCTCCCCCTACAAGGAAGAAGCATGGCTTTCTCCTCTCTTGGGCAGAGCAGAGACAAAGGCAGAAGGTACCAGTAAGTGAAATCCTTCCTATATTAGGGACACACAATTGCAATGTAGAGCTTCTTTCTTCATCTGCTGTTTTCCATAGGAATTAATTGAAAACAAACTTTAGAACAGGAGAGCTTAATTTTCAATGTATTCTAATGGAAAATTGTGGTTTGCCCCCTCTTGTGGCCAGTTGTGTAATGGCGCCTCAGATTCTTTCACGGTAGAAGTCCTGAAATTTACTTTAAAGTGCCGAATAACTCAAACAACCACCCTCGTGGTTGTTGACCTGTGTATAAGCCGAGTCTCCTTTTGGATTTCATTTTTGGGGCTAAAAAACTTGGTTTATACTCGAGTATATATGATAACACGTAAGGATGCTGTGTTGTGGCTCACACTGATACTTGAGGAAGCGACATTTCTGCACGCGGGCTCATAATTCTTAACATTATCCATTTTTCCTAGTGTACATTTGTCCAAGGATGAAATCTTGCCAGGAACCAGGTCTATAGAAAGAAAAGGGATGAGATTTTTTTTTAATTTTAAAAAGGCAGGAGATTAATATTACTAAAATAAAAGAATTAACACTATTAAAATAACTGATTGTCTCATTTTTTCTTTGTTAGAAGTGGAAGTTCCAGGGAAATCACATTAAATTAACCCATTTCTTTTGAAATTAATTACAATATAACTATAAATAGCAACATGTCTAGACCCTGGTTACTGAAGCTTCCAGAGAAATACTTTGTAATAAGAAGAGAGTTCTTGCTTTTATATGTGTAGATTTATTTATGTAGATTCATTTATAGGCCACTTTCTTCCCAATCAGAAGGAAACCTAGCAATGAAACAAACTAAATAAAAACAACAGCTACATAGATGCCTATTGTAATACCTGTATTGTAGGATTGCAATCACCTTCTTGAAACAGAATCAGAGAAACTATTAATATTAATACATCTTAAAGCAAGGCTAATGAACTCCCCCCCCCAATGATCTTAAATCCAGGTTCCAATTAAATCCTGAGAGCCTGGTCAGTGATAAAGAATAATGGAAGTACTGTACTAGTTTATTACCACATGAAGGTTCCCAAGTTCACTAAGACTGTCTTGAAGTGTGACGTGTCTTAGGTCAAGTGGCTAACCTTGGCGCTCTAGCTGTTCTTGGACTTCAATTCCCAGCAGCTCTGATCAGCAGTTGTGCTGACTTGGGCTTCTGGGAATTGAAGTCCAAGAACACCTAGAGCCCAAGGCTGACCACCCCTGTCTTAGGTGATCCACCAAAGAATGACACAGAAATGATGAATTATTCAGTAATGAATAAAGATAACTAATGAGTCTTATTTGCTCTTCATACAGAATCAATGCAGTTCTTTTTGATTAAAAAAAACAATTATAAAAGATATATAAATTTATGAAGCATACATACCACTTAGAGATTCCTAGGGAAACATAATTTAGCTTTTATTGAAATTGTTTGAACACTTTATAACATTAAATCTGATTCCCAAATGGAAATCAGTCTTATGGAAAGCAGTTTCAACAGGAAAATGTACAAAGGAGGAAGAGCATCTGATCATCCCAACAACCAATGCGCTGTTTGGTGCGTACTCACTCTTTGTCCATGAATCCTTTACAAAAATGTTCAGCAAATGTCAAGTACAACAGGGCAGGTGTTCAGTCTGCCAAATAATCTGGTTTAATCACTGTGTCTTCAGTATGTAATGGTCACTAGAAATTTCAATAATAATAATAATTGTTGCCTTCTGCTGTTCACACATTAAGTACCAAAAAAGGAGTATGAGCTAGTAAGTATTCCATGGGCCTGTAGGCTTTACAGCATTTTCTTCTTTTTTTGGCTCTGAAGCAGGATAGATTCCACAGCCATGTTCCCTACAAAGGTACAGGGCTTTTCCTCTTCAGAAAGCATTTGGATAACCTCTGTGTTCAGCACTATGCTTAAAGAGATAGAAGGCCATCTCTCATTCGCCCAACTAGCATTAAAGGAATACTCTCAGCTGTTTCACCAACAGTTCTGCAAATACTGATGAAAAACTTCGCACAACTGGTGCCGAGGGAAAAAAGGATCATCATGCAAAGAACAGCCATTTGTCTCCAAGGCTAAAGCTATAAAGAATTGTACCTTCCAGTAAAAACACTTTTCAAATTATGACAAGCTCTTTTAAGTTAGGATACAGGAATCAAATGCACAGGCAAGTTTAAACAGACCAGTTCCAAAACGTACAACAAAAGCAACCTAGCAAAGAGAATCCTCTCATTTTCAATACTTGTGTGATGGGTGAATCTGTAGAACAAATACCCTGCCTGCAGGAAGAACATGTTGCCTATTATTACCGTGGACCTGAGTAGTGAGAGCAATAAATACGAAGGAGAGTGTGAAAATGCAAATCTCATCTTGAAGTGTAGAGGACTTCATCTGGATTTGATCATATCCTTGGAAAGCATTAGGTAGCCTCTACAATCTACAGAAAGGGAATGAATTCTGACTCAAGGAGAATCATGGCCAGTCAAGTTCACTGGATGCTAGAAATCCAGTAATCATTAAATAGATCATTGTAAACAGTTAGGAGTGACCCTTCTTTCCCCTTATTTTCCCTTGGAAAGCATTCCCTTGCAAAAGGCATCTGAAACTAAAGTCCTCATATTTGGTTGGAAGTGTTTTGTTGTCCCATCGTAATATATACATATGGACTTTTGACCAGGCACAAGTTTTAAATGTTCAACAAGTCCTCATCACTATCATCATGAAATGATACTGTGTTTGTGGAGTTCTGCAGCTTCGATTGGCTTTTGCTATTTTTGCTGCCATTGAGCAGCCTGGCCTTATCACTGCTTGAATGGTCACCAGCCTTGTTATGATGAGGCCTGCTTGTGCCCAAGCCTCTGGACTGGGTGTCCCGTGCTGTGTGAATCTTCACTTCTGGAATTGTTAGAACTTCATCCTCACTGTCCATATCATCAATCCGAAAGGACGTCAGGGCATCAGACTTCACTACTTTACTGGTGACATGGCCATTTTCTTGCCCTTCATTTTCCGACTTCTGATTTGGGGCAGCAATTTCTTCCATGAGCCATTCTGTTTCATCTTCATTTACTTCTTCAGTATTTATCTGGTATGTTAAAGAGGGCATAATTAGTAAACAGCATTTTAAAAAGACTTCCACCCAAACGTTACTCCTGTCAAGGACAGACCTTTATCTTGGAGAGAAACTCTAGTTTAATGGTAGCATACGTGGCTTTTATGCAGTCAGCTACAGATTTGATCTCTAATCTCTCCCATTTTTGAAAGTGGTGGTATTGGACTAATAATAATAATAATGATAATTTTGTGTCAGAAATTATTCTGGGTTGAAAGGATTTTTGCAGGAGAAACTCCTCAGGGAATGCCCAAATGAGGCTCCTTTCATATCCCCCAAGAGCTGGGACAGAGATGAACGCTCAATCCGTCATGCAGTACCTGGGTCATGCCAACTTGCCAGCCTTCCAGCTAACAAGGCGAGCTTCTTAACCACTGAGCCACTGCAGGTATCAGACTAATGCCAAGAAAAGCCTTTTCCCCCCAATCCTGTAGAACTGCTGCTAATCGGAGAAGATAACACTGAGCTAAGTGCACAACTGATCTCATTCAGTAGAAGGCAACATTTTACATACTATTTTTATTTTTCTTACTGGCAGATTTCTTATAATTTTCAAATGTTCATTTGAAATAATTGTAGTTCAAACACAAGGCAGCAGCAAAGAAAAGGGATAAAGTAAGTTGGGTGAGCAAACAACAACCTTCACAGCTGTTTCCGTGGCTTCTTGCCCCCCAATAGAAAAAGATGAATCACTAGTAAAGGTTTCCCTTGCTCGAAAGCCAGTCATATCCGACTCCCACCAAAGTAGTCCCTATTTATCTACTTGCAATTTCTTGCTTTCGAACTGCTAGGTTGGCAGGAGCTGGGATGAAGACGGGAGCTCATTTCCATCCTGCAGTACTATGAATCACTGCTCATAGAATAATCTAGAGCCGTGGATCCCAATGTGGGGCACATGCCTCACAGGGGGGCAATCTGATTTTTAAGGGGGGCAATTTGAACTTGTTTAGACCAAATTAATGGCCTTTCAGGCTTCCTCCATGTGAATAGGAGTTCACTTTTTGACTAATAAAAATTATATGTCACCGGGAGGGGGGGGAGAATCAGGATTTTAAAGATGCTTGGGTGGGGCATGGCCAAATAAAGGTTGGGAACCACTGGTCTAGATTCTTTAATTACCTTTTATGTAGATTACATCCCTCCCTCTGTATAGCAAGCAACAAAACTCAAGCATACACCCAATTTAAACAAAACCTTTTTCTTTCAAAACTAGAAGTGTAATTTAATTCTACTACATTATCTTAAGTTTGTATGTTTGGGCATTTTTGGTGATCTATGCACACCCTTCCAATGAATTTTGGACTCAGAAAACTGGCCTAGACACCTCAAATTTGCCACCCTCCTTGAAGGAATGCACATTTCAAAGGTATGTTTTTCTTCCTGGAACATTTTTCAGGTTTACCCTCCTCCGGTAATTTCTATTAACTATGTTCCCTTAAAGACCATGGGAGAAATCCAATGTTGTGCCCATTGTCATGGTGGCATCATCCATCCCTTCCATTCTCCTGAGATCTTGCTAGTTCCCCAAAGCCAGTTAAAACTGCATGGAGGCTGTGGTAGTGAAAGGAAATTCTTCTCTTTTCCACTATTCCATTAAAGAAAATCCACTATTTGGTCTTGTCCTGTAACAGAAACTAGCACTGATAGAAGAAATCTTCACATACCCACAAGTTTGGTTTGCTCTTTGTACCAGTGTGCTGTTTTTGTTGGTGATCTCTTCTATCTCATCTGAGAAACACTTGTTTGCTGGAAGCATAAGCAGCCCTAGTGGTGCAGTGGTTAAGATGCTGTACTGCAACCAAAAGGTTGTGAGCTTGATCCTGACCAGGACTTAAGGTTGACACAGCTTTGTATCCTTCTGAAGTAAGTAAAATAGATACCTAGCATTTTGGGGTCAAAATGCTCATTAACTTGTGAACCGCCCAGAGAGTGCACTAAGTGTAATCACTTTGCTAACCTGGCCAGGTTTGGCTTAAATTATCTCACATACAGCCGTATTAAATACTCAAATGTTCTGAACATTCCCTCGCCCTGCGAAGCTTAAACCTACGGAAAAATGTGGCAAGGATTCTTATCAAACTTGTACAACTTGGAAGAATCAACTGTGGATCTGGATTTCATGAATAATTAATTTTGTAGAACAGCAATTCTATACGATTTCTGGAGGGCAAAAAAAAATTCTGTATGCCTCTTTTACATCGTGCTAATGTTGAATTGTCATTGAGTTGAAACTTAGAATTTAATTTAAAATTATAAATTTATACTTTGGGAAGTTTATAATTTTGTACGTTTGTAAACTTTAAAAGACTAAAAAAGCTCTGAGACACATATACACATAGGAATTATTACCTTTGTATACTTGTAAGAAACACTTGATGTTGACCGACAGCAATTAGCTATCTTTTGCTTCATAGTCTCTCTACAAAACATAAAGTTAGTATTATATATTTTGACAAAAATATCAATTATATATACATTGATTCATTCAGCTCCATTGGTAAATTACTGTCCCAGTGCTGCTCCAGATATTGTATCAAGATTTGAGAAGTGAATGCCTAAAAAACTAGAATTTCTACTGTACTGTCACAAAGGAAAGCTGCAGGCTTTTCAGTGAAAGCAAGCACCCGAAGGAGTATATTCATTGCAAAGCCAGCCAGCCACTGTACAGTGAAAAATGTAAATTAAAAGGAAGAAGAGAAAAACATGCAAGGAGGAAATGATGTAGTGACTTCGATTTCAATTTCGATTTTAATTTATACCCCGCCCTACTCGGCACAGGCCGACTCAGGGCAGCTACCAACATATTTAAAAATACAATACAACAAAACCAAAATACAGAGTGACAAAGCAAAAAAAACAATAAAAGATCTAGAACAATTTACAAAATTACAAAATACAATGCATAAGAGTACAGTACAGTTACAAATAAAAAAACACCAGGGGGGCTGAGCGCCGGCAAGCATGGTGAGTCCCGGCGCTCAGGACCGACAGATCTCCTTTCCCCAAACGGGTCAAGTCCATAAGCGGGGCGATGGCGGACAGTCCATCCTGTTAACCCCCGAGGCGGCCTCTCAAGCTCAGTCCAGGGGCAGGGCCAGGGAGCGACATCAGGTTTAACAAGACCTGACTTCCTTGTGAATGTTTTTCACGTCTCTTGTGCTGCATTCTTATTTATATGTTATTAGTTGCAATAAAAAGCGGAGAGGGAGAGGCAGGTGGACTAGGAAAGGCAGAGAGAGCGGAAGAAGGAGAACAACTTGATCAGACAGCAGAGCAAAGGGAAAAATTATTGGTTATGCTAAATAAAGCATGCTTGTAGGAATGGAAGACACAAAAGAATGCCTTCAGATCAGGGGCCTCTAAGATAATTGCACCAAAGAAAGAAAATACTGTATTTGCCAGCATATAAGACACATCGGAGTATAAGACGCACCCCGTTTTGTATACACATTTTAAAGGGAAAAATTTATTCTTAACTGACCTAGAGAAGAGGGGAGCCCTTCCCTCACTGTCTCCCACCCCTTCCTCTGCATGCAAACATCTACCGTAAGGTGAATTGGCTGAGGAGATTGAGAAAGGGAATGGGGGGAAAAAGGGGGTGGCATCGGTGGTGACTGGAGCTGGGGTAGGGTGACTTCAAAAAGACCCATCTTCCCCTGCCGATCCCCACAAGATGGGGAGAGGGGTATTTTAAACCTGAGATAGGGTGACTGAATTTTCAACATAATTTTGATTACCGGCACACAAAATGCACTCCATTTTTCCGGGGAATTTTAAGGAGGGGAAAGTGCATCTTATTGGCTGGCAAATACGATACTTTGCAAGAAAAATCTTCCAGTACTTGGACATTTGATGTAGTGTTTCTATGCTACATTACTAAGAAAGCAAAGGTTTCCTGTTTGGACTAGCAGTGATTGCATAGGGCCAGTGTGTGTTTGTGAACAACTGCTAAAAACAGGGCACACACACACTTTGGTGGCCAGAAGTATCATATGCTTTAGTGAGGCATGAAGCAGGGCAGGAGGTAAAGACCAGAAAATCATGATTTAAAATCCCATTATACATTCTTCTTTTTCTTTCTTACCTTCTTTCTTTTTTGTAAAGTAACAGGATCAGTAGACATGCCGTGAGAACCACAAGGAGCAAACTCAGGAGTGCACCAACGGCTTGGCTTCTTCCTGACAGACCTTTATGTAAATGATCTTCTACATATGTTTTGTCATTGGTAGTTTCAGCACTTCTGCAGAAGATAGAAGAACCATTTTATTGTATCGATAGAGGCATATTCCCCTGTGCATCGTTCCACCCGGTCCCTTGACTCCCAGCGTGGATGGAGTTTTCAACCTTCTCGGGCCAAACTATCAATCCAAGAAGCAGTAGTGCTTGAAAAATCATTCACTGATGAAGTAAAAAGAATAACAGTACAGTATAGTTTGCTAAATTGTTAATTCTGGAACATAGGGGAAAAAACAATTTGGGAAGAAGTTAATGAACATATTTACACAAGTTAGATGGTTTTAAACCCCAGATTTACATAGCACGGCAGCAAACCTCTTTCAATTAGACTAGCCAACCTCCAACACTGTTTTTGATAAGACTCATCAGCCATGTGTTTGTTCAAAGCCAGAGGATCCGAAGGACACTCGGAATGTAGCGTACGGGGGTAGCCTAGGAAAACTACCATGTTTAGAACAACATGGCATTTACAAGGGGTTCCACCTCACTCCTCCTTGCCATTTTTGCTATTCAACATCTACATGTAGCTTTTGGGATGACCATCTAAGGATATGGGATTGTCTGAGCAGTACACTAGGGCATTCATGCTCTATTTTACCCTGTCACATAAATCAGCTGAGTTGCTTCAAATCCAGAGTAAGCTGCACAAAGACCAATAAAATGAAAATGAATAGATGGAGGCCGTCCGGGTTGATGACTCTAGTTTAGTCAACCTGGTCTCGGTGGAGCTCCACTCCCTCTGAAAGGCCATGTTTTCAGTTTGGGAGCAATCCAAGCTTTGGAGGCAATTCAAATTTGTTACTTAAAACTCAAACATGTTCAGTGGCCCAGGATGCATTTTGTTACTTAGGTGGAGTACCAGTCATGAACTCTTTTGGACAGCATTAATGTGACAATGGTGACCCAAGCTCATATAATATTCCTCTTACAACCAATGAACTTACAACCAATGAACATATCAGAGTAAAAGATTTTAAGCATATCGCTTGTTGAAAATAGTTTTTGCCAAGACTGAGAAATCTGCAGTGGATGTTTGATTAGGCCCTAGCCCAATTCAAATTGTTGATTGTAAGGTTTAGAATTATTTGTGGCTTGGTACCCACATAATTTCAAGACTTCAGATTCTGCCTAATTATTGCCCACTGAGTCATTTCTTAAAAGGAGCTCCTGCCACCAAAGAAAGAATGGTAACAAAAAAGAGGAGCTTTTATATCAGCTCATCAGGTTTATTTATTATCTTTTAGGTATCATATTTTTATCCCTTCCACATTTTTTAATCCCTTCCACAAATTTTACTGAATTAAAATTTACTGAATTAAAAATGTTAAACGCTGACAATTTTAGTACATTTTCTACTCATCTCACTGATTTAATTTTTTATCTTTGGTTTTCAAGAAATTATTCTAATTAGCAGTATACAACAAAATTAAGAAAATAAATTATTCCAGCAGGGCTGGACAAGAAAGATCTGGACCCAGATACAGTGAGAATATTGCTAAATATGTAATTCATAAATAATGGGGGTAATGAATGTATTTTTGTTTTTATAGTGGAACTATTTGCCAATCAAAGCACTCCTAATAAATGGACTGTCCACCATTAAGGAGGGCTACCGCCATGGAACCCACAATGTGTGCTCATTAAATGTTACTGAAGGGATTGTCAGGGTATTGGTTATGGTATTGTATAAGATACCTGTCCTTTTAAGTGTACCTGAATGCTGTGATCAGGTGAATGTAATGAGAGAGTGACTTTGCATAAACTCTACTATAACTTACCACTCTCTCAGCCTATGGATTGTCGGACAACTTTGGGGTGTCTGACCATGACTGTTGACCTACTTGGTCTGCTTTGCACAACTGTCTGGATGAATTTAATTTAATTTAATTTAATTTAATAGTCATATTTATATATGCCGCCCACTCAGGTAGAACCTGACTCAGGGCGGCATTACAACAAGTTCTAAAAACACATAAAAACACTTTAAAAGCCCCATATCCCACCCACTTTAAAAAACCCATATCCCACCCACCCATCCCACCCACTATAAAAAGAAGAAGAGAGAGTTCTTAATTGTTTACATAAGCCAGCAGGCGGGGACAGTGTTCCCATTCGGGCCCCACACCTGCCCGGTCTTCAATCCTTTCCTGAAGGGCAGCAATTCTCTTTGAAGTGAACTGAATCTTTGTTGCCCGGCTTGCAACAAACCTCGGAGGAGGCCTGATCCAGGAAACCTCAGCTAAGTTGCACTGAGCTCAGCACACTGGAATCAAGACTCTGGAAAGCTGGAGATCTAGCGACTGGAACCTGGCCAGGTGATTCCTTTGCTTTCAAACCGTGGAGTTTTCATTGTAAGCAAACTTTTGCAGAACTCTGTGTATGCTTTCATATCGCTGTGCTATTATTTGAGAACTCTAAACCTGCCCAGGGCAAAGCTCTGCAACAACAATACTTTGTTTGCCTTATATGACCTTGAGAGACTTTCTTTGCCAGGGTGAATTTACTGCTTAAGTTATCCAGAGACGTTATCTGTTATTGTTATGTTCTAACCTCAAGTCGTTAATACTTGAGCTGGAGTAAAGCATTCTTTTCTTTGAAACCCATCTCTGCTTGTCTGGCTGTGTGTTGGAAACCAGGCTGCCACGCCCGCTGTTGCCATTAGCTCGCCGCTACTCTCTGCTAACACAGACCAACACCAACAGGGATGTTTCCAATGCAGCCGTTCAAGGGTGAAGTCAACTCTGCTGGCAAGAAGCATACGTGTCAAGTATCCCGGATTGGCCGGGATTTCCCGTATTTTCGGGCTGATTTTCGCCATTTCCTGCCCGGAGCTGCCGCTACCCCGTAATTTGGCAGCGGGGGGGGGGGGGTGAGTTACTGCGCATCCCTTCTGCGCAGGTCCTTTCTACGCATGCGTAGAAGGCTTTTACGCATGCGCAGGCTTCTGTGCAGAAGGGGATGCGTAAAAGCCTTCTACGCACATGTAGAAGTGAGCTGCGCAGAACGGTTCTGCGCAGGTCTGTTCTACACATGCGTAAAAGCCTTCTACGCATGCGTAGAATGGACCTGCGCAGGTCCGTTCTGCGCAGGTCCCGTAATCTCCGGAGCTGCGCTTGACAGGTATGGCAAGAAGTGACAGGCTTTGCTTCTAGAAGGATCACTTACAGCAACGGACAGACTGCCGATGTATACCATGTAAACAAGTACTGGCAATCTGATGATTCATGAAGGAAAGCGGGAATGCCTTCTTTAACCTCCTGACTGCAATGGAAGAAAATAGTTGAGGATGCAAACTTTGTTTTATCTCTGTTACATCTGGAGTCAGAGGAGAACACAACTTCCAAATCATCATCTAGGAGGGGAAAAACCAAAGAAAATATTAAAATGATTTCACAAGAAATGCCACTACAACTCACATATTAATATTCAATACCTATAAAGATATCCTGTCATCACACTCTTTGGATTAGCCTAAATCAAATGAAATATTAGTAGGAAAAGCCATAATGTACTGATCAGGATCTTGAGCAAAATTCGTCAACCTATGTCCTGCCTAGAATAAAGATCTGTAAGGGCAGGCTGAAGAAAAGGATTAAATGGTTCAAGAAAATGGCAAAGATCCAGAAATATCTTTCATTTTACAAGAAGTAAAACATAAATGCATTTGTTTTTCACACACTCAAAGTGTCATGTTGAGTTTTGGAACAGGCATTTCTCAGATACACTTTTAGCATGAAGAGATGCACTTTTAGCACTTTTTTATACTTAAAAGAAGCACTTTATAAGTAAGTCAGTTGTTAAGATATAATACTGAAGACCACCCTGTAATATTATTGCTGCACATGTTTGTTCTCTTCCACTGCAGTCCAGAACGTAATGTTTCTAAGGGAGCCACCTTGAAGATGGCTAGCCTTTTTTCTTGGCACTTGTATCTCACTTTGTGTGATAGCTGTGGAGAGAAGAATGTGTGTGCTACATCTGCAAATGACAGATCAATTACTTTTGTGTTCTTCCTTTATCTGTATGTCCCATCCTATCTGCCCCTGCCAATTCAAAAAGCAACAGCATACACATGAGTGTGTATAAACAGATACCTGTGGTGTGTGTGCATATTTTCCAATCCTACAATTGGCCATCTTAATAGGGCAAAGGAGAAATGCAGCAATGACAAGCTAGATGTCATTAACTTTTTTTTCTGTTCCTCACCTCTGCCTTTTCCAAATGGGAAACAAAATAAAATTGGAGTATTCCAAAGGATAAGATTGTAGTGGAGGTGGATAAGAAAGGGAAATTGTCTTGTTTGTGCTTTCTTCTATCTCAAACACCTTAACAGTGTTGCCTTTGTGTTCAGAAATGGTCCTGAAAACAGGACCAAGTATCAAGGGGAAAGAGAGAAAGAATGAAAACAGAATGAAAGAGAATTTATGCATTCTTACATTTTTTTGTCTCATTCAAGCAGTCAAGAATAGGAAATATTTTAGTAATAGGTTGGATAATGAGGGAAGTAGATGGTAGGTACCATAGTATCCTTCTGGATATGCTGATGGGGTTAGAAATTAATAGGTCACCTTTGTGGTGGCTCTATTCCTTCCTGGCCAGCTGTGTCCAAATGGTAAAACTTGGAGAGGTTGAATCGGCTCCATGGACCCACCATTATGACCCCCCTTGGGGTTTGACCATCTCCCCAGTGCTTTTCAACATTTACATGAAGCTAACTGGGATGAGCTCATCTGGAAATCATTTTCAGGAAAAATGCCACTGGCATGAATTTGTTTAAGGTGGATTCCAGTTTGCCATGAAGTGACGATGTTTTCATGTATGTTTTATATATGTTCACTGCCCTGAGTGACCTTTTCGCCAGAAGGACAGTATATCTATATCTATATCATCATCATCATCATCAAAGAGATGCTATATTGTTAGGTTACAATCGACAAAATCCCACTGTAAGCTCTGACAACTTTATTACATTTTTGCATAAATGAGTTCTAAGCTCATTGGAAGTTAAAAAGTTAGAACTTTAGGAAACAACAAAACAATAACAATAAACAACACAACTCTTGATACTGAGGTTAGTGACCCCACTTGTTATAGAATTGTAGGTTGTTAGAATACATTGGTATTTACCTTGAATATAATATTTAGCTTTGTCAGAAGATCCTATTCTCCGGAAAAAGGTTCCTGATGTTTTAACCTGGCATATATTAGCTCCCACACACTCCTGGTGGTTAGAATTGGTGATAGAAGAAAGCTGAATATCATAAATGTAGATATCACCATTGGCTCTAACATCACCAGCAGCATTGTATAATCTGAAACAGAAGAGTTTTAAATTGAGACACATGATAAACAATTGTAACCACAATTAATACCAAAAAGGAAAGTTTCAGGATCATCTAGCATTTGTAAGGATTCTACCTCTATGTTACTTTCCTTATTTGCTGGTGTATAAGATGCATTGGAGTATAAGGCGCACCCCATTTTTATACACATTGTTACTGGGGGGGGGGGAGAGAGAGAGAGAATAATTTTCTACAGTTAAACTCCAGGAGCCAGGGAGGGCAGGATTGGCTGGGCAAGATCACTCCTTTGAAAGCTGCCCTTCACCTGGCTCTTAGCAGTAAGTGGTGGCTGCCGAACCGCACCAGAACAGGGAGGGGGACTGTTACAGGTGTATAAGACTCACACTGTTTTTCCGGTGTATTTTAAGGGGTGTTTACATCTTATACACCAGCAAATACGGTAATTACAATTTCAAGTCCAGTTTCATCTAACAGATGGGTCACCACACTACAGCTCCAACTAATCCATGATGGCCAGCATCCTGTTATGTATCTCTACCTGTCCCACAGGAGTGGTATCAACAGATTGCTCAACAGATTAAGCAGTCCCTTTTCCAATTTTAACGGTGACATCATATCATGTTTGAGTGACATGCATCCCAAAATAAAAATCGAAACACTTTAATTCAGGGGTTCTCAAGCTACGGCCTGTGGGCTGTATCTGACCTGCAGCACCATTCCATCCAGCCACATCCTCGCTCCTGCCACCTTCACCGCTGCCATCCTTGTCCTCTCCGCCTAGCTTGGCATGTCTCTAACACCAATCCATAGCAGGGCAGAGGTTGTAAGGCGTCTTACGTCAAGCCAGGCAGAAGAGATAAGGAAGGCAGCGACGGTGGCAGAAGCAGAAGATGCATGCAGCTGCCTGCATCTTTCCCGGGGGCCGCTTTGGCTGAGCATGGGCAAGGACAGTCAGGACCCTTCCTTCACCCACAGCAGGCTGGTAAGCAGGGAAGTGGCGGTGGCGTGGTGTGTGTGTGTTGGTGGGCTGGACTGGTGGCGTGGAGGGGAGTGTTGCCAGCAGCGGCATATGGTAAGCATTGGCAGCAGCATGGGGGAGTGTTGGTGGGCCGGACTGGTGGCATGGGGGGAGTGTTGGCGGCGACAGCATTGGGGGAGTGTTGGCAGCAGCGATGGGGAGAACACCAGTCCAGCCTCCTAACAGTCTGAGTGGGCATGATCTGGCTCCCAGCTTAAAAAGGTTGAGAACCCCTGCTTTAATTAATGGAAATCTGCTGCAGCTGGTGAAATTAATCCAACTCTACAAGGGGAGCTATGTAACAAGGATACTCATCCATATTCCCAGATGTCCTGTGTGTCTAAATATGTAGATTGTTTTGTGCTGTCGCTTGTTGCTATAATTATTTTTCCATTAGGAAAAATTATTTTGCAGTAGAA
The DNA here is from genome assembly GCA_035047305.1 of Bradypodion pumilum. NCBI lineage: Eukaryota > Metazoa > Chordata > Lepidosauria > Squamata > Chamaeleonidae > Bradypodion > Bradypodion pumilum. Next base: position 96,615,884 of record JAWDJD010000001.1, read on the forward strand.
GACAGATGTTCTACTCAGTTCCTGTTAACCCATCCAGAAAGTTATTCAGTCTGTTTCATAAAGGAACCTTATCATGTTTTTTTCCTAGAGAAATCACATACCTGTTATAAATATCACCCAAAGTGAAATTCTTTCCTGTTGCTGGATTTGTAATTGTGCCATTCCTTATGTTTACTTCTTGGGGTTTCACAGCACAAGCAGCCCGAGTTTCCCATGTAATGTAATAGGCACAATTCTCTTCATCAATCCTAACAAGAAATATTTCAGAAGTGAGCTACATATTTACCAGCAAAGTAAGTACAAATAATATAGGTGAAGCATAGGGAAAGCTACAAGATTTAAAAAGCAACACAAAACATATTTTCTAATCATCACCCTTATGGTATTATGAGCTGGCTGGACAGCTCAGTGGTTCAGTTATCAGGCTATGAAGCCAAAGGTTGGGAGTTTGATTCCTCACTGTGACTCCAAGGAGTAGAGCCAGCTTATGTAGCCTTGGTCAAACTGCACAGTCTCAGAGCGCACCAAGGAAGAAAATGATAAACCGATTCTATATATCCGTGATGGTGAACATTTTACTTCCACTTCCAGGAGTGATGAGGGCGGCGCAGGCCAGATGAATCGCAGTAAACCCATTCATGTTGATTTATGGCGGCTTGGGCTTCTGGGAATTGAAGTCCAAGAACACCTGGAGTGCCAAGGTTCGCCATCACAGATAACTGATAGAATACAATTATTATTATTGTGGCATATGTATGACCAGGGGTGCAGTTGAGCAATGTGTTTATTTCTTCTTATAGTGTGCCTCCTTTAACATCCATCCTCCACTGATTAGGTTTTTACAATTATCAGAAGCATAATTTTATAATCCAGAAGACAGCATTTCATAATCTCAACCCGTGAGAAAGAAACCTAACAATCTAAAGGGGGAAAGCTTCCAGAGGGAAGGCTTTTTAAGGGACTTCTACAAACTGAAATAGGAACTCAGGTTGACCATGCTAAACTAGGAAATCCCTACTGAATCTCCATGGCTAATTGTGGTAAATCACAGTCTGTAGAGATTCTGCTACATATCATGGCAAGGGAAGCGAGGAGATATTACTGTTCTCTATTAAAGGATTTTTCTTTTTCACCACTCTGATGTATACCAGACAGAAACTTGTGTAACACTGTGGTGTCTGACCAAGGGAAAGGAAGACACATTTAAAGACTAACTGAATGAATGGTAACATTGCACGATTTTGCTACCATGAATAACACGTGTGATTTACATATCGAGTGTGCTGATTCCAAATCTGAGCTCAGAATCTGCCTATCACATACAGATTTTAAGTTATAGGCATGTCATAGCTGTTAAAATGGTATTGGGTAATGTATTTTTACATGGAAACATTGTAACAGTTGCATCTACCACTGTACCTGCTACTGCCTCAGCTGAATCACATGCCCTGGTGGCATGCATGTTCCAGCAGTGGCCATGCATGTCTGGGAAAGTCAGTGAGCTGACGTCAAAAATAGGTATATAAGGTGAGATGGACCAAGGGCTTGTCTCTAGTATGAAACTATCTTATTGGATAGTACAGCTAGGCCATAGTGAGTCTGCTTTGAGCTAAAGATGAGTAGGTGCAGAGATATTAACAAACCAGTCAATTTTTGCTATATTTGTAGCCTGCGTGATCAATACAAGAACCTAACCAAGAGGGTGAGATTTGCTTACTTAAGATCCTGACGTCCTAGCCAGAATCAGACTTCAGCTTTGGACTCAGCACACTTGCTTTAGTATAAGACACATGGATTAGACCAAGTAGCAGACTCTGTGTGTGTGTGTGTGTGTGTGTGTGTGTGTGTGTAGTGATGTAATTATATAATTTGTGTGAAGAAGCAGTGATACAAAACAAATATGTATGTTGGAAGGTATTATAAGTGTCATGTTGCTAAACATGACTTCTTCCCTCTCCAACCTACAATAACAAATCAAATTCAGTGTATATTTATTGTATTTGTATGGCACAGCTTTCTTTGTATTATTTTATGGAGAACATCACTATTGATGCTGTTAGTCATCTGTAGATATTACAGCCCAGATTGCATTCAAGGATAATGAATAATAATAATAGTTTACACTTTAAAGGACCACTTTGTTGGACAAAAACTGACAATCTTTTCTTCTCTGCAAAGGGACATTGCAAATATGATGATATATCCTTCATTCGCTTAATATACAAGACAGCTTTGAAGAACATGTAGAAAGCTGAAGAAAGAAGAAATGTGTTCCCCCCATTGGAATGGATACAATCCTATACTTTACCTATCAAATCTTGGCATGCCGACAGTTTTCCCACATTTCAGTTCTATAACAGTTGTTGCTTTCTTGTTCTTCTTTTGACATTCATGACCATTTGAGTAACTGACAAGCACTTTATCATCTGGAACAAAGCATCAATACTTTCTAAACTGACAACAAAAGTAAGACTCCCAAATCAAGCTTTTGAAAGAATCAGGACATAAAACAATGTTTGAAAATAAACCAACATTTTAAACCATGCTAGGCACCACCACTACTAATTCTCTTATCAACACCTGTTCCTTTGACCTAGAATTAAAACCCAATCAAAATACAAGATTTTAGACCTGACCAAATGGATTTTGTAGTAAGTTAATTTAGTTTTAACCCTATATTTAGGGTTTAAAAAATTCTCATATCATTAATGGCATATTAAGAAACATGCGGCAGGCATGACTAGACACTGGAGTGCATGGAACACTATTTATCTTCCCACTGACATGGCACTTATTTATCTACTTGCAATCTCTTGCTTTCGAACTGCTAGGTTGGCAGGAGCCAGGACAGAGACAGGAGCTCACTCTGTAGTGCAGCACTCAGGTCTCGAACTGTTGACCTGCTGGCCTTCCAGTCATCAAGTTTAGCCTCTTAACCACTAAGCAGTCCACTCAATTGCAACAGAACAGGACTACAGCTATAGATAATGATGTACTGAAGGTAGTAGTTTTCCACACTTCATTAAAAGCCTATTTTAGGTATTCCTCATGGGAGGAGATAGAATGACAAAACGTAAGGCAGCATTCAGATGTAAACATAAATCATTATTAAACAAGCTTCATAAAATGCACATTCCTTTTTACGTTAAATATTTATTATACATAAGCACGAAATGCCATTTACTGCCTTCTTTCTTTCTTCAAAGCATGAGCTCCAAAACATATACAGTACTATACCTGTCACGTTCAGTTTCTGTGTATGTACTAATCCCAGAACCTGTACAGCCCCATTCTGATTTTTTCGGCAAACGCTTGCTCGTTCAGGGCAACCAGTAGGTCCTTCATGGACTCTTTGGCAGAGATTCATGTAGTAACTATAAATCAGATAAATGAAAGAGACAGCTTAGCCATGCATCACGAACAGGCCCCAAACAGAAACATGACATTTACTTAAAGCATTTGCACTCTGCTTTTCAGCAAAGAAAAAATCAAGGGCTCCAGGCACTCTAGGCTAACAAGTCTAAAAGCCTGTAAAAAGCCAGACCCTGCAAGTTGGACAAATAATGAAGATCAAGTAAACTTGTATAACTGCTGTTAAGTTTCACTATTTATAGAGAAGAACAAATCACTCTAAAGGGGGCTGACACACAATCGTACCTGAGCCTGGAAATTTTACTTGGCATCTTCTGTGGATTGGAGATTTCAGCAGACATATCCTACATGCTCTGAAATACACCTTCACTGCTATAGGGGCTTCTTCTTCTTGTGCCAAATCCGATAATGAATAATGGCAATCAGCCATTAAGATTGTCCTGAGAATATACCGGTAATGCACTGGCCTTTCATTTGGCTTCTGCATCGCAGTGTGACACCTGTACCACTGATCCAGTTCCATGAGTCACTTTCTGGTCCCAAACCCTTTTGGCACACAAAGTCCTCATCAGCCCCAGGCCAGTATTGATGAAGCTGCTGCCCTCCATCAAGGGGGTTTAATCCATTTTGGGACCCTGTCTTTGTGGACTTTGCCACCCAAGTTAACCACCGCCTGACGATCAGTGTTGCATTGTTGACAATATGGTCTACTCTGTTACCATAGCAGGATACCTGGCTATTGCTTGTCTTTCAAAAGAGAGCACAGATATTGAAGGAGCAGAATTGTGCCCATCTGTAACATTGTATTTACATGGAATCCAGCATGTGTAAAGATGAAAACACATGGACATGAACACAAAGATACCACACTTAGTATAATCAGGGTATGATTTGCAAATAAATGTCACTTTGTGTTCCTAATTTAACAAATTTTCAACACGTGTGCTATATATATCAAATCTGTGCTGGTATCTACTACTACACACTATCGTCATGTCCAACCTTTATTTTGTGGGATCAACAGGTGTTATGCAAATTGTGATTTACTATTGCCAGGGATATAAAAATTTGGGCTGACTCTGGCAAACAAAAAGTTGCAGTTGGCAACCCAGGGGCCACCCACGCCATGCAGTGCAGAAATGCCTCTGATCTCTGCTTGCTGACTCTCCAAACCTGGAAACCATTTTTGACTCCTCGGCTGGGAAGGAGTTGGAGGAGGAGTGGAAAGCAAGGGTACTCTGATCAGAACATCCTTCAAATGCCTAACTAATGCTGTACCTAGTCAAATGCCTAACTAATGCTGTACCTAGTCTCTAGCTCCCAGCTCAGGAGAAAGGCTGGCACCTCAGAAACATAATAGGATTGTGAAGAGGACAAGGCCTCTCCCTTTTCAGCAATACAGTCAAAACATTATCTGGGTCTGTTGTTGTTGTTGTTGTTGTTGTTGTTCTGCTGTGTCCGAATCTCAATATTGGCGATGAAGGCTGTCTTGAGAATATAATGCAGTGGCCTTTCATCTGCCTTCCACATCACAGCGTGACACCCGTACCACTGATCCAGTTCCGTCAGTCATTTTCTGGTCCTCAATCCTTTTGGCACGCAAAGGCCTCCTCAGCCCAGGACGGTATTGATGAAGCTGCTGCCTTCCCTCAAGATGGGTTCAAGTGGGATTTAATCTGTTTGGGTTCTGTCACCCTTCCTTGTAGACTTTGGCAGCCAAGTCCTCAACTAGACAAGGCTCTCTGAATCAACAGAATTTACAGGAGTTGACTCATCAAATCTCCACTGATTCAACGGGCCTATTTTAGTTGCAACTTACTACTGGATTTCAGCCATTGACATTTTCCAGATCAAAGCTTCTTGGATTTTCTACCATCCTATCTACCCACAATAAATGATTTGAACCTCTACACATCTATTGCACTTATATATTGTATAAACTCTCATCATTTTCATCTAAATTCTTTCCTACCTAGCATTTCTTGAATCACACCAAAGTATCCCAAAAATGCAGGGCCATATCTGGTTGCAAGATGAGTGACAGCAGCATTTCTAGTCAACAGACAACCCATTGTCAAAGTTGTAGCCTTTGTCTATCTTCCTCTTCTGTGCCTTGACCAGACATGAAACTGCCAATACGAAGGCACCTCTTAGTGAGTTCATTCTGCAGCTCCCTTCACCTAGTGTGAGAAAGATCAGTTGGCAACACAAGGTTGCCGTTACCGGAATACCCCCAATTGTGGTTCAAAAATACCACAATCTTCAAGGAGGCTCTGTGTACCCCACCTTTGTCTATATCATCTTGCTATATGTTTCTCACACTATATTGCATTAAGACCATACACACAGGACTATAGTAAACATCTAATTAAAATGAGTTTACAACCAGGGTTAATAAAAACAGACTCACGAGCTGTCCTTGTCAGCAAAGACCCATGATCCTGTAAGAGATGAGAGCACTCTCAAATCATAGGTTTTGTGCTTCTGAATAAACTTGCATTCCATTTTTCTGGGTGGACACACAACTTGTGTTTTCCATTCAAATGTTACAGCGCAGCCAAGAGTCTCACTCAAGAGCTGAGGGACCCCATCACCAACATCTTCATCACACTTGAAAATAATTGTAGATTCCCGGTGCCCAGCTACTGTAAGAAATATGAATGCACATCTGTTATTACAAGGAAGTGTAACAACACAGTTAGTTTCTGTGGTCATATTGAGACAATTTTAAATATGTCTGTGTTCTCTATATAATAACATTTGCTATTACATTGTAACATAAAACAGAGGAGATTTTATGTTGCCAGTGCAACATCAGAAAGGACAGTGCAACAGAAGCTACTTAGGTGACACTTGCAATTGGACTTCTATATGTAGGGCAAAGAAAGCAGATTTATTAGCATTGTATAGAATGGCATCTCTGAAGTTGTGCGACCAGACAGAACAGTATTCTGTAAGACATTCCTGCTAAGAGGTAGCGGCCCTAATTAAGGGCATTGAGAGAGTGTATGATTAGATGGCCAAACTAGACTGTGCTGGATCTGACTAAATAGGGTTGCCTCGAAGTGCCGTATGCTATCTGGTGCAATTTTTGCATCCACATGCAAGGATGAGATGGTTTCAGAGCAGGAAACGATACAACACCTCAAGCGACTCTATTTAGTCTGTTCTTCCCTGTAAAAGAACAAAGACAAATAATAAAACAAGATCCTGTTCATGTGCTCCAGTCCCCTGAGGTGGGGCAAGAAAAGGTCAGCGGGTGGTGATCGGAGCTCTTCTCAGCCAGAGAAAAAATGGAAGAGAGCAGTAGGCAAGTGGTTGTTGGAGGTGCTGCAGTAGTACTGCACCCTGCTCACTTCCAGCCTCTGTGAAAGCCATTGTTTGCTGTGCCTGTGCCGTGCCTTTACCTTCATCCACTGCTGGTTTGCACCAACAGCACCAAACTGCACTTCAATATCTCCAAATTACATTTCTTTTACCCGTGGGCCACAGAGAGTTTTTTATTACTGTAATAAAGTGGTCATTCCTTTGGCCAAACAACATCTGTTTTAGTTGCCTTATCTGGCCCACAGTGAATTTCCCCTAGCAGGTCACTTAGCAATTGGCTGATCTGATGGGCAAGCTCTATGTTGCTGTTTTCCCCAAAAGGTCATCAGCAATTGCTACAGGATGCAAATGTTTAGGTCCAATTCACCGTCTGCATTCATTCTAACTGGCCGTGTTGGAAGGTGATTTTACAAATTGAAATCCAAAGAGGTAATCCATCTAATAGCTGAGATTAGCATATATATTTCTTCTTCTGTGCTTACTGTTCTGCCAACTTGCTCTCACTCATGACAGGCAAAAATGAACACCCAACCGGGTGGCAAAATATTGTTGGTACCCTTGCCTACCATTTCCGCAGAAGCCCCATTTGTTATCTTTATCCTTATTTTCAGTAGTGGCACACCAGGGCCGCTCGTGCTGCTCCATAATGCATTCGTTATAACTATGACCCTTGTATTGGAAAGGGAAGACACAAAGCTCACCCATTTCAGTCACTGTAAATAAAAGGGGAAACTGGTAAAAGGTACTGTGGACTGCACTAATGAAATATACTGCTCAAAAAAATAAAGGACACACAAAAATAAGGCATCCCACGATCTGAATGACTGAAATACTGTATTCCTATTGTTGTTCACATACTGTAGTCGAATGTGCTGACAACAAAATCACACAAAACTTAACAATGGGAATCAAATTCATCAACCCATGGAGGTCTGGATTTGGAGTTATACTCACAGTGACAGTGGAAGAAAACACTACAGGCTGATCCAACTGTGATGTAATGTCCTTAAATCAAGTCAAAATGAGGCTCAGTAGTGTGCGTGGCCTCCACGTGCCTGTATGACCTCCCTACAACGCCTGGGCATGCTCCTGATGAGGTGGCGGATGGTCTCCTGAGGGATCTCCACCCACACCTGGACAAAAGCAACCCCCAACCTCTGGACAGTCTGTGGTGCAACGTGGCATCAGTGGATGGAGTGAGACATGTTCCAGATGTGCTCAATCGGATTCAGGTCTGGGGAACGGGTGGGCCAGTCCATAGCATCAATGCCTTCATCTTGCAGGAACCGCTGACACACTCCAGCCACATGAGGTCTAGCATTGTTGTGCATTAGGAGGAACCCAGGGCCAACCGCACCAGCATATGGTCTCACAAGGTGTCTGAGGATCTCATCTCGGTACCTAATGGCAGTCAGGCTACCTCCGGCGAGCACATGGAGGGCTGTGCGGCCCTCCAGGGAAATGCCACCCCACACCATTACTGACCCACTGCCAAACCGGTCATGCTGGAGAATGTTGCAGGCAGCATAACATTCTCCACGGCGTCTCCCAGACCCTGAAACGTCTGTCACATGTGCTCAGTGTGAACCTGCTTTCATCTGTGAACAGCACAGGGTGCCAGTGGTGGACCTGCCAATCTTGGTGTTCTCTGGCAAATGCCAAACGTCTTGCATGGTGTTGGGCTGTGAGCACAACCCCCACCTGTGGTCATCGGGCCCTCATACCACCCTCATTTTTTAAAATTTATATTCAAATTCATGGAGTCTGTTCCTGACCGTTTGAGCAGACACATGCACATTGGTGGCCCTCTGGAGGTCATTTTGCAGGTCTCTGGCAGTGCTCCACGTGTTCCTCCTAGCACAAAGGCGGAGGTAGCGGTCCTGCTGCTGTGTTGTTGCCCTCCTACAGCCTCCTCCCCGTCTCCTGATGTACTGGCCTGTCTCCTGGTAGCGCCTCCATGCTCTGGACACAACGCTGGCAGACACAGCAAACCGTCGTGCCACAGCTCACATTGATGTGCCATCCTGGATGAGCTGCACTACCTGAGCCACTTGTGTGGGTTGTAGGCTCCGTCTCATGCTACCACTAGAGTGAAGGCACCGCCAGCGTTCAACAGTGACCAAACCATCAGCCAGAAAGCAAAAGAACTGAGAAGTGGTCTGTGGTCACCTCCTGCTGAACCACACCTTTATTGGGGATGCCTTGCTAATTGCCTCTGGTGTCCACCTGTTGTCTCTTCCATTTGCACAACAGCATGTGGAATTGAATGTCAATCGGTGTTGCTACCAGGGTGGACAGTTTGATTTCACAGAAGTGTGATTGACTTGGGGTTACATTGTGTTGTTTAGTAATTTTTTGGAGCAGCATATAAACATCCAGAAAGAAAGAAGTGTTTTGAGGACAGGTAACTGTCATACACATTCATATTAAGGAACTAGTGCCGCCTAATGTGGATGACATTGAAGAGCCTGCAGCAACTAGAGACTGCGTTGTGGTCGCAGCAAAGTGGAAAATAACATCAATGACTAATCTGCTCTTTTCTAAAGCCCCATCTTCTTATATCACAGAGGGTGCACACCAAAAAGATGTGTGGGATAAAAATTGGGCATACGTAACCTTATGATGCCCAAAACCAGAGATGCAAGCCTATAACTTGCACTTTGCCAACCTTTCAAGGGTCATCTGCAATATGCACCTGTGCAGACACTCAACATTATGAAGATGTGTGCCTTTGGAGCTTTATCCCTCCTTCCATTACCCTCAATCAATATTAGGCCAACACAAACATGAGATACTGCAAGCACTTAATTCAAGGTTAAATAAGCCAATGCCCTCTGGGGAAACTCAATCTTAACCCCAACAACTTAAAAATAAATAAATCTGGCTATCAAGCTGGGAAGCTGCTTCTTCTGAAAGACCACAGTGAAGAGGAACAAGCCAAGGAGATTGTGGTCTTTGTCTTAGGATCAGATTAACCATACATCTCAATCAGCTTCAGATAATGAGGGCAAGATTTCTGACACGTTGGTAGCAACTTTAGGAAGCCTTACCTGGTGGACACGCATCACCACTTTTGTACTGTAAAATGACAGTTTCATCTTGATGCTGATAGTCCATTTTCATGTCTTTTATACTGCCAAACGAGGCAGCTTTGTTGCCAGAGACCAGGCACACTGCTGCATCTCTACATTTTCCTTGAGGAACATTTTGTGCACCAGAGCACACTCCTATTTGGTAACTCCTGTGCCCTGAAGACACCTGAATGACAGAAAATATGACACAATTACTAAATTATGAACTAGGTATATGTGAAATGACAAAATGTCTCCATATATCTAAAAAAACCTAAATAGATTAGGAACAAAAAACTAAAATGATATCCCTGTCACCTTGTTTTACAGAGTTACCCTATTTTTGGACTATAAGATGCACCTGACCATAAGACGCACCTAGTTTTCAGAGCAGGAAAACAAAAAAAAATATTTAGTACTGTATTTTGCACCACCAACCAGTGGTGGCGCTGCAGGGGAAATGGGCAGGCAGGCCAATTGCACTGAGGAAGGAAGTGATACTCTAGCCTAGCCTCTTGCTCTCCTTTCAACAGGAAGCATGTTTCCCCCCTCCATTTTGCCCACGTGGAGTAGAGACAAAGGCATCAAGGTAAGTGAAACCCTTTCTTTTTAAGCACAGGTTTGGTTTCCCACTTAAATGCATTGGGAACATACAAACAGAAAACTTTTGAATACAAGAAATTTATTTCCAATGCATTTAAATGGGAAATTGCGATTTTCACCCTCTAGTGGCCACTTGTTTTTCATATGTTTCCCCCGCCCTGCCCCGGAACAGCTGAGAGCAGCAGTAGAGGTCTTCAGCCAGCTGCAACTCTTGTAAAATATCCTTTTACAACAGCCACAGCTGGCTGAAGACCAGCATTTGGACTGTAAGACGCACCCTCATTTTCTCCCTACTTTTGGGGGAGAAAAGGTGCATCTTATGGTCCAAAAATATGGTAATTAAAGGGAAAGCAAGGAGTAGCAGAACAAAAATTATCTTGGGTAATAGATTTAACTTTGGTGGCTATTTGAAGAAATCAGTACAATTGTATGAATTTGTACTGTGGAATTATGGCCATACTACTTTAAACTCCTCCAGTGTTGTTCTCATTTAACCAGTTACAAACTCTTGGACTTCCTCTAAATTTGTCCTATTATAATTCTGGAAAAGAAGGAACAGGGAATTTCCAACTTGACTTCCCTCCCATAAAGATTAAGTTGGGGTGCCCAAACTATGGCCCACAGGTTGGATATGGCCCCCAAAGCCATTCTATCTGGCCTGCAATGCCCTCACCAAACCAGAAAGTGAATACAGACACTTCTGCACATGTCCAGATGCGTCCATATTTACTTCCTGGTTCAGCGCGGACATCCTCACACATATGCAGAAACGTCTGCGTCGAACCAGGAAGTAAATATGGCCGCTTTCACGCATGTGCAGAAGTGTCCATGCCGAACCAGGAAGTAAATATGGACGCATATGTGCAAACACACCCTGTTCTGGGGACGTGGTCTGGCCCACTTAGTTGTTCTGGGGGCATGGTCAGATCAGCAGCCAAAAAAGTTTGGGCACCCCTGGATTAAGCCATTCTGCTGACCCCATCTCAGGAAGGATGCCTAGATCTAACTGCCTCTAGATTTCCCTATTTTTAGAAAGTTATTAGTATTAAACAGGTGAAATTAGTCAAATCAAGGAGCAGAAACCTATTGGCCCAACCAGCATGGCTGCACGTCAAAAGGAGTGAAACTCAAAACAGCCACACTTTGGTGTTCCACACCATCAGAACAGAGGCAGTGAAGTTTGAACTCAAGAGCTACAGGAAGCAAAATAGGCATGCTACCCCTGAGCTATGGCCATATCATGCTGCCGTCTCTTCCTCTTCTATGACAAACAAAAAAAGATGATATCAAGAGTGCAGCTCCCTTATTTGCAAAAGTAATACATCACCGTGTAAAGTTTTCCAGAAAGGCTTGACAGATTGAAAGAGTAGTGCATCTGCTCATCGGTCACTGAACAGCCCAAAACATCCACTTTATCAGGGCATACAACTGAAGTGCTCCATTCAAATATATATTCACAGGCTGACTTTTCTATCATTTTGGGATTGCCCTGTTAACCAAAACACAAGCAAAAGAAATAAAATGCTTAAGTCTGGTAATCAACTAAACAAGTCTGAAGCCTAAACCTATCTTGAATGATAGCTGTGTTTAGAAATGAAACTTATTCTAGAATTCAATGATTCCATCCTAACTCTGTTTTAATGCCTCTCTTTATTTGATTGTTTTATATCTATTTATTTATTTTTAAAAACCCAGAGGAATTGGGATTCATGAAAACTAGAGAAATCAAAATACAAACACAGAGGAAAGTACCAAAGTCTTTAATATCCTTTTCAAAAATATAGAAAGAGCTGTTGATCAGGTCTATTATTTGGGTGGTAAAAAGGAAACATTTTCAGCTACTGCAAATATATTTTATTTTATGAACAGTGCTGTTGAATATTTCCTGATTTCCACTTTTAAATTAGTGTTCAGAATTATTATTATTATTTCAATTCTTCTTCCAAAACAAAATATCTTCACAACAAAACAGGTAATTCTTACCAGACTTGTTCCTCTGTTGCAATGAAATACAATACGAGAAGAATAGTTCAGTTTTTTATCTTCTGAACAAGGAGTGGTACTATTGAAAGTAATGTATACTTCGTTTGTCGCAGTGTTCAGCTTGGGAGGTCCAGTAACACGACCAATGTCCTAGATTTTAAAATATAAATATTAATACACATTAATTTTGTTATGGTACTTTAGAATATGTCTAGTCTGATTTTTCAATAAACCAGTTCCATTGCACTTTTTAAAAAATTGATGTGTTTTAAAACCACTTTTTATTTATATGCTTCAACATTACAGTTTTTAAAGTGGTACCTTTTTGTTTTCATTCTACTTTATCTTGAGTCCCATTATTTTGTGAGAAAGGTGGAATAAAAATCAAAGAATGAATGCTCAGCAAGGGATGACTGAATTCTAGATAGAAGAGGTACTCAAGTAGTTAAAACGCTGAACTCGACGACTGGAAGGTCAAAGTTCGATTTCCGAGTACTGCATGATGGAGTGAGCGCCCATCTCTGTCCCAGCTCCTGCCAACCTAGCAGTTTGAAGCAAGAAATTGCAAGTAGATAAATAGGGACCACTTCAGTGGGAAGGTAAACAGTGTTCCATGTGTTGAGGCATGCCTGCCACGTGTCCAAAGAAACATCTGCAGACACAGACAGAGCTGGTTCTTTGGCTATAACAGAGATGAGCACTGAACCCTAGATCGGATACCACTGACTTTCAAGCAAAGGCAACCTTTTACGGAAGGAGGAAATGACACAGAGAGAGAGATGAATAAACTGGATATGGTAAGAACAGCTTACAAAGTGACACAGGACAACGTAGGAAAACTGTGAGTGATGCCACATTAGATTATGGGCAGAATATTGGGACTTGTGGAAAACTGAGCATCTCGCCCCACCTGAGGAGATATTAGATAGGGAAATTTAGATTAGCTTTCTCCTCATATTTCCATTTGCTACAAATATAAGAACCTGGAGAACACTGAAAATACACCTCCCGTGCCGGCAGTGAAACAGCAAAACACTTCATTTCATACTGCATTATGTATAGTAGAGCTATGAGCATGTTTCTTTGGATGAATGGGCATGAGAGCAGGCAGGATTGCTTACTTATGGGTTTCCATCTTTCCTTCTTCAAACTACTCCTTTTCTCCACAAGATCAAAAGTGAATAAAGAGCAGCACAACAAAATGCATACTCAAAAATCCCTATTTTAGAAGGGGGGAACCCACAGAAAACAAAACACAAGCTGTGTAAAGATATAACACAAGTTTCATAAGTGTCCGAAATTTCTATACAGTAGAACCCGTATAGCAATTTTAATCCGTTCCACGGAGCTGATCACTATGTGGTTTTTGTTGTTGTACGATCTTCCCTATGGGGAAAACCGTACAATGATGTTTCGTGCTAAGCTGTTTTTCCCATTGGAAAATCGTTGTACGGGTTTTCCCATAGGAACAATCACTACGCGGAATGGCTTTCCCCCCTCCAAGCCTCATCGCTATGCGATTTCATCGCTGTATGGGGCGATCGTTATACGGGGTTCTACTGTACTGCTAACTAGCACTTCACAAAGAATTAGAGCTATGCCATACTGCTGGAGAAGGGGAGTTGGCTTACAGGAAGGAGGTTGAGATGCTGACGGAGTGGTGTAGGGAAAACAATGTATTCCTCAATGTAAAAAAGACAAAAGAGATCATTGTGGACTTCAGAAAATGCAAATTGAACATTCAGCCACTTATTATTGAAGGGAATTGTGTGGAACAGGTCTCTGTGTTTCGATTTCTGGGAATGGAGCTGAGATGATCTGACATGGGGAGCAAACACCAAAGCTCTGATGAAGAGAGCACAGCAGAGGTTATACCTCTTGAGAATCCTCAGGAAGAACAATCTTTCAAAGGACGTGCTGTTGGCATTCTACCACTGTACCATAGAGAGTGTGTTAACCTATGGTCTGTGTGTATGGTTTGGGAGTTGTACAGCTAGGGAAAGAACAATGCTGTCCAGGGTCGTAAAGACTGTGGAAGGAATAATCGGGTGTACTCTTCCCACTCTAGATTAAATCTATACAACCAGGTGTTATAAGAAAGCTGTAGGGATTGTGCAAGATAGTACACCCCCCGGAAATGATCTCTTTCAGCTTCTGCCTTCTAGAAGAAGGTATAGGCTCATAAAGACCAGGACCGGCCACTTGAGAAATAGTTTCTACCCAAAAGCGGTTCTGGCTTTGAATGCAGTGAAATACAGTTTATGAGGGAGCTTCTGTATATAGTTTTTAGAGTTTTAGAGTCTTAGAGTTTTAGAGCTTTTAGGGGTTAAATGTGTATATGTGGGGTTGGAGTATGTTGATAATTTTGTACAGTTGTATTTTGTTTAGGTTTTGCTGGGTCGATAAGTAGATTTTCAATCTCATTGTTCTGTGCAGGACAATGACAATAAAGATTTATCTATCTATCTAAATTAGCACTCAGTATCCACACTCACACAGGGAAGAGAAAATATGCAAAGACATCCCTCTCCACTCAATGTATAAAATTACATCCAATTATAAATGAAAGTCATTAAAGAGAGCCAGTGTCTCAGCTGGAAAGGGGCGCTTCTGAGAAACAAATTAAGATAATACAACGTGTACTGCAAAAGCACGTGGCTTTTTGCTAAACATGGCTATCAAATTGAACTTGACAATACTTACTATAGGAGAACCAGTCAGAGGGACCATACAGACAGCTGCTCCTGGTGGACAGTTGACATTTTTGATGGGGTTCAGAGGTTGACAGATGTTTATATAAAAGTCTGGGGTGAGGTCAGAAAGGTCAGATAAGTCAAACGCTTCATAAGAGCCCATTTGATGAATCAAAGAGGAAAGGTCGATGACTGTATTGCCATCTGTCACTGAGCATTCCACCTATTTTGAGGGAGTGGGAAATGAGATTAACAAATCAGCTTTTACAGTGATTACTGCTAAAAAGTAACAAACAAAAACTGCATAAGGATCTCCTCTTAACACACCTCCCCTTCTACCACACTAAAACGCCACTGCTTCACTTTCATTTCATTCCAGCCTGGATCTCCCCCGTCTCTGTTCCTATCTCTTTCTATGTGTGAAGCTGAGATCAATCCTTTCTTAACATGAGACAATATACCTTCTTGGAAACAAATGCCAGTAATTTAACACACGTTTAAGGACTAAGTTGCAAACAATGACTGAGGTTTCTTGGCTACTATTTTATTGTTAAGACAGGTAGTATGAACAGTCTTGATTAGCTCATTTCTCTTTAGCATTTCAAATTCATAGGATTTGATACAGCTCTGACAAAATAGCTAGTTTCATATGACAATATTTTCCAATGCATAATTATATTATTTTGGGGGTAAATTTGATTTCACTTACCATTATTACTATTCTACCAAGTATAGGTGCTACATGCCACAAGACAGAGGCCGAGCATCAACCTAATGCTATTTGAAGTTAAGAAATTATGCTAAAGGGACAATGTTCTACCTGGCTTCTGGTCCTTTAAACCTGGCAGACCTTTTCTTATTTAATTGTAATTTGTTTCCATTATTTATGTTGGGGGGGGGGGGACTCATCAATGCTCGCTGCAATACTGGAAAAGTAATACATTGTGTTATTGTTCCAGGTCTCGTTGTTTCTCAGTTATTTTCTGTTACAAAAACTTAGAGCTAGTCAAATAATATAACACTTGAAAAATATGCCTCTAAAATGCCTTAAAACATTATTTACAAAGCAAGTATTAAAAGTAACAATTAGAAAACATTCAAGCCAATGCAATTTCATTCCTATAATACTTTTGCAATTTGCCTTGTTTACATCTCACAAACTCATTATTCCATAAAGTCATAAGGTATAAGCAAATACGTTCTTTATAACTTTACAGAATTTAATCCCTCAACACACAATGGGGTAAAAGAGGAAGCAAAGAAGACGATGACAGAATTTAAATCCCAGGAAGCAATATGTTTACAGTACACTAAAACTACCAGTACAAAATGTAATATGTGATAGGGATTCTATTATTTCTTGGCAACTAAGTCCATATTGCTCCTGTTTTCCTATTGTCCAGTGAAGCACCTTTCCTCTTCAAAATCAAAAGCACTAAATAATCTAAACCAGTGTATCCCAACCTTTGATTTTTCAACTTCAATTCCCAACAGCCTAAGTCAATTCTCTAAAACACTGATCAGTCAACATACTGACTTAGGCTTCTCGGAATTGAAGTCCCACTGTGGGTATGGGCCCCACGTTGGGAACCACTGATTCTAAACCTAATGTCATCGATCTCTGAATTCTTTACTCTTGAGGCTACTTTAGTGGAAGATGCAAATATTTTCTAACTAGAAGCAGCATTGGTAGGCAGTGTTTTTCATTACTGTGACTTGGTAAAATGGCATGTTCTCTTACCGCACGCTCTTCTTCACAAGCTAACGCAGTGTGCCAAGAGAAATAATAAGCACATGTTGCCTCATCAAAGGAGACAAGGACGGGCTGGCTAGCAGGTCCAGCATCAGATTTGCATACAAAGCTGATATAGCTTGTGTACTTCAAGTCCGAGTGTGAAGGGCAAGGCTCTCCTCCCATATAGACAAGTTTCAAAACGCCATCCTCATAGGTCAATGTTTTGTTCACTCTTCCAGCATTAACTGGTGGGCGATGACCATCAGTGACGCAGACACCTGCCAACAAGTTGGTGAGTAAAAGGTTACCGGATCTTTATGGAAGCACTAACTTCAGGTTAAGCAACAGAAATCCACTCTTGAGCATAACTCATTGTTTTATAGCAGATAGAGTTCAAATGCAGCCATACTTGTCATTTTTATAATTTCCTTATTCTTTACTTTTTCTAAATAATCTTTTATCCTAATCACTGCTTTCATAGTGTCCCATATATTATCCTGCCTGTAATCTTTCCTGGCATTTACTTCCCATATGTTCATCATTTCTTATTATATTTTATCTATTATTTTCTTATAATGAAAAATATTGGTATCTAATCTCCATCTTTTAACTTCTCTATAATCATGTTTTATTTAATATCCAAATTTAGCAACGCATGATCTGTTACTGGCATTAATTCAAACTCAGTTTTAACGACTCTCAAAATCAAACTATTAGACATAAATATACAACCTATTCTAGTTACTTTTATGAATGGAGAAGAACATATAAGCTTTTCATTTCCTTGTTACATCCCTCTCCAAATGTCTTCCAAATCAGTCTTATCATAATGTTGAAAACTGACATTGATATTTTTCTCAGCTTTAGTAGAGCTTGGTTTAACTTTTTCTTTATCCATAAACATATTAAAATCACCTGCCATTAATATAAACCCTTTCCTTATCACTTTCAGTTCCTTTAACACCTTTAATATTTTGTGCACATTGTGCTGAATGACACTGATGTTGCAGATAAAATCTGGATTTTGCATACATAATTTTTAATGAATAGTTTATTCATGAACTGGTGGGTGGATGGTTGTAACAAAAGTGGGACTAATGTAGTGTGTGGAGTGGAGATACACTATCACTACCTACTAAACAGTGTGGATCTGTGTTAAAAAGTTACCCAATCTACCACACTGATTATTAATTAGTAGAACTAAAGATCGAAACAGCTTGGTATTAAGTACAGTTTCTGTAAATGCCCTCTATTCCATGTACCGTATTTTCCGGCATATAAGACAACTTTTTAACCCCAAAAAATCTGTGGCAAAATTGGGGGTCGTCTTATACGCCGGGTACTCCGGAGCCAGGGGCCGCCCGGCGGGGAAAGCCATCCGCTGCCACCGCCGCAAGGCCACCGGAGCAAGGGGTCGCCCGGATACCACCACCCTCAGCCTTGCAGCGGTGGCGGATGGCTTTCCCCGCCGGTCAGCTGCTCCTCATTCTCCTCACCCCCGGCTGAGGGTGGTGGTGCGGAGGAGGAGCAGCAGCTGAGTGGCGGGGAAAGCTATCCGCCGCGAGGCCTCCAGAGCAAGGGGCCGCCCGGATACCACCACCCTCAGCCTTGTGGCAGTGGATGGCTTTCCCCGACGCTCAGCTGCTGCTTCTCCTCCTCCTCCTCCTCACCCCCCCCCCGGCTGGGGGTGGTAGTGAGAAGGAGGAAGAGGACCAGCTGAGCGGCGGGGAAAGCCATCCACTGCCGCCGCGCTCTCCCCGCCCCCTCCACCGGCAGGGAGATAAAGGGAGCCATCCCCGGCCCGGGAAGCTCCAAAGACGCCGCCATTGGAAGAGGGGTAATCTTATACGGCGAGTATATTGCAAACTCTACATTTTAACTAGAAATGTTGGGGTTGTCTTATACGCCCAGTCACCTTATACGCCGGAAAATACGGTAGTACTATTCTTTCTGTACTTCATAACACAAACTGAACAAGTTGCTAATTTGATAAACATACCAACTCCACTTCCACATGGACTTCTAGCTTCATCGCAAACACTTAGCTGCAACGTTCTGTAGTTCCTGATGTCACGGACAGTATAACCATCCTGCCTCTTTAGAGGATTAAGGTCAAAGAGATGGTCTGTAAGGAAATGAAGGGAAGAGAGAATTTAGCTTTTCTGCAGAGAAAAATCCACAAAGAATCAGTTTTTTTTAACCAATAGAAGCAAGGAGGTTCGCAAAACAATGCCCTCCTTCCAGTAGCCTGATAATAGGCAACCAAAGAAAAATGAATCCATTTAAGAATACATTACTTATTCTCAGAACTCATGTAAAAATGTAAACATGATGCTAAAACATGTATAAGTATAAGCCTTACACTATGTACAAGCTGTATTGGTTCAGTTCTTTGATGAGTGTATATGCACACATACAAAAAACAGGCACACACTAAGAAGTGTGTTGGGCGTAGCTCTGGGCAGACTACTGGGCAATCTGGGCAGACTATGGAGGATGGCAAATGACAGAGTAGCCTGGTGTGTTATGGTCCATGGGGTCGCAAAGGGTCGGACTCGACTGTACAACTGAACAACAGCAACAAGCAGTGTATGGCTCCATGTAAAATGTGAAGTGGCTCACAGACTATAGTATCAACAACTTTTCTATCATTTACCAACAAGTAGCATATAAATAATAGCATTAAGAGCAGACACATTACATTGGCCATCCATTAATGTTGATTAAAGGCTATCCATATTTATTTATTTGACTTATACCCTGCCCATCTGGGATGCACTCCCACCCTGGGTGGTTCACAATGTTAAAAAAAGAAAAGCAAAACAGACACCATAAAATCATATTAAAAAAATCCACCCACCCAGTCCAATCACCAAATGGATCTAGTAAATTTGTCCTGTGCCTCCACTATTACAGCAGAGGATTATTTGGGCATTCTGATGATTCCTGGAGTAAACAGCCTTATGCCACACAAGCAAATAAGCTCCAGGATCCAAGTCTGCAGCTTGATTGTGCTAATATAAATTTCCAATTAGAACGTACTAGCTGAAATCCTGTTGCCAGCACCACATGTGAAGTGAAAATGACATCATAGACAGTGAAAGGCTGCTGTTGATTAAAGACTTTCTTCTCCAGTTTCAGTGTCCACAGCGTGTACACAATATGATAAAGTTGCATGACCCTGAAACTGCAAAAGGCCTTTAATTAGTGGCAATCCACTGATGCTGTCATTGCTGTGGCTCAAGGGGACACTGCCCAAGAGAACAGAGCCCAAGAATCTGAAAGGACAGTAAGAAGCAGCAAGGGTCAAGAAGGAGAGCAGAGATAAGTAAGCGTGTTTAATGGCCATTCAGACTCTCCCCCTCCCCCACAAATCAGTATTAAATAGGGTTTAACACTGCAGGCACAAGAAGAATTGCACATTCAAATAAGGCTAGGTTTTTCTTTCACAAAGATTTTTTTTAAAAAGGAGGGGGGACATGTGAGCCTCTTTAAGTAAAGGTAAAGGTTGCCCTTGCTTGAAAGCCAGTTATATCTGACTCTAGAGTTCAGTGCTCATCTGCTTACAGCCAAAGAACCAGTGCTGTTTGTGTCTGCAGACGTTTCTGTGGACATGTGGAAGGCATGACTAAACACCAGAGTGCACGTAACCCTGTTTACCTTCCCACCATTGTAATTACTTGCAATTTCTTGCTGTCCAACTGCTAGGTTGGCAGGAGCCTTGGACAGAGACTCCATCGTGCAGACCTCAGGTCTCGAACTGCTGACCTGCTGAACTTCCAGTCATCAAGTTTAGCGTCTTAACAACTAATTCTAGTTACTCCAATCTGTCAAGCCCTACAAATGTGTCAAAAAGGTACCTGTAAGAGGGTTGGATACTGTGCAATTGTTGTGTATGCTGCTTTTCAGAGGACATGCTGAGGCAGTGAACCACACAAAGGTATATTCACAGTCCTCAAGGGATGTAATCAGTTCTGGCTTGGAATCCTGAACATGCACAAAAAAAATTAGGAAAGAATGAACATTTGCAAAGTTCCTTTGCCAAAACATTACCTGCATTTTACAATAAAACCCACAATTTTAGAAAAGCAGCACAAGCTGGCAATGGCCACAGATGTGAAGCAGCCCCTCTACATACAGGTGAGCCCGTTCAAGTTATTGTGGCCAACACTGAGGAATGAGGAGATGCTCAGATGAAAACGTATCTCTACTAAAAGCCTTCATGACCATACCTATTCTATGTTATATTCCCGTGATGGTGAACCTTGGCACTCCAGATGTTCTTGGACTTCAATTCTCAGAAGCCCCCCCCCTGTGAATCCACACGAATGGGTTTACTGCGATTCATCTGGCCCACACTACCCTCGTCGCTCCTGGAAGCGGAAGTAAAACGCGCCCGTATGGGTGTGTTTTACTTCCGCTTCCAGGAGCAACGAGAACAGCGTGGGCTGGATGAATCGCAGTAAACCCATTCATGTGGATTCATGTGGGCTTCTGGGAATTGAAGTCCAAGAACATCTGGAGTGCAAAGGTTCGCCATAACGGTTATATTATATTATGTTAATACACAGTCCCCGCCTGCTGACTTATGTAAACAATTAAGAACTCTCTCTTCTTTTTTTTATAGTGGGTGAGATGGGTGGGTGGGATATGGGTCTTTTAAAGTGTTTTTAATGTGTTTTTAGAACTTGTTGTAATGCCGCCCTGAGTCGGGTTCTGCCTGAATGGGCGGCATATATAAATATGACTATTACATTAAATTAAAATTTTAAAATTAAATACACAAGGAAGCCATAAAAGTAGTTAACTCTTTAGAATGGACTGTGAAGTAGTTTAGTGGTAAAGTCTATGGTTTCTAGGTGTCTGGTCTCAGGATGAGTCTGTCACCTCTCCACGTGGAGTTAGGAAAGAATGCACTCTGAAAACCCAGAAAGCTGCTGCTAGTCAGCTAGGTGGATCAAGGTCTAAGACTAGTCTAAGGCAATTGTGTATGATCTCTCATCCCAAAGATAGTTAATGCCTATTCCTGCCAAAATGGAAAGGGAATTTTATGACAAACTCAGTTTTTAAAATGCCATCTAGAAACCTACTGTTGATTTAGGAGAGCACGAGACATACATCATAACAGCAAACTGCTGCTAATTAACAGGGTGCTGGTTGCATTCCTGGCTGAGCAATTCTGGTTACGTGTCCTCTCATTAGTTAGTGGTGATTTGTCACAACTTTGTGACCTTATTCACACAGATAAATTACCAAAAAGATTCAGAATGTCATTTCCTGACATATATCCCCAATCTAATAGCCCCTGTTTCCCCCAGAAGCTGTTCTTCAGCTTCCATAAGTTACAAAATCTTACCTACTGGGGAACACTTACAAGCCTTTTTTCATCACACTTGAAGCGGATCACTGTAGATTTCCTCCGGATCTGATCTGGACACTTTTCTCCATTGATATATTTAAGCACAAAAATACCATTCTCCAACTTGAGTCCCTCACCTACTTCACCAAGGTTTATGTATTTAGACCCATCCATCAGGCAGGCTGCAGCATCTTGTGGACAGAAATCTATATGTGGCACACATAAATGAAATAAAATGGAATTTATTAATGCTCGACACCTCCAACCCCTAAATTTTATTATCTTTTAACCCAGATAACATTTTTAGATCTCCAAAAGTTTTTGATGGTTGATTCAAATATACACTTTGGCGCTAGTTACACTTAGATTTCTCAAAGGGAAACTACTTTATGCCATGACAGGATCAAATTGCCCTTCAATTGCAGGAATTCATACATTCTCAGGATTTCCTTCTATGTTAAAACTGAAGATTCAACATTAATAAATATACTCCCAATAGCAGTAAGAGCAGCGTCTAAAAATCGTTACACAATCCTATTATTTCATTTATTACTCTTATAGCAGTATTATGTGGGATGCCATTTACCCCAAAAACCTAATTGTTATGCAATTTTGTTGCTATACAGGGTGATTGTTGTATGAGGTTCCACTGTATATCCAGTTTTGATATTATATTTTATATTTTTGGATGCATCCACAGCAGTCAATTACATAAACATGATTTATCTCACCTCCAAATAAAAATGTTTTTTGAACTAGCCAACATTAACACTCCTTATTTTTAAGCCTTTATATAGGTCATAGGTCACTTTGCCCCAAGGTAATTTCATTCCCTACAAGACATGGCTTCTGCACATCAAAAATGATGTTAGAATCTAATAATTACAGAGTGTTTTTAAAACCTTAATTATAAAGGTTTCCTGGAAGAGAGAAGATAGTTCTCCAAGTGTGCACCGAGCACAACTACACAGCCACTATTTCATGTAATCAGTTTCTTCTCAAGCTGTACAATTACCTTTTGCTGCTATCCTAGAACTATTGGATTGCTCACTGGTTTAGATATCTAATTGAGAATCTGATTTACCATTGTAACTCCTTGACAGGAGCTGGACTCAATCCATAGCAGTTCCAGCCTTGCAGTTCTAACATTATTATTGTCCCTTTCAACAAAAACTCCATGTTCTCCAACGGATTAGATAGAAATTGAGTAATTTATGCACACATACTTGTCTATACTGCTTTGAGACAACTATTTCAAATAAAGAGATACCTAAAGTGATTAATTAAAATAAGTATTTATGCTTTTACCATATCAACTTTTTTAAAATGCAATTTTAAGCCACTGCCGTCATCTCAATTTTGTCTTATTGTTTTACTGTTTGGCTTTTACTTTGGAATTGTATTCTATTCTTTCTAATTATTTTTTATCATTATTTTAATGATACAGTGACAGAGAGAAAGAGAGGAAAGTGAGTGAGAGAGGACGGAATAATTTTGAAATACAGTATATAATAGTTGCCTTTTTAAAAAAGTAAGAACGTCTGCAGAGACCCACATTTGAGTACTGTCACCCCACACTAAAATGTGTGGCAAGTAACCAGGGATGGAAGCATTCCCTACCCATACATGTGCTTTGTCCCACAGGTTTGTATTTTGACAGGAAACATATTCCCAGTGTTTGCTGGGAGTTGCTAAAATGTTCCATGGGAAGAGCAGTGTCTCTACCCATAAAGATCTATAGAGGAACCCTTTCACAGAACTGTTCTCTCTATGGAGAACTGCAGTGACTCCCAGCAATCACTGGGATTCCCAGTGAGCACCTCTCTTCTGCTTTTTGCTTTTGCTATATCACTCCCAGAATTCTGCCAGAGAGAGTCTGGGAAAATTCTGAGAGTGGAGACCTAGAAATCCAAAAGAACCATCCCAAAAGTAAAGGAAGAAGACCTAGTCAGAGAAAGAATACTATTTGGGGATTTCCATTCCTAGGGATATTTGCTTGATGCTTGTGTCTGTTTGGAAAGGAATGGACTAGTTGGGGGAGTCCCCAAAAAGGATATTTTCTTAGTTCTGTTTTTTTTTTTTTAGAGGACAGGCAAAGACTTACATGTGTCCCTAGGCTTTATACTTGTGACATATCTTCATTCCTGCTGTAATTTTATTACATTTTATAACCCACTGTAAACATATCTGAACCTTCTAATAGAAGGGTACTGTAGAATTACATCAAACAAATATGTTAAGTACTGTATTTAAGAACTACCAATGATCAATGTATGGCCAAAATTCCTTCCAAAATCAGTCTTAATTTGCACAGTATGATTTGGTGACACATTATGGCAGAGAGTCTGGGTCTCTTCTGCACAGAATACAGTGGATCTTAATTTAGAGGGTCCATAAAGTCCTTGCCACAGAGTTCCTAGTAAACACCATAGTTGTCCTTTTCAGTTCTTACCTAGTCCTTGATGTGGCACTAAAGATTTACACACATTAATGTAATATTTCAGTGAAGAGTCGGTTCTCGAAATGGCTTCCCAGTTTTCCTTATGTCGCGTCAGAGAAGAAAGATCATAAGAGTTGCCTGCATCATCTCTGCAAGAGAACAAAAGATATTTTGCTACAAAACTGTGAACTGAAGCTCTCTTGCATCTGCAGCAGTAAAGCAGGGAGGCAGCAAGTGCTACCAGGAGAATACCAGCTACATTTTCAGTCCAAATCACTTCTAACCCGTAGCCTATTTACCAGAAACACCAACACAGCAGAATCCTCCTTCTTATAAACACCAATATAAGCGCACAAGTGAAAATCACAGATTATAAGCAGCAGCTCCTTGACTAGCTGCAATTCATTGCTGTATTTATTGCACTGTATTTGTATCAATATATCTAGGCAATGGGATTTTGTCCAATAATTCCTTCAGTAACTATTCATAAGTCTGGCCAGGTTATCCTGCTATGGTAATAAGAGTAGATCATACTGCCAGTGACTCAACGCCGAGCGTCAGGTGGCGGTTAACTAACCTGGCAACCTTGAGACTAATGGCCTTGGTTGGAAAAGTCCACAGGGAAGGATGGTGGTCCCCGAGTGGATAAAATCCCACTTGAATCCATCTTAATGGAGGGCAGCAGCTTCATCAACGTTGGGCTGGGACTGAGAACGACTTTGTGTGCCAAAAGTGCTCAGGATCAGAAAGTGACTTGCGGAACTAGATCAGTGGTACAGTTGACACACTTAGATGCAAAAGACAGATGAAAGGCCACTGCATTATATTCTCAGGACGGTCTTCATGGCTGATCACCATGAGGATCGCCAATATTTGGATTCGGATATGGCAGGAAAAGAAGAACTATTCTCAGTGTGCTCTCGTTTTATAAAAATGAGTTATGGCCAAATTCCTTCCAAATTCAGTCTTAATTTGCACAGTATAATTTGGTGATATGTTCTAGCACAGAATCCAGGGTTCGTTTGCATAGAATACAACGGATGATAACAGGAATCCAGAATCAGATATGTACAAAAGGTTGGCATTTAATTAATCTCACCCATTCCTCACAACTCCCCTCCTCTGTAAAGTATTTCTGGTGATTATGTCCTAAGCATGTCCTGCTTTTCTATATAAGTCACAATAAACTACTGCTAGAATGGGTCAGGCTGCTGGTTGAGAAAATGGAGGATATAATTATTTCATCAACTCGAGGACCAGCAACTTACTTGTAAGAGCATTCGATAGATTTGAAAGGTGGGCAGGCAGAAGGGGTGTGCCATTCAAACATATAAGTGCAGTCCTCCGTTTCTTTCAGGAATGCTGGCTAAGAAAAGAAAGATAAAGAACTATTACATGGTCTAACCTTCACAAATAGCAGGACTGGAAACACACAACTCTACCTATCTGTAGTCTAGACAACTCATTATACAGGAAAAAAGCAGAACAGTGGAACCTTGTATAACAATTGCATTATACAACAAATAAATTGTACAATGAATGGAATTGGGGGGGATACGCCCCACTGCACAGTTCACCAACCTCCACGTTTGCTCACCTCCAAATCTGGGTGAGGGTCACAATAGAAAAATATGGCTGTTGAACGTTGATATAGCTTGTGACATGTCTCCCCACTGGTGTAGTTGATTTTGATCAATCCATTATCGTATGTCAAGTTTGTAGTAAGCAAACCTAATAATGACACAAACAAACATAAAGAAAGAAATGCATCATTAAATGAGGATATAGTGGCACCTTAAATTATTATCTCAATATATCGGAAAAAGAGGACTGCCTGGAAACACTAACTAGTGTCATTGCCCAGTAGAATTATTTTGATCTTCTTTCCCTGGATCATATTTGTTAAGAACAAAAAAGGTACTGCAGCTTAAAAAAAGAAAGACCATGACTGGAGTTAGAATGGAGAGGATATAAATTGAATAAATAAAGATTTTATTTAGAATTTAATCCCAATTGGAATTCTTTTTTCTTTTTATACCAACCCATGCATAAAGGTTACAGATCTGCTGAAGCAGATTTTTTTTTTTTACATTAACTTGAGTGTTGGAAAGACAGCCAATAATGTTAGTTCCATAGGATTCTTAACTTGATATCGTGATTTTCCTCACATGACAAAGGGCCTTCTTCCATCTACCGTCTAATTTCTATTTCCAATTCTCAATCACTAATACAGGAAAAAGAATTTCTTAATATTTTCCATCCATGACATAGCTCCTAGCAACATTTACAATGGTTGCATGTGTATGTGTAGGAAGTACTTAACAGAATGCATTATCCACTGTGACTGATTGCTGGCAGCCCTTCTCTAGAGCAGTGTTTCCCAAACTATGTTCCACTGAACACTGGTGGACCAGAAGCCTAAATCAGTACATTGGCTGAATGGTTGGTGTCTTGGGGAATTGACTTAGGCTTCTGGGAACTGAAGTCCAAAACCCAAAGATTGGAAAACAGTGCTCCAGTGCAAGGGTTCCCAACCTTTCCCACACCATGGACCAGCTTCATGCCAAACAACCTTTCCATGGACCGGAAAGTAGGGACCGGATGGCGCAAGAGCACAACAAAGTGCACACTGTGCACAGGCGGGGGGGGGGGAGCACAACTGTGGCCCAAAAACAAGGAGGAGGGACCCAGCCACCCACCCTGCCCAACTCAGGCAGCGAGGCATCACACTACACACAGGCAGGGGGCAGAGCCCCACCGCAGTTAAGCAACATGGAGGGGGGGCCTGGCCACCCGCCCATCCACTGTGTCTGAAGCCCGCACACCTGACCTGCCCACTGGACAGACCTAGCGGAGCATGCCAAGGGCAGAAGGCTGCCACCAGGACTCCCAGCACCACCCACCCCTTGTGGCCTGGTTCAGGACAGCCTGCGTAGAAGCACCATCTGCAGACCGGTGGTTGGGTACCGCTTCTCTAGAGGACCAACTCTATAAAACCACATTCAGGATATATACATCTCCCAGGATCAGTTCTGCTGTTGCTGTGGTGCTGCTTCTGCATATTTCTTCAGTCCTATCAACTAAGATTTCTTAGATTTCTGGAGCTGTTAAGATGGCATAATTAGATAATATACTCCAGAAAATAATTTAACTATTGCTAACAATATCCTTCTGCACTCTCCACATGACAAATGGGACAATTTCTACATAAAAGAATTAATAGATATAAATCTGGAAAACCTGTTTCAAATCATTTCAATCGACCCAAACACTTTTAAAGGATTTGAAAGTCACTATCTTAGAGAAGAAGCACTACAGGACAAGGATCCAGAGGGAGACAGCTGTGATAAAATGAATTCAGATCCTTGAAGCACAAATAAATGGATTAAATATTAGTTAAGGGTTCTTAAGCTATTATGGTATGCAAACTGTTGCAAATTAGAGTTACCTGCTGTTATTCTTCACAACCCTGCTTCTTTCCCAACTAACCACTGCCTCTTTTTCAGAAAAAGCTTTCAAGAACAAACCTTCATTGGAAAAAACTGGATAATCAGTCTAAATTATCACTAGACAGAAAATGCCACACCGACTTACACAATTTGCATCTGTATTCTACAGCTTGAGATTCCTGCATCCACCTACACTTTTTACCTGACTAATTTCTATTGGAAAAGATGTCCAGTAAACATTCTTCAAGCACTCATACTTGCCTTCTTTTCTGTGCACAGTACAAGTTGCTAATGCTCGCCAGAAAAACACAGTATCGAGCAGGGGTCTTGTCATTACAAGTTGCGAAATTCCCCATTAGCTCACACAATTTGCAATTCTTCTCTAGCCAATCACTGTTTCTTTATCTTGAGGCTATGTCTAAATGTGGGCTCACTGTAGTGTCTGAGAAGTAGACTCCACCAAAGCTACCACTAAAATATAACAATTGGTCTTTAAGGTACAACAATTTTGACCTCTTTAGTTTTTCTTTTTTGTTTGTTTCTACTTTTTGTTTTGTTTCTTGTTGCCTTCAGTTTGCTATAAAAAGCATAATGAGAATCTTGAAGTAACATAAAATATAGGCAGAGACTGGTTATGCATAGGCACACTCTGAGAGTGGAACCCACAGTGTTGCAGATTCAGACGGAGACTGGTGAAAGGGGCACAGGAAAATTGATCATCTCAAAACTTGGTTATGAAAAGCTCTGCGGCTTGTTTACCTGTACTTTACGGTCAAATGCCAATATTAAACTAAGAACACAATTATGCACGGATTGCAGAAACACTATTACAATAGCACCACAGCTACACTCTGAAATATTCAGAAACTACATAAGGGTCGAGCAAAGCCCTCTAGAGACGGCAAGACTAGACAGATGAGGCTTTGACATAAAGGCCTTTTTTTGGGACATTTGTTCTTCGAATACAGCTTGATACACCATGCACCCATTTTCACGGAGCCAGGCAAGATCATCACCATAATAGTCAGTAGAACCCAGAATGACTTTACCTGCTATTTTTTTAAAACTTGGGTCTTGGGTCTTAATTTGACAAGATGAAACCACATCCGTATTTTGGCTTGGTTGTTTGCATGTTCCTTCTGTTAATCCACCACAGACTCTGAAGTAGTAGTCATATTCACCAGTGTTTACTTTTTTATCCTTCCCACTGAGGGGTGTCAGGTCATACACATATCCATACCTTGGGTCCTTCACTTGACAGTTCACACCTTAAAGAGGTGAAAGAATCCCAAAAACAGAAGGGGGGGGAGTAAGATTCACAGCAACACATACAATCCTTTATCCTGAAAAGTACAGTAAAAATCAAAGATTTCATGTGGTGATTTCAAGAAAAGTGTACATGCATGAGACAATGACATAGGACACACCATATATAGTACTATGCAAAAGTCTTAGGGGCAGTGGTGGGCTCCAAAAAAAATTATTACCACACTGTGGGCATGGCATGGTGGGCGTGGCCAGGGGAAAAGCCCTGCATTGCACCTGAATTAGGAAAACTCTATTTCCAAACTTGGATGGGTGGGGCCAGCCAGAATTTCTGCTACTGGTTCTGGCGAACTGGTGCGAACCTGCTGATGTCCACCACTGCTTAGGGGGTGGTGAATAACTCAGACACCCTAACTCCAAACTTCACCAAATTTGTGAAGGGTTGAGGGGAGGGTTGAGAGGAGAGCCAGCAGAAAACTCTCTCGAATTTTGGTATGTCTAGGTGGCTTGGGGGGGAGCTGAGTTATGCCCCCCATCACTAATTGAATTTTTCCCAACCCAGCTGGTGGTGGCCTAAGACTTTTGCTTGCACAATACAGTACATCTATCATATTCATTATGTCACCTATCTGAGTTACAGCCGAGAGGATAACTGAGGACAGATATTGCCTTTTTGTATATATTAGGACCTTGATTAATTGCTTTTCCTCCTCTTCTATGTCAAATACAAAGTAAACCCAAGAGCTATGGATATACTGGGTTATAGAAGAACATTTTTCAAGCACTTATACTTGCCTTCTTCTCTGCGTACAGGACAAGCTGCTAATGTTCTCCAGAGAAACACAAACTCACAGTTCTCTTCATGCAGAAATACTGGTGATCCCTAAGCATAAAGACAAGATGTTTTGGTGGTAGTTTACGACACATGTGAAAATCTAGTGATGTTCCTCTTTAGTAAGTTCTCTAAGCGAATCCTCACCCACTACTAAGCTATGCAACAGTTCTTCAATTAACTCAAATATCACTTTGGAGGAAACCTGTAAATCTGGGACAGTTGCCATTCACAAAGCTTCTGTCTAAGAATCTATGAAACTGAGAAACTCAGCACTTACATGCCCTCTAGCTGAAACAGATGCATTGTACAATCAGGGCTGATTTATACAGTTTGAGGAATTCAAGTCAAGAAAAAGGAAGTGTTGCACTGTACTTCAGATGTAAGGGTATTTCCCAGAGTCTCATAATACTCTGAAGTTGCTGGACCAATAGGTCTCAGTTAGTTATACAGTAAAACCCTGATTTATGAACAACTCGAGTTACGAACAACTCGAGTTACGAAATGTTTTTTTTGTAAACCAGGGTCCCGATTTATGGGGGGGGGGAAAACAGGTTAAGAAATGTTTTTTTGTAGCCCGGGGTACCGATTTACGAAAAAAGCCGGGTTACAATTTATTTTTTTAATTGCGTGGCCGCCATTTTGGTATGTAAAAATCACATTTTCAGTGCCAAAATGGCGGTGCTGGCATTTTCTATGGGGATGCCTCAAGTTACGAAAAACTCAAGTTACGAATGAGGCCAGGAAACAGAGTTTTTCGTAGGTCAGGGTTTACTGTATAGGGAATTTTCAACTTGCACCATACTTCAGATATAAGATATTGTCTATCAGCATGGATAGCCACTCAAGAAATAGCCCTTTACTTTCCACTGGCTGAATTGGGATTATATATTTGCAAATTCTGCAAATCCACACAGAGCTAGAGAAGTGTGTTCCACTTTCCTGAGTGAGCAGGAAAAATAAATATTGCTATATCCCACAGCAGTTACGCAGTCTCAGACAGGATATATGAAAAAATACCACATCAATATTATTAGGGCATATTTAATGAGAAGGGAGATTATGATCCAATCTGAGCTAACTCAATAGCTTGCTACCATGTAACATATGATAAAATATTTTCAAAAAGAGTTTGATGGCTAAAGAGGAACGTGTCCAATACTGTGATTAACGTGGCCAATACTGTGACAGTGAGCAACAATCAATCCAAAGCAACTACCTGGCAGGTATATAACGATTTAACAATTCATTAAACAAGTGTACTGAATTTCTTCCAGCAGTAGAGGACTACTAGCCAAAGAAAAGAACCTGAAAAGTACATGCAAGCATTAGCTTGTTTCTTTGTTTTAATGATGCAGACACCTTGAGCTGCATATGTATACCACAGGAGTGGCCAAACTACAGCCAGGGGGCCAGATCCGGGCCCCGACGCCAATTCATCCGGCCTGCGAAGCCCTCGTCACTCCTGGGAGCAGAAATAAAACGCACCCATACATTTTACTTCCGCTCCCGGGAGCAATGAGGGCTTTTCGGGCTGGATGAATTGGTGTCGGGGAACGTATCTGGCCCCCAGGGCGTAGTGACAGACCACCTGAACCACATGACTGGCCAGCGGCACAAAATGTTTGGGCACCCCTGGCATACTGGATAAGAAATAAAGCAATGCAGGGGTTTGAGTAGAGGAAGGTGATGGTGAGCCTAAGTAAGATCCCACAGTGATTAAAGCAGCTTAAATCAGGGGTGGCCAACCTTGGTGCCCCACCTGTTCTTGGACTTCAATTCCCAGAAGCCCCCTGATCAACAGGTGTGCTTACTTGGGCTTCTATTAAGTGAAGACCAAGAACGCCCGGGACACCAAGGTCGGCCACCCCTGGCTTAAATGATCCCATTCAAATAGTTCAATGTGATATTTCACTGTCATGTAAACTCACCGTAGCTTGATCACACTGGAAAATGATGCGCGTAGAATACTGCCGGTTCTCTGTGCATTTGTCTCCACTTTGATAAACTATGCTAAGAGATCCATCTGTGGCAGCTTGAGGGCTTATTTGAATCATACCAAGATTCTGACCTTTGTCAGCATATTTTACACAAGCTCCGATTGCACCACCTACAGCCAAAGGAATACATTTTTATTTTTAAATTTAAAATGCCTTAATATTTTAGAAAAAGGGACTGGAAATCTAAGAATGCTCCTCTTCTTAATGAAGTTAGCCAAATGTGGGCTGATCACCAATTTCATTTGCTACTTCTAATGTTGGGCAACAAGTCAAATATTTATTTACATTTGCTATTTTATAATTCCTTCTCTACAGCTTTCTCTATATGTTTATAGTACAGTGGAACCTCATACAATTGCCCCGTATAGTAATGAAATCATATAAAAATTAGGTTTTGGGGGGAAATGGCGTCCCGCATAACAATTTTCCCTATGGAAAAAAATCGTACAACAAATTTTCAATGGGAAAAACCACTTGGCAAAAAAAAAAACGTTGTATGATGAGGAAAATCGCTATGCGATGCATGTATCATATAGCAATTGTTTCGTATAACAACGAGCCCCATGGAACGGATTAAAATCGTTGTATGAGGTATCACTGTAGTTTTATAGTAGTACTACATGTTTATAATAGTTTTCCAATATATGATTGCTGACACAAAATTATATACAGTAATACCTCATACAATGTCCAAACATGGTTCCACAAGTTAGGACGTTGTATGAATTCCGACTTTGTATGAGGCATGCAAAATCCTATCCGCGATGCCTCATACAACGTCCAAATTATTGCCACCGATGCTTTGTATAACGTCGTTCCCATAGAGATACATTGTAACAGCACAAACTGCAGGGCCGACTGCCGGTCGAACTCTGTTGGAGGCGGGGAAGAAAGAACTCGTCTCTCAGGTAAGTTCTTTCTTTCCCCGCCTCCTACGGCCGACTGCCGGTCGAACTCCGTGTGGCCTCCAAGCTGCAAGTCCAAACTCCCGCGGAAACCCTAATGCCTCATACAACGTCCGGCGACGTTGTATGAGGCACCTTTCCCCCCAGAATTGGGCGACATTCTATGGATCCGACGTTGTATGAAGCGGATGTTGTATGAGGTATTACTGTATTGGAAAACTACTATAAACATGTCTTCTTTATGTTAACCATTCAAAACAATAATTTGGCAGTCCAGTAAAAAAAAAAAATAATTGCTGTCAAGTCAATTCTGACTTATGTCAACCTGGCTCTTCTCCCAGGAAGCACAATGGGATATTGAACTCACACACTCTAGCTTCACAGCGTCTCCCAAACTATGTTCTGCAAAACCCTATGAGATGAATCGCATAACGTTAAAACTCCAGAGATACATTGTAATCAGCACAGGCTTCAGCGAACGTTATGCAATATATCCCATAGGATTTCAACGTTACGCGATGCAATTTTTTTCAGATTGCTTAACGTTATGCAGTTTTAGCATTATCTCGTGCAAACATTATCCAAGGTATTATTATATTAATATTCTACATAGGCAATATAATTAACAAAATTATAGAAGATTAAGCTACAGGCAACCTGCAAACTCCTCATCCCCAGTGTCACTACAGACTATATGCGGCCCTTGCCATCTCTGCATCTGAATTCACCCCATTTGCTATGGGGGACATGTAAACACCTCCCTAAAGAATGAGAATATATTTGGGCAACAACTCTCTTGACTGATTGTTCCACCCCCAAACCACCACTCTTTACCTTCCATTTGTAAAAAACAGAGCAGGGTAATTAATGATGGGACCTTTTTAAGGTAACTAATTTACAGGGTAACTGTAAGTTGGAAGCAATATGGTGGCACATAAAACAATATGACTATTAAAGAAACTATCAGCATATTAGAGGCTGCTCATTGCAGACATTCTCAAGCCCTGGAGGCGCAGTGGTTAAACTGCTGTATTGCAACCAAAATATTTTGAGTCTGATCCTGACTAGGGATCAAGGTTGGCTCAGCCTTCCATCCTCCCCAGGCTGGTAAAATGAGTACCTAGTATGTTGAGGGCAAAATGCTAATTAATGTGTGCTATGGGGAAGTATATAAGAAGCTTTGCTTCTTAATCTTTAGGTCCACTGAACTATCCAGCTACTATAGGACAGCTCTGGGTTGGGAAACTAAAACATCTCTGCTGCACTTAAAATCAGATGGAACTATCCAAGATCACCAGGTCCTCATATGGAGTTATCACCGCTGGTTTGGGATGGGGCATTGTTGCCCCAATCCGACCCGGTGAGCAACCTGGGGATCCTCCTGGACTCACGGCTTCTACTCCAGGAGCAGGTTACAGCCCTGGCCAGGAGGGCCTTTGGGCAAGTGTGTGTTATTAATCAATTGAGCCCAACCCTGGACCGGGAGGCCCTGCTCACGGTCACCCATGCCCTGGTCACCTTCCGTTTGGACTATTGTAAGGCGCTCTACATGGGGCTGCCCTTGATGACCATCCGGAGACTCCAGAATGCAGTGACCCATGCGGTGGTGGAGTGTGGTCGTTTTGCCCATGCCTTGCCGCTGCTGTGGGAGCTGCACTGGTTGCCGATATGTCTCCGAGTGCAATTCAAGGTGTTGGTTGTCACCTTTAAAGCCCTTCATGGTAGCGGACCAGGATACCTCAGGGACCGCTTCATCCCTAGGACACCGATCCGTCCCACGAGAGCAAACCGAGAGGGCACCCTTCAGACCATCCATTGGGGAGGCTCACCTCTCCTGCATGAGGAAAAGGGCCTTCTCGATCATTGCCCCCACATTATGGAACCGCCTCCCGGTATAACTACGCCTCCAGGCCCAGTTGCTGCCATTTAGGAAAGAGCTGAAGACGTGGTTGGCAAAATGGGCCTGGGTGCCGGGATTATCAACAAGCTCCCCTTTCTGGCTCATCTGAGGCTTCCCCCCTCCTGTAACCAATTATAATGTTAATGTTATGCTGATTTTATATTTGTTTTTAGATAGCAATATGGCACAGCGGTGGGCAATATTGCCAAATGTTAAGGGTTTTTAATTGTTTTTATATTGTTTCATTGTATGGTCAGTGAGGTGCTCGCTGGCCTATGTACACTACCCAGAGTCCACTGGATTAGGGCGGTATATAAAGCTAATGAATGAATGAATGAGGAGAGCTAGATGAGGCAGAGTCTGCACAGAAGAAATCTGAGTGGGTGGGTGTATATCAATGGGGAGAAAGATATAGCCTTTTTTCCTGTAAGTTCCCTAGCTTCAGATAAATTTGAAACTCTTACCAGGGCATCCTGGAACATACGGAAGAGGTTTACAAACATTCAGGTAAAATGTTCTTGTCTTTGCATCTTTTGATGTATCTATAGCAATCCAAGGCCTGTTCTCTCTGCTCAAGTCACTCAGGTCATATTCATTGCCATCAGCATCTTAAAACATAATCAAGAACATTATATTAATGCCAGACTGGACTAGGCACCTTAAGCAAACAAGTTTTGTTTCAAAATATTCAAACCAACACTGCTTACTTAAGTAAGAAAAAATGTGTCATGTGGAAGAGGTTTCTACCAAATAGCTCTCAGCTTCAATAAACATCCTATGGAATTTCCAGAAAATACTCCTACTTTATTTTACTTACCTGTAACCTGACAGTCAACTGGAGCAGGTGGGCAGGCTAATGCTGTGTGAAACTCAAAAAAAGTATCATGAATGTTGAGGGCAGAATTCATATCTTCGTGCGCAAATTTAAGTTCACCAGGATAGGACTCGTTGCAGATAAAGGTGATGATGAAGCTATCATTGGGTCCTGAAGAGTGAAAATAAAGCAGCATTGTTTACCAGCATTTTACACTTGTCATCCACACTCTTATCCCTTTGACAGTTCTGCCTGCTCTGATTTCTTCAAGTCAGAGAAAAATGGCGACGCAACTAGGCAGAGGCAAAGCTATCAGGGCTGCTACGAGACTGAAAGCAAACTCCAGAATGAGCTCCATCATTGACCTATGAACAAACACAACCCTGGACAAAGAAATTGTTACGTCTGAGTCTCTCTAAATTTAGCTAACAGTGGTTCCAACTTTTTTTTCCACACCCCACTGAAGCATCCCCAAAATCTAAAGACTAAACTTTAAATCCATTCTCTGACGGAGGTTTGTCATTTTTCTGTATTAATTTCCCCCCAGCTAAATAAAAATATTTAGTTTCAAAAGAAAGCAGGGGATCAAGGTAAATGCAGATCTAGCAGTTCTTTGTTTGAAGAATTGGGAATTTCCACCTGGTACCTGAGATGGAGTTTGAAACCACGCCAATGACATTTATAGTTTGCACTTGAACTCACCTTAAGAAGTTTATTTGGCACAATCATCTGCCATGAGACTTGGGACTCTCATAT
This sequence comes from Bradypodion pumilum, assembly GCA_035047305.1. Lineage (NCBI taxonomy): Eukaryota > Metazoa > Chordata > Lepidosauria > Squamata > Chamaeleonidae > Bradypodion > Bradypodion pumilum. Next base: position 96,652,389 of record JAWDJD010000001.1, read on the forward strand.
TTTTTTTCCTGAATTATCCTCAAAATCTTGGTGCACAGCCTGAGGAAGATGGATGTCAAAAGCTAGTTTTAAAAGCCTGAATAGCTAGCTTCTGACATTTATTCTTCTGCAGAGTTGAGGCCACACCAAGATTTCAACTTTTCTCCACACACGGCCACCATACAAGACCATTAGAACCAATATACTTTAGGCTAAACTGTCCTAGATTAAGCAATGAAGCAACTTCAAACAATGACACCATCAGGTGTAAAATGAACCCACATGGGTTCCGCACCAACCTTACCTCTGTAAGTAAGAGACAGATACCCTTCTGTAGACAGTTGAAGAGTTTTGTTCAGTTTCACCAAACGAATGTGTTTCAGATCTTCTGTTTCACATCCACCAATTGAATCGTCAACTGATGTACCTTCAGCAGGCTTACATTCATTTGCTGGTCCACAAATATTTAGCTAGGTTTAAATGAGACCCAATAGTGTGTTATTTATCTTGAAAGTATACATTCACTGAAGTCAGGCCAAACAGCATTATAATAGATAACTTCATTTCCAGAGTAGGTAACAATATCCTTTATGCTTGCTTAGTAGTTGCTTGGAAAATTCGACTCTGCACTATAAAGTTGTAATTTACTTTATGTTCACTGAGATCCACTTTGCACGTCTATGCTTGACCATCCACTTTCAAAAACTAATAATGTTTGTTTTATTACTGAAATTTACTATGGGTTGTGTATCTCTGACCCCAGCCAGCAAACAAAAGCAAGACTGAAAGAGAATCTCTTCTCCCACAAAGCACATCATGTTTAAAAAGCAATTGAAAACATCTTTTTAAAGAGGCCTTTGGAAATATCTTACCAACGGTCGGTCGTTAGACATTTTATTCTGTCTCTCTGCGCCACAAATAGGCTTTCTTTTAAGGGTATTTTGGGTTTTGATGTTTTTATATGAAAAACTTAATATGGTCGCCTCACTTACAACTAAAACCAACCAAAAACCCGCTTAACAACTAAAACGGGGTTCGCAATCCCCCCCACCAGAAGTCACAAATGGTCACTTACAATGGTGTTTCGCTTAAAGAGCAAACTCGCTTAAAGAGCAATCCCATGGAATGCATTATGCTCTTTAAGTGAGGTAGCACTGTACAGGAAAGTGCCTTATATGGAATGAAATGTTTGGCCCCCTGGGGTCAGAACTACCGTATTTTTTGGACCATAAGACACACCTGACCATCAGATGCACCCAGTTTTCAGAGCAGGAAAAAAAATTTAATGCTGTATTTTGCACCAGCAACCAGTGGTGGCGCTGCAGGGGAAATGGGCAGGCCAGGCCAATTGCACTGAGGAAGGAAGTGATACTCTAGCCTAGCCTCTTGCTCTCCTTTCAACCAGGAAGCATGTTTCCCCCTCCATTATGTCCACGTGGGGTAGAGACAAAGGCATCAAGGTAGGTGAAACCCTTTCTTTTTAAGCACAGGTGTGGTTTCCCGCTTAAATGCATTGGGAACATTGTTATGTATGTTAACTGTGTTTTCTGAGAGGAGCGGAATGTATCTTTTCTCATATATCTATTCTTATGCAAATAAGTGGATAAAAATGTGCACACTCTGTTAGCCAATGGGCTTGTTGTGTTATTGTTACTGTTACTGTTTATAGTGTATATAAGTCCGAGTTTTGCCCCATCCAAACTGTGTTCAAACCCCACTAATAAAGAGCTGAATTTCACTACTTCACTCGTCTGCTTCTTCATTCCCTGAACACGAAAAACATACAGAAAACTTTTGAATACAAGAAATTTATTTCCAATGCATTTAAATGGGAAATTGGATTTTCGCCCTCTAGTGGCTACTTGTTTTTCATGTTTTTCCCCCCTGCCCCAGCAGCTGAACAGCTGAGAGGCGGCAGTAGTAGCCTTCAGCCAGCTGCAGCTCTTGTAAAATATATTTTTACAACAGCCACAGCTGGCCGAAGACCAGCATTTGGACTATAAGATGCACCCTCATTTTATCCCCACTTTTGGGGGAGAAAAAGTGCGTCTTATGGTCCAAAAAATACAGTACCTTATTCTAACATCCAGAGCTTAAGTCAGACTCTTTCTCAGCTGCACCCAGAGCAAAACTTGGAAAAGTTATGCCCATTAGCCACAACTTCCAGAATCCCATAATGGTGGTTGCAGTCAAAACAAAGCACTTTTTCAGCCTCCGACTGCAAGATTGATCACTATATTATTACTGAGGTCTTCTCTACCACTTCATTTGCCCCTTTCATTGCTGACCATCAGCTAGAATTACTGAGTTGATGCTAAAAGGAAAGCCAGAAGACATGAAGAAAATCAAAAGTTTTTTTGATTAGCAAAATGATTATTACCATGAATGACTTCCCAATTCCCATGATTAAATATCCTTTTTCTGACGCTAACGACTCCAGGTTGTATACAAAACCAGTGTTGGGATCCTTTACCGAGCAACTCTGTATTGTAGAAAAGAAGAAAATCCCCTCAATATGTTATTAACAGGAGAACTATAAACACGTTACACTGATGAGATACATACTCAGAATACTTTAGAAATAAGCCAATTAAAGAAGAACCATCCTTCATAGCAGTAAAGGTATGGATGGGAACGACTAGCAGATAGGGACTGCCTTCTTCCCGCCAGGACCTGAAGGCTGTACCTGATCTCAATCTTTCTCCATCCCCCAAACTATCCCCCAATAGACAACAATTTAATTAAGGGTCTCCAGGAGCATCATAACGATTTGGACCACTCATCCCAAAAATAGCCACAGTCAACTGAGACATTCAGTGTGGTTTTCTTTTCCAAAAGCAGAAATGACTAACCTGTCACTTCTTGTTTTGAAAAACAAGTCTCATATGCCTAAATCAGGTTGGTAGGAATAGCCCATGATGTTCCCAACATAATTTCAGGCTAGGTAAAGGTAAAGGTTTCCCTTGCTTGAAAGCCAGTTGCATCCGACTCTAGAGTTCAGTGTTCATCTCTGTTTCAAAGCCAAAGAGCCAGCACTGTCTGCTTCTGCAGACATTTCTGTGGTCATGTGGCAGGCATGACTAGTCACCGGAGTGCATGGAACACTGTTTACCTCCCCACCGAAGTGGTCCCTATTTATCTACTTGCAATTTCTTGCTTTTGAACTGCTAGGTTGGCAGGAGCTGGGACAAAGATGGGAGCTCATTCCGTCCTGCAGTACTCGGAAATCGAACTGCTGACCTCCTGCCTTCCAGTCAGCGTCTTAGTCACTTGAGCCACTGCAGATCCCAATAAGTATTTTCTTAAAACAAAAAGTTTGATTGTGCAAGTTTTCAATACAATTTCATCATTCCTGATTTAGGGTTTATCTTGACATCAAATAAATACTGCCTTCAGGTGAGACTACATGGACATGTGGTTAGCCTAGATGTCAGCAGAAGGTAATGAAAACAGAATTACTGGTACCCAAAGTAAACAAAGAATCAAAGAGTAAATCTTGTGGGTCACAACCAGACATTTTATGTCTGACACCACATAAGCGCACCATTCTATGTCTTTATCATACAACCATGAGGTTAAAATTTCCAAAATAAGCTTTTAAAAAGATACAATTTTCAAGTTTCATCCAAATGAAACCTGCTGTACTCTAGGTTAGAAAGGCTTAGGATTTACTTCAAAGTAAAAGAGATGCAAGACATTAAATGGCAGTGCTTAAAGAAGTCAACACATTGAGAAGACCTCTTGCATGTAAGTTTTGACCAGTGACTTCTTAGCCTCAAACGTCTACCTTTGCCACCCAGTCACTAATCCCTTTCATCTTTCAGTGGCCACTGATGTTGGGCTTCCAGGTTGGATAGGATCTTCTCAAGGATCTGTACTTCTGGGGGCAGTAGGGGTTAAAAGTGGGTACTTGATATATTCCTGCAGGAATTTATAAGAGCATGTGGACTAGGTATAATTCAGGTACTTGTGAGAGTGCAACCACCTCCAGGTTGAACATCAGGATTCCTGCACATTAACACTTCTGTATCAACATGCAAAGCAGTGGACTGCAAAGTAAAAGGAAATACAAGCAAGATCTACAAAACCCTTTTCATATATATTCCCTGGCCCTCACCTGAGCGTCTCCTTTTGTTGTTGTCACAGGACAGGCAGCTTCAGTCTCCCACAGAAAGGTTGCAACACAGTCTTCTATCTCTATAAATCTTGGGCTGCTAATCTAGAAATGCAGATGACCAAAAGTTAGGAGAAGGAATACACAAATAGTCTGGCTTTGCATGAAAAGCAGCAAACACATTTAGGATTTGCTTAAATTTGTTACAATGACGTGCATGGGCAAGATTGCAGTGGTTAGCAAAAACTTTCAGGGAGAGAAATATATTTGATGCTTTATGATTATTATTCTTCCATGTCTAGGCGAGATGTGAAACTGTCAAAATGAAGGCACCTTTTGGTGAGTTCATTCTTCAGTTCCTTTCACCTGACCTAGTGTGAGAAAGATTAGCTGGCAACACAAGATTGTGTTGCCAAAAATACCACAATTTCGAAGAAGCTCTTTCTGTGTACCCTACCCATCTCACTGAAGATTCATTAAACATGTTTTATGATAATCAAGACACACTATGAATATCCACATTATTTGCGGTTAACATGCCTACACTTAAAAATGTTCACACTGTTTAGTAATTTATTTATATTTTCAGTGTCCTTGTAACAGAAATTCTCTAAGAGTATAATCAATAATATCATACTGTAATAATATAAAACTGACATAATTTTTAAAAAGCAAAACACTTTAAAACAATTTAGCAATGTAAGATGAACAAGACCAGCTCTGCTCTAACCAGAATTAAAAGAAACACTCAAGAGACTAAAGTCACTACCAACACACCAAAAGGTCACAGGTGGGTAAATCCAAGGCAGTTAGATAGAACTGAGATTATACACAACACTTGAAGGACACATGAACTTAAGGAGAGTGAATTCTTAATCATTAATATTGAACCTTATGAATCCTAATTTTCTGTTCCATTATCACACCAACTACTGTACTATAAACGATAGGTATTACAACAAAATGCCTGTAAACATATAATGTCATTCTTGGAAAACTGGGCTTTTTGATTTTATTATGATAGTAGTCACTGTTTTTCAGAGAATGCCCTACACAAATTAACATGCCAACAGTTGAGAACAACTGCAGGCCACCAAATCAAATAATGCTATGATGCAACACAGTGTGATGAGAAAGATGTTCCACTGATAACTTACAAGGGCACCCTTGGAACAAGAGAGATGGATAAGGCTGGAGAAAGGCTCGGTCTTGTCATCATCTGCCCTGACACACAAAGCACCACCCGTGTAGTTTAGGAGGATCCTGCCTTGTCCTTCAATAATGGGAGCTTGGTTAGCAATCCCTAGGTTACTATTGGAAATTTCAGAAGACCCAACCTGAAATGAGAGAAAAGTCTCTGTGAAGCTGTAATTTTATAAGTTTATAATTTGCTTCAAAACAAATGGGAGTCATGCTGTAAAGAGGAACTGACAGATAAAGCCTGTCTTCTCTTTGAGAAGTGCTCAGGCAAACTGCAATATTCAGAACCTTGTCTGCAAGGCTGCAATCACAACTACACACACAGAAAAATTAAGGAAAACTGCAACTCCCCTTGATGAGTCTGACCATACACTAAACCGGCATTTCCCAAACTATGTTCTCTGGATGTTCTTAAGGCTCTGGCTCCCAGAAGCCTTAGCCTGCACAGCCAATATTGAAGACCTCTGGGAATTGTAGTCCCAAGCTTGGGGACCACTACACTAAACTGTCTGACCAGACACATAATTTAGTTTAGGAGTTCCTCTTTCAACAGTGTAGATAATACTCACTCTCTCCCCTCCCTTGTATGTCATTTCACAGACTGATGCCCGCTTGTCACAGCCTGGGATAGGGTTCAAAGGTCGGCAGATATTTATGTAGTATTTTTTGTGCATATGCTGTTCAGAGTTGTCCATTGCAAACCAATTTTCACCTCTGCTTCCTGATAATGATAAACTGAAAGGATGCAAAAAAAGTATAAAGGTGTAACATATTCATTCATATTTTCAACAGTTATAAATCGCAACACCTGTACAGTACTCCGAAGTCATTTCTCTCTTTTTGCTCAACTATTCATTCATCTCAGTGCAGGAGCCACACTTCAAAAACTACGTGTTATAATACTCACAAAATTAGATTACTATGCAAGGGGAAGTAGGTTCAGTGAGCTCCTACCATAAGAATATTCAAGAATATGCATTTTTTATTTATAGTCTTTCTCATAAGGGCTCATTGTTTTAATCATTTGACAATTAAAACTACAAATGGACAATCCTTAGGAATAGCCTTAGATGGAAGTTTATTCTGAACTTCAACTCCTGTATTCTGCCAGTCAATATAGTCAGTAGCTATGCAGGTTGAGGGCTTACAGATGTAATCAAAAAAGTAGCTCTCCACAGTTCTGGGAATATGAGGGCCATTAAACCATTATATTGGGTTAAGCTGGCCATTTCAATGTCTGGAAAGCAAACAGTCCTTCCTATCCATCCAAATCAAGGTGTGCAGCACTTCTTCCATGTCTAGGCCAGATGTGAAACTGCCAAAATGAAGCCACCTTTTGGTGAATTCATTCCATAGTTCCTTTCGCCTGACCCAGCATGAGAAAGATTAGCTGGCACAAGATTGCCATTGTCCGTGGTATGTCCAATTGTGGTTAAAAGTACCACAATCTTCAAGAAGACTCTGTCTGTGTATTCCTGCATAGCATTTAAAGTCAACCACATTAGCTAGGTCAACAAAGCAGAAAATCCCACAAGTACCTCTTTTTCTCCATGGGGAAAAAACCACAAGAAAATGTGATTAGTCACTGCCCTTTCATGATACCTAGAATCTACTGCCTCAGATGGCCACATGTCCCTGCAACATAAGAGGGCTAGCCATACTTCTTACAATGGCAGCCTTGCATTTTTATCCCAGTTTTAGAACAAGAGAGGTACTGATTCTTCTGTTTACCTTGAAAGATCATATTGCTCCATAGTCCGAGAATCTGTTACAACACATTCTATGGGTATCTCTGGGCAGGCATACTGAGTGTACCACTTGAAGTTGTATGTGAAGTTGTCTTCTGCCTAAGTTACACAATCATATGAACACAAAGCAAAGAAATTAAACAGTGGAAGTGGTAGTTTAGTCTACTTAAAATGACTTGAACTTCATTTTATATACAGAAATGGATTTGCTCTCACAGATAAAATCTGGGTCTTTAACATCATAAACTTCACTGAAATGTGTGTCAAGAAGTCCAGATTATAAGACACTATAATGTAAAGGGTTTCTGTACATTCAGAAAAGTAAAAGCTATAAGAAAATCTCCAAGGTCTACCTACTGACAACTCATTGGGCTGCTAAGCAAATTAAAAAAAACATGATCTAAAAAACTGTGACATGCTAAGCATCTGGGGTGCCCTCCCCAAATTGCTGGAGAAACTAACTTTCTATTACACTAAAATACTGGAATTTAGACAAGGGTGCAATGTAAATTCAGTTCTTACCTGATACTCAGGTACACCTGGGCCCGCATCACGATCACACAGAAAGGTTATTTGGGTAGACCGCGGTGTTTTTCTCTCATTGTTGTAGGGTGTACCATTCTGATAGTTCAGCTGAATCATTCCATCATAATAGGAAAGCTCAGAACTGGGGGCCCCCAAACTCCATGCATTGTCAACCTTACTAAATGAATACATGAATGCAACTTCAGATAAGTTTCATATAGAATAAAGGCATGATATATACACGATTGATACTGAGATGCTCTATGTACACCACAGATGTAACAGGCTAATGAAGAAAGTGGTAGAACTATGCATAAGGCATTCAACAAAACTCACTCCACAGCTGACTAAGCTGAACATATAACTGATGTTTGTGTCTAATAATGCTTTAAACTGTTATTTTGGAAAATGAACTCCCACCTCTTGAAGCATGGGCATTCTGAAATTAAAGAGAGGTGCAGGATTTCTTATAATGTAGCATGAGACGGGGGATCACAGGAAAACACAAGTAAATGCTGGGATCCAAATGGCTACTTAAGGAAAGGCCAATAGACTATGTCCATGGAATATGTGGATGTCAACATTCTCCATCACTTTATTTAAGGGACCCCTCTGAAGGCCCAGAAAAGGAACATTTGGCCATTGAGATGTTTTGATTTACAATTCATATCAGCCCCACCCAAAGCATGGCCAAGAGTAAAAGAGCTCAAAACATCTGGAAAAGCTAAAGATTCCTCACATCTACTTTCAGGCCACAGCAACCAACAGAATCTTAGCACTCAGAAGTATTCTGAGTATATATTCACAAAAGTAAGATCCACTGAATTCAATGGGGCTGACTATTCTATTGCCCTCAGCTATGCAGTTCATTACTGAAGCAAATCCCATGACATTCAATGAAATGTGCTCGGGGGAGGGGGCAGGCAAGATATATATTACTTGAAATGTTAGTATATTCACATGATCCAGATAAAGTCATAAGCAACTCTTACTCTTTCTTAACTTGACATGCCGCAGACTGTGACCCACACAATGAGTTCGCCACACTGCCACAAATACTGATGTGAAAGGTATAGTCACTTGTGCTTATTGGATAAGTCTTGTTCATCAGTGGAGATAAGTCAAAAGAAAACCCTAAATAGAAATATAAACCTTGTTCAGTAAGATGTTTATGAATTTAAAGAAAGTTCCACATCAGAAAAGACATGTATGTATGTTTTAATAGACACTCCATGTATTACAAGTGGAAGGGGATGACATTTTAAGGCTTAAAAGGCATGGCTTAAAGTAGGGGTTCCCAACATTTTTATGCCGTGGGCCTGACCATGTCCCCCCGGACAGCTGAGCGGGCTGGTCATGTGGTTCCCCCTGCCGTAAACACTGCCATAAAATGTATCTATGGCAGTCGTAAACACGTTTGCGACAGCCATGGGCTCATTTGCACAGGTGTGGGCATGTTTTATGGCTGTCATGGACGCATCCACTTCAGCTTCTGGTGCAGTGGTGGTGTAGGCCACATGAAATGGTGCCATGGGCTGGGGTTAGCCCACGGACTGTAGCTTGGCCACCCCTGGCTTAAAGTCTATTCAGATTCTGGGTCAATTACTTTTAGGAAGTAGAGAGTTCAGCCCCTATTACAATGGACAAGGGCCATAAAGTACCTTTGGGAGTTCAATCTAATGAGGGCACGAGATTTTACATAGACCAATGTTCCACATCCCAAGCACAGCTTAACCAGTTTCAACAGGTGAGTTACTTACCAGCTTGAGAGTCAGAAACTCGACAATGGTCTCCTTTGGTTTTAGAAAGGACACAGGCAGCTGCAGTGTGCCATTCAAACTCATACAAGCATCCATCGTACCCGGAGCTAATCAAAACAGGAGTACTCTCCAGATCACCTGGCAAGACAGCAGGTAAGAGAAATGATGGATTAAACAGCCAAATAGTGCAAGTTCTCATATTCAAACCCATGTCATGTCTCCTCAGAATTCTTTGTCTGGTACAGTACACAACTAGTAACTACAGCAAGCTGAAGTGGCTTATTATTTCAGAAGACAGAACCTGAAAGCTAGTGTTTCTCTCCCATGAACATCAGACACCAGTGGTGGAAAACCACCAGAACAAGAAATGCAGCGAGAAAATGGGCACAAACACAACAGTGGAGAAGTAAGAAAGGGGGCATTCCTAAGGATAGCCCATGGTTCACATGAGAACTACCTCTGTCTCTCCGGAGAGACACTTCAGTTCTGAAGACCAGCAGCGCAGCTTTTTCAGCCTTCATAAAGATAGGCTGTTGTTGTTGGTTTTTTTTACATCCTACCCTTTTCTTGTTTGTGACTGCAATTGTACACAGGGGTACACAGAAAGAGCCTCCTCGAAGACTGGTATTTGTGAACCACAATACGGCAACTTTGTGTTGCCGGATAATCTTTCTCACACTAGGTCAGGAAAAAGGAACTGCAGAATGAACTCACCAAATGGTGGCTTCATTTTGGCAATTTCACATCTGGCCCAGACTCAGACTTTAATAAAAGCAGAACACTCACCTGGCTTGCATATAAGGAGTATCTTCGTTTCAATCTTCTTGTTTGGACTACACTCATCACCATCTGAATAGAGAAGCTGAATATTCTCCCCAACTTTTCTGGGAGAAGACATAAACATCCCTAGATTTTTGGTATTATTATTTTTATCTAAAAAGCAATACAAAGAAAGAGAAAAATGTGAAGACTTGCTATAGTTAAAAAAAACTTTGTGAGCATTCAAGAAAGTTCAACAAACCCACTCCCCATTCTTTCAAGATTTTTTTTTTAATTTAGCTTTAGATCCATCCACTGATCAGTTTTTTTATCCTACAGAATCAGTTAACAAGGAAATGAATTCTAGATTAATTTAGCACGTTTAACATTCATTGTTGGAATGAAAAAAGTTATACCTTACCAGAGAGCTATATGGGAGTAACAAATACAAAGGATGCAAAACAATAAAAAAAAAAACCCTAAACTCAAGTTTTGTTAGCCATAAATATTCTGAGCACCTTTTCTTCAGGAAAATTTGTACCAAAAAGGTGATAAAATATGACTTTTCTAAATAATTCAAAACTCATTCTAAGCACACACTTGTTTTATTATATTTTCTATCACTACATTGTTGATAGATTTTATAACAGCTTCCCTAGTTAAATCTAGTGGTTACATGTTATGTCTGAAGAGCTTCCCAAAATGTTTTTTTAAAATAAGATTGGGGAAGTGGCCTCCTGGGTTTAAAAAGTTAGGACATTTATGCAGAAGCTATTCTATATACACACATTTTTACATAATGGTTTTAGTCATAAAAAGTAATTTTTAAAAATGTTACGCAACTTGAGATCAAGATTTCTACAGAACAAATGTGACTGACACACAGACACACAGACAGACACACACACACACAGCAGATGAACATGGTAACTATTATTCAAGATAAATTAAATTTAGTGTCCAACTTACCAACTGAGCAAACAGACGTCTCTTTTGCACAATTCATTGCTGCTCCTTTCTGAAGGACTTTGTGGCAAACATTTATGAAAAATTGCTTCTTTTCTGCTTCTACAGGATTACCATCTACAGCTTCCCAATTCTGTTCTGATTCTAGAATTAAGCAATTACATTTTAGATTCAAAATTCTTTAACTAGAGAACAGAAATTGCAGGGATTATTCTCCACCACGAACGGCCTTCGTGAAGCTAAACTGCAGCAAAAAAACAAACCCTGTGCACTCATCATCCGGGGACATTTCAGATTGTTCATAAAATCCACATAACTTCCTCTTTTTTAACAACTCACCTCCTGTTTCCAAAAACTAAGTGGTTCTTGACCCAGTTTTGCACCCTTTTTCCTTAACGAATATATAATCAAGAAATTCACCCCAGGTATCTTTAAGCTTGTTCATTTTCACCAGACCTTTTTTAATTTTTAGCTCACATGTCAATTTTTCAATTATAGCCATATCCCATAATTCTTTATACCAGTCATCAAACCTAAAATCCGTATATCTTTTCCAATTTTTGGGTATTGATAGTAGCCCACTGGTGTTTCAGGAGGGACAAATGTTGCACCTAGGAGATCTAGCCAAGAGGACAAAGACCAGGGAAGAATCCACCTCCCTTTTAAGGTGAACGCTATTTTGCTAGACCTTTTGCCTGCATAGTCCAGACAGGAAAGGCTAGAAGGGCAATTCTAAAAAGTATTTTAGTGAAATAAATAGATGTCTCTTTCTCTCATATAACAATTGCTATCATCTCATACCTTCCCTGCTATAATACTATGTCACAGAAGACTGGTCAAAGACAACCTCATAACACATAAATTATAGACCACTGCTTACAACACATTTCCTTGACAGCACTTTATGCAAATTTCCTTATAATCTTTGGGAGTAGTTTTAACTTTAAAGATTTTGATTTCTTAAAAATGATACCTCAGAGCACAACTCCATGTTTTAGCAGTTAACAAATTAGATCCTGACTTGTTGAACTACATTCCCCAGAATCCCTTAACTACTGGACATGTGGCTTGAACATCAAGTAACCCAATTTTGGAAACTGTGGTCCTACACCACATCCATTTTTTTTTGTAACCATAAAGATGCACTGACTGCACCCAAACCACATGTCAGCAGCACTCAGCAGGGCGTAAACGTGGAGTCTTTTGTTTGCTTGTAACTAATACTCCACTAATACTCCACTACTAGGAATTCCCTTTGCTTTGTAGGGACACCACAGCATTTGATTACTGATCAAAGCAAACACATTGTCAACAATCCAATTCAAATTTTGAATATAAGATATATTTAAATATAACAAATAGTGGGGGTCAGCAGTTCGATTCCCGAGTACTGCAGGACAGGATGAGCTCCCGTCTTTGTCCCAGCTCCTGCCAACCTAGCAGTTCAAAAGCAAGAAATTGCAAGCAGATAAATAGGGACCACTTGTGTGAGAAGGTAAACAGCGTTCCGTGCACTCTGGTATGCCTGCCACATGACCACGGAAACGTCTGCAGAAGCAGATAGCGCTGGCTCTTCAGCTTTGAAATAGAGATGAGCACTGAACCATAGAGTCAGATACGACTGGCTTTCAAACGAGGGTGACCTTTACCTTTACCTAGTTTTAAGTAGTACTGACTCAGAGTCTGTCTCAAACAGAATATATGTATAATTGAAAACATACCCTATGTATTAATAACACATTTTTATATCATCCTTACCAGAATGACGAATCAATCTGGCCAAATCGTAGTGTTTCTTCTTATCTGCTACCATACAAGGGAGATCTTCTTTTTCTCCAACACAAGCATATTTTGTTTCCCAGCTAAAGAAATATGTGCAGTCTGTTTCACCAGTAAACTCTGGGTGTCCTTTGCCATCATCATCTTTAAGAAATTCAGAACCATACACAAAGATTATGCACAGATTTAGAGAATAATTGAAAACAGAAAAATATATATAAATATATATATACAAGACAATTATTTAAAGAAGTTATATTAATATATTCTCAAGATATGATTAAGTGGCAATATTATCAATTAACAGCTATAGACAATTCAGGAGACACAGCCATTGGTCTGAGAAAGGCGGTATAGAAATATTAAATGAAATGAAATGAAAATGAAACTAAGAACAGCCTGAGAACCATTTTAAGCAAGGGGAATACAAGGATCATTGTAAAAGACTGCTATGTGTATCAAAGCCATAGAAAAAACAAACTAATTGCTCAGCACAGCCGCCAATAGATAACTAGCTCATTTATCACCTGCTGTCTGATTGCATTCAAAGTTTATGACAGTCATTCGCTGGAAACCAGAACTGCAAGCGTCTCCTCCGGGATATGTCAAAATGAGGTCTCCATCAGCATACCTGGATTTCAAAAGTCACAACAAGGTGCTGATTAGCTATAGGTAAGGTAGAGAGAATTTACCCATGACTCACGCTCAAAACAGGTCAAAGAAAAATGGTGTCTATGAGATTAAGAACCTTGATGCAGACAGTGATAAAGGTTTGTAACTGGAAGTGATAACTACTCATTTTCATCGAACTTTAGAATCTGGGTGAATATTTTATATGTATACTAGCATATTTTGCCCGGCGGTGCCGGGCTTTTTAAAATTGTGTTGGATAGTAAAGGGTTCCTTTTTTTTTCTTGAACCAATGGTGCTGTGCTTTTTTAAATGGTGGTGTAAGTTTTTTTTGTGTTTTTTAGCTTTGAGGCGCTGCGTCCACCTGCGGCGGACTTGCGCACCCAGTGGGGGCTTTGTTTGGCTTTGAGGCGCTGCGTCTGCCTGCGGCGGACTTGCGCTCCCAGTGGGGGCTTTTTTTGTGTGCTGGCTTCCTCAATGCCGGGCTGTTTGAAGTGGTTTTTTAAGTTTTTTGTTAATTTTTGTAAATTGTTTTATTTTGGATAATAATTTTAAAAATGTGTAAATTTATGTTTTTTTAATTGAAAGTATTTTTCTTTTTTTTTCTTTTTTATGGAAAATTTATTTTTTATTTTATCTATGAATTATTTTTGATTTTTTTTGGATATTTTTGAATGTTTTTTGAATTGATTACCCTATTTTTGGGGATTTATTGAATATTTTGGAATATTTTGGATGTTTTTTCTCCTTTGGCCACTGAGTGGTGGTGTTGAGCAATTTTTTGGAATTGGGTGAGTCTCTTTTTCTCCTCATTTCATTTCCGGGTTTCATCGGGGCAAGTCGTCTTTTGGTAAGTTCTGTCCGGGGGTTTTTTAAGGGGGGGGTTTGGTTGGGGGGCGTTCTGTTTTTGTGTATGGTTTTGGGTGGGGGTTTGTGTGTGTATGTGTTTTTTTAAGGTGGGGTTTGGGGTTAGGGGGCGTTCTTTTTTGTTTAGGGTTTTGGGTGGGGGTTTTTTGTGTGTGTGTTTTTTGACTGTTTTTTGGTTTTGGTTGGGGTTTTCTTTGAGTGTTTTTGGATTGTTTTTTGTACGTTCTTTTTTTAGGGGGGGTGCCTTTTGTTCTCACGGGCCATGCTTGGTGGCCCGTGGGAAGGAAGGGCACTTGCGGCGTGGGTGCCTTTTCTTCCCATGGCCCATGCTGGGTGGCCCGTGGGTAGGAAGGGCACTTGCGGGGGGGTGCCTTTTCTTCCCATGGGCCATGCTGGGTGGCCCGTGGATAGGAAGGGCACTTGCGGGGGGGTGCCTTTTCTTCCCATGGGCCATGCTGGGTGGCCCGTTGGGAAGAAGGGCAGTTGCGGTGTTGTAGTGTGGGTTGCTTTTATTTTTTGCGTGCCGGCTGGCCCTTCGAACGGAAGGGCAGCGGCGGCCGGGGTTTTTGTTTTTACTTGTTTTTTTCGTGCACCACTGGCCCTTGGAACGGAAGGGCAGCAGCGGCGGGGGGGGGGTTATTTTTTCCCCCACGGGCAATGCTGGCTCGCCTGTGGGGATGAATGGCAGCGGCGGGTGTTTTTTTTTTAAAGCTTTTATTTTTCGCGCGCCGGCCGCCTCAGCGTTCTGCGCGCTAATGGCGTGTAGGACGCTGGGGCTTGTAGTTTTGGCTGCGCGTGTTTGGTTTCTGCGGTGGTTTTTCTTTTGCGGCTTATTTTTGATTGGCTGCGGCGCGTTTTCGAACGTTCCTTTGGGAATTGAAGTTCCCTTTTTTTGTTTGTGACTGGGGGGCTCCTGCCCCCAGGTCGAAAATTTCAACCCGACAGTTACCTGCGAACCCCGTTCGGGCGAGTGAACGGAGGCTCGGACGGGGCTAGTGGGGCCTGGTGCAACATCCTTTGTCACATTCCAACGGTTAACGCACCATTTTATAGGTATAGATTCACTAGACTTTAAAGTGTTAAGGATAAAAGCTGCAACATCCTCTGCCTCTTGGACAGTGTTTCTTCTGGAAATCACTTTGGACAGTGATCTACCTGCTCTCTTCATTTTCACACACACACACACACACACACACACACACACACACACACACAGATAGATAGATAGATAGATAGATAGATAGAGATAGATAGATAATAGATAGAGATAGATAATAGATATAGAGATTAGATAGAGATATAGATATAGATAGATAGATAGATGGATATACATATACATATACATATACATATACATATACATATACATATACATATACATATACATATACATATACATATACATATACATATACATATACATATACATATACATATACATATACATACACATACACATACACATACACATATACATAGATAGATATAGATATATAGATATAGATATATAGATATATAGATATAGATATAGATACAGAGATAGAGATATAGACATATAGATATAGGTATAGATAGATAGAAAATTCTTCACCAGAACTAGAACAATTCCTTGTCATCAAATTCCACAACCACATAAACATTAGGAGCAAGCATCAGTAACCTTAGTGGGGATTACTCCCATCTGACCATGAAAAGGACTGCAAACAGGCAGAAAAAATAAATGCACTATTTCTCATTAAACAGCCTACAAGGAGAATGAAATTGTTGGTGCCTAGGATTTTAGAACTGATTTTAGCTATATTTGGGTCACTGAATCTAAATATGAAATCAGTTTTTCTCTATCAGCTCTACTTTTTTAGATCAGTGTTTTTTTAACGTGCAGTTCTACGCAAAATGTGCTGTTCTAACACCATTTTACATGAAAACATTTTTTGTTGGTGCCTAGGATTTTAGAACTGATTTTATCTATACTGTATTTAGGTCACTGAATCCAAATATGAAATCAGCTTTTCTCAATCTGCTCTATTTTTTTAGATCAGTGTTTTTTTAACGTACAGTTCTACGCAAAATGTGCAGTTCTAACTCCATTTTGTGCAGTTCTAAATCACATATACAAGGATTGGTTTCTGTATATTTGCCCTATTGTCATTCAATGAATGAAGCTGAGCGAAAAGCCTGGACTTCATTTCTTGCAGTTGTCAGAAATTTTCCAGGCAAATGCAAATCTAAAAACTATGTTGAACTGGTAAACGAGATGCTTAACAGTTTCAAATCCCTTGTGTGTAACATGAGTATTAAGGTGCACTATTTACACAGCCACTTAGACCGTTTTCCTGAAAATTTAGGAGGCACCAGTGAGGAACAAGGTGAAAGATTTTAAAAGGATATTAAAACTATGGAGGACCACTACCAAAGATGGCAGATTACTGCTGGAGTTTAAAAAGGGACTGTTCCAAAATACATCCAAGAATGTCACAGAAAAGAAGCTTCTGAAGTGTTCAGTGACTAGTTGGTTTCCTCAGTGACTTTTTCCTACATCTTTGTATATAATAATATTTGTATACTATAATAATAAAAATTCCGTGTTTAGTTTTTTTATTAGTTCCATGGATTTAACTTAAGATAGTGTAACATATATTTCACTAAAATGTTATATCTTAGAAATTTGAGCTCCTAGGCAAAAACTAATGCCATATTTGAATTCAGGGAATCAAATTCATATGAAATCAGCTCCAAAAAAACCCGGCAACAAAGCAACTGTTGGTCTGTGTCATTTCACTATAGTTCCAGAGACTGCCAATTGTTCAGTTCTTCCACAACGGGGTAAGGAACACACAGATTGTCTGACTGGGCTTTTTTCTCCCTGAGTCAGACATGTTTTTTTAAAATATCCTTTTTAACAAATCCAGCATAGTTAAAACATAGCCACATATTTCAGGCTCCTATCTGGGTTAGCAAAGAATTCACCACATTCGCAATTCTGCTTGACCCTTTAATTTGGTTTCCAGTTCATCCTTGTAACCCTCCTCTAAACTTGTTCCAGTTTGTTAGCATCCAGCTTAAAGTGTGAGATCCAGAACTGGACACTGTACTCTAGATGTGATGTGGTCTCAATGCTGGATAGAGGGTGACTAGAACCTCACAGTTTCACTACATTTAGCAACAGGATTTTGGCCAGTGTACTAAAATGTATTTATTCAAAAGTGTTTTTTTTCCCATTGCAAATATCAAGCCAAACACACTGACTCAAAGACCACACCTATCATATAGATTTCACATTGTTTTCTCCCAAAATCTCAGGGATGATAATTAGGCTACCATATTAATCTCTGATAAGACAATCCTCAGCGTACATCCATGGCAAACAGAAAAACACTGCACAGGAAAATTTTGTTTCTAACAATTCCTATTTTGGTTTGTGCTTTTGCAGAACCAATTACTCACCTGAGAGTTTGATTGGTGAATCTTCCTGCCACTTTTTGCTGACTAATCTGAGGTTTCACTTGGCATGATGAAACATTTGCATCACTGCAGGTACCTCCTGTGGCTTTCCCACATACATTTAGGTAATAATAATACTCTTCTTTGTCTTTAGCAAGGTAAGGTGAAACATAGCCTAAAGAAAGGGAGGCCTACAATGACTGAAGCACATTCCCAGTAAACACAATTTAGGCATCTGTACATACAGAAACAGATCTTTGCAATAATGTGTATTTCTTTTTAGTTATCTTGCAACCCATTTCTGTGTCACTTCAACTCTTTCCATTTCTCTCATCAAAATCCCACAAAAATACAACCCAGAAGATTTAACGTTGGGACAGTGTAAGCTATGCTTTTTTGTTGATGTTCAGTCGCACAGTCGATTCCGACTCTTTGCGACCCCATGGACCATTGCTCTCCAGGCACCCCTGTCCTCCACCATCCCCCTTAGTCCACACAGCCCTGTGCCCATTGTGTCTACAATACCATCTAGCCATCTCATCTTTGGCCGTCCCCTTCGTATTTTGCCCTCCACCTTCCCCAGCATCAAGGCCTTTTTATTCCTCAATTTATTCCTTTTTATTCCTCAATTATTATGCAAACGAAAATCATAACTATGGAACTGTCCTGTGGCCACATCTTTCTCTCATGACATGATTTAAACCATGGAATATGGTAAAAAAAAATCATGGATTGTTTTCTCAGTGTGTAGTATGCAGTAGCTCAAGTGGCTAAGACACTGACTGGGAGGCGGAAGGTCAGCAGTTCAATTCCTGAGTACTGCAGGATGTAATGGCTCCTGTCTTTGTCCCAGCTCCTACTAACCTAGCAGTTTGAAAGCAAGACATTGCAAGTAGATAAATAGGGACCACTTCGGTGGGAAGGTAACAGCGTTCCATGCGCTCCGGTGTCTAGTCATGCCTGCCACATGACCATGGAAACGTCTGCAATCTCTTTGGCTTTGAAACAGAGATGAGCACTGAACCCTAGAGTCGGATACGACTGGCTTTCGAGCAAAGGAAACCTTTACATTTATTTTAGTATGCAAATATCAGGTTTTAAAATTCATTGCTTTTTGAGATACAGATGGTTTTATATGTTGTTGTTGTTCTGAAATAGGCAAATCTAAAAGTGGTACAGCCTCATGATTTACAGTGCACAACTTCACTAATATCCAGCTGTCTCTAAACTTGGTTGCCTGTATTACAAGAGAAAGTAACCTATAGCTCACAGCCCTAATTTTACCCACACATCTTCTTGTTACCAGAGAAAAAAAGGAGAGATATTTAAAACCCTGCAAGATTTCACATTAAAATCCATTTTAATTTGCAGATTTGGAAGGGTCTACATGGAACAGGAGCCCTCATTTGGATTCCTGGATGAAATGGAAAGATTT
The DNA here is from genome assembly GCA_035047305.1 of Bradypodion pumilum. Classification (NCBI taxonomy): domain Eukaryota; kingdom Metazoa; phylum Chordata; class Lepidosauria; order Squamata; family Chamaeleonidae; genus Bradypodion; species Bradypodion pumilum. Next base: position 96,671,592 of record JAWDJD010000001.1, read on the forward strand.
GCATGCGGTCCTGCATAATATCTTGCAAGATATCTTCAAGACACCATTCAAACTGGAATGGGCCCCTCAAACAAAACATTTTTCCTGACTTAAGAAAAATAATATTTACCTGGAGATTGCATGAGAGGTGTCAAGTTTACATAGATACCATGTTGTTCATTGTTTAGAACACAACTGTTACTTTCTAAATAATCCCGGACACAGGCTGATTCTGTAACCCATTCAATTTCAAACCGGCAGTTACTCTGAGCGGTTAATTTGGGAGTTGTGTCCTGAATTCAAATAGAAACAAAAGAAATCAGAAAGGTCAAGCAAACCAACTTATTTAGGCAAGAAGCAAATCTACAAAATTATGAAATACCAGCAAATACTGCCATTTAAGACACATGGACAAATTAGCTTGCATAGCAAAAATTTTACTCTGCATTTCCCTTGCACTGGCCCAGTTAAGATCATTATATAAACCAGAGCTGAGAAATATGTGCCTCCCCAGTATAGTAGTACTGCAACTCTCATAAGCCCTAGAGAACACTGAGGGATCATGCGAGTGACAGCACAACAGCAATGATTTAGACACTGGCACCCCTAAGCATATAAAAATCTGAAAAGCATATAAAATTCTGAAAGCAAATGTACATATCCCAGGAATCTTGCTGGTAGCTGGCAACTACCAGCAATACTGGACAGAAGAGGCCAGTGTGTCACCCTCAGCCATAAGAAAGTTGTAAAATGTTCACATTTTTATCCAAATTAAGCCGCAGTGTCCTTAATAGCCGCAGTGTCCTTAATAGGCTAAGTGAAGTAACAGGGATCCCTAAGGCACTTGATTTAACAGCCATCTGTCATATCTGCTTTGATTCAGATTCCTGCATTGATGGCCTAAAAGGCCTCTTCCAACTTTGTTATTCTATGATTCTGGGTGTTATGGAAGAGAACAAATTAATGCAGTATTATTGGGCTCCTAGGTAGGAGAGAGCAGATGTGGGATTTGCCACCTAAACTGCCAAAATCCCTTTAATTCCCCTTTAGGATAGAGAATATTGGCTTCTCTACTTCAAACAGCACACTTCCTTGGGCTGATAAGCCTTGTTAAATAGGAGTATGATAATTTGTTTATTGTATGGAGAAACCACTTAAGCCCCTCACTAGGTGAAAGCCTTGTCAGGGTGCGGAGTTTGGGCGGTCTAACTAGGCAGTGTTGCCCATCTATTGCCAATGATGTTAGGTCAGGACTAAAACTCACCAAAGCATCCTCCGTTGGATCCCTTGAGCAAGGTGAAAGCAAAGGGCAAACGTCATGGTCCTAGCCAGCGGATGACCTGATATCCAAAAGGCTAAAAAACCACATGCAAACGGACTTGATTTCTCAGGTCTATTTGCATGTGCGGAATGTCTACCAATGTGTGGAGTCCTCACTGAATAACGACTCCAAGGTATCCATGGCATGGATAAGGACTTTCCTTCCCAAATGGATGACTGTGATTACCTCTCTTCTCCTCCCTTCTGGACACACAAAAGTAACAGTCACTGCAGGATCATGGCCTTCACAGAAGTCTGGTTTCTCCCTCTCATTGCTAAATTTTCTTTCATATCTCACAGAAAGCCTAAAAAACAGGGAACAAAACAAAATGTGAAAAGGCAGCAAAAGAGAACTGTAAAAGTTACAGAGAGAAAATGAATACAGTTTAAAAAAATTGTTTTATTTTCTTTCAAAAATGGGATATAGAAATGGGGATTCAGAAAGAAAAAAGGAATGGAATAAAATAAATTATTATATACAAATAAGGCAACCAAAGAGATATATAACCACACATTTTAAATAAATAAATATAATTATATTGTATCATAATCATACTATTCAACGAAAAATGTTTCCTTTCTTTTATTCTTCTAGTTTAATAATCAACTTAGAATGAAACAATATATTGACTGCTGTTACTCTGTATTTAGTTATTATAGTTTTGTCAACCCTCAAAAGAATAAAAGCTTACAATTATAAAACCTACTAAAATACAAATTATAACATACTGTATTTTGTAATCGACTAATATTTAACTTACATTTTGAGTCTTTATTTCTGTTTGCCTGCATTTAACCCTAAGTAAATTTATATTGTAAATCTTAGTTTTATTAGCTGTTTTAAGTGATAAAGTAATTACAGTAATACTTCACATAATGAATGCCTCGTTAAGTGACTAAATTGCTTTTAACAAGCAGGCTTTTTGCTAAAAAGTCATCCTCATAGAACAACCAAACACTCGCTTAACAACTTCCAGACTTCACTTCCGTACTTCGAGAAAAGCCCCGTGTGTCAGTGGCCCAGGCTGAGTTTTCCTTCAACGATTTGGTTTCCTCTGCTTTAGCCACAACCATCAGGCGAGAGAACTGCTCGCTTCGCACCCCCTTCCCTTCTTTCTTGCTGTTCCGGACTTAGTGGACCAGTCGGAGAAGGAGGTGCAAAGCGAGCAGTTCTCTTGCCCGGTGGCAGCAGCTAAAGCAGGGGTAACCAGATGCCGCTGCAAGGCAAGAGAACTGATTGCCTTGCATCCCCTTCTCCACCTGGTCGACTAAGTCCAGAACAGCAAGAAAGACAGGGAGGGGGTACTAAGTGAGCAGTTCTCTCACACAGCAGTGATGGTTAAAGCACAGAAGGCCAGGAAAAACACCTCCTCTTTCTGCCTTCCAGACAGAAGTGCCATTTAAGTGCACTTTAAAAACTAGCAAGGGTACCCAGACTTTGTCCGAGCAGTTGGGGGGAGGGGGGTGTTGGGTGAGCTACAGTGATGTTTGTGGCCTCCCCCCCTCTCCGCTCCTGGTGTCCTGCATGCTTTTTGCCGCAGCTGTGGCCGGGTGTGAGTGGTTTCCCTGTGGGCCTGAACATGGTTGCGGCCAGTGTGGTTTGGGCTGGAGCTGGGGTGGCGCATGCATCCCTTCCTCTCTCTGTGTCTCTGTCTGTCTCTCTCTTTCTGTCTCACTCTATCTGTGTTTCTCTCTGTGTGTCAGTCACAGACACAGAGAGATTGGGGCGGGGGGGAGTGGGACTGACAGGATCAGCTCCAGGGGTGTTTGAAGGCCTGCCGGACATGTACTTTACATCTCTTCCTTATAGGTTAAGAAGAAGATTATCTCAGGAATTCCAGGACCTTTCCCTATCAGTCATTCACTCTCAACTAATCGCAGTCCAACATGCAAATCAGCTCTTTCCAACATTCTATTTCCAGGCCTTGTTGTTAAACTGCTGTTTTTTTCTCCCAAGGAAACTTGGGAGTTGTAGTTCCCATTGCGTTTCCCATTTTTGTGGGGCGCAGGCCCCACTCTCGGCCTCCAGACCCTCGCGGGGCTGATCTCAGTGGCGTTAGGTAGGTGTGTACGAAGCATTACAGGATAGGCTCCAGGGGTGTGGGAGCCATTCCCGGACACGTACCTTACATCTCTTCTTTATAGGTTAAGATTTTGAACCAAAAAAAGGGGGGGTTGGGGCTTTTTTCTGAGGTCTGAAATGGAATTTTGATTTTCAATGCATTCCTATGGGAAAATGTGTTTTGCTTAAAGAGCAACTCGCTTAAAGAGCAATCCTGTGGAATTCATTTTGCTCTTTAAGCAAGATATTGCTGTAATGAATAAAGCAATTGAAGGTATACTAAATATTTAATTTGGCCATTTTCTAATTATATAAGCAGGTTCAAAATCCTTCAATGTTATGATCTCTCAAACATCTTAATTATTACCCAAAATGTAAGTACTGTAACAGGCTTTCAATATCTGCTAGTGTTCTTTAAATGGTCATTTATTTACATAAGGTGTTAACTTTGCCATTATCACATACTCAACTAATTTCTCTATCCAGGTTTCTATAGTTGGGCATTCCTCACTTCCATTTCAGTGGAAAAATTACCCTGGCAGCTGCTAACATATATTCTAAATATTTTATAATCATTTTCACTTTAAGTCATCACTACCATATTAGTTTCATAAAGCTGTAGCATAAAAATGACAGGCCAGCTCTATCAATTTCGACAACATCCTTGTTATTACTAAAAAGAGGATTAGATTTTTGGATCACAGTATTCTACATTGCCAGGAAAGCACACAGTTAAAGATCAAACAAATTCATGTAAAAACCAAAATAAAAACATAGAAATGGCAGCTCTAAAGCCAATAAACTCTAGCACAGATGTAACATAAAACTAAAAATGTTTATTAAAAATATTTTTCTCACCTAGAAGGGGTAAGAATAACAGCAGATTTTTATTATTATTATTATTATTATTATTATTATTATTATTATTATTATTATTATTATTATTATTATTATTATTATTATTATTATTATTATTATTCAACTTGTATGCCGCCCCACTCACAAATGCAACTCTGGGCGGCTGACAAAGAAATAAAGTATTATAAATTACAATTATAAAGTAACATCAACACAATATAAAAAAACATTTCATGAACAATATATTTCAAAGCAATACACAGAGAAATAATATGTTGCAAAACACCCAGATTTGTCCACTTCCCTCCAGGCTAAACAGCCGAGGGGGAAAAGTGCGGTAACAGTTCCTCCCTCCCCTCACGGCCAGACTGGCCGAAGAGAGAGGTCCCAGTGGCGGCGATGGCACTATTCTTATGGGCAGCCCGCCGCCCCACACAACCCTCCTTCCTCCCCTCAAGGCCGGACCGGCCGAGGGGAGAAGTCCCGGTGGGGGACATTTAGATTCCATTTAAATGTTTGTATCAGCACAATGGGGCAGGTAACAACCCATTCTCCTTCTCATTTATCCATGTACCCTCAAAATCTAGCATAACAAAGGTTGTAGTCTCTCTTGGAGTAGAGTTTGGCACATGTATGATTGTCTGCTGAATAGCGGATTCCATTCCAAGGTGCTCAAAGAGTCTAAACTGCTCTCTTTTAAGCAGTGGTATTTAATTGTGATGAGATACATTAACAAAAATAAGCTAATTTAATTCCAGAAGTGCAGTTTAAAAAACAACACATGGAATGGAAACTTCAAGGCATCAGTAACTTTAACGGCAGCAACATTACAACCTGGGAGCAAAACCTTACCTGGTAATTGTGTATTTTGGTGCCATCTATTGAGACAAGCCTCCAAATGCTAGTTTCTTTGAAATTTCACAAGAATATCAGACATACCTGTCTTTATCAAGCTGTTTGAGTTGCTCTTTAGGATGTCCCAGGTCAAATGCTTGACCACCCCTCAACAGGCAAGCTGCACTTTCCTCTGGACAAATCCTGGTTTCACTTGTTGATTTTCCTGTTAATATAGTATCAGATGTCACCATAGTTTGGAATTATAGGAGAAATACTACTCTTGGAAAAGGTTTTAGAAGGGTCAGTTTGGACAGAGAAACTATACAGAGAAGATTACAATGGGAAAATCAAGAATTTTGAAGATACTATGAATGGGGGGGCATAGAAGAGGGAAACTGCAGAGACACATTACTAAGCTAAGGGACAGAATTCAAGTTATTCCATTAAACTGGCAAGTGGTGCTGAAGAATCTCAAAGTCAATGAAGGAAATTTAAGAAGTTTTACAAACCAATGCTATCTCAAATGCTCTGTTACAGGTCTGCAATGAAGCATATACAATGGGCAGAATCCTATTGGTGTTCACACAAGTTTTATGAAGTTTGTTGACGCTAAGTAATGAAATGCAAAGACCCATCTCAGTTACACAACTGGCCAAGCTGTGTGGCATGCAACAGACATGCTTGACTATTCTGCCAGTTAAGAACACAAGTGAAGAAAATCTTACACGAATAGTAATACTCTGGCCATTATATATTGACAGAATTATAGCAATGGTATTTATATCAATTACATCTCTAGAAAGGACAGTAAAGTAACCTAAAAATCCCAATAAAAACCCAGAAAAACCATCCTATCTGGTACTACATCATCTATGTTGGAGAAGATTTTAACTTGTAAAGTTTTATTGAGAACTATAAACAGAGTCAAAGATTTTTCTGTTTCAATATTCTCAACACAACAACTATGCTATGTGGAAGCAAAACATAAGAACAACAGATTGTCTATAAAGCAGGTGTAAGAAAGAATGAATTCAGAATGTGTTAAAAGTTGAATGAATAATTTTATGATGATTAGTATGAAAGTTAGTAAGAAAATTTCTATGGGATGCTACACTGCTTGTGGCCCAGAAAATTCTTGGATATGCCTTGGTTTCTCTGTTAGCAGTACTTCAAAACTGCTGGTGATTGCTGACACAAAGCCAAGACATTAGACCAGGGGCAGCCAACCTTGGCTCTCCAGGTGTTCTTGGACTTTAATTACCAGAACCCCAAGTCAGCACACCGACTGAACAGGGCTTATGGGAATTGAAGTTCAAGAACACCTGAAGCACCAAGGTTGGCCATGCCTGCATTAGACAGACACTAACCACCTAAGAACCTACTACAAACAAGAAAAACTGAGCTGACACCTTTTGCTCATAAATGAAGACTTTAAAAAAACTACATGTAACTGCACTGAAACTTTTTAGGATAGCCAGAGGAAGCAGCTGTAAGAACTAATGGAAGAAAATGTACACACTAGGACAAAAGGTGGAAAAATGTACAGAACAGAAAGATAAACAACAAGCAAAGTAGGGAATGTCAGTAAAATAAAAAAAATATATCTTAGTGTGAGAGAATGTTTCTATGCTTAGAGCATACATCCTTCCACTTCAAGAAAAAGAATACTTTAACTTTGTTAATAAATACATACAGGTCTGCTTTCAGCATAGTTCCTGTCAAATCAACATTCATATACACTAGATTTTTAAAAAAAAACAAAGCAAACATAATTCTTGTATATTTCAACATGTTATGTACACTAAGGTTCAGACCTATATTTCTACAGATATTGATGTATAGCTCCGAATCTTCATCGGAATCTTCTACCAAATATCCTCCAGAACTCTTAATCAAGGGATTCAAATCACGTTTCTTCAAGGCTTCATTAAATATGTAGCAGGGAACCTAGAAATTTAAAGATACTAGTGATACACAGAGGAAACAACTAAACTGTCACCGACAATACTCATCTTTCATCATATTCTCCCTTCCTCAAATTTACTGACACCACTGAGAGGCTACCATGACCCAGCCTTAAGGTTTAGTGGTGGTACTGAATACCTTGAGAAGTAGTACCAAAACCAGTGGGTTGCTTAAACCAGAACAGGCAAAAGTAATGTTTTCTTCAGTAGCCAAAATCCTACTGCTCAATTATGAATGTGCAACTAGACATTGTGAATGTGGTAGTGTGCTGATGCCAAGGTGGAAGCATAATCCCTGGCGCACTGCACAATCGGTCATGCCAGGGACATGCAGCTGATTCTGCAATTCCATAGTGTGATTCCTTGTTGCCATGCATAATGGCCAGCATATTTATGCCTGTGTAACTTTATGTTGCACCAGCATGAACAGGTTAACTGACAATATTTTAGATGAACCCATGACATTAGCCAGAAACCCAGCAGTGAATACAGTAAAACCCCTATGTAACACAAAGCAAACCCATAGGAAAAATGATTTTTTTTAATGTAACTCGAAGCAAACCCATAGGAAATCATGTTACAGAAATTTATTTAAATCGGGACATTTATGTAAATCAGGACATGGTTTTAGCACAAAATCATTACGTAAGTTGAATTTTAGGTAACTCGGGGCATTTGTAAGTCGGGGTTTTACTGTATTACAAAACAACAATCATTTTAGAACCAAAAGAGTAGGATCCCTGGGCATGTACAGTAATAGAAAAATGAAATCCCAAATCCACTTGCAAAACTGTATAGTCCACCAAAATCAGCATTCTTTACTGTTGAGTAAACACAGCATACAGGGTGTCCCAAAAGTCATCATACATAGGGAAAATGAGAAATTGTAGCTAAATGTATCTTTATTAAAAATATTCATCACAAAATAATACAGAATATTTACAAAATATTCTCTATGTGTTGGCCACTTCTTTCTATACACATGAAGTCTCCCCCCCCCATGGCAAACATGTTCCAAGATATCTGATGTTATTCAAGTAATTGCTACAATTTCCCATTTTTCCTGTGGGGTGACTTTCGGGATACCTTGTAATATTATAACAGAAGCGATTGTACTTTGCCTAGAACTTGCATTACCTCTTCTGTTGGTTTGAACAAATCCTTCTTGCATGCAACAAAAGTCTTCCACTCAAAGTAGTGTACACATTCAGTTGAAGTAACAAATTCAGGGGAACCCTAATTTTTTTTTAAAGAATAAGCATATTTACTATTTCACATAGTGAAAACGAAGCTTAATATCATTATCCAAGCCAGCTAACACAATTTAGAAGAAACTACAGATAAAAATACTTTACTATGCAATTCATTGTTGAATCTTTCTTTATTCATGTCAAAATGTTGCAGAATTTAAAATTTGTGGACATGTATGAATACAGGTAAAATTCAAAACAAAATGTTAAAATAATTAGACTGTTTTTGACCAAAAGTAAACTACTTCAATAGCATTACCTCATTAATAGATCTTCTTTTGTCCACATATGGCATAAATTAGGTAAAGGTCGCTCTTGCTCAAAAGCCAATCGTAACTAACTCTAGGGTTCTGTGATCATCTCCGTTTATAGCCAAAGAGCCAACACTGTCTGCATCTGCAGATGTTTTCATGGACATGTGGCAGGCATGACTAGGCACGGAACACTGTTACCTTCCCACCAAAGTGGTACCTATTTATCTACTTGCAATTTCTTGCTTTCGAATGGCTAGGTTGGCAGGAGCTGGGACAGAGATGGGAGATGACTCGGTTGTGCAGTATTCAGATCTCTAACTGATGACCTGCCAAACTTCCAGTCATCAAGTTCAGCGTCTTAATCACTAAGCCACCATAGTCTTACATGCACATAAATATTGTGTTGATTGTATTTCTCTACATTCACAGAAAATGTGTCCTGCGCCTAAGTAGCCCTATTTTACATGATTATTTTTTTGGCTTTCTACTTCACACTGAAGTCTACTAAGTGACTTCTAGATGTTCTGGTGGGAGACTCTTCGACATTCATCCATTTAGGGAGGTATGTTGTTTTTTGCTCTTCATAGGTTTAGTCCAGCATCTTCTGGTTTAATATTTAGAGCTTGAAAGGTATGCAGAAAACTTTTCCTTAATTTTAGCCATCATCTAGGAACTTGGTGTCTGAAAAGTGAATAGATTTCGTACTGTACTACCTTCTTTCATTCATTATTTGTTAGCCCCTCTTTACATACAGGTGAAACTCAGAAAATCAGAATATCATGCAAATGTTCATTCACTTCAGTAATGCAGCTTAGAAGGTGAAACAAATATATGAGATAGACTCGTTACATGCAAAGCGAGATAGTTCAAGCCTTACTTTGTTATAATATTGATGCTTATGGCTTACAGCTTATGAAAACCCCAACCCCCCAATCTCAAGTACCCCATAATCATCACATAATCTCATATCCGCTGTACGCCATGATCATTACAATTATAACGAATTAAGGTATGACATATCTCGCTTTGCATGTAGTGAGTCTATCTCATATATTTGTTTTACCTTTTACAGAAGACCCTCGCATAACGACGTTACTTGGTTCCCCAAGTAGCGTTGCTACGTGATTTTTGTTGTTACACGGGTTTCTATGGAATTTCCCACATAACGACGTTTTTGTCCAGATAATGACGGTTATTTTATCATTGTTGTCCAGACAACGACACTAAAAACATTGTTATGCGGGGGAACGTGTGGTGCACAACAACGCATTGTTAAGCAAAAATGATGCTATCCGAACGCGTTGTTATATGAGGGTTGACTGTAATTTAAATGAATGGACATTTGCATGATATTCTAATTTTCCGAGTTTCACCTGTACTTCCAGAGAAGAATGGCAGCCAGATAACACACTTTTTCAGTGGAGGTAAGTTTTAGGCAGGTCATTGTGAAATAATCTTATCTAAACAGAAGGCTACTTCAGTTCAGTGTAGGTAGGTAGAAGTACATACACAAACCACCACACTTAGTTTCTTCAATTAGAGACATGTAATGGGCATCTATATATCACTGAAGATTGATAGAATTTTCAAAACTGGAGATATTACAACTACCGCAAACGTTTAGCAAGAGTTGTTAGCCACAATGCCATACTTACTAGAGTCTTCCCACAATAGAAATTGATATTACTTTGAACCACATGTTCAGTGCCTTGCTGTGCACAAGTTGTTGTTGTGTTGAATTCTACAAGCAATTTAGAACTTCTCATAAGTGAGGAATCCCCTGAAACAGAATTACAAAAGAAATATGCATTTTATTCTGGTCATTTAGGTCTATGTCCTCACAAAGCAGCTTTGAAAAATACAATAAAAAAATGCACTTTATTTATTTAACTTTATTTGATCTTATTTCTATTCTGAATTTCTTCTTGGGATGGGGGGAAGAGCAACTTAACAAAAAATAAAGTATAAAATTCACAGATAATTAAGAATATACTCATTAAAAAATTAAAATGCAACATCCAATAAAGTTAAAGATAATAATGCTAGAGAGTCCAATACAAACACAATAATAAATAAACAGCTGAAATCCTGTGCCAGTGATGGCGAACCTATGGCACGCGTGCTAGAGGTGGCACTCAGAGCCCTCTCTGTGGGCACCCATGCAGTCACCCCAGCACAGAGTTCGCCCCACCTTTCTGCCCAGCAGCCCAATGGGATCACTTCCTCCCTCCCCCCAGCATAGAGTTCACATACCCCTCTGCTCAGCAGCCCAATGGAAGCACTCCCTCCCTCCCCCAACACAGAGTTTGCCCCACCCATCCACCCAGCAGCCCAATGGGAGCATTTCCTTCCTCCCCTTTTGCTATGTTGGCACTTTGCAATAAATAAGTGGGTTTTGGGTTGTAGTTTAGGCACTCAGTCTCTAAAAGGTTCACCATCACTGCCTTAAGCCTTTGAATATCAACAGTAGGGGACAATTTTTAATAATTAACAACTTGCTACTTCTGTTCTGGGACTGCAGTGGCTCAAGTGCCTAAGACGCTGACTGGGAGGCGGAAGGTCAGCGGTTCGATTCCCGAGTACTGCAGAATGGAATGAGCTCCCGTCTTTGTCCCAGCTCCTGCCAACCTAGCAGTTCGAAAGCAAGAAATTGCAAGTAGATAAATAGAGACCACGTCGGTGAGAAGAAAACAGTGCTCCGTGCACTTCGGTGTCTAGTCATGCCTGCCACATGACCACGGAAACGTCTGCAGCAGCAGACAGCACTGGTTCTTCGGCTTTGAAACAGAGATGAGCACTGCACCCTAGAGTCGGATACGACTGGCTTTCGAGCAAGTGGAACCTTTACCTTACTTCTGTTCTACAGCTTTTCTGACTACTATGGAATCTCTTTTATTGTCTGAAGGCTGTTGGGAGCCGAGGAAATGGAAGAGGATATATTTAATCTTAACCTATAAAACCAAGGGTTAACCATTGGAACAGGCTATAGGTTCCTAAGCCTCACCCTAATGACCCGCACCCACCATTCGTGCGCACGGCCGAACTGGGTCCACAGTTCGATTCCCCCCCCCCAAAAAAAGCCTCCATCTTTAAAGAGAAGAAATCAAGCGGTTTCTTCTCTTTAAAAACAGAGGTTTTTTTATTTGGAGGGGTGGAATCGATACCCTCTCCCTGGTCTCCTGGGTCCAGAAGGGTTGAGGGGACATACCCCTTTTGTCCCCCCAAACCTCCCAACCCCAGGGGAGCCAGCGGAGAGGGGGGTCGCAACCCCCCACCCACTGATATTAAAGGGGAAACCCTGATTTACTTTCACAACTCCACACAATCAAAGCACCATAACACAATAAAGCCCCCCTCCCCACCACCTAGCCCATCCTTCCAAACCCCCACCGACCACGCCCCCCTTCCCACCACCTAGCCCACCCTTCCTAACCCCCACCGACCACACACCCATCCCCACCACCTAGCCCACCCTTCATAACCCCCAACGACCACGCCCCCCTCCCCACCACCTAGCCTACCCTTCCTAACCCCCAACAACCACGCCCCCCTCCCCACCACCAAATAAATAATTTTTTTGAAAAAAATTACTAAAAACACAGTCAAAAGTGTCCAAAAATACACAAAAACAACACCAAAAAACAATATGAAGTAAACAAAAACACAATCAAAAACAAAACAAACAGACAAAAAATACAAATTTCAACACCTCCCCCCCACACACACACACACACAAAAGAATGAAAACAAGCAAACTTACCAAAAGATGTCCTACCTCCATGAGAACCGGAAAAGAAATGAATAAAGAAAGAGACTTCTTACCAGAAGAAGCTCCACCCAGAGGCCAGGAGAGAAAAAACAGTCAAAATACAATAACCCCTACCAGCACCACCTGCTGGCCACAATAGTAAAAACAATTCAAAAACACACAAAAGCCCCAAACAAAAGGCCACAAGAGTAAAAACAAATCAAAAACATAACACAAATTCACAATTTTACACAAAAGGTCACACCAATAAAAAAAGTCAAAAAATTACACCAAAACACACTTTAAAACAAATCACAAACATATGTCAATAAAATACAATAGAAACTTTTAAAAATCCTGTGCTGAGTTTTAACTCAAATTAAAACACAAAACATCTAAACACATTTTAAAAACATTGAATGTAAAAAACATTTACTTTTACATTATTAAAATTATTACCTACGGTACAACTAATTAAAAATATTCAAAAAACTAAAACATTATTCGCTTACATAAAACAATTTGAAAAAATTATATCATACTTTGTTCTTTTATTAATCCTCAAAAAAAAACCAAAAAAGCAGATCACAGTTAATAACAGCCAAGCCAAAAAAGTTTTACATAAATAAACATTTTAGAAATTAAAATTACAGACTAAGCAATTTTTTAAAAAACATTAACACAATTTAACCTTCCAACACAATTTAAAACAGCCCGGCAATGCCGGGCAACCTCTGCTAGTTCTAAATATGTTTAACAACATGTCATATGTTTCTATTCATGTGCTGAATATAGAGTGGCATGGGTATTGAATGAACCTTGCCTTGTTAACTGGAAGGCCAGCAAGTCAGCAGTTCGTGACCTGGATACTGCATGACGGTTTGAGCGCCCGTCTCTGTCCCAGCTCCTGCCAACCTAGCAGTTCGAAAGCAAGAAATTGCAAGTAGATAAATAGGGACTACTTTGGTGGGAAAAGATCTTGGGGACATGAAAGGAACCTCATTCAGGCGTCCCCTGAGCGGAGTTTCTCCAGCAAAACTCCTTTCAACCCAGAATAATTTCTGACACAACATTATTATTATAGCTATTGAATTAAAGAAATAGCTCCCAGAAGCAGATACACTGATGAGGAAGCTGTTATCTGTATTCAGAGCACAAAATATGCACATCACAGCACACTTTGTATATGGCTTGATTAGGATAGCTCAATGACTGCTAGTTCAGGATAGACACAAAATTTGGAGCACATTTTAGAATTCTGACTGTATTTGGAGAGATAAAATGCTGTCTTGACTTGTTTATGAATTCTCATCAAATCCTCTCAAACAATTGATCAAAAATAGTTCCCTTCTTATAGCTGCTTCAGGTAAACTTCTCAATGCCTGCTGCAGTAAATTTTTCAGATAAAATATATACATTCAGACTACTTATATACTCCATTTTTGTGGAGAACTGGCCAAGATAACTTTTCCTTCAAATATCCATGTTTCTTTCATGTGTGTGCACCTAGGGCAGGAGGAGGCAATAACCCATACTGATATTTCATAGAATAGTTAATGCTTTCAATTATTCAGGTTATAGATACAACTGCCTAATAAACATGAGATATAATCATACCACAGTCCATTACACATCCACTCCCAACAGAACTAGATCCCCATCACTTTTAATTAGATATTAAGTGCTCATTTGCATCCAATTAGTACTGATGGTTTCCTCTGGTGTCACCTAGGGCTTGGAAATTTTATTACCTTATATTCATTATCCTGTACCATATTAGGTAAATTTTAAAATTATTATTTTATATTTATTATTTTAATTCCTGTCCTGGACAGACCAGCCTGTCCTTGACAGACCAACAAGTTGTGCAAAAAGCATTTCAGTTTTCTTGAACCTTCAAACTACACACTGGGTAGGCTTAACTGGTTTCATGTTTTCCTACTCATCTCACTTCCTTCTTCGAAAGTCTGTCTGCTGGGTGCTGCAGATTTGCTTTGTAAGGGAGTTTCTTAATTTAAATAATTTCATTTTAAGTTTTTAATGGTTCTTATAAGTTTCAAGAAAAGCCTAAATATAGAAAATAAGTATTTTGAGAGCACCTCTACCCATGCTGGGGAGCAACTGCTTCTACTGGACCTCCCCCCAACCCCGGCTGGCTCATATGATTATTGGTCAACTCTACCATCTGTTTTTTAGCTTTTCAGCTTTGAGATTTTAAGATTTTAGAGTTTTATGATGTTTTATTTATGTGTATTGTGTGTTGGAGTGTTTTTATGTCAGTGTGGGTTCTTACATTGTAAACTACCCAGAGTCACCTTGGCGAGGAGGCTGTTAAATAAGTCTAAATAAAAAATAAATAATAAATAAACTGACAGAAAGATGGGATCTGCCTGCTAATCCCTACAACAAAGATCAACTGGAAGCCATAAAACCAGCTGATTTCCTGTTATTAAACTTTGTTGAATGGAGCTTACCTTTGTGTAGCTGAGTGTTTCCCAACCTTTGGTTTTTGGACTTCAATTCTCAGAAGCCTAAATCAATTCCCCAAATCACAATGTACTAATTTTGACTTCTGGGAATTGAAGTCCCCCTGTGGAGTGTGGGCCCCACATTGGGAACCACTGGTGTAGTTACTGTAACAGGTTCTTCATTTTGTGGAAACAATGTTATGAATTTTAAATGTTGTGTGGAATGCCCCATTTTAAAAGCCACTTCCGCTAATTATAGAAAACCAAGACCTCAGCAGTGCTCAAAGGTTCTAGCACAGAAATACAGTAGAACCCCGTATAGCGATCGCCTCAAACAGCAATGAAATCGCATAGTGATGAGGCTTGGAGGGGGGGTAAGCCATTCCACATAATCGATCGTTCCAATGGGAAAAAACGCTTAGTGCCAAACATCATTGTATGTTTTTCTCCCATAGGGAAAATCGTTGTACAGATTTTCCCATAGGGAAGATTGTACAACGACGAAAACCGCATAGCAATCAGCTCCGTGGAATGGATTACAATTGCTATACGAGGTTCTACTGTACCCGGATTGCAATAATCTTCCCAAACCAATGCAAATCAAATCAATATGTGGCTAAGAAGCTATCACGTTTGCATGTGATTTCTACATGGGGCTGACCTTGGCGAACATCTGGAGGCTTCAGTTGGTCCAGAATGCGACTGCTCGGGTGGTGATGGGGTGTGGGCATTATATGCATGCCTCGCCGCTGCTTTGGGAGTAGCACTGGCTTCCGGTTTGCCTCCGGGTGCAATTCAAGGTGCTGGTTTTGACCTTTAAAGCCCTACATGGCATTAGGCCGGGGTACTTAAGAGACCGCGTTACCCCTAGGTGGTCAGCCCGTCCTACTAGGGCAGACAGGAGGGGCTCAGTGGTGGTCCCATCTGTGAAGCAAGTCCACCTCAGTGGGGCCAGAAAGAGAGCCTTCTCCGTGTCTGCCCCTGCCCTGTGGAACCTTTTACCACCAGAATTGCATCTCCAGTCGGATCTTCTCCCCTTTAGAAAAATGTTGAAGACCTGGCTATGTCAGCGGGCTTGGGACATGTGTGACTCTTCTGCGCAAGCCAGCTGGCTCATTTAGCATTCTAAGGGATCCGGTTCTTTCACTGTCTGTGTCATTTTATGCTGGGTGGGGGTGGGTGGGGGTGTTTTTTTAGCTACAACTCGTGTAGTTTTTTATGTATTTTAGGCTGTTTTTTAGTGTGTTGGTTTGGGGTTTTTAATGTTATTGTCTTACTTGTGTTTTTATTGTATCTTGTATATGCTGTTAGCCGCCCTGAGTGATTTTTTTCATCAGGAGGGCGGGATAGAAATTTACAAATAAATAAATAAATTTCCAATCAGTAGGTTGTGATCTGAGCCACAATCTGCTCCAGGTCTTGTTTTTGCTGACTGTATGGAGGTTCTCCATCTTTGGCTGCAGAGTATGTAGTCAATCTGGTTTCGGTGTTGGCCATCTGGTGATGTCCATGTGTAAAGTCGCCTCTTGTGTTGCTGGAAGAGGGTGTTTGCTATGACCAGTGCATTCTCTTGGCAGAACTCTATCAATCTTTGTCCTGCTTCATTCTGTGTTCCAAGACCGAACCTGCCTGTTATTCCCTCCACTTTTTGATTGCCTACTTTGGCATTCCAGTCTCCTAGAATAATTTGAACATCATTTCTTGGTGTTTGTTCTATGAGGTGTTGTAAGTCCTCATAGAACTGGTCCACTGTGGCTTCATCTGCACCCGTGGTTGGTGCGTATATTTGGATCACAGTAACATTAAAGGGTTTGCCCTGAATTCTTACTGACATCATTCTGTCATTTTTGAGGTTGTATCCCATTACTGCTCTTCTCACTCTTTTATTGACAATTATGGCTACTCCATGTCTTCTAAAGTTTTCTTGTCCACAGTAGTAGATGTGATGGTTTCCAGAGCTGAATTCGCCCATCCCTGTCCATTTGAGCTCACTGATTCCCAAGATGTCAATGCTTATTCTTTCCATCTCATTTTTTACCACTTCCAGTTTACCTTGGTTCATTGATCTCACATTCCATGTCCCTATACAGTATTGCTCCTTACAACATTGCATTTCCCCTCCCCCTTTCCTGTCCATCCCCTTTCTCCCCTCTGAGGTGTTAAGCATCCTGTATCACCTAGCCTGCCCTTTTGTTTTGCCTTTTGTTTTGGTCCATAGGGTTCTCTTGGCAAGCTTTGTGGCGTGGTTTGCCGGTTTCTACGCCATTTTTTTCCTCGCATCATACATCATATCACAGTTTTAAAAGTTTAGAACAGTTTACATTACATATTGTCATGCATAATTATCACACTCTAAAACACAGTCTCTATGTTACTTGCTATATTAAGTCAGTATGAAGTCTCTATGTCAGTCGCTATATTAATTCAGCTACATTTTTCACATCAGCTACTTATCCTTGTGTCCTCACTCCCCAGGTGGGGTTGTTGTCTCTGGGTCCCTTGCTCCAGGGGCATCGCAGTGGCGGGCAGTGGATGTTTTCCCTGTGTCTCAGCTGTTCCTCTTCCTCTGCCTCTGGCTGCAGTGGTGGATGGTGACCTTCTCCCTCCCAGGCCTCTGGATTGTTTCTGGGCAGTTGGGGCCTGGTCTTTCTCTGCCTCTTTCTTCCTTGCACCCAGGTTTTAGGATGGGGTGGAAGGGAGGGGCCGATTCTTCACTCACCTCCCTCCTAGGCTTCTGGATGGTTTCTGGGCAGTTGGGGCCTGGTCTTTCTCTGCCTCTTTCTTCCTTACACCCAGGTTTCAGGATTGGGTGGAAGGGAGGGGCCGATTCTTCACTCACCTCCCTCCAAGGCTTCTGGATGGTTTCTGGGCAGTTGGGGCCTGGTCTTTCTCTGCCTCTTTCTTCCTTACACCCAGGTTTCAGGATTGGGTGGAAGGGAGGGGCCGATTCTTCACTCACCTCCCTCCAAGGCTTCTGGATGGTTTCTGGGCAGTTGGGGCCTGGTCTTTCTCTGCCTCTTTCTTCCTTACACCCAGGTTTCAGGATCAGATCACAACCTACTGATTGCAAAATTCAGGCTTAGACTAAAGAAAATAGGGAAAACAAAGAGACCAGACAGATATCACCTAGACAGCATCCCTAAAGAATACACGGTGGAGGTGATGAACAGATTCAATGGCTTAGACTCAATAGATAGAGTGCCAGAAGAATTATGGACAGAGATGAGGGACATCATGCAGGAAGCAGCAAAGAAAACCATACCAAAAGAAAAGAAGAGTAAGAAAGCAAAGTGGTTGTCTGATGAGGCTCTTAAAATAGCAGAGGAAAGAAGGAACGCAAAAGTCAAAGGAGAAAGGAAAAAATACAATCATCTGAACACAGAATTTCAAAGAAAAGCAAGGAGAGATAAGGAAAACTATCTAAAAGAACAGTGCAAAGAAATGGAAGAAAACAACAAAAAAGGCAGAACCAGAGATCTTTTCAAAAAAATCCGGGAAATCAAGGGAACATTTAAAGCAAAAATGACCATGATAAGGGACAAAGACGGAAAGGAGCTAGCTGATGCAGAAGAGATTAAGAAAAGATGGAAAGAGTACACAGAGGAACTCTACAAAAAGGAACTCAACACTCCTGATAGTCACAATGATGAAGAAATTGAACCTGAGCCAGACATCCTGGAGAGTGAAGTCAGAAAGGCCCTAAAGAGCACTGCAAACAACAAAGCTAGTGGAGATGATGGTATCCCAGTTGAATTTTTCAAAGCTCTAAAAGATGATGGCATCAAATTACTGCATTCAATATGCCAGCAGATTTGGAAAACAAAACAGTGGCCACAGGACTGGAAAAGATCAGTATATGTTCCAATCCCAAAAAAGGGCAACGCCAAAGAATGTTCAAACTATCGAACAATTGCGCTCATCCCACACGCCAGCAAGGTGATGCTCAAGATAATACAGGATAGACTTCAGCAGCATGTGGAAAGAGAATTACCAGAGGTGCAGGCTGGTTTCAGAAGAGGCAGGGGGACTAGAGACCACATTGCCAACATACGTTGGATCATGGAGAAAACAAAGGAATACCAGAAACAAGTTTATTTTTGCTTTATTGACTACACTAAAGCATTTGATTGTGTGGATCACAACAAGATGTGGCAAGTGATTAAAGAGATGGGAATACCAGAACACCTCATATGCCTCCTGAGAAATCTGTACATGAACCAAGAAGCAACAGTTAGGACAGAACACGGAATGACCGAGTGGTTTGGAATAGGAAAAGGAGTAAGACAAGGCTGCATTCTGTCACCCTGCTTATTCAACTTATACACAGAGCACATAATGCGCAATGCAGGGATGGAGGAATCACAATATGGGATCAAAATTGCTGGGAGAAACATCAACAATCTGAGATATGCAGACGACACCACCCTAATGGCAGAAAGTGAGGAAGACCTAAAGAATCTCTTGATCGGTTTGAAGGAAGAGAGTGCAAAAGCTGGCTTGAGACTCAATATCAAGAAAACCAAGATAATGGCAACAGGCCCGATCAGTTCCTGGAAAATAGACGGGGAAGAAGTAGAAGCAGTGACAGATTTTACTTTCTTAGGATCTAAGATCACTGCAGATGGAGATTGCAGCCATGAAATAAAGAGGCGGCTGATTCTAGGGAGACAAGCCATGAGAAACCTGGGGAACATAGTGAAAAGCAGAGACATCACCTTGAAAACAAAAATTAGAATAGTCAAAGCAATGGTATTCCCAGTGGTAATGTACGGATGTGAGAGCTGGACAATTAGGAAAGCTGAACGCAGAAGAATAGATGCCTTTGAAATGTGGTGTTGGAGGAGAGTTTTGAGGGTACCTTGGACAGCGAGGAGAACAAATAGGTCAATCTTAGAAGAAATCAACACTGACTGCTCATTGGAAGGTCAAATAGTAAAGATGAGGCTAAAGTACTTTGGGCATCAAATGAGAAGGGAGGATTCACTTGAGAAGGCCGTGATGTTGGGAAAGGTGGAGGGCAAAAGAAGAAGGGGGAGGCCAAGGATGAGATGGATAGATGGTATTGTAGACACAATGGGCACAGAACTGGGAGGACTGAGGGGGATGGTGGAGGACAGAGGCGCCTGGAGAACGATGGTCCATAGGGTCGCAAAGGGTCGGAATCGACTGTGCGACTGAACAACAAAAAATAAATTTCCAGGTAACTTTTAAAAGGACAGTCCTTTACTGTTAAGTCTCATGGAAACAGGTAAATAACAGCAGCTCCCCCGGTGGCTTAGTGGTTAAGGTGCAGAGCTGGAGACTGGAAGGTCAGGTTTCAATACCCAAGAGCTGCACTTGGGGACATGAAATGAGACTCATTAGGGCGACCCCTAAAATTCTTTCAACCCAGAGTAATCTCTGACATGAAATTATTATTATTAGGTAAATAACAGTAAGAAAGGAGAGCAGGAGACATTAAGCTTCCACTGATTAGCACCTGTTCATCTAAGTCAAGCCTTTGTTGATACATTTTAATAATTCAACCCCTATTTTCAAATGAATATTCTGAATTTGATGATAAACAATATGACCTTAACAAGTTCTTTGTAATACTGTACAAGGTATTGGATAGTTTAAATTACAGAAATACAGCAGAACTATATTGCCTTTATAGTTCAATTTCAAAATGTCAAATCCTGCATATGGATTTTAAGGCAGGATAAACATTCTCACCAGTTACTTTTTAATTCATCACAGATACCAAATCATTAAAATTTACTTGCTATTAATCTGTATCTAATTCCTCTTCTCAATGTACAGTACATTTAATTTCTCCTGTCTTCTACTCAGAACTGATTCACAACAGATTGATCCACCATACAGTAAAGAGTATAATGTAATTAATATGTCTACCTATATTTCATCTTCCTAGGCTTCATAAAAAGTGACTAAAATCCTGCTACTTTGCATAGTACCGTAAGTCACACTATGGGAGGCTCACTAAATCAACAGGGATTTGGTGAGTCAACTACTCCATAAATTCTATTGATTCAAATGGGCCTATTCTAGCTGCAACTCAACAAAGTAATGCACTGCTAAAATAGGATGCTTTGAGTCAATACAGTACAGAGCAGCTGACTCACCAAACCCACTGACTCAATGAGTCAACTCTAGAGCAGCTCACCATAATAAGCCACAGACAGTAGTTTTGCACAGAAAAACAATCCTCCTGGACTTTAAAAGAGACCATGCCATCTCTATTAAACCAGACCTACTGTTGTTTTATACTTAACAAACCACCAGAGTACAGTGGAACCTCAGTTAATGTAATTAATGCGTTCTCCAGGACGTTTCTTACAGCAAAAATTACTTTAACCAAATTTCCCATAGGAATGCATTGAATGCAATTTACCATAGGAATGTATTGGAAACCAAAATACTTTAACCGAAATGTAGTTTCCCATAGGAATGCATTGAAAACCAATTAATGTGTTCACAAAAAAATTCTGTAAACCAAACCACTATTTTCTATGGATTTCCTTTTGTTATGCGATTTTTATGTTAACCAAGCCGTTTGTTAACCGAGGTTCCACTGTAAAATGGTTGTTTTGCACCTAACAGTCTAACTTTAATTTCATCATGAGATTTGCAAATTTTATATTTACATTCTAATACCGTACAGGAGTATGTGTATTCTCTCCTGTTCCATTTTCTACAGGCAGATGTGTAGCACCACATGATTTTTGTTCTTAACTATCCAACTGCGTCACTACTTTGAAATACTTCAATATGAGACATTATATGCTGTTTTTTTCTTTTCATTTTAACTGATCTTCTCCATTTTCATGTGACTGCTGTTAAGACGTACTGTATGGAGCCACTGATGGATGATGCAGTCTAAAGAAGAAATTTTCCTGCTTCAGCAACCTGGATCTCTGCCCACTCAATAAGAGTGAAAACTGATACAACGTTTTGCCAATGCTATTAGGCAAAATGCAACAGTACAGCTTAAAAGGAATTGAGCTTCTCTCTTCCTTCTACAGCCAAATACAAAAGTCAAAGGGTGCATATGGCTGTGAAGGTTAATAGTACTTATCCCCCATAAATGAACTGGCTCTAGGACTTAGCTTACAATAAAAACTAAGACATTACACAGTTGTCAAGAAAAACCTTGAAATAATCCAAAATCTATAATACTTTTGACTCTGCAAAATCAGAAATGTCTTGAATATATGGAGTACTTTTTGTAATGGAAATGAAAGTCCAGATACTAGATAATGGTAATTTAACAGAAGTTGACTGTTATACTAAATTAACTCTTCAAGTGACTTACCATATATTCTTGGACTTCACTGCCCACTCTTTCTATAGATCAGATAATATAACAGTATTTACTGTATTATGTTTTCCTACATCTGCCCAGCAAGCTTGGCATTTACCTCTTTTTAAAATAAAGCTACCAGTACAAAATAAAAAGCATTTCTAAAATCTAAATCCAATACTATTTAAAGCTTTGTGTATGCCCTGGTTATAACAATTTATATTAATGGACAATGAAAAAAGATATTCAGACTGGCATATTCTACCACAGAAATCCTTTACAGTATGCAAAGAGCAAGCAACTTACATACAACATGGGTAACATATAAACAATTGAACAATATTTTCTTGCCAATTTGTCATCTATGTACCATCACTTAGCTGCAGTAATTCTACAAGAGACTTGCTAAAATGGCATCCCGTCAAAACTATACAGCTTCACCTCTACCTACTTTTAAAAATAACAGTGCTTCAATATGATATTGTAAGACTTTTAGACAAAGAGACTTCCCCCAAAGCACTCCTGTCCTCAAGAAATGTGTGGCAAAAAACATTCCCTTCAAAAGATGGGATTATATTCTGTTGTCTATATATCCATATGGATGAAATCATTTTTGGCTTCTTGAAAAAGCATGCAAAAAGTATAATCTTCTTCAATTTGATGGCCTCTTGATTTTTGGGACTACAGTTTCCAACGTAAACTCAAGTCACAAAAGACATTAGCTTCCAAACAATCCCAATGCCCTTTGGATAGGAGATCCCCGCATATCCTTACTCTAAACTCCAAGTCATGAGCTTCATAATCAATAGTTTGGGTACAGGAAAAATTGCCAGCAGAACAGAAAATCTTCAGCATAGACACACAAATACATACAGAGAAGCTGAGACAGTATTACTTGTTGAATGTCATATAGTAAACAAACCTTTGGACTTACCTACTGAGATATAGTTTTTGTTTTTTATGTCATATGCACAAATAGTACTTGAACGTCCACATTCTGGGGCATTACCACACAGGTTTATTTTATAGTGTGTTTTATCTGGATTAACAGCTTCCCAGGTATAGCTGAAAAGGGGGGGAAAGGTACAATTGATAAATGTTATTGAACTAACCTTAATAAAAGTTTCATTTCAGACTACAGTATTAAGGAGGATCTTAAAAGTGGAACCTTTTCATTCACATATGTCCAATGAAGAGCTTTCAACTATTCTGCTAATAATCTAATATCTATCTCTTAAACAGTAATAAAAGCATCTTATAATTTTTAGACAGTTAAACAAAGGTAAGAAATCATTTTCATTAATTTCTGGCAAGGCATTTATTGCTGAGAAAACATACCTCAAATACATAGGGGAAAGTTAACTCAAGCAAACTCCCCGAACCAAATCATGTGTTTATTGTTGCCCAGACACACTGGCATTTAATAGTGGAGAAGATAAGAAGCTACTTGATACAAAGTCAGACCATCTTGCCAAAGATATAGCAAAATTTAGGATTAGTCTCCAGGTTATCCGTACGTATATCAACAAGGACTGTGAACTCCAAATGTATTATCAATAATGAAAATAAAGTCATTTTCCCTCTCCTAAATTAAGTTGCATTAAGAAAGAACTTTAGAGTGTAATGAATAAAAATGGAGTCTTTGCTTTTAGTGGGCTTTAAATGGTTATTCTGTGTTTCTTTGCTTCCTGAGCAGAGATGAAGAAAGTCTTGGAACGTGGCCTTCAAGCCAGGTGTAGCTTCCTGGCCTCTTGGAATTCATAACATTTTCATACTGTAGGAACGGAAGTGCAGGAGATGGACAATGAATGTGCAGTCTTATCGGTTAAGAAACAGAAAGAGGTGGAAAGAAGGATGAAAAATGGGTTTGGTTATCTTATAATGTTGAAGAAGAAACACCATTACTAGTGTGCTTGTTCCAAAAGCAGGTAGAGACAGGAGTTACCTATGATTACTTGTGAGTAGAACAGTAGAAAGATGTAATCTTGATTTTGTTAGCTGGCTAAGCCAGGAAATATAAATAGATAAGCCTTTCTTATTTCATCCAGAAAAGGGGGAAATGTAAAAATGTGCCTTTCTTAAAATCTATTTTTGTGATCCTGAACTTTGATCTATTTTTTCTTCAAATAAAAGCTGATTTGTTACAGAAGACATTGTACTTTTTATATAGAGTATAAGCTGGTGGGAGATTTCCAGTTCCTTTATTTCTTTATTGGCAACGCTACATGTTACTACCTAATTTACGTTGCTATTTCCTACCTGATCTGGTTGGTTTGTAAGCATAAACAGCCAGTGATTGAAACCTATCATAGATTTCTTTAGCCTGGAGCAGAATCACATGTGCTCTGAAGCAGCAAATGTTTTTATGCTAGATGGGCGCAGGTCTCTATCAGGTGGAATGAATCCCTATGGTAGTCGGATAATGGGCTTTATTATCCTTACATACAGAAAACAAGAAAAGATGTGAGTAAAGTGTTTTTATACGAACTCTAGTTCGGTTACTAAGAAGAAATAACTGGCTTATGAGCATGTGTTAAAGGCCCTTTTTCCACCTGTCTTTCCAAAGCCACGACTTTGCACCAGCATCCAGTTGATAAAATGTGTGTCCTGACCAAAACAACAACAACCCTATGTTGATCCCACCAGCCTAAGTGTGCCAAAAACTGTGTATACTTGCTGCAATTAGCCTTATTCAGTGGAGAGGGATAACAACACGCAGGCTTCCAGGATCAGGTTGACGGCTCAATTCCTTTATTTTTACAGCAAGTATTTATAATCAAACTCCTAAGATTCTTTGAACTAGAGGTCAGCGGAGATTCTCTCTGGCTACCTGATTAATAACTAACAAATGTAATTAACCACTGATGTTGACAGAAATGCTTTCCTGGCTCCGTAGCTCCAGGAAATGTAAAGAAACAAGACTGGCTAATATTTAGGTACAAACCTGAAATAATAGGATTAGTATGACCCATGCCAAAGGTTGAATGTTGGTAAGTAAGGATTAAGGGACTGTTTGCCCTGTTTAGTTAGTATTGGATTCCTCCAAGTTGTGTCCCAGAACGGGATGCATAGTTAAGAGCATATCATTAACTTTCAGAGAACATGCTAGCCCAGCGATTTCTCTCTGCCCCAACTGATCAGTACCCATATATTCTAAATAATATGTATATATTTTGGGGTATACATGGGGTCACACTAATAATACTCACTACATGTACTGACTAGCAGCAGCCCTCCAAGGTTTCCAGACACAACTGACAGTGAAATTTAGTAAATCTAGCCTGGAGATACCAAGAATTAACCTTCTACATGTAGAGCAAGTACTATACAATTATCAGACACAACTCAAGAATGTCACAAAAGATGAAGCATAATATGTAGACCTGGGGTTCTCAACCTACAGCCCAGGGGCCAGATGGGGCCCATGACACCATTTCATGTGGCCCCCACCGCCTCCACCACACCCGGAAGTGCTATGTGTAGCAGGCAGGGCAAAATGGCTGTCCGGCCCCCAAACCTGTCTGAGAGAGCATGACTAGGCCCTCTGCTTGAAAAGGTAGAAAACCCCTGATGTAGACAGTACTTACCCACCACCACAGATTAATTTTACTGCTTCGAACATTTCTGTTAAGCTACTGATTCCCCAAAGCATAATCAAAATTAGAAAGAACATGTGCTTGTGAGTGAAAAAGCAGTTCAAGGGCTCTTCATGGTAAGATTCAATTAACAAAATTATATTGAACACTTCTTTGAAACACTTATTAAGCAGCCCTGGGTTTCTTTAACAATGTTATCCAACACATTCATACTTGGAAGTACTGGATATCCATTCTCAACATGGTCACCCTGAGATTTTCACTTCTGCAACCTTGGCAAGGGGACTTTAATGATGTGTAAGCTGCTTTTTCTTAAGAAATCCCCTATAATTAAGACAATGTTTCAAATGGGCGTTCCATATAGTTGAGGCCCAGCTCATTTTATTAACCAAGGAATCAAAGACGAATTCAAGTTAGAGTTAAAACAAAAGAGCTAAGCCAAAGACTTCACGAACAACGTGCTTAAAGCTCTCTTCCGTTTTTTAGCTCTAAATCATGTGAATGACAGTCAGCTGGAATATATGTGTTGTGTAGAAGGCACAAAACAAAGCAAGGGCTGTTAAATTCTGTGAGTATACAGTAGTTCATGACTTACTTCTCATTTCCATCTGACCCATAGCATTTTTACAGTTGAGTTAAATCTTTGATGAGTCCTCCAGAAGGTCTAATCAATTGACTAATTAAATACTGATCAGGTATTTTAGATGTTAATTTTATTAAACAAACAAACATATTATATAAATGTCAACAGGTGTTATGCAAATTATGATTTGTGCCAGGGATATAAAAACTTGGGCTGACTCTGACAAACAAAGTGTTGTAGTTGGCGCACGTTTTTAGTTCAATGCAATTGGAAATAGAGGGCCCTAGCATTAACTGTCTGTGAGGAGGAAGAGGAAAAGGCTGGGGTGGACTAAACTCCATAAGAGCTGCAAGGCATCAAGAGACGGGTAGTCTCCATGGACATTAGGCTCTGCACAGGGAGCCTCTCAAAAAAAAGAAAAAGAAAAAACTATCCATTTCCTAATCCCTTGCAGTTCCTAATGGGAGAGAAGGGCTGCCCAAAGCCTTCATTCGCCAACTCTTTAATTTTCTTGGCTAAACCCAAAAATCCAGTTGGGGGGGATTCCTGGAGAATTCAGGGAACCATACTCCAAGAAATACAAAAAATGCTATGCTTAATCACCACAACAGTTATAGTAAGTAATGAATCTTAGTTACTGTGAAACAATGAAAGTACAGTAAAACCCCGACTTACATATGTTTTGAGTTACATAAAATTCGACTTACATAATGATTTTGTGCTGAACCATGTCCCAATTTACACGATTTCCTATGGGTTTGCTTCGAGTTACATAAAGATTCTTTTTCCTATGGGTTTACTTCGAGTTACATAAATATTCTTTTTCCTATGAGTTTGCTTCGATTTACATAAAAAATTCATTTTTCCTATGGGTTAGCTTCGAGTTACATAAAAAAACGATTTAAGCAAAAGCCTACAGAACTGACTTTTTTTCATAAGTAGGGGTTTTACTGTATCTACATTTTAAAACAGCCCATAAATGAGTTGTAAGTGCTAAACATTGTTAGTGGGCCATTCATTGATCAGTTCTTGTTTAGCTTTTATCCTGAGAATAACAGGATCAAAGTACATTTAATACATTATTATGTGTTGTCAAGTCAATTATAACTTATGGCCATCTTTTTCAGGGGTTTCCAGGTTGAGAGTAATCAGAAGTGGGAGGTTTTCCAATCCCTTCTTCTGGGGTCAGCCTGGCACTCTGCAGGTTGCCCAAAGTTACACAAGCTGGCTCGTGGGATGTCCAGTGGGGAACTGACGTCCCAACCACTGGCTCTGAGCCGGAAATCTAACTCATTTAATCTGCCAGCCAGCTGTAACCTACATTTAGATGTTAGAAAAAAATTAAGATCAAAAATAAAGAAAAGCAACAGCTCTTAATCGCAACTAATTCTTCAGCTATTTATGACACAACAGAATACAGTACAGTAATTATTATTATTATTATTATTATTATTATTATTATTATTATTATTATTATTATTATTATTATTATATTTGAACTTATATACTGCTTTCCTTTGTCAACGACAAACTCAAAGCGGTTCACAACATGTTCAAAAATCAACAAAACAAAAATACAGTATAGCATTAAAATTACAATACAAAAATAACAAAGTTGCATAAATACATATGAAAGTTCAAAAAACAAAATCAGCATATCAATAAGCAAAAAACAAAATCATAATACAATAACCCCCCACAACACAGTCTTAGAGTTCTATGGGGGGGGGGACACAAGGCCGGGGATAGAAAATAGTTCTGTTACAGCCAGCTCACAGCCCAGCAGAGCGGCAAAAGTCGGACCACTGGGGGCGGAGCAATTCCTCCGGCTAAAGCTGCCTCGGAACAAAAGTTAGTGCTGAAAGCAAGTGAGTTCTCCATAGCTCTCATAGCCCCTGTCGCAGGAGTAGTTGCAAAATATGCCACCACCTCCCACGGTCGGCCAGTCCAGATGGAGAGTCTTGAAAACCCACTATGGAGCCTGAGACCCAGCAGAGCCAATACCACCTCCGCCGCCATCCATCGACACCTCCGCCATCTGCCCCCCAAAATAACACAAATTCCTCCCCCAACCCACCCACCCCGCAGGTGGCATGCAGCGGCGGACATGCCCAACAATGCCTGCCAAAAGAAACCCCTGCATGCAGAAACACCTCTAATAAACCAGGCAATCTTTGAGAGTTGTATGTCATTTCTTTCCCCGTTCTTTTATCAAAAAGGGGGGGGGGGGTTTCTGCGCCAGAACTTGACAGGTATGGGGAGGAGGTGGAGAGAGACTGAGCAGGGAAACCAGAAAAGACTGAGGTGGCAGGAGGCAGAGGCATGGTGCAGGCTGGGCAAACTGCTAACTCAGAGTGGGCGAAGCCTCCCACACACACAAACCCTGGCCCCACTCTGGCTACGGCCAGTTGGTTCCACAAGTTTGGACGTTGTACGATTTCCGACGTTACACGATGCATGGATTGGATAATGCAAAAAAAAAGCCGGTTGCCTCTGATAGGGTTGGGGCCCCCGATCCGCGCTGTTTCCGATGTCCTCCGACCTGCCCGGGTGGTGGGGCAAGGCAAAACCTGTAGCCAAAGAAGGAGTCCCTCCCCCAGCATTTTGCCTTCCCCCACCGCCTGGGCGGGTTTGGTGGACGTCTGTAAAAATGCATGCGGTGGCCACTTTGTTTTACAGTTTGCTTGGGCTTCTGGGAATTGAAGTCCAAAAGAAAGATCAAAGAAAATGGCGACCACCACTTTATTTAGCTCCTGTGCAGCCCAGGGACGTCTGAGGAAGGCAGCAATCACCCAAAAAAGATCCTCCAAACCTCACAGAGACTGCACGAAGGTAGAAGGAAACTTCATCCTTTTTGAAATGGGTGGGGGAAAAAACTCCATCGTGACAGAGTCCGTCCGTCCATCCGTCGTTCCCCCCCCCCATTTTGGGCTCTCCGCTGCCCATGCTGCCTCTGTGAGGCTCGGGGGGGGCTGATCCATGCTGTTTCCGGTGCCCGCTGACCCAACCGGGCGGTTGGGGAAGGTAAAATGCTGGGGGGGACTCCTTCTTTGGCTGGATCTGGCCCCCAGCACCCCAATGCATTGTACAACGTTGCAGCAATGTTGCACGATGCAACTCTTTTCAAAGAATTTGGCGACATTGTCTGAATTGGACATTGCAGAAAGCAGACCTTATACGAGGTATTACTGTATATTGGCTACAATCAAATACAGTGGAACTTCGGTTAACGTAAGTAATGCATTCTCCGGGACGTTTCTTACAACGAAATTACTTTAACCAAATTTCCCATAGGAATGCACTGAATGTAATTTTCCATATGAATGCAATGAAAGCCAAAATACATTAACTGAAATGCGATTTCCCATAGGAATGCACTGAAAACCAATCAATCCATTCCAAAAAAATTCCATAAACCAAGCCACTATTTTCTATGGAGTTCCTTTTGTTATGCGATTTTTATGTTAACCGAGCCATTTGCTAACTAAGGTTCCACTGTGCTGCGGTAAACTGAAAATACCTGCCTATCCTGACTATGTCAGAGCATAAACAGAAGCACACATGCTCTGCCATACAAACACAGGATCAGAAAACCATAAGTCAGAAAGAAGTTGATGAAATTCTGTGATCAGAATTTAGTGTGTATTTCATTCAAATACCTTAACTACTATTATTTACTGGGGGCAAGAGAGAAGCATATACTTCCAGGGTGAGCATGTTTAAGCTGGATATATTCTGTAGCGCAGACTGAGTTTGAAAATGTGTGGTCCACTGGACATTGTTTGAGTGCAACTCTAGCCCGCTCTGCCAACAGTGAGGGAATGGCCATGAGGGATGATAAGAGTCACAACCCACCTAATCCAAAGTAAGGTAAATAGGTTTGTGCTGGCAAGCTGCATATGCTGCACATCCTTGAAGTGTATCCTAAGTTTCTCCTTGGAAGCCACGAGAGGACAGAACAAGAGCCAAGTCTATAAACTCTGTTTTGGGCACTATGGAATTATCACAGTTAATTATCCTTAATTTTGTAATCTATGATTTGAAACCAGTTCTAATTCCTGGACTAGAATCAACTCTTCAGAAGATTTCAAGTTTCTTTAGCCTATACAATTGTACCTGTATCCGCATGCTACTATGGGCAGGAAATTGGTACACACTTGGACTAACATAGATGGCAAAAACATTTTCTAAACACTGATTATTCTAACTGGGACAACAAATTGGAGAAAAGATGCTTTGCCATTCTCACAAGTAACGTCTGAAACAGCCTAATATGACCATTAGGAGACTGTTGTGACTTAATGGTCAAGACACTGAACTTGACATCTGGAAGGTTGGCAGGCCAGCAGTTAGAGATCTGACGGAGTGAGCTCCCATTTCTGTCCCAGCTCCTGCCAAACTAGTGGTTCGACAGTAAGAATTGCAAGTACATAAATAGGTACCACTTTGGTGAGAAAGGTAAGAGTGTTCTGTGCACTCTGGTGCCTAGTCACGCCTGCTACAAGACCATGGAGATGGCAGTGCTGGCTCTTTGACTATAAACTGAGATGAGCACCGCACTCCAGTCTAGAGTCAGATACGACTAGCTTTTGAGCAAGGACGACCTTTACCTTTACCCAGGGTCGCAGCCAGGGGATGGCCAGGGTAGGCTTTACCCACCCCGAGTTAGCAGTTTGCGCACTCTCAAACTCCAGGCTGCTTATATATCTTAACCTATACAGAAGGGATGTGGCCGTACGTGTGCGGAATGCATACCCACACCCATGGAGCCTATCCCGTAATGCTCTGCACACACCTATCTTTTGTCCCCGAGATCAGCACCGCAAGGGTCCGGGGGCCGAGAGTGGGGTCAAGCCCCACGAATACGGAAAAAGCAAAGACTACGAGTCCCAGCGTCCTCTGTGGCATGCGTCAGCCAATCAGGTAGGAGGACCTGAGCGCAGAGGAGGCGGGACAGCCAGCGCACGAAAACACAAACCAACTGCCGACGCGCACGCACTACAGCTCAGGGCCCTGCCTTACCGAGGCAGACAGAGCCCGGGCTGAGGGACAGTCTGGCCCTTTTCCCCCTCATCGCATCCCAGCCCTTGGCCACCATACCTGATCGAGGACAGCCATTCTCCTCCGTCGCCTCCGCCAGCCCTGCTCCCACCGAGGCCACCAGGCTACAGTCCGGGCCACTGTCAGATGCACCCCGCGGCGGAGGGGTTAGCCACTGACAGAATGCAGGGCCTGTGTTCATCGGGTAGGACGGGCCGCCGCCTTCCACTTTGTCCAGAGGCCCACCGGCAGACTGCTGGGATGAGACCTCCAGACCAGCACGGCCCCTTCTTCTCCCTCCATGTCTGGAGTGCTACCAGTGGTGTGCAAGGCAAGGACCAGCTCCCCCTCGGTTCCAGCCTCAGGCGGAGGCCTGCCAGGCTCCTCCATTGCGCCTGGTCCCGAGCGCGGCCACACAGCCTCCACCCGAAGCAAGCCTCCACCCGAAGCCG
This sequence comes from Bradypodion pumilum, assembly GCA_035047305.1. Lineage (NCBI taxonomy): Eukaryota > Metazoa > Chordata > Lepidosauria > Squamata > Chamaeleonidae > Bradypodion > Bradypodion pumilum. Next base: position 96,703,306 of record JAWDJD010000001.1, read on the forward strand.
GGGGCAGGGCAAGGCGCGCCTGCGAACAGCGAGCCACGGTGGCACCGGCGGCCCTGCTGGCACGAAGCCCTCTGGACCGAACACACTGGAGGAGCCTGGCAGACCGCTGGCCCAGACTGGAGAAGAGAGGACCAGCTAGCAAGCCCAGGCGCGGCACTCCACCCACAGGCCTCTGCACACAGGCCCTACGCTCCGTAAGCGGCCAACCCCTCCACCACCTCAATACCATCCCCGCACAGCCCCCAGATGGGGCCCCCAGCTGATTGCACCCTGGACCACAGCCTGCAGGCCTCAGCGGGAGCGCGGCTGGCAGAAGAGAAGGAGACCACCCATCCACCACCAGGTACCGGCTACATGGCCTGGGAACCGGGGAAGGGGAAAAGGGCCCGACTCTCGCCTTAACCAGGGTTAGGTCCATTTAAACCCCTGCAACTTCCAGAGCACACAATGCGCGTGTGCCCCCAAAGGAACCCTGTCGAAGACGGGCTCCTATGCTAGTATGGCATATGTATATGGCCAATGTTGCCCATCCTGAAAAAAATATTCACCCACCCACATCTAGAATCCTGGCTATGGCCCAACCTTTCCCTAATATGGCCATTAAGCTTTAAGGTCAATATTTTCATACTGCATATTCTGTACTGTACCTTGTTTTGACATATTGCACCATCTTCTTAAAAGGTGAAAAGTAATAAGCAAACTGCCTCTGTTTATCTATGAATCCATATATAAATTTGAATATAAATAAATAAATAAATAAATAAATAAATAAATATTTTACAGCATTGCTACTAAAATGCCTTCTTTTTTGTCTATGTAACACACTGCTCTAAATACCTAACACTATGCCAAAGTCCTTACTATCGAGTTGCCACCTTTAATTGCCTGGTAAGACTGATAAGGTTCACTCCACTCATACTGTGTACCAAAAATACCCCAACTCAATGCATTTCTCTTCCAGCTCTACTCAGTTAAAAAATAAGTGAAGCTGTGTTATATAATTAAAACTTACTCAAGACTTAAGTACCAGAGTACTCAAATGACAACAAGCCTTTAAAGCAGAGGCATAGTATCAACCTATAGCAATGCCAATCCAACACCACTTTCAATGAAGGTGAACCTTGGCACTCCAGTTGTTCTTGAACTTCAATTTACAGAAGCCCTGATCAGCAGGAGTGCAGACTTGGTCCTGAGTGGGCAGCGTATAAATGTGAATATTAAATTTAATTTAGTTAATTTAATTTAATTTAATTTAATTAAAGGTTCGCCATCACAGACTTATCATAACACAAACAATAGTAGAAGACAATACAACTGAATCAATCTGTCTGTCTGTCTGGTATCCCACCCAATTGATGAAAGCACCACTCTAGGCAGCTCACAATAATAAATATACAAAGATCAAAAGAAAAGCAAGTAACAACAACCAACAATTATCACATAACAATAAAATGCCTATCTAGATGGCATCCATAAGTAAATCAATAGACCTTACCAATATGTCATAACATTCATTCTCTTAATTCATTGCTCACAGATCTAAATCTAAATCCAAAACAGATCAAATCAAATAAGGGGCATACTGCAAATGTATAATCATTTTGCTAATGAGAGAAATGCTTGATGGAATAAGAACTTTTAAAATTGTTTTTGAAAGGCTATTAGCATGGAAGCAGATCTAATTTCCACTGGCAACTCACTCCATAACAAGGGAGCAATGGCAGAGAAAGATCTTGCACTTGTCACAATTTTTTAGACTTTAAGGCGTGACAATGCATAATTTAAGTCAGGGGTTCTCAACCTACAGCCTACAGGCCAAACCTGGCCCACGGTTGTAAGCCTTACACATCCGCCCTATAATGGATCACCATTAGGGACATGACAAGCCAAGCAGAAGAAACAAGGAATGAGGCAGCAGCAGAAGTGATGGATGCACGCACGGCTGCCCACATCTTTCCTGGGGACCACTCTGGCTGAGTGTGGGTGAGAAGGACAGCCTGATCCCCTCCTTCACCCACACCATGCAGCTTCTCCAGGCTGGTAAACAGGGAAGCGTTATGTGGGGAAGTGGTGTGAGTTCGAGGTGGTCCTGCCAGCGGTGGAACCATCCTGAACCCCCACCACTCCACTCCCCTGCCATCACCGTTGTCATCACCGCCACCAGAGAAGTGTCTGGCCCATCAACAGTTTGAGGAGGCATGAACTGGCGCACAGTTATAAAATGTTGAGGACCCCTGATTTAAGAGCTTGAGTGCTCCAGGTACAATTTCTTAGGAAGAGCCATTCTTACCGATAACAGGGTCCTAAACTATTACGGGCTTTATATATTAACATCAGCACCTTAAGCTTGGCACAGAATGCTACAGGCAACCAATGCAAGCTCACTAAGACTAGGGTGATATGGCCAAAACAACCAACATCCATAACCAGTATAGTTGCTGCTTTTTGTACCCACTAAAGCCTCCACACTAGCCTCAAGGGCTGCCCCATGTAGAGAGCCTTGCAGTAATCTATTTTGGAGATTACCAGTGCATAGGTAAGCAACGTCAGAAGTGAGCAAAGCTGGGCAAAGAACCACAAACAATGAAAGGCGGGGTTGACAACAGATGATATTTGATGTTCCACAGACAGAGCTGGCACCTTCTTTCTCTTCCACTTAAGCAGCACTGTCAATTTCTCAAATGAGACACATTTTGAAAATTATAAATGGACTGCACTGAATTCAGCAGAGCTTTGCCTACAGACTTACACTAAGAAAGTTTCTCACAGTACTGGTTATCTTATCAGTTTACTCAGAAATATTTTCAAACTGTGTCCACCTTGTTTTGCCTTTTTTTAACCACTGGTTTAAAAAGCAAAAGACAACAGTTTGATTTATGCGGCTTCAATCTGTTGCTGTGGTTAATTAATAGCATTACAATTAAAAGTATAATTAACATCTGCATTAAATATTTAATTACATGTTAAAAATTGTTGTTAAAATATTATATTTAAAAATAAGATATCCTACACATCTCAAGGTTACCCAAGACAAGAAACCAGCTGAAAAGGTGCTAGATTCTGTAGTTAAGTTAATCAAAGCATACTCAAAATACTAGTAGAAATGCAAAACATAAAAGGACATCATATATTACCATATACAGTACATTACTTTCTTTAAAACTGACTAGGTGCACTCAATGCTTGGTATTGAAAAAGGATGGAAATATTGTTAAGGTGCCACACATAGAGTGGATAACAGGATGAAGTTAAAAGCACTGACATAGTCAGTAGCATTTAACTTTGAAAGATAATTCTGTACTCTTTGTACTCTCAAACCCCCATCAATGGATGTTCACGGCTCCCGCTTTAGAAAATGTGTTTCCTCAGTGGCCCCCATTACCACCAATGAACAAAAAGGCTATTTTTACTCAAACAAACCTTACTTCATTGATTTAAATAGCTATGCAGCAGATTTTCAACAAGTCAAAATTCTACTAAACTCAAATAGATTAGTAAATCTCTAGCCCTGGCAATTGGTTCATTCATATGTCAGATTACAACTTCTCCCAGCCCCTCCCATTAGTTATGCTAGCTACAAGGACTGCAAACAAACTGCCCCCACCCCAAAAGGCCCTAAATTGCCCTTTCCTGCTTTACTTAAGGTCCTGGGTGAGTCATTATAAATTAGCAGACATTTAAATGAATACATAATAGGATTACATTCACTTAACATATGGCAAAGGCTAAAATGCTTTTTGCTGCAGAGTAACACAAGCAAAACCACTAAAAATCTACCTGCAATAAAATGAATAGCTGAACATATACCGCAATGCCACACTGCTTCATAAATACAAGGAATCATTTCAGTGGGCTGAAAAAAGGAGTATCACCCTTTTCATAAAAGCTCTTCAGGTAGAGCACGCTTTGTTCAGACAAAGAGGTACCATTTGAAGATGTGTTCATTGACCCGGAATGTACTTTTGTACACAACCGTTTCGTCTGGAAAGTCTTGATCAAATGCACTTGAAGAATAAATATTTTTTAAAGAATTTATTTTAAAATATTAATCCAATAATCCAACAAGATTAGTCAACACGGCTTCTCCCTCTCAGGCAGAGGAATAATTATTTCCCACTTCTGTAATTTGGAATCCTCCCTGCTAAACTAAAACAGATCCCAGTGTAGGACAGGGGTTAAAAGATGATGCTGACATCCAAGCTTCTGTTTCATATCTCTCACCATTCATGAATAGGGGCTGCGGTGGCTCAGTGGTTAAGAAGCTCACCTTGTTATCTGGAAGGCTAGCAAGTCGGCAGTTCAAGACCCAGGTACCGCATGACGGACTAAGCACCCAGCTCTGTCCCAGCTCTTGGGGACATGTAAGGAGTCTCATTTGGGCATTTCCGGAGTGGAGTTTCTTCTACAAAAATCCTTTCAACCCAGAATAATTTCTGACACGAAATTATTATTACAGTATTACCATTCATTCATGAATAAATACTCAACATTACACAAATGTTATTCAATCAGTCCAGCACTACCATCAGAACATATTGGGTATAAAACTGCTAAAAGAGCTGCTGGACTATCCTTTAAGGCAGGAATGAGAACCTAAAAGCTACCAGACTCTTAACTCCCATAATCAATAACGAACAGCCATGCTGACTGTGGCTAACGAGAATTGGTGGCTACCACATTCTGGAAAGCCGTTAATGTCTCCCAATCCTGCTTCTAAGCATGGCACCAGATTCTGGCAAATGCCATTCCACTGATACTTGTGTGCTCTCTTTGCAGAAATTTGCTTCAAGATCTTTTGATAAAGATTCTACAAGAATAGAGATTCTTCTGTGAAGTCTGTTAGAAAAGCAAAACATAGCTTATCATGGGAAGTATGTGGTTTAATGGTGTTAGTGTTTCTAGAATTACTGTGAAGTCAGTATTAAATGAACCAGAAAGCAAACATTAATAAAGATGCTTAAAGTAGGTTCCTCCATATTTTTCCCCATGGAAGGTAGCTATGTTGTCACAACATAGAGTTATATGAATGTTCACAGTCCTTCATGATAGAATTGTATGCATCTCATAAAACTGATGAAAGCTGCAATCCCATGTATGCTAACCTCTCAGTGGGACTCATTGCTCAAGTGGCATCGCTGAAATTTCTGTTAGTAAAGGCTGGAACTGAGGGAAAGAACCAATGCTAAGGAAATTAATTTGTCATTTTGAAAGCAAAAGGACAGAATAGAAGCCAAAGTTTTTGTATAACTGAATACCACTATAAGAGACTGAGAACAGAAACCAACACAGTGGCTTTGCATAGAACTTAAATATTGCTTTGTTGACCTGCTAATGTTGATGGTCTGATCTGAGATAGGGTTCTTCATCCAAATACACATATTTATCAGAACATACAGATAGATTAGTAATCAGTTTCTTACTCAAGATGGTAGAGGCCTGCGGTGGCTCAGTGGTTAAGAAGTTATTATTCTTATTATTACTTAAGACAGTATTACATTGCTAAACCACTATCCTCTGCAAAGTCACAACTTCTTACAATCAGATGATTAACTAAAATTCTTGCAAAATACAGTTAGGGAAACAATGTGCAAGTGTTGGCCATGAGCTGATGTTGGACAACAGTTCTTCTAATGCAGTGGTTCCTAACCTTAAGGTCCCAGATGTTCATGGACTACAGCTCCCAGAAATTTGAGTTGGCACAACCAGCATTGAAGACTTTTGGTAGCTGAACATCTAGGGCCCCAAGTTGGGAAACACTACTATAATGCCTCACTACTGGTTTCCTACATAGAGTGGATAATAATTACAATCCAATAATAGCTGGAAGACCACATTTCTATACCTCTGGGTCAGGATGTGAGCTTTAGAATTAATAATTTAAAGTAGGTGGTTTTTTAAAAAAATGATGCTCAGCAGAGAGAAAATTATTGGGGGGAGTTGTGAGCAGGGGGGAAAAAGAAACAGAAAGTTGAGTGGCTGAAATGCATTTGCCTCAGGTACAGGTTTGTATGCCTACAATGGTATTGCTATCGGAAGCTAATGTAACTCAGTTAAGTCAGTATCTGTGAAAGTGTACCTATATTTCATTTGTTTCATCTGTAAGAGAAAGCAATTACAACAGCAGCAACAATTGAAGACTCAAGTGTTCGCCTATCCTACAGGTGTAATTTTCTTGGACTATATCATTTAAGAAAAGTAGGAAATCCGTAACAATGAGATGCAATATTTTAAGGTAAGACATCCACGTGTATTAGACTACTCTGAGTACAGCCTGCCACATGTGAGAGAGACACAGTTGAGCAGTAAAGCACATGTTCTGCATGCATGTCTCCTTGCAACACTATGGAAAATGCTCAACTCTGTATGTCCATATGTACTTGAATAAAATGTTAACAGCTAACTGCTGCTTCCCAAAGATCATTAAACATATTAAACTTGGATCAAGGAAGAGTAAGCAGCAAGTACCAGACAACTAATCTCCAGTTTTGCAGAAAAGTTATTTCCATCATGATTTAACCTCTCACCTGCATAAACCTGACAAAGAACAAGTTTCTCCTGCTACTTAGACTTGCCACTACGCACATTACTCTAGGCATATGCAATCCTTCTGATGCAACCTAATAAGCAAGTAACAACAAATACAGTATTAATTAAAACTCTCCCACTGAGTAAAGCCTGCTTTGAACAATTAAATATTGTTTTGCAACAACATTCTCCCAAAGGAAATTTTACTCAGGTATTGACAAACTGTAATTGAATGTGGTTAAACACTGCTCAAAATGAAGACTGACTAGGAATGAAGACTGTGTCAACAGGCGAGAGAAAGTTACAGAAGGAGGCCGCAGTTTCTTCCCAATCAGGATCAAATCGACTGTTCCAATGACTGGACATAATATCAAACAGCGACTCAAGAAAACTTCCCTGCAAAGTTCCTCCAACAAAATAACTTCTCAAGCTCTGTGCTGTCACCTATTTTTGCACAGGCAACCTGTGGACACAAACTCTCCCATCCTCCTGATGGACTCCTCTGAGCGAAGGACATTTCAAAAATCTCTGTTTACAGCCAAAGAGCCGGTGCTGTCTTGAGTTTGCAGATGTTTCCATAATCTTGTGGCAAGCATGACTAGACACTAAAGTGGTTCCCAATGTTATAACACCACAGGCCCGACCACACACCCCAGACAGCTGAGCGGGCCTCATCATGTCCCGCCCAGAAGCCGACACACTTACAACAACCACAAATGTGCCCACTTCCGTGTTTACGACAGGCACAGACGCGTTTACACATGCACAGGCGCATTTTACAGCTGACGTCAATGCATCTGATTCCACTTCCCGGAGCAATGAGGGCAGCTGCGGGTCACATGAAAGGTGCCACGGGACAGCCCACGGGCCATAGGCTGGGAACCCCCTGCACTAGAACTCACAGAACGTTGTTACCTTTCCCGCCCAATTGGTACATATTTATCTGCCTGCCATTTCTTGCTTTTAAACTGCTAGTTTGGCGGGACCTGGGACAGAGATGGGAACGCACTCTGTAGCGCTAGCCACACTGCTGGCCTTCCAGGCGTCAAGTTCAGTGTTTTAACCACAGAGGTCTCCAGGGCAGTTTTCTGACCCCAACACACACACACACACACACATGCACTCCACACAACGGCAATGACAGGAAGGCTTTTAAAAAATATATTATTCCCCCACACCTAGAAAGGTAAACATGAAACGCCTCATTCTAAGGAAGCAAGAGGAGCCTTGGGGCAGCCCTAGTTTAACGCTTGACATCCCCTGCCAAGACGCTCCCTGAGGAAAACACCACAGGCAGAGCCTACTCTCCTCCTCCTCCACCACTACCCCCTTCGTTACTTCCCAGACGTACAAGACAGTTCCTCCCAAGCGTTACCGAGGCGTTACTCCACACTCACCGGCACAGCTCCTGATAATTAAAGCTGCCCTGGGCCGCCGCCGAGGCGAAGCCGCCGCCTCCCTTCGGGCCAGGGCAAAGGAGCAGGAGCAGGAGGAGGGGAAGGGGCAACCCACGCAAAGACCCCGCGCGAGCGACGCGTCTCATGGCGGCGAAAAGGGAGCCGAGCGTAACCCGGGCGTCACTCCATTGCACACAACGGAGCAGACGAGAGAGAAGGAAGGAAGGCAAGCGGGGAAGCGTAGCACGCTCACGTGACCGCGAATCCCCACCCACCCCCCCTCCTTCCAGTCTCTCCGCAGCACAACCCGCGCCTCTCAGGTGACCCGCGCCGCGCCCGTCACGTGGCGGCAGTCATGTGAGGCGAGGCGCTACAGCTGTCAGAGTTGTTGAGGGGCTGGGCGAGAGAGAGGGGAGTGGTTGAGGCGTTGGGCTGGGGCGGCTGAAGGTGATTGGCTGGGCTGCTATCCTGGCCGCCGCGAGACATGCTGAAGCGAGGAGGGCGGGGGCTCGACTCGCGCGCGTGCTTGTTTGGAACGCCGGCGGCTTAGCAATAACACTGATGTGATGGCGAACCTTGGCACCCCAGCTGTTCTGGAACTTCAGTTCCCAGAAGCCCTGATCAGCAGGAGTGCTGGCTTAGGCTTTTGGGAATTGAAGTCCAAGAACACCTGGCGTGTCAAGGTTCGCCACCAGGGGCTGCGGTGACTCAGTTTGTTGGATGGCCGGCCATTCGGCAGTTCGAGACCCGGGTACGGCATTATTGTTTGAGCGGCCGTCTCTGTCCCAGCTCCTCCTGCCAACCTAGCAGTTCGAAAGCAAGAAATTGCAAGTAGATAAGAAGGTACCCCTTCGGTAGGAAAAAGCTCTTGGGGACATGAAAGGAGCCTCATTCGGGCGTCCCCTGAGTGGACTTTTATTATTATTATTATTATTATTATTATTATTATTATTATTATTATTATTATTATTATTATTATTATTATTACTACTACTACTACTACTACTACCAATACTACTACTTAGTGCACTCTCTGGGCGGTTTGCAAGTTAATTAGCATTTTGCTCACAACATTCTGGGTACTCATTTTACTGACTTCGGAAGGCTGGAAGAGGCTGACTCAATGCTGAGTCCACCTTTAATGCTTGTCAGGATTGAACTCACAACTTTCTGGCTGCAGTACAACAGTTTAACCACTGCGCCACCAGGACTTAAGAACATAAGAACAGCCTTGCTGGAACAGGCCAAAGCCCATCCAGTCCAGCATTCTGTCTCACACAGTGGCTCACCATTTCCTTCAGGGTATTCCCAAGCAGATGCCTTCACCTGCTTAGGATTCCCTGGAAATGGCATTGAGAGATATCCTGCCTATCTCTCCAACCAGGAGGCTGTCCTTAGGTATCCATAATTATAGCTATTGATACCCTTGTCCTCCATGAACTTGTCTAATCCTTTCTTAAAGCTGTCAAGACTGACAGCTGTCACCACTTCATCTGGCAGGGAGTTCCATAGACCAGTGATCCTCTGGGTGAAAAAGTACTTTCTCTTATTTGTTTGAGAACTAGTACCCAAAAGTTTCATGGACTTGATTGTAAGCATCCTTTGGCCGCGGACCTGGATTTTGAAGGAGGTTGGGGAGGCCGGGAAGGGGGTGGATCCGGCTCTGAAAGTGGATTGTGGTTTACCAAGGGGTAAAATATCTCATCCCTTGGTGTTGCGCGCGAGGAAAAGAGGCACATGGGAACACTTTCCTCTGAAATGTTGTCCCTGAAGCCTCTGTTTCGGCCACGTGCACGTGTCAACTGCAGGAGGGAAGGGATTCATTTTGCAGGTACCAGTGAGGACGACTCCTTGTGGCAAGATGAGAACTTAATGCCCAATTCACCAGTCCCAGACTCCCAACCGGTCTGTTGGGTCTTGCGAAAATCCCACAAGGAGATATAAAGAAATACAGCAAGAATAAAGTAGCTATTGAATGCAAGACATTTTTTCTTTAATTGTGGATAAATTAAATCGATGGCAGCATTTATTTTTATACAATTAATATCCCGCCACATTACAAAACAAGATCTAATAAATGGCTGAGCAACCTACTTCTGTTCAACACACAGTCTTATTATTTTAACATTTTAATCTGTGTTAAATTTTACCTATATTTTATATACATCCATAATTTTCTGTGCCATGCTCTGATTAATAAAAAAGAAATTGCACATATTTTACCACAATGTACCAAACTGTTACCCCTTTTTGACTGTTACTACTCCTGTATACTGACTAGAAAGGCCAGCCCTGTTTGGAAGCCTACAGGGTTTTAGTAAATTGTTTGAAGGTCATGCCTTTATACCCCTATACAGATGACCAAGATCACCCACGTTATTGTATTCTCAGTCACCATGTAAGAGTGTGAAAGTTGGACACAAGAAAGTGGACAAGGAAAAAACTAATTTGTTAGAAATGTGGTTCTGGAGACCAGCTTTGCAGAGAGCTTTCTGGACTGCCAGAAATATTGACAAGCAGTCCGAGAGTAAGTGAAGCCTAAACTGTCTCTGGAGGTAAAAATGATGAAAAAGAAAGTGTCCTATGTTGGGAGAGTGAGACTCTGGAAAAGACAAAAATGCTTGGGAAAGGTGGAAGGCAGCAGGGAGACCACATATGAGGCAGATGGATTTCATAAAGGAAACCACAGACTTGAGTTTACAAGAGCTAAGCATGGTTGCTGAGAACAGGAATTCTGGATACCTCATTCATAGGGTCACCATAAGTTGGTGATGAGTTGACAGCATGTAATAATGAAAAAAGTAACTCAAACAGTGGTGATTAAGAGAAAAGGCTGTCTCTCCTCAGCATGGAGGAAATTACTGCTTGCATGTTCAAAGACACGCATACACTACACACACACACACACACACACACATATATATATATTATATAAAGTGTTTATATATAAACACTATATATATATATATATATATATATATATATATATATATATATATATATATATATATATATATATATATATATATATATATATATATATATATATATATATATATATATATATATATATATATATATATATATATATATATATATATATATAAACTTTGAAAGTAGGAACTGATAAAAGATTCTGTCATTCTAGAAGCACTTAAGTTGTAAATGTATGACTTATGTAACTAGTAAAGCAAAGGTTTTTGAAAAATTGCTTCATACAAATGTGCTATTCTGAAATTGAACATCTGAACTATTGATTACAGTTTATTATTATGTATCCCATAGTAAATTAAACAGCAAAAAAGACAAAAATGTGGCACCATTTTTCTTTTTTGCTTTATTTACTGTCTGATATGTTTATATGGACTGACATGGCTACCACTTCAAAAATTTATTGTACATATCACCCAAGTGATACATTGTCCTATAATTGTTATAGCTAAAAATTTGTATTGGTCATGCTGCTTAGTTTGATGGGGAAGTAAGCCCCACCAAAAGAACTGTACTTGGAAACTGGATGCTGTACTTGACAACTGGAAGGCTGGCAGGTCAACAGTTCGAGACCTGAGTGCTGCATGACAGAGTGAGCACCCGTCATCTGTCCCAGCTCCTGCCAACCTAGCAGTTCAAAAGCAAGAAATTGCAAGTACTCTAGATAAATAGGTACTGCTTTGGCAGGGAAGGTAACAGTGTTCTGTGTGCTCCAGCATCTAGTCATGCCTACCATATGACTACAGACATCTGCAGATGCAGACAGCGCTGAGTCTTTGGCTGTAAATGGAGATGGGCCCCTTTCCCTAGAGTTGGATACCACTGGCTTTCAAGAATGCGAGATCTTGACCTTTAAATTCCACCAAATTTGGTGGGGATTATTCCTAGGTAAAGGTGCATAAAAAGGAATACTCTTCAATTGTAAAGTGCTTTACAATCTCAGTTCTTTTCAGTCTTGCAAGAAAATTGTGAAACAGACTATTAAAATCCATATATTTGTCTAGGAGCCAATGTTCTTGACAAATGTAAACATGAGACCCATAAAAAGTAGTCATGTCATCGTTTAAAAACTTAAACACTTAGATAGCCATTAAAAGCAAAGGCATTATTTTTAAGAAGAGCCACTGGATGTTCACTGCAAAACTATAAAGGTCTGTAAACTGGATGAAGTTTTTAAAAACAAAATTGCAGGATCTCAGCTTGCAACAGAGAATCCTTTTGTGTTGCAGACACTGGCACGAGCCAAATAAATTCAGAAAAGATCAATTTGTCTATTGATACCTTTGTTACCTTTGTTGCTTGTGGCATCTAATCTCCATTTTGATGTCTTGACAGTGGTTTCATGAGGCGAGATTTTTACATCTTATCCAGTTTTGAATTATTTGTCTTAACCATGTTTTTCCCCCATTCGATGGGAAGAGTGAGATCTGTAATATTAACTATAGCACACTAATTTTAATCTGTTATTTCCAACCTCTGATCTTATTTGATATTGCCAGACTCTGCAGCAGCTGCTCTAATTCTTGCAGGACTGAGTCCCCAGCCTGGAAGCCTCTGCTATAGTGTTTACATGATTGGACCTTCACTCTGCTGCAACTCATGGGATGTATGGGCTATAGTAAAACTACCTCTTCCTCCTAGAAGCTGCTTTAGTAATGAAGGTCAGTAGACTTGCTGTTGCTCAACTCCTGGATTTTGTGCCATGTTCTTGTCTCAATCCTAGTTCCTGCTTTAGAAGTTCTGCCTTAGTACTGGTTGCTGCTTCCAAAGATTCCTGCCTTATTCCTGGTTCCTTTGGACCATGGATTCTCAACCTGTCGCCCGCAGGCCAGATGCGGCCCACAGCATCATTTTATGTGTCCCCCTCCAATCGCCTCCACCACACCAGGAAGTGCCATGTGGTGGAGGAAGGGCAAAATGCCCCAGAAGCTGTGTGAGGGAGCGTGACACCCCCCCCCGCTTTAAAAGGTTGAGAACTCCTGCATTGGACAGTTATTGTGCCTCGCCTAGATTCTCCTTGAACCCCATCCTCACATCGCTCCAGCCCCTGAAGGTACTCTGTTCTCTTGGTCACATGACTTCTGCCTTGCTTGGACTTGTTCTCCGGACTAAACCTATAACTCTGTCTATTGCAGACATGATTTTGGAGTTGGACTCTGGACTGCAATATGTTTACTGTTTGGCTTGTTCCCTGGTTGTCCGGAGTCCTGGTGTTTGTAGGAGCATTTTACCACAGTCCTGAACATTTTGCCAAAGAGCTAATGTCACAAAAAAACTACCTACAGATATATACGTACCCGCTTCCTAGTAGTCTATAGTATATCTAGTGTATCTGAATTGGGATGAGCAGGCATGACTAGATTGCCCACCCAGAGTAGGCCACGGCCACAAGATTTTGGAGCCCACCACTGGTGGGTGGGTATTTAAACATACATGTAAAAAGTCAAAGCAATTAAGCTTTGAAAAAACCCATGGATGAATTTGAATCAGCCTTTGTGTCATACAGGCAAGAAAAATAACTTTGAATACATGGTTGCATAAGAGGAACAAATCTTTTTTAAAATTATGGCTTAATCAACTTTTTAAGGCTGTCTTCGCAGGCATGTAACCTGTTCTTTAGTAACTTATGGCTCTTGCTAATATGCATTTGCAGTTCTCTCTTGGATAATGTGTCCAGGATATAATACTGGAATACATTTGAAGCTCACCAATCTCTTGGGACAAAGATTCCATCCGTAAACCATTCTGATTGTATATTATAATATATATATGATCAATGGTGGCCCAGTGACTAAGCTTATGTACTGCAGCCAAAATATTGTGAGTTCAATTCTAACAGACTCAAGGTTGGCTCACCCTTCATTCCAAGGTCAATAAAATGAGTACCCAGTATGTTGGGGCAAAATGCTGACTACTTTGGGAATCACCCAGAGAGTGTATGGAGCGGTATATAAGTGAAATTGCTATTGCTATAATCCAGTGATGGTGAAACTTTTAGAGACCAAGTGCCCAAACTCCAACCCAAAACCCATTTATTTATTGCAGGGGAGGGAAGGAAGGCTCTCCTTGGGCTGCTGAGCAGAGGGGCGGGGCGAAATCAGTGCTAGGGCGACCACACAGGTGCCCACCGAGAGAGCCCTGAGTGTCACCTCTGGCACATGTGCCATAGGTTTGCCACCACTACTATAATCATTCGATGTCACATGAAGAATCGGGTCATAGTTAATGAAAGCTTATGCCAAATAAAATTTATTTGTCTTTAAGGCACCACAAGATACCTTGTTGTTTTGCTGCAGCAGTGACATTGTCCTCCAGTTCTGAAATACAGGAACACTATATTATTACTATTGCCACTTGGTGGCAATATTATTCTGACAATATCTAGTCAAGTACAGTATTACTGTATATTTAAAAGTTTGCATGATAAAGCTCCCAAAGGTTGTCACAGGGATCTCACACTGTTGGAAAGGGAACCAGCTAGAATGACTTTAAACATGCCCCCTCCACATCACCTCAAACAATGCAGATACTGTACATTTGAATCTAAAAAAGTAGAAGCCCTAGAAGAGAAGGAAAAAACCCTGTGGTAGTGATTAGGTTGATTTACGTTGACTTTTGTATCATGTTTTCAATGAAGAGTAACATGATTCTTGGGATGCTTCAAACAGCAGGAACAGTCATTTCTTGCGAAATTGGGAGAAGTTCTATAGGAGATCTGGGGGGAGAGAGAGAAGAATCTCTGGGGAGTACTTATAGCCTTTGTATGCCTATCAACTGAAAGCAAGCCATTTTTAAAGATGATATAAAGTACTGTCAGAAAGGTCTTAAAAAGCACTGCAAACAATAAAGCTAGTGGAAATGATGGTATCCCAGTTGAATTTTTCCAAGCCCTAAAAGATGATGGAATCAAACTACTGCATTCAATATGCCAGCAAAATTGGAAAACAAAACAGTGGCCACAGGATTGGAAAAGATCAGTGTACGTTCCAATCCAAAAAAAAGGCAATGCCAAAGAATGCTGAAATTACCAAACAATTACACTCATCCCACATGCCAGCAAGGTGATGCTCAAGATAATACAGGATAGACTTCAACAACATGTGGAGAGAGAACTACCAGAGGTGCAGGCCGGGTTCAGAAGATGCAGGGGGACTAGAGACCACATTGCCAACATACGTTGGATCATGGAGAAAACAAAAGAATACCAGAAACAAGTCTACTTTTGTTTTATTGACTACACCAAGGCTTTTGACTGTGTGGACCACAACAAAATGTGGCAAGTAATTAAAGAGATGGGAATACCAGTACACCTCATATGCCTGCGGAACAAAATAGGGGAGCTGGAATACTTAGCAATAGATAAGAATATTGATATTATTGGTATCACTGAAACCTGGTGGACGGATGATAACCAATGGGATACAGTTATCCCAGGCTACAAACTGTACAGGAAGGATAGGAAGGGGCAAACGGGAGGTGGTGTAGCCTTGTATGTCAAAGAAGTGATAAAATCGTATGAATTCGAATATCTAGGTGATTTGGAGTCACCATTAGAAGCTCTGTGGGTAAGAGTATGTTGTGTTCTGTAAAGCTGTGCCTTTAACAATGTACCTTTGCCATGTGTTACCAATGTAACCTTTCTGTGTGCAACATTATAACCATCAGCTGTATCAATGTAAACCTAATAAGGGGACGCGAGCTAGTGACCACCAGAGGGCAGTAGCGAGCGTCCAGCTCTCATGGATCATAGTCACCTGGTTCAGCAGCGCGGGAAGATTCCCCGCGACCTCCTCACCTGGTCAAGAAGGGCGTGACCTCCGACGACGTCACGCAGGCAGCAACCAATAGTCTGTCGACGAGCCACATTCAAATGTATAGCCAGCTGTATATATTGAGCTACTCATCCGCCATTACCACATGTTCCTCCGGATCATCATGCAATAAACCTGTGTTAAGCCAACCCTTCGGCTGTTTCATTGTCTTTGGTCCCTTAAACTAAACTGGTGACGAAGGTGGGATATGGCAGCCCACGGGACCAAGACATGCGCCGGTTTCGAAATCAGGAAACCGGGCGACTGGGAGATCTTCGAGATGGACTTCCAGGCCGCACTGATCGAGTCCGAAGTCACGGAAGAGGTGAAGAAAAGAGCCATCTTCACCAGAATGCTCGGACAAGAAACAAAAAGGACCTTGGTGGACCTGATTGCACCGAGGAGGGTGAGCGAATTCAAGGCCAAGGAACTCATGCAGATGCTGCGTGAGCACGTCCGGCCCGCCACGGCGATGTTTCCCGCTCGGAGTGCGTTTTGGAGGCGAGTCCAAGCGCCCGGGGAGACGGTCGCCGCGTTCGTGGCGGCCCTGCGGCTGGCGGCCGGCCCGTGCAAATGGGAGAATGCCGAAATCACCCTCCGAGACTGTGTGCTGTGCGGCCTGAACGACGCCGAAACCCAGCGCACATTAATGAACCAAGAGCTGCCTCCCACGTTGCAGGAGGTCATCAGAGCGGCCCAGGCCGCAGAAGCTACGAAGGCCGGGGTCCAAGAACTTCAGGACTGGCGGCCAAAGGCGAGCAAAGCAGAGGCTCCGGTACAGGCGGCCCGGCGAACTTCGAGGTCGTCCACAGAGAGCAGCGACGACGAGGACGTCCAGAGGGTCCGGAAGGAGAGCCGGCGATGCGACAGCTGTGGAGCGGCCCACGACCGCGTGAAATGCCCCTTCCGGAAGGCCGAGTGCCACAACTGCGGCCGCCGCGGGCACATCACCAAGGTGTGCAGGAAGAAGCGCGAAACCCGGAGGAGCTCCGCAGACCGTTCCACGGGACAAGACCGCCCAACGAGACCCAAGGATGGCGCCCAGGCCACGCGGAAGCAGGACGGCGTGGGCCGCATCGCCGACGTCAGCGAGGACGACGCCCTAGTGTTCAGCGTGTCTACTAGACACCCCCGCTACTTTGTTGAGGTACTAGTCCAAGGGGTTCCCATTAGGATGGAAATTGACTCGGGGTCCTCATATTCAATCATTTCCCAGAGGGAGTTTTTGGGAATTGCCCCCCACAAGCGACCCAAGCTCAAAGCATTGAGGTCCACACTACGGGACGTGCAAGGGAACAGTATTCCAGTGTTGGGGGTTGGAGAATTTCAGGTCAAGTTCAAGGAGCACGCCGCGTCCCTTCCCCTAGTCGTGCTCAAAGGAGGAGATTGCAGCCTCCTCGGGACTCAATGGTTCCAGCCCCTGGGGTTGTTTATTGGGGGGTGCACACCGTTGGGATGCACGCCGTTGGGACTGATCCAATTCAGGAGGTGTGCGAGGCGCACCCCGAAGTCTTCAAAAAGGGACTGGGGAAATTCAAGGGGCCCCCAGTGACTTTCGACCTGGACCCGGAGGTCCGCCCAATTCGCCTAAAACCACGCCAGGTGCCGTTCGCACTTAAGGACAAGATAGAGGCGGAACTGGACAAGTTGGTGGGCCAGGGGATCCTTGTGCCTGTAGATTCTGCGGAGTGGGAAACTCCAATTGTAACTGCTCTAAAGGCCAATGGGGAGGTCCGCATATGCGCCGACTACAAGTGCACCATCAACAAGGCGATCCGCCCGAATGCATATCCGGTGCCGGTAGTCAGCCATCTGCTGGCCAGGTTACACGGGGGAAAGTGTTTCGCTAAACTCGACTTAGCACAGGCCTACCAGCAGCTTACGGTGTCCCCTGCCGCAGCTGCTGCGCAGACCATAGTCACCCATAAGGGGGCGTTCCAGGTGACGCGCCTCCAGTTTGGCGTGAACTCGGCGCCTGGAATTTTCCAGTCACTCGTGGAACGCCTCCTGAAGGGATTGGAGGGGGTGTTGCCTTATTTTGATGACGTGTTAATAACGGGGGGGAGTCGGGTTGAATTGGCCAAGAGGTTGGGGCAGGTCCTGACAATATTCGAAAAAGCGGGGCTGAGACTGCGAAAGGACAAATGCGTCTTCTTCGCAACCGAGGTTGAGTTCCTAGGGTTTTGTGTGACTCCTGAGGGAATAAAACCATCCAAGTCCAAGGTGGCAGCCATTAAGAAAGCCCCCCGCCCCACCTCCAAGCCCGAGCTGCAGTCGTTCCTAGGGCTGCTCAATTTTTACCACTCCTTCCTCCCCCGGAAGGCAGCGGTGGCTGCCGCTACACAAATTGCTAAAGAAAGACCAGGCATGGAAGTGGGGCGATGACCAAGAAAGGGCATTTAGCGAGCTAAAAAGCCTCCTGGCGTCCGACGCCATTCTAACCCATTTCGACCCCAAACGCCCAGTAGTTCTGACCTGTGATGCATCTCCAGTGGGGGTGGGGGCGGTGCTGTGCCACGTGTTGGAAAACGGAAGGGAGGCCCCGATAGCATTTTACTCCAGGTCGCTGTCCCAAGCAGAGAGGAACTACGCACAGACGGACAGGGAGGCACTAGCGATAGTCGCGGGGACGAAAAAATTTCACGATTTTCTGTATGGCCGCCCCTACACCATTGTGACGGACCACAAGCCCCTGCTAGGCATTTTTACCGCAGATAAGCCCACCCCTCAGATTCTGTCCCCGAGGATGCTCAGGTGGGCCATTTTTCTCAACGCGTATCAGCACGCGTTGGTCTACCGGCCCGGGAAAGAGATCATAAGAACATAAGAACATAAGAACAGCCTTGCTGGAACAGGCCACAGCCCATCTAGTCCAGCATTCTGTCTCACACAGTGGCTCACCATTTCCTTCAGGGTATTCCCAAGCAGATGCCTTCACCTGCTTAGGATTCCCTGGAAATGATATTGAGAGATATCCTGCCTATCTCTCCAACCCGGAGGTTGTCCTTAAGTATCCATAATTATAGCCATTGATACTCTTGTCCTCCATGAACTTGTCTAATCCTTTCTTAAAGCTGTCAAGACTGACAGCTGTCACCACTTCTTCTGGCAGGGAGTTCCATAGACCAGTAATCCTCTGGGTGAAAAAGTACTTTCTCTTATTTGTTTGAGAACTAGTACCCAAAAGTTTCATGGAGTGTCCCCTAGTTCTAGTGTTATGCGATAGGGAAAACAGTTTTTCCTTATCTACTTTGTCCACACCGTGCATGATTTTATAAACTTCAATCAGGTCACCTCTTAGACGTCGTCGTTCAAGAGTGAAGAGGCCCAACCATTGCAGCCTCAGATGGTAAGGAAGGTGTTCCAGTCCCCTAATCATTCTGGTTGCCCTCCTCTGCACTTTTTCCAGCTCCATAATATCCTTCTGGAGGTATGGCGACCAGAACTGTACACAGTATTCCAGATGGGGCCTCACCATAGATTTATAAAGAGGCAAAATGACACTTGCTGACTTATTTTCTATACCCTTCCTAATGATCCCTAGCATTGAGTTTGCTTTTTTCACTGCTGAGGCACACTGGGTTGACACCTTCATTGAGTTGTCCACCGCATGGCTGATACTCAGGATCTGGTGCAAGATGTTAATGTGACTGATCCAATAGGGAACAGTGACCACAACTCAATTATGTTTAACTTGATCATAGACCGCAAGTCACTGATAAAATCTAACACAGAGACCTTAAATTTTCAAAAAGGAAATTTCCCAAAGATGAGGAAACTAGTTAAAAAAGAAGCTGAAAGGGAAAATTGAGAGATTCCAAACACTCCAAGAGGCATGGAGGCTGTTTACAAAAACAATAACAGAGGCCCAATTGGAATGCACACCCAAAAGGAAAAAGGGCACTGCCAGGTCCAAGAGGACTCCGACGTGGCTTACAGGAGCTGTTCAGGAAGTGATCAAAAGCAAGAAAAGCTCATTTAGAAGATGGAAGGCTTGTCCGAATGCGGACAGCAGGCAGAAACATAAATTCTGGCAGAACAAATGAAAGGCAACAATCAGGAAAGCAAAGCAAGACTTTGAGGAGCGTATAGCTAAAAATACTCAGAGAAATAACAAAGACTTCTTTAAGTACATTAGAAGTAAGAACCCAACTAGGAAGGCCATTGGACCATTAGATGACAATGGAAGGCAAGGGGTTATTAAAGAGGAAACAGAGATTGCAGAGAGACTCAATGAATTCTTTGCTTCAGTATTCACTGAAGAAGACAGAGACCACATGCCCAAAACAGAGCCTATCTTCGTAGGGAGGGAAACCGAAGAATTAAGCCAGATAGAAATAACCAGGGAGGAGGTCCTTGCATGTCTTGTTAAACTAAACACTAACAAATCACCAGGACCAGATGGCATCCATCCACGAGTTCTCAGGGAACTTAAAGATGAAATTGCTGATCTCCTAGCCAAAATATATAATCTTTCCCTCAAATCAGGCTTTGTGCCTGATGACTGGAAGGTAGCAAATGTAACACCAATTTTCAAAAAAGGATCCAGGGGTGATCCAGAAATTACCGACCGGTCAGTTTGACATGTGTCCCAGGTAAAGTGATGGAAACCATCCTAAAAGATAGAATTAATAGGCACATAGAAGAGAAGGTGCTGCTAAAGGAGAGCCAACATGGCCTTTACAAGGGCAAATCATGCCTCACTAATCTGTTGGAATTTTTGAGAGTGTCAACAAGCATGTGGATAAGGGGGATCCAGTTGACATTGTTTATCTGGACTTTCAGAAGGCTTTTGACAAGGTCCCACACCAAAGGCTCTTGAATAAACTTACCAGTCATGGAATAAAGGGACAGGTCTTGTCCTGGATCAGCAACTGGCTAAGGGACAGGAAACAGAGGGTAGCACTAAATGGACACTTCTCCAAGTGGAGGGAAGTAAAGAGTGGGGTCCCCCAAGGTTCAGTACTGGGACCCCTGCTTTTCAACCTCTTCATAAATGATCTAAAGGTAGGAGTAAAAAGCAAGGTAGCCAAATTTGCTGACGACACTAAATTATACAGGGTAGTGAAACCTGTGAGAGATTGTGAGGAACTCCAGAGGGATCTCTTGACACTGGGGGAGTGGGCAAAACAGTGGCAAATGAGCTTCAACATTAGTAAGTACAGAGTGATGCATGTTGGGGCAAAGAACCCCAATTACATTTATAAACTGATGGGGTCTGAACTCTCTGTGACAAACCAGGAAAGGGACCTTGGTGTCCTGGTGGACAGTGCAATGAAGTTGTCAACCCAGTGTGCCTCAGCAGTGAAAAAAGCAAACTCAATGCTAGGGATCATTAGGAAGGGTATAGAAAATAAGTCAGCAAGTGTCATTTTGCCTCTTTATAATCTATGGTGAGGCCCCATCTGGAATACTGTGTACAGTTCTGGTCGCCATACCTCCAGAAGGATATTATGGAGCTGGAAAAAGTGCAGAGGAGGGCAGCCAGAATGATTAGGGGACTGGAACACCTTCCTTACCATCTGAGGCTGCAACGGTTGGGCCTCTTCACTCTTGAACGACGACGTCTAAGAGGTGACCTGATTGAAGTTTATAAAATCATGCACGGTGTGGACAAAGTAGATAAGGAAAAACTGTTTTTCCTATCACATAACACTAGAACTAGGGGACACTCCATGGAACTTTTGGGTACTAGTTCTACAACAAATAAGAACATAAGAACATATAAGAACATAAGAACAGCCTTGCTGGAACAGGCCACAGCCCATCCAGTCCAGCATTCTGTCTCACACAGTGGCTCACCATTTGCTTCAGGGTATTCCCAAGCAGATGCCTTCACCTGCTTAGGATTCCCTGGAAATGGCATTGAGAGATATCCTGCCTATCTCTCCAACCCGGAGGTTGTCCTTAGGTATCCATAATTATAGCCATGGATACCCTTGTCCTCCATGAACTTGTCTAATCCTTTCTTAAAGCTGTCAAGACTGACAGCTGTCACCACTTCTTCTGGCAGGGAGTTCCATAGACCAGTAATCCTCTGGGTGAAAAAGTACTTTCTCTTATTTGTTTGAGAACTAGTACCCAAAAGTTTCATGGAGTGTCCCCTAGTTCTAGTGTTGTGCGATAGGGAAAACAGTTTTTCCTTATCCACTTTGTCCACACCGTGCATGATTTTATAAACTTCAATCAGGTCACCTCTTAGACGCCGTCGTTCAAGAGTGAAAAGGCCCAACCGTTGCAGCCTCAGATGGTAAGGAAGGTGTTCCAGTCCCCTAATCATTCTGGTTGCCCTCCTCTGTACTTTCTCCAACTCCATAATATCCTTCTGGAGGTATGGCGACCAGAACTGTACACAGTATTCCAGATGGGGCCTCACCATAGATTTATAAAGAGGCAAAATGACACTTGCTGACTTATTTTCTATACCCTTCCTAATGATCCCTAACATTGAGTTTGCTTTTTTCACTGCTGAGGCACACTGGGTTGACACCTTCATTGAGCTGTCCACCAGGACACCAAGGTCCCTTTCCTGGTTTGTCGCAGAGAGTTCAGACCCCATCAGTTTATAAATGTAATTGGGGTTTTTTGCCCCAACATGCATCACTCTGCACTTACTGATGTTGAAGCTCATTTGCCACTGTTTTGCCCACTCCCCCAGTGTCAAGAGATCCCTCTGGAGCTCTTCACAATCTCTCACAGTTTTCACTACCCTGTATAATTTAGTATCGTCAGCAAATTTGGCTACCTTGCTTTTTACTCCTACCTCTAGATCATTTATGAAGAGGTTGAAAAGCAGGGGTCCCAGTACTGAACCTTGGGGGACCCCACTCTTTACTTCCCTCCACTTGGAGAAGTGTCCATTTAGTGCTACCCTCTGTTTCCTGTCCCTTAGCCAGTTGCTGATCCAGGACAAGACCTGTCCCTTTATTCCATGACTGGTAAGTTTATTCAAGAGCCTTTGGTGTGGGACCTTGTCAAAAGCCTTCTGAAAGTCCAGATAAACAATGTCAACTGGATCCCCCTTATCCACATGCTTGTTGACACTCTCAAAAAATTCCAACAGATTAGTGAGGCATGATTTGCCCTTGCAAAAGCCATGTTGGCTCTCCTTTAGCAGCGCCTCCTCTTCTATGTACCTATTCATTCTATCTTTTAGGATGGTTTCCATCACTTTACCTGGGACACATGTCAAACTGACAGGCCGGTAATTTCCTGGATCACCCCTGGATCCTTTTTTGAAAATTGGTGTTACATTCGCTACCTTCCAGTCATCAGGCACAAACCCTGATTTGAGGGAAATATTATATATTTTGGCTAGGAGATCAGCAATTTCATCTTTAAGTTCCCTGAGAACTCGTGGATGGATGCCATCTGGTCCTGGTGATTTGTTAGTGTTTAGTTTAACAAGACATGCAAGGACCTCCTCCCTGGTTATTTCTATCTTGCTTAATTCTTCGGTTTCCCTCCCTACGAAGATAGGTTCTGTTTTGGGCATGTGGTCTCTATCTTCTTCAGTGAATACTGAAGCAAAGAATTCATTGAGTCTCTCTGCAATCTCTGTTTCCTCTTTAATAACCCCTTGCCTTCCATTGTCATCTAATGGTCCAATGGCCTTCCTAGTTGGGTTCTTACTTCTAATGTACTTAAAGAAGTCTTTGTTATTCCTCTGAGTTTTTTTAGCTATACGCTCCTCAAAGTCTTGCTTTGCTTTCCTGATTGTTGCCTTGCATTTGTTCTGCCAGAATTTATGTTTCTGCCTGCTGTCCTCATTTGGACAAGCCTTCCATCTTCTAAATGAGCTTTTCTTGCTCTTGATCACTTTCCGAACAGCTCCTGTAAGCCACATTGGAGTCCTCTTGGACCTGGCAGTGCCCTTTTTCCTTTTGGGTATGCATTCCAATTGGGCCTCTGTTATTGTTTTTGTAAACAGCCTCCATGCCTCTTGGAGTGTTTGGACTCTCTCAATTTTCCCTTTCAGCTTCTTTTTTACTAGTTTCCTCAACTTTGGGAAATTTCCTTTTTGAAAATTTAAGGTCTCTGTGTTAGATTTTATCAGTGACTTGCGGTCTATGTTCAAGTTAAACATAATTGAGTTGTGGTCACTGTTCCCTATTGGATCAGTCACATTAACATCTTGCACCAGATCCTGAGTATTACTCAGGATCAAGTCAAGGATTCTTGTACCTCTAGTTGGGTCTTCAACCATCTGTCCCAGGGAACAATCATTGAGCATATCTAGGAACTTTATCTCTTTATCATGTGCTGAACAACAGTTCACCCAGTCTATGTGAGGGTAATTGAAGTCCCCCATTATAACCAGGCTTCCCTTCCTGGATGCCTCCTTTACAACATTCTCCAATTGCCAGTACTTTTTCACCCAGAGGATTACTGGTCTATGGAACTCCCTGCCAGATGAAGTGGTGACAGCTGTCAGTCTTGACAGCTTTAAGAAAGGATTAGACAAGTTCATGGAGGACAAGGGTATCAATGGCTATAATTATGGATACTTAAGGACAACCTCCGGGTTGGAGAGATAGGCAGGATATCTCTCAATGCCATTTCCAGGGAATCCTAAGCAGGTGAAGGCATCTGCTTGGGAATACCCTGAAGGAAATGGTGAGCCACTGTGTGAGACAGAATGCTGGACTGGATGGACTGTGGCCTGTTCCAGCAAGGCTGTTCTTATGTTCTTATGCCTCATGAGAAATCTGTACACGAACCAAGAAGCAACAGTTAGGGCAGAACACGGAATGACAGAGTGGTTTGGAATAGGAAAAGGAGTTAGACAAGGCTGCATTTTATCACCCTGCTTATTCAATCTATACACAGAGAACATAATGCGCAATGCAGGGATGGAGGAATCACAATATGGAATCAAAATTGCTGGGGAAAACATCAACAATTTGAGATATGCAGACGATACCACCCTGATGGCAGAAAGTGAGGAAGACCTAAAAACCTCTTGATTGGATTGAAGGAGGAGAGTGCAAAAGCTGGCTTGAGACTTAATATCAAGAAAACCAAGATAATGGCAACAGGTCCGATCAGTCCCTGGAAAATAGATGGGGAAGAAGTAGAAGTAGTGACAGATTTTACTTTCCTGGGATCTAAGATCACTACAGATGGCGACTGTAGCCATGAAATAAAAAGACGACTGATTAGGGGAGACAAGCTATGAGGAACCTGGGGAATATAGTGAAAAACAGAGACATCACCTTGAAAACAAAAATTCGCATAGTCAAAGCAATGGTATTCCCAGTGGTAATGTATGGGTGTGAGAGCTGGACCATTAGGAAGGCTGAGCGCAGAAGAATAGATGCCTTTGAGATGTGGTGTTGGAGGAGAGTCCTGAGAGTCCCTTGGACAGCAAAGAGAACAAATAGGTCAATACTGGAAGAAATCAATCCTGACATTTCATTGGAGGGACAAATAGTGAAGATGAAGCTAAAGTACTTTGGACATCAAATGAGAAGGCCTTGATGCTGGGAAAGGTGGAGGGCAAGAGAAGAAGGGGGTGTCCAAAGATGAGATGGATAGATGGTATTGTGGACACAATGGGCACAGAGCTTGGTGGGCTGAGGAGAATGGTGGAGGATAGAGGTGCCTGGAGGAAAATGGTCCATGGGGTCGCAAAGGGTCAGAATCGACTGTGCGACTGAACAAAAACAAGCAGACAATTATTCAGGTCACCATTTATGGACATTACAGACACACATCCTGCTAACTTGTACTATCTGAGATCTTAATAAGGTTGGGAACGAAAGAGGGGGGCCCTTCTCACATAATGTATTTTAAATTAGCAGCATACATTGAACTATGAGATGTTGCAGAGATACGGAATGTGTTTTTCTCTGCCAAGAACATTTGTTACATTGACATGACAAGGTTTGAATTTCACCAACAAGATGATAATAAATACAGTGGTACCTCGTGTCATGATAATCACAAGGGATGATTTCATATTTTAATTTTCTTTACATTTATTAAGTATTAAGATTCATATAGTATATTCTCCGTAGGTTTGAGGATAGCTAACTCTCAAAGGAAGACACTGATGTCATCTGCATACCAAACACATTCTACACATCAACACGTCACTAAGTATCAAGTTTGCTACGTAGCAATGTCAGTCACTTAGACACCTGTGAGGGAGTTCACACTTGCATAACAAGGGGGATTCCCAAGGTTACAATTGGTCAATAATCCACCACTTTAGAGAGAGGGGAAAGGTGACATTCAAATAGAAGTGGACCATAGGACATTAACATCTGTTCAAACATCTGGGGACAGGGTGGCAACAAACACCTGCAAGATACCTGAGAATTAGGTTACATCATTTCATGACTGGGAATTTGATTATACCATAAACACCTGTTTGGATAAGCAATGTTTAGTCAAAACAATGAGGTAATCTCACATATTTAACATTCTGGAAGAAGGTGTGAGGACCACAGGAAATATATTTAAACCCGAGATTTTGAGGATTCAGAAGACACCATTTGGGAGGAGGCGATAGCCCACATCACTTCGAACCCAGACCATGGACCCATAAGGAAATCCTGATGGGGGCTTTCAGGTCCATAGAGAAGAAATGCTTTTTTTCGTGAAGTTAGCTATTTTCTTAGTTTGTTAATTTAGAGTAGAATAGATTATTGCTTCGATGTGTATCCTGCATATTTTTGGGTAATACTTCTTCTTCAATAAAAAGCCTCAAAGATATATAGAAAGCCTCATCTTTGACCATCTGGACCAGAAGGGGAGTAAGTTTGTGGAGCAGAAAGAAGCCAAGCTATAAGGCTACATTTTCTCAAGTGTGCAACCTTTCTCAAAGGGACATTTTACTTTGGAAGAGATAAGGTTGTCACTGTGACCCAGAAGGGAGGACCACCTGCTTCAATCATTGGCCTGGGAATATTATCTGCCAGGGCATCCCAGACTTTGAAGGTAAAAGCTATCTTCAAGCAGGGCAGTTTCCCAGAGCCAAGTCCACTCTGTGTGTGAGTGTGAGAAGGTGGCAATATAAGACTGTTATTCAGCCTTGCTACCATACTTGCTACCACATTCCTACCTTAGGTGCAGAAGTGCCATCTTCCTAATTCTCAGCAGTTGTGGACCAAGGAAAAGTGTACTTGTGGTAGGCAGGCCGCTGAAACTAGACAGATCACCCCGCATGGGTACCCTGAGCCTGGGGTCCCCCTGATAACCCGTGAGACTGCTCCCTGGCTCCACAACACCTCGGTTTACGAACGCTTCAATTAGCATAATTTTCTGTTTATGAATGAAAATCCAATGAAAATAATGCCTCGGTTTACACATTTTTGTTTTATGAATTTTTTAAAAAACAAGTTTTCCCAGGGTGCATTGCATCTGGGAGGTTTATAGCACCATCCCAATGCATCTGCATCCTGGAGTCTGTGGTTAGTACGCAGCGTTGAGTGTGGAGGTGTTGGAACGGTTTCTGCATAGAGTTTTGGAGCCATTCTGGAAATATTTTGCAGCAGTTTTGAGAGTTTCTTGGTGTATTTCTCAAGCAGTGGAAAGATAGGGAGCTGAGCTTCATCGTTTGCATGCCTTTTGCTATGTGTTCTGCACTGTGGGGTGGTTTTAGTGCATTTCTCAAGCGGTAGAAATTTAGGGAGCTGAGCTTGGTCATTTGCAGGCCTTTTACTGTGTGATTTGTATTGTGGGGTGGTTTACATGCCAACTTGAAGTGTGCTGTACCATGTTTTAAAAGTTTGCCATGTTCGAAAAGTTGATATGTGATGTTTTAAAATTTGAAGTTTGATGTTTGAAATGTTATTGCTTGATTAATCATGTCCCTATACAGTATTTATGCCTTTAAAGTGCACTTTATAAAGAGTTTAACAGATAAAAGACTTTTTTTAAAAAAAATCTGACGTCTGGAATGAATTAATTGGTTTTCAGTGCAATCCTGTAGGAAACCGTGTTTCGGCTTATGAATTTTTCACAATACGAAACATCTGGTGAACACATTAAATTTGTAAACCAAGGTACCACTGTACCGATAAACAGAAACAAAGGATACCAGGAACTTTCATAGTAGATCTATATTAAACCCTCTGTTTGATGTGTATCTATTGCCAGATCTATTCTGTAATAAAAGAAATTTAATTGCAGCATATGATTCATAATAACATGCTCATATGAACAAAGAAAGGTCATGTTGACCCAGAACTTGACATTAGTTTAAAACACTCATAGAGAGATGGGGAAACTTCCAAACATTAGTAAGAACTCTTGCTGGCCTTTTGAATGATACAACCAAGATTTGAACCCACATCTGGGTTACCCTAAGGATAAAGAAGTAATGCTTGTAGTTGGGGATAAGAATCATATGAACAGGACTGGGCCAATAGGCCTCTCCAAGTAAAATGAAACCTTTTTTAAGGGGGAGGGTTTTTGGTTTTACATTTCCATGCGTAAGAGTGTAGAAGACCAATTTATCTAATGCTTAATCGTGCCTTCTTGAACACTAAAAAGCTTTTTTTTTTTTTTTTGGAGTATAGTTCTCAGAATCTGCTACAGCCAATGCTGGCAGGGAGATTCAGGAAATTGTAGTGGGAAATAACATTGATGTGCTAAACAGCAGCAAATTATGGGAAACTGTGAAACTCAAAGATGTGTGGATTCTAACGGAAGATCCGTCTATCAATAGAGATCAATACAGAAGACCTTGGTAAGATCTTGTGAACATCTATCTGGAGCTCAGTTGGAGGGGATGGAATTAAGTTGAGGAGGGTAATTTTGATTGTGGAAGGTGCTTCCCCCTACTGAGAATTGTAATGTTGCTTCTTTTCCTTTTGTGTGTGCTAAATATGTGATATTGCATCTACCTGTACATGATGCACATGAACATTAATGGAAGTTGGTAGCATTACTAGGAGGAAAATGATTCTTCTCCTAAATTATCCAGGTATTATTTCAGCAGAAATAAATCAGCACAGGAGAATGACATGGGCTTTAGAGTGAAGTACGTGCAGTGGATCACAGTGAAGACAGTACTTCCTCATATGATTTTTTAGTGTATGAGAACCAAGACACAGTAACAGCCGAAGTATTGGCTTAACACATCTTTATTGCATGGTGGTCCGGGGGAACATGTGGTAATGGCGGACGAACAGCTCAATATATACAGTGGCTATACATTTGAATGTGGCTCCACGATAACCCATTGGCTACTGTCGGCGTGACGTCATTTCAGGTCACGCCCTTCTTGTCCAGGTGAGGTAGTGGCGGGAATCTTCCCGCGCTGCAGTTCTTTGGAAATTGGAACCGTGTGAGCTGGGCGCTCGCTATTGCCACCAGGTGGTCATTAGCTCGCGTCCTAATTACAACGGGTTACATTGATACAGTTGGTGGTTGTTTACAGGCATAGAATTGAGAACACAACATCCCTCCCCCCTAGGATGAGACGAAGTCTCTCATCCAAGATGGCTTATTGCAAACGCGCTTTGGGCGTGATGCTGGCTGGCTTGTCCCGGGAGTACTACTGCTTCTCTGTCCCCTGGTTCCTTGTCCTGCAACAGGAGAGGGAGACTTGTTAGTAACTTGCCGCGGTTCTGCGGCTTATGGGGAAGGGACGAAAAACCGGGGGCACTGGGGACTAATGAAAAACCCCACTTCTCGCTTGGATGGGTGGGGGACCACTCCGAAACACCCCCCCCCCCGGTTTTGTAACTGAAAATCAAAATTATCTCCTGGGGCGTCATTAGAGGGATTGAGGACAGGGGCGTCATTAGAGGGATCCCTCAGGATATCTATGAGGACAGATTCCTTCCCCGAAGTGGTCCTAGGTGGGGACCACTGGCCCCCCTCTCCTCCCCCTTGGGCTGAACGGGTGGGGGAGAACCCTAACGCTGAATCCTTTTCTGCGCCGTCCGCGCTCTGGTGTCCCGGAACCCTGCTCCGGAGTTGGTCTGCGTGTCGTCTCCAGAGTAGACCCGTGACGGTCTCTACGCAATACGACACGGGACCCGTCCGTCCAACAACGACGCCCGGGACCCAGGCTGGCCCCGCGCTGGCGTAATTCCTGCAATGCACCGGGGCACCGACTTCGAAACTTTTCGTGTCTGCTAACCCGATATTCCTCCCTGTGTCCTCCACCCTTGTGGGGTCTAGCCTGGTCAGAATCGTAGTCAGCTTCCTACGCATTAAGAGCTCTGCGGGCGAGTACCCAGAAGCTAGGGGGGTCACCCTGTAGCCCAGCAGGAACTGGCACACTTGTAGGTTGAGATCCCCGGGACCCATGCGCCTCAGTGCGTCTTTGGTGGTGCGCACGAGGCGCACGACCTGGCCGTTTGTTGCCGGGTGGAAAGGGGCGGAGGTGATGTGCCGAATGGCGTTGATCTCAGTAAATGCCCTGAACTCTGCGGACGTGAAACAATAGCGTTATCGCTAATTAGGGTGTCGGGTATACCGAACGTGCTAAAAACCCTACGCAAATGCTTCACTGTCGTTGCCGAGGAGGTGCTCGTAACTGGGATGACCTCCAACCACTTGGAGTAAGCATCTACTACGAGGAGAAAAAGTGTCCCTCTAAATGGGCCCGCAAAATCAATGTGCACCCGGGACCACGGCCCCTTCGCCACGTCCCATTCCCTGTGCGGCAGACGCGCCTCTTCGGGTCGGGAGCATTGGCAGCTCTCGCAAGTGCCTACCATGTGCTCGATGTCGGCGTCTAACTGGGGCCACCAGAAATAGCTCCTGGCCAGAGCCTTGGAGCGGACAATTCCAGGGTGGCTGACATGCAGGAGTTTGAGTACCCTAGGCCTCAGGGATTCGGGGACCACCACCCGCTGGCCCCACAGAAGGCACCCTCTCTCTATGGACAACTCTAGCCTCTTCCTGAAAAACGGGGCGAACTCTGCCGCCGGGGAGGACGCTGGCCACCCTTTTTGCACCCAGGAGCTGACTAGAGCTAGCGTCTTGTCCTTTCCGGTCGCCTTGGCGATGTCTGCGGGTACAATAGGGGGTGAATCTAAAACCTCTATCAGGAGCACTTGGCGGTCCTTTTCTTCCTCACCCACGGTGCTGCTAGTGTGGGGAAGGGGAGACCTCGACAGGGCGTCTGCGTGGCTTATTTCTTTCCCTGGGCGGTACACCAACGCGTGCTGATACACGTTTAAGAAGATGGCCCACCGTAACATCCTAGGGGACAGGATCTGAGGTGTGGGCTTGTCCGCAGTGAAAATGCCTAGCAGGGGCTTGTGGTCGGTAACTATGGTGAAGGGGCGGCCGTAGAGGAAATCGTGGAACTTCTTAGTCCCCGCTATTATTGCTAGCGCCTCCCTGTCTGTTTGGCGTAGTTTCGCTCAGCCTGGGACAGGGATCTGGAGTAGAATGCTACCGGGGCCTCTCTCCCGTTTTCCAGCACGTGGCACAACACCGCCCCCACCCCCACTGGGGATGCATCACATATCAGAACCACCGGCTTCTTGGGGTCAAAATGGGTGAGAATGGCATCAGACGCTAGGAGTTGTTTCAGTTCAACGAATGCTCTCTCTTGGCTCTCGCCCCACTTCCACGCCTCGTCCTTCTTGAGCAGCTTATGCAGCGGCTCTGCTACCGATGCCTTCCGAGGCAGGAAGGAGTGGTAGAAATTTAAGAGCCCTAGGAACGACTGCAATTCGGGCTTGGAGGTGGGGCGAGGGGCACCTTGAATTGCGGCTACCTTTGATTTGGAGGGTTTGATTCCCGCAGGGGTTACCCGGAAACCCAAGAACTCAACCTCTTTTGCGAAGAAGACGCATTTGTCTTTCCGCAACCTCAACCCCGCCTTTTCAAACACCGCCAGTACTTTGTCTAGCCTTTCAGCCAACTCCTCCTCACTCCCCCCCCGTTATCAATACGTCATCAAAGTATGGCAAGACCCCATCCAGTCCCTTTAAGAGGCATTCCACGAGCGACTGAAAAATGCCCGGCGCCGAGTTCACGCCAAACTGTAGGCGCGTCACCTGGAACGCCCCCTTATGAGTGACTATTGTTTGCGCAGCAGCTGCAGCTGGGGTTACCGAGAGTTGCTGATAGGCCTGCGCCAGGTCAAGTTTTGCGAAACACTTTCCCCCATGTAATCTGGCCAACAGGTGGCTGACTACCGGCACCGGATACGCATTTGGGCGGATCGCCTTATTAATGGTGCACTTATAATCAGCACATATGCGAACCTCCCCGTTGGCCTTTAGCGCAGTTACAATCGGAGTCTCCCACTCCGCGGAATCAACAGGAACAAGAATCCCCTGGCCCACCAATTTGTCCAGTTCCCCCTCTATTTTGTCCTTTAGTGCGAAAGGCACTCTGCGCGGCTTGAGTCTTATTGGGCGGACCTCCGGGTCCAGATCGAACGCTACTGGGGGTCCCTTGAATTTTCCGAGTCCTTTCTTGAATACTTCGGGGTGCGCGTCGCACACCCCCTGTATTGGGTCAGTCCCAACGGCATGCACCCCCCCAATGAACAAACCCAGGGGCTTAAACCATTGAGTCCCGAGGAGGCTGCAACTTCCCCCCTTGAGAACAACCAGGGGCAGTTCTGCGGCGTGCTGCTTGTACTGGACCTTGAATTTTCCAACCCCCAACACTGGAATGCTATTACCCTGTACGTCCTGCAGCGTGGACCTCAACGCTTTGAGCTTAGGGCGCACGTGGGGGTAAATTCCCAAGAACTCCCTCTGGGACATGATTGAGTAGGAGGAACCCGAGTCTATCTCCATCCTAACAGGGGCCCCTTGCACCAGTACCTCAACAAAGTAACGGGGGTGTCCCAAGGACACGCTGTACACTGGGGCGTCGTCGCTGCTGTCGTCGGAGATGCGGCCCACGCCGTCCTGCTTCCTCGCGGGCCGGGCGCCCTCCTTGGTCCTCGGCGATCGGTCTGACGAGCTTTTCTGGTCCCTGCGCCGCCGTCTGCAGACCTTGGCGATGTGCCCCCGGCGTCCGCAGTTGTGGCACTCGGCCTTCCGGAACGGGCACTTGACGCGGTCGTGGGCCGCTCCACATCCGTCGCAGCGTCGGCCTTCCTTCCGAACCCTCTGGACATCCTCGTTGTCGCTGCTCTCCGTGGAAGATTTCGGCGCCCGTCTGGCCGCATGCACCGACCCCGCTGCCTTGTCGGACTGTGGGGGCCTTTCTCTGAACCCCTTGACTCCGGCCCTCGTGGCTTCCGCGGCCTGTGCCGCCTTCACATCCTCGCGCAGCGTTGGGGGTGGCTCCTGGTTCATCAGCTTTCGCTGAACCTCCTCGTCCCACAGGCCGCACAGCATGCGGTCCCTGAGGGCGATCTCCAGGTTTTCCCACTTGCATGGGCCGGCGGCCAACCGCAGGGCCGCTGCAAAGGCGGCGATGGACTCACCAGGCGCTTGAACTCTCTTCCAGAATGCGTCTCGAGCCGAGAACATCGAAACCGAGGGCTGGAAATGGTCGCGCATCGCCTTCAGGAGCTGTTTGACCGGCAGCTCGCTCACCTTCTTCGGTGATACCAGGTCCACCAATACTCTTTTGGCGGCATTCCCGAGCATCCGGGTGAGGATGGCCCTCTTCTTTCCCTTGTCCGTAATGTCGGACACCACCAGCGTATCTTGGAAGTCCATTTCGAAGAGCTCCCAATCTTCCGGCTTGTTGATGTCGAAACCGGCATGGTTAGCGTGTGTCTTGATCTCGTGGGAATCCATAATCCCATCCTCGTCGCCAATTTAGTGTATGAGAACCAAGACACAGTAACAACCGAAGTATTGGCTTAACACATCTTTATTGCATGGTGGTCCGGGGGAACATGTGGTAATGGCGGACGAACAGCTTAATATATACAGTGGCTATACATTTGAATGTGGCTCCACGATAACCCATTGGCTACTGTCGCCGTGACGTCATTTCAGGTCACGCCCTTCTTGTCCAGGTGAGGTAGTGGCGGGAATCTTCCCGCGCTGCAATTCTTTGGAAATTGGAACCGTGTGAGCTGGGCGCTCGCTATTGCCACCAGGTGGTCATTAGCTCGCGTCCTAATTACAACGGGTTACATTGATACAGTTGGTGGTTGTTTACAGGCATAGAATTGAGAACACAACAGATTTCTAGCAGAAAATCATGGGGGAGGGCAATGCCCACTCCAATTGCTCTCCTGTTAATTCCATTGGTTGTAAACTGGGGTTGCACACACCACTCCCAGTGCAAAATAGATCTGCAAAGAATTACTATATGTATGTTGAATTTCCAGAATGTGCCAAGAGAGTGCAGAAAACATCTCGTGGGTGCAGGCAGTCATAGAACCAGATAAAACTTTTGGCCAGATGTGATTAAGGCATGATTTTGCAGGGGTTGTCTATAGCCCCATTGCCTTTATCTTTGTAGATTTTTACATGCATTTCTTTGACAACCAAGTTTGTTCAACTGAAGCAAGCATTCATAAATTAAGTTTAGCAATGGCCAATAGTTAAATTAAAGGCAGATGAGAGCAAATTAATAATACATTTTCTCTATAAGCTAATATTTTTCTTCAGCTGTAACTATTTCAAGAGATTGAAATTTGTCTCCTGAGTGGACTGCCAAGAAGGAAATGTTCCGAAATGCTACACCAGATAATGACTGGTAAGTACTGTAACAGTAATTAGATATAATCATTTCATTTTTATTCGAAAGGTGGTTTCAGTTCAGGAATTCAGCTTTCTCCCACTTTGTTTTTCCAAGGCTAATCTCTTTGTCTTCCCCATGCCTGTGTTCCTTTTTCCACATCTTTTTCCATTTTTCTTCCCCTCCAACATATCATAAGATGTGCACTTTACAGTAAGAGAGAATGAGTCCCTTACTCCTTTCTTCAGTTTCAAATCTACTCTTTAATTGTTCTCTCTATTCTTTGAATTTGAGAATTAGTCCCTGAATTTAGACAAAATGAGTTATCAGTTTCTGAATTAATTTAATTTTATAAAATGATGGGGGACTAACTAGTACATTGCACTGGGAATTAATGGTGACTAGTGTTTGTGCATATCCATATCCCATCTGTGTTTTTCCCCTTTATAATAGCTTTTCAACATCTGTTATCTTTTAACACACTCATGAGGGTGAACCATCTTATTCTCAGCTCTGTCAGCATATACTTTACATGAAGTTAGTAAGGCATTAGGTCCCTAAGTCTCCATCTCAGTTTGTTTTTGTCTTTATATATAAAAAACACATGTATAGGCAATGGTGGATATATAGTGCTTTCTGTATATTTCCCTCTAACCACACAATATACATCTCTATGTATATTGTATATACGGAACCTTGATGCATCTGAGGAAGAGGGCTATAGTCAATGAAACCTTATACCAAATAAATATTTTGGTATTTATTTGACAGATAGAGAGGTTTTCCTGAGTTAATGCACAGTCCCTGTGCAGCTTGTATCTGCTATATTTGCTGGCATCACTCATGCAGGAATATTTCTTTATCTCAGGAAGATGCAAGTCAATAGTCCACCTGGGGTACACAGAAAGGGCTTCCTTGAAGATTGTGGTATTTTTTAACCACAATCAGGCATACCCTGGGCAACAATGGCCACCTTGTGCCGACTAATCTTTCTCATGCTAGGTCAGGTGAAAGGAACTACAGAATGAATTGACTTCATTTTGGCAGTTTCATGCCTGACCTAGACATGGAAGAAGAAGAGTCCACACAAAGAGCTTTAATCGACAACACTTTTCTCTATAACATACGATCATCCTCTGGCATTAGCGCTGCCCTCTTCCCTTCATTCTTTCACAACTTGCTCCCGCTTATTCCCCAGCTGCACACGAAGTCGTGTTGGTATTCAGCAACTATATTCCTTCCTCTTTTTTGGTGCTTCATCTCTCACTCTTTGTCAGCAGGCCTTCCTTCCCCCACCATCTTAAGATAAGTCTCACTTGAATTTAATTCATGTTTATTTTCCGAACTGAGGTGCGGGGTAGGGCTATGAAAAGCTCTGAGGGGTAGGGTGGAAAAGGAAGAGGAGCAGGGGCTTAGCCTTTCCACTACTTGCTTACTTGTGCTGTCACTCTTTCTGATTGGCTTTCAATCAGTGGCCTCTTTTTAAAAAACACTATGAGAAAGAAAGTGAGGGAGAGGTTTTGTGCATAGAGCCATAGCATTTGCCATAGTAAAGTAACATACAAAAGACTGGAAGAAGAGAGCCTTTTCAGGGTCCAAATAGCAGTGCTGCATGACTTTGCTGTTGCAGTGCTAAATTCTTCTTCAAGTCCCATGTCTGATTCTGAACACTGTATTGGCGATCAGCCATGAAGATTGTCCTGGGAACAATATAATGCAGTGGCCTTCCATTTCCCTTCTGCATCGCAGTGTGACACCCATACCACTGATCCAGTTCTGCAAGTCATTTTCTGGTCCTGAGCCCTTTTGGTACACAAAGTCCTCATCAGCCCCAGGCCAGTAGTGATAAAGCTGCTGCCCTCCATCAAGATGGATTCAACTGAAATTTAATCTATTTAGGGACTATCACCCTTTCCTGTTGACTTCACCACACAAGGTTGTTAGTCTTCTGGTCAGTCAGGTTAGTTAGTCACTGCCTGGTGATTGGCGTTGAGTCACTGGCAGCATGGTCTACTTTATTACCATAGCAGGATAACCTGCCCAGACATGAAGTGATAAATTAGGAGAAAAGTTTAAACATTTTTAGAAAGGAAAACGGTGCTGCCCTTACAAGTATAAACTGGTGACAGAGGAAGCAAAGTCATGCTCAGCTCCAGTACTGAGCCCCACTATATACATCACCACTGTTGTGCTCGAGAGCACTCCAAGGACGGATAAAAGCAATACAATCTCACAACACCAAACCAAGACAAACAAGTGTGCTTGGAAATGTTACTTAAAAGAAAACAGTAGCACTGGCTAGGAAAGCAAATCATACCATCAGGCAAAGGCTGAAAGACTGGATCTGCTTGTGGTTACATCATGGAATAAATATGAAAATGGAGAGCAAAGAGCATGGCACAAACAGCAGGACAAATGGCTGACGGGTTATGCCCTTAGTATTTACAGTGTCACAAATCATTTTAGTTGTCCTCTCTCTCTCTCTCTCTCTCTCTTTCTCTCTCTCTCTTGCATGAATATCTTTTTGCTATCTATACCTATAAATCTGTGCGTTAACAGTTGGAATGGGACAAAGGATGTTGCACCAGGCCCCACTAGCCCCGACCGAGCTTCCCTGCACTCACCTGAACCGGGTTCGCAGGTAACTGTCAGGTTGAGAAATGTGGCAGTGGGGCAGGAGCCCCCCAAACGTGAACAAAGAAAAAGGACTTCAATTCCCAGAATCCTTTGCACTGTGCAACCCCTCAGCCAATCAGGCTGAGGGATACGAGCACAGAGGAGGCTGGGAACACGTGCTGACTTAAAAAAACAAAATGGTGGGAGCCAGAGGGAAAGATTTTGAAAGACCCAGCTGGAGGGAGCCAGGAAAAGATAAGTGTTAGGTAAGGGTGAGGGGGTGGGTGAGGGAGGGAGGGAGGCAATGAAAGGTGCTGGGTCCAGAAGGGTTGGGGGGACAGACCCCTTTTGTCCCCCCAACCCTACCAAACCCAGGGGACCAGGGAGAGGAGATCGAATACACCCCCACACACCCCACACACACACGCACACACTCGATTTTAAAAGAGAAGAAACCACTTGGTTTCTTCTCTTTAAAAACGGAGTCGTTTTTTTTGGGGGGGGAGGTGGGGAATGATCCCCTCTCTGCTAGGTCCCCTGGCTCTGGAAGGGTTGGGGGGACAGACCTCTTTTGTCCCCCCAACCCTACCAAACCAAGGGGACCAGGGAGAGGAGATCGAATACACCCCCCTCCCAAACACTCATTTTTAAAAGAGAAGAAACCACTTGGTTTCTTCTCTTTAAAAACGGAGTGTTGTTGTTGTTGTTGTTGTTGTTTTTTGGGGGGAAACGATCCCTTCTCTGCTAGGTCCCCTGGCTCTGGAAGAGTTGGGGGGACAGACCCCTTTTGTACCCCCAACCCTACCAAACCAGGAGGAGGAGATCAAATACACCCCCCTCCCAAACACTGTTTTAAAAGAGAAGAAAGAGCTTGGTTTCTTCTCTTTAATAACGGGGTGTCCTGTGGGGGGAGGGAATCCCCTCTCTGCAGGGTCCCCTGGCTCTGGAAGGGTTGGGGGGGACAATACACTCTCTCTCTCTCTCTCTGCTTCTCTTTCTCTTTCTCTCTCTTTCACACACACACACACACTCTGCTTCTCTTTCTCTCTCTCTCTCTCTCTCTCACACACACACACACAAAACACTCCTGCCTTGCCAGGAATTTTTAATGTGTGTGTTGGTGGTTGGAGTGGTATTGTATGGGTAGTTGTGGTTGTGCACACCCAAAACCACCCCTAACCACCAACACACCTCTTTTTTACATAAATTACCAAAAAGAATTATCCCTTACAAAACAATTTAAAACAGCCCGGCTCTTTACCAACATTAAGAAAAAAACCTTCCAAAACCATTTAAAACAGCCCGGCACCGCCGTGCAAAATCTGCTAGTATCTTATAAAAGAACAGAAAGAGATCTGCAGTAATACTATCCTGACCCTTGTGCAGCCTGATTGTTTTCACATTGTGCCTCTCAGAGATAAATACAGTACAGTAATACCTCATACAAAGTCCACTTCATACAACATCGAATTCATACAACATCACCTAATTCCTTGAAAAAAATTGCCTCATACAAAGTCACTGCGACTTTGTATGAGGCATTGGGGTTTTTCCCAGGTTGCATTGTGCCTGGGCAGTATAAAAGGCAGGACACATGCATGCATTGCTCTTTTGGGTTTTGCACAAGGCAAATGATGTTTAGGAGTGGTTTTGAGCACAATTTTGGGGGTTTTTTTGTCAGAATTTTTAGAAGCATTCCTGGGATTTTTGCAGCATTCTTCAGGTTCTTGGACAATCAGGGTTGTTTGAAATGTTTTTGTAATGTATTTAGCTTTTAGACAATGATTTCTTAAAGTTATGTCAGTTTCCTGTCTGTTTCCTTGACTTTGCCCTGAAGTCTGTGCTGTTATAGTACAATGTATCTCTATGGAAACAACATTGTATGAGGCATCGTGGCAAGGATTTGGACGTTGTATGAGGCATCACGGCTAGGATTTTGCATGCCTCATACAAAGTCCAAATCCGTATAAAGTCCAAACTTGTGGAACCAAGTTTGGACGTTGTATGAGGTATCACTGTATACCACATGCAAGCGCCTACACAAAGTACTTATTGTTATCCCAATCTCTTTTTCTTAGAAACCAGCAGGGCTAATTCTTGCAACCGAGAAAATATTTGGGGTAACATTTATTCCACGCAGCTCCCCGGTGGCTCAGTGGCTAAAAGCACTGTGCTTGGAGACCAAAAGGACAGGGTTCGATTCCCCCACAATTAGACTCTTTGCCTCCCCCACCCCAATCAATGGGATATGCAGATAGAGATGTGGATTGGAGTATGCAATTCTATTTTTGCTACTTGTAAAGTTTAAGGTGTAGGAATCGGGGCCGCTAGGACGGCCGTTGGGTCCCGGAGGAGACTGATCAAGGAACGATACGAGGCAATATGGAGCGAGATCAGATCAGTGGTTTATTGAGGGAAAAACATCATCATATATAGATCAGAAGGCAATACAGGGGAAAACCGTCATCTGACAGAAAATCATATCACCCATTTACTCGGGATAATGGGAAATCTCTCTGGGGAAGTTAATTAACTCGGGCAAACACTGACAGGGGAAATTCATTGTCTGAGGCTTACGCCGGGGTAAACATGGCTTCTATTTGCACCAAAGATTAGGCTGATCTGTGGGTCAGTAATTGCTTAATGGGTAACGGAGGTTAGCGATCTGCTCTCTCAGCAGAATCGCCGGTCAGGTTAGATGTGGGTGAATCAACCCTTATTATTAATCCACCCCCCTTAATTTCTGTGCCCGCAGAGCCCATGGGCCAGGAGCGTTCTCACTGAAATGGCCTCTGCGAGGGCCGTTCCATGCCAACTGGGCATGGGGAATCCGCATCTCCCCTTTTTCTATTGTTTAACAACCTGACAGGCGACTCTGCGCAAGATGGGCATCAGCTGATGAGCGGGAATGACGCTTCGGGGTTCCCCCCACGAGGGGCACCTCGAGAACAGTGAAAACAGTGAGGGGATACATTGCATGAAACAGCATCCTGCTATGCCTAGCACTATCACCCCCACGATTACTTGAAGCGTCGTCTGGAGCCACCCCCACGGGAGCCATGACCATAACGAACTCCACCAATCCCATATCGAACCCTGCTTAATGTTCTTGACTAGGGTGTGGAGGTCCGTGAGCTGGCTCTGGACCTTGCGTGAGTTGTCAGTGAGATTAAAGCAACACATGCCATGGACAGATTCGCAACCTAAGTGGTGCAATAACAGGAGATAGTCTATAGCCGCTCGATTGTCAAGAATGGCATGGCGAAGCTCTGCCTGCTCCTGGTTGAGCAGCGCTATCGCTGAGGATGTATGGTTAATGGCTTTCGCTAATCCGCAAGCCAATTGACCAATTCTCCGAGCGTTGCCGACGGCCAAGCCTGGCACGCCAAGTATGCTGACTGCCAGCAAGACGTATTCAGCTGGGCTAAGAACCCTGATGCTGCTATCACATGAGCTGTCTAACTGAGTGGCACGAGTGTGTCTAACGGGTGCAGAAACATCTGAAACATTTGTGCTTGGGGTAATCATATCCTTGGTGGGGAGCAACAGTGTCAAACGACTAATGCAACACATGGAATCTGATACATTTGCAGGAATGTAGTTCCAAGTATACTGGTTACATGTAAAGAACCAACCCGAAGGTAGGGTGACATGAGCATACATTGAGCCAAGTGTCTCTGGTTTATCACAAGTCCAATTGCTGCTGCCAGTGTCGAGGCAGCGGCGCTGAGTTCGGCCGACTGCAGTGCAGCTGACCATTCGAGCACAAGTAGAGTTCGGGCTGACCGCCACTCGAGGAGTGTGGAGAGTGGCTGCGTCAGCCGGCAATGTCATTGTCAGCTGCATTCCTCCCCAGCGAGCGTATGCTGTGAAGCTCGCAGGGAGATGCGGACTGAAAATCCGCTTCAGCAGCCAGTCGCCATCCCTGGCGCGCGCGTCCAAAGTGTGGCACACAGGGATGAGACAGGTGCCCAGAATTGAGGCAGAACCAATGTCCTGCTTCAGGCAAAAATCGGACTGGTTGACGAGGCCCGCCAACCTTTCCCACAAGTTGTAGTGCATCCGGGCTGAAAAATCTTCGCCTGGCATCAAGCCGTTGGCCTGCAGCGAGACTGCCTGAACGCCTCCCCCCGCAAGTAGGGAGAGGATCAGGATGATGGTGACTGCCACCGTGTTGGCAGTAATCAGGGAAAAGACTGTAGCTACGATGTTCTCCAGCGTTGGCTCTCTCTCCTCGCGCTGGATGATGCCCTGGGCCTCATTGCAAAGAGCCTTGACCATCCCCCAGGTGATCTTCGGTGCTGTCATCTGTGGCCGCTTCCTCCGATGGATCCTCTCGGTCAGAGTGAGGTCCTCCATCTCCGGGATCGGACTTGGGTCGGCCTGGGTCCACGCCATGTGGTTCCAAGTGAGGCTTGACACACCAGGCTGGAATCCAAACGACACCTGTAGGAGACATAACTGCAGCATACCCTCTTCCCCAGGTTACGAGTGGCGCCGGGCCCCTCCAGAAAGGGTCCAGTGGCACCCGGTATCGGACCATCGGTCGCGGGAGAGCTTCCGAACGGCAGAAGTGTTTCTCCTGCGGCGTGCAATCGGAAAAAAACATTAAGGTGATTGTACGTAAACAATACCTTATTCAGACAATGC
This sequence comes from Bradypodion pumilum, assembly GCA_035047305.1. Taxonomy (NCBI): domain Eukaryota; kingdom Metazoa; phylum Chordata; class Lepidosauria; order Squamata; family Chamaeleonidae; genus Bradypodion; species Bradypodion pumilum. The sequence goes on from JAWDJD010000001.1 coordinate 96,744,875, forward strand.
TGTGCCTGACCCTGTGACTTGGGGAGGGCTGGTGGCTCCCCCCTTTCTGTTTGTTTGTCAATATAGGACTTGAGTGTCCGATTGACTCGTTCCACAATCGCTTGCCCCTGCGGATTGTAAGGAACGCCGAAGGTGTGCTTAATATCCCAAGTGGCCATGAAGTTAGCCAACTGCCTAGAACTGTAGGATGGCGCGTTATCGGTTTTCACGTGCCGAGGTTTGCCCATCGCCGCGAAGCAGGCCAGAAGGTGCTGCTCCACGTGGGAAGCTGTCTCCCCTTTTTGCGCTGTCGCCCAGACGAAATGCGAAAAGGTATCGATGCAAACGTGCATGTACTGCCATCTGCCAAACTGTGGAACGTGCGTGACGTCCATTTGCCATACCTGGTTGGCCTCTGTCCCTCGTGGGTTGACCCCCCACGAGGGCCCCCCCGGTGCCCCTGCACAATGCTGGCAAGAGCGAACTATGCCTTGAGCTTGAGAAAGTGGCAGATTGAACTGTCTGGCAAGCGCTTTGGCATTCTGATGAAAGAATGCATGGCTTTGAATTGGCGTAGTGAAAACACCTAACACTGAACGTTGCTGAATTTCCTTTGCCGCCGCGTCCGCTCTGATATTGCCCGCAGAAATCGGACCTGGTAGGTCTTGGTGACTTCGGATGTGGGCAATATAGAGCGCTTCCGTGCGGTTTCGCAAATGAAATTGAGCAGTGAGGAACAAACTCAGCAAATTCTTGTCTATCGCGGGAGTAATGTATGCTCCCGGTAGACTGTGAAGCAAATTCCTGACATACTGACTGTCAGTAATGATGTTTAGGCGCTCTTTGACGAAGGTGCGCAAGGCAAGGTTCACCGCTGCCAACTCTGCCCGCTGCGCAGACTTCTGTGGAAGAGTTAACAGTGTGCGCCAAGCCTGGTCCTCCTGCCAAGTCAAGACACCATATGTGCGACCCCCATCAGTAAAAACTGTTCTGGCCCCCTGAAGCGGGACCAGCGAGAGCAATTCGAACAAGCTGACTGTCTGCGTTTGAAGTGAGACAAGTCTGGGGTCTTTCGGCAAATGGTATGCCAAGCATCCGGTGAATCCCTCCAAAGCAATTGGAAGCGAGTCACCAAGCTGCATCAACTGCTGAACCTGCTCTTTGGTGAACGGGACCACGATCTTTGCTAAGTCGTGCCCTGAAATGTCCCTAGCTCTCAGCCTTCCGCGGTAAATCACCGCGGAGACCAATTCTTGGGGAGGAACGGTGTTTAGGGAAGAGGTGTTCAGCAAGTACACCCATTCCACGATACTCGCTCCTTTCTCGGAATCTGCTCCTAGGGCTCCGGTGAACATGGATCCTGCCCGAACTATGTACAAGTTCAGGATCGGGGCATATGGCCCCTGTGCAATCCTGTCCACCCACCTTTGGCTGAGAATTTGGTTGACTTTCTCGAGAGCCAAGCGTGCTTCTCGAGGGATGTGTATCCGGTCTGCCGGCTGCTTACCTAGCGTCAGCAGCGAGAAGAGCGGTTTCAAGAGATCCGTATCCAACCTGAAATACGGTCTGGCCCAATTAATGTTCCCTAAAACCTGCTGCAATTCTACCAGGGTGACTGAGTCCTGTAAATTGATCTGAGGCAAAACTGGTGCTGCAAAGGAACGGAGAAGCCGATGACCCAAGTATGAGAAGGGCTCGGTTCTCTGCACTTTCTCTGGGGCAATGAGTAAACCTTTCTCCCCCAGGCTGGCCTGGAGGCCAGTAAACATTTCGCTGCCGAGTTGCGGCACTGCGACCAAGATGTCATCCATGAAATGGCAAACTAAAGCCGTGGGATGAAGGCTTCGAAACTTTGCCAGTGCGTTGTGAACATAAAGTTGGCACAGGGCGGGCGAATTGAGCATGCCCTGTGGCAAAAATTTCCACGCGTAACGCTGCGTAGGCTCACTGTGGTTCACAACCGGCACCGTAAAGGCGAACCTTTCCCTGTCCCTGGGGTCTAAGGGAATTGTGTAAAAGCAATCCTTGAGATCTACAACTAGGATCTCCCACCCCTCGGGAATCATATTTGGATTTGGGATGCCGCATTGGAGCGGACCCATTGGCTGTATACATTTATTGATCTCCCTGAGATCGTGGAGGAGTCGCCACTTCCCCGACTTCTTCTTAATGACAAAAATTGGCGAATTCCAAGGACTAGTGGACTGCTCTATATGTCCTGCGTCTAGCTGTTCTTTAACCAGTTGCTTTAGGGCAACTAATTTCTCTCCCACTACCGGCCATTGTTCCACCCAAACCGGCGTATCGGTGAGCCATTTAAGTGGCAACGCCATTACCCGAAGGTAAGCGTAGCACCGTACTGCTGTAAAATGTCTCGCCCCCAAAGGTTGATATGCACGTCCAGAATGTGCGGCCGAATGACCGCTGTGCCGTCAGCCTTTGGGATCGTGACTTCCACCCACTCCCGGCTTCTAAACGCTTCTTGGATGCCGCCTACCCCCCACACATCGGAGACCGGCTCAATGGCCCACTCCCGTGGCCACTGGCTTCGGCTGACCACGCTCACATCAGCTCCGGTATCTAAGAGCCCTGAGAATGATTTTTTATTCAAAAATACCTCAATAACTGGTTGCTGTTTCCACTCAATGTTGGTCTCCACTGTCGCTAAGACTTGGTATCCTTGCACTGCCTCACTTGCGCTCGAGCGGTCTGCTGACCTGGACTCTGAGCTGTCCCTGAGCCTTCCCTGGCTATCTGCTGGCGAGTGACAAGGAACCATAATCAGTTGCGCTAATGTGTCTCCTCTGTGAATTGTCTGGGGTAAGTGCGTCCAAAGCTGAACTTGGAAAACGCCTGAAAAATTCGAGTCAATGACTCCCGGAATTACAAGAATTCCACGTGCTCCTGCTACACTGCGAGGCAAAACTAAACCTATAAAGCCTTTGGGCAGGGGTCCCATGTACTGGGAATCCACCAGATAGACTGTGCCTGGCAAGTCGCATGTGACGTCCGCCTGTCAAGTCAATTCTAGCCCTGCACTACCCTTGGGGCTGGCCTGTGCCTTCGCAATGCCTGGAATGTGAATGGAATCTAGTCTAGCTCTGGCACGCCCAGAGCAAGGGATGTCTCTGTTTGGACCGGGGCCAGAGACGTCCCCGCGTTCCGGTTTCCCGAACTCGGACAGGTCCTGGCCCAATGGTAGACTCTCTTACACTTCGGACACGGGGTGTTTGGAGCCTTGGGACGGCCGGAATTTTGTCCGCCTCCCTTGGATCGGCACTCCCTAGCGAAGTGACCGACCTTGCCACAATTGTGACATGCCCCTTTGGGTCTGGGTTTCCTGCCTCCCTGCACCGCCGCTGCCAACAGACCCATTTTGTAGGATTCTGTGCCAATGTCGGCGCAAGCCCTAATCATGTCTGTGAGAGTCAAGTCGGGATGATTGCCCAGTGACTGCAAGATTTTACGTCAGTCTTAATTGCCATTGTCTTTGGCCAATTTTATCATGAGCTCTTGTTGGGCTTCCTCGTTATCGATCTGCCTACTGATCGCTTCCTCCAAGCGATTGATGAAGTTCATATAGGACTCCTGGGCTCCCTGTTTGACTGCGGTGTAATTTTTAGCCACTTTGCCAGTTGCGGGAACCTTGAGAAATGCCTTAAAGGCAGCCTCGGCTGACATTTGGAGAGTGGCTAGTGGCAAGTTGGTCTGCGCATCGATGGATTCGAAGGCCCCTGACCCATATAACTGGTCAGGAAGTACTGCGCCTCCCATCCTGGCAGCCCTTGTCTGAGCCTCGAGGCGATACTCGCTGTCCCATAGCAAATACTGGCTGGGGTTGAGCATCATCCGCATGACGGCTTTCCAGTCATGCGGGATGAACATGGTGTTCTCGCACACTTGCTGAAGCGTGCCCCTAGTGAAGCGACTCTGGAGTCCTGTCTCTGTGATGGCCTTCCGTATAGCCATGAGAAGCTTATACGGGACTGGTGAATGAACTACCTGCTGGGCCCCTGTAAGGGCATCCATTTCCAAGCGAATTGGACAAATCTGACTAAGCTCAGCTAGCTCTTCTGCTGGCAATTCCCCCCTCTTAATTTCCTCCTCAACTGTGCGCTGAAGGGCACTCTTGGTCTGGGAGCCTGTAACTGTCAGAGAAGCGCCTGCGCTCCTCATTCCATGCATTCCGTCGGTGACGTCTGCAGCTGTCACCGAGGGAAAGCTCCCTACAGTACTCTGCCTAAACTGGAGTGATGGATAGAGCGCTGTGGGCGCCGATGGTTCGACTGGCGCTGGGGGTTCTTTGGCTTCTACCCGGACTGGATCTACCTCCGCTAAGAGCTTCCTACATTTGCCCCATGTGCGAATTACGCGCTCTGGAGCTTTCGGGGGTTGCTGAATGCAGTCTCCTATCTGATCCCAAAGCTGAAGGGTTAACGTACCTCCTTCTGGGTAAAGTAGGCAGTGTTCCCTTAGGTACACCAAAAGTCTCGCTAGTTCTCCGCTGTGAAACCTTAACTGAAACACCCTGGCCAGGATTCTGAACTCCTCTTCATGAGTTCTTTGGCTAGCGGACGGACGTTGCCGCTGAGGGCAAGTCCCCATATTACCTGCGAAGGGTCCTCCGAAGTTTCCTCCTCGGGACGGGTCGACGCGTCTCGGGCAAGTAATAGGTTTTGGCGACGATTCTCTGGGTAGAGCTCGGAGCGTGGCCCCATGCCACAGGCCCTCGGCGGCCTCTGCGCAGTCAGGGGTTCACAGCTGACCCTGAGGGGAACGCGTTTTTCCGTAACCGCAACGCCTCCGCGAAAGTCGGGAGCAAGCTGTAGGATGCCTCTTCGGTACTGCCCCGCCGCTTGGGCCGTCTGCCCGATTGGCTGGCTTACCGACCGGGCTGCCGCGCTGTCCTCCGGGACGATCGGACGCGGTTCAAGTGCAGAACCGGACCGTGTGATCGCTTACTCTCGAGTAGATCACGTCGGGGTCACCAGGTGTAGGAATCGGGGCCGCTAGGACGGCCGTTGGGTCCCGGAGGAGACTGATCAAGGAACGATACGAGGCAATATGGAGCGAGATCAGATCAGTGGTTTATTGAGGGAAAAGCATCATCATATATAGATCAGAAGGCAATTCAGGGGAAAACCGTCATCTGACAGAAAATCACATCACCCATTTACTCGGGTTAATGGGAAATCTCTCTGGGGAAGTTAATTAACTCGGGCAAACACTGACAGGGGAAATTCATTGTCTGAGGCTTACGCCGGGGTAAACATGGCTTCTATTTGCACCAAAGATTAGGCTGATCTGTGGGTCAGTAATTGCTTAATGGGTAACGGAGGTTAGCGATCTGCTCTCTCAGCAGAATCGCCGGTCAGGTTAGATGTGGGTGAATCAACCCTTATTATTAATCCACCCCTCTTAATTTCTGTGCCCGCAGAGCCCACGGGCCAGGAGCGTTCTCACTGAAATGGCCTCTGCGAGGGCCGTTCCATGCCAACTGGGCATGGGGAATCCGCATTAAGGTTTATTTAGAGGCAAACACATAACATTATCAACAAGAAACATCAGTGTAACACTAGTCCGCATTCAGCAGTTTGTTGGCCAAATAATTCTTACATGACCATCTCACTATGAACAACATTTTTGGATCAGCACGTCTTTATCCTCCAGGCACAACGAGGGCATAGCATAGTTTCACATTTTATTTTTCTTTAATGTTTATTCCATTTCTTTCCTTGGTCATGAGACTAGTTCTAACAGGCTGCATAGGCATTCACTAAATGTTCTAATTTAAAGTGAAGTCCTACCAAACTCAATAGGGCTTACCTTTAGGGGGGTTTTAATTAAAAGATTGTAGCCTTAATATGGTGGCAAGAAAAGCAATCCAGAAGATATAGACTCATTGGATACTAATGGACATGGGAAAAGACAGAGATAGGAATCTGAGTTTCTCTCTCATTGCTTTGAGACATAGGACCTTCTTTTTCTGTCCATTTTGTACTAAAGATGTTGCAGAATTCATGTGTTTTACTATGGTCAGTTAAAGGAAAAATAGCAACCAAATAAAGAAAGCTGTGGTCAGGAACAGAAGAGAGAATATCTACAATGCCCATAGATACTTCTGCAAGAATCACAATGGAAAAACTGGAACAAATATGTGAAACCAAAACAAGGATAAAGTACAAGCAAGGAATGCATGTGTGCTATTAGCTATGTAGATCATCCCTTCAGCTTCATCTCTCTCTCTCTCTCTCTCTCTCTCTCTCTCTCTCTCTCTCACACACACACACACACACACACACACACACACAGAATTTAATAAGAGCATAATAGGGTTTAAGCAAGAATTCAAAGTTCTGCTGATGATTTTAATTATATTCTGGAAATCTAAATAAAAATGAGAAGATAAAGGGCTTACAGCAGTGATTCCCAACGTGGGGCCCACGTCCCACAGGGGGACTTCAATTCCCAGAAAGAGCCTCCTTGAAAACTGTGGTATTTTAAAACCACAATCGGGTGTGCCCTGGTAATGGCAACCTTTGTTGCCAGCTAATCTTTCTCACACTAGATCAGGCGAAAGGAACTGCAGAATGCAGTACATTGGCTGATCAGTGATTTGGGAAAATGACTTAGGCTTCTGGGAATTGAAGTTCAATGTTGAGATAGGAAAGTACGTTATTGGCTGTCCAACAAGAACAATACAGCAGTAGGAAACTCCTGACTTTTTCATACTGCCAAGTGTTAAAATTATAAAAATTTCTCAAAGATGCCAGTCGTCTCTTGTCAGAATAGAAAATACCTACCTAAAACATCCTGGGTAAGCAGCCACCCAACCTCTCCTCTTCCAGTTAGAGAACCCACCACCCTGCAAGAAAGACAATTCCTTTGTCAAACTGCAAGAAAGTTCTTCCCAATGTTTTATTGAAATCTCCTTTCCTACAATTTAAATCTATTACTTCGGGTCCTACCCTCTGAAATTGTAGAAAATAAGCTTTCTTCATCTCCCACAAGTTATTTCTTCAAATATTTTAAAATGCATCATATTAGTAATTTGAAGGAATCAGGGCCACTGGGGGGCCGGGGAGCCCGGAGGAGGACTGATCAAGAACGACACGAGGCAAACGGAGCGAGATCAGATCAGTACTTTATTGAGAAAAGGCAACATCATTTATAGGGAAAAAAGTGCAACGGTGGCAGAACCGTCATCTGACAGGAGAATTACCTCACCCACGTACCCGGGTTAATGGGGGACACCTCAAAGGGAAGTTAATCAACTGGGGCAAACATGGACTTAGGAGTCCCATTGTTCAGGGATTAGGCAGGGGCAAACATGGCCCTTATTTGCACCGGGCATAACCTTGGGTAAGAGATGAGTCATTACTCTAATGGGTAACTGGGGTCAGCGAGATGAGCTCCTCGCAGAATCGCTGGTCAGGCAATAAGCGGCTGGATTAATCCCTACCATTAATCTCCCCCCTTGCTCGCCGACAAAGGCCAGAGGCCAGGAGTCTGCTCACTGGTTTAACCTCTGCCAGAGGCCACCGATGCCCAACCGGGCACGCGGAATCCTCATCTCCCCTTTCTGTTTAATTTAAGAGCCTGGCCGGCGATCCCGCGCAAAAGCGGCATCAGCTGTTGGGCGTGAATGACGTCGCGGGGTTTCTCTTTGGGGCGGCACTTAGAGATCAGCGAGGGAATGCACTGAGCAAGGCAACAAATCGTGATGCCTAGTATGGCTATCCCCACCACTACCTTAAGCACCGTTTGCAGCCACCCCCAGGGAATCCACGACCACATCCAATTCCACAGGGTACTCCACCAAGCTCCCCACGCGGAGCCTTCTGTAATGCCTGCAACTATGGTGTGGAGGTTCGTGATCTGGCTTTGGATCTTACGGGAGTTATCAGTAAGATTGAAACAACACATTCCATGAAAAGATTCGCAACCCAGGTGGTGCAGCAAGAGGAGGTAGTCGATAGCCGCTCGATTGTCAAGAACAGCATGGCGAAGTTCTGCCTGCTCCTGATTGAGGAGCGCTATCGCTGTGGAGGTATGGTTAATGGCTTTGGCCAAACCGCAAGCCAAGCGGCCAATCCTCCGTGCGTTGCCGACGGCCAAGCCTGGCACGCCGACAAGGCTGACTGCTAGAGATACATACTCAGCGGGACTCATTACCCTAAAGCTGCTGTCACAAGAGCTGTCTAACTGGGTTGTGCGCGTGTGTCGTATGAGTGGGGAAATATCAACATTTGGCACATTTGTGTCATTTACACTTGGGGCAATCATGTCCTTGGTAGGAAGTAACAGTGTCAAACGACTGATACAACACATTGAGTCCGACAGGTTCGCAGGGATATAGTTCCATGTGTACTGGTTGCAGGTGAAAAACCACCCTGAGGGTAGGGTGACATGAGCGTACAGCGAAATGAGTGTCTCTGGTTTATTACAAGTCCAGTTGCCGCTGCCGGGGTCGAGGCAGCGGCGCCGAGTCTGACCGCCTGAGGTGCAGCCGGTCATTCGGGTACAAGCAGCGTCCGGGCTGATCGCCACTCGAGGGGTATGAAGAGTGGCGGCGTCAGCCGGCAAGGTTGGTGCAAGTCGCAATCCCCCCCAGCGTGCATATGCTGAGAAGGTGGTAGGAGTGTGTGGGCCAAAGAACGCTTTCAGCAACCAGTCGCCATCCTTGGTGCGCGCGTCCAGAGTGTGGCACACGGGAATGAGACAGGTGCTGAGGATAGATGCAGAACCAATGTCCTGCTGTAGGCAAAAATCAGACTGGTTGACGAGACCCGCCAACCTTTCCCACAAGTTGTACCGCATCCGTGCTGAGAGGTCTTCACCAGGCGGCAAGCCGTTGGCCTGAAGTGAAGCGGCCTGAACGCCTCCCCCCAAAAGCAGGAGGAGGGCCAGGATGATGGTGTAGATCACCGAATTGATGTGAATCTGGGCAAAGACAGCTGCAACGAAGTTCTCCGGCGTCGGCTCCTTCCCCTCGCGTTGGAGGGCGTCCCGGGCCTCACAGCAAAGGGTCTTGACCATCCCCCAGGTGATCCTCTGTGCCGGGGTCCGCAGCCGCCGCGTCTCCCGGTGGGTCTCCTCAATCAGAGTGAGGTCCTCCATCTCCGGGATCGGACTCGGGTCGGTCTGGGTCCACGCCATGAGGTTCCAAGTGAGGCTTGACGCACCGGGCTGGAATCCAAACGACACCTGTAGGAGACATAACTGCAGCATACCCTCTTCCCCAGGTTATGAGCGGCACCGGGCCCCTCCAAGAAGGGTCTGGCGGCACTCGGTACCGGACCATAGGTTGCGGGAGAGCTTCCGAACGGCGGAAGTGCCTCTCCTGCGGCGTGCAATCCGAAAAAACATTAAGGTGATTGTAAGTGAACAATACCTTGTTGAGACACATCTGTGCTTCTCCCTGTGACTTGGGGAGGGCTGGTGGCTCCCCCCTTTCTGTTTGTTTGTCAATATAGGACTTTAGCGTCCGATTGACCCGCTCTACAATCGCTTGCCCTTGCGGATTGTAGGGAAGTCCAAAAGTATGCTTGATGTCCCATGTTGCCATGAAGGCGGCCAACTGCCTAGAGCTGTAAGATGGTGCGTTGTCCGTTTTCACGTGCCGTGGTTTGCCCATGGCAGCTATGCAGGAAAGGAGGTGCTGCTCCACATGGGTCGCAGTTTCCCCCTTCTGCGCCGTAGCCCAAACGAACTGTGAAAAGGTATCTATGCAGACATGCATGTATTGCCACCTCCCAAATTGTGGCACATGCGTGACATCCATCTGCCACACCTGATTAGCCTCTGTCCCTCGTGGGTTGACCCCCCACGAGGGCCCCCCCGGTGCCCCTGCACAATGCTGGCAAGAGCGAACTATGCCTTGGGCTTGAGAAAGTGGCAGATTGAACTGTCTGGCGAGTGCCTTGGCGTTTTGGTGAAAAAAGGCATGACTTTGGATTGGAGTAGTAAAAACTCCCAAAACTGAACGCTGCTGAATTTCCTTTGCGGCCGCGGCCGCTCTGCTATTGTCCGCGGAAATCGGACCCGGTAGGTCTTGGTGACTTCGAATGTGGGCGATATAGAGCGGCTCCGTGCGGTTTCGCAAGTGAAATTGAGCGGTGAGAAACAGACTAAGCAAATTTTTGTCTATCGCGGGAGTGATGTAAGCCCCCGGTAGACTGTGAAGCAAATTCCTTACATACAGACTGTCAGTAATGATATTTAGCCGTTCTTTGGCAAAGGTGCGCAAGGCAAGGTTCACGGCCGCCAACTCCGCCCGCTGGGCGGACTTCTGTGGAAGGGTTAACAGCGTGTGCCAAGCTTCGCCCTCCTGCCAGGTCAGAACACCATAGGTGCGACCGCCATCTGAGAAAACTGTTCTGGCCCCCTGAAGCGGGACCAGCGAGAGCAATTCGAACAAGCTGACTGTTCCTGTTTGCAGTGAGACGAGTCTGGGGTCTTTGGGCAAATGATATGCTAAACTGCCGGTGAAACCTTCCAAAGCTATCGGGAGCGAGTCACCCAGCTGCATCAGCTGATGAATTTGTTCCTTAGTAAACGGAACCACAATTTTGGCCAAATCATTTCCTGAAATGTCCCTAGCTCTCAGCCTGCCGCGGAGACCAGTTCTTGAGGCGGGACGATGGCCTGGAGGTCTGAAAACATTTCGCTGCCAAGCTGCGGCAACGCTACCAATATATCATCCATGAAATGACAAACTATGGCTTGTGGGTAAAGGCCTCGAAACTTTTCCAGCGCGTTGTGAACATATATTTGGCACAGGGTGGGCGAATTGAGCATGCCCTGCGGCAAAAACTTCCACGCGTAACGGAGCGTGGGCTCACTGTGGTTCACGACCGGCACCGTAAAGGCAAACCTCTCCCGGTCCCTGGGGTCTAAGGGGATTGTATAAAAGCAATCCTTGAGATCTACGACTAGAATCTCCCACCCCTCGGGAATCATATTAGGACTAGGGATGCCGCATTGGAGCGGACCCATCGGCTGAATACATTTATTGATCTCCCTGAGATCGTGGAGGAGTCGCCACTTCCCCGACTTCTTCTTAATCACAAAAATTGGCGAGTTCCAAGGACTCGTGGACTGTTCTATGTGTCCTGCGTCTAGCTGTTCTTTCACTAGCTGCTTGAGAGCAACTAATTTCTCTCCCACTACCGGCCATTGTTCTACCCAGACCGGAGTATCGGTGAGCCATTTAAGTGGCAACGCCATTACCCGAAGGTAAGGGTGGCACCGTACTGCTGGAGAATGTCTCGCCCCCAAAGGTTGACGTGCACGTCAAGAATGTGCGGCCGAATTACCGCGGTGCCCTCAGCCTTTGGGATTGTGACTTCCACCCACTCTCGGCTCCTAAACGCTTCCTGAACTCCACCTACCCCCCACACATCGGAGACCGGCTCAATGGCCCACTCCCTAGGCCACTGACTCCTGCTTACCATGCTCACATCCGCTCCGGTATCGAGTAACCCTGAGAACACTCTTTTGTTCAAAAATACCTCGATAACGGGGCGCTGTTTCCACTCAATGTTGGTCTCCACTGTCGCTAAGACCTGGTATCCTTGCACTGCCTCACTTGCGCTGTCACTGAGCCTTCCCTGGCTGCCTGCTGACGAGTGACAAGGAACCATGATCAGTTGCGCTAAGGTGTCTCCCTTGTGAATGGTTTGGTGCAGGTGTGTCCAAAGCTGAACTTGGAGAACGCCTGAAAGATTTGAGTCAATGACTCCTGGAATTATGAAAATTCCGCGTGCTCCAGCTACTCTACGGGGCAAAACTAAACCTAAAAAGCCTCTGGGCAGGGGTCCCATGTACTGGGAATCGACCAGATAGACTGTGCCTGGCAGGTCGCATGTAACGTCCGCCTGGCAAGTCAAGTCTAGCCCTGTACTACCCTTGGGGCTGGCCTGTGCCCTCGCAGTGCCTGGAATGTGCCTAGAATCTAGTCTAGTTCTGGGGAGTTCTGGATCTGGGTGAAGGAAGCCTCTGTTTGGACTGGGGCCAGAGACGTGCCCGGATTCCGGTTTCCCGAACTCGGACAAAACCTGGCCCAATGATAACCTTTCTTGCACTTCGGACAGAGGGTATTCGGAGCCTTGGAATGGCCGGACTTTTGTCCGCCTCCCTTGGATCGGCACTCCCTAGCGAAGTGGCCGACCTTGCCACAAGTGTGACATGCCCCTTTGGTCTTTCCATTAGGATGAGATCTTCTACCCCCTTGCACGGCTGCCGCTAGCAGACCCATTTTATAGGAATCTGTGCCAACGTCAGCACATGCTCGGATCATGTCCGTTAAGGTCAAGTCAGGACGATTGCCTAGCGACTGCAAAACCTTACGGCAGTCCAAGTTGGCATTGTCCTTGGCTAGCTTAATCATGAGCTCTTGCTGGGCTTGCTCATTATCAATCTGCCTGGTGATTGCTTCTTCCAAGCGATTGATGAAGTCCATGTAGGGCTCCTGGGCTCCCTGCTTAATGGAGGTGTAATTTTTAGCCGCTTTGCCAGTGGCTGGGACCTTGAAGTAAGCCCTAAAGGCTGCCTCGGCTGACATCTCGAGAGTGGCGAGAGGCAGGTTGATCTGAGCATTGATTGACTCAAAGGCACCTGAACCATATAGCTGTTCAGCAATTACCGCGCCTCCCATCCTGGCGGCTCTGGCCTGAGCCTCGAGCCGATACTCGCTGTCCCAGATCATGTACTGGCTAGGGGTTAGCATCATCCTCATGACGGCTTTCCAGTCATGGGGAATCCACATGGTGGTCTCGCACGCCTGCTGAAGCGTGCCCCTGGTAAAACGGCTTTGGAGCCCTGTCTCTGAGATTGCTTTCCGCAAAGCCATGAGAAGCTTGTACGGGACTGGGGAATGGACGATTTGTTGAGCGCCTGTGAGCGCGTCCATCTCCATTCGGATTGGGCATATCTGTCTAAGCTCAGCTAGTTCTTCCGCTGACAATTCCCCCTTTTTGAGTTCTATCTCTGCCGTGCGCTGAAGGGCACTCTTCACGACTAGGGAGCTTGGAGCTGTCAGAGAAGCGCCTGCGCTTCTCATTCCTTGCATTCCTTCGGTGACGTCTGCAGCTGTCACCGCGGGAATGCTCCCTGCGCTACTATGCTGATAGCTAATTGACGGATAGAGCGCCGTGGGCGCAGTCGGCTCGACTGGCCTGCCTGATGACTTTTCTAACGGGGGTTCATTGGCCTCTATCCGGACTGGCTCGATCTGTTCTAAGAGCTTCCTACACTTCCTCCAAGTACGAACTATCCCTCCTGGAGCTTTGGGGGGCTGCTGAATGCAGTCTCCTATCTGATCCCAGAGCTGCAGGGTTAACGTACCTACTTCTGGGTAAAGTAGGCAGTGTTCCCTGAGGTACGCCAAAAGTCTCGCTAGTTCCCTGCTGTGAAATCGTAACTGAAATACCCTGGCCAGGATTCTGAACTCTTGCTCCCGAGTTCTTTGGCTAGCGGACGGACTTGGTCTATGAGAACAAGTCCCCATATTACCTGCGATGGTCCTCTGAAGTTTCCTCCTCGGGACGAAGATCGACGCGTCTTTGCAGGCAACAGGTTCGGGCGTCGGGTGTCTGGGGTAGACCTCGGAGCGTGGACCTTCTGCCACGGGCCCTCGGCGGCCTCTGCGCTGTCAGGGGCTCACAGCCTGCCCTGAGCGGAACGCGTTTTTCCCTTTGCGCAAGCCTCCCCGAAAGCTGGGAGCAAGCTGTAGGAATGCCTCTTTGGAATGCCTCGCCGCTGGCCGTCTCTCTGTCCGGCTGGCTGCCGACCAGAGCGCCGCGCTGTCCTCCAAGCTGACAGGTCGCGGTTCAAGCGCAGAACCGGACCGCGTGGATCGTTACTCGCGAGTAGACCTCTCCAGGGTCCCTTTACTCATGAGTAAATCACGTCGGGGTCACCAGATGAAGGAATCAGGGCCACTGGGGGGCCGGGGAGCCCGGAGGAGGACTGATCAAGTAACGACACGAGGCAAACGGAGCGAGATCAGATGAGTACTTTATTGAGAAAAGGCAACATCATTTATAGGGAAAAAAGCGCAACGGTGGCAGAACCGTCATCTGACAGGAGAATTACCTCACCCACGTACCCGGGTTAATGGGGGACACCTCAAAGGGAAGTTAATCAACTGGGGCAAACATGGACTTAGGAGTCCCATTGTTCAGGGATTAGGCAGGGGCAAACATGGCCCTTATTTGCACCGGGCATAACCTTGGGTAAGAGATGAGTCATTACTCTAATGGGTAACTGGGGTCAGCGAGATGAGCTCCTCGCAGAATCGCTGGTCAGGCAATAAGCGGCCGGATTAATCCCTACCATTAATCTCCCCCCTTGCTCGCCGACAAAGGCCAGAGGCCAGGAGTCTGCTCACTGGTTTAACCTCTGCCAGAGGCCACCGATGCCCAACCGGGCACGCGGAATCCTCAGTAATTACCATGTATGAGCAGTGTAGAAACATGAAGTATGTAGAATAATCAGTCGTATCATGGAAAATGTCTTGTGCAGAAAGATTAGCAACTTTGTTTTCTGAGGTATTTTTAAGTTTAAAAATAAGAGATTGAATGTAACCACTGCATATCAAAATGTTCAAAGTGATTTTAGAGTGCAATAGATTAAAATGATGGGATTGCAGTGGCTCAAGTAAGTAAGACGCTGACTGGGAAGCGGAAGGTCAGCAGTTCGATTTCCGAGTATTGCAGGACGGAATGAGCTCCCGTCTTCATCCCAGCTCCTGCCAACCTAGCAGTTCGAAAGCAAGAAATTGCAAGTAGATAAATAGGGACCACTTCGGTGGGAAGGTAACAGCGTTCCGTGACCACGGAAACGTCTGCAGGAGCAGACAGCGCTGGGCTCTTCGGCTTGGAAACAGAGATGAGCACTGCACCCTAGAGTCGGATACGACTAGCTTTCGAGCAAGATAAACCTTTACCTTTACCTAGATTAAAATGAATCTACAAAATTTACATAAAATAAACATTAATAAAACAGGAATTTTGTTAAAGGAATTTGTTAGTCAGGAAATACTTGTCTGAAGTGAAAACTAATTACTTAAGAGACTACCTAAAACAGGAGTTCTCAACAGGAGTGTGCAGGGCACCATGGGAAGGCACTGGACAGGGAGTGATGAGGGTGCCTCTTTGGTGGGGTTGGTGGGGATACCCATATATTGCTATTGGTGCCCCAGGGCACCAGAGGCGAGGGTGGAGTGGGACAAAGCCCGATTGCCAGATATACCAGCATGCACCTGGTTCTCAACCTTTTAAAGCCGGTGGCCAGATCACGCTCCCTCAGACAACTTTGGGGACCGGACAACCATTTTGCTCTTCCTCCACCACATGGCACTTTTGGATGTGGTTGAGGTGGTGGTGGGGCACATGAAATGGCGCTGTAGTCCGCATCCAGCTCATGGGCCGCAGGTTGAGAATTCCTGACCAAGAAAGTGTTTATCTTCAAAATGAAGGTCACATTTCTTAGGAATATATCAAAGACCCTAATCCAAATGGCAGGAAGAGAAAGTAGTGACAGAAGACATCTTTGACATGATTTCATGAAATGCTTATATAGGGATGTTCAGTTTGTGGCACTGAGGGCCATAGTCTCTCATCAGAAAGTGATGAGGGCACATGCACTGGGAGTGAGTGTAGAATTGCCAGGTCAGTCTTTTACTTCAGTGGAAAATCAGCTCATGGCTTGCTTGGCTTTTAACAATGCAATTTGAGTATAACTGTAACTTTTAATACACACAATACAGTATTTGCTTTTACACATGCTTTCCTTAAGTATTAATCTTGAATTGAGTATGTTTTGTCCTTGACAAAAATTGTTCACTGTTTCATGTTCCTGCTTCAAAGTTAAATATATGTGCCAAATTTGGTTAACCTACAAGCCGTCTAGAGTAATTTCTGGTTATATCGTTTTGGTGTCTTGCACGGAAGACCAAGAAGGAGCCGCAGTAAGGGCTAAAACACAACTTTATTGCATGATGGTCAGGGTGAACATGAGGTAATGGTGGACAAAACAGCTCTATTTATAGTACACTGTACATTTGTAGTATTCATTCTACTACAGTAGACTTGTAGTATTCATTCAATACATAACAGTCCTCCTCTTGACTAGGGCAAATATCTGGCCGCATTTTCAAAGTCACTTCAAATATTCTTCAGTTAAAGAGGCTTCAAGATTGACAGAGAGAATCCCTGTGGAATCATAGAAATCTAGCCTTCAGACTGGGGTCACAGATGTCTCACATACAATTTTGGCACAAGATATGGAAATCAGCCTTGGAATGAGAAACCAAAAATATTATTGCCTTTTTTGGCCTGAGAAGCAAAGACTTATCCATCTCTCATTGGATGTGGAAGGCCATGATAGAAGGACATGTCAGATCATTTTGTGTAGTGCTTCACATCAGTTAGTTAAATGTGGTGACATTATGATTGTCCCAAAGTTATCAGATAACTTATATGAAGTATCTTTCACCTCACTCTGTAGGCAAAAATCCCTCTCCCATAGTTTATAGGTTGAAAAACAATCGTGGGCTCCAGTTTTCAACTTAACTAAAATGAATACTGTAACTCAAATGGGAGAAGGAATTGAGATGGAATAGAGAAAAAGGCAAGTATGAAGTTCTCGCAAAGCCAGTACAGTCACTCTGTCCATTGTTGATGGAATGGGTGCTTCCAGGTGAGGTATTTAAAGGAGGAACTGGGTAGAAATACAAAGGAAGCAAAACACAATTGGATTAAGAAAATTGATGAGGGTTATATTTTGCAGATCTCGTCAGTAAATCTGTAACAGAGAAAATACAAAACACCAGGTATGGCCAAACAGTACACAGGACTGCAAAATCCCTGGGAAAGAGGTTGCCTAAGTAATAGTACTTTATTTTGTTACTAAATCAATTTTAATATATTGGCCAGAATCCTAGTGGGGCTTTACTCTGGAGTATGTGATAAGTCATAGCATCAAACTGCAACTAATTAATAAGGTTCTAGTCATATGTCTGCTCATGTGTCATTCATACAACCATGATTGGCACCTTAGTTCTATAGGTGTTAAAAGACTTGCTTAAAAAAACAATAAAACTTGGAATCTAGGCCAGGCTAGGCTAAACAGACACTGTGTGGAATGCTAATATCTTAGTAAAACCTGGCCAGCCGGGAACATAGTCTAACATGGATATTCCTCATGAAACGAAATAATTAAACGAAAGTCTACAAGTTACCCACCCCATATGTATGGGGAATATTTTCCAATATCTTCTGCAGATACCTTAAACCACCGAAAGCTGTAAACCCAATATTATAGCCCACATACATAAATATTAGCCAAGGGTTTCTGAGAAATTATCAGATTTGATACACAGATTGCTATATGCTATTAGATATTTTATATAATATATTTTGATGTATTATACCACCTTCACTAACCTTCCTGCAAATTCTCTGTTAAGGGTTTCTGAGACATAATCAGATTTGATACACAGATTGCTATATGCTATTAGATATTTTATATACTATATTTTGATGTATTATACCACCTTCACTAACCTTCCTGCAAATTCTCTTTTATAACATGAGCACAACAGGATGTGCCCACACAAGAGGTTAAACCAGTAAAAGGTTAAACTCATTAGCATATGCTTTGCTTAGCAACTTCACACTTTTAAGATTGAAAGGGGGACATTTAAAACTAATCTGAATAATCATTTTTTACTGCTAGCGGTAGGAAGCTGTATTGATATGCATGCTTGTCTGTCATTCTGCTTGATTATTCTTTACCTCATTGCTTTGTGATCCATTTGCCTTGTGACATCTTGACCCCTGCATCTGGTGTATATAAACCATGCCTGGAAGTTATACTCCTTTGTCTGAAGAAGTGGACTTGATCCATGAAAGCTCACAGTAAAAATATACAGTTAGTCTTTAAAGTGCTGCAGTGTTTTTGTTTTTTGATATACCCAAGTCACAAAAGCATGTGTGTTCCATTTGAATTCCAAGCAATATTTTTGTTGTTTAGTTTAGATCCAGCATTCTTAAATTTCTTCCCAGTCACATAGTCCTCATCACTGCTTTGAAATAGTGACAGGTCTGATTTGAAGACTGTTTCTGCCACAAGCAAGGTGAAATACAGTAAGACCCCTACTTACGTAAAAGGTCTGTTCCATAGGCTTTTATGTAAATCAGTTTTTTACTTAACTCAAAGCAAACCCATAGGGAAAATGATATTTATGTAAATTGAAGCAACCCCATAGGAAAAATGAATGTTTTACGTAACTCGAAGCAAATCCATAGGAAATTGTGTTATGTAAATCAGGACATTTATGTAAATCGGGATGTGGTTTTAGTGCAAAAATCATTATGTAAGTCAAATTTTATGTAACTCGAGGCATATGTAAGTCGGGTTTTACTGTAATCTGAAAACACAAGGAATCCAGGTTTCAGCATGCTGCCTGATGTCTCATGGAATGCTATAGTCCCATTGGTCTAACAAGGAGACTAATCTCATAGCAAGCAATATCCAACTCTAGGGTTCAGTGCTCATATCTGTTTACAGCCAAAGAGCATTGTCTGCATCTGCAGGTGTTTCATGGACATGTGGCAGGCATGCCTCAACACCAGAGTGTGTGGAATGCTGTTTACCTTCCCACCAAAGAGGCCCCTGTTTATCTACTTGCAATTTCTTGCTTTCAAAATGCTAGGTTTGCTGGAGCTGGGACAGAGACCGGAGCTCACTCAGTCATACAGTACCCAGGACTCAAACTCTGACCTTTCCAGTCAGCGAGTTCAGTGCCTTAACCACTTGAGCCCCCGCAATCCCTCTATAACAGGGGTGCCCAAACTTTTTAGCCCACGGTCTGGTCACATGGTTCAGTGGGCCGGTCACATGGTTCCTCCCACCGGAAGTGGAAGTAAAAAATACCTTGCAATCTGTTTTGCAACAGGATGAGATATATATTTAAACTGTCATTTTCTCTGCTTAAACCAGAGGTGCCCAAACTATGGCCTGGGGGCTGGATCTGGCCCCCAACGCCAATTCATCCAGCCCATGCCACCCTCATTGCTCCCAGAAGCGAAAGTAAAACATGCCCTATGGGCCCTATGGGTACTATGTGCATATTTTACTTCCGGGAGCGACGAGGGTGGTGTGGGCTAGAAGAATTGGCATCAGGGGCCGGATCCAGCCTGCAGACCATAGTTTGGGCACCCCTGCTCTATAACAAAAGTATCAGCCTTAAAGGTCTTGTTCTTATTAGGTGGCCATTTTCAGGCTTTCTTGTCTCTAGATTACAGTACTAATATTGGGCAATTTATTCATGAAACTATTTTCTATAATTTCTTACAGGAAAGGGAGTACAGTTATACACTCCAGATGGGTTCTGACAACACAGCCGAGTTTCACACATGCTCATACTGTAGATGCAACAAACGTGGACACAATAAAAGCACAGAATGAATCTGCCAGAGATTATGGCTCTTTGGTTATTTGGTACTGCATTGTAGAGCCTATCACCATTTTGGGACTTCTTGGCAATGGTTCTGTTTTCTGGTTTCTCTGTTGCAGAATCAAAAGGACGAAATATACAGTCTATGTACTGAACTTGTCAGTGGCTGATTTCACTATACTCATTTGCTACAATTTTTGGTTTCTTTCTCAATTTATTACATTGATAGACCAAACCTCTGTGGTTGATATCCTGGCAATTTTTGGTTACAATACTAGTTTTTTCCTGTTGACAGCCATCAGTGTTGAGAGGTGTCTTGGTGCTTTCTTCCCATTCTGGTATCATTTTAGTCGACCGGAACATCTCTCAGCTATACTATGTGCTCTTCTATGGGTTCTCTCTTGTGTAACAACTGCAGTGGAATATCTCACTACCTGGCCAGTACTATTACTTGATGAAGTGCCTTGTGGAGGATATATGACTACATGTATATTCCTTACCACCCTTTGCCTGATATTTATCCCAGTCATGGTCTTTTGCAGTATCAGCCTGTTTATCAAAATGCAGAGAAAATCACAGCCAATGACCTCAGCACGTCTTTATATTTCCATTGTTACCACTGTTGTTCTGTTCCTCATCTTGGCTGTGCCATTTCGAATCATAAATCTGATACTCTACTGGCACCCAATAATACAATTAGAATGGGCTCTGTTGCATTTTTCATTCTTCCTTCATACAATCAACAGCAGTCTCAATCCATTTGTTTACTTTCTTGTTGGGAGGCATAAACGGGAGAGGTCACACAAATCACTCTATGGAGCGCTTTATAGATCCTGCAAAGATGAGCCTGAAGTTATGCCACAAGAACACTTGGGCAATTAGCAGGTGGGCTGAACACCCATTGTCTAGTAAAGCGGGGGAGCTTACCTGGTGGGCATCTTTCTGGATGGACAGGAATATTATTTTGTGCAGGCGGTTATTTAAAAATCTGATCTAACCCTTGCTGCAGGCAGGTTTGCCACTATCCTTGTTATAGAGCAGTGATGGTGAACCTTTGCACTCCAGTTGTTCTTGGACTTCAATTCACAGAAGCCCAAGTCAACACACCTGCTGATCAGGGCTTCTGGCAATTGAAGTTCAAGAACATCTGGAGTGCCAAGGTTCACCATCACTGTCATAGAACAGGTCTAGACAAGCACCAAGCATGCTTTTTCAAGCTCTCAGGGGTCGGTATGGGTGGCCCAACCTCCACCTGAATATTTATTTTAGAACCCCCATCAAAGAGTTCAAAATTTTTAAACTGCTGAAAAATATGGTTTCCCAGGCATCCCTGGACATTTGGAATGAATGCCATTTAACTGATGCTGCAGCCTGTCAATATCCAGTATGCCGACAGAGGTACTAAGACCTGTCAGCATGCCAAATGTTTTATACTGTCCTTGTTTCTCTGTGGAGGAACAGGGAAAGTAATTATTTTTCTCCACCCTTGCCAATCTTTGTATAACTAGATTGACAAGGAGGAAGAAATTTTCCACCCCCACCTCTTTGACTGCTAAAGGGAATTTTCCCTTCCTTGCTGATTCACCGATATGATAATTGGCAAAGGAGGGAACAGTTAAAGTGACAATATGGTTGATTAAAAATCAAGCCATTTCTGCCTCCTTACTGTATCTTTAAAAGAAAAAGAAAATTATCCCTCATGAATACATCACTTGACACACAATATATATTGCAAACATTGTACCATATGTTTTAACGTCTTGAAGCTCGTTATGATGGGATGTATTCCTCCCAGAAGCTAGTAGACGTGTAAAAAAAAACCTCTTGGTATGTATTATGTTTAGATATCTTAGTTTAAGGCTTATAGCCAAACTATAATGTATTGTCAGAGTATATGATTTTGTTTTCATTCTATTGTTTACAGAAAAACACTTAAGATTATATCCTTACAAAGAAAAATTCTTTTGAAAAACTGGCAATACCGGAACAGTTTTGATGATACATATGTTATTTTTTCACTCCTTCGCATTCTTGCAGTAAAAGATACTTGAAAGATACTTCTGCCTCAAACGGTTTCTTTCTCTCATTTACATCTGCACCATTTGGCCCTTTGTGTTTATCTGCTTTGTATGTTATCATATCTTCATCTCCACATATACCTTTATATCCTCTATCTGTAACCTGATTCACTACTATAAAACTCATTTGTCATATTCAGGAACAAAATGTTTGATTCAGAAGGCCACTGGTCACACCCATATCTATTTTTTTGTAAGTGTGTCTACAGTTTCTTCATTGTCTATTTCCTTCTTAAATTATATGTCAGTTTTTTTTCCTATTTTGTTCATTAAGTGGATGAGAAAAGAAGGAGATAGTGCAGGGTGAGAGCAGAAGGAGACCATGTGAACTCACAATATAAATTGAACTATGGATGGTAAACTCAGGTCGAAGATGTCTGATAGAGAAATATGACAGGACCATGATCCTCATCCTTGGTCCTCCAGATGATTAAGATTTTAATCCCCGATTGACATTCAAAATATATGGACAGCCAAAGATTGAGAACAACTGTGATGGAAGGTATTGGGATCCTGTCACATACACTCAGTAAGGAAGACCTCTGCCACAGCATTCCAAAACAACAGAAGAGTAAGACAACTAATTCTTCTCTATCTCATCTTCTACTTTTGATTAATTAGTTTGTCTTTTCTAAACATTTCCAAGCTCTGTGTTATTAATTCTGAGGTGGGGTAATTAAAAGTTATACTTCGGCAACCACATCATAAATGTGGAGCACTTATAAGCACTAACATGAACATTGCAATAGTTCTAACAAAATAATTGGCCTCTTAAATTATGTAGAGATCTGTAGAACACAAAATGTATGATGACTAAGAGTCACAGCAAAACTGTTTTTGACCTTGGCTGGTCAAATGTGGCTGGATTCCAACTTGTATGCATTTTCATCAAATATAGCCAGTGTATAGGAATATTTGCGACAGGCCACAGGCCTAGGAGATTTTAAGTAGGTGACTGAGATTATTATTTTTACATACATTATTTTACATACTTTATTGTATACATTTAAAATATATAAAATAGAAAACCAATTTTAGTTCAAATGTCTGATGCATGTAAATATACAGTACTTCACAAAATTCTGAACAACCTGCAGTTGAATATGCTTTATTCTGTAAAAAAAAATCAATAAAAGTTCTCAAACAGACCAAAACAATTCTTTGTCTTTCTGTCTTTACAGCAGCCATATAAGTAAGAGTAAAGATTTTAATGGAGTGTGGGTATGCAGCAGTGGATTCAGCTTTTTGAAATATCAAGATCCTTAGAGGCACATATTTATCCTGGAATGTCATGGGAAGATTTGTGGTTAGAAAAACAGAAAATGATACTATTAATTCTAGGGAATACATTGTGATAGAGGAAAGGATATGTACCGTATTTGCTGGTGTATAGGACCCACTCCACCACCACCACCCCTAAAATACTCTGGAAAAATGGAGTGCATCTTGTACTGTGTATAGTGGCTTATAGTGGGCTATTTGGTCTCCTAGACCTAAACATAGACTCTGTTTGCAAATATGATTGCTCAGTCATAAAGGTCTGGCCTATTTGCAGCATTTAGTTTAGCAGTAAGTTTGACATCCAGTCTGGCCAGGTTATCCTGCTATGGTAATAGAGTACATTGCCAGTGACTCAACAGTATCAGGTGGTAGTTAACTAACCAGACAACCCTGAGGACTAACAGCCTTGGGTGCTAAAGCCCACAGGCAAGGGTGATGGTCCCCAAATGGATGTGTGTTTTCGTGTCAGAGATTACTGGATTGAAACGATTTTTAGGGGACGCCCGATTGAGGCTCCTTTGATGTCTCCAAGTGCAGCTCTCGGGTATTGAAACCCAACCTTCTAGTTTCCAACTCAGCACCTTTACCACTAAGCCACTGAGGAGCTGCCCCAAGTGGAACCCCAACCACAGGCAGAGACTGAAATTTAAGATTGAGACAGTAAATGATAATATCCATGAAAATACCAGGATATTATGAGCTGTGTGCAAACAGAAGCCAGCCTTGCCTTGCCCTCTGAGTACTCATGAGCCATGTGCAAACAAACCCTCACCCAATTCTTACTTTGAAAATTGACCTCCCAGCCTGAGACATTAGTTCTTAATTGCTATGAAACCTTATAGGATAAAGTGAGGGGTATCTTCAGGGCTGGACGATGGTTGCTTGAAATCCATTCAGGAAACAATGACTTTGGCTTGGCCAGTGGTTCCCAACCTGTTTTGGCCATGTTCCACCTAAACATCTCTAAAATCCTGAAGCCCCCCACTGTGACATATAATTCTTATAATTCAAAAAATGAATATTCACATGGAGGAAGCCTAAAAGGCCATTAACTGTTAATAACTCAAATTGGGGGCCCCAGTGGGGCATGTGCGCCATGTTGAGGACCATAGGGCTAGGTGTTAATCTACAACACAAAAAGTAGCATCCTGCCTGAGCCTGAGAGCAGTCAATAGGGACTGAAATAGGGAACAATCAAGTGATTTGCATTGAACGCAGGTTGACTTCTCTGAGGCTCTCACTGGTAAGAATTAAATATTAACCAGGGAGGTGCAGAGTCTCTCCCCCACCCCCACTACCTTTTACAATGAGATTTTCCTCTTGTTCGTTTTTTAAAAAAGCTTTATACATCAATAATATTAAAATCCATATATTTTTCTTACATCAGGAAGAGGCAGAACTGAAAAAGTTTAGAAAATGCAAAAAACGTTATCAGCAACTCTTAGAACAAGGGTTCCCAAACTATGGCCTGTGGGCCAGTTCCGGCCCCTGCTGCCAATTCATCCATATGGGCGCATTTTATTTCTGCTTCTGGGAGCAATGAGGGTGGTGCGGGCTGGATGAATTGGTGTCGGGGGCCAGATCCAGCCTGTGGGCCATAGTTTGGGCATCCCTAGTTTAAACAGAGAAAATGGCAGCTTAAAATCTATCTCATCCTGTTGCAAGACAGATTGCAAGGCGTGTTTTACTTCCGCTTCTGGTGGGAGAAACCATGTGACCGGCCCGCTGAACCACATGACTAGCCCGTTGAACCACGTAACCAGCCCACAGCCTGAAAATTTGGGCACCCCTGTCTTAGAATATGTTTCAACAGTGGAGGTTTTCTCAGTCCAAGACTGATATTCTGCCCAGATCTGTGTTCATGGGAACTCCTATGTTTAGAATTGCTGCTTTTTCAAACTGATCCGTTTACCATTTAATAGTGTTTTGGGGCACCCATTTATAAATGAGGCAGTGTGGAAGGAGAAAAGAAACAGAATCTCTTATCAGCCACATACTGATCGCATTGTAACCCTGAAATGCCAGATGTCCTCCACTGGTAATTCCATGTAAGATAATACAATACAAAGAACAGGAGGGGAAATATAAATCTATAGAAATTACATAAGAAAGTTTGGACAGGAAAAACTAGTGATATCACGGCACTGGAGTCTTCCAGCTATGTCATGAACATGACTGAATTGGAACAACCTGATAACCACCTTCCTTTCCCATGGAAGCAGCCTTCAAAAGCTGCAGAGAGAATCCAGAGAATCAAAATGGCTATATGCCATCAATCTTTTCTCCAGGTACAGACTAATAAAGGTAATCCCCATTTAAAGCCTTTAGTGTAAGGGACCAAAGACAATACAACAGCCGAAGGGTTGGCTTAACACAGGTTTATTGCATGATGATCCGGGGGAACATGTGGTAATGGCGGCTGGGTAGCTCAATATATACAGCTGGCTATACATTTGAATGTGGCTCGTTGGCAGACTATTGGTTGCTGCCTGCGTGACGTCGTAGGAGGTCACGCCCTTCTTGACCAGGTGAGGAGGTCGCGGGGAATCTTCCCGCGCTGCTGATCCAGGTGGCTTTGATCCATTAGAGCTGGACGCTCGCTACTGCCCTCTGGTGGTCACTAGCTCGCGTCCCCTTATTAAGCATACATTGATACAGGTGATGGTTATAATGTTGCACACAGAAAGGTTACATTGATAACACATGGCAAAGGTACATTGTTAACGGCACTGCTTTACAGAACACAACAAAGCCCCAGTAGGAAGCTACACTGGAATAGATCTACCCTGCAGTCACAATAATGTGAGCTTTACCACACTTTTAGTGTATGGGACCAAAGACACCAGGACAGCCGAAGAGCTGGCTTAACACAACTTTATTACATGCTGGTCAGTGGGAACATGTGGTAATGGCGGATGAACAGCTCAATATATACAGTGGCTATACATGTGAATGTGGCTCCTTGACAGTCCATTGGCTACTGTCCGCGTGACGTCATTGTAGGTCACGCCCTTCTTGTCCAGGTGAAGGTAGTGGCGGGAATCTTCCCGCGCTGTTGTTCTAGGTGAGTCTTGGACCAATGAGCTTGGACGCTCGCTATTGCCATCTAGTGGTCACTAGCTCGCATCCTATTAAGGTTACAGTGATGCAGCTGAAGGTTACAATGTTACACATAGAAAAGGTTACATTGGATACACATGGATAGGTATATTGTTTAAAGGCACAGGCTTTAGGACACAACACCCCTCCCCCCTAGGATGAGACGAAGTCTCTTAGCCAAGATGGTTTATTGCACTCGCGTTTGGGCCGCGATGTGTGTTGGCCCACCCGGGGGCCGCTCCCGCTTCCTTGTTCCCTGGACCCTTGTCCTGTAATGGGAGAGGGAGACTTGTTAGAGGCTTGCTGCGGTTTTGCAGCTTTAGGGGAAAGGGTAGATTCCGTTGTGGTTGAACCGGGGGCACCAGGGGCTAACGTAAAACCCCTCTTCTCGCTTGGATGGGTGGGGGACCACTCCGAAAAAAAACCCCGGTTCTGAAAATCAAAATCAAACTCTGTTGGGGGATCCCGCGGGATATCTACGAGGACAAATTCCTTCTCCTCCCCCCTTGGTGGGGACTCTGGACCCCCCCTCCCCTCCCCCTTGGGCTAAACGGGTGGGGGAGAACCCTAACGCTGAATTTGTGTTCGCGCCGTCGGCGCCCTGACTTCCTGGGACCCGGCTCCGGAGCTGGTCCGCGTGTCGCCGCCAAAGTAGACCTGTGTTGGTCTCCACGCGGTACGATACGGGACCGGTCTGTTCCACGACCACCCCCGGTACCCAGGTTGGCCCCGCGCTGGTGTAGTTCCTGCAATGCACCGGGGCACCCACGCTGAAACTCTTGGTGGCTTCTACCCCTATGTTCCTCCCCTTGTCCTCAACTCTTGTGGGGTCTAGCCTAGTGAGTATGGTGGTTAGTTTCCTGTGCATGAAAAGCTCTGCAGGGGAGTAGCCGGACGCTAACGGGGTCACCCTGTACCCAAGCAGAAACTGACACACTTGCAGGTTGAGATCTCCGGGGCCCATGCGCCGCAACGCATCCTTTGTGGTGCGTACGAGGCACTCCACTTGGCCATTGGTGGCCGGGTGAAACGGGGCGGAGGTGATATGCCGGACGGCGTTAATCTCCATGAATGCCCTGAACTCGGAGGACGTGAAACAACTAGCGTTGTCGCTGATTAATGTGTCGGGTATGCCGAATGTGCAAAAGAGCCTCCGCAGATGCTTAATGGTCTGGGCCGAGGAGGTGCTCGTGACTGGGATAACCTCCAACCACTTGGAGAAGGCGTCCACAACAAGAAGAAACAGGGTCCCTCGGAACGGGCCCGCGAAATCTATGTGCACCCAGGACCACGGCCCCTTAGCCGTGTCCCACTCCCTGTGGGGAAGGCGGGCCTCCTCAGGTCTGGAGCATTGGCAGCTCTCGCAAGTGCCGACCATGTGCTCGATGTCAGCGTCTAACTGGGGCCACCAAAAGTAACTCCGGGCCAGCGCTTTGGAGCGCACAATTCCGGGGTGGCTGACGTGCAGCAGTTTAAGCACCCGCGGCCGAAGGGATGTGGGAATCACCACCCGCTGCCCCCACAAGAGACACCCCCTCTCTAGGGACAGTTCTAGCTTTTTTCTAAAAAATGGGGCGAACTCCTCCGCTGGGGAGGACGCCAGCCACCCTTTCTGCACCCAGGAGCTGACTGCCGCTAACGTCCTGTCCTTCTCTGTAGCTTTGGCAATGTCGGCGGGCACTACGGGAGGCGAATCCAAAACCTCTATCATGAGTACCTGGCGGTCTCGCCCCTCCCCGCCCATCTGGCTGGGCGTCAGGGGGAGGGGGGACCTCGACAGGGCGTCCGCATGGCAGATCTCTTTCCCGGGCCGGTAGACCAACGCGTGCTGATACGCGTTGAGGAAAATAGCCCACCGGAGCATCCTCGGGGACAGGATCTGTGGCGTGGGCTTATCTGCGGTAAAAATGCCTAGTAGGGGCTTGTGGTCAGTCACGATGGTGAAAGGGCGGCCATATAGAAAATAGTGAAATTTTTTTGGTCCCTGCAACTATCGCCAGCGCTTCCCTGTCTGTTTGGGCGTAATTTCTCTCCGCTGGGGACAAGGATCTTGAGTAAAACGCTATCGGGGCCTCCCTCCCGTTTTCTAGCACGTGGCACAACACCGCCCCCAACCCCACCGGGGATGCATCGCAGACCAGTACCACCGGCCGTTTGGGATCGAAATGGGTGAGAACGGCGTCGGACGCCAGGAGTTGCTTTAGTGCGGTGAATGCCCTCTCCTGATCATCGCCCCACCTCCATGCCTCATCTTTCTTGAGCAACTGATGAAGTGGTTCAGCCACCGCCGCCTTCCGAGGAAGGAAGGAGTGGTAGAATTTTAAGAGCCCTAGGAATGACTGTAGCTTGGACTTGGAGGTGGGGCGAGGGGCTTTCTTGATGGCGGCCACCTTGGATTTGGACGGTTTGATCCCCTCAGGTGTTACTCGGAACCCTAAGAACTCAACCTCCTTCACGAAGAAGACGCATTTGTCTTTTCGCAACCTCAACCCCGCCTGTTCGAATGCCGCCAGGACCTTGTTTAGCCTTTCAGCCAACTCAACCTCACTCCCCCCCCCGTTATCAATACATCATCAAAATATGGCAAAACGCCATCTAGCCCTTTGAGGAGGCGTTCCACGAGCGACTGGAAAATTCCAGGCGCCGAGTTCACGCCGAATTGGAGGCGCGTCACTTGGAACGCCCCCTTATGCGTGACTATGGTCTGTGCAGCAGCTGCGGTAGGGGTTACCATGAGTTGCTGATAGGCCTGTGCCAGGTCGAGCTTAGCGAAACACTTTCCCCCATGTAACCTGGCTAGCAAGTGGCTGACCACCGGCACCGGTTACGCATTAGGGCGGATTGCCTTATTAATGGTGCACTTATAATCGGCGCAAATGCGAACCTCCCCGTTGGCCTTCAATGCCGTGACAATTGGAGTTTCCCACTCCGCAGAATCAACAGGAACAAGAATCCCCTGGCCCACTAATTTGTCCAGTTCCGCCTCTATTTTGTCCTTGAGTGCAAAAGGCACTCTGCGCGGTTTGAGTCTTATTGGGCGGACCTCCGGGTCCAGGTCGAAAGTTACTGGGGGCCCATTGAATTTCCCAAGTCCCTTCTTGAAGACTTCGGGGTGCGCGTCGCACACCTCCTGTATTGGGTCAGACCCAACGGCGTGCACCCCCCCCCCCAATGAACAGACCCAGGGGCTGAAACCATTGAGTCCCGAGGAGGCTGCAATTACCCCCCTTAAGAACGACTAGGGGGAGTTCCGCGGCGTGCCGCTTATACTGGACCTGGAATTTCCCAACCCCCAACACCGGGATACTGTTCCCTTGCACGTCCCGAAGCGTGGACCTCAGCGCTTTGAGCTTGGGCCGTGCGCGGGGGGCAATTCTCAAAAACTCCCTCTGGGAAATGATTGAGTAAGAGGAGCCAGAGTCAATCTCCATCCTAACAGGGCCCCCTTGCACCAGTACCTCAACAAAGTAACGGGGGTGTCCCATGGACACGCTGAAAACTGGAGCGTCGTCGTCGCTGTCGTCGGAGATGCGGCCCACGCCGTCCTGCTTCCTCGTGGGCTGGGCGCCATCCTTTAGTCTCGTCGAGCGGTCTGGCCTCGCTGAGCGGTCAGGTGAGCTCCTCCGGTCCTTGCGCCGTTGTCTGCAGACTTTGACGATGTGCCCGCGTCGCCCGCAGTTGTGGCACTCGGCTTTTCTGAACGGACACCTGGCACGGTCATGAGCCGTCCCGCAGCGATCGCAACGCCGGCCCTCCTTCCGGACCCTCCGGACGTCCTCGTCGTCGCTGCTTTCGGCGGATGATTTCGAAATTCGCCGGGCTGCGTGCACCGAACTCTCTGTTTTGTCGGCCTTCGGCCGCCAGTCCTGGAGCTCTTGCACCCCGGCCTTCGTGGCTTCCGCGGCCTGCACCGCTTTCAGGACCTCCTGCAACGTGGGGGGCGGCTCCTGATTCATCAGCGTGCGCTGAATCTCGGCGTCCTTCAGGCCGCATAGCACGCAGTCCCTGAGGGTGACTTCCAAGTTCTCCCATTTGCATGGGCCGGCAGCCAGGCGCAGGGCCGCTATGAACGCGGCGACCGATTCTCCAGGCGCTTGGACTCGCCTCCAAAACGCGCTCCGAGCGGGAAACATTGCCACTGAGGGCCTAAAATGGTCTCGCAACACCATCAGGAGCTCTTCTGCCTTGAATTCAGTCGCCTTTTTGGGTGCGATGAGGTCAATCAATACCCTCTTGCCGTCGTGCCCGAGCATTCTGGTGAGGATGGCTCTTTTCTTCGCCTCGTCCTTAACCTCGAACTCCACCAGCGCGCCTTGGAAGTCCATTTCGAAGAGTTCCCAATCTTGCGGTTTCTTGATGTCGAAACCGGCGTATGTCTTGGTCCCGTGGGCAGCCATAATCCCACCTTCGTCGCCAATTTAGTGTATGGGACCAAAGACACCAGGACAGCCGAAGAGCTGGCTTAACACAACTTTATTACATGCTGGTCAGTGGGAACATGTGGTAATGGCGGATGAACAGCTCAATATATACAGTGGCTATACATTTGAATGTGGCTCCTTGACAGTCCATTGGCTACTGTCCGTGTGACGTCATTGTAGGTCACGCCCTTCTTGTCCAGGTGAAGGTAGTGGCAGGAATCTTCCCGCGCTGTTGTTCTAGGTGAGTCTTGGACCAATGAGCTTGGACGCTCGCTATTGCCATCTAGTGGTCACTAGCTCGCGTCCTATTAAGGTTACAGTGATGCAGCTGAAGGTTACAATGTTACACATAGAAAAGGTTACATTGGATACACATGGATAGGTACATTGTTTAAAGGCACAGGCTTTAGGACACAACAACACTGGAGTTGATAGTTTCTGTGAGGTCATGAAAATTTCATGCCCTGTTTGTTACATCGGGGATTCATCATCATACTGAGGTGCTTGGTACCTTTGCATTGTTAAATGCCTTTATGAAGACCAGCAAAGATTGACAGGGAAGCAGAACAAGGAGCACGGTAGTATTTGGTTTTCTATTTTGCAGCTGTTATACATTTGTCTAAAACTATACAATATGGTTTTTAAAAGAGAAGTATGGCTCACTGATGAGGTCTGGGTGTGTGTGGGGTGTCTGGTCACCTCACCTGTCACTGCCCCTGCCACCACCTCTGAGGCGGGATTTTGGCCTCCCCTCTCGCATCCCCATTGGCGGAGGGAAAAGGGTGGGTGGGGAAGCTGCTGCCAATCGTGGGGATGGTGTGGGGCGGGGCTTGCCCATGATGGCACACGTGCCCATAGAGGGTTCTGTGTGCCACCTCTGGCATGCATGTCATAGGTTCGCCTACTCTGATATATGGCATCCAAAGCTTGCAAGAGATGAGAACATCTTATTTCACGTGAAGCCATCAAGAAATTGCTATGAACATGTTTGAAAATTAGGTCCTTTTTAGCCTAGTAGGAATGAGAGCATAACCAGAGATGACACTAGGCTGTTTGTTCTTATAGTTAATGAAAATGTATTTAAAGTTATAAGGAATAGAAAGAAATTATAATTGACTTTTGTTCCTTCAAAAAGGATGAAACATGTTCAGGTAAAAATCAGAACAACAATCCATGAAGAGAATGATAATATTCACAAAATTGACCCCGATAAACGAAATTAACTCTTTTGACAAGATATTTGTGATATGCAAAACCAAAACCCATGAAATGAGCAGACACTTACAATATTATATAGTGCCACCTAAACACTCTCCTGCCCTGACTTTTAGAAGCAGGACTAAAAGTTATCAATTATATGGCAACAAATCTGCCAAATTAAAATATGACTAAAACAGAAACTAAAATATCTCTACCTAGTTAATGCAGAGATGCAAAAGGCTTGCTTCCTCAGGTCCAGGTGGATATGTTCAAATGAGGGACTTTAGAAAGGCTCCATGGAAGGGTTGATAGGGAGATAGATGGGTCTGGGAGGGGGGAAGTCCTCTCTTCAAAAGGGAAAGGGTTTAGGATCCAAGTTTTGGAGACAGGATTAAGCGAAGAGAGAGGGGACTTCTCTTGGGGTGCAGTGGCTTTTTGTTCCATTGACACCCTCAAAATGTCCTGCTTTCTGATTGCCTCCTCTACCTCCTTCCACAGTTGCTAGCCACAAGATGGTTCTTCATTAGTGAATAACATGGTGGCAACTCAGCCTTTGGGGAACTGCTCTCTTTGTTTTCAGCATTTGACATAACCCTAGGCACTGCATCTCTGTATAAGCAACATCTCAGGCTCTTGGGTCAACTACTTTCCAGGGGTATATGCATTGTGTATCCCTCTCCATTCTGGCCCATTGTTTCAGACTCGAAAAAGCTGTATCAGCACTATAAAGTTGTTCTCAACATCCTATTTTTCAGGCAGCTAGCATTTCCTGCCCTATATGGGAATATTTGATCATTCATCTTCTTACCCCCTTTTCTAGTTTGTTTTCCTTTTAATGGCCCACAGGCTGGATCTGGCCCCCGACACCAATTCATCCTGCCCACGCCACCCTCGTCGCTCCCAGAAGCAGAAATAAAGCCCTCTGTTTTTAGGATAGTGCCTGAATACAATGTTTAATCACTCCCAGGAGTCTTTGTTATTTCCAAAGATTCCATGAAATATAAGCAAAAAAAAACATTGCATTACATCTCAAAAATAGAGTGATGTAGAACTTGCATTCCTTTGGTGAGAATTCTGCTCATAGGAAATTCCTGCATACATGCAGAAAGGAGCTGATTTTCACAATTTCTTTCTCCTGTCTATTGTGATCCTTGATAATTTGCTCCAGTTGACTAGAGGAATTTTTGAAGAAGGAAGAGAGTGAGAAGGGCTAGTGTTGGCAGACGGAGAAATCCAAAATATCATCTCTCCATTTAATACTCCAAGCAAAACCTCAAAGGCTCAGAGATCAGCAGCTCTCTTATCCAGAGAGTCCTCTAAAGCAGATGATATGTACCTCTTCACTTAGGGCCCCAGCCTTTACCACATCCAAATACTCAAACTGACACATTTCTTGTGACTGAGCTTTCTTACTCATTGAAATCTGGATATATCAAAATTCCAAATTTGGTGTATGGTAGTAAAATTATCCTGTCCAGTTCACAAATTAAATAGACTATGTTTCTTTGATGTTCGGGAATTGAAGAGAAGCAGCCAGCATAACAGGGCCAAACAACTTTATTGTAAGCAAACCGAACATGAACAGCAATGGTGCAGCAGTTCTTTATATACACTATGCAATGGATACATTCGGGCGGGAAATAACAGGATTGGTTGGGATAGTAGTGGGGTGATCATGGGGTGACCGGAGACAGGGGAGACTTCGCGTGTCTCGTTAGAAAGGGCGGGAAGGCAAGTCCCGCGATAGCTGAGTACCATGAAGAAGACAAAATGGAGGATCACCCCAATCCCATAATAATAATTACAAACTGTTTAAAGCAATATTTCAGTTACATACACAACAGTTTCCCTAGTTCTAAATGGCTACATACTGTATAGCAGGATGCTAGACTTCAGTACAACAGATTTTGAGATAATATGAAAGGGCTTGCCCTCTCCTAAGACTCTGTTCCACTGTCTTCATAAATGTGTCTACATTTGCCATCAAATATTCCCATGACTAGGGCTATACAGGCAAATAATGTTTCTGTTTTCTCTTTAGCTTTCATAACAATCTGCACAATCATTTACTCCAGAAACCTTTACCAGCATAGGAAAATTGGCTAATTTATCCATTGGGTAAGGCATCTGGGGGGAAATATATCCTAAAAGATACCGAGCTGAGTAAAAAATGCTAAGAGCTGGTTGTAATAGCAGTGAAAATATGCCAGAATGTGTAGACTCTGACTAGTTCTCTATTTTTTAAAAAAAAAATCGCACTGATACAAAATACCGAACAGCCAGATAGATATAGATATAGATATAGATATAGATATAGATATAGATATAGATATAGATATAGATATAGATATAGATATAGATATAGATATAGATATAGATATAGATATAGATATAGATATAGATATAGATATAGATATAGATATAGATATAGATATAGATATAGATATAGATATAGATATATAGATAAAGTAAAACAAGTAAAACAAGAGTTAATGGTGCCCTTTTGGATTGCTGTTCCCAGAATCCGCAACAAGAGCTAGCAATAGCTGCACAAACTGGGATAGTCTAAGACCATGATGGCGAACCTTGGCACTCTAGATGTTCTTGGACTTCAATTCCCAAAAGCCCCCATGAATCCACATGAATGGGTTTACTGCAATTCATCCGGCCCACACTGCCCTCGTCGCTCCTGGAAGCAGAAGAAAACACGCCCATACTTCCACTTCCAAGAGTGACAAGGTGGCGTGGGCCGGATGAATCTCAGTAAACCCATTTGTGTGGATTCACGGTAGCTCGAGTTTCTGGGAATTGAAGTCCAAGAACATATGGAGTGCCAAGGTTTGCCTTCATGGGTCTAAGAATTGTGGTCCAAAACAGTAATTATCCCAAACTCTGATACACCTTAAAATTACAAATTGTGTTTGATTTTGGCAGATTGAAAAGAATTACTGAATAAATGTCTCGAAAGCTTCAAGATGGCAGAGGCATACTCTTTATCATTCCACACTGTTGGGGCAAAAAACCCAGATGATGATCAAGTGGAGACTGGATACCAAGTGCAAAAAGCTTTTATGATCATATCTATTCCAATCTGTGCTTTAGGATTGCTTGGAAATGGAATTGTCCTCTGGCTTCTCTGGAGTCGGATCCACAAAACTAGGTTCACTGTGTATTTCATGAATATGGCTGTGGCCGACCTTACAGTATTGCTCTACTATGTTACAGTTTTTATTTTATTTTTAAAAGCAGTCCCTATCAGCATGTTGAGTTTACATATCATAGAACTGACACATGCTGTTGGATTCAACACCAGCACCTATATTCTAACAGCTATCAGTGTTGAACGGTTACTCATGATCCTCTGCCCAGCCTTGTGTCTACGTCACCGGCACAAGCATCTCTCAGAAATCATGTGTGCAGTGATGTGGGGCTTGTCCTGCTTGATGTCGCTAATGCTATATATCACCTGCTATCTAGAGTTTGACCCATTGCTCAGTGAAGGTAGTTCCATTTGTGGGTCCACCAAAATGTTCAGAGTGATTGTCAACATCCTTCTTTTTCTTCCCATCATGGTGTTTTCCACAGTAGCCTTACTCATCAGGATGCTGAGAAGAATGCATGACATCCCTCCAGCAAAACTTGACATTAGCATTGTGGCCACAGTTCTGCTCTTTGTTCTGTTCACAGCTTCAGTGAGGATTATAGAGATCATAGCACGCGGGGTCCCAAAAATACACATCCCAGTCATCTTTTTAATTTTTCACTTTCTCGATGCCAT
Source organism: Bradypodion pumilum (assembly GCA_035047305.1). Taxonomy (NCBI): domain Eukaryota; kingdom Metazoa; phylum Chordata; class Lepidosauria; order Squamata; family Chamaeleonidae; genus Bradypodion; species Bradypodion pumilum. The sequence goes on from JAWDJD010000001.1 coordinate 96,780,176, forward strand.
TGATAGCAGTGGGAAGCCTTTTATATACCTCATTGTTGGTTACACAAAGAAACAGATTGATGAAGATAGTCACCTCCAGATGTTTCTTGAGAGAGCTTTGCTGGATGAAGGAGATGTGTCAGAGGGGATAACTTGGGCCCCAGGAACAAAATGAAAATATTTTTACACATAGGACAGAATTATATTCTTGGGACTATTTGTTAGCATTTTAAACTACAGAATAAATGCATTGCAGATCATTTTATACTGGTCATTACTTTCATTAATGTTTGGGTTCCTATATCAATGATTAGGGGCTGTGGTGGCTTAGGAGTTAAGACACTGAACTTGAAGACTGGAAGGTCAGAGTTCGATATCCGAGTGCTGCATGATGGAATGAGATCCCATCTCTGTCCCAGCTCCTGCCAACCTAGCAGTTCAAAAGCAAGAAATTGCAAGTAGATAAATAAGTACTGTACTCCTTCGGTGGGAAGGTGAACAGCATTCCATGTTTAGGCTTGCTTGCCACATGTCCACAGAGATGTCTGTAAATGCAGACAGTGCTGGCTCTTTGGCTATAAACAGAAATGAGCACTGAAACCTAGAGTCGGATATGACTGGCTTTCAAGCGAGGGCTACCTTTATATCCATGATTGCCTTGCCTATTAGTAGTTTTTCATACCCTTTTAGCCTCTCCCATCTTGTCATTTGACCCAGATCATGACAGGTAGACAGATGCCTGGATGATTAGAGAGGAACTGGGGCATTAAGGTACACATTTCCTGAAACTTTATTGTGTGAAGCTTGCCACTTCTCAAGATAGTCAATTGCAGGAATCCTGAAGAAAGGGAAACATTTTTGATGACGGAGTCAGCAGAGGAAGGAGTTACAAATGAACAAAAATATGAATAGATATGTACATTTCCATGGATGTAAAAAGGATAGTTTGACGATCAGCAAAAGAGGTGTTGTTTTTTTAATAGAGAAGATAAGAATTGGGTGAGACTATTAGGATGATCTATTTTAGGATGGTTATGGATTCAAATGGCTTCCTGATGACTCTTGGGGATTTTCTTATCACAGAAGTTCTGTCCAGTCTTACAGATAGGCATTGGTTAATTCCTTGGTGGTTTGATAAGATGATAATAACAAAGCCATTAGGAAGATGACTTGTGAAGTGAAGATGTAATAAGCATGAAAGAATACAGGTTAAAATTTATCGAGGATTTTTTTGACCTGTATTTATCAATGCCAGCAACTCAATGTCAACTGTCTGACGGCAGTTGGCTAACTTGACCACCCTGAGGACTAATGGCCTTGGGTGCTGAAGTCCACAGGGAGGGGTGATGGTGCTTGATCACTACATGAGAGAGAGGGGGGGTTCGTTTCTGTTCTAGAGTTAACTTGGGAGGGGGGTGGGGGGCTAGTTCATTAAAGCCAAGCTGCTTACAAGCAGTTGGTAACCCTAGGGGGCTGGTTTACTATTCTGCACTTTCTTTGCTTCCCAGGAAAAAAATTAATTAAAAATGAGTAAGGTAAAGGTAAAGGTTTCCCTTGCTCGAAAGCCATTCGTATCCGACTCTAGGGTTCAATGCTCATCTCTGTTTCAAAGCCGAAGAGCCAGCGTTGTCTGCGTCTGCAGACATTTCTGTGGTTATGTGGCAGGCATGACTAGACACCAGAGCGCACGAAACGCTGTTGCCTTCCCACCAAAGTGGTCCCTATTTATCTACTTGCAATTTTTTGCTTTCGAACTGCTAGGATGGCAGGAGCTAGGACAAAGACGGGAGCTCATTCCATCCTGGAGTACTTGGGAATCGAACTGTTGACTCTCTGCCTCCCAGTCAGCATCTTAGTCACTTAAGCCACTGAGTAAACAAGAAAGAAAACAAAACAAAAGTCCCCCAAGAAAATGGGGAAAGGGTTCTTTGTCCACACAGCTTTGTGCCCATTGCATCTACAATACCATCTAGCCATCTTATTTTTGGCCACCCCTTCTTTTGTCCTCCACCTTTCCCAGCATCAAGGCCTTCCCAAGTGAATCCTCTCTTCTCATTTGATGTCCAAAGTACTTTAGCATCATCTTTACTATTTGACCTTTAATGAGCAGTCGTGGTGGATTTCTTCTAGGATCGACCTATTTCTAACACCACATTTCAAAGGCATCTATTTTTCTGTGCTCAGTTTTCCTAATGGTCCAGCTCTCACACCTATACATTACCACTGGGAATACCATTGCTTTGACAATGCAATTTTTTGTTTGCAAGATGATGCCTCTACTTTTAACTATGTTTCCCAGGTTTGTCATAGCTTGTTTCCCAAGCATCAGTCACCTTATTTCACGGCTGCAATCACCATCTGCAGAGATCTTTGATCCTAAGAAAGTAAAATCTGCCAGTCGTATCCAACTCTAGGATGCAGTGCTCATCGCCATTTACAGCCAAAGAGCCAGTGCAGTCTGTGTTTGCAGACATTTTCATGACCATGTGGCAGGCATGACTAGAGACCAGCAAGTCACATGGCTATATTTGGCCACGCCCACAGAGGGGTGTGACCAAAATTTCCCTTATTTTCAAATCCAAAACTTGACAGGTATGGTGTGGATTCCCCGTGCCCCCATGGGCACGGAACGGCCCGGCAGAGGCCACTTTCGGGAGAAAGGCTCCCTGGCCCGTGGGCTCTGCGAGCACCCAAATTAAGGGGGTGGATAAATTATAGGGTTTGATTCACCCAATTCCCTGACCTGACCAGCGGACCTGCTGAGAGAGCGAATATGTTACTCATTAGAGTAATCCCTCATCTCCGAGTCTCAGTCTTATCCCAGAGGCAAACAGGAGTCATGATTGCCTTAGTCTAAGCCCAAAACAATGGTGTTGTTCCAGCCAGTGTTTGCCCGCACTAATTAACTTCCCCCAGAGAGATTCCCAATTAACCTGAGTAAATAGGTGATGTGATTCACTGTCGGGTGATGGTTCTTTCTACCTTGCCTTCTGATCTATAAATGGTTATGCCTTTTCCTCAATAAACCACTGATCTTATCCTCCTCCATACTGCCTCGTATCGTTCCTTGATCAGTCTCCTCCGGGACCTCCGGCCCTCTGCGGCCCCGATTCCTGCACCAGGTGACCCCGATGTGATCTACTCGTGAGTAAGCGACCCCCGAGCGGTCTTCCTCAGAGTAGCGATCACACGGTCCGGTTCTGCGCTTGAACCGTGTCCGAATCATCCCGGAGGACAGCGCGGCACTCCGCCCGGCAGCCAGCCGATCGGAGGGACGGCCTGTGGTGAGGCAGTCTAAAGAGGCATCCTACAGCTTGCTCCCGGCTTTCGCGGCGGCTTGCGCCAAAGGGAAAAACGCGTTCCGCTCAGGGCAGCTGTGAGCCCCTGACAGCGCAGTGGCCACCGAGGGCCAGTGGCCGCAGTCCACACTCCGAGCTCTACCCAGAAGCGTCATCGCCAGAACCTGTTGCCTGCCAAAGACGCGTCGACTCGTCCCGAGGAGGAATCTTCCGAGGACCCAATCGCAGGTAATATGGGGACCTGTCCTCAGCGACAGCGTCCATCCGCTAGCCAAAGAACTCGTGAGGGAGAGTTCAAAATCCTGGCCAGGGTATTTAAGGTGGGTTTTCACAGCGGAGAGCTAGCGAGACTTTTGGTGTACCTAGGGGAACACTGCCTGCTTTACCCAGAAGTAGGTACGTTAACCCTTGAGCTCTGGGATCAGATAGGAGACTGCATTCAGCAACCCCCGAAAGCTCCAGGAGGCGTAATTCGCACATGGAGAAAATGTAGGAAGCTCTTGGCGGAGATAGAACCAGTCCGGGTAGAGGCCAAAGAACCCCCAAATCTGCCAGATGCGCCAGCCGAACCAACGGCGCCTACGGCGCTCTATCCGTCACTCCAATTTAGGCAGAGTAGCGTAGGGAGCTTTCCCTCGGCGACAGCTGCAGACGTCACCGACGGAATGCAAGGAATGAGGAGCGCAGGCGCTTCTCGGATAGCAACGGGTTCCCTAGCTACCAAAAGTGCCCTTCAGCGCACAGTAGAGGAAGAACTCAGGAAGGGGGAATTGCCAGTAGAGGAGCTAGCAGAGCTCAGTCAGATATGTCCCATCCACATGGAGATGGACGCGCTTATGGGCGCCCAGCAGATAGTTCACTCCCCAGTCCCGTATAAGCTTCTCATGGCTATACGGAAAGCCATTTCAGAAACAGGGCTCCAAAGTCGCTTTTCGAGGGGCACGCTTCAGCAGGTGTGCGAGAACACCATGTGGATTCCCCATGACTGGAAAGCCGTCATGCGGATGATGCTCACCCCTAGCCAGTATTTAATTTGGGACAGCGAGTTTCGCCTTGAGGCACAGACAAGGGCTGCCAGGATGGGAGGCGCAGTACTTCCTGACCAGCTGTATGGTTCAGGTGCCTTCGAGCCCATCGATGCCCAAATCAACTTGCCTCTTGCCACTCTCCAGATGTCGGCCGAGGCCACCTTTAGGGCGTTTTTCAAGGTCCCAGCAACTGGCAAAGCGGCTAAAAATTACACCGCTATCAAGCAAGGAGCCCAGGAACCCTACATGGACTTCATCAATCGCCTGGAAGAAGCCATTAGCAGGCAGATTGACAATGAGCAGGCCCAGCAAGAGCTCATGATGAATTTAGCCAAGGACAATGCCAACTTAGACTGCTGTAAAATCTTGCAGTCACTGGGCAATCGTCCTGACTTGACCCTTACGGACATGATTAGAGCTTGCGCCGACGTTGGCACAGAATCCTACAAGATGGGATTGCTAGCAGCAGCGGTGCAAGGGGGTAAGAGACCAAAAGGAAAGACCCAAGGAGCATGTCACAATTGTGGCAAGGTTGGTCACTTCGCTAGGGAGTGCCGATCCAAGGGAGGCGTACAAAAGTCCGGCCGTCCCAAGGCTCCGAACACCCCATGTCCAAAGTGCAAAAGAGGCTACCACTGGGCTCGAGACTGTCCGAATTCGGGAAACCGGAACGCGGGCATGTCTCTGGCCCCGGTCCAAACAGGGACTCCCCTCACCCAAAGCTCACCAGAGCTAGACTAAATCCCGGTCACATTCCAGACATTGCGAGGGCACAGGCCAGCCCCAAGGGTAGTACAGGGTTAGACTTGACTTGCCAGGCGGACGTTACATGTGACCTGCCAGGCACAGTCTATCTAGTGGACTCCCAGTACATGGGTCCACTGCCCAAGGGCTTTATAGGTTTAGTTTTGCCCCGCAGCGTAGCTGGAGCACGCGGAATTCTCGTAATTCCAGGAGTCGTTGACTTTAATTTTTCAGGCGTTCTCCAAGTTCAGCTTTGGACTCACCTTCCCCAAACAATTCACAAAGGAGACATCTTAGCGCAACTGATCATGGTTCCTTGTCACTCGCCAGCAGATAGCCAGGGAAGGCTCAGAGACAGCTCCGAGTCCCGGTCAGAGGACCGCTCGAGCGCCAGTGAGGCAGTACAAGGATACCAGGTCTTAGCGACAGTGAAGACCAACATTGAGTGGAAGCAGCGCCCCGTTATCAAGGTATTTTTGAACAAAAGAGCGTTCTCAGGGTTACTCGATACCGGAGCGGATGTGAGCGTGATAAGCAGAAGCCAGTGGCCAAGGGAGTGGGCCATTGAGCCGGTCTCCGATGTGTGGGGGGTAGGCGGCGTCCAGGAAGCGTTTAGGAGCCGAGAGTGGGTGGAAGTCACAATCCCAAAGGCTGACGGCACGGCGGTGATTCGGCCGCACATTCTTGACATGCACATCAACCTTTGGGGGCGAGACATCTTGCAGCAGTACGGTGCTACACTTACCTTTGGGTAATGGCATTGCCACTTAAATGGCTCACCGATACGCCGGTCTGGGTAGAACAGTGGCCGGTAGTGGGAGAGAAATTAGTTGCCCTCAAGCAGCTAGTTAAAGAGCAGCTAGACGCAGGACACATAGAGCAGTCCACGAGTCCATGGAATTCGCCAATTTTTGTGATTAAAAAGAAGTCGGGGAAGTGGCGACTCCTCCACGATCTCAGAGAGATCAATAAATGCATACAGCCAATGGGTCCGCTTCAATGCGGCATCCCAAATCCTAACATGATTCCCGAGGGGTGGGAGATTCTAGTCGTAGATCTCAAGGATTGCTTTTATACAATCCCCTTAGACCCCCGGGACCGGGAAAGGTTCGCCTTTATGGTGCCGGTTGTGAACCACAGTGAGCCTACGCAGCGTTACGCGTGGAAATTTTTGCCACAGGGCATGCTTAATTCGCCCACCCTGTGCCAAATTTATGTTCACAACGCACTGGCAAAGTTTCAAAGCCTTTACCCTAAAGCCATAGTTTGCCATTTTATGGATGACATCTTGGTCGCGATGCCGCAACTCGGCAGCGAAATGTTTTCTGACCTCCAGGCCAGCCTGGGGGACAAAGGTTTACTCATTGCCCCAGAGAAAGTGCAGAGAACCGAGCCCTTCTCATACTTGGGTCATCGGCTTCTCCGCTCTTTCGCAGCACCAGTTTTGCCTCAGATCAATTTACAGGACTCAGTCACCCTTGTAGAGTTGCAGCAAGTTCTGGGTAACATCAATTGGGCCAGACCGTATTTCCGATTGGATACGGATCTTCTGAAACCGCTCTTCTCACTGCTAACTTTAGGTAAGCAGCCGGCAGACCGGATACAAATTTCTCGAGAAGCGCGTTTAGCTCTCGAGAAAGTTAACCAAGTTCTCAGCCAGCGATGGGTAGATAGGATCACCCCAGGGCCATATGCTCCGATCCTGAATTTGTACATCGTACGGTCAGGATCCATGTTCACTGGAGCACTCGGCATAGATGCCGAGAAAGGGGCGAGTATCGTGGAATGGGTGTACCTTCCGAACACCTCTTCACGAAACATCGTTCCTCCCCAAGAATTGGTCTCCGCGGTGGTTTACCGCGGAAGGCTGAGAGCTAGGGACATTTCAGGGCACGATTTGGCCAAAATCGTAGTCCCGTTCACCAAGGAACAAATCCAGCAATTAATGCAGCTCGGTGACTCACTTCCAATAGCCCTGGAAGGATTCACCGGATGCTTGGCATACCACTTGCCAAAAGACCCCAGACTAGTCTCACTCCAAACGCAGACAGTCAGCTTGTTTGAATTGCTCTTGCTGGTTCCACTTCAGGGAGCCAGGACAGTTTTTACTGATGGTGGTCGCACATATGGTGTCTTGACCTGGCAGGAGGGCCAAGCTTGGTGCACGCTGCTAACTCTCCCACAAAAGTCTGCGCAGCGGGCAGAGTTGGCAGCGGTGAACCTTGCCTTGCGCACCTTCGCCAAAGAACGTTTAAACATCATCACGGACAGCATGTACGTTAGGAATTTGCTTCACAGTCTACCGGGAGCATACATCACTCCCGCGTTAGACAAAAATTTGCTTGGTTTGTTTCTCACTGCTCAATTTCATTTGCGAAACCGCACGGAGCCACTCTATATTGCCCACATCCAAAGTCACCAAGACCTACCGGGTCCGATTTCCATGGGCAATAGCAGAGCGGATGCGTCGGCAAGGGAAATTCAGCAACGTTCAGTGTTAGGTGTTTTTACTACGCCAATCCAGAGTCATGCTTTCTTTCACCAAAATGCCAAAGCACTCGCCAGACAGTTTAATTTGCCACTCTCTCAAGCCCAAGGCATAGTTTGCTCTTGCCAGCATTGTGCAGGGGGGGCCCTCGTGGGGGATCAACCCACGAGGGACAGAGGCCAATCAGGTGTGGCAAATGGACGTCACGCATGTTCCGCAGTTCGGCAGATGGCAGTACATGCACGTTTGCATAGACACCTTTTCTCAGTTCGTTTGGGCAACGGCGCAGAAAGGGGAGACTGCTTCCCACGTGGAGCAGCACCTCCTTTCCTGCATTGCAGCCATGGGCAAACCTCGGCACGTTAAAACCGATAACGCCCCGTCCTACAGCTCTAGGCAGCTGGCCGCCTTCATGGCCACTTGGGATATTAAGCATACTTTTGGCGTTCCTTACAATCCGCAGGGGCAAGCAATTGTGGAACGGGTCAATCGGACGCTCAAGTCCTACATTGACAAACAAGCAGAAAGGGGGGAGCCACCAGCCCTCCCCAAGTCACAGGGCCAGGCACAGCATTGCCTGAATAAGGTATTGTTCACTTACAATCACCTTAATGTTTTTTCGGATTGTACGCCGCAGGAGAAGCACTTCCGCCGTTCGGAAGCTCTCCCGCGGCCGATGGTCCGATACCGGGTGCCACCGGACCCTTCTTGGAGGGGCCCGGCGCCGCTCATAACCTGGGGGTGAGGGTATGCTGCAGTTATGTCTCCTACAGGTGTCGTTTGGATTCCAGCTCGGTGTGTCAGGCCTTACTTGGAACCACATGGCGTGGACCCAGACCGACCAGAGTCCGATCCCGGAGATGGAGGACCTCACTCTGACCGAGAGGACCCATCGGAAGAAACGGCCACCGACGACAGCACCCAAGATCACCTGGGCGATGGTCAAGATCCTTTGTCGTGAGGCTGAGGACACCGTCCAGCGCGAAAGGAAGGAGCCAACGCCGGAGAACCTCACAGCTGCAGTTTTCGCCCAGATTCATGCCAACACCCTGGCGCTCACCATCATCCTGACCCTTTCCCTGCTTTTGGGGGGAGGCGCTCAGGCCGCCTCGTTGGAGGCCAATGATCTGCTGCCCGGCGGAGACCTCTCTGCCTGGATGCAGTACAATATTTGGGAGAGGTTGGCGGGCCTCGTCAACCAGTCCGATTTTTGCCTCAGGCAGGACCTTGGTTCTGCCTCGATCCTCAGCACCTGCCTCATCCCTGTGTGCCATTCTCCAGGCGCGCACCCCAGGGATGGGGATTGGCTTGTGAAAAGACTTTTCAGCCCGTACAACCCAGCGGCTTCTTCAGAGTATGCCCGTTGGGAGATGCGGCTGACCATGACTTTGCCGGCTGATGCAGCCACCCTCCACACTCCTCGGGTGGCGGTCAGCCCGAACTCTACCTGTGGACGAATGTACGGTTGCGCTTCAGCTGGTCGTACCCGGCGCCGCTGCCTCAACGTTGGCAGTGGCAATTGGACTTGCAATAACCCGGTACCACTTAGCACCATGTACGCTCATGTCACCCTGCCATCCGGTTGGTTCTTCACATGCAACCAGTATACGTGGAACTACATTCCTGCAAATGTTTCAGACTCTATATGCTGTATCAGTCGTTTGACATTGTTACTCCCTACTAAGGATATGGTCACCCCAAGCACAAATGTTACAAATGTTTCAAATGTTCCCTCACTTATACGGCACATTCGCACCGCCCAGTTAGACAGCTCATGTGAGAGCAGCTTCAGAGTAATGAGCCCTGCCGAATATCTCTCTTTGGCAGTCAGCATCTTTGCCGTGCCAGGCTTAGCCGTCGGCAACGCAAAGAGGATTGGTCGCTTGGCTTGCGGTCTAGCAAAAGCCATCAACCATACCTCCTCAGCGATAGCGCTCCTTAATCAAGAGCAGGCAGAGCTTCGCCATGCCATTCTTGACAATCGAGCGGCTATCGACTACCTCTTATTGTTGCACCACCTGGGTTGCGAATCCTTTCATGGTATGTGCTGTTTCAACCTTACTGACAACTCCCGCAAGGTACAGAGTCAGCTCACTGATCTCCACACCATAGTCCAGGGCATCACAGAGGGTTCTGCATGGGGAGCTTGGTGGAGTTCATTGTGGAACTGGATGTGGTCATGGATCCCCTGGGGGTGGCTCCAAACGGTACTCAAGGTGGTTGTGGGGGTGATTATACTAGGCATAGCAATCTGCTGCTTTGCGCAATGTATTCCCTCGCTTATCTCAAGGTGCCTCCCCAGAAGGAAACCCCGAGACGTCATTCCCGCTCAACAGCTGATACCGCTCCTGCGCAGAGCTGCCGGTCAGGCTCTTAAGAAAAATTAAAAGGGGAGATGTGGATTCCCCGTGCCCCCATGGGCACGGAACGGCCCGGCAGAGGCCACTTTCGGGAGAAAGGCTCCCTGGCCCGTGGGCTCTGCGAGCACCCAAATTAAGGGGGGTGGATAAATTATAGGGTTTGATTCACCCAATTCCCTGACCTGACCAGCGGACCTGCTGAGAGAGCGAATATGTTACTCATTAGAGTAATCCCTCATCTCCGAGTCTCAGTCTTATCCCAGAGGCAAACAGGAGTCATGATTGCCTTAGTCTAAGCCCAAAACAATGGTGTTGTTCCAGCCAGTGTTTGCCCGCACTAATTAACTTCCCCCAGAGAGATTCCCAATTAACCTGAGTAAATAGGTGATGTGATTCACTGTCGGGTGATGGTTCTTTCTACCTTGCCTTCTGATCTATAAATGGTTATGCCTTTTCCTCAATAAACCACTGATCTTATCCTCCTCCATACTGCCTCGTATCGTTCCTTGATCAGTCTCCTCCGGGACCTCCGGCCCTCTGCGGCCCCGATTCCTACAGTATGGATATAGAGAAATTTCCAGACAATCTTTAAAAAGGGACTAATAAAATAATTAGAAAGTGTTGGAGTAATAAGACTGAAGGTTGTAGTATAAAAACAAAAATATTTAACCTAGGAATTTTTTTTTGCAAATTAAATGTTGTCTATAAAATTGGAGATGTATCCTAAAATATTAATATTAATGAATTTTGGAAATATGCAGATAGAATGGAATAAGAAAGATTGTTTTTTTTAATCCATAACAGCACTGAGATTGTATATTGTTAAAGATGGAAAGTGGATTGGGAATTTGAATTGGATGATTGGTATAGACAGAGATATGGAATCTGGCTATGAATGATAAATTAACGTGTGAGATTGTTAAAAAGGGATTAGCAAAAAAACACAAAAAACACCACCCTGATTTTAGAGAGGTATGCAAAGAATTTGTAAGTTATGCATTAGTGAAAGGAAAAGGAGTAAAGCCAGAGCAAGATTGTTAACTTTTTGGAACAAGAGGTGAATATAAAAATGTAATGACATCAAGAATAATTAACGGAGACGGTTTATAAGTCCCACTTGGTGGTGGGTGCACGTATTATAAGTATAATTTGTTTAGGCTTTTGTTGTTGTTTTTCTGTATATTAATCATTATTTTTAATTTTTTAAAATTACCTGAAAACCTGCTCTGTGGTCGTGGTAAGGAAAAATGAACAAAAAAAATCAAAAGACGAAAAATCAACATTGTAAATACAAGTTTCTACAAGTTTAAAACAAGAAAAGTTTAAAATTTTATGTTTGTAATGTTGGTAATTACTGTATTTTCTGGCATATAAGACTACTTTTTAACCACAAAAAATCTGTGCCAAAGTCGGGGGTCATCTTATAGGACAGGTACTTAACTGCAGCTTGTTTCCCCTTGCATCATATGTCCGGCGCATATGGTGGGGGGTGCCGCGGCCGAGTCCCTGCTCTGTGCGGGGAGTATGAAGCAAGGGGAAGCAAGCTGCACACATCTTCCTGTACCTCGAGGAGGAGAACGTGAGCATGGATTGGCTCTCCACCAGAACCTGCCCATTCGACTCGGAGGGCTGCGCATCTTCGGGTTGAGTGTGGGTTAATTTTTATTTGGTGTGCATTGGAAGAGAGGTAGTCTTATACGACAAGTATATTCCAAACTCTATATTTTAACTGGAAAAGTTGGGGGTCGTCTTATACGCCCAGTTGTCTTATACGCTGGAAAATACGGTATATATTTTCAAAAATTATACCTTTATCACTCAAATATTATGTAACAAAAAAACACAAATTACAAAAAAATTATGATATGCTAAACATGTAAAAAATAGTTTGTTAAGCATTTTTTTAAAAAGCATCCTCTATTATAAATCAAAACAAAAATACACTCAAAACAGAACACTTAACAAAAATCACATTTCAAACAACAAGCCACAGAAACACAAGAAACTCACATCCTAAATACACAAACACATATAAATACACAATAACCACATAAACAAATTACAACCAAGGACATACCGTCCAACAATTAACAATATAAAAACCCCGGCAAGGCCAGGCAATCAGCTAGTCTTTACCTATAATGAGGGAAGTTAACCGTTGGAATCCGGCAAACGCTCCCACACCCATCCATACTATCCCATAATGAGCCACCCACACTTGCCTTTACCCAGCCCGATCATTGCTGCAAGGGTCTGGCAGTCATCAGTGTGGCAACCGCCCCACAAACGCAAACAAAACAATTCAACTTCCAGTCCCAGCATCCTCCGTGCCACGCCACTCCTCAGCCAATCAGGCTGACAGGCAAGAGCAAGGAGAATGTTGGGAAAGCCGGCACACCCAATACAAAATGAGCCACAGAAAAAAAGCTGCTGCACGAACGCAAACAAAAGAAAGAAAATTTCAAATCCCAGCATCCTCCATACCATGACCACTTCAGCCAATCAGGCTGAAGGGCACGAGCGCATAGAATGTTGAAATTCTCATGCAATGGGGATGCAGTGCCTCATGCAATGGGAGTGCAAGGCCGCCGCAGGCAGACACAGCGCCTCACGGCCTCGCTAACCCAAACCCTCAAAAAACCATGGCGAGACAACCACCGACCTTCTTTCCCAGAGCAACAGGGAGAAGAGGGACTCCCTCTCCTCCCTGCTACCCCACCAAAGACACGGCGAGACCACAGCTGGCCTCAAGGTAAGTTGAGCCGGGGGGAAAAACATGCAGCAGGCAGCACTTTGTCAGGGGAAGCACACACCCTGGCAAATGACTGGCTGCTGCCTTTGTATATCCACACCACTGTTTCGAGAACTAGCATGAAACAGTGGTGGAGGTAATAGAAACACAGCAGTCAGCAATCTGCAAGGAAGAGCACCACCTCTTACGGATCGTTGCCTGCCGATCCCCCATTAGATAAGCCAGGGGAAAAGGAGGCTGAGAGGAGAGAACCATCATGAAGCAGATAGCTCTTCTCTGCCTCCTTCTCCCCCGACCGAACTAACGAACCTTACCAGATGAAGAGCGAGCTGACTGCCGGCTCTTCCTTTTCCCCATTGTTGCATCGAAACCTAATTTCGAAACAGCAATGGGGAAAAGAGGAAATGACAGACAGGCCGTTCTTCACTCCACGAAACACAACGACAACAAAACAAAACAGTTAACCAGAATGGCAACCATCAAAAATAAAAAACACAAATAAATGAACAAATAATTCAAATAAACAACAAAACAATAAACAACAAACTCAACAAAAAACACCCAAAAAACCAAAGGCCAACAAAAAACCACGAAAACTCACTATAAACACCTATCTACAACACAAAAATACCTAACAAAACAAACAATAATATCACGAATTTTAAAAAAATATGGGGAAAAAATAACAACCAGAAATATCCAAAACAATAAAACACATCTAAAATCCAAAAGAAAAACAAAAGAACAAGCAGAAACACTTGGGGGTTTTTAAGTAGAAACTCTCTACTTAACCCCCCCCCCCCCAGCCCAGCACCCCAAAATCAGAATAATAAATCAAGAGCACTTATGAAACACGTCCCCCCTCCATGCCTCTGGAACAGAACTGAAGAAAGAAAGACAATCGCAGTACTCTTAATCACAGCCCCACCTAGAGGCCGGAAGAGTATAAACAGTCAAAAATATTTTTAAAATCCAAATAAAAAATAAATTTAATAAACAAAATCAAATAAATTTTAAAACCACAAATTCAAATCACCACCACCCAAACCACCCCTAACCAAAAAAACCCCACAAAAAACCCCTACTTATCTATAATATTAACAACTGGCAGACAATGTTTTGCAAGAAAATTGAAAAGTGATGTGTTATTAAAAATTGAAGATTGGTATAGGGAAATGTGGGAGATTGCTTTGATAAGCTAACATGGAAGTTGAATAAAAAGAAAGGTATTATTGTTGAAAATAAATTTTGGAATATATGGCAACCATTTGTAGAATTGTTATGTATTGAATGAATGTTGCAAGGTTCCCTTTAACAGAATGTATCCAGTCAATGTATCCAATTGTATCTAGTCAGAGACACATTGTAACAAGCTGTATAGGATGCGAGCTAAGTGGCCACAGGTGGCAGTAGCGAGCATCCAGCTCACATGGTACATTTGCTAATGCAAGGTCTGGATAAATATGTGGGACTTGGCCATCCTGTGGTGCTGATTTTGGCATGACATAAAGTGGAGGTCTTTGAAACAGAATTTCATCTTTTTCATTTCTGTTTAAAATTTTAAATCTTTCTTCTGTCTGCCATTCTATTTCTGGGGTATTGGGTGTTCTGACCACTTTCCTACCTAATTTAGATTTCTTATCTTTGGATTTATTTTCTTTCATTAAATATGCTTTTACACATTCACCCTGGCATTTCCGTAGCCAAGGTGGCCATGGTTTCTCTGCAACTGTTGCCTGCCATACAGACATATAGGGATACTGATCCCAATGTTTGTCCTCTGCTATCCTTCGAAACACTCTATTTATAAGACCTAAATCTAAGGAGCCTTCTGGAAGCCACCCTACTTCGAAACTGGGCCATTCATAATCACAAAACTTTCTTAACTCAAATTTTGTTAAAGGGGGTTCATGTGTCTCTGGTGTAAATACTTCAAAGTTCTCAAGGAAACACTGTAGTGGCTTGCTTGGAATGCTACTACCACCACCCATTCTAAACTAAACACTACCACCGGCCTGGGGTACCCAAAAATCAAGGGCTACCATCAAGGAACGTGATGGTTTAACCACCCACACAATATAAATTTCACACACACAAAAATCAGGTTCACCGCTCTGATTTTTTCAGGAACACCGGGTTACTGCCCGTGGTTCATTAAGGACTTAGGAATCACCGTCACATCCTCTTAGAGGTGATCAGGCTCCACTTCCACTCCTCAAATGAGTGGGCACACATAAGTATACTTCATACAGTTTCATACAATTTTATACTTGCCTGCAGGCTTTGAAAATCCAACTCCAGCTCCTGGAGTTCTCCGTCTGTCTTAGCCTTCCGGATCCTTTGACTGGTTTGTTTCTCTGATAGTTACTCGCCGCCTCTTCACTGATTTCCTAGAGTAGATTCAAAGGTCTACTATGACGGCATTTAGGTTATCCCTGGAGAGGCGTCGTTTTATCCCATCAGGAACAGCCATCTGGAGCGACAATGGCGCCTGCTGTTTGTCAAGTCAGTCCCTGGCGGAGTTCGCCAAAAATGTTGTGGAATGAAAACAAGACAAACCACTTTCCAGTTAAGACAGATAAGAGATTTATTATTATTTGGCCAAACAGATTCAGGGACGCTTTAACAAGCCAATAATCCCTGAATGACCATACATTTTCAGAGCCATCTTTTTATAGGATAAAATTAGGAAATTTCTACACATTTCATCACTATGAGATAAGCCAAAATTATTAATTAATCTTTTGATATTGTCATGCAGTTCAGGTTAGAACATTCAGAATATTTGTTCATGTCATGTCACACAAATATTATTCAGCATTATGGTTTCTTGAGTCTAAGAGAAATCCCTGTCAGCTGTACAAACTGTGCTGAGCTTGTGTACACAAGGCCTTCTGTTTACTTAGCCTCGTCATTTTGTTCTATTTGATTAGGTCAATCTGGTCTGTTTAACTTTACAGAGTACTGAGAAAATGATTTTTACTTTTAAACCAGAATTAATATTAGAATTAATATCTTAATTCTTTCACTCCTATTTCAGACGTGGTGGACTCAGAGGGCCCCTGCTCTCCGTAGGAGGAACAGCTGTGGACTGGGACCACCGGCAGGGGGCCCCCAGCTGCCGCAGCCCTGGCCCTGCACACCCGCTCGCCTTGTTGCACTGACTCAGCGGCTTGGGCAATGTGCAGGACATGCTTGAAGGAGATGCTCTCATTCTTGGCCAGTAGTTTTTTCCTGGCCCCTCATCTCGCAGGCCCAGCAGGAGCCTGTCTCACAGTGCCTCGCTCAGGGACGCTCCCCACCGGCAAGGCATGGCAGCTACCCTCAGAGCTGCCATGAAGTCGGCCATGGACTCACCGGCCCACTGGCACCACTGCTGAAAGGCCAGCCTTGCTGGGAACACCGACACTTTCGGGCGAAAGTGCTTCCTCAGCTCGGTGAGGATCTCATCTAGGGGTACTTCCCTGAGCAGCCTCGGCATCAGGAGGTTCGTTGCCAGCTCTAGCATTTCCAGGCCGCACTGGGCCAGCAGGAATGCATGGCGCTGGGCTTCTTCCTCGATGCCCTCGAGGTCCATCACATATAGGAGCTGCTGTTCATAGAGTTCCCATTTCTCTGGCTTCGTGGTGTCGAAGGGCGCGATGTTCACTTTTCGGGACACCATCCCACCTTCGTCGCCAATTTGGTGTCTTGCAAGGAAGACAATAGAAGGAGCCGCAGTAGGGCTAAACACAACTTTATTGCATGATGGTCAGGGTGAACATGTGGTAATGGCGGAGATACAGCTCTATTTATAGTACATTGTACATTTGAATATCCCGGTGTGGTAGCTCATTGGCTACTGTCCGCGTGACGTCACGGATTGTCATGCCCATCTTCTCCAGGTACGGTGTGGCGGGAAGGTTTCCCACTCTGCAGGTATTCGGAGAATCTGTACCATGTGAGCTGGATGCTCGCTACTGCCACCTGTGGCCACTTAGCTTGCATCCTATACAGCTTGTTACAATGTTTACTCCTACACCCAGACTTCCCCAATCCCCGGCTCAGAACTCGCAGCCAGTCGCTAATGAGTTAACCTCTCACATTGACGAGGACAGAGTAGTCAAGAGCATGCAGGGACCCCAGGTCAAAGTACGGCTGCCACTCGCCCAAAGCGAACATGCGGGAAGCCTCAGTGGCTGAAGGACTTCGTCCTTATCTGGGGGGGGGAGGGGTGTTATGTATTGAATGAATGTTGCAAGGTTCCCTTTAACAGAATGTATCCAGTCAATGTATCCAATTGTATCTAGTCAGAGACACATTGTAACAAGCTGTATAGGATGTTCACCCTGACCATCATGCAATAAAGTTGTGTCTAGCCCTACTGCGGCTCCTTCTATTGTCTTCCTTGCAAGACACCAAAAGAATATACATTGATTAAAGGTGAAGGTGGTAGGCCGGTACATGATCAACTGAGTTTTTGGGAATAGTAAGAGATGACTGTGATATACCGCAATCTCCAGGGCAATATATATATCACAGGGGTGTGTATGATGATTTTGTTTTTTGTTTGTTTGTTTTTTGTTTTATGGTATAGTGAAAGAAAAATAAGTAAACAATGAAAATATGTACACATATTTAAAATCAGTCATGAATTCAGATTTAGATAAATACTTAGATAATGAGAACAAATTCATAAAATAAGAATTACTTAATGCATTGATTATTTAAGGATTCAATGTTTTTATTGTGCTGTAGTGTAATTATGTTGCGTATTGGATGTATTTTTGTAATTTTTCATTATGTCTTGTTTGTGTTTTATTCTGTATTTCACTTTTAAAATTAATAAAAATATTTTTTTTTAAAAAGGACTGATCATTGGTGCAATATGTTTCATTTCATTCTGTTATTAATTTCAGGCAGTCATTCACAGAGGAGCCAAGTACAGATATATAGCAAGGCATACCCTTCTGTAATCGTGAAGACTGGAGGCCCTGAGGGCTAAGAACTTGTCCACGATTGCTCCTACAATTGTCCCAAGATTGCTGGTACTGGCAAGGCCATAGCCAGGATTTTAGATGTGGGTGAGCAAAAAAAAATTGAGGATGGGCAACAATGTCATATATTTAAGCAGCCAGGAGTTGAGGGTGGGCAAACTGTTAACTTAGGATGGGTGACGCCCACCCTGGCCACCCCCTGGCTACGGCCCTGGGTACAGGGGAATAGGTAGATAGCCAAGTGTGTTTTCTATTATGCTTTTTATAGTCTTTGTGCAGACTAGTATTCTCAGGTTTCCTTCCTACAAAGCTACCTTATTTTAATGAAACAAAGTGGCTGTTCTATGAGCCAGTTTGAAAGGCTTCTTTAATTAAGTTTAGCAGGTTTTTTTTATCCAACACACAAAGTATTTCCTTTGGAAATATGCACTAAGAGGCTGTCTAGATGGGCATATAGGACACTTTAAAGTGTTTTGAGCAGTGTTGGGCATCAGCCGGTCCGCCCCGGTCTGAGCGGACCGGTAGGAAACCTGGCTGTCCATGCCCCCTCCCCTCCCCACCCCACCCACCTCTTCCCGGGAGAGCGGGCGACCCTACGGCTTTGGCGCTTCATTCTCCTCCGGAGCGGCTGCGGGTGCCGGACGAGCCCCCAGGGAATGAAATAGGGGTGAAAGAATTAAGATATTAAGATAATATTAATTCTGTTTTTAAAGTAAAAATTATTTTCTCAGTACTCTGTAGAGTTGAAACAGATCAGATTGGCCTGTCACGTAGATCTGATGACGAGGCTAAAGTACAAGTTCAGCACAGTTTGTACAGCTGACAGGGAAACGTAAATAATATTTGTATGACATGACATGATGTGACATGAGACATGTTCCTTATATGACATGTTCTAAACAACAAACACTGAATGTTCTAACCTGAACTTAATGAAATGTCAGAAGATTAATT
Source organism: Bradypodion pumilum (assembly GCA_035047305.1). NCBI lineage: Eukaryota > Metazoa > Chordata > Lepidosauria > Squamata > Chamaeleonidae > Bradypodion > Bradypodion pumilum. Next base: position 96,798,756 of record JAWDJD010000001.1, read on the forward strand.
AATAATTTTGGCTTTTCCCATAGTGATGTAATGTGTAGAAATTTCCACATTTTTATGCTATAAAAGGATGGCTCTGAAAATGTATATTCATTCAGGGAATAATTTTGCTTGGTAAAGCATTTCCTGAATCTGTTTGGGCCAAATATTAATAACAAATATTATTAATAATTAATAAAACTCCTAAATCTGTCTTCGCGTGTGGAATGCGATTTTGTCTAGTCCAGAATTCCATAACATTTTTGGCGAACTCCGCCCGGGACTGACTTGACAAATAGCAGGTGCCATTGTCACTCTAGACGGCTGTTCTTGATGGGATAAAACGACGCCTCTCCAGGGATAATGTAAAATGCCGGCATAGTAGACCTTTGATCTACTCTAGGAAATCAGTGAAGAGGTGACGAGTAACTATCAGAAGAAACAGACCAGTCAAGGATCCGGAAGGCTAAGACAGACGGAGAACTCTAGAAGGTGGATTTTCAAAAGCCTGCAGGCAAGTATAAAATTGTATGAAACTGTATGAAACTGTAGAAGTATATTTATGTGTGCCCACTCATTTGAGAAGTGGAAGTGGAGCCTGATCACCTTCAAGGGGACGGGACGGCGATTCCTAAGTCCTTAATGAACCACGGGCGGTAACCCAGTGTTCCTGGAAAAATCAGGGCAGCGAACCTGATTTTTGTGTGTGTAAAATTTATATTGTGTGGGTGGTTAAACCATTGCGGTTCCTGATGGTGACCCTTGATTTTCGGGCGCCCCAGGCCAGTGGTAGTGCTTAGTTAGAATGGGTGGTGGTAGTAGCGTTCCAAGAACGCCACTATGGTGTTTCCTTGAGAACTTTGAGATATTTACACCAGAGATACATGAACCCCCTTTAACAAAATTTGAGTTAAGAAAGTTTTGTGAATATGAATGGCCCAGTTTCCAAGTAGGATGGCCTCCAGACGGCTCCTTAGATTTGGGTCTTATAAATAGAGTGTTTCGAAGGATAGCAGAGGACAAACATTGGGATCAGTATCCCTATATGTCTGTATGGCAGGCAACAGTTGCAGAGAAACCATGGCCACCTTGGCTACGGAAATGCCAGGGTGAATGTGTAAAAGCATATTTAATGAAAGAAAATAAATCCAAAGATAAGAAATCTAAATTAGGTAGGAAAGTGGTCAGAACACCCAATACCCCAGAAATAGAATGGCAGACAGAAGAAAGATTGAAAATTTTAAACAGAAATGAAAAAGATGAAATTCTGTTTCAAAGACCTCCACTTTATGTCATGCCAAAATCAGCACCACAGGATGGCCAAGTCCCACATATTTATCCAGACCTTGCATTAGCAAATGCAGGAAGAAGTCACTCTGAAGGAAGATTTCATACCCCAGACAGAAGTGAGGCTTCCCCAACCACAGAGAAACTAAGAAAAGCAACTGAGATCTTGAAAGATGTAATTGAACAGGGAGAAGGAAAATTCCAAAGGTACAGCCAATCTTCTCCCTATAACAATGAAGCTGGAAGGGAGCCACCTTCGAACACCCAAATGGCACACGTCATGCCAATGATGAAAAAAAGGGAAATGATAACCAGCCATATGAGGGAAGATGATGAACAAGTAAATCAGTCAATCTTCCAATATGTACCATTTACCACAACAGACTTGTTAAATATGGAAGATAAGCAAAAATTGAAACTGGCAAAAGACAGGATCCTTCGTAGAAATTTCCCAGATGCAAATCAGACTGTAGTGCGTATGGTGGCAGCTGCTGAACAAAACCCAAATTGGGATCCTAATGATTCAACACACAGGACAAGTCTTCAACAGTACAGATATTTGATTTTGAAAGCTTAAAGGAAGCAGCAAAAGGTCCTGTTAATTTTAGCAAACCTGCTAATATAATTCAAGAGAAAGAAGAATCCCCTGAAAGTTTCTTAGCCAGGTTAATTGAGGCTTATAAAGTGAACACAGGGATTAATATGGAAGATCTTGAAAACCGCCAGATGTTAAATGAAAGATTCATTACACAAAGTGCACCGGATATAAAGAAAAAGTTACAAAAGCTGGAAGGAGCATTGGGAAAGAATACAAGTGAACTGCTGCAAATTGCGAGGAAGGTCTACTTTAATAGAAATCAGGAGGAAGAGAAGAAGGAGAATATGAGAGAATATAAAAGAGCTGAGATGATCGCCCTTGCTTTGAGAAGAGGCAACAATCAGTAGTGCTTACTGCAAGCAAGAGGAATGAGATGATTGAAGAAACCAGAGGAATTTGGGAAATCCCAGAAAACAAACAAACAAACAAACAAACAGCTGAGCACTTGATAGCTAACCCCAAGATTTTGAATCCCTAGTCGGCCCCAAGCTACAAGGCTACTAGGCTTGTCCCAATTTTTTCAGGCAGTATGTGAAAGTATGCAGAAATAAAAGTGTAAATGTCACAGGCCAGTTGCCTAACTCCAGAGGAACCTTGAAGGCCTGCGCAAGAAGTTTATTTTTTTCTGCAGACGTACAGGTACATACTGGCCAAGCCCTCCAGATGATTTGGAAAACAAGAGATATTTATGGGTTAATAATCAAAGCCAGTATCAAAAGCTGCCCAGAATGCCTAGACCCCTTGCAATTAAGCAGAAAACAAAAGACTCACAGTTGGCAAAAGGGAGCAGAAGAAGCAAAGTGAAAAACAGCTATGTTTAAACAGCCAAACAAACACAGGAGTTGTATTTGATTAAATAATTTGAGGACTTGAAAATACACAACTGGCAAGTACACAAAAATAAACTGAAAAGCCAGTAAGAAGACTTACAAAAGCAGGGAGGCTTAGGGGAATCATCCTCGTTCATTTAATCCACAGTTAGGAAGAGGTTGAGAAAGCAAGTGGGATTGTTGAAAGCATTGCAAAAAAAGTAAATCAAAGTCCAGTTTTTGTTTTTTTAGCCAATGGCAATGTATGATATGAGAACTCCCCTCTATACAAAGTATCCCATTTCCCCATTTGAATTTCTGTCCTAAACATATACAGATGGCCAGATCTGGCCCGCTAAAAGGAAATTATTAACTTAGTCACTGCAGTAGAAATCAATAATGTGAATCAGTGCAGGAGGCTTGCCCTCCCCATCTCCATGGCAACACATGGCTCTTAGCCAGGAGATCCATAGTTAAACATTGATAAGATGGATTATTGCAAAACCTAAAAAGAACTATATTCTGTTAAAAGTATCTTTTCTCTTGCAGTTTAAGACCCTGGAAAGATTGGAATGCATAGATTTTGCTTAAATAATTAACGCAAGAGAGAAGATGGCAGCTTGGCTAAAGACCCAAAACCTGGAAGCGGTCTTTCAACGCCCAGCCGAAGCTTGAGGAATCGGCAATCAACATGATAGAAATGTTTATTTAGTGCAAGAATGTGAAAAGTTATTAAACTTTAATAATTTTCAAGAAATCAGGAGGGAATGAAATAGGGGTGAAAGAATTAAGATATTAAGATAATATTAATTCTGTTTTAAAAGTAAAAAATTATTTTCTCAGTACTCTGTAGAGTTGAAACAAATCAGATTGACCTGTCACGTAGATCTGATGACGAGGCTAAAGTACAAGTTCAACACAGTTTGTACAGCTGACAGGGAAACGTAAATAATATTTGTGTGACATGACATGATGTGACATGAGACATATTCCTTATATGACATGTTCTAAACAACAAACACTGAATGTTCTAACCTGAACTTAATGAAATGTCAGAAGATTAATTAATAATTTTGGCTTTTCCCATAGTGATGTAATGTGTAGAAATTTCCACATTTTTATGCTATAAAAGGATGGCTCTGAAAATGTATATTCATTCAGGGAATAATTTTGCTTGGTAAAGCATTTCCTGAATCTGTTTGGGCCAAATATTAATAACAAATATTATTAATAATTAATAAAACTCCTAAATCTGTCTTCTCGTGTGGAATGCGGTTTTGTCTAGTCCAGAATTCCATAACAGAGGTGGTGGCGTGTGTGCGCTTGGCCCTGGGGGAAGAGGAGGGAGAGTTGACGTCACGCGCCACCCAGGAGAGCTCGCCTGCGTGCCCCGGCGCCCCCGCCGCCACTCTTTGCTGCCTCCTTCTAGCAGCAGCAGCAACTTTCGCAATGCCTGGACCTATTCCTGCAGGAAGAGAACTTCCTGCAGGATGTCTGTCTGACTCTGGGCAATGCGAGAGGTGCCCTGCCTGGACACCTCTTGCAATGCCCAGACAAACATCCTGCAGGAAGTTATCTTCCTGCAGGAATAGGTCTCCTGGGTGGCGCATGACATCAGCTCCCCCTCCTCTTCCTCCAGGGCCAGGCGCTCACTCGCCGCCACCTCCACCAGCAGCAGTCGCTGTGCAAGCAACAGCAGTGCTGGACTCGCTGGTCCTGGAGGACTAAAGGAGGAGGGAAATGCCAAAGCATGTCATGTGAGCACTCCTTCACCCCCTGCCACCATGGGAGGAAGGAACACCCCGACGTAAGTGTGTCTTTTTGTTTCCTTCCCTTCCTCCCCCGGTTTGTGTGTGTGTGTGTGTGTGTGTGTGTGTGTGTGTGTGTGTGTGTGTGTGTGTGTGTGTGTGACACACGCACACCTCCAAGATTAAAATGTTTTTGATTTAGTTTGGATCAGAGACGAATCTCTCATTTCTTAATTCTCTTTGTATCTTCTGAAGACTGTATAATGAGCCACAGTTTATTGACTTGTTAACTGATGTATAGCGAGGAGCCCTTATTAAGATTTTGCAGAGGGGAAGCCAAAGAATAAAAACCATTAATCATTTCTTGCTAATCACCCAGCACTTCCATTCTTCAACTTCATCTATTACATGGCCCTCAAGTCAAAAAGTTTGCCCACCCCAGTTTTAGAGCAATGGATTTAATTATGAATTTATACAGGCTTACTTTTCTATTAGCATATTTAACAACTGCTGGAAGAAATAAAAGCCGAAATATGTATTGTACACAGTATTGAAGATACAAGGTCATTGTATTGATTTAAATTATAGACATATTATTTTAATAAAAGTTCCATCTTTTAAAAAAATATTGTTCCTCCCTCCCTCCCCCCCCGTGTGTGTGTGTGTGTAGAGGGGAGCAGAGGCTAAAGGGATTTCCCAGGGCAGGGGTGGGGGTGGGGTGGCAGTGAGTCTTTAAGGTGCCACAACATTTTTGTGTTTTTGTTTTGTTTACCTCCTGATCTGCTTGCACAGAATAAAACTTTAGAATTGGTGCCATTTTATTCTGTGCAAGCATATCAGAGAGTAAACAAAAAAATGTTGTGGCACCTTAAAGATCGATTAGGCCACGCCCACCGATTAGGCCATACCCACTTGTTAGGCTACACCCACTAGCTAGGCCATGCCCACCAGTTAGGCCACACCCCATGGTGTGGTAGTAAAAAAAATTTGGTGCCCATCACTGGTTTTGAGTGTTGGTTAGGGTGAGTCAGTTCAATCATGTGTACTGGACCAGGCCAATCAGCCCCAACTGGTCCCATTTGGTGACGCCGACAGGGGTTTTAGCCATACTGTCCTCAGTCAGCTCCAGCAGCTCATCTGTAGCAGTGCAGCTGTGTACACAGGAGAAACTTCACCCATTCAGATGGACTTCTGAAAGGGTGAACTGTGAGAAAGGCCTTTTCTTCAGATCTTAAAGCCTGGGTAGGCTTGTATGGAAGGATATGATCTTTCAAATAATCTGGACCCACTAAACACATGATGGAGTTGAGAATGATGCCACACTGTAAATAACAGTTGCTGTGAGGTCATAAGATTCTCATATTCTACTGGTTCCATAGGGGCATGAAGTGGTTCTTACTTTTCCCACACTAAACTTCTGAGAAGAGGAGGAAAATGGTGAGAAATTGGATCAGAACCAGGATGTTACTAGTATTATTTGCTTATTTACTTAATTATTTAACCTTGCAGCTGCTTAAGCAAAACAAAACACCTTACCTTCCATTAGCCATGTGGTGATATCCCTGTTTCACAAGCAGTCTGAAAGTTACCACACTGATAATGCTGGGATAATATGATCCCCACCTCAAGAACATTTAGTTTGTATTGAAAGTTGGCACCAAAGTGAAGCAGCTTACTACTGTACAAGAAATGTATTACTATCAGCCCAGAGCTATGAGGTTACTAGTTACAATGATAATGATAATGGTAATGATAATTTAATCACTCCACATTACCATTGTAGTTTAACAAGATATAACTTTAGTTCCTTTGCAAAGGAACTGTAGTTTTTTCTGTAATTCCACAAATGAGAGCAGCCTTTATCAGTAGTTGAGAAAGAATATTGCATGGCTCAAGTGCTGCCTCAGATCAGTTGTAAGCAGAGAGAAGATGATAGGGTCTACAGGATGATAGGGTCTACAGCAGGAGAGTGTGTTTTGTTCAATAGCTTATATAGCCATGATGGCGAACCTTGGCACTCCCAGTGTTCTTGGACTTCAATTACCAGAAGCCCAAGTCAGCACTCCTGCTGATCAGGGCTTCTGGGAATTGAAGTTAAGAACAGCTGGAGTGCCAAGGTTCACCATCACTGGCTTATAGCATTCAGATTTTTTAAAAAATAAAATAAAAGAGGAACTATTTTAGATTTAGATTTTAGATTGAGCAGTGGCTCAAGTAGCTAAGACACTGACTGGGAAGCGGAAGGTCAGCAGTTCGATTCCCGAGTACTGCAGAACGGAATGAGCTCCCGTCTTTGTCCCAGCTCCTGCCAACCTAGCAGTTCGAAAGCAAGAAATTGCAAGTAGATAAATAGGGACCTCTTCGGTGGGAAGGTAACAGCGTTCTGTGCACTCCGGTATCTAGTCATGCCTGCCACATGACCACGGAAATGTCTGCAGAAGCAGATAGCGCTGGCTCTTCGGCTTAGAAACAGAGATGAGCACTGCACCCTAGAGTCGGATACAACTGACTTTCGAGCAAGGGAAACCTTTACCTTTACCTTTTATTTTAGATTTGAGAAATGGGGAAAGTAAATGATTCCTTTTTAAAATGAAAACTAGAATGATAGCTAAGTACATTATAAGGCCCTGGAACTGTAATTCCAATTACCTTTAAAGTAACTTTTCCAAGTCTGCTTTAGTTTCAAGCTTCTCTCCATAAACAAGGGTCGGTATCCCCTCAAATGAAGGTTGCAAACAGAGGGTCACAAAAATAAGGAGAGAAACTCCAATGCAAAGATAGATTGAAATAAAGTGTCTCTCAAACTGCAGTCCTCAAATAACACTCCTCTGCCAAGATCCATGTCAAGAGCATGAAGTGGATTGCTCTGTCCTATCTATACCTATAAAATGGTGCGTTAACCGTTGGAATGTGACAAAGGATGTTGCCCCAGGCCCCACTAGCCCCGTCCGAGCCTCCGTTCACTTGCCTGAATGGGGTTCGCAGGTAACTGTCAGGTTGAAATTTTCGACCCAGGGGCAGGAGCCCCCCAGTCGCAAACAAAAAAAGGGAACTTCAATTCTCAACGTTCCTTTCACCGCGCCGCGCCAGAGCCAATCAGGCTGAGCGGCGCAGCAAAAGGAACGTTCGGAAACGCACCGCAGCCGATCAAAAAAAAAGCCGCAGGAAAAAAACGCCACAGTAAGCAAACACACGCAGGCAAAACTACAAGCCCCAGCATCCTGCGCGCCATTAACGCGCCAAACGCTGAGGCGGCCTGAGCGCAAAAAATAAAAGTGAAAAAAACGCCCGCCGCTGCCCTTTATTTCGATGGACCAGCCAGCACAAGAAAAATAAAAGTAAAAAAACCACCGCCGCTGCCCTTCTTCCCCACGGGCCAGCCAGCATGGCCCGTGGAGAAGAAAGCAAAGAAAGCCACCCCACCCGCCATTGCCCTTCCTTCCCATGGGCCAGCCAGGATGGCCCGTGGGAAAGAAAGCACACCCCCCCCCCCCCCGCCAATGCCCTTCCTTCCTACGGGCCAGCCAGCATGGCCCGCGGGAAAGAAAGCCACCCCACCTGAAAAAGTAAACACAAAACAAAAACACTCAAAAACACTCAAACATCCAAAAATGAGAAACAAAAACAGCCAAAAACAAACAAGGAAAAACACACAGACACCCCCCCAAAATCCCAACCCCCCCCCCAAAAAAAAAACAAGAGAGCTTACCAAAACACGTCTTCTATCCACGAGGACCGGAACTCAAATGAGAAAATTTTAAAAAATTACTAGCAGTGACACCCAGAGGACAGTAGAGAACAATTGTAGAGAGGCAGAAAAGCTTACCACCCCCACCCAGAGAAAAAGTATACAAATAAAAATACATATAAACACCCAGTGCTTTATACAATGCCCTGGAGAGCCTGGAGTTTCTTATTAGTTAATTCCAAAAACTCCTTTTATCAGGTACAGGTCTATTCCTTTCTTCCCCCTTAAGTGAGTGATTCACAATTGTCTGCCATATATTCCAAAATCTGTTCTCTTTAATAATACCCTTTTTCTTATTAATCTCCGATGTTAATTTATCATTCAATGCTAAATCCCATATTTCCTTATACCACTCTTCCATTTTTATATGCACTTCATTTTTCCAATTCTTAGCAATACACATTCTACCCATTGTCAACATTATCTCTAATAACTCTTTTTTGTCCTTATTTAAATTTATACTTTCAACATCTGTCAACATAGTGGTGCCTGACCCCAGTTTAATTTTATACCCATTATTTCTCCAATCTCCTTCTCAATTTTTCTCCAAAAATCTTTTGCCACATTACAACTCCACCACATGTGTTCGTACGTTCCCATTGCGTCCTTACACCGTCAACACATTTTGTCCTTCTTATTATCAATCTGATGTAACCTCACTGGGGTCAGATACCACTTCCGCAACATTTTATAATTATGCTCCTTTATTCTAACTGACATAGTTCTCATGATTTTTTTCTTCCATTTTCCCCCAAATATCATCTTCTATCTTTATTTTTAAATCTTGCTCCCAGTTTATTCTCAACTCCTCCTGTGGATTACCCGACTTATTCAATAATGTATATAATTTACTCACAACACCCATAATACATCTTTCACCTTTTCTTATTCTTAGAATCAATTCCTCAAACTCTATCCTCTCTCTTTCTAATCCAGCTTCACTCATATATTTACTATTCCATTTATTTACCAGCGCTGTCTGGAACCAATTCAGTTTCAATTGCCCATACAAATCTTTTTTTCTCTCACTATCTTTACAGACCCATATCCAGTCTTTCAACAGGAAAACTTCATTCTTACCAAGTACCTATTTTACCTTTTTGTCAATTTTTATTGGGAAATTTGTAATATCCTCCATTTCAATAATAGGAGACATACCTGGAGCCAATTCCTTCTTTACTTTTTTCCATACTCCCATTAATGTTTTCATCATATTGTTCCTAATTACCACTTTCCCCATATTGCAACCCAAAAAGACCATTTTTCCTAAATGATAATATTCCTTCATCTCAATTTCTTCCCAAATTCCTTTTTCCCTAGCTAGTATCTTCACAACATTCTTAATTTGAAAGGCTCGGTAATATACCATCAAATTCAGCATTCCTAATCCACCTTCCTTCTGGGACAAATACCAATTTTCCCCCCCGATAATCTGGGTCTCTTTCCTCCGTTACAAAAGTTGTTAATCATTTTTTGAAATCCCATAATTTCCTTGTCCTTCAATTGAATTGAAAGAGCGTCAAATAGAAAATTAATTTTAGGTAATAACATCATTTTACTAAGTGCAATTCTTCCAAACCATGACAGTTTCAACTTTTGAAATCGCTGTATTTTTTTCTTTAATTTCTATTTTCAGTCTTTCATAATTTAATTTCTTAAGATCTTCAAATTTATTTGAAATATTTATCCCCAAGTATTTCAAATTTTCTTTAATTTGTAAATTGCCCTTTCCCTTTATCTTCTGTTGTTCTTCTTTACCCATATTACACATTATCATTTCAGATTTGTCCCAGTTTATTCTCAAACCTGTAATATCTTCAAAGTCCTTTAACTGTTCTTGTATTCTAATTAATGCCTTTCCGGGATGTTTAACCATTATCAAAGTATCATCTGCATATAAACTTATCTTATTTCCTAACACCCCCTCTATTTCTTTATCCTCTCTTATAGCCTTTGCCAACTTCTCCATTGCCATAATAAACAAAATTGGCGATAATGGGCAGCCCTGTCTTGTACCAGCTTCTAACTTCACTTCTTCTCTAACCTCATTGTTTACTCTAACAATAGCTGTACCTTTCTGATATAATTGTTCAATTGTCCTTCTAAATTTATCTCTGAATCCATAGCATTTAATTATCTCTTTAATTGTTACCCATTGTAAAGAATCAAATGCCTTAAAGATATCTAAAGATAATCCAACTTTCTGTTTTGTTTGTCTTACTGTGTCAATTAAATCTACAGCTCTTCTTGTCAGATCTGCCATATGTCTCCCTTTCAAAAATCCCACTTGGTCTACATTTATATAGTTGACCATAAAGTTGTTTAACCTATTTGCCAATATCACTGTAAAGATCTTAGCATCCTGATTAATCAATGAAATTGGTCTATATGATTCCACTTTTTCCGGGTCCTTTCCAGGTTTTGGCAATAGTACAATTATGGTCCTATACCATGAAGTCGGAATTTGCCCACCTTCTAATATATAATTATATAATTTTGCTAATTTTGGTACAACCAAATCTTTAAATTCCTTCTAAAACTCAGCAGATAACCCATCTTCACCAGGCGCTTTATCAATTTTTAAGCCGGCATTAACCTCTTTTATTTCCTTTTCCTTTATTTGCTCTTCCATCCTATTTCTATGTTCCTGTTTTATATTATTTATTTGTTTCTTCAATTGTTTTTCCAACTTCATATCTATATCCTTTTTCACATATAAAGTCTGATAAATCTTTCACAATTTTGCATTTATCCCTAGACTTATTACATCTTATTCCTTCTTTATTAACTAAAACTCCAATTTCCCTTCTTTCTCTCTTTTCTTTAGAGATCCTAGCTAATAATTTTGAATTTTTATTACTAAATTTAAAGTATTGACTTTTTAAATATACCAAGTCTCTTTTTACCTTGTCTATATCCTTTCCCACCAATTCAGTCTTCAATCTTTGCAATTTATCAAAAATCTTCTTATCCTTTGTCCTTGCATGTTCTTCCTGTAACTGCTTTATCTCGTTTTCAATTTCATCTTGTATCACCTTAAATTGTTTCTTCCTAATACTAGCCAGCTTAATACTTTCCCCTCTAAAAACCAACTTCATGGCATCCCAAACCATATTAAAGCCCACCTCATCAGTATCATTCCAATACCAACTTTCCTTCCAACTCTCAGTAATTTGTTCTTTACATTTATGGTCCTTAAACAATTTAGCATCATACCTCCAATTCCTTCTCATTTTCCTCACACCCTCAATTTTCATTTCTACTAGGACCTTTGCATGATCTGATTCCTTGAAAATTCCCACTTCTGCATCCTATGTGTTTCCGATCATATTTTCTGTTACAAATATATAATCTATTCTGGAGTATGAATTATGTACCTGTGAAAAGTAAGTGTAAACTCTTTCCGACCCCTTCAACTCTTTCCATGCATCTTTCATTCCTAAAGATACCATCCAATTATCCAAAATTTGTCCTTTAGTGCCTTTTCCGCATCTTGTTATGTTTGTGCAATCTAAATTTGATCTTATTAAGTTAAAGTCACCAGCCACAATTATTTTTGATGTTTTTTCTTTTGCCAATATATCATGCATTTTCCCAAAAAAATTGTCTTGTTTCTCGTTTGGAGCATATATATTTACCAAACTTATTTCCTCATCATCAGTCTTCCCTTTTACTATCAAATATCTACCCTCTGGGTCAGAAATGCTATTTGTCATTTCAAAACCTAACCTAGTCGAAATTAGAATCGCCACTCCTCTTGCCTTTGTTGTACCATATGACTTTTCATAATATTGCATCCATCCCAGAAAAATTTTATTCGTATCCTGAGATTTTTGATGAGTTTCCTGTAGAAAGACTACATCTGGTCTATCTTTCCTCAAAGCTGATTCAATTCTTCTTCTCTTAACCTGAGACCCTGTACCTTTTACATTCCACGTTAACACTTTAATATTTCTCATGATTTAAACAACATCCACTCCCATTACCCCCGATTTCTCCAATGGGCATGCTCCCTTCCCCAAAACAACTACAATAACATCTAATACAAAAATTCATTACTACCCTCCCCACCCTTTTCTTTGAAAAAAAGCTGCCTTTATCACCTAAAGAGAGGAGGGGGGAATGTGGAAGATGTGCCTACCAACAAAAGCTCCAGCACATTTTTTCTTATTTTATAAACCAACCTACATTTATAAAAACTAGAAATATCTCTTTCCCCTATGTTTTCTATCTTGAACCTTCTCCTCTTCAAATTTGCTCACCCTTCGCCCATTGTCTTTCCTGCTCTTGAACCCATGTCTGACCCACCAGCTGCTCCCTCCTTGTCTGTGCCTCCATAATCTCTTCTTATGGCTCCTGACTCTAACAAATCTTTCTTTAGTGCAAGCCACTCTCTTGAAGACAGTTCCACCAAGTCAATTGAACCCAAATAATCCAATGCATCTGTTTCTGCATCTATCGTGTGCATTTTCTTATTGTGGAAAAACCTTAGCTGTTGTGGAAATCTTCAATTATATTTTATCCCACGAGAGATCAACATTTTAGTTACTGGTTTCATCTTATATCGCCAAACACGTTCATTAACTGAAATATTGTTGTAAACCTCAACATAATTCCCATCAATTTTCAAAACGCCAGAGCGAGCTTGTTTTATAAATGCCATCACCTTTCACCTATCACCCCAGTTTACAAATTTGACCAAAACATTTCTCTGAACACTTTTCCCTCTTCTTGCCCCCAATCTATAAACATTTGCAATATCTTCAGTAACAAAATCTTTCCCCATTTTCAAGCTGTTCAACCAATCAATTATTCTATCCCTCAGTTGGTCTGGCGTTTTTTCCACAAGATTACATATCACTATATTCTGCTTTCTCATCATCTCTTCCACCATGTCGATCCTTTTCTCCTGGACCTCTACTTTCATTTTAGTTTCTTTCTCCTCCTCATGCAACCCTTTGATATCTGCTTGCATCAATTTCATATCCTCTTGCATCATCTTAACATTTGTATCCATCTTTTGAAAGTTAAAATCCACTTTTTGGGCAAAATCTGTAAACTGCAGCCAACTTATCTTGTTTTCCTATAATTTCACTTTTATCTTTCCCTCTTGTTTCCTTAATTTCTTTGAAACCTTTCATGTTTGCATCCTCCATCCGCTCAAATTTTTTGGAATAATTTGCCCAACTCGACCATCAATTGGGTTTGATCCAATGGTAGAGGTTCAGGAGATGAGGTTGGTGAAGGTGCTTCTTCCATTGGAACTTTATCTTTCGTCTTTGGTCTCACCACTTCTTCTTCCTTTCCTTTCCCAATTTTGTCCATTGTGACATCAAATAACAATCTTAATGCAGCCACACCTTTATTTCCACCAAGTCCGGGTCGCTGCTCAAATTCCAGGTTCAGTTACTTAAAAATCAAAGCAAATACAAAACAAATCCAATGCTGCTCCACACACGTTGCAAACCAATCAGATAGACCAGCTTCTTTATTATATTCCAATAACAGACTTGCTTTCAGGATCCCGATACTTGATTGAAAATATCAAAATCTTATATCCATCCACTCAATAAAAAAAGGGGAGGAAGTAATCCAAGTCGGAGAAGGAAAGAGTTAACCCATCCACACTAATGTGGCAGTATAGAAATCATTCAGTATAAGGATAAGCAGTCACATTGATCCTCCAAAATAATCTACAGGGAGAGATACCAAAATGCTTGATCAAAACCACAATATGAAAAATACCCAAAAAGAAAAAAGGAAGCCAAACAGTTCGGTCCAAGTTTACTTGTTGTGTGCAATGAAAGTAAAAAACTGAAATTTATTCCACATTTGTAATCCAAGGCACGGCAGCGGCAGCTTTCCGAGCGTGGTTGCTCCACCCCTCTCCAAATCCGTTCAGCTCCAAAAAAAAAACACTTTATAATCCCTTTCTGATGCCTTCTCCTTTCCAATACTTATTTCTCTCTTCCTTTCCTTTCCAATTCATACTCCTCTCTTCTCAAACAACTTCAACCTTCCTTTCTTTTCTTTTAATGCTCGAATCTTCTTTCTGTACTTTTTTAAAGTTTTGATCTTGCCTTCACCCGCCGCCATTACCCCCTCTCTTCCTTCCTTCTCCTTCTTTCCAACTTTCATGACCTCCGTTTTCCAACTTACTTTCCTTCCAATTCTCCACCTTCTGCCACGGACACCTCGTTCACCACCACTGCGATTACAAAATTTTCCTTTGCAAGCAAAATAAAGTTCCGAAGCCTGGCTGCGCTTTTCCTTGTGAGGATCCCGCCCGGCCTCGTAGCGGCTCGCTTGGCCCAGCTTACGCTGAGTCTCACTGCCTAATTTCCAAGCTCCGACCCCCAATTTCACTCTCAGTCAATATTGAATATATCCCAGGTCTTCGGAATGTTGCTTTAAGCTTCACTTTTGGTGCTTATTTTGTTTAAAATCTCATTGGAACCATATTTACCAGCACGAGCAGATCGATACACGTCTTATTCAGACACCATCTTAAGCCACGCCCTGTTTGGCGTTTTTAAAAATGTTTTTGATTGCTTTTACTCTTACGGTCTGAAGGTAGTGCTGTGGTAAGAGTTTTCAGTTGTTGTTTTTTAATTCAGTTCGTTTAAGTCGGCATGGAGGGAAGACATCTCCGTAAGTGCTCCCGGTTTTTTGTTGTGGGTGCGAGGATTTTATGTTTGTGTGTGTGTGACTGGGGTTGGGGGGGCTAGGAGGGTTTAAAGTGGCCTTGCTTTGCTGACCAGGCCGCATTAAATCCTTGTGTTGGGGTGGGTGGTTATTTATTTATTTATTTATGTTTTTTACAGGGGGGCTGGCTGGTGCCTTGCCATAGCCTGGGTAGGGGGGAAGAGGGGGTAACCCTCCCCCCCAAGCTATGGGCCGGCTTGTGCTAGGCTCTGAGGCTGTGGGGGAAAACATCATTTTCCCCACTGCCTCACCGAAGCATGGGTCGGGGGGGAGGAAGAGAGGGGTATCTTCTTTCCCCACCCCCCATGCTATGGTGCCTTTGCTTCCCAAAGAGAAGGACTCACTTCTCTCTGGGTTGCCTGGGCACGGAAGGGAAAAGCACCGGCCTGTCCTTCCTCCCTGCAGGCGTCGAGGCCACAGTGCCCACAAAGATGAAGGAGAGGCCGCTGCTTCTCCCTACTTAGAAGGCCGCTCCAGGAGGGAAAGACTTTTAAAGACCCAGCCGGAGCCAGGAGGTAAGCGCGGTCGGTGGGGTTTAGGAATGGCGGCTAGGTGGTGAGGCCAGGGGGCGGCGTGGTTACTGGGGCTGTGCCTCCCCCTTCCCTAACCCCTGCCAACCGTGCTTACCTCCTGGCTCCGGCTGGGTATTTCAAAGTCTTTCCCTCCCGACGGTTTGGTTTTTTTAAGTCGGCGCGCCGCGCTTTCCCAGCCTCCTCTGCACTTGCATCCCTCAGCCTGATTGGCTGAGGGGTTGCACAGCGCAGAGGACTCTGGGACTCATAGTTTTATTTTTTTGGTCACGTTCGTGGGGCGACTGCCCCACTGGCGACCACCGGATCACCGCAGCGTTGGGAAGGTGGGGGTTATGGAGAGTGTGGAGGGCTAGGTCAGGGATGGTTGGGCTGAGTGCAGGAGCCTTTGAATGAACCCAACAGTTAAGGCCACTTTTTATAGGTATAGATACATAGAATAGAAAATTATTGGTTTGTGTAACAAGAGAACGCAAAGTTCCCCAGTTAAATTTATTAGTAGTAGAAGAAATAACA
Organism: Bradypodion pumilum; assembly: GCA_035047305.1. NCBI lineage: Eukaryota > Metazoa > Chordata > Lepidosauria > Squamata > Chamaeleonidae > Bradypodion > Bradypodion pumilum. Next base: position 96,814,673 of record JAWDJD010000001.1, read on the forward strand.
TTCTCACATAATTAATTTGTGGTTATATGTCATAAAATATTATTACAGGTCCTAGTTTAGGTAACTTTGAAAAGGAATTCAGCTATTTATGGCTTTTTTAATGGCTGTAATATTATAGGTGAGCTATACAGAGTCTCCACATTCAGAGAGGTCCTGATCACATGAAGGGACATCTGGTCGTAGGTAGGTTCTACACAAGAATAAGAGCCCACATTTTCTAGTTGTTTTTTTTTTAAAAAAAATGTATGTATAGAGATTCTGCATATGAGGATAACAACTTCCACATTTTGGTGCCTCCATATATCTTGGATTTCAGTTCTCCTTGATTTCTCACTATTGCCCATGTTAGCCAGGACTGAGAGGGCTCGCACTTCAAACCAACTGGAAAGCATCAGCTGGGGAAAGCTGTGCTAGTGGTTATCATAGAAGTAGTGAAAAGTTATACTGAAGTTTACAGATGGGGCGAATAGATTTTGTTCTATAGCTTCCATCAGCCCTAGCCAGCCTAGCCAGTGATAAGGAAGTTGTGATCCAACAACATCTAGATGGCTAAACCTTGCCTACATTGGGTTTATAGGCCCAATTGTCCCTATGTATTCTGAACAAATGAAATCCACACACTCATTCCAAAGGAAAGCAGCCATCCAAGAGACATGGGTGGGTGGGTGGATGTGCGACACAATATTATATGATTAGTGCCCTTGCCCGACAAGTCATATTTAAGCTTTCTCATCTCTATTGCAGAGCTCAGGAAAATTACTTTCAAAAACTTACACCTCCCAAGAATCAGCAGTGGCTGGGAGTCCTGGGAATGCAGATTAATAGCACTCTTATTCTGAGCTCCGCTCTACCACTGCATCACAAGACCTCAACAGCAACCATTTAAGTCTCATTTTTGGCAGAATGAAACAAGCAATTGGACAATGATAACATCATGGTGACAGAGGCAACGGCGTTGTCTTCTCATACGACAGCTGCAATAAAGAAAAACTACACACAGTTGGAAAATTGGTCAAAACCTGGGGGACATTTTGTAGAAGCAGTAATAATTGCATGCGGCCCAATATGCTTGTGTGGAATAATTGGGAATGGCATTATCTTATGGTTTCTTTGCACCAAGATCAAGAGGACTAGATTCACTATCTACATTTTTAATCTGGTGGTTGCTGATCTTACTGTCCTCCTCTACTATATTTCAGTTTTTATTTTATTTGTAGAATCAGTTTATGTTGATCTGTACCTTTCACGCACAATGGAAAATGTTTATTTATTCGCATACAATGCCAGCATCTACTTTTTAACAGCGATCAGTGCAGAAAGATACCTCATGCTCATTATCCCAGCCTGGTATCAACATTATCGGCCAAAGCATCTCTCAAAAATTGTATGCACTTTTTTGTGGATCTTATCCGGTTTGGTGTCACTGGTAGTATATGCTTCCTGTTATCCACGATTCCTTTCCTCTTTCAATGGAGGGAGTTTCCATTGTGAAGCTGCAACTGTATTTGAAATGATAATTAACTTATTTATTTTCTTTCCTGTCATGTTCTTTACCACCCTGACCCTATTTGTCAGAACACAGAAAAATGTAAAGCAGAGTTCCACAAAGTTTGATATCACCATTACAGTCATGGTTGTTTTGTTTCTTATCTTTGCCTCTTCAGTGAGAACTATTGACACTATAGCCTACTGGGATCAAAGGCTAGATGCCCCCATACCATTTTTGCTTTCTCTGCTCTTTGACTGCATCAAGAGCAGTGCCAACCCTTACGTATATTTATGTGTTGGAAACTGGAAGAGAAAAATGATCAGGAAGCCAATCCATTTGTTTCTGGAGAGAGCTTTGAACATAGCACAGTGAAAACAGATAGATCAAGAGAAGGCATCAAGATATCCTACACCTCAAACATGAACTGAGACAGATTGTAGCCAATGGCAAGTTAGCGGTTGGCTTGGGGAGTTCCCTTCCAAAAACTGTACCTTCCCATGCTCTGCTCCAATCACTGTAGTGGTGCCAGGGCAGAGTTTTGCAAAGCTTGGAAAAATAATTTTTAAGAAGTGTGAATATAGTGATGTACTAAAGCAGTTGTTACTTAGCCAGAGGAGGCTGATGTGGTGGAATTTGTTTTTTGTAAAATTAACATTTCAAGTTCTACAGCTCTGCATGATGGCTGAAAAGCAGATATCACAAAGCAAGACAATTAGACAACAGCCTGGGGACCCCGACTGCAGTGCTGCTGCTCATAATAACTTTTCAAAACAATAAAGATTTGCATCCATCATAACATCCTGTGCCTGACAATTTTAGGTGGGTTTGATTTATTTCTCTTTTAAAATGTTAGATAGCGGCAGAAAAAATGTACCTGCAGTTCTTGTATTCTAGCGATAGATTGGAGTGACAGTGACAAAAGAAGAAAGAAGAGAAAAGGAGTATCAGCCATGAGCCTCTTAAACTCTTATCTTATGTGTCAGGTTTTCTTACCACTGAGCCTGAGAAACCTTGTGTTCTGTGGTTTGTTCCTCAATACACTTGACTAGAATTGGGCTAGAATTTGCTTGCTTGGTTTAGTGTAAGGGACCAGAGACAATGAAATAGCCGAAGGGTTGGCTTAACACAGGTTTATTGCATGATGATCCGGAGGAACATGTGGTAATGGCGGATGGGTAGCTCAATATATACAGCTGGCTATACATTTGAAAGTGGCTCGTCGACAGACTATTGGTTGCTGCCTGCGTGACGTGGTAGAAGGTCACGCCCTTCTTGTCCAGGTGAAGAGGTGGCGGGAATCTTCCCGCGCTGCTGATCCAGGTGAATCTGAGCCATGAGAGCTGGACGCTCGCTATTGCCATCTAGTGGTCACTAGCTCGCGTCCCCTTATCAGGTTTACATTGATACAGCTGAAGGTTATAATGTTGCACACGGAAAGGTTACATTTTTACCACATGGCTAAGGTACATTGTTAAAGGCACAGCTTTACAGAACACAACATCCCTCCCCCCTAGGATGAGACGAAGTCTCTCAGCCAAGATGGCTTATTGCATGTGCGTTTGGGCCGTGATGAGGGCTGACGCCCCCCCCCGGGGGCGCAACTGCTTCTTTGTTCCCTGGTCCCTTGTCCTGTAATGGGAGAGGGAGACTCGTTAGTGGTTTGCCGCGGTTTGGCGGCATTAGGGGAAGGGAAGAACTCCATTGTGGGCAGACCGGGGGCGATCGGGGCTAACGAAAAACCCCTCTTCTCGCTTGGACGGGTGGGGGACCACTCCGAAAAACTCCCCCGGTTCTGAAAATCAAATTCTAACTCAGTGGGGGTATCCGCATTTGTGGGGGAATTCCGCGAGATATGTATGGGGTCGGGTTCCTCCTCCTCAGAAAGATCCCCCAGGATATCTACGAGAACATCCTCCTCCCCCCTTGGTGGGGACCCGCGGCCCCTTTTCCCTCCCCCTTGGGCTGAACAGGTGGGGGAGAACCCTAACGCTGATTTTTTCTCTGTTTGGTCTGCGCCCTGCTCATCGGAGACCCTGCGTCGGAGCTGGTCCGCGTACCACCTCCACAGTAGCCCTGTGCTGGTTTCCACGCGGTACGACACGGGGCCGGTTTGCTCCACAACTACGCCCGGTACCCAGGCTGGGCCCGTGCTGGCGTAATTCGTGCAATGCACGGGGGCGCCTACACTGAAACTCTTTGTGGCCTCTAGCCCAATGTTCCTTCCCTTGTCCTCTACCCTCGTGGGGTCCAGCCTAGTAAGGATGGTGGTCAGTTTCCTACGCATTAAGAGCTCTGCGGGGGAGTATCCTGACGCCAACGGGGTCACCCTGTACCCTAGCAGAAACTGACACACTTGTAGGTTCAGGTCCCCGGGGCCCATGTGCCGCAACGCGTCCTTCGTGGTGCGGACGAGGCGCTCTACTTGGCCATTGGTGGCTGGGTGAAACGGGGCGGAGGTGATATGCCGAACGGCGCTAATCTCCATGAATGCCCTAAACTCGGAGGACGTGAAACAACTAGCGTTGTCGCTAATTAACGTGTCGGGTATGCCGAACATGGAAAAGAGCCTCCGCAAATGCCTAATGGTCTGGGCCGAGGAGGTGCTCGTGACTGGGATAACCTCCAACCACTTGGAGAAGGCTTCCATTACAAGAAGGAACAGGGTGCCTCTGAACGGGCCCGCGAAATCGACGTGCACCCGGGACCACGGCCCCTTAGCCGTGTCCCATTCCCTGTGGGGAAGGCGGGCCTCCTCTGGTCTGGAGCATTGGCAACTTCCACAAGTGCCGACCATGTGCTCGATGTCGGCGTCCAGCTGGGGCCACCAGAAGTAACTCCGGGCCAGCGCCTTGGATCGCACGATGCCGGGGTGGCTGACGTGCAGCAGTTTGAGCACCCGCGGCCGAAGGGAAGTGGGAATCACCACCCGCTGCCCCCACAAGAGGCACCCCCTCTCTAGGGACAGCTCTAACTTTTTCCTGAAAAATGGGGCGAACTCCTCCGCTGGGGAGGACGCCAGCCACCCTTTCTGCACCCAGGAGCTAACTGCCGCTAACGTCTTGTCCTTCTCTGTCGCTTTGGCAATGTCGGCGGGCATTACGGGGGGCGAATCCAGCACCTCTATCATAAGAACCTGATGGTCTCGCTCCCCCTTGCTCACCTGGCTGGGCGTCAGGGGGAGGGGAGACCTTGATAGAGCGTCCGCATGGCTGATCTCTTTCCCGGGGCGGTAGACCAACGCGTGCTGGTACGCGTTGAGAAAAATGGCCCACCTGAGCATCCTCGGGGACAGGATCTGTGGCGTGGGCTTATCTGCGGTAAAAATGCCTAGCAGGGGCTTGTGGTCCGTTACAATGGTGAAGGGGCGGCCATACAGAAAATTGTGAAATTTTTTCGTCCCCGCAACTATTGCTAGTGCCTCCCTGTCTGTCTGTGCGTAATTTCTCTCCGCTTGGGACAGGGACCTGGAGTAGAATGCTATCGGGGCCTCCCTTCCGTCTTCCAGCACGTGGCACAGCACCACCCCCACCCCCACCGGGGATGCATCACAGGTCAGGACTACCGGGCGTTTGGGGTTGAAATGGGTCAGTATGGCATCAGACGCTAGGAGACTTTTTAGTTCGCTAAATGTCCTTTCTTGGTCATCGCCCCACTTCCATGTCTGGTCTTTTTTTAGCAGTTTGTGTAGCGGTTCAGCCACTGCTGCCTTCCGGGGGAGGAAGGAGTGGTAAAAGTTGAGCAGCCCTAGGAACGACTGCAGCTCGGGCTTGGAGGTGGGGCGAGGGGCTTTCTTAATGGCGGCCACCTTGGATTTGGATGGTTTTATCCCCTCAGGAGTCACACAAAACCCTAGGAACTCAACCTTGGTCGCGAAGAAGACGCATTTGTCCTTTCGCAGTCTCAACCCCGCTTTTTCGAATATTGTCAGGACCTTCCCCAACCTCTTGGCCAATTCGACCCGACTCCCCCCCCCCCGTTATTAACACGTCATCAAAATAAGGCATCACCCCCTCTAGCCCCTTCAGGAGGCGTTCCACGAGTGACTGGAAAATTCCAGGCGCCGAATTCATGCCGAACTGAAGGCGCGTCACCTGGAACGCCCCCTTATGGGTGACTATGGTCTGCGCAGCAGCTGCGGCAGGGGACACCGTAAGCTGCTGGTAGGCCTGTGCTAAGTCGAGCTTAGCGAAACACTTTCCCCCGTGTAACCTGGCCAGCAGATGGCTGACTACCGGCACCAGATACGCATTCGGGCGGATCGCCTTGTTGATGGTGCACTTGTAATTGGCGCATATGCGGACCTCCCCATTGGCCTTTAATGCGGTTACAATTGGAGTTTCCCACTCCGCAGAATCAACAGGCACAAGGATTCCCTGGCCCACCAATTTGTCCAGTTCCGCCTCTATCTTGTCCTTGAGTGCGAACGGCACCCGGCGTGGTTTGAGTCGAATTGGGCGGACCTCCGGGTCCAGGTCGAAAGTCACTGGGGGCCCCTTGAATTTCCCCAGTCCTTTTTTGAAAACTTCAGGGTGCGCCTCGCACACCTCCTGAATCGGGTCAGTCCCAACGGCGTGCATCCCAATGGTGTGCACCCCCCCAATAAACAAACCCAGGAGCTGGAACCATTGAGTCCCGAGGAGGCTGCAATCTCCCCCTTTAAGCATGACTAGAGGGAGGGACGCGGCGTGCTTCTTGAATTTAACCTGAAATTCTCCAACCCCCAACACTGGAATGCTGTTCCCTTGCACGTCCCGTAGTGTGGACCTCAACGCTTTGAGCTTGGGTCGCCTGTGGGGGGCAATTCTCAAAAACTCCCTCTGGGAAATGATTGAATATGAGGAGCCCGAGTCAATTTCCATGCTAATGGGAACCCCTTGAACTAGTACCTCAACAAAGTAGCGGGGGTGTCCTACGGACACGCTGAATACTGGGGCGTCGTCCTCGCTGCCGTCGGAGATGCGGCCCACACCGTCCTGCTTCCGCGTGGCCTGAGCGCCGTCCTTGGGTCTCGTTGAGCGGCCTTGTCCCGCAGAACGGTCTGCCGAGCTTCTCCGGGTCTCGCGCCTCTTCCTGCACACCTTGGCGATGTGCCCGCGGCGGCCGCAGTTGTGACACTCGGCCTTCCGAAACGGGCATTTTGAGCGGTCGTGGGCCGCTCCACAGCCGTCGCACCGCCGGCTCTCTTTCCGGACCCTCCGGACGTCCTTGTCGTCGCTGCTCTCCGCGGACGACCTCGAAGCTCTCCGGGCGGCATGCACCGGAGTCTCCGCCTTGCTCGACCTCAGCCGCCAGTCCTGGAGTTCTTGGACCCCAGCCTTCCGCGGCCTGTGCCGCTCTGATGACCTCGTGCAACGTGGGAGGCGGCTCTTGGTTCATTAATGTGCGCTGGGTTTCGGCGTCGTTCAGGCCGCACAGCACACAGTCCCGGAGGGTGATTTCGACATTCTCCCATTTGCACGGGCCGGCCGCCAGCCGCAGGGCCGCCACGAATGCGGCGACCGTCTCCCCGGGCGCTTGGACTCGCCTCCAGAACGCACTCCGAGCGGGAAACATCGCCGTGGCGGGCCGGACGTGCTCACGCAGCATCTGCATGAGTTCCTTGGCCTTGAATTCGCTCACCCTCCTCGTTGCGATCAGGTCCACCAAGGTCCTTTTGGTTTCTTGTCCGAGCATCCTGGTGAAGATGGCCCTTTTCTTTGCCTCTTCCGTGACTTCGGACTCAATCAGTGCTGCCTGGAAGTCCATTTCGAAGATCTCCCAGTCGCCCGGTTTCCTGATTTCGAAACCGGCGCATGTCTTGGTCCCGTGGGCTGCCATGATCCCACCTTCGTCGCCAATTTAGTGTAAGGGACCAGAGACAATGAAACAGCCGAAGAGTTGGCTTAACACAGGTTTATTGCATGATGATCCGGAGGAACATGTGGTAATGGCGGATGGGTAGCTCAATATATACAGCTGGCTATACATTTGAAAGTGGCTCGTCGACAGACTATTGGTTGCTGCCTGCGTGACGTCGTAGAAGGTCACGCCCTTCTTGTCCAGGTGAAGAGGTGGCGGGAATCTTCCCGCGCTGCTGATCCAGGTGAATCTGAGCCATGAGAGCTGGACGCTCGCTATTGCCATCTAGTGGTCACTAGCTCGCGTCCCCTTATCAGGTTTACATTGATACAGCTGAAGGTTATAATGTTGCACACAGAAAGGTTACATTGTTACCACATGGCTAAGGTACATTGTTAAAGGCACAGCTTTACAGAACACAACACTTGGTGAGGAAATGTCCAAATTTATTAACAATTACATCTGACCACATCCTCCATGCTTTGACCCCACCTTACATTAATAGCCCTTGCCAACTGCTGGCTTAAGGCCTCCCAAATTGAAGTTACAGGTGCCAGTCTGAAATATGTTCCAATCCCTGTTCTTCCTCACATCATGGAAGCCATCTGGATACTGTTACAGGGAGTGCTCACAATAACCAGCTGCATATTCTGTGTCAATCAGGTGTTTTTTTCCAGTTGATGCAGGAGGAGCAGCCCATGGAAAAGGAGTCTTCCTCTTTTCTGCAGTACGAGTAGAAGGCATGGGGTGCAGTGATGCACTGCAGCAGGTTCTGTCAGGTTCTGCAGAACTGGTAGCAGAAATTCCCCCCAGGCCACGCCCACTTGGTTGGCCACGCTAATCTCCATAGCCCATAATGCAGGATGTTTGGCCATGCCCTCAGATTTGGCTCCACCCATATGATTTGGCCCCACCCACAGAGTAGGTAGTAAAAAAAATTGCAGTGCATTGCTGATGGGGTGATGATGACAGCATTTTCAGCCAGAAAACAGTACAAGAGGTTTGAGATCTTCCCCATAACCCATGGCAAATTGCAGCTCCTGCAGCTATAATCTATTCCTTGCTGGAACAGGCCATAGCCCATCCAGTCCAGCATTCTGTCTCACACAGTGGCTCACCATTTCCTTCAGAGTATTCCCAAGCAGATGCCTTCACCTGTTTAGGATTGCCTGGAAATGGAATTGAGAGATATCCTGCCTTTCTCTCCAACCCGGAGGTTGTCCTTAGGTATCCAAAATTATAGCCATTGATACCCTTGTCCTCCATGAATTTATCTAATCCTTTCTTAAAGCTGTAAAGACTGACAGCTGTCACCACTTCTTCTGGCAGGGAGTTCCATAGACCAGTTATCCTCTGGGTGAAAAAGTACTTTCTGTTATTTGTTTGAGAACTAGTACCCAAAGGTTTCATGGAGTGCCCTCTAGTTCTAGTGTTGTGTCATAGGGAAAACAGTTTTTCCTTATCTACTTTGTCCACACTGTGGACAAAGGAAGAATTTTTAAGGAAGAATTTTAAATAAAAATCACAGAATATTGAATGCATATTTGTTCCATAATTATACTGTGGGTCATGATGAAAATATAACATTTCCCCACAAAATGCAGCATGAAGAACACAGAACATGCTCATATGTGGGTGAACTCCAAGGCACAGAGGCTGTATGATCAGTTTTTAGAGGTCTGTAACAGGGTGGCCACAGAACCAAAAAGGGAGGGCATGTGTTACCCCAAAAGAGTGGACAGTACTGCCCTGCATTCAGCTACAGACTTTGATGCATATGTGAAACGCAAAATGGAAGGGGACTCGACTTCTCCTGGGACAGGCTAGTACTCCTGAACTTCCTCTTCAGAAGAGGTTTGCTCAGCTGGGTGAGGCATGACCAGTGATGCACTCTAAAAAAATTTACTACCACCTCTGTGGGCGTGACCAAATCTGTGGGCATGGCCAAATCTGTGGGCATGGCCAAATCTGTGGGTGTGGCCAAATCTGGCCATGTGACTTTGTGGCCAATCTACATGGCCATGAAAACGTCTGCAAACACAGACAGCACTGGCTCTTTGGCTGTAAATGGAGATGAGCACTGCACCTAAAGTCAGATATGACTGGCTTTTGAGCAAGGGAAAGCCTTCTACGCATGCGTAAAAGCGACTTGCGCAGAACCATTCTGCGCAGCTCACTTCTCCGCATGCGTAGAAGGCTTTTGCGCATGCGTAGAAGGCTTCTACGATCCCCTTCTGCACAGAAGCCTTCTATGCATGCGTAGAAGTGAGCTGCGCAGAAGGGATGCAGCACAGTAACGCCTTTTCCCCCGCTGCCAAATTCCAGAGTTTCGGCAGCTCTGGGCGGTAAATGGTGAAAATCGGTGCCAAAAAATGGGAAATCCCAGCCAATCCGGGAAGGTTGACAGGTATGCCGAGGAAGCAGCCTCTGCTCATTCCCATCACTGCAAAAGCCTCTAGCAAGCTGGATTCCTGTGTTGAAGAAATTTTCCAAGCCTTCTCCATTTCAAAATCCATGGCACTGGAAGGGTAAACTTGGGGTGCCACACTGATGTCTGCCTTGACACACTTTGCTGGGAGAGTCCCTTGGTGCGCCAAGGCTCATGTAAGCGCAGCACCCCAAGTTTACCCTTCCAGCACCGCAGATTTTGAAACAGAGGCGGCTTGGAAAATTCCTTCAACGCAGCGATCTAGCTTGCAAGAGGCTTCTGCAGCGCTTGGAACAAGGCCATGGCAGAAAAGGGCAGGGAGCAGCAGCAGGGTGCTTCAGTGGCAGGGCTCTTTAGCTCTTCCTCCTCTGCCCCTAACGTCAGTGGCAGGGTGCTTTAGTGGTGCAAGGTCTGCCCAGGCAGCAGTGGTGTGTCTTCCTCCTCCCCCTCCTGCCCCAGGTGGGATGCCCAAACATCCTGTGCAATGGGGTAGGGAACAAAGCCCCTTGTTTTCCCTTCGAAACAGGGGATAGCCAATTGGCCTTGAATTGCTAATGCAGGGATGTGTGAGATGGTCCATACCTTCACTCCTCATCTAGGAATTGGCTCTTTGCAGCATTGCAGCCTGAATTCCTGGGAGCTGGATCCCTCGGTGCTGAACTATTGTTCAGTGTGAGCGGGTTAGCAATTCTCCCCTTTCAGACTCCCAGTTGTAATTTGGGAGGTCTTAAAAAACTACTTGAAAAGGAAATTCTTTTTGTAGTTTTATTGTAAAGAAATAGCATGAATCCAGAATATAAAAATATAGTTATGCATCCTAACTCTCTGGTTTAGCTAGAGTACATTTCTGGAAAGATAGAATATTTTTCAAAGTATATAGTAAGCACTTCTTATGCGGCAAAGCCGCCCATAGCATAAAATAGCTTGGTGGTTCTGGCAGGCAGCCTGGCTAACGGAATCCTAAACCTTTCAGGATTAGGATCGTTCCTCCTAATTTGTTTACATAAAGATCCCTTTATATAGGGCTTTCATGGGAACCTTTGAAATTCAATGTGCATTGTACATGCATCAATGATGTGATTGACAGATCACAAAGCACCCCAAGATTATGATCCAGACATCTGCACCTGGTTCCATATCTTGGCTTGGAAATTCCCTGGTGGCGGGAATTTTACCCCATAACCCAAACATGGCATTACAGTTTGCATTCTTTCACATTGTTGACTCTCCAGAGTACAGTGTTTGCTTGCTAGCTAGCAAAATAGATTTCTCTAGCAGAGAAAGACTGCGTCTGCTAAAATGAAGCAAACAGTTATTTAGTGTTCAAGGAATGAAGAAGCAGGCGAATGAAGTAGTGAAATTCAGCTCTTTATTAGTGGGGTTTGAACACAGTTTAGATGGGGCAAAACGGACTTATATACACTATAAACAGTAACAGTAGCAATAATACAACAAGCCTATTGGCTAACAGAGTGTGCACATTTTTCGATCCTCTTATTTGCATAAGAATAGATACATGAGAAAAGATACATTCTGCACCTATAAACAGTAACAGTAACAGTAACAATAATACAACAAGCCCATTGGCTAACAGAGTGTGCACATTTTCGATCCACTTATTTGCATAAGAATAGATACATGAGAAAAGATACATTCCACTCCTGTCAGAAAACACAGTTAACATACATAACAAGTTCAAAATGGATTCTAGCTGGCTGCTAGAATTGAACCCCAAATTGAGCACAAAGCTAAGCAAAGCATTGCCATATTTTTACATATCAAGCATCATATTAAAACACTTTAAATTTAATGCATCTTGAGTTATGGAATCCTTGACAGATACAGCCCCATGTTGGGATGATGAGATCCCTTCCTGCCCAACAAGCCTGGCCAAATCTCTTCCTACCATCAGTGCTTCTGACCTCACAGGTATGACCCCCTTAATTGGTTGCCAGATTTTGGGGAATGATTATCCCCTTTCCTAGAAATGCAGCCTTTTACAACAGAATATATGTGTATATATAGTATCTTTGAGAGCCAATGTAGTGTATTGGATTGAGTTTCAGACTAGGATTCAGCCAAGAGTTCAAATTACTGCTCAGCAATAAACACTCCTTTAAAATGTACTCTGAACATACTATGAAGGTTGCCATGAGGTTGTCAGGTGTGACTTTCACTTGATATAGTTTTGTCAATTGGAGTACTTATATACAGTATGGATAATTAAAAGGGGGATGTCCCCTTAATTTTAAAATGCTATTTTTATGGATGATGAGAAGAATAAAGTCAATTACAGCTCAGTCTTTTACAAGTCTACTCAGAAGACTCACTATATTCAATTATATAGTGAGTCTTCTGAGTAGACTTATAAAAGACTGAGCTGTAATGTTTTTTCTCTCCTCACCGCCCCAGGCTTTTTTTTTTTAATTTTTTTTTAGCTTTTATTAAGAACTGAAATAATACAAAAACAAATAATGAAAATAATACAAAAAATAATACAGTAACAAATCTATACATTATAAAAAATATCTAAAGCAATAAAACAATATAACCCGACCACCTGTGCTCTGTCGGGGAATGTCGGCAGGGGTTTCTTGACCATTTACCTTCAATTCTGTTTCCAAAATTGGATCATGTCAGGGCTTGGGTTAAACTTGTTATCACCTAATAAAGCAAAGTTGACAAAGGGACCCCAAATCTCCCAAAATGGTGTCTTTATTGGTAACCCCTTTTTCTGGTGAACTTGGATAGTTAATTTCTCATTGAGAGCCAATTGCCAAACATCTGCGTACCATCTAACTTTATTAATATTATTTCCACTCTTCCATTCCTTGGCAATTAGCTGTCTGGCAACCATCAATAAAGATAACAATAATTCTTTTTTATTATTTTCCAGATGTAAATCATCCACTTCACCTAGTAATACTATCTTTGGACTTAGCACTATTGTTATGTTTAATATTTTATTCAATTCTTCTTCTATAACATCCCAGAAATTCCTCATTTTATCACACAGCCACCACATATGAATGTAAGTCCCTTTTCCTTTATTACATCTCCAGCATAAATCAGAGTTTTTATTATTTATTAAATGTAATTTGGCTGGAGTGAGATACCACTTCCAAAGTACTTTACAATTATGTTCTTTTTCCTTTATTGAGAGTGATTTCATACTTCTATGAGTCCATTTCTTTTTCCAGTTCTCATCTTTTATTACGATTCCCAAATCCTCCTCCCAAGTTTTTTTAAGCCAGTGCTGAGTATCTTCACTAGAATTTAGCAACTGATAAATCTTACCCACTAAACCTTTTAAATTCTTTTTACCATTCCTTACTTCAAGAGTCAGATTTTCAAAGGGGGTTGATGCCCGATTTATTGTATTGTTTTCCCTCATCATTCTATTCCACGCCTCCATCTGTAGTTCTTGCAACCAGTTTAAGCCTAACTCCGCATAAATACTTTTTCTTTGGAAGATGGTATTACAATTATCAATCCAATCCGTGATTAACAGAGCTTTTTTGCGTGTTAAAATTTCTCTTGTACTTATTGTTACCTCTAAAGGGCAATTTTGTTGATCTAAAATTTCCATTATGGGCGAAGAATTTGGAGATAATATTGGTTTTAATCCTTTCCATATTCTGAATATATTCTTTAAAGAAAAATTACAAAATTGGGGATTAGTTCTTATCTCACCTAAAAATAATTCGCCCTTCCAATTTCTAAACTCTATATAATCTAATTCATACTTTTGCGCATAATTTTGACTTAATAATTTAATAATTCTCTTTAAATTGAAAGCTCTGTAATAGAGTTTAACATTCGGGATATTTAGCCCTCCCAGCTTGTTTTTAAAATACCATAAACTTTTATTAATTCTTGGCTTTTTTCCGTTGTTACAGATTTCATTTATCAATTTCTGCCAGATTTTAAGCTCTGTTTCTTTTATTTGTATTGGTAAATTTTCAAATAAAAAGTTTAGTTTTGGCATAATTTTCATCCTGCACAAATTTATCATCCCAAACCCTTAATTTTAAAATGCTATTTTTATGGATGATGAGAAGAATAAAGTCAATTACAGCTCAGTCTTTTACAAGTCTACTCAGAAGACTCACTATATTCAATTATATAGTGAGTCTTCTGAGTAGACTTATAAAAGACTGAGCTGTAATGTTTTTTCTCTCCTCACCGCCCCAGGCTTTTTTATCTTTTATAATAGTTTAAAGTTTCTATAATATTTTTACTATATATAATAGTTTTAAAGTTTTGTCTCAGTTTTTAAAAAAACAACTCCTAAAGGACTTTTAAATTCAAGTTCTTTTATACTATCAGTGATTTTTTCCTTGCTGTGTTTAGCCTTCCTGGAATTTGATCAGAGAGCTGGTATACTTACGTTGTTCAGCTTATCATTGGAATTGCCACAGTTTAATTTCATCTGCAAGCCGTTGACTATGTGTTCCTGACTCTGACCGAAGCAACCAAGGTCAAACAAAGTATTTGGTGGTTTTAGTGTTTTGCACGGAAGCCAAAGAAGGAGTCGCAGTGAGGACTAACACAGGTTTATTGGTTGATGATCAGGATGAACATGTGGTAATGGTGGAGGTACATCACATTATATACAGTAGTGCAATACATTTGAATCTTGTTGCACGGTAGCTTATTGGCTGCTACCGGCGTGACGTCGTCCAAGTCATGCCCCTCTTCCGTAGTTGTTTGCTAGTGCGGGAGAGTTCCCGCGGCTGTTGGTGATTTGAGGAATGAGAACCATGTGAGTTGAACGCTCGCAGCTGCCCTCTATGGGCAGCTTACTCGCGTTCCTTTAACAGCTGGGCTACATTGTAATTGGGGTCAGGTTACATTCATACATTTCTTAAAGCAACATTGTACATACATAACATCCCTCCCCCCTAGGATGGGACGAAGTCCCTCAACCATTGTGGCTTGCCGCCTGGGGCGTGCGGCCGCTTGACTTAACACTGGGGAGCCTGGTTCTGCGGAGTCCTGTCCTGCAACGGAAAGGGGGGACTCATTAGTGGCTCGGTGTGGGCTCTGCGGTAACCTTGCATTGGGGGACGGGAATGGAATGAACAGTTGGGAAGTGAACCCCTGCCTACCGTTTGAGGAGCTTGGGGTCCCCCCAGTACGAATCTCGGGACCGACGAAAAGGCCCTCATGGCCTCGCCACCCCCCGTTACCTGCCCGGGAGTTCTAGAGACTGTGGTGGGCGGACTCCCCCCCCCCCCGTTGCCTGTCTTGGGGGTGTTTGTCTCCGGGGAGCTGGCGCTATGGAATATTCTAAAGCAAAAGGACTGGGGGGACTGGAGGTACCTGGGGCTGAACTGAAACCCCTCTTCTCGCTAGGACGGGTGGGGGACCACTCCGCTACACCCCCCTGGTACTGCAACTCAAAATCATAATCAAGCTGATCCCTCTCTTTCAAAGTATCCTCCTCTGTGGAACCCAGGATATGCATTTGTATCCGCGGGTTCCGCCGTGTCTCCCCCTTGGGTAATGCGGGTGGGGGAGGACCCTAACGCTGATTCCCCTTCCCTGGTGACTCGCCTTCTGAGTTGGTCGGCGTGCCTTCTCCAGAGTAGGCCCGAGCTAGTCTCGACCCTGTAGGATACTGGCCCCGTCTGCTCAACGATTGTCCCTGGAACCCACACTGGCCCCGAGGCCGTGTAGTTCCTGCAGTGAACCGGGTCCCCTACCGAAAAACTTTTGGAGCTCTCTCCCCCTATGTTTATATTCCTTCCTTCATCCTCCACCCTGGACGGATCCATCCGGTCAAAAGGTGTTACTGGACGCCTCCTCATGAGGAGTTCGGCTGGGGAAAAACCTGAGGCTAGGGGGGTTGTCCTGTAACAGATGAGGAACTGACACAGATGAAGGTTCAACTCACCGGGACCCATGCGCCGCAGTGCGTCTTTCGTAGTGCGCACTTGGCGCTCTACCTGACCGTTTGTGGCGGGGTGAAACGGGGCAGCGGTAATGTGCCTGATGGCGTTCCGCTCAATAAACGTCTTGAACTCTGCAGACATGAAGGTACTAGCGTTATCGCTAACAAGGACGTCTGGCAGGCCGAAACAGGCAAAAAGCTTGCGCAACTGTTTAATGGTTGCCGCAGAGGAGGTGCTGTTCATGGGGATTACCTCCAACCACTTGGAGTAGGAGTCGACTACCAGCAGAAACATGGCCCCGCGGAAAGGGCCAGCGAAGTCAACATGAATCCGGGACCATGGCCCGCGGGCCGTGTCCCATTCCCTATGGAGTAACCGGGACTCCTCGGGCCGAGAGCTCTGGCAGCTCTCACACGTGCCCACTAAACGTTCTATATCTGCGTCTATCTGGGGCCACCAGAAGAAACTCCTGGCCAGAGCCTTGGAGCGCACGATCCCCGGGTGACTGGTATGCAGTAGCTTCAGTACCTTGGCCCTCAGTTTCTCTGGGATAACTACCCGCTGGCCCCAGAGTAAGCAGCCCCTTTCCAGGGAAAGCTCTACTCTCCGCCTGACGAATGGCTTGAACTGTTCCTCGGGGGGAGTAGTGGGCCACCCTTTCCTCACCCAGGAACTAACTTGGGCCAGCACCTTGTCGGCCGCCGTGGCTTTGGCGAGGTCGGCCGGGAGAATGGGGGGTGAGTCGAGAGACTCGATCAGTAGGACTTGGTGGTCCTGCTCTACCTCGCATGTGGGGTCCCCTACACTTGGGAGGGGAGATCGGGACAGTGCGTCCACATGGGAGATCTCCTTCCCTGGGCGATAGACCAGCTCGTACTGGTAGGCGTTGAGGAAGATGGCCCAACGCAGCATCCTGGGGGAGAGAATTTGCGGTGTGGGTTTGCCGGTAGTGAAGATCCCAAGAAGTAGATTGTGATCCGTCACTACCGTAAACTCGCGGCCGTATAAAAAGTCATGGAACTTTTTCGTTCCCGCAATAATGGCTAGGGCCTCCCTATCAGTTTGCGCGTAATTGCGCTCGGCCTTCGAGAGGGACCTTGAGTAGTACGCTACTGGGGCTTCCCGCCCGCTCTCCAACACGTGGCATAGAACCGCCCCCACCCCCACTGGGGACGCATCACAGACTAGAACTACTGGTTTCCTAGGGTCAAAGTGGGTCAGGACAGCACTCGAGGATAGGAGTGCCTTCAGTTCCCTAAAAGCTTTCTCTTGCCTATCTCCCCACCGCCAAACCGCCTCTTTCTTCAATAGTGCATGCAGTGGCTCAGCAACGGATGCCTTCCTCGGCAGGAAGGAATGGTAAAAATTTAAGAGCCCTAGAAACGACTGCAGCTCCGGTTTCGCGGTGGGGCGAGGGGCGTTTTGCACCGCTGCAACCTTGGACTCGGAGGGCTTGATGCCTTCCGGGGTTACCTTGAACCCGAGGAACTCAACCTCCCTCGCAAAGAAAACACATTTGTCCCGTCTCAGTCGGAGGCCCGCTTTCTCGAATATTGAAAGGACCCTGTCTAGCCTTTGCGCTAATTCTGACTCGCCCCCCGCTGTTATCAACACATCGTCGAAGTATGGGAGGACGCCTGGAAGCCCCTTTAAAAGGCATTCCACGAGGGACTGGAAAATTCCGGGGGCCGAATTCACGCCAAACTGAAGGCGCGTCACCTTAAATGCCCCCTTGTGCGTTACGATCGTTTGCGCAGCGGCAGCAGCCGGGGTTACAGAGAGCTGCTGATATGCCTGCGCCAGATCTAGCTTGGCAAAACACCTCCCCCCATGAAGCGTGGCCAGTAAATGGCTGACCACGGGTACCGGATATGCATTTGGCCGAATGGCCTTATTAATCGTACATTTATAGTCCGCACAAATCCTAACCTCCCCGTTTCATTTAAGGGCTGTCACAATCGGCGTTTCCCACTCCGCCGAATCAACTGGAACCAAAATCCCCTGCCCCACCAATTTGTCCAGTTCCGCCTCGATCTTGAGGGCGAACGGCACTCTTCTTGGCTTGAGGCGTATGGGTCGGATTTCTGGATCCAAGTCAAAGGAGACTGGGGGCCCCTTGTAAGTCCCGAGCCCCTTCTTGAAAACGTCCGGGTGTGCGTTGCACACGTCCCGCATTGGGTCAGTCTCTATGGCGTTAATGCCGGACAGTTCGATTCCTAGGGGAGCGAACCACTGCGTTCCCAAAAGGCAGCACCTCCCCCCCTTGAGGACCACTAGGGGCAGTTTCTCGGAATAATTCTTGAACTTCACCTTGAAGTTCCCCACCCCCAACACTGGGATCCCGTTCCCTTGCACGTCCCGTAGGTGTGACCTCATGGCCCGCAACTCGGGCCGCGCATCTGGGGGAATGCGCATAAACTCCTTTTGGGACAGGATGGAATAGGATGACCCCGAGTCTATCTCCATCCTCACTGGGACCCCCTGTAACTGTACCTCTATGAAAAAACGCCGGTGCTCCAGGCCCACGCGGTTCACGCCTGCCATGCTGTGGTCGTCTGAGACCTTCCTGGTGCCGGCCGCCTTCCGTTGGTGCGTCTGGGAATGGTTCGAATTGCCCTTGTTCTCGACTCGCCCGCGCCTGCACACTCGGGCGATGTGCCCCTTTCGGCCGCAGTTGTGACACTCGGCCTTCCAGAACGGACACCTCGTGCGGTCGTGGGACGCCCCACAACCGTCGCAGCGGCGGTCTTGCCGCTTGCGGGTCTGTCGCTTCTCTCCTCGCTTCTTGACCCGCTGGACGTCGTCGTCCTCACTGGAGCAGGGGTCTGCCGTGGTGGACGACTCCTCGGACGCTGTTGGTGTGCCGGCGGGCGGCTTGGGGGCCCGCCAGGCCGTTTTCGCTGGTGTCCGCCGGGCCGCCTGTACTGGTGACTTGGCCCTTTCGGACGTGGCCCCTCGGGACTTGAACACTCTGACCCCGCTCCTGGCCGCTTCGGCCGCTTGGGCCTCCCACAGTACCTCGTTGAACGTGAGGTGGTAGTCGCGGGTCATGAGCTTCCGCTGAAGCTCCTCGTCCCTCAGGCCACACAGCATACGGTCTCGGAGAGCCTGGTCCAGGTCGTCCCACTGGCAGTGCACCGCTGCAAGCCTGAGGGCCGCCGCGTAGGCGGACACGGATTTGCCCGGTCGCTGGTCTCGCCTGTGGAACGCGACCCGGGCCGGGAAGATCGACACGGGAGGCTGGAAATTCTCACCCAACAGCCCCAGCATGCGGTCGATGGGCACCTCTTCTACCTTCTTGGGGGCCACCAGGTTCATCAGGATGCGCAGCGTGGCCGGCCCCACCTGGGCCAGGAAGTAGGAGCGCATTCTCGCGGCGGCGGCGACGCCCGCGTCTTCCATCACGTGCCGGAACTGGCACTCGTAGAGCTCCCATTGTTCGGGCTCGCTGACATCGAACTGGTAAGGCTTGACCTTGGGATTCGCCATTATCCCACCTTCGTCGCCAATTTAGTGTCTTGCACGGAAGACAAAGAAGGAGTCGCAGTGAGGACTAACACAGGTTTATTGGTTGATGATCAGGATGAACATGTGGTAATGGCGGAGGTACATCACATTATATACAGTAGTGCAATACATTTGAATCTTGTTGCACGGTAGCTTATTGGCTGCTACCGGCGTGACGTCGTCCAAGTCACGCCCCTCTTCCGTAGTTGTTTGCTAGTGCGGGAGAGTTCCCGCGGCTGTTGGTGATTTGAGGAATGAGAACCATGTGAGTTGAACGCTTGCAGCTGCCCTCTATGGGCAGCTTACTCGCGTTCCTTTAACAGCTGGGCTACATTGTAATTGTAGTCAGGTTACATTCATACATTTCTTAAAGCAACATTGTACATACATAACAGTGGTAAAGGTGGAATCGGGGCAAACTGCTGTCTCAGAAAATGGGGAAGAGGGAAAAGCAACAAGGAGCCAGCCTGGGTTCACAGCATTTTTTAAAGACAGTCAAACAAATGAAAATTGATGAACTCTTTGTGAAAGAAGAGATAGTAAGTAAGCTCTCCAAAATTCCAACTCAAAACAGAAATGAGAAAGCAGCAGCTGGAAGCAGATTTAATAGAGTGGACTGACTCTGTGTCAACTTGCCACCTCTCCCACTCTATCAGCTCTCGAGTTCCTCTTACAAAAAACAGCAAGGGGTGAGCAATGGGAGAAGCTTCTGGCTGGTGACAGCACAACTGAGTTTATGGCAAAACAATGCCTTCTTACATGTCAGACTGTGACTTCAGTTTTTGAGCAGTTGGCGTCCACTGCAAAAATTAGATATTTTAAAGTTTGATTTTGAAGCCTTCTCAAGTAAGCAATCAGAAAGATTGACAGTATTTCTTGAAACACAACCTCAAACAGATATTCTAGCTAAGTAATCTTCCCTATGGCATGTAACAATCCGCTTACTCCCAGTTAGAACCTGGTAGTCCTCCGGCCTCCTGGCAATGGGATTGCGCCTGATCCTACCTCCCTGGCCTAGATCGGACCCAGCAGTTCAGAGCTTTTCCTATCAGTGTGCCCAGTCACTCCTGACCGAAATCTAGATAGTGAGCAAAGGGTGCAAGTGAGTCTAGTGTAGATTCAGGTAAAGTGTGCCAAGTAATCACTCCAGATTCTCTTCAGGCATTTTAAAAGTGTATTGAAAGCATAGCTAGATTCAGGATACAGTCTATTTCAAAGCAAAGAAATAAAGCAAGCTGCATGTTCCAGGGATAGCCAATAGGCCTTCCTTTCTAACAAGCTTCTACATTTTGCCAGCTGGCAAAGCACACCTTCCAGAGAGTGTCTGGGTGTGTGTGTGTCTGCATGATATCTCCTCCTACTAGGGTGGTCCATCTTTACATGGAAAAATAATAATAATCAACTGGGAAGTCACACCACCCTCTTATTTTGTTACACATTTCTATACCATTATGTTGTCAAAGTTTGAATGTCCTAACTTAATTAGAAGATGGTGCTCGTCGACCTGAAAATATCAAATTTTACTGAAAAATTACTAATTTCATTAGGAACTGGGAAATTAATAAAAAAACAGATACACATTGAAGCTGAGGTTTATTTTACTTTTAAAACAATACCTCAACACAGGTAAGACAAAAAAAACTTATATTATTTTTATTGCCTTTGCCTTCCTTGTTTAAAATTATGTTAACTAAGGACTTTAGTTGTTTTAGTGGAAACCATCTTCCTATTTTGTTCAACGACATGTAGGAGAAATTGCTTTTCATCTTCATCTTTACTGATTATCTTATTATAATCTTCAAATAATTTAACACCTCTTTCAGCTGTATCATTTACTACACATAGCTTGTTAACTCGATCTTTGCCATGAAGATAATCAATATTTTCGACCCAAGACTCTGGAGGCAACTGCAAGAATGAGTCTTTAATGTCTAGAAGAGAAAGTGTTTGTAATGATCTCTTCGATGCAAGGGTTCCTAAGTTTGTCTGGTAGTTAAATCAGCAGGACTGCCTCTTACCAAGTGAGAGCCAGCTTCAGCATTCATTCCTTGAACAATGGCTGCTTTCTCGATACTTGTTACTTTGTCGGAAAATAAGGCAAGGCCTACAAGCTCATCGGACAAGTACCACAAGTGATGCTCTAAGGCAGCTCGTGCCGCAATTCCAATTTCAGAATCAATGGCGTCATAAGATTTGAAAATTTTCCATAGTTGTAGGTCACCTCCTGGTGCTTCTGCTGCCAAAGGAGCTTCAGTCCAAGCTTTGGTGTAAATAAGTGCACGAAAACTGACAAACTGAGAAATCTGCTTCTCCTCGTTTTTGGTCAGTTTGAACACATCATGTTGGCTTCTAAACAAAAAGATCTTTGTGACATATAACAGTTTTGCCATCCAACGCACATGATGAATTGGTCCTGGGGATCGCCAGTGAATCTTCGTAGGTGGTCTGTTCAAAACAATCATTGTGAGATCTATAAGCTCGTAGTAATCATCTCTGATTTGTTTTCCTCTAGTCACAGAACTTATAAGGTTTTCTAAAGTACTTTGAGCAAATCATTCTGTATTTGAGCTTAAAGCAAGGCCTTCATAGTGGTCATGTGATATGTTTTCCCAAACACCTTTGAACCTTTTGAATAACAGGATCTCTGGAGAACTTGATGGTCCAAAGCACAATTTATATATTTTAGAAAGTATTATTTTTAACATGTGATCTCGACAAGCAAGCCATAAGAGATCACGGCCAATTCTTGCTTCTTGCCCGGATTTGATCTTTTACATTCCAGCAGTCCAACAATTCAAAAATAGCATTAGCTGTTTGTTCTCCCATTCCTGCTGCGAATTTTGGTACACCTAGCAATTTTTCACAACCATTTCCAGAGACCAGTACCGGAAAACAGTCTGCTTTTTTATTTCCTAATAGATCAGGCAATATTTTTCCATCCCAATGTACTACAAGCGGATAATTTGGCAAGAACATTTCCTTAATGTTGGCATTAAATTCTGCTCTTGCTCTTTTTCAAGCCTGTCAAATCGTGTTACAAGAAACCAGGAGAAAGAGCGGATATTGACCAAGGGCAGTGGCAAGTGGAATCATCAGACACATTGCTTCTCTATAATTTTGTTCTGATCTAGAGCACTGGTAACATTGGTCTGAAAATCCCACTAGTTGAAGGGAAGCCATCAGTACTATCACTGACACACAGCATCTTTTTTTGGCAAAGGTATGTATTCCTCTTCTTTGTCTGTGGCGCTAGAAGAGTTACTGGAGCTGTAATCAAGTAGTTGTTAGCTTGAAACTACCGAAACAGAAGCAAAATTTTCAACAGCCTTTAGCCTCAGCTCCTCAGCTCTTTGCTTGCATTTTTGAATGCTTTCTTTTCGTTTCTCAAGCATCTTATCTACTGAAGTCATGATCATCTTTCGCTTGCATCTTTGATCAACAAGAAAGTCTATGTCCTCTGTGATCTTGAGTTCAAGGCGTCTGCATGGGCAATATCAAACACCTTATCTAGCTCTTTCATAAATGTATTCTCTTGATCTTGAGAAGCTTGTGTTTTATTTTTTCTTTAAAAGCAGCCAGTTTTTATGAATTTTATCAAGTTTTTCAATACAGTGTTTCGCTTGTCTAGTTGGAATGCCAGATTTCTTCCATACGTCTATTACTTCCTCGATGTGCAGATGTGCAGAATCTCTCACACTTTTTGTTACCTTTAAGAGCTAGTGATGACGTAATAGCACTTGTCATAGTGTTGGAAGTTGATTAAAACGTGTTAATGGCTCCAAGTCCCGACAATCGAGTAGAAAAATGACATCTTTATGACGTGATGAGGAACTCATTCTAAATCAGTTGTACACAAATTCCAATTAGTTTAAATGTCTTAGTCTCACCTTTATCTTATAAACATCTTTTCAACTTTATTTTATGTCAGCAGAGATCACATCAACATATGTTCTATACCTGTAACAAAGAACGCTCATGTTAACGTTTTTTCCATCTCAATTCAAAAATAAACACATCTTGAGCACGGCCTTACGCTAAAGCTAGAAAGCTGGAATTTCACAAAGTCAATATAGTAGGTGCATGTAACAAAACTATGGGGTGGCCCAAAGAAAAAAATAAATATATATATTTTGGACCACCCTACCTCCCACAGGATCCACCTTTTGGCCCTCCCCCTTAGAGATTCCAAACAATTATGTTACAGCAAGACATGTCAATCACACAATAGGTCTCATCTTAACCTATAAAATCAAGGGTTAACCGTTGGAACTTTGTATAGGCTCCTTAGCCAGGCCCCAGTAACCCGCACTCACCATTCGTGCACACAGCCGAACTGGGTACACAGGTAAATGCAGGATTGAGAATTATGCCAGGGGGGCAAGAGCCCCACAAACGCGAATAAACTAAATCAACTTCAATACCCAACGTTCTTTGTGCCGCGCCGCGCTGCAGCCAATCAGGCGGAGAGGCGCGACCACAAAGAATTTTAATTTTAATTTAATTATCACATTTATATACCGCTCACTCGGCCAAAGCCAACTCAGGGCGGTTCACAATAAAAATTAAAAACACAAGTTAAAACAGTTAAAACAGTTAAAACTACCCACCCCCTAAAAACAAGGGCTGCAGGATCCAAAGGCACCATGGGGAAGAGTTCTTCTACACCAACCACCCAATGGCGGTTACCCTTCCACCTGCACCCCACACTTGACCCGCCAGCCAGGTTTTAAGATCTTTTCTGAAAGGCAGCAATTCCGTCCGGAGACGTAGCTCTGTTGGCAGGAGGTTCCAGAGGGCCGGTGCAGACACGGAGAAGGCTCTCCTCCTTGTGCCAGAGAGGCGAGCCCCTCTGGCTGATGGAACAATTAGAGAGCCCCTCCGGTCCGCTCTGGTTGGACGGACAGACGTCCTCAGGGCGATGCGGTCTCTTAGGTAACCCGGCCCACTACCATATAGGGCTTTAAAGGTCAAAACCAGCACCTTGAATTGCACCCGGAGACAAACTGGCAACCAGTGCAGCTCCCGGAGCAGTGGCAAAGCACGGGCATAACGCCCACACCCCATCACCACCCGGGCTGCCGCATTTTGGACCAGCTGTAGCCTCCGAATGGTCGTCAAGGGCAGCCCCATGTAGAGCGCATTGCAATAATCTAGTCTGGAGGTAACCAGAGCGTGAGTGACCATGAGCAAGGAGTCCCGGTCCAGGAGTGGGCGCAACTGGCGGATCACCCGAAGTTGGGCGAAAGCCCTCCTGGTCACAGCCGCCACCTGTTCCTCTAGCAGTAGCCGTGAATCCAGGAGGACCCCCAAGTTGCGCACTGGGTCTGTCTGGGGCAAAATAGCCCCATCCAGAACCAACGATGGTAGCTCCCGGGTTAACGCAGAACCCCCTATCCATAGCCACTCAGTCTTGCTGGGATTCAGTTGTAGCCCGTTAGCCCCCATCCAGACCCCCACAGCTTCCAGGCATCTGGAAAGGACTTTGACGGCATCACTGAGGTCCCCATGGGCCGAGATGTACAACTGAGTGTCATCCGCGTACTGATGGTACCGCACCCCATGGGAACGAATGATCTCACCCAGCGGCTTCATGTAGATGTTAAATAGGAGAGGAGAGAGCACCGAGCCCTGAGGCACCCCCCATTTGAGGGGCCTAGGACTGGACCTCTCACTCTCCAACCACACCGACTGGGTACGACCCCTCAGAAATGAGGAAAACCAGGACCACACATTACCCTGGATTCCCAATCCTCGGAGCCGTCCCAGAAGGATACCGTGGTCAACGGTATCGAAAGCCGCTGAGAGGTCAAGAAGAGCAAGGACGGATGGGTGACCACCGTCCCGCTCCCGCCAGAGATCATCCATCAGTGCGACCAATGCCGTCTCGGTACCATATCCCGGCCTGAATCCTGACTGAAAGGGGTCCAGATAATCCGCTTCATCCAGCACCCCCTGCAGCCGACACGCCACTGCCTTCTCCAACACCTTCCCTAAAAAGGGGAGGTTAGAGACAGGCCTATAGTTGGTTAGGACAGCTGGGTCGAGGGAAGGTTTCTTCAGGAGGGGGCGCACCAAAGCATGCTGAGAAACGCACCGTGGCCAATCAAAAGCAAGCCACAGGGAAAAAACGCAGCACAAACACAAACCACAAACCCATTGCTACAATCCCCAGAGTCCTGCATGCCATGACCACACAGAACGCTGAGGAATCCAGCGTGCAAAAAATAAAAAAAACTCACCGCCTCACAGCCACAAACACCAGCTGGACTTCTTTCCCTCCCCAACGGCGCCTGAAGCTCCCGATCATCGGAATTTCCCATTTAATGTCAGTAGGTGGGGGGGCAATCACCCCCTCCGCAGGTTTCCCTGGGGTTGGGAGGTTTGTGGGGACAAAAGGGGTATGTCCCCCCAACCCTACTGGACCTAGGAGATCAGGGAGAGTGGATCGATTCCACTCCCACCCCTAAGAAAAACTCCGTTTTTAAAGAGAAGAAACCAAGCGGTTTCTTCTCTTTAAAAACGGAGTTTTTTTTAAGGAGGGGGGGAATCGATCCACTCTCCCTGGTCTCCTAGGTCCAGAAGGGTTGGGGGGACATACCCCTTTTGTCCCCCCAAACCTCCCAACCCTAGGGTAGCCAGCGGAGAGGGGGATCGCAAGTCCCCACCCACTGATATTAAAGGGGAAACCCCGATCTACTTTTACGAATCCACACAATCAAAGCACCATAACACAATAAATCCCCCCTCCCCGCCACCTAGCCAACCCTTCCTAACCCCCAATGACCATGCCCCCCTCCCCACCACCTAGCCCACACTTCCTAACTCCAACCGACCATGCCCCCCTCCCCACCACCTAGCCCACATTCCTAACTCCCGACCATGCCACCCTCCCCACCACCTAGCCCACCCTTCCTAACTCCAACTGACCACGCCCCCCTCCCCACCACCTAGCCCACCCTTCCTAACCCCCAACAACCACGCCCCCTCCCCACCACCTAGCCCACCCTTCCTAACTCCAACCGACCACACACCCCTCCCCACCACCTAGCCCACATTCCTAACTCCCGACCATGCCCCCCCACCACCTAGCCCACCCTTCCTAACTCCAACTGACCACACACCCCTCCCCACCACCTAGCCCACCCTTCCTAACCCCCAATGACCACACTCCCCTCCCCACCACCAAATAAATAAATTTTTACAAAATTACTAAAAACACAGTCAAAAACATCCAAAAATAGACAAAAACAACACCAAAAAACAATATGAAGTAAACAAAAACACAATCAAAAAGAAAACAAACAGTCAAAAAATAGAAATTCGAACAAAGCCCCCCAAAAATAAAGAAAACAAGCAAACTTATGAAAAGATGTCCTACCTCCACAAGGACAAGAAAAGAAATGAATAAAGAAAGAGACTACTTACCAAAAGAAGCTCCACCCAGAGGCCAGGAGAGAAAAAACAGTCAAAATACAATAACCCCTACCAGCACCACCTGCTGGCCACAATAGTAAAAACAATTCAAAAACACACAACAGCCCCAAACAAAAGGCCACAAGAGTAACAACAAATCAAAAACATAACACAAATTCACAATTTTACACAAAAGGTTACAACAACACGAACAAGTCAAAAAAATTACACCAAAACACACCTTAACACAAATCACAAACATATGTCAATAAAATACAATAGAAACTTTTAAAAAATCCTGTGCTGAGTTTTAACTCAAATTAAAACCCAAAACATCTAAACACATTTTAAAAACATTGAATGTAAAAAACATTTACTTTTACATTATTAAAATTATTACCTACGGTACAACTAATTAAAAAAAACCTAAAACATTATTCGCTTACATAAAACAATTTGAAAACATTATATCATACTTTGTTCTTTTATTAATCCTAAAAAAAACATAAAAAGCAGATCACAGTTAATAACAGCCAAGCAAAAAAAAAACATAAATAACCATTTTAAAAATTAACATTACAAACTAAGCAATTTTGAAAAAAAATTAACACAATTTAACCTTCCAACACAATTTAAAACAGCCCGGCAACGCCGGGCAACCTCTGCTAGTTTCTTCTACAACATGAGGCAACTATGAGGCACACATTGTTTACATATTTCCACTCTCCCCTGGACTTGAAATCGCCATTTTGAAAAAGACACAGGATATAGTTCATTCCATCACATGGCAAAAGGAAAATAAATTTAAAGCTAACAAAGTGGTCAACTTGTTTACTGATGGAGATGGGCAAGAGTGCAGTGAACAGACTCCACTAAAGTTGACCCGATCTCTGCAATTAAACCAGGTTGCCCTCCTTATATTTATGAACAGCCTCAATTCTGGCTGCTGGCTTTCTAAAAGAGCAGTCATAACCTCTTTGGGACAACTTCTTCGATGTCATCACAATCAGATAGATTTGTATACAGCTGAGTGGTTACCAAGCATGCCTGCCAGTAAGCGAATTTTACTAACTTTTAAGCAACTTACCATACCACACATGTTGCTTAAAGGAGATCATTTCTTGCTACAATTCAGATTGTTCCAATCAGAGTATTTTGTGATGGAGGGGCAACACCCTTGCTCAGACCTGTTCCTTCTAGCCTACACAAATCGTCAAATACCAAGTCTGCTGTTAACAACAGTGTTCCTGACCCCGGTTTGCCTCTGGTCAAATCAGATGATGGTAGTATGATTATTACTTATCAGGAGGCCAATTTGGAGACAGACGAGGCTACATTCATTCGGTCCTTCGGAGTGTTCCCTAAGGTTGAGCAAGTAGACATTCTGCAAAGGCTGGACAGTCTCAAGAAAACTCTCTGGGCTACTATGGCCACCGCCGAACCACTCATTTTGCTCTCAACACCCAAAATACCACCCCAGAAGAATTCTCTCGATAAGGAGAAATAAAACTTCTTTGACACCTCTCTAAAAGTGCTTCACCTAAACAACCTCCCTTCACGAAGGCTTTTGGAGCCCACCCAACAGCCAAGTGGAGTAATAGACTATATCCAACCGTCGGCCACTGCTGCTGCCCCCAGCCTTCAGAAGGAAATAGTCCTTCTTGAGGAGAAGGAAGGGTGTCTTCCCAGCATGGTGGGCACAGGTCTGAATGGTTCAATGATGTTTACAGACAAGGGAACTATAGTTGCAACCATGGTCTGGCGGAGCCTGTGATCTAAAACCAGACTCTCCAGGTACCAATGGCTGCATCTTCCACAATGCTATGGGACAGCTAGATCGGATCACCAGTGACTGACTACAAACATGAACTCAAGTGCCGATGTGTGGTAATTGTGTGGGTTGGTCTCTCCTCTCTTGGAACATCATGGGATGGTGAAGCAAGATGGTGGATCCTGCAAATATCTCTCCAGCTTTGACATTATTTTGCTTCAGGAGTCATGGCTGCTGAATCCACCTATCTTAGGTGGCTATGCCACATATGCTTTGGCGGCAATGGCTTCCAAACATGGCAGAGATAAGAGGAGTCTGGGAATTTTGATTGCCACAATCCTAAATGTAGAGGTGACAGAACGTCCTCCCTGTCTTCATTTGGTTATGGCGATTATCTTTAGATGACATCAAACTTTAATTCGGATGGTCATTGTCTACATGCCCCCTGGTAAGACCAATGCACTGGTAGACAAAGATTGTGAGGATCTAGAGTTATGTATAACTGAGTTATTAAATGCTTACCCAACAGCTTATGTAGTAGTTGGTGGGGATTTTAACACAAGAACAGGACCGGATGACAAGACCTTATATGCTAAGCATAAAATTCTAAACCCTGATTTGGAGTATATGGTATTACCTTACGCAAGACAATCCAAGGATCTTAAATTCAATCATGCAAATTTACTTCTGTCCCAAATGCTGACTCATTTGGATTTATGTATGTTAAATGGTTCAGTAAAAGGGGACTATCCGGTTGAGTATACATTCTGGCCTGGAGACAGAAAGAGTGTAATAGACTATATTATTGTATTTAAAGATTTTGTTCAATTTGTTAGTGAATTCAAGGTCTCACCCTTTTATGACAGTGACCACCTTCTTAAATCTGTTATTTAGCTTTCTGTCAACTAATATGTGGCTAAAAGAAAGGATCAGTGGACCTAGAGATAGTGAAATTAAGCTAACTTAGTTAGATAGAATGCAAATATGGACAGGGTTATTGCAAATTTGATTAACTCTCATACTTTTAGAGAGATATCAAGAACATTTTAGATTGTGAACACTTAGACACGGGGATAAAGATATTTGAGTGTCTGATAGATGAAGTATAACTCGCCTTAAAAAAAGGTGAATGTAAAACAAAAGCAGGTAGCAAGTAACATAAACAAATCATGGTTCAATAAGAAATGTTGTCAAGCCAAGAGTGCTTTACAAGCCAAATATAAAGAACATAGACTCAACTTAACAGATATTACAAGGGATGAATTAAAGGAAATGAAATCCCATTATAAAGCATTAATCAAATGTAAAAAGTTAGAAGATACTCATAGGGCATGGGGACAATTAAGGCTAGCAATAAAACAAAATAATTCCTCCCAATTCTGGAGTCTGGTCTCAGGCTGTTCAAACAAGCAATATATTATATATCCTTAGCAATATTGCTCAAAGTTTGGGAGAAACATTTCCATGAACTTTATATGGCCCTGGATATCACAGAAACAACCCAGGGAACTTGGGTTGGACAATCTACTTCTCTGGCCCCCCGTTTCAATCTCAGAGATTAAAATCCTGATAGGTAAATTGAGGTATGGTAAGGCAGAGAGAATTGATTGAATCCCCCGAGATTTGTGCCTCCTGGCCCCTTTGTCGTCCAGGAGGTTGGCAAGGGCGGGTGTAACTGTGACTTTTGTGGCGGTTTCCCACTGCGCTGGGACGCCTGGGGTTATGGATACTGGGATGCTGCTTCTTTGTGATTGTATTGGTGTTTTTTTAATGATATATCCATTTTGCATTATTGTAATTGTACTTTTGTTAATCTTGCTGTTTGATGATATTGTATTTTTTGTATTTTGTAAGCCGCTTTGAGTGGCACTTGTGTCAGGAAAGCGGGATAGAAATTAAACATAATAATAATAATAATAATAATAATAATAATAATAATAATAATAATAATAATAATAATAATAATAATAATAATAATAATAATAATAATAATAATAATAATAATAACAATAATAATAATAATAATAATAATTTAATTAATCAATTAATTAATTAATCAATCAATCAATCAATCAATCAATTAATTAAAAGAAATATGGAATACTGGGTCCCGGTCTTGGCCAATCTATTTACAATTATTGATAAAACAAGCAGAATTCCAAGGAGTTGGGAGGTGGCAATTATTGTTCCTATTCACAAAAAAAGGAGCATAAACAACCCAGCTAATTATAGACCGATAAGTTTACTAAGTGTCATAAGTAAACTTTACGCACTACATCTTCAGGGGAAACTTCAGGACTGGTTAAAAGATTGTAACTTTATGGCAGACGAGCAGGGAGGGTTCAGAGAGGGGCGCTGTTGTGTCCAAGCGTTATTTATTAAAACTGCTATGAGCACCGTAAAGTCTACAGCGGAATAGCGTGCCTTTTGCAGGCCCCCGGGTGGGCCAACCCACATCGCGGCCCAAACGCGAGTGCAATAAACCATCTTGGCTAAGAGACTTCGTATCATCCTAGGGGGGAGGGGTGTTGTGGTCTAAAGCCTGTGCCTTTAAACAATGTACCTATCCATGTGTATCCAATGTAACCTTTTCTATGTATAACATTGTAACCTCCAGCTGCATCACTGTAACCTTAATAGGACGCGAGCTAGCGACCACTAGATGGCAATAGCGAGCGTCCAAGCTCATTGGTCCAAGACTCACCTAGAACAACAGCGCGGGAAGATTCCCGCCACTACCTTCACCTGGACAAGAAGGGCGTGACCTGCAATGACATCACGCAGCCTGTAGCCAATAGGCTATCAAGGAGCCACATTCAAATGTATAGCCACTGTATATATTGAGCTGTTCGTCCGCCATTACCTCATGTTCCCTCTGACCAGCATGTAATAAAGTTGTGTTAAGCCAGCTCTTCGGCTGTCCTGGTGTCTTTGGTCCCATACACTAAATTGGCGACGAAGGTGGGATCATGGCTGCCCACGGGACCAAGACATACGCCGGTTTTGACATCAAGAAACCGCAAGATTGGGAACTCTTCGAAATGGACTTCCAAGGTGCGCTGGTGGAGTTCGAGGTGACGGACGAGGCAAAGAAGAGAGCCATCCTCACCAGAATGCTCGGGCACGACGGAAAGAGAGTACTGATTGACCTCATCGCACCCAAAAAGGCGGCTGAATTCAAGGGAAAAGAGCTCCTGACGGTGCTGAGAGACCATTTCCGGCCCTCGGTAGCGATGTTTCCCGCTCGGAGCGCGTTTTGGAGGCGAGTCCAAGCGCCTGGTGAGTCGGTCGCCGCTTTCGTAGCGGCCCTGCGTCTGGCTGCCGGCCCATGCAAATGGGAAAATTTGGAAGTCACCCTCAGGGACTGCGTGCTATGCGGCCTGAAGGACGCCGAGATTCAGCGCACGCTAATGAATCAGGAGCCGCCTCCCACGTTGCAGGAGGTCCTGAAAGCGGCACAGGCCGCGGAAGCCACGAAGGCCGGGGTGCAAGAGCTCCAGGACTGGCGGCCGAAGGCCGACAAAACAGAGAGTTCGGTGCACGCAGCCCGGCGAATTTCGAAATCGTCCGCCGAAAGCAGCGACGACGAGGACGTCCGGAGCGTCCGAAAGGAGGGCCGGCGTTGCGACGGCTGTGGAGCGGCTCACGACCGTGCCAGGTGCCCGTTCAGAAAGGCCGAGTGCCACAACTGCGGCCGACGCAGGCACATAGCCAAAGTCTGCAGACAACGGCGCAAGGACCGGAGGAGCTCGCCCGACCGCCCAGCGAGGGACCGGAGGAGCTCGCCCGACCGCCCAACGAGGCCAGACCGCTCGACGAGACTAAAGGATGGCGCCCGGCCGACGAGGAAGCAGGACGGCGTGGGCCGCATCTCCGACGACAGCGACGACGACGCCCCGGTTTTCAGCGTGTCCATGGGACACCCCCGTTACTTTGTTTAGGTACTGGTGCAAGGGGCCCCTGTTAGGATGGAGATTGACTCTAGCTCCTCTTACTCCATTATTTCCCAGAGGGAGTTTTTGAGAATTGCCCCCCGCGTACGGCCCAAGCTCAAAGCGTTGAGGTCCACGCTTCGGGACGTGCAAGGGAACAGTATCCCGGTGTTGGGGGTTGGGAATTTCCAGGTTCAGTACAAGCGGCACGCCGCGGAACTCCCCCTAGTCGTTCTTAAGGGAGGTAATTGCAGCCTCCTCGGGACTCAATGGTTTCAGCCCCTGGCTCTGTTCATTGGGGGGGTGCATGCCATTGGGTCTGACCCGATACAGGAGGTGTGCGACGCGCACCCCGAAGTCTTCAAGAAGGGACTTGGGAAATTCAATGGACCCCCTGTAACGTTCGACCTGGACCCGGAGGTCCGCCCAATCAGACTTAAACCGTGCAGGGTGCCTTTTGCTCTCAAGGACAAAATAGAGGCGGAACTGGACAAATTAGTGGGCCAGGGGATTCTTGTTCCTGTTGATTCCGCGGAGTGGGAAACTCCGATTGTCACAGCATTGAAGGCCAATGGGGAGGTTCGCATTTGCGCCGATTATAAGTGCACCATTAATAAGGCAATCCGCCCTAATGCGTACCCGGTGCCGGTGGTCAGCCATTTGCTAGCCAGGTTACATGGGGGAAAGTGTTTCGCTAAGCTCGACCTGGCACAGGCCTATCAGCAACTCATGGTAACCCCTGCCGCAGCTGCTGCACAGACCATAATCACGCATAAGGGGGCGTTCCAGGTGATGCGCCTCCAGTTCGGCGTGAACTCGGCGCCTGGAATTTTCCAGTCGCTCGTGGAACGCCTCCTCAAAGGGCTGGACGGCGTTTTACCATATTTTGATGACGTATTGATAACGGGGGGGAGTGAGGTTGAGTTGGCTAAAAGGCTAAACAAGGTCCTGGCGGCATTCGAACGGGCGGGGTTGAGGTTGCGAAAAGACAAATGCGTCTTCTTCGCGAAGGAGGTTGAGTTCTTAGGGTTCCGAGTAACACCTGAGGGGATCAAACCGTCCAAATCCAAGGTGGCCGCCATCAAGAAAGCCCCTCGCCCCACATCCAAGCCCGAGTTGCAGTCGTTCCTAGGGCTCTTAAATTTCTACCACTCCTTCCTTCCACGGAAGGCTGTGGTGGCTGAGCCGCTTCACAAGTTGCTCAAGAAAGATGCGGCATGGATGTGGGGCGATGACCAGGAGAGGGCATTCACGGAACTGAAACAACTCCTGGCGTCTGACGCCATTCTGACCCATTTCGACCCCAAACGGCCGGTGGTACTGGTCTGTGATGCATCCCCGGTGGGGGTGGGGGCAGTGTTATGCCACGTGTTGGAAAACGGGAGGGAGGCCCCAATAGCGTTTTACTCCAGGTCCCTGTCCCAAGCGGAGAGAAACTACGCCCAGACAGACAGGGAGGCGCTGGCGATAGTTGCGGGGACCAAAAAATTTCACGATTTTCTGTATGGCCGCCCCTTCACCATCGTGACTGACCACAAGCCCCTACTAGGCATTTTTACCGCAGACAAGCCCACGCCACAGATCCTGTCCCCGAGAATGCTTAGGTGGGCCATTTTTCTCAACGCCTACCAGCACGCGTTGGTGTACTGGCCCGGGAAAGAGATCAGCCATGCGGACGCTCTGTCGAGGTCCCCCCTCCCCCTGACGCCCAGCCAGGTGAGCAAGGGGGAGCGAGACCATCAGGTTCTCATGATAGAGGTACTGGATTCGCCCCCCGTAGTGCCCGCCGACATTGCCACAGCGACAAGGAAGGACAAGACGTTGGCGGCGGTTTGCTCCTGGGTACAGAAGGGGTGGCCGGCGTCTTCCCCAGCAGAGGAATTCGCCCCATTTTTTAGGAAGAAGCTGGAACTGTCCCTAGAGAGGGGGTGCCTCTTGTGGGGGCAACGGGTGGTGGTCCCCACATCCCTTCGACCGCGGGTGCTTAAACTGCTGCACGTCAGCCACCCCGGAATTGTTCGCTCCAAAGCGCTGGCCCGAAGTTACTTCTGGTGGCCCCAGTTAGACGCCGACATCGAGCACATGGTCGGCACTTGCGAGAGCTGCCAATGCTCCAGACCGGAGGAGGCCCGCCTTCCCCACAGGGAATGGGACGCGGCTAAGGGGCCGTGGTCCCGGGTGCACATAGATTTCGCGGGCCCATTCCGAGGAACCCTGTTTCTCCTTGTGGTGGACGCTTTCTCCAAGTGGTTGGAGGTCGTCCCAGTCACGAGCACCTCCTCGGCCGCGACAATTAAGCATTTGCGGAGAATTTTTTCCACGTTCGGCATACCCGACACTCTAATTAGCGATAACGCTAGTTGCTTCACGTCCGCTGAGTTCAGGGCATTCACAGAGATTAACGCCATCCGGCACATCACCTCCGCCCCGTTCCATCCGGCCACCAATGGCCAAGTGGAGCGCCTCGTACGCACCTCGAAGGACGCGCTGCGACGCATGGGCCCCGGGGACCTCAACCTGCAAGTGTGTCAGTTTCTGCTACGGTACAGGGTGACCCCGCTAGTGTCAGGCTACTCCCCTGCGGAGCTTTTAATGCGCAGGAAGCTAACCACCATACTCACTAGACTAGATCCCACGAGAGTTGAGGACAAGGGACGGAACATAGGGTTAGAAGCCACCAAGAGTTTCAGCGTGGGTGCCCCGGTACATTGCAGGAACTACGCCAGCGCGGGGCCCGCCTGGGTGCCGGGGGTGGTTGTGGAACAGACCGGTCCCGTATCGTACCGCGTGGAGACCAACACAGGTCTACTGTGGCGGCGGCACGCGGACCAGCTCCGGAGCCGAGTCCCAGGAAATCAGGGCGCCGGAAACACGGATACAAATTCAGCGTTAGGGTTCTCCCCCACCCATTTAGCCCAAGGGGGAGGAGAGGGGGGTCGAGAGTCCCCACCAAGGGGGGAGGAGAAGGAATTTGTCCTCGTAGATATCCCGCGGGATCCCCCAACAGAGTTTGATTTTGATTTTCAGAACCGGGGGGGGTTTCGGAGTGGTCCCCCACCCATCCAAGCGAGAAGAAAGGTTTTACGTTAGCCCCTGGTGCCCCCGGTTCAACCACAACGGAATCTTCCCTTTCCCCTAAAGCTGCAAAACCGCAGCAAGCCGCTAACAAGTCTCCCTCTCCCATTACAGGACAAGGGTCCAGGGAACAAGGAAGCGGGAGTGGCCCCCGGGTGGGCCAACCCACATCGCAGCCCAAACGCGAGTGCAATAAACCATCTTGGCTAAGAGACTTCGTCTCATCCTAGGGGGGAGGGGTGTTGTGGTCTAAAGCCTGTGCCTTTAAACAATGTACCTATCCATGTGTATCCAATGTAACCTTTTCTATGTATAACATTGTAACCTCCAGCTGCATCACTGTAACCTTAATAGGACGCGAGCTAGTGACCACTAGATGGCAATAGCGAGCGTCCAAGCTCATTGGTCCAAGACTCACCTAGAACAACAGCGCGGGAAGATTCCCGCCACTATCTTCACCTGGACAAGAAGGGCGTGACCTGCAATGACGTCACACAGCCTGTAGCCAATAGGCTATCAAGGAGCCACATTCAAATGTATAGCCACTGTATATATTGAGCTGTTCGTCCGCCATTACCTCATGTTCCCTCTGACCAGCATGTAATAAAGTTGTGTTAAGCCAGCTCTTCGGCTGTCCTGGTGTCTTTGGTCCCATACACTAAATTGGCGACGAAGGTGGGATCATGGCTGCCCACGGGACCAAGACATACGCCGGTTTTGACATCAAGAAACCGCAAGTTGGGAACTCTTCGAAATGGACTTCCAAGGTGCGCTGGTGGAGTTCGAGGTGACGGACGAGGCAAAGAAGAGAGCCATCCTCACCAGAATGCTCGGGCACGACGGAAAGAGAGTACTGATTGACCTCATCGCACCCAAAAAGGCGGCTGAATTCAAGGGAAAAGAGCTCCTGACGGTGCTGAGAGACCATTTCCGGCCCTCGGTAGCGATGTTTCCCGCTCGGAGCGCGTTTTGGAGGCGAGTCCAAGCGCCTGGTGAGTCGGTCGCCACTTTCGTAGCGGCCCTGCGTCTGGCTGCCGGCCCATGCAAATGGGAAAATTTGGAAGTCACCCTCAGGGACTGCGTACTATGCGGCCTGAAGGACGCCGAGATTCAGCGCACGCTAATGAATCAGGAGCCGCCTCCCACGTTGCAGGAGGTCCTGAAAGCGGCACAGGCCGCGGAAGCCACGAAGGCCGGGGTGCAAGAGCTCCAGGACTGGCGGCCGAAGGCCGACAAAACAGAGAGTTCGGTGCACGCAGCCCGGCGAATTTCGAAATCGTCCGCCGAAAGCAGCGACGACGAGGACGTCCGGAGCGTCCGAAAGGAGGGCCGGCGTTGCGACGGCTGTGGAGCGGCTCACGACCGTGCCAGGTGCCCGTTCAGAAAGGCCGAGTGCCACAACTGCGAGCGACGCGGGCACATAGCCAAAGTCTGCAGACAACGGCGCAAGGACCGGAGGAGCTCGCCCGACCGCCCAGCGAGGGACCGGAGGAGCTCGCCCGACCGCCCAACGAGGCCAGACCGCTCGACGAGACTAAAGGATGGCGCCCGGCCCACGAGGAAGCAGGACGGCGTGGGCCGCATCTCCGACGACAGCGGCGGCGACGCCCCGGTTTTCAGCGTGTCCATGGGACACCCCCGTTACTTTGTTTAGGTACTGGTGCAAGGGGCCCCTGTTAGGATGGAGATTGACTCTAGCTCCTCTTACTCCATTATTTCCCAGAGGGAGTTTTTGAGAATTGCCCCCCGCGTACGGCCCAAGCTCAAAGCGTTGAGGTCCACGCTTCGGGACATGCAAGGGAACAGTATCCCGGTGTTGGGGGTTGGGAATTTCCAGGTTCAGTACAAGCGGCACGCCGCGGAACTCCCCCTAGTCGTTCTTAAGGGAGGTAATTGCAGCCTCCTCGGGACTCAATGGTTTCAGCCCCTGGCTCTGTTCATTGGGGGGGTGCACGCCGTTGGGTCTGACCCGATACAGGAGGTGTGCGACGCGCACCCCGAAGTCTTCAAGAAGGGACTTGGGAAATTCAATGGACTCCCTGTAACGTTCGACCTGGACCCGGAGGTCCGCCCAATCAGACTTAAACCGTGCAGGGTGCCTTTTGCACTCAAGGACAAAATAGAGGCGGAACTGGACAAATTAGTGGGCCAGGGGATTCTTGTTCCTGTTGATTCCGCGGAGTGGGAAACTCCGATTGTCACAGCATTGAAGGCCAATGGGGAGGTTCGCATTTGCGCCGATTATAAGTGCACCATTAATAAGGCAATCCGCCCTAATGCGTACCCGGTGCCGGTGGTCAGCCATTTGCTAGCCAGGTTACATGGGGGAAAGTGTTTCGCTAAGCTCGACCTGGCACAGGCCTATCAGCAACTCATGGTAACCCCTGCCGCAGCTGCTGCACAGACCATAATCATGCATAAGGGGGCGTTCCAGGTGATGCGCCTCCAGTTCGGCGTGAACTTGGCGCCTGGAATTTTCCAGTCGCTCGTGGAACGCCTCCTCAAAGGGCTGGACGGCGTTTTACCATATTTTGATGACGTATTGATAACGGGGGGGGGGGAGTGAGGTTGAGTTGGCTAAAAGGCTAAACAAGGTCCTGGCGGCGTTCGAATGGGCGGGGTTGAGTTGCGAAAAGACAAATGCGTCTTCTTCGCGAAGGAGGTTGAGTTCTTAGGGTTCCGAGTAACACCCGAGGGGATCAAACCGTCCAAATCCAAGGTGGCCGCCATCAAGAAAGCCCCTCGCCCCACATCCAAGCCCGAGTTGCAGTCGTTCCTAGGGCTCTTAAATTTCTACCACTCCTTCCTTCCACGGAAGGCTGCGGTGGCTGAGCTGCTTCACAAGTTGCTCAAGAAAGATGCGGCATGGATGTGGGGCGATGACCAGGAGAGGGCATTCACGGAACTGAAACAACTCCTGGCGTCTGACGCCATTCTGACCCATTTCGACCCCAAACGGCCGGTGGTACTGGTCTGTGATGCATCCCCGGTGGTGGTGGGGGCAGTGTTATGCCACGTGTTGGAAAACGGGAGGGAGGCCCCAATAGCGTTTTACTCCAGGTCCCTGTCCCAAGCGGAGAGAAACTACGCCCAGACAGACAGGGAGGCGCTGGCGATAGTTGCGGGGACCAAAAAATTTCACGATTTTCTGTATGGCCGCCCCTTCACCATCGTGACTGACCACAAGCCCCTACTAGGCATTTTTACCGCAGACAAGCCCACGCCACAGATCCTGTCCCCGAGAATGCTTAGGTGGGCCATTTTTCTCAACGCCTACCAGCACGCGTTGGTGTACCGGCCCGGGAAAGAGATCAGCCATGCGGACGCTCTGTCGAGGTCCCCCCTCCCCCTGACGCCCAGCCAGGTGAGCAAGGGGGAGCGAGACCATCAGGTTCTCATGATAGAGGTACTGGATTCGCCCCCCGTAGTGCCCGCCGACATTGCCACATTCTGCCATTCTCACTGTATATAACTGCCATTCTCACTGTATATAAGCCACCTTGTACATGTTCCCCAGTCCGGTATTCCAGAGCTGAATAATAAATCACTTGTGTTTGATCCAATCCTGCTAGTCAGAATACTTCTTAAGCACTGGACTCAACAGGTGCTCAACATTAGATCATTGTGCAATACTTGAACATCTTAAAAGCAAATATTCCTCCAACTCTATAACATCCCTGTATGCAGCTTTTGTAGATTTAAAGTATGCTTTTAATTCTGTTTCAAGACAAATTATATGGAGAAAATTAGGGAAATCTACTATAGACAGACGTCTACTATTTTTAATGCAAGTTATCCATGATAACACTACTATCAGAGTAAAGTGCAGTGCTCAAGGTCACCTTTCAAATCCCATTAAAACACTGAGGGTAGTCAGACAGGGTTGTGTGCTTGCACCCACCCTGTTCAAAATTTACATCAATGACATAGTAGAACATTTACAACACAGAGATCTCCATCCACCTAAACTAACTAATAAGCATATATCATTACTGTTATACACAGATGATGCTGTGTTGTTATCAAGAACTCCCATCAGGATGCGTAGGACCTTGCGTTCTTTGTCCACTTATTGCCAACTGGTTCAGTTGTGCGATATGCGAGATGTTATTTCATTATTGAGATATTACTGTATTACTGGGATGTTATTGTGTTACTGAAATGTTACTGTATTTCTGAGATGTTACTGTACCCTATTGTATTTTTGCTGAATGTATCTTTGTTTTTGTGTATTCTCTATTGTAAACCACCCTGAGTCACATTTTTGTTGAGTAGGGCGGGATATAAATCTAATAAATGAAATAAATGAAATGAATAATGGTTTTTGTTAATACAGTAATCCCAAATCATATGTCTGGTGCTTAAACTATCAGCACATAGAACAGGTTCAACACTACAAATATCTTAGAGTGGTTTTCTAATCTAATGGCTGCAGAAATTCCCACATTGCACACATAGCAATGAATGCCCAGAAAAATGCAGGAGCAATCCAGAAATTTTACTGGAAAAAAGGCGACCACAATATTGTGGCAGCCCTTAAGCTTTATCTGGCAAAACCTCTCACACAGATGTCATATGGGACTCCATTTTGCATGGGTACTAACATTGCCAGCTTAGAGAAAATCCGTGCAAAATTCTTGAGATCTATACTTCAGATACCACCTAGTATTTCTAATGCTGCAGCCAGGCTGGAAACTGGAATGTATACTGTTCAGTCCAAGTTATGGATATGTTCATTGATGTACTGGCTAAAATTGTTATTTTCCCCAAACGGTCTACTGAAATTAATGTTGTCAGATACCACAGCAGCTCCATGGATATATATTCTTGAAGAAAAACTGGCTTCATAGGGCCTCTCAAAGCAATTTGTTGTTTCTCTTGGTTCTGCTCGAGCAAAAGAGACAATAAAACAAAGGATATTGGATATCCATCGGCAACATGATTTAAATAAAATAAATTGTCCGCTCTTTGAAGTGCCCCCACCTAATAATAAGAGGCCCTTATCTTACTTATCCAGCTTAAGTAACCCAGAGCATAGGAGATGGTAGCAAGGTGAAGCCAAAGATGAGGGAGGAATGTGGGAGGGAGGGAATGAATTCTGTGTCACACTTGATCAGAGCTCTTAGAAACATTGCCTTTTGGAGAAGCCCCCCAAAAACCACAGGTACTGGTCATGTTATCTACAATAGTCATAGAAAAAGTATTTTTCCAAGTTTTGCAAAAACCACTGAAGGAAAGGACAGTGTGATTCTTGGTCCAAGTGAGCAGCATGCCGCATGGCAATCCAACTCCATTCTTCCTTTGATTCATCTGGCCTTTCCAACATGCACCTATTCCTACCAGAGATACTAACAATTGCTGTGAGGTCATCACATTCCATTTGTCATCACAGTGAATGAGGTCATCTCTTGGAAGGATAACAGCTCCAAGGACAGCAGAATTGTGATCACAGAAGGTGGGAGAAATAACATTTCTATACTGTACCTGCTTCTCATTCTTGTTTGTGGGAGTGTCTGGCACAGAAAACTAAAACCACCCTCAGAAATTACAGTTCTCATCATAATTACAAACCTACAGGTACCCAGTCTCACCAAACAGATACTCTTGATTCATTATTGCCATCAGTTAAAGAATACAGTTGACTTTCTCTGAAGGTGAGCCAGGTCTTGGGTTAGATAAAACCAGTGTGAGTGTGTGT
The DNA here is from genome assembly GCA_035047305.1 of Bradypodion pumilum. Classification (NCBI taxonomy): domain Eukaryota; kingdom Metazoa; phylum Chordata; class Lepidosauria; order Squamata; family Chamaeleonidae; genus Bradypodion; species Bradypodion pumilum. The sequence continues at coordinate 96,855,721 of JAWDJD010000001.1, forward strand.
GTGTGTGGGGGGGGGGGGTATGCTTCTGGGATGGCAGCTATAGGCTGCTTGTTTTGACTGACTAGTGTGTTAGAGGAGCCACAACTGATAGAGTTGAAGCACCAGGATGTTTAGATTAGAAGGGATGATCTGTTGTGGCTTTCACTTTTTAATGATGCTGCTAGAAGGGGGTCTGGATTTTCCTAGCAACAAATATGTTATGGGTCATTCTAGCTTAATACAAAGGATTCCCATTGGTTGGGTGGCTTTGTGGTTGAGGTAGCTGTGAAGCCAGAGTTTTGGAGTTCAATTCCCTACGGTGACATCTGAGAAAAAAGCCAGCCTGTTTAATCTTGGGTAAAGTGCACAGTACCAGGATGCTTCCAGAAGAAGGAATGGTAAACAATTCATGAGTATTCGCTACCTACAAAACCTGAAAGTGTTAAATCAGAATTGTCTTGACAGCACATCAACAACTGTGAAAAACTTTCCTCCTGCTGAAAATGAAAACTGCTGTTGGCATGTATTTCACCTCAGAGTGATAAAAGTGGCTGCAGTTCAAAAATTGGTCATGAAATTGCTGAGTTTGACCAATTCCTTTTCTTTTTCTCTGCCTCTTCTTGTGCTGCTTTAATCCTGAGTGGTTTTTCAGGGCTATTTTTCCATAGTGTCCACAAAGCCATACTTTCTACCAAGGGTTACTTGATTCAAATGTGGTTAACTGTGGCACAGAGATTCAAACTAGCCCCATACACAAGTACCTGATCAGGTCTTGCTTGCTTTCAAAGACATTAGGTCAGACGAAAGGAACTGTAGAATGAACTCACCAAAAGGTGTCTTCATTTTGGCAGTTTCGTGTCCTAGACACGGAAGAAGAAGACTATGTGCCAGATAGGTTACTCATATTCCCTTTAATTATCGCTGGACATACCATATTTTTTAAAGAAAATAGGACAACTGCCTGTTCTTTATTTGCTAACAAACACCATACTGGGGTAACAAGATTATGTTCTAAAAATAAATGTTAAATAATAAGAATTGTACCTGTAGAAGCTGTTAGGTTCTAGAAACCTTTTGCTGGAATATAACTTAACTTTGTTGCTATTACTGATTCAAGACACAGTACATGCTTCAGTTTATCAGATTTCTCAAATGTTCCATATATTTCTTTGACAGAGGAAGACAGACATAATTTTCCTGTGTAAAGTCCTTGCAAGACTAACAGCTGGGCCAAACAAGCTAATTGTCCCCCAACAAAAAAAAATTGTAATAGCATCTTGGAGAATCTGAAAATCCTATTTTAAAAGATTTCCATTGTACCACAGAAAAGCAATGGCATTGAATTTCTGTATCTCCCAAGTGAATCTCTGACTTTCCTCACAGTGGCTTTGACCTAGCCTCAGCAAATAACAACAGCCAATAATACAGCAGATCATTCGAATACAAGTCTGCTCTGAAGTATGACTGTTTTGGATCTTAGCTGCCTGCCCAAATGTTCAACAGCCAACACAGAATTATACCGACAATGGAAAAAATATATGTCCAGTATCATTCCAAAAGGTGCATCTGGAAAGCATGGTTGTTCAGGAGAGGGGTGGCCAACTGTTTAGCCTTCCAATGACACCAGCCTGCATCTCTTATCAGACCTAGTGAGCAAAATCAATGGTGAGGCATGATGACACCTGCTGTTCAACAGCTCCTAGCACAGTGATGGCTAACCTTGGCTACTCCAAATGTTCTTGAACTTCAATTCCCAGAAGCCCTGATCAGCAGGAGTGCTGACATGGGCTTCTGGTAATTGAAGTCCAAGTACACCTGGAGTGCCAAGATTCACCATCACTGTCCTAGAAGGATGCATGTTATTTCTCCCTAAAGTAGGGGATATTTAGAGCTGTGATATTTGCAAGGGATTTATGTAAATACAGCAAAATGTCATGATAGATTTTTGTAGTGACCTATCATCTCCCTATACTCCAAATCAGGATTGGTGTACAGGACTAAGAATTCTGCAGCCTTCCATATATCATTGACATACAACCCCCATCATCTCTGACCATTTGTCATCCTGAGGATAATGCAAACCAAAGGGAGTTGGATAAGACAAACATGTAGAAAGTAGCAGGCTCTATACATTTGCTCTACTTCAGGAATGGCAAACATCAGAGAGTCTGGTACTGTCTCCTTCCTTGAGGAATTTATTGTAATAAGGACAGCAACAATAACACCGTATATGGCACTCTAAATCAGAGTGCGTTCAAATAATTTTAATATGATTTAATTTAATCTTTCAACTTGTTTGCCGCCCACTCAGGCAAACCCAACTCAGGGCGGCTTACATAATCTAAAAACCCCACAACAATAAAAACAGTTAAAACCTCCACCCACATTAAAAGAAAAATCCCACCCACCCCAAAAAGTAGAGAGAGGGTACATTGTATGGTAAGAGCCAGCGAGCAGGGGCCACATTACCCTCAGGGCTCCACACCTGCCCCGCCAGACAGGTCTTACATTCTTTCCTGAAGGACAACAGCTCCATCTGCAACTGTAGCTCTACTGGCAGGAGGTTCCAAAGGGCTGAAGCGGACATGGAAAAGGCCCTTTTTCTTGTGCCAGAGAGGTGGGGCCCCCTGGCTGATGGAACAATTAGGGATCCCCTCCGGTCCGCTTTGGTTGGATGGACAGATGTTCTTAGGGCAATGCGGTCTCTTAGGTATCCTGGCCCACTACCATATAGGGCTTTAAAGGTCATAACCAGCACCTTGAATTGCACTCGGAGGTGAACTGGTAACCAGTGCAACTCCCGGAGCAGGGGCAAGGCCCGTGCATAATGCCTGCACCCCATCACTACCTGGGCCACCGCATTCTGGACCAGCTGCAGCCTCTGAATGGTCGTCAAGGGCAGCCCCATGTAGAGTGCATTGCAATAGTCTAGTCTGGAGGTGACCAGAACATGTGTGACTGTTAGCAAGGAGTCCCTATCCAGGAGCGGGTGCAACTGGCATATCACACGGAGTTTTGCAAAGGCCCTCCTGGCCATGACCACTAGCTGTTCTTCTAGTAGCAGTCGAGAGTCCAGTAGGATCCCCAAGTTGTGCACTGGGTCTGTCTGGGGCAGAGTAGCCCCATCCAAGACCAAGGATAGCAGCTCCTGGAATAGCGTAGAACCCTGAACCCACAGCTACTCAGTCTTGCTGGGATTCAATTGTAACCTGTTGGCTCACATCCAGACCCTCACAGCCTCCAGACACCCAGATAGGACTTTGATAGCATCGCTGGGGTCCCCACGGGCCAAGATGTACAACTGAGTGTCATCTGCGTACTGGTGGTACCGCACCCCATGGGAACGGATGATCTCACCCAGCGGCTTCATTTAGATGTTAAATAGGAGAGGAGAGAGCACCGAGCCCTGAGGCACCCCATATTGGAGGGGCCTAGGGCTGGACCTCTCACTCTCCAACCACACCGACTGGATCAGGCCCTTAAGGAATGAGGAGAACCAGGACAACACTATGCCCTGGATCCCCAACCCCTTGAGCTGTCCCAGAAGGATACCGTGGTTGACGGTATCGAAAGCTGCTGAGAGGTCAAGGAGAGCAAGGATAGACGGGTGATCACCGTCCCGCTCCCGCCAGAGATCATACATCGGCACGATCAATGCCATCTCCGTACCATACCCGGGCCTGAATCCTGACTGGACGGGGTCCATCTAATCCGCTTCATCCAGAACACCCTGCAACTGATGCAGGGGTAAAAAAATAAACATACAAATTCAACATTTAACTCTCTATGAACATCAACATACAACTCATTGGAATAGGCAGTGATCTAAGAAGAATTAAACTTATGGCCAACAGGCCAATCTTTCTTTTCTTTTTTCATGTCAGATAAACCACCAGCATATAACATACAAAGCTAAAATTAACACATTAAAAATAGAATTTAAAAGGACTAGATGACATCTGCTCAATATCAGGTCACATCAACAGCATTTCCTCTTGCCAACATAAGGTCCTCTTCAGTGCACGATGAGGGACACCGTGTGCATTGTATCATTTAGAACATAGTTTGTACTTCTCCACATTCACACAGGCTGTCGTCTACAGGGAAACCTTAGTTTCTCAGATTAGCCCTTGATCTTCCTACCCCAGCACGTGGTCTGTTTAAAGCTTTCCATACAGGCCATGGTTGTTCTTGGCCAGGCATAGATTGTCATGTGGTTCTGCCCAGTTATCTGGTAGCTCCTTGCTCGCCTTCTATAATTCTAAGTCAGACTGTGGGGGTTGATTGTTTGGAGGGGCAGACGTTGTGAGGAAGCTATGCCTTGATATCAGTCTCTGTTTTGGTGGTTGGTGACCAAATAGCAGGTGTGTAGAACAAGCCAATTAAAAGTACCATCAGCTCTCCCGGTGGCTTAGTGGTTAAGGAGCTGAGCTGGAGACTGTAAGGTTGGGTTTTGATACCCTGGAGCTGCACTTGGGGACGTCCCCTAAAAATACTTTCAACCCAAAGTAATCTCTGACACAAAATTATTATTATTATTAAAAGTACCATATTTTAGTGTTCTGGAAATAATAGGCAGCAGCCAGCAACACACAACTTTATTTGGAATAAGAATAGGTGGCCAGAGCTAACAACACACCCTCACATTCCTTAGCTATCTCTGATCAGAACTGACTGTTGGAAAAAACTGTTAGAACCATTGACAGCTCTGTTCTCGTTCAGAACCCTCCCAAAGTCTCATGAGACTTCGGACCATAGTAAAGCAAATACATATTAAACTCTTTCACAACAAGACAAAATGGCAAACACATTTCCTTAAATACACAAAACATATAAAAATACGCTAGTTGCTCACCTTTCCCTTATAGGTTATACCCCTTAATTTTTCATAAGAGTGATCAGAGATCTTGAAAGAGTGAACAGAAAAATCCTCTTCTCCATGAAAACAAGAACCTGGGAAATTTTTAGGAATTAAAATGCTGCTTTTCAAATGTTTTTCATCACCAGGCCATTTGCGTGCAGTGGGGGAGGGGAGATAATGCAAAAGTGGGTGGGAACGTGTAGTCTTAAGGCCTAAAGGTAAAGGATTCCCTTGCTCGAAAGCCAGTCGTATCTGACTCTAGGGTGCAGTGCTCATCTCCATTTACAGCCAAAGAACCAGCGCTGTCTACATCTCCAGACGTTTCTGTGGTCATGTGGCAGACATGACTACACACCGGAGCACACAGAATGCTGTTACCTTCCCATTGAAGCAGTACCTATTGATCTTCTTGAACTCAGGTCACGAACTGCTGCCCTGCTGACCTTCCAGTTGTCAAGTTCAGTGTCTTAACCACTAAGCCACTGCAATCCTTCTTAAGGCCTAGCTTTGTTCTAATTTAATGTAGAAGATCCTTACACACACACACACATACACAATCCAAAATACAGCAGCAACATGGGGATCAAATGAGATGAATGAAGCTCCCAGTCGAAACTTGTGGGAGCTAAATGTTGCTACTTGGCTTGCATGTTTATCTTCTGAAGATTGCTATTATCTAATCCATGGTCTTAGTACATTATTAATGACATATTGTGCTTGATTTTGACAGCTGGTGAAGAATTCATTGATTTTCACATCTACAGTCAAGATGGCAGAGGCAAATGCACCTTCCTTCATCAATGGCACAGCCAAAGCAGAGATAATTATGCTCTTAAGTGTTCCGATAGCGGTTGTGGGATTAATTGGAAATGGAATTGTCATCTGTTTTTTCTGCTACAAACCCAGAATTTCTAGGTATAATCTGTATTTCCAGAATATTATTTTTGCTAATATTATTGTACCCATCGATGTATTTATAGTTTTTCAGAGGATTTACTTACATAAAGTTATTAAGCTCTATTTCATACATATTGTAGAGATGCTGCAGACATTAGGCTACAACACAAGATTCTATATCTTAACAGCAATCTGTGTTGAAAGGTGTCACATCATCTTTTGGCCAGCTTGCAATAAACATTACCGGCCACAACACATGACAATTGTAATGTGTGGTATTTTGTGGGGCTTGTCTTGCCTGACCTCAGTGATATATAATTTGGCCTGCTCTCCAGATTTCATCCCAACATATAATCAATTTGCAACCAGTTGCAAAACTTCCAGTATAATAGAATTTGTATTTGATGTACTCATTTTCCTCCCTTTGATGGTTCTTTCCGCATTAGCCATTTTGCTTAAGACTCTGACACAGCGAGTGTCACTAGCAAGGCTTGAGGTCACCATTTTGGCAACTGTTGCTCTATGTCTTCTAACTGACACGCCAATTAGAATTTGTCATAGTATTATACATTGGTTTCAAAAGATGGATGTGTTTCTTTTGATTATAATTACTCAATTGTTGGATTCTATCAACTGTGCTGCTTATCCGTTGATCTTCGTAATTGTTGGATGTTGGAAGAAACCTTCAGAAGAGCCCAGCTCTATGTTTATTACAAGAGCTTTGGAGAGTGAAGAAGACATGGCAGAGAACACAGAAGCAGTCAAAGAGTAGCATCAAAATGCTGTATGCTTCAACAGCCAAACGTCTCTTTTACTGGAGTAAATACTTTTACTGATGGACACTGTAGAAAATAGTTTGGCACTGGTTGTGGTTAATCTGAAATAAGAAATTCTACTTATTTGTCTTATATTGTAATGTATAGTAAAAAGCACAACTGTTGTATAAGAATGGTGGTCTAAACTTTGTCCTATCTACAACAGCTTTCCTTTTCTATAGACCTGAGTTTTTAAGTGTGGCTTAAAATCTTGAGTGTGCCCCTTCTCCACACAAGAAGGATAACCACTTATACACTGCTGGCACCGAGGACCTGGATGTGAAGATTACAAATGGATCCATAATGTGGCAGGCAGATTGATAATTGGGCTGAAGAAATGTGAACATATCACCCAGGCTCGTGCCAATCTGCAGGGCCGACATCAGAAATTTCTGGGCCTGGTACGCGGCCCCCCCACACACACATTTTGGCCATGCCCCTATGGTTTCTGTGCATGCATGGTCTGTTTGTGCATGCGTAAATTGGTGGTTTCCCGGCACCGCCACACCCCCATGATTTTCTGTGCATGCGTGGTCTGTTTGCGCATGTGCACATCGTTTGTTTCCCAGCGCCGACAGGCCCCCATCATCTCCGGGCCCGGGACGGGAGTCCTACCCACCCCCACCCACCCCCGATTGCAGCATTGCCAATCTGCATTGGTTTCCTATTCATGACTGTATCATGAACAAGATGTTAACATTAACACACAAAGGCCAAAATGGTTTAGGTTAGGATCTTGTTATCTCTCCCAAAGAACATCATCTCCCCTCACCCAATTCTCTCAAACAATGCAGTTCAAAGTGCCAACACTAAAGATGGCCAGGAAGACTCTGACAAGAAGAAATATTTGAAGTGGTAGCCTTGTTAGTCTGTGCAAGCATATCTGAGAGTAAACAAAACAGAACAGCAAGAAAAAAAAAGAAAGAAAAGTTGTGGCACCTTAAAGACTAACTCCTGTACTTAAATGTGAGCTTTCATGGACCAAATCTACTTCATTTGGTCCATGAAAGTTCACATTTAAATACAGGAGTTAGCCTTTAAGGTGCCACAACATTTTTGTCTTTTCTTGCTGTTTTGTTCTGACAAGAAGCTGAGCCTTCTTGATGGTGGCACCAACACTGTCAAATACAGTAAAACCCCTACTTACGGGAAAAAAGTTTGTTCCATAGGCTTTTGCTTAAATAGTTTTTTATGTAACTTGAAGAAAACTCATAGGAAAAGAAAAATTTTACGTAACTGAAAGCAAACCCATAAAAAATTAAATTTTCATGTAAATCGAAGCAAACCCATAGGAAAAAGAATCTTTATGTAACTCAAAGCAAACCCATAGGAAATCATGTAAGTGCTTTTTAAGGCGGCCTTCAAGAAGGTTCTCTCCACCCCACCCTCAGCCAATTAAGACAATGTTTAGTTCCATTTATTAGAATATAAATTTGTATAAATTTTGTTATTTTGCCCATCCTGTTTTTCTTAATTCATATCAGGGGTGCCCAAACTTTTCGGGCTGTGGGCCAGTCACGTGGTTCAGGGAACCGGTCACTATGGCCCAGGGGTTGGATGTGGCCCCCAAAACCAATTCATCCGGCCCACAAAGCCCTCGTCGCTCTTGGAACATAAGAACATAAGAACAGCCTTGCTGGAACAGGCCACAGCCCATCCAGTCCAGCATTCTGTCTCACACAGTGGCTCACCATTTCCTTCAGGGTATTCCCAAGGAGATGCCTTCACCTGCTTAGGATTCCCTCGAAATGATATTGAGAGATATCCTGCCTATCTATCCAACCCGGAGGTTGTCCTTAAGTATCCATAATTATAGCCATTGATACTCTTGTCCTCCATGAACTTGTCTAATCCTTTCTTAAAGCTGTCAAGACTGACATCTGTCACCACTTCTTCTGGCAGGGAGTTCCATAGACCAGTAATCCTCTGGGTGAAAAAGTACTTTCTCTTATTTGTTTGAGAACTAGTACCCAAAAGTTTCATGGAGTGTCCCCTAGTTCTAGTGTTGTGCGATAGGGAAAACAGTTTTTCCTTATCTACTTTGTCCACACCATGCATGATTTTTTAAACTTCAATCAGGTCACCTCTTAGACGTCGTCGTTCAAGAGTGAAGAGGCCCAACCGTTGCAGCCTCAGATGGTAAGGAAGGTGTTCCAGTCCCCTAATCATTTTGGTTGCCCTCCTCTGCACTTTTTCCAGCTCCATAATATCCTTCTGGAGGTATGGCGACCAGAACTGTACACAGTATTCCAGATGGGGACTCACCATAGATTTATAAAGAGGCAAAATGACACTTGCTGACTTATTTTCTATACCCTTCCTAATGATCCCTAGCATTGAGTTTGCTTTTTTCACTGCTGAGGCACACTGGGTTGACACCTTCATTGAGTTGTCCACCAGGACACCAAGGTCCCTTTCCTGGTTTGTCGCAGAGAGTTCAGACCCCATCAGTTTATAAGTGTAATTGGGGTTCTTTGCCTCTACATGCATCACTTTGCACTTACTAATGTTGAAGCTCATTTGCCACTGTTTTGCCCCCTCCCCCAGTGTCAAGAGATCCCTCTGGAGCTCCTCACAATCTCTCACAGTTTTCACTACCCTGTATAATTTAGTGTCGTCAGCAAATTTGGCTACCTTGCTTTTTACTCCTACCTCTAGATCATTTATGAAGAGGTTGAAAAGCAGGGGTCCCAGTACTGAACCTTGGGGGACCCCACTCTTTACTTCCCTCCACTTGGAGAAGTGTCCATTTAGTGCTACCCTCTGTTTCCTGTCCCCATATGGGCGCACTTTACTTCCGCTTCCAGGAGTGACGAGGACTTTGCAGGCAGGATGAATTGGCATTGGGGGCTGGATCTGGCTCCCGGGCCGTATTTTGGGCACCCCTGATTTATATGACTCTATTTTTATTTATGTGGCTGTGTGATAATATTGCTGCTGGGATCATACAATTTTTGCTGTTTAGTTGTTCTCCTTTTAAAAGATTTAAACCTCCTAGAGTAGGATAATGTCCAAGATGGGCAGTATATAAATTCAATAAATACATATCTCTCATGAACACAAAGATGTGGAATGTTTGTTTGCTCTCATATCCTAGACCCCATGCTGAATGTCTAGATGGCAGAAGCCAAGGCAAAAGATTATGTTAATTTCGTTCTCTTAACACCAGGTAATTATTGTGTAAAAAGAAACTCTTAAAATCATTTGCTTCTCTTACTGGTGATGAAGCAGAGGGAAAATAAAACTTTAACACAGTACAATTGGTGCATGAAAGTACATCAATGGTCTTGTGCTGGTAGTGTAAATTACACTTCTATAAGGCAATTCAGCCCAAACACAAACATATATTTTAAACCAAGCTTCAGATTAGAATTAAATTGACACAATTGTAGCAGACAGATTGTTCTTTGAGGGGTCAAGGGCCTGTTGCACATATGTTCACAAGGAAGCGACCCTAACTGCTCAATGTGAAGATTGTGCATGGCTCTTCAAAGGTAAAGTTGCCTTGATCTGCTCTGACCTAAGGTGTGTCTTAATTTGTAAAATTTGTACCAGGTTCAGAATCGATTCAAATACTGAGGAATACAAGAAGCACAGCTGGGGCATGTGTCATCCTGCCAAAACACAATTTATTCATGGGGATTCCGCTGTTGCTAACATGCGAGTTCACACTGTTGCTATCAATTGTTATGAGGTCATAGGATTCTAGTACTGTATTCTGTTTGTTAGACGGGCGAAATTGGAACAGCAGAGCAGCCAACATTTTCACTAGATTATATGACAGCGGAGAGCAAGGCGTGATAAAAGAAGACACAGAATTGGTATCTGACAGTGTTAATATTGACATTTTTGTTTTGTAGATATGCTTATGCCTACTGAATGTTTTAGTCAATAATTTTAAATTTTACTCACACATCATTTCACACCTGTTTAAGAACTTTCACATCAACTTTCCAAATATAATTTGGGAATACCAGATTTCTCCTCAAAAATTCCAGTCAGTAAAGAGACTTCTAAACAAATCACTACAACAATAACACCCCACCACCACCTTGACAGTTGGGAACTGAGAATGGAAGAGAAGAAAGTAGGAAGAAAGAAAATAAAGTTCACTTCCAGTTCTCAGTGTTGAATGTCACTCATACTAAATCTAACAAAGGAAGTTCAGTATGTTAGAGGCTGCCTGCAATAGATTTGATCCATAGGATACTAACTGGATTTTGGTTAGCACGCTATCACAGTTAGTTGGGGGGAATATCTTGGCTGTGGATGTTGGCCAGATGATTCATTAGAATTCCTCTGAATGATGATATATATAGAAAAATTCAAGAACTCCATCAGACAGGTTTAAATATGATTCTAAAAAAATATTAAAAGGGATATGTGGTATCTTACGTCATGAGCTTGAACCCAGAGCAATGTGAATCAACAAGTCTCCACCTTGCCCTTCATCTATAGCGGAGTGCCCAAACTTTTCAGATCGCAGGCCTGTCACGTGATTCAGTGGCCTGGTCACTATGGCCTGGGGGCCGTATCTGGCCCCTAATGCCAATTCACCTGGCCTGCAAATCCCTTGTTGCTCCCGGAAGTGGAAGTAAAATGCACCCATACGGGCGCATTTTACTTCCACTTCCGGGAGCGACAAGGTCTTCGTGGGCTGGATGAATTGGCATCGGGGGCCGGATTCGGTCCCCGGGCCGTAGTTTGGGCACCCCTGATCTATAGGTAGGACAGCTGGTCAGACAAACTTAGCATAACAGCCCAGTAGTTATTTTGGCCTAGGGGAAAATCAGTATTGCTGGTCTTTAGTGATTGACTGGATGCCACTGAAGGACAAAAGGAAAATCTGACTTTCTCAGTCTTGGTAATTTATCAGTATAAATCATTTATTTTCTTTCTATCTTGCCTCCAGCCTCTTGTTGGACTTCAGCCTTGATGGCACAGTGGTTAAACTGCTGTACTGAAACTAAAAGGTTGTGAGTTCAATCCTGACCAGGAATCAAGGTTGACTCAGACTTCCATCCTTCTGAGGTCAGTAAAATGAGCACCCAGCATGTTGGGGGCAAAATGCTAATTAACTTGGGAGCCATCCAGAGAGTGCGCTAAGCACTATGGGGTGGTATATAAGTGTGATTGCTTTGGTTTGTCTCTGAGATGTCTTCCCACGCTTGGCCTTCTGTCCTGTGGCTAAACTATCTCCCACTTCTGTGGTCAGAGATTTCTGAGATATATCTTTCTCCCTTATCACTTTCAGATTCCATTACTTTTTACTTGGGAATAAATCTGCTAGTGGGATGCTAACTAGCCATGAGTTAGTGCAGTGCCCACATAAATGAATTCTCCTGTGTCTAGGTCAGACGTGAAACTGTCAAAATGAAGGCACCTTTTAGTTAGTTCATTCTGCAGTTCCTTTCACCTGTCTTAGTGTGAGAAAGATTAGCCAGCAACACAAGGTTGCCGTTAGCAGGGTACGCCCAATTGTGGTTCAAAAACACCACAGTCTTCAAGGAGGCTCTTTCTGTGTACCTCACATAAATGTCCAGGAAAAAATGTTTACTCAGATACGATGACAACATAAATGAATGAACATTGCAGACTCGTTGCACAAGTATTCTACTAATGTGTTGTATACTGGAGATGGCTTTAATAATTGTGTGTCAAGTCAATAGTGACCTCTTCCATAAATCTATGAGAGAGTACTCAGAAGTGATTTACCATTGCTTTCTCCTGGGAACTGTGCAGCTTTCCCATGGCTACACAGACTGGCTCTTCTCCTAGGAGGCATAGTGGGCAATCAAACTCCCATGTTAGGCTCTGCTGTCAGATGCCTAAGCCACTGAACTATTCAGCCAACTCGATAATGGTGTGTGGGTGCGCGCATGCGCGCGTGGGTGTTAAAATATCTTTCAAATATTTGAACTCATATATATCTATATATATACACACCCACACAGTGGTATATATACTGTGTTCCACAGAATTGCTCTTTAAGCGAGTTTGCTCTTTAAGCGAAACACCATTGTAAATGAACAATTGTGACTTCTGGTGGTGGTGGTGGGTAATTGCAAACCCCGATTTAGCTGTTAAGCGAGTTTTTGGTTGTTTTTAGTTGTTAAACAAGGCAACCAATCAGAGAAAACTCTGCTCTTTAAGAGAGTTAGTCTCTAAGTGAGGTGCTCTTTATGCAAGGTTTTACTGTATTTGCTACATATTTCTCATGATATGGTGCCAAAGGTACTTGGGGAAAAGTTGTTTATTGATCAGTTGCTGCCATTGAGCAAAGAACAAATTATAAGCCGTTTTAAAAAAGCAAACATGGTGTCTGGAGGCTGTGAGGGTCTGGATAGGGGACAATGGGATTCAGCTGAATCCCAGCAAGACTGAGTGGCTGTGGGTTCGGGCCCCTGCGTTATCCTAGGAGTTACCATCTTTGGTGCTGGATGGGGCTTCTATGCCCCAAACAGACCCGGTCATAGCTGTCAAGTATCCCTTATTGGCCAGGAAAAACCCTTATTTTACCCTCTTTGCCACCATCATCCCTTATTAATTAGACTGCAATGCCCTATTGCCGCCACTGGAGGGCAGCACAGGATAAGCATAGCTGCCAAGTATCCCTTATTTGCCCTGAAATTTCCCTTATTTCCAAATCCAAAACTTGACAGGTATGGACCCGGTGCGTAATTTGGAGGTTCTCCTGGACTCACGACTACTGCTCGAAGTGCAGGTGGCAGTCGTGGCCAGGAGGGCTTTTGCTCAACTTCATGTCATCTGCCAATTACGTCCATTCCTGGACCGGGACTCCTTGCTTACCCCTCCAGACTGGATTATTGCCCTTGATAACCATCTGGAAGCTAGAACTGGTGTATCCAGAATGCGGCTGCCCAGGTGGTGATGGGGTGCGGGCGTTATGCTCGTGCCTTGCCACTGCTACGGAAGCTACATTGGCTGCCAGTATGCTTCCGGGTGCAATTTAAGGTGCTGGTTTTGACCTTTAAAGCCCTTCATGGCAGCGGGCCAGGATACCTAAGAGACTGCCTCACCCCAAGGTTCTCAGCCCATCCTACGAGGGCGGACCGTAGGGGCTCTCTGGTGGTCCCATCAGCCAGGGACGCACACCTTACTGGGACCTGGAGGAAAGCTGCCTTGGTGTCTGCCCCGGCTCTTTGGAACCTCCTGCCACCAGAACAGCGCCTCCAGGCAGAGCTGTACCCCTTCAGGAAGGCCCTAAAACAATGGGTCTGCCAGCAGGCATGGGGTGCATCTGACAGCACAACCCAGCCTTGCTGGCTCATCTAGCCCTGTTTGGCGTTTTAATTCAGAGATGATGATGCTTTTATGGATATTTTAATCATTTTACTGTTTTAGTAGGTTTTTATGTATGAGATGGTTTTAACTGTTGTCAGCAGCCTTGGATCGCTGAGGCGAGAAAGGCGGCCTATAAGTCCAGAAAATAATAAATAAATAAATAAAACAGTAGACAATTCAAATACTGTTGAAGCCAAGATTCTTGGTATGAACAAAGTTAATTCCAAATTAACTGTTAATAAAAATTACATTTTAGCTGCACAAAATAAAGACTTAAGTGGGGACCAAGAATTGCAACTGGTTGTATTTTATTACCTGGTAGCATCTTGATCTGTAAGGTGCCTGTAACAGCAGAACCATAGCTCACCTTCTGGAGCTCTAATGTCTGATTGCTGTGATTTATGATGTTTTCCAGGGTTTCCACATGGGATCCGTTTAAAGCCTGATTGCTCATTGGCAGTCAGTTGCTGCCCTACAGAAGTGGGATATATAGGCATACCAATTGAATTACACTGACTGAATTCCAGTCATAAGTCATAACCAGAGTAGGCCCACTGAATCAGTGCAAATTTGGCGATTCAACTTACGTAAGTTCCACTGATTCAGTGGGCCTACTCTAATTGCAAGTTATGACTGGATGAGGGCTTTGTGGGACGGATGAATTGGTGTTTGGGCACCCCTGGTCTAAATAATAACCAAATGTGTTTTATTTTGGCAGGTTAAGAAGGATGGAACGCCATGGTGACAAAAACAGACACCTGGTCTTCTCCCGTTGTAGCAGCAACCAACAAAACAAAGATACTTGCTGTGATTACGGCCAAAAAATCGGCTACATATTTTAAACGAAAGAATGCTGGCCATATCCATTCTAATTGGCATCTTAGGGACAATAGGGAATCTAATTGTTTTATGGCTTTTCTGCTGCAGGATCAAGAAGATGCGGTTAACTTTGTATTTTTTGAATATGACAGTGGCTAATCTTCTTGTGATTTTCTGCAACTTTATTGTTGTTATTTCATACTTCACACAGATGCAACTCAGCTTGAAAATTCAACGAGTAATCCAACTTCTGTATATATGTGGATTTGACACCAACTTCTATTTTCTTACTGCTGTTGCAGCGGCAAGGTACCTGACTGTTACTTCACCGGCCTGGTATCAGCAGCATCGGCCTACACATTTATCAGCTGCCATGTGCACTTTTTTGTGGGGATTGTCCTGTGCCACGTCATTGGTGAACTATTACGCCTGCTTTCCAAGATACAACGTAAGACCTGACATTCTTCTTATCAATTGCAAAGTTGCCAATATACTCGAAGCAATTATTGAGTTGATTTTTTTCCTTCCCACTATCATTTTTTCCACTTTGGCCATTTGGATCCGGCTGCATAAAAGAAACCAGCAACTCCAACTAGAAAGAGTTGACATCACCATTGTGACCCTTGTTCTTCTTTTTGCTATCGTTAATTTACCAGTTAGAATTGCCAATATTGCGGCAGCTTGGGTTTTCAGAGTTGACAGACATATGATAGGAAAGATTACTCTGCTAATGGATTCTTTCCACAGTGCCAGCACCCCTTTTATGTACATTATTATTGGATGTTGGAACAGGCAAAAGTCCTCGGAACCCATCTTGATGTTTCTTGAGACAGCTTTGAAAGATGAATGGTGCATGGCAGCAAAAATAGAAGCAGGCCAAGAGCAGGCCTGAAAGCAACTCTTCTCTGAAGCATAACAAATATCCAGTTGCATAGAGAATTTTAGGTCCAGAATAAATGTTTACTACAAACACATGAGCGTGCTCTTCATTTATATACATTTGCAGCAGTCAAATAGTGTCAGACCCTACTTTGGCTGGCTTCTTAGGTAAAGGCAGCATATTGATGGAAATTAATACATTAGAGATAACTAGAAGAGGGAATTCCTTAAGTATTGATTGTGTGTGACTGTCACAGCAAATTTCTCCACCTTTTGTAATCTGCAAATTAGCTATGTTTTGTGATCGGTTTTCAAACCAGAAGCATGTAAGTCTATTTTCTCATCTATGTTTTCTTAACACTAAATATAATCTACCAATAGCCAGTGTTGTTTCCATTGTAACCCCCATGCCTTTTAACATATATGTACACAAAAACCAACTGAGGAATGTCCTCTGGGAACAGTAAGAGGTAGTGAGTATACAGAGTAAGAACAATTAGGGGAAGACTACTGTGCAATATCCAGAAGAGACTCAGAGGTGGTTATGGTAATTTCTGTTTTATTCCACCTGCTCTAACTGTCACCAGGACCAAATCAAGGTGATTTGTTGGCAACGTTGAATTCATGTCTACAAACAGTAGTAGAATGATGAAGGTAAATAATATGACTGACTTAAGACAGATAAGGTGTGTGGAGTATCAGATAGAATATTGGACTAGGATCAAGAAGACCTGGGTTCAAATCCCTGCTTGGTTATGGAAACTCATTAGTAAGTGGCACTGCTAAAACCATATTGCATACATTGGAAAGCTTATAAAGGTCAGTATAAGTAGGAAGCAACTTCAAAGCATATAACATATATCATATTAGTAGGAGAATTAAACAGTGTGTTAAAGCTTTCCCTTGCTCGAAAGCCAGTCGTATCCGACTCTAGGGTGCAGTGCTCATCTCTGTTTCTAAGCCGAAGAGCCAGCGCTGTCTGCTTCTGCAGACGTTTCCGTGGTCATGTGGCAGGCATGACTAGACACCGGAGCGCACGGAACGCTGTTACCTTCCCACCGAAGTGGCCCCTATTTATCTACTTGCAATTTCTTGCTTTCGAACTGCTAGGTTGGCAGGAGTGTTAACAAAGGGAAAAGGCAGGTTGCTTACCTGTAACTGATGTTCTTCGAGTGGTCACCT
The DNA here is from genome assembly GCA_035047305.1 of Bradypodion pumilum. Taxonomy (NCBI): domain Eukaryota; kingdom Metazoa; phylum Chordata; class Lepidosauria; order Squamata; family Chamaeleonidae; genus Bradypodion; species Bradypodion pumilum. The sequence continues at coordinate 96,872,458 of JAWDJD010000001.1, forward strand.
GTGAAGCCACACTAATGGGTTTTCCTGCGCATGCGCAGTTCAGTCCTGAAATCTTCCATAGCTTTGTAGGAGTCTCAGACTCCGCCCTTCATGCCAATCAGGAGCGAGCCCGCCCCCAATCCCCAGTTCAAAATGTTGCCACCGCAGAAAAAAGGTCTGACAGCTGGCAGTGACAATAGTGGGGAGGATGGGTGGGAATGTGTGGCTTCACAGGTGACCACTCGAAGAACATCAGTTACAGGTAAGCAACCTGCCTTTCCCTTTCATGGTCCCTGTGAAGCCACACTAATGGGTGATTAAAAAGCTGACTACCAGGCTGGCGGGTTGTCACTGTTGTGGTGCAGCTACCACCCCCACACCTCACAAGAGCTAGTATGTCATCTGGCATTGACACAGTAGCGTCAAACAAATCTTGACAGGTAGTAGGCTGACTTAGAGATAGAAGTTGCACCGGTAAAGTGAATGCAGCTAATTTGTCAGCAATCGGTGAGATAATTCAATAGTTCCCACTGTCCAGTGAAAATATTAGCTGGGATAAAGAGCCTTACCCCCTCTGATTGGAATGATAACCAAGAATCTCCCCAGTTGGCTAATGTCCTAATAACAGGTTAATTGCCACACAGAATGTAGAGGATGAAGCGTCTTCTCATGTGTGAAATTCATGCGTATAATATATATCCACACACTATATATGGATAAGGAATGATAGATTGGTTGGTCCCAATGTGAGAAAGGGTATGGTGACCCCTGAAGAAAAAAAGGGGGTCTGTACGCAGTATTACCCCTTTGGAGGAAAATGTGGAAATACCTGTGAAAGGACTAACTTCTAGATCGAAACTACAATAAGTCATTTGAGTGACATGTATGCCACCTGGGAGATAGGATGTGTGTAGAAAGCCAGTTACAATGAGTAAAATGGTGTCATGGCACATACTATGGGAGAGGAGATTACCGTTCACGAGTCTGCAGATGTGTTACATGTGGACTAAAATGAGGAATGGTTGGTAGCCGTCATGGTTGCTGTGACCCCGAAATGAAGTACTGTATTAGCAAAGAGGTAGTCAATATGGACATCTGTACAACTGAGGTGGAACAGACCTGGAGGTTGATGCATGGAGTATAAGGGGAAGTCCTGATCCCATCTCCTAGTTGCAAAAAAGAAATCCATATAATAAGTAGACCTCAGTAGATGGCATATTAGATAGAATGCCGTTAAGATAGATCGTAAAGGTTATCCTAGTCAAGGTTCTAGGAAGGACGGTGAAATGTATTCATGGTGCCTAGTGATAAGAGTCACTGGAGGAAGAATGTAATCCCATAACGCGTTAACAGTATACAGAGGACATATTGGTGTAGACTCTCTATAGGGAATAATAGGTAGTACCGATACAACAGAGAAATTGCCCAGGTCATAAATTGAAGATGAAGACATAGAAATGTTCTATCTGCTAGGAAGGAACATTCTGATATCGACGTGGAAGTCATGCTCTCAAAGGAGACTGCTCACGTGAAAAGCTTCTGCATTTGCAAGGGAAAATAGCAGATTCCAGTCACTGTAAGCTGATATCAACGTGGAAACCATGCTCTCCAAGGAGACTGCTCACGTGAAAAGCTTCTGCATTTGCAAGGAAAAATAGCAGATTCCAGTCTCTGTAAGCTGATATCAACGTGGAAGCCATGCTCTCAAAGGAGAGAATGCTCACGTGAAAAGCTTCTGCATTTGCAAGGAAAATTAGCAGATTCCTGTCTCTGTAAGCTGATATCAACATGGAAGCCATGCTCTGAAAGGAGAGACTGCTCACGTGAAAAGCTTCTGCATTTGCAAGGGAAAATAGCAGATTCCAGCCTCTGTAAGCTGATATCGACGTGGAAGCCATGCTCTGAAAGGAGAGACTGCTCACGTGAAAAGCTTCTGCATTTGCAAGGAAAAACAGCAGACTCTAGTCTCTGCAAGCTGACACCGAAGGTGTGGCTGACCTCAAAGGAGGCACGGCACACATGAATCCTTCTCCATATGCAAGGAAAAACAGCAGACTCCAGTCTCTGTAAGCTGACACCGAAGGTGTGGCTGACCTCAAAGGAGGCAATGCACCCATGAATTCTTCTCCATATGCAAGGAAAAACAGCAGACTCCAGTCTCCGGAAGCTGACACCGAAGGTGTGGCTGACCTCAAAGGAGGCACGGCACACATGAATCCTTCTCCATATGCAAGGAAAAACAGCAGACTCCAGTCTCCGGAAGCTGACACCAAAGGTGTGGCTGACCTCAAAGGAGGCACGGCACACATGAATCCTTCTCCATATGCAAGGAAAAACAGCAGACTCCAGTCTCTGTAAGCTGACACTGAAGGTGTGGCTGACCTCAAAGGAGGCACGGCACACATGAATCCTTCTCCATATGCAAGGAAAAACAGTCTCTGCAAGCTGACACCGAAGGTGAAGGTTGCCTGAAATGGAGAAACTGCTCACATGGATGAAAAGCTTCTGTTATCTGCGAGAAAAGCAACAGACTCCTGACTGCAAGCTCATATGGGGGAGGGGGGAGAGGCTGCCTCAAATGGAGGGACAGCTCACATAAAATCTGCATTTGCAAGGAAAAATAGCAGACTCTTGACTGCAAGCTCCTATGGGGGGAAAGGGAGGGGGGCTGCCCCCATGGAGCGACAGCTTAATAAAATCTGCATTTGTAAGGAAAGCAGAAAAGGCTCCAGCCTGGCTCCACAGGTTTGAGCGGGAAAACGTCTGTTCCTGGGAGGGGGGGGAGTTGGTGAATCCGGATTTGAATTACATTGAGTTTATTTTAACTGTTAGGATCCCTTAATTTATTTATTTCGTAGTGGTGGTGTTTTCAAAAACAGAGATACTTAAGAGGGTAATTAGATAAAAATATCTAACTAGATAATGGCATTTAGGAAATGTAGTAAAGTACTCAATAAATTAATTAAGAATGTAAAAACCCCTAAGGGCAATCAATCTGAAGATTGCTAATACAAATATTACTAGCTATAACAAAAAATAGCATGGGGAAAATAAATAAGGCATAGAATCCTTATGAGAAAAATCTAAGTAAATAACATTATCTAGAAATTATTTAAGAACTTACTAGAGACTATTTAAGACATATAAAGACCCATAGGGGGTAAGCAATCTTAACAAATAGAATTATTAAGCAAGAACTACAAAATCGCTCTCAGTAAAAAAAAAAGGAGGGAAAACCGTTGGTCTTGGCACGAAGGGAGCTCTGGAAGACACAACTGACTCTTGCGGCAGCAAAGAAAGAGCTGGGGATTGGGGGCGGGCTCGCTCCTGATTGGCATGAAGGGCGGAGTCTGAGACTCCTACAAAGCTATGGAAGATTTCCAGACTGAACTGCGCATGCACAGGAAAACCCATTAGTGTGGCTTCACAGGGACCACGAAGAAGAAGATAGCTCTGGATTTAAACCACATTTGCTCCGCATCTTGAAGGTGCTGCCCAGCATTGGTCCAGGAATCTTTAACGATGACTACAAATGGGAGTGTATCAACCTTGACTAATGACTAAAAATTGAATTGACTTTTATAAGCTTTGGCTTATTCCACTGGCTGCTGGGGGGAGGGGGGCACGGATCACTGTAATTCAGACTTTGCAGCACAATCCTATTTCTGTTTCCAAAAGCATTATAAGCTGAACAAAGTCAAGATGTGAGGCGTTCTGTCTGGAGATGACCCTTGAAGGTTCACAAAACTTCAGCTACTCCAGAATGTAGCTGATCATTGTATTCAAAGGATCTTATTTCTCAGTAGATATGTGGGGCAAGACTGTAAAGTGTTCTTCCTATATTATTGCTTAAAATTAAGGTAGAGGTAAAGGTTTCCCTTGCTCAAAAGCCAGTCGTATACGACTCTAGGGCTCAGTGCTCATCTCTGTTTCAAAGCCAAAGAGCCAGCGCTGTCTGCTTCTGCAGACATTTGCATGGTCATGTGGCAGGCATGACTAGACACCAGAGCGCATGGAATGCTGTTACCTTCCCACCGAAGTGGTCCCTATTTATCTACTTGCAATTTCTTGCTTTCGAACTGCTAGGTTGGCAGGAGCTGGGACAAAGACGGGAGCTCACTCTGTCCTGCAGTACTTGGGAATCGAACTGCTGACCTTCCACCTCCCAGTCAGCGTCTTAGCCACTTGAGCCACTGTTGGCTCAAGTGTAGGGACTGCAGTGGCTCAAGTGCTTAAAATTACTAACTGGTAAAACATTGCTTAAAACTATTGCATAGTTCTACTATTTGATGCTCTCTGATTTTCTTTGCACTGTGGCCAAAATCCTCTTGCATAATTACACTGAGAAAAGGTGAATGGTGCAATTCATAGCAGCAAACAGCTGATATTTAACAAGTATCCATTTGGATTCCTGGTCATGCCCCAAGTCACCCAAATGGTACACAATGATTCTGGCTTATGGTGACCGTTTCCGGAGTTTTCTAGTAGGGAATATACAGGAATGTTTTTCATTTTCTTTTCTTTAATTAAATTTTCAGAAGATTATAACAAAGTCTGAAAAAAAGAAAAAATTACAATACAAATACAAAAGAATCATAAAAACAATATACAATACAAATACAAAAAATTCTTAAGACAATAAACAATAATAATAACACTAACTCTACTTTATCAATGTAATACTTCCCCATCCTTCACTAAATCTCGATTATTATACTCCAATTCGTTATATGCAACATAAAATTTACATTTGCAATATCCTCTATTTCTTGTAACATTGAATCTCCAAATCATCCTCATTTTATATACGTATGTTTATATTTACCTTTTTTAATCTACCCAAAATGTATTAACTATTACAGTATTACCATAATTCTCCCCGAGCAAAGCACAATGAGAATACAATAATAAAAAATATATAATAAGCACAAAATCACAGTATTAGGTATTGGGGGTCTGGGTGCGAATTCAGCAGAGTGAAGCAATTGACTTTTAGCAACAGCAGAGGTACCAGAACAGTATTTCACTCACATCCAGATAATAAGACACAGTTAATAGAGTGCGAATAAGAAAGCTTTTACTACAGCGTGCTATTAATAATAAGTCCATTAGGTAAAATACATAAACAATAGGTTCTTCTCTGTAATGCAAAACAATATCTGCGGTGGTCTTTGTAAACAATAGTTCTCAAGGTCAGGGTCCCAGACAATTATAGAGCTTAGCTCTTGGCTATCTCAGAGAGAAAAATGTACTCACAGTAGACCTTGGAGATAAATAGATACTCCAGCCTCCTCCATGGCTGGCACTTGGCAAAGTTACAGTCCACAGCATATAGTCCTTGCAAGAGGAAAAATATCTGAGCCTCCTGGCTCAGTACTGCTGCTTGTTGCTTATCTGGAAACATGATCCAGTGAGTTCATGTAGTTTAGTTCCAGATAAGTTGGCAACACAAATATACCATCCTAAGATAGACAAGTCTTCCGAAGACTAGCACACTGTCACTCCATATCAACAGGAACATGAAATAGAGCATAGCAGGTAGCAGCAAAGTAAGTAACATCACAGCATACAGAGACGTGGGCAGCATACTAGACAGCAAACCCAATAGTTAGAATGCAAGTAGGCTAACATCAGCAAAGTATGTGGTATCTGAGGTGCTACATTTATAATGCAAACATGCTTAGTCATCCACTCAGTGATTACAGCTGGGAGATGTATTCGGCTAGCTGTTAAAGTTACATGCATCTTACATAATACATACTGATGCACAATATAATCCTATCACACACTACACACCCAGTGTATTATACAATGCCCTGGAGGAAGCAGGATATCACAGCGGTCTTCACTATTTCCAAAAACCCAATTGGTCTGGTTCTGGCCCAACCCCCACACCTCCAACCAATTTGGACTCTACAAATAATTGCCTCATTTCCCAAAATCTATTTTCCTTAATTATATCCTTTTTTAATTCAATTCCCATGTTAACTTATCATTTAGTGCAAGATCCCACATTTCCTTATACCAATCTTCATTGCTTTTCCAATTTTTTTGCAATACAATACTACCTGTTGTCAACATTATAGCCAGTAATTCTTTTTTATCCACATCTAATTTTATATTATCCATGTCCGTCAGCAAAGCGGTATTTGCCCCCAATTTAAGTCTCATTCCCAAAATACTACAAATTTCCTTCTCGATTCTTTCCCAAAAAATCTTTTACCAAATTACAACTCCACCAAATATGCTCATACGTTCCCAATGTATTCATGCATCTCCAACACATTTTACTTTTATTGTTATCTATCTGATGCAACCTCACTAGGGTCAAGTACTATCTCCATAACATTTTAATATATGTTCTTTTATTCTGACCGACATGGTTCTCATAATCCTTTTTTCCCCATTTGTTTCTCCGTTCCATTTCTGTAATTTTGACATTCAAATCCTGCTCCCAAAAATTTCTTAATATATCTTGTGAATTGCCTTCTTTATTTAATATCTTATAAATGACCACGATAAAAGACAAAGATGGCAAGGAGTTAACAGATGCAGAAGAGATAAAGAAAAGATGGAAAGAGTACACAGAAGAACTCTACAAAAAATACCTTAACACCCCGGATAATAACAATGACGGGGAATTTTAACTTGAACCAGACATCCTAGAGAATGAAGTCAGAAAGGCCCTAAAAAGCACAGCAAATAACAAAACAGCAAAAAACAAAGTGGAGATGATGGTATCCCAGTTGAATTCTTCAAAGCCCTAAAAGATGATGGAATCAAGCTATTGCGTGCTATATGCCAGCAGATTTGGAAAACGAAACAGTGGCCACAAGATTGGAAAAGATCAGTATATGTCACAATCCCAAAAAAGGGCAATGCCAAAGAATGTTCAAATTATCGAACAATTGCGCTCATCCCACAAGTTAGCAAGGTGATGCTCAAGATAATACAGGATAGACTGCAGCAGCATGTAGAGAGAGAACTACCAGAGGTGCAGGCTGGGTTCAGAAGAGGCAATGGGACCAGAGACCACATTGCCAACATACGTTGGATCATGGAGAAAACAAAGGAATATCAGAAATAAGTTTACTTCTGCTTCATTGACTACACCAAGGCCTTTGATTGTGTGGACCACAACAAAATGTGGCAAGTAATTAAAGAAATGGGAATACCAGAACACCTTATATGCCTCATGAGAAATCTGTACATGAGTCAAGAAGCAACAGTTAGGACAGAACACAGAATGATGGAATGGTTTGGAATAGGAAAAGAAGTAAGACAAGGCTGCATTTTGTCACCCTGCTTATTCAACTTATACACAGAGCACATAATGCGCAATGCAGGGATGGAGGAATCACAATATGGGATCAAAATTGCTGGGAGAAACATCAACAATTTGAGATATGCAGATGATATCACCCTAATGGCAGAAAGTGAGGAAGACCTAAAGAAGCTCCTGATTAGGTTGAAAGAAGAGAGTGCAAAAGCTGGCCTGAGACTCAATATCAAGAAAACCAAGATAATGGCAATAGGCCATATCAGTCCCTGTAAAATAGATGGGGAAGAAGTAGAAGCAGTGACAGATTTTACTTTCTTAGGATCAAAGATCACTGCAGATGGACATTGCAGCCATGAAATAAAAAGGCAACTGATTCTTGGGAGACAAGCGATGAGAAACCAGGGGAACATAGTGAAAAGTAGAGACATCTCACTGCAAACAAAGGTCCGCATAGTCAAAGCAATGGTATTCCTGGTGGTAATGAGAGCTGGACCATTAGAAAGACTGATAAAAGAAAAATAAATGCCTTTGAGATGTGGTGCTGGAGGAGAGTTTTGAGAGTCCCCTGGACAGCGAGGAGAACAAATAGGTCAATAATAGAAAGCCAAATAACAAAGATGAAACTAAAGTATTATATTTTGGACATCAAATGAGAAGAGAAGATTCCCTTGAGAAGGCCTTGATGCTGGGGAAGGTGGAGGGCAAAAGAAGAAATGGACGGCGGAAGATGAGATGGCTAGATGGTATTGTAGACACAATGGGCATGGGGCTATGCAGACTGGGGAGGATGGTGGAGGACAGGGGTGCCTGGAGAGCAATGGTCCATGGGGTCGCAAAGAGTCGGAGTCGACTGTGTGACTGAACAACAACAACAAATCCTACCCACAATGCCCTTAATTCCCATTTCCCCTTTTCTTATCTTTAATACCAAATGCTCAAATTCAGTCCTACTCCTTTCCAAACTGGTTTCCCTCAAATACTTACTATTCCACTTGTTCACTAATACAATCTGAAACCAATTCATCCTCAATTGCGTAAATATATCTAATTTTTCTTCCATCTTCACAAATCCATATCCAGTCTTTCAACAAGGAAACATCATTTCTAAGGAAAACTTCCTTCACCCTCTTATCTATTTTTATTGGAAAGTTTTTCATATCCTCCATTTCTATGATCGGAGATATATCTGGAGCTAATTCCTTTACCTTCTTCCATACTTCCATCATTGTTTTTACCATTTTATTTTTAATTATTATTTTACCTACATCTTTGTCTAAAAAATACTTCTTTACCAATTTGAGCTAATTCCCTTATCTCAGTACCCTCCTATATCACCATTTCCCTCATTAAAACCTTCACAATATTTTTTACCTGAAAAGCTCTATAACAATTCTTAACATTCAGCACTCCCAAACCCCCTTCTTTCTGGAATACCACAAATTCTTCCCATCATTACAATAGTTGTTTAATAGATTTTGAAACTCCTTAATTTCTTTATCCTTAAATTGGATTGGCAGGGCATCAAACAAAAAATTAAGCCTTGGTAGTAACATCATTTTACGCAATGCTACCCTGCCAAACCAAGACAACTTTAACTTATTATATTGCTGTATTTTATCCTTAATTTCCCTTTTTTGTTTTCCATAATTTAGTCTCTTAAAATCCTCCAACTTGTTTGAAATATTTATCTCCAGATACTTCAGACTTTCTCTAACTTGTATCTTGTACCTATCTTTTATTTTCTCCTGTTCCTTCTTATCCATTTTACACAATATCATTTCAGATTTATCCCAGTTTATCCTTAGACCTGTCATCTCTTTGAATTCCTTCAAATGTACCTGTATTCTTTCCAATACCTTCATGGGATTTTTCATAATCATCAGGGTGTAATCAGCATACAGACTTATCTTATTACCTACTACTCCAATATTTTAATCCTCTTATGGCATTCGCTAGCAATTCCATTGCCATAACAAATAAGCTGGGAGAAACATCAACAATCTGAGATATGCAGACGATACCACCCTAATGGCAGAAAGTGAGGAAGACCTAAAGAATCTCTTGATTGGGCTAAAGGAAGAGAGTGCAAAAGCTGGCTTGAGACTCAATATCAAGAAAACCAAGATAATGGCAACAGGCCCGATCAGTTCCTGGAAAATATATGGGGAAGAAGTAGAAGCAGTGACAGATTTTACTTTCTTAGGATCAAAGATCACTGCAGATGGGGATTGTAGCCATGAAATAAAAAGGTGGCTGATCCTTGGGAGACAAGCTGTGAGAAACCTGGGGAACATAGTGAAAAGTGGAAACATCACCTTGAAAACAAAAATCGGCATAGTCAAAGCAATGTTTTTCCCGGTGGTGATGTGTGGGTGTGAGAGTTGGACCATTAGGAAAGCTGAACGCAAAAAAATAGATGCCTTTGAGTTTTGGTGTTGGAGGAGAGTTTTGAGAGTGCCCTGGACAAATATGTCAATCTTAGAAGAAATCAACCCTGACTGCTCCTTAGAAGGTCAAATAGTAAAGATGAAGCTAAAGTACTTTGGACATCAAATGAGAAGAGGATTTTCTGGAGAAGGCCTTGATGCTGGGAAAGGTGGAGGGCAAAAGAAAAAGAGGGCGACCAAAGATTAGATGGCTAGATAGCATCGTGGACGCAGTGGGCACAGAGCTGGGCAGGCTGAGGAAGATGGTGGAGGACAAAGGTGCCTAGAGGACGATGGTCTATAGGGTCGCAAAGGGGCGGAATCGACTGTGCGACTGAACAAGAAGCATATGAGACAAAAGAGGCTTCCTGCTATTTTAATTTATTGTTAAAATGCCCAACTTCTTATTTGATACACTAGCGATCCATTTGAAAGAGAAAGAAATTAATGAGTTTCAAAAGATGTTCAATGGTTTTTGTAATGGAGGCAAAAAATCTAGGCTACCAAAGAAGCTATGGTATTTGTCTCAAAAAAAGGGGGTTTGGGTATGCCAAATTTGTTAGCATATTACCGAGCTTTTCAAGTTAAGAACGTTGTGAAGATTTTGGCAAGAGAAAAGACAATTTGGGAGCAATTGGAGATGAAGGAATATAGAAATATTGGAAATATGATTTTTTTGGGAATAAAGGATAAGGTGAAAAGGTCAAATAATACTATGATGAGAGGTCTCATGGAGGTGTGGAAGAAGGTAAAAAAGGACATGGTCCCAAATCTCTCTCCAATTTTGGAATTGACTGATATGATGTGTTTCCCAATAAAGTTAGATAAGGAAAAAATGGAAACATTGGATAAAAATGGGATGCTTTTATTGAAGGATTGGTTAAAAACTTGTGATTCTGATGTTGAGCGGAAAAAAATATTTGAGATATTAAATTTGAATTGGTTTCAGAAGTTAAAGGTGGATAATTGGAATAAAAAATATAAAAAAGAAGTAGGGTTAGATAGAACATATACAGAATTTGAGGAGTTGGTAAGGAAGATTAGAAAAGGGGAAAGTAGTATTAAAGGTCTTGTAAGTAAGCTTTATAATATACTGAATAGAGGTGCAGATCCACAGGAGGATTTGAAACGGAAGTGGGAACAAAGTTTGAATATAACAATTGGGGAGAATGAGTGGAAAAATAAATGGAAAAAGAGGATTATGAGAACAATGTCTGTAAGAATTAGAGAACATAATTTTAAAATGTTGTGGCAATGGTACTTGACGCCATTAAGACTTTACCAGATGGATAATAAAAGAGATAAGTTATGTTGGAGATGTAGAGAATTTGATGGAACATATGAACATATGTGGTGGAGCTGTAAAAAAATAAGGGATTTTTGGGGAAGAATAGAAGGTGAGCTTGGTGAAATAATGGGTAGAAGTGTTAAGTTGGTGTCAAGTACCATTCTTTCAACGAGTGTGGAAGATTTGGGTTTAAACAAGGAGGAAAAAGAATTATTGGAAATTGTATTGACAACGGGTAGACAATGTATAGCTAGAAACTGGAAAAATGGTATAGATATACAGATTGGAGAGTGGTATAAAGAAATGTGGAGTTTAGCACTGAATGATAAATTGACATGGGAGATTAAAGTGAAAAGAGATAACTTAAAAGAGAATAGATTTTGTAACATATGGAAACCATTTGTGGACCATTCTTGTATGGCAAATGATAGTTCAGGACCAGTACCGTCTCAAAGAAGTTTCTGGAGTTGAGCAGAAAATAAACTCTCCGGGCATTGTATATATTCACAGGGTGATTATTATTTATCCAAAGATTAGTGGTAGCACAGAAAGTTTTTATTATCTCGGATCTTGAAATAATGGCTTTTAATATATGGTGGTTAAGGTAAAGGTAAAGGTTTCCCTTGCTCGAAAGCCAGTCGTATCCGACTCTAGGGTGCAGTGCTCATCTCTGTTTCTAAGCCGAAGAGCCAGCGCTGTCTGCTTCTGCAGACGTTTCCGTGGTCATGTGGCAGGCATGACTAGACACCGGAGCGCACGGAACGCTGTTACCTTCCCACCGAAGTGGTCCCTATTTATCTACTTGCAATTTCTTGCTTTCAAACTGCTAGGTTGGCAGGAGCTGGGATGAAGACGGGAGCTCATTTCCGTCCTGCAGTACTCGGGAATCGAACTGCTGACCTTCTGCTTCCCAGTCAGCGTCTTAGCGACTTGAGCCACTGCAGTTATTAGTTAGTAATTAATGAGTATAGATATTGTTTTGTGCTAACATTCAGTAATGTCTGTTAGATGATACTATGGATTTGTTTATGTACTGTATTGTTAGTCATTGTTTTCTTTTCTTTTTTGTATGTCTTTGAAAAAATTCAATAAAAATTATTAAAAAAAAATAAAAAAAATGCCCAGCTGTAGTGCTTTTTTGTCAAGTCCTCAGGCTATTACAACAGCATGTAGGATTTAGACAGAGTGTGGTGGTAAAAATGCAGGTCTTCTTTCATGTCCAGGTCAAACTTGGAGGAGAACAAATAGGTCAATCTTAGAAGAAATCAACCCTGACTGCTCATTGGAAGGTCAAATAGTAAAGACAAAGCTAAAGTACTTTGAACATCAAATGAGAAGGGAGGATTCACTTGAGAAGGCATTGATGTTGGGAAAGGTGGAGGGCAAAAGAAGAAGGGGGAGGCCAAAGATAAGATGGCTAGATGGTATTGTAGACACAGTGGGCACAGAGCTGGGAGGGCTGAGGAGGATGGTGGAGGACAGAGGCGACTGGAGGAAAATGGTCCATGGGGTTGCAAAGGGTCGGAGTTGACTGTGCGACTGAACAACAACAAATAAGATTGGCGATAACGGGCAGCCTGTCTCGTTCCTGCTTCAAGCTTTATATCTTCCGTAAAAGTATCATTAACCCTGACCTTGGCGGACCCATGCTGGTACAATTGTTCAATCATTATTTTAAACTTATTCCCAAATGTTTTTCATTTTCTTTCTTCCAGGGACATCCTGGGACTATGCAGCTCGCCTCTGGCTACACAGGCTGGTCCTTATCACAGGGAATGAAACATTGGGGAATTGAACTCCGTACTTAAATCACTGAGCTATCTAGCCAGCTCACTTATTAAATAAATCTGATTAAAAACAACAATAAACAGACAACAAAAGAGAGAAACAATGTGGCATTTTAAAGACTAACTGTTATATTTTAAGGTGAGCTTTTGTGAATTAAATCCATTCCCTCAGAGTGATTCAAGAGGAAATTTTTGACTGTGAATTGTGCCATTTCTCATCCAGTGGCATAACCAAGCAAGAGGAGTTTGACCTGTCTTGTAAATTATAATAAAGCAGTATTTAAATTGCTTAAATAAAGTCCTGTTCATTCCTTCTTACTCCTACTCCAGATGTTCTATTCTACCCAAATGATCAACAGCCATCTCTTTCCCAAACGCAAGTCAAAAGCTAGACTGAAACAGATCTGGAATGATGCTACTATTGAGCATCATCATAGTGACTAACAGTTGCTCTGAGGTCATAAGATTCTCACATTCTGTTTGTTACATAGGCCATGTATCATCATAGTGAAGGTGGTCATATCTTGCCTCATTATTGGAATTATGATGAGCAAGAAACACAATTAACAGAGTTTGAGAACACCAAAGTGTTACTATGGTAATATCTGCTTTTCTAACTTGCAGCCATTCAACCAGTTTGATAAGTCTGACCAACAACAGCAAAAATCTAACATTTCCATCATGTGTCTGTTTAACATGCAACATGGGAACTAGTCTTGACTGATCTTTCTAGATGCATGCGATCTACTGGCCTACAAACATATTCAACTTCTGTACTGTTATGAAAGCTAGGCGTGACAGCAGTGTGATATTCTTGTTCCATGTCTAAGCCAGACATGGAACTGCCAAAATGAAGACACCTTTTGGAGAGTTCATTCTGCAGTTCCTTTTGCCTGACCTAGTGTGAGAAAGATTCGCTGGCACAAAGCGGTCGTTGCCTGGGGTATGCCCGGTTGTGGTTAAAAAAATACTACAATCTTCAAGGGTGCTCTTTCTGTGTGCCCCTAGCCATAGAAATAAGAATAGATGGGGAAAAATAGTATCTTATTTTCATTGGCTAATCCTTTCTTCTTTACATATGTGTCAGGTTTGCTAAGTCAGGTGAGAAGAGCTCAGTGCCTTGGAAGTCAGTGCCCCGTTGGGACCTGCAGATCGCTGGATTTTCAATTCTACCAGCTAAGTATTGGTAGGACTCTCTGCCCAATGTGTGAGTGACGCATGCTCGCTAAAGGCTTTGGTCAGATAATTCAGAAGTCTCTTTAGTACTGGCTTCCACTGTCCAAGGTAGGATCATTACCACTATGAGGTATGCTTCGGCGGCAGCTATGTGTTTATATTTCTTATTTATGGTGCTCAAGTACTAAGAACCTATGAGTTGCCATCTCAGATTTTCCTCCATTATCTCAGGTGATAAGGCACTAATGGTGGGGAGAGTGTCTGCTTCTTCAACAATACGGCTGACAACCTTTGATGTTCAGGAACTGAAGAGAAGCAGCCAGCATAACAGGGCCAAACACAATTTTATTGCAAACAAACTGAACATAAACAGCAATGGCATAGCAGCGCTTTATATACAATGGATACATTTGGGCGGGAAACAAAAGGATTGGTTGGGAGAGAAGTGGGGTGACCGTGGGGTGACCAGAGACTGGGGAGACTTTGCGCGTCTCGTTAGAAAGGGCGGGAATGCAAGTCCCGCGATAGCTGAGCACCATGAAGAAGACAAAATGGAGGATCACCCCAATCCCATAATAATAATTACAAACTGTTTAAAGCAATATTTCAGTTACATACACAACACAACCCTTATATGTTGTATACATGGTGGTAAGCGGGAAGGTGGTTGAGAACAAAAAATGCAACCATCACCTTTGTTTCCCATACAGTACCTTAGCCTTCTCACCTTGTCTGAGGACATAATGAAAAAAACCAATGTGTTGCCTGGAAGCCATATCATCCCTCGAAGAACACTTAGTCATAAACCATTTGGTTTCTTAATTGCCTCACAGATATTTGCCTAGCCATGGAGCCATGTCACAATAGAGAAAAGCTTTGAACTTTAAAACAATCCTGACCAATCTATTAAGATGGCATATTAGCCTCACTATACACATATAGTGCAGTGGCTCAAATGGCTAAGACGCTGATTGGGAGGCAGAAGGTCAGCCGTTCAAAACCCGAGTACTGCATGGCGGACTGAGCACCCATCCCCGTCCCAGCTCCTGCCAACCCTAGCAGTTCAAAAGCAAGAAATTGCAAGAAGATAAATAGGGACCACTTCAGTTTGGAAGGTAAACAGCGTTCTGTGCACTTCGGTGTCTAGGCATGCCTGCCACATGTCCACGGAAATGTCTGCAGCCGCAGACAGCGCTGGTTCTCCGGCTATAAACAGAGATGAGCACTGAATGCTAGAGTCAGATATGACTGGTTTTCAGGCAAGGGTGACCTTTACGTTTACCTTTACACATATTCCAAGCAAAATAATAATAATCAGGGTGCACCAACATGTTTTCTAACCCCATAATCTGCTCATTAATTTTTCAATAGACAATGGGACTCAGATGGCAAACCTATGCTTTCTGATTAAAAAAATGTGGAAATTTTGATATTGTCCTGCCCTAGGCTAGAGGTGGGGATTTTGAGACTGAAAAGACTGTGAATAGGTTGGCCATCAGCTAGAACAGGGTTCTTCAACTTGGCTCTACAAGTGTTCTTGGACTTCAATTACCAGAAGCCCAAGTCAGCACACCTGCTGATAAGGGCTTCTAAGGAATTGAAGTCCAAGAACACCTGGAGAGCCAAGTTTGAGGAACCCTGAGCTAGAACAGGGTAGTGAAAACTGTGAGAGATTGTGAGGAGCTCCAGAGGGATCTCTTGACACTGGGGGAGTGGGCAAAACAGTGGCAAATGAGCTTCAACACTAGTAAGTGCAGAGTGATACATGTTGGGGCAAAAAAACCAACAATTACATTTATAAACTGATGGGGTCTGAACTCTCTGCGACAAACCAGGAAAGAAACCTTGGTGTCTTGGTGGACAACTCAATGAAGGTGTCAACCCAGTGTGCCTCAGCAGTGAAAAAAGCAAACTCAATGTTAGGGATCATTAGGAAGGGTATAGATAATAAGTCAGCAAGTGTCATTTTGCCTCTTTATAAATCTATGGTGAGGCCCCATCTGGAATACTGTGTACCGTTCTGGTCGCCATACCTCCAGAAGGATATTATGGAGCTGGAAAACGTGCAGAGGGCAACCAGAATGATTAGGGGACTGGAACACCTTCCTTACCATCTGAGGCTGCAACGGTTGGGCCTCTTCACTCTTGAACGACGGCGTCTAAGAGGTGACCTGATTGAAGTTTATAAAATTATGCACGGTGTGGACAAAGTAGATAAGGAAAAACTTTTCCCTATCACACAACGCTAGAACTAGGGGACACTTCATGAAACTTTTGGGTGCTAGTTCTCAAACAAATAAGGAAAGTACTTTTTCACCCCAAAGGATCACTGGTTTATGGAACTCCCTGCCAGAAGAAGTGTGACAGTCTGTCTTGACAGCTTTAAGAAAAGATTAGACAAGTTCATGGAGGACAAGGGTATCCATGGCTATAATTATGGATACCTAAGGACAACCTCCGGGTTGGAGAGATAGGCAGGATATCTCTCAATGCCATTTCCAAGGAATCCTAAGCAGGTGAAGGCATCTGCTTGAGAATATTCTGAAGCAAATGGTGAGCCACTGTGTGAGACAGAATACTGGACTGGATGGGCTGTGGCCTGTTCCAGCAAGGCTGTTCTTATGTTCTTATGAACATTGCTTCCAAATGAAAACTCCTCCAAGGAGATTCTCCTGTCCTTTCTACTAATAATCCATTGCCCGAAACATGTCACTCTGGGGTCCCCAACCACCAGGCTGTGGATCGGTACTGTTGTGTTCTGTAAAGCTGTGCCTTTAACAATGTACCTTTGCCATGTGTTAACAATGTAACCTTTCTGTGTGCAACATTATAACCATCAGCTGTATCAATGTAAACCTGATAAGGGGACGCGAGCTAGTGACCACTAGATGGCAATAGCGAGCGTCCAGCTCTCATGGCTCAGATTCACCTGGTTCAGCAGCGCGGGAAGATTCCCCGCCACCTCTTCACCTGGTCAAGAAGGGCGTGACCTTCCACGACGTCACGCAGGCAGCATCCAATAGTCTGTCGACGAGCCACATTCAAATGTATAGCCAGCTGTATATATTGAGCTACTCATCCGCCATTACCACATGTTCCTCCGGATCATCATGCAATAAACCTGTGTTAAGCCAACCCTTCGGCTGTTTCATTGTCTTTGGTCCCTTACACTAAATTGGCGACGAAGGTGGGATATGGCAGCCCACGGGACCAAGACATGCGCCGGTTTCGAAATCAGGAAACCGGGCGACTGGGAGATCTTCGAGATGGACTTCCAGGCAGCACTGATTGAGTCCGAAGTCACGGAAGAGGCAAAGAAAAGGGCCATCTTCACCAGGATGCTCGGACAAGAAACCAAAAGGACCCTGGTGGACCTGATTGCACCGAGGAGGGTGAGCGAATTCAAGGCCAAGGAACTCATGCAGATGCTGCGTGAGCACGTCCGGCCCGCCACGGCGATGTTTCCCGCTCGGAGTGCGTTCTGGAGGCGAGTCCAAGCGCCCGGGGAGACGGTCGCCGCATTCGTGGCGGCCCTGCGGCTGGCGGCCGGCCCGTGCAAATGGGAGAATGCCGAAATCACCCTCCGGGACTGTGTGCTGTGCGGCCTGAACGACGCCGAAACCCAGCGCACATTAATGAACAAAGAGCCGCCTCCCACGTTGCAGGAGGTCGTCAGAGCGGCCCAGGCCGCAGAAGCTACAAAGGCCGGGGTCCAAGAACTCCAGGACTGGCGGCCGAAGTCGAGCAAGGCAGAGACTCCGGTACAGGCGGCCCGGCGAACGTCGAGGTGGTCCACAGAGAGCAGCGACGACGAGGACGTCCAGAGGGTCCGGAAGGAGAGCCGGCGGTGCGACGGCTGTGGAGCGGCCCACGACCGCGTAAAGTGCCCGTTCCGGAAGGCCGAGTGCCACAACTGCGGCCGCCGCGGGCACATCGCCAAGGTGTGCAGGAAGAAGCGCGAGACCCGGAGGAGCTCCGCAGACCGTTCCGCGGGACAAGACCGCTCAACGAGACCCAAGGACGGCGCCCAGGCCACGCGGAAGCAGGACGGCGTGGGCCGCATCTCCGACGGCAGTGAGGACGACGCCCCAGTGTTCAGCGTGTCTGCAGGACACCCCCGCTATTTTGTTGAGGTACTAGTCCAAGGGGTTCCCATTAGGATGGAAATTGACTCGGGGTCCTCATATTCAATCATTTCCCAGAGGGAGTTTTTGGGAATTGCCCCCCACAAGCGACCCAAGCTCAAAGCATTGAGGTCCACACTACGGGACGTGCAAGGGAACAGCATTCCAGTGTTGGGGGTTGGAGAATTTCAGGTTAAATTCAAGAAGCACGCCGCGTCCCTTCCCCTAGTCGTGCTCAAAGGGGGAGATTGCAGCCTCCTCGGGACTCAATGGTTCCAGCCCCTGGGTTTGTTTATTGGGGGGTGCACGCCGTTGGGATGCACGCTGTTGGGACTGATCCAATTCTGGAGGTGTGCGAGGCGCACCCCGAAGTTTTCAAAAAAGGACTGGGGAAATTCAAGGGGCCCCAGTGACATTCGACCTGGACCCGGAGGTCCGCCCAATTCGTCTTAAACCACGCCGGGTGCCGTTCGCACTTAAGGACAAGATAGAGGCGGAACTGGACAAATTGGTGGGCCAGGGAATCCTTGTGCCTGTTGATTCCGCGGAGTGGGAAACTCCAATTGTAACCGCACTAAAGGCCAATGGGGAGGTCCGCATATGCGCCGACTACAAGTGCACCATCAACAAGGCGATCCGCCCGAATGCATATCCGGTGCCGGTAGTCAGCCATCTGCTGGCCAGGTTACACGGGGGAAAGTGTTTCGCTAAGCTCGACTTAGCACAGGCCTACCAGCAGCTTACGGTGTCCCCTGCCGCAGCTGCTGCGCAGACCATAGTCACCCATAAGGGGGCGTTCCAGGTGACGTGCCTCCAGTTCGGCGTGAATTCGGCGCCTGGAATTTTCCAGTCACTCGTGGAACGCCTCCTGAAGGGACTGGAGGGGGTGTTGCCTTATTTTGATGACGTGTTAATAACGGGGGGGAGCCGGGTTGAATTGGCCAAGAGGTTGGGGAAGGTCCTGACAATATTCGAAAAAGCGGGGCTGAGACTGCGAAAGGACAAATGCGTCTTCTTCGCAACCGAGGTTGAGTTCCTAGGGTTTTGTGTGACTCCTGAGGGAATAAAACCATCCAAGTCCAAGGTGGCAGCCATTAAAAAAGCCCCCCGCCCCACCTCCAAGCCCGAGCTGCAGTCGTTCCTAGGGCTGCTCAACTTTTACCACTCCTTCCTCCCCCGGAAGGCAGCGGTGGCTGAACCGCTACACAAACTGCTAAAGAAAGACCAGGCATGGAAGTGGGGCGATGACCAAGAAAGGGCATTTAGTGAGCTAAAAAGCCTCCTAGCGTCCGATGCCATACTGACCCACTTCAACCCCAAACGCCCGGTAGTTCTGACCTGTGATGCATCCCCAGTGGGGGTGGGGGCGGTGCTGTGCCACGTGTTGGAAAACGGAAGGGAGGCCCCGATAGCATTTTACTCCAGGTCCCTGTCCCAAGCGGAGAGAAACTACGCACAGACAGACAGGGAGGCACTAGCAATAGTCGCGGGGACGAAAAAATTTCACGATTTTCTGTACGGCCGCCCCTTCACCATTGTAACAGACCACAAGCCCCTGCTTGGCATCTTTACCGCAGATAAGCCCACCCCACAGATCCTGTCCCCGAGGATGTTCAGGTGGGCCATTTTTCTCAACGCGTATCAGCACGCGTTGGTCTACCGGCCCGGGAAAGAGATCAGCCATGCGGACGCTCTATCAAGGTCTCCCCTCCCCCTAACGCCCAGCCAGGTGAGCAAGGGGGAGCGGGACCATCAGGTTCTTATGATAGAGGTGCTGGATTCGCCCCCCGTAATGCCCGCCGACATTGCCAAAGCGACAGAGAAGGACAAGACGTTAGCGGCAGTTAGCTCCTGGGTGCAGAAAGGGTGGCCGGCGTCCTCCCCAGCGGAGGAGTTCGCTCCATTTTTCAGAAAAAAGCTAGAACTGTCCCTAGAGAGGGGGTGCCTCTTGTGGGGGCAGCGGGTGGTGATTCCCATTTCCCTTCGGCCGCGGGTGCTCAAACTGCTGCACGTCAGCCACCCCGGCATCGTGCGATCCAAGGCGCTGGCCCGGAGTTACTTCTGGTGGCCCCAGCTGGATGCCGACATCGAGCACATGGTCGGCACTTGTGAAAGTTGCCAATGCTCCAGACCAGAGGAGGCCCGCCTTCCCCACAGGGAATGGGACGCGGCTAAGGGGCCGTGGTCCCGGGTGCACGTTGATTTCGCGGGCCCGTTCAGAGGCACCCTGTTCCTTCTTGTAGTGGACGCCTTCTCCAAGTGGTTGGAGGTTATCCCAGTCACGAGCACCTCCTTGGCCCAGACCATTAGGCATTTGCGGAGGCTCTTTTCCACGTTCGGCATACCCGACACATTAATTAGCGACAACGCTAGTTGTTTCACGTCCTCCGAGTTTAGGGTATTCATGGAGATTAACGCCGTTCGGCATATCACCTCCGCCCCGTTTCACCCAGCCACCAATGGCCAAGTAGAGCGCCTCGTCCGCACCACGAAGGACGCGTTGCGGCGCATGGGCCCCGGGGATCTGAACCTACAAGTCTGTCAGTTTCTGCTAGGGTACAGGGTGACCCCTTTGGCGTCAGGATACTCCCCCGCAGAGCTTTTAATGCGTAGGAAACTGACCACCATCCTTACTAGGCTAGACCCCACGAGGGTAGAGGACAAAGGAAGGAACATCGGGCTAGAGGCCACAAAGAGTTTCAGTATAGGCGCCCCCGTGCATTGCAGGAATTACGCCAGCACGGGCCCAGCCTGGGTACCGGGCGTAGTTGTGGAGCAAACCGGCCCCGTGTCGTACCGCGTGGAAACCAGTACAGGGCTCCTGTGGAGGCGGCACGCGGACCAGCTCCGACGCAGGGTCTCCGATGAGCAGGGCACAGACCAAACAGAGAAAAAATCAGCGTTAGGGTTCTCCCCCACCCGTTCAGCCCAAGGGGGAGGAAAAGGGGACCGCGGGCCCCCACCAAGGGGGGAGGAGGATGTTCTCGTAGATATCCTAGGGGATCTTTCTGAGGAGGAGGAGGAACCCGACCCCATACATATCTCGCGGAAGGTCCCCACAAATGCGGATACCCCTACTAAGTTAGATTTTGATTTTCAGAACCGGGGGGGTTTTTCGGAGTGGTCCCCCACCCGTCCAAGCGAGAAGAGGGGTTTTTCGTTAGCCCCGATTGCCCCCGGTCTGCCCACAATGGAGTTTTTCCCTTCCCCTAAGGCCGCCAGACAGCGGCAAGCCACTAACAAGTCTCCCTCTCCCATTTCAGGACAAGGGACCAGGGAACAAAGAAGCAGTAGCGCCCCCGGGGGGGGGGGGTCAGCCCTCTTCACGGCCCAAACGCACATGCAACAAGCCATCTTGGCTGAGAGACTTCGTCTCATCCTAGGGGAGAGGGATGTTGTGTTCTGTAAAGCTGTGCCTTTAACAATGTACCTTTGCCATGTGTTAACAATGTAACCTTTCTGTGTGCAACATTATAACCATCAGCTGTATCAATGTAAACCTGATAAGGGGACGCGAGCTAGTGACCACTAGATGGCAATAGCGAGCGTCCAGCTCTCATGGCTCAGATTCACCTGGTTCAGCAGTGCGGGAAGATTCCCCGCCACCTCTTCACCTGGTCAAGAAGGGCGTGACCTTCCACGACGTCACGCAGGCAGCAACCAATAGTCTGTCGACGAGCCACATTCAAATGTATAGCCAGCTGTATATATTGAGCTACTCATCCGCCATTACCACATGTTCCTCCGGATCATCATGCAATAAACCTGTGTTAAGCCAACCCTTCGGCTGTTTCATTGTCTTTGGTTCCTTACACTAAAGGTACCGAGCCACGTGCTGTCTCAAACTGGGCCACAGGGGTAAGTGGTGCTGGAAGCCCTGATGGCAGCCTTCTGCCCTCAACATGCTCTGCCAGGTCTGCTCGGCGAATGGAGCGAGAGCGCAGGCTTCAGGCACAGCAGATAGGCAGGTGGCCGGGCCTCTCTTCCACGTTGCTTAACTATGGTAGTGCTCTCCCCACCCCACCCCAGTGCAGTGTGATACCTCACTGCCTAAGTCAAATGGTGTGGCTGGCAGGTTGCTGGTCCCCTCCTGTTTGTTTTTGAGCTACAGCAGGGTTCCTCCCCCAACATACCAGTCTGTGGGAAAATTGTTTAGCATGAAACCAGTCCATGGTGAAAAGAGATTGGGGACCCTGATGCAACAGAGCAACACAGCAATGCACAATGCAGCACATCCACTTGACTCTGTACTATATATTTTTGCATGAGCTGAAGCCACGACGAGTGTGATCAGACAGGTATTTAGAATGCTATTTGATCTATTGACTGAAGTGGCAGGTTGGTTCCTCATTTTTTGGGCAATCACATGAAATGATCTCTGGAGTGAACCAGCTCATACCCAGAGCGTTCCTACCTGTACCTGTACTGTGTGTTGGATTGCTCTGTTCTGGTCACCTTCCAGCACACTGTCTGATCCAACTCCAAGCAGACTTTTGAACAAGCTAAATAACTAAAAATGCAAAATTATTTATTAAATACATGTCTATAATGCCTATCTGGGAGGCGTTCCCAATCTGGGTGATTTCCAATAATATAAATACATAACAAATTATTATTATTATTATTATTATTATTATTATTATTATTATTATTATTATTATTATTATTATTATTATTATTATTATTATTATTATTATTATTATTATTATTATTATTATTATTATTATTATTATTATTATTATTATTATTATTATTATTATTATTATTGCACATAACAAATAATGTAAGATATAAAATATAACATGTAACAAAAACACTAATACTTGATATAAAGGGATTAATCACACCCCCCCCCCCAGATTACCAATAAAATTAGCTAGGTGTTATGGATTCGAAAACTAGCTGGGGGGAAAGTACATTTGGTTCCTAATAAAAGAGTAACAAACATAAATAAAAAAGATTGATAAAAATGCAGCCAGATTAATTTCCTTTGGGAAAACATTTGAGTCATGTGCATTGCACTATAAAGGCCTTACCTCACATGCTCCCTGGCTGAATTTCTCAAAAGAGCCACAACATTCAACTTATATCAACTCTTGGGTAGACCTGCATGGGAACAAGGTGCCCCTTCAGTAATCCAGTCCTAAATCAAAGAGCCTTGAAGACACTGATATTTTTGAACCACAATTGGGCGTATTCTGGTAATGACAACTTTGTGTTGCCGGCTAATCTTTCTCACACTAGGTCAGACAAAAAGAACTGCAGAATGAACTCACCAAAAGGTGGCTTTATTTTGTCAGTTTCATGCCTGGCCTAGACACAGAAGAAGTCATTCATAGGTTTAAATGCTAAAGTAATCACCTCTTATTGAATCCAGCAGATTAACAATACAACTGAACTGGTGAAAGATTGAAGTTGGATGCTCTGACCTGTGAATGCTTGTTAAAATTGTAAGTACCACAGTTTAGACCAATGGTTCCCAATGTGGGGCACAGGCTCCACAGAAGACTTCAATTTCCAGAAGCCTAAGTCAATACATAGGCTGATCAGTGCTTTGGGGAATTGACTTGGGCTTCTGGGAATTAGAGTCCAAAAACCAAAGGTTGGGAAACACTGGTTTGGACCAAATGAAGCTTCCAGTGTCTCCAAAAGCATGCCTGCATTAAGCACTCTATAAGAGCTCAGATGGAGATGCCCAGAAGGATGGTAAATGGAAACTAAGTCCTCCTGCTTGAAGATGATAAAAGGCTTTTTGAACAACCGACTAACATCCATTCATAGAGAAAAAGTAACAGATCACAGAGTATCAGTTGAGCTACTCATTCTCTACAGATATCCAACCCCAACCAAAACAGACTGAATCATTTCAATCAGCTGATACTACCATCATTTTGGCTATACTTTTTTGCAGTTTGTTTTTCTCTATTTCTGAACTGCCCCTACACTAGCTTATTGCTTCTAAGATCACATGATAGGCCCAAGAAGCAGTTTATATCAGATGGGTGGTGTACATGTAATGGCTTACTATAGCAAGCAACGGCTATGTATGGTTCAAGGGTCAACCATAACTTGTCCTTCTCACTGGATACTAAGTGACCTGTTACCAGCAAGGTTATTTTTTAATATGCATTTCTAATAATTAGAGAGGGGATTCTATTTCTAGGTGAGAAATGGATAAACAAGATATGTGGTAGTGCTGTTATGTTAAAATTGATTAACTTTATTAGAGTTTGAGTGGTACACAAGACTACTAATGAATAAAAAAGTAGTCTTAGAAACATGTCTTTATTCAGGTTACTGGAAAGACAAGGAAGGTTCAAATTAAAATCAATTCATATAAGCTTTTAAGTAGAAATGAAAGGAAAGTTAACATTAGCTTTGTAATCTGTATGTTTGCTTTGTAAATCTAAATGTATGAATCACTGGTGGTCATTTTCCGAATGGAGCACATTCAGTATGTATATATAATCACCACAGATGGACTTATTCAAATAGTCTATTTAGAATAACAATATGTTATGTTTGATCTGGCAGGTTAAGAAGAATGACCAGAGCAATTACTAATCCATGCTGACACAGAGAGCCAATTGGTTTTACCCAATGATGCTGTGAAAGAAAATGAGCCAGGAATAGTGCAGACTGCATACTACACTTGCAAGGCAATGTTACTCTTAGCCATTCCAATCTGCATTTTGGGAATATATGGAAATATATTGCTCTTTTATTTTCTTTGTTTTAAGATCAAGAGGACAACATTCACTGTTTACATTATGAATATGGCTTTAGCTGATATTATTGTTCTGATTTATCAGTATACTTATATTATGTTATTTTTGAAACCAGCTCCAGTCTCTGCATCTGTTTCAAATGCCGTAGAGTTGATCTATATGTTTGGATACAATACAACTCTCTACATATTAACAGTTGTGTGTGCTGAAAGATGTGTGCTACTCTTTTTCCCCACCTGGTATCAAAGTCAGCGGCCAAAACATTTCACAGTTATTGTTTGTGTCATATTTTGGTCCTTCTCTGCAACGATAGCATTTATGGAATATTATACCTGCTATCCAAGATTCTACGCCTATCTGGATAGAGAGAGTTACCATTGTCATCTACAAACTATATTCCAAGTAATAATTTTCTCAATTTTTGTGCCCATCATGCTATGCTGTACTATGGCCATTTTTATCAGAATGTGGCAAAAAATGGTGCAAACCCCTCCTATTGATGTCTCCATTACTGCTATGGTTACATTTTTTTATATATTTGATGCATCAGTTAGACTCTTCAATTTCTTAGAATACTGGTATGATTGGATAGGAGTACCTCTTTTCCCCGTTTCTGTACTATTTGATACCATAGCCAGCAGCGCCGACCCCTTCATATTTTTTTCCATTGGATGGTGTGGTCATGGAGGTCGCAAAGGACTAGAGGTTTTGGTTGAGAGAGCTTTGAGAGATGAAATCAATCAAGTTTAAAAAAGAAACATTAGAAGACCAAGAAAGGCTTGAAAATAGAAAGTTACCAGACTTGGAGAATGGTTGTCCTGCAGAATAAATGCATTAACAGATTGTTTATTTCATTGTGCCTTTCTTCTAATAGACATATTCAGGCTTTTTGCCAGGATCACTTGCACTTTTTAAAAATTATGGTACCAAGACTGGCAGGAAAAGGCAGCCAGGCAACTGGTAGAAACATTAACCTTGTCAATCCTCTGTAGCAAATAGACAGCAGGAAAGTCTAAAACAAGAAGAAATACCTAAACAAAAGAAGGTACAGGCCTGCATGCAACTTGTAAATGATAATTCAATGAATGGGGGGGATGCAGTGGCTCAGTGGTTAAGAAGCTTGCCTTGTTAGCTGGAAGGTCAACAAGTCAGCAGTTCAAGACCCAGGTACTGCATGACGGTTTGAGTGCCCGTTTCTGTCCCAGCTCCTGCCAACCTAGCAGATGAAAGCAAGAAGTTGCAAATAGATAAATAGGGACTACTTCAGTGGGAAAAGATCTTGGGGACATGAAAGGAGCCTTATTCGGGCGTCCCCTGAGCAGAGTTTCTCCAGCAAAAATCCTTTCAACCTAGAATTTGACACAAAATTATTATTACTGAGTCAGGGATCTTCCATCTGCAAAGCATGCATTTCACCACTGAGTTCCAGCCTTGCCCTGTTTTCCTGGTGCAGATGCCTAGAAGCCAAGAGACAGGCCCTATAAAGAGTCACTCTCTGCCAAGGTGAAGTCCAAAGCTGAGCCATATTGATATCCAGGGGAGACATTTGCCAGACTTTGAAGAGAAAGCAAAAAAAAATTCTTGAGGGTTTCAATTAGGGTCAGATCATAAGTCAAACCTTATTGCAGGGGTGCCCAAACTTTTTGGGCCATGGGCCGGTCATTTGGCTCATCAGGCCCGCGCCGTCCCCAAAAGCAGAAATAAAATGCACCTATACGCTTCTGGGAGCTATGAGGGCGGTGGCAGCCAGATGAATTGGCATCTGGGGCTGGATCAGGCCCACGGGCCATAGCTTGTGCAACCCTGCCTTATTGGGTCCACAGTGCCACCAGGTAAGAAATAAGGCAGGGAGCAAACAATCTGAGTTGGTAGGAGGTTTATCAAGCAAGACAGCAAGGATGGTGATTTTCAGGGTCAAGGAACCAAGTGGGCCATAAAAGGAACACAATCTGTGTATTGCATTGGTGTTTGGAATCCATTCTATCCCATCCCCCCCCCCCACCGCCTCCTGTGGTGTACTCAGTGTTTCTCAACCTTGAGCCCTAGGCATTCTTGGTCTTTAACTCCCAGAAGCCCAAGTCAGTACATCTGCTAATCAGGGCTCCTGGGAACTGAAGTCCAAGAACAATTGGGGGCCCAAGGTTGAGAAACCCTGGACTGTACATGACTCTCTTCTGTCAGCTGCAGTAGAATGTCTTGCATGTAGATGCTTTCTTCATCTCAGCTATAATTTAAACCAAGGGTCCCCAACCTTTGGTTTTTGAACTTCAATCCCCAAAAGCCTAAGTCAATTCTCCAAAGCACTGATCAGCCAATGTAATGGGGACCCTTGCTTTAAACCATTGGCATTCCCCTGGACTGGAAGGGTGTTCCTCCAGAAAGGTTCTTAATGTGAAGAGAAAGAGTCCTCTCTGGAAGGGCAAAACTCACTTTCTTGTGTCTACAAGTTGGAACTGCTGAGCTGGGACACATATCATCCTCTAGATCAGGAGTTCTCAACCTTTTTAAGCCGGGGGCCGGGTCACACTCCCACAGACAGCTTCGGGGGCGCGGACAGCCATTTTGCCCTTCCTCCACCACATGGCACTTCCTGGTGTGGAGGTGGTGGTAGGGCCACATGAAATGGTGCCAAGGGCCGCAGGTTGAGATTCCCTGCTCTAGATGACTTTTGCAGGCATGCCATGCCGCTCTCCAAAATGAGCCGATTTAAGTAAATAACAAATGAGCAAATGTTTAGTGTCTGGAACTCCTTGTTGAAATATTTGTTGTACTCAAAATAATTTTTAATTCCTTTAACATTACTGTAGAACTAATTACCAGGTACAATGAAGTTGTTATAATCTGAAGATCCACAAAGACAGGAGGAACGACATAGGATTTGTTCCTTGATCACAGTTTATTCCAGGAATGACCTTCTTGGCATTTAAGCTGTCTCGTTATTACTGTGTCTTCTCTTACTGCTGCATTCCAGCTCTGACCCAGCTACTTGCTTTACTGAGAGCATGAAAAATAAACCACATGGAAAAGATGAGCCAGACAGGTCTAGGATTTACTTTTCTAGACCTCAGTTCTTCGATGTCTCTGGTCGTCAAGGCCATGTGGGTGAGAAGTTCTGCGAATTGTAATCTAAGAAATATAATTTGGTAAGGCCACCCTTGCTCGAAAGACTGTTGTATCCGACTCTAGGGTTCAGTGCTCATCTGTTTGTAGCCAAAGAGCCAGGGTGGTCTGAATCTGCAGACGTTTCCGTGGACATGTAGCAGGCATGACTAAACAATGGGGTGCACGGAATGCTGTTTACCTTCCCAGCAAAGTGGTCCCTATTTATCTACTTGCAATTTCTTGCTTTTAAACTGCTAGGTTGGCAGGGATTGGGACAGAGACGGGAGCTCACTCCATTGTGCAGTACCCGGAAATCAAACTCTGACCTTCCAGTCAGCAAGTTCAGCCTCTTAACCACTTAAGCCACCACAACAGAACCTGGGAGTGTGGTGGGCTGGATGAGAAAAGATATTTTCCCAATGCTAAATGATCAGCATAAAGCCAAGTTTCACACTGGTAAAGATGCAGCTCAGGTTTGATAACAATTCTGTTTTTCAGAAATTCCTTAATAGGCAAACTTTTCTTTCCTGTTCCATGCATGGCCAGTCTGGCCACGTTATCCTGCTATGGTAATAGAGTAGACCATATTGCCAGCAACTCAATGCCGAGTGTCAGGTGGCGGTTAACTAACCTGACCAACCTGAGGACTAATGGCCTTGGGTGCCGAAGTCCACAAGGAAGGGTGATGGTCCCGAAGTGGATTAAATCCCACTTGAATCCATCTTGAAGTAGGGCAGCCATTTCCTCAATACAGTACTGGCCTGGGGATGATGAGGACTTTGCATGCCAGGAGGGATCATGACCAGAAAGAGACTCGCAGAATTGGATCAGTGGTACGGGTGTCATGCTGCGATGTGGAAGGCAGATGAAAGGCCACTGTATTATATTCTCAGAATAGTCTTCATGGATGATCACCATGATGATCATCTATATTCTGATTCGGATATGGCAGAAGAGGATTCCATGCATGACAACAGTTTATCCTCCCAACCCAGTTTCCAACATCAGAAAACAAAACAAGATTTAGAACTGCTGGTGGGGGAAGTATTTTAATCTGTCATAAACTATTGCTTACAGCATGGAGATGAGACAAAACTAAGCCACAGGGAGAAAATAGGAAGAGCCTCCAAGGAGGAAAGCCAGCAGAGACCAGGAAGCAACAATGCCACAAATTCTGGAAAGACAGAAGAATATTCAGAACACAGTCAGGCTGAAGAATCAATCATGCTGGCTTCAGATTTTGCATTCACTTTTAAAAGTATATTCAATACTAGCAGGGGTGCCCAGCTTCGCTCAGGTGGTCCCGACCCGGCTAGCTGAGTGCCAGTGTTGCCCAGGAAACCCACTGGCCAGGGGTGGGCGTGTGATGTGAGCTCAGCGATGACATCACAATCCCCCCCCCAGTTGGCCTAGCACTGGGGCAGACACAAACCCTCCTGTCGAATATACCCCCCTTTGCAGATCAATTTAAGGGGCAACCCCCCCGTGCTTCGGGACCCCGACAGTGACCTGCTCATGTGCACAAGGTACATGTGTGCCGAAACTCATGGGGTTTGGTCAAGGGGTGCAGCAGCCCATTCCGGACACAGAACCCACACCTTTGCTTTTAGGTATAAGATTACATTTCATGTCTCCTAGTGTTCAGAAACTATGGCTTTCCCGTAAAGCCACTTTCTTCTTTTTACCATCTTTGTTTCCATCCCCTAAAGCAGTGTTCCCCAACCTTTGGTTCTTGGACTTCAATTCCCAGAAGCCTAATTCAGTACATTGGCTGATCAGTGCCTTTGGGAATTGACTTAGGCTTCTGGGAATTGAAGTTCAAGAACCAAAGGTTGAGAAACACTGTCCTGAAGTACTGGAAATGCATGCAGGTGTAGTATTACCTCATGTACTATTTTATTACTACATTATCTCCCAATTGCTCTTCACGAGATTCAAGCTTAATATACTTTCAACAATAACTAGCATTACTGTATGTTTTGTGAAATAAACTAATGCTAGTGTGAATGGTTAGTGTGTATTACACAGCTGGTACCTTCTAGAAAGAAATAGAACATTAGGGGCCATTCAACAATTACATGATCCTCGAGGGGGAAGGCGTCTGCCATCTGAATTACAGAAAATTAGGTGGGGACGGGGTGGTGGTGTGTCAGGTCAAACATAACGTACTCCATTTAGAGCTGTTGTGGTTTCGAAACATGGCACTTTTTTAGGTTTAAAAATGATCTCTGGGAATTTTGATCCGATTTGGGAAGATGATCTTGATGTACCCCCGGCATGAGACGACAATGACACTCCGCTGATCTACTTAATCAAGAATATTCCTGATTGGAGTGTATGCCCTTGGACAGAAGAGAAATAAATAATACCTGGTCCATAGAAAGTTTTTATTTTATTAGATGATTACGCTGTAAAACATTTCTTTCAAAATTAATGTTTCAATATTATGTTGACTTCCTTGACACTGTTTTCTTTATATTTTTAGTTCTTACATTATTATTTTTCTTTAATATTAATTGGAAGCAATAAATACTTTAAGACTTGAGAAAGCTGTGTTTTAGTTAACATTACTCTTAATTTTTTATGACTGAGTTTAAATTCCCATGAGTCAAGATTCACTCGACTGTTTCATTGTGTCATTAATGTTCGAACTATCAGTAAAATGTTAATCCTTATAAAGAAGATAGTAGAAGAACATTCTGCATTAGGCACCAATAGTGAAAAGCTCTAAAAATTAGAGTTTCAATACAAAAGCTCTGGATTACGCAATTTTAAAGGGGGGGGCTTGGAGCAAAAATTACGGTTGGATTACATGGGGGGGGAAAGGGGGTCAATTTCCCCCAAAAAATGGATCACATAATTGTTGAATGGCCCCTTACCATACAAAGCTGCTCTATGTCATTTCTGGAAGGCAGAATTTGTCACTAATCTATCAAACGCAGATGGAAATGTGGACTGCAGCTGACCTATGATGCTTGTATTGAATAATTACATACTGTCGTCAGTTAATGACTTATGGTGTACCTCCCAAAATTGCTAAGTATAAAATACTCAGAAGTGGTTTATCGGTCCCTCCTCTTACTGGTGTTCTGTGGCCATACACGCCACACAGGTAACAGGGCAATGTCATGAGCCCCACATATTCTGGGTAACTTTAGCTGGCTTCTTACTAGGAGGCAGAGAGGAATTTCAGCTTCTGGCATCGGTCTCTGCAGCTAGGGCTCAAACCCAATAAGCTACACAGGCTCGGTCTGTTACAAACCTAAAAAGTAGCACAGGTGTCTATTGCCATAGTTTAAGTCATGAAAAAGCACTCAAACTTGAGCTCAACAGAATCCAGCACAAAAAACAATCTGCAATTAATCCTATAGGCTGCCAACATGGTTTTCATGCACAGGCCAATCAGCTGGAACTTTATGTTATGTGTCTAAGAAAGCCCCACCAAACTAAGTCTTCTAATAGAAGTCTCCTAAGTAGACCTATCTTCTCCTTGGCTTACTTTTAAAAAAAATATCCTTAGCTAAACATTTATTTAATCAAGCTAAAGATCGCCCTTCCTTGAAAGCCAGTCGTATCCGTCTCTAGGATTCAGTGTTCATTTCTGTTTATAACTAAAGAGCCAGCACTATCTGCAGACATTTCCATGGTCATGTGGCAGGTACGACTAGACACCAGAGCACACAGAATGCTGTTACCTTCCCACTGAAGTGGTACCTATTTATCTACTTGCAATGTCTTGCTTTTGGACTGCTAGGTTGGCAAGAGCTGGTCTAGAGACAGGAGCTCACTCCATCATGCAGCGCTTGGGTCTCAAACCACTGAGCTGCTGACCTTCCAGTCATCAAGTTCAGTGTCTTAACTACTAAGTCACCACAGTCCCCTTTATTTATTTAATCTACTGCCTCACATAAATGCATACAAGTATGCACAACTATAAGCTTCTCTTACCTATGGTAGGAGAGCACCAACCATCCTCCAGCAAGGACTGGCAACATGGTGACTCCAGTGGGTGGTGGACTGCAACTCATAATGCTACTACCGTGGGCTTTGGCTGCCAGTTCCAATGAGATTGCAGTGCTACAGTACTTAGTACATCAGTTGTTGCTCTCCATACTACAAGTTGGCAACCTCCTATTCCATGAGATTTAAGTGCCATAGGTTATTTCTTTACTTGCTCTCTCTTGAATGGAGCACAGGAAAGAAACTACAATGGAAAGGACTAAAGACAAGTTTTAGGCACTAGGCAAGCTACAGTTTTATTAGTAATAATCCTCTTCTGATGCAATAGCAAAACACAGATACAAAGCAAAGCAATCACACTTATAAACTGCCCCATGGCGCTTAGTGCACTCTCTGGGCAGTTCACAAGTTAATTAGCATTTTGCCCCCAACATGCTGGGTACTAATTTTACCAACCTCAGAAGGGTGGAAGGCTGAGTCAACCTTGATCCCCGGTCAGGATTGAACTCACAATCACTGCGCCACCAGGGCTCAACAATGCAACTATTTCTGTACCTGCCACAAGAGAGAGAAGCTGCAGCACCTAATATGTACCTAGGATCAGTCCACACAAATTTTCAAAGCATAGTTTCTAACCTAACTCACCTGAACCAGGTGCCATGGAAAACTATAAACAGAGGAAACCAAAGCAATGGAAGAAGAAAATGTTACATACAAGCTAAAACCATGGATTGAAAGTTCAAACTCTGATGCTGTTCTTCATTAATTTTCTAGAATTCTACCAATATTAGTTAGCTTCCATAAAAAGCTAGATTTTACTTACTGGAGGAGATAGTTCACTTGTGGAGAATGTTTCCAGTGATGGTACACAGAGACCTGCAAGTTGGGATGGGCGTTATATTCTTTCAGAACCATCCGAACACTGTAACAGAAAAAGATATGTAATAAAGAAGTTTATAGCCTCCTTTCCAAGACAGATGAAAACTGGAGAACTGTTCAACCAACAGCTACTTTCATCAGACTTCTGCTAATCAGAAAAATTCTTCACAACCAAATGTCAGCATAGCAGAGAAAGCAGGAAGACAAAGACAAGAAAGGAAAAGTTTTAATCAATGTATAGTGGTTGATGAGTGCACTGACCCACCCAAAACCCATGGGGCAAAGCACCCTGCTACCAGGCTGCTATGCTGGTAAAGCCTAAGGCCCCCATCACAACCATTTTAAAGCAAGACACAAGTGAGGGTGTGGAGTGAACCCCAGAGGAGAGGGTGACCCGTTGCCCGCTGCAGACAAGGACCCAGAGTTCAAGACCTCCAGCTCTTCAGTGAAGTGGGGAAGAGATCATTCAGAAGGGACTAGAAGCAACAATACAAAAAACCCGCTTGAGGCGATGAATACGATTAATTTAAAAAAATTATAATGAAACATAAAATCCTTGCATCAGGTTTAAAATGAATATAATCCTTGCATCAGATTCAAATGAATATTTCACAGATGGAGAAACAAAAATCAGTAACAGCAATAGCACTCTTGCATCAAATATGATAACAAGATGAAAAATGTACAGATTCAATGAGTGATTTCAGTGATTTCAAAGTTGATTCCGGTTAATCCAACTTTTCAGGTTATACTTTCATCAGGAAATCTGAATATAATATACAAACAATAAAATTATGGTATCCAATTGTACTTACTAATGCACTTACTATTACCCATACAAACGTACATAAGCCAGACCTTGAAGTAAAATACCATGCAAGACAAGGAACAGTGAACTCAATGAAAAGTGTAAATATAAGTGTGAATATAAAATACATACCAAAGCTTTCTAATGTTGTAAATGTAATGAGCGTCGGTGCCTCAAAGTGTAATTCATATGTGCTCATGACGTTAGCTTAGGTATGGTTACCTAGGAGTAAATATATCCCATAAGGAGAGGCAGATGTGGCTCATAAGAGAGTTACAGAAGGGAGTGATTCATCAGATAGTTAAAGGAAAGAAGAAAACTCAATGTCATGATTTAACCCATGAGGTTCAAGAGCCTGGAATTTATGAATGTAGAATGATTCCCACTGACGGAGTCTCCTGTTAATATCAAATTTATCAAAAGGTCTATGTTTAATGGTCTCCAAGGCAAAGAAAGTAAATTGATTATCAGTGTGTCCTTTCTTGATATAATGCTCAACTAAAGGCGCATTAGGAGTGTGACTTCTGATCCGAGAACAACGCTCAATTATATGGGTATTCAAATTTCGACTAGTGACATTGATGTAAATAAGGTCACAAGGACATATCCAGATATAAATGACATTCTTGGATTTACATGTTGTAAAATTATACATATGATGTATGAACTCGGTGCCAGGAATGTTAATGGAGGCTCCGACGCTCATTACATTTACAATATTAGAAAGCTTTGGTATGTATTTTATATTTACACTTATATTTACACTTTTCATTGAGTTCAGTTCCTTATCTTGCATGGTATTTTACTTCAAGGTCTGGCTTCTGTAAATTTGTACTGTCTGATGAGTCACTCCCTTCTGTAACTCTCTAATGAGCCACATCTGCCTCTCCTTATGGGGTATGTTTACTTTTAGGTAACCATACCTAAGCTAACGTCATGAGCACATATGAATTACACTTTGAGCCTCCGACGCTCATTACATTTACAACATTAGAAAGCTTTGTTATGTATTTTATATTCACACTTATATTTACACTTTTCACTGAGTTCACTGTTCCTTGTCTTGCATGGTATTTTACTTCAAGGTCTGGCTTATGTAAGTTTGTATGTGTAATAGTAAGTGCATTAGTTAGTAGTTTGAAAGCAAGAAATTTCAAGTAGATAAATAGGGACCACTTCGGTGGGAAGGTAACAGCGTTCCGTGCGCTCCGGTGTCTAGTCATGCCTACCACATTACCACGGAAACGTCTGCAGAAGCAGACAACACTGGCTCTTCGGCTTTGAAACAGAGATGAGCACTGAACCCTAGTCAGATATGACCGGCTTTCAAGCAAGGGAAACATTTAATCACAAAATGTGGTTGGACTCTAAGATGGTCCAGGTATTGCTCATCTTTCACCCAAGCTCCACAAATTGCTTCCCAAACCATACCTAAGGCTATCAACAAGTTCTCTTCAAAAGTCACATCTAAAATATGGTTATCCATATTCCCAAATAAGCCTTCAAGTCGGCTTCCTGTCATGGAGAGGACTCCCTGTCAACCACCTCTGCTGGCTTCTTTGTTTTGCACATGCCCGCACACATTTCTATTCTAGCCAAAACAAAAACAGTACAATGAGTAACTGCAGTTGTCGGTGACAAGCTCCAGATTCCATCTTCCCTGTGGTTCTTTGGTTTAACTCAGGAGTTGTCAACATTTTTAAGCCGGGGGCCGGGTCATGCTCCCTCAGACAGCTTCATGGGGCGGACTGCCATTTTACCCTTTTCCCACCACATGGCACTTCCTGGTGTGGTGGAGACGGTGGGGGCCCACATGAAATGGTGCTGTGGGCTGCAGGTTGAAAATCCCTGGTTTAGCTAATCACAAAGAATATTGGGAAGTAGGGTTCAAAATGCAGCGAGAATTTAGTTTACACTTGATTTTAATCAGAATAAAATAATTAAGAGAATTTAACTGCTGCAATAGTGAGAGACAGACACTTAAGAGTGTGAAAGGATCTGTGAGAAAAACTCAGAGGAAGTTTGAAGCAAATGTCCCTTGTTTGAAAGCCAGTCATATCTGACTCTAGGGTATAGCACTCATCTCCATTTACAAAGAGCCAGCACTATCTGCAGCTGCAGACATTTCCGTGGTCATGTTGCAGGCATGATGAGAATGCTCTTACCTTTCCACCAAAGCAGTATCTATTTATCTACTTGCAATTTATCACATTAATTTCAAATATTTTTGATATTTAACTCAGTGGCCAAAATCTTCTTGGACAAATTGACACTGTATAAGCCAAATGACATCATCATTTGCCAACATTATATTAAATTTAAATTAATTGAAAGCTTCCAATTGCCTGCTTTTAAATTTCAATTTCAGCAACCTTTTCCCCTAGGGAATTCTTTGGAAGCCTGGAGATATTTATTTATTACATACTGGATCTCCACCACTGGAATTGGAACTGCTGGCAAAGATCCAATGACAATATTTAAAAAGTTCCACCTCCCTCTCAAGGCTTTCAAAAGGCTTTTTCAGGGCAAAAGGAAATGCAGCCTAGGAAGTCTTGGAATTTGAAAGAAGGGGATACAAAGCTTTCAATGCGGTTAAATTAAATATTCCCATTGTCACGTGATTACATGATTTGACTTACATGGCATGAGTAACACCCTAGAGCAGGGGTTCTCAACCTTTTCAAGCCAAGGGCCAGGCCACGCTCCCTCAGACAGCTTTGGGGGCCGGATGGCCATTTTGCCCTGCCTGCCACAAATGGCACTTCCAGGTGTGGCAGAGGTGGTGCAACATGAAATGGTGTCATGGGTTGCATCTGGCCCCCGGGCAGTAGGTTGAGGGCCCCTGCCCTAGAGGATTCTAGACATAATATAGTTTATTATCTTGTTTCACCCTGATAAACAAAGTTACTGTGTTAACTCCTGTCTAAATCTAAGGTTCTGTGGATTCCTCTCAAGCTAGTATCAAAACCTCAGAAGCATGCACAGCCAGTTTCTTTCTTTTGTTCATGAGGAGCCCTTTTGAAGCAGGGAACAGATAAAGATATACTGTATATACTCAAGTATAAGTCGGGGTTTTTTAGCCCCCAAAATGAGGTCCAAAAATGGGACTCGACTTATACGTAAACATTCAAAAACATACTCACACAAATGTTTAAATTAATTACTTTTTACCGTATTTTCATATACAGTAAAACCCTGAATTACGAATGCCTCAAGTTACAAAAAACTCAAGTTAAAAAAGGGTTATTTGCGTAAATCAGTTGTCCCGGTTTACGCAAACAACCCGACTTACGAAAGGGGTTTGTGTTTAGATTTTCACAGAGCAAAATGGCGCTGGCGCTGCCTGGCAAGCAGCAAAAAAGTTTTATTGCTCAAAATGAAAAATGACAGAGAAGGATAATCAAGATTTTAATCACATACTCTCTAAATCTCGTTGACATCAAAAGAAACTGGTTCCTTCTCAGTTGCCGCACATCAAACCTGCAGTGGATTCTTAATTCTTCATAGAGCTGCTCTTCATTCACCATAGGCCAACCTTTCACCTCAGCTATCAGTAGTGGAGGGTGTTTTGTGTACTCATCCATGCCAGAAAAATTCTGAGGAAATAAACAAAATTAAACCTTCTTTTACTGAGGGCACAAAGTACCTTTCCTGAGCAGATTCAAATTCTGGAAAGCACAAGGCTTGTCCTTCTGGTTCCACCGAGCGTTGCTATCTATTACCAAAAAACTAGCAAGTGTATGAGTTGAGAACGTCAAGTGAAACCACCTTCTAATATGTCATCTATTGTCTCACCTTCTATATCAGGGGTTCCCAACCTTTTCAAGAAGGGGGCTGGGTCAGGCTCTCTCAGTCAGCTTCAAGGGCCAGATGGCAATTTTGCCCTGCCTGCATGATGGGGGCAGCCATTTTCTCCCGATAGCATCAAAGAGACGGCCATTTTGTTTCTCGAATGCCATTGGAGGGGGGGCACATGAAGTGGTGCCGTGGACCAGTTGGGAACCCCCGTTCTATATCTTAAACACACTACTCTGCAGTCCAACAAACTGCACAAATCATCCCATCTTCCAAATAATAACACTGAAAGGCCTTCTTTCCCCTCAACCCATCCCGTTTCCCTTGGTACCTTCGAACACAGCAGACCCTCATGATTTCCTAGACTACAAAAACAGGTTCTCTACCACTAGTCAACTGGAACCCTTCTGGGTTCTATACTCACAATTTTCTGTGCCCCAGCTCGGACAAGGTTCACCTGATTTACATATGCAGCCAATACATCAAGGTACTGAGAAAAGGAAGGAGTAGCTGTTATCTTGTCACTAAAGGGAAAGAACTCAAGTTTAAAAAGCATTCTTTTAGGCAGGACAACATACAAATACTGTACAGTATAGGAATGCTAAAAAGGAGTTTTTACTTAGCTATTTTTAGCACATGGAGTCAGATTTAAAATGCCCACTTTTTTGTTTCAGCAAAACCTATCTAATTAAAATGCATTATTGGCAATATGCAACTTAAAGCAGAATGCCATCTTATTCCTGTGTTTCACTAATCACTGTAAATTACCTTGAAAAAATTATCCATTATGAATGGTAGTTTTTAAAATCCATAAAAGAAAAGAAAAAGTTACATACTCAGAAATTATACACCCATTAAGACACCCATTGATCTATTCTTCCTTCCACAATTGTACCAAAAATGCCTGTAATCCCATTTTTATGATTTATTTTCAGACATACAGCTTCATGAAAGCAATCCTTTCAATGCTGAGGTTATAAATTCTTGTAGCAATAAAGATCAACTTTAAACAAAATATCAGTGCACAGATTCTATCATGTTATTTATATATCCAAAGAACAGGATATTAACCCTTTAATTTTTTAAACACACACTCTGGATGAAGTGCCAAGCCCTACCCTCCTAACATTTTAGAAATATAGCAAGGGAAATGGTTCACATACACCAGATAAAGTTCTGGTGTGCAGTATAAACAGCATACTTTTTCAAGGCAAAATGCTGTAAGTGAAGAAATTTCTGTAGACCTTATCTGCTGCAGGGGTACACAGAAAGAGCCTCCTTGAAGACTGGTGTTTTTGAACCACAATCGGGCATACCCTGGTAACAGCAACCTTGTGTTGCCGGCTAATCTTTCTCATGCTAGGTCAGGGGAGGGTAACTGTGGAATGGGCTCACTGAGGGGTGCCTTCATTTTGGCAGTTTCGCAACTGGCCTAGACACAGAAGAAGCAATCTGCTGCACACCAGGTCGTACAACTCATTATGCAACAAATAATATCTAGGTTTTTTAAACTTTGTTTCCAAAAGCTATGTCATTTGCATAACCATCTTTCTGAGTTTGGTAAAACGAGTGCTCAGCTTGTTTGGGGCAAACTATAGTTTGATAATTACCTTGTGAATCCCCCAGAGAGTGCTTAGCACTATAGGGTAGTATATAGGTGGAAATAACAACAGCAATAACAACTGCTCAACAGGATTTCAGCCATTAAATATTTGCATTCACATAGATTTCAAAACAGATGCAGACATTTCATTGTGCTTTAAGGTACAGGGCATTTTTCCATCATCTACACTAAGACCAAAATCCTACTGAGCATTTACCATAATAATATCCTAGAACTGCAGAGCTGGGAGAGACCCTATGGATCATCGAGTCCAGCTCCTGTCAAGGAGAATTGAACTCCAAATCCTCTGGTCAGATACCTAAGCCACCAATCAGTTATATTGAAGGAAGGGCAATGGTATGCAGCAGCAAACTGCTATTAATGAATGAGTGGCTTGGCTCAAAACCAGAAACCCAAGCAGTGATTTGTTAATTTACACTTGTTAATTTACACCAATTTATCATTGCGAGTTACAACATTGCCCTTCCATGGTGTGACTATAAGATCTTATTATAAAAATAGTAAACTCAGTGGAACATAGCTAGATAGATAGATAGATAGATAGTTAGATAGTTAGATAAAACTTATTTGTACCCCGCCCTCCTGGTGCAAGCACCACTCAGGGCGGCTTACAACATAGAAAAAAAATTAACAATACATATGTTATGAGTGCAGCATATTAATGCTGTAACTCCAACACTAATTGTAAAAATTCTCTCAACACTAATCTCACTGTCAGTTAATCACATAACCACAATTAAGTACAGTACAGTATTTCAAAACTTTACTTACCAAGAATTCTTGCAAAGCAGCAAATGGGCCATTTTAAGAAGTACTGGGGGGGAAAGGTCACACTTATAGTTTGTTATCATTAGACAGCAAAATTGTAACACTGATATGGATTCCCTATCAAAGTGATGGCAAATCTTTTAGAGACTGAGTGCCCAAACTCAACAGGCTGCCATCTGCACCGCAGAGGGGCAGGACAAACTCTGTGCTGGGGGGAGGGAGGAAGTACTTCCATTAGGCTGCTGGGCAGAGGGGTGGGACAAACTGTGCTGGGGCAATGGTGCGCATGCCCACTGAGAGGGCTCTGAGTGCCTCCTCTGGCACACATGCTATAGGTTTGCCACCACTGCCCTATCATGA
This sequence comes from Bradypodion pumilum, assembly GCA_035047305.1. Lineage (NCBI taxonomy): Eukaryota > Metazoa > Chordata > Lepidosauria > Squamata > Chamaeleonidae > Bradypodion > Bradypodion pumilum. Next base: position 96,912,544 of record JAWDJD010000001.1, read on the forward strand.
AAACTAAAGAAAAAAAGACACTGGAGTGGCTAGTTCAACAAATATATTTAATAGGTCGTATCTGTTCCTGACAGGGGTCTGTAGTGTCCTCTTGCAGCAGTAATCCCTGCCAACTTGCTTAAAAGACAGTGAACTAGAAATAAACAATTCTGCAAAGCTTCAAATCGAAAATCAAATGGGATAGTGGTGATGATTTTTTTTTTTTTTGGAAAGTCCCTTTTCCTCTGGCTCTCAGCAGCTTCAGCATCATGAAAGGGATCCCAAGAGAGCCTTAGGATCTTCAGAGTGGGCCTAGCCAGAGGGTAGAAGAGCGCCGAAGCCGCCGGACAGCCCACGCCATTGGTCCCGGGATGGGAGACAGCTGCAGCCGCCACCACCACTCCCCTTGGCCTACCCGGCCAGAGGGTAGAAGAGGCGCCAAAGCTGCCGGTCGGGGACGTTGAGCCTTGGGCTCCATTGGGAACGCTGAGTGGAAAGGACCTTATGATTGATTAACTGTGTTTTATTGTATGTCACTTTATTGTTTTGCTGTATTATCTGCGGCAGTGCCGATAGAGGATAATATGTTTCATGCTTTATGTGTCTCATTGTTCTTATTGTTCCATTGTGAACCGCTTTGGGTCACCCTAGGGTGAGGAAGGCAGTATACAAGTATAACAAATAAATAAATAAATATGATAGAAAATATTTAATTTATGGAAAATCACCATGGGTGAAACACGGCGTAAAATTCGTTACAGAAATGAAGATTTTTAAAAACTACATCAATACCTGATCCGCAGAGAAATGCATCGTAGGCTGCCTCATGGGGAAAGTTCTCTGTAGCTGAAATATTTTTTTTTTTTAAAAAAAGAAGTTTTCATCAAAATATAAAACCTACCTGGACAGCCTACACCAGTGTTTCCCAACGTGGGGCCCAGACCCCACAGGGGAACTTCAATCCCAGAAACTTAAGTTAGTACATTGTGGTGTGGGGAATTGACTTAGGCTTCTGGGAACTGAAGTCCAAAAACCAAAGGCTGGAAAACACTGGCCTACAGAAACACTTTTGCATCAATATATTATGCCATCAGAAGATCTGGAGAGCCGTAAGTTCCACTTTCACTTTACATCACCATTTCTTTCCCACCCCTGAAGACGTCACAGAACAGGTCTGTTGTTGCATATAAGGATCTTATGCCAATTACTGTATCATTAAGTCATATGACAAGTCTTCTGCATTTAAGATTATAGTAATCCGCTATAACAAACTCATTGGACAATTCTCTAAAAATGCAGGCACACACACACACACCCCACCCACAGTGTTCGGTTTTGCAGACTGTACCATACCTGTCAAGTATCCCGTATTGGCCGGGATTTCCCGTTTTTCAGCGCTCATTCCTCCCATTTCCCATCGCTATCCAATATTTGAACGGCGGGGAAAGGGGTTACTGCACATGCGCAAATGGGCTACTGCCCATGCATGTGCAGTAATTTTCCGTATTTTGCGGAACCGCGCTTGACAGGTATGGATGGGACTATGGGCTGACAGGAACACACAGGTGATAAGGCCAGCACATATGCTTTGGCACAAGTGTCCCTTGGGCATCAGAAAGGCATTTCAAAGGCTTTACTTTCATCAGTGTGCTCTGTAATGAAAGCAACCAGCAATAAGGCCAAACATAAAACTAGCACAGGTTAATTTTTATTGTCATTGCTAGCTTGTAAAAAGCCTCAATAGGGTCTTCAGAACTTCAGATGAGTTCAGACTATATTGCCTATTATCATCTGCTGTCAAGTCAATTCTGACTTATGGTGACCCTTTCCAAGGTTTTTCTAGATACAGTACCTGTATCTTAGATGTATTGGTTTATGGCCATATGTTAACAGTTTGCTTGCTTCCATAACCAAACATACCATATTTCAAGCAGTCACTTGAATGCAAGATCTCTGGACAAGACTGGCTTGTGGGATTTGCAGCACTGTTGAGATGTATCAATAAACAGTTTTCAGTTTTTCAGTCTATATCCATTACAATTTCCTCCATTCTTCTCATTTGCCTCTCCGTTGAAATAAAAAGTCAGAAAGACTGGAATGTCTTTATCTACCAGATGAATAAGACAAATTTAAATAGGGGGTGGGGGGAGGAGGAGAGATGGCTGCATGCTTGTTAACCAGTCTGCTATACGGAATATATTCAAAACAAGCACAAAGGCACTGTTTTATTTATTCTCTTCCATTGTATCTTCCCTCATGGTTCTGCCTTTCCAAAGGAAAGAAGGGAAATCTGTTAAATACCCTTTCAGATCATTTTGTGGCTCAAAACACTTAATGCCCCTGACAACTCACGAAATTATAAGCATTAGTTGTCTATTTGCTGTCCCTTACCATGTGTATGTGTGTGGACTGAGGTGACTTAGTGGTTAAGACACTGAACTTGAAGACTGAAAGGTCAGCAGGTCAGCAGCTCGAGACCTGAGTGCTGCACAACAGAGTGATCTCCCATTGTCTGTCCCAGCTCCTGCCAGCCTAGCAGTTCAAAAGCAAAAAATTGCAAGTAGATAAATAGGCACCACTTTGGTGGGAAGGTAAACAGCATTTTGTGTGCTCCGGTGTCTAGTCGTGTCAGCCACATGATCACAGAAACATCTTTGGCTATAAGCGGAGACGAGCACCAAACCCTAGAGTTGGATATGACTGGCTTTCGAGCAAGGGCAACCTTTACATTTACCCTTTACCTACTATTATGTGAAATATTCTGCTCAGGGGAGTTATCTCTCAGAACTAGGCTACTTAGCAAACAGTAAATAATTTGTTTTGTCAAATGTTACTTTTATTCTAATGATCAACTGCTTGAATTTTGAGAACAGGATTCCAAAACAAATTAGCATTTTAAATTCTGGAAACCTGTTGTAACTTATGTCAATTGATATGTGATTTATGTTAAGAAAACTAACCATATTGTTTTTTAGCAAGCCAACACAGTAACAAAATTGAAAGGGATAGTTTTAGAAATGTGGCTGACCTGCACAGCAATTTGTAAACCTCCAAGAGATTGCAAGCTTTAGGAAACTGAAAATCCTGTTTAAAGAAAAAAGGAAAAAGCTTCAGGTTATGTGGGAAAGCACTGAAGAGTCATAAAAAAAGGAAAGGAAAAGGAATTAATCATTATTGCCATCCTTATCTCAGTGTATATTTTGTTTTAGTACTGTATTTTATGTTTGTATGTTTAGTGTATGGGACCAAAGACACCAGGACAGCCGAAGAGCTGGCTTAACACAACTTTATTACATGCTGGTCAGAGGGAACATGAGGTAATGGCGGACGAACAGCTCAATATATACAGTGGCTATACATTTGAATGTGGCTCCTTGATAGCCTATTGGCTACAGGCTGCGTGACGTCATTGCAGGTCACGCCCTTCTTGTCCAGGTGAAGGTAGTGGCGGGAATCTTCCCGCGCTGTTGCTCTAGGTGAGTCTTGGACCAATGAGCTTGGACGCTCGCTATTGCCATCTAGTGGCCACTAGCTCGCGTCCTATTAAGGTTACAGTGATTCAGCTGGAGGTTACAATGTTACATATAGAAGAGGTTACATTGGATACACATGGATAGGTACATTGTTTAAAGGCACAGGCTTTAGGACACAACACCCCTCCCCCCTAGGATGAGACGAAGTCTCTTAGCCAAGATGGTTTATTGCACTCGCGTTTGGGCCGCGATGTGGGTTGGCCCGCCCTGGGGCCGCTCCCGCTTCCTTGTTCCCTGGACCCTTGTCCTGTAATGGGAGAGGGAGACTTGTTAGAGGCTTGCTGCGGTTTTGCAGCTTTAGGGGAAAGGGTGGATTCCGTTGTGGTTGAACCGGGGGCACAGGGGCTAACGTAAAACCCCTCTTCTCGCTTGGATGGGTGGGGGACCACTCCGAAACCCACCCACCCCCGGTTCTGAAAATCAAACTCAAACTCTGTTGGGGGATCCCGCGGGATATCTACGAGGACAAATTCCTTCTCCTCCCCCCTTGGTGGGGACTCTGGACCCCCCTCCCCTCCCCCTTGGGCTAAACGGGTGGGGGAGAACCCTAACGCTGAATTTGTATCCGTGTTTCCGGCGCCCTGCTTCCCCGGGACCCGGCTCCGGAGCTGGTCCGCGTGCCGCCGCCAGAGTAGACCTGTGTTGGTCTCCACGCGGTACGATACGGGGCCGGTCTGTTCCACGACCACCCCCGGCACCCAGGCTGGCCCCGCGCTGGCGTAATTCCTGCAATGTACCGGGGCACCCACGCTGAAACTCTTGGTGGCTTCTAACCCTATGTTCCTCCCCTTGTCCTCAACTCTCGTGGGATCTAGCCTAGTGAGTATGGTGGTCAGCTTCCTGCGCATTAAGAGCTCCGCAGGGGAGTAGCCTGACGCTAACGGGGTCACCCTGTACCCTAGCAGGAACTGACACACTTGCAGGTTGAGGTCCCCGGGGCCCATGCGCCGCAGCGCGTCCTTCGTGGTGCGTACGAGGCGCTCCACTTGGCCATTGGTGGCCGGATGGAAAGGGGCGGAGGTGATGTGCCGGATGGCGTTAATCTCTGTGAATGCCCTGAACTCAGCGGACGTGAAACAACTAGCGTTATCGCTAATTAGGGTGTCGGGTATGCCGAACGTGGAAAAAATTCTCCGCAAATGCTTAATTGTCGCGGCCGAGGAGGTGCTCGTGACTGGGATGACCTCCAACCACTTAGAGAAGGCGTCCACAACAAGGAGAAACAGGGTTCCTCGGAACGGGCCCGCGAAGTCTATGTGTATCCGGCACCACGGCCCCTTAGCCGCGTCCCGCTCCCTGTGGGGAAGACGGGCCTCCTCTGGTCTGGAGCATTGGCAACTCTCACAAGTGCCGACCATGTGCTCGATGTCGGCGTCTAACTGGGGCCACCAAAAGTAGCTTCGGGCCAGCGCTTTGGAGCGCACGATTCCGGGGTGGCTGACGTGCAGCAGTTTAAGCACCCGCGGTCGAAGGGATGTAGGGACCACCACCCGCTGCCCCCACAAGAGGCACCCCCTCTCTAGGGACAGTTCCAGCTTCTTCCTAAAAAATGGGGCGAATTCCTCTGCTGGGGAGGACGCCGGCCACCCTTTCTGTACCCAGGAGCAAACCGCCGCCAACGTCTTGTCCTTTCTTGTCGCTGTGGCAATGTCGGCGGGCACTACGGGGGGCGAATCCAGCACCTCTATTGCACTCCCTCCCGTTTTCCAACACGTGGCATAACACTGCCCCCACCCCCACCGGGGATGCATCACAGATCAGTACCACCGGCCGTTTGGGGTCGAAATGGGTCAGAAGGGCGTCAGACGCCAGGAGTTGTTTCAGTTCCGTGAATGCCCTCTCCTGGTCATCGCCCCACATCCATGCCGCATCTTTCTTGAGCAACTTGTGAAGCGGCTCGGCCACCGCAGCCTTCCGTGGAAGGAAGGAGTGGTAGAAATTTAAGAGCCCTAGGAACGACTGCAACTCGGGCTTGGATGTGGGGCGAGGGGCTTTCTTGATGGCGGCAACCTTGGATTTCGACGGTTTGATCCCCTCAGGAGTTACTTGGAACCCTAAGAACTCAACCTCCTTCGCGAAGAAGACGCATTTGTCTTTTCGCAACCTCAACCCCGCCCGTTCGAACGCCGCCAGGACCTTGTTTAGCCTTTTAGCCAACTCAACCTCACTCCCCCCGTTATCAATACGTCAACAAAATATGGTAAAACGCCGTCCAGCCCTTTGAGGCGTTCCACGAGCGACTGGAAAATTCCAGGCGCCGAGTTCACGCCGAACTGGAGGCGCGTCACCTGGAACGCCCCCTTATGCGTGATTATGGTCTGTGCAGCAGCTGCGGCAGGGGTTACCATGAGTTGCTGATAGGCCTGAGCCAGGTCGAGCTTGGTGAAACACTTTCCCCCATGTAACCTGGCTAGCAAATGGCTGACCACCGGCACCGGGTACGCATTAGGGCGGATTGCCTTATTAATGGTGCACTTATAATCGGCGCAAATGCGAACCTCCCCATTGGCCTTCAATGCCGTGACAATTGGAGTTTCCCACTCCGCGGAATCAACAGGAACAAGGATCCCCTGGCCCACTAATTTGTCCAGTTCCGCCTCTATTTTGTCCTTGAGTGCAAAAGGCACCCTGCGCGGTTTAAGTCTGATTGGGCGGACCTCCGGGTCCAGGTCGAACGTTACTGGGGGTCCATTGAATTTCCCAAGTCCCTTCTTGAAGACTTCGGGGTGCGTGTCGCACACCTCCTGTATCGGGTCAGACCCAACGGCGTGCACCCCCCCAATGAACAGACCCAGGGGCTGAAACCATTGAGTCCCGAGGAGGCTGCAATTACCTCCCTTAAGAACGACTAGGGGGAGTTCCGCGGCGTGCCGCTTGTACTGAACCTGGAAATTCCCAACCCCCAACACCGGGATACTGTTCCCTTGCACGTCCCGAAGCGTGGACCTCAACGCTTTGAGCTTGGGCCATGCGCGGGGGGCAATTCTCAAAAACTCCCTCTGGGAAATAATGGAGTAAGAGGAGCCAGAGTCAATCTCCATCCTAACAGGGGCCCCTTGCACCAGTACCTCAACAAAGTAACGGGGGTGTCCCATGGACATGCTGAAAACCGGGCCGTCGTCGTCGCTGTCGTCGGAGATGCGGCCCACGCCGTCCTGCTTCCTCGTGGGCCGGGCGCCATCCTTTGGTCTCGTCGAGCGGTCTGGCCTCGTTGAGCGGTCGGGCGAGCTCCTCCGGTCCCTCGCTGGGCGGTCGGGCGAGCTCCTCCGGTCCTTGCGTCGTTGTCTGCAGACTTTGGCTATGTGCCCGCGTCGCCCGCAGTTGTGGCACTCGGCCTTTCTGAATGGGCACCTGGCACGGTCGTGAGCCGCCCCGCAGCCGTCGCAACGCCGGCCCTCCTTTCGGACCCTCTGGACGTCCTCGTCGTCGCTGGTCTCGGCGGACAATTTCGAAGTTCGCCAGGCTGCGTGCACCGAACTCTCTGCTTTGTCTGCCCTCGGCCGCCAGTCCTGGAGCTCTTGCACCCCTGCCTTCGTGGCTTCCGCGGCCTGTGCCGCTTTCAGGACCTCCTGCAACGTGGGGGGCGGCTCCTGATTCATTAGCGTGCGCTGAATCTCGGCGTCCTTCAGGCCGCATAGCACGCAGTCCCTGAGGGTGACTTCCAAATTTTCCCATTTGCACGGGCCGGCAGCCAGGCGCAGGGCCGCTACGAAAGCGGCAACCGACTCATCAGGCGCTTGGACTCGCCTCCAAAACGCTCTCCGAGCGGGAAACATCGCTACCGAGGGCCGGAAATGGTCTCTCAGTACCGTCAGGAGCTCTTTTGCCTTGAATTCGGCCGCCTTTCTGGGTGCGATGAGGTCAATCAGTACTCTCTTTCCGTCATGCCCGAGCATTCTGGTGAGGATGGCTCTCTTCTTTGCCTCGTCCGTCACCTCGAACTCCACCAGCGCACCTTGGAAGTCCATTTCGAAGAGTTCCCAATCTTGCGGTTTCTTGATGTCTAAACCGGCGTATGTCTTGGTCCCGTGGGCAGCCATGATCCCACCTTCGTCCCCAATTTAGTGTATGGGACCAAAGACACCAGGACAGCCGAAGAGCTGGCTTAACACAACTTTATTACATGCTGGTCAGAGGGAACATGAGGTAATGGCGGATGAACAGCTCAATATATACAGTGGCTATACATTTGAATGTGGCTCCTTGATAGCCTATTGGCTACAGGCTGCGTGACGTCATTGCAGGTCACGCCCTTCTTGTCCAGGTGAAGGTAGTGGCGGGAATCTTCCCGCGCTGTTGCTCTAGGTGAGTCTTGGACCAATGAGCTTGGACGCTCGCTATTGCCATCTAGTGGCCACTAGCTCGCGTCCTATTAAGGTTACAGTGATTCAGCTGGAGGTTACAATGTTACATATAGAAGAGGTTACATTGGATACACATGGATAGGTACATTGTTTAAAGGCACAGGCTTTAGGACACAACACCATGTCTGATTGAGATACTGGGAATCAACACAAAGATCCACAAGCAATTTTACCAGCGTCCATACAAGACTCCATACAAAGCTAAATAGCAAAGCAGCTCTTATAAAAGAGTCATTAAATTTATTATCTTTAAGTGAAACCTCTCTTGGTATTCTTATTTATTCACTCTAATTTCAAACTTATGTTTTCCATTTGTTTGACTGTAGAATACACATTTTAGTATTTTCTCCAGAGTCATAAAATTAAGCTGTTCCTGAAGCAGCAGGTACAGAAGTCTGGGAATGCCAATCAAACCGAGGGGAACTTTTTGCCTTTTTCTACTAAAACAGACAGTGCTAGCCTTGACTACTGTTTTGCATTCACTGCTCTTCCAAGATGAAGCACTAAAAGCAAAAGCAAAATGAAATAAGAATGCATTGCCTCTCTTTAAGTTTCAGAAAGGAGGAGAAAAGAGGCCCTGTCTAATTTTTAATGTGAGCTTTCGTGGATCAAGGCCACTTCAACAGACATAAGAGAGAGACTGCATGGCATCAGTTTATACACATTCAGGTACAGAGACACACAATAGTTGGTTAACGTTAACCAACCACTGTGTTCCTCTGTACCTGATGTGTATAAATTGATGCCATAAAGCAGTGGTGCCCAAACTTTTTTTTTTCCATGCAGGCCGGTCCCGCCCAGTGGTGGGCTCAAAAATTTTTTTACTACCACACTGTGGCCGTGGTATAGTGGGTGTGACCAGGGGGGAAGCCCTGCATTGTACCTGAATTAGCCACTTTTGTTTTCACCCCAGTGACCCAAATACTTTACTTTGATTTAGAAATATTTACTGCCAAGAAACACTAGATGGATTACTTTTATGATTTTCCAAACATCCATAGATTTTAAAACCTTTACAACTTTAGAAAGGAAATGCTAGTACCCCAAGGAATATAAAAGTATCAGAATACTAGTCCAGCCACTAGATGCTTACTTCATGATCTATTTTATTTCAAAACTTGGATGGGCAGGGCCAGCCAGAATTTCTGCTACTGGTTCTGGTGAACAGATGTGAACCTGCTGATGCCCACCACTGGTCCCGCCACCGACACACAGCTGTGGGGGGCACGTTTTGTCCTGGCTGCTCCGAGCACCCTCTGGCTTGGTCCCGTCCCCTCTGCAGCCTTTGCCAAAGCCGATCACCACGACGGGGAAATTTTCAGGACCTCCTGTTTCAAAATCCATGTGCGTGGGAAGGGTAAACTTGGCGCGCTGCGGTGATGTCATCCCGTGCGCGCCAGGCAGCTCTCCTAGCACCACGGATTTTGAAACAGAGGAGGCTCTGAAAATTTCCCCAATGTAGCGATCGGCTTTGGCAAAGGCTGCAGAGGGGACGGTACCGAGCCAGAGGCTGCTCAGAGCAGCCAGAACAAAGCTGACATCAGGCAGTGGGGTCAGGTGGAGGGGCAGTCCACGGTGAGCTCGGGTACTCACCGCGGGCTGCATTAATGATATGCATGGGCCTAATGGGGCTCGCAGGCTGTAGTTCGGACACCCCTGCTATAAAGTCTCTCTCTTATGTCTAACAAAGTGGACTTGATCCACAAAAGCTCACACTTAACTACAGGAGTTAGTCTTTAAAGTGCCACAATTATTTTTGTCTTTTTGTTTTGTTTACAATCTGATATGCTTGAAACACAGACTAACATGGCTACCATTTCAGAACTGTCTAATTTTTTAATCTCTATGCAAGATGTGGGCGGGAGAGCTTGCAGCCTCTCTTAGTATTTCAGATTTCAGCTCCCAGAAGCCTCAGCCAGCAAAGAAAGTCAGAGCAGATGGTGGGAGTTGCAATCCAAATTATTCTGAGAGCCAGGAGCTTCTCATGATGGTGCTCAAACATAGGTCCATCTAGCCCAGTACCATCTACTCCAGGGGTGCCCAAACTACGGCCTGTGGGCTGGATCCGGTCTCAGACGCCAATTCATCCAGCTCACACTTCCCTCGTTGCTCCCAGAAGCAGAAATAAAATGCACCCACGCGGGCGCGTTTTACTTCCGCTTCCAGGAGCAACGAGGGCGACGCATGCTGAATGAATTGGCATTGAGGACTGGATCCGGCCTGTGGGCCGTAGTTTGGGCATCCCTGGTTTAAGCAGAGAAAATGGCAGCCTAAAATCTACCTCATCCTGTTGCAAAACATACTGCAAGTTACGTTTTACTTCCGCTTCCGGTGGGAGGACCCACATGACCGGCCCGCAGGCCAAAAGGTTTGGGCACCCCTGATCTACTTCAACTGGCAGTGGCTGCCTGCAGTTTTGTGAAAATGTCTCTCCGAAGCTTCGGTTATGACTGAACCCAGAGCCTTCAGAGTTGACCCACAGACTTTTGTTCTGATGTGATGGGAGGGTTGAGATGAAAGCTGTACCAACACAAAGAATGGAAGTTACCTTCCAGACAACTTTTGTGATGTTCTTTGTGTCCATGAGAACAGGGAACAAGGTGTGTATGTTCTTTTTGAACTCACCATAGTCTTCTGAAAATACAAACAGAAAAAAAGGAAAACAGGGAGAAGGTAAATGTCACCCTTGCTTGAAAGCCAGTCGTATCCTACTCTGGGGTTCAGAACTCATCTCTGTTTCAAAGCTGAAGAGCCAGTGCTGTCTGTGTTTGCAGACGTTTCCATGGATATGTGGCAGGCATGCCTCAACACCCGAGTGCACAAAATGCTGTTTACCTTCCCACCGAAGTGGTACCTATTTATCTACTTGCAATTTCTTGCTTTTGAACTGCTAGGTTGGCAGGAGCTGAGACAGAGACAGGCGCTCATTCCATCATGCAGTACTCGGGTTTTGAACTGCTGACCTTCCGCCTCCCAGTCAGTGTCTTAACCACTTGAGCCACTGCAGTCTCTCAAACAGGGAGAGAGGAGACAATAAATTTTGCATGTCAATTTATACCCCCTCAAATTACTGCCTTAGCCCTGCCAGAAACTGAAAATCTATCAGTTCCTTAAGTGGAGATAAGGATTAGGAACAAATATTTAATGCTTAGGTCTCCCTTGCTCAAAAGCCAGTCATATCTGACTCTAGGGTGTGGTGCTGCTCATGTCCAATTAGAGCCAAAGAGCCACGCTGTCTGCATCTGCAGACGTTTTCGTCATGTGGCAAGCATGACTAGATACTGGAGCACAGAGAATGCTGTTACCTTCCCACCAAAGAGGCACCTATTTATCTACTTGCAATTTCTTGCTTTTGAACTGCTAGGTTGGCAGGAGCTGGAACAGATGACAGGAACTCAATCCTTCATGCAACACTCAGATCTCAAATTGCTGAGACCTTCCAGTTGTCAAGTTCAGCGTCTTAACCATTAAGCCACCACAATCCTGTCATTTAACACTTAGTGAGAAATTAAAAAAAAGATTCAACATGCTTAGTGCTTGAAAAGGCATTACCAGGAAGAGGGTTGTAAAATCTCTCATGTAGATGCAAAAGATCCATCAGCATATTGTGTCCGACAAGTGGCTATAAGCAAAATGGAGGGTGGAGGGAACAAGACGACACAAGATTATTAAATGCATGTCTATAGTCCTCCACTGAAAATAAAGAAACCAAATGCAGTTTGTTCAGAAATTAAGATAGGAGTGAGAGCTGTGATCAATCATGTTCAAGAGCTAAATAAGCAGGAGAGGTTGATGACAAAGGGGAGCACATTCATGTATGGCAGCAGCATGCTTTGATTTAAAAGGTCTTCCCTAAAACCCAGGACTATATTTATTTAATTTGACTTGTTTAGCCTCCTCCTTGCCAAGGCAACTCCGGGCCTGCTTACAATACAAAAAACAGTTTTTCAGAATATGTTGTTATTGTATTGTCTGAAAATCTAGTAACAAAGTATACCCCTAGGCCTGATGACCTACTCAGCTGCAGATGCATTATGTAAATAAAGTTTCCTTTCCCCACCTTCCAAGGTTAGTTCTCTTATGATCCCTTTGGTTCAGGGTCGGTGCCATTTTTGAAAATTACTACTGCGGGTTCTGGTAGCTGCTGCTGCTGCTTCTTTCGTGTCCAGATCAAACTTTGGACTGCCAAAATAAAGCCACTTTCTTGGCTTTGTCATTGGCCAAAATTAAATCTTCATCATCAGTACATGTTTCTGGTAGCAATCAATCAGCAAACCAGTTCAAAAATAAAGGGACGTTGAAGGCAGATCCTTCTGATGATCCTATGTACAAAGACCTTATAAAATGGGGTGAAATAATTTAATTTACATTTTTCCATATGCAGGGAGATTTGGATGTGGACTTTACATTTTGAATAAGTAGGCTCTAGGTAGAACATACAAGTCCAGAAAAACACAGTTGAAAACCTGCCTGAATCAGTTGGAATATTTGTATATTACTCTAAGTAAATTAAGACATACAGTATACTTAGAACCAGTGATGCACTGCAAAAAAATTTACTACCCCCACCCTGGGCATGCCTAATTCTGTGGGCCATGCCCACTTGGCCGGCCACACCATGGCCTGGGGTAGGGAGGTGGGCATGGCCAGCCAAGTGGGCATGGCCTGGGAAATTTCCGCTACCGGTTCCCGGTAGGAACCCAGTACACCACTTACCTTCTTTGCTTTCACAAGTGTCTGGAAAAGGTTGGTGAAACCTCTTGCAGACAGAAGAATTTGGTCCTTTTGACAAGCATCATAGCAAGTGTTTTTGAGCCACCACCGTTGCTGTGGGTTTATCTTTTTCACCACCACCTGCAAGAAATCAGAATACCACTCTGTGTGCACGGGAACTTTGTGCCTCACCTACGTACATAATGATGAATGATTTAATAAGGCTTTAACAGTGGTCCCTGGTTGGATAACTCAGTGGGTTAGACATCTGGTTGCAAAGTAAGAAATTGGGATTTTTTTATTTTCTACTATGCTTTCTGAGAGAAAAGCAAGCCTCATCACGTCTTACTACTTTATACCTAAAAAGCCCTGGAAAGTGTTGATGAAAATCAAAATCAACTTGATGGCAAGTAAGTAAAGGTAATGGTTGCCCTTGCTCAAAAGCCAGTCGTATCCGACTCTAGGGTGCAGTGCTCATCTCTGTTTCCAAGCCGAAGACCCAGCGCTATCTGCTTCTGCAGACATTTTCGTGGTCATGTGGCAGGCATGACTAGGCACGGAGCACTGTTACCTTCCCACCGAAGTGGTCCCTATTTATCTACTTGCAATTTCTTGCTTTCGAACTGCTAGGTTGGCAGGAGCTGGGACAAAGACGGGAGCTCATTCCGTCCTGCAGTACTCGGGAATCAGACTGCTGACCTCCCACTTCCCAGTCAGCGTCTTAGCTACTTGAGCCACTGTAAACAATTAGTAATAATGTTTCCATTACAGTGACTGTTTATTAAAGGTAAAGGTTGCCCTTGCTCGAAAGCCAGTTGTATCCGACTCTAGGGTGCAGTGCTCATCTCCATTTACAGCCAAAGAGCCAGTGTTGTCTGTATTTGCAGACGCTTCCATGGACATGTGGCAGGCATGACACTCAAGTGCATGGAATGCTGTTACCATTCTCACCAAAGTGGTACCTATTTATCTACTTGCAATTTCTTGCTCTCGAACGGCTAGGTTGGCAGGAGCTGGGACAGAGACAACAGCTCACTCTGTTGTACAGCCCTAGGGTCTCAAACGGCCAGCCTTCCAGTCGTCAAGTTCAGCATTTTTTTATTATTTATTTATAGTCACATTTGTATATGCCGCCCACTCAGGCAGAACCCGACTCAGGGCGGCATTACAACAATTCTAAAAACACTTAAAAGACACTATAAAAAACCCACATCCCACCCCATTTAAAAACCCATATCCCGCCCACCCATCCCACCCACCACACAAAGAAGAAGAGAGAGTTCTTAATCCTTACAATAGCCAGCAGGCGGGAGCCGTAGTCCCATTCGGGCCCCACACCTGCCCTGCCAGCCAGGTCTTCACTCCTTTCCTGAAGGGCAGCAATTCACTTTGAAGTCTTAGATCTATTGGCAGGAGGTTCCAAAGAGCTGGTGCGGACACGGAGAAGGCCCTCCTTCGGGTGCTAGACAGATGTGCACCCCTAGTTGATGGCACTATTAGAGAGCCCCTCCCGTCCGCTCTAGTTGGACGGGCAGACACTCTTGGGACGATGCGGTCTCTAAGGTATCCTGGCCCACTGCCATATAGGGCTTTAAAGGTCAAAACCAACACCTTGAATTGCACCCGGAGACAAACTGGTAACCAGTGCAGCTCCCGAAGTAGCGGGGAGGCATGGGCATATCGCCCACACCCCATCACCACCCGGGCCGCTGCATTCTGGACCAGCTGCAGCCTCCGAATGGTCGTCAAGGGCAGCCCCATGTAGAGCGCATTACAATAATCTAGTCGGGAAGTAACCAGAGCATGGGTGACCATGAGCAAGGAGCCCCGGTCCAGGAGCGTGCGCAATTGGCGAATCACCCGAAGTTGGGCAAAAGCCCTCCTGGCCACAGCCGCTACTTGTTCTTCTAGCCGTAGCCGCGAGTCCAGAAGGACCCCCAAATTGCGCACAGGGTCTGTCTGGGGCAAAACAGCCCCATCCAGTACCAAAAGTGGTAACTCCCTGGGTAACGCGGGGGCCCCTATCCACAGCCACTCTGTCTTGCTGGGATTCAGCCGAAGCCGATTAGCCCCCATCCAGACCCCAATGGCCTCCAGGCATCCGGATAGGATTTCAATAGCTTCACTAGGGTCCCCACGGGCCGAGATGTATAGCTGAGTATCATCCGCGTACTGATGGTACCGCACCCCGTGGGAACAAATGATCTCACCCAGTGGCTTCATGTAGATGTTAAATAGGAGAGGAGAGAGCACCGAGCCCTGAGGAACCCCATACTTGAGGATCCTAGGGCTGGACCTCTCACTTTCTAACCACACCGACTGGGTACGGCCCTCCAGAAAAGAGGAAAACCAGGACAACACAGTGCCCTGGATCCCCAGTCCTTTGAGTCGTTCCAGAAGGATACCGTGGTCGACGGTATCGAAGGCCGCTGAGAGGTCAAGAAGAGCAAGGACGGATGGATAACCCCCGTCCCGCTCCCGCCAGAGATCATCCATCAGTGCGACCAATGCCGTCTACGTTCCATACCCGGGCCTGAATCCTGATTGAAAGGGGTCTAGATAATCCGCTTCCTCCAGGACACTCTGCAGCTGGCGTGCCACCGCCTTCTCCAAAACCTTACCCAGAAAGGGCAGGTTGGAAACCGGCCTGTAGTTGTTAGGGACCGCTGGGTCGAGGGATATTTTCTTCAGGAGGGGGGCGCACCAAAGCATGTTTTAGCTGTGCAGGAAATACCCCCTCCCGCAGTGATGCATTTATTATCCCCCCAACCCAGCCACCTGTTACCTCCTTGGAGGCTTTCACCAACCAAGTGGGACAGGGGTCCAAAGGACATGTAGTGGCACAGACAGCTGCAAGGAGCCTGTCCACTTCATCAGGGACAACAGGATCAAACTGATCCCAGATCTTACAGCAAGACTGTGCACCGGCACCCCCCCCCGACCCTCCCCATCCACGCCGGGATTCAATCCTGAACGAATCCGATCGATTTTCTCCACCAGATGGTCAGCAAAGTCCTCAGCCGAACCCTGCCAACCGGGCACCGATCTCCCCCTATGTTGTGTTCTGTAAAGCAGTGCCTTTAACAATGTACCTTTACCATGTGTTATCAATGTAACCTTTCTGTGTACAACATTATAACCATCACCTGTATCAATGTAAAGCCTAATAAGGGGACGCGAGCTAGTGACCACCAGAGGGCAGTAGCGAGCGTCCAGCTCTAATGGATCATAGCCACCTGGTTCAGCAGCGTGGGAAGATTCCCCGCGACTTCCTCACCTGGTCAAGAAGGGCGTGACCTCCTACGACGTCACGCAGGCAGCAACCAATAGTCTGTCAACGAGCCACATTCAAATGTATAGCCAGCTGTATATATTGAGCTACCCATCCGCCATTACCACATGTTCCTCCGGATCATCATGCAATAAACCTGTGTTAAGCCAACCCTTCGGCTGTTTCATTGTCTTTGGTCCCTTACACTAAATTGGCGACGAAGGTGGGATGGCAGCCCACGGGACCAAGACATGCGCCGGTTTCGAAATCAGGAAACCGGGCGACTGGGAGATCTTCGAGATGGACTTCCAGGCCGCACTGATCGAGTCCGAAGTCACGGAAGAGGCGAAGAAAAGGGCCATCTTCACCAGAATGCTCGGACAAGAAACAAAAAGGACCTTGGTGGACCTGATTGCACCGAGGAGGGTGAGCGAATTCAAAGCCAAGGAACTCATGCAGTTGCTGCGTGAGCACGTCCGGCCCGCCACGGCGATGTTTCCCGCTCGGAGTGCGTTTTGGAGGCGAGTCCAAGCGCCCGGGGAGACGGTCGCCGCGTTCGTGGCGGCCCTGCGGCTGGCGGCCGGCCCGTGCAAATGGGAAAACGTTGAAATCACCCTCCGAGACTGTGTGCTGTGCGGCCTGAACGACGCCGAAACCCAGCGCACATTAATGAACCAAGAGCCGCCTCCCACGCTGCAGGAGGTCGTCAGAGCGGCCCAAGCCGCAGAAGCTACGAAGGCCGGGGTCCAAGAACTCCAGGACTGGCGGCCAAAGTCGAGCAAAGTAGAGGCTCCGGTGCAGGCGGCCCGGCGAACTTCGAGGTCGTCTACAGAGAGCAGCGACGACGAGGACATACAGAGGGTCCAGAAGGAGAGCCGACGATGCGACGGCTGTGGCGCGGCCCACGACTGCGTGAAATGCCCCTTCCGGAAGGCCGAGTGCCACAACTGCGGCCGCCGCGGGCACATCGCCAAGGTGTGCAGGAAGAAGCGCGAGTCCCGGAGAAGCTCCCCAGACCGTTCCGCGGGACGAGACCGCCCAGCGAGACCCAAAGACGGCGCCCAGGCCACGCGGAAGCAGGACGGCGTGGGCCGCATCGCCGATGGCAGCGAGGACGATGCCCCAGTGTTCAGCGTGTCTACGGGACACCCCCGCTACTTTGTTGAGGTACTAGTCCAAGGGGTGCCCATTAGGATGGAGATTGACTCGGGGTCCTCGTATTCAATCATTTCCCAGAGGGAGTTTTTCGGAATTGCCCCCCAAAAGCGGCCCAAGCTCAAAGCATTGAGGGCCACGTTACGGGACATGCAAGGGAACAGTATTCCAGTGTTGGGGGTTGGAGAATTTCAGGTCAAATTCAAGGAGCACGCCGCGTCCCTTCCCCTGGTCGTGCTCAAGGGAGGAAATTGCAGCCTCCTCGGGACTCAATGGTTCCAGCCCCTGGGTTTGTTCATTGGGGGGTGCATGCCGTGGGGATACACGCTGTTGGGACTGACCCAATTCAGGAGGTGTGCGAGGCGCACCCCGAAGTCTTCAAAATGGGACTGGGGAAATTCAAGGGGCCCCCAGTGACTTTCGACCTGGACCCGGAGGTCCGCCCGGTTCGCCTAAAACCACGCCGGGTGCCGTTCGCACTCAAGGACAAGATAGAGGCGGAACTGGACAAATTGGTGGGTCAGGGGATTCTTGTGCCTGTAGATTCTGCGGAGTGGGAAACTCCAATTGTAACTGCTCTAAAGTCCAATGGGGAGGTCCGCATATGCGCCGACTACAAGTGCACCATCAACAAGGTGATCCGCCCGAATGCATATCCGGTGCCGGTAGTCAGCCATCTGCTGGCCAGGTTACACGGGGGGAAATGTTTCGCTAAGCTCGACTTAGCACAGGCCTACCAGCAGCTCACGGTGTCTCCTGCCGCAGCTGCTGCGCAGACCATAGTCACCCATAAGGGGGCGTTCCAGGTGACGCGCCTCCAATTCGGCGTGAATTCGGCGCCAGGAATTTTCCAGTCACTCGTGGAATACCTCCTGAAGGGTCTGGAGGGGGTGTTGCCTTATTTTGATGACGTGTTAATAACAGGGGGGAGTCGGGCTGAATTGGCCAGGAGGTTGGGGAAGGTCCTGACGATATTCGAAAAGGCGGGGCTGAGGGTGCGAAAGGACAAATGCGTCTTCTTCGCAACCGAGGTTGAATTCCTAGGGTTTTGTGTGACTCCTGAGGGGATAAAACCATCCAAGTCTAAGGTGGCAGCCATCAAGAAAGCCCCCCGCCCCACCTCCAAGCCCGAGTTGCAGTCGTTCCTAGGGCTGCTCAACTTTTACCACTCCTTCCTTCCCCGGAAGGCAGCGGTGGCTGAACCGCTACACAAGCTGCTAAAGAAAGAACAGGCATGGAAGTGGGGCGATGCCCAAGAGAGGGCATTTAGTGAGCTGAAAAGCCTCCTGGCGTCCGACGCCATACTGACCCACTTCGACCCCAAATGCCCAGTAGTTCTGATCTGTGATGCATCTCCAGTGGGGGTGGGGGCGGTGCTGTGCCACGTGCTGGAGAACGGAAGGGAGGCCCCGATAGCATTTTACTCCAGGTCCCTGTCCCAAACAGAGAGAAACTACGCACAGACGGACAGGGAGGCCTTAGCGATAGTCTCGGGGACGAAAAAATTTCACGATTTTCTGTATGGCCGCCCCTTCACCATTGTGACGGACCACAAACCCCTGCTAGGCATTTTTACCGCGGATAAGCCCACCCCTCAAATCCTGTCCCCAAGGATGCTCAGGTGGGCCATTTTTCTCAACGCGTATCAGCACGCGTTGGTCTACCGGCCCGGGAAAGAGATCAGCCATGCGGACGCTCTATCTAGGTCTCCCCTTCCCCTAACGCCCAGCCAGGTGAGCATGGGGGAGCGGGACCATCAGGTTCTCATGATAGAGGTGCTGGATTCGCCCCCCGTAGTGCCCGCCGACATTGCCAAAGCGACAGAGAAAGACAAAACGTTAGCGACAGTAAGCTCCTGGCTGCAGAAAGGGTGGCCCGCATCCTCCCCAGCGGAGGAGTTCGCTCCATTTTTCAGAAAAAAGCTAGAACTGTCCCTAGAGAGGGGGTGTCTCTTGTGGGGGCAGCGGGTGGTGATTCCCACTTCCCTTCGGCCGCGGGTGCTCAAACTGCTTCACGTCAGCCACCCCGGCATCGTGCGATCCAAGGCGCTGGCCCGGAGTTACTTCTGGTGGCCCCAGCTAGACGCCGACATCGAGCACATGGTCGGCACTTGTGAAAGTTGCCAATGCTCCAGACCGGAGGAGGCCCGCCTTCCCCACAGGGAATGGGACGCGGCTAAGGGGCCGTGGTCCCGGGTGCACGTTGATTTCGCGGGCCCATTCAGAGGCACCCTGTTCCTCCTTGTAGTGGACGCTTTCTCCAAATGGTTGGAGGTTATCCCAGTCACGAGCACCTCCTCGGCCCAGACCATTAGGCATTTGCGGAGGCTCTTTTCCACGTTCGGCATACCCGACACGTTAATTAGCGACAACGCTAGTTGTTTTACGTCCTCCGAGTTTAAGGCATTCATGGAGATTAACGCCGTTCAGCATATTACCTCCGCCCCATTTCACCCGGCCACCAACGGCCAAGTAGAGCGCCTCGTCCGCACCACGAAGGACGCGTTGCGGCGCATGGGTCCAGGGGATTTGAACCTACAAGTGTGTCAGTTTCTGCTAGGGTACAGGGTGACCCCGTTGGCGTCAGGATACTCCCCCGCAGAGCTCTTAATGCGCAGGAAGCTGACCACCATCCTTACTAGGCTAGACCCCACGAGGGTAGAGGACAAAGGAAGGAACATCGGGCTGGAAGTTACAAAGAGTTTCAGCATAGGCGCCCCCGTGCATTGCAGGAATTACGCCAGCACAGGCCCAGCCTGGGTGCCGGGCGTAGTCGTGGAACAAACCGGCCCCGTGTCGTACCGTGTGGAAACCAGCACAGGGCTCCTATGGAGGCGGCACGCAGACCAGCTCCGACGCAGGGTCTCCGATGAGCAGGACACGGTTCACGCAGGAAATAAGTCAGCGTTAGGGTTCTCCCCCACCCGTTTAGCCCAAGGGGGAGGAGAAGTGGACCGTGGGCCCCCACCAAGGGGGGAGGAGGATATCCTCGTAGATACCCTGGGGGATCTTTCCGAGGAGGAGGAACCCGACCCCATACATATCTCGCGGAAGGTCCCCACAAATGCGGGTACCCCTACCAACTTAGATTTTGATTTTCAGAACCGGGGGGGGGTTTTCGGAGTGGTCCCCCACCCGTCCAAGCGAGAAGAGGGGTTTTTCGTTAGTCCCGACGGCCCCCGGTCTGCCCACAATGGAGTTTTTCCCTTCCCCTAAGACCGCCAGACAGCGGCAAGCCACTAACAAGTCTCCCTCTCCCATTTCAGGACAAGGGACCAGGGAACAAAGAAGCAATAACGCCACCGGGGGGCAGCCCTCTTCACGGCCCAAACGCACATGCAACAAGCCATCTTGGCTGAGAGACTTCGTCTCATCCTAGGGGGGAGGGATGTTGTGTTCTGTAAAGCAGTGCCTTTAACAATGTACCTTTACCATGTGTTATCAATGTAACCTTTCTGTGTGCAACATTATAACCATCACCTGTATCAATGTAAAGCCTAATAAGGGGACGCGAGCTAGTGACCACCAGAGGGCAGTAGCGAGCGTCCAGCTCTAATGGATCATAGCCACCTGGTTCAGCAGCGCGGGAAGATTCCCCGCGACTTCCTCACCTGGTCAAGAAGGGCGTGACCTCCTACGACGTCACGCAGGCAGCAACCAATAGTCTGTCAACGAGCCACATTCAAATGTATAGCCAGCTGTATATATTGAGCTACCCATCCGCCATTACCACATGTTCCTCCGGATCATCATGCAATAAACCTGTGTTAAGCCAACCCTTCGGCTGTTTCATTGTCTTTGGTCCCTTACACTAAACCCTACCAAGGAGGGACCTGGTAACCCGGAACAGGGCGGCTGGGCAATTATCAGTGGAGGCAATAAGGGTGGTGAAGTATTGCCGCCTCACCACCCCCATCGCCACTAGGTAGGCCCTAATAGCAGCTCTAACTAGTGTCCAATCGGAGTCATCCCGGGTCTTCACCCAGCGGCGCTCTAGGCGTCTCTTTGCCCGTTTGAGATCCCGCAGTTCATCTGTGAACCGCGGGGATGACCTAACCCCACGGGCGCGGAGAGGCCGCAGTGGTGCGATTTCATCCAAGGCTGCTGTTGGCGTCCTGTTCCACAGGTCAACAAGTGCCTCGGGTGAATCGTGGAGCCGATCCAGAGGAACATCCCCTAGTTCCCTCTGGAATCCGTCTGGATCCATTAGTCGCCGAGGGCGGGCCATTTTAATAGGCCCTGCCTCCCTACGATGAAGTGTCGCCCCCAGAAAGTCAAGAGTCACCAGATAGTGATCTGACCATGGCACAGGTGAGATGACTAAATCCTGTAGTCTCAGATCACTCTGCCACCGCTCCGACAAGAAAACTAAGTCTGGCATGTGACCACTGCCCCTGGTCGGACCCCGAACTACCTGAGTCAGGCCCATGGCTGCCATGGAGGCCATGAACTCCCTTGCCACCTCAGAAGCCATCCCCAGCGATGGCAAATTGAAGTCCCCCAGCACCATAACCCTTGGGAACTACAACGCCAGCATCGAGGCGGCCTCGAGGAGCTCAGGCAGGGCATCCCTTACCCTGCAAGGGGGCAGGTACAGGAGTAAGATCCCCAACTGACCCTTGGGGCCCAGCCGTAGAAGCAGGGCCTCACAACCAGACACTTGTGGAGCAGTGGCCCTAGCAACTCCCAAAGACTCCCTGGCAACAATGGCGACACCACCGCCCCTCCCCTCACCTCTAGGCTGGTGCCAAATGCCGAACCCAGCTGGACACATGTCCGAAAGAGGTACTCCATCCTCAGGAGTCAGCCAGGTTTCGGTGATGCATGCCAGATCGGCCAGCCCTTCCTGGATGGCATCTTGAATCAGGGGGGCCTTATTACAGACCGATCTGGCATTCACCAGCAGCAGCCTAAGGGCGGGGTCACTCTGGATCTGCTGCTCAGGGCCCAGAGATGTACCTGCAGGGCTGGAATGAGGGACCGCACTTAAACATCGGACCCGCATTCCCCGAGTGCGGCCCGCCCCACGGTACCCGCCATACCGCCCCATGCCCGTCACAACACCTATATGGGTCCCCGGAACCTCCCCAGATGGAATGCTGCCCCTCCTTCCTGGCTGGCAGGACCAACTCTCTCTCTTCCCACCCCATCCGCAATCCCCCCCTGGTTCCAGCAACAAGCATGAGCTCCCGAAACGCACAGGGAGCGCTGGCGAGTGCTGTCGTTGACATCTCCTTTTTCTTCCCCCCAGGCAGGGAGGGCGGCGGTAGGGGGCTGGGAGGGACGTCCATGTACGGACATGGCGTCTACGGCGGCGTCTTCGGCTCCCCAAAGCCACGGGGAGCCATCCTAGACTCCCCGCCCGGGGAGTTGCACGGCAGCGACGGCGGCATCTCCGGGTCCCTTGGCCCGGGAGCCCTTTTAACCTCCCCGCCCGGTGGCAGGGGGCGGGGGGTGCCGGCCCCGCGAAGCAGCTGTGGCGGCGTCTGCGTCTTCGGCTCCCTTGGCCCGGGAGCCCCTCCAACCTCCCCGCCCGGTGGCAGGGGGCGGGGAGGAATGGCTTCGCGCGGCACCTGTGGCGGCGTCGGCGTCTTCGGCTCTCTCGACCCGGGAACCCCTCCAACCTCCCCGCCCGGTGGCAGGGGGCGGGGAGTGACAGCCCCGCGCGGCAGCTGTGGCGGCGTCGGCGTCTTCGGCTCCCTCCAGCTTTAAATCAAGGATTTCGAGTAAATTTATTATTACAACAAAAGCAGACTGCATGCAGTCTGCTGCGAATCTAGACCTCAAGTAAGGTATCAGTTTGGTGGTGATGTGACATTGTTGTGTATTTAAGGAAATGTGTTAGCCATTTTGTCTTGTTGTGAAAGAGTTTAATATGTCTTTTCTTTACTATGGTCCAAAGTCTCGCAAGACTTCGGGAGGGTTCTAAATGAGAACAGAGCTGTCAACAGTTCTAATGGTTTTTTCCAACTGTCATTTCTGATCAGAGATAGCTAAGGAATGTGAGGGTGTGTTGTTAGCTCTGGTCACCTATTCTTATTCCAAATAAAGCTGTGTGTTTGGCCCATAATGCTGGCTGCTGCCTATTATTTCCAGAACACTAAAGACATCTTCTATCTAACATGAGAACTGCACATCAACACCAACAGCACAATTCTCCATTACAGTAAAACCCCGACTTACGAAAAGTTACAAAAAACTCAAGTTACGAATTGTTTTCCCCCCGTAAATCGGGGTCCCAATTTACGGGGGGAAAACGAGTTATGAAAAACCCGACATACGAAAATAGTTTTTTAGCACTCAAAATGGTGGCGGTGCCATTTTGTGCGCTAAAAATCACCCCCAGCCACTCCCCCACACCCCCGGAAGTGTAAGAAAAGGAAGCAGCAGCAGCCGAACAGTAGGAAATCTCTCCATTTATTATTTTTAATTTTTTCTATGCATCCCTATGGGGTGCCTTGAGTTACAAAAAAGGCCATGGAACCGTTGGTTTTTTTGTTGGTTTTTGTAAGTCGGGGTTTTACTGTACTAGATAATGGAACTATTGTCTGTGTGGGACTACAGATACAGACTCCTACAGTAGCCTCCTCAACCCACTCCCCCTTCAAACACAGACAGACAGAGCACCAGAGCAGATTAAGGAAGCCAGTAAATACCACCAAGTGGACGCCAAACATCTTATTTGCATTCTGCCTGAAGGGAAGCCTTGTGCCCTCCAGTTGGCCAAGCCAACTCCCAATTGAAATACAGGCACTCCATCAAACAGTTCAAACCTTCTCCTTCTTCTTGTGCCGTATCTGATTCTAAATACTGGCAATCATCATAGCAAGCAGCCATGAAGACTATCCTGAGAATATAATGCAGTGGCCTTTCATTTGCCTTCTGCATCGCAGCATGACACCCATAGTACCATTGATCCAGTTCCCCAAGTCACTTTCTGGTCCTGAGCCCTTTTGGCAGGCAAAGTCCTCATCAGCCCCAGGCAAATATTGATGAAGCTGCTGCCCTCCATCAACATGGATTCAAGTGGGATTTAATCCACTTGGGGACTATCACCCTTCCCTGTGGACTTCGACACCCAAGGCCGTTAGTGCTCAGGTTGGTCAGGTTAGTTAACTGTCACCTGACGATCGGTGAGTCACTGGCAGTATGGTCCATAGTAGGGTAACCTGGCCAGACTGGGGATTCAAACCTGGACTTCACCACATCCAAAACTGCTATAGGGAATGTAGGTAGTCACACTGGTAGAGAAATGGGTAACTGTGATCACCAGGACCCCAGGTGAGTTAGGGAGCCTGGCTCCTTTTCACTATACCTTAAGAAATATTTCTTAGATTGGTATAGGCAAGGGATGGGGTCAATGAACAAACCCATAGCAATTACTTATGAGCTACCTGAATTTCCTACGCAGCTGCATTTCAGATTGTGAGCTTAAACTTACCTTGAGAAGAAATAAATTCAAAAGGTGGATTTATTACATTAATGATTTTTTATTTTATTTTATATTCAAATTTATATGCCGCCCAATCAGGTAAACCCGACTCTGGGCGGCTCACAACAAATTAAAACACACATAAAACAATACAACCAATTAAAACCCAACATACCCACCCACCTACCCCATTCCTCTTAAAAACCCACATTAAAAAACTGCCTTCATTGACAATTAAAAGAAATGGGGGCCTAATTTATAAGCCAACAGGCGGGGGCCACTCTTCCATCTGGGCCCCACACCTGCCCCGCCAACCAGGTTTTTAGGTCTTTTCTGAAAGGTAGCAGCTCCATCTGCTCCTGCAACTCTACAGGCAGGAGGTTCCACAAGGCCGGTGCGGACACGGAAAAGGCCTTCATTCGTGTACCAGAGAGACGGGCCCCTCTGGCAGATGGAACAATTAGGGAGCCCCTCCGCTCCGCTCTGGTTGGACGGGCGGACACTCGTGGGATGATGCGGTCTCTAAGGTATCCTGGCCCACTACCATGAAGGGCTTTAAAGGTCAAAACCAGCACCTTGAACTGCACCCGGAGGCAAACTGGTAGCCAGTGCAGCTCCCGAAGTAATGGTGAGGCACGAGCATAACGCCCACGCTCCATCACCACCCGGGCTGCCACATTCTGGACCAACTGCAGCCTCTGAGTGGTTGACAAGGGCAGCCCCATGTAGAGCGCATTGCAATAAGGTCTTTGGTATGTCATACATAGCTTGCAGGGAGACAGTCTAGTACAGTGGTACCTCGCTTAAAGAGTATAATGTTTCACAGGATTGCTCTTTAAGCAAAACACCACTGTAAGTGATCAATTGTGACTTCTGGTGGGGGGAATTGCAAACCCTGATTTAGTTGTTAAGCGAGTTTTGGTTGGTTTTAGTTGTTAAGCGAAGCGACCATTCAGAGAAAACTCTGCTCTTTAAGTGAGTTAGTCTCTAAGTGAGGCGCTCTTTATGCGAGGTTTTACTGTACAGTGGTTCCCAATGTGGGGTCCATGCCCTACAGAGGCACTTCAATTCCCAGAAACCTAAGTCAGTACATTGACTGATCTGTGTTTTGGGGAATCGACTTAGACTTCTGGGAATTGAAGTCCAAAAACCAAAGTTTGTGAACAGACTGGTCTAGTAGGTTTTGTGGGTTTATTTGCAAGGCAGTGTGAAATCACTGCAAAGTGCAGGAGAGCCACTTTTGTTTTTCCCCCAGTGACCCAAATACTGTACGTACTTTGATTTAGAAATATTTACTGCCAAGAAACACTAGATGGATTACTTTGATGATTTTCCAAACATCCATAGATTTTAAAACCTTTACAACTTTAGAAAGGAAATGCTAGTACCCCAAGGAGTCTAAAAGTATCAGAATACTAGTCCAGCCACTAGATGCTTACTTCATGGTCTCCCAAAGGGACTGTCCAAATATCTTCGATAGCTTGCCTTAGAATCAGTTGTATTTCAAACATCTGGAAACCTCCAAAAATTGATAACAAAAACAAGAAGCTCTATATAGTACAATGTATTTCAGTAACAAAAAGACAATAGTGGAAAAGTTGCACAGCATTTTAAGGAATCATTTAAGGAAGTAACTTGTAATTATACAGTTGCTAACCAAGTAAAAATATGTTAATGCTTTTATACCAATGTTTAGCAAGCCTGCAAATTGCAAGGGATGCTTCCACAAACAGGTACAAATACAACTATTTATTTATGACCCTATTGAACACTGTGAGCCAATCTACACATTCAAAAGACATGAAACATCCATCTCGAGACTACCATTTCAAAAATACAAGTAGGAAGAAATTGCATTACTTGGTGTGAGTTTAAGCTCACACCAAGAATGTTTATCTGTGAAATAACAATGTTATATTTTTTTTATCTCTTTGGTGAAAATTTCCTGTTACAGTCAAAGAATTTTCAGTTCCTACACCTATATTTTCACATGGTTTAATCTTAGGAGGTCTACAGCACCTGACTCTTCTGAACACGCTGATTTTTTAAAAGAAGACTTTTATCTGAGATGATTCTTGGAAGATTTAGAATGAGTTCATGGAGGACAAGGGTATCAATGGCTATAATTATGGATACTTAAGGACAACCTCGGGGTTGGAGAGATAGGCAGGATATCTCTCAATGCCATTTCCAGGGAATCCTAAGCAGGTGAAGGCATCTCCTTGGGAATACCCGGAAGCAAATGATGAGCCACTGTGTGAGACACAATGCTGGACTGGATGGGCTGTGGCCTGTTCCAGCAAGGCTGTTCTTATGTTCTTATGAGGAGAATAATATGTGTTGTTAAAAGCAAAGCCATGTGCATAAAGAGCCCTCAAGACACAGCGGTTAAGCTGTAGTATAGCAGCCCAAACTGCTGATGTTGTGAGTTTAGTCCTGGCGGGCTCCAGGTCGACTTTCAAGGTCAGTAAAATGAATACCCAGCATGTTGGGGGCAAAATGCTAACTATCTTGTGAACCACCACTAAGAGTTATGGGGCAATATATAAGTGTATTTGCTATTGCTATTCCCTTTTGATGTATGTAATATACTTAAATTGGTTAATTTGGGGTAAATGAGTACCAAAGTGAGTCTTATCAGTGAAGCACAAAGTACTACTTTAAATTGTTTCCAGAACTGGCAATGAATGGCATAGCAGTAAGAAAACAAAGTTTCCACAGCACTAATGTAGATGCACAGACCTGAAGAGATGGTGAAAAGGAATGTAATTCAGGCCAAACATAAATATATTTAGTTAAGGAACTATGGGACATAAAGTTAAAAGATTATACTTTTTACCATATATATCATGCAAAACCATTGAATCTTTCTCTTCTGCCAAAGCCACCCAACGTGTTACTTCATCAATCACCTTTTTCATTGTGTCCTTATGAAAACAACTAGAATGAGAAGAGTTAAGACAAACGCATGAAAGTGTGCTCCAGTGTGAACCCAGCCTTGCTACTTTGTGACACCTGTACTCTAGTGGTCTCTTTAAAAGAATTACTTTTTTCGGTAGTAGCAAATGTATACACTAGGACAGTGATGGAGAACCTTTTAGAGACCTAGTGCCCAAACAGAGGGGGGGGGATGAATTCTGTGATGGGGGCAGGGAGGAAGCACTCCCATTGGACTGCTGGGAAGAGGCAAACTCTGTGCAGGGGGAGGGAAGAAGCACTCCCATTGGGTTGCTGGGCAGAGGGGAGGGGCAAAATGTGCTGGGGCGATGGTACGCATGCCCACAGAGAGGGCTGTGAGTGCTACCTCTGGCAAGCGTGCCATATGTTCGCCACCACTGCACTAGGACATTCTTCAGCCACTTCCCCCATCTCAGTCTCATATACAAGCATGCGGGACAGAACAGGACAGAACAAGAAGTATAAAAGCAGACAAGTGTCAATATCAACAGCAAGAAACCGGACAGGGGCACACAGGACATAACATAGAAGAGAACAAGAAGATAGCGACTGAGCACTGGAGCATAAAGATGAATTAATGGGAGGAAAAACATACCTGTGACAAATGAGTAAGAATTGAGTCTGAAAAGCTGCAGCTACAGTCAAGGAGAAAAAATGGTACATCCATAAAAGAGTGTGATGAAAGATAATTATTTTGACGAGACATGGAATGAAGGCAGCATGGAAAGGACAACATGAAACACAGAAGGTATGAAGGACTGGGAATGCAAAGAAGTCAGGAAGCAGGAGACTGGGCAATTGTCTAGATGTGATTCTGACTAATTTCTAGGTGGGTTAAGTATGCAGCAGGAACTTAATACATAAACTAGTTCTCCTTAAATAGTCCTCTCCAAAGCTAATATTTGTTTATATCTGAGACGGTTGCCAATAGCTGGAGACAAAATTATGGCTAATTAAGTACAAATAGCATTCAATCCAGCCACTTAATTCATTTCAAACACACTCCAAAAAATTGAAGGGGCATTCCCAATCATGTGGAGCAATAGTATGGAAGTGTTTTTACCTACGAATCGTCCAATTACCAGATAAGAAAAGACAAAGTTCCTTTTCTTGTGCTTCATTCATGTACGGAATCCCATCTTTAAGAAACTGGAGAGAAAAAAGATAAATGTGCACACCATGATGGCAAACCTTGGCACTCCAGATGTTCTTGGACTTCAATTCCCAGAAACCCAACCCCCTGTGAATCCACATGAATGGGATTACTGTGATTCATCCAGCCTGCGCTGCCCTCGTCGCTCCCAGAAGCAGATGTACCGTATGTGCACGTTTTACTTCCGCTTCCGGGAGCGACGAGAGCAGCGTGGGACGGATGAATCACAGTAAACCCATTCGTGTGGATTCACAGGGGCTTGGGCTTCTGGGAATTGAAGTCCAAGAACATCTGGTGTGCCAAGGTTCACCATCACGGATATATGGAATCTCAAGTCACTATTTTTTGTGCTGATTAGATCACACACTGATAGTTACCCTATACTAAAGCCAGTCTTCACTGAAATGTCAAGAGCTTAAGAAAGGGGCACAAGCAAGAAGATTAGCCACAAAAATAGGAGAAAACCTACAAAATCAATTTCCACTTGGTGACTATTAAGGCAGCTGGCTGGATAGCCCAGTGAGTTGTAGTATCTGGCTGCAAAAGGAGGGGGTAGGAATTTGATTCTTCACTATGCCTTGCTGGAGAAGAGCCAGTCTGTGTAGCTTTGGGCAAGCTTCGCAGCCCCTGAGTCTTCCTAGGACCATGATGGTGACCTTTGGCACTCCAGATGTTCTTGGACTTCAATTGCCAGAAGGCCAAACCCCCTGTGAATCCACATGAATGGGTTTACTGTACGGGCGCGTTTTACTTCCGCTTCTGGGAGCGAAGAGGGCAGCGCAGGCCGGATGAGTCACAGTTAACCCCTTCGTGTGGATTCACAGGGTGCTTGGGCTTCTGGGAATTAAAGTCCAAGAACATCTGGAGTGCCAAGGTTCACCATCACGGTCCTAGGAGAAGGGAAGGGTAAATAAATTTGTGAATTCTTTGTACCTAGAAAACCCTGGAAAAGATGCCATTAATTTGAATTGATTTGATGACATTAAAGGGACTGTGGTGGCTTAGTGGTTAAAATGCTGAACTTGATGACTGGAAGGTCGGTAGGTCAGCAGTTCGAGACCTGAATGCTGCATGACGGAGTGAGCTCCCGTCTTTGTCCCAGCTCCTGCCAACCTAGCACTTCGAAAGCAAGAAACTGCACGTAGATAAATAGGTACTACTTTGTTGGGAAGGTAACAGCATTCCATGCACTCTGGTGTCTAGTCATGCCTGCCACATGACCACTGAAACGTGGCTCTTTGGCTGTAAACCAAGATGAGCACCGTACCCTAGAGTCAGATAGGACTGGCTTTCGAGCAAGGGAGACCTTTACCTTTTAATTATTATTAATCATTTTATCCTGCGGGCCAGATTGCCACCGACACCAGAAGTGCTCCGACATCACCGGAAGAGTCGAAATCGGCACATTTTCACACCGAAACACGGCAAAAATGCACCCAAAAAAATTTAAATGCTCCCCTAGTTCTCCCTCCTCCAAGGGAAGTGTTGGAAGAATGAAAAAAGGCCCGGAAATGTGGTGCGATTTCACACACTGCCACTGGCGGGAGAAACCATGTGACCGACCAGCACAGCTGACTGAGGGGGTGTGGTCAGGCCCTGGCAGGAAAAGTTTGGGCACCCCTTCCTGGATTAAGGCATACATCATAAACATAGTATCTTTCTTTTTCAAAGAAAATGTACACAAGATGCTTTACTACCCATGCCTTAAAAAACATGGATGGAGAACTTAATGCACTTTCTGGGCAATTCACAAGTTAATTACTATTTTGCTCCCAACATGTTGGGTACTCATTTTACGAAAATCAGAAGGATGAAAGGCTGAGTCAACCTTGATCGTTGGTCAGGATCGAACTCACAAAGTTGTCTGCGTTTGCAGACACTGTCTGCATCTGCTGACGTTTCTGTGGACATGTGGCAGGCACGCCTAGACACCGAAGTGCATGGAACGCTGTTTACCTTCCCACAAAGTGGTACCTATTTAGTCTACAAATTCCCCAATCCTGCTTTAAAATCTTTGATCTCTACTGACCTCAATGATAGCATGTCATAATAAACAAATTATGATATGACAAAAACATGTCTAATAATGTAGAACAGCATTAAGTTCAGAAGCTCGCATTGTTAGATGGAAGGCTGGTTAGTCGGCAGTTCAAGACCCGAATACTGCAGGACGGAATGAGCAACCGTCGTCTGTCCCAGCTCCTGCTAACTAGCAATTTGAAAGCAAGAAATTGCAAGTAGATAAATAGGAACCACTTCAGTGGGGAAAAGATCTTGGAGACATGAAAGGAGCCTCATTCGGCCAGCCCCTGAGCAGAGTTCCTCCAGCAAAAACCTTTTCAACCCAGAAAGCACCTTGGTGTGCTTCTGACACAATAAAAATAAATAAAAATATATTGAGGAGCAAAAGAGTTTTAGCTACCCATAAAACAATGAAAAGATCCTCCTAACCTAACGAGGGTGGTAGCTCCACAATTAGTGCACTTACATGGAAAAGTGCTTGTTTTGTACCTCTCTGACACTTAAGAGGTAAGCCACACAAAGTTCAATGAGGTATGATCTAAGGCAAGTAGATATATCTAGGATTGCAAAGTAAAGCCTGCTTCAGCCTAAGAAGCTCCAACTCATTCCATCTCCAAACATATTGTGCAAAACATATTTGAACATATGGCATTTCAACAACAGCGGTTCAAAATGATTTTTGTGTACAAATTCTCCTCCACAACTTAACTTTTCCTAATTTATTTGATAAGAAAACATACCTTGTTATAATCAAAACCATAGTGAGACAGGAACTGGATGCTAGATGCTTGGAAAGAGAATTCTGAATCCATTTGTCTCAATGTGGTTGGGAAGAGAAAGAAGTTATATGAATGTGCCACGTACCTGAAAAAAATCATTAAAATAATTTAAGGTTATAATAATTAAAGGAAGCCACAAGCTTGAGTTTACAAAAACTGAGCAGGGCTACTACTGATTGAACATTTTGGAGGTTATTGATTCATAGGTTTGGCATACAGTAAAACCTCAGTTTATGAACGCCTCAGTTAACGTTTGTCATGGTTCACGACGGCAAATCCTACTAAAACTATGGCCCAGTTTACATTGTTTTTTCCAGTTTACGACCGGGACTTAGATCCCCAGCACCCACCCCACGGCCAGAAGTCACGATTCTTCACTTACTGCTGCAGAGGTGGAGGCAGCAGCAGTGGCATTTTTGCTGCTGTTTCCACACTACCCGCCACTTCTAACGGCAGCAGGAGAGTGTGGGGACCTTATCCACTCGGTTGCGGTCTTAATCCAAGCTCCCTGTGCAGCACTACAGCCAAGAACGTTCGCCTCCCCACAGGGAGCTCGAACAAAGACCACAACTGCGCAGATAAGGTCCCTATACTATCCTACTGCCAGTAGTGGCGGAGACTGGGCTCCTCCGGCGGCTGGACAAACTGCTCAGGAAGCAGCAGTGGCGTTGAAAAGAAAGGGAGATTGCTTCGTCTCTTTTGTGGGGGACGATTGTGTCTTGCATTTTTTGTATTTTTTTGACTTTTTTTTTTAATTTCTAAAATTATTTTTAGTCCGATCGGGACCAAATTTTTATTTTTCAATGCATTCCTATGGGAAAATGTGTTTCAGTTTACAATTTTTTTGGTTTATTACGAAGGCTGTCGGAACAGACCGACGTCGTAAACTGGGTTTTCACTGGACTTTGCATAGTAACATTTAAAATAGATGATTTTCACAAGACAAGTCCTGAAAAAGTATCTTTTTAATCAGGCAAATATTATGAGGATTCACACAGGGGGAAAATATTTTGCTTACTTGTCTGAATTTTCTTTACAAAATATTGACAAACCTGAAAGAAAAAAATTACACCTGTGGTCATGCTTGGCCTTCTCTACTGCTTATATATAATTCTGGCAGAACTATTTATCAAAACTGGTGAGAATCAGGTCTGACATGAAAGCTAAGGTCAGCATAGTTTTGTTACTGAATACTTGCAAACAGAAGGAAAGAACAGAAATGTTTGTGGTGTGGCCGTTTACAAGGAACCACACTACCCATGTGCAGGAGATATAAGAAAAGTTCATCCTAGATCAGGGGTGGCCAACCTGCAGGCCTAATCCAGCCTATGCATATCATTAATCTAGCCCACAGTGGCCACTCGGTCACCTCTACACTCGCCCACCACCACTGGAAGTCGTGATACATCACTTACCACCTCCACGACAGCAGGAATCACGTTTTTTCCGGGGCTTTGCACAGCCTCCACCACTTCCCAAGGCAGCAGGAGGCTTTTCGAAGCATGTTTGCTCCAGTTTTGGGGTTTTCCAAGCCTTCTCCACTGTGCTTCGGCAGCTGGAGAGCAGCAGTTGACGACTTCCAGTGCCGGGCGGGGCTTACGCCAGTGCCTGAGATCCCAGTGCAGAACCAGGTAGTCATCCACTGCTGCTCTCCGGCTGCCGAAGTCCAGCGGAGAAGGCTTGGAAAATTCCAAAAATGGAGTGAACATGCTTCAAAAAGCTTCCTGCTGCCCTGGGAAGTGGCTGAGGCTGTGCAAAACCCCAGAAAAACTGCACGATTCCCACTGCTGCCACCGATGATGACCCAAATGTAAGTTGTGGGTGCAGCCATGCCTCCGCCCCCCACAGCTGAGCGTGGTGGCGGGAACTGGGCTCTGGTGGGAAAACGTTGGGAACCCCTGTCCTAGATCAACCTCATAGCACAGACACATTATTTGTGACTACCAAGGATATTTAGGTAAGGCATACATTCTAGTTCTGTAATACAGCACAAACCAACAATGCAGGAACTAAAGTATTCCACTAAAGGACTGTCCAACCTCCTTTCTCACCTTAATTATCTGCAGCTTACAGTAAATAAAGAGTTTAAAAATAAAGCTTAAGGGAAAAATCAAATGTTTTTATTTTCTTTTAAAGTACAGTAGAACCCCACATAATGAAAAAAATCCGTTCTACAAGTTGCTTCACTATGCGGTTGTTTTTTTGTTATGCGAAGCCTATGGGAGATGCCCCGGATAATGAACAAAAAATGTTCGTTATCCAGGGTTCCCATTGACCGGGTATAACCCAGCTACCGAAAACCCCGCATAACGAACCATTTTTTTCCGTCATGCGAGGTATCGCCCTTGCATAACAAACCCTTCGTTATGCAATTTTTTTATTATGCAAAGCATTTGTTATGCGGGGTATTACTGTATTATTAACAAGTGACATCCAAAAATTGAAAGCAATTCTATATTATTGGGTCAGGTTCAGACAGTGAAGAATGCACCATTTCTTCAGTTTAAAAAAACCCTCATGGTAGCAATCACATTACTACTGTCACTTTTTTAAAAGTTAAGAAAAATGGATTAACAAATAAGGTACCTTAAAGCGATCCCCCCCCCCCACCCCACTTTTCAGGCAACATTTCTATGTGGATGCTTCACAGTCATGCAAATTATCCTTTCAGGCTGTCACTTTATAACCCAGGCATGGCACTTTAAAACACACATTCAGTTTTAAAAACGTGTAAGAACTCACCGAGCTGACTCACTGTAAACTGCTGAACACTCTGTCTGGCTTTCTGATACCAATCAGCAGGAGAATCAAAGAGACTACGAAGAAAAGGATACATTCCTAAATTAGTTCCATGTCACTGTATGCACATGGTTATACGATTCCAATGAGCACATCATTGGTACATACGCTTAATCAGACACACTTACCTAGGCTGTCTGCCTGGTAAAATGACTGAATGTAAACCTGTGAATTCCATGTCAAGACCTGTAAAAAATGAGAAAACAGATACAGCACAGTGACCTGTGGCTTTCCAGATGTTGATGAACTTCAGCTCTTATCAGACTTCATCACCGGCTATACCAGCTACATTTTATTTATTTATTTTACTCTTCAAATTTCTATTGCAGCCCAAATCGGCAACGATTCTGGGCTGCTAACAACAATTAAAAGCAACATCAAACTAATTTAAAAGCCCTTAAAAACCCCACTAAAAGTTCTAAATAATTTACTCACTCACCCAATTCATTAAAAGAGAGAAATATTTATATGAGCCAGAAGGCGGGGGTCACCCCTCCATCGGTGCCCCACACCTGCCCTGCCAGCCAGGTTTTATGATTTTATCAGTGGATTTTATACATGTTTAAAATGATGTTCTATTTTGTAAAGGCCTATGGTCATGAACAATAAAGATGATTAATTGATTTGATGAGAGATGCAATCCTAGAACATCTGGAAAGACAGGAGACATCCAATAACACAGTTAAGAGAGTAAAAAATGAAAGCAAACACAGTGGCCATCTGTGAAATTACAGTTAAAAATATAAACGTTTCCTTTACAAATAGGACAGGTCTTCACAGTACCTCAGACGCCTGTTACAGGACACAATCCCTCATAATTAGGAAAGATGCTTGTGTGTAAATGAAAAAAGGAATCTGTTGCCAAGCAGTGAATGCAGATGGGAGAGCGACACTCGCAGATTTTAAATCTTAAGCAAACTAAAGATTTTATATTCATAACAAGACAAAGTACACACAGGTGTACAAAAATGACAGAAAGAGTGACATTTCACCTTAACGGATGCCATCTACAAATTTTGTACTTACCAGAGCCATTCATATGGATTGCATTATAGATGAGGATTTATTTTTAACCTGTTCTCTCAACATCTTAAAACAAGGGTGGATAAAATTTTATTGGGGTTATTAAAATGTCAAATATAGTCAAGCTTTCAAATCCTGCATGTTTCTTCTTCAGGCACAACTGAGCAAAGAAGATAGCAACAGCAATCACACTTATATATCTCCCCACAGCGCTTAGTGCACTCTCTGGGCAGTTCACAAGGTAATTAGCATTTTGCCCCCAAACGTCCTGGGTACTCAATTTACTGACCTCGTAAGGATGGAAGGCTGAGTCAACCTTAGTCCTCTCAGGATCGAACTCAGCAGTTTGGACTGCGGTACAGCAGCTTAGCCAAACAAAATCCATAAATTGTTCTAGCTTTGATTTTGCACCTGGACCATCTGGCTCCACATCCTCCCACCTCAATACTTTTTCAGCACCAGGAACAAACAAACTAGCCTCATGGAGACAGCCTAAAAAACATCATTAAATAGACTACACACGGCATTGATTTTATACTGGTAACTTAACACACCTTTTCCCAAAACAGTTACAGGGACAGTGCTGGGATTTATGCAGAACCTAAAGAAGCTATAAAGGATCTCAGAAACTAAGGTGTCTACATGTTACAACATTAATACTGTATAAAGGTATGCTATAAAAGTTAAAATACAACACATTTTTGAAGTCATGGCATTGTGGCCTCTCAACTTCACATAGTTGAATTTTTTGTCTTTTTCGTGTTTTTTTATTTACTCTCTTATACAACTTCACATAGATCAGCAGGGGCTGAAAATACAGGTGAAACTCGGAAAATTAGAATATTGTGCAAATGTTCATTCATTTCACTTAAAATGTGAAACAAATATATGAGATAGACTCACTACATGCAAAGCAAGAGACATCATGCCTTAATTTGTTATAATTGTGATGATCATGGCATACAGCGTACATGAGATTATGTGATGATTATGGGATACATGAGATTGGGGGTTGGGGCTTTCATCTTAACCTATAAATCCAAGGGTTAACCGTTGGAACTTGCTATAGGTTGCTATGCCTCGCCCTACTTGCCTGCACTCACCCTTCGTGCACACGGCCGATCTGGGTCCGCAGGTCAACAAAGGATTGAGAAAACAGGCAGTGGGGCAACAGCCCCACAAACACGAAAAAAGGGAAACAACTTCTTTGCGCTGCGCCCACTACAGCCAATCAGGCTGAGAGGCGCGACTACAAAGAACACTGAAAAACATGCCGCGGCCAATCAAAATTGAGCCACAGGGAAAAAAACGCACCACAACCACAAATCACAAACCCATAACTACAAGCCCCAGAGTCCTGCGCGACATGAGTGCGCAGGACGCTGAGGAAACCGGCGCCCAAAAAATTAAAAAGAAAACCAACTCACCGCCTCACAGCCAAGCAAACACCAGCCGGCTTTCTTTCCCTCACCCACGGTGCCTGCCCGACTGGAGTTTCCCCTTTAATATCAGTGGTTGGGGGGGTTGCGATCCCCCTCTCCGCTGGCTACCCTAGGGTTGGGAGGTTTGGGGGGGACAAAAGGGGTATGCCTCCCCCAACCCTTCTGGACCCAGGAGACCAGGGAGAGTGGATCGATTCCCACTCTCCTAAAAAAAACTCTGTCTTTAAAGAGAAGAAACCAAGCGGTTTCTTCTCTTTAAAAACGGAGTTGTTTTAAGGAGAGGGGGGATCAATCCACTTTCCCTGGTCTCCTGGCTCCAAAAGGGTTGGGGGGGACATACCCCTTTTGTCCCCCCAAACCTACCAATCCCAGGGTAGCCAGCGGAGAGGCGGGTCGCAACACCCACCCACTGATATTAAAGGGGAAACCCAATCTACTTTCACGACTCCACACAATCAAAGCACCATAACACACTAAAGCCCCCCTCCCCTCCACCTTGCCCACCCTTCCTATCCCCCACCGACCATGCCCCTCCCCACCACCTAGCCCACCCTTCCTAACCCCAACGACCATGCCCCCCTCCCCACCACCTAGCCCACCCTTCGTAACCCCAACGACCATGCCCCCTCCTCACCACCTATCCCACCCTTCCTAACCCCAATGACCATGCCCCCTCCCCACCACCTAGCCCACCCTTCCTAACCCCCAACGACAATGCCCCCCTCCCCACCACCTAGCCCACCCTTCATAACCCCAACGAAAAACAACTCACCGCCTCACAGCCAAGCAAACACCAGCTGGCTTTCTTTCCCTCACCAACAGCGCCTGAAGGTCCCGACTGGAGTTTCCCCTTTAACATCAGTGGGTGGGGGGTTGCTACCCTAGGGATGGGAGGTTTGTGGGGACAAAAGGGGTATGCCCCCCCTTCTGGACCCAGGAGACCAGGGAGAGTGGATCGATTCCCCCCCTCCTAAAAAAAACTCCGTCTTTAAAGAGAAGAAACCAAGCGGTTTCTTCTCTTTAAAAATGGAGTTGTTTTAAGGAGGGGGGGGGGAATCGATCCACTCTCCCTAGTCTCCTGGGTCCAGAAGGGTTGGGGAACATCCCCCTTTTGTCCCCCAAACCTCCCAACCCCAGGGGAGCCAGCGGAGAGGGGGGTCGCAACCCCCCACCCACTGATATTAAAGGGGAAACCCCGATCTACTTTCATGACTCCACACACGCAAAGCACCATAACACACTAAAGCCCCCCTCCCACCACCTAGCCCACCCTTCCTAACCCCCAACGACCACGCCCCCTCCCCACCACCTAGCCCACCCTTCCTAACCCCCAACGACCATGCCCCTCCCCACCACCTAGCCCACCCTTCCTAACCCCCAACAACCACGTCCCCCTCCCCACTACCTAGCCAACCCTTCCTAACCCCCAACGACCATGCCCCCTCCCCACCACCTAGCCCACCCTTCCTAACCCCCAACGACCATGCCCCTCTCCCCACCACCTAGCCCACCCTTCCTAACCCCCAATGACCACGCCCCCTCCCCACCACCAAATAAATACATTTTAAAAAATTACTAAAAACACAGTCAAAAACATCCAAAAATACACAAAAACAAAAACACCAAAAACAATACGAAGTAAACAAAAACACAATCAAAAACAAAACAGACAAAAAATACAGATACCACCACCACCACCCTGCCCACACACACACACACACACACACACACACAAAAGAAAGAAAACAAGCAAACTTACCAAAAGATGTCCTACCTCCACCACGACTGGAAAAGAAATGAATAAAGAAAGAGACTACTTACCAGAAGAAGCTCCACCCAGAGGCCAGGAGAGAAAAAACAGTCAACATACAATAACCCCTACCAGCACCACCTGCTGGCCACAATAGTAAAAACAATTCAAAAACACACAACAGCTCCAAACAAAAGGCCACAAGAGTAAAAACAAATCAAAAACATAGCACAAATTCACAATTTTACACAAAAGGTCACACCAATAAAAACAAGTCAAAAACATTACACTAAAACACACTTTAACACAAATCACAAACATATGTCAATAAAATACAATAGAAACTTTTAAAAATCCTGTGCTGAGTTTTAACTCAAATTTAAACCCAAAACATCTAAACACATTTTTAAAACATTGAATGTAAAAAACATTTACTTTTACATTATTAAAATTATGACCTACGGTACAACTAATTAAAAAAAATCAAAAAACTAAAACATTATTCGCTTACATAAAACAATTTGAAAAAATTATATCATACTTTGTTCTTTTATTAATCCTCAAAAAAAAAACCAAAAAAAGCAGATCACTGTTAATAACAGCCAAGCCAAAAAATTTTTTTACATAAATAAACATTTAAAAAATTGAAATTACAGACTAAGCAATTTTAAAAAAAAACATTAACACAATTTAACCTTCCAACACAATTTAAAACAGCCCGGCAACGCCGGGCAACCTCTGCTAGTAAGCTATAAGCATCAATATTATTACAAAGTAATGCTTGAACTATCTGGCTTTGCATGTAATGAGTCTATCTCATATATCTGTTTCACCTTTTTAAGTTGCATTACTGAACTGAATGAGCATTTGCACGATATTCTAATTTTCCGAGTTTCACCTGTACATACAGTATACTGTAAGTCCATAAAATCACACACTAATTTACTTTTCAGGGTATTTAGAACAACAGTGGGCCAGCAGCAGATCAAGAGTTACCATATTTTTGATGGTATTCAGTAAATATTTGCAAGCATTTCTTCCTAATAACAATATTTTCCCACCTTCTACCACACTTGAACACAAAGAAGACAAAAATCAGGACTACAGAAGAACTACTCTGTACTGTGAGGAGGAAGCTGCATTTAGGACAGAATACTGAGAGAAAGGATGATTTCTTACATAATTCTTTTTTGGAGAAAAGTGCATTTTATGCTCTTATCCAGGGGTTCTCAACCTATGGCCTAAATCTACCCCCACCCCAGCACCAAATAATCCAGCCCCCCGGCCTCGTTCCAGTTGCTGCCGGAATCGGCTGTGGACTCATTTACAACAGCCGTAAAAGGTGGGGTGGGGGTGGGACAACCAGTCCAGCCTCCTCAACTGTTTGAGGGAGTGTGACCCAGCCCCCGACTTGAAAAGATTGAGAACTGCTGCTCTTATCTCTTCAATAAGCCAGACTAGAATCAGATGAAGCAGTGAAAATTGGTGTAAGAAACATAAATAATTTAAGATATGGAAATACGGTACTAACACCATCTTGCTGGCAAAAAGCAGCAATCACGTGAAACACTTTTAAGTCAAAGCGAAAGAAGAAAGTGCCAAAGCAGGGCTGCAGTTGATTATCAAGAAAACAAAAATCACGACTACAGAAGAACGACACAACTTTAAGGCTGACAATGAAGAAATTGAAATAGTGAAAGATTTTGGATACCTTGGTTCAGTCATCAATCCAGATGGAGACTGTTGCCAAGAAATCAGAAGGGGACTGAGACTAGGAAAAGTAGCAGAGAAAGAAGTAGAAAAGATCATTAAGTGTAAGGATGTGTCACCAGAGACCAAGGTCAAGACTATCCATACTCTTGCATTTCCGATCGCTGTGTAGGGTAAAGAAAGCTGACAAGTAAAAAATTTGATTTATTTGAAAAATTGTGTATTTTCTTCCTTCTTTGATTGTATCAGAGCACTGCACAATTAGATTATTTTTTAACAAAAGTGGGCTACTTCAATGGTGTTATCTTGGTCATTTATTAAATCTTCTTTTGAACATAGAGTGAGGCATAAATTGCATGCACATAAATGCTATATTGACTGAATTGCTCCACATTCACAGAAAATATGTCCTGTATCCAACAGGAGGCAGAGAACCGATGTCCAGATTTCTGGGCATTAAGATACAGGAGGATCTGTCCTGGAGTGCCAACACAAGGGGGCTTGCGAAGAAGGCGCAGCAGAGACTGTATTTTTTGAGAACTCTAAGGAAAAACCATCTTCCACAAAAGCTGCTGCTTGCCTTCTATCGCTGCGCTATTGAGAGCATGCTCACTTATGGCTTATGTGTGTGGTATGGGAGTAGTACTCATCAGGATAGGATAATGTTGCACAGAATTATTAAAACAGCGGAGAGTATTATTGGCTGTCCACTCCTCACTTTAGAACAAATTTACACCATCAGGTGCCACAGAAAAGCATTAGATATAGTAGGAGACCCATCGCATCCTAGCCACTGCTTCTTTGAGCTTCTGCCATCGGGACAGAGATATAGAACAATGAAGGTAAAAACAAGCCGTCTCAAAAACAGCTTCTTCTCCAGAGCAAGTTTGGCCTTAAATGGAAACTCTGTACTCTGAAGTCATCTTATTTTAAAATTTAAAAAAAATTAGATTTTTAATTTTTAGGATTTTAGAATTTTGAAATTTTGAAGTTTTAAAGTTTTAAAGTTGTACTGTATGGTACTGTCTTAATTGGTGTTTCTGTACCTGTTTTAAATTAAGGGGTATGCCTTATTCGAGTTGATATATAGCAACCGAGAAATTTTGTTGTTCCCGCAAGGGGACAATGACAATAAAGATTTATCTATCTATCTAGCGGGAGACGATCTTTGGCCATCATCCATTCGGCAAGGAGATTCTTGCTCTCCATAGTTTTAGCCTAGCCTCGTCTAGTTTAGTATTTTGAGCTTCAGAGGAGTGCAGAAAACAATATGGCGCTAGAGAACTTTGCAGATACTTTTGGTGTATGCAAACCAAGACACGGGACACAGCCTCGGGCTGGGTTAACTCAGGTTTATTGCATCGTGGACAGAGGGAACATGAGGTAATGGCGGATCGATAGCTCTTTATATACAGCAGTAACACATTTGAACGTGGTGCCATGGTAGCCCATTGGCTACTGTCTGCGTGACGTCATTGCAGGTCACGCCCTTCTTGTCCAGGTGTAGGTGGTGGCGGGAAAACTTCCCGCGCTGTTGCCTTTGATGAGTTTGGACCAAGAGAGCTTGGACGCTCGCTGCTGCCAGCTGGTGGTCATTAGCTCGCGTCCTATTACAGGGTTTATATGATACAGCTGAAGGTTACATTGTTGCTATAGGCAAGGTTACATTGGCTCAGATACATTGTAATCCGTGTGTACAATAAAACCAACAGAACACAACACCCCTCCCCCCTAGGATGAGACAAAGTCTCGAGCCCACACTTAAACACACTCCCCCCCCTTAGGAGACAAAGTCTCTCAGCCAAGATGGCTTATTTCGAACACGCTGGGGTCTCGATGCGGGCTGCCTCTCCCCGGGTTTGCTACCTTCTCTTTGTCCCCTGGTTTCCTGTCCTGTAATATGAGAGGGAGACTCGTTAGTGACTTTCCGCGGCTCCGCGGCGTTGTTGGGAGGTGTGCTCTTTCTTAGGGAGGAACCGGGGGCAC
This sequence comes from Bradypodion pumilum, assembly GCA_035047305.1. Lineage (NCBI taxonomy): Eukaryota > Metazoa > Chordata > Lepidosauria > Squamata > Chamaeleonidae > Bradypodion > Bradypodion pumilum. Next base: position 96,954,612 of record JAWDJD010000001.1, read on the forward strand.
TGGGGGCTAACGAAAAACCCCTCTTCTCGCTTGGATGGGTGGGGGAACACTCCTGAAAACCCCCCCGGCTCGCAAAATCAAACTCAAAATTCCTATCGGGGGCAGCGGTCGCGAACTCCTCTCCCCCTTCCCCGGCCCCTGATAGGACTGGCGTATCAAAAGGATATGAGTCGGGGCCGCTGCTATCAAAAGGATATGAGTCGGGGCCGCTGCTTCTGCTTCCTTCCCCCCTTGCTTGGGACTGTTGTCCATTGCTGTCTCCCCCTTGGGTTAAGCGGGTGGGGGAGAACCCTAACGCTGAATCCTGTTGCTGAGCTCCACTGACTGGCCCACTCACTCGGTGCCTCAGTTGGTCTGCGTGCCTCCTCCAGAGGAGGCCGGTGTTAGTCTCGACCCGGTACGATACTGGCCCCGTCTGTTCTACAACCTTCCCTGGTACCCAGGCCGGCCCTGCGCTGGAATAGTTCCTGCAGTGAACAGGGTCCCCGGCGGCAAAACCTTTCGAGACTGCCAACCCTATGTTCTTCCCTTTATCCTCGACCCTCGTCGGGTCTAGCCTGGACAGGATCGTGGTCAGTTTTCGCCGCATCAAGAGCTCCGCCGGCGAGTAGCCTGACGCTAAAGGGGTTACCCTATACGCTAAGAGGAACTGGCATACCTGGTGATTCAGGTCCCCCGGGCCCATGCGCCGCAGCGCGTCCTTTGTTGTACGCACTAGTCGTTCCACTTGGCCATTCGTGGCCGGGTGAAACGGTGCGGATGTGACATGCCGAATGGCGTTTGCCTCCATGAAGGCTCCGAACTCAGCGGAGGTGAAACAACTAGCGTTATCGCTGACTAAAGTGTCGGGTAAACCGAACGTGGAAAAGACTCTCCTTAGCCGGCTAATTGTCGTGGCGGAGGACGTGCTCTTTACTGGGATAACCTCCAGCCACTTGGAGAACGCATCTACCACCAGGAGAAACATGGTTCCTCGGAACGGGCCAGCGAAATCCACGTGCACTCTGGACCACGGCCCCCTTGCTGTGTCCCACTCCCTATGCGGGAGACGGGCCGCCTCAGGTCGGGATTCCTGGCAAGCCTCGCAAGTGCCGACCATGTGCTCAATGTCCGCGTCCAGCTGTGGCCACCAGAAGTAACTCCGGGCTAGCGCCTTTGAACGAACTATGCCCGGGTGGCTGACGTGCAGCAGTTCGAGCACCCTCGTCCGCAGGGGCGCAGGGACCACCACCCGTTGGCCCCACAGAAGGCACCCCCTCTCTAGGGACAACTCTAGCTTTTTCCTAAAGAATGGGTCGAACTCTGTACTCGGGGACGAAGCCGGCCACCCCTTCTGCACCCATGAACTAACTTTTCCCAGCGTCCCGTCCTTGCCTGTCGCCCTAGCAATGTCGGCTGGCACTATTGGGGGTGCGTCTAAAACCTCAATCAGCAACACCTGGCGGTCTCTTTCTGCTCTCGCCTTTTGGTCGTCCGACAATGGCAGAGGGGATCGCGAAAGCGCATCAGCATGGCTGATCTCCTTTCCGGGCCTGTACTCCAACTCATGTTGGTACGCGTTGAGGAAAATAGCCCATCGCAGCATTCTCGGGGACAGGATCTGCGGCGTGGGCTTGTTTGCCGTGAAAATCCCTAACAGCGGTTTGTGATCGGTCACGATTTTGAACGGGCGGCCATACAAAAAATCGTGAAATTTTTTGGTCCCCGCTACTATTGCTAACGCTTCCCTGTCGGTTTGCGCGTAATTTCGCTCCGCTTGGGACAGGGACCTTGAGTAAAACGCTACCGGGGCCTCCCTTCCGTCCTCCAACACGTGGCAAAGCACCGCCCCCACCCCCACCGGGGATGCATCACAAACTAGGACCACAGGCCGTTTGGGGTCGAAGTGCGTCAGGATTGCCTCAGATGTTAGGAGTTGCTTTAGCTCTTTGAACGCCCTCTCGTGCTCGTCACCCCACATCCATGGCTCCTCTTTTTTAAGTAACCGATGGAGCAGTTCGGCCACGGACGCCTTCCGCGGGAGGAATGTATGATAAAAGTTGAGGAGCCCCAGGAAAGACTGCAGCTCGGTTTTGGATGTGGGGCGAGGGGCCTTTTTAATGGCTGCTACCTTGGATTTAGACGGCTTAATCCCCTCGGGTGTGATCCGGAACCCTAAAAACTCGACCTCGGTTTCGAAAAAGACACATTTATCCTTCCTCAATCTCAGCCCCGCTTTCTCGAACACGGTCAGTACCTTGTCCAACCTTTTTGCCAGTTCAGCCTCACTCCCCCCTGTTATCAACACGTCATCAAAGTAAGGCAACACCCCCTCCAGGCCCTTTAGGAGGCGTTCCATGAGCGATTGAAAAAGGCCGGGTGCCGAGTTCACGCCGAACTGTAACCGCGACACCTGGAACGCTCCCTTATGTGTAACTATTGTTTGTGCCGCGGCCGTGGCGGGGGTCACAGGAAGTTGCTGATAGGCTTGTGCCAAATCGAGTTTAGCGAAACACTTTCCCCCATTTAGCCTGGCCAAAAGGTGGCTGATCACTGGCACCGGGTATGCATTAGGGCGGATCGCCTTGTTAATTGTACACTTATAATCAGCGCAAATGCGCACCTCCCCGTTAGCCTTTAGAGCCGTTACAATTGGAGTTTCCCACTCCGCGGAATCAACAGGAATAAGAATCCCCTGGCCCACCAGTTTGTCCAGTTCCGCCTCTATCTTGTCCTTGAGTGCGAACGGCACCCTGCGTGGTTTGAGTCTTATCGGGCGGACCTCCGGGTCTATGTCGAAAGCTACAGGGGGTCCCTTGAACTTTCCGAGTCCTTTCTTAAAAACGGCGGGATGCGCATCGCAAACCGCTTGTATTGGGTCCCCCCCCACGGTATGCACCCCCCCTATGAACAAACCTAAGGGCTGAAACCACTGTGTCCCTAGGAGGCTACAGCTTCCCCCTTTGAGGACAACTAGGGGCAGTTCCGCAGAATGTCTCTTAAAATTGACCCGAAATTTCCCGACCCCCAACACCGGAATGCTGTTTCCCTGTACGTCCCGTAGTGTGGACCTCAACGCTTTAAGCTTGGGCCGCACGTGGGGGTCGATTTTCAGGAACTCTTTCTGGGGAATTATGGAATAGGAGGACCCCGAGTCAATTTCCATCTTAATAGGGGCCCCTTGTACTAATACCTCAACGAAGTAATGGGACTGTCCCGCGGACACGCTGAACACTGAGGCGTCGTCCTCGCTGCCGTCCGAGACGCGGCCCACGCCGTCCTGCTTCCTCGTGGTCTGGGCGCCATCTTTGGGCCTCGCTGGACGGTCCGGTCTGGCCGCGCGGTCTTGTGACTGCCTCCGGCCCTCTTTCCGCTTTCTGCACGCCTTGGCGATGTGCCCCCGACGGCCGCAGGTGTAACACTCGGCCTTCCTGAACGGGCATCTCGCGCGCTCGTGGGCCGCTCCGCAACCCTCGCAGCGTCGACCGCCCTTCCGGACCTTCTGGACCTCCTCGCCGTCGCTGCCTTCCGTAGACGACTTTGAGGCCCGTCGAGTCGCGTGCACCGACTGTCCGGTCTTCCCGTGCACCGAATTTTCCGCCTTGCCGGCTCTAGGACGCCACTCACGCCACTGGTGCATCTCGTCCACTCCGGCATTCGTGGACTCTGCGGCTTCCGCGGCCTCAATGACCTCTGCCAGCGTGGGTGGCGGCTCCTTATTCATCAAGCTGCGCTGTACCTCCTTGTCTTTCAGGCCACACAACACGCCGTCCCTGAGGACCAACTCCAGGATATCGCCCCATTTACAGGGGGCGGCGGCTATCCTCATGGCGGCCACGAATGCCTCAACCGACTCATCCGGCGCTTGGACTCGCCTCCAAAACGCGCTCCGAGCGGGAAACATTGCCCTCGAGGGGCAGAACCGCTCTCGCAGCAGTTTCATGATGTCGCTCGCCTTAAAGTCGCTCACCTTCTTCGGAGCGATTATGCCCACCAGCGTCCGCTTGGTTTCCATCCCGAGCAGTCTGGTGAGGATGGCCCTCTTCCTCTCCTCGTCTTCTCCTTTGACTCTGAGTTCTACCAGGGCCGCCTGGAAATCCATCTCAAGCAGCTCCCAGTCTTGCGGTTTGGTGATGTTGAAACCGCTCTGTGCCCTGGCTGTTCCGTGGGGATCCATCATCCCACCTTCGTCGCCAATTTGGTGTATGCAAACCAAGACACGGGACACAGCCTCGGGCTGGGTTAACTCAGGTTTATTGCATCGTGGACAGAGGGAACATGAGGTAATGGCGGATCGATAGCTCTTTATATACAGCAGTAACACATTTGAACGTGGTGCCATGGTAGCCCATTGGCTACTGTCTGCGTGACGTCATTGCAGGTCACGCCCTTCTTGTCCAGGTGTAGGTGGTGGCGGGAAAACTTCCCGCGCTGTTGCCTTTGATGAGTTTGGACCAAGAGAGCTTGGACGCTCGCTGCTGCCAGCTGGTGGTCATTAGCTCGCGTCCTATTACAGGGTTTATATGATACAGCTGAAGGTTACATTGTTGCTATAGGCAAGGTTACATTGGCTCAGATACATTGTAATCCGTGTGTACAATAAAACCAACAGAACACAACAATACTGTAGTCTTAACTTCAAGAAGGCCAAGAAAAAGTGGGTTATAAAGAGACCTGAACTGCCTCTGAAGGCAAAAAAAATGATGAAGCAGACTGTCCTACTTGGCCACATCACAGGAGGATGAAACATTCTGGAAAAAGAAAATAAAGCTGGGAAAGACTGGAGGCAGCAGGAAAAGAGGAAGATCAAATATGAGATGGGCCGAGTCCCCACAGAAACCACAAGTTTGAGTTTACAAGACTTGAGCAGGACTGTTGAGTAGAGGACATTTTGGAGACCACTGATTCATAGGATCATCCTAAATCAGGGTAACAAAAGCCAGTGTTCATCCCTAGGGACAACTCTTTGATCACCTGGCTGAAAACCTGGCTGGCAGGGCAGGTGTGGGGCCTTAATGGGAATACGGCTCCAGCCTGTTGGCTCATCCCCAGTTAGTACTTAGTTAATATCCCTTCCTTTGTGTTGTTGTACCCCCCCCAAAAAAATCCCTTTTATTCTTTTAATGGGGGGGGTTGTTAGTAGGGTGGGTTAGTGAGTGGGCGATTTGGGATTTTAAAATCTGCTTTTACACATTTTTAACTGTTGTACGCTGCCCTGAGTCGGGTTCTCCTGATTGGGCGGCATATAAATTTAAATAAATAAATAATAAATCAATCAATCATACTAGGTAAATAAAAGTCAAGGTCTCCCTTGCTCGAAAACCAGTCGCGTCCAACCCTAAGGTGCGGTGCTCATCTCCGTTCACAGCCAGAGAGCCAGCGCTGTCTGCAGACGCTTCCGTGGTCAAGTGGCAGGCATGATTAGCCGCCGGAGGGCACGGAACACTGTAACCTTTCCCGCCCAAGCGGTACCTATTTATCTACTTGCAAACTTGCTAGTCGGACTGCTAGGTTGGGCAGGAGTTGGGAAAGACGACGGCAGAGTCGCGCAGCCCTCGGGTCTCGATCCGCTGCTGACCTGCCAATCTTCCAATCGTCAAGCTCAGCGTTTTAGCCACTAAGCCACCGCAATCCCACTTAATCATACGATGTAGTCATAATATATTTGGGTATAAATCGAAAACACGCCCAGGATTCGAACGCACGTGTGCGAGGAGGCAGCCTTTCCTTCAAAACGACACCCACCCCACCCTCGGTCGGCTTCCTCACCGACAAAGTCGCAGCGAGAGATGAGTTCCCGCAGCTCGGGCAACCTCTGCTCAAACTGAGCGACCCCGACGTCCATCCTGGCTCCGACTCAGCGCTAAACAAACACAGACGAGGGCGCGGCGGCGGCGGCAGGAGCCAGCTTGCCTCGGGTTTTAAAGGGGCCGCAGCTTCCTTTCCTTTCAGCCTAAGGGCGCGTTCGCTCCTCTAGGGCTTCTGTGCCTTTAATTGCTGAGAGCGCGCGTGCTTGTTAGTTAGCCCGCCCCTCTTAGGCGGCTTTCCAGGACAGTGGATGTGTAAAGCAGGGCTGCCCAAACTACGGCCCGGGTCCGGGTCCGACCCCTGACACCAATTCATCCGGCCCGTGAAGCCCTCGTTGCTCCCAGAAGCGGAAGTAAAACACGCCCGTACGGGCGTGTTTTACTTCCGCTTCTGGGAGCAACGAGGGCTTCACGGGCCGGATGAATTGGTGTCAGGGGTCGGACCCGGACCCCGGGCCATAGTAACCATCCCCCTGAACCCCATGACCGGTCCGTGGCCCGAAAAGTTTGTGCATCCCTGCTGTAAAGTTTGCTTCATACTAGTTCTGTACCTGTTTCCCAAGGCCACGCAGGGATTCGAACTGACGCCTCCAGAGGACCCTGTTCACTGCACCACACTGCTGTGTACTAGGCCATTTGAACTCTCCCCCACCCCACCCAAGCAGTTCTACTTTACCAGTTGAGCTGCTGCCTCTCACACACTTGCTGATTGCACAGGTCCAATATCTGAGGGGTGGGGGAAATCTGGCTAGGTTATGCTGCTAGGGTATTAGATCCAGTGATGGTGAACCTTGGCACTCCAGGTGTTCTTGGACTGCAATTCCCAGAAGCCCAAGTCCCTGTGAATCCACAGGAATGAGTGCATACGTAGGGGTTGCGCAAGCGGCATAGCGCTTCCACGCATGCATGATAGGGTTTTCCCCCGCTGCCAAATTACGGGGTTTTGGCAGCGCGGGGCGGGTTATGATGTCAATCGACGTCAAATTACGGGGTAATCCCGGCCAAATCGGGATGATTGACAGGTACGCTCCAGAGCCACCGTTGTAGCTGGGCCATGGGGAAATGCCACGTATGCAAGCCTTCTGTACAGGGGCGGCACGAGTGCCCTAGGCACGTGTCATAACCCCCACGCAGGGTAATAAATACGTACCCCCAATTCTGGTTGGGGCTGGACTTCACCTCACAGCTGCCTCCACGTGTCTTCCTTCCGGCCATTGCAACAGAAAAGTCTGCATAAAGGGGTGTTCACTTTCTGATGAAAGGACAAGGGGGAAGCCAACCTAGCTTCTTGGGGAAGGACTCGGTTCCATAGCCTGGGATAAACCACTGAAACTGTCAGGATAAAACATCGAACCATATTTGAGAAATACATTTCCCATCATGCATATAGAAATAAGTTCAGCCCACTATGATGTCTCCTCCCACTGTATATGTGTATATAAGCATTACTTACCTTGAGGCTTGTTGTTACCATGTTCTGTTCTAAGTTCCCTCTGCTAGAAATGAACCTGTAAGGAAATAAAGAATTATATTACCAACCTGTTGTGTATGCATGTAGTTCAGCTGCTCGCCAGTAGCGCAGCTAGCGGAGCATCATGTGGCTCCAATTCCTCCAATGGTAACTACCGCGGGAAACCTTCCCGCCACAGGTGAAACTATGTTAGGTATGCATCACGTCAGAATGACGTCACCAAGACTGTAACCAATGGTGTGCCTACAGGCCAAATTCAAATGTACTGTGCTATATATAAGGAGGCAAGGCTCCGCCATTGCCACATGTACAGATTGCCATGTTACAATACAGTAGTGTTTAGCCCGCCTGCTGGCTCATGTGCATTCAATCTGCCTACATCAAATTGGCGACGAAGGTGGGATGATGGCGTCTCACAGGGTCACCCTACCTCCGTTCGACATCTCCACGCCGGAGTCATGGGACCTCTATGAGGAGCAATTCCTCTACGTGATGGATGCCGAGAAGATTGAGGGTGAAGCCCAAAAGCGAGCCTGCCTACTGGCCCAGTGCGGGCTGCCTACTCTGGAACTGGCGAGGAACCTCCTGATGCCAAGAGCACTCAAGACGGTACCACTGGCTGACATCCTAGCTGCCTTGCGGGTGCATTTTCGCCCAAAAGTGTCTGTTTTTCCGGCGAGAATGGTGTTCAGCCGGCAGGACCAACGTCCGGGACAAACTGTGGCTGAGTAAGTGGCCGCACTGAGGCTGGCGGCCATCCCATGTTGGTGGGGAGCCACCCTGGCCGAGGCGTTGCGAGACTTGTTTTGGCCTGCCCGACGTATTAATTTCAGATAACGCAACCAAGTTCACGTCCACTGAATTCCAGGCATTCCTCAAATGGAGATTAGGCACATAATCTCTGCCCCCTTTCACCCTGCCACAAACGGCCAAGTAGAGCACCAGGTCTGCACGACAAAGGAAGTGTTGCGGAGGATGGGTCCGGGGGATCTGGAGCTACAGCTCTGCAAATTCCTCCTGTGCTACAGGGTTACCCCGCTTGCTTCAGGGCAGTCTCCTGCGGAGATTCTGATGCGGAGGAGACCCACAATATTGTTTGACTGTTTAGATCCATCCAGGGTGGAGGATAGAGGTACGAATGTGGAAGTGGAACAAAGGAAAGTGTTCAGGGCAGGCGACCCAGTGTACTGCAGGAATTATGCAACTTTAGGGCCAGCGTGGGTACCTGGGAACGTGGTGGAACAAACCGGACCCGTATTGTACCAAGTAAAGACGGAGACGGGTTTGTTATGGCAGAGGCATACCAATCAGCTTAGGAAAAGTCACAGAAGCCACAGGGGCCAGCGGGTATTTTGGCAAATAAGCGCTAGGGTCACCCCCCCCCCCACCCGTTTAACCCAAGGGGGGAATACAGGACTCAACATAGCAGGAGGCATAAACCACCAGGAGACTGTCACCCGACCCGAAGTAGCACAACCCCACTTTGATTTTCTGTTACAGGATGGGGGGAGTTTCCTTGAGTGTTCCCCCATTCATCCGAGAGAGCAGAGGGTTTTTGAGTTTTCCCAAAGGTCCCCCCATCCTCCCCATCCTCCAGATACCCCAGCCCTGTCCTTGCCGGGGTTCGATGGGACCTTTCCTCTCCCTCGGGGAGATGATTCGGGCAGCACAGCCGCGAGGTCCAGAGGCAGCAACACCGCCACTTTTGCTGCAGCCCCAACCGCTGAATGGAACAGCTGGCCGCAGCGCAAGCACTAACCCCCACAATGGTTGAGGGACTTCATCCCATCCTAGGGGGGAGGGATGTTGTGTATGCATGCAGTTCAGCTGCTCGCCAGTAGCACAGCTAGCGGAGCGTCACGTGGCTCCAATTCCTCCAATGGTAACTACCACGGGAAACCTTCCCGCCACAGGTGAAACTATGTTAGGTATGCATCACGTCAGAAGGACATCACCAAGACCAATGGTGTGCCTACGGGCCAAATTCAAATGTACTGTGCTATATATAAGGAGGCAAGGCTCCGCCACTGCCGCATGTAGATTGACCATGTTACAATAAAGTAGTGTTTAGCCCGCCTGCCGCCGTCAGGAGGTTCAACAGGGCCAGAGCAGATGCCGAAAATGCCCTCATTCTAGTGCTAGAGACAAACCTCTCTAGCTGATGGGACTTTTAAGGAGCCCCTCAGGTGTGCTCATGGGAGGGACAGATGACCTTGGGGTGATGTGGTCTCTTAAGTACCCTGGACCACTACCATGTAGGGCTTTAAAGGTCATCACCAGAACCTTGAATTGCACCCAGACACACTGGCAACCAACGCAGCTCCCGTAGCGGAGTGAGGCACGGGCATAACGTCCACACCCCATCACCACATGAGCAGCTGCATTTTGAACCAGCTGCAGCTTCTAAATGGTCATCAAGGGCAGTCCCATGTAGAGCGCATTTGTTGTATATGAAACTTGTGCCTTTAAAAAATGTAACCTTGCCTCCTAAGCAACCTTGTATCCAGATGAACTGTGAATGATTACAATGTAATTCAGCTGTTCTGGCCAGCGATTCAGCTGCCGCTAGAGGTACCTGCAGAACTCAGCCCATGTGGTTCAAATCACCCAAACACAGAGTAACACAGGAAACATTCCCGCCACAGGTAAACCTTGTAAGGTATCCAGTATGTCACAATGACGTCACTGATACCGCAACCAATGGGCGCCCATGGGACGAAATTCAAATGTACTGTAAGCATGTATAAGGAGCTGCGTCTCCGCCATTACCTCATGTTCAGATTGCATACCTTGCAATAAAGATGTGTTAGGCCCCCTGAATGCTGCCTACCGCGTATCAATCTTCGAACATCAAAGCATTACAATAATCTAGTCTGGAGATCATGTGTGACCATAAGCAAGGAGTCCCAGTCCAGGAGCAGGCGTAAATGGCGGATGACGCGAAGTTGTGCAAATGATAAATTAACTTGGGAAATAAATAAGAGGGGTAGCATTAAAGAGAATAGATTTTGGAATATTTGGCGGACTTTTGTGGATCACTCACTTAGAGGGGAAGAGACAAGTAGACCTGTACCAGAACAAAGAATTTTTTGGAAGGAAAATATTAATTCAATCTGATCCCTCCAGGGCATTGTAAATAACACAGGGGGTAATTTTTATTTTGATATTATTAATTACTGTTTTATTATGATTAATGAATCTATTAATCAAATGTTATGTTACTCTAAAAACTTGTACTACATCTTGTTTATTTCTGATCCTCATGAAAACGGAATTTGTGATAGAGAAGAAACTGAATTATGCAGAGCAAGGGTATCAATGCTCCTAGCCAAGCTATACTGGCCAATACTCTGTCAGAATCAGCAGGTATATACCAGATTACTCTGAAATCCAGTTAGTTTCATGGAGTTCCAAGTAAAACATAGAGAAAAAACAGCTGCTAAAGATACTGCCAATACCAGTTTTTCTATTAAACTTTAATTAACTTGACAAATTTCAATATTTTTACTGCTTTCAAACAATATGTTTATACAGTATGACGTGTAGTATTGCAGACATTTAAAACACTATTTCCAGCATTTTATCATAAACTGTTTATGAATATACTCTATGTTGTTCTTCCATTTCCACACCGCCCTCTTTCATAGCATTTTCAAATTTTATGACCTGTTTTTGTTTTAAAAAAAAGAGAGAGAAAAGAATTAAGTCATGATCTTTGTTTTGCCAATTAATAGCATGTTTTGCATACGGAATGCATTATGGTTTTTAACATTTTTTCCTCCAGCCCTTTAAAAAATCTTTGATATCACTCACATACAACACTGCATTGCTCCCTTTAAGACTATGTATTAGTAGTGACATTCTGAATCGTTTTGCACAGAGATGTAGCATAGGATGAATGGGGCTATATTTCAGCAGCTTAAGTGTTTGGCATTTACTGTAGTTCCACTTTTTAATTCAGTGGCCTACATTTAACAAAATGCTAGCGAAGCAAATATCCAGACTAGTGTAGTTGCACTGGATCAGGCTGTTCTGCAATAAGCTATACAATCAAATGTATAACTAGTTATACACTCAATTGCACTGTTGCACGCACAATGTATTGGAGGCCACCCTTTTGCTAATTCATTATTGAAAATGGATAACCGCTATCTTTGAAAATGCACAACCATAACAGATACTGTACTGGTTTGATGTTGCCACTATTACAGTGACAGCCCTGAGTTCCATTTTAGGAGAAGAATGGGCTGAGGCGGTATATAAGTGTAATTGCTAATGCTTATATACATAAACAAAATAAACAATTAACATAAAAATTATGAGAAGAGAGAGATAACATTTATGTAACTTTTTATTACTGGAAATTTAAAACCCTTAAAATAATCAACTTGCCGAATTGCTTTGCTTTTCCCACGGAACTATGGCTCCAAAATCCACAAAGTTGATTCCTGCTTCAAGACAGCGTTGTGCTAGCACACGTCCCACATTCTCACATGCTGTCACACTTAATGTTTTATGAAGGTGTTTTTTTATGGCCCACTCTTGGGTAGAAGCAGAGACTACAACGTGACCACTGCAGTGCTCAACATAGGCCTCCACGTGATTCTGGGATCGCTTGAGTCGCACCCTAAATTAAATAGCAAGAAAAATATAGTCATAATTTTATTTGAAATATCAGAAACACATGTCCATTATCATTGACAAGTTTCTCTATGATTCCAGTTTTAGCAGTGAACCCTATGCCTCACACCCAAATGTTCCTCTCAGAACACTTGGAAAACATTAACTTCTGCTAATTAAAATGTCACTTATTGAAATACTGTAGTACCTATACTGTGCATTAAAGAGAGAGAGAGAGAAACCTGGATTTTCAGTGTCCAAAAGCAGACCTCTTGAGGTACACAGAAAGAGCTTCCTCAAAGATCGTGGTATTTTTGAACCACAATCGGGCGTAACACAGGCAGGCAAAGGCCACCTTGTGCCAAAGGTGGCTTTATTTTACATCTAGCCTAGACATGGGAAAAGAAGAAGCAGACCTCTTCATATATTCCCACCAGCAGAAGAAAGGAGAGCAGAATTCTTCCATCTGCATTTCCCAAAAGTAGTCAAATCTGACAGAAACATGAAATGGCAAACTTTTTTACAAACTTTTTTCTGTATTTTCTATTTCATTATTATCAACAATGGGAGCCTTGACTATCGTAAATCAGAATCCCTTCCATGAAGGAAGGACTACAGTAAAACCCCGAGTTACAAAAAAAATTGGTTCCCTGGCCTATTTCGTAACTCGCATTTTTTCGTAACTCGAGGCATGCATTAAAAAATAAAAAAGGAGAGATTTCCTACCTTCTGGCTGATGCTTACTTTTCTTACACTTCCAGTGGTGTGGGTGAGTGGCTGGGAGTGATTTTTAGTGCAGAAAATGGCACCGGTGCCATTTTGGGTGCTAAAAAACTGAATTTCCGAGTTACACTTTTTTTCGTATAACGGGGTATTTCATAACTGTTTTTTCGTAAATCGGGACCCCAGTTTACGAATAAAACCTTTCATAAGTTGAAAAATTAGTATCTCAAGGCGTTCGTAAGTTGGAGTTTTACTGTACTTCTATTCACAGAAGGGCAATTTAAGATCTTAGCCAATGAGTCTCAAAGCTACTCATCAAAATCTATATACAGTATATTGTATGAACAATTGTTCATAGTCCTTGTTATCCTGTCAACAATCTTCCTTATCCTGCTTATTTAGATGCTAAGTTTCTCAGGGAAAGAAATTGATCGATTGATGGATTTTTATTCTACTCTGTGCAGTTTACATCTTTAAAAACAAGAACAACCAAAGAACAAAAATTATACAATCTTGGTGGCAATATCATCATGCAGTCACATAAATAAAAAGAGAATCACATAAATTAAGAAAAGTGGAATGGGCAAAACAAAGAAACACACATTTAAATTCTAATAAATAAAACTAAACATTGTCTTAATTGGATGGAAGGGGGAGAATTCTTGAAAAGCCTCCTTAAAAAGCACTAGTTTAAGATGTTTCTTAAATACTGTACATCCAGCGATGGGGCCTAGCACAGCTCCAATGGCAAGGCATATTTGACAGTGTTAGTGCCACCACCGAGAAGGCTCAGCTTCTTGCCAAAGTCTTCCTGGCAATGTCCTCACTTCAAACTGAATTGTTTGAGAGGATTGGGTAAGGCGGGCAAACATTCTAAACTTATTGTGTTCAATGAGCAGACCTTTAATGAAGGCTATTGTGGATGGATAACTTCCAAAGATCAGCTGCTGAAACATTTAATGAAATGAATTTAATTAATGTTACATGTAACTGGTTGTCCTTTTCTTTAACAGTAATGTGACTTGACCTCCTATGTATACGATTTTTATTTTCATTCCTTTCACCTAAGCCCAACATCTTATTTATATTTACTTTCTTCATTGTCCTTTTTGTCTAATCACAGTTAGTAAGAATTATTAATATACAAATGTATACTCTCACTTGTACTTGCAAGGACTAAAGGTAAAGGTTTCCCTTGCTTGAAAGCCAGTCATATCCAACTCTAGGGTTCAGTGCTCATCTCTGTTTCAAAGCCGAAGAGCCAGCGCTGTCTGCTTCTGCAGACGTTTCCGTGGTCATGTGGCAGGCATGACTAGACACCGGAATACTGTTACCTTCCCACCGAAGTAGTCCCTATTTATCAACTTGCAATTCCTTGCTTTCAAACAGCTAGGTTGGCAGGAGCTGGGACTAAAACGAGAGCTCATTCCGTCCTGCAATGCTCGGGAATCGAACTGCTGACTTTCCGCCTCCCAGTCAGCGTCTTAGCCACTTGAGCCACTGCAGTCCTACAAGGACAAATTACCCCCCAAACATTATCTCATAACAGCTAAAACATAACTAACCAGGCTTAAAGCTTGCTGAAAAAAATATGTAAGAACATCTCTGGTGACTCAGGCAACTTTTGAAACTACCATGCTTGCTAAATACTGCAAATATTACTAATTATTTTTCTAAAACAGTTTTCCTTAGAAGTGGATAATTTCTAGAAAGGAAGGATAAATCCAGAAATAAAAATAACAATCGGAACCAAGATAAAGTTATACATTTTGGATGTACAAATCAAACCAAAATTCCAACTAAAACTGATTATTTCTTGTTTGCTTTCAACGATTTGTTGAGTTTGGAATGCTTTTCAAAACAATCGAGATTCTGTATGATCCAATTATGTATTTTAGATTTTCAAGGCAAGAGTGAAGACATGGTAGGGATTCCTGTGAGGGACTGTAGCCTTAGTGATAGTAACTGGCCCAAGGTCACGAAGTGAGTCTCTCAGCCAAACTATAATTTGATTTAGGTCTCCTCAAATGAAGTTTTAGTTTGCCACTCTGGTTATTATATCAGATGTTTAGGTTTTAAAGAACAATGAATTGTTGGAACACTGAAAAATCTTGTTCAGTAAATGTAAGCAGTAAACATAGTAAATCAGATCACACTCTGCTTAGGGTACTGAAAAACACTACAGAAAATGTTCTTAAGCAAAAATTCCTGGGAAGTCCATAACACTGCTAAAAAGAAGATTAGAAATCATCACTGTATATTTCATTTTAATGCATCAAAAGGTGCAGAGTTGCACCTTGTTGCCTACAGGCTATTTAATTACAATCACTAGAGCAAGGGTTCCCAACCTATGGCCCGTGGGCCGGCCCCGGCCTGCAGCACCATTTCATGTGACTCGCCGCCGCCATCAGCACACCCGGAAGTGGAAGCAGACACATTTATGACAGTCATAAAACACACCCATGCATGTGTAAACACAGTTACATCCGCTGTAAATGTACCCGCGGCTGTTGTAAATGTGGAAGTGGGTACATTTACTTCTGCTTCCTGGAGGGCATAGTCCAGCCCGCTCAGCTGTCCGGGGTGCGTAGTGAGCCCTGTGACGTAAAAAGGTTGGGAATCCCTGCACTAAAGAGTTGACATGACAACAAGAAACGGAATATCCAGATGCTATGAAAGAACCTATGGAGAAAGAGATAGTTATACAGATGGACAGAAGTATAAGTGTCAAATTAACAGAGAAAGGAAAAGCAATGTACAGAGACTTGTAAGAAACTGGAGAGAAGTCATTTTCAAGTAGAATAATGTTATCAGCATCAAGTAAAAGCCTGATTTTAAGTTAAAACTTTAAAAGGCACTTTTTCTCTCTCATGAGATTCTTCTGATCTGCAGAAAATATATTTGAATGAAAAGGGATTGCTTCTGTACTGAAAATATTCACACAATGGTTCTCCAGATATTTATACAACTTTACTATTCATTGTTTTTCTCGCCCTACCTATACCAAAACCTTTGTGATGGCCACGTAGTTCGCCAGCCTCTTTCCTTCCTTGCAAAACCCAGACGTTCCAAATTATGTGGATTCCGGTTAGAGAAGTCAGGGGCCACAATCTCATTTTCTCTTGTATCTACTTCATCTTCTGGAGCAGGAGTAGAACTGGAGATAGCAGAACTATATCTAATTCCTGCAGAAGAATAGGAAAAAAATACCATGAATGTCTAAGAAATGTTGAAAATTCAATGCACAGATTTTTTAATATTAAAAAAGGAATAATTTTACATTGCTCTAAACAGATTTCACTATAGAATTTTAATTTTTTTTAATTAATTAGTTTGACTGGTACACACAAACAAGATAAAATTTAATGTCACCTATTCTATTGCTGAAGTGTGGATAGAGGAATGTTGTGTAACTTTCCAAATGAACTTCAGTGTGCTTGTGTGTGTGTTGCTGAAATCAATAGACCATAACCAAATAAAAATATTTACAGTATCTTCTTGTATTCAAATGTGATATTCCCACTGGTTTCAGTGACATTTGATTATTTTAATTAATTCATTTATTTATTTAATCAATTTCTATACCATTCTCATCTGGGTATTATATCCACTACGGAATAGGAACAATGCAAAACAATACAAGCTACACCTGCTGGTGGGGTATCAAAAACTACCATGAGTGTTGAGGTATGTATCTCCCTAAACACCTGTGGTGATGGTGGAGGATACAAGTCCTTCTAATTCTAATTTCTTCTGATATTTTGGCTGTAGTCTCCACTTGGGTTGATGACTGAACCAAGATAGAGAAAATCTTTTATAATACTGATGTCTTCATTATCAACATTAAAGATGCTCTTTTTCTATAATCACATTTTTCTCTTTAATGTAAGTTACAATGCTGTTTCTGCATTTTTATCTTTAGCCTTCATTTGTTGTAAAATTATTGCAATTTTCTCCTGGTGATACGTTGTCATTCTGTTTAAAAATTTAATAAAAATTATTTTTTAAAAAAGACCACTAAAATCTGCAGACATCAGACAGCACTTGCTCTTTTGGCTATAAACGGGGATGAACACTGAACCCTAGAGTCGGACATGACTGGCTTTCGAGCAAGAGAGACCTTTACCTTATGTCAGCAAATTGTTTCATTTCTCCAGAAGGCTTCTTCTCCAAAATATTTTGAGAAAGGAAGAGTCAAACAGACCTGTCAAGCGCAGCTCCGGACATTACGGGCATTACGGGACCTATGCAGAACGTTTCTGCGCAGGTCCGTTCTACCCATGCGTAAAAGCTTTCTACGCATGCGTAGAAGGCTTTTATGCATGCTTAGAAGGCTTTTACGCATGCGTAGAATGGATCTGCGCAGAAACATTCTGCGCAGGTCACTTCTACGCATGCGTAAGATAGATCTGCGCAGAAACGTTCTGTGCAGGTCACTTCTACGCATGCGTAGAAGGCTTCTACGCATCCCCTTCTGCACAGAAGCCTTCTACGCATGCGTAGATGGGTTCTATGCATGCGTAGAAAGGACCTGCGCAGAAGGGATGCGCAGTAACTCCTCCCCCCCCGCTGCCAAATTGCGGGTAGCGGCAGCTCCGGGCGGGAAATGGAGAAAATCGGCGTGGAAATACGGGAAATCCCAGCCAATCCGGGATACTTGACAGCTATGGAGTCAAAGAACAATGGGGAAGGCTGGATTCCTCAACAGGTTTTCAAAGGGATTTGCTTCCAAGCCAAGGCCAACCATTTCAAGGTTGGACTACTCATCATTGGAAAGGACGTTCTTCCTCTTCTTTCGTGTCCAGGTCAAATTTTAAACTGCCAAAATGAAGCCACCTACTTGACTTTGTCGTTGGCCATAGTCAAATCTTCATCAGTACATGTTTCGGTGGTAACCAGCAAATGAGCCGGATTGTTTAAGGCAGGGGTCCCCAAACTATGGCCCGGGGGCCGGATCCAGCCCTGACGCCAATTCATCCGGCCCGCAAAGCCCTCGGCGCTCCTGGAAGCGGAAGTAAAACGCGCCCGTATGGGCGCGTTTTACTTCCGCTTCCAGGAGCGACGAGGGCTTTGCGGGCCGGATGAATTGGCGTCAGGGCTGGATCCGGCCCCCGGGGCCATAGTGACCAGACCCCTGAAACACCGACCGGCCCACGGTCCAAAAAGTTTGGACATCCCTAGTTTAAGGTAAGGGCTCTAAGGATACACGATGCCGCTTATTTAAACAGATCCTCGTCCTCCCCTTCCTAAGTTTCATGCGATCCCCAAAGTATTTATGTACCTTGTCCAGCTCCCGGGAATCTCCTGGCCACTGCCTTCGGCGGCAACACCAGCCTTCTCAACGCCATCAGACCTGGAGAAATGCGACAGGGAACCACACCAGATCTAGAGGACACCCGGCAGCGCCATCTTTACACAACCGGAAGAGGAAGCGTAGGTTTCCGCCATGGGGGAAAAAAAGCATGGAGGTATAATATAGGCATTTTTCTCCCGACCACGACCCAAGACTATCGGTTTTTTTTTAAAGCTGCCTTTTAAAGGTCACTTGAAGGGACTGCGGTGGTGGCTTAGTGGTTAACTGAGTATAAATGTTGCAGGTTCGGGACCCGAGTGCTGCACGACGGAGTAAGCTCCCGTCATCTGTCCCAGCTCCTGTCAACCTAGCCCAGTGATGGCTAACCTTGGCACTCCAGGTGTTCCTGGACTCCAATTACCAGAAGCCCAAGCCAGCCCTCCTGCTGATCAGGGCTTGTGGGATTTAAAGTTCAGGGACAGCTGGCGTGCCAAGGTTCGCCATCACTGACTAGCCGTTCGAAAGCAAGAAATTGCAAGTAGATAAAATAGGGACCACTTCAGTGGGAAGGTAAACAGCATTCCGTGCACTCCGGTGTCTAGTCATGCCTGCCACATGTCCACGGAAATGTCTTGCAGATGCAGGCAGTGCTGGCTCTTTGGCTGTAAACGGAGATGAGCACCGAATCCTTGAGTCGGATACGACTGGCTTTCGAACAAAAGCGACCTATATACCAGAGTGCAGTCGTATTTGAAGAAGAGAGCAGGATTGTAGGCCGGTGCATCTTGTGTGTGGAGTACAGTATTTAAAGACGGATCTTAGCTCCTAAGGGTCAGGGTGTCACTGCGTCGAAGTGATTCACACCAATAGAGTCAGGAGGACTGTCGTCTTTATTTTTTAGAGTCGTTTTTTTAGAGTAGAGGGACTGCAGTGGCTCAAGTGGCTAAGATGCTGACTGGGAAGCGGAAGGTCAGCAGTTCGATTCCCGAGTACTGCAGGACGGAAATGAGCTCCCGTCTTCGTCCCAACTCCTGCCAACCTAGCAGTTCGAAAGCACCGTGCGCTCCGGTGTCTAGTCATGCCTGCCACATGACCACGGAAACGTCTGCAGAAGCAGACAGCGCTGGCTCTTCGGCTTAGAAACAGATGAGCACTGCACCCTAGAGTCGGATACGACTGGCTTTCGAGCAAGGGAAACCTTTACCTTTACTTTACCCGACTCTATTTTTAGGGCTACTGTTTTCTTTTCTGCGAGACCTTTATATTAAATTCTCAAGGAATTCCCCCATATAATAAAAATGCCTGTCTCAATTTTCCTTTATTCCTTCAGGTGTGCTTGAAACAGGTTGCAACGTTTCTTCCCAACATCACTAAAGGGGCTTTCTTGTGTCCTCAATAGACAGCAGCCGGCTCTGATCCAGGAGGAGCTTTATGGCAAGAATAATATTTATTTATTTATTTTGGGGGGGGGGGGGGGAGTTGGCTGCTTTAAGCGGACCTCTAAAGCGTCTCTGCCATCACTTCTTCTGCAGTTGCCATACGCTAAATAAATAGATTCTGCAAAGTGCTGCATTTTCCCGCATTTGACCCAACTTGGGAGAATATTATGAGAGGCGTGATTTCACCGTTTGTCAAAACACACCGGGTTGTCGTTGTTTTTTTCCCATTGACAAGCTGGGGGTAATTATCTGGGAACTAAAATACTGAGGAGCAGGAGTGAAGACTAGGTGAAGAAAAGGTTCCCAACTCAATAATGATAATAATTTCGTGTCAGACATTTATTCTGGGTTGAAAGGACTTTGCCCGAATGAGGCTCCTTTCATGCCAAGAGCTGGGACACAGACGGGCACTCACTCCGCCATGCAGCTAACAAGGCGAGCTTCTTAACCACTGAGCCCCAAATCCAACTCAATAAGGACCACTCTCTTATTGAGAGTCTTTAAACTCTCCCTCGCTTCAAGCCATTTTCTAGAATCTGCCAGAACATGTTGAAGCGTTGCCTCGCGTTGCTATGCAACACGCGGGGCTGGCTGGGGGAGACGTTCGTCCCAACAATCCAATCACCATCGAAAGCTCCCGCCGCGCGTTCTGGAGCTCAGCCTTCGGATTGGTCGATTTTGCGTCTACATCACTACGGCTTCTTGGTCCCGCCTCAAGTCAGCCAGCGCCAACCCCCTCCATTCGCTTCCCGAGAGGCGCGGGCGCCATTTTAGGAGGCGGGGAGCGGAATACCCAGGAAGCCTTGCGAGACTCGCGTGGTCCAGTCGGGTCGTCTTGGGGTCTCTTTCTCCGGGAAGATGGCGCTGGATGGGCCTTTGGCGGTTTTCGGCGAGCGCAGCACCGGGGAAACCGTCCGCACCCAGAATGGTAAGAGTCGAGGAGGGCGCCTCCCCGGTGTTTTTTTGTTGAGGAGCCCAACGGCCACGGACTGCCGCCTTCCGTGGGTGGGGGTTGAGTTGGCGGCGCTCAGGCGGGGCGGGCAAAATGGGAGCGGCTCTTCGACTTGCGCCTGACGGGAACGCGCGGGCGCCGGCATGGCGGCCAGAATGGGCAGCTTCAGGGGCGGCTGCAGGAGGAAAAGGGAGGCTTGGGTGGTGGAAAGGCGGACAGTGCCTTGATCCTTGCCTTGGATGGCTGCCTAAAACGAAATACTGGGACTCTTTAACCTTCTTTCAGGGCACAAATAAACACGTAAATATTAGAACTGTCAAGTTTATAGTCGGGAGGGGGGCATTCAAAAGAGAAGTGTCCAGGTCAAATTTTAAACTGCCAAAATAAAGCCACCTACTTGACTTTGTCGTTGGCCATAGTCAAATCTTCATCAGTACATGTTTCGGAGGTAACCAGCAAATGAGCCGGATTGTTTAAGGCAGGGGTCCCCAAACTATGGCCCGGGGGCCGGATCCAGCCCTGACGCCAATTCATCCGGCCCGCTCCTGGAAGCGGATGGCACCCTTCGCAGCTAATAGGCAAGCATGCTGGGTTTTGGTACTATTAATCAGAATTGGGGGTGCATGTAAAGGTGACAAATTTTATTGATAAATTACTTTGAGTAAATTTTATATCATTTTATTGTGATTGTATCATCCTACTTTTAACCCGCTTTTATCCAGTTTTATGTAATAATATTGTATCTAATGTGTTTTATTTTAACCTGATATGGTCAGATTTTTTTTTTTTAATCGTGGCAGAAGCACACAAAGGTGTTTTCTGGGTTGAAAGGGTTTTTGCTGGAGGAACTCTGCTCGGGGGACGCTCGAATGAGGTTCCTTTCACGTCCCCAAGATCTTTTCCCATCGAAGTGGTCTCTATTTATCTACTTGTAATTTCTTGCTTTCGAACTGCAAGGTTGACAGGAGCTGGGACAGAGATGGGCGCTCATTCCGTCATGCAGTACTCGGGTCTTGAACTGCCTACTTGCAGACCTTCCTGCCAACCAGGCGAGCTTCTTAACCACTCAGCCACCGTAGTCCCTATATGGTCAGATGAGATTACTAAATCAGTTCTTCCTTTGTGTCCGGATCAAACCTTGGACTGCCAAAATGAAGCCACTTTCTTGGCTTTGTCATTGGCCAAACCAAAGGACCAATCAGTTGATAAAGGATGATGCCCCCAGCAGTTCGAGACCAGCATAGAGGGTCTTAGGTTTCAAGCATGGCCTCCCATTGTATAACTGCAGTTTTTTTAAACAATCCTGACTTTAGATCAGACCAGAGACATTCGAGTATTTTGTGCCCGCAATTGTCTGGAAATCTGCAAGCAAGGGAAACTAAACTTCAATGAACATTTCTAAGATGGGCAGGACTAAAGTACAAATCATACTCTTTCTCTTCAAACTAGGAAAAATTAACAGCTTTTAAACAAGGCAAGTGTAACAGGACCTGCCTGTTCCCTCGCAGCTAATAGGCAAGCATGCTGGGTTTTGGTACTAAGGTTAATCACAGAATCATAGACTAATTGAGTTGGAAGGAGCCTATGAGTACATCAAATCCAATCCCTTGCTCAGTGCAGATCTGACAGATGAGTGTCGGATTACTTACCATCTCTCTTGGTAACTGGTTTTATTGTTGTACTGCTCTAACAGTTAAGTGTTATCTGATATTCAGTTTATATCAGGTTTCCTGAAATTTGAGCCCATTATTATATGTCCTGAACTCTGGGATGATCAAAAGTAGATCCTGACCAGGATCAGACCAGATGACTGTCTTTCAAGTACAGTATTCTAAAAGTACTAAAAAAAATCCCCTCAGTCTCCTTTTCTCAAGGCTAAATATGCCCCCGTTCTTTCAATCTTTCCTCATAGGGTTTGGTTTCCAGTCCCCTGACCATGCTTGTTGCCCTCATTTGAACTTGTTCCAGTTTGTTGGCATCCATCTTAAAGTGTGAGGTCCAGAACTGGACACAGTACTATATATGGCTATATATGACTAGCAGCATTGGTCCTTCACAGAATTAGCCCTTTTACCTGTGTGAGGGAACATCTCATTTTCAGTTAGTGGCTGGTATTAGTGTCTAAATGACGGGCATACAGGTGCCCAGTTTCACTTCCCTATTTGGGAGATGCTTGCACCCATTGTGGCGGGATATAAATTAATTACATTTCCTCAATAAAAAATTTTTAAAAAGTAAAACTTGCTGAGGCTTCAGAATTCTTTGAAAGGAGACTGGATGCTGCCCACTTGTCTTTAGAGGGTTTGATTTAAGTGAGCATGTACATTTCAATGCCATAATAACAGGTATTATGCAAAATGACCTGAATCCTGTTGGTTAATGAAATGCAGTTGTGTAAATTACAGTAGTAAAGTGTTACTAGATCAGGGGTTCTCAACCTTTTCAAGCTGAGGGCTGGGTCATGCTCCCTCAGACAGCTTCGGGGCTGGGCGGCCATTTTGCCCTGCCTGCCACACATGGCACTTCTGGGTGTGGCGGAGGCATGGGGAGGGGCACGTGAATGGTGTTGTGGGCCGCATCCGGCCCCCAGGCCGCAGGTTGAGAACCCCTGCACTAGTTGATGAGTTGCCCTTTAGATTTTTCATTGAGCACTAATCATGTGACTGGTGTGGTGTGGAAATACTTAACTGGCAGCTATTCATTGTTGCAATTAAACCCATTATATTTAATGCTGACATAATAATTGATACAATTCTGATCAAAGTTTTTGGAATAACCTGGTTTTGTTTTTAGAAATTTTCCTGTTTTTTTCCTTCTTTTTTTAAACAGTCACGGCTGCAGCTTCTATTGCTAACATTGTAAAGAGTTCTCTTGGTCCGGTTGGCTTGGATAAAATGCTGGTGGATGACATTGGTGTAAGTAGACAATATTTTTGGTGAATAGTTGTGAAAGTATTAGTTGCTTCATGAAGCAAACTACAGTATCAGAATAGAAAGTTGCAATATGTCTTTTGATTGAAGCATTCAACATTTATTTTGGTGCAGAAATTCAAAGCAGTCTACCATAACCTTATAGTCTAAAGTATAACTCAGATATAATATTTTGCCACCTAGTCCTTTCCTTACTTATAAGTCATAATGTTTGGGATTTCCTGATAAATAAAGGTGTATAAAATGAATTTTAAAATGCAGAGAACTACATTGTTGGATGTTCTCATTAGTCCACTCAAAGAAAGTAGCAGTTCCAGCATTGAAAAGAAGTTGGAGATTATTTGGTTGCCTACCGTATCTGAAACACATTAGCCATGCAGATTCAATCACTCTTCTGCTTTGGAACAAGAAAATATGAGGGAATTTTTGAGGTACAGTATCTTGTTGCTTTATGATAGTACTTTGTTAGAGTGATACCACTATAAGCCAAATAAGCACTCTCCTTGCCCTTCCTTTCTTCAAGAAACAGGACTTTGTGGGCTTTCTTTCTTGAGTGTACTCTGATTATCTTGATCAGGCATCTGCCAAAACTAGTAAGTTTAGTTGCATTTGCTGTTACCAGTCTGGCAGAGAATTGGGAGGGGCTATAAATACCGTATTTGCTGATGTATAAAACCCACTCCCCCCTTAAAATACAGTGAAAAATAGAGTGCATCTTGTACTGTATATAGTGGGTTGTTTTGGTAATAATGGTGTGCATCTTGTACTCTGATGTGTCTTATATGCTGGCAAATATGGTAATACCCACAACTTGATTAGTAGCAAAAATGGCCTAAAACGAACTCTGGACAAATTGGAGCATATATTCTTTGCTCAATTCCCTCTTCTTTCTGTGTGTACTCAAAAATATTCCATGGAACTCGCCTTCTCCCATATTATTTTGCACAGAATTGCAAAGGATCAGAGATGTGTCAGATACAGTACATATATTTAAAACTAGCATAGTCTGCCCGGCGTTGCCGGGCTTTTTCCCCCCTGTGCTTTATATAAAACAATGAATTCTTTGTTGTTTTTTGTAAATTTTTTATTTTTTTAACTTTGTAAAGTTTTATAGGTTGGTTTTATAGGTTAAGATCAGCATTTTTTGCCCTGCCGGGCAGGTATAACATGTGTGCTTGTGGTTGGGGTGGTTTTGAGGGGTAGACATACACACAATATAAGCATACATGCAACACAACCACACACGCGCACACAATACACACACACACAACACATACACACACACACAAAATACACACACAGCACACACCACACAACCACACTCATTCAATACACACATACAGCACACACAATATCACCACACACTCATTCAATACACAAATACAAAACAATCACACACACAACACACACACAACCACACACTCACTCAATACACACACAACAACACACACAATACACACAGCACACACAACATAACCACACACACACACTCAATACACACACACAACACAACCACACAAACAACACAACTACACACAACACATCCACACAAACAACACAACCACCCACACAACACACCCACACACACAACACAAACACACCCACACACAATACACACACACATGCCATAGCTCCATGGGGAGAGGATGGGCTCTTCCCCCCCCCCCCCCCCCGAAGCCTTGGTGAGCACACACACACGCCGAAGCCTTGCAGGGGGAGGAGGGACTCTTCCTCCTCCCCCCCCCCTGACGCCTCAGTGAGGACACACACACACATGCCAAAGCTTTGCAGGAAGAGGAAGGCCTCTTCCTCCTCCCCCCTGAAGCCTCGGTGAGGACACACACACACACACACACGCCGAAGCCTTGCAGGGGGAGGAGGGACTCTTCCTCCTCCCCCCCTGACGCCTCAGTGAGGACACACACACACACACACATGCCAAAGCTTTGCAGGAAGAGGAAGGCCTCTTCCTCCTCCCCCCTGAAGCCTCGGTGAGGACACACACACACACACACACACATGCTGAAGCTTTGCAGGGGGAGGAGGAGCTCTTCCTCCTCCCCCCAAGCCTTGGTGAGGACACCCAGGAGGCCTTTGCTGGGCGGGCGGGAGCATCGTTTGCCGGCTGGGCTGCTTGATTTTGGTGGCCCACACCCCACCGATGAAGGCCTTGGCGCCGGCATTGAGGGAGGAAAGGCCACACCATGGAGGCATGGAAGGTGAGTGGTCCAGCACAGAAGGCCGCTCTGAGGAGGCGCAGAGTACGAATTGCCCAGCTGCCAACAGGTAAGTGGGGCAGGGGACTGAGACTGGGGGGAAGGAGGTGGGTTCGTTCTCCCCCTTTCTTCTCTATGACCTGTGTGGGTGGCGTGCTCCCCAGGCCCGTTCCCCTCCTCAATTCCTCTCCCCCGCCCCACTTACCCGTTGCCAGTTGGGCCTTTCGTACTCTACGTTTCCCCAGTGCAGCCTTCTGTGCCGGGCCTCACCTTCCATGCCTCTGTGGCGCAGCCTTTTCTCCCTCTCCGCTGGTGCCGAGGTCTTCGCCGGTTGGGTGGGGGCCGCCAAAAGCAGGCAGTCCAGGATCCGACCTGGCCAGCCGCCCACCGCGA
Organism: Bradypodion pumilum; assembly: GCA_035047305.1. Classification (NCBI taxonomy): domain Eukaryota; kingdom Metazoa; phylum Chordata; class Lepidosauria; order Squamata; family Chamaeleonidae; genus Bradypodion; species Bradypodion pumilum. The sequence goes on from JAWDJD010000001.1 coordinate 96,980,435, forward strand.
TGAGCTGGGGATGGCTTCCCTCCGGGAGACGAAGTGCCTCCTGGAGGGAAGTTGTTGGCGCATTGGCTTTCCCAGCCTCCTCCATGCTCATGTCCCTTAGCCTGATTGGCTGAGGGGTCACAGCACGGAGGACGCTGGGACTTGTAGTTTCTGACGTCCGTCGCTCGGCAAGGTTTTGAAACGCTACTTTTGATTGGTTGCGGCTCGTAAAACAAAGACTGAGTCCGTTGTTTTTATCATCTTGATTGGCTGACACTGGGAGAAACACGGCGAAACGCAAGGCTTTTTGGGAAATGAAGTTGTTTCCCTTTCTTGCCAATGGTGGGGCTGATGCCCCAATCGCGATTTTTTAAACCATTCGTTGACCTGCGTAGCCACTTCGCCCGTGCTCTCGAAGGGAGGGAACGGGTAAGTAGGGCGACGCACAGCAGCCCATAGCCAATTCCAACGGTGAACACTTGGTTTTATAGGTTAAGATATAGGTTATCCCCAATCTCGTTCTGTGCAGGACAATGACAATAAAGATTTATCTATCTCTAGAGTGAGGAATATTATGAATTCAGCAAGACTGATAGTTCATTCTTGGTCCAAGGTGGTAGACACATGCTGTTGGCTGTTGTGAATTGTATAATTGTTTTCTCTGTTTTGATTCAAGTTATTTAATAGCCAAAATACTGCCATCATTTTCTGCCGGTATGACACAAGCAGCTGCAAATTGTCTTAAATTCAATAATCAGTATAACTATTCTCTGTTATACACTGATGTACGTAACTTAACACATAACTGACAATTTCCTGGCTTCTTGTGGCAGTTCACCACTAAAAGTTACCTCATTTGCATTATTCATACAAGTATAACTAATATACTGTATAGTTGGTCAGTGTGTTTTGTGATAATAAAACGTGAATTTACATGACCAATTCTTCTGTATTTGGAATCTCAGGATGTAACTATTACTAATGATGGTGCAACAATTTTGAAGTTGCTAGAGGTAGAGCATCCTGCTGCAAAAGTATTATGTGAACTAGCAGAACTACAGGACAAAGAAGTTGGAGATGGGACTACCTCTGTGGTATGTGTTGGAAACAAGTGAACTGTAATTAACATATTAGAGAGTTCTGTGCTGTCATAAGTAGACTAACTTTGAAATCTGTAAGTTAATAAAACTGATATTTCATACATGGAATTATGAATAATAAGTGTATTTGTCTCCATTTTAATAATGAATAGAAGTGTAATTTACATCCATTAACTTAGACTGTTAATTTGTTAATGTGTTTTATTTGTCTTTAGTGTTGATTAAAATTCAGGTTCTGTGGTCTATCTTTAGAGAGAAAATGAGACTAGAATAGTATAAATTGTTTAAGGCAGAGGTCCTCAACCACAGGGGTCACAAACCGATACTGGGCCATGGGCTGTCCTGAACCAGGCCAGAGGGGTGGGTGGTGCTGGGAGCCCCGATGGCACCCTTTTACCCTTAACATGCTCCACCGGGTCTGTCTGGTGAACAGTGCGAGAGCACGAGCTTTAGACATAGCAGATAGGCTCCTGCTGCTGCCTGTGCGCAGTGAGGTATCACACTGCCCATTTTCAAGCAGTGGCTGGCAGAAGGAAGAGATTAAAAATCCCATCACTTACCCATCTGTGAAAAAATTGTTTAGCATGAAAATGGCCCCGTTGTGCAAAAAAGGTTGGGGACCCCTGGTTTAAGGACTAAAACCAAAGAAAATTCCCATTTGACTACCACTTACATTTGCACTGTAAAATAAGTGGTTATGCTTATGGGATAAATAAAACTGTCAGAGTCTGAAGGAGGAGACTGACAGTGTCTTTTTCCTATATGAAATGGCAGAACATACTGCTATGTAAAAAATATATAGTACCAACAGGTTTACTGTATTGTTTAGTGGTAAGAACTGTCTGTTGCAAATTGATATGAAGGTATAGCCAAAGGATGGAGTAGTTTGGGAACAAAGAAATTTGTGGGACTACAGTAGCAGTTGCACTATAGGAATCTCATTTGCTCTGAAAGATTATTTATTTATGTGTTTGTTTGTTTTTTCAATTTCTATCCCACCCAATCAGCTAAGGCCAACTCGTTTTTCCTTGTTTATATGAGGATTGTTTTTATTTCCTAGCACATGTATTTATGTTACTTTTCTGGAGTAGCCAAGCAAAAGAAGTGTAGGGGAAGTTTATGTTTTCTTCACATCAATAAAAGTTAAAAAGGAGCCACCACTTCCCCAACAACAGTTAGAAGTAACCAAATTTATTTTTTAAAAGAAAAAGAATCTTGCAGTTGAAATACTGTTTGCACAGCAGTGGGATCAAAACATAAATAGATAAAACATGGTTCTATGTCTGTTACCAAGACAATCTCATAGCCTAACCTTTTCAAATACTCAATACCTAGAATCCTCTTTGATCTTGCTTTTGTTTCATGTTTTGTTCCAGCAGTCATTTCGATTTGGTATTAGAACTAGATCTCAGACAGAATGGTGGCAAATAAATAGATATTGATGATACTGAAAGTGTCAGATGGAGATGGAAAGTACTTAAAGCCTAGTACAACTCCTCTGTAATACATTGCAAGTACTGTATTAGTACTGTATGAAGTACGTGAGCATAAAACCTATGTAGAATTTTCTTTCCGTCTCGTCTTGTTAAGTAGAGCTAGAGATTAGGTGTCATTTCATTGGTCATTCATTTTAATTTTGTTCAAGACCTTCTGGGGGTGTTTTTACCTCAGCCTTTCTATTTAAGATCCTGAAGTAGTGGGGAGATATAAAAGGCTGGTTTGAATATACCCCTGCCTACCAAAGGACATAAGTAACCCACAAAATTAGTCCATCTAACAAGAAGTCATTCAGTAATAGAAAAGAGTGTACTGTCTGTAGTAGGGTCAATATGTTTTGTGTGCATATCCATACGTTCTGCATGTTTTTTACAGATTAGTTTGTCTGTTAGCAATTTACGAGTCTTCTTTTTCTAACAGGTAATTATTGCTGCGGAGCTTTTGAAAAATGCAGATGAGTTGGTTAAACAGAAAATTCACCCTACTTCTATTATTAGTGGCTATCGTCTTGCTTGCAAGTAAGAAATTGTCCATGAGCAAAATCTGTGTGGTCAACAGTGTTAGGCTTTTCTTTGGTGTTTGTAAAATGAAATTTTTAAAGTGTAGGGCAGTGAATTTTTTTTCTTCACTGATAACAAACTTTCTTAAGATATTGGTATGCTAAACAATCCCTATTAATCCCTATTGTTACAAGTAGACTGGGATCAGAGAGAGTACCGTATTTTCCAGCGGACAAGACGACTTTTTAACCCTGAAAAATCTGTGCCAAAGTCGGGGGTCGTCTTATACGCCGGGTACTCCGGAGCCAGGGGCCACCCGGCGGGGAAAGACATCCGCCGCCGCGAGGCTGAGGGTGGAGGTATCCGGGCGGCCCCTTGCTCCAGAGGCCTCGCTGCGGCGGCGGGTGGCTTTCCCCGCCGCTCAGCTGGTCCTCCTCACCACCACCACCAGCCGGGGGGGGAGGAGGAAGAGCAGCAGCTGACTGGCGGGGGAAACCATCTGCTGTGGCAAGGCTGAGGGTGGAGGTATCCGGGCGGCCCCTTGCTACGAAGGCCTCATGGCGGCTGTGGCGGCGGATGGCTTTCCCCACCGGTCAGCTACTGCTCTTCCTCCTCACCACCACCCCCAGCTTCATGACTGCGGCGGCGGCGGATGGCTTTCCCCGCCGGTCAGCTGGTCGTCCTTCTCACCACCACCCCCAGCCGGGGGGGGGGGTGAGGAGGAAGAGGAAGAGCAGCAGCTGACCGGCGGGGAAAGCCATCCGCCGCAAGGCTGAGGGTGGTGGTATCCGGGCGACCCCTTGCTCCGGAGGCCTTGTGGTGGCGGCGGATGGCTTTCCCCGCCGGTCAGCTGCTGCTCTTCCTCCTCACCACCACCCCCAGCCTCGCGGCAGCGGATGACTTTCTCCGCCGCTCAGCTGGTCCTCACCACCACCACCAGGTGGGGGTGGGGAGGAGGAGGAGGAAGAGCAGCAGCTGACCGGCGGGGGAAGCCATCTGCTGCTGCAAGGCTGAGGGTGGAGGTATCCGGGCGGTCCCTTGCTATGAAGGCCTCATGGCGGCTGTGGCGGCGGATGGCTTTCTCCGCCGGTCAGCTGGTCCTCCTCCTCACCACACCTCCCCCCCCCCGGCTGGGGGTGGTGGTGAGGAGGAAGAGGAGGACTAGCTGACCGGCAGGGAAAGCCACTCGCCGCCGCCGCGAGGCCTCCGGAGCAAGGGGCCGCCTGGATACCACCACCCTCAGCCTTGCAGCAGCAGATCACTTTCCCCGCCGGTCAGCTGCTGCTCTTCCTCCTCCTCACCCCACCCCACCCCCCCGCTGGTGGTGGTGGTGAGGAGGAGGAGGACCAGTTGGCCGGCGGGGAAAGCCATCCACTGCTGCCGCGCTCTCCCTGTCGCCTCCACCAGAGGGATAAAGGGAGCCATCCCCGGCCCGGGAAGCTCCGAAGACGCTGCTGTTGGAAGAGGGGTAGTCTTATACGGCGAGTATATTGCAAATTCTACATTTTAACTAGAAAAGTTGGGGGTCATCTTACACACCCAGTCGCCTTATACGCCGGAAAATACAGTATTTTCTTCCTTGACAGCCTGTCTGTGGAGTGCCCTTCCCAGAAATGCTTGTTTGTTACCCACTTTGCTCTTATTATCAGTTTCTGTTTATCTGTTCTTTAAGAAATTCAGACAAAGCAATCCTGTGAGAATTTTACAGTACTGTATGTGCCATACTTGTGACCTCCCACAATTGCCATGGGCATCACCAAAATGATTTTAATTTTAAAATGGGCAATTGTTCCTCGAGAAGCATTTGGTGGTGCTATTACTATTGTAATGCTCTTCTTGAGCACAGAATAACCTCCCTGCCATAAGAAATAGAGACATAAACTTTCTGGAAATTTTGGAGCTGTGGAAGAAACCGGTTATCCTATTTTTTTTGGGGGGGGGGAGGGACACACAGACATTTTTGGAAAAAAATTAAAAATACAACAAGAATAAAATAATGTTTATTGACATGTGATGCAAATGCATTCTGTGTACAGCAAACACCTGATAATATTTATACTCAGTTTTGCTATATAAAACTACTGTTTGTATTCAACAGGGAGGCAGTACGTTACATCAATGAGAATCTGGTAATTAACTCGGATGAACTGGGCAAGGATTGTCTTATTAATGCAGCAAAAACATCAATGTCCTCCAAAATTATAGGAATGTATCCTTTCAGTTCAAAATGTAAGGTGTAGATTTGGGATATAGTTTCCCTGTGCCTTCAAGTACATTTAGGTGAAAAAAGTGTTTTTTCTTAGAGTAACATCGATGTTATGTATGAAATGGTTAAATCCAGTAGTCAACAGCATTGCTTCAGAATAATTTTTTCAGAGAACTCGCATGTGTAAAATGTCAAGAGCTGTTACTCCTGTGAAGTTGTTCTTGAGATTTGTCGGTCCTTTTATCATATATGCAGTAAATTTGATGCACTTGCCTATAATTACCTTAACAGTGTTTTTCTAGAGACAGTGACTTCTTTGCCAATATGGTAGTGGATGCTGCTCTTGCAGTTAAATACGTAGATCAAAAAGGACAAGCACGTTATCCTATCAATTCCATCAATGTATTAAAAGCACATGGTCGCAGTCAGAAAGAAAGCATTCTTGTAAATGGCTATGCCTTGAACTGTGTTGTGGGCTCCCAAGGTAAGGTCACCTTCTTTATTTAACAAAGCAGCATAAAATCTGATTTTCGTCAAAACCTAGGAGCAAATCTGTTCAAGAAGCATAAGAATACTTTCATATTCTTATTAAGTCTCCAAATGTTAAAGCTTATTAAAATGACACCAGTTGAACCGACACACAGAAACTTGGTAGATGTAATCTGATACTTCTGTGAAGTTTTGTGAACATTACTGATGTATTTTATTTATACTTGTCAGTGGTAATCTTTCATTGGTTTGCTGAGGTTTTAAATGATGTGGCAAATTTTTAACATTTTTCCTGCAGTCCTAAAGCCTTGAGAGCAATGATTGATAAGTTTATCTTCTGTGTGCTCACCTGTTGTCCTTTATTCTGCAGCCAGAATGCTGCCACAGCTTCAGTATTCCCAGAGGGATTCTGTGTGAGAGAGAATCTAGTGGATTAAATGTATCTTGTTGCACATAATCATATGAATAGACTATATGGCACAGTAGACCCTCGCATAACGACGTTACTTGGTTTCCCAAGTAGCATCGTTATGCAAAAAAACTTTATTCGAATAACGACAAAAAAGTGATTCAAATAACGATGGTAAAAACCCGTCGTTATTCGAATAACAACTTTTTTGTCATTATTCGAATGGTCACGTGGGGTGCGTCAGTAGTGTCGTTAATCGAAAATGATGCCAATGAACACGTCGTTAGGCGGGGGTTCACTGTACTAACTTGAAGGAAAGTGCTGTCCCTCCCAAGATGCAGGGTGCTTGAAGTAGAATTCAGTTTATCATTCAAGAGCTGTTGCATGAGATTTTGAAGGGTTAATTTTTGTTTGTGAGAGATGAGTCTTAAAAGAGAGTGAGAATTTAAGAGAAGAGATGATTTGGAGAGAGTAAAGGGGAAACATCATTCAGAGAGAACGGGAGGGAAAACTCCATTCTGTATCCATTCAGGAGCTTCTGATCTAAAGAACAGTGCATGGCGCCTATAGCTTTATTCCAGTCTAGGGACTAATTTAACAGCAGTAGCCTGAGAGAAGAAGCCCTATAATTCACTAGTACAGCATGACTGATTTGTTGGACTTATTTTTTCTATTTTATTTATAATGCTTCAATTCATCCCGCGGCTCATTCCCAACCCTCTGGTCTGGCTAGGAATGAGCTGCGGGATGAATTGAAGCCCAAGAGGAAGAGTGGAATGGCTTCATAGCTGATCCACTCTTCTGCTTGGGCTTCAATTCACCCCTCAGCTCAGTCCCAGCCAGATTGGAGGGCTGGGAATGAGCTGCAGGGTGAAGTGGAGCCCAGGATGAAGGTCAGCTAAAAAGCCATTCTGCTCTTTGTCCTGGGCTAGTAGCCCTGTGGCCTGCAACTTTTTGCGTAGCCCGGAGCCTTTGCTGCAACCAAAAATGTTGGGGGGACTTTTTTTGTGTCAGCAAAGGCTCTGAGCTATGCAGAATGGCGGGAACCAAGGGGATCTTACCCTCTGACCCTGGCGGACATGGCAGAACCGGTGGACACGGCAGAAACACCCACGGGGACATTTTTTATGATGTCCCCATGGGTGTTTCTGCCGCTGCCCCGTCCGCCGGGTCCGCCAGGGTTGGGGGGAAGATCCCCTTGGTCCTCACCATTCTGTGTAGCTCAGAGCCTTTGCTGCGGATGGAAAAGTCCCCACGACTTTTCGAGCCGCAGTAAAGGCTCTGAGCTATGTAGAATGGCGAGGACCGAGGGGATTCCCCCCACCCAGGGGATCCCCTCAATCCTGGCTGACGTGGCGGCAGCAGAAACACCCACAGGGACATCGTAAAAAATGTATCCGTGGGTGTTTCTGCCGCTGCTCTGTCCACCAGGGTGTGTGTGTGGGGGGGGGATCCCCTCAATCCTCGCCATTCTGCGTAGCTCAGAGCCTTAGCTGCGGCTGGAAAAGGGGGGGGGGGTTCTGGCCGCAGCAAAGGCTCTGGGCTTTGCAGAATGGTGGGGACCAAGGGGATCTCCTCCCCCCCCTCCCGACCCTGGCGGACGGGGCAGCGGCAGCAACAGCCACATGGACATTTTTTTACGATGTCCCTATGACTGTTGCTGACACTGCCCCGTCTGCCGGTTCTGCCATGTCTGCCAGGGTCGGGGAAAGATCCCCTCGGTCCCGCCATTCTGCAAAGCCCAGAGCCTTGGCTGCAGCCAGCAAGGTCCCCCCGACTTTTTTGGTCGCAGCAAAGGCTCTGGGCTTCGGAGAATGGCGGGGGACCAAGGGGATCCCTTCCCCAGAGCCTTCTGGAGGTGGAGGGAGTAGCGGACACACCAGACAAAGCGGCACAAACAGCTACAAGGCAGCACAAACGGCCACAACAGCAGCAGCGCCATTTTGATCGGTAAAAATCTAAACACAACTTCCTTTTGTAAGTCGGGTTATTTGTGTAAATCGGGACATCAATTTACGCAAATAACCCTTTCATAACTTAAGTTTTTTGTAACTCGAGGCATTCATAAATCGGGGTTTTACTGTATATGCTTGTACTCTAAATATGCATCTGCAGCTATCTGATTTAGTCCAGTGTGCTTATAAGCAAATTTAAGAGGAGGAATGTCTAAAAAATAACTTGGTTGGAAGAAATAACAGTGTAAGTCTTCTTAACATTAAGTATTTTACACTTTCAGGTGCTAATAAATTTTATTATAAGACTGTATCTTAGTGTGTCTATATTTTTCTCTCCTAGGTATGCCCAAAAGAATAGTTAATGCAAAGATAGCATGTCTTGACTTCAGCCTTCAAAAATCTAAAATGAAGCTTGGTATTCAGGTGATAATTTCAGACCCTGAGAAACTGGACCAGATTAGGCAGAGGTATACTATGGGGTCCTTTTTTAAAAAACAAAAATGATAGAATAACTAGATTTCAGGGATTTGTATTAAAACAGATATGTATAATTTAAAAGTGTAAGCTTTAGTTGTGTTAGTCAGCTGTCAAAAACATGGCAAACAAAAGAACCAGGGTTTATAAGGATTATACTGCAGTCTGTTCCATATTGTATCACTATTCATGCTAAGTTGTAGAAACATTCATGTGGCTTAGTAGTAAAGTACTTTAAAAAAACACTGACTTTCAAAAAATTAAACCAGATGTGCCTTTTTACTCCTTCCTCTGAGCGTTTTTGCTAAATGACAAAAACCTGAATAGTCCTGTCAGAGTTGATGAGCCATATATTAGTTCAGTCTTGGAAATGATAGCTCAGCTCCATAAGGAGATGCATTAGTTTAGCAGAGACAGCTCAAAATTCAGAGCAGTACAGCCAGATCTTTGTGGTCCTAATCATTTGTTACGGAACCTCCACTTATTTATTGGTAGATGGTGGCTTGGATGGGAAGAAGTCATGCCCGATCTTAATTGTTACTTGTATGCTATATTTTTATACATGGGACTAATCAGTGCCAACTATTGTGTGCAGAGAGGCCGACATCACTAAGGAGAGAATTCAGAAGATTCTGGCTACAGGCGCAAATGTTATTCTGACCACTGGTGGCATTGATGACATGTGTCTGAAATACTTTGTGGATGCGGGTGCAATGGCAGTACGCAGAGTTCTAAAAAGAGATCTTAAACGCATTGCTAAGGCTTCTGGAGGTAAATATAGAAAGATTGTGCTACAACTGACCTGTTACAGAGGTTAAATATGAAGGATAGCATCAAAAATTGATGGGCCAGGTTATCCTGTTATGGTAATAGAGTGGACTATACTGCCAGTAACTCAATGCCGATTGTCAGGTGGTGGTTAACCTGACAACCCTGAGGACTAACAGCCTTGGGTGCTGAAGTCTACAGACAAGGAAGGATAATGGTCCCCAAGTGAATTAAATCCCATTTGAATCCATCTTGATGGAGGGCAGCAGCTTCATCAATACTGGCCTGGGGCTGATTAGGACTTTGCATGCCCAAAGGGCTCAGAACCAGAAAGTGTCTCATGGAACTGGATCAGTGGTACAGGTGTCATGCTACAATGCAGAAGGCAGATGAAAGGCCACCACATTATATTCTAAGGACAGACTTCATGGCTGATGGCCATGAGGACAGGTAATGTTTGGATGCAGCAGCGGCAGAATTGATGGGCCTGAAAAATCAAATATAATTGTGGTGGTGGTTGGGCTGTTGTAATGTGAAGAGGTAGATTTGTGGAATATATTAAAAGCCTTTTTTGTTTTGTTTTTGAATAAGCCACGGTTTGTTCTACACTGGCAAATCTGGAAGGAGAAGAAACATTTGAAGTATCAATGGTGGGACAAGCAGAAGAAGTGGTTCAGGAAAGAATTTGTGATGATGAATTGATTTTAATCAAGAAGTAAGGACATTTTTCATATTTAAAACATTAGCACATTTTGTTTCCTATAACGTAATTCCCATATAATTGCTGCCATGCTATTTTCAAGTAGTATGAGCAGTTATACGCGTGGGATAAATTATCCTCAATTCCTAGTAGAGACTGGTGGGACAGGAAATGTCTCAGCTTTCACTAAGGGACTTGAACATAATTCAACTTGTTGGTTATGCAACGCATATCTAGTAACCTAGAGCTCCAAAACTACTTGAGTTGATTTAGGTGAGGGTTTGTTAATGGAATGCTTGACAAATAGTTTGGAAGGACTTATCAATTTTGTGTCTTTTTGAAACAGTACTAAAGCACGGACCTCAGCTGCCATAATATTGCGAGGAGCGAATGACTTTATGTGCGATGAAATGGAGCGATCCTTGCATGATGCTCTTTGTGTTGTCAAGAGAGTGTTAGAGTCAAAATCTGTGGTTCCAGGAGGTGGTGCAGTTGAAGCAGCACTTTCCATTTATCTAGAGAATTATGCAACCAGCATGGTAAGTGTCTAACCAATATTTGACAAGTATTTTTTCTGCCTGTATATTAGCAATTATTTCATTAAATTCTCAAAAGCATCATTACATGTTGTAAGTTGCCTTGAGAATGTTTACATTTAAGATAGAAATTGAAATAATGAAATATGGAATCAGATGGATATTAAGATTCTACGTGAGGTAAATCTGACCAAACTTATTGCCAGTAAATCATACGATGTTTTGATACTGTATGTTAATAGAATCTTTCTTTTAAATTAGGGCTCACGTGAACAGCTGGCTATTGCAGAATTTGCACGATCTCTTCTGGTTATTCCAAACACTCTAGCAGTTAATGCTGCCCAAGATGCCATAGACCTTGTTGCAAAACTCAGGGCATTTCACAATGAAGCCCAAGTGAATCCAGAACGCAAAAATCTGAAATGGTAGGTGGTAAAAGAAGAAATAGATGTGTTGCTGGTATAATCAGTGAATGACACCTGTCAGAACAGGGTGCTAGGGTTACTGCATTAGCGTATCAACTAATGATTCCTTTGGAAAGATATCTAGTTAAGTCCTTGCTCTACAGTTTGCTTCCAGCCTATCTTAGAATGTAATACAGAAGGCAAGCAACATGTGACTAAACTAAACTGACTAAACTATTCTGGTATCATAAAAGTTAATTTGAATTGTGAACAAGAAGATAATGTTGTCACTCTCTACCGAAAGGAGTCTGCTACTTAACATCAGGAAGTCTAATGCTTTAAGACAGGGGTTCCCAACCTTTTTGTGCCAGTGGCCTGACCACTCCCCCTCAGTCAGCTGAGGAACTAGTCACATGGTTTTCCTCAGCAGTGGTGGCAGCACCACGTTTCTGGGTGTTTTCCTGACCACTGCTTCCATTCGAGGACAGAGCAAGGGAGGAACATTATTGAGTTTTTTGCCGTATTTTCAGTGTTTCAATGTGAAAACGCGGTGATTTTGGCACTTCCAGTGACTTTGGGGCACTTAAGGTGTCGGCGGCAATTCAATCTGGGGGCTGTAGGTTGGGAACCCCTGTTTTAGGATATCTAACCAGAGACTCAATGTGTAACAAAAGCTTTCTCCTTCAGGTAGTTCTCCCAGCATTAAACAGGCGGAACTAGAACTTCCACTTATATAAAGGGCTAAATAGTGGTTGATGTCTGAGGAGTAGATTTTGTCTTTCTATTGTAATTTAAAAATTGAATTTACTGTGCAAAAAGTTAAAAGCCATATTCTTTTAAAATGTGTATTTCTGTAGAAACACTTATTTTTTACTTTTTAAAGGATTGGTCTTGATTTAACCAATGGGAAGCCACGCGACAACAAGCAGGCTGGTGTCTATGAGCCAACCGTCGTCAAAACAAAGAGTTTGAAGTTTGCAACAGAAGCTGCAATTACTATCCTTCGAATTGATGATCTTATTAAATTGCAGCCTGAAAGTAAAGGAGACAAAGGAGGGGGCTACGAAGGTGCAGTTCAGTCTGGAGAAATTGAAGACTAAGTGGATTTTATGTAATCATTCTTGTAAAATTCTTTCTAATGTTATATTTAGTAGTGTATGTTTAGGAGGAAAATGTGTTGGACTGTTTTGCCTGACTAGAAAATAAATGAAAGACAAGCGCCATATTTTATATTTTATTGTTCAATACATAATTAGGTTTGGGGTCCAAGTACAGGTATGTTATTGAAGGTTTCAGCATTGGCCATTGATATTCACTGAAAAAACATTCAGTTCTCGTACTTGTTAAGATTCTTTACATTAAGAATGTGCAAAAATTGAGCAATTTGTATCCACCAAGTTATATTGATTTGCTTCAAAGGCTAGCTTTTTTAGGAAACTAGTAATGTTTTTGAGGGGTTTCAGCAAAAATATTATTGATCCTTTGGAAAGCAGATAGGATGCCTAGGCACTCAGAAGTTGACCATTTCTTCCCTACATACAGGTAGGAAATAGAGTGCGTATGGAACTGATGGCCAACCTTGGCTCTTCAGGTGTTCTTGGACTTCAATTCCAGTCCAAGAACACCTGGAGTGCCAAGGTTGGCCATCACTGGCATATGGCTTTTCAGGTGTTACTGGACTGTTACAACCTTCAGGCTTGACTATCCTAGCCAAGAGAAAAAATACACAATGTCTGCCTCTGATGGCTACTTATTCCCAGGTCCTGCCAGAGGGATAGCTATTCCATTTGAAGGCATTAAGGCAGGGGTTCCCAACCTTTTCAAGTCAAGGGCCAGGTCATGCTCTCTTAGTCAGCCTCAAGGGCTGGCCATTTTTTCTCGAATGCCCTGGGGGGAGGGGCACATGAAATGGTGCCGGGGCCAGATCCAGCCCTTAGGTTGGGAGCCTGTGCATTAAGGCCTTTATAGTTATTGCACACAGAGTGTTGTAGGTAGTGTTTAGGGCAGAAATGAGCATGAGATGCACACTTTTCGATTTTCCCCAAGCTCTCATGAGATAGGAGATGAATCTTGCCTGTACACAGTTCTGATTATGAGGCAGAATTGTGTGAAAATGCTTCTGCAATTGTGGTACTCTTGTACTGCTTAGGGAAATTGAGAGACAAAACACATTATTTGTGAGGTTCATTGAACTTTTTTAAAAAAAGAAAGTGATGCCCAGTCAGGTATTGTTAGATTTTGTGAAAGAAGTAAAATTTAAATGGTTTATTACGTGTAAGTGAAAGGATCATTTTATCTTTCAACACACATAGCTATACCCATCCCTCCTCCTATACATAAAGCAGCAACTCCTCGTTTTCCACCTGTCCGTTCTAGGGCATGCACAAGTGTAACAAGAATCCGACATCCTGATGCTCCAAGAGGATGACCAAGAGCAACAGCACCACCCGCACTGTTAACCTGCCACAAAAATAAGAAAATGTTAACAGAAAAATCTAGCATTGAACCAGGGAGTTTAATCAATTAACATTTTTTCCCTTCAATGTTTTTGTGTTATGTCTGTGAGTTGCTCAATAAGTACCATAGGTTAATACATAGAGCAAGAATGGAAAATGTGTGCCTCATGGCAAGTTACTATCCATTTTCACATTCTCTCCTCCAATGAGGATGGTGTAAATAAAGATTCTGCATCTTCCATTGGCAGCTCACCATTGGGGTGTGTGTGTGTGTGGCTGTTACTAACTTTGCAAAGAAAGTACATGAATGCATGTAAATTGGGTGCAGTTTGTGATGACACACAGAACTTTGTGCAGAACAAGTCACAACCCATCCCAGGAACATTTCTGGAAAAGGAATGCAGTACTTGCCCTCAATAAGTTTCCCATGCCCAACACAATGGATATCTTCAACGATAAAACAGCCTGGTATTTATCAACACACACACCCTCCCCAATTTGGTGCGCTTCTATTTTTGGGGCCTTGAGCAATATTGTAGCATTGCTTTTCTATAATCAATTTGAAGTGACATTTAAGCTGGTCTAACTTGGCAGTTTTCAGCCAGAAGTCTCAGCCCACCATCAGTTACTACTGAGACACTCAAAACTGGTTGACATACAGAACAGTGGTAGCAATCACTTTTCAAAGTAATGCTGAAGGATAGCTTGAAGATGGGGAAAACACATCAAAGTCTAAAAAGAGTAATTGAATTTGCCAGATTTCCTATAAAAGTTGCAGTAATAGATTCTGCTTTAACGGCCCCTTCCAATCTATGCAATTTTACCTACACACCATCAGTAAATGTCAAGCACACTTATTTAACATTTTTGCACCAGTGCATATTTAAAAAAATACAAATAGCTGTTGGTAGTATGAGTGAGAGAGATCATTAACCAGAGCAGATCACTACCTCCCCATCTGTGGTCCTGACAAAGAATACTTCTCTGTATACTTTCACCACTCATTTTTTGTTTAAGGTGAAACTGGATGTTGCACTGTATTGATTGTTTTTAGTTAGGACAATATATAAAATTATTCTGAATGGCTTTTCCCCCATCTGAGAGAGAAAAACTTATCCATCCAATAATACTGGGTATGTCCAGTATCAGATAATCAGGCTTTCAAGACATATAGGATGTACCTTTTCTGGGTTCAATTTCAGCTCCTTTGTTATTGCAACAGAAAGAGAAGCAAAGGCTTCATTAATTTCATACAAATCTACATCATCTGTGGTCCAACCAGCTTTTTCAATCTACAGAATGGAAAAAGAAATGGAACTTATTTAATAGAATCAAAATCACTACTACCTCATGTTTTAAGATTATGGACATGGAAGTATAAAACCATTCCCTTAGGGACAGAAATCATCATTATGGGTTATTAAGATTCTACAAGTGCAATGATGTGTAAAAATTACATCCAGGACTTTCAATAAAGATGGGGAAATATGACATTTTATAGACTTAAAACAGTCTTTAAATTTTGTAAATGTGTTTTGAATTAGCAGTGATACTTTGGTCTTTCAATATTTGGTCTTGAAAGGCCACCTCAGAGAACAAAGGAAATATTTGCTGCCTAGGAAACATGCAGTTGTCAATTTTGTCATATCACTGTCAATAGATGCTAGGTCTGAAAGGTAAACTCATTATGACTAGACTGTCTATCCAGTCACATGGCCATGCCCACAGAGTAGGCCACACCCACAAAGTAGACCATGCCCACAGTGGTAGTAAAAAAAAATTGGAGCCCACCACTGCGCATTAGCAAATGTATAATGCCACAATGTTTCTTTCGGATCCAAATACTCATTTTTCAAATAATGGGTGAACTGGGTGTAAGTAAAAGTATGAACTGCTGCAAGACTTTCCATTTGGTAACTGGTGGTAGCAGAGCTTTCTATACATCCGTCCTGAAAGGATGAAGTAAAAACCTTTCACAGAGTGAAGTAGGTGATAAAAAGGGCCCCAAGAGTGACACGTCTTAATGTGGATTTACTGAATGTTATCTCCTTAATCCCAATCCTCCACTCAATCCACCACACCAGACAAGTGATCCTTAATTGTAATCCATTATAGCAACCCTATTAGTCAACTCAATTGTATCACCCCTTGTTTTGCAGTGGCTGGGAGGGGAGGTGGCAGAAGGCCCTGTGGTGAGTTTCTGGCAGAAACTTTGAAAGGTAAACAAGTTATTCCAGAAAGGCTGGCCCTGTTGCCAGTATCTTACAGCTTTTTTAATTGCTGGTGCAGGAGCTATCCCCATCACAGAAGGATCGATGCCAACTTGAGCCCAAGACACAATCTGTGCCAGAGGAGAAAGACCTCGTTTAACAGCCTCAGCTTTCTTCATGAGAATTACAGCTGCAGCTCCATCGTTTAGACCTGAAGAGAGAAACAACATCTTTTCAGGAAGAAAGCAATGAAAAACATAAATAAAAACACAGGTTACAAGAAAAAGGAACCAAGTGGCCTTTGGGACATCAGTAGAAGACCAAAGCTTAAGTCTCATTTGTGCTTAACTGAAAGTAAATGACACTAAAAGCAAAATGATGTGCATTTGAGTCCAACAGAGTGAAATGGCAAAAGATTTCCAAAAAAGCAGTTTTGGTGTCATGTCGATCTGCACGCATAGTATCAGAACATCACATTTCTTAATCAAAGTTTCAAATTCCAGACTTACCCTTTCTATACTCACTATATCAAAAGTATAATTGTATTTATTCTTTTATTGGGGCTGTGGTTAAGAAGCTTGCCTTGTTAGCTGGAAGAATGGCAAGTCAGCAGTTTGAGACCCGGGTACTGCATGACAGATTTGGGTGCCCGTCTCTGTCCCAGCTCTTGGGGACAAGAAGGAGCCTCATTTGGGCATTCCCTGAGCAGAGTTTTTCCCCACAAAATTACTTTCAACACAGGATAATTTCTGACACGAAATTATTATTCTTTTATTTGTTACATTTCTATCCCACCTTTCGTCCAATATTTTCACAATTAGGTACTTAGTAAATATAATACAGTTTCCTAACTATAGAAAGCAAAAACAACTAGCCTTACAGCTGAAAGGAAACAATATAGGAGATGACTGCCTTTAGAAGGAGCATCCTGTCAGTTTTCACAATTAAGAATACAGTAATATCTCATACAAAGTCTGCTTCGTACAACATCGAATTCATACATCACCTAATTCCTTGAAAAAAGTTTTTTCCAGGTTGCATTGGGGTTTTTTCCAGGTTGCATTGTGCCTAGGCAGTATAAAAGGCAGGACACTTGTGCATTGCTCTTGTGGGTTTTGCACGAGGCGAAGAGTGTTTAGTAGTAGTTTTGAGCGCGATTTTGGATTTTTTTGAATTTTTTTGTCAGAATTTTTAGAAGCATTCCTGTGATTTTTGCAGCATTCTTCAGGTTCTTGGACAATCAGGGTTGTTTGACATGTTTTTGTAATGTTTTTAGCCTTTAGACGATGATTTCTTAAAGTTCTGTCAGTTTCCTGTCTGTTTCCTTGACTTTGCCCTGAAGTCTGTGCTGTTACAGTACAACATATCTCTATGGAAACGACATTGTATGAGGCATCGCGGCAAGGATTTGGACGTTGTATGAGGCATCACGGCTAGGATTTTGCATGCCTCATACAAAGTCAAAATCCGTATAAAGTCCAAACTTGTGGAACCAAGTTTGGATGTTGTATGAGGTATCACTGTAACTTGAATCAACAGAAACACTTAACTTTATTCATGAGGGAGATGAGAGTCTTATTTTAAAAGGCTCTCAGAATTAAAAAAAGACATGATGTCTCTAATTTTGCTAGTCTCTATTTCATTAACGATTCTCCAAGATATCTTTTGTTAGCACTGTTCATTGGGTACCTCTTAACACACACAAACTGCCCCCCCTCTTTCTCCCTAATGACCATTTTGCACAAAACAAGTCTCCCTCTCTATTTCATATTGTGTTCCTCTGAAGTCAAATTCAAGTTGTGTCTTTATACATTAATGTTGAAGTTTACAAACAAACAAACCTGAGGCATTTCCTGCAGTCACGGTTCCTGTCCCATCAGTTACAAAGGCAGGCCTTAATTTCCCCACTGTTTCTAATGTGCAGCCATGGCGAGGAAACCCGTCTGCTTTAACTTCCACAGGACCTGTAAGAACCAAATGTTTTAGAACCAGCTATTTGGCATCATTTTTTCCCTATGGAAAATAATCTAATGCTTTCCTAATGTTGTCTTTCATGTCAATGCAAGTTCGGAGAGCACCTCACAATATGCCACCCACTTATAAACCCCTTCCTGGTACACATGGAACGGGAAAGAGCGTGAACACAAAGCTAGGAAAAGTGGTTACAGATACAGGTGATAATTTTACTAGGTACAAAGGTGTGATTGCTGCCATCGCTGGTTAGGGCTGGCACAGAGAAGGTTTCTTCTACCATGGCTTCCTTGAATTCCCCTCTCATTGCTGCTTGAATAGTCTTTATTAGGATAGGTGGAAAGGCAAAGACAAATTGGTCCCCTGGCTCTTCCTACTCTGACTGCTTACAGCAGGCGCTTAGTTAATTCCCCCTAACATGTCCCATGGTCCCCTGCCCCCACAGCCAGGGCCCGAGTTCTAGTCACTGACACAACCTAGTTCTCCACACTGACTCCAATGAACTGACACCCTTTAAGGAGGAACAACAGTGCAGGGTACATCCCCAATTTCATCCTGTCTCTGAAGGCTCTGCCACAGGTTCATTACGCCACTTCCTCCACCAGCACCTCTTTTAGGTTAGATCAGCGTTTCCCAAACTTTAGTTTTGGGACTACAATTCCCAGAAGCCTAAGTCAATTCCCCAAAGCACTGATTACCCAATGTGCCAACTTAGGCTTCTGGGAATTGAAGTCCACCAGTGTTCTGCAGAACATTGTTTGGGAAACGCTGGGTTAAGTAATATCAAACCAGCTGGCCACTGCCCCACCCATGGGTGTGGCTCTTTCTTTCCACCTGGGACATAATTCTTGCTCTCTGTTCGTGGGCCACCCTCTTTCACAGGGGTGGTGGCAGTGGCGGCACTGGTCTGAGGTGGACAGCCTGGACAGCCCACCAAGACAATCAGTGCATCCCCCTCACAGATATCTCTGCTGTCTCAAAGCAGAAATTAGCCTTCTAAGTCCCCAACCACCACCAACACCACTTCTGCAGTGCCACAACTTGCCCAAATTTCAGTTCTTCCCCAGTCCCTTCAGTGGAAATGGCATCTCTGTGCATACAAAAAGATACAGAAGCAAAGCTAACCTGCAGGCTGCGGAGTAAAACTAGCGTGCCCAATAAAACAGTTTCTCAATTAGTAGTTGAGAAGTATTTAATCAATAGTCAATTAATAATTGGCTGTTATAATAATAAGCTATGGTAATAGGTATAATTAGTAACAGTTAAATTATAATTATTTTTAACACAGGCCATCTTCAGATAAACATAAAAAGCTTAATGTTTCTTCAAGCCTGTCTCTCCAGTAGTTATCCAGAATTTGAATTATCATGACAACAAATCAAACCGTTTGCATACTGGAGGAAGAGTACAATGGTTTTTTTGTATATTATAGAACAGAAATAAAAAATAAGGGACATACTGTATAAATAGGTATAGTACTATCAAAGTAGTATCACTGTGAACTAAGAAAGCAGTAGGGATAAATGCTCTTTCCTATTTTAGCAATAAAAAATTATAATTTTGAATGTACTTTTTATAAACTGCACACCCCTCTCCGAAATCTTTATATATAACTAATGGGCAAGCATGCTTCACTGGCTAAGAATTACTATAATCCAAACACTCTCAGAGCTGTAGTTTAGGAATGGTATTTAAAAGGTTCCACATATTTGGACTAAGCATTAAATTAGAAACCTAAGCCAACAACTCTGAGGTTCAGCATCAAGGTGTTTTCTGCTTTCATTTTAATGTCATACCTAGCAGATTTATTTAACAACTATTTTCATATCTATATATATAAAGCAGAGGTGTCCTCTTGTATGTGAAGAACACAAATCTATACCCCTGCACCGATCGCGCTGTAACGTGGCACACACGTACCTTGGGCGTGCTCAGTGATGCACTGAAGCAGGTTCTGCCCTGTTCGGGAGAACCGGTAGCGGAAATTCCCCCAGGCCATGCCCACCTCCATACCCCATTGTGTTGGCCATGAACACAGATTTGGGCCCGCCCACAGATTTGGGCCCGCCCACAGAGGTGGTAGTAAAAAAAATTGGAGTGCATCACTGGGCATGCTGGATGGTCACTGCGGGGGTCACGAGCCCCATGGGGGGTGTATGCCCCTAAATAGATCTGCAAAGGGAAGTATACTGATAGGAGGGTGTGTAAGTGTCCCAGTGGTAGTATCCATAGTGATAGCCCTAGGTAGGTCACCCGATTGTGACATCATTGTGATGTAATTGAGCTGTGCAGGGACCACATGGTGATGCTAATGTCATAGCCCCAGGTAGGTCACCTGATTGTGACATCACCATGAGCTGGGCAGGGGCCTGACACAGGTGGCCGGACACATGTATGGGAGGGGGGAACCCGAGCAAGGCCGGATAATCGGCTAGTGCTTCTTAAAACATGACAAAATGTTGGCTCAGTCTCAGAACCACTTCAACAACAAGAAATACTATTACAGGGGACTTCCTGCTTCATTTGGCCTACACTACAAACTGATCTTCAGGGACTCCTCAAATTCAAATACTTCTGTTGTTGTTTTTTAAGTGGCCACCCCAAAAAGGGTCATTTTTTCTGTAGCACTGCTCTTAAGCTTGAGTAAGAGCTAGGAGTTTGATTCCTCTTTCTCTTTAGATTACCATTATGCTTGTTTACAGAGAGAGAACATTTGACCAAAAATGGAAACAGATAAAGGCCACAGTATGTAATAAAAACCCACTAGAATTATAACTTTATAGGCATACCTTTTCTGGAAGGCACAAGAACAGGTACAATCTCTTTATCAAAATAGCCAGCCTTCTGGGCATTTTCGGCCCTGTTCTGCGACTTTACAGCCAGCTGGTCTTGTTCTTCTCGACTAACATCCCATTGCTTGGCCACATTTTCAGCTGACAAGGAAAAGAGAATATACAGTTTGCTGGTTTTATCAGGATGCAGCAAATGTAACTTTATAACACAGTGTCCAAGGGGTAAAGGTCTGCAGCACCACAAAATAGGAGAAAGGGTTTTTGTCACACCACATGTTATAGAGTCATGCAATACAAGGATGCCTATGCTACCACCCAGCTACTGTTTCTTAAAGGTAATTATCACAGAACCTCTAATTTTCAAATCCCACTCTGCACATTAATTATATCCTCCTTGCATCCATATCATAATGAAGCAATCACCTGAAAATAGGGAGACTGTAGTCCATGAAAACATACACCAAATAAAACACGCTCATCTCTAAAGTTCCACAATACCCAGTATTGCATCCACTGCATTGGAAATTGAACAATTCATTTTTTTACGTAAAGGGAAGGCCACCCTTGCTCGAAAGCCAGTCGTATCCAACTTTAGGATTCAGTGCTCATCTGTTTGCAGCCAAAGAGCCAGCACTGTCTGTGTCTGTAGATGTTTCCATAGCCATGTGGCATGTAATACTCAGGTCTCGAACTGGCCACTGAAGAGGTACCTATTATTTCTTTACCTGCAATTTCTTGCTTTCGAACTGCTAGGTTGGCAGGAGCTGGGACAGAGACGGGAGCACGCTCCATCATGCAGCACTCAAGTCTCGAACTGCCGACCTTCCACTCATCAAGTTCAGCATCTTACCCACTAAACCCTATCCTAAAGTCAGGAACAAAGAGCTCAAAAGGGGGACAAAAAAGGGGGGGCAAGAAGATTGATGCTTGGATATAGGTCTGGCTTCCATATAGGGCAGAAAAGCATAGCTGCCTGGACAAGGGGAATTTCATGGTGCTGACTCAGCTTCGTTGAGGCCAAAACAATGGGACAGTGTGAAGATAGATACATAAGGTATAAGACCTCTGGGAAGTTGTTACTCCATGAGCCTGGGATGTTCCGCATATTGAGATAAGGTCTGGTTTTACATCAACCCCTGAAAACAGTAAGAAAACTGTTCTCCACAAGTTGTGCCCTCACCATGTTATTCACCAATGGTGAACTATCTTGTGATTAGCAATGAAGAAAGAAAGTAGAGAACCCAAGGAGAATACAGTAAAACCCTGACTTACAAAAGCCTCGAGTTACATAAAATTTTGTACTAAAACCATGTCCCGATTTACATGATTTCCTATGGGTTTGGTTCGTGTTACATAAAGATTCTTTTTTGTATGGGTTTGCTTCGAATTACGTAAAAATCATTTTTCCTATGGGTTTGCTTCAAGTTACGTAAAAATTAAATTTTCCTATTGGTTTGTTTTGAGTTACAAAAAAAATCAATTTAAGCAAAAGCCTATGGAACTGACTTTTTTCGTACTTTGAGGGTGTCAATGAAATAAAAAGCCACTGCACCGCAAGGGAAGGGTCCTCTTTCTCGGTCCCTGACCCATCCTCTCCTCTATTCAAATCCTCCTGATCCACTCTCCTAAGCTCATTTGGACATGCCATTTTCAAGAATAACAAGCCTTACCTGTTATGCCCATATGGTAATGGTAAAAGGCGTCTGTCAGGCCATCTTGGATGATACTGTCCTGCAAGGCAGCTTCTCCCATCTTCACCCCATTGCGCAAATGAATGATATGGGGAACCTGTAAGCCAGCCAATTTGACATATTTAAATTTCTGAACTAACATTGCCTGATGTGACTGGGAACACAGCCTCTTATGGGAAGCCCTCCATCACTGCACCAGCTCTCAAGAAAGTCAGAGTCTCTGTCTCTTTCTCCCAGAGTGTTCTTCTTTCGTGTCTAGGCCAGACGTGAAACTGCCAAAAGGAAGGCACTTTTTGGTGAGTTCATTCTGCAGTTCTTTTGGCCAGACCTAGAGTGAAAATGATGAGCTGGCAACATAAGGTTGCTGTTACCAGTGTATACCCGAGAGAGACTTCCCTTGACGATTTGAAAACCCAAGCAGGCTCATAAAGGGAAGTGCAATTTTTCAAACAGCTTGGACCCAAGGCACGTAGGGATCCATGAGTCAAAACTAGCCAAATCTATATCCTGCCAATTTGCTCCAAAGGACAGTAGTCATCTGGAACACATTTCAGGAAAATCAATTCTACAGTGGAAACTTGGTTAATGTAATTAATGCGTTCTCCGGAACATTTCTTACAGCGAAAATGGTTTTCACCGAATATCCCATAGGAATGCACTGAAAACCAATTAATCTGTTCCAGAAAAAATTCTGTAAACAGAGCCACTATTTTCTATGGATTTCCTTTTGCTATGTGATTTTTATGTTAACCGAGCAGTTTGTTAACTGAGGTTCCACTGTATTCCGTCGGTGCATACTGGATTATATAAAAATAAAGGCAGTTTTTTATTGAGACTATTGAGAGACTGTTGTTCTGTGCTTTATGGCCCTTGGGCTAATGCAAAAGATTATATATATATTTTCTTATTTAATGTCTGCATGAATGTATTGGGAGAAGTAATCCCATAAATTGGAGAAACGTTGGCAATACACTGATGATTTTCCTTTGTAGCTTCTCTAGATACGACTGTAAACATTTGGTTTGGAGGCAATGCTAGACTAAAAAATGCCAATTGAAACTTGGCTCAGATGAAATCATAGCAATATTGGTTGACATCCCATTATGTTGGAAAAAGATTCTGTCTTGTTGCATTTCCCATACACATGAGATCAACAATTTATAAAGATGCTGTCAGGCACAGCCTTGCTATATTCTTATGATTCGCTCAAGCAACACTAATCCAAGCCTGACCCAAATCTATGATCGCTGAGCAGAAACCCAGCAAGCAAGATAAAGCTGAAGGCTCAAGTTCTTTCATGATGTCCACAGCCTCACCTTGCTCATGCTTTCCATGCCACCAGCTACCACAATACTGGAATCTCCTGTCAGAATGGACTGAGCTCCCAGGCACACTGCTTTCAGGCCAGAACCACAGATCATTTGGCAGCTCCAAGCTGGCACCGCATAAGGAATCCCTGCGCTGACACTGGCTTGGCGAGCTGGATTCTGACCCGCACCTGTAAAAATACATGGAATTCAGGTCTCATAGAGGCAGGAGGTAAAACTGCTATATGTCTACTCACTTATGCCTTCATTTTTAAATTTTCTACCATATTTAAAAAAAGAAAATATACCAAAAAATGGGGCAATTTATCTTCAATACTGTATCTAGTTCCACTTTGTAAGTTGGTGACTGTGAGCGAAAAGTACTTCTCAACAAATGCTGAAATTAAGAGATTACAGAAACTTTGCCTACTTCTCATTAACACTTTGGTAAGTGACTGCGGTGGCTTAGTAGTTAAGATGCTGAACTTGATGACTGGAAGGTCAGCAGTTCTATACCCAAGTGCTGCATGATGGAGTGAGCTTCCGTCTCTGTCCCAGCTCCTGCCAACCTAGCAGTTTGAAAGCAAGAAATTGCAGGTAAATAAATAGGTAGACAGCATTCCATGCACTCTGGTGTTTAGTCATACCTGCCACATGACCACAGAAACATCTGCAGATGCAGACAGCGCTATAAATGGAGATGAGCATCGAACCCTAGAGCCGGATACGACTGGCTTTTGATCAAGGATTTTACTAACCATCATTTTCTTTGAACGCCAAACACTATTTCTAACATTGTACACTTCATTCTGCATTTCAATGCCTGCACTAGGGTTGCTCAAGTGACCTATACACTGTATTTCTTATGCTGGTCCTTCCTTGTCTTCAAGGTTTTGTTGTTCAGTCGCACAGCCGATTCCGACCCTCTGCGACCCTATGGACCATTGTCCTCCAGGCACCTCTGTCCTCCACCATCCTCCTCAGCCCATCCAGTTCTGTGCTCATTGTGTCCACAATCACAATACCATCTTTGGATGCCCCCTTCTTCTCTTGCCCTCCACCTTTCCTAGCATCAAGTCTTTCTTAAGTGAGTCCTCCCTTCTCATTTGATGTCTTCAAGGTACATTACAACATAACTGTGGAGCAGGTTTTGTTTTGCTTTAATCGACATGTCACACTGGCTTAACCTTTGTATCACATTTAAGATGTTTTGGATCAGATTATCTGCATCGGGGTGACCAACCTTTTTGCGCCATGGGCCTGACCACACCCCCGGAACAGCTGAGTGGACTGGACCATGCTCCCCGGAAACACTTATGGCTGACATAAATGCACCCACTTCCACGTTTACATCAGCCACAGGAAAGTTTGCACATGCACGTTTTACGGCTGATGTAAACGTGCCCACTTCTATTTCTGGGCGCAGGGGAGATGGCAATGGGCTGGTTGTAATGGCAATGGGCTGGTTTAGCCCATGGGCTGTTGGTTGGGAACACCTGATCTGTGTGATTGCCTTCACTTATACAAGCTGCCTGAACGAGCAATGCAGCTAACAAATGCACAGAATAGATATACTAGTTCTATCCTTTTACAGTGAAAAAGAGAAGCTACATGATAAAGGAAGATATTCTGTGTGTGTAATGCTTTTTGATGTATTGCTTTTCCATCCGCCCCCCCCCAGGACTCTCGCCCACCCAAGGCCTTGGTGGGCAGAAGAGGAGCCGTTGGGGGGGAAAGAGGCAGCTTTTCCATCTGCGCCACCCACTCCTGGGACTCTCGTCCCCCCAAGGCCTGGGTGGGCAGAAGTGGAGCCATTTGGGCCCCTATGTATATCTTATGAAATGTAAACCGCCTTGAGTCGTCCCAGGGTGAGGAAGGCAGTATATAAAATAAATAAATACCTGCAGCCAAGACTTGTCCCAATATTACTTCAGACACTTCTTTAGGATCAATTTTGGTCCTCTGCAAAGTTTCCTTAATGGCTATGGAAGCCAACTCATGTGCATGCAAACTAGACAGGTCGCCATTGAAAGTTCCTGGATAAGAAACAAAAAAAAAACATTTTCCAAACCATTAAAAAGCAGTTTCATCTACTTCTATTTCTAAAGAAGCATTAGAAGAATCAACCTTTGAATCCCAACTGCACCATAACTTACAAAAACTGGTGCTATTTGGCGGATGTTACAACTATAAATGTTATTTTCTTCTTATCAGAGTGTTGCATAATATAGTACAATGCTTCTAGGAATTGCCATTTCTTGGCCATCACCCAGGGAACACCCAAGTGTATTCACAATGCTTTCTACTCTTCAGGGAGGCTTGTAACTTATATGTTTATTTGCTAAAACATTCTCCTAGATGGCTATGATATATGACTTGAAACATAATTCCATTTAATCAGACTTATTTCCAAAGTAAGGATCACAGCACAGAAGTTTCAAATATGCTTTTTGAAGAAGAAAACAGTTTAAAGAACACACAACCTTTGAAGACTTCAGAGTTTAATGAACAGATTTGAAAGTGACCTTGGCATTTTATTCTGCCACTTAACTGTCAAGATGATGTAGCATAAAAACACTTCAATGTATATATTCCCTATGTCTTTCTCATATGGATTCACTTTATTTGTTTAATGAATGTATTGTACATTTTGTAATTCAATTAAGACTGACTTGCTATCAAATAACTTCAAATAATACATTCCCTAACTCCTTCCCCCATACAGATTTCAATTTCTTATTCACTAATGAGTGAAGTATAATTTTCATAACTCAATTAGTTTTCTCTTTTAAAAAAAGATAAATAACATACTTTATTTACTCTAAATAGCATTAGTGACACAATGTTTCAGACAAAGACATATCTCCTTTCTGCCAACAGGAAGACGTTCTTAGTCTACACCAGGGTGGCCAAATTTTGGCCCATGGGCCGGATCCGGCTCGCACCACCCTCGCTGCCCCCGGTAGCGGAAGCAAAATGCTAGCGGAAGTAAAGTGCAAAATGCTGCCGTAAATGCATCCACAGCTGTTGTAAACACATTTACGACAGCCATGGGTGCATTTATGGCAGCGTTTTCTGCATATGCGGGTGCATTTTAGTTCTGCTTCCAGTGGGAGGAACCATGTGACCAGCCCGCTGAACCACATGACGGGCCCACGGCCCGAAAAGTTTGGGAACCCTTGGTCTACACAATCAATAGAGCTCATAAAAATTACTTTCTGAATACAGGCTCATGGGAAATTGTAGACATTATAGTTCAAAAAAGGAACTTTCCTAAGCTAACAATAAAGGGTTAAAACAAACTCTCTGCAATTCAGATACACAATTTGAGATGCCAGATTTTTATATATATAAATATATATATATATTGGGGGGGGGACTAGCTTTGAAACATCCTGTTGGCTAAAATGGACTCCCAGGATTCTCTCCTGTTTTCATTCTCTGCAGAAAAGATATTAGAAAAGCAACTTCAAGGTTGTCAATTAAAGGAGAGAACAGATGGAAAACCAGTCTTTCATGGTTCTACTATGCACAGCACAATCAGAACAAGAGCAACTCCTTGATGCAATTCAATAAACAATCACAGCAGTCTTCCACACAGCAGCTCTATGACCACTGTCCAACATTTAGGCAAGGGAGGAGACTCCAGTGGACTCAAAGCCATGCCCAACCAGATGCATCAAAGAGGGGGTGGTGCAGGAAGCAGATTACAGGAGCAACAGAAGAACAACTTGACAATTTTTGTTTGGAGCAAGAAAACTGGAAAGAGGAGAGAGAGAGAGAGAGAGAGAGATGGAAAGAACAAGGCCTTCATGAGATAAAGGACATAACAGTGGAGGAATCAAAAATGGTACAAAGAACAGGACAGGATAAACATCTGATTTTAATGTTTGAGAGGATCTGTTTCTGTTTTCTCCAAGAGACATCTATTTGTGTAAGAACTATTGAAGTGAGTTTCATTCATAGCAAACAAATCTAATACAGGAAAACCCAATGATTTTGTGTTACATATTTAGATAGTCTGCTTAGCCCAAGCCTCTGCTTTAGGGGATCTCTTACATTCTAAATTTATTACACAAAATTTAAAACTAGAATAACTAATGGAATTAATCAGCATATCAGACAAGTAGCACAGAACCATGTTAGGTATAAACAGCTTCCAAAGAAAATCTTAGCAACTCTCTAGTTGTGATCAGATAGGCTGTACTCTTCTTTCTGCAATATATTTTTGCTCTCTTAGTGCAAAGGCTTTTTCTGATGTTTATTTTCCCTCCCCATTAGTGATAAGAACAATGGTGAGATCAGCTTGAACTGCTTCACCTGCCTCTGAAAGTATGACACTATCTGAAAGTTTGTTCATGGTAAAACTTGGTTTGGGCTGATCACTGTGACAGATATTGGGAAACAAAGAGATCTCTTCCTAATCCTAACAAAGTCCACAGACTGGGATACCACTGAAAGATGGGATCTCAGCTCCTGGAATGAGCTTTCTCATAAGCAGCTCCACCTGGTACATAGTCTATTAATACAGCATGTACCAGACTAGTCCATAGTCTATTAATACAGCATGTACCAGACAATCATGGATTTCTAAAATCAGACCATTCATTTAGATTTCTTGTTAAGGTACCTACATTTCCTTAAAGCAGTGATGGCAAACCTTTTAGAAACCGAGTGCCCAAACTGCAACCCCAAGCCCACTTATTTATCTCAAAAGTGCCAACACAGCAATAGGGGAGGAAGGAAATGCTCCCATTGGGCTGCTGGGCAGAGGGGCGGGGCAAAGTCTGTGCTGGGGTGACTGTACCCACAGAGAGGGCTCCATGTGACACCTCTGGCACATGTGCCATAGGTTCACCACCACTGCCTTAAAGGAATCTCCTGTAGTTTGTTCTTCTGGGCATGTGGAAAAATTGATCCACTAGCTCTTTTGTAAGCACTGTGACCATTTCTATTTCTTAAAATAACAATATAGGTCAGGAGTTCAATTCCCGAGTATTGCAGGACGGAATGAGCTCCAATCTTTGTCCCAGCTCCTGCCAACCTAGCAGTTCGAAAGCAAGAAATTGCAAGTAGATAAATAGGGACCACTTAGGTGGGAAGGTAAACAGCGTTCTATACGTTCTGGTGTCTAGTCATGCCTGCTACATGACCACGGAAATGTCTGCAGAAGCAGACAGCACTGGCTCTTCGGCTTTGAAACAGATGAGCACTGAACCCTAGAGTCGGATATGACTGGCTTTCGAGCAAGAGAAACCTTTACCTTTACCTTTAAGTGTTTATCAGGTTTTAAACAAGTGTGATCACTTTGTGTTTCAGTTTAGGGGACTCAAAGAAACTTGTGTCGCTCCAAGTCCTTTTACCTCAGGTGACCTGGATGAATTCCTGACCCTTGAATGGCCTAATGAAAAGAGGAATCCACTGAAGCTGCTTAGACAAGTCATTATGAGCATTTGATGCAACTGCTTGCTCCTGTGTAATGACACTACTACTTTCTATTGTAGTTGCAAGAGCAATGTTACAGCTCCTTTTGGCTTTCCTCTGGTCTTTGGGCCCTAGTTCTCTTTAAAATCAGCTATCAGATCGGATGGAAAAAAATTATCCTCATTGCGAGCATCACCATCATAGAAAGCAACCTTCTTTGCCTCTGGAACGCAAAGGTATTCAACCTAAACTGCACTCTATGAGTGAATGGATTTCTTAACAGTAGGGTACTCATGTCTATTTCCAATACCCTGCTCCTTTTAGAGGAAAATGTTTTGCCCTAGAAATACTTGATAGCTACTTCATAATTCACACCTCCATTTTTCATTGTCTATCCATCTCCCCCCCCCCCCCTGCCAGACTTCAAACAGATCGCTATCCCTTGAAAGGTTTCAAAGACTGCCTCCTAGAGTTGCATTTTGACAATTTTCTTAAGCTTCTATTGCAATAGCATGATATGGAAATTTATACAGTACTGTACCTGGAAGACTTTACTAGGGTGGCCAATTAAGACATTACAGTGGTATTTCTTTTGGATACTGGGTCACAGTTCTACTCACTTCTCCAAAGTTTTAGTTTTTTAAAAGCCAGATAACTGCAGTGAGCATCACACCATGTCCTCTCCTCAAGTCATGAAAGGTTAACAAATGCATACCTCCCCCTGCAACTTTTCTCTCACCTGAAACATACTCTCTTTATTAGCCCTGGTGGCACAGTGCTTAAACTGCTGTACTGCAGCCAAAACGTTGTGAGTTCACTCCTGACTGGACCAAGGATGATTCAGCCTTCTATCCTTTCCAGGTCGGTGCACTGAGCATGTTGAGGGCGAAATACTAATTAACTTGTGAACCGCCCAGAGAGTACACTAAGCCCTATGGGGCAATATCTAAGTGTAATTATTAATTGCTATTAAGTCTAAGAACCTTAACAACACTGCCAACAGTGATTTGGTAAGCGTACTCTCTCCTTCTTTTAATCTCTTTTAATCTGTAGGGGTTTGAGCAATTTTTGGTGACAGTTTTAATGGGGTTTTTAAAATGTGATTGGTTTTATTTTCTGTGAGCTGCTCAGAGTCTTCGGAGTTGGGCGGCAATATAAATCAGAAAAATGCATAAACAAATAAAAACAAAAAGATATGTTTCTTGCACTGGAAATCCTCAAACGAAAGTAGACAAAACAGTCAAAGTGACCGTTGGATCCTACCAGTTGTAGTCCAGAACACGCTGTGTGAATGTGGAGAGAGACAGAATCCAGCTCATTGACTGGTCTGCCGATTACTGCCAGGAAGAGCATGCATGCACCGACGAGGGCTTAAATTTGGCCAATGGCAAAGCTAAGGAAGTGGCTTCATGTAGGCAGTCCAGGGTTTGATCAGGAGACGAAAGCTAGCACAGCAACTTTCCTGAGCATCGCGCCCCCCTGACACACCTGCACTGAAACAGAGCCGTTTTCCTTGAGCACCAAAGATGCTTCACCCATCCTCATCCCAGCAGGAGGAGGCGAGTGTGCCCCAAAAGCTGAGCAAAATTGGCGTGAAATGCAGAATAAAGGGATAATTCAGGGACTGCAGTGGCTCAAGTGCCTAAGACGCTGACTGGGAGGCGGAAAGTCAGCGGTTTGATTCCCGAGTACTGCAGGACGGAATGAGCTCCCGTCTTTGTCCCAGCTCCTGCCAACCTAGCTGTTCGAAAGCAAGGAATTGCAAGTTGATAAATAGGGACCACTTCGGTGGGAAGGTAACAGCATTCCGGTGACTAGTCATGCCTGCCACATGGCCACGGAAAACGTCTGCAGAAGCAGACAGCGCTGGCTCTTCGGCTTTGAAACAGAGATGAGCGCTGAACCCTAGAGTCGGAAACGGCTGGCTTTCGAGCAAGGGAAACCTCACCCGTGCAATTAGTGCGTCCGGTGCCAATCCAGTAGCACGGAGAGGGCGGGTGCAGGCGATACTATATAACTAACACCGGCACTGTCTCCTTCCTACTCACCGACCGGCGTCCTTGCAGCAGCCACCAGCACCACGGCTTCCCTTGCAGCATCCATGACGCTTCTCAGCTTCTGCAGCGGCCAGCCTCCCCGTCCGTCCCTGCTCGGTGCCTCTGCTCGCATCCTCCTCGCACCTCCCCATGGCCCCACTCTCGAGACCGGGCGCTCGCGTCCCCATTGGCTAGGCGCGTCTACTCCTTCCTGACGTCACCACCCGGCGATGGTCACGTGACCAAGCCGGGGCGACGTGGTTGGTTGGTAGGTGGGCGGAAAATAAACAGCAAAGGGGGGAGGGGAGGAACCTAGGAAGGTTCGTCTCGCGGGCCACCGACCGACCGCTGGAGGTTCCAGGGTCGGTGGGAAGGGAATCGGGAAGCCTTGGCTCAACACCGTCGGCTACGCACACGTTGTGCAAACAATTACACACCTCACCCACGCACCCCAGGGCAGTGGCTCAAGTAGCTAAGACGATTCCCGACTCGTACTGCAGGACGGAATGAGCTCCCGTCTTTGTCCCAGCTCCTGCCAACCTAGCAGTTCGAAAGCAAGACATTGCAAGTAGATCAATAGGGACCATTTCGGTGGGAAGGTAAAAAACAGCGTTCCGTGCGCTCCGGTGTCTAGTCATGCCTGCCACATGACCACGGAAAACGTCTGCAGAAGCAGACAGCGCTGGCTCTTCGGCTTTGAAACAGAGATGAGCACTGCACCCTAGAGTCAGATACGACTGGCTTTCGAGCAAGGGAAACCTTTAACTTTAACCTTACACCCCAGTGCAGTTTTGAAGCGGTAGCTGTGTCATTCTGTGCAAGCATAGCAGAGTAAACAAAACCCAAAAAATGACCTTAAAAATGTAATGTTTGAAGTGGTAGCAATGTTAGTCTGTGCATCCACGAAAGCTAACATTAAAATACCTGTACAGCCTTTAAGGTGCCACAAGTTTTTTTGTCTTGTTTTGTTTAATCTCTGAAAAGCCCCCTAGGCATACTTTTCACCCTTGGAACTTGGGGTGGAGTTTGGGAAATGTCTCATTTAACCCTTAACCTAAACTTGCAAAAAGGATCCAGAAGAAATCTCTTACCTGTTTGTTTATTTTATTTTTTCTGCTGGGAGTTGGAACCCATTGCCAGGAAAGCAGCACTTGGGTGGTTTTCTTCACATTCTTTAGTTTTCATAGTGTGATGAACTTCATTTCCTGGGGCAAACTCTATGATATTCTCCAGATGCTGCCACAATATGGAATATTTTAGTTTGAGTAGCTGAAAGCCCTGTGTTGCAAGAAGACCAGTTGAGCTGAGAAACAGCAGTAGATCCAAAATCTCACTAACTTTTTAGAGAGTAAACAATACAAAAAGACAAAAATGTGGCACTTTAATGACTAACTGCTGTATTTTAATGCTAACTTTCATGGATCAAGTCCACTTTGTCAGACATAAGAGTGAGACTTCATGGCATCAATTTATACACATCAGGTACAATAGATGGCTAACATAACATAAGTTTACAAATCAGTATGGCTTTTTGCAACTTGTAATGACAGAAGATCCCTTATTGGTATTCAGATTTGCTGTGAGGTTAGTAGAGGGATGCATGCCATTAAGGTTAAGGTAAAGGTCACCCTTGCTCGAAAGCCATATCCGACTTGTCATATCCGAAAGTCATATCCGACTTGAGGGTTCAGTGCTCAACTCTGTTTATAGCCAAAGAGCCAGTGCTGTTTGCATCTTCAGACGTTTCCGTGGTCATGTGGCAGGCATGACTAGACATCAGAGTGCACGAAACGCTGTTTACCTTCCCACTGAAGCAGTCCCTATTTATCTACTTGCAATTTCTTGCTTTCAAACTGCTAGGTTGGCAGGAGCTGGGACAGAGTCTAGAGTTCATTATATCATGCAGTACTCGGGTATCGAACTGCTGGCCTGCCGCTTTCCAGTCAGCGTCTTAACATATTTGCTAATGAGTTTACCATTCAGACCTAGCACCTTTTGACAAAGCTATGTTAAAGTAGACAGAGGTGTGAGTGACCCAGGCAGAGCACCAAGTCTTTCCTTTGTTTTGTCAGGTGGTCCGAGGCTATGGATGAGAGTCACTGACCATCCTTCTGAAGTTTTGTAAATGTGATAGGGGGAAATTGCAGCATATAACAACCTGTTGGTTGTGGCATATCACATTTGATAATGTCCCAGAAACCTTTGACTAATACTGTATTCAAATCTTTGAGATGGGTGTCCAGCATATTCTACTGTATATTTTATCTTTGCTGTCTCTCTGGATCCTCGTCTTGTAATTTTTCTATTCCAGAATGGCAATTTTCAAGTCTTGTGCAGAGTGTTCAGGTAGCGTGAAATGATTTGAAACAGGTTTCTGTGTATTAGCATTCCTGATTTATGTCCATTAACTTTTGCAGATACTGTTCTGCTTGACCTGTTTAGAGTGCAGAGGGGTATTGTTGGCAAGAGATGGTACAAATCACATTGGCAGAAGAACAAGTAAAACTGGCCTTAATGTTGTGTGTGACGTTATTGGGTCCAGTAATAGCGTTGCCAGAGTAAATGTGGGGGCATAGCTGGCATCTGAGTTTGTAGCTAACTTTTTTATCTGAACCAAGATTTTACTCTGGTTTTCAATGGTGTAAGTCTACTAAAATTAAGGAGGTAATGGTTTAGGTATCTGGTTTTAGGTATTCTGTGGATGAGGCAGGGCACTGCACAATAAAAGCCTCACACTCGGAATTAGATTAATGTCAGATCAGATAGTCTGGTGCCTGATCACAGCTGGAAGACCCTACAGAACTTTATAGACCTATGAGAAAAAGTCAGAAGCCTGTGTTCATCACAGTTGGCATATGCGCCAATAAATTATTAAATCCAAAAGGAGCCAAATAATTATTCCCAATCATATCAAAATTCAACTAAATTGCATGGTACCTAGTTGAAAGTTCTATCAGTGTTGCAATAATTCCAAGCAAAATCAAATTGCCTATTTCTATAAATTTTATTTATCTACATTGCTTCTATGTTCGGTAAGTACAAAAATACTTGAAGGTTGTGTAAACATCCAAACGTTTTACAGCTATGAAAAAACTGTAGGCATAAGTTAATGCTTAAAATGTACAAAAACTAAACTACTCTCCTACTTGTTTGTTACTGCTACCATTTCTGATGTTGGATTTGTACTTCTCTGTGCTGTTGTGGGATGCTAGCTTATCTATCATATGTAGAAGGCAAAAGGGCATGGCCGGTAGGTAGTCACGTGTATCACATTGATAGAGTAACACTGAATGAAGCCTCATATTCTGGTTGATATTGTTAGATCTTGTCTTTTCAATTGGTCTTTTTGCCTGTTGCAGGGTTTGGCCGCTGTGTTTTGTAGCCAATTGTTGTTGCTAAATATCTACTTTGTATTAAGGGGATGGGACTGCGGTGGCTCAAGTGGTTAAGATGCTGAATTTGACTAGAAGGTCAGCAGGTCAGCAGTTCAAGACCCGAGTACTGCATGACAGAATGAGCTCCCGTCTCTGTTCCAGCTCATGCCAACCTAGCAGTTTGAAAGTAAGAAATTGCAAGTAGATAAATAGGTACCACTTGATGGGAAGATAAACAGTGTTCCGTGCACCCCGGTGTTGAGGCATGCCTGCCACATGTCCATGGAAACATCTGCAGACACAGACAATACTGACTCTTTGGCTGTAAACAGAGATGAGCACTGAACCCTAGAGTCAGATACAACTGGCTTTCGAGTAAAGGAGACCTTTACCCTTATTAAGGGTATAGGCCTAGCAACCATAGCCTGAAAAAAAGAGGACAAACTGAACTGTAATCAAATGAGAGTACATTTTAGTGGTTTTAGGTAGGAGATAAATAAGTGACATACTGTACTTTGCACTCTGTCACTTTTTCTTCTCTCTTTTAAAACAGACTTTGAAAGTCACAAATGCTGATTGGCATCAAGTTATACATGTGACGGCATGCTTGCTTTAGCCATCCAATAGTGAAATTCAGTTTATATGACCTTTCTCTGGCTACTGTTTCATTCTGGGATTTTGATGATATAACTAACAACAGAGGGACAGTTAAAAATTGACTAGCTGATTACCCGGCGTTGCTCAGGCTCACACACACACACACACACACACACACACACACACACACACACACACACACACACACACACACACACACACACATTCAGATGCTCCCCCCCGCCGAGGGGATTTCTACCCCCCTCACATGTGCACGCACACACGCAATACAGACGCGTGCGAGGGTGGGTGGGATTTCCCTCTCCCTCTCTTCTCCCTTTCACCCGTTGATTGCTCTGTGGCTGGCAGGCAGCACGCACATGCACACAGTCACACAGAGATTGACACGCACGCAGACGCACAGACACACACACAGTGTGTAGGGGGGTTGGATTTCTACCCCCTCTATCACACGCACGCGTGCACACGCGACGCAGACGTGCACACGGGGTGGGATTTCTCCCTCTCCCTTTTACCCGTTGATTGCCCTGTGGCTGGCAGGCAGCACAGACACCCGCCTGCCCACCCGCACACACACTGATTGACACATGCACAGACACACACATGCACACACACAGAGAGACACAGAGAATGATGGGGTGGATTTTCCCCCCTCACACACACACATGCTCTTCACACACACGTGCTCGCAGGGTGGGATTTCTTTCTCCCCCTCTCTCTTTGTCTCACCCCTTGATTTCCCTGTGGCAGGCAGGTGGCGATCCCCAGCCAGCTCCACTCCTCCCCTTGCAGTGTCAAGAGAAGCTCTCGAAACAGTGATGGGGAAAAGGGGAGCTGACAGTCAGGCCGCACTTCCTCCGGGAACACGTGTTCCCAGATGAAGTGCGGCCTGACTGTCAGCTTCTCTTTTTTCCCTTTGCTGTTTCGAGAGTTGCTCTCGACACAGCGATGGGGAAAAGGGGAGCTGACAGTCAGGCCGTATTTCCTCCGGGAATGCGTGTTCCCGGATGAAGTGTGGCCTGACTGTCAGCTTCTCTTTTTCCCTTTGCTGTTTCAAGAGTTGCTCTCGACACAGTGATGAGGAAAAGGGGAGCTGACAGTCTAGCTGCACTTTGTCTGGGAATACTCTTTCCCGGATGACGTGCGGCCTAACTGTTGACTCCCCTTTTCCCCATCACTGTGTTGAGAGCAGCTTTCGAAACAGCGATGGGGAAAAGGAAAGCCGACAGTGAGGCCGCACTTCGTCCGGGAACGAGCGTCCCCGGATGAAGTGCAGCCTGACTGTCAGCTTTCCTTTTTCCCATCACTGTTTCAAGAGCTTCTCTCAACACAGTAAGGGGAGGAGGGGAGCTTTCCCCATCGCTGTTTCGAAAGCAGATCTTGACACAGAGATGGGGAAAAGGAGCTGACAGTCAGGCCGCACTTCGTCTGAGAACGCACGTTCCCAGACCAAGTGCGGCCTGACTGTCATCTCCCCTTTTCCCCATCACTGTGTTGAAAGCAGCTTTCAAAACAGCGATGGGGAAAAGGGGAGCCGACAGTCAGGCCACACTTCTGGGAACGCACGTCCCCAGACGAAGTGCGGCCTGACTGTCAGCTTTCCTTTTTCCTATCGCTGTGTCAAGAACTTCTCTTGACACAGCGAGGGGAGGAGGGGAACTTTCCCCATCGCTGTTTTGAGAGCTGCTCTTGAAACAGCGATGGGGAAAAGGGGAGCTGACAGTCAGGCCGTACTTCATCCGGGAACGCGCATCCGCAGACTAAGAATGGCCTGACTGTCGGCTCCCCTTTTCCCCATCACTGGGTCAAGAGCAGCTCTCGACACAGCGAGTGAAGGAGGGGAGCTTTCCCCATCGGTTTCGAGAGCAGCTCTCGACACAGTGATGGGGAAAAGGGGAGCTGACAGTCAGGCTGCACTTCATCCGGGAACCCGCATTTCTGGACAAAGTGTGGCCTGACTGTCATCTCACCTTTCCCCCATTGCTGTGTCAAGAGCAGCTTTCGAAACAGCAATGGGGAAAAGAGGAGCCGACAGTCAGGCCGCACTTCATCCAGGAATGCGTGTCTCTAGACGAAGTGCAGCCTGACTGTCAGCTTTCCTTTTTCCCATCGCTGTTTCGAGAGCTTCTCTTGACACAGCGAGGGGAGGAGTGGAGCAGGCTGGCCGTTCTTTGTCCGGGGACGCACGTTCCCGGATGAAGTACAGCCTGACTGTCAGCTTCCCTTTTTTCCCCTTCGCTGTTTCAAGGAATGGCTCAAAACAGCAGAGGGGAATGGCAGGGTGAGAGGCAGGCTGAGGGTGGGAGGGGCGGCAGGGCAGAGGCAGCGTCTACGGCGGTGCCTTGCCCGG
Organism: Bradypodion pumilum; assembly: GCA_035047305.1. Lineage (NCBI taxonomy): Eukaryota > Metazoa > Chordata > Lepidosauria > Squamata > Chamaeleonidae > Bradypodion > Bradypodion pumilum. The sequence continues at coordinate 97,017,681 of JAWDJD010000001.1, forward strand.
CCATGTCCTCAGGTGGTGTGGAAGGGGCGGCAGGGCAGAGGCAGCACCTACGGCAGTGCCTTGCCCGGCCGCATTCTCAGCCAGGGAGGGCCTTCAGCTGTAGCGTGCACACAATGCGGCCATTATTTTTAGCTTTCGCACGCTGGTTGTCCCGCCTCCTCCATGCTCATGGCCTTCTGCCTGATTGGCTGAGGCATGCCATGGCACGGAAGATGCTGGGGAGCGTTTTTTTGTTGGTGTTGTTCGTGATTCGTGAGGACGGTGCCCCACTCTCGGCTTCCGGACCCTTGCAGGAGTGTTTTCAGGGACCAAAGGTAGGTGTGGAGGGCACATTACGGAATAGGCTGGATGGGTGTGGCCATGCATGCGGGACACGCACGGCCACATCCTATTCTTATAGGTAAAGATTCAATGCAACATAGGAAGAATTCTGAATGTTCTAAAATGGTATTTAAATGCATACTGCTAGGAGTAATCTTATAGCACTACTACAAGAAAAGGTGAAATTGCCAATGTCACTAAATGCAAATTTTAGAAATGTTGGTAAATTAGCAACCAGGAATGCTGAAAGGTCCTTCGGGATTGAACGCTAGCAAAATGAATACATCTTTCTATGGGCACTATATAAAAGTTAGCAGAATAGGGGCAGGGAATATGGACTTTGCTTATGTCTGAAGAACTAAGGTACTCTAAAGCCTTACCTGGACAGTACCCAACATGTCTATTTTGTAAAAAGATTAAAAATATAATAACTTGCACACTTTCATTAATGTCTCATATGACTGCATTTTCTACAGCAGAGAATTTCCCAACTGCTCAGTTACAGTAGCGAATAGATATATTGCTAACTGAAAACAGTATGCAAAATATTAGAGACAATGTAGTACTCCAGGTCTGTCAACAAATTGTGCATCAACTTTATATCAGAATAATGGTCAAATCTCAAAGTAATGTTTCTGGATTGCTATTTTGTTTCTCATTAAATACTGGCTTTTGTTTGGTTTATTTATAGGCAAGGTATCGGTGGGCTGGACATGTGTGCCTCTTAAAAGGTTGACACAAGCTATCACAGAGTGGATACCACTTGACATAAAGAAACCACTAGGAAGACCAGAAACCAGATGGGAAGACCAATTCAGGGCAAAGTTTCCAAGGCCCAGGATTAGACTGGCACAGGATTGGAAACAGTGGGAGACGATGCTTCAATCAGCCACGTCAAACTGACGTGTGAAACACAGATCAACCAAGGATTCTGTATTCCTTTGTCTTGCCACAAAAACAAGCTACGCTTCAAAGAGGGTCACATGAACTGTGAGCAAAAGACCCAACTTCCTGTGGAAGCGGCATCATTACACCAAGAAATCTTTTTGCTTTTCATAAGGAAAAAAAAGCCTGGCAGACCAGCTGCCATGAACATTTTAATGCATGAATCATGAAACCTCGCAGTTTTTTGTTTTTGTTTTTGATCCAATAGCACTAGAAGGAGGGCCTTCTCTGTACCTGCTCCAGTCTAGTGGAACCTCTTGCCGATCGAGTTGCGCATCCAGGCAGAGCTGCCGGCCTTCAGAAAGGGCCTTAAAACCTGGTTAGCGCAGCGGGTGTGGGACACTGCTGGTGTGGTAGCCCCCCTCCCCTCACTGGCTTATATAAGGCCGTCCGAGTTTTTCAATTTTATAGGGAGGGCAGTAGTGGGCATCAGCAGGTTCACACCAGTTCGCCAGAGCCAGTAGCAGAGATTCTGGCTGGCCACACCCATCCAAGTTTTGGAATCAAGTAGCCCTAATTTGGGTGCAACGCAGGGCTTTCCCTCTGGCCACAGTGTGGTAGTAAATTTTTTGGGTGCCCACCACTGAGGGAGGGTGTTTTAATCTGGTTTTAATGGTTTTTAAAGTTTTAATTGTTTAGTTCTGTATGATGGAGACGTTTTGTATTTTGAACTTTTGATACTGTTGAGAGCCGCCTGGAGTTGCTTCAGCGAGGGAGGTGGCAATATAAATACAGTAAATAATAAATAAATAAAGATATCATCTGCCTCCTGCATTTATTTATTTTTGCATTCTTACCAAGTAACCAAGTAAGTAAGGTTACTTACCAAGTAACCAAGTAAGTAAAGGTTATATAGGTTACTTTTCTCTTCATTGGGGACACAAGGCGGCTCACAAAATTAAGAAAAAATCAAATTTAAACGGAGTATTTATACAATTAAAAAAGAATTAAATGTAATAGTTAAAATATATTAAATATTAAAACATTAAAAACTTTTAAAACATTAAAAACATTAAGGTAGACAACAACGTAACTAAAACAGCTTCCTAGGACTGTTACAATTGTTAAAAGCCTGTTTGAAGAGATGAGCTTTCACCTATTGGTGGAAGGATAAAAGGGAAGACAACTTAACCTTCTGAAGGAATGCATTCCATAACCATAATTTTGTTGTTAATCAGTATTTAAATATTGTATTCTTGAGTCTTGTCATTTCCAGTTATATTTTTACCAAGCATTTTTTAAGGTTCCCAGTCAACTATTAGGTCTATCCACCTATCTATCTATCCACCTATCTATCTATCCACCTATCTATCTATCTATCTATCTATCTATCTATCTATCTATCTATCTATCTATCTATCTATCTATCCCTATAAATCTGTGTGTTAACCGTTGGAATGTGACAAAGGATGTTGCACCAGGCCCCACTAGCCCCAACGAGCCTCCGTGCACTCGCCCGACCGGGGTTCGCAGGTAACTGTCGGGTTGAATTTTGCACCAGTGGGGCAGGAGCCCCCCAACCGCAAACAAAAAGAAAGGACTCCATTTCCCAATGTTCCTTGGGCCGCGCCGCGCCACAGCCAATCAGGCTGAAAGGCGCGAGCAAAAGAAATGTTTGGAGACGCGCCACAGCCAATCAAAATGAAGCCGCAGGAAAAAATGCTGCACAAATGGTAAACAAACCCAAAACTACAAGCCCCAGCGTCCTGCGCGCCATGAGCGCGCAGAACGCTGAGGAAGCCAGCGTGCGAAAAATAAAAATAAAAAACACACTGGGAGCGCAAAGGAACTGCCCGGTGCCTTTACTTTCCGAATAAGTGTTTTGCTTTCAAGGGAGGGCGAAGGTATCATTGTCTTCATCAACCCTTGAAAGTGAACCCATTCCCAGGTAAGCAAAGCCAGCGGACGGCACTCCGCCCACTGACTTTACTTACCCCAAAAGTTTTACGCTTTCAAGCGGGGGCAAAGGCAATGGTGCCTTGCCCCCCCCTTGAAAGTGAACCCATTCCCGGGTGAGCAAAGCCAGCGGAAGGCGCTATGCCCGCTGACTTTACTTACCCCAAAAATGAACCAGAAATTCAAAAAAACAAAAATCACAAACAAAAACATCCAAAAATAACAAAAATCAAACCCAAAAATAAGACCAAGAACAAACACACAGAACCCCCCCCCCCAAAAAACACACACACTACAAACACCCAAAAGAAATTAAACCAGAGAACTCACCCAAACGAACTTCCTCCACGACGTCCAGAACTGAAATGAGGAAAGAAAGAGACTACTTACTGGAAGAAGCGACACCCAGAGGCCAGTAGAGAAAAATAGTAAAAGTAAAAGAAAACCTCAGCAGCAGCACCCAGAGGCCACAGGAGAAAATACAGTCAAAAATATTCACTAAAAAAAATCTAAAATTTCTAAAACATTTCTTAAATCCTGTATACTCAAAAAAACAACAACATCTAAACACAGTTTAAAAACATTGAATTAGAAAAACACATACTTACACATTTTTAAAATCATTATCCAAGGTACAACTATTTAAAAAATTCACATAGAAAAACATTATTTGGTTAAAAAAAATAATTGTAAAAAATTATATCATCCTTTCCTCCTTTTTTTTAATCAAAAAACAAACAAACCAAAAAAAGCTGATCACAGTTTATAACAGCCCGTGCATATAAATAAACATTTTAAAAATCACAAAACCTTTCAACACCATTTAAAACAGCCCGGCACTATTTGTTCAAGAAAAAACAAAACAAACCCTTTACTATCCAACACAATTTAACATATTTTTATATCACAATACACATTAAAAAAAACTTCCAAAACAATTTAAAACAGCCCGGCACCGCCGGGCAAAATCTGCTAGTTCTTAATATTTTGTTAGAATTCCACAAAATAGGATACATATCTGTCAGCTCTGCTTTGATTTGGATTCCTGCACTAAGCAGAGGGTTGGGCTTGATGGCCTCATTGGCCCCTTTCAGCTCAGATATTCTAGGATTCTACCTCATATTACCTCACCTCCCTTAATAATATATATTAGACTTCAGGGTTAATATACACATACTGTATACTGTATTTTGTTCCTCCTTGTATAGGGATCACTTTTGTAACTTATGGCCATCCAACTAAATAAGGTATATGGATATTTTTTTAACCACTCAGTATAAATTCCAATCCTCAAGAAAGGAGACATCAAGGAATGCAATAACTGCAAAACCATTGCTTTAATTTTCCATTCAAGCAAGGTGATGCTCAAGGTGCTGCAAATTAAGCTTTATGTTCTATCTTCTGTGGATAGAAAAATGCCTTATGTTCAAGCTGGATTCTGAAAAGAGGCACCTGAGGTCATATTGCAAATATCTGTTGGATACTGGAACACACTAAAGAATTTCAAAAGTTAGTCTAGTAGGCTATATACCTGTAGACTATGGCAAAGCCTTTGACTGTGTGGTTAATGAGGAACTATGGGTGGTTCTGAAAGAAATGGGGTATGTCTCAATGATTATTCTGATGTGTAATCTATATTATGGGCAAGAATATGAATGGGACAGAATATGGTGAGACAGAATGGTTTCTTACAGGTAAAGGTGTCAGGTAAGGATGCTTTTTATCCTACCTGTTCAATCTGTATGCAGAACATATGCAGAAAACCAAACTAGATTCAGATGAAAGAAGAGTGAAAAAAAAATTTTTTTTGGGGGGGGATATCAGTAATTTAAGAGATGCAGATTATATCGTCTCCTGAGTTTTGTCACTCTATCCACTATATTGCATTGGGTTTCCACATGTAGTATACAATGTGAGAAGATTCTTTCCCACCCTCAAGTTTGTTTAACATTCAAACTTCAATGCTGCACCAAAAGCTGAAAAGCAAATTTCTGAAGATGGTGACTGTGAATCTTTTTATAAAGGCACATGAGAGTCAACGCTCACTGATTTCAAAGTTGGCTATCATGGCGTGACATCCATACCCAATAGTTCCACGAGACACTTTCTGGGCCTGAGCCCTTTCGGCAGGCAAAGTCCTCATCAGCCCCAGGTCACTATTAATGAAGTACATTAAAACCCTGACTTACATATGTCGCGAGTTACATAAAATTCAACTTACATAATGATTTTTGCACTAAAACAATGTCCCGATTTACATAACACAATTTCCTATGGGTTTGCTTCAAGTTACGTAAAAAATTGTTTTTCCGATGGGGTTGCTTCGATTTACATAAATATTATTTTCCTATGGGTTTGCTTCGAGTTAAGTAAAAATTCATTTTTCCTATGGGTTTGCTTCAAGTTAAGTAAAAAAATGATTTACATAAAAGCCTACAGAACAGACTATTTACGTAAGTAGGGGTTTTACTGTACAGTAAAACCCCTACTTATGAAAAAAAGTCCGTTCCGTAGGCTTTTGCTTAATTCGGTTTATGTAACATTATTATTATTATTATAGGTTTATTTATATACCGACTTATTCAAACCCATCGGGTGACTCAAGGCGGTTTCCAACAAATAAAAAGTACAATATAAATACAAGAGCAATACAATATAAAGTACAATATAAAAATTGGCAATTAAAAATATACAATAAATATACTGAATACAAAAACAGAAAGCAAAAAGTACATTTTGACACAATCTCAGTAAAATACAAAGTTTAAACAATACAATTCACTGGAAGGGTCCAGCGAGTCTGATGGCTCCGGCACGGCTGCCTCACAGCTGGGGCCAGTCTCTTGCTCCCACCTCCCCGCTCTCACCAGGGCAAGCATCTGGCGGCATTGGCGGATCCGGCATGGCAGGTCTTCTAATGGCTGCGCCGGGCGCCTCACAGCTTGGCCAGTCTCGCACCCGCTGATGTTGGAACCGGAGGCAGCGGCTTTTCAGGGCCCCACAATGATGATCCTCAGCTGGGCCCAGCTGCGCTCCCACGCACCGTGGCTGGCCAGACCACGGGAGGGGGGTGAGGTGCCGCACATCTTTCCTCCTGGCCGGCCGCTGGTCGAGCAGAGATGGTGGTCTCGGCGGCGAAGCCAAGCGGCTCCTGAGGGTGTTGAGACTGCCCTCAGGTGTCGCTTGTCTTCCCTCTCGGCCGGCCGCCGGTCGAGCGGAGAAGATGGTGAAGCAAACCCATAGGAAAAATTATTTTTTTACGTAACTCGAAGCAAACTCATAGGAAAAATGAAAATTTTATGTAAATCGAAGCAAACCCATAGGGAAATGAATTTTTATGTAACTCGAAGCAAACCCATAGGAAATTGTGTAAATTGGGACATGGTTTTAGCACAAAATCATTATGTAAATCGAATTTTATGTAACTCGGGGCATTTGTAAATCGGGGTTTTACTGTACTTCCCTCCATCAAGATGGATTCAAGTGGAATTTGCTGCCTGATGATTGGCGTTGAGTTGTTGGCAGCATGATCTACTCTACTCTGTTACCATAGCATGGGGTGCCCAAACTACAGCCTGGGGGCCGAATCTGGCCCCCCCATGCCAATTCATCCGGCCCACGAAGCCCTCATCGTTGTTGGTTTTTGTGTGTGTGTGTGTGTGTGTTTCAATAAACATGCTGGGTTCTTAAAGCTACTGAAACTGGAATAACATATAGCAGAGAACACACAGATGGTTCACAGGATTTCATGAGTGGAAAGATTACTGTCATTTCCCATAGGAAGAGTAATAGTGTAATGGTGGCAGTCCTTACTGAAGGATACAGGAGAAAGTTGATATGTCTCAGAAAGGGTGTGATGCTTTCCTGGCACAAAGATCCAAGACATATCAGACAAGTTTCAACACTTATCAAAGCTAATGACATAATCTTTTCCTTCTGATACATGTAGAAACAAAGAATATTACCAGCTATCAAATAATGCAAGTGACTATTTGGGTCTGGGTAGGAAAGTAAGGAGTTTGGGGGGACTGGTGATATTTCTGTCACATCTCCCTGTTGAAGATCATAGCCCAGCTACAGAGAGAAAAGTAGAATGGGCTGCACAGATGGTGCTGTTACGAGAGGGCTGGTTTCTTGGATCACAGTCTCAGCTTCCACAAAGAAGGATTTCTGGCAAAAGATGGGTTGCACCTCACAAGGTTTATCAAGGAGTCTAAGTCTAATTGAATGGTTTTAAACTGTGTCCTGGGGGAGGGGAAAGCTACCTTTCAGAAGACATGGCAATATCAAGCACCAGAGAAAGTAATGTCAGGGTGTGTCTACATTGTTAAAAACTCCTGCAGCTCAATTGGCTTGGGATGAATATAATTTACACACACCTAAACTCACAGTATTTTGTCTGCCAAGTGGTTTATTTTAAATCACCAGATGAGGGTCATTTATTTTACACCACTACTTGTATCTGTGTAAAATACATCAATTTGGAGTGTGTTTGCCATTGTGTGTTAGTGTTTATCTTGAGTACTGTAGTGTAACCCTAGCATGCACAATATTGTGTTAACACAGTAAACATAGAGACAGAAATACCAGCCAAAGCCTAAATTAAAGGAAGTTATCCCTAAGCAACCAACTAGAAAATTTCCTGTGTTCCTCATCGCTCCTGGAAGCGGAAGTAAAATGCTCCTGGAAGTTGAAGTAAAACACCCCTGAATCGGCTCCCTGATTCAAAAAGTTTGAGCACCCCTGACATAGCAGGAAAACCTAACCAGACAAAGCTAACAAAGACAATAAATTGTCCTATGCAGCATTAAGTGATACCCAATCACTTGTAATTTCAAAGAACTGAAGTGCTCACACTATGAAGGCGATTTTCAGAGGAGAAAATATTAAATTATCTAATTTTAAGTATAGGCAGATAAAGGTAAATCAGGAGAAGATGGAAAAGGAATTAAAGAACTTACAAGAGGAACATGCAAGGACAAAAAATAAGGAAAGTTTGGATGCAATGTTGAAATTAAAAAAGGAAGTGACGGGTAAAGATATTGAGAAAGTAAAAAGAAACTTGATATATTTGAAGAGAGAATATTTTGAATATACAGTAGTAATAAAAACTCAAAGCTTCTGGCAAGAGCTGCTAAAGTGAAGAAAGAGAAAAGTGAGATAGGGGTATTGACTTCAAAAAAGGGTGTTAGATGTAACAGAATTAATGATAAAGTAGCGATAGTAAAGGAGTTTTATCGGGAGTTGTATACAGAAAAAGTTATTAAGGTGGATAAATTAAAAGGATATCTAAAGAAATATATAAAACAAAATTTTATTTTGGAAGGGAGAATACTCCCAACTTCTTAGTCTAAATCAATTATTGTTCTGATCCCCAAACCGGGAAAAGACTTAGAAAAAATTGAGTCTTTTTAGACCTATATCTTTAATAAACCAAGACGCTAAAATATTTACAAATATATTAGCAAATAGACTAAATAGCTTTATGGGTAGATATATAAATAAAGATCAAGTTGGTTTTTAAAAAGGTAGACATATGGCAGATTTAACGAAGAGAGCACTTGATTTTCTGGATTTGGCTATTAGGAGAAAGGAGAAGATAGGATTGCTATCGTTGGATATTTTTAAAGCTTTTGACTCCCTTCAATGGATAACAATAAATGAGATAATTTCATCTTTTGGATTTGGGACAAAGTTCAAAAATATTATAAAACAATTATATCAGCAGGGAACTGCAAAGGTTAGAGTTAACGGTGTTTATACTGAAGATATTAGATTAGAAGCTGGTACAAGACAGGGATGTCCGTTATCTCTAATCTTATTTATAATGGCTATGGAAGTGCTAGCAGAAATGATGAGATGATAATATAGAAGGTTTAGTGGGAAATAAAATTAGTTTGTATGCGGATGATACATTGGTTACAATGAAGTATCCAAAGAAGACATTAGAAAGGATTCAAGTGCATTTAAATGATTTTGAGGATATGACGGGGTTAAAAATTAATTGGGAGAAATCGGAAATGATACTATGTAATGCGAATAAGGAAAAACAAGAAATTCAGCAGGAATATAAAATTCAGATTGGAGATAATCTAAAATATTTGGGAGTTATCTTAACAAATGAATTAGAAAATATTAAAAAATTGAATTACGATAAACAATTGAAGGTGATAAAAGAGCAAATTCTACAGTTTAATAAATTGAAATTGTCCTGGTTTGGTAGAGTGGCTGTATGCAAGATGATGTTACTGCCAAAAATATTTTTTTTGTTTTATGCTTTACCGATTTACCTTAAGGATAGAGAAATTAAAGATTTTCAAGATATAATTAATAAATTTTGTAACGGAGGGAAAAAAGCCAGAATTCCTAAAAGCTGGTGGGATGTAACACAAAAAGAAGGTGGTTTAGGGATACCCAAATTAAAGAGTTGTTATAATGCCTTCCAGGTTAAAAATGTTGTTAAGATTTTGATGAAAGAGCAAGTGATATGGGAGGACTTAGAGATGGAGGATGTTCAACAAATTGGAAAGGTAGTTTTCTTAGACAAAGAATGGGGGAAAGTAAATATTAAAAATAAAATGTTAAGAGCAATGTGGGAAGTTTGGAAAAAGATGAAAGGAAAACTGGCTCCTGGAGTTTCTCTTTTAATAGAGATTGAGGATATAAAAGATTTTCCAATTAAGATAGATGAGGAATTGAGATTAGTATTGTGAGATAAGAATGTTTGTATGTTGAAACAATGGATTCAAATGTGTATGGATGAGCAGAAAAAAAGCAGCAATTTATGCAGAATCAAAGTTAAATTGGTTCCAAAACATGAGATTAAATAACTGGAATAACAAATATAAAAAAGGATACAAATTGGAAAGGACAATGACGGATTTTGAAGAGCTCTTGTTTAAAATAAGACAAGTGAAGATTGGGTTAAAGGGCCTGGTTTCTAAAATTTATAAAATATTAAATAAAGAGGATAATATAGATATTTTGAGAACCTTGTGGGAAGATGATTTAAACATAAAAATACCGGAAATAAAATGGAGAGCTTTGTGGAAATGGAGAATAATGAGTACATTGTCAGTTAGAGTCAAAGAACACAATTATAAAATGAGGTGGAGGTGGTAATTGACTCCGGTGAGAGTGAATCAAATGGAGAGATCTAGAAGTAACTTATGTTGGAGATGTAATAAAAGTGTGGGTACTTATAAGCATATGTGGTAGAATTGTAAGGAAATAGAAGAATTTTGGAAAGAAATTGGAAAAAAAATAGCTGGAATGTTAGGAAAAAGAATAAAGATTGGACCGAGTGCCGCCATGCTCACGGATTTAATGGTCTAAAATTAGATGAGGAACGAGAATTAATTGTGACACTTATGTCTACGGAAAGACAGTGTATAGCAAAAAATTGGAAGGACTCAAATAAAATAAAATTGGATGATTGGTATAGGGAAACGTGCCAACTGGCCCTGAATGACAAGTTGACATGGGAATTAAATGAAAAGAAAGGAATTGCAAGAGAAAATAAATTTGGGAAAATATGGAAACCATTCCTTGAATATACATTTTTAAAAAGGAGGTTTTATGCCAGTACCGGATCAATTGAGTTTTTAGACATAATGATACGAGACAAGATGCAGCTCCCCTTTGGCATTGTACTATAACACAGGGTGATTTATTTAGCCTCACTAGTTGTAGAATTTGTTGAGAAAGTGAATTTTAGAGGAGAGGATGATAATTAGTATTAATGCAAATAAGATTACTATTAGAATGTTGATGCATGTTTGAGGATGTAAGGAATGTAACTTTTAATGTTATGTATTCTTTCCTCTTTGACTTTCTTTCTTGATAAGTTGTTAATGTCTTTTTTTTTGCTAGTTAATGTTTGTTTTACGTTTTTTTCTTGATTTTGTATAATTCTAAATATATATATATATATATATATATATATATATATATATATATATATATATATATATATATATATATATATATATATATATATATATATATATATATATATATATATATATATATATATATATATATATATTAAAAAAACAAGTACTGAAGCGCTCTTCATTCTCTGTAGGACCTGCTTCCATGAAATTGATTCAAGTGCACTCTTCCGAAGGGCTTAATTAATTCTTAATTAGTCCACGCGGAGCAGGCAAGCCCAGTCTGCTTTGGGGGACATCATTTCCACTTTCACCCAGCATCTCGTCTGGCCTCCACCACTAGTCTCCGCCCTTCTGCATCCCTGCGTCTGCCTCAGCCTTGTGTGCAGGCGTTGATGAAGTGCGTTTCGGAATCCTTCCGCCATAGCGCATGCCGCCGCCCCCCTTTTCTTCCCCATCATGCTTTGCGACTGCGTAGTCTCACGAAATTGGCGCGGAGGGATTTGGAAAATTTCATACTGTATTTTTTTTCTCCTCTGGTGGGTAGGGGGGGGAATCCTCTTCCGTTTTCCCGCAGTGGGAGGGGGGGGGGAAAATAAAGGACCTCGGCTCAGCCAATGGCTCTACAGGGGAAGGGATGGGACGTGGTTGTGTAAAGTAGTTCCGCCGCCTCAGCCGCAACTGACTGCCACTGCCGCAGGAGGAGCGGTTACTCCGTGGATTGAGGCGGCGGGCGAGAGCGGGTCGGGAGCGTGAGTGGTGCGCACGCGCGCGGTGAGCGAGAGCGTGCGCGAGCGTAGGGGCTGCGCGCGCGCGCGCGCGCAGGGAGGAAGTTACAGTGGGGGAGGGGCCTGGCCGAGTGATTGGCAGCGGTTGGATCCGCTCCTCTGCAAGACACAAGGCGGGAGGCAAGGAAGGGGGCGAGGCGGCGGCTCCTCTCATTTCCCTCTCCGGCGCCATTTTGTAGCGCAGCGAGCCTGGCTGCAAATAAAAAAAGCGGGCGGGAAGCGAGCGTGGGGTTGGCTGCGGCCTCTTTTTTCTTCCTCCTCGGTGGGCCCAGATACTGTACTGCTCTCTTTCGCGTTTGGTGGATGGGAGAGGAAAACTCCGGCTTGGGAGGCATTCGGTGTCCGGAAAGGAGACGGCGGGGCCTCGGCGCCTCCATAGGCGGGGAGGTGAGTGATGGTGGCTTCTTGTTGGGCTTTCCTCACGCGTGGGCCTCGCCGTACAGCCCTTCGGAAGACTTCACGCCCCCGCGGAGGAGGACTGAGCCAAGGAGGGGCCCACCAGAAGCAACCGTTTCCCCGGCCGCAGATGAGGGGTGGTGGTGGTGGTGGCGGCATGTCGGACCAGGCTCTCCTTGAGGCGCTGGCGCTGCCCAGCCTCACGGGCGGGGACCTCCCCCCCCCCCGCCGCCGCCGCCGCCACGCCCGGGAGCATCTTTCTCTTTCCCCTCCCTGCAAAACCTTTGCTTCACGGTGGTGCTGCAAGTCGCTTCCGACCAGCCGGTTTCAGGCACGGGAGGTCCTTCGCAGTCTTATTCTCTAGATGGAAGTGAATGGAGGGACGGGGGTGGGAAGGGGGGGTCCTTAGAAAAAGCATTGTGCGTAGCAGGCAGGGACGTGGATATTGGGGGAAAGTCCATATGTGTGCTTTGAAATGTCATAATCACGAATTAATAGGCCTTGTCATCCTAAACTCTGTGGGCCATTCTGGGGCTAAATGAGTCCCGAAGCCAATACATAACGCTTATTCGTTATATCAGGTTTCACCATTGTTCTCAGTGGGACTCGATTTCTGGGTAAGATTGGACTGCAGGTTACACTCGTGAGCCGTTTACATACAGGTTGCTTCATAGGAAAGCACAGTTGTTTTCGGATGATCAATATTTTTTCATTTAAAAAAAACCTGGCGTTTTGCTCATTAGAGACAGAACCAGTGTGGTGTAGTGGAGAAAATGTACACACCTGTCAAGTTTCAGGAAATTCCTGTCAAATAAGGGAAATTTCCCATCCAAAATGGGAAACTGGACAGCTATGCTTATCCTATACTGGCCTCCAGTCTAATTGCAGTCTAACTAATCCGGGATGACGGCAGCAAAGAGTGTAAAATACGGGGTTTGACAGAAATTTCCCGAAACTTGACAGGCATGAATGTAGGACTAAGATGCAGGAGACCTGGGCCCATGCCACTTATTCTGGTTTGCTGGTTCAATATATAAATGAGCTAAGTCAACTAATTAGTGAGTATATGTGTGATGGATTATACAGATGCTATTTACTCAGCTGGTTTAATTGTAGCCACTTTGATTGGCACTGTCAGGAGAAAGGTGGCACACAGAAGTGCAGTCAATAATTAAATCACATCTGTTTGGGCCCAAATTTTGCTCTTGCTTGAAGGTGGGGTGCCAGGTTTCAATGGGATTTTGCCAAAGTAATGCAGATCAGGGTGCTGGAAATAATGGTTAAAAACTGATTCTAAACTGCTGCTTGCTGTCAGTCCAGCAAAGAAAGTTAGCAAGTTAAGTCTTGAAACAACAAAATTAAATTTTTTACTTTAATAATCAGGCGATTGCAGTGAACATTCAACTGACTAAAATGTGCAAAGATTGATATGAATGTCTTAACCTATCAAAAAGCTTGACAACAAATACTTAATGTTTTAGCTATTTTAGTATTTGGCTGTTTATTAAGACATTAATAAAATGCACTATTTTTTATTACACTTTGATTTTCTGTGTATTTAGAAATGAGTCTTACTGATTTTGCATGGCATCACGTGTCAGATCATGTTGTGAATAGAAAGAACTTTCAACTTTGTATCCAACTATCCATCCTACCCACAAATATGCTGAAGATGTTTGGGACTGGATACTTTTTGAAGCACATTTTGCAACTTGCAGAGAGGAGAGGAAGCTCATGCATGTTGTTAGATGTACCCCAGAACACGTTGAGCTCTACAACTGGATTAATAGACTGATGTTAATTTACAATAGAAGGAAGTAAGCTTCAGCAAATGTGTTGCTGAGTGAGCAAAATTCTGCAACTTATTTTATTTCTGTAGTTCAGTAAATAATACAAAGTTTATATTGTTTTAGTAAGTCAATCTGCACATACGTGGACCAGTTGTACGCCCTAACATGAAAGACTATGTCTGATAAGTCTAATATCACAGGCAGCTTACAGTTTGTTGTTCAGTTGCACAGTCGATTCTGACCTTGGCACTTTTGGAGTATTTTGTTTAAACTGTACTGTGATGAGTATTTTATTTTGTTTTCTCTGCACACTTAAGTGTGTATAAACCTCAGTGATATCAGTGGGATTTACTTCTTCATTGATTATGCATTATAAGTCTTTATTTGTGACTTGAATGAAGGTTATTTGTGTAATTTTTGAAAAATAACCACTTAGAAGTATCTACTTGTTGATAATTTAAAGTTTTGTGCTATGTGGCTGTTAGACCTGAAAGTAACCAGAATATGACTCATGATCAAAACATTTCTGATAACTGATTAGGATTGGGTTTTTATCTGTAAAATAGTAAATTTAACGTATTTACTCAGCTTTGAAAAATAATAGAAGATCTTACTAGAAAACACTGGATAAAGTGTTCTTGGTATAGTCAAAAAGAGTATAAAGAATTACTGAAAAGTGAGATCAGACATAACTGCTAGATAATTGCTGTGTGTATTATCTGCAAATGGCTTTGGGGGCAGAAAGAAATGTGCACCAAGTCTGCGAAGTTATAAAATTTGCTCTTCAGGAAAAGGTTTAGTTATTGTTGAGTTAATGAACAAGCCCTCATTGGCACCATAGGATTTGAAATTTAAAATAGTTCTATGGATTTAGATAGGACTTAGCTGACATTTCCCCCTCAATTTTATAATGGATTTGTGTAAAGTATTGTCTACTGCTAAATCACTTCACCAGCAAATTCTAGTTTAATTTTTGTGTGTGATGGAAAACCCTTTTTTGTTAACATAGATCCATTAAAATAGACAGTGTATTCTACACATTAAATTCAGTAACAAAACTAGGCTCTCCAGTGGGGCTTGCAGACCTAATTTTTAATATGGCACAAAGATGGTAGCTGTATTTGTAAGAGGACCAATTAATGTTAGTATTTATTTGTTCTTCCTAGAGTTCACAATGACTAATGAAGAACCACTTCCAAAGAAGGTAATTTTGAAAATCATGCTTTATGTCTTTCTTTGCTCTCCCAAAATAGGATGAGATAGTTAAACTTGATTTTTTTTTCTCTCTGTAGGTTCGTCTCAACGAAACAGACTTCAAGGTTCTGCCTAGAGAGGAATTAGTCTTAAGGTAAATTAAGAGGCAACTCTCTGCTTACAAACAGTATTGATCTCCTTGTTCCATTTTATGTTTTATCCTCACAATAAATAACATCTCAGTGAAAATACTGTAAAATTTAAGCTGTAGAAGGAATGACATTATAGTATAGCTATTAGAGGTTGAAGAAAATAAAAGTACATTGACTATTTTAGAAATGCTAAAATTAAAATGGGAACATTTGTTTAAAGAGGCATAGAGTTACTTACAGTAAGTATTTATAACTTACGTGTATTTGGATCAAATATTTAGTTTTGATCAAGAAGGACCAGGTTCAAATGTGTATTTAAGATTGTTGAATAATATTAAAGCAGTTGTATATAAAATTATTTTTATTTCTTTTCATGTAGGAAGCAGTCAGTTACTTAGAATGATAAAATATTTGAGTTATTGAAAAGTAACAAGTAAATATAGAGATAAATGGGAAAAAATATACGGTAGTTAAAAAGTTTTTTATATAATGGCAAGTCATTATTGTCAGTGACAAAATTTTGGTACTTTTTATCAAAGAGGCACAGTAACCACCTTTGGAATCAACCGGGACATTCCTAAAACAAGATTAGCCATGTCCCCCATGGATGGCCAAACTTGAACGCAAGCCAGAACTCTACAGAAATCCATCCTTTTCTAAATACTTGTATGTTGTGCTTTTAAATTTAAGCCTGAGGGCAGAGCTTGTGATTGGATTTCTAACACATATATTTCAGTGTCTCTAAGGTGCTTGGACTATTAGCTTTGAGAATTGTTTAGTGGAAAGATGTTATGATTTGTAATAAAGAATGTGGTACGTTTGCATTCTGATTTGTAATATAAATTTGTATCAACCATATTTTGATTCAGTAATGAAATTTTAAGATTGAAAAATATTTTTCATTTCTTTAGGTGGAAGCAGTATGAAGCATATGTGCAGGCTCTGGAGGGCAAATATACGGACCTTAATTGTAAGTTGAATGTGTAAGCATTTGATTAGAATAAAAGTAGAAGCTCCAGCAGGAAAAAGAAATATTGGGTGGGGAAGGCTGATTTGCACTGATACGTACAGCATATATTAAGTGGAAAATAATACAAATCACACTGTCCCAATTCTATAGTATTCCATGCATGTTTTGTCAGACTAGTTGCCCCCTGCTAAGAGCAGGTGAGAATCAGTTTCTTAGTCTGCACAGTATCACTGTTGCCAGGTACTAAATCTGTTTAATGTAAACAAAAATTTAACCAGCTTGTATTCACATGTGCAGTGTGTTTTGGTAGCTAGAGCTATTGATTTTCTATCCCCTTGCCTTTTGATTTGTAAAATTATTTTCGAGTTCTATTTTCATTTGCCTCCCCTTTGGCAGTGAAATATGTTTTGCTATTGGTATACAGGTGAAACTCGGAAAATTAGAATATCATGCAAATGTTCATTCATTTCACTTAAAAGGTGAGACAAATATATGAGATAGACTCACTACATGCAAAGCGAGAGATGTCATGTCTTAATTTGTTATAATTGTGATGATCATGGCGTACAGCGTACATGAGATTATGTGATGATTATGGGGTACGTGAGATTGGGGGGTTGGGGTTTTCATAAGCTGTAAGACATAAGCATCAATATTATAACAAAGTAAGGCTTTAACTATCTTGCTTTGCATGTAATGAGTCTATCTCATATCTTTGTTTCACCTTTTAAGTTGCATTACTGAACTGAATGAACATTTGCACGATATTCTAATTTTCCGAGTTTCACCTGTATAGCAGTGGTGGTGAACACGTGCCAGAGGGGGCACTCAGCCCTTTCTGTGGACACGCACACCATCGCTCCAGCGAGGTGTGGTGACCAGACATCCCACACACACCCTCCTATACTTCCAATCATGTGTGTTACCCTACACCTAGGCGGAAGAAGTGATGGTGGTGCAACGGCAGGCACTGTGCATGCGCCGCTCGAGATACGCCAGTGATGTCACATGGATGTGTGTGCACATTCTCTTCATAGGGTGGTGCCTGCCCGTGCACTGCTGCTTCCTCTGCCTCCTTGGGCACTTGGTTTCTAAAAGGTTCACCATCACTGGTATATAGTGAAATCTTCGTAGCATAAAGGATTGTTAAACTCCAATCAAACATAGACAAGTCTTTACCTCCAAAGACAAATTATTTTTGTCTTTGGAGGTAAAGACTTGTCTTTGTCTTACTGTCAATGGATTATTTCTGGAAAGGATACCCCATTAGTGTTAAAAGCAAACCTTTCTCAAGACATACCTAACGGAACTGTGTATCATGTTTGGTTTAATTAGTATGCACTTTTTGACTAAACTAAAAATGAAATGCAGTTTGTAGGGAAACTTTAATTTTCTTTCACTGTGATTTCAGAATTTTTTATAAAATGTAATTTATGCTTTCATGTTTGTTACAGTGTTCTAAATGTGATCAGATTCCAGCTCTTTCAGTGTTGATCCTAACTGCTCAGAATTATAGACTCATGCTCCAAAGAAAGGAATTTATCTATTTCATGAAAACTGCCTGTTTGCTTAGCAATGTGCTTTTGTAGGACGCCGCAATCATAAAAATTTGGGCAACTTCTAAAAATAAAAATTCATATTATTATCAGCCTAGTCTATGATGACAAACCTTGACACTCCAGGTGTTCTTGGTCTTCAATTACCAGAAGCCTAAGTCAGCAATCCTGCTGCTCAGGGTTTCTGGGAACTGAAGTTCAAGAACACCTGGAGTGCCAAGGTTCACCATTAATACCTGATGGTATCCATAGTTTGTAATGAGACAGTTATCTGCTGTTAAGATAGTCTGATACTTTTAGCTTTTGAAGATAGCAAAGAAATTGAAGATGATGGCTGAGTTGGAATCTCTTATTTTAATGCTGCTGTTCCCCAGATTTTGCTGGAAATTAGCTGCTCTGCTATTATATATTTGTACATGATTATAGCTAACTCAGAAAAGTTGTGTTGAGAAGTCTGTGTTTAACTTAAAAGCTTCCACTAAAACTCTGAAATTTGTTTACAATCTAACAATAGCTAATGATGTAACTGGACTGAGAGAGTCTGAAGAAAAGCTAAAGCAGCAACAGCACGAATCTGCTCGAAGGGAAAATATCCTGGTGATGCGTCTGGCAACTAAGGAACAAGAGATGCAAGAGTGTACTGTAAGTGGTGCTTAAATTCTTGGTAATGAAAGAACTTAGTGCTGAGAGTGTGCTTTTCATCCTTACAGAGTCTGAAGTGGCTTCCATCATAATTTTTAAAGACAAGGTACAGCTAAAACACAATAACTACAGTCTTAGAGTAGCATGAAGTAGGTTATTGTGTTAAAACATACTGAATTAATATACTTTACAAGTTATTGAATGATTGATTAAAATCTTTTAGTCCTTCATGTGCAGTACTATTACATCTTGTACTCTTTGTTTCAGCCATGTTTTTAAAGTGGTTGAGAGTTAAACCAGTTTTACATACCAGTTTTAAATCTAAGGATAGAAGTTATTAAAATGATTTACTGTTGTCAGTAAAACAAAGCATTTATACAATTAGACTAATAATCTTTATTTGTGTGTTTAACTCCAATACAGTAGAACATTCTCAAGGGAACACAAAATGTTCAGTGCAGCCAGGTTTGGTGATGTAAGAAGAAGACTGGTTCAGTGCAAGGAATGTGTTCTCTTTATTGCCAAGTGATTAGTGGCTTTCCAGACAAAGTTAAAAGGCAGAACCTGTCATCATTATTTTCTGTAATATGATGACCATAAAGAAAAGCTAATATTTTTACTTTAACAATGATCTTGTGCAGGTATTGGTAGTTCTGGAATACAGGTTGGCTTCTCCATGTTGCTAGCTAGCGTTTTGTTGCATTTTGCCACTTAGCGACCAGGCAAATGTTTTTTGTTCATATGTTTGTAGCGTCAGAGTTGATAGGTGTTAATAATTAATTGTTCACATTTATTTGTACTATAGAAATAATTTCTGCTCAAACCCTAGGCAAAAGTTACTGGATATCCTTTTCAGAAGCTATATTTTATAACCAAAGGTTCATTCATAATGATAATGACAGCTACTGAAGAAGTAATAATTGCTTAGTTCCGTTAAGACATTTCACATTTATTTTACATTGTTCTTAGCAAAAGTCGTGTAAAGTAGCTGTTAATATTCCCCTTGTGAAGTAGAGGATGCTGAGCATGTCTAAAGGAAGAAGGAATGATCTTCAGACATCCAGAAGCTGTTCATATCTATTTAGGGGCTGACACTCCATAGTTTTTTTTTTCTTAAAAGAAATTCTTTTAACTAAAAATACCCCTCTTCACTCTAATGACCAAAACATGTTTTTGAAACCTAAAATCATTTTGGACATGTTGGTAGCAGAGATGCAGGAAATCCTTTAAGGCCATGGTAGAATTGCACCTTATTCTTCAAAAAGGTAATGGGGAACTATTGGACCCCAAATTTTAGATTAATAAAATGTAAACAATAAATAAAATGAAGTGAATAGGAGGCTGAATTCAGGCTTTGTCTGGTGACTGCTATTTGCTGACTTCACAGCAAAGGTGAGATGAATAACGACTCACATTTTTGGGCCACTTGTGCTAAATTAGGTTTTAGCATTTTTGGGAGGTGTTTACCTTAGTCACGTTCACACATTTTCTCTCAAGATAGGTTAAATTAGAATTATCTCCTCCCCCCCCCCTCCCAAAGTACCAAAGTCGAAGTCTCAGTATCTCCTTGTAATACCTAGAGAACAGGAACAGTTTTTATTATTTGAAGTTTTAAATCTGTTGGGACTGCTAAAGAGAAAATGTGATTTAAACCATTTTCCCCCAATTCAAAAGCACAGTATACAATACGAGTTCAGACCTGTTTATAACATTGCCTTTTGATAATCTAAAATGATATCGGCATAGTATATCAAAGATACATTTATACTCCTCGCATTCCTATTGTGTAGCAAATAGAGTATTTTGGCAATTTATGATAAAGCATTATCTTTGTGGTGAATGCTACCTACCTTGTGAACTGGCCAGAGAATGCATAAGCACTATGGAGTGATATATAAGTATAATTGCTATTCCTGTACTATTCTGTGAAATAGCATTTAGTGCCTAAATTACACTAACAAGGGCCGACCCTGATTAGCTTCCGAGATCAGATGAGATTGGGCACGTTCAGGGTAGTCTTATCAGTTGAGAGTTCAGTTCTCTGTTGAAGAAAATACTGATTGCACTGTTTCTGAGGATTAGATGGGGATATCGGACTGAAATGGCTTAGTACATCTATGCAATTATAAATGCAAGTATAATAATTTTTCTTTTTGTGTTTGTGCAGAATCAGATCCAGTACCTCAAGCAAGTCCAGCAGCCAAGTGTTGCTCAACTGAGAACAACAATGGTGGACCCAGCCATCAACTTGTTTTTCCTAAAAATGAAAGGTGAACTGGAACAGACTAAAGACAAACTGGAACAAGCCCAAAATGAACTGAGTGCCTGGAAATTTACACCTGATAGGTAAACAAAACATACTCCCCAGTCAAGACTTCCCTGACAGAGAATGCTTTGGTGGGAGAACCACGTACTCGTTTCCACACCAAGACTCAGACGTTTTGAGCCAAAAGCCACATTCTTATACTGTCCAGCTTGTATTGCTTAATGTAAAACTTACCAGATGAACCTTGTGTTTCAGCTTTCCCCCCCTTTTTGCTTCAGAGGCCTGACAGCGTCGGACTATTCTGAAGAAGTGGCCACCTCAGAAAAAAAGTTCTTTCTAGAACATTTAGACATTTGCAAAATGATTCTGTTTGAAGAAAATAGAGGGAGAAGCAGAAGTCTAATGTCTGTGGCACACTGTGTTTACAGACTGATTGGAGGAGAACCTAGAGATATTAAATCATGAATTGATCATATCAAATTCAAGTAAAACGTAAAAATGGAATATACTTCGTTCTTAACCTTAAGCCTAGACTGGTTAAGTCAGTTTTGCCATTAAGACTGTGGACTTCCTCCTTGTTCACTGAACTGCTGGGTCAAAACTTGATGAGGTGAATTTTGTTTAAACCACATATTTGGTAAACAGCTTTGAATAGCTGTAAGAATGTGCACACAGTCAGTATTGATTGTTTTTGTAGATTTGAGATCCATAGGACTTCAGTGAACCTTGTCATGGTTTTGAATATCAAATTGTTCTGTGGATGGCTGGTGATATGTGAACTCCTAAATCTAGTGCTGTACAAACGAATAGCTGCCATTTAATTACATTTTTGTTGTTGTTGTTGAAGCAGTGACATGCCTCCTGGATATCAACTAGGATATAATCAAAAGCCTAGTTGTGATTTTAATATTCCCTTTTCAGAGCAAAGGTGCCATTTAAAGTTTTTATCTTAAGAAAATATAATACAAAACTGCAATGCGCATCAGTACCTGGTGCCTTCAGAATTTTTTGTGGGCATTTTGCACTTAGTCTTTGTATCGCACTCTTAAAAGGTACCTTGAAAAAGTGGTATTGCATAGCTCAGGGACTACTGTTGGTCATACTGCTGTGCATATAAAACAATGGAGAATAGGCTGTTACTTTGTCTTGACCTGTTCTCTCAAAGATAATGTTAAAACTTACTGCATTTGTCTCACTGGTTGACATCAGTTAAGAAGAATTGATAATGCATGCCTTTTCCCGTCCCAAGGGATTTTTAGGAATAGTAGCACTGGGCAGTTCCTTATTTTAAGAACACAGTGGGATTTTTTTTTGAAGTGGTGTACTTCTATACTTCCGGCCAATAAACATAGGTTTTAGTAAGAAGGTTAAAGACTTGTTTCACAGAAGGTAAATTTCAGAGGAACAAGGAAATAGCAATCGAGCTGCAGCATTCCAAATGATTCATTAATTTGAATTAAATTAAATGCAACCCATTAAATACATTTTAGCTATGATTTAGACAATTACTGAAGCACTTAAGGTTTGCTAGTACGTGAACAACATAAAAATAAATCATGTGTCTTGAAAACCATCTTGTGTGATGATATGGAACATCTTTCAAAACTAGCATCACAACAGAGGTAAGATTTCTGCCAGGAAATATGGAAACAAAAGAAGTCTCTTAATATGTTAAAAATTGCTTTGTAAAACTTGTTGAATGTATAATCATTTCTCATAGGTATGTTTTAATTGTGGTGTGTCATGTTGCTTTTGATCTTGCAATTTTATCAAGTGGATTCATTCTTTGGTAGAGAACTAACTCCCAATGTCATTAAGTGCTTAAAGTTTCATTTTCCTCAGGACAAATTCATTACAAATAGACATACAAAAGATTTATTTACTTGGTTTCTAGAAGCTAGCAATTTTGTTGTATTAAAATCAGGTCCTTGACATAACCATCTCAAATGATGTGAAATCGCTTATCTAAAACCATTCAAAGCTTATTTCTTCTTCCTTATAAAGTGATTTAGATTTGTATTATGAAGATTTGAGTAGCTTTCTTCTGGTGCCCTTCAGATGTCTTAGACTGGGGTGCCCAAAACCTTTCGGGCCGCAGGCCTGACCATGCTCCCCAGACAGCTGATTGGGCTGGTCACGTGGTTCTTCCCACCGGAAGCAGAAGTAAAATGTACATGCTCAGGATGTGTTATGCAATTGTGCATGCGCAAAACGCCGTAAATGATGTGCGGCTGTCGTAAACTCATTTACGGTAGTTGCACGTCATTTACAGCAGTGTTCTGCACATGCATGTTTTAGTTCCACATCCAGGAGCGGCGAGAATGTCAGGGGCCAGATGAAATGGCTTTGTGCGCTGGATCTGGCCCACGGGCCATAGTTTGAGCACCCCTGTCTTAGACTAATTCACATCAGTCCTAGTCACAATCCAGGAGTCCAGCAAAATGGCTAAATTGGGGATAGGGATTACCTTTGAAATTTAGAGCACATCAGGTTGAGGATAGTTTTTTAAAACAAAAAACAAAGATGAGATCTTTTAAATTGTTGTCCATGTGTTCTTACAGTGAATTTTGTGTTACAGTTCAGATTGCTAGTGCATTACTAAATTGCTTTTAAAGTGTATAAGAAATAATTGTATTTACATCAATGTCTTTGCAAGTCTGTGCTCAAAATCTGACTATTTCAGTGGTGTTTTTAAAATTGTATTGCATTGCCATTGTTAACAGCCTTCTTGATTGCAGCAAGGAAAAGTTATTGGCTCCTTTTTACATTATATATCATCATGGATATCATTTGTAGTATCAGATAGGTCAATATTCTCTTGCATATCTGTATGTACAGTGGGAATGACATCACTGGCAGCAGCAATGGCCACTAATTAGAGTTTCTTCTTTTTTTTAAAAAAAATGGTGTTTTTGCAACTCATGTGCATTGATACGCAGTTATGTGCACTCTGAAATCAAAAAAAGGAACTCTTTAATTACAGCAGTCCATTTGTAATAACATTTTGGTTTCACAGGTAAAGATGCACAACAGAATATAAACTACAGATCTTAATAGAGGCAGAACTACGAGACTCACTATTTAACAATGGCTTAAAATCCTGCTGCACAAATGTACCTTGGTTCTGGGGAACCTCAGGATGGGGAGTCTTTAATGCAGGGATTCTCAGTCTGCAGCCCGCGGCACCTTTTCATATGGCCTCCACCACACCCAGAAGTGCCATGTGGTGGAGGGAAGGGCAAAATGACCATCCAGCCGCCGAAGCTGTCTGAGAGAGCGTAACCTGGTCCCCAGCTTTAAAAGGTTGAGAACTCCTGCTTTAATGTCTGAAAACCACTGCAATTTTGGACATTAAATGCCTCTCCCCAAAGCTTGCTCATGATGAAAGAGATCCCTAGGGAGCCTTGGAACCTAACTGGGAGAGGGGGATTGGAAGTTTTAAATTAGGGATAAAAGCCTGTAGTTGATGACATCATCAGACTTTGCATGGATTCAGCTCTCAACTAGATTCCAGTCATTGCAAAGTTTTACTACAACATTTGTCATAAAAATAGGAAGCATTTGCCCAGCTATTATCTTGCACGTGCTACATTGTATATAGTTTAATAGCTACCATCCATGATTCTCTGTAATAGTTCCTGGATTATTAACGTGTGACGGACATAAAACCATAGATGTTCAAATTATGTTCGAGTAAACATTAATTGGGGGACTGTGGTGGCGTAATAGTTGAGACGCTGAACTTGTTGACTGTAAGGTTGGCAGGTCAGCAGTTCAAGACCCGAGTTCTGCATGATGGAGTGAGTTCCCGTCTGTCCCAGTTCCTGTCAATTTAGCAGTTTGAAAGCAAGAAATTGTAAGTAGATAAATAGGTACCACTTCAGCGTGAAAGTTAACAGCGTTCCCTGTATTCTGGTGTCTAGTCATGCCTGCCACATGACCACGGAAACGTCTGCAGCCGCAGGCAGCGTTGGCTCTTGGGCTGTAAATTGAGATGAGCACCAAACCGTAGAGTCAGATACGACTGGCTTTCGAGCAAGGCCGTCCTTCACCTTTACTAAACATGAAAAAATACAAACACTGAGGAACTAAAATGGGCAGAATTTTTAGACAAACATGTCAGGAACCAAAGAGTTATTGAGTTAGCCCAAAGAGTTGGGTTTATATAGATATTTCTTCTGTGAAGTGCCCCATTAGTGTTGTACTAGAAAACACTTGCAGTTGTCAAGTATTTATTTAGTCATGAATGTATTGCAAATAGGCAGAATAACAACAAAAAATATCTGGAAATCGGGTGGTGAAAATCTTATGTGTGTAATTACAGTTTGGCAGCAGGTGTGTTTGGATTTACATATAAAAAGTATTTTCCAGGTGGAAAAAAAATTGTTGAAATCAACTGCCCTGGGCGTTATTACATCCATGTAGTCGAAATTCTGGTACTACTATGTAGAGCAAAAATACATAATGAAAGCCGGCATATTTTAAAGACAGGTTTCTCTGAAAGGGATATTTAAGGAACAATAAAGGGCATTTGTGGCCAAGCTCTGTTTTGGTCTGATATTTCTATTTTGTTATGATCTGTCAAGTTTTTAATATTTTTACCTTGTTCCTGAATCTATACATTGCTGTTATAATCTGGCTCCAATAATTTACATACTATAAATATGAAGCTGCACTTAAGTGCCCTGGTGACAGTAGATCTCCCTTGCATTGTTAAACCTCAAAGAGAGTGACGAATGTTGGTAGAATACTTTTTGTCTAGCCCAGGGGTCAGCATACTTGGTTCTCCAGGTGTTCTTGGACTTCAATTCCCAGAAGCCCAAGTCAGTAACCTGCTGATCAGGGCTTCTGGGAATTGAAGCCCAAGAACATCTGGAGAACCAAGTTTGCTGACCCCTGGTCTAGCCTGTAACTTCAAAATGATTTTTTAACCAGGCCGTTCTCCTGAGTCAGGCCTTTTGTCCAACGTGATCTGCTTCTTAGCAATAGTAGCTCCATATGTCTGGGAAATTGATCCGGCCCTGCTGATTGAGATCCTTTAAACTGGTGATTGAGTGTGGGATCTTTTGTATGAAAAACATTAGCTCAGCCATTTGTTGTCTATTGATATGAAAAGTAGGATGTTATAATGCAAAATAGAACTGTATATTTTAATGTAACAGAACTTAAGTTCTATGCAGTACAGTTCACATCAAACATGAATAATGCATACTTAGAATGTGTTCAGAGGAAGGCAATAAATATGAGAGGGGTCTACAAGTACAATCCATGGGAAGAAAGGTCAAAATAATTGTGTATGCTTAGGATGGAGATGGGGTAGTATCAGAGGTGCCTTCAAAATACTGAAGGACTGTCATGTGGATGATGAAGAAAAATTGGGGGCTTTACTGTTATTCTTGTTCAATTTAGAAAAAAAACCCATATGGGATGAATGTTACAGTTCTACGATTCTATAAGCTGCAACAGTGAAATAGATTGGCTTCCAAAGTGCTGGACCCATAACTTGTTAAATGTTTAAAAGTAGAGTTGGAGTAATAGGTCTCCTGGGAATGGGCCAAATTAGTTCCTTCCAACTCCATGTTTTAATTATGAAAATTGACTTGCAGCACATTTTGGCTGTTCCATAGCCTGAAATAAGATTAAATATATTCTTGACAGATAGGCAGATAAGTAGTGTCTAAAATACTACCTTGATGTTTGTAGTCTTCCTTACAAAACAAGTAGTAATCAATCATGGTAATTGCCAATTGAGCCAAGAACAGTAATCAAATAACCAAGACAATAGGCTTGATCCAACCACTTTGACTTACACATTGTATATTAAGATTATCCCATGCTAGCACACTGTGTTTCTGCATATTTGTAATACCCTTCGTCACAAGTACTTGCTCCCATTGTTCTCTTAAGCATGAACGCTGTTTCCTTGGTAGAAGCAGGCAAAATATTAGGGAAGTTGTGGGATGCTAGACATGTAAGAAACATGTAGGGGGTTTCAATTTTCCAAAAACAGTAAAATTGCATTGCCATGTACTTCGTATAGCAGAACATATATGTGGTATGAGACCAATAAGAGAGAAAGATTATTCATTTATTGGATAGCATCTAATATTTTGCTGTGTATGTCGAAGGGGTTGAATAATCCAAAATTCTTTTTGTCCTGTGGTGACGTCTGCTCTTATTGCATAGATTACAAAAGCTTTTTCCTCCAGATTTGATTTGATTGCCAAGCCCAGTTAGGTTTTTTTTGTACAGCAAGTGAATTGTGTATTATAACATGGAAATCATGAAAGTGCCATTTAGGCCATGACTGTAACTTCCAATACAAATGCAAAGTATTAATGTCATGAAACTTGGTTGTTAGATAGTAGCATTTTCAGCACCTTTCATCTCACTCTTCCTTGCTTATAAGCATCACTGACTTTGCTATATTTTGGAAGTAATTTAGTGGGAGAGTATAAAATTAGCCAAAGTACTGTGATTGTAATTCATTTTAGAGCATTTAAAATGTTTGCAACTGAAGAATTTACCTTTCAATTTCAACAGAAGGATCAGAAGGTCAGCAAGATGATGGATGAGCCTATGGTATTTGTAGAGGTTCTTGGACTGTGACAACTGGCAGTAAGATTCTTAATATGTACAGGAATATCATTCCCAGTGACAACTGTTATGAAGGGAGATGAAAGAATTTGTCTTCATTTTGTGATAGATGGCTCTTTCCTTTACAGCCAAACAGGCAAAAAGTTAATGGCGAAGTGTCGAATGCTTATCCAGGAGAATCAAGAGCTTGGAAGGCAGCTGTCCCAAGGACGTATTGCACAACTTGAGGCAGAGTTGGCATTACAGAAGAAATATAGTGAGGAGCTTAAAAGCAGTCAGGATGGTAAGGGATTGAGCCCCATATTTTTTAAAAAGTCAGCTTCCTCTAAATATAAACCTAGTTTGTATGTATACAACCATAAATTGGCTAGGAATCCAATGAATTTTCATTAATAAATTAGTTGTGCACATAGTTATTGACACATATTCATGCCTAATGATGTGCCCCAAATAGTGCTTTCTTAAACAACCCTCTGCTATATAAGAAAAGGCTATTCTGAAGCTCAGGGAAAGTGCAAACTTTAAAAATATTTTTGTGAGTATTATGATTGGCTTTTCAAGGGGTGGGGTTGGGGGGAATCACAAATCCCTTTCACAGACTCCTAAATGCTTGGATAAATTCACAGATTCAAGTTCATTGTATGGTGTAGAAATTCCAACTTATTTTATTTGCTAATCCAGTATAAGGCATTGCTACTTGAGGACTTGGAAGGACACTTCCAGAAATTGTGCAGCGTTACAATGAATCTTGCACTTGCCCTGAAGTAAGAATGGTGTTTCCTTTAATAATAAGGTAATTGACTTAAGTTGGACATGGGGGTGGTATAATGCAGTCTACATTATAACCTTGTGTATCACTGTCCACATAATCTACCATTAGGATAATTATATTGGGAATGTAGACAATCTAGCACTTTAATTTTACTTACATATTCTCTGTTTTGGGGAAGCATTTCCTTTATGATTTAAACGTTACTGATTATATGCACTAAAGAAATTCCATTTGAACAGATTATTGAAAGTTTCTTCTACTTGGGAGTACTGAAAAGGTGACAAATGTAAAAAAAATAATTACACATTACTAAAATGTTTGTAATCACCATTGAATTTATACTTATTTTGGCAGTACAGCTGTCTAAACCGTACTTTAATGCTTTATTGTTTCTGAAGGCTTTAAAGTTGAATAAGCTGTCGTTTCTAGCTTGGTAATCAAATCTACAAAATTTATAAAAAATACATTTTCTGACCACACGTTGTAGAACTATAGCTATTGTTTATCTGTCATCAGTGTTAGCATAAACTTTATACTTCATTTATAATTATAATTGGGGCTAGATGTTGGTTTGCAAATTTCCAAGGAGAATGTTTGTTATTTCAGTACTACCGAGGTTAAATTTTGCAAGTGACAATACAGTAAAAGTGATCACATGCAGCATACATTTTGCAGAATAGGAGTTGCAGCAGAAACATTTCAGGTGCACAGAAACAAAATCCATTGCCATGGAAACCCAATTGCTGTGCCCCAGTTTATATACATATGCAATTGTTCAGATAAATATTTCAATTTGGGTGCCATACTGGACACTCCGTTTTTTAGATATTTATTGTTAGTAAATATAAGTGAATTAAGAACTTGGGGTTAATAGTTCAGGTCAGGATAAAGTGACACTAAGTGGTAAGGTAAGTGAAACAAACCAGAGGTCCACTCTTAATGCTGAGGCTTTTTTTTTTTTTGCGTATCTTCATCTTTTTAGACAGCTATAGCTATAACAGCTTTTTCTCTCCAGTATTCCTTTCCTATAGAATGTTGTGGACACTGATTTGCAAGCCTTCCTGAATTAGACTACAATCCTTTTGATAGACACATTGGAATTAAGCAAGCATTTTATACAGTTTGCTCTGTATTTTTGTTTTTCTTTTCTCTGTGTACATGTGTGCTGCTCCCTTCCCTGATTATTTGGGCTGTCCTCACACCAAGGATCTGAATATAAATAAATCTTTAAATATATATGTTATATTAGGGTTGTATCAGACTTTACCGTATAAACCTGACCGTATTAGGTGATTGATAAAATTTTGAGGATACAAATGCAAGCTATTAAGTATATGCTCCGAATATTTATCTTGATACAGAACTGAACGATTTCATCATCCAGCTTGATGAAGAAGTAGAAGGTATGCAGAGTACCATTCTTGTCCTACAGCAGCAACTGAAGGAGACTCGACAGCAGTTGGTTCAATATCAGCAGCAGCAGCAGTCACAAAACTCAGCCCCAGGTACTAGTCGGACTCCAACATCGGAACCTACAGATCAGGGTGAGGCCATGAGCAAAGACTGCAGTCGTCTAGCTAATGGACCAGCCAATGGCAGCTCTTCCCATCAGAGGACAGCTGGGCCTGGTTTTTATAGAGAGGGTAGTGGAACAGAGGATGACTTTCCACCCTCACCGAGCAATGGTAATAAGCTTTCCAACCACTCTGAAGATAGAACTGGCAGAGGATCTGGTAGCTATATAAATCAACTCAGTACTGGGTACGAAAGTGTAGACTCTCCCACTGGTAGTGAAAATTCTCTAACACACCATTCAAATGACACAGACTCCAATCACGATCCTCAAGAAGAGAAAACTGTCAGTGTGAAAGGTAACAGAACTGCGGGGTCTCGTCATGTTCAGAATGGTTTGGACTCAAATGTTAATGTACAGAGTTCAGTTTTGTAATTTTTTTCTGCCACATTTTTATATTGTGTCATTTAAATTGGGCAAAGGAACTGTCCAGAACTGTTCGAATTAGTGCATATATGTCACGATTTTGCCTTTGTGGGTTTTTTGCTTCAATACCTCTGCCACTTCTGAATTTTAACAATTACGTTGAATGTTGCTAAAAAGGATGTTTGTGTAGGCTCAAAGTATTCAGAGTTAATGTGAAGTGGAAAAAGGAATTTTATTTCCAGGCATAACAAAATGATGTCTGTACAAATCTGTATATCTAGAACTTGTGCTGTGTAAAGGCGTTCTTTACTCATACTGCTATAACACTCAAAATTTGTCATAATAGCTGTGGGTTAATGACTGCCACATTTGCCCAGTACAGTAGTTTTCTAACTAAAATGAACTTGGTGAGGGAGTCCTGTAGTAGTTTGTGTTCCAGTTTTGCCACCATGCATCTGTGCGTTCTCTTTAGATGATCAAATTTAAGAATGTTTAAGAATTTCATGTGCATAGTTACTCAGTTAACTTAAACTGTTGTATCCTGTTGATGCATATTGCTCTGTGACTCCACTATATCTTACCTGTACTGACCAAACCTAAATAAAGTTTTTAAATAATTAATTATTTTGTCTTCCTGCATTTGTCCTTTGTAGACTGGTATCTACTGCCAAATATATAGGATTTCTGTTACAAACAAAAATATTTGGAAGTAAGCTAAGGTGGTGCCTTGCATTGTTCATATCTATTGCCCCATGCCTCACGGCAGGTGGTATATTTTCTTTCTGCTGCATAAGCAAAACTTTGCTAAAAACACTTGAAATTATAAACATTCTGTAGAGATCAGGGTAAGGATAACTATATTTGTTGGAAACAGGAAAATGTATGCACAAACCCATCCACCTAAAGATTGGGTTTCTAAATTTATTGTTAGCATGTTCAAATCATTCTCTTTTGGATGGAGATAATTAGAACTCACATCTAATGTTGTAATGTATTCCTGTCAAACTTCATAAAGCGTAGATGGGTGAGAAGGAATTTGTTTCCAAGATACCACTTACTCTTTGGTGTGGCCTAACGTCACAGCAGGTGATTTGCATATATGTTAGAAGCATACCATGCTTTCATATACATTACATTAGCCATGGCTTCTCCTTTCACCTTTAAAAGCCTATTCTCCTAATTTGATACTGAACTTAAACCTTTTCCCATCAGCAATAAGCTGGCTGTTGTAATGTTATATAAAACATATATCAGAGCCATTGGTTTTGGTAAACAAATGGGGGAAACAAAGCTAGTATGTATTATAATTGGTACAAAGGACAGTTCCTTAAACAGAATATCAAGTACTGCTATGGCAAACTAGATTATTTAGACACGTGCCTGCAAAGTTGCCTGTACTACTTTGAATACACTAATATTTTCTTAGTAATTCTTGAGTCCATATTAATACCACCTTGTCAAGGATCTTTGTATTTTGATAAAATGGCAGCAGCAGCAGTATAGTCTAAACAGCACTGGTAAGCAAAAGTGGTTTCTGCTGAATCAGGCCCAAAGATCTATATAATCCAGCATCCTGTTTCCCACAGCAGTCATTCAGATGCCATAGGACAGTGATGGTGAAACTTGGGACTCCAGGTGTTCTTAGACTTCAATTTCCAGAAGCCCAAGCTGATCAGGGCTTCTGGGAATTGAAGTCCAAGAATAGTTGGAATGCCAAGGTTGGCCATCACTGCCATAGGACGTCTACAAGCAAGACATACAAAGAATAGCCCCTTTCTGTTGTCTAGCAGGTGCCTTGGAAGTAACACACAGCCATAACTTCTTCCATGTCTAGGCCAGACATGAAACTGCCACCTTTTGGTGAGTTCATTCTGCAGTTCCTTTCGCCTGACCTAGTGAGAAAGATTAGCTGGCAACACAAGGTTGCCATTACCAGGGCACGCCGATTGTGGTTCAAAAATACCAGTCTTTGAGGAGGCTCTTTCTGTATCAGCTGTGTTACAAACATCAGAGTATTTTGAGTTGGGCAGCAATATAAATCACAAATAAAAAACTTAGTACCTTGAAGACTTAAATTTTAATGTGAGCTTTTGTGGATCAAGTTGGCTTATGTAAACAATTAAGAACTCTCTTTTTATAGTGGGTGGGATGGGTGGGTGGGATATGGGTCTTTTAAAGTGTGTGGGATATGGGTCTTTTAAAGTGTTTTTATGTGTTTTTAGAACTTATTATAATGCCGCCCTGAGTCGGGTTCTGCCTGAGTGGGCGGCATATATAAATATGACTATTAAATATTAAATTAAATTAAAATCAAGTCCACTTCAAAAGACACGGGAGTGGGACTCCATGGCATCAATTTATGTACAGGTACAAAGGCACAGAGTGAGTGGTCAGCATGACAGATAAGTTTACAAATCATTATGGCTTTTTACAATGTAAATCTCTGTGTTATGTTGACTATTCATGCCCTCTAACTGTTGGAAGCTTTCTGACCTCAAATGAGTACATCTCAACAGGCTGATGTGATGCCGCCCTGAGTCGGGTTCTGCCTGAGTGGGCAGCACATATAAATATGACTATTAAATTAAATTAAATGCCATGGCTACTGAGAGGCTTGTTTTGTTAAATTATTTGTTCCTCCATATTAGCCTCTTCAGTGGAAGTATTAAACCGACAGCTTCAGCAGCAAAAAATATCACTCTACCCTCTTTTTTTTCCTTCACCTGTAAATGGAGATTCTGATTATTATGGTATGGAATACAGGTCTTGTTCAAAAGGCATTGCTTCACCAAGTCGGCACTGAATTATAACAGCAATCCTACTAAGGCTTTCAAGGTAAGTGAGATATTTAAGGGGTAGCTTCACCAGTTACACACTCCCAGTGAGTTTCTACAGATGAGCAGGGATTAGAACCCAGGCTGCCTGAGTTTCTCAAACTTGAGTCCCGGGATATTCTTGGACTTTATTTCTAGAAGTCTTGATCAACAGGTGTGCTGACTTGGGCTTCTGGTAACTGAAGTCCAGGAACACCTGGGGACCCCAGTTTGAGAAAAACATTCTGGGTAGCCCAGTGTATTTATTCAGCTTTGGCAAACCATTGAAAACCAGTTTCCTACTGCTTGTCCTAGCTGGAGCAGACCACTGAGACTGATTGTGAAGGTTTATGTCAAACCTTAAGGACTGCAGTGGCTCAAGTGGCTAAGACGCTGACTGGGAGGCGGAAGGTCAGCAATTTGATTCCCGAGTACTGCAGGATGGAATGAGCTGTCTTAGTCCCAGCTCCTGCCAACCTAGCAGTTCGAAAGCAACAAATTGCAAGTAGATAAATAGGGACCACTTTGGTGGGAAGGTAACAGTGTTCCGTGCGCTCTGGTGTCTAGTCAGGCCTGCCACATGACCACGGAAACGTCTGCAGAAGCAGACAGCGCTGGCTCTTCGGCTTTGAAACAGATGAGCACTGAACCCTAGAGTCGGATACGACTGACTTTCGAGCAAGGGAAACCTTCACCTTTTACTATGTCGAACCTTGACACAAAGTTTAAAGAGGTGGTGCAGTGGTTAAAGTGCTGTACTGCAGCTGAAAGTGTGAGTTTGATCTTGAGGGGGCACAAGGTTGACTCAGCCTTCCATCCTTCCAAGGTCGGTAAAATGAGTACAGTACTCAACATTTTGTTGGGGGCAAGAATACTAATTACTCTGTGAATCCACTCAGCGCTGTAGGGCAATATATAAGTGTTATTGCTATTGTGCCATACAGCCTTAAGTCAACCTTCATAAAAACGCAACATATGCTATGCAGTAGAGATTAACTCTCGCTGCAAAGATCTGAATAGTGAGATATTGTGTATTACCAGTGTTGTTATATAGAGTTGAAGCTTGGACACTGACTACGAAAAGAGAATTGAAGCTTTTGAAATGTGGATCTATCTACAGACGACTGCTAACGATATCATGGGTTGACCATGTGCCTAACGTAGAAGTGTTGCGCCGGATGGAGAAAGAACAAGAACTGTTTAAGACCGTTAAACAAAGCAAGCTCCAATACAATGGGCATATAATGAAGAATGACATGAAATATACTGTGTAGAAAATCTGAGAGTAAATAAAATAGAACAGAAAAAAAAAGACCAAAAACGTTGTGGCACTTTAAAGACTAACTCAGAGTTAGTCTTTAATGTGCCACAACGTTTTTGGTCTTTCTTTTCTTTTTGCTGTTCTGTTTTTGTTACTCTCAGATATCCTGTATTTAATTGTGAGCTTTTGTGGACCAAGTCCACTTCAGAGTTAGTCTCTAAGGTGCCACAATGTTGTTTTTTACCTTTTTTTGCTGTTCTGTTTTATTTACTCTCAAATATCCTATATTTAATTGTGAGCTTGCATGGACCAAGTCCATTTCAGAGTTAGTCTTTAAGGTGCCACAACATTTTCTTGACCTTTTTTTGCTGTTCTGATTTATTTACCCTCAGATTTTCTTGCACAAACTAACAATGGCTACCACTTCAAACAGTTCATGAAATATAGACTATTTCCGTGATGGTGAACCTTGGCACTTGAGAAGTTCTTGAACTTCAATTCCCAGAAGCCCCCCCCATGAATCCACATGAATGGGTTTACTGCGATTCATCCGGCCCACGCTGCCCTCGTCGCTCCTGGAAGCGGAAGTAAAATGTGCCTGTACGGTTAAGACTCTTCCGGGTTAACCCTTCCTTCGTACGGGCATGTTTTACTTCCGCTTCCGGGAACGACGAGGGCAGCGTGGGCTGGATGAATCGCAGTAAGCCCATTCATGTGGATTCATGGGGGGGCTTCTGGGAATTGAAGTTCAAGAACATCTTGAGTGCCAAGGTCCGCCATCACGGGACTAGGGTATGGTGCTAATCTCTGTTTACACTCAAAGAAGCCAACACTGTGTATGCAGACATTTCCATGGTCATGTGGCAGGCAGGCATGACTTGACTGAGCGTGTGGAAACGCTGTTACATACCGCCCCTCCAAAATTGTACTTATTTCTTGCTACTTGGCAGAGGGGTGGGTCAACTCTGTGCTGGGGGAGGGAGGAAGTGCTTCCATTGGGCTGCTGGGCAGAGGGGTGGGGCAAACTGTACTGGGGTGACTGCGTGGGTGGGTGCCCACAGAGAGGGCTCCGAGTGCCACTACTGGCATGCACACATGCCATACGTTCGTGCCCATACGGGCATGTTTTGCTTCCGCTTCCGGGAGCGACGAGGGCGGCGCGTGCCGGATGAATCGCAGTTAACCCATTTGTGTGTATTCACGTGGGGGGGGCTTCTGGGAATTGAAGTCCAAGAACATTTCGAGTGCCAAGGTTCGCCATCACGGGAATAGTCTATATTTCATGAACTGTTTGAAGTGGTAGCCATTGTTAGTTTGTGCACTATTTCAACTCGTGATGAAAGGAGCAACGATGGCACTTGAGGAAGGAAGGGAGGGAGGGGATAACTCAAACTACTCGAGCGCCGCAAAAGCCCAGAGGCAGAGCCGGGCCTTGCACTTTCGACATTTCCCTAGCTAGGCCAGTCGACTCGAGAGATTAAGAGAGAGAGTCGAGAGAAAGGAAATGAGAGAGAAGGTTGTCTCCCTCCTCCTCCTCCAACAGTACACACACAAACACACCCACACACTCTGCAGGGAGGTGGGGCTGCGCACGCGTCTTCTTGCCGACCCGCCGAAGGCCCCTGGCAAGCTTGCGGGCCGGGACTGGGGTGCTTGTGGGTTGCGGCGGGTCCTTCTTTGCGCCGGGGTTTCCCGCTGACCCCCATTTTCCGCCATGCTCTGCCGGTTGGTGCCCCGGGGCAGCCCCAGCAGGTGAGACGCACGCCCTTGAATTGCTGACCAAGGGCACGCAAGCAATGGGCCTGGCTGGCTGGGGAGCGGGAGAGGCGGGAGATTAGAACGGGACGGCGGGGCGGGAGCCGAAAGGGCCGAGCCAGCCACCCGCTGCCTCGTTTCAACCGGGAGACTCTTCCCCGTAAACAACCACCACACAGTAAAGCGGTAATAAAGAGACAGGAGGAGAGTCGCTGTCAGTTTCAAGCGTTGGGTTCCTTGCTGACCCGACCTTGGAGTGTCTCCTCCTGTCCTCCCCGCACGAGGTTGTTTTGAAAGGGCAGCCGTGGAAGTGGTCCCTAAAAACATAAACTCCTTGGGAAGAAAGCAAGAAATTGCAAGTAGATAAATAGGGACCACTTCGGTGGGAAGGTAACAGCGTTCCGTGCGTTCCAGTGTCTAGTCATGTCTGCCACATTGACCACACACGGAAACGTCTGCAGAAGCAGACAGCGCTGGCTCTTCGGCTTTGAAACAGAGATGAGCACTGAGCCCTAGAGTCGTTTACTTTCGAGCAAGGGAAACCTTTACTAGAGTTGCATAGGACAGGGAAGAAGAAATATGATTTCAAATAATAATAATTAATTTCCCCCCTTTTATTTAACAACAAAGAAAAACATTACAAAGGGGAAAAAAAGGTGTAGCAATAAATACAACAGAAAAACGCTAGCCGAATTTATATACACCCTGTGTGTAAATTACATTGAATAACGCACATACTATCTGCTTGACGTTAAACAAGAAGAAAAAAGGAGAGAGAAAAAATATTTTAAAAAAGAAGAAATTCTTTATACTAAAAAAATCTAGTTTATTAAAAAAAAAAGAGGGGGTGGGGGAGAGAAAACAGATAAACAAAAAACAACCATACATCTTACAGGAACTTACTCCATTTCCCCAGAGCATTAGCTTCCATTTTAATCTCAAGCTTTTTCTACACGAATCCTAATACAGTAAAACCCCGACTTACAAATGCCTTGAGTTACATAAAATTTGACTTACATTACGATTTTGTGCTAAAACCATGTCCCGATTTACATGATTTCCTATGGGTTTGCTTCCAAGTTACATAAAGATTCTTTTTCCTATGGGTTTGCTTCAAGTTATTTAAAAATTCATTTTCCTATGGGTTTGCTTCGATTTACATAAAATTTTCATTTTTCCTATGGGTTTGCTTTGAGTTACATAAAAATCCGATTTAAGCAAAAGCCTATGGAACAGACTTTTTTCTCGTAAGTAGGGGTTTTACTGTATAGCAATAAATACAACAGCAGTATACATCCTGTGTGTAAATTAAATTGAATAACACACATACTAACATTCAAAAAGGAGAGAAAAAAGATTTTTAAAAATAAATTCTTTATACTAAAAAAATCTAGTTTATTAAAAAAAGAAATAAAAAAAGGGGGGGACAGAAAACAACAACAACCACACATCTTAAAGGAATTTACTCTAATTCCATTTTAATCTCAAGCTTTTTCTACATGAATCCTAATAGTTGCATTTCTTATATTATACTAGCAGAGATTGCCCGGCGGTGCCAGACTGTTTTAAATTGTGTTGGATAGTAAAGGTTTTTTTCTTTTCTTGAACAAATGGTGCCGGGCTGTTTTAAATGGTGTTGAAAGGATTTGTGATTTTTAAAATGTTTATTTATATGCACGGGCTGTTATAAACTGTGATCAGCTTTTTTGGTTTGTTTTTTTGGATTAAAAAAAGGAGGAAAGGATGATATAATTTTTTACAATTTTTTTTTTAACCAAATAATGTTTTATTTATTTATTTATTTATTTATTCAATTTATATCCCGCCCACTCAACACAAGGCCGACTCTGGGCGGCTAACAACATAAAAAGTAACCCCAGGGCAATCCAAGGAGTTTACAGACAATATTCACAAATACAACAATAATCCTAAAAACAGTTAAAACAGTAAAAAAAAGTTAAGACTACCCACCCCCTAAAAAGCAAGGGCTGCAGGATCGAAAAGGCACCATGGGGAAGAGTTCCTCTACACCAACCACCCCATGGTGGTTACCCTTCCACCCGCACCCCACACTTGACCTGCCAGCCAGGTTTTAAGATCCCTTCTGAAAGGCAGCAACTCCGTCCGAAGACGTAATTCTGTTGGCAGGAGGTTCCAGAGGGCCGGTGCAGACACGGAGAAGGCTCTCCTCCTTGTGCCAGAGAGGCGAGCCCCTCTGGCTGATGGAACAATTAGAGAGCCCCTCCGGTCCGCTCTGGTTGGACGGACAGACGTCCTCAGGGCGATGCGGTCTCTTAGGTAACCTGGCCCACTACCATATGTTTTACTATGTGAATTTTTTAAAAATAGTTGTACTTTGGATAAAAAATTTAAAAATGTGTTAAGTATATGTTTTTTCAAATTTAATATTTTTAAAATGTTTTAAAATGTTGTGTTTTTATTTTTGAGTGAAAACAACACAGGATTTTAGAAATGTGTGAATCATTTCTGTGAATATTTTTGACTGTTTTTTCTCCTGTGGCCTCTGGGTGGTGCTGTTCAGGTTTTCTTTTGCTTTGACTGTTTTTCTCTACTGGCCTCTCGTTGTCGCTTCTTCCGGTAAGTAGTCTCTTTCTTCCTCATTTCATTTCCGGAAGTCGTGGAGGGAGGACGTGGGGGTGAGTTCTCTGGTTTAATTTCTCTGGGGGTTTGTTTTGTTGTTGTTGTTGTTGTTGTTGTTGTTATTATTATTATTATTATTATTATTATTATTATTATTATTATTATTATTATTATTATTATTATTATTATTATTATTATTATTATTATTATTTTGGGGGGGGGTTCTGTGTGTTCTGTCTTGTTCTTATTTTTGGGTTTGATTTTGATTATTTTTTAATGTTTTTGATTCTGATTTTTGTGTTTTATTTTTGGGGTAAGTAAAGTCAGCGGGCGGAGCGCCGTCCGCTGGCTTTGCTTACCTGGGAATGGGTTCAGTGTGTGGGTGGGGTTGGTGGGGAGGGTTTAACGTGACCTTGCCTTGCTGGCCAGGCTGCGTTAAATCCTTGCGTTGGGGTGGGGGTGTGGATTCTTTTATTTATTTATATGTATGTATTTTTTTTACAGGGGGGCTGGCCAGTGCCTTGCCGTAGCCTGGGTTTGGGGGGGAAGAGGGAGGTATTCCCTCCCCCCAAGCTACAGGCTGGCTTGGGCAGGCCTCCGAGGCTGCGGGGGAAAACATAGTTTTTCCCCGTTGCCTCGCCGAAGCATGGGTGGTGGTGGTGGAAGAGAGGAGTATCCTCTTTCCCCACCCCCCATGCTACAGAGGAGGAATTGTTTCACTTTCAAGTGGGGGAGGCAATGATGCCTTCGCCCTCCCTTGAAAGCAAAACACTTATTCGGCAAGTAAAGGTACCGGGCAGAGCGCCGTCCGGTGCCTTTCCTTTTTGGAAGAATTGTTTTGCTTTCAAGGAGGGGGGGAAGGCATCAATACCTCCCCCCCTTGAACTTCCTCTGTTGTGTTTTTTTTCCACCCCGGCTCAACTTTTGTTGAGGCCGGTGGTGGTCTCACCGTGTCTTCGGCGGGGTAGCATGGAGGAGAGGGAGTCCCTCTCCTCCCCATTGCTCCGTGCAAGAAGGCCGGCGGTGGACTTGCGCTCTCGGTGTGTTTTTTATTTTTATTTTACACGCACCGGCTTCCTCAGTGTTCTGCGCGCTCATGGCGCGCAGGACGCTGGGGCTTGTAGTTTTCGGTTTGTGTTTACCGTTGGTGCAGCGTTTCCCCCCCCTGTGGCTTCATTTTGATTGGCCGCAGCGCGTTTCCGAACGTTCCTTTTGCTCGCGCCTCTCAGCCTGATTGGCTGTGGCGCGGCACAGCCCAAGGAACATTGGGAAATGGAGTCCTTTCTTTTTGTTTGCGGTTGTGGGGCTCCTGCCCCACTGGCACAAAATTCAACCCGACAGTTACCTGTGAACCCCGGTCGGGCAAGTGCACGGAGGCTCGGTCAGAGCTAGTGGGGCCTGGTGCAACATCCTTTGTCACATTCCAACGGTTAACGCACAGATTTATAGGTATAGATTTTCTAATTTAAATGCCCAAAACCGATGCTCACATAACTTTCATTATAATGTCTCCATGTGTATTTTTCCAGTATTCTACGAGGGGGTTCCAAAGCTGCTGGAAATTTCCAGTGGTGTTTCTTTGTTCAAGTAGTTTGATAGTTTTTCTTCCCCCCCCCCCCCCCCCAAAATCTAGTAATTTTATAGTCCATTCTGTAATGTTGGAACATTTCTCAAAAAAGTATTAAGAGTCTTTAATTCTACAGATAATTTCAGGAATTCAATTATTTACTTATACCAGTGGAGCAAATCACAGTGGCAAATTGCCACTAGTTAAGAATTTACCAGTACTTTTCCTCTTTATGTACCTTTTGTATGACAAAGAGTACAGATGGTAACTTTTTAAGTAGTGGCAGATTGTTATGATTTTTACAGTGTTGGAATTATGCTGGCATATAGAAACGAAAGGATTCTTACTATGGTTTGTTTAGGTGTGACCCATGTGGTAAATATATGATGCAGTCGGCGGCGGCCGCTACTCATATCCGAGCATACATTTTCTCAGTTGATGGATATATCTCTGGTGACTCAATAAACTTACTTCTGTATTAGGTATTTGTACCATTACAGGAATTACTCCAAAAGAGTGATGTGCCAAATGAGTTTTGAATAGTATTCAGTATATCATTTTGATATGATGTCTTCTTTTAAAAGGGTAAACTGGGAGACTTTAGATTTGCATATAACTCACCTTCTCTTTCTATGGGGGTGCTATGGAGTACTGTATTCTAATTTGTACTTGTTTACCCTCAACTCAATCTAATTATAAAATATTTTAAATTATTATTAATCTTATTGGGCTATTTTCTACTACTTGTCTGTTTTCTTTTATACCTCTCCCCAAATGTTTGCCTAATTTTGGTTCAGGTAAAGGTAAAGGTTTCCCTTGCTCGAAAGCCAGTCGTATCCAACTCCAGGGTGCAGTGCTCATCTGTTTCAAAGACAAAGAGCCAGTGCTGTCTGCTTCTGCAGACGTTTCCGTGGTCATGTGGCAGGCATGACTAGACACTGGAGCGCACAGAACACTGTTTCCTTCCCACTGAAGGGGTCTCTATTTATCTACTTGCAATATAAAAACTGAAAATTAGACTATGTGCCTGTCTGGTGAAAACTCATATCTGTTAAGTACAACATAATTTCAAGATAGTACACAAAACCTAATAGTATTTTTACAGTGTTGGTATTATACTGTTGGAGCTGGATTTACAATTAAACTCTTCATGTAAACAATATAGCAGTGTATAGGTCTTGGTAGATGGTAATTTAAAGCCATTATTTGCAACAAATTTTACAGAGCCATCACTTATAAATCCTTTTAATTGCCTAAACATTTGCTGGTCTTAAGTTACCCATTAGTTTTGTACTGTACAGTCACTTACCAGAGTTTTAATGAGAACTAGGCAAAGTTTCTGTAATCTCTTAATTCCAGCATTTGTTGAGAATTACTTTTGGCTCACAGTGCAATTCTATTCTTTTTATAGTTCACAGCGAGTTAAATTCTACTCTTCTATTTTCCCTCCTTCCCCTCTTTTAAATATATACTGTACCAGTAGTGCATATCTGACATTTTAATGTATTATGTTCATGTAAAAGTGGCAACAATGATATCAGAGATCCAATATGGTCCAAGGTTTATGACATTGTATTTAGATGTATGAGATACAGGTCCTGGTTCCTTGCAGCAGCACAAGCACATACTGTTAGCAAAGATTATTTAAAAATTGACAGATTAACCATATTAAATAGCATAATAAATTTTAAAAATCCTACACGGTAAGAGGAAACAAAATTGTTATTTAGTCGTCAGATGTCTTAATGCTCTGTGTTCTCTTTCAGAAGCATCACTAAGCTGATAGCACCCCTTGGATGCCTGGCTTCTAGACAAAAACATACTCTCCCTGATTTACCTTATGATTATGGTGCCTTGCAGCCCCACATTAGTGCAGAAATCATGCAGCTTCACCACAGCAAACATCATGCTGCGTATGTAAATAATCTGAATGTTGCTGAAGAAAAATATAAAGAGGCTTTGGCAAAAGGTATGGATCACCATCTGTCAAATAAATGTTTTTTCTAAAATGGCTGCTTCATGCCTATCACTTCGCATTATGTATTTTTTTCTGCACTATTAGGGCAATGCCAAAGAATGTTCAAATTATCAAACAATTGCACTCATCCCACACGCCAGCAAGGTGATGCTCAAGATAATACAGGATAGACTTCAGCAACATGTGGAGAGAGAACTACCAGAGGTGCAGGCTGGGTTCAGAAGAGGCAGGGGGACCAGAGACCACATTACCAACATGCGTTGGATCATGGAGAAAACAAAGGAATACCAGAAACAAGTCTACTTCTGCTTTATTTACTACACCAAGGCATTTGACTGTGTGGACCACAACAAAATGTGGCAAGTAATTAAAGAGATGGGAATACCAGAACACCTCATATGACTCATGAGAAATCTGTACATGAGTCAAGAAGCAGCAGTTAAGACAGAACATGGAATGACAGAGTGGTTTGGAATAGGAAAAGGAGTAAGACAAGGCTGCATTTTGTCACCTTGCTTATTCAACTTATACACAGAGCACATAATGCGCAATGCAGGGATGGAGGAATCACAATATGGGATTAAAATTGCTGGGAGAAACATCAACAATCTGAGATATGCAGACGATACCACCCTAATGGCAGAAAGTGAAGAAAACCTAAAGAATCTCTTGATTGGGCTGAAAGAGGAGAGTGCAAAAAGCTTTCTTGAGACTCAGTATCAAGAAAACCAAGATAATGGCAACAGGTCCGATCAGTTCCTGGAAAATAGATGGGGAAGAAGTAGAAGCAGTGACAGATTTTACTTTCTTAGGATCTAAGATCACTGCAGATGGCGACTGCAGCCATGAAATAAAAAAATGACTGATTCTGGGGAGACAAGCTATGAGAAACCTGGGGAACATAGTGAAAAGTGGAAACATCACCTTGAAAACAAAAATCGGCATAGTCAAAGCAATGGTTTTCCCGGTGGTAATGTGTGGGTGTGAGAGCTGGACCATTAGGAAAGCTGAATGCAAAAAAATAGATGCCTTTGAGTTTTGGTGTTGGAGGAGAGTTTTGAGAGTCCCCTGGACAAATAGGTCAATCTTAGAAGAAATCAACCCAGACTGCTCCGTAGAAGGTCAAATAGTAAAGATGAAGCTAAAGTACTTTGGACATCAAATGAGGATTCTCTGGAGAAGGCCTTGATGCTGGGAAAGGTGGAGGGCAAAAGAAAAAGAGGGCGACCAAAGATTAGATGGCTAGATAGCATCGTGGACGCAGTGGGCACAGAGCTGGGCAGGCTGAGGAAGATGGTGGAGGACAAAGGTGCCTAGAGGACGATGGTCTATAGGGTCGCAAAGGGTCGGAATCGACTGTGCGACTGAACAAGAAGCATATGAGACAAAAGAGGCTTCCTGCTATTCTAATTTATTGTTAAAATGCCCAGCTATAGTGCTTTTTTGCCAAGTCCTCAGGCTATTACAACAGCATGTAGGATTTAGACTTAGAGTGTGGTGGTAAAAATGCAGGTCTTCTTTCATGTCCAGGTCAAACTTTACATTGCTAAAATGAAGCCACCTTCTTGGCTTTGTTGTTGGCCAAACTTAAAACCTCATTGGGACAAGTTTCCAAAATTAGTTTGTTGTGGTGAGGATTCAAAGGAGGAGGAGGTTATAAATGTACTGGGCATAAATGGGAGTCATACTGTCTTAAAAGATAAATCAGATTGCTAGTTCCAACTATAGTAGATTCCCTGAATCAGTGTTTCCCAACCTTTGGTTTTTGGA
Source organism: Bradypodion pumilum (assembly GCA_035047305.1). Taxonomy (NCBI): domain Eukaryota; kingdom Metazoa; phylum Chordata; class Lepidosauria; order Squamata; family Chamaeleonidae; genus Bradypodion; species Bradypodion pumilum. The sequence continues at coordinate 97,061,542 of JAWDJD010000001.1, forward strand.
CTTCATTTCCCAGAAGCCTAAGTCAACTCCCCAAAGCACTGATTCAGCCAATGTACTGACTTAGGCTTCTGGGAATTGAAGTCTTCCTGTGGGGCCTGGGCCCACGTTAGGAACCACTGGTTTAGAGTAACTTGTGGTCTAGATTTTATTAATTCTGCCTGCTTGATTTATGTACAAATCTATTTTTACAGCAAAATGTTTATCATTTCTGTGGATAAAAGTAAGTAGTTTTCTTTATAAATTGCAGTCCCAATTTCCCCCAAGCAGTACCATTAAAGTTCTCAAGTGATCCCGAAATGTTTTGTATCAGAGCTCATTTAGTTCTCTGTTCTTTACAATTCCAGGTGATGTGACTGCTCAGGTGTCTCTTCAGCCAGCTCTGAAGTTCAACGGAGGAGGTCACATTAATCATACTATCTTCTGGACAAACCTTTCTCCCAATGGTGGAGGAGAGCCAACAGGTTTGTAGTTAGTCAAAAGGTCTTCTTGTATTTTTTCATTAGGTAAAGGTAACCCTTGCTCAAAAGCCAGTCCTATCACCTAGACAGCATCCCTAAAGAATACGCGGTGGAGGTGATGAACAGATTCAATGGCTTAGACTCAATAGATAGAGTGCCAGAAGAATTATGGACAGAGATGAGGGACATCATGCAGGAAGCAGCAAAGAAAACCATACCAAAAAAAAAGAAAAGAAGAGTAAGAAAGCAAAGTGGTTGTCTGATGAGGCTCTTAAAATAGCAGAGGAAAGAAGGAACGCAAAAGTCAAAGGAGAAAGGAAAAACTACAATCATTTGAACACAGAATTTCAAAGAAAAGCAAGGAGAGATAAGGAAAACTACCTAAAAGAACAGTGCAGAGAAATGGAGGAAAACAACAAAAGAGGCAGAACCAGAGATCTTTTCAAAAAAATCGGGGAAATTAAGGGAACATTTAAAGCAAAAATGACCATGATAAGGGACAAAGAAGGAAAGGAGCTAGCTGATGCAGAAGAGATTAAGAAAAGATGGAAAGAGTACACAGAGGAACTCTACAAAAAGGACCTCAACACTCCTGACAATCACAATGATGAAGAAGTAGAACTTGAGCCAGACATCCTGGAGAGCGAAGTCATAAAGGCCCTAAAAAGCACTGCAAACAACAAAGCTAGTGGAGATGATGGTATCCCAGTTGAATTCTTTAAAGTGCTAAAAGATGACGGCGTCAAATTACTGCATTCAATATGCCAACAGATTTGGAAAACAAAACAATGGCCACAGGATTGGAAAAGATCAGTATACGTCCCAATCCCAAAAAAGGGCAATGCCAAAGAATGTTCAAATTATCGAACAATCGCGCTCATCCCACACGCCAGTAAGGTGATGCTCAAGATAATACAGGATAGACTTCAGCAGCATGTGGAAAGAGAATTACCAGAGGTGCAGGCAGGTTTCAGAAGAGGCAGGGGGACTAGAGACCACATTGCCAACATACGCTGGATCATGGAGAAAACAAAGGAATACCAGAAACAAGTTTATTTCTGTTTTATTGACTACACTAAGGCATTTGACTGTGTGGACCACAACAAGATGTGGCAAGTAATTAAAGAGATGGGAATACCAGAGCACCTCATATGCCTCCTGAGAAATCTGTACATGAACCAAGAAGCAACAGTTAGGACAGAACATGGAATGACAGAATGGTTTGGAATAGGAAAAGGAGTAAGACAAGGCTGCATTTTGTCACCATGCCTATTCAACCTATACACAGAGCACATAATGCGCAGTGCAGGGATGGAGGAATCACAATATGGGATTAAAATCGCTGGGAGAAACATCAATAATTTGAGATATGCAGACGATACCACCCTAATGGCAGAAAGTGAGGAAGACCTAAAGAATCTCTTGATTGGGCTGAAGGAGGAGAGTGCAAAAGCTGGCTTGAGACTAAATATCAAGAAAACCAAGATAATGGCAACAGGCCCAATCAGTTCCTGGAAGATAGATGGGGAAGAAGTAGAAGCAGTGACAGATTTTACTTTTTTGGGATCAAAGATCACTGCAGATGGGGATTGTAGCCATGAAATAAAAAGGCGACTGATTCTTGGGAGACAAGCAATGAGAAACCTGGGGAACATAGTGAAAAGCAGAGACATCACACTGAAAACAAAAATTAGAATAGTCAAAGCAATGGTCTTCCCAGTAGTAATGTACGGATGTGAGAGCTGGACAATTAGGAAGGCTGAACGCAGAAGAATAGATGCCTTTGAAATGTGGTGTTGGAGGAGGGTTTTGAGAGTACCCTGGACAGCGAGGAGAACAAATAGGCCAATCTTAGAAGAAATTAACCCTGAATGCTCACTGGAAGGTCAAATAGTAAAGATGAAGCTGAAATACTTTGGACATCAAATGAGAAGGGAGGATTCACTTGAGAAGGCATTGATGTTGGGAAAGGTGGAGGGCAAAAGAAGAAGGGGGAGGCCAAGGATGAGATGGCTAGATGGCATTGTAGACACAATGGGCACAGAGCTGGGAGGGCTGAGGGGGATGGTGGAGGACAGAGGCGCATGGAGAGCAATGGTCCATAGGGTCGCAAAGGGTCGGAACCGACTGTGCGACTGAACAACAACAACAACATCTGACTCTAGGGTTCAGTGCTCATCTCTGTTTACAGCCGAAGAGCCAGTGCTTGTCTGCGTTTGCAGACGTTTCTGTGAACATGTGGCAGGCACGCCTAGACACCGGAGTGCACGGAACACTGTTTACCTTCCCACCGAAGGGGTAACTATTTATCTACTTGAAACTTCTTGCTTTCAAACTGTTAGCTTGACAGGAGCTGGGACAGAGACAGGAGCTCATTCTATCGTGCAGCACTCAGGTCTCAAACTGCTGATCTGCCAATCTTCCAGTCACCAAGTTCAGCTTTTTAACCACTAAGCCGCCACAGCCCTCACCATTTATTAAGGTAAAGGTTTCCCTTGCTTGAAAGCCAGTCGTAACTGATTCTATGGTTTAGTGCTCATCTCTGTTTCAATGCCGAACAGCCAGCATTGTCTGCTGCTGCAGACGTTTCCGTGGTCATGTGGCAGGCATGACTAGACACCAGAGCGCACGAAACGCTGTTACCTTCCCACCGAAGTGTTCCCTATTTATCTACTTGCAATTTCTTGCTTTCAAACTGCTAGGTTGGCAGGAGGACCATTTAATTATAATGATATAAATTAAACTAGGTTTTTTGGGATACTTTCCTTAAACATACTGGCCTTTTTTTTTTACAGTGCTTGAATAAATTACATTTTTGTGTATCTAACTCCTAGAATCTCCCAACCATGAGCTGACTAAATTGTTGTTTTATTTTTATCATGTCAGAAGCACACAAAGGTGCTTTCTGGGTTGAATAAAAAGTAAGGTCGTAATACCATACTAGTGGCTTGCACTCTGATGGATTATGCTCGAGCACTGATTTACCATATCGGATGAGGTGCATGCTGTAGCAGTACAAAATATGTAATGTAGAGTGAATTTTATTAAGTTGAGCTTGTAAAAAGGTAAAGGTTTCCCTTGCTCGAAAGCCAGTCGTATCCGACTCTAGGATTCAGTGCTCATCTCTGTTTCAAAGCCAAAGAGCCAGTGCTGCCTGCTTATTGAACAGTATATTTGAGAACTGTGCACTTAAACACCTGTCATAGGCACCTTGATTTGATGTGTAGTTCACACACGTTGACCAGAATTCTAGAAAGTATGTATGATAATAGAATGCCAATTCATTATTTTTAGCTTCAATAATGTAAACAAATTTGAAATTGTGATTTATCATAATGGAAATAATCTATCTTTTTTTAAAAAAAGGTTTAACAGATTTGGATTGAAGCAGCAAATATATAATCCATGTACTTAACCAAGTTTCTGTAAGCAGGTATTTGAATGGTGACATGTCAAATAATTGCTGCTGGTGGTTCTTCTTTTGTAATTATTGTTCCTATTAAAACATTATGCTGTGTTTAAACTCTTAAAAATGCAAAGATTGCACTGAAACATGTATAGCTACTGTTGATTAGAACAGCATTCTTAAAAGATTGCTGAAAACATTTTTATATTCAATACAGGAAAAAATCCAAGTGCACCACGGGAATGAAGTTGATTAGTCAATGTTGCAGTTCTTTAGTGCAATATGAATGGGTGAGCTAATCAGTAAAGATAGGTAAACTGATAAGTAAAGATCATTTCTACTCACCTGTAGTCTGTATTTAGGACTACAATTCTTAACATCCTAAGGCAGCATGTTCAATAGTTAGTGAAGATGGGAATTGTACTTCAAAACAGCCTGGAGCACATGTGTTTTTTGAGGGCTGTGTCAGATGTTGTAAGAGCAAATCCACCTTCTTGGAGGTAGTCATTTCAGGTAAAAATTATTAACAGACTACAGATGACATATTTACGCAAGTGAACTCTTTACTTTGGTACAATTTCTTCCTTCCTCTTGCATGTGGTTATCAAGAACCGACATTGCACCATCACTAGTGTTGATTACTATGATGAATCATGTTTCCTGTTAAATGGCAGCATTGGGGGATTCTCTTTGAGCTTAGCTTGTGTTCTCTGGCTGGGGGTTGCCGACACAACAGAGAATTAATCTCAGTAATAAAACAATAACACTGTATTAGCTCTTGAAAGCAGAGAATTACATACACACAGAAATGTATAAAGTGGGTCTCCTTAAACAAAGACAATCTTTATAATACTAAAAGGAAATTCCCAAAGCAAACAACTGAGCATACAGGAATGCATAAATGAAAACAACTACTAAAAAGCAATACAGTGCTTAGCAAGGACAGTGAAGATTGAAGGAGATGCTGTTTGACCTGACCCAGCAATACAAACTCAGTATCTGCTCTCAAGGCCAAATATTGCCAATTTCACCTCTCTCTCTATCTCTCCCTCCTCTTTCTGCTGTCCCTCTTTCTCCTTTCATAATCTTCTGTTTATGGAACCTTGGCTGAGTGATTAAAGAGGATCTAGTTTTAATCACCCAGGTCCCTAGTAATCTTTGTAGGTCCTCATGAAGTTAGGCAAGAAGATACAGTCATCTCTCTTCCGGTGCCCTTTTTATACTATGCCTTCTCAAAGGAAGCTCACTTGGTGTTCACACTTATCTTTTTAGTTCCCAGCAAAGACACTTCTCCATCACATTTTACCATGTCTAAGATTTTATTCAAAAAATAATAATGTCTTAATCTGCTTTAATTTGTACGGTACCTGACTTTTGCAAGGCTGACATATAAAAATTATATTAAAAAAGATAGATGGTTGTAACTTGTAACTGTTTTAAAGAACCGGACTGCGTGATGTGGTCAATGAATTATATGTGGCAAAAAGAAGATGGGCAGACCGTATTACCCGCCTAGAGGATAACAGATGGACCTGTCAGCTAACAGACTGGATACTGATAAGGGTTTCCCTTGCTTGAAAGCCAGTCGTATCTGACTCTAGGGTTCAGTGCTCATCTCTGTTTCAAAGCCGAAGAGCCAGCGCTGTCTGCTTCTGCAGACATTTCCGTGGTCATATGGCAGGCATGACTAGACACTGGAGTGCACGAAACGCTGTTACCTTCCCACCGAAGTGGTCCCTATTTATCTACTTGCAATTTCTTGCTTTCGAACTGCTAGGTTGGCAGGAGCTGGGACAAAGACGGGAGCTCATTCCGTCCTGCAGTACTCAGGAATCAAACTGCTGACCTTCCGCTTCCCAGTCAGCATCTTAGCCACTTGAGCCATTGCACTGGATACTGGGGGACCATTAAAAACCACTAGGCAGACCCCGAAAACGATGGGATGAACTGATGGTAAAGCTGTTTGGCCAGAGATGGAAACAGAAGTCAAAGGATAGAACATTTTGGAGTTTGGTTGATTTGTGCTTAAATAGATAAGCGACGACAAATCAATTTGTAACTTGGATTGGATTGGATGTGAAGGGTATGCAGATTAATAACAGCGGCTAGTCCTGCATACTGCTTCCTACCAGTTGTCCACTGCTAAGATTTTATTAGTATTACATCGTCATCTATTCCGTTTACTCATGAAGTGATGTGGAATAGTTGTTGGGAACCAGGCAAAAAAATAATAATCATATGCTATTTTTTTTAAAGGAGAGCTAATGGAAGCCATTAAGCGAGATTTTGGCTCTTTTGCAAACTTCAAGGAAAAACTGACAGTGGCTTCAGTTGGTGTCCAAGGTTCAGGATGGGGATGGCTTGGCTATAATAAAGAGCAAGGTCATTTACAGGTTGCTGCATGTGCCAATCAGGATCCTCTCCAAGGAACTACAGGTGAGTGTTTGTCGGTTGAAAATGCCTCAATTGAATAGATAGCAAATTGGTTGGTAGTTTGAGATCGTAATAACTGCTGACAAGGTCTCTCTCTGGTTTCCATAAGGTCCCCGCTATTTGGATATGACGATAAAGTGTGCATTTTGCTTGTTTTATCTGTTCTTGTCTGTGCCTCCTTGCAAGTGAGGAAAGCCTTTGCTTCTCCTTTTCAGTACCCTGGCAGGCATAGAAGACTTTGAAGAAAGAGGGACTTTTCCCTACTTAAACCAAGATTTGTTTTGAATATGAAAAGAAATGGGTGCCAGTGGATACCAATCCCGCTGTGCTTCCCAATCCTGCTGTGGTTACCACACTCCCTTGGGAGAGGCAGAATCTTATCACTTGTGCAGCATTCTAGGAAAGGTGAAAGAAATGTAGAATATACCCCTACTTGGCCTTACTTCCTTTATATCATGGTGGTCAATTAGAGAAACCTTTGTTTTTTCTAGAAGGCTTCTGCATGTACCAGAATAGGATTGGAAGAATTTGGTAATAAGAATAGATAGAAGTATTGTTTACCAGCCAAAATTGTATTCATCGTGGAATTATAGAATAGTGGGCTTGTAAAGGGCCTATAATGCTTTGAAGTCCAACTCCCTATTCAATACAGGAATCCATGTTAGAGTATATCTGAGAGATGGCTGTCTAGTTTTTGCTTGAATGCCTCTGGTGTTGGAGAATTCACTGCCTTCCAACGTAACTGGTTCCGCTGCTGTACTTACTGCTCTAACAGAACATTTTCCCTCATATCCTGTGACAATCTGGCTTCCTGTAACTTGAGCCCATTATTATGTGTCCTCCACTCTGGAACAATCGAGATTCTGTCTCTCTTTTGTATGAGATGCAGCACCCAGAGATGCAGCACCCAGAACTGGACAACATTACTTAAAATGAGGCCTACCCAGTGCTAAATAATATGTGAAATAAAAGTAAAAAATAAATTAGCAAAAAAAAAGTGATGTTAGAGAGAGGTGGGGAGGATTTTTAGAAAATGTATTGGTGAAAAGGAAAGGAGTAAAGCCAGAACAAGATGTCTTTGTCGAGGGGGCTAATATACAAATTAAATGATATTGAGAATATTTAATGCAAAGGTTTACAAATCCCACTGGTGGTTGTTGCATATAGAAAGTTATATTGATTACAATAAAACCCCGCATAACGAATGCTTCGTATAACAAAATGTTCATTAGGCAATCGCGATATCCTGCATAACAATTTTTTTTTCATTATACGGGGTTTTCACTACGCGGGGTATACCCCAGTTAATGTAAACCCTGTATAACAAACATTTTCTTTTCATTATGCAGGGTATTGCCCATTTGATCTGCATAATGAAAAAAACGCATAACAAAGAGCTCTCTGGAACTGAGTTTTTTGTTATTTAGGGTATTATTGTGGGGTTAGGGTTTTCAAGGGAACTAGTACTTTGTTTGATTTGGAGATTACTACTGTTCATGTGCCTAAAATATTATTTGCCTTTTGTGTAGTCCAGGGGTTCCCAACCTTTTCATGCTGTGGGCCTGACAATGCTCCCCGGACAGCTGAGTGGGCCGGGCCACGCCCCCGGAAGCGGAAGTAAATGCGTCCGCTCCCACGCTTATGACAGTGGTGGGCGCATTTGCAGGTGCATTTTACGGTTGTTGTAAACACGCCCACTTCCACTTCTGGGTGCAGGTGCAGTGGCAATGCCCTGGATGGAATGGCACTGGGACCTAGTATAGTCGCATCAGTCTGTTGGCTTATGTTCAGCTTGTGATCTCTAATAATTCCAAGAACCTTCTCTCATAGTATTACTGAGGCAAGTATCCCCATCTTGTAAGTGTACATGCGATTTCTTTTTCCTAGGTATAGACTTTGCATCTACCCATATTCAGTTTCATTGTGTATTCATATGACTCCTTCTTGTTCCCTATAATTGATGAAACTGGTACAGTTACATATATTCTGTAAGAATAACAATTACACAGTAGGAAAAAATTAAGAACTAAATTATGCAAATCATAATAGACATGCCATTTTATCTTGAATGGTGTGTTCAAGTTGCAGGAAGCCAGATTTTGGCTGAATATCAGGAAAATATCCTATCTGTCAGAGCAATATGACCAATTAACTCAGGAAGTATTGAATGCTCTAACACTGCAAGCATTTAAGACAAAGTTTTATAATTATTTGTTAGATATACTTTGATATGATAATATTGAGCAGTGGGGTTGGACTCAATGGCTGTATAGGCCTGTTCCAACTCTTATTCTATGAATCTGTGAGTACAGTATAAACATTGGGATTCTCAACCTGTGGCCTGTGGGTTGGATGTGGCCATTGGCACCATTTCATGTGGGCCCCCACTGCCTCCACCACACCAGAAAGTGACATGTGGTGGAGGAAGGGCAAAATGGCCAACCAGCCCCCAAAGTTTCTCTGAGGGAACGTGAACCGGCCCCCTGCTTTAAAAGGTTGAGAACGAGAACTCCTGATCTAACTCCTAGCAATTGGCCATCTTATTCATTTACTTTTCTGTTTTCTGAGAATTCAGTTTTCTCCCTCTACATTTCTAAAATAATAAGCCTTTCTACCTAGAATTCTTTATTTCATTAAAAGTATCGATTGTCAGTAGTTGGATCATGTAGCCAGTATTTACTCTGTACCATCTATGCTTGTCCTCTCCCCACTGTGTGTTCAACTGGATAAATAAACTTATATAAATGGTTTGAAAATTGAATCTGTTACAGCATTGAGATTGAATATTGTTTAAAAATGAATAATAGTTTGGAAATTTGAATTAGATAATTGGTATAAAGAGATATGGAATATAGCTATAAAAAATAAATTAATATGTGAAATAAAGGTACAAAATAAATTAGCGGGGGGAAAAAGAATTTAGAGAGAGATGGGGAGGATTTTTAGAGAATGTACTGGTGAAAAGGAAAGGAGTAAAGCCAGAACAAGATGTCTTTTTGGAACGAGGGGGCTAATATACAAATTAAATGATATTGAGAATATTTAATGGAAAAGGTTTACAAATCCCACTGGTGGTTGTTGCATATAGAAAGTTATATTGATTACAGTAAAACCCCGCATAACAAATGCTTCATATAACAAAATCTTCGTATAACGTAGTGTTCGTTAGGCAATCACAATACCCCGCATAACAAAAAAAAAATTTCCCGTTATACAGGGCTTTCACTAAACGGGGTATACCCCGGTTAATGTAAATCCTGTATAACAAACATTTTCTTTTCATTATGCAGGGTATCACCAATTTGTTCCGCATAACGCAAAAAAACGCATAACAAAGAGCTCCGTGGAACGGAGCTTTTTTGTTATGTAAAGTATTACTGCACAGTAAATGTATTTTGTATCTCCCTCATCACCTGAAGAAGATTTGTAGTTTTGTAGTTTTGTTTGGGATTTTAGTTTTATTGGTGTGTTTTTTGTCTTTTTTTTTGTACCAAAAAAAATTGAATCCATTGTTAGAAACAGGAAACCTTTTGATACTTAACCCTGTCTGGAAACTAGTATCTTTTCAGACGTATGCTATGTAGGCCTTTGAACGGACTAGTGATCATTGCTAGTTTTGGCAGTTTTCATTATGTAGCAGTTGTCTAAATATTGGGCGGTGGGGGCATACTGTAATTACTAATTTAAGCATAATAATACTTCAGCTGTATATATTTTTTCCTTCTAGGTCTTATCCCTCTCCTAGGAATTGATGTATGGGAACATGCATATTATCTTCAGTATAAAAATGTTAGACCTGATTATCTCAAAGCTATCTGGAAGGTAATCAACTGGGAAAATGTATCTTCAAGATATGCAGCTTGCAAGAAGTAGAGCAGACGTCTTCTACAGACTCAAACGAGAACCATTGCTGTTCCTCAGATCATTTTCTATTAATGCCTAATTGCTCCAATACTGAAAATATGATGCCACACTAAGCTAAGCTGTTCTCTTCTAATTTAGTAAAATTGTAGTTCTTGGAAGTAGCAATCCACTCTTGAAAAAACAGAAATTATTTATGCACTATTCTGAAATACAGCTCTTTAGGAATATCAGGATGGGATTACAGAAATCCTCATGGTAGCGTGTGGGTTTAGCAGTGTTTTCAATTGAGTTTGTTGCAGTGTAAAGGCAGCTGCCCAGGGCATATCAAATTCAGGGAAGAGTCTGAGAAGTCATAACATCACCTCATAAGCGTTTTATAGACTAGGGTTGTCTGTCATTGTGCAGAATTTGAGTTAAAAAGTCTTATAATAAAAGGCAACATCTTTGGCAGATACAAAATTAGGATTCCTGATGTCACTCATAGCTTTGAATTAATGTGAGTTAGCTTTCATGAAATCTCTCAGAAGAGGAGAAAACAGGGAGGCATTGCATCAGATGTGTAGACTTTCAGTTTTGTGGCTACAGGTGCTTAGTGTGTGTATGTTAAACTATATATTTTAGTAGGAAATGCTACCTGTGTAATATAGTGGTAATAATGGGTGGTAATTAAAATGTTTCCTGACACTGGTCTAGATGAGTTGTTTCTTGCACTATATTATTTGATTGGAAATATCTGATTCTCAAAATAAAATTTGAAAATGACTGTGCCAAGTTATTAAATAAGTATGCTTTTAATTGTAATATATATTTAAATGCCTTAAATATTACATGATGTGGATAATAACCCAGCTGTAATCTCTAAATGGAGCATTTTTAATTCAGTGCCTTATAAGAGTTGAGTATGAGAGAGTTATGGCCAAATTTAATTATGCTTCATGAAGTGTAGTTTTACAGTTTGGGCTCAAGCTGGCAGTTTGTCCAAGTGTCCAAGGTGTAACTGCTACCTGGGAAGTGCTACATTATAATCACCTGTGATTTTGAGAGTCGTATATTCTGACATCTGATCTATGGTGATATGCAAAAAAAAATGATAATGTAAAATCAGTAAAATGGAAATTTGCATGAGAACTTGAAATTAAACTACAGTACTTGCTTTATTGGGTCTAGATGAAGGCCTCCATAGCTTGTTCTCTTTCAGTCCAATAATTTGCACAAAACCAGGTGCATAACTGGATCAGTAAGTTACTGTGTCTGGGTGGCTATTAATATTTCCCTTTAGTATACAGTATGGTATACTATTTGTAAGGATCAAAGATTCAGAGCTCAGTCCTGCATTATGTGTAAGTGCCTTTTTTGACTTTAAAATTGGTTTCTTAGTGGAGTGTATGAATGAATTTAATCCCAAATTAATTTGTTGTGGTGAGGATTAAGAGGAGGAGGTTATAAGTGGTCATAAATGGGAGTCAGATTGCTAGTTCCAACTATAGTAGATTCCCTGAATCAGTGTTTCCCAACCTTTGCTTTTTTGAACTTCAATTCCCAGAAGCCTAAGTAATTTCCCCAATGTGCTGACTTAGACTTCTAGGAATTCAAGTCCCCCTGTGGGGGTGTAGGCCCCCACGTTGAGAACTACTCTTCTGAATCAATGGGATTTGCAAATCAATACTAATATAGGTGTCATTGATTCATTGAGTTTGCTCTAGTTGAGACTAGTAGTTAGATTCCGACTAAGGTTTTGTAGTTTTATTTAAAAATATTTAAACTACTTTTTTCTAATGTTAAAGGAACTATCCTAGACACGGAAGAACATTACGGCTGTAGGTATAGAGTAACCATTTTACCCAGCTGGATAATGAGGTGCTAAAGTAATAAAAAAAATTCTCTTTCTACTAAGTGAGGAGAACAGAACGAATGGTAGCACTGTATCCTGTGCCACACCAACAGTGAATGGGAAGGGAAAAGAGTAGGGAGAAAAAGCATTATTGAAAACTTATTTCATGTTCCCATAAGCAAACTATTGACTTCTATAGATAGATAAATCTTTATTGTCATTGTCCTGCACAGAACAACGAGATTGGGGGTGGGGGGTGGGGAACACTTATCAACCCAACAAAACCTAAACAAAATACAACTATACAAAATTATCAACATACTCCCACCCCACATATACACATTTAACTCCTAAAAAGCTCTAAAACTCTAAAACCTATATACAGAAGCTCCCTCATAGACTGCATTGCACTGCATTCAAAGCCAGAACCACTTTTGAGTAGAAACTATTTCTCAAGCGGCTGGTCCTGGTCTTTATGACCCTATACCTTCTTCTAGAAGGCAGAAGCTGAAAGAGATCATTCCTGGGGTGTGTACTATCTTGTGCAATCTCTACAGCTTTCTTATAACACCTATGTGGCATAGATTTGATCTAGAGTGGGAAGAGTACGTCCGATTATCCGCTCCGCAGTCTTTATGACCCTGGACAGCATTGTTCTTTCCCTAGCTGTACAACTCCCAAACCATACACACAGACCATAGGTTAACACACTCTCTATGGTACAGTGGTAGAATGCCTTTGAAAGATTGTTCTTCCTGAGGATTCTCAAGAAGTATAACCTTTGTTGTGCTCTCTTGATCAGATCTTTGGTGTTTGCTCCCCATGTTAGATCATCCCTCAGCTCCATTCCCAGAAATCGAAACACCGAGACCTGTTCCACATTTATCATTTAGCACTTCAATGAACATATTTTCTTAAACATGGGCGGTCAATCTTCAAGTTATCCAGCAGGTGGTGCTTCTGTACCATACAAACTCCACTGTCTGAAACAACAGTATTGTGACACCTTTAAGGACAATACTTTTATAATTCCATAAGCTATTGTAGACCAGAGCCCATTTCATGAGGTACCTGATTGCCAATTTGTCAGATACATACCCATGAATATACAGAAAGTAAGGAAAGACAATCTTAGTAAGCTGAGATAGGAATGAAATTGAAGCACCATATACAGAGATAACTGAAGTAAAGCTTAAGACGTAAAAGAGTTATAGCAATGATTTGCAAACCAGCAATGATAAATATCCGATAGAGAAACCTGCCCTAGAGTCATGGATCTATTTAGAACTGTATTAAAACATGAAGCAGGGTTTCCCCTTCTTTATTTATGGGCATATGCTTATTAACTTGTGAACTGCCCAGAGAGTGCATAAGTGCTATGGGGCAGTATATAAGTGTGATTGCTTTAATTTGATTTGATTTGATTTAATTCTTACACTTGTATGCCGCCCAATCAGGAAACCCGACTCAGGGTGGCTCACACAATAGTATGCAGTAAACAATAATACAATGTAGACAATAATTATACCATATTCATCCTACAAAAGCACATATAATATAAAACAATGCAATAGTACAATGCCTTCTCCACTGGTCACAGGCAAGTCCGAGGGTGATGGCGGCAAAGTCCTGCCGTGCGCCACTGTAGCAGCATTTTGTCGCCTGGGGCGGGGCCCAGATGCCAACGGTGGTGGAGGGTCCTGGTGCCGCAGCAGCCTCTTTGCCCTGGCCGCAAGGAAGTCCAGGGGTGGTGGCGCAGTCCTGCCACCATAGCGGCCTTTTGTGCCCAGGGCGGAGCTCGGACACCGATGGTGGTGGAGGGTCCCTGCGCCCAGCGCCGCAGCAGCCTCTTCGCCCTGTCCACAAGGAAGTCCGGGGGCGGCGGTGGAGGAGGAGTCCTGCCGCTGTAGCAGCCTTTTGTGCCCTGGCCTAGGGTGGGGGGGGGCCTAGGACGCCGGCGGTGGTGGAGGGTCCCGTCACCCATCGCCGCAGCTTTGCTTTTGCATCTCTTGATCATCTCCGATTGACTTCAGCTGGAGGGGAAATACTCCAGCTTGGGATAAGTGATATTTAGGGAGCTGATCCTGGCCAAGTTTTTATTTGGAACAGGATTTACAATACCACTCTCTAACTATAGTCCCCACACATATTCAGAAGAAACATGACAGTCACCTTTCTGAAACAAGACGTGTCTGGTCCAGACAAGGCCAGCATTGAAAATTCCTTGGTGTTCACAAAAGCATCTTGAATTGCACCACAGAAAAGGGTGATGTATATGTTGTTGTTGTTCAGTCGCACAGTCGATTCCGACCCTTTGCGACCCTATGGACCATCGTTCTCCAGGCGCCTCTGTCCTCCACCATTCCCCTCAGTCCTCCCAGTTCTGTGCCCATTGTGTCTACAATACCATCTATCCATCTCATCCTTGGCCTCCCCCTTCTTCTTTTGCCCTCCACCTTTCCCAACATCACGGCCTTCTCAAGTGAATCCTCCCTTCTCATTTGATGCCCAAAGTACTTTAGCCTCATCTTTACTATTTGACCTTCCAATGAGCAGTCAGTGTTGATTTCTTCTAAGATTGACCTATTTGTTCTCCTCGCTGTCCAAGGTACCCTCAAAACTCTCCTCCAACACCACATTTCAAAGGCATCTATTCTTCTGCGTTCAGCTTTCCTAATTGTCCAGCTTTCACATCCGTACATTACCACTGGGAATACCATTGCTTTGACTATTCTAATTTTTGTTTTCAAGGTGATGTCTCTGCTTTTCACTATGTTCCCCAGGTTTCTCATGGCTTGTCTCCCTAGAATCAGCCGCCTCTTTATTTCATGGCTGCAATCTCCATCTGCAGTGATCTTAGATCCTAAGAAAGTAAAATCTGTCACTGCTTCTACTTCTTCCCCGTCTATTTTCCAGGAACTGATCGGGCCTGTTGCCATTATCTTGGTTTTCTTGATATTGAGTCTCAGGCCAGCTTTTGCACTCTCTTCCTTCAAACCGATCAAGAGATTCTTTAGGTCTTCCTCACTTTCTGCCATTAGGGTGGTGTCGTCTGCATATCTCAGATTGTTGATGTTTCTCCCAGCAATTTTGATCCCGTATTGTGATTCCTCCATCCCTGCATTGCGCATTATGTGCTCTGTGTATAAGTTGAATAAGTAGGGTGACAAAATGCAGCCTTGTCTTACTCCTTTTCCTATTCCAAACCACTCTGTCATTCCGTGTTCTGTCCTAACTGTTGCTTCTTGGTTCATGTACAGATTTCTCAGGAGGCATATGAGGTGCTCTGGTATTCCCATCTCTTTAATCACTTGCCACATCTTGTTGTGATCCACACAATCAAATGCCTTAGTGTAGTCAATAAAGCAAAAATAAACTTGTTTCTGGTATTCCTTTGTTTTCTCCATGATCCAACGTATGTTGGCAATGTGGTCTCTAGTCCCCCTGCCTCTTCTGAAACCAGCCTGCACCTCTGGTAATTCTCTTTCCACATGCTGCTGAAGTCTATCCTGTATTATCTTGAGCATCACCTTGCTGGCGTGTGGGATGAGCGCAATTGTTCGATAGTTTGAACATTCTTTGGCATTGCCCTTTTTTGGGATTGAACATATACTGATCTTTTCCAGTCCTGTGGCCACTGTTTTGTTTTCCAAACCTGCTGGCATATTGAATGCAGTAATTTGATGCCATCATCTTTTAGAGCTTTGAAAAATTCAACTGGGATACCATCATCTCCACTAGCTTTGTTGTTTGCAGTGCTCTTTAGGGCCTTTCTGACTTCACTCTCCAGGATGTCTGGCTCAGGTTCAATTTCTTCATCATTGTGACTATCAGGAGTGTTGAGTTCCTTTTTGTAGAGTTCCTCTGTGTACTCTTTCCATCTTTTCTTAATCTCTTCTGCATCAGCTAGCTCCTTTCCGTCTTTGTCCCTTATCATGTTCATTTTTGCTTTAAATGTTCCCTTGATTTCCCGGATTTTTTTGAAAAGATCTCTGGTTCTGCCTCTTTTGTTGTTTTCTTCCATTTCTTTGCACTGTTCTTTTAGATAGTTTTCCTTAGCTCTCCTTGCTTTTCTTTGAAATTTTGTGTTCAAATGATTGTATTTTTTCCTTTCTCCTTTGACTTTTGCGTTCCTTCTTTCCTCTGCTATTTTAAGAGCCTCATCAGACAACCACTTTGCTTTCTTACTCTTCTTTTCTTTTGGTATGGTTTTCTTTGCTGCTTCCTGCATGATGTCCCTCATCTCTGTCCATAATTCTTCTGGCACTCTATCTATTGAGTCTAAGCCATTGAATCTGTTCATCACCTCCACCGTGTATTCTTTAGGGATGCTGTCTAGGTGATATCTGTCTGGTCTCTTTGTTTTCCCTATTTTCTTTAGTCTAAGCCTGAATTTTGCAATCAGTAGGTTGTGATCTGAGCCACAATCTGCTCCAGGTCTTGTTTTTGCTGACTGTATGGAGGTTCTCCATCTTTGGCTGCAGAGTATGTAGTCAATCTGGTTTCGGTGTTGGCCATCTGGTGATGTCCATGTGTAAAGTCGCCTCTTGTGTTGCTGGAAGAGGGTGTTTGCTATGACCAGTGCGTTCTCTTGGCAGAACTCTATCAATCTTTGTCCTGCTTCATTCTGTGTTCCAAGACCGAACCTGCCTGTTATTCCCTCCACTTTTTGATTGCCTACTTTGGCATTCCAGTCTCCTAGAATAATTTGAACATCATTTCTTGGTGTTTGTTCTATTTCTTGGTGTTTGTTCTATTTAGTGTATATAAAATACACTAAATATGAAAAAAGGTTTAGCAATATAACAATAGACAGTTCTTGAATAGATGGTTGTAGGATTTTACAGTTGGCAATAGCCAGATATTAATACTGATTAGTCTATTAAATATTAAGAGTTAATACATTAGATCAGTGTTTCCCAGAAACCTGAGTGAATTCTCAAAAACACTCATCAGCCAATGTACTGACTTAGGCTTCTTGGAATTGAAGTCCAAAAAACAAAGATTGGGAAACACTGCATTAGATAGTTTATTTGAACTAATTCGTAATATATTTTGCAAAACATTTTCCCCACAATATTAAGGGTTGTAAGCTTTATTTCAGTTAACAATAGCTTGAGTTTTCATTTTGGTCAAAAATACTCTCAGGCCATTGAAAATGCAAAGTTTTATACCCCAAAGACTTTTCAGAACAAAGAGGGGAAAGAGGTGTTCTGCATCTGGGGCATGGGGGCTGGCAGCCAATAGGAACACCAGTACAGAGCCCAAGTCCAAGTGAAACCAGAGATGCAGCATTAGTCCAGGTGACAAATATAGTCCAAATGAGCCAGAAGTCAGGTGACCAGGAGAACAGAGCAGAATCCTCAGGCTGGAGCAAAGCAAGGACAGGGTTCCAGGAGAAAAGATCCAGGCAAGTCAAAACAACTGTCCACAGGAACATGGCAGGAAGTGTACATTAGGCAAAGATCTTTGACAGCAGAAACAAGGCAAGCAATCCAGGAACCACATATCTGCAAGTCTGCTGAACCTCATCACTGAAGGCTCCCTTTCAGCTCTGAAGGGCTGGTTCTTATATAGTTTGGCCACCCAGGGTCTCCAGGTGGAAGCCATGAAGGTCCAGAACTTTACCCAGGTGGGGGCTTAGCAACTGTAGCAGGATGAGGGCTCCAGTCCTGCTGGACTTAGGACAGCTACTTCCAAGCAGGACTTCCAGAGCAGATGCAAATTCTGACACGAGGACAATCTAATCCTTTGGTATCCATTTAGCTATTGTAGCAGGAGATACTTGTCCTGCAGTAAGTGAAGCAGCAGCATCTTGATGAGTGAAGCAGTGCTGTTTCCAAGATGTGCATTTCAACAGTTTCTGTGTCAGCATTTGGGAGGCTGGATTCCCCGGATCTGTGCAGTGGCGTCATCAGAGTCCCTACTTTCTTGACTGAGAGTGGCTACTTCCACATTACTATGAAGGTGACAAAAGATGAGCCGGGTTTGTATGATAATGTATGTATCTTAACCTATAAATCCAAGTGTTCACCGTTGGAATTGGCTATACGTTGTTATGCGTCGCCCTACTGACCCGCACCCTCCCTTCGAGAGCACGGCCGAATTGCCTACGCAGGTCAACGAAGGATTTAAAAATCCGGCACGGGGGCCTCAGCCCCACTAACGGCAAGAAACGCAAAGAACATCACTTCCCGAAAGTCCTCGCGCCGCGCCGCGCCAGAGCCAATCAGGCTGAGAGGCTCTCGCACGGAGCAGCGTTCGAACACGCGCCGCAGCCAATCAAAAGAAAAGCATTTTAAAAAAACGCAGCACAAACACAAAGCACCAACACATTACTACAAGCCCCAGCGTCCTGCGCGCAATGTGCGAGCAGAACGATGAGGCAGCCGGCGTGCGAAAACAAAACTAAGGAAAAGCCGCCGCCGCAACCATTAAACCCCACGGGCGAGCCAGCATGGCCCGTGGGGGAAAAAAACCCCGCCGCCGCTACTCTTCCGTTCGAAGGGTCAGCGGCGCGCGAAAAACAAGTGAGACGGCCGGCGCACGAAAAAAAAAGTTTTAAAAAAACCCACCGCCGCAGCCATTCTTCCCCATGGGCGAGCCAGCATGGCCCGTGGGGGAACCCCCCCGCCTCCATGGCCCTTCCGTTCGAAGGGCCAGCCGGCGCACGAAAAACACCAGTAAAAAAAAAACACCCCGGCCGCCGCTGCACTTCTGTTCCATGGCCCAGCCGGAGCGCCAAAAATTAAAGCAACCCGCCCAAAAACCCACCCCCCGCTACTGCCCTTCTTCCCAACGGGCCAGCCAGTATGGCCCGCGGGGTAAAAAAATAAACACCCCCCTGCCTCTGCCCTTCCTTCCCATGGGCAAGCAAGTATGGCCCGTGGGAAAGAAAGCCTCCCCGCAAATGCCCATCCTTCCCACGGGCCATCCAGCATGGCCCATGGGAAAAAAGCCTCCCCACAATTGGTCTTCCTTCCCACGGGCCATCCAGCATGGCCCGTGAGAAAGAAAGCCACCCCCCCCCACACACTTGAAAAAAGACACAAAAACACAAACAAAAACCATTCAAAAACACACCAAAACCCAAAAAATAAACACACAAACAGCCAAAAATAAACAAGAAAAACACACAAATACACCCCCCCAAAAAAAATTCCACCCCCCCAAAAACCCCCCCCACAGAACTTACCAAAAGACGTCTTCCTTCTATGAGCACCGGAAATCAAATGAGAAAGAGGAAACTTACCGGAAGCGACACCCAGAGGACAGAAGGTAACAAATGTAATGAGAGGCACAAAAGCTCACCACCCCCACCCAGTGGCCAAAACAGAAACAACATTCAAAAATATTTAAAAAATAAGAATAATTATAAATTTAATCAAATAAATTATACAAACATTAAAAAAAAACACACTAATCTCAAAAAATACCAAAATAAAACCCTTTTCACTCTGAAAAACCAAAACAAAAAAATATATTAAAAAAACATTTTAAAAAACAAAATTAAATTTTAAACTAAATAATATTAAATTAAATTAAATTAAATTAAATTAATTTTTTTTTGCATAAACATAAAAAACAAGTTCAAAAACAAAATTACTCGAAGACACAAAATCAAAAAACCTTATACCACCATTTAAAACAGCCCATCACCATTAGTTCAAAAAAAAAAAAAAACCGAAACCCTTTAGTATCCATCACAATTTTAAAAAACAAAACCCCCAAAAAAGCCCGGCAACGCCGGGCAACCCTTGCTAGTATACTATACTAATTTGCATGTATCAGGAATCGGTTTTTGAATGTCAGTAGATTTACAATATTTTTCACCTGAACATGGCTTTCAGGGTCTGGCGCATAGGCAGTTGGCAGGTGACACAAATGCCAGGACCCAGGGCAACCAGGTAAAGGGCTGAACAATAACCAAATCACAGTCCAGAGCCCAAGTCCAAGTGAAGCCAGAGATGCAGGATTAGTCCAGACGACAAAAGCATAGTTCAAGTCAGGTGCCTGGGAGAACGCATGGAAGAGTACCCTTGGGGGCTGGAGCAAGGCGAGGGGTAGAATTCCAGCAACCAGGACCCAGGCAAGACACAAGCTTCCCTATGTCTCTGACGTTCCTTGTAACTGTAATATCGAAAGCAGTGCACAATGAATGATTAGCAAAAAGGAATGAGAAAGCACAGATAAACCATTCCCAATTTTTCCTAACCACTCTTATGTGTGGAGCTGGCATACCTTATTTCTCTCCCTTTGCAAAGAGAAAAAAGGAAAGCAAAAACACTTGTCTCCTTGTGTTTTTAGATAAAACAACTCCAGTGCCTTCAGATTTCATGCCCCCTTGCTTAAGATGGTTCTATCCATCAAGTTTTTCCTCAAAGCTTGAATGCCTGTGGTTGGGAGATTCTGGGAATCATCATCCAAAAAAGTAACTTCCCCAAACTGTGTTTTCCCTTTGGTTTGTTTGTTTTCTTTTTATGTTGGCTTGTTCTTTACTATATAATATACACGTTGTCTCAGATATTATCTTCAGAGTTGTAGATGCTAATAGATAAAATGGATTGGCTATGTGCCTAATAAAATCAGGGTGTGGAGGGATTATGTGACTAAAGTATGACAGACTTTCACCAGTAGAAGGAGACATTTCTCTAATCTTTAACACAAGCTTTAGAACTGTTTCACTGTGCATTTCAAAGACGGAATTTAGCGCAGAGTGTCAAGAGTATCAAGTTTGTGTTGGGTACATGGCTAAGGCCCAACAGTTAAGGAGATGTTTGCTCCCCAGCTACAGTCATGAGCAGACTCAGGAAAACAGATGGAAGGAAACTTTGAAGGCTTGATTATTATGTAGTGAGAATGACACATAGACAATCAAAGGATCAGATGGTAACAGGGACACAGGAAAAGTGAGGCAATGATTTTCTTGTTGATCATATAAATATCTCAGAATATATACACAACTGAGATTTATGTATACACAATTCTTTTTTTTACTTTTTTCTCCTCTGCTCTCACCAGTTGTTCATTTTGCAGATGTGCAGGGATTGGCCAATTCCCGTGCATGGTTCAAACAGTTTTCAGAAAGCAGTTTTAGTTCAATAAGCTTAATGCCATTTGATCTGGAGGCAGGAGCAGTGATGCACTGCAGCAGGTTCTGTCAGGTTCTGCAGAACCGGTAGCCGAAATTTTGCCAGGCCATGCCCACTTGGTTGGCCACGCCTACCTCCATAGCCCATAATGCAGGATGTTTGGCCCCGCCCACAGATTTGGCCCCACGCACAGAGTAGGTAGTAAAAAAATTTGCAGTGTATCTCTGGGCAGGAGGTGATCTGCTGCCAACAATGAGGGAATGGGGGATCTATAATAGAAAGGGTTTTGGATGGCAGTGATAGTTGTTTATAGGCATAGAAGAACAATTATATCTTGCCTTTAAGATGGCTCCCTGGAAGTGACCCTAAAATATCATTTGTGCCTAAGGAAAGGGATGGTTGGAGGTGAACTGAGCTTGAGAAGGGGCACATCTCCTAAACAAGCAGCCTCCATGGTGGGGTGGTATTAAAATTACTGTGTGCATTGAATCAAGTGTGTTCTACCAGAGCCAGAAAACAGAAATTAGAGTACAAGTAGCATGAAATTGGGGCTGTGGTAGCTCAAGTGGTTAAGAAGCTGAACTTGCTTACTGCAAGATTGGAGTTCGATTCCCAGGTACTGCATGACGGAGTGAGCTCCCGTCTTGGTCCCAGCTCCTGCCAACCTAGCAGTTCGAAAGCAAGAAATTGCAAGTAGATAAATAAGGACCATTTCGGTGGGAAGGTAAACAGCATTCTGTTTGCTCCAGTTTTGAGGCATGCCTGCCACATGTCCACAGAAATGTCTGCAGACGCAGACAGCGCTGGCTCTTCGGCTTTGAAACAGAGATGAGCACTGAACCCTAGAGTTGGATATGACTGGCTTTCGAGCAAGGGCGACCTTTACCTAGCATGAAACTGGACTAAAATTAAAATCTTAACATTTTAAATTGATGATTATTTCTTCTAAAATAAATTACAAAGTCCAGTTTCTGCAAAAGGAGTCAATATATTGACAACTGTGCACACGACTGCATTAGTGTTTGTTAAAAATATGGTTCACACTTGACACTTTGTCCCAACATATTACAATGGGTAGGACAAGTATCCTTTGGCAAAAACCAAAAGTTTTGTTGGGACAATATTTAAATAAGTTGTCACCCCCCCTCCCCCCGGAGAAATTGTACAGGGCAGGTAGCTGAGATTTTGGGGTATTGTGTAAAAGTATACAACTGATGTTGTAGAAGGTGTGCATTACAAGTCTAGTTAGTTGTGGGTTCTGCAACAAGCCATGACTCTACAGAACTGAAATAACTCATCCCAGGACAAGAGGATATTTTTTTAAAAATAAACAAAGCTGAATGCAGTTTTGATTTTTAGCTCCAAAGCAGCAACCCTATGAAGTAATTGAAATAAAAAGAGAGAGAAAATAGGGAATGCACCCTCAACATTGAAAACTCCAAACACAAGTATGTGGGCAGGAGAGTTCAAGCACAGCCATTTTTCTCACATGCTACTATTCTGTGTGTCACAATTTATCACAGAAGAAGATTCAAATAGTATACCCCTTTCCATACCGGAATAATACCTGTGTACCATAGGTTGTTTCAAAACATATGCAGTCAAAAATAGACCTACAGACTTTTTTTTCTACCACGCCTTTTGTAGTTGTAGTAATATATTAATTGTGTGGTAGAACTGGTATAGGTTAGACTAAAGCAGTGTTTTCCAACCTTTGATTTTTTGGACTTCAATTCCCAGAAGCCTAAGTCAAGTCCACAAAGCACTGATCAGCCAATGTAATGACCTAGGCTTCTGGGAATTCAAGTCCCCCCAGTAGGGCATGGGCCCCACATTGGGAACCACTGGACTAGAGTGACTGAAATGGGAGTTTGAATTCCCATTATGCATCCTGGAAGACCAAGCAGTTGAGATCACACAGAGTCAGGACCGAGCAAAAGGGAGTTTGCCTGACAGCCTCAAAACGTAGAGAACATTGAAATCTAGAGTTAAATCTATTGGGGAATGCTAGGAAAATAAACAGCAGTGCCTCCTGGCCTCATTCACTTTCTTTTTTGGAATGCATAAACTTTCTTTTGAGGGAATCTAGTTTTGCTTATTTGAAGCTTTCTTCACTTCAGCACTATAACTTAGGGCATGTAGGAAAATAAATTCACATTAGATGTAGCTAAACAATTAGGAACCATGAATCTCTGCCAATTTGCTTCTAAATGTCCCATGATCTGCTACCATGATTATAGTAACCAAAAGACCCAAATCTACCATCTGCTCACCCATAATCTGCTCTTTCTGGCAAAGACATTTCAGATCTACTGCTTGATCCTTTTAAAGTAAAAACACAACTGATGGAACTTGTCTGGTCTTCTGTAGTTAAATATATATTTCTGTCACTAGGTTGTGGTCCCTGGACAGCTCTTTTAAAAAAACACACAAATTCAGCCAAAGTAGTGGAGAAGAGACAGAATTTGGACAGGTAGAATTGGAAGAAACATTGGCCAAGATCAAGTGGAGTATATCTGTTGACAGAACTACTTTTAACAGCATAATTGGGAGAAACCTCATTGGAGCAGTTTTTTAAAAAAAAATGTCTAGAAGGCCACAATGGGGAAGTGGAGAAGAACCTGCTAGGAATGGGGATGTCAATGTGATGTTAGATTTAGGCCATATGTCTGAATTAATATTGAGGGTAAATTTTAACCTATTTCATGAAAAGCACTAATCTTAGGAAAGAAAGTAAAAACTGGAGTACGTGTGGAATGCATACTTTATTTGTAGTAATGCCTATTAGTTAGGACCCATGTTAACCCCAAAATCATATATAGTGATATTTAATATACACGGATTCCAATCCGGTGAGAAAATCACTTGTCTTTGCATTTTTCTCTGGAGGTTGATGATACGCTCTCGATCTCACAATAGTCCAATTCTTGTGGATCGCAACGTGGAGGAATCTGTACAGGACAAATAGTCTTGCAAGCCAAATTGACCAGAGTTCGAACTCTGGCATGGGTCACAACTAATCCTATTGTTTCACGTATGCTTTTGTTGATTAACCAGTCCTGTTTGTTTGCTCTTTCTGAAACCTTTGGCCAGGAAATCCTTGTGTCAATACTGTTAGTCAATTACAGTCTGTTAGCTATTAAACACGGAGTAAGAAAGGAGACACTAGTTTAGGAGTGCTAGAAAATGATATAAATATGTCATGTAAAAATAAAGGTATTAAGCCATCAAGTGTGTCTGTCTCAATACCTGTTCTCCTGAGGCTCTAATCGCTACATTTATTTATTTATTTAATCAATTTATGCATAAGTTACTGGTAACTTTATATCTTTTTCAAAGTCTTACTCTGCTGCCTTATCAGGGCATGCCAGTGAGTCTTGGATCTCAGTGCCAATAAAGCTCTGAGAGCTTCTCCAAAGCTGGTAAGTCTTAAATATGATCCTAATAACATACTGGATGTCTACTGTATGAGAACAAGCCTGCTTAAGTACAGAGAGGACAGTCACCAGGCATTTGGCTACCTTCCAGAGGCTGATGGATTGCATCCTTGGGGATTTGCCTTTTGCGTAGGCCTATTTGAATGATATAGCTAATTACAGCTCCAGTTTTGAAGAGCATCAGGAGTATATCTGATGGGTTCTTACCCGGCTCGGGGAAGCCGGATTAACCGTGAAAGCCTCTAAGTGCCAGTGGGAGCGGTCCAGGGTTACATATTTGGGACATGTTGTTGGACAAGGGGAAATCTTTCCTGTGGATGCCAAGGTACAGTGCGTCAAAGAATGGTCGCGGCCAGTGACAAAGAAGCAACTGCGTAGTTTCCTGGGGTTGGTTGGGTTTTACCGCAAGTTTATCCCAGGGTTTAGTGATATAGCTGCTCCCCTGACCGATGGGACAGAGGCAAAGAGGCCTAACCGGGTGGTCTGGACCCTGGACTGTGTAAAAGCATTTGAACTTCTGAAGAAAAAGCTGGTGGAATACCCCATTCTTTGGGCTCCTGACTTTAACAAGCCATTTGTTCTCCGCACGGACACTTCCAGGTTTGGGGTGTGGGCGGCCCTGATACAGCATGGGGAGGATGGGACTTTGCATCCTGTGGCCTACTTCAGCCAGAATTTGCTGCCACGGGAGAGACGTTATTCCGTGGTGGAGCAGGGGTGCTCGGCTGTTGTGTGGGCTGTGAACAAGCTCCAGCCCTATTTGAATGGGCGCCCTTTCCTTCTCCAGATGGATCATTGGGCGCTGAAGTTTATGCATCAAATGTGGAATACCAACCAGCGGTTACTGCAATGGTGCTTATCCCAGCAAGACTTTTCTTTTGACGTGGAGCATATTAAGGGAAAGGACAATCTGGTCACTGATGCACTGTCTTGCATGTTTGAGGATTCTGCACCTTACCTGGATCCCGCTCTGGACTATGATGGAAGCAAGCCCTTTTAGGGGCCCATTTTAGGGGGAGATGTAAGGCAGAGTGGCTGGCTGGGAGGGGGGGAGGAGTGGGATGTCCAAAATGTCCACCTCAGCTGATCCCTCCTTGTGTTAGGATTTTTGCCGGGACAGGGTAACTGCAGGGCGCCTGGGTGAGCTGCCGCCACTGCGCATCCTGCCCCAGTAGGGGCGAAGAGGGCCGCTCCACCGGCCACTCCATCGGCCACTCCATCGGCCGGTGTTCTTTGGGCCACACCCTCTCCCTCAGACTTGGAGAACTCTAAAGGCAGGGGATTTCGTGGGTGGTCTTGGATATTTCTTGTTATTAATTGTATCTTTAATATTGTATTTTTTTGATTATATTGTTGTTATGCTGTATTTCCTGGATTTTGTGTCTTTGATATTGTTTTTTTGAATTTTCTGTAAACCGCTTTGAGTCGTCCATTGGATTGAGGGAAGTGGGATATAAATAAAGCATTATTATTATTATTATTATTATTATTATTATTATTATTATTATTATTATTATTATTATTATTATTATTATTATTATTATTATTATTATTATTATTATTATTATTGTTGTTGTTGTTGTTGTTGTTGTTGTTGTTGTTGTTGTTGCTGTTGCTGCTGCTGCTGCTGCTGCTGCTGCTGTTGTTGTTGCTGTTGTTGTTGTTGTAGTTGTTGTTGTTGCTGTTTGACATGTTTTTGTAATGTATTTAGCCTTTAGACAATGATTTCTTAAAGTTCTGTCAGTTTCCTGTCTGTTTCCTTGACTTTGTCCTGAAGTCTGTGCTGTTACAGTACAATGTATTTCTATGGAAACAAATCACGACAAGGATTTGGACGTTGTATGAGACAGGTCTGCTTTTTTGGACGTTGTATGAGACAGGTTTGCTTTTTGCGTGTGGTTTGGGGAGAAGAGACGGAGACAGCTAATCGACCGGGGAGCTGATTTATGGAGGCTTTTAGAGGTAATTGGGTGAGTTAGACCTAGTTTTGTTATTTTTAGCATGCAATGTACTGATTTCTAATGACTGTGGTTGGCTAATAAACTGAAGAAAAATGATGACTTCTGCCTGTTCGTGTGTGAGCTAGGAGGGAGAGGCTGGGGGAGGGCTGGAAGCCCAGAATAAGCTACCCAGGGACATCCCGAGTCCTTTCAGGTGATGAAAGTGACTGCAGCAACTATGAAAGCAATGAAAAGACACTTGATGATCTATCTATCCCAGCAGGTGGACCTGGTGCAAACACGGCTCTTCAAAGGCAAGTGACTTAGAATAAATATTGCAAACATCGGGCAGGTGAGAACAACCCCCTGTACAGATGTCTATTGACCATTATTGATTTATTTATTTATTCGATTTGTATGCTGCTCACTCAGCATACGCCGACTCAGGGCAGCTCACAACAAATCATACATTACAGTATTCAATACAGACAATATATAGGAACAATACACGTCATATCACAAAATCGTATAAGTTATAAATACTACATTACAAAGTATCATCATAGAAATACAACATTACAAAAAATCCTCATTTAAAATCCATACATTTCAGCAAGCCAACAAAGTAACTGTCTCGGCACAAATCGTACCATGCCACGGACAGGACCCAAAGAACGGCAACAAGGCCTGGGGAGGGGCGGCGGCGAGGTCCTTTGGTGTCAGGCCACATCGTCCCTTTTATCCCTGCCGAGGCGGGGCTCCGGGGATGGTCGCCAGAGTTGCCTCGAATCTCCTAGCCGATGGCAGGGGCCGAGGAGAGGCAGTGGCGAGGTCCTTTGGTGTCGGGCCACATCGTCCTTTTTATCCCCACCGAGGCGGGGCTCCGGGGATAGTGGCTGCAGCTGTCTCGAATATCTTGGCCGGTGGCAGGGGCTGGGGAGAGGCGGTAGTGAGGTCCTTCGGCATTGGGCCGCATCGCCCCTTTTATCCCCGCCAAGGCGGGGCTACGGGGATGGTGGCCGCAGCTGCCTCGAATCTCCCGGCTGGTGAAAAAACGTGATTCCTTAATGTTTATTTTTTAAAATGAGACAACAATGAACTATTCTTCTCTTCTTCTTTGCTTCCTCTTTTACCCCATTGGGTGTTGAGGGATATGTTAGGTTCTTGTTCTGGCATTTCACTGGTGATATTTGGTGTCTTGTGATATTTCTTTGATGTTACCTCCACCTTCCTCTCACTTAACAACTAAAACTAACCAACAACTCACTTAACAACTAAATTTGGGTTCACATAACTCACAATTGGTCACTTACAATGGTATTTCGCTTAAAGAACAAACTCATTTAAAGAGCAATCCCGTGGAACGTATTATGCTCTTTAACCGAGGTACCACTGTACTTTTGCTACTATTCACTCTTTTTGCACTAATGCTCAACAGTTTTTTTAAAAAAATTATCATCTTGGTATTTATTAGAAAAATTTATTCTTTTCACCACTAATGCCTATGGGAGATTTTAAGGCACCCATGATGCCATCTAAGGATTTTTCCAGATAGAGCATCTGTTGTTCTTTCAGTAATACGTTTTGCACCAATGGCATCAGTATTTTTCCTGCCATCTATATAACATCTCTGTTGTCTCACTTTGTATTGTGATTTTCTCTGTGACTTTTTATAACTTTTCAAACCTTCTGAGAGCAAGATTTGTTTTTAGAAGTGCTTTGTACTAAAGGTAAAGTTTGGGAGGCAAAAGCTGCTCTGTCAGTTTTATTTTACCATTCACAAACAACAGCTACAGAATAGAAGTGATTGTCTGTGGCAACAGCCTTTCAGATGGAGGGTTTAAATTAGCGCTACATCATTGTTTGACAACAATAAAAACAACAGTAACTCAGCAGGGAAGCATTTATGTTAAAGATTTCTTCAGGAGTACTTTGAGAATTCTTTTTAAAAGAGATTGGGATGAAAAAAATTTGTCATGGAGATAAAACTTTCCCAGTATGTCAGTTCTCAAAAGAATGAATGACACAACTTGCATTTCTTCTGTTTTCTTTAAGTGTAATTGAAACAGTTACAGTAATACCTCATACAAAGTCCACTTCGTACAACATTGAATTCATACAACATCGCCTAATTCCTTGAAAAAAGTTGCCTCATACAAAGTCTGAGTTTGTATGAGGCATACAAAGTTTGTATGAGGCATTGGGGTTTTCCCCAGGTTGCATTGTGCTTGGGCAGTATAAAAGGCAGGACACATACGTGCATTGCTCTTGTAGGTTTTGCACAAGATGAAGAGTGTTTAGGAGTGATTTTGGATTTTTTTGAATTTTTTCATCAGAATTTTTAGAAGCATTCCTGGGATTTTTGCAGCATTCTTCAGGTTCTTGGACAATCAGGGTTGTTTGTCATGTTTTTGTAATGTATTTAGCCTTTAGACAATGATTTCTTAAAGTTCTGTCAGTTTCCTGTCTGTTTCCTTGACTTTGCCCTGAAGTCTGTGCTGTTACAGTATAATGTATTTCTATGGAAACAAATCACGACAAGGATTTGGACGTTGTATGAGGCATCGCGGCTAGGATTTGCATGCCTCATACAAAGTCCAAATCCGTATAAAGTCCAAACTTATGGAACCAAGTTTGGACGTTGTATGAGGTATCACTGTATATTTGTTCCCATTGTGTTGGAGCTGAATCTGAAATATCAGTGGCATCTCTGCATCTCTCAAAGCTGTGGCTTCTGGGACATGGCTGTGACTGCTACTTTTGTAAAGAGGATATTCCATTTATAGGTTGTGCTGGCTTTCCTACAACAACATCACTGAGTACTTGAAATATGTTTGCAAAGCACAATTGTGATCAGTGACTAGTGCAAATCTGAGGGTTTTAGGGGCATATATGGAAGTGTTTGTAAACTTGAGAGACAGTTTTAGACCACGTCAGGCCAAGTGGGCCAGTGTTTAGGAATTTATGGCACTGGGAACAAAACAAATCTCTTTTCTCAAACAGTTTTGGGGTCTCAAGACAAAAACATTTATTCATTTCATGCTTCTCTGTTCTGGTCCAGAGAACATACAACCTATTCTGTCTTTATAAATTAAGTCATAGTAACAGTTTGAAAATACATTAGCTCAGATGTGTGTGTGTGTGTGTGTTTCTGTATTAAAGTGACTAACAAAACCAGAAACAATGAAATATTATGCCAAGATATTTTGGCTTTTTCAGTTGGATATACCATCACTTCTAGCTACTGTCTCCCTATAAACACTAAGCTTCTTGCAATTCCTGGAGAAGGACAAACAAGTATGTTGCTATGTTAGACCAGTTAATTTATCACCAGCACATCACATCCTTCACAAGCTAGGCAATGGAATAGTTGCATGTCACTTTGCTTATTTGGCCCAGAGAATCTTGGTTTCTATTTAACAAGCCATTCCAAATGGGGATGTCTCACTCCTGAGATGCTGGTTGTTTTGGGCACCTTCTATAGCAGCCTCTCTCATCTTTTCAGGTAGGATGGACTAGAATCCTCACCATCCTCAGCCAGAATGACCATGATGACATAGGATGATGGAAAGGATTGTTGGGCACATCTGGAGAGGGCTGGGGAAGATTTTCTAGGATTCTATGTATGGTTATAGTGGAGTATAAACATCTCCAAGTCCTAACAGCAATCGTTTACATCGGGGTCCCCAACCTTTCCTACACCAGGGACTAGCTTCATGCCAAACAACCTTTCCATGGACCAGCAAGTGGGGTGGTGGGACCAGATGGAGTGAGCGCACAACAAAATACAACCAAGTGCACACTGCATACATGCAGACCTGGAGGAGCATGCTGAGGGCAGAAGGCTGCCACTGGGGCTTCCAGCACCACCCACCCACACAGCCCAGCACCGGTCCGCAGCCCAGTGGTTGGGGACCCCTGCTTTACATGACATTGCAAGTCACTTCTGAAATATCCTTGTAAGCTTCAAGCCAAAATGTAGGCACTGACAAATGGGAGGAGTATCTTGGAAATGCTTGGACATAACATATTAATGTTCATGCATCAAAGCTAAATTCACCGGATGGAAGAAAAAGCACCAATTTCTCTGTGTTAGAATAGTTATATATGCTACTAGCAGAGGTTGCCCGGCATTGCCGGGCTGTTTTAAATTGTGTTGGAAGGTTAAATTGTGTTAATGTTTTTTAAAAATTGCTTAGTCTGTAATTTAAATTTTTAAAATGTTTATTTATGTAAAAAAATTTTTGGCTTGGCTGTTATTAACTGTGATCTGCTTTTTTGGTTTTTTTGAGGATTAATAAAAGAACAAAGTATGATATAATTTTTTCCAATTGTTTTATGTAAGCGAGTAATGTTTTAGTTTTTTGAACTTTTTAAATTAGTTGTACCGTAGGTAATTATTTTAATAATGTAAAAGTAAATGTTTTTTACATTCAATGTTTTTAAAATGTATTTAGATGTTTTGTGTTTTAATTTGAGTTAAAACTCAGCACAGGATTTTTAAAAGTTTCTATTGTATTTTAATGACATATGTTTGTGATTTGTGTTAAAATGTGTTTTAGTGTAAATTTTTTGACTTGTTTTTATTGGTGTGACCTTTTGTGTAAAATTGTGAATTTGTGTTATGTTTTTGATTTGTTTTTACTCTTGTGGCCTTTTGTTTGGGGCTGTTTTGTGTTTTTGAATTGTTTTTACTCTTGTGGCCTTTTGTTTGGGGCTGTTTTGTGTTTTTGAATTGTTTTTACTATTGTGACCAGCAGGTGGTGCTGGTAGGGGTTATTGTATTTTGACTGTTTTTTCTCTCCTGACCTCTGGGTGGAGCTTCTTCTGGTAAGTAGTCTCTTTCTTTATTCATTTCTTTTTCGGTCCTCATGGAGGTAGGACATTTTTTGGTAAGTTTGCTTGTTTTCTTTCTTTTGTGTGTGTGTGGGGTGGTGGTGGTTGGAATTTGTATTTTTTGTCTGTTTGTTTTGTTTTTGATTGTATTTTTGTTTACTTTGTATTGTTTTTTGGTGTTTTTGTGTATTTTTGGATGTTTTTGACTGTGTTTTTAGTAATTTTTTAAAAAATATTTCTTTATTTGCTGGTGGGGAGGGGGCATGGTCGTTGGGGGTTAGGAAAGATGGGCTAGGTGGTGGGGAGGGGGGCATGGTCATTGGGGGTTAGGAAGGGTGGGCTAGGTGGTGGGGGCATGGTCGTTGGGGGTTAGGAAGGGTGGGCTAGGTGGTGGGGAGGGGGGCATAGTCGTTGGGGGATAGGAAGGGTGGGCTAGGTGGTGGGGAGGGGGTGTGGTCATTGGGGGATAGGAAGGGTGGGCTAGGTGGTGGGGAGGGGGCATGGTCATTGGGGGATAGGAAGGATGGGCTAGGTGGTGGGGAGGGGGCGTGGTCATTGGGGGATAGGAAGGGTGTGCTAGGTGGTGGGGAGGGGGCATGGTCATTGGGGGATAGGAAGGGTGGGCTAGGTGGTGGGGAGGGGGTGTGGTCATTGGGGGATAGGAAGGGTGTGCTAGGTGGTGGGGAGGGGGCATGGTCGTTGGGGGATAGGAAGGGTGGGCTAGGTGGTGGGGAGGGGGCATGGTCATTGGGGGATAGGAAGGGTGGGCTAGGTGGTGGGGAGGGGGCTTTATTGTGTTATTGTGCTTTGATTGTGTGGAGTCATGAAAGTAGATGGGGTTTCCCCTTTAATATCAGTGGGTGGGGGGTTGTGACACCCCTCTCCGCTGGCTCCCCTGGGGTTGGGAGGTTTGGGGGGACAAAAGGGGTATGTCCCCCCAACCCTTCTGGAGCCAGGAGACCAGGGAGAGTGGATCGATTCCCCCCCCTTAAAACAACTCTGTTTTTAAAGAGAAGAAACCGCTTGGTTTCTTCTCTTTAAAGACGGAGTTTTTTTAGGAGGGGGAATCGATCCACTCTCCCTGGTCTTCTGGGTCCAGAAGGGTTGGGGGGGCATGCCCATTTGTCCCCACAAACCTCCCAACCCTAGGGGAGCCAGCGGAGAGGGGGCTCGCAACCCCCCACCCACTGATATTAAAGGGGAAACTCCAGTCGGGACCTTCAGGCGCCGTTGGTGAGGGAAAGAAAGCCGGCTGGTGTTTGCTTGGCTGTGAGGCGGTGAGTTGTTTTTCTTTTTAATTTTTCGGGTGCCAGTTTCCTCAGCGTCCTGCGTGCTCATGTCGCACAGGACTCTGGGGCTTGTAGTTATGGGTTTGTGATTTGTGGTTGTGGTGCGTTTTTTTCCCTGTGGCTCGATTTTGATTGGCCGCGGCACATTTTTCAATGTTCTTTGTGGTCGCGCCTCTCAGCCTGATTGGCTGTGGTGTGGCGCGGCGCAAAGAACATTGGGAAATGAAGTTGTTTCCCTTTTTTCGCGTTTGTGGGGCTCTTGCCCCACTGGCGCATTTCTTAATCTTGCGTTTACCTGGGTACCCAGTTCGGGCGTGTGCACGAATGGTGAGTGCAGGCTAGTAGGGCCTGGCTAAGGAGCCTATGCAAAGTTCCAACGGTTAACCCTCGATTTTATAGGTTAAGATGTGTGTATGTGACCACATTTTACCAACCTTAGAACAAAGCCTCCATGCAACTCCCTGGAAGAATTACTGTATTTGCCGGTGTATAAGATGCACTCCCCCCCTTAAAATATGCCAGGAAACTGGAGTGCATCCAGTGGTGGGCTTCAGCACGTATGCACCAGTTTGCCAGAATCTGTAGCAGAAATTCTGGCTGGCCCCACCCACCCAAGTTTTGAAATAAAGTAGTCCTAATTCGGGTGCAACACAGGGCTTTTCCCCTGGCCACGCCCACCATACCACACCCACAGAGTAGGTAGTAATTTTTAAAAATCCCACCACAGAGTGCATCATATACACCGGTAACAGTCAACCCCTTGCTGGTGTGGTTCGGCAGCTGTTGTTGACAGCTAGGAGCCAGGTGAATGGTGGCTTCTAAAGGAGCAGTCTCGCATAGCCCGATCCTGCCTCACCACCTCCCAACAGGCAGCAGTGCTGGGGGCTGAGCTGGGCAAGAGAGCTGCTTTGGCTTAAAGGATCCTTCTTTCCCCTTCATCCCACTCTCCTCAAATGGTGGTGGAATGGGGGAAAGGGGCTTAAAGGACCATTCTTTCCTCCATCCCACTCTCCCCAGTTGGTTGTGGGATGGGGGAAAAACAGGCTTAAAGGACCCTTCTTTTCCCATCCCACTCTCCTTGGCCCCTGGGAAAATGGTCTTCGATGGAGCCCCCCCCACCTGGCTATGGGCTGTCAGCCACGGCTGACTACCCATAGCCAAGGCTGGCTTGTTGGGGAAAGGAAAGCCGGCTTGCAAAGGAAGCTTCCCCCCCTGCTGAACCAGCTTTTGCTTTACTCATGGAGGCCCCCCTCCCTGGTTATGGGTGGCCAGTGGCAATGGGATGGTGGAGAAATGGGCTTCAATGGAGCCCCCCAGACTATGGGCTGTCAGCTATGGCTGACCATCTGTAGCCAGGACTGGCTTGTGGGGAAAGGAAAGCCAGCTGGCATAGGAGGCTTTCCCCTCTGCTGGACCAGCTGTGGTTTCACTTGCGGACCCCCCCCCGCCCCTGCCCCCCCGCTCCTTCCAGCTATGGGCAGTTAGCTGCGGCTGGAGAGGCTCAGTGGCTGGAGGCGAGTAAAGGTTTATTTTTAAAGCCCCTCTACTGGTGCGGATTGGTGGGGGAGAGGGATCTTTTTGAATCTACCCTTCC
The DNA here is from genome assembly GCA_035047305.1 of Bradypodion pumilum. Lineage (NCBI taxonomy): Eukaryota > Metazoa > Chordata > Lepidosauria > Squamata > Chamaeleonidae > Bradypodion > Bradypodion pumilum. The sequence goes on from JAWDJD010000001.1 coordinate 97,095,722, forward strand.
CCCTGCTCCAGCCATCACCAATTCCTCCCTCTCCCCTTTGTCGTACAAGAAATCATTTTGGAAATTCATGAAAAAATAGAAAAAATATTTTTTCCTTTAAAATGTCTATAAAAACAGTGTGCATCTTATACTCTGATGCATCTTAGACACCGGCAAATATGGTAGTTCTATATAAATACTTCTTAGCCTTCTTATTTCAGATTCTTCTGGATCCTTCACCAGCATAGTCAATCTGAAGAATTTATAGATTTCTGAGAAACTGATTGGCCTATTGTTGATTTTGTACTTTCAGGCAAAGCTTAGTGTTTGATGAAGACATGTATTTGGTAAAAAAGAAATTTTTGGAGTGTGTTAAGTTACGGTCATCTAAATTTGTAATTTATAATACAATTTGCATTGAATAGACAACATTGCATTAAAATTGGCAACTACAGAATGCAAAACCATCTTTTTTAAAAGTTCAGCCAATAGGATGGTTTCAATTTTTTTCTTTGCTGGCATTGTTTTTCTTTGCTTTCTGCCCTGTGTGATTACTTGAGCCAGCGGAAAGGGCACTCATAGTGAGTGCCTGTTTTCTCCAAATAGTTTTTTTTAAAAAAATAAAAATGATTTAAAATCAGTAATCAAAGGAAGTATCACTAAACCACTTTAGAAACAAACAAACAAGGTGGAAATGGCCAATTTGCACTTTGTCAGATCAAAATTGCTGGTGGCTAGAATGAAAAGAAAAAAAATTTGTAATCATTTGGATGACTCCAGCGATTTCACCCATGGAACCTGTTTTGAAAAGCTGTGGATCGCAGCAGATCCAAGCATGTTTTCCCTGCTGTATAGTTGAAACCGTTTGTCTGGCCTGACATCCTCTATGGTAATGGAGTAGAGTCAGTAGACTGTACAGCCAGCAACTCAATGCTGAGTGTCAGGCAGCGGTTAACTAACCTGACTCCCTAAAGGGGCCAATGGCTACGGGTGGATGAGCCCCTTTAGGTGGGGTGATGGTCCCCCTCAGTGGAGGAAATGCCACTGGAAACCATCATATTGGGCCTAACAGCAAAATGAGTGGAAGAAGAACTCTGATTCCCAATGGTCATGGAGGTGGAAGAGGCTGTGCCAGATGGATTGGCTCTGAAGGCATGCCTTGATAATATCCTCAAGGTTGCGGCACTCCATTGCAGTCGTGACGTTGAATCCTATATGTCTCATTCCATGTGTGCTGCTGGATATGGCTCTGTGATCATAGTGTGTGGGTCATGGCAAGCTGGGATCCACCTTAAACAAATTCACGCCAATGACATTTTTCCTGCTTCAGGGGGAAAATGCATTCTCCGATATGAGTTGCAGTCGATGAGTTGAACCCTATATCTTCTTGGATATGCATGGGTGTCTCTTTCTTTATGAATAGAAAGATAAGATCCTGGATTAGGACACATGCTCACTTGATAGGTTTCATATATGGTAGAAACACTATCCCTGGTTAATAATTCTATTAGGGATTGTTTAGTCCACTTAGAAAATATTCTGAATTGAGGAAGGCAATTCCCAAGTCAGAAAATGAGCACTTTTGACAGACCAAATAATAATTATGTTGCTGAGAGTAAATGGTGAGAGCCTAGATGTCATCCTCCATAAAGTCATTTGTTTATTTTAAAATTATCAATATAATTAACAAATTAATAATACTATATAAGTGAATCAACTGAAGGTTTGATGTTAACAGGAAGTTAATAATTAAACAGGATTAAATTATATATTCTTTTATGCTTTCTTTTTAATTAAATACAAATGATTCTTCAAGTATCTGTTTGAGTTTTTGTCTTGGAGGGTTATAGGCCATTTAAGCCAGTCCTTGTCTGGTTTATTTACTTGGAATTTGTTGCATTTGTTTGTGTGAGAATGGTGGCAGCTACATTGCAGAGAAAGTGTGCTAGTTCTAGATCAGGGGTAGGCAACCTATGGCCCATAGGCCGGATTCAGCCCACAGCACCAAATAATTCACCACCACCCTCACTCCACCTGCCGCAGATGCAGAGGGAATCGGATGCCCACTTTTTTACAGCTTTCACAAACATGTTTACAGCAGTGGTAAATGAGTCCACAGCTGTCACAAACACATTTGCAACTTCTGTAAATGGCGGGGAGACCACCAGTCTAGCCTCCTTAACTGTCTGAGGGAGCGTGACCTTGCCCCCAATTGAAAAAGGTTGGCAACCCTTGCTCTAGATGGTTGGGTTTGAGTTGAGGACTCTCTGGAGAACTGCCAAGCTTGCTTTTAAAACTTGCCTGTAAAGATCTTTAACCCTGTTCTTCCTTTCTTGTAAAGGTATGTTAATCTATTATTTAATCTGATTTGAGAGGTAACATTGGCATTTCGTCTCAAAATGTTTCTAAAGCAGGTGTATATAGCATTGAGTGACTGTCTAGATCAGTGTTTCCCAACCTTTGGTTTTTAGACTTCAATTCCCAGAAGCCTAAGTCAATTCCTCTTGTGTCCAAGTGTTATTGCTTTGGTTTTTGCAATTGCCATCGAGTATGGGCTGTAGAGGCATGCCCTTTCTTTAAGGTGTGAGATTCATATTGCTGTCATAGTGATCTGATTGGTTCCCGCCATTCTTGAGAAGCCAGGCAAATGTATCCTGTTTTATAACTGCCATTCTGTGTGTATATAAGAAAGCCACCTCACCCTTATTCCCCAGTCTAAAATGAGCTGTAAATAAATCACTGTTGTTTAACCCCCAACCTTGCTGTCGCATTGCCAATTATTCTTCAGACTCAACAATTTCCCAAAGCACTGATCAGCCAATGTACTGATTTAGGCTTCTGGGAATTAAAGTCCCCCTGTGGGGCATGTGCCCCACATTGGGAACCATGTGGTACCCATGTGGTTACCAACATGGGGCATATGCCCCACAGGGGGCAATTTGATTTTTAAGGGGGCAATTCTAGAATGAGTTTCGACCAAGTTAATGGCCTTTTAGGCTTCCTCCAGTGAATAGGATTTCATTTTTGAATTTTTAAAAAAATTTCATCAGGGTATGTGTGTGAACCAGGATGCTAGAGATGCTTAGGTGGGGCATGGCCAAAAAAAGAGATGTGAACCATTGGTCTGGATTCATACAGAGAAGGCTGCAATATTTGTCATCCATTTGGAGATTAATTTGGGCCAAGATGAGTTCTTTCTGGCTTTTCTAATCCATTCCTTTTAAAGGAGAAACATCTGCTATACGTATTTCTTTTTCCTTATGAGGCTTTAAACGGGTTGTCAGTAATAAATATACTTTCCATATGATTTTGATTTAAACACAGAGAATGGCAGCTTTGTGGCCAAAATACTTTCTCATGTGTGTATTTGTATCTGTTTTTAAAAAGCTATCATGCGAGGTCAAGCAAAGAAATTATAGAGGCCTTGAACTGTGCAAAAGGCTGAACTATAGTTGTGGAAAACAGAGCAGACAAATAAAAACAGCTTTAAGGACATTTTGTTGCTGCTTGTGCTTTCAAAGTGCTGTTTATATTAAATGCCGAAACATTTATTTCAAATGCTAAAGGAATGAGAGAAGCCCTGTGGTGCAGACTTTGTTGAGAAAGTCTATCATGCAGCAGATCACGTGTGGCCAGCTCTCCTGTTTCACATAGGAAAGTCTTCCTTTTGAAAGAGTTCTCTCTTTGAAAGGCTGGCCAGTCCATAGCCAGTTTAAAAGTTAAAGAACCACCAGTATCCAAAGCAGAGGTCCTGACATTTCCCATTAAGAATTAGCACCCTGACAGCAGCAGACTGAGAAGACACACAGGTCATCTGATCAACAGATTCTTGTTATATAGTGAGATATACTGTATTGCATTTCTATGCAAATTCTAGCAATTTTGACTAAATTTGCTCCTATGTATATATAGTGCCTCAAACTTTTTTTGGTTTTTGGCATATTTCACCGTTTGCCCCTTGCTGTTGGGCCTATATATAAAGCAGCATATGTAAAATGTATGCAAATATGTGAACACATTTTGAGAACGTCAATTTTTATTTTTTGAAATAGAGAGAGATACATAAATGACATACAATACAGTGGTACCTCGGATAAAGTCTGATTCGCATAAAGTCGCGGTTTTCATGCACACATGATGCATCGCATAAAGTCCAAAACCGCTAAAAAATGGACGTTATCCAAGGTATTTGGTATAGGAACCTCCGATAAAGTCTGGTTTTTGGACGTTATCCAATGCATCACCCATTTGATTTGGATAAAGTCCAAAATTGGATAAAGTCCAAACTTCTGGAATGGAGTTTGGACTTTATCCAAGGTTCTACTGTACAGTATGAGCATATGCTTGAGATTGAGAGATTAATTTATGAATGGCAAAATCCCTGTTTCAAACCTTTCCTCTGTGAAAATTAGTACACTTAGCCAAAGTCTTACATGTTAGCCTCTGCCCTATGCCATCTTACCAGCTGTGCATTGACATACAATCCTATTCCCAGACCCTGTATTTCTCTTAATTCATCCTTGCTACAGAGAGGATTCTTAGACATTTGCTTCCCAACATTTTTTTTATGTCATGGACCTGAGTTATGGTCTTAATCTGCCTGTGAGTCCCCTAAGGCCTAAGGCATGACCAAAGACAAGAGGTGGCATCCAAATTGGATCAATTCTTTTCCTGACACAAAAAAACCTAGACCCTCAACCCATTTAAATTAATTGGATTTACATGAATAAAGAAAGATACAGTATACAACTGTCTTCCTTTAGTTTCCCTAGCATTTTTAAAAAAATGGACCTGTTACAAAAATGTAATTGAGAAAAAACGAGCAAAGAATATAGGGGCAAAGTGGCTTAGTGGTTAAGATGCTGAACTTGATGACCAGAAGGTTGGCAGGTCAGCAGTTCAAGACCCGAGTGATGCAGAGTGAGCTCCCATTTCTGTCCCAGATCCTGTCACGCTATCAGTTCAAAAGCAAGAAATTGTAATTTGACAGGAAAGGTAACGGTGTTCAGTGCACTCTGAAGTCTAGTCATGCTTGCCACATGACCACAGAAATATCTGCAGACGCAGACAATGCTGTCTCTTTGGCTACAAATGGAGATGAGCACCACACCCTAGAGTCAGATATGACTGGCTTTCAAGCAAGGGCGACCTTTACCAATAAGACATTTCTGTTCAGTAAACCAACTAGAGTAAATTCTTAGCTGTACAAATTTCTTCTTTCTTACAAATATATATTTAAAATTAATAAAATCCATAGTTGTGGATTCTAAATCAAAGCCAGCAAGTACAGCTAATATTTCCGACAGTATCCTGCAGTTTAACATTTGTACTTTGGGGGCTGGGAGAATGGTGAAGACATTCAGCAGTTTCCATGATATTTACAATACAATGATGCATAACTGGAAAAAGATGCTTTATAATGTGAAATAGTCAGAGACTTCAGTGGTAAAAATACAGTACTGTATATTGTCAAGAGGCAGAAAGAATGAAAGATAAATTCAAGGACAAATGAGAACATGAAACTGAAAAGGATGCTCTGAAAGTTAGATCTTCATTTATTTATGACTGTGATGCTAAAAAAAAACCCCATTTCTTCATTGTTTAGTCTCAGTCCTCTGCTTTACAGTATTCTGAAACACTGGACTAAATGTCAAAATCTCCTTGTCACATTTTCCTTAGCATTTTGGAATGACGACCCTGTAGGAGTAAAATAGTTGGCTCCATCTCCATTTAGCCAGCCCAGCTGCAAGAAGAATGTTCAGTCTGCTTCTTTTCTCGGCAGTTTCAGAAGAAAGACAAGACACAAACTGTTTTCATGTGGATTTATATCAGGCAATATTTGACATTACACAAATGTCCGGTGATTCATACTAGTGGACTTCATTTCCCTCTCCTGCAATTTCTCTGCTACCCCAGATCAGCTCTAGAGAGTTCTTCAACTGTTCAGGACAGATTTTTTGGGGAAACAGGAGGTGCAAGCGAGGTCACATCTTCCTACCAACATATTTTACAACTCAGCACTTTCCTCACAGTGATTTATTATTACTATATCCACCATAATTAATAGCTCATTTTAAGTATGGTACCTACAATAATTATGGTAGTGAGAGATGCATCCTCTCTCATTCTTGAATTTGAGTAATCTTTCTATGACAGGCAGTTAACTTCTTAGCATGGTTTCTGGGGTACACAAAAATATCCACCTCAAAAATTGTGGCATTTCTGAACCACAATTGGGCGTACCCTTGTAACAGCATCTTGTGTTGCCAGCTAATCTTTCTCACACTAGGTCAGGTGAAAGGAACTTCAGAATAAACTCACCAAAAGGTGCCTTCATTTTGGCGGTTTCATTTCTGTCTTAGACACGGAAGCAGAAACATGGCTTCTAGCTTTAGCTTGAGGGGAAGGGGCACATTTAAGTATTGACACAAATGGAATACCCTAACCAGACAGTTGACAGAGTACATTGGACCTCAGTTTCTGTTCCTCTTCATGAAAAATCTTTCTGTGAGTCCAGTACCTTCATTCTGATTACTGATTTTGAGGACTTTGCTGCACAGTTTGAAAACTCATCCCCACCCCACTAAATTATGTATAACATGTCACGTTTATGGCAGTAAATGACACAGTGTAATCAAAAAATATTATTTAGAAACTAGCATTTTTTGCCCGGCAAGCCGGGCAGGTTTTTTGTGTGCGTTGGTGGTTGGGGTTGTTTTAGGGGGTACACACACACAACACAACACAACCACACACAACACAACCACACCCACACCCACACACTACACACACACTACACACACAACACAGCCACACACAACACAATCAGATACACAATACACACACCACAACCACACACACATCACAACCTCACACACACAACACACACACAATACATAGAGAGAGGGGGAAGAGAGGGGGGAAGAGAGAGGGGGAAAGAGATAGACAAGGAGCAGGTATAGTCTGTGTGTGTGTGTGTGTGTGTGAGAGAGAGAGAGAGAGAGAGAGAAAAGCAGCCCGGGTGAGTAGGGAGGGAAGGGGGGAGGCGGAATTGTTTTTTTTCCCCTTTCCCTGCCTGGGGTGGGGGGGCCGGGAAGGGGGAGGCAGAATTGTTTTTTTCCCCTTTCCCTGCCTGGGGTGGGGTGGGGGAAAGCAGGGAAGGTTGTTTTTCCCCATTAACTGTTTCAAAGGCTGCTTTGTGTCAGCCTTCGAAACATTTAATGGGGAAAATACAAAGGCAGCATACAGCGCTTCGTCAGGGAAGGCGCTCTCCCTGTCGGATGGCTGGCTGCTGCCTTTCTATTACCCCCACCACTGTTTCGTGTTAGTTCTCGAAACAGCAGTGGAGGTTATTCAAAGGCGGCAGCCAGCGATCTGCCAGAGAGAGTGCCTTCCCAGACGAAGCGCTGCCTGCTCCTTTCCCCCCAACTTACCTTGAGGCCAGCGGGACTGGGAAAGTGCACCACTTTCCCGGCCTCCTCCGCACTCGCGTCCCTCAGTCTGATTGGCTGAGGGGTGGTGCGGCACGGAGGATGCTGGGCCTTGTAGTTTTTTTGTTTGTCTTCGTGGGGCAGTTGCCCCACTCTCGATGACCGGACCCTTGCGGAGATGCTCGCAGGGTCTAAAGGTAAGTGTGGGCGACTTGGTACAGGATGGTTGGGCCAGGTGTGGACGTGCATGCCGGACACGTACAACGCAAGGCCCTTCTTATAGGTCTAGAAAAGTACAGTGGAACTCTGGATAACGACAAAACTCCATTCCATGGAGTGCAGCGCTATGCGGTCCTGATGGGAGATGCTCCAGATAAGGACAAAAAAGTTATCATTATCCGGAGCATTGATACCAAATGCCCTGCATAACGACGTATTTTGCCATTTTTTTGGCTTTATGCAGAGCATCACATGGTGCATAATGAATGTGTTGTTATATGGATTTGGCGTTATCCGGTACCGTCATTATCTGGAGTTCCACTGTACCACAAAATATGCTAACAGTTGCTGTTCTTTCTGCCTCAAGAGAGAGAAAGAGGAGGGAATTGTCAGATACAAATATTCAAAGAATTGTTTTAGACTGAAATCCTAGTCTCCCTCAGGACTCAACTCTGTTGAGATCCATTGGATTCACTTCTGTGGGGAAATATATTGGAGTATGTTTTTAACCACTATTTTTTGGCTGCTCTTAGATATTCTGCTTTCCATCTAGTAATACAGTTGACTAAGGACCAAATAAGATATTACTTATGCCATTAGTTATTCGCTGAATGTTTCTGAGAAACAAATATCAAGCCGGGTTATATGTCACCCCCACTTGTTATTTTCTTCTTTTAAAAAATCATATAATTTGTGTTCTCACAAATAATATCATTATCTAGTTTGGTGCTTTGAGTTGTGGATATTTTTTCTTCTTTATGCTCATATAGTAGATCCTTTGTGAGCAGATAAAATGGAAGCTGTTATTCCACATTGAGTTACATTCTGGCCAGTTTCCCTTTCCAACCAGACAAGAATTAATCCAAAGTGTCTGAGCATGGAAGATGCTGACTTTAAATTATGTGCACTTCTGTCACGTGTATCTGTTCACCGGAGAAGAAAGAGATAGCTTCAAAGCCTAGAACAGTCTGCATTGTGACTTTGATGTTTGTGTGCTGGGTATGCTCTGACTGTGGCTGGATCTTCCAGTAGTTGCTAGATCTGATTTAATCTGATTCAACCCTGGGGAACAATGAATGCTTTCGGCATTTTCACACATGTAGCTTACAACAGCTCATGCTGCAATCAATTCATTATGCAAAAATGTAATACCTACGGTAGCCAGAATTTTATTTCATACTGCGAATGTCTCTTTAGTGTGTCTGTTCCACATAAACCATGACCAGATGTGAGTACACATAAGGTGAGCTGCAGACCTCCATTGGAAAAATGGAACTTCCCTGGGTGGGAGAGAAGCAATGTTGTAAAAATTTGCGACAATGGGTGGTTAGATAATCTTAAGATGTGATGTCCTTGTCTTGCTTTAGTTTTCCGTGCTCAGTCTTTTAGTCCAAAAATTACCAGCAGCCAAAGGACAAATTTTAGTTGCCAGGGAAGTTCTCTGGGGCCTCCTTCCCTCCAATGGTAGACAGGGCCAAAGACACAAGGGTGATGTCAATGAAATCCAAGCACATTAGACCTTGAACCTCTTACTGCCAGTAACTAAGTAACTAACCAACCATTCTAAAATAGGGGAAGGAGGAACATGTTAGGGTATTGATTCAAACGTTTTATGTTAAGATTTTGGTTATTCCTTTTGTAAGTGAAGCATAAGGCAGAAAAACAAAGACACATGACAGTTTTACCCTAGTCTCACCATCCTTCTCTTCGACATATAGACTAGCACTTTTATAGTAAACAGATATCTCAAGATCCGTGGTTCCTAATGTGGGGCACATGCCCCACAGAGGGTCAATTTTATTTTTAAGGTGAGCAATTGGAAGCTTGCTTAGACCAAGTTAATTGCCTTTTAGGCTTCCTCCACGTGTATAGGAGTTCACTTTTTGAATAATAAGAATTATATGTTATAGGGTGCCCCCCAGGATTTTAGAGATGCTTAGGTGGGGCATGGCCAAGAAATGTTGGGAACCACTGTTCTAAATGCATCTGTAGAAGAAAGAATCGGAGTTTATGTTGAGGTAATAGCAATTTTGCACACATTAATACTGGCTTTCAATGAAAGGGGGCTTTTACAGCCTAATGTGATCACCCTTTGCCACTAACTTGATTGGTACAGTTCTTTCCCCACGTCCGGCATTTGAAGCAACCCTCTGCCCTTTCTTAGCTTTCATGGTTTTATTTGTAGTCCTTTCTAACCAAACATGTGTTTGGAGACTTAATTTCCCCTTTTTATGCTTCTGCCTATAACTGTAAGTAACTGTAAGTGAAAAAAAAATTTTTCTACCTTAAAGGTTTCTAGAATGATTTTATCATAAAAAGTGCTAGTTTGTGTGGGCAAAACCAAGGGGGAGAACTGAAACTGAACTAATTGTTTTCTGTGTTACTATTGTTGATTTTTCCTATCACACACTCTGCTAACTAAAATTCTCCAATAGTTTATATCCAGTTATAATTGTATCATTATAGGAGAAAGGTCAAAAATTTGTTTCTTGCATTGAGGAAACCTTCATATATATATTTTTTGAAAAGATAAGAGAAAAATACCAAACAACAAAGGCCCAGACAGTCAAGAAAAAGAGGCTAGCCCAATGCCAGAAGAAGATCACTAGTGACAAGTCACCTATAAGAACATAAGAACATAAGAACATAAGAACAGCCTTGCTAGAACAGGCCACAGCCCATCCAGTCCAGCATTCTGTCTCACACAGTGGCTTACCATTTCCTTCAGGGTATTCTCAAGGAGATGCCTTCACCTGCTTAGGATTCCCTGGAAATGGCATTGAGAGATATCCTGCCTATCTCTCCAACCCCGAGGTTGTCCTTAAGTATCCATAATTATAGCCATTGATACACTTGTCCTCCATGAACTTGTCTAATCCTTTCTTAAAGCTGTCAAGACTGACAGCTGTCACCACTTCTTCTGGCAGGGAGTTCCATAGACCAGTAATCCTCTGGGTGAAAAAGTACTTTCTCTTATTTGTTTGAGAACTAGTACCCAAAAGTTTCATCGAGTGTCCCCTAGTTCTAGTGTTGTGCGATAGGGAAAACAGTTTTTCCTTATCTACTTTGTCCACACCGTGCATGATTTTATAAACTTCAATCAGGTCACCTCTTAGACGCCGTCGTTCAAGAGTGAAGAGGCCCAACCGTTGCAGCCTCAGATGGTAAGGAAGGTGCTCCAGTCCCCTCATCATTCTGGTTGCCCTCCTCTGTACTTTCTCCAACTCCATAATATCCTTCTGGAGGTATGGCGACCAGAACTGTACACAGTATTCCAGATGGGGCCTCACCATAGATTTATAAAGAGGCAAAATGACATTTGCTGACTTATTTTCTATACCCTTCCTAATGATCCCTAACATTGAGTTTGCTTTTTTCACTGCTGAGGCACACTGGGTTGACATCTTCATTGAGCTGTCCACCAGGACACCAAGGTCCCTTTCCTGGTTTGTCGCAGAGAGTTCAGACCCCATCAGTTTATAAATGTAATTGGGTTTTTTTGCCCCAACATGCATCACTCTGCACTTACTAATGTTGAAGCTCATTTGCCACTGTTTTGCCCACTCCCCCAGTGTCAAGAGATCCCTCTGGAGCTCCTCACAATCTCTCACAGTTTTCACTACCCTGTATAATTTAGTGTCGTCAGCAAATTTGGCTACCTTGCTTTTTACTCCTACCTCTAGATCATTTATGAAGAGGTTGAAAAGCAGGGGTCCCAGTACTGAACCTTGGGGGACCCCACTCTTTACTTCCCTCCACTTGGAGAAGTGTCTATTTAGTGCTATCCTCTGTTTCCTGTCCCTTAGCCAGTTGCTGATCCAGGACAAGACCTGTCCCTTTATTCCATGACTGGTAAGTTTATTCAAGAGCCTTTGGTGTGGGACCTTGTCAAAAGCCTTCTGAAAGTCCAGATAAACAATGTCAACTGGATCCCTCTTATCCACATGCTTGTTGACACTCTCAAAAAATTCCAACAGATTAGTGAGACATGATTTGCCCTTGCAAAAGCCATGTTGGCTCTCCTTTAGCAGCGCCTTCTCTTCTATGTACCTATTAATTCTATCTTTTAGGATGGTTTCCATCACTTTTCCTGGGACACATGCCAAACTGACAGGTCGGTAATTTCCTGGATCACCCCTGGATCCTTTTTTGAAAATTGGTGTTACATTCGCTACCTTCCAGTCATCAGGCACAAAGCCCGATTTGAGGGAAATATTATATATTTTGGCTAGGAGATCAGCAATTTCATCTTTAAGTTCCCTGAGAACTCGTGGATGGATGCCATCTGGTCCTGGTGATTTGTTAGTGTTTAGCTTAACAAGACATGCAACGACCTCCTCCCTGGTTATTTCTATCTTGCTTAATTCTTCGTTTTCCCTCCCTACGAAGATAGGCTCTGTTTTGGGCATGTGGCCTCTGTCTTCTTCAGTGAATACTGAAGCAAAGAATTCATTGAGTCTCTCTGCAATTTCTGTTTCCTCTTTAATAACCCCTTGCCTTCCATTGTCATCTAATGGTCCAATGGCCTTCCTAGTTGGGTTCTTACTTCTAATGTACTTAAAGAAGTCTTTGTTATTTCTCTGAGTATTTTTAGCTATACGCTCCTCAAAGTCTTGCTTTGCTTTCCTGATTGTTGCCTTGCATTTGTTCTGCCAGAATTTATGTTTCTGCCTGCTGTCCTCATTTGGACAAGCCTTCCATCTTCTAAATGAGCTTTTCTTGCTCTTGATCACTTCCCGAACAGCTCCTGTAAGCCACATTGGAGTCCTCTTGTATCTGGCAGTGCCCTTTTTCCTTTTGGGTATGCATTCCAATTGGGCCTCTGTTATTGTTTTTGTAAACAACCTCCATGCCTCTTGGAGTGTTTGGATTCTCTCAATTTTCCCTTTCAGTTTCTTTTTTACTAGTTTCCTCATCTTTGGGAAATTTCCTTTTTGAAAATGTGTCTGGTTGCTCCTGTTCTCCCTCGATGGTCAGGAGCAGTTTCCCTCTGAGCACCAGTTGTGAAGGAGTCAGGGGGACTGTGGTGGTTTAGTGGTTAAGATGTTGAACATGATGACTGGAAGGTCACCAGGTCTGCAGTTCACGGCCTGAGTGCTGCATGACGGAGTGAGCTCCCATCTCTGTCTCAGGTCCTGCCAACCTAGCAGTTCGAAAGCAAGAAATTGCAAATAGATAAATATGCCCATTTTGGTGGGAAGGTAACAGCATTCTGTGTGCTCTGGTGTCTAGTCATGCCTGCCACATGACCATGGAAACATCTGCAGATGTTGTCTCTTTGGCTGTAAAAGGAGATGAGTACTGCATCCTAGAGTCGGATATGACTGGCTTTTGAGCAAGGGTGACCTATGGATCTTCAGAGAATCTGGTTGGTCAATGGGGAATAAAACAGTTCTCAAAATCTTGTTTTAGATTACATGTAATTTTTTATTATTATTATTATTATTATTATTATTATTATTATTATTATTATTATTATTATTATTATTATTATTATTATTATTATTATTATTATTATTATTATTATTATTATTATTATTATTATTATTATTATTATTATTATTATTATTATTATTATTATTATTATTATTATTATTATTATTATTATTCATTCATTCATTCATTCATTCATTCATATCCCATCCTACTCAGCACAGGCCGACTCAGGGTGGCTCACAAATTTAAAGATACAATATAACAAAAGCAAGAATACAATATCAAAAAATACAATATGGCAAAACAAAAATGCAATATAGCAGAGAACAAGTCCAAAATATGATAGAAAACAGTAACAACTCCATAGTACACATATAACTCACTCCTGTCCAAGTGAAAAGTGGGGACAGTGAAAATCCTACTGCCTCAATGGCCTTTAAAGTCCTGGTTGGAGGTGGGGCCCAGGTACACCGGTGGTGGTCTCAGTGTCCAAGCGCTGCGGGGGCCTTCCCGCCTGACAAGAGGGCCAGAGGCGGCAACAAAGTCCTGCCGCCTCAACGGCCGTGAAGTCCCAGCCGGAGACAGGGCCCCAGGGACGCCCAGTCCTCCACCCTTGGCGTTGGTGGGGCCGAAGGTGAGTGGGGCCCGGAGAAGGGGGCGGGAGCGAACCTCTACCTCCCAAGCAGCCACAGCTGTCGCCATTTTCGTCCCCCTTCTGCATTGACAGGGCCGAAGGTGCGTGGCAGTATCGTTTAGGATTTATCCTGGCTATTTGTTCTTCTTATTCAGAATTAAACACTTCTTTTTCAGCTTTCGGCTAGGGAACTTCACTGTGCAGCTTAGAGAAATTCCTATTTTTAAAGCACAAGTTTCAGAATTTACAATTGGCCATTCTAGCTAGTGGATTCTGGGAGTTGTAGTCCAAAAACGTACTTTCCCAAACTTCAAATGAAGGTCTTCTCAATGTTTTTTCAGAGGTGTTCTTGTTTCCCCAGTCTAAACTAAATGTAAAAGTCATTTGTGACTGACACAATTAGCGACACAATATTTTGTCCCAAGCTCTTTGGGAGCTATGTCCATATTTACCTAACCTTGATAAACTGGAGAAGGCAGATTTAAATATACGGAATATATTTAAATCTCTGTCTTCTCCAGTAAATGAGGTAATAGCAGTTGTTGCAAAGGTGTTGCTGGGGCCAACGGAGCGGGCCGCCTGGTCCGGAATGGCCTGCGGAGGTTTGGAGTGACTGACTGCAAGGAAGGACACGTGAGACGAATATGCGGTGAAAGTCCAGTCCCGACCTAAGTCGGGTGGCATATTTATTGCCCTGCCTTCATAGTTCCATGCTAAGGCACATGGGACTTCATCACAGAAGGCTAATGCATACGTGGCATTTCTGGTGGGTCAAGATAACACCTGTCTCCGGACATTGTCTTGTGATTAATGGACAAACCGCAGTTATCTAAGATCTGAGTTGGCGAAACCCCATTGTTCTCGCCCTACCTCAGCAGACCATGTAAACTGTCCCCGGGGCTAACTTCCTTAGCCGCTGACTCATTGCGCTAACTCAACCTTATCTTGGGTCAGAAGGGGAAGAGTGAGTTCATCCTTGGAGTCAGCAATTTTTTACCTTTTGTCCTATTTCCTCCGCAACCCTCCAGCCAAGGCTCTTTATGATTCATGCCAATTAATCTAGCCCGCACCCCAATTTCTCTTCCATCAGCGCCCGTGTTGATTCTCAAGCCATGTGCGTTAGCGAGCGAACACATTGGGAAGAGTAATGGCCAATCTAGGCATGCGGGCATACTACATTCCCCCTTATTTCATTGTTTAAATCAGCCTGGCTAAGGGCTTGGTAGATATAGGGCATAATTTGTCTAGGTGTGAGGGTCTCTTAAGGTCTCCACCATGAGGTACACATGGAGAGAAGTGAAGGGATGCATTGTGCGAAACAGCAAAGCATAATCCCCACTACCACAATGCCAGCTGTAGCTTTGAGCATTGTTTGTAACCACCCCCATGGCAACCATGACCAGAGCTCGTCCCACCACCCCCAGTTGGCATTCTCCTGGATATGTTTCACGATGGTGTCAAGTTTGGTGATCTGACTTTGGACCTTGCGTGAGTTATCCGTGAGGTTAAAACAGCACATATTGCGGACTGATTCACAGCCCACTTGGTGCAAAAGCAACAAATAATCAATTGCTGCTCTATTATCCAAAACTGCATGTCTCAATTCAGCCTGCTCTCGATTAAGCATTGCAATGGCTGATGAGGTGTGATTGATAGCCTTAGCTAGCGCGCATGCCAACTGGCCAATTCTACGTGCATTTCCCACCACCAACCCGGGCACCCCCAAAATGCTGACCTCTAAAGAGACATATTCTGCCTTGCTAAGCAATCTGATATTACTGTCGCATGTCTCATCTAGCCGGGCCGCCCTTACGGACCGTGCTGGTCTTGGGGTGACTGGGTTTGGGGTGGTCATTTTCCTTTCGGGGAGTACCAGTGTCAAGTGACTCAAACAACAGTATGAGTCAGATATGTTAGATGGAATGTAATTCCAAGTCCGTTGGTTATAAGTAAAAAACCATCCTGTGGGCAAAATGACATTAGCATACATAGAATGTGCAATCTCTGGCTGGTTACATTTCCAAGTCTCTTTCCCAGGGCTCAGGCAACGGTGGTGTGGCACTTTGGCTGTGGAGCAGCCGGTCATTTTGGCACAGGGTGTGTTTGGGCTGATCGCCACTCGGGGTGTGTATAGAGTGAGTGCATCAGTGGGCAAAGTATTTGTTTACTTGAGTCCCCCAAGCCGCATAGGTTGCGTATGTGATTCAGTGATGAGGTCCGAGTGCTTTTTAAAGCAACAATTCAAAGTTCTTGGCCTGCTCACCTGGAGCGCGACAGACCGGGATAAGGCATGTACTTAACAACGAAGAAGTGTCTGTGGTATGCGCTAAGCAAAAGTTTGACTGGTTGACAAGTCCGGCCAGTCTTTCCCAGCTGTTGTACTGGAGCCAGGCGGTAAGGTCCCTGCCAGGCACTAGGTTCCCGCCCGAAGCTTGAACCCCTCCCCCCATAATCAAGGAAAGGATCAAGACTACCGGTGACCTAAGTAAGAATAGGGTTCGGTTCTCTGAACTTTCTCTGGGGCAATTATCAAGCCTTTGTCCCCCAATGAATTTTAAAGGTCACAAAACATGTCGCTACCCAATTTGGGCACTGCGATCAATATGTCATCCATGAAATGGCAAACTAAGACTTTGGGGTACAGGGTCCGGAACCTCTCTAATGCCCCGTGGACATAAATTTGGCACAAGGTGGGCGAGTTGAACATTCCTTGTGGCAAAATTTTCATGCATAACGTTAGGTTGGTTCCCTGTGATTGGTGACTGGAACTGTAAAGGCGAACCTTTCCCTGTCCCTAGGATCTAAAGGGATGATGTAAAAGCAGTCTTTTAAGTCTATGATTAGGATCTCCAACCCTTTGGGGGATCATATTGGGATTGGGTGTCCCGCATTGAAGCGAACCCATGCGCTGAATGCATTTATTGATCTCTCTTAGATCATGAAGAAGTCTCCATTTACCGGACTTCTTTTTAATGACAAAAATCGGTGAATTCCAGGGACTGGTACATGGTTCTATGTGTCCCGCTTCAAGCTGCTCTTTAACAAGCTGCTTTAAAGCTTCTAACTTTTCTCCAACTATGAACCATTGTTCCACCCACACTGGCTCATCTGTGAGCCATTTAAGTGGTAGGGCCATTACCCAAAAGTTAGGGTTGCATGATACTGCTGCAGAATGTCCCTTCCCCAGAGGTTGATGGGCACATTCAAAATGTGTGGTCAGATGACCGCTGTGTCGTCTGCCCCCAGGAAGGAGACTTCCACCCAATCACAACTTCTGTAAGTTTCCTGAGCTCCTCCTACCCCCACACATCTGCAACTGACTTGATGGCCCACTCGGTGGGCCGCAATTTCTGGCTAATTACGCTAACATCGGCTCCTGTGTCGAGCAGCCCGTCAAAAGGTCTTTTGTTTAAAAATACCTTAATGACTGGTCGCTGCTTCCACTCTATGTTCTTTTCCACTGTCGCTATGATCTTGGAGAAAGTACAGAGGAGGGCAACCAGAATGATTAGGGGACTGGAACACCTTCCTTACCATCTGAGGCTGCAACGGTTGGGCCTTTTCACTCTTGAACGACGGCGTCTAAGAGGTGACCTGATTGAAGTTTATAAAATCATGCACGGTGTGGACAAAGTGGATAAGGAAAAACTGTTTTCCCTATCGCACAACACTAGAACTAGGGGACACTCGATGAAACTTTTGGGTACTAGTTCTCAAACAAATAAGAGAAAGTACTTTTTCACCCAGAGGATTACTGGTCTATGGAACTCCCTGCCAGAAGAAGTGGTGACAGCTGTCAGTCTTGACAGCTTTAAGAAAGGATTAGACAAGTTCATGGAGGACAAGGCTATCAATGGCTATAATTATGGCTACCTAAGGACAACCTCCGGGTTGGAGAGATAGGCAGGATATCTCTCAATGCCATTTCCAGGGAATCCTAAGCAGGTGAAGGCATCTCCTTGGGAATACCCTGAAGGAAATGGTGAGCCACTGTGTGAGACAGAATGCTGGACTGGATGGGCTGTGGCCTGTTCCAGCAAGGCTGTTCTTATGTTCTTATGTTCTTATGTTCTTATGATCTGGTATCCTTCTACTGCCCCTTCTTCTCTCGGGCGGTTTGCTGACTCGAATCCTGAGCTTCCTCTGCTCACCTCCTTGTCTCTACCTGGCAGATGACACAGAACCATGATCAGTTGTGCTATTGAATCCCCTTTGCTGACTGTCTGGAGTAGGTGTGTCCACAGCTGGACTTTGACTATACCTGTGTAATCAGAGTTTATGACTCCTGGGACCACAAAGATCCCTTTTTTCCCTGCATTGCTATGAGGCAAGACTAATCCTATGGTGTCTGGGGGCAGAGGACCCTTGTACTGGGAGTTGACTTGGTAGACTGAGCCTGGCAGGTTGCATGTAATGTCCTCCTGGCACTCCAGGTCTAGCTCTGTGCTGCCCTTAGTCTCTGTCTGTGCCTCGGAAATGCTGGGTGTGATGCTGGGTGAAATTATTGGGATGTCCGCTTTGGGGCTTCCAGGGCAGCTGTTGCCTCTATTTGAACCGGGGCTAAAGACACGCCCATGGGCTGATTTCCCGAATTTGGACATTGGTTGGCCCAATGGAAGCCACTGTGGCATCTTGGGCACTGGGTGGATGGTACCGCTGGGTGGCCCGATGGCTGGTCGCCCCCTCCTTACGTTTTTTTTACTTGCACTCTTTGGCAAAGTGCCCCACTTTGCCACACTGGTGGCAAGCTTCCTTGGGTTTGTTCCCCCCTTGCACCGCTGCTGCTAACAGCCCCATCTTATAGGAGTCTGTTCCAACATCAGCGCAAGCCCTGATCATTGTCAGTAAGCGTCAGATAAGGTCTGTGGCCCATTGCCTGCAAGATTTTGCGGCAATTGAGGTTGGCGTTGTCTTTGGCCAATTTCATCATGAGCTCTTCTTGGGCATCTTGGTTGTCTACAAGCAGTAAAATCCAGGCATTTGAGAAGAGATTAATAGTCTAAAAGTACAAAGAGTTAGATTTCTGTGATCTGCCACCAAGCTAGTTGGATGGTGGGTTTACAAGAAACTATGCTTAGATGGGTCAATGGTAACACCTGAAATAGGAACCATAGTGTTCACAATGAAAAAGCATCCCCTCCACATGTTCCCATTTGTCTCTCTGGGAGACTCTCAGTTATAGTGAACTGAAATAGCAAGCAGGCGTTGGTTAAGTAAAGTTAAGTCTCTTGTTTCATTCCAAAAATGACTAAAATACCCAGCATAGTCTCACTATCTTGCTTTCCTGTTTCTTAGGGTTGCTAAAGCTGATTAATGTTGTACTGGTGATGACATGAAAGTAGTTTCCATATGGCTTCTTCTCTTGTTTCAACCTCAGGACCAGTCCCACTTTGAGGAAGAATGGGGCATCTGAGCTGCCTCAGGTTGCAGATTTGGGGTCTCACCAAAAGGCAGCAAATGTATATAACTATTGTTTGGGAGTTTCCATTGCAGGTGCCAAATAACTTGATTGGCTTTAGATACTTTATATCGTAACATGGCTGGAGGTTTCATTTCCTCCTCTATCTCAAGTAGCAAAGAGCCCTGTCTATCCTACTGGAAACCCTGAATAATCCAGGTTGAGATCAAATCCTATGCCACTTTTACCACCCTTGTAGGCAGCTCATAGCCAATGTTTTTTATGGCTTTGCTCATGGATGTTTATTCTTTCTTTAACTACCAGCCATGAGAAAGGGGAGACTAAGGATGGAGATTTTGATGTAAGTAGAGGGTTAGGGTGTCACCTGAAAACTCTCTACAGGGATCAGTTCATTAGATTCTTTAAACATAAATAAAACAGCCAGAGAGGTTTTGAAGGAAAAAAGAGATTTTTATCAACAAGATCATTTATAACATAATATATGCATATATTGGTGCTTGACTCCAAGCAGATTCAAGCCAATAAGTAACATTTTAACCACACTTATATACTTTTTGACATACTACACACACGTGTACTCAACCCAAGTGAGGCCAAAGGGAGGAAGGCATTTCTTATTTTATCTTGATATTACATACTTTTCAGAATGTTCAGAAATGCAGAGTCACACAAGTCTACTCCACTTAGATAAATGACATAGGACTTTTTGTGTAACTGTCTTTTCATAAAATGGCTTTCTCTAGGCTATTATTATTATTTATTGATTTCTACCCCGCCCTCCTAGTGCAACACACCACTCAGGGCAGCAACAATGGAAAATATATATACAATACAAGAAAGATAAAACCATTACCAATAAAAACATTACATAAAACCCCAGCTAAAAACAGAATTACAACACATAAAAAACTAACATCATCATCATCATCATTAAAAACTACCCTAACCCTCCCTCCACTCACAATAAAACAGGATTATCAAAGAATGGGGGAGGGGGGGCTCAATCCCACAACAGGCAGGCTAAACAAGCCAACGGGCTTGAAATGTGGAGCCTAATGTGCCCCACACCTGTTGGCAGAGCCAGGTTTTCAGCATCTTCCTGAAGGGGAGTAGCTCCGACTGGAGGCGCAATTCTGATGGAAGGAGGTTCCCGAGGACTGGGGCAGTGACGGAGAAGCCTCTCCTTCTGGTCCCCATAAGAGAGGCTTCTTTTACTGATGGGACCATCAATGCGCCCCTCCTGTCTGCCCTTGTAGGACGGGCTGATAACCTTGGGGTGATGCGGTCTCTTAAGTACCCAGGTCCAATGCCATGAAGGGCTTTAAAGGTCAAGACCAGCACCTTGAATTGCACCTGGAGGCATACTGGTAACCAGTGCAGCTCCCGTAGCAGAGGTGAGGCATGGGCATACTGTCCGCAACCCATCACCACCCGGGCAGCTGCATTCTGGATTAGCTGAAGCCTCCAAACGGTCTCCAAGGGCAGCCCCATGTAGAGCGCATTGCAATAATCCAATCTGGAGGTGACTAGAGCGTGAGTGATCATGAGCAAGGCATCCCGATCCAGGAGCGTGCGCAATTGGTGAATGAGTCGAAGCTGTGCAAAGGCCCTCCTGGCCACGGCTGCCACCTGCTCTTCGAGCAGTAGCCGCGAGTCCAAGAGGACCCCCAAATTGTGCACGGGATCTGTCTGAGGCAACACTACCCCATCCAGAACCAAAGGTGGTAGTTCCCGGGATAGCATGGGACCCCGAACCCACAGCCACTCAGTCTTGCCGGGATTCAGCTAAAGCCCGTTGTCCCCCATCCAGACCCAAACAGCCTCCAGACACCTGATCAGGACTTTGACTGCATCACCCGGGTCCCCATGGGCTGAGATGTACCGTTGGGTATCATCAGTATACTGATGATACCTTACCCCATGGGAACGAATGATCTCACCCAGCGGTTTCATGTAGATGTTAAACAGTAGAGGCGAGAGTACCGAGCCCTGAGGCACCCCACATGGAAGCGACCTATGGCTGGACAGCAAACTCTCTAAAGACACCGACTGAGTCCGGCCCCTCAGAAATGAGGAAAACCAGGACAGCACCGTGCCCTGGGCCCCCAATCCTTGGAGCCGGCCCAGAAGGATACCATGGTTGATGATATCAAAAGCTGTGGAGAGGTCAAGGAGAGCAAGGACAGAGGGGTCGCCCCTATCCCGCTCCCGCCAGAGATCATCCAAGAGTGCGACCAATGCAATCTCAGTACCATAACCGGGCCTGAATCCTGACTGAAATGGGTCCAGATAATCCGTATCATCCAGAACCCCCTGGAGCTGCTGTGCTATAGATTAGCACAAATAAATTTCTTAAAATTATTGTACAAGCTTCATTAGCTGCATGCGTATTTTGATAAGGGGAAAGGGTTTAATAATTCATAATAGCTGATTTTGGGGCTCACAAGGGGAGAGAAATTATTTCCCCAACAGCTGTCTTTGTTGCTAGATAAATTACTATTGGCATCAATGAGGTTCATCATGTCCCTTTGTATTATGCCTGGGAGAAAAATATTTCATTTTTATATATTTGAGTAAGTGGATTATGATCCAGTTTAGGGAATGTATAAATTAAATCTTCAATTAGAAACCATTTGACCTTCTCTCCTGACAAGATAAGCATGTAATCAAAATCACAAGGGAGCTTGTCTACAAGTATATGTGCGACAGAACAACAACAAAAGTACTGTATTTCTTTTCTGTATAGTTTAGCCGCTATTTTGATTTGCACCAGACTTTTTTTTTTTAGTGTTTTCTGTGTCCAACTCTTTTTTCCTGCTGACAGGCATACATTAGAACATTGTTTTATAGGTGGCACTTTCATAAAGAAGTTTGCACTTGTGTGTTCTCTACAAAGACTGAAATGTCCATAAAGTTCACACGGCTAAAGTTGTTTTGAAAGAAAATCTCTGTCCTAAGAATGATATAAATGAAGCATCTGTTTCACAGTATTGAAGATCAGAGAGAATGCTATAAGTTTTGAGTAATGGGAAAAATAATTACATCGGCAGTAGATCAACATACAGCAGATGTGAGGAAAATGTGATCTATCCAATACATTTTTCCTAGCTGAACACTCGGATAGTGCCAATAGAGGAAAACAAGTCATATGCAGGTAGTGTTATGCTTCTTTGTAAAAACTGAAAAAGATACTCTCTTCATTATAGTTCTCTTGATCAATCCTGTGATGTTTTGGAACACTCAGAATATTCATAAAGAAAATAATGAAATAAATAAAATAAGTTTAGTGTTAATGCAAGCGCGGCGCCAAAATGGCCGCCGCGCTCTTTACGGGCCCCCCCACAGGACGAAGGCATCCGGGTAGTTAGGGGCGTGGCCAGCTCCCTTATAAAAGGGGTGGCCACGAGGCAGCCGAGCTGCCATTTTGCGAAGCGACGGAGCGGAGAAGTTTTTCCCTCTTACCTCCGTCGCTTTTGGCTTTTACCGGGAAGCCTCTTGGCTGCTGAATTCTCTCGTTTCGGCTTCCCATCGATTGGCTGAGAGGCCCACGAAGAAGAAGGCGGCTGTGAGCGCGGCTCGTGCGGTTCGGAGGCGCAATCTGGGTTGGAAGACCGCGGCTGCGCCTCCCCAGCAGCCACATTTGCTTGCACCCACCGGGACCGGTGGAATGGGGTCTATTCCCCCTGGCCCAGTAGGGGCTGCGGCCCTCGGCCCGCAGGCGGTGGACACCTCTCATGGTGTCGCCCATTCCGCTGGGCCTCCCTTTATAGGAGCGTAGCTCGCTCCGAGGCCTTCCAGCCTTGGGGGGTGGTCCGGTCCCCTTCCCTGGCAGGTTGCTACATCGGCCATAACGGGCCCGGGTGTGGGGTTGTTGCCCTATTCGGGCCCCGGGGTGCAGGGACCTGTACCCATGCCTGTAGTAGGCGGGCCGGCTGGTCCTTTGCCCCATGTCAGCGTGGAAGCCTTATTGGCCCGCGTTGCGGCCCTCGAGACATCCCTGGCCCGGGCTAGCCACTCTTGGTCTCCATTTGGGGTTCGTTTCGACGCGTCGTCTGCTGGGCAGCGGCAGGCGACGGGACGGGTCGAGCTGCTTGAGGCGCGTGGCATGACCTGGGCCACTGCCTCGCAGCTCCCCATTCAACAGACCGGTGAGGGTCAGGCCCCATCGACGAGCTCGACGGCGGTTGTGAGCTCCGACGCCCCCAGTGGGCCGGAACCCCCAGTGGGGGCGGCCTACGGGGGTGCAGCACGTGAGTATGCGGTCCAAGCTAGTGCACCTACACACGTGGCCACGTTGGGGGGGTTTCCAATGGCCTGGCCTCGCACGGGTGGAGCGGCGGTCCAGCCGCTGACGCCCCACCTGGCGACAATAACTACCACTCAGGGCCCCGTGGTGGGGGGTGTTTTCTACCCTGTGGGGAATGTTTTGGGGGTGGCTGGGTTAGTACAGGCCCCCTTTCAGATGCCAGCAGTTCCTGTTGTGCCCGTGTCGGCCTTGCTGACGGCGGGGTATTCCTTACCGCTGGGTGTCCATTTGGCACAGACCACTAAAGAGAAGATCTGGCGGGGGGATTACGTGGATACCTTCTCACTCCTCAACAGAGGGCCCACCAAGGAGTAGGGGGGGCAGGATGAGAAGGATAAGGAGCAGGCACGTCGTAGCAAGCCACCACGTACGTGGGCCGACTGGTTGCCGGCCTACCTCATATACATGGCGGTGTACCTTAGGGCCCGGCTGGATTTGGCAATTTCGATGGTCCAGTATTTGGACAACATCTACCGGGCGATGGTTAACTTTCCGTGCCCATCGTGGTTGGCTTATGACGTGTAATTCCATATGCGGATTCCCCGGCACCCCGACATTAGGTGGGTTGAGCCATGCCAGGCTGTGGCTTTTGTACATGACGCCCACGCGCCCTGCGCCCGGGGAGAGATACCATTGTGGACATGCGGTCCAGCGGGCGGCCCCAGCACAGGTCCACTGCCAGGGGGCGGGGCGGGGGGTTTCGGCCCGCCTGCTGTGCTGGACTTTCTCGTCCAATGGTTCCTGCAATAGGAAGAATGGCAAATACAGACATTAGTGTCCCCCCTGTGCTGGCCCCCATGCGGCCTCTGGCTGTCCCAGGCCTGGAGGGATGCGGGGCAGGGGGTGGGGTGGACAGGGGGCTGGCAAGACTGCCGCGTATGGATCAAGTCACCAAAGGGCTCCCTCCCCAATTAATGTGGACATGTTGGAGCGCTGGCTCACATTGTTCCTGAAGGGAGAGGATGCGGAGATCTCCTTCAGGGTTTTAGGCAGGGGTTACGTATCCCTTTCATGGGTGATAGGTCCCCTCAGGATGCCCCCAATCTTTATCCCTTAGGGGGAGGGAGGAGGTGGCTCCTGCCAGCAATGATAAGGAGGTCTATGCGGGCAGGGTCGTTGGCCCTGTCCCTGTGCCCCCGTTCCGGGGAGCATATTATTGCATTGATGCCATGCCTTTTGGCTGTTCCAATTCGGGCTCGGCATTCGAGCATTACTCCATCTTCCTAGAGCGGGATTTTGTTCGTAGATCAGGGTCCCGGTCTGTAGCCCATTCCCTGGATGATTTTATTCGGGGCTGAACGGGGCTGGGACTCGTCCACACGTCTCCTCAACACATTTCAGACGCTAATGGAGGAACTTGGTGTCCCTTTAGCGCCCGAAAAGACCGAGGGCCCGCCTACACAGCTAGTATTCCTGGGGGTGGAGATTGACACGGTAGCACAGGCTTCTAGGTTGCAGCGGGATAAGGTGTCAAAGCTAGTGGCCCTTATCTCGGACTTGCTGGCCAAGCGCATGGCATTACCGAGGGACCTGCTGGTGCTACATGGTCACCTCAATTTCGCTGGCAGGGTCGTCGCACCGGGCAGGGCATTGGCGCGGCGCTTGTGCGACGCCTTGGCAGGACTATCCAGGCACCACCATAGGGTTAGACTTACCCGGGGTATCAGGGCAGACGTGCTTGTCTGGCTACAGATCCTGAGGGATTTCAATGGGGTGTCATTTTGGAGGTCTGAGCTCCTGGCTTCCCCTTGCTTTAAGATACAGCCCGATGCCCGGGATCCCTGAGTTATGGGATGTACTTCAATTGGAAGTGGGCCTATGGTGGGTGGCCACCATCCTAGGCAGGCACGGGTCGCCTGCGTGGTCTCACGTATCTGGAATTTTCCCTATACTGGGTGCTTTGATGCTATGGGGCGAGGAGGAGGCCAACTCGGTTGTCCACTTTGGTGTGACAATGCGGCTGTTGTCCACTTTCTCAATGCACAGAGCTCTAAATCGCCCAGGGTTATCGACCCAGTGCGCCAGTTTGCGTTGCGCAGCCTGCGCCTCAACGTTCTTTTCAGGGCTAGGCATGTCCCAGGGGTTACTAATGATATTGCTGATGCTTTGTCCCGCCTGCAGATCTCCCGGTTCCGTGCCTTGGCCCCGGATGCGGAGGAATTTCCCTCGCCACTCCTGGACGGGATATGGAACATCGGCAAGGAGAGGTGAACCGGGCGATTGGCCTGTCACTAGTGCCACGCACGTGTAAGGTGTATCACCACGCATTTAATTCTTTCAGAGCATTCTGTACCCAATTCCAAATGCCAGGAACCTGGCCGATCCCGGTAACCCATGTTCTGCGGTTCATGGTTTACCTGCATGCCCAGGGCTTTGCACCTCGCACCATAGCATCTAAGCTGTCAGCATTGGCTTTTATGGCCAAAGTGGGAGGTCATGTGGATAGCACCACTGACTTCCGTGTGAGACATGTTTTGGTGGGGTGGGTGCGCGCGCGTGGGCGTTGCCCAGACGACCGCCACCCGATTTCCCCAGGGGTTTTTACCCAATTGGCCCGGGGCTGGCCTGGCCTCTGTTTTGATAAGATGAGGCAGCCCATTTTATGCGGCTACAACGGTCGCCTTTTTTTTTTGGAGCGCTCCGCATCGGCGAGCTTGAGATGCTGTATAAGGCGGATGCAAGTCGTGGACAGCACCACTCACTTCCGTGTGAGACATGTTTTGGAGGGGTGGGTGCGCGCGCGTGGGCGTTGCCCGGACGACCGCCACCCGATTTCCCCAGGGGTTTTTACCCAATTGGCCCGGGGCTGGCCTTGCCTCTGTTTTGATAAGATGAGGCAGCCCATTTCATGCGGCTACAACGGTGGCCTTTTTTGGAGTGCTCCGCATCGGCGAGCTTCAGATGCTGTATAAGGCGGATGCAAGTCGTAGGGCACTGGAACTCGAAGATGCCTGAGTGAACAGTATTCGGCTCAGTTGGGGATACGCTCCTCTAAAACGTATCAGCACGGCGTAGGCAGTGGAGTAGACTGCTACGATGTTCCTCGGCAGACATCTGTCCGGTTGGTGCCCTACAGGATTTCCTTGCACTGTATGGCATGCACCATGGCCCGTTTTTCTGTCACCAAGATGGGTCTCTCCTTACTAAATTTCAATTTTGGAAGGTGACGGGCAAAGCGCTGGCCAGTGTGGGCCTCCCAGGTGCCCGCTATGGCACTCATTCATTCCGTATAGGGGCGGCCTCAACCGCAGCTGCTTTTGGGTACTCAGGGGCTGACATACGTAGCATGGGACGGTGGGGTTCGCAATGTTTTCAGTTTTATGTGCGCCCACTCCCGCCGTGAGTACCAACCCAGTCACCTTACCTACTTTCCCTCATTTTTCCTTACAGACCCGGGGTGTCGTATTACACCGGTGACAGTAAGGCTGGTGGGCCATAGCTACGTGCACAGGGCAGCGCGTTATGCTGCGGCGACAGAGTGGGGACCCCGACTGGGACTTGGTGCATACGCAAGTCTCACATGGCATGGTAAGCCCGGGATGTTGTGGCGGGAGCTGCTGCCTTTCCTTTTTTCAGGCCAGAATGCTGACCCGCCTGACATTCTGATCATACACCTGGGGGGCAATGATTTGGGCCAGGTCACCGGCTTGTCGCTGAAACATGCGATTTGTGAGGACCTCGCCTACCCGCATTACGTCTGGCCTGCCACAACCCTTGTTTGGTCGGACATGGTCCCGCGCCATTCCTACAGAGGGGTGTTGACCTCCTGGCCCTTGACCGTGCTAGACGCATGGTGAATAGGGCAGTGGCGCGTTTCCTTGTCTACAGGGCTTGGGGGAGGGTCAGTCGTCACCCCGCTATTAGCCTCCAAAGTTATGACTTGTATGCAGGGGATGGGGCCCATCTGTCGCGAGGAGGTGTGGACCTCCTGTTGGGTGATTGGCGAGCAGGCCTGTCGACCGAGCTGACGGTCTGGGGGGGGGCGTCGAGCCTTCTTTGAAGCCCCTCCGTGTGGCGGGTAGCACTGGTAAGGTAAACATTATGACCCACAGGTATCCGGCAAGTTCGCAATTGACTGGACAACACTAGACAGGCATAAGTTGGTTAAACGTTGTCCGGTCAACGATGAACTAGGCGACGGGGTGATGGCTATAGCTAGACAGCATGCATCACCCCGTGATTTTACGGATACGCATCAGAGGGTGGGGTCATTAGTTAGATATTGACTACGGTCAACAATTTGTTTGTGGTCAACAAACAAATTGATACAAATGGATACATTGTAGCAATTGCCGTTGGCAATTTTGGGTGGTACCTTACCAGTGTTACTTCGGCCTGCTTGCCTTAAGAATTATGATTGGTCAATTACCAATAGAAATTTATAATTTGGACTAGGGCATGAATCAATAAATGTGCCCAATGCCGTTATCCACTTTCATTGGTGTCTGAGTCCTTTATTGGGGGGTGCGCCTGCAATGCAAGCGCGGCGCCAAAATGGCCGCCGCGCTCTTTGCGGCCCCCCCCCACAGGACGAAGGCATCCGGGTAGTTAGGGGCGTGGCCAGCTCCCTTATAAAAGGGGTGGCCACGAGGCAGCCGAGCTGCCATTTTGCGAAGCGACGGAGCGGAGAAGTTTTTCCCCTCCACCCCCTCCCTAGTTAACAGTGTGATATTTTGGTCGCTTCGGGGCCGGGTGGGAATTTTTGGCTGGGACCCATATTGGCTTCCGGGTCCTGGTTTTTTCGCCCATCCCACACTGTTGCTATGGTTTGACATAGGGGTTTTTCTGCTGCTGCTGTTGACTTTGGTCACATGGGCGGGTAGCACTGGTAAGGTAAACATTATGACCCACAGGTATCCGGCAAGTTCGCAATTGACTGGACAACACTAGACAGGCATAAGTTGGTTAAACGTTGTCCGGTCAACGATGAACTAGGACGGGGTGATGGCTATAGCTAGACAGCATGCATCACCCCGTGATTTTACGGATACGCGTCAGAGGGTGGGGTCATTAGTTAGATATTGACTACGGTCAACAATTTGTTTGTGGTCAACAAACAAATTGATACAAATGGATACATTGTAGCAATTGCCGTTGGCAATTTTGGGTGGTACCTTACCAGTGTTACTTCGGCCTGCTTGCCTTAAGAATTATGATTGGTCAATTACCAATAGAAATTTATAATTCGGACTAGGGCATGAATCAATAAATGTGGCCCAATGCCGTTATCCACTTTCATTGGTGTCTGAGTCCTTTATTGGGGGGTGCGCCTGCAAAGCAATTGGTTTGCTCATGTGACATTCATAACTCTTCTCTTTACTTGCAACTTGCAACCCATGTAACTAACTTGAGATGCTGGTCTTGCCCATTTGTTTTTCTGCCAAGGCTTTTCAAATATGTTAGATATATTGTGATCGTACAGAGATCACAGAACATTTCCCTTGCCACATTAATGAATGGCTGGTGAAATAAACCAAGAAAACACATACTCCTTACATGTGACCTTTTCATGAGAACAAAGGGAAAAGTTGAATCTGTGGTCGTCTGTTGAGTAATACCTTTCTTTAATGTATGTACATCTCTGCATCAATGTTATTGGTATGATTAAAATATTTTAGATATTTTCAGGAAGTGCAGATCATATAAGTTGGTATTAAAACATGAATGGGAAAAAAATCTCTCCTATCCCTATGATAATATAAATATTTTCTTATGCCTATTTTACTTAACAAATTTTAGCAAAACACATTCCAAGCAGATTACTGTATTGACAGGACTGTGCTATCTGCAGGAGTGCCTCTCCCTAAGAAATGCTACTTGGGAGCACCCAACAGTTTAAATTATGAGTAGTCAAGCCTAAAGAAGTAACGAAAACAGTGACTAAAGAAAGAACATTTTCATCTGTAGCCCTCACACTGTGGAATAGTTTACCATATGAAATAAGATCAACTCCATCTTTAATTGTTTTTCAGAAACAACTAAAAATGATTTCTTTCACCAAGCATTTTCAGATGGATCTTCTCATTTATAAATAACAAATATAATTTAGGTTTTGACCTGAGGTAATAGACGCCTTTGAAATGTGGTGTTGGAGGAGATTTTTGTGAGTACCCTGGACAGCGAGGAGAACAAATAGGTCGATCTTAGAAGAAATGAACCCCAGCTGCTCCTTGGAAGGTCAAATAGTGAAGATGAAGCTAAAGTTCTTTGGACATCAAGTGAGAAGAGAGGATTCACTGGAGAAAGCCTTGATGCTGGGAAAGGTTGAGGGCAAAAGAAAAGGGGCGGCAGAAAATGCGATGGAGAAATGGTATTGTTGACACAATGGACACAGAGTTGGGTGGGTTGAGGAGGTTGGTGGAGGATAGGGGTGCCTGGTGTGCAAGGGTCCATGGGGTTGCAGGGGGTTGGAATCAACTGTGCGATTGAACAACAACAACAACAACAAGGTCCATTCAATAGGAATTTTATAAACTTTAAAGATATTGGGGCAATTTGAATTTACAGTTGCCATCTGGTTGGGCATGTTTAAGTAATTATTTGTATTTGTTGTGTTGTTGTATTAATTTTTGTATTGGAAGAATAAATGATTATTGTGATTTTGTACACTATTGTTGGTTTATATAATGTTGTGACCTGCCCACAGTAGTGTGTTTGTACAAATTGGGACGGGATACACATCCAATAAATAAATAAACGAATAAAATTCATTCTCTTTGGTAAGAATTTTGTAAGAAGGACATTCATAAAATGTTTAAAATGCACACTCACAAACTATAAACTGTAACACTACTGCTCTAAGTGAGTTTTGTATAATTCAAATTAAGTGGTAAATTCATGAATTTTGAAATAACCCCTACTAGAACACAGACAAATACATCTGAATATAATTACATGGGATTGTGACTCTTTGAAGATCTACTTTTGTTTCCAGTCCATGTCTTCTCCAGATTGCCTCCATACTAATTCTAAAATGATGATAAAATCTGTCATACTGTATTTCCAAAAATCTTCAGATTAATGAGTTCACTATCTGTTGTTTATAACTCTATAACTGCAGGCAAAAAGAATGCTTTTGCAAATAAGACAGAAGATTTCAGATTTTCCTAAATTCTTAAAAAGGAAATGTGACAGTCATTTTAAAATTGATTTGCTGACTTCTGAAAATATTTCTCTTTTGGGCAACAATCTAGGAAAAACTGCTAAAAAGAACTGTAGGAATCGGGGCCGCTAGGACGGCCGTTGGGTCCCGGAGGAGACTGATCAAGTAACGATACGAGACAGTATGGAGCGAGATCAGATCAGTGCTTTATTGAGGGAAAAGCATCATCATATATAGATCAGAAGGCAATACAGGGAAGAACCGTCATCTGACAGAAAATCACATCACCCATTTACTCGGGTTAATGGGAAATCTCTCTTGGGGAAGTTAATTAACTCGGGCAAACACTGACAGGGGAAACCCATTGTCTGAGGCTTATGTCAGGGTAAATATGGCTTCTACTTGCACCAAAGATTAGGCTGATCTGTGGGTCAGTAATTGCTTAATGGGTAACGGAGGTTAGCGATCTGCTCTCTCAGCAGAACCGCCGGTCAGGTCAGGTGTGGGTGAATCAACCCTTATTATTAATCCACCCCCCTTAATTTCTGTGCCCGCAGAGCCCACGGGCCAGGAGCGTTCTCGACTGAGATGGCCGTTCCATGCCAACTGGGCATGGGGAATCCGCAAAGAACAACATAATTTTATGAAAAAGGAATTAAGGTAGCTGCATATTAATGTCTGTATGCTATCTCTATGTGTAGTTCTTTAACAAAGCAAAGATTTCTTAACCCAAAATCTATTGCCTGAGTTGGCTGCCTCAGTCTGCCAAACGATAGGGCTAAATTCACAAAAAAGGAATAGATTGAGCAGCGCAAGTTTGATCTTGGAATACCTGACCTCACAACACCACTCAGTACTTTTTGAGATCCAAATGCTGGTTAAGAAGAGCACAGACAGTGATATTTTTGCGGTCTAACACAGACATTCCCTGTGCATCTCTTGGAGAAGCTCTGGACAGTCACAATATTAAAGAAGCATTATGTTATTTATTTCAGTACTTTTGCTGTAAATCCAAATCTATGTACCTTGGGACAATTCCAGCCTCTGCCTGAGCCTAAAGATAGGATAGAAATAAGATGTATAATAAAAGAAATAAGTCAGGGGCTTGTCCCAGCTTCCCTTTGGATATTAGGAGGATGAGACAAGTTTTATTTTAGAGTTCTTTGAAGAACAATGTGTGCTTTGTGTAGAACAGTAGGAAGTGGTATTTCCTGAATAAGCCCCCTGCAATGAATTCATCAGGTAAAATATTTTGCACTGTCTCTTTGCTAAGCTTCTTTGAGTTGTGCAAAGAGGCACTTCCTTTTGGAATAGCCAGAAGCATACTGGCAAAGACTACGATGTGCAGGTTGTTAAAACACAATAGTATTATTAGTTCTCTTTTACGACTCTTGAGGGTGATGTTTATGAAATAAACATAGGTGTATTCTTCTACCCATCATTGATGTAGGCTCCTGAAAGATTTGTGCAAGTACCATAAAAAGCACCTTAAACCAGAGTATCTGGAGTAAATCCATCCCACCTATTTCCTATGATACATCCCTCAACATCATAGTGATACATGGTGCCTTCAATTTTTCATTTCATATGGACTCTTGTGCAAAGAAACAGATAAGAACTTGTCCAAAATTATTTTCAGAAGGTCACAACAGAAAAGCTGAATTCTGGGAGTTTAAGTTCCCAAAAGTAATTTTTCCAAACCTTGATCATTTGCTTCAGCAAATAAACTACTTCTTAGCTTGTGAAAATAGAAGATAGCAAAGAAAGCTGATACAAACATACCATGAGTTGTGAAAGAAAAGAAGGGATATGAGTTTCTTGATGCAATTCCCCTTCTCAGACCATTAGTAAGTTTCATTCTGTCATTGGCATACCTGTCAACCCCGGCTCCGGCGAATCTGGGACCTGCACGTGGAGGGCTTCGCCACTTGCGTAGCCTTCTACGCAGGTGGCGTAGCCTTCTGCGCATGCGTGGAAGGGAGCTACGGAAGTGTAGAACCCTTCCACGCATGCGCGCAACGCGACCTGTGCAGGTCGTGTTGTACGCATATGCGTGGAGGGCTACGCCACTTGCGGAGCCTTCTATGCAGACGGCATAGCCTTCTGCGCATGCGTGGAAGGGAGCTGCGGAAGTGTAGAGCCCTTCCAGCATGCATGCAACGTGACCTGCGCAGATGGACTGCGCAGTGCCTCCTTTCCCCCGCTGCCAAATTATGGTTTTTTGGCAGCGCGGGTCGGGAAATGGCGCAAATCGGCGCCGAATTACGGGGTAATCCCAGCCAAATAGGGATGGTTGACAGGTATGCATTGGCTGACTGATTTGTGTTCCCTCCAGGTGTTGGACTGCAACTCCTCCTGTTTGTAGCCATAGCCTGTGTTGTCTACAGCTGATGGGAATTATAGATCAACAGTACCTAGAGGCCTTCTACAGGGAGAGAAGAAATTACACAAATGACTAAATAAATATATAGATAAACATTTTGAAGGCTACATGTTCCTTGTCCATTTAATATTTCTGTCATACAAAGTCTTTTATATATTAACTGGTGACAAGAACTGAAATATTATGGTAGCTAGACAAAAATCAAACCAAAACAGAAAAAAACTCCAATGTCTGCTGAAACTCCTTTTCTCCCTCCCCTCTCTGCTGTATATACTCATATACAAGGTGAGGGGTTGACAACATGCATCCCACAGACTCTATATGGCCCAAGGGGCATTTTGTGGCCCCTTAACACTGCTCATCCCCCCCCAGTACTTCCACATCCTAAAATATACACCTGTGTTTCATGTTCAGGGAATGAAGAAGCAGACGAGTGAAGTAGTGAAATTCAGCTCTTTATTAGTGGGGTTTGAACACAGTTTGGATGGGGCAAAACTCGGACATATACACTATAAACAGTAACAGTAACAATAATACAACAAGCCCATTGGCTAACAGAGTGTGCACATTTTCGATCCACGTATTTGCATAAGAATAGATACATGAGAAAAGATACATTCTGCTCCTGTCAGAAAACACAGTTAACATACATAACATTGTGAAAGACTCTAGCTTTTTGTCATAAGTCCTTAGGAGTTCAGTGTCAAGCCAGGATCCTTGGACAGACACCTCTAAGTCCTATTCATCTCCCATGTCTTCAGTTTAGGTGTGGTTCCTCTGGAACATCTATGCATACCTGTCAAGTTTCGGGAATTTTTTTGTCAAATAAGGGAAATTTCCCGGTCAAAACAGGAAACTGGACAGCTATGCCTTTCCTGTGCTGGCCTCCAGTCTAACTCCAGTCTAACTGCAGTCTAACTAATACGGGATTATGGCGGGAAAGAGTATAAAATACGGGGGTTCGACAGTAATTTCCCGAAACTTGACAGGTATGCATCCATGCACTATTTGAAATGGACATTTCCTCTTAGCATTTTGAAGAGCTGCTAGTATAAAAAAAAACATCAGGGTAGACATATCGTGTTTGAACCCCGAGGGAAAATCTCCAACTGTCTAGCCATTTTTTGGAGCAATTCCACTGAAAGCAATAGGACCTACTGGCTGGGACGGATTTTGTGGATTCTTTCCCATGTTCCCAGAGTCATTGCCAAGCCTGGGGTCATGAAATGTGATGTATGAACTAAGCTGGAGAGTATTGTGTCTGATAATCTAACACGCATAGCACACAGCCCAACTCACAAAGGACATGAATGAGGAAGAATTTCCATTTTAGCTGATGACTTGATTGCATTCCAAATGGAAGCACTCTCTCCATCTCGTCCTGCTACCTTCATCACAGCAGCCCATCTGCTGCGCGTACATCTCTCCCTCTCTCCACTAAGAGAATCTCCTTCCAGACACATTGGCATTCCATCCTTCATGGGAAGAACAGATGACCTAAATAAAACCATTCATCTGGGGAAGCTTAAGCTACTCTTCTCAGGTGAACAATTCCAAACAGTGGTAAGGAACCTCATGAGCACCCATCACTATAAGGATGATCATATATGTAAACATTGTGTGATCTGATGTTCAGTCACATTAATTCATAGATTCTACTGCAGTAGAAAAATTGTGCCACATTTATTTCAATTGAACTATTCATAGAATCAGATTTATATCTGGATCTCACAGACTACTCTGTGCTATGAAAGTAATTCAAGCAATAAAAGTACCTGCACATATTAAAAATGACAACCTCCAGTTGTTATTCCAAAGTTCTAAGGGGCAAACTTTATTTACTTTAAAAATGCAGCTAGTGGCTTTGCAGGCGCACCCCCCAAAGAAAGACTCAGACACCGGTATATGGATAAAGGCATTGGGCCACTTTTATTGAATAATGCCCTAGTCCGAATTATAACTTTCAATTGGTACTCATCCAATTATAATTCTTAAGGCAAGCAGGCCGCAGTAACACTGGTAAGGTTCCTCCCAAAATTGCCAATGGCAATTGGCTACAATGTATCCACTTGTATCAATTTGTTTGTTGACACAAACAAATTGTTGACCGTAGTCAATAAGCTATCTACTGACCCCACCCTCTGATGTGTATCCGTCAAATCACGGGGTGATGCATGCTGAAAAGCTCCTGCCATCACCCCTTGCCTGGTTCGTCGTTGACCGGTCAACGTTATTTATTTTATTTATTTATTTATAGTCACATTTGTATATGCCGCCCACTCAGGCAGAACCCGACTCAGGGCGGCATTACAACAATTCTAAAAACACTTAAAAGACACTATAAAAAACCCACATCCCACCCCATTTAAAAACCCATATCCCGCCCACCCATCCCACCCACCACACAAAGAAGAAGAGAGAGTTCTTAATCCTTACAATAGCCAGCAGGCGGGAGCCGTAGTCCCATTCGGGCCCCACACCTGCCCTGCCAGCCAGGTCTTCACTCCTTTCCTGAAGGGCAGCAATTCACTTTGAAGTCTTAGATCTATTGGCAGGAGGTTCCAAAGAGCTGGTGCGGACACGGAGAAGGCCCTCCTTCGGGTGCTAGACAGATGTGCACCCCTAGTTGATGGCACTATTAGAGAGCCCCTCCGGTCCGCTCTAGTTGGACGGGCAGACACTCTTGGGACGATGCGGTCTCTAAGGTATCCTGGCCCACTGCCATATAGGGCTTTAAAGGTCAAAACCAACACCTTGAATTGCACCCGGAGACAAACTGGTAACCAGTGCAGCTCCCGAAGTAGCGGGGAGGCATGGGCATATCGCCCACACCCCATCACCACCCGGGCCGCTGCATTCTGGACCAGCTGCAGCCTCCGAATGGTCGTCAAGGGCAGCCCCATGTAGAGCGCATTACAATAATCTAGTCGAGAAGTAACCAGAGCATGGGTGACCATGAGCAAGGAGCCCCGGTCCAGGAGCGTGCGCAATTGGCGAATCACCCGAAGTTGGGCAAAAGCCCTCCTGGCCACAGCCGCTACTTGTTCTTCTAGCCGTAGCCGCGAGTCCAGAAGGACCCCCAAATTGCGCACAGGGTCTGTCTGGGGCAAAACAGCCCCATCCAGTACCAAAGGTGGTAACTCCCTGGGTAACGCGGGGCCCCCTATCCACAGCCACTCTGTCTTGCTGGGATTCAGCCGAAGCCCATTAGCCCCCATCCAGACCCCAATGGCCTCCAGGCATCCGGATAGGATTTCAATAGCATCACTAGGGTCCCCACGGGCCGAGATGTATAGCTGAGTATCATCCGCGTACTGATGGTACCGCACCCCGTGGGAACGAATGATCTCACCCAGTGGCTTCATGTAGATGTTAAATAGGAGAGGAGAGAGCACCGAGCCCTGAGGAACCCCATACTTGAGGATCCTAGGGCTGGACCTCTCACTCTCTAACCACACCGACTGGGTACGGCCCTCCAGAAAAGAGGAAAACCAGGACAACACAGTGCCCTGGATCCCCAGTCCTTTGAGTCGTTCCAGAAGGATACCGTGGTCGACGGTATCGAAGGCCGCTGAGAGGTCGAGAAGAGCAAGGACGGATGGATAACCCCCGTCCCGCTCCCGCCAGAGATCATCCATCAGTGCGACCAATGCCGTCTCCGTTCCATACCCGGGCCTGAATCCTGATTGAAAGGGGTCTAGATAATCCGCTTCCTCCAGGACACTCTGCAGCTGGCGTGCCACCGCCTTCTCCAAAACCTTACCCAGAAAGGGCAGGTTGGAAACCGGCCTGTAGTTGTTAAGGACCGCTGGGTCGAGGGATATTTTCTTCAGGAGGGGGCGCACCAAAGCATGTTTTAGCTGTGCAGGAAATACCCCCTCCCGCAGTGATGCATTTATTATCCCCCCAACCCAGCCACCTGTTACCTCCTTGGAGGCTTTCACCAACCAAGTGGGACAGGGGTCCAAAGGACATGTAGTGGCACGGACAGCTGCAAGGAGCCTGTCCACTTCATCAGGGACAACAGGATCAAACTGATCCCAGATCTTACAGCAAGACTGTGCACCGGCACCCCCCCGACCCTCCCCATCCACGCCGGGACTCAATCCTGAACGAATCCGATCGATTTTCTCCACCAGATGGTCAGCAAAGTCCTCAGCCGAACCCTGCCAACCGGGCACCGATCTCCCCCTACCAAGGAGGGACCTGGTAACCCGGAACAGGGCAGCTGGGCGATTATCAGCGGAGGCAATAAGGGTGGTGAAGTATTGCCGCCTCACCACCCCCATCGCCACTAGGTAGGCCCTAATAGCAGCTCTAGCTAGTGTCCAATCGGAGTCATCCCGGGTCTTCACCCAGCGGCGCTCTAGGCGTCTCTTTGCCCGTTTGAGATCCCGCAGTTCATCTGTGAACCACGGGGATGACCTAACCCCACGGGCGCGGAGAGGCCGCAGTGGCGCGATTTCATCCAAGGCTGCTGTTGCCGTCCTGTTCCACAGGTCGACAAGTGCCTCGGGTGAATCGTGGAGCCGATCCAGAGGAACATCCCCTAGTTCCCTCTGGAATCCGTCTGGATCCATTAGTCGCCGAGGGCGGGCCATTTTAATAGGCCCTGCCTCCCTACGATGAAGTGTATTACACCTGTACCTGTCTAAGTGTTGGCCAGTCAATTGCGAACCTGCCAGATACCTATGGGTCATAAATATTTACCTTACCAGTGCTACCCGCCACACGGGGAGGCGTCCATGATGACTCACTCCCCCCCAAGACCGTCAGCTCGGTCGCCAGTCCTGCTTGCACCACACCCAGAACGAGGTACATACCTCCAGCCGACAGGTGGACCCCTTCCCCTGCCTACCGGCAAAATTCTTGTAAGCCTATCCTCAGGTGTCCAATGGCTGTCTCCCAGCCATGCTCAGCAAGGGACTGAGCAACAGCCCTGTCCACTGACTGCCGGAACAGTCCGAACCAGGGAGATCCACGTCTCCCCTAAATTGGTGTCTTGGCACGATGTTAGACCATAGCGACCGTGTGTAAGCCATACGTGATATAAAACGCCAGGTCACAGCCCCTCGACAGTTTAGTAACAGCAGTGATCCGTATAAGATCGTTGCCGCCGAGGTGCCTATTAAGAACATCGGGCGGTCCAGCATCCCCGACGGACATCAGGAATGGCAACAGTTCCCGCCCCCTTGTGCCGCCCATACCATACCATCGCATACGTGCGGATGCACACAGCCCAAGTCGGGGTCCACTCTCTGTCGCCGCAGCATATACTGCTGCCCAGTGTACATAGCTGCGGCCCACCAGCCCCATTGCCACCGGTGTGTAGAGACACACAGGATCTGTAAAAGAGGAGAAGAGGTTAAGGACATAACTAGGTACTCGTACAGTGAGGGCACGTACATATAAGAAATTGCGCGTACATGCATGTCCGCCTCCGAGTACTCCAAACGTAGCCGCGATCAACGCGATGCCTATCCTAAATAAATGGGTGCCAAAACGGGCCCCCACACCGTGAAGCGCGGCACCGGTCACCCTCAGTAACATTACTTCGGCAAGGGTAGACCTATCCTGGTGGCAGAAAAACAGGCTGGGGCGCGCAGCAGGCACTGTCGAAAATTCATGTAGGGCACCAACCAGACAGATGTCTCCAATAAAACTTCGTAGCAGTCTGACTCCACTGCCTACGCCGTGCTGAACAACCTGTGAGGACCGTATCCCCACTTGAGCCCACTCATGTGTGACAGAGACATCGTCGAGTTCCAGTGCCCTACGAGACACATCCGCCTTACACAGATGGTACCAACTCTGGCACCCACTCACTGATGCGGAGCGCTCCAATAAGGCTACCGTGGTAGCTGCGTGACCAAGAGCCACTTCACACCTATCCGAACATAAGTAATGCCAGCCTCGTGCAAGGTGGGTCAGAAACTCTGGGAACTGGGGTGACGCGGGTCCGGGCGGCGGACACGTTCCCGTGTCCACCCCTCCAAAACACGACGCATGAACGCATAGTGATACGCCTTACGCGTGCGAGGTGCCAATGACATGCCCGGTTCACCTCTCCTCGCCAAACGTCCAAATATCGGCCGGGAGTGGCGAGTGGAATTCATCTGCTTCCGGAGTAAGGCACGGAACCGGGGGATCTGCAGGTGGGATAAAGCAGCAGCAATGTCGTTATTAATACCTGGAACATGTCTGGCCCATAACAGCACATTTAGGCGTAGGCTTCTCAAAAAGAATAGACAAACTAATGTCATGACCCTGGGGGATTTGCATGTCTGGGTGTTGACAATGTGCACCACTGCCGCATTATTACACCAAAAATGGACCACTGAGTAGGCCCACTCATCGCCCCTTAGCATCAGTGCTCCCCAAAATGGGAAGAAACTCAAGGAAGGTAAGATTGCGGAGGCGATCTGTGCCAAGCCATGGGTGCTACCATTGGCCGTAAGTCCACCTACCCTCAGAGTAAACCCCCATAAGTCAGGGAGCCGGAGGCATCCGACCGTACTTGAAATCCAGGGCAGACCATCAGGTCTGATCTCCAGGAAGAGACCCCGTTAAAACCCAGGAGTAATTTGAGCCAGACCGGAAGGTCCACCCGTATGCCCCTGATCAGCCGGACCCTGTGTTGACGTTTTAACAGGCCAACCATGGCGTCACACAGGCGCCTGGCCAATGCTTTGCCGGGTGGAACCACCCTGCAGGCAAAATTAAGGTGGCCATGAAATAACGGCAGGTCACAAGGGAACACTTTATGTTTGGCAATCAATGCCAAAATCGCCGCAGAGATCCGAGCCACCTTATTCATGGGTAACCCGGATGCCCGTGCGACAGAGTCGATTTAGAAACGTGAGCTTAGTAGCTGGGCCCTCGGTCTTTTCAGGCGCCAAGGGGACACCCAGTTCCCACCTGAGTGTCTGAAATGTATTGAGGAGAGGCGTGCACGTGTCCGAACCCCGTTCATCCCCGAACCAAAAGTCGTCAAGGTAATGGGCTAGAGACTGAGACCCCGACCTGCGAGCAAAGGCCCACTGAATGAAAGTCCCGAATCGTTCGAATGCTGAACATGAATTAACCCAGTCAGAAGGGGTTGGACTTATCTAAGTAAAATTCACCTTGGAACCTAAAAAACCCAATAGCTCTAAGTCCATTGGGTGCACTGGCAGTAATCTGAAAGCCGAGTGCATATCACACTGTGCCAGGAAAGCACCGGGACTGCATGAGCGAGCCACCCAACTACGAGTACCTGACTGAACAAGGTCATCAGGAATGGCATCCCTAACCGGATAACCCACAGGGTGAGCTAAATGGAGGATTAAATGACATTCACCCTGGTTCTACCTCGGTACTAGCCTCATAGGGGAGACATTCAACTTAGGAAAGGTGGTTCCAAGAAGGGACCCGCTACTCCTATAGCCCCAACTCCCATAGCTGTGCACAGTGGAGCAACCTCTTTGTTACTTTTCAAGGTAACCAGATTAGTAGCATCCTGGGACCCCTAACACCCCCGAATGGAATACAAAAGCCCCATTGAAAACCCTCCAGCAGGTACCCCGCATCATCCCTTCTTGGATGAGCTGAGTGCCATTGCTCCAGCCTGAGTACACTAATTGGGGAGGGGGGGCTTTGACAAGGCTAGTTCTTTCAGACGGAGCTCTGATCGACCCCTGTGCACCCCTACCTCTGCCCCGTAACCCGCCAACCCGCGGGCACGCGGAGGCGGCGTAAGGGCCAGCGCAAAAGGGGACACCAAGTCGGTAATGACACTGGCGCTTAGTACACCCGTCGCCAGCTGAGCAGGTCGAACACGGCAGGCGGGCTGGAACCCCCTGCCCGACCAGTTAGCGTGGAGCCTGTGTCTGAGCAGCCCGCTGCACAGCATGACCACAATGGTACCTATCACCAGGCGCCAGTCACGTGGGAGTCATGTACACGAGCACAAGTGCTGACAGGGCTCATCCAACCTCCTCTCAGGGTGTAGGGCCACCCTCATCCACATTCCTCGTCGTAAGCCAACTGTGATGGGCCCATCAAATCAATCATCGCCCTGTAATATTAGCAATAGATGGAACCATCGGGATGGCCCAACCAGGCCGGCCCCTGAGGCATACCACCATATATATAAGGTATGCCGACCACCAGCTGGCCCCAGGTGCGCGGTGGCTTACGACGATGGGACAGCTCTTTGTCTCTGTCGTCCTGTCCCTCTCCCTCCTCCTCAGTGGGCTCACAGTTCAATATGGAGAATATCCACATATCCCCCTCCAGACCTTACCCCTCGTGACCTGCGGCAAATGATCACCCAGAGGCAAGGAATAACCAGCCGTCAGCAAAGCCATCGACGGCGCGTTCTGTATCAAGGGCATACGCAGCAGGACCCGGACAGCCCCTGCGATGCTCGGCACTGCCCCGGGGGTGGACACCCCCGCCCTTAACGAGGGACCATTTAGCACCATGGGATACTGGGATAAGATGGTAACTGATGCCCGCTCGCATCAACTGTACTCCCCCCGCCAAATCTTTTCCCTCGTGACCTGGGACAAATGATCACCAAGGGGCAATGAATAACCAGCCGTCGGCAAGGCCGTCACCGGCACATTAGGTACACGGGGCATACGCAGCGGAACCTGGACAGCCCCTGCGATGCCCGGCACTGCCCCGGGGGCGGAAACCCCCACCCCCAACGTTGTGCCAGTATGGAACCAAGGGGCACTGGGATAGGCTGGCAACTGATGCCCACTCGCCTCGACTTGACGAGGCCATGGCCACTGAACCCCACCACTGGAAGTGGACTGTGATGTGGGTGCATTAACTTGAACCTGATACTCACTAGGTGCACCCCCATG
Source organism: Bradypodion pumilum (assembly GCA_035047305.1). Taxonomy (NCBI): domain Eukaryota; kingdom Metazoa; phylum Chordata; class Lepidosauria; order Squamata; family Chamaeleonidae; genus Bradypodion; species Bradypodion pumilum. The sequence continues at coordinate 97,137,485 of JAWDJD010000001.1, forward strand.
AGCCGCCCCCACTGGGGGTTCCGGCCCACGGCGGGCGTCGGAGCTCGCGACCGGAATCGAGCTCTGGGGCCACACCTGACCACTCTCCTGCTGTAGCTCTGGACGGACAGGGAGCTGCGAGACACCGGCAGGCGCAGGCCGGAGCGTGTCAAGCAGCTCAACCCGGCTGGCCGCTTGTTGCAATGTGGCGGCCGTCGAGGTAGCTGGTGGACACGAAGGGCCCCCGGCAGAGAGAGAAGGGCCCCCTGTCATGGGGTTGTGTGTAATCCCCAAGGATGCCTCAAGCACAGCTAAACGCATTAGCAATGCATCCACTGCCACAGATCCCCCAGTATAAAGTGGGCCGGGTGGGCCGGACGGCCCCCCAGGCATTTGACCAGGAACCCCAAAATGAGAGCCTGGGCCCGAATAGGGCCATGTCCAAAACTCCGGCCCATGATGGGCCGGAGGGGGAACGTGCTGTGCACCAGCACCAGGCCCTCCCCCGCTGACCTGACTCATGGCCGGCAACTGCGGGCCGAGGGCCGAAGCCCCGGAAGGGCCGGTCAGAGGCTGGCCAGCCGATGGCCAAGCACCAGCCTGCATCGCCCCACCGGTATCGGTGGGGGTAGTGCCCTGCCGCGTGAGCGCAGCCCTGGTCCTCCGACCTGAGGGCTGCCCCCCGCGCTGCGCAGGGCCGGCAAAAGTCCTCCCCGTTGGCCGCGGTTTCGTCACCGGGGCCTTCCGTTTGGGAGGCATATCTATAGAAATAGCAGGATCCCTGTCCAGGGATCAACCTATGCCAAAAAGCACAGAGCAGCCAGCAAGCCAAAGGCTCTGTGCAACTCCTTCCTTCCCAGCCGGGAAAGCCAAGGGCTAAAGAGCCGAAGAATCAAAGGAACAGCGACGGAGAAAACTTCTCCTCTCCGTCGCTATTTTTAAAATGGCAGCTCGGCTGCCTCATGGCCACCCCTTTTATAGAGGGGTGGCCACGCCCCCTAACTCACCCGGATGTCTGAGTCCGGGTGGGTGGGGGGCTGCAAAGAGCGCGGTGGCCATTTTGGCGCCGCGCTTTCATTCTTTCTTCTTTCTTTTGAGATGATTTTATGGTGGTTCCTCTCACAAATGAATCTGTTTTTAAAAATGATTTAAGATCTGTAGTCACATGGACAGAGAATATTGTTAACATCATAGCTCAGGAGCAAAGAATTAAACTTCTCCTTTCCAAGAAGAAATAGTGAAAAATAAATAATGGTTGAAATCCTGTTGTGCAGTTCTGCTTGCCCAACAGGTATGATGTCATTTACAGTAGCAGATTGCCACTGATTAGAGGCCACCTATTATGATTTTGGGGTGTATGTAGCTCTCACACAATAGGATGAAGTCATGCATCCCCAAATCACAAAACCTTTTAATCAGCAGCACTTTGCTACTGTCACTTATTTCATTCCCATTGTGCAGGTAGACCCAACCAAACAGGATTTTGGCCAATATATAGCTTGAATTTAAATTACTCATAGAAAGAAGCAAAGAGGAATAAGGGATATATAGCCATTTTGATTGACAATATATGCACATGATTAAAAAAAAAATTGAGCAAGGCAGCGCATTTCATCAGTGATGATCTAGATCAGTAGTTCTCAATGCGGGGCACATGCCCCACATGGGGACTTTAATTCCCAGAAGCCTAAGTTGGCTGATCAATGCTTTAGGGAATTGACTTAGGCTTCTGGGAATTAAAGTCCATAACCAAAGGTTGCAAAACAGTGATCTAGATGAAATTAGTTTTAAAACACCCTCACTTCCCCTGACTCTTCACAAATCTTCAATATTCAATATGCTCAAGAGTCTCATTAGCCCCTTCAGCATTCTGGGTGATTAGATTGGAAGCAGCCTTTGACAGCTATAAGGCTCCCATACACCATAACCCCCACTCCCTTCAATCCATAGGGAATACATTCCAAGATCTTCTGTGGATGCCTGAAACTGTGGAAAACTGTGAACCTCATATTATAGCACACATACCTGAGTCATAGGAGGGTGTGTGTCTTTACAAATGCAACTTTCACCTGCACTGATGAAATAGCTTCTCTAGAAAAACAATCTGTTCCTTCTTGACATTGCATTGTAGATAGTGATATCTAGTGGCCAACTCTGGTAATAATCCTTGGGAAGACATATACATATACATATACATATACTGTATATATTATGCATTTCAGAGAATTCTCATTGAATATTTTTAGACTTGTGGATAAATGGAGCTGTGATTACTAAACCCATGGATATGGAGGACCTACTGTATGCTCTTGTTATGATCAGTTATTATAAACAACTGCAGTTTAGAGAGCAAGTCACTTTGTGGGCAATAATGAAAACCTGATCAACAGGAACAGTATAACCAGATCAGCTAAGGGCCATACATGGGTAAATGTCTAATTTCAAGTATGGGGGAGGGAGGATTGTGTCTTGCAAGTCTGAACAGGCTCACCTTTTATGAAATTACACAAAGATATCCTGTTATTAGTTCTTCAATCCTTGAAATAGCTTTCAGGCTATGCTGTTAAAAGAGGCCTCCAAGTAAGAAATGATTGCTTAAATATGGATCAGGTGGAGAACAAAGATAAGAGTTAATAATCAAAGAAGTAGAGTGAAAGGAGTTGTTGGCTCATATTTCTGTCATCACACCATACAAACTCTTTCCTTGAATGTTTCTGACATTGCTTTTCTTGTAATAAATAAATGCTGCCAATAACTGTGAAGGGGGCAAGGGTTTATTTATTTATTTATTTATTTATTGTTTAGATTTCTATACCGCTTTACTCCCCATAAAGGGAACTCGAAGCGGTTTACAATAATGATGCTAAACAATACAAAATACAAAATACGATGCAAATAATACAAAGCAATATGCAAGTAAAATACAAAATGTCAAAAGCATAAGCAATACAATATCAAATTAGATTAGATTAGATTAGATTAGATTAGATATTTAATTTATATACCGCTTTTTTACCCTCAAGGGTTACTCAAAGCGGTGCACATGAGCAAAATACAATACAATCCACACCAATATACAAAATAAATAAATGCACAATAGAATGCCAAAAGTCCAAGAATACAGAAAAAAGCAATAAATACAATTACAATAAATATGCAATGGCACTAGATATACAGTAAATATACAGTGACCCTAAATGACAAAAATCCCCCATCCCTCACATCCCCTCACATCCCCACAATCCCTGCTGAGCTGGGGCTTACGGAGCTCCCAAAACTCAACGTCTTTGTAGAGCCTGGGCTCCAGTGCTCCCAATTCCCCGTCATCCGGTCAAGCCAAGGGGTTCTAATATGTTTTCCATTAACCCAGAATATGAGAATATTCCAGACTCCCAGTGCTGTTTATGTTTTGTTGTCTGTGTGACAAGTGGAAGAAAAGAAATTGTGTTTATAAACTATAATGTTTGGGACTTTAAAAAATTGTTCTATGTTTTTAGACTTTCTGCAGAAAAATAATAATGTTCTAAGCCAGTTCCAACTTTGAAGACCCAGAATAATATAGATGTTTTACATCAATAAGCCTATAATTAACAGTGATGCAACAATGCCAAAAATGCACCCTAAATAAAAAGTGTTCAAATCCTATTTATATTTGTTTTTAAAAGATTTATTTTAATGGATTTAAAAATCCAGTACATTTGACATGTCTATGATTCTTACTGGTACAAAAAGAACCAGAGTTGTTTAATCCGAAAATGGAATCAATTGCCTAGCTTGGCATACAAACTGGAAGGAAAAAATCCTTAATACAGTAGTTTGCATTTTTCCTTATTAAACTTATATGTAGAGAAAGAAGCCATGGTATCCTTGTGACCTGAATAGTAGTTTCACCAGTTGTTTGCGGGAGTGGCTTTTGTATAATTTTCTAGTTATGTGAACCATAAATGGAAATTATAAATGAGAACTTGGGTCAGTGGACTGAGTATCAGACTAGGACTCAGGAGACCTTGGTTCAAATTTCAGCTCAGCCACAAAAGTCATCGGAGGCTGTCAATGGGAAACCACTGGTGCAGGGAGGATAAAGGGACCCCCCGAGGCCACGGGGAGCTTCAAAATGCCAACGCCGCTGATGCCACGATGCCACGATGCCACACCCTTCCCGCCCTCTTCACCAGTGGGGGGAGGATAAAGGGAGCCCCTGAAGCCATGGGGAACTCTGAAATGCCACCGCTGCTGACGCTGTGATGCCGCGCCCCTCCCGCCCTCTCCACTGGCAGGGGGAAGATAAAGGGAACCCCCAAGGCCATGGGGAGCTCCAAAATGCCACCGCTGCTGATGCCGCAATGCCGCACCCCTCCTGCCCCCTCCACTGGTCGGGGGTTGGATAAAGGGAACCCCCGAGGCCACGGGGAGCTCCAAAACACTGACACCACGATGCCGCGCTCCTCCTGGCTCTGTTTACCTGACTTTTTTGGGACTTCAGAATGAGGTCTCCCTTTTGTTTTTTGAAATGTTTTAATTGTATTGCATTGGTGATATCTTGTGATGCTGCTTGTAATTGTGGATTTCTCTGATTATTTATTTGTATTGTTATTATGTGTATTATTACATTGCTGTAATTGTATATTTATTGATTGTTGTAGCCGCTCTGTGTCGGCCTTGTGCTTGAGTAGAGTGGGGTATAAATTCAATAAATAATAAATAAATAGCCACTCCTAAGACATCCCACATATCTCAAAAAATCTGTGTTAAGAAATGATGGAATGGCACATAGCAACAACTGTCTTCCCATTACATTGATCAAGATGAACTGATCAAAACTCAGGTCTAATAAATATGAATTTTTGCTAGCAAATTCAGACATGGTATCCTGTGAATTTAATGGCTAAACTTGATTAGATGTGATTGGATCTTCTAATATTTTCAATGAAAAAAAAAAAGCTGTGGAGGACCTCCAGAATGAACCGGGGCCAGGCTAAACAAGAAATTAAATATTTGATTTTAAAAATTGTAGGCAGAATCCAATTATTAATCCCAGCTAGAGTAGATCTTTTGTATAAAGGGAGATGCACAACACTTTGAGTTAACAACTTATTCATTTAGTTGATTACTCTGTTTGGGACTAAGCACTGGACTTAGCCTATAAAGTTAAAATGAAATTATAAATGATAAAATATATAGCTAAATACCATATTTGTCAGCATATAAAATGCATCGGAGTATAAGACACACCCTGTTATTACCAAAATAGCCCACTATAGGCCACTATATATAGTACAAGACCCACTCCATTTTCCCAGTGTATTTCAAGGAGGGAAAAGTGGGTCTTATATGCCAGCAAATAGGGTATATGAAACCTTGGACAAGGCTTAAAAATATTTGCCTGTCTTCTCTTCCTAAATCCTTCCTCCAGAACTGATCCCCCCCCTCACTGAAGAAAATGTGCAGTGGGCCAAATAGTATGTCTGAAAGTGATTGGTGTGGATCAGGAAATCAGATCAGAGCCATAGCCTTTTCCTCCAGTGCTACAGCTACAGTTCACATTAGAAGCTCCAATGTGGGTTTCTCTTGTTTCATCTGTCATTTCGGATTCATGAGTACCTTGACATAGATCTTGCTCAGATTCTGGTAGCAGTCTGGATTAAGGCATGGATTAAGAGAAAGAAGAGAAAGGCATAACAGTTTCTGTTGTGTTCTGTTGGTTTTATTGTACACACGGATTACAATGTATCTGAGCCAATGTAACCTTGCCTATAGCAACAATGTAACCTTCAGCTGTATCATATAAACCCTGTAATAGGACGCGAGCTAATGACCACCAGCTGGCAGCAGCGAGCGTCCAAGCTCTCTTGGTCCAAACTCATCAAAGGCAACAGCGCGGGAAGTTTTCCCGCCACCACCTACACCTGGACAAGAAGGGCGTGACCTGCAATGACGTCACGCAGACAGTAGCCAATGGGCTACCATGGCACCACGTTCAAATGTGTTACTGCTGTATATAAAGAGCTATCGATCCGCCATTACCTCATGTTCCCTCTGTCCACGATGCAATAAACCTGAGTTAACCCAGCCCGAGGCTGTGTCCTGTGTCTTGGTTTGCATACACTAAATTGGCGACGAAGGTGGGATCATGGATCCCCACGGAACAGCCAGGGCACAGAGCGGTTTCAACATCACCAAACCGCAAAACTGGGAGCTGCTTGAGATGGATTTCCAGGCAGCCCTGGTAGAACTCAGAGTCAAAGGAGAAGACGAGGAGAGGAAGAGGGCCATCCTCACCAGAATGCTCGGGATGGAAACCAAGCGGACGCTGGTGGGCATAATCGCTCCGAAGAAGGTGAGCGACTTTAAGGCGAGCGACATCATGAAACTGCTGCGAGAGCGGTTCTGCCCCTCGAGGGCAATGTTTCCCGCTCGGAGCGCGTTTTGGAGGCGAGTCCAAGCGCCGGATGAGTCGGTTGAGGCATTCGTGGCCGCCATGAGGATAGCCGCCGCCCCCTGTAAATGGGGCGATATCCTGGAGTTGGTCCTCAGGGACGGCGTGTTGTGTGGCCTGAAAGACAAGGAGGTACAGCGCAGCTTGATGAATAAGGAGCCGCCACCCACGCTGGCAGAGGTCATTGAGGCCGCGGAAGCCGCAGAGTCCACGAATGCCGGAGTGGACGAGATGCACCAGTGGCGTGAGTGGCGTCCTAGAGCCGGCAAGGCGGAAAATTCGGTGCACGGGAAGACCGGACAGTCGGTGCACGCGACTCGACGGGCCTCAAAGTCGTCTACGGAAGGCAGCGACGGCGAGGAGGTCCAGAAGGTCCGGAAGGGCGGTCGACGCTGCGAGGGTTGCAGAGCGGCCCACGAGCGCGCGAGATGCCCGTTCAGGAAGGCCGAGTGTTACACCTGCGGCCGTCGGGGGCACATCGCCAAGGCGTGCAGAAAGCGGAAAGAGGGCCGGAGGCAGTCACAAGACCGCGCGGCCAGACCGGACCGTCCAGCGAGGCCCAAAGATGGCGCCCAGACCACGAGGAAGCAGGACGGCGTGGGCCGCGTCTCGGACGGCAGCGAGGACGACGCCTCAGTGTTCAGCGTGTCCGCGGGACAGTCCCATTACTTCGTTGAGGTATTAGTACAAGGGGCCCCTATTAAGATGGAAATTGACTCGGGGTCCTCCTATTCCATAATTCCCCAGAAAGAGTTCCTGAAAATCGACCCCCACGTGCGGCCCAAGCTTAAAGCGTTGAGGTCCACACTACGGGACGTACAGGGAAACAGCATTCCGGTGTTGGGGGTCGGGAAATTTCGGGTCAATTTTAAGAGACATTCTGCGGAACTGCCCCTAGTTGTCCTCAAAGGGGGAAGCTGTAGCCTCCTAGGGACACAGTGGTTTCAGCCCTTAGGTTTGTTCATAGGGGGGGTGCATACCGTGGGGGGGGACCCAATACAAGCGGTTTGCGATGCGCATCCCGCCGTTTTTAAGAAAGGACTCGGAAAGTTCAAGGGACCCCCTGTAGCTTTCGACATAGACCCGGAGGTCCGCCCGATAAGACTCAAACCACGCAGGGTGCCGTTCGCACTCAAGGACAAGATAGAGGCGGAACTGGACAAACTGGTGGGCCAGGGGATTCTTATTCCTGTTGATTCCGCGGAGTGGGAAACTCCAATTGTAACGGCTCTAAAGGCTAACGGGGAGGTGCGCATTTGCGCTGATTATAAGTGTACAATTAACAAGGCGATCCGCCCTAATGCATACCCGGTGCCAGTGATCAGCCACCTTTTGGCCAGGCTAAATGGGGGAAAGTGTTTCGCTAAACTCGATTTGGCACAAGCCTATCAGCAACTTCCTGTGACCCCCGCCACGGCCGCGGCACAAACAATAGTTACTCATAAGGGAGCGTTCCAGGTGTCGCGGTTACAGTTCGGCGTGAACTCGGCACCCGGCCTTTTTCAATCGCTCGTGGAACGCCTCCTAAAGGGCCTGGAGGGGGTGTTGCCTTATTTTGATGACGTGTTGATAACAGGGGGGAGTGAGGCTGAACTGGCAAAAAGGTTGGACAAGGTACTGACCGTGTTCGAGAAAGCGGGGCTGAGATTGAGGAAGGATAAATGTGTCTTTTTCGAAACCGAGGTCGAGTTTTTAGGGTTCCGGATCACACCCGAGGGGATTAAGCCGTCTAAATCCAAGGTAGCAGCCATTAAAAAGGCCCCTCGCCCCACATCCAAAACCGAGCTGCAGTCTTTCCTGGGGCTCCTCAACTTTTACCATACATTCCTCCCGCGGAAGGCGTCCGTGGCCGAACCGCTCCATCGGTTACTTAAAAAAGAGGAGCCATGGATGTGGGGTGACGAGCACGAGAGGGCGTTCAAAGAGCTAAAGCAACTCCTAACATCTGAGGCAATCCTGACGCACTTCAACCCCAAACGGCCTGTGGTCCTAGTTTGTGATGCATCCCCGGTGGGGGTGGGGGCGGTGTTTTGCCACGTGTTGGAGGACGGAAGGGAGGCCCCGGTAGCGTTTTACTCAAGGTCCCTGTCCCAAGCGGAGCGAAATTACGCGCAAACCGACAGGGAAGCGTTAGCAATAGTAGCGGGGACAAAAAAATTTCACGATTTTTTGTATGGCCGCCCGTTCAAAATCGTGACCGATCACAAACCGCTGTTAGGGATTTTCACGGCAAACAAGCCCACACCGCAGATCCTGTCCCCGAGAATGCTGCGATGGGCTATTTTCCTCAACGCGTACCAACATGAGTTGGAGTACAGGCCCGGAAAGGAGATCAGCCATGCTGATGCGCTTTCACGATCCCCTCTGCCATTGTCGGACGACCAAAAGGCGAGAGCAGAAAGAGACCGCCAGGTGTTGCTGATTGAGGTTTTAGACGCACCCCCAATAGTACCAGCCGACATTGCTAGGGCGACAGGCAAGGACAGGACGCTGGAAAAAGTTAGTTCATGGGTGCAGAAGGGGTGGCCGGCTTCGTCCCCGAGTACAGAGTTCGACCCATTCTTTAGGAAAAAGCTAGAGTTGTCCCTAGAGAGGGGGTGCCTTCTGTGGGGCCAACGGGTGGTGGTCCCTGCGCCCCTGCGGACGAGGGTGCTCGAACTGCTGCACGTCAGCCACCCGGGCATAGTTCGTTCAAAGGCGCTAGCCCGGAGTTACTTCTGGTGGCCACAGCTGGACGCGGACATTGAGCACATGGTCGGCACTTGCGAGGCTTGCCAGGAATCCCGACCTGAGGCGGCCCGTCTCCCGCATAGGGAGTGGGACACAGCAAGGGGGCCGTGGTCCAGAGTGCACGTGGATTTCGCTGGCCCGTTCCGAGGAACCATGTTTCTCCTGGTGGTAGATGCGTTCTCCAAGTGGCTGGAGGTTATCCCAGTAAAGAGCACGTCCTCCGCCACGACAATTAGCCGGCTAAGGAGAGTCTTTTCCACGTTCGGTTTACCCGACACTTTAGTCAGCGATAACGCTAGTTGTTTCACCTCCGCTGAGTTCGGAGCCTTCATGGAGGCAAACGCCATTCGGCATGTCACATCCGCACCGTTTCACCCGGCCACGAATGGCCAAGTGGAACGACTAGTGCGTACAACAAAGGACGCGCTGCGGCGCATGGGCCCGGGGGACCTGAATCACCAGGTATGCCAGTTCCTCTTAGCGTATAGGGTAACCCCTTTAGCGTCAGGCTACTCGCCGGCGGAGCTCTTGATGCGGCGAAAACTGACCACGATCCTGTCCAGGCTAGACCCGACGAGGGTCGAGGATAAAGGGAAAAACATAGGGTTGGCAGTCTCGAAAGGTTTCGCCGCCGGGGACCCTGTTCACTGCAGGAACTATTCCAGCGCAGGGCCGGCCTGGGTACCAGGGAAGGTTGTAGAACAGACGGGGCCAGTATCGTACCGGGTCGAGACTAACACCGGCCTCCTCTGGAGGAGGCACGCGGACCAACTGAGGCACCGAGTGAGTGGGCCAGTCAGTGGAGCTCAGCAACAGGATTCAGCGTTAGGGTTCTCCCCCACCCGCTTAACCCAAGGGGGAGACAGCAAGGGACAACAGTCCCAAGCAAGGGGGGAAGGAAGCAGAAGCAGCGGCCCCGACTCATATCCTTTTGATAGCAGCGGCCCCGACTCATATCCTTTTGATACGCCAGTCCTATCAGGGGCCGGGGAAGGGGGAGAGGAGTTCGCGACCGCTGCCCCCGATAGTAATTTTGAGTTTGATTTTGCGAGCCGGGGGGGTTTTCAGGAGTGTTCCCCCACCCATCCAAGCGAGAAGAGGGGTTTTTCGTTAGGCCCCAGTGCCCCCGGTTCCTCCCTAAGAAAGAGCACACCTCCCAACAACGCCGCGGAGCCGCGGAAAGTCACTAACGAGTCTCCCTCTCATATTACAGGACAGGAAACCAGGGGACAAAGAGAAGGTAGCAAACCCGGGGAGAGGCAGCCCGCATCGAGACCCCAGCGTGTTCGAAATAAGCCATCTTGGCTGAGAGACTTTGTCTCCTAAGGGGGGGGAGTGTGTTTAAGTGTGGGCTCGAGACTTTGTCTCGTCCTAGGGGGGAGGGGTGTTGTGTTCTGTTGGTTTTATTGTACACACGGATTACAATGTATCTGAGCCAATGTAACCTTGCCTATAGCAACAATGTAACCTTCAGCTGTATCATATAAACCCTGTAATAGGACGCGAGCTAATGACCACCAGCTGGCAGCAGCGAGCGTCCAAGCTCTCTTGGTCCAAACTCATCAAAGGCAACAGCGCGGGAAGTTTTCCCGCCACCACCTACACCTGGACAAGAAGGGCGTGACCTGCAATGACGTCACGCAGACAGTAGCCAATGGGCTACCATGGCACCACGTTCAAATGTGTTACTGCTGTATATAAAGAGCTATCAATCCGCCATTACCTCATGTTCCCTCTGTCCACGATGCAATAAACCTGAGTTAACCCAGCCCGAGGCTGTGTCCTGTGTCTTGGTTTGCATACACTAAATATATTTATTGATTGTTGTAGCCGCTCTGTGTCGGCCTTGTGCTTGAGTAGAGTGGGGTATAAATTCAATAAATAATAAATAAATAGCCACTCCTAAGACATCCCACATATCTCAAAAAATCTGTGTTAAGAAATGATGGAATGGCACATAGCAACAACTGTCTTCCCATTACATTGATCAAGATGAACTGATCAAAACTCAGGTCTAATAAATATGAATTTTTGCTAGCAAATTCAGACATGGTATCCTGTGAATTTAATGGCTAAACTTGATTAGATGTGATTGGATCTTCTAATATTTTCAATGAAAAAAAAAAGCTGTGGAGGACCTCCAGAATGAACCGGGGCCAGGCTAAACAAGAAATTAAATATTTGATTTTAAAAATTGTAGGCAGAATCCAATTATTAATCCCAGCTAGAGTAGATCTTTTGTATAAAGGGAGATGCACAACACTTTGAGTTAACAACTTATTCATTTAGTTGATTACTCTGTTTGGGACTAAGCACTGGACTTAGCCTATAAAGTTAAAATGAAATTATAAATGATAAAATATATAGCTAAATACCATATTTGTCAGCATATAAAATGCATCGGAGTATAAGACACACCCTGTTATTACCAAAATAGCCCACTATAGGCCACTATATATAGTACAAGACCCACTCCATTTTCCCAGTGTATTTCAAGGAGGGAAAAGTGGGTCTTATATGCCAGCAAATAGGGTATATGAAACCTTGGACAAGGCTTAAAAATATTTGCCTGTCTTCTCTTCCTAAATCCTTCCTCCAGAACTGATCCCCCCCCTCACTGAAGAAAATGTGCAGTGGGCCAAATAGTATGTCTGAAAGTGATTGGTGTGGATCAGGAAATCAGATCAGAGCCATAGCCTTTTCCTCCAGTGCTACAGCTACAGTTCACATTAGAAGCTCCAATGTGGGTTTCTCTTGTTTCATCTGTCATTTCGGATTCATGAGTACCTTGACATAGATCTTGCTCAGATTCTGGTAGCAGTCTGGATTAAGGCATGGATTAAGAGAAAGAAGAGAAAGGCATAACAGTTTCTAATGTGAAACTTCATTCTGTGCGAATTCTCTAAACCAGTGTTTCCCAACCTTTGGTTTTTGGACTTCAATTCCCAGACGCCTAAGTCAATTCCCCAAAGCACTGATCAGCAAATGTACTGATTTAGGCTTCTAGGAACTGAAGTCTCCCTATGGGGCTTGGGAATCACTGCTCTAGACTAATTTTAAAACCTCAAGGGATAAGTCAGTGGTGGGCAAAATGCATGAGAAATGATGCCCTGAGTCGGGTTCATCTGATTGTGCGGCATAGAAATTTGAGCTATAAATAAATAAATGTCTCTAGATCATATTGGATGGAAACTGCCAGCATTTTTTGCCACAGGCTATGCTGGCTAGTCCTGTGGAAGATATAGTACGCGTGTGTCCAGCATAAAAAAATGGCAGACCAACATTTAAGTATAGTGGTTTCTATGCTTTGTGAGGAGGCATGGATATAATTGTAGCTTCAAGTCATCCCTGTCGTTCTGTTGTTAAAACAGCTCATGAGTCTGGGACTTGGTTTGAAGAACTGGATTGAATTTGACTTGGGTGGGGTTAGAAGTGTGTGCTTTCTGCAAATGAACTGGAAATGAGAGTATTTCTTGGCAGTAAGGATTGTTATTACATAGAAGCAATCCAGTCCTTTCTGAGTTCTGGAAGGTAGCGAGTGGAAGAATATGTACCATTTCATGGAGCTTTTTTGGCATCAGTAGCATTACTTTTGAGGAAAGCAATCAGAAAAGAAGGGGGGGGGAGTCAAGAACTGGGTTCCTGCACCGTGGTTTTGGTGGAAGTCAGTGTATGAAAACTATGTAACTATATAAGCAAGTGTTTTGGTTTGGTGGGGAGGAAATATAAAATACACTGTTTTCCTTGTCTTGAAATTCTGTAGGCATGTTTTTTGTGAAAGTATTTTGGCTGCTTGACTAACAAAGAATCTATGAAGTGTGCCTTGGTCTGGAGAGATGAATTTTGTTAAATCAACTAATGAAGGGCAAATATTGCAGACGGTAGTAAAATGTTACATCCATAGGAGACTATGGAGCCTAAAACACTTTCATGTACCTTCCAAGTCCAAGGAGGTTAGGCTTTTTGTGTCTTCCAGCAACTGATTCCATTAACTACTGCTCATTTTAAATGCTTTCCACACATTTATAACAGATAAAAGGATAAAATGCTCTCTTGTCTGACTCCTTTGCCTATTGGAAACCATTCTGTCTCTATATATTCCATCCTAACGGGATCTTCTTGTCCATAATAGTGGTCTTCTAGTTCTTCTTTTGTGTCCAGATCAAACTTTGAACTGCCAAAATGAAGCCACTTTCTTGGCTTTGTTGTTGGCCAAAATTAAATCCTCTTCGGTACACGTTTCTGGTAGTAATCGGCAGATTCTGTATATCTCCACATTCACACAGCGTGTTTTTGCCTGCCAGTAGCCCCTACTTGAGCATGCTGATCTTACATTTAGGTACTCAGACTCTTTGCCTATTCAGGGTCCTCCAAGTGACATAGGGAAGGTAGAGTTTCTCAGCCATATCCTCCTTTAATTTTATTCCTTGTTCCATGAACTCCTTCCTCCATCTTCTTTTTTTTTAAATTTTATTAATTTTCAAACAAAATTACAAAACTTAAACATTCATAACATTACAGTACAATACAATACAATGCAATAAAAAAGAAAAAACAAATAAGCGAGTATACATTGAATACATTCACCTAGAAGAGAAAAACAACATTACATTCATAAAAAAAGAAAAAGTACAGACTATATATTACATACAATTACATACTTTATCACCCGGTGCTATATACATTGTCCTAGGAGGTTGTGGGATCTCCCATTCGTTTCTATTGTTCCCAAAATTTCATTTGGTCTGGTGTCAATTTATATGTTCCATCTCTCGTCAATGAATATTCAACAAATTTTCGCCATATATTCCAGAATCTATTTTCTTTTACTATACCTTTCTTAAAGTTTAACTCCCATGTTAATTTTTCATTCAATGCGAGATCCCACATCTGCCCATACCAATCTTCCACCTTTAACGTTACTTCACTTTTCCAGTTTTTTGCAATACACAATCTTCCCATTACAAGCATCATAGACAACAGCTCTTTCTTATCATTGTCTATATTAACATTATCAACATCGGTCAATAGAGTGGTGCCTGGCCCCAACTTAAAACACAATCCCAAGATTTTTCCTATCTCAGTCTCAATTTTTATCCAAAATTTTTCTACCACTTTACATTCATACCACATATGAACATATGTACCCAAGGTATTTTTACACCTCCAACACATTTTATTGTTTTTCTTATCTATCTGATGTAATTTCATAGGGGTCAGATACCACCTCCATAACATTTTAAAGTTATGTTCCTTTATTCTAACCGACAGGGATCTCATAATTCTTTTTCTCCATTTATTTTGCCACTCCTTTTCCGTTATCTTCAAATTCAGATCCTGTTCCCATGTATTTCTTAATATTTCTTGTGGTTTACCTTCTGTGTTTATTATTTTATAAATTTTACTAACCAACCCTTTAATTCCAATTTCCTCCTTCCTTATTTTCCATACTAATTCCTCAAATTCCGTCCTATCTCTTTCCAAACTCCGTTCCCTCCAATATTTATTATTCCACTTATTCAACATTGCTATCTGAAACCAATTCAACTTCATCCGGGTATATAGCTCTCTTTTCATCCCATTATCTTTGCAGACTCGTATCCAATCTTTCAACAGGAGGACCTTATTTGTCGACAATATTTCTTTAATCTCATTATCCATTCTTATTGGGAACTTTTTCAAATCTTCTATTTCAATTATCGGTGAGATATTTGGGGCCAATTTCATTTTAATTTTCTTCCATACTCCCAACATTGATTTCATCATTCAATTTTTAACCAATATTTTCCCTGATTCCTTGTCTAAAAAGAGGCTCTTACCCACTTCCTTTACTTCCTTCATTTCAATTTCTTCCCAAATAACCGACTCCTTCGTCAAAATCTTAACTACGTTCTTTATCTGGAATGCTTTGTAATAATTCTTTAGGTTGCGTATTCCTAAGCCCCCTTCTTTTTGAGATAAATACCACATTTTCTTTAAGATTCTAGCTCTACGTCCTCCGTTACAATAATTATCAAATAATTTTTGAAATTCCTCAATATCTTTATCCGTCAGTTGAATTGGTAAGGCATCGAATAAAAAGTTTAGTTTTGGTAGTAACATCATTTTAGTCAATGCTATTCTGCCAAACCAAGACAACTTCAGTTTTTGATACTGTAGAATTTTAGCCTTGAGTTCCTTCTTTTGTTTATCGTAATTTAATCTTTTCAGATCCTCTAATTTATCGGAAATAATTATCCCTAAATATTTCAAGTTCGCTTTGATCTGCAATTTAAATTCATCTCTAATTTTCTTTTGTTCTTCCTTTTCAATATTACTTAAAATCAGTTCAGATTTTTCCCAATTTACCTTCAGGCCTGTGATTTGTTCAAAATCCTTTAAATGTTTTTGAATCCTTTCCATAGTTCTTCTAGGCTGTTTCATGATTAGTAAAGTATCATCTGCATATAAACTAATTTTATTTTCCATTATTCCTTCTATATTTTTGTCTTCCCTTATTATATTAGCTAATATTTCCATTGCCATGATGAATAGTATTGGAGATAGAGGACACCCTTGCCTTGTTCCTGCCTCTAGTCTCAATTCCTCTGTGAGGCCATCATTGACTCTAATTTTGGCATATCCTTGTTGGTATAATTGTTCTATTGTTTTTACAAACCTGTTACCAAATCCGTAACTCTTAATTATCTCGCTAATTGTTACCCATTGTAAAGAATCAAATGCTTTAAAAATATCTAACGATAATAAACCTACTTTCTCTTTGTTCTGTCTTGCCACGTCTATTAAATCTAATACTCGCCTTACTAAGTCTGCCATATGTCTCCCTTTCACGAATCCGGCCTGGTCTTTATTTATATATTTGTCCATAAAACTATTTAATCCATTTGCCAATATTGCCGTAAAAATCTTAGCATCTTGGTTTATCAGGGAGATAGGTCTGTATGATTCTACTTTTTCTAGGTCCTTTCCCGGTTTTGGTAATAAGACAATTATTGTTCTATACCATGATACAGGTAACTGTTCCCCATTAAGAATACCATTATACAATTTTAACAGTTTCGGGATTACTATATCCTTAAACTCTTTATAAAATTCAGCGGGTAGTCCATCTTCTCCGGGTGATTTATCTGATTTCAGTTTATTTATTGCCTTTTTTATCTCTTTTTCAGTTATTAATTCTTCCATTCTTTGTTTATGATCCTGACTTATTTTATTTTTAATTTGCATTTCCAATCTATCCTTTAATTTATCTATATTTATCTTCTTTTTAGAATATAAATCTTGATAAAATTCTCTAATCACTTTACATTTGTCTTTAGTCTTATTATATCTTATACCTTCCTTATCTACCATAATCCCTATTTCCCTTCTACTTCTTTTTTCTTTAGCCGCTCTTGACAACAATTTTGAGTTTTTATTACTATATTCAAAATATTCTCTTTTTAAGTATACTAAATCTCTTTTCACCTTTTCCATATCATTTCCTATTAATTCCTTCCTTAATCCCTGCATCCTTTCGTAAGCCTTTCTATCCTTAGTTCTTGCATGTTCCTCCTGTAACTTTTTAATCTCTTTTTCAGTTTCTTCTTGTTTAGTTTTTAACTGTTTATTTCTAATACTTGCCATCTTGATACTTTCACCCCTAAATATTGCTTTCATTGTATCCCATACTATACCTATTCCTACTTCCCCTGTGTCATTCCATTTCCAATTTTCTTCCCATTTTTCTACCATTTGATCTTTGTATTTTTTATCTCTAAACAATCTGACATTATATCTCCAATTTTTCGTACTCTTTATAGCATCTATTTTCATTTCCAACAAAACTTTTGCATGGTCCGATTCTTTGAAAATTCCTATTTCTATGCCATCTAAGTTACTTATCAAGTTATCCGTGACAAATATGTAATCTATTCTGGAATATGTATTATACACTTGTGAAAAATATGTATAGGCTCTTTCCAATCCTTTAAGCACCCTCCATGTATCTTTCAACCCCAAGGATTTCAACCAATTATTTAACACATGCATTTTATTTCCGCCCACACATCTCGTTGTATTTGTACTATCTATATTTGATCCTATTAAATTAAAATCTCCCGCTACAATCATTTTTATTGTTTTTTCCTTCTCTAATATTCGATATACCTTATTTAGGAAACTATTTTGACGTTCATTTGGTACATACAAGTTCACCAACGTTATTTCTTCTTCTTCTATTTTTCCCTTTATTATCAAATATCTACCTTCTGGGTCTGATATACTTTTTATCATCTCAAATCCCAATCTGTTTGATATCAAAGTTGCGACCCCCCTGGCCTTTGAAGAACCATATGCTTTTTCATAGACTTGAGTCCATCCTAAAAATAACTTATTAGTTTTTTCCGAATTCTGATGGGTCTCCTGAAGAAAGATTATATCCGGTCTGTCTTTCCTAAGCGCCGCTTCCAACCTCCTTCTCTTCACTTGACAACCAGTACCTTTCACATTCCATGTCATTACTTTTACATTCCTCATTTATTGTATTTCTCCCACCTTTTTTTACACTTCCCACTTCCTCCTACGGACCTGTGATTAACATATAACATTTCCTTCACCTTATACAAATGAATAAAAAAGAAAAAAAAGAAAACATCTAAAAAAATTACATTAAACAATCCACTACTATCCCTCCCCATTTTCTTTTAACAAATGGCCTCTGAGTTTCAGAGAGGGGAGGGGGGGTGCGGTCAGTCATAGGAGCTTGGGAGAGATCAAAAACTACTCCCCACCCGGATCAATTCCTCCTTCCGCCCCTTTAGGCATATTCTCATTTCCATTGCTATCCCGTCTTCTATAACCACCAGATATAATCAGTTCTTCCTTCAAATCAAACCACTCTTTTGTTCCTGCTTCCAACAACTTAGCATCTGTCATTACATCCAAGACATTAGGACCCTCACTGATTAAATAACGTCTTCCCAAGTAAAAAAAACTTAATTGTCGTGGAAATTTCCAATTATAGCTTATTCCCTTTTCCTGAAATCGTTTTGTAATTGGCTTCATCGATTGTCTCCAGAAACGATCCTCTATTGGAATGTCATTATACACTTCAATATCATGGCCTTCCACTTTTAGAACATCTGTTCCTTTTTCCCGTATAAGCGCCATTAAACGTAATTTATCTGATACATTAGCAAATTTTAACATGACATTCCTTGACCCAGTTTTACCTCTTCTTGACCCCAATCTAAATACATTTACAACCTCCTGCGGCGTGAAGCCATCTTCCATAATTTCATCAAGCCATTTCACTATTCTTTCTTTTAATTTGTCTGGGGAGTTCTCTGGGAATTTTCGAATTATGACTTTTGCTCTTCTTAATTGTTCTTCCACATTTTCTAATCTCTTTTCATGATCTCCAACCTTATTTTCTCTCTCCTTTTCTCTCTTTCTCAAGTCCATAACCTCTGCTTTAGTCGTTGCCTGTTCTTTTTTGATGACTTCTTGTTCTTTTTTGAGGTTGTTTATGTCCTCCTTCACGCCGTCAATTCCCTTCATAATATTTGCTAACATATCTTGCATGTCTTGTTTCCAATCTAATTTAATTTGAGCAATCATATTTCCGATATTATTCCCCAGATTATCAAATTTCTCATTTAGACTTTCAAATTCAGATTTGGATCCTTGCCCCTCCCCCATTGCCGATGTTGTTGGTGTTGTTGCCGTGGCTGTGGTTACGATCGTTGTTGGTGCTGTCCCTGCAATTGCCGCTGTAGTTGTTACGGTTGTTGTGGCAGTTGTTGTTGTTGTAACTTTTGCTGTTGTTATCACAATTGATTTTACCGCAGATGGAGCAACGGTAGTTGGCGATATTATTGTCTTCTGTTGCTGTTGTTGTTGTTGTAATTGTTGTGCCATCTTCTTCACTGTCTCCTGTTCCTCCAAGTCCTTTATTTCCTGTTGCATTGTTTTCTTCATCTCCTCTTCCTCCTCGTCCAGCCTTGTAAGCCTTCTGAAACTCCTATCTGAGGACGTTGGTCTTTGCACTCTTGTCCAAGCCAATTTCTTCTCCTTCTCTTTCCCTCTCCCCTGCCGTTTCATCCAGATGTATTTCTAACTGCTTCCCTTTTATCAATTTACATAAACAATTTATCATTCAAGATTAACCCTGTATTTTAAATCTAACCAATTTCAATATATTTATTTCAAAATACAATGCTTAGCCCTTATCCTCTCCTCCCCTCCCTCTCTGTCATATATATGTGTGTGTATTTACACACACATATACACACACATGTATACACAGGTAATCACCCCAGTTCCACTCTATGTGAGGGTGATGAAGAGAAAAAAGTCAATATCCCAATTCAAGCCTGATTAATTTCCCTCTTAAATTTTAAGTATTTTAATATTTTGAACAAAAAAAAGGGATAAAAAAAGGATGGTAAAACAAAAAAAAAAGACCAAAAAGAAAAATCGTATTTGTAAATTAAAAAAAGATAATAGTAAAAAATATAAAAAATTTCCAACAAAGCAAAAGAGAGGGGAGTTAAAATAAAAGCAGTTAAAAAAGTGTCTTCAAACTTTAGCTCAAAAAAAATAAAAATAAAAAAAATGGAAGGAGAGCCAACTTTATCTTGCTGTTATGGGATAAATACAAAAGTAAAAAACGCTGACGAATTCAGGCTCCTACTCTCAAAAGTTCCAGATTAACAGCAGTTTATTTCCCAGGGCACTAGGCCACAGCACCGTCTTGCTTCACTTTATATCTCCAAAAGAATATGCTGGGGCAGACTGAAACCAACTCCTTTTTCTTTAAAAGCCAATACTCCAAGTCCACGGCTTACATAACGACCAAGAGAGGGGAGCGAAAAGGAAAAAGGAATAAGAAAAAAGAAAAGAAAAAAGCAGGAAGTACTATATTGTTCTCTTTACTTAGCCGCTGATTTATCAGCTCCCACCGGCATAACACAGTACGGAAAATCTCAGTCTCTTTTCTTCCCCTTAATAGTTCCCTCTTTCAAAATCTTTACATAACTGCTCACCGTCTTGCTTTCTCCACTTCTCCCCTTTTCACTTTTCCAGCTCCGCAAAGCTCCGGCCGTCTCCGATCGAGGGGAAGGCGGGGGCGAGTGAAGTCCGCTTCAGCTTACCTCTTTCACCACCCCGCCGAGATTACCCTTTTCGATCCGGTCGTCCACTTATCCGCTTTGCCAACGCTTTTAAACAATTTTACCGGAACGCCGATCTCCTCTCGTTTCCAATCTGTCCGTTTTTCTTTTAAGAGCTCCGGGGACTCGTCGCCATTATAAATCGCCCATCCCCCCGCTCTCTCCAAGATCGAAACTCTGTTTTATCTCCTTTTTCCAGCGCTGCTTTGGAGCCTCCAAAGTATTTTCCGTAACTATTTTTCCTTCTATTTTTTCTAATCCATTTTTTTGCCGATTTCAGGAACTATTTACACTTTTAAAAGTCACTTTCGTTTCTCTCCATTCCGAGTGGAAAAAAGTTCGCCTCTCTCAGCCCTCCATCTTGACACCCCCCCTTCCTCCATCTTCTAATTTGAGTTTGCCTTGCATACCCTCAAGAATGTTTGTTCTTGCCATAAAGTTCTTCCTGGATCTGAGCTGATGGACATGAGGCACATATCCGTTCAGAGAATGTTGAGGGTCATTCTCTTGCTTAGTTCTCTTGGCACCTGCTGCTACTTCTCTCCTCATCTTACATGGAGCAATACCAACAAAACGGTATATTTTCTCAACTGGTGTAGTTTTGAGGCATCCTGTCACTATGTGGCACAGGTTACAACCCTGTTGATGATGGGGAAGGAACTTGAGTCCTTCTACAGGCAACACACTTCCTCTCTGTAGTCTAACATGCACCTTGAGGGAGCGAAGAACTCAGAACTCTCTAAGTCATCAGTCTGAATGCAAGACAACTTCTTCTACATGTTATGGATGTTATCTCCAAAGGAGTGGTAGCTTGCTCTCCTTAACACAAAAGGATAAAATAATCCCAGAACATTGCCTTGAGGGCCTGAAATCTATTTTCAGTGGTCAGCAATCTATCGCTGAAACAAAGAGATATCTTTTTTAAATAGGGACCATAAAGTGTTGACTTAAAAGAAGATGTAGAGCAATAGAAAATATGTTGGAGCTTAGTGGAATGAGGAAGTTATGAGAGGACTTCAGGAACATAAGCTACAGAAGGGCAGAGCAGCTGCTGGTAGGAAAAGGAAAGCTTTGAACAAATAGGCAAAGGCATTTTTTAGTGTAAATCTTCAGTTCCTTTGGCTTGATCTGGTGTTAGAAAGATTAGCTGGCAAGGTTGCCATCCAGGGTACAGAGAGAAGTAGCAGCAGATGCTGAAATAACTGAACAAGAGAATAACCCTTGACATCCTCTGAATGGATATGAGCCTCATGTCTGCCAGCTCAGATCTAGGAAGAACTTTATGGCAAGAACAAACACTCTTGAGGGTGCACAAGAGCAAAAACAAATTATAAAATGGAGGAAGGAGCTCCCTAGACAAGGAACAGGATATAGCTGAGGAACTCAACCTCCCCTACATCATTTGGAGGACCCTGAATAGGCTGAGGGTTGGAGTCTCTAAATGCAAGACCAGCATGCTCAAGTGGGGTGTTCTAGCAGGTAACAACATGCTGTGTGAATATGGAGAGATACAGAATCTGGCTCATTTACTGGTCTGCCGATTATTGCCAGAAACATGCACCAATGAGGACTTAAGTTTGGCCAACAACAAAGCCAAGAAAGTGGCTTCAATTTGGCAGACCAGGGTTTGATTGGGACACGAAAGAAGAAAAAGAAGTGTAAATCTTCAGTACTCTATGTTTAGTTCAATATGTGGTTTCTTGTGATGAGAGTTACATAGTTTGTAAATAACATACAGCAACACCCTTGGTAACAGTGTTTTTTGGCTGCATTCTTTCTTACAAAGGAAAATAGTCACTCTTGAGCAGCAAGACAGTTGTTTATAACAGAACACAGCATATTTGGCACGAGGCATCTTCATCTGAATTTTAAAGTAGTTAAACCCACGGTGGATCAAAATCTGCTCCAAAAGGCAGACCTGGGAGGATGAGAGTAGATGGTTTAGGCAAGGGAGAAAAAGTTAATTTCATGAGTTCTTCAGGTCAGCCTTTTGTCTTGTTAATGTTTCAAAAATAAGGACATCTCTTGGTTCCTTGAGCTGCAACCTTCTGGACATTTTAAAAAATATTGTTGCTTAGCATAGTACAGGAGTTCTCAACCTTTTAAAGCCAAGGGCCAAGTCATGCTCCCTCAGACAGCTTTGGGGGCCAGATGGTCATTTTGCCCTTCCTCCACCACATAGCACTTCCTGGTGTGGTGGAGGTGTTGGTGGGCCACATTAAATGGTGCCATGGACCACATCTAGCCCATGGGCTGCAGGTTGAGAATCCCTGGCATAGTACATCATAACCAAACCTGGCCTATTGAATCAGTGGGGATTTGGTGAATCAGCTCTTGATTGAATGGGTCTATTTTAATGGTGATTTACTACAATAAGCAACAGAATTTAAGCAATTGTATTTTTAATTCAACTCGGAACAAAACACGTTGGCTAGGCTTTGTAATAAAGCAATCACACTTATATACCATCCCATAGCGTTTAGTGCACTCTCTGGGTGGTTCACAAGTTAATTAGCATTTTGCCCCCAACTCATTTTACCGATCTTGGAAGGATGGGGGGCTGAGTCAACCTTGAACCATGGTCAGGATCGAACTAACAACCTTTTGGTTGCAGGACAGCATTTTAACCATTGTGTCACCTAATGCAAAAGGAATTAAGAATAAAACATGGCTGATCCAATGAACTTATTTCAAAAATGTAAACCCACATCTTAATACTTTTCATTAGCCGGATGCAAATGCATGCTATTTCACTCAATTGGCTACTAAGTAGCTAATGTATCCTTGTTATTAAGATGAACATGGCCTTGTATTTTGGGTGAAAACTTGAATGCTGTATTTTCTCTCTAGTACAATTTTCAGAGAGTACAAATGGGCAATTTGGTTTATTATTTCTCTGTGCACAATATTTATCAGATTGGACTGTCCCTTTGAAAACAGGCCTACTTTATTATGTACTGACATTAAACTTTCCACAATACATGCTGTCCTCAGGGTCCCAATTTTTTTTGTTTTATTTTATGCTTCTGCATTAGAAAACAAGCTGTTCTTTCTGCTTTGCTTTCAGTATTTTCCACCATCCACCCCCACCCCCCAAAAAAAAACCTGGAACAAAAAAAATAAAAGAGTACAAGCCATTATACATTTATCTAACAGTAAGTTCCACTTAACACAATTGGACTAATGGCTGAGTAAAGCAAAAGCTAAGCAAGCACACTTATATACCATCCCATAGCGCTTAGCGCACTCCCTGGACAATTCACAAGTTAATTAGCATTTTGCCCCCAACATGCTGGGTACTCATTTTACCAATCTCAGAAGGATGGAAGGCTAAGTGATCCTTGAGCCCTGGCCAGTAGACACAAGTGGCATTGCATTCACTGTCTGCTAGTTAACTGCTGTTTTCCCCCAATTTTCATATACAGTGGAAACTTAATTAACAAATTTAATGCGTTTGTACTACAAAAAATTTGTAAAGCGAATTTTCCATAGGAAATTTCCCATTCAATGCTTATTGAATGCAATTTCCCATAGGAATGCATTAAAAACCAAAATGTGTTAACTGAAACAGTTTCCCATAGGAATGCATTAAAATCAATTAAGCCATTCCAATTTTTTTTGTTAACTGAGCCACTATTTTCTATAGATTTCCTTTTGTTATGCGATTTTTGTGTTAACCGAGCCGTTTGTTAAACAAGGTTCCACTGCAATTCAAATTTTAAGAAATTCCCACAGCGTCCAGAACTTCTAAAATGTTTTGCTACTGTATTCATATTTCAGTGGAAAAAAGTTTGCTTTATTAAGTAACAGTTAAGATTTTTCAGTTTAAAAAAAGTTCCAGAAATTATGGAGAGTATTTTTGTTGTTGTTGTTTTTAACATCTTATGAAAGTAACTGAACTTCACCACAAGATTTTTCCCCGGGACTGGAAACTGCATACTTGGCTGTACAGGAAGCTGCTCATAGGAAAGAAATGATATGGGTGTATTTATCTGATATAAAGTCTGTTTTTCTTCTGAATTGGTATTTAAGGTGGGTCATAATAAGATTAACCCTAACCCACCTGGTCAGTGTGATTTTGTTGCAGACTCCATACAAAACTGCATGTACACAATAGCAACTCAAACACATTGCTACCCAAAAGTTGCAAACAATGCCCCAAATCCTATTGCTTAGTATAGTAAATCATACTAGAGTAGGCCCATCAAATCAATGTGAATTTGGTCAATCAACTCCTCTGTAAATTCTATTGACTCAAACGGGGCTACTCTAACTGCAATGTATTTCAGCATAGTAAGTCACAATTAGAGTAAGCCCATTTGAATCAATGGAACTAATGGATGAGCTGATCACTAAATCCACATTGTTTCAATGGGCCCAACTCTAGTGTGATTTACTGTGCTAACCAACAGGATTTTGGCCAATGTATCATAAGTTTTAGCTATTTGTCATATATGGTTTATTTATTGGTTTAACAGAGGAAGACACGAGGACAAAAATTATCTATTGTTTTTAGCCGTTGTGCAGTGTTTTGTGTGTGCCCCAGACAATGTATATACTACCTCATACAAATTTTGGTGAATTATCACGCCAAGAAAGAATGATATACAGTAAAACCTCGCATAATGCCTAGAGACTAACTCACTTAAAGAGCAGAATTTTCTCTGAATTGAAATGCATTTTCTCGGAATGGTCGCCTGGCTTAACAACTAAAACCAACCAAAAACTTACTTAACAACTAAATTGCGGTTCACAATCCCCCCACCAGAAGTCACAATTGGTCACTTACAATGGTGTTTCGCTTAAAGAGCAAACTCGCTTAAAGAGCAATCACCGTGGAACGCATTATGCTCTTTAAGTGAGGTACCACTGTACCCTAGTTGTCAATAAGCTGACCTGACAGTGGGTGGGTGAAGAAAGGAATGAGAGAGGGAGGGAATCACAATGGGACCCTGTTGTGTCCACACACTGAAAAGATTACTCGAGCAGAGCTGGTTCAAACAACAACACGGTTTATTGCAAAGAGCAAAGAACAGAGGAACAGGTGCAGGAACAACAGCTTTTATACAGAACACAATGGTTACATTTACCCAGGCTTCCGGAGAAGCGGGGAAAACATTGATGAATCAGCATTAGCCAAATTGGCGCCCTTTTCTGCAAGATGCCTTTAAGCATAAGTAAGCTTAATACACAATAGACCCTCAATGGATTTGAGAAATACAAGACATCTAGATGTGAGTCATACTCTAACTCTGAATTCAACTCTAACTTTGCTTTGATACATTGAAATTAACGTGGAGTCAGAATATACCCCAGAACTCCTTCAGTGCAAGTTTTTAAAGTTCATATACTGTATATGAGGAATGAAGGCATGCCACTCAAAAAACCCCGAAACCCTACCCAATGAAACCTTTCCCTCAGCCCCAGGCTATTGCCCATTTGAAGAAGATAAAAAGATTTTTGCTACCTGTAAAGAAAAGGGGGAAAGAAGACATGACACATATGTAAAGACCTGGTGTTTATGGCCTATGGGAAGAAATCTGCTCTTTATTTCAAATAAAAGTTTGATTCTCAAATAATAGGGCTCTTTGATAATAATTAACTGGACTAATTCGATTATAATAAAATGTGATGTTTCTATGAACTTCTGTTTAAAGCAGTAGTAAACAAGCAGTGATCTATTAACTGCCTATACTCTGCTATTTTTTCCCTCCTCAAATAGCCATTCATTCATGGAGAAGTCTGTTCTGCTTAGATTTTTTTATTTAAAAAAGGTCTTTTCTTGCCTAAAACAGATATAGAGTGGTGGGCATCAGCAGGTTTGCACCAGTTCACCAAAACCGGCAGCAGAAATTCTGGCTGGCCCCGCCCATCCAAGTTTTGAAATAAAGTACAGTCAACCCTCACATAACAACGCATTTGGATAGCATCATTTTCGCTTTACAACGCATCGTTATGCACCACATGTTCACCCGCATAACAACGTTTTTAGTGTCATTGTCCGGACATCAACGCTAAAATAACTGTCATTATGCAGCAAAAAACGTTGTAATGCGGGAAACTCCATAGAAAACCGCATAACAACAAAAAACACTTAGCAACGCTATTTGGGGAACCAAGTAACGTCATTATGCGAGGGTCTACTGTAGTCCTAATTTGGGTGCAATGCAGGGCTTTCCCCTTGGCCATGCCCACCATACCATGTCCACAGTGTGGTAGTAATTTTTTTTTGGACCCCACCACTGGATATAGGGTAGAGATTGGGGTTGGGGTTGGGAGACGAACTATGTCCACAAAGTATAAGATATAGTATGTAGTATTTGGTGTCACTAAATTTTGGAGGGAAATGGGGAGAGTATGACCCTCCAAAGTTTGGGGGGAGGCAAAAGTTTTAATGCAAATGCTTTTGATTGAAGGGGAAAAGAAGAATGCCCTCTTTGGTTGATTTACCCAGGCTGCCGCATTCTGGACCAGCTGCAGCCTCTGAATGGTCATCAAGGGCAGCCCCATGTAGAGCGCATTACAATAATCAAGTCTGGAGTTAACCAGAGCGTGTGTGACCATGAGCAAGGAATCCCTGTCCAGGAGTGGGCGAAACTGGCGAATTACACGAAGTTGTGCAAAGGCCCTCCTGGCCATAGCTGCCACCTGTTCTTTTAGCAGCAGTCATGCGTCCAGGAGGACCCCCCAAGTTGTGCACTGGGTCTGTCTGGGGCAGTGTAGCCCCATCCAAGACCAAGGATGGCAGTTCCCAGGATAATGTGGGACCCCGAACCCACAGCCACTCAGTCTTGCTAGGATTCAGCTGTAACCCGTTGGCCTCCATCCAGACGCCCACAGCCTCCAGACACCCGGACAGGACATTTGGATCCCCATTGGCCGAGATGTACAACCGTGTGTCATCCGCGTACTGATGGTACTGCACCCCATGGGAATGGATGATCTCACCTAGCGGCTTCATGTAAATGTTAAATAGGAGAGGAGAAAGCATCGAGCCATGAGGCACCCTTTAGTGTATGGGACCAAAGACGACCGGACACCCGAAGGGTTGGTTTAACACAGGTTTATTGCATGAGGTTCCAGTTAAGCATGAGGTAATGGCGGTGATACATCTCAATATATACAGTAGCTCTCTACATTTGAATCTTGTAGCACGGTAGCTGATTGGCTGCTACCGGCGTGGCCTCGCCCAGGCACGCCTCCTTTCCTGCTGCTGAATGCAGGTCTTTCTTCAGCTGCTGAATGCGGGGAAGGTTTTCCCGCGGCTGTCCGTGATTGAGCAATGTGAACCATGTGAGAGTGAACGCTCGCAGCCGCCCTCTATAGGCTGTCTGCTCGCGTTCCTTTACAGCTGATATCGTTTGTATCTGGAGTGGTTACAATCTTGCCTTTACAGTATAATGAACATGCATACATACATAACACACCCCATATTGGAGGAGCCTAGGGCTGGACCTCTCACTCTCCAACCACACCAACTGGGTCCGACCCTCCAGGAATGAGGAAAACTAAGTCAAACACAGTGCCCTGGATCCCCAACCCTTTGAGCCAGCTGGAACACGCTTAAATATGTAACTTTCTTGCCTTCTAGAAGCTACTAGTTATTTACCACATGCATCTGGAGAACCGAAACATTTCTCAGTGTGGTATCAAAGGAGCTGTGCTTCCTGCCTGCTTTTTCTGTTTTCTTAAAATCTTAAATATTAACATACACATCACACACTCTGTACAGCTGGATTACATAAAAACAAAATAAAATTTATGGCTATTATGTCACCATGTTCCTTTAGTGCTAATCATTTAGGTTTATCCATTTTACGACTGATGTGCATCCAAATCAGACATGACTTTAATTGTCTGGTTGCAATTAATATGTCTAATCAATTCATAATGAGTTTTGAAGATCAACAGTGAAACCATGGTTCAACTTTTCACCAATGATAGGGCTCTGATAAAAACCACTTTTCTTTGTGTGCTATGCTCCTGATCTTGAGCAGAGGGATGAGGAGGCTCAATTGTTTATCTTTTAGGGGAAAAATGTTAAATTGCAGCCACACAATTAATACATTGGGTATTTCAAACAGCTGCTGGTCAAAAACAGCAAGGGGAATTAATTTTAAAAAGATTTCCTTATTACACGAAGTGAGAAGTTGTCTATTATGTTGCCAGAAACTATGTGCTTTTCCAAAGAATACTCAGTTGAATTAATTTCCAAATCAAAACGTTTCTTGGATGAACCATTTCCAAGGTGGATGAAGATGGTAGCAGAGGTGGTGATGGTGAACCTTGAACTATTATTTTGAATACCATGAAGATATTTTTTTCTGGTAGCCCAGTTATCAAAGCACATCATACCAATTTGACTGCCCTTGTGTTCATGCTAGCTATGGTCCATTCATAGCTCTAAGCCAGGTGGTAGCCAACCTTTTTATGTTGTGGGCAGTGGTGGGATTCATTGTTTTTTACTACCTACTCTGTGGGCGTGGTATGGTGGGCATGGCCAGGGAGAAAGCCCTGCGTTGCACCCGAATTAGGACTACTTTATTTCAAAACTTGGATTTCTGCTACCGGTTCTGGCGAACTGGTGCGAACCTGCTGAATGCCACCACTGGTTGCAGGCCTGACCACACCCCCAGACAGCTGAGTAGGCCGGATCATGTCCACCGGAAGCAGAAGCGGGCACATTTATGGCTATCATAAATGTGTCCAGTTCCACGTTTACAACAGCCACGGGCGCATTTGCACATGCATGTGTGTGTTTTACAGCTGATGTAAACACATACGCTTCCACTTTTGGGTGCGGCAGAGATGGTGTCGGGCTGGATGAGATGGCATCATGGGCCGACTCTCACCCACACACCATAGGTTGGGAACCCCTGCTCTAAGCTCTCTGCGCTTAGCTAAGCTTGTACCTGAGCAGTAGATATCCAATCCACCAGTTATCCTCAAAGCATTATTTGCTTGGCAGAACCTAACAGAGCTTATATTTGTTGAAATAGGATTCAAGATATTGGGGTTACCACCATTTCAAAAGAAGGATGCAGAACAGTAACATTTTCATAGAGTTTGTGGAGGTATTACATTTGAAAAGTGTTTAATTTTTATTTGGCTATTTTTGATGTAATTATAAGACCTTTCATGATTGAACACATTTAAGTGAACACTGTTTTTTCTATCATTCCCAAGGCCTTGGATCATTATGACATTTCATATGCTTTTGAAAGCGTGGCGCCAAAATGGCCACCGTGCTCTTTGCGGGCCCCCCCACCCGGACTCAGACATCCGGGTGAGTTAGGGGGCGTGGCCACCCCTCTATAAAAGGAGTGGCCACGAGGCAGCCGAGCTGCCATTTTAGATTCGCGATGGAGAGAAGTTTTCTCCGTCGCATTCTCTTAGTAGCCCTTCGTACCCGGAGCGGTTTGGCTTACCTCTTTGCTACCGCGGTACTTTGGGCTCAGGAGCTGATCCCTGCATAGGGATCCTTTGGCGATCGATCTTGCTTTTAGGGAGACATGGCTCCCAAGCGAAGGGCCCCAGCAATGAAGCCGCGGCCGAGAGGAAGGACTTTTCCTGGCCCTTCATCAGATGGGGGGCAGCCTGTGGGTCGGAGGACCAGGGCTGCGCCTCCACAGCAGGGCAGCGACCGGACCTTGCCCACTGTTACCAGTGGGGCCGATCAGGCTACCACCTGGCAGCCGGGCGCCAGCTTTCTGGCCAGGCCGGCACAGGCTGGCCCCTCGGGGGCTTCGGCCCTGAGCGTGCCTTTGCAGGGCCCAGGACAAGGTGGCCCAGGGGGGCCTGGTGCAGGTTTCCGCCCCACAGCTACTCCGCGCCCCCCCACGGGCCTGAGTTCTGGGCATGGCCCTATTCTGGCCCTGGCTCCCCTTTTGGGTTGCCGTTTCACCAACTGCTTAGTGGGCCGTCTGGCCCACCCAGCCCACCTGGCCCACCTTACACTGGGGGCTCGGAGGTGGTGGATACTCTAATAGCATGTATAGCAGTGCTGGAAGCATCATTGGGCATTGCCCAGCCATCTTCTGAAGGGGGCGCAACTGCTTCTTCAACTGCGGCCCCTTCGTCGATCCCGGCCAACTCGTCGGCCATGACTCTTCAGTGGGCGGCCAACAGGGTCGAGCTGCTTGAGGCTATCCGGCCAGCTCCGGCTGGTGCCTCGCAGCTCCCCATACAACCTGATGTACAGGCTGGAAGCGGTCAGGTGTGGTCCCAGAGCTCGATGCCAGTCGCGGGCTCTGACGCCCACCGTGGGCCGGAACCCCCGGTGGGGGCGGCTCACGGGGGTGCGACTAGTGAGTATCAGGTTCAATCTAGTGCACCATCACCACTGTCCACTTACACTGGGGGGGTTCAGTGGTCCTGGCCACGTCAAGTCAATGTGGGTGGGCAGCCGCTACCACACTGCCCCATTAACCCCTGGTTGCCAAATGGTCCCTCATTCAGGGCGGGGGTGTCCGCCCCTGGGGCCGTGCCGAACATCACAGGGGCTGTTCAGGTCCTGCTGTGCATACCCTCTATGCAAAATGCACTGTCAATGGCTTTACCGACGGCTGGCTATTTCTTGCCCTTGGGTGATCATTTGTCACAGGTCACAAGGGATAAGATTTGGCAAGAGGAGTACGTTGATATCTTCTCCCTATTGAACTGTGAGCCCACTAAGGAAGAGAGGGAGGGACAGGATGACAGAGACAAAGAGCTGTCCCGTCGTCGTAAGCCACCGCGCACCTGGGCCAACTGGTTACCGGCATACCTCATATATATGGCGGTATACCTGAGTGCCTGGCCAGATCTGGCCATTCCGATGGTCCAATACCTTGACAATATTTACAGGGCGATGGTTGATTTCCCTGGCCCATCGTGGTTGGCTTACGATGAGGAATTTAGAATGAGGGTGAGCCCTGCCAGCAACTGTGGCTCTTGTACATGACTCCCACGCGTCCGGCGCCTGGTGATAGGTACCATTGTGGCCATGCTGTGCAGCGGGCTGCTCCAACACAGGCTCCCCACCAACTGGCGGGGCAGGGGGTTCCAGCCCGCCTGCTGTGTTGGACCTTCTCAGCTAACGGCGTGTGTAATAAGTGCCAGTGTCGTTTCCGACATGAGTGTCCCTCTTGCGCTGGCCCCCACGCTGCCTCCGCATGCACTGCGGCGACAGAGTGGGGACCCCAGCTCGGGCTACGTGCAACCGCACGCATGCATTGGTACGGTAAGCGCGGAATGAGATGGTGGGAACTGTTGCCATTCCTGTTTTCCATCAGGGATGCTGAAACGCCTGATGTCCTTATACTGCACCTCGGTGGCAATGACCTTGCCCAGGTCACTGGCCTTTCCTTAAAATTCATGATCTGCAGTGACCTAGCCTATTTGCATTATGTTTGGCCATCC
Source organism: Bradypodion pumilum (assembly GCA_035047305.1). Classification (NCBI taxonomy): domain Eukaryota; kingdom Metazoa; phylum Chordata; class Lepidosauria; order Squamata; family Chamaeleonidae; genus Bradypodion; species Bradypodion pumilum. The sequence continues at coordinate 97,169,183 of JAWDJD010000001.1, forward strand.
ACGCGGCTGCTATGGTCGGACATCGTGCCGCGACATAATTACAGGGAAGGTATTGACCTCCGTGCCCTTGACCGTGCTCACCGCTCGGTGAACAGGGCTGTTGCCCGGTTCTTGGCAGACAAGGGCTTGGGGACAGCCATCCGGCACCCCAGGATAGATTTGCAAGATTACGATCTCTATGCAGGGGATGGGGTCCACCTGTCGGCCAGAGGTATGAACCTCTTTCTGGAAGATTTGCAAGCAGGCCTGGTGACCGAGCTGATGGTCTGGGGGGGGGGCGGTGAGTCATCATGGACGCCTCCCCGTGTGGCGGGTAGCACTGGTAAGGTAAAGATTTATGACCCATAGGTATCCGGCAGGTTCGCAATTGACTGGCCAACACTTAGACAGGTACAGGGGTAATAGCTTTGGCCGGTCAAGGACGAACCAGGCAAGGGGTGATGGCAGGAGCTTAACAGCCTGCATCACCTTGACATTTAACGGATACATGTCATAGGGTGGGGTCAGTAGATAGTTTATTGACTCCGGTCAACAATTTGTTTGTGTCAACAAACAAATTGATACAAATAGTTACATGTAGCCATTTGCCATTGGCATTTTGGGAGGAACCTTACCAGTGTTACTTCGGCCTGCTTGCCTTAAAGAATTACAATTGGATGATTACACCAATTGAAAGTTATAATTCGGACTAGGGCCTTTCTTTGGGGGGTGCGTCTGCAATGTCAAATAATAATATTTTCAGATAGCGTTTAGAAACATAAGCTGCATTTGTTAAAGGTGTTAGAGGCAAGTCCTCAAAGATTTTTCTCCATTCCAGCAGCAAAAGCTATTCCTTGGCTTATGTATAGTGTACATCCTTCCTCATCCAAGTGCATGATGTAATTTTTCCAAAGGCATCTGTAGGCTGCATGGAGCCAAGGGTCAGGAGAACAGCCAATCTCATTACCAGCTGGTGGTTACATTAAAAGTCATCTAGGTGCTTTCCATGTCCCTAATTAGAATGCAAATCAATATCATCTAACAGCATTCAAACAACAGCTGTTTAAATTTGAAAGTGGGAAAGACAGTATGGTTTTTGGTAGAAAAGGAAAAGAGAGAAAAAAAGAATGTTTCAGTGTCTAAATATTGTGTGTACACCTACAACAATGCCCTATACATGCCACCTCTGCCACATCACCCCTGTCATGCTTTTCATAGAATCATTGGCTCATAAAACCATAGAATAACTGAGTTGGAAGAGGCCTATGAGGCCATCAAGTCCACCCCCTACTCAATGTAGGACTTCAAATCAAAGTAGGTCTCAAAGATGGTTGTCCAATTTTTCTTGAATGTCTCCCGTGTTGGAGTGCTCACTATCTCCCATAGTAATTGGTTCCATTGCCATATTGCTCTAACACAGTTAAGATGTTTTTCCTGATATTCAGCCTATACCTGCTTTCTTGTATTTTGAGCCTGTTATTTCATGCCCTGATCTCTGTGATGACTGGAACAAATCCTGCTTCTCTTTTGTGGGACAGTCTTTCTCAGCTCAACATGCCCAGTTCTTTCGGTCTTTCCTCATGGGGTTTGGTTTTCAGTCCCCTGATCAACTCTGTTGCCCTCTTCTGTACTCATTCCATTTTGCTGGCATCCTTGTTAAAATGTGGTGTCCAAAATTGGGCAGCGTATTCAAGATGTGGTCCAACTAGCGCCAAATAGAGGGGGATTTTGAGACTATTTCTGTTAATATAGCCTAAAATAACTTTTGCCTTTTTTACAGCCATATTTCACTGTTGACTCATATTTAGTTTGTGATCTACAACAATTCCAAGATCCTTCTTGCTTGTAGTATTACTGAACCAAGTACACAATTTGTAACTGTGCATTTGCACCCCCGGGGGTAGAACTTTGCACTTATTGTTTTTAAATTTCATTCTGCTGTTTTCAGCCCAGTGTTCAAGCCTATCAATATATTTTTGAATTTTGTTCCTGTCTTCCAAGGTATTAGCTATTCCATCCAATTTTATATCAAGTACAAATTTGATAAGTACTTCTTGCACTCCCTCAACTAAGTCATCAATGAAAATGTTCAAGAGCAGCAGGTCTGGGGCTGAGCCTTGGCCTACCCAATTGTTATCTCCTCCCAGTTTTAGATGGAGTCATTAATAAGCACTCTATGAGTGCAAGTTGTGCTGTTCATGCAGTATATCCAAGATTTGTTGTTGTTCAGTTGCACAGTCAAGTCCGACCCTTTGCGACCCCATGGACCATCGCACGCCAGGCACCCCTATCCTCCATCATCCTCCTTAACCTGCCCAGCTCTGTGCTTATTGTGTCAACAATACCATCCAGCCATCTCATTCTCTGCTGTCACCTTCTTCTTTTGCCCTCAACCTTTCCCAGCATCAAAGCTTTCTCAAGTGAATCCTCTCTTCTCATTTGATGTCCAAAGTACTTTAGCTTCATCTTCACTATTTGACCTTCCAAGGAGCAGTCAGGGTTGATTTCTTTTAATACCGACCTATTTGTTCTCTTTGCTGTCTAGGATACTCTCAAAATTTTCCTCCAACACCACATTTCAAAGGCATCTATTCTTCTGCACTCAGCTTTCCTTATGGTCCAGCTCTCACAACCATACATTACTACTAGAAACACCATTGCTTTGACTAGGGGGACTTTTGTTTGCAAGGTGCTGTCTCTACTTTTAACTATGTTACCCAGGTTTCTCATAGCTTGTCTCCCAAGAATTAGTCACCTTTTTATTTCCAAGGTTATGAACATACAGATGGTGGCTTTTCACTGCTTATGCTTTTATCAGAACCTGTAAGCAGAATCTACATCAGCCTTTCAGATGCTGTTGGATTGCAGTGCTGAGGGATCATGGGAATTGGAGGACCAGCTACAGTTGTCCACCCATGGTCGGCATGAATAAAGCATAATTATGGGCTCTCTTCAATCAACAGGCTATATCCTAGTTTGCATTGCCAGTGTGATTTAAGGTTCTATTTTTGCTCCTCCCAGCCACCTGTAATGGGATATAGGGCATTCAAAAATTATGCATTATTGGCATCTAAGAGGACAGTAGCTAGCCAAACTAGAAATCTTGGGATCATGGTTTTCTATGGGGAAAAAATCAATAATAATGTAATAATGAATGACAATCATGAAAAAAGTCAAATCCTGTCATAAGGATCACTTGAAAAAGAAACAAATGTGAAATGCCCTTTACGAAAACCCATGGTGTGAAAAGAGTACAGGTGAAGGGCAAAAAGTACAGAAAGTAAAATGATGAAGTAGCTGGAGCAATTGCCCTAAAGAAAAAATTATAGTTGATTGGTCTGGGAAAAGGTGTATAGAAAAGGTGGCATAAAAGAGACAGATTATACATAAAATAGATAGGAAGCTATTGATCATAGCTACTCACGATGGCTATACAGTAAAACCCCTTGAGTTACATAAAAAAAATAATTTTTCCTATGGGTTTGCTTTGAGTTACATAATAAAAATGATTTAAGCAAATGAAAGCGCGGCGCCAAAATGGCCGCCGTGCTCTTTGCGGGCCCCCCCCGGACTCAGACATCCGGGTGAGTTAGGGGGCGTGGCCACCCCTCTATAAAAGGGGTGGCCACGAGGCAGACGAGCTGCCATTTTAGAAATAGCGACGGAGAGGACAAGTTTTCTCCATCGCTGTTTGCTTTCCAGTCTTCGGCTGTTTAGCCCTTGAGCCTTTCCCAGCTGGGAAAGGAGGATTTTAGCACGCAGACCCTTGGTTCGCTTCGCTACTGTGTGCTTTGGCGCTAGGTTTTTGATCCCTCAAAGGGTTCCTACTTTTTCTTTGAAGACATGCCTCCAAAACGGAAGGCACCGGCAATGGAGCCGCGGCCAAAGGGGAGGACTTTTCCTGGCCCTGCGCAGGACGGGGGCCAGCCCAAGGGTCGGAGGACCAGGGCTGTGCGCCCGCGGCAGGGCATTGTACCAGTTTAGTGTCTTGCACGGAAGACAAAGAAGGAGCCGCAGTGGGGGGCTAAAACACAGGTTTATTTCATGGTGGTCAAGATGAACATGTGGTAATGGCGGAGGTACAGCTCATTATATACTGCAGTAAATACATTTGAATATCGTTGCACGGTAGCTCATTGGCTGCTACCGGCGTGACGTCATTCTGAGTCACTCCCATCTTCTCCAGGTGATCCTCGCGCGGGAAAGGTTCCTGCGGCTGCCGGTGATTTGGGGAATGTGAACCATGTGAGCTGAACGCTCGCAGCTGCCCTCTATGGGCAGCTTACTCGCATTCCTTAAACAGCTGGGTTACATTGTAATTATTGTCAGGTTACATTCATACATTCTTAAAGTAATACTGTTACATACACAACACTCCTTCCCCCTAGGATGGGACGAAGTCCCTCAACCATTGTGGCTTCCCGCACGTGCGCTTGGGGCGTGCAGCTGCGTGGTTTAGCACAGGGGAACTAGGGGCTCTGAGTTCCGCAGAGTCTCGTCCTGCAATGGAAAGGGGGGACTCATTAGTCGTTCAGCGGGGACTCTGCGACAACCTTGCATTGGGAGAAGGGAATGGAACATACAGCTGAGAGGTAAAACCCAGCCTGTTGCCCGTGGCGCCCGGGGACCCCCCCAGCACGAACCTCAGAACCGACGAGGAGACCCTTGTTTCCTCCCCCTGGTCCCTTGCGCCTGCAACCGGCGTCCTTGCCCCACTCCCTGCTGCCTGACCCGGAGTTCTAGGGGATGGAGAGCGTGAACTTCCCCCAGCTGCCTGGCTCGGGGGGCTTGGTGATATGGTATACTCTAAAACAAAAGGGCTGGGGGGACTGGAGGTACCAGGGGCTGAACTGAAACCCCTCTTCTCGCTCGGACGGGTGGGGGACCACTCCGCGACACCCCCCTGGTACGGTAACGTAAAATCAAACTCATTCCACTCTTTCAAAGTATCCTCCTCCTCGGCTGAGAAGCCAGGGTATGCATTTGTACCTGAGGATGCCGCCGTGTCTCCCCCTTGGGTTACGCGGGTGGGGGAGGACCCTAACGCTGATTCCCCGTCACTAGTGACTCGCCTTCTGAGTTGGTCAGCGTGCCTTCTGCAGAGTAGACCTGTGCGAGTCTCGACCCTATAGGACACTGGCCCCGTTTGTTCAATGATCGTCCCTGGAACCCACGTTGGTCCCGAAACCGCATAGTTTCTGCAGTACACCGGGTCCCCTACCGAAAAACTTTTGGAACTCTCTACCACTATATTCCTCCCTTCATCCTCCATCCTGGTCGGATCCAACCGATCAAAAACAGTTACCGGCCGCCTCCTCATGAGGAGCTCTGCCGGCGAAAGTCCAGAAACTAGGGGAGTTGCCCTATAACAGATGAGGAACTGACACAGTTGGAGGTTCAACTCACCGGGACCCATGCGCCGCAGTGCGTCCTTCGTAGTGCGCACTTGGCACTCTACCTGACCGTTTGTGGCGGGGTGAAATGGGGCAGCGGTAATGTGGCGGATGGCATTTCTCTCGATAAATGCCTTGAATTCCGCAGAAGTGAAGGTACTAGCGTTGTCGCTAACGAGGATGTCCGGTAGGCCAAAACAACTAAACACCCTGCGCAAGTGTTTAATGGTTGCGGCAGATGAGGTGCTAGTCATGGGGATCACTTCCAGCCATTTGGAATACGAGTCGAGTATCAGCAGAAACATGGACCCGCGGAAGGGGCCAGTGAAGTCGACGTGTATCCGGGACCATGGCCCCCGGGCCGTGTCCCATTCCCTATGGGATAGCCTGGACTCCTCGGGCCGAGAGCTCTGGCAGCTCTCACATGTGCCCACTAAATGCTCTATTTCAGCGTCTATCTGGGGCCACCAGAAGTAGCTCCTTGCCAGCGCCTTGGAGCGCACTATTCCCGGGTGGCTGGTATGCAGTAGCCTCAGCACCTTCGCCCGCAACTTTTCGTGGATAACCACCCGCTGGCCCCAGAGCAAACAGCCCCTTTCAAGGGAAAGCTCTACTCTACGCCTGAAAAATGCTTTGAAGTGCTCCTCGGGGGGAGTTGCGGGCCACCCTTTCCTTACCCAGGAACTGACTTGGGCCAGGATCTTGTCGGCCGCCGTGGCTTTGGCGAGGTCTGCCGGCACTATGGGGGGTGAGTCGAGGGACTCGATCAGCAGAACTTGATGGTCCTGCTCTACCTCGCATGCAGGATCTCCTAAACTAGGGAGAGGAGACCGGGACAGTGCGTCCGCGTGAGAGATCTCCTTCCCTGGGCGATAGACTAGCTCATACTGATAGGCATTAAGGAAAATCGCCCAGCGTAACATTCGGGGGGATAGGATTTGTGGGGTGAGCTTGCCCGCGGTAAAGATTCCCAGGAGGGGCTTGTGATCCGTCACAACCGTGAACTCGCGGCCATATAGGAAATCGTGGAACTTTTTTGTTCCCACGATGATGGCTAGGGCCTCCCTATCTGTTTGCACGTAGTTGCGCTCTGCCTTTGAAAGGGACCTGGAGTAGTACGCAACCGGGGCTTCCCGCCCGCTCTCTAACACGTGGCACAGCACCGCCCCCACCCCCACTGGGGATGCATCACAGACTAAAACCACTGGCCTCCTTGGATCAAAATGGGTCAGTACCGCATCCGAGGACAGAAGCATTTTGAGCTCCCTGAACGCTTTCTCTTGCCTGTCTCCCCACCGCCAAACCGCCTCTTTCTTTAGTAGCGCGTGCAGTGGCTCCGCAACAGATGCCTTCCTTGGCAAAAAGGAGTGGTAAAAGTTGAGGAGCCCCAGGAATGACTGCAGCTCCGGCTTCGCAGTGGGGCGAGGGGCGTTTTGTACAGCCGCAACCTTGGACTCGGAAGGCTTGATGCCCTCCGGGGTTACCTTGAACCCAAGAAACTTAACCTCCCTTGCAAAAAATACACATTTGTCCCTTCTTAGTCGAAGTCCCGCTTTCTCGAATACTGAAAGGACCCCGTCTAGTCTCCTCGCTAGCTCTGATTCGCTCCCCGCTGTTATCAAGACGTCGTCAAAATATGGGAGCATGCCTGGAAGCCCCTTTAAAAGGCGTTCTACAAGGGACTGAAAGATCCCAGGGGCCGAATTCACGGCGAACTGCAGGCGCGTTATTTTAAATGCCCCCTTGTGCGTAACGATGGTTTGCGGGCAGCAGCAGCTGGGGTTACTGTGAGCTGCTGATACGCTTGCGCCAGGTCTAGCTTGGCGAAACACCTCCCCCCATGCAACGTGGGCAGTAAATGGCTAACCACCGGCACCGGATATGCATTTGGCCGAATGGCCTTGTTAATTGTACATTTGTAGTCAGCGCAAATCCTGACCTCCCCATTTGATTTTAGGGCCGTAACAATTGGAGTCTCCCACTCCGCTGAATCAACTGGAACCAAAATCCCCTGCCCCACCAATTTGTCCAGCTCCACCTCAATCTTGTCCTTGAGGGCGAAAGGCACTCTTCTTGGCTTGAGGCGTATGGGTCGGATTTCTGGGTCCAATTCAAAAGAAACTGGGGGCCCCTTGTAAGTCCCGAGCCCCTTCTTGAAAACATCCGGGTGCGCATCGCACACGTCCTGCATTGGGTCAGTCTCTATGGCGTTAATGCCGAACAGTTCAATTCCCAGGAGGGCAAACCACTGGGTTCCCAAAAGGCAACATCTTCCCCCCTTGAGAACCACTAAGGGCAGTTTCTCCGTGTAATTTTTGAACTTCACTGTGAAGTTCCCCACCCCCAACACTGGGATCCCGTAGCCCTGCATGTCCCACAAGTGTAATTTCATGGCCCGCAGCTTGGGCCGCGCATTTGGGGGAATGCGCATGAACTCCTTTTGGGACAGGATGGAGTAGGACGACCCCGAGTCTATTTCCATCCTCACTGGAACCCCTTGTAACAGTACCTCTACGTAGAAACGCCGGTGCTCCAGGCCCACGCGGTTCACACCTTCCACGCCGTCGTTGGCTGAGACCTTTCTGATGCCGGCCGCCTTCCGCTGATGTGCTCGAGGGTGTTTCGATGCGCCCTTGTCCTCAGTTCACCCATGCCTGCAGACTCTGGCGATGCGGCCCTTCCGACCGCAGCTGTGGCACTCGGCCTTCCGGAATGGGCATCTCGTCCGGTCGTGAGATGCCCCACAGCCGTCGCAACGGCGGCCTTGTCGCTCGCTGGTCTGGTGCTTCTCCCCACGTTTCTTTACCTTCTGGACGTCGTCGTCCTCGCTGGAGCAGGAGTCCGCCGTCGTGGACGACTCCTCGGAGGTCGCTGGAGTGCCTGTGGGCGACCGGGGTGCCCGCCAGGCCGTCTTCGCTGCACGGGTGACTTGGCCCTCTCGGTTGCGGCCCCTCGGGACTTGAACACTCTGACCCTGCTCCTGGCTGCCTTGGCTGCTTGGGCTTCCCGCAGTACCTCGTTGAACGTGAGGCGATGGTCGCGGGTCATCAACTTCCTCTGGACCTCTTCGTCCCTCAGGCCACACAGCATGCGGTCTCGGAGGGCCGTGTCTAGGTCCTCCCACTGGCAGTTGACCACCGCGAGCCTGAGGGCCGCCGCGTAGGTGGACACGGACTCCCCCGGGCGCTGGTGCCGCCTGTGGAACGCGACCCTGGCCGGGAAAATCGAGACTGGAGGCTGGAAGTGTTTGCCCAGTAGCGCCAGGATGCGGTCGATGGGCACCACGTCTACGTTCCGGGGAGCCACCAGGTTGATCAGGATACGCAGCGTGGCCGGCCCCACCTGGGCAAGGAAGTGTGAGCGCATCTTTGCGTCGTCGTCGATGCCTGCAGCATCCATCGCGTGCCGAAACTGGCACTCGTGAGGGGCGTGTCAAGATGGAGGGCTGAGAGGGGCAAACTTTTCTCCGCTCGGAATGGAGAGAAATGAAAGTGACTTTTAAAAGTGAAAATAGCTCCTGAAATTGGCAAAAAAATGGATTAGAAAAAATAGAAGGAAAAATAGATACGGAAAATACTTTGGAGGCTCCAAAGCAGCGCTGGGAAAGGGAGATAAATTAGAGTTTCGATCTTGGAGAGAGCGAGGGGAGGGGCGACCTATAATGGCGACGAGTCCCCGGAGCTCTTAAAAGAAAAGCGGATAGATTGGAAACAAGAGGAGATCGTCGTCCCGGTGAAATTGATTAAAAGTCTGGGCAAAGAGGATAAGCGGACGATCGGATCGAAAAGGGCAACCTCGGCGGGGTGTGAAAGAGGTAAGCTGAAGCGGACCTCGCCCGCCCCCACCACCCCCTCGATCGGAGACGGCCGGAGCTTTGTGGAGCTGGACAAGAATAAAGGGGAGAAGTGGAGAAAGCAAGACGGTGAGCATTTTTGCAAAGACTTTCAAAGAGGTTAAGGGGAAGAAAAGAGACTGAGACTTTCCGTATTGAGTTTTGCCGGTGAGAGCTGATAAAGCAGCGGCTAAGTAAAGAGAACAATAGAGCTACTTCCTGCTTTTCTTTTTTCTTATTCCCTTTTTTCTTTTTGCTCCCCTCTCTTTGTCGTTATGTAAGCTGTGGACTTGGAGTATTGGCTTTTAAAGAAAAAGGAGCGGGTTTAAGTGTGCCCCTGCATATATTTTTTTTTGGAGCTATAAAGTGAAGCAAGATGGTGCTGTGGGCTAGAGCCTAGGGAAATAAACTGCCGTTAACCTGAAACTTTGGAGAGCAGGAGCCTGAATCCGTCAGTGTTTTTTACTTTTGTATTTATCCCATAACAGCAAGATAAAGTGGGCTCTCCCTCCAATTATTTTTTGAGCTAAAGTCTGAAGACACTTTCTAACTGCTTTTGTTTTAACTCCCCTCTTTTACTGCTTGTGGAAATTTTTATATTTTTCATTATTAAAAATTTTTACCTTTTTTTTCTTTTCTCTTTTTTCTTTTAAATATAAATATAATTTTTCTTTTTGGTCCTTTTTGTTTTACCATTTCCCTTTTTATTTTTATCTCCCTCCCCCCTTTTTTTCTTCTGTTTTAAATATTAAAATATTTAAAATATCTAAAATTTAAGAGGGAAAGTAATGAGGCCTAAATTGGGATACTGACCTTTTTCCCACCATCACCCTCATATAGAGTGAGATCTGGGTGATTACCTGTGTGTGCATGTGTGTGCATATGTGTGTGTAAATACACACACATATATATCACAGGGAGGGAGGGGGAGGGGGAGGAGAGGATAAGGGTTAAGTATTATACTTTGAAATAAATATATTGAAATTGGTTAGATTTAAAATATAGTGTGAATTTTGAATGATAAATTGTTTATGTAAACTGATAAAAGCGAAGCAGTTAGAAATACATTTGGATGAAACGGCAGGGGAGAGGGAAAGAGAAGGAGAAGAAATTGGCTTGGACAAGAGGGCAAAGACCAACGTCCTCAGATAGGAGTTTCAGAAGGCTTACAAGGTTGGATGAGGAGGAAGAGGAGATGAAGAAAACAATGCAACAGGAAATAAAGGACTTGGAGGAACAGGAGACAGTGAAGAAGATGGCACAGCAATTACAACAACAACAGCAACAGAAGACAATAATATCGCCAACTACTGTTGCTCCATCTGCGGTAAAATCAATTGTGATAACAACAGCGAAAGTTACAACAACAACGACAGCTACGACAACTGTAACAACTACAGCGGCAATAGCAGGGACAGCACCAACAACGATAGTAACCACAGCCACAGCAACAACACCAACATCGGCAATGGGGGAGGGGCAAGGATTTAAATCTGAATTTGAAAGCTTAAATGAGAAATTTGATAAACTGGGGAATAATATTGGAAAAATGATTGCCCAAATTAAATTGGACATGAAACAAGAACTGCAAGATACGATAGGAAATCTTGTGAAGGAAATCAACGGCCTGAAGGAGGATACAAATAACCTCAAAAAAGAACAAGAAGTCATTAAAAAAGAACAGATAACGATTAAAGCAGAGGTTATGGATTTGAGAAAGAGAGAAAAGGAGAGAGAAAATAAGGTTGGAGATCATGAAAAGAGATTAGAAAATGTGGAAGAACAACTAAGACGAGCAAACGTCATAATTCGAAAATTCCCAGAGAATTCTCCAGATAAATTAAAAGAAAGAATAGTGAAATGGCTTGATGAAATTATGGAAGATGGTTTCACGCCGCAGGAGGTTGTAAATGTATTCAGATTGGGATCAAGAAGAGGTAAAACTGGGTCAAGGAATGTCATGTTAAAATTTGCTAATGTGTCTGATAAACTGCGTTTAATGGCGCTTATACGGGAAAAAGGAACAGAGGTTCTAAAAGTGGAAGGTCATGAAATTGAAGTGTATAATGACATTCCAATTGAGGATCGATTTTGGAGACAATCGATGAAGCCAATTACAAAACGATTTCAGGAAAAGGGAATAAGGTACAACTGGAAATTTCCACGACAATTAAGCTTTTTTTATTTGGGAAGACGTTATTTAATTAGTGAGGGTCCTAATGTCTTGGATGCAATGACAGATGCTAAGTTAGTGGAAGCAGGAACCAAAGAATGGCTTGATTTGAAGGAAGAATTGATTATATCTGGTGGTTATAGAAGACGAGATAGTAATGGAAATGAGAATATGCCTAAAGGGGCGGAAGGAGGAATTGATCCGGGTGGGGAGTAGTTTCTGATCTCTCCCAAGCTCCTATGATTGAACGCACCCACCCTCCCCTCTCTGAACCCCAGAGGCCATTTGTTAAAAGAAAATGGGGAGGGATAGTAGTAGATTGTTCAATGTAATTTTTTTAGATGTTTTCTTTTTTCTTTTTTTTCTTACTTATTTGTATAAGGTGAAGGAAATGTTATATGTTAATCACAGGTCCGTAGGAGGAAGCGGGAAGTGTAAAAAATGGTGGGAGAAGCACAATAAATGAGGAATGTAAAAGTAATGACATGGAATGTGAAAGGTACTGGCTGTCAAGTGAAGAGAAGGAGGTTGGAAGCGGCGCTTAGGAAAGACAGACCGGATATAATCTTTCTTCAGGAGACCCATCAGAATTCGGAAAAATCTAATAAGCTATTTCTAGGATGGACTCAAGTTTATGAAAAAGCATACGGTTCTTCAAAGGCCAGGGGGGTCGCAACTTTGATATCAAATAGATTGGGATTTGAGATGATAAAAAGTATATCAGACCCAGAAGGTAGATATCTAATAATAAAGGGAAAAATAGAGGAAGAAGAAATAACGTTGGTGAACCTGTATGTACCAAATGAACACCAAAATAGTTTCTTAAATAAGGTATACCGAATATTAGAGAAGGAAAAAACAATAAAAATGATTGTCGCGGGAGATTTTAATTTAATAGGATCAAATATAGATAGTACAAATACAACGAGATGTGTAGGTGGAAATAAAATGCATGTGTTAAACAATTGGGTGAAATCCCTGGGGTTGAAAGATACATGGAGGGCACTTAAAGGATTGGAAAGAGCCTATACATACTTTTCACAAGTGTATAATACATATTCCAGAATAGACTATATATTTGTTACGGATAATTTGATAAGTAATTTAGATGGTATAGAAATAGGAATTTTCAAAGAATCGGATCATGCAAAAGTTTTGTTGGAAATGAAGATAGATGCTATAAAGAGCATGAAAAATTGGAGATACGATGTTAGATTGTTTAGAGATAAAAAGTACAAAGATCAAATGGTAGAAAAATGGGAAGAAAATTGGAAATGGAACGATACAGGGGAAGTAGGAATAGGCATAGTATGGGATACAATGAAAGCAATATTTAGGGGTGAAAGTATTAAGATGGCAAGCATTAAAAATAAACAATTAAAAATTAAACAAGAAGAAACTGAAAAAGAGATTAAAAGGCTACAGGAGGAACATGCAAGAACTAAGGATAGAAAGGCTTACGAAAGGATGCAGGGATTAAGGAAGGAACTAATAGGAAATGACATGGAAAAGGTGAAAAGAGATTTAATATATTTAAAAAGAGAATATTTTGAATATAGTAATAAAAATTCAAAATTATTGGCAAGAGCGGCTAAAGAAAAAAGAAGTAGAAGGGAAATAGGGATTTTGGTAGATAAGGAAGGTATAAGATATAATAAGACTAAAGACAAATGTAAACTGATTAGAGAATTTTATCAAGATTTATACTCAAAAAAGAAGATAAATATAGATAAATTAAAGGATAGATTGGAGATGCAAATCAAGAATAAAATTAGTCAGGAGCATAAACAAAGAATGGAAGAATTAATAACTGAAAAAGAGATAAAAAAGGTAATAAACAAATTGAAATCAGATAAATCACCCGGAGAAGATGGATTACCCGCTGAATTTTATAAAGAGTTTAAGGATATAGTAATCCCGAAATTGTTAAACTTGTATAATGGGATTCTTAATGGGGAACAGTTACCTGTATCTTGGTATAGAACAATAATTGTCTTATTACCAAAACCGGGAAAGGATCTAGAAAAAGTAGAATCATATAGACCCATCTCCCTGATAAACCAAGATGCTAAGATTTTTACTGCAATATTGGCAAACAGATTAAATAGTTTCATGGATAAATATATAAATAAAGACCAGGCCGGATTCGTGAAAGGGAGACATATGGCGGATTTAGTAAGGCGAGTACTAGATTTAATAGATGTGGCAAGACAAAATAAAGAGAAAGTAGGATTATTATCGTTAGATATCTTTAAAGCTTTTGATTCCTTACAATGGGTAACAATTAACGAGATAATTAAGAGTTATGGATTCGGTAACAGGTTTGTAAAAACAATAGAACAATTATACCAACAAGGATATGCTAAAATTAGGGTCAATGATGGCCTTACAGAGGAACTGAGACTAGAGGCAGGAACAAGGCAAGGGTGTCCCTTATCTCCAATACTATTTATTATGGCAATGGAAATATTAGCCAATACAATAAGGGAAGATAAAAGTATAGAAGGAATAATGGAAAATAAAATTAGTCTATACACAGATGATACTTTATTAATTATGAAACAACCTAGAAGAACTATGGAAAGGATTCAAAAACATTTAAAGAATTTTGAACAAATTACAGGTCTGAAGGTAAATTGGGAAAAATCTGAATTGATTCTAAGTAATATTGGAAAGGAAGAACAAGAGAAAATTAGAGATGAATTTAAATTGCAGATCAAAGCGAATTTGAAATATCTAGGGATAATTATTTCCGATAAGTTAGAGGATTTGAAAAGATTAAATTGTGATAAACAAAAGAAGGAACTTAAGGTTAAAATTTTACAGTATCAAAAACTGAAGTTGTCTTGGTTCGGCAGAATAGCATTGACTAAAATGATGTTATTACCAAAACTAAATTTTTTATTTGATGCCTTACCAATTCAACTGACGGATAAAGATATTGAGGAATTCCAAAAATTATTTAATAATTATTGTAATGGGGGACGTAGAGTTAGAATTTTAAAGAAAATGTGGTATTTATCTCAAAAAGAAGGGGGCTTAGGAATACCTAGCCTAAAGAATTATTACAAAGCATTCCAGATAAAGAACGTAGTTAAGATTTTGATGAAGGAGTCGATTATTTGGGAAGAAATCGAAATGAAGAAAATAAAGGAAGAGGGTAAGAGCCTCTTTTTAGATAAGGAAATAGGAAAAATATTGGTTAAAAATAGAATGATGAAATCAATGTTGGGAGTATGGAAGAAAATTAAAATGAAATTGGCCCCAAATATTTCACCGATTATTGAATTAGAAGATTTGAAAAAGTTCCCAATAAGTATGGATAATGAGATGAAAGAACTACTGTTGACAAATAAGGTTCTCCTGTTGAAAAATTGGATACGAGTTTGTAAAGATGATGAGAAGAAAAGAGAGTTATATACCCGGATGAAGTTGAATTGGTTTCAGATAGCAATGCTGAACAAGTGGAATAATAAATATTGGAGGGAACGGAGCTTGGAAAGAGATAGGACGGAATTTGAGGAATTAGTATGGAAAATAAGGAAGGGGGAAATTGGAATTAAAGGGTTGGTTAGTAAAATTTATAAAATAATAAATGTAGAAGGTAAACCACAAGAAATATTAAGAAATACATGGGAACAGGATCTGAATATGAAGATAACGGAAAAGGAGTGGCAAAATAAATGGAGAAAAAGAATCATGAGATCCCTGTCGGTTAGAATAAAGGAACATAATTTTAAAATGTTATGGAGGTGGTACCTGACCCCTATGAAATTACATCAGATAGATAAGAAGAATAATAAAATGTGTTGGAGGTGTAAAAATACCCTGGGTACATATGTTCATATGTGGCACGATTGTAAAGTGGTAGAAAATATTTGGTTAAAAATTGAGACCGAGATAGGAAAAATCTTGGAATTGCGTCTTAAGTTGGGGCCGGGCACCACCCTATTGACCGATGTTGATAATGTTAATATAGACAAAGATAAGAAAGAGTTGTTGTCAATGATGCTTGTAATGGCAAGAATGTGTATTGCAAAAAATTGGAAAAGTGAAGTAACGTTAAAGGTGGAAGATTGGTACGGGCAGATGTGGGATCTCGCATTGAATGAAAAACTAACATGGGAGTTAAACTTTAAGAAAGGTATAGTAAAAGAAAATAGATTCTGGAATATATGGCGAAAATTCGTTGAATATTCATTGACGAGAGAAGGAACACATAAATTGACACCAGACCAAATGAAATTTTGGGAATAATAGAAACGAATGGGAGATCCCACAACCTCCTAGGACAATGTATATAGCACTGGGTGACAAAGTATATAATTGTATGTAATATATAGTTTGTATTTTTTTTCTCTTCCTTTATATGAATGTAATGTGGTTTTTCTCTTCAGGGTGAATGTATTCAATGTATTTTTGCTCATTTTTTTCTTTATATATGTATCGTATTGTATTGTATTGTAACGTTATGAATGTATTAACTTTGTAATTTGTCTGAAAAATTAATAAAAAATATATTTAAAAAAAAAAGAAACTGGCACTCGTACAGCTCCCATTGTTCTGGGTCGCTGATATCAAATTGATGAGTCTTGACCTTGGGATGCGCCATATCCCACCTTCGTCACCAATTTAGTGTCTTGCACGGAAGACAAAGAAGGAGCCGCAGTGGGGGGCTAAAACACAGGTTTATTTCATGGTGGTCAAGATGAACATGTGGTAATGGCGGAGGTACAGCTCATTATATACTGCAGTAAATACATTTGAATATCGTTGCATGGTAGCTCATTGGCTGCTACCGGTGTGACGTCATTCTGAGTCACGCCCATCTTCTCCAGGTGATCCTCGCGCGGGAAAGGTTCCCGCGGCTGCCGGTGATTTGGGGAATGTGAACCATGTGAGCTGAACGCTCGCAGCTGCCCTCTATGGGCAGCTTACTCGCGTTCCTTAAACAGCTGGGTTACATTGTAATCATTGTCAGGTTACATTCATACATTCTTAAAGTAATACTGTTACATACACAACAACCAGCCTTGCCCACAGATACCGGTGGGGCTACTCAGGCTGGCACTTGGCAGCCGGACTCCAGCTTGGTGGCTGGCCAGCTACAGGCCGGCCCCTCAGGGGCTTCGGCCCCCGGCCTGCCGTTACCGGCCATGGGTCAGGGCAGCGTGACATACAACCCGTTCCCCCTCCGGCCCCTCATGGGCCGGAGTTTTGGGCATGGCCCTATTCTGGCCCTGGCTCGCCTTTCAGGTTACGTTTCCAACTGCCTAGTGGGCTGTCCGGCCCACCCGGCCCGCCTTATGCTGGGGGCTCTGTGGCAGTGGATGCTCTGTTAGCACGTTTGGCAGTGCTGGAAGCATCCTTGGGCATTGCACAGCCTCCTGTGGAGGGGGGGGGGCGCTTCTATTTCTTCACCAGGGGCCCCTTCATCGACCCCGGCTACCTTCAGCGGGCGGCCAACAGGGTCGAGCTGCGTGAGACGGTCCAGCTGGTGTCTCGCAGCTCCCCGTTCTACCTGATGTCCAGGCTGGGAGCAGTCGGGGGTGATCCCAGAGCTCGATTCCAGTCACGAGCTCCGACGCCCGCCGTGGGCCGGAACCCCCGGCGGGGGCGGC
Source organism: Bradypodion pumilum (assembly GCA_035047305.1). NCBI lineage: Eukaryota > Metazoa > Chordata > Lepidosauria > Squamata > Chamaeleonidae > Bradypodion > Bradypodion pumilum. The sequence continues at coordinate 97,186,181 of JAWDJD010000001.1, forward strand.
TCACGGGGGTGCACCTAGTGAGTATCAGGTTCAATTTAAGTGCACCAACACCACAGCCCACTTACAGTGGTGGGGTTCAGTGGCCCTGGCCTCATCAAGTTGATGCGAGCGGGCATCAGTTACCATCTTATCCCAGTATCCCATGGTTTCTAAATGGTCCCTCGTTAAGGGCGTGGGTGTCCGCCCCTGGGGCAGTGCCGAGCATCGCAGGGGCTGTCCAGGTCCTGCTGCGTATGCCCTTTATACAGAATGTGCCGTCGATGGCTTTGCCGACGGCTGGTTATTCCTTGCCCCTGGGTGATCATTTGTCGCAGGTCACGAGGGATAAGATCTGGAGGGGAGTACGTGGATATTCTCCCTATTGAACTGTGAGCCCACTGAGGAAGAGAGAGAGGGACAGGACGACAGAGACTAAGAGCTGTCCCGTCGTCGTAAGACACCGCGCACATGGGTCAACTGGTGGCCGGCATACCTTATGTATATGGTGGTATGCCTCAGGGCCCGGCCTGATTGGGCCACCCCGATGGTTCAATCCCTTGATAATATTTACAGGGCGATGGTTGATTTCATGGGCTCATCGCAGTTGGCTTACGATGAGGAATTTGGATGAGGGTGGCCCTACATCCTGAGATGAGGTGGGATGAGCCCTGTCAGCAATTGTTGCTCTTGTAAATGACTCCCACGTGACTGGCACCTGGTGATAGGTACCATTGTGGTCATGCTGTGCAGCGGGCTGCTCAGACACAGGCTCCACGCTAACTGGTGGGGCAGGGGGTTCCGGCCCGCCTGCGGTGTTGGACCTGCTCAGCTAGCGACGTGTGTACTAAGCACCAATGTCGTTACCGACTTGGGTGCCCCCTTTTGCGCTGGCCCCTACACCGCCTCCGCGTGCCCGCGGGTTGATGGGTTATGGGGCAGAGGTAGGGGTGCACAGGGGCGATCAGAGCTCCGTCTGACGGAACTAGCCATGTCAAAGCCCCCCCTCCCCAATTAGTGTACTCATGCTGGAGCGGTGGCACTCAGCTTATCCAAGAAGGGATGATGCGGGGTACCTGCTGGAGGGTTTTCAATGGGGCTTTTGTATTCTATTCGGGGGTGTTAGGGGCCCCAAGATGCTACTAATCTAGTTCCCTTGAAAGGTAGCGAAGAGGTTGCTCCATTGAGCACAGCTAAGGGAGTTGAGGCTATGAGAGTAGCGGGCCCCTTCTTGGAACCACCTTTCCTAATTTGAAGGTCTCCCCTATGGGGCTAGTACCGAGGTAGAACCAGGGTGAATGTCGTTTAATCCTCCTTTTAGCTTACCCTGTGGGTTCTTCGGTCAGGGAAGCCATTCCCGATGACCTTTTTCAGTCAGGTGAATGTCGTTTATTCAGCCCCTAAGGGTGGTACACTCATGCGGTCCCGGTGCTTTCCTGGCACAGTCTGATATGCACTCGGCTTTACGTTTATTGCCTGTGCACCCAGGGGATTTTGAGCTATTGGGTTCCAGGTTCCAAGGGGAATTCTACTTAGATAAGGCCATGCCTTTTGATTGCTCTATTCCATGTTCGGCATTCGAACGATTCTGTACTTTCATTCAGTGGGCCTTTGCTCGCAGGTCGGGGTCCCGGTCTCTAGCACATTACCTCGATGACTTTTGTTTCGGGGGTGAACGGGGCTTGGACACGTGCACGTGTCTCCTCATTACATTTCAGACACTCATGTGGGAACTGGGTGTCCCCTTAGCGCCTGAATAGACCGAGGGCCCAGCTATTACGGTCACATTTATAGGCTTTGGAATTGACTCTGTCGCACAGGCATCTGGGTTACCCAGGGATAGGTGGCTCGGATCTCTGCGGCGATTTTGGCATTGATTGCCAAACATAACGTGTCCCCTTGTGAGCTGCAGCTACTTCATGGCCACCTTAACTTTGCCTGCAGGGTGGTTACACCCGGCAGAGCATTGGCCAGGCGCTTGTGTGACGCCATGGCTGGCCTGTTAAACGTCACCACAGGGTCCGGCTGATCAGGAGCATACGGGCGGACCTTCCGGTCTGGCTCAAATTCCTCCATGGATTTAACGGGGTCTCTTCCTGGAGATCGGACCTTATGGTCTGCCCTAGATTTCAAGTACGGTCGGATGCCTCTGACTCCCTGGATTATGAGGGTTTACTCTGAGGGTAGGGGGACTTACGACCGCGGGTTTCATGCATGGCTGGGCACGGATCGCCTCCGCGATCTTACCTTCCTTGAGTTTCTTCCCAAATTGGGGAGCACTGATGCTATGGGGCGACGAGTGGGCCAACTTAGTGGTCCATTTTTGGTGTGAAGATGCGGCAGTGGTGCACATTGTCGACACCCAGACGTGCAAATCCCCCAGGGTCAGGGCAATGGTTTGTCAAGTCTCTTGAGAAGCCTACGCCTAAATGTGCTGTTCAGGGCCAGACATGTCCCAGGTATTAATAACAATATTGCTGATGCTTTATCCCGCCTGCAGATCCCCCGGTTCCGTTCCTTGCTCCGGAAGCAGAGGAATTACACTCGCCACTACCGGCCGATATTTGGACATTTGGCGAGGAGAGGTGAACCGGGCTTGTCATTGGCACCTCGCACTCGTAAGGCATATCAACATGCTTTCATGTGATTTAGGACTTTTTGCGAGTAACTACAGTTACCTCAAGTGTGGTCAATACCTGTGGACCAGGTTTTACAATGCATGTTTATCTTCGCAGTCAGGGTTTGGCCCCCCCGTACTATAGCCTTCAGGCTTTTGGCATTGGCATTTATGGCCAACGTGGGGGGGGGGGTCAATGACTGTGTGAGTTACTTCCGTATGCGTCATGTTTTGGAGGGGTGGACACGTGAACGTGTCCGCCGCCCGGACACGCGTCACCCCAGTTCGCCAGAGTTTTTGACCCACCTTGCAGGAGGCTGGCATTACTTATGTTCGGATAGGTGTGAAGTGGCTCTTGGTCACGCAGCTACCACGGTAGCCTTTTTCGAGCACTCCGCATCAGTGAGTGGGTGCCAGAGTTGGTACCATCTGTGTAAGGCGGATGTGTCTCGTAGGGCACTGGAACTCGACGATGTCTCTGTCACACATGTGTGGGCTCAATTGGGGATACGGTCCTCAAAGGTTGTTCAGCACGGCGTAGGCAGTGGAGTCAGACTGCTACGAAGTTTTATTGGAGACATCTGTCCGGTTGGTGCCCTACATGAATTTTCAACAGTGCCTGCTGCGCGCCCCAGCCTGTTTTTCTGCCACCAGGATAGGTCTACCCTTACCAAAGTAAAGTTACTGAAGGTGACCGGTGCTGCGCTTCCCGGTGTGGGGGCCCGTTTTGGCACCCATTTATTTAGGATAGGCGTCGCGTTGATCGCTGCTACGTTTGGGGTACTCGGAGGTGGATATGCGTGTACGCGCAATTTCTTATATGTACGTCCCCTCACTGCAGGAGTACCTAGTTATGTCCTTCACCTCTTCTCCTCTTTTACAGATCCTGTGCGTGTCTGCACACCGGTGGCAGTGGGGCTGGTGGGCCGCAGCTATGTACACTGGGCAGCAGTATATGCTGCGGCGACAGAGAGTGGACCCCGACTTGGGCTGTGTGCATCCACACGTATGCAATGGTATGGTATGCGCGGCACAAGGGGGCGGGAACTGTGGCCATTCCTGATGTCCGTCAGGGATGCTGGACCGCCTGATGTTCTTAATAGGCACCTCGGCGGCAATGATCTTATACGGATCACTGCTATTCCTAAACTGTCGGGGGGCAGTGACCTGGCGTTTTATATCATGTATGGCTTACACACGGTCGCTATGGTCTAACATCGTGCCGAGACACCAATTTAGGGGAGAGGTGGATCTCCGTGGTTCGGACTGCTCCGGAAGTCAGTGGACAGGGCTGTTGCTCGGTCCCTTGCTGAGCATGGCTGGGAGACAGCCATTGGACACCTGCGGATAGGCTTACAAAAAATTTTTTGCTGGTAGGCAGGAGAAGGGGTCCACCTGTCGGCTGGAGGTATGTACCTCTTTCTGGATGTGGTGCAAGCAGGCCTGGCGACCGAGCTGACGGTCTGGGGGGGCGGTGAGTCATCATGGACGCCTCCCCGTGTGGCGGGTAGCACTGGTAAGGTAAAGATTTATGACCCAGAGGTATCCGGCAGTTTCGCAATTGACTGGCCAACACTTAGACAGGTACAGGTGTAATAGCTTTGACCGGTCAACGACGAACCAGGCAAGGGGTGATGGCAGGAGCTTTTCAGCATACATCACCCCGTGATTTGATGGATACACGTCATAGGGTGGGGTCAGTAGATAGTTTATTGACTCGGGTCAACAATTTGTTTGTGTCAACAAACAAATTGATACAAATGGATACATTGTAGCCAATTGCCATTGGCAATTTTGGGAGGAACCTTACCAGTGTTACTGCGGCCTGCTTGCCTTAAGAATTACAATTGGATGAATACACCAACTGAAAGTTATAATTCGGACTAGGGCATTATTCAATAAAAGTGGCCCAATGCCTTTATCCATATACCGGTGTCTGAGTCTTTCTTTGGGGGGTGCGCCTGCAAAGCCTACGGAACTGAATTTTTTTTCGTAAGTAGGGGTTTTACTGTATACTGGGTGAAGAGGCTAGAATTGGTTTTATGCTAAAGAAGCCTGTGTGTTACCACCCCACAGAATATTTTATTCTGATATATGGCTGCTAGGGTTGTATACTGGCATTTATGTAATATTAATAACAATAACCAAAGTAAGTGTGCTGGTATATGCCATGAAGAATCAGAGCAAAATAAAAACCAAACCAAAAGTGTGTCTGAAGAAGTGGAATTTCCTTCCTTTACAATTTTGTTCACAACTGGCAAGCCTAGAGTAATCCTTCTTCATTGTTCATATAATTGATTTTTATGCACTGTGATGCAGACTGAAGGTGCCTTCAGAGGATGCTTAAAGAGGCAAACACAAACAGCTCATACGCTGTGTTACAGCTTTTTAGAATGTTATTTTTAGTCACATGAGAGAGCTTTAATGATTAATTATATTGCGGTATCCGCGAGCACAATTGGCATACTGTCCCTGACAGAGGCCATGTCATGTGAGCACACTCCGGGCCTCTGGGCTCCAAGGGGACAAAAATTGGGGAGTGGATTAATAGTCATAAGATTGATTCACCCATATCTGACCTGACAGGCAGTCCAAGCAGGAGGAAATTGAATGTCTAACCAAGTGGTTAGGTAGTAGGTAATATCGCACCTGTGGATGACCCCAAGCCCTAACGTCAATAGTGGCCATATTTACTCTTGTTTAAGCTAGGAACAATGGACTTCCCCTGCCAGTGTTTAACTTAGTTAATTAACTTCCCCGGGAGAGGTTCCCAATTAACCCGGGTAAACATGTGATGTGATTTTCTGTCAGATGACGATTCTATCACACGCTGCCTTGAATTCCTATATATGATGATGATTTTCCCTCAATAAACCACTGGTCTTCGCTCCATCTTGTCTCATGTCGTTACTTGACCAGTCTCCTCCGGGACCCAACGGCCGCTTCACGGCCCCAATCCAACATCTGGTGACCCGTGACATGATTCTACTCATGAGTAAGCGATCTACGTGGTCCAGTTCTACGCTAGAGCCGTGTCCAATTCGTCCCGGAGGACAGCGCGGCGGCTCTGGTCGGAAAGCCATCTGGCCTGAGTGACAGCTACGTGGCGAGGCACTCCAGAAGAGGCATCCTATGGCTTGCATCGCGGAAACGCGTTCCGCTCAGGGGCAGGCTGTGAAACCCTGATTTCAGCACAGAGGCCGCCGAGGGCCTGTGGCAGCAGTCCACGCTCCGAGCTCCATCCCAGAGATTCGTCACGCTAAGACCTATTACCTAAAAGGACGCGTTGAAATAGTCCCGAGGAGGAAACTTCGAAGGACCAGGCAGGTAATATGGGGACTTGTCCTCAGCGGCAACGTCCGACCGCTAACCAGAGAATTCACATAATGGAATTCAAGGCCCTGGCCAGGGTATACCAAATACGCCTTCACAGCGATAAGTTAGTGGAACTCTTAGCGTACCTGGGGGCCAATTGTCCGCTTTATCCAGAAGCGGGTGTGCTTGACCTCACACTTTGGGATCGGATAGGAGCCTGCATTCTGCAAGCACCAAAAGCTCCAGATAGCATAATTGGCACATGGAGCAAATGTAGGAAACTCTTAGCAGAGGTAGACCCAGTCCGGATAGAGACCCAGAAACCCCCAGCGCAGTCAGAACCATCAGCCCCAATGAGTCTCTATCTGTCATTTCTGCTTAAGCAGGGCAGTGTAGGGAGCATTCCCTCAGTGGCAGCTGCAGACGTCACTGAAGGAATTCATGGCATGAGAAGCCCTGGCGCTTCTCTGACAGTTAAAAGTTCCCTGCCAATTAAGAACTCCATTCAGCGCTTGGGTGAGGAAGATCCATTCACGGGGAAATTGCCAGTGGCACAATTAGCGAGCACCCAGCTGCTGTGTTCAGCCTATCTGAAGGCAGACACACGTTCAGGCAAGGCTGCTCAGCGCCCACTGTTCATGGAAATCTGCACGGCCCCTGGCCACGCAGGGCTCCAGAGCAGACCCATTGCCACACTCAAGCGCAGAGCAGTGCCAAAACCCCAAGGCGCCTGCTTCCAGTGTGGAAAAATGAGACACCTTAGAAGAGAATGCCAATCTAGACCAGGCAGATCTTCAAAAGGTTGTCCGAATAAGCCTAAGACCAAATGGCCACGCTGGCACTGGAGGGCGAGACAGCACCGAGATCCGGGAATCCGGCCCTCCGGCATGCATCTGGCCCAGGCTAGAAAGGAGGCAGCCATCACCCTGGCTATGCCAGAGGAACCATCCCAGCAATGGTACCCCGAGCTCTCCCAAGGCACAGGCAGTACCTACTTGTCTCACCTTGGAGTAGCCCAGAGAAACTCACCCCTAAGTAGAAGCACCCAGATGGTTGTGATAGCCAGCTGTGTATAAGTCATCTCCTCATGTGCAGGATAGAACACTGCAGATCAGGGGAGGAATGTGTGAATGCGTAAATAAATGTGTGTATGCGTGGTGCACCACTGAATGTATGACTGCAAGAACTGTGTATGATTGCAAAAGCCTTGTCTCTATGACCACAGTATGATTGAAAAAGTGTTCCTTGTGTGTAACTGCGTGGTAATGTCACTGTGAAATATGTGTTAAACAGTTTGCACTCTGTTCATGGGCAGGAACTATTTAAAGTTTGAGAAAGCATGGTGAGCAGGACCCCTTTGCCTTGCCTGCTTAGCAACGAAAGCAGGAGGGTGGGTGGGTGGGAATCCTAACCTGCAGTAGGGCAGGGTGACCCCCCTTCTTCCCTTGAGACTTTTCCTTGTCAAAATATTAAGCCACTCTTGGAAACTGGTTTTGCAATCCATGCCACTCAGGAAAACAGATTTTTCTTTTCAGAAGCGCGATCTGAAAACAAAAGTCACTTCTATGAGTTTTCCTCACTAAATCATAAACTATGGGGCCCCTCCCTACGTCTGTGTTTCTCAAACCCCCATCTCTGTGTTTTAAGGTGTTTGAATGTCCCTTAGCGTCTTTAAGTCACATATCTCACTAGGAATGAGAGAATTGCATTGTCTTCATGTGTGTATTGTAACCTAGGTTCTCAACCTTTTAAAGTCCCACGGCCTCAGGCAGCTCTGGAGGTCCGGACAGTCATCCTGCCCTTCCTTCGCCACACAGCCCTTCTTGGCTTGGTGGAGGTAGTGGCAGAGCAACGTGGGCCGCATCTGGCCCACTTACCCACATCTGGCCGCAGGTTGAGAATCGTTCTAACTCTCCTTCATTCTCTTAAGAAAGATACTGTTCTGGTATTTTGACTTTAATCTGTGTAAAGTAACTGACTCATTGTACCCCTTTCACAGGAAAAAGCACGCAAACATTCTTGTGCTCTGTATATTCAGAAAATGCTTAATCGTTACCTTTTTACAGGAACAAAACTCCTCTCCAGGCCGTAAAAGTAACGAATTTGTTTCTTTCTACAGTCTTAAATTGCTTCCTTTCACAGGCTTCTGAGTTAATTACTGGTAGGGATTCCTTAACAGGAGGATCCCAGCCGGTTGTCTTAATTATCTGACCTAATCTGATTTCATTATGATAAGAGTTGTTGCATTCTCATTGTGCTAACTTCTGACTTGTCTTTCCTCCTTTCGCCATTGGAACTCCCTGCTGGAAATGTTTAACTTGTGTGTCTTTTCATTTTTGTGTATTGTTTCCTTACAGCTGGCACGTCATGGTTGGTTTGTTTTTAATAGTCTTAGTCGGTCATTTTAAGTATGGCACCTGGCCCACAGCACCCTCTCTATTTGAGCAGACACATTTCACAAACTCCAGAGCACAAAGGGAGGATTAGTCCCTGAGCTCCTGAGAATGCGCAGAGTGCCACTCATTAGCCAGGACTGCCTAGGACCGTTTTAAGAATACAGTCAGGTCATACTTTCAATCAGATACAGGCATTTTCAGGCCACACCTTCCTTTTTCTGCTGATAGTCTAAGCACAGGCAAAAGGCTAAGCCAGCATCTGGCACCCTTCTCACAGGAGCACAAGAATAGCTCCAGTAAAAGTGTGCACGCACGCCATGGGCGGATGTGTGCAGGGGGGCCTTCATGAGAAATTTACCCAAGGGAAGCCTGGCACGTCATGCGCCAAGGTTTACCATAAGACCCCAGACTCGTCTCGCTTCAAATGCAGACAGTCACCTTGTGTGAATTAATGTCACTGGTTCCCCTTTGGGGGGCTAGGACAGTTTTCACTTATGGGGGTCGCACATATTAGGTTCTTACCTGGCAAGAGGACCAAGCTTGGCGCACGCTCCTGACTCTTCCGCAAGCGGGCAGAGTTGGCAGCCGTGAACCTCGCTTTGCGCACCTTTGCCAAAGAACGCTTCAACATAATTACTGACAGCCAGTATCTTAGGAATTTGCTTCACAGTCTACCGGGAGCATACATCACTCCCGCGATAGACAAAAACTTGCTGAGTTTGTTCCTCACAGCTCAATTTCACTTGCGGAACCGCACCAAAGCGCTCTATGTAGCCCACATCAGAAGCCACCAGGAAGTGCCTGGTCCGATTTCTGAGAGCAACAGCAGAGCAGATGCTGCCGCAAACAATGGACTTCCCCTGCCAGTGTTTAACTTAGTTAATTAACTTCCCCGGGAGAGGTTCCCAATTAACCCGGGTAAACATGTGATGTGATTTTCTGTCAGATGACGATTCTATCACACGCTGCCTTGAATTCCTATATATGATGATGATTTTCCCTCAATAAACCACTGGTCTTCGCTCCATCTTGTCTCGTGTCGTTACTTGACCAGTCTCCTCCGGGACCCAACGGTCGCTTCATGGCCCCAATCCAACATTATATTACTGACAATTTTTACCAATTCCTTGTCATTCCCTCCTCAGAATTTTAATTTAATTTAATTTTTAAATTTTTTATGCCGCCCACTCAAGCGAACCTGACTCAGGGCGGCATACAGCAATTAAAAACATATATAAACAGATTAAAAATCCCAAATCACCCACCCCCACCCTACTACCCCACCCCATTTAAAAAGAATAAAAGGGAATTGGAGGGATACAACAACACAGAGGGAGGGACACTAACTGGACACTAACTGGAGATGAGCCAACAGGCTGGGGCCGTATTCCCATTAAGGCCCCACACCTACCCTGCCAGCCAGGTTTTCAGACCTTTCTTGAAGGGCAGCAATTCTGTCTGTAACCTCAATTCTGTTGGCAGGAGGTTCCAGAGGGCTGGTGCAGACACGCAGAAGGTCTTTCTTTGTGTGCCAGAGAGGCGGGCTCCTCCAGCTGAAGGCACAACTAGGGAGCCCCTCCGGTCCGCTCTGGTTGGACGGGCAGACACTCTTGGGACAATGCAGTATCTCAGGTATTCTGGCCCACTGCCATATAGGGCTTTAAAGGTCAAAACCAGCACCTTGAATTGCACCCGGAGGCAAACTTGTAACCAGTGCAGCTCCCAGAGTAGTGTAGTGGGGAAGTGAGGGCATAATGTCCACACCCAATCATCACCCGGGCAGCTGCATTCTGAACCAGCTGTAGCCTCCAAATGGTTGTCAAGGGCAGCCCTATGTAGAGCGCATTACAGTAATCTCGTCTGGAGGTGACCAGAGCATGAGTGACCATGAGTAAGTACTCCCGGTGCAGGAGCGGGCACAACTGGCGGATTACTCGAAGTTGAGCAAAAGTCCTCCTGGCCACGGCTGCCACCTGCTCTTCTAGCAGCAGCAGCGAGTCCAGGAGGACCCCCAAGTTGCGCACCGGATCTGCAAGATCCCCATCTCCCTCCCTCCCTTTTTTATGAAATGGGGTGGGTGGCAAGTTAAGGATCAGAGCAATATAATTTATAGAACTTTTACAGGGACAAAGAAACTGAGTGCAATATAAAATTCTCATGCATTTTCAAGAATTGGTAGATATTGTCCCATGATTAAACAAACAAACAAACAATTCCTTGTCAGTGTCAACAGCTTTGACAACATCTTTTTTAGGACTAGCCAAAAAGATAATTAAATATGGACCAAGGTTTCAATTTCTCCAAAAATCTTCATCAGGTTTGACGGTACAAAAAACAAGGAATGAGAGAAAGGACAGTGAGAAGGATATACAGTAAATACATAAGGCTTGTTATAATAATAATCATAAAGTCTGATTTTCTGACAAAAACCACAGTTTGCTGGACCATCATGCCTCATGAAGGTTTATGTGAGACTTGAAAGGTAGTTCACTATTTTAGACATTTTATTTGAAGTCACAATTGTCCAGAGGTAGATTTTGTCTTGTACTTCTTATAAATAAAGATGGCTACCTTTTCTTCTTTGTGTCTGTGTAACAGTAAAACCTCTGTCTATCTAGATAAGCAAATTACAGAAAATTTCTGCAGATATGGGGCAGAGAAAAGGGGGAGGACTTTCTTTCTTTTAAAATTCAGTTGCTTATAAAGCCATGAGCTCCCCATATATTAAAATGGGGAGTGGTGAACCTTCCTTGGTGGTGACAGTTCACTTGAGTGGAAAGCTGGGTTTTATATGTTTGGATTAAATTCCGGTAAAGAACAAGACAGTTGGGAAACGGGGCAAAAATGTACAAAAATGTAAGATTGGCTATCTGGAACCTTCTGTTATCTACCCGCATCCTGTAAACAAATTCGGCTCACAGTCCTGCCTACACACATCATAGTTGTAGCCAAGATAAAGACATAAATCATTTTACTGTATTTACACTAAATTCAAGAGTGTGCGTCTGTAGTGTTTTTGATTAGGTCATCTCCATGTCTACATGAAGTTTTCTTCCTTTTCCAAATAACTCTCATCAAACATTAGGAGCAATGAGGCATTTCCCTCTCTTTAAAAAAAAATGAAAGGAAAAAGCTAGTTTCCACGTTCAGTTATAGATCAAACTATAGATGTTGGCGTTGTCATAGGCAGCAAAGAACAGACAGAGACATGTTCTTCTCAGACATGTGTGATGGTAGAAGGAAAGCTTCCTTTGGTTTTCCAGAGAGGAGAAAGGGCTGACCTTTTAAAACAAAATCTAATCTTATGGACTGAGGAGAATTTTATGCAGCAGCTGAGTTATCTCTTGTTAAAAGTTGGTTGGAAAGAGAGAAATAGCCAAAAATCATCATATGCAATAGCTAGACACTGTAAATAAAGCAACATGACAGAACAGTTTCTCTGCATATTTTCGCTAAGTCGAAAGCAAGAAGCAGGCCAAAGGGTGTGTTGGCCTTGAAATTCTTCCTTTTAAAAAAGTTATATTATTATATTAATTTTTAAAGCCCACAATCTTGTTTATTCTTAACTGTGTGTGGAACATTATGTGACTTTTTAAAATAGTTGTACTGTAGGTAATTGTGGGTTCCGCGCACGCAATTGGCACACTGTGCCTGACAGAGCCACGGTTTTGGGAGAACGCTCCTTTGAGCTTTGGTTCCGAAGGGACAGAAATTGGGGAGCAGATTAATAGCTATAGTTTAAGTCACCGATCGCTGACCTGACAGGCAGTTCGGGCAATAGGGGGCAAAAGATCACCAGGTGATGAACTCGATAGGCATGTAATGAGTAATCTTGTATCCACAGAGACTCTGAGCTGAAGAGTCAACCTAGGCACATGTTTGCTCCCGATAACAGTAGACAATGCATGTCCCCGGTAGTAAATTAGATAGGGCCACGGGAATCCCAGCGGTGCTTCAGGTGGTGTTGGGGGGGGCTTTCCTTCCCACGGCCTGGCCTCACTGGCTGGGCCATGGGAACTCCAGCGGTGGGGTGGGACTTTCCTTCCCGTGGCCTGGCCTTGCTGGCCGGGCAATGGGAACCCCAGCAGTGCTTCAGGCGGTGTTGGGGGGGCTTTCCTTCCTGCAGCCTGGCCTCACTGGCTGGGCCATGGGAACCCCAGCGGTGCTTCAGGTGTCGTTGGGGGGGGCTTTCCTTCCCGTGGCCTGGCCTCACTGGCCGGGTCGCGGGAACCCCAGTGGCAGGGGGGCTTTCCTTCCCGTGGCCTGGCCTCATTGGCCAGGTCGCGGGAACCCCAGCAGCGCTTTAGGCAGCATTGGGGAGGGGGGCTTTCCTTTCCGCGGCCTGGCCTTGCTGGCTGGGCCACGGGAAACCCAGCGGTGCTTTGTATTTTTATTTTTTGTGTGCTGGCTTCCTCAGCGTTCTGCATGCTCATGGCGTGTAGGACAGTGGGGCTTGTAGTTTTGCGTTTGTGGTTTCCGTTTGTTCAGCGGGTTTTTTTCTGTGGCTTGATTTTGATTGGCCATGGCGTGTTTCCCAACGTTCTTTTTGCTCGTGCCTCTCAGCCTGATTGGCTGTTGCGCGGCGCAAAGAATGTTGGGAATTGAAGTCTTTTATTTTTGTTTGCATTCGTGCATCTCCTGCCCTACTGGTGCATTTCTCAACCCGCCAGTTACCTCCATACCCAGTCCGGGTGAGTGCACAAATGCTTGGTATGGGATAGTATGACTGGGTGCGGGATCCTTTGTCAAATTACAATGGTTAACGCTTGGATTTCTTTCTTCTGGGAGTGCCCTGGGACTGTGCAGTTAGCCCATGATTGCATAAGGTGGCTCTTCTTACAGTAATGAATTGAACTGCCAGCCTCTAGCTCCACAGCCAAATACCTAAACCTCTGAGCTATCCAGCAAGCTTCCTGGTACCTTAAATATTAACACATTTAACTTTGTGTAAGCCATTGTTGAGGATAGTCCACTGCTTCAGAACAGCCCAATAAAGGTTATACCAAGTTAAACTAGTTTGTCTTTAAAATGCGCAGGATGCTTATTGGTTGTACTATTAAAATATTACAGAGGAGTTAAGCTCCCATCATAATGACATTTTTAAACCACCATGATAATGTCCCATGTCAAGTTGGAGGCATTAATATATAACAATTATATATACCAGCTAAAACTTGGGAAGCTTCATGGAAGATATAACTTAGAGCATTTATTGTTCCCTTAACTTGAGTTGTCAATTTTCCCCATAATGCAAAAGTGAAGATGCTGTTTCTCCATCAATCTTGAAAGATTCTTGAAACAACCAAGAAACAGATGGACATTTCTTTCTACTTTTTGGGAAAAGGCAATAGGGCTAAGGTCCTGCTTATATGAAAGTAGTCATGGAAGTCAAGGGCGGGATCATATGGGGAAACAGATCACAGTTTGGGCCCATTGTGGAATTGTCCAGTGCAATCTATTTCCCAGTGATCACACAACAGATGGGGAAATGAACCTCCAGCTTGACCCCATATCTTGCTCAAGTTGTAAGTTTTAGAGGTTGAGTTGGTGTGATTCCCAGGCAAATGGAAGAGTCACTTTAATGGGGATCACTCCCAATAAAAAAGTTATTTCCAGTGTAATCAGGCACACATGCAGGGCTGTGATAATGGTATCACTGTATATTTTGAATTTCCTGTAGTAAGGTGAAAGAATTTGTTTATATCAGAAGAATATTAAGAAATAACTTGGTTCCTTCTGGACATAAATTGAGGTTATAGAGTGCTGAATTGTTATCTGATTTATAGTTGGTATAACATAATGTTAGATATAGAGTAATAAGGTATAGTTGAAACTATTGAATGAGTCGACATCGTTGTTTAAAGATCAAAAACAGTTTTGGAAAAGAGAGCCTAGGGAGACATCTTCAGATAGATTATACAAAAGGTTAACTCGAATGGAGGAAGAGTTAGATAAGGGGAAGGGACATGGAGGAAAGGCCAAAGGCAAAGTTGAGAAAGAATTTGATATGTTTGCCGAAACTTTGGAAACCCTGGGCAAGATTAATCAAAGAATTGATAATTTTGGAGAAAATTTTTCAAAAAAATGAGGATGCAAGAAGACAAGATTCAAAAGAAGTATTACAGGGTTTACAAGGAATGAAATATTTGTTGTCCAGTTTTACCAAAAACATAGAATCAAAATTTGAAAAGATGGAGACTAAGATTAAATTGGTAGAGGAAGATGTTAAGATTGTTGAAGAAATAAAGGAGGAAGTAAAGCAAGTAAAATATAAAAATAAAGAACAGGAGGAAAAATTGGAAATACATGAAGAAAGATTATATAATTTGGAGAACGTGTTGAGACAAAGGAATATTATTGTTAAAAAAAAATTGGGAAAAAATCCAGATCAGTTAAGGCTAAGAATAACTAAATGGTTAAAGTTAATGAAGATTGATAAAGAAATATGCGATGAAGATATTATGACTGTTTTTTGGGTTGGACAAAAAGTTCAGGGGGAAATAAATAGACATGTGGTGGTTAGGTTTTCTAGTTTAGAAGTGAAGGTCAGAATTATGAAACATATAAGGATGCATGGTAAAGAGGCACTGAAATATGAATCAGGAAATGTTGAGGTTTATCAGGATATTCCAAAAGAAGAAAGGCAATGGAGAGCCAAAATAAAACCAATTACTAGTTTTTTATCGTCTAAAGGGGTGAAATACAACTGGCAACCACCCCAAAAATTTACAAAAAATTATGTGGGGAAAAGTTCAGTAGTAAACAAACAAATTGACAGTCTGGACATTCTTAAATCATGCAGTCTAATAAATGAGGGAACTGCTGATTGGGATAAATTAAACCAGATCTGGAGGTTGAAGTCCCAAGTAACATATATTATTAGTTGTTAGTCTCTAATTAGCCCTATAAAAATAAACAGTAGTGATGAATTATGTATCTATATGATTATATTTTATTACTTCCCTTATTATTGAAATTTGCCAGGATGTTTAAAGGGTACTTAGTATAATGCTTGTTCTAGATATATTGAGATGGGTGAATAAAGTTGATACAACAAGTAATCCCTATTAGTTATATTGTGAAATTAGGAGCGGGTTTTTGTTCATCTCAATCTCTCTCATTCAAGGGGTGGGAAATTGCCAGCAGGGAAGTTCCAACCCTATCAAACTTCTTCACTTGAAGGTGGCTGTCTTTGGGGCAGCAGAGAGGCAAGTTATAGATCGAAGAGGTGGGTGATGGGAAAGAAAGTGTGTCAATTCACAATTAAGAGTATAGTTGAAATATTGTCTGGTTTTTATAAAATCTAATTCGTTCAAACTCACTTATGTCAAACATATTAAAGATAATATCATGGAATGTGAAAGGATTGGGGACGGTGATAAAGAGAAAGAGAATTGAAAAATACGTTAAAAAAAGGAGAAGCCCGACATCCTATTCCTGCAAGAAACACATAAAAAATGGATAGTGCTAATAATCTTTATTTGGGATGGATGGATATATATGAAAAATCATTTGGTTCTTCCAATGCAAAGGGCGTTTCTATCCTTATTTCCAAAAAAAATAAATTTTTCTGTGGTTAAAGTTGTAAAAGATGATGAGGGGAGATTTTTGTTAGTTGAGGGAAAGATAGGGGAGGAAGCGATAACTCTGGTTAATATTTACGTTCCAAACCAAGCTCAAGAAGATTATCTGGACAAAATAAGGTTAATTATACAAAAAGAAAACACCCAGAATATGATAATTGGAGGGGACTTTAATTTGACAGCATCTGCTCTCGACCCATCTACAAAAGCTAATGCAAGAAGAATAACAAAGAGATCAGGTTTAGAAGGATGGCAGCAGAGTTTAGGGATAAAAGATTCATGGAGGGTTTTAAAAGGAACTGAGCGGGCATATACTTTTTTTCCCCAAAGGCACAAAACATATTCGAGAATTGCCTATGTGATGGTCTCAAACAACTTGGTTGGAGGTTTGAAGGATACTGAAATTGGAATAATCAGACCATGATTCCCTAATTTAACCATTGTTAAAGTGGAATTATTGATCAAATGGGATAATAATAAAGAAAGGTATTGGAGAATTGATACATAGTTAATAAAGAATGAGAAGATTTTGAACAATTTAAAAATAAAATGGCAAGAAAATTGGAATCTAAATGGCACAGGGGACATTGAGATGCATATACTTTGGGATGCCATAAAGGCAGTATTTCGAGGAGATTGTATTAAAGAAGGGATAATGATCAATAAGCACAGAAAGTCGAAATTGGTGAGTTTAGAAAAAGAGATAAAATGTTTGGAAATAGAACATGCCAAAATCAGAAGGAAGATGTATACCAGAAATTACTGAAGTTAAGAAGTGAACTTACAGGATATAACTTAGAAAAAGTAAAAAGGGATTTGATTTATTTGGATAGAGATAATTTTGAGTTTGATAACAAAAGTTCCAAAAGATTAGCCAAAGCTGCTAGAGACAAGAGGATGAGAAGGGAATTAAAAAATTTAATAGATGCTGAGGGGAATCGTAAGGTCAAAACTGAGGAGAAGCTAGTAATAGTAGAAAAGTTTTTCAGTGACTTATATACTGCAAGACCAATAGATTTGGAAGAATTGAAAAGGCAGTTAGATTTAGAGACAACGTTCAAGCTTCAGGAGATACATAAACAATTAATGGAGGAAAAAGTTACTGAGATTGAAGTGGAGGCTACAATAAAAAAACTTAAATTAGGAAAGTCTCGGGGTGAGGATGGGTATACGACTGACTTTTACAAGGCATTTAGAGAGATAATTACTCCAAAATTATGCAGTTTATATAATTATATATTAGATGGAGGAAAGGTTCCAGAATCTTGGAATAAGTCAATAATAGCACTAATACCAAAACCTAACAAAGATCTAGAGAGAATAGACTCATACAGACCGATTTCTCTGCTAAATCAGGATGCCAAATTGTTTGCAGCAGTGATGGCCAATAGATTAAGTAGATTTATAGGAAAATATATACAAAGAGACCAGGTGGGTTTTCTTAAGGGACGACAGTTAGGAGAGCACATAGTAAGAATTATTAATATTCTAGAAATTGCAAAAAGGGAAAAACTAAACTATGTATTCTCTCATTAGATTTATTTAAAGTATTCGATTCTGTACAGTGGCAAATGTTACAAACAATAGTTCAGATAATGGGTTTTGGAGACAGGTTTCAACATTTAATTAAACAGTTGTATAGTAAATCGCAAACAAAAATAAAAGTAAATGATGGGTTTACTAAGAACATTGCAGGCGCACCCCCCAATAAAGGACTCCGACACTGGTAAAAGTGGATAACGGCATTGGGCCACATTTATTGATTCATGCCCTAGTCCGAATTATAAATTTCTATTGGTAAAACGACCAATCATAATTCTTAAGGCAAGCAGGCCGAAGTAACACTGGTAAGGTACCACCCCAAAATTGCCAACGGCAATTGGTTACAATGTATCAATTTGTATCAAATTGTTTGTTGACAACAAACAAATTGTTGACCGTAGTCAATATCTAACTAATGACCCCACCCTCTGACGCGTATCCGTGGAATCACGGGGTGATGCATGCTGGCTAGCTATCGCCATCACCCCGTCGCCTAGTTCGTCGTTGACCGGACAACGTTTAATCAACTTATGCCTGTCTATTGTTGTCCAGTCAATTGCGAACCTGCCGGATACCTGTGGGTCATAATGTTTACCTTACCAGTGATACCCGCCCATGTGACCAAAGTCAACAGCATCACAGAAACCCCTATATCAAACCATAGCAACAGTGTGGGATGGGCGAAAAAACCAGGACCCGAAAGCCAATAGTGGGTCCCAGCCAAAAATTCCCACCCGGCCCCGAAGCGACCAAAATATCACACTGTTAACTAGGGAGGGGGTGGAGGGGAAAAACTTCTCCGCTCCGTCGCTTCGCAAAATGGCAGCTCGGCTGCCTCATGGCCACCCCTTTTATAAGGGAGCTGGCCACGCCCCTAACTACCCGGATGCCTTCGTCCTATGGGGGGGCCCCCGCAAAGGGCGTGGCGGCCATTTTGGCGCCGCGCTTGCATTGCAGGCGCACCCCCCAATAAAGGACTCCGACACTGGTAAAAGTGGATAACGGCATTGGGCCACATTTATTGATTCATGCCCTAGTCCGAATTATAAATTTCTATTGGTAAAACGACCAATCATAATTCTTAAGGCAAGCAGGCCGAAGTAACACTGGTAAGGTACCACCCCAAAATTGCCAACGGCAATTGGTTACAATGTATCAATTTGTATCAATTTGTTTGTTGACAACAAACAAATTGTTGACCGTAGTCAATATCTAACTAATGACCCCACCCTCTGACGCGTATCCGTGGAATCACGGGGTGATGCATGCTGGCTAGCTATCGCCATCACCCCGTCGCCTAGTTCGTCGTTGACCGGACAACGTTTAATCAACTTATGCCTGTCTATTGTTGTCCAGTCAATTGCGAACCCGCCGGATACCTGTGGGTCATAATGTTTACCTTACCAGTGATACCCGCCACACGGGGAGTCTTCCAAAAAGGCTCACCGCCCCCCCCAAGACCGTCAGCTCGGTCGACAGGCCTGCTCGCCAGTCCACTAATCCAGAGGTCCATACCTCCCTGCGACAGATGGGCCCCATCCCCTGAGTAAAGCTCGTAAATTTGCAGACTGATGGCGGGGAGGCTAATGGCGCATCCCCCGCCCTTGTCAAAAAGGAACCGGGCAATAGCCCCGTTCACGGAGCGTCAGCTCAGTCAGAGCCCTGAGGCCAAACGCCCCCCTGTAAGCATACCGCGGTATCGTGTCCGACCAATTGAGGGATGTGGCAGGTCACACATAATGTGAGTAGGGCAGGTCACTGCGAACCGCAAGTTTCCGCGATAGGCCAGTGACCCGCCCCAAACCATCGCCCCCAAGGTACGTAACCAGGACATCTGGCGAGCCAGCATCCCTGATGTAGAAAAGGGATGGCAACAGTTCCCGCCATAACATGCCGCGCTTACCATAGCACCTGGGACGTGCGGATGCACCCTGTCCCCGTCGGGTACCCACTCTGTTGCCGCAGCGTAACGCGCTGCCCCATGCAGCGTAACGCGCTGCCCTGTGCATGCGGCTACGGCCCACCAGGCATACTGTCACCGGTGTAAAACGACACCCAGGGTCTGTCAAGTAAAAAAAGGGAGGGGGGAGAAACAGTGCAGTGACTAAAACTGGTACTCGCAGTGGAGGAGGGCGAAGACAAAACTGAAAACATTGTGATCCCCACCCTCCCATACGGCGTATTTCAGCCCTGGAGTACCCAAAACAACTGCAGCAGAAGCCGCCCCTATCCGGAACGAATGGGTGCCGCAACGAGCCCTTGAGAGGCCAACACTGCCTAGTGCCTTCCCGGCACCCCCCAAATTGAAATTTAGTAATAGAAGATCCACCTTGGTGACAGAAAAAATGTGCCATGGTGCGTGCCACACAGTGCACGGAAATCCTGTAGGGCACCAACCGGACAGATGTCTGTCGAGGAACATCGTAGCAGTCTACTCCACTGCCTACGCCGTGCTGATTCACTTTAGAGGAGCGTATCCCCAACTGAGCCCAATATTGTCCACACAGACATCTTCGAGTTCCAGTGCCCTACGACTTGCATCCGCCTTATACAGCATCTCAAGCTCGCTGATGCGGAGCGCTCCAAAAAGGCCACCTTTGTAGCCGCATGAAGTGGGCTGCCTCATGTATCAAAACAGAGGCCAGGCCAGCCCCGGGCCAATTGGGTAAAAACCCCTGGAAAAATCTTGCATCCGCCTTATTCAGCATCTCAAGCTCGCTGATGCGGAGCGCTCCAAAAAGGCGACCATTGTAGCCGCATGAAGTGGGCTGCCTCATTTATCAAAACAGAGGCCAGGCCAGCCCCGGGCCAATTGGTAAAATCCTTGGGAAAATCTTGCATCCGCCTTATTCAGCATCTCAAGCTCGCCGATGCGGAGCGCCCCCCAAAAGGCCACCGTAGTAGCCGCATGAAATGGGCTGCCTCATCTATCAAAACAGAGGCCAGGCCAGCCCCGGGCCAATCGGGCAAAAAAACCCCTGGGGAAATCGGGTGGCGGTCGCCCGGGAAACGCCCGCGCACGCGCACCCACCCCTCCAAAACATGTCTCACACGGAAGTCATTGGTGCCGTCCACACGACCTCCCACTTTGGCCATAAAAGCCAACCCTGACAGCTGAGATGCTATGGTGCGAGGTGCAAGGCCCTGGGCATACAGGTAAACCATGAACCGCAGAACATGGGCCACTGGGATCGGCCAGGTTCCTGGCAGTCGAAATTGGGTACAGAATGCTCTGAAAGAACTAAATGCGTGGTGATACGCCTTACTCATGCATGGCGCTAGTGACAGGCCAATCGCCCGGGTCACCTCTCCTTGCCAACGTTCCATCTCTCGTCCGGGAGTGGCGAGGGAAATTCCTCCGCATCCGGGGCCGAGGCACGGAACCGGGAGATCTGCAGACGGGACAAAGCAGCAGCAATATCATTATCAACCCTTGGGACATGCCTGGCCCTGAAGAGAATGTTGAGGCACAGGCTGCACGACACAAACTAGCGCACTAGGTCAATAACCCCGGGCGATTTGGAATTCTGTGCATTGACGATGCGGACGACAGCCGCCTTGTCATGCCAAAAATGCACAACCGAGTTGGCCCACTCCTTGCCCCATAGCATCAAAGCACCCAGGATAGGGAAACATTCCAGATACGTGAGACCACGCAGGCGACCCGTGCCTGCCCAGGATGGTGGCCACCCACCATAGGCCCACTTCCAATTGAAGTACATCCCATAACCCAGGGATCCCGAGGCATCAGACTGAATCTGAAATTGAGGGGAAGCCAGGAGGTCATGCCTCCAAAATGAGACCCAATTGAACTCCCTCAGGAACTGCAACCAGACAAGCATGTCCGCCCTGATACCCCGGGTAAGCCTAACCCTATGGTGGGGCCTGGATAATCCTGCCATGGCGTCGCACAAGCGCCGAGCAAATGCCCTGCCCGGAGCGACGACCCTGCCAGCGAAATCGGGGTGACCATGTAGCACCAGCAGTTCCCTCAGTGATGCCATGCGCTCGGCCCGCGAGTCCGAGATAAGGGCCACTAGCCTTGACACCTTATCTCACTGCAACCTAGAAGCCTGCGCTACCGTGTCACTCTCCACCCCAGGAATACTAGCTGTGGAGATGGGCCCTCGGTCTTTTCGGGCGCTAAAGGGACACCGAGTTCCTCCATTAGCGTCTGAAATGCGTTGAGACGTGTGCACGTGTCCCAGCCCCGTTCAGCCCCGAATAAAAACCATCCAGGGAATGGGCTACAGACCGGGACCCTGACCTGCGGACAAAAGCCCACTCTAGGAAAGTGGTGAAACGCCCGAATACCGAGCCCGAATGTAACAGCCAAAAGGTATGGCATCATTGAAATAATATGCTCCCCGGGACGGGGTGCAGGGACAGGGCCAACGACCCTGCCCGCATAGACCCTCTTGTCAAAGCTGGCAGCAGCCACCTCCTCCCTCCCCCTAAGGGATCAAAGATTGGGGGCATCCTGAGGGGACCTATTACCCAGAAAGGGATCCGGAACCCCTGCCTAGAACCCTGAAGGAGATAACCCGCGTCCTCTCCCTTCGGGTACAATGTGAGCCAACGCTCCAACATGCCCACCTTAATCGGGGAGGGAGCCCTTCGGTGGACTAGATCCATCTGCGGCAGTCTTGCCAGCCCCCTGTCCGCCCCTCCCTCTGCCCCGCATCCCTCCGGGCCCGGGACAGGCAGGGGCCGCATGGGGGCCAACACATGTGGGACACTCCTGTCTGTATTTGCAATTCTCCCCATTGTAGGAACCATTGGACAAGAAAGTCCAGGACAGCAGGCGGGCTGGAACCCCCTGAGCAGGGTGCGTGGGCGTCACGTACAAAAGCCACCGCCTCTGGCATGGCTCATCCCACCTAATCTCGGGGTGCGGGGAAATCCGCCTACGGCATTCCTCGTCATAAGCCAACCACGATGGGCCCGGAAAGTCAACCATCGCCCGGTATACATTGTCCAAATAGTGGACCATCGGAATTGCCAAATCCGGCCGGGCCCAGAGGTACACCGCCATGCCTATGAGGCAGGCCGGCAACCAGTTGGCCCACGTACTTGTTGGCTTGCGACGACGTGCCTGCTACTATCCTTCCCCTTCTGCCCCACGCTCTCCTCCTTGGTGGGCTCTCTGTTTATGAGTGAGAATAAATCCACGTACTCCCCCCGCCAAATTTACTCTCCGGTGGCCTGTGGCAAGTGGTCACCCCCCAGTAAGGAATACCCGGCTGTCGGCAAGGCCGATACAGGCACCGCAGAGACTGCGGGCATCTGAAAAGGGGCTTGGACCAACCCAGCCACCCAACACGTTCCCCTCAGGGTAGGAAACACCCCCCACCACGGGGCCCTGGGTGGTAGTTGTCGTCGCCGGGTGGGGCGTCAGCGGCTGTACCGCCGCACCACCCACGCGAGGCCATGGCCCTTGGAAAGCCCCCCCCAACATGGCCACGTGTGTAGGTGCACTAGTTTGAACCGCATACTCACACGCTGCACCCCCGCGGGCCGCCCCCACCGGGGGTTCCGGCCCGCTGGGGGCGTTGGAGCTCACGACCGCCGTAGAGCTCGTCACTGGGGGCTGACCCGCACCGGCCGTAGGTTGGGGAGCTGCGAGGCAGTGGCCGAGGCCGTGCCATGCGCCTCAAGCAGCGCGACCCATCCCGTCGCCTGCCGCTGCCCAGAAGACGACGCGTCAAAATGAACCCCAAAGGGAGCACCAGAGTGGCTAGCCCGGGCCAGGGATGCCTTGAGGGCCGCAACACGGGCCCATAAGGCTTCAAAGCTGACAAGGGAGAAAAAAGGGGGGGCCAGCCGGCCCGCCTACTGCAGGCATGGGTACAGGTCCCTGTACCCCGGGGCCCGAATAGGGCCATAACCCCACACCCGGGCCCGTTAAGGCCGATGTAGCAACCTGCCAGGGGAAGGGGACCGGACCACCCCCCAAGGTTGGAAGGCCCCGGGGCGAGCTGCGCCCCAATAGAGGAAGGGCCAGCGGAATGGGCAACATCAGGAACGGTGTCCACCGTTCGCGGGCCGAGGGCCGCAGCCCCTACTGGACCCATGCGTGGGCCAGCAGTCTCCGGCCAGGGAAAAAAGACCCCCATTCCACCGGTCTCGGTGGGTGCAGGCAAAGGCGGCCGCTTGGAGGCGCGGCCGCGGCCCTCCGGCAACCTCACGAGCGGCGCTCGCAGCCGCCTTCCCCTTCAAGGGCATCTCAGCCAATCGATGGGAAGCCGAAACGAGATAGTTCAGCAAGCAAAAGGCTTCCCGGGAAAGGTAGAAGCGACGGAGGTAAGAGGGAAAAACTTCTCCGCTCCGTCGCTTCGCAAAATGGCAGCTCGGCTGCCTCATGGCCACCCCTTTTATAAGGGAGCTGGCCACGCCCCTAACTACCCGGATGCCTTCGTCCTATGGGGGGGGCCCGCAAAGGGCGCGGCGGCCATTTTGGCGCCGCGCTTGCATTGTCTCCGTTACTGTTTGTGTTGTCTATGGAGCTTCTAGCTAGTGCTATTAGAAGAGATCAGAATATTGAGGGATTAAAGGGTCAAAAGTTAGTATGTTTGCTGATGATACACTATTAGTACTAAAGGATGCGAAGAATGCAATTGGCAGAATTCAGGATCATTTGTATAGGTTTGAAAAAATCACTGGTTTAAGAATCAATTGGGAAAAGACAGAGGCAATTGCCTGTAACTATGATCAAAAGGAGAAGGAAGAGATTAACAAACGGTATAAAATAGATATTAAAAAAGTTTGAAATATTTAGGATTATATATAACCGAGAATATTAAAGAACTTCAAAAGATAAACATAGATAAACTAAGACAAGATTTAAAATTAAGTATAGCCAAACTTAGTAAACTGAAAGTGTCCTGGTTCACAAGAGTAAGCTTGGAGCGAATGAAAATTCTACCCAAACTGAACTTTGTTATAGGAAATCTTCCTTTAAAGGTATGTAATAAACAATTAAAGGAATGGCAAAAAATGTTAGATAAGTTCTGTAATGGGGGAAGAAGACCCAGGATAATGAAATCTTTATGGTATCAAAGTCAGGAGGATGGTGGACTGGGTATTCCTAATATAGCAAATTACTACAAAGCATTTCAATTGAACAGAATTGTAAATTTATTAACATGGAATAATGATGAACTTGAAGATATAAATCAGATTGAGTATAAAAAATATATGGGGAGTTTATTCTTGAGTACCCAAGACATTAATTTACAAATTAAGACAAAGACACTAAGGGAATCTTATTTATTTTGGAAAGGCTGAAAGAGGAGTTAGTAAAAAGGGATTCCCCAGTTTTGGAAGTGCTAGATTGCCCATTAAGTGGGATAAAAGATATGAAGCAGAAATTAATACAGAATAAATTAATACAAATTAACGAATGAATATTAAAAGGGTCTACATACCAAATGAGAGAAGAGATATATCAAAAGTTAGACTTAAACTGGTTCCAAAAAATCCAGCTTGAAAAATGGGATAGTAAAATAAGAAAGAAAGGTCAGATAGATAGAAAGGCAACAAAGTTTGAAGAGCTGATTTATGGTATAAGAAAGGGGATTATGGTAAAAAAAGGGTGTGGTAGGTAAATTATATAAAATGCTGAATAATAAGGAAGAGCCTCAAAGGTTAATAAGGAACGAATGGGAAGAAGAATTAAGTATTATGATAGGTGAACAAGCATGGAAAAGAAAATGGAAACAACATATAATGAATCAGCTATCAATTAGAGAAAGATAACATAATTTTAAATTGATATGGAGGTGGTATTTGACCCCGATTATTCTACACCATATAGATAAGGCAAACTCAAATACATGTTGGAGGTGCAATAAAGAGCTGGGTACTTATGTCCACATGTGGTGGAACTGTGAATATACACAGAATTGTTGGAAGATGGTTGAGCAGGAGATAGGCAACATTTTTGAAAAAAATATAATATTGGATCCAAAAATTGCTATATTGGGACAGTTGGAGGATATAAAGATGGAGGATAACAAGAAGGAGTTATTGGTCATTTTGCTTTCTGCTACTAGGCAGATAATTGCTTCGGAGTGGAAGAATAAAATGAATATAAGCAGAGAAAGATGGTATAGACAGATATGGTGGTTAGCTTTAAATGATAAACTAACATCAGAAATGAAAGTGGTAAGAGGAGAAGTTAAAAGTAATACTTTCTGACAAATTTGGAGATCATGGGTAGAGTATGGTTTGTCGAGTAAAGATGGAATAAAACATGTACAGGAAGAATGTGAATTTTTGGCAAATTTATAAGTATTATTTTTGTTGTAATGGTTGACAATTTTCAACTTGTTCAGCACTGGGTGTGGGGGAGGGTGGAGGGGGTGATAGGTAGAATGGGATATATGTTTTGATGTATGTTATGTTGTTTGATATATGTATTTTAATGAAACCAATAAAGACTAAAAGAAAAAAAGAAACAACCAAGAAACAGATGGACATTTCTTTCTACTTTTTGGAAGAAGGCAATGGGGCTAAGGTCCTGCTTATATGAAAGTAGTCATGGAAGTCAAGGGCGGGATCATATGGGGAAACAGATCACAATTTGTGCCCGTTGTGGAATTGTCCAGTGCAATCTATTTCCCAGTGATCACACAACAGATGGGGAAATGAACCTCCAGCTTGACCCCAGATCTTGCTCAAGTTGTAAGGGTTCTACATTTAGAGGTTGAGTTGGTGAGATTCCCAGGCAAATGGAAGAGTCACTTTAATGGGGATCACTCCCAATAAAAAAGTTATTTCCAGTGTAATCAGGCACACATGCAGAGCTGTAGCTAGAGGGGCCCCGGGGGGCGGGGCGAAAACCCTCCTGAGCTAACAGCTCACCCCCCACCCCACCCCTGGACGCCAATTTTATATATGTGTGTGTCTGTGACATTATTGCCCTCTCCTGTGACACCCCCCCCCCCAAATCTAGAATCCTGGCTACAACCCTGCGTTTGCAGCTATCTGATCATAGCCTCACTGTAAAAAGAGACAGCAAAAGTCATGAAGTTAATCATCAACAAATGACACCTGGCCAGCAGAATTTGTGGGCAGATGGCTCTCCAGTAATGGCATGTACCTGTATGATACTTCTATTAACGTCATAGTGGGTTTTTCCTGGAGATAATGGGACTGTGGTGGCTCAGTGGTTAAGAAGCTCACCTTGTTAATTTGAAGGCCAGCAAGTCGGCAGTTCAAAACTCAAGTACTGCAAAGCAGTACATCCTTCCACTAGCAAGTTGTTGTTGTTGGTGATTTAAAATAGTGTTCTTTTGCATACAGTACTTTGTCATTGGTACCAATCCTTGAATTCCTTTGGAAGAAGAAAGGAGTCAGATGATTTGTTTATTTCTGTCAAAGAATCTGGAAGCTTTAGCCATGGAATAGCGAACCTTTCCAAATATTTACTAACTATATTGAGTTTCTTAAATTATTATGAGGATGATATCTGTATGATCTTCACCATTGGACCAAATTGTCTCCTCATATATTGCCTATAGTTAAAGCCCAGCTATAGGGATGTGTGAAACACAATTGTTTTCTTGGGTGTACATGTGGGTAGTCACAAAGGTCAATCTGTGAGCAAAGCAAGCCTATTCTTAAGGTATGTAGGTAGCTATTGCAAGCTGTAGATCAGGGGTGGCCAACCATTTTGTGCTGCAGGCCCGACCACACCCCTGGAACAACTGAATGGGCCGACCACGCCCCCAGAAGCCAAAGTGGGTGCATTTACGGGTGATGTAAATGCACCCACTTCCACATTCACATTAGCTGTAGGTGCATTTGCACATTCGTGGGCACATTTTATGGCTGTCATAAACACACCTGCTTATACTTCTGGGTGCCGGCAAGATGGCGACAGGCCAGTTGGAATGGTGTCATGGGCTGGTTATGGCCCATGGGCTGTAGGTTGGGAACCCCTGCTGTAGATGCTGGCAGGTGGTCAAGCAGACCCTTTTGTTATAGATTTTAGATGTATAAGCCACTCACTTTATTATTCATTCCATAAGCTAGTCTTAGGTGTTCTCTTTTACAAGGGATAACCTCACCAGAGTTCAGTTCTCTTTTGAAGGTGGACTTTAATTCAGTGGTTTTCAACCCTTCTAACTGTGCTATCAAATTTGGGTGTGGCGGTTCTAAGTAAAAATGTGTTGCTTTCAAATCAGCCTCCTGGGTTTTTCACCTCTGCAACTCTTTCCACATGCATTTTACCTTAATGACCAGCTGTAATAATATTTATTTTTTTATATCTCATAATGTGACCAAAGCATTATCGCTTTCTGCATTTTATGATTTTTAATGATTTCTTTATTTATTCTCCTTAGTATCATTTTACTGATCATCCTCTCTGTCCAAGACTTTCTTTTTGTCCTCCAGTTAATTCACATTTCCGATGCTTCCATCTTTTTTTTATAATAACCTATGTTAAAATCCATGATTCCATCTCATGCACTAGTACCATATCGGTCTCTTTAGCATAATGGCATAAAGTTGAATCAGAAGGAGCAGAATTTATAAACACATCTACAACAAAATGGTATATAAAATCACTGAACCATTAAAATGTGAATCAAAAATATAGTATTTGAATAACAAACTAAAAAAAATCACACATATTTTTCATTTAAGACTGCTGTGCCATAAACTTTTATTTATCACAGAATATGAAGTTGGATAGACTTCACAGTGTTTTTCCCTATTGTTAGTTCATGATACAATTGCAATAAAAAAATTTGTACAGGGGCTCTCTCCAATCTGATATTGTTCGAGTGAATTGAACTGGTTTTCCATCATCTCCAAGCAGATTTTTTAATTGTTGCAGACTGTGAATGATGAAAGTTGTGGGTCAACTCATCTGGAATCCATGAGGTTAGGAAAGGCTGCTTTACACTTTAACAGAGTACTTGGTTATATACTGTATCTCTATCTATCTATCTATCTATCTATCTATCTATCTATCTATCTATCTATCTATCTATCTATCTATCTATCTATCTATCTATCTATCTATCTATCTATCTATCAATCTATCAATCTATCAATCTATCTATGCACAGATTCCTTATACAATATATATCTGTCTGGTCTGTCTATATATATATTTTACATTATTGCTCATGCAGAAATTGTTCTGGGCTCAGCATATCTAACACAAGCCACATGACATTTACTAACTCCAGATGAAAGGTGGCTTACTTTCCAAACAGTGCATTGAAGCCCGTTTCGCTACATCACATAAGCTTAGTAACCATTACTGCCTCCCTCACCCACCCACCCTGAGTTGTTTCCATTTATAAAGATCATGCACTATTCTCACTGTAGAAACTCATTCATAGCACATATATGGTAATAAAAGGCTTACTGAGATGGGGGTGGGGGACAAGAGAAGGAAAATATGCTTATTCGCTGTAAATATTATTGCACTGAGAACATGAACACTAAGTGTAACATGACCAAGAAAAGACAGGCCATGTCTTGTGGTGGTTTTCCAGTTTCTCCTGATATAATTGTTGATATTTCATATTACCTAGGAAGGAAATATGAGGAGGCTTCAGCTTCCCACACAAAAACAACTCTTGTATCATTTTAGCTCTGTTATACTGACTTCAACAGTCATCTCTGAGCAGAAGAAGTGAAGAACATTTTTTTATTTTATTTTATTTTATTTATTGCATTTCTATACCACCCATTTGGGTGGTATTACACTCTGGGCAGTATACAAACATATAACAAAGAACAAAAGAACACACAGCAAATCAAAACAAACAACCGACAAATACGTCAAAAAGTAAACTAAACTAAAAATAATAATAAAAAAGAGAATGACATAGAAGATATGTATTACATTTTGGGGTGAAAGGCTGTTTTAGACCACTCAAGCCCCCCACTAGGTGAGAGCCTTGTCAGGGCATGGGGGCTTGAGTAGTCTAACTAGGCTGGGACTAAAACTGACCAAAGCATCCCCCATCGGATCCCTTGGATAAGGTGAAAGCGGAGAGCACACATCATGGTCACCCTAGGGTGAGAAAGGCAGTATATAAATAAAATTTCAATTTAATTTAATTCAATGGTCCACCTAGCCAGCACGTGACGTGATATCCGAATGGCTAAAAAACCGCATGTAAGTGGACTTGATTCTCAAGTCCATTTGCATGTGTGGACTGTTGTCATGGGACATCTACCAATGCACGGATTCCTTACTGAAAAATGACTCCAAGGTATCCAAGGTTAGACTATACAGGATGGGCAGAAGGGCAAGACCATGGCCCTAATGATGCCAGATAGCATGACTCCACCATGACATCCAAGGCAAGGCCATACCCTCTGATACCCTGTGGCCAGCAGAGGGCTCCAAGAATGTGAAAAATCTGTCCTTCAATCAACATCGTTTTCCTGCTCTTGGGGGTAGACCTGTCATTTTGATCACGTTTTAATGTTGACCTAAACAATTTTCACAATATGTTTTAGAAAATATGGTTCCTTAAGTGGCAAAAAACATATTTTTGTCAAAGTATGTGATTTTTGCAAACTATGTATTCATTTAGCATACCTAGTTTTGTAATTAGTTTCTGGAAGCTCAAAATGAATCAGTGGAAGGGATATTAAATGTGATTAATCAATGAAAAGTGTACATATTTTCACCTCCCATAATAGTATTGCTTAGGATCATGGTGGTGAACCTTGTCACTTCAGGTGTTTTTGGACTTCAATTACCAGAAGCCCAAGTCAGCACTCCAGATTATCAGGGCTTTTGGGAATTGAAGTTCAAGAAAAGCTGGAGTACCAAGGTTCACCACCACTGGCTTAGAAGATATGTGCCTTAATAATCAGGCTAGCAAGTCAAGCCCATGGTTGCCTCCAAGAGACCAGATATAAAGCAAAAGTTCATTAAATGCAAGAGGCACAATATATGAAAATTATGTACAGTATTATAACAAACAGATGTTTTCCATGACTTGAGGGAGCCCCTGCTAAAAAAAAACAAAAAAAAACTAATGTCTGGTTTGACCCTTTGCCTGCTCAAATGAACTGCAGCAGGAAACTAGTCCTGATAAATTGTTATTAAGAGCTGTAAATAAATTTAGAGTCTCATCTCTCCAGCTCTTGTTCCCTCCCTTCCATTCTAGAATCCAAAAATATGTGGTAGCTGTGAACTTTTTACCCATTGTGGACTCTAATAATGATCATGTCTGAAGTGTTCTGGGAAAATGACACAAGAGCCATCCTGAAAAGCCACTAACACCAGTACTTAGGGTTGATGGGATTTGTATTCCAGAACATTTAGAGGACAACACATTGGGAAAGGGTGGATGAGCTGGGCAGGACCTGCAGGAACCCTTGGAATGACTGGCTATTTCAACTATATATATCTGTTCATTAATTTGGAATTTGTATGCATGCTCTTGTTTTTACACATGGATCTACTCTTATGTGCATCTGGCGATGAGTTTGTTCCCAAGAATGTGAAGCAATCTTTGGCTTCTAAACTGAAGACAGGCACTCTCACTTTTTAACTCCTTGTTCTTTTTGGCTGTGGAGCATATCATAAAGAACTCACATTAGTAGATGGAAACATTCTGGAAGTACATTCTCAGATCTCCTGTTTATCCTTAGAAGGTCAGTCTGGGACATATATCCCTTGGAAGTTTAACTATTAGTTTTGGAAACATTTTCCCCTTGTGCAGAATACTAGACCTTGGTAAATTGCTTTCATGTGTATCAACTGTTAAAATTGGGAAAGCAGAATTTGAGGAATACTGTAACATTTCATCTTCCTAGTGAAGATACAGGGCTGTTGCAAAATGATGAGTTGTCCAGAATTTTCTAGTTGTGTAATGGAATATTTAATGGAATATGGCAACATTCAACTCCACAGACTTGCTTTATTCATAGACTGGCAATAATTACAGCCAAACAGGTGTTTGTCTCATAATCAAATGTCTGGTGATAAGGGACCTTCACATAGGACTGCTTCTTGCAGACTTTTATTTTATATCAAGACATGAACCACTTCAGCTAATCTGTGCAGTAGTAAAAGCAGAGCAAGAGATTCCAGAGTGATGCAAAGTGATACTAAAAGAAGAATAAAGCTGATCTCTGTATTGCCAAAAGAACTGAAATTCAGTGGGAAAATGATTTGTGTAACATCTTTGCATTCCCACAGTTTCTTTGAAGCTGTTTTGTAAAGTAATCAGGTAGAATTTTTTGGTCCTGATAGGATTAAATCAGAGCTGAGAGAAAAATGAGAAAAGCATATATTGTATATTTCTTTCCATTTCAGGCATTAAAAAATCCAGTGCTTTTCTTCTACATATAAAAAAGAAAATTTACAGTTCTAGGATAGATGGTGTTCGTGAGAGAGTAAAAAGTCTTCTGCCACAATGTCCTTTCTGTAATTGCAAAGCTGAGAGTTGTTGCCATTGTCATTGTCGGCATCATCATCGTCATAATCACTTTGATTCAGTTAAATACAATACAGGTGCAGAATATACCTCATTGAATGGTAAATCACAAATACATACCAGAGTGTGGGTGTAGTGTTACTTTTCAAGAATAAAACTCCCATAATTTCCTGAGCTATATGGGCACTGAATATTTCTTCAGTCGTGAAGCACACAACTAACATTTCTATTTTTCAGCATTTTTTCACCATCACCCCATGTTTTACAACTGCTTTTTGTTGTTGCTATGTGCCTTGAAGTTGCAACCAACTTATAATATACCTTAATATGAAAGATATATAAAGAGTGGTTTTACCAATTCTACATGCTCAGTGAATTTCCATAACTGAGTGGGGATTCAAAATCCTTTTTAAAATTGGTCTTCTGAGTCCTTTTGCTTTTACATTCCTGATATATTGAGACATCAAACGACAGTTTGTCAAGACTGGTTAAAAAATAATGACTTTGAGCATGTGTAGTTTCACATTTTAAACTTACTTAAATTATGATAACCATTATTGTTACAAGAAAGGAATGGTATTTGCTTCTACTTGTTTGATGTTACACTTATTTGGGAATAAGCATTATTTTCATTCCAGAAATCTCAAATTATTTCTCTCAGACTGATGAAGGTGCTAGTTGACTTCATACGGATCAAAAAGGGAATCAAAAAAGATTCTCACCTATCTATCTGCATCGCTCAGATTCAATAGGTACTGCAGATTCCTGTATGCAAAGAACCAAATGTTATCTGCCTTATAATTGAAATTAGCAGGCACCTGATAAAGATGATAAGTCTGTCATTATTTTAAAAATATTGGCGATCATTATGGCAATCAGTCATGAAGACTGTCCTGTGACTATAATGCAGTGACCTTTCATTTGCCTTCCACATTGCAGTGTGACACCTGTAGTGCTGATCCAGTTCTGTGAGTCACTTTCTGGTCCTGAGCCCTTTTGGCACCCAAAGTCCTCCTCAGGCCCAGGCCAGTATTGATGAAGCTGCTGCTCTCCATCAAGATGGATTCAAGTGGGATTTAATCCATTTAGGGACCATCACCCTTTCCTGTGGACTTTGCCAATGCCAATAGTCCTCAGGGTTGTCAGGTCAGTTAACTGCTGCGTTGAGTTCCTGACAGTATGATCTACTCTATTACCATAGCAGGATAACCTGGCCAGATATAGTAGTTTAGCACGTTTCCACAGTGCTATGCAATACTTTCAACAGCTCATCATTTTTACATGAACCATAAAAGGAAAGCCAGGGATTGGCAGAAGTCAGGTTCAAGGGAGAGGTGTTGTGGGTTGTGGCTTGGGTCAAACCTTAACAGATTTCGGGGCTGTTGTGGACTCTGGCATTGAAACAATCTGCAGTCTCTGTGCAATCTCCTAATCTGATTTGAAGCATAAAACAGACTGCAAATCAAGTTGCTGCAAAGCTGAATCATTCCAGTTTGGCTTGCCATTGTGTTCAGAGCCTTAGCTTATTTAGGATGCAGTTTTAGGCACATGGGAACACGTCTCAATGAATCCCACAGTTCTTCAAAGTACTTTTGCATTGGGTTACACCGGGAGGATGCTGCACTGCAGACAAAGATGCCTGAAGAATTCAATTTTGACAATTTAAATTAAAACAAAGTCTTCACCTTTCTGACAAATGTGAAGACAGAACGTTTGTTATCTATTATCTATTTCAGTCTCGTTGTTCTGTGCAGGACAATGACAATAAAGATTTATCATATCATATATGTTTCTGAAATGTCACAATTTCATTTTGATTTCAAGAGGAATCTCAAGATACATTTAGAAATATGTATTTTGAGAGAAAATGCATACAGAAAGATTTGGAGAAAATGGTTGATGTCAGTTGTAATTTGCTTCAAGTATCAACAAAGAAGGTTATATCTAGAAAGAAAGCCTTCTCAGTGTCAACCCCTACATTATTCAATTGTTCTATCTACGGATTTGTATCAAGCTGCCTTGTTGGACATCTTTAAAAATAGTTCAAGGCAGAACTTTACAGAGCGTCCTACAAGGATATCTCCTCTCTTAGTTAATTATTTCTTTTATATCTTTGTTTGCATTCATACCCAGTTTTATAAACTGTTTTTTTACAGATATTTTTTGTTGCCGCTTCCTGGGAAAGTTTCATGTTTTCTGTTTATTGATTTTTGTAAACTGCCCAGAGTAATGAACTTTGCTTTCACAAGAAATATAGAAATATAATAAATAAATAAAATATAGAAGAGGCCCACTGAATTAGTAGAGATACACAGAAAGCGCCTCATCAAAGCTTATGGTATTTTTGAACTGCAATCAGGCGTACCCTGGTAACGGCAACATTGTTTTGCCAGCTAATCTTTCTCACACTAGCTCAGGCGAAAGGAACTGCAGAATAAACTCACCAAAAGGTGGTTTCATTTTGGCAGTTTCACATCTGGCCTAGACATGGTAGAAGAAGAAGACTGAATTAGTAGGGATTTGGTGAGTCAAATCCTCTATAAATTCCATTGATTCGATTGGGCCTACTATAATTGTGACTTTTTACTAGATTTTTTTGCCAATGTAAGTCAGTTCTGACTTGATGGCACATAAAGACAAAACTTCTTACAGGAAAGTTGACAGATTTTGTGGTATCCGCGAGCACAATTGGCATTAACTGTCCCTGACAGAGGTTACACTGGGTAAGTCAGACCCCTGGCCTCTGACCTCTGCGGGTACAGAAATTGGGGAGCGGATTAATAGTCATAAGATTGATTCACCCATATCTGACCTGGCCAGCGGTTCTGCAGGAGGAAGTTGAATATCTAACTCAAGTTAGACATTAGGCAATTACGCACTTGCAGATTAGCCCAAGCCTCAGCGCAAATAGTGGCCATGTTTACTCTTGTGTAAGCCATGAACAATGGACTTCCCCTGTCAGTATTTGCTTCAGTTAATTAACTTCCCCAAGAGAGATTCCCAATTAACCCGGGTAAACAGGTGATATGATTTTCTGTCAGATGACGATTCTATCACACGCTGCCTTGAATTCCTATATATGATGTTGATTTTCCCTCAATAAACCACTGGTCTTTGCTCCATCTTGCCTCGTGTCGTTACTCGACCAGTCTCCTCCGGGACCCCAAGGGCCGCTTCACGGCCCCAATCCAACATCTGGTGACCCCGACATGATTCTACTCGAGAGTAAGCGATCTACGTGGTCCGGTTCTACACTAGAACCGTGTCCGATTCATCCAGGAGGGCAGCGCGGCAGCTCCGGTCGGAAAGCCATCCAGCCGGGGTGACAGCTACGCGGCGAGGCATTCCAGAGAGGCATCCTACAGCTTGCATCGCGGAAACGCGTTCCGCTCAGGGGCAGGCTGTGAACCCTGATTCCAGCGCAAAGGCCACTGAGGGCCCGTGGCAGGAGACCACGCTCCGAGCTCCATCCCAGAGATTCGTCACGCTGAGACCTATTGCCTAAAAGGACGCGTCGAAATCGTCCCGAGAAGAAGCCCTTCGAAGGACCCGGCAGGTAATATGGGGACTTGTCCTCAGCGGCAATGTCCATCCGCTAACCAGAGAATTCATATAATGGAATTCAAGGCCCTGGCCAGGGTATATAAATTACGCCTTCACAGCGGGAAGTTAGCGGAACTTTTAGCGTACCTGGAGGCCAATTGTCCGCTTTATCCAAAAGCGGGCGTGCTTGACCTCACACTTTGGGATCGGATAGGAGCCTGCATTCGGCAAGCACCAAAAGCTCCAGACAGCGTAATAGGCACATGGAGCAAATGTAGGAAGCTCTTAGCAGAGGACGACCCAGTCCGGATAGAGACCCAGGAACCCCTAGCACAGGCAGAGCCATCAGCCCCAACGGCTCTCTATCCGTCACTCCAGTTCAAGCAGGGTATTGTAGGGAGCTTTCCCTCGGTGACAGCTGCAGACGTCACCGACGGAATGCATGAGATGGGAAGCGCTGGTGCTTCACTGACAGTTTCGGGTTCCCTAGCTACCAAGAGCGCAGTTCAGCGCATGGCTGAGGCAGAAATCAGCAAGGGGGAATTGCCAGCAGAAGATCTAGCTGAGCTTAGGCAGCTATGCCCAGTTCGCATAGAGATAGATGCCCTCACGGGCCAGCAGCAAGCAGTTCATTCGCCAGTTCCGTATAAGCTGCTCATGGCCATACGGAAAGCCATTACAGAGATAGGACTCCAGAGCCGATTTACTAGGGGCACGCTTCAGCAAGTGTGCGAAACCACGATGCTCATTCCGTATGACTGGAAAGCCGTCATGCGAATGATGCTCAACCCCAGCCAGTATCTGCTATGGGACAGCGAGTATCGTCTCGAAGCGCAGGCAAGGGCCGCCAGGATGGGCGGAGCAGTAATTCCTGCCCAGCTATATGGCTCAGGTCCGTTCGAATCCGTTGATGCGCAAGTCGCCCTGCCACTCGCCACGCTCCACATCGCAGCGGAGACAGCCTTTAAGGCTTACCTCAAAGTCCCGGCAGCTGGCAAAGCAGCCAAGAATTACACAGCAGTCAAACAGGGATCCCAGGAGTCCTACATGGACTTTATCAACCGATTAGAGGAAGCAATCAGTAGACAGATCGATAATGAGCAAGCCCAACAAGAGCTCATGATGAAATTGGCCAAAGACAACGCCAACCTCGACTGCCGTAAGATCTTGCAGTCCCTGGGCATGCGCCGACGTTGGCACAGATTCCTACAAAATGGGTCTGTTGGCAGCGGCGGTGCAAGGAGGCAGGAGACCCAGGACCAAGGTAGCATGCCACAATTGTGGCAAGATCGGTCACTTCGCTAAAGAATGCCGATCCCAAGGCAGTGGCCAGCGCACCGGCCATCCCAAGGCTCCAACCACCCCATGTCCAAAATGCAACAAGGGCCTTCACTGGGCCAGGAATTGCCCGAATTCGGGAAACCGGAACGCAGGCACGTCTCTGGCCCCGGTCCAAACAGAGGCTTCCCTCGCTCTGGGCGAGTCAGAGCTGGATTAGATGCCAATCACATTCCAGGCATTGCGAAGGCGCAGGCCAGCCCCAAGGGTAGTACAGGGCTAGAATTGACTTGCCAGGCAGACGTCACATGCGACTTGCCAGGCACAGTCTATCTGGTGGACTCCCAGTACATGGGACCCCTACCCAAAGGCTTCATAGGCTTAGTTTTGCCCCGTAGTGTTGCAGGAGCACGCGGAATTCTTGTAATTCCGGGAGTCATTGACTCCAATTTTTCGGGTGTTCTCCAAGTTCAACTCTGGACGCACCTACCCCAGACTATTCACAAGGGAGACACGCTAGCGCAACTGATTATGGTTCCTTGTAACTTGCCAGCAGATAGCAAGGGAAGGCTCAGGGACAGCTCATAGCCCGGGTCGGCAGACCGCTCGAGCGCAAGTGAGGCAGTGCAAGGATACCAGGTCTTAGCGACAGTGGAGACCAACATAGAATGGAAACAGCGGCCAGTTATTGAGGTATTTTTGAATAAAAAATCATTCTCAGGGTTGCTGGATACCGGAGCTGGCGTCAGCGTCATCAGCCAAAGTCAGTGGCCGAAGGAATGGGCTATTGAGCCGGTCTCCAATGTGTGTGGGGGGTAGGCGGCATCCAAGAAGCGTTTAGAAGCCGGGAGTGGGTGGAAGTCACGATCCCTAAGGCTGACGGCACGGCGGTCATTCGGCCGCACATTCTGGACGTGCACATCAACCTTTGGGGGCGAGACATTTTGCAGCAATACCGTGCCACTCTTACCTTCGGGTAATGGCTCTGCCACTTAAATGGCTTACCAACACGCCGGTATGGGTAGAGCAATGGCCGGTAGTGGGGGAGAAATTAGTCGCCCTAAAACAACTGGTTAAAGAACAGCTAGATGCAGGACATATAGAGCAGTCCACCAGTCCTTGGAATTCGCCCATTTTTGTCATTAAGAAAAAGTTGGGGAAGTGGTGACTCCTTCACGATCTCAGAGAGATCAATAAATGTATTCAGCCAATGGGTCCGCTTCAATGCGGTATTCCGAATCCAAATATGATTCCCGAGGGTTGGGAAATCCTGGTCGTAGACCTTAAGGATTGTTTTTATACCATTCCCCTGGATCCGAGGGATCGGGAAAGGTTCGCCTTTACGGTGCCGGTTGTGAACCACAGTGAGCCCACGCAGCGTTACGTGTGGAAGTATTTGCCACAGGGGATGCTCAACTCACCCACCCTGTGCCAAATTTATGTTCACAACGCACTGGCAAAGTTTCGAAACCTTCACCCCACAGCTTTAGTATGCCATTTCATAGATGATATCTTGGTCGCAGCGCCGCAACTCGACAGCGAAATGTTTAAGGACCTCCAGGCCAGCCTGCGGGAGAAAGGGTTACTCATTGCCCCAGAGAAAGTACAGAGAACCGAGCCCTTCTCATACTTGGGTCATCGGCTTCTCCGTTCTTTCGCAGCGCCAGTTTTGCCCCAGATCAACCTAAAAGACTCAGTCACATTGGTAGAATTGCAGCAAGTTTTAGGTAACATTAATTGGGCCAGACTTATTTGAGATTGGATACGGATCTTCTGAAGCCGCTCTTCTCGCTGCTAACGTTAGGTAAGCAGCCGGCAGACCGGATACAAATTCCTCGAGAGGCACGCTTGGCCCTCAAGAAAGTCAACCAAATTCTCAGTCAAAGGTGGGTGGACAGGATTACTCAGGGGCCATATGCCCCGATCCTGAACTTGTACATCGTTCGGGCCGGATCCATGTTCACCGGAGCCCTAGGAGTAGACTCCGAAAGAGGAGCGAGTATCGTGGAATGGGTGTATTTACCGAACGCCTCTTCCCGAAACATCGTTCCCCCCCAAGAGTTGGTCTCCGCGGTGGTCCACCGCGGAAGGCTGAGAGCTAGGAACATTTCGGGGCACAACTTAGCAAAAATCGTGATCCCATTCACCAAAGAGCAAGTTCAGCAGCTGATGCAGCTCGGTGACTCGCTTCTAATTGCCTTGGAGGGATTCACCGGATGCTTGGCATACCACTTGACAAAGGACCCCAGACTCGTCTCGCTTCAAACGCAGACAGTCACCTTGTATGAATTGATCTCGCTGGTTCCGCTTCAGGGGGCCAGAACAGTCTTTACTGACGGGGGTCGCACATATGGTGTCCCAACTTGGCAGGAGGGCCAGGCTTGGCGCACGCTGCTAACTCTTCCACAGAAGTCTGCACAGCGGGCACAGTTGGCAGCGGTGAACCTTGCCTTGCGCACCTTCGCCAAAGAATGCCTCAATATTATTACTGACAGTCAGTACGTTAGGAATTTGCTTCACAGTCTACCGGGAGCATACATCACTCCCGCGATAGACAAAAATTTGCTGAGTTTGTTCCTCACAGCTCAATTTCACTTGCGAAACCGCACAGAAGCGCTCTATATTGCCCACATCCGAAGTCACCAGGACCTACCTGGTCCGATTTCCGCGGGCAATAGAAGAGCGGATGCGGCCGCAAAGGAAATTCAGCAACGGTCAGTGTTAGGTGTTTTCACTACTCCAATTCAGAGTCATGCATTCTTTCATCAGAATGCCAAAGCGCTCGCCAGACAGTTCAACCTGCCACTTTCTCAAGCCCAAGGCATAGTTCGCTCTTGTCAGCATTGTGCAGGGGCGCCGGGGGGGCCCTCGTGGGGGTCAACCCACGAGGGACAGAGGCTAACCAGGTGTGGCAAATGGACGTCACACATGCCCTGCAGTTTGGCAGATGGCAGTACATGCACGTTTGCATTGATACTTTTCCACAATTCGTTTGGGCAATGGCACAAAAAGGGGAGACAGCTTCCCACGTGGAGCAGCATCTCCTTTCCTGCTTCGCGGCAGTGGGCAAACCACGGCATGTGAAAACCGATAACGCCCCGGCCTACAGCTCTAGGCAGCTGGACGACTTCATGGCCACCTGGGATATCAAGCATACCTTTGGCGTTCCTTACAAACCGCAGGGGCAAGCGATTGTGGAACGAGTCAATCGGACACTCAAGTCCTACATTGACAAACAAACAGAAAGGGGGGGAGCCACCAGCCCTCCCCAAGTCTCAGGGTCAGGCACAGCATTGTCTGAACAAGGTGTTGTTCACGTACAATCACCTTAATGTTTTTTCGGATTGCACGCCGCAGGAGAAACACTTCCGCCGCTCGGAAGCTCTCCCGCGGCCGCTGGTTCGTTACTGAGTGCCACCGGATCCTTCTTGGAGGGGCCCAGCGCCACTCGTAACCTGGGGAAGAGGGTATGCTGCAGTTATGTCTCCTACAGGTGTCATCTGGATTCCAGCCTGGTGTGTCAAACCCCACCTGGAGCCACATGACGTGGACCCAGACCGACCCGAGTCCGATCCCGGAGATGGAGGACCTCACCCTGACCGAGGGGACCCGGCGGAGGAGGTGGCGACAGCCGATGACAGCGCCGAAGGTCACCTGGGGGATGGTCAAGGCCCTTTGCAATGAGGCCCAGGACGCCATCCAACGTGAGGACAGGGAACCAACGCCGGAGAACTTCGTATCCGCAGTCCTTGCCCTGATCACCGCCAACACTGCGGCGGTCACCATCATCCTGACCCTCTCCCTACTGGCCGGGGGAGGCGTTCAGGCAGCTTCGCTGAAGGCCAGCGACCTGATGCCGGGCGGGGACCTCTCTGCCCGGATGCACTACAACCTATGGGAGAGGTTGGCGAGCCTCGTCAACCAGTCCGATTTTTGCCTGAAGCAGAATGCCGGTTCTGCCTCAATCTTGAGCACCTGCCTCATCCCGGTGTGCCACACTCCCGACGCGCACACCAGGAACAGCGATTGGCTGGTGAAGTGGATTTTCGGTCCGTTTCTCCCAACGAGCTTCTCAGCGTACGCTCGCTGGGGAATGCAGTTAACCATGACTTTGCCGGCTGATGCAGCCACTCTCCAGACCCCTCGAGTGGCAGTCAGCCCGAACTCTACTTGTGCTCGAATGACCGGCTGCTCCGCAGTCGGCCGGACCCAGCGTCGCTGCCTCGACACTGGCAGCAGCAACTGGACTTGCGATAACCCAGAGACACTTGGTTCAATGTATGCTCATGTTACCCTGCCTTCAGGTTGGTTCTTCACATGCAATCAGTACACTTGGAATTACATTCCCGCAAATGTATCAGATTCCATATGTTGTATCAGTCGCTTGACATTGTTACTCCCCACTAGGGATATGATTGTTCCAAGCACAAATGTTTCCTCACCCATACGGCGCACTCGCGCCACCCAGTTAGACAGCTCATGTGATAGCAACATTAGGGTTCTGAGTCAGGCTGAGTACGTCTCGTTGGCAGTCAGCATCCTTGGCGTGCCAGGCTTAGCCGTCGGCAACGCTCGGAGGATTGGTCAATTGGCTTGCGGGCTAGCAAAAGCCATCAACCATACCTCCTCGGCGATAGCGCTGCTCAATCAGGAGCAGGCAGAGCTTCGCCATGCCATCCTAGACAATCGAGCAGCTATCGATTACCTTTTGTTGTTACATCATTTGGGCTGCGAGTCTGTCCACGACATGTGTTGCTTTAATCTTACAGACAACACACGCAAAATACAGAGCCAGCTCACGGACTTCCACACCCTAGTCAAGAACATCAAGGAGGATGCTTCGTGGGGGTGGTGGGATTCGTTGTGATTGTGGTTCCCATGGGGTTGGCTTCAGACGACACTCACGGTGATTGTGGGGGTGGTAATACTGGGCACAACAGTGTGTTGTTTCG
Organism: Bradypodion pumilum; assembly: GCA_035047305.1. Classification (NCBI taxonomy): domain Eukaryota; kingdom Metazoa; phylum Chordata; class Lepidosauria; order Squamata; family Chamaeleonidae; genus Bradypodion; species Bradypodion pumilum. The sequence goes on from JAWDJD010000001.1 coordinate 97,227,809, forward strand.
TGCAATGTATTCCCTCACTGCTATCGAGATGTCCCCCATGGAGGGAACCCCGAAACGTCATCCCCCCACACCAGCTGATGCCCCTCCTGCGCAGGGCCATCTGTCAGGTCCAAAAATAACAAGAAAAGGGGGAGTGTGGTATCCGCGAGCACAATTGGCATTAACTGTCCCTGACAGAGGTTACACCGGGTGAGGCAGACCCCTGGCCTCTGACCTCTGCGGGTACAGAAATTGGGGAGCGGATTAATAGTCATAAGATTGATTCACCCATATCTGACCTGGCCAGCGGTTCTGCAGGAGGAAGTTGAATATCTAACTCAAGTTAGACATTAGGCAATTACGCACTTGCAGATTAGCCCAAGCCTCAGCGCAAATAGTGGCCATGTTTACTCTTGTGTAAGCCCTGTCAGTATTTGCCTCAGTTAATTAACTTCCCCAAGAGAGATTCCCAATTAACCCGGGTAAACAGGTGATATGATTTTCTGTCAGATGACGATTCTATCACACGCTGCCTTGAATTCCTATATATGATGATGATTTTCCCTCAATAAACCACTGGTCTTCGATCCATCTTGCCTCGTGTCGTTACTCGACCAGTCTCCTCCGGGACCCCAAGGGCCGCTTCACGGCCCCAATCCAACAAGATTTGTTTTAAAGTTTGGTGGCTAATTTATTAGCTTATGTTTAACTGGAAATGATCACACTGCCTTCTTGCATCTGCCTCATTCCAAGGAGTTCAGCAGTATCTCAGCAACAGACAAGAAATTATACTCTCATGGTCCCATCCCAGTTTACATTGTGTTCCCAGGACTGCTGAACATTCCTTTTCTCTCTATCATAGCGTTCTATAGCCAGATGACTGTGTGGCTTGACAGGACTCAGGAGTATAGACAACATGGTGCATATTAAATCTTGTAATGTTGCACACGTCTTGATAATAACAAAGTACATTCATTTCAGCCAATGTAGCAGAAGGTCTGTGTCCTGGCACATTGTATTATCTCAGCTGACAAGTGAGTTAACACTGGAAAGAGTGAAGCTCTAAAACAATAATAATTAGCACAATTCTGTGGTTTCAGAACATGCTCCAAGCTCAGTTTTTTTAAAAAAGTATTAAGCAGCTTTTCTCTTAGAGGTGAAGAGTGATCACAGGCCAGCACTGCAGCAGGGTATTTAGTGCAGCCATGTGCAAAAGAGGAGAAGGCTGGTGCTCCATTAATAATTTTGTAGAGGAGGGGATTCATTTACAGGAGAAGCTGCAGGTGCTGAATCTTCTGTGCAACTATGAGAGGTTCCAGGGTCAGGAAAACAGAGATCAGCTCTATAATTTCCTACCACAAGCAGGAGCAATGAAATTGTCTACTGTCATGCCCAGTTACAGATGGACCCTCCTAATTTTGGCAAGTGAATATGACAATGAAGCTTTAAAGTTTCACCATAGTTTGTAACATTAGCATAAAATAAACAGAGAATGAGGTCAACTCAATAATCTATGACAGTGAGCTAATCTCAATCAACTGGATATTATGGTACATATCATTACTCTATGGTGCTGTTTCTGTCTCAGAGTTTAGCAGTAATTATTTACAACAAATGACTCACAAGCTAATTACAAAAAGGCCATGTTAGCTTGCAGATTGTGGGAGCCTTAGTGGCAAAGAATTAATTGTCCAAGCTGTGTCCAGACCACAATAGACTTTGTATGTAGGCCTTTTCTTTGAAATCAGTTCTAGCCACACAGGTGTCTGGCTTGTGAACTGCCATGACTGAAGGAAAGAAATGCTAAAAACATTTGAGGCTTATTTATTGGGGGTATTACTGTTTAATGCTTTTCAAAGAGATCTTGACTCTATTTTTGAGAGCTGGAGCAAACAACAAAAGGAAGAAGGAACAAAATGGGTTTTCACTTATTACTGCAAGCTTTCCAGACAGCGGTGTCATTGGTCACACCCCCACTGATATTCTGGAAACCACTGGAGAGAGGGGGGAAGTGATGGAAAGGTCAATTTTACACTAGTAACATCTGTGCAAATGTCAGAAGCGTATGTCATCATTAGACTCCTACTCTCAAGAAAGAACCAGTCAGGGGAAGTTTGTTGAAATCTGGAACTGTCATTCACAGCTTGGGTTTCTGTGGTGCTGCTCTGCAAAATCAAGGTTACTGTTTCAAATATTGCCTCTGTAACAAAGTCAGTCATAGTGTTCAGACTTGGGTACAGAGTTTTGGCATTGGTCACCTAGGCTGCAGAAAGAGTGTGAATGCAGCTTGTCTTTGCAGGTGCACCCCCCAAAGAAAGACTCAGACAAAGGCATCGGGCCACTTTTATTGAATAATGCCCTAGTCCGAATTATAACTTTCAATTGGTGTAATCATCCAATTGTAATTCTTTAAGGCAAGCAGGCCGCAGTAACACTGGTAAGGTTCCACCCAAAATGCCAATGGCAATTGGCTACATGTAACTATTTGTATCAATTTGTTTGTTGACACAAACAAATTGTTGACCGGAGTCAATAAACTATCTACTGACCCCACCCTATGACGTGTATCCGTTAAATATCAAGGTGATGCAGGCTGTGAAGCTCCTGACATCACCCCTTGCCTGGTTCGTCCTTGACCGGCCAAACCTATTTCCCCTGTACCTGCCTACGTGTTGGCCAGTCAATTGCGAACCTGCCAGATACCTATGGGTCATAAATCTTTACCTTACCAGTGCTACCCGCCACACTGGGAGGCGTCCATGATGACTCACCGCCCCCCCAGACCGTCAGCTCGGTCACCAGGCCTGCTTGCACCTCATCCAGAAGGAGGTACATACCTCTAGCCGACAGGTGGACCCCATATCCTGCCTACAGGTTAAAATTTCTGTAAGCCTATCCTCAGATATCTAATGGCTGTCCCCAAGCCATTCTCAGCAAGGAACTGGGCAACAGCCCTGTCCACTGACCGCCGGGACGGTCCGAACCACGGAGATCCATGTCTCCTCCAAATTGGTGTCTCGGCACGATGTTAGACCATAGCGACCGAGTGTAAGCCATAAATGATATAAAACGCCAGGTCACTGCACCTCAACAGTTTAAGGAAAGGTCAGTGATCCGTGTGAGATCATTGCCACCGAGGTGCAGAATAAGAACATCAGGCGGTCCAGCATCCCTGATGGACATCAGGAATGGCAACAGTTCCCGCCCCCTCATGCCGCGCATACCATACCACTGCATACGTGCGGATGCACGCAGCCCGAGCAGGGGTCCACACTCTGTCACCGCAGCAAATACTGCTGCCCAGTGTACATAGCCGCGGCCCACCAGCCCCACTACCACCGGTGTGCAGAGACACACAGGATCTGTAAAAGAGGAGAAGGGGTTAAGGACATAACTAGGTACTCATCCAGTGAGGGGACGTACAAATAGGAAAAATAGGCGCACACACCCACGTGCCCACATATATCCACCTCTGAGTACCCCAACGCAGCCGCGGTCAATGCGACGCCTACCCTAAATAAATGGGTGCCATAACGGCCCCCACACTGTGAAGAGCGGTACTGGTCACCCTCCGGAACTTAAATTTGGTAAGGGTAGACCCATCCTGGTGGCAGAAAAAGTTAAGGTGGCCATGAAGTACCTGCAGCTCACGAAGGGACACTTTACGCTTGGCAATCAGTGCCAGAATCGTCGCGGAGATCCGAGTCACCTTGTCCATGGGTAACCTGGATGCCTGTGCGACAGTGTCAATTTCTATGCCTAGAAAGGTGAGCTTGGTAGCTGGGCCCTTGGTCTTTTCAGGCGCTAAGGGGACACCCAGTTCCCGCATAAGCATCTGAAATGTAGTAAGGAGACGCGTACACGTGTCCGAGCCCCGTTCATCTCCGAACAAAAAGTCATCGAGGTAATGGGCTACAGACCGGGACCCTAACCTGCGAACAAAGGCCCATTGGAGGAAAGTACTAAATCGTTCGAATGCCGAACATGAAATAGAACAGCCAAAAGGCATGGCCTTATCTACATAGAACTTTCCTCGGAAACGAAAACCCAACAGCTCAAAGTCCCCGGGGTGCACTGGCAGTAATCGGAATGCCGATTTGATATCACACTTTGCCAGGAGGGCACCGGGACCACAGGAGCGTACTATCTGTAGGGCCTGATCAAACGACGTGTACCTGACAGAGCAAAGGTAATCAGGAATAGCATCACTGACTGAAGAACCCGCAGGGTAAGAGAGATGGTGAATTAAACGAAATTCCCCTGGGGTCTTTTTCGGTACTAGCCCCGGAGGGGAGACCTTCAAGTTAGGGAATTGTGGTTCAGTAAAGGGCCCCACAACTCTCATAGCCTCAACCTCCTTAGCTATGCTCTGTGCAGCGACCTCCTCATTACCCTTCAAAGAAAGTAATTTCAGGGCATCCTGCGGTCCCCGAACACCCCTAAATGGAATATGAAAGCCAAACTGGAAACCTTCTAGCAGGTACCTCGCATCATCCCTTCTGGGATAAGCTGAAAGCCATCGCTCCAGCATATGGATATTAATTGGGGAGGGGCCTATTGCGTGGCTAGCCCCGTCAGAGGGAGCTCTGACCACCCCCTGCCTACCCCTACCTCTACCTCGTGACCCACCAGCCCGCGGGCACGTGGTGGCGGCGTGAGGTCCAGAGCAAGAGGGACACTCATGTCGGAAACGACACTGATGCTTGTTGCACACGCCGTTAGCTGAGAAGCTCCAACACAGCAGGCGGGCTGGAACCCCCTGCCCCGCCGGCTGGCGGGAACCCTGTGTCGCAGCCACTCGCTGCACGGCATGGCCACAATGGTACCTATCACCAGGCGCTGGATGTGTGGGAGTCATATACAAGAGCCACAATTGCTGGCAGGGCTCATCCCACCTCATCTCAGGATGTAGAGCCACCGTCATCCTAAATTCCTCATCGTAAGCCAACCACGACGGGCCAGGAAAATCAACCATCGCCCTATAAATGTTGTCGAGGTATTGCACCATCAGAATGGCCAAATCAGGCCAGGCCCTCAGGTATACCGCCATATATATAAGGTATGCCGGCAACCAATTGGCCCAGGTACGCGGTGGCTTACGACGACGGGACAACTCCTTGTCCCTGTCATCCTGTCCCTCCCTCTCCTCCTTGGTGGGCTCACGATTCAAGAGGGAGAAAATATCAACATACTCCCCTCGCCCAATCTTATCCCTCGTGGCCTGTGACAGATGATCACCCAGGGGCAGGGAATAACCAGCCGTCGGCAAAGCCGTTGTCAGCACATTTTGGATGGAAGGTATGCGCAGCAGGCCCTGAACAGCCCCTGCAATGCTTGGCATACCCCCAGGGGTGGACACCCCTGCCCTAATCGAGGGACCATTCGGCAACCAGGAGTTAATGGGGCAGTGTGGAAGCAATTGCCCACCCACAGTAACTTGACGTGTCCATGGCCACTGTAACCCTCCAGTGTAACTGGACAGTGTTGGTGGTGCACTAAATTGAACCGGATACTCACTAGTCGCACCCCCGTGAGCCGCTCCCACTGGGGGTTCCGGCCCACGGCGGGCGTCGGAGCTCGCGACGGGCATCGAGCTCTGGGACCACACCTGACTGCTCCCCGCCGGTAAATCGGAACGCGCGGGGAGCTGCGAGGCGCCAGCCGGGGCTGGCCTGATGGCCTCAAGCAGCTCGACCCTGTTGACGGCCTGCCGGAGAGTCACGGCCGACGTGTTGGCCGGGATCGACGAAGGGGCCGTAATTGAAGCGGCGGCTAAACCCCCATCAGAAGGTGGTTGGGCAATGCCCATTGATGCCTCTAGCACTGCTATGCATGCTATGAGTGCATCAACGGCCTTCGAGCCCCCTGTATAAGGTGGGCCGGGTGGGCCGGACGGCCCACTAGGTAGTTGGTGGAATGGAAACCCGAAAGGGGATCCAGGGCCCGAATAGGGCCATGCCCAGAACTCTGGCCCATGAGGGGCCGGAGGAACGGTGGGGTGGAAACCCACACCAGGCCCACATGGGCCACCCTGTCCTGAGCCCTGAAAAGGCCCTCCGAGGGCCGGGGTCCCCGAGGGGCCAGCCTGTGCCGGCCCAGCCTGAAAGCTTTTGCCTGGCTGCCAGGTAGGAGCCTGATCAGCCCCACTGGTAGCAGTGGGCAAGTCCCACCCGCTGCCCTGCTGCGGGGGCGCAGTCCGAGTACTCCGACCCGCAGGCTGCCCCCGTCCGATGGAGGGCTGGGAAAAGCCCTTCCCCTCGGCCGCGGCTTGACCGCCGGAACCCTACGCTTGGGAGCCATGTCTCCCGAAGAAATCGACCGAAGGATCCCTGGCCAGGGATCGGATCCTGAACCCAGAGTACCGTGGTAACGAAGAGCAAGTAAATCAGCTCTAAGCCAGGTACGAAGGGCGAAGCTGAGAGAAAACATGACGGAGAAAACTTCTCCGCTCCGTCGCATTCTTAAAATGGCGGCTCGGCTGCCTCGTGGCCACTCCTTTTATAGAGGAGTGACCACGCCCCCTAACTCACCCGGATGTCTGAGTCTGGGTGGGGGGGCTGCAAAGAGCGCGGCGGCCTTTTTGACACCGCACTTTCATTTGTCTTTAATATCTTCACTGAGAGGAAAGGTCCCCAGGTGTCCTTTGCTTGTACAGCCCCTGTATGTGTGTGTGTGTGTGTTCCTAGGATGGTATGCCTGCACTGAGGGCAGTGGTAGTTGCACCTCCTCCCTCTGATCTCCTCCCAGTTCGCCTGCTTCTGCCTTTGGCAGGCCTACTGAAAGCTGCCAAGGGTTGGCCTACTCTTTATTGTGTCGTCTCTTCTGCCACAATACGAGGGCTTGGGAGGTTTCCCAAGTCAGTCCCCAAGTCATTCAGTGGAACCAGCAGTTGCAAAAGTACCCTTGTGCAGAGGTCATCTTCGTTCCTATCCTCTAACAGAAGGGATTCTTCTGCAAATTTTATCGCAACCTTTTATCCTTCAGAGGTCTCCTCTAGGATGTCCCCACAGGAACCTTCTTCCACCTTCTCTACCTTTATCACAATGTCTGGGAGCAGGCTCCTAGTTTGAACATCCTGCTCTGCCATTTCCAGCACATTCTTCCTGAAGAGCATTTTGCAGGCGCACCCCCCAATAAAGGACTCAGACACCAATGAAAGTGGATAACGGCATTGGGCCACATTTATTGATTCATGCCCTAGTCCGAATTATAAATTTCTATTGGTAATTGACCAATCATAATTCTTAAGGCAAGCAGGCCGAAGTAACACTGGTAAGGTACCACCCAAAATTGCCAACGGCAATTGCTACAATGTATCCATTTGTATCAATTTGTTTGTTGACCACAAACAAATTGTTGACCGTAGTCAATATCTAACTAATGACCCTACCCTCTGACGCGTATCCGTAAAATCACGGGGTGATGCATGCTGTCTAGCTATAGCCATCACCCCGTCGCCTAGTTCGTCGTTGACCGGACAACGATTAACCAACTTATGCCTGTCTAGTGTTGTCCAGTCAATTGCGAACTTGCCGGATACCTGTGGGTCATAATGTTTACCTTACCAGTGCTACCTGCCCATGTGACCAAAGTCAACAGCAGCAACAGAAAAACCCCTATGTCAAACCATAGCAACAGTGTGGGATGGGCGAAAAAACCAGGACCCGGAAGCCAATATGGGTCCCAGCCAAAAATTCCCACCCGGCCCCGAAGCGACCAAAACATCACACTGTTAACTAGGGAGGGGGTGGAGGGGAAAAACTTCTCCGCTCCGTCGCTTCGCAAAATGGCAGCTCGGCTGCCTCGTGGCCACCCCTTTTATAAGGGAGCTGGCCATGCCCCTAACTACCCGGATGCCTTCGTCCTGTGGGGGGGCCCCCGCAAAGAGCGCGGCGGCCATTTTGGCGCCGCGCTTGCATTGCAGGCGCACCCCCCAATAAAGGACTCAGACACCAATGAAAGTGGATAACGGCATTGGGCCACATTTATTGATTCATGCCCTAGTCCGAATTATAAATTTCTATTGGTAATTGACCAATCATAATTCTTAAGGCAAGCAGGCCGAAGTAACACTGGTAAGGCACCACCCAAAATTGCCAACGGCAATTGCTACAATGTATCCATTTGTATCAATTTGTTTGTTGACCACAAACAAATTGTTGACCGTAGTCAATATCTAACTAATGACCCCACCCTCTGACGCGTATCCGTAAAATCACAGGGTGATGCATGCTGTCTAGCTATAGCCATCACCCCGTCGCCTAGTTCGTCGTTGACCGGACAACGATTAACCAACTTATGCCTGTCTAGTGTTGTCCAGTCAATTGCGAACTTGCCGGATACCTGTGGGTCATAATGTTTACCTTACCAGTGCTACCCGCCACACGGAGGGGCTTCAAAGAAGGCTCGACGCCCCCCCCAGACCGTCAGCTCGGTCAACAGGCCTGCTCGCCAATCACCCAACAGGAGGTCCATACCTCCTCGCGACAGATGGACCCCATCCCCTGCATACAAGTCATAACTTTGGAGGCTAATAGCGGGGTGACGACTGACCCTCCCCCAAGCCCTGTCGACAAGGAAACGCGCCACTGCCCTATTCACCATGCGTCTAGCACGGTCAAGGGCCAGGAGGTCAACGCCCCCTCTGTAGGAATGGCGCGGGACCATGTCCGACCAAACAAGGGTTGTGGCGGGCCAGACGTAATGCAGGTAGGCGAGGTCCTCGCAAATCGCATGCTTCAGCGACAAGCCGGTGACCTGGCCCAAATCATTGCCCCCCAGGTGTATGATCAGAATGTCAGGCGGGTCAGCATTCTGGCCTGAAAAAAGGAAAGGCAGCAGCTCCCGCCATAACATCCCGGGCTTACCATGCCATGTGAGACTTGCGTATGCACCCAGTCCCAGTCGGGGTCCCCACTCTGTCGCCGCAGCATAACGCGCTGCCCTGTGCACGTAGCTATGGCCCACCAGCCATACTGTCACCGGTGTAATACGACACCCCGGGTCTGTAAAGGAAAAATGAGGGAAAGTAGGTAAGGTGACTGGGTTGGTACTCACGGCGGGAGTGGGCGCACATAAAACTGAAAACATTGCGAACCCCACTGTCCCATGCTACGTATGTCAGCCCCTGAGTACCCAAAAGCAGCTGCGGTTGAGGCCGCCCCTATACGGAATGAATGAGTGCCATAGCGGGCGTCTGGAAGGCCCACTGGCCAGCGCTTTGCCCGTCACCTTCCAAAATTGAAATTTAGTAAGGGGAGACCCATCTTGGTGACAGAAAAACGGGCCATGGTGCGTGCCACGCAGTGCCAGGAATTCCTGTAGGGCACCAACCGGACAGATGTCTGCCAAAGAACACCGTAGCAGTCGCACACCACTGCCGACGCCATGCTGATCGGTCTTAGAGGAACGTATCCTCAACTGAGCCCAGTCTTTGGCTACACAGACATCCTCGAGTTCCAGTGCCCTACGACTTGCATCCGCCTTAGACAGCATCACAAGCTCGCTGATGCGGAGCGCTCCAAAAAATGCCACCGTTGTGGCTGCATGGAACAGGGCTGCCTCATATGCATCAAAACAGAGGCTAGGCCAGCCCCGGGCCAACTGGGTAAGGACCCCTGGGGAAATCAGGTGGTGGTCGTCCGGGCAACGCCCGCGCTCGCGCACCCACCCCTCCAAAACATGTCTCACACGGAAGTCAGAGGTGCTGTCCACATGACCCCCCACCTTGGCCATAAAAGCCAACGCTGAAAGCTTAGATGCTATGGTGCGAGGTGCAAGGCCCTGAGAATGCAGGTAAACCATGAACCGCAGAACATGGGTTACCGGGATCGGCCAGGTTCCTGGCAGTTGAAATTGAGTACAGAATGCCCTGAAAGAATTAATTGCGTGGTGATACGCCTTACGGGTGCGTGGCGCTAGCGACAGGCCAATCGCCCGGTTCACCTCTCCTTGCCAATGGCCATTATCACCTCCGGGAGTGGCGAGGGAAATTCCTCCGCATCCGGGGCCAAGGCACGGAACCGGGAGATCTGCAGGCGGGACAAAGCGTCAGCAATATCATTATTAACCCCTGGGACATGCCTGGCCCTGAACAGTACGTTGAGGCGCAGGCTGCGCAACACAAATTGGCGCACTAGGTCCATAACCCTGGGCGAGTTGGAAGTCTGTGCATTTACAATGTGGACCACAGCCGCATTGTCACACCAGAAATGCACGACCGAGTTGGACCACTCCTGGCCCCATAGCATCAAAGCACCCAGGATAGGGAAAAACTCCAGATATGTGAGATCACGCAGGCGACCCGTGCCTGCCCAGGCCGGTGGCCACCCACCATAGGCCCACTTCCCATTGAAGTACATCCCATAACCCAGGGATCCCGAGGCATCAGACTGGATCTGAAATTGAGGGGAAGCCAGGAGGTCATGCCTCCAAAATGAGACCCCATTGAACTCCCTCAGGAACTGTAACCAGACAAGCATGTCTGCCCTGATACCCCGGGTAAGCCTAACCCTATGGTGAGGCCTGGATAATCCTGCCATAGCGTCGCACAAGCGCCGGGCAAAAGCCCTGCCCGGTGCGACCACTCTGCAGGAGAAATTAAGGTGACCATGCAGCACCTGCAGTTCTCTCAGTGATGCCTTGCGCTTGGCCAACAAATCCGAGATAAGGGCCACTATCCTTGACACCTTATCCCACGGTAACCTAGACGCCTGCGCTATCGTGTCAATCTCCACCCCCAGGAAGACTAGCTGTGTAGATGGGCCCTCGGTCTTTTCGGGCGCTAAAGGGACACCGAGTTCCTCCATTAGCGTCTGAAATGTGTTGAGGAGACGTGTACACGTGTCCCAGCCCCGTTCACCCCCGAATAAAAAGTCATCCAGGTAATGGGCTACAGACCGGGACCCTGACCTGCGGACAAAAGCCCACTCTAGGAAGGTACTGAAACGCTCGAAAGCCGAGCATGATATGGAACAGCCAAAAGGCATGGCCTTATCGAAATCGCACTGGCAAGAGGCGAAAAGCCGACTTAATGTCGCACTTAGCCAGCAGCGCACCCGGGCCACATGAGCGCACCATGCGCAGCGCGTGGTCAAAAGATGTATCCCTGACTGAGCAAAGGTCATCAGGGATAGCATCATTGACCGATCGGCCGGCTGGGTAGGACAAGTGATGGATAAGGCGAAACTCGCCTGGAGACTTCTTGGGAACCAAGCCCAGGGGCGATACCTTAAGGTTAGTGAACGGGGGTGCAGGGAAAGGGCCAGCGACCCTGCCCGCATTCACCTCCTTATTAATGCTGGCGGCAGCCACCTCCTCCCTCCCCCTAAGGGACAAAAGGTTGGGGGCATCCTGAGGGGACCTATCACCCATGAAAGGAATACGGAACCCCTGCCTAAAGCCCTGAAGGAGATAATCTGCATCCTCCCCCTTCGGGTACAATGCGAGCCAACGCTCCAACATGTCCACATTAATCGGGGAGGGAGCCTTTCGGTGAACCAGCTCCATCTGTGGCAGTCTTGCCAGCCCACTGCCCGCCCCTCCTTCTGCCCCGCATCCCTCCAGGCCTGGGACAGGCAGAGGCTGCATGGGGGCCCGCACAGGTGGGACACTCATGTCTGTACTTGCAATTCTTCTTATTGCATGAACCATTAGACGAGAAAGTCCAGCACAGCAGGCGGGCTGGAACCCCCTGCCCCGCCACTTGGCGGGGAACCTGCGCTGGAGCCACTCGCTGGACCGCATGTCCACAATGGTATCTTTCCCCTGGCGCGGGGCGCGTGGGCGTCATGTACAGAAGCCAAAGCCTCTGGCATGGCTCATCCCACCTCATCTCAGGGTGCAGGGGAATTCGCATACGGAATTCCTCGTCATAAGCCAACCACGACGGGCCCGGAAAACCAACCATCGCCCGATAGATGTTGTCCAAATACTGGACCATCGGAATTGCCAAATCCGGCCGGGCCCTCAGGTACACCGCCATGTAGATGAGGTAAGCCGGCAGCCAGTTGGCCCACGTTCGTGGTGGCTTGCGACGACATGCCTGTTCCTTATCCTTCTCATCCTGCCCTTCCCTCTCTTCCTTGGTGGGCTCCCTGTTTAGGAGTGAGAAGATATTTACATACTCCCCTCGCCATATTTTTTCTCTGGTGGCCTGTGCCAAGTGGTCACCCAGTGGCAAGGAATAGCCCGCTGTCGGCAAGGCCGAGACAGGCACAGCAGAAACTGCGGGCATCTGGAAAGGGGCTTGGACTAGCCCAGCCACCCCCAAAACATTCCCCACAGGGTAGGAAACGTTCCCCACCCCGGGGCCCTGGGTGGTGGTTGACGTCGCCTGGTGGTGCGTCAGCGGCTGCACCGCCGCACCACCCATGCGAGGCCAAGGCCATTGGAAAGCCCCCCCCCCAACGTAGCCACATGTGTAGGTGCACTAGTTTGTACCGCATACTCACATGCTGCACCCCCGCGGGCCGCCCCCACCGGGGGTTCCGGCCCACTGGGGGCGTCGGAGCTCACGACCGCCGTAGAGCTCGTCGCCGGGGCCTGACCCGCGCTGGCCTGTTGGTCGGGGGGCTGCGAGGCAGTGGCCGAAGTCGCGCCACGCGCCTCAAGCTGCTCGACCCGTCCCGTTGCCTGCCGCTGCCCAGCAGACGACGCGTCAAAGTGAACCCCAAAAGGAGCCCCAGCGTGGCTGGCCCGAGCAAGGGAAGCCTCGAGTGCCGCCACGCGGGCCAGTAAGGCCTCCACACTAGCGTGGGGCCACGGGCCAGCCGGCCCGCCTGTTACGGGCGTGGGCACCGGTCCTTGCACCCCGGGGCCCGAATATGGCCATGACCCCACACCCAGGCCCGGCAGGGCCGACGTAGGCACCTGCCAAGGGAGGGGACCACACCACCCACCAAGGCTGGAAGGCCCTGGAGTGAGCTGCGCCCCAATAGAGGGAGGCCCAGTAGAATGGGCACCAGGAGCGGCGTCCGCTGCTTGCGGGCCGCGGGCCGCAGCCCATGCTGGACCCCTGCTCGGGTCCCCAGCCTCCGGCCAGGGGGTAATAGACCCCATCCCACCGGTCCCGGTGGGTGCCGGCAAAGGCAGCTGGTGGGGAGGCGCAGCCGCGGTCCTCCGACCCGGATTGCGCCTCCGAACCGCCCGAGCCGTGCTCGCGGCCACCTTCTTCTTCGAAGGCATGTCAGTCGGACCTAAGGGAAGCCGAAAAGAGTAAGGTCAGCAGCCAAAAGGCTTCCCAATCAAGGTAAAAGCGACGGAGTAAGAGGGAAAAACTTCTCCGCTCCGTCGCTTCGCAAAATGGCAGCTCGGCTGCCTTGTGGCCACCCCTTTTATAAGGGAGCTGGCCATGCCCCTAACTACCCGGATGCCTTCGTCCTGTGGGGGGGCCCCCGCAAAGAGCACGGCGGCCATTTTGGCGCCGCGCTTGCATTATCCCCTAGGTACATAGGTTCCTTGAGGCATCCTGGTTCCCATAGTCCAGGCCTGTGCTCAATTGGGCTTATATCTGCAAAGTTCATGGGGGAGCATTTGTGGTTCTACATCCAGGAGATTCTGGGGCCAAGTGGGGCAGCCTGCTGACACGTGCATCCATGCCACAGGCTTCTTCCTCACAGTGTTCTTTCATTGTATCCCAAAATCAGAGTCTTTAAAACACAGATGAGTCATTATTAATGAAAGAGGGATACATAAAGGTGTGATATTTTTTCATATTTCTTCTTTCAATTAATTTTTTTCAAGTTTGTCAAATTACCCAGCATATTTTCATTCAAATGTATCACAGAGGTGAGCAGAACAGGATATCCTGTAAACCAGGGGTGCCCAAACTTTTCAGGCTGCAGGCCGGTCACGTGGTTCCTCCCACCGGAAGTGGAAGTTAAACGTTCCCGTGCATGCACAAAATGCTGCCATAAATGCATTTATAACAGCTGCAGATGCTTTATGACAGTGTTTTGTGCATGCATGGGTGCATTTATCTTCTCTTTTTGGGAGCGACGAGGGTGACATGGGCCAGATTATTGGGCACTGCAGGCTCGATCAGGCCCATGGGCCGTAGTTTGGGCACCCCTGCTATAAACCATCTTGACTGCTGCCATTGGTGTTGTCAGGCTGCCCTTTGCAATGTAAAATTTGCCGTCCTTTTCCCTGGTGGCAAAATGGGCATGATATTGTGTAGCAATATTGAACCATTTGCTGCCATTTCCAGTCAAGGATACAGAAGTAGATATCCCACGGCCATAAACTGGAAGATTTGGGATGAATTCTATTTTATTTGCTTTACTTTATATTTTCTTGTCTTTAATTTGAGTAGCAACTAGATCAGTTAAGATAAAACAATCCAGGCTTTTAGATAGATTCAGAAATCTTAATAGCCTATACATTTCCCCACAAGAGTAGGCCACCTGCCCAAATGCACATATGGAACAGACAACAGGAAAAAAGATATGCCATCAATTCTACTTTATGTAAACTTTATTGGCTGATTGACCGGATATAATTCTTACTTCCCAAATGTGATCAGACAATTGAATATCTACAAGCCAGGAACATCCTACTACTATAGAGGGGCTAGCGTTCCCTAAAACAGGAATGTTTATTCAGTAAATAGCATTCCATGCTACTGGACACTTATTCTTTCTCTCTCTGCTCTATGTTTCTTGGGAAAATGTGTCAAGGCTTGGTAGTAGTCAGGCTCTAGGACCTAGGGGATATTGGCTATAAATCTAAATTGGCTGGAAAAGGTGCATAATTCCAACTGAGAAGTGGGGGAAAGTTGAAAAGCAGCAAAGAGTAATCAGAAGAGCCAGGGACAGATATATAATCAACATCTGGAAAAGTTTCTTTTTTGGCAGAATCTTCCTATTCAACCTGACTGCTGGAAGATACTGGGATTTGGCATCCACAAAAGTAACTTTCTTAAGCTTTGGCAAAACCAGGCAGGGATATGTCATGTTTCAGAATAATAAGTATAGCTCAGAACAGTGAGAAGCAGTTGCACATTCAAAACCAGATGGGGAATCGGGTCCTTAGGATTGTCCTTGCCCTAGAGAACAGTTGTCCAAGTGAAGGAGCAGGTGTTTGGAGACAGCTTTACAGAGCTTGTTTTGGAGGGATTGAGTCAGTTGTTCAGATACACTCATCTCAGACAACTAGGTCTGGTGGAAGCAGTAGTAGACACAGTGGAACCTACCTGACAGAAGCTTCTTCCCACCCCCAGGAATAGGAAAAGAGAGGCAGTGGTCACCTTTGGAATCAGAGCTGGGAGGAGGCAACATAATTTTGGAAGAGTTTGCGCTGTGCTATGTCCTGTATCTCCTCAGCTAGTTTGTTGCTTTCTACTGTGCTGCCTGAGGGCAGTGTCTCCTCATTTGGACGAAAGAAGATGCAGCTGTCAGACCAGCTGGCTTTTGGGTGGGTAATGGTGGGAAGCAGTGCCTTATTCTTTGCCTGCCCAGAGAAGAATGGCAAGGCTTAGGTTGTTTATGGAAGCAGTGATGTCAGTGGGGAAGCCTGTTTTCAAAGTGCTGTAATTAGGATGTTTATGGAATCAGAATTATATCCTTGCCCACAAATCTACAGTCTCTTGTTGGAATGCTGTGGAGCATGAAATTCAAAGAAAGCAAGTCCTTGCAACGTAATATATTTACAGTTTCAACAGAACAAGATTACATGGTTGTACATGTTAGGTTTATACTGATGAATATTAAAGGCAACCTTTGAATCTACTTTTTGAAAGCATTTAGAGAAATAGATGCCCAAGATTTCAAAGGAAGCCACACAAAGGCAGTCACAAAGGTTCTCTTCTCCTTTCACATAATTGGCCTGGCTCTGCAAACACATCAAATGCTTAAGTATGAATGGGCTGTACAAATATTCCTATACTATCTGGCAGCCATATATATATTACTGAGCAACCATAAATAATCCCATAGATTTTATTGATGCTGGCAGGGGTAGTCAAAGTTCTTCTCAGTCCCTGATGTAATAAGTTGTAACTGACATTTTTTTGTTTGATATTAAATGGTTGCAGAGTTTAATCTAACATCTCATGGCTGTAATATGCAATGCACAGATTCTGCAGATGTTCCATCACTAAAATAAAAATTACCCCTAGGCTTTGGACCTATTGTGATCTGCACCATCCAACCTGGCCAATGATGAGTGCTGATAGACATTGTAGCTCCACAATATCTGGAAGGCTACAGGATCCCTACCCTGGTATAGGATGACTATAGCCCAGAACTCCAGCCGTATATCACTTGTGGCAATAGTACTGAAAGTATGAGTCCAGTCACAAACTGCATTTAGTGTCTAGTTTCCAATCAGTTTTAATCTATTGTATTTTATCTACTTTTGATTTTGTCTTATAAAACCATCCCTACAAGACTGGCCAGGTTATCATGCTATGGTAATAGAGTAGACCATAATGCCAAGTGTCAGGTGGCGGTTAACTAACCTGACAACCCTGAAGACTAGCAGGAAGGATAATGGTCTCCAAGTGGATTGATATGATCCTATGAACCAGGAAGCCATCACCTACCTGATTCCAGAATCCTATAGATTACAGTATTCACTTTATTTGAATGTGCAGGAACACTTAAAACTAAAAGAAGCCTGGAGATGACCTTAAATAGAGGTTATGGTTATCCCTACCTCTTCTGGGCATCAGGCTGAGGAAAAAGAGATGAAAAACATTCTGGTGCTCTTTTGGCACCTGTTAAAATGATTTAGTTTCAATCCTGCTGTTTTCCTCCCTTCGATTTTAAATTTCAAAGCAATTGTCGAGGACTCATATTTTGAATCCAGTTTTCTTCCTCCCTCACACATGCTCCTTAATTTTGCCTATCAATATCACAAGGTTTATAAGAAAGGATTTCTTGCATACACATCATTATGTACAAGTTCCATTCTATAACCTGTATCTGGACAATACGTTGCATGGCTTCTGCACCCCTCCTTTTGTTAAATGTTATATTTTTGTGCCAGAACTTCTAAAAGCTAAAGACAGTTATGACTTTTATCCTCCACATCAATAAGCTGACTATTGGGAAGGTACTGGCTGGAGAAAAGGGAATAACTTTTAAATTTTACTATGACGATTGATCAGCCAGGTTCTAATACTCAATTCAATTCAAAAACCTTTATTGGCATTACAACCAGCACTACAGTGCCGAAAGCATCGCAAGTGCAATACAAATAAAATCATGGCGAATCTGGGATCAGCTACTCCCACCTCTAGGGTGGAGTCTAATAGCACCCACTAAAAAGCAGCCACTCTATCCATAAAATGAGTAGAATCATTGTTTAAAAGAAGTAGCAGGATGAATCTGGAAGTCTGTTGCACCTTGTCAAAAAGGGTTTTAAATTTTAAGGCAGATTTCCTCGTAATATGGGCAATAGAAAAAGACATTGATAATAATTGTGGCTCATTTGGCCCCAAAGGGTCAGATCCTGTTTTACATAACTTTGTTGTTCAGTCGCACAATTGAGTCCAACTCTTTGCAACCCCAATGGACCACTGCATGCCAGGCTCCTCTGTCATCTGCCATCCTCCGTAGTCCTTACATAAAGCCTTTATTGGCATTACAATAGCTCTCCAAGAGCCAGTGGTATGAAAAACGGTCAAGACAATGAGTGGTGCATTCAAAACATGGAAAACCAAGGATCACCATCTCCCAGTGAAAGGATAAAGTTGGATGGCACATGACAGGAAGATAGCCACTCCGTGCATGTAATCGGTGGAGCCATTATTAAAGAGAAGGTTCTAATACTGTGAGCATAATATAGTTCTAGCTTGTTAAGTTTATTGTTTTGGTATATCTCACCCTAAATGCAATACTAGTCTGATTTAGAAGTAGATTGTTTCTGTCAGTTTCACCCTCTCACACATTTAAAAAACAACAACTCTTGAGTATTTTGTCTCTAAGTTTGGATGGTATGTGCAAATTTTGGGAAATTTGTATAAAAAACAAACAGAATCAAATTCTCCACCATCTGTGCTAGCTAAATTCAAATAAGTGAGCCTGGTATGGGGAGTCTACTTGACATATAGCCGTTAAACATGACTTCTTTAAAAGGCAAGAACAGAAAGGAAAAGCAGTGGGTGTCTTAATTTAGTACCACACATTTTGGTTAATATATAGCTAGAAATTTTATGAGCAAGACATTTAAATAAGTTCTTGGTTTACTTGATTAAATCTGTAAGGATTAAACTTGGTGATGTGTTTAATTTGTATTTACAAGCAAGGCTCCCTAAATTGGTGAAATATATATGTTTGTACTAACATGTATTTTGTCTCACTCTGAATCAGTATGTTTTCATTTGTGATTGGTCATTGGAAGGTAAACCTGGGCTTAATTTGCAAATCTGATTGCCTAGGTTCATATATTTGAGAAAATTGCACTGCAAAAGAAATGATCTAATCCTAGGTGTACACATTTTCCTAAATGTCTCCTTTGATTCCCCTCCTCATGTTCACTCTTTGAAAATCTCAAGTTTGTTTCATCTCATTCATTAAGATTAAAAGAAATGTGAACGATAAAATAAAAAAATAGAAATTCATGGAAGTAATATATTGAGGTCTATCTGTCTCAAAACTCTAAACAGAACAAAATTATTACCCATCCACATCTGTTAGGTTTCTTCTAATAAGCAAGGCCAAAACTAATAAAAGTGCAACTCCTTCAACATTCTTTCAGCTTTGTCAACTTTCAGCTATGCCGCATACAAACAGTGGCCTGATTAACTGGAAGAATGAAGTGATTCTTAAGAAAGGACCACACAATGTTAGAGACAAAGATAAATACAAAAACCAGTTCTTCATAGTCAGACACCCTCCTTCTGGATTAAGTGGAATACTCTCCAATGTGGGGTAGATAACTGGCAGCCAAGGGCAAAACACTCTTGAATTTGCTTATATGAAATAACCAAATGGGAATAAGCCAAGCCATCTTAGAATCCACAGGAGAAAAGTTTCAGAACAGCTCAGATTGGCATCATCAAGAGTACAGTACTGGTAAACAAAAGGAGCACTCTTGGCCTGTGTTTGGAAAGCTTGGTTGGTTTAACTGCTGCAAGCTGAAAAGAAAGGAAAGGAAAAAGACACGGAAATGATACTGAAAGATTCAAGGCCCAACACAAACTGGATCAGTTTGGTAAAATTATCTTCTGTTTCAGTCACTATGAAGAGTCAACACTAACTATAATGGAGGTGTTACTGCTTGGGAAAAGGGAAGCTGCACTGTGGCAAGCCTACATATGCTGCATCATTAGCCTGGTCCTGATCCTATGTAACATTGTGTGGTACTCAAATTGGTGTAGTAGACAGAGTGAGGACTAGGACACAAAAGACCTGGGTCTGAATCCCTGCTCAGCATGGGATTCTTCATCCCTTTGTAAAATACCAAGTAGTTTCTTTCTCTTCATGGAACCAAATTAGGGGTACCCTTGGTTGGAAGAGAAAATTGAAGGTCCAAGTACCTCTCTGACCTTCTTTGGCATTGAGTTGGATAATCAGCTATGTAGGTTGCCCAGAGATTAGCTGGATGACCTGAAGGCAAGAGTACAGCGAATGCTAAAGGCTAGAAAGGTAACTTTAAATGAAATTCAGGAGTTGGTTAGCCATCTTAATTTTGTATGCAAGGTTGTGGCTCTTTATAAAGCCTTTTTGCAGGGACTCTGTGATTCCATGACAGGCCTTAGGCAGCCACATTTATAGGCAAAGGGTCTCCAGGGACATGAAAGAGGATTTGTGGGTTTGGCAACAATTTCTGCAAACATACAAAGGAGTAACATTCTGAAGGTCAGAATTGTGTCTAGGGGCAGACTTGCAAATCTATTCTGATGCAGCAGGTGCCTTAGGCTTTGGCATCTTCTTTACATGGCATTGGTCTATGGGAGTGTAGCCTGTTACCAGGGATCTTACCTTCTTGGAATTTCTTTCTATTGTAAGAGCACTTTGGTTATGGGCCAACTCCGCTGTAGTGTTTTGTGTTCAGATTGTGAATTCTCTGTCCTCCAAGTCCCTAAGGTTCATGACATTAGTTTGGGCATTAATGCTGCACTGTCAACAGTTTGATATATAGTTTTCAGCACACTATATCTCAGGGGTGAAGAATTCTATAATCAATACTCTGTCCTGTCAACAGATGTCAAGTTTCAGGCCCCTAGCATGAATTGGGTGGTAATTTGTGCCAAATGTTCAGGTCACACTGTTGGGGGTCACAAGATTTGCTGGCAGGTCACTGGACATTGGCACCCCAGAAATTTGAGCCAGGTAGAAGTGCCTTGTTGCTTGATGACGGTGGCAGTGGGAGTTGTGCTAAGGGATAGGTAGTATTCCCTGGCTCTAGGCTCAGTTACTCACACTAGGTTTGGCCCCACTGCAGGATGGGGTGGGTTAGTAAGTTAGATAGTTAATACAGTTGTGGCCCTAGTTGAAACTCCAACTATTGTGTCTGTCTCATTATTCTTGAGGGCTAGGAGGGGGCAATGGCTTGGATAGTGTAATAATTCTACATGATAGCTGTGATGTGTTTTTTTAAAGCAATGGTACATGAGTCACCATTATCAAATGGAGAATCTCCCTGCATTTGGCAGAGGTTCTTTGTGGTTGCTGGCAGTGAGGTGAAAAGAAAAGTTCATTTTGTTCCAAATCAGCAACACACAGAGCAAATCACCCTTTGTGTTGCCTCCGTAGTGTGAAGCAGCTTGCAGATGGGTGCCTTTTCAAGGAGCTTCAACAGATGGAGGAGGAATTAAGGTACAAATCAGCCCTTAGTCACTGATGTCACATGTAAGAAGGCTAGTCTTCATATGACCACAATACTGTATATGGATTGCACGTTGGGTATATAGTATAACATACAGTAGCCTCCCTTATTGTCAAGTTAGCTCTGTCTTCCCAAGTCTTCATCTCCAGTGGTGGGGGATGATATAAATTACAACCCAGCATTGCTTTGAGAGACCTGGTGGCTGAATATTAACCTGTAGCGTTTAACCCTTCAGCTCTTCCCATTTTAAAAAAGGACCTTAGGCAGCAAGGTTGGAAAAATGTCTTTCGAGAAATAGGAGACTCAGCACCAGTCCAAGGAGATAAGATGGGTTTAAGTAGATCAATCCAAATGTGATGTAAAGCAACTTTTGTTCATTTGAAGAATGGAGGCAATTATCTAGCTCAGTGCCCCTCCTTCAACAGTGCATAGTATGTACGTGTGGCCTGATGGGTTGTGTGTTCACAATCTGCCTACCCTCCAATTTCCATTTGTGGTGGGATATATTATATGAAGATTGACTTGAATAGCAGTGTTTCTGTTCAGAAGCTCTATGGTAAACTTTATAATATGACCAATCTTTATTTTCAACAAACGTATTATGTTAATTGCTTTGCAACAACAAAGGAAGCAACTGTTTTCCTGGAATTTTTAACTGTTAGTACTTTAATTATCAAGTAAGTGATTTGACCAGTTTATCATCCCTGCTTTCTGTATATATACATTTTTTATTACTTCAGGGTTTGGCACAATGCATCCATCAACCTCTGGTTCATATATTCCTGTTTTGCCTTGGCTAATTGGTCCAGGTCTCTGGATCCACTCAGAGCAGAAACAGATGTTACAGATAAACCATCTTTAGAAGATGAAATTCCTTAGCTGTCTCAGTGCATATCAGGAGCTTTTCTCACCCGGTGTAATTTGTAAATTAGTTCACCAGCTCCAATCGCTGAAAACATTTGCATTCTCTGTATCTACATAGCTTACCTGTCATGCCTGTTTCTCACTTCAGGAGTTATCTTAATACAAGGAGAAAGAAGACCTTTCATTAAAATAAGCTTTTCTGAACTTCCTATTCACTCACCTCTCTCTCTCCCCCCCCTCTTCTTTTTCTCAAGAGTTGTTCACCTTGCCAGATGTTGATGGATGCCTTGAAAGTACATAATCCTGAAGTAATTTCTCTTTCAGCAGGGTGGCTGGAGAGATGTGCTGTTCTAGTGCTGGACACCCTGCAGATCATGTGATTAGAGTCATCTTTTGGGCTCTGTAAAATAAGCTGAGTAAAATGACTTTTGAAACTGGTGTGTGTAATGTCTGGCTCTTAGTCAAGCAGTTAATAAAGGCAAATCACAGCAAGCAACCCTCTGTTTTCCTATTCCGTTGCTATTGTGGCTGCTTTCTGGGATGGATCCAGACTCAGTCATACCTAAGCAAAATGAATTGAAATCAATGGCCATTACTAATTTAAGTCTCATTGGTTCCAAAGAACCTACTGTAAATCTGGATAATAATAATTTTGTGTCAGAAATTATTCTGGGTTAGAAAGAATTAAATAATATATTAGGTATAACGATAATATTAGAACCAAAGCATGCCATATTGGGGGAATTAGAAGATTTAAAAATGTAAAAGAGGAGGGAAGAGTTAACCCTTGCACTGTTGATTGTCGCAAGGCAATTAATAGCATTAGAATGGAAGAGCAAAGAGGAATTGACTATGAAAAGGTGGTACATGGAAATTTGGAAGCTAGCACTGAATAAAAAATTAACGAGTCAAATAAGACAAAAGCAAGGATTAAGGGTGAAGATTCCCTTTTGGGAAATTTGGGAACCATTCATCCAATACACTTTAATTAATGGGAAATGATTCAAGCCCAGCCCAGAAATGATCCAATTTTGGAAGTCGTAAGTTGGGTTGTATCAATTTGATATCATAACAATCCCCTACGAGCACATGGGTGTAAGGTCCCTATCCTCTTAAGAACTAATAATTATAAGAATGGGAAGAATAGAGTAAGGATGGAGCCAAATGTTTTGTCTGTTTGTATAGATGTGGTAGTATTGTTTTTTTACGCATCTATGTTATTTCTTTTTCATGATGTTTGTTTTGCTATGTTAATTTTTATTGCCTTGTTTGTTTTATTGAATACTAGCATGGGTTGCCCGGCGTTGCCGGGCTTTTTTTGGGGTTTTTTTTAATAAAAAAAATGCCGTGCATTTTTTAAATGTTTTGGACAGGTAAGGTTTTTTTTTCCTGTACAAATGGTGCTGGGCTGTGTTTAATGGTTTTTAAAGTTTTTTTGAATTTGTGGCTTATTTGCGCTGGGTCCGGCTGTGGCGGACTTTTTATTTTATTTTTGTTCATACAAATTTAATTTTTTAAAATTTTTTTTTAAATTTTATATTTAATTTGGTGTTAAAGTGATTTATGTAATTTTTTATTTTTTGAGAGTAGTGTGTATATTTTGGAATGTTTTGCAAACTTATTTTCTGCATTTTGGAATTATGAATTTATCTTTATCTATCATGTGCTCCACATTCCTGCACCACACCTGGAAGGGCCATGTGGTGGAGGAAGGGCAAAATGGCCATCCGGCCCCCAAAGCTGTCTGAGGGAGTGTGTCCTGGCTCTCAACTTGAAAAGGTTGAGAACTCCTCATTTAGCACATCATGAATGCATCCTCTACTCGTTTTTCTTTTGGCCTCTGGGTGGCGGTGGTGAACTTTGTTTTCTCTCTTCCATTCTCCTCTTGTCCTCTGGGTTTCAGTTCCGGTAAGTGTTACTTCCTTTATTTTGGTCATTCGAGTTCCTGTCGCCATGAAGTGAAGACGTCTTCATGGTAAGCACTCTGATTTATTTATTTATTTATTTGGGGGGAGTTGAGTTTTTGTTGGGGGGGGGGCTGTTGTTTTTTGTTGTATGTTTTCCTGTCTTTGTTTGTGTTTATTTTTTAAAGGTTAGATTTCTGTTTTTGAATGGTTTTGATTTGTTTTTTGGTGCGTCCTTTTTTTAGTGGGGGGGGGGGGGTGCCTTTTGTTCTCATGGGCCATGCTTGGTGGCCCGTGGGAAAGTAGGTTACTTGCAGCGGGGGTGCCTTTTCTTCCCATGGGCCATGCTTGGTTGCCCGTGGTTAGGAAGGGAACTTGCGGCCGGGGGTGCCTTTTGATCCCATGGGCCATGCTGGATGGCCCTTGGGAAGGGTGTGTTGTTGCGGGGAGGGTGCCTTTCGTTCCCACGGGCCATGCTTGTTTGTCCGTTGGGAAGAAGGGCAGTTGCGGGGGAGGGGTGGTGGGTGGTTTGTTTTTATTTTTGGCACGGCGGCTGGCCCTTCGAATGGAAGGGCAGCGGCGGCCGAGGTTTATTTTTCCTCCATGGGCCATACTTGCTGGCCCGTGGTGAAGAAGGGGAGTTGTGGGGTTTTTTTGTTTGTATTTTTTTTCACGCGCCGCTGGCTCTTCGAACGGAAGAGCATGGGCGGCGGGTTTGTTTCATTTTCTTCCCCCACGGGCCATGCTGGCTCGCCCGTGGGGATGAATGGCGGCGGAGGCGGCTTTCTTTAAGTTTTGTTTTCACGCGCCGGCTGCCTCCTCGTTCTGCGCGCTCATGGCGCGCAGGACGCTGGGGCTTGTAGTAATAGGTTGGTGCTTTGTGTTTGTGATGCGTTTTTTAAAAATGCTTTTCTTTTGATTGGCTGCGGCGCGTGTCCGAACGCTGCGCTGTGCCAGAGCCTCTCAGCCTGATTGGCTCTGGCACGCCGCGGCGCAGTGACTGTTGGGACGTGAAGTTCTTTCCCTTTCTTGCCGTTTGTGGGGCTGAGGCCCCCGTGCCGGATTTTTAAATCCTTCGTTGACCTGCGTAGGCAATTCGGCCGTGCACACGAAGGAAGGGTGCGGGTCAGTAGGGCGACGCATAGCAACGTATAGCCAATTCCAATGGTGAACACTTGGTTTTATAGGTTAAGATTTTTTTTTTTTAAAAAAGAAATTATTCTGGGTTGAAAGGATTTTTTTACGGAAGAAACTTCACTCAGAGAATGCCCAAATGAGGCTCCTTTCATCTCCCCAAGAGCTGGGACAGAGATGGGTGCTCAATCTGCCATGCAGTACCCGGGTCTCAAACTGCTGACTTGCCAGTCTTCCAGCTGGATAGAACCCTATAATGAATTACTTCATTTCACCACAGTACTGTATAACTAAGTATCAGTATTATAGCTAGTTTTATGGTTGAAATCCAAAGTCTGTTTGTTGTTGGGAAAGATACCATGGATAAAGTAGTTACTCTCTAGCCCCATGATGGTGAACCTTGGTACTCAAGATGTTCTTGGACTTCAAGTCCCAGAAGCCTGGGCCCCCATGAACCCACACAAATGGGTTTAGTGTGATTCATCTGGCCCACACCACCCTCGTCACTCCTGGAAGCGGAAGTAAAATGCACCTATATGGGCACATTTTACTTCCGCTTCCAGGAGTGACGAGGGCGGCGTGAGCTGGATGAATCGTAGTAAACCCATTTGTGCGGATTCATGAGGGCTTGAGCTTCTGGGAATTGAAGTCCAAGAACATCTGGAGTTCCAAGGTTTGCCATCACAGCTCTAGCTTGAAGAATGCCATGAGATCTTTGTATCTTCAAAAGAAGGCTGGGAAAACATTGAGAGTACATTGAGTGTGGGTAGGTGTATATAGAATGCACAGGGTAGAAGATGAGAGGGGATATCTCTTTGTGCAAGAAGAAGTTTTTTCATGTGATATTTGAGGATCACTCTATAAACTACCAGTGGTCAATGGTCTAAGCAAGAGTGGGTGCCTCACCCCAACATATGAGCACAAGCATCCTCCCAATTCAGATAATAGACTGCCCTTGCTGCACTGGTACTTACAATAGGGAAGCCACCTGTGTCCAAACAATTCACATAAAGAGTGCACAGTCAGTTTATGTTCCAATCTGCAATAATTCCAAAAACCAGCTTCTTTGTATCTGGAATTAAGGGCTAAAACTTGAGCTCTGGCATTTCTGCCTTTAGAAACAATAATATAATACCTGTTATCCATCCTGAGTTTTCAAAACAGAGTAGGATTTTTTCAAAAGCAGATGAGTAAACCATATCCTATAATCATGAGCATGTGCCAAGGTATTGCTCTGGGAAATAATGCTTTCTTCCTACAGGGGCTGAAAGGAATTCTGTTTTTTACAGATGGGTTCAGGCACCAGAACTCTCTGCTTAGGTGCACTGGGCTGTCCCATTAACCATGACAAATTGAAAGGTTGGACCAATTCCAGAGTTTGATGGACCTTGGACAATGGGCCTAGAAAAGAACCGCTAACAGTCATACAAGCTGGTGGGCATGGGACAAAGATGGAAGCAAAGTCAACCTGGCAGTAAATAAGAGCCCAAATTCTTCCTTTTACAAGTGTTTCCTTCATGTCTGTGTGTCCAGCACACAGCTTGTAAAGGAGCATGTCAGAAGGGCTTGTTTGGAGAGAAAAGGGCTGAGTGACACCAACAGGACTGCAACCTTTGAATTAAACAACAACAACAACAACAACAACAACAACAACAACAACAACAACAACAACAACAACAACAACAACAACAACAACAACAACAGCCATCTCTTAGGCCATGACTTCTTCTTCTTCTACTACTACTACTATATCTGAATATTGGTGATCAGCCATGTAGACTGTCCTGGGAATATAATGTAGTGGCCTTTCATCTACCTTCTGCATCGCACCATAACACCTGTTCTGTGAATCACTTTCTGGACCAGAGTCACTGTCACAACCCTGAGTCCTTTTGGCATGCAGAGTCCTCCTCAGCCCAGGCCAGTATTGATGAAGCTGCTGTCCTCCATCAAGATTCATTCAAGTGGGATTTAATCTATTTGGGGACCACCACCTTTCCCTGTGGACTTTGGCACCTAGGATTGTCAGGATAGTTAACCACCTCCTGATGCTCAGCGTTGAGTCACTGGCAGTATGTTCTACTCTATTACCATAGCAGGATAGCCTGGTTAGACTGGGCCACGGCAAGGCAGAATTTAATGAATTAGTAGTGAGACCAGGACTAGAATAATATTTCATGTCAGAGATTACTCTGGGTTGAAAGGATTTTTAGGGGATGGCCACATGAGGCTCCTTTCATGTCCCCAAGTGCAGCTCTCAAGTATTGAAACCCGACCTGCCAGTCTCCAGCTCAGTGCTTTAACCACTAAGCCACCTGAATTGCTATCTATGTTACAGATAGCTTGCCAAAATCTTCTAAAGAGGTAATTTCAAAGCAGGCTTTAAGGTCTGAGTAATCATACCCCCAACCCCCAACCCCAGTGACCAACCACAAATTAAAGCAAGCTAATTTGTAAAATAAAGAAGGTGCAAAAAGCTCATGTTGTGACAGTCAAACACCTTGACACACATATGGAATCACCTTTTCTAATGATGTGTGATTGGTGATGTATAGCTTGGCTTTTAGTAATTCAGAGGTTGTCCCTTGATGCATCTGACAGGTCAAGAGTGGAAAACAAATTGCATAGACTGCTGAACACTTGCTACAAGATTCAGGCTCAACACAGATTGATAACTAGTATGTTTATTTGTAGCATTTTATAGAAATATCTTCCTCACATCTCTCCAAAATCAGGTTTTACAAGAAGATTTTTTCTATTAGAGGAGGCTAAATTGTATATAATGGAACAATGCACAATAGTTGAATCTGAAGAAAGAGTTACATTGGAATTACAGATCAAGTCAGATCTACATTGCAGCCAGCTAGGATCCAGTAGAGAATTTGATTATTTATGAATGGTGAGCAGTAGGATTTGGAATTTTTGTTTCTTCATAGTCCCTCTCAAAATGGCCTGGAAAAAACTCTGTCTGGATAGAAGGAACATGAATCATTTTTGGAATAAAGTATTGTATGGAATGAAATGTCCTGCAAATAGTTCATAAGGCAGAGCTTGGTGAGCGTGACTGAGACATTAGGACTCCATTTTAAAAAAGAAAAGTAAAATAATTCATTGGAAGTATACTTTTCCTTAAAATATTTTTTAAAATGCAGCAAGGAGGAAACTTAACAAAGGCAAAGAGAAATATTTCATATGTCAGGTTTTTCCATAATCCATTAAGATAGGAATGCAACTGGGCATGTGGTAATAAATGGAAAAGCCACTTCTGCTAATGTTAAACTTATATATTAACGTTTTAAAATCACGGCACTTTTCATTATGGCAGAACGAGTTTCAAAACTGCATTCAGTTTCACAAGCTTTTTCACTTCTTAGTTAGCGACTGAAACTGATGAGAAATGAGAAACTAAATACAGCTGGGGAACTTAGTATTCATGAACTGATTTCAAAATGAGGGGAGGATGGCCGCGTTTGCCCCTGGCATCAGAAACAAGGGGATGAGGTGGCTCAGTGGTTAAAAAGTTCACCTTGTTATCTGGAAGGCTAGCAAGTCAGCAGTTTAAGACCCGGGTACTTCATGACGGTTTGGGCACCCGTCTCTGTCCCAGCTCTTGGGGACATGAAAGGAACCTCATTCAGGTGTCCCCTGAGCGGAGTTTCTTTAGCAAAAACCCTTTCAACCCAGAATAATTTCTGACACATTATTATTATTATTATTATTATTATTATTATTATTATTATTATTATTATTATTATTATTATTATTATTATTATTATTATTATTATTATTATTATTATTATTATTATTATTAACAAAGACGTTGGTGACACTTTAAAGCAGGGGTTACCAACCTTTTGAAGTTGGGGGCCAGGTCACCCTCCCTCAGAGAGTTGGTGGGCCAGACTGGTGGGCCGGCCACCACCGTTGGCGGCAGCGGAATTGACCATAGACTCACTCATTTACAGGTGTTGTAAATGCATTTACAACAGCTGTAAACAAATCCACAGCTGTCGCAGACACATTTACAACAGCCGTAAATGAGTCTGTGGCCAATTATGGTGGTGGTGGTGGTGGCGGCAGTGGTGGCAGCGGCGGCAGCTGGAGCGAGGATGTGGGTCAGTTGATTTATTGCCAAGGGCTATATCTGGCCCACAGGCCATAGGTTGCCTACCCCTGCTTTAAAGACTCACAAGTTTTAATTGATCTAAGTTTTCATTGACTGCAGACCACTTAATTAGAAGCCTGCTTTACAGCTGGGCCCTTGTGTTGTCACAGGGTAACAGTTGCAAAACAATGTGATTCTCATACATGTGCAGGAGAGGATTTTCTGCACTACCTCATAAATAGATGTGACATGCATGAGCCTGTGACATCAAGTGGGAGTAGTGAAGTGATGACCAGGATATTTAAGAGACCGCATCACCCCGAGATCATCTGCCCATCCTACATCTTCAGACTGGAGGGGCTCCCTAGTGCTTCCATCTGCCAGAGAGGCTCATCTCTCTGGCACTAGAAGGAGGGCCTTCTCCGTATTTGCTCCGGACTTGTGGTACCTCTTGCCAACTAACTTGTGCCTCCAGGCAGAGCTGCCGGTCTTCCGAAATGGCCTTAAAACTTGGTTAGCGCATCGGGTATTCGACACTGCTGGTGTGGTAGCCCCCCTCCCCCCGTGCTGGCTTATATAAGGATGTCTGGGGTTTTCAATTTTATAGGGAGGGTGTTTTAATCTGGTTTTAATGGTTTTTAAAGTTTTAATTGTTTAGTCTTATATGATGAGGACATTTTGCATTTTGAATTTTTGATACTGTTGTGAGCTGCCTGGAGTCGCTTCAATGAGGGAGGCAGCAATACAAATACTGTAATAATAAATAGATAAATAAATCCAAGCATCAAAGTCACAAAACAATTTTTTTTTAAATGTTCTCTTCCTCTAGCATACTTTGCTCTGAGATTTGTCTTCCTGCTTGGTGACCTGGAAAGGCAATGTTGGTTCCCTGAAAACTCTAACCAGCTTCCTGAGAACTGACAAGCCAAGATAGGACAGAGCTACAATATTTTGGTCTATGTTACTAGCCACCACAAACATCACATGACCCAGAAGATGCAAAACAGAGAGTTTGGTAAAGCAATAAATGCATTATGTGAAGAGATATTAAAATACAAAGGTCAGTTGTTTTCTTCCAGGGGGAAATGGGGGTGGCAAATCTAGGTTTCACTGCATTTCTAATTTCCTCTACTGTAAATTTGTTTTACAGCATCTTCCGGGTGGCTGCAGCTGAGGACGTTTTGCCGCCACACCCCCGGAGCTCCATCGGACCGGGGGTTGAAAAGCCACGCTGGCCCGGGTGGCGGAAGATGCTCCCCGCAGCGGTTGCAGCTGAGGACATTTTGCCACCACACCTCCAGAACTCCATTGCACCGAGGGCAGAGTGTTGCATCTTTTCCCCTTTGGTTACTTTGGCACCAAAGGAGGATAAGGACCGCTGGGGTCCTGGGACGTTGAGTACGTTGAGTACGTCGTGTACATTGAGCCCAGGCTCCGTCAGGCACATTGAATCTTGTGGTTCTGTCAGGTACATTGAGCACGGGTACCGTTAGGGATGCTGGGCTCTGTCAAGGACTTTTGGTTATTTATTTATTATTTTCTCATTGATATTAGATGTTATTGTGTTAGTGTATTTTTGAAATGTTACTTTGCTGAGGTTTTATTATGTTGTTATGCTTATCATATCTTGTACTTTGTTTCTTTCTGTAAACTGCTTTGGGTCACCCCAGGGTGAGGAAGGCAGTAGATAAATAAAATTTCAAATCAATTCATTTCAATTGTTTCAACATGCAGTTGTGTCAGTTTGTGAACATGGCAAAATTAATTCTAAAACATTCTGTACATTTTGTTTATACACATATTTGTGTATGCACTCTTCTTAATGCGGGTAATTTTCTTCAAGCATTTATTTCTTATACAGGCTAAGATCCTATAGAGAAAAACTGCACACATAAAGACAATTATGGAGAGGTTTTCCTCTCTTCACTTGGTGCAGAAATACCAACTTAACCCAATGAAGCATAGGAGCAAGACAGCTAGCCAGCAGCAGCGCAGGCTGGTTTGCTTTGGCATGCAGGCTTTTGGCTTCCAGTTTACTTGCTTCAGCAGGTCCAAATGTAGTAAGGTAAAGGTCACCCATGCTCAAAAACCAGTCGTATTCGACTCTACGGTTCAGTGCTCATCTCTGTTTATAGCCAAAGAGCCAGCGTTGTATGCATCTGCAGATGTTTCCATGAACACTTGGCAGGCATGCCTCAACACCGGAGTGCACAGAACGCTGTTTACCTTCCCATCAAAGTGGTACCTATTTATCTACTTGCAATTTCTTGCTTTCCAACTGTTAGGTTGGTAGGAGCTGGGATGGAGACGGGAGCTCACTCTGTCGTGCAGTACTCGGGAATCGAACTCTGACCTTTCAGTCATTGAGTTCAGCATCTTAACCACTTCAGCCACCACAGCTCCTTCCAAATGTAGTACATTTGTCCAAACATTTGTATCTAGAGATCTCTCCTATTCCTCATTGATAATGAAAGAGACTTGGCTGACAGTGATCATAACACTCAGCTTGTAGTGTCTAAAGGTAAGAAAATAAGAATGACTTATACTTTATCAGTCTGGCTCACTTGCATTTAGAGTTCACGATCATTGAGCAGGTTCTAGAGGGAGCAATCATATGGATCATATGGCTTAGTATCCCACACATCAGTGACTAAATTACAGAGAAAAAGAGGAATGATGTTAATAAAACCCATAAATCCTACCTTCAAAAATCCTTTCAACCCATAGTAATCTCTGACATGAAAACGAATGATCCTACCTTCACATTTTTCATTATTTTAATTAAACCACTTCCCCTCCCTAGAATTCTAAATACAGTAGTAAAAGAGGCTGTCACAAAAGATAAGAAATCTTATCCTGTAATTCTAAACTGTTTCCCCTTGAGAACCAGTAATGTTGGCATAAAAACAATCACATCAGTCTTATTTCCCGATAGGATTATTTCTTGCAGATTTTACTAGAGAATCATAGGATCCAGCTGTGAGAAGGTAGCAACTGTGGCACTCTGGAACAACAAAAGAAGGCTTGTAGGATTACAGAATAACAACTCTAAGCAAAGAGATAGTGTAAACACTATCCATCCTCCTCTCATCTTGGTTTAGATTTCAAATGCCTGTTAAAAAGTGATCTTAGAGATAATTGAAGGAATCTTTAAATGTACAAATACTGTATGTGCATTCTGCAAACAGGAGAACATAACACAAATACATTATTAGTAATGTTTGCCTCCTGGTATTATACATACAAATTAAGACCTCTCTGCTTAGTTTGAGTAAAAAGAGGCATTCAAATTTTTAGTTTTTTGTTGCTGAAGCAGGTATTGTTGATTATTCTTTTTAAAAATTCATTGTTTGCTTTTTAAATCTACCCAAAAAAAATTAAGGAAGGAAGGAGGGAATGTGATGTAGTCAATTTTGAGTTTAAGCTGAGTATACATACGTGTGTCCCAGGTTTTGTTCATGGCACTTTTGAGTACATATCTCTCACAACATATTTATGAAGATAAAATGAGGCAAAAATCTGATAAACAATTAATGAAGACATCAAAATGCAGATCATTGTAGCAACTCACATGTTCCTTTTATCATGCAGTGTTCTTTTGTGCATAATCAGTTAAGGTGTGGCTGCTAACAATTTGAACTTGTGTTTATAGTTCCCCATCATCTGTCAAGTATAATTTAATGCTCATTCACCTTGGGCATGAATGGTTGTGGTTGTGCTTAAATTCCCCACACAGAAGTGTGAACTGTTGGAACTTGTGTGTTCAGTTCATCTCAGGTAAATAAAGGGGGGGGGGGGTAGAGACAGTACAGAACTCACTGAAAGTGATTTTGGAAATTAAAGACATTTGGCACATCACCTTAGATAAAAGGAAGTTATTATGGAAGATATAAAAGTTGTATGGGATAATAAAGTTCAAAGCTTAGAGCAACTGCCAGGAGGAAGGATCTAACCCATATGTTTAACTGGGTCTACAGAGAGTTACATCTGTACTGCAGAGGTTTTTGATTCAACCCTGCCTTTCCTCCAAGATATGCATCCTGTAGGCACTCTGGAAGATGATTCCTTCTTTGCTAACTGATTGGAAACAAAAGTTAGAATTGCTTCATTTAGCACTCATGCATCCAGCTGGGAAGTTGAGCAGCTTACAAAGCTAGTCTGCACTCAGCAACATTTGCAACTTTAGCTTCTCCTCTCCCTTCCCTGCATCCCAGGGACTGGAGAGGAAGAGCATAGCCATTATTATTATTATTATTATTATTATTATTATTATTATTATTATTATTATTATTATTATTATTATTATTATTATTATTATTATTATTATTATTATTATTATTATTATTATTATTATTATTATTATTATTATTATTATTATTATATTTATATACCGCCTTCCTCACCCTGTGGGCAACCCAAAATGGTTTAAAGATATTTAAAGATACAGTATGACAAAGAGCAAAAATACAATATAGCAGACATAGTATAAAAAACAGTTCATAACAATGCAATACACATTTCAAAACAATACCCATTTCAAAGTAAAACCCCAAGCAGAAATACATTACAGAATATGTTACAACAACTCAGACTTATCCCCATCCCTCCAGGCTAAACAGCCATCACACGAAGTCCTTGATTTCTCTACTTGTAAGATCTGCCTGTCCTGTCCTACAGGGCAGCTGGTTAGCTGGTCCCACCTGAAGGTGGTCATGCTCCAGAGAGACAGTTGCCAGATATTTCCTTCAGGAAATTGGGTGAAAAGGAGATGCACCTCTGGTTCAAAAGATTTTACTGAATACTGAAAAAGGAACATGAGTATACAGATGATCATACAGACAAGGAACAATTCAATAACTCAAAGGAGTTGGCTAGATTCCCTGAGATGATAGCCTGTTAGAACAGTTCAAGAACCAGATCTCATTGAGGTAAAAATGGATTCATTTCAGTTATATACCAGTCTCAGATGCCCTTTCTTATTTGTGTGCCCATCATTTCTTCTTCCTTTGTTCTTTGACTTCAGTTTGGCAAGACTGTAGTAGTTCAGCAGGATGAGAGATAAAGCAGGAAGCCAAAAAAAAAAAAAAAAACCCACTGAAAGGATCAAACATGCTGCTTAAGTTGACCCTTCATTGCCTAGTGGCACAGGTAACTGCGTTTTTCTCAAGGACGCTAAAAATGTTGTGACTAACTTCAAAATACATTTCTTTC
Source organism: Bradypodion pumilum (assembly GCA_035047305.1). Lineage (NCBI taxonomy): Eukaryota > Metazoa > Chordata > Lepidosauria > Squamata > Chamaeleonidae > Bradypodion > Bradypodion pumilum. The sequence continues at coordinate 97,261,781 of JAWDJD010000001.1, forward strand.
TGCAAGCAAAGGATACATACAGCCAGGGCATTGACATCTCAATATACTGTATAGACACTTGAGGACTTGTTATTTCCTGCAGAAATTAACATGGCTGCTCTTTGATTCATGCTATTGCATGGGTGGTCTAAAGAGTAAGCTAGTGATGGCAAACCTTGGCACTCCAGATGTTCTTGAACTTTAATTCCCAGAAGCCACGAACAACAGGAGTGCTGACTTGGGCTTCTGGAAATTTAAGTCCAAGAACACCTGAAGTGACAAGGTTTGCCATCACTGGCGTAAGCCATGGGAGATTCCTACATTCAGTCTTTTCTTATATTCCCTGGCAGATTCTGATGTTTCATTCAGAATAAAGACTCAGCTGATACCTGCACATATACTGGCTAAGAATGTTTGCTCCTTCTCTGTTCAGTAAAGGTAGATAAAAATGATGCTGAATCCACAGCTAAAGCACTATGGTGATAAATTCTACCTGAGACTTCATGCCCAGACCTGGTGCTTTGCCCACTTCTTCCAATTATTCTTCTGCATGCCTATGACAGATACCAAACTCCAGCTGCAGAAAAGCCCATGCATGCATGGCAGTCCAACAGTAATTTTCCCTCTTCTGCAGGCGCCTCTTAATATGATCGGGATTGCAAATGGGCACAAATCTGATTTGCAGGCGCACCCCCCAATAACGGACTCAGACACCATTGAAAGTGGATAACGGCATTGGGCCACATTTATTGATTCATGCCCTAGTCCGAATTATAAATTTGTATTGGTAAAACGACCAATCATAATTCTTAAGGCAAGCAGGCCGAAGTAACACTGGTAAGGTACCACTCAAAATTGCCAACGGCAATTGGTTACAATGTATCAATTTGTATCAATTTGTTTGTTGACAACAAACAAATTGTTGACCGTAGTCAATATCTAACTCATGACCCCACCCTCTGACTCGTATCCGTGAAATCACGGGGTGATGCATGCTGGCTAGCTATCGCCATCACCCCGTCACCTGGTTCGTCGTTGACCGGACAACGTTTAACTAATTTATTCCTATCTAGTGTTGTCCAGTCAATTGCGAACCTGCCGGATACCTGTGGGTCATAACTGTTTACCTTACCAGTGCTACCCGCCCATGTGACCAAAGTCAACAGTAGTCGTAGAAGAACCCCTATATCAAACCATAGCAACAGTGTGGGATGGGCAAAAAAGCCAGGACCCGGAAGCCAATGTGGGTCCCAGCCAAAAATTCCCACCCGGCCCTGAAGCGACCAGAATATCACACTGTTAACTAGGGAGGGGGTGGAGGGGAAAAAACTTCTCCGCTCCGTCGCTTAGCTAAAATGGCAGCTCGGCTGCCTCGTGGCCACCCCTTTTATAAGGGAGCTGGCCACGCCCTAAACTACCCGGATCATTCGTCCTGTGGGGGGGGGGCCCGCAAAGAGCGCGGCGGCCATTTTGGCGGCGCGCTTGCATTGCAGGCGCACCCCCCAATAACGGACTCAGACACCATTGAAAGTGGATAACGGCATTGGGCCACATTTATTGATTCATGCCCTAGTCCGAATTATAAATTTGTATTGGTAAAACGACCAATCATAATTCTTAAGGCAAGCAGGCCGAAGTAACACTGGTAAGGTACCACCCAAAATTGCCAACGGCAATTGGTTACAATGTATCAATTTGTATCAATTTGTTTGTTGACAACAAACAAATTGTTGACCGTAGTCAATATCTAACTCATGACCCCACCCTCTGACTCGTATCCGTGAAATCACGGGGTGATGCATGCTGGCTAGCTATCACCATCACCCCGTCGCCTGGTTCGTCGTTGACCGGACAACGTTTAACTAATTTATTCCTATCTAGTGTTGTCCAGTCAATTGCGAACCTGCCGGATACCTGTGGGTCATAACTGTTTACCTTACCAGTGCTACCCGCCAAACGGAGGGGCTTCAAAGAAGGCCTGACGCCCCCCCCAGACCGTCAGCTCGGTCAACAGGCCTGCTCGCCAATCACCCAACAGGAGATCCATACCTCCTCGCGACAGATGGACCCCATCCCCTGCATACAAATCATAATTTTCTAGGCCAATAGCGGGGTGACGACTGACCCGTCCCCAAGCCTTGTCGGCAAGGAACCGCGCCACCGCCCTATTGACCGCGCGCCGAGCGCGGTCAAGGGCCATGAGGTCAACTCCTCCTCTGTAAGAATGGCGCGGGACCATGTCCGACCAAACCAGGGTTGCAGGAGGCCAGACGTAGTGCAAGTAGGCGAGGTCCTCGCAAATCGCATGCTTGAGCGACAAGCCGGTGACCTGACCCAAATCGTTGCCCCCCAGGTGCATGATGAGAATGTCAGGCGGGGCAGCACTTCTGCCTGAAAAAAGAAAAGGCAGCAGCTCCCGCCATAACATCCCAGGCTTACCATGCCATGTGAGACTGGCGTGTTCACCCAGTCCCAGTCGGGGTCCCCACTCTGTCGCCGCAGCGTAACGCGCTGCCCTTTGCACGTAGCTGTGGCCCACCAGCCATACTGTCACCGGTGTAATACGACACCCAGGGTCTGTAAGAAAATTGAGGAAAAAAAGGAAGGTGAGGTGACTGTATTGGTACTCACGGCGGAAGTGGGCGCACATAAAACTGAAAACATTGTGAACCCCACCTCCCCATCCTGCGTATGTCAGCCCCGGAGTACCCAAAAGCAGCTGCTGTAGAGGCTGCCCCAATACGGAATGAATGTGTGCCATAACGGGCACCTGGTAGGCCCACCCTGGCGAGGGCTCTGCCTGTCACCTTCCAAAACTGAAATTTAGTAAGGGGAGACCCATCTTGGTGACAGAAAAACGGGCCATGGTGCGTGCCACGCAGTGCAAGAAACTCCTGTAGGGCACCAACCGGACAGATGTCTGCCAAAGAACACCGTAGCAGTCTTACACCACTGCCTGCGCCCTGCTGATCAGTCTTAGAGGAGCGTATCCTCAACTGGGCCCAGTCTTTGGCAACATAGACATCTTCGAGTTCCAGCGCCCTACAACTTGCATCCGCCTTAGACAGCATCACAAGTTCGCTGATGCGGAGCGCTCCAAAAAATGCCACCGTTGTGGCTGCATGAAAAAGGGCTGCCTCATAATGATCAAAACAGAGGCCTGGCCAGCCCCGGGCCAACTGGGTAAGAACCCCTGGGGAAATAGGGTGCCGGTCGTCCGGGCAACGCCCGCACTCACGCACCCACCCCTCGAAAACATGTCTCACACGGAAGTCAGAGGTGCTGTCTACACAACCCCTCACCTTGGCCATGAAAGCCAGCGCCGAGAGCTTGGATGCTATGGTGCGAGGTGCGAGGCCCTGGGAATGCAGGTGAACCATGAACCGCAGAACATGATCCACCAGGATAGGCCAGGTCTCTGGCAGGTGAAATTGGGCAGAAAATGCCCTATAAGAATTAAAAGCTTGTTGATACGCCTTACGCGTGTGGGGCGCCAGCGACAGGCCGATCGCCCGGTTCACCTCTCCCTGCCAATGGTCCATATCTCGTCCGGGAGTGGCGAGGGAAATTCCTCCGCATCCGGGGCCAAGGCACGGAACCGGGAGATCTGCAGGCGGGACAAAGCGTCGGCAATATCATTATTAACCCCTGGGACGTGCCTAGCCCTGAACAAAACGTTGAGGCGCAGGCAGCGCAGCACAAACTGGCGCACTAGGTCCATAACCCTGGGCGATTTGGAAGTCTGTGCATTGACAATGTGGACAACAGCAGCATTGTCACACCAGAAATGCACGACCGAGTTGGCCCATTCCTTGCCCCACAGCATCAAAGCCCCCAGGATAGGAAAAAATTCAAGGTATGTGAGATCACGCAGGCGATCAGTGCCTGCCCATGCCGGTGGCCACCCACCATAGGCCCACTTCCCATTGAAGTACATCCCATAACCCAGGGATCCTGAGGCATCAGACTGGATCTGAAAATTTGGGGAAGCCAGGAGGTCAGACCTCCAAAATGAGACCCCATTGAACTCCCTCAGGAACTGTAACCAGACGAACATGTCTGCCCTGATACCCTGGGTAATCCTGACTCTATGGTGGGGCCTGGATAACCCTGCCATGGCGTCGCATAAGCGCCGGGCAAAAGCCCTGCCCGGTGCGACCACCCTGCAGGCAAAATTGAGGTGACCATGTAACACTTGGAGTTCCCTCAGCGATGCCTTGCGCTTGGCCAGCAAATCCGAGATGAGGGCCACTAACCGGGACACCTTATCCCCCGGTAACCTAGAAGCCTGCGCTACTGTGTCGATCTCCACCCCCAGGAATACTAGCTTGTTAGATGGGCCCTCGGTCTTTTCGGGCGCTAAAGGGACACCGAGTTCCTCCATTAGCGTCTGAAACGTGTTGAGGAGACGTGTGCACGTGTCCCAGCCCCGTTCACCCCCGAATAAAAAGTCATCCAGGTAATGGGCTACAGACCGGGACCCTGACCTGCGGACGAAAGCCCACTCAGGAAGGTACTGAAACGCTCGAATGCAGAGCATGATATGGAACAGCCAAAAGGCATGGCCTTATCAAAATAATATTCGCCCCGAAATTTGAAACCCAGCAACTCGAAGTCGCCCGGATGCACCGGCAGTAGGCGAAAAGCCGACTTGATGTCGCATTTAGCCAGTAAGGCACACGGGCCGCACGAGCGCACCATGCGCAGCGCGTGGTCAAAGGATGTATACCTGACCGAACAAAGGTCATCAGGGATAGCATCATTGACCGATCGGCCGGCTGGGTAAGACAAATGATGAATAAGGTGAAATTCGCCTAGCGACTTTTTGGGAACTAAGCCTAGGGGCGATACCTTAAGATTGGGGAACGGGGGTGCAGGGAAAGGGCCAGCGACCCTGCCCGCATCAACCTCCTTCCTAATGCTGGCAGCAGCCACCTCCTCCCTTCCCCAAGAGATAAAAGATTGGGGGCATCCTGAGGGGACCTATCACCCATGAAAGGGATACGGAACCCTTGCTGAAAGCCTCGAAGGAGATACTCCGCATCCTCCCTCTTTGAGTACGATGTGAGCCAACGCTCCAACATACGCACATTAATTGGGGAGGGGGCCTTTTGGTACACTACCTCCATCTGCGGCAGTCTTGCCAGCCCACTGTCCGCCCTTCCCTCTGCCACGCGTCCCTCCAGGCCTGGGACAAGCAGAGGCTGTGTGGGGGCCCGCACAGGTGGGACACTCATGCCTGTACTTGCAATTTTTCCTATTGCAGGAACCATTGGACGAGAAAGTCCAGCACAGCAGGCGGGCTGGAACCCCCTGCCCCGCCACCTGGCGGGGAACCTGAGCTGGAGCCGCTCGCTGGACCGCATGTCCGCAATGGTATCCCTCCCCTGGCGCGGGGCGCGTGGGCGTCATGTACAGAAGCCAAAGCCTCTGGCACGGCTCGTCCCACCTCATCTCGGGGTGCAGGGGAATCCGCATACGAAATTCCTCGTCATAAGCCAACCACGGGGGGCCCGGAAAATCGACCATCGCCCTATAGATGTTGTCCAAATATTGGACCAGCGGAATAGCCAAATCCGGCCGCGCTCTCAAGTACACTGCCATGTAGATTAAATAAGCCGGCAGCCAGTTGGCCCAGGTACGTGGTGGCTTGCGACGACGTGCCTGCTCCTTATCCTTCTCGTCCTGCCCCTCCCTCTCCTCCTTGGTGGGCTCTCCGTTTAAGAGTGAGAAGATATCTACATACTCCCCCCGCCATATCTTTTCTCTGGTGGCTTGTGCTAGGTGATCACCCAGTGGCAAAGAATATCCCGCCGTTGGCAAGGCCGAAACCGGGACCGCAGACAACGCGGGCATCTGAAAAGGGGCCTGTGCTGGCCCCGCCACCCCCAATACATTCCCGGCAGGGTAGGGAACACCTGCAACCCCAGGGGTCTGGGTAGCAGTTGTCATCGCCGAGTGGGGCGCCGGCGGCTGGGCCACCGAACCACCCGCGCGAGGCCAAGGCCATTGAAAGGCCACCCCCGTAGTGGCAATGTGTGTAGGTGTATTGGCTTGTACTGCATACTCACATGTTGCACCCCCGCAGGCCGCCCCCACCGGGGGTTCCGGCCCACCGGGGGCGTCGGAGCTCACGACCGCCGTAGAGCTCATCATCGGGGCCTGACCCACACCTGCTTGCTGGCCGGGGAGCTGCGAGGCAGTGGCCGAAGTTGCGCCACGCGCCTGCAGCAGCTCGACCCGTCCCGTCGCCTGCTGCTGCCCAACCGACGGCGCCTCGAAACGAACCCCACAAGTAGCCCCAGCATGGCTAGCCCGAGCCAAGGAGGCCTCGAGGGCCGCCACACGGGCCAGTAAGGCCTCCACGCTGACCTGGGGCCAAGGGCCGGCCGGCCCGCCTGTTAGAGGCGCGGGTACAGGTCCCTGTACCCCAGGACCCGAATAGGGCCATTGTCCCGCACCGAAGCCCGGAAGGGTCGGTGCAGGCACCTGCCAAGGCAGGGGGCCACACCACCCCCCAAGGCTAGAAGGCCCCGGGGGGAGCTGCGCCACAACTGCTGCAGGCCCAGCAGAATGGGCAAAGCCAGGAGCGGTGTCCACCGCTTGCGGGCCGCGGGCCGCAGCCCTCACCGAGCCCATGCTTGGGTCTCCCGCTTCCGGCCAAGGGGTGATCGACCCCATCCCGCCGGTCCCGGCGGGTGCCGGCAAAGGCGGCTGCTGGGGAGGCGCCACCGTGGTCCTCCGACCCGGATTGCGCCTCCTACCCGTGCGAGCCGCACTCGAAAGCGCCTTCTTCTTCGGAGGCATCTCACTCAAGGCAAAAGGAAGCCGAAAGAGAAGATTCGCCGCCAAAAGGCTTCCAATCTAGGTAAGGAGCGACGGAGACACAGGGGAAAAAACTTCTCCGCTCCGTCGCTTAGCTAAAATGGCAGCTCGGCTGCCTCGTGGCCACCCCTTTTATAAGGGAGCTGGCCACGCCCTAAACTACCCGGATCATTCGTCCTGTGGGGGGGCCCCCGCAAAGTGCGCGGTGGCCATTTTGGCGCCGCGCTTGCATTTGCAACTGGTGTAAGGTAAGGAATATGCAGAAGAGCCTGCTGGGGTAGAGTGAGGGCAGGGAGTACTTACATAGTTGCTCTCACATGATCATGTAACTAAAGAGGCTGCTAGCCAGAGAATCAGAAATGGATGTGATTACTTTAACAATATCTGGCAGAAAAGGTTGAGATTTAATTAGCATCAGATCTGACTTGTGTATGCTCAAGGTAATGCTATTTGATTTATTGCAATTCCATAATTTAAACTGTGTACTGTACATTTTATTTGCATTAGTATGCATTTCCCTTCTTGCTTGATAAAAATAAATAGATAAAATGATTTTTAAAAAATCTGTAAAGTTGATATCCCTAACAAACAGGCAACAAAAACGTTGGGTAAAGATGACTGATTGATTGATTGATTGATTGATTGATTGATTGATTCAATTTGTATGTCGCCCACTCATCATACGCTAACTCAGGGCAGCTCACAAAAATCAAAACATATCAAACATTACAGTACAATAAAATATAACAATACAATAAAATGTAACAATGCAATAAAAAATAACAATGCAATAAAATATAACAATACAATAAAATTTAACAGTGCAATTTAACTTTTCCAAATACTGGGAAACAGTGACATGTCAGTAATGATTAGGTGTGCCAATAATGTATAGTGAAGAGGTGAATGAGAAAATCTAATTGTTCCTAATCCCATACTGATCTCTTAAAGAAGAAAAATCTTTTTCTAAAAGAAGAAAAATCTAAATTTCACTAATACGCCGCCTTACCATTTGAAGACAGAGGTTGAAGTACATTTTAATGTCAATGACACATACAGTATAGGTCAGGTTCTTTTTGATCCTTACTTTATGACTACCAACATGTTGTTGTTGTTCAGTCACACAATCGATTCCAACCCTTTGCGACCCCATGGACCATTGCCTGCCAGGCAGCTCTGTCCTCCTCCATCCTCCTCAAACCGCCCAGCTCTGTGTCCATTGCATCTATGATACCATCTAGCCATCTCATTTTTGACCACCACCCCTCTTCTTTTGCCCTCCACCTTTCCCAGCATCAAGGCTTTCTCAATTGGATCCCCTCTTCTCATTTGATGTCCAAAGTACATATTTACTATTTGACCTTCATATTTACTATTTTACCTTCTAAGGAGCAGTCAGGGTTGATTTCTTCTAAGATTGACCTATTTGTTCTCCTCGCTGTCCAGGTACTCTCAAAATTCTCCTCCAACACTACATCTCAAAGACATCTATTCTTCTGCACTCAGCTTTCCTAATGATCCAGCTCTCACAACCATACATTACTATTGGGAATACCATTACTTTGACTATGTGAATTTTTGTTTGCAAGGTGATGTCTCTACTTTTCATCGCTTGTCTCCCAAGAATCAGTCGCCTTTTTATTTCATGACTGCAATCTCCATCTGCAGTGATCTTTGATCCTAAGAAAGTAAAGTCTGTCACTGCTGTGTTACCAACATAGCTGGTTGTATACATCCAAGAGACATATATGGCAGATGGATAGCTGGAATATCTTCATTGCATTTGGTGATGTGACCTTCAGAATCAATTTCACTCATATATTCAGCAGAGAAGCAAGGTATATAATTACTTTTTCAAATGTTAACAAATCTCATTTTGGGAAGTGTGGTGTCAGAAAGCAAATATACAGGAAGCGAGGCATGCCTCCAGGCTCTCTAAGCATAGTTTAATCAAAAACAGATTGAAGACGACACCAGCCTGTTGTGACGGGCAATGTGCCTCAAGCAGCAGTAGTAGGCAGCAGTTCCAAAACACACCCTGGTCTGTTTGTGAATGTTTTTAAAGGGACAATTGATGGTCCTTGTGAGGTATTTGTAGAGATGCAATGAAAATGTGGTGGGAGATGAGTGTGGAAATGCAAGAGCCTTGTCATCACAGCAGCAAGTTGCCAGTAATTCATCCATTCTTTAGGGTAATTTGAGTTTACAATATTGCAACACACCCTCATGAGTGCCTTCTCATAAGTAACTCTCAAAGCTTTCATTATGACCCTCTGTCTCAGGAGAGCATATCTCACTTTATCCTCAAAACAACCCCATTAGGTAGTAATTCATAACATTGGTAGCACTCTCTACAATTTTTAAAATTCTTTTTGGGTTAAACTATGACTGGGAATTCAACAGTTGTAAAACATATAGAAATTAATCCCAAATACTGTATAGTTTTATTGTTCTTATATAGGACTATAACTTGATTTCTAGCCTATGGAACTACTAAAATCTTTCTTTGGTGGGAACCCAGTCACACAGCATAAGAAAGGACATATAGCTATACCAAACGCAGTGTTTAGCTAAGTTATTTTTTAAACAGTAACTTCTAGAATCCCCAACAGTTGTCATGCTGGGAAATATAGTCCCCCCCCCCCCCCAAAAAAAAAGTATTTTGCCTAAACTCCAAATTCCATGAATCTGAGTTCAATAAAATACTGTTTCATTACAACTCCCTTCATTTTGAAATGAAATTGTGGAAACATTCTCTAATCAAAATGTTGTTTGTGTTTTGTTGTGGCGTTTATTTTTAAGAGGCTGGTAGAGAGCAAATTTCAGAATGTATGCTTACAACTTGTCCTTTAGAACCAAAGCCTTCTCATGGTGGAAATATGTGCAACCATTTTTCCAAGACAGAACTGGCAAAGTGCTACTATGGACTTATCTCCATTATAAGCCTCTCTTCTTCATAAGGAGGATCAGGTTCAAGGAGAGGTTTTAGGCTGGCTTCTGTATCTTCATAGCTATCAGTGATATGTGTCCTAGCTAGTGATGCACTGCAAATTGTTTCACTACCTACTCTGTGGGTGGGGCCAAAACTGTGGGTGGAGCCAAATCTGTGGGCGTGGCCAAACATTCTGCATTATGGGCTATAGAGGTGGGCATGGCCTGGGGGAATTTCCGCTACCGGTTCTGCAGAATCTGACATAATTTACTGCAGTGCATCACTGGTTCTAGCCTACTTCATCACATGGCTGTGATGCCTTCATTCAATAGTTAAAGGCTAACCCAACATACTGACATGGTTTTACAATGTTAAAGAAGCCAAGCAAGGTCCAATTTAAAAGCATAATGATTGAAAGGGCTCAAAGACCATGCTTAGTATAAAATATACAATATGTTGTTCTTAGCCTGAAATTTTTAACAAAAATGTCTGAATTCTGAAAACAGTTGTGCAACCTTCTTGCTACTTTTATCTAAATTTGCCATTCCTGGAAAGAAAGCAACATCTGTATGAATTGACAGGCAATGTCATTTCTTCCCTACCATAAGAGAAAGTGGCAGGGAAGGCTTTAAGCCACTGTTGCACAAACTGTGACTTTTTAGATATATGAAACTAAATCTCACCAATTTCAGGGAACATGCTGGGTTGGAGAAGCCTTGTCTTGAAGCAATCAAATAGCCAAGCTATGACTGCTTGCTTGGTTGATTAGCTGTGGCTTCACTTATTTTCCAGGCCAATCTAGTGCAGAACTAATAGAAATCATCTGATACCTTGGATACCTTGGAGTCATTATTCAGCAAGGAGTCCGCCCACTTGAGAAAGCAAGTCTATTTGCATGCGGTGTTTTAGCCATTTGGCTATCACATCACACGCTGTCTAGGCAGACCATGATGTGTGCCCTCCACTTTCACCTGGCCCAAGGGATATGATGGAGGACGTTTAGGTGAGTTTTAGGTCCCAGCCTAGCACCATTGACAAGAGATGGGCAATGCTGCCTAGTTAGAACCGCTCAAGCCCCCTCGCCTTGACAAGGCTCTCACCTGTTACTAGTGGAAATTAGACAGTTTCTATGAATAGACCGCAAAAAGAAAATGAGCAAAATAAGCAATTTACTGATAAATATAGAAATCACAGGTATTTGAAACACAATCAACACCCATGCTAAAATTAGGATTGATGCAGTGTTACATATAAACCTCCCCCATTATAGTACCTAACTTGGGGTGGCTTTCTATCATTATACATGCTTCAGCTAAGCTTATTTTCTTGCCATCTACCAAAGTCATACATGCCTCGGAAGGCCCAGAGGGACATGCAGGGATGCCCAGTCAGCATCACCTCATTGCAAGATTTCAAGGCCAAAATGTGACATCAGGGGGCAAACCATTGAGACATTGCTTAAGAGGCAGGAGGGGTTTGGAACTACTACTGAACCAATTGGTTGTAGAAATGGGCACAAGGGGAATCAGGGTGAATGGACTTCAAATCCCAGTAAAACTCAGGTAGCTGGATAATACAGCAATCCAGAGCTGGGGATTTTTTTTAAACCAAAAGGTGACATTGCATCTAAAATGCCAGTCATAATCTGAACAATTTTAGTTTCCTTATGTCATAACTGATCAATCTCAATATATCAATCTTTGTATTAGTTTCCTTTTGTCATAACTGATCAATCTCAATATGTCAATCCTTGTATCTAGCAATCTTTTCAAAAGCCTTTTCTTTGATTCTAGCATCCACAGGTACTGCCATCTTTCTTTCAGCAGTCACCAAATAGTTTATATTGTGAGCTTATATCGCATTGCTCCGGGGATGGGAGCCACGTGTGGGCAGCCACCGCCGCTGCCCCCTTCGCAGCCATGCCTGGCCCGAAGGGGAGAAAACCCGCTGCTGTGCAAGGGGTCTCACGCTCTCCCCGGAGCTTCGCCAATGCTCTGGCGTTGGGAGCTGCCTGTGTGCAGCCGCCACCCCCTTCATAGCCACGCCTGTCCTGAAGGAGAGAAAAGCCGCCGCCGCCACTGCACAAGTGGTCTCACGCTCTCCCCGGAGCCTCGCCATTGCTCCGGGGCTGGGAGCCACCTGTGGTCAGCTGCTGCCCCCTTCGCAGCCACGCCTGGCTTGAAGGGGAGAAAAGCCACCACCACTGCCGCATAAGGAGTCTTGCACTCTGCCCAGAGTCTCGCCATCACTCCAGGGAATGGAGCCACCGGTGGGCAGCCACCGTCCCCTTCACAGCCATGCCTGGCCTGAAGGGTAGAAAAGCCACCGCTGCCGCACAAGGGGTCTTACACTCTCCCCAGAGCCTTGCCATCGCTCTGGGGATGGGAGCCACCTGTGGGCAGCCGCCACTGCCACCTCCTTCGCAGCCACACCTGGCCTGAAGGGGAGAAAAGCCACCACCACCACCGCTGCACAAGGGGTCTTGCGCTCTCCCTGGAGCCTTGCCATTGCTCCAGGGGTGGGAGCCACCTGTCAGCTGCTGCTTTTCATTATTCTAAGAGGACTCTGTCTGTCTGGACTCTTTTTGATGTAAGTGCGGGCTGCATTTGCTTTTTCTTATTTAGGTCTTTTTTAAAAAAATCTTTTTATTAAATTTTTGACAGACATACAAGAAAAGAAAAACAATAACAATACAATATAATAAACAAAAACAACATCAATACAATGTTGGCTCAAATTCATAAGAGCTAGCACATAATAGTACTTAAACTAATTATTTACCATATAACCACCAATATTAGATACCACATTGTAAATTATTACATAATCATAACAATAAAAGCTTTCTGTGCTACCACTATTTTTTTAAAAAATAATTACACATCACCCTGTGAATATATACAATGCCCGGAGAGTTTAGTTTCTACTTCAACTCCAAAAACCTCTTTGAGATGGTACAGGTCCTGAGCTATCGTTTACCATAAGAGAATGATCCACAAACGGTTTACAAATACTCCAAAACCTATTCTCTTTTAATTTATCTCGTTTTACTTTGATCTCCCATGTCAATTTGTAATTCAATGCTAAACTCCACATTTCTTTATACCACTCTCCAATCTGTATATCTACATCGTTTTTCCAATTTCTAGTTATGCATTGCCTACCTGTAGTTAATACAATTTCCAGTAATTCTTTTTCCTCCTTATTCAGACCCAAACCTTCCACATTTGTTAGAAGAATGGTACCTGACACCAACTTAACACTTTTACCCATTATTTCACCAAACTCCCCTTCTATTCTTGCCCCAAAATCCCTTATTTTTTTACAACTCCACCACATGTGTTCATATGTTCCATCCGTTTCTTTACATCTCCAACATAACTTGTCTCTTTTATTATCCATCTGATAAAGTCTTAGTGGTGTCAAGTACCATTGCCACAACATTTTAAAATTGTGTTCTTTAATTCTTACAGACATTGTTCTCATAATCCTCTTTTTCCATTTATTTCTCCATTCAACCTCCCCTATTTTTATATTCAAATTTTGTTCCCACTTCCGTTTCAAATCTTCCTGTGGATCTTTACCCTTATTCAATATAGTGTAAAGTTTGCTTACCAGGCCCTTAATGCTCATTTCCCCTTTTCTGATCTTTATTACCAATTCTTCAAATTCAGTCTTTGTTCTATCTATCCCTACTTCTCTTCTATATTTTTTATTCCAGTTATCCACCTTTAATTTCTGAAACCAATCCAAATTTAACTTCTCAAATATTTTTTTTCTTTTGGTATCATCATCGCAAGCTTTTAACCAGTCCTTCAGTAAGAACATCTCATTTTTATCCAATATTTCCTTTTTTTCCTTATCTAATTTTATTGGAAAACACACCATATCAGTCAATTCCAAAACTGGAGAGAGATTTGGGACCATATCTTTCTTTACCTTTTTCCATACCTCCATGAGCCCTCTCATCATAGTATTATTTGACCTTTTCAGCTTGTCCTTTATTTCCAAGAAAATCATATTACCAATATTTCTATACTCTTTCATCTCCAATTCCTCCCAAATTGCCTTTTCTCTTGCCAAAATCTTCACAACATTCTTGATTTGGAATGCTCGATAGTATGCTAACAAATTTGGCATGCCCAAACCCCCTTCTTTCTGAGATAAATACCAGAGCTTCTTTGAAAGTCTAGATTTTTTACCTCCATTACAGAAACAATTAAACATCTTTTGAAACTCATTAATTTCCTTCTCCTTCAAATGGATCGCTAGTGCATCAAATAAAAAATTAATCTTTGGTAGCAGTATCATTTTACAAATTGCAATCCTTCCGAACCACGACAGCTTCAACTTCTGAAACTCTTGTATTTTACTCTTAAATTCGACTTTCAAGCTGTCATAGTTCAATCATTTAAGTTCTTCCAATTTATTTGAAATAATTATCCCCAGATATTTCAGCTTATCTTTAATTTGTATATTAAGTGTCTCCACTATACTTCCCATCTCGCCTACCCCCAAATTACACAGCATCAGTTCTGATTTATCCCAATTTATCATTAATCCGGTTATAGCTTCAAATACCTGTAGGTGATCTTTAATCCTATCCATTACCAACTCCGGATGTTTCACCATAAGCAGTGTATCATCCGCATACATGCTCACTTTATTACCCATTATCCCTTCTATATTTAAATCATCCCTTATATTTTTAGCTAATATCTCCATTGCCATAATAAACAGAATAGGAGATAATGGACATCCCTGCCTAGTACCAGCCTCAAGCTTTACCACATCAGTAACCTCTTCGTTTACTCTGATCCTAGCATTCCCTTTTTGATATAATAAATCAATTACCCTTCTAAATCTGTCCCCAAACCCGTAATTTTTAACTATTTCCTTGATTGAAGACCACTGTAATGAATCTTTCAATGAAATGTCATTATAAACTTCTACCCCCATACCACACAAAACTACATATAACACACACTATCTCTCTCCCCACCTTCTTCTTCTTCAAAAAAGCCGCCTTTGACAACCAAAGAGGGGAGAGGGGGGACATGCAAGCTGTGCCTTCCTACCAGTGCTACGCGCTACTCACCCTTCTGTATCAATTAAATGCTTTAAATTGTAATAATCTAATTCTCACTTGTCTCCTCCTCCACCATGATCAGCGACAGCTCCTCCTCCTCTTCCCTTCGCTGCGGTGTTCCACCTGTTGCCCCACCGGCCTCCGCCCTCTCATACTCCCTCCCCAAGGCTCCCGATTCCATCAATTCCTTCTTGAGATTTATCCATTCTTCCGAGTCTATTTTTACCAGTTCCAACAAGCTCAAGTACTCCAATGGATTAGCCCCTTCATCAATTACTTGCATTCTTTTGTCATAATAAAAGCGCAGTTGCTGTGGAAATCTCCAATTATACCTTATACTTTTACTCATCAACAATTTAGTTACAGGCCTCATCTTGTATCTCCACGTTCTTTCTTTCAATGAAATGTCATTATAAACTTCTACATCAGAACGATCAAATTTCAAAGCATCAGGACCAACTCGTTTCAAATGGGCCATTACTCTTAGCTTATCGGCCCAACTTGCAAATTTTACCAACACATTTCTTTGAACCATCCTCCCTCTTCTTGGGCCCACCCGAAATACACTTACAAAATCTTCCTGAACAAATTCTTTTCCCATATTCAAACCGTTTAACCACTGAACCACTCTTTCTCTTAACAAGTCCGGTGTCCGTTCCACCACCTGACGGATCACAATATTGTGCTTTCTCATCATATCTTCCACAGCATCAATCCTTCTCTCTTGCTCATCCAATTTCAGCTTATTCTCCCGCACCACCTCCTGAGTCCCTTTTATTTCCTTTTTTATGGCAATTACCTCAGTTTGAACCAATTTCACATTTCCCTCTGTTTTTTTCTAACTTAAATCCACCTTTTTTGAAAAATCTGCAACAGATGATACCACCTTATCTTGCTTTTTCATCATTTCATTTCTATTTTTCACCCTTGATTCCTCATTCTTCTCCAATTTCTGAAACAGCTTGCCAATTTCCACCATAATTTGGGTTTGATCATAAGGCTCTGGAGGCGGAGATGCAGACTGAGGGGCTTCCTCCATTGGTGCTTTTTCCTTCCTCTTAGACTTCATGACTGGCTCTTCTTCTTTTGCTTTCCCTCTTGTGCCTTTATCCATAGTAATACAGAATATAAGAGTCCAATGTTGCAGAACGTTGTAGAAATTAGTCAGTCAGACAGGACCTGTAACACTGCAACCCCTGGTACCACAAGTCCAAGACGGAAACTTGTATGGAGGAAGAAATCCAACAAAGAGTTAGATACTATAATCCACAAGAAAAAACAGAAGGAACCGAAGTGTACTCCCAGCAAACAGCAGAAAAGGAAAGAAGAAAAAGAAAATAATAATCCACATCAGATCCGTTTCCCCAAGGCAAGCAGTCCAACTGATCGTCTTCCAAACTGCGAAAGTAAAGGCTCCAAGAAACAGTCACCCAGAACTTCTCATTTGAGTCCAAGCCACCAAAAAAGGGAGGGAGGAATGAAAGGGGAAAAAAGCCCAAAATCCAAGCAGGAGGGGAAAAAGATGTGAGAAGCAATGTGCTCAAAAAAAAATATGATGATATTTGTAATCCACACGGTGAAGGAACAAAAAGAAGACCAATTAATCCTTCTCTTGAGGCGGACAAATCAAAACGCCATTTTCCAGCGGTTGCATTAACTTCGGGGTGAAAGCCCCCCTTCTTCTTCTGTGGAACAGCAAACTTTTCCCACACGCTTTAAACTGGAAAACACACTGCAGCCTTCCAATACTATAGCCCAAACAAGAACTTTTAAAACCACTTTGTTATCGCCAAAACACGCCGCGGTTCTCCTGGGGTGCAAGGAAACCATAGACCCAAACACGATCACTTTTGTTTTCCAGGACCGCCGCCATTAACGAAACAACCACTTGGTTTCATCTACTTCCACCCATTTTCATTTCAAAGTCCAGGCTCTTCTAAGCAAAGTCCCCAGCTATCTTTAAACTTTAACTTTCCATATATCCTTTCATGCACTTACATGTGATTGTTTTCTTGCCAAACAATTTCTTGCCAATTCCAGTGCTTCCATAAATCTCCGCTGTCTTGCTGGTCCCGTTCTCGACTCCTCGGTAGAAAAGCCGCGACTACCGTCGCGAGCCTCACCCGCCCAGGAAAGCCTCCCGAACTTCGACCATCCGACCTCAAAACTTCCCAAAATTTTCCAGTAAGGCAAGCAGGAGTCTTATCAACAGAAATTACCACTTTAAAATTTTTCCATTTCACTCAATCACATTGATTACCACTTTGCTAGGCGTGAGCGTCCGGATCAAGATGTTACTCGTCGGCCATCTTAGCCACGCCCCCTTATTTAGGTCTTATGCCATGTGTATTTTGATTATTGTTTTTTTGCTGATTATGCTGTTTATTGTATTATCTTTGATGTTTTTTGGTCCTTATATTATTATTACTGTTTCTTGCACTTTCCTTGATGACAACCACTTAGAGTCGCCTCTGGTTGAATTAAGCAGTATACAAAAATAAAGTGAAATGAAAAATCAGTTTGGATCTGGAAGTCCCACTTTTTTTAAAAAAAAAACTTTTCCATTTTCTACATCCTTTGCAGTTTTGTGGTTCCCACCAGTTTTTGGTCACACACCATTGTTTTGTTTTGTTTGACACTTGTTACCTGCCTCACTGTGCGCACCCCTGTCTCCAAGCAGAAAAGAATAGCTCACAGTGTTGCTATGCAAATAAAAGGAATATTGTTGTTATTGCTAATCTTTTTAGGATAAGAAGGGTTGCACATGTTGATAAAACACACTGCATCTGCCTGCTGTTCAACATGTTTTGATGTCTAGGTGACATTAAAAACAGAGCAGAAAGTTTTACTGTTTATGTCATCTTCTATAATCTAAAATTTCTTCATATCCTTTCCCATTTTCTTTTTGAAATTTCTATACCATTTTCCTACTGGATTCTATTGCTCTTTTGTTGCATCGAAAGGCCCTAGCAGTGCCAGAGAAAGATGGAGAAAGATCAAAGGAGATGGGGAGATGTATTATGAGAACAGTCTTTGGCACAACATACAAAGAAGCGTTGTGGTGGTGGGGGGGGAGAGTACCATGAAGCTAACAACCTATCAGCTCAGTGGGTGCTCTCTTTATTGTTACTCAGGATGGACTGGGTTAGATCAGTTAACCAGCAAAGGGAAGTCTAGGGGACTGGGTGAGATGTTCTCCAGCAATCGTTCACATCCCAGCCCTGAGCTTCTAGTCACAACAACTTTTTTTGCTCAAATGGTGCCTCCATAAAACAAATAGAGAAGCAAAGAAGATAGATACCATGTGCTCATCCAGCTTGCTCTCTCTCTTTCCCTGATGTAAGGCCAAAGAAATATATCAGTTTCTAGGAAACAGTGAGCTGTATTAAATTATTGTATAGCAACATTGTCAAAGGATTTTCTGACAGCTGTCAGCAATGTACCTCTTATCGGAAACTTCCCACCTGTCAGCAGACCTGGCTTTCCCTCCGTTAGAGGTTCGACCAGTCATGGCACAGGCAGAAACCCCATTTGGCTAGTGGGCTGTAAGGGTGGCTTTCTCTTTGCTTGGCAGAGAAAGACTTGGTCCAGATAGCCTGGCTCATGGGTTCGCAGAGAAATGGTGTTTCTTTATTATGCAAAAGGAACAAAAAAGAGTGTGCTTGACAAAGCAAGTCCATTTTGTAAATTTAATGAAGAAAATAGCAAAATCCAATAAATGCAGAATATGAAGAATAACTACTAACTAAAATAAAATAAAGCTAAAATATTTCGTCCCTAAGAAAATAAATTAAAAACAATAAACTAACATTTGGCTAAGTTAGGAAGCGGCGGCCTAAGCCTCCCCATTAAAGATGGTATGGATCGAGGCCCATCGAGTTGGCAATGAGAAGGGCTCTGGCAGCATTTCAAGTTCTGATCATGGTCGGATTCCGTACCTTCGAAAGGCATGGTTTTTATACCTTTTCCCCATTGAAAAGTGTCTAGAGATGTCTTAATCTTCTCAAAGTGACAGTTTTTGTGCGTACATCAAAGATAGCAGGTGGCCCACTACCTCTGTTCCATACCTGTCAACCATCCCGATTTGGCCGGGATTACCCCGTAATTTGACGTCGATTGACGTCATAACCCGCCCCGCGCTGCCAAAACCCTGTAATTTGGCAGCGGGGGAAAACGCTTTCCACACATGCATGGAAAGCGACCTGCGCACAAGCGATCTGCGCAGGTCCCGTTTTTCCATAGCCGCAGGTTGACAGGTAGGCTCTGTTCCCATCTCACTTCATGAGAGTGGACCATCTCTTGGTTCCGCTCTCAGAGCTTGGCCTTGAGAAAAAGAACAAGAGGTGCTTTCCCAGTAGCTAGGTAAAATGGTGGAGTGTGCTTTTTAAAATGGCTTCACTTAGGATAAGTGGGAAAAACCATAGAAAGAAAAGAAAAGAAAAGCAGTGCTAGCATTTCTACTTAAAATCCTACTAAACTAACAGGTAATTAACATAAAAAGAGTCAACTCACATGGAATCTCGACACCTCTGAATTTTCCATACAGGTGATAAGAATGTCAAGTAGCATCTTGTCCATCATGCCAATGCAGAAATCGACCATGGATAGCCATGCAGCCTCTTGCTTAAAAAAGCTCAACTATAAGAGAGCCTAGCACCTTTTGAGACAGTTGTTCCACTGTTAACAAGCTCTTGCTGTCAGGAGGTTCTTCCTAATGTTTAGTCAAATTATCTCCATCTTTGTAATTTGTTTAAGAAACAGGGATGTCACACAGTTGCCAGGGTTTCAGTATGCCAGTTGAAACCTTACAGACCTGCTAGGTAAAGGTAAAGGTTTCCCTAGCTTGAAAGCCAGTCATATCCAACTCTAGTGTTCAGTGCTCATCTCTGTTTCAAAACCGAAAAGTCAGCACTGTCTGCTTCTGCAGACATTTCCGTGATCATGTGGAAGGCATGACTAGACACCGGAGTGTATGGAATGCTGTTACCTTCCCACCAAAGTGGTCCCTATTTATCTACTCGCAATTTCTTGCTTTCGAACTGCTAGGTTGGCAGGAGCTGGGACAAAGACAGGAGCTCATTCCATCCTGCAGTACTTGGGAATTGAACTGCTGACCTTCCGCCTCCCAGTCAGCATCTTAGCCACTTGAGCCACTGCAGTCCCACCCGTTATGTGTCCCCAAATCTCTAGGTAGATCAAGCTTGTTATTTAGAGGTTTGGAGATATCGCTTCCACAGTTAGGTAAAGGTCGCCGTTGCTCGAAAGCCAGTTGCATCTGACTCTAGGGTGTGGTGCTCATCTCCATTCATAGCCAAAGAGCTAGTGCTGTCTGTGTCTGCAGACGTTTCCATGATCATGTGGCAGGCATGTTTACCTTCCCACCAAAGTGGTCCCTATTTATCTAGTTGCAATTTCTTGCATTTGAACTGCTAGGTTGGCAGGAGCTCACTCCATCATGCAGCACACAGGTCTCAAACTGCTGCCGACCTTCCAGTCATCAAGTTCAGCATCTTAACCACTCAGCCACCACAGTCCCTTTTCACAGTTACATATGTCTAATACACAGTTACAAAAATCTTTCAAATTATTTTAGGCTGACAATGCAACTCTTTGAGGTGTTGTAATTGGGTATATCCACAGTTACATACATCCAGTTACAACACCTCAAAGAATAGCATTGTCAGCATTATCTAAACAAATTATTATCCAAAGGGACTGCGGTGGCTCAGTGGTTAAGAAGCTCACATTGTTAGCTGGAAGGCTGGCAAGTCGGCAGTTTGAGACCCGGGTACTGCATGACGGAATGAGTGCCTGTCTCTGTCCCAGCTCCTGCCAACCTAGCAGTCCGAAAGAAAGAAATTGCAAGTAGATAAATAGGGACCACTTTGGTAGGAAAAGATCTTGGGGGCATGAAAGGAGCCTCATTCGGGCATCCCCTGAGCAGACTCTAGCAAAAATCCTTTCAACCCAGAATAATTTCTGACATAATAATAATAATAATAATAATAATAATAATAATAATAATAATAATAATAATAATAATAATAATAATAATAATAATAATAATAATAATAATAATAATAATAATAATAATAATAATAATAATAATAATCATCATCATCATCATCATCATCATCATCATCATCATCATCATCATCATCATCATCACACAAGCCATTTTTGAAACACTGATGATACATTGCTGTGTGAAAAAAGAAAAGAGAGTTGACAGAAGCTTAGTGGCAACAGATGAACTAAAGAAAAGAAAGGTTATGTGATATATTTAACAATAAAGTCCACTAAATGTCTTATGATTGAGGGCTGTTGTCATTATGTACCATTAAGTTGCTTAAATTCACAGGACAGATCAGAAGCCAGAAGCTCTAAATGGGCAGGATGGCAACCCATGCGTCCATTATGTTAAATCTGGAAAACAATGTTTAAAAGTCATTCAGTAACTCATCACAGTCTTGTGACCACAGGAATACTAATTTCACATCTGTATAAAAGGAAGGGTAGATATAGATGGAAGCAGTATAGAGTAGAACAGGCTGCTTTCTTTGCCCCTTTAAGAAGGAATAAAAAAGGATCATGCACACTGCCTGTATATAAACCTCCACTCACTCACACAACAACAACCAACAACCAACATATAGTGACCAGCTCTGCACCTGCTGCTGTCATGACCAGAATGCAAGCGCGGCGCCAAAATGGCCGCTGCGCACTTTGCGGGAGCCCCCCCCCACAGGACGAAGGCATCCGGGTAGTTAGGGGCGTGGCCAGCTCCCTTATAAAAGGGGTGGCCACGAGGCAGCCGAGCTGCCATTTTGCGAAGCGACGGAGCGGAGAAGTTTTTCCTCTTACTCCGTCGCTTTTTACCTCGAGCGGGAAGCCTTTTGGCCGCTTACTTTCCTCTTTTCGGCTTCCCTTAGGTCCGACTGAGATGCCTTTGAAGAAGAAGGCGGCCGCGAGCGCGGCTCGGGCGGTGCGGAGGCGCAATCCGGGTCGGAGGACTGCGGCTGCGCCTTCCCACCAGCCGCCTTTGCCGGCTCCCACCGGGACCGGTGGGATGGGGTCTATTACCCCCTGGCCGGAAGCCGGGGACCCGAGCAGCGGTCCAGTATGGGCTGCGGCCCGCGGCCCGCAAGCGGCGGACGCCGCTCCTGGTGCTCATTCTGGGCCTTCCTCCATCGGGGCCCAGCTCACTCCGGGGCCTTCCAGCCTTGGGGGGTGGTACGGTCCCCTCCCTTGGCAGGTGCCCACGCCGGCCCTGCTGGGCCTGGGTGTGGGGTCATGGCCTTATTCGGGCCCCGGGGTGCAAGGGCCTGTACCCACGCCCGTAACGGGCGGGCCGGCTGGCCCGTGGCCCCAGGCCAGTGTGGAGGCCTTGCTGGCCCGCGTGGCGGCACTCGAGGCTTCCCTCGCTCGGGCCAGCCACGCTGGCGCTCCTTTTGGGGTGCGCTTGGACGCGTCGTCTGCTGGGCAGTGGCAGGCGATGGGACGGGTCGAGCAGCTTGAGGCGCGTGGCGCGACTTCGGCCACTACCTCGCAGCTCCCCGACCAACAGGCCAGCGCGGGTCAAGCTCCGGCGGCGAGCTCTACGGCGGTCGTGAGCTCCGACGCCCCCAGTGGGCCGGAACCCCCGGTGGGGGCGGCCCGCGGGGGTGCAGCATGTGAGTATGCGGTACAAACTAGTGCACCTACACATGTGGCTACGTTGGGGGGGCTTTCCAATGGCCTTGGCCTCGCATGGGTGGTGCGGCGGTACAGCCGCTGACACACCAACAGGCGACGTCAACCACCGCCCAGGGCCCCGGGGTGGGTAGCATTTCCTACCCTGTGGGGAATGTTTTGGGGGTGGCTGGGCTAGTTCAAGCCCCTTTTCAGATGCCCGCAGTTTCTGCTGTGCCTGTCTCGGCCTTGCCAACAGCGGTGACCATTTGGCACAGGCCACCAGAGAGAAAATATGGCGAGGGGAGTATGTTGATATCTTCTCACTCCTAAACAGGGAGCCCACCAAGGAAGAGAGGGAGGGGCAGGATGAGAAGGATAAGGAACAGGCACGTCGTCGCAAGCCACCACGGACGTGGGCCAACTGGCTGCCGGCTTACCTCATCTACATGGCGGTGTACCTGAGGGCCCGGCTGGATCTGGCAATTCCGATGGTCCAGTATTTGGACAATATCTATCGGGCGATGGTTGATTTTCCGGGCCCATCGTGGTTGGCTTATGACGAGGAATTCCGTATGCGAATTCCCCTGCACCCTGAGATGAGGTGGGATGAGCCATGTCAGAGACTTTGGCTGCTGTACATGACGCCCACGCGCCCCGCACCAGGGGAAAGATACCATTGTGGACATGCAGTCCAGCGAGTGGCTCCAGCACAGGTTCCCCGCCAAGTGGCGGGGCAGGGGGTTCCAGCCCGACTGCTGTGCTGGACTTTCTCGTCTAATGGTTCATGCAGTAAGAAGAATTGCAAGTACAGACATGAGTGTCCCACCTGTGCGGGCCCCCATGCAGCCT
This sequence comes from Bradypodion pumilum, assembly GCA_035047305.1. NCBI lineage: Eukaryota > Metazoa > Chordata > Lepidosauria > Squamata > Chamaeleonidae > Bradypodion > Bradypodion pumilum. The sequence continues at coordinate 97,285,129 of JAWDJD010000001.1, forward strand.
CTGCCTGTCCCAGGCCTGGAGGGACGCGGGGCAGAGGGAGGGGCGGACAGTGGGCTGGCAAGACTGCCGCAGATGGAGCTGGTTCACCGAAAGGCTCCCTCCCCAATTAATGTGGACATGCTGGAGCGTTGACTCGCATTGTACCCGAAGGGGGAGGATGCAGATTATCTACTTCAGGGCTTTAGTCAGGGGTTCCGTATTCCTTTCATGGGTGATAGGTCCCCTCAGGATGCCCCCAACCTGTTGTCCCTTAGGGGGAGGGAGGAAGTGGCTGCCGCCAGCATTAATAAGGAGGTCAATGCGGGCAGGGTCGCTGGCCCTTTCTCTGCACCTCCGTTCACTAACCTCAAGGTATCGCCCCTGGGCTTGGTTCCCAAGAAGTCACCAGGCGAGTTTCGCCTTATCCATCACTTGTCCTACCCAGCCGGCCGATCGGTCAATGATGCTATCCCTGACGACCTTTGCTCAGTCAGGTATACATCTTTTGACCACGCGCTGCGCATGGTGCGCTCATGTGGCCCGGGTGCGCTGCTGGCTAAGTGCGACATTAAGTCGGCTTTTCGCCTCTTGCCAGTGCACCCGGGCGACTTTGAATTGCTGGGTTTCAAATTTCGGGGCGAATATTATTTTGATAAGGCCATGCCTTTTGGCTGTTCCATATCATGCTCGGCTTTCGAGCGTTTCAGTACCTTCCTAGAGTGGGCTTTCGTCCGCAGGTCAGGGTCCCGGTCTGTAGCCCATTACCTGGATGACTTTTTATTCAGGCGTGAACGGGGCTGGGACACGTGTACACGTCTCCTCAACACATTTCAGACGCTAATGGAGGAACTCGGTGTCCCTTTAGCGCCCGAAAAGACCGAGGGCCCATCTACACAGCTAGTCTTCCTGGGGGTGGAGATTGACACGATAGCGCAGGCATCTAGGTTACAGCGGGATAAGGTGTCGAGGATAGTGGCCCTTATCTTGGACTTGTTGGCCAAGCGCAAGGCATCACTGAGGGAACTGCAGGTGCTGCATGGTCACCTTAATTTTGCCTGCAGAGTGGTCGCACCGGGCAGGGCTTTTGCCCGGCGCTTGTGCGACGCTATGGCAGGATTATCCAGGCCTCACCATAGGGTTAGGCTCACCCGGGGTATCAGGGCAGACATGCTTGTCTGGTTACAGTTCCTGAGGGACTTCAATGGGGTCTCAGTTTGGAGGCATGACCTCCTGGCTTCCCCTCAATTTCAGATTCAGTCTGATGCCTCGGGATCCCTGGGTTATGGGATGTACTTCAATGGGAAGTGGGCCTATGGTGGGTGGCCACCGGCCTGGGCAGGCAAGGGTCGCCTGCGTGATCTCACGTATTTGGAATTTTTCCCTATCCTGGGTGCTTTGATGCTATGGGGCCAGGAGTGGTCCAACTCGGTCGTGCATTTCTGGTGTGACAATGCAGCCGTGGTCCACATTGTAAATGCACAGACTTCTAAATCGCCCAGGGTTATGGATCTAGTGCGCCAATTTGTGTTGCGCAGCCTGCGCCTCAACGTACTGTTCAGGGCCAGGCATGTCCCAGGGGTTAATAATGATATTGCTGACGCTTTGTCCTGCCTACAGATCTCCCGGTTCCGTGCCTTGGCCCCGGATGCGGAGGAATTTCCCTCGCCACTCCCGGAGGAGATATGGACCATTGGCAAGGAGAGGTGAACCGGGCGATTGGCCTGTCACTAGCCCCACGCACCCGTAAGGCGTATCACCACGCAATTAATTCTTTCAGGGCATTTTGTACTCAATTTCAATTGCCAGGAACCTGGCCGATCCCGGTAACCCATGTTCTGCGGTTCATGGTTTACCTGCATTCTCAGGGCCTTGCACCTCGCACCATAGCATCCAAGCTTTCAGCGTTGGCTTTTATGGCCAAGGTGGGGGGTCATGTGGACAGCACCTCTGACTTCCGTGTGAGACATGTTTTGGAGGGGTGGGTGCGCGAGCGCGGGCGTTGCCCGGACGACCGCCACCCGATTTCCCCGGGGGTCCTTACCCAGTTGGCCCGGGGCTGGCCTTGCCTCTGTTTTGATGCATATGAGGCAGCCCTGTTCCATGCAGCCACAACGATGGCATTTTTTTGGAGCGCTCCGCATCAGCGAGCTTGTGATGCTGTCTAAGGCGGATGCAAGTCGTAGGGCACTGGAACTCGAGGATGTCTGTGTAGCCAAAGACTGGGCTCAGTTGAGGATACGTTCCTCTAAGACCGATCAGCATGGCGTCGGCAGTGGTGTGCTACTGCTACGGTGTTCTTTGGCAGACATCTGTCCGGTTGGTGCCCTACAGGAATTCCTGGCACTGCGTGGCACGCACCATGGCCCGTTTTTCTGTCACCAAGATGGGTCTCCCCTTACTAAATTTCAATTTTGGAAGGTGACGGGCAAAGCGCTGGCCAGTGTGGGCCTCCCAGGCGCCCGCTATGGCACTCATTCATTCCGTATAGGGGCGGCCTCGACCGCTGCGGCTTTTGGGTACTCAGGGGCTGACATACGTAGCATGGGACGGTGGGGATCGCAATGTTTTCAATTTTATGTGTGCCCACTCCCCCCGTGAGTACCAACCCGGTCACCTTACCTACTTTCCCTCATTTTTTCCTTTACAGACCCGGGGTGTCGTATTACACCGGTGACAGTATGGCTGGTGGGCCATAGCTACGTGCACAGGGCAGCGCGTTATGCTGCGGCAACAGAGTGGGGACCCCAACTGGGACTGGGTGCATACGCAAGTCTCACATGGCATGGTAAGCCTGGGATGTTATGGCGGGAGCTGCTGCCTTTCCTTTTTTCAGGCCAGAATGCTGACCCGCCTGACATTCTGATCATACACCTGGGGGGCAATGATTTGGGCCAGGTCACCGGCTTGTCGCTGAAGCATGCGATTTGCGAGGACCTCGCCTACCTGCATTACGTCTGGCCTGCCACAACCCTTGTTTGGTCGGACATGGTCCCGCGCCATTCCTACAGAGGGGGCGTTGACCTCCTGGCCCTTGACTGCGCTAGACGCATGGTGAATAGGGCAGTGGCGCGTTTCCTTATCGACAGGGCTTGGGGGAGGGTCAGTCGTCACCCCGCTATTAGCCTCCAAAGTTATGACTTGTATGCAGGGGATGGGGTCCATCTGTCGCGAGGAGGTATGGACCTCCTGTTGGGTGATTGGCGAGCAGGCCTGTTGACCGAGCTGACGGTCTGGGGGGGGCGTCGAGCCTTCTTTGAAGCCCCTCCGTGTGGCGGGTAGCACTGGTAAGGTAAACATTATGACCCACAGGTATCCGGCAAGTTCACAATTGACTGGACAACACTAGACAGGCATAAGTTGGTTAAACGTTGTCCGGTCAACGACGAACTAGGCGACGGGGTGATGGCTATAGCTAGACAGCATGCATCACCCCGTGATTTTACGGATACGCATCAGAGGGTGGGGTCATTAGTTAGATATTGACTACGGTCAACAATTTGTTTGTTGTCAACAAACAAATTGATACAAATGGATACATTGTAGCAATTGCCGTTGGCAATTTTGGGTGGTACCTTACCAGTGTTACTTCGGCCTGCTTGCCTTAAGAATTATGATTGGTTATTACCAATAGAAATTTATAATTCGGACTAGGGCATGAATCAATAAATGTGGCCCAATGCCGTTATCCACTTTCATTGGTGTCTGAGTCCTTTATTGGGGAGTGCACCTGCAATGCAAGCGCGGCGCCAAAATGGCCGCCGTGCTCTTTGCGGGAGCCCCCCCACAGGACGAAGGCATCTGGGTAGTTAGGGGCGTGGCCAGCTCCCTTATAAAAGGGGTGGCCACGAGGCAGCCGAGCTGCCATTTTGCGAAGCGACGGAGCGGAGAAGTTTTTCCCTCCACCCCCTCCCTAGTTAACAGTGTGATATTTTGGTCGCTTCGGGGCCGGGTGGGAATTTTTGGCTGGGACCCATATTGGCTTCGGGTCCTGGTTTTTTCGCCCATCCCACACTGTTGCTATGGTTTGACATAGGGGTTTTCTGTTGCTGCTGTTGACTTTGGTCACATGGGCGGGTAGCACTGGTAAGGTAAACATTATGACCCACAGGTATCCGGCAAGTTCGCAATTGACTGGACAACACTAGACAGGCATAAGTTGGTTAAACGTTGTCCGGTCAACGACGAACTAGGCGACGGGGTGATGGCTATAGCTAGACAGCATGCATCACCCCGTGATTTTACGGATACGCGTCAGAGGGTGGGGTCATTAGTTAGATATTGACTACGGTCAACAATTTGTTTGTTGTCAACAAACAAATTGATACAAATGGATACATTGTAGCAATTGCCGTTGGCAATTTTGGGTGGTACCTTACCAGTGTTACTTCGGCCTGCTTGCCTTAAGAATTATGATTGGTTATTACCAATAGAAATTTATAATTCGGACTAGGGCATGAATCAATAAATGTGGCCCAATGCCGTTATCCACTTTCATTGGTGTCTGAGTCCTTTATTGGGGGTGCGCCTGCAAAACCTTCTGTTCTTCCTTCACTATTCGGCCAATTGGCCTTTGCCTTTTGCATTTCTCTATTTAGAGAAATGGTGTTTTTACTAAGAAATGAAAATGTGCAAAGATCATCATTGTCATAGGCTGGGATTGGGTTGGAGTCCCACTGAAAGATCACAGAGTGGATTGGCCCTGATCTGTGCATCCTCTATTCAGACACGATGCGGACCAGTTTGCTTCCAGACATCCCTACTAAATGCCCAGGGTGTATTAATTGTGCTCTCGAAGGGGTGAAACATTATATCTTTTTATCTTAGAAAAAGTCCACTCCATGGATTACACTGAAATCTAAGCCACGACTTACCAGACAAAGTAACATATCATGAATTTTCTAGTGTACATAATATTGTTAGCCCCAGATACAGAATAATTGTATTGTTAGTTCCAGAAGTGTTGCTTAAAATGCATGAACAATTGTTTTTGTATAATAAGGAAACAGCACATGAATAGAAAATCTTTAACTCTTACTAGTTTGTTTTGACCTGCTATGCTGACTGATTGAATCTCGTGTTTTTAATAAGTATAAAAATATTCAGCCCGGGCTTCATGCTGGTAACAGAAACAAACGCGACTGCTCTGAGTAGCATATATTTGCATTTCCAACAAGCCCCTATCTTCCTTGATTTTTCTTGGAATGTTTTCTTTTGTTTTCCTAGAATTTTGTCCATGTTATACACTTAGATGACCTCATTCTAGCTGTCTGTTCTTCCTGATGCAAAAATGTTTACCCTGGAACAGAGGCCAAATTGTACTCAATGATTATCCTTGTTCAAATCTATCAATGTTAATGGGACAGAACATAACAAAGAGAATTGTTTCCAAGTTTGTGCTGCTCTGAAACTCTTTTCAGGAAGAAATCTGGTTATCTGTTTTTTCCATAAACCCTGGAAAACACTACAATCAAGCATGTTCTTCTCTCCTTGCCATTTCTATAGTTGTTGTTCCTCTTAACATTGCTGTGGGAGTAATAAATCATTAATGGAAATAAGGATTCACGTCTGATTTATTGTTTACCTACAGTTTTAAAACCAAAGATGTTAGCTTGATTTTGAACCCCTGCACTTAATTTCTTCAGAATACAGCTGGATTATGTAGTATATTGTCAAGCTAGAGAGATGAAAGAGATAGACATATTTTCCCCCATTGAGTAAAGTTCCAAGTTCACCTAGCCAAGTTTTCATTAAATATGATGGAGACCAACATGTGTAGCCTCCAGTATGCCCATGATGCATTGTACAAGATGGACATTAGTCCTTAGATCTAGAGTGCCATAGACTTAATAGTTTTGTTGGTACAATGATAACACCAATTTGTGCCACACCTTTACATCTAAGCAAAACCAACCTGGCTTTAACACCATGCCATGACCATTTGCCTGAAGAAGTGACCTTTGAGTTGTGAAATCTTGCAATGTTTTCTTTTTTTAAGTGACCCTATAAAAGGTATCACCTCCGTTCTGCATTTGTTTGACTTTATGGATGGGTCACATGGCTGATTTTTGCTAATTGACCTTTCGGCATGTACACTGGGAAAAAATATTCAATTTTTTCCCAGTAGCCATATGGTGTCTCCTTCTGGTAAATGAGAGTGATGCAATAACTCAGCAGAAGATCCCAGGTTCAATCCTGGCATTATCAGATAGCAAAAATGTTCTACTTGCATCCTGAGGAGTTGCTGCCACTCAAATTTAGACAGTATTAGACTAGATTTCTTCCATTCTTGTATTGCGTACTTTGTTCCTGTGGCCTAGTGCCTGCTCAGTGGTAGGGATATAAATATGAGGCCCAGACTCCTATATATATACGCAGCCAGGAATTTGAGGGTGGGCAAACTGCTAACTAATGTGGGCAAAGCCCACCCTGGCCACACCCTGGCTACGGCTCTGATTCCTGACTGCTAATCAATTCAATTCAATTCAATTTTATTTACAGTCCATGACCAGCATAACAAGAACACAAAGCATAAATGCCACATTGTTGTTGTTGTTGTTGTTGTTCGACTTGTATGCCACCCCACTCGTAAAGCACCACATCCTAAGCTAGTCTGGACAAAGGTAATAAAAGGAAACTATACTACTAAAAACCTACTGAGAATTGACATATAACAGCAGGCCGCCTATCTAAAAGAACAATACTGTATTACTAAAATCCCTTAATAAATACTAAAATAAATACAAGGAAAGAAGAGGGATAGCCTCGTTACAAGGATATAATATGCTCTCTGCAGGAGTTGTAATTTACTAAAACTCAGTAAATTATAGCCAAACCATTAATGACAAGAGTGAAGAGGGAACATAATAAAATAGTATAGATCAGTTGCTCAGTGTGGGAGCAATCTCAATAACTATAAAGCCACACTAGATTTCCTAGTCAACAGCCGACGTATCCTGCGAGCCTTCATACAAAACCCCACCACTTTGCGCATGATGGCAATACTACTGTCCTGGAGTAGGAAGGAAACTTGTTGGGCAGGCAATTTTCCTGTGCATTGGCGCAGCACAGGGATTATTAATTCTGCATGGGTGTCCCTATAGAATAAGCAAAAAAGGAGATCATGCTCAATCGATTCAATATCCCCACCACCACATGGACATAATCAGTGGTGGGCATCAGCAGGTTTGCACCAGTTCACCAGAACTGGTAGCAGAAATTCTGGCTGGCCCCACCCATTTAAGTTTTGAAATAAAGTAATCCTAATTCGGGTGCAACGTAGGGCTTCCCCCTGGCCATGCCCACCTTATCACACTCACAGTGTGGTAGTAAACATTTTTTGAGCCCACCACTAGACATAATCATTCCGAATAGGGTATCCTATTATATCTGCCCTCAAGGACAGCTGAAAGCATGCATCCACAGTGGGCCTGGGTGAATGCCAGCATATAATTTGGAAGGTCTGATTGCTGCAAATAGGCTGTGGGAACAACCTGGTACCTGATGGAATTGTTGCAATAAAAACCAGGAGACTTGGCCACATCTTCTTGTCAATCAGTGTCCCTTATTCTCTGTTTCATCAACTCCCTGGCTTGTTATGCTTTCATTGCAAGCAAGGTAGGTGGACACAAGCCCAGTGTAGCCAATTTATTAAGTATATTACATTCCCAGGAAGAGCGGAATGTGACTGCTAATCTGAACATGTGATTTGACACACTTGGGAATTCAATAAGCATGTCATGAATTCTCATTGTTCCTTTGATGAATTCAAGGTACTGTCCATGGCTTTCCGTCTCCTTGTCTTATCTCCACAATGTGTGTAGATCAGCCTGATGAAGATATTGACTGGCCTAAGGTGACTCCATGAGTTTCAGGTCTCAGACAGAAAACTGTCCCAATCCAGTTCTCTAGCTACTGCATCACACCATTTCCGAGTACATTTGAACAAGATGTTTGCACAACTGAACCTGTCGTAGACTGAATCAGACAATTCATTCATCTTGTCCAGGGGTCTGCAAACCTGGCTCTCCAGATGTTCTTGGACTTCAATTCCAAGAAGCCCTGATCAGCAGGAGTGCTGACTTGGGCTTCAGAAAATTTAAAATAACCCAAACAGCTAAACATCTATGCTATATAAAGAGCTAGAGGGTATAACCCCTTTGTGAAACACCAAAATTCTGCAAAAGATCTTAGATTCTGGACACTAGAAAGGATAGATGCGAGAGATCGTAAGATTTTATGGAAGAAAGAAATTGGATGAATTTTAAAGCTGAAGATTTTGGATCTCTTAGATCCAGATGAGGAAACTGGATTTTCTTCCAACTCCTCTAAGTACTATTGGAAGTGCTAAGCTTACATTCAGGAAGAGTAGAGAGAGGATTGCTTCTGGTTTCCTAAATCATCCTTTACTTGCTCTGACTTATGCTGACCTTTTTTCAACCTTAAATTGCTATTCTTAGAGCCAGGGGTATCACTTCCTTCTTTCTTACACTTTTCTCTCATCCCTCCAAGATCTGGCTTTCATTTGTTCTCTGGAGATGAAAGGAATAGTTTTGGAGCATGAACAACTTAGATAGAATAAGGACTTCTATCAACTTTCCCATCGCAAATATACGTAAGGTTATTTATTTATAAAGAGAAAAGTTCAGAAAAATATGTAACAGGGAAGCGTGTTCAGGAAATTACTTTGATTTTCCAAGGTTGGACCCACAAGTTAACCGTGCTACTGCTATTTTCCAATTAGAGTAAGATTTGGAGTTTTTCCAGATAAAGTCTTCCACCAGTGTCACCTCCAGATAAGAATTCTCTTGAACTTAACTGGCATGCTCTGTTCCGCCTACATATATCTCTTGCAAAGAGAATACAATTCATAGCCTTCCATAGAAGGGAGGAGGCTGTGCAGGGCGGCGGGCCGCTCATAAGAATAACGCCGACGCCGGGACTTCTCCCCTTGACCAATCCAGCCTTGAGGGGAGGGAGGAACTGTTACCGGACTTTTCCCTCGGCTGTTTAGCCTGGAGGGAAGTGGTCAATTCTGAGTTTTTTGCAACATATTTTTTCTCTGTGTATAGCTTTGAAATGTATTGTTCTTGAAATGTTTCTTATATTGTGTTGATGTTACTTTGTAATTGTATTTTGTAATACTTTATTTCTTTGTCAGCCGCCCAGAGTTGTATTTGTGAATGGGATGGCATACAAGTCGAAATATAATAATAATAATAATAATAATAATAATAATAATAATAATAATAATAATAATAATAATAATAATAATAATAATAATAATAATAATAATAATAATAATAATAATAATAATAATAATAATAATAATAATAATAATAATAATCCAAACCAAAGCAATCATCTGTGTTAATCACCAGTTCAGTAGGTTTGGAGAGTTTTAGTAGAAATGTCTGCATATTGTTTCTTTAAGCAAGTACAGATTCTTTAATGATGTCTACCAGTAAGGGACTGCAGTGGCTCAAGTGGTTGAGACACTGACTGGAAGGCGAGTCGGCAGTTCAAGACCTGGTACTGCATGACGGAGTGAGCTCCCATCTCTGTCCCAGCTCCTGCCAGCCTAGCAGTTCAAAGCAAGAAATTGCAAGTAGATAAATAGGGACCACTTCGGTGGGCAGGTCAACAGCATTCCGTGAACTCTGGTGTTTGGTCATGCCTGCCACGTGCCCATGGGAATGTCTGAAGACACAGACATCGCTGGCTCATTGGCTGTAAACAGAGCTGATCACTGAACCCTAGAGTTGGCAATAACTGGCTTTCAAGCAAGGGTGGCCTTTACCTTACCAGTAATTGAATACACACACAGTTCCAGCAGTTAAAAGTATTTCAGTTGTAACTATTTTTATGCATACAAAACATCAGAGTACATGTTCAGAAGAGAAAAAAAAGTTTTAAATTTTCCATGTTCTAATTCAGTTACTCCTGCAATTGGCATATTAAAAGTTAGAGTTTCTTCAGAAAATAACATTTTGTATTGATGGTAAATATCTATATTGATGGTAAACACCGGGCGCTCCCTTTCCCTCCCGGCCAGACCGGCGGGAGATGAACAGGCACAGCTGGAGGGAGTTTCGGCAGGCAGCCTCAAAAGTGGGGCCGACGCTGCCAACGCCAAGGACACCGGGCGCTCCCTTTCCCTCCCGGCCAGACCGGCGGGAGATGAACAGGCACAGCTGGAGGGAGTTTCGGCAGGCAGCCTCAAAAGTGGGGCCGACGCTGCCAACGCCAAGGACACCGGGCGCTCCCTTTCCCTCCCGGCCAGACCGGCGGGAGATGAACAGGCACAGCTGGAGGGAGTTTCGGCAGGCAGCCTCAAAAGTGGGGCCGACGCTGCCAACGCCAAGGACACCGGGCGCTCCCTTTCCCTCCCGGCCAGACCGGCGGGAGATGAACAGGCACAGCTGGAGGGAGTTTCGGCAGGCAGCCTCAAAAGTGGGGCCGACGCTGCCAACGCCAAGGACACCGGGCGCTCTCTTTCCCTCCCGGCCAGACCGGCGGGAGATGAACAGGTACAGCTGGAGGGAGTTTCGGCAGGCAGCCTCAAATGCGGGGCCAACGCCAAGGACCACCGCTGTGTTCGGCCCCGGCGGGGGCGAAGAGGTTCGCTGGCCTCACCATCGGCCGGCGTTTTGGGCCCCGCCCCCGCCCCTCGCCAGGACTCAAAAGGCGAGGGGGCCTGCCGGACGAAACATCACCGCCGCTGTGTTCGGCCCCGGCGGGGGCGAAGAGGCTCGCTGGCCTCGCCATCGGCCGGCGTTTCGGGCCCTGCCCGGCAGTTGAGGGTTCAACACAGTTGTGGAAGAATGCCCCACCACTTCCATCACCACCGGAGCCGTGCGGAGGGTGGTGGGGGGAGTGAATGGGGCGGTTTTATATTGGGGTGGAAGGGAGGGAGGGAGAGATTGCCAGGCCAGCCAGGAAGGAGAGGCAGCATTCTGTCCAGGGCAAGCAGGGAGGCTCCGGAGACCAATATAGAGGTTGTGATGGGCATGGGGCGATATAGCGGGTACCGAGGGGCGGGCCGCACCCGGGGAACGCGGGGCAGATGCTTAGTAGCTGTCCCTCGTTCCAGCCCCACGGTTACACCTCTAGGTCCTGAGCAGCTGACCCAGGGTGACCCTGTCCTTAGGCTGCTGCTGATGAATGCCAGGTCGGTATGTAATAAGGCCCCCCTGATACAAGACTCTATTATGGGGGAGCGGGCCGACTTGGCATGTATTACTGAGACCTGGCTGAGACCAGAGGATGGGGTTCCTCTGTCAGAATTGTGTCCAGCTGGGTTCAGTATTTGGCACCAGCCTAGGGATAAGGGTAAGGGCGGTGGCGTCGCCATCATAGCCAGGGAGTCACTGGGAGTCACCAGGGCTACTGCTCCACAAATTCTGGGTTGTGAGGCCCTGCTTCTGCGTCTGGGCTCTAAGGGTCAGTTGGGAGTCTTACTCCTGTACCTGCCCCCTTGCAGGGTAAGGGACTCCCTGCCTGAGCTCCTCGAGGCCATCTCAGCGTTGGCGTTGGAGTTCCCTAGATTCTGGGGGACTTCAATTTACCCTCGCTGGGGACTGGCTCCGAGGTGGCTCAGGAGTTCATGGCTTCCATGGCAGATATGGACCTGATTCAGGTAATTCAGGGCCCGACCAGGGGCAGTGGCCACACACCAGATTTAATCTTTTTGTCGGAGCGGTGGCAGAGTGATCTGAGATTACGGAAATTAGACATAACACCTGTGCCATGGTCAGATCACTATTTGGTGGCTCTAGACTTCCTGGGTACGTCGCTTTACCGTAGGGAGGCAGGGCCTATTAGAATGGCCCGCCCCAGGCAACTGATGGATCCTGATGGATTCCAGAGGGAACTGGGGGATTTTCCTCTGGATCGGCAACACGATTCGCCCGAGGCACTGGTCGACCTGTGGAACAGGATGACAACAGCGGCCTTGGATGAAATCGCACCACTACGGCCTCTCAGAGCTCATCGAGCTAGGTCATCTCCATGGTTCACAGATGAACTGCGGGAGCTCAAACGGGCAAAGAGACGCCAAGAGCGCCGCTGGGTGAAGACCCAGAGAGACTCCGATTGGACACTAGCTAGGGCCGCTATTAGGGCCTATCTAGTGGCGATGGAGGTGGTGAGGCGACAATACTTCACCACCCTTATCGCCTCCGCTGATAATCGCCCAGCCACCCTGTTCCGGGTTACCGGGTCTCTCCTTGGTAGGGGGACCCCGGTGCCTGGTTGGCAGGGGTCGGCTGAGGACTTTGCTGACCATCTAGTGGAGAAAATCGATCGGATTCGCTCTGGGTTTAATCCTGGCGTGGATGGGGAGAGTCCGGAGGGAGCCGGAGCACAGTCTTGCTATGCCATCTGGGACCGGTTTGATCCAGTTGCCCCTGATGAAGTGGACAGGCTCCTTGCAGCTGTGCGCGCCACTACCTGCCCTTTGGACCCCTGTCCCACCTGGTTGGTGAAAACCTCCAAGGCAGTGACAGGTGGCTGGGTTGGGGCTGTGATGAATGCATCATTGCGAGAGGGGGTGTTTCCTGCACCTTTAAAACATGCTTTGGTGCGCCCCCTCCTGAAGAAATCTTCCCTCGACCCAGCTGTCCTAACTAACTATAGGCCTGTCTCAAACCTCCCCTTTTTAGGGAAGGTGTTGGAGAAGGCAGTGGCGTGTCGGCTGCAGGGGGTACTGGATGAAGCGGATTATCTGGACCCTTTTCAGTCAGGATTCAGGCCTGGATATGGTACTGAGACGGCATTGGTCGCACTGATGGATGATCTCTGGCGGGAGCGGGACGGTGGTCACCCATCCGTCCTCGCTCTTCTTGACCTCTCAGCGGCTTTCGATACCGTTGACCATGGTATCCTTCTGGAACGGCTCCGAGGTTTGGGAATCCAGGGTACTGTGTGGTCCTGGTTTTCCTCATTTCTGAAGGGTCGGTCCCAGTCGGTGTGGTTGGAGAGTGAGAGGTCCAGTCCTAGGCCCCTCAAATGGGGGGTTCCTCAGGGCTCGGTGCTCTCTCCTCTCCTATTTAACATCTACATGAAACCGCTGGGTGAGATCATTCGTTCCCATGGGGTGCGGTACCATCAGTACGCGGATGACACTCAGTTGTACATCTCGGCCCATGGGGACCCCAGTGATGCTGTCAAAGTCCTTTCCAGATGCCTGGAAGCTGTGGGGGTCTGGATGGGGGCTAACGGGCTACAATTGAATCCCAGCAAGACTGAGTGGCTATGGATAGGGGGTCCTGCGTTAATCCGGGAGCTTCCATCGTTGGTTCTGGATGGGGCTATTTTGCCCCAGACAGACCCGGTGCGCAACTTGGGGGTCCTCCTGGATTCACGGTTACTGCTAGAAGAACAGGTGGCGGCTGTGACCAGGAGGGCTTTCGCCCAACTTCGGGTGATTCGCCAGTTGCGCCCACTCCTGGACCGGGACTCCTTGCTCATGGTCACCCATGCTCTGGTTACCTCCAGACTAGACTATTGCAATGCGCTCTACATGGGGCTGCCCTTGACGACCATTCGGAGGCTACAGCTGGTCCAAAATGCGGCTGCCCGGGTGGTGATGGGGTGTGGCCGTTATGCTCATGCTTCGCCACTGCTCCGGGAGCTGCACTGGTTGCCAGTATGTCTCCGGGTGCAATTCAAGGTGCTGGTTTTGACCTTTAAAGCCCTATATGGTAGTGGGCCAGGTTACCTAAGAGACCGCATCGCCCTGAGGACGTCTGTCCGTCCAACCAGAGCGGACCGGAGGGGCTCTCTAATTGTTCCATCAGCCAGAGGGGCTCGCCTCTCTGGCACAAGGAGGAGAGCCTTCTCCGTGTCTGCACCGGCCCTCTGGAACCTCCTGCCAACAGAATTACGTCTTCGGACGGAGTTGCTGCCTTTCAGAAGGGATCTTAAAACCTGGCTGGCAGGTCAAGTGTGGGGTGCGGGTGGAAGGGTAACCACCATGGGGTGGTTGGTGTAGAGGAACTCTTCCCCATGGTGCCTTTTCGATCCTGCAGCCCTTGCTTTTTAGGGGGTGGGTAGTCTTAACTTTTTTTTTACTGTTTTAACTGTTTTTAGGATTATTGTTGTATTTGTGAATATTGTCTGTAAACTCCTTGGGTTGCCCTGGGGTTACTTTTTATGTTGTTAGCCGCCCAGAGTCGGCCTTGTGTTGAGTGGGCGGGATATAAATTGAATAAATAAATAAATAAATAAATCTCTGATTTGTACTAAATGTTGTCATGGGGTCTGCTACTCTTCCAAAATCGAGTTGCATTTCAATATTTAATTTGGGGCATTAGTAATACCATTGTTACACATTTAAATCAGTCTGAATTGTCCAGTTTAAAGGGTTTCCACAAAGATCTACATACAGGTATTTGCATTTCTGAATACTCATCAACTTTATTTTGCATAAAAAAACTCCAAACAATCAAACAAAAAACTGAGCCATGCCAGCAGGAAAAAAGTACTCACCCCACAAACAGTAATGCTATACTTATAAGGTTTCTGTTATTGCATTTGTCATTTAATTTTAGCTTAAAACAGTGGGCAGGAAAAAAGGAAAAATACTGAGTACTCAAAGCTCCCATTAGCATTTCTGACCCCATTTAGACTACCTCTGGATTTTGTCCACTGGTGGTAGTTGCACATCACTGGTGAAGAACTCCTAAGTGGAAATGAACTGGATCCACATATTGGTTCCACCATTACCCTCTCTCTCTCTCTTACAACACATTTAAGAATAATGTGGACAGCATTTGCCCCCAGTTTTCCATACCCAATGCCCTCCAGATGTTTGGACCACACTGGTGAGGATGGTGATATTTGCAGCCCAGCACATCTGGACTAGCAACCAACCATTCTCTCCTTGAGGTATTGTTGCCTCTTTCATTCAGGTGTGCTTGCCTTTCTGTCATATGCCTTCTCACAAGTCATACAAAGCCCTGGGCATGGGAGCCCAAAGCATGTTGGAGAATGAGGGAGGTCTGCAGGTGAAACCTTACATTTCACTTGCAATGAACAGGATATTGGTCTAAAAAAGTAACTGAGGTGCAGCTACACAGAGGGAAATATGTGAATTTATCCTCTGCAAAGTTGCACATCAGAAGCCAAGTTTCTTTATGCTAACTCGCTTCAGCCAACCATGCAGGAGTTAGCATAAGAGAGGGGAGGAGACTACCTTTCAAAAACCTTGTTTGTAGGTTGTTAGGATTGCTCTGCTCTTCCTGTACCAATTGCAGGAGGCTAGCTTAACAAGCTGGAAACAAGATTGATTGATAACATACTCCTCTCTCCACACTGATTTCTTGCTCCCTTTTTTAATCACCTAACTACCCTAGTGCCAGGGCAGTGATGGCAAACCTTGGCACTCCAGCTGTTCTTGAACTTCAATTCGTACACACAGTAAACTCATTTGTGTAGATTCACAGAGACTTGGGCTTCTGAGAATTGAAGTCCAGGAACAGCTGGAGTGCCAAGGTTCACCATCATGGTGCTAGGGCAACAAGCCTTTAAAAGGAAAAGGGAGGTGTAGAAAAGAGGAGAGAAGAGAAAAGCAGACCCAGGTACCAGATTTGGGGAGGAGATGTTTTTAAATATAAAATCAGATTAAAAGACAACAGGCAAATAAGATTTAAAAGCTATAAAACAACTACAGGTAGAATAGTTTATAAATAATAGTTTATTGGTCACCCTTTCATTGCAATTTCTAACCTGTGCTCAAATGTTATTTTTTTGTGACTATATACCATGACTTGTTTTTGTTGAATTTTGGTTGATTCCTGTGTTTATTGGTTTTATGAAGTTTTAAAGATATTTGTATTATACATTGCTTTATGTGCCTGGTAAGTGATATGGCTAGATATATACATTTATAAATATTATATTTTTCAGTTAGCTGCCTAATCTGGGACAAATCTTTCCCATTTACTTAAATAGGAAAAATAACTCCATGCATGAAAAAGAATGCATAGGGATTTTGTGCATCTAACTCTGTACTGTATCTATAATAACTAGTACAGTGGAACTTCACTTAAAAAACGGCTCGATTAACACAAAAATTGTAAAGGAAATCCATCGAAAACAGTGGCTCGGTTTATAGAATTTTTTTGGAACGGATTAATTGGTTGTCAATGCAGTCCTATGGGAAACTATTTCGTTAACATATTTTGGTTTTCAATGCATTCCTATGGGAAATAGCATGCAATGTATCCCTATGGGAAATTTAGTTTAAGTAATTTTCGCTTTAAGAAATGTCCCAGGGAACGCATTATGTTAAGCAAGGTTTTACTGTATAATAATGTAATTCTCTTCTTCTCTCTCTTTGCCCTAATTTCCACCAAAACCTGAAGACAGGAGTTATTAGATGCAGTTTCTACCTCTTTCCTTAGTCTCATGTGCAAAATAAGTAATAAGAGACCTTGGCCAGGTTGTTATTCTTTGTTTAGTTGCATGTTGTCACCTATGTCCTTAAAAAAACACACCAGACATATGCAGAATATTTGTGAAATGGAATTCAGCATGCCTTGATGCTTTTCCTGGTGGTTTCTGTAATCAGCCGTCATGAACCAGACATAATGCCTCTGAAAAATTTGTCTCTGAATCCAAGTCTAAGTCTTCATCATGGACCATCAGAAAACAGTTAGCGCCCAAGCCCAGATATTTCACTTTTTCCAAATGCTTTGGGCGGAACATGTTATTTTTCTGTTAATGCAGAAATAGCTTGCAGGATCCGTGGCAATGCCTTTCTTTGAAAGTAACAATAGTAACAATTTAAAAAATTAAAACTCCCAAACTGGCTGAATCCTTGCTGCTGGTTTATTTAATAGCTCTTGCCTCCAGCTGAAACAGATGGGATCACCACAAATACAATGTTGTTATGAGCTGCCAGGAACTGGGGAAAACCTTTACTTTGTTACCATGAGACCAATTTTAATACCACTGTTTAAAGTAGAAAATCAATGCCTGACCCTTGAAATCTTTCTTTTTAATGCCAAACATTGCATCGAATGACTTTGATGCTTACAAATACATTAGGCTGCTATACAGATTCATGAGTTCCTTTACTCATATGAAATTATCGGTGCAACAGAATCCAAAATATTTTGACCACTTGGAATTGATGAGAGTACAGTATAAAGAAAAACCAACTCCTGCCTGGAAATCAGTTATTACATTACCACATTCCGTTTTCCTTTGTCTTTTGGAATCACTCCCCGAAAAAGAAAAAAACAGCTTTCTACTAGCTGATTCAAATGAATTAACAGACTCCTCTAGGCACCAGGATATGCTGTTGCCTTCATTTTCCCCAGAACGTAGAAACATTATATTCTTTGGACTACAGAAAGCCCCAACTAGAACAGCCCATGGCCATGTTAGACAGAGATTCTGGTCTCCATTGTTCTTTCTTCTCCTTCTATTCCTTCCTCTTTCACCTCTCCTTATGCCAATTCCAGTCAGGGCCATAGCCAGGGGGTGACCAGGGTGGGTGTCACCCACCCTGAGTTAGTAGTTTGTCCACCCTCAAACTCCCGGCTGCTTTTATATATATGACATATATTTGTGACATTGTTGCCCATCCTGAAAAAATGTTCACCCACCCACATCTAGAATACTGGCTATGGCCCTGATTCCAGCAATCCTATCTCTTCTTGAACATCCATTAAATCTTTCCTCTCTGCTTCCACAACCACTACTCTTTGCCGGACCCACTCCCCAATAAAGAGACGGACACAGTGCTGGGATTGAAACTGGGCCACTTTATTAATAATAATTCACTAATGCAAGCGGGCCGACATATCACTGGTAAGGAGCGATGGTTATAGTCAATTATATTAACTCCAACAGAAGCGCAAATGACCAAACCTCTGCTTCTGACGTGTGTCCGGTGAACTAGAAGGCTTTGCACGCTGTGTCTAGTATGGCATCACCTTGTTCCTGAGCACACCCGATTGGCCACCCGATTATCCCTCTATCTAGACCTGCCTGTGGCCAACTGAGTGTGCTCCTGCCAGACTCGTAGGGGTCACCCAGTGCCTCCTTCCCAGTGCTAGCTGCCAAACGTTCAAAAAGGACAAAACTACCCCATAGCGCACCCGACAGCGACAGTGTGGGATGGGCGAAAATGACAAGAACCAACAGGCCAATTGAGGTTCAAGCAAAAATTCCCATCCGGCCCCGAAGTGACCAAAACAATCACACTGTGACCTAGGGCGGGGGTGGAGGGCAAACGCTGCCTGGCCCAGTCAGTGAAGAGGAGGAAGGGCGGTCCGAGTCTCTCCCTTAAGAGAAGGCCCGGCCCCCGCCCCTTCCGGCCTTGTCCCGTCTCTCATGGGGCAGGGCCGGCAAAGCGTGCGGCAGTGAATCAGCACCACCACGCGTCCCTACTTTTTGCTCCTCTTCCCTCTCTTCCTCTACCACCATGAAAAAACCAGACCCTTGTTTGATGTAAGCAGATTGATATGCAGTAGGCAGTATTCAGTGAGCTAGACACATCTTTATTGCAAGGTATGCAATCTGAACATGAGGTAATGGCGGAGGCGCAGCTCCTTTTATACGGTGAGATGCATTGTTATACGGTGAGATGCATTGTTTTATACGGTGAGATGCATTGTTTGAATCTGACTACACGGTTCCCCATTGGTTACTGTATTTGTGACGTCATGGTGACGTTCCGCCTTCTTTACCTGGTTTTACCTATGGCGGGAATGTTTCCCGCGGTAGGCTTGATTGGTTGATTACTACCATGTGGTCGTGAATCACTGCCATCTAGTGGCAGGTGAATCGCGTCCCCTTCAGCTGACTTGCATTGGGTTACATTGTTTCATTCAGGTTGTTACAATTACTCTTAATGGGCAAAGACCTTCAAGCAACTGATCTTAAAGACAAACACTTCCATACACAATCCTTTTAATCCTGGGAGAGCTAAACGTCTCAGTCTGGAACTCATCTGCAGGGGGCAATCGGCCACTTCCTCCTCTGGAGTCACCACATTCTCCTTCTTCAAGTGCTATATCCAATTCCAAATATTGTATTGGCTATCATCATGCTGATCCAGTTCCATGAGTCATTTTCTGGCCCTGTTTAGTGTTTGGGAATCAAGACAATGGAAACGGCTGTAAACTAGCCTAGCACATCTTTATTGCATGGAGTACAGTACGAACATGTGGTAATGGCGGACAAACAGCTCCTTTTATGCGGTGGCTATACAATTGAATATGGCTCTTCGACAGGCATTGGCTACTGTCCAAGTGACGTCATCCTTGGTCACGCCTTTCTTGTCCAGGTGAGGTAAGCACGGGAATCTTTCCCGCGCAGCTGAAGGCATTTGAGGAATGTGTACCATGTGAGCTGGGCACTCGCTACTGCCCCCGGTGGCCACTAGCTCGCGTCCTCATACAGAAGGTTACAGTGTTACAATTAGAGATTGTTACATCCACTCATTCGTGTGGTTACAAATACATTCAATACACAACATCCCTCCCCCCTAAGATGGGACAAAGTCCCTCAACCAAACTGGTTTCCCGCATGTGCGTTTTGGGCGTGCGGCCGTTATGCTTGACTTGGCCGTGCCCCCTCGTCTGTGTCCTCCTGTCTCTTGTCCTGCAATTGGAGAGGATGACTCGTTAGTGACTCGCTGCGGACTTGCAGCTTTGGTATGGGCAGGAGAAGGGGGAGGAAGGGTTTCTGATGCGGATGTGGGGAAACCGGGGGCACTAGGGGCTAAAGAAAAACCCCGCTCTTCTCTTGGACGGGTGGGGGGAACACTCCGAACCCCCCCCCCAGTTTGGTAACTCAAAATCTAATTCAGGGGCAACAGGGGCAAACTCATTCCTCTCTTTCAAAGGACTGGGTAGAACTACAGGGGCAAACTCATTCCTCTCTTTCAAAGGACTGGGTAGAACTGGTGTATCTAAAGGATACGGATTTGAGCCTGTGCTTCCCCCCCTTGTTTGGGACTGTTGCCCTTCGTTTTCTCCCCCTTGGGATAAGTGGGTGGAGGAGAACCCTAACGTTGAGTTTTGCTGCTGGACCCCTCTGTCCGGCCCCCCAATCACTCGATGCCTTAGTTGGTCAGCGTGCCTTCTCCAGAGGAGACCCGTGTTGGTCTCGACACAGTATGACACTGGTCCCGTTTGATTAATGACTACACCCGGCACCCAGGCTGACCCTGTAGTAGCGTAGTTTCTGCAATTTACAGGTTCACCTATCTGGAAGTTTTTTGTGGAGCTGTGCTCAATGTTTCTTCCCCTATCCTCCACCCTGGTGGGATCCAACCTGGTTAACAATGAGTGCAATTTCCTTTTCATGAGGAGTTCAGCGGGGGAGAATCCCGACGCCAATGGCGTCACCCGGTATGCCAACAGAAACTGGCAGAGCTGCCGGTCCAGATCCCCTGGTCCCATGCGCCGCAGCCCCTCTTTCATTGTGCGCACCAGGCGTTCCGCCTGGCCATTTGTTGCAGGGTGAAAGGGGGCTGAGGTAATGTGCCGAATGGCGTTGGACTCCAAGAATGCCTGGAACTCGGCCGACGTGAAGGTACTCGCATTGTCACTCACAATGACGTCAGGTATCCCAAAGGTACTTATCAGCCTGCACAGTTGTTTTATGGTTGCAGCTGATGAGGTGTTGCGCATTGGAATCACCTCTAACCACTTGGAGTATGCATCCACTACCAGCAGAAAGAAGGAACCCCTGAATGGCCCTGCGAAGTCTATGTGGAGGCGGGACTACGGCCCCCTAGCTGTGTCCCATTCTCTGTGTGGAAGGCGGGACTCCTCAGGTCGAGAGCTCTGGCAACTTTCGCAGGTGTTCACCATGTGTTCAATGTCTGCGTCTAGTTGTGGCCACCAGAAATAGCTTCGGGCCAGCGACTTAGAGCACACAATCCCTGGGTGGCTGACATGTAAAAGCCGTAGCACCCTTGCTCTCAATGCTTGTGGGACCACCACCCTCTCCCCCCACAGAAGACACCCCCTTTCTGTGGACAACTCAACCCTCTTCCTGAAAAACGCAGCAAACTCGTCTGCGGGGGGAGCCGTGGGCCACCCCTTCTGTACCCAGGATCTAACAAGGGCTAAAGTTTTATCCTTGGCCGTGGCTGCAGCAATTTCCATGGGAAGTATGGGGGGGTGCATCTAGGGCTTCTATGAGGAGGACTTGGCTGTCTTGCTCTACCTCACACTTTGGGTCTCCCAGGTGGGGAAGAGGAGACCTTGAGAGTGCGTCCACGTGGCTTATGTCTTTCCCGGGGCGGTTCTCTAATGAACCCTTGTATGCATTGAGGAAAATAGCCCACCGAAGCATCCTGGGGGAGAGGATCTGTGGAGTGGGCTTGTCTGAGGTGAAGATACCCAATAGTGGCTTGTGGTCGGTTACAATGGTGAATGGACAACCATACAAAAAATCATGGAACTTCTTTGTGCCCACCACAATAGCAAGGGCCTCCCTATCTGTTTGGGTGTAATTTCGTTCTGCCTTGGACAATTATCTCGAATAGAAGGCAACTGGGGCTTCTCGCCCGCCCTCTAACATGTGGCACAGGACCGCCCCCACCCCCACTGGTGAGGCGTCGCAGACCAAGACTACCGGCTTCTTTGGGTCGAAATGGGTTAGAATAGCCTCTGAGGAGAGGAGCTGCTTGAGTTCCCTGAAAGCCCGCTCCTGATTCTCCCCCCACCGCCAAACCGCATCCTTCTTCAGCAGCCTATGCAGGGGCTCTGCAATCGATGCTTTCCTGGGCAGGAAGGAATGGTAAAAATTCAGCAGCCCCAGGAAGGACTGTAGCTCTGGTTACGTGGTGGGGCGAGGGGCGTTTTGAATGGCTGAGACTTTGAACTCAGCGGGTTTCACCCCCTCAGGGGTTATACGGAACCCCAGAAACTCAACCTCCCTGGCCAGAAACACACATTTGTCCCTCCGCAGCCTCAACCCCGCGGATTCGAAGACTGTAAGGACCTTATCTAGTCTCTGGGCCAGTTCTGATTCGCTCTCCCCAGATATCAATATGTCATCGAAAAATTGCAAGACCCCCGGTAACTTCTTTAACAAACATTCCACAAGGGACTGAAATATTCCCGGCGCCGAGTTCACCCCAAACTGTAGGCGCGTTACCTTGAATGTCCCCTTGTGAGTTACAATGGTCTGCGCAGCAGCTGTGGCTGGGGTTACTGGAAGCTGCTGGTACGCCTGCGCCAGATCTAGTTTGGCAAAAAACTTTCCCCCATGTAAAGTAGCTAGCAGATGGCTAACTACCGGCACCGCATAGGCATTAGGGCGGATTGCCTTGTTAATTGCACACTTGTAGTCAGCGCAAATCCGCACCTCCCCATTTGCTTTCAACACTGTAACAATAGGAGTCTCCCACTCTGCAGAGTCCACAGGCACTAAAATCCCCTGCTCCACCAGTTTGTCCAGTTCCGCCTCAATTTTGTCCTTTAGGGCGAATGGAACCCGACGTGGCTTGAGTCTAATTGGGCGGACCTCCGGGTCTAGGTCGAAAGAAACTGGGGGGCCCTTGTACTTCCCGAGCCCCTTCTTGAACACCTCAGAGTGTGCGTCGCACACTGCCTGGATCCCATTCCTCCCGATGGCATGGACGCCGCCTATGAAGATGTCCAGGGGTTTGAACCATTGTGTTCCCAGGAGATTACACCCCCTCCCTTAGAACTACTAGAGGGAGTTTCCTTCTGAGTCCCTTATAATGTATCTCGAAGTCCCCGATTCCCAGCACTGGAATCCCATTTCCCTGCACGTCTCTTAAGTTCGCCCTCATCTCTTTGAGTTTGGGTTGCTCTTTGGGGGGAATGCGCAAAAACTCCTTATGGGAAATGAGAGAGTATACAGACCCTGAGTCTATTTCCATCTTAACAGGAACCCCTTGCAACAGTACCTCAGCATAAAAACGTGGTTGCCCTAGAGACATGCTGTGGACGGCCAAGTCATCTTCCGCATGTACTCCTTGGTACACGTGGTCCCCCTTCTGGGTTGTCGCCGCCATCGTAGACTCTGCCGACGCCATCCCGTCTCCTCGTGGAGCGCTTGCTCTCGTCCCGGTGTTGCTTGCAGACCCTGGCGATGTGGCCCTTCCGTCCACAGTTGTGGCACTCAGCCTTCCTGAATGGGCACTTGCTGCGCTCATGGGACGCCCCGCATCCATCGCAGCGCCGACCCCCTTTCCCTTTCTTCTCGCTCAGCCCCTTTCTGACTTTCCGGACTCCCTCATCTTCACTGGAGCCTGGGGTGGCGGAGCCCTCTGAGGATGTGGGCGAGCGCGGGGAAGGGGCCGCCCTCCAAGATGCCTGGACTGCAGATGCAGCTGCCTCTACTGGTGGAGGCTTTGCCTTGAGAAGCTTGTACCCGGCCCTCGTGGACTCAGCAGCTAGGGCCTCTTGTAGTACCTCTTTAAAGGTGAGGTCGTGGCCTCGGGTCATGAGCTTCCTTTGAGTTTCCCCATCTCTCATCCCGCAGAGCATCCTGTCCCTCAGAGCCACGTCTAGAATCTCCCGCCATTCGCATGGGGTTGCCACCAAACGGAGGGCTGCTGCATACTCGGATACAGACTCACCCGGCTTTTGGTCCCTCCTCGTGAAGGCTGCCCTGGCAGAGAAGAAGGATACCTTGGGCTTGAAGTGGTTTCTCAGAGTCGCCAGTATTTCGGTTACCGAAACCTGTTCCACCTCTCGTGGTGCCACCAGGTCCATCAGCGCTTGCACTGCGTGGAAACCGAGCATCGTGATGAGAAGACCTCTCTTCTTTCCTGCGTCGGTGATGCCGGCATACGCTACCGTACTCTTGAAATGCATTTCGAACCAGTCCCATCGCTCGGGATGGGTCACGTCGAACACTGGTTGCTGTGAAGTTGTCTTGTCCCCGTGGGAATCCATTATCCCACCTTCGTTGCCAATTTAGTGTTTGGGAATCAAGACAATGGAAACGGCTGTAAGCTAGCCTAGCACATCTTTATTGCGTGGAGTACAGTACGAACATGTGGTAATGGCGGACAAACAGCTCCTTTTATGCGGTGGCTATACAATTGAATATGGCTCTTCGACAGGCATTGGCTACTGTCCAAGTGACGTCATCCTTGGTCACACCTTTCTTGTCCAGGTGAGGTGAGTGCGGGAATCTTTCCCGCACAGCTGAAGGTATTTGAGGAATGTGTACCATGTGAGCTGGGTGCTCGCTACTGCCCTCGGTGGCCACTAGCTCGTGTCCTCATACAGAAGGTTACAGTGTTACAATTAGAGATTGTTACATCCACTCATTTGTGTGGTTACAGTTACATTCAATACACAACACCCTGAACCCTTTCTGGTCACCTCCACAAAGGAATATTGTAAAGGGTACACACACATAACCCAAAAAATCCAGTTGTTTGTTGACTTGTTTTGTAATTAATCTTTAAGCACTGTTTCATGTGTCTTGTCACTATACCATAATCGTGGATGGCAACCAGGTTACCTAGCATGTGCATTCACTCCCATTCCACCCTAAATCCCAGCTGCTGTAAAAATCCTGTATGAAGAACCAAGTAAGGGTACTCTCAATACCTTGAGCAATCTGGGATGCTGAATTCACAGAATGAAATATTAGATTCATGCCTCTGTACACTTCAGTGAATTAAAGTAAAGGCATGAACTTGCCAAGATACAGAGGGGGCTCAATACATAGTTTAAGTTTAACACAAAGTCAATCCCCATCACATGCTGAAAAAGTAATATTTATTCTATGCACAGATCTCTTTCAGTGAGTCATACGGTGTTGAATGTCAGCGCTTACACAAAACCAGAAATGTGTCAGAGCATCTATCTGTGTGCTTGTTTGCCATTGACACTTTCAACACCTTGTTAGGAAAGTCAAAAGCTTGCACTTTTGAAAACATATGATTGACCTTTTGCTTCAAATTTATTTCATGAAATCTATACTGCACACTCTAATAAAATAAAGTGGTTATTGAGGCAAAAGCAAAACCCTGCTAGTAAAATAATAATAATAACAACATAAGGGCATAATATTCTCTCTCTGGTAGTGAAGTTCAAAGACCCAAAGGTGACGTGGACAAGACAAGGGAGGACTGCTATTTAATAACTGGAGAATTAGAGATTCCAATACAAATGTGGTTCAAATGCTAGTTGCTTCTAAAATATACTGGAAGGAACAGTAGGTATGAAAAGAAATCAGAGTGACAAAATGGGTGGTTTTAACACTCTGTAAATGAGGAGTGTTGCTTCATAAATCATTTTAACCAGTGCTGTTAAGGCCAACCCAAGTCATCATCATTAACCTTGGAATAAACCTAGCTTTCTTTTCAGAAAGACCCCCTATAAGTATGAGTTTTGGGGATTTTTTCTCTATAACCTTCATTTACTTCACAATACTCATTTCCCCCAGAGTCAGCGTAGTGTGGTAAATATCACAAGTTTGGGTTCAAATCCTGCTTGATCATGGAAATAGCAATGGTAGGAAGTGGCAATGGTAAAACTGCTCTTTGAACATTTCACATGTCTCAATAGCTCAATTAGGATTGCCATAAATTGGGAGCAACTTGATAGCACATAACAACATTTATCTTTCTACTACTGTGCCAATAGTGCTTCAACATGTTTATTATAATCAGCATACTCTTTAGTTAAGATTTTAGGCTATAGTTTGCCTATATGCGGTTTGCTACAAGTACAATTTGGGCTTTGTACTTATTGTATAGTTATACAGAGGGTACAAAATGTATACACATTTTAAGAGTTGTTATCTATGTCTTACTTTTCAAAGTTGAATTGAATTATGGTAGCAATGTGTAGCATGACAACATTTACTCAAAAGAATTAATGCTAGTGTCATCATGTGACAGGCAGGACAGTCAAAGAAAATGGTGGAATCACGGTTATCGTTCAAGGAGCGCAAGACCATTTTGAAGTGATATTTGAAACTCAGGAATGCTGTGGAAGTACAATGACAATGGAGGCTTAAGTATGCAACAGGACCTCCAACGTGCCTAACAATTGCATACATTCATTATAAGTTTGAGATGCTTGATACTATGTGTAATGTACACAAGGGAAGATCTGGGACACGTTGCTCAATGTTACTCAAACAGTAGTTTGCAGTAATCAGAAGTGTCTTCTGATTAC
The DNA here is from genome assembly GCA_035047305.1 of Bradypodion pumilum. NCBI lineage: Eukaryota > Metazoa > Chordata > Lepidosauria > Squamata > Chamaeleonidae > Bradypodion > Bradypodion pumilum. The sequence goes on from JAWDJD010000001.1 coordinate 97,311,249, forward strand.
TGCTTTGAACACCTCCTGTAATTGCAGAAGTCAAATGGCACTTTTTCTTATCTTTTGTTATCAGTATATTTTGAGTATTACAATTTTAATACAGTTTTCCCTTTCTTAAAATGTGTATAGTACATTTTGGCACCCTCTGTATTTGTTATTGAATGTTTATTAGCACTGGCTTTTGTAATATTGTGAGATTCCCAGAGTAGTGTGTTTGCACTAATTTTAGCAGCTTAACTACTGTACTTAACTCAGTAGCTTAACTGCTGAGCCATAAGGGCTCTGATATATCACTGCCCTGCTACTGCATATTGCAAAATTTCTCGTGATATATTCTCATCTGTCAACAAACTGCTTCAATGCAACAGCCCACAATTAGAAGACAAAAATGCTTTGCCACAGCAGAAATGTCTCTCATCATTTTGAGTATGCATAATACGTTTGGTGACTGGTCATAACAACTTAAGTTTGGAATTCCTTTGAAGTCTGATTTTGTAAATTTAAAACAATGCCTCAGTGACTTCTCTCCAACACCAACATGCTTTCAGCTCTTATTATGGGCTATTTATATATCTGGTTTCCCTCTCAGTCTTAAATTGGCTTTAGAGTAGTGTCAAATCATACATGCTACTTTCCTATTCCACTTTCCACTACTTTCAAAGGAAAAGTCACAGGGGGGTGCGGTGGGCAGATTTTGCCCCTCAAATCCCTAAATTGATTCAAAAAATATCCTCTCACAAACAGAATAAACTTCCAGAAGGGAGTGCCTCAGAAAGAAACATATTTGCCCTGAGATATTTTCCTTATCTCTCTCTCTCTCTTCATTAGACTGGACACTGGCCCATTAATTAAACTGTCCACAGACATATTGTCTCGGTCTTTTCATTTTATTTTCCACTTTAATCAAGTGAGAGACAGCAGCCTGAAGATAAATATGTTTATAGACAGGACTTGGGCTGATGTTTCAAATTCCTTTCAGCTGTGAACAATGACATGACTTCACACATTGGCCACACTGTAAAGAAGGGAAAAAAAGGTTTGCCAGAAATGCTGCACTGAACAATGCATACTCAGCAACTGGTTCCAGTGAATATGGAAGATTTACATTATCCACAGTGGGAGTACCTATTCAACAGGCATCTCTATTCATTTTCTTCGGAAAGCTCAGAGGAGCTTGTTTTTTTGGCAAACCAATGACTGGCCGGCCCAAAAGCTGCTTTTTCTCCAGACAAAGAACCCTCTCCAGCTGTTGTTTAAGCTCCTGTGAAAACTACAAAGCACTTGCAAAAGAGAGGCAGAGACACGTTGGCATTCAAGAGGGCATCGCTGTAAAAAGCACCAAGAGTTTGTTAAGAGGAACTCTCAGAACTCATAACTCTAGCTGGCTATGCTGCTGCTTGGAAAGAAATGGCTCTTTTCAGCAATTAGGAGTTGGTTATTGTTATGTACTGAATAGAATGTGACAAGTACCCTTTAACTGATTGTATCCGGCAATTGTATCCCCTGTAACTACTCAGAGACACATTGTATCAAGCTGTTAAGGATAATACTGCTCGTGCCAGTAGCAGCATCCAGCTCACATGATACTGATTCCCCTGAATACCTGAAGGGCGGGAAACCTTCCCGCCACACCACACCTGGTGAAGATGGGCGTGACAATCCATGACGTCACGCGGACAGTAACCAATGAACTATCACCCGGATTATTCAAAATGTACAGTGTGCTGTAAATAGAGCTGTTTGGTCCACCATTACCTCATGTTCACTCTGACTACCATGCACTGAAGTTGTGTTTTAGCCCTTACTGTGGCTCCTTCTTTGTCTTCCGTGCAAGACACCAAATTGGCGATGAAGGTGGGATGGCGTCCCGAAAAGTGAACATCGCGCCCTTCGACACCACGAAGCCAGAAAAATGGGAACTCTACGAGCAGCAGTTCCTCTTCGCTATGGACCTCGAAGGCATCGAGGAGGAAGCCCAGCGCCAGGCATTCCTACTGTCCCAGTGCAGCCTAGAGACTTTGGAACTGGCCACCAACCTCCTGACGCTGAGACCGCTCAGGGCTGTGCCCCTAGATGAGATCCTCGCCGAGCTGAGGAAACACTTTTGCCCGAAAGTGTCGGTGTTCCCAGCAAGGTTGGCATTTCAGCAGCGGTGCCAGCGGGCCAGTGAGTCCGTGGCAGACTTCGTGGCAGCCCTGCAGGTGGCTGCTGTGCCTTGCCAGTGGGGAGTGTCCCTGAGCGAGGCGCTGAGAGACAGGCTCCTGCTGGGCCTGCAAGATGAGGGGCCAGGAAAAAACTACTGGCCAAAGATGAGAGCATCTTGTTCGAGCATGTCCTGCGCATCGCCCAAGCCGCCGAGTCAGTGCAACAAGAAAAACGGGTGTGCCGGGCCAGGACCTCCACAGTTGGGGGCCCCCCGCCGGCGGTCCCAGTCCACAGCTGTTCCTCCCACGGAGAGCAGGGGCCCTCCGAGTCCACCACGTCCACCTCTGACTTCAGCGAGGACGGTGGACTCCGCCGAGTGGGAAACCCCCATTGTTACGGCACTCAAGGCTAACGGGGAGGTCAGAATCTGTGCTGACTACAAGTGCACGATTAACAAGGCAATTCGCCCAAATGCGATATCCGGTGCCGGTAGTAAGCCACCTGCTAGCAACCTTGCATGGGGGGAGGTGTTTCGCAAAGCTAGACTTGGCCCAAGCATACCAGCAATTGTCAGTAACCCCAGCTATAGCCGCCGCTCAGACAATTGTTACCCACAAGGGAGCCTTTAAAGTGACGCACCTCCAATTTGGCGTAAATTCGGCTCCGGGGATCTTTCAGTCCCTCATAGAGAGATTGTTGAAAGGGCTCCCAGGTGTTTTCCCCTACTTTGATGACATTCTGATAACAGCGGGAGGGGAACAGGAATTGGCCAAGATGTTAGACCGGGTACTAACAGTGTTCAAGAAAGCGGGGCTCAGGTTGAGAAAGGATAAGTGTGTGTTTTTCGCTGAGGAGGTAGAGTTTCTGGGTTTCCAAATAACCCCTGAGGGCATAAAGCCGGCAGAGTCCAAGGTAGTGGCAGTGAAGGATGCTCCTCGCCCCACCACCATGGCCGAGCTACAGTCCTTCCTAGGACTCCTAAATTTCTACCACTCTTTCCTCCCGGGAAAGGTGTCGGTAGCAGAACCGCTGCATAGATTACTCAAAAAGGATGCAGCTTGGCGGTGGGGGACAGCCAGGAACGGGCATTCCCGGGGCTCAAACAGCTTCTATCTTCAGAGGCTGTGTTGACCCACTTCGACCCAAAGAAACCCATTGTGTTGGTCTGCGATGCCTCACAGGTGGGGGCAGTCCTCTGTCATGTGCTAGAGAGTGGGCGAGAAGCCACAGTGGCATACTATTCAAGATCCCTGTCCAAGGCAGAGCGCAACTACGCGCAAACAGACAGGGAAGCCCTAGTAATTGTTGCAGGAACCAAGAAGTTCCACGATTTTCTCTATGGCAGGCCATTCAAAGTCGTGACCGACCACAAGCCCCTCTTGGGAATCTTCACTACAGTTAAGCCAACCCCGCAGATCTTGTCCCCAAGGATGCTGCGATGGGCGATTTTCCTCAATGCGTACCAGTACGCGCTGACCTACTGCCCTGGCAAGGAGATCAGCCATGCCGATGCCCTTTCCAGGTCACCCCTCCCACAGGCAGGGGACCCCGAGTGCGAGGTAAAACAGGACCACCAGGTGATCCTGATTGAAGCCCTAGAGTCGCCCCCAATTCTGCCAGCTGAGATTGCCAAGGCTACGGCGAAAGACAAGTCATTGGCCTTAGTCAGTTCATGGGTACAGAAAGGCTGGCCAGCAAGCTCCCCTATGGAGGAATTCAGGATTTACAGTAGGCGGAGAGACGAGCTCTCCCTAGAAAGGGGCTGCCTACTCTGGGGGCAGTGGGTAGTAATCCCTGAAGTTCTGAGGTCCCGGGTGCTCAAGATGCTGCATATCAGCCACCCGGGGATCGTGCGCTCCAAGGCGTTAGGCTAGGAGTTACGTCTGGTGGCCCAAACTGGACATAGATATAGAGCACATGGTAGGCACTTGTGAGAGCTGCCAGAGCACCCAGCCCGAGGAGTCCTGACTTCTGCACAGAGAATGGGACACGGCCCGGGGTCCGTGGTCATGTCTACACATGGACTTGCGGGTCCTTTCAGAGGTACCCTTTTCCTTATAATAGTGGACTCCTACTCCAAGTGGTTGGAGGTAATTCCAATGGCCAGTACACCATCAGCTGCAACGATTAAGCAATTACGCAAGGTATTCAGCTGTTTTGGTTTACCTGATGTACTTGTGAGCGATAACACCACAACTTTCATGTCAGCAGAGTTCCAGGGTTTCATAGAGATTAACAAAATTCGCCACATAACTGTGGCCCCCTTTCACCCCGCTACAAATGGTCAACCGGAACGCCTGGTACAAACAACGAAGGATGCACTGCGTAGGTTGGGCCCTGGGGAATTGAACTTGCAGCTCTGCCAATTCCTATTAAGGTACCGTGTAACCCCCTTAGCGTCAGGGCTCTCACCCACTGAGCTCCTCATGCAGAGGAAAGCCACCACAATTCTCTCGAGATTAGACCCAACCAGGGTGGAGGACACGGGTAGAAACATAGAAACGGGGGGCACCAAGAGTTTCGAGATCGGTACATTGCCGAAACTACGTGGCTGGTGGCCCTACTTGGGTACCTGGAATAGTGGTCGGACAGACGGGGCCAGTCTCCTACAATGTTGAGACAGGCACAGGACTCCTCTGGAGGAGGCACGCCGACCAACTCACAGGTAGAGTAGTGGGAAGGCAAGACGTGAGTGACCAAATGGAGCAGTCAGCATTAGGGTTCTCCCCCACCCACTTATCCCAAGTGGGAGACACAGACCACTAGGGGGGAGGGAAATGAGACAAACCCGCATCCTTTTGACCCACCAGGTAACAGGAACAATTTAGAAGAGAGGGATTTCGAGGAGTTGTTAGATTTTGAGTTAGGAGACCGGGGGGATTTTTCGGAGTGGTCCCCCACCCATCCAAGCGAAGAACGGGGCCTTTCTTTAGTCCCTGGGGCCCCCGGACTCACATCCCTGGAGTTTACTCCCACACCTAGACCTCCCCAATCCCCGGCTCACGACTCGCAGCCAACCGCTAACGAGTCACACTCCTCCAATGCAGGAACTCCGGCCCAAAGTGCTCCCACCCCTCGCCCAAAGCGAATGTGCAGAAAGCCTCAATGGCTAAAGGACTTCATCCTCACCTAGGGGGGAGGGATGTTATGTACTGAATAGAATGTGACAAGTACCCTTTAACTGATTGTATCCGGCAATTGTATCCATTGTAACTACTCAGAGACACATTGTATCAAGCTGTTAAGGATAATACTGCTCGTGCCAGTAGCAGCATCCAGCTCACATGATACAGATTCCCCTGAATACCTGAAGGGCGGGAAACCTTCCCGCCACACCACACCTGGTGAAGATGGGCGTGACGATCCATGACGTCACGCGTACAGTAATCAATGAACTATCACCCGGATTATTCAAAATGTACAGTGTGCTATAAATAGAGCTGTTTGGTCCACCATTACCTCATGTTCACTCTGACTACCATGCAATGAAGTTGTGTTTTAGCCCTTACTGTGGCTCCTTCTTTGTCTTCCGTGCAAGACACCAAAGTTATGTAGATTATTTAAAAGGGACTGCGGCGGTGTTGTGTATTGAGGCTCATTAGAAAGAAATGCAGGAGCACTCTTGCAAAAGGAAAATGGTAGTTTCCTGCCATTCTAGCAAAATGCCCAAAGTGGCACGAAACCCCTGCAAAAGGGAGTGCTGGTTAAACTAAACCAAGCCCTGTGATTGGTTACACTTTTGGATCATGTTCTCCATTGCTTAATTAGAGTTATCCCTGGCTATGATTGGTTAGTTACGTCCGTCCAGTGGGTCGCTACTTTGTATCAAGGAGCCACCACCGGAGAGACACTATATAAGCCACACGGGAACTCCAGGGTGGGGCCGGACCAGATCTATACTTCCCACATACCAGCCGGATAGCCGGGTAGCACTATGCCCTGGGTTCCTCCACTGCTGTGCTTCATGGTAGCACGTATATTGCCCTAGGTGGGGCAAGAGTCCAGAGGGACTGAATACGCTGGGATTGTATAGCCATCTCAGAATCTGGGAAAGCCTTGTAAGCTCATCTCTATTTGACTGTTAATAAAACCTGTTGCTGTTTGTTACATCGTTGTCTTGGACTGGTGCTTATAAGGGCCGGATTCAACAGGTGGCTTAGTGGTTAAGATACTGAACCTCATGACCAGAAGTTTGGCAGGTCAGCAGGTTGAGACCCAAGTGCTGCATGACAGAGTGAGCATCCGTCTCTGTCCCAACGCCTGCCAACCTAGCAGTTTGAAAGCAAGAAATTACAAATAGATAAATAGATACCACTTTGGTGGGAAGGTAAACAGCATTCCATGAACTAGTTATGCCTGCCACATGTCCATGGAAACATCTGCAGACACAGACAGCACTGGCTCTTTGACTTTGCTGCCTCCCCCTGTGACCCATTCCATCGGCCAGGCGAAGAGAGGTGCAGCTGCGGACTCTTTCATTTTGCCCGGCCCACACCTGGCCGGAGGCTTGAAAGGACATCCGCAGCCACGGGCCATGGACTTTTCTGCCTCCCCCTGTGACCCATTCCATCAGCCGGGTGAAGAGAGGCACAGCTGCAGACTCTGTCATTTTGCCCCACCCCCACCTGGCTGGAGGCTTGAAAGGACGCCCACAGCCGTGGGCCATGGACATCATTTTGAATCCAATATTGTATTGTATAATTTTACTGTATTTTGTATTGCATTGTGACATTTTATTGTGCTGTTATTTGGTTGTATTGTGGATTTGATATGTTGTGAACTGCCCTGAGTCAGCGTATGCTGAGTGGGTGGCATACAAATAAAAATCAATCAATCTATCTATCTATCTATCTATCTATCTATCTATCTATCTATCTATCTATCTATCTATCTATCTATCTATCTATCTATCTATCTATCTATCTATCTATCTATCTGCCATCAACAAAGATGAGCACTGAACCCTAGAGTTGGCTAGGACTGGCTTTTGAGCAAGGGCGACCTTTACTTTTACTTACTTAAGTAGATTACAGGACGTAGCAACAATAGAAAATTTCTACGTTGAATTTAAAAAAAACTGGTAACAATCAGAGATATCATTCATTTCAGAAAAGATTACAGATAAATATACTGTATAATGGCCTGGTAAATATAATTGGTAAATCATGATGCATTCTGATGGTGTGACTTTGTTCATTTATTTTCTGTTATGTGGTACTTTACTGAAAACATACTAATAAAATATTGCTGTTTCTTCGCAATTGTCTTATTTGAATGGTCAAGAGAACAAACATAACCCAAGCACACACTTAACTGGAGTTAATGAATCTGGTTTCTGTTCAGTAGTCAGCCTTGTAAAGCAGCAGAGACATTAAGTGTAGGTAAGATTAAGCAGCATTACACTTTAATTTTTAATTTAATAGTCATATTTATATATGCCGCCCACTCAGGCAGAAGGATATACAATTTAGAAGCAAGCTTCAGATCTTGGCTTGAGAGGAAGTTGCAATAGGGGTGTTGTGTATGCATGCAGTTCAGCTGCTCGCCATTAGCGCAGCTGATGGAGCTCATGTGGCCCCAATTTACCCAATGAGTAACTAGCGTGTGAAACCTTCCCACCACAGGAGAACTATGTCAGGTATGCAGTACATCAGAAAGATGTCACCGATACTGCAACCAATAGGTGCCTTCGGGCAAGATTCAAATGTATTATGTACCATATATAAGGTGGCAAGGCTCCACCATTGCCTCATGTACAGATTAACCATTTTACAATAAAGTAGTGTTTAGCCCATCTGCCGGCTCGTGTGCAATCAATCTGCCTACATCAAATTGGTGACGAAGATGGGATAATTGTGTCCCACAGGGTCACCCTCTCTCATACCTGTCAACCTTCCCAGATTAGCCAGGATTTCCTGGTTTTCGGTACCGATTTGTGCCATTTCCCGCCCCGCGCTGCTGAAACCCCGGAATTTGGCAGCGGCGGAAAGGAGGTACTGCGCAGCCCTTCTGCAAAGGTTGCTTTCTACGCTTGTGTAGAACCCTTCTACGCATGCGTAGAAGGCTACGCATGCATAGAAGGGGGATACACAAGCGTAAAATCCTTCTACGCATGTGTAGAAGGCGACCTGCGCAGAAGGGCTGCGCAGTACTTCCTTTCCTCCGCTGCCAAATTCCGGGGTTTCAGCAGCGCGGTTGACAGGTATGCCCTCTCTCCGTTCGATACCTCCCAGCCGGAGTCATGGGACCTCTACGAGGAACAGTTTCTGTACGCAATGGATGCGAAGAAGATCAAGGGTGAAGCGCAAAGGTGAGCCTGCCTACTGGCTCAGTGTGGGTTTGCCATCCCTGGAACTGGCAAGGAACCTCCTGATGCCGAGGGTACTCAAGACGATACCACTGGCCGAAATCCTTGCTGCCCTGTGGGCACATTTCCGCCCAAAGGTGTCCATGTTCCCAGCAAGATTGGCATTTAGCCAGTGAGACCAACGGCCTGGAAAAACTGTGGCAGAGTACGTAGCCGCGCTGAGGCTGGTGGCCGTTCCATGCTGGTAGGGAGCCTTACTGGTTGAGGCATTGCGAGACCATCTCCTACTCGGCTTGTGGGATGAAGAGGCACAGCGGAAACTGTTAGCCCGAGATGAGGACATCACGTTCGAGCTGGTCTTGAGGGCCGCACAAGCTGCTGAGGTGGTAAAGGATGGAGTACGGGCATGCAGGACAAGGTCCACAGCCCCGGGAAGCTCGGCGTCTGCGGTGCAAGCCCACAGCTGTTTGTCACACCATGCACGAGAGTCGAGAGCCGCAGCCACAGCCGCTAACGTCCTCTTCGGGATCCAGTGAGAGCAAGAGCGAACCAGAGGTCCAAAAAGTGAGAAAAAGGCCATCCCAAAAGAGAGACACCACCAAAGCAAGCCGACGCTGCGAGGGGTGTGGGAGCTCACACGACCAGAAGAAATGCCCCTTCAAGAAAGCAGAGTGCCACAGCTGCGGACGTTTGGGACACATAGCGATGGTGTGCAGACAACGCAGAAGCCGAGACCCTGACCAGACCAGCCACTACGGCTGAAAGGACAAGGCTGTCCAGAAAGTGCACGCGGGGGACACCGTGGTGAGACATGTGAATTTGTGCTGATTACAAGTGTACTATCAATAAGGCAATTTGCCCCAATGCCTACCCGGTGCCGGTAGTTAGGCACTTGCTGGCCAAGTTACATGGGGGTAAATGCTTTGCGAAGTTGGACCTAGCACAGGCTTACCAACAGTTAATGGTTACACCTGCAGCTGCAGCTGCCCAGACGATAGTTTGGCACAAGGGTGCGTTTAAGGTGACGCGCCTCCAGTTCGGCATGAACTCAGGCCCCAGGATATTTCAGGCGCTTGTGGAACGCCTCCTTAAGGGTCTCCCCGGGGTCTTGCCATATTTTGACGACGTATTGATAATAGCTGGGGATGAGTCAGAGTTAGCCCAGAGGTTAGACCAGGTACTATCTGTGTTTGAGAGGGCTGGGTTACGCCTGAGAAGGGATAAATGTGTGTTCTACGCAAACAAGGTTGAGTTTCTGGGGTTTCAAATCACCCCCGACGGGGTAAAACCATCGAAATCCAAAGTTGCGGCAGTACAGGACGCCCCCAGACCAGCCGCCAAACCAGAGCTACAGTTGTTCTTAGGGCTCCTGAACCTCTACCACTCCTTCCTCCCATGGAAGGCATCTGTGGCAGAGCTGCTGCACCGCTTATTGAAGAAGGATGCAGTCTGGCAGTGGGGGGAGGGTCAAGAGTGGGCATTCAATGTGTTAAAGCAGCTCCTCTCTTCTGAGGCGATATTAACTCATTTCGACCCCAGAAAGCCCATAGTACTTGTGTGTGATGCCTCACCAGTGGGGGTCAGGGCTGTCCTCTGCCATATGCTCAAGAATGGGAGGGAGGCACCGATTGCGTTCTACTCGAGATCCCTCTTGAAAGCAGAGCGCAACTATGCACAGACGGATAGGGAAGCCCTCACAATCATCGCAGAGACAAAGAAGTTCCATGATTTCTTGTATGGGAGGGAGTTCACCATTGTCACAGACTACAAACCCCTCCTGGGAATCTTTGTCACGGCCAAGCCCACTCCCCAGATTCTATCCCCATGAATGTTACGATGGGTGGTTTTCCTAAATGCGTACCAGTTCACACTGGTACATCGCCCAGGGAAAGACATCGCTCATGCAGATGCACTTTCCAGCTCTCCCCTACCAGAGCTGGAGAACCCGAGTGTGAAGTTGAGCAGGATCACCAGGTGCTACTCATCGAGTCTCTCAACTCGCCCCCCATTGTGCCCTCAGATATCGCCAAGGCAACCACCAAAGACAAGGTTCTGTCCCAGGCATTGGCATGGGTAAAAAAGGGCTGGCCCACAACATTCCCAACCGAGGAACTTGCATCGTTCTTCAGGAAACATTTCAAGCTCTCACTCGAGAGAGGATGCCTCCTCTGGGGCCAGAGGGTAGTAATTCCTGAGTTTTTTTGAGCCAAGATGCTCCATTTGCTACACACGAGTCACCCGGGGATTGTGAAGTCGAAAGCTCTGGCTAGGAGCTATTTCTGGTGGCCCAACATAGATAAGGACATAGAGCAGTTGGTGAGTGCGTGTGAGAGTTGTCAATACTCACGGCCCGAGGAGCACAGATTACCCCCCAGGGAGTGGGACACAGCCCACGGACCGTGGTCAAGGGTCCACGTGGACTTTGTGGGGCCCTTCCAGGGTACAATGTTCTTGTTAGTGGTTGATGCGTTCTCGAAATGGCTAGAGGTCATTCCAGTGCAAAACACTTCCACCACAGTCAAACACCTGAGGAAGGTGTTCATGTGTTTTGGCCTGCCCATTGCAGGCGCACCCCCCCAATAACGGACACAGACAACATTGAAAGTGGATAACAGCATAGGGCCACATTTATTGATTCAATGCCCTAGTCCGAATTATAAATTTGCATTGGTAAAACGACCAATCGTAATTCCTAAGGCAAGCAGGCCGAAGTAACACTGGTAAGGTACCACCCCAAAATTGCCAACGGCAATTGGTTACAATGTATCAATTTGTATCAATTTGTTTGTTGACAACAAACAAATTGTTGACCGTAGTCAATAACTAACTTATGACCCCACCCTCTGACGCGTATCCGTGAAATCACAGGGGTGATGCATGCTGGTTAGCAATCGTCATCACCCCATCGCCTGGTTCGTCGTTGACCGGACAACGTTTAACTAATTTATTCCTGTCTAGTGTTGTCCAGTCAATTGCGAACCTGCCGGATACTTGTGGGTCATACTGTTTACCTTACCAGTGCTACCCGCCAATGTGACCAAAGTCAACAGTAGGAACACAGAAAGCCCCCTATATCAAACCATAGCAACAGTGTGGGATGGGCAAAAAAGCCAGGACCCGGAGCCAATATGGGTCCCAACCAAAAATTCCCACCCGGCCCCGAAGCGACCATAATATCACACTGTTAACTAGGGAGGGGGTGGAGGGGAAAAAACTTCTCTGCTCCGTCGCTGAGGTAAAATGGCAGCTTGGCTGCCTCGTGGCCACCCCTTTTATAAGGGAGCTGGCCACGCCCCTAACTACCCGGATTCTCTGTCCTGTGGGGGGGGGGCCCGCAAAGGGCGCGGCGGCCATTTTGGCACCGCGCTTGCATTGCAGGCGCACCCCCCCAATAACGGACACAGACAACATTGAAAGTGGATAACAGCATAGGGCCACATTTATTGATTCAATGCCCTAGTCCGAATTATAAATTTGCATTGGTAAAACGACCAATCGTAATTCCTAAGGCAAGCAGGCCGAAGTAACACTGGTAAGGTACCACCCCAAAATTGCCAACGGCAATTGGTTACAATGTATCAATTTGTATCAATTTGTTTGTTGACAACAAACAAATTGTTGACCGTAGTCAATAACTAACTTATGACCCCACCCTCTGACGCGTATCCGTGAAATCACAGGGGTGATGCATGCTGGTTAGCAATCGTCATCACCCCATCGCCTGGTTCGTCGTTGACCGGACAACGTTTAACTAATTTATTCCTGTCTAGTGTTGTCCAGTCAATTGCGAACCTGCCGGATACTTGTGGGTCATACTGTTTACCTTACCAGTGCTACCCGCCACACGGAGGGGCTTCAAAGAAGACCTGACGCCCCCCCCAGACCGTCAGCTCGGTCAACAGGCCTGCTCGCCAATCACCCAACAGGAGGTCCATACCTCCTCGCGACAGATGGACCCCATCCCCTGCGTACAAGTCATAATTTTGTAGACTAATATCGGGGTGATGACTAACCCGTCCCCAAGCCCTGTTGGCAAGAAACCGCGCCATTGCCTTATTGACCGCGCGCCTAGCGCGGTCAAGGGCCAGGAGGTTAACGCCCCCTCTGTAAGAATGGCGCGGGACAATGTCCGACCAAACCAGGGTTGTGGCAGGCCAGACATAATGCAAGTAGGCGAGGTCCTCGCGAATCGCATGCCTAAGCGATAAGCCGGTGACCTGGCCCAAATCATTGCTCCCCAGGTGGATGATTAGAATGTCGGGCGGGTCAGCACCCAGGCCAGAAAAAAGGAAAGGCCGCAGCTCCCGCCATAACATCCCAGGCTTACCATGCCATGCGAGACTGGCGTGGTCACCCAGTCCCAGTCGGGGTCCCCATTCTGTCGCCGCAGCGTAACGCGCTGCCCTGTGCACATAGCTGTGGCCCACCAGCCATACTGTCACCGGTGTAATACGACACCCAGGGTCTGTAAGAAAATTGAGAAAAAGGGCGGTAAGGTGACAGGATTGGTACTCATGGCGGGAGTGGGCGCACATAAAACTGAAAACATTGCAAGCCCCACCTCCCCATGCTGCGTATGTCAGCCCCAGAGTACCCAAAAGCAGCTGCTGTAGAGGCTGCACCAATCCGGAACGAATGTGTGCCATAACGGGCACCTGGTAGGCCAACCCTGGTGAGGGCTCTGGCTGTCACCTTCCAAAACTGAAATTTAGTAAGGGGAGACCCATCTTGGTGACAGAAAAACGGGCCGTGGTGCATGCCACACAGTGCCAGGAATTCCTGTAGGGCACCAACCGGACAGATGTCTGCCAAAGAACAACGTAGCAGTCTTACACCACTGCCTACGCCATGCTGATCTGTTTTAGAGGAGCGTATCCTCAACTGGGCCCAGTCTTTGGCTACGTAGACATCTTCGAGTTCCAGTGCCCTACCACTTGCATCCGCCTTAGACAGCATCACGAGTTCGCTGACGCGGAGCGCTCCAAAAAATGCCACCGTTGTGGCTGCGTGAAAAAGGGCTGCCTCATAATGATCAAAACAGAGGCCTGGCCAGCCCCGGGCCAACTGGGTAAGAACCCCTGGGGAAATAGGGTGCCGGTCATCCGGGCAACGCCCGCGCTCGCGCACCCACCCCTCCAAAACATGTCGCACACGGAAGTCAGAGGTGGTATCCACATGACCTCCCACTTTGGCCATAAAAGCCAACGCCGAGAGCTTGGATGCTATGGTGCGAGGTGCAAGGCCCTGTGCATGCAGGTGAACCATGAACCGCAGAACATGGTCCACCGGGATAGGCCAGGTCTCTGGCAAGAGAAATTGAGTAGCAAATGCCCTGTAAGAATTGAATGCTTGTTGATACGCCTTACGCGTGCGTGGCGCTAATGACAGGCCAATCGCCCGGTTCACCTCTCCTTGCCAATAGTCCACATCTCGTCCGGGAGTGGCGAGGGAAATTCCTCCGCATCCGGGGCTAAGGCGCGGAACCGGGAGATCTGCAGGCGGGACAAAGCGTCAGCGATATCATTATTAATCCCTGGGACATGCCTGGCCCTGAACAAAACGTTGAGGCGCAGGCAGCGCAGCACAAAATGGCGCACTAGGTCCATGACCCTGGGCGATTTGGAAGTCTGTGCATTGACAATGTGGACAACAGCAGCATTGTCACACCAGAAATGCACCACCGAATTAGCCCACAGTTCGCCCCATAGCATCAAAGCCCCCAGAATGGGAAAAAATTCCAGGTATGTGAGATCCCGCAGGCGACCTGTGCCTGCCCATGCCGGTGGTCACCCACCACAGGCCCACTTCCCATTGAAGTACATCCCATAACCCAGGGATCCTGAGGCATCAGACTGGATCTGGAAATTGGGGGACGCCAGGAGGTCAGACCTCCAAAATGAGACCCCATTAAACTCCCTCAGGAATTGCAACCAGACGAACATGTCTGCCCTGATACCCCGGGTGAGCCTGACTCTGTGGTGGGGCCTGGATAACCCTGCCATGGCGTCGCATAAGCGCCGGGCAAAAGCCCTGCCCGATGCGACCACCCTGCAAGCAAAATTAAGGTGCCCATGTAGCACCTGCAGTTCCCTCAGTGATGCCTTACGCTTGGCCAGCAATTCCGAGATAAGGGCCACGATCCTGGACACCTTATCACCCGGCAACCTAGAAGCCTGCACTACTGTGTCAATCTCAACCCCCAGGAATACTAGCTTGGTCGATGGGCCCTCGGTCTTTTCGGGCGCTAAAGGGACACCAAGTTCCTCCATTAGCGTCTGAAATGTGTTGAGGAGACGTGCACACGTGTCCCAGCCCCGTTCACCCCCGAATAAAAAGTCATCCAGGTAATGGGCTACAGACCGGGACCCTGACCTGCGGGCGAAAGCCCACTCTAGGAAGGTACTAAAACGCTCGAAAGCCGAGCATGATATGGAGCAGCCAAAAGGCATGGCCTTATCAAAATAATATTCCCCTTTAAATTTAAAACCCAGCAACTCAAAGTCGCCCGGGTGCACCGGCAGGAGGCGAAAAGCTGACTTAATGTCACACTTGGCCAGCAGGGCACCCGGGCCACACGAGCGCACCATGCGCAGCGCATGGTCAAACGATGTATACCTGACTGAACAAAGGTCATCAGGGATAGCATCGTTGACCGATCGGCCGGCTGGGTAGGACAAATGATGAATAAGGCGAAACTCACCTAGGGACTTTTTGGGGACCAAACCCAGTGGCGAGACCTTAAGATTAGGAAACGGGGGTACGGGGAAAGGTCCAGCGACCCTGCCCGCGACTAACTCCTTTTGAATGCTGGCCGCAGCCACCTCCTCCCTTCCCCTAAGGGATAAAAGGTTGGGAGCATCCTGAGGGGACCTATCACCCACAAAAGGGATACGAAATCCCTGCTTAAAACCTTGAAGAATATACTCCCTGTCCTCCCCCTTCGGGTACGATGCGAGCCAACGCTCCAGCATGTCCACCTTAATTGGGGAGGGGGCCTTTTGGAGAACTAGCTCCATCCGTGGCAGCCTTGCCAGCCCACTGTCCACCCTTCCCTCTGCCTCGCACCCCCCCAGGCTTGGGGCAAGCAGAGGCTGCGTGGGGGCCAGAGCATGTGGGACACTCATGCTTATACCTGCAGTTCTTTCGATTGCAGGAACCACTTGACGAGAAAGTCCAGCACAGCAGGCGGGCTGGAACCCCCTGCCCCGCCGCCTGGCGGGTAACCTGCGCTGGAGCCGCTCGCTGGACCGCATGTCCGCAATGGTATCTATCCCCCGGGGCAGGGCGTGTGGGTGTCATATACAAAAGCCAAAGCCTCTGGCACGGCTCATCCCATCTCATCTCGGCGTGAAGGGGAATCCTCATACGGAATTCCTCATCATATGCTAGCCATGAGGGGCCCGGGAAATCGACCATCGCCCTATATATGTTGTCCAAATATTGGACCATGGGAATAGCTAAATCCGGCCGCGCCCTCAGATATACCGCCATGTATATTAAATAAGCGGGGAGCCAGTTGGCCCAGGTACGCGGCGGCTTACGGCGGCGTGCCTGCTCCTTGTCCTTCTCATCCTGACCCTCCCTTTCCTCCTTGGTGGGCTCTCTGTTGAGGAGTGAGAAGATATCTACGTACTCCCCACGCCATATCTTTTCCCTAGTAGCCTGTGCCAGGTGATCACCCAGTGGCAAGGAATACCCTGCCGTCGGCAAGGCCGAAAAAGGGACAGCCGGCCTGGTAAAAGGGGCCTGAACTAATCCAGCCACCCCCAGAACATTCCCTGTAGTGCAAGGACCCATACCCACCCCGGTGCCCAAGGTGGCAGTCGTCGTCGCCGGGTGGGTCGCCGACGGCGTGGCTCCCGCACCACCCGCGCGAGGCCAAGGCCATTGAAAGGTCCCCCCTAGATTGGGAATGTGTGTGGATGTACTCGCTTGCACCGTATACTCACACGCTGCACCCCCGTGGGCCGCCCCCACCGGGGGTTCCGGCCCACTGGGAGCGTCGGAGCTCACGACCGACGTAGAGCTCATCACCGGGGCTTGACCCGCACCTGGTTGCTGGCTGGGGAGCTGCGAGGCAGTGGCCGAAACCGCGCCACACGCCTGCAGCAGCTCGACCCTCCCCGCCGGCTGTTGTCCTCCAGCCGACGGCGTCTCAAAAGGAACCCCGAAAGGGGCGCCCGCCTGACTGGCCCGCGCCAACGACGCCTCCAGGGCCGCAATACGGGCCAGCAAGGTATCCACATTGACCATGGGCAAAGGGCCGGCCGGCCCGCCCGGCCCAGGCATGGGTCCAGGTCCCTGTACTCCGGGACACACATATGGCCATTGGCCAGCACCGAATCCCAGCAGGGTTGGTGAAGAAACCTGCCAAGGCAGGGGGCCGCACCACCCCCCAAGGCTAGAGGGCCCCGGAAGAGGCTGCAGCCCAAGAGGAGTAGGCCCAACAGCGTGGGCAGGAGCAGGAGCGGTGTCCACCGCTCGTGGGCCGCGGGCCGGAACCCCTTCCGCGCCCGCGCTCAGATCGCGCCAAGGGGCAATAGACCCCATTCCGCCGGCCCCGGCCGGGGCTGGCAAAGGTGGCTGCTGAGGAGGCGGCACCGCGGTCCTCCGACCTGGGTTGCGCCTCCTAGCAACGCGAGCTGAGCTCGAAGCTGCCTTCTTCTTCGAAGGCATCTCCACCAGAGCAAAAAGGGGAAGCCGGAAAGGCAGAACCGCTACCAAAAGGCTTCCCGGTAAGCTAACGAGCGACGGAGACGCAGAAAAAACTTCTCCGCTCCGTCGCTGAGGTAAAATGGCAGCTTGGCTGCCTCGTGGCCACCCCTTTTATAAGGGAGCTGGCCACGCCCCTAACTACCCGGATTCTCTGTCCTGTGGGGGGGGGCCCGCAAAGGGCGCGGCGGCCATTTTGGCGCCGCGCTTGCAATGTGTTAATTTTGGATAACGCGACCACATTCACGTCTACCGAATTTCAGGCATTCCTCAAATGGAATGCAATCAGGCATGTTACCTCCTCTCTGTTTCACCCTGCCACAAATGGTTAAGTAGAGCGCCTGGTCCGCACTACAAAGGAGGCCCTGAGGAGGATGGGTCCGGGGGACCTGGAGCTACAGCTCTGCAAATTCCTCTTGTGCTATAGGGTTACTCCGCTTGCGTCGGGGCAATCCCCCGCGGAGATCCTGATGCAAAGAAGACTCACAACATTGTTTGACTGCTTGGATCCTTCCCGGGTGGAGGACAGAGGCAAGAATGTGGCGGTAGATCAGAGGAAAGTGTTTGGGGCAGGCGATCCAGTGTACTGCAGAAATTATGTGAGCCAGCGTGGGTACCTGGGGAAGTGGTGGAACAAACCAGGCCCGTATCGTACCAATTAAAGACAGGGTCGGGGTTGCTGTGGCGGAGACACGCCGATCAGCTTAGGAGAAGAGTCACGTAAGCCATGGGGGAAAGTGGGTATTTTGACAAGTCGGTGTTAGGGTTGCCCCCCACCCGCGTAACCCAAGGGGGGAATACAGGACTCAGCTTAACAGGCCGCATAGACCCATAGGAGACCATCTCCCAACCTGGAGATGAACAACCCCCCGTTTGATTTTTTGTTACAGGATGGGGGGAGTTTTCGTGAGTGTTCCCCCACTCGTCCCAGTGAGCAGCGGGGTTTTGAGTTGTCCCAGAGGTTTCCCCATCCTCCCCTACACAGAGATACCCCATCCCTGCCCTTGCTGGGATTCAATGGGACACTGCAGTTTTCCCGGGGGAGGGGGGAGTTCAGGCGCAACAGCTGATTCCAGCAGCACCACTGAATTGACTGGCCGACCGCAGCACACCCGCCGGCCCCCACAAAGGTTGAGGGACTTCATCCCATCCTAGGGGGGAGGGATGTTGTGTATGCATGCAGTTCAGCTGCTCGCCATTAGCGCAACTGATGGAGCTCACGTGGCCCCAATTTACCCAATGAGTAACTAGCACAGGAAACCTTCCTGCCACAGGTGAACTATGTCAGGTATGCAGTATGTCAGAAAGTCGTCACCAATACTGCAACTAATAGGCGCCTTCGGGTGAGATTCAAATGTATTATGTACCATACATAAGGTGGCAAGGTGCCTCATGTACAGATTGACCATGTTACAATAAAGTAGTGTTTAGCCCATCTGCCGGCTCGTGTGCAATCAATCTGCCTACATCAAAAGGGGTGTGCCATTTGTGTGTGTGTGGGGGGGTGGGGTTGGATTCCAGCTCCCAAAATACTCTGGAAATTCCCCAGACATAATTCTAGGAATCCCAGCCTACAAACCATTACAGATGGTGACCTTCATTTTGCTTACCAGGACAAAGTTGAGGTCTTTTTATAGGCATTCGTTTCCTACTGCAGTGATTCCTGGGAATGGCTGTTCTTCAGAAGGCACCCTGAACAGAGGCACCATGGCATAAAGGGCAATAAGATTATCACACTTGGGAAGCATTGGGGCAACTTCTTCCCAGGAAGTACTCTAGTGATGGAAACCTGGTGGTTAAGAAGTTTAAGTTGGATAGTGGAACCAACCCTAGCTCCTTGGTTGATTGGCAGAGTTGGGTGCATTTGTCCCCTCCCTCTTTTGCTGTATCTCTTTTCCTTACTTTAATCAAGTGATTTCTGAGCAGTTCTAGAACTTTGGACACTATGGAGACCATGACTGCGGAGGGATTCCCCGCTGCACTCACCTTAAGTGGAGAGGGCAGTGCTTATGACATGGTAGTTGTTGTGTTCTGTAAAGCTGTGCCTTTAACAATGTAACCTTTCTGTGTGCAACATTATAACCTTCAGCTGTATCAATGTAAACCTGATAAGGGGACGCGAGCTAGTGACCACTAGATGGCAATAGCGAGCGTCCAGCTCTCATGGCTCAGATTCACCTGGATCAGCAGCGTGGGAAGATTCCCGCCACCTCTTCACCTGGACAAGAAGGGCGTGACCTTCTACGACGTCACGCAGGCAGCAACCAATAGTCTGTCGACGAGCCACATTCAAATGTATAGCCAGCTGTATATATTGAGCTACCCATCCGCCATTACCACATGTTCCTCCGGATCATCATGCAATAAACCTGTGTTAAGCCAACCCTTCGGCTGTTTCATTGTCTTTGGTCCCTTACACTAAATTGGCGACGAAGGTGGGATGATGGCAGCCCACGGGACCAAGACATGCGCCGGTTTCGAAATCAGGAAACCGGGCGACTGGGAGATCTTCGAAATGGACTTCCAGGCAGCACTGATTGAGTCCGAAGTCACGGAAGAGGCAAAGAAAAGGGCCATCTTCACCAGGATGCTCGGACAAGAAACCAAAAGGACCTTGGTGGACCTGATCGCACCGAGGAGGGTGAGCGAATTCAAGGCCAAGGAACTCATGCAGATGCTGCGTGAGCACGTCCGGCCCGCCACGGCGATGTTTCCCGCTCGGAGTGCGTTCTGGAGGCGAGTCCAAGCGCCCGGGGAGACGGTCGCCGCATTCGTGGCGGCCCTGCGGCTGGCGGCCGGCCCGTGCAAATGGGAGAATGCCGAAATCACCCTCCGGGACTGTGTGCTGTGCGGCCTGAACGACGCCGAAACCCAGCGCACACTAATGAACCAAGAGCCGCCTCCCACGTTGCAGGAGGTCATCAGAGCGGCACAGGCCGCGGAAGCTACAAAGGCTGGGGTCCAAGAACTCCAGGACTGGCGGCCGAGGGTGAGCAAGGCAGAGACTCCGGTGCATGCAGCCCGGCGAGCTTCGAGGTCGTCCGCAGAGAGCAGCGACGACGAGGACGTCCGGAGGGTCCGGAAAGAGAGCCGGCGGTGCGACGGCTGTGGAGCGGCCCACGACCGCGTAAAATGCCCATTTCGGAAGGCCGAGTGTCACAACTGCGGCCGCCGCGGGCACATCGCCAAGGTGTGCAGGAAGAGGCGCGAGACCCGGAGAAGCTCGGCAGACCGTTCCGCGGGACAAGACCGCTCAACGAGACCCAAGGACGGCGCCCAGGCCATGCGGAAGCAGGACGGCGTGGGCCGCATCTCCGACGGCAGCGAGGACGACGCCCCAGTATTCAGCGTGTCCGTAGGACACCCCCGCTACTTTGTTGAGGTACTAGTTCAAGGGGTTCCCATTAGAATGGAAATTGACTCGGGGTCCTCATATTCAATCATTTCCCAGAGGGAGTTTTTGAGAATTGCCCCCCACAGGCGACCCAAGCTCAAAGCGTTGAGGTCCACACTACGGGACGTGCAAGGGAACAGCATTCCAGTGTTGGGGGTTGGGGAATTTCAGGTTAAATTCAAGAAGCACGCCGCGTCTCTCCCTCTAGTCGTGCTTAAAGGGGGAGATTGCAGCCTCCTCGGGACTCAATGGTTCCAGCCCCTGGGTTTGTTTATTGGGGGGGTGCACGCCGTTGGGATGCACGCCGTTGGGACTGACCCGATTCAGGAGGTGTGCGAGGCGCACCCCGAAGTTTTCAAAAAGGGACTGGGGAAATTCAAGGGGCCCCCAGTGACATTCGACCTGGACCCGGAGGTCCGCCCAATTCGAATCAAACCACGCCGGGTGCCGTTCGCACTCAAGGACAAGATAGAGGCGGAACTGGACAAATTGGTGGGCCAGGGAATCTTTGTGCCTGTTGATTCTGCGGAGTGGGAAACTCCAATTGTAACCGCACTAAAAGCCAATGGGGAGGTCCGCATATGCGCCGATTACAAGTGCACCATCAACAAGGCGATCCGCCCGAATGCGTATCCGGTGCTGGTAGTCAGCCATCTGCTGGCCAGGTTACACGGGGGAAAGTGTTTCGCTAAGCTCGACTTAGCACAGGCCTACCAGCAGCTTACAGTGTCCCCTGCTGCAGCTGCTGCGCAGACCATAGTCACCCATAAGGGGGCGTTCCAGGTGACGCGCCTTCAGTTCGGCGTAAATTCGGCACCTGGAATTTTCCAGTCACTCGTGGAACGCCTCCTGAAGGGGCTAGAGGGGGTGTTGCCTTATTTTGATGACGTGTTAATAACGGGGGGGAGTCGGGTCGAATTGGCCAAGAGGTTGAGGAAGGTCCTGACAATATTCGAAAAAGCGGGGTTGAGACTGCGAAAGGACAAATGCGTCTTTTTCGTGACCGAGGTCGAGTTCCTAGGGTTTTGTGTGACTCCTGAGGGGATAAAACCATCCAAATCCAAGGTGGCCGCCATTAAGAAAGCCCCCCGCCCCACCTCCAAGCCCGAGCTGCAGTCGTTCCTAGGGCTGCTCAACTTTTACCACTCCTTCCTCCCCCGGAAGGCAGCAGTGGCTGAACCACTACACAAACTGCTAAAAAAGGCCAGACATGGAAGTGGGGCAATGACCAAGAAAGGGCATTTAGTGAACTAAAAAGTCTCCTAGCGTCTGACGCCATACTGACCCATTTCAACCCCAAACGCCCGGTAGTCCTGACCTGTGATGCATCCCCGGTGGGGGTGGGGGCGGTGCTGTGCCACGTGCTGGAAGACGGAAGGGAGGCCCCAATAGCATTTTACTCCAGGTCCCTGTCCCAAACGGAGAGAAATTACGCACAGACAGACAGGGAGGCACTAGCGATAGTTGCGGGGACAAAAAAAATTCACGATTTCCTGTATGGCCACCCCTTCACCATTGTAACGGACCACAAGCCCCTGCTAGGCATTTTTACCGCAGATAAGCCCACGCCACAGATCCTGTCCCCGAGGATGCTCAGGTGGGCTATTTTTCTCAACGCGTACCAGCACGCGTTGGTCTACCGGCCCGGGAAAGAGATCAGCCATGCGGACGCCCTATCAAGGTCTCCCCTCCCACTGACGCCCAGCCAGGTGAGCAAGGGGGAGCGAGACCATCAGGTTCTTATGATAGAGGTGCTGGATTGGCCCCCCGTAATGCCCGCCGACATTGCCAAAGCGACAGAGAAGGACAAGACGTTAGCGGCAGTTAGCTCCTGGGTGCAGAAAGGGTGGCCGGCGTCCTCCCCAGCGGAGGAGTTCGCCCCATTTTTCAGGAAAAAGTTAGAGCTGTCCCTAGAGAGGGGGTGCCTCTTGTGGGGGCAGCGGGTGGTGATTCCCACTTCCCTTCGGCCGCGGGTGCTCAAACTGCTGCACGTCAGCCACCCCGGCATCGTGCGATCCAAGGCGCTGGCCCGGAGTTACTTCTGGTGGCCCCAGTTGGACGCCGACATCGAGCACATGGTCAACACTTGTGAAAGTTGCCAATGCTCCAGACCAGAGGAGGCCCGCCTTCCCCACAGGGAATGGGACACGGCTAAGGGGCTGTGGTCCCGGGTGCACATTGATTTCGCGGGCCCGTTCAGAGGCACCCTGTTTCTTCTTGTCGTGGACGCTTTCTCCAAGTGGTTGGAGGTCATCCCAGTCACGAGCACCTCCTCGGCCCAGACCATTAAGCATTTGCGGAGGCTCTTTTCCACGTTCGGCATACCCGACACATTAATTAGCGACAACGCTAGTTGTTTCACGTCCTCCGAGTTTAGGGCATTCATGGAGATTAACGCCGTTCGGCATATCACCTCCGCCCCGTTTCACCCAGCCACCAATGGTCAAGTAGAGCGCCTCGTCCGCACCACGAAGGACGCGCTGCGGCGCATGGGCCCCGGGGATCTGAACCTACAAGTGTGTCAGTTTCTGCTAGGGTACAGGGTGACCCCGTTGGCGTCAGGATACTCCCCCGCAGAGCTCTTAATGCATAGGAAACTGACCACCATCCTTACTAGGCTAGACCCCACGAGGGTAGAGGACAAGGGAAGGAACATTGGGCTAGAGGCCACGAAGAGTTTCAGTGTAGGCGCCCCCGTGCATTGCAGGAATTACGCCAGCACGGGCCCAGCCTGGGTACCGGGCGTAGTTGTGGAGCAAACCGGCCCCGTGTCGTACCGCGTGGAAACCAACACAGGGCTACTGTGGAGGCAGCACGCGGACCAGCTCCGACGCAGGGTCCCCGTTGAGCAGGGCGCAGACCAAACAGAGAAAAAATCAGCGTTAGGGTTCTCCCCCACCCGTTCAGCCCAAGGGGGAGGAAAAGGGGGCTGTGGGCCCTCACCAAGGGGGGAGGGGGAAAGGGGGGATGTTCTCGTAGATATCCTGGGGGATTTTTCTGAGGAGGAGGAACCCGACCCCATACATATCTCGCGGAATTCCCCCACAAATGCGGATACCCCAACTGAGTTAGAATTTGATTTTCAGGACCGGGGGAGTTTTTCGGAGTGGTCCCCCACCCGTCCAAGCGAGAAGAGGGGTTTTTCGTTAGCCCCGATCGCCCCCGGTCTGCCCACAATGGAGTTTTTCCCTTCCCTGAAGGCCGCCAAACCGCGGCAAGCCACTAACGAGCCTCCCTCTCCCATTACAGGACAAGGAACCGGGGAACAAAGAAGCAGTAGCGCCCCCGGGGGGGGTCAGCCCTCATCACGGCCCAAACGCACATGTAATAAGCCATCTTGGCTGAGAGACTTCGTCTCATCCTAGGGGGGAGGGATGTTGTGTTCTGTAAAGCTGTGCCTTTAACAATGTAACCTTTCTGTGTGCAACATTATAACCTTCAGCTGTATCAATGTAAACCTGATAAGGGGACGCGAGCTAGTGACCACTAGATGGCAATAGCGAGCGTCCAGCTCTCATGGCTCAGATTCACCTGGATCAGCAGCGCGGGAAGATTCCCGCCACCTCTTCACCTGGACAAGAAGGGCGTGACCTTCTACGACATCACGCAGGCAGCAACCAATAGTCTGTCGACGAGCCACATTCAAATGTATAGCCAGCTGTATATATTGAGCTACCCATCCGCCATTACCACATGTTCCTCCGGATCATCATGCAATAAACCTGTGTTAAGCCAACCCTTCGGCTGTTTCATTGTCTTTGGTCCCTTACACTAAAGTAGTTTGCTTTTCCTAGAGCAGTTATGGTGAACCTTTTAGAGACTGAATGCTTCAGGAGCATGTGATGTCTCCAGCATACCTCCAGTGATGTCACATAGGTGCGTGCACAGGCCCTCTGTGGGTCCACACATCCCCTGCAGGTCTACACACACCTCTATGGGTTTGTGCAACCCCCTCCCCTCCCCACAGGTGCACCTCCTCCTCCTCTGCCTCCTAGGAGGGGTGGGTGGGGTGTCTCATCGCCTCACTTCATCCTGGCCACCACCTCTAATGTGAGATTTTGGCCTCCCCTTTTGCCTCCCCATTGGCGGAGA
Source organism: Bradypodion pumilum (assembly GCA_035047305.1). Lineage (NCBI taxonomy): Eukaryota > Metazoa > Chordata > Lepidosauria > Squamata > Chamaeleonidae > Bradypodion > Bradypodion pumilum. The sequence continues at coordinate 97,335,890 of JAWDJD010000001.1, forward strand.
GAGTGGGGTGGATGGGGAAGTGGCACTGGTAGCATATGGCTTGCCTGCAACGGCACGCATGCCATAGATTCACCTACACTGCTCTAGAGCAGAGCTGGCAAACATATGGCATGAGTCCCAGAGGCATACCTGTCAACCTTCCCGATTTGGCCGGGATTACCCCGTAAATTAACGTCGATTGACGTCATAACCCGGCCCCCGCTGCCAAAACCCTGTAATTTGGCAGCAGGGGAAACGCTTTCCGCGCATGTGCGGAAGGGTTTTACCCCTTCCATGCATGCGCGAACGTGCTACATCGCTTGCGTATGGGCTGCGCAAGCGGAGTAGCTATTCTGCACATGCGTGGAAGGGGTAAAACCTTTCCACGCATGCGTGGAACACGACCTGCGCACAAGCGATGTGCGCAGGTCCAGTTTTTCTGGAGCCGCGGATTGACAGGTATGCCCAGAGGTGGCACTTGGAGCTCTTTCTGTGAGCACCTGTGCAGTCACCCCACTCCTCTGCCCAGCAGCACAATGGGAGCACTTCCTTCTTTCCCCAGCACAGAGTTCGCCCTGCCCCTCTGCCCAGCAGCCCAACGGGAGTGTTTCTTCCATCCCCCCTCCCACTGCCATGTTGGCACTTTGAGATAAATAAGTGGGGTTTGGGTTACAGTTTGGGCGCTTTGTCTTTAAAAGGTTCACCACTACTGCTCTGGTGTATTGAAGGATGGGCATTAATCTAGAGAAGAATTTAACTCAGAAAAATTCCCTCTTGCTTTGTATCAAACACTAAATTCTAGGCCACCTATGCAAATACTGTGTCTGTAACACAGCTAATTTAATGGACATACTGAAATACCCTATGGACATGAAAATTTGGACAACCATAAAAGTTTCCTCAGAGAACCTTCAGAAAAGAGGTTGCTTAGCTGCTGTTCATTTCCTCCTTGGCCTGGAAGTGTTTAAGAACACCACATTCTCCTCACGAGACTTTGTTACTGCTTTGCTGGGCCAATAGATTCTCAGAAGGACTATAAACACTGAACAACCAATATAGCATTTTATGATCTTCCTCCCTCCCTCATATTAATTTCCTGTTTCATGCCGGGATAGGAAGCTACCTGGGTTCCAAAAATCTTTTCAGCAAAGCTTTGCCTACAACAAGTGACCATGAACTCAAATCAAGCCACTTGCTGTCAAAAGGGAATTGGAACAAAATAAATGAAAACTGCCAGTGGCACTTCTGGCTTAAGAGTGGAGGAGGTTCAAAGTAAATTTTTTGCTGCATTTTTAAGCTTAGCATGTAAATTCCCCCCCCCCCCCCGCTTTTTTAAAAATATATACAGACTTGCATTCTGCAAGATGTTAAGCACTAACATTACCTGTTGCTGATGTGAGCAACTTACTAGAGTGACTCCCAATGTTATCTAGGCAGTATACAACTTTGTGCTATAACAACAGAAGGGAAAGGGACTGAATAAAGCTTTTGGGAGTGATATCAGGAGATCTAGGGAAATGTGTTGTCAGAAGATGCATCATACCAAAGCTCATTATATCAGAATCACTGGCAACTGTACAGATTGTGGATGAGTAAATGGATGCAGTGGAAAATGCCTGAGAGCTCATCATATTTTGCTAATAACAGAAAAACCCTGCAGATCATGAGGATAGCAAAGGAATCACTCAGAATGTCACTCTGTCATCAGGTCTGCAAGTAAAAAATGCAGATGGATATGAAGTCAATGGAATTAGATTTAAGTTTCTAGCCCAGTATACTTCAAAGCCTGAAATGCAATTTTTGAAAGGAACGTCTCTCTCTACCCATTATTTTGTAGTAATCATTGCTGTGGTCACTTTAGCAGAAGCAGTTGTTTCAATGCACACTCCTATTATAAATGTGTTGATCTTATCAGTCTTTCCTTCCTCAAATGCAGAGAAATGCTCTGTGGTTTCTTTGAGTAATCAGTTCTGCTATTTATACAGAAATTCAAAAGACAAATTAAAATAACACGTTCCTTGTCACTTACAACTGATAAGAAAATAGCATAAAGCTTGAAAATTTCCACTTTATCACCCACCCACCCCATATAACTATCTGCAAGCTTTGGTGTTTTTAACACTAGAAGTCACTCACACAGGTTTCATTGACCACTAGCACAACCTAGCCTGTGTTAGGTACATTTAAATCCCACTGATGCCAGTGTGAGACTTTTAACCACAACTCTAGATCTCCTATTGAAACCAAATGGTACTTTAAAATGAATGAATTTGGTTGAATTATACCTCATGACTGTCATTTTGAACTATTTAATTTGTTAGATCTATTAATGTTGTTATGGAAAGTGAGGCATTTAGAACTGTGTTTCATAAACTGTTGAACTGGTGGCAAAAAGAAAATATCATAGTACAGTAGATTAAGATCTAAAATAAATTAATGGGCAGTGTTTTCCTTGGTGCAGACTGAACAGACATGACCTCATGCCACTGACTGGCATTGCAAACCAGACAATTCCAAAATTATGAAACATGTTAACAAGCACATTCCAAAAATGAAGGCCATTCTTTAATTGGCACAGCCTTGTTCAAAATGACAAGAGCCCCCGGAGCTCTTCATGTTTGAGCGAAAATGGCCTCATTTAGGTTATTTCACAGTCTTTTCATCCACAGAGATTTCAGACTAAGTCAATTCTGTATATTAACCCCATTTTACTCAGAGCAGTATGTTTCTGAATGGGCTTATGCATGTTGTGTGTTTTAAAACATCTTCCCACACACATGTTGGTATTGTGTTCATTTCAATGAACTATCTGTCTTTCATAGATGAAATTTCATCCTGGGAAAATATTAGGCATATACAAGCCTTATTGAAATCCTCTGGAACATAAGCACATATGTAAGAGCTTCCAGTCCCATTGATGTCAATGCAACATAACCATATCTGGTGATGACTCTCATTGTGCTAGTCTGTGCTAACCAGGTTCTTTGTATACCCGCCTATGATTTTAAAATAAGAATTGCCAATTCTCAGTTTCCAGTTAAAAGGGGACAGAAAAAACTATGCTTGAAAGAGAGCAGGACATACAAGTGGCAGATTTATATGATATGATATTCTTCCATGTCTAGGCCAGATGCAAAACTGCCAAAATGAAGGCACCTTTTGGTGAGTTTATTTTGCACTTCTCTTCGTCTGACCTAGTGGGAGAAAGATCAACAGGCATAAGCTTGCTGTTACCAGGATACGCCTGACTGTCATTCAAAAATACCAATATCTTTGATGAGGATCTTTTTGTGTACCTCTCATACCTATCAACCTTCCTGGATTGGCCGGGATTTCCCATTTTTCAGCACCGTTTTTCGCCATTTCCCGCCCGGAGCTGCCGAAACCCCGGAATTTGGCAGTGGGGGGAAAGGTGTAACTGCGCATCCCTTCTGCACAGCTCGCTTCTACACATGTGTAGAAGGCTTTTATGCATGCGTAGAACGCTTCTACGCATGCGTAGAAGGCTTCTGTGCAGAAGGGGATCGTAGAAGCCTTCTAAGCATGTGTAAAAGCCTTCTACACATGCGTAGAAGCAAGCTGCGCAGAATGGTTCTGCGCAAATCACTTTTACACATGTGTAGAAGGCTTTTACGCATACGTAAAAAGTGACCTGCACAGAACCATTCTGCGCAGGTCCCGGATTTTCCAGAGCCACTGTTGACAGGTATGGTACCTCTATAATATGATATGATATGATATGATATGATATGATATGATATGATATGATATGATATGATATGATATGATATGATATGATATGATATGATATGATATGATATGATATGATATGATATGATTGGGGGGCTTGCAGAAGCCGCCACCACCGCTGCTGCTGGAGGACCCTCTGCCTCTCCCTGGGCCCACGCCACCAGCTCAGGGATGGGAGGCAGGTGCTGTTGAGGACGTTGAGCCCGGGGTTCCAGTGTCAGAGACATTAAGCTGGGTTCCGTCAGAAACGACGAGCTGGGCTCTGTCATGTGTTATGTGCTATTATGTGCTATGTGTATATTTTTCTATTGTCTATATTGTTTCTATCGTTTTGTGGTAATCTGCCTTGGGTCACCCTGGGGTAAGGAAGGCGGTATACAAATATAGCAAATAATAAATAAATAAATAAATATGATATGATATGATATGATATGATATGATATGATATGATATGATGTCTTTCTCCCAAATAGGACCCAAGTGAACTTGCAAAAATTAAAACTATACAATTCTATAAGGTTTAAAATACTATAACAAAAACTATATTAAAACAATTAAACATTAATCAAGATTAAAAATGAGATAAAAACAATTTTAAAAAACAATTTAAAAACATTTAAAAACCTCTAAGTGTAATAAATAGACCATTGCTGAAACACCCACTTACTGCTTAAAAGCCTGCCTGGAATGGAAAATCTTTGCCTGCAGAAGGAAGAACAAAAGGGAGGATGCTCAGGGGTAGAATTGAGAGAAGGGCCTCCCCAGAAGGTCTTAAAAGCCAAATAGTTTATATGATGATAGGTAAAGGTAAAAGGTCTTGCTTGCTCAAAAGCCTGTTGTGTCTGACTCTAGGAGGCAGTGCTCCCCTCCATTTACAGCCAAAGAGTCAGCACTGTCTGCAGATATTTCTGTGGTTATGTGGCAGGCATGACTAGATGCCAGAGTGCATGGAACACTGTTACCTTTTTTTGCTTTTTGTAGACCTATTTATCTACAGTACTTGCAATTTCTTGCTTTGAAACTACTAAGGAGCTGGGAGAGATGATGGGAGCTCACACCATCATGCAGCACCAGGGTCTCAAATTGCTGTCCTGCCAACCTTCCAGTTTCAAGCCCAGCTTCTTAATCACTAAGCCAGATCCTTGAAATAATCAGGACCTAAACTAAGTAGGGTTTAATAGGTAATAACTTGCACTTTGCATTGGGTCCAGAAACAGATTGGCAAAAAGTGAAGCTGTTGTAAAATGAGGGAGTTGTCTGCTTCTTGCAGACAACTCCCTCATCAACCTAATCAACAGCCTGGCAGCAGCATTTTGCTGAAATTTCAAATCACTCTTCAAAGACATCCCTACACAGAATGTGTTAAAGTAATTCAGATGAGATGTATCTGAAGTATGTGTCACCGTGGCCAGATTGGCCATCTCAAAGAATGCGCACAGCTGGCACATCAGCTTTAACTGTGCAAAGCCATCCGTGGCCACCACTGAGACCTGTAGATCCAAACTCAGGATTGAACCCAGGAGCACACCCAAGAAACCAGATCTTTCAGGGTGAGTGCAACCCTGTCTAGTACAGGCTGAATCCCCATGTCCTAGTTTGCCTTTTAAGTGACCTGGCACATCTCTGTCTTGTCTGGTCTAAGTTTTAATTTGTTAGTCCTCATCAGGTCCATTCCTGACAAGAGGCAATGGTCTAGGTATAGAACAGCTTCTAGGTATAGAATCAAATGGGAAGTGGAGGGATACTACAGCAGAAACTTCCCTGGCCCACACACTAACCTGTTCTGGCAAAAGATACAGGACAAACAACTACACATGAATCATGTGGCTCACCTGCAAGCCTATGAATTACTGTGGGATTCCCCCCCCCCCATTTAAAGATACAAATGGCTCTCTTGGAAGCCTCCAGGAAGCACAGTTTGCCTGGCAAAAAAAGTAGCATTCCTGGACATTTTTAAAAAGTGAAGGATTAAACAGAGAAGTAGAGTTTTCTTCGCTTTTGGTTTTGCCAGGAGGAGGAGTTCATTCCTCAGAAGGTTGCAAGGAGCAAAATTGGCTTCTCGACTCCATGAAGTGCTCCCCACTGCTATCTAGAAGATACAATAGCAGGTGCATTAAGAACTTATTCTTGTTTACTCCTAAAGAAAGATAGGCCAAATCTTAGAGTGTGTAGAGCTGGAGGAGGAGGAGACAATTTTGAGTGTTTGCCCTGTAGTGGTTGTAAGGTTTGAGTACCATCTCTAGCCATTCCTTGCTGTCATCAGACTCAGCAGATCCATGCAAAGGCATTTGAATACGAATTGCTCCAAACAACATGATACGACTAAATACATGCACTCTCCGATTCTCTCCATTCAATGCTCCCTTTTGGTACTGTGTAATTGAACTAATTTGGCCAATAAGAATGAGCCATTGGGTGGAGCATCAGCACTGCAACTTACAAGATCTCTTGTTGCATAACGCCTTGTGGCAATGGTGCAAAGTCTGGGAAAACATTCCCCGCTTTTGTGACGTCACCAGGCCTGCCTCTCATTTCTGGTGTCTCAAGGACTGGAGTGCTGCAGACATGACAATCGTAATAATGGATAAAATGCTAGCTTTGGATTAGGGGAGCTGGGGGAGTGGAGATCATACACTGTACACTATGTATGCTGCAATATTCTGTTTAGATTTATAGGAAGTGTCTAATTCACTGTTGTCTGACAGGAAGTCTTATTGCCTCCATTTTTATCTTGGTCCTTTAAAGTACAGATACAAAGGGCCGAAATGGAAGCCTTAAGTAGGAAAGCATATACAGTGGAACCTCATACAACAATCACTCCGTATAGCTACGGAATCGCATAACAATTAGGTTTTGGGGGGAAATGGCATCCTGCATAACAAATTTCCCTATGGAAAAAATCGTACAACAATTTTTAAATGGGAAAAACCACTTAGCAAAAAAATCGTTGTACAGTACGATGCATCCCATAGGGGAAATCGCAATACGCTATTTTACTTCCACTTTTCAGCAGAGGATAGAAGGAACTGTAATTTAGCAGCAGAGTACAGTGGTACCTCATACAACGATTTTAATCCATTCCATGGGGCTCGTTGTTGTACGAAACAATTGCTACACGATCGTATAGCATGCATGCATCGTATAGCAATTGTTTCGTAGAACAACGGGCCCCATGGAATGGATTAAAATCGTATGAGTATTCTGCTGCTAAATTACAGTTCCTTCTATCCTCTGCTGAAAAGTGGAAGTAAAATACACCCATCAGTCAGCTAATACTGCCTCATTTAATATGATGCTCATCTAGAGGCCACTGCATTCTCATGCTTCTCTTAAAGCAGATATAAATGTACGTTTCAGCCTAAAGACCTCAGCTGTTACATGTTTCCAGCTCCTTGTATGAGAGCCTCACAGAAATCTCAGATTTAGGCAGTATAGGAGACTATTATTGCTCTATCTAGCCCAATATCACCAGCTCTGACTGGCAGCACCTCCAGGATTTCAGTCAGGATTCTTTCCTCATCCTCCTTGGAAATCTTTGGTATTTCCTGGATTCCATCCATTCACATGTTTGTCAGTTCTGACCTACTTGGCTTCCAAAATCGAGTAAGATTTGGTGTTTTCAGGGTGGTATGGTGAACAGAGAGATGGACCAGGGGTCAGGAGACTTGGGTTCAAATTTCTTGTTGGCCATGGAAACTCATTGAGAGTTGGTATTTATACAATTACTCTGACTTATCTTGTAAACCTGATTAGGGTTCCGATAAGTCGGAAACGAGTTGACAAAACATAGCAGATCAATGCTGCTGTATAATTGGAGTAGTGAGAGTAATTTATCAAATCACTTACACACAGAAGGAAAAAAGAGGAGGGAAAAGAGGAAAAAACAGGGGGGAAATGATGCAACCAGTTTGATTATTTTGTTCTTCAAATATTTTCTTCTTGATGTTTCCATTGATGTTTACTGCATTCAAATCCAAACTTCTGACTAAGTTTCCAATGAATAATTTTTGCAAATAATCAGTCTGTGAAATCTTGCTGCATCCGCTGATAAGATGATCTACTGTTTCATCCTTTTCATTGCAAAGGTGATATTTGCTATAGTTGGATATGTGTTGTATTCTAACCTTCATACAATTTGTTGGCAAAGCTTGTTCTTGAGCTGCCAAGATAAGTCCTTCAGTTTCCTTCATCAACACTCCTGCTCTTAACCGCCCCAATGTCAGCTTTGGATTAGCCTTTCCTTCTATCTTTTTCAAGTACTGATCATGTGTAGGCTTATCTCTCAGTTTGCAGTTCATCTTTCAATCCTTTCTATTGTACAATCAGCTTTCTTCACTGTTTTCAAAAGTCCTCCTTTGTTCACTTCCTGAAGCATAGGCTCTTCACTTTTCTTAATGTAATCATTCAAACTATGCTTTTCTTCCTTTACTGTCTGTTTCACCTGAAGGAATCCTCTGTCACTCTCAGCTCCTGGTAAGTACAAACGATCAACATCACATTTTGAGTGCAGGTCATGATGCATGGTCATTGTTGTTGTTCAGTCGCACAGTCGATTCCGACCCTTTGCGACCCTATGGACCATTGATCTCCAGGTACCCCTGTCCTCCACCATCCTCCTCAGACCGCTCAGCTCGGTGCCCGCTGCGTCCACAATGCCATCCAGCCATCTCATCCTTGGCCATCCTCTTTTTCTTTTGTCCTCCACCTTTCCCAGCATCAAGGCTTTCTCAAGTGAATCCTCTCTTCTCATTTGGTGTCTAAAGTACTTCAGCTTCATCTTTACTATTTGACCTTCTAAGGAGCAGTCAGGACTGATTTCTTTCAAGATTGACTTATTTGTTCTCCTCGCTGTCCAGGGTACTCTCAAAACTCTCCTCCAACACCACATCTCAAAGGCGTCTATTCTTCTGTGCTCAGCCTTCCTAATAATCCAGCTCTCACATCCATACATTACCACTGGGAATACCATTGCTTTGACTATACGGATTTTTGTTTGCAAGATGATGTCTCTACTTTTCACTATGCTCCCCAGGTTTCTCATGGCTTGTCTCCCTAGAATCAGTCGCCTATTTCATGGCTGCAGTCAGCATCTGCAGTGATCCTAGATCCCAAGAAAGTAAAATCCGTCACTGCTTCTACTTCTTCCCCGTCTACTTTCCATGTGCTGATAGGGCCTGTTGCCATTATCTTGGTTTTCTTGATGTTAAGTCTCAGGCCAGCTTTTGCACTCTCTTCTTTCAACCTAATCAGTAGCTTCTTTAAATCCTCCTCACTTTTTGTCATTAGGGTGGTATCGTCTGCATATCTCAAATTGTTGATGTTTCTCCCAGCAATTTTTATCCCATATTGTGATTCCTCCATCCCTGCATTGCACATTATGTGCTCTGTGTATAGGTTGAAAAGGTTGGGTGATAAAATGCAGCCTTGTCTTACTCCTTTTCCTATTCCAAACCATTCTGTCACTCCGTGTTCTGTCCTAACTCTTGCTTCTTGACTCTTGTACAGATTTCTCATGAGGCATATGAGGTGTTCTGGTATTCCCATTTCTTTAAGTACTTGCCACATTTTATTGTGGTCCATGCAGTCAAAGGCCTTGGTGTAGTCAATAAAGCAGAGGTATACTTGTTTCTGATATTCTTTTGTTTTCTCCATGATCCACCGTATATTAGCAATGTGGTCTCTAGTCCCCCTGCTTCTTCTGAAACCCGCCTGCACCTCTGGAAATTCTCTCTCCACGTGCTGCTGAAGTCTATCCTGTATTATCTTGAGCATCACCTTGCTAGCGTGTGGGATGAGCGCAATTGTTCGATAATTTGAACACTCTTTGGCACTACCCTTCTTTGGGATTGGAACGTATACTGATCTTTTCCAGTCCTGTGGCCACTCTTGATTTCCAGATCTGCTGGCATATCGAATGCAGTAATTTGATTCCGCCATCTTTTAGAGCTTTGAAAAATTCAACTGGGATACCGTCATCTCCACTAGCTTTGTTGTTTGGAGTGCTTTTTAGGGCCTTTCTGACTTCACTCTCTAGGATGTCTGGCTCAAGTTCAATGTTCTCATCATTGTGATTATCAGTGGTGTTGAGGTCCTTTTTGTAAAGTTCCTCTGTGTATTCTTTCCATCTTTTCTTAATCTCTTCTGCATCAGCTAACTCCTTACCGATTTGTCCATTATCATGGTCATTTTTGCTTTGAATGTTTCCTTGATTTCCCCAATTTTTTTAAAAGATCTCTAGTCCGGCCTCTTGTGTTGCTTTCCTCTATTTCTTTGCACTGTTCATTTAAATAGATTTCCTTGTCTCTCCTTGCTTTTCTTTGAAATTATGTGTTCAAGTGACTGTATTTTTTCTTTTCTCCTTTGCCTTTTGCATTCCTTCTTTCCTCTGCTATTTTAAGAGTCTCATCAGACAACCGCTTTGCTTTCTTATGCTTCTTTTCTTTTGGTATGGTTTTCCTTGCTGCCTCCTGCATGATGTCCTGCACATCTGTCCATAATTCTTCTGGCACTCTATCAATTCCAAACCATTAAATCTATTCCTCACCTCCACCGTGTATTCCTTAGGGATGTTGTCTAGGTCATATCTGTCTGGCCTGATTGTTTTCCCTATTTTCTTTAGTCTAAGTCTGAATTTTGCTATTAGTAGGTTGTGATCTGAGCCACAGTCTGCTCCAGGTCTTGTTTTTGCTGACTGTATGGAGGTTCTCCATCTTTGGCTGCAGAGTATGTAATCAATCTGGTTTCGAAGTTGGCCATCTGGTGATGTCCATGTGTAAAGTCGCCTCTTGTATTGCTGGAAGAGGGTGTTTGCTATGACCAGTGTGTTATCTTGACAGAACTCTATCAATCTTAGCCCTGCTTCATTCTGCGTTCCAAGACCAAACTTGCCTGTTATTCCATCTACTTTTTGATTTCCTACTTTGGCATTCCAATCTCCCAAGATAATGTGGACATCATTTCTAGGTGTCTGTTCTATGAGGTCTTATAGGTCCTCATGAAACTGGTCCACTGTGGCTTCATCTGTGCCTGTGGTTGGTGCGTATATTTGGATTACAGTGATATTAAAAGGTTTGCCTTGTATTCTGACTGACATCATTCTATCATTTTTGAGATTGTATCCCATTACTGCTTTTCTCACTCTTTTGTTGACAATTATGGCTACTCCATTTTTTTTTACTCCAAGTTTTTTTCTGAAGTTTTGGTCATTAGCTTCCTTGTTTTTCTGTCTAGGTTGTCCAATTCCATTTGGGTCCAATCAATTATTCCAGTTGAATATCATATAACAAGCTCTGCCCGGGTAGTTGAAGGTAAAGATGCTTCAGCACAAAGGACAGAGTCTGCCAAGCCTTTGGATTTGCTCATTTCCTCAGTTGTTTCACTAAGCAATGAGTTGCAGTGCATTATATCTGAAGTTTCCATTATTTTGGCTCAAGAGGTTAAGACACTGAACTCAATGACCGGAAGCTCAGAGTTTGATTCCCGAGTACTGCACGATGGAGTGAGCTCCCGTCTCTGTCCCAGCTCTTGCCAACCAAGCAGTTTGAAAGCAAGAAATTGCAAGTAGATAAATAGGGACCACTTTGGTGGGAAGGTAAACAGCGTTCTGGTGTTGAGGCATGCCTGCCACATGTCCACGGAAACATCTGCAGACGCAGACAATACTGGCTCTTTGGCTATAAACAGAGATGAGCACTGAACCCTAGAGTCAGATATGGCTGGAGCAAGGGCGACCTTTACCTTTATAGAAATAAAGCCTACTCACTTTGTTACAGTACAGGATGCACAGTTCATAAACTATATCATAAACTATAGGCTAGTAGCTAATTGATTGCTTTACTCCTAGTTACTGGATACAGTGTTTCAAAACAATCAAATACAGAAAATAAGGTTATAAGTGAATGCCAACAGAATATGGGCGTAAAATTCTGATGGCTCAGCTCTTCAGTAACATTTTTCTCATGGCATTTCCTGTTCTGCAAGTTCAGAGGTTGATGGCTTGTGGGAGACGGTGTGAAATATGAGAATTACCAGTTTAGCAGCATCCTTTTATCTCAGATTTCAGTAGGTAAGTATGAGTTGAGATGGTTGCCCTGACATTTAAGCTACAGTATCTGTTATGCAACACCTCCTCCTCTAATAGGAGCTTCCTATTAGAAAAGGCACCAGTGACAAGGTAACCCTGGCCTGCTGGCTAATTTAACAGAACACTCTCTCTCTCTTTTAAGCTTTCTCAAGCTCTTTTAATCTTTTAAATATTGTTGTCAGTAGTTTTTAAATGGGTTTTTATTGCTTTTAAAACTGCTGTTGGTTTTATTTTATTTTCTGTGAGCCGCCCAGAGTCTTCGGAGTTGGGCGGCAATACAAATTAGAAATAAATAAATAAATAGTCCATTACTGGATCTGCCTCTCTGCTTAGCGACTTGGATGAGTAGAATGATTTCTTGAGACTTCATCTCATGCTCTGACACCTGCCAACCCTATGGAAGACACCAATAGCCTGTAAAACAACAACAACCAGAGTCAGAGAGGGTACACAGAAACAGCCTCCTTGAAGACTGTGGTACATTTGAACCACAATTGGGTGTATTCTGGTAATGGCAACCTTGTGTTGCTGGCTAATCGTTCTCACAAAAGATCAGGTGAAGGAAACTGCAGAATGAACTCACCAAAATGATGGCTTCATTTTGCCAGTTTTATATCTGGCCTAGACACAGAAGAAGAAGAAGAAGAAGAACAACCATGGTCAGAGGTGAGTCATGGACAGAAATGACTCTGAGCATGGCTGACATTGTTTCCCTGCCTTTCCCACAGCATTGAATTCCTTTCTTTGCTCTTCTACATGACTGGGTTTTACTGTATAGTAAACCCCCTACTTACGAAAAAAGTCAATTCTGTAGGAACCCATAGGAAATCGTGTAAATTGGGACATGGTTTTAGCACAAAATCATTATGTAAGTTGAATTTTATGTAACTCGAGGCATTTGTAAGTCGGGGATTTACTGTACTCAACACCACTCATTTTAATGTACACTAGTAAATAAACTAAAATAAGATGAGAAACACACCACCCCTTTTTCCTTTTGGAATCACAACAGTTAATTTTGTTCAATGTTTGGACAGCTAGAGTATATTCAAAATACTTAAAGACAGCTTATTTTGTATTATTATGTATGAAGGTTTTTAAGAAACACTTTCACACACACCGCACATAACAACTTAAGCTCCATGCAGTATTTAAGGAAGCCCCAACAGTGAACTTTATTAGAGCTCTCAGGAAAAATAAAAATGAAACCAAAGAAGCTATTTGCCAAACACATGTTATATATTACCCATATTTCTTCATTTTTATCACTGTTTTATTGTTAAGAAGTCATAGTCTGAAGCTGGAAATAAAACTTATAATATCTGGGCTCCAAGACAAAGGAATTATTGTATGTCTGAGACATATATATATAGTTTTTGGTCTTAATATACTTACTTTACTTAGCTTTGTACCTTAAGTGCCTCTGTCATGAGCAAATCCCTCAAAGGCTAGGGATGAGTAAGGCAAATAGTGCTACTCTTTTTGTGACCTGGGGCAAGCGTGGAAGAGACAGATAAAGTTCAGCTGAGATGAGAACAAAAAGTATCGAATGACTGATGCAGGTTGCTGCTAGCAGTTTATGCTGGCTCTCAGCCACTGCGTTGCTTCTCACCGTGTGTCCTAGGTTTTAATGAAACGAAGTCAAAACTGATAGTTCAACTTACTCCCAGTAGTGCAAATGTTACCAAATTCTCAGCTTCTCTGTCCAGCAAGGAAATTGTTCTTCAGGCTTCTCACCATGAGGTTCATCTCAGGGCTCTAATTCTCATCAGCTGGACATGATCCATCCTTGCAAGTATCAATATAATAAATGCAATATAAATTTACAGCTATAAATACAACAAATAAAAAACAAAACTGAGGAGACATCCTAATTAGTAAAAACTCCAGGATTTCTGTCCGTTTTGCCGGATTCCAGATTAATTCAAAGATTGATGGTGCATTGCTGAAGCTTGCATTATCTTGCTGGAAAGAAGTCTTTTATTTTGCAGCAATTCCTGAATAATTGTATTCTGGTGTGTGCACACATGCCTTGGGGGACATTGTGTTAGTGACAGTGTGCACTGTAACAGTGGCAGGGGGAGACACCAATGCTAGCAGGTAGGAGTGTGGGAAAAGGAAAGTGGTGACAACATGATTAGGGGGAAGAGGCAGCCAAAATATTTGTAGCTCCTTTTCCAAGACACATTATAATGTGAGTTACTTTTCCCTTTGCTAAACAGATATTGGTGTTGAGTATTCTAGTGCAACCCCAGCATGCATTGAATACTAACACACTAACCATTGAGACAGGAAAAACTACCCTGACCTAAAGGAAGCTGTTTGCATTGTTTGTCTCTAAATAGCCAATTAGAAAGGTTCCTGTCTTCTGACCTCAGGGATCACATAGCCCTGTCTGCATGACTTAAGGGCTCTGTTTGTTCGGATCTTTCTCTCTCTTGCTTTCTGCCTTTGGAAGATGAAGACATCTTTTTTTAAAAGCACCTCTGTCTTCCCAGCCACATGGGCTCAGGGGGAGAGGCGGAGAAGTCCTCAACCTGCTCTGGCTGCTTCTTCCCCCAGCCATTGGTGTGGGCACAGGGGGAGGGGCCAGAATATTACGTCAATATATTACGCTAGAATGGTCTGACATGCCACAATATTTGGGGCACCCTGGGAAAAGCAAATATCAAGTACTGACTCAGTTACACTGTGTCACAGAAACTGGCAAAAGAGTCTACCTTTCTCTCTCCCTCAGTATAAATGAGAGAGTCTTTAAACTCAGAGAAATAACAAAGACTTCTTTAAGTACATTAGAAGTAAGAACCCAACTAGGAAGGCCATTGGACCATTAGATGACAATGGAAGGCAAGGGGTTATTAAAGAGGAAACAGAGATTGCAGAGAGACTCAATGAATTCTTTGCTTCAGTATTCACTGAAGAAGACAGAGACCACATGCCCAAAACAGAGCCTATCTTCGTAGGGAGGGAAACCAAAGAATTAAGCAAGATAGAAATAACCAGGGAGGAGGTTCTTGCATGTCTTGTTAAGCTAAACACTAACAAATCACCAGGACCAGATGGCATCTATCCACGAGTTCTCAGGGAACTTAAAGATGAAATTGCTGATCTCTTAGCCAATATATATATATAATATTTCCCTCAAATCAGGCTTTGTGCCTGATGACTGGAAGGTAGCGAATGTAACACCAATTTTCAAAAAGATCCAGGGGTGATCCAGGAAATTACCGACCTGTCAGTTTGACATGTGTCCCGGGTAAAGTGATGGAAACCATCCTAAAAGATAGAATTAATAGAAGAGAAGGCGCTGCTAAAGGAGAGCCAACATAGCTTTTACAAGGGCAAATCATGCCTCACTAATCTGTTGGAATTTTTTGAGAGTGTCAACAAGCATGTGGATAAGGGGGATCCAGTTGACATTGTTTATCTGGACTTTCAGAAGGCTTTTGACAAGGTCCCACACCAAAGGCTCTTGAATAAACTTACCAGTCATGGAATAAAGGGACAGGTCTTGTCCTGGATCAGCAACTGGCTAAGGGACAGGAAACAGAGGGTAGCACTAAATGGACACTTCTCCAAGTGGAGGGAAGGAAAGAGTGGGGTCCCCCAAGTTTCAGTACTGGGACCCCTGCTTTTTCAACCTCTTCATAAATGATCTAGAGGTAGGAGTAAAAAGCAAGGTAGCCAAATTTGCTGACGACACAAAATTATACAGGGTAGTGAAAACTGTGAGAGATTGTGAAGAGCTCCAGAGGGATCTCTTGACATTGGGGGAGTGGGCAAAACAGTGGCAAATGAGCTTCAACATTAGTAAGTGCAGAGTGATGCATGTTGGGGCAAAAAACCCCAATTACATTTATAAACTGATGGGGTCTGAACTCTCTGCGACAAACCAGGAAAGGGACCTTGGTGTCCTGGTGGACAGCTCAATGAAGATGTCAACCCAGTGTGCTTCAGCAGTGAAAAAAGCAAACTCAATGTTAGGGATCATTAGGAAGGGTATAGAAAATAAGTCAGCAAGTGTCATTTTGCCTCTTTATAAATCTATGGTGAGACCCCATCTGGAATACTGTGTACAATTCCGGTCGCCATACCTCCAGAAGGATATTATGGAGTTGGAGAAAGTACAGAGGAGGGCAACCAGTATGATTAGGGGACTGGAACACCTTCCTTACCATCTGAGGCTGCAATGGTTGGGCCTTTTCACTCTTGAACAACGCCGTCTAAGAGGTGACCTGATTGAAGTTTATAAAATCATGCACGGTGTGGACAAAGTAGATAAGGAAAAACAGTTTTCCCTATCACACAACACTAGAACTAGGGGACACTCAATGAAACTTTTGGGTACTAGTTCTCAAACAAATAAGAGAAAGTACTTTTTCACCCAGAGGATTACTGGCCTATGGAACTCCCTGCCAGAAGAAGTGGTGACAGCTGTCAGTCTTGACAGCTTTAAGAAAGGATTAGACAAGTTGATGGAGGACAAGAGTATCAATGGCTATAATAATGGATACTTAAGGACAACCTCCGGGTTGGAGAGATAGGCAGGATATCTCTCAATGCCATTTCCAGGGAATCCTAAGCAGGTGAAGGCATCTCCTTGGGAATACCCTGAAGGAAATGGTGAGCCACTGTGTGAGACAGAATGCTGGACTGGATGGGCTGTGGCCTGTTCCAGCAAGGCTGTTCTTATGTTCTTATGTTCTTATGTTTAAAAGTCTTTCGTGCACCTAAGGACCTGCTTACTTCCATTTCCTCATACTGTGGGTTACGAACATCAGAGGGACATAAATGAGAAGCTGATGAAGTATTCCCCTCAGGCAAGAATGGGTGGGCAACGTTTTGCAGAGGATGCTTACCCCACCAACACAACTGCCTCCATTGCAAAAAGAGATTGGTGGCTTCCTCTGAGAATACCTTTGCAGGTGATACCAACATTTTCTGGCAAGTGCAGCAAGATTCTTTGGGTCTACATATGTACCAGGTCACCTTCACATACTATAAAGCCATGGAGAGAGAAAGAGCATCTCCTTTTAGAAGGGAAGTTAAAAGTGGACCTTCTTACTGTGGGGGCAAATTTCCTTATTGGAATGTTAGCGGCAACATCTTGGTGGTGGGGGAAAAGTGGAAAGCAAGAAACACTAATTAAGCTGTGTAAGTTCATGGGCTCTATATTAAGTGATTCAGTGACAGGTCATCTCCAGAAGGGTGGAGGCGGGAATGTGGAGAAAATGCTGAATTCCAGAGGAAACAGACAGTAGAGACGGGAACATAGCAGGAGGATACACAACAATCGAGGGATGAAGGTACACATTAAAGTCTGGCAGGAGGCTCACACAGAGGTTAAAATGAAGGCAGAATAAGTCATAATAGGAACAACCTATCATTCGAAGACAGGGATGGGCCACATGTAGTATCAAAGAGCCCTAATATTGCTCCCAGGACACATTGCCCCCAATACTCCCTGAAAATTTGATTTCAAATGGCTCAAAATTTTCCCTGGTGCTCTCTGTGGAAATTGTACAGAGGACCAGCTGGCAACTCCAAGTCCTCATTTTATTATTGTTGTTTTTTCAATAGTCAGTAAAAATGGACATTGTGGCGGTCACAGGAGCCCCGGGCTCCATCGAGGATGTTGAGCCCTGGGTTCTGTTGAGGACGTTGAGCCCCTGTTGTGTTCTGTAAAGCTGTACCTTTGCCATGTGTTATCAATGTAACCTTTCTGTGTGCAACATTATAACCATCAGCTGTATCAATGTAAACCTAATAAGGGGACGCGAGCTAGTGACCACCAGAGGGCAGTAGCGAGCGTCCAGCTCTCATGGATCATATTCACCTGGTTCAGCAGCGCGGGAAGATTCCCCGCCACCTCTTCACCTGGTCAAGAAGGGCGTGACCTCCTACGACGTCACGCAGGCAGCAACCAATAGTCTGTCAACGAGCCACATTCAAATGTATAGCCAGCTGTATATATTGAGCCACTCATCCGCCATTACCACATGTTCCTCCGGATCATCATGCAATAAACCTGTGTTAAGCCAACCCTTCGGCTGTTTCATTGTCTTTGGTCCCTTACACTAAATTGGCGACGAAGGTGGGATATGGCAGCCCACGGGACCAAGACATGCGCCGGTTTCGAAATCAGGAAACCGGGCGACTGGGAGATCTTCGAGATGGACTTCCAGGCCGCACTGATTGAGTCCGAAGTCACGGAAGAGGCGAAGAAAAGGGCCATCTTCACCAGGATGCTCGGACAAGAAACAAAAAGGACCTTGGTGGACCTGATTGCACCGAGGAGGGTGAGCGAATTCAAGGCCAAGGAACTCATGCAGATGCTGCGTGAGCACGTCCGGCCCGCCACGGCGATGTTTCCCGCTCGGAGTGCGTTTTGGAGGCGAGTCCAAGCGCCCGGGGAGACGGTCGCCGCATTCGTGGCGGCCCTGCGGCTGGCGGCCGGCCCGTGCAAATGGGAGAATGCCGAAATCACCCTCCGGGACTGTGTGCTGTGCGGCCTGAACGACGCCGAAACCCAGCGCACATTAATGAACCAAGAGCCGCCTCCCACGTTGCAGGAGGTCGTCAGAGCGGCCCAGGCCGCAGAAGCTACAAAGGCCGGGGTCCAAGAACTCCAGGACTGGCAGCCAAAGTCGAGCAAGGCAGAGGCTCCGGTACAGGCGGCCCGGCGAACTTCGAGGTCGTCCGCCGAGAGCAGTGACGACGAGGACGTCCGGAGGGTCCGGAAGGAGAACCGGCGATGCGACGGCTGTGGAGCGGCCCACGACCGCGTAAAGTGCCCCTTCCGGATTGCCGAGTGCCACAACTGCGGCCACCGCGGGCACATCGCCAAGGTGTGCAGGAAGAAGCGCGAGACCCGGAGGAGCTCCGCAGACCGCTCCGCGGGACAAGACCGCCCAACGAGACCCAAGGACGGCGCCCAGGCCACGCGGAAGCAGGACGGCGTGGGCCGCATCGCCGACGGCAGCGAGGACGACGCCCCAGTGTTCAGCGTGTCTACAGGACACCCCCGCTACTTTGTTGAGGTACTAGTCCAAGGGGTTCCCATTAGGATGGAAATTGACTCGGGGTCCTCATATTCAATCATTTCCCAGAGGGAGTTTTTGGGAATTGCCCCCCACAAGCGACCCAAGCTCAAAGCACTGAGGTCCACACTACGGGACGTGCAAGGGAACAGTATTCCAGTGTTGGGGGTTGGAGAATTTCAGGTCAAATTCAAGGAGCACGCCGCGGCCCTTCCCCTAGTCGTGCTCAAGGGAGGAGATTGCAGCCTCCTCGGGACTCAATGGTTCCAGCCCCTGGGGTTGTTCATTGGGGGGGTGCACGCCGTTGGGATGCACGCCGTTGGGACTGATCCAATTCAGGAGGTGTGCGAGGCGCACCCCGAAGTCTTCAAAAAGGGACTGGGGAAATTCAAGGGGCCCCCAGTGACTTTCGACCTGGACCCGGAGGTCCGCCCAATTCGCCTTAAACCACGCAGGGTGCCGTTCGCACTTAAGGACAAGATAGAGGCGGAACTGGACAAGTTGGTGGGCCAGGGGATCCTTGTGCCTAAAGATTCTGTGAACATAGAACATAAGAACATAAGAACATAAGAACATAAGAACATAAGAACATAAGAACATAAGAACAGCCTTGCTGGAACAGGCCACAGCCCATCCAGTCCAGCATTCTGTCTCACACAGTGGCTCACCATTTCCTTCAGGGTATTCCCAAGGAGATGCCTTCACCTGCTTAGGATTCCCTGGAAATGGCATTGAGAGATATCCTGCCTATCTCTCCAACCCGGAGGTTGTCCTTAGGTAGCCATAATTATAGCCATTGATAGCCTTGTCCTCCATGAACTTGTCTAATCCTTTCTTAAAGCTGTCAAGACTGACAGCTGTCACCACTTCTTCTGGCAGGGAGTTCCATAGACCAGTAATCCTCTGGGTGAAAAAGTACTTTCTCTTATTTGTTTGAGAACTAGTACCCAAAAGTTTCATGGAGTGTCCCCTAGTTCTAGTGTTGTGCGATAGGGAAAACAGTTTTTCCTTATCCACTTTGTCCACACCGTGCATGATTTTATAAACTTCAATCAGGTCACCTCTTAGACGCCGTCGTTCAAGAGTGAAAAGGCCCAACCGTTGCAGCCTCAGATGGTAAGGAAGGTGTTCCAGTCCCCTAATCATTCTGGTTGCCCTCCTCTGTACTTTCTCCAACTCCATAATATCCTTCTGGAGGTATGGCGACCAGAACTGCACACAGTATTCCAGATGGGGCCTCACCATAGATTTATAAAGAGGCAAAATGACACTTGCTGACTTATTTTCTATACCCTTCCTAATGATCCCTAACATTGAGTTTGCTTTTTTCACTGCTGAGGCACACTGGGTTGACACCTTCATTGAGCTGTCCACCAGGACACCAAGGTCCCTTTCCTGGTTTGTCGCAGAGAGTTCAGACCCCATCAGTTTATAAATGTAATTGGGGTTTTTTGCCCCAACATGCATCACTCTGCACTTACTGATGTTGAAGCTCATTTGCCACTGTTTTGCCCACTCCCCCAGTGTCAAGAGATCCCTCTGGAGCTCTTCACAATCTCTCACAGTTTTCACTACCCTGTATAATTTAGTATCGTCAGCAAATTTGGCTACCTTGCTTTTTACTCCTACCTCTAGATCATTTATGAAGAGGTTGAAAAGCAGGGGTCCCAGTACTGAACCTTGGGGGACCCCACTCTTTACTTCCCTCCACTTGGAGAAGTGTCCATTTAGTGCTACCCTCTGTTTCCTGTCCCTTAGCCAGTTGCTGATCCAGGACAAGACCTGTCCCTTTATTCCATGACTGGTAAGTTTATTCAAGAGCCTTTGGTGTGGGACCTTGTCAAAAGCCTTCTGAAAGTCCAGATAAACAATGTCAACTGGATCCCCCTTATCCACATGCTTGTTGACACTCTCAAAAAATTCCAACAGATTAGTGAGGCATGATTTGCCCTTGCAAAAGCCATGTTGGCTCTCCTTTAGCAGCGCCTCCTCTTCTATGTACCTATTAATTCTATCTTTTAGGATGGTTTCCATCACTTTACCTGGGACACATGTCAAACTGACAGGCCGGTAATTTCCTGGATCACCCCTGGATCCTTTTTTGAAAATTGGTGTTACATTCGCTACCTTCCAGTCATCAGGCACAAACCCTGATTTGAGGGAAATATTATATATTTTGGCTAGGAGATCAGCAATTTCATCTTTAAGTTCCCTGAGAACTCGTGGATGGATGCCATCTGGTCCTGGTGATTTGTTAGTGTTTAGTTTAACAAGACATGCAAGGACCTCCTCCCTGGTTATTTCTATCTTGCTTAATTCTTCGGTTTCCGTCCCTACGAAGATAGGTTCTGTTTTGGGCATGTGGTCTCTATCTTCTTCAGTGAATACTGAAGCAAAGAATTCATTGAGTCTCTCTGCAATCTCTGTTTCCTCTTTAATAACCCCTTGCCTTCCATTGTCATCTAATGGTCCAATGGCCTTCATAGTTGGGTTCTTACTTCTAATGTACTTAAAGAAGTCTTTGTTATTCCTCTGAGTATTTTTAGCTATACGCTCCTCAAAGTCTTGCTTTGCTTTCCTGATTGTTGCCTTGCATTTGTTCTGCCAGAATTTATGTTTCTGCCTGCTGTCCTCATTTGGACAAGCCTTCCATCTTCTAAATGAGCTTTTCTTGCTCTTGATCACTTCCCGAACAGCTCCTGTAAGCCACATTGGAGTCCTCTTGGACCTAGCAGTGCCCTTTTTCCTTTTGGGTATGCATTCCAATTGGGCCTCTGTTATTGTTTTTGTAAACAGCCTCCATGCCTCTTGGAGTGTTTGGACTCTCTCAATTTTCCCTTTCAGCTTCTTTTTTACTAGTTTCCTCAACTTTGGGAAATTTCCTTTTTGAAAATTTAAGGTCTCTGTGTTAGATTTTATCAGTGACTTGCGGTCTATGTTCAAGTTAAACATAATTGAGTTGTGGTCACTGTTCCCTATTGGATCAGTCACATTAACATCTTGCACCAGATCCTGAGTATTACTCAGGATCAAGTCAAGGATTCTTGTACCTCTAGTTGGGTCTTCAACCATCTGTCCCAGGGAACAATCATTGAGCATATCTAGGAACTTTATCTCTTTATCATGTGCTGAACAACAGTTCACCCAGTCTATGTGAGGGTAATTGAAGTCCCCCATTATAACCAGGCTTCCCTTCCTGGATGCCTCCTTTACAACATTCTCCAACTGCCAGTCTCCCTCAAGAGTTTGGGTCGGAGGCCCTGTGGAGTGGGAAACTCCAATTGTAACCGCTCTAAAGGCCAATGGGGAGGTCCGCATATGCGCCGACTACAAGTGCACCATCAACAAGGCGATCCGCCCGAATGCATATCCGGTGCCGGTAGTCAGCCATCTGCTGGCCAGGTTACACGGGGGAAAGTGTTTCGCTAAGCTCGACTTAGCACAGGCCTACCAGCAGCTTACGGTGTCCCCTGCCGCAGCTGCTGCGTAGACCATAATCACCCATAAGGGGGCGTTCCAGGTGACGCGCCTCCAGTTCGGCGTGAATTCGGCGCCTGGAATTTTCCAGTCACTCGTGGAACGCCTCCTGAAGGGACTGGAGGGGGTGTTGCCTTATTTTTATGACGTGTTATTAACGGGGGGGGGGGAGTCGGGTTGAATTGGCCAAGAGGTTGGGGAAGGTCCTGACAATATTCGAAAAGGCGGGGCTGAGACTGCGAAAGGACAAATGCGTCTTCTTCGCAACCGAGGTTGAGTTCCTAGGGTTTTGTGTGACTCCTGAGGGAATCAAACCATCCAAGTCCAAGGTGGCAGCCATTAAGAAAGCCCCCCGCCCCACCTCCAAGCCCGAGCTACAGTCGTTCCTAGGGCTGCTCAATTTTTACCACTCCTTCCTCCCCCGGAAGGCAGCGGTGGCTGAACCGCTACACAAACTGCTAAAGAAAGAGCAGGCATGGAAGTGGGGCGATGACCAAGAAAGGGCATTTAGTGAGCTAAAAAGCCTCCTGGCGTCCGACGACATCCTGACCCACTTCAACCCCAAACGCCCAGTAGTTCTGACCTGTGATGCATCTCCAGTGGGGGTGGGGGCGGTGCTGTGCCACGTGTTGGAAAACGGAAGGGAGGCCCCGATAGCATTTTACTCCAGGTCCCTGTCCCAAGCAGAGAGAAACTACGCACAGACGGACAGGGAGGCACTAGCAATAGTCGCGGGGACGAAAAAATTTCACGATTTTCTGTATGGCCGCCCCTTCACCATTGTAACAGACCACAAGCCCCTGCTAGGCATCTTTACCGCAGATAAGCCCACCCCACAGATCCTGTCTCCAAGGATGCTCAGGTGGGCCATTTTTCTCAACGCGTATCAGCACGCGTTGGTCTACCGGCCCGGGAAAGAGATCAGCCATGCGGACGCTCTATCTAGGTCTCCCCTTCCCCTAACGCCCAGCCAGGTGAGCAAGGGGGAGCGGGACCATCAGGTTCTCATGATAGAGGTACCGGATTCGCCCCCAGTAGTGCCCGCCGACATTGCCAAAGCGACAGAGAAGGACAAGACGTTAGCGGCAGTTAGCTCCTGGGTGCAGAAAGGGTGGCCGGCGTCCTCCCCAGCGGAGGAGTTCGCTCCATTTTTCAGAAAAAAGCTAGAACTGTCCCTAGAGAGGGGGTGCCTCTTGTGGGGGCAGCGGGTGGTGATTCCCACTTCCCTTCGGCCGCGGGTGCTCAAACTGCTGCACGTCAGCCACCCCGGCATCGTGCGATCCAAGGCGCTGGCCCGGAGTTACTTCTGGTGGCCCCAGCTGGACGCCGACATCGAGCACATGGTCGGCACTTGTGCAAGTTGCCAATGCTCCAGACCAGAGGAGGCCCGCCTTCCCCACAGGGAATGGGACGCGGCTAAGGGGCCGTGGTCCCGGGTGCACGTTGATTTCGCGGGCCCGTTCAGAGGCACCCTGTTCCTTCTTGTAGTGGACGCTTTCTCCAAATGGTTGGAGGTTATCCCAGTCACGAGCACCTCCTCGGCCCAGACCATTAGGCATTTGCGGAGGCTCTTTTCCACGTTCGGCATACCCGACACATTAATTAGCGACAACGCTAGTTGTTTCACGTCCTCCGAGTTTAGGGCATTCATGGAGATTAACGCCGTTCGGCATATCACCTCCGCCCCGTTTCACCCGGCCACCAACGGCCAAGTAGAGCGCCTCGTCCGCACCACGAAGGACGCGTTGCGGCGCATGGGCCCAGGGGATCTGAACCTCCAAGTGTGTCAGTTTCTGCTAGGGTACAGGGTGACCCCGTTGGCGTCAGGATACTCCCCCGCAGAGCTCTTAATGCGCAGGAAACTGACCACCATCCTTACTAGGCTAGACCCCATGAGGGTAGAGGACAAAGGAAGGAACATCGGACTGGAGGCCACAAAGAGTTTCAGTGTAGGCGCCCCCGTGCACTGCAGGAATTACACCAGCACGGGCCCAGCCTGGGTGCCGGGCGTAGTCGTGGAACAAACCGGCCCCGTGTCATACCGCGTGGAAACCAATATGGGACTCTTGTGGAGGCGGCACGCGGACCAGCTCCGACGCAGGGTCCCCGATGAGCAGGGCGCAGACTGAGCAGGGACGAAGTCAGCGTTAGGGTTCTCCCCCACCCGTTTAGCCCAAGGGGGAGGGAAGGGGGACCGCGGGCCCCCACCAAGGGGGAGGAGGATGTCCTCATAGATACCCTGGGGGATCTTTCCGAGGAGGAGGAACCCGACCCCATACATATCTCGCGGAAGGTCCCCACAAATGCGGGTACCCCCACCAAGTTAGATTTTGATTTTCAGAACTGGGGGGGTGGTTCCGAGTGGTCCCCCACCCATCCAAGCGAGAAGAGGGGTTTTTCGTTAGCCCCGACGGCCCCCGGTCTGCCCACAATGGAGTTTTTCCCTTCCCCTAAGGCCGCCAGACAGCGGCAAGCCACTAACAAGTCTCCCTCTCCCATTCAGGACAAGGGACCAGGGAACAGAGAAGCAATAACGTCCCCGGGGGGGCAGCCCTCTTCACGGCCCAAACGCACATGCAACAAGCCATCTTGGCTGAGAGACTTCGTCTCATCCTAGGGGGGAGGGATGTTGTGTTCTGTAAAGCTGTACCTTTGCCATGTGTTATCAATGTAACCTTTCTGTGTGCAACATTATAACCATCAGCTGTATCAATGTAAACCTAATAAGGGGACGCGAGCTAGTGACCACCAGAGGGCAGTAGCGAGCGTCCAGCTCTCATGGATCATATTCACCTGGTTCAGCAGCGCGGGAAGATTCCCCGCCACCTCTTCACCTGGTCAAGAAGGGCGTGGCCTCCTACGACGTCACGCAGGCAGCAACCAATAGTCTGTCAACGAGCCACATTCAAATGTATAGCCAGCTGTATATATTGAGCCACTCATCCGCCATTACCACATGTTCCTCCGGATCATCATGCAATAAACCTGTGTTAAGCCAACCCTTCGGCTGTTTCATTGTCTTTGGTCCCTTACACTAAAGCCCCGGGCTCCATTGAGGACATTGAGCGGCAAGAGCTTTGTGTTTTATTGTGTATGTTATTGTGTTGATGTATATTGATATGTTTGTGAGCCGCCCAGACTTGCACTTCGTGAGTGGAGCGGCATATAAATTGATAAATAAATAAATAAATAAATAAATTGAAATTGTCTACCCTTGGTGATTTTTCAGTCTCAGGTATTACAGGAATGAGCACTTGCATCCCTTGAGTGCATGTTCAAGGCAACTGGTAGTGCACTTGTTTGAAACCAAGAGGGCAATTGGCCCTGTTTGCAATCTGAAAGCAGTCATAGTGGTGGTACTGAGCAATGGCTCAGTTTTCAAACCTAACACTCCCTCCTCCTTAATAATTAAAAAAATAAAGCATCCTTGGGGATACAGATCATATTGAGAGCTAGAGGAGATATTGCCAGAGGCTGGATTTGGTCTCCAGACCTCCATATTCCTAGCTCTCTTTTGAATTACTTAGCTAGGACACCAGCAATGTTTGTAAGGATAGCTCAGGACAGAGTCACAAAGGTCTTATTGTTAGATGTCACCAGCTTTATTATAGAGTTTGGTCATGTGTAAATGGGAGGAGGAATTTGTACATGAGTTTTCATTTCCAACACTCCACCTACCGTCTAGAGAATACATTGGCCCTCATTTTACATAACTTGGCTGCTTCTCCTGCCACGGAGCACAGATGTGGTTTCAAATGTATTTGTGAACAATTTTTTAGCTCCTCCCTCCATTATTCCAAATAAAATTATTAAAACCAGGGCCAGTTCAGGACAATTTGGTGCCAGAAGCGGAGCAGTGAATGCAGCTCACCCATTCACTCAAAATGCAGCCACATTATTTTGGCACAACAGGCATCAAAATCCCTGAAGCCTCTCTCTGGATCCTTAGAAGTATAAATACAAAACAATTTGTTGCATCAGGCAGCTACCACCCTCTGATCATGGTAGGACTTGTTCTGATGACATTGATGTTATTATTACAGTCCTCCAGTGCCAGATCAAAATGATTATTATAATTATTTTGAGAGCTAAATCAAGAGCTATTTGGGGTTTTGAAATAGGTGAAGGAAAAGTGTAAATAGCAGCCATATGGCCCTAGGAACATGATACAAAAATATTTTTAAACTGTGAAAACAGGGTGTTCGGACCCAATGGCAAATAGGAATAATGTAATAAAAAGGAAGAGAGGTGTCATTTGGTGTAATCCAAAAGAGACCTAAGGACAGAGTTAGAACATTAGCTAAATTGCACCTGCTAAAGCGGTGGTTCCCAATGTGGGGCCCATGCCCCACAGGGGGACTTCAATTCCCAGAAGCCTAAGTCAGTACATTGGCTGATCACTGCTTTGGGGATTGACTTAGGCTTCTGGGAATTGAAGTCCAAAAACCAAAGGTTGGGAAACACTAGAGCAGTGATGGCCAACCTTGGCAGAAGTTCAATTCAGGTATTCCCACATAATTTTAATGCACATGTTTAAATCTGATAGTGCTTCTGAAAAAAAATACTCTCCGAATATATATTAAACAGTGTTGGGGGTAACACACAGCCTTGTCACACACCTCTGCAAATTTGAACCTGCTCTTTCAGCTGCTCTTCAACTCTGACTTGAGCTTTCTGATTCCAATAAAGGTTGGTGAGGATTCTGATACAGTAAAGCCCCAGGTATGGATGCCTCGGGTAACAGAAAACTCGACTTACGGATGGAAATTCTGAGGAAATCATGTCCCGATTTACATTAAAAAAACTCATGTTGTGGAACAGGTTTCCTCATGGGAGGGTTTAAAATGGTGTCCCCGTGCCATTTTAGAGTCTCTGGATGGTGCGAAGAGTCCTCTTTTTGGGAGGAGTTTGAGCGGTGGTTTTGGTGAGAAAGGTGGCGGCGGGCAAGGGGAACCCCCTCGCTTCTTTAGCAAGAGAGCCCAGGATGTGGGCTCCCCCAGCAGCTGGACAAACTGCTCCTGTTCATCACCCCCCGCCCCCTGGACAGGGAGGCGCATCTGACTCCAACACTCAGGAAGAAGCACCAGAAAAGGTAGGTTGCTGAACTTCGTCTTTTGCATTTTCATCTTGTGTGCTTTGACTTTTTTATTGGTCGGTCTTCTTCGAAAGATCTCCCCAGCTGGTAAGCGGCTGGGGGGAGAGGAGGAGGTGTTCTTAGAGGATTACCCTTTCTCTCCCGCACCTCAATCAATCTCTAAGAACCCCCCTCTTCTCCACCCCAGCCGCTCACCAGCTGGGGAGATCGATTGAAGTACGGAAGAGAATCATGTCTGGTATTTTAAAAAAAAATCTTAGGGATTTTAAATTTTTTTTAGGAGGGTCGGGAACGTTTTTTAAAATTTCCAATGCATTCCTATGGAAAATGGTGCTTTGGGTTACAGAAAAACTGTTTTACGGAAAGCTTTCTGGAACGGACTAAATTCCGTAACCCGGGGTTTTACTGTATCTTTATCATCTATACCTATTTTCTTCAGTACTGTGAACATCTTCTCATGCTGGCATCTGTCAAAGGCTTTTGCATAATCTATAAAACATTCACGCACATCACATCTCATGTCTCTACATCAGGGGTGGGCTGGACCATGCCCCATCAGACAGCTGAGTGGGCCAGAGGCATAGTTCCTCTCACTGCTTCTGCCACTTCCA
This sequence comes from Bradypodion pumilum, assembly GCA_035047305.1. NCBI lineage: Eukaryota > Metazoa > Chordata > Lepidosauria > Squamata > Chamaeleonidae > Bradypodion > Bradypodion pumilum. The sequence goes on from JAWDJD010000001.1 coordinate 97,363,925, forward strand.
GTTGCGGCGGTGGCAGCGGCAGGTGCATTAATGGTGTGATTTCGTTGTTTTTGCTGCTTCTGCCACTTCCTGTGGCAGCGGGAGTGAGGGTGGTGTGTTTTTGGCAATTCTGGCATGTTTTTGGTCACAGGGTCCCCACCATGGGCTGGATTAATTTGCACTGCAGGCTGTATTTGGCCCATGGACTGTAGGTTGGCCACCCCTGCTCTACATCTTTGTATAAGGGCCTGCATTGTAAACAGTGCCCCTCTGGTACCTATAGAATTCCAGAAGCCAAATTGTGTTTCACCTGTGCCTTCTTTGCACTTCTTATAAATTCTACTATGGATGATTTTCATATCGTTGTCGTCGACTGCAACTCGTATTTGAGAATGCATTTTCCCCCTGAAGCAGGAAAAATGTCACTGGTGTGAATTTGTTTAAGGTGGATCTCATCTTTCCATAACCCAAAGCATAGGAATGCAAACCCATAGGAATGCATTGGAAATGTAAAAAAAACCCATTTTTCCCTCCGCTGTTCAGCCTGGAGGGAAGTGGACAAGTCTGAGTTTTTGCAATGTATTCTTTCTTTCTTTTTCTTTTTTCCCTATGTATTGCTTTGCAAATGTGTATTGCTTTTGAAATATGTATTGTTCTTGAAATGTTTTTTTTTTATATTGTGTTGATATGATACTTTGTAACTGTAATTTGTAATACTCTATTTCTTTGTCGGCCACCCAGAGTCGCATTCCAAGTGGGGCAGCATACAAGTCGAAATATTATGATAATATATAATAATAATGAAGTGACCCACACACTATGATCTTGGAGCCATCACCCACAGCACACATGAAGCGTGACATGCAGGATTTATACCTGTCAAGTATCCTGGATTGGCCGGGATTTCCTGTATTTTGGTGCCGATTTTTGTCCTTTCCCACCCGGAGCTGCCGCTATCCTGTATCTTGGCAGTGGGGGGAAAGGAGTTACTGTGCACCCCTTCTGCGCAGATCCTATCTACACATGCATAGAACGTATGCGTAGAAGGGTTCTGTGCAGAAGGGGATGCGTAGAACCCTTCTACGCATGCATAGAACCGACCAGTGCAGAATGGTTTTGCGCAGGTCTGTTGTACGCATGAGTAAAAGCCTTCTATGCATGCGTAAAATGGACTTGCGCAGAACCGTTCTGTGCATGTCCATTGTTCACATGCGTAAATGGCTTTTACGCATGCATAAAATGGACATGCGCAGAACCGTTCTGTGCAGGTCCCGTATTGTCCAGAGCTGCGCTTGACAGGTATGGCAGGATTTAACACTGGGCCTGCAATGGACTGCCGCAGCCTTGAGGATATGGACAAGGTGCACCTTCACAGCCAGTCCATCTGGTATGGTCTCTTCCACCTCCATGACATGTAACCTTTTACAATGGCTACGGGTGGATGAGTCCCTTTAGTGGAGGAAATGCCACTGGAAACCATCATATTGGGCCCAACAGCAAAATGAGCGGAGGAGGAACTCTGATTTTCATATACCTGTATATTTCTGGTCAAAAAAATAACTCAGAGATCAGGGTGAAGAAAACCCCATTCGTCTTTCATTTTCATGTTGCACCAGGGGATTGGGGGGGGGGTCCCCAAGAAGTCAGGGTACTGCAAAGACAACCTAGAGCTCTGCACAGGACTTGTGGGACATACTTTGTTTCCCAAAGATGAGGAAACTAGTAAAAAAGAAACTGGAAGGGAAAATTGAGAGAGTCCAAACACTCCAAGAGGCATGGAAGTTGTTTACAAAAACAATAACAGAGGCCCAATTGGAATGCATACCCAAAAGGAAAAAGGGCACTGCCAGTTCCAAGAGGACTCCGATGTGGCTTACAGGAGCTGTTCAGGAAGTGATCAAGAGCAAGAAAAGCTCATTTAGAAGATGGAAGGCTTGTCCGAATGAGGACAGCAGGCAGAAACATAAATTCTGGCAGAACAAATGCAAGGAAAGCAAAGCAAGACTTTGAGGAGCGTATAGCTAAAAATACTCAGAGAAATAACAAAGACTGTGGCCTGTTCCAGCAAGGCTGTTCTTATGTTCTTATGTTCACCTCCTACTTAAACAAATAACCAGTGGAAAAGACTGAAAGGTTGTCGACACCCGCTGAACTGTCAGCCTGGACCTCAATCCTAATAAGACCACATTTTTGGACTAAAGCAAAGAGGCATATATCAACCTTTTACGTGGCTGAAGGAAGCTTATGTTCTAAGCAAAATGTAAATGTCTTGTTGTACTGCATGTGCATTTGTTAAAAATGAAAATCACCACCACTGTGGGGAGATCAAGACTGAGACTAGATAGCAATGGTTTAATTCTCCACACCTCACCACAATCACAACAAAAACACACTCTTTAGCAGCCCAAGAATAGAAAGCTTTCACAGATGCCAATGAGGATTTTTCTTCCACACCCAAGGTGGTCCTGATCATGTTTACAATATCCCATCTCTCTTTATGGCAGGTATTTCTTTTCTTTTTTAGTATACATAATAAATGCAGCAATCCACTAAGCTTGCATTTAATTTGAAGTACAGTTAAGTGCATCCGCCTGTCCTACAAATACATAATAGAGTTGCTGTTTAAGTCAGTTTTCATTTCAGTGAGTACTAGGTTTTTCTGTTCAGTATTTCAGTTGAACAAATTAATGACTTTACCTGTGATTCTATCTACTTTGAGGAGTATCGAACACAGGTTTAATTCATACATTGTTACCTTGCTTGGCATTCATTTTGGACTATTAAACATAGCAGTATGTGTAGCAAATAATTCACCATCACTACAAAATCACTTGCTAGGAGCCTGGTGCTGAATTCTTCTATTTTATACAAACAACAACATCATTACAGTTCAACAATACTCACAAAAAGAGAAGCCTGGTTCTTACATGGTTACTGTATTGTGCATAATATATTTTTCACAGAATATTTTTAGAAGACGTGTTAATTAATAGCACCTTTTACATATCATATCACTCCACAGACATATTTGCCAAAATCCACAAGAAAACCTCAGTTCTAAGAAGTACTTCTGCAAGCATACAGTACAGGTTGCCATTGGTTGCTTTTAAAAATTGAATTTACACAGAGACCTGGTATTTGGTTCAGCAATGTGCAAACCTACAGGAGAAGTCTTGAGTAATATTGTTCAGTTTTCACAAGTGTTAACAAGGCATGATTGCATAGCAACATTCTGGAGAAGAACATTTCAGAAGGCAGTGGAAGGCAATAGAAAATTCCATTAATAGTGTGGAAAGTGGTTAACATTCCATAATGCAAGCACAGCATGCTTAAGTCGTTCCTTGCGAGATATATCACAATTCCAATTTTTGTGGCTAGCTGAATATATCAGGCTTCATTGAACACAGATTGCAATTACATCTCCCTGTCTTTTAAAAGGCAAGGAGACAAAGGCAGCGTACCCGAACTGAATTCTGTATGTGGTCTTGAGCAGATTAATCAGGAAGCACAATAGACTTAGACTGACAAAAACTTATACAATATTGAGCTTTAACAAAGTCTATCAAGTCTTCGGAAATTTCTTCCTTGTCAGTGTTTTTTTTCTTTTCCTTGTAACACCAAACTGCTCAAGGTCCTCCGGCAACAGCCATTCAAAAGGCACTGTTCGGCGCACTGTGCTTAAAAGTGGAAGAAAGGTTGCACTACCATTACCATTTCCCTGGAATTGGTACACCGCACTCATACCAGCCTGCATAGTAATAAGGTGTCATATATCCAATGCGTCCAAAAGATACAGGTTCTTGTCGATAGTGGCGATAATAACCTGTAAGGAGACAAAACATCCATGTTAGCACGCCAGCAGTGGCAAAAGAATCATCTCATTATCACAAAGGAAACAGAGTGTTTGAAAAGGAGTCAGGAACTAACCCTCAAATACCATAGATGGCTTCACTAGGCTGCTATTGTATTACTGCATATGGCACAAAATGTAGCCCTTTCAATATAGTGGTATCAAAATATACTTTAACTGCAGTTTCTTCTGGCCTATGATGTATGGAAGAAGTCCAAAGAGAATGTTAGCCACCCTTCCCAAGAAACTCCATGGGTTAGCCTACCTGGTTTGGGCACTGGAAGCATTTAATCTAATTAAAAGCTTCCTATCTCTTTACTTCAGGTTCTAAAGCTCCTTATGGCTCCATTTTTCCCCAAGGAAGCCTTTGAGAATCTTGTAATGAGACAGGTGGGTGGGGCCTTTAATTTCTGCCAGATCACTGTCACTAGGATTGGGACTGCCAGCAGCAATCCAGCAGTTTCTTCTTAACTACTATATTAGGTTTCCTTAGATCAAAAGGGAGTCCTAGAAAACCTTGAAACCTAAAAAGAGGGGGATAAGGAGCTTTTCATTACTTTAAAATAATGTTCTGGCACCTGAGCTAGATAATGCCACATTAAGTTATATCAACAGGATATTGCCCATAGAGATATAAGAAACCAGAAACACATTGCACAAACTCCAGATTATTACAAGTACAATATTGAGCTATCAGAGAATGGTTATTGGTAAAAGTGTTGGAATTTTCCAGGAAGGGCCATATTAATATCTGTGATTTTCTATGAAGTTCTCTGAACAACCATGGGGAAATTGCTGACTTTTCCCAAGGAGTTATTATAAGGACAAAATCCATGCCTGTAACCATTTAACTCAAAGGAGCAAAGGTGGAACACAAATGTGAATACAGTAAAACCCCTACTTATGAAAAAAGTCCGTTCCGTAGGCTTTTGCTTAAATCGATTTTTTATGTAACTTGAAGCAAACCCATAGGAAAAATTATTTTTGTATGTAACTCAAAACAAACCCATAGGAAAAAGAATCTTTATGTAATTCGAAGCAAACCCATAGGAAATCGTGAAAATCGGGACATGGTTTTAGCACAAAATCATTATGTAAGTCGAATTTTATGTAACTCAAGGCATTTGTAAGTTTGGGTTTTACTGTAATATTAAGATATGATGTAGTGTAGCTTGCTACTACTCATGCTTGCAGCTTAATACGAACCTTTTTGTAGCAAACTGCAAAACTATTTTAATGGTATAATTTATATTTAATGAAAACAAGAGGAACTTTTATTATAATACACAATAAGCTCTTGCCAGGTAAATGTTTAGAAGACTACATTGTCAACACTTGTATCCTAAAAATAATCTTGGTGCTGCAGTTCTTTACAGCTCTGGTTCCTTCTTCCCTGCACTAATGGGATGGAGCAAAGGGGCAGAAGGACAGCAAAAGGAAAACTGAATTATCAGCCCCAGCAATCAAAACAGAAGCCAACTCCCCATAAGGAAAAACTGTCTGTGGAAAGAATTTGACTGCTTAAAGCATTAGTAGATTCCCAACATTCTTATTCATGTATTTGGCATCCTATCTGAAATGCTGAATATTGTGTCAATTCCAAAATTTCCTTGTGCTTCATATTTCTTTTCCTTAAAGTTGTCCATGAACATCTGGATAAACCACCCTTTGCTTAGATAACAAAACACAATATGATCCGGTGATTTTGGTGACTGAATTTTTCATTTTCTTCCATAAAAATCTCAAAGCCTATAAAAACATCCCCACTGACAGACTACATTTAAAAAAACCATTGAAGGCAAGTTAATAATTTACAACATGGAGTAAATTTAATGCATTTGGTTCCTTTGCTTGTGATCTGAAGGCACAACTTGAGAAATGTTAGAGTGAGAACCTAGATCCATGATGGTGAACCTTGTCACTCCAGGTGTTCTTGGACATCATTTACCAGAAGCCCAAGTCAGCACTGCTGCTGATCCGGGCTTCTGAGAATTGAAGTTCAAGAACAGTTGGAGTGCCAAGGTTCACCATCACTGGCCTAAATGTAAGATGCTTACTTTCTGATTCACAACAGGTGTGCAATGTCTACACAATGAATATTCCTTGCTCCCTGAGTTTTTCCCTCCATGGTTTACCTTGAATAGGTGGAAGGGCTTCTACATATGTCTGTGGTCCTGTTCTTCCATCCAGGTGTGAATCCACAAACTGGCAGTGATCTTCACCTCTTCCCCAGCTATCTCCTATGCTGTAAAATGTATCTATAAAAGTTACATAAGTGGTTAGAACTAACAACTGCTCCAGTGCAGAGAAAAGGCATTCTACCTCTCCCCCGCCCCCTTGCAAAGAAGGTTTGTTCATGGCTGCTCTTAAGGGATGATGAAACCCCTTCATGAAAAGAGGCATTCTGTATAAGAAGACATTAGAGCTTTGCTATGAGTTCTCATTAAAAAATAAAAAAATACATCTCAATTTGCATTTTAAGGGAATTCTTACAGTTGTGTGGTGGGTGTTTGCTTGATAGTAGCAGCAGTAACACCCCCCTCTTAATAAAGAACAAACCTATCTTGAGACATTTATAGTATCAACAAAACAATATATTTTTCAAAAGAAATCTGTAATCAGACTTATATTAGGACAATCAACAAATCCTCTATCTATGAAACATAAGAGTGCTGTTTTGAGTGTGTGTGTGTTAAAATGCTCCCTCTCATTTTGCCTTTATACTATAAAATTGTGTGTGTTGTATCAGGGACTGTGTGTGTGACACTACAATACCTGTGAACCAGGACACTAAAATGGAAACTGCCAATTAACCGGCTGAGGACAGGACGAAAGTGTTATTAGAGCCCACCCTGAAGACCCACTAATGTCTATATTAGATAAAAGTTAATTCTATGGAGGTCAGCAGTAGCAGGCTTTCGAAGTAGGGAATTGTCAGTGTTCATTTTTTGTAAAATATGACCCAAAGACATTTGCTTCGAAATAGCAATAAATTAGCAGTTAATTGTTTGTTAGATGAGGCTTCAAGGCAAAATGAAACTGCTCTACTGAAAGGCAGCAGGAAAAAGGAAGGAACATATAAGGAACTTCCTCAGGAAAAGAAGGAGACATTTTCCTTCTTTGGCAACCTTTTTTCTAGAAATTTGTTTGATGCAGAAACACACTTGAAGGTTTTAGGTGAGAGGGGGAAGGTCGGAGACCGTCACTTCTTCAAGCCTATATAAGGAGAATTTCCACAGATGGGGACTTGGCGTTGGCTGACCTCTGGCCAGTCAATTGCCTGAATTTCTATCAACCAGCATTCATATAATCTGGACCCAGTCATTCACTCAGGAGAAGGACCCCACCATGTCAAGGAAATGGCATGATTTGCTATTTGTAATATAATATTGTGTTAACCAAGTAAGCTAGCTAAAGGCAGGAACTGCGGTGTCCTGATTTACTTAACAGTTTTGTAAATGAAACCTTGTTTAGACATGTTTAGCCATTTATATTTGCACATATTCATAGTTACTCATGTTCAATAAATGTTTAAAAAGGAACATTATCATGTTCATAGCCTCTCAATAATCATTGTAAAAGGAGTGTACACCTCAATATACCTTAAAACAGCTCATGCAGAGATGCTGGAACACAAAATCTTCTTGAGAATTTTGGATTTTTTGGCAAAGAACCTAGAATCAGGATATCAAAGGTAGACAAGTATCTACTGTGCCTTATGCATAGGAGGTGCTCTTCTCATCTGGGGTCCAATTTGACCACGATAGGAATCCAAATCAGACAGACTCATGCTAATTGGGTAGAAATGTATACAAGTTCTTCTTGTACACAAATATGAAAGGGAGTTAAAGTTTGAAAATATATTTCAAAAATCTATGTTCTCATTTGAACAACAAAGGATTTCAGAAAGTCTCCTGTTTAAACCATTTGCCTTCGGCCCATGGGTCATGATGAACAATTCCATCTAATAAAAAGGGCCAATAAAAGCTCTGACATACGTATTATTAATTTAGAAATGATGGGTGAAAGTCTCAAGAATGAGCTTGTTTATTATTTCTATAGATTTCTGAAATAATAAAAGTATTATGGTAAAAGAATCTACTGGCACTGTATGAAAGTGAGTGAGTGGTCCCTGCCAACATTCCCAAGCTCCGTGAAACAGATTTGCATGTCTGCTATTGGCTGAGAGTCACGATGTGGTAGATCTCATGTCTTTTGGATGCACTCATTCTGTTTATGTGCTAATAGTTGCTTTCAAAACCTAAGAGACTGTATAGTAATGGAAATACATAGAATATAAACGTTATAGCCACCAATACATAGTCCAGGATCACAGCCATGTCCCTCCACAGACAAAGTGACAGTCAATTTACTCCGCAAACTTTACCTGCAGTTCTAGTACATTGTGATTTTAATTCACTAAAAAATTTAAGAGTTGATTTAAAAGAACAAGATAAGCGTAATTCAAGCTAATAGACCAGTTAAAAATATTGAATGGCAATGACTTCAAAGTTACTTTTTGATTACCCAATTCACTAAATTTGTTGAGAGGACTCACAAAAAGTTATCTCATTTACCTTGAAATGCACAAAAAAGATAAACAAAAGAATCACACCTCAAAGAGTCCAACTCAAGCAGGAGAAAGAAACCCATCTGTCACTACATTCACATGTGCACCATTCAATAACTATTCCTTTCTAGAGGCTGTTGGACTACAATTCCCAGGATCCTTAAATACTGGCTATGCTGCCTAGGGACTGGTGGGAACTGCAGTCTAATATCTGGAAAAGCAGAGTTGCCAATCCCCATGACATAATGAGCTGCCCTGTCCTAACTCTGTTCTTTGCCAAAAATCCTAACTTCTAGATGGTTTTTCTCCATATAAAAACACTAGCATAGGTTGCCCGGCGTTGCCGGGCTGTTATAAACTGTGATCAGTTTTTTGGTTTTTTTTTTGTGGATTAAAAAAAGAACAAAGGATGATGTAATTGTTTTAAATTGTTTTATTTAACCAAATAACATTTTAGTATGTCACTGTTTTTTTTGTTAATAGTTGTACCGTAGGTAACATTTCTAAAAATGTGAAAGTACATGTTTTTACATTCAATGTTTTTAAACTGTGTTTAGATGTTTTGGGTTTTTATTTGAGTTAAAACTCCACAGAGGATGCTATAAATCTTTTTATTTTATTTATTTAACATATGTTTGTTATTTGTGTTAACTTTTGATTTATTATGTTTTTGACTTGTTTTTACTCTTGTGGCCTCTAGGTGGGGCTTTTTTGTTTTTGACTTGTTTTTAATATTCCGCCCTGCAGATGGGGCTGTTAGTGGTTTTGTTTTTGTTTCACATGTTTTTTCTCTCCTGGCCTCTAGGTGGGGCTTCTTCCGGTAAGTAGTCTTTGTTTCTTAATTTCTGTTCCGATCACATGGAGGGAGGACGTGCTGGTGAGTTCTCTGTTTTTCTTTCTTCTGAGGGTTTTCTTTGTTTTGTTTTTGTGGTGGTGGGCTGGGAGGTGTTTCTGTTTGTTCTTTTGTGGGTTGGTTGGGTTTTAGGTTTGTTTAATTGGTTTGTTTATTTCTGGTTTGTTTAATTTTTGTGATTTCGTTGTTGTTTATTTGTGTAATTTGTGGTAGTTGTATTGTTAGAGTTAGGTATTCTTGTGTTGTAGTTAGGTGTTTTGTCTGTGCTTTTCTGGAATTGTGAATGTTTTTGTTTGTGGATTTTGTTGTTTCTTTTTTGTGTATTAATGGGTTTTTTAAATTATTGATTTATTTGTGTTTTATGAATTTTTATTAATTTTGGTGTTTGTTGTTGGTGTGTACTTTTGCGTGAAGAACGGGCTGCTTGTCGGTTCCTCTTTTCCCCGTTGCTGCTTCGAATGTTGGTTTCGATGCAGCAATGGGGAAAAGGAGGAGCCGGCAGTCAGCTTGCTCTTCCCCCAGGAAGGTTCTTTAGGTAGGTCGGGCGAAAAGGAGGCAGGGAAGAGATACCTAACTGACGATGGTTCTCTCCTCAATGTCTCCTTTTTCTCCTGGCTTACCTAACCGGAGATCAGCAGGCAGCGATCCGTAAGGCATGCATACCTGTCAACCATCCCGATTTGGCCAGGACTACCCCGTAATTCGGCGCCGATCTGCGCCATTTCCTGATCCACGCTGCCAAAAACCCGTAAATTGGCAGCGGGGGAAAGGAGGCACTGCACAGCCCATCTGCGCAGGTCACATTGCATGCATACATGGAAGGGCTCTACACTTCTGTAGCTCCCTTCCACGCATGCGCAGAAGGCTACACCGCTTGCATAGAAGGCTACGCAAGTGCCATAGCCCTCCACGCGCATGAATACAACGCAACCTGTGCAGGTCGCGTTGCATGCATGCGTGGAAGGGTTCTACACTTCCGTAGCTCCCGTCCACGCATGTGCAGAAGGCTACACCACGGTTGACAGGTATGAAGGGGTGGTGCTCTTCCTTGTGGATAGTTGGCTGCTGCTTTTGTATTACCTCCGTCAGAAGTAAAAACACAGCAGCCAGTCATTCGCCAGGGAGGTTGCTTCCCCTGACAAACTGCTGCCTGCTGCTGTTGTTTTTTTCCACCCCGGCTCAGCTTTCCTTGAGGCCGTCGGTGGTCTCGCCATGTCTTCGGTGGGGTAGCGTAGAGGAGAGGGAGTCCCTCTTCTCCCCATTGCTCCAGGAAAGAAAGCCGGTGGGTGTCTCATGGTGGATTTTTGTGGCTTTATGTTTTGCGAGGCTGTGAGGCACTGCATCTGCCTGCTGTGTTTTTTAATTTTATTTTTCGCACGCCGGCTTTCTCAGCGATCTGCACGCTCACGGCACGTAGGATGCTGGGACTTTGAATTTTGCGTTTTTGGTTTGCGTTTGTGCGGTGGTTTTTTCTGTGGCTCGATTTTAATTGGCAGTGCTGCATTTCCCAACATTCTTTTTGCTTGCGCCTCTCAGCTTGATTGACTGTGGCGTGGCGCGGCGCAGAGAACATTGGGAAGTTAAGTTTTTTCCTTTTTTCACATTTGTGGGGCTCTTGCCCCACTGGCGCCTTTGGCAACCCTGCAGTAACCTCTGGGCCGGTTTCAGGTGAGTGCAGGAGGCTCGGTATGGGATAGGATGGGCAGGTGCAGAAATGTATAGCAAGTTCCAATGGTTAACCCTTGGATTTATAAGTATAGATAAGAACAGCCTTGCTGGAACAGGCCACAGCCCATCCAGTCCAGCATTCTGTCTCACATAGTGGCTCACCATTTGCTTCAGTGTATTCCCAAGCAGATGCCTTCACCTTCTTAGGATTCCCTGGAAATGGCATTGAGAGATATCCTGCCTATCTCTCCAACCCGGAGGTTGTCCTTAGGTATCCATAATTATAGCTATTGATACCCTTGTCTTCCATGAACTTGTCTAATCCTTTCTTAAAGCTGTCAAGACTGACAGCTGTCACCACTTCTTCTGGCAGGGAGTTCCATAGACCAGCGATCCTATGGGTGAAAAAGTACTTTCTCTTATTTGTTTGAGAACTAGTACCCAAAAGTTTCATGGAGTGCCCCCTAGTTTTAGTGTTGTGCGATAAGGAAAACAGTTTTTCCTTATCTACTTTGTCCACACCGTGCATGATTTTATAAACTTCAATCAGGCCACCTCTTAGACACCATCAGATGGTAAGGAAGGTGTTCCAGTCCCCTAATCATTCTGTTTGCCCTCCTCTGCACTTTTTCCAGCTCCATAATATCCTTCTGGAGGTATGGCGACCAGAACTGTACACAGTATTCTAGATGGGGCCTCACCATAGATTTATAAAGAGGCAAAATGATACTTGCTGACTTATTTTCTATACCCTTCCTAATGACCCCTAGCATTGAGTTTGCTTTTTTCACTGCTGAGGCACACTGGGTTGACACCTTCATTGAGCTGTCCACCAGGACACCAAGGTCCCTTTCCTGGTTTGTCGCAGAGAGTTCAGACCCCATCTGTTTATAAATGTATTTTTTTTTTTTGCCCCTACGTGCATCACTCTGCACTTACTAGTGTTGAAGCTCATTTGCCACTGTTTTGCCCACTCCCCCAGTGTCAAGAGATCCCTCTGGAGCTCCTCACAATCTCTCACAGTTTTCACTACCCTGCATAATTTAGTGCTGTCAGCAAATTTGGCTACCTTGCTATTTACTCCTACTTATAGATCATTTATGAAGAGGTTGAAAAGCAGGGGTCCCAGTACTGAACCTTGGGGGACCCCTCTCTTCCCTCCACTTGGAGAAGTGTCCATTTAGTGCTACCCTCTGTTTCCTGTCCCTTAGCCAGTTGCTGATCCAGGACAAGACCTATCCCTTTATTCCATGACTGGCAAGTTTATTCAAGAGCCTTTGGTGCTGAATCTTGTCAAAAGCCTTCTGAAAGACACTCTCAAAAAATTCCAGCAGATTAGTGAGGCATGATTTGCCCTTGCAAAAGCCACGTTGTCTCTCCTTTAGCAGCGCCTTCTTTTCTATGTGCCTATTAATTCTATCTTTTAGGATGGTTTCCATCACTTTACCTGGGAATTATCATCACTCCATAATTGTGATGATTTATCTTTGTGGTTAAGATGCTGAACTTCACAATCAGATCATCGGCAGTTCGGCAGTTTGAGACCTGAGTACTGCATGACGGAGTGAGCTTCCATCTTTGTCCTAGCTCCGGCCAACTTAGCAGTTCAAAAGCAAGAAATTGCAAATAGTTATATAGGTACCACTTTGGTGGGAAGATAAACAGCATTCTGTGCACTCCGGTGTCTAGTCATGCCTGCCACATGTCCACAGAAACATCTGCAGATGCAGATTATGCTGGCTCTTTGGCTATAAATAGGGATGAACACTGAACCCTAGAGTTGGATACGACTGGCTTTCGAGCAAGGGCAACCTTTACATCTACCTATAGTCTTAGAACAACATTTCCCAGAATTTCCCAGGCAATGTCTAAAACTGCAACTCTACCCATTTCCATTTCCCTCTAAAATGAGTTCATATCATGAGCTGAGCCACAACTTCCACCTCAATTCTGCAGCTTGACTTACAAACCTATGGCAGTGGGGCACATTTTCTCTAATAGCTGCAGAAAGGAGGAATTCTTTACATATTCGGTGATGCAGATGGGCTCATATGGAACAAATAGCAGTAGGCCATCACAAGAACACCAGCTCTCAAGTTACATGATGTGATAAAACAGTTTCATTCAGAGTGAGACATTACAGTCCCCTGGCCTGTCAAGAAGAAATCTACCACTCCTCTATTTGCACATCTTTAACAAGGAAGAAGGAAAGTTGTAGCTACCATTTACTACTAGGAAGTCCCTTGTATACCAAAATACAGAGCATTTTCCTGCCCCTTAAAAAAGAATAGCTATTCTCTTTTGTCTTCTCTTTCTATGTCATGAATATTGGTGAATCAATTTCAATTATGGACATTTTATTGAAGTTTTGTCATATAACTCCTGTAATTTAGTGCAGTGATTACATGTCACATTGTGCCTGATTTATGATGCTCCTATGAAGCTGGCTAGCTAGACCAATAGGTTGGAGCACCTGCCTGCAGAACCAAAGATTGGTAGCTCAATTTCCTACTGTGACTCTTGCCTGGCAGCATATGCAGCCTTGGATAAGATGTATGGTCCAGAGAACCACCAGAAGGAAGTACAGTAATACCTCATACAAAGTCCGCTTCATACAACATCGAATTCATACAACATCACCTAATTTTTTGAAAAAAGTTATCTCATACAAACTCGCTCGACTTTGTATGAGGCATTGGGTTTTTCCCAGGTTGCATTGTGCCCGGGCAGTATAAAAGGCAGGACACATGCGTGCATTGCTCTTGTGGATTTTGCACGAGGCGAAGAGTGTTTAGGAGTGATTTTGATTTTTTTTTTCCATCAGAATTTTTAGAAGCATTCCTGGGATTTTTGCAGCATTCTTCAGGTTCTTGGAAATCAGGGTTGTTTGACATGTTTTTGTAATGTATTTAGCCTTTAGACAATGATTTCTTAAAGTTCTGTCAGTTTTCTGTCTGTTTCCTTAACTTTGCCCTGAAGTCTGTGCTGTTACAGTACAATGTGTCTCTATGGAAACGACGTTGTACGAGGCATCGCAGCAAGGATTTGGACATTGTATGAGGCATCGCGGCTAGGATTTTGCATGCCTCATACAAAGTCCAAATCCGTATAAAGTCCAAACTTGTGGAACCAAGTTTGCACGTTGTATGATGTATCACTGTACTTGGAAATCACATTTGAGTACTGTATGCATAGAAGACCCTGGGAAATGTTGTCCTACCTCAGAACAGCACATATTAAAGAATCCTGCTCAGATCTTTTAAACTAAAGGTCATAGCTACTTTTAAAAAAATCAGTATCTTAATAGCATGGAGGAAAAGAACATTGCTTCCAAAATACAGTATATACCTTGGATGAGATTAAGAAAAAATAGAATAGGGTTAGGGCAAGCATGAGGTTAAGAATAAGCAAATTAATCTAAACCACATCAATTTAGGCATCTTTTTCTCTCCCAGCACATGACTTAGATTCAAATATGCTATGCTATATACACACACACACACAGTACAGGTATAACTGGCCCTTGGTACTTAGCAGATTGATGCTGTATCAAACCAAGCCACAATGAAATAACCCAAATACATACCTCTTAGATCGTCACTGAGGTAAATCTTGTATCTCAATGAGTTGCAAAGGACAACACCTACAAATTTCCGGTACCATGTCCGTTTCACATACTGCTTGCCACCACATTCAGAGTATGTTGGATCATATTTAAAAGAAAAGGGGATCCAGATTGGTTCACCACCTAAAAAAGAGCGGGGAACAAAACCTAGGTTTGCTTGTTTGTTTAGGATCACAGTTTAAGTCATAATTGAAGCAAATCTGTCAAAATCTTGTAACAAAGTAAAAACATTGTAAGTGGTATATAATGATGCATTCACTGCTCTCACAATATAATTTTTTTCGAATACATTATAAAGGTTAACAAATTATAGAAGGATTATTGACTTCAGTACGCATAGGGACTGCAGTGGCTCAAGTGGCTAAGACACTGACTGGAAGGTGGGAGGTCAGCAGTTCAATTCCTGAGTACTGCAGGTCGGAATGTGCTCCTGTCTTTGTCCCAGCTCCTGTCCAACCTAGCAGTTTGAAAGCAAGAAATTGCAAGTAGGTGAATATGGACCACTTAGGTGAGAAGGTAAACAGTGTTCCATGCACTCTGGTGTCTAGTCATGCCTGCCACATGACCACAGAAATGTCTGCAGAAGCAGACAGGCTCTTTGGATTTGAAACAGAGATGAGCACTGAACCCTATAGTCAGATATGACTGGCTTTCAAGCAGGGGAAACCTTTACCTTTACCTTTAGGCATTACAATATGTTAATATAACATTTTAAAATGACATTAAAAATAAGAGCTTTTAAAGTTTCATTTGAATTTAAATTCTGTGATTCTCTACATAATTCACACACAAGGCTTGAATTAGATTGATTAGAAAAACAAAAGAAAAAGAAACAAATAAAGCAGACCTTTTTGAATTGCGGTTCTTAAAAATATTTGATTGCTTTACTAATGGCTGTGATACTAAAAAGCCACTATCTATCAACTATTCAGTCCACAATGAAATTAAACTGAAGTACTTCAGCATTGCAATTTTTTTTAAAGACGCAAAAGTGGTGAGGCAGCAAATAATCTTGGTTCCATGGTTAAGAAATTTTCTTCAGTGGGTGTTCAGCATCCATGACAAGTTTGGCAACCCAAAACCTCCCTTCCTAAAAGGAAGGCTGTGGGAAATGATTACTATTGACTTTGAAATCAATTATCCTAGTTCCAAATTCCATCTGGTATGGTGTACAAATGTAAATGCCAGTGGGCTGACCTGACCATTTCAATTATGACAACAGTTTTGTAAACACAAAAGAATGTACACAGGAATCGCTCCCTTTGACTCAATTGAATGGGGCAATCCATTTGGGTGGCAGACTTGTGGTTGCACCAGCAAAGTAAGTCATTTGGTCAAACAATAGGTACTAAATGCTTTTAAAACTAAGCATCGGAGCTTACAAGGCTGTCCAACGATTGGTTTTTACAATTACATACAAGAGCAGTCTTCCCTATAAGTTACAAACAGATCAAACAGTAATATCTGTTTTACTTCTAAAGCTACTTTGTCACTCTACTCAGATGTGAGACAAGAGTAGATTACACTGTGAAACCTGCTGCTCCAATTCTTTCTCAGTACCTTTCTTTGTGTGCTGCCTCTGTTACACTATAAGCAACAGTGCCCATGGCATGGGAACTATCTTTTTGAAAAGGGAAGAGCCAAAGCAATGTTTTGTTTTTTCTTTGAGCAATTCTTTTGAACCCCACCCCCCAAAGGAAGCAAGACACAGTCCTTCAAAAATACATAAATTCATGAATCCCACACAGGAATAGCTCCATTGAACTTTGCTGAAATGGGCTTCGGGATGACTGACTTCAACTTAATGGGACTTCTTTTGTATAAAAAGGTTCTCACATATGCTATTCTCTCCAGCATTTCAGCCGGTGCAAATAAAACAATGAAGTGTTCAGGGAAAGACAACTACTGAGTGAGTCTGAATCAGACCACTCAGCATTCCCATGCTATTCATCAGCATAGTGTTTCCTCATGAACAAGTTTCAGTGAAACTGACCATATTTTATCACAACTGCTTCTGTGAAGGATATCATATGGTTTCCATTACATACTACAGCTTGTTTGAGAGTTATTTGGCATTTTCAGCACCTTTTCAATATCAAACATGAAACCCTGAAGCAAATTATCATTCCAAATCATCATTTTAAGGCACAACAGAACAGAAGAGGACAGGACAGGACAGGACAGGACAGGACAGGACAGGACAGGACAGGACAGGACAGGACAGGACATAATATAATATAATATAATATAATATAATATAATATAATATAATATAATATAATATAATATAATATAATATAATATAATATAATATAATATAATATAATATAATATAATATAATATAATATAATATAATATAATATAATATAATATAATATCTAGGACAGCAGTTCCCAACCTAAAGCCCATGGTACCATTTCATGTGGCCTCCCATGCCTTCAAGGGTATTCGAGAAACAAAATGGCCACCCTTTGAAGCTATTGGGACAAAATGGCCACCCCTACCGTGCAGGCAGGGCAAAATGGCTGTCCAGCCCTCTAAGCTGACTGAGAGAGTGTGACCCAGCCCCTGACTTGAAAAGGTTGGGAACCCCTGATCTAGGGCCTGCTACAAATGTATACCAAGTAGCTATCAAAATGCCTTAAACTGTATGTAGATTTTAATATTTTAAATCAACCTTGTAAATAAGATCATGAATGATAACCAAGCTACAAAATGTTTGCTAGCTTGATGAAAGCTACAGAGGAGGGATGAAGAACTCTGGCCCTTCATTAGCAGTTCTCTATATTTCCATGCAGAGTACAGGAGCTCTCAAAAAAACAACAACCTGCTTCTCTCTGAGCTTGGGAATTTTTTCTTTTTTCTTTTTATGCACTACAGTTCCCAGAATCATCTAATCATGCTCACACACTTCCATTGGATTCTTTTCCACCTCTACTTATAGCAACGTTTGAAAAATCTCTAAAGAAAACACTCAGCACAGCCAATGTTTGATACGCCAATGCTCTGTTTATTAACTGAGTGAAATTCTATAAAGATGACATCTAATATTATTTATAGGCCAAATACCTGGAAGATTTGTGATTTCATTAAGGTAGACTAGGGATACCCAAACGTTTTGGGCTGCGGGCTGATCACATGGTTCAGCAGGCAGGTTGCATGGTTTAGAGGGCCGGTTACATGGTTCCTCCCACTGGAAGCGGAAGTAAAGCGCGCCTTGCAATCTGTTTTGCAACAGATATGTTTTGCAACAGGATGAGATAATTTTTTTAGGCTGCTATTTTCTCTGCTTAAACCAGGGGTGTCCAAACTATGGCCTGTGGGCCAGATCCAGCCCCTGACACTAATTCATCTGGCCTGTGCTGCCCTCATTACTCCCAGAAGTGGAAGTAAAATGCCCCCATATGGGCACATTTAACTTCCACTTCCAGGAGCGATGAGGGCATTGGGGGCTGGATGAATTGGTGTCAGAGGCTGGATCCAGCCTGCGGGCCATAGTTTGTGCACCCTTGAGGTAAACAGTCCCTTTACTGATGCAGATCACAACTCTTCCATACAAGCTCCTATGGTCATTTCACATCTGGCAACTTTCCCCCTGGTGATTATATTCCCTGCACCTAACTAGGCAAGTCATCAAATTACAGATACCTGTACATGTTTTGACTCTAGGACTGTGCTCAAAATGCTGGTACAGCCAACAAGAACTTGTACTCTGCTACCACAGACTTTAGGAGCACAGGGTCTCCTCAATCCAATAGTGAACTGTCAGACAAGTGGAATCTTTAAGATATGGAGTTCATATTTTCACAATGTAGTGAAAACCAGATGTATACCAAAGTCTAGAAAAGAAATGAGGAAAGTTTGGCTCCCCTACAGCTCCCAATATTCCTGTACCATCGGCCCTTATGGCTGGATTTTATGGAGGCAAAACTCCAAAACATCTGGAGGGCTAAAGGTTTCTTACCCTCACTGTGAATTGTTATAATTCTGTACCTCATCTCCAGAATCTGCAAATGACATATAGCTATATAACAGGGGTTCTCAACCTTACTGTGCCATGGGCTGGACAACTCCCCCTCAGACAGCTGAGTGGGCTGGACACATAGTTCCCCCTACTGTAAAGGCACATTTGCACATGTGTGGGCGCTTCCATTGTCATCACCATGGGCCAGATGGAATGGCATCGGGGCTTGGGGCCGGCCCACAGGCCGTAGGTTGCAAACCACTGCTATACAAGGTAAAATGACAGTTCACCAGAGCTTGTTTTCAATCATTTTCACTTTCTTTGTCAGTTACATGAAATCTATGAACCTCAGTTTTGCATTAATCTGACCAAAATACTGAAAATTCAGTAAGACTTACCTGGTGGTCTGACAATAAGTAGAGGATTATCTGTAAGGAGGAAACGCATAACATGTGAGTGGGTTTTCTGAATATGCTTGCCCCCCTAAGGCCAAACTGAATTTAGAAACGACACATCAAAAATGTTGGCAGGTAGAATATGTATGTTTTGATTCCTGTTTATTGTCAAAGTAACCACATCCACAGGATTCCATTTAAAAATCTTCTTTTTCATTGTCATGCTATATTCCTTTCAAAGCCTTTACATTATTTTACTTTTTATAAACCATGTTTTGATTTCTGGGAATGAAATTTGCATGCTTGCCGTTGTAATAAGTAATCCCAAAACAAAAATAGGTTTCTGAAATTTAAGTGTAGATCTAGGGGAGAGAAAAAAAAACAGGACAAGAAAAAGAAAATGGTGTGTGCTTTCCAATAGTACAGAATGGTGAAGGTACTACGAAGCCAACTTTGGCTGAGCAGTAGCTTGGCGCCAAATGAAATTGCAAGCCAGCCAAGAGTTGGAAAGTATGACAAGCAATGGCCCAGAATTAAGCACAATAGGATTCTGTCCAACTGTCTGAACAGGGAATAATGCTGAGAAATAGCCTGGCATCATTTGGAGTGCTGCAAATTGAAGGGAGTCTAAAATGAAAAGAAACTGACAGATACAGAGCAGAATAGCAATCTAGAAAGTAATGTAAAATGAGGGAAAGAAGATGGCTTTCAAAGCAGCAATTCGGAAAATCCCATTTTCATAACAATTACATTTTTAGTGAGAAAGGTGCTAAACATGCTATATTGCTTTTTGTTATGGTTAGTTTAATAATAACAGTTGAGAATTCCCTCTTATTTATTTATTTATTTATTTATTTATTTATTTATTTATTTATTTATTTATTTATATACCGCCTTTCTCGCCCTGGAGCGACTCAAGGCAGTTTACATGTCATAAGATATACACAGGGCCCTAACGGCTCCTCTTCTGCCCATCCAGGCCTTGGGTGGGCGAGAGTCCCGGGGATGGGGGCGGCACAGATGTAAAAGCTGCCTCTTTCCCCCAATAGCTCCTCTTCTGCCCACCCAGGCCTTGTGCGTAGGTGAGTTTTAATGGGGTTTTATGTGTTTTAATGGGGTTTTTATGTGTTTTTAATGGTTTGATTGTCTATTTCTGTATGCCGCCCAGAGTTGTTGTCGAATTGGGCAGTGATAGAAGTATAAAAAATAAATAAATAGGACTAACTGGGAAGTAAAGTTCACTTTGAAAACACACACATTCTCTATTAAGAAAATCTGCATCGGGGCTCTTGGCCTAGTAGACAAATCTGCATCTGCTAACTAAATGAATTCTAGTCCATTAATCACAGCATTAGATTAATATATGGAGGGGAAACCAATATTTCTGAAGCAAGAATAATGCATTTGGGAACATTCAGTTGTTAGTAAATTTAGAATACATTACTTAATAGGATTTGCAGATGCATTGCGTCAACCATGGTATCCTTCTGGAACAGCTCCGAGGATTGGGGATCCAGGACACTGTGTTGTCCTGGTTTTCCTCATTCCTGAAGGGCCGTACCCAGTCGGTGTGGTTGGAGAGTGAGACGTCCAGCCCTAGGCCACTCCAATATGAGGTGCCTCCGGGCTCGGTGCTGTCTCTTCTCCTATTTAATATCTACATAAAACCACTGGGTGAGATCATCCGTTGCCACGGGGCCCGGTACCATCAGTACACAGATGACATCCAAGTGTACATCTCGTCTCGTGGTGATCCCAGTGATGCTGTCAAAGTCCTGTCTGACTGCCTGGCAGCTGTTAGGGTCTGGATGGGGGACAATGGATGACAACTGAACCCTGGCAAGACTGAGTGGCTATGGATTAGGGCCCTGTATTATCTTGGGAGCTACCATCATTGGTTTTGGATGGGGCTAGTCTGCCCCAGACAGATCCGGTGCGCAACTTGGGGGTCCTCCTAGACTCACGACTGCTACTTGAAGATCAGGTGGCGGCCATGGCCAGGAGGGCTTTTGCCCAACTTCGGGTGATTCACCAGTTGTGCCTGCTCCTAGACCGGGACTCCTTACTCATGGTCACTCATGCTCTGGTCACCTCTAAACTAGATTATTGCAATGCGCTCTACATGGGGCTGCCCTTGACAACCATCCGGAGACTGCAGTTGGTCCAGAATGCGGCTGCTCAGGTGGTGATGGGGTGTGGGCGTTATGTTCGCGCCTCACCACTGCTTCGGGAGCTGCACTGGCTTCCAATTTGCCTCCGGGTGCAATTCAAGGTGCTGGTCATTACCTTTAAAGCCCTACATGGTAGTGGGCCAGGATACCTAAGAGACCGCATCGCCCCAAGAACATCTGTCTGTCCAACCAGAGCTGACTGGAGGGGCTCTCTGCTTGTACCATCTGCTAGAGGGGCCCATCTCTCTAGCACAAGAAGGAGGGCCTTCTCTGTGTCTGCTCCAGCCCTATGGAACCTCCTTCCAGTGGAACTAAGGCTGCAGACAGAATTGCTGCCCTTCAGGAAAGATCTGAAAACATGGCTGGCGGGGCAGGTGTGGGGTCCTGAAGATGTTGTGACTCCCACCTGCTGGTTGGATTTAATATCAAAGTAATCTTCCACTTTTTAATGTGTGGGGGTTTTAGCGGGGTAATTTGTTTTAATGGGGTTGTTCTTGTTTTAAGGGTTTTAAGATTGTATGCCGCCCAGAGTCTCTGTGAGTTGGGTGGCTATATAAACATGAATATAAATAAATAAAAAACAAATTCTATTCATTTAACAGTGGTGATGGTGGCTTAATGTTTAAGACCCTGAGCATGATGACCAGAAGGTCGGCAGGTCGGCAGTATGCTAGTACTGCATGGCAAAGTGAGCTCCTGTTGTCTGTGTCCCAGCTCTTGCCTACCTAGCAGTTTGAAAGCAAGAAATTGCAAAGATAAATAGTTACTGCTTTGGTGGGAAAGGTAACAGTGTTCCATGCTCTTCGGCATCTACTCACGCTTGCCACATGACCACAGAAACATCTGACCTGCTGACCTTCCAGTCATTATGTCGAGCATCTTGACCACTAAGCCACCCTTGAGGTATGAGTATCCCTAACTAATTTACAACATTCCTATACTGGCCATTTAAAACTAAAACTATTACAGAGGACTGTTGCTTTTGGTTCTGAAGTTTTATCTTCAAAAACACATTGTGATATATAAATATGAGCATGAATTACAATGTAGGAAAGTTAGAGTCAGATTAAGGGCATTAATGGAAAGGTTTAACAAGAAGAACTACTATAAAACTTAAACGTACAGCAGTAAAGATGAGAAATTATCCTGAGTTAGTTAAAGGATCAAAATACTGTATTTTGTTACTTTGTTTAGCCAACTGACCTATGATCAACCAAACAATAAAAAAATGGAAAAGTTACATTTTTAGCCAGCCACATTTTAAAATCTTGTAAAAGCCTTTAATCACTGCAAGCAATATCAGCATTATGAAATAGGAACAAGAACTGTTTCCCATCTTCCTTCCAGACACAATTGCTTCCAAGCACTTACTAGTCTGTTTACAGTTTAAAATAAATAAATAACTAATTTAAAATGTCTTGCCAAAGTAGCAAAAGCAAACCCAATTCTATCTTTTTCTTTTTTTAAATTTAACCTACTTTATTCTCCATTTCTCAGGGTATCAAAAATCAAACATCAGATAGCTCTGAAGACTGTTGGCCTGCTTGCTGTTTATAACAATCAGTTAAGAGTTGGCTTCCTTTGTTAGAAATAGTGGCTATCACTGCTGTCGGCTGAGAATAGGAATCTTGTCATTTTGTTTCTGTTATATCAGTGCTTAGTTACTGTTTCACTCATTTCATGAAACCTCTGACTCAGTGGCGGTGAACCTATGGCACGTGTGCCAGTGGGGGCACTCAGAGACCTCTTTGTGGGCAGGCATGCTGTCACCCCAGTACAAAGTTTGCTCCACCCTTCTGCCCTGCAGCCCAATAAGTGTGCTTCCTCCCTCTCCCCAGCACAGAGGTCACCCCACCCCTCTGTGGAGCGGACAGCAGCCTGTTGAGTTTGGGCACTTGGTTTTTAAAAAGTTCACCATCATTGCTCTGACTGATCCTTCCAAACATGTATGTTCAAAATGCTGGGCAACAGGCAGTTTGAAAATGTTTCCCTTTTTCTCTTACAAATAGTCCCTTGCTTCTGTGTGACTCCAATAACCCACTTTTTACCCTTTTTATTCCATTAAAAATATATTACTTCTACATCTACTTTGTCCCTTATCTCTGTTTCACCCCCTTCTCTAATATATTACTTTTTGTTATTTCCAGTCTTCATTTATTTATTTATTTATTAGTCAAATTTGTATATGCCGCCCGCTCAGGCATGCCCGACTCAGGGCGGCATCACAACAATGCACAAAAATACATAAAACATTATAAAAACCCCCAACCCACCCCCTTAAAAAACCCCTATATCCCACCCACCCATCCCATCCACTATAAAAAGGAAGAAAAAGGAAGAAAAAGGAAGAGGAAGAGGAAGAGAGAGAGTTCTTATACAAGCCAGCAGGCGGGCACCATAGTCCCATTCGGGCCCCACACCTGCCCTGCCTGCCAGGTCTTCACTCCTTTCCTGAAGGGCAGCAATTCACTTTGGAGTCTTAGGTCTATTGGCAGGAGGTTCCAGAGAGTTGGAGCGGACACGGAGAAGGCCCTCCTTCGGGTGCTAGACAAATGTGCATCCCTCGTTGGTGGCACAATTAGAGAACCCCTCCGGTCCGCTCTAGTTGGACGGGCAGACACTCTTGGGACGATGCGGTCTCTAAGCTTTGTTCATGAGCTTTGTTCATATTTAGGGATATTAGAATCCAATTTCAAGTTTAAAATAATATTTCCAAGTACTGTACCTGATTCTGTGACATAAGACATTGATGAGCTCACAGGTCCATAACCATAGGGATTCTTTGCTTGGATTTTAAAATAATACCTACAGGGATAGGAAGAAAAGAGAGTGAGAAAGAAGAGAGATTAAAAAAGTCACATTAAATATACCATATCAGCCAATAATAATAAAACAAGGAAAATGTTTAGAAGGCAGGAATTCTACAGGATTACAATTTTATTGAATGTATAAATTACACCAAACATTTTAGCTCAACTCTGTTATTTTAAAACTGTTTCACTCAGTTCTGCAGCAATGAAGAAACCAGGACAATCTGGGTGAGCATCATGAAATCACTGGAATATCAAGCTACGTAGCTATGTTGAAGATACATCAATATCAGCGTACCAAACTGATGCAACATTTTTAATCATTCCAAGCACTATGTTTTTCATATAACATAGTTATATTAGTTGACCTTACATAGGCATATGACATTGTCCACCATCAATTGCTGCTCAAAAAGCTCCTTACTAAAGATCATAGACTAACAGAATGGTTGCCATTCCACTTCAAAAAACAGATTCTTTGTTGAATTTCCAGAAAGGCACGCTTGTAGTACAAAAAGTAACATTTCCATACTTTTCTTAGATCTGATCTAAAACAGATCATAGAAAAGTAAGAATTTGCCAGTGTAGTGGTGCATTGCAATACTCATGCTACAGACTGCTTCTGTGTGCTAAACAGTAATAGAGAAGCTAAGAGTTCTAGTTTAAATAAATTGCCAGATGCATCAATTTAATTAGCTGAAGACATACTCAACAACCATTGTGGTGGAGTAGATGGGGGGGGCGGGGGGGGGAACTATGACTCAAGAGGTTGAAATCCCCACTCACCCCTTACTGGAAGGCTGGTAATGATATAACCATTACTTAAACAATTTGCATACCTTGAAAATCCTCTAAAGGTATCCATAAGTGAGATGCAACTTAAGGGCACATAACACACACACAAAGATGTATCCAAAGACAGTGGAAGAAACTTAACATAAATATGAATTATCTTGCCATTACACTGACATCAGATGCAAACAGAAATATAATTTACAAACATCTCTGCAGATGAACAATATTTTCACTGTAAGCAATTGCCTTTGTATTACCCCCTCTGCTGTTTCATGTTAGCTCTCGAAACAGTGGTGGGGGTAATACAAAGGAGCCAGCCAGCGATTCAGCAGGGAGAGTGCCTCTCCTGATGGATTGCTGGCTGCCACGTTTACATTTCCCCCTCAGGCGGCACGGAAGGGGCGGCAGGCAGACTGTTCCCTCAGCCTGGGCTCTGTCTGCCTTGGTAAGGCAGGGCCCTGGGCTGAGCTGTTTTGAGCACATGTCGGCCGTTGTTGTTTTTTATGCACGTGCCGGCTGTCCCGCCTCCTCCGTGCTCGAGTCCTCCTGCCTGATTGGCTGAGGGGTGGCTCGGCGTGGAGTACACTGGGAAGTATAGTTTTTTTGTTCAGGTTTGTGGGGTGTTGGCCCCACCCTCAGTTCCCGGACCTGCACACCAATGGTGTCAAGGTCAAAAGGTAAGTGTGGCCGGCTCATTACTGGTTAGGCTGGATGTGTGCGGACACGCATGACCCAATCCATTCTTATAGGTGTAGATAGCTGAACTCCTGTTATAGTGTAATAATAGTATTTATGGAAGAATTAGCTAATTGATCTACTCTGTTGAGACTTACTATATTAAGCAACAGGATTTCAGCCATTGCATTAGTACTTGTATTGTGGAACATTGATCCAAGCTTAAAAACCAAATGACCAACAAAGTATCTTGACAACTCTTTCCATGGTTAGGCAGATATTTTAGTTAATTTTATATTCTTGTTTTCAGTTGAATATTTCCTATTCAAGCATTATCAATAGTGTTGCATAAATACTAACTCTGTCCTAGTCTATCACTTCTTCCACTACACCACAAATTATAAGGGCATATTACAGGCTTGTTATTTTGTTCCCCGTCTAAAAGTGAGTCTCGCCAGAACAGCATCCCCTAAAACCAAATGATCTTCTTAAGCAACTGGCTCAGACAAGTAAAATGCCACCAGAATTTTGATTATTTCCCTTGGAAATATTCCTTGCAATGTCTAACTGACTTAAGGGCAAGGTTGCACAGAAAATCAAGGATAACTACTGCTCCAAGCGTTAAGAGCCTCAAGCTATAACTAGGGCTGGTGGCAGACAACTGGGTTTGCAACCTGCTTAT
This sequence comes from Bradypodion pumilum, assembly GCA_035047305.1. Lineage (NCBI taxonomy): Eukaryota > Metazoa > Chordata > Lepidosauria > Squamata > Chamaeleonidae > Bradypodion > Bradypodion pumilum. The sequence goes on from JAWDJD010000001.1 coordinate 97,389,963, forward strand.
GATGTGTGCTGCAAAAGGCATATTAATGAGAAACCCCCACATATGGCTTCCATGAGTATGCATGTAAACACATTCTGTGGGTAAAAATGGTCCTATCTGCTATGGCTCTATTCTTCAACTATATATAAAAACTATATATATAAAAACTAGTGTCTCTTGCCTAATGTTATTTCCCCAAAGAAAATGAATAACTTGTCATAACAGAACATTCCAGTTAGCTGTTACTAGGCCAAAGGAAATATGACAGAAATTCCGCAGAGGTTTGCTTGAGTTAAATGTGCCGGCTCTTGACTATGAGGTAACTTTGTGAAACCTTGAAAGGGTCACTTGGGTGGTCCTATCTCTCAGATGAGGATCTTCCCTTCTTATCTACCTATGGCCATGTTCCTTTTCTATTCAGCTGTATTTCCTCTTCTCTTTCTATCACCTTAATCCCTCAAAAACCTGCCTGGATCTGTACCGAGCATGCTGTGAACATTCTTCTTTTCAGAAGTTCGGATAATAAGGAACTGTCTTATTCTGATGCAGATTATTGGCCCATCCTACTTAATACTGTCTAGAATGGCTGGCAAGAGTTCTCTACAGTTTCAGAAAGTAATATTTTTCAGTACTGTACTAATTAATGATGCCAAGTACTGAATCAAGGACATTCTACATGTAAAAACAGTATTCTTTCATTCAACTAGGCCACAGAGGTGACAATTGGAGATACAGCACCCCAACCGTTCTATATTTTGCAAAGGTGATCATTTGGTTCCTACTTCTGTTAGCTTTTATACCAAGTGACAGCAATTTCACACTCCCAAACTTTAGTGGGTAATGGTCAGAATCCTACTGACAATTAATGCTTGTATGTAGGAAATAATTTAAGACTGAAATCTTGTTACTTAATATATAACGCTGAACTACAGGTAGAGTAGACCCACTAATGAGGGGATCTTGTGAGTCAACTCTTCCATAGGTTCTACTGATTCAAATTGTTCTACTGTAGCTGCAACTTAGTACACTAAGAAATACGATTTCAGCCATTGTCTTAACAACATTTCCATTTGCTAATTTGGTGCTAGTTGTGTTCCTGTGCATGTAACTAGGATCTCAAGCAGAAGCTAGTTAGTACTGTAAGTGGGGATTTGCCACCAAGATTTATTTACACAAATTCCCTTATCTTAACCTATAAAACCAAGGGTTAACCGTTGGAACTTGCTATTGGTTGCTATACCTCGCCCTACTTGCCTGCACTCACCCTTCGTGCACATGAGTGATCTGGGTCCGCAGGTCAACAAAGGATCGAGAAAACCGGCAGTGGGGCAACAGCCCCACAAACGCGAAAAAAGGGAAACAACTTCATTTCTCAACATTCCTTGCGCTGCGCCGTGCCAGAGCCAATCAGGCTGAGAGGCTCTCGCACGGCACGGCTCAAGGAACGTTCGGAAATGCGCCGCGGCCAATCAAAAGAAAATCGTTTAAAAAAACGCAGCACAAACACAAAGCACAAACCCATAACTACAAGCCCCAGCGTCCTGCGCACCATGAGCGTGCAGAATGCTGAGGAAGCTGGTGCGCAAAAAAAACAAAAAACACCGGGAGAGCAAGTCCACCAAGCCGCGGGAACCAAAGCCCCCCTCCCCAGCGCCGCCTGAAGCTCCTGATCGGAGTTTCCCCTTTAATATCACTGGGTGTGTGTGTTGTGCTCCCCCTCTCTACTGGCTCCCCTGGGGTTGGGAGGGTTGGGGGGACAAAAGGAGTCTGTCTCCCCAACCTTCATGACCCCAGGGAACCTGGCAGAGAGGGGATTCCCCTCCACACACACGCCCCATATTAAAGAGAAGAAACCAAGCGGTTACTTCTCTTTAAAAACTGAGTTTTTTTGGGGGGAATCCCCCTCTCCGATGGCTCTCCTGGGTCCGGAAGGGTTGGGGAGACAGACCCCTTTTGTCCACCCAACCCTCCCAAACCCAAGGAAGCCAGCGGAGAGGGGGATCACAACCCCCCCACTGATATTAAAGGGGAAACCACAATTGAGATCCCCTCTCCTGGGTCCCATGAGTCTGGAAGGTTTGGGGGGACAAACCTTCCAGAAAAAACAAACAATCAAAATCATCCAAAAATACACAAAAACAAACAAAAATAACACCAAAAAACAATACAAAGTAAACAAAAACAAAAATTTCCAAACACACCCAGCACCCAGCCAAACACCACAAAATCCAACCACCACCACCACCACCCCAAATAAAGAAAAACAGCCAACTCACCACCACATGACCTCACTCCACAACAACTGGAAAAGAAATGAATAAAGAAAGAGACTACTTACTGGAAGAAGCTCCACCCAGAGGCCACGAGAGAAAAAACAGTCAAAATACAAGATAACCCCTACCAGCACCACTTGCTGCCCACAATAGTAAAAAAAAAATCAAAAAGTCACAACAGCCCCTCACAAAAGGCCCCAAGAGTAAAAACAAGTAAAAACAAATAACACAAAATCACAATTTTACACAAATCAGAAACATATGTCAATAAAATAAAATAAAAATAAAAACTATTCAAAAATCCTGTGCTGAATTTTTACTGAAATAAAAAACAAAAACATCAATACACAGTTTAAAAACATTTATTGTGAAAAACATGTACTTTCACATTTTTTTAAATTATTACCTACGGTACAACTATTTAAAAAAATACATACTAAAAATTATTGGGTTAAATAAATTTTTTGAAAAAAGTATATCATCCTTTGTCCTTTTTTTCATCCACAAAACCAAAACACCAAACAAAACTCTTCACAGTTTATAACAGGCCGCCAAAAAAAATTTGTATAAAAATTTTGAAAATTTCAATTATAGACTAACCTCTTCTTTACAAACATTAACAACAACAAAAACTTTCCAACGCTATTTAAAACAGCCCGGCAACGCTGGGCAACCTCTGCTAGTGCAAATATAAATTGACAACAGATTTCTGGCTTATAATCTTGAATATTTCATTATTTATTACTTCTAAACATGCTGTGGCTGGTTACTGATTCTATTAATTGACTTCAAGTACTGTACATTGGAACCCCGAGTTATGAAATTAATTTGTTCCTTGGGGTTTTTCATATCACAAAATTTTCATATCTCAAAATACAGTTTCCCATAGGAATGTATTGAAAACCAAATACTGTCATTCATTCCAGAGATCATAAAAAGTCAAAAATGTATTTTTCTATTCCAAATTATTTGTAAAGTGTACTTTGGAATTCTTTGTCACATTTCCCCACTTTATAAAGAGATATGAACAAATAAAAGATGTCCCCCTTTTTTCTGACCCCTGGAAGGGATTAATTGATTTTCAATGCATTTTCAGCACTTCTGACAACAGTCTCTAGTGGCCAGCTCTGGTAACTCATCCCCAACAATCAGCTGTTTGCTTCCCCTGTCACCTGGAAGTGCCGAAAACTCCACATTTTAGCTGCTGAAACACACCAAAAACACGATGAAAAATTCCAGAAACAGAGTGGAAATGTTCTCCATACCCTCCTGCTGCCATGGGAAGTGGCGAGGCTGCCCAAGCAGAAAAAATTGGCACAATTCAACCCACCATGTCAAAGAAATGTTCGTATGGCAAGAAAAAACACATTAGTCGAAGCGTCATTTTCTCGGGATTTCCTTTCGTATGGCAAGTTTTTCGTTACTTGAGGCATTCGTAACTCAGGGTTCCACTGTACTGTTAGTTGCACTTATAGCCCTCGGCTCCCCCGGAAGACAGGATAAAGATTGTTCAAACAAAAAGAGTAAAACAATTGTGTGCTATGATTTACATGAAAAATGGACCACACCCCCTCAGACATCTGAGGAGACTGGACTGGTGGTTTCCCTGCCATAAACGCTGCCGTAAAAAACATCCACGGCTGTCATAAATGCATTTATGATGGCCACAGACTCATTTACAACTCTCATAAACATGTTTATGATGGCCGTAAATGAGTCCATGGCCAATTCGAGTGGCGGTGGTGCCTGGGCCAGATTATTTGGCACCACGGGCCATAGGTTGAGAACCCCTGGTATATAGTGCATTGTTTTATTTTGCTTTGCTTCTCACAAATCTTAAAATATTTAGTTCATGGGATATGTCTATACCAATTTGAAATTAAAGAAGAGGAATAATATTTTTTTCATGTTTAACATTTACTGTTATCATATTCTGACCTTCATCTGTGTATTCAATCCAAGGTCTTTAGCACTCTAAGAAAAAAAGATCCACATTTGGCACAAATAGCATTTTGGAATATGCTATTACATTTCTCTCTCCCTCTGTGTACTGTAAATGTATGATAATATTTCTCAGTGAGCAATCTCAAACCAAGTAGTAACTTCCAACCCAACTGATTGGAGATGACTGGTTTGGATGACCAGTAAGGTACGCAGAAAGAGCCTCCTTGAAGATTGTGGTATTTCTGAACCACATTCGGGAGTACACTAGTAACGGCAACCTTGTGTTGCTGGCTAATCTTTCTCACATTAGGTCAGGCAAGGAACTGCAGAATGATGGCATCAAAAGGTGGCTTCACATCTGGCCTAGACATGAAAGAAGAAGACTTGTAGCAGTAGCAAACCAAAAAGACATGGAGGAAAGGATTATTCAATTTTTTAAAATACCCAAACAGTGTCATTTGAGTTATTTCCCTATTAATATTCTGCACATAATGGGAATTACAGTGAGTTCTGTATCTGTGATATTTCTCTTCCTATCTTCTATACATGTTGCCAACATTTAACTTTTCAGATTGTTGTTGTCTGCAAGAAGCTCTGAATGCAATTATGGATCATGTGAGGTCTAAGCAAGGGGGAGAAAGAAAAACAAGATTTCCTTAGCTTTTCTCTCTTCTGAATACTGATTGTGGCAGATGAAAACCACATAAAAGTTTGGCATTTCAAAGAGTTATGTTTTTCTTTCTTTCCTTTATTTCACTGACACAGTCCTTCACAATGTGGAAATATTTTAGTGGTTTAACTGTAGGCTCTCATTTTGTCATGTGGCTGAAGAGGTTTGCCACAGCTTAAGGGGCACAGGCTCAGGTTCAAAGCAACCAGCTACATCTCCTTAGCATCAGGATAGGATCCATCATACTTTACTTATTTCTCTATTCCACTTGTAGGGTGTCTTGCTTCCAAGAAACTCAGAGGGCTATATACTGTTTATTTCATACTATCTTCATTATCATCTCATGAAGTTTAAGACAAAAAAGTGTCCAAAATTGCTAGCATCATCTTCATGATACTTCATAAGTCTCATTTGGGTGATGAGGCAACTCTGTGCACTTTCTCAATTCAAAATAATCAGGACGGAAGATCAAATGGAGTAATGCAAGAGGATACTCTCTGCATGAAGTTCAACAGTTCTTACAGCCTGTCCACCCTTCTCATTGCAGCTGAACTCCCAGTGGTAGAAAGCTGAGCCAAGGGTGGCCCTCTACAGGTAGATGTTGATGGACACCATAGCCACCATAGGAAATGGTGAAGAATTCCAACAATATCTGAGGACCAGTCTTGGTTCACTCTTGGACCACAGGGAGGTTAATTGCAAGGATGTGGAAGGACAGACTGGAAGAACAAATATATCTTCACAATTTTTAAATGGAATAGAAGAGAGGCAGAGAGCACTGCAGGTCCAGAGGGTCTATGAGAAAGCTGTCTGCCAGCTCCACAGTTGCCTGACTTTCATGCATGACAGCACAAAAGTAAGTGGGGCTAAACAAACACTCAGATTTACTTAATATTAAGAGAGCATTCCAAATGACTTGCACACTAGAAGTCTTTTGGGCTGCCAGGAGATCAACCCAGAACTCTTAACTTCCAAGTCCTATGACTTGCCTATAAGTCTTCACTTCAAAACAGGAGTCTGAATGACCAATAAAACTTTCTTTTTAATACAGAAAGGGCAAACAAATAGCAATCCCATGCTGCTTTCTAGGCGCTCATCCAAGCTATTATTTATTTATCCCTGCTTTAATTCGTTGCTTGAGGGAGGAACTAGATGTTACATGAGACATGCACTGACCTGCCAACACCATCTCTATTCCCCTCCTTCACAACCTATAGTATAGCACCACATATGTTAATGATATAAGTGCATACTCTGCTGTCCTGTTGTGTCTCACATAATTGGCAGCTGGTGGGGAGGCAAATAATATACAAGGTGTTGACAACTCATCAGACATTTTGTGAATCTTAAGGTTTCAGGGGAAGAAAGGGGGTGGGGAGGATACTCAATAGTAGTGAGGTGCATCACTTAGACTAGGGGGTCCCAACCTAAGGCCTGTGGGCCAGATCTGGCCTGTGGTGCCATTTCATGTGCCCCCCACCCCTCCAAGGGCATTTAAGAAACAAAATGGCCAGCCCTTTGAAGCTGTTGGGACAAAATTGCCACCCCCACCATGCAGGCAGGGCAAAATGGCTGTCCGGCCCATGAAGCTGACTGAGAGAGCATGACCCAGGACCTGTCTTGAAAAGGTTGGGAACCCCTGACTTAGACCATTTGAGTCAGACACTCAAAACCCAAATTCAAGCCTCCACCTGGCTATGAAACTCTTTTGAGGCATTTTCTCAGCAAAAGATCTCCAACCCATCCTTAACAATGATATTTCACTCTTCCAAGATCTTGGTGGAAGATCTTTACTTGCTTACACACACACACACACACACACACACACACACACACACACACACACACACACACACACACACACACAAAGTCTCAAGAAGCTATAGACACACAACAGACTACACAACAGTGAAACAGAGATGGGGATTAAGCCCTTTTGCAATAATAATAATAGGTTTTATTTGTACCCCGCTTCCTTCAGCCTGAAGGTGACTCAAAGCGGCAAAACAACAATAGCATAACAACAATAGCATAGCAATAAAATAGGTACACAAATACAAAATAGCAGTACAATAATCAACAATATACAAAATACAATTACACAGTGGCAACATTTCGAAGTGTAGCAACATCTCACAATTCCAATCCCAGACAAGTTCAGAGATAGTGGCCGTGAAAGTCCCGCTACTACTGTGGCCTCTTTTGCCTGATCATTCCCACCCCGGCGTTGATGGGGCCAGGGCGAGCGGCGGTGGGAGCATCCTATTCCGAAGGCTGTGGCAGGCTTTTATTCCCTCCGGGTGGGCAAGACCCAGAGAGGGGGCTGGGAGCAAGACTCCACCGCCCAAGTAGCCACAGCTGATGCCTTTCTCCTCAACCTCCGGTGTTGACGGAGCCAGGGAGAGCGGCAGTGGGAGCATCCCAGTCCGGAGGTTGTGGCAGGCTATTATCACCTCCGGATAAAACTCAAATGGCAGCTATGTCCCTACATTTATTCTGGCAACACCATTACAGGATCCAGAAATGGACAGTTTCAAGTCATTTCAATTTACCTGGATATTCTGCATGAGTTGTGAAAGTTGTCATTCTAGAACAGAATAAATAGACGACAAGGACCCAGAGAAGGAAAGCAAATATAATATTTAATCTCTGCTGTCCTTCTCTGTGTGTGTGTGTGTGTGTGTGTGTGTGTGTGTGTGTGTGTGTGTGTGTGTGTGTGTGTGTGTGTGTGTGTGTGTGTGTGTGTGTATATATATATATATATATATATATATATATATATATACACACACACACACACACACACACACACACACACACACACACACACACACACACACACACACACACACACACACACACACACACACACACACACACACACTAACCATTCAGAGAACCGGAAATGAATCTGAATATCAGTCAGGCCATTACCAGGTGTAAAAATCCACACTGTTTTTCAACTGTATCTATTATAGCAGCCAACCATTTGTTGAATATATTAATGCAATCCTACAATGCAGTAGGTTAATGTGTGCATAACTAGTCAATCAGAAGAGTTATCTGGTTTCCCACCAGTAGGGTCACCTGAACTCCATTAGTCTGCTTGCTATTCAGGTTTTATTCAGTTGCAATCATTGTGTTACTATTCTGTTCTCTTTCTCACTCTCCAATTTGCCTTACAAACAAAGTGTGTTTGTTTATCTACCAAAGCAACTGCTTACTCTTCTATCCAAAGCTAATGCAACTGTAAGTAAAGAACTGTTATTTTTATACTTCAAAACATGTGCAGAGTTTTAATTGCTGAGGTAGAATGGGAGTCTAATATTTGGAGAACTTGCTAATTATAATGATTTGTTTTTGTTTAACTTGCCCCACCTACTGCTGTGTATCTGCATGTAAATTTAAAAAACTTAACACTATTGTGTACCTCTGCAACCCACCTGATCATGGGGCAATACATAAATTAATGCCATGATGTCTCATTCTTATGTCTGACAAAGTGGACTTGATCCATGAAACTTAACATTAAAAAATAGTATTTAGTAAATTATACGGTAAAGTATAGATTTCCCCACTGAAATCAATACAAGCTAAGCCATGACCAATCCATTTTACTGATTTCAGTAAGGCCTGTTCTCAAACCACATTACATGGCATCCAACATTATGATGGCAGAGCTCTAAAAAAGCAATCTTATTCGACTCCTCCTTCATGAGGCAGTCCCCAAAGCACCCCAAAACCTTTCTCGATTGTTCAGGGATGCCTCCTAATAGAGATGGTTGTGGTTTAGCAGAGGGGCACATCATGATCTTGAGAGGCTGTAGCTCAATTTCAAGGTCTCTATCAGATCTTTAATACATAATGTCACTCCTTATCTCTCAGACATTCTTCTGGGAGGAGGAACAAGTCCCCAAGACTGGAATTTCCCAGAACAGTTGCCGGGACACCTGTAAGATAAGGGACTGCCCCATAATACCAAAGGTGGGAGGGAAAGTCTAGCTTCCCAGCTGCACAGCCACCTGCAAGATAAAGGGGGAAAGTCCCTAATTCCAAAGGTGGGAGGGAAGGTGCTCATTCTGCTATAAAAGGAGCAGCCTTCTAATCCCAATTCGGTCCTCTGACTGGAGGCATCCCTTGCTTCATCAGATGGACTAAAAATTCCCCCCGGGAGGATGCATATCTGAGATGCACCCGCCAGGGCTACTCCAAGTGAATCCCTCTAACAAACTATTACTGTGTACTTTGTCTTTGTTCTTTTTCAGATACAGTGGTACCTCATACAACGATTTTAATCTGTTCCATGGGGCTCGTTGTTGTACGAAACAATTGCTATACGATGCATGAATTGTATAGCGATTTCCCTTATGTACAATGCTTTTTTTGCTAAGTAGTTTTCCCCATTGAAAAAATGTTGTATGATTTTTTTCCATACGGAAAATTGTTATGCGGGATGCTATTTCCCCCCAAAACCTAAGTGTTATACGATTTCATTGCTATATGGGGCGATTGTTGTATGAGGTTCCAATGTATTATGCTTTGCCTTAATGGAATGTTTAATGGAAAATAAAAACTCTTTCTGCGTCAATACCAATGGAGTGATGTTTGTTTATCAGGCATTACCCAAGTACCCAGCTCTCTGCTTCAGCATGCTACCAAACCTGAAATAACCGCATACTCCCTGTAAGCGACAGGTGGAATTCATTGGGCTGACACGGGTTCTGGATGGAGAGGTGACAATTGGCTCTTTTTGGGAATGTGCGGATAAAGAAAAGAAAGGTCACAGCCAACTGATCACGACCAACCTCCCAAGCCAAGGAAATCCTGTCAGGCCTGTGTTAGGGCAATCCCCAAAATTAGCAATAGCACAGCAGAGCTCACATACCTTCACCACCAAATGATAAACACTTGCAAATTTCTACCCTAATTTTGGGTGTGCCATTTAAACTTGTGAACAGGGACTTCTCTTGGATTGTCTCTATCACTAAGCAAGGCAAACAGATGGATTTTCATTTGCACTGTTGATGCAACTGTGCCAAAACAAAGGGCTTATTTCATATTACCCTTTAAAAAGTAAACATTTTTGTGGTAAAACTCAGCTTTGTTTACCTTGGTGATATAATGTAAACCACATGCCACACTATAGACCAGTGGGATGCAGAGATATAGTATCTTATGACTACTATTTATAAAATAATAAGGATGGTTTATGAACCAGATTTATTTTGAAAAGTACAAAGGAATAAAAAAAAGTTACTAAAGAGATAAACTATAAGAACAATGTTTCAAGCTTCCAGTTTCTTTAGCATATAGCAATAAGGCTTTATTTTAATTCTTTTCAATTTTCAACCAGTCTGCTCATTTTTCTGGCAATCACACGATGTAACCACAATCTAACTCCAAAGAGCCCCTACCCGCACCTTTCTGAACCACTGTTGGGGGTTTCTACTATTTTGGGGTGTGGGTAGGATTGCTCTAGTTTAGTACTTTTCCTGCAAGAGCAAATACTAAGAACAGACAAAATCAAGCCTTGTAGCTGTCAAATGCTCTTCCAGGTGTAGTTTAGCACTCACTGCTCCTGAATTCAAGTTCCTCAATAATTTGCACATAAATGCTCACACGTGGTTTTAGTCTGGCTAAATCTTACGGATTATGTTTGCCCATGACTGGAAGGTCCCATCTCTGTCCCAGCTCCTGCCAACCTAGCAGTTCAAAAGCAAGATATTGCAAGTAGATAAATAGGTGCCACTTTGGTGGGAAGGTAAACAGCGTTCCATGCAGGAAATCATTATTTATTGACAGTGTGTGGTCTGCCATGTGTCTACGGAAACACGCCCACAGAAAAGTGCCAGGAAGTCATTATTTATTGACAGTGTATGGTCTGCCAGATGTCCACGGAAATCTCTGCATATGCAGACAGCGCTGGCTCTTTGGCTATAAACAAAGATGAGCACTGAACCCAATAATTGGATATGACTGGTTTTCGAACAAGGGCAACTTTTACCTTTATCCATATTTGCCGACTCCTGCCAACCTAGCAGTTCAAAAGCAAGAAATTGCAAGTAAATAAATAGGGACCACTTCGGTGGGAAGGTAACAGTGTTCCGTGTCTAGTCATGCCTGCCACATGACCATGGAAATGTCTGCAGAAGCAGACAGCGCTGGCTCTTCGGCTTTGAAACAGAGATGAGCACTGAACCATAGAGTCAGATACGACTGGCTTTCGAGCAAGGGAAACCTTTACCTTTACTTATGTTTTTATTGGTAATGGTTTTATCTTTCTTGTATTGTATCTATCTATCTATCTATCTATCTATCTATCTATCTATCTATCTATCTATCTATCTATCTATCTATATATATATATATATATATATATATATATATATATATATATATATATATATATATATATATATATATATATATATTCCATTGTTGCCGCCCTGAGTGGTGCGTTGCACTAGGAGGGTGGGGTAGAAATCAATTAACAACAACAACAACAACAGAAATTTTGGCAGTGGTGAGGCGCTATTTAAAAGTCATGAGATCTGCAATTATTTTAGCCTGAGAATTCAGAGAGAACACAATACTGGCTGAAGATTTAAGTGACATTATGACACCAAAGAGAAAGAATCTTTCCCTCCTGTATCTTTCCCTACATTGTGGGAGCTCATCAGTTTGCAAAGAATTGCTTGATAAAAGTATTTATTGGGCCCAGCTGGTATAAAAAAAAGGATAACAGGATTTCAATGGAAGCTAACCAGCAGGTTAGCACAGGAGACACAATTTCACCATTTTAAAAATCTCTGTTATTTCTTTAACTTGCCAATGAAAAATGAATTAGTTTGGCAAAACCTAGAGTTCTATATAGGATTATTAAAGGGCAGAAGATGCATTAAAGATGCATTAAAGCCCTGGACCCAACAGCTCTGTGGGTGAGACTGCCTTGTAAATAAGGGGTGGTGGTGTTTCTCACCAAAGTAAATCGGCAAGCATGTTTGAAGAGAGTCCTTCTCAGATCATCTCTAATTAATTAATTAATTAATTAATTTTATATACTGCTCATTTGGGATATTCTTCCACTCTGCGCAGTGTACAACAGTTAATTATTATTTTTACAGGTAACTATGAATTTTTATAATCAATTTATTTATAACATGTCTTCTGAAATTAACTACAAGTGCTACAAAAGAGCTGCTGCTGCCGAGCGGCCGCAACACCGTTGGCTCCCTCCCCTGACTCGCCCTGGTCAGGGGGGGTGGGAGCATGCTGCAGCTGCTTTGGGTTCCCGCCGTGGGGCTATGAAAGAGCTGCTGCCACTGAGCCGCCACAACACCATCGGCTCCCTCCCCTGACTCGCCCTGGTCAGGGGTGGGTGGGAGCATGCCGCAGCTGCCTTGGGTTCCCGCCACAGGGCTATGAAAGAGCCACCACCACTGAGCCACCGCAATACCATCAGCTCCCTCCCCTGACTTGCCCTAGTCAGGGGTGGGGGGTGGGAGCATGCTGCAGCTGCCCTGGGTTCCCGCTGCGGGGCTACAAAAGAGCCGCCACCGCTAAGCCACCGGAACACCATCAGCTCCCTCCCCTGACTCGCCCTGGTCATGGGTGGGGTGGGTGGGAGCATGCTGCAGCTGCCCTGGGTTCCTGCTGCGGGGCTACAAAAGAGTCACTGCTGTCGAGCCGCCGCAACAGCTTTGGCTCCCTCCCCTGACTCGCCCTGGTCTGGGTGGGTGGGAGCATGCTGCAGCTGCCTTGGGTTCCCGCCGTGGGACTACAAAAGAGCTGCCACCACCAAACTGCCACAACACTGTCGGCTCCATTCCCTGACTTGCCCTGGTCAGGGGGTGGGGGGTGGGAGCATGCCGCAGCTGCCCTGGGTTCCCACCGCGGGGCTGCAAAAGAGCTGCCGCCGCCGAGCCACCGCAACACCATCAGCTCCCTCCCCTGACTTGCCCTGGTCGGGGTGGGTGGGAGTATGCCGCAGCTGCATTGGGTTCCCGTTGCAGGGCTACAAAGGAGCCGCTACAACCGAGCTGCCGCAACATCGTTGGCTCCCTCCCCTGACTCGCCCTGGTCAGGAGGGGTGGGAGCACAGCTGTTGCCGGAGCACAGCTGCCATGTGGGCGGGACATCCTCTCTGTTCAACTGGGACGTTTTGAGCCACTGAACTCCGCTGTGGATGGCTGAGCTTTTTGGGCTCCGTCTTGGACTTGTAGCAGCCGAGGGTACTATTTGGTATTTAAATGCTAATTTGTATTGTGTTAGGATCTGTATTATACCTTGTAATTTTGTATCTTTAATATTGTAGAATTTGCCATATAGTGGAGAGTTCTATTGTAATTGTAACTCATTTGTAATTGTGGAGATTTCTATTGTAACTGTTTGTATTATTCTTCTTTACTTACATTGTACTTTGTTATTGGTTACTGTGAATGTTGTAAACCGCTTTGAGTCTCCCACTGGGATGAGAAAAGCGGTATAGAAATTTAAATAAAATAAAATAAATAAATATACATTCCTTAACATTTTAGTACCTTGTATTTGGCTTCAGGTTTTCGATGGGTAAATTAGTGCTTCCTGCAGTCTTGGTTGACCATCTGTTTCTGATGAAGTCATCATAAGATGCACTATAAACTAAATATCCTATTAAGAAAAGGAGACAATATAATAAGCATGAGATAATAAACTAAACCTATCATCTCTAATACCAACATGAGAATCATCACCGAAACAACATACAAATGTAATGTCGGAGACTGACCCTAATGTTAATGGAGGAGATTTTAATTGGATGACTGCTCATTTCTTTTATTGCTGGCCAAATCCTACTAAAGAGTTATACTTGTGTAAGAGAAATAGTTCTAGAACTGTGGTGGTTTAGTGGTTAAGATGCTGAACTTGACAACTGGGAAGGTCGGCAGGTGAGCAGTTCAAGACCCAAGTGCTGCACAACAGAGTGAGCTCCCGTCTCTGTCCCAGATCATGCCAACCTAGCAGTTCGAAAGCAATAAATAAATTGCAAGTAGATAAATAGGTATCCACTTTGGTTGGAAATTAACAGTGTTCCATGTGCTCTGGTGTCTAATCATGCCTGCCACGTGACCACAGAAACATATGCAGACACAGACAGTACTTGCTCTTTGGCTGTAAATGGAGGTAAGCACTGCACCCTAGAGTTAGATATGATTGGCTTATGAGCAAGGAAGAGCTTTACCTTTAAGGGAAATAGTATAAATTGAGATGACAAATTGCTGCTCCATAACAAGTTCCTGGTAGCACTCCTGGGTGCATGCCATGCTATTCAGGAATGCAGCAAGGGCCTTGTCAGTGAGCAGCACTTTTCTGCCAAGTCTTATGTGTTTTCCTTTACATAAGCATGCATCGGCAATAGCATTCTGGCCCTTGTGTTTTTAATTATGTTTGGTTTTCATTTGGTTTAATATTTTAATTAAGATTTCTCAATGTACAGGGTGCTATGCTTATGCTTATTCAATTTATACCCCACCCTATTCAGCACATGGCTGACTCAGGGTGGCCCGAAAGTCTCTACCCATCCTCTTCGTGGGCATGTGCCCTGCCCCTCTGCCCAGCAGTCCAATGGGAGTGCTTCCTCCATCCTCCCAGCACAGAGTTCGCCCCACCTCTCTGCCTTGCAGCCCAATGGGAGCGCTTCCTCCCTCCTCCAGCAGAGCCCTACTCTCCTTGTGGCTGGGTAGGGACGTACAGGCTACCCTGTAGATGATAAATAGAATACATAAATGAAACTGTTCGGAACAGGGACATCCATTGGATTGGGGTATTTCAACTGGAAGTTAATTCCTATCTTTCCCAGAAATTGAGAGAAAGTGCTGAAGGCTAAGGGTGCCTCAGATGTCATCTTACAAGGCTACAGTTTCTGGCTAGCTAGTAACCCCTGAATTCCACATCAGTATCGTGGCACTCTTTTGATAGACATGTTTCTTCTTTTAATATAATTCTATATATTTTCCACAACAAAGCATATCCCCACCTCCACCCCCAAATCTAATGTAATACACACTGAACCAATATAAATAAATAAATCAAATGTCTAGTTTATATTCAATAGCCCCATGACTTCTTTTCTTCTTAGTATAGTTCTGAGTGGCTCATCTAAAATGAGTGCACAAGACACTGTTACCTTTCTCACCGAAACAGTACCTATTTATCTACTTGCAATTTCTTGCTTTTGAACTGCTAGGGTACACAAAATAATTTGGGATGCTAAAAAAAGTACAGTGTCACAGCAATTTAAAAATGGATGAGTAGACAAATCCCCTCTCATAAAAAAAAAGCTGAAAAGTTTTTACAAAAGCAAGGATGAGAATTACATTGGCCAGTATCTTATTGTGCATTAATCATATTGAATGTAGGTTGTGGAAGTGGCCAATTTCTGATGTACTGGTGGCACCACCTTTTATTTATAGGATACCAGCCATTACATTATATACGTGCAAATTGGGCAAGTAAAATTGCACTTGTTGTCAAGATGAATTAGGCTCTTCAAGTGGGGGTAAAACAAAAAGAAAATTAGAGATGTTGGAGTTGTTTTTGCTGTCTGTTACTTTTGGTGTTAGAAGTTCATCTTACAGTGGTACCTCGGATAAAGTCCGATTCGGATAAAGTTGTGGTTTTCATGCACACGTGATGCATCACATAAAGTCCAAAACCGCTTTAAAATGGACGTTATCTAAGGTATTTGGTATAGGAACATTGGATAACATCCTTTTTTTTTATCTAATGCATCGCCCATTTGAATTGGATAAAGTCCAAAATCGAATATTGTCCAAATGTGTGGAACGGAGTTTGGACGTTATCCAAGGTTCTACTGTATTCTTAAATTTGTGCTGTTGTTATTATTCTTTTGTTATTACTACTTTTATTACTAGATTCTGCTCCTAGCCAACGTGTCAAAGCTCTTCTCAGAGAGGTGAAAGTATCCATCCAGTGTTGTTTTCCCTTATTACTGAAGTGTGCCTTGAATTATGTTGGGTCACACTGAAACACTCTACCACAAACACCATCTGTAAATAGGTCAGCAAATTTGGGTGTTGAATTGCTTCACACTACAAGAGAGGTTTCTTTCCTTTCTGCTTTGTTCTGTGCTGACAGCTAAGCTGATGTCAGGGGTGTTCTAGTTGTACATTCTCCCATAGGAAGGGGGCTTGTTTCAGAAAATAAACAGATGAGGTTGACAGATCTGGAAGGAAGCAATTTGCAAAAAAAAAAAAGTAAGAAAAGAAGAGAAGTGGGAAGTTTGTGTCTGTACTCTGCAGATCTGGGGTTCCCAACTTATGGACTGTGGGCTAGCCCTGGGCTGTGGTCAGGGCCGCCATCAGGGCAGTACTACCAGTACTGCTGTATAGGGCCTGGAGCTGACAGGGGCCCTGCCGCTGCTAGCCATAACTATGTGTATGTGTGTATGGGGGCAATAGGATTGCTCAGTATGGGGCCCAGAAATTTCTGATGGCGGCCCTGGCTGCAGCACCATTCCATCCAGCCTCTGCTGCTGCCACACCCGCCGCACTGGGAAGTGGAAGTGGACACATTTACGTCAGCTGTAAAACATAATCATGCATGCATAAGCATGCCCGTGGCTGTCATAAAAGTGGAAGGGACTGCATTTATGACAGCCATAAATGTGCCCACTTCTGCTCCTGGGGGCATGGTCAAGCCCGCGGCATAATAAAGGTTGGGAATCCCTGCTGTAGATTTATTAAATTAATTGAATCAGTGAGTGGGGAAACACCTTCTAAATGGGAGCCAATTGAACATGTGGATCAGCTCTCATCCTTCGATTATTATTTTTTTTGGGGGGGGGGAACCTGATCTCTTTAGTCTTATAAATACAGCAGTTTAATGTATACTAAAAGGATACTCCAAAAATTCAAAGCCTCTCTGCTTTATAGGTCCAATGTTACTACTTGTTATACAATTAAAACAGATTGATCTAAAGTAAGATTGGATTACCGGACTGATAATGTCTACCTGCTTCAACATCTCAAAGAGAGTTACCAGGTGCAATGGCAAGGTGCCAGATAATGAAAAGATAACATAATCCAGATGCAATACTGAATGAAAACAGCACCTAGGACCGGTTAATCTTGATTTATCGCATGAAAATTCCATTGTGAGTTGTGAATGTTGCTATTTGATGTGAGCAAGTAAAGCACATACAGATCTGATAATTCCCGTATGTGTTGAAAACTTGAATTTGTATGTATTTATCTGGGAATTTTCGCTGAGTGTTGTTTGATCCTTTCCTGGAGAAACAAAAATATGGGGAGCAGTACTGTTGAAAAAATGTTATAATGTTGTGTGTGTTTTTGCAGGCTGATATCACTATTCCGCTATCTGAATACAGCCTGAGTCTTTTCATGCCAACAATGTTGACAATCTCTGGGCTTCTAGTGTTTGATTAATGGATATTTTCCCCTGTCTTCCTCCCTTGATTTGAAAGCCATAATGGCACTCAGCCGAAATTGATAAAGCTAGTCAATTTCAACAAAAGTGACATGAAGTGACTAAATGGGAAACCTCCCTAGCTGCCGACGTTGTACATGGCAGGATCAATACAGCAAGCCATTTTACCCTGCAAGGAACAAAAGAGCTAACAGGTCTATGCTCTTCTTAGATGATTTCCCCCCCAAAGAAAAGACAATATCTGAGTTGATCCTATGCAGAGATTAAGCTGCTTCATGCTCTGATGAATAATATACTCTGTCCCCTCTCTCCTTGTTTCTACTCAGAAATGACATAAAAGCAACCAAAATGGTGAAAACAGTGTTAAGGCTGTACTGGCAGCGTTCTGAAATGAAGGAAGCAGTAATTTCTGTTAAGTGTCATTTCTCATACATTGTCTGCAGATCTTTCTCAAGGATACGCTTCTCCCCACCACCCTGTCCCCACTTCACTCAGCCACCACCTATGAAGCATAAGCTCTCTGGTTTATTGCTCCTTTGTCTTTACTGTCACAGTGGTATTAATGTCACCCAAACTCTGGCCACAGACACACCCCTCTCCTCCCTCCATAGCACATCTGACCAATCTGCATGGAAACACACCACCACCACCGTTGAACCATATTGGGATAAAAAAAGTTGAAGCCTTCCAGTGTCACATGGAAAAAAACCACGTTGTTTATTTTGCATTTCAAGGCAAAGGTTATACCACCCTGATGCTGCCCATCTTTTAGGCACTTTTCAAACATGTCTTTCAAATTTTTCAATGATACTTTTATAAGTGCAATAAAAGTAAAGGTCACACTTGCTCAAAAGCCAGTTGTACCCAACTCCAGGAGGTGGGGCTCATCTTCATTTACAACCAGAGCCAGTGATGTCTGCATCTGCAGATATTTCCGTGTCATGTAGCAGGCATGACTGGACACCAGAGCTCATGGAATGTGGTTACCTTCCCACCAAAGTGGTACCTGTTTATCTCCTTGCAATTTCTTGCTTTCAAACCGCTAGGTTGGCAGGATGGGAGCTCACTCCATGTGCAGCACTCAGGTCTTGAACTGCTGATTTGCCGACCTTCCAGTCATCAAGTTCAGCATTTTAACCACTAACCCACCACAGTCCCCATATAAGTACAACAGGAAACAGTAAAAAAAAGAGAGAAGAACACGGAATTGCTACTGGACCAAAGACTTCCACATAGATTATAGTGTATAAATCTTTTTGTACAGTATGATGTACAAATCTAATGTAAAAATTATTGTAATCTGCTTTGTGGAATCTATTGACATAGCCTCTCTAAATTGAATGAATGAATGATTTAATACAGTAAAAGATCAATATCCAAATATATAGATATACCAAAACACAAAATATTTCATTCACATTCATGCAAGACAAATACATAATACAATAAAATGCCAACTTACGTAACCGCAAGTTATGTAAAATTCGACTTAGTGCTAAAACCATGTCCCGATTTACATAAATGTCCCAATTTACGTAACATGATTTCCTATGGGTTTGCTTCAATTTATGTAAAACATTCATTTTTCCTATGGGTTTGCTTCAATTTACATTATAATTCATTTTCCTATGGGTTTGCTTTGATTTATGTAAAAAACTGTACAGTAATACCTCATACAAAGTCCACTTCGTACAACATCGAATTCATACAACATCGTCTGATTCCTTGAAAAAAGTTGCCTCATACAAAGTCGCTGGGACTTTGGATGAAGCATTGGGGTTTTTCCCCAGGATGGTTTGTCCCCTAAAACCAGGGTTGTTTGACATGTTTTTGTAATGTATTTAGCCTTTAGACAATGATTTCTTAAAGTTCTGTCAGTTTCCTATCTGTTTCCTTGACTTTGTCCTGAAGTCTGTGCTGTTACAGTACAATGTATCTCTATGGAAACGACGTTGTATGAAGCACCGCGGCAAGGATTTGGACGTTGTATGAGGCATCACAGCTAGGATTTTGCATGCCTCATACAAAGTCCAAATCTGTATAAAGTCCAATCTTGTGGAACCAAGTTTGGACATTGTATGAGGTATCACTGTATTACACAAAAATCCTACGGAACGGACTTTTTACATAAATCAGGGTTTTACTGTAGTTTAAAAAATCATAATGGAGGTAATAAGCACTGCTGATTAACAACCTCTTTGAAAATTCCCTCCATTGGTTAAAATGAGTCATCAAGTTGTTAAAAGCATCTTTTCAAATATTTTAACAGCAGCGGCGAGAAAATTCACCATATCAAATAAAAAAACCTTTGCTATGCTCTGACAAAAATATCAGAATATAATGTGTCTCTGAGTGACCAGGGGAGTACCTTTAAATAAGGTTCTATAAAACTCCTCCGTATAGTTTGGTGTATGCAAACCAAGACACAGGACACAGCCTCGGGCTGGGTTAACTCAGGTTTATTGCATCGTGGACAGAGGGAACATGAGGTAATGGCGGATCGATAGCTCTTTATATACAGTAGTAATACATTTGAACGTGGTGCCATGGTAGCCCATTGGCTACTGTCTGCGTGACGTCATTGCGGGTCACGCCCTTCTTGTCCAGGTGTAGGTGGTGGCGGGAAAACTTCCCGCGCTGTTGCCTTTGATGAGTTCGGACCAAGAGAGCTTGGACGCTCGCTGCTGCCAGCTGGTGGTCATTAGCTCGCGTCCTATTACAGGGTTTATATGATACAGCTGAAGGTTACATTGTTGCTATAGGCAAGGTTACATTGGCTCAGATACATTGTAATCCATGTGGAAGGTAAAACCATCAGAACACAACACCCCTCCCCCCTAGGACGAGACAAAGTCTCGAGCCCACACTTAAACACACTCCCCCCCCCTAGGAGACAAAGTCTCTCAGCCAAGATGGCTTATTTCGAACACGCTGGGGTCTCGATGTGGGCTGCCTTTCCCCGGGTTTGCTACTTTCTCTTTGTCCCCTGGTTTCCTGTCCTGTAATTGGAGAGGGAGACTCGTTAGTGACTTGCCGCGGCTCCGCGGCGTTGTTGGGAGGTGTGCTCTTTCTTAGGGAGGAACCGGGGGCACTGGGGGCTAACGAAAAACCCCTCTTCTCGCTTGGATGGGTGGGGGAACACTCCTGAAAACCCCCCCGGCTCGCAAAATCAAACTCAAAATTACAATCGGGGGCAGCGGTCGCGAACTCCTCTCCCCCTTCCCCGGCCTCTGATAGGACTGGTGTATCAAAAGGGTATGAGTCGGTGCCGCTGCTTCTGCCTTCCCCCCTTGCTTGGGACTGTTGTCCGCTGCTGTCTCCCCCTTGGGTTAAGCGGGTGGGGGAGAACCCTAACGCTGAATCCTGTTGCTGAGCCCCACTGACTGGCCTACTCACTCGGTGCCTCAGTTGGTCTGCGTGCCTCCTCCAGAGGAGGCCGGTGTGAGTCTCGACCCGGTACGACACTGGCCCCGTCTGTTCTACAACCGTCCCTGGTACCCAGGCTGGCCCTGCGCTGGAATAGTTCCTGCAGTGAACAGGGTCGCCGGCGGCGAAACCTTTCGAGACTGCCAACCCTATGTTTTTCCCTTTATCCTCGACTCTCGTCGGGTCTAGCCTGGACAGGATCGTGGTCAGTTTTCGCCGCATCAAGAGCTCTGCCGGCGAGTAGCCTGACGCTAAGGGGGTTACCCTATACGCTAAGAGGAACTGGCATACTTGGTGATTCAGGTCCCCCGGGCCCATGCGCCGCAGCGCCTCCTTTGTTGTACGCACCAGCCGTTCCACTTGGCCATTCGTGGCCGGGTGAAACGGCGCGGATGTGACATGCCGAATGGCGTTTGCCTCCATGAATGCCCCGAACTCAGCGGAGGTGAAACAACTAGCGTTATCGCTGACTAAAGTGTCGGGTAAACCGAACGTGGAAAAGACTCTCCTTAGCTGGCTAATTGTCGTGGCGGAGGACGTGCTCTTTACTGGGATAACCTCCAGCCACTTGGAGAACGCATCCACCACCAGGAGAAACATGGTTCCTCGGAATGGGCCAGCGAAATCTACGTGCACTCTGGACCATGGCCCCCTTGCTGTGTCCCATTCCCTATGCGGAAGACGGGCCGCCTCTGGTCGGGATCCCTGGCATGCCTCACAAGTGCCGACCATGTGCTCAATGTCCACGTCCAGCTGTGGCCACCAGAAGTAACTCCGGGCCAGCGCCTTTGAACGAACTATGCCCGGGTGGCTGACGTGCAGCAGTTCGAGCACCCTCGGCCGCAGGGACGTAGGGACCACCACCCGTTGGCCCCACAAAAGGCACCCCCTCTCTAGGGACAACTCTAGCTTTTTCCGAAAAAATGGGTCGAATTCTGTACTCGGGGACGATGCCGGCCACCCCTTCTGTACCCATGAACTAACTTTCTCCAGCGTTCTGTCCTTGCCTGTCGCCCTAGCAATGTCGGCTGGTACTATTGGGGGTGCGTCTAAGACCTCAATTAGCAACACCTGGCGGTCTCTTTCTACTCTCGCCTTTTGGTCGTCCGACAAGGGCAAAGGAGATCTCGACAGTGCATCAGCATGGCTGATCTCCTTTCCGGGCCGGTACTCCAACTCATGTTGGTATGCGTTGAGAAAAATAGCCCATCGCAGCATTCTCGAGGACAGGATCTGCGGCGTGGGCTTGCTTGCCGTGAAAATCCCTAACAGTGGCTTGTGATCGGTCACGATTTTGAACGGGCGGCCATACAAAAAATCGTGAAATTTTTTAGTTCCCGCTACTATTGCTAATGCCTCCCTGTCGGTTTGTGCGTAATTGCGCTCCGCTTGGGACAGGGACCTTGAATAAAACGCTACCGGGGCCTCCCTTCCGTCATCCAACATGTGGCAAAGCACCGCCCCCACCCCCACCGGGGATGCATCACAGACTAGGACCACTGGCCGTTTGGGGTCGAAATGCGTCAGGATTGCCTCAGATGTTAGGAGTTGCTTTAGCTCTTTGAACGCCCTCTCGTGCTCGTCACCCCACATCCATGTCTCCTCCTTTTTAAGTAACCGATGGAGCGGTTCGGCCACGGACGCCTTCCGCGGGAGGAATGTATGGTAAAAATTGAGGAGCCCCAGGAAAGACTGTAGCTCGGTTTTGGATGTGGGGCGAGGGGCCTTTTTTATGGCTGCTACTTTGGATTTAGACGGCTTAATCCCCTCGGGTGTGATCCGGAACCCTAAAAACTCGACCTCAGTTTCGAAAAAGACACATTTGTCCTTCCTCAGTCTCAGCCCCGCTTTCTCGAACACGGTTAGTACTTTGTCCAATCTCTTTGCCAGTTCAGCCTCACTCCCCCCTGTTATCAACACGTCATCAAAATAAGGCAACACCCCCTCCAGTCCCTTCAGGAGGCGTTCCACAAGCGACTGAAAAAGGCCGGGTGCCGAGTTCACGCCGAACTGTAAACGCGACACCTGGAACGCCCCTTTATGTGTAACTATCGTTTGTGCCGCGGCCGTGGCGGGGGTCACAGGAAGTTGCTGATAGGCTTGTGCCAAATCGAGTTTAGCGAAACACTTTCCCCCATTCAGCCTGGCCAAAAGGTGGCTGATCACCGGCACCGGGTATGCATTAGGGCGGATCGCCTTGTTAATTGTACACTTATAATCAGCGCAAATGCGCACCTCCCCGTTAGCCTTTAGAGCCGTTACAATTGGAGTTTCCCACTCCGCGGAATCAACAGGAATAAGAATCCCCTGGCCCACCAGTTTGTCCAGTTCCGCCTCTATCTTGTCCTTGAGTGCGAACGGCACCCTGCGCGGTTTGAGTCTTATCGGGCGGACCTCCGGGTCTAGGTCGAAGGCTACAGGGGGTCCCTTGAACTTTCCGAGTCCTTTCTTAAAAACGGCGGGATGCGCATCGCAAACCGCTTGTATTGGGTCCACCCCCACTGTATGCACTCCCCCTATGAACAAACCTAAGGGCTGAAACCACTGTGTCCCTAGGAGGCTACAACTTCCCCCCTTAAGGACAACTAGGGGCAGTTCCGCAGAATGTCTCTTAAAATTGACCCGAAAATTCCCGACCCCCAACACCGGAATGCTGTTTCCCTGTACGTCTCGTAGCGTGGACCTCAACGTTTTAAGTTTGGGCCGCACGTGGGGGTCGATTTTCAAGAACTCTTTCTGGGGAATTATAGAATAGGAGGACCCCGAGTCAATTTCCATCCTAATAGGGGCCCCTTGTACTAATACCTCAACGAAGTAATGGGACTGTCCCGCGGACACGCTGAACACTGGGGCGTCGTCCTCGCTGTCGTCCGAGACGCGGCCCACGCCATCCTGCTTCCTCGTGGTCTGGGCGCCATCTTTGGGCCTCGCTGGACGGTCCGGTCTGGCCGAACGGTCTTGTGACTGCCTCCGGCCCTCCTTCCGTTTTCTGCATGCCTTGGCGATGTGCCCCCGACGGCCGCAGGTGTAACACTCGGCCTTCCTGAACGGGCATCTCGCGCGCTCATGGGCCGCTCCGCAACCCTCGCAGCGTCGACCACCCTTTCGGACCTTCTGGACCTCCTCGCCGTCGCTGCCTTCCGTAGACGACTTTGAGGCCCGTCGAGTTGCGTGCACCGACTGTCCGGACTTCCCGTGCACCGAATTTTCCACCTTGCCGGCTCTAGGACGCCACTCACGCCACTGGTGCATCTCGTCCACTCCAGCATTCGTGGACTCTGCGGCTTCCGCGGCCTCTACGACCTCTGCCAGCGTGGGTGGCGGCTCCTTGTTCATCAAGCTGCGCTGCACCTCCTTGTCTTTCAGGCCACACAGCACTCCGTCCCTGAGGGCCATCTCTAGGATGTCGCCCCATTTACAGGGGGCGGCGGCTACCCTCATGGCGGCCACGAATGCCTCAACCGACTCGTCCGGCGCTTGGACTCGCCTCCAAAACGCGCTCCGAGCGGGAAACATTGCCCTCGAGGGACGGAAGCGCTCTCGCAGCAGCTTCATGATGTCGTCCGCCTTAAATTCGCTCACCTTCTTCGGAGCGATGATGCCCACCAGCGTCCGCTTGGTTTCCATCCCGAGCATTCTGGTGAGGATGGCCCTCTTCCTCTCCTCGTCGTCTCCTTTGACTTTGAGTTCCACCAGTGCCGCCTGGAAGTCCATCTCAAGCAGCTCCCAGTCTTGCGGTTTGGTGATGTTGAACCCGCTCTGTGCCCTGGCTGTTCCGTGGGGATCCATCATCCCACCTTCGTCGCCAATTTGGTGTATGCAAACCAAGACACAGGACACAGCCTCGGGCTGGGTTAACTCAGGTTTATTGCATCGTGGACAGAGGGAACATGAGGTAATGGCGGATCGATAGCTCTTTATATACAGTAGTAATACATTTGAACGTGGTGCCATGGTAGCCCATTGGCTACTGTCTGCGTGACGTCATTGCGGGTCACGCCCTTCTTGTCCAGGTGTAGGTGGTGGCGGGAAAACTTCCCGCGCTGTTGCCTTTGATGAGTTCGGACCAAGAGAGCTTGGACGCTCGCTGCTGCCAGCTGGTGGTCATTAGCTCGCGTCCTATTACAGGGTTTATATGATACAGCTGAAGGTTACATTGTTGCTATAGGCAAGGTTACATTGGCTCACATACATTGTAATCCATGTGGAAGGTAAAACCATCAGAACACAACATATAGCAAGATAAAAAGGGCAAAGAATGCCCTCCAAATTAAGAATTAACAACTAAATCATGTGTTTCCTTCTGTTCAGTTAACAACCACTAATTACCAAGGCAACATTAAACACACGTAGTCTGTATTAGCGTACCTGTGACCAGATCCCCCTGTAAAGGCTTAGCCCAGTCCAGAATCACAAAAGAATGGCAGCCTTCCACAGCTACAATAGTGATATTGTGAGGGATGTTCGGAGGACGCATTTCTTTGTTCTTTAGAACATTGGGTATAATTTCATCCAGGCTTTCTACTTGGAAGTGGTCTAACGCCTCTGTTAATGAGCATGGAGCTCCTGGGTCTTTGTTTAGATAAGTCACATAAGGAGCTGGAAGAAAACACAGAAAGAGAGCATTCATTCTAAAAGTATATGTTAAAAAGTCCTGACATTCAATTACTATAACTGAAACGGCAAAGCAAGATAAAGTATACATTTGCTTTTTAAACACAGCTGATTAGACATTAATTTCCTGGAATTAGAATCTGTGTATTTTCCTGCAATATGCTAACATTTTCAAGTCTGCAAACTTTTGCCATCTGGAAAGCTTCTAGGCTGGTCTTACAATTCACATAAACATAGAGCTTCGGAAACCAGCAGAATGACAAACATTCATTGCAACTTCGCTATAGGATGAGGAAAGTGCTAGATGAGAGAACAAGCAATTGGCACATAACTTGTGTATGTTTCTAAGCTCAAAACCAATGTCTGATGCACTAGCGTTGTTAAGCTAAGGCTCAGCAACTAGTAGCCCATGGCCTAAATCTGGCCTTTTCAGATTCAGAAGACCCACTACACCCAGTGGCAAACCAAAAGCGAGATAGGTACATAGAGTTGATATGATACTTTCACCATTCTTACCGTATTTATTCGAGTATAACGCGCACTCGTGTATAACGCGCACCCCTAATTTTCCATGAAATCTCGGTATAAAATTTTTTTCACACCACGCATTGAAATTGATATAAGAAACGTGCCTACTCTTGCCGGCTCTTGAGTCGCGCGGCGCGGGAGCACGGGTGGCTGGCGGTAGCGCCTCCCCCAGAGGGTTCCCGTACCGTTCCAGTGGGGCAGCGGCGGGTGGAGCTCCTGGGCGCTAGACGACAATTGGGGAGGAGGGCCGCAGCGTGCTCCGTGCCTACCTGGTGCCGGCTTCAGTCGCGCGGCCCGGGAGCGCGGGTGGCTGGCGTTAGCGCCTCCCCCTTACCGTTCCGGCGGGTGCGTGCAGGTGAGCGGCGGCGGCAGCGGGACCTGGGCGCCTGCCGCCGCCTGGGAGGAGGGCCGCGGCGTGCTCCGTGCCTACCCGGCGCCGGCTTCAGTCGTGCGGCCCGGGAGCGCGGGTGGCTGGCGTTAGCGCCTCCCCCTTACCGTTCCGGCGGGTGCGTGCAGGTGAGCGGCGGCGGCAGCGGGACCTGGGCGCCTGCCGCCGCCTGGGAGGAGGGCCGCGGCGTGCTCCGTGCCTACCCGGCGCCGGCTTCAGTCGCGCGGCCCGGGAGCGCGGGTGGCTGGCGTTAGCGCCTCCCCCTTACCGTTCCGGCGGGTGCGTGCAGGTGAGCGGCGGCGGCAGCGGGACCTGGGCGCCTGCCGCCGCCTGGGAGGAGGGCCGCGGCGTGCTCCGTGCCTACCCGGCGCCGGCTTCAGTCGCGCGGCCCGGGAGCGCGGGTGGCTGGCGTTAGCGCCTCCCCCTTACCGTTCCGGCGGGTGCGTGCTGGTGAGCGGCGGCGGCAGCGGGACCTGGGCGCCTGCCGCTGCCTGGGAGGAGGGCCGCGGCGTGCTCCGTGCCTACCCTTGAGGCTCGTTTAAAAGAGGCGCGCACCCAGTCCTCGTGTATAACGCGCACCCAAACTTTGAGTCCTTTTTTGGGTATAAAATTTTGCGCGTTATACTCGAATAAATACGGTATTTTGTAAACAGCAGTGAAAGAATCACCAGGGCTGGCCTAATATTTTGGTGCCTGAGGTAGAACAGCTGATACCACATACATGCTCCCCTGCCAGAAAAAAAGTAAATAAAGTAAAAGCTGACCAAATTACTTTTGACCTGAGACAAGGGTTCTCAATGTTTTCAGGTCGCAGGCCTGACCATGCTGATCGGGCCGGTTACATGGTTCCTCCCACCCATAAGTGGAGGTAAAACATGTGCAGAACCCATTTACAGCAGTGTTCTGCGCATGTGTGGGCATGTTTTACTTCCACTTCTGGGGGTGGTGTGGGCCAGATGAATTAGCATTGGGGGTCGGGTCTGGCCCATGGGCCATAAGTTGTAAATGCCTGACCTAAGAGATACAAATTAATACCAGTAACTCTTCCCATTCCTGGCAGTAAAAATACTGTAATGAATATTCAAATAGCTAACAATTTGCTGCCCAGTGGTGTGCTGGTCCACAGGGATACAAGGACTCATCCTGGTGCACCCCAATAACTGGTGCCCCCCAGAGTCAAGCAGAGATAATGGGAATGTATGGGATTTCTCACCCAACCCCCCCAATAGGCACCCCCATCACTTCCTGTCCACCACCACCCCAAGACGCCCAACACACCCCTGTTGCTGCCGATTTGTTACAACCAAATTCCTTTGTCAGCCATCACTGCCTCACTCTGCCTTATGGTAAGGCTACTCTGAGGAGGATAACCACCTTCCATGAATACAGTAAAATTAAAGCCTGCTGATCAAATATTAAGGGCATTTGATGTCACAAGCCCTACTTTGAGAGGGTTTTCTTTTCAGAAGGAGGTGTGGCTGTGAAAAGAATAAAGCCTCCAGTGAGACAGATGGTGATCCAGAGCTGGCTGGAGGATGACCTTATGAAATAAATCACTGACTTGTTTGGACCCAGGAGTTACCAGCCACTAGCTATCAATCTGTTCTTGTGAGTTGCCTTGGTGATTCCAAGAAAATAATACCAGGGCAGTTTCTTTTTTAACAGGAAGCCAACCTAGCAGTTCTAAAACAAGAAATTGCAATTAGATAAATAGGTCCCACTTCGGTGGGAAGGTAACAGCATCTAGTCATGCCTGCCACATGACCACAGAAACATTTGCAAATGCAGACAGCGCTGGCTCTTTGTCTGCAAACAGAGATGTGCACTGCACCCTAGAGTCAGATATGACTCACTTTCAAACCAGGACATCCTTTGCCTAAGCCATGAAGCCTTCCAGTCTCCAGGTAAGCCACATTTAGGTGTCTGTATGTGTGGGATGTATGATGGAATTTGTCAACAGGAGAATTCTGGGAGCTGAAGTCCAAATATCATTTGTTACATCATTTTTAACAAATATATACAATTTTATATGGGGAAGATCATGAATTGCAAATATGAGTATGGTTTAACTTTATTGTAATTATTATACTTGTTTATTCATGTACACTACTCAGAATGACAATTTATGTCAGTTGGGCAGTATAGAAATATAATCCATCGCAGGGTTCCCAACCTGTAGGCCCCCAAGCAAGCAATAACAAAATGTTTGCTGAGGGGGAGTTGCTTCAGTTATGCTTCACTGCAATATTCAAAAATAATTTTCTTGGGAATTTTCATAGAGGCAAGGATAACCGTCACATCAATATTAGGTTAGAATTAATAGAATTATATTCTGAAAAATCTGTTTTAATGTTTTTTTTACCCAATTAAAATGCTTTTTTATTCAAGTAGTGACCTAAAAGTTTACTTGGCTACTCAAAAAAGGGATTGCAACTTGAAAAATGTTGGGAAACGCTGGTGCAGATGGTACTTCCTGAAGAAATTTTATGCCTAAGAAGCATTGCAGCAAGAAATGAGGCCTGGAACGCTATACAGTTTTGGATGACTTTGTCTGGTTACAGGTGAGTAAAATACAGATATCTGCAGGAATAAGTCTCTGGGCTGAAACTCTCAGTATACTGCCTGGAGAATTATGGGAGGTGAAATCACAAACAAACATGAAAGTCGTATCCCTAATATTCACCCTGAACAGAGCTGATGAATTAATGAGCAAATTTATTATCATAAAGGTCACACTCTGAAAGAGATGTTACTGCTAGTCACTGGAAATGTTTATTCAGTTACAGTTTACAGATTTTGTTAGAAGGGTAGATTTTTTCCTCTCCTTCTGAACATCATTAAGTGTTTATATGAACAATAGTTTTAGTTTATCTTGCTAAATTTCATCCCTCCAGCGAGTTATTTTCTAGCATATGTCATATATTTATCTTTAGACACTCCAAGCACTTTCTATTCCTAAACAACTGAGAGGAGAGGAAGGCCATTCAACAGCTTGACAGCAGAACATTCTTGACTGGCATAAAAGCACTTTACTTGATTTTTTAAAAAATTGGATGGTTACCAAGGCCAAATGACATCTAAAGTGTTGGTGTTGGAAATTTTACATCACTGCCTACCCGCCCCCCACACTCACGTTTACTTCAATCAACACTGCCAGGAAGAACTATCTGTCATCAGCCTGGGCAAAAGCAGTTCCTCACTTGTTCCAGTGAGTTTCTGGAAACAGCACATCAGAGACAACACCTTCTCCTGTTCAGATTGTTTGAAAACTGCCACAGTGCATAGCATTCATAGGTGGACAGTGAAAAAATACAACTCACAGCTGGGTATTTATGTACAGCCCTTCTGTGAGGTTTTTCCAAGAGGATGAGGGGAAAGATTTGCTGGGACTCCTTGCTCATGGTCACTTACGTTCTGGTGACCTCCAGACTAGATTATTGCAATGTGCTCTACATGGGGCTGTCCTTGATGACCATTCGGAGGCTACAGCTGTCCAGAATGCAGCAGCCCCGGTGGTGATTGGGTTGTGGGCGTTATGCCCATGACTCATCACTGCTTCAGGAGCTGCACTGGTTGCCAGTTTGTCTCCGGGTGCAATTCAAGGTGCTGTTTTTGACCTTTAAAGTCCTATATGGTAGTGGGCCAGGATACCTAAGAGACCGCATCGCCCTAAGGACATCTGTCCGTCCAATCAGAGCGGACCGGAGGGGCTCTCTAATTGTTCCATCAGCCAGAGGGGCTCGCCTCTCTGGCACAAGGAGGAGGGCCTTCTCCATATCCGCACCGGCTCTCTGGAACCTCCTGCCGACAGAGTTAATCTCCGGACGGAATTGCTGCCTTCCAGAAAAGAACTCAAAACCTGGCTGGCAGGCCAAGTGTGTTGTGCAGGTGGAAAGGTAACCTCCATTGGGTGGCTGGTATAGAAAATAATTCCTTTCCCCATGGTTCCTTCGGTCCCTGCACTCTTTTTTAAGGGGGTGGGTAGTTTTAATTAATTTTTAACATGCTTTTAATTGTGATTGTGAACTGCCCTGAGTCAGCCTCAGCCGAGCGGGCGGTGTAGAAATCTAACAATTACATTAAAAAATTCAGAAACATGCTTCTTCTGCTTCTCTACCCACAATAATCAGGGTATTGTCTGGTTGAAGACAATACTTCCAAGCCATCATCCCCAGACCTTTTCTTTTTTGCCATGCTGGTTCTCTGTTGTCCTGTTCTTTCCTCATTCAATACCTGTTCCATGTCTTTTGTCAACTCCGCTCATTGAAACCTTGAGGGCCAGTATCTTGATTCTCTCCCTGTGCTGATTCCCTCTCTGTCCTCTGATTTGCCTTTCAGCTTTCTTCCCCTTTTTTGTTCTATGTCTGCTACTAGACTGACTTTTCTCCTTTGCTCCTCTATTTGTGTTCATCTGCCTTCTTCTTCTACTCTCTTTATCTGTTTGTCAAAATCTTCCATAGGGTGGATGACATTCATCCATAGGGTGGATGACATTCATTTTCATTTTGGCCTTTGAAAAGTGTGCCTTCAGTGACAAACAATATCTGATTCTAAATACTTTTCTCAGCTTCATTCTGCTAGTGTATTACACATTAAAACGTGGAAAGTGCTGCCAAATTGCTCTTATATGATTTAACTATAGGCATGGCCATCTTTCAGGACAGATGGTAGCCCTCAAAAAACTGCCCAATTATCTTCCAGAAAGATTTTAGGTTTTATATAAAAGTCACCTCCCTAGGAACAAAGTATACATGATGTTAAACAAATTGAATCCTTCCTTGAAAGCTGGTGTTTGCTTTGGGGCAGAATCTCTGGTTATACCACAACACAGGTTAAAATGTTCTTATACACATAAAAGTGGTAACTTTACTAAACAGTT
This sequence comes from Bradypodion pumilum, assembly GCA_035047305.1. Taxonomy (NCBI): domain Eukaryota; kingdom Metazoa; phylum Chordata; class Lepidosauria; order Squamata; family Chamaeleonidae; genus Bradypodion; species Bradypodion pumilum. The sequence goes on from JAWDJD010000001.1 coordinate 97,421,111, forward strand.
ATATCTGTCTGATACCATCATTCTTCTTCCTCTTCTGCCGTATATGAATCTGAATATTGGCGATCCTCATAGCGATCACCCATGAAGACTGTCTTGAGAATATAATGCCGTGGCCTTTTATCTGCCTTCTGCATCGCAGCATGACCACCATACAACTGATCCAGTTCCGCGAGTCACTTTCTGGTCCTGAGTCCTTTTGTCATGCAAAGTCCTCCTCAGCCCCAGGCCAGTATTGATGAAGCTGCTGCCTTACATCGAGATGGATTCATCACAACTGTCATAGACTAACTTTATTCAAAAGAAACCTGAGATTTGTGCTTTGATGAGATACTTGGAAACTGTGGTTCAAAGGAGCTCTCTAGAAGAGAATTCTGAATGCACCAATATATACGTGCCAGGAGTCCTTGAGACAGAGACGTGATAATTGGTGTAAAAGTGATAACTGTATAATACACGGACCCCTCTACTTTAGCTTTCTGTATTATGATTCCGCCCTGCATGCACAAATGATAGTTAGTTTGGATTAAATTTGATTTCCCAGATTTTTATTTAAAACACGATAGAAGAATCATTTCATGTGATGGGAACCCTACAAATCACTTTTTTAAAATATGAAAACCTGCTACTGTCACCACTAGAATCTATTATTTCTATGCTTCTCCAGTTATTTGTGGGGTTGTACATCTTTCTTTTCCACACAGTGAAACTTTTAAAGCACATATAAAATTTGTACCTACCATTGCTGGAAAATGTTTATCATTTTTCTTCATTATTTAAACTAAAAATCAATTGATAATGATGAATAATTACATGCCATTCAGTCAATTCTGACCTATGGCAATCCTTTCCAGGGGTTTCTAGGTAAAGAAAGCCCAGAAATGGCTTACCATGTTTCTGGGATAACCTTAGGCCTGTATCTTTAGCCTAGGGCTACACATACTGAATCATCTCCTAGGAAGCAGCCAGATACCCAAACCACTCAGCTATCACGTCAGATATACACTTGATAGCTAGCCCTAAAAACCAAACTGTGCACTGTTTTATAAAGCAGGAAACTGGATTTTTGCAATTATACCAAAATACAAATTATCATGATTAAATATCTGTGGGTCTCTGTCTTCAATCTCTCTCATTTTTTGAACAAATTGGTTCCTATCAAATGAAACCTCTAAATGAATTCAGTATATTACTTTTCTTCCCCTCTTTTGCAATTGTGGGAAATTCTGGAGCAGAGATCACTTAATGTCACTTGCCTATATGAAGCTAAATCAGCTTCAATATGAAAGAGAATGTCTTTCAACCCAGCTAGACACCTTATGGTCAGTTATGGCTTTCCCTTAAAAGAAGCTTGAATCGTAATTCACTGTGCAGGAGTAGTATTAATCAGATGAGAATGACAGTTAAAAAGAGGCTATACACTAAGTACTTATGTCACTGAAAATGGTTAATACTGGGAATCATAACATAGTCTCTAATGTAAGCATAACAATTTGCCTAAGTGCTACTTCAGTTCAACCATTACATTTTAAGGTTTCCACAAATGCTTTTTAAAAACTTTTTAAAAAGGGAAATAGGAATAAAACAGATGTTTGGAAACATGTTACTATGGCGCAGAACAAAGAAAACCAACAGGCAAAAGCCATCAGGTAGACACATGAAATATTTTCTCATGGTTTACTGGAATATAATAACAAACAACAAATAATTGTCACAATTTGTGAGGAGGGGAAAACCAAACAAACTTGACTTCCACTTTTGCCATATTCAGTCAATACTTGATCAGTCTATTCATTAGCTTAATATGCCAATATTTGCTTAATAATTTCTCAGCTGAGTGTTATTAAGACTACAACTTCCAACTCTTATGTATCAAATTCAGGCTTCTTGCCATTTAACATGTGAAATAATCATCATAGGGAAATGCAGTGATTTTAGTTGCTGAAGGGGTTTGGAGTCGTCTCAATAATTTGGCTACTACACCTCAGGGAAACAGTGGGTCCCTTTTAATTTCAGATGTTCATTCTTCTCTAGACATATTGCCAAACGCTTAGTAACAATGGAAGGGGAACCAGTGCCACCTGACATCCCATAATTCATATAAATCTTACTAAACGTATTTCCCACTGTATGTTCATCTATCTGTTATTTTTTTGTCTGTTTTCTTGCTGTTCATGCTACCCTGTTAAGTTCTGAGGATTAATATGGCTATCAGGAGTCATGAAGCGCATGTCCCACAGGGGGACTTAAATTTCCAAAAGCCTAAGTAGTACATTGGCTGATCAGTGCTTTGGGGAATTGACTTAGGCTTCTGGGAATTGAAGTCTAAAAACCAAAGTTGGGAAATACTGATCTAAGTTACTTCTGCTACTGTAACAGTCATACTGTAACAGAAGTCTGATTTAGTTATTATGAAACATGCCCTCATTTACTACAATATACACTATGTGAGTCTGCCATTGGAAAGTGTCTAGAATCTCTAGTGCAGGAATTCTCAGCCTACGGCCCGTGGGTTGAATGCGGCCTACAGCACCATTTCTTGTGGCCCACCACTACCTCCACCATGCCCAGAAGTGCCATGTGGTGGAGGCAGGGCAAAATGGCCATCTGGTCCCCAAAGCTGTCTGAGGGAGCATGACCCGGCCACCGGCTTTAAAAGGTTGAGAACTCCTGATCTAATGGGTTGAAACTGCTGCAGCTTGACTCTTGACTGGAGTCAGTTATAGTGAGACTACTATATTTTGCTTCACTATCTATTTCTCAGTTTCCTGGCACAATTTACAATTGCTCAGCCAGTTTTCAGCAATATCTTGTGCATGGGTGTGCTCAATGGTTAAGAAGCTCGCCTTGTTAGCTGGAAGGCTGGCAAGTCTGCAGTTTGAGACCCAGTTACTGCATGACGGATTGAGCACCCGTCTCTGTCCCAGCTCTTGGGAACATGAAAGGAGCCTCATTTGGGCATTCCCTGAGTGGAGTTTCTCGCAAAAATTCTTTCAACCCAGAATAATTTCTGACATAAAATTATTATTATTATGGGGGAAATAAGTGTTTATCTTATTTTTCCCCAGTCAAAATTTCCACAAAACCTGTACCTTTACCATTATTACCAATAATTAAAAAATCCATTCACACGTACTCTGACCCTAACAAGGTAAGAAGCATTATTATTAAATATACAATGCTGATTTTTACAGTACTGTGCAAAAGTCTTAGGCCACCGCCAGCTGTTTCTGGGGGAAATTCGATGAATGATTATTATTATTTGGGGGGGGAGTGTGTGTGCGGGGATGGGACATAACACATCCCATGCAACCCTTGCCAAAATTGGAAAGAATCTTCTGTTGACTCTCCTCTTAAACCCTACAAGTTTGGTGAAGTTTGGAGTTGGGGTGTCTCTGAGTTATGGCCCCACAAATCAGCTGATGGTGGCCTAAGATCTTTGCACAGTACTGTAAAAAATCAATTGATGTGAAATGTTTTTCTTGTGAGCATTATGAATATCATAGACCACTGAATGGGAGTGCTAATGCAAGTGAATCCTAAACTCATTCTATAGAAGCAAACATTACTAAACCGAGGCTGTCATACTTCAGGCACATCATGAAAATACAAGTTTCAGTTGAGCAGAAATAATGCTGTGCAAAGATGGCAGCAATAGGAAAGGAGGAGGCCAAACAAGAGAATAATCCAGAGACCTGCATTTCTAATATTTAAGCTGAGCTGCTGACAACAGGACCTTTTTGGAGGTCACTAATTGAAAGGGTCACCATCAGTAGGAAGCAACGGGCTGTGGTGGCTCAATGGGTAAGAAGCTCACCTTGTTAGCTGGAAGACTGGCAAGTCGGCAGTTTGAGACCCAGGTACTGCATGACAGATTGAGTGCCCGTCTCTGTCCCAGCCCTTGGGAACATGAAAGGAGCCTCATTCGGGCATCCCCTGAGTGGAGTTGCTTCCGCAAAAATCCTTTCAACCCAGAATGTATTAGTAGGAAGCAACTTGACAGCAGATAAAGACATATTTAGTACCACATACTGCTAAGCCTCTAAATTATATAATTTAATCACCGCTACTTTGTAGCAGCAAGTTTTGACTCACCAGTAAACCGCTTTTTCCCTGCAGCATCATATTCTGACAGAGGATCTGTGCCTGCAACACTGAACTCTGGAAATGTAGTTTCAGGCAGTACTTCTAACGTGGTTGCAATAGTAGTGGTGGTAGGAGGAGGCAAAGTGGTATCAGAAAACTCATAATCTAAAAAGGAGAAAACCAAGAGCACCAAAGCTTAGCAATAAGTACATTGAACCAGTGTGCTTTAAAATATACAGGTTCAGGTCAAAAGAATATGTTGGAAATAACTTGTCATTAAAATTGAAAACACAAAGTTGCAGACAGTGATTTTTGTGTATGGGACCAAAGACAACCGGACAACCGAAGAGTTGGTTTAACTCAGGTTTATTGCATGAGTTTCCAGTGAAGCATGAGGTAATGGCGGTGATACATCTCAATATATACAGTAGCTCTCTACATTTGAATCTTGTAGCACGGTAGCTGATTGGCTGCTACCGGCGTGGCCTCGCCCAGGCACGCCTCTTTCTTCTGCTGCTGAATGCGGGGAAGGTTTTCCCGCGGCTGTCCGTGATTGAGCAATGTGAACCATGTGAGGCTGAACGCTCGCAGCTGCCCTCTATGGGCTGTCTGCTCGCGTTCTTTTACAGCTGGTATCGTTTGTATCTGGAGTGGTTACATTCTTGCTTTTACAGTATAATGAACATGCATACATACATACATAACATCCCTCCCCCCTAGGATGGGACGAAGTCCCGCAACCATTGTGGCTTGCCGCACGTGCGCTTGGGACGCGCTTGCGTCTGACCTAGTACTGGAGAGCCTGTGATCCCTGACTCCGCGGGTGCTTGTCCTGCAACAGGAAACGGGGATTCGTTAGTGGCTCTGTGGGGCGTTCGTGCCTGCCTCGCGCCCGGGGATGGGAAAGGAATGAATAGTTGGGAGGTGAACCCCTGTCTGTTGCTCTCTGACCCCGGGGACCCTCCTATTGTGAAACGCGGAACCGATGAGGTCGCCCTTGTGGTTCGGCTACCTTCTGATTCCTGCTCGGGGGACCTTGAGACTGTGGTGGGCGGACTCGCTGACGCCTCCCGTCTTGGGGGTGTCGGTCTCCGGGGAAATGGCGCTATATCGCATTCTGACTCACAGGGGCTACTGGGACTGGAGGTACCAGGGGCTGAACTGAAACCCCTCTTTTCGCTAGGACGGGTGGGGGACCACTCCGCTAACTCCCCCTGGTACTGTAAATCAACGTCTAAGCTTCTATGGGCATTTGTGTTTCGGGGAAACTCCCGCGGGGTATGTGTGTGGTCGGGGCTCTTCCATTTTTTCGGGGACTCCCGCAAAAGATTTCTGTGGATCGATTCCCTTTCCTCCCCCCTTGGTGGGGACCCATGCTCCCCTTTTCCTCCCCCTTGGGTTAAGCGGGTGGGGGAGTACCCTAACGCTGATTCGATACTATTCTCGTCTTTGTCCTGCTCTCCGGGGACCCTGCGCCTGAGTTGGTCCACGTGCCGCCTCCACAGGAAGCCTGTACTGGTCTCTACGCGGTATGAGACGGGGCCGGTTTGTTCTACTACGGTGCCCGGCACCCAGGCTGGCCCCGCGCTGGCGTAGTTCCTGCAATGCACCGGGGCGCCTACGCTGAAACTCTTTGTGGGTACCACCCCTATGTTCCGCCCTTTGTCCTCTACTCTCGTGGGATCTAGCTTGGAGATTCCCGTGGCCAGCTTCCTGCGCATCAACAGCTCCGCGGGGGAGTACCCTGATGCTAATGGGGTGACCCTGTATCTAAGCAGGAATTGGCACAATTTCAGGTCGAGGTCTCCGGGGCCCATGCGCAGCAGGGCGTCTTTCGTGGTGCGCACGAGGCGCTCTACTTGGCCGTTGGTGGCCAGGGGGAAAAGGGGCAGAGGTGACGTGCCGAATGGCGTTTCGCTCCATGAATGCCCCGAACTCGGCGGACGTGAAACAGCTAGCGTTATCGCTGACGAGGGTGTCGGGTAAACCGAACGTGGAAAAGACCCTCCTTAACTGTTTAATTGTTGTGGCCGAGGAGGTGCTCGAGACTGGAATGACCTCCAACCACTTGGAGAACGCGTCCACCACGAGGAGGAAAAGCGTTCCCCTGAACGGGCCAGCAAAGTCTACATGTATCCGGGACCAGGGCCCCCTAGCCGTGTCCCACTCCCTAGGTGGCGAGCGAGCCTCTTCTGGCCTTGAGCTTTGGCACGCTTCGCAAGTGCCGACCATGTGTTCAATGTCGGCGTCTAGCTGGGGCCACCAAAAGTAACTGCGGGCCAGCGCCTTTGAGCGGACGATCCCCGGGTGGCTGACGTGCAGCAGTTTAAGCACCCTCGGCCGGAGAGGCGTGGGGATCACTACCCGCTGTCCCCACAAAAGGCAACCCCTCTCTAGGGACAACTCTAGTTTCTTTTTGAAAAATGTGTCGAATTCCGCTGCTGGGGAAGACACGGGCCACCCTTTCTGTACCCAGGAGCAAACTGTGGCCAGCGTCTTGTCCTTGCCTGTCGCTTGGGCGATGTCGGCCGGTACTACTGGAGGGGAGTCTAGAACCTCTATCATTAAGACCTGATGGTCCCTCTCTACTCCGCCCACATGGCAGCCATCCCGGGGAATGGGGGACCTCGACAGGGCGTCGGCATGGCTGATCTCCTTCCCGGGCCGGTATACCAACGCGTGCTGATACGCGTTGAGAAAGATGGCCCACCTGAGCATTCTCGGGGACAGGATTTGGGGTGTGGGCTTATCTGCGGTGAAGATGCCTAACAAAGGCTTATGGTCAGTCACTATGGTGAAGGGGTGGCCGTACACAAAATCATGAAATTTCTTGGTCCCCGCAATTATTGCTAGTGCTTCCCTGTCTGTCTGGGCATAGTTTCTCTCCGCTTGGGACAAAGACCTAGAGTAGAACGCTATCGGGGCCTCCCTACCGTTCTCCAGCACATGGCATAACACCGCCCCCACCCCCACCGGGGATGCATCGCAAATCAGGACCACTGGGCGTTTGGGATTGAAGTGGGTCAGTACGGCATCTGATGCCAGGAGCCGCTTCAGGTCATTGAAAGCCTTCTCCTGGTCGTCGCCCCACTTCCATGCCTCGTCCTTTTTTAACAATTTGTGTAGCGGTTCTGCCACGGCTGCCTTCCGCGGGAGGAAGGAGTGGTAGAAGTTGAGCAGTCCGAGGAACGACTGCAACTCGGGCTTGGAGGTGGGGCGAGGGGCCTTCTTGATGGCGGCTACCTTGGATTGTGCTGGCCTTATTCCCTCGGGCGTGACACGGAACCCTAGGAACTCAACTTCTGTAGCGAAGAAGACGCATTTGTCTTTTCGCAACCGCAACCCCGCCTTTTCGAATATAGTCAGGACCTTTCCCAACCTTGTTGCTAACTCGGCCCGGCTCCCCCCTGTAATCAATACGTCATCAAAATAGGGCAACACCCCCTCTAACCCCTTCAGGAGGCGTTCCACAAGTGACTGGAAGATCCCGGGCGCCGAATTCACGCCGAATTGGAGGCGCGATACCTGGAACGCCCCTTTGTGGGTGACTATGGTCTGCGCAGCAGCTGCGGCGGGGGTCACTGGGAGTTGCTGGTAGGCTTGGGCCAGGTCGAGTTTAGCGAAACACCTCCCCCCGTGTAACCTGGCCAACAAGTGGCTGACTACCGGCACCGGATACGCATTAGGGCGGATCGCCTTATTGATGGTGCACTTGTAATCAGCGCATATGCGGACCTCCCCGTTGGCCTTGAGCGCTGTTACAATCGGAGTTTCCCACTCCGCAGAATCAACAGGAACAAGAATCCCCTGGCCCACCAACTTGTCCAACTCCGCCTCTATTTTGTCCTTTAGTGCGAAAGGCACTCTGCGCGGTTTAAGTCTGATTGGACGTACTTCAGGGTCCAGGTCGAAAGTCACTGGGGGGCCCTTGAATTTCCCGAGCCCCTTTTTAAAAACCTCGGGGTGCGCATCGCACACGCTCTGTATTGGATCAGTCCCGGCGGCGTGTGCTTTCACGGCGTGAACCCCCCCAATGAACAATCCCAGGGGCTGGAACCATTGAGTCCCGAGGAGGCTGCATTTACCTCCCTTGAGGACGACTAGGGGAAGCGTTGCGGTGTGCTTTTTAAACTGAACCCGGAACTTCCCAACCCCCAACACTGGGATGCGGTTCCCTTGCACGTCCTTCAGTGTGGCCCTCAACGCCTTGAGCTTGGGCCGCATGTGGGGGGCGATTTTCATAAACTCCCCCTGGGAAATAATGGAGTATGAAGAACCCGAGTCCACCTCCATTCTAACAGGGGCCCCTTGTATTACTACCTCAACGAAGTAACGGGGGTGCTCCGTGGAAACGCTGCAAACCGGCGCGTCGTCCTCGCTGTCGTCGGAGATGCGCCCTACTTCGTCCCGCGTCCTCGTGGTCCGGGTGCCGTCCTTTGGCCTCGTGGTGCGGTCCTGCCTCGTGGTGCGGTCCTGCCTCGCCGAGCGGTCTGGAGAACTCCTGGTGGCCTCGCGCCGTTTCCGGCAGACCTTGGCGATGTGCCCGCGCCGGCCGCAGTTGTGGCACTCGGCCTTGCGGAATGGGCATTTGGCGCGGGCGTGGGCGGCGCCGCAGCCGTCGCAGCGCCGGCCCTCTCTCTGGACCCTCCGGACGTCCTCGTCGTCGCCGCTCTCCGCAGACGAGTTCGAAACTCGCCGGGCCGGGCGCACCGAGCTCTCCGCCTTGGCGGTCTTCGGGCGCCAGTCCTGAAGCTCGTGCACCCCGGCAGAAGTGGCCTCCGCGGCCTGTGCCGTGTCGAGGACTTGTTGCCACGAGGGAGGCGGCTCCCTTTTCATCAGCGCGCGCTGAGTCTCTGTGTCCCTCAGACCGCAGAGCAGGCAGTCCCGGAGGGTGATTTCGGGGAGCTCCCACTTGCATGGGCCGGCGGCCAACCGCAGGGCCGCGGCGAACTCATCGACCGATTCCCCAGGTGCCTGGACTCGCCTCCAGAACGCGCTCCGAGCGGGGAACATCGCTATTGCTGGCCGGAGATGGGCGCGCAATGCCGCCAGGAGCTCTGTGGCTTTGAGGTCGCTCACCTTCCTCAGCGCAATCAGGTCCACCAAGGTCCTCTTGGTCTCGTGTCCGAGCATGCGGACGAAAATGGCCCTCTTTTTGGCCTCATCTGAGACTTCGAGCTCCACCAGCGCTGCGTTGAAGTCTATCTCAAACAGCTCCAAGTCTCCCGGCTTCTTGATCACGTAGCCGGCGCATGTCTTGGTCCCGTGGGCAGCCATTATCCCATCCTCGTCGCCAATTTTGTGTATGGGACCAAAGACAACCGGACAACCGAAGAGTTGGTTTAACTCAGGTTTATTGCATGAGTTTCCAGTGAAGCATGAGGTAATGGCGGTGATACATCTCAATATATACAGTAGCTCTCTACATTTGAATCTTGTAGCACGGTAGCTGATTGGCTGCTACCGGCGTGGCCTCGCCCAGGCACGCCTCTTTCTTCTGCTGCTGAATGCGGGGAAGGTTTTCCCGCGGCTGTCCGCGATTGAGCAATGTGAACCATGTGAGGCTGAACGCTCGCAGCTGCCCTCTATGGGCTGTCTGCTCGCGTTCTTTTACAGCTGGTATCGTTTGTATCTGGAGTGGTTACATTCTTGCTTTTACAGTATAATGAACATGCATACATACATACATAACAGTGATCAAGGCAGGATTTTTATGTTTGTGCAAAATCAGAATTCAAACGAATTCTGTGCTTGTCTTGAAGACCAGTCATCAAAGCAGGCTAACTTGCTTATTCCCGCGGGCGAGAGAATGCCTGCTCTAACAATCAGATGCTGTCATTAGTTAACAAAATTTCTCTTCCAGTCACAGGTTAACTTTAACATCTGTTTCTGACATCATTCTAATGTCATTCAGCGAGTGAACAGATTCTGGCACAGCATGATCCATCTGTTCTCAAGTACCATTACTAGAAATAAACTATCAACATGTCAGATCAGAAAGTCTGATGCTTGAACACCTTTACCTTCACTAGGCCAAATCAGTCACCACATCCACTTACCCCCTTCTACATGATTGGAGAAGATACATGATGAAACACATGGGTCTGACCATGTTAAGATGTTGTTTAAAACAAAATAAGCCACCCTGATATTCTCCAAGATGCTTTGAGCTATAATGAACATAAACCTGATCTAGCAAGAGCAAAGTTCAGGAGATCAAATCAGTCCATCCTAAAGGAAATCAATCCTGACTGTTTCTTGGAAGGACAAATACTGAAGCTGCAGCTCAAATACTTTGGCCACCAAATGAGAAGAGAGGATTCCCTGGAGAAGGTCCTGATGCTGGGAAAGATCGAGGACAAAAGGAGAAGGGAATGGCAGAGGATGAGATGGCTAGATGGCATTGTTGACACAGTTGGGCATAGATCTGGGCAGGCTAAAGAGGATGGCAGGTAACAGAGGAGCCTGGCATGTTGTGGTCCATGGGGTCACAAATGGTCGGACTTGACTGTGCAACTGAACAACAACAATAGTCAGGAACAATGTGGATTTGTCACTACAGATTCTACCTGGACCCTGATTCCACAAAGAACAATAGAACAAGCTACATTGAGCTAGGTATAAAATCTTGAATGCCAGCACAATCTTGAGGATGCATTTCTGAAAGACAGCAGAAAGGAAAGTGACAACACATATTAAAGAGAGACTTTTACTGTCTACCCCTACCTTCATCATATATGACATACGATTCTGTAGTTCCTGCCACATCTTCATCAAGCCCTGAGAATGTATCTATAGAAGAAAGATGACAGTTGAAGAATGAAACCTTTGCCCTGGAACTTTATTAACAAGCGTTAAAGGTGCAGTCTAAAGCAAACTGCATATAAGGTAATGGTAGCAAAAGCCAGCCTGTAAATTACAATCAGTCATAGAGATAGATTGGTAAATTAACTAGTGCAAAAGTTTAGCAAATCAGTTACATTTTTCTGGCTGCAAAATGTTGATGTAATTACCTTTCAAAAGTTAAATACATTTATTTTTACAGTGTACATTAAATGTTTACAAATTCTGAATTATGGTTTATCCAGCTTTCTTTCTTTTTTTACCAACAGAGCAACTGTCCAGGACACTATACAGAAAACTAATTTCTTTAAAATTGAATCTTTAGCACAGGGATGCTCAAACTATGGCCCCGGGGCCAGATCCAGCCCCTGACACCAATTCATCTAGCTTGCAAAGCCCTCGTTGCTACCGGAAGCAGAAGTAAAAGGCGCCTGTACGGGCATGTTTTAGTTCCGCTTCCAGGAGCGTCGAGGGTTTTGTGGGCTGGATGAATTGGCATCGGGGGCCAGATCTGGCCCCCAGGCCGTAGTTCGGGTACCCCTGGTATATACTTAAAGTATCTATTTCCATCATATTAACATGCCATTTTAATTTAACTCTCTCTTTCAATAAAAAGAGACCCTGAAATGTCCTGTCTTATTCCAGCTCAGGCAGCATGGACAGGTGATGCTTATTTTCAGACATTAAAGTCACTCCCAGATCCCCATAGGCTTCCTCAGAAATGGGGGAGAATTGAAATTTTTAAATTGATGATAAAAAAAACCTGTAACTGATGACATTATCAACTTCCCATGAATCTGCACCAGAAGTATATCGACCATTGTTTAGAAACAGAATAAACCACAGTATTAAAACACTCTTAAATAAACTATCTATCTAATTAAAATTTCATAGAATTAACAAATCAACATAAATAAAGGTCAGATGTGCACATACTTCATAAAGTCTCACATCTAAGCATATAACTTATCTATCAAGTAGTTTATCTAATGCTTATTTTATCATGACTTAAACAATAAGGAGAAATTGGAAGTCTAACAGGTATGTGTTTTTACTATGAGATATACATTCATTTACATGTGTAATCATATCAGAAAGCACATTTAATATTACACACACACAAGCTCCCACATGCAGACTCAGAGGTAATTTTCTATCAGTCTTCTCTAATTTGTAACCTTATGACCTTCCAATTTCGTTTGAGAAAAGAATGAACTTTAATTGGCACACACAACAATGTAAAGTGAAAACCACGTGTATAGAGCAGATTGAAATCTAGAAATAAAAAAACAGAATAGTGTCTCTAACTCCTCTTTGTAAGTGAGAACGGTGAATTTGGAACTATTTTATCTCAACAGAAATTTAGAGGTAGATAATTTTTGAAGTCTCCCAGCTCATGAAATTCCTATCCTTATATTAGACATAGATAAAGGTTGTACAGAGACTCCATATCTGAGCCCTGGTGGCACAGTGGTTAAACTGCTGAACTGCTGTACTGAAACCAAAAGGTTGTGAGTTTGGTCCTGGCCAGGGATCAAGATTGACTCAGCCTTCTATCATTCCAAGGTTGGTAAAATGAGTACCCAGCATGTTGGGGGCAAAATGCTAATAACTTGTGAACCACCCAGAGCACTAAACACTATGGCAGAGATTCTCAACCTTTGGTTCATGGGCCAGATGCGGCCCATGGCATAATTTCATGTAGCCTCCCATGGTCTCCACCACACCAAGAAGTGCCATGTGACGGAGGAAGGGGGAAATGGCCGTCTGGCCCCTGAAGCTGTCTGAGGGAGCGTGACCTGGGCCTCGGCTTTAAAAAGGTTGAGAACTCCTGCACTATGGTATATAAATGTGATTGCTTTGTTATCTGGGGTGTGATCTAGATTTTGACAAAGGTGAGCTAAAGAGGTCACCTGAAGACCGCTACCATCCTTACTAAGGGTGAAGAAGGGAGAAAGAGGAGGCAAGTTCCTTCTCTTCTACTCCATATTTCCAACTGCTGCAGTGGTGGCAATGACCTATCCTCCAGACACTCACCCCAGAGATCTCCTGGGAACAATGCTCATCATTGTCTCAGATTCATCCTGGAGGGAGAAATGGCAACCAGTCGGAAGACTTGCCTTTGCTAGCATTAAGACCCCAAGTACAAATATGAATACTGCCCGTACATTAACTCTTTGTTCAGGCACACAGAATGAAAGTGTGGCGCCAAAATGGCCGCCGCGCTCTTTGCAGGCCCCCACCCCCACCCGGACTCAGACATCCGGGTGAGTTAGGGGGCGTGGCCACCCCTCTATAAAAGGGGTGGCCACGAGGCAGCCAAGCTGCCATTTTAGAATAGCGACGGAGAGGAGAAGTTTTCTCCATTGCTGTTTTTTCTCCGTAGTCTTTGGCTATTGAGCCCTTGCTTCTAGTTTCCCGGCTGGGAAAGGAGGATTGAAGCATGCGGAGCCCCTGGATTGCTTGGCTACCGTGGTGCTTAAGCGCTTGGAGTTCGATCCTGGATAGGGATCCTGCCTTTCTTCTCCTAGGGAGACATGGCTCCCAAGCAGAAGGCCCCGGCGCTAAAGCCGCGGCTGAGGGGAAGAACTTTTACCGGCCCTGTGCTGGATGGGGGCCAGCCTTTAGGTCAGAGGACCAGGGCTGCGCCCCCACGGCAGGACAATGTGCCAGCCTTGCCCACTGGTACCAGTGGGGCTGGTCAGGTTGACACTTGGCAGCCTGGCTCCAGCTTAGTAGCTGGTCAGCCACAGGCTGGCCCCTCCGGGGCTTCGGCCCTCAGCCCGCCTTTACCGGGCATGGGACAGGGCGGCCTGGTGGGGCCTGGTGGTGGTGTCCAACCCACTGCCCCTCCGGCCCCTCATGGGCCAGTGTTTTGGGCATGGCCCTATTCTGGCCCTGGCTCTCCTTTTGGGTTACCTTTTCCTCAACTGCCTAGTGGGCCGTCTGGCCCACCCGGCCCGCCTTATGCTGGGGGCTCTGGGGCAGTGGATGCTCTGTTAGCACGGTTAGCAGTGCTGGAAGCATCCTTGGGCATTGCACAGCCTCCTTCGGAGGGGGGGGCGCTACTCTTTCCATTGGGGCCCCTTCGATGGCCCCGGCTACCTTGCCGGCCGCAATGCTTCAGCGGGCGGCCAGCCGGGTCGAGCTGCTTGAGACAGTCCAGCTGGCCCCAGCGGGTGTCTCGCAGCTCCCCGTTCGTACGGATGTCCAGACTGGGAGCAGTCAGGGTTGGTCCCAGAGCTCGATTCCGGTTGCGAGCTCCGACGCCCGCCGTGGGCCGGAACCCCCAGTGGGGGCGGCTCACAGGGGTGCACCTAGTGAGTATCAGGTTCAATTTAGTGCACCAACACCACAGCCCACTTCCAGTGGTGGGGTTCAGTAGCCCTGGCCTCGTCAAGTTGAGGCTAGTGGGCATCAGTTACCATCCTATCCCACTGCCCCATGGTTTCAAAATTGTCCCTCATTAAGGGCGGGGGTGTCCGCCCCTGGGGCAGTGCCGAGCATCGCAGGGGCTATCCAGGTCCCGCTGCATATGCCCTCTATACAGAATGTGCCGACGGCGGCTTTGCCGACGGCTGGTTATTCCTTGCCCCTGGGTGATCATTTGTCACAGGTCACGAGGGATAAGATTTGGTGAGGGGAGTACGTGGATATATTCTCCCTATTGAACCATGAGCCCACTAAGGAAGAGAGAGAGGGACAGGACGATAGAGACAAAGAGCTGTCCCGTCGTCGTAAGCCACCGCGCACTTGGGCCAACTGGTTGCCGGCATATCTTATTTATATGGCGGTATACCTTAGGGCCCAGCCTGATCTGGCCATTCCTATGGTCCAATACTTGGACAATATTTACAGGGTGATGGTTGATTTCCCTGGCCCATCGTGGTTGTCTTACGATGAGGAATTTAGAATGAGGGTGGCCCTACACCCAGAGATGAGGTGGGATGAGCCCTGCCAGACATTGTGGCTCTTGTACATGACCCCCACACATCCGGCGCCTGGGGATAGGTACCATTGTGGCCATTCTGTGCAGCGAGCTGCTCCAACACAGGCTCCCCGCCAGCTGGCGGGGCAGGGGGTTCCAGCCTGCTTGCTGTGTTGGAGCTTCTCAGCTAATGGCGTGTGCAATAAGCGACAGTGTCGGTACAAACATGAGTGTCCCTCTTGCGCTGGCCCCCACGCCGCCTCCGCGTGCCCGCAGGCTGGTGGGTCACGGGGCAGAGGTAGAGGTGGACAGGGGGCGGGCAGGGCTTCCTCTGACGGAGCTAGCCAGTCAAAAGGCCCCCTCCCCAGTTAATGTGTATATGCTGGAGCGATGGCTCTCAACTTATCCAAGAAGGGAGGACGCGAAGTACCTTCTGGAGGGTTTCCAGTGGGGCTTTCGTATTCCGTTTGAAGGAGTTCGGGGACCCCAAGATTCCCCCAATTTAATTTCCCTGAAGGGTAAGGAGGGGGTAGCTGCCCTGAGTATTGCCAAAGAAGTGGAGGCCGGGAGGGTAGCGGGCCCCTTTTCCGAACCGCCTTTCCCTAACCTGAAGGTCTCCCCTCTGGGGCTAGTACCTAAAAAGACCCCGGGTGAATTTCGTTTAATCCACCATCTATCGTACCAGGGGGTTCTTCTGTCAATAATGCTATTCCTGATGACCTTTGTTCGGTCAGGTATACGTCGTTTGACCAGGCCCTAAGGATGGTGCGCTCTTGTGGTCCCGGTGCTCTCTTGGCAAAATGTGACATTAAATCGGCATTCCGATTGCTGCCAGTGCACCCTGGGGACTTTGAGCTATTGGGTTTTAGGTTCCAAGGGAAGTTCTATGTAGATAAAGCCATGCCTTTTGGCTGCTCTATTTCATGTTCGGCATTCGAACGTTTTAGCACTTTTCTTCAGTGGGCCTTTGTCTGCAGGTCCGGGTCTCGGTCTGTAGCCCATTACCTCGATGACTTTTTGTTCGGGGGTGAACGGGGCTCGGACACGTGCACGCGTCTCCTCACTACATTTCAGACGCTAATGCGGGAACTGGGTGTCCCCTTAGCGCCCAAAAAAACCGAGGGCCCATCTACTACGCTCACATTTCTAGGTATAGAAATCGACACGGTCGCACAGGCATCCCAGTTACCCATGGATAAGGTCACCCGGATCTCCGCGATGATTTTGGCATTGATGGCCAAACGTAAAGTGTCACTTCGTGAGCTGCAGGTACTTCATGGACATTTTAATTTTGCTTGCAGGGTGGTGACACCCAGCAGAGCATTTGCCCGGCGCCTATGTGACGCCATGTCTGGCCTGTTAAAGCGCCACCATAGGGTCCGACTGACCAGGGGCATGCGGACTGACCTTTTGGTTTGGCTCACATTCCTACGGGAATTTAACGGGGTCTCTTTCTGGAGATCAGACCTTTTGGTTTCCCCTAGATTCCAAGTACAGTCGGATGCCTCCGGCTCCCTGGGATATGGGATTTATTTTGAGGGGAGGTGGGCTTACGGCCAATGGCCTCCTGCATGGCTTGGCATGGATCGCCTCCGCGATCTTACCTTCCTTGAGTTCCTTCCTATCCTGGGAGCTTTGATGCTATGGGGCGAGGAGTGGGCCAACTCAGTGGTCCATTTTTGGTGTGACAATGCGGCAGTGGTGCACATTGTCAACGCTCAGATGTCTAAATCGCCTAGGGTTATGGCGTTGGTTCGCCAATTTGTGTTACGAAGCCTACGCCTAAATGTGCTGTTTAAGGCCAGACATGTCCCAGGCATTAATAATGATATTGCTGATGCTTTATCCCGCCTGCAGATCCCCCGGTTCCGTGCCTTGGCTCCGGAAGCAGAGGAATTCCCCTCGCCACTCCCGGCCGAGATTTGGACATTTGGTGAGGAGAGGTGAACCGGGCGATTGGCATGACTTTGACACCTCGCACGCGTAAGGCGTATCAACATGCTTTTGTACAATTCAGAACCTTTTGTGTGCAACTACAGTTGCCCGAAGTGTGGCCCATTCCAGTTGAACAGGTTTTACAATTAATGGTTTATCTACACAGTCAGGATTTGGCTCCTCGTACTATAGCATCCAGGCTGTCGGCACTGGCATTTATGGCCAAAGTGAGGGGTTTTGCTGACTGCGTGAATGATTTCCGCATACGTCATGTTTTGGAGGGGTGGACACGGGAACGTGGCCGCCGCCCGGACACTCGCCACCCAATTTCACCAGAGGTACTGACCCACCTTGCACGAGGCTGGCATAACTTGTGTTATGATAGGTATGAGGTGGCTCTTTTTCATGCGGCTACCACGGTGGCCTTCTTTGGAGCGCTCTGCATCAGTGAGTTGGTACTACTGTCTAAGGCGGATGCGACTCGTAGGGCACTGGAACTCGACAATGTCTATGTCACTAATGAGTAGGCTCAGTTGAGGATACGGTCCTCAAAAGTTGATCAGCACGGCATAGGCAGTGGAGTTAGACTGCTACGATGTTCCATTGCAGACATCTGTCCGGTTGGTGCCCTACATGAGTTTTTGACAGTGTGTGGCGCGCACCCTGGCCCGTTTTTCTGCCACCAGGATGGGTCTCCCCTTACTAAATTCCAATTTTGGAAGGTGACCGGTATGGCACTAACCAGTGTTGGCCTCCCCGGGGCTCGTTACGGCACCCATTCATTTAGGATAGGTGCTGCATCCACTGCGGCTGCATTTGGGTACTCTGAGGCTGATATACGCCGGATGGGGAGATGGGGATCCATGCGTTTTGCATTGTATGTTCGCCCACTTCAGGCATGAGTACCAGTTAAGTCATTATTCTCTTTTCCTCTTTTACAGACCCTGTGTGTCCCCGCACACCGGTGGCAGTCTGGCTGGTGGGCCACAGTTACGTGCACTGGGCAGCGCAGTGTGCTGCGGCGACAGAGTGGGGACCCCAGCTTGGACTACGTGCAACCGCACGTATACGTTGGTACGGTAAGCGCGGAATGAGATGGCGGGAACTGTTGCCATTCCTATTTTCCATCAGGGATGCTGAACCGTCTGATGTCCTTGTACTGCACCTCGGGGGCAATGACCTTGCCCAGGTCACTGGCGTTTCCTTAAAATTCACGATCTGCAGTGACCTTGCTTATTTGCATTATATAATGGGGGACTTCAATTACCCTCACATAGACTGGGTGAACTGTTGTTCAGCACATGATAAAGAGATAAAGTTCCTAGATATGCTAAATGATTGTTCCCTGGGACAGATGGTTGAAGACCCAACTAGAGGTACAAGAATCCTTGACTTGATCCTGAGTAATACTCAGGATCTGGTGCAAGATGTTAATGTGACTGATCCAATAGGGAACAGTGACCACAACTCAATTATGTTTAACTTGATCATAGACCACAAGTCACTGATAAAATCTAACACAGAGACCTTAAATTTTCAAAAAGGAAATTTCCCAAAGATGAGGAAACTAGTAAAAAAGAAACTGAAAGGGAAAATTGAGAGAGTCCAAACACTCCAAGAGGCATGGAGGTTGTTTATAAAAACAATAACAGAGGCCCAATTGGAATGCATACCCAAAAGGAAAAAGGGCACTGCCAGGTCCAAGAGGACTCCAATGTGGCTTACAGGAGCTGTTCGGGAGGTGATCAAGAGCAAGAAAAGCTCATTTAGAAGATGGAAGGCTTGTCCAAATGAGGACAGCAGGCAGAAACATAAATTCTGGCAGAACAAATGCAAGGCAACAATCAGGAAAGCAAAGCAAGACTTTGAGGAGCGTATAGCTAAAAATACTCAGAGGAATAACAAAGACTTCTTTAAGTACATTAGAAGTAAGAACCCAACTAGGAAGGCCATTGGACCATTAGATGACAATGGAAGGCAAGGGGTTATTAAAGAGGAAACAGAGATTGCAGAGAGACTCAATGAATTCTTTGCTTCAGTATTCACTGAAGAAGATAGAGACCACATGCCCAAAACAGAACCTATCTTCGTAGGGAGGGAAACCGAAGAATTAAGCAAGATAGAAATAACCAGGGAGGAGGTCCTTGCATGTCTTGTCAAGCTAAACACTAACAAATCCCCAGGACCAGATGGCATCCATCCACGAGTTCTCAGGGAACTTAAAGATGAAATTGCTGATATCCTAGCCAAAATATATAATCTTTCCCTCAAATCAGGCTTTGTGCCTGATGACTGGAAGGTAGCGAATGTAACACCAATTTTCAAAAAAGGATCCAGGGGTGATCCAGGAAATTACCGACCTGTCAGTTTGACATGTGTCCCAGGTAAAGTGATGGAAACCATCCTAAAAGATAGAATTAATAGGCACATAGAAGAGAAGGCGCTGCTAAAGGAGAGCCAACATGGCTTTTGCAAGGGCAAATCATGCCTCACTAATCTGTTGGAATTTTTTGAGAGTGTCAACAAGCATGTGGATAAGGGGGATCCAGTTGACATTGTTTATCTGGACTTTCAGAAGGCTTTTGACAAGGTCCCACACCAAAGGCTCTTGAATAAACTTACCAGTCATGGAATAAAGGGACAGGTCTTGTCCTGGATCAGCAACTGGCTAAGGGACAGGAAACAGAGGGTAGCACTAAATGGACACTTCTCCAAGTGGAGGGAAGTAAAGAGTGGGGTCCCCCAAGGTTCAGTACTGGGACCCCTGCTTTTCAACCTCTTCATAAATGATCTAGAGGTAGGAGTAAAAAGCAAGGTAGCCAAATTTGCTGACGACACTAAATTATACAGGGTAGTGAAAACTGTGAGAGATTGTGAGGAGCTCCAGAGGGATCTCTTGACACTGGGGGAGTGGGCAAAACAGTGGCAAATGAGATTCAACATTAGTAAGTGCAGAGTGATGCATGTTGGGGCAAAGAACCCCAATTACATTTATAAACTGATGGGGTCTGAACTCTCTGCGACAAACCAGGAAAGGGACCTTGGTGTCCTGGTGGACAGCTCAATGAAGGTGTCCACCCAGTGTGCCTCAGCAGTGAAAAAAGCAAACTCAATGTTAGGGATCATTAGGAAGGGTATAGAAAATAAGTCAGCAAGTGTTATTTTGCCTCTTTATAAATCTATGGTGAGGCCCCATCTGGAATACTGTGTACAGTTCTGGTCGCCATACCTCCAGAAGGCTATTATGGAGTTGGAGAAAGTACAGAGGAGGGCAACCAGAATGATTAGGGGACTGGAACACCTTCCTTACCATCTGAGGCTGCAACGGTTGGGCCTTTTCACTCTTGAACGACGGCGTCTAAGAGGTGACCTGATTGAAGTTTATAAAATCATGCACGGTTTGGACAAAGTAGATAAGGAAAAACTGTTTTCCCTATCGCACAACACTAGAACTAGGGGACACTCAATGAAACTTTTGGGTACTAGTTCTCAAACAAATAAGAGAAAGTACTTTTTCACCCAGAGGATTACTGGTCTATGGAACTCCCTGCCAGAAGAAGTGGTGACAGCTGTCAGTCTTGACAGCTTTAAGAAAGGATTAGACAAGTTCATGGAGGACAAGGGTATCAATGGCTATAATTATGGATACTTAAGGACGACCTCTGGGTTGGAGAGATAGGCAGAATATCTCTCAATGCCATTCCAGGGAATCCTAAGAAGGTGAAGGCACCTCCTTGGGAATACCCTGAAGGAAATGGTGAGCCACTGTGTGAGACAGAATGCTGGACTGGATGGGCTGTGGCCTGTTCCAGCAAGGCTGTTCTTATGTTCTTATGTTCTTATGTGTGGCCATCCTCAAGGCTGCTATGGTCGGACATCGTGCCGCGTCATGCTTACAGGGGAGGTATTGACCTTCGTGCCCTTGACTGCGCTCGCCGCTCGGTGAACAGGGCAGTTGCCCGGTTCTTGTCAGACAAGGGTTTGGGGATGGTCATCTGGCACCCCACGATTAGTTTGCAAAATTACGATCTCCATGCAGGGGATGGGGTCCACCTGTCGGCTAGAGGTATGAACCTCTTTCTGGAAGATTTTCAAGCAGGCCTGGTGACCGAGCTGACGGTCTGGGGGGGGGGCGGTGAGTCTTCATAGACGCCTCCCCGTGTGGCGGGCAGCACTGGTAAGGTAAAGATTTATGACCCATAGGTATCCGGCAGGTTCACAATTGACTGGCCAACACTTAGACAGGTACAGGTGTAATAGCTTTGGCCGGTCAACGACGAACCAGGCAAGGGGTGATGGCAGGAGCTTTACAGCATGCATCACCTCGTGATTTGATGGATACACGTCATAGGGTGGGGTCAGTAGATAGTTTATTGACTCCGGTCAACAATTTGTTTGTGTCAACAAACAAATTGATACAAATAGTTACATTGCAGCCAATTATCATTGGCATTTTGGGAGGAACCTTACCAGTGTTACTGCGGCCTGCTTGCCTTAAGAATTACAATTGGATGAATACACCAATTGAAAGTTATAATTCGGACTAGGGCATTATTCAATAAAAGTGGCCCAATGCCTTTATCCATATACCGGTGTCTGAGTCTTTCTTTAGGGGGTGCACCTGCAATGAAAGCGTGGTGCCAAAATGGCCGCCGCGCTCTTTGCAGGCCCCCCCCCCCGGACTCAGACATCCGGGTGAGTTAGGGGGCGTGGCCACCCCTCTATAAAAGGGGTGGCCACGAGGCAGCCGAGCTGCCATTTTAGAATAGCGACGGAGAGGAGAAGTTTTTCCCTCCACCCCCTCCCTAGTGAACAGTGTGATATTTTGGTCACTTCGGGGCCGGGTGGGAATTTTTGGCCTGAACCTACAATTGGCCCTTGGGTTCTGGCTTTTTTGCCCATCCCACACTGTTGCTAGTGTTTGAGCAAAGGGGTTCCTTGACTTTGGTCACTTTGGGCGGGTAGCACTGGTAAGGTAAAGATTTATGACCCATAGGTATCCGGCAGGTTCGCAATTGACTGGCCAACACTTAGACAGGTACAGGTGTAATAGCTTTGGCCGGTCAATGACGAACCAGGCAAGGGGTGATGGCAGGAGCTTTTCAGCATGCATCACCTCGTGATTTGACGGATACACGTCATAGGGTGGGGTCAGTAGATAGTTTATTGACTCCGGTCAACAATTTGTTTGTGTCAACAAACAAATTGATACAAATAGTTACATTGTAGCCAATTATCATTGGCATTTTGGGAGGAACCTTACCAGTGTTACTGCGGCCTGCTTGCCTTAAGAATTACAATTGGATGAATACACCAATTGAAAGTTATAATTCGGACTAGGGCATTATTCAATAAAAGTGGCCCAATGCCTTTATCCATATACTGGTGTCTGAGTCTTTCTTTGGGGGGTGCACCTGCAAAGAGCCTCCTTGAAGACTGTGGTACTTTTGAACTACAATCGGGCGTATCCTGGGCAACGGCAACTTTGTTGTGCCAGCTAAGCTTTTTCACACTAGGTCAGGCGAAAGGAACTCTGGAGTGAATTTACCAAAGGTGGCTTCATTTTGGTAGTTTAACATCTGACCATGGAAGAAGAACTTATTGCTCGATTTACATAATTACAAAAAAGAAGACAGTGCTTTCTACATAGAAACCCTGGGAAGGTCACTGTATGTCAGAGTTATTATTAAGCTTAGTTACTGCCAAAAAAGAACATTAAGCTAAAATAAGCTGACACTTGTGGTTCTAGCCCTTTGGCTCCTCAATACTGGAATCTGGCTTCTAAAGACAATACTGAAATCAAATGTGGTCTTCAAAATGTTTGTCACCTTTGCTATTAGCAGATTAATGACACAACAGATTTTTTTTTAATACTTGACTACAGCAACTAGTAAACATATCATGTACTTTTCTATCTAATGTTACAACGATGCAGATTTCAAAACCTTATAGATTCTATTGATAGCAGCTCTTCAGAAAATTTACCATGTTTCTCTAATGTTAGAAATATGTTAACTTTAAGTTAAATGGATAAATATATCTATTTATTAAAATTTAAACTTAAACATTTAATTGTTAATCCAAATCATTGTAAAGTTAACAGTGAGGATCACACTGGATCAAGCTCAATTTTCAGTAGCAAATGAGCAGATGTAAAGAATAACAGCTTGAACAATAGCAGCGTGTCGAAGCACAACCCATGTCATTTTATCTCTAGCTCTGCTCTGGGTATAAATGCTGTAAATAAATAAAATAAAATAAAAAAATTATACTTTCAAACTTTAAAAACAGAGCTTGAGTAACATGACTAATAGTTTCCATGCCAAAGGAGGAAAAGAAATAGAAAAACGGTTCATTCTTCTACAAATTCATTGCCAGCATATCATCAGAGCACACTATTAACTGTATCACTTTCATTGGAGGCATGTCTATTTACTGTGTATCCATGCACCCAGAAGGTTTACAGATCTGTTCAACATAAATCCAATGAATTCTGACAGCACCTGCATGCAGCTAATTCACAAAACTCTATCAACCTACTTCAAAAATAAGTAGTTCAGTCCAAGAAATTATGGAAGCTCAGTCTGCTCCATTAATACTTGCAAACTTATTACTGTCCCTTATTACAGACCTATATTCTCCAGTAATGTGATAGCAGCAGTTATAAAAGTGGCTTTTAATGAGGTTGTTGACTATAGTTCTCCAAAGAAACTAAGTTGTCTGGAGTTTCAGTGCCACATAAGCTTTGGCTTCTCCTGGATTTTGTCTGTAAAACAAAACTGAATCTGGTGAATTCATCTTTATAAACCCTAAGGAAGAAATTAGACCAAAGGGTTAGCGGAACCTACGAGGACATTCTTTTTCCACACCACAATTCTTTGAGTCCATTTGGAAACAGCTAATAGATCAGATTCCTAAGAAAAAACAGTGTGTTTGACTGAATGTGCCACTGTGTTTTTCTGCTAGGAGAGAACATTCTTTTGGTGTATGGGACCAAAGACAACCGGACAACCGAAAGGTTGGTTTAACACAGGTTTATTGCATGAGGTTCCAGTGAAGCATGAGGTAATGGCGGTGATACATCTCTATATATACAGTAGCTCTCTACATTTGAATCTTGTAGCACGGTAGCTCATTGGCTGCTACCGGCGTGGCCTCGCCCAGGCACGCCTCTTTCTTCAGCTGCTGAATGCGGGGAAGGTTTTCCCGCGGCTGTCCGTGATTGAGCAATGTGAACCATGTGAGGCTGAACGCTCGCAGCTGCCCTCTATGGGCTGTCTGCTCGCGTTCCTTTACAGCTGGTATCGTTTGTATCTGGAGTGGTTACATTCTTGCCTTTACAGTATAATGAACATGCATACATACATACATAACATCCCTCCCCCCTAGGATGGGACGAAGTCCCGCAACCATTGTGGCTTGCCGCACGTGCGCTTGGGACGCACTTGCGTCTGACCTAGTACTGGAGAGCCTGTGATCCCTGACTCCGCGGGTGCTTGTCCTGCAACGGGAAACGGGGATTCGTTAGTGGCTCCGTGGGGCGTCCGTGCCTGCCTCGCGCCCGGGGATGGGAAAGGAATGAATAGTTGGGAGGTGAACCCCTGCCTGTTGCTCTCTGACCCCGGGGATCCACCTATTGTGAACCGCGGAACCGATGAGGTCGCCCTTGCGGTTCGGCTACCTTCTGATCCCTGCTCGGGGGACCTTGAGACTGTGGTGGGCGGACTCGCTGATGCCTCCCGTCTTGGGGGTGTCGGTCTCCGGGAAAGTGGCGCTATATCGCATTCTAACTCACAGGGGCTACTGGGACTGGAGGTACCAGGGGCTGAACTGAAACCCCTCTTTTCGCTAGGACGGGTGGGGGACCACTCCGCTAACTCCCCCTGGTACTGTAAATCAACGTCTAAACTTCTATGGGCATCTGTGTTTCGGGGAAACTCCCGCGGGGTATGTGTGTGGTCGGGGCTCTTCCATTGCTTCGGGGACTCCCGCACAAGATTTCTGTGGATCGATTCCCTTTCCTCCCCCCTTGGTGGGGACCCATGCTCCCCTTTTCCTCCCCCTTGGGTTAAGCGGGTGGGGGAGTACCCTAACGCTGATTCGATGCTACTCTCGTCTCCGTCCTGCTCTCCGGGGACCCTGCGCCTGAGTTGGTCCACGTGTCGCCTCCACAGGAAGCCTGTACTGGTTTCTACGCGGTATGAGACGGGGCCGGTTTGTTCTACTACGGTGCCCGGCACCCAGGCTGGCCCCGCGCTGGCGTAGTTCCTGCAATGCACCGGGGCGCCTACGCTGAAACTCTTTGTGGGTTCCACCCCTATGTTCCGCCCCTTGTCCTCTACTCTCGTGGGGTCTAGCTTGGAGATTCCCGTGGCCAGCTTCCTGCGCATCAACAGCTCTGCGGGGGAGTACCCTGACGCTAGTGGGGTGACCCTGTATCTTAGCAGGAATTGGCACAATTTCAGGTCGAGGTCTCCGGGGCCCATGCGCAGTAGCGCGTCTTTCGTGGTGCGCATGAGGCGCTCTACTTGGCCGTTGGTGGCCGGGTGAAAGGGGGCAGAGGTGACGTGCCGAATGGCGTTGCGCTCCAAGAATGCCCCGAACTCGGCAGACGTGAAACAGCTGGCGTTATCGCTGACGAGGGTGTCGGGTAAACCGAACGTGGAGAAGACCCTCCTTAACTGTTTGATTGTTGTGGCCGAGGAGGTGCTTGAGACTGGAATGACCTCCAACCACTTGGAGAACGCGTCCACCACGAGGAGGAAAAGCGTTCCCCTGAACGGGCCAGCAAAGTCTACATGTACCCGGGACCAGGGCCCCCTTGCCGTGTCCCACTCCCTAGGTGGCGAGCGAGCCTCTTCTGGCCTTGAGCTTTGGCACGCTTCGCAAGTGCCGACCATGTGTTCGATGTCGGCGTCTAGCTGGGGCCACCAAAAGTAACTGCGGGCCAGCGCCTTTGAGCGGACGATCCCCGGGTGGCTGACGTGCAGCAGTTTAAGCACCCTCGGCCGGAGAGGCGTGGGGATTACTACCCGCTGTCCCCACAAAAGGCAACCCCTCTCTAGTGACAACTCTAGTTTCTTTTTGAAAAATGTGTCGAATTCCGCTGCTGGGGAAGACACGGGCCACCCTTTCTGTACCCAGGAGCAGACTGTGGCCAGCGTTTTGTCCTTGCCTGTCGCTTTGGCGATGTCGGCCGGTACTACTGGAGGGGAGTCTAGAACCTCTATCATTAAGACCTGATGGTCCCTCTCTACTTTGTCCACGTGGCAGCAATCCCGGGGAATGGGGGACCTCGACAGGGCGTCGGCATGGCTGATCTCCCTCCCGGGCCGGTATACCAACGCGTGCTGATACGCGTTGAGAAAAATGGCCCACCTGAGCATTCTCGGGGACAGGATTTGGGGTGTGGGCTTATCTGCGGTGAAAATGCCTAACAAAGGCTTATGGTCAGTCACTATGGTGAAGGGGCGGCCGTACACAAAATCATGAAATTTCTTGGTCCCCGCAATTATTGCTAGTGCTTCTCTGTCTGTCTGAGCATAGTTCCTCTCTGCTTGGGACAAGGACCTAGAGTAGAACGCTATCGGGGCCTCCCTACCGTTCTCCAGCACGTGGCATAACACCGCCCCCACCCCCACCGGGGATGCATCGCATATCAGGACCACTGGGCGTTTGGGATTGAAGTGGGTCAGTACGGCATCTGATGCCAGGAGTCGCTTCAGGTCATTGAAAGCCTTCTCCTGGTCGTCGCCCCACTTCCATGCCTCGTCCTTTTTTAACAATTTGTGTAGCGGTTCTGCCACGGCTGCCTTCCGCGGGAGGAAGGAGTGGTAGAAGTTGAGCAGTCCGAGGAACGACTGCAACTCGGGCTTGGATGTGGGGCGAGGGGCCTTCTTGATGGCGGCTACCTTGGATTGGGCTGGTCTTATTCCCTCGGGAGTGACACGGAACCCTAGGAACTCAACCTCTGTAGCGAAGAAGACGCATTTGTCTTTCCGCAACTGCAACCCCGCCTTTTCGAATATTGTCAGGACCTTTCCCAACCTAGTTGCTAATTCGGCCCGGCTCCCCCCTGTAATCAATACGTCATCAAAGTAGGGTAACACCCCCTCTAACCCCTTCAGGAGGCGTTCCACAAGTGACTGGAAGATCCCGGGCGCCGAATTCACGCAGAATTGTAGGCGCGATACCTGGAACGCCCCTTTGTGGGTGACTATGGTCTGCGCAGCAGCTGCGGCGGGGGTCACCGGGAGTTGCTGGTAGGCTTGGGCCAGGTCGAGTTTAGCGAAACACCTCCCCCCGTGTAACCTGGCCAACAAGTGGCTGACTACCGGCACCGGATACGCATTAGGGCGGATCGCCTTATTGATGGTGCACTTGTAATCAGCGCATATGCGGACCTCCCCGTTGGCCTTGAGCGCTGTTACAATTGGAGTTTCCCACTCCGCAGAATCAACAGGAACAAGAATCCCCTGGCCCACCAATTTGTCCAACTCCGCCTCTATTTTGTCCTTTAGTGCGAAAGGCACTCTGCGCGGTTTAAGTCTGATTGGACGTACTCCAGGGTCCAGGTCGAAAGTCACTGGGGGGCCCTTGAATTTCCCGAGCCCCTTTTTAAAAACCTCGGGGTGCGCGTCGCACACGCTCTGTATTGGATCAGTCCCGGCGGGGTGTGCTTCCACGGCGTGTACCCCCCCAATGAACAACCCCAGGGGCTGGAACCATTGAGTCCTGAGGAGGCTGCATTTACCTCCCTTGAGGACGACTAGGGGAAGCGTTGCGGTGTGCTTTTTAAACTGGACCCGGAACTTCCCAACCCCCAACACTGGGATGCGGTTCCCTTGCACGTCCTTCAGTGTGGCCCTCAACGCCTTGAGCTTGGGCCGCACGCGGGGGGCGATTTTCATGAACTCCCCCTGGGAAATAATGGAGTATGAAGAACCCGAGTCCACCTCCATTCTAACAGGGGCCCCTTGTATTACTACCTCAACGAAGTAACGGGGGTGCTCCGTGGAAACGCTGCAGACCGGCGCGTCGTCCTCGCTGTCGTCGGAGATGCGCCCTACTCCGTCCCGCGTCCTCGTGGTCCGGGTGCCGTCCTTTGGCCTCGTGGTGCGGTCCTGCCTCGTGGTGCGGTCCTGCCTCGCCGAGTGGTCTGGAGAACTCCTGGTGGCCTCGCGCCGTTTCCGGCAGACCTTGGCGATGTGCCCGCGCCGGCCGCAGTTGTGGCACTCGGCCTTGCGGAACGGGCATTTGGCGCTGGCGTGGGCGGCGCCGCAGCCGTCGCAGCGCCGGCCCTCTCTCTGGACCCTCCGGACGTCCTCGTCGTCGCCGCTCTCCGCAGACGAGTCCGAAACTCGCCGGGCCGCTCGCACCGAGCTCTCTGCCTTTGCGGGCTTCGGGCGCCAGTCCTGAAGCTCGTGCACCCCGGCAGTAGTGGCCTCCGCGGCCTGTGCCGTGTCGAGGACTTGTTGCCACGTGGGAGGCGGCTCCCTTTTCATCAGCGCACGCTGAGTCTCTGTGTCCCTCAGACCGCAGAGCAGGCAGTCCCGGAGGGTGATGTCGGGGAGCTCCCACTTGCATGGGCCGGCGGCCAACCGCAGGGCCGCGGCGAACTCCTCGACCGATTCCCCGGGTGCCTGGACTCGCCTCCAGAACGCGCTCCGAGCGGGGAACATCGCTATTGCTGGCCGGAGATGGGCGCGCAACGCCGGCAGGAGCTCCGTAGCTTTGAAGTCGCCCACCTTCCTCGGCGCGATCAGGTCCACCAAGGTCCTCTTGGTCTCGTGTCCGAGCATGCGGACGAAAATGGCCCTCTTTTTGGCCTCATCGGAGACTTCGAGCTCCACCAGCGCTGCGTTGAAGTCTATCTCAAACAGCTCCAAGTCTCCCGGCTTCTTGATCTCGTAGCCGGCGCATGTCTTGGTCCCGTGGGCAGCCATATCCCACCTTCGTCGCCAATTTGGTGTATGGGACCAAAGACAACCGGACAACCGAAAGGTTGGTTTAACACAGGTTTATTGCATGAGGTTCCAGTGAAGCATGAGGTAATGGCGGTGATACATCTCAATATATACAGTAGCTCTCTACATTTGAATCTTGTAGCACGGTAGCTCATTGGCTGCTACCGGCGTGGCCTCGCCCAGGCACGCCTCTTTCTTCAGCTGCTGAATGCGGGGAAGGTTTTCCCGCGGCTGTCCGTGATTGAGCAATGTGAACCATGTGAGGCTGAACGCTCGCAGCTGCCCTCTATGGGCTGTCTGCTCGCGTTCCTTTACAGCTGGTATCGTTTGTATCTGGAGTGGTTACATTCTTGCCTTTACAGTATAATGAACATGCATACATACATACATAACAATTCTGGAACATTCTGAGCAGGCATAAATTTAATGCATTTGATAGCAATGTATATCAACTAAGGCATTTGCTGCTTTCAAAGTCACATAGTGATTGCCCAGCAGGTATTACATTTTGTACCATTCCTTCTATTTCACTGGTTGTTCTTTTTTCTTCTTCTAGGCAGCCCAAGTTCAGAAAAACTTGAATATTTATTCTTTAGACCAATGTTCATCGTAGGATTACAATAGCGGTGGTGTTTCAGTGACCAAACAGCAGAAATAGCGAAGGCAGCTTTTTTTAAAAAAAAATTCCCACATTTCCATCTAAATTATGGCCAGCGGAGCCACAGCTGTTTTTATGCAGTGCATTGAGTCTCTCCATGGAGTTGCTTGGCTCCCTGAGTGATATTGTGTGAAGGGCAATGCTAGGGCCAGACCAGCTGGAAATGAAAGAAAGCAAAAGAAGATTGGATTTCAAAATATTATTTAGACAGATATTTTAAGCACATGCCTATCCTAGATAGGAATTCTTTAAATGAATATTTATTGACTTCAATTCAGTAATAGCGCTATTTATTGAAATACAGTATTTATTCTTTCTTTTGCATACACACGCATACACAGAGAGTGTAGAAAAAAGTAACCCCCAACAGTGAAATACAAATGAAAGAACTCACTGATATTAAAAGTCACATGAATGCTTTAGAGTACTAATAGCGAATCTCCAGGTGTTCTTGGACTTCAATTTCCAGAAGCCCAATGCTATCTCTCCTTTTCATCATCTGCAGTGGATGCGGTCTGATGTCTTGACGAATGCCTGGACTTGATAATGGTATGGACTAAAGCTAACAGGCTGAAACTGAACCCTGACAAGATGGAGGTTTTGGTGTTTGAGAGGCCATCTGCCCAACTGGGAGGCCTGGTCCCTACCCTGGATGGAACTACTCTTGCTCCTAGGGACCAGGTACGCAATCTGAGGGTCATTATGGACCCACTGCTCTCATTTGAACAACAGATAGCGGTGGTGTCCAAAGCTGCTTTTTTCCAGCTCCGGCAGATTGCGCAGTTACACTCCTACTTGGACAGATGGTTTCTCATAACACTGACCCATTCATTGGTAATCTCACAGACTCACTACGTGGGGCTGCCCTTGTGTCTGATATGGAGATTACAACAGGTCCAGAATGCAGCAGCTAGGCTGGTGACAGGTTTAAAGAATTTGATTGTATTTCCCCAGCCTTGGCAGGCCTGCACTGGTTACCTGTTGCCTACCATATCAGATGCAACATGTTAATGGCATCATACAAGACAGTGGTGGGCTCCCAAAAAAATCACTACCACATTGTGGGTGTGGTATGGTGGGTGTGGCCAGGGACAAAGCTTTGCGTTGCACCCGAATTAGGACTACTTTATTTCAAAACTTGGATGGGTGGGGCCAGCCAGAATTTCTGCTACTGGTTCTGGTGAACTGGTGCAAACCTTCTGATACAAGGCCCTACATGGTTTGGGACCTTGGTATCTATTGGAGTGTCTCTCCCTCAGAACAACTTTCTGCATCACAGTCAGCGCAGCTCCAGGTGCCAACACCGAGGATGGCTCGAAAGTCTTTAACTAGAAATAGAGCCTTCACTGGCTATCTTTTAAAAAAAATTTGAACGCTCTTCTTCAAGGAGGCCTTTCAGGGAGTTAAACCCTTATTGCTAAATTAGCCAGTTAGGTTCAGCCCCGATGCCCTCAGATGCCAATTATTTCATTTCATTTCATTTTATGATGTATTTATCGGTGGTGAGTTTTAATTTGTTGTGGGTATTGCTGTTATTGGTTTTCTGCTTGTTCACCACACAGAGTGGGATAACACCCAGATGGGCAGAGTAGAAATGCAACCAACCAACCAATCAGCACTCCTACTGATCAGAGCTTCTGGGAATTGAAGTTTAAGAACACCTGGAGTGCCAAGGTTCACCATCACTGGTCTTGAGCTAACATGGCACACAGTATCAGAGCCACAGGAGGAAGAAAGCAAATTTGACATTTCATTAATGGTTATTATGCTTCAGCTGGGCTATGATTTACTCATCAAACACTTTCAGTATTCCTAGAAGACTAGCTCTAAAATCTGCATATCATAAATATCCTACACGCACTTGGAAAACACTGTCCGTAACTACCAATTAAGTATTGTAATGTATTTCTAGGAAAGTGGGCTTCTCCTTTGGTATATGTACATACATGTGTTCATACTTTTGAAAACACAAAATTACAAATGGTGAAGATCATGAGAACACTCTGTGATTAGCTATTTACAATTTTATCTTTCATGCAGCCGTAGTTGGCTCTAGGTAGAATATTCTTCCCATGGTAATTTCACTAATCATTTCCATCTTCTTCTGACCTTTGTTCATAGTTTTTGGTCTTGAAGGGCCTCAAATCATGTACAGTACTGCTATATAAAAGCAGTGCTGGTAACAAAACTGCTAATAATGTCTGAGATCCAGATACACTCATGGCAAATAACTATATACAACCTGTTTCCTGGGGATTGATTAGGAATTCCACCCACTTCTGTGTCACATTACACAGTACAGTAATACCTCATACAACGTCCACTTCATACAACGTCGGATCCATACAACGTCGTCCAATTCTTGGAAAAAAGTTGCCTCATAAAATGTCGCCGGACATTGTATGAGGTATTAGGGTTTTTGCAGTTTTTGTTGTTGTTGTTCAGTCGCACAGTTGATTCTGATCCTTTGCGACCCTATAGAACATCGTCCTCCAGGGATCTCTGTCCTCCGGGATGCCAGAGGAGCAGCCGACAAGCCTCGCCGCGACTCTCCCAGGCCCCTGCCATCGGCCCAGGATGGGAGTCAGCTGTGGCTACTGCCCTGCTTCCCTCCGGCTCTGCCTTGACCGGAGGGATAAGAGGACGCCGGAGGAGCAGCCGACAAGCCTTGCTGTGACTCTCCTGGGCCCCTGCCATTGGCCCGGGATGGGAGTCAGCTGCGGCCACCGGCCCTGCCTCCTTCTGGCCCTGCCTCACCTCGCCTCCACCGATGCCGGGCCTTGGAGGCCCCACGGAGCTCAACCGGCAGCCAGCTGGAGGAGGCGGGGAAGAAAGAACTTGCCAGAGAGGCGAGCCCCAAGTGCGGAGAGTTCTTTCTTTCCCTGCTTCCTCTGGCCGGCTGCTGGTCAAACTCCGTGGGGCCTCCCAGTCCCGGCGTCAGTGGGGTCCGTTGGAGGCGGGAAGCCACTTTGGGGGCTGCGGAGAGGTGAGCCCCAAGTGCGGCGAGTTCTTTCTTTCCCCACCTCCTCTGGCTGGCTGCTGGTCGAACTCCGTGGGGCCTCCCAGCCCCAGCATCGGTGGGGTCCGTTGGAGGTGGGAAAAGAAAGAACTCGCTGCACTTGGGGCTCACCTCTCCACAGCCCCAAAAGTGGCTCCCCGCCTCCAATGGACCCCACTGACACCGGGGCTGGGAGGCCGCACGGAATTCAACCGGCAGCTGGCCGGAGGAGGCGGGGAAGAAAGAACTCCCTGCACCTGGGGCTCGCCTCTCTGTGGCCCCAAAAGCGGCTCCCCGCCTCCAGAGATGGGAGCCTGGTGCGTCCATTACCTACCGCTGCCTCCACCCCCTCTGAGCCCTGCTTGGCTAGAGGGGGAAAAACCCGACACGGACGCTGCACCGGAGGTAGAGAATTGCGGTATTTGAATTATTATTATTATTATTATTATTATTATTATTATTATTATTATTATTATTATTATTATTATTATTATTATTATTATTATTATTAGTTGCCCTGCTCTGGCGATGATCCTGAGGACAAGGAGTTGGGCTCCGACATGGTTGTTGAGCCCGCTCCTTGCTAAATCCTGTTTAAGTTGTTGAGCCGAAGGCCCCTCTTAAAGTTCTGTCAGTTTCCTGTGTTTCTTTGACTTTGCCCTGCAGTTTGTGCAATGTATCTCTATGGAAACGACATTATACAAAGCATTGGTGGCGATAATTTGGATGTTGTATGAGGCATCGCGGCTAGGATTTTGCATGCCTCATACAAAGTCAGAATTCATACAACGTCCTAACTTGTGGAACCAAGTTTGGACGTTGTATGAGGTATTACTGTACAGTGAAACCTTGGTTAACAAATTTAATGTGTTCTCTGGGACCTTCTGTAGTATGTAAAATTTGTAAAAGTGAATTTCCCATAGGAATGCATTGAAAACCTAAATTTGTTAACTGAAATGTGGTTTCCCATAGGAATGCATTGAAAACCAATTAATCCATTCTGGGGGGGGATTGTTAACAAAGCCACTATTTTCTATGGATTTCCTTTTGTTATGCGATTTTTGTGCTAATCGAGCCATTTGTTAAGTGAGGTTCAAAAAACAGTATGTAATGCAGCACAGTTCTGAAAATATTGAGTGAAAAATCACTAAAATACAGGTCGCCTTCCCCCCGGTATCTCAGGGGGGGGGGATATGCTCCAAGACCTGTAGATACCTGAAACCATGGATGACTATGTATCCTATGTCATATAATCCTTTATAATTAGGCCTAAGCAACATATATTAAGTGCCTAGTTGTAGTTTATAGAAAGCATTTTGCTTAAAGGTTGAGAATCCAGTATTTTCTAACAGTTGGCACAAGCCTACACACTGTACTTGGCACAGTAACCTGAAAGAATTTAATTAGTCAAACTTTTCACCTCAGACTCACAGTTAGGAGGGGGAAGAGAGAAGCTATGTATATGTGACCTGATCCACTAGAATGGGAGGGGGAGTTCAATGTACACTTGCCCTAGGACATCTATGCATTGAGATGTACCATATTTGGCCCAGTCTGGCACACAAATGCCAATAATCTATATCATTATCCATAAGATAATGACGAACATAGTCTGGCTCAGAATCTTATAAAATACACAAGCAGCTGACAGCCCATAGCTGGGGAGGAGAAAGCTGAGGAGAAGCCTCATCAAGATGTGTTTCTTCAAAGCAAATAGGAAATTGAGAGTGGAAGGTGAGATAAGAAATTTAACAAACTCTAAACAAAGAGACTATTCCTTTAATCGCCAAAGACTTGGAAACCAGAAGTCCTGAGAAAAATTGTAGCGGGCCAGCCTTCATCCTTAGAGGGGGAAAGGAGACAAAGAAGGCACAGGGCCACCACCTGGCACCCAATTATCTCAGAAGGACATACACACTCACCTCCTATTCTTCCCATTGCAGCAAGGTGATAGGGAAGATGGCACTTGCTTACAGGAGTAAAAGGAAACTGACTTCATTTATAGAGCCACCCTTTAACCAGCTAACAGAGAAGCAGGACAGCCACTTCTCTCACCCAATAATCTACTACAGGCCAGGGCAGAAGCTACCAAAGCAAGGCCAATGCACTGGGCATTTTGAAAGCTCCACCATTCCCCTAACTGATGAGACCCGGGGTGGCTAGCAGAAAATTAATGAAGGTAAATCAGGTTAGAGTGCCAGCACATGGTCACACCATGTGGGACGGTGGCGGAGCGGTGCCGATATCCTATATTTTAGATTGCAGACAGTTGCCTCTCGTGACTAGCTCTGGTAATGCACCACAGAAATTTATATATATTATATATTTCAGGATTTTTATTGAATATTTTAAACCTGTGGATAACTGAAACTGGGGCTAGTGAATCCACAGATATGGGGGACAACCTGTATACAATGAAACCTCGGTTAACAAATGGCTTGGTTAACATAAAAATTGCGTAACAAAAGGAAATCCATAGAAAATAGTGGCTTGGTATACATAATTTTTTGGGGAACAGATTAATTGGTTTTCAATGCATTCCTATGGGAAACCACGTTTTGGTTAATGTATTTTTTGTTTTAATGCATTCCTATGGGAAATTCAGTTAAAGTAATTTTTACTGTAAGAAACGTCCCAGAGAACGTATTAATTATATTAACCAAGGTATCACTGTATATATTTTCAAGGTGCATTACCAGAGATGAAGGAATGGATTGTCTCCAGGGGAATAATTTCCTAAGTGAACCTGAAAGATAATTTGAAGCACACACTGCTTTCATAATTCAGGTATGTGGGCTATAACATGAGGTTCACTGCTTTCCATAGTTTCAGATATCTGTGAAGATCTTGTAACATATCCCCCATGGATAAGGAGAGTGGTCTGTACACATAACTAATTATTGGACCACAGCTAACAGCATTAATAAGCAACAACTATTCTATTCAGAGTTTAAAGACTATAATCAAATATGGATTACTCACCTAGCACATTTCTGGAAACAGGAAAGCCGAAACTAGCTTTGTTCAGTTTTCCTTGTTGAAACTCTGGTGCATCTTCCAAATTATTGTCTAGCTCATTTTGTCCATCCTCTCCTCTGCTGCACAAAGGTTTCCTGATCCCACGCTTGTTACTTAATACTAAATCTGTTCACTTGAAATGTTAATAAATAATGCCAGAAAGTATTTCATCATCCAACTAAATGTAGGTAGCCTTTTCATGATGTAGTATCCATTGGTAAAGATGTTGATATTAGAAATGACAGAACATAAATGACAACAAGACAGTACACATTTAATTCCACAACAGTTGATGCAAAAGACATAATAGCCAGCCAACACAGAAGTTAAACAACTAACCTGAATGAGTCTGAGCAAACAACCAATTATAAAATGATAATTTACCATATGCTGTCTGGATAGCTCAATAATTTGGGTATCTAGCTATGGAGCCAGAGATTTGAAGTTTCATTCCCCATTGTAACTCCTGAGAGAAAAGTCAGCTTATGTAGTCACAGGCAAGCTGCATGGTCCCAGGGTATCCCCACAAGAAGGGAATGGTAAACCACTTGTATGTATTTTTTACCTGGAAAACTCTGGAAATCCTTTCGCTTGCTGGGGTGGAGGGATAGGAGTTCATTGTTATCGTGGGGGGAAGGGGAAGAGACTCTCCCCTGAATCTTACCTTTTTTGAACTGCAACTAGAAGTACACAACACTGATGTTTAGTTAGCATAAAAGATAGTACCTTCAGAATTACATTCAGGATGACCATTGCTACCTAATACAATATTTCCCTCTTCATCATACTCTGGATAGCTGCCGGGGGGACAGGTAGGCAATGGTTTCTCTGTTGGTGGTTCAGTAGTTGTTGGTTCAGGAGTGGTAGTAGTAGTAGTAGCAGCAGTAGTGGTTGTTGTAGTTGTTATCGTTGTAGAAGGAGTTGTTGTCCTTTTAATCATTTCAAGGCCTATCAGTGGCTTCCCTCCAAGACTTATGATAGGCTTATCTTGTGCATTCGCTACAGGCTTGCTAAATCTTCCATGTCCAAACAAAGGCAAACCTTCTGGGCTCACAACTGGAGCACCATTGGAATCTGAAATCAAATGAAACAAGTTGTAATTTTATTTCAAATGCAGTTCCTACCATAACGTTTTCCTCCAGGAAGCAGAGAGACAGTTACTAGACAAAGGGGACGTATCATGAAGATGCTTCTATATATGAACTTCTACAGTTTAAAGCCTAGTAAATTTGCAGAGATTATCAACACTTTTAATATATAATTGAAGTTCTCAAATAATAATTCTTAACTACTCTGTTTCCAAAGCCTATGAAGTATGTATATTATTGCTCTTTCAATAATATTCTTTCCCATCACCTCAAAAGTCATCAGAAATAGTTAGAATCATTGGATATCACTTTTTTTGGGATGGAGGAAACTGCTTGACAATTCTTTTGAATATAAGGCACACTGGCTGAAATCCTGGTGCTTACTGTAATAAGTCTCTCTATAGTAGGCCCACTGATTCAGAGGGAATTTGGTGAATCAACTCTTCTACAAGTTTCATTGGTTCATAAGAACATAAGAACAGCCTTGCTGGAACAGGCCACAGCCCATCCAGTCCAGCATTCTGTCTCACACAGTGGCTCACCATTTCCTTCAGGGTATTCCCAAGCAGATGCCTTCACCTGCTTAGGATTCCCTGGAAATGATATTGAGAGATATCCTGCCTATCTCTCCAACCCGGAGGTTGTCCTTAAGTATCCATAATTATAGCCATTGATACTCTTGTCCTCCATGAACTTGTCTAATCCTTTCTTAAAGCTGTCAAGACTGACAGCTGTCACCACTTCTTCTGGCAGGGAGTTCCATAGACCAGTAATCCTCTGGGTGAAAAAGTACTTTCTCTTATTTGTTTGAGAACTAGTACCCAAAGGTTTCATGGAGTGTCCCCTAGTTCTAGTGTTATGTGATAGGGAAAACAGTTTTTCCTTATCTACTTTGTCCACACCGTGCATGATTTTATAAACTTCAATCAGGTCACCTCTTAGACGTCGTCGTTCAAGAGTGAAGAGGCCCAACCGTTGCAGCCTCAGATGGTAAGGAAGGTGTTCCAGTCCCCTAATCATTCTGGTTGCCCTCCTCTGCACTTTTTCCAGCTCCATAATATCCTTCTGGAGGTATGGCGACCAGAACTGTACACAGTATTCCAGATGGGGCCTCACCATAGATTTATAAAGAGGCAAAATGACACTTGCTGACTTATTTTCTATACCCTTCCTAATGATCCCTAGCATTGAGTTTGCTTTTTTCACTGCTGAGGCTCACTGGGTTGACACCTTCATTGAGTTGTCCACCAGGACACCAAGGTCCCTTTCCTGGTTTGTCGCAGAGAGTTCAGACCCCATCAGTTTATAAATGTAATTGGGGTTCTTTGCCCCAACATGCATCACTCTGCACTTACTAATGTTGAAACTCATTTGCCACTGTTTTGCCCACTCCCCCAGTGTCGAGAGATCCCTCTGGAGCTCCTCACAATCTCTCACAGTTTTCACTACCCTGTATAATTTAGTGTCGTCAGCAAATTTGGCTACCTTGCTTTTTACTCCTAAAAATGTCCTACTGTGATACAACTGATTATGCTAAGCAATAGGGATTTCAGTCACTGTTTTTAGTCAGGAGCCATACAGTAAGTAAATGTTCAAAATACAGATTTAAACAATGGAAATCCAAACTAAAAATGTCTGAAAAGTTTGTTCTGCTTTAAAAAAGAAAATAAAGATCAACATTTGCAGATTTCTTTCAAAATAGAATGAGGGAAAAACTTGACATTTTAACAGTTCAAAATTAGAAGATAGCCATATTTGCATCCATCCATACAGCTTTCACTGCTTAGTCTTAACCATATGGATTGGAATCCATCCACATTTGTTTTTCTAAATTAGGATTACCAGGAGTGTATTATGAAGGACTCCTCACCTTTAACAGGTATATGACAGGCAGGTATAACAAGACCACATGCATATTGAAAATGGGTACTTAATGAATTTGGCTGGTACAGATAGGTGATAATTTCATTTGGTTTCTTTTTGACAGAAACTTAGGAACAAAAAAAATCAATTAACCAATTGAATCATTTTGCCAGAAGAACTCCACATCTGGCCCATGTTCAGATTTCTATTAATATGCTTCTAATAATAATGAAATATCTTCTGGGCAATTTACCAAAAATATGATAGACCATAAAATATAAAAGTAAAAAACACAAACATACCAACAATAGTACGGCCATCTCCTCCTAATTTTACTCTCAGAGGTTTTCCTTCTGAATTTTGGAGGTACCTTCCTTCAACATTTAATACCAGTCCTCGGTCAAGATCTACAATCTAAAAGCAACATGTAGATTGAAAGGCTCTCCAACATGAAATAATAGGAAATTAAATCTTACTAGAATTTACTATTGTCAAATAATGTCACCATACCCACTTTGTTCCTTGCGGACCATTTATCACTTTCTGTCCATGTCGTTTTCCATTATTATCAGGAGATATTTTATTATTTTGTTCAGGTTTACTTGTCAGATTGGGTCGACCACCATTACCTGAAATACACACAAGACAAACATATGGTATTCCTTGCTTTGTCTATTTAGTGACATTGCAATTCTCAAGATAAATGAATCCAAAAATGTTTAACATAAAACAATGAATATTTGACATCAGTTAACATACATACAATTACCAAACATGCATTGCTTAAACTGATCTGGTCAAGTGAGAATACTTCTGGAGAAACTCCAAAAGGGCACCTTTTTAATATTTCATACTTTGAAAATCCTATGGTGAGAGAATCAAAAAAGGAAACAAGAGATAGTGTTGGAACATGAGATTCCTAAATCAAAAGGCAACTAGTCAGCTACCAAAGAAGAGCAAAGTGAATTAAAATGAATAAACATGTCATTTTTAGTCAAGGAATTACAAATTGTATTACTCTAGAAATTGCAAAATTAGGGGAAGTTATGTGGCTCCAACTTTCTGTAGGACAAACTGTTAGGAACTATAATGCAAAGCCTGACCAAATAATATCAATAGAGTTTTTTTTAGAAACCTATCAACATGAGCACCTATCAAGTTTTTGCTCCAACTACAGATGTTAAAGAAGAAATTGAAAAAAATTGTGCAAGTGCCCAGAACAAAATTGATCACATACCAAAACAGGATGCATAGATAATATGTATATTATCCTTTTTGTATGTAAAGTAGGAAACAAAGCAGAACCAAACATTGTTGGAGATTTTGGCCTAGAAGGAGGAGGCCTAAAAGCTATTAAATAAAAACACAGTCTTCAGGCAATTCTTCAGGCAACTGAGCAAATGACTGCACACATAAACATAAGCAGATAGCCAATGCAGAAATCAAATAGCTGATATAACTGAAACTAATAGATGGCAAAGATTTATTCTTTCTGCCAAAACAAGACAAGAAATGGACTGTGCTATTGATCATTAATTGTCAATGTCAAAAAATAGACCAAATTTAAAGAACAACACTAGAAGAACCACAGCATCAACATATAATTTAAATAACATTCCTGATTATTTTGAAGCCCATATAAAGAACAGATTTGCATTAGTAAATACAACTGACAGTGAACTAGATGATCTGTGGACTGAAATCAGAGATATTATCAGAGAATGCAAAAAGTCTACTCCTATATCAAAAGGAAAGAGAAGCCTAAACAGGCAAAGTAAAGTAAAGATGAAGCTGAAGTATTTTGGACATCAAATGAGAAGAGAGGATTCACTTGAGAAGGCCTTGATGCTGGGGAAGGTGGAGGGCAAAAGAAGAAGGGGACAGCCGAAGATGAGATGGCTAGATGGTATTGTAGATACAATGGGCATGGGACTGTGCGGACTAAGGAGGATGGTGGAGGACAGGGGTGCCTGGAGAGCGATGGTCCATGGGGTCGCAAAGATGTCGGAATCGACTGTGCGACTGAACAACAACAAGGTTAACTTTGAAGAATCCTGGATGTAAAGCCTGTGATTTTATAAAGCAAAGTGAAAGAACTCTCAAAGTAAATGGAAGAAATAAATCACCAGCAACAGATTAGATATCAATAGAAATAGTCCAAATTAAAGAGATTTAATCTATCAAAATCCTAACAATAACATGCTAGCTGAAAGGAAACCAAAACAATGACCCATGAATGGAAACATTCAATGTACAGTCCAGTCCCACAAAAAGGTGATACCAAAGAACATAATAACCCTATGCAAATAAAGATGTCATAATAAATACTTTTACACAATATGAAATGAGAAATGCACAGTGTTCAACCTGGATATAATAAGGAAACCATGGCTTTGGGTTTGCAAAAGCTGAGTAGAGCTGTTAAAGATAGGACTTTTGGAGGTCACTAATTCATAGGGTTGATATATGTTGGAGGTGATGTGATGGCACAAAGCAACAATAGATTGTTCACCTACAACATTTATGTGGAACATTCTTATCTAATAGTGAATCTCATCACTGGAATTCATTTATTTTTTATTTATTTTTATTTTAAAATTCTATACATTGGGGCTAAAATCTTGTTGCATAGCTTAAGTCACACTACAGTAAGTCCATTAAATCAGTGGGGATTTGTTAAATCAAATCCTTTGTAAATTCCATTGATTCAAATGAGGCTATTTTAGTTGCAACTTACTTTATTATAGTTAGCCATAATTAGAGTATGCCTGTTTAAATTAATGGAGTTTATGGAGAAGTTGACGCACGAGATCCCTATTGATTCAATGGGCTTACTCTAGCAGAATTTACTAAACAATAGGTTTTGGCCAATGAATCAAGTGGTTATTCTGTGAGAACTAGCAAACTGCTAACAGGAAAGCAAGAGGGAGAAATGATGCAAGGAATAAAAGAGATTCACCAGTTCATTCTAAGTGAATTAGTAGAACTGATGGAAGATTCTAGAACAAAGCAATATCCACTGATGGAAAGCTTATGGCACAACATCTCCAACATGTTATTACAAAACATTTTCTTCATATCAGTTATGTTGGAAATACAGTAACAGCCAAATAAGAAACACTAGTAAAACTACTAACTGCACGTTACCTTGTCTGCGAGGAAGCCTAGGTTGCTGTCGCTGAGAAAGATTGAATAATCTGGAGTTTTGTACTCGCTGATTAGAAACCAATGAGGGGGAGGTTAAAGACCTTGTTGGAGAAGCAGAATGAAGCTGAGAAGACCTGGAAGTTAATAAAGGCTTGCCCAATGGAGCAGTATTTGATGTTTTGGAAGAAGTGTACTTCTCCTCCTTATCTTCTGCCTCCTCCTCCTCCTTGTATTTTTCCTCATCAACAAATGTTTCTTTGTGAGACAAAACAGTGCTTGGTGATTTATTCTTTTCCCTAGCTACGTTGTTATATAAGTTTTTACTGTCTCCTGAAATTGAGGAAGACACGGGAGGTATTCTGGAAACAGCGGGATAACGGGATAATGAAGGATGGGTTTGTCTATGAGATGTTGAAGATGGTTTTGAAAACAAACCAGTTTCTCTATTGTGTTGATGGTCTTTTACTGTGTCTTCTGGAAAAATAGATTCTGGCTCAATATGTCTGGACTGATGGGAAGATGAAGGCAATTTATATATATCAAACATATCTTCACTAGAAGTGCGTTGTCTTGGTGACAAAGTTAACCTTCTGGAGGAAGTTAAAGGCTCATGTTGAGTTGGAGATTTTCTACCAAATTTATGAGTACGAGAATCAGAATGCTTTGGGAAAGCACTGGGACTTTCTCCATACAATGCTGAAGATGCCCTCCTAGGTATAGGAGCTTCTTTGTCCGGGACTGGATAAGAGTTCTTCTGCTCCTTCTCACTTGCCTCTTTGTAATAGTTTTCCTCTAAATTGCCTTCATCTTCATCCTCCATGTCTTCATTACTTTGGAGAGGTATCATTAATGTAGGTTGGGTTCTTGAATTTAAAAAGGGCTTGGACTGTGAGTAATTGCTGGTTTTACGAGACAAAGCATGAGAACCTCCCATTAATGTCATTTTAGACAAAGGTGAAGACTGTTTAGAAGCAGGAGACCGCAGAGGTGGTGATTTTTCCACAGATGTCCTTGACACTGAGCGAGTAGGTGGGGATGTCTCTCTAGACCTTGAACTCTGACTGTTAGTTAATTGATGCCTGCTCTGTGAGGGAAACTGGCCAGACGAGTGCTGGATTTTATGTAATGATTTTGTATTCGTGGCATCCTTTTCTTCACCGTGGGTTTCTTCCTGTGTGTTTGTGGGTTTAGAATTTTCAATGGTCATATCTCTGTGATGGCTCTTAGATCCAACCTGTGGACCTGTCCTTCTGGAATACTCCACTGATGATTTAGGAAAAGATGGCGAATAATTATGGGACAGAGTTGATGGAAGTGGAGTTTCATCTTCATCCTGCAGATTTTTACCATTATTATTGTCAGAATCAGATCTGTCAGTTGTCAGATGAGAACTGGAGTGTGGATGAACCTTAGAAGACTCCATGGCAGAAGAGTCTTTAGAAGACTGCACCCTCCTATCACGTGTATTACTTGCTCTGTTTGCAAAATGATTTGTAATTACAGCTGATCGATATTTCAATATATCAAATCGTTCAGATGCAGTCTGGCCTACAGATGCCCTAGAACTGGATCTTGACAATGACAAATCATGCTTGTTCACTTTGCCTTCTTCTTTTTTATTGTTTCCATTATCATTATCATCAGAATCCTCTCTTCCACTAAGGCTATGTTTGGTGGAAGAGGGATGATATGAGTGAGGTAATATATGGGTAGCAGCAGCAGAAACTGCAGAGGTGGCCACTCTGGATTCTCTCACTGCCTGGCTACCGGAATGAGGTAGAGGTCTTGCTTGCACAGATGGAAATAAGCCACCCTGAGGCCGAGTACTTGGCTTTTGCTCTTTCTTTAATACATCTCTACCATTAGATCTTTTAGAAGGATCACTGGTATCAGCAGGAACTAGTTTATAAGAGGGATGGTTTGAATTACTTGCAGCTACAGATGTAGGAGATTTGACTGATACAGAAGGGGGGATTAATTTAGGTGGATGGCTTTGAGCCACCTTCCGATGTACAGAATGCTGCTGATTTGAATATGAAATGTGCTTTCCTTCTGTACTATCAACTTTATCATTACTTTCACTATCCACAGGTAAATTATCTAATGTGACTTCAAGGGATGAAGGATTGTTAGAACTGTCAAGTCTCAAATTCTTTGTTTCATTTTCTTTATATTTAGGAATGGAAGGAGAGGAAGAAGAGGAAGGTGATAATAATCTTTGCTTCCCAGCATTTATCTGCCCTGTCTTTACAGGGCTTGGTGTTCTAAGAGATGTCTTCCCTGAGGAATCAACAGTGTGCGATGGTTTATTGAGAGAGTGGGACTTAACACTGCTCTTAATATCCTGAGTTTCGGGTTGTGCTGTTGCTATTTCTTTTAAGGCATGGTGGCCAACAGTGTCTCTTGTGAAGAGAGAATCTCCTTTTGGATGTATGTCTTTTCTGGAAGACAGCAGTTTTTTGGCTGGGTTTCTATTACCAGCTAAGAGTTTATTCTTGAGATCAGAAATAGAACTTTTTGATGAGAGATCCTGAGAGGAGGAAGATGGTTTTGGTTCTGAATCTCTAGCATTTGTCTGTTGATCAACCGTCAGTTCATCCACATTGTCTATGGCAAAACAGAAAAAGAGATATTAAAAAAGAAACACATGCAGGTGCACGCGCACACGCACACACACAGAAACACACACATGCATGCGCGCGCACACACACACACATACACACACACAGAGAGAGAGAGCGCAATTACAAAAAAGAAAAGGAAGACAAAAGTTAGGGGTAGGGCAGAATTAACCAATGAAACATACTCCAGCCCTAACATATTAAAACCAGCTTTCATTTAGGATGATGAAAAATTACTCACAGAACACATCTTGAAACTAAAACTATTTTAAAAAAACAACATGAAATTTAAGTTAAAATAAATATTTGCTAATACACAACAA
This sequence comes from Bradypodion pumilum, assembly GCA_035047305.1. Taxonomy (NCBI): domain Eukaryota; kingdom Metazoa; phylum Chordata; class Lepidosauria; order Squamata; family Chamaeleonidae; genus Bradypodion; species Bradypodion pumilum. The sequence goes on from JAWDJD010000001.1 coordinate 97,465,582, forward strand.
TTTAATGCTAAACTACAAATTTGAAATTTGAGTGTGAATGCCTAAGACAAAAACCCAACCATTTAACAAGTGTAGGTCTTGAAAAAATATTTTGATTTTGTTGGACTCAAGTTACAATCAGTCACATAGTGATCTAAGTAGTCAGTCACTTAGCACCATTAAAAATAAGCAGCATACTATCAACTAAATAGTCTTAGATGTAAAATACTACTGCATAAAAACTATGAAATATTTCCCAATATCTTACACTAAAAGCAAAAAAAGCAAATATTGTATGTCAAATATATGAATTTGATATTAGAAGATTATAATCATTTTGAAAATAACTGACAAAAACACAAGTGAAAATTTAGAGGAGAATTTTGGGGCACAAATTCATTTAAATTCTATACCAAATCATTCTGTGTTTTAGCCAACTTGTGCATTTGTTTAAATAGCCCATCTACCCATTATTAAAGAAAAAGTAAAAATTTATTAGATTAGTAATTTAAAAAAAAACCAAAAAAAAAACCATACAGTTTATGGATCCAGAACATGAGTCAGAAACTTAGATGTTTGCTACAGTATTTCTTAGAATTTAGGCAGGAAATCATTTTTTCTTTCCAGAAGAGACCTTTAAAAAGTTATTTTACTGAGCTAGGACTACCAGAATCTTACAGCAAACAAACAGAACACGGAGACAAAGAGAGGCCATGACCTCTGGAGGCTTATTGTAAATAAGGCTTTTTGTACTACAATAAACCTCAAATACTGAGTTTTTTTATTTATTACTGTATTACTCAGCCTCTGTTTTATTTCTATTATATTTGATTTATCTTCTATTTTATGTTGGAGCCCCATAAGAAAATCTACAAAGTGTATATTAAGCCGCAATGCATCAGGTTCTTTCCAATATCAGAAACAAACATTTCTATTTCTATTTCTACATTTTGAGATTTAAGTCCTCTTCAATTATGTTTTAAAGTCAAGAGGTGTTGATGAGAAGTTGGCCCCTTTCCCTGTGTCTTTAGTCATAGAAATACGACTGTCTGAACAGGGAAATGCTGCTGCACAGTATATGACTGGTCTCCCCTTGTGAACCAAAATCCAGAGTGCTGGCTCACACGGAGAGGCTATAACAGCCTCTCTCTCTTTAAACAGACACATATCTGAGAATAAGGAGATGACCTAGGTGCAGTTTGCTCATCCGTGTCCAAGAAGATTGTTATTAAACAAAGTGCTCTCATCTACACTGTATACTTAATAGTCACTCAAATGCAAGCGCGGCGCCAAAATGGCCACCGCGCTCTTTGCAAGGCCCCCCCACCGGACTTGGACATCTGGGTAGTTAGGGAGCATGGCCAGCCCTCTTTAAAAGGGGTGGCCACGAGGCAGCCGAGCTGCCATTTTGCGAAAGCGACGGAGCGGAGAAGTTTTCCCTCCACCCCCTCCCTAGTAAACAGTGTGATATTTTGGTCGCTTCGGGGCCGGGTGGGAATTTTTGGCTGGAACCTACAATTGGCTCTTGGGTTCTGGCTTTTTTGCCCATCCCACACTGTTGCTACGGTTTGATACAGGGGTTTATTTGCTGTTGACTCTGGTCACATGGGCGGGTAGCACTGGTAAGGTAAATATTTATGACCCACAGGTATCCGGCAGGTTCGCAATTGACTGGCCAACACTAGATAGGCACAAGTTGGTTAACGTTGTCCGGTCAACGACGAACCAGGCAATGGGGTGATGGCACGAGCTAGGCAGCATGCATCACCCCGTTATTTTACGGATACGTGTCAGAGGGTGGGGTCAGTAGTTAGTTTATTGACTACGGTCAACAATTTGTTTGTTGTAAACAAACAAATTGATACAAATGGATACATTGTAGCCAATTGCCGTTGGCAATTTTGGGAGGAACCTTACCAGTGTTACTGCGGCCTGCTTGCCTTGAGAATTATAATTGGTCGAGTACCAATCGAAATTTATAATTCGGACTAGGGCATGAATCAATAAATGTAGCCCAATGCCGTTATCCACTTATACTGGTGTCCGAGTCCTTTTTTGGGGGGTGGGCATGCAATGGACAAGCACCAATCTGAAGCAGTTCACTCATCTGAATGGAAGAAAGTGAAAAACATAGAAGAAGAAAGTGAAGAGCTGAAAAATATATACACCAGGCTTACCTGCTGGCAAGATCACGGCGAAGGCTTTTGATTGAGGCCCCTGGCCCCTTCTGTTTGCTGCACGGATTTTGAAAATATAGCGCTCACCAGGTTGCAGACCTTCCACTAGGGCAGACGTAGTTTCTCCCGGGTAGGAAATGGACTTTGCTCCAAAGGGCTTGAGTGCGGGGGCATATGAGAGAATGTATTCTGAAACGATTTGGCAGACGGTTTGAAGGAGGAAACTGAAAACTATCCTGTTTCCAGTGGACAGACTGTATGGGTAGGATGAATTAGAACGTGCATTACTAAAATTAATACAGTGGCAATGCACGTCAAGTCAACAGCTGGGGCATAAAAGACATTGTACATCTAGTACGTTGAGTTGTGAATCAACAATTAGTTGGACTTCTAGGATTCCAATTTCCAATATTTAAATTAATACCCTGGACTTTCTCACCCAGTATGGAAATCCTTGCTATCTTGGATATCAACAGGTTTTGCTTGCATACAAACTGAGTGCATCAGCAGTTTATGAAAATCATGAATTAACAAAAGACACACTGTTCATGCATTAAGAAAAAGCACATGGCAATTTATATTTCCTCAGTGCCTATTATTTATAAGGGCTGGATGTCCCTGATTTCACAAAGAGTGGCTTAAGAAATCAGATACAAGTGTCAAGCTTTTGTCCCTTTCATTTGTCTGGGAAGTTCACAAGGTAATTATCAGTTTGTCCTTAACAGGCTGGGTGCTCATTTTACTAACCTCAGAAAGATAGGAAGATGAGTCAACCTTGAGCCTATCAGGATTGAACTCAGACAGTGCACCGTTTTGACTGCAGTACTGTAGCTTAACCACTGCACCACAGGGGCTCTATAGTTATACAGATTCTGGCTTGCTTATTCCAGGTATAAAGATTCTAGTTTACTAATAATCACAACTTCCAAATTCAAATACAACAATCTAATGACTACATAATGTTTCTATCTGAAGAAAGAGAAACATAAAATGTTCACTGGGAAATCCCTGACATGTATTTTCAGGCACATTAGAAGACCTGGACACTAGATGGTACTATTTACAATGTAATGTTGAGAAGGAACAGATTGTGTTTCCAGGGGAATTATTTTCTGAGCAGATATGAAAGCTCAATGGACGAATCTGCAGCACCCCCTGTTGTATGACTCAGCTATGAGTGCTGTAATACAGGGTTTGCTGCTTTCTGTAGTTTCAGATATCCAAGTAAGATCTTAGAACACATCCCTTGCAGATGGATTGGGGTGTGTGCATGCAAACTGAATGGCTAAACAAACCAGAATCTCTGTAAAATAAAGAGCATCAATTAAGAGACAAATGGGGAGGAAAAAAGGACAGTAATGGGACGTAGTATTCATTTATTCATTTGATTTATATACTACCATTCTGGTATGGGATGATGCGATCTATAGGTTTCCTACTCCTGTTTCTAGACCAAATTTTGATAAGAAAATTTATCTAATGGATTGCAGTCTCATTATTAATATTGCTAGCAGAAATTGATTTTTTTTAAAAAAATGTTTTGAAGGAACTGCTTACATTCAGAATTTGTTTCAAGGAGTGTGCATGATAGTCCATTTTAGTCACAATTTAAAATTCATGGGGGGAAATTTGGAGGAAGCTATGTCTAAAAAGTGGAGGCACTGTACTATAAAGTGCACAATGTCAGTGACTGTCAACAATAACTACATACAGGCATGTGCTCCACATATTGGGTGGTACTTGTATAACATTGGATTTCTTGTAACTGTAGAGGTACAGGATGACTGAAAATTAAACTATACTATCTGTTATAGCTACTTCTGAGAATAGCTAAAGCTGAAACCAAAGTTACTTAACACAGATACAATGAGTAAAATTATTTAATTTTTATATGAAATTAAATATGTAAGAACCTGTGGCAAATAGTGCAACTTGCATCTTTTTTTTATTTTTATTTTTAAATCAATAAATGGCCAGAATGAAATTATCTATTTACACCTGAATAAATGCAGTGTCATTTGCTAGGAGCAGCAAATAGCTTTTGATGGAAATCCTAGTAGTGTTCCAGTTGTATGGCTTGGCAGGCTACTAGGAATTCAACTGAGGAGTCATTAATTACCAGATATTTTTGCTCTGAGTTACACTCCTGTATTTATGCAAGCATAAACATTCCATTAGCAGCAATAAATATTAGGAATTAAGAGGCATTAACCTGGCATCCCCTTTCACACAGGGCTGGTCCATGACTTCTCTTTGCCAGGAGAAAAATAGTTTTCATCCAAAGACAAAATGGTGTTAAATCATAACAGAAGTTAATTAGTACAGTAGTTGAATCTTACTTTGGTGAATGGCACTATGCCCTCTTGAGGACAGCAGTCCAGTTTAGGTTAGAGGGCAGGTCAAGTACCCATGCAATTTTGACATCCTATAATTTGTTGACATGTCACACTCTTCAGTACCTATTGCCTTTCTTTGCCTAAGGCAGCGATGGCCAACCTTGGCACTCCAGGTATTTGTGGATTTCAATTTCCAGAAGCCCTGATCAGGAGGAGTGCTGACTTAGGCTTCTGGGAATTGAAGTCCAAGAACACATGGAGTACCAAGGTTGGCCATCACTGGCATAAGGATTGGCTCTACCTCTGCATACAGAAGGAGAAGCACAGAGTCTTTGCGTGAAGGAATGACCAATGAAGAGAGAAGGCTAGGAAAGGAGCTTTCTGCCTAGGTATTTCTATCTTCCTCCCTACGTATCCATTTCACTACATACACTAACTGTACCAGCCAGTCTTTTCCCTTTCCACCATCCTTTGCTGACAGCTTCATTCTGTGCCCATAATCTTTTCTGTTCATGCAGTCTTTTCCTCTATGTTAGGTAAACATTTATATTGTGAGTACAGAGGACGCTGACAGCTTGTGAAAATCTGGAGCCAAAGATGGCAAAATCTAGAGCCAAAAAAAAAAAGTTTTAAGAAGTATAGTTTTGGCAAAAATGCTGGGAATTTCTCCTTAGAGATCTCTTAAAGAACTGCAGTCTCCAGCATTTCATGAAGGAAAGAAAATGTTTATTAAAGCAGATCAGGTCTGTAGTATATATGAGTAAGATAAAAGGACGGAAAGTAAAATTATAGCTGAAGGCAAAACAGTATCCCATTTCTTTTAGCATGGTTATGCTCCACCAGTGTTTGCAGCCGAAGCAATTTCAGCTTGCCTATTGACCATTAAAAAGGATAGCAGTAGGATTTTAATATAAATCTCAAACCCACCACCTACCTTTCACTTTTCCTTCACTCTCTGAAAGAGCATCCCAAGTGGCAGCTACAGATGGGGTTTTGCCATCGATTGGCCAGACATTCAGGTTTTCCGGTGCAGCAGTGGGAGCTGTTGAAACATAAGCAGAACAAAAAGAAAAAGGAAGAAAATAAAAACAGTAAATAAGCAACTGAATTGGATCATGGACTCTAGATTCTTTTAATGGTATGTCAGAGCTTGGGAAGGTTATTATTATGGACCACATTGGCTAGCAGTTTCTCTGCGTTATAGTCCAAAAAATTAACTTTTCCCGGCTCTGATATGCATTCACCTATGCCAGTGGTGGCGAACCTATGGCACGCGTGCTAGAGGGGGCACTCAGAGCCCTCTCTGTGGGTGCACATGCTGTTTCCCCAGCAGAGAGTTGGCCCTGCCCTTCTGCCCAAGAGCCAATTGGGAGTGCTTCTTCCATCCCCCCAGCACAGAGTTTGCCCTGTCCCTCTGTGGCATGGACGGCAACCTGTTAAGTTTGGGCACTCTCTAAAAGGTTTGCCATCATTGACGTATGCACTGTAAGTAATAGAAAATATCGTGTCTGGCTTGCATGAGGAACAAAATGAATCAATTGCACACAATCATTTAAGGACATTTAAAAGGAGTCTGGAAACAATATGAAAACATCTAAATCTGGCTGAACAACTGTGGCCTTCCAGGTGTCATTCAAGTGCAGATCCCACTACAGCCTCATCATTAACTCTGCAGACAATGTCTGATGGGTGCTGCAATTCTTGATCTGAAGGATATCAGAGAGTAGACAAAACAAAAATACAAAAAAACCTTGTGGCACCTTAAAGACTAGCTCCTGTATCTCAATGTTAGCTTTCATGGATCAAGTCCACTTCATTCAGACATAAGAGTGAGACTTCATGGCATGACATATTGAGCACAGAGGTACACAGTGGTTTGTTCGCATAACAGATAAGTTTGCAAATCAGTATGACTATTTACAACCAGTAATAACAGAAGATCCCAGATTGGGCTTCAGATTTATAGCCATGAAATTTGGTTCTGTTAAGTTGTAAATGGTTAGTAAATAAACATTGTGGCATTACGTATCTGCTAATGAGATCTTAAGGAGTTATTATAATAAAAACAATTCCTCATCAAGCCAGAATGAGAAAAGAAAAAGATAAAAGTGCAGGCTTTATATCAACCATATTTTAAAAAATGTTTCTGAACATATGCAGAAAGCTAAGGAATTGTCTAAAGGTTCCAGGACATAGAAAAATATTGATTCCTGACATCTATACCTATAAACCTGAGCGTTAACCTTTGTGATTTGACAAAGGATCCCGCACCCGGCCATACTGTCCCGTACCGAGCATTCGTGCACTCACCTGAACTGGGGACGGAGGTAACTGGGGGTTTGAGAAATGTGCCAGTGGGGCAGAAGACCCACGAACGCAAACAAAAGGAAAAGACTTGGCTTCCCAACGTTCCTTGCACCGCGCCACAGCCAATCAGGCTGAGAGGCATGAGCAAAAAGAACATTGGGAAATGCGCCGCGGCCAATCAAAATCAAGCCACAGAAAACAACCCGCCGCACAAACGGAAACTACAAACGCAAAACTACAAGCCCCAGCATCCTGTGCGCCATGAGCGTGCAGAACGCTGAGAAAGCCGGCACGCAAAAAATAAAAATACAAAATGCAACAGGAGTGCAAGTCCGCCGCAGGTGGATACAGCACCTCACAGCCACGCAAAATAAAAAGCCAAAAATTGCCACCACGAGACACCCGCCGTCCTTCTTTCCCGGAGCAACGGGAAGAAGAGGGACTCCCTCTCCTCCACGCTACCCCACCAAAGACATGGTGAGACCACCACCGGCCTCAAGAAAAGTTGAGCCGGGGTGGGAAAAAACCCAGAAAAACCGGAAAGGGGGGGTTCAAGGAGGGGGGAAAGTACTGACGCATTCGCCCCCCGAAAGCGAACCAATTCCCTGTGAAGCAAAGGCAGTGAATGAGGCTCTGGTTGTTGCCTTTACTTCCCGAGGAAGTGTTTTGCTTTCAAGGGGGGGGGGGAAATGCACCAGTACCTTCCCCCCCACCCCCATGGAAAGCAAACCAATTCCCCGGGAAGCAAAGGCAACGAACGGGCCTCTGGTCGTTGCCTTTGCCTCCCAGAGCTCCTCACCTGGGCGCAGCACACACCTACTGGGCTGGACATTTCAAACCTGCCCAGTGTGTGTGCATGTACATCACCAAAAAGAAAACAACAAAAGCAAACACCAAAACTATTACAAAATAATAAAACAAAAATAAATCAATAATTTAAAAAACATTAATAAACAAAAATAAATAAACCACAAAATACACAAACAAAAACTTCCACAACACCACAAACAAAACACCTAACTACAACACAAAAAACACAAACAAACGACAATGAAATAAAACAAATTAAACACAACCAGAAATAATCAAACCAATAAAACCAATACACAAAACCAAACTAAAAATAAACCAATACACAAAAGACCAAACAGAAACACCTCCCAGCCCACCAACATAAAACCAAAACAAAGAAAACCCCCAGAAGAAATAAAACCAGACAACTTACCACTGTGTCCTCCCTCCACGACATCCGGAACAGAAATTAAGAACCAAAGACGACTTGCCGGAAGAAGCACCACCCAGAGGCCAGAAGAGAAAAAACACCTGAAATGAAACCAAAACCCCTAGCAGCCCCACCTGCAGGGCACAATAGTAAAAACAACTCTAAAACACTCAACAGAGTAAAAACAAGTCAAAAACATAACACAAAATCACAATTTTACACAAATCACAAATATATCTCAAAAAAATAACATAAAAAGATTTCTAAAATCCTGTGTTTAGTTTTAACTCAAATAAAAACCCAAAACATCTAAACACAGTTTAAAAACATTTACTGTAAAAACATGTACTTTCACATTTTTAAAATTATTACCTACGATACAACCATTAAAAAAAGGTCACATACTAAAATATTATTTGGTTAAATATCCTTTGTTCTTTTTTTAATCCACAAAAACACCCCAAACAAACTGATCACAGTTTATAACAGCCCGGCATCGTAACAAAAATTAACGTATATGTTAAAGTAAATATTCAAAAACACATTAGAAAAAATTCAAAATACAAGTTGTTTTACTGTAAAGTATCACAACAATACAATCTATTTAACAAATGAAAACATAAAGGAATTGTGCGTAATTTTTTTTTAAAAAGAACAATTACAGACTAAGCTCTTCTTTACCAACATTAAGAAAAAAAACCTTCCAACACAATTTAAAACAGCCCAGCACTGCCGGGCAAAATCTGCTAGTGTATGTATAAAATCAAAAAAGCAGCTGAGTTTTTTAAAATGGAAAATTCATTACATTACATGATCAAAACTAGATATTATAATAAATGCATATATTTTTAATCAAAACTGAAATTATGCATTTAGGCTTCCTTAGTGCTATCTCATGACATTTCTCCATATCCCTCCTTCCTTCTACCTTCTTCTGCTGTATCTGAATCCGAATATTTGTGATCATCACAGCGATCAGTCATGCAGACTGTCCTGAGACTATAATGCAGCAGCCTTTCATTCTGCATCGCAGCATGACCCCTGTACCAGTTCTGCAAGTCACTTTCTGATCCTGAGCCCTTTTGGAATGCAAAATCCTCATTGGCTCCAGGCCAGTATTGATGAAGCTGCTGCCCTCCATCAAGATGGATTCAAGTGGGATTTAATCCACTTGAAGACCATCACCCTTCTCTGTGGATGTTGGTAACCTAGGCCTTTAGTCCCCAGGGTGTCAGATTAGTTCCTTTTACCAGGCAATACTAATAAAATGGATTGAAGTGTGTTTGGAAAGCAGGCTGTTGTGACATCAGAATATGGGGTGGTTTCTGCTAACCAACCTATTACAGAGAGGAAGAGGGGAGAAAAATGCACATGGATTCTACATGCCATGCACATGTAGTTTAACCCTCTCCTCTTGACTGTCAGGTACAATTCTTCCCCATAAAAGCAGTGGTGGGCATCAAAAAATTTCCGTACCATACTGTGGGCAAGGCCATATGACTGGGTGGGCATAGCCTGTTGGCCATGTGACTGTTCTTTGCTATAGAGCTATGAAAATAGAAGCCTCTTCTATTTTCATCACTCTATAGCAAACCTCTGAATCCATTTCCTCCTTGTCCAAGGCTTTTCCAGGGCCCCGTTCCCCCCCCCCCAAAGTGCATCCCCAGCCACTCTGGAGTGGCTGGGGATGTGCTTTGGGGTGAAACGGAGCCCAGGAAAAGCCTTGGACGAAGGGGAAAATGGAGACAACCCCCTCCAATGCCTCTTCTAGGAGGAGGAGGAGCCGGGCTGGGAGGTGGGTGGGGCCAGCCTTTTTTTGCTACCGGTACGTGCGTGCTGGTCCGATCCGGCTCATGTCCATCACTGCATAAGAGGTATTTATCCATTCATTCTGAAAGAGTAATCAGTAGTTAAGGCACTGAATGGAGAGATTAGAAATGGGTGAGTTAGTTATTAATCTGAAGATTGCAGCATATTCTCATGAGAAACAAACCTGACATTTGCCAAACAAACATAAAATAAAATACATACCAGCTTCTGGGGTTCTTTGATAAACTGAGGCACTCCATTTGCCTTCCTTTTCTCCCTCTGAGATCTGAACTGTAAATTCATACATAGTGTCAGGAATCAGTTTATCCACCAATATGCGTCGGTTAGATGATTTCTTGTAATCCCACCTTGCTGATTCCCCCTTCTCTCTGTAACGGACCATGTACTGTCTAAAAATAATACACAAAAGAATGTGTTGTCAATGACAATCAAAGGAAATATTGCACAACAGTAACTGCTCAACTCTTAAGGTAGCCCATCGATACCTAAACAATTCAAATTGACACTAAGTACAGTAAATTATCAGGGAACAAGAATCAACAACTCAAGCCCTCTTCCAACATTCTAAAGGTAAAGGTAAAGGTTTCCCTTGCTCGAAGGCCAGTCGTATCCGACTCTAGGGTGCCGTGCTCATCTCTGTTTCTAAGCCGAAGAGCCAGTGCTGTCTGCTTCTGCAGACGTTTCCGTGGTCATGTGGCAGGCATGACTAGACACCGGAGCGCACGGAATGCTGTTACCTTCCCACCGAAGTGGTTCCTATTTATCTACTTGCAATTTCTTGCTTTCGAACTGCTAGTTTGGCAGGAGCTGGAATGAAGACGGGAGCTCATTTCCGTCCTGCAGTACTCGGGAATTGAACTGCTGACCTTCCGCTTCCCAGTCAGCGTCTTAGCGACTTGAGCCACTGCAGTACCAACATTCTATAAACATGTAAAGAGGGGAACATTCCCTTCCATTATGGTTCAGATTCTCCCAGATGAACCCTGATTGCTACAATACCCTTGGTCTTGGAGAAGATGAGAGAGAAAATTTGAATGTTCAAATGCTGTAATATTCTCTATTGCCTATCTTCCTAATACATCTAGTACAACAAATAATATATTAATATATTAGATATACTGTTGGGCTAATTTACTAAGACCACAACTAATATTAGGCGTCAGAGCCTTGGCATTTGCTGGGTGATTCTGGACTAGCTCTTCTTTAAGGGTGGTTGTGAGAACAAAGTACTGTATGGAGAAAGAGAGCTGAATTGAATTGTTGAAGAATAAGCTGTTGAAGAATAAGCAGGATATAAATCCAACTAATAACAAAACAAAATCAAATCAATTGTCAATTGTCTAATGGGGAATAAGGGCATTCTTTCACATTATTTTTATCTTACACTGACATGCTATGCCATAATAGCCTCATAATAATAAGCTGGTCACCTTTGGCATACATGTAGAAAAGTTAATATAAATGCCTAATACCTGGAAGTAATAGTTTTCCTCTGTTTCTCGTAGACAGGATCCGTCCATGTAACAAGTACCGACTGAGAAGACATAACACGAACAGTAATATCTTTTGCCTCCTCCAGTTCATCATCCTCTGAAATGAGATCATGGCAGTGAGCAATAAGAAGAATGTTAGGCACCATCATATATAGGATGAGGTGGGCAAAGGGCATCCCATGGACATTATAGAGCCCAAGGTCCTCGCCATTTCCTGCCAACCTCATTGCCAACACAATTTTTGCTACCCTTCCACTTCTGTCCCCTCCAAAAATAGAATCCATACCACTGAAAATAGGTGGCAAATTACAGTGCTAAGATGTGGTTACAACTGGGAAAACACTCATTTAAGACAAGCTAAATACATATTCTAACTGGTATTTTATGACCTGTTGATGTACTTTGCTACTGAATTGTTCACGCTAGGGCCCAGTGATGTGGGAGGACTCAAAAGGATTGGCCCCTAGATTTGCTGAAGTTGTCCATGCTGCTTCAAAAACCTACAGGTTAATGAGGACATAGAACCAACAACAGGTGCACCACATGAAGAACTAGCATCTACATTTATTTACTTATTTTATTTATTTATTGGAATTTTATGCCATCTTTCTCCCAACAGCATTCAGACCCTACAGAAAACTATAGCATATGGCAAAAATAATTATTGAATTGTTCTTTCTTCAGCATCGTTAATAGTGCAAAGGAAACAAATAACATCCAGTCTTTTTCTAAGATACCAGATGTTGCCAGATAAATGCTGTGGATTCAGCATTCCTTGAGACATCCATCATGACTTGCTTCTCCCAATGGCACCTGCAGCCCTATTTTGAACATATGTGACAGCAGCTACATGTTAGCTAATCCATTGCTCATTTAATTTTTTAAAATGAATAAATAAAAGAAAACCTTCAAATCACCTCATAGACCTCTATCTTAATGATGTTACAAACTGTGTCTGTTTTGTTTCATACACATGCAAAAGCAACATAGCTCAGATTTGAACTGATCTATCTATTCCCTACTAACAAGCACTTGAGCATTTTTTTTCTTTCAGAAATTTCTTGGTGATACTCCAAATGCAGGCTTAGTCCATCACTAAATTGCTGCTAGATCTCCTTTATATACTTTCCAATCCATTAGCACTGTCAGCTAAGCCCACACATTAGGTTCCATAAACATCAATACACCACCATATATAAATCAGTGAGTTAAAATGAGAATGTCTGCTTCATATTTTACACCACTTGTTCTCAATTAACCACTAAGTGACCAAGATTTCATATTTGTTCCAGTGACAAATTGGATCAGATAGTTTAAGACTGTACCACAAGAAGAAAAGATTATCTGTAACAAACATATTGTGTATATTGAACCCAAGAAGAACTTGTTTTTGAAGATTAGGTTGGCTGAAACTTCCTTCCTTCAGGGCAAACTCCCTACAAATTCTGACATGCCTTGATGGGTTGGCAATATAGCCATTTTGAGATTAGAATTTAAATAACTTCTAGCTTAAATAACTTCTAGCTTTCTTTGCTTCTCCCACCAAAAGAATGGAAGATATGATCTCTTCTGTCATGGCTGGTTCTATCTTCAAAGCTAACAAGCTACAGCTGAGTTTTCTGTATTGTTTATATGAAAATTAAGCTACTTTCCATTATGAATCTTGGCTGAGATATGAAAAAGTGGCTGATGATCCTCATTGAGGCAAAATAACAGGGTCAATTCACCAGCAATCCGGCTCATTTACTGGTTTGCCGATGACTGCCAGAAACATGCACCGATGATGACTTAAGTTTGGCCAACGACAAAGCCAAGGAAGTGGCTTCATTTTGGCAGTCCAGGATTTGATCGGGACATGAAAAAGAAGAACCAGCCATTCTCACAGCCTCCCCATTTCCCCCTCTTTCCTCCCTAGCCTCTTTTCCTTTTTTGGTCTGTCTTTTGAAGTGGAAGCCTATAGGCAAAGATTGTCTTGTTTTTACCAAGCATTCATAAAGTAGGTATTTTTTTTTAAAAAAAACCTAGAAACAAAATAAAAAAGGTGCTGGTAAACACTTATCACACATCATGTGGAACCTTGGCCTGTCTACCCTAATACTCTTCTTTCTAAGTCAGGGGTTGGTAATGGGTTGCCCAAAGGCTAAGTGGATGATGCCTAACCATTTGTACAGACCCACTAGATCACTGCTACCACCAAAGTTGCCACCACCCAACCATTCTACTAGGAAACAGTGCACTACTATGCATACCTCCTTTCTAAGCAGAACTACAGCCCTATTGAGAACATCAAGAATTGCCTTCATGGCCTTGCTTGTACTTCCCCACACAAAGAAGAAGGAGAAGGTTCAAAACCAACCAAAGTATTACTGAGCACAGCACAATTGGGGAAGTCAATGAAATGAAACAAACACTTTGCTTCAAGATGCAATCAACCAGAACATTTTAAAATATCAGGTGGGGAGGGGGAATAAAATTACAAATAGTTATTACTCATCATGGTTATATATTACCACAGAATGTCTGTTACCATGGGATACAAGTAGGAGTTGCATTGATTCCCTGCAAGCATCTGGTTGGCCACTGTACTGGACAAGGCAAGCCTTTGTTCTGATAATTGTGTGTAAGTAATAAACACAGAAGGCAACCATTTTTAAAAATATCACAAAACTTAGATTTGCTCAGTGATACTATCATGACCAGACCAGATCAGAGAGTAAACAAAACAAAAAGACAAAAAACATTGTAGCACTTTATGACCATGACCATGTGGCACTCGTGACCAGAATTACTTTGCTATGAAGTCTCGCTTCACACATTTTTGTCATTTGATTTTACTTCTATCTTGGCAAAAATCCCAAGGTTTGTTGTGAGAATAAACTGGGGACAAAGACCATTTATTCCACCTTGTGCAGTGTTTCCCAACCTTTGGTTTTTGCACTTCAATTCCCAGAAGCCTAAGTCAATTCCCCAAAGCAATGATCATTCAATGTACTGACTTAGGCTTCTGGGAATTGAAATCCTCCTGTGGGGCATGGGACCACAATTGGGAACCACTGAAGAGCTTCTTATAGAAAGGTGGGATATAAACAACACATGCAAATAATACTAGTCAACAATAATCAACAACAAAGCAAGTGCACACACAACATGGTACTTTGACAAAGCAATTTTCCCCTTCTTGCTTTTTGAAACAGGGCAAGGAGCTCTTCCTCTTTGCTCTTGCTCACTTGCTCACTCAATGTATACATACAAGCAGTACCAGCACTCACCTCTCTATGCTCTACTCATCCTAGATACTTTAAAAAAACAGTGCCCCTCCTGTAGACAGGTTTGTTTATTTATTTACAATTTCACAAACTACTAGTGGGCAAAATAGAAAAGGAAATGAGAGGAAAAGGCCTTCTTAAGGCAGTTCCTTTGAACTGCCCCAACTACAGACACTTCAAACAGAATTGCAAATACAGTAGAAGGCTTTTTTCCTCCTCTGCTTGTGACTACTTATGTCAAAGAGAACCAAATGCCCTGTTACTACTTTCTTCTTCTTTTTCTTTTGCCTTATCTGAATCTGAATACAGTATAGGCGATCATCATGATGATCATCCATAAAGGCTGTCATGAGAATATAATGCAGTGGCCTTTCATCTGCATTCTGCATCGCAGCATGACCCCCGTACCACTGATCCAGTTCCACCAGTCACTTTTTGGTCCTGAGCCCTTTTGGCACGCAAAGTCCTCCTCAGCTCCGGGCCAGTATTGACGAAGCTGCTGCCCTCCATCAAGATGGATTCAAGTGGGATTTAATCCACTTGGGGACCATCACCCTTTCCTGTGGACTTCAGCACCAAAGACCATTAATCCTCAGGGTTGTCAGGTTAATTAACCACTGACTGACACTCATTGGCAATATGGTCTACTCTATTACCATAGCAGGATAACCTCACCAAACTGGGTGTTACTACTTTACATAGCGAGAATGCAAATTAAGTTGCATATTCTTTACTGTACAGTCATGCCCAGAATGGGATTTACTTCAGAGCACTATTAGTTTCTTCCTTATTCAGGAAACACTTAGATTCCTACCCACTTTTAGTAGAATTCAGCTCTAATTTATATTGACATGTCTTCCTACACTTGGCTAAGAATCTAATTTAAACCTGTTCTAAAATAGCTTCATGAAATGGCACATGAGATGGGCAGCTGCATGGGAGTTGTGAAATTGCCAAAGGAATGAATATTCCTCATTTACTCCAAAAGACAAGGCATTTCTGCATGAACAAGAGATACGTAGAGTTACGTCCCACATAAAATCCAGAATGGGAAATTCTTCCTCAACCATTACTACAAAGAACTCTGCTGGTCTGAGATGTATGGATTGTGTCCAAGTTAGTTAAAATCCCACTTAAGTCAGTGGGAGGTATGTGTTTAACTAACTTTCTCTGGAATGTGCCCTGTCTTTTCCTTATAAATGACTATGCTCTTCGGATTATATTTCTTAAGATTACAACCCAACATTTGGGAAGAACTGGCTTTGTTTTGTGCTTATTTCTGAAATATAAAGTATACTTTATATTGAATGTGGTATAATGATTCAATGTTCAGGTTCACACATTACTGTTAAGTCTGTCAATAAATTAATTAGAGCTAGTAGCTCCAAAAATGCTGCCAAATTTAATTTCAACTGAAATAAGGTGGAAGTGATGTAATATTTAGGTTGCTAATTCTCCATTTAGCCGTGTGTATTATACACTATGAAGTTGGGATTGATTTATGTGATCTTAATAGGGATTTCAACATAAGTAAAATATTTAAGCTTTATAGATCCTTAAACACTAATAGGTTTATTTGCTTAAGCTTCTGTGGACTTAACTCTCCCTACTCTCCTAGTTATCCTCACACCACCATATTTTCCATCCTAGACAGCAGTGATGGGCTCCAATTTTTTTTTACTACCACACTGTAGGTGTGGTATGATGGGTGTGACCAGGGGGATAGCCCTGCGTTGCAACCGAATTAGGACTACTGTACTATTTCAAAACTTGGATGGGTGAGACCAGCCAGAATTTCTGCTACCAGTTCTGGTGAACTGGTGAGAACCTGCTGATGCCCACCACTGCTAGACAGGCTTAATAATTCTATATTGTACTTCTAACTGCATTTTGGTCATTTAAAACGACTACAGTTGAATCCTAGATATTATGCACTTTTATGTCATAAAATAATCTTTTCTAATGACTGAGCAACATATTGTACCCACCAGGAGGGCGGGATATAAATGTGCAAAAATGTGCGAAAATTTAACCAAGTGACAAGCCAGAAAGAAGAGAAACCATTCTTCATCTCAACAAAATTTAAGTGAATATTATTGGTTGTGAAATGAAATGGACGAGTGAATTCTTTATAACAAAACATGACTCACCAGATGGTTTTATCTCATGATTTCTTCCTTCTTTTGGTAATGGCTTATAACTCATCTTTCTGCTGCTTTCCCCGTATCTCCGGAGGTAAGGTGGATATCTTCGAGGGCTCCTTGCCCCTGATGGGTGGGGTAGTCTCCACCGAACAGGTGATTTGTCAGGTGTTGATAATGGTGACCGGCCACGTAGTCTCAAAGGTCTGCTTGGCACTTCCTTCTCTTAAAAAAAGTAAAAAAGACACAAAGACACAAATGAAGAGTTACTCTTAAGTAGCTGATATACAAAAAAGCTTAGCATAGGGCAGTGATGGCAAACCTTTTAGAGACCAAGTGCCCAAACAAAGGGGCAGGGCGAACTCTGTGCTGGGGAGAATGAGGAAGCGCTCCCATTGGGCTGCTGGGCAGAGGGGTGGGGCGAACTCTGTGCTGGGAGACGGAGGAGGTGCTTCCATTGGGCTGCTGGGGAGAAGGGTGGGGCGAATTCTGTGCTGGGGCAACAGTGTATGTGCCCACACAGAAGGCTCTGAGTTTCCCCTCTTGCACATGTGTCGTAGGTTTGCCACCACTGGCATAGGGATTGTATTGACACAGAATCTTTTCTTCCAGTCCATAGATGTGGAAACAAGAACTTGGTTAGTCAGTGCCAAACTAGAGAGTATCATTAGCATATTGTTCAAACCAAGACTTCCTTAATTATGGAAAGACATCTCTTTGTCATAGCATGTGCTTTTACTCAGCTTTGTTATCTCACATTATAGCAAGTTTTGTTTTGTGACTGGTCATTAAAGGTAAATACAGTATAGAGTTAATTTGTAAATCTGAATTGCAACTTCAAATCTCTCAGGACATCACACTACAAGAAAACAACATGGACTATCATTTTTAAATTGTAAATTAAGCTTAATCCTTACTGGTAAAGGAAATGAACTTCGTATATACCCAGAGAAGCTTCTCCTGTCCTACATCATATCCTTGAAATTCAGAATAGGTAAATGGCTCCCTTGATAGAATGCAAGTGCGGCGCCAAAATGGCCGCCGCGCTCTTTGCGGGGGCCCCCCCCACAGGACGAAGGCATCCGGGTAGTTAGGGGCGTGGCCAGCTCCCTTATAAAAGGGGTGGCCACGAGGCAGCCGAGCTGCCATTTTGCGAAGCGACGGAGCGGAGAAGTTTTTCCCTCTTACCTCCGTCGCTTTTGGCTTTTACCGGGAAGCCTTTTGGCTGCTGAATTCTCTCGTTTCGGCTTCCCATCGATTGGCTGAGAGGCCCGCGAAGAAGAAGGCGGCTGCGAGCGCGGCTCGTGCGGTTCGGAGGCGCAATCTGGGTCGGAAGACCGCGGCTGCGCCTCCCCAGCAGCCGCATTTGCTTGCACCCACCGGGACCGGTGGAATGGGGTCTATTCCCCCTGGCTGGAGGAGGGTGGCCCACGCACGGGGCCAGTAGGGGCTGCAGCCCTCGGCCCACAAGCGGTGGACACCTCTCATGGTGTTGCCCATTCCGCTGGGCCTCCCTTTGTAGGAGTGTAGCTCGCTCCGAGGCCTTCCAGCCTTGGGGGGTGGTCCGGTCCCCTTCCCTGGCAGGTTGCTACATCGGCCCTAACGGGCCCGGGTGTGGGGTTGTTGCCCTATTCGGGCCCCGGGGTGCAGGGACCTGTACCCATGCCTGTAGTAGGCGGGCCGGCTGGTCCTTTGCCCCATGTCAGCGTGGAAGCCTTATTGGCCCACGTTGCGGCCCTCGAGACATCCCTGGCCCGGGCTAGCCACTCTTGGTCTCCCTTTGGGGTTTGTTTCGACGCGTCGTCTGCTGGGCAGCGGCAGGCGACAGGACGGGTCGAGCTGCTTGAGGCGCGTGGCACGACCTGGGCCACTGCCTCGCAGCTCCCTATTCAACAGACCGGTGCGGGTCAGGCCCCATCAACGAGCTCGGCGGCGGTTGCGAGCTCCGATGCCCCCAGTGGGCCGGAACCCCCGGTGGGGGCGGCCTACGTGGGTGCAGCACGTGAGTATGCGGTCCAAACTAGTGCACCTACACACGTGGCCACATTGGGGGGGTTTCCAATGGCCTGGCCTCGCGCGGGTGGGGCGGCGGTCCAGCCGCTGACGCCCCACCTGGCGACGACAACTACCACTCAGGGCCCCGTGGTGGGGGGTGTTTTCTACCCTGTGGGGAATGTTTTGGGGGTGGCTGGGTTAGTACAGGCCCCCTTTCAGATGCCAGCAGTTCCTGTTGTGCCCGTGTCGGCCTTGCTGACGGCAGGGTATTCCTTACCGCTGGGTGTCCATTTGGCACAGACCACCAAAGAGAAGATCTGGCGGGGGGATTACGTGGATACCTTCTCACTCCTCAACAGAGGGCCCACCAAGGAGTAGGGGGGGCAGATGAGAAGGATAAGGAGCAGGCACGTCGTAGCAAGCCACCACGTATGTGGGCCGACTGGTTGCCGGCCTACCTCATATACATGGTGGTGTACCTTAGGACCCGGCCGGATTTGGCAATTTCGATGGTCCAGTATTTGGACAACATCTACCGGGCGATGGTTGACTTTCCGGGCCCATCGTGGTTGGCTTATGACGTGTAATTCCATATGCGGATTCCCTGGCACCCCGACATTAGGTGGGTTGAGCCATGCCAGAGGCTGTGGCTTTTGTACATGACGCCCACGCGCCACGCGCCCGGGGAGAGATACCATTGTGGACATGTGGTCCAGCGGGCGGCCCCAGCACAGGTCCACTGCCAGGGGGCGGGGCGGGGGGGTTCAGCCCGCCTGCTGTGCTGGACTTTCTCGTCCAATGGTTCCTGCAATAGGAAGATTGGCAAATACAGACATTAGTGTCCCCCCTGTGCTGGCCCCCATGCGGCCTCTGGCTGTCCCAGGCCTGGAGGGATGCGGGGCAGAGGGAGGGGTGGACAGGGGGCTGGCAAGACTGCCTCAGATGGATCTAGTTCACCAAAGGGCTCCCTCCCCAATTAATGTGGACATGTTGGAGCGCTGGCTCACATTGTTCCCGAAGGGAGAGGATGCGGAGATCTCCTTCAGGGTTTTAGGCAGGGGTTACGTATCCCTTTCATGGGTGATAGGTCCCCTCAGGATGCCCCCAATCTTTATCCCTTAGGGGGAGGGAGAGGTTGCTCCTGCCAGCAATGATAAGGAGGTCTATGCGGGCAGGGTCGTTGGCCCTGTCCCTGCGCCCCCGTTCCGGGGAGCATATTATTGCACTGATGCCATGCCTTTTGGCTGTTCCAATTCGGGCTCGGCATTCGAGCGTTCCTCCATCTTCCTAGAGTGGGCTTTTGTTCGCAGATCAGGGTCCCGGTCTGTAGCCCATTCCCTGGATGATTTTATTCGGGGCTGAACGGGGCTGGGACACGTCCACACGTCTCCTCAACACATTTCAGACGCTAATGGGGGAACTTGGTGTCCCTTTAGCGCCCGAAAAGACCGAGGGCCCGCCTACACAGCTAGTATTCCTGGGGGTGGAGATTGACACGGTAGCACAGGCTTCTAGGTCGCAGCGGGATAAGGTGTCAAAGCTAGTGGCCCTTATCTCGGACTTGCTGGCCAAGCGCATGGCATTACCGAGGGACCTGCTGGTGCTACATGGTCACCTCAATTTCGCTGGCAGGGTCGTTGCACCGGGCAGGGCATTTGCGCGGCGCTTGTGCGACGCCATGGCAGGACTATCCAGGCCCCACCATAGGGTTAGACTTACCCGGGGTATCAGGGCAGACGTGCTTGTCTGGCTACAGATCCTGAGGGATTTCAATGGGGTGTCATTTTGGAGGTCTGAGCTCCTGGCTTCCCCTTGCTTTAAGATACAGCCCGATGCCCGGGATCCCTGAGTTATGGGATGTACTTCAATTGGAAGTGGGCCTCTGGTGGGTGGCCACCATCCTGGGCAGGCACGGGTCGCCTGCGTGGTCTCACGTATCTGGAATTTTCCCTATACTGGGTGCTTTGATGCTATGGGGCGAGGAGGAGGCCAACTCGGTTGTCCACTTTGGTGTGACAATGCGGCTGTTGTCCACTTTGTCAATGCACAGAGCTCTAAATCGCCCAGGGTTATGGACCCAGTGCGCCAGTTTGCGTTGCGCAGCCTGCGCCTCAACGTTCTTTTCAGGGCCAGGCATGTCCCAGGGGTTACTAATGATATTGCTGATGCTTTTTGTCCCGCCTGCAGATCTCCCGGTTCCGTGCCTTGGCCCCGGATGGGGAGGAATTTCCCTCGCCACTCCCGGACGGGATATGGAACATCGGCAAGGAGAGGTGAACCGGGCGATTGGCCTGTCACTAGTGCCACGCACGCGTAAGGTGTATCACCACGCATTTAATTCTTTCAGAGCATTCTGTACCCAATTCCAAATGCCAGGAACCTGGCCGATCCCGGTAACCCATGTTCTGCGGTTCATGGTTTACCTGCTTGCCCAGGGCTTTGCACCTCGCACCATAGCATCTAAGCTGTCAGCGTTGGCTTTTATGGCCAAAGTGGGAGGTCATGTGGACAGCACCACTGACTTCCGTGTGAGACATGTTTTGGAGGGGTGGGTGCGCGCGCGTGGGCGTTGCCCGGACGACCGCCACCCGATTTCCCCAGGGGTTTTTACCCAATTGGCCCGGGGCTGGCCTGGCCTCTGTTTTGATAAGATGAGGCAGCCCATTTTATGCGGCTACAACGGTCGCCTTTTTTGGAGCGCTCCGCATCGGCGAGCTTGAGATGCTGTATAAGACGGATGCAAGTCGTGGACAGCACCACTCACTTCCGTGTGAGACATGTTTTGGAGGGGTGGGTGCGCGCGCGTGGGCGTTGCCCGGACGACCGCCACCCAATTTCCCCAGGGGTTTTTACCCAATTGGCCCGGGGCTGGCCTTGCCTCTGTTTTGATAAGATGAGGCAGCCCATTTCATGCGGCTACAACGGTGGCCTTTTTTGGAGTGTTCCGCATCGGCGAGCTTGAGATGCTGTATAAGGCGGATGCAAGTCGTAGGGCACTGGAACTCGAAGATGTCTGAGTGAACAATATTCGGCTCAGTTGGGGATACGCTCCTCTAAAACGTATCAGCATGGCATAGTCAGTGGACTAGACTGCTACGATGTTCCTCGGCAGACATCTGTCTGGTTGGTGCCCTACAGGATTTCCTTGCACTGTATGGCACGCACCATGGCCCGTTTTTCTGTCACCAAGATGGGTCTCCCCTTACTAAATTTCAATTTTGGAAGGTGACGGGCAAAGCGCTGGCCAGTGTGGGCCTCCCAGGCGCCCGCTATGGCACTCATTCATTCCGTATAGGGGCGGCCTCAACCGCAGCTGATTTTGGGTACTCAGGGGCTGACATACGTAGCATGGGATGGTGGGGTTCGCAATGTTTTCAGTTTTATGTGCGCCCACTCCCGCCGTGAGTACCAACCCAGTCACCTTACCTACTTTCCCTCATTTTTCCTTACAGACCCGGGTGTCGTATTACGCCGGTGACAGTATGGCTGGTGGGCCATAGCTATGTGCACAGGGCAGCGCGTTATGCTGCGGCGACAGAGTGGGGACCCCGACTGGGACTTGGTGCATACGCAAGTCTCACATGGCATGGTAAGCCCGGGATGTTATGGCGGGAGCTGCTGCCTTCCCTTTTTTCAGGCCAGGATGCTGACCCGCCTGACATTCTGATCATACACCTGGGGGGCAATGATTTGGGCCAGGTCACCGGCTTGTCGCTGAAACATGCGATTTGTGAGGACCTCGCCTACCTGCATTACGTCTGGCCCGCCACAACCCTTGTTTGGTCGGACTTGGTCCCGCGCCATTCCTACAGAGGGGGTGTTGACCTCCTGGCCCTTGACCGTGCTAGACGCATGGTGAATAGGGCAGTGGCGCGTTTCCTTGTCGACAGGGCTTGGGGGAGGGTCAGTCGTCACCCCGCTATTAGCCTCCAAAGTATGACTGGTATGCAGGGGATGGGGCCCATCTGTCGCGAGGAGGTGTGGACCTCGTGTTGGGTGTTTGGCGAGTAGGCCTGTCGACCGAGCTGACGGTCTGGGGGGGGCGTTGAGCCTTCTTTGAAGCCCCTCCGTGTGGCGGGTAGCACTGGTAAGGTAAACATTATGACCCACAGGTATCCGGCAAGTTCGCAATTGACTGGACAACACTAGACAGGCATAAGTTGGTTAAATGTTGTCCGGTCAACGACGAACTAGGCGACGGGGTGATGGCTATAGCTAGACAGCACGCATCACCCCGTGATTTTACGGATACGCGTCAGAGGGTGGGGTCATTAGTTAGATATTGACTACGGTCAACAATTTGTTTGTGGTCAACAAACAAATTGATACAAATGGATACATTGTAGCAATTGCCGTTGGCAATTTTGGGTGGTACCTTACCAGTGTTACTTCGGCCTGCTTGCCTTAAGAATTATGATTGGTCAATTACCAATAGAAATTTATAATTCGGACTAGGGCATGAATCAATAAATGTGGCCCACTGCCGTTACCCACTTTCATTGGTGTCTGAGTCCTTTATTGGGGGGTGCGCCTGCAATGCAAGCGCGGCGTCAAAATGGCCGCCACGCTCTTTGCGGGGGGCCCCCCCACAGAACGAAGGCATCCGGGTAGTTAGGGGCGTGGCCAGCTCCCTTATAAAAGGGATGGCCACGAGGCAGCCGAGCTGCCATTTTGCGAAGCGACGGAGCGGAGAAGTTTTTCCCCTCCACCCCCTCCCTAGTTAACAGTGTGATATTTTGGTCGCTTCGGGGCCGGGTGGGAATTTTTGGCTGGGACCCATATTGGCTTCCGGGTCCTGGTTTTTTCGCCCATCCCACACTGTTGCTATGGTTTGACATAGGGGTTTTTCTGCTGCTGCTGTTGACTTTGGTCACATGGGCGGGTAGCACTGGTAAGGTAAACATTATGACCCACAGGTATCCGGCAAGTTCGCAATTGACTGGACAACACTAGACAGGCATAAGTTGGTTAAACGTTGTCCGGTCAACGACGAACTAGGCGACGGGGTGATGGCTATAGCTAGACAGCACGCATCACCCTGTGATTTTACGGATACGCGTCAGAGGGTGGGGTCATTAGTTAGATATTGACTACGGTCAACAATTTGTTTGTGGTCAACAAACAAATTGATACAAGTGGATACATTGTAGCAATTGCCGTTGGCAATTTTGGGTGGTACCTTACCAGTGTTACTTCGGCCTGCTTGCCTTAAGAATTATGATTGGTCAATTACCAATAGAAATTTATAATTCGGACTAGGGCATGAATCAATAAATGTGGCCCAATGCCGTTATCCACTTTCATTGGTGTCTGAGTCCTTTATTGGGGGGTGCGCCTGCAAAGCCAGTCGTGTCCAATTCTAGGAGGCTATTCTCATCTCCGTTTACAGTCAAAGAGCTAGCGCTGTCTGTCTACAGACATTTCCTTGGTCATGTGGCAGGCATGACTAGATGCCGTAGTGCATGTAATGCAGCAGTACCCCTTTATCTAGTTGCAATTTCTTGCTTTCAAACTGCTAGGTTTTCAGGAGCAGGGACAGACAATGGGAGGTCACTCCATTGTGCAGCACTAGGGTCTTGAACTGTTGACCAAAATTTAGCACAAAAACTCTCTACCTTTTAAAAATTCTTTGTCATGGGTCATTTACAAGCTGCTCACCTCTGCTATTTTTTTCAGGGAACCTTGTGGCTGCATAAATTCAATCTATGCTTCATGGCTCCAAACACCAAGTTGATGCCTCTCATGTCCATCTGTCCACCCACCTATTAATCCAACTTACTTCCTTACTTCCTCTGTCTCCACAGATTTAAGTCAGGCCAGGCTACTCTGGGCACTCCTGAGTAGCAAAGTGGAGAGAAGGCCAATGAGGCAGCAATGAGCCAACCAGGATGAAAATACTCCTTTGCTTGCTTACCTGCATTAGGCAGAGAGAGCATCTGGTGAATGTAAGTGGAAGGGCTGCAGGAGCTGGAGGTAGAATGTGTGCATGCTCAGCGAGTGTCATGCTATTTGTCCTGAGTACCAAAATGGTACTCATTTTGACTGATTCTAGGGAGACAAGCCATGAGAAATCTGGGGAACATAGTGAAAAGTAGAGACATCACCTTGCAAACAAAGATCCGTATAGTCAAAACAATGGTATTCCCAGTGGTAATACACCAAATGAGAAGAGAAGATTCACTTGAGAAAGCCTTGATGCTGGGAAAGGTGGAGGGCAAAAGAAAAAGGGGACGGCCAAGGATGAGATGGCTAGATGGCATTGTGGATGCAGCGGGCACCAAGCTGAGCGGGCTGAGGAGGATGGTGGAGGACAGGGGTGCCTGGAGATCAATGTTCCATAGGGTCGCAAAGGGTCGGAATCGACTGTATGACTGAACAACAACAAACAAACCAAAATGGCTAGATATGCCTCTCTGTCCCCCCCCCCCCCAAAATACAGTTCGTTCTTCTTGGAGTAAAAGTCCTTTTTCCTGTGGTCATTTCTTCTTTGATGTTCCAGAACTCCTTAATTTCCCATAGATCTGAGCCTTGATTTTAAGCCAACTTCTTTTTTATTGTCCTAATAAAGTTCTGCATAGTTTTATCTTCTCTTTGTTTCCTGTTCTATTGATTCCAGCTCCTCTTCAATTGTTGGAAAGTTATCTGCTATTGTGGTAATTGCTGCTTTGGATCTTGTTCCCTTAGTCTACAACTGAGGTTCTGTTGTGTATTGAGGCACATTTGCAAAGAAGCGCAGGAGCACTCTTGCAAAGGGAAAATGGCGGTTTCCCACCATTCTAGCAAGAAGCCCAAAGTGGCATGAAACCCCTGCAAAAGGGTGCGCTTGTTAAACTAAACCAAGCCCTGTGATTGGTTACACTTTTGGATCCTGTTCTCCATTGGTTAATTAAAGTTATCCCTGGTTATGATTGGTTAGTTACATCCATCCGTTGGGTCACTGCCTTGTATCCAGGAGCTACCGCCGGAGAGACACTATATAAGCCCCATGGGAACTCCAGGGTAGGGCCAGACCAGATCTATACTTCCCACACACAATTCGGGTAGCTGGGTAGTGCTATGCCCTGGGTCCCTCCACTACTGTGCTTCGTGGTAGCAAGTATATTGCCCAGGGTCGGGCAACAGCCTGGAGGGACTGAATATGCTGGGATTGTACAACCATCTCGGGATCCGGGGATGCCTTGTAAGCTCATCTCTTTTTGACTGTTAATAAAGCCTGTTGTTGTTTGTTACATCGTTGTCCTGGACTAGTGCTTATAAGGGCTGGATCCAACAGGTTCTCAACCTTTTTAGGCCATGGGCCAGACCACGCCCTCTCAGACAGCTGAGTGGGCCGGACTGGTGGTTCCACCCACGATAAATGCTGCCATAAAACGTTCCACGGCTGTCGTAAACATGTTCGCTTCTGCTGGTGGCGATGACAATGATGCAGGCCACATGAAATTGTTCCACAGGCCGAGTCTGGCCCACAGGCCGTAGGTTGAGAACCCTTGGTCTACAACACTGTTTCTAGACAAAAATCTGTTGCATATTATTTCTTTCCCTGGTTTTTCAGATCATTCTTTGAAAGCTGGCAGGTGCCTTGGTTAGAGACCTCACCATATTTTCAAGCGGCTGATGATCCATCTTCATTCTTAGTGTTTTTCTGACATAGATGTTCTTACAATACATTTGCACAATCAACCACAGTAGCAAACATGTCTTTTTCAATTAGTACACTGTCAATTTTCCACTATTAACTCTGGAGAAAATATGGCTAAGCATTCCCAATATGTTTTTCAATTCTGGTCTAGATTCTTAGCTTTCCAGTTAACTTTATTTGGTCAAATCAGGACCTAACTAGATAATGCAGTTAATACAGTATATTTTTTAGAAACAAAGCTTCCTTAAGTGGCAAACACTATTTATCTTATTTCAATCTGTATTTAGCAAATTACCCTGTTATTGTTTTGTAACCTGGCAACTAAAAGACAGGACAGTTTTGTCTGCTTCTCTGATGTCTTTAGGCATATAGCACTGAAAGATTTACATGTTTTGGGGGATAACATTACAAGAAAAGAAAATACAAATTTGCTTTAGCATATAATTTGATCATTAAAACATTATTAAAAGATGGAAACACTTTAGTATTTCAGCCATGAAGTCCCAGCCTAGAGATAGTCAAATGTACACTGATGGGACAACTACATTGACAAATTGGGCAGAAAATGCTCTGAAAATGCATCTGTTAGTTTTCTATTATTTTCCATTGACTGCACAATGTGCAAGTCAGCCCACAGTTCCCCCCAGATTCCATCCTTTTTTTCCTCCACCACTCGAGCTTCCACTTTCCCTCCAATCAAATGCATCTGTATTGATTCAGGAAGTTTGATTGATCTTCTAGAGTCTAGTTCAGGAGTTCTCAACCTTTTAAAGTCAGGGGCCGGGTCACGCTCCCTCAGACAGCTTCAGGAGCCAGATAGCCATTTTGCATGCTGTGAGCCATTTTGCCCTTCCTCCACCACATGGCACTTCCTGGTGTGGTGGAGCACATGAAACGATGACACATGCTACATCTGGCCCGTGGGCTGCAGGTTGAGAATCCTGGTCTAGCTGATGCAGCTTCAAGGCTGAATGTTTTTGTTAATGTCAGTTTATGTTGAATTTTATTTTACTGTTGTAAACTACTCACAGTGGGGAATATTTATAAAATAATTAATAAACAAACATTCAGAAAAAGTATAAGCCAGATACTTTCTTCACAGATGTAAAGGCTTGAAAGGCAATCCATGCTAAAATGAAACAGGCACAACACTTCCTGTAAACATCATAAGTTGTAGTATTGCTAGCAACTTTGTGTGGAATGCAGCTATCAATATTCCATTCTAACCTACACTTTATATCAGGGGTTTCCAACCTTTTCAAGTTGGGGGGCCAGGTCATGCTCTCTCAGTCAGCTTCAAGGTCTGAACAGCCATTTTGCCCTGCCTGCACGATGGGGGAGGTCATTTTGTCCCAACAGCTTCAAAGGGCAGCCATTTTATTTCTCAAATGCCCTTGGAGGGGTGGGGGCTCACATGAAATGGTGCCATGGGCTGGATCCAGCCACAGGCCTTAGGTTGGGAACCCCTGCTCTATCTTTCTTTGCAATATAAATGAATTACAGTATTACTCTACATGAAGACTGAACACTACTGGCCACATCATTTAAGAGAGTCTGCAGCTGAACAGATACTCCTCCATCAATAAGCATCTCAGCTTTCCAACTGGAATTAGTACAAAGTATTTTCATGAAACAAAGGATATGACAAGAACTAAATCAGCTAGAAACCCATATGGATAGTATTCTCTTCCAAACAAATGTGGATTTAGGGAAGAAGGGAAGGAAAGAAAGAAAGAAAAAAACTAATGTAATTCACTTTTTTTAAAAAAAAGCTTAATTATCCCTCTGGTCTAATTAAAGCAATGGTTATTAAACTAGGCATAAAGTTTTATGGGAAAAGGAGAGCCACAGAAAGGTAACTGTTTTATACTGAGCTAGTTAATCTTGGTCCATTTTAGTCCAATATTACCAACTTTGACTGTCAGCTGTTTCCCAGTTTCATGTAAGATACATTAGTAGCATTAGCCGGAGATCCCCAGTGTTATCCAATGACTAAATGAGGATCAATGCTGACTAACTTCCAAAATCAGACAAGATAAGGTAGTTAAAGGCAGAACAGTAAAAGCCCATTGGCTAACAGAGTGTGCACATTTTCAATCCACATATTTGCATAAGAATAGATACATGAAAAAAGATACATTCTGCTCCTGTCAGAAAACACAGTTAACATACATAACACTGCCACACATGGCACTTCCTGGTGTGCCTGGTGGGCCACATGAATTGGTGTTGCAGGCCGCATCTGGCCCCAGGGCCATAGGTTGAGAACCTATGCTTTAGAAAGAAAAAGGAAAGAAACCCACTAAATAGTAACAGCCTCCAGAGTTTCACATACGATTCTATCTGCTAGAGATGTCTGGTATTCCCAGCCATCTCCCTTTAGATACTAATATTGCTTGCTTCTCCTATAGTGTATGCTTTTGTGAGTTAACGCTTCAAATCACGAAAGCAAGCAATCATGATTGGCAAAATGGCTCTAAAATACCACGGAAGTATTCTGGACATGGTAACTAAGACTTTTTTGTTGTTAAGTGCCACCACATCAGAACTAATTTATAGACACCCTAATAGGGCTTTCATAATTAATGAGATGTTTAAGGAATGGTTTTCTAGCTTTATACCTCAGATGAGTTTCCATGGCTGAGTGGAGATTTGAAACTATGCATCCTGAGTCTTAGTCTGTCAATTTATCCACTACATTTCAACGGTTCTGCACAGGTTGCCTTCTACGCATGCGTAGAAGGGTTTTATGCTTACGTAGCCCCCTTCTACGCATGTGTAGCTTTCTACGCATGCACAGAAGGGTTCTACGCAAGTGTAGAAGGATTCTACGCAATCGAAAAACCTTCTACACATGCGTAGAAGGTGACCTGTGCAGAACCGTTCTGCGCAGGTCCCGGATTGGCCGGAGCTGCGGTTGACATGTATGCGCAGTACCTCCTTTCCTCCGCTGCCAAATTCCGGGATTTTGGCAGTAAGGGCGGGAAATGGCGCAAATCGGCACCGAAAACTGGGAAATCCCGGCCAATCCGGGAAGGTTGACAGGTATGGACCAAAGGTAAAGGAAAAGGTCACCCTTGCTCAAAAGCCAGTCGCATCCGACTCTAGGGTTCAGTGCTCATCTCTGCAGTGCTATCTGTGTCTGCAGATGTTTCCATGGACACTTGGTAGGCATGTCTCAACACCTGAGTGCACAGAATGCTGTTTACCTTCCTACCAAAGTGTTACCTATTTATCTACTTGCAATTTCTTGCTTTTGAACTGCTAGGTTGGCAGGAGCTGGGACAGAGACAGGTGCTCACTCCATCGTGCAGTACTCCCAGAATCAGACTCCAACCTTCCAGTCTTTGAGTTCAGAATCTTAACCACTTGAGCCACTGCAGTCCCTTTATGACCAAAAGACAACAGCTAAATGGTTTTTTTTTCATATTTCAGTAAATAAGTAGTTGGCGCAACTGAATTTTCAGCCTGAGTCTGCCTTTAAAAGAGTGTTGAGCCTTTTCCTTTACTATCTACAATCTTTTATCAACTCCTTAACATATCATCACATGTTGGGATGTGGCAGAACTGGGAGCAGCTGTAGAATTCCAGCTGTCCAATATCAGCCCAGAGGCCAGCTGTAATTTCTCCTTTCTGAGCCAAGAACAGCATTCCACAGCACTCTTTTGATATATTTTCTATTCCATCCAGTTACCCCAATCCAGTAATACAATAATACAGATCTGCTTTGTGGTTAGCAACACACTTGGATGCATAGTATGTCATTATATGCTTGTCAAGAGGCAAAAAAATCACTTGTATATTTACTACTCCATTGTGCCTGTTTCTTGAGGTGTAAGATAGAGCTACAGTAACACATGAATCAGCTACATCCTGCTTGGATTAAATGCACTCTGTGAAGCTGCCCTTGAAGAGTGTTCAGAAACTTCATCTGGTTCAAATTGTTGCAGCTAGGCTGCTGGCTGGAGTTAGTTTGAGGGAGTATGTAACCCCAGTCTTACAACAGTTCCACTAGTTGACAATCCATTCCAGAGCTAATTCAAAGCGCTGATTGTGTGAGATAGTTAGATGTTATGTATTCCCAAATGTTGCTATACAGAGTCGAAGCTTGGACATTGACTAAAGCAGGCGTTCGCAACCTGCAGCCCGCAGGCCTAATTGGGCCTGTGCATATCATTAATTGAGCATGTGCATATCATTGATCAGGACTGCAGTGGTCACCTGGGCATCTCTAGGACCGCACCAAAGCCCCCCCCCCCTGCCACCACCACCCCCCCACTGCCACAAGTCATGATACATCACTTACTGCATTGGTGGCGATTGCAAAATCCTGCTAAACTGATGCAACGTCTCCGCCGCTTCTCCCGGCAGCAGGAGGCTTTCGGGAGCATAGTCCCTCCATTTTGGGGTCTTTCCGATGCTCCTCCATGGTGCTTTGGCAGGGAAAGCACACCTTTCAGGGACTTCTGGTGCCAGGCGATGCTTATGTCAGCACCTTCATTCCCAGCACGGAAACAGGAAGTCCCTGAACAGCCGCTTTCCCTGCTGAAGCGCCATGGAAGAGCATCGGAAAGACCCCAAAATGGAGCGATTATGCTCCCCAAAGTCTCCCACTGCCTGGAGAAGTGGCGGAGACTGTGCAAAATGCCGTTAAACCATCACAATCACTGCCACCACTGATGACGATGAAATTGTAAACACTGGAAGCAACCTGCCTCTGGCCTCCACAGCTGTGTGACGGGAGCGTGTCTGGCCCATGACGGGAAAATGTTGCAAACCTCTGGACTAAAGCATCTGAAAAGAGAATCAAAGCTTTTGAAATGTGGATCTAGAGGCAGCTGCTAAGGATATCATCGGTTGACCATGTGACTAATGTAGAAATGTTGCACCGTAAGGATAAAGAACAAGAACTGTTTAACATATTAAGCAAAGAAAGCTCTAATTCCTTGGCCATATCATGAGGAACAACATAAAGTATAGAATCCTCTGACTTGCTCTGCAAGGAAAGATTCCTGGAAAGAGAGGCCCTGGATGTAGACAGACTTCATGGCTGAAGAACCTGAGAGACTGGTGCGGCATATCCTCAGAAGAACTGTTCCGAGAAGTTAAGAACAGGAAGACTATTGCTATGATGACAGCCAATATCTGGAATGGATACAGCACCTGAAGAAGAAGGTTGTGTACTATAAAACCCAATATGGCTTGGCTCCAGGCCCTATAAAAACCGCATTTTCCTAGATCAGCTCCCTAGCTTTTAAGATCTTCTGGGTAGACCTTTCTCCTGGACCCACATCCCTCACAAGGCTTGTTTGATGAGAATGTGACAGAGTGTTTTTTCAGCAACTACTCCTAGATTGTGGAGCACATTCCCCAGGTTGGCCTCCTTTCTCTTCTCCTTAAACTGACAATCATTGACCTTACTTTTCAGGCAGGTTTTTGACTTAGACAAGTGGCAGCATCATGAAATCCTTTCTTTACTGAATTCAAGGGTATGTTTTTAAATTGTGGTTTTAAATAATATGATTACCTTATTTGTTTTTAAATATTATTTTGCAGTTCTTCCATGTCTAGGCCAGATGTGAAACTGCTAAAATGAACCCACCTTTTGGTGAGTTAATTCTACAGTTCCATTTACCTGACCGCATAGTTCAGCATGATTAGCCTGCTCTATGCTGTTGCCGAGGTAGGTGGGTACCTGAGTGCATTCCCCCCCCCCCCCATTTCAGGCTATGAACAAGACAATGAAAACAATGAAGCCATTATAAATGGGCACAATCGCATTCAATGCGCCTTATACATGATCCTAAACTACCCAGTTCATCCAACAATGGAAGGTGGCAGAAAGGCTACAATACAGATCTAATTTTTGTTAGGGACTCTATAGCTCAACAATTCATTTACAGTATATGTAGGCGATCCAATCCCTAACATTCAGCAAAGATGCATTCTATGTCAGATCTACTCAGCCATCCAAACTCAATCTATACCAGAGTTTTCCAATGTGGAGCCCACACCCCACAGGGGGATTTCAATTCCCAGAAGCCTCTGTCAGTACATTGTCTGCTCAGTGCTTTGGGGAATTGACTTAGGCTTATGGGAATTGCAGTCTAAAAACCAAAGGTTGGGAAACACTGATCTGTACCATTCCATAGGAGGTATAATTTCCCAAAAGCCAACTGAGAAAGGTTTATAACAATGCAAGACACAACTGTGCTTCAGACTGCTCCTCAACTAGAGATCTATGATAAATCTGTACCTTCCATTTTGGAATGTTCTCATGCTTCCATCCCAAGAGAGCGCTAGATCAACCACATCCCAGCTCTCACCATGGAAACACACAGATTATCATACTTTGAAGAAAATCCTTTTAGTGAACATACAATAAAAGCTGGAAGAAATTTGATCTTTATGCTTGCAGAAGTAAAACAAACTTGCTGGATAGATACTATAGCACAGCATGGCAAGGGATGTAGTAGCTAAAAAGTTTGGGGACTGTTGAGAAGACTGAACAACAATCCAAACAAAAGGACACTGCATGTTAATGTAATACCAAAGCAAACAGCACATCAACTGCTCCTGGGAGGGATAGCCAACCAACACATAACAAAATTAAAACATCAAAAATATTAAAATAAAACATCATACATCTACTGTCTTCATGTTGGTGGAACCAGAGGAAGCCTTAAGAATGGCAAAGTAATAGAACTTGATGATATCTGGATCAAGCAAATTAAGAATTGTGTACACCCAAATTTCCTCTAACAGTGCAAACAAGATCTTTAGGCAATGATCAAAGGGGTAGGACTTTCTGAATGCAAGAAATCCCTGTGCAATAATTCAGTGAGACAACCTCCCCTGGCCAGATTATGGGATTGGGAGCATTCAGACTTGTAGGAGATACCGTATTTTTCGCCTTATAAGACGCACTTTTTCTTCCCCAAAACTGGGGGGGAAAAGTTGGTGCGTCTTATAAGGCAAATATACGGCAGCCGCGCTCTCCGCGCCCCCACCATCGGCGTGGAGATAAAGGGAGCCACGCCGCGCCGCGCCGCGCGAAGCCGTCCCTCCCCGCCCCCTGCCACCGGGCGGGGAGGTTAAAAGGGCTCCCTGGCCGAGGGAGCCCTTTTAACCTCCCCGCCCGGTGGCAGGGGGCGGGGAGGGACGGCTTCGCGCGGCGCGGCTTGGCTCGGCGCGGCTCGGCTCCCTTTATCTCCACGCCGATAAAGGGAGCCACGCCGCGCCGCGCCGCGCGAAGCCGTCCCTCCCCGCCCCCTGCCACCGGGCGGGGAGGGACGGCTTCGCACGGCGCGGCTTGGCTCGGCGCGGCTCGGCTCCCTTTATCTCCCCGCCGATAAAGGGAGCCACGCCGCGCCGTGCCGCGCCGCGCGAAGCCGTCCCTCCCCGCCCCCTGCCATCGGGCGGGGAGGTTAAAAGGGCTCCCTGACCGAGGGAGCCCTTTTAACCTCCCCGCCCGGTGGCAGGGGGCGGGGAGGGACGGCTTCGCGCGGCGCGGCTTGGCTCGGCGCGGCTCGGCTCCCTTTATCTCCCCGCCGATAAAGGGAGCCACGCCGCGCCGCGCCGCGCCGCGCGAAGCCGTCCCTCCCCGCCCCCTGCCATCGGGCGGGGAGGTTAAAAGGGCTCCCTGACCGAGGGAGCCCTTTTAACCTCCCCGCCCGGTGGCAGGGGGCGGGGAGGGACGGCTTCGCGCGGCGCGGCTTGGCTCGGCGCGGCTCGGCTCCCTTTATCTCCCCGCCGATAAAGGGAGCCACGCCGCGCCGTGCCGCGCCGCGCGAAGCCGTCCCTCCCCGCCCCCTGCCATCGGGCGGGGAGGTTAAAAGGGCTCCCTGACCGAGGGAGCCCTTTTAACCTCCCCGCCCGGTGGCAGGGGGCGGGGAGGGACGGCTTCGCGTGGCGCGGCTTGGCTCGGCGCGGCTCGGCTCCCTTTATCTCCCCGCCGATAAAGGGAGCCGAGCCGCGCCGCGCGAAGCCGTCCCTCCCCGCCCCCTGCCACCGGGCGGGGAGGTTAAAAGGGCTCCCTCGGCCAGGGAGCCCTTTTAACCTCCCCGCCCGGTGGCAGGGGGCGGGGAGGGACGGCTTCGCGCGGCGCGGCGCGGCGTGGCTCCCTTTATCGGCGGGGAGATAAAGGGAGCCGAGCCGCGCCGAGCCAAGCCGCGCCGCGCGAAGCCGTCCCTCCCCGCCCCCTGCCACCGGGCGGGGAGGTTAAAAGGGCTCCCTCGGCCAGGGAGCCCTTTTAACCTCCCCGCCCGGTGGCAGGGGGCGGGGAGGGACGGCTTTGCGCGGCGCGGCGTGGCTCCCTTTATCGGCGGGGAGATAAAGGGAGCCGAGCCGCGCCTAGCCAAGCCGCGCCGCGCGAAGCCGTCCCTCCCCGCCCCCTGCCACCGGGCGGGGAGGTTAAAAGGGCTCCCTCGGCCAGGGAGCCCTTTTAACCTCCCCGCCCGGTGGCAGGGGGCGGGGAGGGACGGCTTCGCGCGGCGCGGCGCGGCTCCCTTTATCGGCGGGGAGATAAAGGGAGCCACGCCGCGCCGCGCCGCGCCGCGCGAAGCCGTCCCTCCCTGCCACCGGGCGGGGAGGTTAAAAGGGCTCCCTGGCCGAGGGAGCCGAAGACGCCGCCGCTGCCGCGCTCTCCCCGCCCCCACCATCGGCGGGGAGATAAAGGGAGCCTTCCGTGGCCCGGGAGGCTCCGAAGACGCCGCCACTGCCGCGCTCTCCCTGCCCCCACCATTGGCGGGGAGATAAAGGGAGCCTTCCGTGGCTCCGAAGACGCCGCTGCTGTGAAGCATCGTGCCCTCCCGGCCCTTTGTTCCTCTTGGAGGTTGACTAAGGCAGGTAGATTTTGACTTTGAGTATTTTTGTGGTGGCTTTATTGTACCTGGACATGTGGGGTTTCTGAAAAGATGTGTTTTTTTTCTTCCCTTTTAGTACAGTATTTGGTTCAGAATCTTTTTTTCTAGATTTCCCTCCTTTAAAATTGGGTGCGTCTTATATGCCGGAGCGTCTTATAGGGCGAAAAATACGGTAGACTAGCATCCTCATTTCCATGCTGTTCCTCACTTCTTTGAATTATTAGAAAAGTGACCCACTGCACCATGGGAGTCATGAAGATTTCCTGCAACTCACAAAGATGCACAGAGGGAATAAATTCCATGGAGGCAGCACCCATCAGTAGTCATTCCCACATGTACTTTTGCAAGTTGTGATTTTTCTCTGATGATGCTTTTCTAATAGCTTGAAAACACAGTGCAGAGGAGCCATGGTTTGGATGCTGCCTGAGTAGCACATATTTCGATCAGCTCGCACCTGGAATGTGGTATTAAATGTGATTTCTTATCAAAAAGTGGGATCTAAACCTTCGGAAAAGTGTCACTTTGGAGCCTTGGATATATCGTCTTAACTTTTGGAACTTTATTAGAGTCGGAGTCCGAAGAACGAGCGGTAAATGCAGCGCGGCGCAAACTGCACTAAGCGAGCCGCTTGGGGAAGGATGGGACTCGGTCTTACTTTTAAAGTGGAGGCTCCGAAAAAGAGGATTATTAAATATTAAATATTTCAGTGGTGGAAGACGAGAATGAGTCTGTTGGAGATGTGATGGGATTATTTAGTGTATGGGACCAAAGACAACAGAACAGCCGAAGGGTTGGCTTAACACAGGTTTATTGCATGATGATCCGTTGGGGCATGAGGTAATAGCGGTGGTACATCTCAATATATACAGTAGCCTTATACATTTGAATCTTGTAGCACGGTAGCTCATTGGCTGCTATCGGCGTGGCCTCGCCCAGGCACGCCTCTTTTCCTGCTGCTGAATGCAGATCTTTCTTCTGCTGCTGAATGCGGGGAAGGTTTTCCCGCGGCTGTCCGTGATTGAGCAATGTGAACCATGTGAGACTGAACGCTCGCAGCTGCCCTCTATGGGCTGCCTGCTCGTGTTCCTTTACAGCTGAGATACCTTGTATTTGGAGTGGTTACATTCTTGCCTTTACAGTACAATGAACATGCAATCATACATACATACATAACATCCCTCCCCCCTAGGACGGGACGAAGTCCCGCAACCATTGTGGCTTGCCGCACGTGCGCTTGGGGCGTGCTTGCGCCTGACCTAGTGCTGGAGAGCCTGTGATCTCTGACTCCGCGGGTACTTGTCCTGCAACGGGAAACGGGGATTCGTTAGTGGCTCTGTGGGGGGTCCGTGCCTGCCTTGTGCCCGGGGATGGGAATGGAATGAACTGTTGGGAGGTAAACCACTGCCTGTTGCTCTCGGACCCGGGGGACCCTCCTATTGTGAACCGCGGAACCGATGAGGTCGCCCTTGTGGTTCTGCTACCTTCTGTTCCCCGCTCGGGGGACCTTGAGACTGTGGTGGGCGGACTCGCTGTTGCCTCCTGTCTTGGGGGTGTCGGTCTCCGGGAAATTAGCGCTATGTTGCATTCTAACTCACAGGGGCTACTGGGACTGGAAGTACCAGGGGCTGAACTGAAACCCCTCTTTTCGCCAGGACGGGTGGGGGACCACTCCGCTAACTCCCCCTGGTACTGTAAATCAACGTCTAAACTTCTAGGGGCATCTGTGTCTCGGGGAAACCTCCGAGGGGTATGTGTGAGGTCGGGGCTCTTCCTTTCTGCCGCAAAGTCCCGCAAAAGATCTCTGAGGATCGATTCCCTTTCCTCCCCCCTTGGTGGGGACCCATGTCCCCCTTTCCCTCCCCCTTGGGCTAAACGGGTGGGGGAGTACCCTAACGCTGATTCGTGGCTATTTTCGTTTTCGTCCTGTTCTCCGGGGACCCTGCGCCTGAGTTGGTCCACGTGTCGCCTCCACAGGAGGCCTGTACTGGTCTCCACGCGGTATGAGACGGGGCCGGTTTGTTCTATTACGGTGCCTGGCACCCAGGCTGGCCCCGCGTCGGCGTAGTTCCTGCAATGCACCGGGGCGCCTACGCTGAAACTCTTTGCGGGTTCCACCCCTATGTTCCGCCCCGTGTCCTCTACTCTCGTGGGGTCTAGCTTGGAGATTACCGTGGCCAGCTTCCTGCGCATTAACAGCTCCGTGGGGGAGTACCCTGACGCCAATGGGGTGACCCTGTACCTTAGCAGGAATTGGCACAATTTCAGGTCGAGGTCTCCGGGGCCCATGCGCCGCAGCGCATCTTTTGTGGTGCGCACGAGGCGCTCTACTTGGCCGTTGGTGGCCGGGTGAAAGGGGGCGGAGGTGACGTGCCGAATGGCGTTGCGATCCATGAATGCCCCGAACTCGGCGGACGTGAAACAGCTAGCGTTATCGCTGACGAGGGTGTCGGGTAAACCGAACGTGGAAAAGACCCTCCGTAACTGTTTAATTGTAGTGGCCGAGGAGGTGCTCGAGACTGGAATGACCTCCAACCACTTGGAGAACGCGTCCACCACAAGGAGGAAAAGTGTTCCCCTGAACGGGCCAGCAAAGTCTACGTGTACCCGGGACCAGGGCCCCCTTGCTGCGTCCCACTCCCTATGTGGCAAGCGAGCCTCTTCCGGCCTGGAGCTTTGGCACGCTTCGCAAGTGCCGACCATGTGTTCGATGTCGGCGTCTAGCTGGGGCCACCAAAAGTAACTACGGGCTAGTGCCTTAGAGCGGACGATCCCCGGGTGGCTGACGTGCAGCAGTTTAAGCACCCTCGGCCGGAGCGACGTGGGGATCACTACCCGCTGTCCCCACAAAAGGCAACCCCTCTCTAGGGACAACTCTAGTTTCTTTTTGAAAAATGTATCGAATTCCGCTGCTGGGGAAGACACGGGCCACCCTTTCTGTACCCAGGAGCAAACTGTAGCTAGCGTTTTGTCCTTGCTGGTCGCTTTGGCAATGTCGGCCGGTACTACTGGAGGGGAGTCTAGGACCTCTATCATTAAGACCTGGTGGTCCCCCTCTTCCTCGCCCACGTGGCAGCAATCCCGGGGAATGGGGGACCTCGACAGGGCGTCCGCATGGCTGATTTCCTTTCCGGGCCGGTATACCAACGCGTGCTGATACGCGTTGAGAAAAATGGCCCACCTGAGCATCCTCGGGGACAGGATTTGGGGTGTGGGCTTATCTGCGGTGAAAATGCCTAGCAAGGGCTTGTGGTCAGTCAGTATGGTGAAGGGGCGGCCGTACACAAAATCATGAAATTTCTTGGTCCCCGCAATTATCGCTAGTGCTTCCCTGTCTGTCTGGGCATAGTTTCTCTCCGCTTGGGACAAGGACCTAGAGTAGAACGCTATCGGGGCCTCCCTCCCGTTCTCCAGTACGTGGCATAACACCACCCCCACCCCCACCGGGGATGCATCGCATATCAGGACCACTGGGCGTTTGGGATTGAAGTGGGTCAGTACCGCATCTGATGCCAGGAGTCGCTTCAGGTCATTGAAAGCCATCTCCTGGTCGTCGCCCCACTTCCATGCCCCGTCCTTTTTTAACAATTTGTGTAGCGGTTCCGCCACTGCTGCCTTCCGCGGGAGGAAGGAGTGGTAAAAGTTGAGCAGTCCAAGGAACGACTGCAACTCGGGCTTGGAGGTGGGGCGGGGGGCCTTCTTGATGGCGGCCACCTTGGATTGGGATGGCCTTATTCCCTCGGGAGTAACACGGAACCCTAGGAACTCAACCTCAGTTGCGAAGAAAACACATTTGTCTTTCCGCAACCGCAACCCCGCTTTTTCGAATATTGCCAGGACCTTTCCCAACCTTATTGCTAATTCGGCCCGGCTCCCCCCTGTAATCAATACGTCATCAAAGTAGGGTAACACCCCCTCTAACCCCTTCAGGAGGCGTTCCACGAGTGACTGGAAGATCCCGGGCGCCGAATTCACGCCGAATTGGAGGCGCGATACCTGGAACGCCCCTTTGTGGGTGACTATGGTCTGCGCAGCAGCTGCGGCGGGGGTCACCGGGAGTTGCTGGTAGGCTTGGGCCAGGTCGAGTTTAGCGAAACACCTCCCCCCGTGTAACCTGGCCAACAAGTGGCTGACTACCGGCACCGGATACGCATTAGGGCGGATCGCCTTATTGATGGTGCACTTGTAATCAGCGCATATGCGGACCTCCCCGTTGGCCTTGAGCGCTGTTACAATTGGAGTTTCCCACTCCGCAGAATCAACAGGGACAAGAATCCCCTGGCCCACCAATTTGTCCAACTCCGCCTCTATTTTGTCCTTTAGTGCGAAGGGCACTCTGCGCGGTTTAAGTCTGATTGGACGTACTCCAGGGTCCAGGTCGAAAGTCACTTGGGGGGCCTTGAATTTTCCGAGCCCTTTTTTGAAAACCTCGGGGTGCGCGTCGCACACGCTCTGTATTGGATCAGTCCCGGCGGCGTGTACTCCCACGGCGTGCACCCCCCCAATGAACAACCCCAGGGGCTGGAACCATTGAGTCCCGAGGAGGCTGCATTTACCTCCCTTGAGGACGACTAGGGGAAGCGTTGCGGTGTGCTTTTTGAACTGGACCTGGAACTTCCCAACCCCCAACACTGGGATGCGGTTCCCTTGCACATCCTTCAGTGTGGCCCTCAACGCTTTGAGCTTGGGCCGCACGCGGGGGGCGATTTTCATGAACTCTCCCTGGGAAATGATAGAGTATGAGGAACCCGAGTCCACCTCCATCCTAACAGGGGCCCCTTGGATTACTACCTCAACGAAGTAACGGGGGTGCTCCGTGGAAACGCTGCAAACCGGGGCGTCGTCCTCGCTGTCGTCGGAGATGCGCCCTACTCCGTCCCGGGTCCTCGTGGTCCGGGTGCCGTCCTTTGGCCTCGTGGTGCGGTCCTGCCTCGCCGAGCGGTCTGGGGAACTCCCCTTGGCCTCGCGCCGTTTCCGGCAGACCTTGGCGATGTGCCCGCGCCGGCCGCAGTTGTGGCACTCGGCCTTGCGGAATGGACATTTGGCGCGGGCGTGGGCGGCGCCGCAGCCGTCGCAGCGCCGGCCCTCTCTGTGGACCCGCCGGACGTCCTCGTCGTCGCCACTCTCCGTGGACGAGTTCGAAACTCGCCGGGCCGTGCGCACCGAGCTCTCTGCCTTGGCGGGTTTCGGGCGCCAGTCCTGAAGCTCTTGCACCCCGGCAGTTGTGGCCTCCGCGGCCTGTGCCGTGTCGAGGACTTGTTGCCACGTGGGAGGCGGCTCCTTTTTCATCAGCGCGCGCTGAGTCTCGGTATCCCTCAGACCGCAGAGCAGGCAGTCCCGGAGGGTGACTTCTGGGGTCTCCCACTTGCATGGGCCGGCGGCCAGCCGCAGGGCCGCGGCGAACTCAGAGACCGATTCCCCGGGCGCCTGGACTCGCCTCCAGAACGCGCTCCAAGCGGGGAACATGGCTATCGCGGGCCGGAGGTGGGTGCGCAGCGCCGCCAGGAGCTCTGTGGCCTTGAAGTCGCTCACCCTCCTCGGCGCGATCAGGTCCACCAAGGTCCTCTTGGTCTCGTGTCCGAGCATGCGGACGAAGATGGCCCTCCTCTTGGCCTCATCTGAGACTTCGAGCTCCACTAGCGCTCCATTGAAGTCTATCTCAAACAGCTCCAAGTCTCCCGGCTTCCTGATCTCGTAGCCGGCGCATGTCTTGGTCCCGTGGGCAGCCATTGATCCCACCTTCGTCGCCAATTTAGTGTATGGGACCAAAGACAACAGAACAGCCGAAGGGTTGGCTTAACACAGGTTTATTGCATGATGATCCGTTGGGGCATGAGGTAATAGCGGTGGTACATCTCAATATATACAGTAGCCTTATACATTTGAATCTTGTAGCACGGTAGCTCATTGGCTGCTACCGGCGTGGCCTCGCCCAGGCACGCCTCTTTTCCTGCTGCTGAATGCAGATCTTTCTTCTGCTGCTGAATGCGGGGAAGGTTTTCCCGCGGCTGTCCGTGATTGAGCAATGTGAACCATGTGAGACTGAACGCTCGCAGCTGCCCTCTATGGGCTGCCTGCTCGCGTTCCTTTACAGCTGAGATACCTTGTATTTGGAGTGGTTACATTCTTGCCTTTACAGTACAATGAACATGCAATCATACATACATACATAACAGATTAGCAATTTTGGAAAGGAGATTGGAAGCTCTGAGTCGTGCTGAAAGAGTTGACGGTGAAGGAGAAAAGAGTAATGGCGGAGAGATAAAATGGAATCGAAACTTAAGAGTTTCCATGCGGTAATGGCTGGATAAGATTGGGAGTTGGGAAAAGCTGAAAGAGAGAAAGTTTTTCTGATGAAGGTGCCCGAATAAGGAGGAGGAAGAAAAGAAGGTAATGGGAATTTTGGTTTTTTGTTTTTTCTTCTCGGAAGTCTGTGCTTGAAAAGAGGAACGAGCGTGGGAGATTCTCGTTAGATACCGCCGCCGCGGTTTGGATTATATCGTTTTTTTACTACGTGGTTTCCTTCTTTTCCAAACTCTGAAATTTGGTTCCGAATGGTTTAAACTTTTGTTTACTTGATGATTTGATTATCTCTTTTTGCCGTACTGCCTGTGTTGGGTTATTGTTTTTTGGAAAACTGTCACTTTCTTACCCCCTGTGCAA
This sequence comes from Bradypodion pumilum, assembly GCA_035047305.1. Lineage (NCBI taxonomy): Eukaryota > Metazoa > Chordata > Lepidosauria > Squamata > Chamaeleonidae > Bradypodion > Bradypodion pumilum. The sequence goes on from JAWDJD010000001.1 coordinate 97,507,491, forward strand.
CTTTGTTTCATTGCAGAGAAGCAATTGTATCACCTCGAATCTGCCTCTCTCCCTGACTGATCCTGGAATTACAGTGTTTTGTTTTTTTTCCTCATCTCTCTCTTTCTTCTACATCTGTTGGATTATAAAATAAGAAGGAGGAAGGGTGACGTAGAGTGGAAGTTAAGAGGAGAAGAAGGAAGAAAGAAGAGAAGAAGAGAAGGAAGGACTGGTATTCTGAAGATTGTGATTTATGAAGGACTGTTTCCTTTTTTCTTTTTCTTTCTTGTTGTGTGCATAAATAATATATTGTTTATAGTCTGAATTTGTGGGAAAGGTACTACGGAAAAAAATGGATGATCAAGTTAAGAAAGATGATGGGAAAAAAGTGGGAGATGATGACCCTGTGGTGAAACAAAAAAAACAGAGGGAAAAAAAGAAAAGGAAAAGAGAGAAAATAGGGAAAGGGCAAGTAGCTCTCCACTACAATTTGATGAAGTTGTGTTGATGACTGAATTTGGAAAATTGGGTAATAGATTGGAGTGGATGGAAGCACATATGCAAAGAAACGAGGAGATAAGGGCTGAGTCTCACAAAAATCTTGTAACTATGTTTAATGAATTTGTCCAGAAAGCTGATGCCAATTTTGATAACTTGGGAAAAGCCATTGTATCCACCCAAGAAAATGTAAAAGTGATTAAAATGGAGGTGAAAGAAATTCAGAAAAAACAATATGACTATAATGTAAGGATGGATGCACAGGAAAGGAGGGTGGATATGATGGAAGAGGCCATGAGAAAACAGAATTTGGTTATTAGAAAATTGTCAGAGAAAAAATCGGATCAGTTGAAAATTCGAGTTTTGGATTAGTTAAATAATCTTAATATGGGCAAAAATTTTGTGGCTGAGGATATAATTAGTATATTTCATTTGGGTTCAAAGAGAATGGTAAAGTTCAGAATGTCTTGGTTAAATTTGCAAATGCTAGTGATAAATTGAAGGTGATGTCACATTTAAAACAAACGGGAACAGATGTCTTAAAAATTAATGGTGATGATGTGGAGGTTTATAACGATATTTCTGTTGAGGTACGAAATTGGAGGTACAAAATAAAACCCGCAACAAAAATTCTTCGAGATCAAGGGATTAATTACTATTGGCGGTTCCCATTACAAGTGAGATTTTTTTTATGCAAAAAAAATGCATGCTGTTGATTCGGGAATGGACCCTTTGGAGTATTTTCGAATGATTGGTTTAATTAGAGGTGGTACACAGGAATGGTCATCTTTGAGGCAAGCACTGATGGAATCAGGGGCTATTGAGAAGACGCAGATAGAGGAAGAATTAAGTGGTGCGGCAGGAAGAAAAAGTTTGGGGGAATTGAGTGTGGTTGAAGTGACAGAGTCGGATGAGGGATGAATGTTTATAATTAATTATTGAAATAGATATTCAGTTGAAATTAATAGAGGTGCTTGAGTATGTAGTTGTTACTTTAGGTAAACCCCCGTGTCCCCCCCTCTCTTTTGGGAAAATTTATTTTTCATGGAGGCGACTTTTTGTAGGAAGTAGAGGGGTATAGAAGATTAGATTTTAATTTTTAATTTTTTTCTTTTTTCCTTTTATATTTTATTGTAGTTTACTTGTTTTGGAATGTTGGGTTTAATTGGTATAGAATGTTTAGTTAATTGCACAGCCTATGAAGGTCATGAGAAAATAGAGGTTGTTTTCGTAAAAAAATCTCCATGAAGTTTATTAAAATATTGACGTGGAACATGAAAGGTACTGGTTCTCAAGTCAAACACAAGAGATTAGAATCAGATCTCAGAAAAGATCGACCAGATATAATTTTTCTACAAGAAACACATCAAAAATTGGAAAGTATGAATAAATTATTTTTAGGTTGGACACAAATTTATGAAAAAGCTTATGGCACTTCGAAAGCAAGAGGGGTTGCAATATTAATTTCGACTAGAATGGGTTTCACCATAATAAAAAGCATTTCTGATCCGGAAGGTAGATTTTTTATTGTAAAAGGTATGATTGAGAATGAAGAAATAACACTTGTGAACATTTATGCCCCAAATGATCAACAAGATAAATTCTTAGATAAAGTATATCATATTTTGAAAAAAGAGAAGACTGGAAAAATGATAGCAGGGGATTTTAACTTAATTAGATCTAATTTGGACTGCACTAACGCATCAAGAGATAGATTGAGATTAAAGATGAAAATATTAGATAATTGGATTAAAATTTTAGGTTTGAAAGATGTGTGGAGAGAAATCAAAGGGTTAGAAAGAAGTTATACATATTTTTCGCAAGTCCACAATTCTTACTCTAGAATAGATTATTTTTTGTTACAGATAATATAGTTAAAATATAGAAGAAATTGATGTTGGAATCTTTAAAGAATCAGATCATGCAAAAATGTTAATGCAAATAGGAGTTGGAATGAAAGCAAACAAATTAAACTGCTGGCGGTATGATCCAAAAATGTTTGGGGATCCCAAAAACAAAGAAAATATAGAAAAGATATGGAATCAATATTGGCAATGGAATGACACAGGTGTAGTGGCGTATAACATTGTTTGGGACACCATGAAGTCGGTTTTTAGAGGAGAATGTATTAAGTTGAATAGTATTAGAAATAAACAATTAAAGGATAAATATGAAGAAACGGAGAAGGAAATTAAACGGCTTCAAGAAGAGCACATAAAAACTGGGAAGAAAGAAACACTTGTAAATATACAGAGATTGAAAAGGGAAATAATAGGTAAAGATATAGAAAAGGTTAAAAAAGATGTGATATATTTAAAAAGGGAATTTTTTGTATATAGTAATAAAAATTCGAAGTTATTAGCTAGAGCTGCGAAAGAAAAGAGTATTAAGAGAGAAATAGGAGTTTTAATAAATAAATATGGTGTGAGGTGTAATAAAACAAAGGAAAAGGTAGAAATTGTCAAGGAGTTTTATCAAGAACTGTACTCTAAGAAAAATATAAAAGTAGGGCGATTAAGGGAATATTTAGAAAATTGGAAGGGAATTAAAATTAGAGATGAGCATAAAAACAGAATGGAAGCTTTAATAACAGAGAAAGAGATAAAAGAAGTGATACAGAAATTGAAAACAAATAAAGCTCCAGGAGAAGATGGATTTACAACTGAATTTTACAAACAATTTAAAGATTCGGTAGTGCCAAGACTTTTGAAGCTGTTTAATTATATAATGGATGGAGGATTATTACCGACTTCATGGTACAGATTAGTAATTGCTTTGATTCCTAAACCCGGAAAAGACCCAGATAAGATAGAGTCATACAGACCAATTTCATTGATAAATCAAGATGCAAATTTTTTTACAGCAATACTAGCAAATATGTTAAACGAATTTATGAAGGAATATATAAATAAAGATCAAGTAGGATTTATGAAAGACAGATATATGGCGGATCTTACAAGAAGAGTAATTGATTTGGTAGATATTGCTGGGCAAAAAAGGGAAAGGATTGGACTATTGTCATTGGATATTTTTAAAGCTTTTGATTCTTTGCAGTGGAGCACAATTAAAGAAATTATAAGAAAATTTGGCTTTGGTACAAAATTTATAAACTTAATTGATCAGCTATATCAGAAAGGTATAACTAGGATTAAAGTTAATGATGTATTGACAGAGGATATTAAATTGGAAGCGGGGACTAGACAAGGATGTCCATTGTCACCAATATTATTTGTGATGGCTATGGAATTACTAGCAACATTAATAAGAGATGATAAAAATATTGAGGGAATTGAAGCAATAAAAATTAATTTATATGCAGATGATACAATGATTATAATGAGAAACCCTGTGAAGGCAATGGAACGAATTTACACACACTTGAGAGATTTTGAGGAAATGACAGGATTGAAAGTGAATTGGGATAAATCAGAAGCGATCTTTTGTAATGTGGGTGATGAAGAACAAAAAAAGATTAGGGAGAAATATAATATACAAATTAAAAACAGTGTGAAATATTTAGGAATAAATATTGCAACCAAAATAGAGGATCTTAAGAAACTGAATTATGATAAACAAATAACAGAAATTAAAGGGAAAATAAAGCAGTATAGTAAGCTAAATTTGTCCTGGTTTGGTAGGGTTGCGCTATGCAAGATGAAGTTGTTGCCAAAAATAATTTTTTTGTTTGATGTCCTTCCTATTCAATTAAAGGAAAAAGATTTAAAACACTTTCAGACTATAATAAATACTTTTTGTAATGGAGGAAAAGGACCAAGAATTACAAAAAGTTTATGGTATGTATCACAAAGAGAAGGTGGTTTAGGCCTTCCAAATATTAAACAATATTATAGAGCTTTTCAATTAAAAAATATTGTTAAGATTTTAGCTAGGTCAGAAGTTATTTGGGATGAAATAGAGATTAGGGATTTACAAAGCAGGGGTAATGCAATTTTCTTGGATAAAGATGAAAAGATAAAGACAAATAATCAATTGACAAAAGCAATGTTCGCAGTTTGGAGAAATACTAAAGGGAAACTGGCACCAGGGATTTCTTTAATAATGAATATGGATGATGTAAAGAGGTTTCCAATCAAAATTGATAAAAGAATAAAAGATATAATGTCAAAGAAAGATGTGTTTTTGCTGAAAGATTGGATAAAAATGTCTGACAATCTAGAACTGAGAGCTGAAATATTTGAATAAATGAAATTGAATTGTTACAAATAATTTCAATAAATAAATGGGAGGAGAATTATGAAGAATCTTTCAGTTAGGCTAAAAGAACATAACTATAAAATATTGTGGAGGTGGTACCTGACTCCAGTTAAACTATTACGAATGGATAATAGGAAAACAAAGAACTGTTGGAGATGTAAAAGCGAGCTTGGAACATATGAACATATGTGGTGGAGTTGTAAAGTGGTAAACGCTTTTTGGAAAATGTTTGAGAATGAAGTATCCGATATTTTTAGAATTAATTTTAAACTGGACTCAGGTATCGCCCTATTGACAGAAATGGATAATATAAATATGAGTACAAACAATAAAGAATTGCTATCTATAATGTTAACAGCTTTAAGATTATGTATAGCTAGGAAATGGAAGAGCGACTTAACATTGAAAATGGACGAATGGTATAAAGAAATGTGGGAAATTGCCTTGAATGACAAATTGACATGTGAACTGAATGTGAAGAAAGGTATATTGAAAGAAAACAAATTTTGGGAAATATGGAGACCTTTTGTGGAATATGTTTTAACTTGTGGTAAAGGAGGTAAACCAATACCTCAGCATATGAGTTTTTGGAGTGATTAAAACAAAATAATGATCTTCATGGCATGTATATATCACTGGGTGTCGTTACTATTATTATTATTGTTGTTATGATTATTATTATTATTTTAATACAACAAGTTGCATTTTGTAAATTTTTGGAATTCTAGCTAAAATATGGGATATATTGTAAAATATTTGATGAATACAAGGTTCTAGAGTAATAATATATACTACTATATATGGAATTTAAGTATTAGAATGAATATAATTTGTTTTTTTATGTTTATGTATACTTTTTTGTATTTCTTTATGTATACTTTTTTTGTAATTTTGTGTTTTCTTTAAAATTAATAAAAATTATTTTAAAAAAAGAAAAAGAAAACACAGTGCAAAAAATAACAGCCTTAGGCTATTATCACTAATAGAGACAAAGGATTAACCCACAGGTATATGGGCCAGTCCCCATCTAGGCATAAACAATTGCTATTTGGCCAGATTTAAAGAGACAGGAAACCCTGCTGCTTACAGTACAGTGTTGATATACAGTATATCAAAACAAAACAAAAAAAACTAGAAACCAATAAAAAAAAGGAGAAATAGAAGAATAAAAGACTCATAACAAAATTAAATGTAGATGTTTTCAATGCCTATTTATAACATATTTATTCAGGTCAACTTTAATTGTTCATGTTATTTTTCCATGGCAACAACTGTACAGTATTAGAGAATAATTAATGTTGGCAGTAGATTTCTCTTAGCTTGGTCCTAACAGAGCCATTTTGAGCCAGTTCCCACACCATTTTAGCATGGGATACTGTGGTCATGTAGCAACAAGTGGTTTATAATGAATGGGCCAAATGAGTCACAAGGTAGAGTAGCTCAAAAATGGCTCTCCAGGAATCTGTACTCATAAGAAATCACTTAAGGTATATTTGGCTAATAACTTTCCAACCCCCTACATGTTAAAAGTGGCAAAGTGGGTGCAAGGTCTTTACAAAGGGACATTTCACACTTCTTGCTATTTGTGTAAGCAAAATCAATCTCATGATTGTGGAATAGTTATGACAGCCTGCATGAAGTGGGTGCACTGTAGATATTTACTAAAGATATTTACTAATTTCAGAAGCTTTCCTATCAGAGGTAGACTAGCCTACAACACTTATCAGGGAATATATATCTCTAGGCCAGGGGTTCCCAAACTTTTCATGCCACGTGCTAGTCGTGTGGTTGAGTGGGCTGGTCACGTGGTTCCTCCCACCGTAAAAGCTGCTGTAAAACACATCCATGGCTGTTTATGACTGTTGACAAATGCAAGTGTAATTGGTGCTGCATCCCCTACTTCGTGAAAGGAGTCAAGCATTTCCATGTATCTTCAAACTAATGTGCACATAGTCTTGAGTGTTCTTAGAAGCAACCCTTTCTGCCATCACCTGCCCCCTTCCCCTTCTTCTAGGCCAAAAAACCTGCCCTGAACAAGGAAAGGCAGAGGTAGTGGTAACAGGCATTCCCAAGCCCTAATAGAGCTTCTTCTAGAAAGGGTTAGGGCTACCAGTCCCAGACTCCCCACTGGAAAACCTCTGCTGTGCCTTTTCTTCCACAAGAGGCCATCTCCCTGGTGGAAAAGACCGAGAAGGAATATCTTTTCCATGAAGCATTCTGTGGTTTCTGGGGAGCGGGGGTGGGGGTGTGGGGTGACTTATTGCATCAGACTGATTGTTGCTGTGGGATGCCTAAGCATTCCTATGGTCACCCCAAAGAGGTCAAAGTTTTACATATACTCAGTATGAATACAGCCCAAGCCTTGAGGGTACATGAGATGTGTCTATTGCTGCCTAATGGCACAATCACATAAACAGTTGTGCATTCTAAGTTGTTAACAAAAATCTTGGTACAGTAAAACCATGCATAAAGAGTGCCTCACTTAGAGACTAACTCACTTAAAGAGCACAATTTTCTCTACATGGTCGCCTCACTTAACAACTAAAACCAACCAAAAATTCGCTTAACAACTAAATTGGGGTTCTCATCCCCCACCACCAGAAGTCACAATTGGTCACTTACAATTGTGCAAACTCGCTTAAAGAGCAATCCTGTGGAATGCATTATGCTCTTTAAGCAAGGTACCACTGTATATTGGAAGCTTTACCCAAAACTAGCTGGAACTATTACTCCCAGACCTCTCAGCAGGAAGTGTTGCTTACTCTGAACTTCCTAGAAGTACTAGGGAGGATGGGGTCTGTGGTGGCTCAAGTGGTTAAGATGCAGAATTCCCGGGTACTGCATGACAGAATGAGCTCCAGTCTCTGTTCCAGCTCCTGCCAACCTAGCAGTTTGAAAGCAAGAAATTGCAGGTAGATGAGTAGGGACCACTTCGATGGGGAGGTAAACAGTGTTCCGTGCACTCTGGTGTTGAGGCATGTCTGCCACATGTCCATGGAAACATCTGTAGATGCAGACAAGTATAAACAGGGATGAGCACTGAACCCTTGATTTGGATACAACTGGCTTTTGAGCAAGGGCGACCTTTACCTTACTATGGATGATGCTCACTTTCTCAAACACTTAACTGCATATGGCTACTGTATTAATATCCTGTTCTTGGACAGGAGTTGTCTTTGGTCATCCCAAAGTGCCAGACACATAATAACAAGCTCAAACTACAGGAAGCCAGATATAGGCTGAATATCAGGCAAAACATCTTAACTATTAAAGTAGTATGACAATGGAACCAGTGCTGGAGGCATTCAAGAGAAATTGGACAACCGTCTGTCAGATCTGCTTTGATTTGGATTCTTGTACAGTATTGAGTTGAACTCAATAGCCTTTCAACTCAATTGTTTTATTATTCTATGACTTCTTCACACCTTTATAATCTTGAGAATTGGTAACTACAACACTCTCTACATGGGGCTGCCCTGAAAGGCTGCAACAGGTATAGAATATAGTGGCCAGTGGGCATAAGTTTGGGCATATCTCCTAATCTAGGCTCAATTGTATTGGGAAGGAGCTCACTGGACAAGGAACATTAAAAGAGGATATAGCTGAGGAATTTAACCTCCCCTACGTCACTTGGAGGACTCTGAATAGGCTGAGGATTGGAGTGGGGGCTGCTTGAGGACAAAAGCACTCTGTGTGAACGTGGTGAGATACAGAATCCAACTCATTTACCTGTTACCTGAAATCCTGGGGTTCCTGTGGGGGCCCATAGGTGGGGGGGCATCACCTTTATTACCTGAACACCCAAAGATTTGCAGTGCCCCAAAGTAAAGGGGTGCATTGTATAAAATACATCAGAAAAGAACATTCCAATAAAAGTTGCATTCATTTAATATCGGGATCTAGCTGGCAGAGGACTGAATGGACCCTTATGAAAAGTGAAATGAGAATCAGCAATACAGAGAAATGTGAATGAGCAACATAACCTGATCTAATAACAATATGAAAATATTCTGGGTCCCTATTGTGTGGCAAGAGTCAAGGCCCAGGGCTGCTGGCTTTCCTAGCCAAAATTAGCAGCTGTGAAGATTTGAAGAACCTCTCCTTTTATAGGGGATGCAACCAGAAGACCAGGTGACCACCTAACTGGCTCAAGAGGGGTTACATGGCAAATTATTGGTGGACATGCCCCCTCCTCCCATGAGGAGTAAGATGCCCAAAACAGCATGTACACAATGGAAAAACCTAATTGCATGGGCCATAAATAACATTAAAACCATCAACCTAAGTCCCTCACAGGCAGCCTATTTTATGAGACAGAAATACACATCCTAAGAAAGGCCTAGGGAGAATCTACATCCTAACCTGGCCTATGACCAGCAGTGTAGTATACCATATTTGTATTGAAATCCACAATTAGCTCTATTAGAAAACACCCCTTAACTAGGGGCATCATTCCCTTTGCATATGAATGAGTTAAGTACCAGTGGGGAACAATGGGATCCTGGCCTTTGATCTGCAATGGGAGAGCAAAGCCAAACTTCCCTGCTATCTGCCAGGCAGAGTCAGCTAATGCTTTACTCTGTTCATGAAAATATGAATATTAAAAAATAAACCTTCAGAAATAAGCCAACATGCTGATTACTGTCAGAAACATGCACCAATGGAGCCTTAGCATGCTCCGATGAAGACTTAAGTTTGGCCAAAGCCAAGAAAGTGGCTTCATTTTGGCAGGCCAGGGATTGATCCGGACACAAAAGAAGACCCAAATAGAACTTTGGGCATTTTTTATCAGAGGTCACAACCTTGTGACATATGCAATGGGCTGTGACATTAAAATCTACAGTGAAAACTCTTTTTCTATACTTTCATAAAGTCTAATTTTTTATTAGGTCCCTAACTGAAAAAAGTGCAATTCTAGGTGTACCATGCTAGACAGAGGCATTACTGTCTTGCTTTTACTGAAAGGCATCTGCCATTGCTGCCTCTGTACTCATGAGTAAACTAAATAAACTTTACTAACAATTCAATTGGGTAAATTTAGGGGTATGCCAATAAGTGAATGTCACAAGTCAAAATGACCTAAAGACCAGTGTGGACTGTTGTAATGGAAATATAAACATCTCCAGTGAAAGATAAAATGTATCACAGTACAGATAAGAAACTTTTCAGTGTGAAACAGACCACTCTAAATTCCCTTGTGTTGATAGGCCCATCTTTTAAGGTAGCTTCAAATGCACTTACAGCACAAGATAGTGTAAAACTGGATATTTTGCCTTCTCTTTAGAGAAAGCAGTAATATTTAAATGTGCATGTTTCTTAAATGTCTTAAGATGCTTAGGGCTAGAGAGTTGCGGGGAGGAGCTTAGTCAACTGCCAACTGCCATCAGTCAGAATCTGGAGTCTGAAGAAGAAGGTTCAAAATAGACTTTATCCTCCTTTGTGGAAAGCACTGGGCTGTGGAAAGAACCAGTCTTTTTTTACCTCAATATCTCTCAATATCACACCACTCAATATCTCTCAACTCAATAGGCCAAACTCAAACTCACCAAAATCTCTCTCAATTCAATCTCAATTTAAACCACTTACAATTACTCAAAATCATTCAAAGCCATTACTAAAAGTAGTAGGACACTTAAACCAATGTTCACATAACTTACAAGCCTTCAGAACTAAGTAAATAAAGCATTTGTTTTCAAAGGAGGTTCCCCTCAGAAAGGGAATTTCTATTCAATATACTATACTTAGGAAGAATCCCTCTCAAAGAATCTTGCCTGAAAGGACATTTACTTGTTTAAAAGGACATTTAACAAAGGTTATTATATTTTCTAATCAAATCATCTTCAGAAGTATTTCAGTTTGTGTTACTTGTTCTCTTCATTCATTAAAAGTTATTGTTCAAAGGAGAGTGTCTGCTGGTGTGTGGAATAGGTGAACAGGAGCATTTGTGAGGGTTAACTGTCTGACAAAATCTTTGTGTTGTAAAACCAGGGACAGATCAGAACAGTATCGAGGTTTAGCTGCCTGTTTAAAGCTTTATGTTGGAAAACCAGAGACAGATCAGAACACTGGAATTAAGGGACAAAGATTCAGCCTCAATTTACTAGGAATCTACCCTAAACAGCCTCAAAAGTAAATTAATGAAAAGCTTTCCCCATAGTCTTTAGAAGTTCATTTTTGTGATGTTTTACTACATATCTACCTTTTTGGAGCAGGGTGGGGTGGGGGTGGGGCAGAGTGAGAAAAACACTGTGATCTTCCACAGATTTAGAAGCTGAACTCTTCTTGGGCATAGGATAGCCCATTAGTTTATTAACCGAATTGTGTATAAATCTTTGCCCTTTGCGGCTTTTCTTCACATCCCTACTTCCAATATTTGTTTGTAGAGCTGTTCTTCAATTGGCTGCCATCGGAGAAAGAAAAGGATTCCAGAATTCTCCATGCTTATGATCAAGAATTTGGGGCAGCATATTTGTGGACAGCAGTCATTCCTGATTTATATGATACAAGTAGATTTTGCCCGGCGGTGCCGGGCAGTTTTAAATTGTGTTGGATAGTAAAGGGTTGTGTTTTTTTTCTTGAACAAATGGTGCCGGGCTGTTTTAAATGGTGTTGAACTGTTTTGTGACTTTTAAAATGTTTATTTATATGCACGGGATGTTATAAACTGTGATCAGCTTTTTTTGGTTTGTTTGTTTTTGGATTAAAAAAAAGTAGGAAAGGATGATATAATTTTTTACAATTATTTTTTTAACCAAATAACGTTTTACTATGTGAATTTTTTTAAAATAGTTGTACTTTGGATAAAAAATTAAAAAATGTGTAAGTATATGTTTTTTCAAATTTAATATTTTAAAAATGTTTTAAAAGGTTGTGTTTTTATTTTTGAGTGACAACTGAACACAGGATTTTAGAAATGTGTGAATCATTTCTGTGAATATTTCTGACTGTTTTTTCTCTTGTGGCCTCTGGGTGGTGCTGTTCAGGTTTTCTTTTGCTTTGACTGTTTTTTTCTCGTTGTCGCTTCTTCCGGTAAGTAGTCTCTTTCTTTCCTCATTTCATTTCCGGATGTCGTGGAGTGAGGACGTGGGGGTGAGTTCTCTTGTTTAATTTCTCAGGTTTTTTTTGGGGGGGGTCTGTGTGTTCTGTCTTGTTCTTATTTTTGGGTTTGATTTTGATTATTTTTGAATGTTTTTGATTCTGATTTTTGTGTTTTATTTTTGGGGTAAGTAAAGTCAGCGGGCGGAGCGCCGTCTGTTGGCTTTGCTTACCTGGAAATGGGTTCAATGTGTGTGTGTGGGAGGGGGGTTGGGAGGGTTTAACGTAACCTTGCCTTGCTGGCCAGGCCATGTTAAATCCTTACGTTGGGGTGGGGATTCTTTTATTTATTTATATGTGTGTGTTTTTTTTACAGGGGGACTGGCCAGTGTCTTGCCGTATCCTGGGTTTGGGGGGAAAGAGGGGGTATCCCCTCTCCCCAAGCTATGGGCTGGCTTGGGCAGGCCTCCGAGGCTGTGGGGGAAAACATAGTTTTTCCCCGTTGCCTTGCCGAAGCATGGGTGGGGGGGAAGAGAGGGATATTCTCTTTCCCCACCCCCCATGCTACAGAGGAGGAATTGTTTCGCTTTCAATGGGAGGGAGGCAATAATGCCTTTGCCCTCCCTTGAAAGCGAAATACTTACTTGGAAAGTAAAGGTACTAGGCAGAGCGCCGTCCGGTGCCTTTCCTTTCTGGAGGAATTGTTTTGCTTTCAAGGGGGGGGCAAGGCATCAATACCTCCCCCCCTTGAACTTCCTCTGTTGTTGTGGTTTTTTCCCTCAACTTTTGTTGAGGCCGGTGGTGGTCTCGCCGTGTCTTTGGCGGGGTAGTGTGGAGGAGAGGGAGTCCCTCTCCTCCCCGTTGCTCTGTGCAAGAAGGCCGGTGGGTTTTTGTGTGGCTTTAAGGCGCTGCGTCCGCCTGCGGCGGATTTGCACTCCCATTGTGTTTTTTATTTTTATTTTTCGCGTGCCGGCTTCCTCAGCATTCTGCGCGCTCATGGCATGCAGGACACTGGGGCTTGTAGTTTTCGGTTTGTGTTTACCATTGGTGCAGCGGTTTTTTCCTGTGGCTTCATTTTGATTGGCCGCGGCATGTTTCTGAACGTTCCTTTTGCTCGCGCCTCTCAGCCTGCATGGCCCAAGGAACGTTGGGAAATGGAGTCCTTTCTTTTTGTTTGCGGCCGGGGGCTCCTGCCCCACTGACGCCAAATTCAACCCAACAGTTACCTGCAAATCCCGGTTGGGCGAGTGCACGGAGGCTCGGTGGGGGCTAGTGGGGCCTGGTGCAACATCCTTTGTCACATTCCAATGGTTAACACACAGATTTATAGGTACAGATTGCTCATTTTGAAAGCTAACATCCCATAACTTTTAACAGCTCATTTTGCAAGTTTAACCATTTTTAAAAAAATATTGATGCATAAGTTTCTTTGAGGAGGCTTTTTGAATGCTAAGCACAGTAGCACAGACATTTATCTCATTCATGTACTAAATTAGTGCAGGGCCTGCAGTATATTCTTTTAACAATTAAAGGAGACTGGGTAAGATCTTACTATCATCCCAAGATCCAGTCCAAAATCTATTCTATGACTCCCGTTTAGTTAAGCTATTATGACTCTAAATATAAAAAGGACTGTTGGAGATGTAAGGAAGAGACAGGGACATACAGTAAAACCCTGACTTACAAATGCCCAGAGTTACATAAAATTCGACTAACCAAATGATTTTGTGCTAAAACCATGTTCCGATTTACATAAATGTCCCAATTTACATAAATTTACGTAACACGATTTCCTATGGGTTTGCTTCAAGTTACATTAAAAAAATTCATTTTCCCTATGGGTTTGATTCGAGTTATTTAAAAATTCATTTCCCTATGGGTTTGCTTCGATTTACATAAAAACTAGCAGATTTTGCCCGGCGGCGCCGGCCTGTTTTAAATTGTGTTGGAAGGTTTTTGTTTTGTTAATGTTTGTACAAATGAGGTTAGTCTGTAGTTGTGATTTTTAAAATGTTTATTTATACACACGGGCTGTTATAAACTGTGATCAGCTTTTTTGGGTTTGTTTTTGTGGATTAAAAAAAGAGGAAATGATTATATAATTTTTTACAATTATTTTATTTAACCAAATAATGTTTTAGTATGTGAATTTTTTTTAATAGTTATACCTTGGATAATAATTTTAAAAATGTGAAAGTACTTTTTTTTTTTACATTCAATGTTTTAAAACTGTGTTTAGATGTTTTGGGTTTTTTTTAAAGTGAAAACTCTACACAGGATTTTAGAAATGTTTTTATTTTATTATTTTGTGATTTGTTTGTGATTTGTGTGAATGTGTGATGTAATGTTATGTTTTTGACTGTTTTATCTCTTGTGGCCTCTGGGTGGGGCTGTTGAGTATTTCTTTTACTTTGACTGTTTTTTCTCTACTGGCCTCTGGGTGGCGCTTCTTCCGGTAAGTAGTCTCTTTCTTTCCTCATTTCAGTTCCGGCCGTCATGGAGGTAGGACATGCTGGTAAGTTGGCTGGTTTAATTTCTTTTGTGGGTTTGTTTTGTTTTTCTTTTTTGGTGTTTTTCTGTGTGTTTTTTCTGTTTGTTATTTTTGGTTTTGGTTAATTTTGGATGTTTTTGTTTTTTGTGTTTTTTTAATTAATGGTTTATTTATTTTAATTATTTTGGTGTTTGTTTGTGTTTTTTAGTTTTGTTTCTCTTTCAAGGGGGGAGGCATTGGTGCCTTGGCCCCCTCTTGAAAGTGAAACACTTTTAAAGAAAGTAAAGTCAGTGGGCGGAGCACCGTCCGCTGGCTTTGCTTCCCTGGGAATGGGTTCACTTTCAAGGGGGGGGGAGGCACTGATGCCTTCGCCCTCCCTTGAAAGTGAAACACTTACTCAGAAAGTAAAGGCAGCGGCCGGAGTGCCGTTTGCTGCCTTTCCTTTGCAGAGGAATTTTTTTGCTTTCAAGGGGGGGAAGGCATCAGTACCTTTCCCCCCTTGAATCCCCCCTGTGTTTGTGGTTTTTTTCCACCCCAGCTCAACTTTTCTTGAGGCCGGTGGTGGTCTCGCCGTGTCTTCGACGGGGTAGCATGAAGGAGAGGGAGTCCATCTCCTCCCCGTTTCTCCATGAAAGAAGGCCAGTGGGTGTTTACGTGGCTGTGAGGTGCTGCATCTGCCTGCGGTGGACTTGCCCTCACATTGTGTTTTTTATTTTTATTTTTCGCGCAGTGGCCTTCTCAGTGTTCTGTGCGCTCATGCCGCGCAGGACTCTGGGGCTTGTAGTTATGGGTTTGTGCGTTCCATTTGTGCGTTCCGTTTGTGCGGCGGTTTTGTTTCTGCAGCTCCATTTTGATTGGCCGCGGCATGTTTCCGAACGTTCCTTTTGCTTGTGCCTCTCAGCCTGATTGGCTGTGGCGTGGCACGGCGCATAGGATGTTGGGAAGTGAAGTCCTTTTACTTTGTGTTCGGGGGGCTCCTGCCCCACTGGCATAAAATTCAACCTGGCAGTTACCTGCGAACCCGGTTCAGGCGAGTAAATGAATGCTCAGTACGGTCTAGTAGGGCCGGGTGCAGGATCCTTTGTCACATTCCAATGGTTAACGCACCGATTTATAGGTATAGATTTCATTTTTCCTATGGGTTTTCTTCGAGTTACATACAAAACCGATTTAAGCAAAAACCTATGGAGATGACTTTTTGCGTAAGTAGGGGTTTTACTGTACCTTCATTTATGTTGGCATTGCAAGATTGTAAAGAAGACTTGGGGAAAAGTGTTTGAAGATAGGTGTACCACTAGGTA
This sequence comes from Bradypodion pumilum, assembly GCA_035047305.1. Lineage (NCBI taxonomy): Eukaryota > Metazoa > Chordata > Lepidosauria > Squamata > Chamaeleonidae > Bradypodion > Bradypodion pumilum. The sequence continues at coordinate 97,523,010 of JAWDJD010000001.1, forward strand.
CACATAGGTGGCAAAAGAATGGCTGGAGTATCTAGTCCTAGAATAAATGAGTCCACCCTCACAAAATATACATAAATATTGGGAAACATAGTAGATTGTATCTAGACACCATTGTCCAAAACCTTGATCTATCAGATATGAAATGGAATTCAGAATAAAAATAGACTATGGCCTACAGCTTGCTAAAACATTTATGAGCATTTTGACAAATAGATATCAAAGCAGTTGAGATCCATTACTACTGCATCCATTACTAACACATAGAGCCCACTGCCTGTTACTGCTCTATCATTTTTCTCAATGAACCTTACCAATATTAGGGCTGATGGAAGTACAGTCTAACAACTCGTAAAGGAGCCAAAAGGTGTCTGCCTCAGCTATATCGAGGTCGTCAAGCCTGGACTTTGACGTTGAGCCCCAGGCCCTGTTGCAGACATTTGAGCCCTGGGCTCCGTTGAGGATATTTGAGCCCAGGCTCTGTCAAGGACGTTGAGCCTCAGACCCCATCGAGGACGCTGAGCCCCGGGCTTCGAACCCTGGGCCTCGCTAATGGCCAGCGGCGGTGCCAACAGAGGACAATGTGACTTATTGTTTGAATCTATATTTTGTGATATTTTGTGATGTTTTGCTATACTTTGTCAGTTGCCCTGAGTCGCCCTGCGAGTAGGGCAGCATACAATTGGAAACAAATAAATAAAAATAAATAAATATAGTCTGATTTCTGGTATAGCCAATTTCAGACACTATGGCTTTTGGTCCAAATGTTGTGAGTCACTAACCCAAGGTATCTGCAAGCCTTATAATTTCACTCCCTATGAACTAATATCTGTAAACTACACAAACTGGAGTCCACATTTTTTTAACAAATAGCAAAAAAAGGGAGCTAAATAAAAGAAGGAAACATTTTACAAAGAATGTTTCCAACTCACTTTCCACAAATGTAGCCAGAGCAATAAATTTCACACACCTTTCTGTGCATAGTGCCAGGCACTTCCAAATTCAGAGCAGACTTTTGTACAGCCAGATTTTCCAGTCATGTATTTATATCTATTGCTTAGTTGGGTAGTGTAATTTAACAAAAGCTAGTCAACTGTCCCCCCCCCCCCTATAGTGTCTACACGAGGAGCAATATAGAATGGAGGAAGTAGCAAATGCTATAACCAAGACGTTCAATGGGAGGTCCATCAAAATTACTTTCTTTGGGATCAAAAACTTGCAAAATAAGATAGACTTTTCGGTGCAGAAAATCCTAAATTCAGTCTACCATGTCCCTAGGTATTTTTTAAAGCTGGATCAATTGATAGATAGTAAGAAAGATACTGTTAGGACCAGCTACTAGTTCAGTGATGGCAAACCTTGGCACTCCAGCTGTTCTTGAACTTCAATTCCCAGAAGTCCTGATCAACTGGAGTCCAAGAACACCTGGAATGCCAAAGTTCACTGTTACTGTACCAATTACATGTTATTATGCCAGAGGGACAAATTGTCTAACTTTATATAAGGTTATGCTCCTTCCCAGTTTTAAAAGTCCATCTCTCAAGTTCAAATTACTTTTTGTACTGGTTGATACTTTTCTAAGACTTAGGGCTTGTCTACACTGGCCCTTGAAACCTGACTGGCTGAAATCTGACGCCTTGGGTCACTTGAGGATGGGAGAACTTAAGTGACATTTAGCCTGCCCCCCACCTACCCAAAACAACACAAGTAACCTAATTGCTAACATCATGAAGTGGTTGATGAACCACCACATAATATGGACCAATCAAACATTTTCTCTGCTCCTCTGCAGAAGGATAGTGAAAATGAAATAGTTTTTCTGCCATTTGATAGGTAATTTTAACATTACCTAAGAAATCAAATAGAGGGACTATGGTGGCTTAGTGGTTAATTTGCTGAACTTGATGACTTGATATGATAGCTTAAAGACTAGCAGTTTTCTTCCATCAAAATTACCACTGAAATTACAATTCTCTCTCCCCCCACCCCCCAGTTTACTTGGTCCCTACCCCCCTCTACCATGTCCTCTGTGTATATAAACCTGTGGCTTAACTATTATGCTGCATGTGTCTGAGGAAAGGAATTGTAATCCAAGTAAACATGCTAAAATAAATCTGTTCATCTTTAAGATGCCACAACACTTAGGACTTCATCAATAATAAATAACTGTGGGCTGTCAAATCAATGCTGATTTATGGCAATCCTCTCCAGAGTTTTCTAGATAGATAATACACAGATGTGGTTTACCATTCCCTTCACGTACTAGCAGTTATGCTTTCGAGTTAAAACAAGTTGGAATTTTTGATTCTCACTCTTTTTTTAAAACAAAGAATTGGCTCCTGCCCACCACTGGAATGTGCTCCTCCAGAAGTTATCTGAAATGTAATTGAGCCCATGGGCTGAACTGAATTTCCCATTCTTGTAGCACATGAAAGACAATCCAGTCCATCTCAGATTTAAAGACAAACATACCTTTCCAATAGTTAGCATCTGGATGGCAGAATAAGCATGGAAGCATACAGACCACCTTGTCAGTCTTCCCCATTTTGGTGAAATATATGTTATATTACAGGAATTATTTCTAAATTTGCATCTGTTCAAACTCTGCAAAAATGTGCCTTATTTTTGTTGATTCATTTCCCCCACCCTAGTGGTACACATATAACCACCCTGAAGATTACAGTTCCAAATGAGAACAATGCCTTTAGACTACAGGGTTTAGGGGTTTAGGGCCCAGCCTTGGGCCCCCAGATGTTCTTGGACTTCAATCCCCAGAAGCCCTGATCAGCAGGTGTGCTGACTTGGGCTTCTGGTAATTGAAGTCCAAGAAGGGGGGGGGGCAAGGTTGAGAAACCCTGCTTTAGAGCTTCTATATACTAGTTAGCTAAGGCACAGATCCCACATATTATTGCCAGTCCACCCCCCAGAATGAATAGTGCATGGGGCATTGTTATCTAGTTTTGAGACTAGGGCAAAAACAGGAAATATGTGTATTGTCCCACAGGTCTCTGGGACCTGCTCCAAACAGTTAGATTACTGGATGCAATTCATTACATGGAGTACCACAGATATGCTCAGATCTAACGCCTACGAATGGTTTTTATATGTGAATAAGCCCTTGTGGAGGAATTTGAGACTCACATGCTCTCTCCTTCCCCTCTTTGCACACTCATTTTCTACTTCCTTGTTTGCAAAAAAATCATAGCTTGTAATTTCATCTCAAAAGGCAAAACATGGTTTGCACTTGCACAAATACTATGATAACCTACTATAATCTAACCCTGGCTGGTGGCATAATGCAGACTATAATTTATTTTTTGGAAGAGATGTTATGCTATAGTTTACTGCAAACAAAGATGAGGCAGAGGAGAGAGAGGAGGGAGAGGTTGAAGTGGGTAAACCTACAACCTCTCATGTAAATTCCCATATTACCAAATAATGGCTTCTTGTTTTATTCTTAAACCATCTGATTTCCAATCACTATTCTAAGTCATTTTTTGGACCATCTGTTGAAATCAGTAATACAGTACTTACAAATCCAAGTTCTTAAACTTTAGGAACTATACACCAGTAATTCAAATACTTAAGTTGATCAGGTGGCGTGTTTTCACTCCATACTATTGGTGGCTGCTACTCGTGACCAAGTACAGTATATATTTTTTCCTGAAATTCCTTTTCACAGTTGATGATGTGACAAAGAAAAATGCCATTGGCATGAATTTGTTTAAGGTGGATCCCAGCTTGCCATGAAGTGACCCACACACTGTGATCACAGAGCCATCTCCTGCAGCATGTATGAAATGAGACATGCAGGATTTGACACTTGGACTTCAATGGACTGCTGCAGCCTTGAGGATATTGACAAGGTGTGCCTTCACAGGCAGTCAGTCCATCTGCCATGGCCTCTTCTGCCTCCATGAACGTTGGGAATCAGAATAGTGAAATGGTTCCTCTTCTGCTCATTTTGCGGTTGGGACCAATATGATGGTCTCCAGTGGTATTTCCTCCACTGAGGGGACCATCACCCCACCTAAAGGGGCTCATCCACTTGTAGCTATTGGCCCCTTTAGGGAGTCAGGTAATTTACCGCCTCCCAACACTCACTGTTGAGTCACTGGCTGTACGGTCTACTCCATTACCGGGATGTTCAGCCAGACTGAAACTCCATACTATCCATGCAATAAATAAATAAATAACACACGTGGCTTTTTGCTGAACGCTTACTACAGCCTAACATGGCAAGCAAGATTTAATCATAGGCACTTTGCCTTCAGCTTCAATTATAATGGGACAAACAACCCTAAGGATAAAATGAAGAAGTTGGGAAGATACAGCATCCAACACTTAAATTTATCAGGCTAACTCTCAATTCTACAAACCATTCAGTTCACTCCAGTGTGGTTTTCTGCAGCAATTACCTGTAGTTCAGAGAGAACTACCCCAGGCTCTGAAACATGTGTTTTACATTAAGCCACTGTTTCAGATTTTAAGATGGTTCAACGGACTGCTTGATTTAATATTCAGTAAAACATGAATTCTAGTACAACTTATACCCAGGTTGCAGCTTCTGAAAAGGCCCCCGTTATGTAAAATTAGGGTGTTCTTCAAAAAAAGCAAAACATTTACCAAAGAACATCTTGTGTATGGAAAATTGGCTCTTATTTTTGAGAGCTAGTTGGAAAAGACAGGAAGACGTGTGACTAATATATAGTTCTTTCCCCCCCTAAATTGCTTAAAAATCTGTGGAAGACGTTATTGCTTGGGCAGGCTTTTGACAGCCATATACCAAGCAGGTATTTTGCCAGGATCCCCCTCAACTGTGCAGTTTGCCCTTTATGTCTCAAACTTCTAAACTTTTAGCCACTTCTAATATATGTCTCATTTTATGTCACTGACTTCAGTGTTTTTGCTTTTTGGACTGCAATTGTCCATAATGGTTGTTGGATTCTAGGAACTGATGTTCAGAAAGAAAAGCTTTCCTCTGTGCAAAAGATGGGCAGTCTTGGTGTGTGTGTGTGTGTTGTGTATGTACAATGTTGCTTTAAGAAATGTATGAATGTAACCTGACCACAATTACAATGTAGCTCAGCTGTTAAGGAACGCGAGTAAGCTGCCTATAGAGGGCAGCTGCGAGCGTTCAGCTCACATGGTTCACATTCCCCAAATCACCGGCAGCCGCGGGAACCTTTCCCGTGCGAGGATCACCTGGAGAAGATGGGCGTGACTCAGAATGACGTCACGCCGGTAGCAGCCAATAAGCTACTGTGCAACGAGATTCAAATGTATGTACTGCAGTATATAATGAGCTGTACCTCCGCCATTACCACATGTTCATCCTGATCATCACCCAATAAACCTGCGTTTAACCCTCACTGCGGCTCCTTCTTTGTCTTCCGTGCAAGACACTAAATTGGCGACGAAGGTGGGATCAATGGCGAATCCCAAGGTCAAGCCTTACCACTTCGATATCAGCGACCCGGAGCAATGGGAGCTGTACGAGTGCCAGTTTCGGCATGCGATGGAAGCCGCGGGCATCGACGACGACGACGCGAAGATGCGCTCACACTTTCTAGCCCAGGTGGGGCCGGCCACGCTGCGCATCCTGATGAATCTGGTGGCCCCCCGGAAGGTGGACGTGGTGCCCCTCGACCGCATCCTAGAGTTACTGCGCAATCATTTCCAGCCCCCCGTGTCGATCTTCCCGGCCAGGGTCGCGTTCCACAGGCGAGACCAATGCCCGGGAGAGTCAGTGTCCGCCTACGTGGCGGCCCTCAGGCTGGCAGCAGTGCACTGCCAGTGGGAAGACCTGGACACGGGACTCCAAGACCGCATGCTGTGTGGCCTGAGGGACGAGGAGGTCCAGAGAAAATTGATGACCCGCAACTATCGCCTCACGTTCAACGAGGTACTGCGGGAGGCCCAGGTAGCCGAGGCGGCCAGGAGCGGGGTCAGAGTGTTCAAGTCCCGAGGGGCCACATCCGAAAGGGCCAAGTCACCAGTGCAGGCGGCCCGGCGGACATCGGCGAAGACGGCCTGGTGGGCCCCCAAGTCGCCCGCTGGCACACCAGCGACGTCTGAGGAGTCGTCCGCGACGGCAGACTCCTGCTCCAGCAAGGACGACGACGTCCAGAGATTAAAGAAATGCGGGGAGAAGCGACAGACCCGCGAACGGCAAGACCGCCGCTGCGACGGGTGTGGGGCGTCCCACGACCGGACGAGGTGCCCGTTCCGGAAGGCCAAGTGTCACAACTGCGGCCGAAAAGGGCACATCGCCAGAGTATGCAGGCACGGGGGAGCTGAGGACAAGGGCGCCTCGAGCCACCCCCAGGCACACCAACAGAAGGCGGCCGGCACCAGGAAGGTCTCAACCAGCTACAGCGAGGAAGGCGTGAACCGCGTGGGCCTGGAGCACCGGCGTTTTTTCGTAGAGGTACTGTTACAGGGGGTCCTGGTGAGGATGGAGATAGACTCGGGGTCGTCCTATTCCATCCTGTCCCAAAAAGAGTTTATGCGCATTCCCCCAGATGCGCGGCCCAAACTGCGGGCCATGAAGTCACACTTACGGGACGTGCAGGGAAATGGGATCCCAGTGTTGGGGGTGGGGAACTTCAAGGTGAAGTTCAAGAATTACTCCGAGAAACTGCCCCTAGTGGTACTCAAGGGGGGAAGATGCTGCCTTTGGGGAACGCAGTGGTTTGCTCACCTGGGAATTGAACTGTCCGGCATTAACGCCATCGAGACTGACCCAATGCGGGACATGTGCAATGCACACCGGACGTTTTCAAGAAGGGGCTCGGGACGTACAAGGGCCCCCCGGTATCCTTTGAGCTGAACCCAGAAATCCGGCCCATCCGCCTCAAGCCAAGGAGAGTGCCCTTCGCCCTAAAGGACAAGATCGAGGCGGAACTGGACAAATTGGTGGGGCAGGGGATTTTGGTTCCAGTTGATTCGGCGGAGTGGGAAACGCCGATTGTTACGGCTCTTAAATCAAATGGGGAGGTCAGGATTTGTGCGGACTATAAATGTACGATCAATAAGGCCATTCGGCCAAATGCATATCCGGTGCCAGTGGTCAGCCATTTACTGGCCACGTTACATGGGGGGAGGTGTTTTGCCAAGCTAGATCTGGCGCAGGCATTTCAGCAGCTCTCCGTAACCCCAGCTGCTGCCGCTGCGCAAACCATCGTCACGCACAAGGGGGCATTTAAGGTAACGCGCCTACAGTTCGGCGTAAATTCGGCCCCCGGGATCTTCCAGTCCCTCGTGAAATGCCTTTTAAAGGGACTTCCAGGCGTCCTGCCATATTTTGACGATGTGTTGATAACGGATGGGAGCGAATTAGAGTTAGCAAAGAGGCTAGACGGGGTCCTTTCAGTATTCGAGAAAGCGGGACTTCGACTGAGAAGGGACAAATGTGTATTCTTTGCGAGGGAGGTTGAGTTCCTCGGGTTCAAGATAACCCCAGAGGGCATCAAGCCCTCCGAGTCCAAGGTTGCGGCTGTGCAAAACGCCCCTCGCCCCACCGCGAAACCGGAGCTGCAGTCATTTCTAGGGCTTTTAAATTTTTACCATTTCTTCCTGCCAAGGAAGGCATCCGTTGCGGAGCCACTGCACACGCTCTTAAAGAAAGAGGCGGTTTGGCGGTGGGGAGATAGGCAAGAGAAAGCTTTCAGGGAGTTAAAGGCGCTTTTATCCTCGGATGCTGTCCTGACCCACTTTGACCCGAGGAGACCAGTAGTTTTAGTCTGTGATGCGTCCCCAGTGGGGGTGGGGGCGGTGCTATGCCACGTGTTGGAGAGCGGGCAGGAAGCCCCAGTTGCATACTACTCCAGGTCCCTTTCAAAGGCCGAGCGCAACTACGCACCAACAGATAGGGAGGCCCTGGCCAAAATCGCTGGAACCAAGAAGTTCCACGATTTCTTATACGGCCGCAAGTTTACGGTGGTGACTGCTCACAAGCCCCTCCTGGGAATCTTCACCACAGGCAAGCCCACCCCTCAAATCCTGTCCCCCCGAATGCTACGTTGGGCGATTTTCCTTAACGCCTACCAGTATGAGCTGGTCTATCGCCCAGGGAAGGAGATCTCCCATGCGGACGCGCTGTCCCAGTCTCCCCTCCCTAGTTTAGGAGACCCCGCATGTGAGGTAGAGCAGGACCACCAAGTCCTGCTGATCGAGTCCCTCGACTCACCCCCCATCGTCCCGGCCGACCTCGCCAAGGCCACAGCGGCCGACAAGATGCTGGCCCAAGTTAGCTCCTGGGTTAGGAAAGGGTGGCCCACTACTCCCCCTGAGGAACATTTCAAGCCATTCTTCAGGCGTAGAGTAGAGCTGTCCCTGGAAAGGGGTTGCTTACTCTGGGGCCAGCGGGTAGTCATCCCAGAAATGCTGAGGGCCAAGGTACTGAAGCTACTGCATACCAGTCACCCGGGAATAGTGCGCTCCAAGGCGCTGGCCAGGAGTTTCTTTTGGTGGCCCCAGATAGACGTGGACATAGAGCGATTAGTGGGCACGTGCGAGAGTTGCCAGAGCTCCCAGCCCGAGGAATCCCGGCTACCCCATAGGGAATGGGACACGGCCCGCGGGCCATGGTCCCGGATTCATGTCGACTTCGCTGGCCCTTTCCGCGGGGCCATGTTTCTGCTAATAGTCGACTCCTATTCCAAGTGGTTGGAAGTAATCCCCATGAACAGCACCTCCTCTGCGGCAACCATTAAACAGTTGTGCAAGGTCTTTGCCTGTTTCGGCCTGCCGGACGTCCTTGTTAGCGATAATGCTAGTACCTTCACGTCTGCGGAGTTCAAGACCTTTATTGAAAGAAACGCCATCAGGCATATTACCGCTGCCCCGTTTCACCCCGCCACAAACGGTCAGGTAGAGCGCCAAGTGCGCACTACGAAAGACGCACTGCGGCGCATGGGTCCCGGCAAGTTAAACCTCCATTTGTGTCAGTTCCTCATCTGCTACAGGACAACCCCCCTAGCGTCAGGGCTTTTGCCAGCCAAACTCCTCATGAGGAGCCGTCCGGCAACACTTTTTGACCGGATGGACCCGTCCGGGGTGGAGGATGAAGGGAGAAATATAGATATCGGGGTAGGAAGCTCCAAAGGTTTTTCAGTAGGGGACCCGGTTCACTGCAGGAACTACGCGGCCTCCGGGCCAGCGTGGGTACCAGGGACGATCATTGAGCAGACGGGACCAGTATCCTATAGAGTTGAGACTAGCTCGGGTCTACTCTGGAGAAGGCATGCCGACCAACTCAGAAGGCGGGTCACCAGTGACGGGGAGTCAGCGTTAGGGTCCTCCCCCACCCGCGTTACCCAAGGGGGAGACACGGCGGAATCCGCGGGTACAAATGCATACCCTGGATCCTCAGCCACAGAGGAGGATACTTTGAAAGAGAGGGATGAGTTTGATTATGATTTGCAGTACCAGGGGGGTGTAGCGGAGTGGTCCCCCACCCGTCCTAGCGAAAAGAGGCGTTTCAGTTCAGCCCCTGGTACCTCCAGTCCCCCCAGCCCTTTTGTTTTGGAATATACCATAACTCCAGCCTCCCGGAGACAGACACCCCCGAGACAGGCAGCAGGGGGGAATCTGCCTGCCTCAGCCCCCAGAACGCCCGGACAGGCAACAGGGGGTGGCGAGACCACGAGGGCCTCATCGTCAGTCCCGAGATTCGTGCTGGGGGGGACCCCAAGCTCCTCAAGCGGCAGGCAGGGGTTCACGTCCCAACTGTTCATCCCATTCCCGTCCCCCAATGCAAGGTTGCCGCAGAGTCCCCACCGGACCACTAATGAATCCCCCCTTTCCGTTGCGGGACAGGACTCCGCGGAACCAGGAGCCCCCGGCTCCCCTATGTTAAGTCAAGCGGCCGCGCGCCCCAGACGCACGTGCGGCAAGCCACAATGGTTGAGGGACTTCGTCCCATCCTAGGGGGGAGGAGTGTTGTGTATGTACAATGTTGCTTTAAGAAATGTATGAATGTAACCTGACCACAATTACAATGTAGCTCAGCTGTTAAGGAACGCGAGTAAGCTGCCTATAGAGGGCAGCTGCAAGCGTTCAGCTCACATGGTTCACATTCCCCAAATCACCGGCAGCCGCGGGAACCTTTCCCGCGCGAGGATCACCTGGAGAAGATGGGCGTGACTCAGAATGACGTCACACCGGTAGCAGCCAATAAGCTACCGTGCAACAAGATTCAAATGTATGTACTGCAGTATATAATGAGCTGTACCTCCGCCATTACCACATGTTCATCCTGATCATCACCCAATAAACCTGCGTTTAGCCCTCACTGCGGCTCCTTCTTTGTCTTCCGTGCAAGACACTAAAGTGTGTGTGTTACATTTTGCATGTAATGGGTAGCTAGGAATTGCAGAGGTGCATACAGTATTACACACGTCCCCAAATCTCAGAATGGGGAGTCCTTAACCTTGTCCCTATCTGTTATGTCCGGCCCTTATAAGCACTAGTCCAGACAACGATGAACAAAACAGCAACAAGTCTTTATTCAACAGTCTTTTAGAGATGAGATTACAAGGTGCTCTGGACACAGAGATGGCTATACAATCCCAGTGGTATCAGTCCCTCCAGACTCTTGCCATGTACGAGGCAAATACTAGCTACCATAGAAGTGTAGCATAATGGAGGAGACCCAGGCTTAGCAGTTGCTGGCTACCTGTACAGAGTGTGAAGTGTAGATCTGGTCTGGCCCCACCCTTGTTTACTCGTGGGGTTTATATAGTGTCTCCCTGCCAGTGGCTCCTTGATACAAAGTAGTAACCTGTTGGACAAGCGTAACTAACCAGTCATAATGGGGTATATATGTAATTAACCAATGGGAAACAGGATCCAAAACTGTAACCAATCACAGAGCTTGGATTAGCATGATCAACGCGCCCTGGAACGAGGGTTTTCGCGCCACTTTTAGGCTCCTAACTTGGATGGCGGGAAACCGCCATTTTCCTCTTTCAAGGCGCTGCCTGTGCTACTTGCAAATGTGCCTTAATACACAACACTATCCCGGTGCGGATGGTTAATTGACACCAAAACAGAGCTGCGGGCAGTGTTTTTGAGGTGACAATTTGTGATGTATTAGATAGGTTGTGACATTTAAATAGTGAATGGAGAAACCTCTTCCTCTTTTTTCATGTTCTCTAACTTTTAAAAAATATTTCCCTAACTGATGCAGCACTGTTTTAGAGCCAGTATAATCTATGTATGCATGGTGGCTTAGTGGTTAAGACACTGAGCTTGACAACTGAAAGTTTGGCAGGTTAGCAGTTTGAGACCAGAGTGTTTCACGACAGAGTGAGCTCCCATCATCTGCCCCAGCTCCTGCCGACCTAGCAGTTCGAAAGCAAGAAATTGCAAGTACTGTACTGTAGATAAATAGCCAACTAGTCACACTTGTCACATGACCACAGAAATGTCTGCAGATGTAGACAGCATTGACTCTTGGGCTGTGAATGTAGATTAGCACTGTATCCTAGGGTTAGTATGAATGGCTTTCGAGCAAGAGCAACTTTTACCTTTACCATGCTAGGCAGATGCATAAGAAAGATTCTTATGTTTATGTAAACTCTTTCCATTCCATCTCTCTGTTGCAAGATTAACTTTCCACTGAGTACTGCCAAAATTCTCTCAGAAACCTGATCAAGGATCAAAAAATCAAACTTTAACATGCACTCAGTGAACTAATCAAATATATGTCTTAGCTTCACTTTTAAATGTAGGGGCTGCAATGGTTCAGTGGTTAAGAAACCCGCCTTGTTAGCTGGAAGGCTGGCAAGTTGGCAGTTCAAGTCCCGGGTACTGTATGACGGATTGAATGCCCTTCTCTGTCTCAGCCTTTGGGGACATGAAAGGAGTTCCCTGAGCAGAGTTTCTTCAGCAAAAATCCTTTCAACCCAGAATAATTTCTGACACTTTATTATTATTGCCTTTAAATGTCAAAAACATTCAATAGAGCAACAAAAATAATAAAATTATATAGATACAACATTGCCATAGATAAGAAGGTTGGATAGGCCAGTTAGCTATTAAAACTTCTGTTATAAGCAATCATGAAACATTAAGATGGAGACTTGCAAATCTGGCTCCATTAAAAATCAAAGAAAACATCACTTTCTCGATTTCCATAATAAATGCTAAAATGTGTTCCTTGAACACTTATACTACCAATTAGAGTAATTAATGGCTATGTGCACAACTCTGTACAATGCAGTATTTTATTGCAGGAGCAGGTAGCTAACAGTCCTCCAATTAAAATGTCTCTCTATTGGAAGAGGTATCCAGTCTCCTTAAGTTTAGCTTTAAAATCAAGAATTGTGGGAATTATGCAATGTTTACATGTTCTGCTACAAACGACAAAACCAAGGTGAGGAAACAGCTTCTGGCCAACACAGTTGAATGCAACTCTTTGTCCAAGGAATATACCCAAGAAAAAGATTCTTGATAATTTATTCCCCTAGTATAGTGATGCCCAAACTGCAGCCCGTGGGCCAAATCTGGCCCACAGTGCCATATCATCCAGCCCACGCCACCCTTGTCACTCCTGGAAGCAGAAGTAAAATGTGCATGCATGTGCACATAATGCACCCATGCATGTGCATGATGCTGCCATAAATGACCTGTGGCAGTTGTAAATGCGTTTACAACATCTGCAGGGCATTTATGGCAGCGTTATGCACATGTGCTGGCATGTTTTACTTCTGCTTCTGGTGGGAGGAACCATGTGACTGGCACGCTCAAACACGTGAACGGCTGGAGGCTTGAAAAGTTTGGTCACCCCTGCTCTAGTACCACAAAAACTACTTTTTTTGCAGCACCAACTTTCATAGAAAATTATCTTCTTATATATAAATGTTCAGACAAGATCGCTGATGTTTTAGGAAAAAGCTGAACTCTAGTGCTTAATTTTCTATCCAGAAATTATGCCACAAAATTATTTTTAAATTTGAATAAAGATTTCTGATTTTTAAAAAGAGATGACACACAAGTCTTATGTTTCTTTAAGTGATGACAGTCATTATCTGCCAAATATTCCTGTGTTCAGATTTCAACTTCTGCTTGCCATGTTCTTTTGAGGTTGTAATCTTATACCCACACTAAAAGCTTGGGAGGAAAAATTTCAAGGGACTACAACTTACAAAATTTCACAGTCAATATATTATAGAAGCAGCAATCCAAAAAGGAATTTGGAAGTAAGGGTGCACCGAGATGGGGATTTTTTTTCTTGCTGTTTGGTTTGCTCCTCCCCCCCCCCCCCCCGCAACCAGCTAAAGTGATGTGATTGATTGTTAAGAAGAGAGCCTTTCCTGCATGGCATTCCAAATCTGGAAAATTTCTCTTTCTGGCACCCAGGAAAGATCGCTGGCCTTTTAACATATGGGATCTTTTTTTATCCAGAATATCTTGATACTTAGTTTATGATAATTTATAAACTTAGGTAAAGGTAAAGGTAGTCTTTGTTCAAAAGCCAGTTGTGTCCAACTTTAGGCGGTGATGCTCATTTCCATTTATAGACAAAGAGCCAGCACTGTCTGTATCTGCAGATGTTTCTGTGGACATGTGGAAGGCATGACTAGACACTGGAGTGTATGGAATGCTGTTTACCTTCCCACCAAAGTGATACCTATTTATCTACTTGCAATTTTTTGCTTTTGAACTGCTAGGTTGGCAGGAGCTGGGACAAAGATGGGAGCTCATTCTGTCCTACAGTACTCGGGAATTGAACTGCTGACCTGCCGACCTTCTAGTCATCAAGTTCAGCGGCTTAACCACTAAGCCAGCGATGGCAAACCTTTTAGAGACCGAGTGCCCAAACTGCAACCCAAAACCCACTTATTTATCTCAAAGTGCCAACACAGCAACAGGAGAGGAAGGAAATGCTCCCACTGGGCTGCTGGACTGAGGGGCGGGGTTGAACTCTGTGCTGGAGGAGGGAAGAAGCACTCCCATTGGGCTGCTGGGCAGAGGAGTGGGGCAAACTCTGTGTAGGGGTGACTGTACAGGTGCCCACAGAGAGGGCTCCGAGTGCCACCTCTGGGACGTGTGCCATAGGTTCACCACCACTGCACTAAGACACTGCAGTCCATCTTTATAAACTTACCATTTCAGTTATTTCATAGTGTTTCTAATGTTTTACTATATACTAAAAAGTGGGATAAAAAAATCTTAATAAGAATTAGATCTTAAGATGTCATAAGACTGTGATGGTGAACTTTGGTGCTTCAGATGTTCTTGGACTTCAATTCCCAGAAGCCCAAGCCCCCATGAAACCGCACGAATGGGTTTACTGCAATTCATCTGGCCCGCACCGCCCTCATTGTTCCTGGAAGCAAAAGTAAAATGCGACCATACAGGCATATTTTACTTCCGCTTCCAGGAGCGACGAGGGTGTGCAAGCTGGATAATCGCAGTAAACCCATTCGTGCGGATTCATGGGGGTTTGGGCTTCTGGGAATTGAAATCCAAGAACATCTGGAGTTCCAAGGTTCGCCATTACGGTCATAGGATATGTTCCTGCAAAACACTGGAAGGCAAGAGAATATTACTGTGTGGTAAGCTAAGCTTTCCTGCCTTGAATGTTTTGACCAGCACAGCCTGTGGCAGAAAACAGGAAGGCCCAGCTCTACTGCCCATTCCATCCAGAGAAGCCCACAGGGGAGGTGAGTAAAGGATCTTGCCCCTCCCTCCCCATCCAAAGACCTGGGGCCAGAGAGAAGGACACCTCAGGAGACCCCCGACCACCCCCAGGAGATATCATCCACAACCACCATCACAGCGAGGCCCGAGCCGGCGCCTTTGACCAACTCCATGCGGCCGAAGGGAGGCAAGAGCTGCTGTGTGCATGCAAAGGATAAGTAATCGAACTGAAATAATATAGTTGACTAAACATAGATGGCTTATGGCAACTGACATAGTGACTGTACAAGAAACTGACTTACATAGAGACTTGATATAGTGGACTTCTTCTTTCTTTCTTTCTTTCCCTTTCATTAACTAGTTCAACTTTTACTTTGATACTATGTGATAAACTGTGATATTGTGCATGATAATACTTTGTTTTAAAACTGTTTAAACTGTGATAACATGTGTGATGGGAAAAGACTGGCAAGGCACGCCACAAATCTTGCCAAGAGAAAGAACCCTATGGACCAAACAAAAGGCAAAACAACGGGATGCTCAGCACAGCAGAACTGAAAAGGGGGAGGAATACAAAGGGGGGGGAGGAGAAATATAGTGTTGCGGGGAACAATTTGCATAGGGGCATGGAATGTGAGGTCTATGAATCAAGGAAAACTGGAAGTGGTTAAAAACGAGATGAAAAGAATAAGCATTGACATCCTGGGCATCAGTGAATTAAAATGGACAGGGATGGGTGAATTCAGCTCTGGAAACCATCATATCTACTACTGTGGGCAAGAAAACCTCAGAAAAAACGGAGTAGCCATAATTGTCAACAAAAGAGTGAGGAAAGCAGTAATGGGATACAACATCAAAAATTATAGAATGGTGTCAGTCAGAATCCAAGGCAAACCTTTCAATATCACTGTAATCCAAGTCTATGCACCAACCACTAGTGCAGATGAAGCCACAGTTGACCAGTTCTATGAGGACCTACAATAACTCATAGAACAGACACCAAGAAATGATGTCCACATTATCTTAGGAGATTGGAATGCCAAAGTAGGAAATCAAAAAGTAAATGGAATACCAGGCAATTTCGGTCTTGGAACACAGAATGAAGCAGGGCAAAGATTGATAGAGTTCTGCCAAGAGAATGCACTAGTCATAGCAAACACCCTCTTCCAGAAACACAAGAGGGGACTTTACACATGGACATCACCAGATGGCCAACATCGAAATCAGATTGATTACATACTCTGCAGTCAAAGATGGAGAACCTCCATTCAGTCAGCAAAAACAAGACCTGGAGCAGATTGTGGCTCAGATCACAAACTACTGATCGCAAAATTCAGGCTTAGACTAAAGAAAATGGGGAAAACAATTAGACCAGACAGATATGACCTACACAACATCCCTAAAGAATACACGGTGGAGGTCATGAACAGATTTAATGTCCTGTACCTGATAGACAGAGTACCAGAAGAATTATGGACAGAGACGCGGGACATCATGCAGGAGGCAGCAAGAGAAACCATACCAAAAGAAAAGAAGCGTAAGAAAGCAAAGTGGTTGTCTGATGAGGCTCTTAAAATAGCAGAGGAAAGAAGGAATGCAAAAGTCCAAGGAGAAAGGAAAAAATACAACCACCTGACTACAGAATTTCAAAGAAAAGCAAGGAGAGATAAGGAAAAATACCTGAACGAACAGTGCAAAGAAATGGAGGAAAACAACAAAAGAGGCAGGACTAGAGATCTTTTCAAAAAAATTGGGGAAATCAAGGGAATACTTAAAGCAAAAATGAACATGATAAGGGACAAAGATGGAAAAGAGTTAGCTGAAGCAGAAGAGATCAAAAAAAGATGGCAAGAGTACACAGAGGAACTCTACAAAAAGGACCTCAACACTCCTGATAATAATAATAATAATGAGAAATTTGAACTTGAACCAGACATTCTGGAGAGTGAAGTCAGAAAGGCCCTAAAAAGCACTGCAAACAATAAAGCTAGTGGAAATGATGGCATCCCAGTTGAATTTTTCAAAGCCCTAAAAGATGATGGAATCAAACTACCTCATTCAATATGCCAGCAAATTTGGAAAACAAAACAGTGGCCACAGGATTGGAAAAGATCAGTGTACGTTCCAATCCCCAAAAAAGGCAATGCCAAAGAATGCTCAAATTACCGAACAATTACGCTCATCCCACATGCCAGCAAGGTGATGCTCAAGATAATACAGGATAGACTTCAGCAACATGTGGAAAGAGAACTACCAGAGGTGCAGGCCGGTTTCAGAAGAGGCAGGGGGACTAGAGACCACATTGCCAACATACATTGGATCATGGAGAAAACAAAGGAATATCAGAAACAAGTCAACTTTTGTTTTATTGACTACACCAAGGCTTTTGACTGTGTGGGCCACAACAAAATGTGGCAAGTAATTAAAGAGATGGGAATACCAGAACACCTCATATGCCTCATGAGAAATCTGTACACGAACCAAGAAGCAACGGTTAGGACAGAACACGGAATGACAGAGTGGTTTGGAATAGGAAAAGGAGTAAGACAAGGCTGCATTTTATCACCCTGCTTATTCAATCTATACACAGAGCACATAATGAGCAATGCAGGGATGGAGGAGTCACAATATGGGATCAAAATTGCTGGGAGAAAAATCAACAATTTGAGATATGCAGACGATACCACCCTAATGGCAGAAAGTGAGGAAGACCTAAAGAACCTCTTGATTGAATTGAAGGAGGAGAGTGCAAAAGCTGGCTTGAGACTCAATATCAAGAAAACCAAGATAATGGCAACAGGTCCAATCAGTCCCTGGAAAATAGATGGGGAAGAAGTAGAAGCAGTGACAGATTTTACTTTCCTGGGATCTAAGATCACTGCAGATGGTGACTGTAGCCATGAAATAAAAAGACGACTGATTATGGGGAGACAAGCAATGAGAAACCTGGGGAATATAGTGAAAAGCAGAGACATCACCTTGAAAACAAAAATTTGCATAGTCAAAGCAATGGTATTCCCAGTGGTAATGTATGGGTGTGAGAGCTGGACCATTAGGAAGGCAGAGCGCAGAAGAATAGATGCTTTTGAGATGTGGTGTTAGAGGAGAGTCCTGAGAGTCCCTTGGACAGCAAAGAGAACAAATAGGTCAATACTGGAAGAAATCAATCCTGACTGTTCATTGGAGGGACAAATAGTGAAGATGAAGATGAAGTACTTTGGACATCAAATGAGAAGGGAGGACTCACTTGAGAAGGCCTTGATGCTGGGAAAGGTGGAGGGAAAGAAGAGAAGGGGGCGTCCAAAGATGAGATGGATAGATGGTATTGTAGACACAATGGGCACAGAGCTTGGTGGGCTGAGGAGAATGCTGGAGGATAGAGGTGCCTGGAGGAAAATGGTCCATGGGGTCGCAAAGGGTCGGAATCAACTGTGCGACTGAACAACAAAATGGATGTTTAGGAGACACCTAGTGGCAACCTAAGAGCAAAGCTAAATCTAACTACAGTACTGTATTTCCGAGAGCTTTATGGAGCCTGTCTTCTAGAGATTTTACACACACACCCCTTGACTCTACAACTAAGGCAGACTATAAATCAAAATACTGAACTTTATATGATATTGCCCTGCCCTTGGAACTTCATCATCTGCTTAACTTTGCACAGTACAGAGAGTCCTCCAAATCACATGAATGAGCCAGCCTCACATACTTTCAAAAACTCTAAAGTAATTTATATTTGTGCAAGGTGTGTGTGTGTGTGTGTGTGTGTGTGTGTGTGTGTGTGTGTGTGTGTGTGTGTGTAGGAGAAAGAAAGAGGGAGGGAAAGATATAATCTCTGATTAAATTGAACACTGCTGAAATATTCTATGATTAATTACAGATTCTACATCATAGATAAGAAGAAAGTTACATCAACAAAGCTAGTTATATACTATACTTAGAATTAATCATTCTCTCTGTGAACCAAGTGATAATATGAGGATAAGAACATAAGAACAGCCTTGCGGGAACAGGCCACAGCCCATCCAGTCCAGCATTCTGTCTCACACAGTGGCTCACCATATGCTTCAGGGTATTCCCAAGCAGATGCCTTCACCTGCTTAGGATTCCCTGGAAATGGCATTGAGAGATAGCCTGCCTATCTCTCCAACCCCGAGGTTGTCCTTAAGTATCCATAATTATAGCCATTGATACCCTTGTCCTCCATGAACTTGCCTAATCCTTTCTTAAAGCTGTCAAGACTGACAGCTGTCACCACTTCTTCTGGCAGGGAGTTCCATAGACCAGTAATCCTCTGGGTGAAAAAGTACTTTCTCTTATTTGTTTGAGAACTAGTACCCAAAAGTTTCATCGAGTGTCCCCTAGTTCTAGAGTTGTGCAATAGGGAAAACAGTTTTTTTCTTATCTACTTTGTCCACACCGTGCATGATTTTATAAACTTCAATCAGGTCACCTCTTAGACGCCGTCGTTCAAGAGTGAAAAGGCCCAACCGTTGCAGCCTCAGATGGTAAGGAAGGTGTTCCAGTCCCCTAATCATTCTGGTTGCCCTCCTCTGCACTTTCTCCAACTCCATAATATCATTCTGGTGGTATGGTGACCAGAACTGTACACAGTATTCCAGATGGGGCCTCACCATAGATTTATAAAGAGGCAAAATGACACTTGCTGACTTATTTTCTATACCCTTCCTAATGATCCCTAGCATTGAGTTTGCTTTTTTCACTGCTGAGGCACACTGGGTTGACACCTTCATTGAGCTGTCCACCGGGACACCAAGGTCCCTTTCCTGGTTTGTCGCAGAGAGTTTAGAACCCATCAATTTATAAATGTAATTGGGGTTTTTTGCCGCAACATGCATCACTCTGCACTTACTAATGTTGAAGCTCATTTGCCACTGCTTTTCCCACTCCCCCAGTGTCAAGAGATCCCTCTGGAGCTCCTCACAATCTCTCACACTTTCCACTACCCTATATAACTTAGTGTCATCAGCAAATTTGGCTACCTTGCTTTTTACTCCTACCTCTAGATCATTTATGAAGAAGTTGAAAAGCAGGGGTCCCAGTACTGAACCTTGGGGGACCCCACTCTTTACTTCCCTCCACTTGGAGAAGTGTCCATTTAGTGCTACCCTCTGTTTCCTGTCCCTTAGCCAGTTGCTGATCCAGGATAAGACCTGTCCCTTTATTCCATGACTGGTAAGTTTATTCAAGAGCCTTTGGTGTGGGACCTTGTCAAAAGCCTTCTGAAAGTCCAGATAAACAATGTCAACTGGATCCCCCTTATCCACATGCTTGTTGACACTCTCAAAAAATTCCAACAGATTGGTGAGGCATGATTTGCCCTTGCAAAAGCCATGTTGGCTCTCCTTTAGCAGCACCTTCTCTTCTATGTGCCTATTAATTCTACTTTTAGGATGGTTTCCATCACTTTACCTGGGACACATGTCAAACTGACAGGTCGGTAATTTCCTGGATCACCCCTGGATCCTTTTTTGAAAATTGGTGTTACATTCGCTACCTTCCAGTCATCAGGCACAAAGCCTGATTTGAGGGAAAGATTATATATTTTGGCTAGGAGATCAGCAATTTCATCTTTAAGTTCCCTGAGAACTCGTGGATGGATGCCATCTGGTCCTGGTGATTTATTAGTGTTTAGTTTAACAAGACATGCAAGGACCTCCTCCCTGGTTATTTCTATCTGGCTTAATTCTTCGGTTTCCGTCCCTACGAAGATAGGCTCTGTTTTGGGCATGTGGTCTCTGTCTTCTTCAGTGAATACTGAAGCAAATAATTCATTGAGTCTCTCTGCAATCTCTGTTTCCTCTTTAATAACCCCTTGCCTTCCATTGTCATCTAATGGTCCAATGGCCTTCCTAGTTGGGTTCTTACTTCTAATGTACTTAAAGAAGTCTTTGTTATTTCTCTGAGTATTTTTAGCTATATGCTCCTCAAAGTCTTGCTTTGCTTTCCTGATTGTTGCCTTGCATTTGTTCTGCCAGAATTTATGTTTCTGCCTGCTGTCCTCATTTGGACAAGCCTTCCATCTTCTAAATGAGTTTTTCTTGCTTTTGATCACTTCCCCGAACAGCTCTTGTAAGCCACATTGGAGTCCTCTTGGACCTGGCAGTGCACTTTTTCCTTTTGGGTATGCATTCCAATTGTGCCTCTGTTATTGTTTTTGTAAACAGCCTCCATGCCTCTTGGAGTGTTTGGACTCGCTCAATTTTCCCTTTCAGCTTCTTTTTTACTAGTTTCCTCATCTTTGGGAAATTTCCTTTTTGAAAATTTAAGGTCTCTGTGTTAGATTTTATCAGTGACTTGCGGTCTATGATCAAGTTAAACATAATTGAGTTGTGGTCACTGTTCCCTATTGGATCAGTCACATTAACATCTTGCACCAGATCCTGAGTATTACTCAGGATCAAGTCAAGGATTCTTGTACCTCTAGTTGGGTCTTCAACCATCTGTCCCAGGGAACAATCATTTAGCATATCTAGGAACTTTATCTCTTTATCATGTGCTGAACAACAGTTCACCCAGTCTATGTGAGGGTAATTGAAGTCCCCCATTATAACCAGGCTTCCCTTCTTGGATGCCTCCTTTACAACATTCTCCAACTGCCAGTCTCCCTCAAGAGTTTGGGTCGGAGGCCGATAGTATATGCCTACTGTTAGACCATCCTTGTGGCCTGGTACTCTTACCCACAGAGCTTCTAATGGTGACTCCAAATCACCTAGATATTCCAATTCATACAATTTTATCACTTCTTTGACATACAAGGCTACACCACCTCCCATTTGCCCCTTCCTATCCTTCCTGTACAGTTTGTAGCCTGGGATAACTGTATCCCATTGGTTATCATCCATCCACCAGGTTTCAGTGATACCAATAATATCAATATTCTTATCTATTGCTAAGTATTCCAGCTCCCCTATTTTGTTCTGGAGGCTTCTGGCATTTGTATATAAGCATTTATATATGCTTTCCTGGGACAGTCTTTTGAGTCCAGTTGCATTGTTAGACTGCCTCTTGCATCCTTCTGCTAGAGTGCTGGTGACTAGCTCCTTGCTCTGCTTAGTAAGTTTTGCATCCTCCTCACTACTCAAGTACACACTTACCCGAACCGGATGCTGCCCAGCTCTTGTCGGCTTTCCCCCAGTTTAAAAGCTGCTCTGCAGCCTTTTTGATGTTGAGTGCCAGCAATCTGGTCCCATCTTGGTTCACATGCAACCCATCCCTCCTGAACAGATTTGGCTTGTCCCAAAATGTTCTCCTGTTCCTGACAAATCTGAAGCCCTCCTCTCGACACCACCGCCTCATCCACGCATTGAGGCTTCTGAGCTCTGCCTGCCTGGTAGGTTCTGCGCGAGGGACAGGCAGTACTTCTGAAAATGCTACCTTGGAAGTTCGGGACTTCAATCTTCTTCCTAACAAACTGAATTTGGCTTCCAGGACAGACCGCTTGGCCTTCCATAACGTCATTGGTACCAACGTGTACCATGACAACTGGCTCGTTCCCAGTTCTCTCTAACAATCTATCTAGATTTCTTGTGATGTCTGCAACTTTTGCACCTGGCAGGCAAGTCACCATACGGTTATCATGTGCATCACAAATCCATTTCTCTGTATTTCTAATTATTGAATCGCCTAGTACAAGGAGCCTCTCTCCTGCAATCTGTTCATCTACATGCACCTCATCAACCATATTAAGGGAGAGAAACTCAGTTTGTTCCTGTTGTTTATCTTCCTGGATCTCATCAAGTGTGATGAAGGAGAGATCATCAGGTGGAACCAGTTGTTCCTCTGTGTGTTCCTCATCAGGTGTGATGAGGGAAAGAGCCTCAAATTTATTCTGTAATTTCAGACTCTCAGAGTGATCCCCTACTCTTCTCCTCCTTTGAGTCACATTCCTCCAAACATCTCCCTCCTGAGTTAGTGAAGGGCCTTCTCCCTCAGAACTGTGCCCTGTCTCTTCTTTGTCCAGCATAGTCTGCTCCGCTCTGTCCAAGAACAGCTCAAGCTGCTTAATTTGTTGATGGTTAGATATGCGGGTCTCTAGCTGCTGGACCTTCTCTTCTAGTAGTGCAACCAGATTTTCTATTTGAACATGAACAAAGGTGCTACTTGATTTACAGGCTGAATAGTCCTAAGGAAACACTGAAATAGAAAATTAATGCTTAATGTTGTTGCTTACAAAAATCCTTATTTGCTGTTAAATATTTGCAGATAATAGGATCAGACTTTTCGAAGTGTTCAGGACATCAATTTTTAGTAGTAATAGAATCAAAGAGATATGGGATTCAATCCAATTTCATGCTACCAATAATAATGGAAATTCCTCTTTTCTTTTTGTTCTGAACTTAATCCACAGAAAATCCAAATCCAAATCCCAGCCTTCTGAAGCAAATCATGAGTACCTTTAGGTCAGTGATGGCGAACCTTTTAGAGACTGAGTGCCCAAACTCAACAGGCTGCCGTCCATGCCACAAACTAGAAATGGCTAGAGGTCTATTTCCAGGTTCTTTTTTCAGTGAGAATACACCAATAGGGATAGTACACAGCATAGTTGGTGTTGATCTATTTCAAAGATAAACATATACTCCCAGAAGCTTCCAGAAGTTGTGATTCACCTTTTTTTAATAGAAAAAGATGGACTCAGGAAAGAACAATGGGCAAAAAAAACCACCATTATTAGGCACCCATCTACCTAGGGCCACAATTTTGCCCATCCCGGGAAAAGAGAGCTAAGATGTCAGTTAGTTACTTAAATGCCATCAAGTCAGAACTGAATTATTATGACCTTAATAGGGCTTTATATTTAAAGAGTGACTATATTGTGCAACAGAGTGAGCTCCCATCATCTGCCCCATCTCCTGCCAACATAGCAGTTTGAAAACAAGAAATTGCAAGTAGATAAACAGGTATCACTTTGGTGGGGAAGGCAACAGCATTCCGTGCACTTCAGCCTGCCACATGACCACAAAAATGTCTGCAGATGCAGGCAGCACTGGTTCTTTGGCTATAAACGGAAATGAGGATTGCCCCCTAGAGCATACCTGTCAACCTTCCCGATTTTGCCGGGATTACCCTGTAAACTGACGTCGATTGACGTCATAACCCAGCTCCCGCTGCCAAAACCCCGTAATTTGGCAGCGGGGGAAACGCTTTCCGCGCATGCACGGAAGGATTTTACCCCTTCCATGCATGCGCGGAAGCGCAATGATGCTTGCGTGAGGGCTGCGCAAGCGGCGTAGCACTTCCGCACATGCGTGGAAGGGGTAAAACCTTTCCACACATGCATGGAACGCGACCTGCGCACAAGCGATGTGCACAGGTCCCATTTTTCCGGAGCCGCGGGTTGACAGGTATGCACTAGAGTCGGACACAACTGGCTTTCAAGCAAGGGTGACCTTTATCTTTACTATACCAATTCCACCTCACTAGTGAGTTTTCATGGCCAAATGAGGATTTGAACTCAGGCCTCCAGAGTTCTAGTTTATTACTGTATCCTCTGCACCACACTGCATTCCCTAAAATCTCAGACTAGGGTTTAAATTTCTACTCAACCAGGAGGTTCACTGGGTTATCTTAGGCCAGCCACTATTGTTCCGGCTAATGTCCCTCACAAACTTGCTATGATGGCAAAGCCAATGCGCAACATGTACACCACCCAGAACTTGTGTGCGAACCTTACTGTGTATAGCCAAATGTGCCTGAAGTTAGTGAAGAAAAGTTTGGATGAGAGTGAAAGGAAGAGATGGAAATAAAATTCTGTCTAGGAGTGAATACATTAGTCTGACTGGACCCAGCTTGCTCTATCCTACAGCTGCCCCACAAATCCATGGAAATAATACACAGAGAACTGGAAAGTGAACTGCAGTGAGGGGTATGTCTCTGAAAATCAGGTGGGCATTATGCAAAAATGGAGCCCTTCTGCTGGTAGGAAGTAAAGCACGGATTCAACCCACTTTCAATTTTCTAAGGGTTCATTAAGAAGTACATTCTATCCCAACATGCAGATTTTTTTTAAAAAAACCTACAAAAATGTGAGAATAAACATTTGTATTTTAATCTATTTTCAAATATATAGGTTGCCCTTGCTCAAAAGCCAGCAGATGTTTCCGTGGACATGTGGCAGGCATGCCTCAAAACTGCATGGAACACTATTTACATTCCCACTGAAGTGGTCCCTATTTATCTACTTGCAATTTCTTGCTTTCTAACTGCTAGGTTGGCAGGAGCTGGGACAGAGATGGGAGCTCACTCCATCATGCAGTACCCGGGAATCAAACTCCGACCTTCCAGTAAGCAAGGTCAGCATCTTAACCACTTGAGCCACCTCAGTCCCTGTGCGTATTATCTAAACATTATCATATAATAGTTTATGTGCATTTTCTTTTCTTTTTTTACATTTGAGAATTGCTTTATTACATTTGTAGTGTGAAATCCCAAGTACTATAATTACATTTTTCATCAGCACAGTTATCTGGGAGGTTCAGATCAGGTCAGTTTGCATCAAAATTCATAAAAATAAAATTCCTCAAGCATCTCTTGTTCTGGAAGAGAAGCAGTGTGGGTGCCTGAGGTCAATAAACTCCATTTCTACCCAAACACATGAGATATTTTGCCAGGCAGGACATTGCCTATAAAAACCTATTGGTTTTTATTTCATTTTGGAACCCCATAACTGTTTCCAAAGTTGTTGTTGTCTTGTTGCTCCTCCAATTTTTATTCACAGCTGTCAGCTAGCTCAACCCCACCTCCAGCTGCTCTGTTTCTAACCCTACAGCCAGGAGTTTTCATGTTAAAAAGGAACAATACAATTGATGATCTAGAAGCTTCTGCTGCTGATGCTGTATCCGAATCCGAATATTGGTGATCATCATGGTGATTAGCCATGAAGACTGTCCTGAGAATTTAATGCAGTGGCCTTTCATCTGCCTTCCACATCACAGCACGAACCCCGTACCACTAATCCAGTTTTGTGAGTCACTTTCTGATCCTGAGCCCTTTTGGTACACAAAGTCCTCATCGGCCGCAGGCCAGTAGTGATGAAGCTGTTGCCCTCCATCAAGATGGATTCAATTGGGATTTAATCCACTTGGCACCCAAGCCATTAGTCCTTAGGGTTGTCAGGTTAGTTACCCGCAGGATGACACTTGGCACTGAGTCGCTGGCAGTACAGTCTACTCTATTATCATAGCAGGATAACCTGGCCAGACTAGAATTCAGAAGCTACACGTATACAAAAAGTCTTTGCTGTTTCAGCAACAGTTGGTTGATTCCATTTCTCAGGCTGTCTGTGGTCACTTCTGCATCCAAGTGAAATCTACGCAATAGAGATATGTGTGAAAGAGTGAGGAGTCAAAGCATATCCCAACACTAATCACCTTAGGCTAAATCTAATGCTACGTTCTTGGCAATCTGAAGAGCCTAAAACCTGCTCCAAAGTGGGTGTGGGTGAGTCACTGCCACAGACAGGGGGATTTTCCCTATTCTATTTTACAGAAACAGCTTTTGCCAAAAGATCCAGCTTGCTTGATTCTGGCACAGAAACACAACAAACAGCTAAGGATGGGATCATGTGGACATGAGGAGACTCCATAAATATGTTACGATGGTGAAGATTGCCATCCCAAAAGATATATTTGGAGTTTTCCCACTGCCATATGATCTATTTAATAACACAACTTTAGCATGTACCTTCAAGTCCTTAATTACATTTTTTATGTTAGGTAGAGATTTTTAAACTACAATCTCCTTCTTCGGACACAGCCATCTGAAGAAGCAGAGCTTTTCCTGTGCCACTGCCAAGATTTTGCTCAAGACAGGCCATCTCAGTACAGTAAGAAGTCCCTTCAATTCTTTCAAGAAATCTCTGTCCCAGAGCAAAAGCGTTGACATCAAATGTTGGATGGCTTTTTTTCATCACAGCTTTCCAATTTTTTGTGTGAAGCTAAGCACATGCATGCGCACATACACATATACACACATAACAAGAACAAAATCCTGAGCTGACTGATTACAAAGACTCAGACAACCCAACCAGTTCTTCTGCTTTTACTAATTCATACAACAGGCAACAGTTATGCAGAGGACATTAGCCAGTGGTGGGCTACAAAAAAAATTACTACCATGCTGTGGGTGTGGCATAGTGGGCATGGCCAGGGGGGAAGCCCTGCATTGTACCTGAATTAGGACTACTTTATTTCAAAACTTGGATGGGTGGGGCCAGCCAGAATTTCTGCTACCGGTTAGGGCGAACTGGTGTGAACCTGCTGATGCCCACCACTGACATTAGCCTCAGTACAGTAATGTTTAAAAAAACATTATTAAAGAAGAGATGTATCACTGAAAGAGAAACAGAAATCTGCATAAAGTGTGCAAACTGGAATGTGTAGGTGAAAATGTATACACAGTATAGGTGAAATACAGATACATTATATCTCTGTATAGCTCAGAAGGCCAAGTCAGTACTCCTGGTGATCATGGCTTCTGGGAATTGAAGTCCAAGAACACCTGGAGTGCCAAGGTTGGCCATCACTGCCTAGCTGAAATTTACTACTGGAGTTTGGAGTAGTGTTTCTAATCACTGCTGTTTCCAGCTTTGGGACCAAGGTACATAATGCGTTAACTTTGAATTTAATTTGTAAGGTTTAAAGAATGCAAGTTTTTAGGCATGTGTTTGTAGTAAAGTGGAGCTGCTGTAATAGATGGGAGTGGAAGAGAGACCTAATATCTCCTGTGAACATAGCATTTGTTTGGGGGGAAGTCCCACAATGATCAGACCGTGGGAGAATCCTCCCACAGCTTACACTTCATTAAAAAAAAACTCACTGTGAAAGAATAAATCATGCATCTCCTATACAAGTTGCAACTTGGCTAAGACAGGAGGTAGGATGCACATGAATTTCTCCTCAGTCCTCTCACCTTTACTGCATCTACGGAAGCTCTAAATTTAGACAAGGGTGCAAGGAGAGAGGGGGGTGTACCATTCCCACAAGTACCATTTCCCCAATCAAAATCAGTTTCAATTGCTTTTCTCCCCCAAGGGAAAAAGATGGTGGTGTTCCCTCTGCCAGCATAACATTCACAAGATTACCACACTGTACGAATGGAGTCTAGTTCCGTCTGCTCCACAGATATGCTACAGTCACTGAAAATTGTAAAAAGTCACAAGAAAGAACAGGAGCTGTGATTGTCAAGACGTATGGCGTCAAACTATGTAATGTTATTTCAAGACTGTGAACGGGATTTTGAACTTTTGTCAGGTAGTGGGAGAGGAGCCAAAAGGGATGAGTGTGACACAAAGTTTCCTGACACAAAGTTAAATCCGTCAACTACAGGAGGTGCTTTCATCATCGGTATGCACTGAGTGGTGCTCCTTGCCAAGAAACACAACTGTGCTGGGACTTCTTTCACTACCGATTGCATCTAAAGCTCATGTGAAATTGTTGTCATGTCGAGTGCAAGGCAGATATGGTTGCCCAATTAAATGACAGGCTTCTTTGATGGCTATTTGTTATTGTTTCTGTCAGGGCTTCTCTGTCACTGATCTTTGCCAATCAGGTAGAAATTCACAGGAGAACCTTTCCCCATGAATTACTCCCGCTCCTGCTGCTGTAAACAGTGGCACTCTTGGCTTCAAATATTGGGCTTCATACAACTGGAGAATGGGGCAACATTCAATGACACCTCCATTAATCTGCACATTAGTTCTTGCCACATAAAACAGATTGCTTCTTACTGTTTCTTCTAGGGGAGCTTAAATATACTTTCCTTAAAAATATTAGTTGCATGAACCGATACTCATCTAACCTTTGAATTCAGTGTGTCAGGTTCTCAAGTACCACACCGGTTCATGAAGATTGCTATATTATCATGCTGCATGTCTGTGATGTGAAAAAGTATGTGCAAAATCTTTCCAAATACCAAAAGTTTGATCCAGCAGTCCTAGCTCAGAAAAAGCTCTGAGACAGCAGCTGCATGGAATACCTCCTTGGGGCAAATTTCTCTTACACCTGCCTCAATTATACTGGTGTGTCTTTAGGAGTACATTCCTGGACTGACTGTACTGGGGCAGAGCACAGACAGAGAAATAAATGCAGCTTAAACCAGCATAAACCTGCAGTGGCTCAAGTCGCTAAGACGCTGACTGGGAAGCGGAAGGTCAGCAGTTCGATTCCCGAGTACTGCAGGACGGAAATGAGCTCCCGTCTTCATCCTAGCTCCTGCCAACCTAGCAGTTCGAAAGCAAGAAATTGCAAGTAGATAAATAGGGACCACTTCGGTGGGAAGGTAACAGCGTTCCGTGCGCTCCGGTGTCTAGTCATGCCTGCCACATGACCACGGAAACGTCTGCAGAAGCAGACAGCGCTGGCTCTTCGGCTTAGAAACAGAGATGAGCACTGCACCCTAGAGTCAGATACGACTGGCTTTCGAGCAAGGGAAACCTTTACCTTTACCTTTACTTTAAACCAGCATGCTCTGTTCTTTTTCATTTCAAGTAAAGCTTGTGGAGTTAGTTTGGAGGGAAATTCTTAGCAAGTTCCCATAAAGAAATTTTGTTCACAAATGGTCTAATTGTTTTCATCCGCAACATGTGTTTTTATATATACTCTTTTATTAATTACCTTTTGAAGATGCATCATTATGAGATTTGAACAGCTGATAAACCATCATTAGTCTTTTTAAAAAAAAACCTTAAATACACATATGCAAGGTGTCATGGCGCTTGTTATTGAAACGCCATGCCACCTTGGCCCCCACCACCCCAGAAACATGTGCACCGCATACCTTGAGCACCTGGCCAGTCTGGCGCAGGGTACTGGCAGCGGTCATCAGGGTCCTTCACCCAGAATACTGGCCTCAAAAGCCGCCACCACCACCCCCAATCGGCAGCATGCAATGGCCAGGGAGCTGGCACTACACATGCGCAGGAATCTGTGCAGGCACAAAAGCCTGCCTGAAGTTGCAGCCAGCGCTGCCGGTGGGAACATCGGGCAGGCTTACGCGCCAGCACTGATTCTCGCACATGCATGTTGCTGCCTCCAGGGTTGGGAGCCTCCACTGGCTTGCCACCAATTTGGCTGTAGGACACAGCCCCTGGGCCTGCGTCAGGCGTTGTCGTGGGTGGCCCCTGCCTGACAGCCCGTCCCATCTGGCCTCACTCCAACCAATGGCCACCTTGGCCAGACTCGTCCACCCTCCTGGGGGATGCCTCAGGCAGCAAGGAGGACCCACGGGTGGCAGGCTGCCGCCTTCAAAGGAACCATGTGGGCGCAGGCACTGCCCACCCATCCCAGAGGAGCCTCCCATCCACCTGAGGCGCCCCTCGGGGGCGAAGGGGCGCCGACCGGAGGTGGGACGGCTGGCCAGTTGAAACCACACCCACCTCCGGCGCATGTCTCTCCGCGCGTTGCAACAAATGGGGTGGCAGACAAAGCTGCCCAGCCAGTTGCATCATTGCGGCGGGAGCCACAATGGCAGCACCGGTTGTTTGGTGTGGTGGCCCTCACCCTGCCTAACTACCCGCACCACCATTGCTCCTCCCACCACAATACGCAACCAACGGGGCAGCTTAGTCCGCCACTACATTGCTGGCAGCGCGCAGAGAGATGCGTGCCGGAGGAGGGGCTTTTGGGCACCCCACCCTCCAGCATGTGGATGTTGCCAGGTAAGGTGGGCCCACCTCCCTCTTCCACCTCCAGGGCTCCCTCTCAAGCCTCCCAAGCCTGCCCCAGGGCCTGCTCTGCTGACTGGGGTGTCCCAGGCTGCGGCGGCGCTGGAGACGGGACAATGACTCCAAGACCAGGTAAACGGGCTATGTGTGTGTGTGTGTTGTACGAGCGTATTGTGTTGTGTGTTGGGTGTCATGTGTGTCTGTGTGTCTGTGTGGTGTGTGTGTCATGTGGGTGTGTTGTGTGGGTGTGTTGTGTGTCAGTGTGTGTTGTGCGAGTGTACTGTGCCATGTGTGCAGTGGTGGGAGTGGGTTGTGTAGGTTGTGTGTGTGTTGTGAGTGTGAGTGTGTATTGTGTGTGGAGGTGTATTGTGTGGGTGGGTGTTGTGTCAGTGCGTGCTGTATGGGTGTGTTGTGTCGTGAGTGTTTGGTCTGGGTGTGGTGTGTCAGGGGGTGTTGTGTGTCTGGGTGGGTGGATGTTGTGCAAGTGTGTTGTGTCCTGTGTGATGTCTGTCGCCTGTGTGTGTTTGTGTGGCATGTGTGTTGTGTGTATTATGTAAGTGTGGGGTGTATGTGTGTTGTGCACGTGTGCTGTGTCGTGTGTGCTGTAGGTGGCAGTGGTGCAAGTGGGTTGTGTGTAGGGTGTGTGTGTCCTGTGTGTGTGTTGTGAGTGTGTATTGTAGGTGTGGGTGTATTGTGTGTGTGTGTTGTGTCAGGGTGTGTTGTGTCTTGAGTGTTTGGTCTGGGTGTGGTGTGTGTGTGTGTGGTGTGTCGGGTGTCTGTGCTGTGTGTGTGGGTGTTGTGTGAGTGTGTTCTGTCATGTGTGATGTCTGTCACCTGTGTGTGTGTGTGTGTGTGTGTGTGTGTGTTGTGCGGGTGTGTCATGGGTGGGTGTTGTATGGGTGTGCTGTGTCGTGTATGATGTGACTGGGGGAAAATTAGGCCGCCTCCAGGCCTGTCTGGCGCCTACAGGACCACCAAGAGAACAACACGCAGGTGCACAAAAGTAAGTCACCCAGGGGGCCCCCGCCCAGGTTGCTCCTTGCCCCGGGTTGGGTCCCCCACCTGGGCAATGCCGGGTACCCCTGCTAGTTCTTCCAAAAGTAAAATTTAATCTTATGTTCCCAACAGTGCAAAATTTAATTTACAATTGTTGCCAACTGGCAACATCTTTCATTTTTCCAACTCTAATACAAAGCATTTCAAGTGTTTTAGTGTATGAAACTAAGACACAGGACACAGCCTCGGGCTGGGTTAACTCAGGTTTATTGCATCGTGGACAGAGGGAACATGAGGTAATGGCGGATCAATAGCTCTTTATATACAGTAGGAATACATTTGAACGTGGTGCCATGGTAGCCCATTGGCTACTGTCTGCGTGACGTCATTGTGGGTCACGCCCTTCTTGTCCAGGTGTAGGTGGTGGCGGGAAAGCTTCCCGCGCTGTTGCCTTTGATGAGTTCGGACCAAGAGAGCTTGGACGCTCGCTGCTGCCAGCTGGTGGTCATTAGCTCGCGTCCTATTACAGGGTTTATATGATACAGCTGAAGGTTACATTGTTGCTATAGGCAAGGTTACATTGGCTCAGATACATTGTAATCCATGTGGAAGGTAAAACCATTAGAACACAACATCCCTCCCCCCTAGGACGAGACAATGTCTCGAGCCCACCTTCAACACACTCCCCCCCCTTAGGAGACAAAGTCCCTCAGCCAAGATGGCTTATTTCGAACACGCTGGGGTCTCGATGCGGGCTGCCTTTCCCCGGGTTTGCTACCTTCTCTTTGTCCCCTGGTTTCCTGCCCTGTAATTGGAGAGGGAGACTTGTTAGTGACTAGCCGCGGCTCCGCGGCGTTGTTGGGAGGTGTGCTCTTTCTCGGGGAAGAACCGGGGGCACTGGGGGCTAACGAAAAACCCCTCTTCTCGCTTGGAAGGGTGGGGGAACACTCCTGAAAACCCCCCCGGCTCGCAAAACCAAAATCAAAATCAAAATTACATTCGGGGGACGCGGCGGCGGCCGCACATTCCTTTTCCCTCCCCCCGGGCCCTGATAGAACTGGGGTATCAAAAGGATATGAGTCGGGACCACCGCTTTCCCCCCCGGTTTCGGACTGCTGTCCTTCAATGTCTCCCCCTTGGGCTAAACGGGTGGGGGAGAACCCTATCGCTGAATCCTGTTGCTGAGCCTCACTGACCGGCCCTTCACTCACTCGGCGTCTCAGTTGGTCAGCGTGTCTCCTCCAGAGGAGGCCGGTGCTCGTTTCCACCCGATATGACACTGGCCCTGTTTGTTCTATTATTGTTCCTGGCACCCAGGCTGGCCCTGCGCTTGCATAGTTCCTGCAGTAAACAAGGTCGCCGGCGGCGAACCCTTTCGAGACTGCCAATCCTATGTTTTTTCCTTTATCCTCGACTCTCGTCGGGTCCAGCCTGGTCAGAAGCGTGGTCAGTTTTCGCCGCATCAAGAGTTCTGCCGGCGAGTAACCCGACGCTAAGGGGGTCACCCTATACGCTAACAAGAACTGACATACTTGGTGATTTAGGTCCCCCGGGCCCATGCGCCGCAGCGCATCCTTTGTTGTACGCACCAACCGTTCCACTTGGCCATTCGTGGCCGGGTGAAACGGCGCGGATGTGACATGCCGAATGGCGTTTGCTCCCATGAATGCCTCGAACTCCGAGGAGGTGAAGCAACTCGCGTTATCGCTGACTAAAGTGTCGGGTAAACCGAACGTGGAAAAGACTCTCCGTAGCTGGCTAATTGTTGTGGCGGAGGACGTGCTCTTTACTGGGATAACCTCCAGCCACTTGGAGAACGCATCCACCACCAGGAGAAACATGGTTCCTCGGAATGGGCCAGCGAAATCTACATGTACTCTGGACCACGGCCCCCTTGCTGTGTCCCATTCCCTATGCGGGAGGCGGGCCGCCTCTGGTCGGGATCCCTGGCATGCCTCACAAGTGCCGACCATATGCTCAATGTCCGCGTCCAGCTGTGGCCACCAAAAGTAACTGCGGGCCAGCGCTTTCGAACGAACGATGCCCGGGTGGCTGACGTGCAGCAGTTTGAGCACCCTCGGCCGCATGGCTGCAGGAACCACCACCCGTTGGCCCCACAATAGGCACCCCCTTTCTAGGGACAACTCTAGCTTTTTCCGAAAGAATGGGTCGAATTCCGTGCTTGGGGACGATGCCGGCCACCCCTTTTGTACCCATGAGCTGACTTTCTCGAGTGTCCTGTCCTTGCCTGTCGCCCTCGCAATATCGGCTGGTACTATTGGGGGTGCATCTAAAACCTCAATTAGTAACACCTGGCGGTCTCTTCCTACTCTAGCCTTCTGGTCGTCCGACAAGGGCAAAGGGGATCTCGAAAGTGCATCAGCATGGCTGATCTCTTTTCCGGGCCGGTACACCAACTCGTGTTGGTAAGCGTTGAGAAAAATGGCCCATCGCAGCATTCTCGGTGATAGGATCTGCGGGGTGGGCTTGCTTGCCGTGAAAATCCCTAACAGGGGCTTGTGATCCGTCACGATTTTGAACGGGCGACCATACAAAAAATCGTGAAACTTTTTGGTCCCCGCTACAATTGCCAATGCCTCCCTGTCGGTTTGTGCGTAATTTCGCTCTGCCTGGGACAGGGACCTTGAATAAAATGCAACCGGGGCCTCCCTTCCGTCATCCAGCACGTGGCAAAGTACCGCCCCCACCCCCACCGGTGATGCATCACAGACTAGGACCACCGGCCGTTTGGGGTCGAAATGTGTTAGAATTGCGTCAGAGGTCAAGAGCTGCTTTAATTCTTTGAACGCCCTCTCGTGCTCGTCACCCCACATCCAAGTCTCCTCTTTTTTAAGCAACCGATGAAGCGGTTCGGCCACGGACGCCTTCCGCGGAAGGAATGTATGGTAAAAATTGAGGAGCCCCAGGAATGACTGTAGCTCGGTTTTGGATGTGGGGCGAGGGGCCTTTTTGATGGCTACTACTTTGGATTTGGATGGCTTGATACCCTCGGGTGTAATCCTGAACCCTAAGAACTCGACCTCGGTTTCGAAAAAGACACATTTGTCCTTCCTCAGTCTCAGCCCCGCTTTCTCGAACACCGTTAGTACTTTGTCCAATCTCTTTGCCAGTTCGGCCTCACTTCCCCCTGTTATTAATACGTCATCAAAATAAGGCAACACCCCCTCCAGCCCTTTCAGGAGGCGTTCCACAAGCGACTGAAAAGGGCCGGGTGCCGAGTTCACGCCGAACTGTAAACGCGACA
Organism: Bradypodion pumilum; assembly: GCA_035047305.1. Lineage (NCBI taxonomy): Eukaryota > Metazoa > Chordata > Lepidosauria > Squamata > Chamaeleonidae > Bradypodion > Bradypodion pumilum. The sequence continues at coordinate 97,557,602 of JAWDJD010000001.1, forward strand.
CCTGGAACGCTCCTTTATGTGTGACTATCGTTTGTGCCGCGGCCGTGGCGGGTGTTACGGGAAGCTGCTGATAGGCTTGTGCCAGGTCGAGCTTAGCGAAACACTTTCCCCCATTTAGCCTGGCCAAAAGGTGGCTGACCACCGGCACCGGGTATGCGTTAGGGCGGATCGCCTTGTTAATTGTACACTTATAATCAGCGCAAATGCGCACCTCCCCGTTAGCCTTCAGAGCTGTTACAATTGGAGTTTCCCACTCCGCGGAATCAACAGGAATAAGAATCCCCTGGCCCACCAATTTGTCCAGTTCCGCCTCTATTTTGTCCTTTAGTGCGAAGGGCACCCTGCGCGGTTTGAGTCTTATCGGGCGGACCTCCGGGTCTAGGTCGAAAGCTACAGGGGGTCCCTTGAATTTCCCAAGTCCTTTTTCAAAAACGGCGGGATGCGCATCGCACACCGCTTGTATTGGGTCCACCCCCACTGCATGTACTCCCCCTATAAACAGGCCTAGGGGCTGGAACCACTGTGTCCCTAGGAGGCTACAACTCCCCCCCTTGAGGACAACTAAGGGCAGCTCCGCAGAGTGTCTCTTAAACTCAACCCGAAATTTCCCGACCCCCAACACCGGAATGCTGTTCCCCTGTACATCTCGTAGCGTGGACCTCAAAGTTTTAAGTTTGGGCCGCACGTGGGGGTCGATTTTTAGAAACTCTTTCTGGGGAATTATGGAATAGGAGGACCCCGAGTCAATTTCCATCCTGATGGGGGCCCCTTGTACTAGTACCTCAACGAAATAATGGGACTGTTCCGCGGACACACTGAGCACTGGGACGTCGTCCTCGCTGCTGTCCGAGACGCGGCCCACGCCGTCCTGCTTCCTCGTGGTCTGGACGCCATCTTTGGGCCTCGCTGAACGGTCCGGCCTGGTCGAACGGTCTGGTGACTGCCTCCGGCCCTCCTTCCGTTTTCTGCATGCCTTGGCGATGTGCCCCCGACGGCCGCAGGTGTAGCATTCGGCCTTTCTAAACGGGCACCTCGCACGCTCGTGGGCCGCTCCGCAACCATCGCAGCGGCGCCCCCCTTTTCGGACCTTCTGGACCTCCTCGCCGTCGCTGCTCTCTGAGGACGACTTTGAGGCCCGTTGAGTTGCGTGCACCGACCTTTCCGCCTTGCCGGCTCTGGGACGCCACTCACGCCACTGGTGCATCTCGTCCACTCCAGCATTCGTGGACTCTGCGGCTTCTGCGGCCTCGACGACCTCTGCCAGCGTGGGTGGCGGCTCCTTGTTCATCAAGCTGCGCTGCACCTCCTTGTCTTTCAGGCCACACAGCACGCCGTCCCTGAGGGCAATTTCTAGGATGCTGCCCCATTTACAGGGGGCAGCGGCTACCCTCATGGCGGCCACGAATGCCTCGACCGACTCGTCCGGCGCTTGGACTCGCCTCCAAAACGCGCTCCGAGCGGGAAACATCGCCCTCGCGGGTTGGAAGCGCTCCCGTAACAGCTTCATGATGTCGTCCGCCTTAAATTCGCTCACCTTCTTTGGAGCGATGATGCCCACCAGCGTCCGCTTGGTTTCCGTTCCAAGCATGCGGGTGAGGATGGCCCTCTTCCTCTCCTCATCGTCTTCCTTGACTTTAAGCTCCACCAGCGCCGCATGGAAGTCCATCTCAAGCAGCTCCCAGTCTTGCGGTTTGGTGATGTTGAACCCGCTCTGTGCCCTGGCTGCTCCTTGGGAATCCATTGATCCCACCCTCGTCGCCAATTTAGTGTATGAAACTAAGACACAGGACACAGCCTCGGGCTGGGTTAACTCAGGTTTATTGCATCGTGGACAGAGGGAACATGAGGTAATGGCGGATCAATAGCTCTTTATATACAGTAGGAATACATTTGAACGTGGTGCCATGGTAGCCCATTGGCTACTGTCTGCGTGACGTCATTGTGGGTCACGCCCTTCTTGTCCAGGTGTAGGTGGTGGCGGGAAAGCTTCCCGCGCTGTTGCCTTTGATGAGTTCGGACCAAGAGAGCTTGGACGCTCGCTGCTGCCAGCTGGTGGTCATTAGCTCGCGTCCTATTACAGGGTTTATATGATACAGCTGAAGGTTACATTGTTGCTATAGGCAAGGTTACATTGGCTCAGATACATTGTAATCCATGTGGAAGGTAAAACCATTAGAACACAACAAGTGTCCACAGCAGGGGTCCTCAAACTATGGCCTGTGGACCATATCCGGCCCTCTACATTGAAAAATCTGGCCCTCCCTGCAGCCTTGGGTCTTGAACTGCTAACTTGCTGGCCTTCCAGCTCACAAGGCGGGAGGAGAGGAGCCGCCACAACATCCACAATGTCACCACCCAGTTGGAAGGACTTTACTTTCGGAGGTGGCCTGAGCAGACTATGAATGGCTTTGGCCTGAAAGAAGTGACCCATGGCAGCAGGGAGATCTTCACCATTCCTGCCATGGTAGCCAGTGCTGTTGCTGCAGCCACCCCCACTGCAGTGGACATCCTGCTGCCCCCTCCACCCCTGCTGCTGGTGACCCCTACTCACATCCCCACCACCACCCAGAGTGGTCATCGCCGCCACTACTGCCGCCACAACAGCAGGTCCTTCCCCAGCAAAAGCTGGTGGCAGTGGCACCCAGTGGCGGCAGTGTGGCCCAGTTGTGCTGCCTGTGAGAGGAAGGCGAGCAGTGCAGCCGGGTGGCCGGCAACGCAAGCTTCAGCAAGTGGATCCAAAAGAGCATCTTGCAGAAAGAGTTGAAGATTAAGCTAGACAAGAGCATAAATTCTTCTTCTGTGTCTAGGTTAGATGTGAAACTGGCAAAATGAAGGCACCTTTCGATGAGTTCATCCAGCAGTTCCTTTCGCCGGACCTAGTGTGAGAAAGATTAGGTGGCAACACAAGATTGCCATTACCAGGGTATGCCTGATTGTGGTTCACAGATACCACAATCTTCAAGGAGGCTTTTTGTCTACCCCAAGAGCATAAGTGGCTGTCAGTGGTGGTGGTGGTGTGTGTGTGTGTGCGTGCGTGCGTGCATGTAATGTCCAGTGGCTCTTCACTGGGATCACCTCCATCCCTAGACTCTGCCATGGAAGAAATGCCTGGGCTTTCTCTCTTTTCCTTCCACTCCCAGCAATTTGATGTTTCCCTTGAACTGAACACGGCCAAAGGAGGAGACAAAAGCCAGGACAGGGGAAATGAATGAGTGAAGAAGAGGCTTTCTTGGGGAAGTCAAAGTCTGCATGTCTCCCTCTCCCTCACCCCCCAAAAATAAGTTTTAGACAATCTGGCCAATTTTGCTCCTCCTGTCATGAAAGGGGAACCCAAACCTTTGCTGGCCTTTGTTTAAAACTGACATCCTTCTCCCTCCTAGGAAGGGAGCTACGTGTATGCCTTCCTTTGGGGCTGGTACAGAGAGACAGGGACTCTTGGAAGGTGTATCAGAGAATAAACAAAACAAAAAGACAAAGTCTTTAAAGTGTCACAACATTTATTTCTGCTTTGTTTACTCTTTGATATGCTTGCAGATACTAACACGGTGTCCACTTCAAAAATTTCAATCTTGGACGGTGTCTTTGTGAAGCAAAAAGGGGAAATTGTAGGAGTGCCAAAAGTATGGCAACTCCAGGCATCGGGGTTTGCTTTTCTCCCTCTTGCCTCCTCCTGGCAACTCTTTCTTTCTTTTCTGGTTTGGTTTGTCCTTTGCATTTGTCTTTGGAAGCACCTATGTCAGTGGTGGCGAACTTATGGCACGCGTGCCAGAGGTGGCACTCGGAGGCCTCTCTGTGGGCATCCATGCAGTCACCCCAGCACCAAGTTTGTCCTGCCCCTCTGTCCAGCAGCCCAATGGGAGTGCTTCCTCCCTCCCTCAGCACAAAGTTCACCCCACCCCTCTGCTCAGCAGCCCAATGAAAGCACTTCCTCCCTCCCCCCAGCACAGAGTTTGCCCTGTCCGTGTGCCCAGCAGCCCAATGGGAGCGTTTCCTTCCTCCCCTGTTGCTGTGCCGGCCCTTTTGATAAATAAGTGGGGTTTGGGTTGCAGTTTGGGCACTCAGTCTCGAAAATGTTCGCCATCACTGACCTATGTCTTTGAACAGATTTTTCCCCAAATGAAACATCTGAAATCTCCAATCAGATCCAGACTAACTGATGCACACTTGCATCACCTCTTACGATTGACAGTGACAAAAATGGAACCAGACATTGACTATTCCATCAGCCAAAAACAGGCTCACACTTCCCATTGAAATATATTCAATTCAAAAAATAGTCTGACCCCTCAACTGGCCCCCGGCATTAAAAGTTTGAGGACCCCGGTCCATAGTAACAAGGAGCAAAAAGAACCAGGATGTCACTGGAGTACCTCTCTTTCACATTCCCTGGTTCATATGCATGTGGTCATACCCAATTTTAAAAAGAAAAATACTATTTTAAGAAAAATATAGTTAGTGAAACTGTAGATGGTGTGTAAGGAGAAACACCTCCCTTGATTCTTTCACAGCAAGGAATGCCTTCTTCTTTAAAGGGAATGTCTACTATAATATGTTCCTCGAAAACAAATGAAGTATGCTTTTGTTTTAAGAATTATTCCTTTATTCAAATTCTGATTTAATCACTTAGTTTCTGTATTCTAATTTCAGCCTGCTAACATTTAATTACAAAAAAGAGGAGACAGCAACAATCAAATAGGACTAACAAACTAACATTCTGAGTCTGTACAGATCATTTAAGAAACCATGAACAAAATCCTTTTGCTTAGTATCATAAATTGTACTAGAGTAGGCTCATTGAATCAATGAAGATTTAGTGAGCCAATTCCTCTGTAAACGCCATTGATTCAAATAAATGTTCTTTAATTGCAACTTACTTTGAAACAGTGAGTCATAGTTAGAATTGATGCATTTTAATTAGTGGAATTTACAGAGGTGACTTTCTAAATCCCCATTGATTTAAATCCACTCTAGTGCTATTCACTACATCAAACAACATGATTTGGCCAGTACCACTGAATCATAGAGCTTGAAAGAACCTCAAGAAACAATGAGTCCAACTCCAAGTCAAAGTAGGACATCATCGTCATCATAGATGTGTTAATTATACTGAAATCACTAAGGCTTATTCCAAGTTAAACAGATGTGGAATTGCAGACTTGGACACTTAAGATAGGCTTCCTCAAGATGTCTTGGACTTCAACTGCCATGATCTCTCAATCATGGCTGTATTAGTTATGCCTAATAAGATTGTGCTCTCCAAAATGTGCAAAGTGCCACCCTGGGGATGGCTGTCAGACCATCAGTAATAGTGCAGGGCACCTGACATTTAGAACAGTATATGGAAGTGAGTAAAGGGCTCCCTTGCTCAAAAGCCAGTTATGTCAGAACACAGTTACCTTTTCCTTTGAAGCATTACCTATTTATCTACTTGCAATTTCTTGCTTTTGAACTGCTAGGTTGTCAAAAACTGGGACAGACGACAAGAGCTCATTCCATCGTGTGGCACTAGGATCTTGAACTGCTGACCTGCCAACTTTCCAGTCATCAAGTTCAGCATCTTAACCACCAAGCCACTGTGGCTTCAACGAGGTGAAGGGGAAGAGAAAACAAATTATTATAGACAAGTTTCTTTTCACCTGGAAAATTCAATTATCCATTTTTCCAAACAGAGCAGCGGGTTGTTTTAAGAGCTGAAATTAGCTCCCAAGCATGATGAAGGGCTGTGGCTTTGAGGAAAGCCAGCAGATATTTTACAAAGGACAAATTAATCAGACTCCCATGACTGCTTCCATCCAAAACTAAAAACAAAATTTTCTCCCTGCTAATCCAACTGGTTTTCCCCAAAGCATTTTATCTTTGATCTGCCCATCTATGCACTGCAAATCCCATGTTAATGTAGTAAGCGCAGAATTTCAGCTTGAAAAGTCTCTCAACTAGAGAAATCCAGCTAAAACACTCCAACCCTCTGGAGTGATCTACAGACAGCAGAGTCGGGGTTGGGGGGCAGAAGGGAAGGCTAACTTTGAACACACACACCCTCCAAAGAGAAGGGATCAAGCAACAATATTAATATGCAATTCCAGAACACCACCAGGACTTGGGAGAGGGCAAGGAGGACGCCAACAAATCTTTGAAAGAGCAACAGGTACTTTAGCCACAGGTTATCTGAGCATAACATTCCTATGGTAGAGGTTCAGCACTCTCTTGGAACCAACATCTTGCTACCCTCTTTCTAGAAGACGTGTGCAAGAAAAGGTCCCCCCACCTGCTATATGTTAAGCAAGATTTAAGGAAGCCTGACACTCTCCTTGATGGGTTAGGTTATAACACTCATCATCTCCATCAAGCATAAATCAGGGAAGTTGTAGTCCAGCATACCAGAGAATAAGAAGTCTGGCTGTGGAAGGGTAATTTTGGAAGAAACCTGCTGTCACCAATATAAACTGAGCATTATTACCTCTTGCAATGGCCCAAGCTCACCATTCTAATACAATTGAGCAACTGATATTAGAAATCCAAGGGAAATGAAACCCCACAAATAACCAGATAATTCACTACATTTCCCCCGCCCCCACCTGCCAGAAGTATTTTCCATGAAGTTCAATGGGTCCTGCTTCTGAGCAAGCAGTCTCATTTAAGGATTCAGTCCCTTGTCTTTACAATTATGTCATCCCTCTCTGTCAAGGCACTGACCCTTCGGGCAAACTTTGTGATCAGAATACCTGCCCTTGCCTGCAAGATGAACCTGTAGCAACACATACAACAACTACTAGACCTACCAACCTTGCAAGATAGGAACCTATATAACAACACACAGAAATCAGGGTGAAAAAAAGAGACAGGGACAAAGGTGGGGAACAGATTAAAGCAGGAGTTCCCAACCTTTTCAAGCTGGCGGCTGGATCACGCTCCTCCAGACAGCTTCGGGGGGCAAACAGGCATTTATTTTATTTTATTTTATTTTATTTTATTTAAATTTTTATGCTGCCCAATCAGGAGAACTCGACTCAGGCCGGCGTACAACAGTTAAAAATTTATAAAAACAGATTTTAAAATCCCAAATTTCCCATTCATTTCCCCACCCTACTACCCCCCACCCCAATTAAAAGAATAAAAAGAAATAAAAGGGATTGGGGGTGGGGATACAACAACACAAAGGGAGGGATGTTAACTAAGCACTAACTGGGGATGAGCCAACAGGCTGGAGCCATATTCCCATTAAGGCCCCACACCTGTCCTGCCAGTCAGGTTTTCAGACTTTTCCTGAAGGGCAGCAGTTCTGTCTGTAGCCTCAATTCTGTTGGAAGGAGGTTCCAGAGGGCTGGTGCGGACACAGAGAAGGCCCTTCTTCGTGTGCCAGAGAGGTGGGCCCCTCTAGCTGAAGGCACAACTACGGAGCCCCTCCGGTCCGCTCTGGTTGGACGGGCAGACACTCTCGGGACGATGCGGTCTCTCAAGTATCCTGGCCCACTGTTCTTCCACCACATGGCACTTCCGGGTGTGGTGGAGGCGGTTGGGGGGGCACATGAAATGGCACTGTGGGCCACAGATTGAGAATCCCTGCATTAAAGACAGGGGGAGGGAAAGCCCAGCTTGGGGAACTTGCTCTCTCCAACAGCAATCATGATATGCCCTCCCTCCATTTTTCCATGCCAGGATTTCCCTCCCAGCAGAGAAGAAATCTTATTTTGGATCACCAGTGGCCCTTCCTTTCTATGCAACACTGTCTTCCATCTGTTTCTATTCATACTTAGTCTAAGGTAGTCTAAGCAAGTGGCGTACCTTGGCAATCTCAAGACAGTTCCTAGATGGAGAGCTGACAAGTTTTGTTAATAACCTGCAACAGTTTTGTAGTAGCATAGATTCAAGATTCCAATGCAATTAGATGTGTTATAGGTTGTGCATTTTGGGTTGTGTGTCTGTTTTTAACATAGCAAAGGACAAAGTTTATGAGTCTGTAATGAGACTTGGATACTTTACTTTCTCGACAAAAGTAAGATATCCAAATGCAGCAACCCCAACACTTGCCAACTAGCATAGCCAGTGGTGAAGCCAGATAAGAGATTCTAGGAAGGTGTAGTCCAAAAAGTACCTCTTCTGGGTTCTGTATGCTATATACAACTAAAGGTCAAGATCAAGGTCTCCCCTGCTTGAAAGCCAGTCATGTCCAACTCTAGGGGACAGTGCACATCTCCATTTACAGCCAAAAAGCCAGTGCTGTCTATGTGTGCAGACACTTCCGTGGATATGTGGCAGGCATGACTAGACACTGAAGTGCACAGAATGTTGTTACCTTTCCTGCTGAAGCAGTACCTATTTATCTACTTGCAATTTCTTGCTTTCGAACTGCTAGGTTGGCAGGAGCTGTGACAGAGACAGTTGCTCGTGCTGTCCTGAAGCACTCAGGTCTCAAACTGCTAAACTGCTGACCTTCCAGCCATCAGGTTCAGCATCTTAACCACCAAGCCACCGCAGTCTCCCCTCTACTACAACTCGATAGAGAAGAGAGCCCACGAAACACACGATAGCAGTGAAAGGCACCTGTTTTCCTTTTGCAGGCAAAAATAAAAAATAAAATAAAACAACGATCCTGAGAACTGAATAGCGATTTGGCAGGCATTTTCCAGAGACGCTGACAGCCAGACCAACAGTCAGGCTGAGTAGCTCCTTTCCGCTTGCCAACCACAGGGGGCACCCCAAACTTTAGCCGGCCGTCCCGTCCGCCCCGTCCCCCCAGTACAGACAGCGGGAAGGAGACAGGGCAGGCTAAAGAAGGCTCAGCAAAGGCGATGGGATCAATAAGCCTGGCTTCTCACCCTGGCGACCACCAGTGGGGAGAGCTGGCGGGATCAACGCAAATCAGACCCGAGGGGGAAGGAGGGGGAGCGTCACCCCCGTCAGGGCGGGGGTGGGGTGGGAAGATCCAGGGTGGGGGTCTGGGGATCCTTCCAGCCAAGCGGAGCCTTCCTCCTCCTCCTCGCCCCTTGCCCCCCCCCGCGGCCCCGAGGGACCCCCAGCAGCCCTCTCCCTGGGAACCCCGAGGGAAGAGACATTACCTGGGGCAGCCGGGGAGGCAGCACCGTGGAGCAGAGCGGCCAGCAGCAGCAGCAGCGCCCAGGGGAGCAGGAGGCTCCGCGGAGCCGTCGCAGCAGCCATGGGGACCACCGGTGCGCGGGGGTGGGTGGGGGGAGGGTGTTAGATCGGAAAGGGGTCCCCCCGAGCAGCAACGGCGCCCTTTGCTCCCCTACGGCTCCGAGCCTAGTGGCGAGGAGGAGCGGCGGCAGTAGTAGTAGTAGCCCGGTCCCGTCGATGCCGTGGTGGCTCGCCACTTCTCTTCATCGCTCCCCCGAGTTCGCTCTGTCTTGCCGCCCGAGCGCTTCTCTTGCCGCCACCCGCCCCGTCGGGCTCTCTTCTCGCCGGCCTCCTGTTTCCACCTGCTGGCCGAGCCCGGCATTGCAAGCGCCCAGGCTGAAAGACGCGAGGCACCCTTTCCCTCGCAATCAACACCCACGCTGGATTGTACCAATTCGAACTGCGGGGGGAGGGAGGGGGGAGGTACCATGTATGGACGCCCCCTCCAACAAACAAAATGTTTCCTTGCATGAGGTCAAGCACGCCAAGAAGGGAGCGTGTGTTGAGCTAAACTCTGCCCCCCACCCCACCCCCCGAAGTTTTGTGTGGTCAGGACGTTTCTGTTTTTATTTCGCTATTATTCCACTTTCCATCCACATACAGATGGAACTCGGAAAATTAGAATATCGTGCCAATGTTCATTCATTTCACTTAAAAGGTGAAACAAATATATGAGATAGACTCACTACATGCAAAGCGAGAGATGTCATGCCTCAATGCGTTATAATTGTGATGACCATGGCTACAGGGTACATAAGATTATGTGTTGATTATGGGGTACATTAGATTGGGGGTGGGGTGGGGTTTTCATAAGCTGTAAACCATAAGCATCAATATTATAACAAAGTAAGGCTTGAACTATCTCGCTTTGCATGTAATGAGTCTATCTCATATATTTGTTTCACCTCTTAAGTTGCATTACTGAACTGAATGAACATTTGCATGATATTCTAATTTTCCGAGTTTCAACACTTCCCGTCACAACAACCTTGCGAGGTAGATCAGCCTGGCAGAGGCTGAGGGATCCAAGCTCACCCGGTGAGCTTCAGAACAGAGCAAGGATCTGAGCTGGTGCCCCCTTCTTATAAGGCCTACACTAGCCGCTCAACGGCACTGTCTCTGTTTTCTGCTGGACAGCATCCAAAAATGAAAATTCCCCCACCTGCAGTCTGAAGTCGTCGGGTCCAGAAGTCTGCCATCTCAGCCAGCTCCCTTATTTCCCTACAGAGTGCAGAAAAACTAGACACATTCTCGGGATTCCTCTGTTCTCATCACCTTAAGCCAACCCAGCCGGAGCAATGGCCTCGGAGCAGGCACTTGTCTTTGAAGTTGTTGCGTGCATTTCACATTTCCCCCCTCTCTGATGCTAAATGTATGGATACAGGCCCAGACAACATAAGCAGCAGCAGGCAGAATTTGGCTAGCATCTCTAAAGGCCTATCATAAATAGAGTTTTTAATACACACACACACACACACACTAGTTTTTGTCATACATATCTTGACTATAGTCTTCCCCAGTCTCCAGATATCTCATAATTCCCATCATCCCCAGACAGCTTGGGCAATGACCTGCAGACTAGGTATGATGGACATTGTATCCAAGACATCTGGAGGGATAGAAATTGGGAATGGTTATTGCACTAGATAATTCTGTTCATAAGGGGCTGTGGTGGCTCAGTGGTTAAGAAGCTCACCTTGTTAGCTGGAAGGCTGGAAGGCTGGCAAGTCGGCAGTTCAAAACATGGGTATTGCATGACAGATTGAGTGCCCATCTCTGTCCCAGCTCTTGGGGACATGAAAGGAGCCTCATTTGGGTGTCCCCTGAGCGGAGTTTCTCCTGCAAAAATCCTTTCAACCCAGAGTAATTTCTGACATAAATTATTATTAATATTCATGTTCATCACCAGGGCCATAGCCACAGGGAGGCCAGGGGGGGGGGGCGGCGAAAACTATCCTGAGCTAATACCACCACCACCACCTGAATTCTAATGTTGTATATGTGAGAGAGCTGGACCATTAGGAAAGCTGAGCGAAGAATAGATGCTTTTGAAATGTGGTGTTGGAGGAGAGTTTTGAGGATCCCCTGGACAGTGAGGAGAACAAATAGGTCAATCTTAGAAGAAATCAACCCTGGCTGCTCCTTTGGAGGTCAAATAGTAAAGATGAAGATGAAGTACTTTGGACATCAAATGAGAAGAGAGGATTTACTTGAGAAAGCCTTGATGCTGGGAAAGGTGGAGGGCAAAAGAAGAAGGGGGCGGCCAAAAATGAGATGACTAGATGATATTGTAGATGCAATGGGCGCAAAGCTGGGTGGGCTGAGGAGGATGGTGGAAGACAGAGGTGCTTAGCGGGCAATGGTCCATGGGGTTGCGAAGGCAGCCAGAAAACATACCGATGGTCACTAAAAGATAATTCTTATTCTTTCATGTCCCAACTAAGTAATAATTGTATGTATGATTTACTGTGACTTCTCCATGACATGTGATATTCTATTAGTGTTTGTATTTTTAGTATTTTGTATTGTATTATGTATTTGGTTTGTTGTGAATCCGCTTTGAGTCACCCGCAGGGTTGAGAAAAGTGGTATACAAATAAACTATGAAATGAAATGATATATATTACGAATGACATTTTAGCTGAGGAATTTGGAACAAAGAACTTTTGCCACTACAGGCTAGTATGATGTCCTATCAAACGGCATATTTTGTTGCAGCTGTTAAATGTACAGAAAGTTTGTTCTCTCTCTCTCTCTCTCTCTCTCTCTCTCTCTCTCTCTCTCTCTCTCTCTCTCTCTTTTTTTTTTTTTTTGCTTCATTGTCCTGTTTGTAAGGAGAAGCCAGGTTTAGAAAGTGGAAATAAAATTTAAATGCTGGGAGGAATATCCCACCACTACTCACCATCCCCAAAGATCCACCTCTGTTTTTCTGGTGATACAACTGTTATCACTTGTTGCATCAAAAATGTGGATGATATAAAACCCACTCTCTCAGCCTTTCCCAGTACTTTGGAGTGTAAAGGTAGATCACCATGTGACATGCAGTGCCTATGGAAAGATTTCTGAATCACTTTTGTACCTGTGTTTGTTGTTGTTGTTCAGTCGCACAGTCGGTTCCGACCCTTTGCGACCCTATGGACCATTGTTCTCCAGGCGCCTCTGTCCTCCACCATCCCCCTCAGCCCTCCCAGCTCTGTGCCCATTGTGTCTACAATGCCATCTAGCCATCTCATCCATGGCCTCCCCCTTCTTCTTTTGCCCTCCACCTTTCCCAACATCAATGCCTTCTCAAGTGAATCCTCCCTTCTCATTTGATGTCCAAAGTATTTTAGCTTCATCTTTACTATTTGGCCTTCCAATGAGCAGTCAGGGTTAATTTCTTCTAAGATTGACCTATTTGTTCTCCTCGCTGTCCAGGGGACTCTCAAAACCCTCCTCCAACACCACATTTCAAAGGCATCTATTCTTCTGCGTTCGGCCTTCCTAATTGTCCAGCTCTCACATCCGTACATTACTACTGGGAAAACCATTGCTTTGACTATTCTAATTTTTGTTTTCAATGTGATGTCTCTGCTTTTCACTATGTTCCCCAGGTTTCTCATTGCTTGTCTCCCAAGAATCAGTCGCCTTTTTATTTCATGGCTACAATCCCCATCTGCAGTGATCTTTGATCCCAAGAAAGTAAAATCTGTCACTGCTTCTACTTCTTCCCCATCTATTTTCCAAGAACTGATTGGGCCTGTTGCCATTATCTTGGTTTTCTTGATATTGAGTCTCAAGCCAGCTTTTGCACTCTCCTCCTTCAGCCCAATCAAGAGATTCTTTAGGTCTTCCTCACTTTCTGCCATTAGGGTGGTATCATCTGCATATCTCAGATTGTTGATGTTTCTCCCAGCGATTTTAATCCCATATTGTGATTCCTCCATCCCTGCACTGCACATTATGTGCTCTGTGTATAGGTTGAATAGGCATGGTGATAAAATGCAGCCTTGTCTTACTCCTTTTCATATTCCAAACCACTCTGTCATTCCATGTTCTGTCCTAACTGTTGCTTCTTGGTTCATGTACAGATTTCTTAGGAGGCATATGAGGTGCTCTGGTATTCCCATCTCTTTAATTATTTGCCACATCTTGTTGTGGTCCACACAGTCAAATGCCTTAGTGTAGTCAATGAAACAAAAGTAAACTTGTTTCTGGTATTCCTTTGTTTTCTCCATGATCCAGCGTATGTTGGCAATGTGGTCTCTAGTCCCCCTGCCTCTTCTGAAACGTGCCTGCACCTCTGGTAATTCTCTTTCCACATGCTGCTGAAGTCTATCCTGTATTATCTTGAGCATCACCTTGCTAGCGTGTGGGATGAGCGCAATTGTTCGATAATTTGAACATTCTTTGGCATTGCCCTTTTTTGGGATTGGAACGTATACTGATCTTTTCCAGTCCTCTGGCCATTGTTTTGTTTTCCAAATCTGCTGGCATATTGAATGCAGTAATTTGACGCCGTCATCTTTTAGCGCTTTGAAAAATTCAACTGGGATACCATCATCTCCACTAACTTTGTTGTTTGCAGTGCTCTTTAGGGCCTTTATGACTTCGCTCTCCAGGCTGTCTGGCTCAAGTTCTACTTCTTCATCATTGTGATTGTCAGGAGTGTTGAGGTCCTTTTTGTAGAGTTCCTCTGTGTACTCTTTCCATCTTTTCTTAATCTCTTCTGCATCAGCTAGCTCCTTTCCTTCTTTGTCCCTTATCATGGTCATTTTTGCTTTAAATGTTCCCTTAATTTCCCCGATTTTTTTGAAAAGATCTCTGGTTCTGCCTCTTTTGTTGTTTTCCTCCATTTCTCTGCACTGTTCTTTTAGGTAGTTTTCCTTATCTCTCCTTGCTTTTCTTTGAAATTCTGTGTTCAAATGATTGTATTTTTTCCTTTCTCCTTTGGCTTTTGCGTTCCTTTTTTCCTCTGCTATTTTAAGAGCCTCATCAGACAACCACTTTGCTTTCTTACTCTTCTTTTCTTTTGGTATGGTTTTCTTTGCTGCTTCCTGCATGATGTCCCTCATCTCTGTCCATAATTCTTCTGGCACTCTATCTATTGAGTCTAAGCCATTGAATCTGTTCATCATCTCCACCGTGTATTCTTTAGGGATGCTGTCTAGGTGATATCTTTCTGGTCTCCGTGTTTTCCCTATTTTCTTTAGTCTAAGCCTGAATTTTGCGATCAATAGGTTGTGATCTGAGCCACAGTCTGCTCCAGGTCTTGTTTTTGCTGACTGTATGGAGGTTCTCCATCTTTGGCTGCAGAGTATGTAGTCAATCTGGTTTCGGTGTTGGCCATCTGGTGATGTCCATGTGTAAAGTCGCCTCTTGTGTTGCTGGAAGAGAGTGTTTGCTATGACCAGTGCATTCTCTTGGCAGAACTCTATCAATCTTTGCCCTGCTTCATTTTGTGTTCCAAGACCAAATTTGCCTGTTATTCCCTCCACTTTTTGATTTCCTACTTTGGCATTCCAGTCTCCTAATATAATTTGGACATCATTTCTTGGTGTCTGTTCTATGAGGTGTTGTAAGTCCTCATAGAACTGGTCCATTGTGGCTTCATCTGCACCAGTAGTTGGTGCGTATATTTGGATCACAGTGACATTGAAAGGTTTGCCTTGAATTCTTACTGACATCATTCTGTCATTTTTGAGGTTGTATCCCATTACTGCTTTTCTCACTCTTTTATTGACAATTATGGCTACTCCATTTCTTCTAATGTTTTCTTGTCCACAGTAGTAGATATGATGGTTTCCAGAGCTGAATTCACCCATCCCTGTCCATTTTAGCTCACTGATGCCCAAGATGTCAATGCTTATTCTTTCCATCTCATTTTTTACCACTTCCAGTTTACCTTGGTTCATTGATCTCACATTCCATGTCCCTATGCAGTATTGTTCCTTGCAACATTGCATTTCCCCTCCCCCTTTCCTGTCCCTCCCATTCCTCCACTCTGTGGTGTTAAGCATCCTGTATCACCTAGCCTGCCCTTTTGTTTTGCCTTTTGTTTTGGTCAATAGGGTTCTCTTGGCAAGCTTTGTGGCGTGGTTTGCCGGTGTCTACGCCATTTTTCTCTCCTCATACATTTTATCACAGTTTTTAAAAGTTTAAAACATTTAAGACAACATATTATCATGCATATTATCACATTTTAAAACACAGTCTCTATGCCAGTTTCTATGTTTAGTCAGTATAAAGTCTCTATGTCAGTTGCTATATTAGGTCTTCTACATTTGCATGTCAGCTACTTATCCTTTGCCTGGTACTCTGGCTCTCCTCCTCCTCCTCAACCCCCCACCCCCCGGCTGGGGTGGCTGCCCGGCGGCGGCGGCGGCGGCAGGCCCCTTTGCCGCTCACCCGGCCCTCCTTCTCCTCCTCTCTCACCCCCGGCTGGGGTGGCTGCCCAGCGTTAATTACCTGTGTTAATGTCCATGTACTGTATCTGATACCTGACTAATAACAGGATAATAGATCACTCTCATTTCAGGGACTTTCAGTGTCAGGAAACAGACAGAGATAAACAGGGCAATAATATTATTTTCTATCACTCATTTTAAAGAGTTATTTACAATAGAGCTTTGACTCTCTATATGCAAGTGATCCTCCTCAGTAGCCAGCTGGCCCCACCCCCATGAAAGTTTTGCATCTGCCTTTCATCCTTAAGTTTCTGTGGGAAAAGGAAATGAACCCTATATGCCTGATATCTGCCCAGAGATTCTGGCTCCCATTATTCAACTGACTACCTTTTATTTCAGAACCTCTTCTAGACAGATTGCCAATGGTCAGGTCCAAAATAGCTACTTATTCCCTCAACAACTATCCCTATTTTCCTTTCAGTGTTCTCATAGAATTTGGGCTAGTCCAAGACATTTTGCTGCCTGAAGCAAAGAACAAGATGGCATCCTTTCCCATTCTATATACACAAGTCAAGTAGACTGTCAGTTGACTTTTCTTCTGCAATAGCATTGGAACAGTGTCCTCCACCACACCTTCGACATTTTTGAGCAACAGAACAATGAATGAAACAAAAGGAAGTCCAAGAAGCAGATTTCCCCCATCCCTTTGAATGTGATGCATTCTAAAACTTGGATTAAAATGGACAGTCTTTTTTCAGTGTGCCGTTTCAATTGGAGTATCAATACTTCCCTTTAGGATACCAATCTGTACAATTTCCTTCATGTTGTACATTGTTACTCAGTGTGATTTCTTCACCTAGGAATATCAGCAGTCTGGCTAGGTTATCCTGCTATGGTAATAGAGTAGACCATACTGCCAGTGACTCAACGCTGAGTGTCAGGTGGTGGTTAACTAACCTGACAACCCTGAAAACTAACAGCCTTCGCTGCCAAAGTCTATAGGGAAGGGTGATGGTCCCACTCGAATCCATCTTGATGGAGGGCAGCAGCTTCATCAATACTGGCCTGGGGCTGATGAGAACATTGTGTGCCAAAGGGGCTCAGGATCAGAAAGTTACTCAGGGAACTGGATCAGTGGTACAGGGTTCACACTGTAATGTGGAAGGCAGTTGAAGGGCCACTGCATTATATTCTCGGGACAATCTTTATGGCTGATCGCCATGATGATCGCCTATATTCAGATTCAGATACGGCAGAAGAAGAAGAAAAGAAGGACTAACAAAATGTTAATGCAGAGTTTAAATGAAAGTGCCCTTCAAACAAAGCATTACCAAGTGCACAAATACAGGGCTCAACTAGTCCTAACAATAAGAACTAATCACAACTTCTTTCTGCTGCTCTATTCCATGAGAAAGCAGGAAAAAAATTCTCTGCCAATTTTCAAAAGTATTAAAATGTTACAGTTCAGTTTTACATAATGAACTTGAAAGCCCTGGCAATTTTCCTACACAAAAGTAACTCTTTTGTAAGCAAAACCATGAGGCAGTAAGTATGGCTTTCCAGATTTTACTGGACTTTGACCCATCATGGCTAAAGATGAAAGATAATGGGAAATGCAGGCCAGGATGATCTGGAGGGCCATAACTTCTTCATCCTTGGCATAAAATATGATATAGAGCATCGTGCGATTATAGTATTTTCCAGATTATTTCTATAGCAAGAAACACAAATCTGTATCCATCCTGAAAATAATTATATGTGGGTTGAATGCTTTCCCAAACACTGAAGCCTTTCAATGTAGGAAGATGCTATGTGGGAAAAGGTCATACATATGGGAGGGAACCATTTTCCTCAAAAGCTTCATTCAACCATGCTTTAAAGCCAGTCCTATCAAATGCTCCATTCAACCATGCTTTAAAGCCTAATCATGTAAGAGGATGAGTAGCCTTGCCCTTTTCTCTATGACTGTCTGAAGAATGGGAAACTGCTGTAAACTGGTACCCACATAAACCAAGTGTGGATAGTATTGTCTTCATTATTGCATTATTTTCAGCTAGTGGTTTTATTGAATCTCTTTTACGGTAGTATGACATATTTAAAATGAGAAAAGGACTTAAAATGTACTTAGCTAAATAAATTATGCTCTGTTTAATTTCTGTCCTCGTCCTTGGCTTTCAACGAGGCATACAATAATCATAAAGGGGAGGTGATAGGAGTAGATGGGAGAAGATTAAGAATGAAGAGGTGGAGCATGGTGGTACTATGAAGTCACACCTTTGGGGCAGAAGTCCAAGGTATACCACAGAAGGAGGACCCAAAACATAGAACAGAGGTGGCTACCAAACTGCTTTTCAGATGCTGTTGGTTTGCAAAGAGGTTAGCTCTTTGATTCAAAGACTGTTGTTGAAACAGGTCAATGAATGATTTCCATATCGAGCAGAAGACATCAAGAACACATGTTTAGTATTTATCCAGAGATAAGTTGTCTTATATTTTTTTCTATATGTTCTTTAAAAAATCATAACCTACATTCAAGCTTTGATAAGTTTAGTTCAACTGCACTGTATAAGTAATCAAATTGCAGGTGGTTAGTCAACCAAACATTCTGTAATCAGCTGACTGCCTTAAACATTGATGTGTGGTCTTGGTTTAATATTTCACATCAGAGACTGTAACATAGCTGGGGAGCAAATTGTAGAAGGCAGGGGTGGAGTACTCAAACTATTGGATGTCTTTGAAGTTGATTTTTTTACCTTAACAAACTTTCTACCCTCAGAGAACATTTTGAGGTGGGGGGTGATAAATGAAATTCTTTGTAGAGTGGAAATATGCAGTGAATCAGCCTGGGTCCCATGTTTCAATAAGCACAGACTTGTATCCATGGTTATGTGGAATTTGTTTTGCACAGTTACCTTAGTTTTTCCAGCAGTGGTGTGTGTGATGGAGGATGCAGGCTCAGATCACTTTTATAATTTAGGAGGCCCCTCTAAAATTGATATAACATCCAGAAAGAGGGAAAGTATCTGAAGTTTAGGTTGCTATTTGTCACTGTTAGCTCTCCTCTTCTTCGTTAGGATAGAGCTTTTAGTGTATGGGAGTCAAGACACAGGAAACAGCCAAGGGCTGGGTTAACTCAGGTTTATTGCATGGTGGACAGAGGGAACATGAGGTAATGGCGGACGAACAGCTCTATATATATGGTAGTAACGTATTTGAATGTGGCTCCACGATAGCCCATTGGCTACTGCCCGCGTGACGTCATGGCGGGTCACGCCCTTCTTGTCCAGGTGTAGGTAGCGGCGGGAAACTTCCCGCGCTGTGGCCTTTGATGGGTTTGAACCAAGAGAGCTTGGACGCTCGCTGCTGCCAGCTGGTGGTCATTAGCTCGCGTCCTATTACATGGTTTATAGTGATACAGCTGAAGGTTACATTGTTACTCATAGGCAAGGTTACATTGGTTCAGATACATTGTTATCACATGTAAAAGGTTACACTGTTAGAACACAACACTCCTCCCCCCTAGGATGAGACGAAGTCTCTCAGCCAAGATGGCTTATTTCGAACACGCTGGGGTCTCGGTGCGGGCTGCCCTGCCCCGGTTTCGCTCCCTCCTCCTTGCTCCCTGGCTTCCTGCCCTGTAATCGGAGAGGATGACTTGTTAGTGGTTTGCCGCGGCTCTGCGGCTTTGTTGGGAGGTGTGTGCTTTGTTTGGGAAGAGCCGGGGGCACTGGGGGCTAACGAAAAACCCCTCTTCTCGCTTGGATGGGTGGGGGAACACTCCAAAAAACCCCCCCGGCTAGCAAAATCAAAATCGTAATCGAATTCGGGGGAAGCGGCAGCGGCGGCCGCAAACTCCTTTTCCCCCTCCCCGGGCTCGAATAGAACTGGCGTGTCAAAAGGATATGAGTCGGGACCACTGCTTTCCCCCCTGGTGTTGGACTGGTGTCCTTCTCTGCCTCCCCCTTGGGCTAAACGGGTGGGGGAGAACCCTATCGCTGAATCCGGTTGCTGAGCCCCACTGATCGGCCCCTCACTCACTCGGTGCCTCAGTTGGTCAGCGTGCCTCCTCCAGAGGAGACCGGTATTAGTTTCCACCCGATACGACACTGGTCCCGTCTGTTCTACTATCGTCCCTGGCACCCAAACTGGGCCTGCGTTGGCATAGTTCCTGCAGTGTACAGGATCGCCTACGCCGAAACCTTTCGAGACTGCTAAACCTATGTTCTTCCCTTTGTCCTCGACCCTCGTCGGGTCTAACCTGGACAAGATTGTGGTCAGCTTCCTCCGCATCAGCAGCTCAGCCGGCGAGTATCCGGACGCTAAGGGGGTCACTCTGTACGCTAGCAGAAATTGACAGACTTGGTGATTTAGATCTCCCGAGCCCATGCGCCGCAGCGCATCTTTTGTTGTGCGCACCAACCGTTCCACTTGGCCATTCGTGGCCGGGTGAAACGGCGCGGATGTGACGTGCCGAATTGCATTTGCCTCCATGAATGCCGCGAACTCAGCGGACGTGAAACAGCTAGCGTTATCGCTGACCAGAGTGTCGGGTAAACCGAACGTGGAAAAGACCCTCCTTAGCTGGCGAATGGTAGTGGCGGAGGATGTGCTCTTTACCGGAATGACCTCCAGCCACTTCGAGTACGCATCCACTACCAGGAGAAAAATGGTTCCTCGGAAAGGGCCAGCGAAATCTACGTGCACCCTAGACCACGGTCCCCTTGCTGCGTCCCATTCCCTATGCAGGAGACGGGCTACCTCCGGTCGGGAGCACTGACATGCCTCACAAGTGCCAATCATATGCTCTATGTCGGCGTCCAGCTGGGGCCACCAGAAGTAACTCCGGGCCAGTGCCTTGGAACGGACGATTCCCGGGTGGCTGACGTGCAGCAGCTTCAGCACCTTCGGCCGCAGGGACGTAGGAACCACCACCCGTTGGCCCCACAAGAGGCACCCCCTCTCTAATGACAACTCTATTCGTTTTCGAAAAAATGGGTCGAATTCTGTGCTTGGGGATGACGCCGGCCACCCCTTCTGTACCCACGAGCATACTTTCTCCAGTGTTCTATCCTTTCCGGTCGCCCTGGCAATGTCGGCCGGTACTATTGGGGGTGACTCTAAGACCTCTATAAGCAATACCTGGCGGTCTCTTCCTACCCCTGCCTTCTGGTCGTCCGACAAGGGCAACGGAGACCGTGAGAGCGCGTCTGCATGGCTGATCTCCTTCCCTGGCCGGTATTCTAACTCATGTTGGTATGCGTTAAGAAAAATAGCCCACCGCAGCATCCTCGGGGACAGGATCTGTGGCGTAGGCTTATTTGCAGTGAAGATTCCTAACAGGGGCTTGTGATCAGTCACGATTTTGAACGGGCGACCATACAGAAAATCGTGAAATTTTTTGGTTCCCGCTACTATCGCTAATGCCTCCCTGTCGGTCTGTGCGTAATTCCGCTCTGCTTGGGACAGGGACCTTGAATAAAACGCTATCGGGGCCTCCCTTCCGTCGTTCAAAACGTGGCAAAGCACCGCCCCCACCCCCACCGGTGATGCGTCGCAGACTAAAACTACTGGCCGTTTGGGATCGAAATGAGTCAGGATTGCCTCGGATGTTAGGAGTTGCTTTAACTCTGTGAACGCTCTCTCTTGCTCGTCACCCCACATCCATTTTTCCTCTTTTTTAAGTAACCGATGGAGCGGCTCGGCAACCGACGCCTTCCGTGGAAGGAAGGTATGGTAGAAATTGAGAAGCCCCAGAAATGATTGTAGTTCGGTTTTGGATGTGGGGCGAGGAGCTTTCTTGATGGCGGTTACCTTAGATTTGGACGGCCTAATTCCCTCGGGCGTGACACGGAACCCTAAAAACTCAACCTCTGTTTCGAAAAATACACATTTGTCTTTTCTCAGTCGCAGCCCCGCTTTCTCGAACACGGTCAGAACTTTATCCAATCTATGTGCCAGCTCGGCCTTACTCCCCCCCGTTATCAACACGTCATCAAAATATGGCAACACCCCCTCCAGCCCCTTCAGGAGGCGTTCCACGAGCGACTGGAAAAGGCCAGGTGCCGAGTTCACGCCGAACTGTAAACGCGACACCTGGAACGCCCCCTTATGTGTAACTATTGTTTGTGCCGCCGCTGTGGCGGGGGTTACAGGGAGTTGCTGGTAGGCCTGTGCTAAATCGAGCTTAGCGAAACACTTTCCCCCATTCAGCCTGGCCAGAAGGTGGCTGACCACTGGCACCGGGTACGCATTAGGGCGGATCGCCTTGTTAATTGTACACTTATAATCAGCGCAAATGCGCACCTCCCCGTTAGCCTTCAGTGCTGTTACAATTGGAGTCTCCCACTCTGCGGAATCCACAGGAACAAGAATCCCCTGACCCACCAGTTTGTCCAGTTCCGCCTCTATTTTGTCCTTTAGTGCGAACGGTACCCTGCGCGGTTTGAGTCTTATCGGGCGGACCTCCGGGTCTAGGTCGAAGGCTACAGGGGGTCCCTTGAACTTTCCCAGTCCACTTTTAAAAACGGCGGGGTGTGCGTCGCACACCGCTTGGATTGGATCCACTCCTACGGCATGCACCCCCCCTATGAACAAACCTAAAGGCTGAAACCACTGCGTTCCGAGGAGGCTACAACTCCCCCCTTTTAGCACCACTAGGGGAAGTTCCGCAGAATGTCTCTTAAAACGAACCCGGAATGTCCCGACCCCCAACACTGGAATGTTGTTCCCCTGTACGTCCCGTAGTGTGGCCCTCAATGCTTTAAGTTTGGGCCGCACGTGGGGGTCGATTTTCAAGAACTCTCTCTGGGGAATTATAGAATAGGAGGACCCCGAGTCAATTTCCATCCTAATAGGGGTCCCTTGTACTAGTACCTCAACGAAGTAATGGGCCTGTCCCGCAGACACGCTGAACACAGGAGCGTCGCCCTCGCTGTCGTCCGAGACGCGGCCCACGCCGTCCTGCTTCCTCGTGGTCCGGGCGCCATCTTTGGACCTCGCTGGACGGTCCGGTCTGGCCGAACGGTCTTGTGACTGTCTCCGGTCCTCTTTCCTTTTCCTGCACGCCTTGGCGATGTGCCCCCGACGGCCGCAGTTGAAGCACTCGGTTTTTCTGAATGGGCACCTCACGCGCTCATGGGCCGCTCCGCAACCATCGCAGCGGCGCCCTCCCCTTCGGACCTTCTGAACCTCCTCGCCGTCGCTGCTTTCCGAAGACGACTTCGAGGTCCGTCGGGTTGCATGCACCGACTGTCTGGACTTTCCGTGCAGCGAGTTTTCCGCTTTGCCGGCCCTCGGACGCCACTCACGCCACTTGTGCATCTCATCTACTCCAGCATTCGTGGATTCCGCGGCTTCCGCGGCCTCTACAACCTCTGCCAGTGTGGGTGGTGGCTCCTTGTTCATCAGGCTGCGCTGCACTTCCTTGTCCTTCAGGCCACACAGAACTCCGTCCCTGAGGGCCATCTCTAAGAAGTGGTCCCATCTGCAGGGGGCGGCGGCTACTCTCATAGCTGTTACGAAGGCTTCTACCGACTCGTCCGGCGCTTGGACTCGCCTCCAAAACGCGCTCCGAGCGGGAAACATTGCCCTCGAGGGTCGGAAACGCTCACGCAGCAGTTTCATGATGTCACCGGCTTTGAAATCACTCATCTTCTTCGGTGCAATAATGCCCACCAGCGTTCGCTTGGTCTCCATCCCAAGCATGCGGGTGAGGATGGCCCTCTTCCTTTCCTCGTCGTCTTCTTTGACTTTGAGTTCCACCAGTGCCGCCTGGAAGTCCATCTCAAAGAGCTCCCAGTCTTGCGGTTTGGTAATGTTGAACCCGCTCTGTGCCCTGGCTCCTTGGGGATCCATAATCCCACCTTCGTCGCCAGTTTAGTGTATGGGAGTCAAGACACAGGAAACAGCCAAGGGCTGGGTTAACTCAGGTTTATTGCATGGTGGACAGAGGGAACATGAGGTAATGGCGGACGAACAGCTCTATATATATGGTAGTAATGTATTTGAATGTGGCTCCACGATAGCCCATTGGCTACTGCCCGCGTGACGTCATGGCGGGTCACGCCCTTCTTGTCCAGGTGTAGGTAGTGGCGGGAAACTTCCCGCGCTGTGGCCTTTGATGGGTTTGAACCAAGAGAGCTTGGACGCTCGCTGCTGCCAGCTGGTGGTCATTAGCTCGCGTCCTATTACAGGGTTTATAGTGATACAGCTGAAGGTTACATTGTTACTCATAGGCAAGGTTACATTGGTTCAGATACATTGTTATCACATGTAGAAGGTTACACTGTTAGAACACAACAGAGCTATTTATCTTAGCACGGAGATTCTCAACCTGCAGCTTGTGGGCTGGATGTAGCCCACAGCATCATTTTATGTGCCCCCCCCCATTGGTTCCACCACACCAGGAAGTGCTATGTGGTGAAGGAAGGGCAAAATTGCCATCTGGTCCCTGAAGCTGTCAGAGGGAGTGTGACCCGGCCCCCAGCTTAAAAAGGTTGAGAACTCCTGTCTTATCACTATTGTAATAGTTCCTTACAACTATATAACAAATATTTCTCTGTAATCTACCAATATGGCTAAACGCATCTCTTGTTCATAGTCAATGAAAATATTTCCATTATCTTCAACAGATGGTTTTCAGATTGACATCTTTGCATCACATCTGCTTTTTGCTGGATGTCATCCCCCTGTTAGATAATTCACACCAGACTTTTTTGTCTGCCTTGTTGGATTTTCTCCACTCTTACCTAACAGCACAGAGAAGGTACATGAGACAATGTAACTTGCAACAAATCTAATTATCTCCAAAACAAATCTGTCCACATGCTATTTCCATATAATAATAATAATAATAATAATAATAATAATAATAATAATAATAATAATAATAATAATAATAATAATAATAATAATAATAATAATAATAATAATAATAATAATAATAATAATAATAATAATAATAATAATAATAATAATATCTAACCTCCTTGAATCAAAGCACCTCTTGGAGGTTTTGCAGATGCTGAATTCTAAGTTCAGTTCAAAGGACTGAATGGTTTTTAGCTCTGGGATAAAGGACATTGTTTGTGCACAGAAGGTCCTGGGTTCAATGTACACTGGCTACACTGGTTGTTTAACACTGCAGGGATGGGCTGGTGCACGATTACAAACAGCGATCAGACAATCTTTTTGCAAGAGTGCACCATCCCACCCCCCACCCCACAAGTGGGTCCTATTCTGCACCTTTCTA
This sequence comes from Bradypodion pumilum, assembly GCA_035047305.1. Lineage (NCBI taxonomy): Eukaryota > Metazoa > Chordata > Lepidosauria > Squamata > Chamaeleonidae > Bradypodion > Bradypodion pumilum. The sequence continues at coordinate 97,582,370 of JAWDJD010000001.1, forward strand.
GCCTGTCAAGGGGCTTCTACTTTTTTAGTGCAGGTAGAATTGCTCCAGTTTGGATCAGTTCCAGCAGCTCATTTTTCCAGCTGTATCAGCTCCATCTATTTTATTTTTGTCCTGAACTAGCCCAGTTCCTATGAGGTGTGCACAATTTGAACTCCCCTGACATAAGTTGTGATGTCTTCTGTGGGAGTGCCTTATCTTTACCTCCTCCCCTTTTGGAAGGGAAAGAGACAAAGGATGGAGACAGGACAGGGGTGGCATAAGGTGAAAGGAGGAGAGGTGGGAAGAGAGGGTATGTGTTATGGTTTTGAAATTCAAACCAGAAAACATTCAAGGAGGAAAAATAAAACAGGTATGGAAGCTTGGAGTGAGTAATTCCAGATCTATGGAGAAAAAGGGCTGATCTTTCAACTTGCTTCACTCCAAACTACACATCTTGTGTGGATGAGCTATTGTTATTAAGGCTCAATCACTTCCTATGCATTGTTAACTGACAAATAGTAGAGGTAATATATACACACCATGTTTCTGTGCTATGTACTTTCATGGTGTTTCCCATGGCATGCCCTTGGGTTTTACAAAAATGCCCTGATGATAAGAGCATGATGTTTGATTATCCATTTGTTGCACATTAAAGAGGTCCACACTTCAAGGGGAAGCATATCCACAAAACCTCACAAGAGCGAATGAGACTGCTTGTGTCATTTGTCCCTCCAAAGCCACAGGAAACATTGGAAGAAGATGAGATTAGAAGGGATGGATTCTCTTTTCCCTAATGGCCTCGTAAAATATAGCGCATGCAGACATGTTCTCACCATTTGGGAAGCTATGTCAGAAACTAGCAGATGTTTGGCGACATCCATCCCATACTGTCTTAATCATGTGGCAAAATAAAGCTTTACTCTCAAGGGTTCAAAGGAATTTTATGCTGACCATATGAATTTGCAAAGGATAAAACACTAAAGTGAAAAACTTATTGCCAAAAAGCAATGTATGGTCTATGGTCCGCCATTACCTATTTGCTTACTTATGGAGAAATGTATAAGAAAAATATTCACAGCTAACAATGATCATGATGGCCTCCTACACCTTAGTCTAGGTCAGAATTTATGTCCCACCACCTAACAGCTTCATTCTGTAAAATAACATCTTAACAGATGTAGTGCTCATATCAAATATTAAAGTGAGGATTATGATCTCAGAAGCTAATTTTACCTCAGGTTTTAGTTCAAGCCAGACCAAAAGACCTTTGTTCCTACTCATTTGGGAAATTATTTTTCTGAGCTTTCCCAGTGACTGGCTTGGGGCTAGAGAAGCATGCCAGGCATGAGCACAAGAAAACATCACCTTCTCTTCCTTTTTTTACTGCCACTGCAGTCGGAGTGGCAAACTAGAGTGGCTAACACAGGTAAATAGGTAAATGTCGATAGAGAAGAAAGATGGAATAGGGCTGGAAGCACAGAAGGTGACAATAGGCTAGAGAAACCACCCAAGTACATCATATTTAGTTTATAAAATCATGCACGGTGTGGACAAAGTAGATAAGGAAAAACTGTTTTCCCTATCGCATAACACTAGAACTAGGCGACACTCCATGAAACTTTTGGGTACTAGTTCTCAAACAAATAAGAGAAAGTACTTTTTCACCCAGAGGATTACTGGTCTATGGAACTCCCTGCCAGAAGAAGTGGTGACAGCTGTCAGTCTTGACAGCTTTAAGAAAGGATTAGACAAGTTCATGGAGGACAAGGGTATCAATGGCTATAATTATGGATACTTAAGGACAACCTCTGAGTTGGAGAGATAGGCAGGATATCTCTCAATACCATTTCCAGGGAATCCTAAGCAGGTGAAGGCATCTCCTTGGGAATACCCTGAAGGAAATGGTGAGCCACTGTGTGAGACAGAATGCTGGACTGGATGGGCTGTGGCCTGTTCCAGCAAGGCTGTTCTTGTGTTATGTTCTTATGTTATATTTCCAATGGCTTTACAAATGGTGCCCTGAAATGGCCTGATTTGACTTGAGATTACGCTGAAGGGGTAATTTGGTTTTCTAAGCCTTTTCTGAGGAAATCTGTTCACTATCATCTGTCAACAGTGGTGTGCTTTTCTAGCTTTATTCTGCCCTACATTGTGCTGCTGCTGTGTCTAGGCCAGACATGAAACTGCCAAAATGAAACCACCTTTTGGTGAATTCATTCTGTAGTGCCTTTTGCCTGACTGTCACATTCAGCCCTTATAAGCAATAGTTGAGGCAACGATGAACAGAACAGCAACAGGCGTTTATTAAACAGTCTTTCAGATACAGCTTACAAGGTGCTCCAGACACAGAGACGGCTATCCGAATCCCATGAAATCAGTTCCTCCGGAATCTGCCGTAGAAGATTGGCAATGACTAAGCTACACTAGTAGTGATAACGTGTGGAGGAGACCCGTAAGAACATAAGAACAGCCTTGCTGGAACTGGCCACAGCCCATCCAGTCCAGCATTCTGTCTCACACAGTGGCTCACCGTTTGCTACAGGGTATTCCCAAGCAGATGCCTTCACCTGCTTAGGATTCCCTGGAAATGGCATTGAGAGATATCCTGCCTATCTCTCCAACCCGGAGGTTCTCCTTAGGTATCTAAGGAGAAGATACATTGGTGACACCTGAAATATCTAAGGACAACCTCCGGGTTAGCACATACTGGCTACCTGTGGGGAATGGGTAGTATAGATCTGGTCTGGCCCCACCCTTGTTTACCCGTGGGGCTTATATAGTGTCTCCCCGGCGGTAGCTCCTTGATACAAAATAGTGACCTGCCGGACAAGCACAACCAACCAATCATAACACAATATGATTAACCAATGGGGAACAAGATCCAAACTGTAACCAATCACAGGACTCTGATTAGCATAATCTTGTGTATGTAACTCAAGTGAAATGTGATTGAAATCGGATATGTAACTCAAGCGAAATGTGAGTGAAATCGGATCTAACGATCCTCAATTTCCCCTTCTCTTTCCCCTTGTGTAAATACTCCTCTTGTGTAAATATTGTGGGACTTGGTTCCCGCCGTAGCTGTAGTTGTTGTTTACTCATTATCCAATCAAGTGTTGTCACCTGGCTCTTTACCTGTACTGACCAATCATGTGGCTCCACGCCAGGTTTGAATAATTACCTATTGTATATAAGGAGCATTGCTCCGCCATTGACCTCATGTTCAGATTGACTACATTCCAATAAAGATGTGTTTGGCCCCCTGACTGCTGGCTACTGCGTATCAATCTGCAAACATCAAACATAATGAGTGCACTCAGAGAGGGAGATTTCGCACCACTTTTAGCTTCAAATTTAGATGGCGGGAAACCACCATTTTCTCCTTGCAAGGTGCTGCCCGCGCAGCTTGCAATTGTGTCTTAATACCCAACATTCCTCCCCCCCTAAGTTCTTCTGTACAGATCTCCAATTTAAACTAAGATATTGAATCCTTGTCTGAGGAACTAACTAACTTGTGGTCACAAAGCCGCTCTGCACTTTCTAAGCTTGTGTTCAGTGACCCATGTTCTTTACTGGTGCGCTGCGGCGTGGACAAGGCACCTTGCATCATTGGGTGTTTTGCGTGTGTGTGACCCAAGGCAAACCAGTCAATACCTGAATGCAGCCCCTGGCCTTCGAGGGCTAAGTTGCTTGATGGTGACCCCAAGTGTGGTGCGTGCAATGAACCCTCTCACTCTAATTCCCTAACCCATTTCTGCAAAAAGCAATCCCGGACCTTTTGCTTTGGACCCGAGCTGAATATCCACCACAGATTAGGCTTGTTTAGTGAGAATTGCTCTTGGCTCAACTCCATGAGCCTCCTGCATGGAAGGGCTTGACACATGCTCTCCCGAATAGCCCGAGGAAAGCTCCCTTTGCCTCGGCATTCAGAGATCTTGCGTACACTGCTCTTTCCCCTCCAACCCTAGGGGAAGTTTGTGCTCCTGCAACCCCTCCTTTTCTCCCCGGGGATGCAGGCCCGCACCCAGGCACTCTTTCTCTTCACAGTCTATTCTCAGGGGCAATGAAGACTCTTGCATCCCCCCGCCAACCCCAAGGGACAGTGAGCCCTTACTCGCCCCAGGGGACCATGAAAACCACCCAGTAGTGTGTGCGCTAGTGGTGCTGTGTTGTAGCTCCCAAATTAACATGACATGTTCGATTCCCAGCCACCAAAAATAGCTACGCATAATTTCTTTTGCGCGCAGGATATCCGTGGACCCCAACAACATGTGCTGCAATAGCTTGTTCCGCAACCCACATGGAACAACTGTTTTGCAGAGTCTGTACAAGCACCCACCCAAGACTGAGAGTTTTTCACGGTCCCGGTAGTAGACATTCACCTCCGTGTTGTATGGAGAAGGAGGGAACCCAATGTCCACCCACAAAATAAGATCAGACAGCAAGGGGTCTGTTATGTATGTATGTTTGCATGTTCATTGTACTGTAAAGGCAAGAATGTAACCACTCCAAATACAAGGTATCTCAGCTGTAAAGGAACGCGAGCAGGCAGCCCATAGAGGGCAGCTGCGAGCGTTCAGTCTCACATGGTTCACATTGCTCAATCACGGACAGCCGCGGGAAAACCTTCCCCGCATTCAGCAGCAGGAGAAAGATCTGCATTCAGCAGCAGAAGAAAGATCTGCATTCAGCAGCAGGAAGAGAGGCGTGCCTGGGCGAGGCCACGCCGGTAGCAGCCAATGAGCTGCCGTGCTACAAGATTCAAATGTATAGGGCTACTGTATATATTGAGATGTATCACCGCCATTACCTTATGCTCCACCGGACCATCATGCAATAAACCTGTGTTAAGCCAACCCTTCGGCTGTTCTGTTGTCCTTGGTCCCATACACTAAACTGGCGACGAAGGTGGGATGATGGCTGCCCACGGGACCAAGACATGCGCCGGCTACGAGATCAGGAAGCCGGGGGACTTGGAGCTGTTCGAGATAGACTTCAATGGAGCGCTGGTGGAGCTCGAAGTCTCAGATGAGGCCAAGAAGAGGGCCATCTTCGTCCGCATGCTCGGACACGAGACCAAGAGGACCTTGGTGGACCTGATCGCGCCGAGGAGGGTGAGCGACTTCAAGGCCACAGAGCTCCTGGCGGCGCTGCGCACCCACCTCCGGCCCGCGATAGCAATGTTCCCCGCTCGGAGCGCGTTCTGGAGGCGAGTCCAGGCGCCCGGGGAATCGGTCGCTGAGTTCGCCGCGGCCCTGCGGCTGGCCGCCGGCCCATGCAAGTGGGAGAGCCCAGTAGTCACCCTCCGGGACTGCCTGCTCTGCGGTCTGAGGGATACCGAGACTCAGCGCGCGCTGATGAAAAAGGAGCCGCCTCCCACGTGGCAACAAGTCCTCGACACGGCACTGGCCGCGGAGGCCACGACTGCCGGGGTGCAAGAGCTTCAGGACTGGCGCCCGAAACCCGCCAAGGCAGAGAGCTCGGTGCGCGCGGCCCGGCGAGTTTCGGACTCGTCCGCGGAGAGCGGCGACGACGAGGACGTCCAGAGGGTCCAGAGAGAGAGCCGGCGCTGCGACGGCTGCGGCGCCGCCCACGCCCGCGCCAAATGCCCGTTCCGCAAGGCCGAGTGCCACAACTGCGGCCGGCGCGGGCACATCGCCAAGGTCTGCCGGAAACGGCGCGAGGCCAAGAGGAGTTCCCCAGACCGCTCGGCGAGGCAGGACCGCACCACAAGGAGTTCTCCAGACCGCTCGGCGAGGCAGGACCGCACCACGAGGCCAAAAGACGGCACCCGGACCACGAGGACGCGGGACGGAGTAGGGCGCATCTCCGACGACAGCGAGGACGACGCTCCGGTTTGCAGCGTTTCCACGGAGCACCCCCGTTACTTCGTTGAGGTAGTAATACAAGGGGCCCCTGTTAGGATGGAGGTGGACTCGGGTTCTTCATACTCTATCATTTCCCAGGGAGAGTTCATGAAAATCGCCCCCCGCGTGCGGCCCAAGCTCAAAGCGTTGAGGGCCACACTGAAGGACGTGCAAGGGAACCGCATCCCAGTGTTGGGGGTTGGGAAGTTTCAGGTCCAGTTTAAAAAGCACTCCGCAACGCTTCCCCTAGTCGTCCTCAAGGGAGGTAAATGCAGCCTCCTCGGGACTCAATGGTTCCAGCCCCTGGGGTTGTTCATTGGGGGGTGCACGCCGTGGGAGCACACGCCGCCGGGACTGATCCAATACAGAGCGTGTGCGACGCGCACCCCGAGGTTTTCAAAAAGGGGCTCGGAAAATTCAAGGGCCCCCCAGTGACTTTCGACCTGGACCCTGGAGTACGTCCAATCAGACTTAAACCGCGCAGAGTGCCCTTCGCACTAAAGGACAAAATAGAGGCAGAGTTGGACAAATTGGTGGGCCAGGGGATTCTTGTCCCTGTTGATTCTGCGGAGTGGGAAACTCCAATTGTAACAGCGCTCAAGGCCAACGGGGAGGTCCGCATATGCGCTGATTACAAGTGCACCATCAATAAGGCAATCCGCCCTAATGCGTATCCGGTGCCGGTAGTCAGCCACTTGTTGGCCAGGTTACACGGGGGGAGGTGTTTCGCTAAACTCGACCTGGCCCAAGCCTACCAGCAACTCCCGGTGACCCCCGCTGCAGCTGCTGCGCAAACCATAGTCACCCACAAAGGGGCGTTCCAGGTATCGCGCCTCCAATTCGGCGTGAATTCGGCGCCCGGGATCTTCCAGTCACTCGTGGAACGCCTCCTGAAGGGGTTAGAGGGGGTGTTACCCTACTTTGATGACGTGTTGATTACAGGGGGGAGCCGGGCCGAATTAGCAATAAGGTTGGGAAAGGTCCTGGCAATATTCGAAAAGGCGGGGTTGCGGTTGCGGAAAGACAAATGCGTTTTCTTCGCAACTGAGGTTGAGTTCCTAGGGTTCCGTGTTACTCCCGAGGGAATAAGGCCATCCCAATCCAAGGTGGCCGCCATCAAGAAGGCCCCTCGCCCCACCTCCAAGCCCGAGTTGCAGTCGTTCCTTGGACTGCTCAACTTTTACCACTCCTTCCTTCCGCGGAAGGCAGCAGTGGCGGAACCGCTACACAAATTGTTAAAAAAGGACGAGGCATGGAAGTGGGGCAATGACCAGGAGAAGGCTTTCAATGACCTGAAGCGACTTCTGGCATCAGATGCGGTACTGACCCATTTCAATCCCAAACGCCCAGTGGTCCTGATATGCGATGCATCCCCGGTGGGGGTGGGGGCGGTGTTATGCCACGTACTGGAGAACGGGAGGGAGGCCCCGATAGCGTTCTACTCTAGGTCCTTGTCCCAAGCGGAGAGAAACTATGCCCAGACAGACAGGGAAGCACTAGCGATAATTGCGGGGACCAAGAAATTTCACGATTTTGTGTACGGCCGCCCCTTCACCATAGTGACTGACCATAAGCCCTTGCTAGGCATTTTCACCGCAGATAAGCCCACACCCCAAATTCTGTCCCCGAGAATGCTCAGGTGGGCCATTTTTCTCAACGCGTATCAGCACGCGTTGGTATACCGGCCCGGGAAGGAGATCAGCCATGCGGATGCCCTGTCGAGGTCCCCCATTCCCCGGGATTGCTGCCACGTGGGCGAGGAAGAGAGGGACCACCAGGTCTTAATGATAGAGGTCCTAGACTCCCCTCCAGTAGTACCGGCCGACATCGCCAAAGCGACCGGCAAGGACAAAACGCTGGCTACAGTTTGCTCCTGGGTACAGAAAGGGTGGCCCGTGTCTTCCCCAGCAGCGGAATTCGACACATTTTTCAAAAAGAAACTAGAGTTGTCCCTAGAGAGGGGTTGCCTTTTGTGGGGACAGCGGGTAGTGATCCCCACGTCTCTCCGGCCGAGGGTGCTTAAACTGCTGCACGTCAGCCACCCGGGGATCGTCCGCTCTAAGGCACTAGCCCGCAGTTACTTTTGGTGGCCCCAGCTAGACGCCGACATCGAACACATGGTCGGCACTTGCGAAGCGTGCCAAAGCTCCAGGCCAGAAGAGGCTCGCTTGCCACATAGGGAGTGGGACGCAGCAAGGGGGCCCTGGTCCCGGGTACACGTAGACTTTGCTGGCCCGTTCAGGGGAACACTTTTCCTCCTTGTGGTGGACGCGTTCTCCAAGTGGTTGGAGGTCATTCCAGTGTCGAGCACCTCCTCGGCCACAACAATTAAACAGTTACGGAGGGTCTTTTCCACGTTCGGTTTACCCGACACCCTCGTCAGCGATAACGCTAGCTGTTTCACGTCCGCCGAGTTCGGGGCATTCATGGATCGCAACGCCATTCGGCACGTCACCTCCGCCCCCTTTCACCCGGCCACCAACGGCCAAGTAGAGCGCCTCGTGCGCACCACAAAAGACGCGCTGCGGCGCATGGGCTCCGGAGACCTCGACCTGCAATTGTGCCAATTCCTGCTAAGGTACAGGGTCACCCCATTGGCGTCAGGGTACTCCCCCGCGGAGCTGTTAATGCGCAGGAAGCTGGCCACGGTAATCTCCAAGCTAGACCCCACGAGAGTAGAGGACAAAGGGCGGAACATAGGGGTGGAACCCGCAAAGAGTTTCAGCGTAGGCGCCCCGGTGCATTGCAGGAACTACGCCAACGCGGGGCCAGCCTGGGTGCCAGGCACCGTAATAGAACAAACCGGCCCCGTCTCATACCGCGTGGAGACCAGTACAGGCCTCCTGTGGAGGCGACACGCGGACCAACTCAGGCGCAGGGTCCCCAGAGAGCAGGACGAAGCCGAAAATAGCCACGAATCAGCGTTAGGGTACTCCCCCACCCGTTTAGCCCAAGGGGGAGGAAAAGGGGGACATGGGTCCCCACCAAGGGGGGAGGAAAGGGAATCGATCCTCAGAGATCTTTTGCGGGAGTTCGCGGCAGAAAGGAAGAGCCCCGACCTCACACATACCCCCCGGAAGTTTCCCCGAAACACAGATCCCCTAGAAGTTTAGACGTTGATTTACAGTACCAGGGGGAGTTAGCGGAGTGGTCCCCCACCCGTCCTAGCGAAAAGAGGGGTTTCAGTTCAGCCCCTGGTACTTCCAGTCCCAGTAGCCCCTGTGAGTTAGAATGCAACATAGCACCAATTTCCCGGAGACCGACACCCCCAAGACAGGAGGCAACAGCGAGTCCGCCCACCACAGTCTCAAGGTCCCCCGAGCGGGGAACAGAAGGTAGCAGAACCACAAGGGCGACCTCATCGGTTCCGCGGTTCACAATAGGAGGGTCCCCGGGGTCCGAGAGCAACAGGCAGGGGTTCACCTCCCAGCTGTTCATTCCATTCCCATCCCCGGGCGCAAGGCAGGCACGGACGCCCCACAGAGCCACTAACGAATCCCCGTTTCCCGTTGCAGGACAAGTACCCGCGGAGTCAGGGATCACAGGCTCTCCATTACTAGGTCAGGCGCAAGCACGCCCCAAGCGCACGTGCGGCAAGCCACAATGGTTGCGGGACTTCGTCCCATCCTAGGGGGGAGGGATGTTATGTATGTATGTTTGCATGTTCATTGTACTGTAAAGGCAAGAATGTAACCACTCCAAATACAAGGTATCTCAGCTGTAAAGGAACGCGAGCAGGCAGCCCATAGAGGGCAGCTGTGAGCGTTCAGTCTCACATGGTTCACATTGCTCAATCACGGACAGCCGCGGGAAAACCTTCCCCGCATTCAGCAGCAGGAGAAAGATCTGCATTCAGCAGCAGAAGAAAGATCTGCATTCAGCAGCAGGAAGAGAGGCGTGCCTGGGCGAGGCCACGCCGGTAGCAGCCAATGAGCTGCCGTGCTACAAGATTCAAATGTATAGGGCTACTGTATATATTGAGATGTATCACCGCCATTACCTTATGCTCCACTGGACCATCATGCAATAAACCTGTGTTAAGCCAACCCTTCGGCTGTTCTGTTGTCCTTGGTCCCATACACTAAAGGGTCATTTTTAGATGCCGCAGAAAAGTTCAGGGACAGTTTGAGCGAAGGGATAGACAAATCATCCCAAAAGTCAGGGTTTTCAGATTTCATTGCATCCATGGGCAAAAGTTCTTGTAACTTGAACAGTTCCGGACAGTCAGTCTGTTTGGCAAAGTCACTGTCTGTATGCACAACATGTGCGTGTCAGGAAAACATGGCACTTAACTTTTCAGTGTAGGAGTTGCTTCCGGGGGCCCTTGGGACAAACCCTCCCCGGGTTAAAAAAACGCTTGGGGCTCATCCTCTATGCTAAGGACTGGCTCACCTCCCCCCAAGTGAATCCCCGTAAAGTGAATGCCTAGGGGACTAAACCACTGGGACCCTAGAATGTTTGTCTTACCCATTTTGGCAACAACGAGGGGAAGGTTTGTGTAGATGTAGTTATAACGGACCTCAAAATTCCCAACCACCCTCACTGGAACGTTGCAGCCCTGCAAGTCCACCAATTTGCCTGGTAGCCCCTTCAGCTTGGGCTGCAAATTCGGCAAAATTTGGTGATACTTGCCCTCAGGAACCCAAATCCACCTTGAGACAAAAAGGAACCCCTTCAGTGCAGACGTCCACAAAGAACCTGTCCTTCAGGTCTCAACTCTTGTCGTTGACCCCGTGGCTTGTGAAGACTTTGGCGATGCAGAACTGTAGTGTCGGCAAACTTTCGACACGCTGCTTACACACTTTTGAGATATGGCCTTTCTTTCCACACCAATGGCATTGCGCACTCCTGAAGGGACATTCATTGCAGAAGTGGCGTCTCCCACAACCTTGGCACAGCACAACCGAACCTGGCATTGGTGTTGGTGCCCATAGTCCCTGAAGTGAGCTTCAAAAGCCTTGGTGGACATGGCCGGAGACTGGCAAAGGAATGTCCATGGTTGTGGCTTGACCTAGCGGTTCTTTACCCTCGAGGGCTGACTTGTGCTGGAAGTGTTAATGCAGAGTGTGCAGCAGGGCTAGCAGGGAGATTTGTTGTAGCACATCGGGCAGCAAAAGTTTCGAGATGCCGCCGAGAGTCTCTAACCCACAATGGGCCAAGAAAGGTGCTTTCCACAGTGACGGCTCGAGTTTTCTTACTGTGGAGTAGCTCTCCAGCTGAACTTCATAATAGGGCCACAGACAAGGCTTGCCTGTGTCGAACGGTTGCAGCCACAATGGGATTTGGTCAGCCATCTCTTTCTTCAATCCCACCTTCATCACCAATGTCGCGTCTGGCCCTTATAAGCAATAGTCGAGGCAACGATGAACAGAACAGCAACAGGTGTTTATTAAACAGTCTTTCAGATAAAGCTTACAAGGTGCTCTGGACACAGAGATGGCTATACAAATCCCATGAAATCAGTCCCTCCGGAATCTGCTGTAGAAGATTGGCAATGACTAAGCTACACTAGTAGTGACAGCGTGTGGAGGAGACCCAGGCTTAGCATGTACTGGCTACCTGTGCAGAATGGGTAGTATAGATCCGGTCTGGACCCACCCTTGTTTACCTGTGGGGCTTATATAATTTCTCCCTGGTGGTAGCTCCTTGATACAAAGTAGTGACCCGCCGGACAAGCACAACCAACCACTCATAACATGATATATATGTATTAACCAGTGGGGAACAGGATCCAAAACTGTAACCAATCACAGGACTCTGATTAGCATAATGAGCATGCTTAGAGAGGGAGATTTCGCACTACTTTTAGCTCCTAATTTGGATGGCGGGAAACCACCATTTTCTCCTTGCAAGGCGGTGCCCGCGCAACTTGCAATTGTGTCTTAATACACAACACTGACATAGTGTGAAAAAGATTAGCCGGCACAAGGATGCTGTTGCCCAGGGTACACCCAATTGTGGTGCATACCACAATCTTTGAGGAGGCTCTTTCTGTATACCCTTGAGCCTGCAGTGGTAAAGCAAGAGATGGAAAACGCAACTTTTCAAAACTACAACTTCCAGAATAGTCTGAGTAGAAACATAACCTTTGAAAATTGAGACATAAATATGCATTAGAATGTTCTAGAAAAGATTCTGGGTCAACATCCAAATCCACAAAGAGAATGTGGCTATAAAGAGTATTTGTGTGTTATTGTTGCTTCAGGAAGAATGTGAAATTGGTTTTAGAAAATTTGGAAATTTTATTTATTTGTTCTTTCTCAGAAAGCTTTTGGCGCTCGCCATCTATACTTTAAAGTTGCAGTCCTAAACACATTTCCCCAGGTTCATAATGAATTACCCTATTTGTTGGCGTATAAGACCCACTTCCCCCCTTAAAATACACTGGGAAAATTGGGGTGCATATGTACTGTATATAATGGCCTATATTGGCCTATTTTGGTAATAATGGGGTGTGTCTTATACTCCGATCTCATATGCCAGCAAATACAGTAGTCCTATGGAACTCAGCTGGACTTATTTCTGAATAAATATTCTCAAGGTTAAAAAAATCCCTGAATAAGCGGATCACAAAAGATAACATTAAAATATAGCTGTTAGTCATTAAGGTGCCACAGTATTTTTGTCTTTATTTTTGTTTGTTCATTTGTTTCTTGACTGATAAACTTGCACAGACTATCGCAACTACAACCTAAAGAAATTAATCCCTGTCTCTCTATTAGAGAATGGGCATTCTTAAAATAGCCTGTGTTTGAACAGATTAATACATGCAAATGAAGAAAATGATTTGCCCTCCCTACCCAAGAGAGACAGCAAGGCCAACCAGTTAAAGTTAAGCTGATGGATTTCATCCCTCATCATAACAACAACTGCAGAGTTAGCAAGATTGATTGCTTCTCAGTGGTCACTGATTTAAATTGCCTCTTTGTGGTCTGTCTGGTATTTATATTAATTCAACCAAAGATGTAAAGGGAATCATTTTTGGAAAGCTTGCTGTCCAAATGCATGGTTCACATTTGTGGCCAATGGCAAACTCCAGTAACAACAACAAAATTCCATTTGATGCGGAGTCTTTCATAAATTAAACTTCAGAGTGAATGATACAAAACAATTGTTCCCCTAACATTATGTAGAACACAGTTACATGTAGGTCAGCACGTGAATGCCAAAAGACTGTGCCTCTTGCCACAAGCTTTACTGGAAGAAATAAACAGAAGTGGTATAAAACTGGCACTGCCAAGTATAGCACTTCCTTGAAAAATATATCTGTCCTTCATGAAGAACCATTTATATGATTCATATGAGACTGACTGGCTGCCTTACCAAAAAAAAAAAAAACAACTGTGATGAGAGCAAAATGAACAGCTGTCTAGCAGGTCAGTGGGTAAGTTCAAAATAACTGATTATCTCATTATGCAATCATAGTTTAATTAGTATGTTTGTAAAGGAAGCTAACAAATACACTCAGAGCTGGGAAACATTTTTTTCAACAACTCCCCCAGAGTTTGATAAAACAATGTAAGCTCAGGCCACAATGGTTGGTTGATTCTGGATGTGATAATCCTCCTAAGTAATACTTCCAAACTCCATAAAGTGTGCTTAAATTATCCTTGATGGCGTTGGCAGATGGGTCAGAAATCATTACCTTCTGACCCTGGAAAAGAAGAAGAACTCAACCCTTAACTGGTAACAGAAATCCTCCATGTTTCTAGCACCAACTATGTATGTAAAAGCAGAAATGTAATATTGTTGTGAATTCATGGCAAACAAAATTAATAGAGAATGACATGTCTGATTATGTCACAGGTTAGTCTGGCCAGGTTATCCTGCTATGGCAATAGAGTAGACCATACTGCCAGTGACTAAATGCAGAGTGTCAGGCAGCAGTTAACTAACCTGACAACCCTGAGCAGGGCCGGCATCAGAAATTTCCGGGCCCGGTATGCACACAACCCCACACACATTTTGGCCACACCCCCTTTGGTTTCCTGCGCATGCATGGTTTGTTTGCACATGCGTACTTCAGTGGTTTCCTGGCACCGCCACGCCCTTGTGGTTTTCTGCACATGTGTGGTTTGTTTGCGCATGGGCACATCAGTGGTTTCCCAGCGGCACCAAGACCCCATTATCTCTGGGCCTGGGATGGGAGTCCTGATGGTCCCCTCCTGATGGCGGCCCAGATCCTGAGGACTAATGGCCTTGGGTGCCGAAGTCCACAGAGAAGGGTGATGATCCCCAAATGGATTAAATACCACCTGAATCCGTCTTGAGGAAGGGCAACAACTTCATCAATATTGGCCTGGAACTGACGAGGACTTTGCATGCCAAAAGGGCTCAGTACCAGAAAGTGACTCACATAACTGGATTAGTGGTACGGGTGTCGTGCTGCAATGCAGAAGGCAGATGAAAGGCCACTGCATTATAATCTCAGGACAGTCTTCATGGCAGACCACCATGATGATCACCAATTGTATACACATACATACATACATACATACATACATACATACATACATACATACATACATACATACATACATACATACATACATACATACATACATACATATGGGTCCACACATGGGTCCTGCATGGGGGAGTAGGTAGGCCCACCGCTGCACCCACCACAACACCACCGGGTGAGCCAGAGGGCAGGTAAGGATGCACTACCCAGCGAAGCAGGTACCTCTGCTAGTATACATACATACATACATACATACATACATACATACATACATACATACATACATACATACATACATACATACATACATACATACATACATACATACATACATACATACATATATACATACATACCTGCCCTCTGCCTCACCTGGTGGTGTCGTGGTGGGTGCAGCGGTGGGCCTACCTACTCCCCATGCAGGACCCATGTGTGGGACCCCTGCGGGACCCTCACCCACCCACCCCCGACACCCTGCTGTCCCCGCCACGTGGGCCCCATACCACTCCCACCAGCCCCCCCCCCCCCGACGTGCTTGGGAAGGCCTACCTGCTGCTGCTCTGGGTCTCCCTCCCCAGGGCATCTGTGCGGTGGGCCCGAGTCTTCCTCAGCTGAGACTTCTCGGTGGCGGCGGCTCCCATCGGCTCTCCTCCTCTGGTGTCCGGCTCCTCGGCATGGCAGCAGCATCCGGCTCCTCAGCAGCTCTGGCTTCCGGGGGGGTGGGCGCAAGGTTGGATATCCAGCCTGGCACTGTCCCCAGTGCCTTGTGGGTCGGCGTACACCATACATGTGCACCAGGATACTGGGCGGGCACAGTCCAGGCATCGGCACCACACCCCCAGGTGCTGGGGGCACCCCCTTCGTGGCTCCTTTTCAGGGTGAAGGCACCTGTATCACACTGCCGCTACCCCACACTGGACACACCTAGAGTGTGAGGTAGGCGGGGCTGCCGTTATCCGGGCAGGGGGGTGCAGGTCACGTGCTGTGTGCTGTGTGATGGCAACATACAGTATGACACCTTGATTTTAGTTAGATAGATATATAACATTGTTGCCCACCCTGAAAAAATATATGCCCACCCACATCTAGATCCTGGCTACAGCCCTGATTCTAACATACTTGATCAGCATAGTCTATGCCATTTATTAATTCAGCCAGAAATTTTTCTTTAGTATTGATAAAATGAAGAAAATGTATTTTCTGACTTAAGTTTGTCAATACATTTCTTGTAACATAATCTAGTTTTGTGTACCTCCTTTATTGTTCTTATTTAAGTATTAACTGCATGAAATAATAAACTACCTTCTGGTATATCCTTTTTCAATACTTAAAATTGTCTTTAAGGCAGCAAACCGGTTGTTAAATTATTTGAATCCCACTACTGCCTGAAGAAGATGCTGAATGTAACGCTCTTTGGATCCAAGGTTTTCAACTTGAAATCTATTTTTAAAGATAAGAACTCTAAATAAAAGGCATGGATTTCAGATGTCTAGGTTTGTGTTTTCTGGATTACAACTCCCAGAGTTTTAAGTACTTCCAGTATAGATATTTCAGAGTTAGGAACAAACACAAGACATAGTGTCAGGAAGACAGATGCCTCTCCCTACCTTCCTATTGATGGAACATGTGTCTTCTTCTATTACACCCAGTGGTCTCTGAGGAATAATTTTGGACAGTTACATACTACCACTATACACAGTTGATAATAGCCACGAGCTTCTACTCTGCTTTTGAAAGTAATCAAATGAATGAGACAAATTTTAATCACTAGGGGGTGTTGTAGCCTACAGCAACTCACAGACCTAATACATACGAAAGAAAGTTTTAAATGTGGAGAGCAATTGCCATTCTGGCCTAAGAGAAGCACTGGTACTTTTTTAATTGACCAAATAGCACTAGTAAAATAGCTTTCAGTATGTTTATGTTTGTGTTTATGTTTATTGGATTTATACCCCGCTCCACTCAGCCCAAAAGGCCAACTCAGAGCGGCTTACAACACAATGATATAAGTACAATTACAACAAAAAATTAATATACATACAATTAATAAACATACAATTATAACAGTATAATAATACAAGAAAAATACAAAAATGCAATATATTCATAACAAATCAAATATAGACACAATATAACAGCATGAAAATACAATAGGAAAACAATAATAATACAATACAGTAAGTTACACAATGAATTGTACAATAGACATTTAATTACACAGTCCCTCGGCTACTAATGTCCCCAAAATGGAATCCCATGGCCCGCACATTAATGAACAGAGCCAAAGAAGAAGACAACCCGGCCCCAACACAGCCGAGGCCAGGAAATGGACCGGCAACTCTGCCGGTGCGGCTTTTGAATGTCCCACCGCAACAACGCCGGTCAGCTGTGCTCCCACCTCCCCCACCGGCGGGGTGGGGGAGGGAGCCGGGGTGGACTATGGCGCTGGCGGTGCGGCTTTTGAGTGTCCCGCCGCAACAACGCTGGTCAGCTGTGCTCCCACCTCCCCCACCGGCGGGGTGGGGGAGGGAGCCGGGGTGGACTGCGGCTCCGACGGCGCTGGCGGTGCGGCTTTTGAGTGTCCCGCCGCAACAACGCCGGTCAGCTGTGCTCCCACCTCCCCCACCGGCGGGGTGGGGGAGGGAGCCGGGGTGGACTGCGGCTCCGACGGCGCTGGCGGTGCGGCTTTTGAGTGTCCCGCCGCAACAACGCCGGTCAGCTGTGCTCCCACCTCCCCCACCGGCGGGGTGGGGGAGGGAGCCGGGGTGGACTGCGGCTCCGACGGCGCTGGCGGTGCGGCTTTTGAGTGTCCCGCCGCAACAACGCCGGTCAGCTGTGCTCCCACCTCCCCCACCGGCGGGGTGGGGGAGGGAGCCGGGGTGGACTGCGGCTCCGACGGCGCTGGCGGTGCGGCTTTTGAGTGTCCAGCCGCAACAACGCCGGTCAGCTGTGCTCCCACCTCCCCCACCTGCGGGGTGGGGGAGGGAGCCGGGGTGGACTGCGGCTCCGACGGCGCTAGCGGTGCGGCTTTTGAGTGTCCCGCCGCAACAACGCCGGTCAGCTGTGCTCCCACCTCCCCCACCGGCGGGGTGGGGGAGGGAGCCGGGGTGGACTGCGGCTCCGACGGCGCTGGCGGTGCGGCTTTTGAGTGTCCCGCCGCAACAACGCCGGTCAGCTGTGCTCCCACCTCCCCCACCGGCGGGGTGGGGGAGGGAGCCGGGGTGGACTGCGGCTCAACCATTTGCTCAAATACAGTACTGGAGAAAAAAGTAACTGAAATGATAGCTCAGACAGATATATATCGTGGTGGCAACAGTAACATGAATATAACTAAAACCAAATTTTGAAATATCATACTGTAATAGCTCTTCAATCTTGTGCTCAGAGGATGTGCTCCACAAATATTCTAAAAACTCCTCAATCTTATTATCAGTTACATAAACATAACATCCAAATAGGTCATTCTAGGAAAATATAATATGTTATTCACAGACTCCTTATCTTCAGTTCAACATCTGAAATGTCTCTGTACCATCAGAAAAGGCAAAACATTGCACCTAAATAAATGACAGAGCATGTCTGTTAATGGGGAGATTTAGTAATAAATATTTTGGCTCATTAATCCCACAATTGCTATTCAAATCAAACAAGTTTTATGTGTCAGAGAGACTATATATCTTGGAAAATTAAAGTCACAGTTTTCTGAGTTGGTACATTTTTGCCTGACTATCTTTCATCTTTATCAAAACTTCAAGGTGTGTGTGTGTGTGTGTGTGTGTGTGTGTGTGTGTGTGTGTGTGTGTGTGTGTGTGTGTGTGTGTGTGTGTGTGTGTAGAATCTCATGTACCCTTTTCAACAAGAGTTCCACCCATTGGTGTCAATTAAGCCATTTCCCCTTTTTAAAAACCTCAATGTGTTGAAGCATACAAACCTTCCCTACTCCTGTGCACTGTGCTTCATGCATACCACTGCTTACCATTCTTACTTGCATGTAAAAAAGGACAATAATCTAAATTATGTTTATATCCAAAAAAGTGGACTTGATCCACAAAAGCTCACATTAAAATATAGCAGTTGGTTTTCAAGGTGCCACATTTTTGTCTTCTTTATTATTTTGTTTGTTTTTACCTTTGTTTTGCTATGTTTCTTGTCTGATGAGTAAAAAAAGAAATTGTTATTCCAGTGTGCCACACATTCAATTTAGCATCTAGTTCAAAGTTTAAGAGATGTTTCATCAAACGCATGAAGCAGACACATGTTTCACTGGGTGCAGAGAAATAGCTAGCAAAGCAACCTTAGTAAGGTCCAAGAATGCAAAAGGCAGTAGCACTATTCAGAACACAACTGAATACCGGTTCTAAAATTATGAGCCACTATCACTTGAGGGTTACCCTTTCTTTTGTCAATGATTGAAAATATAAAACAAATACACCAGAACTGATTTATTTTGCACAGCACTGTCCTGTTCCAATCCTATAAATCAGTGTGTTTTTGTTGTTGCTGCTACCATTTAAGTGATTTGAAACTGAGGATTGCAACTTCTTGGCTGTAACATAGCCAATTTGCTCAGCCATGGCTAAGTTCAAATAGAAGAACTGTTCAGGGAACATTGCTTCAGTTATATATTATACATCAGCTTGCAATCACTGCTTACTTTTTTGAAGTGTAATCATCATAATTAATCCAGACATAAAAGAATGGAAGGCTCAGGGGCTCCTTGGCACAGACTTTAACATAGGTTTCAAAGGACACCCAGCATACACACCTCATATGATTCTTTGTTCTAGGGTCAAAATGATGTATATTCCTAGGAAACAAGATGTGTTTCAAGTCGGTTGTCCACTAGACTTTTATCAGGGGTGGCAAGGAGGAAGATAGGGGAAAGGAGCGGGGTGGGGTGTGTGGAGAGAGAACTGACTGGATGAAATCCATTTGTAAATGGCAACTACAGCATGCCCACTGAATCAGTGGAAATTCAGTGAGTCAACACCTGTGTATATTCAACTGATTCAATTGGCTTACTCTGTTTGCACCTTATTAAAGGATTCCAGCTACTAAAGCACAGATGCAAATATATGGCCTTTTAATTATTACTGGGCTGCTGCTCCAGTAATTCCTCACCATTAGTTATACAGTACTGGAGAACCAATGTTGCAGCCTAACAAGACCTGTTGAGATACACCCACCCCACCTCTTGTAACAATAGGATCCTTACTCTCGAGTAGGCCCTATTGTCCTTCTGAGTTGCAGCCCCCTGGCTGGACAACCCAGGCATCAGATCTGTGTAGAATCAGGTAGTGTCGAGCCAAGAAATCACTCCAAGTCTCTTCAGGTATTTTATAAGTGTACTAGCATATTTTTCCCGGCAGTGCCGGGCTTTGTAAAATTGTGTTGGATAGTAAAGGGTTTCGTTGTTTTTTTTTTTCTTGAGCCAATGGTGCTGGGCTGTTTTAAATGGTGTTGAAAGGTTTTGTGATTTTGTGGCTTCGAGGCGCTGTGTCCGCCTGTGGCGGACTTGCACTCCCAGTGTGTATTTTATTTTTTATTTTTTGCGTGCCGGCTTCCTCAGTGCCGGACTCTTTAAATTGGTTTTGGAAGGTTTTTGTTTTATGTTTATGCAAATTTTATTTTATTTTAATTTATTGAATGTAAATTGATTTTTTTTAATTTAAATTTTTATTTTGTTTTTTAAAATCTTTATTTTTATGCATTTTTTATTTTTTGTTTTGGGTTTTTTTGAGTGAAAGGCGATTTTTTTTTTTAGATTAGTGTGAATATTTTTGAATGTTTTGATAACTTATTTGATTAATTTGGGAATTAATCTTATTAGTTTCAATATTTTTGAATGTTTTTTCTCTTGTGACCTCTGGGTGGGGGGGGGGTGAGCTTTTCTTCCTCTCTACAATTTTTCTCTTCTGTCCTCTGGGTGTCGCTTCCAGTAAGTATTTTCATTATTTTCTCAGTTGAGTTCCGGTCGTCATGGAGTGAAGATGTCTCCTGGTAAGCTCTCTGGTTTGTTTGTTTTTTGGGGGGGAGGTTTGTGTTGGGTTTTTGGGGGGTGTCTTTGTGATGTTTTTGTGGTTACTTTTTGGATGTTTTTGTGTTTCTTTTTGACTGTTTTTGTGACTGTTTTTGAATGTTTTTGTGTGAACTTTTTTTTGGTGGGGGGTCTTTTTTTTCACCTGCCAGGCTGGATCCCTGGCCCATGGAAAGAAAAGGGCAGGGATGGATTTTTTTTGGGGGGGGGGTTCGTGGGCCAGGCTCGATCCCTGGCCCGTGGAAAGAAAAGGGCGGGGGTGTCTTTTTTTTCATGCGCCAGGCTCGATGGCTGGCCTGTCAAAAGTAAGGGCAGTGGCGGTGGCGGGGTTGTCATTTATTTTTCGCGCGCCGGCTGGCCCATCGAAAGTAAGGGCAGTGGTGGTGGTGGGGTTTTTTCACGTGCCAGCTGGCCCATCGAAAGGAAGGGCAGCGGTGGCGGGGTAGGGTTCTTTTTTTCGTGCACCAGCTGGCCCGTCAAAAGGAAGGGCAGCATTGGCGGGGGGTTTCATTTATTTTTCACGCACCGGCTGCCTCAGCGTTCTGTGCGCTAATAGCGTGCAGGACACTGGGGCTTGTAGTTTTGCGTGCATGTGTTTGGTTACTGCAGCGGTTTTTTTCCTGCGGCTTTTTTTTTATTGGCCGCGTTTCCAAACGTTCCTTTTGCCGTGCCGCTCAGCCTGATTGGCTCTGGTGCGGCGCAGCGCAAGGAACATTGGGAATTGAAGTTCCCTTTTTTTGTTTGCATCCGGGGGGCTCTTGCCCCCCGGTCAAAAATTTCAACCCGACAGTTACCTGCGAACCCCATTCGGGCGAGTGCACGGAGGCTCGGACGGGGCTAGTGGGGCCTGGTGCAACATCCTTTGTCACATTCCAACGGTTAACACACCACTTTATAGGTATAGATTAAAAGCATAGCAAGATACAGGATACAGTCCATCAAAAGCACAGGAACCAAACTGGTTCTAAAAGGGATAGCCCAGCCGGGGGCCCTTTTCTCTCAAGCCTCTATATTTTGCCTGCTTGCAAAGCACAGCATTCCAGAGGGTGTCTGAGTGTGTGTGTCTGTGTTGCAGGGATATATCTCCTCCCACAGGGTCCGCCTTTGGCCCATCCCCTTAGGGATTCCAACCAATGATCTTACAGCAAGAGACGTCAATCACACATTAGGTTTCATTTCTTCTACACCACGAGGCAACTCATGAAGTAAAATGTTTACATTCTTTCACTCTCCTCCAGATTTGAAATTGCCATTTGAGAGAACACAGAACGGAACACACTTCATTCTGTGACGCCTCTGTTGGAAAATCGGTGGCATTTCTATAGTGGAACTACTACAGCCACAAAGTCCAGAGAGGACTGGAATTTAATAACTATTCATTACGTTGTATGGCAAAGTGTGTCCCAGGGATAACATGCAAACTCACTTTTTTTATTTTTGCTGCTCCTGACCTTCAGTGCCATTGTCTTTTTCCAACAAGAGAGAGAGAGAAATAAAAATAAAAGTGTGAACTACAACTTCTAGAGGCCTCAAGTGCTGTATCCCTGCCCCCAAAAAACCCCCAACAACACCTGCATGTGGACTTCCAGATTCGTTTTTTGAAATTTGAAGTGACTTTTTGGTGGCTTGTGTAGCCCTCAAAGTTTTTCAGAGCAGAAAATTGACCACAGATCCCTCACTGTTATCCACCATTGTCTCATGGGAAATTTAGGCAAAAGTTTACTATTGGGTGCAAAGTATAGAACTGATTTTCTTCACATTTAGATGCTCATACTTATGTTCAGGGCATATAACTAGTACAGTACCAAAATTTTGGTAGCAATCTGTTACCTGGTTTAGACAATTCATATTAGATTTGAACAACCTGTTTGTTAGTACATATAACTCTGTTGGTATTTAGTGTGCATATCAGGCAGTCTCTAAGTAACTATACTTACAATTAAGCCAGGAAAATATGTTTACCAACTAGGAAACAAAGAAGGATATTAAATAAAGTTTAGATCATATGGATGTGCCGGCTTTTGCTGAAGCAGCATAAGTGTCTCTTCTGCTATCTCAATCCCATACTGTTCTGATAAACCTATGATTCTCTTTGCCCTTTCCTCTCACCCTTGCTTATTATCAGAACCGCATTGATCATTCTGAGATCTTTGAAAAGGAGACACCCCCCTTTTTCCACCTAATAAACAAAGCAGCAAGCATTTTCCCTGATGTGCACAGCTTCCAATGTTCTGTTGTTTGAGTTCCCTTTATTAATTTCAAGACTTGATTTGGACTTAATTTTTGGCTGTTTGCTTGTAATTTCCTGTTTGCAACCTCTCTTGGGCTGCCTTATGTGGTGCTAGCACTTGCTTCCTGGAATTAAGAGCAGACTTCCCATAATCCCTCATCATTGTGCTAAGGCGGATGAGAATTCCAGACCAACAACATCTGGGCAGCCTTAAGTTGATGTCCTCCAATTTATTTAACAATGCAGCCACTTGAGCCCATCCAACCCAGTCAGATGGGGTATGAAGAACAGTTTTTCTTTCATGTCAAGTTCAAACTTTGGGTTGCCAAAATGAAGCCACATTCTTGGCTTGGTCATTGGCCAAACTTAAGTCCTCATTGGTGCTTGTTTCTGGCAGTAATAGGCAGATCAGTAAATGAGACAGATTCTGTATCGCTCCACATTCACACAGCATGTTGTTGTCCAAGAGCACTTGAGAATGTTGGTCTTGCCTTTAGAGACTCCAACCCTCAGCCTATTTAGAGTCCTCCAAGTGATGTAAGAGAGGTTGGGTTCCTGAGCTATATCATCCTTTAATGTTGTTCCTTGTCCATTGAGCTCCTTCCACCGTCTCATAATTTGCTTTTGCTTTCGCGTACCCTCAAGAATGTTTGTTCTTGCCATAAAGCTCTTCCTGGATCTGAGACAGTGGACTTGAGGTGCATATCCATTCAGAGGATGTCGAAGGCCATTCTCTTGCTTAGTTCTCTCAGTGTCCACTGAAGAACAGTTTGAAGGAAGATACGAAGTACTGTAGTTTGGATGAATCAAGTTCACAGTCATAATTTCCTCAAGCTAAAGGAGTTCAAATGAAAAAGACATGCATTCTGCAGTAGGAAGTGGAATAAAAGGAGGTGAAATTAGAGCACTTGAAAATTCCAACAAGGGCAAAAGTGGAAATAGGAAATGATAGAGAAGTAAGAGGCTGTCTACACAGGCATATAACCCACTATTTGGGGCAGGTTGGTCCAATCACATCTGTACTATAATAAGGCCAATCTTCCCCAACCTGTCCATTTTGAGACCCAACAGGGGTTAAAATAAAATGCCCCACTTTATCGTATCCATGCTGGGGAGGGATCAGAGATCAGATGTAATGCAGCTTATAACCTCATGCATGCTGCTGATGGGCTCAGGTGTAAAAGTCAAACCACATTTTGCAACCGGGGGGGGGGGCTTTCCCCTGTCAGATGCAAAGAAGCAGCTACAGAGCTGATGGGCCTACAGGCCCCCTAGAGAAACAAAATATTGTCTGGATGTGGGGATCACACCACCCAGCATTTTGTCATCTCCCCCCTCCCCCAATCTCAAGTTGATTTTTAAAAGCTGCTCTACACTGTCTTGGGAGGGGCAGTGTAGACAAGCCTTTGGATAATAAAGAAAAAGATTAGTGTAAGGGCCAAGCGTATGAACATGGATGAGAAGAAAGAGACAGAGCTAACATGGTGTGCAGTATACTTTTTCATTGCATGAGGCAAAATAAATATAATTCCCCAATGTAACTGTTTTCCTTTTTAACTTTCACTCCCATTTATAAAAAAGGCAGTACTGCTGCCACCAATAGAACTTAAAATCCACTGTTTTGGTGTCTGACTCGCATGGGCATCTCTGAACTGGGACAGGAAATGATTTTCATGGAGATGCTCCATTTCAAGGGTTTATCTAATAGGAGAGAAAACTAATAGGGAGAAAGATTTGACAAGAACTGCTCTGCTTACAACACCTTCTTGGTGCTTCGCAAGGTGATTAGCATTTCTGCCCCAAAATATTCTGGCTACTCATTTTACTGACTTTGGAAAGATGGAAGGCTGAGTTAACCTTGAACCCCGTCATAACTGAATTCACAACATCTACGATTTTGGCTGAAGTGCTACCGTTTAACCACTGCGCCACAAGAGCTCCTTATCTCTCTCACTTAACCTTGAAAGCTCATTATTTGTTCTGTCTTGATGACACCACACAAAAACACACACACACACACAAAGAAAGGTGAGGAAACCAAAAACTAACATCCAATGGATCAAACTACTAATCAACTTTTCTTGGACGTGCACACCAACCACTCCAGAGCATCTAAAGCTGAATTACTCCATGAAAAGAATTAGAGTAGCAGCTTGTGTGATATGGCATGTTCTGTCCTGTCGGGATGCTTAACTGATAGAATAATTAATCTGGCTAGGATTTGGGGGGTTTCTTTTCCTGCTTCCAGCAACATAATTTTGCCATCTACTACTTTTGTTTGTTTTTTCTCAGAAGTGAAAATAACGTGCAATAAAGGACCATATGCTCATAACAAATCTTTGGCAAGTGCACCTACATACTTCAAGCTTGGCAGTTTTAGCCTCCTCCACCTTTTTTCTGGTTCTTTTTTAACTCTACTTGAGGCATGTTTACAGTCCAGGCTCTAAACTTAGAAGGAGGTTGTCAGTTTGGTTCCCTCTGATGACATTAACCTAATGAACATGACTTTTCTCCAGGTACAATAACAGCTAAGTGTCAGAAATGTGGTATTATTAATCTTTGATTTTCTTAGATACCATTAAGAAGACATGAAACTTAATGTTCTTACTGTCAAATAGTAAAGTTCAGTGTAGTCTTCCAATACTTATGGCCAATAATCTTCTAGTCTGTCTGACATTAAACAATTAATCAGAACAGGGGGAAGAGTGTCACAATTTCCTAGAACAGACTCCCTCCACTGAATACACGTATTGCAGGCAGAAATTTAACTGATGCTGCTTCTTTTCATGCCTCCATCACAATGCAAGGGAAATAAGAAATGATTGAATTTTTACCAGTACTGTAAATGTGAAAAATGCAGAAGTTGTGTCAGAGATGGTGTGTGCACAGTAGTAATATGGGTTTCATTATTGTTGAACTAATTGATTGCCTTGATTCCATTTGATTTGTATTCTGCTTTTCTTCCAGAAACTGACACCTAAGGCAGCTTACAGTATAAGTAAAACCATATAAAATATTAAAACAGAATGCCTTTAAAAGTCAATCAGATAAAAATAAGAATTACAATTAGAATGCAAGCGCGGCGCCAAAATGGCCGCCGCGCACTTTGCGGGCCCCCCCCCCCACAGGACAGAGAATCCGGGTAGTTAGGGGCGTGGCCAGCTCCCTTATAAAAGGGGTGGCCACGAGGCAGCCGCGCTGCCATTTTGCCTCAGCGACGGAGCGGAGAAGTTTTTTCCCTGCGCCTCCGTCGCTCGTTGGTATTGCCGGGAAGCCTTTTGGGTCGATTTTGCCTAGCTAGCTTCCCTTTTTTGCTCGAGATGCCTTCCAAAAAGAAGGCTGCTGCGAATTCAGCTCGGGCTGTTAGGAGGCGCAACCCAGGTCGGAGGACCGTGGTGCCGCCTCCTCAGCAGCCACCTTGGCCATCCCCGGCCGGGGCTAGTGGCTTGGGGTCTATTGCTCCGGGGCCCGTTCAGAGTGCGGGCACGGAGGGCGCTCCGGCCCGCGGCCCGCGAGCGGTGGACACCGCTCCTCCTTCCGCCCAACCTGTTGGGCCGACTACTTCTGGACCCCAGCCTCTCCCGGGGCCCTCTAGCCTCGGGGGGTGGCCTGGTGTCCCGCCTTGGCAGGTCTCCTCACCAGCCCTACCGGGCTTCGGCCCTGGCCAATGGCCATATCTGGGCCATGGGGTCAAGTGGGCCGGCCGGCTCTTTGCCCATGGTTACTGTAGACACCTTGCTGGCCCGTATTGCGGCCTTGGAGGAGTCTTTGGCTCGTGCCAGTCAGGCAGGTGCCCCTTTTGGGGTACCTTTGGAGGCGCTATCGGCAGCAGGACAACGGCCGGCGGGGAGGGTCGAGCTGCTGCAGGCGGGTGGCGCGCCTCCGGCCACTGCCTCGCAGCTCCCCAGCCAGCAACCTGGCGCGGGTCAAGCCCCGGTGATGAGCTCTACATCGGTCGTGAGCTCCGACGCCCCCAGTGGGCCGGAACCCCCGTTGGGGGCGGCCCGCGGGGGTGCAGCGTGTGAGTATATGGTGCAAACGAGTACATCCACACACATTCCCAATATGGGGGGGACCTTTCAGTGGCCTTGGCCTCGCGCGGGTGGTGCAGGGACTACGCCGCTGGCGACCCACCCGGTGACAACTACTGCCACCATGCCCGCTGGGGTGGGCATTGGTTCTTACACTGCTGGGAATGTCCTTGGGGTGGCAGGGTTAACTCATGCCCCTTTGGGGAGGCCAGCTATCCCCTTTTCGGCTTTGCCGACGGCAGGGTATTCCCTGCCATTGGGTGATCACTTGGCGCAGGCTACCAGAGAAAAGATATGGCGAGGGGAGTACGTGGATATCTTCTCACTCCTGAACAGAGAGCCCACTAAGGAAGAAAGGGAGGGTCAGGATGAGAAGGACAAGGAGCAGGCACGCCGCCGTAAGCCGCCGCGTACCTGGGCTAACTGGCTCCCCGCTTATTTGATATACATGGCGGTGTATTTGAGGGCGCGGCCGGATCTAGCTATTCCCATGGTCCAATATTTGGACAACATATACAGGGCGATGGTAGATTTCCCGGGCCCCTCATGGCTAGCATATGATGAGGAATTCCGTATGAGGATTCCCCTGCACCCCGAGATGAGATGGGATGAGCCGTGCCAGAGACTGTGGCTCTTGTACATGACACCCACACGTCCTGCCCCGGGGGATAGATACCATTGTGGACATGCGGTCCAGCGAGCAGCTCCAGCGCAGGTTACCCGCCAAATGGCGGGGCAGGGGGTTCCAGCCCGCCTGCTGTGCTGGACTTTCTCGTCCAATGGTTCCTGCAGTCGGAAGAACTGCAGGTATAAGCACGAGTGTCCCACATGTTCTGGTCCCCATGCAGCCTCTGCTTGTCCCAAGCCTGGGGGGGTGCGAGGCAGAGGGAGGGGTGGACAGTGGGCTGGCAAGCCTGCCACGGATGGAACTAGTTCTCCGAAAGGCCCCCTCCCCAATTAAGGTGGACATGCTGGAGCGCTGGCTCGCATCGTACCCAAGGGGGGAGGACAGGGAGTACCTTATCCAAGGTTTTAGGCAGGGATTTCGTATCCCTTTTATGGGTGATAGATCTCCTCAGGATGCTCCCAACCTTTTATCCCTCAGAGGAAGGGAGGAGGTAGCCGAGGCCAGCATTAAAAAGGAGTTAGACGCGGGCAGGGTCGCCGGACCTTTTCCCGTACCCCCTTTTCCCAACCTAAAGGTTTCACCATTGGGTTTGGTTCCTAAAAAGTCCCTAGGTGAGTTTCGCCTTATTCATCATTTGTCCTACCCAGCCGGCCGATCGGTCAACGATGCGATACCTGATGACCTTTGTTCGGTCAGGTACACATCGTTCGACCATGCGCTGCGCATGGTGCGCTCGTGTGGCCCGGGTGCCTTGCTGGCCAAGTGCGACATTAAGTCAGCTTTTCGCCTCTTGCCGGTGCACCCGGGCGACTTTGAATTGCTGGGTTTTAAATTTAAAGGGGAGTATTATTTTGATAAGGCCATGCCTTTTGGCTGCTCTATATCATGCTCGGCTTTCGAGCGTTTTAGTACCTTCCTAGAGTGGGCTTTCGTCCGCAGGTCAGGGTCCCGGTCTGTAGCCCATTACCTGGATGACTTTTTATTCGGGGGTGAACGGGGCTGGGACACGTGTGCACGTCTCCTCAATACATTTCAGACGCTAATGCAGGAACTGGGTGTCCCTTTAGCGCCCGAAAAGACCGAGGGCCCGTCGACCAAACTAGTATTCCTGGGGGTTGAGATTGATACCGTAGTACAGGCTTCTAGGTTACCGGGTGATAAGGTGTCTAGGATAGTGACCCTTATCTCGGAATTGCTGGCCAAGCGTAAGGCATCCCTGAGGGAGCTGCAGGTGCTACACGGGCACCTCAATTTTGCCTGCAGGGTGGTCGCACCGGGCAGGGCTTTTGCCCGGCGCTTATGTGACGCCATGGCAGGGTTATCCAGGCCCCACCACAGAGTCAGGCTTACCCGGGGTATCAGGGCAGACATGTTTGTCTGGTTGCAATTCCTGAGGGAGTTTAATGGGGTCTCATTTTGGAGGTCTGACCTCCTGGCATCCCCCAATTTTCAGATCCAGTCTGATGCCTCAGGATCCCTGGGTTATGGGATGTACTTCAATGGGAAGTGGGCCTATGGTGGGTGGCCACCGGCATGGGCAGGCACAGGTCGCCTGCGGGATCTCACATACCTGGAATTTTTTCCCATTCTGGGGGCTTTGATGCTATGGGGCGAACAGTGGGCTAATTCGGTGGTGCATTTCTGGTGCGACAATGCTGCCGTGGTGCACATTGTCAATGCACAGACTTCTAAATCGCCCAGGGTCATGGACCTAGTGCGCCATTTTGTGCTGCGCTGCCTGCGCCTCAACGTCATGTTCAGGGCCAGGCATGTCCCAGGGGTTAATAACGATATTGCTGACGCTTTGTCCCGCCTGCAGATCTCCCGGTTCCGCGCCTTGGCCCCGGATGCGGAGGAATTTCCCTCGCCACTCCCGGACGAGATGTGGACTATTGGCAAGGAGAGGTGAACCGGGCGATTGGCCTGTCACTAGCGCCACGCACGCGTAAGGCGTATCAACAAGCTTTCAATTTGTATAAGGCTTTTGCTACTCGATTTCAATGGCCAGAGACCTGGCCCATCCCGGTGGACCATGTTCTGCGGTTCATGGTTCACCTGCATGTACAGGGCCTTGCACCTCGCACCATAGCATCCAAGCTCTCGGCGTTGGCTTTTATGGCCAAAGTAGGGGGTCATGTGGATACCACCTCTGACTTCCGTGTGAGACACGTTTTGGAGGGGTGGGTGCGTGAGCGCGGGCGTTGCCCGGATGACCGGCACCCTATTTCCCCAGGGGTTCTTACCCAGTTGGCCCGGGGCTGGCCAGGCCTCTGTTTTGATCATTATGAGGCAGCCCTTTTTCATGCAGCCACGACGGTGGCATTTTTTGGAGCGCTCCGCATCAGCGAACTCGTGATGCTGTCTAAGGCGGATGCAAGTGGTAGGGCACTGGAACTCGGAGATGTATATGTTGCCAAAGACTGGGCCCAGTTGAGGATTCGCTCCTCCAAAACAGATCAGCATGGCGTAGGCAGTGGAGTAAGACTGCTACGGTGTTCTTTGGCAGACATCTGTCCGGTTGGTGCCCTACAGGAATACCTGGCACTGCGTGGCTGGCACCATGGCCCGTTTTTCTGTCACCAAGATGGGTCTCCCCTTACTAAATTCCAGTTTTGGAAGGTGACAGCTAGAGCCCTCACCAGGGTGGGACTTCCAGGTGCCCGTTATGGCACACATTCGTTCCGTATTGGCGCAGCCTCTACTGCAGCTGCTTTTGGGTACTCTGGGGCTGACATACGCAGCATGGGGAGGTGGGGCTCACAATGTTTTCAGTTTTATGTGCGCCCACTCCCGCCATGAGTACCAATCCAGTCACCTTACCTTCCTTTTTCTCAATTTTCTTACAGACCCTGGGTGTCGTATTACACCGGTGACAGTATGGCTGGTGGGCCACAGCTATGTGCTCAGGGCAGCGCGTTACGCTGCGGCGACAGAGTGGGGACCCCGACTGGGACTGGGTGACCACGCCAGTCTCTCATGGCACGGTAAGCCTGGGATGTTATGGCGGGAGCTGCGGCCTTTCCTTTTTTCTGGCCTGGGGGCTGACCCGCCTGACATTCTAATCATCCACTTGGGGGGCAATGATTTGGGCCAGGTCACCGGCTTATCGCTCAAGCATGCGATTTGCGAGGACCTCGCCTACTTGCATTATGTCTGGCCTGCCACGGCCCTGGTTTGGTCAGACATTGTTCCGCGCCACTCTTATAGAGGGGGCGTTAACCTCCTGGCCCTTGACCGAGCTAGGCGCGCGGTCAATAAGGCAGTGGCGCGGTTTCTCACCACCAGGGCTTGGGGACGGGTTAGTCATCACCCCGATATTAGTCTGCAAAATTGTGACTTGTATGCAGGGGATGGGGTCCATCTGTCGCGAGGAGGTATGGACCTCCTGTTGGGTGACTGGCGAGCAGGCCTGTTGACCGAGCTGACGGTCTGGGGGGGGGCGTCAGGTCTTCTGTGAAGCCCCTCCGTGTGGCGGGTAGCACTGGTAAGGTAAACAGTATGACCCACAAGTATCCGGCAGGTTCGCAATTGACTGGACAACACTAGACAGGAATAAAGTAGTTAAACGTTGTCCGGTCAACGACGAATCAGGCGATGGGGTGATGATGATTGCTAACCAGCATGCATCACCCCTGTGATTTCTCGGATACGCATCAGAGGGTGGGGTCATGAGTTAGTTATTGACTACGGTCAACAATTTGTTTGTTGTTAACAAACAAATTGATACAATTTGATACATTGTAACCAATTGCCGTTGGCAATTTTGGGGTGGTACCTTACCAGTGTTACTTCGGCCTGCTTGCCTTAGGAATTATGATTGGTCGTTTTACCAATACAAATTTATAATTCGGACTAGGGCATTGAATCAATAAATGTGGCCCTTTGCTGTTATCCACTTTCAATGTTGTCTGTGTCCGTTATTGGGGGGGTGCGCCTGCAATGCAAGCGCGGCGCCAAAATGGCCGCCGCGCACTTTGCGGGCCCCCCCCCCACAGGACAGAGAATCCGGGTAGTTAGGGGCGTGGCCAGCTCCCTTATAAAAGGGGTGGCCACGAGGCAGCCGCGCTGCCATTTTGCCTCAGCGACGGAGCGGAGAAGTTTTTCCCTCCACCCCCTCCCTAGTTAACAGTGTGATCATGGTCGCTTCGGGGCCGGGTGGGAATTTTTGGTTGGGACCCACATTGGCTTCGGGTCCTGGCTTTTTTGCCCATCCCACACTGTTGCTATGGTTTGATATAGGGGTCTTTCTTCGTTCCTACTGTTGACTTTGGTCACATGGGCGGGTAGCACTGGTAAGGTAAACAGTATGACCCACAAGTATCCGGCAGGTTCGCAATTGACTGGACAACACTAGACAGGAATAAAGTAGTTAAACGTTGTCCGGTCAACGACGAATCAGGCGATGGGGTGATGATGATTGCTAACCAGCATGCATCACCCCTGTGATTTCTCGGATACGCGTCAGAGGGTGGGGTCATGAGTTAGTTATTGACTACGGTCAACAATTTGTTTGTTGTTAACAAACAAATTGATACAATTTGATACATTGTAACCAATTGCCGTTGGCAATTTTGGGGTGGTACCTTACCAGTGTTACTTCGGCCTGCTTGCCTTAGGAATTATGATTGGTCGTTTTACCAATACAAATTTATAATTCGGACTAGGGCATTGAATCAATAAATGTGGCCCTTTGCTGTTATCCACTTTCAATGTTGTCTGTGTCCGTTATTGGGGGGGTGCGCCTGCAAACAGAAAATGGCAATAGATCCTTAAAATCACCAGTTCTTTGTAGTCAAAGGCTATCTACATGGGACTATAACCCACTCTTTGAAGTGTTTTGGGGGCAGGTTGATCAGATCATGTGCACACATGTTGTATGCATAGAGAGGGTCAATCAGCCCCAACTCACCCTGTCATGAAACTCCTGTCAGGGAATTCTTCTAAATTGCTGCACAGATTAAAATAGAGTACTGGTACCAATCAGTTGCAGGAGTCTGATCAGCAGGGCTAAAGCAGATGCTTCCCAGCTGATCAGCTACCACACTGCTATCAACCAGCTGGGAAGCAGTTTCTTTTTCTTTTTTGTCCTGAAGATCTCAATGCCTGGGCTGGCTATAAGGAAAACTACATTCTTTCAGATATGCCAACACAAGGAGAGCTTATTAAGTCAAACTGGAAATTCCAGTGTGAGAGTGGTACAGGGCTGCCCTTAAGAAATTTTGCTGCCTGAGGAGAAATGGCAATGATATATGGTAATTACATTGATATGTAACTATGTAATTTTGTAATTGTACTGCACATTCTCTACTCTAAACCGCCTTGAGTCATATTTTATTGAGTAGGGCAGGATATAAATCTAATAAATAAACAAATGAATAAATTAGTCGAAGCAAAGGGCACAGAACTCTGTGCCCATTAAGTTTGTTTGATCATCTAATGCAGGAAATACAAGTACCTCTGCACATTTCTAGCAATAAAAAGGCAATAGATTGGTGATGGTGATGGTAATGTGTCATGAAAATCCATTGAGAAGTTACTTTTTATATAAGTTACTTTGTATTCACTTAGAAGTACAGTGTAGTTTTTTCTGATTCTCATTAGTTTGAGTAGCCTAACTCAGAGATAGAGAGAAGCGGCTGTAATGCCATTTGCATTTCAACACCTACACACACTCCACATTAGCATGTCAATAGATAAAACCTGCCAAGTAGTCAAGGCCAGTCTCCGGATGCCAATTAGGAAAGGGGCATCTTAGAGAAGGGACATTCAGATAAGGAACACCTGCAAAAGTTCGTAAACATGATAAGAGTCAAAATAATTGTCTTTTGGACCATCTTCCACATTCTAATAGTGGGTGGAGGACACCAAAAAGGGTATAAAAAGTCCCCAATTTTGGAGGTCCGCAGCACCCTTTTCCAATGCAGCGATAGTTCTTGTCATTTTGAATTATGACTTAATTCATGTCTCGCATGAGGGCAAGAAAGCTCTTTTCCTCAAGATAGTTATCTTTATACTTTGTTATTTTACTGAACATGTTATCCAGTGTAGCTTAGATGAGTTTTTAGAACAATTATCTTTTATATTTTGGATTATGCGCTTTCTACAATAAAGCTGCTAAACTGAAGATTTTAGTAGCTTATTTAGTCCAAGAAGGAAAGAACTTGTGGAGAAGAGATAAAACTCAAATGGTCAACAAAGGGACCTTTTTCTTTAACCTTGGGGGTGCAACAAGGAACGGGAGGAGGAAGCTTGGAGACTTTCATTTCTCATGAACTGGGAGTGCTATCAGGTTGGCCAGTTTCTCTTTGAAAGTTTCTCTTTGAAGGTAAACCATTATCTTACCATCCCCAGACTTTCCCAGAGCTACCCTTCTGTGCAAAATTGGTGTGGTATTGTGGGATGAGGCATTCTTTAAGAGACTCTTAATTTGCCACATAATATTGCTACCAGACTCCTGCAACATCGCAAAATCGCCATTTCCCACATATGAGCCAGTATAACTGGACACAGGTCTGCGCCACTAGCAAAGCATCCGGTGCAGTTGGAAAGCTTCTTTGCCACACCACATTAAGAGTTCGCAAGAACTGAGCAACCTGAGGGGCATAAAGGTCACCCGGTTTCACAACAGTGTGCTGTCAAGTCAATTCAGAATTATTGTGACCTTGCCACGTCTCCTTAGTATAGAGTAGTCAAAGGTGGTTTATGATTCCCTTCTTCTGGGGACACTCTGGGACTGTGCAACTTGCTCAAGGTTACACTGACTGGCTGGTGTTTCTCCTGGAAAGTACAATAAAGAATCAAACTCCAAAACTAATTTACTGAGCTGTTCAGCCAACAAATTTTTCACCTTTCATGATATCCCAAAATTGCTGTTTGGACTGGTGTATCAATATAAAACAGAAAGAGGTTTATTTAAAAAATTAATGTAGTTCTTTTATAGACTTTTGGATTAATTCCTATCCTTATGAGACTGCAGGTCACTCTTTATTTCTTCTTCAAATATATTTAAGCTGCCAGATGAATTAATTGCTTCTTTTGGTTTTATATCCTCTTGTGAACTTCAGGTGATTATTTTTATTCATTTGATGGATGCTCTAATTAGGCAGAACAGTTTATCTTCTGAAACTGACACAGGTGTGATGTAACAGAAGGGAATAAGTGAGTTAAAATACATGTCATAAACACCATGGAGTTTAAAACAAGATGGAAGAGATATATTTTGATTCCAAGTTTCCATTGGACTTATCTTCATTACACCTATTGTACAGGCTGGATTTTATGAGTATGTGTTCATGCATACATGCTTACTGTAGATGTAGACCAAGCTGTTATCAGGGTTATCTTTTTTTTTTTACTAAATTCTCAGATTTCTCTCCATAAAGTCACCAAGTATAATAAAGAATGGGTAAGATTATGGCACTCTGAGTTGAAGCAGAAACTCCCAAGAACTGTTTGTCATAGAAACCGACAGGAGTGGTGAACCTTTGTCCTGCTGATTAACAATCTTTTCCATCATACCTTGCCATTAACTAGAAGGGCTAAAGCAACTGGAGTTCAACAATATCTGGAGATCTATAGACTTACCAGTCCTAAAGAAGAGAAAACAATAATATAAAAACCTGCCAATTCCTACAACTATTAGATTTTATAATTGTCTCATCATACGTTAGGCCTTGGCCACACTTATGATTCTAGGATAAACAGATAAGGATAAAAAAGACCAAAGATAAATGATATGGTTGAGAAAAGATGGACTGTAGTTAGTTTGCTTTGGAGACTAGCAACACAAGGCTAGCTACTTAATGTGGTTACACAGAAGAGCCATCATAAATGTGAAAATTTCTCACAAGGTTTTCTGTGTTCAGGTTGCTGTGTGGGGAGATATCTGATCATATTCAGACTGGAAGTGCAGCATAGTGGACCCTCACATGATGTAGCCAACTTGCTTTATTTCCATGCAAGGAAGCTGAAGATATAGATACCAGAGCAAAGCTTATGCAAGTAACATTTTTTGGGTTGGAACTCCACAAGTCCAAGGACAGCTGGAGTGCCAAGGTTCACCATCACAGCATGAGACCATGGGAACGAATATATGGCAGGAGGCTGCACCTAAATATAGCTTTTATAAGTAGGTTGACAGTTAAAAAGAGCAATGCTTCTGTGGTTTTGCTAAACTTTCCATTTGAAAAGGAGTGGGGAATTTATAAGTCCCCTGTGCTGTTTGACTACAGCTCCCATAATCCACAATAGTGGCTAGTGCTGATGGGAATGTGAGCCCAACAAAATCTGGAGTAGCATAGATTCTCCATCTGTGTGATTTCACACAGTAATGTATAAAAGCTTCATTCTGTAAAAGAACTGCAAGATGGCTGGGTGCATTTAGGGGTTGTGAATCTTCCATGCTCATGATTCTGGCTCAGAGGGAAACATCTGGTGACCTGTCACAACATGAGGAATACTCCAGTTGTGGGGTCAGTTCATCTTCAGTGTCCAAGCACAGACACTCCACAGCCATAATCCATGCATCTTGAATCTAATCCTTGAGTACAAATTATATCACATGTTGCCATCTTGCTTTCTTTAGCAGTAGAAGAACTGCAACATTGGCAGAATAAGTAAATTAGAGGCATACGTATTGGTTAGCAGTCAATATTTTCCCTTCAGAATGTCTCTCCCCACCCCCCACCCCATAAGATTCAAAGAAAGGGTTAGATATCTTGTGGGAAACTGGCAGATGAGGTTCATTGGAAAAAGACAAGCCAAGACAAGGAATGAATAGTTTTTTTGTAGTCTTATGTGCATCTGTGACAAAGCACACATTCTCAAGAGGCAAATTGCCCACACGCTCCACTAGGCGCACTAGGAAATTCCTTTTAACTATTTGTTTGTTCATCAGCGATGCATCCACTGCCCTGAAGGTCTAATGAAAAGACTAAAACTTATTTGTCTTCAGTTGCAGCTTATTCTGTAGCTTTGCCTATTCCTTCTCATGTGTAGAAATATATTTCTACTCTACATGAGCCATATTATATCATTTGCTATTTTGTTGTTAGGAACTCGTTTAGAGGAGTCATTTGTATCTCATTTTTCTGTTGTTGCTTTTTCCATGTGGAGACTGAGGGGGTGACTGCATTGGCAATTAGTGCTCCAGAATCGAGACGATCTGATTTGTATTATTTCCTATTGACTGCATAATAAGGAGGTCAATACAAATTGGACTAGAATCCCATTACCACCATTACTAATCTGCACTTTTCACCTCTGTTGCTGGGGTTTCTACTTTTTTACAAATGGAATGAATCCACATCAGTTCAGGTAGTGTTATCACTTGGGCTAATGCAGCTTCAAGACTGCACAGACAACCAGAAACTGGCTCTCCCAGCTTTATAGTACAAAATAGGGAGAGATATTATATAGAGGCACTCATGGATATGTTATTTTTTATATAAAATTTATTAGATTTTTTAAAAGAAAAAAAGCAAAAGAATTGCATGAACATTAACGATAATACAAAATAAACAATACAAAATACTAAAAAAAGAAGATTCCAATACATCATATCTATTAACCATTCTAATTGTATGTAATTAAATTTCATGCTTTAAACCTATATAGGTTCCATTTCTATTCAATTTTCAACTTAAAATATTCCCATTAATATGGTTTCTCAGTTATTTCTTATAACACAAACACATTAAACACCATAGTGAAGTATTACTGTGGATATGTTAATCTCCCTCAAATGCTCCCAGGTGCTTCCAACTTCCTTGCGACCAATGCCGGACCAGGGAGGGGGCTTAAGCGAGGCGGCATCGGCACAGTGGAGGTGGGGGAGCAGCTTTTGGGGCAGCAGAAACAACCCCAGGTGCCGCAGGTGTCTCCACCCCACCTCCTTCTCCCCCGACTGACCTGCCCGGTGAAACCCTCACTGTGGCTTGCCATGGCTGTCCTATATTATGGAACTAGTTGTACTTTTATTGCCTTTTTAATTTGTATTGTTATTTATCTATATTTATTATGTTTCACTTTAAAACTCACCAAAGCATCCTCTGTTGGGTCCCTTGGGCAAGGTGAAAGCGGAGGGCACACCTCAAGGTCCACCTCGCCAGCAGGTGACGTGATATCCAAATGGCTAAAAAACTGCATGCAAGTGGACTTGATTTCTCAAGTCCATTTGCATGTGCAGAATGTTGTTGTGGAGATGTCTAACAATGTGTGGACTCCTCACTGAATAATGACTCCAAGGTATCAAAGGTACTCTTTCACTATATTTGGTTGTAAAGCACTCAAAGTAAATATTTACCAGATGAGTGGTATGTAAATGCAAGAATTTTTTTTAATTATGTAAAACCTACATCTGGAAAGGAGTTTCTCCACATACAGAAGGCAACAATGGGGATGGGAAGAACTAGTTTCTGCTCACCAGTGGGTTGATAATAGCCAGGTAGGTAAGTAGTGACAAGTGTTATGGGCCTCAGAAAGCTCACAGCATTGACCTAAAACTATATCTCTGTCCACAAATATGAAGTGCTGATGTGGAATCTGCCAAGATTCAAATACCTGAAGTGGGGTCATTGGTAATCTCCACGGCCCTTTTGACCATGTTTTTCTTTTCTTTTACTTCCTGTATCTCTTCAAGTCTATAAGGAGAAGTAAGAGTGTAGAGAAGGAACAGATATTGTGGTATAGTTTCTTTCTGGATGGGGAGGCCAGTGAATGGATAGATAGTGACAATAATAGGGAATTACATATGCTCTCTCCACATTGTGTATTAAAGAGGAGGATGGACAAATGTCCAGGAGATGCCCCAAAGTTGCTGTAATTTTTTGCCTCTAGGAAACAGCACCACAGTGAGAAGTCTTCACCAAATGAGGGTCAAGTCAACCTTGACCATGTTCGTGTCTGAAGAACCTTAGGCAGAAAATCTCACAAGACTCTCTCCCATTCACTGGTGGTATAATACAAATTGCTGCTTTTCTCATTCCATCTAGAATCTACTGCTTGAGATGGATGCCCTAAGAACATAAGAACAGCCTTGCTGGAACAGGCCAAAGCCCATCCAGTCCAGCATTCTATCTCACACAGTGGCTCACCATTTGCTTCAGGGTATTATCCCCAAGCAGATGCCTTCACCTGTTTAGGATTCCCTGGAAATGGTATTGAGAGATATCCTGCCTATCTCTCCAACCCGGTTATTTATTAAAATCCCCTAGAACAGAGAGCACCATCTGATTTTAAGGAAATGTAAAATCTTGACCGAACATGTTTCCCACAGGCTCTGGATTGTACTGTTCTGAGGAACTGCTTCTCCCCCAAACTGAAAGTGTTCTCTTCAGAATGTAATTAGATCAAAACATTTGTGAATGAAAGCTTCACATGCAAGCAAGCTAGTATCAAAGTTCAAAAGGTCCAGAAAAGGTACTGACTTTGAGGCAGAGAGCTCACATATATTAAACAAAGGTGAACAGTAAACCTATCCACAGATGTTCTTATCAGGCCTGGCTTGTTTCTTTTTTGGCACATGAACCTCTGGACACGTTACATAAAAGCTTTCCCAAAACAAGTGCTGAATAAAAAAGGAGATTTCTTTTTAATTAGAGCTCAATTGGGCCCTTCTGATCAAGCCAAAATACGAAATAACATTTAGTTGCACATCCAAAGGTTAGGCAGAACCTAAATGAAATTCTGAAACCAATGTTTTGGATCCTGTTGGAATTTTATTTCTTCAAACAGTACAAGAGATGTGCTAATATTTTTCCAGAAGCAATTTAATTTTTCATGTAAATTCAACAATGGCCAGCAGATGGTAGCCAAGATGACAAAATGGGCTTTCTGCTACAATGTAGTTCTGAGACTATCTAGAAAGACAAAACTCTGTAGACCAGTGTTTCCCAACCTTTGGTTTTGGGCTTCAGTTCCAAGAAGCCTAAGTCAATTCCCCAAAGCACTGATCAGCAAATGACTGAGTTAGGCTTCTGGAAATGTACTAACTTAGGCCTGTGCCCACGTTTGGAAACATTGCTGTAGACTAACTTACAGGGTTTTGTGGTTTGGACTATAGTTTGAAACAAGGGGCCATTCAACAATTACATGATCGAATTTTGGGGGGAAATTGACCCCCTCCCCCCATGTAATCTGAACATAATTTTTGCTTTGAACTCCCTCCCTCCCTTTAAAATTATGTAAACCAGAGCTTTTGTATCAAAACTCTAATTTGTAGAGCTTTTCACTATTGGTGCCTAATGCAGAAGTATCGGTGAGGATTCTCAAAGCATCACACCCTTTGTGAAGAGATATTTTTTGCAGGGAAGAATTAGGATATCAGGTAAGTTCCAATAGTGTTCTTCTACTATCTTCTTTATAAAGATTAAGAGTCGTTGTCGTCTCCTGGCGGGGGTACATCAAGATCATTTTCCCAAAATCGGATCAAAATTCCCAGAGATCATTTTTACACCTTAAAAAGCACCATGTTTCGAAACCACAACAGCACCAAATGGATTATGCAATCTTTGACCTGAAACACACACCCCGCCCCCACACAATTTTCCGTAATTCAGATGGCAGACCCCCTCCCCCCTTGAGGATCATGTAATTGTTGAATGGCCCCCAAGAAGTTGGTGAATGTGGAAAGAGTATTTAATTGTTGTGAAATATAGAGACTTTTCTGCTTCTTTATTTAAAAAAGCTGTCAGACTCAAGTTCAATCACTAATAAAGCATGGGAAGTGAGTGGGATAAGATTTGATATACTAATGAGACACTTTGAAGCTTAAAATTAATCTGGTAGACCAGCTTCACGAGACATCATGACACATCAGAGGATTTCCTGTTTTAAGAAGGAAGTTGGACTGTGTCCTTAAAGGTGTCTTTATTTTTCTTATGACACATTCTTTCCACAAACGTTTGGGTTGCTATGTCATAATAGAAAGAAAGAAAGAAAGAAAGAAAGGATCTATAACAAGGTGAAAATCATACAAGGATGGATCCAATATCTTGTCATGCTTTGGATAGACTAATTGAAATCAATGGGGCAAGTCCCAACTAACTTGAGGCCCAGTGAGTATAGTGGGTCTAATCCAGGGATGTGTAAAATGTACCACCCAAGAAATAGTCATCCCCTCTGCCCATTTTTGCAATCCTAATACTGAAGTTTGGCTGTGCAATAGCAGCGGCAGTTCTTCCGCTTTGTCTGGTGCATGGTGAGCCTCCCAGAAGTATGATTCAGCTCCAAAACCTGGCTTTGGATACAGGGAGGATGTGTCGTCTTGTAGCCTTCAAAACCTACATATGTCTCCATCATCCTCTGGTTAATCATTAAGTTTCACTAAATGTATATCCAACCCAGTCTGTTTAGTTTCTAAACCAAGTCTAATTTGGTCTCATGAATATGGTCTAGCAGACTTTATCACCAAAATCTAATATATTTATTTTATTTATTTATTTGTGTCAGAAGCACACAAAGGTACTTTCTGGGTTGAAAGAAGTTTTGCTGGAGCAACTCTGCTCAAGGGACATCTGAATGAGGATCCTTTCATGTCCCCAAGATCTTTTCCCACCAAAGTGGTCCTTATTTATCTACAGTACAGTAATACCTCATACAAAGTCCGCTTCATACAACATCGGATTCATACAACATTGCCTAATTCCTTGGAAAAAGTTGCCTCATACAAAGTCATGCGACTTTGTATGACGCATTGGGGTTTTCCCAGGTTGCATTGTGCCTAGGCAGTATAAAAGGCAGGACACATGCGTGCATTGCTCTTGTGGGTTTTGCATGAGGCAAATAGTTTTTAGGAGTGGTTTTGAGCGCGATTTCGGATTTTTTTTTTTTTATTTTTTCGTCAGGATTTTTAGAAGCATTCCTGGGATTTTTGCAGCATTCTTCAGGTTCTTGGACAATCAGGGTTGTTTGACATGTTTTTGTAATGTTTTTAGCCTTTAGACAATGATTTCTTAAAGTTCTGTCAGTTTCCTGTCTGTTTCCTTGACTTTGCCCTGAAGTCTGTACTGTTACAGTACAATGTATCTCTATGGAAATGATGTTGTATGAGGCATCGCGGCAAGGATTTGGACATTGTATGAGGCATCGTGGCTAGGATTTTGCATGCCTCATACAAAGTCCAAATCCGTATAAAGTCCAAACTTGTGGAACCAAGTTTGGACGTTGTATGAGGTATCACTGTACTTGTAGTTTCTTCCTTTCGAACTGCTGGGTTGGCAGGAGCTGGGATAGAGACAGGCGCTCATTCCATCATACAGTACTCAGGTCTTGAACTACCAACTTTCCTGCTAACTAGGTGAGCTTCTTAGCCACAGAGCCACCATAGTCCCATTCTTCATCATTAAATTGATGAAGAAGTAGTATTAAAAAAATAGGTTGTGTCCATATTCTGCCTTCAAAGAAGCAGAGTTACGATAATCTCACACATACAGGGTCTTTTTAACATCAGCAGTTAATACTGTTATGACAAAATCTTAGCAGTCTGCCTACTCTGCTATGAAACTAAAAAGTGTAGGTGAATTTGGCTTTGGCACATCATTTACTAAGTAATAGCTGTTGGGCTTGTAAAGCATTATGGTAACAATGAGTCAACAACTCCTATGCTGGGAAGAGCTCTTAAATCCTCTCATTTGTTGAAAAATAGAACATAACAAAATTGTCTTAATTGTTAAATCCTCTATGCTAGCAATAAATGTCAGTGATAGGAACATAGCAACTCTTATATGATTGGAAACTGTAGGGCTTGAACCCAAATCATACATGACCCAAATACCTTATAGCAAGTTGGATTCTGTTTTAACAGACCTGGCTTTTATAGAGCAAGTTGCAAGCATACTTCACCTGATCAAAATCAGGACCATGAGAGGGGAGAAATGGTTAAATCACTCTCACCACAGTCCTTGTTTTTGAAGCTGATCTATATTGTAGCTCCATGCTTTGCAGGCGCACCCCCCAATAAAGGACTCAGACACTGATAAAAGTGGATAACGGCATTGGGCCACATTTATTGATTCATGCCCTAGTCCGAATTATAAATTTCTATTGGTAATTGACCAATCATAATTCTTAAGGCAAGCAGGCCGAAGTAACACTGGTAAGGTACCACCCAAAATTGCCAACGGCAATTGCTACAATGTATCCATTTGTATCAATTTGTTTGTTGACCACAAACAAATTGTTGACCGTAGTCAATATCTAACTAATGACCCCACCCTCTGACGCGTATCCGTAAAATCACGGGGTGATGCATGCTGTCTAGCTATAGCCATCACCCCGTTGCCTAGTTCGTCGTTGACCGGACAACGTTTAACCAACTTATGCCTGTCTAGTGTTGTCCAGTCAATTGCGAACTTGCCGGATACCTGTGGGTCATAATGTTTACCTTACCAGTGCTACCCGCCCATGTGACCAAAGTCAACAGCAGCAACAGACAAAACCCCTATGTCAAACCATAGCAACAGTGTGGGATGGGCGAAAAAACCAGGACCCGGAAGCCAATATGGGTCCCAGCCAAAAATTCCCACCCGGCCCCGAAGCGACCAAAACATCACACTGTTAACTAGGGAGGGGGTGGAGGGGAAAAACTTCTCCGCTCCGTCGCTTCGCAAAATGGCAGCTCGGCTGCCTCGTAGCCACCCCTTTTATAAGGGAGCTGGCCACGCCCCTAACTACCCGGATGCCTTCGTCCCGTGGGGGGGCCCCCGCAAAGAGCGCGGCGGCCATTTTGGCACCGCGCTTGCATAAAGGACTCAGACACTGATAAAAGTGGATAACGGCATTGGGCCACATTTATTGATTCATGCCATAGTCCGAATTATAAATTTCTATTGGTAATTGACCAATCATAATTCTTAAGGCAAGCAGGCCGAAGTAACACTGGTAAGGTACCACCCAAAATTGCCAACGGCAATTGCTACAATGTATCCATTTGTATCAATTTGTTTGTTGACCACAAACAAATTGTTGACCGTAGTCAATATCTAACTAATGACCCCACCCTCTGACGCGTATCCGTAAAATCACGGGGTGATGCATGCTGTCTAGCTATAGCCATCACCCCGTCGCCTAGTTCATCGTTGACCGGACAACGTTTAACCAACTTATGCCTGTCTAGTGTTGTCCAGTCAATTGCGAACTTGCCGGATACCTGTGGGTCATAATGTTTACCTTGCCAGTGCTACCCGCCACATGGAGGGGCTTCAAAGAAGGCTCGACGCCCCCCCCCCCCGACCGTCAGCTCGGTCAACAGGCCTGCTCGCCAATCACCCAACAGGAGGTCCATACCTCCTCGCGACAGATGGACCCCATCCCCTGCATACAAATCATAACTTTGGAGGCTAATAGCGGGGTGACGACTGACCCTCCCCCAAACCCTGTCGACAAGGAAACGCACCACTGCCCTATTCACCATGCGTCTAGCACGGTCAAGGGCCAGGAGGTCAACGCCCCCTCTGTAGGAATGGCGCGGGACCATGTCCGACCAAACAAGGGTTGTAGCGGGCCAGACGTAATGCAGGTAGGCGAGGTCCTCGCAAATCGCATGCTTCAGCGACAAGCCAGTGACCTGGCCCAAATCATTGCCCCCCAGGTGTATGATCAGAATGTCAGGCGGGTCAGCATTCTGGCCTGAAAAAAGGAAAGGCAGCAGCTCCCGCCATAACATCCTGGGCTTACCATGCCATGTGAGACTTGCGTATGCACCCAGTCACAGTCGGGGTCCCCACTCTGTCGCCGCAGCGTAACGCGCTGCCCTGTGCACGTAGCTATGGCCCACCAGCCATACTGTCACCGGTGTAATACGACACCCCGGGTCTGTAAAGAAAATTGAGGGAAAGTAGGTAAGGTGACTGGGTTGGTACTCACGGCGGGAGTGGGCGCACATAAAACTGAAAACATTGAGAACCCCACCGTCCCATGCTACGTATGTCAGCCCCTGAGTACCCAAAAGCAGCTGCGGTTGAGGCCGCCCCTATACGGAATGAATGAGTGCCATAGCGGGCGCCTGGGAGGCCCACACTGGCCAGCGCTTTGCCCGTCACCTTCCAAAATTGAAATTTAGTAAGGGGAGACCCATCTTGGTGACAGAAAAACGGGCCATGGTGCGTGCCACGCAGTGCCAGGAATTCCTGTAGGGCACCAACCGGACAGATGTCTGCC
This sequence comes from Bradypodion pumilum, assembly GCA_035047305.1. Classification (NCBI taxonomy): domain Eukaryota; kingdom Metazoa; phylum Chordata; class Lepidosauria; order Squamata; family Chamaeleonidae; genus Bradypodion; species Bradypodion pumilum. The sequence continues at coordinate 97,626,763 of JAWDJD010000001.1, forward strand.
AAAGAACACCGTAGCAGTCGCACACCACTGCCTACGCCATGCTGATCGGTCTTAGAGGAACGTATCCTCAACTGAGCCCAGTCTTTGGCAACACAGACATCCTCGAGTTCCAGTGCCCTACGACTTGCATCCGCCTTAGACAGCATCACAAGCTCGCTGATGCGGAGCGCTCCAAAAAATGCCACCGTTGTGGCTGCATGGAACAGGGCTGCCTCATATGCATCAAAACAGAGGCAAGGCCAGCCCCGGGCCAACTGGGTAAGGACCCCTGGGGAAATCGGGTGGCGGTCGTCCGGGCAACGCCCGCGCTCGCGCACCCACCCCTCCAAAACATGTCTCACACGGAAGTCAGAGGTGCTGTCCACATGACCCCCCACCTTGGCCATAAAAGCCAACGCTGAAAGCTTAGATGCTATGGTGCAAGGTGCAAGGCCCTGAGAATGCAGGTAAACCATGAACCGCAGAACATGGGTTACCGGGATCGGCCAGGTTCCTGGCAGTTGAAATTGGGTACAGAATGCCCTGAAAGGATTAATTGCGTGGTGATACGCCTTACGGGTGCGTGGTGCTAGCGACAGGCCAATCGCCCGGTTCACCTCTCCTTGCCAATGGTCCATATCTCCTCCGGGAGTGGCGAGGGAAATTCCTCCGCATCCGGGGCCAAGGCACGGAACCGGGAGATCTGTAGGCGGGACAAAGCGTCAGCAATATCATTATTAACCCCTGGGACATGCCTGGCCCTGAACAGTACGTTGAGGCGCAGGCTGCGCAACACAAATTGGCGCACTAGGTCCATAACCCTGGGCGATTTGGAAGTCTGTGCATTGACAATGTGGACCACAGCCGCATTGTCACACCAGAAATGCACGACCGAGTTGGACCACTCCTGGCCCCATAGCATCAAAGCACCCAGGATAGGGAAAAACTCCAGATATGTGAGATCACGCAGGCGACCCGTGCCTGCCCAGGCCGGTGGCCACCCACCATAGGCCCACTTCCCATTGAAGTACATCCCATAACCAAGGGATCCCGAGGCATCAGACTGAATCTGAAATTAAGGGGAAGCCAGGAGGTCACGCCTCCAAAATGAGACCCCATTGAACTCCCTCAGGAACTGTAACCAGACAAGCATGTCTGCCCTGATACCCCGGGTAAGCCTAACCCTATGGTGAGGCCTGGATAATCCTGCCATAGCGTCGCACAAGCGCCGGGCAAAAGCCCTGCCCGGTGCGACCACTCTGCAGGCGAAATTAAGGTGACCATGCAGCACCTGCAGTTCTCTCAGTGATGCCTTGTGCTTGGCCAACAAGTCCGAGATAAGGGCCACTATCCTTGACACCTTATCCCGCGGTAACCTAGACGCCTGCGCTATCGTGTCAATCTCCACCCCCAGGAAGACTAGCTGTGTAGATGGGCCCTCGGTCTTTTCGGGCGCTAAAGGGACACCGAGTTCCTCCATTAGCGTCTGAAATGTGTTGAGGAGACGTGTACACGTGTCCCAGCCCCGTTCACCCCCGAATAAAAAGTCATCCAGGTAATGGGCTACAGACCGGGACCCTGACCTGCGGACGAAAGCCCACTCTAGGAAGGTACTGAAACGCTCGAAAGCCGAGCATGATATGGAACAGCCAAAAGGCATGGCCTTATCAAAGTAATATTTGCCCCGAAATTTGAAACCCAGCAATTCAAAGTCGCCTGGGGGCACCGGCAAGAGGCGAAAAGCCGACTTAATGTCGCACTTAGCCAGCAGCGCACCCGGGCCACACGAGCGCACCATGCGCAGCGCGTGGTCAAAAGATGTATACCTGACTGAGCAAAGGTCATCAGGGATAGCATCGTTGACCGATCGGCCGGCTGGGTAGGACAAGTGATGGATAAGGCGAAACTCGCCTGGAGACTTCTTGGGAACCAAACCCAGGGGCGATACCTTAAGGTTAGTGAACGGGGGTGCAGGGAAAGGGCCGGCGACCCTGCCCGCATTGACCTCCCTATTAATGCTGGCGGCAGCCACCTCCTCCCTCCCCCTAAGGGACAAAAGGTTGGGGGCATCCTGAGGGGACCTATCACCCATGAAAGGAATACGGAACCCCTGCCTAAAGCCCTGAAGGAGATAATCTGCATCCTCCCCCTTCGGGTACAATGTGAGCCAACGCTCCAACATGTCCACATTAATTGGGGAGGGAGCCTTTCGGTGAACCAGCTCCATCTGCGGCAGTCTTGCCAGCCCACTGTCCGCCCCTCCCTCGGCCCCGCGTCCCTCCAGGCCTGGGACAGGCAGAGGCTGCATGGGGGCCCGCACAGGTGGGACACTCATGTTTGTACTTGCAATTCTTCTTATTGCAGGAACCATTAGACGAGAAAGTCCAGCACAGCAGGCGGGCTGGAACCCCCTGCCCCGCCACCTGGCGGGGAACCTGTGCTGGAGCCGCTCGCTGGACCGCATGTCCACAGTGGTATCTTTCCCCTGGCGCGGGGCACGTGGGCGTCATGTACAGAAGCCAAAGCCTCTGGCATGGCTCATCCCACCTCATCTCAGGGTGCAGGGGAATTCGCATACGGAATTCCTCGTCATAAGCCAACCACGACGGGCCCGGAAAGTCAACCATCGCCCGATAGATGTTGTCCAAATACTGGACCATCGGAATTGCCAAATCCGGCCGGGCCCTCAGGTACACCGCCATGTAGATGAGGTAAGCCGGCAGCCAGTTGGCCCACGTTCGTGGTGGCTTGCGACAACGTGCCTGTTCCTTATCCTTCTCATCCTGCCCCTCCCTCTCTTCCTTGGTGGGCTCCCTGTTTAGGAGTGAGAAGATATCTACATACTCCCCCCGCCATATTTTCTCTTTGGTGGCCTGTGCCAAGTGGTCACCCAGTGGCAAGGAATAGCCCGCTGTCGGTAAGGCCGAGACAGGCACCGCAGAAACTGCGGGCATCTGGAAAGGGGCTTGGACTAGCCCAGCCACCCCCAAAACATTCCCCACAGGGTAGGAAACGCTCCCCACCCCGGGGCCCTGGGTGGTGGTTGACGTCGCCTGGTGGTGCGTAGGCGGCTGTACCGCCGCACCACCCACGCGAGGCCAAGGCCATTGGAAAGCCCCCCCCAACGTGGCCACATGTGTAGGTGCACTAGTTTGGACCGCATACTCACATGCTGCACCCCCGCGGGCCGCCCCCACCGGGGGTTCCGGCCCACTGGGGGCGTCGGAGCTCACGACCGCCGTAGAGCTCGTCACCGGGGCCTGACCCGCACTGGCTTGCTGGTTGGGGAGCTGCGAGGCAGTGGCCAAAGTCGCACCACGCGCCTCAAGCTGCTCGACCCGTCCCGTCGTCTGCCGCTGCCCAGCAGACGACGCATCAAAATACACCCCAAAGGGAGCCCCAGCGTGGCTGGCCCGAGCCAGGGAAGCCTCGAGGGCCGCCACGCGGGCCAGTAAGGCCTCCACACTGACGTGGGGCCAAGGGCCAGCCGGCCCGCCTGCTATGGGCATGGGTACAGGTCCTTGCACCCCGGGGCGCGAATATGGCCATGACCCCACACCCAGGCCCGGTAGGGCCGATGCTGGCACCTGCCAAGGAAGGGGACCACACCACCCACCAAGGCTGGAAGGCCCCGGAGTGAGCTGCGCCCCTATAGAGCAAGGCCCAGTAGAGTGGGCACCAGGAGCGGCGTCCGCCGCTTGCGGGCCGCGGGCCGCAGCCCATGCTGGACCCCTGCTCGGGTCCCCAGCCTCCGGCCAGGGGGGAACAGACCCCATCCCATCGGTCCCGGTGGGTGCCGGCAAAGGCGGCTGCTGGGGAGGCGCAGCCGCGGTCCTCCGACCCGGATTGCGCCTCCGGACCGCACGAGCCGCGCTCGCGGCCGCCTTCTTCTTCGAAGGCATCTCAGTCGAACCTAAGGGAAGCCGAAAAGAGAAAGGGCAGCAGCCAAAAGGCTTCCCAATCAAGGTAAAAGCGACGGAGTAAGAGGGAAAAACTTCTCCGCTCCGTCGCTTCGCAAAATGGCAGCTCGGCTGCCTCGTGGCCACCCCTTTTATAAGGGAGCTGGCCACGCCCCTAACTACCCGGATGCCTTCGTCCCGTGGGGGGGCCCCCGCAAAGAGCGCGGCGGCCATTTTGGCGCCGCGCTTGCATTCTATTCTAGCCTCCTCCCACCAAACGCCCCGTACAAAGACAGCAATGGGACTAAGATGATATATTGTTTGCAGAGGCAAGACAAGTTACTAGTTTGGATAGTTAGCTGCTGGTCTGGTTCCACTTCCAGAGGAAGAAGATTTTCCATCTCACCTGACCATTAGGTTTAACTGTTATTTTTGCTTTGCTAGCAATCTTATTTAAAATGCAACAGCAATGCAATATCTAGCCATAGATTATTATTATTTTTATAAATTTTTGAAGTGGTAGCCGTGTTAGTTTGTGCAAACATATCAGAGAGCAAAAAAAAAAAAAACAAAAAAAACATTGTGGCACCTTAAAGACTAACTCCTGTATTTTAATGTTAACATTCGTGGCTCAAGTCCACTTTGTTAGATGAAGTAGACTTGATCCACAAAAGCTAACATTAAATACAGTGCAGGAGTTAGTTTTTAAGGTGTCACAAGTTGTCTCTCTTTTGTTTGTTTACTCTCTGATATTTTATGTTTTGCTTCTTCCTCAATTACCCTAGTTTTATAACATCTAAGAATTCTAAAGGATGTGGAGGCTCACTGTCTTTAATGATCTATTAAAAGTATTACTGAACCTAGATTTGTGGCCCAATACTCCATCAGCCACCATGGCAAAAAAATAAAAAATAAAAATCCAGCCTCCTCTTCTTTCAAATCAGGGCTGGGGACCAGGTATCCCACTGGATGCTACTTGCCTGCAACTTGCATCATCCATCTACATTGGCTGCCCTGGCTGAGAATGATGGGAGCTGCAGGTGAACAATACCTGGAAGGCCACATACAGTATTCCCTGTCCATGCCCTAAGCCCACCGCACATGAACGTACCTGTTACATCCTGACATGGTAGTTATATTCATTTTGGGCAAAAATAACACATAAGATTGGACTGAGAAACTGTTCGTTTTGTTTATCTGGCTTCCTCTAAGCTCCTGAAGACCTTCGGTCAGCATCAAAATTCAGCTCCTTCACTTGCATTCAGTAAAGCTCTGAGCAACCCCTAGCTGTCATCAAGTCAGTGCGTCAACCTCATTAATGTAAATACCAAAAGGGTATTCTGGTACAGGAGCTATAAATTACTAAAAGGAAACAAACTTAAATATCCCTAAACATCTGTGAGATATATTGATATCCTGAGGGTATCTTACATGTTCCCTGGACTGCAAGGAGATCAGATCAGTCAATCCTAAAGGAAATCAACTCTGACTGCTCCTTGGAAGAACAAATATTGAAGCTGAAGCTCAAGTACTTTGGCCACCAAAGGACTCACTGGAGAAGGCCCTGATGCTGGGAAAGATCGATGGCAAAAGGAGAAGGGGGAGGCAGAGGATGAGATGGCTAGATGGCATCATTGATGCAGTGGATAGGCTATGGAGGATGGCAGATGACAGAGGAGCCTGGTGTGCGATGGTCCATGGGGTCACAAAGGGTTGGACTAAACAACAACAAATCTTACATGCTGCTTTCCCCTCAATTCCACTTCCTTTTTTGGGCAGTTGTCCTATTTTTTTGTGGAATGCCCTCCTCTTAGACACCTGATTGGCATTGACACTAGCATCTTTTTGTCACCGTCAAAGCATATTTATTTAACCTGCTGGATGCTCTTCTGTGACTAGTGTTAAATACCTTTAACGGAGATTGGATTCTTTCCAACAGGGAGTCAAAAAGATCAATACCCTGTTTGTGTAGACCATTATTCACAAAATTGTCCACTGCCTCTTTAAAACCATCAGTGTTAATCAGCGTTGGTAAGATCTGGGCCATATCCGCTCTCCATCTGATTAAGTTCATCCTGCTCTCAGAGTCTGGCTGACCACAGTGTTTTTCACTAAGCCTCACTGTATGTGTCGGGAAGTTAAGTAAAAGATTTAAAGGAAGGTGGTCACTATCATAAAACAAAGAGACTAAAAATCGGTCTACATAACTAACAACCTCTTTTGAGACAATAAAATAGTCAATGACACTTTTTCTTTTCCCGGACCAAAATGTGTACTCTGCAGGATGGTCTCCGCGCGTTGTGCCATTCAAGACATGTAAATCTAGGCTGGACAAAAGTTGATATAGAAGACAACCAGCATAATTAGATTTTAGGTCCTTTGATTGCCTTTCAAGAAGAGGTGCTGTTAGATCACGAGGTCGATAAGTCATAATACAACTATCTGACAGTTCCAAGGCAACGATGGCCGCTGTCGCCAGGTTTGCATGGAAATCATCCTGCATTCGCAAAAGTATGGCGATTCATGTCTTTTGACCCCAGTAGTGCTCAGTAAATAGTGAGCCTCCAGTGTTAAAATTTGCGAACGTGAACTTGGGACAGTCAGACTAAAATAAAATACTATGGTGTGTATTATAGGATTCTCAAACAAATTTTTATTTTTAAATATTTTACTGTATATGCTCGGTGTGTCGGAAATCCTTTTATTCTATATGTGATGTCAGAATGGTTGTGTTATCTGGTGTACTCTGTCTGGCCTTTGGCTGTAATAATAAAGATTTGAAGCATATTTATTAGAGCCTTTGGAGTTTGGGAATCTTGACCTGCACAGATTTTAATGAAAAGGTTTCAACATTTTAATATCTTGATTTTATGTGTTTAAATTGTTTCTTTAAAATTATGTTTTTAAATTGTCTTATGTGGCTTTGTATCAGGCCCTGAGATCTTGCAATATAGGGCTGAAGAATAGCTCAGTGAGATAGGTGGGAGTTCAGTTCCTTACTGTGTATCCCAGAAGAGCCGGTCTCAGTGGTCTTGGACAAGCTGCACAATCTCAGGATGCCCCCAGAAGAAAGGAACAGCAAACCATTTATATGCTCTACCTAGAAAACCCTGGAAAGAGTTGGCATGAGTCAGAATTGACTTGATAGCCCATGATTATTATTATAAATGTTTTAAACAAGCAACCCAAACAAACATGAGTCAGTGAGATTTTCTTCTGAGTGAAAATGCATGAAGCCACATTATTTGAGATTACCCAGAAAGGGGTATTTTGATAGGTAATGCTTCCTCTTTTACTTAACTATGAAAGGTACCAGAGCTTTGCACCACCACCACCACCACCACCACCACCCGGATCACCTGTCTGCCCTAGTCTAGAACTCCCTCATCATCAATTAGGGCTGAGGCAGTTTATTTAAAATGATGCTAATCTGAAGTTATGGATCAGTAGAATTTTGATACTCGCTCCTGCCAACCTAGCAGTTTGAAAGCAAGAAATTGCAAGTAAATAAATAGGGACCACTTCTGTGCGCTCCGGTGTCTAGTCATGCCTGCCACATGACTACGGAAACATCTGCAGAAGCAGACAGCGCTGGCTCTCCAGCTTTGAAACAGAGATGAGCACTGAACCCTAGAGTTGGATACGACTGGCTTTCGAGCAAAGGGAAAACTTTACCTTTACCTTTAAAGTTCTTCTATCAATTGTGTAGGTGGCAGTACTGGTGGTAAAACAGCATTTTTCTTCTTTACTTCTTTTACCTCTTTGGGTGTTGAGGGAGATACAAGGTTCTTGTTGTTGTACTTATAGCAGCCTCCACCAGCGTGGTATTGCAGTATGTCTTTCATGCTATTTTTCCATCTTCCTCTGGGTCTGCCTCACCATCTTTGTCCTTCTCCACTTTTCATATATGCATTATACAGTATGGAATTCCAAGATATTCTCTCCAAATAAGCAAACATTTATGTAATTATACAACTGCTTATACCTGGACCATAGTGCAAACACAGTATAGCAACATTCAATATCCAATGAAATCTTTGAGTTACATATTGCCTGCCCCAATAAAGATAATAATTTTAAATATGTATGGGAAGAGCTTAGGTTTCTATTGCTTGATACCTCTAGCTTTCTGTTTATTTATATGGTTCAAATTTCTATGCCGCCCAATCAGGCGAACCCGACTCAGGGTGGCTCACAACAAAATTAAAACATACATATTAAAAACAATTAAAACCCCAACATACCCACCCACCTATTAAAACTAACCACATTAAAACTGCCCGCATTAAAAAGATGGTGGCTTCATTTTATAAGCCAGCAGGCGGGGGCCACTCTTCCATCTGAGCCCCTGTTTAAGCAAAATTGATATCTCCTCCCCATGTATACAGTTGAGCCAAAATCTTTCAAAATACATTTTTTCAGAATTTTCTCCCAAAATCCACAATCTTGTTTCTAGCTGTCACAATCCTCCATCTCCTGCCTCCTGCTGATAATGTCAGAACAGAATGGACGCATACAAAATGGTACTCAATATGTCAAATTAGAGCTTACTGCTACCAGGAAAGAAAGAAAGAAAGAAATTTTCTGCAGCTATTAATGAGGGTGAAACCCACATCTAAGAAGACTAGAAAATGTCTACATCTTCTCAAGAAACTTAATAAAATAGTTCTCCACTATTTCTCTACTCACAAATATTGTGGATAATTCAGAGAAGCAAGTAGCTAGTTCTGCTTTATATCAAACATTTACTGGAGCATGACACCCATTTTAATCACATTATTCATCTTGACCTCTCTGGGATATGCAGAACAACTGCCTAGTCTGTCTCTTACATATGAAAAGATTAATACTATTGTTTTGTTTTCCAAAGACAACCCAGGTTGCCTAGTACCTGTTGAGCAATATCAGTCTGCACTGGATTTAACCAATAAAAGCTCATACTTCATCTTCACAGTATGTGCAAATAATCAAAAGCATGGAGACCAAAAGACAGACACCTTTTCCTCTTCAATGCTTCCCCTGCTTTTGCCAAACTAAAGTAAGAATATAAATGTAACCTTCTAAGTTCAGCTCACTTAATTAAGTGAGTAACTATACATTAATTTACTAGGCTTATAAAATGAGAGAATTTTAATTACTATACAGTGGACCCTTGATTAATGATGCATTCAAATAGCGTCATTTTCTATTAACGACGCTACTGACACACCCCACGTGAGCATTCGAATAACCACAAAAAAGTCGTTATTCGAATAACGATGGCAAAAATACCGTTGTTATTCGAATAATGACATTTTTGTCGTTATTCGAATAACGACAGTATTTGAATAACGATGGTATTTTTACCATCGTTATTCGAATAATGACTTTTTTGTCGTTATTCGAATAACAACATTATTTGAAATGTGATGCTACTTGGGGAACCAAGTAACGTCATTAATCGAGGGTCCACTGACCTATGCCCTTTCTCTCCCAAAGTGGCTATTTTCTGTGGAGATTGAAAGCTTCTAATTTTTTCATATCGGGATCTGAAAGGATCCCCCCCCCAAATAGAATCATGAAAAGATGGATGGGGGGAGATATATTTGTAGGTGGTTCTTCAGTGACAGACAGGTGGGAATAAGAACATAACATAAGAACATAAGAACAGCCTTGCTGGAACAGGCCACAGCCCATCCAGTCCAGCATTCTGTCTCACACAGTGGCTCACCATTTCCTTCAGGGTATTCCCAAGGAGATGCCTTCACCTGCTTAGGATTCCCTGGAAATGGCATTGAGAGATATCCTGCCTATCTCTCCAACCCGGAGGTTGTCCTTAGGTAGCCATAATTATAGCCATTGATAGCCTTGTCCTCCATGAACTTGTCTAATCCTTTCTTAAAGCTGTCAAGACTGACAGCTGTCACCACTTCTTCTGGCAGGGAGTTCCATAGACCAGTAATCCTCTGGGTGAAAAAGTACTTTCTCTTATTTGTTTGAGAACTAGTACCCAAAAGTTTCATGGAGTGTCCCCTAGTTCTAGTGTTGTGCGATAGGGAAAACAGTTTTTCCTTATCCACTTTGTCCACACCGTGCATGATTTTATAAACTTCAATCAGGTCACCTCTTAGACGCCGTCGTTCAAGAGTGAAAAGGCCCAACCGTTGCAGCCTCAGAATGATGTTCAGGGTGAGGTAACATGCTCCATATTGTTCCCTCTCCATAATCATCCTTTTTAAAATTATTATTTTTACATGGCTGAGATTAGCGGTATATCACTCTGTCACCTTATCGCTGTCTTTGTATTTATCTCCTGCCATCCCCCAAACAACATCTATGAAAGAAAGTGCAATGAATATTGAAGACATTCCTAAAAGGAACAATGGTGTAAGAGGAAATTTAGGATGAAATAGAAATTACCCAAGGGTTAGACTTTTCTGTAAGAGTGATGATTCTGTACTCTACTATACCACTTAAGCACTAGAGCACCTCTGCAAGAAAAAAGAAATTGAAAAACATCAGGAAACCTATAATGGAAAGGAGCAATTGTGAAAAAATGAAATGGGAAACGTTCTTCCAATGTGTTTGAAATACTGGCAGCTATTTCAGAACACTGTGCAACCTTTCAAACTCAAGGGGCAACACAGTGGACAATAAAAGAATTTGCAAAGAGAGATCACACAAAGAAGAAAAAAGACGTAGTTGGGGCCACAGGATACTTATGGATACTTAAGGACAACCTCCGGGTTGGGGAGATAGGCAGGATATCTCTCAATATCATTTCCAGGGAATCCTAAGCAGGTGAAGGCATCTGCTTGGGAATACCCTGAAGGAAATGGTGAGCCACTGTGTGAGACAGAATGCTGGACTGGATGGGCTGTGGCCTGTTCCAGCAAGGCTGTTCTTATGTTCTTATGATGGAAGGGGGGCTGTGGGTTGGTTTAGAATGGCAATTGCATCACATTGCATCACCAGTATGGACAGTGAAATGCCAATCAAACCCAATGTGAACAATAATTATGACTCCAATCAATTTCAACAGTTAGTTAAGCTGCAAAATAAACCACAGCAGAACTGAATCACTGAAAAGTAGCATCCTAACTTCAGGCTTACATTTATAAAACATTCTCTCCTTCTCACTTGTGCTGGCCTATCCAGGATTTGTGTACTATAAGCAAGATAACCATTTAATCTCTGCAGAGATGTTAGCTTTAATAACTGTGTGACACTTTCAGTCTGAATTAAAACACCTTCTTATGAAATAAAAATAACTGTTGTTTTTAGCAAAGCCACCAGCCTCTGAAATAACAATGTTTTAAGAGCTTCATTTTGTAAAGCATTCTCTCAAATTTAGCTTCTTTTAACATCAGTATGACAGGAACTGTAGGGATGACCCAGCCTTCACCCCCAAAGTACCCCAAGTCTGCCCCAAGAAATGCCCATAGCCCACAGCATCTAGCAGCTTCCAAAGGGGGGGAGGCTAGGTCGCGCGTGCTGCGCGACCTGGGGTCATATCAACAGGATGCAACCACAACAACAACAACAACAACAACAACTATTATTATTATTATTATTATTATTATTATTATTATTATTATTATTATTATTATTATTATTATTATTATTATTATTATTATTATTATTATTATTATTATTATTATCCAGCCATACTCGCACAAGTGTGACTCAAGGCGGCTTCCAACAGAAATAAATACAATATTCAGACATTATATACAATAAAAAATAATACATAAGTTATACTATATACTTTACAGATCAAAATAATACAGAAGCACAATATAAAATAAAATACAACAACAACAACAACGATGATGATGATGATGATGATGATGACAACAACAACAACAACAACAACAACAACAACAACAACAACAACAACAACAACAGAACATCAGAAACATCACACTGCCTATTCAACCTATACACAGAGCACATAATGCGCAGTGCAGGGATGGAGGAATCACAATATGGGATTAAAATTGCTGGGAGAAACATCAACAATCTGAGATATGCAAATGATACCACCCTAATGGCAGAAAGTGAGGAAGACCTAAAGAATCTCTTGATTGGGCTGAAGGAGGAGAGTGCAAAAGCTGGCTTGAGACTCAATATCAAGAAAACCAAGATAATGGCAACAGGCCCAATCAGTTCCTGGAAAATAGACGGGGAAGAAGTAGAAGCAGTGACAGATTTTACTTTCTTAGGATCAAAGATCACTGCAGATGGGGATTGTAGCCATGAAATAAAAAGGCAACTGATTCTTGGGAGACAAGCAATGAGAAACCTGGGGAACATAGTGAAAAGCAGAGACATCACATTGCAAACAAAAATTAGAATAGTCAAAGCAATGGTTTTCCCAGTGGTAATGTATGGATGTGAGAGCTGGACAATTAGGAAGGCTGAACGCAGAAGAATAGATGCCTTTGAAATGTGGTGTTGGAGGAGGGTTTTGAGAGTCCCCTGGACAGTGAGGAGAACAAATAGGTCGATCTTAGAAAAAAATTAACCCTGACTGCTCCTTAGAAGGTCAAATAGTAAAGATGAAGCTAAAATACTTTGGACATCAAATGAGAAGGGAGGATTCACTTGAGAAGGCATTGATGTTGGGAAAGGTGGAGGGCAAAGGAAGAAGGGGGAGGCCAAGGATGAGATGGCTAGATGGTATTATAGACACAATGGGCACAGAGCTGGGAGGGCTGAGGGGGATGGTGGAGGACAGAGGCGCCTGGAGAACAATGGTCCATAGGGTCGCAAAGGGTCAGAACAGACTGTGCGACTGAACAACAATAGAAGAAGGGGCAGCAGAGAAATGAGATGGCTAGATGGTATTGTTGATGCAATGGGCACAAGAGCTGGATGAGTTGAGGAGGATGGTGGAGGATAGGGATTGGCAATTATCATGGTGATCAGCTTTGGAAAAGATGCTGTTTTATCACTGTCTTTATGAGCAAACCATGCCTGCAAACGATTTCTGCAGAGGGCCGAACAGAGGGCTGAACATCTATGTAGTCAGCCTCTTTCTCTGCCTCACAGCACAGTGAGATGGGATCAGAAAGGTGAAGTATTTAGAACAAGACAGGCCCCAAGTGAGCCAACATGCACCTTTTTAGACCCTGACAGGAGCTTCTACTGCTTTAGATGTGACTGGCATGGAATTGGAAACAGTGGAAGATGATGCTTCAATTCGTCACATCAGCCTGATGTGTGAAACACAGATCAACCAAGTAACCAAGTCAACTGTGTAGACAAGACAGTTACCTTAATGTGTCTTTTAACCTCAGCATTGTCTATTTTTTAAAAATGAACAATTAAAACTTCTCCAAATGACACATCTGTCACAGTCATGATTTCCCCCCTTCAACTCCCAACTCATACAAGAGCAAACTACACTCCTCCAGTTTACAAAAAGACCACCAAGATCATTTTGACCTTTTAGCTTTCCTCTTACATGCTTCCAGTAAAGTAGGTTGCTTTCAGAAAGGTAGCAATTCACACATTACTCAACCTAAACTTCATTTTATCACTTTTCAATGATAAATCTTTAAAACCTTTCCTCTACTACAGCATTTGTCAGGAAAGGGCAGAAATGCCAAGCTGTACAAGTTGAATTACATTTCCTGTACAAAAAGGTAATGTTCCCTGGGCAGGATTCACCAGAGAGGGCCCTGAAATGTGCAGATTTGGGAGTTTGCTGTTTCCAGATAAAAAGAAGGGCAAGGAAGGGTGGAAAACAAAGTCTCAGTCTTGTCTTTTTGGGGATCAAGGAAAACTCACTGGGAGAGAGAAGTCTCAGCACAGAATCTTAGCATGGCAAGACTGAAATTTGCTAAGAACACGAAAAAAAGTGCAAATATTCCCCACATCCCTAGATCTTAATTATAGCAGAAGAGAAAAGATAGCAGAAGTTCATTTCAGTAGACAGTACACTTTAGATAAAGGTAAGGTCGCCCTTGCTTGAAAGCCAGTCGTATCTGACTCTAGGGTTCAGTGCTCATCTCTGTTTATAGCCAAAGAGCCATTGCTGTCTGTGTCTGCAGACGTTTCTGTGGACATGCGGCAAGCATGCCTCAACACTGGAGTGTACAGAACACTGTTTACCTTCCCACCAAAGTGGTCCCTATTTATCTACTTGCAATTTCTTGCTTTCGAACTGCTAGGTTGGCAGGAGCTGGGACAGTGACTGGAGCTCATTCAGTCATGCAGTACCCGGGAACCAAACTGCTGACCTTCTAGTCAGTGAGTTCAGTGTCTTAACCACTTGAGCCACTGCAGTCCCTGAAATGAATTTAATTTAGTTAGACATTTCAGCGCACTCCTACCTTGGGAATACACATTACGGACTTCAGTGGTTCACTGTTTGGAAAGTGTAGTGAATATTGTATTGCAAGCTTAATCTTCTTAAAATCTTTATTTAGTTGACACAACAGATATTTCCTGACACATTATTTTATTCACTCGTTTTTTTTGTTGACTGAAACTGGAAGCAGAAATTCTAAAATTTTGTAAGAGAAACTGTATTTGTGGTGTGTCTAAAATGATAGACAAACGGAAATTCCAAGATCCCAGCAGACTTGCTTTCACATAACTGAAATCTTAAGTTTCATGCAGCATTCTTGTGCTTCTGGTTGCATCTGTGACCACCCCTAAATCTTTCCCCAGTGATTCAACTAGTTCTGTACATTAAAAGAAATGGATGTCAGATAGCATTATAGGGAAGACTGTACATCATGAGACATGTTAAAAGTTACAGTAGCTACTGTATCCTGTGAACTGTAGGTTTGTATCTTGAGGAAAACAACATACAGTAGTAGTAAAAAGGGAAGGAGGGAAGGAAATCACAGATGGCAGTCAATAAGGCAAAAATCCATCTATAAAGTATTAGCTGAGAAATATTGGAGTTACTTTCTTATAGAAGAGCAGGTATAGAAGCAACTTACAGTAGGTGATTTTTGGCTATTCTTCTTTTAACTTCTATGTTAACTGAAATCAGTTGCAAAACACAATAACAAGCACACAGCCCAGCAGACCAAAGAGAACTGAAAATAAACATTTTAGCCATGGCAGTCTAAGCTCTACGTAAATTAAAAATCTGTCACTCCTCACTGTTTGTGTCGACATCTGATGTGAAGATGCTCTTTTTGTCTTCACCTCCAAAATACTTAGGAGAGGGGGGGAGGTGCCCAATTTCACCTCACAAAAACCCTGTAAAGCACATTAATCTGAGAGAAAGAGCACCTCACTCAATATCGTCCAATAAATTAGGTACCTAAACAAATATAGCAGGCTGTCCCTCGCAGCTGGCATAAGACATTTTGCTGTGTGAGGCAAATCAACAAATCATGCCATCTCCCCAAGCCTATCTGCATAATATCCAAAACTTTGACACCAAAAGCAGAAAATGCCATAAACATCTCTCCTATCACTTTTCTACAACACTTAACTAGACATACTTGTGGAGGGGGATTTATTCATATTCAATTTGAAATTTAAAAAAATCTTCACAAAGGGGATTAGAAAAAGTGGAGTTCCTATAACACAAGTAGTTATAACACAATTCCTGGGAAACACATACAGTATCACAAGAAACCACCAAATAAGGCAAACATGCCAACTTCTTCAAACCAGTCACATGGTTCTATTAGTTTTATGACTTCACTTTGGAGAACAAAAACATATTTCTTAACAAGATCATTTCCCTGATTGGATTTTGCTATGAATTTTCCCCTCCTTTCATCTGTCAAGTTCTGCAATGTCTGTGTTTTTAGCAGAGTTTGTTTATAACAACCCTGGAGAAAACCTAGAGAATGGAATTCACATGCACCATATATAGATGCAGAGTAGTATACAGTACAATTATATACCTATCTACTCAGAAGTAAATTTCATTGCTTACTGCATAGTAATTCAACACAGGATTGCAGCCTATTGGTCAATGTCTTGAACAAAGACTAAGGAAGAACATTTCAACTCTCCACTGAAGCTCACTGAGTGACTATGGATTATTAAAGGTTCTTCTCTTTATCAGCCTACCCGATCTTACAAGGCTGTGGGATTTTTAAAAATGCCAAAGAAGGGGCCACCTACATTGTTTTGGGATGCTTGGATGAAATGTGAGATAAATTGAAATAAAATAAATAAATAAATATGCAATTATATCATGCATACTGTCTTGAGCTCTTTGGAGGAAAGGTGGCATAGAAATGAAATGAAATGAAGTAAGTAAGTTTAGTGTAAGGGACCAAAGACAATGAAACAGCCGAAGGGTTGGCTTAACACAGGTTTATTGCATGATGATCCGGAGGAACATGAGGTAATGGCGGATGGGTAGCTCAATATATACAGCTGGCTATACATTTGAATGTGGCTCGTCGACAGACTATTGGTTGCTGCCTGCGTGACGTCGTAGGAGGTCACGCCCTTCTTGACCAGGTGAAGAGGTGGCGGGGAATCTTCCCGCGCTGCTGAACCAGGTGAATATGAGCCAAGAGAGCTGGACGCTCGCTACTGCCCTCTGGTGGTCACTAGCTCGCGTCCCCTTATCAGGTTTACATTGATACAGCTGATGGTTATAATGTTGCACACAGAAAGGTTACATTGATAACACATGGCAAAGGTACATTGTTAAAGGCACAGCTTTACAGAACACAACAGTAAGTAAGTAAGTAAGTAAGTAAGTACTACAGTGACTCAAGTGGTTAAGACACTGACTGGGAGGTGGAAGGTTAGCAGTTCAAGACCCAGGTATTGCATGATGGAATAAGTGCCTGTCTCTGTCCCAGCTCCTGACAACCTAGCAGTTCGAAAGCAAGAAATTGCAAGTAGATAAATAGGGACCACTTCGGTGGGAAGGTAAACAGCGTTCCGTGCACTTCAGTATATAGGCATGCCTGCCACATGTCTATGGAAACGTCTGCAAATGCAGCCAGTGCTGGCTCTTCTGCTATAAACAGAGATGAGCACTGAACCCTAGAGTCGGATACGAATGGCTTTCAAGCAAGGGTGACCTTTATCTAAGCAAGCAAGCAAGGAGCAGTCTGATTGCAGGCTGCCTTTTTAAAAAGGAATTAAAGCAGGGATTCCCAACCTAAGGCCTGCCATTTCATGTGGCCCCTCCACGGGCATTTGAGAAACAAAATGGCTGCCCCTTTAAAGCTATTGGGACAAAATGGCCACCCCCATTGTGCAGGCAGGGGAAAATGGCCAACTGGCCATGACCCGGCCACCAGCTTGAAAGGTTGGGAACCCCTGAATTAAAGTGTCATCTCAGTCTGAATAAAGAAGTTTGCCTCTCTTGCAGAGAGATGTAAATAGCAGTTCAGCATGCTGGGCAGTCCTTTCTGTTTGCTGACTCCTAACAGAGCACAGCAGAGGAATAAACTGAGACAGACCCCAGCGAATTAGCAAACAAAGGTTTGGTGAGGGAGTTCAGCAGGGAAGGCCTGTAATATCTTCTTAATATATACATTGCTTTGTTTTTGGAAACAACTATATATATATATAACCACAAGTCCCAGCGAGCACTGTGGCAGGCCACAGCCAATCAGGGAAGCCAGAACGAACACAGGAGAGGTGGGCCACAGCCAATCAGGGAAGCCAGAATGAATGCAGGGGAGGCAGAGCAACGGCCATGCAGCCAAAACAGCAATGGACACTGCATGCGCCGAGCGCGGCCGCGTCACCATCATCCTAGAACCCCAGCGCCCAGAGCAGAGTGGCCGAAGCAACATGGAGGCTGGGCATGGGCTGAGAAGGCCGCAGAGCCAGGGAGCCAGAGGCGGAGTCATGGGCCCCAAGAGACCACGGAGGCCGTGCAACAAGAGATGGCAGCATTGGCGACGGAGGCCGTGTTATGTATGTACAATGTTGCTTTAAGAAATGTATGAATATAACCTGACCACAATCACAATGTAGCCCAGCTGTTAAAGGAACGCGAGTAAGCTGCCCATAGAGGGCAGCTGCGAGCGTTCAACTCACATGGTTCTCATTCCTCAAATCACCGGCAGCCGCGGGAACTTTCCCGCACCAGCAAACTATCACGGAACAGGGGGCGTGACTTGGAACGACATCACGCCGGTAGCAGCCAATGAGCTACCGTGCTACAAGATTCAAATGCATTGTACTACTGTATATAATGTGATGTATCTCCGCCATTACCACATGTTCATCCTGATCATCAACCAATAAACCTGTGTTAGTCCTCACTGCGACTCCTTCTTTGTCTTCCGTGCAAGACACTAAATTGGCGACGAAGGTGGGATCAATGGCGAATCCCAAGGTCAAGCCTTACCAGTTCGATGTCAGCGAGCCTGAACAGTGGGAGCTCTACGAGTGCCAATTCCGGCACGCGATGGAGGCCGCAGGCGTCGACGCCGCCGCGAGGATGCGCTCCTACTTCCTGGCCCAGGTGGGGCCGGCCACGCTGCGCATCCTGATGAACCTGGTGGCCCCCAAGAAGGTAGAAGAGGTGCCCATCGACCGCATGCTGGGGCTGCTGGGCAAGCATTTCCAGCCTCCCGTGTCGATCTTCCCGGCCCGGGTCACGTTCCACCGGCGAGACCAGCGACCGGGCGAATCCGTGTCCGCCTATGCGGCGGCCCTCAGGCTTGCAGCGGTGCACTGCCAGTGGGACGACCTAGACCAGGCTCTCCGAGACCGCATGCTGTTTGGCCTGAGGGATGAGGAGCTGCAGCGGAAGCTCATGACCCGCGACTACCGCCTCACATTCAACGAGGTACTGCGGGAGGCCCAAGCGGCCAAGGCGGCCAGGAGCGGGGTCAGAGTGTTCAAGTCCCGAGGGGCCACGTCCGAAAGGGCCAAGTCACCAGTACAGGTGGCCCGGCGGACACCAACGAAAACAGCCTGGCGGGCCCCCAAGCCGCCCGCCGGCACACCAATGGCGTCCGAGGAGTCGTCCACCACGGCAGATCCCTGCTCCAGCGAGGACGACGATGTCCAGCGGGTCAAGAAGCGAGGAGAGAAGCGGCAGACCCGTGAGCGGCAGGACTGCCGCTGCGACGGTTGTGGGGCATCCCACGACCGCACAAGGTGCCCGTTCCGGAAGGCCGAGTGTCACAACTGCGGCCGAAAGGGGCACATCGCCCGGGTGTGCAGGCGCGGGCGAGTCGAGGACAAGGGCAATTCGAACCATCCCCAGACGCACCAACGGAAGGCGGCCGGCACCAGGAAGGTCTCAGACGACCACAGCAGGGCAGGCGTGAACCGCGTGGGCCTGGAGCACCGGCGTTTTTTCGTTGAGGTACAGTTACAGGGGGTCCCAGTGAGGATGGAGATAGACTCGGGGTCGTCCTACTCCATACTATCCCAAAAGGAGTATATGCACATTCCCCCAGATGCGCGGCCCAAGTTGCGGGCCATGAGGTCACACCTACGGGACGTACAAGGGAACGGGATCCCAGTGTTGGGGGTGGGGAACTTCAAGGTGAAGTTCAAGAACTACTCCGAGAAACTGCCCCTAGTGGTCCTCAGGGGGGGAGGTGCTGCCTTTTGGGAACGCAGTGGTTCGCTCCCCTTGGAATCGAACTGTCTGGCATTAATGCCATAGAGACTGACCCAATGCGGGACGTGTGCAACGCACACCCGGACGTTTTCAAGAAGGGGCTCGGGACTTACAAGGGGCCCCCAGTTTCCTTTGACCTGGATCCCGAAATCCGACCCATCCGCCTCAAGCCCAGAAGAGTGCCTTTCGCCCTCAAGGACAAGATCGAGGCGGAACTGGACAAATTGGTGGGGCAGGGGATTTTGGTTCCAGTGGATTCGGCGGAGTGGGAAACGCCGATTGTGACAGCCCTTAAATCAAACGGGGAGCTTAGGATTTGTGCAGACTATAAGTGTACGATTAATAAGGCCATTCGGCCAAATGCATATCCGGTACCCGTGGTCAGCCATTTACTGGCCACGCTTCATGGGGGGAAGTGTTTTGCCAAGGTAGATCTGGCGCAGGCATATCAGCAGCTCTCTGTAACCCCGGCTGCTGCCGCTGCGCAAACGATCGTAACGCACAAGGGGACATTTAAGGTAACGCGCCTTCAGTTTGGCGTGAATTCGGCCCCCGGAATTTTCCAGTCCCTCGTGGAACGCCTTTTAAAGGGGCTTCCAGGCGTCCTCCCATACTTCGACGATGTGTTGATAACAGCGGGGGGCGAGTCAGAATTAGCGCAAAGGCTAGACAGGGTCCTTTCAATATTCGAGAAAGCGGGCCTCCGACTGAGACAGGACAAATGTGTTTTCTTTGTGAGGGAGGTTGAGTTCCTTGGGTTCAAGGTAACCCCGGAAGGCATCAAGCCCTCCGAGTCCAAGGTTGCGGCTGTGCAAAACGCCCCTCGCCCCACCACGAAACCGGAGCTGCAGTCATTTCTAGGGCTCCCAAATTTTTACCATTCCTTCCTGCCGAGGAAGGCATCCGTTGCGGAG
Source organism: Bradypodion pumilum (assembly GCA_035047305.1). Taxonomy (NCBI): domain Eukaryota; kingdom Metazoa; phylum Chordata; class Lepidosauria; order Squamata; family Chamaeleonidae; genus Bradypodion; species Bradypodion pumilum. Next base: position 97,647,072 of record JAWDJD010000001.1, read on the forward strand.
CCACTGCACGCGCTATTGAAAAAAGAGGCGGTTTGGCGGTGGGGTATAGGCAAGAGAGAGCTTTCAGGGAGCTAAAGGCACTTCTATCCTCAGATGCTGTCCTGACCCATTTTGACCCTAAGAGACCAGTAGTTCTAGTCTGTGATGCGTCCCCAGTGGGGGTGGGGGCGGTTCTATGCCACGTGTTGGAGAGCGGGAGGGAAGCCCCGGTAGCGTACTACTCAAGGTCCCTCTTGAAGGCCGAGCGCAATTACGCGCAAACGGATAGGGAGGCCCTAGCCATCATCGTGGGAACGAAAAAGTTCCATGACTTTTTATATGGCCGCGAGTTTACGGTAGTGACGGATCACAAACCACTTCTGGGGATCTTCACTACCGGCAAACCCACACCGCAAATTCTATCCCCCAGGATGCTGCGTTGGGCCATCTTTCTCAACGCCTACCAGTATGAGCTGGTCTATCGCCCAGGGAAGGAGATCTCCCATGCGGACGCGCTGTCCCGATCTCCCCTCCCAAGTGTAGGGGACCCCACATGCGAGGTAGAGCAGGACCACCAAGTCCTGCTGATCGAGTCTCTCGACTCACCCCCCATTCTCCCGGCTGACCTCACCAAGGCCACAGCGGCCGATAAGACGCTGGCCCAAGTTAGCTCCTGGGTGAGGAAAGGGTGGCCCACTACTCCCCCCGAGGAACAATTCAAGCCATTTGTCAGGCGCAGAGTAGAGCTTTCGTTGGAAAGGGGCTGCTTACTCTGGGGCCAGCGGGTAGTTATCCCAGAGAAGCTGAGAGCCAAAGTACTGAAGCTATTGCATACCAGTCACCCCGGGATCGTGCGCTCCAAGGCTCTGGCCAGGAGTTTCTTTTGGTGGCCCCAGATAGACGTGGATATAGAACGTTTAGTGGGCACGTGCGAGAGCTGCCAGAGCTCTCGACCCGAGGAGTCCCGGTTACCCCATAGGGAATGGGACACGGCCCGCGGGCCATGGTCCCGGATTCATGTTGATTTCGCTGGCCCTTTCCGCGGGGCCATGTTCCTACTAGTAGTCGACTCCTACTCCAAGTGGTTGGAGGTAATTCCCGTGAACAGCACCTCCTCTGCGACAACCATTAAACAGTTGCGCAAGCTGTTTGCCTGCTTCGGCCTGCCAGACGTCCTTGTTAGCAATAACGCTAGTACCTTCACGTCCGCAGAGTTCAAGACGTTTATTGAGCGGAACGCCATCAGGCACATTACCGCTGCCCGTTTCACCCCGCCACAAACGGTCAGGTAGAGCGCCAAGTGCGCACTACGAAAGACGCACTGTGGCGCATGGGTCCCGGTGAGTTGAACCTTCATCTGTGCCAGTTCCTCATCTGCTACAGGACAACCCCCTTAGCCTCAGGATTTTCGCCAGCCAAACTCCTCATGAGGAGGCGTCCGGTAACACTCTTTGACCGGATGGATCCGTCCAGGGTGGAGGATGAAGGGAGAAATATAAATATAGGGGTGGATAGCTCCAAAAGTTTTTCGGTTGGGGACCCGGTCCACTGCAGGAACTACTCGGCCTCGGGGCCAGCGTGGGTTCCAGGGACAATCATTGAGCAGACGGGGCCAGTATCCTACAGGGTCGAAACTAGCTCGGGTCTACTCTGGAGAAGGCACGCCGACCAACTCAGAAGGCGAGTCACCAGTGAAGGGGAATCAGCGTTAGGGTCCTCCCCCACCCGCATTACCCAAGGGGGAGACACGGCGGAACCCGCGGATACAAATGCATATCCTGGGTTCTCGACCACAGAGGAGGATACTTTGAAAGAGAGGGATCAGTTTGATTATGATTATGAGTTGCAGTACCAGGGGGTGTAGCGGAGTGGTCCCCCACCCGTCCTAGCGAGAAGAGGGGTTTCAGTTCAGCCCCTGGTACCTCCAGTCCCCCCAGTCCTTTTGTGTTAGAATATACCATAGCGCCAGCTCCCCAGAGACAAACACCCCCAAGACAGGCAACGGGGGGGGAGTCCGCCCACCACAGTCTCTAGAACTCCCGGGCAGGTAACGGGGGGTGGCGAGGCCACGAGGGCCTCTTCGTCGGTCCCGAGATTCGTACTGGGGGGGACCCCAAGCTCCTCAAGCGGTAGGCAGGGGTTCACTTCCCAACTGTTCATTCCGTTCCCGTCCCCCAATGCAAGGTTACCGCGGAGCCCACACCAGGCAACTAATGAGTCCCCCCTTTCCGTTGCAGGACAGGACTCCGCAGAGCCAGGCTCCCCTGTGTTAAGTCAAGCGGCCGCACGCCCCAGGCGCATGTGCGGCAAGCCACAATGGTTGAGGGACTTCGTCCCATCCTAGGGGGGAGGGATGTTATGTATGTACAATGTTGCTTTAAGAAATGTATGAATGTAACCTGACCACAATCACAATGTAGCCCAGCTGTTAAAGGAACGCGAGTAAGCTGCCCATAGAGGGCAGCTGCGAGCGTTCAACTCACATGGTTCTCATTCCTCAAATCACCGGCAGCCGCGGGAACTTTCCCGCACCAGCAAACTATCACGGAACAGGGGGCGTGACTTGGAACGACGTCACGCCGGTAGCAGCCAATGAGCTACCGTGCTACAAGATTCAAATGCATTGTACTACTGTATATAATGTGATGTATCTCCGCCATTACCACATGTTCATCCTGATCATCAACCAATAAACCTGTGTTAGTCCTCACTGCGACTCCTTCTTTGTCTTCCGTGCAAGACACTAAAGGCTGGCAGAAACAGCCTCACAAAATACCACGCTGGGCCGCGCACCACCCCAAACACATTCCTCCACTGCGGTCGATGCAGGGGAGGCCCCAGGATAAGCCTGGCAGGCCTCGACGAGCGCCTGGGTGGCAGAAGTCATGGAGGAAGGAGAACCCTCCCTGGACCCTACAGGCAACCCAGGACAGCCCACCAAAACCACCACCACTGGGCCTGTGGAAGTTTGATTTAGGCAGATTGAATGCACACGAGCCGGCAGGCAGGCTAAATGCTACTTTATTGAAACATAGTCAATCTGTAAATGAGGCAATAGCGGAGCCTTGCCCCCTTATATAAAACACTGTACATTTGAATTTGGCTGAGAGGCACACCATTGGTTACAGGCATAGTGACGTCCTTATGATGTAGTCGGACCCTAACGCTGACTCGTGAACATACCTGCTGCCCCCCATGGCTTGTGTGTCTGTGACTCTGTGTCTGTGGCTCTTCTCCTAAGCTGGTTGGCGTGCCTCTGCCACAAGAAACCCATCCCCGTCTTCACTTGGTGTTGTGTTTGGAATATTGTGCCTTTAAGTAATGTAACACTTGAATGAGTGGATATAACAATCATCAGCTGTAACACTGTAACCCTCTGTATTAGGACGCGAGCTAGTGACCACTAGGGGCAATAGCGAGCGCCCAGCTCACATGGTTCCAATTCCCCAAATACCTACAGCGCGGGAAGATTCCCGCCACCACCTCACCTGGACAAGAAGGGCGTGACGGGGAGTGACGTCATGCAGACAGTAGCCAATGGGCTATCGAGGAGCCACATTCAAATGTATAGCCACAGTATATATTGAGCTGTTCATCCGCCATTACCACATGTTCCCCCGGACCATCATGCAATAAAGATGTGTTAAGCCAACCTTTCGGCTGTTTCTATTGTCTTGGTTCTCATACACTAAAATTGGTAAGACACGGGCCCCGTTTGTTCCACCATGCTCCCAGGCACCCACGCTGGCCCTGCAGCTGCGTAATTCCAGCAGTACACTTGGTTGCCTGCCCAGAACACTTTCCTTTGTTCCACTTCCACATTCGTACCTCTATCCTCCACCCTGGTTGGATCTAAACAGTCAAACAATGTCATGGGCCTCCTCCACATCAGAATTTCGGCGGGAGACTGCCCCGAAGCAAGCAGGGTGACTCTGTAACAGATGAGGAATTTGCAGAGCTGTAGCTCTAGATCCCCCGGAGCCATCCTCCATAGCGCTTCCTTTGTGGTGTGGTCCTGGCGCTCTACCTGGCCGTTTGTGGCAGGGTGAAACGGTGCGGAGGTTATGTGCCAAATCGCATTCCATTCGAGGAATGCCTGAAATTTGGCGGATGTGAACGTGGTTGCGTTATCCGAAGTCAACACGTCGGGCAGGCTGAAACAAGTAAACAGTTTCCTCAACTGTTTAATTGTGACTGCAGAGAAAGTGTTGCGCATGGGAATGACCTCCAGTCATTTTGAGAATGTGTCAACTACGACCAAGAACATTGTTCCCCGAAAGGGCCCTGCAAAATCTACGTGAACCCTCGACCATGGCCCACGTGCCATGTCCCACTCCCTGGGGGTAACCTGTGTTCCTCAGGCCATGAGCATTGGCAGCTCTCACACGCGCCCACCAATTGTTCAATGTTCTTATCTATGTTGGGCCACCAGAAATAGTTCCTTGCCAGAGCTTTCGACTTCACGATCCCCGGGTGGCTCGTGTGGAGCAAACGGAGCACCTTGGTTTTGTAAACCTTGAGGATCACCAATCGCTGGCCCCAGAGGAGGCATCCTCTCTCAAGCGAAAGCTCGAAACGTTTTCTAAAGAATGCCGCAAGTCCCTCGGATGGGGACGTTGCGGGCCAGCCCTTCTTGACCCACACGACAACCTGAGACAGCACTTTGTCTTTTGAGGTTGCCCTGGCAATATCTGTGGGCACAATGGGGGGCAATTCGAGAGATTCGATGAACAACACCTGGTGATCCTGCTCGACCTTGCACTCGGGCTCTCCCAGCTCCAGAAGGGGGGACCTGGAAAGCGCATCAGTGTGAGTGATGTCTTTCCCTGGGTGGTGCACCAGCGTGAACTGGTACGCATTTAAGAATATCACCCACCTTAGCATTCGCAGGGACAGGATCTGGGGAGTGGGCTTGGACGTGACGAAGATTCCTTAGGAGGGGCTTGCAGTCCATGACAATGGTGAACTCCCTCCCATACAAGAAATCATGGAATTTCTTTGTCCCTGCGACATCGCGAGGGCCTCCCTGTCTGTCTGAGCATAGTTGCACTCCGCCTTTGAGAGGGATCTCGAGTAAAACGCAATCGGTGCCTCCCTCCCATTCTCAAGCACGTGGCAGAGCACGGCCCCTACTCCCACCGGCGAAGCATCACACACGAGTACCACGGGTTCCCTGGGATCAAAATGAGTTAATATCGCCTCGGAAGAGTGAAGCTGCTTTAACTCCATGAACGCCCGCTCCTGACCTTCCCCCCACTGCCAAACTGCATCTTTCTTTAACAGGCGGTGCAGGGGCTCTGCCATGGATGCCTTCCGTGGGAGGAACGAGTGGTAAAAATTGAGGAGTCCCAAGAAGGACTGCAACTCCGACTTTGCGGCCGGTCTGCACTGCCACAACCTTGGATTCCGATGGCTTTACCCCATCGGGGGTGATTCGAAACCCCAGAAACTCAACCTCATTTGCATAGAACACACATTTATCCCTTCTCAGGCGTAGCCCAGCCCTCTCGAACACCATTAAAACCTTGTCTAACCTCTGGGCTAGCTCTGGGTCATTCCCAGCTGTTATCAGAATATCATCAAAGTAGGGGAGAACCCCGGGGAGACCCTTAAGAAGGCGTTCCACCAGTGATTGAAATATCCCAGGGGCTGAGTTCACACCGAACTGGAGGCATGTCACCTTAAGGTAACAATCGTCTGAGCAGCTGCTGCCGCAGGTGTGACTGTTAGCTGTTGATATGCCTGTGCTAAATCCAATTTTGCAAAACATTTACCCCCGTGTAATGTGGCTAGTAAATGGCTAACTACCGGCACCAGGTAGGCGTTGGGGTGAATGGCCTTATTAATTGTACATTTGTAATCAGCACAAATCCTAACCTCCCCGTTGGATTTCATAGCAGGAACAATCAGTGTCTCCCACTCTGAACCAAAATCCCCTGACCCACCAATTTGTCCAATTCCGCTTCAATCTTGTCCTTTAGTGCAAAAGGCACTCTTCGCGGCTTGAGCCATATAGGGTGAGTGGAAGGGTCTAAATCAAAGTCCACTGGGGGGCCCTTGCACTCCCCAAGTCCCTTTTCAAAGACACCGGGGTGTGCATTGCACACATCTTGAATTGGATCAGTCTGGACGGTGTTGATGCCAGTTAACGTGATGCCCAATGGTTCGAACCATTGGGTACCCAGGAGGCAACTTCCTCATGAAGTTCTTGAAATGGACAGTGAAGTCCCCCACCCCCAGGATGGGAATGTAGTTACCTTGAACGTCTCGCAAGTTCGTTCTGAGGGCTCTCAGCTTTGGCCGGTCCTGAGGGGGTATCCGCAGGAACTCTGTCTGCGAAACTATGGAGTAGGGGGTGCCTGAATCCACCTCCATTTTAACCTGAACCCCCCGTAACAGTAGCTTCACAAAAAAAACAGGTGCACCGGTCTGACACGTGTCTCACCACGGTATCCCCAGCGTGTACTTTGCCGATGGCCTTGTCATTTCATCCATGGTGGCTGGTCCGGTCAGGGTCTCGCCTCCTGTGGTGCCTGCATACCTTCACGATGTGTCCCAACCTACCGCAGTTGTGGCACTCTGCCTTCCGGAATGGGCATTTGCTCCGGTCGTGTGAGCCCCCACATCCCTCACATCACTGGCTCACCTCAGTGTCTCGCCTCTCGGACACCCTTTTTCTCACTTTCTGCACCTCTGGTTCGCTCTCGCTGTATCCTGAAGAGGACATCGCGGCAGCTGCAGCAGCTTGCGTCTCTCGTGCACGTGGTTGTGAGCAGCTGTGGGCTTGCACAGCAGATGCTGAACTTCCCGGGGCAACAGGCCTCACCCTGAATGCCCGCACCCCGTCCCTTGCTGACTTGGCAGCCTGCACAGCCCGCAGATCCTCTTCGAACGTGAGGTCCTCGTCTCGGGACAACAGTCTCCGCTGGGTCTCCTTATCCTGCAGGCCGAGTAGAAGATGGTCTCGCAATGCCTCACATAGGTTGGCTCCCCACTGACACAGCGACATACTCGGCTACAGTCTCTCCCAGCCATTGGTCACGCCGGCTGAACACCATTCTCGCCAGGAAAATGGATCCCTTTGGTTGAAAATGTGTCTGCAGAGCAGCTAGGATTTCTGCCAGCAGTACTGTCTTGAGCCCTCTTGGCATCAGAAGGTTCTTCGCTAACTCCAGCATCGGCAACCCACACTGGGCCAGTAGACAGGTTCACTTTTGAGCTTCACCCTCTATCTTCTCGGCATCCATCGCGTAGAGGAATTGTTCTTCGTAAAGTTCCCATGACTCCAGTGCGGAGATGTCGAACAGAGGTAAGGAGACCCTGTGGGATGCCATTATCCCACCTTCATCGCCAATTTGATGTAGGCAGATTGAATGCACACGAGCCGGCAATTGGGCTAAACATTACATGAGGCAATGGCGGAGCCTTGCCCCCTTATATAAGACACAGTACATTTGAATTTGGCCCGGAGGTGCACCATTGGTTACAGGCATAGTGACGTCCTTATGATGTAGTTGGACCTTTGTGCATACCTAACATAGCTTCACCTGTGACGGAAAGGTTTCCCGCGGAAGTTACCATTGGAGGAAATGGAGCCACGTGACGCTCCGCACAACTGTGCTAACGGCGAGCAGCTGAACTGCATGCATACACAACAGGAAGCCACTCCCATGACGTGAAATGCACACAAAAAGACCCTCCCACTTACCTTGGAGCCTCGACCAGCGACCTCAATGACAGGCTACAAAAGCACAAACAAGGGAGGAGACGGGCAATGGAAGAGGCGGCGAGTCATCAGCGCCCTGGAACATGCCCCTGGCCACGGCTCAAACAGCCACACCGAAGGCAGGACCATGCCACCACCCATGGACTCCTGCGGCTGCCCTGGACACGCAGCCATGGCCACAGACCCACAAACCATCACACCACCAACGACAGGAGGCAAGGGGACGCAGTGGCGAGAACTCCCACAGAGTCCCCAAACCCTTGCGACCGGGACAGGAAGCAAACCGTGCAAAGGACCACCAGGATCACCCCGCCTCTGCCCCACAGGTAATAAATGCCCCCGAGCACAGCTGGGCACTTCTGCTAGTTTATTAATAAAATTATATATTAGTGGACTTTCCCAGCAACCTCTAAGAAACTAGGACGCTAAGATACAAACAAAGTAAAGCAAAAATGCAACAGAGATTATGGAGGAAAGAGGCTCCTCAGTATGGTGACCTACAAGGTGTGTGCAGTATTTGTCTTCATGCCTTAAAACCGTGATGGCAAACCTTGGCACTCCAGCTGTTCTTGGACTTCAATTCCCAGAAGCCCAAGTCCCTGTGAATCCACATGAATGGGTTTACTGCACAAACACTTCTGGGCCTTTTGGCTAAAATCAAGTGTAGTATCTGTTCTTGGAATTGAAGTTCAAGAACATCTGGAGTACCAAGGTTCACCACCACTGCCTTAAAACAACACAGCATACACAGGTCGCAAGTGTACATTGGTATCACCATTGAAAGAAAAGGTGAAAGAACTGGAGAAACAAGAGGCCAAGCTTTAGACTAAAAGAGAAGATGAAAAGTACATAGACAAAACTTTTGAACTGCAGCAGTCAAGGGAGGCATTGGACATGAAAAAGGCCCTGGTGGTGCAGTGATTAAGCTGCTGTACTGCAGGCAGGGATCAAGTTTGACTCAGCCTTCCATCCTTCCAAGGTTGGTTAAATGAGTACCCAGCATGTTGGGAGCAAAATGGTAATTAACTTGTGAACCACCCAGAAAATGCACTAAGCACTATGGGGTAGTATCTAAGTGTAATTGCTATTGCTATTTTTTGGAATAGTAGCCATGTTAGTCTGTGGTTCAGGCATATCAGGAAAAAAAACCAAAAATAATAATAATAAAAACACTGCAGCACTTTAAAGACTAACTGCTATATTTTTACTGTGAGCTTTCGTAGACCAAGTCCACTTCTTCAGACAAAGGAGTAAAATTTCCAGGTATGGTTTATATACACCCATACCTGTCAAGCGCTGCTCCAGAAAATACGGGACCTGCGCAGAAGGCTTCTGCACATGCACAGAAGGCTTCTACACATGCACAGAAAGCTTCTGCACAGAAGGCTTCTACACATGCACAGAAGGCTTCTACTCATGTGTAGAAGGGTTTTGTGCATGCATAGAAGGGTTCTGTGCATGCGTAGAAGGGTTCTGCGCATGCATAGAAGGGTTCTGCGCAGAAGGGGATGCACAGTAACTACTTTTACCCACCGTCAAATTATGGGATGGCGGCAGCTCCGGGCGGGAATGGAGAAAAAGCAGTGCTGGATTACAGGAAATCCTGGCCAAAATGGGATACTTGACAGGTATGTGTACACCAGATGCTGGGGTCAAGATGTTACAAGGTAAATGGGTTACAAAGTAATGAGATAAAGAATAATCAAGCAGAATGACAGATAAGCATGCTTATCAATACAGCTTCCTACAGCTAGCAGTAACAAATGATTGTTCAGATTAGTTTTAAATGTCCCCTTTTCAATCTTAAAAGTGTGAAGTTGCCAAGCAGAGCATATGCTAATGAGTTTAACCTCTTACTGGTTTAACCTCTTACATGTGTGAGCACATCCTTTGCCTGAAGAAATGGACTTGATCCATGAAAGCTCACAGTTAAAATATAGCAGTTAGTCTTTAAAGTGATGCAGTGTTTTTGTTTTTTGTTTTCTTATATGCTATTGCTATGTTCATTTATATAATCATATGTGCATTCATTCAGCACAGGCACATCTATATGGAAGATTATGCAAGATTCATACTTCTGACTAACTGGGATATTAGTTTTTTTATTATATCTGCTGCCATGTTGTTTCTGATTTACTGTGATCGTAACTGGGTTTTCAAGATAAGTGAGATACAGTATTCAAAAAGTGGCTTAGCACTGTAGTGCCACCAGTGAGGCTCCCTAGCTAAGCAAAGATTTGAACCCAGATCTCCTGAGTCTTTGTCCAACACTATTCATCACACCAAATATACAGGATGTTAGTAAAGATGCTCGAAAGCCAGTCGCATTTGACTCTAGGGTACAGTGCAGGAAGAAGGTGTGCGGTATCCGCGAGCACAATTGGCATACTGTCCCTGACAGAGGCCATGCCATGTGAGAACGCTCCAGGCCTCTGGGCTCCGAGGGGACAGAAATTGGGGAGCGGATTAATAGTCATAAGATTGATTCACCCATATCTGACCTGACAGGCAGTCCGAGCAGGAGGAAACTGAATGTCTAACTAAGCGGTTAGGTAATAGATAATATCGCACCTGCGAATTACCCCAAGCCCTAACGTCAACATCGGCCATATTTATTCCTGGATTAGAGTGGAACAATGAAGTTCCCCTGTCAGTGTTTATTTTAGTTAATTAACTTCCCCGGGAGAGGTTCCCAATTAACCCATGTAAACATGAGATGCGGTTTCTGTCAGATGACGATTGTATCACACGCAGCCCTTTTGCCTTCTATATATTCTATGATTTTCCCTGAATAAATCACTGGTCTTCGCTCCATCTTGTCTCGTGTCGTTACTTGACCAGTCTCCTCCGGGACCCAACAGCCGCCTTGCGGTCCCAATCCAACATCTGGTGACCCGCGACGTGATTCTACTCGAGAGTAAGCGATCTACGCGGTCCGGTTCTACGCTAGAACCGTGTCTGATCACCCCGGAGGACAGCGTGGCAGCCCCAGTCGGAAAGCCATCCGATCGGGAAGACAGCTACGCGGCGAGGCATCTCAGAGAGGCATCCTACAGCTTGCTCCGGCAATCGCGGCGGTTGCAGCACGGAAAAATGTGTTCCGCTCAGGGTCGGCTGTGAACCCCTGACAGCGCAGAGGCCACCGAGGGCTGTGGCAGCAGCCCACGCTCCGAGCTCTACCCAGAGATTCGTCATGCAAAACCTATTGCCCGAACTTCAGACGCGTCAACTCATTCCAAGAAGGAGACTTCAAAGGACCGGCAGGTAATATGGGGACTTCTCCTCAGCGGCAATGTCCGTCCGCTCGTCAAAGAATTCATGTAGAGGAATTCAAGGCCCTGGCCAGGGTATACCAGATAAGCTTTCACAGTGGAGAACTAGCACGACTTTTGGTGTTCTTGAGGGAACACTGCCTGCTTTACCCAGAAGTAGGCACGTTAACCCTTCAGCTTTGGGATCAGATAGGAGTCTGCATTCAGCAACCCCCGAGAGCTCCAGATGGCGTAATTCACACATGGAGCAAATGTAGGAAACTCTTAGCAGAGGTAGACCCAGTCCGGATAGAGACCCAGAAACCCCCAGCGCAGTCAGAGCCATCAGCCCCAGCGGCTCTCTATCCGTCATTTCAGCTTAAGCAGGGCAGTGTAGGGAGCATTCCCTCAGTGACAGCTGCAAACGTCACTGAAGGAATTCATGGCATGAGAAGCCCTGGCGCTTCTCTGACAGTTAAAAGTTCCCTGCCAATTAAGAACTCCATTCAGCGCATGGGTGAGGAAGATCCATTCACGGGGAAATTGCCAGTGGCAGAATTAGCGAGCACCCAGCTGCTGTGTTCAGCCTATCTGAAGGCAGACACACGTTCAGGCAGACAGACTATTGTCTACCTGCCTACTCAGCGTCCACTGCTCACGGAAATCTGCATGGCCCCTGGCCACGCAGGGCTCCAGAGCAGACCCATTGCCACACTCAGGCGCAGAGCAGTGCCAAAACCCCAAGGCGCCTGCTTCCAGTGTGGAAAAATGAGACACCTTAGAAGAGAGTGCCAATCTAGACCAGGCAGATCTTCAAAAGGTTGTCCAAATAAGCCTAAAACCAAATGGCCACGCTGGCACTGGAGGGCGAGACAGCACTGAGATCCAGGAATCCGGCCCTCCGGCATGCATCTGGCCCAGACTAGAAAGGAGGCAGCCATCGCCCTGGCTATGCCAGAGGAACCATCCCAGCAATAGTACCCCGAGCTCTCCCAAGGCACAGGCAGAACCTACTTGTCTCACCTTGGAGTAGCCCAGAGAAACTCACCCCTAAGTAGAAGCACCCAGATGGTTGTGATAGCCAGCTGTGTATAAGTCATCTCCTCATGTGTAGGATAGAACACTGCAGATCAGGGGAGGAATGTGCGAATGCGTAAATAAATGTGTGTATGCGTGGTGCACCACTGAATGTATGACTGCAAGAACTGTGTATGATTGCAAAAGCCTTGTCTCTATGACCACAGTATGATTGCAAAGTGTTCCTTGTGTGTAACTGCATGGTAATGTCACTGTGAAATATGTGTTAAACAGTTTGCACTCTGTTCATGGGCAGGAACTATTTAAGGTTTGAGAAAGCATGGTGAGCAAAGCCCCTTTGCCTTGCCTGCTTAGCAACGAAAGCAGGAGGGGGGGAATCCTAACCTGCAATAGGGCAGGGTGACCCCCCTTCTTCCCTTGAGACTTTTTCCTTTGTCAAGGGATTAAGCCACTCTTGGAAACCGGTTTTGCAATCCGTGCCACTCAGGAAAACAGATTTTTCTTTTCAGAAGCGCGATCTGAAAACAAAAATCACTTCTATAAGTTTTCCTAACTAAATCATAAACTATGGGGCCCCTCCCTACGTCTGTGTTTCTCAAACCCCCATCTCTGTGTTTTAAGGTGTTTGAATGTCCCTTAGCGTCTTTAAGTCACATATCTCACTAGGAATGAGAGAATTGCATTGTCTTCATGTGTGTATTGTAACCTAGGTTCTCAACCTTTTAAAGTCAGGGGCCAAGTCCCGCGGCCTCAGGCAGCTCTGGGGGTCCGGGCAGCATCCTGCCCTTCCTTCGCCACACAGTCCTTCTTGGCTTGGTGGAGGTAGTGGCAGAGCAACGTGGGCCGCATCTGGCCCACTTACCCACATCTGGCCGCAGGTTGAGAATCGTTCTAACTCTCCTTCATTCTCTTAAGAAAGATGTTGTTCTGGTATTTGACTTTAATCTGTGTAAAGTAACTCACTCATTGTACCCCTTTCACAGGAAAAAGCATGCAAACATTCTTGTGCTCTGTATATTCAGAAAATGCTTAATCGTTACCTTTTTACAGGAACAAAACTCCTCTCCAGGCCTTAAAAGTAACCAATTTATTTATTTCTACAGTCTTAATTTGCTTCCTTTCACAGGCTTCTGAGTGAATTACTGGTAGGGATTCCTTAACAGGAGGATCCCAGCCAGTTGTCTTAATTATCTGACCTAATCTGATTTTGTTATGATAAGAATTGTTGCATTCTCATTGTGCTAACTTCTGACTTGTCTTTCCTCCTTTCCTCCTTTCGCCATTGGAACTCCCTGCTGGAAATGTTTAACCTGTGTGTCTTTTCATTTTTGTGTATTGTTTCCTTACAGCTGGCACGTCATAGCTGGCTTGTTTTTAATAAGTCTTAGTCTGTCATTTTAAGTATGGCACCTGGCCCACAGCACCCTCTCTATTTGAGCAGACACATTTCACAAACTCCAGAGCACAAAGGGAGGATTAGTCCCTGAGCTCCTGAGAATGTGCAGAGTGCCACTCATTAGCCAGGACTGCCTAGGACCGTTTTAAGAATACAGTGAGGTCACACTTTCAATCAGATACAGGCATTTTCAGGCCACCCCTTTCCTTTTTTGCTGCTAGTCTAAGCACAGGCAAAAGGCTAAGCCAGCATCTGGCACCCTTCTCACAGGAGCACAAGAATAGCTCCAGGAAATGTGCGCACGCAAGCCATGGGCGGATGTGCGCAGGGGGGCCTTCATGAGAAATTTACCCAAGGGAAGCCTGGCACGTCATGCGCCAAGGTTTGCCATAAGACCCCAGACTCGTCTCGCTTCCAATGCAGACAGTCACCTTGTGTGAATTAATGTCACTGGTTCCCCTTCGGGGGGCTAGGACAGTTTTCACTTATGGGGGTCGCATATATTAGGTTCTTACCTGGCAAGAGGACCAAGCTTGGCACACGCTCCTGACTCTTCCGCAAGCGGGCAGAGTTGGCAGCCGTGAACCTCGCTTTGTGCACCTTTGCCAAAGAACGCTTCAACATAATTACTGACAGCCAGTATGTTTGGAATTTGCTTCACAGTCTACCGGGAGCGTACATCACTCCCACAATAGACAAGAACTTGCTGAGTCTGTTTCTCACAACTCAATTTCACTTGCGGAACCGCACCAAAGCGCTCTATGTGGCCCACATCAGAAGCCACCAGGACTTGCCTGGTCCAATTTCTGAGAGCAACAGCAGAGCAAATGCGGCCGCAAAGGAAATTTAGCAATGGTCAGTTTTGGGAGTCTTCACAACTCCAATTCAGAGTCATGTATTCTTTCATCAGAATGCCAAAGCACTTGCAAGGCAGTTCAACCTGCCACTTTCCCAAGCCCAAGGCATAGTCCGTTCCTGTCTGCATCGTGCAGGGGCGGTAGGGGGGGCCTTGTGGGGGGTCAACCCACGAGGGACAGAGGCCAACCAGGTGTGGCAAATGGACGTCACATGCCCCACATTTTGGCAGATGGCAGTACATGCACGTTTGCATTGACACTTTTTCACAGTTTGTTTGGGCTACAGCACAGAAGGGAGAGACGGCTTCCGAGCAGCATCTCCTTTCCCACAGCCATGGGCGAACCTCGGCACATGAAGTCCGATGACGCCCCAGCTTATAGCTCCAGGCAGCTGGCCACCTTCATGGCCACCTGGGACATTAAGCACACCTTTGGCGTTCCATACAATCTGCAGGGGCAAGCGATTGTGGAACGGGTCTATCAGACGCTTAAGTCCTACATTGACAAAGAAACAGAAAGGGGGGAACAACATCCCATAGTTGCACAGCAATTGCTATCCTATAAGTGCAAAAACTAACTAACTCTTTCAGAATTTTTATCTCCCAAACAAGTCTCTTCCCCATGCAGGTCCCAGAGGCCAGAATCAGGCCCGGATGCCAAGTTCAGCTATTGCAAAGGATGGCACCAGTCACTGCCTTGGATGTCATCAGCTGTCTGTCTTCCTTTATGACTTACATCTCCAAAGACATTTCTATGAACATTTTGCATACTCAGTGCTACTTCTAAGGACCATGCTTTTCCACAAAACAAGACTTTTCCAAACTCAAGTTACACATGAAACCCCACCAAAAAGGGAAGCCTCATCTTCGGAAAGCAGCTGAATGTTCCTTATTGCTATTATTATCTGTAGTTGCTCCTTATTCATTCATGCCTTGTACAATGCTCCAGTTGGGATTTGCAAGGGACACTTGAATTTCTGTATACGTAGGGTCGTATATTGTTAATAACGGCCAGCTTCCACCAAAGGAAGCCAAACTGGCCCATGTTTGCACTGGCCCATTGCTTGGAAAGATTGAGCACCCGGTAGCCGGTAATCTCCAGCCATTGTAAGTTATCTCCATGACTTTCACACCTCCCCATAGGTGCTAGAAAGACATTTGCACAACACCAGAAGTGCAGAAATAGCTTAGAATTACCTTAGGAAAAACCAGTTCTGTCACAGTGAGAGATCAATGACACATCTCATTATCTTACCTTGCTACAGAAAGCAGTCTGGATTCAGACCCACAGTTCTGAAAACCAGGCAGCAGTCAGTATATTCAGCGTGCCAGGCTTAGCCATAGGTAACGCTCGGAGAATTGGTCAATTGGCTTGCGCTTTGGCAAAAGCCATCAACCACACCTCCTCGGCGTTAGCGCTGCTCAACCAGGAGCAGACAGAGCTTCGCCATGCCATACAGGATAATCGAGCAGCCATCGATTATCCCCTGTTGCTACATCATTTGGGTTGCGAGTCTGTCCACGGCATGTGTTGCCTTAATCTCACAGACAACTCGCATAAGGTACAGAGTCAGCTCACAGACCTCCATACCTTGGTTAAGTACACCAAGGAAGATGTTACGTGGGGGTGGTGGGATTCGTTATGGTCGTGGTTCCCATGGGGTTGGCTTCAGACGACACTCAAGGTGATTGTGGGGGTGGTAATACTGGGCACAACAGTGTGTTGTTTCATGCAATGTATTCCCTCACTGATATCGAGATGTCCCCCATGGAGGGAACCCCGAAACGTCATCCCCCTATGCCAGCTGATGCCACTCCTGCGCAGGGCCGTCTGTCAGGTCCATTCTAACAAGTAAAGGGGGAGTGCGGTATCCGCGAGCACAATTGGCATACTGTCCCTGACAGAGGCCATGCCATGTGAGAACGCTCCAGGCCTCTGGGCTCCGAGGGGACAGAAATTGGGGAGCAGATTAATAGTCATAAGATTGATTCACCCATATCTGACCTGACAGGCAGTCCGAGCAGGAGGAAACTGAATGTCTAACTAAGCGGTTAGGTAATAGGTAATATCGCACCTGCGAATTACCCCAAGCCCTAACGTCAACATCGGCCATGTTTATTCCTGGATTAGAGTGGAACAATGAAGTTCCCCTGTCAGTGTTTATTTTAGTTAATTAACTTCCCCGGGAGAGGTTCCCAATTAACCCATGTAAACATGAGATGCGGTTTCTGTCAGATGACGATTGTATCACACGCAGCCCTTTTGCCTTCTATATATTCTATGATTTTCCCTGAATAAATCACTGGTCTTCGCTCCATCTTGTCTCGTGTCGTTACTTGGCCAGTCTCCTCCGGGACACAACAGCCGCCTTGCGGCCCCAATCCAACAAAGGTGATACCTTTATTAGATCACTGAGTGTTCATCTTCGTTTACCAGTATACAAAACAGGTATGAAATCTTAGAGCAGGGGCTCCCAACCTAAGGCCTGCAGGCCCCATCCCTCCAAGGGCATTCAAGAAACAAAATGGCCACCCCCTTTGAATCTGTTGGGACAAAATAGCCAGCCCCATCATGCAGGCAGGGCAAAATGGCCATCCGGCCCTCGAAGCTGGCTGAGAGAGCGTGACCCGGCCCCTGGCTTGAAAAGGTTGGGAACCCCTGTCTTAGAGATATAAGCCCTACACAGATGTTCTCCTAGAATACGGTTAGAGTTTTATACAGAGAATTTTAAGTATTATGTTGCTGTTAACCTTTTACATTAGTTACTCATGATAGCTTCTTAATATTTTCTCTAAAATCGTTGATTTAAAACAGACTTCATGTCATTAATGCATGTATATTCCTACATTTCAGAAAAGTGCCCAAAGGGGTGGGGGACATTATTTAAACCAAAATTTTATGCTTTAAAGTAGAGTATAACCCTCAAAACAAAGAAATTCAGTCCACAAATCCCAACCCTCATCCTCACTCAAAACACAGGCACTTTGGTATATCTTTTTGGTACCTCAAACAAATAAGAGAAAGTACTTTTTCACCCAGAGGATTACTGGTCTATGGAACTCCCTGCCAGAAGAAGTGGTGACAGCTGTCAGTCTTGACAGCTTTAAGAAAGGATTAGACAAGTTCATGGAGAACAAGGGTATCAATGGCTATAATTATGGATACTTAAGGACAACCTCCAGGTTGGAGAGATAGGCAGGATATCTCTCAATGCCATTTCCAGGGAATCCTAAACAGATGAAGGCATCTCCTTGGGAATACCCTGAAGGAAATAGTGAGCCACTGTGTGAGACAGAATGCTAGACTGGATGGGCTGTGGCCTGTTCTAGCAAGGCTGTTCTTATGTTCTTACCTTAATTTTTGTCCCAATGGAATGTTACAGCATGATCCCACTAGCTATACAACTCCCTGTTTAGCATATCATGCTGAAGAGAAGAGCTGAAAAGAAACACAGGCTTTGATAATGCCAGCATACATAAACTACAGATGTGCAAAGCATTCTATCTTGAGTTACATTTAAATGTTACATTTAAATGTTTTATTTTGTTTTATTGTATGGGGAAGGGTTTTTTAACTTACGTGAGCTGCCTTGGGTCACTGAGGCAAGAAAGGCGGCTGTACAAATCAAATAAATACATAAATAAATAAATACATAATCTTCAGTAGTTCAATCTAGTTGATCCATATTTGACCATTAAGGGAGACTTTTTGTCTATAATGGACTTAACCCTAGGTAAGCAAATTTTTATCTTTAGGAAATCAAATAGGAGGTTAAGGTAAAAAAAAAAGTCCATGTATCCAATGAAGAGATGAGTGGTTGAACAGAATTCTTATTTTCCTTGTATTTGGGTTTATAGCCTCAACCATAACATTTTTGCTTTAAAGCAATATTTATTTTTCTCTTTTGGGAATTCCTCTGAATTTGTGGAATGCAATCTAGAATTTACTTGGACCAGAACTTGAAAAGTTGTTTTGGGATCTAAAGGTCCTAGAATTTCTATTCCACTAAGTAACTTTTGGAGCCATTCTACATGTGGGATTCTTAGAGTTATATAGGTCAAAAAAAATTAAACTAGTCTAGATAATGACAAGTTCTCTTATGAACTTGCAAAATCCAAATGCTTCTGGATTTACTGAAGGGATGATATTTAGGAAACCATGAACAATTCTGAGAACCCTACACAGTTCTTTATGTGATGAAACCAGGAATCAGTTCCTACAGTCATGAGACCAAAAGTTATGTAGTCCAGTTAACTTCCTCTTTGTCTCAACTGCCACACAATTAGAAGGTCATGTGCAACTCATCTTCTTCTAACTGCTGCTATGTTCTATGCTATGTTCTAGTAAAACAAGCCCTAGTTTTAATAACAAACCCATTGCTCCATTATTTATTTCAACAAATAGAAGACAAGATCTGATCAGTAAGAAACAATACTGTCAATGAAATGCAGAAGTAAGGTGTTATAACCAATAAGTCATATACTGTATAATAAATTATTTTTTAATAATGAAAACAAGTATAGTACATTAGATAGATAGATAGATAGATAGATAGATAGATAGATAGATAGATAGATAGATAGATAGATAGATAGATAGATAGATAGATAGATAGATAGATAGATAGATAGATAGATAGATAGATCTTTATTGTCATTGTCCTGCACAGAACAACGAGATTGGTGTAACATAACTAGAAATGATTTCCTTCATTTTATATTGCAACTATAAGAATACTTTTATAACATGCATTAGTTTGTTTTGTATTACATGTCATTATAAGTTTTAAAAAGTAATTTAAATGTAGCTAATTGTCCTCACTCATTACATAGAGGCTGGCTGGACAGTTCAGTGGTTTAGCAACTGCAGCAAGTGGATTCCATTTTAACAGGGCTGGTTTCAGTACAGCAATTTGCAAGCATACCATATCTCAGTGTTTCCCAACCTTTGGTTTTTTGGACTTCAATTCCCAGAAGCCTAAGTCAATCCCCCGAAGCACTGATCAGCCAATGTACTGACTTAGGCTTCTGGGAATTGAAGTCCACCAATGTTCCACAGAACATATAATAGTTTGGGAAACACTATCTGATCAAAATCAGGACCAGGGAGAGGGACCAAATGGTCAAAGCACCTCCACCCAAGTCTTAGGATTCTGAAGCTAATCTATATTGTGGCTCCATGCTATCTATTGCAGCTTCCTCCCCACCCAAAGTTCTGCACAAAGGCAGAGCAATGGGACTAACAGAATATGTAGTTTGCAGAAGCTGGAAAAGCTACTATTTTGGACAGTTAATTGCATGGAGTCTGGTTCTACTACCAGAGGACGACGATTTTCTATAAGACTGCTCCATCTCACCTCACCACTAGGTATAACTATTTTTTTGGCTTTGCCAGCAATCTGGTTTCAAATACTATTGTATCTAGCCATGGATTTTTTTTGTATGTTTTGCTCCTTCCTCAGTTATCCTAACTTTATAACATCTATGCCTGACAAGGTATTTCAGTGGCTTAGTGGTTAATAAGCTGAACATGATAACTGGAAGGTCAGCAGGCAGTGATGCACTGAAGCAGATCATGTCCTGTTCGGGAGAACCGGTAGCGGAAATTCCCCCAGGCCATGCCCACCTGGCTGACCACACCCACCTCCATACCCCTTTGTGTTGGCCATGCCCCCAGATTTGGCCCCGCCCACAGATTTTGCCCCACCCACAGATTTTGCCTTGCCCACAGAGGTGGTAGTAAAAATTTTTGGGAGTGCATCACTGTCAGCAGATCAGCAGTTCAAGACAGAGTGAGCACCCATCTCTGTCCCAACTCCTGATAAAGTAGCAGTTTAAAGCAAGAAATTGCAAGTAAGTAAATAGACACCACTTTGGTGGGAAGGTAAACAGTATTCCATGTCTAGTCTTGCCTGTCACATGTCCACAGAAACGTCTGCAGATGCAGGCAGCACTGGCTCTTTCACTGTAAAAAGAGAAGAGCACCAAACCCTATAGTCGGATATGACTGGCTTTCAAGCAAGGGCGACCTTTATGCCCTTTGGCAGTGAGTACATCTGGAAATTTAATGATATTAAGTGAGCACAACTCAGTCATTACAAAGAGCCACAGTTCTAGAGAATGGCACATCTGAGATTTAAGTACACCACTCTTCCATTGACAGCCATCCAGTTTCAAGGTGAGGAGTTGTTGTTCAGTCGCACAGTCGAGTCTGACCCTTTGTGACCCCATGGACCACAACACACCAGGCTCCTCTGTCATCTGCCATCCTCCATAGTCTGCCCAGATCTACGCCCACTGCTGACTGCATCAACTAAGCCATCTAACAATCTCATCCTCTGCTGCCCCCTTTTCCTTTTGGCTTCGATTTTTCCTAGTATCAGGGCCTTCTCCAGTGAATCCTCATTTGTTGGCCAAAGTGCTTGAGCTTCTGCTTCAGTATTTGTCCTTCCAAGGAGCATTCAGGATTGATTTCCTTCTGGATGACTGATTTGATTTACTTGCAGTCCAGGGAACTCTCAAAGCTCTTCTCCAGCACCACAATTCAAAAGCAAAGGTAAGGAGAAAACCTTGCTAAATTCTATGTCCCTGTCAGTTTTCAGCTGTTGTGACTTGACAAGAAACCTCAACATGGATTTTGAAATACCTGTAAGATTCCTTGCTTCCTCATCCTGCCTCTGAAAGCAAACAAAAGGACTACCTTTTTTTCTCCACTACAGTATATCCTCCATAATTGGTACTAAATATATACAAAACTGGTAGTTTTCCCCTTTGAGATCCAAAGCATTACAAAGAGCTGAAAGAGCAAGTGATTATTAAGAAAGAGTAATTTAAACCATCCAGGTTTTTTATTTAAAAAATCCATAAATCTAAGAGGCCATTGTCTCAGTTTGGTGCACATTTTACACAAATATTGTGTATATTTTGTAAAGAAATCATCTGGGCCAGTGTGAGAACAGAATCAAAAACAGTAGAAAATCTCATTCACTACTAAAGTGAAGAAAAGGATTTTGCTACTTTTGATCCTCTTATGAGAAATGAATGGGTTCAAATACATACACACATCCTAAAAAATAGCAGTAAAGCTGAAACTAATCACCACATACAGTAGGACATCATGCTGCTTAAATAACATACCTGTTAACTCTGTTGCCCTTAACATTGGAATGTCTAAGCATTTTAGACTTTGGGGAAACAAGATAAACTCTTAAAATGTTAATCTGAAGGGTCCTTTGTTAATTGAACATTCTTCTTTTAAACCCGCCTTTTCAAAAACTTATATAACAGTGTCATGCTGCACCTGAACCAATTACTCAGTGTTCAAGTAAATAAATTATATTTCATGGTCACTAAACCATGCAATTCCATGCAGTGGAATTTTTCAAAGCTCTAAAAGATGATGGCGTCAAATTACTGCATTCAATATGCCAGCAGATTTGGAAAACAAAATAGTGGCCACAGGATTGGAAAAGATCAGTATACATCCCAATCCCAAAAAAGGGCAATGCCAAAGAATGTTCAAATTACCGAATAATTGCACTCATCCCACACGCCAGCAAGGTGATGCTCAAGATAATACAGGATAGACTTCAGCAGCATGTGGAGAGAGAATTACCAGAGGTGCAGGCTGGTTTCAGAAGAGGCAGGGGGACTAGAGACCACATTGCCAACATACGTTGGATCATGGAGAAAACAAAGGAATACCAGAAACAAGTTTACTTTTGTTTTATTGACTACACTAAGGCATTTGACTGTGTGGACCACAACAAGATGTGGCAAGTAATTAAAGAGATGGGAATACCAGAGCACCTCATATGCCTCCTGAGAAATCTGTACATGAACCAAGAAGCAACAGTTAGGACAAAACACGGAATAACAGAGTGGTTTGGAATAGGAAAAGGAGTAAGACAAGGCTGCATTTTGTCACCCTGCTTATTCAACTTATACACAGAGCACATAATGCGCAATGCAGGGATGGAGGAATCAAAATATGGGATTAAAATTGCTGGGAGAAACATCAATAATCTGAGATATGCAGACAACACCACCCTAATGGCAGAAAGTGAGGAAGACCTAAAGAATCTCTTGATTGGGCTGAAGGAGGAGAGTGCAAAAGCTGGCTTGAGACTCAATATCAAGAAAACCAAGATAATGGCAACAGGTCCGATCAGTTCATGGAAAATAGATGGGGAAGAAGTAGAATCAGTGACAGATTTTACATTCTTAGGATCAAAGATCACTGCAGATGGGGATAGCAGCCATGAAATAAAAAGGCGACTGATTCTTGGGAGACAAGCTATGAGAAACCTGGGGAACATAGTGAAAAGCAGAGACATCACATTGCAAACAAAAATTAGAATAGTCAAAGCAATGGTATTCCCGGTGGTAATGTACGGATGCGAGAGCTGGACAATTAGGAAAGCTAAATGTAGAAGAATAGATGCCTTTGAAATGTGGTGTTGGAGGAGAGTTTTGAGAGTACCCTGGACAGCGAGGAGAACAAACAGGTCAATCTTAGAAGAAATCAACCCTGACTGCTCATTGGAAGGTCAAATAGTAAATACGAAGCTAAAGTACTTTGGACATCAAATGAGAAGGGAGGATTCACTTGAGAAGGCCTTGATGTTGGGAAAGGTGGAGGGCAAAAGAAGAAGGGGGAGGCCAAGGATGAGATGGCTGGATGGTATTGTACACACAGTGGGCACAGAACTGGGAGTGCTGAGGGGGATGGTGGAAGACAGAGGCGCCTGGAGAGCAATGGTCCATAGGGTCGCAAAGGGTCATAATCGACTGTGCAACTGAACAACAACAACAAACCATGCAAGTTGGAAGAAGTAAATAGAACGAACACTCAAGTTAGCTTGAAAATCATGTTTTCCCTTACAGTATTTATGGGTCTCCCAAATATATCTTAAGGTTGTGGATCACTAAGCACAAGTCCTTCACTGTAGGAAGTTTAGGGCAGACACCAAATAAGGCTGTTTGTAAGTGAGCAGCCTCATCCTGTCACTGTTCTCAAAGGGAATGGTCTCGATTTAATGCATTCATCTGATAAATGAAGGTAAAAGGGAAGCCAAAACTAGTCTTTAAAAGGAAGCAGATAACTGGACAATGTTTTTTGACCAAGCAAATCTTTTTGCTGTGGTTACACAAACTTAGGCTAAATTAAATGAGAAGGGAACATATCTCAGGGGAAAACCACCTTATATTCGAATTGTTTCTAAAGTACAGTACATTTGTTATACAAAGCCTGTACCCTTATTCAGTCATTAAGAAAGCGTGTGTAGTTCACACACATTATGGGGAGCAATCTAGCCCCATCTCCATCACCATACTGAAGATGGAAATGAAACTATCTAAAGAAGGAGAGGCTGCTATAACCAAGTAACATCTCATTGGCAAGACAACACAAGCAACCCAGAAATCAGGGTTCTGACTCATGCTTGAGCAATGTTGACCAAAGTGTCCACTTGTATCGCTACTCATGCTGTTTCAATTCCTTTCTGAAGTACTGCCAGTGTGGCCGGTTTTCTACAGTACACCATATCCTTTAAGGTCTCCCATAGGTAGAGGTCAATGGGTGAGGGAAACTCAACTGCACCTGTTTGAAATGGTCTTGTGCTCCTTGAATGACATCTGTCTTCCCGCCATTTTCTGTTCCTGTCCTGCACATGGTGACACTAGCATCAATCCTTTTGAGTGAACATTACATATTGCTACCGTAATTCAATTCACCTTCAAAAAGTAAGAAATACATAATATCTCTTAAAATGTGTATACATTTTTGGCACTCTCTGTGCTTGTTGCAAACAAATTGTTGACTTCATAGAATTCTATGAGTTAATCTGCTTTCTTTCTGATTTTTAAGCCAAATTCTCCAATAATGTTTGGATCTGTTTTA
This sequence comes from Bradypodion pumilum, assembly GCA_035047305.1. Classification (NCBI taxonomy): domain Eukaryota; kingdom Metazoa; phylum Chordata; class Lepidosauria; order Squamata; family Chamaeleonidae; genus Bradypodion; species Bradypodion pumilum. Next base: position 97,671,219 of record JAWDJD010000001.1, read on the forward strand.
TTTCCTACTTTTTGATTTCCAGCTGCTTATGATTATTCATTTTTAAAAAAGTTTGATGTATGAATGTGGGATATTGTGCTTCTGTATCCACAATTCAAAATGCCAGGAAATATTTGATATCACTGCACAATATTATGTCCATGTTGCCAGCTTGAAAAAGGATGCCAAGCTTCACATACCAAAGGGCAGCTTGAATGTTAGCAACACCAATATCAGCAATCAAGATGGTCTACATCATTGATGGTGAACCTTTTAGAGACTGAGTGCCCTAGCATAGGGGCGAGGCAAACTCTGTGCTGGGGGGAGAGAGGAAGCTCTCCCATTGGGCTGCTAGGCAGAGGAGTGGGGCAAACTCTGTGCTGGGGGAAGAGGTGCTCCCATTGGGCTGCTGGGCAGAGGGCGGGGTGAACTCTGTGCTTGGGTAATGTGCCAGCAGGGAGGTGTGTGAGTGTCATGTCTGGTATGCATGCCATAGGTTCATCACACTGGTCTACATGATATCTTCTTTCTAGGTAGGAATACGCAGAAGTGATTTGCCCAAGGTCACACAAGCTATCTCTTCTATTGGGAGGCACAGTGGGGAATCAAACTTCCATCCTCTGGCTCTGCAGCCAGATTACTAAATCACTGAGCTATCCTTCAGTAAAAGAGCAAGTAGCGGTTGCTATAGCAAGACAATACACTGATCACAATCTACTTTTAATTTCTTATTTGTCACAATGATTTTGATTAATGAGTATCACTCTGTCCTTAAAAACATGTTGTTCTGAAAACGAGCACAGGTTCTTTTGTGGAATACAGCAAATAACAATCTGGCAATACTTACCACAGTCTAATACTGAGTCAGATGTTCATATGCATGCTTAATTCTGTGTTGGTTTGTCAATACTAGGCTCAATTCACAGCAGCAGTTCAAGACATCTTGCTGCCTTAACCTAGGCTCCAAACCTTTTGTTCCTTTCCTGGCATTTGTGGCAGAAGATTCTCACAAGCACCTCTGCTGCTCCTCCTCCCTTCTTCACCCTCTTTGGAAATATTGTGGGTTATGAATTGTGAGCTGCCCAGAGTTGCTACGGCAATAGGTGCAGCCATATAAATCTAAAGAAATAAATAATAAATAAATATTTATTTAAGGGACTGCAGTGGCTAAAATGCTGACTGGAAGGTGGAAGGTTAGCAGTTCGATTCCTGAGTACTGCAGGACGGAATGAGCTCCCGTCTTTGTCCCAGCTCCTGCCAACCTAGCAGTTTGAAAGCAAAAAAATTGCAAGTAGATAAAGAGGGGCCACTTTGGTGGGAAGGTAACAGCGTTCCGTGCACTCCGGTGTCTAGTCATACCTGCCACATGACCTTGGAAATGTCTGCAGAAGCAGACAGTGCTGGCTCTTCTGCTTTGAAACAGAGATGAGCACTGAACCCTAGAGTCAGATACAACTGGCTTTCGAGCAAGGGAAACCTTTACCTTTACTAGGACTGATAACAAACACTACTGTAACTGTTTTTTAATAGAGGGAAATTTTCTTCTTCCATGTTAAGGGGCGTTTTTCTATTGGAACATCTTACTTGCATCGGGTCAAAACTGACATATGGCAACTCTAACAGGGTTTTCAAGGTGAGTAAGCAATTTAAAGAGTGGTTTTACCAGTTCTACTGTTTGTTTTCCCCCTGTACCACGAGTTCCCATGACTGAATTGTGGTTTGAGCCCAGATCTTCTGAAGGCTAGATGGTCACCCTAGCCATTAAACTACATTGAATGCACAAGAATACACCCAAAGGAATAACCTGGCCATACCTGCAGTGAAAGCCCACAACCTGATCACAGCTGAAGTAAAAAGGAAGTCCTTTGAAATTTCTTCGGCTGCCCAGGTTTGAGGCACTATGTGGAAATCTATGGATTCTGGAATTTTTAAGACTATATACAACCATGAAGCCATTATAGTTTTATGAAATGCATATGTACATATTCTAAGAGAACTCTGGAAATAGTCAAGAGCAGGGGTTCCCAAACTTTTCATGCTGCAGGCCGGTCACATGGTTTTTCCTGTCATAAATGTGCATGCTTCCACTTCTGGGAGCGGCAAGAGTAGCCACAGGCCACATGTGTATTATCCGCAAGCACAATTGGCATTAACTGCCCCTGACAAAGGTTACACCGGTTGAGGGAGGCTCCTGGTCACTGGCCTTTGCGGGTACAGAAATTGGGGAGCGGATTAATAGTCATAAGATTGATTCACCCATATCTGACCTGGCAGGCAGTTCGGCAGGAGGAAGTTGAATAGCTAACCCAAGTTAGGAATTAGGTCATTCCACACTTGCAGATTAGCCCAAGCCCTAGCGCAAATAGTGGCCATGCTTACTCTTGTGTAAGCCATGAACAATGGACTTCCCCTGTCAATATTTGTCTTAGTTAATTAACTTCCCCAAGAGAAGTTCCCAATTAACTCGGGTAAACAGGTGATATGATTTTCTGTCAGATGACGATTCCATCACACGCTGCCTTGAATTCCTATATATGATGATGATTTTCCCTCAATAAACCACTGGTCTTCGCTCCATCTTGTCTCGTGTCATTCCTTGACCAGTCTCCTCCGGGACCTCACGGCCGCCCCACGGCCCCAATCCAACATCTGGTGACCCCGAGACGTGGTCCTACTCGAGAGTAAGCGATCAACGCGGTCCGGTTCTATGCTAGAACCGTGTCCGATCATCCCGGAGGACAGCGCGGCAGCCCGGTCAGAAAGCCAGCCGATCGGGAAGACAGCTCCGCGACGAGGCATTTCAGAGAGGCTTCCTACAGCTTGCTCCGGCTTTTGCGGTGGCTTGCAGCACAGAAAAACGCATTCCGCTCAGGGTCGGCTGTGAACCCCTGACAGCGCAGAGGCCACTGAGGGCCCGTGGCAGCAGTCCACGCTCCGAGCTCTACCCAGAGATTCGTCACGCAAAACCTATTGCCTGAACTTCAGACGTCCTTCTTCGTCCCGAGAAGGAGACTTCAAAGGACCCGGCAGGTAATATGGGGACTTGTCCTCAGCGGCAACGTCCATCCGCTAGTCAAATAATTCATGAGGATGAATTCAAAACCCTGGCCAGGGTATATCAGATAAGTATTCACAGTGGAGAACTAGCGCGGCTTTTGGTGTTCTTGAGGGAACACTGCCTGCTTTACCCAGAAGTAGGTATGTTATCCCTTCAGCTCTGGGATCAGATAGGAGTCTGCATTCAGCAACCCCCGAAAGCTCCAGATGGCATAATTCGCACATGGAGCAAATGTAGGAAACTCTTAGCAGAGGTGGACCCAGTCCGGGTAGAGGCCAAAGAACCCCCAGCGTCAGCAGAGCCATCGGCGCCCACGGCGCTCTATCCGTCATTTCAGTTTAAGCAGAGTAGCATAGGGAGCTTTCCCTCGGTGACAGCTGCAGACGTCACCGGTGGAATGCATGGAATGGGGAGCGTTGGCGCTTCTCTGATAGCTACAGGTTCCCGAACTACCAAGAATGCCCTTCAGTGCACAGTTGAGGAAGAGATCAGGAAGGGGGAATTGTCAGCAGAAGAACTAGCTGAGCTTAGTCAGATTTGTCCAATTCGCTTGGAAGTAGATGCCCTCACAGGGCAGCAGCAGATAGTTCATTCACCAATCCCGTATAAGCTCCTCATGGCTATACGGAACGCCATTTCAGAGACAGGACTACAGAGTCGCTTCACTAGGGGCACGCTTCAGCAAGTGTGCGAGAACACGATGTTCATCCCGCACGACTGGAAAGCCGTCATGCGGATGATGCTCAACCCCAGCCAGTATCTGTTATGGGACAGCGAGTATCGCCTCGAGGCTCAGGCAAGGGCTGCCAGGATGGAGGGGGGCAATAATTCCTGACCAGTTATATGGTTCAGGTGCCTTCGAATCCATCGATGCGCAGACCGCCTTGCCGCTTGCCACCTTTCAGTTGTCAGCTGAGACGGCCTTCAGGGCTTTTCTCAAGGTCCCGGCAACTGGCAAAGCGGCCAAAAATTACACCGCAGTCAAACAGGGCGCCCAGGAGTCCTACATGGACTTTATCAATCGCTTAGAGGAAGCGATCAGTAGGCAGATCGATAACGAGCAAGCCCAACAAGAACTCATGATGAAATTGGCTAAAGACAACGCCAATCTCGACTGCCGTAAGATCTTGCAGTCACTGGGCAATCGTCCCGACTTGACTCTCACGGACATGATTAGAGCTTGCGCCGACGTTGGCACGGACTCCTACAAAATGGGTCTGCTGGCAGCGGCGGTGCAAGGGGGTAGGAAACCTAAGAACAAAAACCAAGGGGCATGTCACAATTGTGGCAAGGTCGGTCACTTCACTAGGGAGTGCCGATCCAAGAGCGGCGAACAACATTCCGGCCGTTCCAAGGCTCCAACCACCCCATGTCCGAAGTGTAACAAAGGCTTCCATTGGTCCAGATTCTGTCCGAATTCGGGAAACCGGAACGCGGGCATGTCTCTGGCCCCGGTCCAAACAGAGGCTTCCCTCGCTCTGGGCGAGCCAGAGCTGGATTAGATTCCAATCACATTCCAGATATTGCAAAGGCGCAGGCCAGCCCCAAGGATAGTACAGGGCTAGAATTGACTTGCCAGGCAGACGTCACATGCGACTTGCCAGGCACAGTCTATCTGGTGGATTCCCAGTACATGGGACCCCTGCCCAAAGGCTTCATAGGCTTAGTTTTGCCTCGCAGTGTAGCAGGAGCATGCGGAATTCTTGTAATTCCGGGAGTCATTGACTCCAATTTTTCAGGTGTTCTCCAGGTTCAACTCTGGACGCACCTACCCCAGACCATTCACAAGGGAGACACGCTAGCGCAACTGATTATGGTTCCTTGTAACTCGCCAGCAGATAGCCAGGGAAGGCTCAGGGACAGCTCAGAGTCCAGGTCAGAAGACCGCTTGAGCGCAAGTGAGGCAGTGCAAGGATACCAGGTCTTAGCGACAGTGGAGACCAACATAGAATGGAAACAGCGGCCAGTTATTGAGGTATTTTTGAATAAAAAATCGTTCTCAGGGTTGCTAGATACCGGAGCTGACGTCAGCGTGGTCAGCCGAAGCCAGTGGCCGCAGGAGTGGGCCATTGAGCCGGTCTCCGATGTGTGGGGGGTAGGCGGCATCCAAGAAGCGTTTAGAAGCCGGGAGTGGGTGGAAGTCACGATCCCTAAGGCTGACGGCACAGCGGTCATTCGGCCGCACATTCTGGACGTGCACATCAACCTTTGGGGGCGAGACATTTTGCAGCAATACCGTGCCACTCTTACCTTTGGGTAATGGCTCTGCCACTTAAATGGCTTACCAACACGCCAGTATGGGTAGATCAATGGCCGGTAGTGGGGGAGAAATTAGTCGCCCTAAAACAACTGGTTAAAGAACAGCTAGATGCAGGACATATAGAGCAGTCCACTAGTCCTTGGAATTCGCCCATTTTTGTCATTAAGAAAAAGTCAGGGAAGTGGTGACTCCTCCACGATCTCAGAGAGATCAATAAATGTATTCAGCCAATGGGTCCGCTTCAATGCGGCATTCCGAATCCAAATATGATCCCCGAGGGTTGGGAGATCCTGGTCATAGACCTTAAGGATTGTTTTTATACCATTCCCCTGGATCCGGGGGATCGGGAAAGGTTCACCTTTACGGTGCCGGTTGTGAACCACAGCGAGCCGATGCAGCGTTACGCGTGGAAGTATTTGCCACAGGGGATGCTCAATTCGCCCACCCTGTGCCAAATTTATGTTCACAATGCACTGGCAAAGTTTCGAAACCTTCACCCCACAGCCCTAGTATGCCATTTCATGGACGATATCTTGGTCGCAGTGCCGCAACTCGTCAGCGAAATGTTTAAAAACCTCCAGGCCAGCCTGGGGGAGAAAGGGTTACTCATTGCCCCAGAGAAAGTACAGAGAACCGAGCCATTCTCATACTTGGGTCATCGGCTTCTCCGTTCTTTCGCAGCACCAGTTTTGCCCCAGATCAACTTAAAAGACTCAGTCACCTTGGTAGAATTGCAGCAAGTTTTAGGTAACATTAATTGGGCCAGACCGTATTTCAGATTGGATACGGATCTTCTAAAGCCACTCTTCTCGCTGCTAACGTTAGGTAAGCAGCCGGCAGACCGGATACAAATTCCTCGAGAGGCACGCTTGGCCCTCGAGAAAGCCAACCAAATTCTCAGTCAAAGGTGGGTGGACAGGATTGCTCAGGGGCCATATGCCCCGATCCTGAATTTGCACATCGTTCGGGCCGGATCCATGTTCACCGGAGCCTTAGGAGTGGACTCCGAGAGAGGAGCGAGTATCGTGGAATGGGTGTACTTACCGAACACCTCTTCCCGAAACATCGTTCCCCCCCCAAGAGTTGGTCTCCGCAGTGGTCTACCGTGGAAGGCTAAGAGCCAGGGACATTTCAGGGCACGACTTAGCAAAAATCATGATCCCATTTACCAAAGAGCAAGTTCAACAGCTGATGCAGCTCGGTGACTCGCTTCCAATTGCCATCACCGGATGCTTGGCATACCACTTGCCAAAGGACCCCAGACTCGTCTCGCTTCACACGCAGACAGTCAGCTTGTATGAATTGATATCGCTGGTTCCACTTCAGGGGGCCAGAACAGTCTTCACTGATGGGGGTCGCACATATGGTGTCTTAACTTGGCAGGAGGGCCAGGCTTGGCGCACGCTGCTAACTCTTCCACAGAAGTCCGTGCAGCGGGCAGAGTTGGCAGCAGTGAACCTTGCTTTGCGCACCTTCGCCAAAGAACGCCTCAACATTATTACTGACAGTCAGTACGTTAGGAATTTGCTTCACAGTCTACCGGGAGCATACATCACTCCCGCGATAGACAAAAATTTGCTGAGTTTGTTCCTCACAGCTCAATTTCACTTGCGGAACCGCACAGAAGCGCTCTATATCGCCCACATCCAAAGTCACCAGGACCTACCTGGTCCGATTTCCACGGGCAATAGCAGAGCGGATGCGGCCGCAAAGGAAATTCAGCAATGGTCAGTGTTAGGTGTTTTCACTACTCCAATTCAGAGTCATGCATTCTTTCATCAGAATGCCAAAGCGCTAGCCAGACAGTTTAACCTGCCACTTTCTCAAGCCCAAGGCATAGTTCGCTCTTGTCAGCATTGTGCAGGGGCACCGGGGTGGCCCTCGTGGGGGGTCAACCCACGAGGGACAGAGGCTAATCAGGTGTGGCAAATGGACGTCACACATGCCCCGCAGTTTGGCAGATGGCAGTACATGCACGTTTGCATTGATACTTTTTCACAATTCATTTGGGCAACGGCACAAAAAGGGGAGACAGCTTCCCACGTGGAGCAGCATCTCCTTTCCTGCTTTGCGGTGATGGGCAAACCACGGCACATGAAAACCAATAACGCCCCGGCCTACAGCTCTAGGCAGCTGGCCGACTTCATGGCCACCTGGGATATCAAGCATACCTTTGGCGTTCCTTACAATCCGCAGGGGCAAGCGATTGTGGAACGGGTCAATCGGACACTCAAGTCCTACATTGACAAACAAACAGAAAGGGGGAGCCACCAGCCCTCCCCAAGTCTCAGGGTCAGGCACAGCATTGTCTCAACAAGGTGTTGTTCACCTACAATCACCTTAATGTTTTTTCGGATTGCACGCTGCAGGAGAAACACTTCCACCGCTCGGAAGCTCTCCCGCGGCCGCTGGTTCGTTACCGAGTGCCACCGGATCCTTCTTGGAGGGGCCCGGCGCCACTCGTAACCTGGGGAAGAGTGTATGCTGCAGTTATGTCTCCTACAGGTGTCATCTGGATTCCAGCCCGGTGCGTCAAGCCCCACCTGGAGCCACATGGCGTGGACCCAGACCGGCCCGAGTCCAATCCCGGAGATGGAGGACCTCACCCTGACCGAGGGGACCCGACGGAAGAAGCGGCGACAGCAGATGGAGCCGAAGGTCACCTGGGGGATGGTCAAGACCCTTTGCCGTGAGGCCGAGGACGTCGTCCGACGCGAGGACTGGGAACCGACGCCGGAGACCATCGTGTCTGCAGTCTTTGCCCTGATTACTGCCAACACCATGGCAGTCACCATCATCCTGACCCTCTCCTTATTTGCGGGGGGAGGCGTTCAGGCAGCTTCACTAAAGGCCAGCGATCTGATGCCAGGCGGAGACCTCTCTGCCCGGATGCACTACAACCTATGGGAAAGGTTGGCGAGTCTTGTCAACCAGTCCGATTTTTGCCTGAAGCAGAATGCCGGTTCTGCCTCAATCTTGAGCACCTGCCTCATCCCGGTGTGCCACGCTCCAGACGCGCGCACCCCTCGAGTGGCAGTCAGCCCGAACTCTACTTGTGCTCGAATGACCGGCTGCTCCGCAGTCGGCCGGACTCAGCGTCGCTGCCTCGACACTGGCAGCAGCAACTGGACTTGTGATAACCCAGAGACACTTGGTTCAATGTATGCTCATGTTACCCTGCCTTCAGGTTGGTTCTTTACATGCAATCAGTACACTTGGAATTACATTCCCGCCAATGTATCCGATTCCATATGTTGTATCAGTCGCTTAACATTGTTACTCCCCACTAGGGATATGATTGTTCCAAGCACAAATGTTTCCTCACCCATACGGCGCACTCGCGCCACCCAGTTAGACAGCTCATGTGATAGCAACATTAGGGTTCTGAGTCAAGCCGAGTACGTCTCGCTGGCAGTCAGCATAGGCAGTCAGCATACTTGGCGTGCCAGGCTTAGCCGTTGGCAACGCTCGGAGAATTGGTCAATTGACTTGCGGATTAGCAAAAGCCATTAACCACACCTCCTCGGCGATAGCGCTGCTCAATCAGGAGCAGGCAGAGCTTCGCCATGCCATCCTAGACAATCGAGCAGCTATCGATTACCTTTTGTTGTTACATCATTTGGGCTGCGAGTCTGTCCACGACATGTGTTGCTTTAATCTTACAGACAGCACACGCAAAGTACAGAACCAGCTCACGGACCTCCACACCCTAGTCAAGAGCATCAAGGAGGATGCTTCGTGGGGGTGGTGGGATTCGTTGTGGTCGTGGTTCCCATGGGGATGGCTTCAGACGATGCTCAAGGTGATTGTGGGGGTGGTAATACTGGGCACAACAGTGTGTTGTTTCGTGCAATGTATTCCCTCACTGCTATCGAGATGTCCCCCATGGAGGGAACCCCAAAGCGTCATCCCCCCACACCAGCTGATGCCCCTCCTGCGCAGGGCCGTCTGCCAGGTCCAAAAATAACAAGAAAAGGGGGAGTGTGGTATCCGCGAGCACAATTGCCATTAACTGCCCCTGACAAAGGTTACACCGGTTGAGGGAGGCTCCTGGTCACTGGCCTTTGCGGGTACAGAAATTGGGGAGCGGATTAATAGCCATAAGATTGATTCACCCATATCTGACCTGGCAGGCAGTTCGGCAGGAGGAAGTTGAATAGCTAACCCAAGTTAGGAATTAGGTCATTCCACACTTGCAGATTAGCCCAAGCCCTAGCGCAAATAGTGGCCATGTTTACTCTTGTGTAAGCCATGAACAATGGACTTCCCCTGTCAGTATTTATCTTAGTTAATTAACTTCCCCAAGAGAAGTTCCCAATTAAGCCGGGTAAACAGGTGATATGATTTTCTGTCAGATGACGATTCCATCACACGCTGCCTTGAATTTCTATATATGATGATGATTTTCCCTCAATAAACCACTGGTCTTCGCTCCATCTTGTCTCGTGTCATTCCTTGACCAGTCTCCTCCGGGACCTCACGGCCGCCCCGCGGCCCCAATCCAACACACATGAAATGGTACTGCGGGCTGGGGCTGTAATTGGCCACCCCTGGTCAAAAGTCATATTTATTACTTTTTTTAAAATGCTGCTAAAACTCATATCCATTAATCCTACAGCATGGCAGAAATCCTGTTGCACACCTCTGATGTGCAATGGAGATGGTGTCATAATCAATGGCAAATCAGGATGTACACCACTCATACACAATGCTACTAAGTCACATGCACCCAAAATTCTCAAAGCCTTCAATTGCAACTTTCCACTGATGATGTCATTAGTATTGAGCTGTGTATACATTTCAGCCAATGTGGTTTAGCCCCCATTTTATGTGTATTTTAGAGTATACCCAGGTATTGCTGGATAGCTCAGTGGTTTAGCTATTTGCCTGCTGAACCAGAGGTTGGAAGTTCAATTCCCCACTGTGCCTCCTGGAGAAGAGCCAACCTCAGTGGCTTAGGCAAGCTGTACAGTTCCAAGATGTGAATGGTAAACCACATCCGAGTAACACACACACACACACACACACACACCTTGACAAGGTTCTCCATAAGACAAAATTGATTTGATTGCACACATTTGATTGCATACATTTGAGTGCCTGGTGCTAGTGGCTTCTGAGAGCAGCTTCTGCCTACAGAATGGGATGTTTTCAGTCATACAACTACCGAGACCTTTTTTCCTCCTCCACTTTGCACTTCCGAGGGGACGCATATATGGGGGGCGAGGGCGGAGGAAGGCTCTTTGCAGAGGCAAACAGGGCCCCGATTCCTGCTTGCTCAAGGTCACTGGGGAGGGTTTAAAAAAACCCAATGCCCTCCCTCTACATGAACAATTCCACAAAATGCAGCATTTAATAGGTGGGCATCAAGGCTGAGACAATCACTGGGCTCAGGGAGAAACACGCCTCAGGCAGCAAGGTTGTGGGGGCATCCAGCGCACTGTTCCCCTCTGCCTGCTCGGGACTGCCACGCTTGGGGAGGTGAATTCGAATCCTCCACCATCCCTTCCTTCACTGCAGGGTTAGAAGGAAAATGGGAAATGGCAGGAAGCCCACCCACGTTGGCACACACTCACAGAAGGGGGCAGCAGAAGCAGATACTGGAGGAGGCTTCCTGTTACTCACTTATGTGCGAAAAGAGGCCATGAAGCAAGGAGGACGCAGGTGGCAGAAAATGGGCCTCTCTCTGGTGTGCAAAACTTGAGGGAAGATAGAGATAAAATTGACGTGACATTTCTGTCTGTGGGTCAGGGCGTAGGAAATTTGCCTTTTTGGACCATCGCTTCCAGAATTCTCCTGAGAGGATAATGATTGGCTGCACTTGTTGCAGAGTGCTGGGAGTTGTAGTCTTAAAAGGATTACAGAGACTAAACAAAATAAAAAACATTGCAGCACTTTAAAGACAAACTGCAGTGTTTTAATGTTAGCTTTTATGGATCAAGTCCACTTCATCAAATGTGATCCATACAAGCTAACATTAAAACACTGCAGTTAGTCTTTAAAGTGCTTCAACGATACCCGAATACTGCAGGACGAAATGAGCTCCCATCTTTGTCCCAGCTCCTGCCAACCTAGCAGTTCGAAAGCAAGAAATTGCAAGTAGATAAATAGGGTCCACTGCAGTGGGAAGGTCAACGGTGTTCCGTGCGCTCCAGTGTCTAGTCATGCCTGCCACATGACCAAGGAAATGTCTATAGAAGCAGACAGTGCTGCCTCTTCATCTATGAAACAGAGATGAGTACCAAACCCTATAGTCGGATATGACTAGCTTTCGAGCAAGGGTGACCTTTACTTTATGCTTGAAACACAGACTAACACGGATACTATTCCAAAAGGGTAACTTTTCTTAGCTCACTACCGCCAAACAGCAGCCAAATAAAGCTAATTGGGCCTGGAGGCACCGGGGTGCAAAAGTGGGTCCCCCAACAGCCAAGCACATCAACTCCCCTGGAGTTGATGTGCTAAACTTGGGGTACAAGTCAAGGGAAAAGACTACCATCACTATAGGAGGGCCCCCGTTTTCCCCATTTAATTAATTTGGATGTTTGCCAATGAGGATTTGTTTTAAAATGTTTGTTTGGGTTTGTTTGTTTGTTTTTGCTATGAAGTGGTGGGCAAAATTGTGTTACAAAAGTGATTCAGCTCTGCTTACACATTCACATTAATTAGTGTGGGGCACCCAAAAATGTTATCCACTGGGATTTTATTTAGCCGTATTTATTGACCTAAGCCTGCTGAGAAAGAGAATAATGTACCTGTATGTGTGTGTTTTCGTGTCAGAGATTACTCTGGGTTGAAAGGATTTTTACAGGGGATGCCCAAATGAGGCTCCTTTCATGTCCCCTATTGTGCAGCTCTTGGAGAATTGAACCCTGTCCTTTTGGTCTCCAAGCACAGTATTTTTACCCATTGAAATACATGCATAGCCATGGGGGGACCACAATAACACATTAGGATACCACCATGGCAATCCCTCTCAGACACAAATTTGGATTTGCAGTGAAGACTTTACCAGAGAGAGAGGAGACACTAAGCATTCTGAAAAGAATACAGCTGGTACTTTAGCTGGGAATCTACCACTGCCAAAATATTAGAGCAGGAGTTCTCAACCTTTTTAAGCCAGGGCCAGATGGCCATTTTGCCCTTCCTCCACCACATGGCACTTCCTGATGTGGTGGAGGCAGTGTAGGGCCACATGAAATGGTGCCGTAGGTTGCATCCAGCCCATGGGCCGCAGATTGAGAATCCCTGCATTGGGGGGGGGGAACAAAAATAAAACTCATGCTGTCCTTTGGCTTACATAATTGCATTTTTTTGTTTGGTCATTATTTCTGTTGTTGCCCTGGAGACAGTTATTCTGCCAACTCGGACTGTGTATACAGAGAGGCATTGGTCCAGAACACTCTTTGCTATACTGGATTATACATGGGGTTGAGTTAATAGCTGAGCAGCATCCCTTTTTCTCCTCAATTATACTAAACCTTTGCTGATTTCTCATTAGCATAACACTGAAACAAAGACTGATTTGTCACCATTTGCTCACACATGCAGCCCCCTTTTACTACAGTCATTGGGGTTCCTAGCAAGTTGGTTACAGCTCTTTTGAAACAAGCAAACATTTGCTGTGGTTGGGATTTTCCCATTGGGGATTTTACAAAAGAACTAAAACAGATGCTACTTGAAGAAGAACAACAAAAACAGCAGAAGGAATGAGCAATCTGTCTCCTTGTTTTTTTAAAAAAAAAATCCCTGGGATCTTAACTTAGCTATCCTAGCTAAGATATCGTATTTTCTTCACTGACACAGTTCATATTTTTCAAGTTTTAACAATTCACTGAGAATTCCCTTCTGGAATGCTGCAAAGATATAAATCAGATAACAGTGGTAAACATTACAAATTATTTATATTACTCTGTCCATTTCTTAGCAATTGCCTTCCTAAATTGGTTTGCAGCATAAAAACAATTCAATAAGCATATTAATAAAAATGTGTAGTACTGTATAAGCAAGACATTTTTTTACTAAATGTCAGCAGCAGCAGCCTTAGCAGTAGCCTTCACCATGGCTGCAGAAGCCTGGGAATCAGCAGCTGAGCAAGTCTGAAAATATGAAGATGGAAGCAGTGATGCACTGCAGCAGGTTCTGTCAGGTTCTGCAGAAGTGAACCGGTAGCGGAAATTCCCCCAGGCTACGCCCACTTGGTTGGCCATGCCCACCTCCATAGCCCATAATGCAGGATGTTTGGCCATGCCCACAGATTTGGCCCCGCTCACAGATTTGGCCAGCCCACAGAGCATACCTGTCAAGCTTTGGATTTGGAAATAAGGGAAATTTCCTGGCAAATAAGGGATACTTGACAGCTATGCTTATCCTGTGCTACCCTCCAATGGCGGCAATAGGGCATTGCAGTCTAATTAATAAGGGATACTTGACAGCTATGCCACAGAGTAGGTAGTAAACAAAATTGCAGTGCATCACTGGATGGAAGGCTTATTTGAACTGAGCCCCTGAACCTCTTCTTCCATGTCTAAGCCAGATGTGAAACTGCAAAAATGAAAGCACCTTTTGGTGAGTTCATTCTGCAGTTCCTTTTGCCTGACCTAGTATGAGAAAGATGAGCCAGCAGCACAAGGTTACTGTTACCAGGGTACGCCCAATTGTGGTTCAAAAATACTACAATCTTTGAGGAGGTTCTTTCTGTGTACCCCAGCCCCTGAACTGGGCTCCATGAAGTAACTGAGTGGCTCTGGAGAAGGAGGAGGAGCCCCCACCAAAGATGCCGGAGCCCCAGTACCTTTTCAAGGCAGCTACTAGACTGCATGGGTAACTGAAGGTGATACCAGCAGAGGAGATAATGGCAGTAACACTCAAGCTAAACTTTGTTAATGTTGCACGGTAGGGGGCAATGGTAATCTCCTGCAGGATTTTCTTTATAAGAAACCCTATGATGAGACAGTCCAGATAGTACTGGAAGATGAGACTTCCAGGTTGGAAAGCACTTGGAAAGCACAATTACTTTCACATTATTCAAATTTTACCTACGGTACAACTATTTTAAAAAATTCCAAAAACTAAAACATTATTCGGTTACATAAAACAATTTGAAAAAATTATATCATACTTTGTTCTTTTATTAATACAAAAAAACACACCAAAAAAGCAGATCACAGTTTATAACAGCCAAGCCAAAAAAATTACATAAATAAACATTGTAAAAATTAAAATTACAGACTAAGCAATTTTAAAAAAAAAAATTAATTTTTTTTAAAATGAGCTTCAACATTAATAAGTGCAGAGTGATGCATGTTGGGGCAAAAAAACCCAATTACATTTATAAACTGATGGGGTCTGAACTCTCTGCAACAAACTAGGAAAAGGACCTTGGTGTCCCGGTGGACAACTCAATGAAGGTGTCAACCCAGTGTGCCTCAGCAGTGAAAAAAGCAAACTCAATGCTAGGGATCATTAGGAAGGGTATAGAAAATAAGTCAGCAAGTGTCATTTTGCCTCTTTATAAATCTATGGTGAGGCCCCATCTGGAATACTGTGTACAGTTCTGGTCGCCATACCTCCAGAAGGATATTATGGAGCTGGAAAAAGTGCAGAGGAGGGCAACCAGAATGATTAGGGGACTGGAACACCTTCCTTACCATCTGAGGCTACAACGGTTGGGCCTCTTCACTCTTGAACGACAGCGTCTAAGAGGTGACTGATTGTTTATAAAATCATGCACGGTGTGGACAAAGTAGATAAGGAAAAACTGTTTTCCTTATCGCACAACACTAGAACTAGGGGGCACTCCATGAAACTTTTGGGTACTAGTTCTCAAACAAATAAGAGAAAGTACTTTTTCACCCAGAGGATCACTGGTCTATGGAACTCCCTGCCAGAAGAAGTGGTGACAGCTGTCAGTCTTGACAGGTTTAAGAAAGGATTAAACAAGTTCATGGAAGACAAGGGTATCAATGGCTATAATTATGGATACTTAAGGACAACCTCCGGGGTGGAGAGATAGGCCGGATATCTCTCAATGCCATTTCCAGGGAATCCTAAGCAGGTGAAGGCATCTCCTTGGGAATACCCTGAAGGAAATGGTGAGCCACTGTGTGAGACAGAATGCTGGACTGGATTGGCTGTGGCCTGTTCCAGCAAGGCTGTTCTTATGTTCTTATGTCAACTACAGGTGATTATTGAAGTGGTTGGAGCCTGTGAAATAAAGTGGAATGGGATACAGTGGAACCTCATACAACAATTGCCCCATATAACAACAAAATTGCATAACAATTAGGTTTTGGGGGGAAATGGCGTCCCGCATAACAATTTTCCCTATGGAAAAAATCATACAACAATTTTTCAATGGAGAAAACCACTTAGCAAAAAAAAATTGTTGTATGATGCATCCCATAGGGAAAATCGCTATATATCGCTATATATATCGTATAGCAATTGTTTCGTATAGCAATTGTTTCGTACAACAATGACCCCATGGAACGGATTAAAATCGTTATATGAGGTACCACTGTATTTTCAGTCAGACCACTACAAAACGTTCTATTCTGGAAATGAACAACTCAGGAAAAAAATGGTGTAGCTCCAATAGTGACATGTAACACAAGCCATTAGGGGCAGCATAATGATACAAGGCCAATGAAACTCAATCAAAAACAAGGAGGGCAGCAGTTCAGTGAACATCCATAGTCCTGTTCCATAGGACAGTCCCCCAAACTGGCCTAGTATTATGTTGCTATGAGATGTTTGGAATTTTCTATGCCAAATGTGAGTGCCTGAGGCAGAGGATATGATGTTGCAAATAAGTGTACAAATGAATCACAAATATTAAAAATAAATTATGGACATGATGCAACCTGTGTCCCAGCCAGAGCTTTAAAAAGAGGTTGTTTACTTGTGAACCGCCTAGAGAGTGCACTAAACGCTGTGGGGCGGTATATAAGTGTGATTGCTTTTGCTTCAATAACTCTCTGAACTTCACAACCAGCATGGCTAATGATCATGCAGCTTCTAGAAGTTGTAATCCAAAAAAAGATTCCCACACTACAGAGAAAAATAATTGCACATGAGAGCAAGAACAGTGGGGAGATGACTGGAGGGAACGACACTTAGATTAGTTGAATTTAGTTCCCTGTGAAATCAATGGGACACAATTTGTCCCAATGATTTCAGTGAGAATGAAATCAACTAACTTAAAGCGCATCTCTATGTATGTTTAGATAAAGGTCATCCTTGTTCGAAAGCCAGTCGTATCCGACTCTAGGGTTCAGCGCTCATCTCTGTTTCATAGCTGAAGAACCAGCACTGTCTGTGTCTATAGATGTTTCCCTGGACATGTGGCAGGCATGTCTAGACTCCGGAGTGCACGGAACACTGTTTACCTTCCCATTGAAGTGGTCCCTATTTATCTACTTGCAATTTCTTGTTTTCGAAATGCTAGGTTGGCAGGAGCTGGAACAGAGACAGAAGTTCACTCCATCATGCAGCACTCACATCTCAAACTACTGACCTTCCAACCTTCCAGTCATCAAATTCAAAGTCTTAACCATGTTTATGTTGACATAAATCTTATTTTATTTGTTTACTTCCTAGTAAATATGACTCGGAAATAATCTTAATCTGGATTCGACTAAATGAATCTCTTCATTCAGGAGACAAATGCCCACTGCCTTCCATAATAACAAAAAAACAGGAACATTTTTCTGACACATGTCTCTATTTCAGGGCCAAACTATGCTTTTACAAATTGTGTATGATAATAATAATTTCATGTCAAAAATTATTCTGGGTTGAAAGGATTTTTGCTGGAGAAACTCCACTCGGGATGCCCGAATGAGGCTCCTTTCATGTCCCCATGATCTTTTTCCACCGAAGGGTCCCTATTTATCTACTTGCATTTTCTTGTTTTTGAACTGCTAGGTTGGCAGGAACTGGGACAGAGATGGGTGCTCAGACCGTCATGCAGTACCTGGGTCTTGAACTGCTGACTTGCCAGCCTTCCAGCTAACAAGACAAGTTTCTTAACCACTGAGCCACCTGTTGTGCATGATTAGAAGAAAAGATTCCTTGTGTAGAAAAACAATTTATTATTGCAGTGCAAGTTATTTTTCACATTTGTGTAGTTTTCAGATTAGGTTACCCTGCTTTGTGGTTGCATGTGTTTAAGCATGAAAGTCTATCAGAATCACATTTCTGGTACCCAAACGTGATGTTGGGTACCAGATTGAAAAAATCATAATGCTTGACATTTTTCTTTAGACGTCACACTGAAGGCAACATTTCTCCCTTCGTAATAACTGTCTTAGAACTTTTTGCTAGCTGTATTCAGCTACCAGAAGCTGTGGGAACTGTCTTGGCAGTTCCTGCTGCTTTACAGGGATCGTCCTCAATCAGCCAGCCTCATTGTTTCTTCTCCAAGGACAACTTCCACCCGAGTGACCATTTCCCCCTCTTTCACTTGATGCTGCTTGCTGGTTTATTACTATCTCTTGTAGCAGCTTCTATTCTAGATTTGCAGGTTTATGTGGGATTCTGTGAGTCGAAGTAGGAATCGAGTTTTAATCCACTATTCCCTGTCTTTTAATTGTCATATACATCTCATAATATCCACAGCTGTAGTGGCTCAAATGGTTAAGATGCTGAACTTGACGAATGAAAGGTTGGCAGGTCAGCAGTTCAAGACCTGACTACTGCACGACAGCATGAGCTCCCATCGCTGTCCTAGCTCCTGCCAACCTAGCAGTTCAAAATCAAGAAATTGCAAGTACTGTAGATAAGTAGGTACCACTTTTGTGGGAAGGTAAACAGTGCTCCATGCACTCTGGTGTCGAGGCATGCCTGCCACATGTCCACGGAAATGTCTGAAGATGCAGACACCGCTGGTTCTTTGGCTGTAAACAGAGCTGAGCACTGAACCCTAGAGTCGAATACGAACATAATATCCACATCTCTAATATCCAATCTGAAGACTGCACTGACTTTGTAGGGGAAATAGTATTTTGGAAAATGCATCTGTTGAATAGTTTACATATGTCTCAAACATTCTGGTCCCACATGTTTTCCCATTAGCACCCTTCACGTGCCCAACTCAGAGCTTCCCCCAACTGGTTTATGAAAAAGAATCACTGAAGTATTTGCACTGATCTTGACATTTTATGAGAGAAGTACATTCAGGAGGGAGGTCAGATTTGACATCTTTGGGTTGCATGCACAAAGATAGTCTCTCCTACTTGTAAAAGTTTAATGATTAAAACTACAGGAAGCTCTTTAGAAACCTGAGGCAGCCTACACAGTGACAAACATTTCACACATCCCACCAGGTTCCTACAGTAAGGTCGGAACTTTCACCTGCCGGACACCTCTCATCTGTTCCATTGCCCTTCTATTTGTGACACCACACTGCTTTTTACTTTGTTTTGTAAGCAAGGGGGAGAGGCAACCACACACAGCAGCTGCCCTAAAAGGGAAAAGGAAACCAGAGCATTAGAGTGTCTGCCAGTGAGTTTTCTGAAGTTCTGCATTCAAACCACGAAACTTTTTTCCCCTGCTTCAGTGACGTTGTGACTTTCCACCTGTGTCCTTCCACTACCGGCTGCTCGTTTAGTATGCAGCACACGCAGTGCTGAACATCTGTTACCCCATCTCTCCAGCCGTTGAGTTGCAACAACAGAGCCTCGTGTTGGCTTTCTTTTTCTCTTCAGCTCATTGGAGGCGAAAGAATTCTGCCTGGATATTCTTCTCTGGTAAGTCTGTAAGATGAATGTATGGTAAAAATTTAGTGTGAACCTGTTTCTTAGGGCTCTGTACTGGTAACACAAAGCATTGAATGCCCAACATAACTGTCCCATTAGCGGACTAAAGACTGCTCATGGCTTTGTATTGTGCATAGAAAGGAATAGCAGTAGATGTTTTGGTTTATTTTTACAATGTCAACAACAACTTGAAATTCCTAGCATACATTGCTTTTCCTTTTTTAAGGTGGGAGAGAGTGCAGGTAGGTGGGCTTCTAAGTGTCAAGTCACTGGGTGTTCAGCGGGATGGGTAATCCTTGTTGTAATACGTTTACAGCACACTATGCTTGGGATTGAAAGGTAGGCTTTAGAGCTCTCGTTTAAAGTATATGCTTAGTGTGTCCTGTAGAGAAAATAGATGTGTGTGGGGACCTCCTCCAGTTCACTTTCAATGCTTGAGAGTGACAATAACACCCCCCCCCCCCCGCCGTTAAGGCAATATGAAAGAAAGATTTCTGCCTGCACTGTGTGATGTGTTTAACTTTTGTCTCTGGTAAATAGACTTTTAAATTGTTTCAAAGCCTAGAAGCAATGATGCAAGAAAGACTAGTCTGTGCCTCCACCTGAGAAGAAAACCTTCTGTCTTTCAAATCACATTTAAAACTCACTATTTATATTGAGGCTGAGCTTAGCTATTATTAATATGTATCTCTTAACCAGGCAAACAAGAGAAATCAAAGGAGCAAAAAGCATAAAAGTTGCATGAGCTAAGTTCCTGATGAAGGTGCTTAGCAGCTGCAATGCAGTAAGTTGTTCCTTTTGCTCTTTTACCTGATATATATTCTCTGTAATCTGTTATCATGTACAACTGAAAGGGATTTTGACCATGTGTGTATTATGCCTTTGTGTTATTTCACAGCCCAAAACCTTAAATGTGAGTGACATGGAGACTTTGATTGCCTGCCAGTCAGAGGTAAACACCCATCCATCCAGCTTTTATCTGTTCTTTTTTATAGATTGCAATTAGGGATAAAGACTCAATTAAACCATTGAGAATTACTGCTGAATAAACATGTTGGGAAAGGTAGTACACCTCTTCCCAGACCAGCTCTGGTTTTACAGCTATAAACAGTTTAGTTGAGCTTAACTGTTGAAAATGAAAGCATGATGATGATGATGATGATGATGATGCAAATTACTACTTGATTCGCAATCAAGAACTGATATGAAATTAACAGTTCAAGCCCTAACCAATGACTTAAGAACTGTTAAGGTAATGTCTGAGTACATATGCAGTTCCTAGTAGAGTTGGGTTTTTTATTTTTATTTTTTAGAGTTAGGATGTTCAAGTCCAATAGATCCAAAAATTCCAAACATCTTCTAGGGAGTCTTTTAGGTATTGCTCCAAGGTGTTGGTGGTGGTTGTTAATAATTTTTTTTAAAAAGGTTGCACCTGTAACCCTGGGCATGTGCCTTCATTAATCCAAAATGGGAATTTTATTTTGTTGGAATACAGTTCCCATGATCCCTAAGCAACCAAGCCAGAATGGTCACTACTATTTTTGTATCCTAAAGATTTAAGTTCTCCGATCTCTATTAAAATTATGTTGAGAGACAGAACTAGGCAGCATGGAAAATGATACAACCCTTAGGTTGAATGCTGATTACCTAAAAGCCCTGTCAGTGTTAGTGAAGTTGTCTCTAGAGATGTGAAGTCTGCAATCCCATTGTAGCCTTACTTGGGTCTATGGCTAGGCTCCAGAGATCTGCTTATGCTCACAACAGACGCTTGTATTAGCTCAGGGGAGTTTTTGACTCTCTTCCCACCTATCCATGTAAATGTCTAACTTCCATGCCAAACGACAAACATTTTTTGAAATTTCACTCTCTTATAAAACCTGTTTTGCTATATAGCTTTTGGAAGTCAAGAAGGCTGTCAGAGAAAACAGCTCTCAAGTGTCCTTCAGGCTCACAACATTCATTTTACCACATAGGATCCATGCTTACCATGCTTAGAGTAGTCCCATTGAAATCAGTGGATGAGTTTGTAGTGAAAAACTTACTACAATAATTTGAACTAGTGCACTTTAAGTACTATATATCTGTCTAGATTTAACGCATGTTTTGTGGGGGCAGGATTAATATTTTCTGTAGAAATAATGAAGAGGTGCATCATCAAAAGTAGGATTTTATATATCTGTTCTAGACTTTCTGTGGCCTCTGTTCAGCATGTTTATCACAATTAAGTGCTACATGTACGCTCCAAAAAAGAGACATATTAAAAGCTTATTAGAGTTACTGCATGGATATGCTGGCTGGACTGAACTTTGATTGGCTTCTTTGTATCTTATTGTCATGTACTCCAGGCTGACATCAAGAAATGCCACTTGTTCATGCCATGTGATGCTGAAGATGGGCAGTGTCAACTTTCTGGTACGTCTTCACAAGAAAACTATGTCCTTTAGTAAACATGAAAGCAATGAAACTTGCTAAGCCAAGGCTATGCTCTATAAATTTCCCAAATGGGTGGTATAGAAATGTAATAAATAAATAAATAAAAATATATTCCTTGTTCAGAATTTACTGGAATGTGCAGAAGCTAGCAGTAATGCATTGTTATGTGATAGCAGTAGATCAGCAGTAGATCAGAAGAAAGAAAGTTGTTGTTGTTGTTTTACATCACAGCTTTCCAAATTCGTTAGCTATCTGGAAATTTCCCTTGCAGCAGCGGCCGGTGGGGTCGCGGGTGGTCAGAAACAACACAGATCGCCTCCCTGGAGCTTATTTATTTATTTATTTATTTATTTATTTATTTATTTATTTATTTATTTATTTATTTATTTATTTATTTATTTATTTATTTATTTATTTATTTATTTATTTTCTTAGGTTTGTGATAGAACATCAAATTAGGCACTGTGGTTATGCTATTACATTTTGCAGAGGGAATAGCTTCCCCCCCCCCTGCTGACAGTGTGGCTAGCATGTTTACATTATATTCAATAGCAGCAGTCCAAGAGTCAAACTAGATGACATGTTTATCTTCTCCCCCACCCTCTGAGGGTCTCACCCTCCAGCAGTGAAAAATCACTGCCTGTCATAGCATACTATTTCTCTTCATTTCAATAGCTTGCATTTAGTGTGCTTTGTCTTGTGTCTGGTCACTGAAAGATAAACATGGACTTAATTTGCAAGTGTGACTCCTATCTCCGAGGAAATCCACTTTGGGAGGGGGGAAAATGTCCCGCTTGACTCTTAATCCTCCTGCATGGCAATCTTTCATAAAACCAAACTTTCTGCTCTTATGGGAGGCAAAATTTTGGCCAGCAAGATGTGCTGTGGCAAACCAAAAACAGAAACAAGCTAACTGCCTCTATTTCCAATTCATTTGTAGTACAGTGAACCCCCGCCTAACGACGTGTTTGAATAGTGTCATTTTCGATTAATGACGCTATTGACGCACCCGTGATCATTCGAATAATGACAAAAATATCATTATTCGAATAACGGCGGCATTTTTACCATCGCTATTTGAATAACGACCAAAAAGTCGTTATTCGAATGACGGTATTTTTACCGTCGTTATTTGAATAACAATGTTTTTGTCATTATTCAAATAACGTTTTCTGCATAACAACACTACTTGGGGAACCAAGTAACGTCGTTATACAAGGGTCTATTGTACATCCTCTCTGTACAGTTAACAGCATTTTAATACTACAGTAAAACCCCAACTAACATATGCCTTAAATTACATAAAATCTGACTTACATAACGATTTTGTGCTAAAACCATGTCCCGGTTTACATGATTTCCTATGGGTTTGCTTCAAAATATGTAAAAATTCATTTCCCTATGGGTTTGCTTCGATTTACATAAAAATTTCATTTTTCCTATGGGTTTGCTTTGAGTTACATAAAAAACAATTTAAGCAAAGGCCTACAGAATGGACTTTTTTTCGTAAGTAGGGGTTTTACTGTACTTTAACTGTCATGTCAATTTCTACAAAAACATGAAAGATTTCCTTTGGGCAGGTGCTTTGAATTCTTTGCTAGAGAGTCTTTCTCTTTCTTCTGAATGACAGCAGAGAACTCTTTAAGACTCTTCCAAACAACATATGCCAAGATTTTTTAGACTCAATCATGACATCTCAAGTAGTATCAAAGCTCATACCTTCTCTGTTGCTGTAGAGAACAAATTGGCATTTGGCATCCTGAGGAGAAAGTAATTTGAATTGTGCAGGAGGTAGATATTTGTTGCTTCCACTGTGTGGAGAAGAATACAGTATAGATCTTTAATATAGTGATTGGTAATGAGAAGAGCTAATGTTGCTATGGTCATCCAGCTCCTTTTGAACCAGGTTTGAACTTTATAGGGATCTGGACCTAATGAGACTCAACCTGACATTTCTTTTTGAGACTCCTCCCCTTTAAGAGAATATTGTTCAATATTCCTTTGTCTTGTTCATTGCCTCAAACAACCAGATGTCTTAGCAAAACATTTGTAACTTTCCCAGTAGCTCGCTTATGTGTTGTTAATCTTATAAAGCCTGCGGCCGGTCACACTTTGTCAGCTGAACCACATCGCAAGATTGTAGTGAGGATAAAGTAAGACATGTGTACACCACCTTGAGTTCAGCAGAGGCAAAGCAAGATATAAACGTAAGAAGGAAACAAGCCACACAGTACAATTGTAAACTTGTCTATTCAGACATTTGACCTGCTGTTTTCAATAAGGCTTTCTACAAGTTACATGTGGATGGTACTGCAGCCTTGGTTACCTAAGCTCAATATTCCTTATTTTCCACCTTTTAATAAACATTTATGAGTTTTTACTCCACTAGTTCTATGGGTGTTTGCTATTCTGCAAGATAATCCAATTGTTATATATGAGTTACCTGTGTAATTATTTTGATGTTAATCTTTACTTACATGTTCTAACTCTCATGTTGCAACAGATAGCAAACAGAAAAGAAAGAAAGTTATATCTTGGCCATTCATGCTGAGACGAATCCCTGCTGGGTCAGAAACTCTGGCACATCTTGTACCCAACTCGAAGCCTTCTCTGTTTGACCAGCCTTTATCACTTGTTTGCAGTCAAGAAGATATACTGCCCAAACCAATACAGGTAAGGAAGGATTTGCATTAGGAAGCTATATTCCTTTTGTAACAAAGGATGCTCTCTTCCACTGCATGAAATACCATATATACTCGAGTATAAGTCAGTTTTTAGCCCCCAAAATGAGGTCCAAAATGAGACTCGACTTATACTCGGGTCAACATAAACACTCAAAAACATACCCACCCAAATGTCTAAATTAATTAATTTACCTTATTTTAATGTATTTTAATTATTGAAACTCACTAGCAGCTGCTGCATTTCCACCCTGACGTCTACTTAGGTCAATCCATTTCCCTAGTTTTAGAGGTACAAATTAGGTGCCTCGGCTTATATTTGGGACAACGTATAGTCGAGTATATACAGTAAGCACAAAGCTAAACAAATTTTTTTGGGGGGGGGGCTTTTCCAGAAGGAAGCAGTTATTCAAAGCTAGTAAGGACTTAGAAGTAAACTATATATTCATCAAAAAATAATAAATTGCATGCCAGGAAAAGTCTTAAATTGCACTGCATTCTTCAAAGAGTCGAGCAGGAAGCATCTAGCTAAATGTGAGATAGCAATTATGAAAACAACAGAGAGAGAGAAAATAAAATAGTTTTTGGGGCAGAGAGAAGTCAGAAGAACACTGGGCTCAGATAGAATCCCAGTTTTGCAAATACAGTATTATAATTTCATCAAGTCTCTTTCTGAGGTGTTGTCACTGCTCTGTGAAGATCTTGTTTAGCTAGGTGTTTGACCTATCTAATTGTTCATTCTAGATGTTCTAACACATGGGTACCCAAAATTTTCAGGCCATGGGCCAGTCACGTGGTTCAATGGGCTGGTCACATGGTTCAGTGGGCCAATCACATGGTGCCTCCCACCAGAAGCGGAAATAAAACACACCTTGCAATCTGTTTTGCAATAGGATGAGATAGATTTTAGGCTGCCATTTTCTCCGCTTAAACCAGGGAGTATTTTTTTATTTTTTTCTGATTTATTTTGCCGCCCAACTCTCAAGACTCTGGGCGACTCGCAGAAAAGAAAACCAATCACATTTTAAAAACCAATAAAAACCCTATTAAAACTGCCACCAAAAATTACTCCGACCCCTATAGATTAAAAGAGGAAGAGAGTGTTCTTACTAAATCAGCCAGCAGGTGGGGGTCACCACATCGCTGGTGCCCCACACCTGCTTTGCCAGCCAGTTTTTTTGCCCTTTCCTGAAGGACAGCAACTCCGTCTGGAGACACAGCTCAATTGACAGAAAATTCCAAAGGGCTGGAGCAAACACAGAGAAGGCCCTCCTTCTGGTGCTAGAGAAGTAAAACGCTCCTGCTCGGGTGCCTTTTGCTTCCAGAAGTGACGAGGATGGTGTGGGTCAGATGAATTGGCATCAGGGCTGGATCCAGCCTGTGGGCTGTAGTTTGGGCACCCCTGTTCTAACATGTACATCTTTCACTTTATGTTATTTTACCTGTATATGTTTTTAAAAAAGAAAAATGGACACAGAGAAAGAGAGCTATGTACATCTTAAAATGTAAACAGAAATAATTTTATCAGTGGCAATTGGACATTTCCAATGACATGGTTCCTTCTACAGAACTGTACAACATTATTTGGGCCAGTGATCAGGTTCAGTTATTTGTTAACAATCCTTACCATACCTGTCAACCCGCGGCTCCGGAAAAATGGGACCTGCGCACATTGCAGGTCGCTTTCTACGCATGCGTGGAAGGGTTTTACCCCCAACGTCAAATTACGGGGTTTTCCTGGCCAAATCGGGATGGTTGACAGGTATGATCCTTACTGAAATGATTCATAACAGTTGCTTTGTTCTCACTTATTTGCAGACTATTCTTACAATACTCTTTCTGCAAGGACCTCATACTGAAGGAATATTCCGAAAAGCTGCCAATGAAAAGTTACGCAAGGAGCTGAAAGAAGAGTTAAACTCTGGAGGAAATGTTGCTTTTGAAAAGGCATCTGTGCATTTGTTAGCAGTGGTTTTTAAGGTGTGTGTGTGTGTGTGTGTGTGTGTGTGTGTGTGTGTGTGTGTGTAGTCACATGCATTCTTGCTGAAGCTATTGATTCCTCTGCGAAGTAAACTGTACAAGCAGATAGAGGCAGTCAGCTCAAGAGGTTTATAATGAAAGACAGCAGCAAATGTGTTGGAGGAGAGAGAGAGGCATAATGCAGTCCAGCTTATCCTGTGTCTCTGTTACCATAATATCTGTGCCACTCCTTGTTGGCATGAAATGGGGAGGCTTGGTGTTTTGTTCTTTGCCTCAGGCAGAAAAATATTATTAGTCTGCTCTTTTTCCGTGTTCAAAAGAGATTTAATTTAATTTTTAATTAATTTCCAATTTGTATAGCCGCCCAACTCAAAATGACTCAGGGTGGCTCACAGCATTAAAAACAACACAACAATAAAAAACATTAAAAACACACCCATAAAAACCCAATTTAAAGTACTACAAAAATTAAAAGACCGAGGATTAAAGAAAGAGGATTAAAAGATGTTGCTGTTATTTTATCAGCCAGCAGGTGGGGTCACCACCTCACCGGTGCCCCACATCTTTTTAGTTCTTTCCTGAAGGGCAGCAACTCCGTCTGGAGTCGTAGCTCAATTGGCAGGAGGTTCCATAGGGCTGGAGCAGACACAGAGAAGGCCTTCCTTCTGGTGCTAGAGAGGCTTGCAAATGGCACAGCAAGAGATCCTCTCCAGTCCGCTCTGGTGGGATGGACAGATGTTCAGCCATTCCTTGGCTGAAATTTTCTCTCAGTATACAAAGCAAATGCCCCAAGAATCTCCCAGCTTCCCTGTGCCCAGTGTCCCGGGGCAACCTACTGAGGTCACCCACACAGTATCTAGACAGACCTGGGAAACTAATGGTGCTCTAGATTTCCTTGAGCAACTCTCTGTGGATGAAGAAATCATCACCAACATCTTAAATGACCTCCTACACAATGAAAGCCTGAACCAATCGACTTCTGAGCTGGCATCATCAAACAATTTCCCCTTGTCGAACGCTGGGATGCAGCTTTCTCTACTCCAGGCACCCTTCACAGAAGCAACCTCTTGACTTGACCAGAATCCCTTCCTGCAGCCTTTCTCTTGCTCATCTAATTCCCATCACATGCTTGATTACCAGTGGGATCAAAGATTCCATACCATACTGGAGCAAGGTCTCCTTCCAGAGAAGGGCATGCTGTGCTGACCTTCTCTTTGTCCAGCGATTCCAGACCCCGTGGTGACTGTGTGTGTATATAATTCCCATCAAGCCGATTTCTGGGACATCATGAGGAAAATTATAAGATGTGTTGACAAAAAAAGGAGATAAAGTATTGAACAGCCTCCTTACAGTAGGAAATGGGGGTATCAGACATGAGACTGTGCTTGGATGATAGCATCTATTTCCTCCTCATATCAACTGATGTGCTTGTCAATTAAATCTCCAGCCCTGCTGACTGGACATTTTGCACAGCAGGCTTAGTTATGAGGCTTGAAACAAGGCCACTGACCTACAACTTCCTGCTGCTTATGCTTCTGGTCCCTATAAGAGAGCAAGGCATCCTAGATAATGCAGGTGGAAGGGTAACCTCCATTGGGTGGCTGGTGTAGAAGAACTCATCCCCATGGTGCCTTTGGATCCTGCACCCCTTGTTTTAAGGGGTGGGTAGTTTTAACTGTTTTTAACATGTTTTTTAAATTGTGATTGTGAACCGCCCTGAGTCGGCCTAGGCCGAGTGGGCGGTATATATATAAATTTGACAATTAAATTAAATTAAATTAAAATTAAGTTCTCGGGGTGACTCGGTCTCTTAAGTATCCTGGCCCACTACCACGTAGGGCTTTAAAGGTAATAACCATAACCTTGAATTGCACCCAGAGGCACACTGGCAGCCAGTGCAGCTCACGAAGCAGTGGTAAGGCACGGGCATACTGCCCGCACCCCATCACCACCCGAGCAGCCGCATTCTGGACCAGTTGCAGCCTCCGAATGGTCATCAAGGGCAGCCCCATGTAGAGCACATTGCAATAGTCAAGTCTGGAGGTGACTAGAGCATGTGTGGCCATGAGCAAGGAGTCCCGTCTAGAAGCGGGTGTAACTGGCGGATCACACAAAGTTGTGCAAAAGCCCTTATGGCCACAACTGCCTCCTGCTCTTTGAGCAGGACTCGTGAGTCCAGCAGGACCTCCAGATTATGCACCGGGTCTGTTTGGGGCAAAATAGCCCCATCCAGGACCAAAGATGGTAGCTCCAGAGATAACATGGGGGCCCTGACCCACAGCCACTCAGTCTTGCCAGGATTCAGTTGTAGCCCGTTGTCCCCCATCCAGACCCCAACAGCCTCCAGACACCTGGATAGGACTCCGACAGCATCACTTGGATATACAGTATTGTGCAATACCAAAATACTAAAATAAGGATTATTTTCTTGTAGGATTTTCTCCGAAACATTCCTCACAAACTGTTGTTAACTGAGCTTTATGATGAGTGGATGGCAGCACAAGAGAAGACAAGCCACCATGAAAGAATGGAAGCCCTGAAAGAGTATGTTGGCCTATCTTCAGAAAATGACTTATAATTGTTCTTTGACACACAACACAGAGAGGCGTTGGTTCTAAACAATTTTACATGCCATAGTCCCATTGATTACCCTGAAATTACTACCAAGGTTACAATCCTTCACCCACTTTCCCTTATTGGCATGAATGGGAAGTAACCAGATACAGGATTGTGTTTGTTGTTGTTGTTGTTCAGTCGCACAGTCGGTTCCGACCCTTTGCGACCCTATGGACCATTGCTCTCCAGGCGCCTCTGTCCTCCACCATCCCCCTCAGCCCTCCCAGCTCTGTGCCCATTGTGTCTACAATGCCATCTAGCCATCTCATCCTTGGCCTCCCCCTTCTTCTTTTGCCCTCCACCTTTCCCAACATCAATGCCTTCTCAAGTGAATCCTCCCTTCTCATTTGATGTCCAAAGTATTTTAGCTTCATCTTTACTATTTGGCCTTCCAGTGAGCAATCCGGGTTAATTTCTTCTAAGATTGACCTATTTGTTCTCCTCGCTGTCCAGGGCACTCTCAAAACCCTCCTCCAACACCACATTTCAAAGGCATCTATTCTTCTGCGTTCAGCCTTCCTAATTGTCCAGCTCTCACATCCATACATTACTACTGGGAAGACCATTGCTTTGACTATTCTAATTTTTGTTTTCAGTGTGATGTCTCTGCTTTTCACTATGTTCCCCAGGTTTCTCATTGCTTGTCTCCCAAGAATCAGTCGCCTTTTTATTTCATGGCTACAATCCCCATCTGCAGTGATCTTTGATCCTAAGAAAGTAAAATCTGTCACTGCTTCTACTTCTTCCCCGTCTATTTTCCAGGAACTGATTGGGCCTGTTGCCATTATCTTGGTTTTCTTGATATTGAGTCTCAGGCCAGCTTTTGCACTCTCCTCCTTCAGCCCAATCAAGAGATTCTTTAGGTCTTCCTCACTTTCTGCCATTAGGGTGGTATCGTCTGCATATCTCAGATTATTGATGTTTCTCCCAGCGATTTTAATCCCATATTGTGATTCCTCCATCCCTGCACTGCGCATTATGTGCTCTGTGTATAGGTTGAATAAGCATGGTGACAAAATGCAGCCTTGTCTTACTCCTTTTCCTATTCCAAACCACTCTGTCATTCCATGTTCTGTCCTAACTGTTGCTTCTTGGTTCATGTACAGATTTCTCAGGAGGCATATGAGGTGCTCTGGTATTCCCATCTCTTTAATTACTTGCCACATCTTGTTGTGGTCCACACAGTCAAATGCCTTAGTGTAGTCAATAAAACAAAAGTAAACTTGTTTCTGGTATTCCTTTGTTTTCTCCATGATCCAGCGTATGTTGGCAATGTGGTCTCTAGTCCCCCTGCCTCTTCTGAAACCTGCCTGCACCTCTGGTAATTCTCTCTCCACATGCTGCTGAAGTCTATCCTGTATTATCTTGAGCATCACTTTACTGGCGTGTGGGATGAGCGCGATTGTTCGATAATTTGAACATTCTTTGGCATTGCCCTTTTTTGGGATTGGGACGTATACTGATCTTTTCCAATCCTGTGGCCATTGTTTTGTTTTCCATATCTGCTGGCATATTGAATGCAGTAATTTGACGCCGTCGTCTTTTAGCGCTTTGAAAAATTCAACTGGGATACCATCATCTCCACTAGCTTTGTTGTTTGCAGTGCTCTTTAGGGCCTTTATGACTTCGCTCTCCAGGATGTCTGGCTCAATTTCTACTTCTTCCTCATTGTGATTGTCAGGAGTGTTGAGGTCCTTTTTGTAGAGTTCCTCTGTGTACTCTTTCCATCTTTTCTTAATCTCTTCTGCATCAGCTAGCTCCTTTCCTTCTTTGTCCCTTATCATGGTCATTTTTGCTTTAAATGTTCCCTTAATTTCCCCGATTTTTTTGAAAAGATCTCTGGTTCTGCCTCTTTTGTTGTTTTCCTCCATTTCTCTGCACTGTTCTTTTAGGTAGTTTTCCTTATCTCTCCTTGCTTTTCTTTGAAATTCTGTGTTCAAATGATTGTAGTTTTTCCTTTCTCCTTTGACTTTTGCGTTCCTTCTTTCCTCTGCTATTTTAAGAGCCTCATCAGACAACCACTTTGCTTTCTTACTCTTCTTTTCTTTTGGTATGGTTTTCTTTGCTGCTTCCTGCATGATGTCCCTCATCTCTGTCCATAATTCTTCTGGCACTCTATCTATTGAGTCTAAGCCATTGAATCTGTTCATCACCTCCACCGCGTATTCTTTAGGGATGCTGTCTAGGTGATATCTTTCTGGTCTCCGTGTTTTCCTTATTTTCTTTAGTCTAAGCCTGAATTTTGCGATCAATAGGTTGTGATCTGAGCCACAGTCTGCTCCAGGTCTTGTTTTTGCTGACTGTATGGAGGTTCTCCATCTTTGGCTGCAGAGTATGTAGTCAATCTGGTTTCGGTGTTGGCCATCTGGTGATGTCCATGTGTAGAGTCGCCTCTTGTGTTGCTGGAAGAGAGTGTTTGCTATGACCAGTGCGTTCTCTTGGCAGAACTCTATCAATCTTTGCCCTGCTTCATTCTGTACTCCCAGACCAAATTTGCCTGTTATTCCCTCCACTTTTTGATTTCCTACTTTGGCATTCCAGTCTCCTAATATAATTTGGACATCATTTCTTGGTGTCTGTTCTATGAGGTGTTGTAAGTCCTCATAGAACTGGTCCATTGTGGCTTCATCTGCGCCAGTGGTTGGTGCGTATATTTGGATCACAGTGACATTGAAAGGTTTTCCTTGAAATCTAACTGACATCATTCTGTCATTTTTGAGATTGTATCCCATTACTGCTTTTCTCACTCTTTTATTGACAATTATGGCTACTCCATGTCTTCTAAGGTTTTCTTGTCCACAGTAGTAGATATGATGGTTTCCAGAGCTGAATTCACCCATCCCTGTCCATTTGAGCTCACTGATGCCCAAGATGTCAATGCTTATTCTTTCCATCTCACTTTTTACCACTTCCAGTTTTCCTTGGTTCATTGATCTCACATTCCATGTCCCTATGCAGTATTGCTCCTTACAACATTGCATTCCTCCTCCCTCCTTCCTGTCCCTCCCCTTTCTCCCCTCTGAGGTGTTAAGCATCCTGTATCACCTAGCCTGCCCTTTTGTTTTGCCTTTTGTTTTGGTCAATAGGGTTCTCTTGGCAAGATTTTTGGCGTGGTTGCCGGTGTCTGCGCCATTTTTCTCTCCTCATACATTTTATCACAGTTTTAAAAGTTTAAAAACATTTAGGACAACATATTATCATGCATATTATCACACTTTAAAACACAGTCTCTATGTCAGTTTCTATGTTTAGTCAGTATAAAGTCTCTATGTCATTTGCTATATTAGGTCTTCTACATTTACATATCTGCTACTTATCCTTTGCCTGGAGCTCTGGCTCTCCTCCTCCTTCTCAACCCCGGCTGGGGTGGTTGTCCGGCGGCGGCGGCGGCGGCAGGCCCCTTTGCCGCTCGCCCCGGCTCTCCTCCTCTTCACCCCCGGCTGGGGTGGTTGTCCGGCGGCGGCGGCGGCAGGCCCCTTTGCCGCTCGCCCCGGCTCTCCTCCTCCTCTCCACCCCCGGCTGGGGTGGTTGTCCGGCGGCGGCGGCGGCAGGCCCCTTTGCCGCTCGCCCCGGCTCTCCTCCTCTTCACCCCCGGCTGGGGTGGTTGTCTGGCGGCGGCGGCGGCAGGCCCCTTTGCCGCTCGCCCCGGCTCTCCTCCTCCTCTCCACCCCCGGCTGGGGTGGTTGTCCGGCGGCGTCGGCGGCAGGCCCCTTTGCCGCTCGCCCCGGCTCTCCTCCTCCTCTTCACCCCCGGCTGGGGTGGTTGTCCGGCGGCGGCGGCGGCAGGCCCCTTTGCCGCTCGCCCCGGCTCTCCTCCTCTTCACCCCCGGCTGGGGTGGTTGTCCGGCGGCGTCGGCGGCAGGCCCCTTTGCCGCTCGCCCCGGCTCTCCTCCTCCTTCTCACCCCCGGCTGGGGTGGTTGTCCGGCGGCGGCGGCGGCAGGCCCCTTTGCCGCTCGCCCCGGCTCTCCTCCTCCTCTCCACCCCCGGCTGGGGTGGTTGACCGGCGGCGGCGGCGGCAGGCCCCTTTGCCGCTCGCCCCGGCTCTCCTCCTCTTCACCCCCAGCTGGGGTGGTTGTCCGGCGGCGGCGGCGGCAGGCCCCTTTGCCGCTCGCCCCGGCTCTCCTCCTCCTCTCCACCCCCGGCTGGGGTGGTTGTCCGGCGGCGGCAGCAGCAGGCCCCTTTGCCGCTCGCCCCGGCTCTCCTCCTCTTCACCCCCGGCTGGGGTGGTTGTCCGGCGGCGGCGGCGGCAGGCCCCTTTGCCGCTCGCCCCGGCTCTCCTCCTCCTCTCCACCCCCGGCTGGGGTGGTTGTCCGGCGGCGGCGGCAGCAGGCCCCTTTGCCGCTCGCCCCGGCTCTCCTCCTCTTCGCCCCCGGCTGGGGTGGTTGTCCGGCGGCGGCGGCGGCAGGCCCCTTTGCCGCTCGCCCCGGCTCTCCTCCTCCTCTCCACCCCCGGCTGGGGTGGTTGTCCGGCGGCGGCGGCGGCAGGCCCCTTTGCCGCTCGCCCCGGCTCTCCTTCTCTTCACCCCCGGCTGGGGTGGTTGTCCGGCGGCGGTGGCGGCAGGCCCCTTTGCCGCTCGCCCCGGCTCTCCTCCTCTTCACCCCCGGCTGGGGTGGTTGTCCGGCGGCGTCAGCGGCAGGCCCCTTTGCCGCTCGCCCCGGCTTGTCTAGGACTTGAAAAATTTACTTTTGTGGGCTACAAATTGTAACAACCCCTAAAGCCAGCATGACTGCTGGAACTCATAATTCTTCCAAGATCTGAACTTGCTACATTTGCCTTTTAAAATTTAAATTGTTAGGAAATTGGTTTGCTGGAATATTTTTAGAAATTGCATTGACATTAAATGCTGAGTTTAAGCACATTGAGCTGTAAATTACATTGAGTAATTTGACTGGTAAGTAAGATCATCAATGTCTGTTTTACTGTCAGAATGATCTGACACGTATTTATTCACAGTTGAGTCTCAGTCAATTCATTGGAGCTTATTAACTGGTAAGAGCACTTATGTCCATCTAAATTGGGGAGAAAGGAAATTAAATCCCATTGCCTAATTAATGTATATATGGGCGTGTGGTGCCAATTGATTAGGCTATGGAGTTGTGTTTCACCTTTACTCCAATTTAGAAGGAAGGCTTTATTTTGCTCAATTTCAGTATCACATTGTTAACTTTGAATTGCTATGCAGCATCATAATATCATCAATGTTGAAGGCCTAAATTTAGCTTAATTCAAGGTGGAACTCATCCTTCAGCTTTCATTGTTAAGAGCAGAGAGCAGGGTTATAGTTTCTATGCTATCTCACAGCTTTGAACTATGATAGCTGCCTCATATATGGAATGCTTTATAATGGAAAAGAAAAATGTACATGCCTTGGCTCATTGACCTTACTTGTATCAAACGGCATTCTTAGGGACTTTAGCCAAAGATGTGCTTCTAGTGACAGGAATAGCTCTAATTCCCTCTCCGTACTTGTCAAGTATCCTGCATTGGCCGGGATTTCCTGTATTTCCACGCTGCTTCAGCCACTCACCCGCTGCCGCCATCCCGTAATTTGACTGGCATGGCGAAGTAGTTACTGCACATGCCCTTCTGCAAAGAACCCTTCTGTGCATGCATAGAACCATTCTGCATATGCACAGAAGGGTTCTGCGCAGAAGGATTCTATGCATGCGCAGAAGGGTTCTGTGCAGAAGGCTTCTGCGCAGGTCCCGTATTTTCTGGAGCCGCGCTTGACAGGTATGTCCCTCTCCTTTGTGCAGTCCTCAACATATGCCCTGGCCTAGAAGCCTACTCTGAAGGCCAAGGAAGCCCTCTGCAGTCCCTGTGCTAGCACTAGCACAGTATCACATTTAGGGGTTCTCTCTCATTCTTTTTTTAAAAAAAATCTATAACTGTTACTGCAGTGAGTATTACAACATTTGATGCCTTATCTGTTAGTTTTTTGTTTACCAGTTCAAGCAGCTTCAGTTGATGCTCTGGGGCTTTTGCATGGGAATCTTACTTAACCCCTTTAACTAAACATTTCTGCATTTTAAGAAAGTCTTATCTATTATAAGTGAATATTAAGTACAGCAGAACCCCACATAACAAAAAAACTCTGTTCCACGTTATGCGGTTCCGGATGCGAGATGCCTTGCATAAAGGGGGGAAATTGTTCGTTAACCGGGGTTCCCATTAAGCGGGTATACCTCAGTTACCAAAAACCCTGCACAATGAATTTTTTTTTGTTATGCGGGGTATCACCATTGCATAATGTACGCTTTGTTGTGCAAATTTTTCGCTATACGATGTGTTCGTTATGCGAGGTACCACTGTATAAGAGTTCTTTTCTTTAAAAAAAAGAAGTATTTTAGTATAACTTTTCTCTCCTCGCTCATTTTTATAGGGTTGCAAACAAGCTACCAAGGCCAAACCTTCTTTTGCTCAAGCATTTGCTATGTGTGCTCCACCACATCAGCAAAAGCTCGGAGATCAACAAAATGGATTCTAGCAATCTTGCCATCTGTTTTGGGCCAACCATGTTGACATCAGATTGTGACCAAAGCCTGAACCTTGATGTCCAGAAAGGTTTAACAGATAAGGTTAGCACTGTTTTACTTCCTACTGCTTTCATTGCTGTTGTCCAAAGAAAAGAAGGCCACTGCTATAACACAACTGTCAACAAAACCTTTACATGTATGTCTATTTATTTATTTATTTATTTGTTTGTTTGTTTGTTTGTTTGTTTGTTTGTTTGTTTGTTTGTTTGTTTGTTTGTTTGTTTGTTTGTTTGTTTGTTTGTTTGTTTGTTTGTTTGTTTGTTTGTTTGTTTGTTTGTTTGTTTGTTTGTTTGTTTGTTTGTTTGGATGGATGGATGGATGGATGGATTTGTATGGCTGCCCAATCACCAAAGCGACTCCATGCAGCTCACAATCCCATTGCACACAACCCTGCATAAAAAAACCAACATATCATTAAAAACTTTACATAAAACGCATTGTTAAAATCTTTGTAACAAACAAACTAAACAGACAGACTAAAAACCCAGATGGCGACTAGCATATTCATATCAGCCAATGGGGGAGAAGCTGTTCCTCTCTCTACTCCCCACACCTGCTGGGCCAGCCATGTCTTCAGCCCTTTCCTAAAAACTGACAATTCTGGCTGAAGACGAAGGTCCGTTGGCAGGAAGTTCCAAAGGGCTGGAGCAGATACTGAAAAGGCCCTCTTTCTCGTGCTGGAGAGATGAGCCTCTCCAATGGATGGTACCTTTAGAGAGCCCCTCCGGTCCACTCTCATGGGGCAGGTAACCTCGGGGTGACGCGGTCTCTCAGGTAACCTGGTCCACTACCATGTAGTGCTTTAAAGGTGATAACCAGCACCTTGAGTTGCACCCAGAGGCATACCGGTAACCAGCACAGCTCCCGCAGCAAGGGTGAGGTGTGGGCATACCGTCCACACCCCATCACCGTGTGGGCAGCTGCATTCTGGACCAGCTGCAGACTCTGAATGGTCATCAATGGCAGCCCCATGTAGAGTGCATTACAATAGTCCAACCGGGAGGTGACCAGTGCGTAAGTGACCGTGAGCAAGGAGTCCCGGTCCAGGAACGGGTGCAACTGGTGACTCACACGAACCTATGCGAAAGCCCTCCTGGCCACAGCTACCACCTGCTCCTGGAGATTGTGCACCGGGTCTTTCTGGGGCAAAAGAGCCCCATCCAGTACCAAAGGTGGTAACTCCTTGGACAAACTAGGGCCCTTTATCCACAGCCACTCAATCTTGCCAGGATTCAGATGTAGCCCATTGTCCCCCATCCAGACCCTCACAGCCTTCAGGTACCTGGACAGGATGTTGATGTCTTCCAAATTGCTTGCAGTGATCTAATGCTGGGAACAGTAGTTTGAGGTGGATTAAGAACCTTTAAGAACCAATGTTCTTGGCCATTAGACTGTCACATTTCTAAGGAAAGAAGTGTTGATTTTGCCTGAGTGACATTTCTCTATGGTATTAAAATAAGTTTAAATTTATACTTCCAGTTCAATAATAGTTGAGTAAACAATAATAGAGAGTAAACAAAACAAAAACATTGTAGCACTTTAAAGACTATCTGCTGTCTGATGAAGTGGACTTGATCCACAAAAGCTAACATTAAAATACAGCAGTCTTTAAAGTGCTACAACATTTTTATTTTGTTTACTCTCTGATAAGTTAAATAATGGTTTTTGGATCATGATAGCATCAGTTAATCCTAGGATGGAACCGGATTCAAGAAAGGGCCAATCACTTTGTATCAGAGCCTATGCTGGGCATGTAGAAGCCGGGATCGAATCCCAGTGCAAAAAAGTGGGAAGTGATAGGACAGACTTCTATCTGAGATCCTGAGAACGGCTGTCACTCAAGTAGACAGTACTTGGATGGACTGACTCTGGCCTGATGGGAGGTAGTTTAACAAGAGTGTGTTCTGTGGGTACAAAAGAAATTACACTTACCTATTGGGTAATTGTATTAGATATGTTAAATGTTGTAGTTCTTGTACTTTTTAGAGTCCAATCCTCAAAGGGTGATCAGTTCAGACTTTTATTAAGAGGAATTCTTCCTTTTCCCATCAGTCCAATGGACAGGAAGGAAAAATAGGGGTGAGCAGAACAGGAGACGAGTAGAAAGAAGCCAAGGAATAGCCTAGCATTCATTTGCCCCAGGCCCTACCCAATGTTATATTTGAATTTACTTGCACTTGAATGTATCTCCTGGCAGACTGCCCCTGAAGGAGTCAAGATGTCTGCAGGAAAAAATGGTTTCCTCTGTTCAAGCTTGGGGAAGTTAATGTCAAGAATATCTGAGCCAGCATGGCTGCCGGTTTTTCCAAGCTGTGTCATGTATCTAAGCACTTACAGTGGAACCTCAGTTAATGAAATTAATGCGTTCTCCAGGACATTTCTTACAGCAAAAATTACTTTAACTGAATTTCCATAGGAATGCTTTGAATGTAATTTCCCATAGGGATGCATTAAAAACCAAAATACATTAACCAAAACATGGTTTTCCATAGGAATGCATTGAAAACCAAATTAATATGTTCCAAAAAGAATTCTGTAAACCAAGCCACCATTTTCTATGGATTTCCTTTTGTCATGCGATTTTTATGTTAACCGAGCCATTTGTTAACTGAGGTTCCACTGTATAGGCAAAAACCATGCTCTTTGGTAATAGATTAAGTATTGGCCCCATCTGTTATCAGGCAGGGAATTGGACAGCCATAAGCAACATAGTATTGGTATTGACCTTAAACCAAAGAATGACTCATGTATACATGGCCTGCTCTATACAAACAACAATATTGTGAAGTTGTTTGAGATAAAAGGCCAACTAACAAAATGCCATTGATTGATTTACACAGGTGAAAATATTGGTGGAATTCCTCATTGACAATTGTTTTGAAATATTTGGGGAAGAAATCTGTACATTATACTGTATTTCTGATGAAGATTTCTTGGACAAGACAGGTATGTGAATCATTGTATGTAGTATAAGCAGACCTCTGTGTGAGTTTGTTTAGAATTCAGGGATTCTCAACCTGCAGGCAGTGGGTCGGATGCGGCCCACAGCACCATGCCCCCCCCACACACACACACATACACACTGCCTCCACCACACCAGGAAGTGACATGTGGTGGAGGAAAGGCCAAATGGCCATCTGCCCCCCCCCCAAAGCTGTCTGAGGGAGCATGACTTGGCCCCCGGTTTTAAAAGGTTGAGAACTGGTTTGGATCATTGTCAAAACCTATTTCTCAGAATGTGTTAGAATTTCATTAAGTACTACACTACTTGATTCAATTGCATGTTATTGCTAGTTCTTTAGGCAGGCTCTAAATACCCAGGAAGTGACTACAGACACCTGGCAAACCACAAAGTCATATCATGTTCAAACCTCTGAGAGCTCAGATGAGATTTCAGATCTTACCCTTGTACTGACGTTGCCCTCATTCCATAACAGAGAAGGAGGAGATAAGGGGTGGGGTACAGCTTTCTGGTAGATGTTCTTTTATATTTAAGGATATACAAAATAATCCTGGATGAGTATGGGATGTCAACTAAAGATGCTATATGTAAGCAACAATATTAAGTTGTATAGTTAATAGTCTGTGAATATGTGAGAATTTGCCTTTTGTTGTTACATGGAGTAGCACACATCTCCTTTTGGGACAACTAATAATATTCTTGTAGACTGGACTGCAGTGGCTCAAGTGGCTAAGATGCTGACTGGGAGGCGGAAGGTCAGCAGTTCGATTCCTGAGTACTGCACAACGGAGTGAGCTCCCATCTTTGTCCCAGCTCCTGCCAACCTAGCAGTTCGAAAGCAAGAAATTGCAAGTAGATAAATAGGGACCACTTCGGTGGGAAGGTAACAGCGTTCCGTGCGCTACGGTGTCTAGTCATGCCTGCCACATAACCACTGAAATGTCTGCAGAAGCAGACAGCGCTGGTTCTTCGGCTTTGAAACAGAGATGAGCACTGAACCCTAGAGTCAGATACAACTGGCTTTTGAGCAAGGGAAACTTCTACCTTTTAGACTGGAGATATATCATGTACATTTTTGTGAAAAGAGTAGCCATATACTTTCTAATGTGTGGGGAAAAATATTGTCCTATAGCCCACATTACTCTCTGTCCCTTTTTTTAGCAGCAAACAACTACAAGAATTGATCTCCCCCCCCCCCACCAAAGTCTTCTGCCCATACTTGTAAATACTACAAGACAGTCACCTCCAGACTGGATTATTGTAATGCGCTCTACATGGGGCGGCCCTTGATGACCATTCGGAAACTGCAGCTGGTCCAGAATGCACTGCTCGGGTGGTGACGAGGTGCACGCGCCTCGCCTCTGCTCCGGGAGCTGCACTGGTTACCAGTATGCCTCTGGGTGCAATCCAAGGTGCTGGTGATGACCCTTAAAGCCCTACATGGTAGTGGGCCAGGATATCTAAGAGACCACATCACCCCAAGAACATCTGTCCATCCAACCAGAGTGGTTCGGAGGGGCTCTCTAATTGTACCATTGGCTAGAAGGGCTCACCTCTCTAGCACACGAAGGAGGGCCTTCTCCGTGTCCACACCGGCCGTATGGAACCTCTTGCCAATAGAGTTATGGCTACAGATGGAACTGTTGCCCTTTAGGAAAAAACTTAAAACCTGGCTGGCAGGGCAGGTGAGGGGCACTGATGGGGAAGTGACCCCCACCCACTGGTTTGTATAAATTAAGATCCTCCCTCTCTTTTTAAGGACAGGGTGGAGGGGGGGGCTTTTAAGACTGTTGGTTTTATAATTGATTTTAAATGTTTTTAGTTTGCTATTTTGTTTGTCTTTTGTCTGTTAGCCGCTCTGAGTCACTTCGGCGAGGGGGCGGCAATATAAGTACGAATAAATAAATAATATAGGTCATCTCAATTTGGCAGGGCAGCTCAGTGCAGAATTTTCAAGCCCCATGAGATTTCTCATCTTGAAGTGAATGTTAGGAAAAGAATGTTGTATTTTCCTCTTAGGGTCTCCATAATTTGTCCAAAATCACTCTTTGCAAAACTAGTATTGTTTCCCTTGAGGAGCAAAGTACACACGCTGAGAACAGAGAACAACCAGATGATTGTTTTAAAAGATACAAACAGCCATCCAATGCTTGTAATCATTTGTTTCATTCCAAGCAACAAAACAACAGCCATCTTACTTTAATGCAATTTGTGTTGTTTCCATTAAAGCAGCATTTGCATTTAAGTGCTATTTGTGAAATTTTGCTTATTTGCACAAAAATGTTCTTATTCTCTTCTTTCCCTTTGTATCTCTTTCTCTCTGTTTCTTGAAAGTGCACAAAATATCTTGCCTTCTGACAAGGTATTTTGGCAAAGAGAATAATTTTGCAGTTCCTAAAGGATAAGTCAAGTGAGGATTTACATCCCTACACTCTAGTATGATGAAAATAAGTTCAGGAGTGTGAAGGCCAAATTCATGCCTATAGCTGTTTCCACAGGTTACATGGAGGTCAAAAATAGCCTTCTTGTGGCATTGTTATTAACAGGTAGCCAATAATGCCTGTGCAGGCACTTCTAGCTTTTATCTTAAATTTTGGGTGGGGAAACCCCACTGCCTAACCTAGAAAAACTGCTGTTCCTGGAAGCTCCAGGATACAAAATATTTAAATTAATTTTAATGTACATTTCTTATGCTTACTCTCTCCTCTAGAGACACCATCTGCAAGCCAGCAACAAGACTCTGCCTATGGAAGTACAGACTTTGATGGAGAATACAATCCCAGTGATTCCCAGCCCAATGATTTGTCCCAAGCCAATGAGACAGCCATTACACCATGTGGTACAGAATTATATTTACAAAAACGACTAGCCCAGACCTCTTCTGTATCCTCACTGAGCCGATTCAAACAATCAGTAAGCAAACTGGATAGAAGGTTTTCTGAACCAGATATGGTCTCTTCTAAAGGCCCTCAGGAAGGCTGTATGAGGAGCCAAAAACTAACTAAAAGTGAGGAGAATGTCATCCAGAAGGAGGAACTGGGATTGAAATGTCAAGGACAGAC
This sequence comes from Bradypodion pumilum, assembly GCA_035047305.1. Lineage (NCBI taxonomy): Eukaryota > Metazoa > Chordata > Lepidosauria > Squamata > Chamaeleonidae > Bradypodion > Bradypodion pumilum. The sequence continues at coordinate 97,712,546 of JAWDJD010000001.1, forward strand.
ACCACCAACAATGGGAGAACCCTATCTTTCAGGCCTCTATAGGAACAAAAAGCCACTACAGCTATCAATAAGAGCTGACTTGCACTCTGAATTGTCAAGATGTTCCTTGGCCAGGGCATCTTCCGGCAGTTCGCTTGACAGTGCCTCCTCAACTTCAGACAGTTCTGTTTTCACCAGTTCGCCATTAACATCGCCTTTGGCCTTCCAGAAAAATGCAACTCGGCCACAGTCCTTTTCTATCAAGTCTTCAAAGGGAAATGACCTATCTATCAGAGAGCTCAAGAAACATTCAATGTCCTTTTCAGTAGTAACCCACAGGAAGGTGCTAACAAAAACACAAAGCTGCATTATGAGTGGCTTTCAAAAGGGCTGTTTCAAAAAGGACTCCGTGCAAGAGATGCATATTTCCCACCAGATTGTGCAAGACACTAGCGCTGATCAGTGTAAGCCACCGTTGTCTGTGGGGTGTCAACAGAGGTCTCATTTCCTGTCATCAGATGAGGTGTTTTGGCTTGTGGATCAAAAGACTCCCAGGAAGCCCCCATCCTATGAAGAGGCCACCAAAAACTGCTTATGTGCTAGGCTTCCTTTCTACAATAGTTTAGCTGATCAAAATACAAGACCCACCACACTGCCTCCAGGTGACAAGTCCCACTTTCCAAGGCACAACAGGGAGGTTACAAACAAAGTGTACAAAGACCTTTTAAAAAACAAACTGCCAGCTGTTGATGTTGCAACTGGAATGCATTCCCGGGCTAATCTGCCACTCACTCCTCAAGTCTATCGTCTCAGGACCATGTCTGGGTCTTATCTAAACAACAAACAAGAATATCTGGTGCGGAGATGCAGTCAACCAGCCTTTGACCGCATACATTGTGCTAAGGAATCCTATGTTTGACTTATCTTTCCCATTTATGCCCAAATGCGTATGGTACAGGTGGCATGAAAGCACATCTTTGAAAACACATGGCTGCTTTTAATATAAACTAATCTGTACCTGCCTTCCCTAAAAAAATAAAAAAACACCGTTATGAATATATATTGTTTTCTTACAAGTACGCAAGTTTTGTATATAATGTATATATTTTTGCTTATTAGTGTTTGTGAATAAGGTGGAGTTTGAAAGCGAAGTGAAAGGACCACCAGTTTCCCCTATTTTGTTATTACCAAAGTCCTATGTCATATGAGTTACTATTTCCCTAGAAAAATGAAGACGCTATGGAGATACAATAAGTACTCTCAACAAGAGTTTTCTAAATGGTCACCCTCCAGCATGTTACAATCCCCATTTTCCTTAACTAAATCAGCAATGTTGCTGCGGAATGATGGAATCTGCTGCCTAGACATCTGAAGGATGGTTTGGGAAATTTGCCATAATTAATCTTAAATCTAGAATTAAAGCAAAAAATTTTTTTATAATGCCTGATGATGCTGTTTTGTCTAGTTTTGCATTACTCAAACTGCCACAGTTTCCACCATTTCCTTTTCTGATGCTGTTTCCAACTGAAATAAACCTCAATTGTACAAAATGGTCTCGGTCAAAAATGTAGGATCCTCTTTTTGTTTCTTTGTGATATCTCTGAATGTTCCAGTAGACAACTAGTATGTTTCATAGATCGGTGTACACTCAAAAACTAAATATTTGTATATGTGTACAAGGATTATAATAACTAAAATAAGAACATACTCACCTTTCTGTATGAGCCTAAAGTTATCTTCTATTCTGTCATCTTGTGTCTTTAAAAAAAGCTTATAAAATGTTTCTTAAGCTAACAAAGGGAGCATGAAGAGAAATCCATTTATTTTAATTTTGTAGTCAAATCAGAGGCATTCTGCCCTTGAACAATATCTTGATTCTCATTATTAGCAATGCATCTACAACAGGCAAGTGCAGTACAGAAAATACAAAACAAAAATGTGCTATCTAAGAAATCACAATTTGCATTCTACTAATTCCCTGTCTTTTCCTATTTGCAAGGTCTCACATACCATATTTTTATTTATTTATTTATTTATTTAGTCGTATTTATATATGCCGCCCACTCAGGCAGAACCCGACTCAGGGCGGCATTACAACAAATTCTAAAAACATATAAAAACACTTTAAAAACCCCTTATCCCACCCATCCATCCCACCCACTCTAAAAAAGGAAGAGAGAGTTCTTAATTCTTTACGTAAGCCAGCAGGCAGGGACCGTTATCCCATTCGGGCCCCACACCTGCCCTGCCAGCCAGGTCTTCAATCCTTTCCTGAAGGGCAGCAATTCTCTTTGAAGTCTTAGATCTGTTGGCAGGAGGTTCCAGAGAGTTGGTGCGGCCATGGAGAAGGCCCTCCTTCGGGTGCTAGACAGATGTGCACCCCTAACTGATGGCACCATTAGAGAGCCCCTCCGGTCCACTCTAGTTGGACGGGCAGACACTCTTGGGACGATGCGGTCTCTAAGGTATCCTGGCCCACTGCCATATAGGGCTTTAAAGGTCAAAACCAGCACCTTGAATTGCACCCGGAGACAAACTGGTAACCAGTGCAGCTCCCGAAGTAGCGGTGAGGCATGGGCATATCGCCCACATCCCATCACCACCCAGGCTGCCGCATTCTGGACCAGCTGCAGCCTCCGAATGGTCGTCAAGGGCAGCCCCATGTAGAGCGCATTACAATAATCTAGTCGGGAAGTAACCAGAGCATGGGTGACCATAAGCAAGGAGCCCCGGTCCAGGAGCGTGCGTAATTGGCAAATCACCCGAAGTTGGGCAAAAGCCCTCCTGGCCACAGCCACTTGTTCTTCCAGCAGCAGCCGTGAATCCAGAAGGACCCCCAAGTTGCGCACTGGGTCTGTCTGGGGCAAAACCGCCCCATCCAGTACCAAAGGTGGTAACTCCCTGGATAACACGGGGCCCCTTATCCACAGCCACTCTGTCTTGCTGGGATTCAGCCGAAGCCCATTGGCCCCCATCCAGACCCCAATGGCCTCCAGGCATCCAGATAGGATTTCAACAGCATCACTGGGGTCCCCACGGGCCGAGATATACAACTGGGTGTCATCCGCGTACTGATGGTACTGCACCCCGTGGGAACAGCAGGAGTGCCCAAACTACGGCCTGGGGGCTGGATGAGGCCCCAGATGCCAATTATCTGGCCTGTGAAGCCCTCATCGCTCCTGGAAGCAGAAGTAAAACATGCCCATATGGGCGTGTTTTACTTTCGCTTCCAAGAGCGATGAGGGCTTCGTGGGCCAGATGAATTGGCATCAGGGGCCACATCCATCTCCCAGGCCATAGTGACCAGCTCCCTGAACATGTGACCAGCCCACAGCCTGAAAAGTATGGGCACCCCTGATATACAGGGAAGGAGTAACGTATGACTTTTCAGATGTTGTTGATCTGCTGCCTTCATCATTCATCACTGTTAGCTAGGCTACCTCAAGATGATAGGAACTGTAGCTCAACAACATTCTACCCTGGACCTAGCAGATAATAATTCATTTTCTTTATCCATACTCCTGAACTCTCATAACTTCTAGTGCATCAGTTAATTTGTCTGATATAAACTTTTAAGTACTGGCACTGCAGCTAAGGCAGTCACCTTAGTCGAAGTCTATTGAGGCATTATAAGCAGTCCTAGCTGGTAACATGCATCATTGTCATCAGATATTTTAAGACAATTTAGTGGATCCTAAGTAAACATGGTGATCCACATCTTGATATGCACTTGCACTGGTTTTGGTTATGTGTACAGAAGCTTACATCAACTACTTAGTTGAGAGAATGGTGTATTGAACAGATGTTGGGAAACGTATATTTGGACTACAACTGTCTGGATCCTCCAGCCTGCATGGTCAGTAATAATCATGTGTACTATCAGGTTGATTTTTATTTATGGGGACCCTTTCCAGGGTTTTACACGCAGAGAGTATGCAGAAGTGGTCTACCACTCCCTTCTTCTCAGGGTGCCCTGGAAGCGCAAGGTTACACAGGCTGACTCTTCTTCCTAGAGGCACAGTGAGGAATCAAACTCTCAACCACTGAGCCATCAATCCAGCTAATAGTAGAGTATGATCAGTAGCTAGTCCCAAAAATTGTTCCAAGGTCAAGTATTGACCTAATCTATAATGGTTGCTGCTAGAGTTGCCATGATTATCTCCCACAAAACCGGGACAGAAGTATACTTGACAAAACTGGGTGGGTTATCTACAAAATAGCCTTTTTAAAAACAAACATAATATGACAGCTATAAAACACTTTCACATTAAATATATCAATACATAAATGAATTTATTTACAACAGTTAATTATTACTGTAAAATGATCTGTTATACTTCTGAGAAGTCGCATTGTGGTCAGCTCTTAACGTCCTCAGTTCCAGGGAACACACTGGTCACACTTATCAGGCAGTGGTGTGAGGCAAGGACGTTAAGATTTGTCTCCGGGTATATTCTAACTCCAATGTGGCAGGAAATCACTTGTTTGATTGTGAGAGTTCAAATTTATTTTAACAGTGTGTTATAATGCACAATCAGTGAGTTTTAAAAATCCAAAACTTTAACGTGATTTTTATTGAACTGGCCAGGACAATTTTTCCAACCATGAATCCGGGACAATCCTGGCTTTGCAGGATGTACGGCAACAATAGTTGCTGCTATGAAGAGTGTTGGATCATATTTTGCAGGTACCAAGAGCATGGGACTATGAGTCATCCTCTGCTTTTGTCACACATGCAGTGGGCTGCTAAAATCATCTGTGGGATTCAACAAAAGGGTTGGGTGCTTTCTTGTAAAATTATTACTAGAGGTACACTGTACTCCCTGTACATAGCCTATTTAATAGCAGTAGTCTTCATTGTATGGCTTACAATAATCTAGTGGTGTAAATATAGCGGTGTGCATGGAGGAGTGTATTCTTTTTAAATCCAAAAAATAATCTCACCAGAATAAAAGACCTTTTCTGCTTGCATAAAGTTTCCATTTAAGTTACTCATTCTTTCCAAATATTAAGCCAATGTCTACCAAAAGAAGGCCTAGCCAGACAATGGCCCAGGAGTGTTAATGTGATCTACTCTAAACTCACTTTTCTTAAAATCATGTTAAAATGAGTAACAAAGAGCTGTGTTACCATCAAGACTAAGGTATTTCTTCGAGCATGGGCAATAATAAATGGATTCATTTCAAAGCTGTTATCTTGTTATTTCACTCCACCCTCGTGTGGAAATTAAAATTAATGGTTATTGTTTTATGTGCCATCAAGTCTCCTTGCATTTCTGAATGAGTGGCCTCCAGAATGGCCTATCATTAACACCTTTACTTATTTCTTGCAAATTCAAGACATTAATAGCACTTACCAACAAGCTGTTGGAAAATTTACCTTTTTGGAACAAAATCCTTGGAAAACCTCAGCCAACTGGGTGTTGTAGTAAAAAAGTAACTTTAAAATGAGGTGTAAAATTCTAAAAAATAAAACTCAAAAACAAAAAGTGTGGGTATAGTTTTATTTTTTTACAAATGTCTTCCAGTTAAATATTGAGTACCATGCAATCCATATCTAATCCTGCACCAACCAGAATTAATGTACCTGGGTATTGCTTCCATCATTCATACATTCATATGATGTTCCTCTTTATTTTAGTACAATGACATCTTCCATAATATTTTGTAACATTACTGTTTGTATTATAACTTTATTGGAGGGCTTTGTTCCGTGCTCTGGTGCTTCCCATTTAAAGTTGATGTCAAGTGAAAGCCTCCTAGTTGGAACCTTTCAACGCACTTTCAATAAGTACTCAAACAAAGAGCTCTGTGTTTATTGTGCAATGTTGCCTGACTCTCCTCAAACCGTTGAAATGAAACTCATGAAATATATATGTCTTACATAACTTGCTGATTTAATTAGGGTAGCTCACAGCATCAACTTCATCTAAGCAATTTGAACTGGGGAGGGAAGAACATGTTCAGCTTCAGTCCCATATGAGGCAAAAAAAAAAAAACAATACACATACATTGACAGGAAACTAAAAACCAAGTTTGCTCACAGCTTTCTCTGAATTTTCTTGGTGTTTATCTCTGACAACATCTTGACAGAGTCAAAGATTCTTTATCCACATTGATAAAGCTTTAGTGTCAAGGGACAAGAATGGTTTCTTTCAGAGCTTAGAAAAGTTAACTTGCTCCTGTACTTCTTGGACAGCTATGTGACCTGCAAACATTACCCCAGAGCTTGGAAAAGTTTCTCATCTTTTCCACTAAATCTCCCAACCTCTCAATCACTGGCTTGCCTGGCAAGGGGTCTCTAACAAATGTTTCCCAAATTAATATTTCTCAGCTCTGTAACTCCTTTGCTTAATTTCTGTATGTTAGGCTATAGTTCGGCAACAACAGACACGTACAGCTTACTTCCACATAATGTTGGCAGTTTACATAGTGTTGGCAACAGGACTATTTGCTGTTAACAGTTACATTTGCAAAGCTTCTTTTGCACATATGTGATTCTCTGACAATTTTCAGCTAATAGTTCAATGTGACATATTTTTTTAAACCAGACCCTTAGAATCCTGTGTTTCTATTATTGTGCATTAAATGCTGCATATTTTGCAGCAGTATTAGATTTTGAATGCACAACAGTCGATGTGTCAGACAACATAGTACAAGGTTACAATTAAGAGAATGGAAAAGTGCATACAGGATGTATTCAAGGGTTGCAGCGACATCTTCTGGTAAAATCTGCAGGCATTAAGTCAACATAAGTTGTGATTTGTAATTCTCAGGAAATTCCATTGTGGAAAGGAAAAATAACTTTATGGGAAATACATATTCTTCATAATACCTAAGCCCTACACAGCCATTAAGGAGTATGTAACTCCCACAAGCATTGAGGCAAGTAAAATGTCCCATTATCATTCTGAAAACAGAAATATGACTGTGAAAAGGGAGAAGTTACTCTGTCCGAGTAGCCTCTCTGTGTGAGCCCCATCCCCAGTTCTGGGAGATTTCGACTTTTGTGGAAGCTTCACAAGTAGTCTCCTTCAGTCAGTTGTGTTTCTGTGTTCAACAAAATGAGAGAGGGGCATGACCATTACATCCTCAATACCTGTGCTATTTCCAAGCTTCTTTAACTAATAACCAGTGTTTTCTTTTGATGTCTGATATCAGATGCAGCCTGGTTTTTCCCCAGCTCACCTCTAAGAAACAAAGCTTGCCACATCATCTTGCCATGAACATTTGGGACTTTTGTTGATAATTTTCCTGCACTATTCACACAAAATCAATGCATGCCTGAAGAAGTGATCTTGAATCATGAAAGCTCACATAATGTTTGATTTTTTTAGTGATCTTTAGTGTATGAGAGTCAAGACACAAGGCACAGCCAAAGGCTGGGTTAACTCAGGTTTATTGCATGGTGGACAGAGGGAACATGAGGTAATGGCGGACGAACAGCTCTATATATAAGGCAGTAACGTATTTGAATGTGGCTCCACGGTAGCCCGTTGGCTACTGGTCCGCGTGACGTCATGGCTGGTCACGCCCTTCTTGTCCAGGTGTAGGTAGCGGCGGGAAACTTCCCGCGCTGCGGTCTTTGATGGGTTTGAACCAAGAGAGCTTGGACGCTCGCTGCTGCCAGCTGGTGGTCATTAGCTCGCGTCCTATTACAGGGTTTATGTGATACAGCTGAAGGTTACATTGTTACTCATTGGCAAGGTTACATTGGTTCAGATACATTGATATCACATGTAGAAGGTTACACTATTAGGACACAACACTCCTCCCCCCTAGGATGAGACGAAGTCTCTCAGCCAAGATGGCTTATTTCGAACACGCTGGGGTCTCGGCGCGGGCTGCCCTGCCCCGGCTTCGCTCCCTCCTCCTTGCTCCCTGGCTTCCTGCCCTGCAATCGGAGAGGATGACTTGTTAGTGGTTTGCCGCGGCTCTGCGGCTTTGTTGGGAGGTGTGTGCTTTGTTTGGGAAGAACCGGGGGCACTGGGGACTAACGAAAAACCCCTCTTCTCGCTTGGATGGGTGGGGGAACACTCCGAAAACCCCCCCCCGGCTCGCAAAATCAAAATCAAAATCGGATTCGGGGGAAGCGGCAGCGGTGGCCGCACACTCCTTTTCCCTCCCCCCGGGCTCGGATAGAACTGGGGTATCAAAAGGATATGAGTCGGGCTCGCTGCTTTCCCCCCTGTCTCCCCCTTGGGCTAAACGGGTGGGGGAGAACCCTATCGCTGAATCCTGTCGCTGTGCTCCACTGGTCGGCCCCTCGCTCACTCGGTGCCTCAGTTGGTCAGCGTGCCTCCTCCAGAGGAGGCCGGTGCTAGTTTCCACCCGATAGGACACTGGCCCCGTCTGTTCTATTATCGTCCCTGGCACCCAGGCTGGGCCTGCGTTGGCATAGTTCCTGCAATGTACAGGATCGCCTATGCCGAAACCTTTCGAGACCGCTAACCCTATGTTCTTCCCTTTGTCCTCGACCCTCGACGGGTCTAGCCTGGACAAAAGCGTGGTCAGTTTCCTCCGCATCAGCAGCTCGGCCGGCGAGTAACCAGACGCTAAGGGGGTCACTCTGTACGCTAATAGAAATTGACAAACTTGGTGATGTAGATCTCCCGAGCCCATGCGCCGCAGCGCATCTTTTGTGGTGCGCACCAACCGTTCCACTTGGCCATTCGTGGCCGGGTGAAACGGCGCGGATGTGACATGCCGAATTGCATTTGCCTCCATGAATGCTGCGAACTCAGCGGACGTGAAACAACTGGCGTTATCGCTGACCAAAGTGTCGGGTAAACCGAACGTGGAAAAGACCCTCCTTAGCTGGCGAATGGTAGTGGCGGAGGATGTGCTCTTTACCGGAATGACCTCCAGCCACTTTGAGTATGCATCCACCACCAGGAGAAACATGGTTCCCCGGAATGGGCCAGCAAAATCTACGTGCACCCTGGACCACGGTCCCCTTGCTGCGTCCCATTCCCTATGCGGTAGGCGGGCCACCTCCGGTCGAGAGCATTGACATGCCTCACAAGTGCCAACCATCTGCTCTATGTCGGCGTCCAGCTGGGGCCACCAGAAGTAACTCCGGGCCAACGCCTTGGAACGGACGATCCCCGGGTGGCTGACGTGCAACAGCTTTAGCACCTTCGGCCGCAGGGACGTAGGAACCACCACCCGTTGGCCCCACAAAAGGCACCCCCTCTCTAAAGACAACTCCACTCGCTTTCGGAAGAATGGGTCGAATTCCGTGCCTGGGGATGACGCCGGCCACCCCTTCTGCACCCACGAGCATACCTTCTCTAGTGTTCTATCCTTTCCGGTCGCCCTGGCAATGTCGGCCGGTACTATCGGGGGTGACTCTAAGACCTCTATTAGCAATACCTGGCGGTCTCTTCTTACCCCTGCTTTCTGGTCGTCCGACAATGGTAACGGCGACCGTGAGAGCGCGTCTGCATGGCTGATTTCCTTCCCTGGCCGGTATTCTAACTCATGTTGATATGCGTTAAGAAAAATAGCCCACCGCAGCATCCTCGGGGACAGGATCTGTGGCGTGGGCTTATTTGCAGTGAAGATTCCTAACAGGGGCTTGTGATCAGTAACGATCTTGAACGGCCGACCATACAGAAAATCGTGAAATTTCTTGGTTCCCGCTACTATCGCTAGTGCCTCCCTATCGGTCTGTGCGTAATTCCGCTCTGCTTGGGACAGGGACCTTGAATAAAACGCTATCGGGGCCTCCCTTCCGTCGTCTAACACGTGGCAAAGCACCGCCCCCACCCCCACCGGGGATGCATCGCAGACCAAAACTATGGGCCGTTTGGGGTCGAAATGAGTCAGGATTGCCTCGGATGTGAGGAGTTGCTTTAACTCTGTGAACGCTCTTTCTTGCTCGTCACCCCACAGCCATTTTTCCTCTTTTTTAAGCAGCCGATGGAGCGGCTCGGCAACAGACGCCTTCCGTGGAAGGAAGGTATGGTAGAAATTGAGAAGCCCCAGAAATGACTGAAGCTCGGTTTTGGAAGTGGGGCGAGGGGCTTTCTTAATGGCGGCTACCTTAGATTTGGATGGCCTAATTCCCTCGGGTGTGACACGGAACCCTAAAAACTCAACCTCTGTTTCGAAAAATACACATTTGTCTTTTCTCAGTCGCAGCCCCGCTTTCTCGAACACGGCCAGGACCTTATCCAATCTGTGGGCCAGCTCGGCCTTACTCCCCCCCGTTATCAACACGTCATCAAAATATGGCAACACCCCCTCCAACCCCTTCAGGAGGCGTTCCACCAGCGACTGAAAAATGCCAGGTGCCGAGTTCACGCCGAACTGTAACCTCGACACCTGGAACGCCCCCTTATGTGTGACTATTGTTTGTGCCGCCGCTGTGGCGGGGGTTACCGGGAGTTGCTGGTAGGCCTGTGCTAAATCGAGTTTAGCGAAACACTTTCCCCCATTCAGCCTGGCCAGAAGGTGGCTGACCACTGGCACCGGGTATGCATTAGGGCGGATTGCCTTATTAATGGTACACTTATAATCAGCGCAAATGCGCACCTCCCCGTTAGCCTTCAGTGCTGTAACAATTGGAGTCTCCCACTCCGCGGAATCCACAGGAACGAGAATTCCTTGACCCACCAGTTTGTCCAGTTCCGCCTCTATTTTGTCCTTAAGCGCGAACGGTACCCTGCGCGGTTTAAGTCTTATCGGGCGGACCTCCGGGTCTAAGTCGAAGGCTACAGGGGGTCCCTTGAACTTTCCCAGTCCACTTTTAAAAACGGCGGGGTGTGCGTCACACACTGCTTGTATTGGGTCCTCTTTGGGTCCTCGCCTACGGCATGCACCCCCCCTATGAACAGGCCTAAGGGCTGAAACCACTGTGTTCCGAGGAGGCTACAACTCCCCCCTTTTAGCACCACTAGGGGAAGTTCTGCAGAATGTCTCTTAAAGCGAACCCGGAACGTTCCGACCCCCAACACTGGAATGCTGTTCCCCTGAACGTCCCGTAGTGTGGCCCTCAACGCTTTAAGTTTGGGCCGCACGTGGGGGTCGATTTTCAAGAACTCTCTCTGGGGAATTATAGAATAGGAGGACCCCGAGTCAACTTCCATCCTAATAGGGGTCCCTTGTACTAGTACCTCAACAAAGTAATGGGGCTGTCCCGCAGACACGTTGAACACAGGAGCGTCGCCCTCGCTGTCGTCCGAGATGCGGCCCACGCCGTCCTGCTTCCTCGTGGCCCGGGCGCCATCTTTGGGCCTCGCTGGACGGTCCGGTCTGGCTGAACGGTCTTGCGACTGTCTCCGGCCCTCTTTCCATTTCCTGCACGCCTTGGCGATGTGCCCCCGACGTCCGCAGTTGAAGCACTCGGCTTTCCTGAATGGGCACTTCACGCGCTCATGGGCCGCTCCGCAACCATCGCAGCGGCGCCCGCCTCTCCGGACCTTCTGGACCTCCTCGCCATCGCTACTTTCTGAAGACGATTTCGAGGTCGGTCGGGTTGCATGCACCGACTGACCGGACTTCCCGTGCGACGAGTTTTCCGCTTTGCCGGCCCTCGGACGCCACTCACGCCACTTGTGCATCTCGTCTACTCCAGCATTCGTGGATTCCGCGGCTTCCGCGGCCTCTACAACCTCTTCCAGTGTGGGTGGTGGCTCCCTGTTCATCAAGCTGCGCTGTACTTCCTTGTCCTTCAGGCCACAAAGCACTCCGTCCCTGAGGGCCATCTCTAGGATGTGGTCCCATTTGCAGGGGGCGGCGGCTACCCTCATAGCCGTTACGAAGGCTTCTACCGACTCGTCCGGCGCTTGAACTCGCCTCCAAAACGCACTCCGAGCGGGAAACATTGCCCTCGAGGGTCGGAAACGCTCACGCAGCATTTTCATGATGTCACCGGCTTTGAAATCGCTCATCTTCTTCGGTGCAAGGATGCCCACCAGCGTCCGCTTGGTTTCCATCCCAAGCATGCGGGTGAGGATGGCCCTCTTCCTTTCCTCGTCGTCTTCTTTGACTTTGAGCTCCACCAGTGCCGCCTGGAAGTCCATCTCAAAAAGCTCCCAGTCTTGCGGTTTGGTGATGTTGAACCCGCTCTGTGTCCTGGCTCCGTGGGGATCCATCATCCCACCTTCGTCGCCAATTTAGTGTATGAGAGTCAAGACACAAGGCACAGCCAAAGGCTGGGTTAACTCAGGTTTATTGCATGGTGGACAGAGGGAACATGAGGTAATGGCGGACGAACAGCTCTATATATAAGGCAGTAACGTATTTGAATGTGGCTCCACGGTAGCCCGTTGGCTACTGGTCCGCGTGACGTCATGGCTGGTCACGCCCTTCTTGTCCAGGTGTAGGTAGCGGCGGGAAACTTCCCGCGCTGCGGTCTTTGATGGGTTTGAACCAAGAGAGCTTGGACGCTCGCTGCTGCCAGCTGGTGGTCATTAGCTCGCGTCCTATTACAGGGTTTATGTGATACAGCTGAAGGTTACATTGTTACTCATTGGCAAGGTTACATTGGTTCAGATACATTGATATCACATGTAGAAGGTTACACTATTAGGACACAACATGATCCAATAAAGATATCACCTTCCTCCTGCATTCGTATTGTGTATGGATCACACAGCTGTCTTTGCTTGTTCTCTTTGGACTCATATGTCTGAAACTTTGACCAGCAGACCACTCTATACCAATAAATTTGTGCGTTAACCATTGGAATGTGACAAAGGATGTTGCACCAGGCCCCACTAGCCCCGACCGAGCCTCCGTGCACTCGCCCGACCAGGGTTCGCAGGTAACTGTTGGGTTGAATTTTGTGCCAGTGGGGCAGGAGCCCCCCGACCGCAAACAAAAAGAAAGGACTCCGTTTCCCAACGTTCCTTGGGCCGCGCCACACAACAGCCAATCAGGCTGAGAGGCACGAGCAAAAGGAACGTTCAGAAACGAGCCGCGGCCAATCAAAATGAAGCCGCAGGAAAAAACCCACTGCACCAACGGTAAACACAAACTGAAAACTACAAGCCCCAGCGTCCTGCGCACCATGAGCACGCAGAACACTGAGGAAGCCGGCACGCAAAAAATAAAAATAAAAAACACACCGGGAGCGCAAGTCCACCGCAGGCGGTCGCAGCGCCTCAAAGTGACACAAACACCCGCCCGCCTTCTTGCATGGAGCAATGGGGAGGAGAGGGACTCCCTCTCCTCCACGCTACCCCACCGAAGACACAGCGAGACCACCACCGGCCTCAACAAAAGTTGAGCCGGGGTGGGGAAAAACCACAACAGAGGAAGTTCGGGGGGAGGTATTGATGCCTTCGCGCCCCCCACCCCTTGAAAGCAAAATAATTCCTCCGGAAAGGAAAGGCACCAGACGGCACTCTGCCCAGTACCTTTACTTGCCAAGTAAGTGTTTTGCTTTCAAGGGAGGGCGAAGGCATCATTGACTCTTCCCCTTGAAAGCGAAACAATTCCTCCTCTGTAGCATGGGGGGTGGGGAAAGAGGATACCCCACTCTTCCACCACCCCCACCCATACTTCAGCGAGGCAATGGGGAAAAACTATGTTTTCCCCCGCAGCCTCGGAGGCCTGCCCAAGCCAGTCCATAGCTTGGGGGGAGGGGATACCTACCTCTTCCCCCCCAAACCCAGGCTACGGCAAGGCACTGGCCAGCCCCCTGTAAATAAATACATACATATAAATAAATAAAAGAATCCTCACAACCTCCCCCCCCCCCAACGCAAGGATTTAACGTGGCCTGGCCAGCAAGGCAAGGTCCCGTTAAACCCTCCCAAACCCCCCCCCCACACACACACACACACATTTAACCCATTCCCAGGTAAGCAAAGCCAGCGGATGGCGCTCTGCCCGCTGACTTTACTTACCCCAAAAATAAAACACAAAAATCAGAATAAAAACATTCAAAAATAATCAAAATCACACCCAAAAATAAGAACAAGACAGAACACATAGAACCCCCCCCAAAAAAAAACCCCCAGAGAACTCACCCCCACGTCCTCCCTCCACGACGTCCTAAATGAAATGAGGAAAGAGACTACTTACCGGAAGAAGCGACAAGGAGAGGCCAGTAGAGAAAAACAGTCAAAGCAAAAGAAAACCTGAACAGCACCACCCACAGGCCACAGGAGAAAAAACAGTCAAAAATATTCACAGAAATGATTCACACATTTCTAAAATCCTATGTTCAGTTTTCACTCAAAAATAAAAACACAACATTTTAAAAATATTAAATTTGAAAAAACATTCTTACACATTTTTAAAATTTTTATCCAAAGTACAACTATTAAAAAATTCACATAGTAAAACATTATTTGCTTAAAAAAATAATTATAAAAAATTATATCATCCCTTCCTCCTTTTTTTAATCCAAAATAACAAAACAAAAAAGGCTGATCACAGTTTATAACAGCCCGTGCATATAAATAAACATTTTAAAAATCACAAAACCTTTCAACACCATTTAAAACAGCCCACCACCATTTGTTCAAGAAAAAAAAACCAAACCCTTTACTATCCAACACAATTTTACGTCTTTTTATATAACAATACACATTAAAAAAACTTCCAAAACAATTTAAAACAGCCCGGCACCGCCGGGCAATCTCTGCTAGTTTCAATTATATTATCTGAGATTCTAAATCTGATCTGAGATAATAGAATCCCTTATCTGGAATTATTCTTAAAAGTCGCTATCACCAACAGAAAAGGTGTTGAACTTCTGTGACTTCTCCTTCCTTCTCCCTGCAGCTCCTTATGCCCTTCAAAAATTTGCTCTAGTGGACAGGGAATTACTCTGGAATTATAGTGGCTGTATGACAGGAATGAATTAACAAAAAAATTCTATTGACAATACCTCATTTTGCTGGTAGATCTTCCTCTGTTCATTCATGTAAGGGCCATTTCTGTCTATTGGCAATCCTAATTAGGATCCATGCCATTTTTAATTATTACATTTGTGTCACCGTAGAGCACATCCAGCCCTCTGACACCGGGTCCAGGATGTTATGAAATGGCAAGTTGTTTACTTTGTTAGCAGTACATTTTAGTATAATGGAAAGGTGAGGAATTCTGGGATTTCTCTCCCCACCCCCCACCCCCACCCACCCTTTATATTGTGATAGGAACTACACATACATCAGTCAGAGTACTCTGTAGGTGATCCACAAGTTAATTAGCATTTTGCTCCCAACAAGTTGGATATTTTTTATCAACCTCGGAAGGATGGAAATCTGAGTCAACCAAGAGCCCATTGGGATCAAACTCAGACCACGAGCAGACTTTTGGCTGCAGCTTAACTGCTATGCCATAGAAACCCTTAAATTTCAATAATTTGGCTGGCTTTGGGTACTATGTAACTTGACTTTGAGAGGCAGCAGCTGCTAGATCTATAAGGACATTAATTTTCAGCTTCAAGAGTCTTGAGTTACCTCTAACTATTATAATCAATCACCGAGTGGTATCCCAGAGGAGTGAAAAAGACTCCTTGGCAGGCCCCCCAAAAGATGGGAAGACTTAATTGAGAAATGTGTGGCAGCAAAAGGAATGGAAAGCGAGTTGCGACCAGCAGGAACTCATCCCTTGATAGTCTGGTCAGTTGAGGAATTTGAATCTAAGTCAGGCAATCAAAGCACATTTAAAAAGACATGATTCAACCAATCTGCCTAGAACTCAGCGGGAGAAGGTTCAGAATGATTTGGGAATGCTGGCAGAGTTCCAACTAAGAAGCAGAATGGCTTAAGCAGCATTGATTTACCTTGACAACCACTGTAGAGAATGGAATTCCACAACAAGTAGCAACTGTCGGCAGGGAGGATTGTTCCATAATGCCGCCAAGGCTTTAGGAGGTCTATTAGAACCCACTGTGACTAAGATCCAGCATGACCTCAGTGGTTCTCAAGACAGAGGGCCCGTCAACACCATCTAGAACTTACTCCTATAGAAGCCAGCCTCGACCTGTGCCTGCCAGAAAGCGTTATCGAAAAGCCACATTAACCAAAGAAAAGTGAGTAATAGCACCAAAACCATAAATCACCATGTCCTTGACTCACAATCCTTGTTTGACCAGACTTAGCCTGGCTGGAACTTTATCCTCATCACTTTTGCAGTCTTTCTTTGCCCTATTTTTATTCTGGGTCTGTCTGTTGAATACGTTGCATTCATATCAGCATTAAATGTGTCCCCTGGTTGCACCAGCTCCAGAGTTGCTGAATTCCTACCTACAGTTTCAATAGTGTTCAAAGGAGAGATACCAAGACTCTACTAAGGATTTTACTATACTGATCTTAACACTGAATTATCTCCCATTTTGACTCTTACACTATCATGTTGGCAGTGCATTTTCTCCCACCACGATTGGAGATAAACAAAAGAAAGCAATAATTTTTGTTGCCTTACTGTCTTACTTTTCATTATATATATATGTAACAAGTGTGTCTTTTTAGGTATCATGAACATGCACAATATTCAAATATAAAACTACACTCTGATAGCTGAAATCTATTAGCATTCCAGAAACATAAGGCAGGTAGATCTTCATGACTGAGCAATCTTGCTTCCAAACAAAGTTCACATTTAGGTCCAGAAGAACAATGACAAAACTAAGCAAACTATGAAAGGTTTCTGCTGTGACAATCACATATATTTCAGTACTTGAAGAATTTCCTCTGCCAGTGACGACATATCTGTCATGCGTGTTTCAACCCTAGAAAAAATGGTAGCTCTGCCATTGTAATGTCACTTTTCAGTTACCAGCAAGGCTATCTTTGAAAAGCTATAAACAGTAATAAGTCATGCTGTCCCTTTCTTCCAAGCTGATTTTTATTATTCCCATAGATAATTCCACTGAGTTATAGACAGTATAATCTATTTGTTCTTAAGAAAACAACACCTGAGACACAGGGTAATGCTACAAAAATAAAACAAATGAAATCATTGTTTCATTTAAAAAATCTATTAACCAAACTAGTTAGCTTACAGCATTAATCTTATCCTGTAAATTAGCATTGTCTGTCTGAAACTCAGCTACTGGTCAGTTGTTTATCTAGCTATCCCATGGGTAAATTAACAAGAGCCTGGAAATGCCATCTACTAAAGACTCTCTGAGGAAAGCTTTCATAGCACCTTGCTATATACTGTAATACAACCTACTGTTGGCATTTGCCCAAATGTTACCTTCAGTGTTATAATCTTTCCAGATATCTGGGGAACTTGAAATAAAAAGCTGAATTTCAAAGAGAAACAACCAACATAAGCCTATTAAAATGTCATCCTTACATAACTCTCACAACAGTTTATTTCCTTAATTTAATGAATTAGATAACACTAAAATATATGAGATGTATGTGGTGATAAATAAGACAAGGGATGTAAACCATTGCAGATTTTCTCACAAATGAGTCAGTGAGATTGCAAGGTTTCTGTGTGTTTTTCACATTTTGGGACTTTTTGGTGAACAAATTATAGAAGTAATTTTTGTACCAAAACCCCTGTATTTTGCACGAAGTGCACATTTTAATTCAAAATATGAGTTTTATTTAATGTGAAATGCAAGAAGTTTTGCACGTCTTTCTTTCTTTATACTCTTGATGGGGGAAAAAACCTTGTCATTTTGCTTCTAGGCAGGCACACAAAAAAATCACACAGCTGAATGTTTTTCAAAGGGGATATTATGATATCTCAGGCTATCGTTTTATTGCTTTTTGGTTGGCCATGAGTTATTTATTCAAATAAATATTTACCTAGTTATATTCACATAAAAGTTTCAGTTAATGATTGTCACTGAAATGAAACTGAATAAATAATCCAGGACAGCTCCATCATCTTAAATTGAGCCAGAGTTGAGTTACTAGATTCCATGAATAAATATGGGCGTTTTCACCACTTACCATATCATGAAAGAATGTGTATATGTGTTTCTCCAAATATTGAAAATATCTCTCATATTTTATTTGATTGTCAGTTATACACTGATACTAGATTTAAATACCTTGCATCCCTATTGGAAGGGGGGGGGGACTTTTTGGGACTCTAATCACAAACTGTCCTATCTATTCTTGGGTTCTAACATGCGCATTATATGTAGAACTGCCAAGTTTACAATTAAACAAAGCAGTGGCCGAATGGTACAATCTATAGAAGCAAACACACTCCATTCGAGGCTCGGAAAAGGGTAAAATTTAATCCAAATGCTATGCAAATATCTCCCGGGTTACAGATTTTTTCGGAAATAAATTCCTTCTTCAGACATACAACATTTGAATAATCTGTAACAATACAATGTGATTATTGAATGTTACAATTTAGTAATTTCATAATGTAATAATTCTATAATACAAAGTATAATAATTTTATAATAATCTTTAATACACTTAAATAATGCACAATAAATCCAGTTCGAAAGCAACCCATAGATCAGTGGTTCCCAAAGTGGGCCCTACGCCCCACAGGGGACTTCAATTCCCAGAAGTCTAAGTCAGTATATTGGCTGATCAGTGCTTTGAGGAATTGATTTAGGCTTCTGGGAAAGGAAGTCCAAGAACCAAAGTTTGGGAAACACTGCCATAGATGAATAATCTTGTTTATAAATTATGTTAGTATTTCCAACACCCACCTTGTATATCTTATTTCTTATATTTCTTAATTCTTTTATCTAGGAAATCTTTTTTCTTATTTATCTTTTTATATATTCATATTTCTTCTTTTATCTTTTAAATACATTCCAAGCCTCACTCAGGCATCTCTACGTGGGCTTGTTGAACGTTAACTTATACTGAGAAATTTACTGAATATATAATGTTATGACAGGTGAGTGTGATGTATACCAATCTTTGGGCTCCTGATGAGTGAGGACAGTATCACACAAAAGTTAAAGATATCGGGACATATCCAGTACTCTTAATATATTCTAGTGAGAACAGGTGATGTACCTATATATTTATCAATGAACCCCCCCCCCCTGCAATACCAAAGTTCCGCATAAAGCTTGTAGTTTATATGATAAGTTTGTGTAATCTATAACAGTCCGCAAAGATCTTAGACGCATATAAAGTGGGGAAAAGATACTGTATCTTTAATTACAGTTGCCATCTATAGTTAACAGTCAATATAAAAATAGGGCAAATTGAATCTCCAGCACTTGGAGAGACTGTCCTCCTTTGCTGTTTGGACCATGGTCAGAGAAAGAAGATATAAAAACAATGGAAGCAATGGGGAGAAGAAGGGGTGGGTTTTCCCCTCAAATGTTAAAGGTGAGAAAAGGCCTTTACCAATCAAATTAGTGGTGGGAAAGCACAATCATGTTAAACTCTAAACCCCCTTCCCACTGATATCCAGTGTTAGTGCAGGCAAGATTGCTGTTATCCCAACAGAATGCTTATATGTAATGGCATCCAAAAATGAACCATAGCATGTTGAAGCTCTGGATTCCAAGTCTGATTAGCATTATTGTAGTGGTCAATTTTTGAAGTGCAGGCACTCATCACAAGTCTCCACAGCCATACCTTCAATGAGCAATCAAAAGCAAAGCAATCACACTTATATACCACCCCATAGCACTTAGTGTCTTCTCTGGGCGGTTCGCAAATTAATTAGCATTTTGCCCCCAGCATGCTGGATACTCATTTTACTGACCTTGGAAGAATGGAAGGCTGAGCCAACCTTGATCCCTGGTCAGGATTGAACTCACAACCTTTTGGTTGCAGGACAGCAGTACAACCACTGCGCCACCAGTGTTCTAAAATGCAATTGCTCTGTTGATCTATGTCAGTAAACCAGCTGTTATTTTCTAACAGTTGTCTTGTAAAACTAATAAATCGTAACTGCCCATTCTAGATGAAATTGCCGTCAAATACTTTGCACTTCAATAGGGATAGCTCATCAAAATATACTGTTCTCATCTCCACCATACACAGCTATCATGGGGATTACAGCTAAATTTAGGAGAAACAAAGGAGCATAATAAAAATGGGAGATTATGCAGTCATCTCTGATAATAAAAACATCCTGGTGCTTCAACCCTGCAAGTCCAGATGCTTAGTATGGAATACATGCCAGTTCAATCTTTGCCATCTCCAGCTAAACCAAGGACCAGGGAGACAGTATTGAGGTTGACCTCTGCCTGATGTGGCCGAAGTAGACAATATTACTCGGTTAGATCGAGGTAACTTCCTCTAGTCTAGTACTGGTGCTCATAAGTGTCATGTGGCCCAGGGATGTCTCATACTTAGAATGAGGACTGCCAGAGGCGCAGAATGATAATATTTAAGGTAACTGGTCACTTCATTTTGTTCTTCTTTGGGTTCCTATAATAAAGCATAGATATCCAGTGCAGTGTAGTGGATAGAGTGATGGAATAAGACTCAGGAGGCCTGGGTTCAAATTCCTGCTGTCATGGAAATTCACTCATAGTGTGGAACTGATAAAACCCACTCCTTAAATATCTCACTTACCTTGAAAGCCCTGCTAGAATTGCTATATGTTGGTTCTAACATGAAAACACATAACAAAATGATAGACAGAAAAAATATTTTAAACAACTAAATAAACATAATGAAAACAATTTAGACTTCTACTAAAACTATGCCCTTCTTAATTTTATATATTACAGTTCAGAAGGTCCAGTTCAGTATGGAAATCTCATGTATGACCGCCACGTGGTTCGAGGCAACACATATGCTGCTCAAACACCTTGGGTCAGTCCTTTTACTTAATACTTTTATTCCAATCACAAATATATAAAGCTAGAAAAGTCTTACTGGATGAGGGCATGCTTGCATGTTTGTTAGTGGTTTGTTAGTGATTTATTGTCCTTCTGTTTCCATGAAAGGGAAAAGATGTATGGGATTTGCTGTCTCTGATGGCGAAATAAATTGCCTGGTCTTTACTATGACACCAAAGGGCCAGCTATGTCATAATTTGCTGCTTTGCCTTGAAGGAGGGGCTTTGCTTTGGCTTACCAATTTACAAAGGTGAAGCCACAAAGAGCCACAGTAAAGCACCATCAGTTCACAATCTGAAGAAAGGGAAGGTCTCACCCTCACCTCTGCTAAGATCACAGGTTGTCCTCGTGTACTGTCTGAAAGCATGAAGGATTCTAGCAAGTATGAGGGATGGAGCACACTCATGAACCCTACTTCCTACAGCAGTGCAAAGATCTGCAGAGGCACTTCTCAGTGGGTGCAGTGGACCACATTTATAGTGCTCACAAGAGCTCTGCTTTATTGGGACCCAGATCAGGGGAGTAATGTAAGCACACTCTTTAGACTCTACAGGCCTGCATGCTAAACATTCAAAGGTCTGCCTTGCTTCTGGGTAAGGTGGAGATGGAGTAAGTTTACTATGTCCCCCATGTTCTCACCCTCATTTACTTACTTAGACTTGGCTCCTCGTCTTGCTATACAGCATATCGGGCTCCTCACTGCTTCCACAGCAATAGAGTTTTATGGGCCCAACCTTTCTTCCTCTTCATCCAGGCTTGGGATTGGCAATGGCAGAGTCTCACTCTCATTTAGCCTGTGAATGTCAGAACATGCTAGCTGATGTCAAAACTATCCTGGACTTTCTCTCTTACATCTTTGTTATAAAGACGGTAATTTCCTTAAGGAAGATCCCTTGGACACTGAAAAAAGTTGTCCAAAGTGACACAAACACATTTTGGAGTCAAAATGTGTTTGTATCACTTTGGACAACATGTTTCAGTGCCCAAGGTATCTTCCTTAAGGAAATTACCATCTTCATAACAAAGATGTAAGAGAGAAAGTCCAGGATAGTTTGACATCAGCTAATATGCACACCTCAGCCACCTGCAGATTTCCCTCAACTAAAACCTCAGGAGAGAAACTTTCTAAATAGTATGAGATGGTGAACAGCAACTAGCAAAGGCATAGATAACCCTAAATAAGGCAGACCGGCCTCAGGTTGTAGGAGATTCCACCTTCCCACATAACCCTCCCATTTCCCCATTAGTGTATTGTTCCAAAGGGGCTCAAAATCATTTAGGGAGGGTTGGGAAGACAGGTGGCTACAGATCAGAGGAAAAAGTAGGAAATTCCTCCTGTGAGCTTTCTGAAATTTAACCTGTGCTGTGTTCTAAGCCAATGCCCCTGACATAGTCTGGCAGGCAGGATGACAATATAAGAAAGCCAAGGGTGAGTGGGGTAAGACTCATTGGCCTAGCTTACATTCTGGTTTCACCATCATTCAGTGCTGGGCTAAGTTGTAAGTGTAGCATACAATCAAAAAAATGATTAAACTTAATTCCCACGGATCTTACCTCCGTGCATATTTACTTGAGACTCAGTCTAATACTCATTTAAACCTAATGCTCAGCAAACATGTGTCCAATCCGTACACCCTGTTCATTTTTGTGAAATATATAAACGTGTGCTTTTGTCTGGATTTCATCAATTGCCTGTGACTCCAAAAGGAACAGGTAAATATACCAAACAACAACAATAACAACATCTATGATTATCTTTCTAACAGTCTAAAAGAGCTTAATCTGAGAGGATTTGAGTGAGACCTAAACTTAATAGGAACTGTGGTGGATCAAGCGGTTAAGATGCTGAACTTGCTGACTGGAAGGTCGGAGTTCAATTCCCAGGTACTGCATGACAGAGTGAGTGCCCGTCTCTGTCCCAGCTCCTGCCAACCTAGCAGTTCGAAAGCAAGAAATTGCAAGTAAATAAATAGGGACAATTTTGGTGGGAAGGTAAACAGCATTCGGTGCACTCCGGTGCTGAGGCATGCCTGCCACATGTCCACGGAAACATCTGCAGACGTAGACAGCGCAGGTTCTTTGGCTATAAACAGAGATGAGCACTGAACCCTAGAGTAGGATACAACTGGCTTTCAAACAGGGCAACGTTTACATTTACCTATACAGTACTTAAGAACTGCCAGCAGGGGAAACACTGGAACCAAAATTTGGGTTACTACGAGTAGGTCATTAGAATAGAGCAGAAATTGTTTGATTGTCATAACAGAAGCTTTTCAAACCTCCTCTAGTTTGTGAATGATCTTGGTTTTTTTGTTTTTTTGTTTTTTGTGATTGGTCATTGCAATGTAAGCAGAGACTTTCCTTGCAAGTATGATGGCTCAGTCACAAAGATTTAATGGAATCATGTCCTTGAAAAACTGATGGACCTAGCTTCTAATGACATGCTATCTGTCATGTATACTTGGCCCCTCATTTGCAATCTACAGCTGCTCTCACCCCACACCTCAAAGGTAAGTGATGAACGTCCTACCTAGTAAGAAGTGGATTAAACTGACACCAAGAAGGACCGAGCAGAGTAGGTAATGCTGCTGCCTGAACATTCCTGGCACAATAGGACCCCTGGACACTATTTCTATTCCAGATGCTACACTTGAACATTATATTACTGAGCATTATATTACTTATGAGGAGTAAGTAATATTATATTGTTATATTATATTATATTACGAGGAGAACAAATAAGTCAATCTTGAAAGAAATCAGTCCTGACAGCTCCTTAGAAGGTCAAATAGTAAAGATGAAGATGAAGTACTTTGGACACCAAATGAGAAGAGAGGATTCACTTGAGAAAGCCTTGATGCTGGGAAAGGTGGAGGGCAAAAGAAAAAGGGGATGGCCAAGGATGAGATGGCTGGATGGCATTGTGGATGCAGCGGGCACCGAGCTGAGCGGGCTGAGGAGGATGGTGGAGGACAGGGGTGCCTGGAGATCAATGGTCCATAGGGTCGCAAAGGGTCAGAATCGACTGTACGACTGAACAACAACATATTACTTGACAGCTGCTTAGATTGCCTCTTGGGGACAACAAGTGGGGTATGTTCCAATGAAATAAATATAGTTTCTGATGAGTGTAACATCCAAAATAATTTCTCACATCCTTCCTGTACTGGTACACTAAAACAGCAGAGGAATTTTCTCTCTACTTTCCAGACTCCTGAACCTGATCCCATTGAGATTCAGAAGCAACGAGAAGCCCACAGAAAAATGCTTGCCAGAAGGCGAGCCAAAGAAGAGAGTGAAGTACACGCCCCAATGGTTGAGAGTGCTGCAAACCGGGCTGATGTACAAACAGGTAGTACCCTAGAAAGACCTGTGATGGCCATAGGTCAACAAATTCATTGGGATATTGAAATAAACCACTCAAGACCACAGGGCCTTGACTCTTACAGAAAGCAAGCTTTTTCTTTCCTTTTTAATTTTTTCTCCTTGTAATATAATTAACCATGGGTACTCTTTCCACTCTAGATCAAATCTATGCCTCTAGGTGTTATAAAAAAGCTGTAGAGATTGCACAAAATAATACGCACCTAGTCTTTATGACCCTATACCTGCCTTCTAGAAGAAGGTATAGGGTCATAAAGACCAGGGCCAGCCGCTTGAGAAATAGGTTCTGTCCAAAAGCTGTTTTGGCTTTCAACACAGTGAAATGCAGTTTATGAGGGAGCTTCTGTATAGAAGTTTTAGAGTCTTAGAGTTTTAGAGCTTTTTACGGGTTAAATGTGTATATGTGGGGTGGGAGTATGTTGATAATTTTGTACAGTTGAATTTTGTTTAGGTTTTGTTGGGTCGATAAATGGATTTTCAATCTCGTTCTGTGCAGGACAATGACAATAAAGATCTATCTATCTATCTATCTATTTCTCTTTTAAAGAAAGAGACAAGTAGATCAAGACCCAAAAGAGTTTTCCTACGGACGTAACTTTCTCCATGAGTGGAACTGAGAGCAAGAGCCCTTTCTCATACACACTAAGAGTTTATTGGGGAAATTTCCGGAACAGGTTCAAATTCAAATTCAAATTTAATTTGCACCCCGCCTTACTCTGACCAAGGCCAACCCAAGGCAGCAACAACATCTTAAACAAAACAATATAATAAAGTGCAATTCAAAAAGCAGTTATACAATACAGAATATCAAATCAGAAATAAGTACAATATCATACAAAAAAAATACAATTCGAAAAATCACATTAAAGAATAACACACATTACAACCTCAGCCACCCAGCAGGTTTTTGGGTGGCACAGAGGGGGGGGGGGTAAGACATCTCCTCATACTAGTATTTGATCACTAAAACCATGTGGACTTTAGGCCATAGGTAGGTTCTTCCTTTCCCCTGCAAACACTGTCTAGTCAATTAGTATCAGTTCTGAACAGTTTCTTCTTTCAAATTATCTGTAATGTTATATTTACCAATCTCAAACTATAACTCAAAGCGCACTAATCAGGAAATGTCCTATTGAGCTCACTAAAGCTTAATATCATATAGCCAGACTGCGTGACTGCTTTATTATTTTTCTTCTAGGCAAAAGATATTTATCTTTCAACCATTTATTTAATTCCTTTGTTTCTAAGAAACAAACAACACATTTCATTAAATACATAGTGTGCAGATTTGTAGCACTTCTGCCTTATTCTAAAAGATTTGGGAATTTTAGCCTTTGGCCTAACTCAGAAAGCCATACCTCCTTCACCATGGCTGATGGTGCCCTGTCAGCATAACTTTGCAGGATCACATCATCTCTGCTAGTATTGGTATTGTGCAAACACCAGTCTCCAGTACCCTTGCTTGTCATTAGCAAGCTAGCAATGCACTTATGGATTATGGATTTCCCACCAAGAGGCATTCAGCCCGATAATGGCCCCTGCGTTTAAAGCTTTTCATATATTTTATCTTACTGTAATTCGTCAATAATAATAATAATAATAATAATAATAATAATAATAATAATAATAATAATAATAATAATAATAATAATAATAATAATAATAATAATAATAATAATAATAATAATAATAATAAAGTTTAATTTATATACCGCTTTTTTCAGCCCAGCGGGCGACTCAAAGCGGTTTTACATCCAATAGGTACGCAATATAGTCCAAAATTGCACAGCTACTAAGGTATCTATACCTATAAAATGGTGTGTTAACCGTTGGAATGTGACAAAGGATGTTGCACCAGGCCCCACTAGCCCATAATGGGCTTCCGTTCACTCGCCCGAACCCGGTTCGCAGGTAACTGTCGGGTTGAAATTTTCGACCCGGGGGCAGGAGCTCCCCAGTCGCAAACAAAAAAAGGGAACTTCAATTCCCAACGTTCCTTGCGCTGCGCCAGAGCCAATCAGCCTGAGCGGCGCGGCAAAAGGAAAGTTCAGAAACGCACCGCGACCAATCAAAAAAAGCCACAGGGAAAAAACCGCCACAGTAAGCAAACACGCGCAGGCAAAACTACAAGCCCCAGCATCCTGCGTGCCATTAGCGTGCCGAACGCTGAGGCGGCTTGCACGCGAAAAATAAAAATTAAAAAAAATGCCCGCCGCCGCTGCCCTTCTTCCCCACGGCCAGCCAGTATGGCCCGCGGGGGGGAAAAACCCCGCCGCCGCTGTCCTTCTTCCCCAAGGGCCAGCCAGCATGGCCCGCAGGGAAAAAAAGGGAACCCCCCACCACCCCTGCCCTTCTTCCCCACGGGCCAGCCAGCATGGCCCGTAGAGAAGAAAACAAAAAAGCACCACCCCCGTCATTGCCCTTCCTTCCCACGGGCCAGCCAGCATGGCCCACAGGAAAGAAAACCACCACCACCGCCGCCATTGCCCTTCCTTCCCACAGGCCAGCCAGCATGGCCCACGGGAAAGAAAGCCACCACCCCCTCAAAAAGTAAACAAAACAAAAACACACAAAAACACACAAAAAACAGAAAATGAAACACAAAAACAGCCAAAAACAGACAAGAAAAAACACACAGAATCCCCCCCCAAAAAAATCCCAAACACCCCCCCCCAAAAAAAAAACCAAGAGAGCTTACCAAAACACGTCTTCCATCCATGAAGACCGAAACTCAAATGAGAAAATAATTTTAAAAAACCGGAAGCAACACCCAGAGGACAGAAGAGAACAATTGTAGAGAGGCAGAAAAGCTCACCACCCCCACCCAGAGGCCAAAAGAGAAAAAAACATTCAAAAATATTGAAACTAATAAGATTAATTCAAAAATTAATCAAATAAATTATAAAAACATTCAAAAATAATCACACTAATCTCAAAAAATACCAAAAATAACAGAAATCACTTTTCACTCAAAAAAACCAAAACAAAAAATAAAAATGCGTAAAAATAAAGATTTAAAAAACCAAAATTAAATTTTGAACTAAATATTAAATTAAATTAAATAAATTAAATTAAATTAAAATTTGCATAAACAGAAAACAAAAACCTTCAAAAACCAATTTAAAGAGCCCGGCACTGAGGAAGCCGGCACGCAAAAAAAAAAAACCCAAAAAAAACCACTGGGAGTGCAAGTCCGCTGCAGGCGGACGCAGCGCCTCGAAGCCAAAAAATCACAAAACCTTACAACACCATTTAAAACAGCCCAGCACCATTGGTTCAAGAAAAAAAAAACCTTTACTATCCAACACAATTTTAAAAAGCCCGGCACCGCCGGGCAAAATATGCTAGTACAAAATAAAACAACATACAGAGTTAAAAATACACAATAAAGCATTATACAAAAAAATCCCACAAAATAGACAGTAATACACTTTACAAATTCAAATGACCACGAAGCATCAAACAGAGCAGGAAAGTAATTTCCCAGGTGGGAGGGGCCCAGAACAAGGCAGGTGAGAGCATTCAAGTGGCCGCACCTGGCTCAGACCATCTCCTCCTCCTCCTCTGGCGGTGGCAGGGGCGCAGAGGCGAGCGAGCGAAAAATGTTGTGATTTGTGTCACTGGTATTACTCCCAAAACATAACTGAAGAAGTGATTTTCTCTCAGCCCAGTAACCTTCTGGTATTAGGGGTGGGTTAGGGACTGTGGTGGCTCAAGTGGTTAAGATGCTGAACTTGATAACTGGAAGGCCGGCAGGTCAGCAGTTTGAGACTCGAGTGCTGCATGACAGAGTGAGCTTCTGTCTCTGTCCCAGCTCCTGCCAACCTAGCAGTTTGAAAGCAAGAAATTGCAAGTAGATAAATAGGGACCACTTCGCTGGGAAGGTAAAAAGTATTCCATGCACTCCAGTATCTAGGCATGCCTGCCACATGTCCATGGAAACGTCTCTTTGGATATAAACAGAGATGAGCACTGAACCCTAGAGTTGGATACAACTGGCTTTTGAGCAAAGGCGACCTTTACCTTACACAAGCAATGCTTATGAGAGTGCAGCAAAGTTAGAGGGAGTGCACCCAAGTGTTATTTTATTCTCTCATATGCACCTTACCCTGTAAAAATTAAGCATTCCTGTGTACACATTATATGCGAATGAAATAAACACATAGATGGCAACTTCTTCTCACTAAATTTGCAAACTACTGTTGTCGCTGTTATTGTTGGCACTGTTGTTGTTTTAGCTCACAGTTTATTGTTGACTTTCATGCCCCAATTATTTGGGAAGCCATGATCGTAACACTCTTTCTAGATAGAACATACATGCTCTGAAGTTTTTCTTTCACTGAATATGCTATTCATCCTGAATGTGGTATACTCTAGAAGAGCTAGACTGCAGCTCCCTTTAAATCAGCCACACTACCTGGGGACATTGGGGGTTCTGGTCCTGAAGCATCTAGAGCCATGATGGTGAACTTTGACACACCAGGTGTTCTTGGACTTCAATTCCTAAAAGCCCAAGTCTCTGTGACTCCACGTATGCACAGTAAACCCATTCATGTGGATTCACAGAGTCTTGGGCTTCTGGGAATTGAAATCCAAGAACACCTGGAGTGACAAGGTTTACCATGACTGATCTAGAGAGTGCTACATTGCGGAAGGTCAGTATCTACTGTACACACTATCCTGCATGCTATAGAGCAGGGGTTCTCAACATTTTCAGGTCGTGGGCCTGCTCATGACCCCCATACAGCTGATCAGGCCAGTCATGTGGTTTCTCCCACAGGAAGAATAAGTAAAACATACCCACACATGCACAGAATGCATTTATGGCAGCATTCTGCTATGTGTGGGCATGTTTTACTCCTGCTTCCAAGAGTGGTGAGGGCAGCAAGGGCCAGATAAATTGGCATTGGGGACTGGGGCTGGCCTGTGGGCCATAGGCTGCGAAAGCCTGCCATAGTGGAAAGCCAGGATAATAGTCAAATATGTAAATAAATGAAGAGTGGATCCTTATTGCTTCAGTAAATATTCTATAGAACACATGTTGAGCAATGAAGGATAGGCACACACCTCAAATCCCCTACTGAAACTAGCGTACACTGCATCGTTGTTTCAGAACTATACCTGGAAGAAATTGCAGATCGTATCATTGAGACTGATGATGAATGCCAAACAGATGCCTTTCTGGTGAGAAGAGCCAGCCTTTTATTCATTCCAGAGAAGACTGGGTCAGATGTATCTACACAAATAGAAGAAGGAGAGGTATTAAAGATTTTAATAAATACCCAGCTAAAAATAGTAAAAATACAGTGCAAGAATGTCCATTAATCTTTTTTAAAAAATTCTAATAGATAACTATCTAAATCAGGGATTCTCAACCTGCTTCATAATGCTTCATAAGGATCCCTTTGCATCTGCTTTTAGAGGCCTTGGGACTTAACAAGGGAGCCTTTAATGTCCAATAATCATTGCCAATTGCAGTCACAAAGTTGTTCCAACAGAATTCTAGCCATTGGATATAACCCAGTGATGGCGAACCTTTTAGAGATCAAGTGCCCAAACTCAACAAACTGCTGTCCATGCTGCAGATGGGCGGGGTGAACTTTGTGCTGGGGGTGGGAGGAAGCAATCCCATTGGGCTGCTGGGCAGAGGGGTGGGGTGAACTCTGTGCTGGGGGAGGGAGGAAGTGATCCCATTGGGCTGTTGGGCAGAGGGGCAGGGCAAACTCTGTGCTGGGTCGACAGCGTGTGTGTCCACAGAGAGGGCTCTGAGTGACTCCTCTGGCACACATGCTATAGTATAACCACCACTGATAATAATATATTCATTACTCCTAAAGTACATCTGAGGATGTTGATGATGACTTTGCCATGTATTTTTTGTAAATGTGTTTTTTTATTTAAAAAAATCAAAATAAAGTGAAACATTTCTTGGTCATAAGAAGCAATGTAACCAGTTTTACCATGTGAAACTCTATCAAATGTTTTTCCAAAAAGCAGCATCCCATCCTCTGTTGTGGTGAATATTGTAATATCCAGGCTCATTTGTAGTCCCACCCATTATTCCAAAAGTAAATGACTTAAGACATTACCTTGAGTGGAGAGAGGATGAATAGCCTTCCTTTCTCAATTCAGCTCTTTGACTTTGACATTGAAGTCAAACCAATACTTGAAGTTTTGGTTGGAAAAACCACTGAGAGGGCACTGTTAGAAGTCACAGAAGAAGACGAGATGGCCAATCTTCGAGCACACCAAGCTGCTTATCAGGAACGGCGCAATGCAGAGATAGCTGAATGCCAGCGTCTTGAAGAACGAGAGAGGCGAGCAAAAGAGGAAAAGGTATATACTGACTAGGCAAACTGCTAGTGACCAAACAAGATGCATTTACTTTTTTTATTTATGTATGTGTTAATTCATGTGTTTCATTTTTTATACACAGGCCTAAACTTTGATTTAAAATAATAATTATTATTATTATACAATTAATCACTGGCTAGGTTCAGAGAAAAAGATAAAGTACAGCAAGTTTCATACTAATATTCTTAACCATCTCCTCTTCTAGATAGAGGAGACAGAGATTTGGGGAGGGTGGGAACTGAGTTAGCCTACTAAGCAAAAGCTGCAAAGTAGCTTACTTCACTTAAAAACTAGTAAGTTTTTATTTGGCATAAGCTTTTGAGAAATTCAACCCATTGTCAAATCACTACAAATCAGAGTTCTCTATGATATCTAAGTTTAGGGAGTTAAGAGTTTGTTTAAATTCAAGTTGCGAACAAGCCTAGATATGAAAAGACTGTTTGATTTTGTTTATGAGGGCTTTTAACGATCCATAGTTCTGCAGTGTTAATGTGAAGCGTCCTAGATCTGAACACAGTTAAGTTCCAAAATCTGCATTTGCCAAGATGAGAATGCTGGGGTCAGGATGGGTCAGGTGAGGATGATAAAGTCAAGTCACATCAACAAAAATTGTCCCTTGAGGATACTTTCTGAGTTCAGACACAACAGATAGGATTCTGTTTATGTTTGCATAACTTGCCACAGCTAACTGCATCTAAATGAGCCAGATGCTATGTACATCTCAGTCACATGACTAATCATGAGGCAGACTGTATAACCAAGATTGTCCCCAGGATTCATCTGTTAGCCACAATTAGCTGAAGCAAGTTACACAAACCTTCCACAAACGCAAATAGACAGACAACTAATATGCTATACTCACCTGAGGCAAACTAACAATGATTTATAAGTAAAATTGTGATTTTTAAATTACTTGTTTCAAAATATATTGAGTTTCACTTACCGGAAATCAAACACAGACTATTTAAATCTAACATTCTGTCACAATTACATCTTTTTTTCTAGCAGATAAAATTATCAGACTTCCATTTGTCCATCTAACAATTAATTTCAATCATGCTATATCAAGCATGTAGCACCATCACAAACAAGTGGATTTTTGGCTTTTCCCACATAATACATCATTGCAGGCGCACCCCCCAATAAAGGACTCAGACACCAATGAAAGTGGATAACGGCATTGGGCCACATTTATTGATTCATGCCCTAGTCCGAATTATAAATTTCTATTGGTAATTGACCAATTATAATTCTTAAGGCAAGCAGGCCGAAGTAACACTGGTAAGGTACCACCCAAAATTGCCAACGGCAATTGTTACAATGTATCTATTTGTATCAATTTGTTTGTTGACAACAAACAAATTGTTGACCGTAGTCAATATCTAACTAATGACCCCACCCTCTGACGCGTATCCGTAAAATCACGGGGTGATGCATGCTGTCTAGCTGTAGCCATCACCCCGTCGCCTGGTTCGTCGTTGACCGGACAACGTTTAACCAATTTATACCTGTCTAGTGTTGTCCAGTCAATTGCGAACCTGCCGGATACCTGTGGGTCATAAATGTTTACCTTACCAGTGCTACCCGCCACACGGGGAGGCTTCCCAAAAGGCTCACCGCCCCCCCCCAAGACCGTCAGCTCGGTCAACAAGCCTGCTCGCCAGTCCACTAACAAGAGGTCCATACCTCCCTGCGACAGATGGGCCCCATCCCCTGAGTAAAAGCTCGTAATTTTGCAGACTGATGTCGGGGAGGCGAATGACGCGTCCCCCACCTTTGTCGAAAAGGAACCGGGGTATAGCCCCGTTCACGGAGCGTCGGCTCGGCCAAGAGCTTCGAGGCCGCACGCCCCCCTGTAAGCGTACCGCGGTATCGTGTCCGACCAATTGAGGGTTGTGGCAGGCCACACATAACGTGAGTGGGGCAGGTCACTGCAAATCGCAAGCTTCCGCGATAGGCCAGTGACCCGCCCTAAGCCATCGCCCCCAAGGTGCATAACCAGGACATCCGGCGAGTCAGCATCCCTGATGTAGAAAAGGAATGGCAACAGTTCCCGCCATAACATGCCGCGCTTACCATACCACCTGAGACGTGCGGATGCACCCAGTCCCAGTCGGGGTCCCCACTCTGTCGCCGCAGCGTAACACGCTGCCCTATGCAGCGTAACGCGCTGCCCTGTGCAGCGTAACGCGCTGCCCTGTGCAGCGTAACGCGCTGCCCTGTGCAGCGTAACGCGCTGCCCTGTGCAGCGTAACGCGCTGCCCTGTGCAGCGTAACGCGCTGCCCTGTGCAGCGTAACGCGCTGCCCTGTGCAGCGTAACGCACTGCCCTGTGCACATGGCTATGGCCCACCAGGCACACTGTCACCGGTGTAATACGACACCCAGGGTCTGTCAAGGAAAAAAAGGGGGGGGAGAAACAGTGCAGTGACTAAACTGGTACTCACGGTTGAAGAGGGCGAACACAAACTGAAAACATTGTGATCCCCAACCTCCCATGTGGCGTATGTCAGCCCCGGAGTACCCAAAAACAGCTGCAGTAGAAGCCGCCACTATCCTGAATGAATGGGTGCCGCAACGAGCCCCAGGGAGGCCAACACTGGCTAGTGCCTACCGGCACCCTCCAAAATTGAAATTTAGTAAGGGGAGACCCATCTTGGTGACAGAAAAAACGGGCCATGGTGTGTGCCACGCAGTGCAAAGAACTCCTGTAGGGCACCAACCGG
Organism: Bradypodion pumilum; assembly: GCA_035047305.1. Lineage (NCBI taxonomy): Eukaryota > Metazoa > Chordata > Lepidosauria > Squamata > Chamaeleonidae > Bradypodion > Bradypodion pumilum. The sequence continues at coordinate 97,745,697 of JAWDJD010000001.1, forward strand.
ACAGATGTCTGCCAAAGAACACCGTAGCAGTCTTACTCCACTGCCTACGCCATGCTGATCCGTCTTAGAGGAGCGTATCCTCAACTGAGCCCAGTCTTTGGCCACATAGACATCTTCGAGTTCCAGTGCCCTACGACTAGCATCCGCCTTAGACAGCATCACAAGCTCGCTGATGCGGAGCGCTCCAAAAAAGCCCACCGTTGTAGCCGCATGAAACAAGGCTGCCTCATACCTATCAAAACATAGGTCCTGCCAGCCCCGTGCCAGTTGGGTAAGAACCCCTGGGGAAATTGGGTGGCGGTCGTCCGGGCTACGCCCACACTCCTGCACCCACCCCTCCAAAACATGTCTCACACAGAAGTCAGCGGTACTGTCCGCATGTCCGCCTACTTTGGCCATAAAAGCCAGCGCTGACAGCCTGGATGCTATGGTTCGAGGTGCAAGGCCCTGGGAATGCAGGTCAACCATGAATTGAAGTATATGGGCCACCGGGATCGGCCAGGTATCTGGCAGCCGGAATTGGGCACAGAATGCCCTGAAAGAATTGAATGCGTGTTGATACGCCTTACGCGTGCGTGGCGCTAGCGACATGCCGATCGCCCGGTTCACCTCTCCTTGCCAAAGGTCCATATCTCGTCCGGGAGTGGCGAGGGAAATTCCTCCGCATCCGGGGCCAAGGCACGGAACCGGGAGATCTGCAGGCGGGACAAAGCGTCAGCGATATCATTATTGACCCCCCGGGACATGCCTGGCCCGGAACAGCACATCAAGGCGCAGGCTGCGCAATACAAACTGGCGCACCAGGTCCATTACCCTGGGTGATTTGGAAGTCTGTGAGTTGACAATGTGGACAACGGCCGCATTGTCACACCAGAAATGAACGACCGAGTTGGCCCACTCCTCACCCCATAGCATCAAGGCCCCCAGGATGGGAAAAAATTCCAGGTACGTAAGATCCCGCAGGCGCCCCGTACCTGACCAGGCTGGTGGCCACCCACCATAGGCCCACTTCCCATTGAAGTACATCCCATAACCCAGGGACCCAGAGGCATCGGACTGTATCTGGAAACAAGGGGAAGCCAGAAGGTCAGACCTCCAAAATGACATCCCATTGAACTCCCTCAGGAACTGGAGCCAGATAAGCATATCTGCCTTAATGCCCTGGGTTAGTCTGACCCTATGGTGGGGCCTGGATAAGCCTGTCATGGCGTTGCACAAGCGCCGAGCAAATGCCCTGCCCGGTGCGACCACCCTGCAAGCGAAATTGAGATGACCATGCAACACCTGCAGTTCCCGCAGTGATGCCTTGCGTTTAGCAAGCAAGTCTGAGATAAGGGCCACTATCCTTGACACCTTATCCCCTGGTAACCTAGAAGCCTGCGCTACCGTGTCAATCTCCACCCCCAGGAAGACTAGCTGTGTAGATGGGCCCTCGGTCTTTTCAGGCGCTAAAGGGACACCCAGTTCCTCCATTAGCGTCTGAAATGTATTGAGGAGACGTGTGCACGTGTCCCAGCCCCGTTCACCCCCGAATAAAAAATCATCCAGGTAATGGGCTACAGACCGGGACCCAGACCTGCGGACAAAAGCCCACTGTAGGAAGGTGCTAAAACGCTCGAATGCCGAGCACGATATGGAACAGCCAAAAGGCATGGCCTTATCGAAATAATATTCACCCTGGAACTTAAAACCCAGCAACTCAAAGTCACCCGGGTGAACCGGCAGGAGGCGAAAGGCAGACTTAATGTCGCACTTAGCCAACAGCGCACCCGGGCCACATGAGCGCACCATGCGCAGCGCTTGGTCAAAAGATGTATACCTGACCGAGCAAAGGTCATCAGGGATAGCATCATTGACCGATCGGCCGGCTGGGTAGGACAAGTGATGGATCAGGCGGAACTCGCCCGGTGACTTCTTGGGCACCAAGCCCAAGGGTGACACTTTAAGGTTGGGGAACGGGGGTGCAGGGAAAGGGCCAGCGACCCTGCCCACATCAACCTCCTTAGAAATGCTGGCGGCAGCCACCTCCTCCCTCCCCTTAAGGGACAAAAGGTTGGGGGCATCTTGGGGGGACCTATCACCCTGGAAAGGAATACGGAACCCCAGTCGAAAAACCCTGAAGCAGGTAAACCGCATCTGCCCCCCTCGGGTACAATGCGAGCCAACGCTCCAACATGTCCACATTAATTGGGGAGGGGGCCTTTCAGTGGACCAGCTCCCTCTGCGGCAGTCTTGCCAGCCCCTTGTCCGCCCCTACCTTTGCCCCGCACCCCTCCAGGCCTGGGGCAGGCGGAGGCCGCATGGGGGCCAGCGCAAGAGGGACACTCATGCCTGTACCGGCAATTCTTCCTACTGCAGGAACCATTGGACGAGAAAGTCCAGCACAGCAGGCGGGCTGGAACCCCCTGCCCCGCCACCTGGCGGGGTGTCTGTGCTGGGGCCGCTCGCTGGACCGCATGTCCACAATGGTATCTGTCCCCAGGCGCAGAGCGCGTGGGAGTCATGTACAGAAGCCACAGCTTCTGGCAGGGCTCATCCCACCTCATCTCGGGGTGCAGGGGAATCCGCATACGGAATTCCTCGTCGTAAGCCAACCATGACGGGCCCGGGAAGTCGACCATCGCCCGGTAAATGTTGTCCAAATACTGGACCATCGGAATTGCCAAATCTGGCCGGGCCCTGAGGTAGACCGCCATGTATATGAGGTACGCCGGCAACCAATTGGCACACGTACGTGGCGGGTTACGACGACGTGCCTGTTCCTTATCCTTCTCATCCTGCCCCTCCCTCTCCTCCTTGGTGGGCTCTCTGTTAAGAAGGGAGAAGATGTCCACATACTCCCCACACCAGATCTTCTCTTTGGTGGCCTGGGCCAAATGGTCCCCCAGGGGCAAGGAATACCCCGCTGTCGGCAATGCCGACACCGGCACAGTGGGAACCACGGGGATCTGGAAAGGAGCCTGGACCAATCCGGCCACCCCTAACACATTCCCAACTGAGTACGAGGTACCACCCAAAACGGGGCCCTGGGTGAGCGGTGAAGTCACCGGGTGGGACGTCGGCGACTGAACTGTCGCGCCACCCACGCAAGGCCACGGCCACTGGAATGCCCCCCCCCAACGTGGGTAGGTGTGTGGGTGCACTAGATTGAACCGCATACTCACATGCAGCACCCCTGCGGGCCGCCCCCACCGGGGGTTCCGGCCCGCTGGGGGCGTCGGAGCTCACGACCGCAATTGAGCTCGTCGACGGGGCCTGACCAGCATCAGCCTGTTGAGTGGGGAGCTGCGAGGCAGTGGCCGAAGCCGGCCCACGCGCCTCGGGCAGCTCGACCCGTCCTGCCGCCTGCCGCTGACCGGCAGACAATGGATCAACCTGCACCCCAAAAGGCACCCCCGGGTGGTTAACCCTCGCGAGGGATGCCCCGAGGGCCGCAACGCGGGCCAGAAGGGCCTCAACACTAACGTAGCCCCCTAAGCCAAGTGGGGGCAAAGGGCCAGCCGGCCCACTGGCTGCAGGCGCCGGTCCAGGTCCCTGGACCCCGGGGCCCATATACGGCCACGACCCCAGGCCCGGCCCCTGCAACGCCGGGGGGGTACCCTGCCAGGGGAGGGAACCCAGCCACCCCCCCATGGCTGAAACCCCCCGCAGGAAGCTGCGCACCCATGGAAGAAGGCCCCGCAGAATGGGCCATGCCAGAGGCAGTGGCCACTGCTTGCGGGCCGGGGGCCACGGCCACAGCTGGGCCGGTACGCGGACCCCCCGCCTCGGGCCAAGGGGCAATTAACCCCATCCCACCGGTCCCGGTGGGCTCAGGCAAAGGAGGCTGCTGGGAAGGCGCAGCCGCGGTCCTCCGACCTGGCTGGCGCCTCCGTGCAGAACGAGCCGCGTTCGCAGTCGCCTTCTTCTTAGAGGGCATAGCAGCTAAGCGATGGGAAGCCGAAAAAGTCAAGAAAATCAGCAGCCAGAGGCTTCCCTAAGAAAGGCAAGAGCGACGGAGGTAAGAGGGAAAAACTTCTCCGCTCCGTCGCTTCGCAAAATGGCAGCTCGGCTGCCTCGTGGCCACGCCCCCTAACTACCCGGATGTCTTCGTTTTGGCGCCGCGCTTGCATTCTTGGAGCCACCTCTGCTTTCATCTGTTATGAAAAGACAGAGCTGTACTTCAACACAACAAAGGTGGCAACACAGAAAGTGTGGGGGTCAGGGTGGGCAGAAAGAGGCAGTGATGGGGGGGAGGTACCCTTCTCTTAAATCATCTGGAAACAAGTGTGACTCAACATGTAACCAGGCAACCATTTAATGGCAAAACTTCCACCAAAAAAACAAACTATCCACTTTGCCTGCAGAAAGGATGGGAGTTACCCTCAAAAGTCATGGCAAGACGTGGTACATTGGAACATAAAGTCAGTAGTGAAAAATATTATCTTTATCATTTCATTTAACTAGAGGGAATAATCCTCAGAAGCATCCCTACAAATGCCATACTGCTTTTAGCAGTCTTATTTCCTTTTTCTTTGGGGACGTGGGGGAGACATGATAAACAATGTGATCTGCATCATACCTAAATAATTACTTTAGTAATAATGTGGCAATTGGGTGTTATTTTTTCTTCCTCGTAATCTGACAAGCTTTTCTGTACCCAAAGGACAGAGGTGGAAGGTGGACATGCAAGCACTCTTTCAGGGGACCGTGGGGATCTTACTCTTTCTGTTATTACTTAAAGGTGCGACGTATGGCTATGCAGATGACATACCTGGAAAAGGAGTCACGAGTCTGTGAGAAAGTCGCCGCTCGGGCATTTGCTTTGATGCACTTGTCAAACCTCATTCCTTCAGTCATTTCTAGTCTTTGGAGTAAGGGGTTCTTCTATGATACTGTGCAAAGAGGTGTGTGCCATTCTTTTTTTGGACTTAAACTCTATATCTGATTTTGTTTCTATTGTTTCCATTCAAACCTCAGGAAGCTTAGTTTAAAATGGCATCTGGGTTCAGAATTCAGCAGGGAATAAACTGAAACATAATCCAGACAGGACAGAAGTGTTCCTGATCAATCTAAAGGGAAAATCAGAGAACAGGGATTCTGTACTAGCCAGGATTATACTCCTGTGAAAATTCAGTTTGGTAATTCAGTTATTCTCTTGGATTCATCCCTGAGGTTGAATGGCCAGGATTCAGCCAGCTGCACCTATTCCTTGAGATGTCTAACCTGACAACAGTGACCCTTGCCTTAGTCACATCCTGTTTGGATTATTGTAACTCACTCTTTCCGGGAATGCCTTTGAAGAGTGTTTAGGAAGTTCATTTGGTGAGAAATGCTCTGGGCTAGACTTCTGCTTAGGGCTAGTTACAGGGAACATGCTACAACAGCTCCATTGACTATCAGTGCATTTGAAATCCAATTCAAACTGCGTACAAAGACTCACACAGGGTATCTGAAGGACCACATCTTCCTATTTGAGCCTCCCCATGTTTTAACACCTTTGTAGGAAGCCCTTCTGTCAGTGCCAACAGACTCACAGGGAAGGTTCTGGAGAAGGTCTTTTCCATGGTTTCTTTCAGAGTGTGGAATTCCCTTTCTCAAGAGAACAGCTCTGTGATGGCGAACCTTGGCACTCCAGATGTTCTTGGACTTCAATTCCCAGAAGCCCAAGCACCCTATATATCCGCACGAATAGGTTTACTGCGATTCATCCACCCTGCGCTGCCCTCATCGCTCCCAGAAGCGGAAGTAAAACGTGCCCATACGGGCGCGTTTTACTTTATGGGCAAGTTTTACTTCCGCTTCTGGGAGTGATGAGGGCAGCATGGGGCGGATGAATCACAGTAAACCCATTTGTGTGGATTCACATGGTGCTTGGGCTTCTGGGAATTGAAGTCCAAGAACACCTGGAGTGCTAAGGTTTGCCATCACGGGGCTAGGCTGGCTGACTCTTTGCTGTCCTTTTGTCAGCTAACAAAGATGCTTCTATTTAGACAAGTCTGGCCTCTGTGTAAATGTTGAAAGGAAGCCTTTTCCTGGTGAGTATTGTTGTTTTGCTAGTGCACTTGTTGTTTTTAAAAGTTTTAAAGTTGTATTAATTTAGTCTTATTATAACAATCTATTTAATGCAGAAGGAGAAAGTGATACCTTTATTGGATAACTAAACAAAAAAATCATTGCGAGCTTTTGTTATTCAAGATAACTTCTTCAGGCATTCTTGTGGTTAGGCAGAGAAATTATCCATTAAAGTCCAAATGTTCATGGCATGATGGCCTGTTTGCCAGACTCTGTTCTTAAAAATGAATGTGAAGCAGCAGTCCATTTGATACTCATCCCCCACTTGACAAACACAGGAAATCAGATCTCTGCTTATTGCTCTCTCCAAATGTCTCTATTGAGGATCTAGCCCAGGGGTTCTCAACCTACAGTCCACGGGCCAGATCTGACCTGTGGCACCATTTCGTGTGGCTGCCACTGCCGCCAATAGCTGCAGAAGCGGTGGAAACAGCCATGTCCACATTTACGTGTCCGCAGCTGTCATAAATGTGTTTATGACAGCCACGGACATGTTTTATGGCAGCATTTACAGCAGGGGTAACCACCAGTCTGGCCCACACAGCTGTCTGTGGAAGCGTGACCCAGCCTGTAGCTTGAAAAGGTTAAGAACCCCTGCTCTAGCCCCCTTCTCTGGCCAGGTTAAAGTTATGCAAATTCCAGTGATCTCTATCATGGAACCAGGTGTGTGTGTTGGTTTACACACTAGGTGCTGACTTTTGTTTGTTTATGGGATTACTGAGGATACTGGGGGGAAAGCCGCCTGAACTGCATGGGCTTTTAAATATCAGGACAACACCACTACAAATTGAAGCACTAGGTAATATTTTTAATTGACTTTGAACTGGCTACAGTTGAAACACCTAGTGTGTCAACCAACCCCCCCCCCAACCCCCTTAAATTCCCTGATGGAGAACACTGGAATTTGCACTGCTTTAACATGGCCAGAGAACTGGGCTAGAGCCTCAATAGAGACATTTGAAGAGAGCAATAAGCAGAGGCTTGGTTTCCTGTGTTTGTCAAATGGGAGAGGGGTATCAAATGGACTGCTTCTTCACATTCATTTTTAAGAACATAGCCTGGCAAACAGACCCTCGTGCCATGAACATTTGGACTTTCATTGAAAATATCCCTGCCTTACTCACAAGAATACCTGAAAAAGTGATCTTGGATAACGAAAGTTCACAATGATTTTTTATTTTTTTTAGTAATCCAATAAAGGTATCGCCTTTTCCTTCTACATTTGTTTTGTATACGGATCACATGGCTGACTTTGTTTGTTTTTGAATCTATTTAATGTTTCTTTGATATTATAATTTATTACATTTTTAAAAATTTGTACCATATACCATTTTGGAATCCTACAAGTAAGAAAGGTAGGATATAAATGAAATCCCTTGAAAAAGTGTTGTTGTTGTTCAGTCGCACAGTCGATTCTGACCTTTTGCGACCCTATGGACCATTGTCCTCCAGGCACCTCTATCCTCCACCATCCTAAATAATAATCCTAACTGTTTTGACCAGGAGTTCTCAACCTTTTTAAGCCAGGGGTCAGGTCATGCTCCCTCAGAGAGCTTCGGGGACCAGAAGGCCATTTTGCCCTTCCTCCACCACATGGCACTTCCTGTGTGGGCCACATGATATGGTGCAGTGGGCCGCATCAGGTCCACGGGCTACAGGTTGAGAATCCCTGGTTTTGACTGAACATAACTGGATCCAAAAGAGATGAACAGAGAGTGCAATAATGTATCTGTAGTGTTAAAAGGGGCTTTGTATTTCTGAGCAGCCAATATGGCATAGCAGAATAATTTTCACCTTTATGCATTCCAAATTTCATGAAAAACAAGCCTCTTTCAGGTGGGATACGAGATAAAAATCTCTATTGTAAATGATACTACAATAATATGAACAAAACTAAGAAGCAAAACAACAGCACAGAGTAAACCATTAAGAGCAGAAACACCTTGGTCTTAGCAAAACAACAATGGAAAAGAAGAGTAAACATTAATGAATAATATCCCTGCCTTACCCACAAGAATACCTGAAAAAGTTATCTTGGATAATTATAAAGTGATCTTCTTATCTATACCTATAAAATCAAGTGTTAACCGTTGGAACTTCACATAGGATCCTAAGCCAGGCCCTACTAGCCCACACCGACCATTCGTGCACACGCCCGAACTGGGTCTGCAGGTCAACAAAAGATTGAGAAATGCACCAGTGGGGCAAGAGCCCCACAAAGGCGAAAAAAGGGAAACAACTTCATTTTCCAAAGTTCCTTGCGCCACGCCAGAGCCAATCAGGCTGAGAGGTGCGAGCAAAAGGAACGTTCAGAAACGCGCCGCGGCCAATCAAAAGGAAGCCGCAGGGGAAAAAATGATGCACAAGCCGAAAACGCAAATGCCAAACCACAAGCCCCAGCGTCCTGCGCGCCATGAGCGCGCAGAACACTGAGGAAGCTGGCGAGCGAAACATAAAAATAAATAACACACAGGGAACGCAAGTCCGCCGCAGCTGGACACAGCGTCTCACAGAAAACAAAAACGGGGGTCAAGGGGGGAAAAGGCACTAGTATCCCCTTGAAAGTGAACCCATTCCCAGGTAACCAAAGCCATCAGACGGTGCTCCATCCACTTACTTTACTTACCGCAAAAGGGTTTCGCTTTCAGTGAGGCCAAGCCGCGGGAACCAAAGCCCCCCTCCCCAACGGCGCCTGAAGCTCCCGATCGGCATTTCCCCTTTAATATCACTGGGGGGGTTGCGCTCCCCCTCTCTACTGGCTCCCCTGGGGTTGGGAGGGTTGGACAAAAGGGATCTGTCTCCCCAACCCTCCTGACCCCAGGGGACCCGGCAGAGAGGGGATTCCCCCTACACACACACATACACACACACATTAAAGAGAAGAAACCAAGCAGTTACTTCTCTTTAAAAACGGAGTTTTTTGGGGGGGAATCCCCCTCTCCGATGGCTCTCCTGGGTCCGGAAGGGTTGGGGACAGACCCCTTTTGTCACCCCAACCCTCCCAAACCCAAGGAAGCCAGCGGAGAGGGGGATCACAAACCCCCCCACACTGATATTAAAGGGGAAACCCCAATTGAGATTTCCCTTTTAATATCAGAGGGTGGGCTGGATTCGATCCCCTCTTCTGGGTCCCATGAGTCTGGAAGGTTTGGGGGGACAAAAGGGGTCTGTCCCCCCAACCCTTCCAGAGCCAGGGGACACAGCAGAGAGGGGATTTCCCCTCCCCCCGTAGGACACCCCGTTATTAAAGAGAAGAAACCAAGCGGTTACTTCTCTTTAAAAAAGGAGTGTTTGGGGGGGAAACCCCTCTCTGATGGCTCTCCAAGGCCGGCCCGCGGAAAGGAACCCCCTCCAACACCACCTGAAGCGGCATGGGGATTCCCTCAGTCCGGCCAGCAAGGCCGGTCTGCGAAAAAAGGAAACCCCCTCCAAGCCACAACAACAAACAAAACTTTTTAAAATAAATAAATTATTTAAATAAAAATTCCTTAAAACAAAAAACAAAAAACCTTCCAACATCATTTAAAACAGGCCGGCAACGCCGGGCAACCTCTGCTAGTAATTATATATAATAATTGAGATTCCTCAAAGAAATGCATCAGCAAATGGACTTGTAAATTAAGTCTGTTTTTCTTTTACAATGACCAATCAAAATATGGGGAGGATTGGGGGGAAAGAGCCACAGCCTATTATATTAAGTGGGAAGCATTTTCACTGTAAGATATTTTGTCTGCAAACATTTGGAGGTGTGTGTGTGGGGGGGGTGTATGCCTGCTCCCTGGCAGGGTGATTGAGAAACTATGGGATACAACAGACCTTGCTCTCCATCAGTAGAAGAATGAAAACTGGGCATTCTGCCTGCATGTCAGGGGCATTTCGGGCGAAGCCTATGTCCCCAAAAAGGTCAATGAACCATATCCATCCCTCTCAAAATGGTGTTGACGAGGAGGAAATTAAAGAGCAGGAGAATTCAGTACAGAGAGAATGCTAACATTCTTCTTTCCACCCTGGTCAGGCTGAGTCTGAAGAGTTTAGGACGTGCTGAGATCACACACATACACCAGTATCACTAGAGATTTAGCACTGTATACCACCAGAGTGAGTTGTACCTAGGAAAAAAAACCTATGAACCAACAAAGTATTTGTAATACTGATGGACAGCCAATCATAGCAAAAGGCTTCAACCATACAATTATAATTGAACTGAACTTTTCAGACAATAAAGACAATCCCAAGCAGAACCTCACTGTAAGGCTGGCTGGCCATTAACAAACTCTGTCTCACTTGAAAGATAAAGATTGGAGGGTAACAGACAGGGAATTAAGATTTGGTGGAAGACAGTGTTGAAGTAGGTGAATGAATATAAGTGATATATGAAAAATTGTTGAGGGCTGTTCCAATTTGGCGGATGTCTTAAGGAGGTCCTGTGGTGCCTATGAGAAAACTCTTATGGTGCATTGCTATGGTAGACTGGAAGTCAGACACTTTAGGACCCATTTCTGAGTAACCATGCATAGAAGTGCTCAGCTAATAATATTTAATGAAGGTATGGAAACGTTTGACAAAAGTGATGATTTCTTTTTTAAAATAATCTCTTGAAAAGAACAATTAAACAAAAATCTTCCGGAGAAAACCTTTTTATTGTATTAGTTAATAACACAATGATACATATGATTAAAACTATATATGCAGTACTTTTTAAATCTATTGCTCTTATTTTTATTCTGTTACCTGGAAATATCACAGAAATTATTTTAAATAGATCTTTGTACTGTTTTTAATTTGGGACGTTTGGTGTATGAGAGTCAAGACACAAGGCACAGCCAAAGGCTGGGTTAACTCAGGTTTATTGCATGGTGGACAGAGGGAACATGAGGTAATGGCGGACGAACAGCTCTATATATATGGTAGTAACGTATTTGAATGTGGCTCCACGGTAGCCCGTTGGCTACTGGTCCGCGTGACGTCATGGCTGGTCACGCCCTTCTTGTCCAGGTGTAGGTAGCGGCGGGAAACTTCCCGCGCTGCGGTCTTTGATGGGTTTGAACCAAGAGAGCTTGGACGCTCGCTGCTGCCAGCTGGTGGTCATTAGCTCGCGTCCTATTACAGGGTTTATGTGATACAGCTGAAGGTTACATTGTTACTCATAGGCAAGGTTACATTGGTTCGGATACATTGATATCACATGTGGAAGGTTACCATATTAGAACACAACACTCCTCCCCCCTAGGATGAGACGAAGTCTCTCAGCCAAGATGGCTTATTTCGAACACGCTGGGGTCTCGGCGCGGGCTGCCCTGCCCCGGCTTCGCTCCCTCCTCCTTGCTCCCTGGCTTCCTGCCCTGCAATCGGAGAGGATGACTTGTTAGTGGTTTGCCGCGGCTCTGCGGCTTTGTAGGGAGGTGTGTGCTTTGTTTGGGAATAACCGGGGGCACTGGGGGCTAACGAAAAACCCCTCTTCTCGCTTGGATGGGTGGGGGAACACTCCAAAAAACCCCCCCGGCTAGCAAAATCAAAATCAAAATCGGAGTCGAGGGAAGCGGCAGCGGCAACCGCACACTCCTTCTCCCTCCCCCCGGGCTCGGATAGAACTGGAGTATCAAAAGGATATGAGTCGGGCTCGCTGCTTTCCCTCCTGGCTTCGGACTGGTGTCCCTCTCTGTCTCCCCCTTGGGCTAAACGGGTGGGGGAGAACCCTATCGCTGAATCCTGTCGCTGAGCCCCACTGGTCGGCCCCTCGCTCACTCGGTGCCTCAGTTGGTCAGCGTGCCTCCTCCAGAGGAGGCCGGTGCTAGTTTCCACCCGATAGGACACTGGCCCCGTCTGTTCTATTATCGTCCCTGGCACCCAGGCTGGGCCTGCGTTGGCATAGTTCCTGCAGTGTACAGGATCGCCTACGCCGAAACCTTTCGAGACCGCTAACCCTATGTTCTTCCCTTTGTCCTCGACCCTCGACGGGTCTAGCCTGGACAAAAGCGTGGTCAGTTTCCTCCGCATCAGCAACTCAGCCGGCGAGTATCCAGACGCTAAGGGGGTCACTCTGTACGCTAATAGAAATTGACAAACTTGGTGATTTAGATCTCCCGAGCCCATGCGCCGCAGCGCATCTTTTGTGGTGCGCACCAACCGTTCCACTTGGCCATTCGTGGCCGGGTGAAACGGTGCGGATGTGACATGCCGAATTGCATTTGCCTCCATGAACGCTGCGAATTCAGCGGACGTGAAACAACTGGCGTTATCGCTGACCAAAGTGTCGGGTAAGCCGAACGTGGAAAAGACCCTCCTTAGCTGGCGAATGGTAGTGGCGGAGGATGTGCTCTTTACCGGAATGACCTCCAGCCACTTTGAGTGTGCATCCACCACCAGGAGAAACATGGTTCCCCGGAATGGGCCAGCAAAATCTACGTGCACCCTGGACCACGGTCCCCTTGCTGCGTCCCATTCCCTATGCGGTAGGCGGGCCACCTCCGGTCGAGAGCATTGACATGCCTCACAAGTGCCAACCATCTGCTCTATGTCGGCGTCCAGCTGGGGCCACCAGAAGTAACTCCGGGCCAACGCCTTGGAACGGACGATTCCCGGGTGGCTGACGTGCAACAGCTTTAGCACCTTCGGCCGCAGGGACGTAGGAACCACCACCCGTTGGCCCCACAAAAGGCACCCCCTCTCTAAAGACAACTCCACTCGCTTTCGGAAGAATGGGTCGAATTCCGTGCCTGGGGATGACGCCGGCCACCCCTTCTGCACCCACGAGCATACCTTCTCTAGTGTTCTATCCTTTCCGGTCGCCCTGGCAATGTCGGCCGGTACTATCGGGGGTGACTCCAAGACCTCTATTAGCAATACCTGGCGGTCTCTTCTTACCCCTGCCTTCTGGTCGTCCGACAAGGGTAACGGCGACCGTGAGAGCGCGTCTGCATGGCTGATTTCCTTCCCTGGCCGGTATTCTAACTCATGTTGATATGCGTTAAGAAAAATAGCCCACCGCAGCATCCTCGGGGACAGGATCTGTGGCGTGGGCTTATTTGCAGTGAAGATTCCTAACAGGGGCTTGTGATCAGTAACGATCTTGAACGGCCGACCATACAGAAAATCGTGAAATTTCTTGGTTCCCGCTACTATCGCTAGTGCCTCCCTATCGGTCTGTGCGTAATTCCGCTCTGCTTGGGACAGGGACCTTGAATAAAACGCTATCGGGGCCTCCCTTCCGTCGTCTAACACGTGGCAAAGCACCGCCCCCACCCCCACCGGGGATGCATCGCAGACCAAAACTATGGGCCGTTTGGGGTCGAAATGAGTCAGGATTGCCTCGGATGTGAGGAGTTGCTTTAACTCTGTGAACGCTCTTTCTTGCTCGTCACCCCACAGCCATTTTTCCTCTTTTTTAAGTAACCGATGGAGCGGCTCGGCAACAGACGCCTTCCGTGGAAGGAAGGTATGGTAGAAATTGAGAAGCCCCAGAAACGACTGAAGCTCGGTTTTGGAAGTGGGGCGAGGGGCTTTCTTAATGGCGGCTACCTTAGATTTGGACGGCCTAATTCCCTCGGGCGTGACACGGAACCCTAAAAACTCAACCTCTGTTTCGAAAAATACACATTTGTCTTTTCTCAGTCGCAGCCCCGCTTTCTCGAACACGGTCAGGACCTTATCCAATCTGTGAGCCAGCTCGGCCTTACTCCCCCCCGTTATCAACACGTCATCAAAATATGGCAACACCCCCTCCAACCCCTTCAGGAGGCGTTCCACTAGCGATTGAAAAATGCCAGGTGCCGAGTTCACGCCGAACGGTAACCTCGACACCTGGAACGCCCCCTTATGTGTGACTATTGTTTGTGCCGCCGCTGTGGCGGGGGTTACCGGGAGTTGCTGGTAGGCCTGTGCTAAATCGAGTTTAGCGAAACACTTTCCCCCATTCAGCCTGGCCAGAAGGTGGCTGACCACTGGCACCGGGTATGCATTAGGGCGGATTGCCTTATTAATGGTACACTTATAATCAGCGCAAATGCGCACCTCCCCGTTAGCCTTCAGTGCTGTTACAATTGGAGTCTCCCACTCCGCGGAATCCACAGGAACGAGAATTCCTTGACCCACCAGTTTGTCCAGTTCCGCCTCTATTTTGTCCTTAAGCGCGAACGGTACCCTGCGCGGTTTAAGTCTTATCGGGCGGACCTCCGGGTCTAAGTCGAAGGCTACAGGGGGTCCCTTGAACTTTCCCAGTCCACTTTTAAAAACGGCGGGGTGTGCGTCACACACTGCTTGTATTGGGTCCTCGCCTACGGCATGCACCCCCCCTATGAACAGGCCTAAGGGCTGAAACCACTGTGTTCCGAGGAGGCTACAACTCCCCCCTTTTAGCACCACTAGGGGAAGTTCCGCAGAATGTCTCTTAAAGCGAACCCGGAACGTTCCGACCCCCAACACTGGAATGCTGTTCTCCTGAACGTCCCGTAGTGTGGCCCTCAACGCTTTAAGTTTGGGCCGCACGTGGGGGTCGATTTTCAAGAACTCTCTCTGGGGGATTATAGAATAGGAGGACCCCGAGTCAACTTCCATCCTAATAGGGGTCCCTTGTACTAGTACCTCAACAAAGTAATGGGGCTGTCCCGCAGACACGTTGAACACAGGAGCGTCGCCCTCGCTGTCGTCCGAGATGCGGCCCACGCCGTCCTGCTTCCTCGTGGCCCGGGCGCCATCTTTGGACCTCGCTGGACGGTCCGGTCTGGCTGAACGGTCTTGCGACTGTCTCCGGCCCTCTTTCCATTTCCTGCACGCCTTGGCGATGTGCCCCCGACGTCCACAGTTGAAACACTCGGCTTTCCTGAATGGGCACTTCACGCGCTCATGGGCCGCTCCGCAACCATCGCAGCGGCGCCCGCCTCTCCGGACCTTCTGGACCTCCTCGCCATCGCTGCTTTCTGAAGACGATTTCGAGGTCGGTCGGGTTGCATGCACCAACTGACCGGACTTCCCGTGCGACGAGTTTTCCGCTTTGCCGGCCCTCGGACGCCACTCACGCCACTTGTGCATCTCATCTACTCCAGCATTCGTGGATTCCGCGGCTTCCGCGGCCTCTACAACCTCTTCCAGTGTGGGTGGTGGCTCCTTGTTCATCAAGCTGCGCTGTACTTCCTTGTCCTTCAGGCCACACAGCACTCCGTCCCTGAGGGCCATCTCTAGGATGTGGTCCCATTTGCAGGGGGCGGCGGCTACCCTCATAGCCGTTACGAAGGCTTCTACCGACTCGTCCGGCGCTTGAACTCGCCTCCAAAATGCACTCCGAGCGGGAAACATTGCCCTCGAGGGTCGGAAACGCTCACGCAGCATTTTCATGATGTCACCGGCTTTGAAATCGCTCATCTTCTTCGGTGCAAGGATGCCCACCAGCGTCCGCTTGGTTTCCATCCCAAGCATGCGGGTGAGGATGGCCCTCTTCCTTTCCTCGTCGTCTTCTTTGACTTTGAGCTCCACCAGTGCCGCCTGGAAGTCCATCTCAAAAAGCTCCCAGTCTTGCGGTTTGGTGATGTTGAACCCGCTCTGTGTCCTGGCTCCGTGGGGATCCATTATCCCACCTTCGTCGCCAATTTGGTGTATGAGAGTCAAGACACAAGGCACAGCCAAAGGCTGGGTTAACTCAGGTTTATTGCATGGTGGACAGAGGGAACATGAGGTAATGGCGGACGAACAGCTCTATATATATGGTAGTAACGTATTTGAATGTGGCTCCACGGTAGCCCGTTGGCTACTGGTCCGCGTGACGTCATGGCTGGTCACGCCCTTCTTGTCCAGGTGTAGGTAGCGGCGGGAAACTTCCCGCGCTGCGGTCTTTGATGGGTTTGAACCAAGAGAGCTTGGACGCTCGCTGCTGCCAGCTGGTGGTCATTAGCTCGCGTCCTATTACAGGGTTTATGTGATACAGCTGAAGGTTACATTGTTACTCATAGGCAAGGTTACATTGGTTCGGATACATTGATATCACATGTGGAAGGTTACCATATTAGAACACAACAGGACGATTAGGAATCACAATGGTCAGTGACTCAGCATGGTCTAGAATAGGAAAGGAGTGAATTTCCCCAAATATCATGTGATCAGTGGGAAACAGGTCACACCAGACCACTCCACAAGTGGTCCAAACTGCAACCTATTTCCCTGTGTGATCACACCATTAACAGGGAATAAATCCTGCCAAGAAAGTGAGCTTTTCATCAAACAATTGTGTGTAAAATCATGTTACATATTATTTTGCCTATTTGTTTATTCATCAAGAAAACGTTGATATTCTTCTTCTTCCCTGTCTAAGCCAGATGTAAAACTTTCAAAATGAAGGCACCATTTGGTGAGTTCATTCTGCAGTTTCTTTCACCTGAGATTAGCCAGCAAGACAAGGTTGCCGTTACCAGGGTATGCCCAATTGTTGAGTCCAAGTATTAATTGCAACGCAACAGCAGTTTAGAGTAAACCAACAAGTCATTTATTACAGCTCATTTCGGACTGGGGAAAACAGGGACGAGGTAGCAACTTATATACAGACAGAACAGCAGTTACAGTAATACATTTGCTCGGGCTTTTGTTAATGCGGGAAACCTGTGCTAGAACCAATCAGATAACATTGACAACACATGCCTTACAGAAAGGGCATGCTTTCACAGCAAAGACTTCATGTGATTACAAACTTAAAGCAATATACATTTGGACACAACACTGATTGTGATTCAAAATTACCTAGTATGCATACAGCGAAAGAGTGTGAAATATAATACAAAAAATTACACCATGAATCAGTCTCTGCATTCTTATAATTATTCCTAATGCCTACTGGAGATGGGATGCAATTTCCCACATGCCATCAGGAATGAAAACAACACATTTGTTTTTCTCTCCTATTTTTAAATAGAAATTGAAGAACAATTTCTTCCTAATCTGATGAAGAAGGTAGAGCAGAACATAGAGAAGAAGATTCTAGGAAGAACAATGACCGATTGTAAGTTAGAAGAAATGAGCTTCTTAGTCAAAATAAGTTTCATATCAATTATAAAATCAAAATGGGTTCCAGTCAAAGTGGCAGTAAAAAAAACACCTTCTCTGAAATGACTTTTCCCAGAAAGTTACTCTCTCAAAATAATACAACACATCATATTGCTCTGATCAAATATGCTAGCTGTTCCCAAACTGGACCCCCCAGATGTTCTGGACTGCAACCCCATCATTCCCAGCCACCATGACCAGGGCTTATGGGTGATAGAAGCTGTAGTCCAAACATCAGGAAAGAAAGACTAACATATATTATCAGGCAATGAATAACAACATTTTAAATCATAAAAACTACATTTTGTCTTGGGACATTTTACTATGAAGTGTATATGATAATGACAACTTTTACTGCAAATTACACAAAGGCAGTTAATATGTAGTTACTGCATATAGACTTGATGTAGTTAAAGTCTGCAGATCTGGGGATCCTATTCTAGAGTTCAAACACTATACCTTTGTTGCCAATAAACAATAGGGAGGCTGATTCTAAAACAATTGACAAGATCTACACGGACAGTGGGGACACTTTCAACACAGCTTAGTATATAAAATCTTATCAGCCTATTCAGATACTTCACTTATACAGAGCAAATGATTCTGTTTTTAACTGGATTTCAGGTATCCACTGGCCAAAATTAGGCACTTTTTAGTTCCACTGCTTTGAGCACTCCCCCTTAACTGCAACCACTGGGAAAGCACTTAATTCTAGGCCGATTTTGGTCTTATTCTCCTCCTACTTAGAATCCTACAAGTGCAAGACTCATAGAAAAGATGGCTCTCCAGATATAACCAGAATCCAAACCACTGTCATAGACATGCCTTAAAATTTGCAAATGGCCAGTGGGACTTTTGACTCTCCTAGTGTAACAAACATGTCATTCCACATGTTTCAATGGTCATTTGCTGTACAGCATGTACCATGTGTCTGTTGCTTAATAGGACAACACTAAAATCTAGAGCCAGAAAATATACAAAGCCTAGGGTCTTCCAGAAAAACAGCTCCTAGTGATACAATCCAAAGATGTTCTGCAGCTGTGTCTTTTCTTCCTTAATAAAGCCATCACGCACGCATGTGCACACACACACTCACACACACACACCTGTGGGGAAGCAGTCCAAATTGTTTATAATGTAGAAGGGTTACTTTTGAGACCATAACTCTTAGAAGTGGCCAGACAGCACTGTGATCCAAAATATTTTTCCAACTTCAGCCTACATGATAGTCTCGTTATTATCAAGGATTCAAAAAGAGCTCAAAAAGGACAAGTGCATCGCAATATGCCAATGGGTTAAATAATTAACAGCTAATTTAAATTTATTCTGTTTCCTACCTTCCTGGACAAAGAAGTCTCCACATCTTTGGCTTGTTATTCTTGTATGTACTGTCCTTAGATTGCTTGTGGGTGAACCAGATTATATGTCAGAATTTAATCAAAGCAACTGTTTTGCTGGCTATAAATTAGAAGATATTATCTCATTCCAAGTAATGAACTTAAAATAACTTACTTTTCAGTGTTAATTAATGAGGTGGAGAATAAAAGGTTGGATGACTTTGCAACAAGTATGTTCTCCAGGAAAGCTCAAAGTTATCGGAAACAGAAAACTCTTCGATTTCCCTCTCAGAAGGATGGCCTGGGAAAATATTCTACCTCAGCTTGGTTATATGCCTGAAGACCAATAAAGGAGCAAAAAAATCAGGTAATGAGGGAGGGAAAGTTGTCATATTTTTAAAAAAAATATGCCTCGATATATCCATGAAACACTCTGATTATCACATTGGGAATGTAAACTTGCTTAAGGCTGTAGCCCTAACACTCTGGCTTGAAGATGACTATGAAGTATTTATTTATTTATTTATTTATTTATTTAATTTATTTCTAGCATATTTTTGCCGAGCACTGTCGGGCTTTTTTGTGTGTGTGTTTTGGTGGTAGGGGTTACACATACACAACACAAGTACACACACACACACAATACACACACACACACCACAACCACACACACAACCATGTGCACACACAATACACACAAACACTGCACACACAACACAACCAAACACACACTCATTACACACACACAACACAACTACACTCACAACACAATCACACACACATAATACACACACATGCCGTAGCTCCGCGGGGAGAAGAGGGGCACCCCCTCCTCCCCCCCAGAAGCCTCGGTGACCACACACACACAATCTTGCCAAAATTGGGGGGATCTCCCTCCTTCCCCCCAATCCTCGGCACAGGCCCTCCTTCTTGTGCTAGAGAGGTGAGCCCCTCTAGTTGATGGCACAATTAGAGAGCCCCTCTGGTCCACCCTGGTTGGACGGGCAGAAGATCTTGGGATGATGCGGTCTCTTAAGTATCCTGGCCCACTACCATGTAGGGCTTTAAAGGTAATTACCAGCACCTTGAATTGCACCCGGAGGCAAATTGGTAACCAGTGCAACTCCCGAAGCAGCGGCGAGGCCCGAGCATAACGCCTGTACCCCAACACCACCCGGGCACAAAATTACCTTTTGTGTAGCAATGGCGCTGATCTGGAAGTATCCATGGCCACTCAGAAAGTCAATATAGTGCAATATAGTGGATAAAATGACAGACTGGGGCACGGGACAACTTGGCTTGAACCCCCAAGTCTCCTGGGGAGGGGGTGGTAGCAGTAAAACTCTTCCTTGAACATCTAATATATCTTGAAAACCCTACTAGGGTGCTGTAAGTTGGATGGGACTTATTGGCACATAACAAATGCCTGTTCAGCTAAAGATATATTCCCTTTCCAAAGCTATGTCCACATTTGCAGGCAGAGAGGAAAAAGGACAGATAGACAGAGACCCAGAAACAAATTACAACAGAGCAATTATGTATAAAAATTGAATAATGAAGTAGAAAAATGGATGTAAAATAATCAAATGCATCTATACGTGCTGCTACAAAAATAAGGCAGAGAGGTAGCCAGAAGCAAAGTGGAAAGTGTGAGATAATTAACTGAACTGTGTTCAAATTTGCTGGCATGTCTGCCCATCATGCAAAATGTAAAACTAGAAACTGGGTGAATTCACCTGAGGAATCTGTGTGGTTGTTTCTCTGACACTATTTGACATCTCTCTGCAACTGAAAGCAATGGGTCTCAGCAGCGCTGGGCAAAACATCTTGCTGTCTGAAGGACAGTGCAAATTATCAGCACGCACAGCCTGAATTTAACAAAGTTGTGCTGCACCATTCAGACAATAAATGCTGCCTTTGCATCTTCATTGCCACTCCCATGGGTCAGACCATCTTATGCAAATTCATGTCATCCCATTAAAAAGAGACTGGGGTTTACTTCCTAGTCAACAGGCATAGCAGGGAGTTTGTTCTACTCGGAATTATACTATCAGATGTATTAGCCAACGGCAGTGGTTTCTATTGTATAACATATGGTTTCAAGGTTGTGGCTTCATATAAGCTATACAATTAAACTGTTTCAAAATGATGGTAAATAGAGGTCTGTTCATATATGAAGTAAAATATTACAAGTTGAGAAGATGATAATGGCACGTTAATAGGCACAGCAAATTGTTTGGTCTAACGACAAGGGGTGGAGAACCCGTGGCCTTGAGAGGAGGCTGGGCTTCTGGGAATTGAAGTCTAAGAACACCTGGAGGACTAGCCTGTTTCCTCTATACCAGTGATGGCTAACCTTGGCACTTCAGGTGTTCTTGGACTTCAATTCCCAGAAGCCCAAGTCAGCACTCCTACTGATCAGAGCTTCTGGGAATTGAAGTTCAAGAGCAACTGGAGTGCCAAGGTTTGCCAGCACTACTCTAAGCCTGGGTTTCTCAACCTTGGGCCTCCAGGTGTACTTGGACTTCAATTCCAGAAGCCCAGGCTGCCCTCAAGGCTGCAAACTCCTCACCCCTGGATCCATACACATTTGGACACCGAACTCACTAAAAAAAATAATCCAATTGATTTAAACTCACCTGCTCCACATTCTCAGCCTCTGTGTATGTTTTTAGAGCTGTGAGTTTGCTGTCTGAACCCTGAGAAGAGCTCTGTTTTTCCGAGCCTGAGGCTGGTCAGATTCTGGAGTTTGTCACATGGACTTAATTGATCTTTTGTCTAACTTTCAGTTGATACTTCAGAACTGTTTGTGAAAAGCAGTGAGAGAAGAAGTGATGGGCTCCCAAAAAATTTGCTACCACACTGTGGGCATGGCCTACCTTGTGGGCATGTCCTACTTTGTGAGTGTGACCTACTCTGTGGGCATAGCTATGTGACTGGGTGGGTGATCTAGTCATGCCTGCCCAGTGGTCGGATTCAAAAAAATGTACTACCTACTCTGTAGGAGTGGTATGGTGGGCATGGCCAGAGGGAAAATCCTGCATTGCACCCAAATTAGGACTACTGTACTTTATTTCAAAACTTGGATGGGCGGGGTCAGCCAGAATTTCTGCTACCGTTTCTGGCGAACTGGTGCGAACCTGCTGGTGCCCACCACTGCAGAGAGGGCCCTGAGGTTGTAAAAAGGGTTAGAGACCACATGTGTCACTCCGGAAATATTATATACACATATGTCCTAAAATTATTTTTACATTATGGATGTTCAGTATGTTTTACCACTAGATGTCAGTGACACTGTTAAAACCAACAGTTATGCAGCAGTCAGTAAACAGCTTCACTCTGACTTAAGGTTTGGCTGCAGGTAACAATACTCCTGTTTGTTTTGCATCAGGTATTCCACACTTGAGATTGGCAAAGATTGACAACTACCCGACACACAGCTAAATGCACATTTTTTTTCTGCTGGACGTTGGGTGTTGTTTTTTTAACATCCTGTTAGAGGTTGTTATTTTTTTTAAATTAATCATGAATTTTTAAAAAAAACATTTTAGCATGTGTGATTGCCTGTATTGAAGTAAACTGTTTCTCTGGGAGTTGGCAAGTTTTGTGTGGGCAGATAATGGGACTCCCAACTTATTTTTGTCTGTTTCAACTTTTGCACTGCACTGATTAAGCACTGAAAACTGCAGGTAAGCACTTCGCTGGTTTGCTAAAATAACTTGACTGGCTTTGGATAGTATGCTTCTTGAATTTGGACGGGGCCTCAAATAAGAAAATGGTTTGGGGTGTCCAATGATGTCTGGCAATTTAAAAATAAATTTGGAAGAAGGAAAGAAATGTGGTGCTATACACAACAATCTTATTTAATTCAGGTGGCAATTCCAAGCCACCACAAATCCCTCTGTTCTACTTCCAAAGAGTAGGATGTATGCTTTAACCATGTTGCTACCATAGTTTAATGGCAAAATCACATGCTTCACCTTTCTAAAAACCCACAAAAGCAATCCCTATTACTCTGAGCTGCAAAACCTTGATAGAGCTAGAAAATATGCTTTGCTACAAGTCCCACACTTTCCCATTTATCATGGTCACTGGTCTTGGGCAGTCAACTTAAAAAAGGCCTTTACTTGAAATCTGAGAGAACTGCTGCCATTCAATATAGAGAGTAGTACTTTTCATGGACCAGTGGTTGTAGACAAAGTAAGTTAGGGGACATTTTGTCCACATATTTCATCACAGCAGTGTTTTAACTTCAGCAGTGTTGAATGAGAGTTTCCCAAAACCAATAGTGGTTGATGAATCAGTCCTGTAAACAAATACACAATTACAAAGAATAGGTGAATCACATTACTAGATCCTTTTAGGTGTAGTCATAAGATACTGGCCAGAACCCTATTGGTTAGTTATGCTGGAGTAACCAGAATGGTGTAAATTTGCAGCACTGAATTGTTATGGGTTAACAAGCTGCCAACCGTAAGCTAGTTATGTAAGATAGCTACATAGGAAACTGTAAATTAGTGGCAATTCACTGCAGTAATTTATAGTTATATGCTACCATTTATAGCAACCCTAATAGGGTTTTCAAGTTAAGTGAGTTAATTAAGGAGTGGTTTTACCAGTTCCACTCCCCCAGTGAGTTTCCATAGCTAAGCAGGGAACTGAGCCCAGGTCTCCCAGTCCCAGTCTGTCACTCTCTACTACACCACATTAGGTACTTGTCAAAACTGTGTATTTTATTCCATTGTACTGTACTGTATATTGATTTATGCCATTGTACATATACTGGGATATCTAGCCAGTACATTCTGGCCAAAACGTTCCAAACCATTCTGTCTAATTAAAATTAGGAATTCTGAACAGTTGTAAAAGGGCAGGGGTGACCTGCAGAAACCACTCTTTATTTTTATTTTTTCCTGTAATGCCTGAATATTTTGAATACAGTATGTGAGAGTCTGTTGGACTGGGTGTTACTGTGATAGCTTGGAAGCAGATCTGGAAGTTGGGGCCAGATGTAGTTAAATGATTGTTCTCTACAGCCCGGAGGTGGCCATGGCACAGTAACTTATTTTCTGACAATACAAGATGAATGCAGAGATTAAATCCAGGCCAGGTTGGGGGTGGGCTGAGGAAGAGAGAGTTCTTGTTTTCTGGGTGACTCACTTGTGTGCTGCAGGCACCCAGAGGATATTGCAGAATGCATTCCCTCTGCTGTCTCCTGTACATGGTGCATACCTACACCTATGCCAGCAGTTCAAGTGGAATATTGCCATTCAAAGTGTACTGCCACATTCCACTCCAGCAGATCAGTTTAATCGTTAACTTCACAGGAAAACAGCCACACCTTGTCAAAAGCCATCACCTACTCTGCTGGTTCTCTGCAGAACAAGCTGTAACTGTTCATTCAGCCCAAGTTATAAAGCAAAGTCTGTCAAACACAGAGAAAATGAATACTTCTCAATTCTAACTAGACTAAAGGGGGTGGGGCACCATCTGGATAGTACAGATCAGCAACATTTACTATCCTAATGGCAGATGATGGAAACTGTAGTCTAACAACACGTTGCCCAGATATAGTAGAAGTGATTTTGTTTCTGTCTCCTTTAAAACATGTTTGTGTTTTTAAAAATTTCTCCACTGTGGACAACAGAATTGTGCATCTTGTTCAAAATGAAACTATGCAAAGTCTGTAAACAGTTTTTAAGTTCTTTGATGAAAAAGACTATATATAGTATTAAATAAAACATTTAAATGTTCCTACAGGAAATCTAAAATCTACAAGAATATTCGCCATAATTGTTTGGGAACATCTATGGAATATTAAATTTGTTGTTGTGAAAACCATCTCCAGGGCAAACAATAAACTGAACATCAGCATTCTGCAAACATCTGCAACCTTTATGATTTGGTTTAGCTACCAGTTTGCCACTTTGTTCTCATTTTAGTAATATTTTTCTCTATTTTTGTTATAATTTATTGCATTTGTTTAAATTTATGAACTAACTAGATACAGGGACACTGTATACTCAAATGTTATACATATTTATCACCATACATGTTTTATTTTGTTCTTTTTATCTGTTACACTTAATATTATTATTCAGGTATTCCTGGACTCTATCTCCTATCATCTGCAGCTGTTTTATTTTTGGTGTGTTTTTGTTTATGATAATTTGTTTAATATCTCTTGTAATAATTTTTAAAGGTGGGCATTCATTATATAATAAATAAACAGAAATAACAATTAGTAATACTTATTAGATACCTTTGATGTAATGAGACTTAAAATGTATTAAATATAAATAAATATTCTATCTTTGGAAAATGTTGATTTATTTTCAAATATACAGTACTATTAATTGTTTGTGGGACATAATAAATTACTTTCAAAGAGCTACCATGTAATTTTACCTCCTATTATTTTCTGCCAGCAGTGTTCCTTCTGAAATTAATGAGAGAAAGAATGTTTCTCTGTAGAAAAAATAGATTTTATAGAGAATGGCCTCTAAAGTCCATTCTGCATCTTACTAATTTATTTCCAATTAAGGAAATATTAACTGAAGGGACTTGGTAGCTCGATGATTAAGATGTTGAACTTGATGACTGGAAGGTCAAGAGGTCAGCAGTTCGAGACCCGAGTGCTGCACAACAGAGTAAGCTTCTGTCTCTGCCCCAGCTCCTGCCAACCTAGCAGTTTGAAAGCAAGAAATTGCACGTAAATAGGGACCACTTTGGTGGGAAGGTAAACAGCGTTCTGTGTACTCCGGTGTCTAGTCATGGCAGCCACATGTCCACGGAAACATCTGCAGACGCAGACAGCGCTGGTTTTCACTATAAACAGAGATTAACACCAGTGGTGGGCTCCAAAAAAACTTACTACCACACTGTGGCCGTGGTATGGTGGGCGTGTCCAGGGGGAAAGCCCTGCGTTGCACCCAAATTAGGACTACTTTATTTCAAAACTTGGATGGGTGGGGCCAACCAGAATTTCTGCTACCGGTGCTGGCGAACTAGTGTGAACCTGCTGATGCCCACCACTGATTAGCACCGAACTTTAGAGTTAGATATGACGTGCTTTTGAGCAAAGGTGACATTTACCTTTACCTAACTGTCTCCCAAATTGCATAACCACCAATCTTTAGTTTTGGTAATTGGAAAACCCAATTTCTGCAGCAAACCTAGCTTCTTTTTAAATTTCATTTCATTTTTATATTGCCCATCTGATTAAGTTGTCGCTCTGGGCAGTGAGCATACAGATATATAAATACAATAATGCATACATAATTTCAACTCACCCAATATATTTCTTCAAGGATATACTGTATATACTAGGTAAAACTGCTGATTAATATTTATTTTTCTCTACAAACTATAGCCCATTCTTATTTTCCAGAAGGTCACTTCTTTGATACTGGGACACTGATATTTACAAACCTAGTGTAAGTCTATAATCCTATCTGTAATTTTCAGATTACTTTGGTAAAGACAAATCCAGTGTGACAATACATTTAAGATATAAAGTTTCTCTAATCAGAAAATCCTCCACAATAGGTTCCAGGTCTGGTTTCACACAAAACATTTGCTTTTTGATCTACTGTGAATAATCTGATATTAAAAGTTTTTTTCTTAATTACATCCTCAATATATTTCATGTCTTCACTCCTACTTAATAAAGTTTTGGTATTAGCCCAAATATTACAGTGCATTTGTCTATATCAGGAATGGCCAAACTACAGCCCGTGGGCCCAATCAGGCCCATGCATATCATTAAACCAGCCTGCGGTGAGAACCTGGGCACTACTAGGACCACGCCCCCACTTGTCCTCCCCCGTCAAAACGGTAAGCAATGGAAGCAATCCACCTCCGACCCCTTCAGCTGCATGTCGGGGGGGGGGGGACTGGCCTGGTCTGAAAAAAGTTTGGGCACCCCTGGTCTATATGTACAGATTCATCCTGGGACTGCAGCAGTTTGAGCCCTGAGGGCTTCATGACGGAGTGAGCTTCTGTCTCTGTCCCAGCTCCTGCCAACCTAGCAGTTTGAAAGCAAGAAATTGTAAGTAGATAAATAGGTACCACTTTGGTGGGAAGGTAAACAGTGTTCCATGTCTAGTCATGCCTGTCACATGTCTTCAATTCTTTCCCAATTGTCATGACCATGACTCACCGAGTTGGGGGGGGGGTGTCAAGAGATTGATACGGTATTCCCACAGCTTTGACTAGTTTGACATCTTCAATAGTAAAGAAATAACTTCTGCCACAAACTTGGCACAGCTAGAATCCCAAAGCAATAAGCTTTAGGGCAAAATAAACATTTCAAGAAAGAAAAATAAAACTGGTGCACATGTGAGGGTGTGTTTCTGTACTTAGTGACATAAAGAACAGTGGATCCTTGTGAAAATATAACTTGTATCACAGTGCCAATATCATTGTTTGCCTGGAATCTTTAAGGGAAATGGCAGTTAATAAGACAAACTTAACTTTTTGGAGGCACTGCCTGCCTACCATACAAGAGTTTGAAAACTATTTTCTGACTATATCAAACTATTATATTTTCTGACTGTTATATTCACATTAGTAGTAGGGCTAGAGTTTGAAGGCATAAGAATTTCCTAATTTCCCTCTAATTACTATGTTATTAATTTGTTACTATGTAGAGGCATACACAGTAATAAAACACTATGTAAAATCTGGGAAGAGAAATCTTACCGTCACACTAAATATTTCTGAAGAAGCAGAGCTGCAGAAGTTTTTCTTTTTCCACTTCTATGCAAAGAAAAGACTAGTTTTTTATCTGTAGATCTCCTAGCAAAATAAGGAGAGAAAATTATAAATTCAGAAGAATGGTATGGAAGAGAGATGCAGAATAGCCAAGACAGAGATGGGAAGAGGCTCTCCTCTGCCCTCTCTGCTTAAATTTTAGCTTTGGCTTCCCTACCATTTGTTATGGAACTGAATTTTCTTCCATTAACTCCCCGCTAGTTTACATTTCGAAGGTAGGTCACCTGCTCTCAGAAAACTACAGGTTTTGGCTTGAATATATCTAAAGCTGTTTCTGACACTGTCTTCAGACTACAGTAAAACCCCGACTAACAAATGCCTCAAGTTACATAAAATTCGACTTACATAATGATTTTGTGCTAAAACCATGTCCCGATTTACACGATTTCCTATGGGTTTGCTTCGAGTTACAAGAACATTCTTTTTCCTATGGTTTTGCTTCGAGTTACGTAAAATTTCATTTCCCTATGGGTTTGCTTCAATTTACATAAAAATTTCATTTTTCCTATGGGTTTGCTTTGAGTTACGTAAAAAAATAATTTTCCCTATGGTTTTGTTTCGAGTTACAAAAAAATCAATTTAAGCAAAAGCCTACGAAATTGACTTTTTTTGTAAGTTGGGGTTTTACTGTAATGTGAACATATGGGTCAATTACCAGCCATCTATACATTTCAAGGCTGACCACAGGGCACAGCAAAGATGTGAAAATTTACAGAATGGGACGGCAGCCTTCACAGATCCCTCATGTTAAATCTGGCATTTATGGGGTTAAAATGTTAGAATCTAAAAGATACCGTGATTACAAGTGGGAAGGGAAGAGAGCAAGGGTACCAATACCTTACTAAGATGACACTTAGTCAGAACTAAAGGAAGAGAATGACAGCTTCATCTGCCAATGAAGTCCAAGAAAATCTCTCCTGTACTCTCCCATCACTGAGGTAGTGAGGACATTAGACTGTAACAACTACTTTCTCTAATTTAATAAAAGCTGCATTGCTAAGTGAGGACCTTCTATCAGTGTAGCACAGGGGTTCCCAATGTTTTCCTGCTAGGGGCCAGCTCCCACCACCAACGCTCAGCTGTGCGGGCTGGAGTGGTGGCTGTGCCCACTGCTTACGTTTGCAGCGGTGGTGGGAACTGGCCCTTGGTGGGAAAACAAGGTGGTGGGAGGCTTTTGGAGCATTTTCACTCCATTTTGGGATTTTTTTCACTGCTTCTCCACTGCATTTCGGCAGTCAAACCGCGGCAACTGGGAACTTCCTGGTTCTGCACTGGGAACCCAGGCACTGATGTAAGCTCCACCCAGCACCAGAAATCCCCAACCGCCATGGTTTAGGTGCTGAAACACAGTGGGGAAGCAGCAAAAAAAATCACAAAACAGAGCGAAAATGCTCCGAAAAGCCTCCCACCGCCCTGAGAAGTGGCAGAGGCTGTGCAAGAAGCTGCAAAAATGGCACGATTGGTGCAGCAACCACTGTTGCCTTGCGTTTTTCCATTCTTTAGCAACTGACTAGATATTTGTCCTGCTGTTACTTCAGTACTGTAGTTTTGCTGTGGCTGGGCTAAATTTCTGAGGAGTTTCCAAGCTTGTCTATTGTTCTGCTTCCTATCTGTGTTTTCAACTAATGTGTACCATCATGATTTCCAATTTTCATTTGGAGCCTGCATCAGTTCTTCCCCAGCTTCAACAGCATCTTCCTGAAAAGGATCCTGGTCAGTGCTGTAGCTAGGATTCTAGATATTTGGGGGGGGGGGGGGTGAAATTTTTTCAGGAGAGGCAAAAAAATTCAGTCAGGCTTTGGATGTACTGCGTGTGGCATCCTCTTGGAATATTTTTTTCTTGATATTTCTTTCACAAGATGGGCAAATTTATGATATTTATCTGGATGCGGGGGGATCTCCACCACAATTTTGTCCAGCTGTTCTCAGAAATTCACCCACTTAGCCTTCTTAAAGTTAAAACATCTGTGAAAACGCACCTCCTGGGATTTCATTGTGGCATTTACTATGCACACAGCGGGTCTGTGTTGAGTGCATGGGATTGGATCATCAACAGCTTTCATGCACTATGCTGCTATCTTCTTGCTAACAAACATATTGTCTGGATTATACCCCCTTCTTCCATCTACCACTGTTAAAGGATGCAGGCAATTTTGGATCATGGACAGAATGGAGGTAATTGGTGTCTGCCCAAAATACAAGTTTTCCACCATCCTCATTGGTTTGGTTATATACCCAAGCCTCACAGTGTCAATTAAAATCTCCAATAACAAAATTTATTTGGTCATAAGTAATAATAATAAATAATAATAAATTTTAATTTATACCCTGCCTTTCTTGGCCAAGGCCGACTCAAGGCGGCAAACAACCTAATTGATACAATACAATAATCCCAAAATACAATATAGCAATGCAAAAATAAATCAGTACAATAATAAACAGTACAAATCACATAATAAAAAATTCAAAAATATACATCAGCATCAAATATCTTTTAACATCACACACAATCCTCCTCCCTCCCATTGAAAACCGGCCAAAGGCGGGCAGGTGAGGGACCAAGGTCCACATAGCGAGGGGAAAAAGTCTGTGGCCAGCTAAACCCAAGAAAGGCACCAAACAATCTCAGTCCACTCCCCCAGGTGCCCCCACTTCACTCGGTCGGTGGGACCAGGGGAAGGAGCTTGGCAGGGCTGAGGGGGCGCACCTGCCTCCAACCCTCAGGGCCGGTAGGGCCCTGAGGGGAGGCAATGCGGTGACAGCGGGGCTCCAGGCAGCGTCTCCCTTTTGAAGCCCTCCAGCAAGCAGGCTCGACAATAAGTAAAATTGTCCAGTTGATTAAAACGAAAATTTGCTTCTGGCAGTTTATATACAAGTAAAGGAGAATTGTGGGGTATAGATGGTGAGAATTTCAGTGCTGTTTGTTTCCATTGATGCAGCTGATATTATGCTGAGGCCAGATCTAACAAAAATTGCACTTCCATAGTAGTCATGCAGTCTCTCAATCACTAGTTCCATTCCAGCCACTTTGGGTCTGTACCTTGCTGTCTCCGATTGTTTCCTGGAGCAGAAGTATATCAAATTTGTATTTCCTGCACATATCTGCTAGGAGGACACTCTTATTACTCAAAAGTTCCTCAATATTTATTGAGATCATTCAAACGGTTGTTGACAAAAACCTTTCTGGTGGATTCATTCTTCAGTTCCTTTGGTCTGATCCGGTGTTAGAAAGATTAGCCGCCAAGGTTGCCGCCCAGGGTACACCCAATTGTATTCACAATCTTCCTGGAGGCTCTTTATATGTACCCTCTAACTATTGTTAGGCTTAAAATGAAAGTATTGAAGGGCTGGGTTTCCAAATCACAGCAATGCACAATATGATACAGTAGTTCTGTTTAATGTCCAGGATCATACAAAGTTCATAGGCTCATTGTGCTGAACAAATAAGCTATCTTTAAGTTTCAAACAAATAAGGAATTTGGAATGAGGAACTTTGTCTTCTTCTTGGTCAGATGTGAAACTGCCAAAGTGCAGCCTGCTTTGGTGAATTCATTCCACAGTTCCTTTTGCCTGACCAAGTGTGAGAAAAATTAGCGGGCACAGCAAGGTTGCCATTGTGCTGGGTACGCCTGATTGTGGTTCAAGAATACCAGTCTTCGAGGAGGGTTTTTACTGGGGATAAGGAACTAATTTTACCATTTTAAAAAAAAACTAGATAGCAAGCACATTGTAGTGGTTAGAGGTTTTGGCAGATAGACCAGGATTCAACCCCCCACTTGGCCTTGAACTCACTGGACAACCTCAGGCCAGCCACATTATCCTCAACGCGGGAAGGAAAAGTCTGTTCCGTAGGCCTTTATGTAAATTGGTTTTTTACTTAACTGGAAGCAAACACATAGGAAAATGAAATTTATGTAAATTGAAGCAACCCCATAGAAAAAATGATTTTTTTACTTAACTGGAAGCAAACCCATAGGAAAATGATATGTATGTGAATCAAAGCAACCCCATAGGAAAAATGATTTTTAAAAAAAACTTAACTGGAAGCAAACCCATAGGAAAATGATATTTATGTAAATCGAAGCAACCCCATAGGGAAAAAAAAATTTTTTACCTAACTGGAAGCAAACCCATAAGAAAATGATATTTATGTAAATCGAAGCAACCTCATAGGAAAAATTATTTTTTATACTTAACTGGAAGCAAACCCATAGGAAAATGATATTTATGTAAACCGAAGCAACCCCATAGGAAAAATTATTATTTTTTACTTAACTGGAAGCAAATCCATAGGAAAATGATATTTATGTAAATCGAAGCAGGTAAAGGTAAAGGTTTCCCTTGCTCGAAAGCCAGTCGTATCCGACTCTAGGGTTCAGTGCTCATCTGTTTCAAAGCCGAAGAGCCAGCGCTGTCTGCTTCTACAGACGTTTCCGTGGCCATGTGGCAGGCATGACTAGACACCGGAGCGCACGGAGCGCTGTTACCTTCCCACCGAAGTGGTCCCTATTTATCTACTTGCATTTTCTTGCTTTCGAACTGCTAGGTTGGCAGGAGCTGGGACAAAGATGGGAGCTCGTTCCGTCCTGCAGTACTCGGGAATCAAACTGCTGACCTTCTGCCTCCCAGTCAGTGTCTTAGCCACTTGAGCCACTGCAGTCCCCTGGGGAAAATGAATTTTTTACTTAACTGAAAGCAAACCCATAGGAAATTGTGTTTTGTAAATGGAGAGTAAATTGGGACATGGTTTTAGTGTAAAAATCATTATGTAAGTCGAATTTTATGTAACTCAAGGCATATGTAAGTCGAGGTTTTGCTGTACTCCTGTCTTGAGCTTACTAGAGGAAGGGCAGGATGCAATGAATGCAACGACCAAGAAGTTATTCAATAAACAAGAAAGCCAACTTGGCCATCCCTCCTTTGCAAGGTGTGATCCATAAATCGGAGAACAGAGACCTAGACTGGGAATTGAACTTGATCCCTTTCAATGACTCAACTTTGAAACTTAGCTGTCATGAAAGGTAAGGTCCTTCCGTGTCATAACAACAAACAGAAAAGAAAAGCGAGACAAACCCGGACTTTGAAAAGATGCCAGGACATCCGATTAGCCCCGTCAGCTGACAGCTCTGCCCATTTCTATACATCGCGCTTGCATGCAAAGCGCAGGCAGGCAGGCAGGCGAGCTTTCCGGGAAAGTGCAAGAAGGAGGGAGGGAGGGAGGGTGGGTGGCCCTGAGTGACGCAGGCGCGGCCAGGCGCGGCCCCGGGGCGGCGTAGCCTCGCCCCACCACCAGGGACTCGCACCGGGCCAGCGCGTGGCCGCTCCGTCTATTTATAAGGCGCTATTTAAACCGCTCTCGCCCATTGGCTGCTCGCCCTTTACGTCGTCACAATCGCACCCAGGGCAAAGTTCTCTTGGCTTCCCTTTTCCCGAGAGAGCGAAACCAGACGGGGGGGGGGAGAGGAGGGAGGGACGGAGGCGCCCCACACCCAGCCCCACGGCCACTAGTTTCCAAAGGGTAAACCGGTCCCTCCACTAACTTCGCCAACCCCGCGACCCTATGGGACAACCAGGGGACTGGCTTCCGTTTCTTGCGACGATGCCTATCAGAGAGTAAACAAGACACAAATAACGTTGTGGCACCTTAAAGACTAACTCCAGTATTCAATGCTCGCTTTCATGCATCAAGTCCACTTTGCCAGACATGGGAGTGAGACTTTGTGACATTAATTTATACAGGTGGAACTATACCTGTCAACCGGGACCTGCGCAGAACGGTTCTGCGCAGGTCGTTTTTTATGCATGCATGAAAGACTTCTGCGCATGCGTAAAAGCGACTTGCGCAGAACCGTTCTGCGCAGCTCACTTTTACGCATGCGTAGAAGGCTTCTACGGTCCCCTTCTGCACAGAAGCCTTCTACGCATGCGTAGAAGGCTTCTACGCATGCGTAGAAGCAAGCTGCGCAGAAGGGATGCTCAGAAATGCCTTTCTCCCCCCCCCCCCCCCCCCGCTGCCAAATTCCGGGGTTTCGGCAGCTCCGGGCGGGAAATGTCGAAAATCGGCACCGAAAAATGGGAAATCCCAGCCAATCCAGGAAGGTTGACAGGTATGGGTGAAACTCAAAAAATTAGAATATCGTGCAAATGTTCATTCAGTTCAGTAATGCAACTTAAAAGGTGAAACAAATATATGGGATAGACATCTCTCGCTTTGCATGTAGTGAGCATACCTGTCAAGTTTTGGGAAATTTCTGTCAAATAAGGGAAATTTCCCGGCCAAAACGAGAAACTGGACAGCTATGCTTATCCTGTGCTGGCCTCCAGTCTAACTCCAGTCTAATTGCAGTGTAACTAATATGGGATGACGGCGGGAAAGAGTGTAAAATACGGGGGTTTGACAGAAATTTCCCGAAACTTGACAGGTATGTGAGTCTATCTCATATTTGTTTCACCTTTTAAGTGAAACAAATGAACATTTGCACGATAGTCTAATTTTTCGAGTTTCACCTGTACATATACAGAATTACACAATGGTTAGTTAGCAGAACAGGTAAGTTTACAAACCAGTGTGGCATTTTACAACCGGAAACAATAGAAGATCCCTAATTGGGGTTCGGATTTATAGCTATGATTTTGTCTGTTGAGTTGTAAATGGTTAGTAAATGGAGAGGCCAATTACTTTGTTCTGTGAAGTGGCTTCAGAATCAATAATAATAATTTTGAGCCCAAATGAGGCTCCTTTCATGTCCCCAAGAGCTGGGACAGAGGTGCTTAATCCATCATGCAGTACACCAGTCTCAAACTGCCGACTTGTCAGCCTTCCAGCTAACAAGGTTCTTAACCACTGAGCCACAGCAGCCCCTAGAATCAATTACCATCCTTCTGAAGTTCGTTCTTTAAAGGTGGCATTGGTAAATTATAGGATATAACAACCTGCTAGTGGTGGCCTTTTAAATTAGGTAATGTCCCAGAAACTCTTGACTACTATTCAAACCTTTGAGATGGGCATCCAGCATATGAATATATTTTATATCTATACCTGATATGTATAAATCAATGCCATGAAGTCTTGCTCTTATGTCTGATGAAGTGGACTAAATCCACAAAAGCTAACATTAAAATACAGTAGTTTGTCTTTAAGGTACCACAACATTTTTGTCTTTTTTGTTTCATTTTGTTTACGCTGATATGCTTGAAACACAGACTGACATGGCTAACACTTCAAAAATTTCAACTATGATGGGATAATGAAGTACTGTATCCAGCGTCTAAAGGCAGGCCATGTAGAAACCTGACTTGTCCCGCCCTCTTCCTTTGTGTGGCTGAAAAGCAGCTGTGGAGGTTGGCAAGTCCACACTGTCCACATTTTTGGAAATATGATCACGGAACTCCCATCAGCCCCTCAGGAAGTGACTTATGGATTGGGGGAACAGGCTAATACTATGAATTAAATAAATATACATATAAAACAAAATGAAATACATTTTTTTATTTGTTTTTATCTGTTTTTACCCACTGTTGTGAACCGCCCGGAGTCGGCTTTGGCTGAGTGGGCAGTATAAAAATTTAACAATAAATAAATATAAATAAATAAATGAAACCTTGCATAAAGAGCACCTTGCTTAGAGACTAACTTGCTTAAAGAGCAACATTTTGTTTGAATGGTCGCCTCAGTTAACAACTAAAACCAACCATAAACTCGCTTAACAACTAAATCGGTCGCAACACACACACACACACCGCCGCCAGAAGTCACAATTGGTCACTTACAATGGTGTTTCACTTAAAGAGCAAATTCGCTTAAAGAGCAATCCCATGCAACGCATTATGCTCTTTAAGTGAGGTACCACTGTATTTCCAAACTGGAGGAGAGGCTCAATAGGAACCAGCTGCTAGTCTGCTAAGGTCTGAAAAGGCATCGCTGAAATATGCAACCCTGTGCACTTATTTACTCAAGATAAAAACATTAGTTTCAACAAGTCTGAGTTCCATCTTCAATGAAGCAGTTTTATTATTTGGCCAGTGCAGTCATGCACTTCGTTGTCTAGTCATGCTTGTCACATGGCCACAGAAACGTCTACAGATGCAGACAGTGCTGGCTCTTTGGCTGTAAACAGAGATGAACACTGCACTGTAGAGTACGACACGGTTGGCTTTCAAGCAAAGGCAACCTTTACCTAACTATCAGCCAGGACCAAAGTTCTGACTAAAAGTCAAGCAGCTTTGGACTTGTAGGGTGGTGGGAGAGTTGGCAGAAATTAATGTTGTGAAATAAATATTTCATCCATCTCTCTGCTTAAAATGTTTACTCACTTGGAAGCCCAGCTTTACAGTTGTGATATTGAGAGTGCCAATGTCATCATAGGAAGCCGTCATTTCTTCCATACTGCGGAATCTATCATATCAGCTAACTTTGAATTATGTCCAGATGAAGGTCACAACAATTTTGCTGCTTGAAGCAAAGGGTGAAATGTTTCATTCCATTTACAAAAGCTGGTGGTACTGGTCGATTAACTGGTTCAGAGGAGGTTTGATTATAGGAGTGGAGTTACCAAATGCTCTCAGCTGCTCTGTCTTTAACAGCTGAAACAGTTGTAAAGTGCAGAAGGCTCTGGAGGCTTTAGCTAACCTGGTACTACGGAGTGCTTGAGATGCTCCACTTGTTGTGGACCTGGAAAGGCTCAGAAGTACTTTCCAAAGACAAGTATTATTGACAACCTGATTCCTTCAACTTTGTTCCTTTGTCTTTATGTGTGTTTTCCCTCTCCTTTATTACTGTTTGCCAATAGGTGCTCAAACTGGCAAAAAAAACCCACCCCTATTTCATTATTTAAAATGTATGGAGCTTTAACAAGATGCTTTATACAGTATAAAGAACTCTGCTGACTAAATGCTTATATCCTTGTGCCGTAAAGCCAGCACCTCCATGATCAAGGCATAGCTGAACAAAATTAAACAGTATAAAGATCAAAATGTCTTAAAATACCAATGGGAACCCAGAAGGAATGCGACTCATTTAGAGAAGCAGCAATTGCCTGAGTTTATAGAATGGGGTCCTCAACTTTTTAAAACCGGGGACCGGATCATGCCCCCTCAGACGGTTTTTGGGCCAGACTGGTGCTGCCACCATCACTGCTGCTGCCTTTGTCGGTGGTGGCAGCGGGGGGGGGGCTTGCTTGGGGTGGTCCTTCCAGCAGCGGCAGCAGGACCACCCTGAACTCCCCGCACCCCACAAACACTGCCACTGGTGGTGGCAGGACCACCCTGAGCCACACACCACTACCCATACACCACCATCATCACCTCCACCGGCGACTACCCCAAGCTACCCACCACTCCCACACATGCCATTTCCCTGCTTACCAGCCTGGAAGAGCTGCATGACACCAAATTATCCAGCCCCCGCCCTTGCTCCAGCCACTGCTTCTGCCACTGCCACCTCAATCCTTGTCCCCTCCACTTGGCTTGGCATGTCCCTAATGGCACTCCATAGCAGAGTGGATTTTGTAAGACTGACAACATCTACCCTGCTATGGAGTGCTGGCAGGGACACGCCAAGCCAAGTGGAGGGGGAAAAGATTGAGGCGGCAGAGGAGGAGGAGGCAGCAACGGTGGCAAAGGTGGCAGAGGAAGGTGGAGGTGGCGACTGGAGTGAGGGCACGGGCCGGATGAAATGGTGCCATGGGCTGGATCCGGCTCACGGGCCATAGGTTGAGAACCCTTGTTATAGAATATGATTTAATGAATTATTTAGACAGGAGTTGCTAACCAACTCCAACCAAGTTATAGAATCATATTCTATAACTTCACTGTACTTTTTTGTTTACCTTTTGTGCTATGAATCATAGTTGCTTCCTCCACAGTTGTGTGTACCTCAAGCTAGGTGTGTCATGAGGAGGCAATGAATAAACCATCTGCTTTAGATTTACTTAAATGTTTTGTGTAGTCAGGTGAGAAGCAGCTTTCATGCTTCCGTTTCCATCACCCTCCCCTTCCTATCCCCAATTTTGTACACAGAAGTATATAATACAGTTCACTTACGTCTGCAGTGACACGCCAAAACTCCTAGTAGTTTGGCTTGGATACGGAGCTGCAGGGTTTGATTAGATAAGGAACTGCAGTGTATGTAGAATTGTTAGTCTCCTGTCTCTACATTCCTTGAGAACAGGACCCGCTGGAGCTGGGCTGCCGTAATTACACAGAAGCAATTAAAATTGTTAAGTTTTTAACTGGCCTTGTTCCTATTCCTATAATAGCAACTTAATACAGTGATACCTCATACAACGTCCAAACTTGGTTCCACAAGTTTGGACTTTGTACGGATTTGGACTTTGTATGAGGCATGCAAAATCCTAGCCGCGATGCCTCATACAACATCCAAATCCTTGCCACAATGCCTCATACAACATCATTTCCAAAGAGATACATTGTACTGTAACAGCACAGATTTCAGGGAAAAGTCAAGGAAACAGACAGGAAACTGACAGAACTTTAAGAAATCATTGTCTAAAGGCTAAAAACATTACAAAAACTTGTCAAACAACCTTGATTGTCCAAGAACCTGAAGAATGCTGCAAAAATCCCAGGAATGCTTCTAAAAATTCTGACGAAAAAATTCAAATAAATCCAAAACCGCGCTCAAAACCACTCCTAAACACTCTTCACCTCATGCAAAACCCACAAGAGCAATGCATGCATGTAGTCCTTCCTTTTATACTGCCCAGGCACAATGCAACCTGGGAAAACCCCAATGCCTCATACAACGTCGCACGACTTTGTATGAGGCAACTTTTTTCAAGGAATTAGGCGATGTTGTATGAATCCGATGTTGTATGAAGCGGACTTTGTATGAGGTATTACTGTACAGGAAATGAAGAATGAAGGGTTTCTCTCCCCATCATTTCTACCAGGAAAATTTCCAGTTGCTTAATTTTTACACACAAGGCTGTAGAGTACAAGAAGAGCCAGCAAGAGAGCTGCCATTCTTAAAAGCAATGGAAGCCTTATTTTCTTCCCCTTCATCTTCCTATTGTTCAAAAACCAGCCCTTCGTTGGAACTGTATTAGACTGTTCCAACTCAAAACAAGGAGGCTGTAGTTATGTAGAAAAGAGAATGAATGTAAGTATTATGGTGTGGAGTGAGTTTGGCCTCCTGATACATACTGAAATATATATCTTTCAAATCAGGAAAAACATCAGACATGTGTTTGACCTGACAGGTGTTGCATCAAGTTATTTGCATTTTTCATTTATAAGAGTATATCTAGTTTTCTGTTTTAAAATCCCTTTTGCACAAGCCATAGTATTTCCATCTGGTAAGTTTATCCCATTAGACATCTATATGACTTTTAGTCCTGTATAGATATGGGGAAATATTCAAGGGAAACGTTATATAGGCTCTTGTCAAAGTTGTGGTCTCAATCCAGTGTTCATGTTGATAGTTCACAGGATTATTAAACAGGATGATACAAGAATGTCTTAATTCAGTCTGACATGGTGAATAGAGTGAGGGACTCTTGATGGCCTGGGTTCAAATTTCTTCTTGGCCATAGAATCTATCAGAAAGGTGGCAGTGATTAAGCCAGGGGTTCTCAGCCCTTTCACGACATGGGCCAGACCACTCACCCTCAGACAGCTGAGTGTGCTGGGCACATGGTTTCCCCCACTGTAAGTGCTGCTGTAAACCACCAGTGGCATGTTTGCGCATGCATGGGCATATGTATGGCTGTCGTAAATGCATCCACGTCTGTTTCCGCTTCCGGGGTCATCACCATGGGCTATACCTTAAATATAATTAGCTTTGAGAACCCTATTAGGGTCACTGTAAGTCAGTTATGACTTGACAATAAATACACAAAGACCTCGACTATAGCAACAATCTAGAGCAGAGTTATTCCTAGTTCAAAGGCAGTAGCAAACAAACAGTATTTAGTGTAATGAGGTCAAAGTTCATCTAAATCTTCATGTCTGTTTTCAAGGGAGAGAGAAAAGATATCCAATATAATACAAGAATAAATGAATAAAATTGGTGTCAACATTTTAATTATCAGGGTAAACATTGTGATATTATATACTCTTTCAACAAAGCTGGAAGCATGCTTGATCTCTGAGGTCTTGAACTTTAATGTCCAATTCGCTCACAAGACTTTGGGATGTTCCATGTTTACTCCCTGTGCAAATATCTTGAAAGAAACTGATACAGATGTATTGGCCTCAGCTGGGTTCAAGGAAGAGGCATGCAAAACTGTACATTGCAACTCCTCTGTTTTGGTAGCACTGCCCTTGCTTGCACCAGACCGAAATTTAGCAAGCTTATGGTATCACACAACAAACAAAATCACTTTGGGTAGGTGTATGCTTGGCCTCTCTCATCTAGTTTTTCAGCTACAAAGGCTAATTATCTCCAACTGGGAACTCCTATTGAGAAATAACTGGAACTCCCATAAGTCTCATACTGTGCATTCCTAGGTAATATTTTTCATAGCAACTCATTGCATCTTTCTGTTTTGTTTTTTAAAAAATTCACTAATGAATGGGAGTTAACTATAAAGATACCATCACAATTTGAATATCACAATTTCCTTATCTTAGAATGTGTTCAGATGGGCATTCAGTCCACTCTTTGGAGCTTTTGAGGGATGGTCCAAGCTCAGTGTGTCTCCATTATGCAGGCACTAGAGCAGCGTTTACCAAACTATGTTCCATGGAACACTGGTGGACTTCAATTCCCAGAAGCCTAAGTCAGTACATTGGCTAATCAATGCTTTGGGGAATTGACTTGGGCTACTGGGAACTGAAGTCCAAAAACCAAAGTTTGTGAAATGCTGCACTTGAGCACCACAACCTCCCTCTGAGTGATTCTTTTTGAACCTCATCAGGGCTGTGTTGTTTTTTTACAGCAATCTCTTATACACCATTCCCAGTGCCTGTGGATGCTGGGAACCATGTATGAGGGAAGCTTGCAACCAACTAAGAGTAAACAGCCATCTGTGGTAAAGATCCAATGTGCTGAAGGGACTAAAGAGCCCCTTCAGCACATTAGATATTTGAATTAAACACTTCTTTTTCTCCTCTGAAGACAGCAGGGAAAGTGTAAATATCTCCCCCTCCTAGCCCATTGATGTAGTGCTGGATCTTTTTTCTCTGTCTTCCCCTTTTATCACCAATCAAAGCTGCCACTGTGAGCAATTTTTCAATAGCAAATAAATGGGGGAAATTGAGGGGGTTTATCCTCTTAAACAATGCAGCACTACAATTATTGGCAGGGGGAATATTTATGCTTTCCCTCCCTTCTGCACAGGAGCAGGGGAAGTGTTTCATTTGCTTGTCACCCATTTCAACATATAGGCAAAGGTTACTTGGGACGTTTGAAGGGGGGCAGGCTAAATGCTATCTTCATGACTGGTTGTGTGTACTGTACTTTCCTAAAGTGATCTGAAAAGGGCTAGTCTGGGCATGTTTTTATTTGCCTTCTTTTAAAAAAG
The DNA here is from genome assembly GCA_035047305.1 of Bradypodion pumilum. Lineage (NCBI taxonomy): Eukaryota > Metazoa > Chordata > Lepidosauria > Squamata > Chamaeleonidae > Bradypodion > Bradypodion pumilum. The sequence goes on from JAWDJD010000001.1 coordinate 97,786,372, forward strand.
AAGAATGCTTTAACTAGAAAATAATATTTGTTCAAATTTTCTGGACTACATTCTGTTGTTAATCCCAACTAGAATAAGCACACTAAATGAATTAGACTTGTTAAATCAACATTTGTGTAAGTCCTGTTGATTCAAATTGGGTTTGGATGTCTGGCAATGGAGTAGACCATACAGCCAGCGACTCAATGCTGAGTGTTGGGCGGCAGTAAATAATCTAACTCCCTAAAGGGACCAACAGCTACAGGCGGATGAGCCCCTTTAGGTGGGGTAATGGTCCCCTCAGTGGAGGAAATGCCACTGGAACCCATCACATTGGGCCCAATGGGAAAAAGAGCCAATGGTCATGAAGGCGGATGAGGCCAAGCCAGATAGACTGGCTGTGAAGGCACACCTTGTTAATATCCTCAAGGCTGTGGCAATCCATTGCAGTCCCAGTGTTAAATCCTGCATGTCTCATTTCATAAGTGCCACAGGAGAGGGATCCATGATCATAGAGTGTGGGTCACTTTATGGCAAGCTAGGATCCATCTTAAACAAATTTACACCGATGGCATTTTTCCTGCTTCAGGGAAAAATGCTTTCTTGGATACGAATTGCAGCATGGTTGAATGTTGCTCTTTGTATGGATCAAAGCTGGTTGGATATCTCAGTTAGATATCTGATTGCAGATGCAGAGGTTGGTAGTTCAGTTCCCCATTGTGTCTCTTGGGAGTCAAGCCACCCTGTGTAACCTTGGGCAAGCTGCACAGTCCCAAGGCAACTCAGAAGAATAGAATGGGAAGGGAAACCGCTTCTGAGTATTCTATGCCTAGTAAACCCTGGAAAGAGCTGCCAATTGACTTCATAGCAACCACTTTATCACGGATTAAAAATATCTAATTTGTATCATTAGATACAATATCTAATTGTATCTCTTTCTCTCTCTCTCTCGTATGTGTGTGTGTCTCTGAAGATTGATTTCCCAACACAGATTTTGGTTCAGTAAAATGGTAAAGGTCGCCTTGCTCAAAAGCCAATCATATCTGACTCTAGGGTTTGGTGTTCATCTCCATTTATAGCCAAAGAGCCAGTGTTGTCTGCATTTGCAGACACTTCCGTGGACATGTGGCAGGCATGACTAGACACTGGTGTGCATGGAATGCTGTTTGCCTTCCCACCGAAGTGGTACCTATTTATCTACTTGCAATTTCTTGCTTTCAAACTGCTAGGTTGGCAGGAGCTGGGACAGTACTCGGGTCTCGAACTGCTGACCTTCTGGTCATCAAGTTCAGCATCTTAACCACTAAGCCATCGCAGTACCTAGTTCAGTAAACTTCACTTTTATAGCATTTTACTCCCTGGGCAACCTTATTTTCAGGAAATTTCCAAAGCACTGAGCAGCTGTATGAGATTTACGAAATCCATGGAAATAATTTAAACTAGTTCTGCTTGTGAAAGGTACATACTTCCTTTTCCGTACAGCTCCTGTTTATTTCTCAGTCACCCTTCTATATACTGTGTGGCAAGCTGTTCACCTGAACTGTGTGGTAGGTATCTAAGGTGGTCTCCAGGAAGGTACAGTATTGGCACATACCTTAGCTATGTAAAGGCAACCTGTCACCAACTTAACAGAGAACAAAAATATTTATGACCCATCCAAGAATGTAAATATTTTAAAAGAGTTGTGGTTGTGCCTTTTAATTGCATAATACAGTTACTCTCTGCAGCAATTATTTGGTACAAAATGTTCTCTATATTATTACCCTGAGATGAAATATTTTTCTAATTACCTATATTGCAGAATGCAACTCTTGCTTTGCCTTTTAGGTGATGGTTGAAGATGGAGTAATTGATACTGTGGAGAAACGCCACAGCCCGGTTTCAATTTAAGATATGTTGACACCGGCCACTTCAATTTTTTTCTATGCTTAAATGTTATATTTTTGGAGCAAGTTAATTATATTTGACTGAGAAAGATATGGAAGCAAGTGTGTCTTTGTTAGTGGCTTCCCTATGTACTCAATAAATCCAAGTTTTATTTTATGTGTTTATTCTAATTCCCTTCCCATGGCATACATAATGGAAATCAAAAATATCCTGGTTTATGTTTATGTCTGGGTCAGAACAGTTTTAAATAATAGGCAGCCCTTATTTGACAGCCAATCATATCCAGCTCTACAGTTCAGTGATCACCTCTGTTTACAGCCAAAGAGCCAATGCTGTCTGCGTCTGCAGACATTTCCATGGTCATGTGGCAGGCATGACTAAACACCGGAGTGCACGGAAAGCTGTTACCTTCCCACCAAAGTGGTCACTGTTTATCTAATTGCAATTTCTTGCTTTCGAACTGCTAGGTTGGCAGGAGCTGGAACAGAGACACGAGAGCTCACTCCATCATGCAGTACCCGAGAATCGAACTCCGACCTTCTAGTCAGCGAGTTCAGCATCTTAACCACTTGAGCCACGGCTATAATAGCTATAGCTGAATTCTCACTGAGGGGACAAAGCTGTGTGTAAGTAGCTGTGGAGAAATTATCAGTTGGGAGCTATACCACTGACTTCACCCTTCATTCCATTCTCTGATGCTCCTCTGTAATAGAACAGTTTTGCAAATTATTTCAAAATTTCTTTGCTATCTCCTAGAGCAGCCACAGAAAGTGAAATATAATATATGAGAAGCCTCTATTCATGAAACAGGTGGTAACATCATAGCAAGGATCAGTGCTTTCTACTCATCATTTTGTGTGTTTTCCCCCACAATGATACAGTGTTAATAAGAAACATAATAAATATAAAAATAAAACTTCCAGCATACAAGAAAGAGGGCATAGCAAGAGCCATCAGTGGCTGCTCCCCGCCCTACTGCAACATGTATCCAAGGTTATTGCTTGTTGATGTATGATTTAATCATCTCTCTAGTACAGTAATATGTATTTCCTGCACATGAAAAATTTGATATTTGAAGGGAAAAAATTGATATTTGTAGGAAAGCAAGACAAGAACTTCATGACATGCTAGTGTTCTGTCTGCAGGGACACACTGAACTCATATTTGCTTTCTGAAGTAATAGAGGCTAATTATTTTACAATGGTAAAGCAAGTCTGGTTCCCTGACATTTCAGGCCAAAGCCTGAAACCCGGGGGAGTGTTTTCCTGTCACGCCACAGGAACAGGTCCATCAGCAACGACCACAAAGTGGTGTGTGTGGGAGAGTGAGAATCAACATAGTGTGTGGGTTCCAGCAGCAGTCCTGGAGTGTGCACAATAAAGAGCAAGACACTGGGTCCTTCTGTGCATCTTTATGTGACATAATCTGAAGCCATGAGAATGAATCTGCCAATCTAGACTTTACAGGTTGGCAGCATCTCATTCCCAAGAGATTTCAGGTCCAAAAGCAGGCGAATGGATCCCAATAGCTGAGTTGGGGCAAGAGCCTGAAACCTGGCAAGCTGAGCATACAGAGTGTTCCATAGTTTTAAAATGCTATAACATAATATCAGAGAGTAAACAAAACAAGACAAAAACATTGTGACACCTTAAAGCAGGGGTTCTCAACCTTTTTGAGCCATGGGCTGGACCACGCCCCTCAGACAGTTGAATGGGCCGGACTAGTGGTTCCCCCTGCCATAAAACACATCCTTGGCTGTTGTAAACACATTTATGATAGCCGCAGGTGCATTTTCAGCTGTTGTAAACATGTCCGCTTCCGGTGGCGACGGAGGTGATGCAGATTGAGAACCCCTGCCTTAAAGACTAAATCTTGTATTTTAATTTTAGCTTTCGTGGATCATGTCCACTTCTTCAGACACCTCATCCCAGATGAACTTTGAGACTACAAAATATTAATTGTGTCAGCTGCATGCAATTGGTTGAGGGAAGTAAGTCTCCAGTTTAACTCAGAGGTTTATCATTTTCCACTTGTTTATAATGTTATGTTCATTTGTTGCATTCTACCCTTCCTCCAAGAAGCTCAGAGCAATGTATCTTTTCCATCTTATTCTCACAATACATTTCTGTGAGGTAGGTTAGGTGGAGAATGGCAACCAACCTTAAAGTTACCTGATTAGGAGTCTGACTCCTTGTTCTGCCAGAGAGTGACATTCTTTGTGCTGTATCACACAGACTCTCTGAAAAAGCAGCCATTCTTGATAGTACTGTACAGAATTAATACATGAAAGTTTTAAAAATGTTTATTTACATAATTCTAAAGATTTCTATCACATCTTTCTGGTACAGCTCATAGTGGTTCATCATAATCTCAAAAACAGTTTGAAAAACAACTTATTCATACCTGTCAAATGCAGCTCCAGACAATACGGGACCAGCGCAGAACTGTTCTGCGCAGGTCCCTTCTACACATGCGTATGAGCCTTCTGTGCATCCCCTTCTGCGCATCCCCAGGTTCTGCGCATGCGTAGAAGGGGATGCACAGAAGGGGATGCGCAGTAACTACTTTTCCCATGCCATCAAATTACGGGGTTGCGGCGGCTCCAGGCAGGAAAGTAGGGAAAGCGGTACTGGAATATGGGAAATCTCAGCCAATACGGGATACTTGACAGGTATGATTTTATTACATTGTGCAGAATCCTCTAGTTTCTAGTATTAAAAGCACTATACCTCTGAATGAAGATTGCTCCAAAATATGAATGGCTTTTGTGCTGTTTAAGAACTTCTCAGGAACATTTAGTTGACCATTATGAAAAAAAAATGGAGAACGAGATAAACCTTTCATCTAATCCAGCATAGCCCATATGGTGCACCTGTCATTATACATACTAGTACCGCAAACATGCCCTAAGTGATTCCCTTCTGTTTTTTAAGCTCCAGCTGGCTACAAAAATCTAATATAATAGTGACAATTACATGCTGGTAAGTCCTTTCCCACTTATGGTTGCTCTGTCCAGAGTCTTCTAGGTATACTCAGAAGTGGTTTATGCCTTTCTTGGAGGACGTGTGTGTGTGTGTGCCAGGGCTAGATAGTTTGCCTCAAACCACGGAGGTTCAGTCTTCTCCTACAACACACACAGAGAAATTGAGCTTCCAGCCTCTGTAGCGAGTGTTTCTCTCTTTCTGAGGCATCCAGTCAGCTGCAGTTTTATGCAGGTAGCATGTTTCCTCACCATATTGAGGCATATATTGATCCAAATGGTGCTTGATAACTCTTCTCTTCAGAAGTGTCTATCTGTGGTCAGGGTGGGTGAGGACTGGAGCATATAGTTGAGAAGCTCTGAGAGGCAAGGCACAATGCTTTGATCAGATAATCCACTTGAAGAGGCCTTAATCCACTGCCACACGTGATCTCTAGTATGTACTGAGAATACAATCATCAGGGGCTTATGTTCTCTGCAAGGATCCTCCAGCCATCTTTAGCAGCAGCTACATTTCAGTTCAACACAGAGCTGTTAGCTGGCTCTGTTTCTTATAAACTGAATTTAAAGACTTTCACATCTATGCTATTAGTAGGGTGACCACCTATACCATCACCTGGCACTCTGCATTGAGTTGCTGGTAGTATGGTCTACTCTATTACCATAGTAGTATAACCTGGCCTGATTATGATTGTAATTTAAAACATGGATGAGTAAAGTGATGTTCCTGAGCTGTATGCAGCACCAGAGACCCAAAGGCAGCCTCCCATCCCTTCTATTCTTTCCTACCTTTCAATGCTACTCCAGATTTCTCCATACAAATGAAATAGGATCCTACAATGATTACAACTAACTAAAATAGGGAAGACTGTAGATACCCTCTGTACTTGCTGAGTTTACAGTCCTGCTCCTAACTGTGGATGGACACATTTAAGTACACTAAAACCCCTATTTACATAAAAAGTCTGTTCCCTAGGCTTTATGTAAATCATTTTTTTACTTAACTCAAAGCAAACCCATAGGAAAATTTAATTTAATTTAATTTAATTTAATTTTCGCGCTTATATACCGCTCACTCAGGCGAACCCGACTCAGGGCGGTTTACATAGCGGACAATAATACGAAATACAGTAACATAACATACAATAAATACAGCAAAAAATCAATCACCAAAAGTACAATTACAGAAATATATATATATATATACACTACAATATGCACTACATGTGCACTACAATACAGTTTCTAACAATACATCAAATAAGGTACAATACAATAAAATCCTAAACATCAGTTAATCACATCAAAGAGTACAAAATATTAAAAAAAAATTCAAAACGTCAAATAACAATATAAAAAATATACCAAGTGCAGTCCTTTTAGTCCTTCCAGAAGGGGGTGGGTGGAACAAAAGCGTGCACAAGTCCTGAAGCTCCAAGCCGACCACCCTCCTCGCCTCCACCGAGGCCCAGACCATGGCAAGTCCAGCCGCCCGCCGCGGCTGGCCCCAAATCCTAGCCAACAACAAGAAGATGGTAGCGAAGCATCCCAGGGGGCCAACCAGGACAACCCGCAGCATCTCCCACCTGTCTCCACTCCCGGGAGCCGGTGGCGTGGGCTCCCGGACGAGACAAGGAGTCCCTCTCCGCGACGGCGGCTTCTCCCCTTTTTCTGCTTTCTGGGCAGGCCGGCCCAGAGAGCGAAGTCAGCTGTGGGGGGGGGCGTGGTGGCTCTCCCACCTGTCTCCACTCCCGGGAGCCGGTGGTGTGGGCTCCCGGGTGAGACAGGGAGTCCCTCTCCGCAACGGCGGCGTCTCCCCTTTTTCTGCTCTCTGGGTGGGCCGGCCCAGAGAGCGAAGTCAGCTGTGGGGGGGGGCGGTGGCTCTCCCACCTGTCTCCACTCCCGGGATCTGGTGGCGTGGGCTCCCAGGTGATATTTATGTAAATCAAAGCAACCCCACAGGAAAAATGATGTTTTTACGTAACTCGAAGCAAACCCATAGGAAATTGCATTATGCAAATTGGGACATTTATGTAGATCGGGACATAGTTTTAGTGCAAAAATCTTTATGTAAATCGAATTTTATGTAACTCGAGGCATATGTAAGTCGGGCATTTACTGTATCTCCATTTCTTTCTTTACAGTTCTTTATCTTTAATTCAAAACTTAGACTGGATAACTTTTCAAAAACAGGTCTGCCCTTAATAAAAGAAGACATATGACCTACTAGTTAATGAGACAAGTACTTCACGTGCATGTCTGAAAGTTTCGAAATATTTTTTGAGTGGCTTTGAAAAAATGGGTTTGATTTTTGGGCATAAGGATTCAAGATTCTTTTTCACCTGGGCTGTCTTGCAAACACACTAAGTTTTCTAGACTCAGCAGCTTGAAAGTTTGTTTTTCTACCAACAATTTGATCCAGTGAAAGATATCATCTAACCTTGCTTAGGCTCTCAGTGCCAATAATAATTGTATACGAATACCAAAGAAGACAGGTTTATTATTGTTGCAGTATACAACACATTTATTTCCTCCTTCTTCCACCCAGAGCCCACAAAAACCACACTTTCTATATGACAGAATAAGCGTTAATAATTATTTACAAATAATGATCAGAACAATGTATTATTTCCAGCTCCCTAGTGACCATCATTCTCTCCTCAGGTATTATTCTGACAGGGCTTAGAGACAAACCAGACACTAAGGCGACTGCCACATTTATTTTAATCGCATTTATCTCTTTGTCATATGGAGCAGAGTGTGGGTGTCTCATGAATGTGTAAGCAATTTTAGCACCAACAAGGGTAAATGGGAGAGGAGAACTGAATTCTCACCCACCTTACCCCTAAATACTGTGTCTGTTTGATACTGTTTGCTTAATTTACCTCAGTCTTTGCATCAGTCTGAGGGGAGAAAAGGGTTAGGGAAAGAACAACAAGAAGATAAAATGGGCATTGAATTCCAGTTCCTTACACCAATACACCCCTTTTGATGTTAAAAAAATTAGTTTTATAACCCTTTCCACCCTCTCTTTATACAAGAATGATACAAGTCACTAACATATCTAATTTCATTCCAAGACAACTATGTTGCAAGTTTCCCCATATTTTGCAATGAAAATTGCTGAAGCCAAATGACAGAAACTTTCATTCATTCATTGCATTTATAGGCCACCTTTTTCCCATTGAGGGGCTCAAAGCAGCTCACAATGTTAAAAAGATCAAATTAAATCATGATAAATTATAATATATATATATATATTTAAAATTAAACTATAATTATTATTAAAATACATTGATCAAAACATGATTAAAACATTAACAAGTTTTAAAACAGATATTAATTCAACTAAAAGCCAGCACCTAGGACGCCAATATTTCCAACAACGCTTTGGCAAAATGATAAAATTTGTGCCCCAGCAAGATCTCTAAAGGTAAGGGGGTGCTTTGTTTAGTCACTGTGAATTAGTGAGGGAAGATCAACCTATGATGACTGTTTCTGAAAGGTTAAAGTTGTTAAAGAACAGGTAGGAGGAGGCCCATCTTCTAATTTCTGTCCAGTTCTCCTAGTGGCCTTGGGCAACCCACTGCAGGTTTGATGTAAGAGTCCTCTGAACTCTTTCAGTATAGGGACAAATGCAAGTGTAACAGTTAAGAGTTCAGTGTTTCAGTCAATGTCATGTACAACACCTATTGCAAACTCTGTTTTCTTACTTCATTAATTGACTTATATTACTGAAATCATAGACAAAAAACAGTGAAGCTTTCTAATGATTCGCTAAAGATGTAACAAAACAGGTAAACTATTTGTGTTCTCCATTCAAACACTTAAACTGAAGGGATCCTTCCCCTCATCTGCCTCAATTTTCTTGAACATGGTCACATGCTTTCCTGTGATCTGTAAAGCATAAACTGCTCTCCTGAAAGTCTTTCATGTACTCTAAAAGCCAGTGAATATTTGCATTTTGTTCTTATTTTCTGTAATACAGCTTCTTCTTGTTGTCCTGTCATATTGGAATCTGAATATTGGGGAGCCTCATGGTGATCAGCCATGAAGGCTGTCCTGAGAAAATAATGCAGTGGTCTTTCATCTGCCTTCTGCATCGCAGCATGACATCCGTACCACTGATTCAGTTCCGTGAGTCACTTTCTGGTCCTGAGCTCTTTTGGCACTCTGAGGAACTCTGATTCATTTGAAGTAAATATAGTACTGAAGAGTGGTTTCAACTCCTTTCATTTGTCTATTGCCTCTTTGGGCAGTTCCAGCTCAAACACTACACAAGAAGAAATGCTGGGTACATTAATGAATAACCTATTTCAAAATATACAAGCAAAGGCAGTTAAAGCTTTTCAATGGGTAAGCAATTTAGTTTTGTGTGAATTACAGAGCCATTGATTGATGAAGGCTGTAGATCATTTATCCACTCACTTACCAGGAATAAGCCCTATTTGCAGAACATTATTCTTAATAAATCTTATATGTAGCAATGTTTTCAAATGGCAGCATGAGAAAAAAGTCAATTCTGATCTCATGGCAAGAAATATTATTCCAGTCCTCACAAGTGTATTTAATTTGTGTGTGTGGGGGGGGGGGGCTGTGTTGGACTGTCGAATGCCACGGGGTGAGGGAGCATAACTTCTTTCTCTAGGCTGTACTCCTACCAATGAATACTCACTCTCATTCCCATCCAGTATAGCCAAAATAGGATTACAGAGGTTGTAATGAAAGCTAAGATTAATACTGCAAATAAAATGTTAAAAGCTCTTTTAAAAACTTGGACACTATTGAAAAACAGATTGGCCTCAGGGTTGTCCCCAATAATAGGCTTGAGTGATATGAAATCATTCCCATTGAGAATGGATCGGAGAGTAGAAGAAGTATTGAATAAGAACAAAGTAACTTTATTAAAGGATTGGATAGCAGCATGTAGAGACAAGGAAAGAAAGTTAGATATAGGTAGACAACTCCAATTGAACTGGCTTCAAATGATGTCTATTGACAGGTGGAATAAAAGATATACAGATGAATTGAGCTTGGATAGGGAACAGACGAAATTTGAAGAGTTGGTACATAGTCTAAAAAGTGGGCAGGTAAAAGTTAAGGGGTTAGTAAGCAAAATATATAAGGTTTTAGATGATTCGGATCAACATCAGAAAGCTTTAAAAGAAACGTGGGAGCTAGATTTGAATATTAAAATCACAGATGAGCAGTGGAATGGTAAATGGAAAAAGAGAATAATGAGGTCTTTGTCTGTAAGAATAAAAGAGCATAACTATAAATTACTGTGGAAGTGGTATTTGACTCCAGTACGACTATACCAAATTGACAATACAAAGTCAAAATTCTGTTGGAGGTGTAAGGTGGAAATTGGAACATATGAACATATGTGGTGGGAGTGTAAAGAGACAAAATCATTCTGGATGAAGGTGGAGCATGAAATTGGGAGAATTCTAGATGTAATAATGAAATTGAATGTAGTTTTAATTTTGTTAACGGATGTGGAGAGGGTAGAGTATCAAAAAAGGGAATTATTAGCAATTATGTTATCTAGTGCTAGCGCGATATTGGAAATGTGATGTTACCCCAAAAATAGAGGATTGGTATAAGGAGCTGTGGAATACAGCGTTGAATGATAAGCTCACCTGGGAGTTAAACTTAAGAAAAGGGTTAATTAAAGAAAGCAAATTTCAGGAAATCTGGAAATGTTTGATAGACTATACCTTGATTAATGGTCATGGGCAATTGCCGGTGCCGGATTATATTGCATTTTTGAGACGATAATAGATAAAAGGGGAAATTCTGTCTCCGTAGCATTGTATATAGCACATGGTGATATTTTTTTGCTTCCTTTTTTTTCCACCTGCTTATTTATATTACTGTGTATTTTGTCTTTTCTTCTCTTATATTGTTCTCTGTGTTATCCCTTTTTTCATTTTTGTATGTGTATTAAGAAAATAAAAATTTAAAAAAGAGGTTGTAATGCAGAATACAGTATCTGAAATGGCAAAGGTTCTCCAGTTGTGACACAGGATTGAAAAGTTAACCCCCATTGTACAATAGCTATTTAACCAACCAACCAACCAGCCAACACCACCTTAGAAATCTGGGTGTGGTCATATATGTTAAATAATAAGTAGTTAAATTCCATTTGATTTTTGCTTGGTAAACATCTGTTAAAGACACAGACTAGCTGCCCATTTTAAAAATGATATTCTGTTTCATTTTACACCCGTTTCCCAACCTTTGGTTTTTGGACTTTCAATTCCCAGAAGCCTAAGTCAATTCCTGAAAGCCCTGACTTAAGCTTCTGAGAATTGAATTCCTTCTGTGGGGCACGGACCCCACGTTGAAAAACCACTGCTTTACACCCTTGACTTCAGTTCTCCAAGCTGAGAGAACTCCAGGGATATAAGCTTAATTCGTAATGTTGTTTCTTAGCAATAAAATTTCTGAAGAGAGGCATTTTGTGATATAGGCTATATTTGATTACATACCTGTTATTATCTGCCATCAAGTCAGAACTGATTTATAGTGACCCTAATAGAAGTTTCAAGGTAAGGTTTCAGCTATTTTGAAATACTAAACCAGAATGATTCAGCTTGGCTTCAGAAAAGGCTATCTTCTTCTACAAAAGTGCAACTATTTAGGAAATCTAATAAAAGGAAAAGTTCTTAGTTACAGACTAGATCTGTTTGCAAAGTTTGGCCAGGTAATAGACCCAAAGCTTCCATCCATAAAATGTATCTATGATTCTGTTGTTGTTGTTGTTGTTGTTGTTGTTGTTGTTGTTGTTGTTGTTGTTGTTGTTGTTGTTGTTGTTGTTGTTAATTCCATTTATACCCTGCCCATCTAGGAGGTATTCCTACTCTGGGCGGCTAACAAGACAAACTCACATATTAAAAACATAATAAAAACACATATTAAAAATCCTATTAGCAGTGGGGAGAAGCCAAATAAGAAACCTAGCGCTGGAGCCATTGTTGACACCTTCTCAAAGGACTTTGAGATCATCCAAGGTATCTTCTCATTTAATTTTACAGAACGGAGGCCTTGATTTTTGAGGGGCTATCTGCCTAGCTAGGTGGCTTGGTCCCTATTCTGGTGGAATTACCCTGTACTCTCACTCCAAAGTTTACAATTTGGGGGGTCATTATGGTTCCATTACTCTCTTTTGAACATCAACTATACAAAAATACAAGACTTTAAGACTGATGGTTTTATAATTGATTTTAAATGGTTTTAGTATGCTATTTTGTTTGTGTTTTGTCTGTTAACCACCTGGAGTTGCTTTGGTGAGGGGGCGGCAATACAAGTATGAACAAATAAAGAAATACATAAATAAATAAACTAACGGCGGTATCTAAAACTGCCATTTTCCAGTTTCATCAGTGTAGGAATTGGGGCCACTGGGGTGGCCTTAAGGTCCCGGAGGAGACTGATCAAGTGACGACACGAGGCAAAAGGAGCGAGATCAGATCAGTGCTTTATTGGAAAAAGGCAACATCATTTATAGGGAAAGAAGCGCAACGGTGGCGAAACTGTCATCGGACAGGAAAATTACCTCACCCACGTACCCGGGTTAATCGGAAACCTCTCAAAGGGAAGTTAATTAACTTGGACAAACATGGGGCAAGGAAGACCATTGTTTAGGGTTTAAGCAAGGGTAAATATGGCTGATATTTACACCGGGGATTACCTTGGCCAGAGGATGAGTGATTACTCTAATGGATAACTGAGATCTGCGAGGTGCTTGCTCGGCAGAATCGTCGGTCAGGCTACAAGCGGCCGAATTAATCCCTATCATTAATTCACCCCCCTTATGCCCTGACAAGGGCCAGAGGCCAGGAGTTTGCTCACTGGTTTAACCTCTGCCAGAAGCCACTGATGCCCAACCGGGCACGGGGAATCTTCATCTCCCCTTACTTTTTAATATTAAGAGCCTGACTGGCGACTCTGCGCAGAAGCATCATCAGCTGTTGATCGGGAATGACGTCACGGGGTTTCTTCTTGGGGCGGCACTTCGAGATCAGTGAGGGAATACATTGCGCAAAGCAGCATAACGCTATGCCTAGTATAGTCACCCCCACTACCACCTTGAGTACCGTCTGAAGCCACCCCCAGGGGATCCATGACCACATCCAGCTCCACAATGAACTCCACCAAGCCGCCCATGCGGAACCCTCAGTGATGCCCTGGACTATGGTGTGGAGATCAGTGAGCTGATTTTGGATTTTCCGGGAGTTGTCAGTAAGGTTAAAACAGCACATACCGTGAAGGGACTCGCAACCCAGATGGTGCAACAATAAGAGGTAGTCGATAGCCGCTCGATTATCGAGGATGGCATGGCGAAGTTCCGCCTGCTCCTGATTGAGGAGCGCTATCGCTGTGGAGGTATGGTTGATGGCTTTTGCCAAACCGCAAGCCAAGCGACCAATTCTCCGTGCGTTGCCGACGGCTTAGCCTGGCACGCCAACTATACTGACTGATAGTGAGACGTATTCAGCTGGGCTTAGAACTCTAAAGCTGCTGTCACATGAGCTGTCTAGTTGGGTGGTGCGAGTGTGCCTGATGGGTGCAGAAACATTTGAAACATTTGAAGCATGTGGAACATCAGAGACATTTGTGCTTGGGGCAACCATATCCCTAGTGGGGAGCAACAGTGTCAACCGGCTAAGGCAACATGTGGAATCTGACACATTTGCAGGAATATAATTGAAGGTATACTGATTGCATGTGAAGAACCACCCTGAGGGTAGGGTGATATGGGCAGGTAACGAACCAATTGTCTCTGGGTTTGCACAAGTCCAGTTGCTGCTGCCGGTATCGAGGCAGCTGCGCTGGGTCCGGCCGCCTGTGGCGCAGCCGATTATTTGTGCACAAGTAGAGTTCGGGGTGGCCGCCACTCGCGGGGTGTGAAGAGTGGCTGCATCAGCCGGCAAAGTCATGGTGAGCCGCAATCCCCCCAGCGAGCGTAGGCTGCAAAAGTCGCAGGGAGGTGCGGTCCGAAAATCTTCTTCAACAGCCAGTCCCCATCCCTGGCGCGTGCGTCGAGAGTGTGGCACACGGGGATGAGACAGGTGCTGAGGATTGAGGCAGAACCAATGTCCTGCTTCAGGCAAAAATCGGACTGGTTGACGAGACCCGCCAGCCTTGTCCACAAGTTGTAGTGCATCCGTACTGAAAGGTCTTCACCGGGCGGCAGGCCGTTGGCCTGAAGTGAAGCGGCCTGAACGCCTCCCCCCAAAAGCAGGGCGAGGGCCAGGATGAGGGTGAAGATCACGGAGTTGGCATTAATCTGGGCAAAGACTGCTGCAACGAAGTGCTCCGGTGTCGGCTCCTTCTCCCCGCGTTGGAGGGCGTCCTCGGCCTCTCTGCAAAGGGTCTTAACCATCCCCCAGGTGATCCTCTGCGCTTGGGTCCGCAGCCGCCGCTTCTCCTGGTGGGTCTCCTCGGTCAGGGTGAGGTCCTCCATCTCCGGGATCGGACTCGGGTCGGTCTGGGTCCACGCCATGAGGTTCCAGATGGGGCTTGACGCACCGGGCCGGAATCCACACGACACCTGTTGGAGACATAATTGCAGCATACCCTCTCCCCCAGGTTATGAGCGGCACCGGCCCCCTCCATGATGGGTCCGGTGGCACTCGGTACCGGACCATAGGTCGCGGGAGAGCTTCCGAACGGCGGAAGTGCTTCTCCTGCGGCGTACAGTCCGAAAAAACATTGAGGTGATTGTATGTGAACAACACCTTATTCAGACAAAACTGTGCTTGTCCCTGTGAATTGGGGAGGGCTGGTGGCTCCCCCCTTTCTGTTTGTTTGTCAATATAGGACTTTAGCGTCCGATTGACCCGTTCTACAATCGCCTGCCCTTGCAGATTGTAGGGAATGCCAAATGTATGCTTGATGTCCCAGGTGGCCATGAAGGTGGCCAACTGCCTAGAGCAGTAGGACGGGGCGTTGTCCGTTTTCACGTGCCGTGGCTTGCCCATTGCCGCAATGCAGGACAGGAGATGCTGCTCCAAATGGGAGGCAGTCTCCCCCTTCTGCGCCGTCGCCCAAACGAACTGGGAAAAAGTGTCTATGCAGACGTGCATGTACTGCCATCTGCCAAACTGCGGCACATGCGTGACGTCCATTTGCCACACCTGATTGGCCTCTGTCCCCCGCGGGTTAACCCCCCACGAGCCCCCCCCCCGGTGCCCCTGCGCAATGCTGGCAAGAGCGTACTATACCCTGGGCTTGAGAAAGTGGCAAATTGAACTGTCTGGCGAGTGCCTTGGCGTTTTGGTGAAAAAAGGCATGACTTTGAATTGGAGTAGTGAAAACTCCCAAAACTGAACGTTGCTGAATTTCCTTTGCCGCCGCGTCCGCTCTGCTATTGCCCGCGGAAATCGGACCCGGTAGGTCTTGATGACTGCGGATGTGGGCAATATAGAGCGGCTCCGTGCGGTTTCGCAAATGAAATTGAGCAGTGAGAAACAGGCTAAGCAGATTCTTGTCTATCGCGGGAGTGATGTAAGCTCCCGGTAGACTGTGAAGCAAATTCCTAACATACAGGCTGTCGGTTATGATATTTAAACGTTCCTTGGCGAAGGTGCGCAAAGCAAGATTCACGGCTGCCAACTCCGCCCGCTGCGCGGACTTCTGTGGAAGAGTTAGCAGCGTGTGCCAAGCTTCGCCCTCCTGCCAGGTCAGGACACCATAAGTACGTCCGCCATCAGAAAAAACTGTTCTGGCCCCCTGAAGCGGGACCAGCGAGAGCAATTCAAACAAGCTGACTGTTCCTGTTTGAAGCGAGACAAGTCTGGGGTCTTTAGGCAAGTGGTATGCCAAGCTTCCAGTGAATCCTTCCAAAGCTATCGGAAGCGAGTCACCTAGCTGCATCAACTGCTGAATTTGTTCCTTGGTGAACGGGACTACGATCTTGGCTAAATCGTGCCCAGAAATGTCCCTAGCTCTCAGCCTGCCGCGGTAGATCACCGCGGAGACCAGTTCTTGGGGCGGAACAATGTTCCGAGATGAGGTGTTAGGCAAGTACACCCACTCCACAATTTTTGCTCCCTTCTCTGAGTCTACTCCTAGCGCCCCAGTGAACATGGATCCCGATCGCACGATGTACAGATTCAGGATTGGGGCATAGGGCCCCTGGGCGATCCTATCTACCCATCTTTGGCTGAGAGCTTGGTTAACTTTCTCGAGCGCCAAGCGCGCGTCTCGAGAAATTTTTATCCGGTCTGCTGGCTGCTTACCTAGCGTTAGCAGCGAGAAGAGCGGTTTCAGAAGATCCGTATCCAATCGAAAATACGGTCTGGCCCAATTGATGTTCCCTAAAACCTGCTGTAATTCTACCAATGTGACTGAGTCCTGTAGATTAATCTGAGGCAAAACTGGTGCTGCGAAAGAGCGGAGAAGCCGATGGCCCAAGTATGAGAAGGGCTCGGTTCTCTGCACTTTCTCCGGGGCAATGAGTAACCCTTTGTCCCCCAGGCTGGCCTGGAGGTCTGAAAACACTTCGCTGCCAAGTTTTGGCAACGCTACCAAAATATCATCCATAAAGTGACAAACTAAGGCTTGTGGGTAGAGGTTTCGAAACTTTGCCAGCGCGTCGTGAACGTAAATTTGGCACAAAGTGGGCGAATTGAGCATGCCCTGTGGCAAAAATTTCCACGCGTAACGCTGCGTGGGCTCACTGTGGTTTACGACCGGCACGGTAAAGGCAAACCTCTCCCGGTCCCTGGGGTCTAAGGGGATTGTATAAAAGCAATCCTTGAGATCTACGACTAGGATCTCCCACCCCTCGGGAATCATGTTCGGATTAGGGATGCCGCATTGAAGCGGACCCATTGGCTGTATGCATTTATTGATCTCTCTGAGATCGTGGAGGAGTCGCCACTTCCCCGACTTCTTCTTAATAACAAAAATTGGCGAATTCCAAGGACTTGTGGACTGTTCTATATGTCCTGCGTCTAGCTGTTCCTTAACTAGCTGCTTGAGAGCAACCAATTTCTCCCCTACTACCGGCCATTGCTCTACCCAGACCGGAGTATCGGTGAGCCATTTGAGTGGCAACGCCATTACCCAAAGGTAAGCGTAGCACCGTACTGCTGCAGAATGTCTCGCCCCCAAAGGTTGATGTGCACGTCAAGAATGTGCGGTCGAATCACCGCCGTGCCCTCAGCCCTTGGGATTGTGACTTCTACCCACTCTCGGCTCCTAAACGCTTCCTGGACGCCGCCTACCCCCCACACATCGGAGACCGGCTCAATGGCCCACTCCCTTGACCACTGGCTTCTGCTTATCACGCTGACATCTGCTCCGGTATCTAACAGGCCTGAGAATGATCGATTATTCAGAAATACCTCAATAACCGGGCGCTGTTTCCACTCAATGTTGGTCTCCACTGTCGCTAAGACCTGGTATCCTTGCGCTGCCTCACTGGCGTCGAGCGGTCCTCTGACCGGGACTCGAAGCTGTCACTGAGCCCTCCCTGGCTCTCTGCTGGCGAGCGACAAGGAACCATGATCAGTTGCGCTAAGGTGTCTCCTTTAGGGATGGTTTGGGGCAGGTGTGTCCAAAGCTGAACTTGGAGAACGCCCGAAAAATTGGAGTCAATGACTCCTGGAATTATAAAAATTCCGCGTGCACCAGCTACACTACGGGGCAAAACTAAACCTATAAAGCCTCTGGGCAGGGGTCCCATGTACTGGGAATCGACCAGATAGACTGTGCCTGGCAGGTCGCATGTGACGTCCGCCTAGCAAGTCAATTCTAGTCCCGCGCTGCCCCTGGGGCTGGCCTGTGCCCTCGCAATGTCTGGGATGGGGTTGGACTCTACTCTGGCTCTGGGGAGTTCTGGGTGAAGGACGCCTCTGTTTGGACTGGGGCCAGAGACATGCCCGTGTTCCGGTTTCCCGAATTCTGGCAATACCTGACCCAATGATAGCCTTTCTTGCACTTCGGACAGAGGGTGTTCGAAGCCTTGGGACGGCCGGACTTTTGCCCGCCTCCCTTGGATCGGCACTCCCTAGCGAAGTGACCGATCTTGCCACAATTGTGGCATGCCCCTTTGCTCTTACCATTAGGTCTTTTCCCTCCTTGCACCGCTGCCGCTAGCAGACCCATCTTATAGGATTCTGTGCCAACGTCGGCGCAAGCTCTAATCATGTCCGATAGGGTCAAGTCAGGACGATTGCCTAGGGACTGCAAGATTCTACGGCAGTCCAGGTTGGCATTGTCCTTGGCTAACTTAATCATGAGCTCTTCCTGGGCTTGCTCATTATCAATCTGCCTGCTTGCTCATTATCAATCTGCCTGCTAATGGCTTCTTCCAGGCGATTGATGAAGTCCATGTAGGGTTCCTGGGCTCCCTGCTTAATGGAGGTGTAATTTTTAGCCGCTTTGCCAGTGGCTGGGATCTTAAAGTAAGCCCTAAAGGCTGCCTCGGCTGACATCTCGAGAGTGGCGAGAGGCAGGTTGATCTGAGCATTGATTGACTCGAAATTACCCGAGCCATACAGCTGCTCAGGAAGCACCGCGCCTCCCATCCTGGCAGCCCGAGTTTGCGCCTCTAGGCGGAACTCGCTGTCCCAGATCATGTACTGGCTAGGGGTCAGCATCATCCTCATGACGGCTTTCCAATCATGGGGAATCCACATGGTGGTCTCGCACACCTGCTGAAGCGTGCCCCTAGTAAAACGACTTTGGAGCCCTGTTTCTGCAATTGCCTTCCGCATAGCCATGAGCAGCTTATACGGGACTGGGGAATGAACAATCTGCTGTGCGCCTGTGAGCGCGTCCATTTCCATGCGGATTGGACATATCTGTCTGAGCTCAGCTAGTTCTTCTGCTGGCAATTCCCCCTTCCTAATCTCCTCTTCAATTGTGCGCTGAAGGGGACTCTTGGTAACTCGGGAACCCGAAGCTGTCAGAGGAGCGCCTGCGCTTCTCATGCCCTGCATTCCCTCGGTGACGTCTGCAGCTGTCACCGCGGGAAGGCTCCCTGCGCTACTCTGCTGGTACTTGAATGTCGGATAGAGTGCGGTGGGCGCAGTCGGCTCGACTGGCTGAACTGATGACTTCTCTAACGGGGGTTCTTCCGCTTCTATCCAGACTGGTTCGATCTCAGCTAAGAGTTTCCTACACTTCCTCCATGTGCTAACTATCCCTCCTGGGGCCTTCGGGGGTTGCTGAATGCAGTCTCCTATCCGATCCCAGAGCTGTAGGGTTAACGTACCTACTTCTGGGTAAAGCAGGCAGTGTTCCCTAAGGTACGCCAAAAGTCTCGCTAGTTCCCTGCTGTGAAAGCGTAACTTAAATACCCTGGCCAGGATTTTAAACTCTTCCTCACGAGTTTTTTGGCTAGCGGACGGACTCTGTCCCTGAGAACAAGTCCCCATATTACCTGCGAGTTGTCCTCTGAAGTTTCCTCCTCGGGACGGGTTGACGCGTCTGGGGGCAAGGTAACTGGTTTCGGCGACGATCGTCTGGGTGGAGCTCGGAGCGTGGCCTCCTGCCACGGTCCCTCGGCGGCCTCTGCGCTGTCAGGGGCTCACAGCTGCCCTGAGCGGAACGCGTTTTTCCCTTTAGCGCAAGTCTCCCCGAAAGCCGGGAGCAAGGTGCAGGAATGCCTCTCTTGGAATGCCTCGCCGCTGGCCGTCCTTCCGACCGACTGGCTGCCGGCCAGAGTGCCGCGCTGTCCTCCGGGCGGACGGGTCGCGGTTCAAGCGTAGAACCGGACCGCGTGGCTCGCTACTCGTGAGTAGACCTCTCCTGGGCCGCTTTACTCACGAGTAAATCACGTCGGGGTCACCAGATGTAGGAATTGGGGCCACTGGGGTGGCCTTAAGGTCCCGGAGGAGACTGATCAAGTGACGACACGAGGCAAAAGGAGCGAGATCAGATCAGTGCTTTATTGGAAAAAGGCAACATCATTTATAGGGAAAGAAGCGCAACGGTGGCGAAACTGTCATCGGACAGGAAAATTACCTCACCCACGTACCCGGGTTAATCGGAAACCTCTCAAAAGGAAGTTAATTAACTTGGACAAACATGGGGCAAGGAAGACCATTGTTTAGGGTTTAAGCAAGGGTAAATATGGCTGATATTTACACCGGGGATTACCTTGGCCAGAGGATGAGTGATTACTCTAATGGATAACTGAGATCTGCGAGGTGCTTGCTCGGCAGAATCGTCGGTCAGGCTACAAGCGGCCGAATTAATCCCTATCATTAATTCACCCCCCTTATGCCCTGACAAGGGCCAGAGGCCAGGAGTTTGCTCACTGGTTTAACCTCTGCCAGAAGCCACTGATCCCCAACCGGGCACGGGGAATCTTCACATCAGATTTTGCAGTTGCACTCTTATTTGGACATTCTCTCACAACCCTAGTTCACTCATTAGTAATCTCACAAACTGACTACTGCAATGCTCTCTACAGGGGCTGCTCTTCCATCTGATATGGAGCTTGCAATAGATCCAGAATGCAGCAGCCACTTGGCCATATTTCCCTAGCCTTGGAAGGCTTGCAGTTAGCTTCCTGTTCCCTACCATGTCAGATACAAGGCGTTACTGTTATCATATAAGGCTCTATATCAGGGGTGCCCAAACTATGGCCCAGGGGCTGGATCCGGCCCCCAATGCCAATTCATCTGGCCCACAAAACCCTCGTTGCTCCCTAGAGCGAAAGTAAAACACGCACTCTAAACCATGTAACCGGCCCACAGCCCAAAAAGCTTGGGCACCCCTGCTCTATATGGTTTGGAACATTATCTGTCAGAGTATCTCTCCCACAGAACAACTCCCCACATCATAATCTGCACAGCTCCAGGTGCCAACCCAGAGGATGGCTAGAAAGCCTATGACTAGAAACAGAGCCTTCTTGGAGGTGGCACCATCACTGTGGAATGCACAACTGGTGGAGGATTATACAAATATTTTACTTTGCCAATATGTGAGTTGTGTAGAGCTGAGCTTTTTTGCCCTCAGTTGCCTTTAGGTATTTATTTATTGTTTGTTGGTTGGTTTTATTGTTGTTACTAAATGTGTTTGTACACCACCCAGAGTGGGAAATACAGTATCCCAGATGAGTGGAATGAATGATCAGATCCCCTACTTTACTACCGTTACCTATTATTATTATTATTATTATTATTATTATTATTATTATTATTATTATTATTATTATTATTATTATTATTATTATTATTATTATTATTATTATTATTATTATTATTATTATTATTATTATTATTATTATTATTATTATTATTTCCATTTATACCCTGCCCATCTAGGAGGTATTCCTTCTCTGGTTGATCACTCGATCAACAGCCCTGCCCGACTCTTGCAAACTCAAATCTATGGATTCCTTTAAGGAGAAAATTCATCTCCTAGTTGAGGGATGCCCAAACTACAGCCCATGGGTCAGATCTGGCCCCTGATGCCAATTCACCTGGCCCCCGCCACCCCCCTTGCTCCTGGAAGCGGAAGTAAAATGTGCCCATCCGGTCCTTCTCACACTGTGTCAGCTGAAAGGAACTACAGAATGAACTCCCAAAAGGTGGCTTCATTTTGGCAGTTCCAAGTCTGACCTAGACACAGAAGAAGAAGCTGGTCTTTTGAATCTTCCACTGATTTCTGCAGTTTCCATTAGGATTGATTATTGAACAAAAATATACAAAACGCACCAGTATGGGCACATTTTACTTCCGCTTCCAGGAGCGATGAGGGTGGCATCAGGGATGGTGTCAGGGGCCAGATCTGGCCAAAAGGCCATAGGTTGGGCACCCCTGGTATAAGCAGAGAAAATGGCAGCTTAAAATCTATCTCATCCTGTTGCAAAACAGATTGCAAGGTGCATTTTACTTCTGTTTCCGGTGGGAGGAACCGCGTGACCGGCCCGCTGACCCACATGGTGGCCCTCTGAACCATGTGTCCAGCCCATGGGCCAAAAGGTTTGGGCACCCCTGTTCTAGTTAGTCATCCTCTTATCCAGTTGCTTTCTGCCTTTCCTACAGGTGAAACTCGGAAAATTAGAATATCATGCAAATGTTCATTCAGTCCAGTAATGCAACTTAAAAGGTGAAATAAATACAGTGGTACCTCATACAACGATTTTAATCTGTTTTACGGGGCTCATTGTTGTACAAAACAATTGCTATACGATGCATGCATCGAATAGAGATTTTCCTTATGGGATGCACTGTACAACAATTTTTTTCACTAAGTGGTTTTTCCCATTGAAAAATTGTTGTACAATTTTTTTCCATAGGGAAAATTGTTATGCGAGACACCATTTTTTCCCTCAAAACCTAATTGTTATGCGATTTCGTTGTTATATGGGGCGATTGTTGTATGAGGTTCCACTGTATATAAGATAGACTCATTACATGCAAAGCGAGATAGTTCAAGCCTTACTTTGTTATAATATTGATGCTTATGGCTTACAGTTTATGAAAACCCCAACCCCCCAATCTCATGTACCCCCATAATCATCACATAATCTCATGTACCCTGCATGCCATGATCGTCACAATCACAACAAACTAAGGCATGACATCTCTCGCTTTGCATGTAGTGAGTCTATCTCATATATTTGTTTCACCGTTTTAAGGGAAATGAATGGACATTTGCACGATATTCTAATTTTCCCAGTTTCACCTGTAGAATTGTTGTCTTTTCTAGAGAAAGTTTGCTTTCTCACCAGGTCGGTGCCCAACAGTAGGGCAGCCTCAGCTTCGTCGTTGGCTTTACTTTTACCCTCTTTACACCATTCCTCCTCCTCTATACTTGAAGCCGATTGGCTCATTGACTTCCCTTTAACACCCTCTTTCCCAGGAGAGAGGGGGCTTCAAGTATATTTGCATACAGCATAAACAGCATAAAGGTTTCCCTTGCTTGAAAGCCAGTCGTATCCGACTCTAGGATGCAGTGCTCATCTCTGTTTCAAAGCCGAAGAGCCAGCGCTGCTGCTGCTGCAGACGTTTCCGTGGTCATGTGGCAGGCATGACTAGACGCCGGAGCACACGGAACGCTGTTCCCTTCCCACCCAAGTGGTCCCTATTTATCTACTTGCAATTTCTTGCTTTCGAACTGCTAGGTTGGCAGGAGATAAGCAGCATACTTCCGTGGTTTCCTCTTAAACACAGAGTTTTTTAAAAATGAAATTGAGGCATAAAAGGCTAAGACAGTAGACATTTAACTGATTAAAATGTAAAAAAACAGTTCCATGAAAAAATCACCATAATATGAAATGCAGAGGGGGAAACTTGAAATAGACTTTATTACAATAAACCTGGCTTGCTGACTGATTTTTCCCCTGTGAGGGGAAGCAGTCCTCCCTTTGGGGGTGGCTCTTCCTCCACTAGGGTATCCATTCCCAACTCTCCCTTGCAGCTCCTTCTTCTAGGCTCTTGGGTGTGCCTGGATTTTGGAGAGGAGGGGGTGTTGCCTGGCAGAAAGGGGCGTGGTCTAAAATGTCCTTTATTTCAATGTCTAAAACTTGACAGGTGTGGCAGGGGCGTTCACAACTGGGCTGGGGGTGGTCGACTCCACCTCGACCCAGAAGTCGCTCCCCACAAGTCACCTCAGACGGTTTTGTTTGTTTATTCGGCTTCGGAAGCCCTGTTGGCTCAGTGCAAAACGGACTTCGGCTCCTTCCTCAAACGCCCCTGACTTGACTGACACACACACCCACACACACACACACACACACACCCAGTCTCGCGCGGGAGTCTTCCCAGCTGCGACGGGGAATTAGAGGGCGGGGAGAGAGCAAGGGAAGGGCGCCGAGGAGGAGGAGGAGGACAATCCGGTCGAGAGACTTGGTAGTAGGCGCCTCCTCCTCCTCCTCCTCCTCTCTTCCTTCCTCCCTCCCTTAAGCAGTTAATAAGGCTCTCCGTCTCTGGGGAGATTTGCCCGCCTCGCCTCCCAAATCACACACAGAGAGAGAGAGCTTCCTTTGGGTCCCCTCCCACCCACCCTCCTCAGGCGTCCTTTGGGTCCTCCTCCTCCTCTTCTTCTTCTTCTTCTTCTTCTTCTTCACTCGCCGGGGTCAAGAAGAGGCGGAGGAGTCCCGGGCCGGGAGGCAGCAGGAAGGAAGGAAAGAAGGTGAGGGGGGCAGCTTTTGGCGCGGGGTGTGGTGGAGCGCCCAAGCCAAGCCAAGCCAAGCCAAGCCAAGCAGCTTTGCCGTGCTTGCCCTGCGTCAGCCATATTGCGGCGGCCACACAGGCGACTCTCGTCCGCGCCCGAGGGAGTGAGTTGGGGAAAGGGGGGGGGGGCGAGGTAAGGCAAGGGCGGCGGCCCAAGGCAAGCTAACCCCCCACCCCACCCCGGGAGGGGGTCGGCTGGGAGGGGCTGTTTGGGGAGCAGAAGGCGGCGGGGCAGACGCGGCTCTCGGGCAACAGGTGTCGTGGCGGTTCGAGGCGGTGGGGGGGGGGGCGAGATTAAGGCTTGGCTCTCCTCGAGAAGGAAACCAGGCAGGCACTGGAGCAGGGCTTGCGTTCCTCTTTCCCCCCCCCCCCGAAAAGCCCCTTCTTGTTTCCACCACCACCCTTTTTTTAAAGTTTAAAACAAAATGCTACTTTTTCGAGTTGGCATTTTGGAAGTGGCAGCCGTGGTAAGTCTGCGTTTTAAGCGTGTCAGGGAGTCAACAAAAGAACAAGAGAAAGGCAAGAGACGTGGTGGCACCTCAAAGATGTGGTGGCCACATCAAAATCTTTGGATTTTGATGTGGCAACTTAAAAAGACTAAATTCTTGGGTTTTGATGTGGCAATTTAAAGACTGATTCTTGGGTTTTGATATGGCACCTTAAAAACTGATTCTTGGATTTTGATGTGGCACCTTAAAAACTGATTCTTGGATTTTGATGTGGCACCTTAAAAACTGATTCTTGGATTTTGATGTGGCACCTTAAAAACTGATTCTTGGATTTTGATGTGGCACCTTAAAAACTGATTCTTGGATTTTGATGTGGCTCCTTAAAAACTGATTCTTCGATTTTGATGTGGCTCCTTAAAAACTGATTCTTGGATTTTGATGTGGCACCTTAAAGTCTGATTCTTGGGTTTTGATATGGCACCTTAATGATTAATTCTTGGGTTTTGATGTGGCACTTTAAAGACTGGTTCTTGGATTTTGATGTGGCCCTGTAAAGACTGGTTCTTGGATTTCGATGTGGCACCTTAAAGACTGATTCTTGGGTTTTGATGTGGCACCTTGCAAACTGATTCTTGGGTTTTGATGTCAACTTTCGTGGGCGTCTGACGGAGCGGACTTGATCCACGAAAGCTCACATTTAAATATAGGAATTAGTTATTAAGATGCCATGACGTTTTTTTTTTGTTTTGTTTACTCTCTGATATGCTTTTTAGACTCCGGGGAAGACATTCAAGTGTGCCTTCCTTGTTTTAGGTGTACCTTTGCTTTGAACCTCTGCCCTCCCCGCCCCATCCATTTTTCGTGACAAAATTCCACCGAATTGAAAGGAGACTGAACTAACTCCTCGGTCAACAACCAGAAGAGCCAGTGGAGGAGGCTGGGGTGGGAGGCTTTGTCTGCCTGATTCTGGGCATGGAGAAGTCCTATGCCCGCTCGAGATGACCTGCAGAGCAGGGATCCTTCCTTTCCTGCCTGTTTACTTAGGAGCCGAGCCTACTGCTTTCCCTGGGGTTGACCTTCAAGGCTTGAACGGGATTGCCATCTTAAAGAAGGACAAGCTAATCAGGAAATTCCTTTAGCCACCCAGGTTTTTTTCTCTCTCCTATCCTCCGGAGCAGCAGAAGGACTAGAAACCTTCCCTCATTCCGATACACAAATGAGAGAGTAACCTGGGAATGCTAATATGCGTGTCCCATTGTGAGTCAAGCTCTGTAACGCTAAGGGTTCCTGCGCCCAGAATTTATTAACATGAGATTCAAAGAAGGGCACTATATACCCAGCTGGCACAGTGGTTAAACTACTGTACTGCAACCAAAAATTTGTGATTTCTAGCCTAACCAGGACTCAAGGTTGACTAAGCCTTCCATTCTTTCTGAGGTTGGTAAAATGCTAATTAACTGAACCACCCACAGAGTACTGTACACTAAACACTATGGCAGTGATGGTGAACCTTGTCACTCCAGCTGTTTTTGGACTTCAATTCCCAGACGCCCAAGCCAGCACTTCTTGAAGTTCAAGAACAGCTGGAGTGCCAAGGTTCACCATCACTTCGCTATGGGGTGGTGTACAAGTATGGTTGCTTTGCTATATACTGAACTACAAAGAAAAGTTGTCTTCACCCCACCCCGACTTTTTTTAAACCGTGGATAGGTTGAAAATTAAAAAGTTCCAGAGCAAATGGGAACCCTGTAGGTTACATCATACCTACCTTCCAACCTATCTAGAAATTCCTCTGGTCCTGTTTGGTGTTTAGTAAGACAAAACGAAGGAGTGATTGCCTCTTGGGAACCTCTTGGAAAAGTTAGAAAGAGGTTAAAATGAAGAAAGCAAAAGATTGTGGTATGTTAACAGATTTATTCCAGTATGTGAGGTATTGTGGATCGAAACCTACTTCTTCAGACACAGGAAGTGCACTTTTGATCCATAAAACCATACGCTGGAATTAATATATTAGCTTTTGAAATGCCACAATAATTTACTTTTTCCTCTTTCATTTTACCAAAGTGATGTAACTGATTAACAGACTACTACTTTGGAAATTGCTTGAACCTGTAAAGTTGCCGCCTTCCCTTCACTCCACTATAGAACTGTTGTCTGCACCCTGTTTACTCCAGAGTAGTCTGATAAAGATCTTACTGCTCTCTTTTAGAGGGATAGTAGTGAGTTAATGCTACATAGTTTCTAAAGAAGAAACTTAATAGAAGTTTCCATTCAAACCAAGAGAGTTAGTTGACTTTAGTTGCTTGGATACTTGCATTAGTCAATCACCACATACAGTACTGTACATCTATTTCCTCGCCCTTCAAAAGTCTTGATATTGTAGTTCCTACAATGGGTGTGGCTCCAAAAGTGACCCTTTTAACTTGCAATAGGACTCTTCTTTCACTGGGTGAGGCTGTTGGTTTCATGTTTTTCTCTAGAGCAGTGGCGTTACTAGGTAATTATTGGTCATGAGTGAATCATCGCTGCTTACTTAACCTGCTTATAACTTCTTCACCATGCTATGCTTGTCTTAGTTTAAATTTTATGTAATAATTTTACGGATCCTTTGCCTAGGTCTCCTAGAAAAAAGAAGCAATACACTGTTTGGCTGCTGCATGAATATTTGCTTTTGGACCAAGAGGAATACTTCAGGAATCAAAAATGCCAAAACCAGTAAGTGCTTTATTTTCTGTGAAAATTTGTGCTGTTTATAGATCAGTGACTGTTCTTTTCAGTTTGACAGAAGTACTATAAAAATTTAGAGATACAAAGATGGTGTTTTCCTATTAACATTTTAAGTGGACTTTAATGGAATTTATCCATGTCCCCATTCAAACAATGTTTGATTTCTTTTTCTTTTCTTTTTTACAATGTGTAAGAGAAAAATTATTCTTATAATTTGAAACCATTATGATCTTCAGCAGACTGACACTCTCATATATACTCCATTTTCCTGGTGTAAAAATGATTCATTTCTTCACTTTTGAACAGACAAGCTTAAGTTATATTCTAAAACCAGGATCAGGGCTGTAGCCAGAGGGGGCCGGGGGTGGAAACCCTCCTGAGCTAACAGCCCTTCCCTAAAACCCACCCTGGGATGCCAATGTTATATATGTGTTTATGACATTGTTGCCCCTCCTGAAATCCCCCACCCCCAATCTAGAATCCTGGCTACAGCCTTTACCAGGATTCAAATCTATCTAAATCTAAAAAGACTGTTTAAAAGGGAAATTGTTTTTCATAAATGTGCATAAGCCTTCTGTAATTTTCTGTGTACTTATTAAATTTATATTTTCTGCTGACTAGTTGAGTTAATTGAGGTTGTCATTTTTCCTCATTGTGTGCTATGCACAGATTCATTCAACAGGGCTTGCTTCCAAGTTCCACTTAAGATTTGTTCTTAGTAATGGCAATGGAAGAAGCTAAAGCTTGTGGTGTCCTTCATTTGTTTAATTACAAGAAACCCCTCTCCAAGGCAGCTTTGGTTTAAAAAAAATCATATTCAAAGAATAATCTTCAGTACCATTTTCATATGTATGGAGAAGATATGGGGTGTTTCCTCATTCAAGAGTTTTACCTGTAATGCTTGCTGTGGCTCCTTTCTGACCTTGGACTGTGTGTTCACACTGAATGGCTGCTATTCTGAATTACTTTGCACAGGTCACACGTAGACAAAGAATTTGCTTCTTCTGCAGAACTGGTATTGAAGAAACAGTTTAATAATGAACTTGGACTTCAGAGGAATAGCAGATTCCAATAACTTGATAGAAGGGGGTTTCTTTCAGGAGAATACTGAAGTATTAATGTACATAGTTCAAGCTTAGTAAATGGGCTGTGGCTTGGAATACTTTATATTCATTCTTTAGTTATTTGTGATTTGCATTGGGATATTCACATGTTTAGTTGAGACTCCATGGCTACAGAGATTAGGCAATAACTAAGACAAAATGATACACAGTGGAACCTCTTACAACAATCGGCCCGTATAGCAACGTAATCGCATAACAATTAGGTTTTGGGTGGGAAATGGCATCCCGCATAACAATTTTCCCTATGGAAAAAAATTGTACAACAATTTATCAATGTGGAAAAAACTTAGCGAAAAGAATCGTTGTACAATGCATCCCATAGGGGAAATTGCTATACGATGCATGCATCGTATAGCAATTGTTTTGTACAACAATGAGCCCCGTGGAATGGATTAAAATTGTTGTATGAGGTAAAACTGTACTGTAATTATATGATAAAGCCATTCATAATGTCCACAACTAAGGACATTATGGTACTCTTGGACCATTTTGCTTCTCAAACATGGAGATCTTCAGCATATTACATTCTTTTTTTAAAAGTAACTTTGTGAGCTTTCTGTGGATGCTATATATCTGAGTTCATTGCTATGGTAGCATGAACTCTAAACCACTCTACCTAAGGATTATGGCCAGTATACTTCTAGCCAGGTGTCTTGAATGGTGGTTCTTCTCTCAGGAAACTTCCTATATTCAGACTGAAGTCCTGTCTACTTCACTGATTAGAGCTCTTGTGGTCAGTTCCAAATCTTTGTATCCTTGCGTGTCTTCACCAGATCAATTCAATGCAACAATTGTAAAAAGGGGGTGGGACGACCTACACACAGAACTTAAAATTTGGAAGAATTGCTGCACTGGCTTAGTAATTCTGGAAACTATTCCAAACTCTGTTAGAACTATTCCCACCCCCATCTCATAGGAGAAAGAATAGTGACTAAAATTATGAAACCATATTAAGCTAGTGGTGTCCAGGAAAACCTTTAGACTAAAGCAGGGCTTCCCAACCTTTTCAAGGTGGAGGTTGGATCATGCTCTCTCAGTCAATTTTGAGGGCCAGATGGCCATTTTGCCCTGCTTGCACAATGGGGGTGGCCATTTTATTTATTTATTTATTTATTTAAAATATTTCTATCCCGCTTCCCTCACTCAAGAGTGACCCGAAGCAACTAACAACATAATTAAAACAGGAAATAAAAACAGATTAACAAACCCCATTTAAAAACCCCATATTAAAACCATCTAAAAGTCTCATCCCTCCCATACAGATACAGGCAGGACAAAAAACCTGTATAGGCTAAATGAGCCCTTTGTCCCAACAGCTTCAAAGGGATATCCATTTTGTTTCTCAAATGCCCTTGGAGGGGTAGGGAGCACATGAAATGGTGCCATGGGCCAAATCTGGGCCTCGGGCCTTAGGTTGGGAACCCCTGGACTAGACTAGAGTCTTCTATCATATTTGTGCTCAGCTAAGAATTAGTCCCACTTAATTTGGTGGGGCCTCACTGAGTTAAAAGTCCCAAAGTTGTTCTATAAGAATGTTGGACCCCTGTTGTAGCAGAGAGATATGAAAGGTTTATATTTGAAGATATATGAAATCCTTGTTTATTATTCTAAATAGGCTACTATGATTACTGCTACAATGTGACTTTTTGAAAACAGGTTGTTATGTGACTGTGAACAGAAAACAGAATCTATTCTTTCAAGCTCCAAAGACTTTAAATGTTGAAAGAGTTTATTAGTGAAAATAAGTTGATTTTTTAAAAAAGACATTTTGCTGATACTGTACTGTACTTGCTCCACTCCTTTTGAAGAAACGTGCTGCCATGTTGTATCAGGAAGATTTAGCTCCTTGACTCAAATGTTTTAATTGAGAGCCAGTTGTAATAAATCACTGTTACACATAAGATTATGATGCTAAGAGTTCTTAATGTCTGCTTGTTACAGTTGTGGACTTTCTTCCTAGGTGCAGCATAGCTTGACAAATGTGACAAGTTGGACTCCCACCTCCAGGAATGTATTAGTTAAAGCTGTGATTTATGAGAAGGGAGATAAATATGTTTGCCAATTACTGAGAGCAATGTTTCCACCCTTGGAAACTGAGAAGTTTACTTAATTACGTGTATGTATGGTGGTATCTTTCTGTTCAAAGGTAACCTGGTGTTACTTAAACAAAAAGATTAAGCAGCTTTAAAAAAAAGCATGCGGGTTAAATTTGCTAATCTCAAATTGCTTGCATTTTTATTTTTATTATTTTATTAATATTTCTATAGCACTAGCAGCTCTTCAGAATTGTGAATTGCTTTGCAGCCTTAACTTATTTTATCCTTGAAACAGTCTTCAACAAGTCATGATTGTTACTTTACCAAGCATTTACTGAAAAGTTGGTAGTAACTGACTAGGAAAGGGATCATGGGATTGTGGCTGATAGTCTGACTAAAGTAGCCAGCAGTGTTACAGCAGTGGAATAAAAAAAGAAGTAAGCTCTCTTAGAGATGGAGGAGGGACTGCAACTATTGTATTACTAATTTACTAATAGATCATGAGGTTATAATTGTTGCCCCTGAAGAGTTGGAGAGTGCTCAGAAAAAAATAAACCAATATGATGAGGTGTATGAGCAACCCCACAATATAAGATTACAGTATTCTACCTTTTAAAAAGAGTACAGGTGAAACTGGGAAAATTAGAATATTGTGCAAATGTTCATTCATTTCACTTAAAAGGTGAAACAAATATATGACTCACTACATGCAAAGCGAGGGATGTCATGCCTTAATTCATTATAATTGTGATGATCATGACGTACAGCATACATGAGATTATGTGATGATTATGGGGTACATGAGATTGGGGGTGGGGTTTTCATAAGATGTAAACCATAAGCATCAATATTATAACAAAGTAAGGCTTCAACTATCTTGCTTTGCATATAATGAGTCTATCTCATATATTTGTTTCATCTTTTAAATCGCATTATTGAACTGAATGAACATTTGCACGATATTCTAATTTTCTGAGTCTCACCTGTATGTAAAGGAGGAGGGGATTGTAGTGGTTTAGTGGTTAAGACACTGGGCTTGACTACCAGCAGGTTGGCAGGTCAGCAGTTTGAGACCCAACCACTACATGACAGAGTGAACTCCTGGCTTCTGTCCCAGCTCCTGCCATCCTAGCAGTTTGAAAGCAAGACATTGCAAGTAGATATAACAGTGTTCCATATGCTCTAGTGCAGTGGTGGTAAACCTATGACACACGTGCTAGAGGTGGCACTCGGAGTCCTCTCTGTGAGCACCTGTGAAGTCACCCCAGCACAGAGTGTGCCCCACCCCTCTGCCCAGCAGCCCAATGGGAGCGCTTCCTTCCTTCCTCCCCCCCTCAGCAGAGTTTGCCCCGCCCCTCTGCCTAGCAGCCCAATGGGAGCGTTTCCTCCCTCCCCTGTTGCTGTAGTTGGTACTTTGTGATAAATAAGTGGGTATTGGGTTGCAGTTTGGGCACTTGGTCTCTAAAAGGTTCACCATCACTGCTCTAGTGTCTAGTCATGCCTGCCACATGCCCACAGAAATGACTGCAGGTGCAGGCTCTTTGGCTATAAATGGAGATGACCACTGAACCGTAGAATTGGACATGACTTGCTTTTGAGCAAAGGAGATCTTTACCTATGTAAAGGAGGATAGGAAATCCTGTGTAGTCTTGAAGGACTAGGACTCAGGAGGTCATGGTTCAGTTCCTGAGCTCTGCCATGAAAACTTAGTGGGGGTGGAACTGGTAAAACCACTCTTTTAAACACCTCACTTAACTTTGAAAACCCTGTTAGGGTAGCTTTATGTCAGTTTTGACTTGACAGCACATAACAACAACAAAGGAGGACAAAAAGGAGGCAATAAAATTATTATGGTGAAAGCAGATAGGGAGAAGATCTCTCATATTACAGTGGTACCTCGCTTAAAGAGCATAATGCGTTCCATGGTATTGCTCTTTAAGCAAGTTTGCTCTTTAAGCGAAACACCATTGTTAAGTGACCAATTGTGACTTCTGGTGGGGGGGATTGTGAACCCCGATTTACTTGTTAAGTAAGTTTTTGGTTGGTTTTAGTTGTTAAGCAAGGCGACCATTCAGAGAAAATTCTGCTCTTTAAGTGAGTTAGTCTCTAAGTGAGGTGCTCTTTATGTAAGGTTTTACTGTACTAGAACCTGGCTTCTAATGGATAATCAGTAGAAGATGTGAGATGAACAAAATAAACATTTTTCTTCATGAAGCCCATGGTTTCCACTGGAATAGATCTCAAAAAGCAAGTTCATGGAAGGTACAACTATCAGTAGTTGCTGTACTTCCATCAGGATCAGAGGCTACATGTTTCTAGATGCCAAATCCCAGGAAATTAATAGCAGTAAAAGGCTGTTTCCCTTGTGTCTCCTTGTAAGCTCTCTTTGAATATATAATTGCCCATGGTAGGAAGCTGGATGCTAGACAGATGGACCTTTGTTCTGATCTACCAGGGCTTTTCTAATGTTCTTAGTGTTAATGGAACAGTGACCTGCCACAGTCCGTGAATCTCAGACAAGCTGCATTTTGGATCAGCATGTTCTTCATCATTCTCATGTATTTTCATACAGGATTTTAAAACAGCTATTGTATTCATTATCTCATGAATGAAATATGGATACACTTGGTTCTAAATTTGTCATGCAGAATATATTTTCCTTTAGTTACTATTGAATTGATACCTTTACCTGTTTTGTGAGAGTCACTGTACATTTAAAATTGCCCACACTGTTTTTTCTCTGTCCTTTCCAACATATATTTCCACCATGCCTCACACTCTTGCTACCCTGAATTATTACTGCTCTGCCAAAAGAAGACTTTCCTCTCTTTAATATGAGGCTTTTTACACTTTTCAGTTTAGCTATCTAGAATGATAAAGTGAGTTTGGAAATCAAGCTGTATGATCACATCCATAGTATGACCTCCTGGATTCTGGCTAGTTACAGAGAAATATTCTTCTGCCTGAGGAAATGTTTTTCTTCTTCTAATCAAGAATAGCTGCTTAAAGTTGTCTTCTTAAATGTTCATGAGCTGCATTTGCCTGGGAACACTTGAAGTCATATCTAGTAGAGGTAAACCTGTCCACTTTCCCCCTGAAGTTTAACAAAAGTCAGTGAGCCAAAATGTTGGGAGAACACAGCAAGCCACCATTTCCGTTCAAGTGATTTGTGAGCTATGTAATGTTGCTAGGGATTTGTAGACATGGCTCTCTGAGAGCTCTTACTAATACACTTCATGCTTAGCTTTCTGTATAATTGAGAATTAAGTAGCTTTCTAACTGATACAATCACTAGGTCTGGGAAAGAAGAATCATTTGAGGATTACCTTGCTTCAACATATTGCTCATCTACCAATTGCTAGAGAATGAAGATTAGCCTTGGAATCCTTCATTACTGTTCTCTAGCCCTGCTGCACATGATTCAGGTGGCCCTAAAGAGTGTTGCATATTTGTTTATAGTCTGTTTATAATAATAAGAGTATGTGTTTGTGTTTCCAACATAACTCCAAGATTATTAAACCCATACACTTACAGTTTGGCGTGGATACTAAAGGGGACCCCAAAGGTACACATCTCAAGTTTATTTTTATTTTTTTTTAAAGATTACACTTCAAGTCACTAAATGGCAGTTATCGGGATCCTGACGGTAAGAGGTCTTCTTAGATGTAGAAATGTTCCTCCAGAATAGGAAACCTCAAGATATGATCCAAATGTTTGAACCTGGTTTAGATTGGGGTGCTAAGGAAGAGGTGCTTAAATCTTTCCTTCTAATCTACTCATTGCTGATGGTGCAGTTGCTGTATCGCACACTTGCCAAGGTTTTACCAGATTTTAGCTATGCCACATAGTACTGTTTCACACCATTATAAGGCCTGATCCCTGCTTTTTAGCTTTTTAAAATAGCCCTGCTGAAGCTGAGGCAGGAGGCAAAACATGTTTTTATTATTCTGCTGAATGGTTTGTAAAACAAAATCTGTTGCTGTTTTTCACTGTTTCTAGCCAGTTAGTGACGTTACAGCTGTAAGGGACATTGCATTTTCAGGCAGAAGGATTTTAAAAATGTTCAGTGATTTGCCTCTTTCTTGCTCTCACACTTTCTCATGGATATTCTCAATGTGGATATTCACAATGTGTGCAGCCACTCTTAAGTGGCATTACTGTTGAAAACCTGAAGGGACAGCTCTTGAATGTAAATGGTAGAAGAAGAGTTCATAATGTATGCGAAAAGGGAACTGTAAGGGCCAGAGCTTCAAAAATCCCCCCCTTTTTTTAATGATAACTTCCATAATCCCCCAAACAACAGGGTTGGTGCACATGTGTTTTACAACTGGTAAAGGTCCCATTTAAGAATTCTATGTTTTAGAGCAGAAATACATCCTGCATCAGCTTACTCAGAAGTAGACCTCATTCAACCCCATGGTACTTTTGAGTAAGCATGCATAAGATTGTAGTGGTGACAATGCTTAGTGTTATTGAAGTGCTTTTCAGTATACAAAGCACTCTTCCTACAGTAAGTCATTAATACTTACTAGCAGACGGAGACATTATATCTGCCATTTTGGGGTTTTTTTTATGTCTCCCCACCCCCACACCGGTATTATTGGACATAATTTCCAATGTCATCCAGAATTCTTTAGGCACCACAGCTGCAATTTGCAGCTATTTCTGCCTGAACTGTTTCAGGCCTTGAGAGACCTATTTTTTAAAACTCAAAAATGACTTTTCTTATTTCCAGGTATAGAAAGGGGGAGGGGACTTAAAGCCAGCAGATAATGGCCCCAAATGGCCCATTTCACAAGCAGTTTCATAGAAGCCTCTGGAGGGTGTGATTGGGAATTTTTATGTATTTTTTATTGGGATTAGGAGTTCAGAGGGAGCATATTTTGCCTCTGGAAAGTGCCTGTGCTGCTGTTAGCCTACCTTTGCCTTCCAGCAGCCATCACTCTTAAGTCAGGTCAGTAAGACTGATTCCATTCTGCAGATAAACAAGTGGCCATTAGGCTGACCATATAATGATCAAAGTCATAAAATATATGTAGCACCACTCACTTCCCTACTCTGAAATGGATGTTTTATTCACTTTTCTAAATTATCCATTAATATTGGAAAATAAATCACTCTTCCCTTTGGTATTTCCTTCTACAAATTAGTATGAAGATAGAAATTCACTTATTTCCATTTATAAACAAAATATCTTAAGTCTATAGCAGGGGTTCCCAACCTTTTTACACCACAGGCCTGACCACAACCCCAGACAGATGAGCGGGCCTCACCACACCCCTGGAAGTGGAAGCAGGTGCATTTACAACAGCACCTTGCCACTTTCCTCCACCCCCCACCAACAGCCAAGGGATGAGGAGCAGCTGGGGCCACCGTCGCTGTCCTACGGGCCCCACCGATGGTCGGGGGATAAAAGGATGCTGTGGCCACAAGCGATGGAGCACCTCGCTGCCATCCTCCAGCCCCCACCAATGGCCGGGGGATGAGGGGCAGCTGGGGTCACCGTCGCCATCCTATGCACCCCACCTACACTCGGGAGATAAAAAGATGCTGTGGCCACGGGCAGTGGAGCACCTCACCACCGTCCTTCAGGGGGGCCCCTTACTGGCGGCTGGGGGATGAGGAGCAGCTGTGGCCATCATCGCCATCCTCTGAACCCCACCTATGGCCAGGGTAGGAATAAAAGGACATTGTGGCCACGCTGTGTTGTTGTGGACTTGCTAAATGAATACTATGGACTTTTTAAATGGATGCTTTTTTTTCTTTACAATGTTTTGTGATGCTGTTTTATGATTTGGGCGATGTACACTGGTGTTTTATTTTACTGCATTGTATTCTATTATTGTATTATTAGATGTATTGTGATTGTTGTTAGCCACCCTGAGTCGCATAGCTGAGTTGGGCGGTGTAAAAATCCAATAAATAAATCAAATCAATCAGTCAGTCATTTACAACAGCCGGGGATGTTTACGCATGCGCAGGCATGTTTTACAGCTGACATAAATGCATCTGGTTCCACTGTAGGGTGTGGCAGTGGTGGTGGCAGGCCGCATGAAATGGTGCCGCAGGCTGTAGGTTGGGAATCCTGGTCTAAAGGGACAGTATTTTAAACAAATTTTTAATTTTAGGCTTTTTTCATTAGTGACAAATGAAACCGCTCAATAACTGTGTTGTTTTTCTGTTTCTTTGAAAACTCCCAAGTTTTATGGGTATTGCTACATTATCATCAGAAAGCAAGCTAGTGTGGACTGCTTTGGAATAGTCAGGCTTGATGATTCATCTTCTTTATTTCCTCTTTTACCCCATTGGGTGTCAAAGGACAGGCTTGATTAAAATGACGTAATCAATCCTGCAAGCCATTCGAAAGCCACTGTTGTGAAGTGGCTTAAAAGTGAGCCACTTTTGGATATTGGGAAATTAATTACTTCATCTGCTTAGCAGAGGGCAGAGGAAGTGAAAAACATATTTTTAACTTTAAGAATCACTGCTGTGCTATATCTGATATTAAATATATGTATATATAACTTTTCTTTGCTTCACCAGTCAAGAAACTGCCTACTGTCGAAGCCACTGCCATGGATTTGACTGCAAAGAATTTCTCAATTGGCGAAGCAAATATTTAAAATATATGTTTATATACACCTGCTGCAGAACATCAGCGAAAGCCTTAAACCAGGGATTCTCAACCTGCGGCCTGTGGCATCATTTCATGTGGCCCCATCACCACTGCCTCCACCACACCAGGAAGTTCCATGTGGTGGAGGAAGGGGAAAATGGCCATCTGGCCTGGAAGCTGTCTGAGGGAGCATGGCTGCCTCCACCTTTAAAAGGTTGAGAATCCCTGCATTTAACAGTTTAACAGCTCTGCTGGAGCTTTAAAGATTAAATATGCATTGTTTTTGCACTATCAAATGTAACTTTGCAGTTATTGGAATCATAAACATCTTAAAATGGAAAATTTGTTTCTCGAGTTAAACTATGGTATGTTATGAGGAACTTAAAAGTATTATTTTGGAATTGTGACTTAGGCAAAGCATTGTTTTGTTCATTGAGTTCTGTGGCTGTTGAGACAGTAACTGAATTGTAAATTAAAGAGTGAAACAGCAGAACAGAAATTTGTCCACAGCCTCATTTGCTGGCTGTGGGTATAAAAAGCCACCTTCTAAATGTGGAAAAATCTAAGAAAGATATTGTTATGATGATGATGACAACAGCAAGAATGTTAATAGCAGTTCGTTGACATTTGGGGATAATTTATTGAATTTGTGTTGAGAAAATCTAAAGAAATTAAACTTGGATATGAATATATGACATTTTTGCGATAAGGAAAAAGAAAGCTTCATGCAACTTGTATAGTTGGGTTAAGTAATAGTTTTGGGGGAAAGGTAGCCCCCCCCTCCCGGGGTGATGGGTCTGCACCATATTGTAATCGTATATTATGCTGTTTTCTTTTTGCTGGTGTATGTTTTTATAAAATACATTTTAAAAAATTTAAAAAGCCGTCTTCATTTTGTGCTAGGCCTTGATTTAGGGTTTTGTGTAACAGTCATAACTTTTGGGCCAAAATCCTGTTCTGAAGCTCTTCTGGTATAGCAAGAGTGAAATCATTGGCTGCAGCAGATTGCCACTAATTGAAGAATTCCATCTTCAATTTCCGGTTGTGTACAGGTTTGTTTCATTGTGGGTGAGCTGGATTCAAACTGCAACAAGAACTCTTTAATTAGTGGCAGTCTGCTGCAGCCAATGATGTTATTTCCACTGCTCTGGTAGAGTTATGGAAAAGAGTACTCACCACTGTATCTTCATGTACAGGTGCACAATTGCTTAAAATGTAAAGTAGCTGCAAATAGTTTTAAACAGCAGTTCAACATGGTCTGTGAAGAATGAAGTGGATTTTTTTTATTAAAAAATCTGCTCCAAACAAAGCAGAAATTCTTTGCAGAGGCAATAACTGGGGAGGTATAACTTGATCTTGGGCTGCTGTTTAGCAAATGTACCTAAACAGTTTGAATAGAATGAAGCAAGCCAAAATTCATGCAATTGGCAATTGTGTGGTTGCTTTTTATAGATTAGGTAGAAGGCAAGAGAGGTGATCCAGAGTAGGACTTCAATATGGGTAAAGATGTAAAGACCTCCTAATCTCCTCATCCGCCATATATGTTCATTTTAAAAATGTTATTTGTGCAGCTCTTATTTACATGTTGTCATTCTACCATTATCCAGTTGGGTGTTTATGTGTTTTTATATGAGACAGTTGCTTGAGATTCTGTGAAACTATCAAATGTTAAAATTGTTGGCAGGTTCACAGAAAAGGTTATGCTGTAAGTCAGTTTGAAAGTTTAGTTAAATGCAAGAATATGTAATGGAAATGTGAAGATGTGCAAATATTAATT
This sequence comes from Bradypodion pumilum, assembly GCA_035047305.1. Lineage (NCBI taxonomy): Eukaryota > Metazoa > Chordata > Lepidosauria > Squamata > Chamaeleonidae > Bradypodion > Bradypodion pumilum. The sequence goes on from JAWDJD010000001.1 coordinate 97,825,095, forward strand.
TGTCAGAAGTTCCAGGAGGAGGGACTGATAGTTATTGTATATTACTTATATTTGAGCACAACCAAAATCTAGGATATTTGTCACACATTCTTTTAAAAAGGTTTGCACAGGTAAGTAAATGCTATCATTATAATAATTATTATTATTACTTTCCCATACCCGTGATCCCTCCACCTCCCTCTTGCCAATTCTCTTAATCTACCTAACTTTATGTTGCTCAGGCTTATGTACATTTAAACAGACAAGTGAGGTAGCATAAATATTTGTAAAGGATTTAAAGCCAGTGAATTCTTTCCATTTTTCAAGTTATTTCCCAAAATTTATGTTCTTCCTGGGGTGGTTTAATCCCCTCTTTACTAGTTAAGGCATGTAACACAAATGACGCCCATATTTCCCAAAACGTGCTTCTTACCATTTCACGCCTTTTTTGTTTCATTTCAGTTATTAGTTTATCGTTTAAAGGTAACTTCCACACCTGTTTGTACCATTTTTCTCTTTTTATCTCAAATTTATTTTTCTGTTCTAAGGCAATTAATTGTCTCGTTACTGATAAGAGCATTAATAGTAATTCTTTCCTTTGTTTCTCTAACTTTACCTCTTGAACCTCTCCCAGCAGGGCTACTTTTGTGTTTAAAACTATTTCTATTTTGAAGATGTTCTTCAGCTCCTGTTCCAACCATTTCCAACATTTTTGTGCAAACTCACACTCCCACCACATATGAATTTAGGTGCCTTTATCTTTATTGCATCTCCAACATTTATCATTCCCCGTCCTACATATCTGGTGTACCCTTACAGGAGTCAAGTACCATCTCCAAATTACTTTAAAATTGTGTTCTCTTTCCTTGTTTCACAGTTGTTTCATCAAACCTTGTTTCCATTTTTTTCCTCCATGCATCCTGTCTTATCGATATGCCTAACTCATCTTCCCATATTTTCCTTTAAATATTTTGCGAATTTTCATTTCTATCAGAATCAGGCGGAAGGAGGTTTGGGGATACCAAACATAAAAAAACTATTACCAAGCTTTTCAACTAATAATAATAAATAAACTAACTCAGGATAAAGAGGAAGCTAAAGAAAGGAATCAAGTAGAATATGTAAAATTCGGAGGAAACCTATTCTTATCAAACTGCGAGAGAAAAAAACTATAATTAAAACCTTCACATTGAAAGAGTTATACACGTTTTGGCAAAGTGTGAAAAATCAATTAGCAAAAGGGGTTTCACCAATAATAGAGGTCCTGGACGATCCGGAATGTCCTTTAAACAAAATAAAAGGTATGAAACAAAAATTAAAACAAAACAAGTTAATCTTGCTGAAAGACTGGTTTGCAAAAGGTGATATGCAACAAACGAGAGAGGAGAACTATAGAAAATTAGAGCTAAGCTGGTTTCAAAAGATTCAGGTTTTGAAATGGGATGGGAAAATAAGAAATAAAGGTTATATAGAAAGAGAGATAACAAAGTTTGAAGATCTATTACACAAATTAAAGTAAGGGACAATAGAAAATAAAAGCTTGGTGAGTAAATTGTATGGTATTTTAAATAGAAACGAAAATAGAAATGAAAATTAGATGCTATCATTAATAATGTTGTTTTATAGACATAATGGTTGAAGTCATGTTTCATAGAGTAAACCAAATTATACTTTTTTGTCCTTTCCATCCTGGTAAACAAAGTGCTCCTGATTCTCACTCTGTGTGTGTGTGTGTGTGTGTGTGTGTGTGTGTGTGTGTGTGTGTGTGTGTGTGTGTGTGTGTGTGTGTGTGTGTGTGTGTGTGTGTGTGTGTGTGTGTGTGTGTGTGTGTGTGTGTGTGTGTGTAAACACCAAGCTATTTGTGTATGCACACTGCCCAAATATGGCAGAGGCTGTTTGCTTACCAGAAAAGAACAGACCAAAAGTTACAATTTAGAGACTGTGGTGGCTCAAGTGGTTAAGACACTCAACTTGCTGACTGGAAGGTCAGAGTTTAATTCCCGGGTACTGCATGATGGAATGAACTGCTATCTCTGTCCCAGCTCCTGCCAACCTAGCAGTTTGAAAGCAAGAAATTGCAAGTAGATAAATAGGGACAACTTCTGTGGGAAGGTAAAAAGCATTCCATGCACTCCAGTGTTGAACTTGAGGCATACCTGCCACATGTCCATGGAAACGTCTGCAGACACAGACAGCGCTAGCTCTTTGGCTATAAACAGAGATGAGCACTGAACCCTAGAGTCGGATATGACTGGCTTTTGAGCAAGGATGACCTTTACCTTTACTAAATAACAGAATTTTGGTCAATGTGTTGCATAACCTTTCAGTCAGCTTTATTCTCACACAGACCTAGAATGCAAGCAAGGCATTTTCTAATATAATTTGTAAAGGGGTGGAGATACTGGGGTGATTAGAGTGCACATGTTCTCAGAATTAAATTGTCATTAAGGATAGAGTGTGTGAGAGTGCAGCTTGGATGATGTATCTGCTTGCATCTTACATAGGCTCCTGAACCACACTTCTGCTATGAAATGCATTCTAACCCATGGTAATTCTGGCCCCATTACTCAACATTCATACATACAGTATTGTTAATTCTTGAGTGCGGGAGATGTTAAAAGTTTGGGGCTCTTAGAAATAGAGTGTTTGATCTTATTTTTTAACATTGGCCTGCTTACTAGCTATTCTTAGAATCTTCTAGAATATTTTGATAGCTGTCCTTTCCTCTTTTACCCCACCTCCATCTATAAGCTCTTTGTGTGTGTGTTATTGTTCGGAAGACTATCTAAATGAAGCACAAGCATATGTTCTTGTCCTAGCTTCAGCTTCTTTATTAATGAACAACCAATTTGCATACAGCTGTTGTATGAAAGCCACCAGCTTAGGGAAGAGTTTGGTACAATTATTGCTCCTTTTCTCTATGTTTGTTTGGTCTGATACAAATAATCTTTCTGTTCTCATGTGGGCGCTCTGAGACGAAGGTGCATGAAAAATTTGTCATCCCAAAGCAGGCAGTATCAAATGTCTAAATCCAAACAATATTGACTGCTAAAGCTATGGATATGTGAGGGCGATGAACGAATAAAAAGTCCTTTGGGACTTTAAACCTTATACAGTAACTTGTTTTTCTACCACATGCAGATAACAGTTTTGCAGAAGTGGAAAAATCAAGATAATTTAAAATACAGTACTTACCATATATACCTATATTACAAATGTTGGGTAATGGGGCAAAATGCCAAATATGTATATAGGATTTTGTCAACATATAAATATAAACAAAAATCTCAGTTTGTGAGAATAAAGGGAAGTTTCTTGTGACATCAGGTCAAATGGAATATATTATAGCATGTCTAGGTTGTCAAATAAACCAGAATTCAGCAAGTGGTGTGTGTTCTTTGTGCATTTTCTTTTTTCAGTTTCTCTGCTGCCTTGTTTTGTTCAATAGCTTTTTGATAGAATGCCCTTCTAATAAAATTTATTTCTGGGCAGAAGCTATAGTTATTTATTTTTTTAATTAATGAGTTGCTGTTCCATTTGCAACAAATGTATGGGGAAGTTAACCATGTCATCTTACTACTGCTTTCATGCTGATTTATTTTTTGTCATGATACAACTTTGTAAATAGCTTGCATACAACATAACTTCAGTTATGTCATTTAATTGAGTACCATCTGTCCTAGTATGGTGAGTTGATGCTTAAGGAAAGGTTTCAAATATATATTTAATATAGATGTATATAATCTTTAGAGTCAGAGGAACACATCTATGATAAATATGGGATAGATATTCACAGGGAGACAGTAATTCATATATTGTGTTTGTTGAGACAGCAGGGGACACACACACACACACACACACACACACACACACACACACACACACACACACACACACACACACACACACACACACACAGAGAGAGAGAGAGAGTATATGGTAGATAAGTATTTTATACCCAGACGAATGACAAACAGTAGGTATAGAATATCTTTGTCTTGATTCTGAATCACTGGTCCATCTCACACTAAGTAATTAAGAGGATGCATTTAATGTTTGCATTTTAATTTGAACCAGGATGAACAGCATCAGAGTAACAGAGGAAATAAAAAAAGGAAAACAGTATTTCACTATTGATCAGCAGAATCTTACCTTAATTGCCTCTTTAAATAGGATCAGGCTCGATACACAATTATTACCATAATTTTGGGAAATTATCTTGGAGTTTGTTTCTCTAAAAGCAACCCTTGTGCAAACAGCTTCTGAACTGATGGAGGCTTTGAAAAGCGGATTATGATACTGCATAGATATTGACTATTTAAAGAGAGGAACCAAATATCTATTGGGCATAATTCAAGCACTGATTGTACCTAAAGTAGTTCTTTTATGTTAACCCATACGGAAATGAGCTCCCGTCTTCGTCCCAGCTCCTGCCAACCTAGCAGTTCAAAAGCAAGAAATTGCAAGTAGATAAATAGGGACCACTTCGGTGGGAAGGTAACAGCATTCCGTGCACTCTGGTGTCTGGTCATGCCTTCCACATGACCACGGAAACATCTGCAGAAGCAGACAGCGCTGGCTCTTCGGCTTTGAAATGGAGATGAGCACTGCACCCTAGAGTCGGATACGACTTTACCTTTACCTTATATTTGTAAATAACAGGTTTGGCTGGGTTTTTAAACTCTTCATTGCCAATAGTACTTTCAAGTGAGTTGGAAGAGAGGTTGCATGTACAAAAGTTAATATTAACTTTCATTGGAATTAAAATCTGTACAGTTTAATCAGTTTCACTACATATGTCTTCCAATAAACTAATAGCAAATGATAAATAACCTCCTGATACAGATGCTCTTGTCTCTACTCCGTACACCTACATCAGCTGGTCCATTAGATACATGCTATCAATCACTTCAGCAGGGTTTCTCAACCTGCGGCCCAGGGGCCAGATGTGGCCCGCAACACAATTTCATGTCCCCACCACCACCACCTCCGCCACACCAGGAAGTGCCGTGTGTGGCAGTCAGGGCAAAATGGCGGTCCGGCCCCCAAAGCTAAACTGAGGGAGCGTGACCTAGTCTAGGCTTGCAAAGGTTGAGAATCCCTGCACTACAGTACTGTATCTGCATTACCACATACTGGTGTTATTCACTCTGTTAAGAGTTTTGTTGGTTCTGAATTGTTCCATGTTACATTTAATAGATACAAAATATCTATAGATACATAATACCGTAGTGCAATTACAGATGCTATGCAAAGAGTTGGTTCTGTTTCTATCTCCTCCCGACAAGCTTCTTAGCATTAGCTTTAACCTTTTCTGGGAAGATAGCCCACATTAGATTCTTGTCTTTGATGTACCCTATAAAAAGCAGCTTTTGGAAATCCTGAGATAAACTTTAACCTGCTACATCAAAACAAAAAGTCATGTAGCTGAGACCTGAAAGATGGTTTGAATAGCCTACAAAAGAATGTCTAGCCTTGATAAATTTTATATAAAGAAATTAAGTAAAGGTCGCCCTTGCTTGAAAGCCAGTCATATCTGACTCTTGGGTTCAGTGCTCATCTGTTTTTAGACAAAGAGCCAGGGCACTGTCTGTGTCTGCAGATGTTTCCATGGACATGTGGCATGCATGCCTCAACACTGGAGTACACGGAACACTGTTTCCTTTCCTACCAAAGTGTTCCCTATTTATCTACTTGCAATTTCTTGCTTTTGAACCGCTAGGTTGGCAGGTAATAAAGAAATTACATAGAATTTCTGAAATGTATTTTCTTCCAATCTTTCAAGCAATGCACATATCTTCTGAACCTTCCTTGGTAATTCTAGGTGCAAAATTTATGTGGTTACAGTGGTACCTCGGATAAAGTCCGATTCGGATAAAGTCACGGTTTTCATGCACACGTGATGCATCAAATAAAGTCAAAAACCGCTTTAAAAATGGATGTTATCCAAGGTATTTGGTATAGGAACCTCAAATAAAGTCCTTTTTGGATGCTATCCGATGCATCGCCCATTTGATTTGGATAAAGTCCAAAATCGGATAAAGTCCAAACTTGTGGAACGGAGTTTGGACTTTATCCGAGGTTCTACTGTACTGATTTTCACCAAGAATGTTATTTATTCATATCAGAGTACTATATTGCACAATTTAAAATTATGAACTAATATGAAATATGGATAAAATTCAAATGAATTAAATGTTAAAATAGACTATTTCTTACCAGAGGCAAACTACTTCAATAGTGTTATCTCAGCCATTTACTAGATCTTCTTTTGTACAGTGGTGTGGCACAAATTGCATGTGGCTCAAGTAGCTGAGACGCTGTCTGGGAAGTGGAAGGTCAGCAGTTCGATTCCCGAGTATTGCAGGACGGAATGAGCTCCCGTCTTTGTCCCAGCTCCTGCCAACCTAGCAGTTCGAAAGCAAGAAATTGCAAGTAGATAAATAGGGACCACTTCGGTGGGAAGGTAAACAGCGTTCTGTGCGCTCCGGTGTGTCTAGTCATGCCTGCCACATGACCACGGAAACCTCTGCAGAAGCAGACAGCGCTGGCTCTTCGGCTTAGAAACAGAGATGAGCACTGCACCCTAGAGTCGGATACGACTGGCTTTCGAGCAAGGGCCTTTACCTTTACTAAATGCTACATTGATTAAATTTCTCCATGTTCAGAGAAAATTTGTCCTATATTCAAATAGCTCCTTTCTGCTTGATTATTCTTTTATTTTCTTATTTTTCTTTGAATTAACTGACTTCCAAATAATTTACCCAGAATCTTTCCTGGTGGGAGACATCATTTGGCATTCATCTATTTGGCAAGTTGTTTTGTTTTTGCTGTCCATAGGTATAGGTTAGTTCCTTCTGGTTTAATATTTAGTGCTTGAGAGGTGTGCAGAAAACTTTTCCTTGGTTTATAGTCATTTAGGGGTTGGTGTCTATTAAGTGAATGTGTCTGGTACTATATTATCCTATTTGATTTGTTATTTGTGAGGACCTCTTAGTGTACTTCCAAAGAGGCAGGGGTAGCCAAATACACTTTTCGATGTGGAGTAGGTTTCAGGCAGCCAGTAATCATCCTGCTAATTCACATTAAGAGCAACATCTACTTGTATGGAAACTGCTGATTTACACCATACAATGGCAGCATATTCTGCTGTGGAGTAGAACCTGTTGTTCTTTTAGAATCTGAACCAGACAATTTACTAAGTACTGTATGTTATTTCTTACAGCAACTTTCTGTTTGTTGTTTAGACAATGTTTTCTTGTCCCGGGGTCAGTCCAGAGTGGCACCCAAATGCAGTAGGGCAGAACAATGTTGCCTTCTCAGCTAACTTTCGGCTTCCTCTCTTCTTCTCTGTTCTTTAAGTGGAAGTCATAAACCAGTGTTTTTAAAAGGTTTGATTTCAACTGGTTGTTTCTATAAGGAATGATCTTCTAAAGTAGAGATTATCTGGTGCTCCATGGACTCAAAAGTTTCTCTTTTCTTCTCAAGGAAAGGTTATCAGCATAGGTAGAACTCCTGACATATGGGAATATTAGTTGATCATTTGTTTAAATGTTTAAAAGAAATGGTGCCATGATGCTACTCTGTGGGAGACTATTCCTTCGATTTTTCCTTGACATTCAACAAAGAATCTTTGGTTTTGAAGTAGAATGGCAATCATTTCTTTTAGTGCATGATCTTTAATAAGGAGAGAGAACTTTGGGAAAAGTAACTGATGTCAGACAATGCCATATGCTGCAGTATGTCTGAAGTCAAAGTAGTGAATCCAAACTAGCTGAGGCTCTTATTTTTATGTTCTGCATATTTTCAGGTCAGGTCAAAAATTATGGTGTTCTTTTTGGGAAACAAAACATAAAAACTAAAATGGACCATGGCCTATTCTGCAAAGCTGTTCTTACAGTAACGTCTGGCCCACCAAGGTCAAGCAGAAGAAAAATTTTAGTCAAACTTCTCTCCTTGTGATTTGTTTCCATTAAGACATTTGCATATAAGCCATAGATACAGAGAAGTATATCATGTCTCACTATCTGTAAACTGCTCTAAACTCATTTCTACTTTCAAGTGGAACTCCTTCAGAGGCAACATAACAGTGCATGTCTATTGGGTTAATGTTGATTAGCTTGGAGAATAACCAGCATCCTTTTACCTCCTTAAAATCCTAGAATAACTGCAGGTCTCATTACAACATTTAAAACCTGCCCGTTAATATTGTCAGCTCTTTGTCCTACTTCCAAAAGGATTTTAATTAAGATGACAGATTCCATACTAATAGCAGTCTTGCTTGGTATAATGATGCACTCTTGAATAATCAGCACTGAAAGGTTATCTTGCACAATACATTGCTAAGTTAAAAAACAGTAGAACATGAAAGGTAATGTTTAGTCTACTTGTTTGGGTGGCCTTAAAGAATGAGTCTCCTGAGGTTGGGGAACTGATGGCTTACCGTATATACTTGAGTATAAGCCAACTTTTTAGCCCCCAAAAGGGGGACACGGCTTATACTCGGGTCAGTGACCATGAGGGTCCCAGAACCATGCTGAATTGAGATGCGCTAACAATTTCATTAATTTTAGCATATTTTCATGTACTGTGTTTTGAGTATAGAAACTCACTATCAGCTGCTGCATTTCCCACCCTCAGCTTATACTCAGGTCAACCTATTTTCCTGGGTGTTCAGGTCAAAATTAGGTACCTTGGCTTATATTTGGGTTGGCTTACACTTGAGTATGTATGGTATTTTAAATATTTCATTATATATATATATATTGTGTAGTTTAGAAGTACAGTAAAAACCTGTTTTACAGAAAAAGTCCATTCCGTAGCTTTTTCCTTAACTTGTTTTTTTCTGTAAAATGAGGCATTATGCCTGACCCTCCAAAAAAATAAAAATAAAACACTCTAACTCCTCTCTAGACCACTCTACTGCCACCCACAGGGCCCAGAATAGCTACAGGTGGTCTTTTATAGCCCACCAGGTGCAGTGCGCTCTGGGAAATTGTGTTCTGTAAAACAGGGTTTTTCTGTAAAATGGGACACATTTTCAGCAACAAAAAAAACCTCCTGTAAAATGGGGTTTCTGTAAAATGAGGGTTCTGTAAAACAGGGTTTTACTGTATATTGCACTTTGGAAAAATATGTGTTTTTTAATTGCATGTTGTAGCCCTGAAGTTAGCAAGTGAATTACCAATAATCTGGCAACCTCAGAATTTGTGACTCTTTCTGTTTCCTTATCCTTTATTTTCATTTCTTTTCTAGGTCAATGTTCGTGTTATGACTATGGATGCAGAGCTGGAGTTTGCAATCCAGCCTAACACTACTGGCAAGCAACTGTTTGACCAGGTTAGTATGAATACACATGATGTTTTCTTTAAACATGTCTGCAGGAGACTTGCATAAATACTTGAAGATCTGTCTCCATAGAAACCGACAACAAAAAGATGACACCCATAAAACAGAAGTCCCTAAAACTCTTTGTGATGAAGGGTGTACTTGGAATTTTGGGAATTAAGAAACTCCCTTAACAATGAAAGTGACATAACTGAAATACAGTATGTCAATGATTTCCAACATTCAGTGTTATGCTCCTTTTCTTCATAAGAATCATATAATGATGAAGGGTTCTATAAGGCCAGTGGGTCCACTCTTCTGCTCAATGCAGGAATCCAAATCCAAGTATATCTGACAGATGGTTATCTAATTTTCTCTTGAACGCCTGCAGCATTGAAGCACCCAACAGACCCTGAGATGATTGATTCCATTGTTGTAGTGAACTAATAGGATTTTTTTAATATTCAACTGAAATCTGGCTTCCTGTAACTTGAGCCTGTTGTTATATGTCCTGCAGTCTGGGATGATCCAGAACAGATTCTGCCCCTCCTCTGTATGTAAATCTTTCAAGTATTTGAAGAGTGCTACCCTATCTCTCCTTAGTCTTCTTTTCTCAAGGCTAAAACAACCGACATCTTTCAGTCTTTCTTCATGGGGCTTGGTTTCAAGTCTCCTGATGATTCTTGTTGCCCTCCTCTGAACTCATTCCAGTTTGTTGGCATCCTTCTTAAAGTGTGGGGATTTTTTTCTGTAGGCGTAGAACTTGTCCTTGTTAAATTTCATTCTCTTAATTTCAACCTAGTATTTGAGCCTATCAAGATCTTTTAAAATTTTGTTTGTCTTTCAGAGTATTAGTTATTTCATTAGCTATTTGTGTCATATGCAGATTTGATAAGCATTCCCTGTACTCCCTCATCCAGATTGTTAATAAAAGTGTTGAAGAGCACTGGGCCCATGACCAAGCGTTGTGGTACCCCACTTGTTATACTCCAAGTTTGAGAAGGAGCCATTGATAAACACACTCTGAGTTTGATTCTTTATCCACCTGGCAGTTGTTCTATCCAGCCCTCGCCTAGTTAGCTTGCTAATCAGAATATCATGGGACAGCTGGACTTCCTAGATAAGTGCAAACAGTTGGTGATATTAATTGTGTTATAATTCTGTTGGATGAAAATTATATTCATTTATGGCCAAAATTATCTTGCTTTTTATTACATGAAAAGAGAAATCATGGAAATAGTTGCAAGTGATGCAGAACCAGTTAAGATACTAAACTTGATGACTGGAAGGTTGGCAGGTCAGCAGTTTGAGACCCAAGTGCTGCATGAAGGAGTGAGCTTCTGTCTCTGTCCCAGCTCCTGCCAACCTAGCAGTTCAAAACCAAGAAATTGCAAGTAGATAAATAGGTGCTACTTTAGTGGGAAGGTAAGCAGCAGCACCATGCACTCTGGTGTCTAGTCATGCCTGCCACATGTCCACAGAAACGTCTGCAAACAGACAGCGCTGGCTGTTGGGCTGTAAACAAAGATGAGCACCAAACCCTAGAGTCAAATATGACTGGCTTTCAAGTAAGGGTGACCTTTACCTAATGCACCTGGTCATGACTGACATCTTCTCAATTAGTTATGGTTACTACAATGATTTCCTTCCATAAACAATAAACAACAGAGTATTAATCATAAATTGCAACAGAGTAGTAGTTTGCATTTAATGAATGTGAAGGAACTCCAAAATAGGTGATTTGTTGTACTTTGGAATGATAGAATTCTTCCTTTGAATAATGGATAGGAAAAACTCATCTTAGAATAATGGTAGTTATTAAAAACAAGTAGAAGAAGCTAATGCCAAGGTGGCTCTGTTTAGGCATCTGCAGATTTTCTTTATGCTGCCCTCCCTGCTCCTCTAAAATAAAAGTACTAATAAAGTTTGATAGATTAATCAGCTACTAATCCATTATTTCCAGGGGCCAAGTACAGCTTCTGTTAAATTGAATCAACATGAGTAATTGTGGAAGGAAGTCTTAATCATACTAAAATTGCTTAGCACCTGTCGCTGCTGAGGGATTAAGAAGTATGGGGGGAAATACATAAGAACAGCCTTGCTGGAACAGGCCACATCCCATCATCCAGTCCAGCATTCTGTCTCACACAGTGGCTCACCATTTGCTTCAGGGTATTCCCAAGCAGATGCCTTCACCTGCTTAGGATTCCCTGGAAATGGCATTGAGAGATATCCTGCCTATCTCTCCAACCAAGAGGTTGGAGAGATACAGCATAGTGAGGAGATACGGCATAGTGAGGAAGGGAGTAATAACTGGATGGTCTGAATTCCAAAGAATATGGGATAGATTTAATATGTTTGATCTATTTGCTTTAGAAAATGGGCTCCCACTTTGTAATATTTCTACTGAGCAGAAATATCACAAACCTGAGTGCTTATTAGACCTTAAACTCGGTTATATCTTTCAGAGACTTAGCTCTTCTGTGTAGCAATTTTAGAGAAAGAAAAGACATGCATAATATGGGAAAGATTAAGAGAGTATGTAAACATTTCCAAATATGAAGTGGATAGGGAGAAAGAGATAATTAATGCATTTTATTTTGTTGCTACAATTGCATGCAAGTGTAAGTAAACTACCTGGCGATCCTTTGCCATTCATTTTGATGGAGGAATCTAACTAAAAAGCCATGATTCCATTAATGTGGAGCATCAAGTTGGCTAATGTAAGAAACTAGGTTGTATAATAGTAGAACTGTCTCTTTTTACTACTAAGTATTAAGAATATATGCAATATACAGTAGAACCTCAGATAACGTCCAAACTCCGTTCCACAAGTTTGGGCTTTATCCAATTTTGGACTTTATCTGAATCAAATGGGTGATGCATCAGATAACGTGCAAAAATGTACATTATCCGAGGTTCCTATACCAAATACCTCAGATAACGTCCATTTTTTTGAGCGGTTTTAGACTTTACGCGATGCATCATGTGTGCATGAAAACCACGACTTTATCCAAATTGGACTTTATCCGAATTGGACTTTGTCTGAGGTGCCACTGTACTGTATATTGTATGCTATAAAATAATAATAATTTTGTGTCAGAAATTATTCTTGGTTGAAAGGATTTTTGCTGGAGAAACTCCTCGGGGGACAACTGAATGAGGCTCCTTTCATGTCCCCAAGATCTTTTCCCCACTGAAGTGGCCCCTATTTATCTATTTGCAATTTCTTGCTTTCGATCTGCTCGGTTGGCAGGAGCTGGGACAGAGACGGGCGCTCAATCCGTCATGCAGTACCCAGGTCTCGAACTAACAACTTGCTGGCCTTCCAGCTAACAAGGCAAGCTTCCTAACCACTGAGCCACCACAGCTCCTTATGCTGTAAAATAACTTTGAGGGGGGATGTGCAAACATGAAAGAGCAGAATACTTTTAAAGTTATTTTCAAAGTTGTTGCAGGAGAGAAAAGGGGGGTTTAATTAACATATAATTTTTGTATTTTATTCATTGTATTTTTTCCCTTTCCTTTTCCCCCTTTTGTTGTTAGCGCCCTGAGTGGTGTTCCCACCAGGAGGGCAGGATATAAATGAGCTAAATAAATAATAGCAATAGCATTTACACTTCTATACCAACCCATAGCACTTAGTGCATTCTCTGGGAGGCTCACAAGTTAATCGTTGTATTTCAGAGTGGCAAAGATGGCCTTTGATCTCTATCAAACAGTAAATATTTTTATAACATTTAGAAGCAGTTTTTAGAGGAAAAACCAAAATATTTCAGGTTTATAATTTGGAAGAAAGGTGATGCAATTTGCATTAATCAAAACCATTTTATGTAAAGTTGCAGCTGTGCATGTTGTGGTTAACCATAACAAATGCAACGCTTTTTTCAAAAACCCAAATATGATCACAGGTTCAGCACAACTCAATATCTTTGTCTCACTGAATGAGGTTATCTCTGCCTGTTACATTTAATTTACATTATGATTATGCTTTGTTACCAAACCTGATCAGCTCTCTCTTTCGTGATCAAACCCTGGACTGCCAAAAAGAAGCCACCTTCTTGGCTTTGTCATTTGCCAAACCTAACTCCTGATTGGTGCATGTTTCTGGTAGTAATCGGCAGACTAGCAAATGAGTCAGATTCTGTATCAGAAAGTAAGCAAAAACAAAAAATGTTGTGGCACTTTAAAGACTAGCTGCTGTATTTTAATGTTAGCTTTTGTGGATCAAGTCCATTTCGTGTATCTCCACATTCACAGCATGTGTTGTTGTCCACCAGCAGCCGCCACTTGAGCATGTGGGTCTTACATTTAGGCACTCCAACCCTTAACCTGTTCAGAGTCCTCCAAGTGGCATAGCGGAGGTTAAGTTCCTCAGCCATATCCTGCTTTAATGTTATTCTTTGTTCAGTGAGCTCCTTCCTCCATCTTCTAATTTGATTTTGCTCTTGTGTACCCTCAAGAATGTTTGTTCTTGTCATAAAGCTCTTCCTGGATCTGAGCCGGCGGACTTGAGGCTCATATCCATTCAGAGGATGTTGATGGTCATTCCCTTACTTAGTTCTCAGCATCCGCTCCTATTTCAATAAGCAATCTGAAGCAAAGATCCTACAATGTGATGTGTCTACCTCTAGCCCAGGGATTCTCAACCTGCGGCCCATGGGCCAGACGTGGCCCATGGCACCATTTCATGTGGGGGGCCCAATGCCTCCACCACACCAGGAAGTGCCATGTGGTGGAGGAAGGGCAAAACGGCCATCCGGCCCTTAAAGCTGTCTGAGGTAGCATGACCCGACCCATGGCTTAGAAAGGTTGAGAACTCCTTCTCTAGCCTACAATAATAGTTTGAACACAGTAGATTCTTCTTCCATGTCTAGGCCATACGTGAAACTGCCCAAACTCCCACCTTTGGGTGAGTTCATTCTGCAGTTTCTTTTACCTGACCTAGTGTGAGAAAGATTGGCCAACACAAGGTGGCCGTTGCTCGGGGTATGCCCAATTGTGGTTCAGAAATACCACAATATTCGAGGGGGCTCTTTCACAATAGATTAAATTCCTTTAACCAATTTTTCCTGTGCACATTCATAATAAGTTCAATGCAGCTTGAGAAATGTTTGTTCAAATTCACAATATGGAGTTTTCCCAGAAGTGAGCAAGAAAATGTCAGGAGTTAGGGAGAAAGAGTATGTGTATGTTGTTAGAAGAGTTACTGCTAGCCATGCTGCAAGGAAACTAGGCAGTAAATAAATGGGACAAGCAGTCTTGATAGAGAAGTTTAAGAGCTGACTGGCTGGGCAGCAGGGGGACAGAGAAGGCACCTGGACAGGCTTCAACCCCCAAAAGGTTGTTCAAAAAGATTGAAAATGGCTTCCTAAGAGAGGTATATCCCAGAAGAAATTGTGCTGCAACTGTGTGTTTCTGTGATCAGTAATTTTAACTAAGTTTCTGCTGTTGGCACAGCCGTTTTTTTTTTAAAACAATTATAATGTCCATTAAAGAATTTTATCAGATTTGGAATGAGCCAGACAACTCATTGAACAAAAAGGCTCATTAATTGTGTTCAGATTATCCTAGAGAATAGAGTTAAATGTGGTCCCACAGAACGACAATTTAATTAATTTCATATTATTGAGATGAAAGACTACTGCCTCTCTTGGTTTCAAAAGAAGTTACAAGCTACAAAACCTTTCTAGAACCTATAGCAGTTCCAGATGTCTTTTTCTTCTCAATCTGGAGCTGTTTATGGTGAATTGTGTTTTTATTAGGCAGATGTTTATTAGGCACACAGGCCTTGTGAGCAACGGAAGATTTCTACTGAATAAAAGACAAGAGCGTATTACCAAACATTGAATTTCTTTTAGAGAATGGTTTTCCTATGAGATAGTATAACATAGAACTTGTGTCTCAAATATTTTAGTGATATTGAATGGGTAGGAACAGCAAAGATCATTTAAATGTGAGATATTTAAATCTGAAAGATCTTTTTGTATCTCTGATATATTTTAAGAATGGGTCTAATAGACATCTAAATAAGAGTGGAACTAAGAGGCATCTACCAATAGTTTTAACCTTTCTGTAAGTTCTTTAATCAACTCTCATTTTATTCCCTGTTTGGAGTAATCATTATTTAAGTTCTAATTAAATCAGCTGTGATTAATCTAGTATTCTTGAAAGTACAATTTTCATAGCATGTTGATACTGATGACTTTAAGGGTAGCATTTCGGATTATTAAATTCAGAAGAAATCATGTCAGAGGTAATTTTAAGAAACCA
Source organism: Bradypodion pumilum (assembly GCA_035047305.1). Lineage (NCBI taxonomy): Eukaryota > Metazoa > Chordata > Lepidosauria > Squamata > Chamaeleonidae > Bradypodion > Bradypodion pumilum. The sequence continues at coordinate 97,840,674 of JAWDJD010000001.1, forward strand.
GAAAACTGGTGATTTCCAGATTTGAGCTTCCAAGTTCTACCAGTTTTAGTCGGTACTCCTGTTGCTAACAATGACAGAACCTGTAGTCTAATAATGGGAAGAACATAAATCGTTACTCCTTTAACATCTTCAAAAGAATTCTGCGATTTTTATTAAACTCGTGATTAAAAAATGCAAGTCATAGCTAAATATTCCTTGGTTAAAATGCTATTTCCTTCTTTCCTTTTGCCCCTGCACAATAAGCCTCCTTAAACAGGGCCCAATTACTTCTAATAAGAGTGTCCCAATAACAATTATACTATTAAAACTGTTTTTAAAATTATAAATACAACTATAATTAACTATCTTTGTTCCCAGTTTGCACGCTATTTTTTCTGTTCTGTTTTGACAATTGATCAAAATATCCTTTATACAGCCATTGAAACCAACAATTCCTTTTGTTACTTGGCACCTAACGTTTTTTCCCTTATTCATAGTTTCCTTTTCACTATTTGAATGGGAACAAACTGAATGGAATAAGTCCAACAAATTTGGCTTCTAGAGAGTTTTGAAGCCTCCATATCTTTGAATGGCAATCAGTTGATTTCAGCAAACAGAAGTTTTGTAAGGCAGATGCAGCTAGCATCTTAGCAAGTATTGTGAATATTTGACCTGCTATGTGAATAAATTCTTTCTTCATTTTTTTAGGTGGTGAAGACCATAGGCTTGCGTGAAGTTTGGTACTTTGGTCTTCAATATGTGGATAATAAAGGTTTCCCAACCTGGCTAAAACTTGACAAAAAGGTAAAAGAAATTGGAAGTTAACTTCAGTACATAAGAGTCTTAAAACAGGATATATCTATGTCTTAAAGATTTCCAGATGTGCAGTTTGTAATCATACCGATCCTAGATTATAGCATGGGAAGTAGTAATTCATTTTTTTTTAAATGTATTTTTAAATACTGATCGGTTGAATCCAGTAAAAGAGAGACTTTTACCAAAAGCTCCTCTCAGCCCTTTCCTCTTTGCTTAGTTGAACAGTTAGTATTGGAACTTTATTCAAAAAAAGAAATGTATAGTTGAAGTTTTCTAGCCTTGCGGTAACATATGTGGCTTGACAAACAATAGGTATTAGCTTAATTTCTGTACTTGACTATTGAGAACCTGAACCTGAACTGCTTGTTCATAATCTAGTCCTGGCGTGTCTTTGCCCACCCCAATAGCAAGCTATTGTGTTTATTTCAATTAGTGGAACCTCTTAGTATACAATGTTTAATCTTCTAAAGGCTTTGCAAGTCTAGTTGCCAGGCTGCTTAGAATGAGCTGTTCTCATTGATAAATTATAGTGTGGCGGCTAGTCTAGACATCTTGTTCAGCATTTTAAAGAATAGATTGAGCAACTGTTTTAAGAAAACAGAGAATACACCACTTTGCGTATTTATCTGTAGTGAACTGTCTCCCAGCTTTTAGCAGCACATAAAATTGCTATGACTTGTATAGTGAAAACTCGTAGAAAAGGACTTTACTGGATTTGCGTTTAAGCAGCTGAACATAAATTGTAATACAGTGGTACCTCATACAACGATTTTAATCCGTTCCACAGGGCCCGTTGTTGTATGAAACAATTGTTATATGATACATGCATTGTATAGCAATTTTCCCTATGGGATGCATTGTACAACAATTTTTCTTGCTAAGTGGTTTTTCCCTTTGAAAAATTATTGTATGATATTTTTTTCCATAGGGAAAATTGTTATGTGGGACTCTATTTTCCCCCAAAACCTAATTGTTATGCGATTTCGTTGTTATACAGGGCGATTGTTCTCTGGGGTTCCTCTGTATTACTTTTTTCATACATTTTCTTTTGGAGAGCATTTTATTTGCAAATGTACTATTTTTCTGCTTCTTTCTTTACAAATTATTCATTATGAGCTGTATATAATATTGATATGAGCTAGGAATTCTGATTGCTTTGGAATTTGAGCCAGTTGTATGTAATTTGACAGAAGATGGATCAAACACTCTGGACAGAGAATTCTGTGCTTGATTGAGCACAGTAAATCACACTAGAGTAGGCCAATTGAATCAGTAATGGTTTAGAGAGTTAAATCATTAGTATGTTACTTTGATTCAAATGGCCCTATTCTAGTTGTAACCTATTTTAGCATCCTCAGTTTGACTTCAGATTGGTCCAGTAATTTTTCTTACCAATAAGGGATTAATTAGCACACAAACAGTTGAACATGTGCCTGTACCATTTCATCGTGCATTTATGCATTTGCATGGTTGCTATGCTTGGTGCTGTCTTTTGACTTAAACAGAGGAAGAATCCTGGACAAAAAGCGCACCACATAACGTAAAGCAAGGCAGACAGTGGGGAGCAAAATCAGCTACTGACAGATGTAGGTATTGTAATCACCATAGTAAGGCTGTAAGGTGAAAGGTACTTGAAAGATAACCACAGGACTAATTTCTGAGAAGCTGTTTGGAAAACTTTAACAGTTAAAATGTTTAATGGGTTGGGAGGAAGGCAAAACAGGTTGATTTAGATATTTAAGAAGAGATTTCAGGTCGAGATAATTTTCCATATTTAAAAGAAGTGAACTTTGAAGTTTTTTTAAAAAACTTGTTACAAATTGAGAATTTTACCCTTTAAAATAGGATTGTCTCAGTGGTCAGAGTCACTGGACTGAATTTGTATTATTTGTAAAGTAAACAAAACTTGTTGATAAAATAGATTTCATGATGCCCAATATTATCTGCTCATCTTTTTGATGACATCATTCCTTTCTCCTTATCTCCCCTGCATTTCTATTGTAGGTCTCTGCCCAAGAGGTCAGGAAAGAAAACCCACTGCAGTTCAAATTCCGTGCCAAGTTTTTCCCGGAGGACGTATCTGAGGAGCTGATCCAAGAAATCACACAAAAACTGTTCTTCCTGCAAGTGAAGGAGGGTATCCTTAGTGATGAGATCTATTGTCCACCTGAAACTGCAGTCCTCCTTGGGTCCTATGCTGTGCAAGCCAAATATGGAGACTTCAGTAAAGAAATACACAAACCTGGATACCTCAGTTCTGAACGCCTGATCCCCCAGCGGTGAGAATATTTCTTGAATGTATTGCCAGAGAAAACCAGGCTTCTAGAATTTATCATTAAAACCTGGATGTTCAAAAATTTAAATTAGAGGCCAGCTATTTTATTTTATGTATTTTACTTTTTTATTTTATTCTGGTATTTATATATATTTATATTTAAATATGTGCCTGTTTTTAATGTGTAAGTTTGTGCTGTTAGCTGCCCAGAGTAGGAAAATCCCCTAGATGGGCAGGGTATAAATATAATAAATAAATAAATAAGCAAGCATATGTCAGTGGAGGCCAAGATCGTCCACACTGCTGTGTTCCTGATCACACTGTGTACAAATGTGATAGCTGAAAAGTAAAATAAGCTGTCAGGGGGAAAGATTGTTTGAACTGTGGTGCTAGAGTACAATTTTGCAGATACTTGGACTGCCAGAAAGCTGAACAAATAGGTCCTACAGCAAGTCAAGCCTGAATTATCTCTGGAAGCAAAAATGATAAAACTGAGGCTGTTTGGACACATCATGAGAAGGCAAGACTGTGGGAAAGACCATAATGATAGAAACATTTGAAGGCAGCAGGAAAACAGGAAGATCAGATAAGAGATGGATTGACTCCCCAAGGGAAACCATAGGTTTCAGCTTACAAGACCAGAGTTGTTGAGGACAGGACATTTGGGAAATGCATTCATAGGGTCACCATGAATCAAAAGTGACTTGACAGCACATAACTACAACATCAGCCCCCTTCAGCTAGAGGGGCCCGCCTCTGGCACACGAAGAAGGGCCTTCTCTGTGGCCGCACAAGCCCTCTGGAACCTCCTTCCAACAGAATTGAGGCTACAGACAGAACTGCTGCCCTTCAGGAAAAGTCTGAAAGGGCAGGTGTGGGGCCTTAATGGGAATATGGCTCCAGCCTGTTGGCTCATCCCCAGTTAGTGCTTAGTTAATATCCCTCCCTTTGTGTTGTTGTATCCCCGCCCCCATTCCCTTTTATTTCTTTTTATTCTTTTAATTGGGGGGGTAGTAGGGTGGGGAAGTGAGTGGGTGATTTGGGGTTTTAAAATCTGTTTTTATAAATTTTTAACTGTTGTACACCACCCTGAGTCGGGTTCTCCTGATTGGGTGGCATATAAATTTATAAATTAAATTAAATTATGAGGCCTAGAAACAGATAGTAGTACAGTACTACTCTGATTATTGGGCTTTGACTTTTATGAGTCCTCATCCCTCTGTCATAACAAGTCAGACCATTTGACATTTAGTGAAATGGATGACTACTGAAACAGAAAATCATAATCATAGAAATAATAAAGTTACTTCTGATATATCAGAGAATACTGTATCCTGGTGGTGTTTGGCACCATTTTATGCATGTACTTTCATTTGTTGAAATACTGATAGAAATATAACAGGCACCTTTCTTTCTCTGGTGTAAACTTTGTAGGCACACTTTAAGTTTTGCTAGTAAAGGATTGAAATTATTTCTTTTCTATATAATTTTTTAATTCCTGTAAGGGGGTGTGGGCCTTACATTGGATTGTATCATTTTTTAGTTATAATATTCCTGATTAACCTTGCACAGACATGTGTGTGCCTTTTTCGTTAGCCCCATAATATATTGGCATAATATGTTGTTTAGTTTGCAAATTCATAAACTAAAAAATAAGATGTTGCAGTAAACTTTCTAAAGACCTATGCATTTCATAAAGGATTTTTTTTTAATTGTAGTGTAATGGACCAACATAAACTCTCACGAGAACAGTGGGAAGAACGGATTCAAGTTTGGCATGCTGAACATGGTGGAATGCTTAAGTGAGTTATTCTTCTTTTGACTTTCTTAGCATCCTTAAATGTTTTGAGTACAATATATTTAAAGTAAGATTTTAAGCATCTCCAGGCAGAAACATTTGACACTCTTATTCCACACCTTGCATTTAGAGAGGAGTTAAGCAGTAGTCAGCTACTCTGGTAGGTTCTTAAGAGTAATGCTTGCACTAAGTGGTCCGGTCACATGGTTCCTCCCACCCAAAAGTAGAAGTAAAATGCACATAACACTGCTGTAACACATTTATGACAGCTGCAGGTCATTTATGCACATGCGTGTTTAACTTCTGCTTCCAGGGGTAGCGCGGGTGGCGCAGGCTGGATTAATTGGTGGCAGGGGGCATAGTTTGGGCACCCCTGCACTAAGCAGTCATCTTCTTTCATAAAATCTACAAAATGGACAGTTAATAAACGTAGACGTTCCAGTGCTGTGCATCCAGTGAAGTACAATATTGCTGACGAGTTATTGAAGTAATGTTGAATGTATTGGGAAGAATGACATTAAACTAAGGATTTGCAAATCTGGAAATTTGACAAAAACATGAGTTAAGTGATGCCTTTTCTGTAGGCAACCTTTGGAAAGTTACTTTTCAGGGGCAGGGGGGAGACTAAAGTTGGTCGAGCTAGCATAGCTTTTCAGACATTGCAGTGAGACCCTTTAGTCTTTTTGACAGCATAAAACTCTTTATCAGTTCTAAAAATGTCTGCTAACATTTTCTGTATATCATATCACTGTTGACAATCAGGGAGAATGCCATGTTGGAATACCTGAAGATTGCTCAAGACCTGGAGATGTATGGAATAAATTACTTTGAAATCAAGAATAAGAAAGGGACAGATCTCTGGCTGGGTGTGGATGCACTTGGGCTGAACATTTATGAGAAGGATGACAAGTAAGTTGAAGTTTTACTGCTTCTGTGTGACGCTGAAGCCTTTGTGTTCTTGCCAAAGAATTATTTCATTATCTGTCTTTTTTTGGCTACTTGTAACAAAACAAGTCACCTTGCCTTTCAAAAATATTTCTGGATACAATTATGCTAGGTTGTATGTGGACACAAAATAACTACCCTTCACTTCTTTCCATGTGACCTATTTTCGCTTTAAGTTCATGTACCAGCCTGTGATTTCAGAAGGGCAAGCAGGGGTCAAATGCAAGGATCCTTTTATGGTCCGAAAAGTAAACCATATATCAGAGACTGATGATAAGGCCTGGAATGAACAGCAGAGGCCTTCTTTTTTCCACATGGTTTCAGTGCCAAAAATAATTATGCATTAGATTAACCATTATGAAATATAACATAGGGAGAGGATGTGTTTGTTAAATGGGGGGTGGTATTATACTGCCTGCTGCTTTTTCCACATTCATTTCTAAGAAAGGGAGCCTGGCAGACAATCTTGCCATGAACGTTTGGGACTTCCATTGATAATTTTATTGTCCTATCCACAAGAAACCAATGCATGCCTGAAGAAGTGATCTTGAATCACAAAAGCTTGCACAATGATTGATTTTTAAAGTGATCCGATATAAAGGTATCACCTTCCTCCTACATAGGGAGAGAATGTTAGTCATGCATGGTGCATGAGCCAAAGCATATTGTGGAGTAGGGAGTTTTTATACAGTTCTTCTGTATGATGTGTAAACAGTTGCTTCAACACTTTTGTATTGCCTGGTTCCAAGTAGAACATGACCTCTTTGCTTACCCAGTTTTCCTGTATCAGAGAGATAGTAGATATGCTAAACGTTTGGAGACAGCCTTGTGCTAGTCTGCACAGTGATTCTCTCCATGCTGGCAATGTTGGGATTAACTCGGGAGCTAATTAGGTTGAGACCTCTGCTATACTGAGATTTCCAATCAATCCTTTTCAGTAGGCAGCTGTGAGACTTCTAATTATGGAGGACAGTGAGAAAAGGGCAAACTGATAACCAAGAAGTGAAGGATCTAAGACAGGGCTCCCCAACCTTTTCAAGCCAGGGGCTGGGTCACGCTCTCTTATTCAGCTTCGTGGGCTGGACAGCCATTTTGCCCTGCCTGCACAATGAGGGTGGCCACTTTGTCCCAACACCTTCAAAGGGAGTGGCCATTTTGTTTCTCGAATGCCCTTGGAGGGGTGGGGGGCACATGAAATTGTGCTGTGGGTCAGATGTGGCCCACAGGTCTTAGGTTGTAAACCTCTGGCCTAAGATGTTAAAAGAACAAAATATAAAAAGAAATTATTCCTGTTTACATGTGCATGTGCTTAGGGTACAAGGAAGGTGTGTGATCACGATCTTAGGAATTTTAGGATAATAGTTGGGAGGAATTTTAGATAAGGAACTTGTTTGAAATGCAGCAAAGTATTTGTCAGTACTAACTTGCTTTATCATTTTTATCCAAGGAAAGCTTAAGCTTCGTAACCATACAAGTAAGAGACCAAAAGCTGTTTATAAGGGTTTGAAAAAGGATAGATGAAGTGTTGGTGTTAGTTTTCTTTATAATTGTATTGCGCCCATAGAGTGGCCTTCTCTTCCTCAGCTGTGCTATTGTGTACCATCACTTTGAAAACAAGGAGTGTCACTTTAAGTATTGCATGACTGAAACTGCTTCTAATTTCTTGAATGACAGGCTTCTTTGTGCAGCCACAGTAATGCAAACAGGTTTTACAAGCTCTCTAAAGACTGTAGAAAGGAACATATGTCCCTGAAGGATAGGGGTGGGGGGTAGTATGCACAGCAAACTTAAACACGGGCACATCCAGTAGTTCATGATAGTATTAACATGAAGTTAACTGGAATTTTCTTCTTTCCCCTTTGTTTATGTAATAAGAACTGTGTTCACCTAAATATATTAGAACTCAAACATACAGGGAGAACTGCAGGGTAAGATAGGGTATCTTTACTAGTGGTTGATTTGTTGTTCAGTTGCACAGTCGATTACGACCCTTTGGGACCCTATGGACCATTGTCCTCCAGGCACCTCTATCCTCCACCATCCTTCTCAGCCCGCCCAGCCCTGTGCCCATTGTGAACTTAATAGGACCTCTGCTTTTCACAATGAAAATGGATTCTGTTTCTATTTACTGTTATGCTGGTGTTCTAAGGTGGTAGGTGGTAATGTAAAATAATGTGATCATAGTTGTACCCAGACATATACAGGAAGTAAACTAGATGACCTCTAGTGGATAAATTTATAATTTCAAAATAAGAGTATAAAGCAGTGACAGATGATGCAAATAGCAGCTTGTTAACTATACAATATATACCATTGAATTTTAATCAGCATAGGATTATGGTCAATGAGCATTAAAAACATTGGGCATTTCATATATATTTTTCTATTAATTACAGCTGAATTTTTAATCTGTTATATGGATGAAGTTCATGGTGTGATTCACTTATGTTAAGAAGAATTTCTGTGGCTTTTTTTGTGCAATAGTGTCAGGAGGACCGGAAATGTAAAAGAGCTGAATCATAGAATTTCTGAAAGAATAACTTAATATGCTCAACCACAATTTAATGAACTAAGTTTAGATAATGTTGTAAAATTATTGAAGGTACTTAAGTATTGAACTCATTAGTGCCAATGTGGAGAATTGTTGTAAGCCTCAGGTAAATTACTTGAACTTATTTTTAAAGCTATCTTTAAGACTGGACATCACTATTAGGATCTCATTAAGACATACTAGTAGGCAGGCTACCATCAGTGTTTACTTCCAAGTCATTGTGTCTAGTGCAATTAAAAACAGGTTGCCCTACAATGCTAGTGTAATTGTTTTCATTGTGCACTGCTTTTTGAGTCTACCATCAAATGCATAAAAATTAGAATAATTATTTAAGGTCAAAGGTTTTTTATTAGATTTGATGTTTTTAAATGTTACATTTAGCTCAATTGTTGAAATCCAGTGAAAGCTCTGCTATAATTATGGCTAGTGGTCCTACAAATAATGTTTAATTTTAAAGATCAAGTCAGTGACCTAGTCCCTTATATCTGTTGAGTTTCATTTGCTTAGGTCTGGCGATACGGACAAAGGGCTTACTTATGTTTGGACAGCCATTTGTTTACAAATTAACTGTCTCTTTATATCAAGTGGGAACCAGAAAGTAATAAATTCTTCTGTGAGGGAGGAAAACAGAACCAACCTCTTTGAAACAGGCAGTACTTAGGCTGCTTCTGAAGAAGAAAAGACAGTTACCAACACCCTCAAAGTGCTTAATTAGTGGCTGCTGATCAAGCCCTCTTGAATAAGAATTATTTCCTAGCTCCATCTCAATCCAGTTTTAGGCCAGGTTTTTGTGAACAGAAATGGCCTTGGTTGCCCTGTGACACGCTGATGACTTGTGCCAAGAAAGAGGTGGTGGGATATGACACTGTTGTTTGTCTTGCACCTCTTAATGGCTTTTGACTGTTCCTCACAAGCTGGTTGTACTAGCTGAACTCCTATGGCTTAACATAGTAAGTTGCAAATAGAGTAGGCCCATTTGCATAAGTGGCAATCAGTCTGTTTTGGAAAGGCTTGCACCTCCTATCAACCAGGGTGGCCAAAATATGGGCCTTTTTAAGTCATTGGCTTGCAGCTCCCAACATTCCTCACCATTAATCATACTGTCTTAATAAGAACAATAAAAGTTGCCTTGGAGTATCTGGAGGGCATACCCATGGCTAAAGAATCAGGTTTTTAATTTGGAATTGCCCTTACATCCATTTTTGATAGGTGTAACCTTAGTGGCTTAGTTTGCTTCTTACTTGCTTATGCAGTAACTATGACCCCACCTGGACAGAGGTAGTCTTGCAACTGCTGCTCATGTCTGGCAGAGTCTCCTTTTAAAATTATTACATTATATTTTATATGGCAGTGATGGCGAACCTTAGCACTCCAGTTGTTCTTGAACTTCAATTCCCAGAAACCCTGATAAACAGGAGTGCTGACTTGGGCTTCTGGGAATTGAAGTCCAAGAACAGCTGGAGTGCCAAGGTTCACCATTGGTGTTATATGGAGTTGCCTTTAAAAGCAGTCTAGAAACTAAAGTGTGGTTAAAAAGCAAATAAGGTGCCTAGATAGGATCTGGCCAATGTCACATTCCCCAGTATTTTGCTATTTTCACTGGCTGTTTCCATTTCTGCGCACAATTCAGAATTCTTGCTTTAATGTGAAAGACTATAAGTGGCTTGTCCCAGTGTGTCCAAAAGAGAGGCTTCACGTATATTTTTTGCATCCATTATCTAAGGTTGTTATCCAAGTCTTTCCTCTAAGAACCTCTTCTCAATGAGGCAAGGCAGGCGACTACAAGAGACTGTGGTGTCAGCCAATCTAAGCAAAGTCTTCCTGAGAAAGGCTTGCATAGCACATTTTGGTATAGTCTTCGCATCAGGAAAAACGCATTATTCTCCCAGGCATTTATCTTGCTGGTGATTTGGTTTTGCTTTCATTTTGTCCTGTCTTTAGTTATTGTTTGTCATATATGTATTATCTTCTTTAATGTTTTGTATACTATTCAGAGAACTGTCCAATAAACAGTACTCAAAAAGTGCAGTAAATAAAAGAGGAAGTGTGTTTGTTCTAAAATGTTTACAGTAAAAATCATACAATTCTACTGCAAATATTACTCGAAAATCTCTCAGTACATCCTGATCTAGCTTCTGTTCATTTTGCATTTTCTAGTTGTCAAAACAAATGTAATGCACCTTCAGTGACTTGTCTTTTAACATATACAATTATTTATTTCCAGATTAACCCCTAAAATTGGCTTCCCTTGGAGTGAGATCAGGAACATCTCTTTTAATGACAAGAAATTTGTTATAAAACCAATTGATAAGAAAGCACCGGTGAGTATAAGTAACAATGAAAGATTGTGCTAAACTGAAAACTTTAGCCTCCTTGTCTACTTTAGCAGTAATGCCATTCTCAACCCTTCAGTACTAACAGCTATGCCTATTGCTTACATTGGCAACCACCCTCTCTGTCACCATTTAGGTTTTTAGATTCTTCACTGTAGCCCATGAAATCAAAGAATATATTGGCCTTACAGAAAGTTTTTAACATTTTATTTGTGTTTATCTGTCTACAGTTTAGGTGGTTCCTAACCTTTTTTTGTTTGTTTGTTTGTTTGTTTGCCATGTCCCACCTAAGCATCTCTAAAATTCTGATGCCTTTCCACGGTGACATATAATTCTTATTATTCAAAAAGTGAACTCCTACTCACGTGGAGGAAGCCTAAAAGGCCATTAACTTGGTCTAAACCTGTGGTTCCCATTCTTAAATTGCCCTCCTTAAAAATCAAATTGCCCCCCCAGTTGGGCATGTGCCCCACACAGGGAACCACAGATCTCCAGTATGTTTGCCAAAACACCTCAAAATATCATTTAACTTAAATAGTCAAAATCTGTTGCTTATTGTAGTAAATTGCAGTTAAGTAGACCCATTGACTCATTGGAGATTTAGTGAGCCAACTCTGGGAATTCCATTGATTCAAATGAACCTACGTTAGCTGCAACTCAGTATGCCAGTGATGGCTAACCTTGGCACTTCAGCTTTTCTTGAACTTCAATTCTCAGAAGCCCTGATCAGCAGAAGTTCCCACATGGACTTCTGGTAATTGAAGTCCAAAAACAATTGGAGTGCCAAGGTTCACCATCACGGCACTATGCTAAAGTAAATTGTAGTTAAAGTGGGGCCATTTGGATCAGTGATTCACCAAATCCCTATTTGACCTACTCTAGTACAATTTACTATGCTAACCAACTGGATTTTGGCCATTGTTGCTACATTCTTCAACAGACACAAGGACAATGCCTCATTAATTCTTCCAGTTAACATTTTTGTATATTGTTCTGTATGTCTGAAGGAAAGATTTTTCTCTGAGCCTTTTAAATGATGTATCTCTTAGGTCTGCTTTTCTAAGTAACTTATACTTACAAATTATTGTTGTTATTGAAAATTATTTTGCATATTATCAGAAACGTTTCATGAATATCTTCATTTATTGAATGTCCTTTCCATAGTAGCATCAAAATCTACTGCATTTTTTGAGAATGGAAGGTCTCTTCTCTCTTTTTCTGTCATGCAGTGTTTAATACCTGGGTTTCCTTTGTAGAGGTAAAAATCTCTTAAACACTGGGAACTTTCCACCTCTTTACTTGCAAACCACGCAGACAATCCCATATGAACATTTCAGAAAAGGCTCTTAAGAAATGATAATATAGTAGTTATTGGAAAGATCAGATTCAGGAATTATTAATGACTTTGAGATGTTGATATGAGCATTGTGCATTCCTGTTACAGGAAGAGAACAAGAGACTCATGCAATTATCCATATAAAACACTGTTAATATGTCACTAACTGGATTTTCCATTACAAAGAAAGGATAAAGTTGGAAGTCTAAAAAAGCTGTAAGATAAGTTTACTGAGCTAAAACTTAGCTTACCAAGATTTGCTTATCTTTCTTTATGCTCAGGACTTTGTATTTTATGCTCCACGTCTAAGAATTAACAAGAGGATCCTGCAACTCTGCATGGGAAATCATGAACTTTATATGCGCCGTAGGAAGCCTGACACCATTGAAGTTCAACAGATGAAAGCCCAGGCCCGTGAAGAAAAACATCAAAAGCAGCTAGAAAGGTAAATGCTCACTTGAATGGAGAAAGTGATTAGATGTAGTGTGTCATATAACAGAAGTTTGAAAAGGTAGAGATTGGTGACTAAGGTATGATGTAATGAAAGCAGGTTCAGGAGTCAAGACATTTCTCAGAACTGCTCCTTCTGGTCTTCCTGCTGCATTGTCTTCCTGAATCTTAGAACAAGAGTTGTTGTTTTCCCCGTGTCTAGGCCAGACGTGACACTGCCAAAATTATTTTTTTGTAATAGTAGCCATGTTAGTCTGTGGTTCAGACAAATCAGAAAACAAAAAAATTAAATAAAAATAAAAACACTGCAGCACTTTAAAGACTAACTGTTATATTTTTACTGTTAGCTTTCATGGATAAAGTGGACTGAAGAAGTGGACTTGATCCACGAAAGCTAACAGTAAAAATATAGCAGTTAGTCTTTAAAGTGCTGTAGTGTTTTTGTTTTATTTTATTTTATTGTTTTTGTTTTCTGATATGCCAAAATGAAGTCACATTTTGGCAAATTAATTCTGCAGTTTCCTTTGCCTGACCTAGTGTGAGAAAGATTAGCCAGCAACACAAAGTTGCTGTTACCAGGGTGTGCCCAATTGTGATTCAAAAATACTACAATCTTCAAGGAGGCTCTTTCTGTGTACCCCAGAACAATAGTAACTGTGGTATAATAGTTATCGAGTGTTGACCTAGGTCCATACCTGTCAACCGTAGCTCTGGCCAATCCGGGACCTGCGCAGAACGAGTTTTACACTTGCATAGCTCCCTTCTATGCATGCGTAGCCTTCTACGCATGCGTAGAAGGTGACCTGCACAGAAGGGCTGTGCAGTACCTCTTTCCCCCCACTACCTAATTCTGGGCTTTCGGTAGCGCAGGGCAGGAAATGGCGCAAATCGGCGCCGAAAACCGGAAAATCCGGGAAGGTTGACAGGTATGCCTAGGTCCAGTCTTCTGCCCTCAGAATCATATCTGTCAACCCACGGCTCCGGAAAAACAGGACCTGTGCACATCGCTTGTGTGCAGGTTGCTTTCCACGCATGCGTGGAAGGGTTTTACCCTTTCCACGCATGCGCGGAAGCGCTACGCTGCTTGCGCAGCTCCTACACAAGCGACATAGCGCTTGTGTAGGAGCCGCTTGTGTAGGAGCTGCGCAAGCGGCGTAGCACTTCCACGCATGCGCAGAAAGCGTTTTCCCCCGCTGCCAAATTACGGGGTTTTGGCAGCGCGGGGCGGGTTATGACGTCAATCGACGTCAAATTACAGGGTTTTCCCGGGCAAATTGGGATGGTTGACACGTATGCTCAGAATCCTTTGAGGCCTTAAGGTTTACAACAATGCTAAAAACAGAAGAGGCCAGTAGTCTAGGAAATGGGGGGAACAGATGTGATCTATTTAAAATGGAAATCACTAGTAATTCCTAGTTCTTTTGGCTGTGGAATATTTTTTTAATGGGAGGTTCCAGAGGATCTACATGTCTGGAAGCCACAGAAATCATGTTCGAGTGCCACCTGTATCCCTCGCATCACATTTTGTCCACCCCTGATTTTCAGGACTTGTGATCTTGCCACACAGGGTAAATCATACTACTCAACCATTTATCATACAGCATATATTATGTCATATAGGTGTTGGCTATTATTTTCTCTAAATAAATTTGTTCTTTGATCATTCTCCAGCATACATAGTGATAGCCTTACAATAGCAATAGTAATTACACTTATATACTGCCCCATAGCACAGAGCACTCTGTGGGTGGTTCATAAGGTATTGGCATTATGGCATTTTTGCCCCCAACATACTGAGTACTCTGTTCTCAATTATCCCAGAGGGCAGGACACATAATGGGCTCAAACTAAAGGAAGCCAGATATACGGTAGGCTGAATCTCATGGAAAATGTCTTAATGGTTAGAGCCAGTGGTGGGCATCAGCAGGTTCACACCAGTTTGCCACGCCAGAACCGGTAGCAGAAATTATGGCTGGCCCCACCCATCCAAGTTTTGAAATAAAGTAGTGCAATGCAGGGCTTTCCCCCTGGCCATGGCCACCATACCACGGCCAGTGTGCTAGTATTTTTTTTTTGAGCCCACCATTGGTTAGAGCAGTACGACAATAGAACTAACTGCCTCAAGCAATCACTGGAAGCATGCAAGAGAAAATTGGATAATCATCTGTCAGATCTACTTTGACTTGGAGTCCTGCATTGAGCAGGGAGTTGGACTCATTAGCCTAAAAAGGCCCCTTCCAACTCATTGAATCTTTGATTCTGTTATGTTTATGAAGGGTATGTACACTACAACTTTAAAACAAATTAAATTTTATATCCTTATAGACAGCAGTTGGAAAATGAAAAGAAGAAGAGAGAAACAATTGAAAAGGAGAAAGAGCAGATGTTAAGGGAGAAAGAAGAATTGATGATGAGACTACAGGAGTATGAAATGAAAACACAGAAAGCAGAAAAAGGTACTATTTGCATTTGTTCAGCAGAAAATAAAATCTCCTATCTTTTTAGATATCCAGCGTAGCAGTGTGTTTACAAACCAGAATACATTAAACAATACTGTTCCATAACCATTTCTTGATTTTTTTGGTTTACATAAGTATACAGAGAAACATGTTCATAGAGCATGCTGACCGCACTTGAATAGACTGATGGAGAAGGAGAAACAACTTCTAAATGCTTCTTATTTCTCCTCTATATCACATTATTTCTCCTCTGTATCCCACGTTTTAGTATAAACATAATAATTGTGCCTGTGGTTTGCTGTACACTTTGATTTGAATGCTCTGACATATGTAATTGATATATGAAGTCCAATTATGTAATATCTGACTTTAACCTGTACCATAATAGTATTTAGAACAGGGGTTCTCAACCTTTTAATCTGCTGGCCGGACCACGCCCCCTCAAACAACTGAGAGGGCCAGACTGGTGATTCCCACCCCTGCTGTAAATGCTGCCGTAAAATGTGTCCGTGGCTGTCGTAAATGCGTTTATGACAGCTGAGGGCGCATTTACACACATTTATGACAGCCGTAGGCACATTTACCACTGTCATAAATGTTTCCATTTCCAGTGGCGGCGGCAGCAGTGGGCCACATGAAATTGTGCCGCAGGCTGGGTCCGACCTGTTGGCCGTAGGTTACGAACCCATGATTTAGAATCTATGTTTTGCCTGTATTCCTATTGTCATCACTATGTAAAGTGATGATTTCATTTCAAAGTAGAAAGTATTGTGTATAATGTAAAGGAACAGATGTTGCCATTCTGAAAGCACTGCCCTATGGACCTCAAGTACCTATTTACTGGTGTATAAGATGCACTGGAAAATCAGCGTGCATCTTATACTCCAGACTGGCAAATAACATATTTGCCAGTGAAAACACGCACTTCTCCCCCTTAAAATACACCAGAGAAATGTAGTGCATCTTATATTCTGGTGCGTCTTATACACCGGCAAATACAGCATATACTGCTTTGGCTTAGTATCATTTTTAGGGTCATGCCTTACAAAAAGCCAACAGTTTAGTCTAGAAGTGACTTTTGACTTTCTTTCTTTTAAGAGCTCTCAGACCAAATTGCAAAAGCCCGGCAGCTGGAGGATGAAAGGAAAAGGGCTCAGGAAGAAGCTGAACGACTAGAAAACGAGCGTTTGTCTGCTCTGCAAGCTAAGGAAGAACTAGAGAGGCAAGCGGCCGATCAGATGAAGAGCCAGGAGCAACTGGTGTGTATCCCAAGGCTTTTGGGAATGAAAATTGGAAACCTGTATGTTATGTATGTTAACTGTGTTTTCTGACAGGAGCAGAATGTATCTTTTCTCATGTATCTATTCTTATGCAAATAAGTGGATCAAAATATGCACACTGGGAATGGGCTTGTTGTATTATTGTTACTGTTACTGTTTAAAGTGTATATAAGTCCGAGTTTTGCCACATCCAAACTGTGTTCAAACCCCACTGATAAAGAACTGAATTTCACTACTTCACTCATCTGCTTCTTCATTCCCTGAACACGAAACTGGCGACGAGGATAGGATGGCATCCCCACACAGCAGCAACAGCAGCCCATTTGACCCAGCGTGTCCAGAGAAATGGGCAACATACGAACACCGATTCTGCCATGCAATGGCCTTGCAGAAGATCACCGACGAAGACCAGAAGCTCTCCTGTTTCCTCACTCAGTGCGGTTCTGAGACACTTGAGCTGGCAACCCACATTGTTCTCCCAAGGGTCGTGGATGTGGTGCCACTCGCAGAAATCATGTCTGCACTGAGGAAACACCTACAGCCAGAGGTCTCGATCTTCCCGGCCAGGGTGGCCTTCCACAGAAGGGAGCAGCGACCTGGGGAGTCCATTGCAGACTACTACGCCACTCTGCGCATTGCTGCCGCCCCGTGCAAGTGGGACAACATCGAAGAAGCACTCCGGGACCATCTTCTTGCCGGCATGAGGGATGAAGATGCTCAATGTCACCTCATGATCAGGAAGACACTAACTTTCAAGGCTGTCCTAGAAGAGCCGGTAGCATCTGAGGCCGCACGGTCTGGCATCAAAGTTTTCCGGCATCGCCACTCCACCACCAGTGTCACCAACTCAGCTGTGCAAGCTCAGCAAAATTCATCTTCATCCTCCTCAGCTTCGCCTGGTTCCACCTCTTCATTGGAGTCCAGCAACGCAGAGGGAGAAGTCCGAGTGGTCCGATGAGAGCACCGTGACGATCGGGAGAAGAAATTTCTTTGCAAGTGTGATGGCTGCGGAGCCCGGCATGACCGCAGGAAGTGCCCCTTCTGCACCGCAGAATGCCACAACTGCAGGCGACAGGGGCACATTGCTAAAGTATGCCAACAGCAAAAGCAAAGAACTCCAGCACCTGAGTCCAAGAAGAGTCATCACCACAAAACGTCCATCGCCAAAGTGTCACCAGAGCCTGAGCCGTGCCAAGTGGGCATCGTCAGCGAGCATTCCTTCGCAGACCTGAGCCTGCAGAACGTCCCCTTCAAGATGGAGGTGGATTCAGGTATTACCTTCTCCATAATCCCACAGCGGGAGGTTTTGAGAATTCCCGCTGCCTCTCGGCCCAAGCTCAAATCTTTTAAAACTTCCCTCTGGGATGTGCAAGGTTGCCAGATTCCGGTCCTGGGGGTGGGAAATTTCTTGGTCAAATTCAAAAACATTCGCACCTCCTTGCCATTGGTTGTAGTTAAGCAGGGCACTAACTGTCTTATTGGGACCCAATGGTTTAGGCCCCTGGGAATCCGGCTTTCTGGCATTCACGCAATAGATGCTGTCCCAATCCGGGACATATGTGCTACACATCCTGAGGTGTTCAAAAAGGGTTTAAGGTTATACAAAGGACCCCCTGTGGACTTTGAGCTTGACCCAACCATCCGGCCCATCCGGATGAAGCCACTCCGGGTACCCTTTGGCTTTAAAGGAGAAGATAGAAGCTGAGCTGGACAAACTGATGGGGCAGGGCATCCTAGTGCCAGTGGACTCTGCAGAGTGGGAGACACCACTAGTGACTGCTTTGAAAAGTAACGAGGAGGTCAGGATATGCGCTGACTACAAGTGTACCATCAATAAAGCTATTCGCCCGAACACATATTCTGTGCCTGTGGTAAGTCACCTTCTTGCCTCCTTGCATGGAGGAAATTGCTTTGCAAAACTTGACTTTGCCCAGGCTTAACTGTGTCTCCTGCTGCTGTCGTAGCCCAGACCATAGTAACGCATAGGGGGGCATTTAAGGTAACTCGACTACAATTCGGGATGAATGCGGCCCCCGGAATATTTCAATCTCTTGTAGAACGTATTTTAAAAGGTTTGCCCGTGTCCTGCCATATTTTGACGATGTCCTGATCACCGCTAAGGACACTGTCGAACTAGCGGCCAGGCTCGATTGCGTCCTCTCACGTTTCGAGAGGGCCGGTCTACGTCTCAGAAGAGACAAATGTGTGTTTTTGGCACATGAAGTGGAGTTCCTGGGGTACCGAATTACACCCCAAGGTATCATGCCCTCTGACTCCAAGGTGGCGGCCGTGTGAAATGCACCCAGGCCAAAATGTAAAGCCAAATTACAATCATTTCTAGGATTGTTAAACTTATATCACGCTTTTCTCCATCGCAAAGCCTCAGTTGCCGAACCATTACATCGGCTTCATAAGAATAGATACATGAGAAAAGATACATTCTGCTTCTGTCAGAAAACAGTTAACATACATAACACTGTATGAATATTGAGCACCTGAGTCTGACTGGACATTATGTTTGGGGCACTAAATCAGTTCAGCACTCCTACCGTAATGTAGATCTGATTCATCCACAATTATGTGAGTTTGTACTTCTGAATAGCAAGTTTGAGAGTAGGGAGAATAATAGGCTTTTTGTTCTTAAAAGATGAAACTTTATTTTTCAACTCCATTTTCCCAGTAGCATTTTATACCAGCTAAAGTTTCAAAGGAAATCTGCTTGTAGAAAATAGGTTGCAATAGTGTAGATTTTATGATAATAGGGATGTAGCTTTGGCCAGATCTGCCTTTCCCAACAAATGGCAAAGCACTTTACCCAGCCGCCACCAATTAACCAGTATTTCAGTTCCAGAATGCAACCCTGATTTTTAAAATGAGAACACAAATCCATCTCAAGCTGCAATTACATTTGGTTTGCAGCTTATGTTCAGAATAGGAGATCACATGGAGATTGCAGGTTGTTTCAGTGCCAATGCCTTTCCTTGGATCCTGCCCTCTGCCAGTCCTCATGTCTCCTTTTATGATTCATTGTAAATCCATTAGGCCTATGATCACAAACCTTAGCACTCCAGGTGTTCTTGGACTTCAATTCCCAGAAGCCCAAGTCAGCACTCCTGCTGATCAGGGCTTCTGGGAATTGAAGTTCAAGAACACCTGGAGTGCCAAGGTTCACCACCACTGCATTAGGATATATAAATTTGTTGCACAGCATTAGGGGAAAGGGACAGTTTTCCAAAAATTTCCATAGAATACAAGCATGTTGCAGAAACAGATAAGTCTGCTGTATTTCATCAGAATTGCTTCATTTTCATATTTATTTTTACTTATTTTTTTCTCTGTGCAAAGGGGATCTAGCGGTAAACTATTGCAGGCGCACCCCCCCCAATAACGGACACAGACAACATTGAAAGTGGATAACAGCATAGGGCCACATTTATTGATTCAATGCCCTAGTCCGAATTATAAATTTGCATTGGTAAAACGACCAATCATAATTCCTAAGGCAAGCAGGCCGAAGTAACACTGGTAAGGTACCACCCAAAATTGCCAACGGCAATTGGTTACAATGTATCAATTTGTATCAATTTGTTTGTTGACAACAAACAAATTGTTGACCGTAGTCAATAACTAACTTATGACCCCACCCTCTGACGCGTATCCGTGAAATCACAGGGGTGATGCATGCTGGTTAGCAATCATCATCACCCCATCGCCTGGTTCGTCGTTGACCGGACAACGTTTAACTAATTTATTCCTGTCTAGTGTTGTCCAGTCAATTGCGAACCTGCCGGATACTTGTGGGTCATACTGTTTACCTTACCAGTGCTACCCGCCAATGTGACCAAAGTCAACAGTAGAAACACAGAAAGCCCCCAATATCAAACCATAGCAACAGTGTGGGGTGGGCAAAAAAGCCAGGACCCGGAGCCAATATGGGTCCCAACCAAAAATTCCCACCCGGCCCCGAAGCGACCATAATATCACACTGTTAACTAGGGAGGGGGTGGAGGGGAAAAAACTTCTCCGCTCCGTCGCTGAGGTAAAATGGCAGCTTGGCTGCCTCGTGGCCACCCCTTTTATCAGGGAGCTGGCCACGCCCCTAACTACCCGGATTCTCTGTCCTGTGGGGGGGGCCCGCAAAGGGCGCGGCGGCCATTTTGGCGCCGCGCTTGCATTGCAGGCGCACCCCCCCAATAACGGACACAGACAACATTGAAAGTGGATAACAGCATAGGGCCACATTTATTGATTCAATGCCCTAGTCCGAATTATAAATTTGCATTGGTAAAACGACCAATCATAATTCCTAAGGCAAGCAGGCCGAAGTAACACTGGTAAGGTACCACCCAAAATTGCCAACGGCAATTGGTTACAATGTATCAATTTGTATCAATTTGTTTGTTGACAACAAACAAATTGTTGACCGTAGTCAATAACTAACTTATGACCCCACCCTCTGACGCGTATCCGTGAAATCACAGGGGTGATGCATGCTGGTTAGCAATCATCATCACCCCATCGCCTGGTTCGTCGTTGACCGGACAACGTTTAACTAATTTATTCCTGTCTAGTGTTGTCCAGTCAATTGCGAACCTGCCGGATACTTGTGGGTCATACTGTTTACCTTACCAGTGCTACCCGCCACACGGAGGGGCTTCAAAGAAGACCTGACGCCCCCCCCAGACCGTCAGCTCGGTCAACAGGCCTGCTCGCCAATCACCCAACAGGAGGTCCATACCTCCTCGCGACAGATGGACCCCATCCCCTGCATACAAGTCGTAATTTTGTAGACTAATATCGGGGTGATGACTAACCCGCCCCCAAGCCCTGTTGGCAAGAAACCGCGCCATTGCCTTATTGACCGCGCGCCTAGCGCGGTCAAGGGCCAGGAGGTTAACGCCCCCTCTGTAAGAATGGTGCGGGACAATGTCCGACCAAACCAGGGTTGTGGCAGGCCAGACATAATGCAAGTAGGCGAGGTCCTCGCGAATCGCATGCTTAAGCGATAAGCCGGTGACCTGGCCCAAATCATTGCCCCCCAGGTGGATGATTAGAATGTCAGGCGGGTCAGCACCCAGGCCAGAAAAAAGGAAAGGCCGCAGCTCCCGCCATAACATCCCTGGCTTACCATGCCATGCGAGACTGGCGTGGTCACCCAGTCCCAGTCGGGGTCCCCATCCTGTCGCCGCAGCGTAACGCGCTGCCCTGTGCACATAGCTGTGGCCCACCAGCCATACTGTCACCGGTGTAATACGACACCCAGGGTCTGTAAGAAAATTGAGAAAAAAGGCGGTAAGGTGACTGGATTGGTACTCATGGCGGGAGTGGGCGCACATAAAACTGAAAACATTGCGAGCCCCACCTTCCCATGCTGCGTATGTCAGCCCCAGAGTACCCAAAAGCAGCTGCTGTAGAGGCTGCACCAATCCGGAACGAATGTGTGCCATAACGGGCACCTGGGAGGCCCACCCTGGTGAGGGCTCTGGCTGTCACCTTCCAAAACTGAAATTTAGTAAGGGGAGACCCATCTTGGTGACAGAAAAACGGGCCATGGTGCATGCCACGCAGTGCCAGGAATTCCTGTAGGGCACCAACCGGACAGATGTCTGCCAAAGAACAACGTAGCAGTCTTACACCACTGCCTACGCCATGCTGATCTGTTTTAGAGGAGCGTATCCTCAACTGGGCCCAGTCTTTGGCTACATAGACATCTTCGAGTTCCAGTGCCCTACCACTTGCATCCGCCTTAGACAGCATCACGAGTTCGCTGACGCGGAGCGCTCCAAAAAATGCCACCGTTGTGGCTGCGTGAAAAAGGGCTGCCTCATAATGATCAAAACAGAGGCCAGGCCAGCCCCGGGCCAACTGGGTAAGAACCCCTGGGGAAATAGGGTGCCGATCATCCGGGCAACGCCCGCGCTCGCGCACCCACCCCTCCAAAACGTGTCGCACACGGAAGTCAGAGGTGGTATCCACATGACCTCCCACTTTGGCCATAAAAGCCAACGCCGAGAGCTTGGATGCTATGGTGCGAGGTGCAAGGCCCTGTGCGTGCAGGTGAACCATGAACCGCAGAACATGGTCCACCGGGATGGGTCAGGTCTCTGGCAAGAGAAATTGAGTAGCAAATGCCCTATAAGAATTGAATGCTTGTTGATACGCCTTACGCGTGCGTGGCGCTAGTGACAGGCCAATCGCCCGGTTCACCTCTCCTTGCCAATAGTCCACATCTCGTCCGGGAGTGGCGAGGGAAATTCCTCCGCATCCGGGGCCAAGGCGCGGAACCGGGAGATCTGCAGGCGGGACAAAGCGTCAGCAATATCATTATTAATCCCTGGGACATGCCTGGCTCTGAACAAAACGTTGAGGCGCAGGCAGCGCAGCACAAAATGGCGCACTAGGTCCATGACCCTGGGCGATTTGGAAGTCTGTGCATTGACAATGTGGACAACAGCAGCATTGTCGCACCAGAAATGCACCACCGAATTAGCCCACAGTTCGCCCCATAGCATCAAAGCCCCCAGAATGGGAAAAAATTCCAGGTATGTGAGATCCCGCAGGCGACCTGTGCCTGCCCATGCCGGTGGCCACCCACCATAGGCCCACTTCCCATTGAAGTACATCCCATAGCCCAGGGATCCTGAGGCATCAGACTGGATCTGGAAATTGGGGGACTCCAGGAGGTCAGACCTCCAAAATGAGACCCCATTAAACTCCCTCAGGAATTGCAACCAGACGAACATGTCTGCCCTGATACCCCGGGTGAGCCTGACTCTGTGGTGTGGCCTGGATAACCCTGCCATGGCGTCGCATAATCGCCGAGCAAAAGCCCTGCCCGGTGCGACCACCCTGCAAGCAAAATTAAGGTGCCCATATAGCACCTGAAGTTCTCTCAGTGATGCTTTACGCTTGGCCAGCAATTCCGAGATAAGGGTCACGATCCTGGACACCTTATCACCCAGCAACCTAGAAGCCTGCACTACTGTGTCAATCTCAACCCCCAGGAATACTAGCTTGGTCGATGGGCCCTCGGTCTTTTCGGGCGCTAAAGGGACACCAAGTTCCTCCATTAGCGTCTGAAATGTGTTGAGGAGACGTGCGCACGTGTCCCAGCCCCGTTTACCCCCGAATAAAAAGTCATCCAGGTAATGGGCTACAGACCGGGACCCTGACCTGCGGACGAAAGCCCACTCTAGGAAGGTACTAAAACGCTCGAAGGCCGAGCATGAAATGGAGCAGCCAAAAGGCATGGCCTTATCAAAATAATATTCCCCCTTAAATTTAAAACCCAGCAACTCAAAGTCGCCCGGGTGCACTGGCAAGAGGCGAAAAGCCGACTTAATGTCGCACTTGGCCAGCAGGGCACCCGGGCCACACGAGCGGACCATGCGCAACGCATGGTCAAACGATGTATACCTGACTGAACAAAGGTCATCAGGAATAGCATCATTGACCGATCGGCCGGCTGGGTAGGACAAATGATGAATAAGGCGAAACTCACCCAGTGACTTCTTGGGGACCAAACCCAGTGGCGAGACCTTAAGATTGGGAAACGCGGGTACGGGGAAAGGTCCAGCGACCCTGCCCGCAACTAACTCCTTTTGAATGCTGGCCGCGGCCACCTCCTCCCTTCCTCTGAGGGATAAAAGGTTGGGGGCATCCTGGGGGGACCTATCACCCACAAAAGGGATACGAAATCCCTGCTTAAAACCTTGTAGAATGTACTCCCTGTCCTCCCCCTTCGGGTACGATGCGAGACAGCGCTCCAGCATGTCCACCTTAATTGGGGAGGGGGCCTTTTGGAGGACTAGCTCCATCCGTGGCAGCCTTTCCAGCCCACTGTCCACCCTTCCCTCTGCCTCGCGGCCCTCCAGGCTTGGGGCAAGCAGAGGCTGCGTGGGGGCCAGAGCATGTGGGACACTCATGCTTATACCTGCAGTTCTTTCGATTGCAGGAACCAATTGACGAGAAAGTCCAGCACAGCAGGCGGGCTGGAACCCCCTGCCCCGCCGCCTGGCGGGTAACCTGCGCTGGAGCCGCTCGCTGGACCGCATGTCCGCAATGGTATCTATACCCCGGGGCAGGGCGTGTAGGTGTCATATACAGAAGCCAAAGCCTCTGGCATGGCTCATCCCATCTCATCTCAGGGTGAAGGGGAATCCTCATACGGAATTCCTCATCATATGCCAGCCATGAGGGGCCCGGGAAATCGACCATCGCCCTGTATATGTTGTCCAAATATTGGACCATGGGGATAGCTAAATCCGGCCGCGCCCTCAGATATACCGCCATGTATATCAAATAAGCGGGGAGCCAGTTGGCCCAGGTACGCGGCGGCTTACGGCGGCGTGCCTGCTCCTTGTCCTTCTCATCCTGACCCTCCCTTTCTTCCTTGGTGGCCTCTCTGTTCAGGAGTGAGAAGATATCTACGTACTCCCCTCGCCATATCTTTTCCCTGGTAGCCTGTGCCAGGTGGTCACCCAAAGGCAAGGAATACCCCGCCGTCGGCAAGGCCGAAAAAGGGACAGCCGGCCTGGTAAAAGGGGCCTGAACTAATCCAGCTACCCCCAGGACATTCCCTGTAGTGTAAGGACCCATGCCCACCCCAGTGCCCAAGGTGGCAGTCGTCGTCGCCGGGTGGGTCGCTGACAGCGTGGCCCCCGCACCACCCGCGCGAGGCCAAGGCCATTGAAAGCCCCCCCCCCGAATTGGGAATGTGTGTGGATGTACTCGCTTGCACCGTATACTCACACGCTGCACCCCCGTGGGCCGCCCCCACCGGGGGTTCCGGCCCACTGGGGGCGTCGGAGCTCACGACCGACGTAGAGCTCATCACCGGGGCTTGACTCGCACCTGGTTGCTGACTGGGGAGCTGCGAGGCAGTGGCCGAAACCGCGCCACACGCCTGCAGCAGCTCGACCCTCCCCGCCGGCTGTTGTCCTCCAGCCGACAGCGTCCCAAAAGGAACCCCAAAAGGGGCACCCGCCTGACTGGCCCGCGCCAACGACGCCTCCAGGGCCGCAATGCGGGCCAGCAAGGTGTCCACGTTGACCATGGGCAAAGGGCCGGCCGGCCCGCCTGGCCCAGGCATGGGTACAGGTCCCTGTACCCCGGGCGCCACATATGGCCATTGGCCAGCACCTACTCCCGGCAGGGTTGGTGGAGAAACCTGCCAAGGCAGGGGGCCGCACCACCCCCCAAGGCTAGAGGGCCCCGGGAGAGGCTGCAGTCCAAGAGGAGTAGGCCCGACAGAGTGGGCAGGAGCAGGAGCGGTGCCTACCGCTCGTGGGCCGCGGGCCGGAACCCCTTCCGCGCCCGCGCTCTGATCACCCACCCCGGGCCAAGGGGCAATAGACCCCATTCCGCCGGCCCCGGCCGGGGCCGGCAAAGGTGGCTGCTGAGGAGGCGGAACCGCGGTCCTCCGACCTGGGTTTCGCCTCCTAACCCCACGAGCTGAGCTCGAAGCTGCCTTCTTCTTCGAAGGCATCTCCACCAAGAGCAAAAAGGGGAAGCCGGGAAGGCAGAGCCGCTACCAAAAGGCTTCCCGGTAAGCTAAAGAGCGACGGAGCCGCAGGAAAAAACTTCTCCGCTCCGTCGCTGAGGTAAAATGGCAGCTTGGCTGCCTCGTGGCCACCCCTTTTATCAGGGAGCTGGCCACGCCCCTAACTACCCGGATTCTCTGTCCTGTGGGGGGGGGCCGCAAAGGGCGCGGCGGCCATTTTGGCGCCGCGCTTGCATTAGTCCAGTAATGAGGTGATCTAGAACTTAACTCAGTAGTTTGTTATAGAAAAAAGTCTTTGAGGTGAATAGGGAGTAAAAACACAAGGGTTAGTGTTCTCACTGTCCAGAACCTTATGCTCAGTTGAGTATGTCACCATGCTTACCCTCATTGTGCTGATCAAAACTACTGATCATGCAGCAAAAACACCAGTTCAATTGCTCTGGCCATATAAAAAAGTGGAAGATCCCAGTGGCAGGGAAGGAACATTCTACATCTGAAGGAAACATTAAAAAGGCTGGGCTGGTTTGCATTGCCTTTTGCATCTTTTGATTAGTTTATTGAAAAGTTCAAATTCATCCTTTCTACTTCTGTAGCAAAGGGGGACTGGGGTGGCTTAGTAGCTAAGACACTGAACTTGATGACTAGGTTGACAGGTCAGCAGTTCGACCCTCGAGTGCTGCAAGATGGATTGAGCTTCCATCTCTGTCCCACTTCCTGCCGACCTAGCAGTTTGAAAGCAAGAAATTGCAAGTAGATAAATAGGTACCATGTGTTGAGGCATGCCTGCCACATGACCACGGAAACGTCTGCAGACACAGACAGCACTGGCTCTTTGGCTATAAACTGAGATGAGTACCGAACTCTAGAGTTGGATGCGACTGGCTTTCAAGCAAGGGTGACCTTACTTCTGCCGCCAATCTTGTACTATTTACCAATGTAGTTGCAACCTAAACCAGGTCGTTCCCCCATCCCTAGACAGACAGACTTCCTAAACACAAGGTATTTCACACTTCTGTAGGTTATATTAACAATCTTCTTTATGTGTATCACAAGGCTACTGAACTTGCAGAATATACAGCCAGGATTGCCCTTCTTGAAGAGGCAAGGAAACGCAAAGAGAATGAGGTGGAAGAGTGGCAGCACCGGGTAAGTTTGGAGAGATGAGTACAAGCATGCCATATTTTAAGCCAGTGGTGCCCAAACTTTTTGGGCTGCGGGCCAGTCACATGGTTCAAGGGACTGGTCACTTTGGGCCATGGGCCAGATCCAACCCCCAATGCCAATTCATCTGGCTCGTGAAGCCCTCATTGCTCCCGGAAGCAGAAGTAACGCTTAGCCGTACGGGTGCGTTTTACCTCCGCTTCTGGGAGCAACGAGGGCTTTGCAGGCCAGATGAATTGGCATTAGGGGCTGAATCCGGCCAGTGGGCCGTAGTTTGGCCACCCCTGTTATAAGGGGTTTACCAATTCTAGTCCTTCACAGATGTATTAAATTTTATTTTCTTTCCCACAGTTGTTGTTGTTGCAATTCCTTTTTTGTTCTTTTAATCCTTTAACTAGTAAACTAGTTTGCTCTTTTATGTCAGGCAGTTTACCTGAGAATATGGACTGCATGTTGCATATGTTAGTGTTTGTGTAACTTGCTGGAGCTGAGTGTGGCTAATTAACAACATACTGACTGCACAGTCTGGTGTCTAATGAGGTGTGCAACTGAGATGTGCCCTAACACCTTGCCATTTAGTTTTACACATACATGTGAACACAAGTAGAATTTTGATACATCTGCAGCCATAAGAGCATAAGAAGATCCATCCTGGATTGGGCCAAAGGGTCTATTGTTGTGATAGGGAACTCTGGTCCTCCAGATGTTTTGGACTTCAGCATTGCTCTACAATGGCCAGTTACAAAGAACTGTGGGAGCTGTGGTTGAGGGATTCAAATATACCCCTTCCCTAGTCTATCAGATCCAGTATTCTGTTCACACAGTTTCCAGTTGGATGCTTATGTTGGAAGTACAGTAAAAAAACCGACTTACCTATTCCTCAAATTACATAAAATTCGACTTACATAATGATTTTATGCTAAAACCACGTTCCGATTTACATCATTTCCTATGGGTTTGCTTCGAGTTACATAAAAATTCATTTCCCTGTGGGTTTGCTTCGATTTACATAAAAATTTCATTTTCTCTATGGGTTTGCTTCAAGTTACGTAAAAAACCGATTTAAGCAAAAACCTACGGAATTGACTTTTTTCGTAGGTAGGGGTTTTACTGTACTATCATAACTCATGGCCATTGAGCATGTTTGTCTGCTATAAATTTGTCTAATCATGTTCTCAAGCCTTCCAAAGATGTGGCCCAGCACTATATCGTGTGGTATTAGATTCCAGTTTTACATGGTCCTACAGAAAATGCGAGGGGACTATGTCTATGCGGCTACAGTGTACTTATTTAAGATCATTGTACACCACATGATAGGCAAATCTTAAGGTGATTTAAACAAAAAGATTAAAATAAGAGGCATGTGTAAAATATTGTTAACAGAACAATGGAGGAAAAAGCACCGTTGATTTTTGCAATCTAATATACGTAATAGCACCCGTGCAGTTCAAGGAGGTCTAAAGATATGTCTCTTTGTCTTCACTTCCTTAGCTGCTCTCTAATGTTGGGAGTAAGCCCCTCCTGATAAAGTGGACCTGACCTCTGAGTTGGGCAATCATAGAATTGTACTGTTAAGTATTGCATGGCAGCTTGCTTAAAAACAAATTCCCACTCTAGAGAAAGAATGTTAATAAAAATACAATGTATGAATTTGTTTCCTGGTTTCATTTTTAATAGGCTAAGGAAGCCCAAGAAGATCTTGTAAAAACAAAAGAGGAACTTCACTTGGTGATGACTGCTCCACCTCCTCCACCTCCACCTGTTTATGAGCCAGTGAACTTCCACGTTCATGATAACCTTCAAGATGAAGGGATGGAGTCATCTGGCTATAGTGCTGAATTCTCAAGTGAAGGCATATTGGATGATCGCAATGAAGAGAAACGTATTACTGAAGCAGAAAAGAATGAGCGTGTGCAACAACAGTTGAAGGTAACATTTCTAAGTCATCCATTTCTAAGAAATAGGACTTATTCAGATGTGTGTTTGCATTACCTAGTCCAGTGATGGTTAACTTTGGCACTCCAGGTGTTCTTGGACTTCATTTACCAGAAACCCAAGTCAGCACTCCTGCTGATTAGGGTTTTGGGGAATTGAAGTTCAAGAACATCTGGAGTGCCAAGGTTGGCCATCACTGGCCTAGTGTCTCTGAAAATTCAGAGAATTATCATTTGCTGGATTGTCTAGGCACAACTAGAAAAATGGATTGACCAAGTACTCGGTATGTTGCGCTTTCCCCCTACTATGTTGCTAAATGGGTTACTTTGCAGAGGGATAGATTAAATGAATAATACCTCTGCAGTACCCATATATCTGCAGAACAGAATACCTAGAGGTTAACTGTTGTGTGCCTTTAAAAAGAAGGACTTAAAAGGAAGGAGGCAAACACCAAGACAGCTAAGCAAGTAAATTGGGATTTGGTGATCTGACTGCCTTGGATACTGGATTGCTGGGTGTCCTGAAATAAAGGATAGGGACTTTGCTCTTGCCTATCTTTCTCTGCCATAATTCAGAAGTGATTTAAGGATCTCTGGTAGATCCCCTATTGACTTATGGTCCTGGTAGCCATTGACATTAAGCCTGAGATATCTAGACCCCTGGTGGTATAGTGGTTAAACTCCTGTACTGCAGCCAAAATGTTGTGAGCTTGATCCTGATGGGTCAAAGTTGACTCAGCCTTCCATCCTTCGGAGTTCAGTAAAATGAGTACCCAGCATGTTGTGGGCAAAAATGCTAATTACATTGTGAACCACCTAGAGCAGGGGCTCCCAACTTTTTCAAGGTGGGGACCGGGTCACGCTCTCTCAGTCAGCTTTGAGGGACGAGTGGCCATTTTTCCCTACCTACATGATTTGGGTGGCCATTTTGTCCCAACAGCTTCAAAGGGGTGGCCATTTTGTTTCCCAAATGCCCTTGGATTGGGGGGGGGGAATTGTGCTGTGTGTCCAGCCAACTAGCCTTAGGTTGGGAACCCCTGATCTAGAGAGTGCACTAAGCATTATAGGATGACATATAAGTCTAATTGCTATTACTAATTGCTGTTACTACATAGCTACACTATATTTGTTCATCACCTGCAACTGTTATGGCTTCCACTCAAAGATTAGAAGGATTGGCTTGTGTCTGGTTTGGACGAAATTGTTCTCAAAACAGTTTAAGTCTGGGATGCAGAATATGTATTATGATACTAAGCACCTTTCCTAAAATTTTCCTTAGGTAATATATAGTTATACTTAGCAGCTCTGTATGGATATTTAGTTGTTATTGAGAATGGAAGGTGACTGGCTGCAACTTTGCATTATAAAATATGGAAAGTGAATTAAGCACCCGTACAGTATAATTCTGCATACATGCAGGTATTCTGTGTTGTGTAACACCGTTGTTTAAATATTGTAGACACTGACCGATGAACTAGCCCAGGCCAGAGATGAAAACAAGAAGACCCAAAATGACCTCATCCACACAGAGAACATGCGACAAGGACGCGACAAGTACAAAACGCTGAGGCAAATCCGGCAAGGCAACACCAAGCAGCGAATTGATGAGTTTGAGGCTATGTAAACACTCATAGCAGACGGCAGACTTTGGGGAAGGCAGATTTTGAATGCAGATTTTTTTCTTCTTCCTGAAGGAGTCACTGAACAGTTGTAGGGGGGGAAATAAAACAAGTTGCCCTATCCATTAAACTATCAAATGCTATCTGAGTCTAGCTAATGAAACCATTAACTTTTTAGTGTATCAGGATAGCAGCCAAAGAGTTTCAGTCAAATCATGGTAATATTTGGTCTTATACTAGTGCCAAAAGGCCTTTTAGAATTGTTTCTTCTCTGTATGTTAACAGCATGCTATCTTATTACACTGCTTGAGTTCAGGCATCTCTACCGCAACAGGTGTCTCCCCAGGGAGGCACTGTTAGTAACCTATGCGAACTTCCTTGCTTATAAACACCACCAAGTTGTAAATCTGACATTGTCCATCACGTCTCCTCACCTTTTAATTGTGGTTATTGTAGAAATATCCCCACAGCGTCACAAAACCCTTCTCTTAAATTTAGCTCTGAGGGGACTTTTTAATTGCACTGTTAAACTGGAGAACCCCCCCCCCTTCCCCCACAGTGATCACTCAGAAGAAATGTATTGTAGGCACACTTACATGCCTTTCTTCCATAAGAATTATTAGTCAGGGATGTTGCTGGTCTTCAATATTATTGATAATAAGGTACTCCAGCTTAACCAATCAGCTGTAGCATAGTAAAAAATATATATATATATATATATATATATATATATATATATATATATATATATATATATATATATATATATATATATATATATATATATATATATATATATATATATATATATATATATATATATATATATATATATATATATATATATATATTTTCTAGGTTTGAAAAGGGAGGATGAAATTCTTTTGTTTTGTATATTTTGTTACTAATTTCAGACTTGATATTATGAGAATAATATGTAAAAGAATTAAACAGTATCTCTTAGTCTCTGGGGCCAGGCAGTGTAGGAAGCTGATTATGATCTAGAAAATATTTGTAAAGATTTTTTTACTTCAAAGAAAATTGTGATACATGCTTATGATTGAGTATATACAATTTCACTGTACCAATTTTTTCTAACAAATTTTCTAATTTTTTAAAAAATGATCTAGTTTCAGACTCCAACCATGAAGGGACTTGACTTTTTTTATTTTCTCTGTTAAGGAGAATTCCTATGAATTTTCTTCCCCACCATGCCCATCTTAACACATACCTGTCCCCCACCCCCCATACACACAAACATTCCCATCTCAGACTTTGGAAATCTGCTAGAATTTCAGAATACCATACATCGCTCTACATAGAACTTTCTGTGCTGCTTTATACTCAAATGTTTAAACCTTTGTATCATGATACAGTGTTGTGGGTGTATTTCAATGTTTTTGTGCAATTCACCCACAAATAAAAAAATCTGCTAGGCAATGCATTTGTGAAGTACTGTGTGATTTTATTTTTCTGCTGAGAAATAATTTTTTTCCCCTTTGTAAATAAAAGAGACATTGGAACAACTGATAATGGCACTTAGGTACATAACCAGTGATGCACTGTGAAAAATCTTACTACCCACTCGGTGGGTGTGGCTATCTGTGGGCATGGCCTCAAACACCACACCACGCCACACACCCCCAAGGAGAAAAAAAGAAACCTACCTTGCTCTCTTTCTTCATGGAGGTGAGGAGGACAGAGGAGTCCCAGAGAAGTGATGCTGCTGGGAGGTGAGAGGGCGGGTTGGTGGGCTGACCACCCCTTCCCAGCACCACTGGAAACGTATTCCTGCTGGTGGCATTGCTGGGAGGTGAGCGGCCGGGTTGGTGGGCTTGCGTGGCTGGCCTCCCCCTCCCAGCGCCGCCGGAAACGTGTCCCATTTGCCTCGCCCGGGGCCGAAGGCACAAGGGAAGTGCGGATATTAAAGTGTGCCTTCAGCCCTGGGCGAAGCAAATGGGACGCGTTTCTGGCAGCACTGGAAGGGGGAGGCCGAGGGGTGGGCGTGGCCAGCCAAGTGGGTGTGGCGTGGAATTTCTACTACCAGTTTGTCAGAACCGGCCACAGGACCACACTGTACATAACACAACCCATCTGCCAACCTCAAAGGCAATGTTAAAGCAGATTGTTTGAAGAAAAAAAATAAGGAGCAGAAATAACTATCTTGAAGGTAGACAGATACCATAACTGCCATCAGTTCAGTCCCTGACTTCTGTGGTTAAAAAAAATCTTGGACAAGAGGATATTTATCTTAAATGTAAGGAACAGCTGCCAGTCAGATAATACCATGCTAGTTGGATCAGTATTAGGTAGCTGTAGACACTGTGAAGCTATTTTCTTTCTAAAGGTCAACTTTCCAGAAAGGTCTGGGTGTCTTTCATTCCAGCTCCTTATCTAGACTGAAATATAATATACTGTACTGTGGTTTTCTTGTACATTCTATGTAAATTATAATTTTAACTTGAGTAATTCTTCTCTTGGGCATTCAAGAAACAGGGTGAATAGCCATTCACTGAAATGTTTTGACTCGCCTTACAAATGTCATTTAAATTAATGAACCAACTATATGTTCCAACTACCAATTGGCTAAGCATAAATGCTAAGCATCCATGCTTAGAAAAGCACATAGAGATATTGAACATAGTAGTCCTGCTACAGTGAAATAACAGCAGAAAACTAACAATGAACAAGTGGGAAACAAATGTGGAAAAGAAAACTACATTGGGACAGAATGAGATGTCGCGTCATACAATCACCATAATTCACCCCTGCAGTTTATATCATGGAAGCATTACATCAGACAGACAAACTCAGCTGTCCAAATTTCCAGTGCTGTGACCTCTTACTCCACAGGTCCCTTAGAGGCATCTCATTGGAAGAATATTTAATTGTATAATAGTATCTTAGAGAATCTGCCCCTTTTAATGGGTTATGTTAGAGGTAGGTCTTACACTAAGCCCAGCTGCAGGCTAAATGGTCTTTGAAAATTGCAGAAAATAATGACATCATGCAAGCCAGATGGACTGTGTTTTCCAGCAGGATAACTGGTGCTCCTTGTATTGAAAATTAGTATAACTGAATTCCCAATCTAATTTCACTACTTTGATTTTGTGATTGGAGGTTTTCAAATATGATCTGGCTATAATATTCAACCCATTTCCCAGAAACATCAATGAGCTTATAAGATATCTTGCATTTCTAGCTGGGTAGAGGCAGTGCAGGTGGGGGACAGATTCAGAGCATTGTAAGATTCTATTACAGGCAGAAGGAGAGATTTTAAAAATCTGATTTGTTTATTCATGACATATGTTTTTCGAGTTAATATAACTATAATACTTGTTTGGGCAGGCAATGGCCAATGCTACAAAATACACTTTGTTCATTACAGCAAGAAATACTCTGAAATTGACAGTTCAGAATTTTAATGCAGAAAGTTGAGGGAACAATTGAAACGCTACGTCTGTCGATGTATCTGGATTGCTGAATGTCTTCTCCCACTGAAGACACGCTTGAGAGCTTTTGTCTACTATGCCTGTTGTTGTTTCTGCAAAAATAAGAGAGTGTAAGCCAGCTTGATTCTGCCATTTTCAGTTGATTCTGTTGCTTTTATTTACTTTATACATCCTAACATTTCTTGCCCTGTATAGTACAGGTCAATGCTTAATTGTAATTCACTGAAGAATCAGATGTAGGCTTTTCACATTTACAAAATCTTTGAAAATGCATCATTATGTTTGCAAAACAGAGCATATCTCAGCTGAAAAAGCTCTTGGGTTGTAACTGAGAAAACAATTTTAAAATCTCTGTCTGCTTTTTAAGACCAAGAGTCAAGAAAGAAAGATATAAATCCAAAATTAATTTTAAATGCATCAATAACGTACAAGTAATCGCAGAGAGAAATAAATACATGTGTGAACTTTGCATAAAATAAGTAAATACAGGTTATAGACCAGTGATAGCGAACCTATGACACGCGTGCCAAAGGTGCCATGCAGAAGCGTCTTTGTTGGCACACATGCCATCAAGGGTAAGCTCCATCCCACCAGCCAGCCAGCACCAGTAGCAGCGCCACTTCCCCACTACCCCGCTCCCTTCACCAATGGGGAGGCAAGAGTGGAGGCTGAAATCCTGGTCAGGAGGTGGTGGCAGGGACAAGGTAAAGTGACAAGACACCCCCTCCTAGGAGTCAGGTGTACCTGTGGGGGGGAGCTCTGGGAGAGCACCAGTGGGGTGGGGCAAGTGCCCATGGGGGTGGGAGCAGCCACAGAGGGGGTGGGGAGTGCCCACAGAGTGGGGGTGTACCCATGGGGATGGGGAGCATCTACAGAGGGATGCACCCACGTGACTTCACCAGAGGCATGCTGGCAATGTCACATAGGTGTGTGGGCACACACGGTGCCTCCCCATGCACCGCCTTCTCCTCAGGCAGTTGCTCTCTAAAAGGTTTGCCATCACTGTTACAGACAATTATGCTGTATACATGCATCCTCAACATACATCAGATCGAGAGTATGTTGTACAGAATATATACTTTAAGGGCACAGAAGCCAAGCATTTTATTAAGAACCATGTTTAGATTGTAAATCATAGAAGGCCAGATGCATTTTAAGAACAGACATCCTCATTAGTCAATTAGAAAACATCCTGCTTAAACTCCCCAATACTTCTCAAAATGCATTTAAATATGGGACATCAAAATTCTGTATCAAGGGGGAGGAGGGAGAAAACCTTTTCTTTCTCCTTCAGATCTGATGGAAATTACCAATGGTGGTCCAAAGCCAAAGTAAAGAGAGAGAAAACTTCTGGCTTCCACTTTCAAGAACTCTGCAATACAACAGAAGCCCAGAGCAGAATACAAACAAGTTTAAAACATGAGAACTTTTTTCCTGGGGAACTGGCCTCTTAAAGCATCATATTCAGAACCAGTGCTTTGAAATCACAATTGAAACCACAGCGATGCAATGATTAACTGGAAATTTGTTCACCTCACAAGGTGCCCTAAGTTCTGACTATTAAAACCACCTGCAGCTACCTTTCCTTTGTAATCAAACCATTCCAGTTCAAATGCCTCAGTAGTGGGGGTAAATTCAAAGATAATTGGAGTGAGAAGATTCAAGGCTGCTTCAGGATTACATGTGGGGGGGGGGAGTGAAAGAGTGTCTCTCTCACACACACTACCACATCTCTTTAACTTTGCCATTCTCTCTCTTAAAACTTTGACTACAGAACCTGCAACTTCATCAGTGAGCCAGGATGGTTTCTCGACTTCTCTATTTCTCTTCATAACCAGTTATCTGCCATTCCCAGTCCTGATATTACTGGAAAACGTACCTTTTAAGGCTATATTAATAGTCCAATAAAGGTATTCCCAAGCCTGTTTTTTATTTAATTTTGCACATGGTTGAGAGTTATGGTTTTGTTTTGTTTCTGTGAATAGTAGAATGATTGAAGGATACTTCTTTCACTACACTTTGTACAGTAGTTGTTGCCACATAATTAAGATATATACTGTATTCCATTTCGTTTAAATCATCTGCAATGCTATGCAAGCTGTTTACTACATAACTCTGTTTGCCCGTTGACCTGGGTTTGAAGCTGCTAATTGGTCCAGCTGCTAATTCATTTGTGTCTCACCACTTTTTAATTAAATGGGTCTCTGGCAGTAGCAAAAGAATGGATACCACAGAGGTAGTGCCTAGTAAAACACAAAGCAAGCTGTGAGCAATTCCAATTAGTGTTGCTAATGGCATGTCAGTATCCTTTGTCCTTTTGATTGTTTGCCAAAAAGAAGATTATTATGAGGACAGCCAGGAGAAATAATAATGGAGGATATAATTGGCTAATGGAGTGAGCAACAACCGGGTCAGTGATTCTCAATGAATATGGTAGGCCTCAGTTGGAAAATGCAGAGTATTGCTGAGGAGACTAGACTTCCATAGCAATTCCATCCTGAGATGTGGGCTAACTAAGCCAGCAACAGTGTGATAATCCTTAAGTCTATTAGTTGGGCCTACAAGAACCTTCTTGCCTAGCTCCTAGATGCAGCTGTGCTTCAGACTGCTCCTCAACCAGAAAACTAGTATCTAAAAGGCCACGGGCTGAGAAGAACTGCTCTAAAATTGTCTTTTGGGGAGGGGGGGGCAAGAGGACACGTTTTCAAATTACAACAAAGATGATTTTAGTAATTCTCTGGGAGAACAGTTACAAGATACCCCACATCATAACAGACAGACTGGCATGGAAGATGATGGTGAACTTTTCTTCTGCATCAGAGAAATCTTTATGCAAATACTAAATATCCAAATGACAGGGATGATTTGGACTTCTGTATCACCTCGTGGTTGGAATAGGTAACTTTTGAGAGCCATTACAGTACTCTAAGATATGTTTTATACTCACTTAACTTTACTAGACAAAAAAGTTTGTATCAAATGTTAGGTATCTATTGTATATTTGGTTTTAAAATATGATAATGTTGGAAGATACAAAGATTAGTCAGTTACCTTTGCTTTGAGCTGATACCAGTTGAATGACTGAGCTGAATTGTCTTCAAAATCCCAAGATTCAAATGGTATCATCACCTCTCCAAGGAATACTCGATAACTAAAAGTGCCAGCGTGCCACACAGATACTTGAAGTTGTCGGGTTTCCAGCTGGGAGTATTCAACCTTGTACTGTGAAGACAAACAATTCCACAGGTATAAGGCATAAACTCAGTGACACTCATTTTATGGCATTGGAGCATAAAATCTAGTATATTATATAGTTCATTAAAGTACTTCTGCTAATAATCATTTTAAAAAGTAGCTTTACAAGTTCAAAACTGACCTTTCTGATTAGTTCTCAATAAACTACTGGATGAAAAATTACCCAGGCCATTTGACAAACAAAGGGTGAAAGGAAAGTTAAATGAAAGAGGGAAACATGAAAGAATACAAAACTCTCATGTAGCAATTTTTCATTTAAATGGATCATTCATTTTTAAGAACTTTTAATTTAGACAGTGACAAAAGAACATAAAAACAAAGAAGAGCTCTTTTTTAAGTTGCATCCCTACTAATTGGAAAGACAAACCTAACAGATCTATACCTATAAAAAGGCCCCTTAACCGTTGGGTTTGTTCAAAGGCTCCTGCACCAGGCCCAACTATCCCCAACCTAGCCCTCCGCACTCATTGTAACCCCTGCCTTCCCAACGCCGTGGGGTTTTGGTGGTCGCCAGTGGGGCAGCCACCAAACGAACGCAACCAAAAAAATTTCTACGATTCCCAGAATCCTCTGTGCTGTGCAACCCCTCAGCCAATCAGGCTGAGGGATGCAAGCACATTGGAGGCTGGGAACGCACGCGCTGACTTAAAAAAATGCCGGGAGCTGGAGGGAAAGACAGACTTTGAAAGACCCAGCCAGAACCGGCAAAAGCTAAGTGCGGTTGGTGGGGGTTAGGGAGTGGGTGGGTGAGGCACGGCCCCAGTAACCATGCCGCCCGCCCCCACCTAGCCCCCCCTCCCTGACCCCCACCGACTGCACTTAGCTTTTGCTGGCTCCAGCTGAGTCGCTCAAACGCTTTCCCTCTTGATGCGGCCTTCTGCATAGGGAGAAGCACCGGTCTCTCCTTCATCCCTGCTGTGGGTGATGTGGCCTGGGCTGGAGCACCTCCTGGCCTACCAGAAAGAAGGACTCGCTTCTCTCTGGGTTAGCTGGGAATGAAAGTTCCATTCCCAGCCAATCCAGAGAGAAGCAAAGCCCCTCTGTGATGGAGATTAGTTCTGCAGAGGTGCTGCAGAGAGGGGATTCCCCCAACCACCACCCCCCGGAAGGACACCCTGTTATTAAAGTGAAGAAACCAAGCGGTTTCTTCTCTTTAAAAATGGAGTGTTTGGGAAAGGGGGTGGATTCAATCCCCTCTCCCTGGTCCCCTGGCTTTGGTAGGTTGGGAGACAAAAGGGGTCTGTCCCCCCAACCCTTCCAGAGCCAGGGGACCCTGCAGAGAGGGGATCCCCCCGCAGGACACCCCATTATTAAAGAGATGAAACCAAGCGGTTTCTTCTCTTTAAAAACGGAGTGTTTGGGAGGGGGTGGATTTGATCCCCTCTCCCGGGTCTCCTGGGTACAGAATGGTTGGGGGGACAGACCCCTTTTGTCCCCCCAACCCTTACAAATCCAGGGGACCAGGGAGAGGGGATCGAATCCACCACACACACCCAACACTCAATTTTTAAAGAGAAGAAACCGCTTGGTTTCTGCTCTTTAATAATGGGGTGTCCTGCAGGGGGATCCCCTCTCTGCCTGGTCCCCTGGGTTCGGGGGGTGTTGGGGGGGACAATACACACACACACACACACACACACACACACACACACACACACACACACACACATGCACGCTGCTTCTCTCTCTCTCTCTCTCTCTCTCTCACACACACACACACACACACACACACACACACGAGACACTCCTGCCTTGCCAGGAATTTTTAATGTGTGTGTTGGTGGATGGAGTGATATTGTATGGGTGGTGGTGGTTGTGCACACCCAAAACCACCCCTAACCACCAACACACACTTTAAAAATGCCCTGCTGGCCGGGCACAAATATGCTAGTGGTCTACAAAAATGCATCACTGTTGAAACAGTAGCAAATAAGGTATGTTCCTTGACTGCAATAGGAAGAAGGAAATACAGTGGAACCCCTCATAATGAATGTTCCGTTTAATGAAAAATTCGTATAACGAAGCATTAATTATGCAAAGGCGATACCCTGGTTAACAGAAACCCCGTATAATGAACATTTTTCCCATTATGTGGGGATCTCCCATTGGATCCGCATAGTGAAAAAAACCACATAGTGAAGAGCTGTATGGAACAGAGCTTTTTCACTATGCGGGGTTCTACAGTGTCTATATAAGGGTGCAGTGAAGCCAAAATCATACATGAAGTGAGAAGCCACATGAAATATCATTTTGCTATTTCAAAACTGTGGCAATTTACAAAATGGTCTCTTGGAGACACAGTAAGAATGAAAAGCCAGCCAGCCTTTTCTTTAATTCCATTGCACCAGGATGGTATATTTCATGTACAACCTATTCAGAAGTAAACCTACAATGAAGGCATTAATGGCACTATCACTGTATTCTATTTACCATCAAGTTACTTCCTTATAGCAACCCTATGAATGAATGATCTGTTGTCTTTAACATTCCTAAATAAGTGTAGCAAACTAAAGGATGTGGCTTCCTTTATTCAGTCAGCTTATTTCATGTTACGCCTTCATCTTTTCCTGCAACTTCCCAATTTTCATTGCATTATTTTCTTTTCCAATGAATCTTGTCTTCTCATGATATGCCAATAATGTGGATCTGTAATGACAGCTCAGGCTTCATTTTATCTAGAAATCACTTATTTATCATAGAGGTCCATGTTATGCATAAAACTCTTCCTCAATTAATGAACTGTTGTTGTTTTCTCAGCTATCTTCATTGTCCAGTTTTCATATTTGTACTAATACTAACTGGAAATATAGCATTGATGATTTTGATGTAAATCCCAAGTGATATGCCCTTACATTTAAGGATTTTTTTTTCAAGTTCCTTCACAATTATCCTTCCAAGTCCCAATATCATTCTGATTTCATGGCTGCAGATCTCTTCGTTGTCAACATTCAAATTATGTAACTTCTACAGTCAATACTTCTGTCTTCTTTATAGTTGACTTTATTATTATTATTATGCACACTGAGTGCACTTTAGTGCGGAGGTCGGGTACAGATGTAATTAAGAATAAATAATTGTAGCTCCACATTCATAATTGAGGAAGTAAAGATGAGGTCTCTAAATGCCACACTAATGACACAGAGCAGCCAGATGTAACAAGATCTCCTAATGCTCTTTAAAGTGATAGCTGACACTTTTCAGTGAATACGCCCAAAGAGCATTGCTGTATAAGATAGTCACCAGAAAAAGAGGAAGTATACCCAGTGCATTTTATTCCTTTTTGACTAGAGAAGTATTTAGTCTAATTTGCATATCATTGTATGAGATGCTCCCTTTAGCCTTAATACAAAGAGACATTGCTCAAGAGCAAGAGTTCTCAACCTTTTTAAGCCAGGGACCAAGTCACACTCCCTCAGACAGTTTTGGGGGCCGGATGGCCATTTTGCCCTTCCTCCACCACATGGCACTTCCTGGTGTGGTGGAGACGGTGGGGGAGCACTTGAAATTGTGCCATGGGCCACATCCAACCCACAGGCCACAGGTTGAGAATCCCTGTTCAAGAGGTTAAAAGACTGTCCACTGTAAGAGATGCAGTTGCTGTAGACCCATTTTTAATGGCACAGGTTTTTAATTTTTAGTGCAGTCTTTGACTATAGCACAATTCAACTTTCAGTAGAAGAAAAGTAACTTATGACTTCTGATCTGCAGCCATTTTATAGGGCTAGTTTCAGTTGTTCCTCTTGTTTTGATTGTACCTTCTTCTTCTTCTTCTTCTTCTTCAGGTGCCGTCTCCATTCCAGATATTGGCTATCATCATGGAGATAATCTTCCTGTTCTTAACTCCTCAGAACAGTTCTTCCGAGGACATGCCACAGCAGTCTCTCAGGTTCTTCAGCCATGAAGTCCATCTATGTCCAGGGCCTCTCTTCCCAGGGATCTTTCCTTGAAGAGCAAGTTGGAGTATTCTATATTTTATGTCATTCCTCGTGATATGGCCAAGGTATTGGAGCTTTCTTTGCTTAATGGTCTTAAAGAGTTCTTGTTCTTTACTCAATCAGTGCAATACTTTTACATTTGTCACATGGTCAACCTATGATATCCTTAGCAGCTGTCTGCATTTCGAAAGCTTTGATCCTCTTTTCAGATGCTTTAGTCCAGAAGTTCTCAACCTTTTTAAGCTGGGGGCCAGGTCACACTCGTTCATACAGCTTTGGGGGCAGGGTGGCCATTTTGCCCTTCCTCCACCACATGGCACTTCCTGGTGTGGTGGAAGCGGTGAGGGCCACATGAAATGGTGCCATGGGCTGGAGGTTGAGAACCCCTGCTTTAGTCAATGTCCAAGCTTTGACTCCATATAGCAACACTGGGAATACGTAACATCTCACTATTCAGATCTTTATAGCAAGAGTTAGATCTCTACTGCATAACAAATGTCGCATTTTTATGAAGGTGGATCTTGCTTTTTCTATTTGTATTTTAATTTCTATCTTGGGATCCAAATTTTTATTTAGCATACTCCCCAAATAGAAAATTTTATCCCCACCACCACCACCACCACCTTTTGATTCTTGTGTTCCTGGCATTAGCTTGCTGTGAGTTGGTGTTCTGCTCTGTGTTGTACCTGTTACTTGCTAAAAGCTAAGTGGATTTGATATACTGTGTGGTGGGGGAAGATTTTTCCTCAAACATAAAAACCTTGAATTAAGGGCCTTCACTGTCTCTTTTTTACAGAACATGTCACTTATGAGACGTTTACTCACAGCCAAACTACAACAGATACTCATCTTTGCATTAAGAAGTAGAGTTCCCTAAAATGCATCACTTTCATCAATGGAAAACAAATCACACGATCTGCTTCTGACTACCAGTCCAGTATCTCATGCAGTTTGATTCTAGGTCTGCCAAAAATATTTTCTGTGCAAAAGAAGATCCAGAGGTCAGAAGCCTGGATGCAAAACACTGCTTAACATACCTTTAACGTTTGTTGAAACAATGGGTCCAGTGTGTTCTTTTTGACAGAGGTCTTCCTTTTACTCTTAGCAGATTTATCAGGCAGCAAATAAGTTTTAACATACCTTGCAGTCAAAGATGGAGAAAGCAGTTAGGAGCCATGAGGGAGGAAGGGCAAACAAATAAGTCATATAGTTAGTAAAGGTCAAGGTTGCCCTTGCTCAAAAGCCAGTCGTATCTGACTCTAGGGTTTGGTGCTCATCTCTGTTTATAACCAAAGAGCTAGCGCTGTTTGCATCTGCAGACATTTCCGTGGACGTGTAGCAGGCATGACTAGACACCAGAACACACGGAACGCTATTTACCTTCCCACCGAAGTGGTACCTATTTATCTGCTTGCAATGTCTTGCTTTTAAACAGCTAGGTTGGCAGAAGCTGGGACCTCACTCCGTTGTGCAGCACTGGGGACTTGAACTGATTACCTGATGACTTTCCAGTCATCAAATTCAGTGTCTTAACCACTAAGCCACCACAGTCCCATACCGTATAGTTGCTACTAGGTTTTTTTTCTGCTTAATTCCCACACTGGTGGGTTTTTTCCTTTTTTCACTCATCATTTCTTTCCAACTGCCTGTCACTGACATCAGGCAACCCAGTCTCAAGACTCCCTGTAAAATACAAATCCCATTCCCACACATGTACAAACCCACGCACACCATCCCATATAATAAGAGTTTGAAAAGTTGCTGATAAACAAGCAATGAGTTGGTATTATTATGTCTTCAAGACCCTCAAAGTAGTTACTCTTTGTTTTATTTTGTTACAAAACTAGCTCTCTGTGGATCCGCGTGCCCAGTTGGCACGCATGGCCTCTGGCAGAGGTTAAACCTAGCGAGCACGCTCCTGGCCCCTGGCCCTTGCCAGCAGAGAGAAATTAAGGGGGGTGGATAAATGATAGGGTTTGATTCACCCAATTCCCTGACCTGAACAACGGCTCTGCTGAGAGGGCAAATCTCTAACCTCTGTTACGTATTAGGCAATCACTCACTCTGAGTGAAGCTTAATCTCTGGTGCAAATAGGAGTCATGATTGCCTTAGTCTAAGCCCAAAACAATGGTGTTGTTCCAGCCAGTGTTTGCCCGCACTAATTAACTTCCCCAAAAGAGATTTCCAATTAACCTGAGTAAATAGGTGATGTGATTCTCTGTCAGATAACCATCCTACCATGCACAGCCTTCTGCATAATATATACTGATGATTTTCCCTCAATAAATCACTGGTCTTCGCTCCATCTTGCCTCGTGTCGTTCCTTTGACCAGTCTCCTCCGGGACCTCAAGGGCCGCTTTACGGCCCCAATTCCTACATGTGATTCTCTGTCAGATAACCATCCTACCATGCACAGCCTTCTGCATAATATATACTGATGATTTTCCCTCAATAAATCACTGGTCTTCGCTCCATCTTGCCTCGTGTCGTTCCTTTGACCAGTCTCCTCCGGGACCTCAAGGGCCGCTTTACGGCCCCAATTCCTACATCTGGTGACCCCGACATGATCTACTCGAGAGTAAGCGACCCCCGAGCGGTCTACTCGTGAGTAAGCGATCAGCACAGCCAGGTTCTGCGCTTGAACCTTGTCCAATCGTCCCGGAGGACAGAGCAGCAGCCCCAGTCGGAAGCCATCCGATTGGGAAGACAGCTACGTGGTGAGGCATTACAGAGAGGCATCCTACAGCTTGCTCCCGACTTTCGCGGCGGCTTGCGCCAAAGGGAAAAATGCGTTCCGCTCAGGGCAGCTGTGAGCCCCTGACAGCGCAGTGGCCACCGAGGGCCCGTGGCTGCAGTGCACGCTCCGAGCTCTACCCAGAAAGCGATGTCGCCAGAACCTGTTGCCTGCCAAAGACGCGTCGACTCGTCCCGAGGAGGAATCTTCCGAGGACCCAATCACAGGTAATATGGGGACCTGTCCTCAGCGACAGCGTCCATC
Organism: Bradypodion pumilum; assembly: GCA_035047305.1. Taxonomy (NCBI): domain Eukaryota; kingdom Metazoa; phylum Chordata; class Lepidosauria; order Squamata; family Chamaeleonidae; genus Bradypodion; species Bradypodion pumilum. The sequence goes on from JAWDJD010000001.1 coordinate 97,884,754, forward strand.
CGCTAGCCAAAGAACCCATGAGGAGGGGTTCATCATCCTGGCCAGGGTATTTAATTTGCGTTTTCACAGCGGGGAGCTAGCGAGACTTTTGGTGTACCTAGGGGAACACTGCCTGCTTTACCCAGAAGTAGGTACGTTAACCCTCGAGCTCTGGGATCAGATAGGAGACTGCATTCAGCAACCCCCGAAAGCTCCAGAGGGCATAATTCGCACATGGAGCAAATGTAGGAAGCTCTCAGTAGAGGATGACCCAGTCCGGATAGAGACCCAGAAAACCCCAGCGCAGTCAGAACCATCAGCCCCAAGAAGTCTCTATTCGTCATTTCAGCTTAAGCAGGGCAGTGTGGGGAGCATTCCCTCAGTGGCAGCTGCAGACGTCACTGAAGGAATTCATGGCATGAGAGGCCTTGGCGCTTCTCTGACAGTTAAAAGTTCCCTGCAAAGAAAGAACTCCATTCAGCGCAGAGGTGAGGAAGATCCATTCACGGGGAAATTGCCAGTGGCACAATTAGCTAGCGCCCAGCTGCTGTGCTCAGCCTATCTGAAGGCAGACACACGTTCAGGCAGGGCTGCTCAGCGCCCACTGCTCACGGAAATCTGCACGGCCCTTGGCCACACAGGGCTCCAGAGCAGACCCATTGCCACACTCAGGCACAGAGCAGTGCCAAAACCCCAAGGCGCCTGCTTCCAGTGTGGAAAAATGAGACACCTTAGAAGAGAAAGCCAATCTAGACCAGGCAGATCTTCAAAAGATTGTCTTCATGCCAAATGGCCACCCTGGCATGCATTTGGCCCAGGCTAGAAAGGAGGCAGCCATCGCCCTGGCTATGCCAGAAGAACCATCCCGGCAATAGTACCCCGAGTTCCCCCAGGGCACAGGCAGAACCTACTTGTCTCACCTTGGGAGTAGCCCAGAGAAACTTGCCCCTAAGTAGAAGCACCCAGGTGGTTGTAAAATAGCCAGCTGTGTATTAGCCATCTCCTCATGTGTAGTATAGAACGCTGCAGATCAGGGGAGGAATGTGCGAATGCGTAAATAAATGTGTGTATGTGTGGTGCACCACACAGCCCTTCTTGGCTTGGTGGGGGTAGTGGCAGAGCAACGTGGGTTCCGGCCCACTCGCCCACATCTGGCCGCAGGTTGAGAATCGTTCTAACTCTCCTTCATTCTCTTAGGAAAGATACTGTTCTGGTATTTTGACTTTAATCTGTGCAAAGTAACTCACTCATTGTACCCCTTTCACAGGAAAAAGCACGCAAACAGGAACAAAATTCCTCTCCAGGCCTTACCCAATCTCTTTCTTTCTACAGCCTTCCTTTCACAGGCTCCAGGATTAATTAACAGAAGGACCCGGTTGTCTTAGCTACCTGACCTAATCTGATTTCGTTATGATAAGAGTTGTTGCATTCCCATTGTGCTAACTTCTGACTTGTCTTTCCTCCTTCCCTCCTTTTGCCAGTGGAACTCCCTGCTGGAAATGTTTAACTTGTGTGTCTTTTCATCTTTGTGTGTTATTTCCTTACAGCTGGCACGTCATAGTTGGCTTGTTTTTAATAAGTCTTAGTAGGTCAATTTAAGTATGGCACCTGGCCCGCAGCACCCTCTCTAGTGTGCAGACACATTTTGCAAGCTCCAGAGCACAGAGGAAGGATTAGTCCCTGAGCTCCCGAGCATGTGCAGAGCGCCACCCATTAGCCAGGACTGCCTAGGACCATTTTAAGAGTGCAGTCAGGTCACACCTTCAATCAGATACAGGCATTTTTTGGCCACCCCTTCCCTTTTTGCTGCTAGTCTAAGCACAGGCAAAAGGCTAAGCCACCATCTGGCACTCTTCTAAAAGTGTGCACGCACACCGTGGGCGGATGTGCGCAGGGGGGCCTCCATGAGAAATTTACCCAAGGGAAGCCTGGCGCTTCATGTGCCAAGGTTTGCCATAAGACCCCAGACTCGTCTCAAACGCAGACAGTCACCTTGTGTGAATTCATGTCACTGGTTCCTCTTCAGGGGGCTAGGACAGTTTTCACTTATGGGGGTCGCACATATTAGGTTCTTACTTGGCAAGAGGACCAAGCTTGGCGCACGCTCCTGACTCTTCCGCAAGCGGGCAGAGTTGGCAGCCGTGAACCTCGCTTTGCGCACCTTTGCCAAAGAACGCTTCAACATAATTGCTGACAGCCAGTTTCACAGGAATTTGCTTCACAGTCTACCGGGAGCACACATCACTCCCGTGATAGACAAAAATTTGCTAAGTTTGTCCCTCACAACTCCAATTCAGAGTCATGCATTCCCTCTTCAGAATGCCAAAGCGCTCACAAGGCAGTTCAACCTGCCACTGGGGGGGCCCTCGTGGGGGGGTCAACCCACGAGGGACAGAGGCCATTCAGGTGTGACAAAGGGACGTAACACATCCCCACATTTTGGCAAATGGCAGCACATGCACGTTGCATTAATACCTTCCCACAGTTTGTTTGGGTAACAGCACAGAAGGGAGTAACGGCTCCCCATGTGGAGCAGCATCTCCTTTCCCACGGCCAAGGGCGAACGTCGGCACACGACGTCCCTTGACGTCCCAGCTTATAGCTCCAGGCAGCTGGCCACCTTCAGGGCCACCTGGGATATTAAACTCACTTTTGGCGTTCCTTACAATCAGCAGGGGCAAGCGATTGTGGAGGAGCGGGCCTATCGGACCTTGAGTCCTGCATTGACAAACAAACAGAAAGGGGGGGGGACCACATCCCATAGTTGCACAGCAATTGCTATCCTATAAGTGCAAAAACTAACTAACTCTTTCAGAACTTTTATCTCCCAAACAAGTCTCTTCCCCATGCAGGTCCCAGAGGCCAGAATCAGGCCCGGATGCCAAGTTCGGCTATTGCAAAGGATGGCACCAGCCTTGGATGTCATCAGCTGTCTGTCTTCCTTTATGACTTACATCTCCAAAGACATTTCTATGGCATACTCAGTGCTACTTCTGAGGACCATGCTTTTCCCCAAAACAAGACTTTTCCAAACTCAAGTTGCACATGAAGCCCCACCAAGAAGGGAAGCCTCAAGAAGCAGCTGAATGTCTTTTATTGCTATTGTTATCTGTAGTTGCTATTATTTATACATGCCTTGTACAATGCTCCAGTTGGGATTTGCAAGGGACACTTGAATTTCTTTATGTTGTTAATAATGGCCATCTTCCACCAAAGGAAGCCAGACCGGCCCATGTTTTGCACCGGCCCATTGCTTGGAAAGATTGAGCACCCGGTAGCCGACAATCCCCAGTTTATTTTCACACCTCCCCATAGGTGTTAGAAAATACAATTGCACAATGCCAGAAGCTGCAGAGATTGCTTAGAATCAACCCAGGTCACAGTATCAATGACACATCTCATTATCTTGCCTTGCTACAGAAAGCAGTCTGGATTCAGACCCACAGCTCTGAAAAACCAGGCTGTAGTCAGTATATTCAGCGTGTCAGGCTTAGCCATAGGCAACGCTCAATTGGCTTGCGAATTAGCAAAAGCCATCAACCACACCTCCTCAGCAATAGCACTGCTCGAACCAGGAGCAGGCAGAGCTTCGCCATGCCATACTGGATAATCAAGCAGCTATCGATTATCCCCTATTGTTACATCTTATGGGCTGCAAGTCTGTCCACAGCATGTGTTGCTTAAATCTCACAGACAATACCCACAAGATACAGAGCCAGCTCACGGACCTCCACACCCTAGTTAAGAACATCAAGGAGGATTCTTCATGGGGGTGGTAGGACTCCTTGTGGTCGCGGTTCCCATGGGGTGGCTCCAGACAGTACTCAAGGTGGCTGTGGGGGTGATTATACTGGGCATAGCCATCTGCTGCTTTGCACAATGTATTCCCTCACTGATCAAGAAGTGCCGCTCCAGGAAGAAACCCCGAAGCGTCATTCCCGCTCAGCAGCTGATGCCGCTCCTACGCAGAGTCGCTGGTCAGGCTCTTAAGAAAAATTAAAAGGGGAGATGTGGATCCGCGTGCCCAGTTGGCACGCATGGCCTCTGGCAGAGGTTAAACCTAGCGAGCACGCTCCTGGCCCCTGGCCCTTGCCAGCAGAGAGAAATTAAGGGGGGTGGATAAATGATAGGGTTTGATTCACCCAATTCCCTGACCTGAACAACGGCTCTGCTGAGAGGGCAAATCTCTAACCTCTGTTACGTATTAGGCAATCACTCACTCTGAGTGAAGCTTAATCTCTGGTGCAAATAGGAGTCATGATTGCCTTAGTCTAAGCCCAAAACAATGGTGTTGTTCCAGCCAGTGTTTGCCCGCACTAATTAACTTCCCCAAAAGAGATTCCCAATTAACCTGAGTAAATAGGTGATGTGATTCTCTGTCAGATAACCATCCTACCATGCACAGCCTTCTGCATAATATATACTGATGATTTTCCCTCAATAAATCACTGGTCTTCGCTCCATCTTGCCTCGTGTCGTTCCTTTGACCAGTCTCCTCCGGGACCTCAAGGGCCGCTTTACGGCCCCAATTCCTACAGCTCTCTAAGTTCCCACGTCTCAAAAGAATTTCAAATCGTTGTATTCTAGTTACATGTAAAACACACACAGCTGAATGGAGCAATACAAAGCACGACAAGAACCAACATTTTACTCATGTCACACTCCTTCACTACTATTCACCTAAAGCAGGGGTGCCCAAACTATGGCCCTGGGGCTGGATCCGGCCCCCGATGCCAATTCAATGCCTGCAAAGCCCTCGTCAGTCCCGGAAGCGGAAGTAAAACGCGCCCATACAGGCGTGTTTTATTTCCGCTTCCGGGAGCAACAAGGGCTTTGCAGGCCTGATGAACTGACATTGGGGGCTGGATCCAGAACCCAGACCATAGTGACTGGCCCCCTGAACCACATGACCTGAAAAGCTATAAAACCCCAATTACAGTTACAGCAGTACTAGAAGGAGTAAAATTAGTCATCATTAAGCTACAATCATAAGGCACTTTAGTTATATCATTGTTATTTGGGGGAAAGAGCTAACTGCAAGTAATTTGTTATCCGTAACTAATTATGCCCAAATTCTACATAATGATGAGTGCTTTTGATAAATAATAACAAGGGGCCTCCTGTTCTAGCAAAGTACTTAAGTATACTGTAAACATAAAATAAAAGTTACAAATATTTGAACAAAAATTGAACAAATATTTCAACATCTTTCTCCTGATGTTCGAAAACACCTGTTTTTCATTTTAGCAGGATTATCTTTTTTGTGACAAATGAATGTGCAATCAGACTTATCAAGGAACTCTGTACAGTATTTACATTTTTGTGATGAATTACATATGTGCTGGTAAAATCCTATAATACTGCATTTCCATTTTCCCTGTTTCTTTGTCTGTATCCCTCTTTATCACTCTATCTCTTTTTATTTCTTTACACTATGATGCTTTCCGCTACTCAGTCCAAGAACAGGTGTTTAGGAAAATGGAATTTATGTTTTACCTGTCTTTTCCTTCCAGCGTTTTTTGCAAAACCACTTCCATACATTCACTATGGGCACTAATGTAATAATTTCCACCACCACCACCCAACTTATCAATGAATTTAGACAATGGTATGCCTATATATCTACACTCAGCCTTTCCAGAACTCCATTTCTCTCTAGGGCAGTGATGGCAAACCTTGGCACTCCATATGTTCTTGAACTTCAATTCCCAGAAGTCCTGATCAGCTGGAGTACTGACTTGGGCTTCTAGGAAACTTGGGCTTCTGAGTAAACATGGCTTTGCATTGCCAAACATAAAGGGTTTTTTAGGCAAAGCTTGAAGCACGCAGTGATGTCACATGGGTGCATACATACCTACGTGATGGCACCGGCAGCAGGGATGGCTCCCACCCACCCATTTTGGGCACTTGGCCTCTAAAAGGTTCGCCACCACTGCTCTAGGGTGAGAAGCTGAGATCTGGGATAGCAGGCTTAGATGGTGAAAACAAAGCCAGGAAATTGCACAATGCCTAACCGAGAGAACAAATGTGCTTCTATAACCAGACTTTCATGAAATTGAGATATCACTTCTTTCAGGATACAGAGTTAGTGCAGTGTCTACTTTTGGCCTGAGCCAGATGTGGTCATCTCTGCTCCTGCCCCCACCTTCCTGCGCTGATCAGACAGCTGAAAGAGCTCTTGAAGCTCAATTAGACAAATAGCCAGCAATTAAAGAAAGAATCTTGTGCACTTATTTGGGAAGAAACTGTGGATATCAATTAAACATATTTCCAAGTAAATATATGTAAGACTAGACTGTAGAACTTTCTCTGTTTGGAGCCAGATTATATGGAAAAACTGCCTATGTAATAATTCAGTCTAGTCTCTGAGATCCAGATCATAAATTCACCAGTACTGTATATTATACCAAGCTAGCAAGCACAAGGGTGGTGGTGGCTTCTTAATTATGGAACCCCATTAATAGGAAAATTTGTTCTCTGTGTTATGCTTTTAGATATAGGTTTTTCAGCCTTTATCGTTTTCATTCACTTGATTAATTTGAAACTGGACAAGTCTTTTAAATGATTTTTTTAAAACCATATGGTCTTTAAAGTTAATTTATAAATACTTCAAATAAATAAATATGATTATGCTTAAATAATCTTTACAAAGATGCTTATCCCAACAATTAGACTCTATTTTAAAATTTTAGTTTGATAGAAATTGGTTCTATAATGTAGTTTCCTATTATGTATTACCTGCTGCCCCCTGCTGGTCAATAAGTGTCTGCAGCAAAATAAGCCTTTGAAATCACATTACCAATAATACTGTATTGATAACAACAGCATCAATGTCAACTTCTAGAAACCCTTTCCTGTGCTTTCTAAATTGAATTGACAGAAATATTTGCATTGATTTGCAACCTGTGTTGATCTCCGGGTATCTGCCTTTTATTTTTGCTTAATTAAAGTTTCTATATACAGTATGTTAAAAAAACCAGCTGGCTAGATAGCTAAGTGATTTAAGAGAGCCAGAGGTTGCCCTCTGTGTTACGCTTTTAGAGATAGATTTTTCACACTTTATTATTTTCATTTTCATTCACTTGATTCATTTGAAAATGGACAAGTCTTTTAAATGATTTTTAAAAGGGTCACTGTGACTCCTAGAGGAAAAGCCAGCCTGCATAGTCATGAAAAAGCTACACAATTCCAGGTCACTCCTAGGAGGAGGAAATGGTAAACCACTTCTGAGTATTGTCTAATTGGAAAATACTGGAAAGGTTCACAATAAGTCAGAATTGACTTGATGACACATAATTATATTGAAAAATTGCTCCTGTATCAATTAAAATAAATCCAATAATAATTAGGGGACAGAACAGTCACCAATAAAACATTATTCTTCCAATGTCCAATGCAATCTTCCCTCAATTGTTTTTTAATGTTCAATTTGAATCTTCTTCTTCTTCTTCTTCTTCTTCTTCTTCTTCTTCTTCTTCTTCTTCTTCTTCTTCTTCTTCTTCTTCTTCTTCTTCTTCTTCTTCTTCTTCTTCTTCTTCTTCTTCTTCTTCTTCTTCTTCTTCTTCTTCTTCTTCTTCTTCTTCTTCTTCTTCTTCTTCTTCTTCTTCTTCTTCTTCTTCTTCTTCTTCTTCTTCTTCTTCTTCTTCTTCTTCTTCTTCTTCTTCTTCTTCTTCTTCTTCTTCTTCTTCTTCTTCTTCTTCTTCTTCTTCTTCTTCTTCTTCTTCTTCTTCCCTCTTCCTCCTCCTCAGCCCCAGGCCAATATTGATGAAGCTGCTGCCCTCCATCAAGATGGATTCAAGCGGAATTTAATCCATTTGGGGACCATCACCCTTCCCTGTGGACTTCGCCACCCAAGCCTGTTAGTCCTCAGGGTTATCAGGTTACTTAACTGCTGCCTGACAATTTATTTATTTAGGATATTTTTTTTCCGCCCTTTTGGTGCGAACGCCACCCAGAGCGGCAGACAAAATCAATAAGAATGCTCCCTATGACTAGAGGAGCAATCTTGACATAATACAAAATATTAAAAATCCTTAAAAACAGCTTCCTATACCCTCCCTAACCCCTTAAGAAAATAATAAAAATAATAAAAATGATTGCCGTTGAGTCACTAGCAGTATGGTCTACTCTATCATCATAGCAGGATAACTTGGCCAGACAAGACAATAGCTCTAGTAACAAGCAAATATCCCTTCTGTGTGGCAGTCCCTTAGATGAAAACTGAAAAAGTGCCTTAAATAAAGAAAAAAAATTTATTTACAGGGCTAATGAAGCAAGTCCTTCCCCCATTGGCTGAAATCCTCTTCACAGCTCTCAATACGAAGCTATAGCACTTGTTCTGAAAATAACAGGCAATTTGCTGTTCTGCAGGTGCATTGTGCAATGGTCATGATGGGAACCACAACTGAATTGCACAATCATTGTCAGCTGGGTGTAATGCCTGGGAAACTTATACAGCTGTAATTTTACATTCACAAAGAAAAATGGGATCTCAGCCATTGTCTGGTACTGTACTGACATTTTAAGACTTATGCTTTTGAAAGGTCAACCAAGACAAACTTACGGGTTGCATTTTTTCTTTGCCTTCTCTCCATAAGCCAAGTTCTTGCAGGCCTTGATGCATACTTCTAAAATGTCAATTTTAAAGTGGTATCTGATAGCAAATTCTATCTCCCCACTTACATCAGCTTTCTCAAAGTTGCCTGTCTCAGTGCATGTGCTACTAATGCTGTATAAACTGTCCTGTAACAAGACAAGGAATAAATAAAATGGAATGAATCCAATTTTAATCCCAACTAGTTTAGACCTACTGAAATAAGAGGTACTTACTAGTCAAACCTTAATATAATTTACAGTCAGTGTTGGGCATCAGCAGGTTCGTACCAGTACGTGCGTACCGGTAGTAAAAATGGCTGGCCCAGCCCACCTCCCTACCCCACCCACCTCCTTCTCCTCCTAGAAGAGGCTTCGGAGGGGGCTGGCTTCATTTCCCCCTTCATCAAAGACTTTTCCTGGGCTCTGTTTCACCCCAAAGCCCATCCCCAGCCACTCCAGGGTGAAACGGAGCCCAGGAAAAGCCTTGGAGGAAGGGGGGAATGGCTTCAGAGGGGGCTCTTCCCTATAGAGCTATGAAAATAGAAGCCTCTTCACACCCCAAACACTCCGAAGTGGCTGGAGAGGCGCTTCGGGGTGAAACGGAGCCCTGGAAAAGCCTTGGACAAGAGGGGAATGGCTTCAGAGGTTTGCTATGGAGTGATGAAAATAGAAGAAGCTTCTATTTTCATGGCTCTATAGCAAAGAGCAGTCACATGGCCAACAGGCCACACCCACCCAGTCACATGGCCACACCCACAGTGTGGTAGGAAATTTTTTTGGTGCTCCTCACTGCTTACAGTCATTTCAAGAGATCTACTCTAAAGGTCACCCTTGCTCCAAAGACAGTCGTGTCTGACTCTATGGTTCAGTGCTCACCTCTGTTTATAGCCGAAGAGCCAGTGTTGTCTGCTTTTGCCGATGTTTCTGTGGACATATGGCAGGCATGCCTAGATACCGAAGTGCAAAGAATGCTGTTGACCTTCCCATCAAAGTGGTCCCTATTTATCTACTTGCAATTTCTTGCTTTCGAACTGCTAGATTGGCAGGAGCTGGGACAGAGACAGGCCTTCATTCCATAATGCAGTATGTATTCTGGTTTTGAACTGCTGACCTTCTGCCTCCCAGTCAGCATCTTAACCACTTGATTTAAACAATGATCAAAAGCTGGTAAGACATACATTGGTTTTCCTTTTAAGTCTAAACAGCACCAAGTTATTGTCTAGGAATAGGTAAGATCAAAAAGTGGAGGGCCAAATGGTATAGTCAATGTAATAAAGCGTCCCGTTTGAGGCAATACAAAAATCAAATCTTCATTTATTATGTTGGAATAACCAAAAATACTTAATTCAGTATATAGAAATCAAAATTCATAAAGTTGAGTTATTCATACTTCATAACTTCATAACTTCAAAACACAATAATCTTCAAAAGACACAACCACACCGACCACCATTTCGGTAAATCGGTATTTCGGTACTTCATCAAAGGTGTGTCTATGGCACTAAAAGAATTCACTTTAGAGGCTGTTTCGACGCGTATCACAAGATTATACACACCTTTGATGAAGTACCGAAATACCGATTTACCGGAACGGTGTCGGTGTGGTTGTGTCTTTTGAAGATTATTGTATTTTGAAATTATGAAGTATGAATAACTCAACTTTATGAATTTTGATTTCTGTATACTGAATTAAGTATTTTTGGTTATTCCAACATAATAAACGAAGATTTGATTTTTGTATTGCCTCGGACGGGACGCTTTATTACATAGGAATAGGTAAGGCCGCATATGAAAAAAGGCCAAATTAAAACTGTTAAAAGATATGTCACAATGTTTCTCTATGAAATGTGTGTGTGTGTGTGTGTGTGTGTGTGTGTGTGTGTGTGTGTGTGTGTGTGTGTGTGTGTGTGTGTGTGTGTGTGTGTGTGTGTGTGTGTGTGTGTGTGTGTGTGTGTGTGTGTGTGTGTAACTGTGTATATTCCTGGATGGCAGAAGGAATTTTCCATAGTTTGGGTGCAAAAGCAGTAGTGATGAATTTTTAAGTTTCAGAAACATAATGTGAAATGATGAAAAACAGAATGAAAACAGGGTCACAACTTACAGATCGTACACCTTGAGAAAATATAATGTCACTTGCAGGACTCATTGGAACAATCTCTTCACTTGAAGCCCATTTCAAAGCCGTTCCAGTTTTGCCTTGCACATCACGTACAAGCCAGTGAAGACTTGAAATATGTTTTACCTGAAAATCCAATGCTCTAAGTTTTATTTATTTATAATTTGTATGTGCTCATTTATTTATAAATGTATACCCCACATTCCTTCCTAAAATAAACTTTTAAAAAGTAATTAAAAACAGATAACACTATAAATAATTGAAATGATAATGATACTGATTCCAATTATAATTTTAAAACATTCAATTTCATATATTAAAAGTAAGAAAAGGACAGTTCAGTATAAAACCAAAAATTTAACCCATCATAAAAGTTTTCAAAATGGAAGTCCTGGCTGCTTGCCCAAAGCTTCATAGAAGCCCCTAGTCTGACCTTTCTAAGCAAGAAAAGCACAAACTGGGTGTTGCAGCCCCATTATTTATTGGAGAAATTGCTGTAATCCAGCAGTTTGCAGTGGATGGAGGATCTCTATTCATATGGAGCACCATCCCATTTGCTTCAGTGGAAGAAAAAGACTTTCACATAATCAAAAAGGATGTTTATATAATTTATTAATTATAAGTTATTAAACTACAACTAGCAGAAGAACAGGTGGGCTTTTAAAAACCAGAAGCTGTAGAGATACAATTTTATGCTTAAACAACTAATAGAGAAAAATATACAATACAATAAGAATCTCTTTGTTGCATTTGTAGACCAAGAGAAGGCATTTGATAGAGTTGACAGGAAACTGCTATGGCAAACATTGGCTAAATATGGAGTAAGTGAACATCTTATCTGATTATGTAAAAGCCTAATACTGTATAGCAACTGCAGAAGTGTAGCTAGAATGAGTCAAGGAATATCAGAACCCTTTCTAGTAACTTCTGGAATGAGTCAGGGATGTGTACTATTGCCATTATTATTTATCACCTACATAGACAGCATAAGCAAAAAAGATCTAAGCCTATGAATGGAAACAATATCAATGAATTATTTTTTGCAGATGACCAGGCATTGATAGCAAGTATACCGGTAGCTAAGTAATTACAGCAACACCTTAAGTTCATGAATCAAGAGTGCAAGATAAATACTATGAGAATCAATAAAGAAAATACTGAGGTAATAGCAATTAAAAGGAAACAGCATACTTTAAATATAAAAATAGAGGGAACAGGTATAAAACAAGTGGGAGAGTTCAAATACCAAGGAACAACATTTACTAAAGATGACAAAATGGACAAAGAGATTAACATACAGTGCAATAAGGCACTGTTAGCTCCACAGTTACACATAAGGCAATCCTGACCAGCACAAAGAAACACGTCATACAAAGCATATTTATTCCCACCTTGTGTGACCAGTGCCAATCATTGACACTTAAAACAAAACATAAACAAAAGTTGGTCACCATAAAAATAAAATGTCTGAGGAAGGCTGCTAGAGTGACTAGAAGTGATGAACTCAGGGATGAGATTATGAAGGAAAGAATGGAACAGAACCAGTCTTGCACTACATACAAAGACAACAAATAAAGTGGTTTGCCCATTTGGAGAGAATGTCTTGGAATTCCATACCATACAAGGCATATGTGAAAAGATGAGAGAGACAAAGGCCACGTGGCAGACCCAGAGGAAGGTGGAGAGATAACATCAAACAAGAACACCAAATAATGCTGGTGGAGGCCACTAGGAATGCCAGAACAAAACCTTGTATCTCCCTCAACGCCCAAAGTAGTAAAAGAGGAAGTAAGGAAGAAAAAAGATTAAATTCAAAGAATCTGTTGTATAATCTGTTTGAAGACTATTGTGTTGGCTGCTGATTTTGATACTGGTTTAGGTGTAATATGCTAAGTCAACAAGCATATTTAATTTTAAACAGTCTTTCAAAAATACAGTTAATATATATAATTTAATACCCCAGATGCAAAATTTATGGCAGTATCAGAAAGACTTCTTTTCTCCTTCACTGGATCCGTTTGCTGCCCATAATCTGTAGTTAGAAAACATTTCTCAGCTGTCACATCGTTCTGGGACTTTGACATTTCTAAATTGAAATAAAGAAGAGTGGGAGAGAATAGACATAAATAGTTTTTTAAAATTTGTCTATGCTTATAAAGTTAGTATAATGCCGTGATGGAGTACCTTGGCACTCCAGATGTTCTTGGACTTCAATTCCCAGAAGCCCAAGCCCCCATGAACCCACACGAATGGGTTTGCTGCGATTCATCCAGCCCACGCCGCCCCCGTCACTCCTGGAAGCGGAAGTAAAACACGCCCGCTCAAGTGGCTAAGACGCTGTCTGGGAGACGGAAGGTCAGCAGTTCGATTCCTGAGTACCCGTCTTTGTCCCAGCTCCTGCCAACCTAGCAGTTCAAAAGCAAGAAATTGCAGGTAGATAAATAGGGACCACTTCAGTGGGAAGGTAACAGTGTTCCGTGCACTCTGGTGTCTAGTCATTCCTGCCACATGACCACGGAAATGTATGCAGAAGCAGACAGCGCTGTCTCTTCGGCTTTGAAACAAAGATGAGCACTGAACCCTAGAGTCGGATACGACTGACTTTCGAGCAAGGGAAACCTTAATGTGCTTTGTGCTCTAGCCCTGTCTGTTTCTCTCTGTACAATCTCCATTCCTACAATCAAACAAAAGAAAACCAGTTCTGGTTTATAGCAGAAGCTGGCTATACTGAACACTGACTAGCTGGCATTCCATGGAGAGTTTTTCAACTTTAAAAAAAAAACCACTCATCTGTTATTTTACCTAAAAATAGAGCACTGAATGGATTCTTAGATACACAAACATGCAAGATGTGCTTTAAATGGGTTTTTTAAAATGAAAATTAGGCCCATGACACACCCTGAACAGAGAAAGGAAAGACAAAGTGGACAACTGCATCAGTCTTGCAGTTGGAAGCAAGTACAGTATTTCTATTTGTAGTATATTGGCCACGTTGGGCAGCAAACTCCTTCCCCCTTCCTAGAAATAAAAACTTGTGCTAACTCTGGTTCTAAGGCTGGCAGGCATGTGCTGGTATATCGGGCAACGGGCTTTGTCCCACCCTGCCCTCACCTCTGTCACCCTGGGACGCCAATAGCAATATATGGAATTCCACCCCAACCCCCCAAAAATAGGTGCCCCCACCACTCCCTGTCCAGCTCCTTCCCGTGGTGCCCTTCACACCCCTGAAGGCTGGTATAGGTATAGGTATAAGTAAAGTCTACCCTTTCTCGAAAGCCAGTCATATCTGACTCTAGGGTTCCGTGCTCATCGTTGTTTACAGCCAAAGAGCCAGCTCTGTCTGCATCTGCAGACGTTTCTATGGATATGTGGCAGGCATGACTCGATACCAGAGTGCACGGAACTCTGTCTACCTTCCCACCAAAGTGGTACCTATTTATCTACTTGCAATTTCTTGTTTTTAAACTGCTAGGTATAGATGTAAAATTTCTGGAAATTTTGAAGCTCGAAAAAAAACGGGGGTTTTTTCGGGGGGAACAGAAATTTTTGGGAAAATTGAAAATAATCTGATACCATACATATTTTTTTAAAAAAATGATTTATAAAATATTTGAACCCGGCCTTATCTTAAAATATTTTATTCATCATGTTAAAATAAAACATTCCATAATATATATTTTTATATTTTCAATTTTTTCAATTTTTCGGGGAAAAAACAGAAAAGGCTTCAGGGAAAAAAACAGGTTTTTCCTGAATTTTTCCAGTTTTTTTCCGGGCCTTCAAATTGGGACAGAGACAGGAGCTCATTCTGTCGTACTGTTCTCAGGTCTGAACTGCTGACCTGCCGACCTTCCAGTCAAGTTCAGTGTCTTAATGCTGGTATACACATTCCTTAATTTTTCAGTAGGCTACATGTATTACCAAAGTGTATTACCACTTTGCCCATGCATCCTCATCCATCAAAAACGTTCATTCAAATCTAGAGAAAGGAAGTTGAATTATTCACCTGCTCTATTATATTTCCTGACCCTGTTACTTAAAATACACTGGGACAGGTAATACCTTGGTATTAGAACACCAAAGCCCTAAAAAAAACACTTACTTTTTATATGTGTAGTAAAAGATAGAAAGAGGTTTTCTATAGAGCTATGGAAACTTTTAGGCTGGTCAGGTTCCTGCAACACACAAAAAGGGTTGGAGACAAAAGAGGAAAGTTATAATCATCTAAAGCAGTTTGTTGTCAAGGCTTTTCACATGACTTGCCCATGATCTTCTACTGTAAAGGAAGTATTGTGCAAGAATTCAAACAGAGCTGTCCAAGCAATTAGTAAAATGGCTGGCTTGAGCAGAACAGTTTGTGTCTCCCAAAAAGTACAAAGAGCCCGTTTTGTATCTACTGAAGTACAAGTATCTCCAGAACTATACTAGAATAAATCCCTGGAATATTGTTATAATTTCTGTGATTTATTTTTTAGAAAGCTTTAAGTAAAATTCTTCTTCTTCTTCTTCTTCTTCTTCTTCTTCTTCTTCTTCTTCTTCTTCTTCTTCTTCTTCTTCTTCTTCTTCAAGTGCCATATTTGATTCTGAATATTGGCTATCCTCATGGCGATCAACTATGAAGGTTGTCCTAGGAACAATAGAACGCATTGGTCTTCCATTTGCCTTCCGCATCACAGCATTATACCCATACCACTGATCCAGTTTCATGAGTCATTTTCTGGTCCTGACCTGACACCTTTTGGCAGACAAAGTCCTCCTCAGCCCCAATAAAACACATTATCAGACAATTTAAAATGGATAATGACTGGAGTAGGAATAGGCAGGCACCTACACGTGCACACGTAAGATCAGTACTTATCAATTTTAACTCTAGTTAAATTCTGTATTTTATTCTACAAAACAGGGCGTCCTGAAAACTCGCAGGAATTTAGGTACACAAATACCCAATCACCAGTGGTAAAAGACAGATACAGTGGAACCTCATACAATGATTTTAATCTGTTCCACGGGGCTCATTGTTGTACAAAACAATTGCTATACAATACATACATCATATAGTGAATTTCCCTATGGGATGCATATATATATATTGAAAAATTGTTGTACGATTTTTCCATAGGGAAAATTGTTATGCAGGACACCATTCCCCCTCCCAAAAAGAAACTAATTGTTATGCGATTTTGTTATATGGGACAATTGTTGTATGAGGTTCCACTGTACTTGTGTTCTAAGGAGTGATATCTTTGAATTTGAAACTAGATGCTTCATTTGAACAGGGGCAGCACAAATTTAAAAATAAGAAATAATTTCACTATCATGCTTTCTGTTCATACAACAAGATGGTAGAAGTCTACATTACTGTGATCCAGAATTGAACCAGGCAATGAGCTTTTCATTCGGTTGAAGGCCTGCTGTAACCCAGGAAAAAAGCTATAGGAAATCACTCACTAATATATATTTTCTTTTATCAACTGAGGGTGTATCCTGATTTGCAAAAAAAAACACCAAAAAACTCATACATGCTTATGTTCCCAATTGATGTAAAGATCAGGAATTGCCCAATGTTACAGCCAAAAACTGATTCATTTTGGTTGCCAAGTAATTTTTTTGAACAGGGACAGCTCAAATTTAAAAGTAAAGAAGAATTTCACTGTCATGTTTCCTGTTCAAAAAAAAAGATCTGAACAACTGGCTGGAGGAAATTTTTAACCAATATTTAAATTCTAACAATATTAGAATCTGCAAATATGTAAGGCACAAACAATTCAGTTTTTAAAAAAATACATTACCACTGTATTGACGTCCGTTGCAGATTCAGCAAATGGAGGAGGCGTTGGAGGAACCACTGAAATTTTACTAAGGATTTAAGGGGAAAGGAATGTGACCGAACTTATTTAAGTACATTTCTGCAATGTTCCACTGCTTCTTCCCACTTTACCAAGCCTAATAATTTAAAATTTGATCAACTAGACAGATGACTGTCAAAAGACTGTTCATAATAAATATATCAATAAAAAGGTAATGGCAAAACTATCCCCCCTCCCCGCAAAAAGTAATAGCCACTCAGTCAAAACAGAGCAGTAATAAACTTTGGAGACAAATATCAATCTAAATAAAAGTTTTCATCTGATGCCCCTGTCATGAAAATCCCAAGGGATGTTATTATTTTTTGAGTTGCTTCATATTCATTTAAATTACACTGTAGCTCTTATATTCTCTTTAAGGTTGAGAAAGGCTAACTTGAACAGAGAAAGCATCTATGTCATTAACACTCCAATACACACTCCGCACATTATGTTTATGTTTATGTTTATTGGATTTATACCCCGCTCCACTCAGCCCAAAAGGCCGACTCAGAACGGCTTACAACACAATAATATAAGTACAATTGCAACAAAAAATTAATATACATACAATTAATAAACATACAATTATAACAGTGTAATACAAATAATCAATAATACAAAAAATACAAGATATGAATCCAAAAATACAATATAATCATAACAAATCAAATATAGACACAATATAACAGCATGAAAATACAATAGGAAAACAATAATAATACAATACAGTAAATTACACAATGAATTATACAATAGACATTTAATTATACAATAGACAAATAATGCTTTAGGACAGGGGTTCTCAACCTATGGCCCATGGGCCGGATCTGGCGCACATTGCCAAATAATCTGGCCCCTGACCTCACCACCACCGCCGTCTCAGACGGAATCAGCCACAGACTCATTTATGGCTGTTATAAACGTGTTTATGATGGCCATAAATGAGTTTGTGGCTGTCATAAATGTGTTTACGACAGCCGCGGACATGTTTTACAGCAGTGTTTAAGGTTGGTGGGGGAAACCACCAATCCAGCCCACTCAACTGTCTGAGAGGGCGTGGTCCAGCCTGCAGCTGAAAAAGGTAAGGAAGCCCTGCTTTAGGAAGTATGGTTCTTCTTCCAGTCAAAATGTGCATCAACTGAATATCTCACTTCCTAGTGGAAATTCAATTTCAAGCAACTGTGGTCCCCACCCCCAATTCTGTTTGCTATCATGCCACCAAATGTCAGTGGTATGCAGTGTTCTGTGTGGTCCATAATGGGATCAAGGACGTTGAAATCTGCCCAAAGATCCCATGACATTCAAATTATTAACATGTCATTGAGAATAGGGATGCCAATCTAAAGGGGAATCCCGGGAATGAGTACAGGGTGACAAATAACACCTGAGAATTTGAATAAACAAGACAATAGTCAAAACAAATTAAGTCATTTCACATCTTTAACTTTCTAGAGGAAGGTGTGAGGAGGTGAAAAGGGTATTTAAGAACTCAGGTTTTGAACCTCAGAAGCGACCTTTCCCCAGGTAGGCAGAAGCCTATGTTACCCTTTATTGAGACCACAGAAAAACAAAGTCTCGCAAGAGGGCTATTAAAGCCCATCATCTACCATCTATTTAAAGAGGTTAGCTATTTTCTCTTTTATTATTTTATCAGTATATAAATTAGAATAGATTAGATTAGTTCTTTACATGTTTATCCTGCATATTATGGATGAATATCAAGCTTCAATAAAATCTCCAAAGTCAAGCCATGGAGTTGCATCTTTGCTCAGAAGATAGGAGTATTTGCGGAGAACAGATAAAAAAGTTTGAAGCCGGCTATAAGGCTAAACATTCACACCAACATAACCTTGAGGAACAGTCTTCCTCAAAGGGGACATTTTACTGGTAGATAAGGATTGTTACCATGATCCTAGTGAGAGTTTACTTTCACTCTCATCAGCCTGGGAAATTTTATCAGCCGGGACTTGCCAGCTTTAAAGTTAAAAGTTACTTTTTTTGCTACATCACTTTCCCAGGGCCGGACCCCCTTTGTGAGTTTGTGTGGTTGTTTGGGAGGTGGCTATAATAATGGGACTGTTGCTTTGTCACAATATCATCTACCACCATTCCGGCTAGGAAGCGGAATCACCATTTTCCCAATAACAGCTTAACTGGGCGGGAGGTCCGTGCCGGCGGTAAAATGCACAGAGAGTGGAAAGCCTCAGCCTGGGCCACCACACGGCAGGAGGGCAGAGCGGGACTGAGGGTTGATTGTGACCAGCAAGGTTGCAACACAGTAGTGCAACAGGATATTTGTGACCCCGGCCACACGCAGAAATTCACAACAGCCCTAAGACCTATAAAAATTTGAACAGCAGACCTTCCTAAGAATATTATTACATAACTGCAATATCACACAGTTGAGATGAGTAGGCCACAATAAGTCTCCCAACAGATTGTAAACAAAGCAGAGCCACAATCTCTTGGTACTCTATAGCAAAAAATAAAGACTCTCATTTCATAAACCTATAATCATACATTGATCATATGCTCAAAATTAATTAACTTGATTGCCCCCTATCCTACAGAAAGGATGATGTTTGTACCTTAAAAAATGTCAGCCACCAACCTAATAATGAGAAAGTGCCTCTTTGAAGAGATGCCTCTTACTGTACCTCTTATTGTTTTTTCACAAAGGTTGATGACTCCTCCTCTACAGGATGTCCCAAAAGGGGAAATTGTAGCTAAATGTACCTTTATTGACAAAATATCCATCCTAATTTTTTTTTACAATTTTTTTACAAAATATTCTTTATGTGTTGGCCACCCCTTCTTACGTATAAACAAAATCTTCTCCTTCACTCATAGCAAACATGTTCCAAGATCACTGTTGTTATGAAACTTTGCCTTGTTGTTGTTGTTCAGTCGCACAGTCGATTACGACCCTTTGCGACCCTATGGACCATTGTCCTTCAGGCACCCCTGTCCTCCACCATTCTCCTCAAACCGCCCAGCTCTGTGCCCATTGTGTCTACAATACCATCTAGCCATCTCATCCTTGGCCGCCCCCTTCTTCTTTTGCCCTCCACCTTTCCCAGCATCAAGGCTTTCTCAAGTGAATCCTCTCTTCTCATTTGATTTCCAAAGTACTTCAGCTTCATCTTTACTATTTGACCTTCTAAGGAGCAGTCAGGGTTGATTTCTTCTAAGATTGACCTATTTGTTCTCCTCGCTCTCCAGGGCACTCTCAAAACTCTCCTTCAACATCACATTTCAAAGGCGTCTATTCTTCTGCGTTTAGCTTTTCTAATGGTCCAGCTCTCACAACCATACATTACCACCAGGAATACCATTGCTTTGACTATGCAAATTTTTGTTTGCAATGTGATGTCTCTGCTTTTCACTATGTTCCCCAGGTTTCTCATAGCTTGTCTCCGAAGAATCAGTTGCCTTTTTATTTCATGGCTGCAATCCCCATCTGCAGTGATCTTTGATCCTAAGATTGTAAAATCTGTCACTGCTTCTACTTCTTCCCCAACTATTTCCCAGGAACTGATAGGGCCTGTTGCCATTATCTTGGTTTTCTTGATATTGAGTCTCAAGCCTCCTTCAGCCCAATCAAGAGATTCTTTAGGTCTTCCTCACTTTCTGACATTAGGGTGGTGTCGTCTGCATATCTCAGATTGTTGCAATTTTAAAAAAATACAGCAATTTTAGTCCCATATTGTGATTCCTCCATCCCTGCATTGTGCATTATGTGCTCTGTATATAAGTTGAATAAGCAGGGTGATAAAATGCAGCCTTGTCTTACTACTTTTCCTATTCCAAACCACTCTGTCATTCCGTGTTCTGTCCTAACTGTTGCTTCTTGATTCATGTGCAGATTTCTCAGGAGGCATATGAGGTGTTCTGGTATTCCCATATCTTTAATTACTTGCCACATCTTGTTGTGGTCCACACAGTCAAATGCCTTGGTGTAGTCAATAAAACAAAAGTAAACTTGTTTCTGGTATTCGTTTGTTTTCTCCATTATCCAACGTATGTTGGCAATGTGGTCTCTAATCTCTCTGCCTCTTCTGAAACCAGCCTGCACCTCTGGTAATTCTCTCTCCACATGCTGCTGAAGTCTATCCTGTATTATCTTGAGCATCACCTTGCTGGCGTGTGGGATGAGCGCAATTGTTCAATAATTTGAACATTCTTTGGCATTGCCTTTTTTTGGGATTGGAACATATGCTGATCTTTTCCAATCCTGTGGCCACTGTTTTGTTTTCCAAAACTTCTGGCATATTGAATGCAGTAATTTGACTCCATCATCTTTTAGAGCTTTGAAAAAATCAACTGGGATACCATCATCTCCACTAGTTTTGTTGTTTGCAGTGCTCTTTAGGGCCTTTCTGACTTCACTCTCCAGGATGTCTGGCTCAAGTTCAATTTCCTCATCGTTATTATCCGTAGTGTTGAGGTCCTTTTTGTAGAGTTCCTCTGTGTCTGATTAAGTATTTTGCTGAGAAATGGCCGTCCTGTATTCAGGAATTTACTCAAACATTCAGTGAATCATCTCTAAGCAATCAATTTGTTATCTGCTTGTCACATTCCTGAAAGTCTTGGTTATTTCTTTGCTGGACAAGTAACTGCTGTATGCCATAAGACACACCATGGTGTGTGTTACATGTGTTTTGACCACTATTTTCTCTGACATGGCAAAAGATCCCGAGTCACTGGTCAAATACTGTATGCTGCTTCATTTATATTCCCAAAAATACTACTGCTGCAGTATGTGTGGGTGACTGGCTGGTACTGTCCAAAGATGGTGCTAGACTAAGCTGGCCTTTGTTCTGATCCAACATATTTGTTCTTAAGTTCTTGTATGTTTGTCTATATCAGGGGTGAGTAACCTATGGCCCATGGGCCGGACCTGGCCCATGCCACCAAATCATCCAGCCACCAACGCTGGAAGCAGACACAGACACATTTACAACAGCTATAAACACGCCTGTGGCTGTCATAAATGCATTTATGACAGCCACGGACACATTTTATAGCAGCGTTTACAGCAGAGGGAACCACCAGTCTGACCTGCTTAACTGTCTGGGGGACCATGACCAGCCCCCTGACTTTAAAAGGTTGCCAACCACTAGTCTATATGAAGTGTAAGACTTTGTTACACTTGATCTTAGCCAAAAGGCTGAGAAGTAAATCAACTATCAATTATATTCCACAGCAAAAGCTCAGTACATACAGATTTTATTAGAAAGAATGACATACTGGGATCCCAAAAAAGACTAATTTATATCTTCAAGGGTATAAATAAGTAGGTAGTCATCAGAACTGTCACATTTTTAGCTAGGACTGTCCAACAGAGAAAATCTTATAGAAAACATATTGGGGGTTGCATGTAGCGATGAACAAATTTGAATTTAATATTTATCTTATTGTACAATTCAGTATTTTACCTTATTTGATATAATTCTACATTATTTTAACCATATCTTATTTTATACAATTCAATTTTATTGTAGTTTAATATATTGAATTCCTCTGTGTTCACACCGCATTTACTGCAATAGATGCTGATATTTTGATATGATTAGTCGACTAATCAATGCATAAAAGAATGCAAAGGTAAGACTTTGCTGAATGTATGCAACAAAAAGTTTGTTTGTGGAACCACAAATGTTTAATAAATAACATTGACATTTTGTGGAAGCTTTACAGGACAGTTTGTTTTGCACAGTGTAATATATTCCTTAGTACTGTATCACCTTTCTAAGACAAATCATTCTTCTTGTTTTTACCTTAGTTCTTCATAAAATTTCAAGAGCTTTGAGCCAGCAGTTTCATGTTTACCTATGGGGGGAAAACAGATCCCACCAAGGTTATTTAATAGCAATAAACAGGTACTCACATATTAATTCTTTCTGCTCCAACACGCCTAACAATTGCATGCATTTGTGATAGGTTTGGGATGCATGGTACTGTGTGTGATGTGCACAAGGGAAGATCCAGGACCCTTTGGTCAAGCTTGCTCAAGCATAGGGTTGCCATATGTCCCGGAAAACCAGGAAATTCCCAGATTTTGATTGTCCCGGCCGGTTCTGCAAAAATCATTGAAAAGTCCCGGATTTGCAAAGTTTCAAACCAAGGGACATGTTCTTAGTTTGGGGGAAAATTCTCGCCTTTTTCTTGCTGCCTTAGAGCAGTGCATCTACTTAAGCACCAGCCAGCATCTGTAGCAGCAGCCACAGCAGCTTGGTGGTTGAAGAAGGAGATTGAGTTGATCAGTGTGGCCTGATCATCAGTAAGCAGAGGTCCCCAACGGCAGTGCGGGGAGGGGGGGAGGCTTCACTGAACCCACCTCCCAGCTGACAGGCTGCTTGACGATGGGATAAATTGAAGGTCTCTGAAAGGAGAGTGAGGAAAATGAGGGGTGCATGGGGGGAGGACAAAGGCGCTCCAGTAGTTCTCCTTGACAGCCCCATCCAACATGCACAGTTTGAAGAATGCAATGACGTCACATTGCTGCCCCGGTTTGTTGGAAAATAATTATGGCAACCCTACTCAAGCGGTATTATATGGCAAGCCAGATTGATTCTGATAAAGGAAGAGTGCAAATTGGTGAAAGAAACATCAGATACGCAGATGATACCAGCAATGACTTGAAACGACTTACAAAATCTTTCACTATTTCAAATTTTTAATTGTCTTCATTAAATTTCTGCAGTTTTTCTATAGTCCTGATTTTTGTCTTCTTGACTGCTCAACTGCAGTTCTGCTTTGGCACTTGTTTCTTTCAAATTAACTAAAAGATTTTGTATGCCTTAGTTCAATCATCAATCCAAATCAACCAAGCACCCCCGGTGGCTTAGTGGTTAAGGCATTGAGCTGGAAACTAGAAGGTCAGGTTTTGATACCTGAGAACTGCACTTGGGGACATGAAAGGAGCCTCATTCGGGCGTCCCCTGAGCATAGTTTCTCCAGCAAAAATCCTTTCGACCCAGAGTAATCTGACATGAAATTATTATTATCAACCAAGAAACCAGAAGGAGACAGAGACTCAAAAGGTTAACAATAAAAGAAATAGAAAAGATCATCAAGTGTAAGGATCTGTTAGTGGAGACCAAGATTGTCCACACTACTGTATTTCTGATCACTATGTACAAATGTGAATGCTGGACCGTAAAGAAAGCTGATAGGGGGGGAAATGGCTCATTTGAGCTACAGTGCTAGAGGAGAGCTTTGCAGAAACCCTAGACTGCCAGAAAGGCAAACAAGTGGGTCCTAGAATACATCAAGCCTGAACTATCTTTGCAGGCAAAATTGATGAAACTGAGGTTCTCCTACATCATGAGAAAGCAAGATTCTCTGGACAAGACTATAAAGCTGGGAAAGGCAGAAGGTAGCAGGAAAAGAAGAAGACCAAACATGAGATGGGTTGACACCCTAAAGGAACCCACAGGCTTGAATTTGCATGAGCTGAGCAAGGCTGTTAAGGACAGGGCATTTCGGAGATCTCTTATTCATTGGGTCACAATAGATCAATAGTATCAATAGTCATTATAATAAATATATACAGACAAGACAGAGTGCACTATATTTGATAAAAACACTAAACATCTCCTCCATTATTGTTCACTAAAACAAGCTGCATGTGGCACTCTGTGTTATTTATTTGAGAATCTATTGTTTACTTCAGACCACACTTGTATCTTGCTAAAAAAAGCAAAGGTGAGCAGGGCCATAGCCAGGATTCTAGATTTGGGGAGAGGGGTGTGTGTGTGAAAAATATTTCAGGAGGGGCAACAATATTACACACACACAAACACACACACACACACACACACACACACACACACACACACACACACACCATAGCTGTCAAGTATCCCGTATTGGCCGGGAAAACCCCTTATTTTACCCTCTTCCCTGCCATCATCCCGTATTAATTAGACTGCAATGCCCTATTGCCGCCATTGGAGAGCAGCACAGGATAAGCATAGATGTCAAGTATCCCGTATTTGCTGGGAAATTTCCCTTATTTCCAAATCCAAAACTTTACAGGTATCACACACACACACACACACACACACACACACACACACACACACACACACACACACACATTGGCATCCCAGAGGTGAGGGGGGCTGCTAGCTCAGCAGGGTCCCCCCCCCCGCCTCCCTCTGGCTATGGCCCTGTTTAAAAGACAGTAACAGTTTACCAGATTATCTTGCATTCAACACTGCTCACTCCTGGTGCTTTTTAATAACTACCTTCAGCTGGGAATTTCTTTGCTCGCACTTCAAAAAACCAGTCACCAGCTTTCACTTTAATATCCCTGCAAAAACAAATAATATGGATTGTAACCATCCACATATTTTTTCTAGAATGATTTTTAGTAGCCACATGTGGACTTATTGCAAAACAACAAGAAGAAAAACCTCCATTGCAATTCTAAAAAAACAACAAAAGTTCGCAATAGCTTAAAAAGGGATAAATTTACTTAAAGGCTCTGAGTTAGCAAGGAAAATTAGCAGAATTTGGTACCAGATAAATTTACAATGTCGATGCTTCTAAATGTTATACATATGAAAACAGGCTTGAAAGCGTAGATTTTGGATTACTTTGAAATAAAGTTTGAAGTCAGGATTTGAAACTAGTTCAAACCTGACCACCGAACTCTGAAATGCATTGATGCAATGGAAGCAAAGAGTTAATGCCCATTTAGGCCCCCAGTCCTGAGTCTGATTGCAGAATGCCTCTGCACCTATGATTTACTTTTAAAATCCATTTTTGTTGTTGTTGAGTCGCATAGTCGAGCCCGACCCTTTGCAACCCCATGGACCACTGCACGCCAGGCACCCCTATCCTCCACCATCCTCCGCAGCCTGCTCAGCTCTATGCCCATTGCATCAACAATGCCATCTAACTATCTCATCCTCTGCCGTCCTCTTCTCCTTTTGCCTTCGATCTTTCCCAGCATCAAGGCCTTCTTGAGTGAGTCCTCTCTTCTCATTTGGTGGCCAAAGTACTTTAGCTTCATCTTCAATATTAGTCCTTCTAAAGAGCAGTCAGAGTTATTATTTGGATGCCAACACAAGGAATCAGTCTGGCCAGGTTATCCTGCTATGATAATAGAATAGACCATACTGCCAGTGACTCAACACTGAGTGTCAGATGGCAGTTAACTAACCTGACAGCCCTGAGGACTAACGGCCTTGGGGGCCAAAGTCCACAGGAAAGGGTGATTGTCCCCAAGTAGATTAAATCCCACTTGACTCCATCTTGATGGAGGGAAGCAGCTTCATCAATACTGGTCTGGGGCTGATAAGGACTTTATGTGCCAAAAGGGCTCAGGACCAGAAAGTGACTCACGGAACAGGATCAGTGGTACAGACGTCACACTGCAATGCGGAAGGCAAATGGAAGACTTTGTTGTTGTTGTTGTTGTTGTTGTTGTTGTTGTTGTTGTTGTTGTTGTTGTTGTTGTTGTTGTTGTTGTTGTTGTTGTTGTTGTTGTTGTTGTTCAGTCGCACAGTTGACTCTGACCCTATGGACCATTGTCCTCCAGGCACCCCTGTCCTCCACCATCCTCCTCAAACCGCCCAGCTCTGTGCCCATTGCGTCTACAATACCATCTAGCCATCTCATCCTTGGTCGCCCCCTTCTTCTTTTGCCCTCCACCTTTCCCAGCATCAAGGCTTTCTCAAGTGAATCATCTCTTCTCATTTGATTTCCAAATCTTCATCTTTACTATTTGACCTTCTAAGGAGCAGTCAGGGTTGATTTCTTCTAAGATCAACCTATTTGTTCTCCTCGGTGTCCAGGGTACCCTCAAAATTCTCCTCCAACACCACATTTCAAGGGCGTCTATTCTTCTGTGCTCAGCTTTCCTAATGGTCTAGCTTTCATAACCGTACATTACCACTGAGAATACCATTGCTTTGACTACGCGAATTTTTGTTTGCAAGGTGATGTCTCTACTTTTCACTATGTTCCCCAGCTTTCTCATAGCTTGCCTCCCAAGAATCAGTCGCCTTTTAATTTCATGGCTGCAATCCCCATCTGCAGTGATTTTTGATCCTAAGAAAGTAAAGTCTGTCACTGCTTCTACTTATTTCCCATCTATTTTCCAGGGAGTGATAGGGCCTTGAAGACTACTGCATTATATTCTTAGGATAGTCTTTGTGGTATGAGTGCACAGAAAGAGCCTCCTCTCACTTTGAAAATATGCTCACATATCTGTCCTAAATACTATCCAGCCCTAGCCTCCCCTTTCCTCTGCTGCTCAGAGGACTATGCTATCACCCTGTCTTCTTTTTCATCTCATGCAATCACTCCCTTCCTCCTCTATCCTTCCTGAAACACGCCCTTGCTTCTTTTTCAGCAGGCGACTGTGTTGTCATTCTTACAGAACTGAAACTACACACTCTCACATGGGTATGACCACATCAATGCATTTCAGAAAGCCATCAAATAACAAAAGGCTTAAGCTCCCATTTGAACAAAGTCTGTATAAGCCTTACTCAAGAGCATAGCAGACCGTGCACCTCCATAGGTAGGGATTCAGAAAAACACGGCAACTGGAGCAAACTTGATGGCTGCACCCGTTGCACACGGCCCCTCTGTTGAACAGCATCCCAAGAGCCTTCTGACAGCGGGCACAAGACCTCTCCTGATAGTCATGGTTGATGCTTTTTGCCTCTTTCCACAAGAGTTGCTGAAGCTGCATTTTCAGTTTCCTTCTCTCACCCAGAAAAAGATGAAAATATGTTTACATTTTCTCAAAAGTAGTTTTGCAAATAAATAAACACTTATGGAACTCCCATAGACACAGTGCTTTTTAACTAGTTGCACAGAAAGACTTTCCTTAATAATATGCTGTAATTGGAGCAGTTAATACAAGCTAGTATAACAGAGACCAACTCTCCTATCAAATTTCTCCACTGAATACCATTACTGCTACTTCTTCCATCTCTAGGCCAGACATGAAACTGCCAAAATGAAGCCCCCCTTTGGTGAGTTCATTCTGCAGTTCGCTTCACCTGATCTAGTGTGCGAAAAATTAGCCTGCAACACAAGGTTGCTGTTACCAGGGTACGCACAATTGCAATTCAAGAATACCACAATCTTCGAAGAGACTCTTTCTGTGTACCCCAAAATGACTATTGAAAAAAAGCAAACTCAAACTGTATGGTCCTGAATATTTACTATCTATTGACCAGAATCCTGTTGGTCATCAGTGATGGCTATAATAATAATTTTGTGTCAGAAATTATTCTGGGTTGAAAGGATTTTTGCGGAAGAAACAAACTCAGGGAACACCCAAATGAGGCTCCTTTCATGTCCCCAAGTGCTGGGACAGAGACGGGTGCTAAATCCATCATGCAGTACCTGGGTCTCAAACTGCCAACTTGCCAGCCTTCCAGCTAACAAGGTGAGTTTCTTAACCACTGAGCCACCGCACATACTCGGCAAGCGTGGCTCCGGAAAATACGGGAAATTACTGTGCATGCACAGTCGCACATGCTCAGTAACCCATTTGTGGATGTGCAGAACCCTTTGTGCATGCACAGAACCCCTTTGCAAAGGACGTACATGTGCAGTAACCCCTTTCCCTGCCATTCAAAATACGGGACGATGACAGGAAAGGGGAGGAACGAGCGCTAAAATACGGGAACTCCCGGCCAATATGGGATACTTGACAGGTATGTCACCGCAGCCTGCTATGAAAGATGGCTTATAATGGGAAAGAACAGAGAAAAGTATGTCCTTTTTGATCCTCCTGTAGTTCTTGTTATTTTTGTTGCCTGGCTAAAGTTGCTCTTGATGGCTTGGTATTAACCTCCAATGGCCATGGCTCCCATCAAAGTGGCATCTGTTTATCTACTTGCAATTTCTTGATTTCAAACTGCTATGTTGGCAGGATCTGGGACAGAGATGGGAGTTCACTCTGTCATGCAGCACTCAGGTCTCAAACTGCTGATCTGCTGACTTTCCAGTCATCAAGTTCAGCATCTGAACCACTAAGCCACTGTAGTCCCTATGTGTTAGTAGACTTCTTCCTACAAACGTTTTTGCCCAGTGTTTCATTATTAGAATGGTTTTGCTAAAGAGATTAGATAGAAGAATGCTGAGAGAAAAACTGTACTACAAAAAAAAACAAAGCAATTAGGAAAAGAAATAATCACACTGAATAATTGCAACATACCTTACTCTTTCTTCCTCCGCCTCTCTCAACATTTGGTCACGGTGCAGGACATCTAAAACAACCTCTTGCTCCAGCCTCTTAAGTAAGTTGAGGTCCAGTTGCAGGGACATTTTTGTTTCCCAAGTTTTTGTGATTTTTTTAGACTCCTATCTTGATCTTTGCTGGACCAAGTGAAACTAGAAACAAGGTTCAGTATTCAAAATATCTATGAATCCGTTTAACTTTCTGTGTCCTTTTTTGCATTAAGGATACATTCGCATTGATCACTCTTCTGAAGAAAGTTGAAAAGAACATTTTTCCATGCAAAGCATAGTTTTCACACTCTTGTCAGGTGCTGATCACACTTGTTTTGCTGGGTTGCTGTTAATCTGCTGTCTTCTGGAAGCAAATGACTTTAAGTCCTCAATCCATTCTAGATAGCACTCAAACTGATAAAATAATAGAAATGTGGCCTAAATCACTGAGATGTG
The DNA here is from genome assembly GCA_035047305.1 of Bradypodion pumilum. Lineage (NCBI taxonomy): Eukaryota > Metazoa > Chordata > Lepidosauria > Squamata > Chamaeleonidae > Bradypodion > Bradypodion pumilum. The sequence continues at coordinate 97,913,953 of JAWDJD010000001.1, forward strand.
TCTCAAACTAAAAAGAAAAAGTGGAAAGGGAGAAATTCCACTTACCTTGCTTTATGAATCTCATATTAGTAAAATATGTTATTTCTCAGGACCTATTAAAAATAAAATTCATTTCACTTCTCCTTTTAGCCTTTAGTGCAATGCAAGTTCCTATTTCTACTTTTAAAAAACCAGACATATATTGTTCTGACATACAGTCCATGAAGCCATTTGGTCACAGCTGAGATAAGAAACATGACTGATCATCGCCCAGACTCATTTTAATATGACAAGCCCTGCTACCCATCACAGCGTTTACTTACCCTGGTGCTAAAGAAGAAAACCCAACCCAATATAAAGATGTTTGTACAAACCATTTTGCTTTGTAATTTATGAAAAGGCAATGGGGGAGAATAAAACTTTTCAAGTAAACAATAGCATAGAATTCATAGACTGCCTCCTACTCAGATGAAAAAATAATGCTACTTGAACTGAAATACGATCCTTCTATTTGCTCACTGAAGTTTACCTTGTTCTGTTGAAGTGAAGCATGTAGAACTAGTGTGGTGTGCAAGAGAGATGCTCCAATGTCTTTTTAAAAAAACAATCAATTATTTATAGGTCTTAATAGGTAATGGACATGTCATCAGAATGTGTCTGCAGAGGTAGATAAAAAGGTTTCTCACAGCACAATAGGGTTATCACTAACAACACACATCCCACATAAATTCAGAAAATGCCATTTTCTTTCTGGCATTGTGCACTGAGCAATGCATGCATTAGGTCTGCGCAGAAAATACACCAAGGAACAGGAGAAGCCCCTTCTCTGTCAATGTATAGATGACATGTTGAAAAACAAAGGGCACTTTAATAAAAGCCTGTTAAGTATTTTGGAGACATTGGCCAGAAAAAGGAGATGAAAGTAAATTGCAACTTGTTGTTATGTGTCATCAACTTGGAACCAAGTTTTAGCAACCCTGATAAGGGTTTCAAGGTAAGTGAGATGTTTAAATCATGTTTTGCAGGTTCCACACTTCCAGCAATTTTCTATGGCTGAGTGGAGATTTGAACCGGGGCCTCCTGAGCCCTAATCCACCACTTTATCTACTACACCACACTGGCTTTCTCTATCTGGACTTTATTTTCAGTTTCTTCATCATAGGATTCCTCTTCAAAGGAGTCTGTCATTCTTGTATCTCTTATATATAGGTCTTCAGTATATTGTACTGTTTCCGCCTTCTCTTTATTTTATCTTGATCAGATACAGTGTTTCCCTTTTGGTTATTTAGCATTTCTAATCTAGGTGTACATTCCTCACAATCAATGGAAAAAATGTTCAGTAACAAATGTAAAACAATGGTGGTAATATAGAAAAAGTAGCAAGTCTTTCAAAAGTAATTTAATGCCCCATGCTTGTATCTGGAAAGGTAGTATAATCTGATTTGGAACAGTTTCTTTCATACGAACATGCTGATTATTCCTAAAACAGTACTTTTAATTAAGGTATTCTGAAATAATCATCTAAAATGTGCAGTATGTAATGTCCTTGGTGCGGATTCCGCTAGCATAATTGGCATAATACGGCCCTTGCAGAGGCCACTTCAGTCGAGAAAGCTCCTGGCCCGTGGGCTCTGCGGGCACAGAAATTGGGGGGAGGGGGCAGATTAATAATCATAGGGTTGATTCACCCACATATGACCTGACCAGCGATTCTGCTGAGAGAAGCAAATCGCTAACCTCCGTCACGTATTAGGCAATTACTCACTCACAGTTAAACCTAATCCTTAGTACAAATAGTGGCCATGTTTGCTCTTGAGCAAGCCAGGAACAATGGTTTTCCCCTGTCAGTATTTGCCTTAGTTAATTAACTTCCCCAAGAGAGGTTCTCAATTAACCCGGGTAAATGGGTGATGTGATTCTCTGTCAGATGACGATTCTACCACACGCAGCCTTGAACATAATATATACTGATGATTTTCCCTCAATAAACCACTGGTCTTCGCTCCATCTTGTCTCGTGTCGTTCCTCGACCAGTCTCCTCCGGGATCCTAAGGGCCTACTCACGGCCCCAATCCAACACCTTGGGTTATATTTTGTTGAAAGGAAAATGTCTAAAATTCTATGAATAAAATTCTAGAATAAAATTCTATTTTATTCTATCAGTAAACCGACCCTGCTTCCACAGCTCTGCTCATAGCACACCACTGCCTTTACACTAGTGATCAAGATAAGCAAGCAGAAGACAACAAATAGTGTGGTGATATATCTGTTATAAAAAGTGAAGTAAAGGGGAAGCAGAGATGGAATAAAACAAGAGACAAAAATTAAAGACATAAAGTACACAAGTTGTGAGTGTCTTGTTCACTATTACAGTCATTTATATTGCATCAGGAGGCCTAGATGTCGTCCTGCAAAGCATTTTCTGTTAGATTTGTAGTTGGAACATAGACTTGAGTGTTGGTTGAATTTTTTTTTTCCATGCATTAAAATCTCTAACTGCCTGTGCTACATCTTGTCTCAGGATTAGAGCTACTCCATTTCTTCTGAGTTGGCCATTTCCAGAGTAGAAGACTTTGCAGTTGTTTGACTGAAATTATTCTGTTCCACTTTAGTCCACTGACACCAAGTATTGCAATGTTTATATGTTCCATTTGTTGCCTTACACTTTGCCTTGATTCATACTTCTCATATATTATGTTCCAATTGTATGGGTTTCACAGCACCAGACTTTCCTTCCTGTTCTATCTATGTCAGCCTAGACATCCTTTCAGCTTTAATCTGGTTGTGTCATTAGTAACACCACTGTTTGTACTTGTTCTTTGTTCTTTGATTTCATTTTCGACTGTCTCATCATAGGGTTTTCATGGTAAGTAAAAATCAGCAGTTATTTGCCATAATACTAAATAAAAAAAAAGCTTGAGAGACATCACTGTTGCTTCCTCTACCAGTGACACCTTCAGCTACTGCTGTCTAGTAGCTACAACTCCCATCACGAGAGGAATTATCTATCCAAAAAGGAATTGTGCTGCTTACTTTCAGAAAGTAAAGAGCTGTTTATAAAAGAAGACATGGATTACTCTTTAACATGCAACTTAAGAAAATATGAAGAATTGCCTATCCAAAAAAGTTCAGAAGCCACTATTTGGAAGTTACAAATAACCTACTGTGCAATATGCTCAAAGGCAAGAATGATATTGCTCAGAAATACAAGATATGTTAAAGTGTTAAATTTATGCAGGGATTATCAACCTATGGCCCATGGGCTGGATGTGGCCCACAGCACCATTTCATGTGGCCCTCCACCACCTTCACCACACCAGGAAGTGCCATGCAGTGCAGGAAGGGCAAAATGGCCATCCAGCCCCCGAAGCTGTCTGAGGAAGTTTAGTGTAAGGGACCAAAGACAACGAAACAGCTGAAGGGTTGGCTTAACACAGGTTTATTGCATGATGATCCGGAGGAACATGTGGTAATGGCGGATGGGTAGCTCAATATATACAGCTGGCTATACATTTGAAAGTGGCTCGTCGACAGACTATTGGTTGCTGCCTGCGTGACATCGTAGAAGGTCACGCCCGTCTTGTCCAGGTGAAGAGTTGGTTGGAATCTTCCCGCGCTGCTGATCCAGGTGAATCTGAGCCATGAGAGCTGGACGCTCGCTATTGCCATCTAGTGGTCACTAGCTCGCGTCCCCTTATCAGGTTTACATTGATACAGCTGAAGGTTATAATGTTGCACACAGAAAGGTTACATTGTTACCACATGGCTAAGGTACATTGTTAAAGGCACAGCTTTACAGAACACAACATCCCTCCCCCCTAGGATGAGACGAAGTCTCTCAGCCAAGATGGCTTATTGCATGTGCGTTTGGGCCGTGATGAGGGCTGACCCCCCCCGGGGGCGCTACTGCTTCTTTGTTCCCTGGTCCCTTGTCCTGTAATGGGAGAGGGAGACTCGTTAGTGGCTTGCCGCGGTTTGGCGGCCTTAGGGGAAGGGAAGAACTCCATTGTGGGCAGACCGGGGGCAATCGGGGCTAACGAAAAAACCCTCTTCTCGCTTGGACGGGTGGGGGACCACTCCGAAAAACTCCCCCGGTCCTGAAAATCAAATTCTAACTCAGTTGGGGTATCCGCATTTGTGGGGGAATTCCGCGAGATATGTATGGGGTCGGGTTCCTCCTCCTCAGAAAGATCCCCCAGGATATCTACGAGAACATCCTCCTCCCCCCTTGGTGGGGACCCGCGGCCCCCTTTTCCTCCCCCTTGGGCTGAACGGGTGGGGGAGAACACTAACGCTGATTTTTTCTCTGTTCGGTCTGCGCCCTGCTCATCAGGGACCCTGCGTCGGAGCTGGTCCGCGTGCCGCCTCCACAGTAGCCCTGTGCTGGTTTCCACGCGGTACGACACGGGGCCGGTTTGCTCCACAACTACGCCCGGTACCCAGGCTGGGCCCGTGCTGGCGTAATTCCTGCAATGCACGGGGGCGCCTACACTGAAACTCTTTGTGGCCTCTAGCCCAATGTTCCTTCCTTTGTCCTCTACCCTCGTGGGGTCTAGCCTAGTAAGGATGGTGGTCAGTTTCCTACGCATTAAGAGCTCTGCAGGGGAGTATCCTGACGCCAACGGGGTCACCCTGTACCCTAGCAGAAACTGACACACTTGTAGGTTCAGATCCCCGGGGCCCATGCGTCGCAACGCGTCCTTCGTGGTGCGGACGAGGCGCTCCACTTGACCATTGGTGGCTGGGTGAAACGGGGCGGAGGTGATATGCCGAACGGCGTTAATCTCCATGAATGCCCTAAACTCGGAGGACGTGAAACAACTAGCGTTGTCGCTAATTAATGTGTCAGGTATGCCGAACGTGGAAAAGAGCCTCCGCAAATGCTTAATGGTCTGGGCCGAGGAGGTGCTCGTGACCGGGATAACCTCCAACCACTTGGAGAAGGCGTCCACGACAAGAAGAAACAGGGTGCCTCTGAACGGGCCCGCGAAATCAACATGCACCCGGGACCACGGCCCCTTAGCCGCGTCCCACTCCCTGTGGGGAAGGCGGGCCTCCTCTGGTCTGGAGCATTGGCAACTTTCACAAGTGCCGACCATGTGCTCGATGTCGGCATCCAACTGGGGCCACCAGAAGTAGCTCCGGGCTAGCGCTTTGGATCGCACGATGCCGGGGTGGCTGACGTGCAGCAGTTTGAGCACCCGCGGCCGAAGGGAAGTGGGAATCACCACCCGCTGCCCCCACAAGAGGCACCCCCTCTCTAGGGACAGCTCTAACTTTTTCCTGAAAAATGGGGCGAACTCCTCCGCTGGGGAGGACGCCGGCCACCCTTTCTGCCCCCAGGAGCTAACTGCCGCTAACGTCTTGTCCTTCTCTGTCGCTTTGGCAATGTCGGCGGGCATTACGGGGGGCGAATCCAGCACCTCTATCATTAGAACTTGATGGTCTCGCTCCCCGTTGCTCACCTGGCTGGGCGTCAGGGGGAGGGGAGACCTTGATAGAGCGTCCGCATGGCTGATCTCTTTCCCGGGCCGGTAGACCAACGCGTGCTGGTACGCGTTGAGGAAAATAGCCCACCTGAGCATCCTCGGGGACAGGATCTGTGGCGTGGGCTTATCTGCGGTAAAAATGCCTAGCAGGGGCTTGTGGTCTGTTACAATGGTGAAGGGGCGGCCATACAGAAAATCGTGAAATTTTTTCGTCCCTGCAACTATCGCTAGTGCCTCCCTGTCTGTCTGTGCATAATTTCTCTCCGCTTGGGACAGGGACCTGGAGTAAAATGCTATCGGGGCCTCCCTTCCGTCTTCCAGCACGTGGCACAGCACCGCCCCCACCCCCACCGGGGATGCATCACAGGTCAGGACTACCGGGCGTTTGGGGTTGAAATGGGTCAGTATGGCATCGGACGCTAGGAGACTTTTTAGCTCACTAAATGCCCTTTCTTGGTCATCGCCCCACTTCAATGCCTGGTCTTTTTTTAGCAGTTTGTGTAGCGGTTCAGCCACTGCTGCCTTCCGGGGGAGGAAGGAGTGGTAAAAGTTGAGCAGCCCTAGGAACGACTGCAGCTCGGGCTTGGAGGTGGGGCGGGGGGCTTTCTTAATGGCGGCCACCTTGGATTTGGATGGTTTTATCCCCTCAGGAGTCACACAAAACCCTAGGAACTCAACCTCGGTCGCGAAGAAGACGCATTTGTCCTTTCGCAGTCTCAGCCCCGCTTTTTCGAATATTGTCAGGACCTTCCCCAACCTCTTGGCCAATTCTACCCGACTCCCCCCCCCCGTTATTAACATGTCATCAAAATAAGGCAACACCCCCTCTAGCCCCTTCAGGAGGCGTTCCACGAGTGACTGGAAAATTCCAGGCGCCGAATTTACGCCAAACTGAAGGCGCGTCACCTGGAACGCCCCCTTATGGGTGACTATGGTCTGCGCAGCAGCTGTGGCAGGGGACACCGTAAGCTGCTGGTAGGCCTGTGCTAAGTCGAGCTTAGCGAAACACTTCCCCCCGTGTAACCTGGCCAGCAGATGGCTGACTACCGGCACCGGATACGCATTCGGGCGGATCGCCTTGTTGATGGTGCACTTGTAATCGGCGCATATGCGGACCTCCCCATTGGCTTTTAGTGCGGTTACAATTGGAGTTTCCCACTCCGCAGAGTCAACAGGCACAAGGATTCCCTGGCCCACCAATTTGTCCAGTTCCGCCTCTATCTTGTCCTTGAGTGCGAACGGCACCTGGCGTGGTTTAAGACGAATTGGGCAGACCTCCGGGTCCAGGTCGAATGTCACTGGGGACCCCTTGAATTTCCCCAGTCCTTTTTTGAAAACTTCGGGGTGCGCCTCGCACACCTCCTGAATTGGGTCAGTCCCAATGGCGTGCATCCCAACGGCGTGCACCCCCCCAATAAACAAACCCAGGGGCTGGAACCATTGAGTCCCGAGGAGGCTGCAATCTCCCCCTTTAAGCACGACTAGAGGGAGAGACGCGGCGTGCTTCTTGAATTTAACCTGAAATTCTCCAACCCCCAACAATGGAATGCTGTTCCCTTGCACGTCCCGTAGTGTGGGCCTCAACGCTTTGAGCTTGGGTCGCCTGTGGGGGGCAATTCTCAAAAACTCCCTCTGGGAAATGATTGAATATGAGGACCCCGAGTCAATTTCCATTCTAATGGGAACCCCTTGAACTAGTACCTCAACAAAGTAGCGGGGGTGTCCTACGGACACGCTGAATACTGGGGCGTCGTCCTCGCTGCCGTCGGAGATGCGGCCCACGCCGTCCTGCTTCCGCGTGGCCTGAGCGCCGTCCTTGGGTCTCGTTGAGCGGTCTTGTCCCGCGGAACGGTCTGCCGAGCTTCTCCGGGTCTCGCGCCTCTTCCTGCACACCTTGGCGATGTGCCCGCGGCGGCCGCAGTTGTGACACTCGGCCTTCCGAAACGGGCATTTTACGCGGTCGTGGGCCGCTCCACAGCCGTCGCACCGCGGGCTCTCTTTCCGGACCCTCCGGACGTCCTCGTCGTCGCTGCTCTCTGCGGACGACCTCGAAGCTCGCCGGGCCGCATGCACCGGAGTCTCTGCCTTGCTCGACTTCGGCCGCCAGTCCTGGAGTTCTTGGACCCCAGCCTTTGTAGCTTCCGCGGCCTGTGCCGCTCTGATGACCTCCTGCAACGTGGGAGGCGGCTCTTGGTTCATTAATGTGCGCTGGGTTTCGGCGTCGTTCAGGCCGCACAGCACACAGTCCCGGAGGGTGATTTCGGCATTCTCCCATTTGCACGGGCCGGCCGCCAGCCGCAGGGCCGCCACGAATGCGGCGACCGTCTCCCCGGGCGCTTGGACTCACCTCCAGAACGCACTCCGAGCGGGAAACATCGCCGTGGCGGGCCGGACGTGCTCACGCAGCATCAGCATGAGTTCCTTGGCCTTGAATTCGCTCACCCTCCTCGGTGCGAGCAGGTCCACCAAGGTCCTTTTGGTTTCTTGTCCGAGCATCCTGGTGAAGATGGCCCTTTTCTTTGCCTCTTCCGTGACTTCGGACTCAATCAGTGCTGCCTGGAAGTCCATTTCGAAGATCTCCCAGTCGCCCGGTTTCCTGATTTCGAAACCGGCGCATGTCTTGGTCCCGTGGGCTGCCATGATCCCACCTTCGTCGCCAATTTAGTGTAAGGGACCAAAGACAACGAAACAGCCGAAGGGTTGGCTTAACACAGGTTTATTGCATGATGATCCGGAGGAACATGTGGTAATGGCGGATGGGTAGCTCAATATATACAGCTGGCTATACATTTGAAAGTGGCTCGTCGACAGACTATTGGTTGCTGCCTGCGTGACGTCGTAGAAGGTCACGCCCTTCTTGTCCAGGTGAAGAGGTGGCGGGAATCTTCCCGCGCTGCTGATCCAGGTGAATCTGAGCCATGAGAGCTGGACGCTCGCTATTGCCATCTAGTGGTCACTAGCTCGCGTCCCCTTATCAGGTTTACATTGATACAGCTGAAGGTTATAATGTTGCACACAGAAAGGTTACATTGTTACCACATGGCTAAGGTACATTGTTAAAGGCACAGCTTTACAGAACACAACAGGAAGCGTGATCCAGTCCCCGGCTTTAAAAGGTTGAGAACTCCTGACATAATGCATAACTCATTGTTCATTTCATACTGTGCAACCACAGAAACTGACATTCTCTCTGCAACATTACATAAAGTCTTAAAATACATGAGTCAATATCCTATTGCCACTCTCCTAAAGATTCAACAAGACTTGCATAAGTATTGACTTAATATTCAGCAACTGATCCAGTATGTCTATTTCTTAGTTGAAACTAGCTATAGGATACTGGCCATGACATTTAGTCAAACTGTGCTGCAGATGTTATGTGAGTAATATTAATAAGAATCTTGCCAAACTCAGGTTAGATCAAAAATATCCTGACTGATCAATCTCATCTAAAATTTATCTTAAATATAAAGTTTGTGACAAAAGCAACATCTGATCAGGACACCTCTTGATTTGCAACTTGTAACTGTGGCAACTATTTTATGTCACACCAACTCTGAATGCGATATAATAGCATTTTAGAAAGAACAAATAAACACAACTGCAATATTTTGCTGTACCAACAAGTATCAATCTTTAAAACTGTGAACCCTGAAAAATTATGGTGATAGTGTGATATCTTACTGAAGACGAAATAGACAATGAGAAAGGAGCAAACATTCTCTTATTAGAAATTACTTCAATTTTTGTATTTTCAGAATTCATTAACAAAATTCCAAGTACTTTAACCCTGCACGAGTTTGGGATATTATATCAACAGGAGCTCCTGTAATCTGAAATAGAATGTCTGATTGCTAATTCAATAAATCTTGAAGAACACCTTATACACTCTGTATGAGTCTATATTTTTTAAAAGTCCCTACATTTCTTCACTATTAGGAAAAATTAACTTACCTTTTTCTCCAACAGAAGAAAGAGATGCATCATGAATCATTTTATTGCAGAAAATGTTGTATCATATCCCCATCGGTTTTGTTTGCTGGAACCAATTTTAATAGATTTCCTCTGTGTGCACTATAGCATCTTACAAACTTTTGCATTAACCGCTACTAATGTAATTTTCGTGGCAAAGAAGCTTCGAGTGCCTTAATGATGTGAGAGGAAATAGTTCACCTTGAGAAAGTGTACTTAATATGTAACTCAAACTAAAACCTCCTAACAGGAAACGTAGTGGCTGTTAAATGTGATGCTTTCAAGTGGCTTCCCTCTCTCACATTCACCAATGTTAGATACGTGCAATATTGCAAACCTCAACTTCCGCAAACAGTCAGAATTAGAACAGAAAGTTCTTCAATATGTTATTTACTAGAAATGACATTGTTTCTTTCCTTTGACACCTCAATGTGACTATGTTTAGTTATTAAGATATCTATTTTATTGTATAAAACAATCCCATATGCTTGTAAAGTATCAACACACAAGCTCCATCCATTTATTCATGTAGAATGAGGTACATAAGGGGACGGGGCTGAGGGTACAGTTTTAACATGAGAGAAATGTCCAAATGCATTCCCCCAGAGAATATAACCATTTTCCTTTCCTTAAGGAAAGACCAGTGTTTCTGTGACATCAGCAGCTAGTTACCCACTCATCTCCAATCTATCTAAATCAGGGGTTCCCAACCTTTTTACGCTGTAGGCCTGACCACCACCCCTGGACAGCTAATCTCTATACATAACTAACTTTTAGCACATAGTTCCATGACAGTTGTACTATCCAATAAGATGGTTTAACACTAGAGACAAACCCTTGGTCCATATCTGTGGATTCCCCATGCCCCAATGGCATGGAACGGCCCGCGCAGAGGCCACTTCGGTGAGAACGCTCCTGGCCCGTGGGCTCTGCGGGCAGAGAAATTAAGGGGGGTGGATTAATAATAGGGTTTGATTCACCCAATTATGACCTGACCAACGGTTCCGCTGAGGAGGCATTCCTCTAGACTCTGTTACCCATTAAGGTAATCACTCATCTCCGAGTTTAGCCAAATCCCAGGCGCAAATAGTGCCGCCGCGTTGCCTGCCCCGGGACCCACTTCATCGGCCCGGGGATGCGGGGCAGCTGCGTCACCCACGCCCCTCCCGTGCTTGAGCCAGGAGGGGTTGAAAAGGAGCAGACGCCGGACTTGCCGCTACCGCCGCCGCGTTGCCTGCCCCGGGACCCACTTCATCGGCCCGGGGATGCGGGGCAGCGGCGTCGCCCACGCCCCTCCCGTGCTTGAGCCAGGAGGGGTTGAAAAGGAGCAGACGCCGGACTTGCCGCTACCGCCGCCGCGTTGCCTGCCCCGGGACCCACTTCATCGGCCCGGGGATGCGGGGCAGCTGCGTCGCCCACGCCCCTCCCGTGCTTGAGCCAGGAGGGGTTGAAAAGGAGCAGACGCCGGACTTGCCGCTACCGCCGCCGCGTTGCCTGCCCCGGGACCCACTTCATCGGCCCGGGGATGCGGGGCAGCGGCGTCGCCCACGCCCCTCCCGTGCTTGAGCCAGGAGGGGTTGAAAAGGAGCAGACGCCGGACTTGCCGCTACCGCCGCCGCGTTGCCTGCCCCGGGACCCACTTCATCGGCCCGGGGATGCGGGGCAGCTGCGTCGCCCACGCCCCTCCCGTGCTTGAGCCAGGAGGGGTTGAAAAGGAGCAGACGCCAGACTTGCCGCTACCGCCGCCGCGTTGCCTGCCCCGGGACCCACTTCATCGGCCCGGGGATGCGGGGCAGCTGCGTCGCCCACGCCCCTCCCGTGCTTGAGCCAGGAGGGGTTGAAAAGGAGCAGACGCCGGACTTGCCGCTACCGCCGCCGCGTTGCCTGCCCCGGGACCCACTTCATCGGCCCGGGGATGCGGGGCAGCTGCGTCGCCCACGCCCCTCCCGTGCTTGAGCCAGGAGGGGTTGAAAAGGAGCAGACGCCGGACTTGCCGCTACCGCCGCCGCGTTGCCTGCCCCGGGACCCATTTCATTGGCCCGGGGAAGTGGGGCAGCTGCGTATGAACTTTGTTTAAGTGTATGCTGTATTTTTTCTTTTCTTTTTTGAATTGTATTTTGTAATTTTGAAACTGTGTAATTTTCTATGATATGTTGTGAAGCCGCCCTGAGTCGGCTTAGTGCTGAGTTGGGCGGGGTACAAATTAAATTGATTGATTGATTGATTGATTGATAGTGGCCATGTTTACCCCGGTCTAAACCCTAGACAATGGTGTTTCCCCTGTCAATGTTTGCCCATGCTAATTAACTTCCCCAAGAAAGATTCCCCATTAACCTGAGTAAACAGGTGATGTGATTTTCTGTCAGGTGACGGTTTTTTCCTGTATTGCCTTCTGATCTATATATGATGACGCTTTTCCTTCAATAAACCACTGATCTGATCTCGCTCCATACTGCCTCGTATCGTTTCTTGATCAGTCTCCTCCGGGACCCAACGGCCGTCCTAGCGGCCCCGATTCCTACACATATCACCTTATATATCAATTTCTCACATCAGCTCATTGACTTGCCCAGACATGCCCGGCTGCTGCTGAAACATGCATGCCACCAGGGGACATGATTCAGCTGAGGTGGCAGCAGGCGTAGTGGTAGCTGCAACTATTATAATGTTCCCATATAAAAATACATGATAAACTTACATGGGAGTTGAATCAAAAAAAGGGTATAACTAAACAAAACAAATTTTGGGATGTATGGAAACCACTTGTGGAATATACACTGTACAGGGGTAAAAGTGGTAAACCAGTGCCAGATTAACTGAGGTTTTGGAAAGCATTAATATTGTGTTAAGACAAATGCAATCTCCAGGGCTTTGTATATATCATTGGTGATTTTTATTTTTAGTTTTTTATGTCTTTGTAATGTTGGGAATAGTCTGTATTATTGGGTTGGATAAAAATAGAGTAAGCATTTACATATATACAATGTTATGTCAACATATTATGAATATATTATATAAAGCAACATAGTATACAATAAGTTTGTGTCCTAATCCCAAAAACTTTTTTTCCTTTTTTTGTTTTGTTTGTTTGTGTTTTACTTTATAATGCAATGTAATGTTGTTTTATTTTGTATGTTTATATTTTTAAAAGTTTAATAAATATATTTAATAAATAAATAAATAAAAATACATTACCCAATTGCTGACCACACCTATAACTTAAAATCTGTGGGTGATAGGCCAATTCTGAGTTCAGATTTGGAGTCAGCACACTCGATATCATGCAAATCACATGTGTAGCAAAAAATTTGTTGTGCAGTGTTATGGCCCAGAATGCAGCAGCCAGATTTATTATGGGTATTCTCACATCACCGGATCTCTGGCCACTTCATGCTGGTTACCTGTTAGCTAAAGCATGAGGGAGGTTCAAAGCTTTGACTCTAACATATTAGAGTCAAAGTTTGGGATCTTGCCTCCAACCAAGTACATCTGCCCATCACACCAGGTCCTCTGACACTTTGCAGTTGAGGGTGCCTACCCTAAATGTAAATGTAAAGGTCGCCCTTGCTCGAAAGCCAGTCGTATTCGACTGTAGGGTTCAGTGCTCATCTCTGTTTACAGCCAAAGAGCCAGCGCTATCTGCGTCTGCAGACATTTCAATGGACATGTGACAGGCATGCCTTGACACCAGAGTGCACAGAACACTGTTTGCCTTCCCACCAAAGTGATACCTAAAAGAGGCCTGTAAATCTGTAACAAGAACCCAGACCTTTTCAGCAATAGCACCATCACTATGGAACAAGCTCCCATGGCAAGTCTGCAAGGTCCCATCCCATCTTGTTTTCAGAACACAAATTAAAACTTTGCTCGTGTTCTTGAAGAAAATATATGGCCACCTGCCATGTTGTTGCATTTGTATTATTATTATTATTATTATTATTATTATTATTATTATTATTATTATTATTATTATTATTATTATTATTATTATTATTATTATTATTATTATTATTATTATTTCTATACCGCCTTTCTCTTGGTTGTTTTGGTAGATGTTTTATCCTTTAATCCATTAAACCACCCAGGGTAGCTATCATGCTAGATGGGCAGTACAGAAGCTGAACAAAACAAAAATGAATGAACACTTATTTTTCTTGGGCAAAAAAAGGCAAATGGACCTGGACACAATGTTGGATGGGTATCTGTTAAAAGATGAGGTAAAGTTATAGGAGCTTTTTCGCCCTGAACACCCTCTTGTTTTTTGCAGCCTCTCCTTCAGACAGTTGAGCGGGCTGGACTGGTGGTTATCCCCACCGTAAATCACATCCATGGTTGTCATAAACGCATTTACGACAGCTGGGAGCACGTTTACGATTGTCATAAACGCATCTGCGTCCGCTTCCACCAGTGCCATGGGCCGGCCTACAAGCCATAGGTTGCCCACCCCTGCTATAGAGTACTGTATTACTTTAGGCATATACTTGGGTCAACTAAAAGATATTGAATTAATCCAATATATTAACCAAGATGGATAAAATGTTCATCGTACACAAAAAAGAACACTGAGAATGGTTTGTTTTTCTGCACTTTTAATTTATTTATATATTTAGTAAATACATAGTAAAGGTAAAGGTTTCCCTTGCTCGAAAGCTGGTCATATCCGACTCTAGGGTTCAGTGCTCATCTGTTTCAAAGCTGAAGAGCCAGCGCTGTCTGCTTCTGCAGACGTTTCCGTGATCATGTGGCAGGCATGACTAGACACGGAACGCTGTTACCTTCCCACCGAAGTGGTCCCTATTTATCTACTTGCAATGATTGGCGCTGCTCTAATTAGATAAAGAGGTACTGCTTCGGCGGAAAAGGTAACAGCTTCCCGCGAGCTCCGACGTCTAGTCATGCCTGCCACATGACCACGGAAATGTCTGCAGACGCAGAGACCGCGCTGTCTCTTGGGCTGTCAACAGGGAACGACACCGCCCCCTAGAGCTGCACACGACTGTCTTTCGAGCAAGGAAGAGAGACCTAAAGCCATCCAGCCCTGCTGCTAATCCCACCCCCTCTCCTCCCCTTCCTTCTACGGTCGCCAAAGCCGCCGGCGCCGTAAATTACGCCAAGAACGTCCCAAGCACAAAAGAACAAAAAGCGCCCGCCCGCACGCCCCGCCCCCTCCGCACTCCATGCCGTGCCACGAAAGCCTTGGAGACGGTTGGCACACGCGCAGAAGCAACGCGGAGCGACCGTCGCCGAGCAACCGTCTGAGACGCGCCCCGCCTCCCTCGCTCGATTGGTCGAGAGGGGGCCGAGAAAGAGAGAAAAGGCACGCCGGGCGCTGCGTTTGCGCATGCGTGGCTTACAACGGTCGCGGGCTAAGGGAAGTAGGCAGGGGGCGGCGGCGGGGGCGGCGGCGCCTCTGGAGGAGCAGCGGAGAAGATGGACGAGCTCCAGTCTGCGGAAGAGGTAACCGAGTTGGACGGCAGGCAGGAGGAGTCCGTCCGTCCGTCTGCCTGTCTGTCTCTTTCCCTCCCTCGCTCTCCCTACACGGTCTGCTCCCAGGGGGAGGAACGGAGGAGCCCTCGCCGTCTAGTGGTCCCTTCGGTTCCAGGCACCGTTGCCCGTGGAGGCGGCGGAGAAGGGAGAGAAAGAGGGAGACGCCCCGCTCGGGACCCGCCTCTCTTTCCCCTTTGTTGCTCCGCTAGTCGTGTGCGTGAGTAAGTGAGGGAGAAAACGAACTGGCCCCCTCGGGTGTGTGTGTGTGTGTGTGTGTGTGTGTGTGAGAGAGAGAGAGAGAGAGAGAGAGAGAGAGAGAATAGATCTCGTGTGTGAGAGAGAACAGAATAGATCGCCGTGTGTGTGTGTGTGAGAGAGAGAGAGAGAGAGAGAGAGAATAGATCTCGTGTGTGAGAGAACAGAATAGATCGCCTTGTGTGTGTGTGTGTGTGAGAGAGAGAGAGAGAGAGAGAATAGATCTCGTGTGTGAGAGAGAACAGAATAGATCGCCTTGTGTGTGTGTGTGTGTGTGTGAGAGAGAGAGAGAGAGAGAGAATAGATCTCGTGTGTGAGAGAGAACAGAATAGATCGCCTTGTGTGTGTGTGTGTGTGTGTGTGAGAGAGAGAATAGATCTCGTGTGTGAGAACAGAATAGATCGCCTTGTGTGTGTGTGTGAGAGAGAGAATAGATCTCGTGTGTGAGAGAGAACAGAATAGATCGCCTTGTGTGTGTGTAAGAGAGAGAGAATAGATCTCGTGTGTGAGAGAGAACAGAATAGATCGCCGTGTGTGTGTGTGTGTGTGAGAGAGAGAGAGAGAGAGAGAATAGATCTCGTGTGAGAGAGAACAGAATAGATCGCCTTGTGTGTGTGTGTGAGAGAGAGAGAATAGATCTCGTGTGTGAGAGAGAACAGAATAGATCGCCGTGTGTGTGTGTGTGTGTGTGAGAGAGAGAGAGAGAGAGAGAGAGAGAGAGAGAGAGAGAATAGATCTCGTGTGTGAGAGAACAGAATAGATCGCCGTGTGTGTGTGTGTGAGAGAGAGAGAGAGAGAATAGATCTCGTGTGTGAGAGAACAGAATAGATCGCCTTTGTGTGTGTGTGTGAGAGAGAGAGAATAGATCTCGTGTGAGAGAACAGAATAGATCGCCATGTGTGTGTGAGAGAGAGAGAGAGAGAGAGAATAGATCTCGTGTGAGAGAGAACAGAATAGATCGCCTTGTGTGTGTGTGTGAGAGAGAGAGAGAGAGAATAGATCTCGTGTGTGAGAGAGAACAGAATAGATCGCTTGTGTGTGTGTGTGAGAGAGAGAGAATAGATCTCGTGTGTGAGAACAGAATAGATCGCCGTGTGTGTGTGAGAGAGAGAGAGAGAGAATAGATCTCGTGTGTGAGAGAGAACAGAATAGATCGCCTTTGTGTGTGTGAGAGAGAGAGAATAGATCTCGTGTGTGAGAACAGAATAGATCGCCTTGTGTGTGTGTGAGAGAGAGAGAGAGAATAGATCTCGTGTGTGAGAGAGAACAGAATAGATCGCCTTGTGTGTGTGTAAGAGAGAGAGAATAGATCTCGTGTGTGAGAGAGAACAGAATAGATCGCCTTGTGTGTGTGAGAGAGAGAGAATAGATCTCGTGTGAGAGAGAACAGAATAGATCGCCTTGTGTGTGTGTGAGAGAGAGAGAGAGAATAGATCTCGTGTGCGAGAGAGAACAGAATAGATCACCGTGTGTGTGTGTGTGTGAGAGAGAGAGAGAGAGAGAGAATAAATCTCGTGTGTGAGAGAACAGAATAGATCGCCGTGTGTGTGTGTGTGTGAGAGAGAGAGAGAATAGATCTCGTGTGTGAGAGAACAGAATAGATCGCCTTTGTGTGTGTGTGTGTGTGAGAGAGAGAGAGAATAGATCTCGTGTGTGAGAGAACAGAATAGATCGCCGTGTGTGTGTGTGTGAGAGAGAGAGAGAGAGAATAGATCTCGTGTGTGAGAGAGAACAGAATAGATCGCCTTTGTGTGTGTGTGAGAGAGAGAATAGATCTCGTGTGTGAGAGAACAGAATAGATCACCTTGTGTGAGAGAGAGAGAGAGAGAATAGATCTTGTGTGTGAGAGAGAACAATAGATCGCCGTGTGTGTGTGTGTGTGTGTGTGAGAGAGAGAATAGATATCGTGTGTAAGAGAGAACAGAATAGATCGCCTTGTGTGTGACAACAGATCCTCTTGAGCGTGCGTGTGTAAAAGAGAGAGAACAGAATAGGTCGCCTTGTGTGTGTGACAACAGATCTCGTGCATGTGTGTGTGTGTGAGAGAGAGAGAGAGAGAGAGAGAGAATAGATCTCGTGTGTGAGAGAGAACAATAGGTCGCCTTGTATGTGACAACATTCCCGTGTGTGTGTGTGTGTGTGTGTGAGAGAGAGAGAGAGAGAACATATTTTGTATGAGTGTGACAATAGATCCGTGTGTGTGTGTGTGTGTGTGTGTGTGAGAGAGAGAGAGAGAGAGAGAGAGAGAGAGAGATCCATTAGCCTCTCCCAGCTCTTCCTCTGTGAAGGTCTAAGGCCTGCCCTGAGGTGAGGCCACGTTCCCCTTAGGGGTCCCTTCAAACCGCCCCCCTCCAACTCCCCCCTCTGCCCCCTCCACCGATTTGAAATAAAAAGGAGGCAAATGCAACCTCGGTTATTCTACTGGAGGGGGCAAGGGAGGAAGGCAAACTTGGGTATGTACGTGTCAGAGAGCCTTTCTCTCTTTTGGGCCAGCATCCTGTCAAGAGTGTGTGTGTGTGTGTGTGAGGCTGCACAAATGGCGCTTCTGTGCTGGGCGTGGGTCCCTCCCAAGGGCCTTTGGAATGAGCGGTGGACATGGGAAGGAAGGGGTGCATGTTGCAGGGGCATATGGGCCCTTTTGTGTCCTCCACTTTAAGAAAGATGCAAACAAATTTGAGCAGGTACAGAAAAGAGCAACAAGGATGATCAGAGGAGTGGAAGTCAAGCCCATACTGGTCAAGTATCCCGGATTGACCGGGAAATCCCGTATTTTGGCCTTTCCCGGTGCTGTCCCGTATTTAGAACGGCAGGGAAAGGGGTTACTGCGTGCACGTGCAGAACCTATCTGTGCATGTTCAAACATGTTCTGCACATGCGCAATGGAGTTTTTGCTGCGCATGCGCACCCGGGGCAGAGCAGTTCCCCTATTTTCTGGAGCGGCACTTGATGGGTATGGTCAAGCCCTATGAGAAAAGACTGAAGAAACTGGGCATGTTTAGCCTTGAGAAAAGGAGACTGAGAGGGGATACGGTCGCACTCTTCAAATACTTGAACAAGGAAAGGAAGGATCTGTTCTAGATCATCCCCGAGTACAGTGCATGTAATAACAGGTTCAAATTGCAGTGGAACCTCGGTTAACAAATTTGATGCGTTCTCCGGGACTTTTGTACTACGCAAAATTTGTAAAGCAAATGCATTGTATGCAATTTCCCATAGGAATGTGTTGAAAACCAAAATTTGTTAACTGAAATGAGGTTTCCCATAGGAATGCATTGAAAACCAATTAATCCGTTCCAGGGGGAAGTTGTTAACCGAGCCACTATGTTCTATGGGTTTCCTTTTATTATGCGTTAACCGAGCCATTTGTTATGCAAGGTTGCACTGTAATGGAAACCAAATATAGGCTGAATACCGGGGAAAATGTTCTACTGGTTAGAGCAGTGCGACAGTAGAAGCAACTGTCTTGAGAGGTGGTGAGCTCTTAAACACTGGAGGCATTCATGAGGCAATTGGACACCCATCTGTCAGATCTGCATTGAACAAGGGGTTGGACTCTTGCCAGGGGCCAGACCCGCCCCCGATACTTTCCACCAGAGGCCGGAGGCGTGTTTGCTCCCAAGACTTACGTTTCCGTCGTCAGCGGCAGGGGCGATCACACGTTTCTTCAGGGCTTTTGGACAGGCTCCGCTGCTTCCCATGGCGGCAGGATACTTTGCGGACCCAGATGGCTCAGTTTTTAAAATTTTCCGCGGCTCCCCCGCTCTGTTGCCACAGCTAATCCCCGGCGCTTGGAGACTTCCATTGGCGCGCGGTACTGAACCAGGAAGTATCCAAGTGGTGGCCACCGTGGGCCCGATTAATGATATGCACGGGCTGGGGGTTACGAATGACTGCCTTACAGGCTCCTTACCGTAACTCCATTACTTCATGATTTCAACTCAGCTAGTTATATTCTATGATTCCACCAACAGTTTTAGGGGTTTACAGTCATAGTCTTTTTGTATGGGTATCAAAGGAGGTCAAACATACATTTCCAGGATGACCTGCTTCTCTGTGAGCTTCTAGATTTGTTCTTTGGTGTCTGCTTATGTTCATCCTGGACTGCAGTGGCTCAAGTGGCTAAGACTCTGACTGGAAGGCGGCAGGATACTCGAATACTGCAGGATGGAATGAGCTCCCGTCTTTGTCCCAGCTCCTGCCAACCTAGCAGTTCGAAAGCAAGAAATTGCAAGTAGATAAATAGGGACCACTTTGGTGGGAAAGTAAAAAGTGTTCCGTGCACTCCGGTGTCTAGTTGTGCCTGCCACATAACCACGGAAACGTCTGCAGAAACAGAAAGTGCTGGCTCTTTGGCTATGAAACAGAGATGAGCACTGAACCCTAGAGTCGGATATGACTGGCTTTTGAGCAAGGGTGACCTTTATCTTATGTTCATTCACTCATGAAGGATAGCATTATGACAATTGAGCATGGTGTTGGGTACTTAAGTCTGTAATCATATCCTGATTGATATTAGAATGGTTAAATTACAAATTCCTACTAGTTTTTATCAGTTTTGCGCAGTGCAAACTTTACGTTTGCTTAAATTGTAAAATGTTATTTCTCATTTTTTTAAAAAGACTGCCTTTATTGTGGATGAAGTGAGCAACATCATAAAAGAGGTAAGACGATTTTTATGCCAAATTTTAAGAATGTAAGACTGTATGCACAGCTAAAATTGCTGTATCTTTCCCAACCATGGTCAGAATCTTCTTGTTGATTAGTAGAATAATCAAGTAGAATAATCATTAGTAGAATAATCAGGCTAAGTAGAATACAGTTCTCAAATGCATATGTCCCAGTCTTACCAGTACTGTACCTCAATCCTTGTGGGTCAAGGGACTCTCTTGAAAAGCAATCCCTGACATGGCAGGAGGATTCCTGAAGCATGGAGGGAGGGGTCTTTTGTGAGCATAAGCTTCATCTCCTTGTGGAATGACATCATAGGATACTTCCTGTGTACCTGCTTGATCCTATGTGGGGAGCTTTGAATCCCAGCTATATATATGTTACCAATATATACAGTAGACCCTCACATAACAACGTTGCTTGGTTCCCCAAGTAGCATCGCTATAGGGGAAACGTCTTGCGGTTTTCAATGGCAGCTGCGCCATCTAGCGGCAAAAAACTGTCATCTGCACAATGACATTTAAAAAACATTGTTAATCCGCACAACAACGGTTTTTCGTCATGCGGATAGTCACGTGGCGAGTGATGACATGTTGTTAAGCGGAAATGACACTATTTGAATGTGTCGTTAATTGAGGGTCCACTGTATTGCATTCTTAGTATTCTAATAGAGCAACATCCATAAAGTTTTTAAAATCTTTTTAATGATTAAGCGACTGCGGTGGCTTAGTGGTTAAGGCGCTGAACTTGATGAGTGGAAGTTCGGCAGGTCTGCAGTTCGAACCTCGAGTGCTGCAAGATGGATTGAGCTCCCGTCATCTGTCTCAGCTCCTGCCGACCTAGCAGTTCGAAAGCAAGAAATTGCAAGTAGATAAATAGGTACCACTTTAGTGGGAATGTAAACAGTGTTCCGTGCACTGCAGTGTCTAGTCAGGCCTGCCACATGACCACAGAAATGTCTGCAGAAGCAGACAGCGCTGGCTCTTTGGCTATAAGCAGAGATGAGCACTGAACCCTAGAGTCAGATACCACTGGCTTTTGAGCATGGACGACCTTTACCCTTACCTAATGATTAAGCATAGCTGATTGGTACTTTGCCCGATGTGATATAGCTTGACTTCTACCCTGAATTACAAGCTATCTAAATCTACTTCATTTGCAGTGGTGACTTTAGTTGGATTTAACGCAGTGTTTAATGCTTTGCCTTAACTTTACATGTTAGTTACAGTAGACCCTCGCATAACGGCGTTACTTGGTTCCCCAAGTAACATTGCTAAGCAATTTTTGTTCTTATGCGGGTTTCTGTGGTTTCCCGCATAACGACGTTTTTAGCGTTGTCCGGTTATTTTAGCGATGTTGTCTGGATGACACTAAAAACGTCGTTATGCAGGGAAACACATGGTGCATAACGACGCGTTGTTAAGCAAAAATGATGTTATCCAAACGCGTTGTTATGTGAGGGTTGACTGTATCAATGATAGAATCATGTAGTTACTAGATTTATTGTAACTGTACTCTACTTCAGAGTTTTCAAGGTACAGTACTGTATTAGTATTTTGTTTACTAATCCTTTGGTAATCTTCTTGGCAATTAGTATAGACTTATGAACTTGCACTAAATATTCTATGAACTATTGAGTGTTGGTGCCACTCTTTCTTAACACTTGGTGACCTAACTATAACTACAGCTTACCTGTTTAAGGTAGTTTTCCTTTTCTAATGCTGCATTGATGTTTGCTATGCACTGTTTTTTTCTCCGGCATGGTGTCTAGCTTTAAGATCTGTAGAAAATACATAGAAAGTAGTGACAGTGAATGAAAAGCCACTTTTCTGTTCCCAGTACAGAACACTACTGATTGCTAGGACAAATATTGCATGATTATCTGAGTCTTTGGAAAGAATTCACCGCTCCAAAGGTTACATCTCAAGCAAACAGTTTAGTTTTTTAGTCTTAGTTTTGGCTTGTTTCACTGACATTCAGTCTTAGTAGTTGCATAGGAAAACTTTCACATACCAGTTCTAGCCTTTGAAACTAATGAATGGACTGGTGTGCTGTTTGTCATTCCACATGGCATGCCCATATTACATTTGGAGCAGGAGGTGAAGTTCTGGGAGTGGGTCATTGTGTAACACAGTTCTGTAGCATGAACAAACCAGCTGGAATGCTCATTGGGCAACACCATGTGTGCAATCTTAAGCTGGATACACACCTCTAATGTCAGAGCAGCTTGTGTAATGTCTAGTTGCGACTGCTGATTTTACTAACCTACTAGCCACATGAGTTCTTGGAATTATTTTTTACCAGCAGAATGACGATGGTAAAAGAAACCTCTTCTGATTTGCAGGCCATTGAAGGAACAATAGGTGGCAACTCATACCAGCACAGCAAAGTCAATCAATGGACTACAAGTGTTGTGGAGCAAATTTTAAGCCAACTGACAAAGCTGGGGAAGCCATTTAAATATGTTGGTAAGTGAATACCCGTTTTTATTATTATTAGTTTGACAAAGAAGATTTCAGTAAAACTAAAAAGCTAAAGTTTAAAAAAGTTTAAGGTGAATTAAGTGTCGAAACTGAAATTACATAATTGCCTTTAAGACTCAAAGCCAGTATAACGTAAGAGAACAGTATTGCCCTTTTCTAACATCATTCTTGTTTTCTGCAATTTACAGTGACATGTGTGATTATGCAGAAGAATGGTGCAGGTCTTCATACAGCAAGCTCTTGTTTCTGGGACAGCTCTGCTGATGGTACAATAATGTTTTAATACAGTACTTTGTCTGCTGCTCGGGTGAAATGTTTTACAGGGTGTTTGCATAGCTATGGAAACAACTTCCTTTGGGAAGAATCCTCTGCAAGCACTTACCCTCTGGAAACAGCTTCTGATTCTAGCAGATGTAAATGATCAGAGATCAAGGTTTCATCATGATTAAAAGAGACTTAATCCTTTATTGCCCTGAGTTGGCTGTTGAAGGCTGGAAGCTGAATGCAATCCATATCTTGCAGATTTCTTTGGAGCAGTACATTATGTCACAGTGTTGCTGTGAAATTCTGAGAAAGCTGTCTATGTAGTGGTGAGTTAGCTTAGACTTAGAACTTTGAACAGCAGTTTTTAACTCAGTCTCAAATGCATTGCTTTAACATTGAGGCACTATTTTTCTTTTCAATGTATAGTTTGTTGTTGTTCAGTTGCATAGTCAAGTCCGACCCTTTGCGACCCCATGGAACACTGCATGCCAGGCACCCCTATCCTCTACCATCCTCCTCAACCTGTCCAGTTTTGTGCCCACTGTGTCAACAAGCCATCTCATTTTCTGCCATCCCCTTCTTTTGCCCTCAACCTTTCCCAACATCAAAGCTTTCAATGTATAGTAGGCTTAGTCTAACCCAGTGATTCTCATATGGAGCACATGCCCGGGGGGGGGGGGGGATTTGAGAATGAGTTATTAACAGTGAATTGCCTTTTAGGCTTCCTTCATGTAAATAGGAGTTCACTTTTTGAATAAGAATTATATGTCATGGGGTGGTGGGTGGATTAGGATTTTAGAGATGCTTAGGTGGGGCATGGCCAAAAAAAAAAAACACGTTGGGAACCATTGCCCTAATCTAATGTTATTCTTTCTAGGAACCTGCACCGTGAGATGGGAAAACAAGACTATGTACTGTATTGTCAGTGCCTTTGGACTTGCAATATGATTGCCTTGGAATTCTTCAGCCTTTGTGTCATCACCTCCATTTCATAAATCCTCTAAAACTGTGAATTCAATGAACAGCGCTGTTTTTAGAGAACACCTGCATTCTTCTAGTGAAAAAATGGGGGAGCAATTTCTATGCTGTTACACAAACACATCACACCCTGTATTCATATCCAGCACTCCCTGTATTAACACTGTAAGATTCTTTCTCAAGGTGCTAAACCTGAAATCTGCTGCAGTTATTCAGCTTTATTCCAACTGGTTTGAATAAGACTAATTTCCACACTATAGTTTTGTTTATTAAATTATTGAAGTTCTGAGCATGTGTATGTGTAATTTATCAAAGCTTCAGATGAAGAAGCAAGAGTGAAAAGGCAGCTGCCCTATTACTCCCCTTAACCCAAGGGTTCTCAACCTTTTTCAACTGCGGGCCAGACCATGCCCCTCACAGTTGAGCGGGCTGGACTGCTAGTTTCCCCCCACCATAAATGCTGTAAAATGCGTACACGGCCATTGTAAACACATTTACGATGTCTATGGTCTCATTTATGGCTGCTGTAAACGGCAGCCATGGACTCATTTACAGCTGTCATAAATGCGTTTACAACAGCCGTAAATGAGTCCACAGCCAATTCTAGTGGGAGTGGCAGGAACAAGGTTGGAGGCCAGATTAGTAGTTGCCACAGGCCGGATCCAGCCTGCAGGCCGTAGGTTGAGAACCCCTTCTTTAAACTGTCCAACCTGAATGGCCTCTTCTGCATTTCCCTGGTATGCTTGATCCAAGGTAAGTGGTTGAGGGGGGCTGAGATGGTTTTGCTCTCTCACACCTCAAAATGATCACAAAGTAGACCACAGCATTTATGAGTAAAATGAGTTAGATCTGAATAGAATCTTTAGTGAACCAATAAAATACAATTTTTAAAAACATGATAATTTCAAGAAATATGAATTAATTTTAAAAAGTAGACAATTTCAATGTCTCCTTCAAGCCCAAGAAAAATTCCCTAAGTGAACAGAAATAGAAATGCATTGGTTTACAATAGCTTTTGCTAAGAGCAGTGACTAACTTGAGATGCATGTACGGAAAATAATGGTATGACATTATTTTTTATTCACAGGAAGTTACACAGGATTTGCAAATGCAGAGTTTCAGTATAAAAATTTATGAACATGTTGAGCACAATTATAATAAGCAAACTCCAAGCACTTAAGCACCAAATATTTACTGAAAGTAAACTTTAATCTTGTTTTGTATCACCCGTCAGGGAATGTTACTTCTAATGATTCTGGCTACCCAGAGCAATTAAAAACATTTCCCCTGAAGCATTAAGACAAAGCATGCATAACCTTCCAAAAAGCAAAAACTATTTACTGTACAAATTCCCATTAACATGAACATCCACTTTGAAAATGCTCTAGTTCGGTATAAAATATTTTCTAGAGATTTCAGTCATTTTACATCTATTTACAAATATTAAGTTCACTTATACAGTGATGCAAGGACCTCTTCATTATCAGTTACTGGCAATTGGAACATGAAATGCAAAACAAGATCACACCGTTTGAATGCAACAGTTGCCTTTTGTCTCAGTTATCAGTTTAATTTCCCCCCCACTAGAGAGAAATCCTTTGTCCTTCATTTGGGAAGAAGGACCACTGAACTAGTGAGACTTCTAAATCAATTCATACAGGATGAGTCTGCACGTTTCTTGTTAAAACAGCAGGGCTGTCAATAAAGTTCGGCAAACAACAAAGCCAAGAAAGTGGCTTCATTTTTGCAGTCCAGTGTTTGATTGGGACACAAAAGAATAAGAATAGATTTTTAAACATATCTCCTGTTCTCCAGCATGTTCCACTGAGTGGCATTTATCATATTTATCAAGAGCCTCCTCGAAGATTGTGGTATTTTTGGACCACAGTCGGGCGTACCATGGTAACAGCAACATTGTGTTGCCGGCTAATCTTTCTCACACTAGGTCAGGCGAAAGGAACTGCAGAATGTACACGCCAAAGGTGGCTTCATTTTGGCAGTTTCATATCTGACCTTGACACAGAATAATCTTATAATCCTACTTGCTGTTTTTCATGAACAACTAGTCTTGTTCAGAAAAAACTTGGGGAGGGGCTGAAAATCGAAGAATATTTAAAATAACTCATCTTTGGTGATATCGTGATCCACCCAGATTTGACTGGCAACAGGACCATCATGACATCTCCTTCACTACATGATCACTGTCTGAGTGGGACCATCTATAAAGCTTAAGCCAAGAACAAGGCACCAGCCTAGTGAAGGCACCAGCCTAGTGAAAAGGAGCCAGATGTTACAACAGCAGCAGATGCTGCTACCACCAGGGAAAACCAGTGACCCTGTTCAGGATATTTAGAGCATAAAATAGCTGTCAATTTTTGATTTGATGTCTAGTTTCTATTTTTAAAAGCATTAAAACAACCCTAGTTCTGCTCTGCTCTCTTAGCCTTACTGGTTTTGGTACTGACAAGTTAATATATTTTCTTGTCATTTGTAAGCACAACCATTTAGGTCTTCAGATACTTTTCTATGCACTGGTTTATGGTACAAAGAGATGGGTATAGTGAACCTTAACACTGGCTAATAAGCTTTTTTTACAAAGGGAATATAAACCAGATGAACTTCTAAGAGGTCACATAGGTACATTATTATATATACTTTGTACTACCATATTTTAAGGAAGCATACATTTTTTTCCTCAGTGTACATTTTCAACAAAAAACATGTATTTATTTGTAATTTAAAAAGCATCGTTTTGCATGGGGCACTATTTTCTTTTGTTGTAACATTAGTTCTTGCAAATATCTTCTGAAGATTTAGTTATGAGGGGATCTAGCCTAAATTGAATTAAGCCCAGCTGAAGAATGTTTCATTAACTACTTTACTACACACCATATCAAAAGGCACTTTCATTAACAGCTACTCCAAGCTTATCCGTACAGAAAGCCAGGCAAGAGGATCTCTTATTTAAGGTAACTCCTTGTCATCTAGGAATGCAATGCCTCTTTCTCAAGTGCAATACCATCACATCAATACAGAAGAGATTTAATAAGTCTGAAAATAGTCTTGGTTCCAAACTGGTTAGTGGAAGACAAAGTAATGATATTCTGATTTGTTCACAGAGCATTTCACTAACATCTTGTTCTCTCTACCTGTAACACAGTAACACTACCCGTTCCCTCTCAGCAGTCAAGGTTACGCTGAGAGTGTACATCTCTTCGGCAGAACAAAGTCAGACTTCTGCTGAAGACTTTTATAACAAAAATGCAGCTGCTTCATCTTATGGTCAAAAGTAAGAACATTTTTTTAAAAAAGAGGTGCCTAACTCAGTCAGGCATAATTTTAACTTTGGCAAGCAAATGGTTTCAAGTCGATATTCCAAAAATGAATTTTAACGTTTTAAATATTTATTAGGTTCAAATTCCGTAAGCTATAGAGAAAAGATTGTTGCAAAACTCTACAACCTTCTAACAGTGCAATGCATCTAGAGTTAAGCCGTTCTAACTTTCCCTCACTAAGCATTCTTTATTTTCCAACTGAAATCAGTGAAATTTATCATTCAAAAGCAAACTACCATTTGCTCTGCAAATTCTCAACTAAATGAAGGAATTATTTAATGAAGAGGTAAGTAAAGAAAGGAGTATAGGAGTTCATTCGTCTCCTTGAGACTTAGACAAAAACTAGAATATATGTGAAGACCAGACCTGTGTTAAGTGAATTAGGTATTATAAAATTTAGGAAGAAAGCAAACCTAAAATGTATACAAACATGAAAAGACAAGCAGCACAGTTTTTACATATGCCTACAATGAGTAAACATCAAGTAGTATAAAAGATCAGGGAGGGAATATATATGCCTCATTTTCTAGTCTGTCTTATATCTTGAGTACATTCAAGGTTCAAACTTTTAATTTACTGATTTTAAAAAGCATTGTGCCAACTATACACTATCATTCTAATATGCTAATGTCACAGAACAAAGAAATCTGAAATGTTATAATTTACCCAGGGTTTGAGTTCTAAAGACAGTGAAGCTTTAAACTCAGCTGATTTGTATATATCATAACTCCAACCATGAAAATATGGGCAAGAACCTGCCATGATTTAAGACGCTTGTGCTTATTTGCTTATACGCCAGGTTACACAACCACCATGTCAACAAATGACAACTTCCTAACAGGCAGTAATTTTCCTCTGAAATTTTCACTGCTGGATTCCAGGCACTAATTTACAAAAAATAACTTACTCTTCATGATATAATTAGTAGTTTTGTAATATGATTTATCTTGCACTTCTCCATGACTGTGATCCCAAGGACCCAGCCTGTGATTTTAACCAATAGCTATAGAAGGAGCCATTAACTACTAGGCCATTTCTACTCCCTGAAGTTCTGTCAGGACATGATTTGCTAAAGGCCTTAAGAGACCTCAAGTTACCGTGGCTCATCAATCTTACGTTACAGGTCAATGTCACATGACATTTTGGATGCCACTCATTCATAGGGTCACCACAAATTGGAATGACGTGATGCTACAGATTAACAAGAATACCACAATGGCTCACGATGCCTGTGCAACAGGAACTTAACATAATTCTTTATATGAACAGGACCTTGTAAAAGCACATAAAAACACTGAGAAATTCCGTTAGGTAGGGAGATTATTGTTAACATTTTCTGTAATACTAGTTCACAGAATCCATTTAAAACCAAAGCTTGTAGAGTGGATGAGCAAAGAGAAATTCACAATAAATTATGACTGGAAATACAGTTTTGGCAAGACTTTCTTAGGCTCAGTAGTGCACAGTCTGGAATGGGTAAGAAAGACAAACACAGAATATGTGGAAGCAGATATTTTAAGCATATCTGAAAAATTACTAAAAAAAAAAAACACAGGAGGAGATCCAAAATAGCTTTGATTAAATCTTTTCTGGAACAAATGTAGGTAAATCCAAGAGTCACCACACCAAGATGCTTCATGACTGCATTGCTGGGATATGAGAAAGCCACTTGCTAGCACTGCAATCATGCCATGACACAGTGCATCCCATATGATCATCAGCACGTAAGGCAGCTATGAAATCAAGGCTATTCAAGTGGCTTCTACGTGATTATACTCTGTTGCTGTCTTGCAATATTTATGTACAATCTTAAAGATTTATACTTCAGCCTGGAATTAATCCAACAGAATAGATCAGTCGCCATTTTTTTATGTTCTCAGATTAAATAAACAATGCCTTACTTAAATATGGTCAACACTCCACCTAAAAACTCACCCAGTGCATAAACTACCCGTTAAAAGCTGGATCATTTTGGCAGTTTCACTGGCCTAGACATGGAAGAAGAAATTAGAGAGTGGTAAGGAAAAGCATAAGTTTTACAGACTGTTCCTTTTAATTAAAATATAGCAGCCACTCATTTATGAATGCAAAAGGTGCTAAGATATTAATACCGTATTTGCTGGCGTATAAGATCCATCCACCCCTTAAAATACACTGAAAAATGGAGTGCATCTTGTACTGTATTTAGTGGGCTATTTTGGTAATAACGGGGTGTCCTGTACTCCGATGGGCCTTATATGCTGGCAAATATGGTATGTGACCATTCAAATAGTAACTATATTAATGTTATTGAGATGTTTTTTTTTAAAAAAAACAGCCTTGGAACAATTCTCTTGCTCAGATAATTATGCCCATTTATACAATTCTACATTCATCTTTTAAAAAACTGAATGACTTTGCATTATTCACAAAAGCAGGTAACTGAAAGAACAGAACTCTTCATTTCCTGAACTCAAGTCATAGATAAGAATTGCAGCTGTGATTCAGTATAGCATATCTTCACTCCATCCTTGAAATGAGGACTTATAAACTGAAGTTCCCTAACGGAAAAGTGTCAGTACGTTTTTTCATCTCCATGTAGGGATAGGACTGAAAGGTGTCGGAAACATGACATGCACTCTTCCCCTCTCAACAGAGTCTGCAACTAACAATGCATTCCTGAATACGACCCTCTGTGTAAATCTTTCATTCAGTACTCTTAGTGTTTTGGTCCTTCTGTCTTTTAAAATGACAACTTTTTTGTTTTTATGCCATATCTAACATGTCCTCCTTGCGTTAACATTCTTCAGTTTTAGATTTGTAAACAGAAAAGGGGGGGGAGGAAAAACAGTCTTTCCACAGAAGTCTGTACTGAAAGTAGACATGACAAAAACATTTAAGGAAAAGCTGAAAGTCTTTTTCTCATAAAGCAAGTCATTTCTATGCGAACTTTAATCACTGTCTGATTCTTCTTTGTATTTGGCTCTGATCGCTTGGCCATTCTGAAGGGGCATCTCTTCATAGTCACTCCTGCCGAAAAAGAGATATAGTTGAGAACACTACGGATTAGAAACAACAACATAAAACTACAGTTTCAGACAAGGGAAAAATAAAAATCAGTGCGGTAACAGGAGCTAAATGGTTTTGTTTAATCTGTCTCCACTGCTCAAGAGATAAGGCAGATAATTGAGCTTCAGATGATACTTCCAAGATAGGAGACTAAAGAATTATGGCAAATATTGATGATAAAAAAGTAGAGACCTTATTGACTGTCAAGCATATAGGAAGGCAAAGTTTAGTTTTCATTTTTTTAAACTCAGTTTGCTGTGTTTCACCCATCACAAAAATTAGTCACAGGTTAATTCACATTGTAAGATACCCAATGTGGTACAGTGGATAAAGTAACAGAGTAGGACACAGTAGGCTTGAGTTTGAATCCCCATTCAGCCATGGAAGTTCACTGGGGGTGTGGAACTGATAAAACCACACTTTAAATACAGTAGAACTTCATATAACAATCACCCCATACAGCGATGAAATCGCATACCGATTAGGCTGGGGGGAAGGCGTTCCGCATTGCGATGTTCCCTATGGAAAAATCCGTACAATTATTTTCAATAAAAAACTGCTTAGCACCAAAAA
Source organism: Bradypodion pumilum (assembly GCA_035047305.1). Lineage (NCBI taxonomy): Eukaryota > Metazoa > Chordata > Lepidosauria > Squamata > Chamaeleonidae > Bradypodion > Bradypodion pumilum. Next base: position 97,944,484 of record JAWDJD010000001.1, read on the forward strand.
TCGTTGTACAGTTTTTTCCATAGGGAAAATCGTTGTATGGATCGTACGACGACAAAATCACATAGCGATGAGCTCCGTGGAACAGATTAAAATCGTTATACGAAGTTCTACTGTATCTCACTTACCTTAAAAGCCCTGCAAGTCAGTTCCAACTTGAGGGTATAAAACAACAACAAACCTCACATTGTACCAAACTGCTAGAATATTTACAGTGTGGAGAACTACTCTTAAGCATAAAAAACTAACTAGCAACTTAAATATTGTGATTTTATCTTTGAAGGTAGTAATTGAAATTACTTTTTTTCCTTAGTAACTGTCAAGCAAACACTTTAGTTTTTCTCCACATAAGCCATAGTGACTACCTAAAATACTGCCTAATATTATTCCAAGCAGTTCACTGGGGAGTAGATTCTTTGTCATTTTCTTTTACCACAAAAGCATCACTCATGGCAGGGTGGTTTTCTATTAAAAAAGGAAAATTCTAAAATCAAACATGAAACCCCACCACTCATACTGTGTAAAATGCAATCACGCGTACATGACTAAGACCACATTATATCAATTACGTTAATGTTAACCTTACCCATATATGACATCATCATCTGAGTCGTTCAGCATAGAGAAGGCAGGGTTGTCTTTCAACTGAGACTCTAAAAGATTTTGCAGATAAAAGATTCATTTAGCAACTCCTCTAATTCTGGGAGACAATCTGTAAAGTACGCCACATTTTTAAAGCCTTTTCAATACAGTACATTCAAAACAAAATCTTTGCCATCAAAGATTTCATTTTATCGAACATCTTTAGATTGACATCTGACTTCTAAAACACACTCAGCTACCATATAATACTGTAGAACACCAAATCAAAACAAATACTAGTGACAAATACAGAAAAAGGATAATGTAGGCCAGTTTTCACATTCTTTGAAATCAAAGTCTAATTTGAAAACGCTTATAAATTGCTTCTTCCTGTTGGCTAATTTTTTTCCTCCAGTTTTTTTTAATGACAGAGAAATGATCCTTGCAGTCAGTTTTGATGCAGTGCTACAATACGCAACAGCAGTCAAGTAATGAACAGTCTAGTAGAGTTAGCTAACATTTCAAACACAACTTCTAGTTGGCAAAAAGGGCACCTCACTTTTCTCCAATACCACCCCACTACCACATACACAGAACTAAAAAGTTCCCACAATTCCCAGTGATTCTGTATGTTTGAAATCAGCCTTCATTAGTGTAAATTCAAAAGTACAGTGAAACATTGTTCTACAAGGCTGTCTGCTATGCGATATTTTTCGTTATACGATCCCCCCCCCATATAACAAAAATCCCTATGGAAAAAATCATATAACAAAAATCTCTGGAAAAATTGTATAATGAAATTTTTTTCACTAAGCAATTTTTCCCATAGAAATTTTCATTATACAATCCCCCCTCCCCCATGAAAAACAATTGGAAAAAATGACAATTCACATAGCGAACATTTTCATTATACGAGTTTTCCCCACAGGGAGCGCTATTTTCACATAGCAAAATTTTTTGTTATGCAAGTCGTCATTTTTTCCAATTGTTTTTCATTATGCCATTTTTTGCGCTATAGGGGACATTAGTTATACGAGGTTCCACTGTATGTTGCAATTGGCGTTGAGGTCAGGTAGTAATCTAATGACTTCTCACTTTAGCAAGAAATGGAGAAGATTGTATAAATTACCCACCAAAGTTTTGTCTGATCACAAAGCCAATCCATTGCACAGCCTGATATCAGTGATACACATTGATTTTCAGTTATATGTTATCAGCTGTTTCTACTTGAATCTGCTGTGTTGTTTTGCCCCATTTTGTACTGTTTTCTAGAGAAACTTCCCAACCACAAGTACCTTACCTTCAGGTAGCCTTATATATTTAAAGTCTTAAGTTTGAAATAAAAGGAACAGACCTACCTTCTTAAAACATAAACAATGAAACAACCAACAAAATAATATGTAGTGGCAGAAGAGCTGGCCCATGCCCCAATACATCTGTAATTTTGCTATAATCTAAAATCAATATCCCATGGGGGGAATCAAAATGGGGTCAGTGCTTAATCTCTCTCTCTCAAAAGTATGCTGTAGCATGCTACCTTTTCTGAACCAGAATTTTGTCAGAAGAAGCAAGAGAGCTTACTTACCATAGAGGGCATTTTTCGATGGAGAATACACAAAGGCTAATGTGTATAGGTAAAAGTTCAATAAGCCGTAAAAAGATAAGAATTCTGCAGGTATTAACAGTCAAGGAGAGAATACCAAACAGTTCAAGATTTATTTATTTATTTTTCACGCTTATATACCGCCCACTCAGGGACAACCCAACTCAGGGCGGTTTACATAGCAGACAGTAAATACATAAAAGACACATGATAAAACAAAGTTAAAAGTTAAAAGTTAAAAAACCCACCCCTAAAAGATGCTGACCTGGGGACATGCAATTAAATGTTATTCTTCACACATAAGCAGGAAATGAAACTGGATGTAGCCCAGGCCTAAATGGAACATCTTCTCTGAAAATTATGTCACATGTTTCAAATCTGACACCTGAAGATGACTTTAAACATTGAAAGCACTGCTAATGTACAAAGGTAGCCTAACCTATAAAAATAGATGACTTTATCAGTTCACCAAGATTTTCTATGGCTTGTCCTACCAACATCTTCAATGTATTTGGCTATAATGTGGCGAGAGGTTCTCTCAACTTCAGTCCTGTGAAGCTTCAGTGTGAGGAAGACAGCCCCTGAAAAGTGCTCATCTGCCTTAATTGCTTATCATATGGTGCTTTATGAACTTTGTTATTTAATATGCTCTAAGACATTTTCAGAATGTTTATGACAAGGTGTGGTAAGAAAAAAATCTTATACAAAAAAAAATACTTTAAAAAAACACCAAACAGGAAGCACCTGGAAACATCTGGATCTTTCTACTTAGAGAGTACTTAATATCCCAAGGCATGTATAATTAGTGACCCAAGTTGACAGATGCATCAAGTATACTACTGGAAAATGCAAATCGACTACAGAGTTTTTCTTTAATAAATATGAAATTACAGAATGCTAATCCCTCAGCCAGTCTCAACCACAGTTATGCAATATCTGAAACATCTCAATAATAGAGTGTCAGGATAAAAGGATATAGTTATGATAGTGAGTTGATAGTTCAGCCACAAAGTTGTCCTGCAGAACTTGAGCTCCAAAACGCAAGTAAAGTATAGCAATGCTGCAGTGGTGAAGAAGGAGAACAAAGAGTCACTCTACACATTTGTAATCTTAACCTATAAATCCAAGGGTTAACCGTTGGAACTGGCTATAGGTTGCTATGCCTCGCCCTACTTGCCTGCACTCACCCTTCGTGCACACGGCCGATCTGGGTACGCAGGTCAACGAAGGATTGAGAAAACCGGCAGTGGGGCAACAGCCCCACAAACGCGAAGAAAGGGAAACAACTTCACTTCCCAACATTCCTTGCGCCGCGCCGCCCCAGAGCCAATCAGGCTGAGAGGCTCTCGCACGGCGCAGCGTTCGGAAACGCGCCGCAGCCAATCAAAAGAAAAGCATTTTAAAAAAACACAGCACAAACACAAAGCACCAACCCATAACTACAAGCCCCAGCGTCCTGCGCGCCATGAGCACGCAGAACGCTGAGGAAGCCAGCACCCAAGAAATAAAGCAAAAACAAAAACACCGGGAGAGCAAGTCCGCCAAGCCGCGGGGAACAAAGCCCCCCTCTCCAACGGCGCCTGAAGCTCCTAATCAGAGTTTCCCCTTTAATATCACTGGGTGGGTGGGGGGTGTTGTGCTCCCCCTCTCTACTGGCTCCCCTGGGGTTGAGAGGGTGGGGGGGACCAAAGGAGTCTGTCTCCCCCACCCTCCTCACCCCAGGGGACCCACCAGAGAGGGGATTCCCTCCCCCCCCCACACGCCCCATGTTAAAGAGAAGAAACCAAGTGGTTACTTCTCTTTAAAAACGGAGTTGGGGGGGAATCCCCCTCTCTTCTGGCTCCCCTGGGGTGAGGAGGGTGGGGGGGACCAAAGGAGTCTGTCTCCCCCACCCTCCTCACCCCAGGGGACCCGCCAGAGAGGGGATTCCCTCCCCCCCCACACGCCCCATGTTAAAGAGAAGAAATCAAGTGGTTACTTCTCTTTAAAAACGGAGTTGGGGGGGAATCCCCCTCTCTTCTGGCTCCCCTGGGGTTCAGAGGGTGGGGGGGACCAAAGGAGTCTGTCTCCCCCACCCTCCTCACCCCAGGGGACCCGGCAGAGAGGGGATTCCCTCCCCCCCCACACGCCCCATGTTAAAGAGAAGAAACCAAGTGGTTACTTCTCTTTAAAAACGGAGTTGGGGGGGGAATCCCCCTCTCTTCTGGCTCCCCTGGGGTTCAGAGGGTGGGGGGGACCAAAGGAGTCTGTCTCCCCCACCCTCCTTACCCCAGGGGACCCGGCAGAGAGGGGATTCCCTCCCCCCCCACACGCCCCATGTTAAAGAGAAGAAACCAAGTGGTTACTTCTCTTTAAAAACGGAGTTGGGGGGGGGGAATCCCCCTCTCTTCTGGCTCCCCTGGGGTTCAGAGGGTGGGGGGACCAAAGGAGTCTGTCTCCCCCACCCTCCTCACCCCAGGGGACCCGGCAGAGAGGGGATTCCCTCCCCCCCACACGCCCCATGTTAAAGAGAAGAAACCAAGTGGTTACTTCTCTTTAAAAACGGAGTTGGGGGGGAATCCCCCTCTCTTCTGGCTCCCCTGGGGTTCAGAGGGTGGGGGGACCAAAGGAGTCTGTCTCCCCCACCCTCCTCACCCCAGGGGACCCGGCAGAGAGGGGATTCCCTCCCCCCCACACGCCCCATGTTAAAGAGAAGAAACCAAGTGGTTACTTCTCTTTAAAAACGGAGTTGGGGGGGGAAATCCCCCTCTCTTCTGGCTTCCCTGGGGTTCAGAGGGTGGGGGGGACCAAAGGAGTCTGTCTCCCCCACCCTCCTCACCCCAGGGGACCCGACAGAGAGGGGATTCCCTCCCCCCCCACACGCCCCATGTTAAAGAGAAGAAACCAAGTGGTTACTTCTCTTTAAAAACGGAGTTGGGGGGGGGAATCCCCTTTTCTACTGGCTCCCCTGGGGTTCAGAGGGTGGGGGTACCAAAGGAGTCTGTCTCCCCCACCCTCCTCACCCCAGGGGACCCGGCAGAGAGGGGATTCCCTCCCCCCCACACGCCCCATGTTAAAGAGAAGAAACCAAGTGGTTACTTCTCTTTAAAAACGGAGTTGGGGGGGGATCCCCCTCTCTTCTGGCTCCCCTGGGGTTCAGAGGGTGGGTGGGGGACCAAAGGAGTCTATCTGAGAGGGGATCCCCCCCCACACCAAAAATCACAAAAACAAACAATCAAAAACATTCAAAAAGACACAAAAACAAACAAAAATAACACCAAAAAGTAAACAACAACAAACATTTCCAAACACACCCAGCCCCCAGCCAAACACCACAAAATCCAACCACCACCACCACCCCAAATAAAGAAAAACAGCTAACTCACCACCACACGACCTCATAGCACAACGACTGGAAAAGAAATGAATAAAGAAAGAGACTACTTGCTGGAAGAAGCTCCACCCAGAGGCCATGAGAGAAAACACAGTCAAAATACAAGATAACCCCTACCAGCAGCACTTGCTGACCACAATAACAAAAAAAATACAAAAAGACACAATAGCCCCACACAAAAGGCCCCAAGAGTTTTTCGAAAAAGTATATCATCCTTTATTCTTTTTTTCATCCACAAAACCAAAACACCAAACAAAACTCATCACAGTTTAAAACAGGCCATCAATTTTTTTTGTATAAATAAACATTTTAAAAATTTCAAATATTGATTAACCTCTTCTTTACAAACATTAACAACAACAACAACAACAACAACAACAACAACAACTTTCCAACATCATTTAAAACAGCCCGGCAACGCCGGGCAACCTTTGCTAGTCTATATATAAAAGAAAGGTGTTTGTTTGTGGGTCCTGTATGCATTCCAACACCCCTGGACAGATCCACGTCAAAGTTCGAACACACCTACCTTGCGCATCCAGCATCATAAACGTCAGGGTCCCAGGGCTGGCAGTGGGGCACATGCCCCACAATCCAGGAATATACGCAAAGACTATACCTCCCAGCAGCCACTGCGGCACACAGCAACCTATCAGTGAGGCCGGCCCACGCACGTCATGGGCGGGGCAACAGCCGCATGGCCGGGAAACAAACAGCTGCCACACGCGCAGCGAGCGGCCGTGGGGAACTCCAGCGCCCAGGCCCAGACATCACCGCAAGGGAGGCGGGTGCACAGCCACCCAAGGCAGGCTTCTGAGAGCAGCGGCAGGCATTCCGGAGCAGCGGCAGAGCTCTTCCTCCTGCGGTTCTCCTGCGGGTGAAAGGGCCGGCATGGCACTCTGTGTGTGTGTGTGTGTCCAAGGAGGGAGGAAAGGGGGCGGAGAGACGGCGAGGTGTGTGTGTGTCTGTGTGCACGTGGGGTGCGAAGCAGAGGGGGAACGGGGGGGTGAAGGGGGCGGGCACGGTGCGGGGTATGTGTCTATGTGTGGGGGATGCTTCGGGGACCTGTCAATGGAAAAGCCCGCGCCCGTTCACTACATCAACGTTGAAAAAAGCTTTACTGCCGACGTCTCCTGGCGGGGCATTCGAAAAGCTGCCATGCCTTTACAGAACACAGACGAAACCCCGGGCAACTCCAGATATGGCAAAGGGTAACGCCAACCCGGGAGGTACGTCAGGTTCCACAAGTCTTAGTGTTATTCAATTTTTAACGTTATGCGATACACTTATCACACGTTAAAAAAAGCTGCCTTCCCCCAAATGAAGGTGCTGATGGGAGGCTCTGATCCCCAACTTGCCTTGGGAGAAACCGCGCAGGTGCACCCGCAAGCTTTCTCCCAAGGCAAGCCCAGGATCAGATGCTGTGATTCCCGGCTTGCCTTGGGGAAACTGCCCAGGTGCACCCGCACGCTTTCTCCCAAGGCAAGCCAGGGATCATAGTGTCCGATCCCTGGCCTCCAGAGATTTCTGCCCTGGGGCAGAGATCAACATCAGGAAATTTGAGGAAAACTTTTGCATCGCACAATGTTAACTTAACGTTGTGCGGTGCAAAAGTTTTCCTCAAATTTCCCGACGTTATCCGGTTTTAACGCTGTGCGGTGCACATGTTAACCAGGGTATTACTGTATTTGACACAACATACACTGACTTTATTACCTTTCCTGCTGAAAATAATCTTGCTGAGAATGCTTCTCTTCTTAAGAAAGCTTACCTAATCACAAGCACAACAAATGTCAATGCAGTCAAGAATTTCAGCCGGAGATCTGAAAAAAGGAAAGGACAAAACATTATTAAAAGGCAAAGAGTTGTCTCACCAGAAGAACAGTTGCACAGCAACAATGACCACACAGAAGAAAGCTTACCAACATAGGGCATGTTATGAAGTTCTGAACATGCTCTGATGATCAGGAACAAAAGGTACAAAATGTACACAAACGCTACCACCAGAAAGAAGATTTTCATTCCCTGTTACAGAAATATATTAAGAAGTTAGATTAACATTACTCTGACATCACTACACTACAAGACCTTCCTTTCCTTCCCACTCTTGAACTTTCATTCTACACACAGATCACAATTTGTGCAAGAATGATGCAAGGATCTTGCTCAAGTTGGTGCCCCTTCATGTGTGTCAGGATACAATTTCCATTATCCCCTACTAGCAGATCTGGATGCCAAGATTCGGTGCACGCATACTGCTAGACTTTAGCTGGCTGCATTTAGACCAGTTTGCATCATTAGAGGGATAAGAAACTTCTGTCATGAAACAGAGGTTCATCATTTTGGGCAGCAACAATGAAAATAAACAGATGAACATTCAGTTATTTGGAGTTTCCTCTCCAAATACAAGCACACAATTTACTTGGATCCTAACCCAAACTGTTTAATGAATTGTATTGAATATATTGTAATGTACTGTGATATATTGTATTTTTTGTGTGATTATTGTGATATTATTATGCTGTATTTCTAACTTGTAAACCGCATTGAGTCAGTCCTCGGGCTGAGAATTGCAGTATATAAATTAAAATTTGAATTCAATTTCAATTCAATTTCAAATGAAAGATTTAAGTACCTCAAAAGAGTCTTCAGGGGAAACTGGAAAGTGAGCACTCCAGCAAGAGAAATAAAACTTTAGGATTATCCAAGACTATGTATCAATGCTCTCCCATACAAAACATTTAAGGTGTGACCAAAAATACTGTATATGCTGGCGTATAAGACACATTGGAGTATAAGACGCACCCCACTATTACCAAAGTGACCCACTAGAGGCCACTATATACAGTGAACACTGTATTTGCCGGCACAAAAGACACACTCAATTTTTCCGGTGTATTTTAAGGGTGGGGATTGCGTCTTATACACCAGCAAATACAGTATTTAACAGAGACAGAGCAATACAATATTAACAGATGAAAGCCATGTTGCACTTGGGACTGCAAAGGCAATTTTCCCCTATCTACTTCCAGAAGGCTCACAGCAAGTGACTGTAAAGGACAGCTAAAAACACAGGAAATCCTGGCTTCGGACAAAAGTTACACAAATGAATTTCTGATCAACAGATGAAGATTACATGTCTGCTTGCAGCAACTCTAAAAGACCAGCTCTGAGGACCACAGGATTCCCAGGGATGGCACAGAATCAAACTTGCATTAGCAGAAATGCCTCCTGCTTAGGCAAGAGGGCCCTTGGATCTAGGCCATTACACTTGCTTATCCACTCTGACATTTAATCTCAGCTTCTCAAACAAGAACAGCTTTGCGTGGTTTCTGAAAAGCAGGTCACACTGACTGAAGGTTTCACAAATGTTCACAGAGGACAAGTACTGGGTTTATCTGATAGCTAAGTAAACTCAGGGCCTCAGATTATGAGGGGCCTTTAGATTTAAAAAAGTTTCTCCCTCCCCCAACCCCAAATCAGTTAGAACAATAAAAAAATATTTTTGTAATTCTTCCGAGTCTTTTTTGGCTTTACTTCACATTGTTCCTCAGCTCCAGATACTGGAGAGAAAGCCTTCATCTAACATGGAACAGACACAAGATTTGCTCTGTATGACACGGCAACAGAGACTTGGTGTACAAATACTTATTAAATCTTAACAGTAATTGGCCATTTCATATAGAGAAATTGTAAACAGGACTAACATTATCAAATACAGTGGTACCTCATACAACGATTTCAATCCGTTCCATGAGGTTCATTGTTGTATGAAACAATTGCTATACGATGCATGCATCATATAGCAATTTTCCCTATGGGATGCAGCGTACGATTTTTCTTGCTAAGTGGTTTTTCCCATTGAAAAATTGTTGCATGATTTTTTCCATGATAGGGAAAATTGTTATGCGAGACACCATTTCCCCTGAAAAAACCTAATTGTTATGCGATTTCATTGCTATACAGGACAATTGTTGTATGAGGTTCCACTGTACTGTAAATTAATTATCTACCATAACTTAACTTAGATATTTGGGTGTAGAGTAGGTTTATACATGAGAAAATCTTAAGAGAAAATGGGGGAGGGACAGGAAAGAAGCCCTATTTTTTTGTATTTTTCTGTATTTTCCTCCAGATATTCACACCTGTAGGTGGTATAAAAATACTATTTCATTAATATACATATATGCAACCCTACATATTTAACTTCATTTTTCTCTTTCTCATTTTATCTTAATAAACTTGTCACCTAGCATTTTACTTTTATTGCTTTATACTGAAGAAAATAATTCTTATTTGATCTTAGAATTTGAAACAGGTACTACTGTACTGAAAATCTAGAAAGGTCTCTTTCACTCAAACCTACCTGAAAGCTGCTTGTGTCAATCCCATACTGGTATGTTGGGTCACGTAGTTCATTAACACTGAAATGAAAACCCCAATATCATGGATGTATACATTTGAATGTATCATCAAAAAGCTTAGCAAAAACACACAAAAACTGACATTTTAACATGTTTCGTGTTTCTGTTCTCAAAGCAAACCTAAGAAGCCATAGCTTTAGGTCTTTTATTTACTACAGTCTCCAAGATAGAACTCTATTTCCTAGGAAGTGTCAAGAAAACATACAATTCTAATTTAAGTATGTAAGTGTGGTTGAAACCATTCCCATTTACACAACTATGGACATATGAACTAGTATTATAAATGCCCACAAGAAGCAAAAGGAAATGTTTATAAACATAGATTACTGGTACTAAATATATTACATCATGTTTTTACATATTTCTATAAACTGTATATTTTCTTACTGCTGTATTTAGCTGTCTCTGCAGTGTCTTTGTTGAACTAATATTAACATTGATATTTTCACTTTCTACTTTACTAGAACAGAAATACCCATCCCAATGCAACTAAAAAATCCTTTGACTCTTAAAAAACTTTTTATCAAACTAAACATATTACAGGATACTATAACTAATTAATTGTTGTTGTTGTTCAGTCGCACAGTCGATTCCGACCCTTTGCGACCCTATGGACCATTGTTCTTCAGGCACCTCTGTCCTCCACCATCCCCCTCAGCACTCCCAGTTCTGTGCCCATTGTGTCTACAATACCATCTAGCCATCTCATCTTTGGCCTCCCCCTTCTTCTTTTGCCCTCCACCCTTCCCAACATCAAGGCCTTCTCAAGTGAATCCTCCCTTCTCATTTGATGTCCAAAGTACTTTAGCTTCGTATTTACTATTTGGCCTTCCAATGAGCAGTCAGGGTTGATTTCTTCTAAGATTGACCTATTTGTTCTCCTCGCTGTCCAGGGGACTCTCAAAACTCTCCTCCAACACCACATTTCAAAGACGTCTATTCTTCTGCGCTCAGCTTTCCTAATTGTCCAGCTCTCGCATCTGTACATTACCACTGGGAATACCATTGCTTTGACTATTCTAATTTTTGTTTGCAATGTGATGTCTCTACTTTTAACTATGTTCCCCAGGTTTCTCATGGCTTGTCTCCCAAGAATCAGTTGCCTTTTTATTTCATGGCTGCAATCTCCATCTGCAGTGATCTTTGATCCTAAGAATGTAAAATCTGTCACTGCTTCTACTTCTTCCCCATCTATTTTCCAGGAACTGATGGGGCCTGTTGCCATTATCTTGGTTTTCTTGATATTGAGTCTCAAGCCAGCTTTTGCACTCTCCTCCTTCAGCCCAATCAAGAGATTCTTTAGGTCTTCCTCACTTTCTGCCATTAGGGTGGTATCGTCTGCATATCTCAGATTGTTGATATTTCTCCCAGCAATTTTAATCCCATATTGTGATTCCTCCATCCCTGCATTGCGCATTATATGCTCTGTGTATAGGTTGAATAAGCAGGGTGACAAAATGCAGCCTTGTCTTACTCCTTTTCCTATTCCAAACCACTCTGTCATTCCGCGTTCTGTCCTAACTGTTGCTTCTTGGTTCGTGTACAGATTTCTCAGGAGGCATATGAGGTGCTCTGGTATTCCCATCTCTTTAATTACTTGCCACATCTTGTTGTGGTCCACACAATCAAATGCCTTGGTGTAGTCTATAAAACAAAAGTAAATTTGTTTCTGGTATTCCTTTGTTTTCTCCATGATCCAACATGTGTTGGCAATGTGGTCTCTAGTCTCCCTGCCTCTTCTGAAACCGGCCTGCACCTCTGGTAATTCTCTTTCCACATGCTGCTGAAGTCTATCCTGTATTATCTTGAGCATCACCTTGCTGGCGTGTGGGATGAGTGCAATTGTTCGGTAGTTTGAACATTCTTTGGCATTGCCCTTTTTTTGGGATTGGGACGTATACTGATCTTTTCCAATCCTGTGACCACTGTTTTGTTTTCCAAATTTGCTGGCATATTGAATGCAGTAATTTGACACTATCATCTTTTAGAGCTTTGAAAAATTCCACTGGGATACCATCATCTCCACTAGCTTTGTTGTTTGCAGTGCTCTTTAGGGCCTTTCTGACTTCGCTCTCCAGGATGTCTGGCTCAAGTTCAATTTTTTCATCATTGTGATTATCAGGAGTGTTGAGGTCCTTTTTGTATAATTCCTCTGTGTACTCTTTCCATCTTTTCTTAATCTCTTCTGCATCAGCTAGCTCTTTTCCATCTTTGTCCCTTATCATGGTCATTTTGGCTTTAAATGTTCCCTTTATTTCCCCGATTTTTCTGAAGAGATCTCTGGTTCTGCCTTTTTGTTTTTGTTTTCCTCCATTTCTCTGCACTGTTCTTTTAGGTAGTTTTCCTTATCTCTCCTTGCTTTTCTTTGAAATTCTGTGTTCAAATGATTGTATTTTTTCCTTTCTCCTTTGACTTTTGCGTCTTTTCTTTCCTCTGCTATTTTAAGAGCCTCATCAGACAACCACTTTGCTTTCTTAAGCTTCTTTTCTTTTGATATGGTTTTCTTTGCTGCTTCCTGCATGATGTCCCTCATCTCTGTCCATAATTCTTCTGGCACTCTGTCTATTGAGTCTAAGCCATTGAATCTGTTCATCACCTCCAACGTGTATTCTTTAGGGATGCTGTCTAGGTGATATCTGTCTGGTCTCCTTGTTTTCCCTATTTTCTTTAGTCTTAACCTGAATTTTGCGATCAGTAGGTTGTGATCTGAGCCACAGTCTGCTCCAGGTCTTGTTTTTGCTGACTGTATGGAGATTCTCCATCTTTGGCTGCAGAGTATGTAGTCAATCTGGTTTCGGTGTTGGCCATCTGGTGATGTCCTTGTGTAAAGTCACCTCTTGTGTTGATGGAAGAGAGTGTTTGCTATGACCAGTGCGTTCTCTTGGCAGAACTCTATCAATCTTTGCCCTGTTTCATTCTGTACTCCAAGACCAAACTTGCCTGTTATTCTCTCCACTTTTTGATTTCCTACTTTGGCATTCCAGTCTCCTAATATAATTTGGACATCATTTCTTGGTGTCTGTTCTATGAGGTGTTCTAGGTCCTCATAGAACTGGTCCTTCATCTGCACCAGTAGTTGGTGCGTATATTTGGATCACAGTGACATTGAAAGGTTTGCCTTGAATTCTGACTAATATCATTCTGTCAATTTTGAGATTGTATCCCATTACTGCTTTTCTCACTCTTTTATTGACAATTATGGCTACTCCATTTCTTCTAAGGTTTTCTTGTCCACAGTAGTAGATATGATGGTTTTCAGAACTGAATTCGCCCATCCCTGTCCATTTTAGCTCACTGATGCCCAAGATTAATATATGCTCTAAAATATATGCTGTATAACCCAGAATGAGTACAGTAAAAAAATTATGACATGAATATGAGATGTTGATTAATATAAAATTTATTTTATAAAAGAACTGTCGGGCCTTGCTGTTGGCCGAAGGCCGCCACCGCTCCAGGCCCCACCCTCCCCTGGCTGGGGAAGGGACAGAGAGCCGCCCTATTGCATTGTATTTTTATTCTTATGTTAGATATAGTGATTGTATCAACTGTATTGTATTATGATGCTGTATTTATATTTTATATTGAAATATTGTTGTTTCATGGTATGTTAGCCGCTCTGAGTCGCATTGTCGAGTAGGGCGACATACAAATCCAATAAATGAAATGAAATGAAATGATTTTATGAGATATACTAAACTTTCCAAAAATTAGTTCAATTTTTCTACTACTCCCACTTCAATAAAAGTGTATATTCAAATAATAAAATAAATTTCATTCTCTCAGCTATTTAAATAATTGAGACAATTCAAAAGGAATGGACACTATGGAACAAAGCAAAGTTATCAAATAAGAACTGCTGCAAGCATTATTAATTAGAAATTACCAAGGGCAAGTATACAGTAAAAACTGTGAGTTAGAATAGATGACAGGAAACCCCATCATAGTGGAATTTTTTTTAATAGTATCCGTATTAGTCTGTATTTCAAGCATATGAGAAAAAATTAAAACTAAACTAAAATTGCTGTAGCACTCTGAAGACTAACTGTTATATTTTAATGTAAGTTTCCATGGATCAAGACGAGGGCGGTGCTGCCCAGAAGAATTGATTTTGGGGGCCAGATCTGGCCCTTGGGCCATAGTTTGGGCACCCCTGGAGTAGGCAGTTAGTATAGGTAAAGAAAAGCTGTGATCAGCAGGCACAAACACGGTGCTCTGTTGAGCATTTCCTCTGTCAGTGAAGCAAAGGAGCAGAACAGAAGAACAGAAACAGTGCCCTGGGCAAACAGTGGGAAGGGAGATTTCAAAACACTCCAGTGAAGGAGGGGTGAAAACTTCCCAGGGGTGAAACTTTAACTCCCAATAGCCCTAAACAGCATACCTAATGGGGCAGAATCACATCCCCAACTCTTGCATTAAAGCATTGCTTCCTTTGTTCAAACAGTAGAAAGCAAGGGAATTACTTACGTCTCCCATATCCCTAATGTAACAGAAGCCAACCACAGAAGACCAACAATAAAGAGTTTAGGAAAATAGAATGTTAAGAACTTCCTTTCACCCTAAAAAACAAAACAAGAATATTAAACTTGCTTTTCAGACATAAACTGAACAAGCTGTTGGAAGGTTGGATACAAGGTTAGAAACAACTCATTTCAGAGCTTTAATAAGAAGTTGGATTTGTATTCAAGCCTACAGAGCCTTGCGTCTACCCCAAAAGTACTGCTTAGTCTAGAAATGTGAGCCTCATACAGAACACCAGCACACAGGTGTTCCTCATACAGAACATAAACGTAATGTATTTAAAATGGACTTAGACCAGGTTTTCGATACTAATAAAACCTACAGTTGACTATATTCACTGGACACATAGTAACTCAGCAGCTTTACATTTAAACACATGCAGATTCAATGATTCATAATTGTATGTTACATTCTGCCAAGTCAGAACTAATTTACAGTGACCCTAGCAGGGCTTTTAAGATAAATGAAATACTTTACTGTATACAAATTGCTATTTTGCCAGTTCTACTCCTCCGACTGACTTTCCATGTCTAAGCTGAGACTTGAACCCAAATCTCCTAAATCCTAGCACATCACATAAGTATTATTTCTATATTGTGGGGCTTTGTTATTGTAAATCTAGTGGTGTTTTTTTAGCTGTTACCACAATGGAATATTCTACCTACTCCTTCTCTTTTTCAACCCTTTGATCCTCCCAAAGGAGGACACCCACCTACCAGAGCAAATCTGAGAGCACGTAGAGGTGATCAGGGGAATGAGGATTATTTATCTCCTAATTCCACTTTTTTAAAAAAAAGAAGTTCCACCAGTAAAACAGTATGATTAGGTCCTGCCCAGTTTTTGCAATCTTTATTACTAGTAGGCAGTAATATTACTTATGGCACGTGTGCCAAAGGGGGCACTTAGGGTCATCTCTGTGGGCACGTGCGCCATTGCCCCAGGACAAAGTTCACCCTGCCCCTCTGCCCAGCAACCCAATGGGAATGCTTCCTCCCTCCCCTGGTCTGGGATAAGCGAGCAGCTCACATGTGGCATGAGTGTGCGGTGCAGACAGCAGCCTGTTGAGTCTGTGGCAAAGGTGAGTTTGGGCACTCGGTCTCTAAAGGTTCACCATCAGTGCTATAAGGAGCCAGAACTCTTCATTGAGCTTGACCCGCAAAAACCATAATTCAAATCCCTGCCCAAACATGAAACTCAGATGACATTCTTGGATCACTCACATTATCTCTGCCTGAACTGCCTCATGGGGTTGTTGGGAGGTTTGGCAATCACATTTGTCTTGAAATGCTTGGAGGAATGGTCAGGACAAAAATGTTGCAACGGAAAAGCAACTTTGCAAGACTGGTTTGCTAAGACTGTCAAACCAAACTCTCCTAGACCAGTGATGGGCAACCTTGGCACTCCACATGTTCTTGGACTTCAATTCCCAGAAGCCCAAGTCAGCACTCCTGCTAATCACTGTCATAGATCTATTTATTCTGAATAGCTTTTGACAAAATTGTTTCTCCAACCAAAAACCTAAAGCCTTTAGGGATATTTTTTTTTAATGAAGTACACAATGTAGATGATGTTGAAAGATGAGAATCCCCTCACCTGCACTCTGATTCCATGGTAGACACAGAGCCAGAAGAGAAGCAACGCACAGAGGAACAAAGATTGGAAGAGATCATCCAGCATCCCAGGAAACCAACTGTTGATTAGGAAGGAGAGGGGGAAAAACGGATCTGCAAACAGAATAGATCAAAGAAGGTCACAAGACACTCCCTACCACTTTGTCGTTATGCTCTCAAGCCACTTCCCCAGTGAAAAGCCACAGGTATAACCAAAAGCCACAGGTATAACTGGGCAACAGGATTTTGGCTAGTAATTTATTCTCCCCACCCCCACCCCCATGTAATAAAAATGTTCCTCAAGAATAGCTCCAGAACTCCATGATCGCATGGTATGCTTCATATAAATACCATTATAAAGCAACAGCAGAGGAAGGAGGATGGACATCCACTTCTGCTCAATCCCCCAATCTCGCATGGAGAACTTGCGCAGGGCATGTGCAAAGAGACACTGCAAAAGAGCACAGGAGAAAAGGCATGGCAGTGTCCAATGGTCTCAAAAACCATCACAACTAAGGAGAGGCTCTAAAGCACAACCTGTGTAATATGACTGAGCAAGCGCTGAAAAGATTCCTTGTACTTTGGATAACACAGTAACTGATTGCAGGTAGATGACGAGTCATGGTATAAATATCCCTGGTGCACTTAAGTGTCTCTGGAGAAATAACAGCCTCAAGAAAAGCCTTTTAACAGAAACTCCTCCAACCATATATGTGCAGAGGGTCGAAGCATGTAAACCCACAATGGCGAACCTTGGCACTCCAGGTGTTCTTGGACTTCAATTTGCAGAAGCCTAAGTCTCTGTGAATCCACATGAATCCATTTGTGTGGATTCACAGAGACTTGGGCTTCTGGGAACGGAAGTTCAAGAACACCTGGAGTGCCAAAGTTCACCATGACTGATGTATAAAAACCTCATTATCTGCCTGTGTACCTGATGTGTATACAATGCATTGATGTCATGAGGCCTCACTGACTGATGAAGTGGTTTTGGTCCACGAAAACTCACATTTAAATACAGGAGTTCGTCTTTAAGGTGCTGCAACATTTTTTCTTTCTTTCTTTCTTTTTTTGCTGTTTACTTTCTGATATTCTTTTACTATAATTCTCTTCTTCATTGTACACAATATCTAAACCTCTAGTTATTTTCCTTAACTTCTTTCCTCCCTCCCTCCTGCAAAGTAACATTTTCACACAAAGTTAGTTATTATAGGGCCGTGGTTCCTTGTGGCACATGTCCCACAGGGGGTCAATTTGAGCATGAGTTATTAATAGTGAATGGCCTTTGAGGCTTCCTCCACATGAATAGGAGTTCGCTTTTTTATTAATAAGAATTATATGTCACAGGGGGTGGGGAGGGAGCATCAGGATTTTAGAGATGCTTAGGTGGGGCACGGCCAAAAAAACGAAGAAGGTTGGGAACCACTGATGTAGGGTTTGTTCAGTATGGACAAGGAAATTTTATCCCAGTTATTATCTTTTAAAAGCTTCAAATATAAATCACACCAAACATTCTGAACACAGCAGAATGACAACAAAGCAAATAGAGAGACCAGGCCAACAACATGTATTTTAAGAAGACATATCTGAGGTCCCTGCTTTAGTTACCAAATACCACAGTCTTCGTTCTGTACAATTTAATTTAACAGCGCCTTCTGCTCCCTCCTGTGGCTCTGCTGGTCACGGGGGGGGGGGAGCACAGCTGAGCTCCATCACGGCGAGGGCCATGAAAAGTTGTTGCCGCCCCAATGTCAACCTTTTGGGATGTGGGAGTGCAGCTGAGGACTGTTCCATCGCGGCTGGAGTTGTCACTTTCGCCAGACACACACACACACCCCTTGGTGAGAGCAGGAGTGGGGAAAAGAGACTGGCCCAGTGATGGGGCGACAGGCTTGGCTTTAAGACCTTGTTGCTTCTGGAGCTCCCGGACTCGCCATTCCCTGCCCTTGGAGAGAGCAGGGGTGGGGAGGGAGAGAGACAAGAGACAGGAAGATAGACCAGACCAGCTGTTGATGTTTCCTCAGCTGAGGATGTTGAGCTGGGGCTCAGTCTGGGACGTGAGCTGTGCTCCATCACCTAGGGACTTTGCGTATAATAGTTTTTTTATTGTGATGTGATATTTTGTATTTTTGGGGTTATTATATTGTAATTAGTGACTGTTTTGTATTTAATTTACCTTTGTATTATTGTATGATTATTATAATATTGTATTGACATGTTTTTGCCGCCTTGGCCGAGAAAGGCGGGGTATAAATTGAAATTGATGATGTTGATGATGATGATGAACTGTCTTAACGCTATGACTGCTCCACAACTACCTTCAGGTCCTTTATCAAAATAAATCAAGGTGGCAACACTCACTGTGACTATGAAGGTGAAAACAACAAAGACAAATCGGAACCAAATTTCCACTTGTGAGAACGATGGATTGTAAGTTTTCCACTGAAAGAAAAGAAATAAATCTATCAACAAAGTTTTACAAAACTGCTGGCACCCACAACTCTTTATAGACCTACTGCTAGCTAGTAGGAGTACCTGCTAGCTAGCTATCCCTGCTGCTCCACAAAAACTGATTATCCATTTTGTTACCTGCTCTCTTATGCATACTTCTGATACACACACTACTGTATTTGTATTTTACTGCTAGGTGTTTAGAATGCCATTTACAGAAAGGTGGAATATAGATTGAAATAAGCAAAATAAGCAAAATCTAATATGTATGTGCCCTAGATCCCAACTTTCTTTTTTTAAAAAAAAAGGATCAGGAACTCCCTCTTGACATTCAATGTGCTCTGGAAAATACTTTCATTTCTCTGTTCAATTTTTTATACTTACTGTAAAGGTATAACTCTTGATACTGTCGATCTGAAGGAGATTCTCAAAGCTGACTGAGATATCGTAGCGAGTGTAGTTCAGGTAACCAAGGTGAACCACAATAATTTCAGCACATTGCTATAAATGCACATAGAGGGGAGAGGGAACCAAAAGCAAAATGTGGACAAACAGATTAGAAAACAAACTGAGTATCAACTGAGTTCCTCAACTGCAACTTCCATCCACCCTCACCAACATGTCCAAATGGGAGATGAAATTCAACAACATTTGAAAAGGCCGAGCAATTCACTCCTGGTGTAAGCTGATGAGCTGTAGACATGCATCTGAACCCACCAGTTGCTTGCAACATCTGTGGCTAGAATGGGTTTTTGGTCTGGAGCACTGGGTTGGCTTAGTGGTTAAGACACTGAAATTGACAACTGGAAGATCAGCAGGTCAGCAGTTCGAGACCCAAGTACTGCATGACTGAGTGAGCTCCCGTCTGTCCCAGCTCCTGCCAACCTAGCAGTTTGAAAGCAAGAAATTGCAAGTAGACAATTAGGTACCACTTTGGTGGGAAGGTAACAGCGTCTGTGTCTGCAGATGTTTCCATGGACATGTGGCAGGCATGACTAGGCACTGGAGTGCATGGAATCCTGTTTACCTTCCCACCGAAGTGGTACCTATTTATCTACTTGCAATTTCTTGCTTTCAAACTGCTAGGTTGGCAGGAGCTGGGACAGGGACGGGAGTTCACTCCATCGTTCAGTACTTGGGAATCAAACTCCGACCTTCCATTTGTCGAGTTCAGCGTCTTAACCACTAGAGCCACCACAGTCCCTGTACCTTATCTCTTAAAGCTGCTTCTATACACTAGGTCAGGGTTTCTCAATATTGGATCACCAGATATTCTTGGACTTCAATTACCAGAAGCCCCCATGAATCCACACAAATGGGTTTATTGCGATTCATCCGGGCCGTGCTGCCCTCGCCGCTCCTGGAAGCGGAAGTAAAACGCACCCGTACGGGCGCATTTTACTTCCGCTTCCAGGAGCGACGAGGGTGGCGCGGGCTGGATGAATCACAGTAAACCCATTCGTATGGATTCATGGGGGCTTCTGGGAATTGAAGTCCAAGAACATCTGGAGTGCCAAGGTTCACCATTACGGGTATATACAATACAAAAACAACTAGCAACAATCTTACAAGATTTTTAAAGGAAATACTGCCTGGCACTGCTCTTTTAAATGCCAGATTTTGAACCTGGGCTCTCCTAGAATTAAACAACTGTTATTAAAGGAATTTAACCACTGGTTAATGAATGATGCCCCACACTTCCTCCTCTATAATAAATTTTCACAATACACATACCTCTGCACAGCTGAGTATCCTTGTCCGATTATGCTTTTCCTTGTTGAAATAATTTACGCTTGCATTGTCTTTTACACCACGTATTGTAACAAGCATATTGAACCTTACTTTCAGGGTCTTCCATTTGTCATCTGCATTTTTAAAATCAAAACCAAGAAACTGTTAAATTGTTAGAAAATGCAGATTGGAGTACATTAACTTGAAACAGGATAGAAGCAGTAAGATTAATGGATCCTACTACAGAATCAATGGCCCACACAATGGCAAATGCTCTTAAAGTTAGCACACTTTGGAACTTACTGTAAGAAGTTGCACCATCTGATTTCTGCTAAACAGAAAGGATAACTCTAGCCATTCTTCCATCCTGACTTCCCTTACATCAGGTTATCACTCTTAATAATCTCTTAACAACCTGCCATAACCAGTGATCTTCTCTCTTCCAAGAACAGGAAGACTGTCTTGGCAAAGGTGCAAGACACCCTCTAATTTTTTCAGTCTTCTTTACTTGCACCTGTGTGCAAGACAGGAGCCACTGATATAATAGCACAAACAAAAAGAGAAATGCACCAGAAAGCACTCCCATAACCAAGCTTATTACATGCACTTTGGGTTTAGCAATAGGTATGACAATTGTCACAGAACAGAGCAATTTAGGGTATCTTTAAGAATGCAGATTTCTAGATCACACTGTAAGATAAGATAGTTCAGAAGTCTGAACAACCCCTAGGAAAAACCTAGTTCTCAGTTTACTGAAAATAATCTGTCATGCAAAATAGATGGCAAATATTCTTCATATTCTCTTATTTTACACCGAGCATTGGTTCCTTATCTTACTTATTAACTCTTAATCTCTATATGCCCATCTTTTTGCGCCTCCCATTCCTCTAATGGGTGGGCAGAATCACAACACTGGAAGAAAATTATGGCAGCAATTTATTTTGTGAAAATTTGTTCATTTTCACAATTCATTCTAAGAATAGGTTTCCCCATTACTCTAATGCATCTATGGATAGACTTTGATTCATTGTGTTATTATAATTGATATGTATGTATGTATGTAATCAGCTAAATAATGATGTGGAAATGCACAATGGCAGGTATCACCAGGTAAAGTGCAATACAAAATTGATACATCATGCAAGGTCCACAAACTTTTTGTTGCACAGGTATGGAACATATTCTTAGTTTTTTGTATGTTCTATATACCATAATTAATATAGCACAGTTAAACCACAAGCCGAAGTACACTAAACAATACTCTTACCATAAGATGGGCCCAATTGCATTCTACACGTAAGCCATAACTGTTGATTGTAAGTAGATAACGGTTGTGAACTTAAATTAAACAGCCTTATCTAGAACAAAATGGAAGTAAGAGTTAAATCACATTGAGTCACTTCACACTATGTTCCTGTTAACTATTAATAGCATAAACGTGATCTAATCCAAGATCAAGTAGAGTTGTTTAGTAGTTAGAGGGCATACATTTTTTAAAAACTTTTATAAAAAAATAACTATTTGCATGCCACTTGTATAACATTAACACAAATTGCATACAGTTTAATAAGAAAGACTTTGGAGAAACAGAACAGTTTTCCATAGGGGGAAGTGCCAGAGAGAAGTGTGAAGAATCAATGCATTGAGGCTCTCCACATTATTCAGAAACCAGATGTTTGGGGATTCTACACAGCACTGAAAGCCTTTCCAGGAAGTGGAAACTTTCCTTCCCTGTGTGTTGACAGCTATAATACAGGGATACCACGCTGTGAGGGCTTGTTGTTACTGTTGTTGTTGGGGTTTTTTTTAATCGGTGATGATTAAATATACAGTACAAACCAGCACTAAGCCATAGGACAAGGGTAGCACTGCAGATGTTTGGGGTACAACTCCCACAGTCTTTGCTCATTGACAGCAAAGCTAGTGATTCTAGGAATTGAAGTCCAAAATAACTGGAGTGCCAAAGGTTCATCATTGCTACCAAGAACTACTATAATCCTCACACACTTCATTTGTCTTAGAGAATTAGGATTCAGCAATCGCTTCTGAATTACTGCTTTTGTTTTCAACCTGAAATATACCAACAGATGACCTTTTAAAAATTCCAAAGATGTGTATTTACCTATGCCCTAAAGCAGGGGTTCCCAAACTACGGTCCGTGGGCCAGATCCAGCCCCCGACGCCAATTCATCCAGCCCACAAAGCCCTCTTTGCTCCTGGAAGCAGAAGTAAAACGTGCCTGTACGGTGTACGGGCGTGTTTTACTTCTGCTTCCGGGAGCGACGAGGGCTTCACAGGCCAGATGAATTGGGATCAGGGGACAGATCTGGCTCACAGAACAAAGTGACTGGGCCCCTGAACCACATGACTGGCCCGCAGCCCAAAAGGTTTTGACACCCTTGCCCTAAAGCATAAACTCATTCTCCTGCTTCCAAAAGCATAACATCTTTGAAGGACTTAAGCTGAAGGCAGGTGTTGTTGCTAGGTAACAGATTCAAGGTGTACGCTGATACCACTGTACTACCTGACTTGAGATTCCATGATTGGCACCTCACTGGTCAAGCAGAAGTGGACAGTCAAACTGGAAGGAGCGGCCAACAAACCAAAGAATAAGAAGATCAAGGCCCCATATAGCTAAGCAATGGCAGTTAGCTGAGGTACTACCTCAAAGAACACCTCCACACAGGAAACACCACGTTGAATCTCCAAAACAATAGTTGAACCTTTAAGCTACTTACCTTGGAATTATTCTTTATCTGAATTGTATCCGAATTGGAATCAATGACATTGGGACCTGTAAGATAAAGAAAGATAAATACAGTAGTTGTTACAGTATAAAGGCCAACACCAGCCTTTACAACTGAATATTTTTAAAGTGGCAGAATTATATAAATAAGTATGTTAAGTTACAAAATAAACCCTGTTAAGAAAAACAAATATCACTTTCTTTTACATATATATCAAACAAAGGACAGTCTCTTTGTACACTACCCATAGCATTTTACATTTTACAATGCAGAAGGCACTATCTAACAAAAGAGTCAAACTCTACTTTCTAACATTATCAGATACCACAAATGTTAAAGGCATCTCAGAAAAACAGCTCATCACATGATAAAACCACTCATCATATCACTTTCAGAATACATGAAGGAAACTGAACAATCATCTCACCAGTTAATTTTAAAAACTCCAAATTTATTTATTTATTTGTCATATTTCTGTCACCGCCCAACTCAGCGGCAACTCTGGGCGGCTTACAGAAGTAGATATCAAAGTCACTAAAAATACATAAAACCCCAATAAAACACATAAAACCTTGTTACAATCCCACCACCCTCACTCATAAAAAGAGAGACTTCTCAACTGTAATTTTAAACCAGCCAGCAGGTGGGGGTCACCCGTTCGTTGGCACCCCACACCGGCCCTGCCAGCCAGGTTTTCAGTTCTTTCGCTATTCCACTGGCAGGAGGTTCCATAGGGCCGGTGCGGACACGGAAAAGCCCCCCCCCCTATGTGTGCTAGAGAGATGAGCCCCTCTAGCTGATGGTAAGAGTAGAGAGCCCCTCCGGTCCACTCTGGTTGGACGGATGGATTACCTTGGGGTGACGCGGTCTCTTAGGTATTCTGGCCCACTACCATGTAGGGCTTTAAAGGTAATAACCAGCACCTTGAATTGCACCCAGAGGCAAATTGGTAACCAGTGCAGCTCCCGAAGCAGAGGCAAGGCGAGAGCATAACACCCACACCCCATCACTACCCGGGCAGCTGCATTCTGGACCAACTGTAGCCTCTGAATGGTCGTCAAGGGCAGCCCCATGTAGAGCGCATTGCAATAATCTAGTCTAGAGGTGACCAGAGCATGCGTGACCATGAGCAAGGTATTTGCCATGTACCCTGTAATACCTGTGTCTTTCCTAAGGCAAGAAACAGATGTGGGCAAAAACTGTATGTTTTTCTATTGCAGGGATTCTCAACCTGCAGCCCACAGGCCAGATGAGGCCCACGGTGCCATTTCATGTGGGCCACCACCACCTCCACCACACCCATAAGTGCCATGTGGTGGAGGAAGGGCAAAATGGCTGTCTGGCCCCCGAAGCTGTCTGAGGGAGCGTGACCTGGCCCCCAACTTAAAAAGGTTGAGAACTCCTGTTCTATTGACTCAGCCCTAGGTGCAGCCTGAGGCCCATACCATACCTAGTAGAGCAGGTCTCCTTCCACATTCTGCTATCTCCTCCCATATATCTGTGAGTAAATCCACCGACTTTCCATGAGCTGCTTAACGTCCAATCTGCTAAAGAGTTCAAAAGAACTCAAAAGCCTTCTTCACTATTCTGTGACATTCTGGCTAGTCCAATTAAGGCTCCCCTGATCTGGATTTTCCAAACCATCAACCACAATAGCAAAACAGAACCTCAACCAGGAGTGGGCGATTTCTATCAGTGTTGGTGGCAAACACAAACTAACTATGTAACAAGGAGAAAAAGAACAACAAATAGAACATCACCAGGGTTATAAAGGTCAGGTCCAAACTTCCAATATAGCACAAAGTACCATGTATTGTTTATGAGTGCCTTCATAAAGGAATTTACTTCACTAAACCTCAAAGCAGTGCAGCAAACACATTACCCACAACTTATTCTGCAGATAAAAATATTGGGAGGTGGGTGGGTGTTTACACTCCAATGCAATAAAAATCTAACATAGGGCTCACTTTTTAGTGAGCAGAAGAAACCTCTAGCCCAGGGGTACCCAAACTATGGACTATGGGCCAGATCCGGCCCCCAATGTCAATTCATCCAGCCTGCACCGCCTTTGTTGCTCCCAGAAGTGAAAGTAAAATGCGCCCATATGGGCATGTTTTACTTCTGCTTCCAGGAGCAATGAGGGCAGCACGGGCTGGATTAATTGATGTCAGAGGCTGGACCTGGCCCGTGGGCCATAGTTTGGACACCCCTGCTTAAAGCAGAGAAAATAGCAGTCTAAAATCTATCTCATCCTGTTGCAAAACATATATGTTGCAAAACAGATTGCAAGGCAAATTTTACTTCTGCTTCTGGTGGGAGGAACCATGTGACCGGCCCATGGCTTGAAAAGTTTGAGCACCCCTGCTCTAGCCCGGTGACCCAATCAAGCCCACAAAAGTTGTCTGCAGGACAAACAGGGAAGATGCCTTCAGCCCTGCTTGAGTCATGGGGCAAAGGTGGTTTTCTCATTAACAAAGCAAAGCAAGAGGATGAGATAAACAATTTCAAAATCCACCCTTTAAAAAAGGCAAACATCTTACCTGCAAACCCAATTAAGGCGGTCAAGCCGAAACAAATGAAAAAGACAACAAAGACCAAGACAAAGTGACGTTTGGACAGTGTATACAACCGCATTGGGGCCAGTCTGTAAAGAAGGAAAGACAGAATTACTCAACAGGCCTTCAATAGGCAGGACATGGTTGTTATTTGTCATGTACCATAAGAAAGTTGAAAACCAATATCCTAAAATTATAAGTCAATCTTGATGTTTATGGTTAAACGTGATAGGATATTTTTGAGTAGATATACATAGCACTATATGCTATAAAGCAGAGATCTAATGGCAACATACTCATTCTGCCTATACAGACAGTATATTAAGTTTCCAAACTCATCGCCCAGTAGATACTTCCTTTCATATCAGTTTTACTACCTCCTTATACTTTACCTATTATTAAATTTTAAAAGAGAGTGTTATGGATCCATTGCCAATAAACCAATTAAATCAAAAGTAGTGCAACACTTGGTATCCAATACAAATATGTTTATTTCTAACTATGAAACATTCAACCATTTACACTAGGGATGGCCAACCTTGGTGCTCCAGATGTTCTTGAACTTCAATTCCCAGAAGCCCTGATCAGCAAGTGTTCTGACTTGGGCTTCTGGTAAATGAAGTCCAAGAAAACCTGGAACACCAAGGTTGGCCATCCCTGATCTAAGTGTATGGGGAACCCACTGTTGATTTATACAGAATCATAGAATAACTGAGTTGGAAGGAAGGAGCCTTTTAGGCCATCGAGTCCTACCCCCATGCAGGAATTGAAATCGAAGCAGATCTGACAGGTGGTTGTCCAATTCTCTTTTGAATGCTTCCAGTGTTGGATCACTCACCACCTCTCAAGGCAGTTGGTTTTACTGGTGTACTGCTCTAACTGTTAAGACGTTTCTCCTAATAGTCTGACTATATATGGCTTCCTGCACTCTGGGGTGATGGAAGACAGATCCTTCTCTTCCTCTTTATGATTATCCTTCATGTATTTGAAGAGTGCAATCATATCCCCTCTCAGTCTCCTTTTCTCGTGGCTAAACATGCCCAGTTCCTTTAGTCTTTTCTCACAGGACTTGGTTTCCATTCTTCAGATCATCCTTGTTGCCCCTCTCTGTACCTGCCCTAATTTATTTGCATCTTTCTTAAAGTATGGTGCCCAGAATTGGACACAGTACTCTAGATGTGGTCTACCTACTGCAGAATAGAGGGGAACTAGTACCTCATGGGTTTGGGAAATGATAGTTCTATCAAGGAAGTGTAAAACAGCATTGGCCTTTTTTGCAACCACATCGCATTAACTCATATTAAGTCTGTGGTCTACAACAATTCCAAACTCCTTCTCGGTTGTAGTATTATTAAGCCAAATATCCCCCCCCCCCCAAAAAAAAAACAAATCTGGTTTTTGTTCTCTAGGTGTAAAACTTTGTACTTGTCCCTGTTAAATTTCATTCTGTTGATTTCCACCCAGTGGTCTAGCTTATGAAGATCTTTTTGAATTCTGTTCCTGTCTTCCAAGGTATTAGCTATTCCACCCAGTTTTGTGTCATCTGCAAATTTGATGAGAATTCCCTCCACTCCATCATCCATGTCATTTATGAAAATGGTGAAGGGCCCAGGACTGAGCCTTGAGGAAATCCACTTGTTATACCCCCCCCCCTCCAGCTTGAGAAGAAGCCATTTATAAGACCTCTCGGAGTATGATTCTGTAACCAACTTAATAAGAGAGAGATATCAATTAATGCTTTCTGTATGCACAGTCATGAACTAACATTGGGACTGTGCTGCAAGGAACAGGAAGGCAGTACAAGGAAGTTTGATGTAGAAGAATGTCAAACTGTGGCTGGTCTGGCATATACATATTAACCAAAGTATGAACAGGGTAAACAGCACTTTACTCAAAAGGTACACCTATTCACTGGTCCAAATTTCAGTGTTCTACCTATTGGAAATGTAACATAGAACTAAGACCCTGATGGCGAACCTTGGCACTCCAGGTATTCTTGGACTTCAATTCCCAGAAGCTCCAGCCCCATGTGAATCCACACAAATGGGTTTACTGCAATTCATCTGCCCCACGCTGCCCTTGTCACTCCCGGAAGTGGAAGTAAAACGCGCCCATACAGGCACGTTTTACTTCCGCTTTCGGGAGCGATGAGGGCAGCGCGGGATGGATGAATTGCAGTAAACCCATTCCTGTGGATTCACAGGGGCTACTGGGAATTGAAGTCCAAGAACATCTGGAGTGCCAAGGTTCGCCGTCACAGAACTAAGTTATCATTTTGAAATTCTTTGCTAATTCATTAAAGAAACACTTCCAAACTGTAAAGGCAGTTAAGAAGGGAGCAAGAAAGAAGCACTGCAAACATAACATACAAGAAAGTAAGGGGGACCAGAGGAGCTCCAGAGGGATCTCTTGACACTGGGGGAGTGGGCAAAACAGTGGCAAATGAGCTTCAAGATTAGTAAGTGCAGAGTGATGCACGTTGGGGGAAAAAAAAACAATTACATTTATAAACTGATGGGGTCTGAACTCTCTGCGACAAACCAGGAAAGGGACCTTGGTGTCCTGGTGGACAACTCAATGAAGGTGTCAACCCAGTGTGCCTCAGCAGTGAAAAAAGCAAACTCAATGCTAGGGATCATTAGGAAGGGTATAGAAAATAAGTCAGCAAGTGTCATTTTGCCTCTTTATAAATCTACTAGCGTATTTTGCCCGGCGGTGCCGGGCTCTTTAAAATGGTTTTGGAAGGTTTTTGTTTTATTTTTATGCAAATGAGGTTAGTTTTTAATTGTGGTTTTTTAAAATTTTATTTTTACGCATGGGCTGTTAGAAACTGTGATTTTTTATTTTATTTTTTTGGTTTTTCAAAAGAGGAAAGGATGATATAATTTTTTATAATTATTGTATTTAACCAAATAATGTGATACTATGTGAATTTTTAAAAATAGTTATGCCTTGGATAATAATTTTTAAAATGTGTAAGAATATGTTTTTTTTAATCAATGTTTCCATACTGTGTTTAGATGTTTTGTTTTTTGAGTGAAAACTTATTTTTTGTGATTAGTGTGAATATTTTTGAATGATTTGATAACTTATTTCAGTAATTTGGGAAGTATTTATTATTTTGAATATTTTTGAATATTTTTTCTCTTGTGGCCTCTGGGTGGGGCTGGTGAGCTTTTCTTGTATTCTACTATTTTTCTCTACTGTCCTCTGGGTGTCGCTTCATCTTCCGGTAAGTATTCTCTTTCTTTTCTCAGTTTAGTTCCAGTTGTCATGGAGTGAAGACGTCTCCTGGTGAGCTCTCTGATTTTATTTTTTATTTATTTTTATTTTTATTTTGGGGGGGGGGGTTCTGTGTGTTTTTTTCTTGTTTCTTTTTGGATGTTTTTGTGTTTCCTTTTTGTATATTTTATTTTTGGTTTTGAGTATTTTTGACTGTTTTTGGATTGTGTTTTTGGATGTTTTTGTGTTTACTTTTCTAGGGGAGGTCTTTCTTTTCCGCGGGCCAGGCTCAATGCCTGGCCCGTGGAAAGGAAAGGCAGGGATGGGGGGGTCTTTCTTTTCCACAGGCCAGTCTCGATGCCTGGCCCGTGGAAAGAAAAGGGCGGGGGTGTCTTTTTTTTTTCACGGGCCAGGCTTGATGCCTGGCCTGTGGAAAAGAAAGGGCAGGGAAGGGGTCTTTTTTTTCACGGGCCAGGCTCATTGCTTGGCCCGTGGAAACGAAAGGGCGGGGGTGTCTTTTTTTCATAGACCAAGCTCGATGCCTGGCCTGTGGAAAGGAAAGGGTGGGGGGTTTTTTTGTTTTTGTTTTTTTTTGCGGGCCAGGCTTGATGCCTGGCCCGTGGAAAAGAAAGGGCGGGGGGTCTTTTTTCCGTGGGCCACGCTCGATGCCTGGCCATTGGAAAGGAAAGGGCGGGGGGGTGTCTTTTTTTTCATGGGCCAGGCTCAATGCCTGGCCCGTGGAAAGGAAAGGCAGGGGCGGGGGTGTCTTTCTTTTCCGCGGGCCAGGCTCAATGCCTGGCCTGTGGAAAGGAAGGGCAGCGGGGTTTTTTACTTTTATTTTTCGCACGCCGGCTGCCTCAGCGTGCTGCGCGCTCATGGCATGCAGGACGCTGGGGCTTGTAGTTTGGCGCGCATGATTTTAGTTAGTGCAGCGGTTTGTTTCCTGCGGCTTATTTTTGATTGGCCGTGGCGTGTTTCCGAACGTTCCTTTTGCTCACGCCGGTCAGCCTGATTGGCTCTGGTGCGGCGTGGCGCAAGGAACGTTGGGAGTTGAAGTTCCCTTTTTTTGTTTGCGTCTGGGGGGCTCCTGCCCCACTGGCGCAAATTTCAACCTGACAGTTACCTGCAAACCCCGTTTGGGCGAGTGCACAGAGGCTCGGACGGGGCTAGTGGGGCCTGGCTAAACATCTATTGTCACATTCCAACGGTTAACACACCATTTTATAGGTATAGATGGTGAGGCCCCATCTGGAATACTGTGTACAGTTCTGGTCGCCATACCTCCAGAAGGATATTATGGAGTTGGAAAAAGTGCAGAGGAGGGCAACCAGAATGACTAGGGGACTGGAACACCTTCCTTACCATCTGAGGCTGCAACGGTTGGGCCTCGTCACTCTTGAACGACGGCGTCTAAGAGATGACCTGATTGAAGTTTATAAAATCATGCACGTTGTGGACAAAGTAGATAAGGAAAAACTGTTTTCCCTATCGCATAACACTAGAACTAGGGGGCACTCCATGAAACTTTTGGGTGCTAGTTCTCAAACAAATAAGAGAAAGTACTTTTTCACCCAGAGGATCACTGGTCTGTGGAACTCCCTGCCAGAAGAAGTGGTAACAGCTGTCAGACTTGACAGCTTCAAGAAAGGATTAGACAAGTTCATGGAGGACAAGGGTATCAATGGCTATAATTATGGATACCTAAGGACAACCTCCGGGTTGGAGAGATAGGCAGGATATCTCTCAATGCCATTTCCAGGGAATCCTAAGCAGGTGAAGGCATCTGCTTGGGAATAATACCCTGAAGCAAATGGTGAGCCACTGTGTGACAGAATAGATTGTGGGGACAAACGAGGCACTGTAAAGTCCACTGGAACCGTTTGTCAGTAAATTTATTTATTGTAGCAATCTTCTCAAGGTAACACAAAAGATCCAAAACCCTTTCGATAGAGGATTTTTCAAAAGTTTTCTTCAGGGATCTAAATAATAAGTTGATGCAATTACTAATAGTCATAAACATACAAGATATATATACACACAAATATATATACAACTATATACATGATCTTGGATACATAAAGTATACATACCAAAAGTGTTGTATCAGTGATAAAGTTTTTAAAGCAGTATATCGCATCCCAGACCTCCCTGGTAAATTCTTTTGGTGTCGACGGACGTTATGCTATCTAACTCCAAGGACATTTTTAAAGAGAAAATCTCCCACAGCTGGTTAATCACAGAAAACAACTGAAATCAAGCTCTTGATTTAGCCCATATGGGTGCAGTGTGTTGAAATGGTGAATGAAGAAACTCTCCCTCTGTCTTAAAGCAATATCCATATTGGTGTGCTGATAAGGTTGTTGTTTAATAATTTCCAAAACTACAAATTTAAAATCTTTATCCTTATGGTTTGCTTCAATAAAGTGGTTGACTAGAGGTGCAGACAGGTTCTGATTACGGATTTTAGACCTGTGTTCCCCCACCCTAGTTTTGATTTTTCGGGAAGTAACCCCCACATAACCCAATCCACAGGGACAGGTTAGTAGATAGATACAGCCCGAACTGTTGCAATTTGAGAAATGGTTTAGATGTAACATATAATTGCTGCTATGGATCGAGACCATTTTTGTTTGCCAAGCCAAAGAACACTGTGTACATTGACCACATTTAAAATGCCCTGTTATTAATGGTTGTTTAGGTAAAGATTGAGCTAAATGGTCCGTTCTGCTAACTATCTGCTGAATAGATTTTGATTTCCTTAAGCCTATTCGAGGAGGAGAGGAAGAGAGAGAGAAAAGCTTAAGCTCCAAGCATATTGCTCTACTTTCACAAAAGACAGGAAACCGTTCATACCTAAAGAGGCAGAGATGGGACAGAGTAAGAAGCCACTGAGTCCAAACTCTCCGACCACCCTCTGCCCAGAGAGCAATATTGAAAAGCAGAGGAGCACATCCCACTGAAAGGGCTTGCAAAGCAATTGTTCCAGGCTGTTAGAGTAAGTCTTCGCCTCATAGCCTAACTGGTTGCAAGGCATATTATGTGTGATGCCTTTAAGACCTTACTGCAGAGACACACAGGTGTTGGGACTATTCCCTGGTGTATTCCGTAGACCAGTGTATATAGGCCAAAGCAGAGTTACAAACCTTTAGCTTCAATGTTCAATTTGCTCTAACCAAGCTCCGATGCTTGATCTTTCTCTGCCATCAGTCTGGGCGAGGAATCCTGTGAGTTCCAGGACCTACTACGAAGACTGAACCTCTGCTCCTGAAGATGGTATATGCTTTATATGCCATCTGTACTTGCTGAACAAGAAAGGACTACTCGGGGTAAGCTCTCAATCAAGGAGGACAGAAGCTGTAAAGCTGCTTGGCTTTGTCTGTGATTACAGCTTGTATTTACCCTGCTGGAACGGACTACTACTATTGATCTGTATAGACTTGTATATATAACACAAGTGAACTGACCCAGTGAGGTCAACTGAGAAACTCAAGAGACTGCATCTGCTTTGTGTTATTGTTATTTGCACTGCATATACTTGCACCAATTTGCTTCCTGAGTAAACCTGCTTTGAGTTCTTCACCTGCACCAAGACCTGTCTGCCTGTTATTCCCCCAAGAGAGAGGACCACCTTGCCAGGTGCACACCCCTTGCTGGCCGCTGCATGCCACTCCGCTAGCTAGCCATTTACACCTACACAGGCCTACCATACAAACTAGCCAAGCTTAGAACTTCAGGGAAGGGTGGAATGAAATGTAACACCTTCCAAGGTTATCCACCCATCAAACCAAAGAAAATAAAAATCCTTCCTGCAGGTATTAGACTTTGAACATAACACAGCCACTGAGTCATCCTTGATTTACCTCTAACACAAGAGGCCTAAAGGGAAAGACTTCTTAATCCCATCACTCAGGAGCACCGGATAAATGGGAAGGGAAGGGAAGGCAGAGAAGGGAACAGAACTATCTAGCATTTACCTCCCAAAGAACATGTCAGTTTAAATATCTATTCTATAGCAAGTTATATGTCTAGCACAGTCTCTAATAAGTTTCTATTTAAACTTTACTCACGTAAAGGAAGTGACCAATGTAAAAATACAGTGGTGCCAGCAAGTGGAATCACCTCCCAGAGCCAAGGGAACAGTGCAATATTTTCAAGGCTTCACTAACAATTTGGCATGTGACAGGGAAGCAGCCTAGTTGGTACAAGAAATCAGTTTTAAGGTCTTCAACATGAAATGCTGAAAGTGATTCACTAATCTTATCTTCTTCACATTTTAAAATAATTGATAATTAGGCCGACAAATCTTAAAATAACCTTTTTCATCATACAAATGTCCCAAGCAGGGGGGAAAATCGGCTCACTAAAACCAGAATTACACAGAATATGGCATTGTATAAACGCTGTAAATAACAAGCCTGGAGCCATAGCAGTCCTACTAAGAGATACAGTACAGTACTATGAAAGTATCCCAAAGCCATCAATGTTACAAAGAAACAAAATGTCTCAAAATTCATGTGATAAACTACTTCTATTTCTCCACTTTCCTTATAAAGCAGGAATAAGAACTTGCAGCTTTCATCAATAATTTTTTTTGGGGGGGTTATGAGCTTCTCACAGGTACAGTATGCAAAAACCAAACCAGATTCAACAGCAGAAGGCATAAACTTGACATTTTCCCCTCTGCTAGCTTGTGTATGTACTTACTGACTTATTGACTTACTTACTCACCTACCGCCCCATTGGCCAAAGCTACTCTGAAGTCATATGTAGACCTGTTGCTATAACCTTTACACCTTTTGTTGTTGTTGTTCAGTCACGTAGAGTTGAGTCTGATCCTTTGCAACCCCATGGACCTTGGTGCCTGAACAATGATAGGAGCTCCCAGGATGGCTTAGTGGTTAAAGTACTAGGCTTGGAGATGGGAAAGACAGGTTCGATTCCTGAGAGCTGCGCTTGGGGACATGAAAGGAGCCTCATTCAGGCATACCTGCAAAAATCCTTTCAACCCAGAGTAATCTCTGACATGAAAACAAACGAACAATGATAGGAACATATGGAGGCAACCAACCTGGAGAATGCTGTTGTCTTTAAGGCCTTTTTTCTAAAAAATCAACCCTGGCTGTTCATTGGAGGGACAAATAGTGAAGATGAAGATGAAGTACTTTGGACATCAAATGAGAAGGGAGGACTCACTTGAGAAGGCCTTGATGCTGGGAAAGGTGGAGGGAAAGAGAAGAAGGGGGCGTCCAAAGCTAAGATGGATAGATGGTATTGTGGATGTAATGGGCACAGAGCTGGGCAGGCTGAGGAGGATGGTGGAGGACAGAGGTGCCTGGAGGAAAATAGTCCATGGGGTCGCAAAGGGTCAGAATTGACTGTGCGACTGAACAACAACAATAAAATATGATACACAAAATGATAGGGAGAAGGCAGAGATTTTTAGCCATCAACAAACATATGTTCAGAGGGAAAACTTTAAACTTCAGAATCACATCTGTATGGATTAGGAAGAGAACACGAGCCTAACTTGACTAGAGCACAATAACATCATGGTAAGTTTGGAAGCATGTACCGTACCGCTAACAGCCATCTATGCCTGAGAGACTTGGAAAGCATCAGCACGTATCATTAAGAGACTTGACGTCTTCCAATAAGAGGTGCCTCCGCCAAATTTTCAAGATTCAATATTGTGACCATATTACCAATGAGAAGGTGCTTCAAAGGAGTGGCTCGTGCAAACTGCATAACATTGTTGCACAAAGAAGACTTCAAAAGGCAAGCTATATTTTTCTCATGGAGGAAAACAGGATCCCCAAGGTGGCAATAAGCTGGACCCCTCCTAATGCCAAGTGACAACGAAGATACCCTTAAAATACATGGCAAAGAACTTTCACAGAAGATTTAAAGACCCTGAAAATGACATGGGAGGATGCCGAAGTACAGAGGAATCTTGATTAACATAATGAATGCGTTCTCTGGGACGTTTCTTACAGTGAAAATTACTTTAACCGAATTTCCCATAGGAAGGAATTGAAAACCAAAATACTTTAACCAAAACGCAGTTTCTTATAGGAATGTATTGAAAACCAATTTATCTGTTCTGAAAAAAATTCCATAAACTGAGCCACTATTTTCTATGGATTTCCTTTTGTTATGCGATTTTTATGTTAACTGAGGTTCCGTACTCACCCAGTACCGAAACCGTTGGAGATCCCTTGCCGCCAAATATGCTACATAACATGGAAGGGTCTAAGTAAGTAAGCATATTTGGAAGCATGGCTGCTTATTATGACAGTTTCCCACAGGTAGCTTCCTTCCACCAAGTTAGAAACCAAAGCAGGCATGAGGAACAACCCACATCACTCAGTGAGAAACAGGTCTAATGTCAATATTGCCCAACCAAGACCAAACCACACCTTTCTAGAACCAGGACACCCTTGCAGCCCTAGTCCGTGTCTGGGGGAACCGATTCCTCTCCCCTTTACTGTGGCATTAAGAGGGATGGGTGGCCAGGTGAGTTAAGGGTCCCTCTCGCCTCTTGAACCCAGGCTCCCCTTACACGGCTGCCCAAGACACAGTCTATATATGGGGGTGCCCAAACCTTTTGGGTGGTGGGCCGGTCATGTGATTCAGGGAGCCTATCACTATGGCCCAGGGGCCAGATGTGGCCCCTGATGCCAATTCATCCGGCCCACAAAGCCCTCATCGCTCCTGGAAGTGGATATACTTCCACTTCCAGGAGCGACGAGGAGCCGGATGAATTGGCGTCGGGGGCCGGATCCAGCCCCCGGGCCGTGGTTTGGGCACCCCTGCCATATACGGAAGGTTGAGGCTCTTCCTTCCCTGCTTGGCCGCTCCCGGGTGGAAGAAGAAGAGCAAAGGCAGCCGAAGGATTCAGACAAGTAGATGTATGGGGGGCGTGTGCGGGATTCCCCCACGTGCGCGGGCGCGAAACCCTCCGCGTTCGCCCGCGCAGACCCTCCGTCCCGCCCAAACTCACAGCTCCATCCTTCTCGCCGCACATGCGCGGTGTGCGTCCCCGGCACACGGCTGGTCTCTGACTTAGGAGGCTGCCATACCTCCTCCGTGGCAGTATCAGCGGCGCGCGGCGCACAGCCCTTCCGCGTGCGTCACCACCCCCACCCCCAGCATGGGACCCGCCCACACACCGGTCACGTGGCATGCCGAGCCCACCCCGAGCTTCCGCAAGGAGACTTGGGAAGTGTAGTTTTATGTGGCTTCCGTGATTGTGCTGTGATGTTCTCCAAAACTTCAAACGGAACGGAAGAATGCCATTGGCGAGTGGACTGAGATAAAACCCTGAGTTTAACCTTAGTAGTTCAGATCTACCAAGTTGGGGGTCTTAAAAAACGTCTCCACTTATCACTTCTTCTGTTCGAATACATTCAGTACTTACACCATCCGCATTTAACTTATTAACTGCAGGTGTGTAATGCCACAATGTTTATTTTGCACCCACCTACTAACTAACCATTTACAACTCAACAAAACCAAACTTCACAGTTATAAATCTGGGCTACACTTTGTCCCAGCTCCTGCCAACCTAGCAGTTCAAAAGCAAGAAATTGCAAGTAGATAAATAGGGACCACTTCGGTGGGAAAGTAACAGCGTTCCATGCCCCCTGTGCCTGCCACATGACCACGGAAACGTCTGCAGAAGCAGACAGCACTGGGTCTTCGGCTTTGAAACAGAAATGAGCACTGAACCCTAGAGTCAGATACGACTGGCTTTCGAGCAAGGGAAACCTTTACACAAAAAGAGCCTCCTTGAAAATTATGGTATTTTTGAACCACAGTCGGGCATACCCTGATAATGGCAACCTTGTGTTGCCGGCTAATCTTTCTAACACTAGGTCAGGCGAAAGGAACTGCAAAATGAACTCAGCAAAAGGTGCCTTCATTTTGGCAGTTTCACATCTTGCCTAGACACAGAAGAAGTTATAAATCTGGACCCCAATCAGGAATCTTCTGTTATTACCAATTGTAAAGAGCCACACTGATTTGTAAACTTATCTGTTACACTAACCAAACACTGAGCACCTCAGTACCTGATATGTATAAATTAATGCCCTGAAGTCTCACTCTTACATCTGATGAAATGGACTTGATCCATGAAAGCTAACATTAAAATACAGACAGGAAGAAGGCGATACCTTTATAGGATATCTTAATAGGTATCTCCTTCCTCCTGCATTTATTTTGTGTATGGATCACAGGGCTGTCTTTGTTTATTAAAATACAGGGGTTAGTATTTAAGGTACCACAATGTTTTGGTCTTGTTTTGTTTACTCTATGCTATGCTGTACAGACTAACACGGCTACCACTTCAAAAAATTCCACAGAAATTATTCTTAAGTCTTGGCTCACAAAATGGGGGTGCTGGAAGGACTTTTCCTGTTGCCAGGTGTATGTGTCTTTGTGGCAACACATTTTGAAGAAGGAGTAGGTCAAATGCACCTACTCAATAGATTTGGTTAAAACACACATAGTCGCAGACAACAGATTAATTGCTTTTGCCTCACCCATGGTAACATCAGGTTATGGGCTTCATTGCTCAAAGAGTAGCAGTGGCTATTAGGCATATTGGCTGACAATGGAACCTTATTCAAAGGTCAAATAATCCATTAGCTGATGCCATTGGGTAGAAGGCAATACTATCTCAATCATAAACAGTTAAGAACTTTCCATGGGATCTGATTGATCATAGTTCAATAGAACCCTAGATTAAGGTTGCAAACATACCCTGTTATCTGAAAGTAATTGTCTTTACATTAAAGCTTATTTCTCATTAATCTTACATTGTATCAGAAGTGCACTGTTAAACTATACTTCTGTCATCTACTTTTTAAATTCAATATATTTATTCCTCATCTTTCCTCTAACAAGTTCAAGGCACTATACAAAGCTCTTTTCTCTTCCCCTCATTATCCTTCCAAAAATGTAGTGAAAGTAAATCAGACTGAGACTGACACAGAGTCATCTAGCGAGCTGCATGATTCAGTGGTTCTTGATTATGGATTTACCCCCAATATCTCAGGCCAACTAACCATGGCATCACACTGGGTCTCCTGAGTGCTTGTTGTTCTTATGTGCCATCAAGTTGTCTCTAACTTATAGTGACTCTGAATGAATGACATCCAAGATGTCCTCTCATTAAGAGCCTGTCCTGTCCTCAATAGCTCTGCTCAGCTCTTGCAAATGTGAGGATGTGGTTTTCTTAATTGAACCAACTTATCTCATATTTGGTCTTCCTCATTTTTGGCTGCTTTTAACTTGGTCTAGCATTGCTGTCTTTTCCAGTGAGTCTTTTCACGATATGCCCCAAAGTACAACAACCTCAGTTTCTCATTTTTGCTTCTGGAGAGAGTTCAGGTTTGAGCTGATGTAAGACCCACTTGTTTTTCATTTTGCCGGCCTATGGTATTTACAAAGCTTTCTTCCATCACCATAGTTTTAACAAATAGATTATTTTCCTCTCAGCTTTTTTCACTATCCAGCTTTTACATCCATGGTTGAAATCCTCTTAAGTTAAATTGCATGAGGCTGATGATGTCATTGTGTTTCTCCACCTTCTGCCCTAGAAAAAGGCTCTTGTCAAGAGTACGGGTGATGTATCAGGAAAATCAAATGTGATACACTCATTTTGGGAGTGTCTTTCTTAAAGTGTTGGCTGTGTGGCATGCACAAAAATCACTTTGGGCACCTTTGAGATCACCCCATTTATTCTGTCTTTAAAAGCTAGTCAAATTCTCTATAAATTTTGAGGTAGCCTTCAAACTACTGTTACTTCGAATACTGGCTATGTGACTCATCACTTTAAATTACTTTAGGTTCCTTAATGTACTGCAGTTATGTTTTGTTGCATATAGAGTATATGGCATATCATGGGGTCAATGAGTTCAGAGTGTTTGAAATGATACCATAATATAATAGGAGGGACTCAAAATGTTAATTAGAAGCTATGTTGGCTGAGGGGGATTTAGGAGCTATACTCCTTGGACGAGCTGAAGAAGTACTAAGATGATGAGGGTAAGAGAAAGAGTACCAAGATGAAGAGGGTAAGAGAAAGAGTACCAAGAAAGAGAGGACACTGGGCAAAGGGTAGGACTCATGGTATTTTAAGCCAGCTCCATTAGCTAATGTGTAAAAAGCTTATTTCTTGATAAATTCAGCCTTTTGTGTGCCTATTTGCTCTACATATATATTGTTATCTCCCTAGATAATACGTAGAAGGAAATAATTTAGGGCTTGCATTTCTGGTTACTAATCTCCCAATCACAGTAATAAATATTTTCAACAATAGAAATACCCTTCCTGTCTCTTGTCTAAAAGGGAATGGAGGGCTAATGACAGCTTTACTACTGAGTCTTTACTACTACTGGGTCTTTGGGGTTCTTCATCTCTTGGAAAAACAGGGCTGAAAGAACAATCTACAACATACGTGTAACTATGTAACTATTTGTGTGCTACTATCTGGAACTAAGGACCATTGAACCCAGTGGTGATTTACTTCTGGGTGATATATACTGTATAACATTACATGATGTTAGGCTGAGCAATTCTTATTTCCTCAAATTACTTTCTCAGTAATTATTTGTTACTTTAGTAATTCTCATTACTTTAGGTGAAAAAATATAAGAAATTTACATTGAACTCTGTTGTAGTGTACTATTCAGTCACTTCTGATTTATGGAAACCCTAGCAGGACCTTTAGGTAAGTGAGATGTTCAAGGAGTGATTTACTACAGGTATTGTCACCTTCAATGAGTTTCCTGGCAAAGCCAGGGTTTGAACACAGGTCTCCTGAGTCCAATTCTGACACTCTGTCCACTATTTTACACTTGATTTTAGAGACAGGAAAACCATGGGAAAAGGTGGAGGCCTGATGATGTATCAGCTATAGTTCACATCATCATGAGAGGACAGATTACTTTGGAGAGGGGAGGATATCTCCCAGCCCCCCCTCCCTTACCTATATTAAATAGGTTTTTATTCTGGGACTATTCTGGGGCTGGGGTTCGTGTGTGTGGACAAATACAGAACCATAAATGTTTTAAAATCATATATTAACTTTCTTCCAAAATAACCCTGCATTTAATATTTAATTTGAGCCACAGTGGCTTAGCGGTTTAGACACTGAGCTTGATGATCGAAAGGTTGGCAGGTCAGCCATTCAAGAGCCGAGTGCTGCACAATGGAGTGAGCACTCATCATCTGTCCCAGATCCTGCCAACATAGCAGCTTGAAAGAAAGACATTGCTAGTAGATAAATAGGTAATGCTTTGGTGGGAAAGATAACAGTTTTCTGTGTGCTCCAACATCTAGTAATGTCTGTCACATGTCCATGCAAATGTCTGGAGACTCAGACAGCATGGCTCTTTGGCTGTAAAAAAAAAAGATTTTTTTAAAAAAAGCATTTCCCAAAAACTGTAATGAATAGCTCCCCTAAGAGAAATCTGTTATCTTTTTCTAATAGAAAGAGCCTCTTTGAAGAGTCTGGTATTTTTTAATCACAATCGGGTACACCCTGGTAATGGCAACCTTGTCAATTGCTGACTAATCTCTATCACACTGAGTCAGGCAAAAGGAACCGCAGAGTGAACTCACCAAAAGGTAGCTCATTTTGGCAGTTTCACATCTGGCCCAGACACAGAAGAATAAGAAGAGCAGCTATATTAGTTAAAAGGGAAATCATTTTTTCTATTATTTTACAGGTGGAGAGAGATCCTGTTGCTGTTCAGGAGGCAGCAACAGGAGTTCTCTCCTCACATAAAATAATAGGAAAAGGTTTTCCCTTCCAATATTGCCTTGCCTCTGCCCAGGAGCCCTCCTAATTGGTTGACTTACTCTCATGGAGTCCCATTGATGCCCATGGGGTTACTGTATTTCCAAGCAGGTGCCTTCTTCTGCTTCTCTCCCAAATCCTCTTAAAAAGTACTAAAAATACATAATGACCCATAGTTAGTAAAGGTTTCCCTTGCTCGAAAGCCAGTCGTATCCGATTCTAGGGTGCAGTGCTCATCTCTGTTTCTAAGCCGAAGAGCCAGCGCTGTCTGCTTCTGCAGACATTTCCGTGGTCATGTGGCAGGCATGACTAGACACCGGAGCGCACGGAACACTGTTACCTTCCCACCGAAGTGGTCCCTATTTATCTACTTGCAATTTCTTGTTTTCGAACTGCTAGGTTGGCAGGAGCTGGGATGAAGACGGGAGCTCATTTCCATCCTGCAGTACTCGGGAATTGAACTGCTGACCTTCCGCTTCCCAGTCAGCATCTTAGCGACTTGAGCCACTGCAGTACCTTGACCCATAGTTAATGGGGGCAATTATTAGTTATATAATTTTTTAAAAAGGTGTGCTGGCTCTTTGGCTTTGAAACAGAGATGAGCACTGAACCCTAGAGCTGGATACGACTGGCTTTCGAGCAAGGGAAACATTTACTTTTACCTTTAAAATATATTTATGGTTGATGTTAGATGTCTGTTTAGTAGGTTTGTTATAATTTGTAGTTTTGTTTAAGAACTATAGATTTCATAAATAATATAATTAATATAGATTTACTAAATCATGGCAGATTTAAAGACCCTGAAAATGTCACGGGAGGATTTGCATGGACAT
Organism: Bradypodion pumilum; assembly: GCA_035047305.1. Lineage (NCBI taxonomy): Eukaryota > Metazoa > Chordata > Lepidosauria > Squamata > Chamaeleonidae > Bradypodion > Bradypodion pumilum. Next base: position 97,985,939 of record JAWDJD010000001.1, read on the forward strand.
GTGACAGACATTACTAGATGCTGGAGCACAAAGAACACTGTTATCTTTCCCACCAAAGCATTACCTATTTATCTACTAGCAATTTCTTTCTTTCAAGCTGCTACGTTGGCAGGAGCTGGGACAGATGATGAGAGCTCACTCCATGGGCCAGGACCACAATCTTTGGAGATCCCTTGCTGCCTGATATGCTACATAGCATGGGAGGATCATTCTAAGTCTAAGGGAGGGGGTCTCTGGGAAACAAGTGTCTGCATCACTGTCTGTGTGTGTGTGTGTGTGTGTGTGTGTGTTTCAGGGCAGGTGGAAATCTTCAAAAGACACTGTGGAGCCATACTGTGTGTGTCTGTGTGTCTGTGTCTTTCTGTGTCTGTGTTTCCCAGAGACCCCCTCCCTCCCTTTTTCTTTTCTCGACATCTCCTCTCTCTCTCTCTCTCTCTCTCTCTCTCTCTCTCGCCTCTCTCTCTCTCGCTCTCTCTCTCACACACACACATGCACACACGCACGCAGCACCATAACCCATGCACTAGGCCAGAGGATCCCCCCCCCTGCGCGCCTGCCTGATCCCCTCCACCTGCTCCTCTTACCTGTAGTACCGATCATCTTTGTAAGGCGTCAGGTCCTCTTTGATCTCCTTGTAGGTCTCTCGGAGCCGTTTGCAGATGTGCTTGAGTTCGCCGCAGAGCGGGTTCTCAAAGGCGGGGTAATCCGCCTCCATGCCGCAGCCGGACATCGGAGCCCGCCTTCGTCGCCGCCGGACCAGCCCTTAGGCTCTCCTGTCGCGCTCAGCCATGGGGTCCGGCTATTAGAGGGGGGGGGCACCGGGCTGGGCTGGGCTGCCGCGACAAGGAGCGAAGGGAAGCAGAGATGACCCTCCTCCTCCTCGCAGGGCCGGGAGAGCAAAGCCCCGCCTGTGCGCTGGAGGGAGTTGTGTAAATCGGCGGCGGCTCCTCCTCCCATTTGCCCAACATTACCCACCAAGCTCTGCTTTGGCCGCCAAGGCCCGTAGCATTGTGTGTGTGTGTGGTTTTTTTTAAACACACACACACACACACACACACACACACACACACACACACACAGGCACAACGTATATGTATATGTACAAATTTTCACACAATAAAAATGCAAAGTATAAACCAGGAGTGCCCAAACTACGCCCTGGGGGCCGGATTGGCCCCAGACGCCAATTCATCTGGCCCACGAAGCCCTCGTCGCTCCTGGAAGCGGAAGTAAAATGCGGCCAGACGGGCGCGTTTTACTTCCGTTTCCAGGAGCGACGAGGGCTTTGCGGGCCGGATGAATTGGCATCGGGGGCCCGATCCGGCCCCCAGGGCCATAGCAACCGGCTCCCTGAACCACATGACCGGTCCACGGCCCAAAAGGTTTGGGCACCCCTGGTATAAACAAACATACTCATCATAAAGGCTGACCGAAATACAACTAACTGTAATCCTTGTGTTGGAGGGACTGTCTGTCTGACTAGGTGGCCTGGTCCCCTATTTTGGGTGGGATTGTTCTCACCCCAAAACTGATAGTACGCAACTTGGGAGGTCATTATGGGTGCACATTTGACTCTGGAACATCACATTGCGGCTGTATTTAAAGCAGCATTTTGCCAATTGTATCCGATCGCACCCTTGTGTCCCTACTTGGACAGACGTTTCCCTTACAACCCTGGTGTATTCATTGGTAGTACTGTATCACGTACTGACTGCCATAATGCTCTCTGCGTGGGGCTGTCTAAGCGTCCTTGCTGCCAACCCTTGTGTTCCCTGAATCGGGTGAAATAAGGGAAAGGTTCAGCACCCTGGACAGCAACAGTCTGGTAGGCCTCTGCCAACCTGCTTCCCGGAATGTGTTGAACGCAGGTCTACTGATGACATTTGAAAGGGAGCTGAACAGTGGTGGGCTCCAAAAAATTTTTACCAGCACACTGTGGACATGGTATTGTGGGTGTAACCAGGGCACCTGAATTAGGACTACAGTAGAACCCCGCATAACAAAAAACTCCATTTTGCGAGTTGCTTCGCTATGGATTTTTTATGTTATGTGAAGCTAATGGGAGATGCCCTGGATAACGAACAAAAATGTTCATTATCTGGGGTTCCTATAGACTGGGTATACCCCAGTTACCAAACCCCCCACATAACGAACATTTTTTTCCATTATGCGGGCTATTGCCCTTATTTATTTTATTTATTTATTATTCAGTTTTATATCCCGCCCTACTCAACACATGGCCGACTCAGGTGTTGCATAGCGAATGCTTCACCCTGAGTTTCTATACCGCTCTGAGTTGGCCTTGGCCAAGTGGGCAGCATAGAAATTGAAATAAATAAATAAATGCACATTTTTCGGTATGCGAAGCATTCGTTATGCAAGGTACTACTGTATTTTATTTTAAACCTTGGATGGCCGGGGCCAGCCAGAATTTCTGCTACTGCTTCTGGTGAACTGGTATGAACCTGCTGATGCCCCACCACTGGAGCTGAAGCACGCCTTGGCAACACCAGATGTCTTGCAAGCAGGGGGCTTGCAGGGGGAACCTTCTTGCCTTTGGATATGTGGTGCAATGTGGTGGCTTAGTGGTTAAGACGCTGAGGTTGAAGACTGGAAGGTCGGCAGGTCAGCAGTTTGAGACCTGAGTGTTGCATGACAGAGTGAGCTCCTGTTGTCTGTCCCAGCTCATGCCAGCCTAGCAGTTTGAAAGCAAGAAATTGTAAGTAGATAAATAGGTACCACTTTGGTGGGAAGGTAAACAGGATTCTGTACGCTTTGGTGTCTGCCACATGTCCACGGAAATGTCTGCAGACGCAGACAGCACTGGCTCTTTGGCTGTAAACGGAGGGGAGCATCGCACTCTAGAGTTGGATACAACTGGTTTTCGAGCAAGGGAGATCTTTACCTTGATATGCAAAAGTATTTGTTATTTGGTTGTTGCATGCATCCTAGAAGGAAATGTTCAAGGAAGACCTACTGCAACTTGAATATCAATTTTTAGCAGCCTCAGAGGGCAGTTAGTTTGAAGGCTGTTGCTAGATAGTTAACTGGGGCCAAGATGGAAAGAATTCTGGTCGCCTTCCAACAAGCAATAACAGAACAGCAGATGACCATAACCCAGCAATTACTTCAAAATATTCCTCTACCCTACTTGAAAACTGGCATAATTATGGTAAAGCCTACTGCCTAATAAAAAATGGAATCAAAACTATCAGTTTAACCAAACCAGCAGAAAATGCTGAAATCCAAGGCTCAATTAGACAGGCATTTGTCCCACTGTTTAGTGCCCCTTGGCTGTCAAGTCCCCTTCTGGTGTCAATTTCCAATATCAACGAGTAGCTTAATAAGTGAGCTACTTCAGAATACTGTATCAGCAAACTGAACACTTTTCCTTTTCTTCAGCAGAGGGGCAAAGGAAGTTGTTGTTGCTGCAGCACCATTGCACTGCATCATTTAGACTAAATTTTAATTTGCTATGTGTGGAATGCCAATCAAGAAACCATGCACAGCTGCTGTTTTGGCTGCAGGCAGTTTCTTGATCAGCACTTCACACAAGGGAAAGAATATATAATTTAAAATTTAATCTAACCAATACAGCACATCAACAATGGTTTACTGGGGCAGCGGGATAACTTCTCCTTCCTCTCTGCTAAGGAGCAGTGTAAGTGTTCAATTTTGATGTGTCTCACTTATTAAGCCACTTGTTATTGGGAATTGTCACCAGAAGTACCTAGACCAGTGGTTCTCAATGTGGGGCACACGCCCCACAGGGGGACTTCAATTCCCAGAAGCCTAAATCAGTACATTGGCTGATCAGTGCTTTGGGGAATTGACTTAGGCTTCTGGGAATTGAAGTCTAAAAACCAAAGATTGGGAAATGCACTTGAGGTGCATTTGGTTGAAAGGATGACTCCAAATGCACATCTCACTTGACCTCAAATGACCCAAAAGGGCCAGGGTAGATGATCAAATACACTCCTGGTCACTTCAGTAGCAAGAAATTGGCACATGTTGTGCCAGTATGTGTGTAGAATTGCATCAAATAACCTTTGTAAGATATACCAGACTCTGGATATCGTTTAGTCCGAGTTAAAAAAAAATATCAGTGTAGAATATTGGATTAAATGGTAGAAAGATATATTACATTTTTGTCATGCTGTTACCAGAAAACAGTTATGAGATATTGATGTACACTAGAAGCACTGTAGGATTCTAAAGCATATTTCCCCAACAACATTTATTACATTTGTATGCAATATTATGTCTTTCATCCCTGCCATATGTCCTATACCAGGGATTCTCAACCTGTGGTCTGTGGGTTGGATGTGACCAACGGCACCATTTCATGTGGCCCCTCACTGCCTCCACCACACCAGAAAGTACCATGTGGTGGAGAAAGGCCAAAATGGCCATCCAGCACCCAAAGCTATCTGAGGGAGCGTGACCCGCCCCCAGCTTTAAAAGGTTGAGAACTCCTGTCCTATACTTTAAGGAACATGATTAGTTATTCTTCAAGCCTAAATAATACTTCAAGGTTGGATCCCTTTCTGTACTTAAATATTGAGATGAAAGAATCCTCTGGGGAAATAGTTCTTTATACCACAGTAACAACATAAAGCAGGTTGTTCCATTCAATCTGATCTCGTGCTTCATAGTTCTCCTAGGATTGTTGCTGTTATTACGTGCTGTCAAGTCAGAACTGACTTATTGTGCCCCAACAGGGTTTTCCAAGGTTAGTGATGTGCTTAAGGAGTAGTTTTACCAGTTCCATCCCCTAGGGCAGTGATGACCAACCTTGGCACTCCAGGTATTCTTGGACTTCAATTACCAGAAGTCCAAGTCAGCACTCCTGCTGATCAGGGCTTCTGGGAATTGAAGTCCAAGAACCAGTTCTGATGAGTGGTTATAAAGAAATTCAGATGGGGATGAAAGTTGGCATTCCAGTACTAAGTGTAGGCCTTAAAATCCAGAATCTCAATAAATAACAAACACAAAAACCAACTCACACACTGTCTAGTCTGCAAAAGTTTTAATAAGCAACACCTGGACAACTCTTACAATTCCAAATCATCAAGGAAAATAGGGCAACTGACCCAATCTTACTCAGGTAGAAAGTCAAATGCTTGGACAAACCACATTATTGAAGAGAAACCATGTACAGTAATGCTTTCTAGGTACCTTCTGCACAATCTATTACACAGGGCACATGACAGGTTAGGACAAGGGTAATAAATACAATGAAAAACAGGTCTGAATGGCATATTTTTTTTAAAAAAATACAAAGTTTTCAAATGACCATTTAAAACAGGAGTGCCCAAACTACGGCCTGGGGGCCGGATCCAGCCCATGATGCCAATTCATCCAGCCCATGAAGCCCCTGTATGGGCGTGTTTTACTTCTGTTTCTGGGGGCGACAAGGGGTTGCGGGCTGCATGAATTGGCATTGTAGGTCAGACCCAGCCCCCAGGCCCCTGAACCACGTGACTGGCCCACAGCCTGAAAAATTTGCCCACCCCAATTTAAAAATACAGTATAGGAATGGAGCAATCATCAGAGAAGTGCACCATTTTCTCTGCGGAACTGAGTATGTCAGGAAAAGACAATAACCACTCAAATGAAAAACCACGATTTATATGGTCTAATTTTGAAAATATTCGACAGATGTAGGTTGAAATACAAATCAATGTAGTCGATAGAGGTAAAAATGCAAAGATAAATCCACAATGAATCTAGACTGTTCCGGTATAAGCAGCCTTTCACGTGTAGCTTCCTCAGGACAAAGGTTCTAAATATAATAGAATAACAAATGCAGTCCTACATATAAAAAGCATTATATATAATGTAATACAGACAATAAGATAAACAGTAAGAAAACAGTATATAATGTCTAAAATACCTGTAATTTGCGTTAAGGAGCCTCTAAATGTGTGTTCTATTAGTGCTCGAAATGTTAAAGTATACCCAACATTGATTTGTATTGAAATTTATTAAGGAACTCTGTACTTGAAGATTTTGGATTTTCTTTATCTACTATATGAAATCTTGAAGATATGACATTGGAATATTGATTTATTGGTTCACAGTATTGTATGAAGTGAATACTTTATTTTAGTTATTTTTTTGAAGACAAAAACCTACATCTGTCGAATATATTCAAAATTAGACCATATAAATTGTGATTTTTCATTTGAGTGGTTATTGTCTTTTTTCTGTTGTTTATACTGCTCAGCCATCTGTTGGACTCTCTGAACTGAGTATGTCATGCAAGCCTGGCATGGTTAGGAAAACCATGCATCTGATCAACCAGCTTTGTTCAAATGAGAAGGAAAAATTCCCAATCACAAAATAAAAAATGATTTTTTTTTTAAAAAAAAGAAAACTTCAGGTAGCTATCAAGCGACCAAAGTAACAAATTGAAAAAGAAAGAAAAAACAAAAGTTACAGTACCCAAATGATGCATTTACAAACAAATGCAATTTTTAAAAAATGATACCCCTTTCCAGTAAAGACAACATTGCCTTCTTCAACCAAACATACCTCCATGCAATTCCACAATACAAAATGTTGTATCTACAATAAAAACAAGGTCTCATGATCTTCCCCCACTGGAAGATAGGAGAGGGTAAAACATGGACTGAGGGAGAGAGAACTATAATGGAAGGTCAAATTAAGAGGAAGGAAGAAAAAGTTTACAGAGCTAAACAGGACCTTGAAATGACAACAAAGATGGAAATGATATGGACTGACTGTACCTTATTTTAAACTAAACAATGGGGAAACAAGCAACCTTTTTGCAGGTTTACCCACTTCATCTTATCACACCAATAGAAAGCCTCTTTAGGGTATGAATAAAGCAAACATGCATCAGCTGAATACCTTCCCAATTCTCCAAAATGCCTGTGCCAAAGGCAATATATAAATTTGAATAATAAATAAATAAATAGTGTTCTGAATGAATTACTGAGTTAAAAGTAAAATTCAATTATTTAAAGGCCTGAATTAAATGTTCCCTCCCCAGCTCCATAAATGATTATCAAAAGGACTGTATCAGATGTTATTCCCCCTCTACATCCCTGTAATTTAGAATTGGTGAAAAATAGGTCCGAAATTGTAACATGGAATATAGTTCTAGTTATAACTGTTTTAATAACTCAATTCTTCCAAAGAAATCCACTGTAAACATCTAAATTCCCCAAGGAGATCTCTGGTTATCATATCCCTGAATCCTTAGAGATGGGAAAGGTCTGCTGTCCTAGTGTTAAATGTTATGTGCAGTCAACTCAGAACCAGTTTACAACAGTCCCTAATAGAACTTTTAAGGTGAGATATTTAATGAGCCATTTTACCAGTTCCACGCCCCTAGTGAACTTCCATGTCTGAGCAGGGATTCAGACAGAGGCCTTCTGAGTCCTAGTCCATCACTCTACCATTACACCATGCTGGGTATCAGTATTAAATAGCAAATTTAAAAATACCATTCCGAAAATACTCCAGTTGGGACATGTGACACGGAGGTATATCCATGACATCTTCAAGCTCTGGTGTATCTGCATTACTCTTTCAAATATTTCATCAAATCTCCAGGCTTGTCCCCTACCCTCCATAATCAATGTGACATTTTTATACTGGTAAGAAAAAGGTAGTTAACATAGGCCTTATTGTTCCCTCTGCATAATACAAGTTGTATTCCCTGCAAGAAGCCAGGACTACCTTCATACAAACTAGGGCCTAGAAAAGTTCCATTTTTGGATCATATCACCCAGATCCCCCAGTTAGTGCAGCCATTGGTCACTTTGGCTAGGCATTACAATTAATATTAATTTTCCCCAAGCTCTGTTTACATTGCATCTTTCTTTCAAGCCAGGAATGCACATCTTAAATCCCCATCTAGATACCAACAAAGGCCAAATCTGGTTAGGTTTGGCAAAGTTGTTGCATTGTGTGTCTTTAAAAAATACTCTCGGGCCCTGGGACTGGCCAGATTTACTAATCAACCAACAGAAAATGTACTACTACAGCACTAGTCTAGTCTAACAAAAGATATATGGATTACAGCCTGCAAAAGGCTCTCAGACCTCTTCCAATATAGCCAAAATCCAGTGAAATTCTGCATGTACAGTATGTATAGAGATGTGCTCAGATGTGCTATGGAACTGGTGGTTAAGGCTGAAGACTCAGTTCAAATAGTAAACACAGCCCTACCAGATATGTATTTTGTCCTTTTACTATATTAGTTTGTCTTGACTTCCATTTTCACAACGAAAACAAACCGCAGCACCAAAATACAGACCAGTACTTTAATTCTGTATTTCTTCCAATACTTCTCTTCATATGAAATGCTTGACATTGTTATTTATGTTATTTATACGGTGCCTTTCTCCCCATAGGAAAGAAACTTTAATTCAAATAACTTTTAATTAAAAATGCTTTTTTAAAGACAGTATGATTTGGAAGAGCAGCATGGGCGCATACTGTATTTCCAACAGCAAGTAGAGCAGAGAAAGGATTGCACAATTAGCTTCATTGCATAAGAGGTGGCACCCTCTTTCACTACATAGGTAGTGGACTGTAGTCACTACATAGGTAGTGGACTGTAGAAACATGGGTATGGATTCAAAATGGTTTGAAAGAAATAGACCATGCTTAACTACTGTTAACTGTTGGAATAAGCAGTTCAAAAATGATTAGCTCACGGAACATTTACATTTGGTTTTAAGATTTTCATGAATGTGCATTTCCTTTTCTTTATGTTTTACTTTAATTTCCTTATAAATTTTCATACTTAAATGTTTAGAGCCAAATGCCCTCTGATACTACCCTCCTCCATCAGTAGGTTCTGGTGGGAACATATCAGTTTGGCAACAGCACTTTGAAATGTTCTGGACATCTGGGTACACTCATGCTTTCTTGTTCCCATAAAGCTCTAGAATGATAAGAACGGCATCTTCTTCGGGTGCTGCATCCGTTCCGGATATTGGCTATCATAATGGTGATAGTCTTACTTTCTTAACTCCTGAGAACAGTTCTTCCGAGGACATTCCATACCAGTCTCTTAGGTTCTTCAGCCATGAATTCCATCTACATCCAGGGCCTCTCTTTCCAGGGATCTTCCCTTGCAGAGCGAGTTGGAGTATTCTATACTTTATGTTGTTCCTCATGATATGGCCAAGGTATTGGACCTTTCTTTGCTTAATGGTTTTAAAGAATTCTTGTTCTTTATCTATCCAGTGCAACACTTCTACATTAGTCACATGGTCAACCCATGATATCCTTAGTAGCCGTCTGTAGATCCACATTTTGAAAGCTTTGATTTTCTTTCCAGATACTTAGTCAATGTCCAAGCTTTGGCTCCATATAGCAACAATGGGAATACATAACATCTCACTATTCAGATATGCGTAGCAAGAGTTAGATCTTTATAACGAATGTCACATTTCGATAAAAGTAGATCTTGCATTTTCTATTTGCACTTTAATCTCTACCTCCAGATCTCTATTTCCGTTTGAAAATCTTCATTTGAAAGAAAGGCATATTGTAGGGAATTGAATGATCAAGATGTTCAATGCTATCCTGAATACCAGGTTAGGGGGCGGAAACAGCCTGTAGGATTCCCAAGCAGTCATAATCTTTGTGGCTCATCCAGGAAGACACCCAAGGATGCTAGGTACTAAACCTGAAAATGTTGATTTTTGTCCCTTGGGTTTAATTTGAAGTATTTTAGATAAAATTTCAAAGTATGTATATCTCAGCACTCCTCCCTCACTTGTGTTGACAATGCTGACTTGTAAAAAAAAATATGAACAGGGCTTAGGCAACATGGCACACAGTGATAGTAATTAAAACAGACTGTGCAACCAATTTATACCATAAATGTAAACATAAAACTTCACTTGACATAGCAAATTAAAAGTAATTATATCAGCTCATAAGACCTTTTACCCCTTGAGGAATAATCTTCTCCCCAATTGTCCCAGTTGTTGATCCCATTAGGCTTTTCAAACAGTGATTTTCAAAGTTTTCATTGCATAATGGTCACAATTTGAGTCACAATGTATTTAGGGTAGTAATTAGGATGCCATGAAGCATGCACACAGAGGGAACAACTGTTTTTATATAAGCACTTTTTTCATTTTGTTTACAATAATTTAAACAACTTTTTTGTTCTACAGAAACAACAAAGAGTGAATACACTTAATGAAGTATACAGGGCAATGTGTGTGTGGGAATGTACCCTATATCACTGTTTGTGTGGAGAATGTGCTTGGTCTCAGATATGTCTGTGACAAAATAAAAAGTACACATTATTTTAAAGTGAGGACTGGTGGAGAAGGTATTTTAAGAGCTTAATTACTTTGACTGCTAGTTTTCTAAAGAAGAGTGGCCATTATTAGTAATGGTAATAAAAATGTTACTTCTTCTAAACGTTAAAGCAGAAGCTTTAATCAGGAACACACAACATTGTCATATCTTTTCCTTTTCTTTTTTGCTGTACCGCATTGTGGATGCAGCTCTCCTCTTTGACATGGTTAATGAGCTTAGGGAATCTTGTCCTATTTTTCCCACTCTTTCCGTTTTCTATCAACATCTGGAGGACTAGAGTAGGGGTGCCCAAACTACAGCCCGAAGGCCAGATCTGGCCCCTGATGCCAATTCATCCGGCCCATGAAGCCCTCATTTCTCCTGGAAGCGGAAGTAAAATACTCTTGGGTCCCGGGACTGGGCCAGATTTACTATGGGCGTGTTTTACTTCCATTTCCGGGAGCAATGAGGGCTTTGTGGGCCAGATGAATTGGCATCAGGGACCAGATCCAGCCCTCGGGCCATAGTGGCCGGCCCCCTAAACCATGAGACCAGCCCAAAGCCCAAAAAGTTTGGACGCCCCTGGACTAGAGGTTCCTTACCTTTGATAAAGCAACTATAGTGTGTCATTGGGAAGTGTTTCCAACAACAACGAAGAGATTTTCTTTCAAATACACACTCTCTGTCCACACAAACCACTGCAACTAGGTAAAAGGCAAAATCAAGATCTGGAATAGATTCTTAACTTTTTGCTGCAAAACAAGTTGGCAGCAAGCCATTGGAAAGCGAATTTCATATTAATAAGAATGCATAATTAACTGACTTCATTCACATTAATAAATGCAAACAGATGGCACAATATATCTATGGGACACAAAAATATTATATCATAATATCTTAAATAACTCAAATCCACTTCTTAGAAAAATGAATCCTCTGGCTGGGGCAAATTAATCATAAAACAAACCTGGCTTAGCAATCATATGTAAGAAGAGAGAAGTTTAGAGCTAGGATTGCTCTCATTCACCTTATTTGACTTTCCTCCTGTGCTTTTAAGAGCACTCTAAAATACAGAAATATGACGATTTTGCTCATGGATTTGAACTTTTCTGCTGTTGCTGCTCCTTGAGATATGAGGCATGTGGGTTGGGGAGAAAACTGGTAAAAGCAAACTACATCTTTTGGAGTGAACCAATGTTTCTTCTACAGTACTTCTTCCTGGCCACAACTGGGTCCAAACAATTCTTCTACCCCTGTTCAAGCAAACAGGTGACAATTCCAATGGGGAACACGCAAACTGTTACTCTATGTCCCTGTTTACTTTGGAAACAGCCATTTCTTTATTATAAGCAAGACCAGGAGATGGCTTTGTATCAGCTCTACAGGGAGAAGCCGAGGTACACAGAGAGCCTCCTTGAAGATTGTGGTATTTTTGAGTAACAATTGGGCATACTCCAGGCAATGGCCACCTTGTGCCGGCTAATCTTTCTCACACAAGGTCAGGCAGAAGGAACTACAGAACGAACTCTCCAAAGGTGGCTTTATTTTGGCACTTTCACGTCTGGCCTAGACACAGAAGGTGATAAGGCAGCATTTCATTGCTCGCTAGTCAATGATGCTACCTCATCTGATGTCCAAGTAGAATAGCCAAATAATGCTGATTTCTTCTTAAAAATGTTTTTTTCTCCACAAGTTCCAGGCATGTTACACTGTTCTACACTGCTAAATGATTCAGGCTATCAACAATGTATAGGCCCGATTGTGTCGTAACTACACAGTAATTTTGTATTTACACCATACCAGCATGGTGTGTAAAATGGGCACAGAATTCAACATCCTGAAGATGGACTTAAATATGTAACAGCAATGATGGATGAAATATTTGAATGCAGGTGTCAGGGCAAGAAGTGGGTAAGATTTTCAGGCTTCTCTGTTTGCTAAGCTCCTGATTGCTCATTCCTCCCACCACCACCCCACACACATTAGCGGAAGCAATTTTGTGCTAAATAAACAAATAGGTGCACACATTTTACATTAATCATACAATTAATGGCTCTTTCAAGTCTAGAATTTGGAAGATAAAACCTGGATTATGGGAGCTCATCTGGTGTTATCTTTTCTTGCGTGCCAACAGATCTTCTGCAAAGGACAAGATAAGACAGCAAAACAACACTCCCCTGCCTAAAAGGTTTTAAAGCATTTCATTTTAAGTGTTTGATATTGTTTCTTCTTTTAAATTTAAAAGACTCCGAATATTCTTCTCGAAGAATGGGTATAACTGAACAAGATAGCTGCTATCATGGCCTTTAAATTAAACATGGTGCTTCAGTGTTATTCATTGTCAAGGACTGTACTTAACTGCTGCTATCTGATGTGAAAATCGCTTGCGTGTGATACAGTTTGTCTTTGCAAATTCTCACTAGTGAAATAATCTCCAAAGCAAAACCAGGACAATACAGGAGTATAGCAAGTTCATAAAACAGACAAGCTCTCTCTTGAAATCATCGGTTTTGAAATACTAGTCACGGCTTTTGACACATAATGGAGAGTTCATCAGCTAGAAACAGTCACTCTCACTACATAAAGTTGATTAAAGAAACCATTATGTTCTTCGTCAATTTGGGATTTCAATCCATTTTCTGGAGCACTGCCCACTCCAATTTATAGCCAGAGGAGACACACTCTGACTGCAGAATAGGGAAATAGCAAGTTATTGCCCAACTCTCCTTTCCACAACCATTCTAGATACAAGAGACAATAACTTGAGCCAGCAGTTTTCTGATTTATACTTGGTATCTTTTGTTGCTGAGACACTCCAGGTCACAGAATGTTGAGAAAAGAGAAAGTTCTGTCTTCTCTAGACTCTATGAATCTATCTCCGTTTAGATATATCCCCATTATATTGAACAGAGGTGGGCAATTGTATCCATCCAGCTGTTTGAGCTGCCACTGGCCAAAATTTTTGAATAGCTGCAGTTGCCTATTCCTGCTATATATTCTTGTAGATAGGTCAAGCCTAGGTCTTTGACGGGACAAAGGTTAATTCTGGTCTTGCCTGTCTGTCTGTCTCTTCATCTACTCCACCCATTATTTGCCTCCAACCCTTTCACCTGTTACCTCCCTGCATCCACCCTTCACAGATAATCTCATCTTTAATCTCCATTTGTGAAATTACAGATTATTTTGACCACTGAACGCTTGTGTAATTCAATTTACAAACACAGATATAGCTTTCTAAACTGATTCAGAAACAGCCTGGCAATGCTGTATCTCCTGATTGTATCACATTTTGATTCACCCAGGCAACCAGATATGTCCAGATGTTTTGGGTCTCAATATTGGCACAGACAGGTAATAATTACAGATAGGAAAAGGTTGTGTGTGTGTGTGTGGGGGGGGGTCTGAACTACAGCTCCAGAGTACCCTCACCTGTGGCCATGCTGATTCTAGGAACTGTCACCCAAAAAATGTCATCCCCCCAATGTCTGGTAGTACTCCAACCTATACTTGCAATATTCCCAATGAGTACTACCATGTAATGGAATTCAGATTGATTTTATTTCTGGAATTGCTCAGATTATTTTATTTCACTGTAAACATTGTGAAATGAGGACCACCAGATGTGGCCTTTGTTCAAGTGTCACGCCAAGTCACACATATGTATTTCACACAGTTGTACTAAAATCAAGTACTAATATTTTAAAACAATATGTTCACATCCATGTGCCCCATTGTTTCCTTCTTTCATCACCATTTATTCACTGTCAAGTTTCCCACAGTCATTACCTAGTTCACAGATCAGGAGAAGCTTCTTCAATACAGTGTCTTTTGCCAAGGATCCCAAAAGTAACAGCTTCAATTTGTTTTATCCCCTTCACCACCACCCTGTCGTCCCCCCCCCTGCAAAAAAAATACTTTGAATGATATTTTTAAAATTAGGGACTGGTTTCTGAAAATCCTCCATGGTGCCTACTGTCTTCTTTTACTTGTGGCCTTTAAACGTGGCGTTTGAGTGTTATTCATTGTCAAAGACTGTACTTGGTTGTATTATGCCTTTTGTTCTTGTTTCCAAACTCTTGTTGCTGTTACTGTTGATGCCAATACAGTAAAACCCCGACTTACGTAAAAAGTCCATTCCGTAGCCTTTTACGTAAATCGTTTTTTTACGTTAATTGAAGCAAACCCATAGAAAAAAATGAATATTTCCGTAAATTGAAGCAAACTCATAGGAAAAATGAATTTTTTACGTAAATCAAAGCAAAACCATAGGAAATTGTGTTGTGTAAATCGGAACATTTACTTAAATCAGGACACCGTTTTAGTGAAAAATCATTACGTAAGCCGAATTTTACATAACTCGAGGCACACGTAATTCGGGGTTTTACTGTACTACAAAATAAATGGGGTGTGGGTGGGCGAAATTATGTTCCCTGCTTTTAAAAAGGGCTGCATGATATAAGGCAATCTATCAAAGAATGAGTAAGTGGGGGGAGACAAAGGGCAGACTTTTGAAATCCCTCTATTGGCTTACATTAGCAATTTTTTTTGCAGCAAACACAGAAGAACCATCACAACAAGCCAAAAGCCACATTTCCCAACATAACACTGAATAGATCTCATCCTTTGCTTGCCCTGAAAATCCAGCACAATGTTGATTCAAAGAAGAGAAATCCCAAACCAAAGAGTCCCCACCCCTGTCCCCAAGAATGTTTAAAGCTGATGCCCTCCTTCGGGCAATTGAAGACTTTTTCCAGTTGCACTTCCATCTTTACCCTTAGATGCCTCTGCGCATCTTTGACAGGCAACCCTGATACTTCCCAGGTTGGCCTGGATGACAAAGATTTATAAGGTTTCTCTCTCTCTCTCGTTTCATTTGAGGCGTTGAGTCACATTAGCCAGAGCTACTGCAAAGGCCTGCACTGCTGAAAACGGGTACTGAAAGTCCAAAATGTAAGCATTGCCATCAATCCTTCCAAACTGCATGACCTGAGGGACAAAGTAGTGGGAGAAGAAAAAAGAGAAGAAGTGGGTAAATGTGAATCATACATAAAAATTCAGACAGTGTTTGAAGGAGACCGGGTGGTGGTGGTGTTAAAAAAGGACCTTTACAACCTCTTCCATCCTACTGAGAAATATACTTTGATTGGCATGTGGTTCTTTTACAAGGGTTCCCAACCTACGGCCTGTGGGCCGGACCTGGCCTGTGACGGCAATTAATCAGGCCCATGGTGAGGACCTGCCACCTTACCCAGAAGCGCCGAAACCACACAGGAAGCATCAAAATCGCACTGGAAGTGCCAAAATCTCACTGAAATCTTGCGGGAAGTGCCAAAACCTCATGGAAGATGCCCAAATCTCACCCAAATCTAATAGGAAATGCCAAAAATGTGGCAAAAATATGGCAAAACAGCTAAAAATGCAGCAAAAACATGCCACCCCTTGCTCCCGCCACCACCGGAAGCAGCAGAAGTGGCGGGAGGAACCATGCCTCCAGCATCCTCAGGGATGTGGTCTGGCCCATGGCACAAAAAGGTTGGCCACCTCTATTCTATTAGAATCACTAGCAGCAGCACAAAGAGAAATAATATTTTCAAAAACTGAGAGAAACAGTGAACAATGAACTAAACCCAAGGGAGGGGGGAAATGCTGGGAAAACCATGTTAATACAACAATTTTCCGTCCTTTAACATCAAGTTCAAGCATATGAGTTCTGTCTGCCTTTGACTGTTCCATAATCACTTGGGCATAACATGGCTGTAATCCTCAAATGAGTTATGAGTATCACTGATGAATTACCAGCGACTAGTTTGTGCAGCCTCCTAGTGGCTTAGCATACAGAAAAATCATGTTATTAAAAGTAGCATTCCCTCAATAGAAATACCTAAAAGTCTGCTAATTTCCTTCAACGCCCACAAGAGCATTCTCTTCAGATCAGTTTTCATGTTAGCTCTGATCTCACATTCACTATCTACACCTAGTTTACATTTTGATTTTCCCCATGTCATTATTTTTTACTCTTCTTTTAGCAAACTGATCTTTCTTGCAGGTGCTACTCAAATGGAAGACAATTTAGCACATTTGCTTGGCTGGTGCTTGGAGAATGAACACCGTGGAAGGCACTTCATGTAACTTTCTGATGCTTTGACTTGAATATGGGCAAACAGGCTTTTATGCATAGGTTTTAGACTCTTCTAGCGCTTCAAATTACTAGCTCAGGGAGACTTCCATAAAATTGTTTCAACTCAAGCTCAGCTTCTGCTCTTACTGTTTTTTTACAGGTGAGTGAAGCAGGAAAGGCAGCCCCAGCTTTGTTCAGGGAAGGTGCCTGTTTTCCTTTCTCTCTAGAACCCAGGTTCCCAATGTGGGGCACATGTCCCACAAAGGGGTAATTTGATTTTTAAGGGAGGCAATTTGAGAATGAGTTATTAACAGTCAATGGCCTTTTAGACTTCCTCCATGTGAATAGGAGGAATAAGAATTATATGTCACAGCGGAAGGGGGTTCATCAGGATTTTAGAGAGGCTGATGTGGAGCATGGCCAAAAAAAGGTTAGGAACCACTGATATAAAAGCAAACCCTATACTCATCTCCCTTCCTGCCAAGTTTACCTTAAGTACAAAACTAGAACACAGCAGTGACAGGATTCTTCCCCACAAACATGTGTCTATTTCTGCCCCTTCCCAGAAGGTTGAAGAAGCTTGGAAGAGACTGGGGAGTGAAAAGAACTGACAGCTTAGGGGGCTGAATGGTCAACCTAGTTCTGGGTCCTAGAAATAAAAGTTTTGAGAAATGATTTATATCGGGATTCTCAACCTTTTCAAGCCGAGGGTCAGGTCACGCTCCCTCAGACAGCTTTGGAGGTTGGATGTCCATTTTGCCCTGCCTGCCACACATGGCACCTCCTGGTGTGGTGGAGGCGGTGGGAGGGCCATATGAAATGGTGTTGTGGGCTGCATCAGGCCCCAGGGCCGTAAGCTGAGAACCCGATTTATATGTTATTTCTTGGCTATACATATGTATCAGCTCCATTAAGAAATTAAAATTGCTAGCCAAGGCTTCGTATATTCTTACCTGAGTTTCTTCTAGGGCATATTTTATTGTTTTTGCTTTTCACAGTAGGCCTGTGTTAGACCCTAGAGTGGTAGGTTGCAATATTATTCTTTTGCATGGCAATAAACTTTCAGGAGACAACTCTTTCCTCCCTTCTGTATGCTTTTGCCGGTAAATGTGTATCCACAAGCATGACATTAGCCACAGATGCTACTGTTTTGTTAATTCTTATGTCTACACACATTATGGCATCAAAAATCACCCATTATTTTATACAGCTGTTCTGAGATACTTCTTCTTGTGCTGCATCCAGTTTTGAATATTGGTAATCATCATGCCGGCCAGCAATGTAGACTGTCCTGCGAATATAATGCAGTGGCCTTTCACCTGCCTTCTGCATCACAATGTGACACCCATACCACTGATCCAGGTCCGAGAGTCACTTTCTGGTCCTGAGCCCTTTTGACACACAAAGTCCTCCTCAGCCCCAGGCCAGTATTGATGAAGCTGCTGCCCTCCATCAAGATGGATTCACATGGTGATTTATTCCACTTGGGATCATCACCCTTCCTGTGTACTTTGGCCCCCAAGCCATTAATCCTCAGGGTTGTCAGGTTAATTAACCGCTGCCTGACGCTCAGTGTTGAGTCACTGGCAGTATGGTCTACTCTAGTACCATAGCAGGATAACATGGCTAGACTTTCATCCCGAGATACAGAAGTGAAAACGGTAAGAGCGGATTTCTAAGGCTTATTATTGGAATAGAAGGAATTCAGGTTTGTATTTTATTTATTTATTTATTCAATTTGTATAGTTGACCCAAACGACATGCGACTCTGGGCGGCGTACATAAAATCCCCAACGTTTAAACTATAGAAACCCTTATAGGCTTGTAGCCATTCAAGCCATGAGAACAGGTGATGCTTGCAAAAGGAACCACTTCATGTATTATATTCAATGCTTGGGTGCCTGAGATATGCACATAGACGTAAACACAATACAAACATTAAACAACAAGCCCATGTGTGACAACCTAGCAAACAGTAATTCTTGTAAGTCATGAGGAACCAGTCGCCCTTTAGAAATTATTGAACTCTATCCATCTCAGCCAATTCGACTATGGCCAGGGATGATGAAAGTTGTAAAAGACCTGTCGGGCCTCGGCTGGCCGAAGACTGCCATCGCCGCTGCAGCCGTCTGAGGCCCAACCCTTCCCCTGGCCAGGAAAGGGTAAAAGACCTGTCAGGCCTCGGTTGGCCGAAGACCGCCGCTGCTGCTGCAGCCGAGGACATTGAGCCCCGGGCTTTGTTGAGGATGATGAGCCCTGGGCCTCTTTGAGGACTTGGCAAGGACCTTTTGTAATTTATTTGCTATTTGATGCTTGATATTTTAGTGTTAAATTGTGTTTTATTGTGTAAATTGTATCTTATGGTATTTTAACATGTTGATGTATATTGTTGAGGTTAGGATATGTTTGTGAGCTGCCCAGAGTCACACTTCACAAGTGGGGTGGCATATACGCCGAATTATAATAATATTATAATAGTAATCCAATGCCATCTATAGGGTTACAGGCACTTCCCCTCCATCGACTGTGGCACCAGACTTGATTATACTGTTATCTAGCAGCTAACTGAAAACGTATCTGTAGGCAAGTGTTTCTATTGCTTGAAAGGGATTACATCCAACTGAAGTAGACACACGTCAAAGTCTATGAAGCAGCTTGTGTTGCCTTACCTGTCTCCCTTCCAGCTCAATCTGGAAGTTTTTTGCAGATTCTTGCGTCACTCTCCCTCCAAAGTCTAGCTGATAGACTTGTGTTGCTTCATTCCACAAAGGCTGCTTGTTAGCCATTACATACACAAAACCCTGGCTTCCCAGACGCCCGTCTTCCTTTTCATTTGCTTTTCTGCACTTAAATTCATCAAGTTCACTAGCTGTCCTCAAGTTCCTTTTTGTTTTCCACCCCTTTTTGCTCCCCTGGCTCTGGTTCATCAGTTCATCCCCACTAATAAACAGTTCAGGCTCACTCTCCGAACTGTCCTGAAATTCATTCATCTTGTTCAATTTTTTGGACTTCAGCTGGTCCTTCTGACTTTTGACTTTCTTCTTTTCTCTGCCCAGTCGAGGGCTAGAGATCAGGGAGTTAAAGTCCGTCAGCGTTGTCCTCGCCTCTTTTTTGACCTTCCCCTCTGTGATAGCCTGCATGTTTCCTTCATCTGCACGGCTATCGAGACGCTTTCGGTTCTTCTTCCCAAATTTGTCTGTTCGTTGAGGGACAGGGCTTTCTGTCAAGGAGAGGACCTCTTGGAAGTTGTCCGCTGTCTCAGCCATCACATCTGATCCCACATGACTTTGGGGCTCTGCTGATGGCGGAGGCATCACAGGTTTCTCCACCACAAGTAGTGCCTTGGGGGGCAGAGCGCTTTGGCCACCCTGAGCAGCAGGTGGGCATGTGCTGTAGGGATTCCATGGGTGCAAGGCCATTGGCGGCAGCTGTAAACTCGAGCAAGTGCTGTTTCCAGGATACATGGGGGGCAGAGGGCAATAAGAGAGGCTGGAAGGGTAACTTGGCTGAAGCACAATGGTAGGCTCTTGTTGTGGAATCTGGAGGGAGCCCAGAGCTTCTTTGGGAGAACAGGGGACCTGCATTCCCTGGATTGAGGGAGGAACACTGTAGCTCCCCACATATGGTGCTCCAACCCCATATGTCATCTGGAAAGTGGCAGTGGGACTGGTCGGAGACTTGGGGGAAACAAACGGTGCTCGGGATATATCCAGATGCTGAGCTTGGCCAATAACTAGAGGGTTGGGCTTAACAGGGTTAGGTAAAGTACTCTGAGCTATCCTTTCCTGAGGAACCCAGATCTCCTCGTTCACCACAGGTTCCCACTGATAAGGGGGCGGCCTCTTTACCCCAATGCTAGGCTCTGCCATGGCTACTGGGACGTGGCGCATCGTCTTTTCCACAGGACAGTGCTGAGAAAGAGCCTCATCTTCCATGAAGGCAGAGTTCACATAATCTGTTCGTTCACGAGAGCTGTCCTGGGGACTCAGCAAACTGTAAGAAGACTGGGAAGCCAAAGGTGAAGTACTGACCGAGTGTGCGATGACAGAGCTGTGCTGAGAGCTGTTCCCTGTTGGGATGTCCAGCCTTGTACCACTGATACCAGATGCATTGCTGTGAGCACTGGCATTACTGATGTTCCCACCCCCACCATTAGCAGCACTGCTGCTATTGCTGCCACCGTTGCCACCGCCACCGCTGCTGCTGCACTGGCTACAGGTGTAAAGCGCTGTGGGCACCCGTTGCTGGTACTGGGCTGCCACAACGTTGCTTTTCAGCTTGGGTGGGAGTTGCAGCGTGGCCCTCTGGTTCTCAACTAGCTGAGCCATCTTCAGCGCTGCCTCTCTGCTATTCCTCCGCAGAGTAGCATGAATGATGCTATTGTCTAGCCTTGGATTGATACTGCGGCCCTGAGACAATTGGGCTGCAATTTCTGGATATGGCGGCGGATCCCCGGGGGGAATAGAGTAGCGTGGAACGGTGAGCCTATTTAAGGTCGCACTGGTACACGGCTGCTGAATCTTCTTTTCTGACGAAGTGATCCTTAGCGTGGCCGAACTGCCAGGGCCTGGCAAAGTGTATGTGTTCTGTGCACACATCATCCGTGTCCGGGGTCGGCAGACCTCCTCCACGTTCCCACTGCTGTCAAAGGTCGTTATTCTCTCATAGCCAAGAGGAGTCTGATAATGTCCAGTTGCATACAGAGAGAAATCTCCCCTTTTCAAGCACAAGTCGACAAGAGGTTGTGGGGGCACAGGGGGAGGGGGAGGAGCTGTGGTAGGAGCAGCTGGTATAGTGCCAGGGTATGGAGGAGGAGGATTCATTTTGTTCATCTGAATTTCTTGAGCAGTGCTGAAAACAGACAAATCCCCTTCAGCCACCGGCGGAGCTGGACGCAATGTTTTCGCCTTCTGGAGGTGTTCATGGTCTCTGTCCCCATCTCTGTGGTCCACAACGGCCAGCTGGATAGCACCTTGAGGCGGCAAGGGTAACTGAGAAGATGGCTGGAGAAAGCGTCCCATTTCCACTCCTCCAAAGATGACCTGGCCAGGGTTGGAGTACCGGCTTGGGACTGGATAATGGACTGTGTTGTCGGTGACGTGGTCTGCTGCTGACACAGCCGTCGTCTGATTTGCAAGGACGTCCAGTTGCACATTCTGGTTTGCCAGCAAAGACTGAACCAGTCCTATGCTCTGAGTTGGTGACATTGCTTGTGCTGAACTGTGAATAGGAGCGATGGGGATGTTTACAGTGCAAGGGGGGTTGTTCTCGGGAACTCCAGAGGCTCCAGTCACTATGACAAAAGACACAAAATATTATATTATAGGGCTATAGCCTTCACTCACAAGAAACATCAGAGGTTCATTTCGTGGTATCCACTGGTTTACATTTCAAACACATCAAAAAAATTTTTTGCCGCGCCACCATTTGAGCAATAGAATTTATTCAGCTGCTGAACTTGCTCCTCTATTTTGGATCCATGCACACACCCTATTGTCTCCTTGCTAATCATGGTGATCATATCCAGAATCAAGATTGTTAATGTATTCCCCCTGCAAAGGTTCACCACTGCTCAGAACCTAACTTCTCCCTGCCTGCCTCCCTCTGCTTTCTTATACCTTCATTTCAGCTCCTGATTTAAGGGATGGGGAAGACAGAAGGGGTTCTCATCTGTTACATTGGATAATGGTATATGTTTCTATAGCTGCAAGAAGTTAATGCAGGCTCAATCCTCCCCCACCCACTCTCCAAAAAGGTGTTAATGCATCAGTTTACAGTTTCTTGGGAAACATAACACATGAAGCTCCAAGACAGGAATAGAAGGACTCCTTCTGCAAATGATCCATAACTGATCCATTTAAAGCCAATTAATTAAAAGGACACATTTTGGGCACCAACATTAATCATGGTTTATGTTGTTTGGTGATAATAGCAAACCAAATCAAATTTAGGCATAATTTTCAGCTATCAAAGTATGCTTACAATTCTAGTGAGAATCAAGGTTGAATGCCTCTTTAGTTTGCAGCGTTATCTGAGGAAAACCTGAAATAGCAATACAATTGGGAAAGGCTTTTACACACTGTCTTTTGTAAGAAATATGGATATTGGCATATTGTCTTCGTGCCACATTCACCGTGTTCATAAGTTTGTATAGGAGAAATATTTTGACATATTTTTGATTCATTTATTGCCTTCATAAATTTGTATGTATAAATGTGCACAGTAGTTGCTCACTTTGGTCAATATTTGTTAAATTACTCTGTCAGAATTGTGAGCATGGTTTAGTTTGGTTTGCTTTTTAAAGAATCTTCTCTTTTAGTATGTTCAGAGTTGTTGATGTAGTCGATGATTCTAGGTTCTGAGACAGTGGCCTCTAATGGCCAGCTCTGTTATTGTTTTATAGAAATACTATATATTATGCATTTGAAAGTCTGGGCAGGTTACCCTGCTATGGTAACAGAGTAGACCATACTGCCATTGACTCAATGCTAATCGTCAGGTGGCAGTTAATTACCCTTACATCCCTGAGGACTAACGGCCTTGGGTGGCGAAGTCCACAGGGAAGGGTGATGATCCACAAGTGGATTAAATCCTATTTGAATCCATCTTGATGGAGGGCAGCAGCTTCATCAATACTGGCCTGGGGCTTGTAATAGAATAACCTACCTCTAGGTTATCCTATTTGTCCTGTCTAAGCAGAGGGACATGGGCTGACAATTTTATCGGTAAATTTATGGCTCTACAACTAGGGGTCTTCATTGTGTACGTGATCTTTTGCACGGAGGAAGAAAGGGTAATAAAAACTCCATGTGACTCTCTTAACCAATCGAGGGTTTGCCTGAACTTTTGAGTTGAGGGAGGAGAGGCAGCCTCGAGGAGACATGTTTGGGAGGCTGAACTGGAAAGCACCCAAAATGTAGTCTCTTGGAAGAAGAGGGGGGCGGCTGGCTCCCCCACCCCCCACCCCCTCAAGCAGCCTGCTTTATCTATCTGCTTCTGATCTTTTACTGGACTGTATTTTGAACCTTGCTGTACTTTTAATACAATTATGAAAATGCTTGAAAAGACTTGGAGTGATTTCTTTGCTTGACACTACCTGATTTACCTAATGGAGAAGCCTGAACTGAGAGGGCCAGATCTGGGCCAGATCTGGTACACTCTCGCAATCCCATTGCCAGGAAGCTGGAAAAGCATGGCCTGGATGTAAGAGGATTGTTACATGGTGTCAGCAAATAAGGGATATTCAAGGACCCATTTCTGGCCCGTGTTCTGGCCTGCATGTGTGAGAATTTTTTTGTTGTTGTTCCTGTGCCTGGAAAGTGGAGAGTGGAGAGTGGAGAGTGGAGGAAGAGAGATGGAAATGAAGTGATTCCATTGTCCAAGGAAGCGGAGCATGTCCGGCCTGTGTTTCCGGCCTGCTGGTTGAGAATTGAGTGAAGATTCTTGAGAAGTTGTTGTTTTTGTTTGTCTGTTTGTGTGATCCTGATTACTTGGCTCAGGTTACCTGACTCTGCACTAGTCCATGTGCCCCTGCGCTCGCTGCACAGATTTAGGTCGTGGGTGAGAACTGTATTTTGAACCTTGCTGTGCTTTTAATACAATTATGAAAATGCTTGAAGAGACTTGGAGTGATTTCTTTGCTCGATGCTACCTGATTTACCTAATGGAGAAGCCTGAACTGAGCGAGCCAGATCTGGGCCAGAGGGCCAGATCTGGTACACTCTTGCAATCCCATTGCCAGGAAGCTGGAAAAGCATGGCCTGGATGTAAGAGGATTGTTACAGGGCTGATGAGTACTTTGTGTGCTAAAAGGGCTCAGGATCAGAAAGTGGCTTGTGGAACTGGATTAGTGGTACAGGTATCACACTGCGATGTGGAAGGCAAATGGAAGGCCGCTGCATTATATTGTCCGCCATGATAATAGCCAATATTCAGAATATACAGCACTCGAAGAAGAATGCATTTTAAATATTTTAATGAATATTTTTAGACCTATGAATAACTGAAACTATGGAAGTGAAACCCACAGATATTGGGTTTGTGTGTGACTTGTACAGAAGGGTTCAGAGACCTTAAAAGTTGGACAGTGTCCAAGGCCTTGCCATAAACTCTAAAATGGCAGACAAAAAAGAAGAGGTTCTGGATCATCCCCAATTAGATCCTTAGATATAGCTTTCAGAATTTTGTACCTTGTGAATATGCCTTGTTCTCACCTGGCAAATCGTCTTCATCTTCACTAAAAACGTTGGGGTTGAAAACAGGTAGGTTTATATAATCCATAGAAATCTTCCTTACTTCTGGAAGATATATGGTCATTTGCCTGGGTTGGAGATGCAGCAAGCTGGTTTTATAGATCACTACAGGAAGGATGCCAGAAAATGGACACAGGAAAATTATTAGTAAGAGAAAAATTCAAAACAAAGGACTTAATTAGTCTATGTGGCTTCAGTTATGATAATGGTCCTTCATGGAAAATACTTCAGTCTAAGAAACAACATTCAACTGCTGGGTGATCATTTGTCATAGTCATTTGGAAATATATTTTGTCCTATAGTCAGGCATTAAGAAGCTGCAAGGCAAATAAGATTTCCAAGTGATTATACATGCAGAAAAAAATTACATAGAGGTAGAATATTTTTAGTTTTAGACATTTCTAGGCATTTTCGTTTTAGACATTTTTGTCACCTCTGAAAACACTTTTAGGCCAGTTTGAGCAATCTGTGGCTCTCCAGAAATAGCTGGACTTCCGGGGAGCCACAGTTCTCATCAGCTCCAGCTAATGATTAGGAATTATTTGAGCTGCACTCCAACAACATCTGAAGGACACAATTTTACCAACTCTACTTGGAAAAGAATTTATCCTGATTTTAATCCAACACTAAAATTAGGCAAATGACAGACAGTTTGGGAACCTTCTCTATGAGGAAGAACAAGACACAAGCATGATTTAAGGAAGAGGAAGAAAGGCAATTATAGTTACTCCAGATAAAGTGTATTATTCAATGTAGTTATGAAAGAAATATAACATACAGTGGTACCTCGCTTAAAGAACATAATGCGTTCCACGGGATTGCTCTTTAAGCAAGTTTGCTCTTTAAGTGAAACACCATTGTAAGTGGCCAATTGTGACTTCTGGGGGGGGGGTTGCGATTGTGAACCCCGATTTAGTTGTTAAGCGAGTTTTTGGTTGGTTTTAGTTGTTAAGCGAGGTGACCATTCAGAGAAAATTCTTCTCTTTAAGCGAGTTAAGTCTCTAAGCAAGGTACTCTTTATGCGAGGTTTTACTGCTTTTACAAAGTAAACCAAGCCACAGTCTATCTGTTTCATTTCATTATCATTTCACTCACATAATAACAACAACAACAACAACAACAACAACAACAACAACAACAACAACAACAACAACAATAATAATAATAATAATAATAATAATAATAATAATAATAATAATAATAATAATAATAATAATAATAATAATGTGTCAGAAATTATTCTGGGTTGAAAGGATTTTTGCTGGAGAAACTCTGCTCAGGGGATGCCTGAATGAGTCTCATGTCCCCAAGAGCTGGGACAGAGACGGGCACTCAATCTGTCATGCAGTACCCAGGTCTCAAACTGCTGACTTGCCGGCCTGCCAGCTAACAAGGCAAGCTTCTTATCTACTCACTGGAGCAGAAGGATTTCCCCCTCCAATGAAGACTTCTCTGTAAAGAACTTTTCACAATTAATCATAGCATTTTCAATCAGTGAATTTCTCCATTAATTTCTCACAAAAATGCTTGTAAAAATTGTTATTGACAAGCCATTAACAAGAGAGGGGGCAGGTAAGAAGTGGATTAATATAAATTTCATCCTAAAGGTATTTTCTTCTTAGTTTGTTGTTTGAATTGGTTCTTGTACATTACAAGCCCTGGTGTGCAGTGGCTAAACTGTAGTGCTGCTGCTAACATTGTTGATGGGATTGAAGGTTGTCTCAGCTTTCTATCCTTCCGAGGTCGGGAAAATGGGTACCCAGCATTTGGGAGCAAAATGCTAATTATCTTGTGAACAGTGAAGCACTGAAGCAGGTTCTGTTCTGTTTGAGAGAACCGGTAGCGGAAATTCCCCTAGGCCATGCCCACCTGGTTGGCCATGCCCACCTCCATACCCCATCACATTGACCATGCCCACAGATTTGGCCCCGCCCACAGAGGTGGTAGTAATTTTTTGGGAGTGCATCACTGCTTGTGAACCACCCAAGGAGTGCACTAAGTGCTATGGGGTGGCATTCGTATAAGTATAATTGCTATTCCCAGAACTGAGCAACATCCACTCACTTTAAAGCCAACCATCAAAACAGTAAAAGGCATGGAGAAAGGGATGTATGTTTGTGAAAAACAGAATCCTCTTGCTACTGTTTTCTAGTACACTGTGTCAGAGAGACTCATGGCATATAGTCTTTAGTCAAATTGTATGGCATTAACCCGGAAAATGCTTTGAAGGAATACAGTGCAGTTCTACTGCTGAAGATAACCCAGTATATCTCAGCAGCCTGAAAGGAGGACTCCTTACAATCTGTACATGTGATTTTCAGAGAAACATGGAAGAACAAATGAGAATAAATGCTGCAATTTCATTACCAATAATGAACTTCACTAAAACGCTGATTTCAAAATTGACTTCTGTTTTGAACAATAGCGAAAAGGAAAATCCAAAGGAAACAGAAAGTCCCAAGGACCTATCAAAACCAGAACTGAATACTATTGGCAGTAAAAACAAAGTTTCATAGAATTAATTATCCCCGAACCCTTGAAATTCAACTGACACGGACTAAAAATTGACAGAAAACCTTGGCAGATTTATAAGAGTAATTTCAGAACATTTAGAAAACCATTCACCTTGCCAAACCACTGAAGACAATCTGTTCAGCACATAAAATGTGGCTATGGAAGTTGTCCTCGATTGTTGGGATATTCACTAGTCAAGCCATAAGCAGGTCAGAACCCTGCATACCCTTAAATAGAACAGGGATTTTCAAACCATATGGGCTAGAAGCTTCCACTTAAAAAGCAAGTTTCAGAGGCTTCAAGATTCAATGCTATCCACCATTTCCTGGAAATACCATAACTCAGTGGCATTCACATCTACATAGGCACACAAAATACTTTTGCTGGCAGGGTTTTTGACAGCTTTACTCCATGTTAGAATAAAGATGCAGTTTTAACTGTTGCTAATGAAATACACGTGTTTATTTCTAGTTTTGGAAACTGAAATAAAGAATATCCTCAGGGTTAATTTTTACCTGCACCAAGATTGGTT
Source organism: Bradypodion pumilum (assembly GCA_035047305.1). Taxonomy (NCBI): domain Eukaryota; kingdom Metazoa; phylum Chordata; class Lepidosauria; order Squamata; family Chamaeleonidae; genus Bradypodion; species Bradypodion pumilum. Next base: position 98,013,654 of record JAWDJD010000001.1, read on the forward strand.
GGTAGGAATGCAGCCAATCCCACAATTTTGAATTTGGTTCCCCAGATATTTGACGTGACCTGAGCAAGGTAGTTGTGCTGCAAAGAAAAAGCATATATAAAGCATTATATAGTGCTTTATAGTGTCCACATATATCAACTTCCAGTGCTTTAAGTGCCTGGAGGGTAGGAAAGGTGGTATAGAAATAATAATAATAATAATAATAATAATAATAATAATAATAATAATAATAATAATAATAATAATAATAATAATAATAATAATAATAATAATAATAATAATAATAATAATAATAGTTAGGTAAAGGCAAAGGTCACCCTTGCTCGGAAGCCAGTTGTATCTGACTCTAGGGTTCAGTGCTCATCTCTGTTTATAGCCTAAAAACTAGCACTGTCTGCACCACATGTCCAGTTTCTGTGGACATGTGGCAGGCATGACTAGACACTGGAGTGCACGGAATGCTGTTTACCTTCCCACCCAAGTGGTACCTATTTATCTACTTGCAATTTCTTGCTTTCGAATTGCTAGGTTGGCAGGAGCTCACGCCATAACGCAGTATTCAGGTCTCAAACTGTTGACCTGCCAACCTTTCAGTCATCAAGTTCAGCGTCTTAACTACTAAACCACTGTAGTCCCTAACCATTGTCATTATCCCCATACTGCAGAAAATGACACTGAGAAAGAGTGATACACCTCTGGCAACTCAGTGAGTTCACTGCCGAGAAGAGATCTGAACCAGTCTAAAAGACAGTACATACCTAAAAACTGGTCTATGTGACAACCTGCCCCAAAGATATTCCTTTTGCCCTGGGCTCTACCAAGAACCAGTAGCATTTATATAATGTTGATAAGCAGACTGTGCTGTTACCTGAGTGATATCTTCCAAAGGAAACTCTCGGCGTGTTAGGCTTGGTGAACCTATAGAGGGCTTCCTGATTGGCAACCTGGGAGATCTTGATATCTCCTGCGCAGCGCGTGACAACTTTGGAGATTTGCGAGCTTCAATATTAATTCTGCACATAAACAAACAGGGGAATGATCAGTCAAGCACAAGTAGGCAGTCTCTGTCCCTGTATCAACAGAACATGGCATTACATTTGCTGGGTAATGCTTAGAATTACAACAGGTTTTTAATGGCTTCAGTGATAAGCAAATTTAATTTTAAAGGGAGCTGAATTTATATCCCAGCCATGGAATGAGCCAATGAATGGAGTCCATCTGACCCCTTCCCTGGCAAAAACTTCATGTGGATCGTTTCACAGCTTGGAAGTAATTAAAAACTTAAGTCACCGATAACAATTTTTTTTTCTTCAAGTGAGAACCAAATCACTTGATTGGTATGATCAAAATCCTCTTGTAAATTATGCCAGTATAATGGTAACACTGTAATTTAGGGTGGCTGATAACCTCAGGCTCAGAAATAACAGTGTAAATCAGGGATTCTCGACCTTTTAAAGCCAGGGGTTGGATCACACCCACGCAGACTGTTGGTGGGCCAGACTGGTGTGCCCCCCTGCTGCCGTGAGCCCCCACCATTCCTGCTGCCTCCCCCCACGCCACCGCAGCCAACACTCCCACACACACCAACACCAATGCACGTCACCAGTCCAGTCCGCAAACACTCGCCCCCATGCCGCTGCTGCTTTCCTACTTACTACTGCCATGGGTGAAAGTCCACACTTAGCCAGAGTGGCACCTGAGAAAGACATGGGTGACTGGGGGTGTCTGTCACATCTGCTTCTGCCGCCATCTTACAACATCCGCCCTGCTATGAAGCAGCGTTAGGGTCATGCCAAGATAGGCGGAGGGGGAAAGGGCAGCAGTGGGAGAAAAGGTGTGGGCCAGAGGGAATGGCGCCCTGGGCCAGATCTGACCTACAGGCCATAGGTTGAGAACCCCTAGTGTAAATGATAAATGCCGCATGCTAAGTTGCATGACTTAGTATGCAACAGATAATTTCTACAGTGATTTCTTAATGCAATTTGCCTCCAAATGTCAAGCCTATTATTATTTACACCAGCATAATGATTCACTTGCTTAGGCACTAGGGCTTTGTTTTGCTTTGAAGAGCCCTGCATAACAAACAGAAGGACTATGGGTTGAATCCAATTATCAGAATTCCAGTACATATAGAATAGAATAGAATTTTTATTTATATACCGCCTTCCTCACCCTAGGGTGACACAAGGCGGTTCACAAACATAATAGAAAATGCAATACAGTTACAAATTACAAATCTGGATACAAAAATACAATATTCAATAATCATCACGTCAATACAAGATACAAAATATAACATATGAAATACAACGGCCCTTCCGACAGCGTCACGGCTGAAAGTCAACAAGGTCCAGGAGTAGGAGCCCAGGGCTCAATGACCCCAATGGAGCCCAGGCACAACACCCCCAATGGAGACGGGGCTCAACGTCTCCGGCGGGGCTCGGGCTTGTTGTCTTCTGCGGGTCTGGGCTCAATGTCCTTAATGGAGCCCAGTCTCAATGTCTTTGGCGTTTCACAAATACTGCCTCTGAATGAACTGAACTTGTTAAATCCAAAATTATGCAAGCCCTATTAACTCATCAGATCTTCTATAACTGGAACTAACAAGTGGATTTTGCCCTATTTCTGCAACATTCCCATAGCCACACACAGAGAATTCTTGGGTTTATAACACTCCACGATGAAAAACCAACATTTCTTCAGGCAACTCATTCTCTATGCACTCTGTAAGACTGTTCCTCTTTGTTCTAAGTGCATAAGGTGCCCCCTTGGCACAATAAAACTTTAAAGACCTAAAAAAAAGGAGGATAGAAGTTCATAAAAGGGCAAAGTGATTACCTTGGAAGTTTGGGGGATTTGCTAGCTCGAGTGATTTTGGGAGATTTTTTTGCCGCCCAGTCATCACTCAGCTCAATATCACTGGAATCAGAACAGTTGCAGCTGTCAATCACAGTGGAAATCAAACTATTTCCATAGATTTCATCTGTCAACACAGGCCCCACCCAAATGAAAAGAAAAGAAGAGAAAAAAGACAGGAAGACAGAAAGAAAACATCATTTCAGAAAACAGATCCCAATTAAAGCTGTCAATCATCTCTAAGATATTCTACAACCAGCAGATGAGACATTAGTCTCACTTGATATTCTATGCAACAGCCTAAAATCAGCCAAATGGTCTTCAGTTATGATAGCCGACAAATTTTGCTCTAAAATCAAAATGTCTGTAGCAAATCAAGATTCTTTCCACCCTCATCGGGATCGGGAATATTATAATGTATTATGAAGAAGAAGATAATGAAAAATATTCCTACTACTTCCATTCTATTTTAGAATGGCTGACAGAAAGATAGCTATAAGTTCTTAGGTGGATGAAGCAGTTTTGAGGATTACGCACTTGAGGATTACAATTCACTAAGTTATGCCATGAACTTCATCTGTGCACTGAAGCTCCTGTTCATGGCATAACTTGGAGAACACAACAAAGTTCAACCAAATGATTTATTCGGACAGACAGCAACTCTCCCTCTCTCTCTTTTAACAAATAACGATCAATCATCTACAATAAAATCAATGATGCTGCCACAATAAATCCTCAAACACATTTGAACCTATGGGAATAGCTGTATCTGATTATCCAGAACAGGTATCTAGAAATCAGTCTCAACAGTCCACCTAAAAGCTTTGTACCTGCTTTGCCATCTGTCTTAGGATCCATGATTACAAACTCAGGGCGCAGTTTGCTAATTCTCCGTCCCTTCAAGATAGGCACCAGCCCGCCCAAGTATTCTAAGTACAGTGTATAGCAAGGCCCTCCAACCTCCGGGTCATCTTCTGTCCTCTTCATTGTGCAGTGAAGTCTCTCATTGCCAGATGTTGGGTAACTAACAAAATCTCTCATATTGTTGGGGTCTGGGATAGGAGGCTAGATCAAATATAAGAAAAAGAACTGTGAAATCACATAGTCCTTCCATGTGAAATCTTTACAATAACACAAGGCTGACAGGATGTTACTCTGAACCTTATGCACGAGAGAAACTAGCCTTCCCACTTGGCTTCATCTTGTGCATTGCAATGCAAGAAAGTAACTTTTTCTAAGTTCTGCCTGGAATGCTTAGCTCCTGATATGTTTTCCAAACTCTGCTCCTAATTCTTTTTTAAAAAGACCAGTAGTAATAAAGCTAGCTGCATTTTGAGTGAGAATGGCTGCTTTTAAGCTGAAAGCTATACAGGTATGGTGCACCAGAGTTTACACAGAGGCAACATTTGCATTTTTTAAAACTTTCCCCCGAGATCTTCAAATTCAGACCTATTTGTAAACTCAGACCTGGTTGAAACCCCAAGTTTTGTTCTACTCAAAAGCTGTCCCATTCATCAAGAGATATACAAGCATAGGCACAGACAGATAGCACGCTCCATCTAATCAAGATTTCAGCTGCTCACAACTGCAGCAGCTGGAACAAAGAGTGCCCCTGCAAGCATAAACAACGGATAACTTTGTTCAGAAACTGCCCACATATGTGTAACTCCCTGACTTTCTTAATGAGCTATCCACATATGCACGTACCTGCTTATCAAATGTGAACCAGCCTTTACTCGTCAGCCTCAGTTGAGTGTCCCAAGTTCAAAGTGGACATTTAAATCTACTCAAATAACCCACAACCAGTTCCCATAATCTTGTTCATGCCTAGTTCCAAAAAGCTCAACAGTGGTAACAAATGATAGTCTTAAAAGGTGATATAAATGGCTATAATGGTGAACAAGACTCTCATGTCTTATATACTTTGTAGGCGCACCCCCCAATAAAGGACTCAGACACCAATGAAAGTGGATAACGGCATTGGGCCACATTTATTGATTCATGCCCTAGTCCGAATTATAAATTTCTATTGGTAATAACCAATCATAATTCTTAAGGCAAGCAGGCCGAAGTAACACTGGTAAGGTACCACCCAAAATTGCCAACGGCAATTGCTACAATGTATCCATTTGTATCAATTTGTTTGTTGACAACAAACAAATTGTTGACCGTAGTCAATATCTAACTAATGACCCCACCCTCTGACACGTATCCGTAAAATCACGGGGTGATGCATGCTGTCTAGCTATAGCCATCACCCCGTCGCCTAATTCGTCGTTGACCGGACAACGTTTAACCAACTTATGCCTGTCTAGTGTTGTCCAGTCAATTGCGAACTTGCCGGATACCTGTGGGTCATAATGTTTACCTTACCAGTGCTACCCGCCCATGTGACCAAAGTCAACAGCAGCAACAGAAAACCCCTATGTCAAACCATAGCAACAGTGTGGGATGGGCGAAAAAACCAGGACCCGAAGCCAATATGGGTCCCAGCCAAAAATTCCCACCCGGCCCCGAAGCGACCAAAATATCACACTGTTAACTAGGGAGGGGGTGGAGGGAAAAACTTCTCCGCTCCGTCGCTTCGCAAAATGGCAGCTCGGCTGCCTCGTGGCCACCCCTTTTATAAGGGAGATGGCCACGCCCCTAACTACCCGGATGCCTTCGTCCTGTGGGGGGGCTCCCGCAAAGAGCGCGGCGGCCATTTTGGCGCCGCGCTTGCATTGCAGGCGCACCCCCCAATAAAGGACTCAGACACCAATGAAAGTGGATAACGGCATTGGGCCACATTTATTGATTCATGCCCTAGTCCGAATTATAAATTTCTATTGGTAATAACCAATCATAATTCTTAAGGCAAGCAGGCCGAAGTAACACTGGTAAGGTACCACCCAAAATTGCCAACGGCAATTGCTACAATGTATCCATTTGTATCAATTTGTTTGTTGACAACAAACAAATTGTTGACCGTAGTCAATATCTAACTAATGACCCCACCCTCTGACGCGTATCCGTAAAATCACGGGGTGATGCATGCTGTCTAGCTATAGCCATCACCCCGTCGCCTAATTCGTCGTTGACCGGACAACGTTTAACCAACTTATGCCTGTCTAGTGTTGTCCAGTCAATTGCGAACTTGCCGGATACCTGTGGGTCATAATGTTTACCTTACCAGTGCTACCCGCCACACGGAGGGGCTTCAAAGAAGACTCGACGCCCCCCCCAGACCGTCAGCTCGGTCAACAGGCCTGCTCGCCAATCACCCAACAGGAGGTCCATACCTCCTCGCGACAGATGGACCCCATCCCCTGCATACAAGTCATAACTTTGGAGGCTAATAGCGGGGTGACGACTGACCCTCCCCCAAGCCCTGTCGACAAGGAAACGCGCCACTGCCCTATTCACCATGCGTCTAGCGCGGTCAAGGGCCAGGAGGTCAACGCCCCCTCTGTAGGAATGGCGCGGGACCATGTCCGACCAAACAAGGGTTGTGGCGGGCCAGACGTAATGCAGGTAGGCGAGGTCCTCGCAAATCGCATGCTTCAGCGACAAGCCGGTGACCTGGCCCAAATCATTGCCCCCCAGGTGTATGATCAGAATGTCAGGCGGGTCAGCATTCTGGCCTGAAAAAAGGAAAGGCAGCAGCTCCCGCCATAACATCCCTGGCTTACCATGCCATGTGAGACTTGCGTATGCACCCAGTCCCAGTTGGGGTCCCCACTCTGTCGCCGCAGCATAACGCGCTGCCCTGTGCACGTAGCTATGGCCCACCAGCCATACTGTCACCGGTGTAATACGACACCCCGGGTCTGTAAAGGAAAAATGAGGGAAAGTAGGTAAGGTGACCGGGTTGGTACTCACGGGGGGAGTGGGCGGACATAAAATTGAAAACATTGCGATCCCCACCGTCCCATGCTACGTATGTCAGCCCCTGAGTACCCAAAAGCCGCAGCGGTCGAGGCCGCCCCTATACGGAATGAATGAGTGCCATAGCGGGCGCCTGGGAGGCCCACACTGGCCAGCGCTTTGCCCGTCACCTTCCAAAATTGAAATTTAGTAAGGGGAGACCCATCTTGGTGACAGAAAAACGGGCCATGGTGCGTGCCACGCAGTGCCAGGAATTCATGTAGGGCACCAACCGGACAGATGTCTGCCAAAGAACACCGTAGCAGTCGCACACCACTGCCGACGCCATGCTGATCGGTCTTAGAGGAACGTATCCTCAACTGAGCCCAGTCTTTGGCTACACAGACATCCTCGAGTTCCAGTGCCCTACGACTTGCATCCGCCTTAGACAGCATCACAAGCTCGCTGATGCGGAGCGCTCCAAAAAATGCCACCGTTGTGGCTGCATGGAACAGGGCTGCCTCATATGCATCAAAACAGAGGCGAGGCCAGCCCCGGGCCAACTGGGTAAGGACCCCTGGGGAAATCGGGTGGCGGTCGTCCGGGCAACGCCCGCGCTCGCGCACCCACCCCTCCAAAACATGTCTCACACGGAAGTCAGAGGTGCTGTCCACATGACCCCCCACCTTGGCCATAAAAGCCAACGCTGAAAGCTTAGATGCTATGGTGCGAGGTGCAAGGCCCTGAGAATGCAGGTAAACCATGAACCGCAGAACATGGGTTACCGGGATCGGCCAGGTTCCTGGCAATTGAAATTGAGTACAGAATGCCCTGAAAGAATTAATTGCGTGGTGATACGCCTTACGGGTGCGTGGCGCTAGCGACAGGCCAATCGCCCGGTTCACCTCTCCTTGCCAATGGTCCATATCTCCTCCGGGAGTGGCGAGGGAAATTCCTCCGCATCCGGGGCCAAGGCACGGAACCGGGAGATCTGTAGGCGGGACAAAGCGTCAGCAATATCATTATTAACCCCTGGGACATGCCTGGCCCTGAACAGTACGTTGAGGCGCAGGCTGCGCAACACAAATTGGCGCACTAGATCCATAACCCTGGGCGATTTGGAAGTCTGTGCATTTACAATGTGGACCACAGCCGCGTTGTCACACCAGAAATGCACGACCGAGTTGGACCACTCCTGGCCCCATAGCATCAAAGCACCCAGGATAGGGAAAAATTCCAGATACGTGAGATCACGCAGGCGACCCGTGCCTGCCCAGGCCGGTGGCCACCCACCATAGGCCCACTTCCCATTGAAGTACATCCCATAACCCAGGGATCCCGAGGCATCAGACTGAATCTGAAAGTGAGGGGAAGCCAGGAGGTCATGCCTCCAAAATGAGACCCCATTGAAGTCCATCAGGAACTGTAACCAGACAAGCATGTCTGCCCTGATACCCCGGGTAAGCCTAACCCTATGGTGAGGCCTGGATAATCCTGCCATAGCGTCGCACAAGCGCCGGGCAAAAGCCCTGCCCGGTGCAACCACTCTGCAGGCGAAATTAAGGTGACCATGCAGCACCTGCAGTTCCCTCAGTGATGCCTTGCACTTGGCCAACAAGTCCGAGATAAGGGCCACTATCCTTGACACCTTATCCCGCGGTAACCTAGACGCCTGCGTTATCGTGTCAATCTCCACCCCCAGGAAGACTAGCTGTGTAGATGGGCCCTCGGTCTTTTCGGGCGCTAAAGGGACACCGAGTTCCTCCATTAGCGTCTGAAATGTGTTGAGGAGACGTGTACACGTGTCCCAGCCCCGTTCACCCCCGAATAAAAAGTCATCCAGGTAATGGGCTACAGACCGGGACCCTGACCTGCGGACGAAAGCCCACTCTAGGAAGGTACTGAAACGCTCGAAAGCCGAGCATGATATGGAACAGCCAAAAGGCATGGCCTTATCAAAATAATATTCGCCCCTAAATTTGAAACCCAGCAATTCAAAGTCGCCCGGGTGCACTGGCAAGAGGCGAAAAGCCGACTTAATGTCGCACTTAGCCAGCAGCGCACCCGGGCCACATGAGCGCACCATGCGCAGTGCGTGGTCAAAAGATGTATACCTGACAGAGCAAAGGTCGTCAGGGATAGCATCGTTGACCGATCGGCCGGCTGGGTAGGACAAGTGATGGATAAGGCGAAACTCGCCTGGTGACTTCTTGGGAACCAAGCCCAGGGGCGATACCTTGAGGTTAGTGAACGGGGGTGCAGGGAAAGGGCCAGCGACCCTGCCCGCATTGACCTCCTTATTAATGCTGGCGGCAGCCACCTCCTCCCTCCCCCTAAGGGACAAAAGATTGGGGGCATCCTGAGGGGACCTATCACCCATGAAAGGAATACGGAACCCCTGTCTAAAGCCCCGAAGGAGATAATCTGCATCCTCCCCCTTCGGGTACAATGCGAGCCAACGCTCCAGCATGTCCACGTTAATTGGGGAGGGAGCCTTTCGGTGAACCAGCTCCATCTGCGGCAGTCTTGCCAGCCCACTGTCCGCCCCTCCCTCTGCCCCGCGTCCCTCCAGGCCTGGGACAGGCAGAGGCTGCATGGGGGCCCGCACAGGTGGGACACTCATGACTGTACTTGCAATTCTTCTTATTGCATGAACCATTAGACGAGAAAGTCCAGCACAGCAGGCGGGCTGGAACCCCCTGCCCCGCCACTTGGCGGGGGACCTGTGCTGGAGCCACTCACTGGACCGCATGTCCACAATGGTATCTTTCCCCTGGTGCGGGGCGCGTGGGCGTCATGTACAGAAGCCAAAGCCTCTGGCATGGCTCATCCCACCTCATCTCAGGGTGCAGGGGAATTCGCATACGGAATTCCTCGTCATAAGCCAACCACGACGGGCCCGGAAAATCAACCATCGCCCGATAGATATTGTCCAAATACTGGACCATCGGAATTGCCAGATCCGGCCGGGCCCTCAGGTACACCGCCATGTAGATGAGGTAAGCCGGCAGCCAGTTGGCCCACGTCCGTTGTGGCTTGCGACGACGTGCCTATTCCTTATCCTTCTCATCCTGCCCCTCCCTCTCTTCCTTGGTGGGCTCCCTGTTTAGGAGTGAGAAGATATCAACATACTCCCCTCGCCATATTTTCTCTCTGGTGGCCTGCGCCAAATGGTCACCCAGTGGCAAGGAATAGCCCGCTGTCGGCAAGGCCGAGACAGGCACAGCAGAAACTGCGGGCATCTGGAAAGGGGCTTGGACTAGCCCAGCCACCCCTAAAACATTCCCCACAGGGTAAGAAATGCTCCCCACCCCGGGGTCCTGGGTGGTGGTTGACGTCGCCTGCTGGTGCGTCAGCGGCTGTACCGCCGCACCACCCATGCAAGGCCAAGGCCATTGGAAAGCCCCCCCAACGTAGCCACATGTGTAGGTGCACTAGTTTGTACCGCATACTCACATGCTGCACCCCCGCGGGCCGCCCCCACCGGGGGTTCCGGCCCACTGGGGGCGTCGGAGCTCACGACCGCCGTAGAGCTCGCCGCCGGGGCTTGACCCGCGCTGGCCTGTTGGTCGGGGAGCTGCGAGGCAGTGGCCAAAGTCGCGCCACGCGCTCAAGCTGCTCGACCCGTCCCGTCGCCTGCCGCTGCCCAGCAGACGACGCGTCCAAGTGCACCCCAAAAGGAGCCCCAGCATGGCTGGCCCGAGCAAGGGAAGCCTCGAGTGCCGCCATGCGGGCCAGCAAGGCCTCCACACTGGCCTGGGGCCACGGGCCAGCCGGCCCGCCCGTTACGGGCGTGGGTACAGGCCCTTGCACCACGGGGCCCGAATATGGCCATGACCCCACACTCAGGCCCGGCAGGGCCGGCGTGGGCACCTGCCAAGGGAGGGGGGACCGCACCACCCCCCAAGGCTGGAAGGCCCCAGAGTGAGCTGGGCCCCGATGGAGGAAGGCCCAGTGGAATGAGCACCAGGAGCGGCGTCCGCCGCTTGCGGGCCGCGGCCCATACTGGACCCCTGCTCGGGTCCCCAGCCTCCGGCCAGGGGGTAATAGACCCCATCCCACCGGTCCCGGTGGGAGCCGGCAAAGGCGGCTGGTGGGAAGGCGTAGCCGCGGTCCTCCGACCCGGATTGCGCCTCCGCACCGCCCGAGCCGCGCTCGCGGCCGCCTTCTTCTTCGAAGGCATCTCAGTTGGACCTAAGGGAAGCCGAAAAAAGGAAAGTAAGCAGCCAAAAGGCTTCCCGCTCAAGGTAAAAAAGCGACGGAGTAAGAGGAAAAACTTCTCCGCTCCGTCGCTTCGCAAAATGGCAGCTCGGCTGCCTCGTGGCCACCCCTTTTATAAGGGAGATGGCCACGCCCCTAACTACCCGGATGCCTTCGTCCTGTGGGAGGGCTCCCGCAAAGAGCGCGGCGGCCATTTTGGCGCCGCGCTTGCATTATCTCTTCAACCTCTGCTTACTGTTCTTTCCATCTCAACTGTCCCCTTAGTTCACTGCTTATGACAAATTACCACCACACCATTTATCATCTTCTGATTGCTTACCTTGATCGTTGGTGTAAAGGCAGTGGTGAGGTATGAGCAGAGTCGTGGAGGCAGGGTCAGTTTACTGATATCTTTATCATCCCGCAAAGAGCTAGCTATGGTTTGCTGGCAAAGGAGCTGTAAACTGGATACTTTGTGCTCCACTCTAACAACATACAGGGCAGGACCCGAAGCCATAAGCAGTCGTGAGTCCCTATGACCCCAGCAGATTGAGATTATAGGGCGCTGCATGAGATAGAACATTTTAGAAATTTTCTTCTCAACAAAACATTATTTAAGGACCATCTTAGATATTTATTTCAGAAAACGTTAATTAAGAGTAATGTCTTAGGAATTATCAACATGTTCAAGTGGATGCTACCATTTGAAATACAAGCATAGGGCATTAGATTACTATTGGAAGACTTGTCATTTTTTTCTATACAGTATAACCCACCATTATTTTCCATCTGTTATTGAACATTATTGTCAGTGCTAGTCAGAAATTTAAGCCTAGATTAGGAATGCTGAATGACCAGCAGGAAAACACGCTATCTAACTTGAAGAAAATAAAGAGGTGGAAACAGTATACTGAAGGCCTTTACATAAGAGATAAAAGAATGACTGACTCCTTGGAAAAGGAATCCTATAACAAAGAACCTGCAATTCTAGAAGTAAAGTGAAAGCTGCTTTGAAAGCATTAGGAAGAAACATATATTTGTAATATGGTATTCAGTGTCTCTTCCTTTTCTGAATCTAGTTTGAGCATTAGGCATTCCTTGTCCCACTTATGGTACAAAACTTTGTTGTAAAATCTTGAGCATCACTTTGCTTAGGTAAAGGTTTCCCTTGCTCGAAAGCCAGTTGTATCCGACTCTAGGGTTCAGTGCTCATCTCTGTTTCAAAGCCGAAGAGCCAGCATTGACTGCTTCTGCAGATGTTTCTGTGATCATGTGGCAGGCATGACTAGACATTGGAGCGAATAGAACGCTGTTACCTTCCCACTGAAGTGGTCCCTATTTATCTACTTGCAATTTCTTGCTTTCGAACTGCTAGGTTGGCAGGAGCTGGGACAAAGACGGGAGCTCATTCCAACCTGCAGTACTCGGGAATCGAACTGCTGACCTTCCGCCTCCCAGTTAGCGTCTTAGCCACTTGAGCCACTGCTTACATGGATTCAAATGTGATGGATATAACTACTGAAATTTTTAGTGTCTCTTTTCTCTGGGATTATAATGTGTATTGAATTCTTTCACTCTGTGAGACTGTTATTCCACATTTGTTGCCATGTTATTATTAAGATTCTGACAGATTCAGTCTTTTCAAACAACTCTGCTGGTATTCCAACTACTCCTGGTAAATTATTTCTGCCATGGACATTTTATTTTCAAAAATTACATTCTTCAACAAAAAATTCTTCATGAAGAAATCTTATATCCTTACATTTCTTATATATAGTTCTGACTTTTCAGTATCATGACTAAAATTTCCCTTTGATTTCATGGATCTTATGGAAGAGATCTCTTGTTTTTCTTTCTCTTCTCCTCCTTTATTTTTAAAAGTAATTATTAAAATTGGTTTTTGTTTTTTTGCTATGAGGCAATTGGAGAATTCTATGATTCTAATGCTATTTCTGTTATATTTTACTTCTGATTTTGAGCCATTATCCACAATTTTAAGAGCTTCCTCTGTCATCCATCAATGATTTTCTGGTGTTTTGACTACTACAGGGACAGTATTTCTGCATTCCTCTTTAATAAAGTATCTGATTTCAATTCACAGTTATTCCCAATCATGGTTAATTGAGTTTAGTAATACAAATCTGTTCTTTACATAGTCTTTAAATATGAAATTATAGTTTGGCGTTATGATCGTTCTACTGTTCTTCTTCAGCTTTACTCTAAATTTTCGTTTCCATCTATTTTACTTCACTTTATTTCTATGCTATCTTTCTCACCACAGAGGACATAAGGGGGCTCACAATCAATTAAAAATATAGAATCCAGAAAAATATAATTAATAATAATAATTGTAATTAGATATGCTAGGTATACTTTAATCATACTAGTCATTATTTGAGGAAGGATGGAACAATTTTTTCCACTTGCATGAATATAATCCAGGAAAAATTCCTACCTGCACAGGTGTCTCCAGCGTGTAGATATGTTCACCATGAACATTGTAGAACTTGACCAGTGCACTTTTCAAAAAGGAAGCACCGCTAAGTTCAGCGAGTTGGCTTAATTTTTCCATGCCTGCTACAGCCAACAAATCTCCCTGTGTGCACCACTGAGCCACTACATCTAAAATCACAAAGAGGCAGACATTTAATTTACAAAAATGTAGCAAAGTTGCCCAATTCCAGCCAAGGTGACTTTCTCTTCAATGCCATGGGCTTTTGAGCTTTCCTTCCAAAAAGGATTTTTTGTTGTTGTTCAGTCGCACAGTCGATTCCGACCCTTTGCGACCCTATGGACCATTGATCTCCAGGCACCCCTGTCCTCCACCATCCTCCTCAGCCCGCTCAGCTCGGTGCCCGCTGCGTCCACAATGCCATCCAGCCATCTCATCCTTGGCTGTCCCCTTTTTCTTTTGCCCTCCACCTTTCCCAGCATCAAGGCTTTCTCAAGTGAATCCTCTCTTCTCATTTGGTGTACAAAGTTCTTTATTTTCATCTTTACTATTTGACCTTCTAAGGAGCAGTCAGGACTGATTTATTTCAAGATTGGCTTATTTGTTCTCCTCGCTGTCCAGGGTACTCTCAAAACTCTCCTCCAACGCCACATCTCACTAATTACAAAATAATAGAATCATAAGAATGAGCTGTCAATTAGATTCATGTTCATGCTGGAGTGGAAACGAGTGTCCTTATACCAAGTTCTCTTTCTTTCCCATAGTGTCTAGGCACAATTGCCAAAGTTGCAATAGTGTCAAATCCAGCATCCACCACATCTCATTTGTTGGTAGGAATGGGTGGGGCAGATGACATGATATGTCATGACTTATATAATAACAAGATAATGGTCAAACGTTATGGAAATCCAAAGAAACAAAACCGCTCATGGCTGCTAATGAAGGAAGGTCTTGTATTGTAATTACTGTATTTTTTTTGGACCATAAGACGCACTTTTTCTCCCCCAAAAGTGGGGAGAGAATGAGGGTGCATCTTATAGTCCAAATGCTGGTCTTCGGCCAGCTGTGGCTGTTGTAAAATGATATTTTATAAAAGCCGCAGCTGGCCGAAGACTACTACTGCTGCCTCTCAGCTGTTCAGCTGTTCCAGGGCAGGGGGGAAAACATATGAAAAACAAGTGGCCACTAGAGGGCAAAAATCGCAATTTCTCATTTAAATGCATTGGAAATAATTTTTTTGTATTCAAAAGTTTTCTGTTTGTATGTTCCCAATCCATTTAAGTGGGAAACCAAACTTGTGCTTAAAAGAAAGGGTTTTACTTACCTTGATGCCTTTGTCTCTACTCCACGTGGACAAAATGGAGGGGGAAAACATGCTTCCTGGTTGAAAGGAGAGCAAGAGGATAGGCTAGAGTATCACTTCCTTCCTCAGTGCAATTGGCCTGCCTGCCCATTTCCCCTGCAGCGCCACCACTGGTTGATGGGTGCAAAATACAGTATTATTTTTGTTTTGTTTTCCTGCTCTGAAAACTGGGTGCGTCTTATGGTCAGGTGCGTCTTATGGTCCAAAAATACGGTAATTCACTGTAAATGACAATAAAGATTGTTATTTTGTGTGTATTTCTTAGTGTTGTTTTATTGTTTTAAAAGTTCACAGGTTTGGAACTTTTTCGATGTTCTTCCTCAGAAAACAATATATTCTGAAATGACAAAAATAACCCAAAAGTACTCATAATGAGTTCCAAACTATATACATTATTTACAAAGCTATATACAATGTTAACATATAATTTCGCTTGATAACTGAATCGGTAATTATCCAACATTTACTTATAGTGTACTTTACCCAAAGTTACAACGTACCTCTAATTCTTTGATATTTATTCTCTTTCGCGCTCTATGCCTCTGTGGCTATGCTCATTCGGGCGTGCGAGCGTTAGTGAAGTGTGGTTGAAAGCCATTAAATAGTATTCTGTTGGTGTATGAAAGCGGAAGTACTGACTCATTCTATAATTATTCATGAACAATTTAAAGGAAACTATAGAGTTCTAATTCATTGTTGAGATCATAGGGTTGGTAAGTTTTTAATCTGAAAATATAAAACACTTCTCTGCGTAAGAGCATCTTGTCTATGTGAACTTTTAAAACAATAAAACAACACTAAGAAACACACACAAAATAACAATCTTTAAGTAAAGGTAAAGGTTTCCCTTGCTCGAAAGCCAGTCGTATCCGACTCTAGGGTGCAGTGCTCATCTCTGTTTCTAAGCCGAAGAGCCATCGCTGTCTGCTTCTGCAGACATTTCCGTGGTCATGTGGCAGGCATGACTAGACACCAGAGCACACGGAACGCTGTTACCTTCCCACCAAAGTGGTCCCTATTTATCTACTTGCAATTTCTTGCTTTCGAACTGCTAGGTTGGCAGGAGCTGGGATGAAGACGGGAGCTCATGAATTAATTGCAATACAAGACCTTCTTTCATTAGCAGCCATGAGTGGTTTTCGTTTATTTGGATGACTTATATAATGTCATGGGGAGAGAGGAAGAATTTGACATGAGGTGTATTTTTGTTACAAGACTTTAAACCCCTTGTATGGATCCAGATGAGGATTCCAAGTTATTTAAGATATATCAGTAAGGAGTTCTTCACTGACAAAACTCTGCTATTGGCAACAGACATTGAACATACCTACCTTGTAAAAAGGGTGCTGGCTTAGAACTTTAAATCTAGTGACACTGCCCTATTAGGCATAAAGGTAAAGGTCGCCATTGTATCCAACTCTAGGATTCACTGCTCATCTCTATTTACAGTCAAAGAGCCAGTGGTGTTTGTGTCTGCAGATGTTTTTGTGGTCGTGTGGCAGGCACACGGGACACTGTTACCTTTCCACCTATTTATCTACTTACAATGTCTTGCTTTCAAACTGTTAGGTTGCCAAGACCTGGGGCAGACAATGGGCACTCACTCTGTCATGCAGCACTCAGGTCTCGACCTGCTGACCTGCCGACCTTCCAGTCATCAAGTTCAGCATCTTAACCACTAAGCCACTGCAGTCCTAAGTATATATTAGGAATGGCAGCAATTCTCTCTCCTAAGCATGTAAAGCATAGTATGCCAAGTATGACTGAAGAGCTCTGAATCATCAAAATAGTGAGAATATACATACAACATTAATGTTTTTGAAACCTGTCACTCCATCAAAGGATTGCCTATACCAGGGGTCGGCAACCTACGGCCCGTGGGCTGGATCTGTCCCGTGGCATCCAATCATCTGGCCCATTCCCTCGCTCCAGCCACCACCACTGCCGCCGCTGGAATCGGCCAGACACATTTACGGCTGTTGTAAATGTGTTTATGATAGCCGTAAATGGCGAGGAGACCACCAGTCCGTCATCCTCAAATGTCTGAAGGAGCGTGACCCGGCCCCTGACTTAAAAAGGTTGGTGACTCCTGGCCTATACTATTTAAATTTCACACCTACTGAATAGCTGACTTACCTACTGCAATGGTGGATATTTTCAAAGGTTTGGGCAACTGCACTGCTATTCCTAAAATGCATCAGATACCAGATGCACATAGAGCATCTCAACATTGCCACACCACCAGCAAACCTCCCCACCCAGTCTGAAAAAGCACTGTTGTTTTGTACACCTTTTTCTCAAGCCAAATCACATATTTTAGAGGCATCCTGCAGCATGACTCAGCAGTGCTGGCTACAAAAATGGGTAGGAGCAACATTAATGGAGGGATCTGATGATCCCCAAAGCCTATACAATTTTATGCCTCCTCTCTTTTTGACTGGCCTGACCAAGGTGTGACCGTGAGAAAAAAAAGTTGGGATTTTAGTTTTTGATTTTCAGTCATAGTGGCTGCCTCTGCCTTATAAATAATTTGATATTTGAACCCTACTATAACCCACTTGGAATACTGTTTTGAATTAAAATAACTTTAGAACCAGCAAGCTTTTGGCTTCGGTTTTCTGTGGGGTTCTGCAAAACCTTGGAGGGCAGAGAACAGGCAAAGACAAATAAAGTGAGTCATAAAGCTTATTATGGAAAGCAGATGATTGCCATTTGCTATGGTGAGTACCAGAGAGCATGAAAAAAGCGGCTTGTTTATGACATGAAAGGAGACTCATTCGGGCGTCTCCTGAGCGGAGTTTCTCCAGCAAAATTCCTTTCAACCCAGAGTAATCTCTGACACGAAATTATTATTTCAGAAAGAATCCTACAGTTGAGTCATGACTTTCTACCAATAGGTGTCACTGCAGTTAGCAAAAAACACTGCAAAAGGGTCACTGAGTTTCAAGGGGTGGATGTTGGAATATCAACGTCAAAGCAATCAAAATTTATAGCAGAAGAGAAGCTAGGTCTGTGATGGCAAACCTTGGCACTCCAGATGTTCTTGGACTTCAATTCCCAGAAGGCCAAGCCCCCTGTGAATCCACACGAATGGGTTTACTGCGATTGATCCGGCCCACGCTGCCCTCGTCGCTCCCGGAAGTGGAGGAAAACGCGTCCATACAGAAGAAGGGTTAACCCAGAAGAGGCTTAACCATACGGGCACGTTTTACTTCCACTTCTGGGAGCGACGAGGGCAGCGTTGGCCGGATGAATTGCAGTAAACCCATTCGTGTGGATTCACAGGGGGCATGGCCTTCTGGGAATTGAAGTCAAAGAACATCTGGAGTGCCAAAGTTTGCCATCACGGAGCTAGGTGAGGGCATGCAGGAAGACGTCCCCTTTCATACCTTTCAACCCTGAGCGGATGATGGTAGGAGACAAGTCATCATAATTGTTCATTAAGCTAATGTCTCCTGATGTGAAGCTGACGGTGAGCAGTGGCTTGGTATTCTGAACCAGGACTGGGTAGGAAGCTGGACCATCTATAAAGGAGGGAGAAGATACTTCAGGAATAGTAGAATGCAAGGCCAGTTTTCTTGCTCATAATCCACTATCAATATTATCAACAGTGTCAACGAATGGATAGTTTTCCACTACATGTTGTTAAGCAATGAATCATCATCTGTGTTTCCTAATAGCAATTACACTTATATACCACCCCATAGCACTTAGTGTATCCTCTGAGCGGTTTATAGGTACAGTAAAACCCCAACTTACATATGTCTCGAGTTACATAAACTTCGACTTACATAATGATTTTGTGCTAAAACCATGTCCCGATTTACATGGTTTCCTATGGGTTTGCTTCGAGTTACATAAAGATTCTTTTTCTTATGGGTTTGCTTTGAGTTACGTAAAAATTCATTTCCCTATGGGTTTGCTTTGATTTACATTTTAAAAAATCATTTTTCCTATGGGCTTGCTTCAAGTTACGTAAAAAAAGAATTTTTCCTATGGGTTTGCTTCGAGTTACATAAAAAACCGATTTAAGCAAAAGCCTATGGAACGGACTTTTTTTCGTAAGTAGGGGTTTTACTGTAATTAGCATTAGGTGATTGGTATTCATGCTGGGTACCCATTTTACCAACCTTGGAAGGATAGAAAGCTGATTCACTCTTGATCCCCATCAGGATCAAACTCACAACGTTTTGGCAGCAGTACAGCAGTTTAACCACTGCACCACCAAGGCTCACTACATTAGCAGGTTTGCAGCTTTATATGAACTGTACAACTTTTAATTCTTTAATGATCCTATGAAGCCTAACCAGCAGAAATAATAGACTCAGTCAAGAAAGGCTCCTGTGGGTACTCAGCAGGGACTCTATTTCCTACTACCCAAGGTCTAGAAAATGTTTGCCACATTTTTATAAGCTAGGCGGCTTTGCAGAATATTATTTTTCCACCACAGGTTCCTAAACTGTGGTGTGTGCCCTCTGGGAAGGCCTGAGAAGTCTCCAACAGAAGCAGTGAGGGGGGCGGTTGGGTCAGTTTTAATGTAACCCGGGGCGGCCAACCTTGGTGCTAATGGCATTCTGAACTTCAATTCCCAGAAGCCCTGATCAGCAGATATGCTGTCTTGGGCTTTTGGTAATTGAAGTCCAAGAACATATGGAGAAATTGGATGCAGTGATGGGATTCAATTTTTTTTACTACTTACTCTGTGGGCGTGGTATGGTGGGCGTGGCCAGGAGGAAAGCCCTGCTTTATTTCAAAACTTGGATGGGCGGGGCCAGACAGATTTTCTGCTACTAGTTCTGGCAAACTGGTGTGAACTTGCTGAAGCCCACCATTGACTGGATGTATATATTTCAGTCTTCCCTATAGGCACCTGGCTAAAACAAGTAAGGGATTGTGAATGTTAAAAATCCAAATGATAATTAATAAATGAAAGGAAAACATGGAGTTTTACTGCATTTATTAAAATGTTACGAAAGCCTGCCTTGTATTTACCCTTTGCAGGGTGACAGCAACACCTCTCATATACTTGGAAAAATTCAACTGGCCAAGCAGTTCAGTTTCATAATATGTTTACAACCCATGTCACCTATAAAACTCCCAAGGTTTTTGTTATATGTCCTTTTCATATATTGATTGTTGATATTTTGTTGTGTTGTACTGATATATTATATTATTGTGGAATTCTACTGTGATTGAATATGTTGTTAACCACTTTGAGTTTGTCGTTGACAAAGGAAAGCGGTATATAATAATAATAATAATAATAATAATAATAATAATAATAATAATAATAATAATAATAATAATAATAATAATAATAATAATAATAATAATAATAATAATAATAATAATAATAATAATAATAATGATGATGATGATGATGATGATGATGATGATGATGAAACATATCGCTTGGATGAAGGTCTTTACCTGTATCCAGACAAACACATCACCTTTGTCTAAGTTAGGGAGGCAGCCATTTTGCAAAAGGTACAGTAAAATATGTCCTCACAAAGAATACCTGGGACTGTCCTCTCATATTCACCATCAAATTTCTAAGCCTTGGGTGGTCAGTCAAAAGCTATGGGACACATATGGTCCCTGTGGTGTTATAAAATTCAAGTCAGCGCTCAGTAAAAGACTTCAGCATAACATTTGATGAGTACCCAGCATGTTTGGGGCAAAATGTTAATTACCTTGTGAACCACCCAGAGAGTGCACAAAGCACTATGGAGCAGCAATTACAAGTGTAATTGCCATTGCTATTGTTGTTGCTATTCACTTGTAATAAAAAGATGCGATTTGCCCTTTTCATTTTATATTTAGTTAATCGCCCTGCTCTCTCATTTATGTTCTTTAAAGGCACAGTACTACTTACCAATCTGGCTCCTTAGCAGATCTTTCAGGCTCATTCCTCAGAACTTCAGATTGATCTACTCAGGCAGACTTAGCTCATACTTCTGCTGCCCTTTCTGTTAAGTCTGAATATGCAGGCTCTGAACATGCGTAAGCTGGCTATAATGTTCCTTGCCATTAACCCCAAAGGTACTTATTCCTATGCAGCCATCCTTCAGCATTCACATTAATTCTCTTTGTATTTAATATTTAACAGCCTACAGTACCATCTACGGCAGGGGTTGTCAACCTACGGCCCATGGGCCGGCTCCGCCCCATGGCACCATTTCATGTGGCCCTCTACCACCACCACACCTGGAAATGGAAGTGGACACATTTATGTCAGCTGCAAATGCACCCATGGCTGTTGTAAATGCTATCATAAACATGGAAGTGAGTGCATTTACTTCCTTTCCACGGACATGGTCCGGCCTGCTCAGCTGCCTGGGGAGGATGGTCAGGCCCGCGGCGTAAAAATGTTGGGAACCCATAATCTGCGGCATTCACAATTGTTATCTAAGTAGTTTTGAGTGAAGGTGTTGTTGTTCCAAGACACACTCAGGGCACATCTAAAAGTGTTCTGGTTAATCATCCAATTTATGCTGGGTTAGAAACAGAACCAAATGTGTCATTAATGTGACTACTGAATGAAATTAAATAAATGACATTCGGTGAAACTGTGCTGTAGCTGGGGATTCAAAAACCAGCATAATGTAATAAATGCAGTTTTATAAGGATGTGAAATTCAGTCCAGCCCATCCTACTCAGCTACATGAGTCAAAGGCATGCCTCCTTTGAAAGGTTTCTGAGGAACATGCAATTCTTTATAAGAACACGTCATGTTCGAATAATCATTAGAAGCAGGCTTATACCAAGCTCACCCACTCCTGACTGATTCAGCATCATTTACACGTATGACTAGTCTACTCATCTAAAAGGATACATCAGATGTTACATTTTTCCCTCATGGAACTGCAAATCAATCTCGTAACAGACATAAATCCTAATTCTAATTAGCTACAGCATGTTTTGATGAACAACAATGAAAGTAGCCACCACTTCTTCCCTAGACTCGTCTAAAGATACTGCACCATCCTATCCTAAACACACAAATTTTGTCAAATCCTGGAAGCAAGGTCAGGACTGGTTACTACTTAGATGGAAAACCACCAGAGAATATGAAGGATATCCAGAGAGATTATTGAAAATATAATCCTCTCGGAAACCCTGTTAAGCTAAGGGGCTAGAGCTGAAGATGTAGACCAAGTTTGACCACATAGTTTCCCAGGTTCTAATGGACATCTCATTGTCCATTTTTAAAGCAATATATATACACACACACACATACACACACATACACACACACAGTATATTTATTCAGACAAGTGTTAAATAGGCAAGCAGGTTTGTGAAGAGTTTACCATTCCTCACCTCAATTCAGTATCTGAAGATGTTTTTGCTCCACATTTTCACTAGACAATGAAAAGCACAAGGTACAGGCCTGTTCCTTGAGTCCAGACACATGAGTCACAAACCAGTAAGAATCTGGTATATTTGGGTGATTTAGAATGGCCATACCCAGTGTTGCTATATGGAGTTGAAGCTTGGACATTCACTAAAACATCTGAAAAAAGAATCGAAGCTTTTGAAATGTGGATCTACAGATGGCTTCAAAGGATATCATGAGTGGACCATGTGACTAATGTAGAAGGTGTTGTGCCGGATGGCTAAAGAACAAGAATTGTTTAAAACCATTAAGCAAAGAAAGCTCCAATACCTTGGCCATACCATGAGGAATAACATAAAATATAGAACACTCCAACTCGCTCTGCAAGGAAAGATCCCTGGGAAGAGAGGCCCTGGACATAGACCGACTTCATGGCTGAAGAACCTGAGAGACTGGAGTGGCATGTCTTCGGAAGAATTGTTCCGAGGAGTTAAGAACAGGAAGACTATTGCCATGATGATAACCTATATCCGGAATGGATATGGCACCTGAAGAAGAATACTCCTCCCAGGCTGCTAGAAGTGCCAAAACATGAACATTGTATCTACCTCAATACCCAAAGGGGCAAAACAGGAAGTAAAGAAGAGAAGATACTCCTGCCAGGATCCATGTTTCAATAGTCTGCCCTTCTTGGGGATGTAGTAAATGGTTAAATTGACTTATTGGGGGCTTAGCAGACTTTGGGTGCTTTCACTTCCACTTTGGCTTTGAGAAGGGAGCTGATTTTGCCTCTACACGTGGGGCAGAAGTGCATTTTTCAATTTGGCCTGTCTGCCTTCTTTTCCATTAGATAAATTTGACCATAACTGTAGTGGCAGAATAGAAGGGTCCACTGATACAGTCTTGAACATTCTGTGTGGCAAAGACTGACTACCTAAACCAAACTCTTGACTATTCTTTAGCTTGAAAGATTCTGTGATAGGAAGCAATAATGGACACCCATCTGTCCACTGTTTACTAGTTTTGGGAGAAGGACTACTGATGTACCTGGACCATGTGTGAAGTGTGTAGAGTGAGAAATAAGAAAGGAGTCATTGCTTTAATACAGAGGTGGGAAACTGAGGCCTTCCAGGTGTTGTTGGCCTGTGACTCCTTTCAGTCCTAGCCAAAACAGTCAGTGCTGACAGAGTACCAAAATTCTGATCCCACAACAACCTATTCCTGCTTCACCTGGTCTATTATCTAAGATTAAAGCCAGTGGGATATACTCACTCTAAACTCACCCTTTGATAAAGAAGCTCTCCTCACTGAGGTCTGGCAGATAACAATTAAGTACTAGTAATCAAGGTAAAGATTAGCCTTTGCAATCAATAAAGTTGTGGGTCTATTTTAATCCATATACTGTTTCACACATAAAGATATACATCTTTATGGACAGGGAGGTGGCCCCTGCCCGGTGGCTTGTGAAATAATGTCCCTCTCTTCAGTTGGGGTGCATGGCTGGGCAAGTGTTTTATGAGTTTTAATGGGTTTTAGTGTTTCATTTGGATTTTTAGTGGATGTAATGCCGCCCAGAGTCGCTCCGGTGAGGGGGCGGCTATATAAATTTAAACAAATAATAAAATAATAAAATATTACTGGGGGCAGAATGCTATGCATATCCACAACTAAAAAATACAACTGAGCACAGCAAGATAACTGTACAACTATATTGAGAGAATGACACTGCACTCTGCAAGTAGAGATACTGTAACTGGAAATGAACAATAAATGATGTGTCATATTATATCACAATAGCATATTTTGCCCGGCGGTGCTGGGCTTTGTAAAATTGTGTTGGATAGTAAAGGGTTTCGGGGTTTTTTTTGCTTGAACCAATGGTGCTGGGCTGTTTTAAATGGTGTTGAAAGGTTTTGTGATTTTGTGGTTTCGAGGCGCTGCATCCGCCTGCGGCGGACTTGCGCTCCCAGTGTGTGTTTTATTTTTACTTTTTGCACGCCGGCTTCCTCAGTGCCAGGCTCTTTAAATTGGTTTTGGAAGGTTTTTGTTTTATGTTTATGCAAATTTTATTTTATTTTTATTTATTTAATGTAAATTAAAAAAATTTAATTTAAAATTTAATTTTGGTTTTTTAAATCTTTATTTTTACGCAATTTTTATTTTTTGTTTTGGTTTTTTGGGTTTTTTGAGTGAAAAGTGATTTCTGGGTTTTTTTGGTATTTTTTGAGATTAGTGTGAATATTTTTGAATGTTTTGATAACTTATTTGATTAATTTGGCAATTAATCTTATTAGTTTCAATATTTTTGAATGTTTTTTTCTCTTGTGGCCTCTGGGTGGAGGTGGTGAGCTTTTCTTCCTCTTTACAATTTTTCTCTTCTGTCCTCTGGGTGTCACGAGTATTTTCTTTATTTTCTCAGTTGAGTTCCGGTCTTCATGGAGTGAAGACGTCTCATGGTAAGCTCTCTGGTTTTATTTTATTTGGGGGGGGAGTTGTTTTGGGGCGGTCTGCGTGTTTTTTCTTGTTTGTTTTTGGATGTTTTTGTGTTTCCTTTTTGTATTTTTGATTTTGAGTGTTTTTGACTGTTTTTGGTTTGTGTTTTTGTGTTTACTTTTTTAGGGGGGGTTCTTTCTTTTCCACGGGCCAGGCTCAATGTCTGGCCTGTGGAAAGGAAAGACAGGGGCGAGGGGGGGTGTCTTTTTTTCCGTGGGCCAGGCTTGAAGCCTGGCCCGTGGAAAAGAAAGGGCAGGTGGGGGGGTCTTTTATTTTCACGGCCAGGCTCGAAGCCTGGCCCGTGGAAGGAAAAACCGGGTGGGGGGGTCTTTTTTTCCCACAAGCCAGGCTCGATGGCTGGCCCGTGGGAAGGAAGGGCAGCGGCGGCGGGGGGGGGGCTTTCTTTTCCGCGGGCCATGCTGGCTGGCCCATGGGAAGGAAGGGCAGTGGCAGCGGGGGGGGGCTTTATTTTCCACGGGCCATGCTGGCTGGCCCATGGGAAGGAAGGGCAGCGGCTGCGGGGGGGGGGGCTTTCTTTTCCGCGGGCCATGCTGGCTGGCCCGTGGGAAGGAAGGGCAGCGGCGGCGGCGGGGCCCTTTCTTTTCCGCGGGCCATGCTGGCTGGCCCATGGGAAGGAAGGGCAGCGGCGGCGGGGGGCCTTTCTTTTCTGCGGGCCATGCTGGCTGGCCCGTGGGAAGGAAGGGCAGTGGCAGCGGGGGATTTTTTTACTTTTATTTTTCACACACCGGCTGCCTCAGCGTTCTGCGCTCTAATGGCGCGCAGGACGCTGGGGCTTGAAGTTTTGCCTGCACGTGTTTGGTTACTGCAGCGTTTTTTTTTCCTGTGGCTTTTTTTATTGGCCGCGGCGCGTTTCCGAACGTTCCTTTTGCCACACCGCTCAGTTTGATTGGCTCTGGTGCGGCGCGGAGCAAGGAACATTGGGAATTGAAGTTCCCTTTTTTGTTTGCGTCCGGGGGGCTCTTGCCCCCTGGCCGAAAATTTAAACCCGACAGTTACCTGCGAACCCCGTTCGGGCGAGTGCACGGAGGCTCGGACGGGGCTAGTGGGGCCTGGTGCAACATCCTTTGTCACATTCCAACGGTTAATGCACCATTTTATAGGTATAGATGTTTAACTTTGCTTTTTAAATTTTTGTAATTTATATCCCATCATCCAACAAAAGACATTCAAGCTAGCTATCAGCAATAAAGTGAAGATTAAATTAACCAGACCTTGCAGTGCCACATTTGTTAGCACTGATATTATATTTTTAACAGCATTTTAACAATGCTAACAGCATAAGTGTAGTTAAAAAAGTATGCATATCTGTGGTTGTGTTCACTATCCATGCTTGATCCATGTCATTCTGCAGGAAGGGGCTCACAAAATTGAATGTATATCCAAAACATACAAACAAAAATAACTCCTAACAGAAAGCTAAATGTCAAGGATAACGATCTAGATGAGCTTTCCCAAATATAAGAATTTTATGGAGAGCTAATATTCTATCCAGTAGGGAGGTTTTCACTTTAGGTTTTCCTTTTCCTCCTGATTTGGGTTATCATTTTTTTGTAATCCCATTGACTCTTTTTCTTTTCTCATTTGAGTTGGTTACTACATGCTGCTGTCAGTTTGTTAAATTTGTATTGCTTGTGATTTTTATTACATGATTCTATACATATGTCTGTATATTAAGATGTTGAAAACCATCCAGAGTAGTGTTTGCACTAAGTTGGGCAGTATAAAAATGTCATAAATAAATATATCTAAAGGGTGGAACATTCAAGTCTGCACCTGCATTTTATAGTAGTATACTCAAGATAGGTCCTTATCATCTCACTCAGAGAGACGTAGGCCATAAGCACTTAAAGAACGTTAAACTGAAGCAAAGTGACCTTGTGGTGGTGAATAGTCATCTGAATCAGTGTCGCTTTCACTACTGTCTTCTACTAAGAAGCTCGGATAGTTCCAGGACATGCTAAGGATGCCATCAGATTCATGAAGAAGAACATGTGCCAACATTCGGCCATGGCAGTCCATGACAATCACCTGACCATCAGCAGTGCCGAATAGGACCTGAGAAGAAACGATAATGCCACAGTTAGTAAAAAAAAAAGTAGAAAATAAAAATGAAAAGTAGATCCATTTTTTTTTTGAGGAACAAAACTTATTAAGTTTTGGTTGTCCACTTCCCAATTGTCATCTAGCAGCATGGCCCTTTCTATTGCCCTCTTCTACACCCATATTATGGTTCTGCCATGGTTAAAAGACTCCTCCCATACCAGATTCCTATAAAATAAAGAACCTTCTATGGTGTGTGTGTGTGTGCTCACAGATATGCTTCCCCTGAAGTGATATGAGCAGCTTACCGACAGTTCTGAATGTGAAGCCCAACTTGTAACATTTTTATATGGAACACAATTATTTACTTAAATGGAAACACTGAGTCATTTCACACAGAAGGTGACCCGATCACCAATTGTTTAGCACATTGGATTTATCAGTCACCATCTATTTACAGATGGTTGTGGAACATGACAATGACATAATACTGAACCAATGAGTATCCAATCATTTGAGGACAAGCAGATGCCTATTCCTACAACAAATCTGGCAAAAATGTAATACAGATTAATTCAGGCTGAACCAGAACATGACAGACCAGGCAGGAAAGCAAAGTCAAAAGTCTAAGCACAACTAATAAAGAAACATTTCCACTTACAATATCAAATCTGAATGGGTGAGTCAAGGCTTTTATGTTGTTTAAAAGAAAAATAATCAGAAAGCCAAGGTGCATGCTCCAAGATAAGAAAGGTTGTACCTATAGATATCTTCCCCTTTAAGCATGTTTTGTTCCCTGATGTATCAAACGGGCTATGAATTGTACATTTTCCACAGATTTTAGAAGACATATAGCATAAGCCAGGAGGAGAGCAAATGTTACTTTCCCAGTGACATACCAGGAAGAATAAATTGTGGCCTGTAACTATACTCACTATCTTTCTACTCCTGTTCTATTCCACTGACATCAATAGACCTCCCTTTCACATGCATGTTTTACAGGAATAGTTTGCATTCACTTAAACTGCTAATTCATATCTGAATGTAGGCAAGAGCTTATTCAGACTATTTAAGGAATTGAAAGGGAAAGATCATTATCTTCCCTTATAGACACTGAAGTGTGCCTGCAGCATAAATCTAAATCTCACCACTGCAAAATAAGCAAGAAGTTAGTGTGACAATTACTTAACTAGACAGAGCAAAGAACCACCAACAATTATATGTCATTGTAATTAGCTCAACACCCTTGTTTTAGTAGCTTATTGTTTTGGTGGATTATGTTTATTTGATGTTTTTAATGATTGGAAGGAAAATCATTTGTATTTTGCTATGTTTTATGCAATAAATTGGACGTCCGTTGATTCAAAAGATTAAGGTAGTGCAATCCAATGCATACAAAGCTGAGTGTAAACCCTAATGAACAAAAGGACTTCCTTTTATGAAATATTGTGAGCCATAGAAATAAACTTTTATAAAAATAAGAGATAAAAAAATCCACTAGCTGACATCAATTACACGCAAGGTTTCTCAACCTTTGGTCATGGGCCACTTGCAGCCTGTGGCACCATTTCATGTAGCCCCATCACCACCTCCACCACACCAGGAAGTGCCATGTGGTGGAGGAAGGGCAAAATAGCCATCCGGCCCCTGAAGCTGTCTGAGGGAGAGTGACCCGGCCCCCAGCTTTAAAATGTTGAGAACAGGTCAAAGACTGCATCTATGTCTCTGCTGAGTCATCAAATCTTATAAGGTCATTAGCAATGATATGCTATTTTTCTGTCTGTAGTATACTGCATTTTATGTATCTGTAGCATTGTCTTCCTCTGAGAATGATAAAATGGATAAGGCTATTCAATGAAAGTTTTCTTCTCAGTTGCCCATGAATGAATGAATGAATGAATGATTATTAATTGATTAGTCTTACAACCTTATCAATAACATAATAAAAGAATTAAAATCTCTCAGTTGCCTATGACTAGGTTAAGTTAGTAACTTAAGGGTAGTTATAGCATCTGTATCAACACTTCTTCAAAATAGATTAAATCCCAGCCATAATAAAGCATTGTTGTTAGGAAAAATCCATTCAGGGGGAGTCACAGATGAACAATCTCTCTCTCTCTCTCTCTTATCAGAATTGAATTGTTCACTAATACACTACTTTATACACACAAGCATTGGACTTGATTGTTTATTGTTGTCAATTGTGGATATATAATTTTATTAACTCTGCCTATTGGCCACAAACGGATTTCTTCTTCTTCTACTACATTACATTCCGTTCCACCCGATTTCCAATTCCACACAGTGGCTCACCATTTGCTAACATGATGTAACATGATGGAATTTCTTAACACTGGATACCAACTTGGCTGCAGCATTTTGGACCCACTGTAATTTCCTTCTCATTAGTCAATGGTTGAGACTACGAATGCATGAACAAGAGCTGTTAGGGACCATCTGTCCAGCTGCACTGGGTTATCTTCAGATGAAAAAATTGCAGGTTTGGTCACTGCAACAACTTGCCGTTCCAATTTGAGCACTGAATCAAAAATTAGCCCCAGATTGGAAACCAGGTCCTCAAAGGAAGAGCAACTCTATCTAAAGATGGAGCAAGCCCTCCCAAGTAGACAGAAGACCAGTCAAACAACAAGACTTCCATCTTGTTAAGATTCTGTTTCAACTTGTTTAGCCTTGTCCATTCCATTATTGAGGACAGGTAATTCTCCAGGCACCAGACTGCATCCACTGCAAAAGATGTAAAGGAGATACAGTGATACCATATACAACGTCCAAACTTGGTTCCACACATTTGGACTTTATACGGATTTGGACTTTGTATGAGGCATGCAAAATCCTATCCACGATGCCTCATACAACATCCAAAACCTTGCCGCGATGCCTCATACAACGTCGTTTCTATAGAGATACATTGTACTGTAACAGCACAGACTTCAGGGCAAAGTCAAGGAAACAGACAGGAAACTGACAGAACTTTAAGAAATCATTGTCTAAAGACTAAAAAAAACTTGTCAAACAACCCTGATTGTCCAAGAACCTGAAGAATGCTGCAAAAATCCCAGGAATGCTTCTAAAAATTCTGACAAAAAAATTCAAAAAAATCCAAAACCACTCCTAAACACTCTTCGCCTCGTGCAAAACCCACAAGAGCAATGCATGCATGTGTCCTGCCTTTTATACTGCCCAGGCACAATGCAACCTGGGAAAAACCCAATGCCTCATACAAAGTCGCACGACTTTGTATGAGGCAACTTTTTTCAAGGAATTAGGCGATGTTTTATGAATCCGATGTTGTATGAAGCGGACTTTGTATGAGGTATTATTGTATAGAGTTGTGTGTCTTCTGCATGTTGATGACAATTAACTCCAAATCTCCAGATGACTTTTCTCTAAAGGCTGAACAGGTGTTAAATAAAACTGGGGAAATGATTGACTCCTGAGGAACTCCACCACAAAGCACCCATGGGAAAGAAACAACTTCCTCAAATTGAACCATTTGAGAGTGGCCATCGAAGAAGGAAAGGAGTCACCATAAAATAATGCCTCAAATTCCTAAACCCAACAGCCTCTCTAAAGGAAACCATGGTTGATGGTATCAAATGTTACTGAGAAATCCAGCACCAGAAAGGTTTAAGCCCCCTGGTTAGCTTCCCAGATAAGGCGATCATCATCATGCAGCACAGTCAGTACAGTCTCAGTGCCATGGTGGGGCCTGAACCCAGACTGGAATGAATCAAGGCAATTGGTTTTATCCAATAATGCCTGCAGTTGGCCCATTACCACCCTTTCTGTACATAAATGGTATATTGATGACAGGCCACATTCAAATTTTCAGAAATTGGGTGAACAGTTGTTTCTTTTATTATTATTATTATTATTATTATTATTATTATTATTATTATTATTATTATTATTATTATTATTATTATTATTATTATTATTATTATTGATTTATTTGTACCCCGCCTTACTCGCACCAGTGCGACTCAAAGTGGCAAACCACAATAAATATATACATATTACAAATATAAGATAATGTCAGCATAATATAAATTCAAACAATAAACCGATTACAGATTAATACAGAAAAACAATATTAAGCAATGAAATGCCACACAATAACCCCCTCCCCGGGCCCGGTGTTGCTGGCTCTGGGGAGAGGCGGAAAGTCCTCGGCGGATACAGCAGCAACGGCAGGGTCAGCGTCCTTTTGAACCCTCCAGTTTGGGTGGGCTTGGAGGGGCGGAACGGCGACACACCTGCCTCTCATCCCCGGGCTGGTGTTGCTGGCTTTGGGGAGAGGTGGAAAATCCTCGGCGGAGCTGTCTTTGGCTATAGTTGCAAACTCCAACCTTCTCCTGGGCTGGCTGTAGGTTAGACAAAGCCTTGTTGTCCTGGCTTGAGGAAATATCAGAGCCTCCAGGCTCAGTGTCTCTGCTTGGCGTAGCTTCTGGAAACTGGACTCACTTTGTCCATGCAGTTGGATTCCAATACTTTGGAGAGTTTCAGACTCTAATTCCTCTAACAGAGGATTCAGCAAAGCAGTAGCAGAACATCAGGAGCTGAAGCATCCTGGCAGAAGCAGTCTGGCATACAAGCAGTTCAGCTAGCAAGCAGTTCGGCTAGCAGAGCAGTATGGCATACAAGCCATTTGGCTAACAGCAATTTGGCTAGACAACAGGGCATATTAACAAAGAGCTGATAATTCTGAGGGTCCATACCAACATTGTTTCTTTGGAAGATTTTACCAGCCAAGATGGGCAAAGGTCTAGAGACTAAGTGGTGGTTGTGCAACATGCACATGCCTTGTCAACCTCATCAGATGTTACCAGTTCAAACTGATCCCACAACACACAACCAAACAATGGAATGGATGTGTCAACCTGGATGTCTCAATCTGGGCCTTATACATGATCCTAAACTACCCAGTTCATTTAATAATGGCAGGTAGCACGGTGTCTACAATTTAGATCTAATTTTGTTAGTGAACCTAAAGCTCAAAAATATATTAAGAGCATAGATGACCCAATCCCAAATACTCTGCACCGGTCCATTCTATTGTCAGGTTGAATCAAAAATAATGAATAGTTTTATCCATGTAATTTATTAAAGTTAGCCCTAGGAGGATAACAAAAATGTTCATATATTATGAGAGAAAGATGTGTTATATAAAGTTCGGTTTCACTTACCAGTGATAACTTTCGTTCTTCGAGTATATAGTTTGTGAATACACACTATTGGGTTATGCGCCTGCGCAGAACGCTGATCGGAGGCTTAAAAAGCTATTGGTCAAAAGTTTTGGCGGTAAGACCGCCCACCGTACCGCCCACCCTGAGGCGCCAGTCCGCCATTTTACCTCAGTTCCATACTTAAGCCAAGCACAGGATAAACCAATTGATCTCATCCGTGCAGCTCAAGAGGGGAGGCAGGGTGGGTAGTGTGTATTCACAAACTATATACTCGAAGAACGAAAGTTATCACTGGTAAGTGAAACCGAACTTTCTCCTTCGTATAGTTTGTGAATCCCCACTATTGGGAGATTAGCAAGCTCACACTCACTTGGTCGGTGGGCAGTCGGATGAGATGATCCCACGATGAGTATGTTGGTCAGGCAGGGTGAACTGTCAAGGGCGATGAGCCCGGAGCCCCCTGGTGAGGACGACACGGCCAAGCCTGGCGTCCGCAGTGGCTCTGGTGTCCACTCTGTAATGCTGGACAAATGTAGAAGGTCTGGACCAGGTGGCAGCCATACATATGTCCTCAAGCGGCGTGCCTTCCAAAAAGGCAGTGGATGTGGCAACCGCCCTCGTAGAATGCGCCCTGACATGCGGTGGAGGTGGCAGCGAGGCTGACTCGTAGGCCAAGTAGATGGTAGACGTGATCCATTTGGAGAACCTCTGGGCAGAGATGGGTTCACCCTTGGACTTTCCTCCATAAGCCACAAAGAGGCGTTGCGACTTCCTGAACTCCCTTGTCCTGCTGGTGTAAAACAATAAAGCTCGTTTCACATCCAGCGTGTGCCAAGTCCTTTCTTGGGCGTTGGTGGGGTTCTGGAAGAAGGTTGGTAAGGAGATAGTCTGTGCCATATGAAACTGGGAGACTACCTTGGGAAGGAAGGTGATATCCGCTTGGAGCACCACGCGGTCATTGAAAAAAGTTCGGTTTCACTTACCAGTGATAACTTTCGTTCTTAGAGTATATAGTTTGTGAATACACACTCATGGGTTATGCGCCTGCGCAGAAGGGCCGATCAGAGGCTTGAAAAGCTATTGGTCAAAAGTTTTGGCAGTAAGACCGCCCACCGTACCGCCCACCCTGAGGCGCCCGCACGCCATTTTACCTCAGTTCCATACTTAAGCCAAGCACAGGATAAACCAATTGATCTCATCCGTGCAGCTCAAGAGGGGAGGCAGGGTGGGTAGTGTGTATTCACAAACTATATACTCGAAGAACGAAAGTTATCACTGGTAAGTGAAACCGAACTTTCTCCTTCGTATAGTTTGTGAATCCACACTCATGGGAGATTAGCAAGCTCACACTTACTTGGTCGGTGGGCAGTCGGATGAGATGATCCCATGATGAAGATGATGTCGGTCAGGCAGGGTGAACTGTCAAGGGCGATGGCCCCGGAGCCCCCGAGTGAGGACGACACGGCCAAGCCTGGCGTCCCTGTAGTGCTGGACAAATGTAGAAGGTCTGGACCAGGTGGCAGCCTTACAGATGTCCTCAAGCGGTGTGCCCTCCAGAAAGGCCGTGGATGTTGCAACCGCTCTGGTAGAGTGCGCCCTGACATGCGGTGGAGGGGGCAGCGATGCCGACTCGTAGGCCAAGTAGATGGTAGAGGTGATCCATTTGGAGAACCGCTGCACAGAGATGGGTTCACCTTTGGACTTGCCCCTATACGCCACGAAAAGGCGTTGCGACTTCCTGAACTCCCTTGTCCTGCTGGTGTAAAACAATAAAGCCCGTTTGACATCCAGCGTGTGCCATGTCCTTTCTTGGGCGTTAGCGGGGTTCTGGAAGAATGTTGGCAAGGAGATAGTCTGTGCCATATGAAACTGGGAGACCACCTTGGGGAGGAAGGTGATGTCCGCTTGGAGTACCACACGGTCATTGAAGAATTGGAGAAAGGGTGCGTCTGCCCGCAGGGCGACCAGCTCACCAGCTCGCCGAGCAGACGTGATGGCCACAAGAAAGGCCGTCTTCCACGTGAGGAGACGAGCATCCGCGGTAGCCATGGGCTCGAAAGGAGTCCTGGTGAGCGCGTTAAGGACGGTAGAGAGTGACCATTGGGCCGTCGGAGTCCTGATCGGAGGGAAGGCGTTCCGCAATCCCTTGAGGAAACGTTTCACCGTTTGGTCGCGGAAAGCGCCGGAAGCGGGTGAGCCAGCTGGAGAGTGAGCCACCACCGCTGCGAGGTGTACTCGGATGGAGGCGATGCTGAGGCCAGACTCCGCCAGATGGAGGAGGTAGGTCAAGACGTCCTGCAGTTCCACCTGCGAGAGGAGGGTCTGCTGAGATGCCAGGAAAGCACGAAAGCGTCTGTATTTGGAAGCGTAGGACTTCCTTGTGGAAGGGTGCCTGGCTAGTTCCAGGATCCTGGACAGTCTGGGGTTATCCTCCACGCGGTGAGGTGGAGGCTGGGCAGGTCCGAGTGGTGGAGCTGGCCCTGCTCCATTTGGAGGAGCGTCGGTGACTCCGGCAGCGTGTGATACTGAGATGACATGCGCAACAGCAGCGGAAACCATGGTTGGCGAGGCCATGCTGGGGCCACTAGGATGGCTCTGGTCCTGTGCTGAAGCATTCTGGTGAGGACCTTCTGGATCAGGGGAAACGGAGGAAAAGCGTAGAAATAGTCCTGATCCCACCGTTTCATGAAGGCATCGCCCTCGGAGTTCACACCAATGCCCGCCCTGGAACAGTACCTGTGGCATTTCGTGTTGGACTCCGATGCGAAGAGGTCGATGTTCGGAGTCCCCCAGGCCTCGCAAAGCGACCGGAACACCTCGTCGTTCAGTTCCCATTCGTGGGTCGTCGAGGTGAGGCGGCTGAGATGGCCGGCCAGGACATTCAGCTTGCCCTGAATGTGCACTCCAATCGGGAAAATGTGCCTCTCTAGGCACCACTCCCAGAGTTGCACGGCGAGGTAAAGAAGGGTGGTGGATCGTGTTCCTCCCTGCTTGTTCAGATACGCCACAGCCGTGGTGTTGTCCGAAGCCACTTGGACCGCCTTGCCCATGAGCATGGTCTCGAAGGAACGGAGGGCCTTCCAAATGGCCAGTAGCTCCAAGTAGGTGATATGGTGCGCCATCTCCTGAGGCGACCAAGGGTTGTTAACCGTGAGAGTCCCACAGGCAGCCCCCCAGCTGAGGTTGCTTGCGTCGGTCAATATTTGCAACGAGGGTTGCGGGGGGTAAAAACTCTTCCCCGTTGTCACGTTGAGTGGTGTCGTCCACCACACCAGCTGGTCCCTCAGCTCCGGGGACGGAGTTAGCCGTTTGGACTGACATTGAATTCGTGCAGAAGCCACGACTGCAGGGACCGGAACTTTAACTTGGCATGAGGGACCACAGCCGTCGTTGAGGCCATAAGGCCTAGCAGTCTTTGAGCCTTTTTCGCCCGGATGCACGGTTTGGTGCGTAGGTCGTTCACTCCCTGTGCGATGTCCTGCAAGCGCTTCTGGGGTGCAAAGGCTCTGGTGGCAAGCGAGTCGAGTATCGCTCCGATGTACTCGACGCGTTGAGAGGGAATCAACTTCGATTTGGTGAAGTTGATCCTGTGGCCGAGACTCTCCATGAGGTGGACCGTGAACTGCGTGTCCCGAATGGCCGACGAGCTGGTGGGGGATACAATCAACCAGTCGTCGATGTATGGGAAGACCCTGATTCCCCGCTGGCGAAGGAAGGCGGCCACCGGAGCCATGCATTTGGTGAAGACTCGCGGTGCCGTGGCCAGACCGAACGGTAGACATCGGTACTGGTACACCGAATCGCCGATGCGGAATCGGAGGAACCGTCGGTGCTCCTCGAGGATGGAGACATGGAAATAAGCGTCCTTGAGGTCTATGACTGTGAACCAGTCCCCTTCGTTGATGAGGGGAAGGACGGTCTGCAGGGTCACCATCCGGAACTTCCTGGTGTGGATGCACTTGTTGAGGAGGCGCAGGTCCAGAATTGGGCGAAGTCCTCCGTCCTTCTTCTGGACCACGAAGTACCTCAAGTAGAAGCCGTTGTCCCAATCGGGCGGGGCCACCCGCTCGATGGCTCCCTTGGACAGAAGAGTTGATATTTCTTCCTCCAAATGGGGGGACGAGGTGGTGAAACGATGTCTTCCTACCCGAGGCGCCCGCACGAACTCGATGGCGTAGCCAGAGGACAAGATCTTTAAGACCCACCGGTCATCCGTGATGCCTGACCATACCTGGAGGAAGTTCCGGAGGGGGAGGTACGGGAGATGGAGCGCGAGAGACTCGGCCGTCGCAGCTTCAAACGCGCGACTTGGACTTAGCGTCCAAACGCTTGCCGTGCCCGTAGGGCTGATAGCGCGGTTTGTGCTGGCGTCGTTGCTTGTAAGAGCCAGACCTGGGCTGCTCCACGGGGCCACCCTGTTGTTGCGGGTTTCCCTGGTAGCGCCGCGTGAAGGGCTGGAACCTCGGCCTGGCAGGCGGAGCCGGCGTGGTAAGCCCCAGAAACATGGCGGTGGAGTTGGTCTGCCGCATTTCATTGAGGACCTTGTCCGTGTCCTGTCCAAAAAGGCCTTGCCCGTCGAAGGGAAACTCCTCGATGAGCTTCTTCATAGCATCATCGAGGGAGGTGCCCCTAAGCCAGGCGTGGCGACGGAGCAGGATCGCAGACGACATGTCCTTCGCCGCATAGTCATTTATATGCCTGGCGGTTCGCATTTGTTGCTCCGCCAGGAAATCGCCCTCGGATGCCAGCGCGTCGATCCGTTTCTGGGCGTCGGCAGGTAACGTCGCCGTTTCGGCCTTCACTCGCTCCCAGAGGTGAGACTGGTACAGGCCCATGGCAGCCGAGTAGTTGGCGGCGCGGAGGAAGAGGGAACCGGTGGCGTAGAGTTTACAGCCCACCGCGTCCAGCTTCTTCCCTTCCGGGGTCGAAGGCACCGGGAACCCGCTGGTGGCCGTCCTGTGTTGGAAAGCCACCAGGGAATTCGGCAGGGGGTGCGCCTGCAGGAACTCGACGTTCTCGTCCAGGACTCTATACATGCCGTCGAGCCTGGACGAAACGGAGTGCGCTGACACCGGCTTCCTCCACGTCGCCTTCGCCGACGTGAGCATGGACGGAAGCATGGTGATATGGACCGGCCGTACCACACGTCTGTCCAGTTTCGCGGTCATTTGGTCCTCACCTTCCAGTGGTGGCTGGTCCACCTTCAGGTTCAACGCGGTCCCCAGGCGCGTCAGCATGGCCGTGAGCGAGCGTTGATCCTCACCACGCGGTGGGTCAACCGCGCCGATGGCCTGGTCCGGCGTTCTTTCGGCGTCGACGTCTCCCTCGTCCTCCTCCGAAGAGGCACTGGAGTCATCGGAGGACGAGGGAGGAACTCTTGCATCCACGTCGGGATCGCGCCAGTATGGCCTGGGCGGGCCGGCGGGATGGGAGTCTACCGCTTCAACGTCTGGACCAACCCGCAACGATGTGGGTGGGCCAGCGGAGCGGACACTCGACCCTTGGGAGGTCGGAAGGGCCACAGCAGGGCCAGCATCCCTGGGGCTTGCGGTGGTCGGTACCGGAGCCGCAGAGGCCGCAGGCATGGAGGTCTTAAACTGGTTGGCGAAAGTCTGAGCCATGACCTCAAACATCCCCTTCAGGAACTCCATCTGGGATGGGTCCCCCACCGTCGGGAGCGACGAAACGGTGGCCGACGAAACGGTGGCCGGCAGAGTCGGCGACGAAACGGTGGCCGGTAGAATCGGCGACGAAATGGTGGCCGGCATGGTGATTGCCGCGTCGTCGAGCGTCGGAGTCCTGGGCCTTGGGGAGACGGAGGCCTGCCTCATAGGCAAGCGGGCTCTCCCACGAGGCGGTGACGGGAGTACCTGAAGTGGGCGAGCTGGAGCCCCAGCCCTGCGTCCTTTTTCAGGCGATCCCGAGGAGGACCGTCCTCCCCAGATGGAAGAACCAGGAGATGGACATCTCGCGACCGAGTATGGTGGCGAGGGTCCCGGGGACACAGGGGTGTGCGGAGTAGGCGGGAGCGATCGCCTCTTCTCCGACCCGCGCTTCTTTTTCTTCTCTCCGTTCTTGTCCCTCTTCTTCTTCTTCTTGATGGTAGCGGAAGAAGAGGCCAAAGGCGGAGGAGGCTGAGAGATGCTAGCCGAGGTAGAAGCGGCCGCAACGGGAGCCAGAGAGAGTTCCATCAGGTGAGCTTTGAGCCGGTAGCTCCGGTTTTGCACGGCCAGACGGGTGAATTTCTTGCAGTGGGGGCAAGACTGGCTCTGATGAGACTCTCCAAGGCAGAAAAGGCAGAGGCTATGCCCGTCGGAAGCTGGAAACTTTTTCAGGCAAGCCGAGCACTGTTTGAAGGCCGCGGCCATCAAAGAAAAAATTCTTCCAACGGAAGTTTCTGGAACGCGGTTACCCCGAAGGGCTGGCCAGCCGCCACCCCCTTGAGGGGGGAAACGGTGACCGAAGCGAGTAGGTGACTGAGTCCACCAGAAGGAAGAAACAGCACCGGGGTGGCGATCCTGCCCGAAGGACAAGATCACCGAGAAAAATTGTGAAATTTGCCAAAAGACTTTCCCTCAGAAGGGCGAAAAAATTGAGGAAGCTCTCAACGATCGTCCTGCTGCTACGGCGGAAAGAAGAGAACTGAGGTAAAATGGCGCGCGGGCGCCTCAGGGTGGGCGGTACGGTGGGCGGTCTTACCGCCAAAACGTTTGACCCATAGCTTTTCAAGCCTCCGATCGGCCGTTCTGCGCAGGCGCTTAACCCATGAGTGTGGATTCACAAACTATACGAAGGAGAACTGAAGAAACGGTGCGTCTGCCCGCAGAGCAACCAGTTCACCAGCTCGTCGAGCAGACGTGATAGCCACCAGAAATGCCGTCTTCCACGTGAGGAGACGAACATCCGCGGTAGCCATAGGCTCGAAAGGAGTCCTGGTGAGCGCGTTGAGAACGGCAGACAGTGACCATTGTGCCGTTGGAGTCCTGACCGGCGGGAAGGCGTTCCACAGTCCCTTGAGGAAACGCTTCACCGTTTGGTCACGAAAGGCACCAGAAGCGGGCGAGCCAGCCGGAGAATGAGCCACCACCGCTGCGAGGTGGACTCGGATGGAGGCAATGCTAAGGCCAGACTCCGCCAAATGGAGGAGGTAGGCCAAGACGTCCTGCAATCCCACCTGTGGAGGGGACGTCTGCTGGGATGCCAGAAAAGCACAAAAGCGTCTGTATTTGGAAGCATAAGACTTCCTTGTGGAAGGACGCCGTGCTAGCTCCAAGATCCTGGATAGTCTGGGGTTATCCTCCACGCGGTGAGGTGGAGGCTGGGTAGATCCGAATGGTGAAGCTGGCCGTGCTCCATATGGAGGAGCGTTGGTGATTCCGGCAGCGTGCGATACTGTGACGACATGCGTAACAGTAGCGGAAACCAGGGCTGGCGAGGCCATGCTGGAGCCACAAGAATTGCGTTGGTCCTGTGTTGGTACATCCTGGTGAGGACCTTCTGGACCAGAGGGAACGGAGGGAAGGCGTAGAGGTAGTCCTGATCCCACCGTTTCATGAAGGCATCGCCCTCGGAGTTCAGTCCGATGCCTGCCCTGGAACAGTACCTGTGGCACTTCCTGTTGGACTCCGACGCAAAGAGGTCGATGCTCGGCGTCCCCCAGGTCTCGCAAAGGGACCGAAATACCTCGTCGTCCAGTTCCCATTTGTGGGTCGTCGAGGTGAGATGGCTGAGGTGGTCGGCCAAGACATTCAGTTTGCCCTGAATGTGCACTCCAATCGGAAAGATGTGTCTTTCCAGGCACCACTCCCAGAGTAGCACAGCGAGGTAAAGAAGGGTGGTGGATCGCGTTCCTCCCTGCTTGTTCAGGTATGCTACTGCCGTGGTATTGTTTGAGGCCACTTGAACCACCTTGCTGGTGAGTAGGGTCTCGAAGGAACGTAGGGCCTTCCAAATGGCCAAAAGCTCCAAGTAGTTGATATGGTGCACCATCTCTTGAGGCGACCAAACGTTGTTGACCGTGAGAGTCCCGCAGGCAGCCCCCCAGCCGAGGTTGCTTGCGTCGGTCAATACCTGCAACGAGGGTTGCGGGGGGTAAAAGCTCTTCCCCGTGGCCACGTTGAGTGGCGTCATCCACCACAGCAGCTGGTCCATCAGTTCCGGAGACGGAGTCAACCGTTTGGACTGGCTCTCATGGAGTGAGTCGAATTCGTGGAGGAGCCACGACTGCAGGGACCGGAACTTCAACTTGGCGTGAGGAATTACCGCCGTCGTTGAGGCCATGAGGCCTAGAAGTCTCTGTGCCTTTTTCGCCCGGATGAACGGTTTGGTCCGGAAGTCGTTCACCCCATGTGCAATGTCCTGCAAGCGCTTCTGGGGGGCGAAGGCTCTGGTAGCAAGCGCGTCGAGTACCGCTCCAATGTACTCGACGCGCTGAGAGGGAATCAACTTCGACTTGGCGAAGTTGATCCTGAGGCCAAGACTCTCCATGAGGTGGACTGTGAATTGTGTGTCCCGAACGGATGACGAGCTGGTGGGGGAGACAATCAGCCAATCGTCGATGTACGGGAAGACCCTGATCCCCCGCTGGCGGAGGAAGGCAGCCACCGGAGCCATGCACTTGGTGAAGACCCTCGGTGCCGTGGCCAGACCGAACGGTAGACACCGGTACTGGTACACAGAATTGCCGATGCGGAAGCGGAGGAACCGCCTGTGATCCTCGAGGATGGAGACATGGAAGTAAGCATCCTTGAGGTCTATGACTGTGAACCAGTCCCCTTTGTTGA
This sequence comes from Bradypodion pumilum, assembly GCA_035047305.1. Taxonomy (NCBI): domain Eukaryota; kingdom Metazoa; phylum Chordata; class Lepidosauria; order Squamata; family Chamaeleonidae; genus Bradypodion; species Bradypodion pumilum. Next base: position 98,054,257 of record JAWDJD010000001.1, read on the forward strand.
TGAGGGGGAGGACGGTCTGCAGGGTCACCATCCGGAACTTCCTGGTGTGGATGCACTTGTTCAGGCGGCGCAGGTCCAGAATTGGGCGAAGTCCTCCGTCCTTCTTCTGAACCATGAAGTACCTCGAGTAGAAGCCGTTGTCCCAGTCGGACGGAGTTACCCGCTCGATGGCTCCCTTGGACAGAAGAGTTGATATTTCTTCCTCCAAATGGGGGGACGAGGTGGTGAAACGATGTCTTCCTACCTGAGGCACTCGTACGAACTCGATGGTGTAACCAGCGGACAAGATCTTTAAGACCCACCGGTTGTCCGTGATGCCCGACCACACCTGGAGGAAATTCCGGAGGGGAAGGTATGGGAGGTGGAGCGAGAGAGACTTGGCCATCGCGGTTTCAAACTCGGGACTTGGATTTCGCGTCGGAACACTTGCCCTGCCCGTAAGGCTGGTAACGGGACTTGTGTTGGCGTCGTTGTTTGTAGGGGCCAGGCCTGGGCTGATCCGTCGAGCCACCTTGTTGCTGCGGGTTCCCCTGATACCGACGCATGAAGGGTTGGAATCGCGGCCTGGCAGGCGGAGCCAGCGTGGTAAGCCCCAAGAACTTGGCCGTCGAGTTCGTTTGGTGCATTTCGTTCAGCACCTTATCGGTGTCCTGTCCGAACAGGCCCTGCCCATCGAACGGGAACTCCTCGATGAGCTTTTTCATTGCATCATCGAGGGACGTGCCCCTGAGCCAGGCATGACGACGGAGCAAAATGTCAGAAGACATGTCCTTGGCCGCGTAATCATTGATGTGCCTGGCCGTCCTCATCTGCTGCTCCGACAGAAAGTCCCCTTCGGTCGCCAGCGCGTCGAATCCCTTCTGGGCATCGGCCGCCAGGACCTTTACCTGCTCCCAGAGGTGGGACTGATAGAGGCCCATGGCAGCCGAGTAATTGGCGGCTCGGAGGAAGAGGGAACCGGTGGCGTAAAACTTGCGTCCCACCGCGTCCAGCTTCTTCCCTTCCAGAGTCGAAGGTACCGGAAAACCGCTGGTGGCCGTCCTATGCTGGAAGGCCTTGACCACCAACGAGTTCGGCAAGGGGTGCGCTTGGAGGAACTCAACGTTTTTGTCCAGGACTCTGTACATTCCGGTCGATGTGGACCGGTCGAATCGCCCTTCTGTCCAGTTTGGCGGTCATTTGGTCCTCACCCTCCAGTGGAGGCTGGTCCACCTTCAGGTTCAGGGCGGTCCCCAAGCGGGTCAACATTGCCGTGAGCGAGCGTTGATCCTCACCACGCGGTGGGTCAACCGCGCCGATGGCCTGGTCCGGCGTCTTGTCGGCGTCGATGTCCCCCTCGTCCTCCTCCGAAGACGCGCTGGAATCATCGGAGGACGAGGGAGGAATCCTGGTATCCACGTCGGGACCGCGCCAGTATGGCCTGGGCGGGTCAACGGGATGGGAGCTCACTGCATCGACGTCTGGACCACACCAAGACGATATGGGTGGGCCAGCGGAGCGGACACTCGACCCTCGTGAGGTCGGTGGAGCCACAGTAGGACCAACATCCCCGGGGCTTGCGGTGGTCGGCACCGGAGCCGCAGAGGCCGCAGGCATGGAGGCCTTGAACTGTTGGGCAAACGATTTTGCCATGGCCTCGAACATCCCTTTAAAGAAGTCCATCTGGGATGCATCCACCGCCGATGGTTGGGACGAAACGCTGGCCGACGAAACGGTGGTTGGGAGGATCGGAGATGAAACGGTGGCCGGAATGGTGGCTGCCGGTTCATCGATTGTTGGAGTCCTAGGCCTCGGAGAGACGGACGCCTGCCTCGTGGGTGAACGGCCCCTCCCACGAGGAGGAGACGGGAGAACCTGAAGTGGGCAAGCTGGAGCCCCAGCCCTGCAACCTTTTTCAGGAGATCCCGAAGAGGACCGACCGCCCCATATCGAAGATCCGGGTGAAGGACATCTCGCGACCGAAAAGGGAGGCGAAGGCCCCGGAGAGATGGGAGGGCGAGGCGTCGGCGGGAGAGATCGCCTTTTCTCCGACCCATGTATCTTCTTCTTCTCCCCATTTTTATCCTTCTTCTTCTTCTTCCTGATGGAGAGAGTTGAAGAAGGAGAAAGCGGAGGGGGCTGAGAGGCACCAGCAGAGGTAGAGACAGCCGCGGCGGGAGCCAAAGCGAGCTCCATAAGGTGCGCTTTCAACCGGTTGCTCCGGTTCTGCACTGCAAGTCGAGTAAAGTTCTTACAGTGAGTGCAGGACTGGCTCTGGTGAGATTCTCCCAGGCCAAAAAGACAGAGGCTATGCCCGTCGGAGGCAGGGAACTTCTTGAGGCAAGCAGAACACTGCTTGAAGGCTGCAGCCATCAAAAAAAAATTTCTTCCAACGGAAGGTTCGAGAAGGCGAGCACCCCGAAGGGCAGGCCAGCCGCCACCCCCTTGAGGGGGGAAACGGTGACCGGAGCGAATAGGCAACTGAGTCCACCAGAAGGAAGAAACAGCACCGGGATGGCAATCCTGCCCGAAGGACAAGATCGCCGAAAAAATTATTTGAAGTTAGCCAAAGACTTTCCCTCAGAAAGGGCGAAAAATTGAGGAAGCTCTCAACGATCGTCCTGCTGCTACGGCGGAAAGAAGAGAACTGAGGTAAAACGGCGGACTGGTGCCTCAGGGTGGGCGGTCTTACCGCCAAAACTTTTGACCAATAGCTTTTTAAGCCTCCGATCAGCGTTCTGCGCAGGCGCATAACCCAATAGTGGGGATTCACAAACTATACGAAGGAGAACATAAAAACTACTAGTTTTGAAAAATATATATCAAAATGTCTTATAACAGAAAGAATAACCTTGCTTAGAAGCCACCTCAAACATGTTTTTAATATGGTGTCTGCATCTACTAGGAAGCCAAAAGAAAATCAAACTGGCTTCTGAACAGACTTTGGTCAGATAACAACCACAAGTAAGGTATAAATATAGTATCTCAGATAAGGAGAATTAAGGGAGGAAAGGAGATAACATCTTAATTATGCAATGGCTAAATATCTTTATGTGCTACCTGTTTTATTGCTCTTATTTCTATTTCATATTTTTATACTTTTAGTATATTTTTGACATATTAAGAAAATTTTATAAGTAACTTAGCTTTTCAAGTGACTTTATAAAATTTTGAAACTAAGGAATTTAAATACCTCAAAAAATACTGTCCCCTCATAATTCTTCTTAAGCACCGTTTACAATTTATTACAAGAGTTAAAGTTTTCTTCATATTATATTATAAATTACATTAAGTATTCTTCTGTAGTTGAAGAAGGTTAAAGCATATTTATTTATTTTATTTTGATCATGCTTTTCCATGAGCATATGAAATTTGGAACTAAGGCTTTTGATTTTTGAACTATATATTCTCGTATACATCTCATATATAATATATATAATCTCACGATATATACTGCACTTTGCTTACTAAATAAATAACAAAAAAAGAATAATATTACCTGGACATTCAGTCTACTATGCTAAAAGCATAAAACTAAAAAAATAAAAACATATGCAGATCAAGGGAACTTTATTGAAGTCAAAGGGTAAAGATTATTTCCCTGGGGCACACTGCAATTTTAAGATACTATCAGCTGTGGAACACAGTGTTCTACGATTTCTCTGGAGGTCTACCACTCTTGAGTTAAGTTCAGAGCATCCTTCAAGTATTTTGACATTATGTCAGATCTACTCAACCATTCGACCTCAATTTAAAGCATTCCACATGAGATATGATTTCAAAAAAGCCAACTTTGAAAAGTTTAAAACAATGCTAGACACAGCTGTGCTTCAAATTGCTCCCCAATCAGAGAACTATGAACAATTTGCAACTTATATTTTGAAATGTTCTTCTGCCTCTATTCGAAGACATGCCCAATACTTAGGTTATATTGTACACTTCAAAGAAAACCATTTCAGTTAACATACAATAAAAGCTGAAAGAAATTTTATCAAATATTTTTCATCTTCTTCAAGTTTTGTTGTGGTGGGCCTGGGGGAGGAGGTCTCAAGAGGTTTTAAGGCGTCCCCAGACTTGGGGCACCCAAGCGGGGCAATCGCTCTAGGTTTAGTGGCCCACCTACCCCGAGAACATTCTTCCTCAGTCCACAGCTGCTGAAAATGGGGAAGATGGCACTTCTGCGCTTAAGGCAGGAATGTGGTAGCAAGTATGGCAGCAAGGCTGAATAACAGTCTGTTATATTGCCATCTTCACACACACACACACACACACACACACACACACACACACACACACACACACACACACACACACACACACACACACACACACACACACACAGAGGACTTGTCCCTGGGAAACTGCCCTGCCCGAAGATAGCTTTTACCATCAAAGGCTGGGATGCCCCGGCAGATAATATTCCCAGGCCAATAATTGAAGCAGGTGGTCCTCCCTTCTGGATCACAGTGGCAACCTTATCTCCCTCAAAGTAAAAATGTCCCTTTGAGAAAGGTTGTGCCCTTGAGAAACTGTAGCCTTATAGCTTGGCTTCTCTTCGCTCCACAGACTTCTGGTTCAGATGGCCAAAGACGAGGCTTTCTCGATGTCTTTGAGGCTTTTTATTGAAGAAGAAGAATGATCCAAAAATATGCAGGATACACATCGAAGCAATAATCTATTCAACTCTAATTTAACAAATTAAGAAAATAAGAAAATAGCTAATTTCACTAAGAAAGCATTTCTTCTCTATGGACTTGAAAGCCCCCATCAGGATTTCAATATGGGTCCATGGTCTAGGTTCAAAATGATGTGGGCTATTGCCTCTTCCAAATGGTGTCCTCTGAACCCTCAAAATCTCGGGTTTAAATATATTTTCTGGGGGTCCTCACACCTTCCTCCAGAATGTTAAATATGTGAGATTACCTAATAGTTTTGACTAAATGTTGTCTATCCAAACAGATGTTTATGATGTAACCAAATTCTCAGGTGTCTGTGCAAATGTTTGTTATCACCCTGACCCCAGATGTTTGAACAGATGTTTGAACAGATGTTAATGTCCCATGATCCACTTCTATGTGAATGTCACCTTTTCCCTCTCTCAAAGGTGATGGGTTATTGACTGATTGTAACCTTGGGAATCCCCGTTTTTATGTAAGTGTGGGCTCCCTCACAGGTATCTAAGTGACTGGCATTGCTACTTAGCAACCTAGATGCTTAGTGACGTGTTATTGTGTGGAATGTGTTTGGTATGCAGATGACATCAGTGTCTTCCTTATGAGTTAGCTATCCTCAAACCTACAGAGAATATACTATATGAATCTTAACATTTCATGTAAAGAAAATCAAAATATGAAATCATCCCTTGTGATTATCATGACAGTTGTATCCGATTCCGAATATTGGCTCTCATCATGGTGATCAGTTGTGAAGATTGTCATGGGGACAATATAATGCAGTAGCCTTCCATTTGCTTTCCACATCACAGTGTGACACCCATAACACTGATCCAATTCCATGAATCCCTTTCTGGTCCTGAGCCCTTTGGCACACAAAGTCCTCATCAGCCTCAGGCCAGTATTGATGGACCTGCTGCCCTCCATCAAGATGGATTCAAGTGGGATTTAATCTACCTGGGAGCCATCACCATTCCCTGTGAACTTCACCACCTAAGGCTGTAAGTCCTCATGGTTGTAAAGTCACTTAACCGCCACCTGACAATCGGCGTTGAGTCACTGACAGTATGGTCTCCTCTATTACCTACCCTAAAATATTAGGGCATCTCTCCAGAGCAAACCTTGACCTAAAATATTTTCACCAAGAGAAAGCTGCTGCCAGAAATAACATACTTAGGAAACTAGTAGAGTCAAACTGGGGTGTGCACCCACCAGCCAAAATAATAACAGCTGTGTCCCTCTCCTATTCCATAGCAGAATATGCTAGTGCCATATGGTATAAATCAGCACATGTCATACAAGTGGATGTAACTCTTATGAATCCTTAGCTGCCTGAAACCTACCCCTCACTGAAAAAGTGGAAGACTTGATTAGCACTGTTATTCTGGAAATGCATCCACAGGTGCTAGCTAATAATGAATGAAATAAGGTAACCCAACACCAAACCCAACCACTTTATGAATAACAAACACCTAGAAAATGGCTAAACTTGAGGAAGAATTTTTGCACACCTCTCAAGTTCTAAATATTAAACCAAAAGAGACTAGGGTAAACTGTGGAGAACAAAAACAACACAACTTGTTGAAAGAATTAATGCTGATGAGTGTCTTCCACCAACTCTGGATTTTGGTTGGACCATTTGGAAGTCAATAAATGTCAAAGCAAATTAGGAATATCAGATAATAATCAGGTAAAATGAGGCTACTTTGATACAGGACAAAACTTCTGTGTATGTGGTGAAATTTAATCATTTATGCACATGCAATTTAAACTCTACCATGTGTAGATCTAGTAAACTGCCAAGATAATACTATTGAAATAGTTTGCTTTTGGTCAAATATAGTATAATTATTTTAACATTTTATTTTGTTTTGAATTTTGCATATATTTCATACACACGAATAATTTTAAGAACATAAACATGAGAACAGCCTTGCTGGAACAGGCCACAGCCCATCCAGTCCAGCATTCTGTCTCACACAATGGCTCACCATTTCCTTCAGGGTATTCCCAAGGAGATGCCTTCACCTGCTTAGGATTCCCTGGAAATTGCACTGAGAGATATCCTGCCTATCTCTCCAACCCCGAGGTTGTCCTTAAGTATCCATAATTATAGCCATTGATACCCTTGTCCTCCATGAATTTGTCTAATCCTTTCTTAAAGCTGTCAAGACTGACAGCTGTCACCACTTCTTCTGGCAGGGAGTTCCATAGACCAGTAATCCTCTGGGTGAAAATGTACTTTCTCTTATTTGTTTGAGAACTAGTACCCAAAAGTTTCATCGAGTGTCCCCTAGTTCTAGTGTTGTGCGATAGGGAAAACAGTTTTTCCTTATCTACTTTGTCCACACCGTGCATGATTTTATAAACTTCAATCAGCTCACCTCTTAGACGCCGTCGTTCAAGAGTGAAAAGGCCCAACTGTTGCAGCTTCAGATGGTAAGGAAGGTGTTCCAGTCCCCTAATCATTCTGGTTGCCCTCCTCTGCACTTTCTCCGACTCCATAATATCCTTCTGGAGGTATGGCGACCAGAACTGTACAAAGTATTCCAGATGGGGCCTCACCATAGATTTATAAAGAGGCAAAATGACACTTGCTGACTTATTTTCTATACCCTTCCTAATGATCCCTAGCATTGAGTTTGCTTTTTTCACTGCTGAGGCACACTGGGTTGACACCTTCATTGAGTTGTCCACCAAGACACCAAGGTCCCTTTCCTGGTTTGTCGCAGAGAGTTCAGACCCCATCAGTTTATAAATGTAATTGGGGTTTTTTGCCCCAACATGCATCACTCTGCACTTACTAGTGTTGAAGCTCATTTGCCACTGTTCTGCCCACTCCCCCAGTGTCAAGAGATCCCTCTGGAGCTCCTCACAATCTCTCACAGTTTTCACTACCCTGTATAATTTAGTGTTGTCAGCAAATTTGGCTACCTTGCTTTTTACTCCTACCTCTAGATCATTTATGAAGAGGTTGAAAAGCAGGGGTCCCAGTACTGAACCTTGGGGGACCCCACTCTTTACTTCCCTCCACTTGGAGAAGTGTCCATTTAGTGCTACCCTCTGTTTCCTGTCCCTTAGCCAGTTGCTGATCCAGAACAAGACCTGTCCCTTTATTCCATGACTGGTAAGTTTATTCAAGAGCCTTTGGTGTGGGACCTTGTCAAAAGCCTTCTGAAAGTCCAGATAAACAATGTCAACTGGATCCCCCTTACCCACATGCTTGTTGACACTCTCAAAAAATTCCAACAGATTAGTGAGGCATGATTTGCCCTTGCAAAAGCCATGTTGGCTCTCCTTTAGCAGCGCCTTCTCTTCTATGTGCCTATTAATTCTATCTTTTAGGATGGTTTCCATCACTTTACCTGGGAAACATGTCAAACTGACAGGTCGGTAATTTCCTGGATCACCCCTGGATCCCTTTTTGAAAATTGGTGTTACATTCGCTACCTTCCAGTCATCAGGCACAAAGCCTGATTTGAGGGAAATATTATATATTTTGGCTAGCAGATCAGCAATTTCATCTTTAAGTTCCCTGAGAACTCGTGGATGGATGCCATCTGGTCCTGGTGATTTGTTAGTGTTTAGCTTAACAAGACATGCAAGGACCTCCTCCCTGGTTATTTCTATCTTGCTTAATTCTTCGGTTTCCCTCCCTACGAAGATAGGCTCTGTTTTGGGCATGTGGTCTCTGTCTTCTTCAGATAGGCTCTGTTTTGGGCATGTGGTCTCTGTCTTCTACAATTTTAAATTGTAGAATGTTCTGATGTGAATAAAGAAAGCTTAAAATAGCTTTTAAAATGAAAGAGAAGGCATATCCTCAAAGTAGACTAAATTCTTTTTAACAAGATCTATTCATCATTTCATGGAGATTCATAAACACCACGCAGTTGAGCAAAAAGCAAAGTGTTATCTCCTTTCGTAATTTATAGTGATACAGAAGCAAGCAAGACTCAATAAAATATGTTTAAACATTCTAAATATAGAAAGAAAACCATGTATTCACTCCAAAAAGCGCAGCAATGGAATATAAAACATTCATGAAGCTCTTATCATAAGCAGCCGGAGATCATTAATTTTAAATGACAAGACTAAGACGAAAACCTGGAGCAATTCTAAAAATAGTCCAAAATATATGGTGCGGTTTTGTCTATACTGTATGTACAACAAGAGGCACACTGATTATACAACTGTAACTCTTCTTTAATTGTTATCTGTGAACTTTCTGGATAATACTCTTATCTGTTATTAAAACACCATTACATAAACAATTTAACCACTTTCTCCATTCCATATAGCTTAGATGTATTGTCTAATTAGAGGTGCTTCTTTCAACTTGCTATTTGGTGTATCTATGTAAGTAATTATGTATCTATGTATGTATGTATCTATCTATGCATGCATGCATCTACTGTATATATCTCTATGTATGTACCTACATACATCTTGTATTTGTATACCGCCCTATTGACCTAGGCCACTCAGGGTGATGAACATATACAGTATAATTAAAATGAGCATATAAAATGTAATCATAAGGTAAAATGCATGATACATTTTGTTACATGACAAAAATAAACGACTTAAAGTATCAAACAGGACAACTATGAAACCAACCAAAATACTATATCATGGGTGTCTTGTAAGAAGGGACAAAATATTGTGAAATTACCGTCTATACAAATTGGTTTTCATGGATGTGCGGAATTCCTGGTGGGAGGGAGCCAGGCAAATGTAGATTGGAAGGGCATTCTACATTGGCGGAGCCACCACCAAGAAGGTCCAGTTCCTTGTCATAGCCTCCACCAAAGACGTTGCAAGTAGATAAATAGGCACCACTTTTGTGGGAAAGGTAACAGAATTCCGTGCGCTCCAGCATCTAGTCATGCCTGCCACATGTCCACAGAAACATCTGCAGATGCAAACAGTGCTGGCTCTTTGGCTATAAACAGAGATTAGCACCAAACCCTAGAGTCAGATACAATTGGCTTTCGAGTAAGGGTGACCTTTACCTAATCAACCTGGCAGCTGCATTCTACCAATGAGAAAACTATCATTGAGAGGGTCTTTCTGTCCAAGCAAATGAGATATTTGGTAAAGCTGGAAAAAGACAGCTTTACTCACTGCTGCAATTTGCATTTCCATGACCAAACATGGATCAAATATGACCCTTAGATTGCGTTCCTGATCCCTAGGAGTAATCCCACCCAATTTAGGGACCAGCCCATCTAGTTGGGCTGACAGACCCTCCAACACCAGACCCTCTGTCTTACCAGGGTTCAGTTTCAACTTTTTAGCTTTGGTTCATTCTATTACCACGGCCAAACACTTGTCAAGGCATTGGACCAAATCCACTGCAGAAGATGAAGTGAAAAGGAAAGCAATGGCTTCACATAGATGTTAAACAACAATGGAGAGATAACTGGAATATCCCTGTGGAACACCCCATTAGAGAATCTATGGAGTTAAAATAAACTCACCAAGTTGAATTGTCTGGGTCCAGCTGCCAAGAAAGCAACGAAACCACAGCAAAACAGTGCTTTGAACACCCAGCCCAGCCATCTGTCCCAAGAGGATATTGTGGTCAACAGTATCAAAAGCTGACAAGAAATCCAGGAGCACCAAGAGAGACAAGGCTCCCCAGTCTGCTTCCCAGAGAAGGTCATTGTGCAGTGCAACTAGTGTGGTTTTAGTACCATAACAAGGCCTGAAGCCTGACCTGGATGGATCCAAGCAGTTGGTTTTATCCAGGAACACTTGCAGCTAATCAGCCACAACCCTCTCAATGACCTTGCCCCAAAAAGGTATATTTGCTCCTGGTCTATAATCAAATACATCTGTAGCTAAGTCTGGCTTTTTCAGGAGTGGGTGTATAACAGATAAAATAATAATATTTCTCACCCACTTCCTAGCCACTTTGCAGATTTTACTAGCCACGATGGGCAAGGATCATAAAGAAAGGTGGGGTGCATAGAAAGAGCATCCTTGAAGATTGTGGCTACATTTTTGAACCACAATTGAGCATAGCCTAGGCAACGGCAACCTTGTTTTGCCAGCTAATCTTTCTCATACCAGATAAACTGGACATAAAAGAAGAAGAATAAAGAGAGGTCATAAGTTTACAGCATGCAAGTGCCTGGTCTGCCTCCTCCAATGACACAAGCAGAAACTGCTTGCCTAAGTCTTGAACAGAAGATTCATTAGACACCTCAATTGATTTACTGCATTAACTATGGAGTCAAAGTACTTTTGGGGGACTTTTACAAACTGAGGGTTAAAAAAACACCAAGGCCTTTGACTGTGTGAACCACAACAAGATGTGGCAAGTAATTAAAGAGATGGGAATACCAGAACACCTTATATGCCTCATGAGAAATCTGTACATGAGTCAAGAAGCAACAGTTAGGATAGAATACAGAATGACGGAGTGGTTTGGAATAGGAAAAGTAGTAAGACAAGGCTGCATTTTGTTACCCTGCTTATTCAACTTATACACAGAGCACATAATGTGCAATGCAAGGATGGAGGAATCACAATATGGGATCAAAATTGCTGGGAGAAACATCAACAATTTGAGATATGCAGATGATACCACCCTGATGGCAAAAAGTGAGGAAGACCTAAAAAAGCTCCTGATTAGGTTGAAAGAAGAGAGTGCAAAAGTTGGCCTGAGACTCAATATCAAGAAAACCAAGATAATTGCAACAGGCCCCATCAGTCCCTGGAAAATAGATGGGGAAGAAGTAAAAGCAGTGACAGATTTTACTTTCTTATGATCAAAAAAACACTGCAGATGGTGCTTGTAGCCATGAAATAAAAAGGAGACTGATTCTTGGGAGACAAGCTATGAGAAACCTGGGGAACATAGTAAAAAGTAGAGACATCACCTTGCAAAACAAAAATTCGCATAGTCAAAGCAATGGTATTCCCGGTGGTAATGTATGATTATGAGAGCTGGACCATATTTATGGAAAGTTGAGCACAGAAGAATAGATGCCTTTGAGATGTGGTGTTGGAGGAGAATTTTGAGAGTCCCCTGGACGAGGAGAACAAATAGGTCAATCTTAGAAGAAATCAACCCTGACTGCTCCTTGGAAGGTCAAATAGTAAAGATGAAGATGAAGTACTTTGGACATCAAATGAGAAGAGAGAAAGCCTTGATGCTGGGAAAAGTGGAGGGCAAAAGAAGAAGGGGTCGACCAAAGATGAGATGGCTAGATGGTATTGTAGACACAATGGGCAGAGAGCTGGGAGGGTTGAGGAGGATGGTGGAGGAGAGAGGTGCCTGGAGGACAATGGTTCATAGGGTCGCAAAAGGGCAGAATCGACTGCGACTGAACAATAACAAAAAAACTTAGTTTAAAAATTAGAGAATAATCAGAAAAATATTCCCCATATTCTTTAGTGGGCACAAGATAGCTTTTGGAGTTAGTTTGTTTTTCACCTCTTAAAAATAATTGGTAGTTGGAGAAAGATGGAGGGTCAAAGGTGGCCCTAATAAGGACAGCATGCAGGCTACTGTTGCTTCAGAAGCTACCAGATTCTGTATGGCTCTGTAATTTGAACTTTCTAAATCCCGTTTTCTTTAACATGACTCTCCAATTTGTCCGAATAAAATAATACATGCTGTGATTTCATCTGATCAAGTAGCTACTGTATCACATTCCTCTCTGGAATTCAGTCTTCTGTATGACAAGTCCAAAATGTTGTGTGGCAGTAGCCAAAGAGAGTAAATACAGCCATTTTTAAAATGTCATGGTTCCCTCAACAGCACCCCACAACATTTCAGCTACAAAAGCTTCAATGAACCCTCAGTTAATTAAAATGGGGTAAAAATTAAAGGAAACAAAGAAGCAAGGCAATGTTTCAACCAGTAAACATGATATTAAAAGCTCTACAGTGAATACATGTTAGCAATTAAGCAACACAACTGGGAGCCAGCAGATCTATGTTCTGAGCGTAGCGCTCTCATTTAATTGTAGCCTGGTAGGCCACTGAAATCAATGAGAACTTTCCCATTAAGCTGCAATGAGATTTGAATTGGCTTATCCCAGAGACTTTTAAGAAAAGGATGCAATTGCTCTCTCTTTTCTCCTTAGCATCAAAATGAGCTGAGACGAAGATAATTAATTCCCTCTTCAAAGTGATAGTAGTTCCCTCAGATAGTTAAATTGTTAAGTGTTAGCATTATATTTCATTAACACATCTCTAATTCATTCAATGAGGACTGCTGTATTTGGTGTGGACGGCCTGATTTGCAACTTTTATAAAACAACACCTCAGAAAGATTGTCAGATCAAGGCCCCCAAATTCATTTAGCAGTTCATCTGTGGTGGGGAGACTTTTTTAACTAGCTGAAAACATTGTTTGCAAAGGACAAATAATCTGTTTTGAACTTCACACCAAACTTCAAAAGTCTACCAAAGTCAATAAGAACTTTCTTATCAAGCAGCAATTAAATGTGAATTGGTTCATATCAGAGGGGGTGAATAAAGCTTCTTGCAAAAATTTAAAAAATATATTTTATTTGTTTGTTTGTTTGAACTTATATCCCAACCTTCCCTACTCTGGGCAGAATATACAATTATGAAACAGAATCAACCCATGATACAAACCAAATTTTGAAATAAAAACAGGACACATTAGCTGACAACATGGTCAAGAGAGGCACAATTTACTCCCTGAGGGAAAGGATGTCTGCAAATGCTTTCCCAAACAACTCTAACTCAAATTTTAAGAATCTTTTAAATGCCAGGAGGGAGGTGACTTTGTGCCCCCCTTGAGGTAAGGCCTTCCACAGAGTAGATGCCATAACTAAAATACTCAGCTTCTGGTTACTGCCTTTCCAGCCTCTTTCAGTATAGATAGATGTAACTGCCAAATCTGTGAGGATAGAGGTCTATGTGGGTCATAGCCAGCACTCTGAACTGGGCCCATAAACAGAAAGGGGGCCAGTGAGCCGTTTTAACAAGTAGCTTTTCCAACAATATGGCTGAACCATCATGGGTAAGTAGAGGATTCTGAACATTTTTCAAAGGAAACCCTACACAGAGCACACCAGAGTGATCCAAAAAGGGTGTAAGATATTTGTCACTATAAGCAGATCATACAATCCAGGAATGGGCATATCTGGCAAAATAGCCTAAACTGCGTAAAATTCAAACACTCAGGACCACTGCCAATACCTTGCTATCTAGATTTCAGGGTAAATCCAGGAGTATACCCTAACTGGAAATATGCATCATCAAAGCAACTGATCATTCACACTGTAACACATAGTGGCTCCATATATTCATATGGATGATTGACAGTACAGTAGAACCTCATATAACAAAAATAATTGGTTCCACGAGGCACTTCATTGTAAGATTTTTTTGTTGTTGCATGATGCATGCATCGTACAGCGAAAATCCCTATGGGAAAAATCATACAACAAAATCTCTATGGCAAAAATCGTACAAAGAAAATTTTCGTTGTACAATTTTTCCCAAAGAGATTTCAATTGTACGATGCACCCATTTGTTCCAAAATTCTCTTCATTGTATGATTTTTTCGTTGTATGATGCATTCGTTATACGAGGTTCCACTGCATATGCAAACATTCAGTCTCTATTAGCACTAGACATTTGTTTAGCCTGGAAAGTATACCTGCCACAGAGATGAACTTTAATCATAATCCTAATGCAGGAGTTCTCAACCTTTTTAAGCCGTGTGTGTGTGTGTGTTGTCACACTCTCTCAGACAGCTTCGGGGGTCAGATGGCCATTTTGCCCTTCCTCCACCACATGGCACTTCCTGGTGTGGTGGGCCACATGAAATGGCACCATGGATCACATCCAGCCCATGGGCTGCAAGTTGAGAATCCCTGTCCTAACCTTTCCCACTCCTATATGGAGCTGAGTGGTGTTGACTGATGAATGCATGGTTAAGCCTGAGAGGTGAATTATTTGCTTTCAGAGCAAAGTTACCTGTTGATCATCAGGAGTCCATATGCCACAGGTGATCTGACTCTCCAAATTAATCTCCGAAGACCAATGTCTCTGTCCACTGACTGACCCAACCAACACAAACCCATCTCTATAAGAGATAAGTGCTTGCGTTCCATCATGGCTCCATGTAAAGTCGCTCACCTTACCAAACGGAAAGAAAGAGAGACAGAAGATTAAAAATTATTCTAACCATGCCACTCAAAACAAATCCATTAGCAAACACAAGCCAATAGACTACAACGGACACCAATATTTTTAGAAGCTGTTAAGATGAGTTTGGAGCTTTAAAATCAACATCAGTGCCATGTTCTGGAACTTCAATTCCCAGAAGCCCTGATCAACAGGAGTGCTGACTTGGGCTTCTGGTAACTTGTATATTGTTGCGTACTGCTTTGAAATATGTACTGTTTAATCTTGAATTGGGTATTGTTTATTGCTTTGTAATTTGTATATTGCATTATAATGTTTATTATAATGTGTATTATACTGATTTTGTTTTCTATCATTATGTTTATTATTGACTATTGATTATTGTATTGAATTTATTTTTCATGCTTCTTTATTATTGTATTGTATTCTGACGTATTATTTGTATCATATTTTATATTGTTTGGCATTATTGTTGTAAACCGCTTCGAGTTCCCTTTATGAGAAGGAAAGCGGTATAGAAGTCTAAACAATAATAATAATAAGTCCAAGAACACCAGAAGTACCAAGGTTTGCCATCACTGATCTAGACACACAGGTAAAATTGCTTGCATGATTGCAAAAAGAGTTGAATGTTAATGAAATGAATAGGAGAGGAAGGATAGCAAAACTATCTTTTCACTTATAACTTTAGTATCAAAGGTAGCACATGGGCTATATAAGACCCGAAATTTGTATTGAGTATTCTCAAGCTCTTTTCCTACTATTGATTTTGTGACAATTCACTCTATTTCTATTTGTGGCAAGCTATAGGAAGGATGCTTTACAAATACTTATTTCTATTGAAATATTTCACTTAACAATTTCATTTCCATGCTTTCCACCGGAAAATTGTTTGTTTTTCTTTTAAAGAAAGATTGGTAAAATTCTCAAACTGAAAATAAAATGTAAAAACTAACCTGGGCTCCACGGTCATTGACAAGCTCCACAGACCATCTGCCTTCATACTGAATCCAAACAAATATTCCTCCATCTGCATCACAGGTTGCCAGCTTCTGGAATGGCTCATTCCATCTAACAAGCACAACCTAAGAATACCCCAGAAGAAAAAAAATTCCCATGATTTTATCCATGCCAATGTATACTTTGCTATGTATAGTCAATCATCATCATAATCAATGTTCATGATTAAATTGTCAATAAGGGCTAGAAAATTAGAAATGTTCAGCTGGTGAGGTCTCTCAAGAACAGAATGTGTTTTTCAATGCAACTATCAAAAGCAATTGAGATTCTTTGTGGACACTACTGAAATCAAGAATGTACAAGTTCAATTTTTCTAACCAAAGAAAGAAAGAAAGACTCTAATATATTCTTAGCTTTTCTCAGGGGGAGGGGAGACAACTGAACTCTCTAACGTCAAGTTACATTCAGTCGGTTTTTTAATACAACATTAATTCAATTAAACACATATATCAAACATCTAGCTGGCAGAATACAATAGTAAGGTTAAAATGAGTCTGTATTTTACCCTCTTAGTCTTATGACAAATCTGCCTTTTACTTATAGAGACCTATCGAGATATCTTAGAAGAGAAGGAGGGTTAGGAGCTCTTGATTTTTTTCAGAGCTTCCAGGGCCACACCATTAACAGCTGATTAGACAATAAGTGATGCAATACAAAAAACACACTCAAATTCTATTACTTTATTTAAACCAAAATCTATGTTAGAAGAGGTTTGCTCGATCAAAACACAACACTCCCAGTCAAATCCTCTGTCTCTAGCTCTATGGAACACTCATAGGTAGGATATAATAGATAAGGCTTGAACTAACCTCTGTACATCCTATCCCCCATAAAGGCCAATAATAAGGAATGCAATTTGAGACATTACATTGCACCATTCCCCTTTTCCTGTTATGACACTAGATATTTTAGATAACCAAATGCACTTAGGGAAAACAAAGAGAAACAAAATTCGTTGTCGGCTGCTACTCGTATCTGAGTACAGCAATACCTCACATAACGAGCACCTCGCTTAGCGATTAAATCGCTTAACGACCAGGATTTCCCCCCAAAAGGCCAGCCTCGTTGAACAAGCAAAACCTCGCTTAACGAGTGGCCCTTGCAGAGAAGGGGGTGAAAAGCGAACAGTTATCTCGCTTGTGCTGGCGGATAAAGGGCAGGAGAGAGCTTGCGTTCCAGTCTTTAGTATAAGACCCCAGGCATTAGCCCTGACAGAGAGGTTCCTCGTCAATGAGTTTGTCTCCCCTGCTTTTTCCGCCAGCGCAGGCAAGAGAAAGTTCGGTTTCACTTACCAGTGATAACTTTCGTTCTTCGAGTATATAGTTTGTGAATACACACTCATGGGTTATGCGCCTGCGCAGAACGGCCGATCGGAGGCTTGAAAAGCTATTGGTCAAAAGTTTTGGCGGTAAGACCGCCCACCGCACCGCCCACCCTGAGGCGCCCGCGCGCCATTTTACCTCAGTTCCATACTTAAGCCAAGCACAGGACAAACCAATTGATCTCATCCGTGCAGCTCAAGAGGGGAGGCAGGGTGGGTAGTGTGTATTCACAAACTATATACTCAAAGAACGAAAGTTATCACTGGTAAGTGAAACCGAACTTTCTCCTTCGTATAGTTTGTGAATCCACACTCATGGGAGATTAGCAAGCTCACACTTACGTGGTCGGTGGGCAGTCAGATGAGATGATCCCACGATGAAGATGATGACGGTCAGGCAGGGTGAACTGTCAAGGGCGATGGGCCCGGAGACACCGAGTGAGGACGACACGGCCAAGCCTGGCGTCCGCAGTGGCTCTGGTGTCCACCCTGTAGTGCTGGACAAATGTAGAAGGTCTGGAGCAGGTGGCAGCCTTACAGATGTCCTCAAGCGGTGTGCCCTCCAGAAAGGCCGTGGACGTTGCAACCGCTCTGGTAGAGTGCGCCCTGACATGCGGTGGAGGTGGCAGCGATGCCGACTCGTAGGCCCAGTAGATGGTAGAGGTGATCCATTTGGAGAACCGCTGCGCAGAGATGGGTTCACCTTTGGACTTGCCCCCATACGCCACGAAAAGGCGTTGTGACTTCCTGAACTCCCTAGTCCTGCTGGTGTAAAACAATAAAGCTCGTTTGACATCCAGCGTGTGCCAAGTCCTTTCTTGGGCGTTAGTGGGGTTCTGGAAGAACGTTGGCAAGGAGATAGTCTGTGCCATATGAAACTGGGAGACCACCTTGGGGAGGAAGGTGATGTCCGGTTAGAGCACCACACGGTCATTGAAGAACTGGAGAAAGGGTGCGTCCGCCCGCAGGGCAACCAGTTCACCAGATCGTCGAGCAGACGTGATGGCCACCAGAAAGGCCGTCTTCCATGTGAGGAGACGAGCATCCGCGGAAGCCATGGGCTCGAAAGGAGTCCTGGTGAGCGCGTTAAGGACGGTAGAGAGTGACCATTGGGCCGTCGGAGTCCTGACCGGCGGGAAGGCATTCCGCAATCCCTTGAGGAAGCGTTTCACCGTTTGGTCGCGGAAAGCGCCAGAAGCGGGCGAGCCAGCTGGAGAGTGAGCCACCGCCGCTGCGAGGTGTACTCGGATTGAGGCGATGCTGAGGCCAGACTCCGCCAGATGGAGGAGGTAGGTCAAGACGTCCTGCAGTTCCACCTGCGAGAGGAGGGTCTGCTGAGATGCCAGGAAAGCACAAAAGCGTCTGTATTTGGAAGCGTAGGACTTCCTTGTGGACGGGCGCCTGGCTAGCTCCAGGATCCTGGACAGTCTGGGGTTATCCTCCACGCGGTGAGGTGGAGGCTGGGCAGGTCCGAGTGGTGGAGCTGGCCCTGCTCCATCTGGAGGAGCGTCGGTGACTCCGGTAGCGTGCGATACTGAGATGACATGCGCAACAGCAGCGGAAACCATGGTTGGCGAGGCCATGCTGGGGCCACTAGGATGGCTCTGGTCCTGTGCTGGAGCATTCTGGTGAGGACCTTCTGGACCAGGGGAAACGGAGGAAAAGTGTAGAAATAGTCCTGATCCCACCGTTTCATGAAGGCATCGCCCTCGGAGTTGGCACCGATGCCCGCCCTGGAGCAGTACCTGTGGCATTTCGTGTTGGACTCCGATGTGAAGAGGTCGATGTTCGGAGTCCCCCAGGCCTCGCAGAGCGACTGGAACACCTCGTCGTTCAGTTCCCATTCGTGGGTCGTCGAGGTGAGGCGGCTGAGATGGTCGGCCAGGACATTCAGCTTGCCCTGAATGTGCACTCCAATCGGGAAAATGTACCTCTCTAGGCACCACTCCCAGAGTTGCACGGCGAGGTAAAGAAGGGTGGTGGATCGTGTTCCTCCCTGCTTGTTCAGATACGCCACAGCCGTGGTGTTGTCCGAAGCCACTTGGACCGCCTTGCCCATGAGCAAGGTCTCGAAGGAACGGAGGGCCTTCCAAATGGCCAGCAGCTCCAAGTAGTTGATATGGTACACCATCTCCTGAGGCGACCAAGGGTTGTTGACCGTGAGAGTCCCGCAGGCAGCCCCCCAGCCGAGGTTGCTTGCGTCGGTCAATATTTGCAGCGAGGGTTGCGGGGGGTAAAAACTCTTCCCCGTTGCCACGTTGAGTGGTGTCGTCCACCACACCAGCTGGTCCCTCAGCTCCGGGGACGGAGTTAGCCGTTTGGACTGACTCTCCCGGAGCGCATCGAATTTGTGCAGAAGCCACGACTGTAGGGACCGGAACTTTAACTTGGCGTGAGGGACCACAGCCGTCGTTGAGGCCATAAGGCCTAGCAGTCTTTGAGCCTTTTTCGCCCGGATGCACGGTTTGGTGCGTAGGTCGTTCACTCCATGCGCGATGTCCTGCAGGCGCTTCTGGGGTGCAAAGGCTCTGGTGGCAAGCGAGTCGAGTACCGCTCCGATGTACTCGACGCGTTGAGAGGGGTCAGCTTCGATTTGGTGAAGTTGATCCTGAGGCCGAGACTCTCCATGAGGTGGACCGTGAACTGCGTGTCCCGAATGGCCGACGAGCTGGTGGGGGATACGATCAACCAGTCGTCGATGTATGGGAAGACCCTGATTCCCCGCTGGCGAAGGAAGGCGGCCACCGGAGCCATGCATTTGGTGAAGACCCGCGGTGCCGTGGCCAGACCGAACGGTAGACATCGGTACTGGTAAACCGAATCGCCGATGCGGAATCGAAGGAACCTCCGGTGCTCCTCGAGGATGGAGACATGGAAGTAAGCGTCCTTGAGGTCTATGACTGTGAACCAGTCCCCTTTGTTGATGAGGGGAAGGACGGTCTGTAGGGTCACCATCTGGAACTTCCTGGTGTGGATGCATTTGTTGAGGCGGCACAGGTCCAGGATCGGGCGAAGTCCTCCGTCCTTCTTCTGGACCACGAAGTACCTCGAGTAGAAGCCGTTGTCCCAATCGGGCGGGGCCACCCGCTCGATGGCTCCCTTGGACAGAAGAGTTGATATTTCTTCCTCCAAATGGGGGGACGAGGTGGTGAAACGATGTCTTCCTACCCGAGGCGCCCGCACGAACTCGATGGCGTAGCCAGAGGATAAGATCCTTAAGACCCACCGGTCGTCCGTGATGCCCGACCATACCTGAAGGAAGTTCCGGAGGGGGAGTTATGGGAGATGGAGCGTGAGAGACTCGGCCGTCGCAGCTTCAAACGCGCGACTTGGACTTAGTGTCCGAACACTTGCCGTGTCCGTAGGGTTGGTAGCGCGGCTTGTGCTGGCGTCGTTGTTTGTAAGAGCCAGATCTGGGCTGCTCTACGGGGCCACCCTGTTGTTGCGGGTTCCCCTGGTAGCGCCACGTGAAGGGCTGGAACCTCGGCCTGGCAGGCGGAGCCGGCGTGGTGAGCCCCAGGAACTTGGCGGTGGAGTTGGTCTGCCGCATTTCATTGAGGACCTTGTCCGTGTCTTGCCCAAAAAGGCCTTGCCCGTCAAAGGGAAACTCCTCGATGAGCTTCTTCATAGCGTCATCGAGGGAGGTGCCCCTAAGCCAGGCGTGGCGGCAGAGCAGGATCGCAGACGACATGTCCTTCGCCGCATAGTCATTTATATGCCTGGCGGTTCGCATCTGTTGCTCCGCCAGGAAATCGCCCTCGGATGCCAGCACGTCGATCCGTTTCTGGGCGTCGGCAGGTAACGTCGCCGTTTCGGCCTTCACCCGCTCCCAGAGGTGAGACTGGTACAGGCCCATGGCAGCCGAGTAGTTGGCGGCACGGAGGAAGAGGGAACCGGTGGCGTAGAATTTGCGGCCCACCGCGTCCAGCTTCTTCCCCTCCGGGGTCGACGGAACCGGGAACCCGCTGGTGGCCGTCCTGTGTTGGAAGGCCTTGACCACCAGGGAATTCGGCAGGGGATGTGCCTGCAGGAACTCGACGTTCTCGTCCAGGACTCTATACATGCCGTCGAGCCTGGACGAAACGGAGTGTGCCGACACCGGCTTCCTCCATGTTGCCTTCGCCGACGTCAGCATGGACGGAAGCATGGTGATATGGACCGGCCGTACCGCACGCCTGTCCAGTTTTGCGGTCATTTGGTCCTCACCTTCCAGTGGCGGCTGGTCCACCTTCAGGTTCAACGCGGTCCCCAGGCGCGTCAGCATGGCCGTGAGCGAGCGTTGATCCTCACCACGCGGTGGGTCAACTGCGCCGATGGCCTGGCTCGGCGTCGACGTCTCCCTCGTCCTCCTCCGAAGAGGAGCTGGAGTCATCGGAGGACGAGGGAGGAACTCTTACATCCACGTCGGGACCGCGCCAGTACGGCCTGGGCGGGCCGATGGGATGGGAGTCCACCGCTTCAACGACTGGACCAACCCGTGACGATGTGGGTGGGCCAGCGGAGCGGACACTCGACCCTCGGGAGGTCGGTGGGGCCACAGCAGGGCCAGCATCCCCGGGGCTTGCGGTGGTCGGTACCGGAGCCGCAGAGGCCGCAGGCATGGAGGTCTGAAACCGGTTGGCAAAAGTCTGAGCCATGACCTCAAACATCTCCTTCAGGAACTCCCTGTGGGATGGGTCCCCCACCGTCGGGAGCGACGAAACGGTGGCCGACGAAACGGTGGCTGGCTGGGTCGGCGACGAAACGGTGGCCGGTAAAATCGGCGACGAAATGGTGGCCGGCATGGTGATCGCCGCGTCGTCGAGCGTCGGAGTCCTGGGCCTTGGGGAGACGGAGGCCTGCCTCATAGGCGAGCGGGCCCTCCCACGAGGCGGTGACGGGAGTACCTGAAGTGGGCGAGCTGTAGCCCCAGCCCTGCGTCCTTTTTCAGGCGAACCCGAGGAGGACCGTCCTCCCCAGATGGAGGACCCAGGAGACGGACATCTCACGACCGAGTATGGTGGCGAAGGTCCCAGAGACACAGGGGTGTGCGGAGTGGGCGGGAGCGATCGCCTCTTCTCCGACCCGCGCTTCTTTTTCTTGTCTCCGTTCTTGTCCCTCTTCTTCTTCTTCTTGATGGTGGCGGAAGAAGAGGTCGAAGGCGGCGGAGGCTGAGAGACGCTAGCCGAGGTAGAAGCGGCCACAACGGGAGCCAGAGAGAGTTCCATCAGGTGCGCTTTGAGCCGGTAGCTCCGGTTTTGCACGGCCAGACGGGTGAATTTCTTGCAGTGGGGGCAAGACTGGCTCTGATGAGACTCTCCGAGGCAGAAAAGGCAGAGGCTATGCCCGTCGGAAGCCGGAAACTTTTTCAGGCAAGCCGAGCACTGTTTGAAGGCCGCGGCCATCAAAGAAAAAATTCTTCCAATGGAAGTTTCTGGAACGCGGTTACCCCGAAGGGCTGGCCAGCCGCCACCCCCTTGAGGGGGGAAACGGTGACCGAAGCGGGTAGGTAACTGAGTCCACCAGAAGGAAGAAACAGCACCGGGGTGGCGATCCTGCCCGAAGGACAAGATCACCAAGAAAAATTGTTGAAATTTGCCAAAAGACTTTCCCTCAGAAGGGCGAAAAAATTGAGGAAGCTCTCAACGATCGTCCTGCTGCTACGGCGGAAAGAAGAGAACTGAGGTAAAATGGCGCGCGGGCGTCTCAGGGTGGGCGGTGCGGTGGGCGGTCTTACCGCCAAAACTTTTGACCAATAGCTTTTCAAGCCTCCGATCGGCCGTTCTGCGCAGGCGCATAACCCATGAGTGTGTATTCACAAACTATACGAAGGATAACTCCTTGCTTCCCCCCCTCCCCTTCTCCCTTTTCTTGCCATTCTGCACTTAGTGTCTCAGGCAGAGAAGGGGGGGGGAGCAAGGAGTTCTGTCGCCTACACTGGTGGAAAAAGCAGGGGAGACCAATTCATTGAAGAGAAACCTCTCCGTCAGGGCTAGTGCTGGGGGTCTTATACCAAAGACTGGAACGCAAGTTCTCTCCTGCCTTTATTCACCAGCGCAGGTGAGAGAACTGTTTGCTTTTCACTCCTTTCTCCCATTTTTTTGCCATTCCAGAGTTAGTGTCCCAGGTGAAGAAAGAGAAGGGGGTGAAAAGTGAACAGTTCTCTCGCCTCCGCTGGCGGATAAATGTTAGACAATTACAATTTGCCATGTTTCCCTGTTAAAGTGTGTTTTATGTTCAGTTGCCTTTAAAGAGCACTTTACTATTGAGTTTCGAACGGGTACCCTGTAAAAGATTTTTTTTTTACTTTATTCTTGATATGTGATGTTTTAAAAGTTGAAGTTTGATTTTTGGAATGTTATTGTTTGATTTAACATGTTCCTGCACACTATTTATGCTGTTTAAGTGCACTTTATAAATAATTTTGAACAAAAAAATTGTTTTTGTTGTTGTTGTTGGGGGGGGTTTTTTTTTGGGGGGGGGGCTTTTTCTGAGGTCCAGAATGGAATTTTGGTTTTCAATACATTCCTGTGGGGAAATTTGTTTCGCTTAAAGAGCAACTCGCTTAAAGAGCAATCCTGTGGAATGCATTTTGATCTTTAAGCGAGGTATTACTGTATACATTTCCCCCTAGAAATCATTTTTTACAAACAGGAAAAATGCCATTAGCGTGAATTTGTTTAAGGTGGATCCCAGTTTGCATTAAGTGGCTGACACAATGTGATCACGGAGCCTTCTCCTATGAGATGACACATGCAGGATTTAACACCAGGACTGCAATGGACTGCCGCATCCTTGATAATATTAACAAGGTGCGCCTTCACAGCCAGTCCATCTGGCATGGCCTTTTCCGCCTCCATGACCATTGGGAATCAGAATAGTGAAGTGGTTCCTCCTCTGCTCATTTTGCCATTGGGCCCAATATGATGGTTTCCAGTGGCATTTCCTCCATTGAGGGGACCATCACCCCACCTAAAGGGGCTCATCTGCCAGTAGCCATTGGCCCCTTTAGGGAGTCAGGATATTTACTGCCACCCAACACTCGTTGAGTCACTGGCTGTACAGTCTACTGCACTACCATAGTAGGATGTCCAATCAGACAGCCCAAAACAAAATTAAAGCAGCAATTGCATGACTCTTGTAGTGCTCAATTTCAGCCACAACCAGAAATAATTGCATCTAGGCTTGAACAATTTATCTGCATAACTGCAGGAATTAATAATCATCGACAGACGTATTAATTGGCAAACCTACATACATTGTGTATGAAAACACATATAAGCCATATCTGTTATCACATATTGTGATAAGAACTTTTTTTTGTCAGTTCTGAAACTAATCCTAGTCAATTTCACTAAAATGCAGTTCTACCAGCTGGCCTAATTATAAGTAATCACTGCATGAATCACTGGAGCACCAAAACTTGTAACAATCTCTCCTCTGTGATGTGCTATAACTTACTTATTCTGTCTGAATTTCTGCTGCTTAACATAGCAAGTCACTAGTAGAGTAGGCCCCTTGTATCAGTGAGGAACTGGGAAAGCAACTCCTGTATAAGTTCCACTCATTCAATAGGCTTACTCTAGTTGCTACTTCTATACAATTGGATTTCAGACTTTAAAAACATCCTTGTCTAATGAATATTTAAGACAGTATCTGCTAAGTAATATAAATGCATTCCCAAATGGGGCATCATTTCCAGAAAACATTGTTATGGTCTTAGCGAAGTATCCTGTCAATTATTTGAAATGTTACCGTTTTGGAGCAAAGCCTTTATGCTAATATTGCTCCCGGTGTCATGCATCAGCATTTTTGCCTGTAATGCGGAAAGTATGAGGATATATATCTCATTGCACTGACAGTTTCTTCCTGGAGTTTTAGGTATAGTTAGTAAGGGGATTCTTGCCTCATAGCTAGCAGTGTTAAACAATTATCAAGGAAGAGCACTGTGTGTGCTTACATGCTGCCTGTGTTTACATAACATTTCTCTTCCTCTAGGTAAGGTAAGGTCTCCCTTGCTCGAAAGCCGGTTGTATCTGACTTTACAGGGTGGTGCTCATCTCTGTTTACAGCCAAATAGCCAGCAACATCTGCATTTGCAGACATTTTCGTGGTTATGTGGTAGGTATGACTAGATGCTGGAGCGCACAGAACACTATTACTTTTTCTGCCAAAGCGATACCTATTTATCTACTTTCAATTTCTTTGCTTTCGAACAGCTAGGCTGCAGTAGCTGGGACTGAGATGGGAGCTCATTCAGTTGTACAGTACTCAAGTCTTGAACTGCTGACCTGCCGACTTTCTGGTCGTCAAGTTCAATGTCTTAACTAATAAGCCACCGCAGTCCCATTTCTTTCCCTCTACCTACATAATGGACCCTTTTCAGTCAGGATTTAGGCCCGGATATGGTACTGAGACTGCATTGGTCACACTTATGGATTATCTCTGGTGGGAGCGGGACAGAGGTAACCCATCCATCCTTGCTCTTCTTGACCTCTCAGCAGCATTTGATACTGTCGACCATGGTATCCTTCTGGATCGGTTGGGGATACAGGGCATGGTGTGGTCCTGGTTTTCCTCCTTCCTGAGGGGCTGAACCCAGTCAGTGTGGTTGGGTAGCGAGAGGTCCAGCCCGAGGCCCCTCACATGTGGTGTGTTGCAGGGCTTGGTACTCTTGCCTCTCCTGTTCAACATCTACATGAAGCCACTGGGTGAGATCATCCATTCCCACAGGGTGCTGAAAAAACGCAGCAAAAACATAGTGAAAAATTGACAAAATGCAGCAAAAAAATGCCTGCCCCCCGGCCACAGGAAGCGGCGGAGGCTGCAAGTGCAATCAAAAAACTGATATGATTGCACCCACTGTCGCCGTGTTTTGGGCACTTCCAGTGGTGGGGGAGATTCCGGCGGTGCCTTGGTGGCCACCGCAGGCTGGATTAATTAGTGCCATGAGCCAGATATGTCCCACGGGCCATAGGTTGGGAACCCCTGGCCTAGACCCTCCCAGAAATTATAGCTCTGAAATATAGTATAGCACATTAGGAGTTTAACTGAAGAAACAGTTTAGAACGATTGGGGGGGGGGGAGTAAAAGGAAGGAGTTAAGAGACAGGAAAGAAGCAGAAAAAATTGCCAGAGTGAAAGGGAGACATGAAGTAACAGGGGAATTAATATAAAGAGTATGTATTAACTGAGGCTAGGTCAAGCATAAGTCTTATAATAGATAAGTGTTATTTCTTGAGCCTTTATCATTGTTCTTTACTTTATCATTGTTTTAGTCTGATTTATGCATTTCTATACTTGGCACTCCATGCGATAAAGGAATAAATGTTATTATTTTAATTTTAAAGTTAATAGGTATTCTTACACATACTTTTATATGAATTAATATTCTCTGTTCCAAAAGGAGGGTTGGGGTTTCATTAATCTTTTTGAGATATATAATGTCAGATTCCTAAGAAACATTTTTCTTTTTATATACTGTACTAGCATAGGTTGCCCGGTGTTGCCGGGCTGTTATAAATTGTGTTTTGCTTTTTCTGGGGTTTTTTGTTTTTGAGTTAAAAATCAACAGAGGATGCTATAAAGAAATGTATTTTATTTATGTAACATATGTTTGTTATTTGTGTAAACCTTTGATGTATTAGTTGTTTGACTTGTTTTTACTCTTGTGGCCTCTAGGTGGGGCTTCATTGTTTTTGAGTTGTTTTTACTATTCCGCCCTGCAGGTGGGGCTGTTAGTGGTTTTGTTTTTGTTTCACATGTTTTTTCTCTCCTGGTCTCTAGGTGGGGCCTTTTCCGGTAAGTAGTCTTTGTTTCTTCATTTCTGTTCCGATCTCGTGAAGGGAGGACGTGCTGGTGAATTCTCTGGTTTTCTTTCTTCTGGGGTTTTTCTTTGTTTTGTTTTGTTTTGTGGTGGTGGGCTGGGAGATGTTTCTATTTGTTCTTTTTTGTTTTGGTTGGGTTTTAGATTTGTGTAATTGGTTTGTTTATTTCTGGTGTTGTTAATTTTTGTTATTTCGTTGTTGTTTATTTGTGTAATTTGTGGTAGTTGTGTTGTTAGAGTTAGGTATTTTCGTGTTGTAGTTAGGTGTTTTGTCTGTGCTTTTGTTGTACTGTAGATGTTTGTGTGTATTTTGTAGTTTACTTTTTGTTTATCAATGGTTTTTAAAATTTATTTATTTATTTATTTATTTTTATTAATTTTGGTGTTTGTTATTGGTGTGTAGATTTGCATGAAGAACAGGCTGCCTGTCGGTTCCTCTTTTCCCCATTGCTGCTTCAAATTTTGGTTTCGATGCAGCAATGGGAGAAAGGAGGAGCCAGCAGTCAGCCCGTTCTTCCCCTGGCTGGTAAGGTTCATTAGGTAGGTCGGGGGAGAAGGAGGCAGAGAAGAGCTATCTGCCTGACGATGGTTCTCTCCTCTCTGTCTCCTTTCTCTCCTGGCTTACCTAAACGGAGATCAGCAGGCAGCGATCCATAAGGGGTGGTGCTCTTCCTTGCGGATTGATGGCTGCTGCTTTTGTATTACCTCTGTCAGTAGTACAAAGGCAGGAGCCAGTCATCCGCCAGGGAGGGTGCTTCCCCTGACGAACTGGTGCCTGTTTTTGGTGTTTTTTTTTCACCCCAGCTCAACTTTCCTTGAGGCCGGCGGTGGTCTCGCCATGTCTTCGGCGGGTTAGCGTGGAGGAGAGGGAGTCCCTCTTCTCCCCGTTGCTCTGGGAAAGAAGGCCGATAGGTGTCTCGCGGTGGAGTTTTGTGCTTTTTGTTTTGCAAGGCTGTGAGGCGCTGCGTCTGCCTGCTGGGGACTTGCGCTCCCGTTGCATTTTGTAATTTTATTTTTCGCGTGCTGGCTTTCTCAGCATTCTGCGTGCTCATGGTGCACAGGACGCTGGGACTTGTAGTTTTGCGTTTTTGGTTTACATTCATGCGCCGGTTTTTCCCCTGTGGCTCGATTTTAACTGGCCGTGCCGCGTTTCCCAACATTCTTTTTGCTTGCGCCTCTAAGCCTGATTGGCTGTGGCGCGGCACAGGGAAGTAAAGTTCTTTTCCTTTTTTCGTGTTTGTGGGGCTCTTGCCCCACTGGCGCCTTTCTCAACCCTGCAATAACCTCCAGACCAGGTTCGGGCGAGTGCAGGAGGCTTGGTACGGGATAGGATGGAGGGGTGCAGAAATGTATAGCAAGTTCCAATGGTTAACCCTTGGATGTATAGGTATAGATATAAATGTTAGATACTGTCCATATTTTAATTGAAACTTATAGACAGAGAAATTGTCTGGAAAGGAGTTATTTATAGAGGAGGTTTCTGGATGATGTGTAACGGAAGAAATATTGATAGATAAATTATGTTTTGAAAGGTATGCACAATAAAGAAAGGGAAAAGAATGTTCCAGAAAGTTTGTGGGTTAGGACTGAAGCTGATGCACTTAAAGCAGATGAGCATTTCTTAGTCAATTCTTTGTTAAATTTTCAGCATGAGTTTTTCATTTTAGAGAGGAGGAAAATGTTTTAGATAATACTAATTTAACTTCCTTTTAAGCAAGACTTCCACAATAAAAGATGTATTCACTGTACATTAATTTTGTTAAATAAAGAACTATTTCAAACCATATGACTATTTCAAAAAGTTTAAAAATTCAAATTATGAAATAAAGGATGTGTACAGTAGTTTCTCTCAATTCACTAATAGCATATTTATCTTCAACAACTTGTACTTTGAAGCATTTAAATGCCAGACAACAGTTGCAGTGTATAGTATTTCTAAATGTACATACAAGATGTGTATACTGTATTATCACTTCTTCATTTACAGTGGGAAAGCTTAGAATATTTAATACCCAAGGCAGAAAATGAAAATGGTGGTATAACCCACTTCGAAATATCATTAAATGTGAGGAAAAGCACAGAACTGAATAAATAATCCACTTGCTATCTTTTAATGGTCCTACTAAATGTTAAATCTGTAGCTAGAGGTTATTGATTTCATACTGCTGAATGGTTTAGCTTAAAGGTAATTTTAAAGAATAATATTATTGTGGTATTTAAAAAGTTCCACTGTTATGCTGCACGTGATTGCAACTACAACACTTCAGATTAATTACTGCCAGTTTCCAACATGCCAAAATGATGTAACATGGGATATGTGAGAAAAAGAACAAAGCCCCGTCTTTTTTCTAAACCAGGGTGCCCAAACTACAGCCTGGGGGCCAGTTCCAGCCCCCAACACCAATTCATCCAGCCCACAAAGCCCTGGTTGCTCCTGGAAGCAGAAGTAAAATGTGACAGTACTGGCACATTTTACTTCCACTTCCAGGAGTAACGAGGGCTTTGTGGGCTGGATGAATTGGTGTTGGGGGCCGCATCCGGCCCCGGGTCATAGTGACCAGCTCCCTGAACCACGTGACCGGCCAATGGCCTGAAAAGTTTGGGCACCCCTATTCTAAACCTTCAAGCCCACCAATGGATCATTTTTCTTGTTTCCAAGGAATCATTAATATATAAATCAAGGGTGGCCAAATTACGGCCCGTGGCGCCAAATCATCCATCCCGCACCACCCTTACCGCTACCGGAAATGGAAGTAAAATGTGCCCATGCATGTGCAAAATGCTGCCATAAATGGACCCGCAGCTGTCATAAATGTGTTTACAACAGCCGTGGATAATTTTACTACAGGAGGAACCACATGACTGGCCCACTCAATCATGTGACTGGCCCACGGCGTGAAATGTTTGGGGACCCCTGATATAAATGTTCAGCAAACTGACAGGAATGTACATCCTTATCCACTTTGGGGATCTCTTGGAGAGGACCACTGAACTAGTAAGTAAGTGCAAAATCAGGATTGACACCTTTTGTTAAATTCTGCCAAGATACGCTTCCTTACCGAGGTAAGCTTCTCTTGGGTTCCTCTATTTAATAAATATATAACAGGAACCAACCTCATTCTTTAAAGTAGCCAGGCCTCAAACCCCACTCTCCAGGCAAGCTGGGATGTCTCTATTAGGCTCAGTTTCTGGCCACCTCCTGACTATAGCCAGATGGTGCCCCAGAGGTCCTAAGATAAACCAGAATTAAGAGGTCAATAGCAAGACATTTCCTTCTAGGAAGGGTTGGATATAGAACTGACTCGTATCATATAGTCCAAGCCTGCTTGTCAGAGTCTCCTTTGGGTTGTCCAACTCACAGCCTCATGTGGCCCTCCATCGCCACAACTGTGAGATGGATCTTTTCCCAGAAACCACCTTGCCCAGCTGTGTACCTTCCAGATGAGAGCAAGATTAGAGAAGGTTGTAGCTCCCACCCACAAAGGATGGTGTATGCTCTCCATTCCTGTTGGGTGCCTGGGTATCTTCCTGTCATTTTGGATCATAATCTTCTTAGTTTCTTCTCACTTCTCACCTCGGGCCCCACTTTCATGCCTTTTCTCCCCTTGTTCTTGTCTCTGCCATTGTCTCCATTTCTTCTATGCTCATTTTGCCTCCTCTACATCCTTTCTACTTCATTCACATTTTTACATTCACACTGACTGCTGCAGACAGAAACTAGACATCTGGCTGAGTAGCACCGGTAGCAATGGAAATCGTGGTGGCAAGACTGCAAACCTTATCACAAAATGAAAAGGAAGGGCAAGCAGTGTGCCAAGGGACCTTAGAATACCAGTCCCTTGAAACTGCAGGAAATCACCTTTCTAGTCTTTAATATCACAACTGTTCAGATACCTGGTATGAGCGAAAGAATTTCCCCAAAAAGAAATGTTAATCTAATTCAGCTCTAAATTATATCCCTTCCAATTGATAATGAAAGTCATCTTCTATTTTACGAGAGTCAGACTAAAACACTGTCTAAATACCTAATCACTTTCAGTTCACATGCACTAACTTGGTTTTTCGAATTGGCTAAACCTATTTGAACGCGAGATCAATGTTTATTAATTCTTGCTGACTTCTCAGATTGAAAAATCCTCTGCTTCCATGAAAAAGCAAATCATACTCTTACAGCCAACAAAAACAACACATACATTATCTTCTGGGCATCACATTCAGCAATTAAATGAATGGCAGCAGGGATATAGGTTAATGACCATAATCCTTCCGAACTACTGGAAGCAAAGGAACAAAAACAGTCATTGACAACTTTAACTGAGAACAACAGTTACACACAAAGAAAATACAGATACAAACCCTGAAGGCCACACTGGACAGTGGCCTCCATCTGAACTCACAGTTCAAACACAGCTACATCCTATGTTTATAGTTTAAGTTGAGAAGATGAATTATTCTGCCAATTACTGTCATCCTCCGGTTCTTCTCAAGCAGATAACAAATTATGTACATACTATATCATCATGGGAGAGTAAGGGTTTTAAAACGAAGTGCTGCAACTAAAACATGTCTTATGTAACATTTGATTAAAGCAGTGATGGCGAACCTTTTAGAGACCAGGTGCCCAAACTGCAACCCAAAACCCACTTATTTATCACAGAGTGCCAACACAGCAACAAGGGAGGAAGGAAATGTTCCCACTGGGCTGCTGGGCAGAGGGGCGAGGTGAACTCTGTGCTGAGGGGAGGCAGGAAGCGTTCCCATTGGGCTGCTGGGTAGAGAGGCGGGGCAAACTCCGTGCTGGGGTGACTGCATGGGTACCCACAGAGAGGGCTCTTAGTGCCACCTCTGGCACGTGTGCCATAGGTTCGCCACCACTGGGTTAGAGGGCTTTAAAAATAAGCCTGTCATTTCACCCCTTTCCTTTTATCTCAAGTTTTTCTCTCCCCTTCCACTGTACACATTTTTAAAAGTGCACAATAAAAGGAAATTAATTTGATCTATATGATGTGGAACTCAAAGTTTTAGCAAATTACTTACTACTTGTTGCCATTAGGCTGAACATTACTCTTCTTTCAATTAACATTAAAGGTAATTATTTTACCTTTGTCAGTGGAGTTGTTTTCATCCTCATAAATAACCAGGGAAATGAGTAAGGCACACCAATGTATAGCACACCAATATCTTTCCTGTGGTCCTTTGGGAATTATTAAAATTTAACATTTGATTAATAAGTGACCACTGGGATAATCATAGTATCAAGAAGCGAATGGAATAAGAGGTCAGAGAAAGCCACATTTAATTAAAATAGCAAAGGACAGAACAAAAGATTTCCTGTTGCTTCCCAGATCTCTTTTATCCAATCTGCTACCTGGTAAGAGCTCTATCTCTTTTAAGAAGCAGCTGTCCTGCTTGATAATCCTTTCTATAAAGGAAATATGTCAAGTTACAATCTCTAGAGCTTCATGTTGAAGCTCAAGGGTGGGCGATCCTGGCCATGTGGTTTGACTTCAGCTCTAAAACAGCTAATGGCAAAGGCTAATGTGAGTTGCTGTTCAAGAATACAGTACAGTGGTACTTCATACAACGATTTTAATACGTTCCATGGGGCTCGTTGTTGTACGAAACAATTCATTTAATTTAATAGATTTATATACCGCCCTATCCAAAGGACTTTGGGCGGTGTACACGAAGACCAATATACAGGTAAAACAATTTTTAAAAAACCATAAAAACATAACAATATTACTCCCCCCCCGCTGTGACTTCTATTATCTAAAAACAAATCTAAAATCTAAAAAACCTTTAAAAATTAATTACAAGAGGAGGAAGCCTCAGACAAGCAAAAAAGGGGAGCTTGTTGACAATCCCGGCCCCCAGACACATTTTGCCAAACACGTCTTCAATTCTTTCCTAAATGGTAGCAACTGGGTCTGGAGGCATAGTTCTACTGGGAGAAGGTTCCATAGTGTGGGGGCTACGACCGAGAAGGCCCTTTTCCTTGTGCTGGAGAGGCTAGCCTCCCCAACAGATGGCACCTGAAGGGTGCCCTCTCGGTTTGCTCTTGTGGGACAGGTCGATGTCCTAGGGATGATACGGTCCCTGAGGTATCCTGGTCCGTTACCATGATGGGCTTTAAAGGTGACAACCAGCACCTTGAATTGCACCTGGAGACATAAAGGCAGCCAGTGCAGCTCCCACAGCAGTGGTGAGACACGGGCGAAACGACTATACCCCACCACCGTGTGGGCTGCCGCATTGTGGACCAACTGCAGTCTCCGGATGGTCATCAAGGGCAGCCCCATGTAGAGTGCATTACAATAGTCCAAACGGGAGGTGACCAGGGCCTGGGTGACCATGAGCAGGGCTCCTGTCCAGGAGTGGGCGCACTTGCCCAAAGGCCCTCCTGGCCACGGCCATAACCTGCTCCTGGAGCAGAAGCCGCGAGTCCAAGAGGACCCCCAGGTTGCGCACCAGGTCGGATTGGGGCAACGGTGCCCCATCCCAAACCAGCGGTGATAACTCTTTATGAGGACTGGGTCCCCTCACCCACAGCCACTCAGTCTTGCCGGGATTCAGCTGTAGTCCGTTGTCCCCCATCCAGACCCTAACCACCTCCAGGCAACTGGTCAGGATTTTGACTGCATTACTGGGATCACCACGGGCAGAGATATACAACTGAGTATCATCAGCATACTGATGATATCTCACCCCGTGGGATCGGATGATCTCACCCAGCGGTTTCATGTAGATGTTAAAGAGCAGGGGTGAGAGGACTGAGCCCTGAGGCACCCCACATGTGAGCTGCCTTGGACTCGACACCCCCCACACACACACACACCGACTGGGTCCAGCCACTCAAGAAGGAGAACCAGGACAACACAGTGCCCCGGATCCCCAACCCCTGTAGCCAGTACAGAAAGATACTGTGGTCGACAGTATCAAAAGCCACTGAGAGGTCAAGAAGAGCGAGAATGGAGGGATACCCTCCATCTCGCTCTCGCCAGAGATCATCAAACAGCACGACCAATGCAGTCTCCGTACCATGATCCAGCCTGAAGCCTGACTAGAAAGGGTCTAGATAATCTGCTTCTTCCAGGACCCCCTGGAGCTGCCACGCCACCGCTTTCTCGACAACCTTCCCCAAAAAGGGGAGGTTTGAGACAGGGCGGAAATTAGATGGTATATTCGGATCAAGCAATGTTTTTTTTAGGAGGGGGTGCACCATTGCATGTTTAAGTTGTGGTGGGAATACCCCCACAATGCATGCATTGTATAGCGATTTCCCCTATGGGATGCATAGGACAATGATTTTTTTTGCTAAATGGTTTTTTGTAGGAATCTGATTCATGTAAAGATCTCTTCTCACTCAGTCTCATGAAGCAGCAGTTTATATCATCAGATCTTTTAAGATAGAAACTTAAGAGTCCACGAAGTCCAGCTTCATTAGGCTCAGAGTAAGGAACGAACAGAGAGAGACAGAAAACACGGCTGCAGTCTTTGGCTGAACAAAGGATACTAATCGCTTCTCTTTATTCAAGCAGAGTATCTCAGAAACGAAACTTAACAGAAACAAAACTTAAGGCACAGACAACCAATCAGAAAGTCAGAACCCAAATAAGGAGAGATAAGGAGTGTTGTCTCTCATGCAAGCAAAGAGGCTTTTGTTTACACAATGTGTCAGAGACAGCCAGACGGAAAACAGATACATTCCCACATGTCCTCCTTTTTCATTTAAATTTGAGAGAGGGATGGCTAATCATACCCCTGCATGTCATCATACTCCATAACTACTCCTCCATATACATCATCACTGTCCTCCTGGACATCGTACCCCTCTTGACTCCTGGTACCTTGTTCCGGAGGATGATACCTCATTGAGTACAATTGCCGTCGTGCAAAACTCGATGTCTCCCTTCTACGCAGTGGACATGCGTTACACATAGAAATAAGGTTAGGAATACAATTAATGCAAAAACACAAAGATATAAGGCAGATAATAATAATGAACCCATAAAAGAAAACTAGTCTAAGGACAGATAAATCAGGCAACCAAGAAATCACCCAATTAAAGAGATTAACATCAGTGCGTACATTGTTAGTAATGCTCTCCTGTAAATTCTGAAGCTCTTTCTCAATAGTATTATTCAGATCCTGGAATTTTACCCGACATCCCTGGTTCCCGACCAGTTTACAAAATCCTCCGGATTTTGCTAACAGGTAATCTATGGCCAGTCTGTTCTGCATTTGGTCTTGATGAAGCTCAGTGATTTCCATTTGAAGATCCCGTATGACCCTCCCTGTGGCATTGATTGATTTCTCCAGCCTACAGGTGAGTCCCAAAATGGACCTTCTATTCTCCTGGGAAATGACACCTGGGTATGATCCCAATGTGAGTGCTCCAGTGATAGCACTCCCTATAGCTCTCCCCCAGGAGCTACCATCAGAAAGCTGAACATCGATTATCACTTCATCATTGCAACCAGAACCCATCGGGCCGGCAGTAGCTCTCCGGCGCCGTGCATCTGCCCGAAGCGGCATTTGCACTTGTACGGGTAAGGTAAAATAACCCAATGCTGCACATTGATATTGTCCTGGATGGAAATTCGTGGCAACTCCATTAAAAAAGAACCACATGTTAGGATCCTTGATTTGCCATCCATTGCAAATTGAACCACTATCTATAGCAGAATAATCAGGAGTAAACATAGGAAACACATCATATATATCTTCAATAGTAGTGTTAAACAAGGTATAATTAAGCTTATAAGAACTGTTATAACTACCCCATAACCAAAAATAATCATCACAACCCGTATAATTGCCTACATTCCGCAAAACCGGTTGTGCTTGAGTCCAGTGCTTCCATTTACTATTCCAGACTCCAGAACTATGACAACAGAAACAAAGTCCTTTAGTGTATTTCTTGAAAGTCATGCTTCGCCAGCGGGTGTTGTTAAATTGTTCTGGAGGATTAGAGAAGAGCGTAGACCTATCAACATGTTGCAAATGTCCAATAACCAACTCAGGCGTGTTGAACAATGCCGGAAGAAAGGCCATTTGAGACACTGCCAGTGGATGCTCATAGTATAACGTTGCATTCTTACCATGAACCTCAAACATATAGTTAGCATGACGAAGCCAAAAGTTAGGGTTGCCCCCATGAGTCATTGTTCTTACAGCTGGAAGCACAGTAAAAAAGAAAAGAACAAATGTCAGCACATTTAGTCTACTGGAGAACCACCATCCTGGAGCTGAGTAACCTTCTTCTCTCTCCATGGGCGGATCGCTCCAGCAGGAATCCTTCCACTCAGGATTCCCTTGTTGCCAATAAATGACCAATGGCTTAGGAAGACACTCCCCTAAGAAACAGGAGCATGCCCTGTTATTACTAGTACCATGTAACTAGATATGAAACATGAGTGACATATAACACAAATGCAATATCACAAACCCATTTACATGTGTATGGTACTGAAAACTCTTCCATGTACTTCTGGAGGTACCTTGAGATATGCAGTTTCATAAGACAAAATATAACATAAGCAAAGACAGGTCCCTGCAAGAGAATAAGCAAACATTTAAGCATGAACAAAACATGAACAGTTCTCTTCTTCCTTACATGAAGGAGGTTTCTGTTGCATTCTAGAAAGCATTTCTTACTCCCCAAGTACATGAGTAAGGCATTAAATTTTTTCTTCTCCCACTGGTGTAAATGAAAGAAGCATTCAATAACTTAAAATCAGCATAGCATGGTAACTCAAATACAGTACAAATCTCATTAGAGCATTTCACACTCATAGCATGAGCAGGTTGCTTAAAAAAGGTTTTCAGGTTTTAAAATGCAAACAAAGCCAATTCTTCTTTACAGTCCACACAAACTTTTTTCCTTTTAGTCCAATTAAAATGTCCAAATTAAAAGTCCAAATGTTGATTAAGCTTTCTTCTTAAACACTCTCTTCTCTCCAGCACAGTTCTTGGCATGGCAAAGGTTGAAATTAAGCCATAAATTAAGTCTCACTGACTTCACAAGACAATCCCACACAACCCCCCTTTTCAGCTTTTCTGGCACACACATTCCTTTATGCTCCAGCCACACCCATCTGCATTAAGGCAGGCCGATGAGGTGTGAAGGCACAAAGAACAAATTCTCCAGAAGTTGCAAGTAATTTCACACAGAAGAAAATCACAGGGAATTCCAAGTTGCTTTCCCTGCAATCCTGATGCTTGAAACTTGGGAAAGCTCACTCTGGATCTCTTTGTTTGAGGGTTGGGCAGTTCAAAATCAGCCAAAAACTGTATGTCTTATCCCTCCTTGTATTTTTGCAACAGCCTGCTGTCCATACAGGACGGATCCACGCCCCTTTTCCTCTGCATTTCTTTCATCTGCAGCTTCTGAATCTCAACTTTATGACAAACTGCATCTGTTAGTTTGTACTTGCACCCTTTTCTGGTCTTGGGTTTTGTGCATTCCTCCTTTGGGCCATCCTTCCACTTCTGTAGGATCTTCCTGCCCAAACGTGAGGTATCAAGTTTACTACTCAGCTTCTCCTGCTTTTGTGATGAGGGTTGCTTCACGGGGGGGGGGGCTGAGATCTCCTCTGCTCTTTGAAACACACTCCTTGCTTCCTGCCACTTTGCATGCATTAATAGCTTCAATCTGTGATGAGGTCCCCACCATTTGTTCCCCATCAGCTGGCACTAGTTGTTTTTTAGACTCGGCAGGCAGTATTGCAGCAGAGAACAGGTCTTTTGTAGGGCTAAAAGTGCTTGATTGCTGCAAGGCAGGATATAATGTCCCATCTCCATTTCCACCTCCATCAGGGGGCTTATGCTGTTGTTGCTCATATGATGGAGGGGCAGTTGCCATAGCCCCTCCCTTGTCTGGTGGCAAAAGCTTTGGGAGGGGGCCAGCAAGCCCCTGAGACAACAGAATATTCTTTGGAGTGAGTCTTTGAAGGCAGTCTCTGACTTCCTCCCATGTAAATAGCACTGATACAGAAATTCCATTATGCTTCTGCATTTCTCTCCCAATCTGTTTCCACTGTTTTAAGTCCAAGCATTCATCAAATTTAACCCAAGGACTGATTTTCCCTATAGCTTTGACTAGCTTTTGTATCTCCTTCTCATCAGCCTTTCGCCCATTCATATGCAAAAGATCTGAGATATCTTTACAAAGTTCATGCATTTGCGAAGTTAGCACACACCCCATTTTCACTCACCCTGTTTTATTTCTCAAGCGCTTGATTTATGACCTTCCCGGTCGGACCTTTTGCCTGGTCGTAGGTGAATGAGACCTTGTCCCGGTCGATGAGGTGATAATTAGGTGCTAATTGCTGAAGCAGAATTCAAAGAAGGCTCTCTCATTGTAGTTCAAAGCCTCCCATGGAGCGCCACTTGTAGGAATCTGATTCATGTAAAGATCTCTTCTCACTCAGTCTCATGAAGCAGCAGTTTATATCATCAGATCTTTTAAGATAGAAACTTAAGAGTCCACGAAGTCCAGCTTCATTAGGCTCAGAGTAAGGAACGAACAGAGAGAGACAGAAAACACGGCTGCAGTCTTTGGCTGAACAAAGGATACTAATCGCTTCTCTTTATTCAAGCAGAGTATCTCAGAAACGAAACTTAACAGAAACAAAACTTAAGGCACAAACAACCAATCAGAAAGTCAGAACCCAAATAAGGAGAGATAAGGAGCGTTGTCTCTCATGCAAGCAAAGAGGCTTTTGTTTACACAATGTGTCAGAGACAGCCAGACGGAAAACAGATACATTCCCACAGTTTTTCACATTGAAAAATTGTACGATTTTTCCATACGGAAAATTGTTATGCGGGACGCCATTTCCCCCCCAAAACCTAATTGTTATGCGATTTCGTTGCTGTATGAAGCGATTGTTGTATGAAGTTCCACTGTATTGGAAATGTCATACATTTTCTATTCCTGCTTTAAAACTTTCAAAGGACAGAAAGGGATATAATAGACTTGGGTTATATTTAGCTGTTTTCCTGGCCTTTTCATTTGTCTCCTCTCACCTGCAGCAGAAAACAACAATAAAGGCATAATATGCAGCGGATGGCAGGGAACGGGGACAAAAGGACCGTGCCAAGAAAGTTTCAAGGAGACACTCAAGTTCGGTCCCCCCAATCTGGTGTCCTGTGGGTGTTCTGGACAGCAAATCCCAGCATTTCTGACCAATAGGTATGCTGGCTAAGGCTGATGAACATCGAAGTCCAAACCATCTTGAAGTCAACAGGCCAGGGACAATTAGTCTAGCTATTTAATTTCCCACTACCTTATTTGTTCAAGCTACGATATGAATCTGCATTCTATAGGATGTAGCATTTCTACCACATTTCCCTGAAGCATCCCTAGGAGATTTTTGTAACATATGAAGAGCTGAAAAGTGGAGCACATTACAAATCATTCTTCACATTTAGAGAAGCAAAACCATATCTTGCCTTTCAGGGTGCTAAATTCCTTCTTTCTCTTGCCCCTCAAGGTAAATGGCTACTTCCTTTCATTAAATCAGAAACTAAGATAAGGAAAACCAAGGTTCTCTAAGATATTCTGACAGAAAGCATTATTGTTTTAATGAAAGGAAATGCTTTAAACTGTGTTGTTGTTTTTAAAAAAATATTGACCAAATCTAACTGTCCTAACCATTTTGGACAGAATCCTGTTGATATCACATAACAAAAACCAGAAAGTGACAAGTGACATGTGCAATCTTTTTGGCTATGCACTGCATGCTCAAACATTCTGGGGTGCACAACTGGTTACACACCTAAATGGCTAGGCCAAAATACTTGCCCAATTGCCCTTATGTGAGGTGTATTTTTGACTTATCATTTTGGTCCCAGTTAATGGGACTGAGGTAAATACAGACTCAACAAGTCTTATTTGTTCAATATTTCTGCTTTACTTGGGGCTAACTACAGGATTTGGCTCAATATCATTGTTATTTTTGTTTTGTGTGTTAGAATGCCTAATTTAATAGCAATAGCAATTACAATTATATACCGCCCCACAGCACTTAGTGCACTCTCTGGGTAGTTCACAAGTTAATTAGCATTTTGCCCCCAACATGTTGGATACTCATTTTACCAACTTCAGAAGGATGGAAGGCTGAGTCAACCTTTTGGCTGCAGTACAGCAGTTTAACCACTGCACCACCAGGCAAAAGCCATATTTCTAAAGTACTGTATACAACTAAATCTTTTCATTAGTGAGAAGGCTGCTAGGAAAAATCCTCTAAATATATAGACTAACATATCAGTAATATAGACAACATACACTTCAGGCTGCTCTTTCCATGTTTAGTGTCATGTACCTCCACACAGGAACTGAAGTGGTTAAGATGCTGAACTTGAAGACTAGAAGGTTGGAGTTCGATACCTGAGTACTGCATGACGGCATGAGCGTCTCTCTGTCTCAGCTCCTTGCAACCTAGCAGTTCGAAAGCAAGAAATTGCAAGTAGATAAATAGGTACCACTTCAGTGGGAAGGTAAACAGCGTTCTGTGCACTCCAGTATTGGGGCAAGCATGCCACATGTCCACGGAAACATCTGCAGATGCAGACAGCACTAGCTCTTTGGCTATAAACAGAGATCAACACTGAACTGAGTGGTTTTCAAGCAAGGGCAACCTTTACCATTACCTGAACACATAGTGAGGTGGTTTCTGGAAGCACTTCATTGATACAGTAGATAAGGACAAACAGGATGAAATTTAATCCAGGCAAAACAATGGATCAATGAATGGGTAGAACAATGCTGAGTTTGAAGGAGATATGCAATTGTTACTGCATAAAACTTAACTGAAACAGGCTCAGAACTATCCAGGTCCCATACTGTTCTCTCTACTGTGTTCTCTGCTATTCCAAAAGATAAGAACTTAAACCAATGGATGTGAATTACATCTGCATTCATTTTTATTTTTGTTAACTTGTTTATTTATTTATTTTTTGCACATATATCCAATAAGTTAGGTAAATATCAATTTTCCATTGTTTTGATAAGCTCAAGGAGTGTTCTATTGTGATA
This sequence comes from Bradypodion pumilum, assembly GCA_035047305.1. NCBI lineage: Eukaryota > Metazoa > Chordata > Lepidosauria > Squamata > Chamaeleonidae > Bradypodion > Bradypodion pumilum. The sequence goes on from JAWDJD010000001.1 coordinate 98,095,237, forward strand.
CTGCCAAAAACTAATGCTAAAACAGAAATAACCGATCAATGAAAACAAACAATAAAACGTGCTACTGAAATCAGTGTAGGGATACAAATTAAGCAGTCATATAAGAAAAAAAGATGGCTCTATATTGTAAGAGTTTGACAAACAGAGAGTTGAGTTTAACAAACAGTGAGTTCCTTATTATAACATTCTTTTCCAGTTATATGCAGTTTTAACCTAGTTCATCAATTATATAGCATTACAGCTATGGCATTCATAACCTGAAAATATCTGGAATGGATATTATACCTATATTTTGTTTCTATAATCAGATTTTGAATGAATCTCCTTAGTCTACATTTTTGTAAGAGTTCAACAAAGCATGTCCAAGATTGCTTTTTAATATTTCAATTCCCCCCCATTCCCAATAATTTTCAGTGGTCGTGTGAGATGAACTGGTACGTTTTCTTTATAATTAAAGGTCTTTGCCGGAAAATAAATGAATCCAAAGTCAACACATAAAATATTAAATATGATCAGCAGGGAGTCATAATCCTTTACACATTTTTAACACTTCATTATCAACCACATAATAATTTATTCTCATTAAAATAATAAAGAGTAAAGATTATAACCTACCAGGTTATTTTTAATATAGTCAATGGTGGGATTCAATTTTTTTTACTACCTACTCTGTGGGCATGATATGGTGGGCATGGCCAGGGGGGAAGCCCTGCGTCGCACCCGAATTAGGACTATTGGAAGAAGGTTTATTCATATAAGCAAAATGTATTGTCATTTTGTAGAATCAATGACGAATAGATAAATAAGAGGGCATATACTGTATCATAAATTACCTTTTGAGCTAATCTTGTTATGGCATAATGTGTCTCAAAGAAAAGCTGAAGTGTAAACTAAACATACCTGTCAAGAGCAGCTCCGCAAAATACAGTAAATTACTGCTCATGCGTGAACGCGCATGCTCAGTAACCTGTTTTGTTTGGGCAAGCACACCGTGGACATGCATGCACAGTAACCCCTTTGTGCACGCGCACTGTGGACACGCATGCACAGTAAGCCCTTTCCCTGCTGTTCAAATTCGGTACGGCAGCGAGAAAGGGGAGGCATGAGCGCTGAAAAACGGGAAATCCTGGCCAATACGGGATACTTGACAGGTATGAAATTAAATGGTTTAAGAAAACACTAGCTATTAAAGGTCTTGTGTAAATGAAAAATTATCTTAAAGCATTTCTGCTCACAGGAATAGAGAATATATATGCAGGTCCAGTACTGTTTGAATGTTTTTAAATAATTTAAATGTTTATTTATTTAAATAATAGCAGCACTGCAGTGGCTTAGTGGTTAAGACGCTGAGCTTGGAGACTGGAAGGTCGGGGTTCGATACCCGAGTGCTGCAAGACGGATCTTGGGGACATGAAAGGAGCCTCATTCAGGCATCCCCTGAGCAGAGTTTCTCCAGCAAAAATCTTTTCAACCCAGAGTAATTTCTGACACAAAATTTATTATTTATTTAAATAATTAAAATATTTAATTATATTTATAAATTATAAATAATTAAAAATAAAAATGAATAAAAATATTATAAATTTAAAATATTTAATTTATAAATTAATATTTATAAATTAAAAATATTTAATTAAAACAATTTAATTAAAATATAAATCTTAACCTATAAATCCAAGGGTTCACCGTTGGAACTGGCTATAGGTTGCTATGCCTCGCCCTACTTGCCTGCACTCACCCTTCGTGCACACGGCCAATCTGGGTACGCAGGTCAATGAAGGATTGAAAAAACCGGCAGTGGGGCAACAGCCCCACAAACGCGAAGAAAGGGAAACAACTTCACTTCCCAACATTCCTTGCGCCGTGCCGCACGGGGCAGCGTTCGGAAACGCGCCGCAGCCAATCAAAATAAAACCATTTTAAAAAAACGCAGCACAAACAGAAAGCACCAACCCATTACTAAAAGCCCCAGCGTCCTGCGCGCCATGAGCACGCAGAACGCTGAGGAAACCGGCGCCCGAAAAATTAAAAAGAAAAACAACTCACTGCGTCACAGCCAAGCACACACCAGCCGGCTTTCTATCCCTCCCTGAAGGACCCGACTGGAGTTTCCCCTTTAATATCAGTGGGTGGGGGTTGCGATCCCCCTCTCCGCTGGCTAACCCAGCGTTGGGAGGTTTGTGGGGACAAAAGGGGAATGTTTCCAAAACCCTTCTGGACTCAGGACACCAGGGAGAGGGGATCGATTCCCACCCCCCTCCTTAAAAAAACTCCGTCTTTTCTACTCTTTAAAAACGGAGTTGTTTTAAGGAGGGGGGGAGGGAATCGATCCACTGTGCCTGGTCTACTGGGTCCAGAAGAGTTGGGGGGACATACCTCTTTTGTCCCCACAAACCTCCCAACCCCAGGGGAGCAAGCGGAGAGGGGGGTTGCAAGCCCCATCCACTGATATTAAAGGGGAAACCCCGATCTACTTTCACAACTACACACAAAAAAGCACCATAAAACAATAAAGCCACCCTCCCCACCACCTAACCCACCCTTAATAACCCACAACGACCATGCCCCCCTCCCCACCACCTAGCCCACCCTTCCTAACCCCCAACGACCATGCCCCCCTCCCCACCACCTAGCCCACCCTTCCTAACCCCCAACGACCATGCCCCCCTCCCCACCACCTAGCCCACCCTTCCAAACCCCCAATGACCACGTACCTTCCCCACCACCAAACAAATAATTTTTTTAAAATTACTAAAAACACTCAAACACAGCCAAAAATACACAAAAACAAAAACACCAAAAACAATACGAAGTAAACAAAGACACAATCAAAAACAAAACAAACAGACAAAAAAATACAAACTCCAACCCCCCCTCCCCCCCGCCCACACACACACACAAAGGAAAGAAAACAAGCAAACTTACCAGAACACGTGCTACCTACACCAGGATTGGAAAAGAAATTAATACAGAAAAACCCTACTTACCAGAAGAAGCTCCACCCAGAGGCCAGGAGAGAAACAAAAGTCAAAATACAATAACCCCTACCAGCACCACCTGCTGGCCACAATAGTAAAAACAATTCAAAAACACACAACAGCCCCAAACAAAACACAAACTCACAATTTTACACAAAAGGTCACACCAAAAAAAACAAGTAAAAAAAATTACACTAAACACACTGTCACACAAATCACAAATATATATATGTCAATAAAATACAATATAAACTTTAAAATATCCTGTGCTGAGTTATTATATCATACTTTCTTCTTTTATTAATCCTAAAAAAAACCCAAAAAAGCAGATCACAGTTAATAACAGCCAAGCCAAACAAATTTAACATAAATAAACATTTAAAAAATTAAAATTACAGACTAAGCAATTTTTTTAAAAAAACAACACAATTTAACCTTCCAACACAATGTAACACTATTGCAAAAAAAAAAATGGCTCATTTTTAATTAAAAAACACGGGGGGAAAAGCCCGGCAACGCCGGGCAACCCTTGCTAGTAAATTATAATTATAAATATTTATTTATAATTATTTATAAATATTTCACCTGTAGGCTCCTTACAACTGCATTACTCTATGATTCTATAACATTCATTCTATCAAGCTTTAAAAACAACATACCAGTAGTCTAGCCAATTTCTCAAAATGTCATCCTTTCTAATTCCAAGCCAAAAGCCAATAATGGGTACCATATTTTAAATGAAATAATCTTTTTATTTCTCCTCTAAGCAATCTAACACAACCAGTCAATTTTTCCGTCAGCACTCTTGCCCGTATTTTATCTAAATATCTTCAGAAGGAAGTCCCTGAACATTTTCCCATATTTAAGCAATTTCAATTCTTACAGCCACTACAAGAACCACCAACAACTAAATTCATATTCTCTCCAGTGAATAATGAAAAAAAATAAAGTTTCCTTAGGGACTAACTTTTGTTGTGTTAACTTGCCCAACCAATCTATTATGTCAAAATGATTTAATGTTCAGACAAGAGATCCACATATTTATCCTTTTAAACCACAATTTTTCCAACATATATTTGGTATTGCCTTATTAATTTTATGATTTTTAAGGAACACAAATGCAATTTATGAACTTTAAAAACTACCACCTCCCTACATTTGGCCGATACTGATTTATATGGTTGTGTAGTCCATATTTTTGTCCAATGTGGGACTCTTTCAGAAAAACAACCCTCTGAATTGTACTGTTTTAAATATTTCCTTTTAGCTCATTTTAATATACAGTAAAAACCCCAGGTTACAACCATCTTGGTTTAAGTTTGCTGCAGTTTACAGCAGCAAATCCTATGGAAATGTCGTCCCGGTTTACAAATCTTTAATGTATTTTTTCGGTTTACAATGATCAATTCAGGACCATTTTTAAAAATTTTCAATGCATCCTTATGGATGTTTTGGTTTACAGTTTTTCGGGTTACAACGGAGGATGTTGGAACAGACCTCCGTCGTAACCCGGGGTTTTACTGTATAAAGTTGTTACAGAGTTCTGTACTTTTAATATTCCACTATAAGATAACCTTACATTGTATATGGGATATAAATCTAAACAATAAATGAGTAAACATATACATTAGTGAGGCAAAGGATGGTATTTGGAGGTTCCCCTTAGGTTAGAGTTGCCATATGCCACGGAAAACCGTGAACTTCACGTTTTACAACTGTCCTGCATGGGTCCTTAAAAAACATTGAAAATTCATGGTTTTAAAACCACTTGATTTGGAGGGGGGGAAATCCACACATTTTTCATGCACTTCCATTGGAACCACCAGCAGGTGGCAGCAGTGAGCAGCAGTGAACAAGAAAGAAGGGGTGCACGAGCCTTTTCTTGTGGCGTCGTTTACACAAACAGGACTGAATCAGATCCCGTCTTTGTCCCAGCTCCTGCAAACCTAGCAGTTCGAAAGCAAGAAATGGCAAGTAGATAAATAAGGACCACTTGGGTGGGAAGGTAAACAGCATTCCATGCGTTCCGGTGTCTAATCATGTCTGACACATGACCACGGAAACGTCTGTAGAAGCAGACAACGCTGACTCTTTTGCTTTGAAACAGAGATGAGCACTGAACCCTAGAGTTGGATACGACTGGCTTTCGAGCAAGGGAAACCTTTACTCCTGTCCCGTTTTTGTGAGAGGGAAATATGGTAACCCTACCTCAGGTGCAAAAATGTGTTGGCCCACTAACACTGAATATCCATGAAATTGTATTTGCCATCAAGGAAAGAGTGATGATCAGTCACTGTCAAAAATATAGTCATGTTTGCTGGAGTTCCTTGCGGTAATGCAGAGAACACTGTCGTTGTTTTTGACAAGAACAAAATGCGATTTATCAACTCTGTGCCTCAATTCTGCTCAGTTATGACTAACTCTGCAGAGGAATGTATGTTCTTAAAGCCATTTAAGTTATTTTTGGCTTCCCTTGTCAAATAGATTTTCCTTTCACCACAGCACAATTTACTTAGGCTTATTCAAACCCTGGATATGCTGATACAGCCAAAAGAAAAGAAAAACAGCGATCCTTTCTGTACAAACATGTCTCAGCTGGTAATGATTGCTCAGGCATTAGGGTAGACAGAAACATCAGCACTGGATTAATTTTCAGGAAGTCTGCAAAAGTACAATGGATGGCTTGGTGTATGAAAACCATAAGCATGTGATCATGCAATATAGGGGTGCCCAAACTTTTTGGGCCATGGGCCGATCATGTGGTTCAGGGGGCTGGTCACTATGGCCTGGAGGCCCATACGGGTGCATTACTTCCGCTTCCGGGAGTGACGAGGGCTTCATGGGCCAGATGAATTGGCGTCATGGGCCGGATCCAGCCCCCAGGACATAGTTTGGACACCCCTGATGTAAAATAAACCAGGTACAGTAATGTCAAACCACTGACATTCCACCACCACTAAAAATATAATCACAGAACTATGGCTTGCTGAGCATTCCTGCCCCTCTTATACAAAACTGTCCTCCGATTGTCCAATTCTGTTGTTACAGAAAAAGATGAGAAGTGGAACTGTATCTGATGTTTTTATCATCATCACAACTGAAATACTGTAGTGAAACGCTAGTTGCCCACTTGCTTCTGTTATCAACTATCCTTGTTTCCTCTTTCTTGCCACTTCCATGGCTTTACTTGGGGGGGAGGAATCTGGTAATGTGGCAGCAAAGTCTGGCATCTCGTTCTACCTTCTCAGCAGAGTCAGTCACCACAAAAGAGTCCGTGGTGGAGCTTCTCTTGGCTCTGATGAAAGCTGCAGTAATTTCCACAGTGCTGGCCTCCATTGAAGGTTATAGCATGTGAATGAACACAGTTCAGCTTTCCAACCTGAAGAGACTACTGCAAACTCACAGATCTATTTACACATAGTCCTCCCTCATCTTTTGCCAACCTTTCTAACCCCACAAATGCCTTTCCTCTTTCACAACTACTGAACCAGTTTATTTTATTTATTTATTTTTATTTATTAGTCATATTTATATATGCCGCCCACTCAGGTAGAACCCGACTCAGGGCACCATTACAACAAGTTCTAAAACAGATAAAAACGACTTTTAAAAAACCCATATCCCACCCACTTTAAAAGACCCACCCATCCCACCCACTTTAAAAAGAAGAGAGAGCTCTTAGTTGTTTATATAAGCCAGCAGGCAGGGCCCGTGTTCCCATTTGGGCCCCCCCACTCCTGCCCTGCCAGCCAGGTCTTCAATCCTTTCCTGAAGGGCAGCAATTCTCTTTCAAGTCTTAGTTCTGTTGGCAGGAGGTTCCAGAGGTTTGCTGCGGACACGGAGAAGGCCCTACTTCGGGTGCTGGATAGATGTGCACCCCTAGTTGATGGCACCATCAGAGAGCCCCTCCGGTCCGCTCTGGTTGGATGGGCAGACACTCTTGGGATGATGCGGTCTCTAAGGTATCCTGGCCCACTGCCATATAGGGCTTTAAAGGTCAAAACCAGCACCTTGAATTGCACCCGGAGACAAACTGGTAACCAGTGCAGCTCCCGAAGTAGCAGTGAGGTGCGGGCATATCGTCCGCACCCCATCACCACCCGGGCTGCCGCATTCTGGACCAGCTGCAGCCTCCGAATGGTCGTCAAGGGCAGCCCCATGTAGAGCGCATTACACTAATCTAGTCAGGAAGTGACCAGAGCGTGAGTGACTATAAGCAAGGAGTCCCGATCCAGGAGCGTGCGCAACTGGTGAATCACCCGAAGTTGGGCAAAAGCCCTCCTGGCCACAGCCGCTACCTGTTCTTCTAGCAGCAGCCGCAAGTCCAGAAGGACCCCCAGATTGCGCACCGGGTCTGTCTGGGGCAAAACAGCCCCATCCAGTACCAAAGATGGTAGCTCCCTGGATAACACGGGCCCCCTTATCCATAGCCACTCTGTCTTGCTGGGAGGCCTCGAGGCATCTGGATAGGATTTCAATGGCATCACTGGGGTCCCCACGGGCCGAGATGTACAACTGAGTGTCATCCGCATACTGATGGTACCGCACCCCGTGGGAATAAATGATCTCACCCAGTGGCTTCATGTAGATGTTAAATAGGAGAGGAGAGAGCACCAAACCCTGAGGCACCCCATACTTGAGAAGCCTAGGGCTGGACCTCTCACTCTCCAACCACACCGACTGGGTACGGCCCTCCAGAAAAGAGGAAAACCAGGACAACACAGTGCCCTGGATCCCCAGTTACAGCAATGAGACACAGGGAAAGATGTGGGAATTCAATCAACGTCGAGGATGTTGAGCTCTGACCCCTGGGCCTCACTATTCTCTGGCTGCAGTGCCGACAGAGGACAATGTGGTTTACCTGATTTATTTGTTGTTCTATTACTTGTATTTATTTATCGGGATGTATTGTGCTTTTGATGTTTATCTAATATTTTGTGACACTTTGTGATACTTTGTTAGCCACCCTGAGTCTCATTGCGAGTGGGCGGCATACAAATGGAAACAAATAAATAAATAATAAATTTCCATTGACCTTCACTTTCCTTTGTCCCATAGACTGCTACTGCTCTCAACTAGACTGCTTTCAAGAAGATGGGAGATTATTTTGGATGGGGAAGCTGGTCATGAAGGAAAGCTGAGAATTCTTCCCTGGCTCAGATATAGGTTGGATAATAATATGGGGACTTGTAATACTAAACAGCCAGAAAAGTGCTTATAGGGTAGAAAGACTGAGATGCTTTGTAGGTTGATGGGACAACAACAACAACAAAAATGTGTTCAGGTATTCAGCAGTCATCTTTGTGAAGGCCCAGACAAGAGAGCCACATATCTCATATGGTAAACTGATTCATTTATTAGATCAAACAACTGTTTTTTTAAAATGACCTTTTGCCTCCAGATGTTCTTGGACTTCAATTTCCAGAAGCCCTTATCAGTAGGTGTACTGACTTTATTTAACATACTCCCCAAATAGACAATTTTGTCCACTCTTTTGCTTTCTTGTGTTCCTGCCATTAGCTTGCCATGAGTTGGTGTATTTAGTCTTCTTGGTGTTGAGATCCAAATCATATTCTGCGCTTGAAGCTCTAACTTGATCCATCATCAGCTGAAGATCTGCAAAGTTTGTGGCCAACAACACTGCGTCATCAGCATATTGGATGTTATTCAGGTATTCCACACTAATTTTAATGCCCATGTTTAAATCTGATAGTGCTTCTGAAAAAATACACAATATTCTTTCTTTCTATTGTATCTGACCTTCAAATACTGTGAGATTTGCTAATATCCCTAGGAGCAACATCGTAACTAGGGATAGGCACCAATACAAAAATGATACTAAACAGCCAGAAAAGTGCTTATAGGGTAGAAAGACTGAGATGCTTTGTAGGTTGATGGGACAACAACAACAACAAAAATGTGTTCAGGTATTCAGCAGTCATCTTTGTGAAGGCCCAGACAAGAGAGCCACATATCTCATATGGTAAACTGATTCATTTATTAGATCAAACAACTGGTTTTTTAAAATGACCTTTTGCCTCCAGATGTTCTTGGACATCAATTTCCAGAAGCCCTTATCAGTAGGTGTACTGACTTGGGCTTCTAGTAATTGAAGACCAAGAACATCTGAGGTCCCAAGTTTGTGAAGACCCTGATCTAGACTAATATGAAGTTCATGTGATTATTAACACATTTTTGTACAATTTCCATGCATTCCACTGGGACATAAATGGGAGACTCACTGATGTAAGGGAAGGCTGTACATAGGTTGGGCAAGAATCAGAAAAATAGCAGCATGCTTTTAAATATACTTCAAAACTTCAGTTGAAATTAGCAGAATTATGGTGAGTTTTCTTCCTATTTTCTGTTTTTAAAAGCTTATATAAAATGTGAGTGCTGATTTCTATTCTCCCTCTCTAAAATTAAGCAAACCACCATATGGCTGCTTCTTTGCTAGGCTATAATTTCTTCCTCTCAAATGTTGACTGAGATTCTGGCAGCTCTTCTTTAAACATTTGATATTAAATATAAACAAACAACTCTAGCAATCATTCATATGAAAGATACTCTTCTTTTTATTTCTCCAAAACAGAAGCCTACACAATAACTTAAACTAAATATGAACTCTGACTGTTGAAGTGTAACCTATAATCCACTTGATGGAAGAGTGGAGGGAAAGTGTCAACACCATGAAGAAGCACTGTTTGATTTCTGGCAACTTTGCTAGAACCAGACTAGTGCATAATCAGACATCAAGGGACACAGCAATGTTTCCAAACCATTCCCATCATTCCAAACACAATAGAACCGAACAAATGTAAGGTGCAGCCGCTCAACTAGAAAGCCTGAAAGGACATTCCTCATCACTGCACCACACAACACAAAGTGGAGAGAAAGTGAGCAATCAGTAAGCACAGTGAATGTGCATCTCTTGAAAGGTAGCTTAGAAATATTTGAACAAAAATAAATAGAGCATGTTCCAAAAATCATCATTAGAATCAGCCCTTGGCATGTTTTAACAAATCAGTGGCTGTCATTCACTGATTGGGGGGGGGGGAGCACACAGCTGTGATGGAACACAACGCAACAGGAGGATGAGGCCTACCCCAGTAGAAGTGGCCCTTCACTGTTGTGTACCTGATCACATACACTTCCCTATCTACTCATTCAACAGTTTTTCAAGTGATGAATTTCAAACAAGGACCTGGTGCTAAAGAAATATTCCACAACACAAGAGGAGGGGAAATTATATTGGCTATTATCATGGCAATAGTCTTCCTGTTCTTAACTCCTCGGAACAGTTCTTCTAAGGACATGCCACATGAGTCTCTCAGGTTCTTCAGCCATGAAGTCTGTCTACGTGCAGGGCCTCTCTTCCCAGGGATCTTTCCTTGAAGAACAAGTTGGAGTACAGTATTCTATATTTTAAGTTGTTCCTCATCATACAACCAAGGTGTTGCAGCTTTCTTTGCTTGATGATCTTAAAGAGTCCTTGTTCTTTATCAATTCGGCACAATACTTCTACGTTAGTCACATGGTCAACCCATGATATCCTTAGCAGTTGTCTGTAGATCCACATTTCAAAAGCTTTGATCCTCTTTTCAGGTATTTCAGTCAATGTCCAAGCTTTGCCCTATATAGCAACACTGGGAATACATAACACCTCACTATTTGGATCCTTGTAGATTTAAATTTCTACTGCATAACAAATGTCACATCTTGCTTTTTTTATTTCTATTTTGATCTCTACCTCAGGATCCCAATTTTTATTTAACATACTCCCCAAATAGACAATTTTGTCCACTCTTTCGCTTTCTTTTGTTCCTGCCATTAGCTTGCCATGAGTTGGTGTATTTAGTCTTCTTGGTGTTGAGATCCAAATCATATTCTGCGCTTGAAGCTCTAACTCGATCCATCATCAGCTGAAGATCTGCGTCATCAGCATATCGGATGTTATTCAGGAATTCCAAACTAATTTTAATGCCCATGTTTAAATCTGATAGTGCTTCTGAAAAAATACTCTCCAAATATATATTAAACAGTTTCTGGGATAACACGCAACCTTGTCACACACCTCTGCTCTGTCAGCTGCTCTTCAACACTGTCTTGAGCTGTCCGATTCCAATAAAGGTTGATTCCAATAAATGATTCCAATAAATAATTCAGGTCTTTTATAGTGTGGAGAATCTATTTTTTTCTAAACAAAAAAGGTTTTTACTTATTAGAGCAAAAAAAAAAAAGAAGACAAAAAAAAACCAACTGACTAACATTCATCAAGAAAAGAGTTTTGGGGTGGGGTGGGGACTTGCAGTGCCACACAGAATTCCATTTTTAATTTTTTAACTAAGAGATCTGACTATGGTTATCCTAAAAATGACACAATGTATGTCATGGCCAAAACATGATGTAAATATCTCTGGCAACAGATTGGAATCACTGCTTTGAAAAAGAATTAGCTATGACAAGATTATAGTGTCCTTGTCTACGGGATTATGTGCATTTATTTTGAAAAGATGTATTTCTCCCTGCACACAGGATACCATCTTTTAATAACAGTAAAAGGGGACAGGGGACAAAACAAAAAAGGATTCACAGAGACAAGAGTTCAGCAGAGAATGGATCACAGCAGATGATGCAGCCAAAGCCTCTGACGCCATCAAGTCCTTATCTAAAAGGTCAAGCAGAGCTTTTTCACCTGGTTCTATGACTAGAAGCCATCTTCTCAAATGAGGAAGGGAGAAGGCATGAGGCACTAACAAACCAGAGCTTCCAAAAGATCCTCCAGGGCTTAGACAAAGAAGGGCCCGAAGAGAGGCTGGATTCTGTCTTCAAACCCCAAAAGGCTGGACAGCACTGGTAAGCCAAAACCTAAGCTAGGGGTGCCCCAAATCACAATTTCAGGTCGTGCTGGATGGAGATCCTCATTGGCTAGACTAGAACTAGAACATACTCCCTTAGGATAATGAAAGGCTGGTGAAAGGAAGCTACTGTACATGTCACTATACAGTGGTACCTCGGATAAAGTCCGATTCGGATAAAGTCCGATTCGGATAAAGTCGCGGTTTTCATGCACACGTGATGCATTGCATAAAGTCCAAAACTGCTAAAAATGGACATTATCCGAGGTATTTGGTATAGGAACCTCGAATAACACCCATTTTTGGACGTTATCCGATGCATCGCCCATTTGATTCGGATAAAGCCCAAAATCGGATAAAGTCCAAACTTGTGGAACGGAGTTTGGACATTATCTGAGGTTCTACTGTACCTCCAATTTTTTACTTTTCTTTTTTATACAGTAGAACCCCGTATAACGATCACCCCCATACAGCAATGAAATCACATAGCAATGAGGCTTGGGGGGGGGGGGCGTTCCGCATAGCGATTGTTCCTATGGGAAAATATGTACGATTTTCCAATGGGAAAAACCGCTTAGTGCCAAACATCGTTGTACGGTTTTCCCCATAGGGAAAATCGTTGTATAGATTTCCCCATAGGGAAGATCGTACAACGACAAAAACCGCATAGCGATCAGCTCCGTGGAACCGATTAAAATCGCTATATGGGGTTCTACTGTACTTTCATTTTTTACTTCTGCCAACTCTGAAGAGACAAACGCTGCACAAGCTACATGCCTTCCCCTCCACAAGTAACTGCTTTTGGTGCTGGATATTTGCCCTCTATTTGGTACTAGTCAGACCACATCTGGGGTACTGTGTCCAGTTCTTGACACCACATTTTAAGAAGGATGCTAACAAACTGGAACAGGTTCAGAGGAGAGCAAAAAGGTTGAACAGGGCACTGGAAATCAAATACTATGAGGAAAGACTGAAGAAACTGGGCATGTTTAGCCTTGAGAAAAGGAGACTGAGGGGGAATATGATAGCACTCTTCAAATACTTGAAAGATAGTCATAAAGTGGAGGGGCAGGGTCTGTTCTTAGTCTTTCCAGAGTGCAGGACATGTAATAATGGGCTCAAACTACAGGAAGCCAAATAAAGACTGACCGGGGGGGGGGGATTTACTTGTTGGAGCAGTACAACAATGGAACTGGGAGTTAGTGAGCACTCCAATGCTGGGGGCATTTAAGAGAAAGAGATGCTTTGATTTAGATTCCTGCATTGAGCAAGGGGTTGGACTCGATGGTCTCATAGGTCCCTTCCAACGGAATTATTCTATGACAGGACATTTTAGAGGTAAGTAGCTCTACATGTAGTCACAACACATCAGAAATAACTTGATGGCACATAGCATCTTTGGAGGGTTTTTCTTAATTTCCAATTAAAAGTATAATGTCATGATGGGTGGAAGAGGCACCAAAGCTCTGCTAACATCAAATAAGACCATTCCCAGACACAAACCAAAACCAGGAAGTTCACAAGTAAGCTTCTGAATACTTCTATTTTAAAAACTCTGTGGGCATGTGCACCATCACCCCATCACAGAGTTTGCCCTGACCCTCTGCCCAGTAGCCCAATGGGAATGCTTCCACCCCCCAGCACATAGTTTGCGCCAGCCCTCTGTTTGGTTACTCGGTCTCTAAAAGGTTTGCTATCAGTGCCCTAGAGTTTAGAGAATTTGCAACAGTGCATCAAAACTTTGCAACACAGTTAATAACAGTCAGTGATTTGTCCTTTTGAGAGGCCTTTTTAAAGGATCAATATTTCAACCCTTGCAGCAGGGATTCCTTCTAAATACAGTAAAACCGCAGCTTACGAATGCCCTGGTTTACGTTTGCCACGGTTTACAATGGCAAATTCCTTGCAAATAACATCCCGTTTTACAACATTTTTTCACCTTACAACCGGGAATTAGACAACCAGCGCCATTTTAGACTAAAAAATGGCACCCACCCCCCACCGCTGGAAGTTGCGATTCATTACTTACCACTGTGGAGGCGGAGGCGGCAGCAGAGGCATTGGCATTTTTGCCACTGTTTCCACAGTGTCTGCCACTGCTACCAGTGGGAGACTGTGGGGACCATATCCACTCCATTCTGGCCTTCATCCGAGGTCCCCTAACGGCGCTTCAGCCGGGAACGTGCACCACTCTGGAATTTCCTGGTTATGCGCTGGGCGCCCATGTGCACGTTCCCGGGGGGTTGTATTTTTTAATTATTTTTGGTCTGGTTGCGGCCTCTTTTTTATTTTTCAATGCATTCCTATGGGAAAACCATGCTTCAGTTTATGATTGATCCAGTTTCCAACAAAAGCAGTCAGAACGGACCACAATCGTAAACCAGGGTTTTACCGTAATAATAAAAAAGTGGGACCAACCATCCTCCTTCAAGATAAGCAAGATTTGTGTTTCCACCTTATTTTGTCTGTTTTCACCCTAGGGACATAAAAAGTCATTTGCTTCTGCAAGGGGGACAATGGTTTTGCTTTTTAAAAAATAATAACTTGAAAGCCTTTTGCACAAAAATGTCTCCATATTTAGCACAGAGAAAGAGCAGATTGTCTTCTACATCTGTGCCAAGTTTGGTATTGATCCAAAGCCCAGCTTCAAAGTTACAATTTTTGTTTATTTGGGGAACACTGTTTTTAAAATTACCTTGTAGAAATTTGTTTTGTTCTGCTCCACGATAACATAGCTGCACTTCCATACAGCTATTATAATGGCACCAACATGACTGCAAGAATAAATTGGAGCTTGCTTCTGTTGCCTTTCTACTAAACACATCAGCATCTTGTCTATGCAAATCAAAATCTGAACAGCTCTTCAAAAACTACATCTCTTCTCATATACGGTAGATCAAATTGTGATGGAAGCAACACGTAGAAACCACTTTACCAGGCATGTGAAATTAACTATAATAGTTGTTCTTTCTACAGTTTCCATTTTCATAGTGCACCATACTGCATTCTCTTCTGCTTTAGGAAACAAACCGACTCATTCCCAAATAACTTTGGCCCATTCATGGACATCTGAAAAACCACTGATGATTTGCTGCATTGCTGAACTACTTAATCTACGTTGTCCTCAGGCAACTCTCCATCTAACTAAACCAAGCCAACTCTTTGATTTAATTTATCTTGTACTGCACAATACTTTGACCTCATTCTTTCTACTTCTGAGCGCAACCTTATTGTCTCCTGATAGCTTTCATTGCCCCATTTGTGCCAGCTGCTATAAACAATGGCTGCTGCTGATTTCTACACAACAGCACTGTTTCTGACAACACGTCGTGCTAACTAGCCAGTAGCATCCTATTTTTAAACTGCACTTACAACTTATATTGTTTCACATTTATCCCACAGAATAGCATGTGAATATGCTACAAAAATGAGTAAATGAAAGAAAAGTGCTAATGCTGAAACACATTTTGAAACAGAGCCTTCTGCATGAAATGATATCAGAGAATCACAGAATAATTGAGTTGGGCAGGGCCTGTCATAGTGATGGTGAATCTTGGCATTCCAGATGTTCTTGAACTTCAATTCCCACAAACCCTGATCAGCAGGAGTGCTGACTTGGGCTTCTGGTAATTGAAGTCCAAAAACACCTGGAGTGCCAAGGTTCGCCATCAGTGGACTATGAGGACATTGAGTCCAGCCCCCTGCTCAGTGCAGGAATCAAAGTCAAAGCAGATCTGACAGAAGGTTGTCCAATTTTCTTTTGAATGCCTCCAAAGTTGGAGCACTTATCACCTCCTGAAGTAATTAGCTCCATTTTTGTACTGCTCTGTACAAGACATGTGGCCAGGGGGAAATGGCTCAGTGGTTTCCTCCCTTTGCCCCTTATTTCCTGGATCAATCACAGTTCTTCCCAAAAGTTTTTTTTAAAGTTGCACTTGCCTAAGCAAAACTTCCTGCTTCTCAAAGCCTATCATCTCACCAGTTCCATGCTCTCCTTATGTGATGGTGTCAAATGTCCCAATCACAGTGATATGGGTGTTGGGAAAAAGGAGGAAGATGGGGAAAGGATCCTTCTGAAGAGGAAGCACTCGAGCCATTCACTAACCATCAACAAAATGTACCTCTAGCTCCATTTCTGACACTTTAATATCAGTACAGTACTTCACAAGGAATCAACATGGGAGGAAAAGCATCCCTTCCTTCTCTCTTTTCTTTCCATTTCACCTTCCTATATCTAAATCAATAAATTTTAGTTCTCATTTATTATTAGTCACTATATATAACCATTTAAAACTGAAAAATTAAAAAAGGAAAACATAAAATAAAAATGATTTCAATAGAAAGGTAACCTGCTAATTTTGTCTTCTCATACAGGTGCTTCTGGATTTTTTTAATGTCTATTTTGGCAAATGTCTTTAAATTCATATCTATCACACTGCACTCCTATTAGTGTAAGGAGTTTGAAAGCAAGAAATTGCAAGTAGATAAATAGGTAACACTTCAGCGGAAAGGTAAACAGCGTTCCGTGCATCTAGTCATGCCTGCCATGGAACCACAGAAACGTCTGAAGACGCAGGCACCGCTGGCTCTTTGGCTTTAAATGGAGATGAGCACTGCTCCCTAGGGTTGGATATGACTGGCTTTCGAGCAAGGGAGATCTTGACTGTGAATACCTAGTGTTATATGTGTGAATGGAGAGATGGATAGAATGTTGGGGAAGGAGGAGAGAATGAGTCCAACGTAAGTGTTGTGTCTTTTTGGAATCTTCTTCACTGGCGTGACTACTGGAACTGTCATGATGAGTGCCAAATTTGCTATAACATCAAATACCAAGAACTGGAGGTGGGGAAAGCCCAATTACTTTCAGATAATCTTTTCAACTCTGATTGCTCATTGGAAGGGCAAATAGTAAAGATGAAGCTTAAGTAATTTGGACATCAAATGAGAAGGGAGGACTCACTTGAGAAGGCCTTGATGCTGGGAAAGGTAGAGGGCAAGAGAAGAAGGGGTGTCGAAAGATGTGATGGCTAGATGGTATTGTAGACGCAATGGGCACAGAGCTGGGCGGGCTGAGGAGGATGGTGGAGGACAGAGGTGCCTGGAGGGCAATGGTCGAGAGGGTCGCAAAGGGGCGGAATCGACTGTGCGATTGAACAACAACAAACAACAATATTTTCTTGTTTTTAGGTCTTGTTATATAGCAGTGGTGGGACTGCGGTGGCTCAGTGGTTAAGACGCTGAACTTGACAACTGGAAGGTCGGCAGGTCAGCAGTTTAAGACCCGAGTGCTGTATGATGGAGTGAACTTCCATCTCTGTCCCACTTCTTGCCAACCTAGCATTTCGAAAGCAAGCAATTGCAAGTAGATAAATAGGGACCGCTTCGGTGGGAAGGTAAACAGCGTTCAGTGCACTCCAGTGTCTAGTCATGGCTGCCACATGTCCACGGAAATATCTGCAAACGCAGACAGAGCTGGGTCTTTGGCTATAAAAAGAAATGAGCACTGGACGCTAGAGTTGGATACGACTGGTTTTCGAGAAGGGCGACCTATATAGCAGTGATGGCCAACCTTGGCACGCCAGGTGTTTTTGGACTTAAATTACCAGAAGTCCAAGGCAGCACTCCTGCTGATCACAGCTTCTGAGAACTGAATTTCTAGAACACCTGAAGTGTCAAGGTTCGTCATCACTGCTATATGGGGCTTTTACACCCTAACTAGCATAAGACTACCTTAGAAAAAATGCTACTCCAGAAATTTCATCTAAAGAATGTGGCTCGTTCTACAACTTTTCACACTCATGTCTATGCCATTTTAAAAGAGATCTATAGGAATAAGACATTTTCTAATTTCTGACTCTTATTATGTAACTAATTACTTTGCAGTAAGATTTTATATAGAGACTGTTAGACACACACAGATCACCGCCACAGTTGTGATGTGGAGTTGTCATGTTTTATTGCTTATAATTCTATGCGTAATATCAGAAATGAGAACAGCCTCCAGCTCTTGACATTGTAAGTAACCTGTAGTCAGAGAATCTTTCCTGGGTTAAAAACAACAACAACAACAACAACCATGAGCACAATGAGACTGATATAGTTTTATTTAACAAGGCTTTTACTGGAATTTTTCTATTGTATTTCTATCAGATCAGAAAATATCAAAAATTTAATTTCCCTTGACACTATGAAATACGTTCTAACACACACTCCATGTCCTCATCTACTTGCAGTTTTAACTAATTTGTCTACTTCACTTCTACAATGAGTTGTAACACTGCTCTGTCACTTTCCAGTATGCAAGCTGCAAAGCAGCATATACAGTAGCTTAAAAACAAAAGCAATGGGCTCTATACACATAGGCACTTTATGCAGTGTGATGCCAAATGCTACTGAATATTAGGAAAGCTCAGATACACAACAAAGGAACAGGCACAGCCTTCATTAGATTATGTTTCAATTTGTTGTTTGAACCTATTCTCTTAATCGATCTAAGAGTGCCAAAATTTATTCATTCTTCTTCTTGTGCTGTATCTGATTCCGATTATTGGTGATCAACATAGCAATCAGCAATGAAGACTGTCCTGAGAATATAATGCAGTGACCTTTCATCTGCCTTCTGCATCGCAGCATGACACCCGTACTACTGATCCAGCTCCACACAACTTTTTCTGGTCCTGAGCCCTTTAGGCATGCAAAGTCCTCATCAGTCCCAGTCCAGTATTAATGAAGCTGCTGCCCTTCCCGGTGGACTTCATCAAGGCTGCTAGTCCTCAGAGTTGGCAGGTTAGTTAGCCACCGCCTGACGCTCGGCGTTGAATCGCTGACGGTATGGTCTACTCTATTACCATAGCAGAATAACTTGGCCAGACTTGTACAGGTCATTATTAAACATAAATACTGAATCATCACAGTTCTGGTAGTAGCAGGTGGTAAGGCAATATTCACAATCAGGCTGAAACACATGTAGTGTTACACACCCAACACAAGCAGGGAAGAACTACAGTAAACTTTGGACTTGTACAAACCCTACAATTCTTTCAGAATTGGCTATACAAATTGGAAAATAAAATTAAAAATTAAATTAAATTCTTATCACACAACTGAGAAGAGGAATTTTAAACATAGCTTCCAATGTTGTGTACCACTGGGAACTATTACTTACATGCATCATGATTACTTTGAACAAACCATCCTTAGAAATTAGAACTTGAAACTGGCCCATTTTAATGAAATATAATTATACTAATTACAGTTTATAACTTGAGAAAAGACAACAAACCATATTTAAGGAAAATCAGAAGTTTCTGTCCTCTTCCTCCGTCCAGCCACAGGAGGATAAGAAAATATCAAAGCCATAAGCTTGCTGTGAATCACTCATAGTCACACATAGGATGCTAAACCATACATCAGTGGCTAAAACCTGGTTTAATGGTTTATAATTACATGTCAAGAAAGGGGGGAAATCCCACTAATCTTCCCCCCAAAATATTTCAGGCTATTTCATACCATCTAATTCAGGGGCACCCAAACTTTTCAGGCCATGGGATGGTCACATGGTTCAGGGGCCAGTCACTATGTCCCAGGGGCCAGATACGGCACCCATTGCCAATTCATCCAGCCCGCGAAGCCCTCATCGCTCCTGGAAGCGGAAGTAAAACACGCCCATACGGGTGCATTTTACTTCCGCTTCTGGGAGCGATGAGGGCTTTGCGGGCTGGATGAATTGGCATCAGGGGCCAGATTCGGCCCCTGGGCTGTCATTTGGGCACCCCTGATCTAATTCTTTAGCACATGCATGTTTATCCAGATAAACCCACTCTCTCTAAATCAGACATGTGCCAATCTGTCTGGTTGTGGGAATATTTCTCTATTTGTATACATTCACACTCACTCATGATAGCCACAGGTTTACCTTCAATTTTGCAATATTTGGTTTCCCCCCCTAAATGAAAACTTAATGCTTGGAGTTTACTCACCTCACTGTTGTGACCCCTTAAATTAAAGTTGATGCGCTGCGGTGTGTTTCTATCTCTTCTACAGTGGCTAGAGGTGAAGGTCACGCCTACAACTCCCCTGCCATTGCCTGTGGCCAGCCAGCCTTCTTCATAATAACGCCTCCGGCATACAGGTTTCTCCTTTTCACTTTTAGGAACCCTTCCTTTCCAAGAGAGGCAGAGGATGTTGGAATCGCTGCAGAGAACAGGCCCATGTTCCACTGCTGCATACATGCTTTGCTATGATTTTCCCTTCTGACATAAAAGAGTTATATGTCTAGTGCAGAAAAAGTAAATTGTTTTTTTTTTTATTGATACGGACAAAATCTTAAGACAGATCAGAATACAAGGAGGGAGAAGAAAAGATCAGGTTTTATAAATATCCACCAAATGCATAGTGAAAAATTTCTCTATAAAAATGACAGTTGGCTAAGAAAACATAATGCTTAAAAAATGAAAACAAATCAGGTTCATCTTGATTTGGAGTCATCAGAGGGTACACTTATCCTTTGGAGAAAAAGCTACTGCAGATAGAGGCATTCACAGAAATGGCGAGCTGTCTTTTTGCTCAACTGGATATGATCATCATACAGCCTGAGATTTCCAGTATAACATTATGCAATTCCAGAGACAAAGGTTTGCAGATGTGTAGGTTTCAAGTAACTTAAGGCTTTAAAAAGATTCCCTCCAGTTGGATTTTCATAGCACACAGTCGGGACATTCATTCATCTTTCCCCAAAGCTGCCCTCTGGCATAAATTTTTCTAGTTTCTCCTGCTCTCACCGAAACAGATTGCATAAAGAGGGGAGAGGGGGAAGGCACACGGACTGCGTGAGACCACAAACCAGTTTTCTCGCAGTTAACAACGTGCCAGACTAGACAGAAAAGCCCTTTCTGAACTCAACTGTTTACTGTTCAACCCAACAGTCTTTGCAGTCCAAAAGTAGTCCCATTTCCTTGGCACCTGGCAGCTTCTATACCACCTCTACTGGCATTCAACTTTATCACGGTGTCTAATCTCTTTCTTCAAGACCTACTGCCACACAGAGACGTGAGAACAAAAGCCCCTTTTCATAGAGCAGCTCTTAAAAGTAGACACATTTATTTCAGATGACCTGTGAAGATTCCTCCCAAACACGGAACTGTTTTATAGGTTTGTCTTTTCCCTTTTTTCCATTAAAAGAGAACTGTAGGATAAGCTTTTCAACTTCTAGTTTTGAAAAAAGAAAGTACAAAAACTAAAAGCACACCAAGTGCATTTTTATTCGTTGATCCTGCAGGATTCGAGAAGGAAAAGAAAACAGCCAACTGAAAAGAGATGAGGAGCCCCACAAAAATTTGCAACTTCCACTTCCTTCTATTGTGTTTGGGGTTGTCTCATTTGCTTGGTCGATACACCCTGTCCTTATAGGTGCTTTTTTAGAGCGCAGAGTCATAATTCTAATCAACACATCTGCAGGTGTAAACTATAGTTTTGGGGGAGGGGGGAATATTCCAAATTCCTCAAGGGATTGCGATGGGCAAATATTTATCAGTACTTATACCACATTATCAAGAAACAAGACAAAAATAGGACAGAGAATTAAAAGTAACCGATTCAGTTGCAAAGGTCTGTCTGGGATATCACAGAGCTTCTGAAATTCAACCTCTGGATCAGTGCCACTGTTCCAGCATTCGCTTTCTTCCAGTCATCACCCCACAATTACTTGTCACTACTTATTTGGCAAGCATATTATATTGAACTGAGAAGCACAGGAGGCTTGAACATTATTCCTCTTACAGTGACCACAATATCGATCTCCTTTCCACTCAGACTCTCCCATATATTTCATAGAGGTATTTGTGTCATTTATGTTGTACAGAAGCTGTTGTTCTTCTGCTCCTTAAAATTCCTTTTTCACACCGCAAACCATATGGAAAACTGATCGTTAGTAACAGATGGTATCCCGTGGGCTTTTGATCCTTGTGCTGTCAGGTTGTTCCATCTGACGGTTGAGTTAGTTTCTACCAATTGCACACAATGCCTGAATTAGGTAAGTGCCAGTCTGTCTGGTTGTGGGAATTTTTCTCAATATGTATGTATACATATACACACACAGAAACACACACACACCTACATATGGTGTGCACAGGGTTCCCTTCAGTTTTGCAATTTGAGTTGCATCTGGCTTCAAAGTTTAGCTACAGTAGTCTTTTATGCCGTCTGTCATTCAAAGCTGGGAATCTCTGGATGCTTCCAATTCTGTAAAACAAAAACAAAATAAAATTATATATAGACATGTATCAAAATAGAAGGACCGTACAACTGTGTAAGCTGCAGTACATGACAGTGGGATAGTTCAGTACACTCTACGGTTACAGCATCAAAGAAGTTCAACCATTGCAAACTGATTTTTCACAAGTAATGAAACTTTCCCAACAAGGAAATGACACACGGGAACCTGTGCTGATGTGAATTCTTGCACTGAGAAGAAAGGAACAGATACCATAAGGATAACTGACCCTAAAAGGACCCACTCTGTGCTCCAGGGAGTCTCTAAAATAAAGGTGGGCAACTGTTTGAAGTCAGCGAGGAGCAACTTTAGATTTTTCCAAACCCAACAAAACTGCACTGCCATTGAATCTGTTACCACCTTTTGGAAGTCACTACAGTTGCTGTTGTTTTCCATGGCACCACAGGGTAACAGAGCATTCTCCTGCACAGTGGAGTTCATAGAATTGTGGACCGGAGAGTCTCACAAGTTTTCCACAGGCTGGAGATGCTCTGACCCATAATCTTGGTCACCAATTCAGTGTATCAGGATTGTAGTTACAAAGAAGAGAGAATGGCCACATTCAGCCAACTAATAATAATAATTTCATGGCAGAAATTATTCTGGGTGAAAGGATTTTTGCTGGAGGAACTCTGCTCAGGGGATGCCCAAATGAGGCTTCTTTCCTGTCCCCAAGATCTTTTCCCACCGAAGTCGTCCCTATTTATCTACTTGCAATTTCTTGTTTTCGATCTGCTAGGTTAGCAGAAGCTGGAACAGAGACAGGCACTCATTCCATCATGCAGCAGTCAGGTCTTGAACTGCCAACTTGCCAACCTTCTGGCTAACAAGGCAAGCTTCTTAACCACTGAGCCACCACAGTCCCTTATTCAGCCCACAATGGAACAAAGAACAAAAAAGAAGAGGCCGTTCCTTGTTGATCAAACTTTTGATCTTAAAAAAAATCTAAATAAGCTACACATCAATTACATCTTTTCTTGCTTACGCCATCCTTTTTTTAATTAAAGTAAGTGCATTTGCCTACACAGGCCTGGTGTTGAAAGTGGTTGTTCTAATTGCCTATCTTACTCTCGGTATATTGAAAGAAATGTAAATAGTTTACAAGTGGGAAATGGGAGGGAGAGAAGAGAAACCACGGAAAGGGCATAACAAAGAATTTTCTTTTTCTGGCACTGGGAAGGAAAAAAAAATGACATGTGAAGTTGTAGAAATAATTAGAATGCTAAAGCCTAAAAGATATACCAATAATATCTAGTTTCATCTCATTAAGTCTATGGTTCTGCTGATACAAAATTAGGGCTTCCTAAGAAGACAAATGCAACTACTATATTAATTGTGAACATGTCCCTGATGGAACTTATACCATTTTAATTGGAACAGGAAACACACAGTGGCGTCCAATTATAGCCCCTCAATGATGGATAATTTTTTCTGTCAGCAGAACTGTGAGAGAGCAATTATTTCCTCCCCCCTACACAGCTTCTAGATTTTTAAGAAACTTTTTTTAAAAAAAAAATTAGGGGCAGGACAGAGATGTTCACATTGAGTGAGCTGACTGTCAGTTGCACAGCACAGAATTTCATATGATGCTATGCCAGTACTGTGTCCCCTTCTCATAAAAAATACTGTATGTAAACAGTGGATGCACTGCCCCTGCTATACCACACAATGAGTGATTTACAATGCAGGAAACCAATGATATTAAAATATACTCTGTTCAGACCTTTTGCTTACTTGAACTTACTGGAACCCTGCTACTGACAGGTAGTTAT
Source organism: Bradypodion pumilum (assembly GCA_035047305.1). NCBI lineage: Eukaryota > Metazoa > Chordata > Lepidosauria > Squamata > Chamaeleonidae > Bradypodion > Bradypodion pumilum. The sequence goes on from JAWDJD010000001.1 coordinate 98,119,115, forward strand.
TGTATTAGATATGATATTTTCAGTACTGAGATAATTGCACGTACACTACTTTTCCATTAAACTGTCATTAATTCTGTCTTAATTGTTTCTTTTGATGAGCATCTGAACAGTGTAGCATTCAAAAACCCTGCAAATTTACTGACTGGTTATATCTTAACCTATAAATCCAAGGGTTAACCGTTGGAACTGGCTATAGGTTGCTATGCCTCGCCCTACTTGCCTGCACTCACCCTTCGTGCACACGGCCGATCTGGGTACGCAGGTCAACGAAGGATTGAAAAAACCGGCAGTGGGGCAACAGCCCCACAAACGCGAAGAAAGGGAAACAACTTCACTTCCCAACATTCCTTGCGCCGCGCCAGAGCCAATCAGGCTGAGAGGCTCTCGCACGGGGCAGCGTTCGGAAACGCGCTGCAGCCAATCAAAATAAAACCATTTTAAAAAAACGCAGCACAAACAGAAAGCACCAACCCATTACTACAAGCCCCAGCGTCCTGCGCGCCATGAGCACGCAGAACGCTGAGGAAAACGGCGCCCGAAAAATTAAAAAGAAAAACAACTCACCGTGTCACAGCCAAACACACACCAGCCGGCTTTCTATCCCTCACCCACGGCGCCTGAAGGACCCGACTGGAGTTTCCCCTTTAATATCAGTGGGTGGGGGTTGCGATCCCCCTCTCCACTGGCTACCCTAGGGTTGGGAGGTTTGTGGGAACAAAAGGGGAATGTTTCCCAAACCCTTCTGGACTCAGGACACCAGGGAGAGGGGATCGATTCCCACCCCCCTCCTTAAAAAAACTCCGTCTTTTCTACTCTTTAAAAACGGAGTTGTTTTAAGGAGGGGGGGGGGAGGGAATTGATCCACTGTGCCTGGTCTACTGGGTCCAGAAGAGTTGGGGGGGACATTCCTCTTTTGTCCCCACAAACCTCCCAACCCCAGGGGAGCAAGCAGAGAGGGGGGTCGCAAACCCCACCCACTGATATTAAAGGGGAAACCCCGATCTACTTTCACAACTACACACAAAAAATCCACCATAAAACAATAAAGCCCCCCTCCCCACCACCTAACCCACCCTTACTAACCCCCAACGACCATGCCCCCCTCCCCACCACCTAGCCCAACCTTCCTAACCCCCAACGACCATGCCCCCCTCCACACCACCTAGCCCACCCTTCCTAACCCCCAACGGCCATGCCCCCTCCCCACCACCTAACCCACCCTTCCTAACCCCCAACGACCATGCCCCTCTCCCCACCACCTAGCCCACCCTTCCTAACCCCTAATGACCATGCCCCCCTCCCCACCACCTAACCCACCCTTACTAACCCCCAACGACCATGCCCCCCTCCCCACCACCTAGCCCACCCTTACTAACCCCCAATGACCATGCCCCCCTCCACACCACCTAGCCCACCCTTCCTAACCCCCAACGACCATGCCCCCCTCCCCACCACCTAACCCACCCTTCCTAACCCCCAACGACCATGCCCCTCTCCCCACCACCTAGCCCACCCTTCCTAACCCCCAATGACCATGCCCCCCTCCCCACCACCTAACCCACCCTTCCTAACCCCCAACGACCATGCCCCCCTCCCCACCACCTAACCCACCCTTACTAACCCCCAACGACCATGCCCCCCTCCACACCACCTAGCCCACCCTTCCTAACCCCCAACGACCATGCCCCCCTCCCCACCACCTAGCCCACCCTTCCTAACCCCCAACGACCATGCCCCCCTCCCCACCACCTAGCCCACCCTTCCAAACCCCCAATGACCACGTACCTTCCCCACCACCAAATAAATAATTTTTTAAAAATTACTAAAAACACTCAAACACAGCCAAAAATACACAAAAACAAAAACACCAAAAACAATACGAAGTAAACAAAGACACAATCAAAAACAAAACAAACAGACAAAAAATACAAACTCCAACCCCCTCCCCCCCCGCCCACACACACACACAAAAGAAAGAAAACAAGCACACTTACCAAAACAGGTGCTACCTCCACCAGGACTGGAAAAGAAATGAATACAGAAAGACCCTACTTACCAGAAGAAGCTCCACCCAGAGGCCAGGAGAGAAACAAAAGTCAAAATACAATAACCCCTACCAGCACCACCTGCTGGCCACAATAGTAAAAACAATTCAAAAACACACAACAGTCCCAAACAAAACACAAACTCACAATTTTACACAAAAGGTCACACAAAAAAAAAACAAGTAAAAAAAATTACACTAAACACACTTTCACACAAATCACAAATATATGTCAATAAAATACAATAGAAACTTTAAAAAATCCTGTGCTGAGTTATTATATCATACTTTCTTCTTTTATTAATCCTCAAAAAAAACCAAAAAAGCAGATCACAGTTAATAACAGCCAAGCCAAACAAATTTAACATAAATAAACATTTAAAAAATTGAAATTACAGACTAAGCAATTTTTTTAAAAAAACAACACAATTTAACCTTCCAACACAATGTAACACTATTGCAAAAAAAATTTGGCTCATTTTTAATTAAAAAACACGGGGGGGGGGGAAGCCCGGCAACGCCGGGCAACCCTTGCTAGTACTGTATATTCCCGTTCTGCAGAACCACACTCAATGCTAACAATGGTTAAAAGAATAGCCATTCTATGCATAGCTTCATCCCTTCAACAATACTCTTACTAGTTCTCTTAAAAAAAGGATATCCTGCCTGTCTTTCCTAAGAATTTTACTATATCTCTTATATAGGATTAATAATGATACAGGATTAGTACATTCTACAATCTGATTGTCTCTATGCAGTTGTTAAATGCCCTCATTCATTCTTGTGTTTCTTTGGTTCGATCTGGTGTTAGAAAGATTAGCCAGCAAGGTTGCAGCCCAGGGTACGCCCGATTGTATTCGCAATCTTCAAGGAGGCTCTTTCTGGGTAGCCCAATGCCCTCATGACCAAAAGCTTAAAAATAAAGTCATGCCTGACAATGCGCTAGAGGTGCCCAGGTTCTCACCGAGGGCCGGATTAATGAGATGCATGGCCCAGATTAGGCCCACAGGCCAGCGGCTGTAAAGCCCTGAGCTAGAGTGTTCTTTCCCTCTGCTTTCTCTGTTATAATAATCAATGCCACCTGCAAACTGGCTGAAATCTGAGATCTTTGGAGTTGTTTTTGAACCACACTGGGAACTAAAGTTGGGGGAATGATTGCCCCTTCTCCAGTTCCACCGGCTAAAGAGGTTCTGCCAGCCAAAACACCTTCTTGGAATCTGCTCCAAACATTTACAACACAGTTGTTACACAACTTTTTAAAATTTTTAACAGCAAATCCTATGCATCTCCCTCCCACTCTGTTGGTAAACAAACAGAAATATCAAGTAACTAGCAGAGGATGTCCAGCGTTGCCGGGCTGTTTTAAATGGTGTCGAAAGGTTTTTGTTTTATGTTTATACAAATGAGGTTAGTCTGTAATTGTGATTTTTAAAATGTTTATTTATACGCACGGGCTGTTATAAACTGTGGTTAGCTTTTTTTTTTGGTTTGTTTTTTGGATCAAAAAAGAGGAAAGGATGATATAATTTTGTATAATTATTTTATTTAACCAAATAATGTTTTACTATGTGAAATTTTTTAAATAGTTGTACCTTGGATAATAATTTTAAAAATGTGTAAGTATATGTTTGTTTAAATTTAATATTTTTAAACTGTGTTTAGATGTTTTGACTTGTTTTTGAGTGAAAACTGTATACAGGATTTTAGAAATGTTTGTAATGTATTATTTTGTGATTTATTTCTGTGAATATTTTTGATTGTTTTTTCTCCTGTGGCCTCTGGGTGGGGCTGTTGAGGTTTTCATTGATTTTGACTGTTTTTCTCTACTGGCCTCTGGGTGTCGCTTCTTCCGATAAGTAGTCTCTTTCTTTCCTCATTTCAGTTCTGGTCGTCGTGGAGGAAGGTCATTTGGGTGAAAATGATGCCTTCGCCCTCCCTTGTAAGCGAAACACTTACTGTTAAAGTAAAGGCACCGGGTGGAGCGCCGTCCGGTGCCTTTGCTTTGGGGAGGAATTGTTATGCTTTCAAGGAGGGCCCCCGAAGGCATCAATACCTTCCCCCCTTTGAACTCCCTCTGTTTTTGTGGTTTTTTCCCACCCCGCCTCCACTTTTGTTGAGGCCGGTGGTGGTCTCGGTGTGTCTTCGGCGGGGTAGCATGGAGGAGAGGGAGTCCCTCTCCTCCCCGTTGCTCCATGCATGAACACCGGTGGGTGTTTGCGTGGACTTGTGTTCATGTTGTGGTTTTAATTTTTATTTTTCGTGCACCGGCTTCCTCGGCGTTCTGTGCGCTTATGGCGCGCAGGACACTGGGACTTGTAGTTATGGGTTTGTGGTTTGTGTTTGTGCTGTGTTTTTTAAAAACGGTTTTCTTTTGATAGGCTGCGGCGCGTTTCCGAACGTAACTTGCGCCGAGCCAGAGCCTCTCTGCCTGATTGGCGCAGCACGGCACAAGGAATGTTGGGAAATGAAGTTGTTTCCCTTTTTTCGCATTTGTGGGGCTGTTGCCCCACTGCTGGTTTTCTAAATCCTTCGTTGACCTGCGGACCCAGTTCGCCCGTGTGCACGAATGGTGGGTGCAGGTTAGTAGGGCAAGGCTTAGGAACCTATATGAAGTTCCAATGGTTAACCCTTGGTTTTATAGGTTAAGATAAAGGCCAACAAAACCAGAAGACAACACAGTCTCTGACGCTATTCTTCCACGTCCCAAACAAGGGCATTTCCAAGTTTTAGACCGGCCCTGCATGGTGTAACAGAGCCTGCAGACTGCCTATTGCCCCAAGACAGACAGACAGACAACAACAGACAGAAAGACACGCACACGCACGCACATACACACAGCAAAATAAAATACGACAGAAGAATGCTTTTCTTTAAGAAAGGTTCTAGGAGTGGCAATTCCCCTCTAAAATAAAATGCAACCCCTTTTTGTATCCTTTTTCACATAAAAAGTAAAAGTTTGCAAAATCAGAACTTTCTGTCCACTTCCAGGTCCACATAAAACTCTCTAGAGTGGTCTGATAAGACTCCTGGTGCAGACAGCAGTATCTTTGAAAGGTTCCCATACCCCTGTGGTCTCTCAACAGAAGAGGGTTAGTGTAGGCTTGCAAGTTAAAGCTTTTGAAATAACAGCCAAAGAAATAAGCAGCAACACACTTCAAAATCACAATATGAGATGAACTTCCATTAAAGAGCACATGTGTCTTTTGGCACCAAAACACCAAGGTAGGTTTTCTATTTTTGCATTCCTCCAGCGAATGAAAAGCTGCCAAGAGTTACAGAACTTGTCTGTGTTATTACACAAGTCCCCATGGTGTTACAGATTATCAACAGCTGGCTAGCAGTGTGCAGAAGAGCCCTTCCACTTTTTGTCATCAGCTATCAATCTCATGACTGATCTCATCCAGTGGCGGCTTTGGCATCATCCACAGAAGAAAAAGGAATAGGGGTAGGAAGTATCGGTGGCAGTGGAGAACAACAACAAAAAACTAGACATGGTGAATGAATGAATGAATGAATGAATGGTACCTGAGCCCACAAGGAGCAATGTTTGAAACCATAGCAATATTATTACAAATGCTTTCTACAGCTATAAATTGCAAGCTATGAAACGGAGTTATCTTTCATTATGAAAACCCAAACCCTACATAATAGTGTTTGAATACAATGGATGTAGCCCTGGACCCAAGCAAGGGCCTAAAGTCGGTCCCGCTGGACAGGAGACACTGTCTCTTTTTCCCACATGGGTGGAAACTGGGACCATAATTTTCATCTGTTGGCTATGCAGCTGCCACTTTGGTTGTAACTAACTACTCTGGTATTTGTGTGACTCCTTTCCGTCATGCACATGTATAAACACTTTGGGATGTAAGAGTCCTGGTGACACTGTGGTTAAACTTCTGTATTGTAGCCAGAACATTGTGAGTTTGATCCTGACCAGGACCCAAGGTTGACTCGGCCTTCTATCCTTCTGAAGTAACTAAAATGAGTACCCAGCATGTTGGGGACAAAATGCTAACGACCCTGTAAACCGCCCAGAGAGTGCACTAAGTGCTATGGGGTGGTATAAGTGTAATTGCTATTGCTATTAATTTTCTCAAGGATATAACAAAGTGAAGGGAGTTATTGTTCCACATGATACAATCAGTTGATACAAAAAGTAACACACTGGTCAATGTTTGTTGGATACTACGCAATACATCTGCATTAATGTATTCCAAGCTCTGTTTTTAGGGTCTCCAGGACAATTCTCTCCTCTTGTTTCCTGTCGTCTTATGCAGACAAAGAAAGAGTTCTCTACACTTGTAGACTCATTAAAGGGGTTATATCTCCAGCTCTCAGCAACAGTAAATCATACAATGTGAATTCCAGGGAACGCAGAAAAATTATCCAGCAAAGACACTAGCTTTTTCTGTTGCAAACAAAGCTGCAGGTAGTCAGTTCCTAATTTTTGCATGCAATTGATTAATATTCTAATCAATTCCTCTGATCTATATGACCTGATGGGAGATGTCTGGTTTTGCTTATTAGCATTCCTGAAGCATAGGTCAAAAATATCTTGTTTCTTCAGCCTGTTGCTTTGTACAAAACACTGATGATTTCTGGCGACTATACTGAACAAAACGCTTTGACAACATTGAGACTATTACACCCAACACAAATATGAGATTTTTCTCTGACCAATGGGTAATATCCTAGTTACATATTTTAAAATACTGTACCTGGAACGGCTAGCACTGTCCCTATCGTCTATTGATGGCAGAAAAGCAAATAGCTTCCACAAGAAAAAAATGTAAAAATTAAATTACAGCACCAAAATATTCATAGAAATAATGTAGTAAAGGGTAATCTCTCAAAACATTAAGTACAATATACCCGACAAGCAAAATGCCAATCTGTAAACTGGCTGAGAGAATCATCATTCTTGTCTCTTTTCTTCTCTCCTTTTGTTGTTGTTATTCAGTTGCACAGTCGAGTCCGACCCTTTGCGACCCAATGGACGACTGCATGCCAGACAGTAGTCCCCAGCCAAATAAAAGAGGATTGATGGCAGGTTTAAAACTACAAAATGTCTCTAGAATGAAAGTGGGGTTTCACTTACCAGTGATAACTTTCGTTCTTCGAGTATATAGTTTGTGAATACACACTATTGGGTTATGCGCCTGTGCAGAACATCAATGTTCTGCGCAGGCGCATAACCCAACAGTGGGGATTCAAAAACTATATGAAGGAGAAGGTTGGGTTTCACTTACCAGTGATAACTTTCGTTCTTCACGTATATAGTTTGTGAATCCCCACTATTGGATTATGCACCTGCGCAGAACATCGATGTTCTGCGCAGGTGCATAAACCAATAGTCGGGATTCACAAACTATACGAAAGTGAATGAATGATTGTCTCTAGAACAGGGGTTCTCAACCTACAGCCAATGGGCCAGTCCCGGCCCATGGCACCATTCCATCCAGCCTGCCACCACCCCCAGAAATGGAAGCAGATATGTTTACGTCAGCCTTAAAATGCGCCCGCGGACACGTAAATGTGGAAGTAGCCACATTTACAACAGTTGTAAATGCACTTGCTTCCATTTCTGGGGGTGTTGTCAGGCTCGCTCAGTGCTCCAGGTGGCATAGTCGGTCCCACAGTGTAAAAAGGTTGGCCACCCCTGCTCTAGAACAAAGAAGTGCTTCATCAAGATGGGCCACACTACCATATTTAATGTATGTACTCATGCATGTGTACATGCACACTCATACACATACAAAATGGCTTCTTTTTTCCTTTATGTAAGAGTGTTGCATAGTTGAAAATTATGGACATATAAAAATAGAAATAAAATCTAAAACAAATAAAAATGTTAAAACAATTAGACTATTTTTGCCCAGAAGCAATAGTGTTATCTTAGGCAGAAGGAGACAACAGAACCTTTGGATTGTCCCTCTCGTGCATATACAGTAGGGCAGGGGTATAAGAATACTGCACAATAAAGTCTATGGCTCCTCAAAGGCAGACACAAGCTTTATTATAGCACAGGTTTTCTGTCTCCATTTGACTAATCTTCAGCAAAGGTTGGGGACAGGAAGCCAAGTCTTTGCCCTTGTGGAGAAAGCTATTCTTTTTCCTGTCTCCAAGCAGCTCTGCCAGATGCCGTTGGCTTCACTTTGGCAATCTATATTTGCCTTGGATGAGTCAGCTAAGGGAATTCTGGAGAGGTAGATTTACTATGCAGGTTCCTAACTGCAATATTTTAACATATTAAAGCAACAATATTGGGGAGCACTTTTGTGCGTGTGACAGAGAGAGACAGACCTGAATATGAAGGTGTTTCTCCAACAGCTTTAGTTTTTCTGCTTTAAACAGGATTTCATCCGTTAATGTAAACAAGGAATATGGATTTAAAATTAATATACTCTAGAGATACAAAGGCCAAATGTTTTAACAAGTATTTCACTTTATTTAGAACTGTCTGTCATATTTCTGTAACTTCTTTCCGAATTAACAGCATGCATTGCTATTTAGATCAGTTTATGACACACACTGGGAAATATTAAGCTTTTAATTGATTTATTTTAATAGGCAAAACTACAGAAAATAATGTTTCAAAATCTAGTACATCTAGCTACTTTGACCTGTTAGATCAAATTAACACCTGAAACATAGAACATTCTGCAATTTCAGATTGAAGCAAACAAAAAAAGAAGTGAAAGCCATGATTTCCAGCAATACATCTTAAGTTTTCTTTTAAAATGCAATGAGCCAATGAACGTTAGGCTCTGCATTTGGCACATTTGATGCCAATCGTTTTTTCCAAAAACTAGAGGGAAGCAGTTTACAATGGAATGGAAGAAATATCACTTTAAATGGTAATTTTATATTTCAAATCCTGGCCCCGGCTGGGGCGAAGAGGTCCTCCCCGGCCACTCCACTTGCCGGGACTCTCACCCCCACCCCTTGGACTGAAAAGGTGGGGGCAGGCTGGATGCCGGATGCCACCGCTGCCATGGTTCCTGGCCCCAGCTGGGGTGAAGAGGCCCTCCCCGGCCACTCCACCTGCCGGGACTCTTGCCCTCACTCGGACTTAAAAGGCGGGGGACAGGCTGGATGCCGGACACTGCCGCCGCCGTGGATCCTAGCCCCGGCTGGGGCAAAGTGGCCCTCCCCAGCCACTCTACCTGCTGGGACTCTAGGCCACCACCCCCGGACTTAAAAGGCAGGGGCAGGCTGGACGCTGGACGCCACTGCCGCCATGGTTCCTGGCCCCGGCTGTGGCAAAGAGGCCCTCCACGGCCACTCCACCTGCTGGAACTCTCCCCCCCCCGCCCCCTCAGACTTAAAAGGCGGGGGCAGACTGGATTTCTGTCCTGGGGTAGGGATAGATAGTTGTTCTATTATATTATAGCATACTGTATTGTATTTGGATTGTATTGCTTTGTGATGCTTATTTTTGACGGCTATTGAATATTGTATTGTGTATCTTGACTTGGATCAATTGCAATGTATTTATTTTGTATTGCTGTGTTTGATATTTCTATGCAATGTTTTATATATTGTGAGAAGGCTTTCTTTTTGTTGAAGAAAGCTTTCCTTTTCCTATGTTGTAGGCCGTTTTGAGTGGCACTCGTGCCAGGAAAGCGGGATATAAATAAAAATTGTTGTTGTTGTTGTTGTTGTTATATCAGGTTTCACCACACCCATTATTTTATCAGCATTTTGGTCTATTAAAATAAATACTGTACAAGTGAAATTCCTCTTGCTGAATAGTTGGGAAATGTCACATTACATAGAAGCTAAATAAAGACAGTGTTTCAAGACAAGAGTAATTCATGGTTGTGCCACCTACAGCCCATGGGCCAAATGCAGATATCCATATTGCACTCTAAATTCCTCCCAAACTATGCCTCCTTGCCTTCCTTACTCCAACTTATTTACTGTGTCTTCCTCTGTCCAAGTACAACTCTCATGGAGATAAAAATATACATGTTGGTGAAAGAAAATGTTTAGTGGCAAATTATTCCATCATCATCCCATTCTACACTGAATGAAAATAGGTGTTGTCTTGTAGAGCAGGCCAGCACAAGCCAAGCCTGATGGGCTCAGGTTCTTTTAGGATCTCAAAAACAAGAAACAGGAGGAAGAACATAAGCAAGTAATGCATACCAAGCATGAGTTCCTTCTGCCCCTTCTCTAGCCACCTGGGAGCTTGGGTAGGTGGCAGGGACATTAAATTTCTGGCATTTCTGATGTATGGAGAACTCTTGTTTCTTGTTCAGTTTCAGTTATAATTTGCTTAGAGAGCTGTCTAATAAAACATTTATTTCTTCTCCCACGGAGTGCTTATCGTTTCTGAAATCCCAATAGAACCTGAGCCCATCAGGCTTGGCTTGTGCTGGCCTGCTTGGCAAGACAGGTGTTTGTCATGACTTCAGAAGAGCAGTCCTCTAGCAAAGATGAACCAGGGGAACTGGACACTCCAAAGCCCAGAAGGATCTGCTTGACCTTGCACATTCTGAACCTTCAAAGACTCAGAAGCCTGTGCCCAAAGATCACATGCTCAAGAGCCTGAGCCTGTGGCTTTGAATCCGAGGAAGCGTGACCTCTCAACTCTTGGGAGCAAAGAAAACTGAAGAGCCCAGTAAGAAGTCTCAAGGTAGAGTGCTTGTCTGCAGCAGAAATGAGTAAGTGGTCTTCTATCAAGTGGGTTCTTTCTCCCAGGGTTTTTCTCTTGTCACCTGAACACCCACAGCTCTATACAGGATGGTACTGCAGTAGCACAGCTGAAAATAGCCTTCAGTGAGCTTTGCAAGCTGCTGGAAGAAATTTGACTGACAACTTCTGCCTTGTTTCCAAATCCCTTGCTATGGATTGCCTGGACCTTGTTTGACCATTTATATCCATTCTTGGACTACAACATACAGGTCAAGTATCCCATTTTCCCCGGGAAAACCCCTTATTTTACCCCTCTTCTCGCCCCTCCCATTTTATTAATTTCCCGGTAATATCCCTTTTTTAAAATAAAAAAAAATCCTGACCGGAGCCCTCATAGGCGAAGCTGCATTATGTTTCTCCTGCCACCAGAGGTTGCTGTGGCTTTTCGCTTGTGGAAGGAGAGAGAGAAGATGTGTGTGTGTGTGGGGGGGGGGGCGCTTCTGTAGTTTCTCTTTCATTTCCCCGCCACATGGTCATGGAGGCTTCATTTTTGCTGCTGCTGGTCGGAGCCACCATGGGACGAGAGTCTACTCTAGGTGAGCGATATTTCATATATGGAGATTAACTCCTCAGCCGCTGGGAGGCTTGGAAACTACAGAGGTTGCTTTTTACTTTACTAATTCCCTTCCTTAAGCTGGATCCGACATTCTCAGGTGTTGGTGTTTCAACTGGTTGCAGTGAGGAACAAATAGATTGGTTAATTTGGGGGAATTAATCCCTTGCTCCTCCACCCTAATTGGTGTGTGTGTGTGTCTAGCCACGTGCAGGGTTAGTTCACCCTAGGAGGCTGGTTTACTATTCTGCTCTTTGCTTCCCAGAATTTTTTTTTAATTTAAAATGAGTAAACAAGAAAGAAAACAAAACAAAAGTCCCCCAAGAAGATGGGAAAAGGGTTCTTTGGCCCACACAGCTTTGTGCCCAATACTATCTACAATACCATCTAGCCATCTTATTTTTGGCCACCCCCTTCTTTTGTCCTCCACCTTTCCCAGCATCAAGGCTTTCTCAAGTGAATCCTCATTTGATGTCCAAAGTACTTTACCATCATCTTTACTGTTTGACCTTTAATGAGCAGTCGTGGTTGATTTCTTCTAGGATTGACCTATTTCTAACACCACATTTCAAAGGCATCTATTTTTCTGCGCTCAGCTTTCCTAATGGTCCAGCTCTCACACCTATACATTACCACCGGGAATAAAATTGCTTTGACTATGAAATTTTTTGTTTGCAAGGTGATGCCTCTACTTTTAACTATGTTCCCCAGGTTTCTCATAGCTTGTTTCCTAAGCATCAGTCGCCTTTTTATCACGGCTGCAATCACAATCTGCAGCGATCTTTGATCCTAACAAAGTAAAATCTGCCAGTCGTATCCAACTCTAGGGTGCAGTGCTCATCTCCATTTACAGCCAAAGAGCCAGTGCTGTCTGTGTTTGCAGACATTTTCATGGCCATGTGGCAGGCATGACTAGAGCCCAGCAAGTCACATGGCTATATTTGGTCACACCCACAGATTTGGCCACACCCACAGAGGGGTGTGGCCAAAATTTCCCTTATTTTTAAATCCAAAACTTGACAGGTATGGACTACAATTCTGGATTATACCCTGCCTGGGTATCAGCTACAGTGAGTCTTACAGCTCCTGCATCTCCTACTTTATTCTTCCCAAAGTCTAGGTCAGGACTTTACTAGTCGGAAGCTTTGCGTCCCTTATCCACTGTGGAATTTTACCCACTTCTGGCTTTTGTCCTGCCCAATTTTGGCTTTGGATCCATCTACTGACCTTAGAAGGTTTTGATTAAAGCACTACAAACCATGGCAGTAAAAATATTCCCTGCCTCAGTGCAATCAATACAAAAAGTTGTGGTTCATGCTTTTGTATCCTGTCAAAGCTCAGAACTTCTGCCAATAACCTTTACAAGGTTGCAAGCCTATCAGTTGTCAAAGAAAAGCTGCATACTCAGGAAGATGTTTGGAACGATTGGAATGGCTACTATAGGTTATTCATTTTCATTTTTTCAATATGTTATTATAGTCCAAAAATAGTACCTTAACCTTATTAACTGGCTGGCTGATAACCTAGTTCTGAAGCTTGAAACAAAGCTATCCTCCAGCATCTTTCTACTAGTCTCATTTGCACACTTATTTCAGATCCTAAGATATCCATCCACAATTTGGTTCTTTCCAAATAAGTTAGATGACAGCTTCCATCATTTCCAACCTAGCACATCTGTAATATACATAATAAGAACGTGGTTCTAAGACATAATTGAAGGGATGACAAACACTATGCCAAAAGTTGTTGGCATCAACAGAAGAAAAGGCTAGTAGTAAAGCATTCTGGGTGACATAATTATTTCAATGCTTTCTAAAAGGGTCCAGCTGTTCTTTAGACAAACTGAGCCAACTGTTACTGGCAGCACAGGTTGGGGCAACAGCCACTTCTTGGCCACATAGGCAGTGCTGTATTTAGGATCTGTGGGCGCAGGCCCTACCGGGGAAAGTATTTTTTAAAAAATTAACCTACAAAAACCGCATTTTCAGCAATTATCCAATTAAAAACTGAAAAATAAACGTTTAAAGTTTATTATTAAATTATAGAAAATTTACGTACGACATTCCTATACAGTATTTAGAATTAGATGAATTCATGAGATGATAAAAATGAAAAGAACTGAACATCATTATGGTAATAATACTAGATTAAACGGAAAAATCAAAAAATATTAAAAAACCACTTACTACAACTTTACTTTGCTGTACTGAAAACGTCTTAATATGAAACAGTATGTGCTCATTGTGCTTCGTGAAACTTCCGGCTGGCAGACACTAGGAGGAGATATTCTTGTCGGGCTGGTCAAACACCCAAACACCACATTAAGTTAAACCAAATGCAAATGATAGATGATTACGATCACCAAACGTTTATACTATTTATTTACTAAAACAAAAAACCTGATTTTAAAAATTGACGTAGAATCACATGGTGTGGGCCCCCTTTGTGGTGCGGGCCCATAGGCTGCAGCCTAGGTAGCCTATGCTTAAATCCGGCCCTGCACATAGGTATGTCTTCCAACAGTTAAATATGCTACTGAACCTCTAATGCATTTACTAAACTATCATATGCAATGTTTCCTTGCCAGTGTTGAAGCAAAAGTCAACTGCCAGTCCAATTAATTTCTATATGTACTATGTGGAGGGAGTCACCACCTTGTCCTTTGCCTTGTAAAGCAAATATCTTGTACTACCGTTGCCTTCTGAGCCTCATATAAAGGGGAGAATCATGCGCCTGCTGATGACGACGTCTTTCAGTCTAAGCTACTGCACTGCTAACAAGCTATTGGATCTGTTATTCATTATCGGTAGGAAAAATAAATTATTTTCCAGACCAGAACGTGGCCAAATTGTCCTTAAATGCTTGGTGAGTGCCTCTATATTGACTACTCCTGGTAGATATTTAGAAAGCTTTACAAAGCTAATAGTCTCATAATCCCTTTGCAACAGACAAGCCATTTTTCAGCTTATGGTTCACATTAATACCATGGCAACAATAAGCTTATTTTGCCCCATACAGGGCATAAAGCTCCCAGGACCACATTACAAGTATTTCAACTCATAGAAGAAATACATTTTCATCCACAAAAAGTGCCTGCTGAAACATTTTCTGCCCAGCTGGCAGTCAACAACTGGCATCACTGCTCCTAATCAAGCTCTCGGCTAACTAGGAATATACAGCAGTAGTAGCTCTGCCAAAGAATATTGTATTTCAGTTCCTTTGTGCAAAGCAAGCAATGTGGAAATCATGCAAGTCCTGGTTTATCAGACCACAGCGCCTGTCTGATGAGCAGGAAAGAGACCACGTGCTAGGTGTCTCCATGAGTTCAGAACAGAGATGGAACAGACACCATGGAAAATAGGAAACAACATCCAAAAGAGGGACGGGGAGGGGGGGATACATGAGAAACTTTTTAATGGCTGTAAATCAAGCTACTCATGAGCAAGCTGTTGGGAAAACAGTGCTCTGTGGACGTGATGGTGAATCTTGGCACTCCAGATGTTCTTAGACTTCAATTCACAGAAGCCCAAGCCCCCGTGAATCCACACGAAGGGGTTTACTGCGATTCATCCCGCCCACGCCACCCTCGTTGCTCCCGACAGCGGAAGTAAAACGCGCCCGTATGGAAGAAGGGTTAACCCAGAAGAGTCTTAACCGTATGGGCGCGTTTTACTTCCGCTGCCGGGAGCAACAAGGGTGGCGCGGGCCGGGTGAATCGCAGTAAACCCCTTCGTGTGGATTCACAGGGGCTTGGGTTTCTGGTAATTGAAGTCCAAGAATATCTAGAGTGCCAAGGTTCGCCATCATGGCACTACGGTAAGCATGCTAGGAAAATGTATGCAATGCACATCCAAAGCACTATTTTGGAAGTTTGGAATTTTTTCTCTGTTCTACTGCAAAGAAAACTCAACCAGCTGAAAGATGGTGTTGTACTGGGAATAAGACAGGAGGTGGGGTGCTTTCTTGCATAATTATTAAAGACAACATTTATTACCCAAGAGCGAAAGATATGCAGAAAGCTATTGCTGTTGATTCTACTTAGGCCGATCACCACACACACTCCGTTTCCAAAGACTGATCAATATGATCTTGCCTCTGTTGACTCCAGACTGAATTAATCAGCATATATAGTCGTAAACAGTCAGAAAACAGAAGGTTCTTGGGTAGTTTTTTCAATACTGCTCAACTGATTACAAGCGCTTGCTTCACAATACAGTATGTTCTACTTCTATGATTTCCAAGCATTTTGTTTTCAGTTTCCATTCCTGCTGTGCATACAATAGCAGGCATTGGTTTCTGGTGTTCTATACACAACCTGGAACAGGTTCTTCTAACTAAAGAGTTTTCAGCTTTAGACTGAAAAGATGCACAACCAATTGCATGAGCCTCTTTCTATCCTTTCAACATCAAAGGAATCCACCCGTTTAGGTAAAGGTCACCCTTGCTCGAAAACCAGTTGTATCCAACTCTAGGATTCAGTGCTCATCTCAGTTTATAGTCGAAGAGCTAGCGCTGTCCGCGTCTGCAGACATTTCCATGCCTCAACACCGGAGTGCACGGAACGTTGTTTACATACCCATCGAAGTGGGCTCTATTTATCTACTTGCAATTTCTTGCTTTCAAACTGCTAGGTTGGCAGAAGTAATATGCAAAGTAATATTTAGGCTTCTTACAGTAATAGCCCATGTCTACCTATGACGGGGGGTGGGGGTGGGGACATGAACTATCCAGGATAACAAATGAGTGATGGAACCAAAACAATCTCATTGGAGGCAACCCTCATAAACCTGGTTTTCCCAACTATAATCACTATAGTTTAATAGAAACTGTATTTTTAATCACAAGGTTTTTCTCTTTGCTACCGTCAAGGTTCTTGCTCCTCTTATATATTTTCTCTTTGCACTCTTGCCGGCCAAAGATTGCCTATCTATCCCAAGCCTTCAACTTCTCTATCTTCCCCCAAGTGTTTGTCTTTCTAAGCTGCTTCTTTGCCATGCAGTTGTGCTTTCATAAGTTTTGGATCTCAGTTAAGCGACTGTACCAGTCTTGATGCTCTTATACTGGTTCCAACTTCCACACTACATTTGATGACTTCAATAAAGTAGCAACATCTATATAGAGCCACACTGGTGCTAATAGGACTGGATCTTAGAGAAGGTCTTGGGGCCCAGAGTCTGGTGGTGGGGTAGGACAACCATTCAGAGAGTTGCATATGGAGTCAGAGTCAGTACCTGGGGAAGCATGGGCATGCTGGTGACAACATGGTTTAACATTTCTCCTTGCAGCATCCTTTTTTTAAAAAAAAAATCATACTTCTTCCATGTCTAGGTCAGACATGAAATTCCAAAATGAAGCCACCTTTTGGTGAATTCACTCTGTAGTCCCTTTCACATGACCCAATGTGAGAAAGGCTAGTTGGCACAAGGTGGCCATCGGCTGGGGTACGCCCGGCTGTGGTTCAAAAATACCACAGTTTTAAGGAGGGTCTTTCTATTGAAAGATGAAATAAAGAAACCCCATTTTTATTAGTCTCTAACCATTGGTTGCCCCTGCCCTCTTCATGGTAAAGTACACAAGAGGTACACACTCGCACATCTGCAAAAGCATACATGCATCAATCACTCCCCCCGCCACCGCCACCGCCACCGACTCCCGACAACGCAGAGATCCGATCTCCATAGGAATACATGGCCAGGACCTCCATGAAAAGCTACTCGCCTTTCTGGTACTCCAAGACGGGGAAGCGAACCAAATCCACCTCAGTATTGGAGCGCCTCTAGCATTGACTCAGTAATCAGCAGGGCAGCCGCCTGCTGATCAAACAGTTAGAATGTAGCACATGACGATAAGTGAAAGCAGAAGCCTTGTTAATCCAATCAACATTGGAATGTCAGCTAGTGAAAGTGGGCAGACGGAGCGAAAGGGAATGGAAATAATGTTTAAAAATACATAACTCTTCACAGGGACCACATAGAAAGACTAGGTTGGTTTCTATTGATTGCAAAAAAAAAAGAACAACTTGCTTTTCAACATGACTGCCATGTCAATGTTGAGCACATAATGATGGTATGTATTCTGATGCTTCCAGAGTCCAAGAAATGACCAGGCTTACCTGTGAGACACAGAATACATTACCCTCTCAAAGAGACATAGGTGACAGTCTGACAAACCTGTCAGGAATGTCGCCGGCTATCTGCCTGGATCAAGATTACCATGGACTAATTAGGACTCTGGAATAATCTAATTGTTCCGAAATTAATTCCAGATGAAGGACAATTGCCACTCTGAACAAGGGACAATGACTGTTGCATCTTATCAATGGTGTGACGTTCCTCAACATGCCCAAAGGCATGGCCAACGGGAAGATCATCTCTCTCAGGATATTTGTAAGAGGGCCTGCACCTCAGGGAACCTTTGGAAAGTCAACATGAACTTGTTACTTACCTCTTTAACTTTCGTGGACTCCTTGACCTTCTATGTATTATGTTTATGTGTGCTTACCTTCTATGGATTATGCTTATGTGTACAGTAGAACCCTGCATAGCGAAAAAGATCCATTCCACAAAGCGCTTCGCTATGCGTTTTTTTTTTTGCTATGCGGATCCAATGGGAGATCCCACATAATGAAAAAAACGTTCATTATACGGGGTTTCCATTAAGCAGGGCATACCCCAGTTACCGAAAACCCCGTATAATGGAAAAAAACTGTTATGCGGGGTATCACCATTACATAACGAATGCTTTGTTGTACAAATTTTTCGTTATACAAAGTGTTCGTTATGTGGGGTACCACTGTACTTACCTTCTATGGATTATACTTAGGTGTGCTTATGTAATTGTTCAATCTTTGTTGGTGGTGATAAATGCTTGATTGTATGGTATAATTGTTCAACCTTTGTTGGTTGTGATAAATGCTTTATTGTATGGTGTAACTTCCTGCTCGTATGATTACCTTACCTAAGTGACAGCTGTAGCTAGCCCCTCTTTGTATCCCCATATTCTTAATGTATAAATACACCTGATCCTGAATTGTTTGGGACCAATCCTTGGGGTTTAGAAGGGTGGTCCTGTGAGAAGGAATTTAATTCATTGATATCTCAGGCGCATAATGAAATAAAATCCTTTTTTTCTCACAGTAATTGCCTCCATCTGTTATCTTCTCTGCCAGAGGCACCTAGCATAAAATTAAGGGGAAATACCAGGGAGCTTCCTTTCTAGGCAATCCAGGGTCCACCAACCCCACCTTTGGGGCACATGGAACAGCGGCATCTCCCCTGATGTGGGAACCCAGGAATTTCAGGTATCACTATGTTCCCCTGAACTCATATTAAGGGGGTCAGTTGAGGAGGCATGTACACACTTACAGATACTTGCTTTATTATTTGTATGTTTGCAATATATTCTATTATTCTTTTCTTTGAAAAGACACCACTGATTCATAAGTGTTTTAAACACAACTCAACAGAAGGAAACACTATGTTACTCCCACGGTTGAATGGATGCTGCAATTTAAGAGAATTTCAAATGTAGCTTAGCTGCTCAAACTCAAAGTAGTTCTCTGTTATCAGGGCTGGCAAACAGTTTGTTGTACATGGAACATATCAGGAATCTGCTATAAAGCATGGAATCAAAAGGAATAGGAAGAAAAAGTTATTTATATGCTTCATACTAATACAACATGGTCATCTGATGGGGTGAGTTCTTATATAGTCTGAGATCTAAAATAAATCTAGCTGTACAACTGTAAAGCTGTAGGAGGAAGAAATTACCATATTTGCCGGCGTATAAGTCACATCGGAGTATATTATATTGTTATTATCAAAATAGCACACTATAGGCCACTATATACAGTACAAGATGCACTCCATTTTCCAGTGTATTTTAGGGGGGGGGGTAAGTGGGTCTTATATGCCAGCAAATACGGTATATCATGTATTATCAGCAACATTTTGTTCAGCTAAGGATTTCTAAGCACAGAATACATTTATTCTCAAACAGAGATTTGCTGTGAACTAGCATCACAAATAAACATACATTTCCCTAAAATGGCTATAAACTGAGTCCACCAAGGCCGACAGTATTCTGAGTTATCCGCTGATAACAGTACTACAAATTCATGTAGTCTGCACAAATGCTTCCATCAAGCCACTTGTCAGCATTCAATTATCTGCTTTTATTTCACAAGTTATTATAGTTTACTAAAGATGCACCAACTTTTACTTAGTCTAAACGCAAGACTTATGGTGTGCTTATTTTTTTTGGTCATTATCTTGATGTCCTCTCCCTTTGCTTTTTGTTCTTGTTTCCATTTTTAGTCTAATCCTACTGTATATACTAAGAGAGAGTGAACTCATTCTCCAAGCATCTATCCTATGCAGAGACAGTGACAGCATCCAGTCAAAAGAAGGAGTTACCAGCAACCTGGGATAGGAGAACTACAAGGTACCAGAAGAAACACCATCTACTCTACAAGAGGGGTCCTCAACCTTTTTAAACCGGGGGCCGGTTCATGCCCGCACGGACTGTTCAGGGGGCGGACTGGTGGTCCCACCGCTATCATTGTTGGGGGTGAGTGGTGGGGGCTCAGGTGGTCCCACCACCACCAACACCCTGAACCCCCCCCCCGATGCCAGCAACAACAGGACCACCCCAAGCCCCAACCACTCCACCCCCACTGCTGCTGCCGGCATCCACCCCAAGCTCCACCCATGCCACTTCCCTGCTTACTGGCATAAAGGAACTGCAGAGCACCAAATCATCCAGCCTGCGCCCTCGCTCTAGCCACTGCTTCCGCTTCAGCAGCAGCCGCCTCAATCCTTGTCCCCTCCGCTTGGCTTGGCACGGCACTGTAAAGGAACTTGAATGAAATAGCTATGTAAATAGATTACAGATGTGTTAGAATGATTTACTTTAATCATTCCATTTAAATTGTGAAGAAACGGAACTTGTATTGACTTGCATTGTATTTGCCAGTGCCTTCAATGCCCTATCCCTGGTCAGTCAGGCTGGGGGGCGAGAGAAGCACCTTGGGTTGAGACCGGTGGGTGGCTTAAAGGAACTTTTCTCACCGCCGCCGCCAGTGCCTCCAGTGTCCCCCCCCCCGGTCAGTCAGGCAAGGGGGTGAGAGAAAAACCTTGGGTCGAGGCCAGTGGGCGGCTTAAGGGAACTTTTCTCGCCAGTGCCTCCAACGCCCTCCCCCTGGTCAGCCCGGCCGGGGGGGGGGGGAGAGAGAAACACCTGTGTTGAGGCCGGTGGGTGGCTTAAAAGAATTTTTCCCCCACCGCTAGCGCGGGTGTTCCGAAAATGGCGACGCCACGGGCACCGCAATGCCGTGCCCTACCAGTCCTGTTTACTGTATACTGGACTTTGTTTGGGATTCCTGGATGAGGTTTCTCTTTCATTTTTTGAAATGTTTTAATTGTATTGTATTTCTGATATTTTGTATTGCTGCTTGCCTCTGTTTGATGGGGTTATACTGTTGCCTATTGTAGTTGAATTTCTATTATGTATGATTGACTAATTGAACTATGTAACTATGTATATGTAATATTTGTTTTGTCATTTCATGTCTTATGTAAACCACCTTGAGTCAGCCATTGGTCTGAAAAAGGCGGTATAGAAATATTAAATGAAATGAAAAATGAAAAAAATTAGAATTCCCCATAGAGAATCATTAGATGAGTGCCTCTAGTGGCATTTGAAATCATCTAGGGAACAATTTACCCATGGACACCTCAGTACAGGTTCATACACTTTGAACTCTAGGGTTCATCCACCCAAAAGAGAGGGGGGAGGAAAATAATCCCTAGGTTTCTTGCCAATGTCTGGCCCATCTTAATAAGAAACTCCATAACCGATAAGAAGATGCTTGAAGGTGGGGGATGGATAACCCCGAGATAACAATCTAATCCCAAGGACACTTGAGATTCCTAAAGGGGGAGAGGAGACACCTTTTGGGGATAAAAAGGGACCCCCGGGTTACTTTAAAGAAGAAGAGGAGGAAGGAGACAGACAGAGAAGAGTCATCCAACCATCAGAAGCTTTGAATCATCGCCTGGAAAAGCAGAGAATGGGACTTTGAAGAAATGTGGCCTTCGGGGCCACTCATTGTCTAAGTCGGAGGGACATGGCTGGACTTAGTCATTTTCCCAGCAGCGACTGAAGAAAAACCTCAAGTTTGGGATTAAGCCGAATTTCCAGAGTTGACTCTTAGAAATATTTCTAGCTTGAAGAAGCAGCACTTAGAAACTATCGCGTTTCTTGTTTTCCAGAGTTTAAGTATTGATAGGCTTTGCGCGCCTAGGAAATAGATAGCTAGCGAGAGCTATTTTAGAAGCTTTTTAGCTTAGACGCAGGACCCAGAAATGGAACATTTTACTTTGGATTTTCTGAAATAGATTAGCTGTTTGGCTTTTGCTGTGCTTTGCTTGTTAAAGCAACGATTTGCCTTATGGACATTATTTTACCTTATATTATAATAAACGAGGAGGCCGCACAAGGTCTCTTTTCTAAAGACATTTGGAAGCATTGTGTCCAAGTTTTGTTGTGGTCCTAAGACATGGGATTTAACACCACCTGTTCCTGCTTACAATTACTTCTACGTGCTACCAGATAAATCTTCTACAGCTCGTCTTTGAAGAGCGTGACGGAGGGGAGATAAGGGGGAGCCAACAGGCAGAACGCACAAAGTTCCAGGGCAAGATATTAAGGAGCTGTGGGAGTCCGTAATAGCTCTGAAGCCTGGGAAAAATAATTTTCAGCGGAGCTCTGACCCAGCACCCCTCTCTCCCCCCTTGCAACGATCACCACAGGCATGTTCCTAATGGCACTCTGTAGTAGGGCAGAAATTGTAAGCCTTACAACATCTGCCCTGCTAAAGAGCGCTGGCAGGGGCACGGCAAGCAAAGGGGACAAAGATTGAGGCAGAAGCAGCAGCTGGAGCGAGGGCACATGCCAGATGAGTTGGTGCCATGGGCCAGATACAGCCCACGAGCCGTAGGTTGGGAATTCCTCATTTACAAGTATCAAAAATTGTTCACCTTTCTAAAAAGGAGGGGAAGCCCACTCTATTCAAGCACCCTTCATAGATGACAGGGTAGCCTTGGGCTGTATCTGGCCCCCAGGCCGTAGATTGAGAACCCCGGAATTAGAGGAATGTTTTCACCCTGTATTTTTATAAGGTCCTTCCTTATATGCAGAACACACAGCACACTTTGGGAACTATTATTCTGATTGCACCATGAAAGACTCCAAGCTGTACATACCCTTGACATATAACTGAAATCCTAGTCGAAACAGCACGCGCACAGTATGCAGCAGCTGTCTTGCTCTAAATTAATCCATTCAACAAGAGTATAAAAATTTTCACACATCACATACTGTGGTTTCCCCATGCCCCAGTGGCATGGAACGGCCCACGCAGAGGCCACTTCGGGGGAACGCTCCTTGAGCCGTGGGCTCTGCGGGCAGAGAAATTTAGGGGGGTGGATAAATGATAGGGTTTGATTCACCCAATTTCCTGACCTGACCAGCGGATCTGCTGAGAGAGCGAATAGCTAACCCAGTTACCCATTAGAACAATCACTCATCTCCAAGCTCAACTTTACCCCGGGTGTAAACAGAGGCCATGTTTACCCCTGCCTAATCCCCAAACAATGGTGTTTTCCCCAGTCTGTGTTTGGCCAAGTTAACTAACTTCCCTCTGAGAGATTCCCAATTAACCCGAGCAAACAGGTGATGTGATTTCTGTCAGATGACTGTTTTTGCCACCGTTGCGCTTTTACTCCTATATATGATGATGCCTTTTCCCCAATAAACCACTGATCTTATCCTCCTCCATGCTGCCTTGTATCGTTTCTTGATCAGTCTCCTCCGGGACCTCCGGCCCTCTGCGGCCCCGATTCCTACATCTGGTGACCCCGAGATGTGATCTACTCGTGAGTAAGAGCGGTCTTCCTCAGAGTAGCGATCACACGGTCCGGTTCTGCGCTTGAACCGTGTCCGAATCATCCCGGAGGACAGCGCGGCACTCCGCCCGGCAGCCAGCCGAGCGGAGGGACGGCCTGCGGTGAGGCAGTCCAAAGAGGCATCCTACAGCGTGCTCCCGGCTTTCGCGGCGGCTTGCAGGTTACGGAAAAACGCGTTCCGCTCAGGGCAGCTGTGAGCCCCTGACAGCGCAGTGGCCACCGAGGGCCCGTGGCCGCAGTCCACGCTCCGAGCTCTACCCAGAAAGCGACGTCGCCAGAACCTGTTGCCTGCCAAAGACGCGTCGACTCGTCCCGAGAGGACCCAATCGCAGGTAATATGGGGACCTGTCCTCAGCGACAGCGTCCATCCGCTAGCCAAAGAACTCGTGAGGGAGAGTTCAAGATCCTGGCCAGGATATTTAATTTGCGTTTTCACAGCGGGGAGCTAGCGAGACTTTTGGTGTACCTAGGGGAACACTGCCTGCTTTACCCAGAAGTAGGTACGTTAACCCTCGAGCTCTGGGATCAGATAGGAGACTGCATTCAGCAACCCCCGAAAGCTCCAGGAGGCGTAATTCGCACATGGAGAAAGTGTAGGAAGCTCTTAGCGGAGATAGAGCCAGTCCGGGTAGAGGCCAAAGAACCCCCAAATCTGCCAGAAGCGCCAGCCGAGCCAACGGCGCCTACGGCGCTCTATCCGTCACTCCAATTTAGGCAGGGTAGCGTAGGGAGCTTTCCCCCGGTGACAGCTGCAGACGTCACCGGTGGAATGCAAGGAATGAGGAGCGCAGGCGCTTCTCTGACAGCAACGGGTTCCCGAGTTACCAAAAGTCCCCTTCAGAGTACAATTGAAGAGGAGATTAGGAAGGGGGAGTTGCCAGCAGAAGAACTAGCTGAGCTTAGTCAGATATGTCCCATCCGCATGGAAATGGACGCGCTCACAGGCGCCCAGCAGATAATTCATTCCCCAGTTCTGTATAAGCTTCTCATGGCCATACGGAAAGCCATCTCAGAAACAGGGCTCCAAAGTCATTTTACAAGGGGCACGCTTCAGCAAGTGTGCGAGAACACCATGTGGATTCCCCATGACTGGAAAGCCGTCATGCGGATGATGCTCAACCCTAGCCAGTACTTAATTTGGGACAGCGAGTTTCGCCTAGAGGCGCAGACGAGGGCCGCCAGGATGGGAGGCGCAGTACTTCCTGACCAGTTATATGGTTCAGGTGCCTTCGAGCCCATCGATGCCCAAATCAACTTGCCTCTTGCCACTCTCCAGATGTCGGCCGAGGCCGCCTTCAGGGCGTTTTTCAAAGTCCCAGCAACTGGCAAAGCGGCTAAAAATTACACCGCTATCAAGCAGGGAGCCCAAGAACCCTATATGGACTTCATCAATCGCCTGGAGGAAGCAATTAGCAGGCAGATTGATAACGAGCAAGCCCAGCAAGAGCTCATGATGAAGTTAGCCAAAGACAATGCCAACTTAGACTGCCGTAAAATCCTGCAGTCACTAGGCAATCGTCCCGACTTGACACTCACGGACATGATTAGAGCTTGCGCCGACGTTGGCACAGAATCCTACAAGATGGGATTGCTAGCGGCAGCGGTGCAAGGGGGTAAGAGACCAAAAGGAAAGACCCAAGGAGCGTGTCACAATTGTGGCAAGGTTGGTCACTTCGCTAGGGAGTGCCGATCCAAGGGAGGCGGACAAAAGTCCGGCCGTTCCAAGGCTCCGAAAACCCAGTGTCCGAAGTGCAAAAGAGGCTACCATTGGGCCCGAGACTGTCCGGATTCGGGAAACCGGAACGCGGGCATGTCTCTGGCCCCGGTCCAAACAGAGGCTTCCCTCAGCTCACCAGAGCTAGACTAGATCCCAGTCCCACTCCAGGCATCGCGAGGGCACAGGCCAGCCCCAAGGGTAGTACAGGGTTAGACTTGACTTGTCAGGCGGACGTTACATGTGACCTGCCAGGCACGGTCTACCTGGTGGACTCCCAGTACATGGGTCCACTGCCCAAGGGCTTTATAGGTTTAGTTTTGCCCCGCAGTGTAGCAGGAGCACGCGGAATTCTTGTAATTCCAGGAGTCGTTGACTCCAATTTTTCAGGCGTTCTCCAGGTTCAGTTGTGGACTCACCTGCCCCAGACACTTCACAAAGGAGACACCTTAGCGCAACTGATCATGGTTCCTTGTCACTCGCCAGCAGATAGCCAGGGAAGGCTCAGTGACAGCTCCGAGTCCCGGTCAGAGGACCGCTCGAGCGCCAGTGAGGCAGTACAAGGATACCAGGTCTTAGCGACAGTGGAGACCAACATTGAGTGGAAACAGCGCCCGGTTATCGAGGTATTTCTGAATAATAGAATATTCTCAGGCTTATTAGATACCGGAGCAGATGTGAGCGTGATAAGCAGGGGCCAGTGGCCAAGGGAGTGGGCCATTGAGCCGGTCTCCGATGTGTGGGGGGTAGGCGGCATTCAGGAAGCGTTCAGAAGCCGAGAGTGGGTGACAGTCACGATTCCAAAGGCTGACGGCACGGCGATCATTCGGCCGCACATTCTTGACGTGCACATCAACCTTTGGGGGCGAGACATCTTACAACAGTACGGTGCTACGCTTACCTTTGGGTAATGGCGTTGCCACTTAAGTGGCTCACCGACACGCCGGTCTGGGTAAAACAATGGCCGGTAGTGGGGGAGAAATTAGTCGCCCTTAAGCAGCTAGTTAAAGAGCAACTAGATGCAGGACACATAGAGCAGTCCACGAGTCCATGGAATTCGCCAATTTTTGTGATTAAGAAGAAGTCGGGGAAGTGGCGACTCCTCCACGATCTCAGAGAGATCAATAAATGCATTCAGCCAATGGGTCCGCTCCAATGCGGCATCCCGAATCCGAACATGATTCCCGAGGGGTGGGAGATCCTGGTCGTAGATCTCAAGGATTGCTTTTATACAATTCCCTTAGACCCCCGGGACCGGGAAAGGTTTGCCTTTACGGTGCCAGTTGTGAACCACAGTGAGCCTACGCAGCGTTACACGTGGAGATTTTTGCCACAGGGCATGCTCAATTCGCCCACCCTGTGCCAAATTTATGTTCACAACGCACTGGCAAGGTTTCGAAGCCTTTACCCAAAAGCTATAGTTTGCCATTTTATGGACGACATCTTGGTTGCGATGCCGCAACTCGGCAGCGAAATATTTTCTGACCTCCAGGCCAGCCTGGGGGACAAAGGTTTACTCATTGCCCCAGAGAAAGTGCAGAGAACCGAGCCCTTCTCATACTTGGGTCATCGGCTTCTCCACTCTTTCGCTGCACCAGTTTTGCCTCAGATCAATTTACAGGACTCAGTCACCCTGGTAGAATTGCAGCAGGTTTTAGGGAACATCAATTGGGCCAGACCGTATTTTCGTTTGGATACGGATCTTTTGAAGCCGCTCTTCTCGCTGCTAACTTTAGGTAAGCAGCCGGCAGACCGGATACACATTTCTCGAGAAGCGCACTTAGCTCTCGAAAAAGTGAACCAAGTTCTCAGCCAGCGATGGGTAGATAGGATCACCCCAGGGCCATATGCTCCGATCTTGAATTTGTACATCGTACGGTCAGGATCCATGTTCACTGGAGCGCTCGGCGTAGATGCTGAGAAAGGGGCGAGTATCGTGGAGTGGGTGTACCTTCCGAACACCTCTTCACGAAACATCGTTCCTCCCCAAGAACTGGTCTCCGCGGTGGTTTACCGCGGACGGTTGAGAGCTAGGGACATTTCAGGGCATGATTTGGCCAAAATCGTAGTCCCGTTCACCAAGGAACAAGTTCAGCAATTAATGCAGCTCGGTGACTCACTTCCGATAGCTTTGGAAGGATTCACCGGATGCTTGGCATACCACTTGCCAAAGGACCCCAGACTTGTCTCACTTCAGACGCAGACAGTTAGCTTATTTGAGTTGCTTTCGCTGGTTCCACTTCAGGGGGCCAGGACAGTTTTTACTGATGGTGGTTGGACATACGGTGTCTTGACCTGGCAGGAGGGCCAAGCTTGGCGCATGCTGTTAACCCTTCCACAAAAGTCCGCACAGCGGGCAGAGTTGGCAGCGGTGAACCTTCCCTTGCGCACCTTCGCCAAGGAACGCTTAAACATCATTACGGACAGCATGTACGTTAGGAATTTGCTTCACAGTCTACCGGGAGCATACATCACTCCCGCGATAGACAAGAATCTGCTTAGCCTGTTTCTCACTGCTCAATTTCATTTGCGAAACCGCATGGAGCCGCTCTATATTGCCCACATCCGAAGTCATCAGGACCTCCCGGGTCCGATTTCCGTGGGCAATAGCAGAGCGGACGCGGCGGCAAAGGAAATTCAGCAACGTTCAGTTTTGGGTGTTTTTACTACGCCAATCCAGAGCCATGCTTTCTTTCACCAAAATGCCAAGGCACTTGCCAGACAGTTCAATCTGCCACTTTCTCAGGCCCAGGGCATAGTTCGCTCTTGCCAGCATTGTGCAGGGGCACCAGGGGGGCCCTCGTGGGGGGTCAACCCACGAGGGACGGAGGCCAATCAGGTGTGGCAAATGGACGTCACGCATGTCCCGCAGTTTGGCAGATGGCAGTACATGCACGTTTGCATAGATACTTTTTCACAATTCGTTTGGGCAACGGCGCAAAAAGGGGAGACTGCTTCCCACGTGGAGCAGCACCTCCTTTCCTGCATTGCAGCCATGGGCAAACCTCGGCACGTGAAAACCGATAACGCCCCATCCTACAGCTCTAGGCAGCTGGCCACCTTCATGGCCACTTGGGATATTCAGCATACTTTTGGCGTTCCTTACAATCCGCAGGGGCAAGCGATTGTGGAACGGGTCAATCGGACGCTCAAGTCCTATATTGACAAACAAACAGAAAGGGGGGAGCCACCAGCCCTCCCCAAGTCACAGGCTCAGGCACAGCATTGTCCGAATAAGGTATTGTTCACTTACAATCACCTTAATGTTTTTTCCGATTGCACGCCGCAGGAGAAGCACTTCCGCTGTTCGGAAGCTCTCCCGCGACCGATGGTCCGATACCGAGTGCCACCGGACCCTTCCTGGAGGGGCCCGGCGCCACTCATAACCTGGAGGAGAGGGTATGCTGCAGTTATGTCTCCTACAGGTGTCGTTTGGATTCCAGCTCGGTGTGTCAAGCCTCACTTGGAACCACATGGCGTGGACCCAGGCCGACCCGAGTCCGGTCCCGGAGATGGAGGATCTCACCCTGACCGACAAGACCCATCGGAGGAGACGGCCACGGACAGCGCCGAAGATCACCTGGGGGATGATCAAGGCCCTTTGCAGTGAGGCCGAGGACGCCCTCCAACGCGAGGAGAAGGAGCCGACACCGGAGAACCTCACGGCTGCAGTCTTCGCCCGAATTCACGCCAACACCATGGCAGCCATCATCCTCCTGACCCTCTCCCTACTTGTGGGGGGAGGCGTTCAGGCCGCCCCACTTGGGGCCAGCGGCTTGATACCAGACGGAGACCTTTCCGCCCGGATGCATTATAACCTATGGGAAAGGTTGGCGGGTCTCGTCAACCAGTCCGATTTTTGCCTGAAGCAGGACATTGGTTCTGCCTCAATTCTGAGCACCTGTCTCATCCCAGTGTGCCACACTCTAGACGCGCACGCCAGGGATGGCGACTGGCTGCTGAAGAGGATTTTCGGACCGCACCTCCCTGCGAGTTTTGCAGCCTACGCTCGCTGGGGGGGATTGCGGTCCACCATGACTTTGCCGGCTGACGCAGCCACTCTTCACACCCCGCGAGTGGCGGCCAGCCCGAACTCTACTTGTGCTCGAATGGTCGGCTGCGCTGCAGTTGGCCGAACTCAGCGCCGCTGCTTCGATACCGGCAGCAGCAACTGGACTTGTGATAAACCAGAGACACTTGGTTCAATGTATGCCCATGTTACGTTACCATCTGGTTGGTTCTTCACATGTAATCAGTATACTTTTAACTACATTCCCGCAAATGTATCAGACTCCACATGTTGCCTAAGTCGGTTGACACTGTTACTCCCTACTAAGGATATGATCACCCCAAGCACAATTGTTTCAAATGTTTCAGCACCCATAAGGCACACTCGTACCACCCAGTTAGACAGCTCATGTGATAGCAGCTTTAGAGTTTTGAGTCCAGCCGAATATGTCTCGCTGGCAGTCAGCATAGTCGGCGTGCCAGCCTTAGCCGTCGGCAACGCTCGGAGGATTATTTATTTATTTATTTATTTATTAATCACATTTGTATATGCCGCCCACTCAGGCAGAACCCGACTCAGGGCGGCATTACAACACACTAAAAATACATAAAAAACATTACAAAATCTTATAAAACCACCCAATAAAACCCACATCCCCCCCCTTTTTTTTAAAAACCCGTATCCCACTCACCCAACCCACCCACCGCACAAGAAGGATGAAGAGAAAGTTCTTATAAAAACCAGCCGGCGGGGACCACAGTCCCGTTCGGGCCCCACACCTGCCCTGCCAGCCAGGTCTTCAGTCCTTTCCTGAAGGGCAGCAGTTCTCTTTGAAGTCTTAGTTCCGCTGGTAGGAGGTTCCAGAGGGTTGGTGCGGACACGGAGAAGGCCCTCCTTCGGGTGCTAGATAAATGTGCACCCCTCGTTGATGGCACCATTAGAGAGCCTCTCCGGTCCGCTCTGGTTGGACGGGCAGTCACTCTTGGGACGATGCGGTCTCTAAGGTATCCTGGCCCCCTGCCATATAGGGCTTTAAAGGTCAAAACCAGCACCTTAAATTGCACCCGGAGACAAACTGGTAACCAGTGCAGCTCCCGAAGCAGCGGTGAGGCATGGGCATATCGCCCACACCCCATCACCACCCGGGCCGCCGCATTCTGGACCAGCTGCAGCCTCCGAATGGTCGTCAAGGGCAGCCCCATGTAGAGCGCATTGCAATAATCTAGTCGGGAAGTAACCAGAGCATGAGTGACCATAAGCAAGGAGTCCCGGTCCAGGAGCGTGCGCAATTGGCGAATCACCCGAAGTTGGGCAAAGGCCCCCCTGGCCACAGCCGCCACTTGTTCTTCTAGCAGCAGCCGTGAGTCCAGAAGGACCCCCAAGTTGCGCACTGGGTCTGTCTGGGGCAAAACAGCCCCATCCAATACCAAAGATGGTAGCTCCTTGGATAACATGGGGCCCCTTATCCACAGCCACTCTGTCTTGCTGGGATTCAGCCGAAGCCCATTGGCCCCCATCCAGACCCCAACGGCTTCCAGGCATCCGGATAGGACTTCAACAGCATCACTGGGGTCCCCACGGGCCGAGATGTACAACTGAGTATCATCCGCGTACTGATGGTACCGCACCCCGTGGGAACGAATGATCTCACCCAGCGGCTTCATGTAGATGTTAAATAAGAGAGGAGAGAGCACAGATCCCTGCGGCACCCCGTACTTGAGAAGCCTAGGGCTGGACCTCTCACTCTCTAACCACACCGACTGGGTACGGCCCTCCAGAAAAGAGGAAAACCAGGACAACACAGTGCCCTGGATCCCCAATCCTTTGAGCCGTTCCAGCAGGATACCGTGGTCGACGGTATCGAAGGCCGCTGAGAGGTCAAGAAGAGCAAGGACGGATGGATAACCCCCGTCCCGCTCCCGCCAGAGATCATCCATCAGTGCGACCAATGCCGTCTCCGTTCCATATCCGGGCCTGAACCCCGATTGAAAAGGGTCTAGATAATCCGCTTCCTCCAGGACACCCTGCAGCTGGCGCGCCACCGCCTTCTCCAAAACCTTACCCAAAAAGGGCAGGTTGGAGACCGGCCTGTAGTTGTTAAGGACAGCTGGGTCGAGGGACGTTTTCTTCAGGAGGGGGCGCACCAAGGCATGTTTTAACTGTGCCGGAAATACCCCCTCCCGTAACGAAGCATTTATTATCCCCCCGACCCAGCCCCCTGTTACCCCCCTGGATGCTTTCACTAACCAGGTGGGACAGGGGTCCAGAGGACATGTAGTGGCACGAACATCTGCAAGGAGCCTGTCCACTTCATCAGGGACAACAGGCTCAAACCGATCCCAGATCGTACAGCAAGACTGTGCTCCGGCACCCCCCCGACCCTCCCCATCCACGCCAGGATTCAATCCTGAACGAATCCGATCGATTTTCTCCACCAGATGGTCAGCAAAGTCCTCAGCCGAACCCTGCCAACCGGGCGCCGATCCCCCTCTACCGAGGAGCGACCTGGTCACCCTGAACAGGGCGGCTGGGCGATTATCAGCGGAGGCAATAAGGGTGGTGAAGTATTGCCGCCTCACCACCCCCATCGCCACTAGGTAGGCCCTAATAGCGGCTCTAGCTAGTGTCCAATCGGAGTCATCCTGGGTCTTCACCCAGCGGCGCTCTAGGCGTCTCTTTGCCCGTTTGAGTTCCCGTAGTTCCTCTGTGAACCACGGAGATGACCTAACCCCACGGGCGCGGAGAGGCCGCAGTGGCGCGATTTCATCCAAGGCAACTATTGTCGACCTATTCCACAAGTCGACGAGTGCCTCGGGTGAATCGTGTAGCCGATCCAGAGGAACATCCCCCAGTTCCCTCTGGAAACCATCTGGATCCATTAGTTGCCGAGGGCGGACCATTTTAATAGGCCCTGCCTCCCTACGATGAAGTGTCGCCCCCAGGAAGTCAAGAGTCACCAGGTAGTGATCCGACCATGGCACAGGTGAGATGGCTAAATCCTGTAATCTCAGGTCACTCTGCCACTGCTCCGACAGAAAAACTAAGTCTGGCATGTGGCCGCTGCCCCTGGTCGGGCCCCGAACTACCTGAGTCAGGCCCATGGCTGCCATGGAAGCCATGAACTCCCTTGCCACCTCAGAAGCCACCCCCAACGATGGCAAATTGAAGTCCCCCAGAACCATAAGTCTCGGGAACTCCAACGCCAGCATCGAGGCGGCCTCGAGGAGCTCAGGCAGGGCGTCCCTTACCCTGCAAGGGGGCAGGTACAGGAGCAAGATCCCCAACTGACCCTTGGGGCCCAGCCGTAGAAGCAGGGCCTCACAACCAGACACTTGTGGAGCAGTGGCCCTAGCAACTTCCAAAGACTCCCTGGCAACAATGGCGACACCACCGCCCCTCCCCTCACCTCTAGGCTGGTGCCAAATACCGAACCCAGCTGGACACATGTCCGAAAGAGGTACTCCATCCTCAGGTGTCAGCCAGGTTTCGGTGATGCATGCCAAGTCGGCCCGCCCATCCTGGATGGTATCTTGAATCAGGGGGGCCTTATTACAAACCGACCTGGCATTCACCAGCAGCAGCCTAAGGGCGGGGTCACTCCGGATCTGCTGCTCAGGACCCAGAGATGCACCTGCAGGGCTGGAATGAGGGACCGCACTTAAACATCGGGCCCGCATTCCCCGGGTGCGGCCCGCCCCACGGTACCCGCCATACCGGCCCATGCCCGTCACTACACCTATAATACTCTCCGGAACCTCCCCAGACGGAATGCTGCCCCTTCTTCCTGGCTGGCAAGGCCAACACTCTCTCTTCCCTCCCCCTCCGCCATCCCCCCCCCCGATACCAACACCGAGCATAATTTCCGGGCCTCCGGCGGCGCCTCTCCTTTAAACCCCCCAACAGGCAGGTTCCAAAGGGAGGCAGGACACACCTGCCACCCATTCCCGGGCCGAATAGCGTGGGCCCCCGGGTAGAGGCAGCGCCTCTTTATCTCCCCGCCGATGAAGGGGGCGGGGAGAGCGCGGCGGCGGCGGCGGCGTTGGCGGCGGCGTCTTTCTTCGGGGCCTCCCGGGCCACGGGAGGCCCCCCTCATCTCCCCGCCGATGGTGGGGGCGGGGAGAGCGCGGCGGCGTCGGCGGCGTTGGCGGCGGCGTCTTTCCTCGGGGCCTCCCGGGCCACGGGAGGCTCCCCTTATCTCCCCGCCGGTGGTGGGGGCGGGGAGAGCGCGGCGGCGTCGGCGGCGTTGTCTTTCTTCGGGGGCCCCCGAGCCACGGGAGGCCCCCCTCATCTCCCCGCCGATGGTGGGGGCGGGGAGAGCGCGGCGGCGTCGGCAGCGTTGGCGGCGGCGTCTTTCCTCGGGGCCTCCCGGGCCACGGGAGGCCCCCCTTATCTCCCCGCCGGTGGTGTGGGCGGGGAGAGCGCGGCGGCGTCGGCGGCGTTGGCGGCGGCGTCTTTCCTCGGGGCCTCCCGGGCCACGGGAGGCCCCCCTTATCTCCCCGCCGGTGGTGTGGGCGGGGAGAGCGCGGCGGCGTCGGCGGCATTGGCGGCGGCGTCTTTCCTCGGGGCCTCCCGGGCCACGGGAGGCCCCCCTTATCTCCCCGCCGGTGGTGTGGGCGGGGAGAGCGCGGCGGCGTCGGCGGCGTTGGCGGCGGCGTCTTTCCTCGGGGCCTCCCGGGCCACGGGAGGCCCCCCTTATCTCCCCGCCGGTGGTGTGGGCGGGGAGAGCGCGGCGGCGTCGGCGGCATTGGCGGCGGCGTCTTTCCTCGGGGCCTCCCGGGCCACGGGAGGCCCCCCTTATCTCCCCGCCGGTGGTGTGGGCGGGGAGAGCGCGGCGGCGTCGGCGGCATTGGCGGCGGCGTCTTTCCTCGGGGCCTCCCGGGCCACGGGAGGCCCCCCTTATCTCCCCGCCGGTGGTGTGGGCGGGGAGAGCGCGGCGGCGTCGGCGTCGATTAGTCGATTGGCTTGCGGATTAGCCAAAGCCATCAACCACACCTCCTCGGCGATCGCGCTGCTCAACCAGGAGCAGGCGGAGCTTCGCCATGCCATACTTGACAATAGAGCAGCTATAGACTACCTCTTAATGCTGCATCATTTGGGTTGCGAATCTTTCCATGGTATGTGTTGTTTCAACCTTACTGATAATTCCCGCAGAGTGCAGAATCAGCTCACAAACCTCCACACCATAGTCCAGGGCATCAGAGAGGGCCCTGCATGGGGAGACTGGTGGAGCTCATTGTGGAGCTGGATGTGGTCATGGATTCCATGGGGGTGGCTTCAGACGGTACTTAAGGTGGTCGTGGGGGTAGTCCTGCTAGGCATAGCAGTCTGCTGCTTGGCGCAATGTATCCCCTCACTGATATTTAAGTGCCGCCCCAAGAAGGAACCCCGAAGCGTCATTCCCGCTCAGCAGCTGATGCCTCTCCTACGCAGAGTCGCCAGTCAGGTCCTTAAATGAAATTAAAAGGGGAGATGTGGTTTCCCCATGCCCCAGTGGTATGGAACGGCCCACGCAGAGGCCACTTCGGGGGAACGCTCCTTGAGCCGTGGGCTCTGCGGGCAGAGAAATTTAGGGGGGTGGATAAATGATAGGGTTTGATTCACCCAATTTCCTGACCTGACCAGCGGATCTGCTGAGAGAGCGAATAGCTAACCCAGTTACCCATTAGAACAATCACTCATCTCCAAGCTCAACTTTACCCCGGGTGTAAACAGAGGCCATGTTTACCCCTGCCTAATCCCCAAACAATGGTGTTTTCCCCAGTCTGTGTTTGGCCAAGTTAACTAACTTCCCTCTGAGAGATTCCCAATTAACCCGAGCAAACAGGTGATGTGATTTCTGTCAGATGACTGTTTTTGCCACCGTTGCGCTTTTACTCCTATATATGATGATGCCTTTTTCCCAATAAACCACTGATCTTATCCTCCTCCATGCTGCCTCGTATCGTTTCTTGATTAGTCTCCTCCGGGACCTCCGGCCCTCTGCGGCCCCGATTCCTACAACATACCTTGATGAAACCCCTCACTCTGTTTCTAAATTAAAGTGAATTGTATCCTTTTGTGCTCGAACGTCATTCTAGTTTGTAAAGTGCCACTTCCTTGGCCAGCTGTGGTAACTAAGAGTCACCTGCATGCAAGAAGGAAAAGATCTCGTCTGTAAATGGAATGGACTGTTTATTTCAGGCTGCCAACGTGGGTTTACAGAGGCAGGAGTGTTGGTAAAAGTGAGTTGTGGTTAGAAAGTTTTCTAAGCATCATGCAGGTTATTTTCTTTCAAATCTGCCTCTAAAATAATAGGCTTCATACTATATCTTCGTCTTAACGTTTTTTTCAATAAATTTCTACAAATAAAAGGTAAATTTCAATACTAAACATCCTTTCTAGATTAACAGCCCCCTCTAAAGTTTGCAGCCTGGAAAATAGCATTTCCCATTATGCCTTAGGAAAGATGATTTAGTACAGTGAAACCTCGCATAAAGAGCGCCTCGCTTAGAGACTAATTTGCTTAAAGAGCAGAATTTTCTCTGAATGGTCACCTCGCTTAACAACAAAAACCAACCAAAAACTCGCTTAACAACTAAATCGGTGTTCGCAATCCCCACACACACACCAGAAGTCAC
This sequence comes from Bradypodion pumilum, assembly GCA_035047305.1. Taxonomy (NCBI): domain Eukaryota; kingdom Metazoa; phylum Chordata; class Lepidosauria; order Squamata; family Chamaeleonidae; genus Bradypodion; species Bradypodion pumilum. The sequence continues at coordinate 98,154,718 of JAWDJD010000001.1, forward strand.
AAATGGTCACTTACAATGGTGTTTTGTTTAAAGAGCAAACTCGCTTAAAGAGCAATCCTGTGGAACGAATTATTCTCTTTAAGCGAGGTACCACTGTACTTAGATGTTGTTGTTGTTGTTGTTTTAGACTCTATGGTAAAGGTTTCCCTTGCTTGAAAGCTAGTCGTATCCGACTCTTGGGTTCAGTGCTCATCTGTTTCAAAGCCGAAGAGCCAGCGCTGTCTGCTTCTGCAGACATTTCCGTGGTCATGTGGCAGGCATGACTAGACACCGGAGCTCACGGAATGCTGTTACCTTCTCATTGAAGTGGTCCCTATTTATCTACTTGCAATGTCTTGCTTTCGAACTGCTAGGTTGGCAGGAGCTGGGACAAAGACGGGAGCTCATTCCGTCCTGCAGTACTCGGGAATCGAACTGCTGACCTTCCACCTCCCAGACAACGTCTTAGCCACTTGAGCCACTGCAGTTTAACATCAAGAGATATACTCTAAAGTGGAACCTCGGTTAACAAATTCAATGCGTTCTTCGGGACCTTTTGTAGTACAAAAAAATTGTAAAGCAAATTTCCCATTGGAATGCACTGAATGCCATTTCCCATAGGAATGCATTGAAAACCAATTAATCCATTCTGGGGGAAAATTATTAACCAAGCCACTATTTTCTATGGATTTCCTTTTGTTATGTGATTTTTGTGTTTACCGAGCCATTTGTTAAGCAAGGTTCCACTGTAATGGAAATGTAGTTGCTAAAAGGAAGGCAGCTGTATGTATGGAACTATACTATTAGATAAAGGTAAAGGTCTCCCTTGCTTGAAAGCCAATTGTCTCTGACTCTAGGGGGCGGTGCTCATCTTCCTTTACACCCAAAGAGCCAGCACTTTCTGTATCTGCAGGCGTTTCCATGGTCGTGTGGCAGGCATGACTAGACACTAGAGCACATGGAGTGCTGTTAACTTCCCACCACTGGTACCTATTTATCTACTTGCAATTTCTTGCTTTCAAACTGCTAGGTTGGCAGGAATTGGGACAGATCATCGAAGCTCACTCCGTCCTGCAGCACTTGAGTCTTGAACCACTGACCTGCTGACCTTCCAGTCATTGAGTTCAGCATCTTAACCACCAAACCACCACAGTCCCATTCTATTAGAAAGACCAACAATATGTCAAAACACAGAGAAAGAAGGACAGAGAGTGTACATATGCAAAAGCTTGGCACAGTGAGCCAAGTGAAAGGACAGTTGGCAGCAACTACCCATTGAAGAGTACTTAATTAAATTCACATGACTCAATCCCCCCCTCGCTGCGCAGCACACAGTTTTGCTCAATTTCCCCACCTCATGCAGTCTTCTAAAGGCAGTTGCAAAATAATCTGTCACAAAAGGTAGGGAAAAGTGGACCTGCCGCCTACGCTGTAAATTGAATTTTGAATTCCATTTCCTAGAGCAAAAGTTGCAAGTCAAAATCTCAAAATATCTCTCTCAGTGATTCCAAAATAAACTCAACATAGTTCATGCCAAGGGAGGTATGCAAAAAAAACAACAACCTGGCTATCTGCCATCTGTTCTCCCTGTCCAAACCAGAAAATTTAGAATGCAAAATACAGATTCCATTTGGTTTGCCATCTTCCAAGTGCAAGACAAGATCTCCGGCACATGCACACATGTGAATGCACATGACCTACAATCTAATATTCTCCACTTTACCCATCCAGTTTGTTTGTTTGTTTTGTGTTTGTTTGTTTGTTTGTTTTACCTAGGCACAAAAACCTTGCATACAATTCCTCAATTGGGAATAATTCAGGACTCTCTCAAAGAGATTCCCTTTTCTATTTTCAAAATAAGAAAAAGAGGTGATATTGAGATCGCAACCAATGATGAACCCACAGAAGGGAGAGGGGCTGGATTCCAGCAAAAGGCAGTTTGATTTCAACAACCTGCCATCTTCAGTTCATTCTCACTTACGGTGACCCTTCTGAGGGTTGGAAGTGGTTTACAGCTCCCTTTTTCTAGGGCTGTGCTGGAACTGTGTCACTTGCCCAAGACCACAGGGAGGGCCGGGGTCTTCTTCTACAAGGCAAAGTAGTGAATAAAACTCTAGACCAGGGGCTCACAACCTATGGCCCATGGGCCAGACCCAGTCTGCGGTGGCAAATCATCCGGCCCATGGAGACAACCCCGGAAGCGGAAGCATTTACGACAGCCGTAAATGCGCCCACGCCTGTGAAAACATGCCTGCCACAGTTTACGGCAGCGTCTACGGTGGGGGGGGGACCATGTGCCCGACCCGCTCAGCTGTCTGAGGGAGCATGGTCCGGCCTGTGGCATGTAAAGTTTGAGAAACCCTGCTCTAGACCTCTGGCTCAACAACCAGGTTGGTACCCAAGTTACTGAGCTATCCAGATTTCAAGAGTTTCTTCTGCAAAAATCCTTTCAACCCAGAATAATTTCTGACACAAAATTATTATTATTATTATAAGGTAAAGGTGACCCTTGCTTGAAAGCCAGTCGTATCCGACTCTAGGGTTTAGTGCTCATCTCTGTTTCATAGCCGAAGAGCCAGCGTTGTCTGCTTCTGCAGATGTTTCCATGGTCATGTGGCAGGCACACGGAACGCTGTTTACCTTCCCACGAACGTGGTCCCTATTTATCTACCTGCAATTTCTTTTGAACTGCTAGGTTGGCAGGAGCTGGGACAAAAACAGGAGCTCATTCCATCCTGCAGTACTCGGGTATTGAACTGCTGACCTCCCGCCTTCCGGTCAGTGTCTTAACCACTTGAGCCACCTACACAACTATAAAATGTTGGAGCCAGGGCCATATTCTCCCATACAACACAGTACCCAAATAGACTGCTTACTACTCACTTCTCTGCGCTAACATATTAAGTCTCTAGCTCTCCTTCTCACTCAACATGCATTTTGATTCTAGTATATTACAGCAATATGGGAAATGAAGGAAAAGAAGAAATATGACCAGTGGCTTTTGTTTATTCAAAGTGTCTCTCTATTTCAATATCTCAAAAATATACCTCTAAGATGGGGGTTCCCAACCTAAGGCCCTTGGGCCAGATCCGGCCCAAAGTGCCATTTCACGTGCCCCCCCAATCCCTCCAAGGGTATTCGAGAAACAAAATGGCCACCCCTTTCAAGCTGTTGGGACAAAATGGCCGCCGCCACCCCAATCGTGCAGGCAATGCAAAATGGCCATCTGGCCCTCAAAGCTGACTGAGAGGGCATGACCCAGCCCCCGGCTTGGAACCCCTGCTCTAAGATGTCGTCTAAACTGAAAGAACAGCTCTGTTAAGCTGTTGCAACAGGAACAGTTAAGACTCTTAAAGTACTATAAACATGAATACATTTCAAAGACTTGAGTGTGCTTTGTCAGATGCGTGAGCCATAACTCTTGGCAGGTAGATTTTATATATACACGTGCACACAAATCCAAGTACATGGGCCAACATGGCATAAGGATGAGATTTATATAGGGGAGAGGCAACCATAAAGCTTAGTTGTGACTTCATGTACATCATTTTATTTCACATTAATCATCTACTGCTCTAGGACGTTCCGAGGGTACAAAAGGGTCAACATATGCTGTTCTGGCATCTTCTTCGGAACATTTTAAAGTTAGACAGATTCTGTAAACGTTACTTTGTGGACTACATATCCAGAACACCCCTTGCAAGCACGGTCAGACATGTAAATTCCAAATTCCTAATAAGCCATACAAAGGTGCAACAGAGAATATTATGAAGAGACCAGTTGTATGACTTGGATTTCCCACTGTACTTTAAATAAATTCTACTTCTCATATTTATAGAGGGGGAAACTGAAGAAAGAGTCTTATATAGTTCTGAAATATAGCATTATATCTATGAGCCCTCATGACACAATGGTTAAACTCCAACCAAAACTCTGCTCACAATATGAGTTTGATCCTGACAGACACAAGGTTGACTAAGCCTTCCATTGTTCCGAGGTTAGTAAAAGGAGTATGTTATGTGTTGAAGGCAAAATACTAATAACTTTGTGAACTGCCTAGAGTGTGTTCTAAGCACTATGGGATGGTATATAAGTGTAATTGCTATTACCATAGCAGCTAAAATCTTAAAATACCATATACATAACAGACATTGTATGAGTGGTTTTTCACAGTTCTCTGGCTGGCTGTCAAATGCCCCAACACACAACTTAGTGGGTGACTGGGTATGTCTGAAAGTGCAACAACCAGTTAGAACAATCAGGCATGTAAGTTAGTCAATGTTTTGTTCCATAGTGAAAACCCAGTAGGATTCTGGCAAATGACAGATAATGGCCAGAATCCTCTTAACAACTATGCAGTGCAACCACTAAATGGTCAGAACAATCTGCAGCTGACCCAGCAATCTCCAGTTTGCGGTTAGACAGGAGAGATTATTCCATTAAAACCAGTGGGGCTTATTTATGTTCAAGCGGGCTTTAAAAGGTTGAGAACTCCTGGCCTAACCAAAACCAACACTTTCCCACCCAATCCAGCCCCCAATGAAAAAGATATTCTGTTCACGCCCTTAGTGACATTTATTAAATAAGATTACCAAATACAGGAGAACCTCGCTTAAGAAATTTAATGCATTCTCCAGGACCTTTTGGACAGTGGTGGGATTCAGAAGATTTGCCCGTTCGCCAAAACCGGTAGCAGAAATTCTGGCTATCCAAGTTTTGAAATAAAGTACAGTAGTCCTAATTCGGGTGCAATGCAGGGCTTTTCCCCTGGCCATGCCCACCATACCACTCCACAGAGTAGGTAGTAAAAATTTTTTGAATCCCACCACTGCTTGTGTACTATGAAAAAATTGTAAAGCGAATTTCCCATTGGAATGCATTGAATGCAATTTTCCATAGGAATGTATTGAAAACCAAAAATTGTTAACCAAAATGCAGTTTCCCATAGGAATGCATTGAAAACCAATTAATCCGTTCCGGGGGGGAATTGTTAACCGAGCCACTATTATTTGTTTATTTGTTCAATTTCTACCCTGCCCAATCAGTCAAGGCCGATTCAGGGCGGCTAACAAACACAGGATAAAACAGCAGATAAAACAATTTTCTATGGATATCCTTTTGTTATGAGATTTTTGTGTTAACTGAGCCATTTGTTAAGTGAGGTTCTACTGTACTCTGATTCCCAATGATCATGGAGACAGAAAAGGCCATGCCAGATGGACTGGCTGTGAAGGTGCACCTTGTTAATATCCTCAAGGCTGCCGCAGTCCATTGCAGTCCCTGTGTCAAATCCTGCACGTCTCATTTCATATGTGCCACAGGAGATGGCTCTGAGATCACAGCGTGTGGGTCAGTCACTTCATGGCAAGTTGGGATCCACCTTAAACAAATTCATGCCAATGGCATTTTTCCTGAAAATGATTTTCAAGGGGGCAAACGCGGATATGAGTAGCATCCGACGGCGCCGACCAAATACTTCAGTTCCTCAACACCCGATGCGGTAAAAGAGGAAGCAAAGAAGAAATACTTCAGTGAGTTATTAACCATCTACTACTATAATCTCATGGCTTTAAAATAAAGTTATGGAAACAACTTTGCTTACAATTCAAAGGCTAAAACCCTGTTGTGTAGCATAGTAAGTCACAACTAGGAGTACAGTAGTAAAAAGCAGAGATATCACCCTGCAAACAAAAGTCCGCATAGTCAAAGCAATGGTATTCCCAGTAGTAATGTATGGTTGTGAGAGCTGGACCATGAAGAAAGCTGAGCGTAGAAGAATACATGCATTTGAAAAGTGGTGTTGGAGGAGAATTTTGAGAGTACCCTGGACAGCAAGGAGAACAAATAGGTTTATTTATTTATTTATTTATTTCGTATATTTATATCCCGCCCTATTGGTGCAAACACCACTCAGGGCGGCTACCAACATAGAAAAGAAATACAATAAAATACAAAATCAATAAAAGACCTTTACAGATAAAAACATTGCTAAAACCCCTATCTAAAATACAATCTAAAAAACACATAAGCCCTCAATACCATCCCTAACCCCTTAAGAGATAAATAGCCAAACAGAGAGAAAAGAGGGGGGAAAAGAAGAAATAAAAACAGAAAGGAAGGAGGAGGAGGGGGAGATAAAAACAGACAAGTCGGTTTTGGACAGTGGTGTCAGGGCACTATTTATATAAGCCAGCGGGACTGGGTCGTCACACCTGACAGCCCCCACACCCGCTGGCATAATCAGGTCTTAAGTGCCCTCCTGAAGGGGAGCAGCTCTGTCTGGAGTTGCAATTCAGATGGTAAGAGGTTCCACAGGGCCGGGGCAGACACCAAGAAGGCTCTTCTTCTGGTCCCAGTCAGGTGTGCTTCTCTTGTAGGAGGGACCAGCATTGAGCCTCTTCGGTCTGCCCTCGTAGGACGGGTAGAATAACTTGGGGTGACGTGGTCCCTTAAGTACCCTGGTCCACTGCCATGTAGGGCTTTAAAGGTCAAAAACAGGACCTTGAATTGCACCCGGAGGCACACTGGCAACCAGTGCAGCTCCCAAAGCAGCAGTGAGGCATGGGCATAACGCCCAAGCCCCATCACCACCAGGGCAGCCGCATTCTGGACAAGCTGCAGCCTCCGAATGGTCGTCAAGGGCAGCCCCATGTAGAGCGCATTACGATAATCCAATCTGGAGGTGACCAAAGCGTGAGTGACCATGAGCAAGGAGTCCTGGTCCAGGAGCGGGCACAATTGGTAGATGACACGAAGTTGTGCAAAGGCCCTCCTGGCCACGACTGCCACCTGCTCATTGAGCAGTAGTCTCTTAAAAGAGATCAACCTCGACTGGTTCTTGGAAGGTCAAATTTTAAAGATGAAGCTAAAGTACTTTGGACATCAAATGAGAAGAGAGAATTCACTTGAGAAAGTCTTGATGATGGAAAAGGTCCAGGGCAAAAGAAGAGGGGGAAGGTTGAGAATGAGATGGATAGATGGTATTGTTGATGCAATGGGCACAGAACTGGGCAGGTTGAGGAGGATGGTGGAGGATAAGGGTGCCTGGCATGCAATGGTCCATGGGGTCACAAAGGATCGGACTTGACTATGCGACTGAACAACAACAAAAAGGAGTAGGTCCTTTGACAAATCCTCACTCATTCAATGAGCCTACTCTAGTTGTTAAGAAATAGGATTTCAGCCAAAGTGTATTTATGAGCAACAGGAGGAATACGGCTGCTGCTTTATGCAAAACTTGTCCAACACAGAGGTGCAGGGTACTGTTTTCCATTCAATGATATAGAAGGATTCATCTTTTATTTTTACACATTTTGCTTTCTGCTGACAGGAGAAGGAGGAATTCCCATACTTCTGCAGGTAAGAAGCCAAAGCTGAGAAGAGACAGACTTGGATTGCTCCAAGGCTGTCTCGGGGGGCATGGCTAAGATGGTGCCTGAGTAGCACGTATTTCGATTGACTCGAATGTGTTTAAACCAATAACCCATAAATTTATTTATTTATTTAATTCAATTGTATAGCCGCCCCAATCGACATGCAACTCCGGGCGGCGTACATAAAATCCCCAACATTAAACAATAAAAACCCACATATGGATTGGGTTGGGGGAAATCTGGGACTGACATGAGAAAGATTGATATAAGAAGGAGCAGAGAGCTGATGTAATAACAAGTGTCATTGCCTGAATTTATTGCCCAATGATTACAATAAATTAATGGTAGAATGAGCAAATGTGTCAACCCCACTCTCTCTGTGAAAGGCATATGGCATATGCAGTTGTGTAAAATTACAAATTTTAAGGCAGAAGTAGTGTAGATAAAAAACAATATATTTGTATCAAATCTATTATTTGTCCATTAAAGTTCAAGTTCTGTTCTCTGAAAAGAAAGAAGCAGAGCCTGAAAGAACTAGTGTAGTTGTCTAAAGGTATCTAGTGAGTTTATGGCTGATATGAATGTAACCTGGCCCACAGATTTCTCTTAGTCTATGCCAATTCTCAGGTAAAAAATCCATTCATATGGATTCACAGACACTTGGGCTTCTGGGAAATGAAGTCCAAGAACACCTGGAGTGTCAAAGTTCGCCATCACAGTAGTAGAAAATCCCTTTTGCTTCCCTCCTATACCACCATTTCCCTTTTCATCTACATTCAGTCTTTCCCTACTTCTACTACTGTCTCTAGATGCAGATACAGTACCATGTTGAGTGATAGAGTACACTCTTTCCTTTATTTAATGGGGTGTGAGAAGCATCTTACTGTGATTTTATTTGCCTCTACTTTTAGTAAGACCATTAAAAGGTAAATCAGAAAGAAAAAAACATATTGGCTGGGCTCCACAGCTTGAATCAAACTGATCCAATCAAGGAAATCGACATAAGCGTTGAATCACCATTCAGCAATGCAATGACTAAGTCTACTGTACCTGGGACTACAAATTAAGTGCACACCATCACACTCTATGTCTGAATTTGAATTCTGCTTTAATTCCTTTTCCTTGCAGGTTATATCTTACAGAGGTCTAGCAAAGACAATTTGAAAGTTTTCCCAGTTTTGTATTGCTATATGCCAGCCTTGTAAACCAACTCTCTAGCTCAGGCATTCGCAACCTACGGCCCGTGGGCCAGACCTGGACCCTGACGCCAATTCATCCAGCCCATACCGCCCTCACCAATCCTGGAAGTGAAAGTAAAACATGCCTGCACATGCGCAAAAAACTGCCGTAAATGCGGTTTTACTTCCGCTTCTGGAGGGAGGAACCACGGGGGCAGGCCCGTGACCTGGAAATGTTGTGAACCCCTGCTCTAGCTACTAGCCTGCAAAAGGCACTAGCCAGCTGGGACTGACGAAGGATACATGGGTTTTTTTGTCCTTCCTCCAGGATCCCACTACATTTTGAGCAGAAGGATGAGAGCTTCCTTCCTACAGCAGCCAACCTGGACATACCATTCTAGCTTTTCCCCACCAGCCTTTTCACTCACCTGCACGGAATTCCCCATGTCCAATTTGCACGATGACATTTACCTTTGCTGGCTATGGCAACCAGGGAAACATTTGAAATATGAGACTGTGTTAATCTGTACAAAAATAGATACTACTGTATTAAACAAACATTTGTACAGCTCTGTTTTAGCAACTTTGTCCTCTGGTGCAGCCATATTTGAGACTAGAACAACTGTCCTTAAGAACTGCAGCCTGTTCTCCATGCCTTCCTCTCTAGCATGTGTAGCTGTAGCCACTTGTTTGAATGACAGAAATGTGCAAAGAAAGGTTTAGTGTAAGAACCTTGCTGTGAACTGTCCTGTATTGTTTTTCTTCCCTGTTTCACACGCCTTGTAACCTTGTAGTTCTAAGATAAAATGCAACATATGAAAAAACAAAAACAAATCATGAACACATGAAACATCTTTAGACTTCTTTCAGTATAGACCACTATGGAAGTAGACCTTTTTATTGTGATGATGCGCATTTAAACCCCACTAAAGTTTAGAGAGTAGTTTAACATTTTAATAGACACAAACCATGCTTTTGACGGTGGACATTTAAGCCAGTCTTGGCAGTGTCTGGTCTACACTATTTATTAAAACCTCTCATTTGAGACCACAGCTTAAGGAATGGCTTCATTAGGCAGAAAAAAAGTAAAATAGGCTTACCAATACAACACAATGTACAATATACTTCTGTCAAACAACCAAGAGCTCTCAGTGTGTTACTTTTACCCTATTGCTTACCACAATGAGACAACTAATGCACTTGTCAAAATGCAGAGTGAGCAGAGATAGCAAGACCACTCTGGGCAGGATATAAATATACAGTACCAAATCTTCCTTTTACTTGAAATAAGAGGGATAGAGATCCCTCTCCAAAAATAAAACCCACAGCTTCTGATATTGCTACTTAAGTTAGAATTGAGAATGCAACATATTCTCTTAGTATTACTAGCAACAAAATGTACTCACTCCAAAAGATCTCTTTGTTCTCTTTCTTCCATGTTCTGAGCTGGAAGTTGAAAGAACCCTATGTCTTCATCACACAGGATTTAACATTACTGTAGGTGTAAATGTGAAGACACAACATGCCTAGGTCAAAATACAGCCATACTTTCCATAGGTCTGACAGACCAGGCAAATCAGGTGTATTTTTCCGAGGCCACATCCAAATCCCATTTTCTCCTTACTCTCCATTTCTTTACAAACCTGACAAGATACCCATCATCAGGTCACATCTTAATGAGTGCTGAATATTCCTCTTCCAGTATCTCAGAAAATTCCTTAGATGGCGATGAGGCAAGGGAAAGCAGACAGTGTTGCTGCAAAACCCCTTTTGCCTCCACGGCACAAAGCTTCATTCCAGTCACAGCCACTTTGTCTATATTATTCTCCTAGCTGACAGTCAGACAGACAGTCAGACAGACTGTGGACAAAACATACCCATGGGGCTTGGGGAGAGGAATCAGGTGGTCCCTCGGGACAAAAGAACACAAAGCAGAACCTACCTGGTTTTGTGTCAGTCACACACACGCACACACACGCACACACACGCGCGCACACACACGCACACACACGCACGCGCACACACACACACACACACACACACACACACACACACACACACACACACACACACACACACACCCTTTCTACCCACGCCGGGTCACATTCCGACCCCAACCACTGCCACCCCAATTTCTGTGCAACCGCATCTGCTGACTTCAACGAGACCCCTCCCTTTCCCGAACTCCTCTTTAAAGCAAACAAAGCAACGGCGACGACGACAACAACAACAACAACAACACACCAGGCAATCTGAGCTGAGAAGGAAGACATCTTCCTCCCGCCCTGAAGAAGAAAACAAGCCCATAAAACAAAATACCTCCTCCACGTTCACAAATAGCTGGAGTGCATCTGACATCACCAGAAAGGGAGGAGGGGGGGTCCATCCAGGGCATCAACAGGCGCCCTGTTCTCTTCTTCTCCCGCCCCGAAACCCAGATCCTGCATCATCATCATCATCATCATCATCATCCTAGTGTGGGGGGTGGGCAGGAAAGAGGACCACCCGGAAGGAGGGAGGAACAAGCAGGGAGAGAAGCGATGATGGGGAGAGATGGGGCAGCAGGGGAGAGGGAGGGAGGGAGAATGGGTGGGTGGGAGGCTGAGATTCGAAGGAGGCGGGCGGGCAAAAAGGTGGTCTCACCTCTCCCGGGACTGCTCCGGAGCAGGCAGGCAGGCAGCCCCGCGGTGGCGGCCTCCGAAGCCCGTCCGGGGTGGCTTCCTGCCCCGCCAGCCCAGTCCGCTTGCCCGCCGCCGTCGCTCCTCCCCAGCCCAGCCCAGCCCAGCCCAGGCTCCCCACTAGTCTCTCTCTCTCTGTGTGTGTGTCTGGGTCGCTCTCTCGCTTTGCTTTCTCTCTGCCACTACCGCCGCCGCTGGGCCTGACTCCCCTTTCACGTGATGCAGCCACATGATCCGACATGCTACTCCCTCCCCACTCACTCGCGCGGTGGTGTACCCCTCCTTGCTTGCTGCCGCAGACGGAGGAGGAGGAAGAGGAGGAGGAAGATGTCAGGCGGCAGGGACGGCGACCGGAGAGAACAAAGAGGGAGCCTGAGCGCCTGCTGAGGAGCCGCTTTTGCAATTAGCAATGACACTTCTATGCCAACCTAGCAGTTCAAAAGTAAGAAATTGCAAGTAGATAAATAGGGACCACTTCGGTGGGAAGGCAAACAGCGTTCCGTGCGCATGTGTGTAGTCATGCCTGCCACATGACCACGGAAACGTCTGCAGAAGCAGACAGCGCTGGGCCTGGCTCTTCGGCTCTGAAACACAGATGAGCACTGAACCCTAGAATCTGATATGACTGGCTTTCGAGCAAGGGAAACATTTACCACGCCAAAGTCCACAGCAAGAGTGCCTAAACTTTTCAGGCCGCAGGGCCGGTCACATGGTTCAGGATGAGATTGATTTTAGGCTGCCATTTTCTCTGCTTAAACCAGAGGTGCCCAAACTACTGCCTGCAGGCCGGATCCGGCCCCCGACACCAATTCATCCGGCCTGTGCCGCCCTCATCGCTCCCAGAAGCAGAAGTAAAATGTGCCTGTACAGATGCATTTTACTTCTGCTTCTGGGAATTGACGAGGGCGACACAGGCTGGCTGGATGAATTGGTGTTGGGGGCCGGATCCGGCCTGCAGGGCGTAGTTTGAGCACCCCTGGTATGCAGGGAAGGAGGATGGTCCCCAAGTGGATTAAATCTCACTTTAATCCATCTTGATGGAGGACAGTAACATAAGAACATAAGAACAGCCTTGCTGGAACAGGCCACAGCCCATCCAGTCCAGCATTCTGTCTCACACAGTGGCTCACCATTTCCTTCAGGGTATTCCCAAGGAGATGCCTTCACCTGCTTAGGATTCCCTGGAAATGGTATTGAGAGATATCCTGCCTATCTCTCCAACCCGGAGGTTGACCTTAGGTATCCATAATTATAGCCATTGATACTCTTGTCCTCCATGAACTTGTCTAATCCTTTCTTAAAGCTGTCAAGACTGACAGCTGTCACCACTTCTTCTGGCAGGGAGTTCCATAGACCAGTAATCCTCTGGGTGAAAAAGTACTTTCTCTTATTTGTTTGAGAACTAGTACCCAAAAGTTTCATGGAGTGTCCCCTAGTTCTAGTGTTATGCGATAGGGAAAACAGTTTTTCCTTATCTACTTTGTCCACACCGTGCATGATTTTATAAACTTCAATCAGGTCACCTCTTAGACGCCGTCGTTCAAGAGTGAAGAGGCCCAACCGTTGCAGCCTCAGATGGTAAGGAAGGTGCTCCAGTCCCCTAATCATTCTGGTTGCCCTCCTCTGTACTTTCTCCAACTCCATAATATCCTTCTGGAGGTATGGCGACCAGAACTGTACACAGTATTCCAGATGGGGCCTCACCATAGATTTATAAAGAGGCAAAATGACACTTGCTGACTTATTTTCTATACCCTTCCTAATGATCCCTAGCGTTGAGTTTGCTTTTTTCACTGCTGAGGCACACTGGGTTGACACCTTCATTGAGTAGTCCACCAGGACACCAAGGTCCCTTTCCTGGTTTGTCGCAGAGAGTTCAGACCCCATCAGTTTATAAATGTAATTGGGGTTCTTTGCCCCAACATGCATCACTCTGCACTTACTAATGTAGAAGCTCATTTGCCACTGTTTTGCCCACTCCCCCAGTGTCAAGAGATCCCTCTGGAGCTCCTCACAATCTCTCACAGTTTTCACTACCCTGTATAATTTAGTGTCGTCAGCAAATTTGGCTACCTTGCTTTTTACTCCTACCTCTAGATCATTTATGAAGAGGTTGAAAAGCAGGGGTCCCAGTACTGAACCTTGGGGGACCTCACTCTTTACTTCCCTCCACTTGGAGAAGTGTCCATTTAGTGCTACCCTCTGTTTCCTGTCCCTTAGCCAGTTGCTGATCCAGGACAAGACCTGTCCCTTTATTCCATGACTGGCAAGTTTAATCAAGAGCCTTTGGTGTGGGACCTTGTCAAAAGCCTTCTGAAAGTCCAGATAAACAATGTCAACTGGACCCCCTTATCCACATGCTTGTTGACACTCTCAAAAAATTCCAACAGATTAGTGAGGCATGATTTACCCTTGCAAAAGCCATGTTGGCTCTCCTTTAGCAGCGCCTTCTCTTCTATGTGCCTATTAATTCTATCTTTTAGGATGGTTTCCATCACTTTACTTGAGACACATGTCAAACTGACAGGTCGGTAATTTCCTGGATCACCCCTGGATCCTTTTTTGAAAATTGGTGTTACATTCGCTACCTTCCAGTCATCAGGCACAAAGCCTGATTTGAGGGAAAGATTATATATTTTGGCTAGGAGATCAGCAATTTCATCTTTAAGTTCCCTGAGAACTCGTGGATGGATGCCATCTGGTCCTGGTGATTTGTTAGTGTTTAGTTTAACAAGACATGCAAGGACCTCCTCCCTGGTTATTTCTATCTGGCTTAATTCTTCGGTTTCCCTCCCTACGAAGATAGGCTCTGTTTTGGGCATGTGGCCTCTGTCTTCTTCAGTGAATACTGAAGCAAAGAATTCATTGAGTCTCTCTGCAATCTCTGTTTCCTCTTTAATAACCCCTTGCCTTCCATTGTCATCTAATGGTCCAATGGCCTTCCTAGTTGGGTTCTTACTTCTAATGTACTTAAAGAAGTCTTTGTTATTTCTCTGAGTATTTTTAGCTGTACGCTCCTCAAAGTCTTGCTTTGCTTTCCTGATTGTTGCCTTGCATTTGTTCTGCCAGAATTTATGTTTCTGCCTGCTGTCCTCATTCGGACAAGCCTTCCATCTTCTAAATGAGCTTTTCTTGCTCTTGATCACTTCCCGAACAGCTCCTGTAAGCCACATCGGAGTCCTCTTGGAACTGGCAGTGCCCTTTTTCCTTTTGGGTATGCATTCCAATTGGGCCTCTGTTATTGTTTTTGTAAACAGCCTCCATGCCTCTTGGAGTGTTTGGACTCTCTCAATTTTCCCTTTCAGCTTCTTTTTTACTAGTTTCCTCATCTTTGGGAAATTTCCTTTTTGAAAATTTAAGGTCTCTGTGTTAGATTTTATCAGTGACTTGCGGTCTATGATCAAGTTAAACATAATTGAGTTGTGGTCACTGTTCCCTATTAGATCAGTCACATTAACATCTTGCACCAGATCCTGAGTATTACTCAGGATCAAGTCAAGGATTCTTGTACCTCTAGTTGGGTCTTCAACCATCTGTCCCAGGGAACAATCATTTAGCATATCTAGGAACTTTATCTCTTTATCATGTGCTGAACAACAGTTCACCCAGTCTATGTGAGGGTAATTGAAGTCCCCCATTATAAGCAGGCTTCCCTTCTTGGATGCCTCCTTTACAACATTCTCCAACTGCCAGTCTCCCTCAAGAGTTTGGGTCGGAGGCCGATAGTATATGCCTACTGTTAGACCATCCTTGTGGCCTGGTACTCTGTTGTGTTCTGTAAAGCTGTGCCTTTAACAATGTACCATTGCCATGTGTTAACAATGTAACCTTTCTGTGTGCAACATTATAACCTTCAGCTGTATCAATGTAAACCTGATAAGGGGACGCGAGCTAGTGACCACCAGATGGCAGTAGCGAGCGTCCAGCTCTCATGGCTCAGATTCATCTGGTTCAGCAGCGCGGGAAGATTCCCCGCCACCTCTTCACCTGGTCAAGAAGGGCGTGACCTCCACGACGTCACGCGGGCAGCAACCAATAGTCTGTCGACGAGCCACTTTCAAATGTATAGCCAGCTGTATATATTGAGCTCCCCATCCGCCATTGCCACATGTTCCTCCGGATCATCATGCAATAAACCTGTGTTAAGCCAACCCTTCGGCTGTTTCATTGTCTTTGGTCCCTTACACTAAATTGGCGACGAAGGTGGGATATGGCAGCCCACGGGACCAAGACATGCGCCGGTTTCGAAATCAAGAAACCGGGCGACTGGGAGATCTTCGAGATGGACTTCCAGGCAGCACTGATCGAGTCCGAAGTCACGGAAGAGGCAAAGAAAAGGGCCATCTTCACCAGGATGCTCGGACAAGAAACCAAAAGGACCTTGGTGGACCTGATTGCACCGAGGAGGGTGAGCGAATTCAAGGCCAAGGAACTCATGCAGATGCTGCGTGAGCACGTCCGGCCCGCCACGGCGATGTTTCCCGCTCGGAGTGCGTTCTGGAGGTGAGTCCAAGCGCCCGGGGACACGGTCGCCGCATTCGTGGCGGCCCTGCGGCTGGCGGCCGGCCCGTGCAAATGGGAGAATGCCGAAATCACCCTCCGGGACTGTGTGCTGTGTGGCCTGAACGACGCCGAAACCCAGCGCACATTAATGAACCAAGAGCCGCCTCCCACGTTGCAGGAGGTCGTCAGAGCGGCCCAGGCCGCAGAAGCTACAAAGGCCGGGGTCTAAGAACTCCAGGACTGGCGGCCAAAGTCGAGCAAGGCAGAGGCTCCGGTACAGGCGGCCCGGCGAACTTCGAGGTCGTCCACAGAGAGCAGCGACGACGAGGACGTCCGGAGGGTCCGGAAGGAGAGCCGGCGATGCGACGGCTGTGGAGCGGCCCACGACCGCGTAAAGTGCCCCTTCCGGAAGGCCGAGTGCCACAACTGCGGTCGCCGCGGGCACATCGCCAAGGTGTGCAGGAAGAAGCGCGAGACCCGGAGGAGCTCCGCAGACCGTTCCGCGGGACAAGACCGCCCAACGAGACCCAAGGACGGCGCCCAGGCCACGCGGAAGCAGGACGGCATGGGCCGCATCTCCGACGGCAGCGAGGACGACGCCCCAGTGTTCAGCGTGTCTACAGGACACCCCCGCTATTTTGTTGAGGTACTAGTCCAAGGGATTCCCATTAGGATGGAAATTGACTCGGGGTCCTCATATTCAATCATTTCCCAGAGGGAGTTTTTGGGAATTGCCCCCCACAAGCGACCCAAGCTCAAAGCATTGAGGTCCACACTACGGGACGTGCAAGGGAACAGCATTCCAGTGTTGGGGGTTGGAGAGTTTCAGGTCAAATTCAAGGAGCACGCCGCGTCCCTTCCCCTAGTCGTGCTCAAAGGGGGAGATTGCAGCCTCCTCGGGACTCAATGGTTCCAGCCCCTGGGGTTGTTTATTGGGGGGGTGCACGCCGTGGGGATGCACGCCGTTGGGACTGATCCAATTCAGGAGGTGTGCGAGGCGCACCCCGAAGTTTTCAAAAAAGGACTGGGGAAATTCAAGGGGCCCCCAGTGACTTTCGACCTGGACCCGGAGGTCCGCCCAATTCGCCTTAAACCACGCAGGGTGCCGTTCGCACTTAAGGACAAGATAGAGGCGGAACTGGACAAGTTGGTGGGCCAGGGGATCCTTGTGCCTGTAGATTCTGCGGAGTGGGAAACTCCAATTGTAACCGCACTAAAGGCCAATGGGGAGGTCCGCATATGCGCCGACTACAAGTGCACCATCAACAAGGCGATCCGCCCGAATGCATACCCGGTGCCGGTAGTCAGCCATCTGCTGGCCAGGTTACACGGGGGAAAGTGTTTCGCTAAGCTCGACTTAGCACAGGCCTACCAGCAGCTCACGGTGTCCCCTGCCGCAGCTGCTGCGCAGACCATAGTCACCCATAAGGGGGCGTTCCAGGTGACGCGCCTCCAGTTTGGCGTGAATTCAGCGCCTGGAATTTTCCAGTCACTCGTGGAACGCCTCCTGAAGGGATTGGAGGGGGTGTTGCCTTATTTTGATGACGTGTTAATAACGGGGGGGAGTCGGGTTGAATTGGCCAAGAGGTTGGGGAAGGTCCTGACAATATTCGAAAAAGCGGGGCTGAGGCTGCGGAAGGACAAATGCGTCTTCTTCGCAACCGAGGTTGAGTTCCTAGGGTTTTGTGTGACTCCTGAGGGAATAAAACCATCCAAGTCCAAGGTGGCAGCCATTAAGAAAGCCCCCCACCCCACCTCCAAGCCCGAGTTGCAGTCGTTCCTAGGGCTGCTCAACTTTTACCACTCCTTCCTCCCCCGAAAGGCGGCGGTGGCTGAGCCGCTACACAAACTGCTAAAGAAAGACCAGGCATGGAAGTGGGGCGATGACCAAGAAAGGGCATTTAGCGAGCTAAAAAGCCTCCTGGCGTCCGACGCCATACTGACCCACTTCAACCCCAAACGCCCAGTAGTTCTGACCTGTGATGCATCTCCAGTGGGGGTGGGGGCGGTGCTGTGCCACGTGTTGGAAAACGGAAGGGAGGCCCCGATAGCATTTTACTCCAGGTCCCTGTCCCAAGCGGAGAGAAACTACGCACAGACAGACAGGGAGGCACTAGCAATAGTCGCGGGGACGAAAAAATTTCACGATTTTCTGTATGGCCGCCCCTTCACCATTGTGATGGACCACAAGCCCCTGCTAGGCATCTTTACCGCAGATAAGCCCACCCCTCAGATCCTGTCCCCGAGGATGCTCAGGTGGGCCATTTTTCTCAACGCGTATCAGCACGCGTTGGTCTACCGGCCTGGGAAAGAGATCAGCCATGCGGACGCTCTATCTAGGTCTCCCCTTCCCCTAACGCCCAGCCAGGTGAGCAAGGGGGAGCGGGACCATCAGGTTCTCATGATAGAGGTGCTGGATTCGCCCCCGTAGTGCCCGCCGACATTGCCAAAGCGACAGAGAAGGACAAGACGTTAGCGGCAGTTAGCTCCTGGGTGCAGAAAGGGTGGCCGGCATCCTCCCCAGCGGAGGAGTTCGCTCCATTTTTCAGAAAAAAGCTAGAACTGTCCCTAGAGAGGGGGTGCCTCTTGTGGGGGCAGCGGGTGGTGATTCCCACTTCCCTTCGGCCGCGGGTGCTCAAACTGCTGCACGTCAGCCACCCCGGCATCGTGCGATCCAAGGCGCTGGCCCGGAGTTACTTCTGGTGGCCCCAGCTAGACGCCGACATCGAGCACATGGTCGGCACTTGTGAAAGTTGCCAATGCTCCAGACCAGAGGAGGCCCACCTTCCCCACAGGGAATGGGACGCGGCTAAGGGGCCGTGGTCCCGGGTGCACGTTGATTTCGCGGGCCCGTTCAGGGGCACCCTGTTCCTTCTTGTAGTGGACGCCTTCTCCAAATGGTTGGAGGTTATCCCGGTCACGAGCACCTCCTCGGCCCAGACCATTAGGCACTTGCGGAGGCTCTTTTCCACGTTCGGCATACCCGACACATTAATTAGCGACAACGCTAGTTGTTTTACGTCCTCCGAGTTTAGGGCATTCATGGAGATTAACGCCGTTCGGCACATCACCTCCGCCCCGTTTCACCCGGCCACCAATGGCCAAGTAGAGCGCCTCGTCCGCACCACGAAGGACGCGTTGCGGCGCATGGGCCCAGGGGATCTGAACCTACAAGTGTGTCAGTTTCTGCTAGGGTACAGGGTAACCCCGTTGGCATCAGGATACTCCCCCGCAGAGCTCTTAATGCGCAGGAAACTGACCACCATCCTTACTAGGCTAGACCCCACGAGGGTAGAGGACAAAGGAAGGAACATCGGGCTAGAGGCCACGAAGAGTTTCAGTGTAGGCGCCCCCGTGCATTGCAGGAATTACGCCAGCACGGGCCCAGCCTGGGTACCGGGCGTAGTTGTGGAGCAAACTGGCCCCGTGTCGTACCGCGTGGAAACCAGCACAGGGCTCCTGTGGAGGCGGCACGCGGACCAGCTCCGACGCAGGGTCTCCGATGAGCAGGGCACAGACAAGGCGGAGAATAAGTCAGCGTTAGGGTTCTCCCCCACCCGTTCAGCCCAAGGGGGAGGGAAGGGGGACCGCGGGCCCCCACCAAGGGGGAGGAGGATATCCTCGTAGATACCCTGGGGGATCTTTCCGAGGAGGAGGGACCCGACCCCATACATATCTCGTGGAAGGTTCCCACAAATGCGGATACCCCTACTAAGTTAGATTTTGATTTTCAGAACCGGGGGGTTTTTCGGAGTGGTCCCCCACCCGTCCAAGCGAGAAGAGGGGTTTTTCGTTAGCCCCGACTGCCCCCGGTCTGCCCACAATGGAGTTTTTCCCTTCCCCTAAGGCCGCTCGACAGCGGCAAGCCACTAACAAGTCTCCCTCTCCCATTTCAGGACAAGGGACCAGGGAACAAAGAAGCTATAACGCCCCCGGGGGGGCAGCCCTCGTCACGGCCCAAACGCACATGCAACAAGCCATCTTGGCTGAGAGACTTCGTCTCATCCTAGGGGGGAGGGATGTTGTGTTCTGTAAAGCTGTGCCTTTAACAATGTACCATTGCCATGTGTTAACAATGTAACCTTTCTGTGTGCAACATTATAACCTTCAGCTGTATCAATGTAAACCTGATAAGGGGACGCGAGCTAGTGACCACCAGATGGCAGTAGCGAGCGTCCAGCTCTCATGGCTCAGATTCACCTGGTTCAGCAGCGCGGGAAGATTCCCCGCCACCTCTTCACCTGGTCAAGAAGGGCGTGACCTCCACGACGTCACGCGGGCAGCAACCAATAGTCTGTCGACGAGCCACTTTCAAATGTATAGCCAGCTGTATATATTGAGCTCCCCATCCGCCATTACCACATGTTCCTCCGGATCATCATGCAATAAACCTGTGTTAAGCCAACCCTTCGGCTGTTTCATTGTCTTTGGTCCCTTACACTAAATACTCTTACCCACAGAGCTTCTGATGGTGACTCCAAATCACCTAGATATTGCAATTCATACGATTTTATCACTTCTTTGACATACAAGGCTACACCCCCTCCCGTTTGCCCCTTCCTATCCTTCCTGTACAGTTTGTAGCCTGGGATAACTGTATCCCATTGGTTATCATCCGTCCACCAGGTTTCAGTGATACCAATAATATCAATATTCTTATCTATTGCTAAGTATTCCAGATCCCCTATTTTGTTCCGGAGGCTTCTGGCATTTGTATACAAGCATTTATATATGCTTTCCTGATACAGTCTTTTGAGTCCAGTTGCATTGTTAGACTGCCTCTTGCAGTAGCTTCATCAATCCTGGCCTGGGGCTAAGGAGGATTTAGGGGCGAGCCATGGGGCTATGTTTTGGGGGGACGTTAGTAGCCGAGGTATCAAGTAACTGTTTTGTTATGTTAGAACTTAAATGTTTATTGCATATTTTATTGTTTAATTTGCTGTATTGTAACACTGTACCATTTGTAATTTTTGTATACTGTATTTGATTTACTTGTTGTAAGCCGCCCTGAGTCGGCCCTGGTCGAGTAGGGCGGGGTATAAATCGAATAAATGAATGAATGAATGAATGACTTTGTGTGCCAGAAGGGCTCAGGACCAGAAAGTGACTCATAGAGCTGGATCAGTGGTAAGGGTGTCACGCTGCCATGCAGAAGGCAGATGAAAGGCCACTGCCTTATATTCTCAGAACAGTCTTCATGGCTGATCGCCAAGATTTGGATTTGGATACAGCAGAACAAGAAGAAGACCATCGCATAGTGTTTAGTGCACTCTCTGGGTGGTTCACACCTTAATTAGGATTTTGACCCCCAACATGCCAGGGTATTCATTTTACTGACCTCGGAAGGATGGAAGGCTGAGTCTACCTGGGTTACCCCGTCAGGATTGAAATCACACCGCTTTGCTCTGGGTTTCCCTCCTGCCAGGGCGCTTCCAGCTGTGTGGGGAAAATAGACTGTGCTTCCCGCCCAGAGGAACCGGCTTTAGGCCCCGCCTGGCTCTTGGCTGGGTTCATTGCATTCAAACCCTTCATGGCGTTATGTGTGGGGTTTGGGTTTTCATAATAAAATATGACTCTGTTTTATGGTTCCCAATTTATATATACTTGGAGGATTTTTAATAATGCTGCTGTAGTTTGAAACATTGCTCCTTACAGGCTCAACTACTATTCATTCATTCATTCCTTTATTAACTGATTAGTTATCTGACCATATCATGTTAAAATGTGGTAAAATACACTAGGTAAAATATGTTTGCTTAGAACAGAGTAAAAATCAGGTTAAAAAGTAGAATGATACACGATCAATAAAATGAGATATAAAATTTACTCAATAAAATTATCAATAAAATTCATCACCTTTGCATGCAAACCCTGTCTGATCAATAAAACATCTCTTTTGAATGGCCCAGGGCTTTAGCCAGAGGGGGGCCGGGGGGGGGGCAAAAAACCTCCTGAGCTAACAGTCCGCCCCTCCCATCCCACCCCAGGATGCCCATGTTATATATGTGTGTGTGACATTGTTGCCCCCCCCCGAATTCCCCCTCCCCCCCAATCTAAAATCCTGGTTACAGCCCTGGAATGGCCCCAACTATAAACTTAGAAAAGAGTTTTTTATAGGTTGCCATTAGCCCTTTAATGGCGTGGCTAGGTGTTTGATTCGAAGTTTAATTTATATACCGCTTTTTTCTACCCCCATGGGAGACTCAGAGGTTTATATAAACAAGTAATAATGCATATAAATAACATAATTCATACAAATAACATAATACATGATATTGATACAACATAGTTCATACATTCAAAAACAACAATAAAGCATTAATCATCATGGATACAGTGTAAACTCAATAAAGCTCAATAACAATAAATCGGGGGAAATGCAACAATCAATATGACCCACCGTCTGCCCAACCACTGTCCCAGCCCTTCAGAGCCCGGTGTTTCCTAGTGTTTAACAGCTGATCAAGACTTATTTTGTAGAAGGAAAAAACTGGCCAGCTATTGGTGACCACTATATTTGCATTGTACATTCTTCTTCATTTACTTCTTTAATCAATATATAAATTACATTTTGGCAATTCCCAGATGGTGGCAGAAGTATAAATTTGTTTGTGATTTAATGAAAGATTATTAGGACATTAAGAATTCCCAGTTAGATTTCTTTCAGAACTTTGATGGATAGCATATTCTAGTGATTTTCTCACTGGCAATTTTTCACATTTTAAATTATTATCCATAGATAATTCTGTTTGACATAAGAGAGTAATAGTGATGTCACTATCTAATAAATGAATCAGAAGCCCTGTTCACTCACTGTTTATCCCTGTATCTAAAACTATGGTGCTTACCAGCCCTACCCACTCAAATGTTGTATTGAAAGACAATATCATTCTGCAGGGCTCCTGGTTGTATTGATAGCCCACATCATACAGCTGTGTAAGTAAGCTTTGCTTTCAGACATTGCAGAGTATATTTGGCTGTTATAAAAGACACATTTTTAGCCAATACAAATGATGGATCTATACCTGTTGGCAAAATACACCCCCAAAAACGGAACTCATTCAAGCAGCAGTCATGCCAAATTGTGTTAGGCATAACTAATCATGCTTGAGTTCAGAGAAATTTGGAAACACTATTCTCCAACTTTTACATAGTCTTGTAATGCCTGATTATCCAGCTTAATGATTGCTCAGCTCTATATCCTCCCTACTGAATTAGTTTCCTCTTATTTGTGTTCCAAGCATAATAACAGCATGCATGCATAGTAACAGTCATTTTTTAAGATGTGTGTTACCTCAAGATCATTATTGCTAATGTTGCCGCTGGAAAGACCCTTCGTGTTGCAGGTCGGCTGGGGGAAGAGGAGGTGGGGAGGAGAGACCCGCAACTGGAAGGGTCTCTCCGGTGGCCCTAAAAAGTCGCCTCACTGCCATTGCTGTTCCCGCCACTGTCCCCCCAGCGGAGTTTACCCAGTAGGTGAGGCGGGGAGGCAGCCTTTTAGGGCCGCCGGAGAAACCCTTCGTGTTGCGGGTCTCTCTTCCCTGTCATCTTCTTCCCCCGGCCAACCGGCCAAGCGAACTCCGCTGGGGCAGCAGCGGGGAGGCGGCCAGAGAGCAGCTGCTGAGGGGGGAAAGGCGCACGCGAGTTGGCCATTTTTTCTCGCACACGCCGGCTGTCACATTTCCTCTGCGTTCGCATGCCTGATTGGCTGAGGCGTGCCGCGGCACAGAGGACACTGGGTAGCGTAGTTTATTTTTTACCATTCGCGGGGCACTGGCCCCACTCTCGGTCCCCAGACCCTTGCAGCAATGTTGTCCGGGAGGTAACGTAAGTGTGGCCGGCTCATTATGGGATGGGCTGGATGTGTGCGGACACGCATGGCCCAACCCATTCTTATGGGTATAGATTACCAGAAGCCTAAGTCAACACACCTACTGATCAGAGCTTCTGGAAATTGAAGTCAAAAAAATTCTGGAGAGCCAGGTTTGAGGACCCCTGTTCTAGGACACTTCCTCAGTTTGAGGAAACACAGTCTAGCTCTGTGTAAAGAATAAAGGTAAAGGTCTCCCTTGCACTAAAGCCAGCCAGTCTGGCTCAAGGGTGTGGCGTTCATCTCCCTTTACATCCAAAGAGCCAGCACTGTCTGCTCTGCAGACGTTTCTATGGTCGTGTGGCAGGAGCTGGGACAAATGCAGCACTCAGGTCTCCAACTGCTGATTTGCCAACCTTCAAGCTGAGCATCTTAACCACTAAATCACCATGGCCCTCTAGGGTACTACACACTCTCTAAAATGGCAATTAATTATGGAAGGAGTGAGGAATGCTTGGCCTTTCAGATGTTTTGGCCTGCAGCTTTCATCATCTTCTAGCCAACATGAATAGTAAGCTGTATCCCAAAACATCTGGAAGGCCACTCATTCCCTATCTCTGATATATGGAATTGTGGTTATATTACACTAACGATAACTGAAGAATGGTTTAGGATCTTGATACCTACTAGAGCACCTTTTTTTTTTTGAGAAATTTTGTATTCATGCTTGTCAGGCCCTAACACTTTGACGGGCTTTTGAAAACCAAGCTTTTAGAGGCATTAGTTTCCACATATTTTGAAGTATTTGTACCTACTTTTTCATGGCAACTTTGGATATTTGCTGTGAAATGTTATGTAATGGCACATAACAATAAATTTTTGGCTTATAGAAGCGTATTTTTATCCCTCAACACCAGAAGGGGTAAGAGAGGAAGCAAAGAACAGAAGTAATTTAAATAAATAGTTGATAAATAAAGCTTATAAAAATAGACAAGCTGATATTGCCTTCAGTTCCAATAGGAAGATGTGAGACTAAATCTGCAGATAGATACACAGAAATCCACTGTAAGTGCTAAAATTGGACAAATTGGACAGGTCAATTTCTGACAACAGGCAGCAAACCATTCTTGTCCTATGCAAATTCCCTGCAGTTAGGATTGTTTTGATAACCAACTCCTCCACATTCTCCAGATTATACAGTGTCATGCAAATGAGAGGCACAGGTGAACAAACTGGAAAAAAGAATCATGATTTAATGCAAATAAATACTAATGTCTTAAAGAAAAAACATATGTAGAGATAATTACCATACTGCTTCCAAAAAGGGGGGGATGAATTACTAACTAAAAGATCCTTTAATTTTGTTATACAATGTAGCAAGAGCTCCCCTTACTGGCATGTCTTCTGAAATATTCAAATTATGATAAAGCAGATTTCACTTAAAAGTTTGACAATGGGATGGACTGCCTTTGAAAGTGACGGGCTCTCCTTCATTGGAAGTTTTTAAACAGTAGATGTTCATCTGTCAAGGATGTTTTAGGTGTGAAATTCATGCTCTGGCAGGGGGTTAGACTCAATGATCCTTGGAGTACCTTTTAATTCTACAGTTCTATAATTATTCCCATGACCAATTTGTATTTTGTCTGAATTTGATTTGTATACTGTTTCTGTATTTTGGATTGTATTCTTTACTTTATTTTACATGCTGTAAACCGCTCTGAGTTCTCTTAGGGGAAGTAAAGCGGTATAGAAATGTAAATATAATAATAATAATAATAATAATAATAATAATAATAATAATAATAATAATAATAATAATAATAATAATAATAATAATAATAATAATAATAATGACATTATAGTCTTGCCTTCTGACAATCCAAATGACAAGGTATTGCAGGTGTTGTGTCTGATGACTACAGCTATCAACAGTAAATGCAATAGAAGGCTTCATCTAGAGCTGATCTTTCCACAATTCACTGTTCTTTGCAAGTGTCTACTGCCCTTCAGAACACATTGTTTTTGTATTAATGCATTTAAAAAATACTTTGTCTCAAATGCTCAGATTTTCCAGTGTCAACATTAGGTCCCCCAAAGACAACAAAATCAGAAGCCGTGAAAAAACAAAGGGAAGACGAAGACATTACAGTTTATCAACCTCATACATCGGGAACATTTATTTAGGAACTATGCAACTGACGATGCTTCAAACTGTATGCTATCATGACACATTAACCTAGAGAGTGAATCAATTAATTTACATATACGTGCCAAAATTCTATTAGGATTTTATGCCTGTATAACTTTTGGAGGCAAATTGGATCAAATTAATTAATCAGTTTAGACATCTGTTGGGTGCTCAGTTGCAAGATGATGTGCAAAGACAACGTGAACGTTGGTTTCTTAATTTGAGGCACTTTTTCCTCCATAAATTACAACTTTTGTGTTATGTTTGCTGGCATATCTCATGACGTTTTGGCCTGTTTATTCACTACATTACAAGCCAACCATATTTATTGGGTTCATAACCATTCAATATAAAATAAATATAAAAACAACCTAAATGGAGAATTTGCTTTTTAATACAAACCATAGCTGAAATCTTCATTGCTTAACTTTGTTACTTCTAACTAGAGTAGGCCCACTTGAATTAACTGGACTTATGAGAAATTGACTACTGATTCAATGGGTGCAAAGCAACAGAATTGGAGATCACATTTTTCATTAACTGTAATTTAACCACCAGCTATGCATTCTACATATTATATAATGGCAAAATACTTATCTTCTCTCTCGATGTCATATGAGGATATACTGTACAGATTACTTCTCTAGGCAGTTGTTTAAATCAAAATGGCTAGACAGAAATTCCTTCTTTCACTCTCCACCATTTATAAACATATATGGTTGGATGATCCTCTTGCTGAATAAAATGGGAGATTTTAAATTAAATTCTTCTTTCTCATGCATCCAGTCATTCTCTGAAAATCTCTGAAAGACTAGATGGGCAAGAGACTCTAAAATAAATGTAGATCTAGTTCCTTCTATGAACAAGAGTCATCCTGCTCATAAAGAGGAACATCTGGATCCAACCCAAACATAATATATTCAAATTCACAAAATCTAATCCCATATATATTTATTGAGAAGCAAATCCTATGTGTTCATAGAGCTTTTCCAAGATAAATGTGAACATTATACACATACAGTAGGAAATAAATTCCACTGAACACAGTACCTACTTCTGAGTGAACATTTGTAAGCCTGGGCTAAACATAAATAGATTGCATTGGACTAGTCTACAAAACTGCTGCCTTCCATATAAAGGAACTTACCGAGAGTAATTAATGGAGAAGTGATCTTGAGCCAACCATAAATAAGAGCCCAATCCACACACACTAGCAATCCCTGAAATCATTGCTAGTAACAGTAACTTTATTAACTATCAGCAGAACTTCCAAAATCTGCCAAAATTTCCAACACTAATCAAAGAGAATTCTGGACATATAATTTAAACATACAGTTCTTTTAACACAGCGACCACATCTATCCATTCTGCAGCAGTTAGCAGGAAAATCTACACACGTCTCCTGACTGCAGTGTGGCACGAGCATATCTGTCCCCACTTTCTATTTCTGTGTAATGGGGAAAGAGTTCTGGTCCATTAACTCTCCCACTCTCTCCTGCAAGAAATTAATCATGTCAGCTAACACAAAGACATGTGTTTCATCCAAGTCTTGTATAATGAACTTCTTTCCCAGAGCATTTGACTCATCCAAGTACAACAAAAACTGCTTCATGGCTGGGTCACTGTGAAGACATGAAGAAAATTATGATAACATCACATGACACCTTGATGAATTAAGTTTACAAACCTTTAGAACAGAGTTTCGCAACCTACGGTCCGTGGGCCGGATCCAGCCATTGGGGCAAAATAATCCAGTCCCTGACCTCGCTCCAGCCGCCCATGCCGCCACCACTGGAATCAGCTGTGGACTCATTTATGGCCATGTAAACACAGCTGTAAATGAGTCGGTGGCCATTGTAAATGCGCTTATAACAGCTGCAGTTGCGTTTTATGGCATCTGTCTTAGGGGGCGTGATCCGGCCCATGGCTGGAAAACGTTGAGAACCCCTGCTTTAGAATAACAAGTACAATACCGGTCAGTAGAAGTGCTATTTCAGCAGTGGTTAATTATCTTAGTCATAGAAAGTGACCAGACCCTAGAAGAATAACTGAATAACAAAAATGCTCTGCAGCTATAAAGTTTATTTGCTGGTGGTGGTGGTGGTGGTGGCTAAATCTAATGGTTAGCTCTAAATAGAGTAACTCAATTTAATAAACAAGACTTGATAAATAAACACTTACCTGTATATAAACCTCATTGATGTAACAGGACAACTTTAGTTAGGACCAACAACTAATTTTAGCCCCCGGTCATAGACCACCAATTCAAATGGACCTACTTCAATTGCAATTTACTTTACACAGTTAGTTTAAAACTTTTTAAAAAACCTGTTGTAGGAAATCATGTTTTAAATGATACGAGTATAAACAACAGCAGAGTATATCTTGCTCTTCTTGTTCCTCTTGCATCAGAAGTTAGATATCATCAAAGTTATTCTGATTTTGCATGCAGTAACTCTAAAAATAAAGTGTTGCATTTCAAGCTAATACAGTATACAGTATGTGTCTTATTTTTGGTCCTTATTTTTTCTGCCTTAATACCTCTTCACTGGTCACTCTCTTGCTCCAGGAAATAAATATTATCCTGTTATAAATCTATATTTTTAATGCTTCAATATTTTTATACTTTTATATCTGTTAATGTCCAGGATTTCATGCTATATGTAGAACTGAGAACACAGAACACTGCATAAAAACATTCCCAACCCCAATTTTAAGCTTTTGTCACATGATACATTATTCATCTTAAGCAAAGTACTCCAAGTCTTCTCTATTATGACTTTTATTACACAGTCAGGATTGTACTGTTTATCCACCTAAAGTCCAAGATATTTGTCAACAGGTTCCATACTTTGATTTTAGATCTTTAACTGCATTTCATCAGCTATTTGCTTTTTACTGATTAGCATGAACACATTTTTGCTTTAGACTGTGAGGTAGGATTGCCTTTTAGTTAAATGTCCCCTCTACATGTATTTAAGTGCCACAAGAATTATTTAGTGTAGAAAATAGCCATTGCCTTTTCCAGTTTGTAGTATATGTCATGCAACATAATCTTCTTGTAATTAGATCAGGTTGATCTGAAACATCTTCTGAGAGAGTACATATGAAATTGTGAACAAAGAACATTTAACAACTGTATAAAGTGGAAAGTAGTTACATTTGGCAGTAACTTCAGATAAGTGAACAGATAACTCATTTTAAGTGTTAATTTAATTATCCAGAAAAAGGACTTGCATTATTATATATACCATCTATATTTTATTGTGTTTCTTAAAATAGGAAGTTTCTTTTAAAAAGGAAGTTACCACTTAGCTAATTGAGTTCATGTGCTAAATATTCATTGGTTGAAATCCTATTGCTCAGTTATGCAAATGATGCAACTTCTGGAAGCAAATTGCAATAAGTTAAGAAAACTCCACAGACCTCATCTGCTGTATACTGCTATACACTGTTTCATACAACTCAGAGACTCAAAGATTTATTAACTTACAGCAAATTGCTTTCAAAAACAATGCCATTTGTATAACTATGCAACAGGATTTCAGCCTTTCTGTTATGAATAGGACTATACTGTACTACAATTGCTACTGCTTACCATTCTATAAGTACTCCTTTTAGAACATTCACCATCTTGTCAACGATGTCAGGGATATTTTCTAAAGAAAATGTCAAGAGAAAATGTGTTTTTAAAGTGATAATTATAAACAGAATACAATTGATAATCTATCAATTATTGTAAAGTTTCAGTTCTTGTTGTTGTTCAGTCGCACAGTTGAGTCTGACTCTTTGCGATCCCATGGACCATTGTACGCCAGGCACCCCATCCTCCACCACCCTACTCAACCCACCCAGATCTGTGCCCATTGCATCAACAATACCATCTAGTCATCTCATTCTCTGCCGTCCCCTTCTTCTTCTGCCCTCAACCATT
The DNA here is from genome assembly GCA_035047305.1 of Bradypodion pumilum. Taxonomy (NCBI): domain Eukaryota; kingdom Metazoa; phylum Chordata; class Lepidosauria; order Squamata; family Chamaeleonidae; genus Bradypodion; species Bradypodion pumilum. Next base: position 98,184,361 of record JAWDJD010000001.1, read on the forward strand.
CCCAGCATCAAGTCCTATATGTGTTTATTTAGAACTACAGTACTGTACAACATAATGAATGCAGTGCAATTTATTTTCAAGTAGACTTGGCAAGGAATTATGATTAGTCTCCTTACAATTAAGAACAATTAACTACTTTACAAATTAATAACATTACAGGTTAATACAATTTTGCATACCTATCAACAGTTACATTACACATTCTAGCCTTTAATCTGCAAACATCAATTTAAAAGGAGAAAAGGTTTGTCAATTTGACACATTATGTATGACAATTTCTGTGTCCTCTTGTTTGTTTTGAGTTTGGGGGACTTGTTGTGTAGGTAATAACTAGTTACATCCTAGAATGAATTAACTGATTATCAGGTAAGTGATAGGATAGTTGTGGCACTTGGATAGGGGAAAATAATTTTCTGGCAGAACTTTGTTGTGATTGGCTACTTAACCTAGTTGAAGTTTGAGGAGGGAAAGAGTACATAAGAGTGAATGAGTGTTTAAGATGTTACACAGTATGGAGCAGTTTAGCAAGCTAGGATGGAGTATGTCAGGAAGAGGATGAAGACAGAGATAAATTAGAGATAGGACTTTGAAGTTTGTTGGGCTAATCCCTACGCTAGTTATACTAGAGTTATAAAAAGAGAGAGAAAGCTACATGAACTGCCTTTAAACTATTTTATTACTACTTTTGAAATCATTACTGTTTAAATAATATACAAATGAAAACTCATTTTGTTTTGCTCAGTAAGTACGTCTTTATCTTGTAGCAGCAGCTATTGAGCAAGAAGATCTTTGGTGGCTGCTTGGCACTCTAGCTTAGTATGAGGGAGGGAAGAAAAGTGTAACTCTCAAAGATTTTCAGTTTGAGAGATGTCTGGTAGTATCACCCAAGGGTTAGAGCCAAAATGTGGTGAGTTCGACTCAAAGTTGACTCAGCCTTACATCTTTTTGAGAACAATAAAATGAGTACCCAGCACGATGGGGGCAAAAATGCTAAATTATTTTGTGAACCACCCAGAGAGTGCACTATGTGCTATGGGGCGGTATATAAGTGTGCTTACTATTGTTAAAAATGACTACGGTGAAATCCTTCCAAAGGATGAAGTACAGATTTGGAGAAGGACCCCAGGAATCCCAAACATATTTTGTTTTTAAAAAGAAAATGACTCCACCCCCATCACCCCTAAGTACAGTAAAACCTCTACTTACGTAAAAAGTCTGTTCCGTAGGCTTTTATGTAAATCGGTTTTTTACTTAACTCGAAGCAAACCCATAGGAAAATATTTATGTAAATCGAAGCAACTCCATAGGGAAAATGATTTTTTTACATAACTCGAAGCAAACCTATAGGAAATTGTGTTATGTAAATCGGGACAGGGTTTTAGTGCAAAAATCATTATGTAAGTTGAATTTTATGTAACTTGAGGCATATGTAACTCAAAGTTTTACTGTATCCGTTCCTCCCTTCACTGGATTGAAGTTTTCATCCCTCTAGGATTCACTAGAGCAGGGAGACCCTGACCTTTGGTTTTTTAGACTTCAATTCCCAGAAGCCTAAGTCTGTACACTGGCTGATCAGTGCTTTGGGGAATTGACTTAGGCTTCTGGGAAATAAAGTCCAAGAACCAAAAGTTGGGGATCCCCTGCACTATAGTCACCGCAGCCTTTTTTATTTCTTCCTGAAAATTCATGGGAATTCAAGACTTTGCAATCAATAGTGGTAGATCACTTTGGTGGGGAAAAGATCTTGGGGACATGAAAGGAGTCTCATTCGGGCATCCCCTAAGCGGAGTTCCTCCAGCAAAAATCTTTTCAACCCAGAATAATTTCTGACACGATATTATTATCATCATCATCATCATTATAGGGACCACTAATAGATAAATAGGGACCACTTTGGTGGGACGATAAACAACATTCTGTGCACTCCAGTGTCTAGTCATGCCTACCACATGACCACGGAAACGTCTGCAAAATGTCTGCAGAAGCAGACAGCGTTGGCTCTTCGGCTTTGAAACAGAGATGAGCACTGAACCCTAGAGTCGGATACGACTGGCTTTCGAGCAAGGGAAACCACAACACCCTATTATTATTATTATTATTATTATTATTATTATTATTATTATTATTATTATTATTATTATTATTATTATTATTATTATTATTATTATTAAGGTAAAGGTTTCCCTTGCTCGAAAGCCAATCGTATCCGACTCTAGGGTTCAGTGCTCTTTTCTGTTTCAAAGCCGAAGAGCCAGCGCTGTCTGCTTCTGCAGACATTTCCGTGGTTATGTGGCAGGCATGAGTAGACACCGGAGCGCACGGCAGGAGGGAAGGGGGAGGGGAGGGAGAAGGAGGAAGAGAAAGACCGACCGCTGTTTTGATGATCAATTTTCAAATTAATTAATTAATTAATTTTAATTGAATGAAGATGACGGGGTGGATACAAAACCGCTCACTCTGCGCTGGACAAGCGACGTTACCTTAACGACGGGGGAAGCACAGCCACCGGAAGGAACCGGAACTGCCGCAGAACCGGAAGTAAGTTTCGCAAGGGCGCATGCGCCGCCCTAGGCCCGCCTTCCCCCACTCTCGGATTGGTTGCAAGCCAAGGGCTGCGCCTGCGCCGTTTGTTTTGGAGCGGGTCACGCCGGAACTTGTAGTAGGCGGTGCGGAGAGGGTTGCGGTGGTGGGCAGGTGTGTCGGGAGGGGAAGTAAGTGGGGGGGGGGGCGGGCGGCGGGCGGGAAGTCCGAGGGCGAGGCCAGGCCGGCGGTCTTGGACCCTCTTGGAGGGGAGGAGGAGGAGGAGGAGGAAGACACCCAAAGGCGGGACAGGCTTCTTGGGCTCAGCCCAGAGTGTGTAGTAGTGCAAGGAAGGAGGGGGTGGACGTCAACCCGACCTGCGGCTCTTTTTTAGCCTTCATGGCATCATGATATAAGACATGTTTTCTTTTGGACTGTGCTGGCTTAGTGGTTAAGACCTTGCGCTTGACGACTGGATGGTCGGCTAGCCAGCAGTACGAGAGACCCGAGTGCTGCTGGACGGAGTGAGCTCCCGTCTCTGCCCCAGCTCCTGCCAACCTAGCAGTTTGAAAGCAAGAAATTGCAAGTAGATAAATAGTTGCTTTCTTAGAAGAAATCAACCCTGACTGCTCATTGGGCGGTCAAATAGTAAAGGTGAAGCCGAAGTATTTTGGACATCAAATGAGAAGGGAGGATTCACTTGAGAAGGCCTTGATACTGGGAAAGGTGGAGGGCAAAAGAAGAAGGGGGCAGCCAAAGATGAGATGGCTGGATGGTATTGTAGACGCAATGGGCACAGGAGGATGGTGGAGGACTAGGGTGCCTGGAGACAATGGTCCATGGGGTCGCAAAGGGTCGGAATCGACTGTGCGACTGAACAACAAAAATAGGGACCACTTCAGTGGGGAGGTAAACATCATTCTGTGCACTCTGGTGTCTAGTCATGCCAGGGCCATAGCCAGGGTGGCCAAGCAGTTAGCCCACCCTGGCAAAGCGTAGTTCCCCATAGGAATGCATTGAAAAGAGCCTTTCTTGCCCATCCTGAAAAAAATATTCACCCACCCACATCTAGAATCCTGGCTTTAGCTCTTGAGTCATTGCTGCCACATGTCCACGGAAACGTCTGCAGACGCAGATAGTGCTGGCTCTTTGGCTATAAACATATGAGCACTGAATCAGAGTCAGATACGATGGGCTTTTGATCAAGGGAGATCTTACCCTTTACGTAGGGATGATACTTCTGCAACATTGTGTGTGACGGAGCATCTTTGAACTTAAATGCAAGGAATTGCAGTGAATAAGTGTACATGGGTGGGCAATCTTTCAACCTGAATAAAAGTTTTTTCTTCTTCTGATTAATATTGGGATTAATCTGGGTGTTTGTACTAATACTTCATGAATGACAGTTAATTTGGTTTACAGCATTGATTTGCAAGGCGTATTTCAGTCCCTCATTTTGGGATGAAGTGTCTCTTGCTTAGACCAGGAGCTGCCCATTTCCCACAAATGATTCATTCCCCCTTGCACACAGTTTTCAAGCTGAAGGGGAGTCTTGTGTGTTGAAATACTTGCATTGATTAGGATATACTGTAATCTGTGCAAAAAGATATCTTTCCTTTGTTTTCTGTGCAAGAATCATGTGTCATTTGTGGATCAGTGCAGACACTTTAAAACGTGAGGACCATCACTATCCATCCATACCTCTCCAAATACTTAAACTACAAAATCACAACAACCTTATTTGAAAAAGTAGGCTACAATACATAAAAGTTTATGCCAGATTGAACTGTTAGTTAATAGTTAGTTAACTGTAGGATCCTAGGTGTTTTGGCTGCAAAAAACCAACCATAGCTTTTTTTTTTAAAGCTTCTCACTGGGAGTCAAGGTAGCTCATAATTAATTAGAACAACATAATAACACAGATAAAAACACTATAAAATATATTAAAAATCAATTGACAAATAACAATCTTAAAAACCACAATTAATAAACACATTTCCCTGGACCCAATAAATACAATATACTGTACCTCCTACATATCCTGGTCAGTGAAAAGCCTGTCTGGAAAGGAAAGTTTTTTCCTTACATTGGAAGGACAATTAGTTGGTGTAACGTGGCTTGCTCTTGTGTCTTCATGAAATGAGCCTGGGGTCAAGAAAAGGACCTTCCTCCCAAGTTTTAAAAAACAAGGGAGCTTATTTCATGTCTAGGCCAGACTTTAAACTTCAAAAACAAAGTCATCTTTTGGTGAAATCATTCCATAGTTTTTTCCCCTGACTTAGTTTGGGAAAAATTAGCTGGCACAAAGTGCCATTGCCTGCGATACGCCTGAATGTGGTTTTAAAATATGACAATCTTTGAGGAGGCTCTTACCAGAGCAGCTGATATGGATTTATACACCCATTGGACAGCTTGGCCCAAGATGTATAGCACTTTATAGGTTGTACTTTGAGTTGGGGCTGGAAACAGACTAGTACCAATGTGGTTGTAATATGGTAGGTAATCAGCAGTTTGCAGAAATGTATTCCTTCAAGTGTTAAATCTTTTGGGTGGGTGGGTAGAAAAGTGAACTGCTTCTCCACTTTTAGTAATAGAAAATAAGATGCTTGTCTTGTTAGCTGGAAGGCTGGCAAATCAGCAGTTCAAGACCTGGGTACTGCATGACGGATTGAGTGCCTGCCTCTGTCCCAGCTCCTGTCAACCTAGCAGTTTGAAAGCAAGAAATTACAAGTAGATAAATAGGCATCTCTTCAGTGGGAAAAGATCTTGGAGACATGAAAGTAGCCTCCCCTGAGTGGAGCTTCTCCAGCAAAAATCCTTTCAACCCAGAATAATTTCTGACACAAAATTATTATTATTATAGAAAATATTTTCCTCGGCTATGAGAAGGTTGAAAGCACTTATGTTTTTCTTCCCATTTGTCAATGAAAGAGAATGACAGGCTTTGTAACCAGGAACATCTTTGATCTGAGTACTTCTGATATGTGGAATTATGGTTAATGGGCACAGTCTGATACTGAGTTTATATGTTTCCTGAATAACATTACTCTTTCTGTGTACTGTCTAGGTTACATGTATACCAGATAGCTGACAAATGGACCAGGGTGTGACAGAAAGTGGATGTATGTAGACTGACCTGCTGCTAAATAAATGTTTCATGCCTTTTGCAGAATGTCGCTGGTGGCTTATTGTGGTTTTTGCTGTAGAAAGATAGGAATGTTTGCTTCAGCCCAGAAAAGTGACCCGTCCTGGAAAAATTTCAGTAAGTGCAATTCTAAGATTTACTGGCCTAATGGCAACTGTATCATTGTCTCTGAGGCTTATCAGCTGGAGTTTGGTTGCAACTCTCTTCTTAGCCTGTCCAAGACATGGCATGATGTTGAACTGGCATAAAGAAAGCAGCCCTACTCATATTTCGTTGGGGACTTTCTCTCCCCAGTATGTAGGACTGAACAGTAGATAGGGCAGTTGCTGAAATTTTTCTGGGGTGGTGGTGGTATTAAACTGCATAGTGCTATGTTAACATAATCCGCAAGCATAGTGCACACCACTTAAACATTGTGTGTCTACTTGTGTATATAAAATAATGAATAAATACAGGGTTCAAGAAGTAAGTGTTCTCCTGCTGTAGACACTCATGCTCAGGAGTTGTTGTTTAAGATGGTAAATGGTTGGAAATACCTGCCAAAAGAAACTGTTTTTATTAATTTTTTCATTCTCTATTTTCTTAACGGGCATTAGACTTAACGGGCATTAGCCTCCCATGCTAAGTAACGTATTGGGCAACAAGGGATTGCCAATGGTTTCAGTCTGGGGTGACTTCTTGCTGTTTCTGTAGCAGTTTTAGTTTGTACAGGGGTGGGTTGCTAGCCCAACACCCAGCCCTCCTCCTCATATGGGCTTGGGACCAGCAATGGCGAAATACTACGGGGAAAATATTTGTGTTGTGTATAGGTGTTTCTACACCATATGCTGTAATGAGAACGGATGAGAGATCTTGATTGTGATCAGATCCTATTTGTTGATCTCTCACTTTATCAATTGGTCCTTGTCATTTTCCATTTCTTATCAACCAACTTGTAATCTCTTTATGTGCCTACCTCATGAATTTTGATTCACTGTGTATTTTATTTTTATTTTTTTATTTTTGGATTTTTACCCCGCCCTACTCAGCGCAAGGCCAACTCAGGGCAGCAATCACAACATAATAAATACAATATAACAATACAAAAATTCAATACAAAAAGTTACACATCAGGAAAAAATACAATAATCTAAGAAGGGGGCGTTGGAGCCCACGGCTCAACAACCTTAAACAGAGTTAACAAGGAGCGGGCTCAACAACCACGTCGGGTTGGAGCCCAGCTCCAAGTCATTGGCAGCATTGAAGAGCGAGGCAATGGAGCAGTGTTACAAGCCCGGACTCCCGTGACCAATGCGAGACTGGAGAAGAGGGCTGAGCCAAGGCGACAACAGCAACCAATTTCAAAGTCCTTTGCCACACCAGGAGCTCAGGTGCTCACTCTCCGTCATGGCAAATGCCGGACCGGGGAAGAGGGCTGAGATGAGGTGAAGCCGGGCCGGAGGGAGGCAGGGCCAGTGGCCGCAGGTGGTTCCCATCCCGGGCCGATAACAGGGGCCCGGGAGAGCTTCAATGCGGCTTCCTGGCTGTGGCTTGGGCGCCCTCTTATCCCTCCGGTCAAGGTAGGGCTGGAGAGAGGCAGGGCCGGTGGCCACAGGTGGCTCCCATCCCGGGCCGATGGTGGGGGCCTGGGAGAGCTTTGGCACGGTTTCCTGGCTGAGTTAAATAATGAGCAAAACCCAACAAGAAAATTTGCACATGAAGGCAATTGGGAGCCATTTCCCCCCTTTTGCCAGAACTTCACTTGATCAATAGCACTGCTGGCCACATGCCTGGTTTTGAAGCCAATGTGACATCAGGCACACAAAGGGGCGCCAGCTGGGAGCAGAGGAATTTATGTGATCATTCTTATGCAAACACCTTTATTTTTGCTGTAATATGTTTCTGTTAAGCCTACCTTGCTGTATCTCTACTGACACTGAGTTTTCAATTTTTAAGGAAAAATTGCAAAGATAACGGGCTCATTTATTCTGGGGTAAGTTCTAAAAGCAAACACACTAATATTGTTTTTGATGTTATCACCAAAGGAATGCAATATTTGTGGTTTTATGAAGGATTTGAAAATAATGTGGGTGAACCTTTAAATGTCTTGTATTAATTTTTTTCTATTTCTGTGATTAAAATATCGCATGTGTGTCACTCTGGTCTAAACATGTATAAAGCTGGGTTAGAAAATTACACAGCAGTGTAGAACTACAGAAATAAATTATGAGAAATTGCATCATGCAAAACAAATTGCTTTTGGATGTACAAAGAATGGTCAAAGATGGTGTTTAATTTATTATTTGAAATATAGTAAACTCAAAAGCAAAATGACTTACTTGAACATGTGGGTAGTTGGTTGTTTGGTCTCCTCCACCCCAAATCCAGAAATGAACTTCAGATCATTTCTATTTAAACATTTAAAAAGAACAGTTTGTGTTTTAGACTAATGTTGGGAGCCCTGCATTAATGACATCTAAAGGCGTGGCCACTTGATCTCCGAGGAGTTTGCCATCCGCATCTCTGCATGATTTACTGCTCTGCCTCCTAGCCAAAATGTATTGCTGGTTTCACATCCTAGTTTGGGATGGTCTTTTATATACCCAGTTGAGAAATAAAGTGAAAATGTGGGTTTAAGAAAGCAATGGGAAGGGAAGGAATAGGGAATTGTACATGTTATAGGTATTACTGTTTTCTTGTCTGATAAACTGTGCTGTCTTGGACCAGGTCTTTTATGTTAAATCAGCCTATTATTTATTTAGAATAATATTCATAGAGCTGGATCTTGTTTTTATCTGCAAAAGTCTGTATTAAGCATGTGCATTAATATCTGCTGATATTGTTATTTTTTTCTTTTTTTAGTGGTTGTGTTTTTGTTGCATATGAAGTTCTAGCTCTAGGAAAGGCACTGTCTTTTGATACTCAAGTGGTACAGCAAGAAAAATTAAAGTCCTACATATATTTACAAACAGCTTCTTTAGATCCAAGTGAATATCAAGGTAAGACTATTGTGTTAACCGATTTAATCAGAGAATAATTAGGGAGCAACTTGGTTAATGTAAAAGGAATGTAAAAGCAGGATCTGAGAAAATAACACATGTAAGACGTTGAACTTGACAACCAGAAGGTCCTCAGGTCAGCAGTTCAAGACCTGAGTGCTGCATGACAAAGTGAACTCCCGTATCTGTCCCAGCTCCTGACACCCTAGCAGTTTGAAAGCTAGAAATTGCAAGTAGAAAAATAGGTACTATTTCAGTGGGAAATGTAGCAGGGTTCTATGCACTCCAGTATCTAATCGTGCCTGCCACATGACCATGGAAACATCTGCTGATGCTTTGGCTGTAAACAGAGATGATCACCACACCACTTCCGAGCAAGAGAGACCTTTATTCTGGATATTACAAAAGCATGATGAGCTCACTGGAGAAATATTGCATTAGAGCTAGAGGTTTCCTTTAATTGCTTTAACATTAGTTGATTCTTTCTATCATCTAAAGAATTTTAAGAAAAGGTCTCAAACTAAGTATTATATAATTGTCACTAAACCTACTTTATTTTCAAAGGGATTATTTACCAAGTGAGAACGAAGCTTCACAGAGCAGCAAGGAAAATTCTGGAAACAAATGCTAGACTTTTTCGATGGCCATTTGATGGTAGGTTTTTATCAAAAGCGTTAAATTTAAAGAATGTAGCCTACTAGGTCAGCATGTGTATATCACTAAAAGAAAAACAATTGTGGACTTTGAAACTAAGATTTATTCCAGTGCACATTTTTGTGAATTAAACCACTGAATCCATGAAAGCTCATGTTGAAATAAATTTACTAGTTTTTAAGGCACCACAGGTATTTTGTCGTCCCCCCCCCCCCCAAACGTCTTCTTCTTTCGTGTCCCAATCAATCCTGGACTGCCAAAATGAAGCCATTTGGTGTAAGGATCATGGGCTACAAGAATCTGATTCTATAAGATACTGTGTGATCAGTGAACAAAACATCTTTTGAAATACAAAACTGACCCTAAAGTAATTTCATTTATTCCTGTTTTGTCATCTTGGTATTGTAGCAAGCCTTGTTCACTGATTTTTGTGATGGGGTTTAAGCTTCAGAAGTCAGAGCATTTAGTGTGTTGTTCTTTAGGAGAATTATTTATTTGTTCATGTAATTTGTGTTATTACATCCTCTATACTCATGTTTTTAGGTTGACATATATATCAGTTTAGGACATGACCATAAGGCAATAAAAACCCAGCAATGGCTCAAATCCTGTTGCATAGTTAGGCAAAAGATGTAACTTTTAAGAATGTAATTAGAGCAGCAAGTACAGTACAGTATACTAATTTTCAAATGTTGTTTATTTTTGGCATAAAGAACGTTTCAGTACCTTTGATGCAGAGGAACATGAGTGTACCTTGTGGCTCCTTTTGAAAAGAGGCCAGTCTGAAAATAAAATGGCCCGTCTGCAAGCTGTACAGGAATTGGCTTCCAATCGCTGGCGTGGTAATGTATTCTACTCGGATAGTCGCGGCGTCTTTGAATGATAGCTGTCAGCTCGCAAAGACTGTTATGGAAAGAACTCTCTGGCTGATGGGTAGAGGCACAGTGTACCAGGGAAAGCCTTTGTGCACAATCTGTTGAATAAAAAGGAACGTTGCAAGATCACTTTCGTTTCAATGAGACATGTGCAGGTGAACTTTCCAGTGCCTGTGAACTTGAGAGAGAAAGAGAAACATAATATATGTTCAATTCTAATTTCTTATACAGTATTTGTTTAACTGGAATTCTTAGTAATGTCAAACTCAGTCACTCAAAAGGGTAAAAAGGAATGTAAAGAAGTCAAATCCAGAGTAACATCACCATTGTGGATCAGCACTAGATACATTTCTGATACAGTGGAAAGTTGAAATTACTTCAAAGTAGTCTATAGTCCTGTCATGTCTGGCACCCTTTTGACCTCTACCTTGCACAAGAGATTTGGTTTGAAATTTTAGATCACCCATCAACTCTTCCCCATCCTGACAATTTGCAGATTTCTCTCCCCTCTTTCTCCCTCTCTCTAATAATCTTCTTAAAAGGAGCAGGGGCAAAATAAATTATGGAGCCCACGTGGGATCAGCTTTAAGTCATGATTTAATGAAGTTGCAGCTAGAGCTGGTTGAAAGAACTATTTTACATTCCATTTAGAATGTACTGACCATTAAAAGATCTTTCTTTCTTTCTTTCACACCCCAAAGATTGCATCTATTTTCATCCAAGTCCTATATTGCAACCATATACCCTACATTTGGGTTTTAATCCTTTGGGTAAAGGAGCAATTGCTATGTAACCCTTCTAGAAACAGTTCAAGGACTATGCACAATCCATAGGACTGTGCACAAATTCCTCTAAGTCCACTCACCCACCCAAAAAACATGTACCCGTTTGACAAAAATATACACATTCATGTACGTGTAGTTTAGACAGATATTTCCAGCTTATTTCTACACTGATTTGTAAAAAATATTTTAACTACCATCCCAAATAATTCAAAGGGTATGGATCATAATAAGAGATTTCATATAGCAAAAACAACCTGAGATCCAAAAACAAAGTAGAAAATGGAAAGTCACAGAAGCGATTTGAAGGAATATTGAGATGAACCAAAAATTTCTTTCTCTACTTTTCTACCTGTTGTAAATTACTGCATGTCCCTGTATGCTTTTTTTAGTTGCAAAAAAGGTGACCCTTATTAATTTAGGCTTTAAAAAAACTCTACAGAGAAGAAGATATTTCAGCATAGTTGAAATCTTACCTGTACTGTATGTTTATTCTAATGCAGATTATCAATATAGAACAGCTGCACAAGCCATTGATCAGAGAATTGCTATTGGTTTAGCTCGAAGTAAAGATATAGACTCACGATTTTTCCTACCACCCCGTCTTTTACCGTCAAATGTATGTATAATAATATCCAGAAACTGTCCACCATTCTTTTCATAAACATATTTGAGAGCTAATGATCAAGAATGAACTTGTATTAGCTGGCCTGTGAATACCACCGTAATAATTTTGAAACATAATCGTTTTTAATTTGATGTTTCTTGAGTGCAAAAGTTGTAGATAGCCTTCCTTATCTAATCCAGATAGTTGCTAGAATTTGGATCTAAAAGAAATAAATTGTGTAGTCTACAATGGCTTTCTTGGTTCTGAAAGTAACAAACGAACATGGAGCTGACATTAACTCATTCCTGCCTATATTGTTGCTAAATATGGGAATAAGTTAAGGAATTGGTGAGAATAAAGAATTGAACACAGACAGAAGCTGGGCATGAGTGGGTACTGAAAGACTGAGCAGAAGCTAGTTGATGCAGATATAAAGTTCAAAAGTGAAGTAAGATGAAGGGACTTGTAAACTAGACTTGTAAACTAGAAACATTGTCTGATAGGAGTTATATCCAGTAGGTTATATGACATTTGGGGAGCAATTGAGCTGTACACGTGTTGTGGCCTGGGGTCCTGGGTGCGAGGAGGAAGAGGACATCTAGCCAGCCCAGCTGCCTGCTGCCGGCTCCGGCTTGGACTCTGAGCCCGATGGGGACCCCTTGCCAGTCCCCAGTCTGCACCCGGCTCAGATCAGGAGGCTGAGTCGGAAGAGATGGATTTGGCACCGGCACCACAGCCAGCTGTCACCCCAGAGCCAGGCCGGAACTTGACAGATGGGCGGTGTGCTAGCAGGCAAACAACTTGGGAGCAGGCTGGCATGCCTACTCATTACAGGAATGAACTAAGGCATCAGATTCAGCTGAGAAGGAAGAGGACCCGGCACGCCTCCTGAACAGACCCTCAGCTGTGGGGTCTGACTTCTCTTAAAAGAAGAGAGGTGTGCCAGCAGGCCCATAGTCGGACCAACTTGTCAACCTTGTGGACCCGACACCGTGCTCTTAGCTTCCTGACTTGATGTGCCGGACTCTAGACCTCTGACTGACCCTGACTACATTTCTTGGAAGACCCTGGTAACCCTGAAACGACTCAACTGGCTACTTACCCCAGACTGGTGACGACGATTCTGCTCCAAGGCCTGAAGTAAGAGGAATCTCTCCTTCCCCCACTGCAGCTCTACCCAGCTGTTGAGCTCTACCGGTGCCAGGCCATGACAACAAGAGACTGCACGTATAAGTTGCCCTGTTCTAGCCTTGAGCAGAGAATGTAGAGAAGTAGTTATTGTATTGAATATTTCAAGGCTACGAAGGATGTATTCTGACATTTTGCTGCTTATTGGGAAAATAAGTATACCAGTAGATGTGACAAATTATGCAGTTAGCAGAGCAGGAACATGTAGAGAAATCCTTATCCAAATGTCACATCTGTCTATTACTTCTGTGTTGCAATTATTGTGATGTGGTTCTAGGCTAATGCAGGTTTTTTAGCCTGGCTGTGTGAGGTCTAAAGGTGGAATGGGATGTGGCTATTTACCTAGGCACTAGCTGAGTAAATAGCTCTCAACCTTCTTGCCTTGAACATGGTGTTCTGATCATTTTCAGATCTTCCCCCTTACTGTGAGAAGATTGGGATGTAAATGGGTTGTGATGGAGACCTTGTGGGTGGAGTTAACATGTATGCCTTTTGCTCTGCCCATCTCTTAGCCCCCACATGAGCAAATGGGATCCCTTCCTAGAGTTCCTTTCCACTTGAGTTCAGTATGCTCATGAAGGAACATAAGAAAGGAGTCTCTGAGATACCTAAGTCATTGTCTGAACTCCTGTTGCTTAGCGTAGTAAGTGTAATCAGTGACACTTGGAGAAGATGACACCAAATTCCCATGAGCCATTGGGCCTGCTGTAGTTGTGAGTTACTATGCTGGTCAACAGGTTTTTAGCAAGTGTCATGTAAGGCTTTTAAAACTAAGATCATTGGCCAGCTGACTAGTTCAACTCAAAAGAAATGCCTCAAGTCTGAAAAGTATCATTTATGTTGACCTAATTATATATTGTCTCTCGTTCATAATTGAATCATATCAGCCACTGCAAAAGATGTTGACAGAAGTCTTTTTGCTTTTACACTATAGGATCCTTTAGAAGATGAACTTCGATTGCTTCTGGCAGCTTTACCTCAAACAGACCTTGACCCATGTGTACAGTATTTTACATCTTTGGCGTTAAGAGAAAGTGGTCAGAACATCGCTGCACAAAAGGTTAAAAATTATGTCAAACTGGATAGTGGGAAACTGTGGTCTAACAGCTTTGTATTTCCTCCAAAGAAATGGACTGTGGAGACTCTGGACTCCTGACCTGACCCTTTGTCAACCTTTTTATTATACCTGCTGTTCAGTGATACTAAAATTCTACCTCAGCTTTACTAGCTTTTGAAACTTGTTTGTGTCTTTTACCCAAGTTTTGTTGTTGTTGTATAGTCGCACGTAGACGCTGGAAAAATACAAATTATGGGATTAAAATTTATTTTTCTAAATTTCTCATTTGGATGGTATTAGCTTTAGGTGGAAGATAGTCGTGAGGGGCGGGGGAGAGGGTTTTTTCTTTTTAGTTATTCCCTCTAGTTAGCAGAGTATGAAATAGGAAAAACCCTACTGAGAAACAGAGAGATTAACTCAGTCTCATTAGCCTCTGCCTGCTCCTTTGGTTTCTTTTTCCACTCAAACTAGCACTTTGAATAATAAGACCACTCTAGAAAGCATTTAAAGTAGAAAACTATAGGTTTACTCAAAGTTACCATTTGTAGTTTCAGCCAAAAGAAAAAATAAAGAAAATGGACTCTCCAGGAAGAATAGCTACCAACAAATCAAGAAGTAGGAATGGCAGGGTTTAACTCAGGGAAAAATGCTAATCAAGTTGGTGGCAACAGACAAATTAGACTGGAAAAACCCCTCTGACTGATACCCAGTGTTAGTTCATGTATGATTGCTATTATCCTAACATGTAATTCAGGCAGTCTCAACCTACATCCCATGGGCATAATCTGGCCCATGACGCCAATTAATTTGGCCTGCGTTGAGTACCTGGGCACCGCCAGAAGCTCCCCACCGCCTCCAGAAATGCCCAAAATGCTGCTGCCACAGAAACCGGAAGTGCGCAAATGCCGCATTTTTGCCGTGAAAATGCAGCAAAAACATGAAAGAAAATTACAAAAATGGAGCAAAAGTGCTCCGCACACACTCCTGTCACCTCGGGGAGTGGTGGAGGCTGCAAAAGCAGTCAAGAAAATACCACAATTGTGCCTGCCAGCAGCGCTGTGGAAACCGGAAGCACTGGAAGTGGCGGGGGGGCATGCCTCCGGCCCCTGCAGTTGTATGTTGGGGGAGGGCTCAGCCCGTGGTGGGAAAATGTTGTGAACCCCTGATGTAATTGATCTTGGAATCTTTCCCCAGGGGACAACTTTATGGAGCACACCAACACCTTGCAGGTCTGTTTGTTATCTGATGCAGTGCTGCTGCTGCTAGATCTATTTATTAGGAAGCAACAGGAAGGGCTGGGCAATTGTAAGATTTCTGTTGAATGCTAAAAGTTGAAGAGTAATTTACTTGCTCTGTCAAAATTAATGACACCTATTATGCCTGATTCTTAAATGGATGTTATGTTACACATCTTACTGTAAGCCAAATCTTTCATGTTCTTTACTTTTCTAAAATTAATTAAAATTAATTCTGATCCTTTTTTCTTTCAGGGGGGCTTATGGTGTTTTGGTGGCAACGGGCTTCCTTATTGTGAAAGTTTCAGCACTGTTCCTGCAAAGACAGTAGAACTTTTCTTTTTGCAAGCCTTAGCTCAACATTCAAAGGTATTTCAATTTTAAAAAATCAAGTCTTAGACCTTTACAAACTTTATTGATATAGTGTTATATTAAATTGGGGAAAAAACCTATTGGCTAGGTACACCTGCATAAATGCAGTGGTATAAATCAGAGCAATTGACTGAGTTGACATTAGTTAATGAGTAGCTGTTTATACCTCTTGTTGTCCACCATTCATGTGACCAGTATACAATGAATTATGCAAATGGCAACTAGTGGCAATTCATCATAGAGGTTTATGCAACTGTACTTACACCAATGTAATTTATCCATAGAAGTGTTTGATTTGCTCATATTGTGAAGTAGCTTCTCAGGATTTTTTAAAAAAATTGTTTATTATTAAATGATCACTATTTTCATCTTATAACAGCGAGGACATACCTAAGGAATAAAACAAACTATACTTCTCTTGAAATTCCTCAGAGAATCAAGAGACGTGGGAAATATCCCAAATGGGCAGTATAAAAATGCAGTCAATCAGTTTTCCAGATCTTCAGTGGCTAATGAACTACTGTAAGATCTGGAAGTTTATTCTCTTTTATCCTATTCCCAGCATGCACAAATGCTAGGAATGGGATAAAATAAAGTGGGACACCCCAAAGAGTGGGCTGTTATGCTTGTGTAAGAGTCCAAGTCTTTAAAGACCACTTAAAACGAATGATTGGGCGATGTTTGGTACTTCCTATAGTAAGCCATAATCATGGATGTTTAAGGAAGAGCTTTCCCTTTCATCCTTGAAGCAGAAATGAGGTGTTACTTTCTCTAGAATTTGATTTCCCAATAGAAAAAAAAAACCTAAGTCATTCTGGAGTAAATTGGGACCGGTATCCTGAGGTTGAGGTTTGAAAGAAAGCAACAGGCTGTGTCACTTTGTGCAAACATGCCATAATAGGCTGAATTAAAATGGAGGAGAGAAGCGAGGCCATCCTTTAATTTGTCTCTTTTCTTGATTACTATTATTATTTTGCGACAAACAGTCATCAAGAATGCCTGGTATTTTTTATGCCAGGGGAATCTTTTCCTTTGACCTCTATCCCTCTTTCCTTTCTTTCTTCTTATTGCCTGGTGGGAGAAGATTTTTTATTTAATGAGCAGCAATTAGTGGCTCGAGTGGCTAAGACGCTGACTGGAAGGTGGGAGGTCAGCAGTTCGATTCCCAAGTACTGCAGGACAGAATGAGCTCCTGTCTTTGTCCCATCTCCTGCCAACCTAGCAATTCGAAAGCAAGAAATTGCAAGTAGATAAATAGGGACCACTTTGGTGGGAAGGTAAACAGCGCTCCGTGCACTCCGGTGACTAGTCATGCCTGTCACATGTCCACCGAAACGGCTGCAGAAGCAGACAGCGCTGGCTCTTTGGCTGTGAAACAGAGATGAGCACTGAACCCCAGAGTTGGATACGACTGGTTTTCGAGCAAGGGTGACCTTTACCTTTAATTATATATTGGCTGTTGCTAGTTTTGAAAGCCTGACTCCATGGAATTAATTCATTTTCTTTGGGACTGTGAGGATATCTTCCACTGAGCAAAGATGGTATGAATATACGCTTTTGGTGGGTTTTTTTTAAAAGAACAAATTGAATTGAAAAACCACCTCTGCTCCTTTTGGGGGCGGGGAGAAGTTTGTTTCTCTCCTTTCCAGTTAAACATTTATAAGAAGTAGTAGCAGTGTAGTATTTCTTTCATTTTGGGCAAAGGTTGGGTGCAAATTCAAATACTGCTTGAATTCTGTGTGTCCAGGAAAGGAAAGAGGCAGTGGTAGCAAATGACATGGATTTAACTGATAAGCCAAACCAGATTTTGTTTCCTGCTAAGACTCACTAACATTCATGGAAGAAGTAGTCATGTCTAACCTACTTTAACTGATCCATAGTCATTAGTAGTGTTAGCCTGAACCATGGATTTATATATTAAGATAGTGTATGTCCAGCCGTCTTTTCCCTGGAGCCCGCACTATTTACATATTGAAAAATAAAAATACTTCTGAAATTCCCCAGAGAATCAGGAGAAGTGTTTAATTTTCCAGATCTGCAATGACTAATGAACCATTGCAAGATCCAGGTGTTTGCTCTCTTTTATCATATCCCCAACATGCACATATGCTAGGGATGGGGTAAAATAAACTGCAGCGGTTTGGGAGAAGTCTGTCTATATGAAACACTTTGATGAAAAAAGATCCAAGAGAAAGTACAGAATGAAGCCCATATCTTTTCTTCTATAACTGTTTCTAAGTTGAATCTTAAGAGATGCCAAAGACATTTTTTGGCATGATGTGTTTGCTGTTTCAGTTTTTGAATGTCACTGAATGTATAATGTATTTTCCATCTGTTGCCTGAAAGATTCTTGATTATGAGCAAATTGCCCCTTTTGTGCATCATGTTATTTCATAGTAGAGTTTTAGAACTATGGATGTGTACAGTTCATTATTGTGTTTATTGTATAATTTCAGATTCCTAGTCACTGTGAAAAGATTGACTTAAATAGAGGTCTTCATTTGCTCCAGAAACTATACCATCTTCGTAGAGATTCCCCCAAAATACAAAGGACCATCATTCATATAATTGGAAATATTGCACTGGATAAGTGCCTTCATTCATCTATATACCGTGCAGGTAATGCTAAACTTAGTGAACTCTTCAAGAGATAGAAATGGTGAATACTTTAGGAACAAACAAAAGATCTTTTCCTGTAATAGGCTGAGGTTTGTTTTTTTTAAAAAAACAAGCCCAGTATAGCCCATATCTGTCAAGTTTTGGATTTAAAAATAAGGAAAATTTTGGACCACACCCCCTCCCCACAATCCAGGCACATCCAAGAGCCTAGAAGAGGAGGAGCCACCAGAGCCAGGGACAAGGGGTGTTGGGTTCCCCCAGGGGGATGAGAAAGCACCCCCTAAACACTCCCCTTAGCAGCACTGCTGCCCCTCACGGGGAACAATGCAATAAGCCAGCCCCCACAGGCAAGAGCTGCAGTGGAAGAGTTAAATACTGTAATTTTAAGTCCCTCTCTCCACTTGCTCCCACATCATTTCATAATATGGTGACTTTTTATGGAACTGTTTTTACACTTATATCAGTTAATTGTTTACTGTCTTAGCCTTGTGTACCTCAATTTCATTTTTAAAAAATCTGTGTTTAAGACAGGACCACGGAAATAATCCTCTTTATGTTGTATGCAAATATACTTGAAGCCGATTGGCTCATTGTCTCTTCGGTTTAACACCCTCTTTCCCAGGAGAAAGAAGAGACAATGAGCCAATTGGCTTCAACACCCCTCCTCCCTGGCTCTGTTATGAGAAACATACCCCATGACACCTTGGTTTTATTAAAAAAATTATATATTTATATAAAAATAATATGGGAAATTTATGGAAAAATATAGGTGACGGGAAAGAGGGGTAAAATACGGTAATTTCCTGGCCAAAACGGGATACTTGCCAGCTATGGCATAGCCTTTTAGTTAGCCTTTGGCGTAATTTAAAATTTAAGATGCCTAGACTTGCCATTCAAGAAGATACAGTACAAAGCAGTCATAGCATTAAAAACTGAGTTCCAACAGTCACATTTAGAACAGGTTCCAATAGTCACCCACATACCCATGGCAATCTCTTCCAAACTGTAAAATAAAATCTCTGTAAGCTGGCTGAGAACTGTCTGACAGAAAGCACAGTTGTGTATGTTGAATTCTTACAGTGCAGGAGCACGCTTTTTTTTTTTAAAAAAGAAATTATGCTCTATGTTCTATCTCATTTTAGTAAGTGACAGTTTTCATAATTTGATTCAACCCCTAGGTTGGGTTTCTGTACTAGCTGAAATGTTAAAGTCTCCACGTGTCATGGATTCCTCCCACGCAGCAAGAGCTTTGGCCAACCTAGACAGGGAAACGATACAGGAGAAGTATCCAGATGGCGTGTATCTTTTACACCCACAATATCGAATCGAGTAAGAAAGGAGGCACATTTCCATTTTTCTTGCTACTTTGTTACTCATAGTAAACCTGTTCATTTTATTTATTTATTTATTTATTTATTTGATTGTTGTAGCCTTGGGATTTACAGTGTAAAAGATAGAAAATAGAAGAGAAGGGATTTGAGGAAAGGTATGATGGCGTTTGATTGAGTTGACCAGATTTCTGGAAGTATCTTGACTCTGGATCTAGTTGGACTCATGTTTGTACTGCAACTATTGCTCTTTGTGCCTGGGATCAGGGTTGTTTTTTGATTTGTTCCTTTTCTCTCTTCTTCTGTTTTGTTGTTGTCTCCTCCTTGTTCATCTTGTTCAAGAGTTCAAGCTTAATTTATTTCCTTTTATAACCTTACAGAAGAATGTTTTCATCACAGCTTCTCCAGCTTGTCTGCTGCTTTCTCCCATCACTTCAGGGTGTATTTTATGTTTGTGCATTCTTGTGTACACCGGAGGAGGGGGGAAGTAGAAAAGAAATCTCCCATCTCCTCTTTTTGTTGTTGGTCTACTAGAGATTTTGTCCTAACATGGTTTGTGCTTTTCGAATGAAGGGTACGATCAGATGGAGAAATTGTTCATGTTTTGAACTGCTGATGACACAGCCTGTTTTCTGGTGATCAAGTTGGCATATAGGAGATTGCAAACCAGCCCAACCCCTGCTCTGTGTGCAAGCTGGACTTTTGGGTTCAATGGGAAGGATGTGCTTTTTGGGAGCTGGTCTGGAGTGATTCCTATAAGTACAGAGAGGTCACTTTAAGGACGTTTGCACCAGCAAAGTGACCCTTTCTAGTGCAACCATATGTGATTCTCTGTTGCCATCTGATCACACTCAAAGTCTAGAATAAACTTCTAAAAGGAGAATTTCTGCTAGTTAATCAGAGCTGGCAACTGGGAAAGATCCACTGACTGCCAAAGCACAATGGGAGACAAAAATAGAATTTCAAAATAATTTGAAAGCAGCTTTTTGGTTGCAAACTTCTAGTAATACGTACTCTTCTACAATTTCTCTCTCCTAGCAATGAGCCCATTAAAGCCGATGTCCTATTTGTCCATGGCCTGTTGGGAGCAGCATTTAAAACCTGGCGGCAACAAGACATTGAGCAGTCTGAAGCTGAGAAGGAGGAGGATATTGAAGACCAGTATAGTGATTGTTGGCCAAAGGTACTTGCATGAATTCACCCTGACCTGTCATGGAGTAGTATGTTGTTGAGCTAGGACAATCTGATTGCAAGTCCCAGCTAAGTCATGGCGATCAGTGTATGAGCATAAGACAGTCCCTACCTTTCATCCTAAACTGCTTCATAGAGTAGATGTGAGGATAGTAGCATGATAATTTCCCTTTATGAAGCTCTTTGCTGTTTGGGAAAATGGATGGATGCATTAATGATTCTTCTTCTTTACTTCCTCTTCTACCCATTTGTCATCATCATCATAGGTTTATTTATACCCCGCTTCCCTCAGCCTGAAGTTGACTCGAAGCGGCAAACAACACTAGCAAAAGCAATACAATAGGTACACAAGTACCAATAACAATACAGTGATACAAAAGATAAATAAATAATACAATATCAGCAATACATATAAAAAGTATCAACAATCAGCAAAACAATATATCAGCAAACAATATCAACATTTACAACATAGGGGGGAAATTACAATATATCAATAAATACGAGCACCAAAGGTGGGAAGTAGAGGCAGCAAAGCATTGCCTCCCTGTGGGCGGGCTTCACCACCAGTGGGGCCGGTGGCAGCAACGGGAGTCCTGCTGCCTCTACGGCCCTTAAGTCCTCCCTGGGGTGGGTGGGGTCCAAGGAGACCGGGGGAGATGGAATGCGCCCGGCGCTGGGCGGGCTTCTCCGCTTTGTGTCGAAGGATACATAATTAGTAAGTTAAAAGAATGAGTAGTTTAGATTTTAACTAGTGATTTCAGATCACTTGTTCCACTCCAAGCATATTACTTCTATCACTGATGTAAGAGATAATCAGTCAGATCAATTAAAAAAGAAATAGCTTAACCATTGTATCTACATGGCATGCCTGGGCCGAATGAATGTTTAGCACCATGCATTCTTTCAAAAACAAACAATAAAACTATAAAGTTATAAAATTAGTAGTAAGTAAAGGTAAAGGTTTCCCTTGCTCAAAAGCCAGTTGTATCCGACTCTAGGGTTCAATGCTCATCTCTGTTTCAAAGCCAAAGAGCCAGTGCTGTCTGCTTCTGCAGACGTTTCCTTGGTCACGTGGCAGGCATACCTAGACACTGGAGCGCATGGAACGCTGTTACCTTCCCACCGAAGTGGTCCCTATTTATCTACTTGCAATTTTTTGCTTTCGAACTGCTAGGTTGGCAAGAGCTGGGACAAAGACAGGAGCTCATTCTGTCCTGCAGTACTCGGGAATCGAACTGCTGACCTTCCGCCTCCCAGTCAGTGCCTCATCACCCTGAAAATTTGTGTAATGCTAAACAACTGTCTTCTCTGCTTATTGGATGATGGACATTTAAGATTTATGCAATGCATGTATAATGTGGCTATGTCTTCAGATCTTCTGAAAAATATCCTTTCGCTCACTTGCACTTAGACCCATTAAATTTGTTTTTGCAGGCACAAAAGAGCCTTTGACAGTTGCATGGCAAAGGGGTAATTGTCTTCCCATGGCCTCATCTTTGTGCCAAAGATAATGTTGTCTCCTAAAATCATGCTCTACCAAGTGATTAAGCATACAGGCACCTTGCCAAGGTTAACGCTGGCAAGCCTGCTTCTTTTACCTATGGTGACACTTGCCTGGTAATGGCTGTGCTGCAACATGCAACCGCAGCAGGATGCAGAGGCTCTTGTCTAATAGTAGACTTCCTCCTCCTTTTTATTTTTCTTCCTCTCCCTCTTCCTCCTCATCATTGTCATCTAGGCCAGCTGTGAAACTGCGAAAATGAAAATGTTACTTACAATCAACCATCCAAAGTGACAAGAAGGAGGCCTGGAGGAGTCAGCTGAAATTCCTCCTTCGTCCATATATAATAATAATAATAATAATAATAATAATAATAATAATAATAATAATAATAATAATAATAATAATAATAATAATAATAATAATAATAATAATAATAATAATAATAATAATAATAAATGTTTTATTTATATCCCGCTTCCCTCAGTCCAATGGACGACTCGAAGCGGCTTACAGAAAATTCAAAGACACAATATTAAAGATACAAAATTCAGAAAATACAGTATAACAACAATATAATCAAAAAAATACAATATTAAAGATAATAACAAAATGCCATAGTCACAAGTCGATACAAAATAAATATGAATAATACCACCATAGATAGTAGAATTAAGGCCCAACGAACTCAGTGTCGATTGCGGCCTCAGAACAACAAAGTCCCTATGGCCGTGAAAAGCCGGTGCAAGTGCTTCCACTCCCCCTGCAAAATGGGAGCTCCACGCCTCCGCAACAGTCTCAGCAGAGGCAAAGTCCCCCATGGCTGCAAAGAAACCGGCGCAAGTACTTCACTCCTCCCACCAATTCAGGGAAAGGAGCTCCATGCCTTGGCAGTGATGGCAGAGCCGGCCATGGTAATCCAAATTTGCTCCAGGAGCAGCTTCAGCTGGAGGCACATGGCAGCGGTGGTCCTCTCGCTGGCCCCAGCTCTGGCAGCTTTTCTTCCCTCCCGGGCCAAGGGAGGAGTTGGCCCCGGGAGCAGCATCAGCTGGAGGGACGCGGCGGGGTCCCCAAACTACAGCCCACAGTCCGGATCCACCCCTTGGGCCATAGTTTGGGCACCTCGGTTTAAGCAGAGAAAATGGCAGCTTAAAATCTATCTCATCCTGTTGCAAAACAGATTGCAAGGCGCATTTTACTTCTGCTTCCAGTGGGAGGAACCACGTGACCAGCCTGCTGAACCACTTGACTGGCCTGCTGAACTATGGGCCAGTCACGGCCTGAAAAGTTTGGGCACCCCTGATATATACCCCTATACTAAGCTATTGGGTCTTTTTTTAAAAATCATTCACATGTAGGCATATGCTGAATTACTGGTTTATTTTTTAAAAATACAATTTTACTCAGATGGCCTCTGAGATGGCCTTAGCAATGCGTTCCTCTGGTTTAAATAGTATGTATTCTCCAGCTACTCTGATTCATTATTAATAGGGGAAGATCCTGATTTGAATGTCTGAAAACCCAACAGTTCTGTGAATTCTGTTGTTTTCTAAATTTAGACGTGGTTAGCGTCAGACTGCCCCTCGCTTAGAATTATATCTGTGGAATATGACTCCCATCTGAGTGACTGGAATACAACCTGTCCTGTGGAGAGCTACAGGTAACAAATTAAGGTGGGAACTGAGTGCAGAAACTAGTGGGCATGTGAATAATACTTAAATATCCAGAGGAGAGAATGACTTCTGTTTAGTGGAGAATCTTGAATTTTGTTAGGACTAGTGAAGGTGAAAGGTTCAAAATACTTTCTCGTTGTAAATATACAATACAGGTAAAACTTGGAAAATTAGAATATCATGCAAATGTTCATTCAGTTCAGTAATGCAACTTAAAAGGTGAAACAAATATATGAGATAGACTCATTGCATGCAAAGTGAGATAGTTCAAGCCTTACTTTGCTATAATATTGATGCTTATGGCTTACAGCTTATGAAAACCCCAACCCCCCCATCTCATGTACCCCATAATCATCACATAATCTCATGCACACTGTACACCATGATCATCACAATTATAACGAATTAAGTATGTCATCTCTCGCTTTAAGTGAGATGAATGGACATTTGCACAATATTCTAATTTTCTGAGTTTCACTTGAACATTATATCAATTGGATTTGGTTTTGAGCAAAGTAATTGAGAGATGCTGTTCTGTATACCTTATAAACACATGAAGTTTCCTCTTGCAGCATCATATCGCTGCTCTATTTAGCATGTGGCTAAATTCAATTAATTATTCTTTAGTATCAGAAGTCTTTCGCAGTCTCCTTCCTGAAATCTTTTATCATTGAAGATGCCATAGAATGAGGGTGCTGCTGTGAATGTTCTTTGCCTCAATGCCATCCTTTCTTTGTAATAATCCTTTAGCTCTTTGTGTTGTTAAAAAAATCTCTAGAGCAGTGTTTCCCAACCTTTGGTTTTTAGACTTCAGTTCCCAGAAGTCTAAGTCAATTCCCCAAAGCACTGATCAGCCAATGTACTGACTTAGGCTTCTGAGAATTAAAGTTCCTCTGTGGGGCATGGGTCCCATGTTGGAAACCATTGCTTTAGAGTGAGAGCATGTTTAATTGTGCCTCAGTTGCAGAAATGTCTATGGCTTGCAAGGTTTATTTATTTAGTTTATTTATACCCCACCCTATTGGTGTAAACACCACTCAGGGTGGCTGAGATTGCTGTGTTTTCATAGTCCAAGTCCACAGCAGAATCTGAGCCATCTGGGACCTGGTTCATGTGGTCTTCCCATGTATAGATACTTAGAAGGATATTGGTTTTCTACTGGAAGAAGCAATAGTGCCTCTTTTTATATGGTTTTGAAAACAAGTATTCCATCATTGGCGCTCCTGCTGACTACTTTCTTTTTCATCTTTAGGGCATCTCTCGCCTACAGGAGTTCTGAGCTTCTCAAGAAACTAAGAGCTGCTGGTGTTGGAGACCGACCACTTGTCTGGCTGTCGCACAGTATGGGAGGCAAGTGCCTGGATCACTTTGTGTTTTGAAAAACACACACACCCTATTTCAAATAATTCAGTCTTTTTAGGCATTTTAGCCATGTATGCACAGTAAACCCATTCATGTGGATTCACAAGAGATTTGGGCTTCTGGGAATTGAAGTCCCAAGAACAGCTGGAGTGCCAAGGTTTGCCATCACTGCCATAGGCTAAAGTTCACATATGCGATTTTTCCCCCTGATGTTTGTGGCTTGTACTCCTATTGTTTTAAATTTCTGCTGCACCATTGGTGGAACCTTAGATGTTAACATTTGACATTGTTATTTATCCACGTGGATAGTTATAATGACAAACTCTGTTCCAAATGTTGAAGGCCCTCCCGGGTTGGCTGCCCAGTCTCTTACTGAATTTCTGCCAGTGTTTCTCTTCTTCAAAGTCTGGCCAAGTTATCCTGCTATAGTAATAGAGTAGACCACACTGCCAATGACTCAACACACATCGTCAGGCAGTGGTTAATTAACCTGACCACCCTGAGGACTAACGACCTTGGGTGCTGAAGTCCACAGTGAAGGGTGATGGTCCCCAAGTGGATTAAATCCCACTTGAATCCATTTTGATGGAGGGCAGCAGCTTAATCAATATTAGTCTGGGGCTGATGAAGACTTTGCATGCCAAAAGGGCTCAGGACCAGAAAGTGACTCACAGAACTGGATCAGTGGTACGGGTGTCATGTTGCAATGCAGAAGGCAGATGAAAGGCTACAGCGTTATATCCTCAGAACAATCTTCATGGCTGATCGCCATGATGATCACCTATATTCGGATTCAGATACGGCAGAAGAAGAAGTTTCTCTACTTGCTCCTGCACTGCTTCAGCTGCCAACTCATTGACCACAGGGGGTGATACCTTAATGAGTTGGGAGTGAAGTAGCCAACAGGCATTAACCAGAGCTTAGCATCCACGCAAGTTTCCTCCTGTAATTTGCCATGTGTTATTGCCAGATAAAGACATGAGGAAAGGCAAGCAATGGTCCTACTGAAGAATGGGGAGAGATGGTGATCATTGGCAGGGAGCTGAGGCAAGATGGTTGTTCTTTTGAGATAAATGGATCCTAGGAGATCCCACACTGTTCTCGCTTCTACAAACTAGACCTGGGGATTTTACAAAGTGGTTTGCAGACTTGCCTATGTTAACATCTGAAGTTTGACAGTTTTGCTTTTGGATGTTAGCAACCAACTCAAGTCGCTTTATGAAAAATTTACTGCTAAATATTTGCATGCCTTTGCACTTTTCAGCGTATTGCAGCTACAGTGGTACCTCAGATAAAGTCCAATTTGGATAAAGTCGCGGTTTTCATGCATACGTGATGCATCGCATAAAGTCCAAAACCACTAAAAAATGGTCGTTATCCAAGGCATTTGGTATAGGAACCTCGGATAAAGTCCATTTTTGAATATTATCCGATGCATTGGCCATTTGTTTCGGATAAAGTCCAAAATCGGATAATGTCCAAACTTGTGGAATGGAGTTTGGACTTTATCCTAGGTTCTACTGTATTACCAGTAGAGCAAAGCAGAGGTGGTCAGGCATGAGATACTGTCATGGTCTATGACTTTGCAGTCTTGTCCTTTGTCTTAAACCTTTATTTGAAGACACTGCTTAAGAGGTATGATCGGCTAATTAAGACTTCAGTGTGAAAAGGACAGTAAAGGTGAATGGCATTTTTCTCTCATAAAACACTTTGCGTTTTCCAGTGATAGCTAATTCCCTTTTATTCTAGCTGATGTGTTTGATGATTCCTGACTCTTTCAATCTTGTCAACTTGAGATATATTGGCAGCTCGGTTCAAATTTCTTATTTAGATAACATCAGGGATGTGTGGTGATTCTATTTTATAAACCAACTTGCTATTTGAAGAGGTTGAAGAATGCAGTGAAATTCCTTCAGAAGCCACAGTGTTTGCATGCTTTGATTTAGACATGTTCCTTTATCATATGGATGCAGACATAGATTGGACTCTCTCCCCACCCACCCACCCACCCACCTACCCCGCCCACACACACACACACCTCTCCTTTCCCAACTAGTAAAACACACTTGAGCATCCTGGATAATGGTTTTTAAGGTGTGCCTTCCATATTATCCTCTCCCCTCCTTGCCATGACCTGTCAGTGTCTACTGCTTCCAACAAGAGAAAAGGGGAGCTATATGAAGAAAGAAGCAGCCATTCCCCCCCACACCCACACACGATGGGAACACATAGGCAAGCCTCAGTTAGACCCTGTTTGAGAGGAAATATGAGCATGCATTTTCCAAGAAAAATGAAGGCGGTAGAATAGTGGTTTGGGTATAAAGTTACAGGACAAAGCCAGACATAAAAAGGTGTAAAAATTATAGTTGTGAGATCTACTATAGCAAAGTTTATTTTTAGTTTAGTATAGTTCAGGCCCATGGAAGCTAACAGTACATTCTTTAAATTATGTGGTTTTCTATACAGACATTTTGCGACAGTTTTATCCATGTGACCCAAAAAGAATTTAAAAAGCAAAGCTTTGCATTAATTTATAAATATGCAAAAATGACGATAGATAGATACTGTAATGTTTAAAGTGGTAGCTTTGTTAGTCTGTGCAAGCATATTAGAAAATAAACAAAACAGCAAGAAAAGACAAAAAATACTGTGGAACCTTAAAGACTAACTCAATTGTTTGTTTGTTTGTGTTTGTTTATTTATTTATTATATTTGTATACCGCTTTCCTCACCATATGGCGACCCAAAGCGTTTTACAGCAAGACAATAAAGACAATAAGAAAAAATAAACACATAGTACATAAAACATGATGGAGCCAGGGCTCAACGTCTCTGGTGGAGTCTGGGGCTCAACGTCCTCAACAGCATCAACCAAAGAGGAGATGATGCCGCATTCTACGTCTTCCCTACAGAGCCAGCTGCTCTCATTTCCCGCTGACCAACACCGGGGGAAGGAACTTTGGGCATCCATGGCGGGGCGATGCTTTTGAGTCCTCTCGCCACGGTCGCAGCTGCTCCCACTTCCGGCCGGCCGGGGGAAGGAGCTCCAGGCCTCCGGCGGCGTCGGCATCTCTTCAAGCCCTCCAAGCAGTGGGGCCTGGAGGGCGGACGGCAGCTGCACCTGTCTCCCACCCCCGAGCTGGTGGTATGGGCTCGGGGAGAGGCAGCGGGTCTTCTGGTGGCGGAGGCAGCATCTCTTCAAGCCCTCTGAGCAGTGGGGCCTGGAGGGCGGACGTCAGCTGCACCTGTCTCCCACCCCCGAGCCGGTGGTATGGGCTCGGGGAGAGGCAGCGGGTCTTCTGGTGGCGGAGGCAGCATCTCTTCAAGCCCTCTGAGCAGGGCTTGAAGAGACGTGGATCAAATCCACTTATACAGGAATTAGTCTTTAAGGTGCCACAACATTTTTGTCTTTTTTTGCTGTTTTGTTTTGTTTATGATATAAATACTGTAAGGTATTTTCATTCATTGACTACCTCTGATTTTATTCCTTGTTACTTGAGATTTTACAAAGGTGAAGCATAGGATTTAGTGAGATTCTAGACAAAGTAAGTTAACCATAGCAAAATGAAAGTGATTTCTTGAGTGAGAGGGAGTGAAGTAAATCTCTTTGCATATGACTTAAATTAGTGGAAATGCCCCCTCCTCCACCTTCAAAAGAACATAGCACTTCATCTTCATATAGCTTTATTCTGTCAAAATGACCATAATAGTTTTATCCAACGCAGCAAGTGAGGAGCATTGCCTACAAGCGGAGGGGTTGGGTTCACTCACACCACAGTAATAGCCCGCCTTTGGCTCCCTGCTTCTCAGCGCTGCCAAGGGCTGCTCAAAGCCGTGAGGAGGAAGGAATGAGAACTGAGTCTTCCCCGCCATTGCTCTCCTTCCTTCCTCCTCTCGGCTTTGAGCAGCTTTCGGCAGCACTGAGAAGCAGGGAGCCAAAGGTGGGCTATTGCTGTGGAACGTAATAAAGGGATGAGCAAGTGAGTGAGCCCAACCCCTCTGCTTGCAGGCAATGCATAGAGAAGTCCATGGGTTTCTTTTTTGGGGTGGGGTGGGGTGAGGCCATGCCCACACAGTTGGTCACACCCACACAGTTGGTCATGCCCACACCCACAGTTAGCCATGCCCACAGAGTGGGTAGTAAATTTTTTTGCAGTGCATCACTGGTAAACCCCATTTCTATGTCAAGAGGAAGAGCAAGCCTTAAACGTGCATGTCCTTTGTGATTTGTGAAAGAATGTTGACTGTCTTCTACATCAATTTAAGCATCTTTCTTATTCCAGCTTTATGCATAAATTTGTTTTTAGGTCTTCTAGTCAAGAAGATGCTTCTGGATGCTTCCATGAACCCTGAAATGAGCTCAATTGTCAATAATACCCGGGGAATTGTATTTTATAGTGTGCCTCATCGTGGCTCTCACTTGGCTGAATACTCAATAAATGTTAGATTTTTGCTTTTTCCTTCTGCGGATGTTAAGGAACTCAGCAAAGGTTTGTCCAATTTTTAATGTTAAAATATTTATTCTCTTCCTTTCTTCAGTCAAGCTGAAGACATTGAACAGTGTTAAAAGCTAGTGAAATATAATAGTTGTGAAACAGCAACAAGCAGGAGTAAAGCACAGTAGAGAGGGCGGTCACTCAGGGTCATACCGTCAAGCATGGCTCCAGGAAATATGAGAAATTACTGTGCATGCGCAGAATCCCTTTGTGCATGCACAGAACCCTTTGCGCATGCACAGAACTCCTTTGCGCATGCACAGAACTCCTTTGCGATGGGCACGCATGCGCAGTAACCCCTTCCCCCACTCTTCAAAATACAGGATGGCGGCGGGAAAGGGGAGGAACGAGCGCTAAAATACGGGAAATCCCGGCCAATACGGGATACTTGACAGGTATGCTCAGGGTTCAAAAACCTTTCTAAAATGTATGAAGCGCCCAACAGAACACCTTTAAAGTTGGGCCAAGTGAGAGCATGTAGGCTAAGAAATGGCTGTTGAAAATATCCTTTCCTTCAAACTTTGGGGTGTTAGCACTCAAAGTAGAGTTGCTGTCATGGATATTATTAACTCAACAGATTCATATGAGAGAAAATGCTCCTTCAGATATCCTGAACCAGAAAGAAATTAGAAGCCAGTGCATTTGTCTCACCAAAGGAACTATATATGTTACTACATTGCCTTTACCTGTTGTGTTTTTCATACAAAACCCTATGTTTAATCAGGATAATCTGTATGTGATGCACGTGACACCACAGCCAGATGTTGTCTCTAGAAATGGGCAGAGCTGGTTCATCAGTCTAATTTATGCAAAAGCATATTTGGCTTCAGTCGATGCTTAAGCATTCCGGTTCAAATCTGGACTAAAAAGACCCTCCAGATTACAAATCTGCATTTTCAAAGGGAGTTCTGCCCTGCTGGAACTCTATCCCTAGGTCAGCCATACTAGGATTAGTTTCATCTTGTTTGTCTGTGTGCAATCTATTGCTATCTGGATCCCTTTCAATCAGGTTTCAGGCCTGGATATGGTACAGAGATGGCATTGGTCGCACTGGTAGATGATCTCTGGTGGGAGCGGGACAGTGGCCATCTTTCCGTCCTTGCCCTTCTTGACCTCTCAGCGGCCTTCGATACTGTCGACCACAGTATCCTTCTGGAACGGCTCAAAGGATTGGGGATCCAGGGTACTGTGTTATCCTGGTTTTCCTCATTTCTGGAAGGCCGGAGCCAGTCGGTGTGGTTGGAGAGTGAGAGGTCCAGCCCTAGGCCCCTACGTTATGGGGTGCCTCAGGCCTCGGTGCTCTCTCCTCTCCTATTCAACATCTACATGAAGCCGCTGGGCGAGATTATCCGTTCCCATGGGGTGAGGTATCATCAGTATGCTGATGATACCCAGCTGTACATCTCGGCCTGTGGGGACCCCAGTGATGCGGTCAATGTCCCATCCAGATGTCTGGAAGCTGTTGGGGTCTGGGTGGGGGAAAACGGGCTACAATTGAATCCTTCCAAGACTGAGTGGCTATGGATAGGGGGGCCCGCATTATCCAGGGAGCTGCCAACTTTGGTCTTGGATGGGGCTGCTTTGCCCCAGACAGACCCGGTACACAATTTAGGGGTCCTCCTGGATTTGGGACTGCTACCTGTTGATCAGGTGGCAGCCGTGGCCAGGAGGGCTTTCGCACAGCTTCACGTCATCTGTCAGTTGCGTTTGCTCTTGGACCGGGACTCCCTGCTCATGGTCACCCATGCTCTGGTGACCTCCAGGCTAGATTATTGCAATGCGCTCTACATGGGGCTGCCCTTGACGATCATTCAGAGGCTACAGCTGGTGCAGAATGCAGCAGCCCGGGTGGTGATGGGGTGCGGGCATTATGCTCGAACCTCACCATTGCTTCGGGAGCTGCACTGGTTACCAGTTTGTCTCCGGGTGCAATTCAAGGTGCTGGTTTTGACATTTAAAGCCCTACATGGTAGTGGGCCAGGATACCTAAGAGACCGCATCATCCCAAGAGTGTCTGTCTGTCCAACCAGAGCGGACCGGAGGGGGTCTAATTGTTCCATCTGCCAGAGAGGCTCACCTCTCTGGCACATGAACGAGGGCCTTTTCCGTGTCCACACCGGCCTTGTGGAACCTCCTGCCAGTAGAGTTGCAAGAGCAGATGGAGCTGCTGCCTTTCAGAAAAGAATTAAAAACCTGGTTGGTGGGGCAGGTGTGGGGCCCGGATGGAAGAGTGGCCCCCGCCTGTTGGCTTATAAAATGAAGCCTCCCCATCTTTTTAATGTGGGCAGTTTTAATGTGGTTAGTTTTTAATAGGTGGGTGGGTATGTTGGGGTTTTAATTGTTTTTAATATGTATGTTTTAATCCTGTTGTGAGCAGCCCTGAGTCGGGTTCGCCTGATTGGGCGGCATAGAAATTTGAGTTATAAATAAAAAATAAAATAAATAAATATACTTACAAGCGCCAATTCAGGATTTCTACAGCTTTGCTGGAGAGATGAATTGGGTTTGATCAGCAAGCTGATGCTAGTTTCATGTTCCCATTAACTAGTATAGGGAATAATGTGAGATCCTTTAGTCCAATGATGATGAACCTTGGAACTCTAGGTGTTCTTGGACTTGAATTACCAGAAGCCCAAGTCAGCACTCCTGCTGATCAGGACTTCTAGGAATTGACGCTCAAGAACATCTGGAGTGCCAAGGTTCACCATCACTACATAGTTCATATCAAGCTGTTGAACACCAATCTTCTGTAGCCATCTGTCCAGAAAAGCACCTGAGCCAGCATAACATCATGTCTGCAGTTCCCATCCTTGCAGGGTGTGAGATAAAAACTCAGGCCCTTATACTATATGGCAGATGAACGAAACAGTACCAATAATAATAATAATAATAATAACAATAATAACAATAATAACAATAATAACAATAATAACAATAATAACAATAATAACAATAATAATAATACACCCAGAGAAAGGAGAAGGAAGCTGTAGAGAGCCTTGGGCTTAACCACACTACAAACTTATTTTTGTTCATAACAGTTTGGCTGTCACGTTTTCACCAAAATGTTTGCTGAGGATCCTATGTTTTATCGATGGGAAAATACTGCAAACAAAATCGTATATCGCTTTGGATAAGTTGCTTCAGGCAATCACTAAGGCATAGTTAATTTTATTTGTTCTTCCTCTAGATTCTCCTGCCCTTAAAGCGCTGAATGATGACTTTGTCTCATTTGTCAAGGAGAAGAACTTTCCTATATTAAGCTTTGCTGAGACTCTGCCAACACGAGTCGGTAGAATGCTGAGCCTGCATATCGTACCAGTGGAATCTGCAGGTTTGATATTTTTCTGTGTTTCCCTTGAAAATCTGTTGATCTAGCACCATGATGGCGAACCTTGGCACTCCAGATGTTCTTAGACTTCATTTCCCAGAAGCCCAAGCACCCTGTGAATCCACATGAATGGGTTTACTGCAATTCATCTGGCCCGCGCCACCCTCGTCACTTCTGGAAGTGGAAGTAAAACGTGCCCGTGCGGAGGAAGGGTTATCCTGGAAGAGTCTTAACTGTACGGGTGCGCTTTACTTCTGCTTCCAGGAGCGACGAAGGCGGCGCAGGCCAGATGAATTGCAGTAAACCTATTCGTGAGGATTCACAGGGTGCTTGGGCTTATGGGAATTGAAGTCCAAGAACATCTGGAGTGCCAAGGTTCGCCATCACGGCTCTAGATCCAGCCATATTTATCCTATATAGCAAGCACAAATTCAGCACCAGGAACTGTCAAGATTTCTTTTAAGGTTCAATTTTTGCAGCTCTAGTTTTTTCAAATTAAATAGTCAAAACATAATTTACAAGTGAAACTTTTTATATATGGCTTGCTCCTTGTACTTTCTTGGCAGAAGTCATGCTTTTCTGTAGCTAAATTTTCAGATCTACTTCCATCCACATTTTAAAAGGGGAGACCTAACAACACACATGCACAGTACTAATTCTGACCTATATCCTGCCTTTGTCCTAATAGTGGGAGTGGAGGTTACTCATCTAAACTTTGCTTGAAAAACTTTAAACTGCTCAGGGTTGTTTTGTTGCCCTTATCCATGACCTTATTGTTTAACGTAACTGTTACAACTATGATTGGTGTCCCAAGACAGCAAATGGAGATAAACAAGGCAGAAAATGGGGATAGACAACTTTTCTAAGATCATACAGAGAGATGCTACTACCTATTGTGAGACTCTTCTTGTGACATTTAATTTTGCTGGCTTTTATCCCTCTTTCAGATTTAGGCCTAGGAGAACTCATTCCAGTGGAAGTTAGTCATTTGAATATTTGCAAACCGAAGAACAAAGACGCCTTCGTCTACCAACACACTTTGAAGTTTATTCAAGATGCTTTAGCAAAAGAACTGGGAAATCAGTGAACTACAAAGCTTTGTTTATTTACCCTAGATATATGCTGTGACAGACTTCTGCACTGAAACTGTGAGTCAGATGGCAGAGCTGTAACATATGGCTTTATTGCTGTCAACGTTTCCTAACAATGTACTCAAGACAAAAGCGTCTCGCTCAGGGGTGCCCAAACTTTTCGGGTTGTGGGCCAGTCACGTGGTTCAGTGGGCCAATCACGTGGTTCTTCCCATCGAAAGCGGAAGTAAAACACGGCTTGCAATCTGTTTTGCAACAGAATAAGCAAAGATTTTAAGCTGCCATTTTCTCTTCTTCAACCGGGATGCCCAAACTATGGTCTGTGGGCCAAATCCGGCCCCTGATGCTAATTCATCCGGCCCATGCCACCCTCACCACTCCCAGAAGCGGAAGTAAAACATATACGGGCATGTTTTACTTCAGCTTCCAGGAGCAACGAAGGTGGTGCAGGCCGCATGAACAGGTGTTGGGCGCGAGATCTGGCACAGAGGGCATAGTTTGGGTACCCCTGGTCTAGCTACACAGTGCCATAAAACGCTCACACACACTTTTCTTCTCTTTACTTCTGTACATATATAAATCTACCTGAAAGGTTGTGCCACAAAAAGGTCTTATCTACTGCTTGATAAGGAAGCAGGTGCGTGAGTTCCTCTTATCTTTTTCCTTTTTATAGGATCAGTAAAAAATATCCTTATTGTCCCAAAAGGTCACCCTACTGTCAGTGCAGATATTTTTTGCTAGCGTTATCCTGCATTCATTTTAGCTAGCTACATAGGCTGATTGTGGTGTGTAGTCAAGCACAAACTGGCACTGCCTGTACCTATGTGTAGATAGAAAATAATGCATCACTTTTCCTACTATAAGTGGTACATCCTCACACGCCAGTTTCTGCACTGAAAATTTCATATGTTGCATGAAAACAATGTTCATCAGATACATTAGTGCAAGGGTTCTCAACCTCTGGCCCACGGGCAGGATCCGGCCTGCAGCACCATTCTATCTGGACCGTTGCCGCCTCTGCCCATACCTGTCAAGTATCCCGGATTGGCCAGAAAATCCTGTGTTTCACCGCTCCATCACGCTCCTTCCTGCGGCCATCCCGTAATTTGACCGGCCAGGAAAGGGGTAACTGCGCATGTGCACAGGGGTTACTGTGCATGTGTAGTAACCCCTTTCCTGGCCAAAGGGGTTACTGCGCATGTGCGCTGCTGCTTCTGATGGCCGCGCGTGCGCAGTAACCCCTTTCCTGCCCGTTGCCTGGAAATTTACTGCACATGCGTCCCCGCCTCCCAGATTTTGAAAACTGTGGCTTGACAGGTATGTCTCTGCCGCACCCAGAAGTGGAAGTGGATGCATTTATGTCAGCCATAAAATGCACCTGTGCATGCATTAAACACGCCCACGGCTATCAAACGTGGAAGTCAGCGCATTTACAACAGCCATAAATGTGCCCGCTTCTGCTTCCGGGGCATGTGGTCTGGCTCACTCAGCTGACCCAGGGCGGCGCCAAAAGGTGGGGAACCCTTGCATTAGTATGATAAAGAAACCCTATTGGTATGTGTAAATGGGGTAGGTAAGTTGTATAGAAAACATTGAATCCGCAAACCCAGATGTATGTTTTTGCCCCTGCTTGCAGTAGGAATAAAATGGTGAATATATGTTGCATTTGCTTTGGAAAGCAATGATTAATATAGTATTTTCTCTGAAACTCTGGTCCAGTGTTTCTTCCATAGCAACTGATAGTGATTAGTGACTATTCCTGCTAAAACAGAAAGCTGTTTCAAATGTCAAAATCGAGTTTTCCTCTATATGAACGGTTACATTAATAGACGCACCGTCTAAGTCTTCACTGTCGTTATAGTAGATCACAGCATATTCATAAACTAGAATATTCTAAATATCACCTCATCTGGCAAGCACTGCAGAAGGAAACATGTCTTTTCTATTAAAAGCTATCTTGATATTTTGGATGGATGACTTCAAAAAACAGACTAGAGGAAACACTCCTCTGATCAAGCTTCATTAGCTGTAATTAGACAGCATTTAACAATGGGCTGATATTCCATAAGCAAACACCTATATGCCTGGTTTTCAATTGTTTTAACACACACCTCTCTACAGATGAAACTCGGAAAATTAGAATATCATGCAAATGTTCATTCATTTCACTTAAAAGGTGAAACAAATATATGAGATAGACTCACTACATGCAAAGCGAGAGATGTCATGCCTTAGTTCGTTATAATTGTAATGATCATGGCATACAGCGTACATGATATTATGTTATGATTATGGGGTACATAAAATTGGGGGGTTGGGGTTTTCATAAACTGTAAGCCATAAGCATCAGTATTAAAACAAAGTAAGGCTTGAAGTATCGCTTTGCATGTCACGAGTCTATCTCATATATTTGTTTCACATTTTAAGTTGCATTACTGGACTGAATGAACATTTGCACAATATTCTAATTTTCCGAGTTTCACCTGTAGCTGTAGAGGCTCCTGAAAGAGCAGGAACAGCAGCAGCCATAATCATGATTTATCAACTGGAAACCACCTCAAACTATTTTAAATATGAATTTACTTTAGTGATTTGTCAGCTTCTCACAGTGGTAAACCATGGTTTGGAGCTTGCCATATCTTAATAAAATCTCCTCTTACCGTGGCCTGTGTGAGTCAGCACATATGCTATCATAAATCAAAAGCGAAACTTCTCTTAAAAAAGAAAAATCTTTTCTATACAGAAAACATTTACTTGGTGTCACGTGAAGTATGCATGTCTCACCACCAGTACTCTGCATGTACTTTATAGCAGGGGTGCCCAAACTTTTCGAGCTGCGGGCCGGTCACGTGGTTGAGTGGGCCAGTCACGTGGTTCCTACCACTGGAAGTAGAAGTAAAATGTGCCTTGCAGTTAGTGTTTTGCAACAGGATGAAATTGATTTTAGCCTGCCATTTTCTCTGCTTAAACCAGGGGTGCCCAAACTACAGCCTGTGGGCTGGATCTGGCCCCTGACTCCAATTCAT
Source organism: Bradypodion pumilum (assembly GCA_035047305.1). Lineage (NCBI taxonomy): Eukaryota > Metazoa > Chordata > Lepidosauria > Squamata > Chamaeleonidae > Bradypodion > Bradypodion pumilum. Next base: position 98,221,395 of record JAWDJD010000001.1, read on the forward strand.
CCAGCCCACACCGCCCTCATCACTCCCGGAAGTGGAAGTAAAAGGTTTTTTCTGCTTCCAGGAGTGATGAGGGCGGCATGGGCCCGATGAATGTGTTGGGGGCCAGATCCAGCCCGTGGGCCATAGTTTGGGCACTCCTGCTTTATAGTTTCGTAACATTAATGTCAGATTTGCTAGTTTTTTGCATGTTTTCAAATAAAGCCAGAAGAGTTTTAATGGTTAGGCAGCTGTTAAAATGAGGTATACTTTGCAGACTTTTTTTTATAAAACCTATATTTACTTTTTAATTTATTGTTGCCTGCAATTTTAACATTATGCAAGTAAAGGTTAAAAAAGCACAAAATATATTGCAATATAAAGCTGCAAAACTACTACATGTGGTTATCCAACACTTGATAACTCATTGTAAAATACATCAAATTAATATTTATGTATCTTTTATGCCAAATCTGTGAAAAGTATTGTAATTTTTTAATAGTTTAGTTGTTTGTGCAGATGATCAATGCTGCAGATTATGAGTAACAAAATATACATAAAATACTTGTCCTAACTCAGTGTGTGAATAACAAGGTACTCGGATGATAAACTGCGATGAAGTTGTAAATCAATTTTCTGCCGGTTTGTGAATTATTGGATATTGCTGCTGGGATAATTTGTCTATGGCTTTGCATTTCTAATAACAACTGAAACTATCATAATTTTGAAACTGGGCCATGGAGTTTTGATTATCTATCATGAAAATGATTAAACGCAGATAGGCAACTTTAAGACAGCTAATTTATTTTATTGTATGATAGTTGAACTCAATTGTCTTGTTGCTTCTTTGATTTGTTCAGATGAGTGGCAGGAGCTGCAATTAATTGCACCGGGAGGATGTTACTGAAAATATCTATATTTTAATGAGGTTGCTCCCTAGTCAGCCAGTTATTCTGCTGAAGACCATATACTTATTCCAGTGGAGCAATAAAAATAACTTTCATTTGCAATTTATAAAACCACTTAAATTAGCTTGCTGTTGAAAGCTGCTATTATTATCATGTAAATGAACTGCCACAAAGCTGCTAAATTATCTTTGTTGCAGAGTATTGGCACTAACAATAAACTATGCTCCTTCTGTTAAATAGGCATTCAGGTTTTATGTGGAGAGGCAGCCATAAATATCCAGTGAGATTTGATTTATTAAAAATGAAGGCTAGCATTTTGCTTATATCTTGCAGGATGTAAGCAAGATAACGTCCTCTCCAACCCATCTTACACTTGGCCTGGTACTATTAGATTTGCCTTCACTGGTTAGCTGCTTTGAGAACTGCAGGATATAAAGGCAAGCTGGTTCATACAGTCTTTATTCCTCTTTTCTTCATCCACATGAAGCATATTTTGTTAATATATTAATACCTTATTGTACATTTTAAAAAAATCATAGCAGATGAGACAAAAACTTTAAAAGATTTTAAAATAATTTAAAATATTGAAACCAAGTCTTCTTTTTAAAAAATACAACCTAAAATTATTTAAAACCAGTGATTCCTAGTCGCCAAAAATGTCAAGAGCCAAGGTTTAACTTGGTGCCTATCTCAGCACCAAACAGGTATCTCCATAAAAAAGTTTCTCATCCTGCATCTCTACTTAGAGGCTGAAATCCAGCAGCATAATTTAAGCCATGTAAGGCTGAGGATTCCACCTGCTTTGATGGTTCAAAGGAAATTTTAAAATTTGCTATTCCCCACACTCCAAGGTTCCAAGTAAGGGTTCCTTGGAATCCCTTTTTAGGAGCTGCACACATGAGGAAGAGTCTTCAATTTTTGGAAATTGTCACTGCCAGTAAAATCATTTCAGTTATGTTGCAGGATTTCAGCCAGTATATTGCTCATAATGTGAGAGATACAGAAAGGGGGGGGGGGGCATCCAACAGATCTCAGTGGTAATGCAAATATGTATACAGAAGGATGCAAAATGTATATATTTTAAGAAACTATTAAAATTGTAATAATATATACTGATAACAAAAGATGAATACAAGTCACATTTGACTTCTGCAATTCCAAGAGGTGCTCAAAGTGGTTGCCGTCAGTGTCCAGACACATCCCATTAAAGCAAACTACTGCTTGAGCAACGTGGACCAAAGTGTCCTGGATCTTCCCTTGTGTACATCACACACAGTCCCATGGGTCTCAAACTTATCACAACTGCAAGCAATTGTTAGGCGTGTTGGAGGTTCTGTTGCATACTCACCCTTCCATTGTCATTACAAATACCACTTCAAAATGGTCTTGTGCTCCTTGAAAGACAACTACGCTTCCACCATTTTCTTTGACTGTCCTGCCTTGTCACATGGTGACACTAGTGTTCATTCTCTTGAGCGAACATCACATTCCACATTACTACCATAATTCAATTCAACTTTGAAAAGTAAGACATAGATAACATCTCTTAAAATGTGTATTCAATTTTGGCACCCTCTAATATAGATAAAGCTGTTGCTTCAAATGTCAAGGTCCTAAGATCTTTACAGCTTTGAATGCCATCATAAGGACTTTAAATTTGGACCTTACAATATGTAAAGGTAATATTTTTAAACATATGCCTTGATGCTCTGCAAAAACTGTGATCACTGTTTTTAAGAAAAGCTGGACCAGATGGACCTCAGATGTTTTTCTAAAACTTTGAGGAATTTAGCCTGCCACTTTCCCACAAGTAAAGCAGGGGTTTATCTACCACTTAGCTAAACCCATCTCCTTCACATTTGTCTTTCTTTCTGACTGATACATATGAGAGACACAACAATAAATATTTAACCTTAGGGCCTTGAGGTAAATCTAAGGAGAATTGAGCAATCTTGTTTCTTTAAAAAAAATTAATATTTACAATCTCAATACAAAATGGATACTCCAAAATACAGAATAGTTTCTTATTTTCTATTTAATACCAATTACAAGATAATAGTTCTGTACTTTTTCATTAAAAGTAATGCAACCATCCCTAATAATTTACCTGTCTTGCTCAGTTACTGGACTATATGATTCCTTTGTAAATCCTTCCACGTTGCTTTCTTAAGACTATTGTTAAGAATACCTTTTTATCCTACATTTCATGGTTATGTCATATCTCATCATTTCTCTCCACAATTGTCCAAAAAACTATAATGCCTTGAGCATGCTTTTACTTTGGGGGACTAACCTCAAAGGGTGGGGAACTTTTTAATTCAGATTCCTTTCTCACACATTCTTTGCAACACCTGTTTCATAAGTTTATTCTCTTCAAAAAGGCATAGTTTTGAACGTATTGAACCATCCATGGTCAAAGTCAGCAGCTGCAAATACTTCAGTTCATAATTCAATTTGGAATGGGATTATAAGAGCGGGACTCAAAATGCATTATCTAGTCTTGTATAAATCCTCATCTTCTGAGAAACCATTCTTAATCTACCAGCAGTGTATCTGCAGGCCTTTTAAAAGAGGTGGCAATTCCTGACATTCCAACAATGTTGGTGGCTGGTTCACTGCTGGTAAGTAGCAGCTTTGGGTGAGTTTTGGGATTCACGTTTATCACCATCTCCTTGTTAACTATATTGCTCTTTCTAGGTACAATCAGTAGCAATGTCTTCTCTCTGGCAGATCTCATTGAGATGCAAAGTGAATGAATTCAGCCTGTTTGTTTTAAGTGCCTTCTCACAAGGCACATGAATGAACATGCATAGAAACGAACAGGCATAGAGCTCTAAAATGTGCACATACACCCTCTACTAAGTTGCACTCGGTTCAGTAAGAACTCCTTCCCAGAATGTGCTTGTAAAGCAATTCCATTAACTCTACCCAAAGAGGCATGGAGCACCCATTACGCATAATGCAAAATCCATGTTTTCATTTTCACTGCAAAGTAGGAAGAAGCAAATGCCCAGGGGTAAAGTATAGAAAAGTCAGCAAAGTGCAAAACAAGAGTAATTGCAGCAAGAATAGTTATAGGGTACACATGGAAAACAAATTATTGCCACTTATTTTACCATAGGTGTGCGCAATCAGAATTCATTGGGGGAGTGTCAAGTACCATAACTTACTGGCTGAAATTAGTATTTCCTGTACCAGAACTCTAATTGTAAAATAAAGTGTTTTGAAGAATCATGTCCTATTATTATTATGCTGTTGTAGTTGTAGAGGCCACAAAAATATGGTCATTTTAAATCTGAACTCATATCTACACAGTCATTTTGGTTTTGTGTGATGGGGAGTAGTTCTTTTGGAACTCGGGGTCTAAGGCCATGGTTGCCCTCTTCACCAAATGTCACCCAGTGACTGAAATCTCTTGGGCTGGAGGGTTTCAAGTCCTTTGGAACATGGGCTGGGCTGACCGGCAGAGGCCGGGCTCTTGTCTGATAAGCAGCAAAGTCTACCTCTAGGTCTAACAGATTGGTGTTTCCCATGATACCATCATTGCCTGAAAGCAGCTGCTGTTGCTGGCCAGACATGGGGGGACAAGCCTGCTGACTACTAGTGAACTCAGGAGCAGGGGAACTCAAAAGCTCAGAGCCATTGCTGACAGGAGTGGCTATGACTGCGGTTGCAGGAGGAAGGGACGTGTCAGGAGAAAATGGCAAAGCATCTGAATCTTGTATTACAGAACAAGATTCCAAGGGATTGTTGTCATTGTTACAGCTGATGGTTAAACCCTTGAGAAAGAAGCTGTCGCTGCTCTCCAGGACGTGCAGATGGAAATCGGGAGGAGCGGATTTCTTTCTTCTTGGTGGGACGCTTGGAACAGCATGGGTAAAATTCTGAGAAGGAATAAGAGGACTTTCCTCCAAAAGGCACAATGGGACAGGTGGCCGTTCACTGCTGCTTCTCCTCTCAAGAGCCTTGCCAGGATGTATTGTCCTTGGTTTAGGAACAGGGCGTGCCCTCCCAGGGCTGGTAAGGACTCTGTCTTCGAGGCAGGGCTCTGGCGGCGCAAAAGTGAAGTGACCTGCAGACTGTTCAAACTGCTCCTCGGGAGAGGAAGCCTGAGGAGAAGATGACAGTATCTCAGTCAATTGCTTTCGTACCAACAATTCCACATTAAGTTGCAGGAGGAGGATCAAGAGAAACACAATACAGTAAAATCCCTACTTATGTAAAAAGTCCGTTCCGTAGACTTTTGCTTAAATCTTTTTTATGTAACTCGAAGCAAACCCATAGGAAAAATTATTATTTCTACATAACGTGAAGCAAACCCATAGGAAAAATGAATTTTTTATGTAAATCGAAGCAAACCCATAGGGAAATTAATTTTTACGTAACTTGAAGCAAACCCATAGGAAATCATGTTACATAAATTTGGACATTTATGTCAATTGGGATGTGGTTTTAGCACAAAATCATTATGTAAGTCGAATTTTATGTAACTCGAGGCATATGTAAGTCAGGGTTTTACTGTAAACCCAATCATACAGTACCAGAATGTACAGGTGAAAACTCAGAAAATTAGATTATCGTGCAAATGTCCCATTCATTTCACTTAAGAGGTGAAACAAATATATGAGATAGACTCACTACATGCAGAGCAAGAGATGTCATGCCTTAGTTATAATTGTGATGATCATGGCGTACAGTGTACATGAGATTATGTGATGATTATGGGGTACATGAGATTGGGGGGTTGGGGTTCTCATAAGCTGTAAGCCATAAGCATCAATATTATAACAAAGTAAGGCTTGAACTATCTCACTTTGCATGTAATGAGTCTATCTCATATATTTGTTTCACCTTTTAAGTTGCATTACTGAACTGAATGAGCATTTGCACAATATTCTAATTTTCCGAATTTCACCTGTATATATTTGCCTGTTATGAAATATGCATCCAGCCTTTGTCCCACCATGTCCTTAAATATATTATGAAGGGTAAGATACCACTAAAAGAATTCTTACATATTCTTCTATTTTTAAAGAATGTTTACAGCAATATGTATTAGGGTTTTTAAAAATTAATATTTTTTTTAAAATGCTGTTTCAATCATTTCCAGGCCTGTTGCCGGTGCTGAGAGTTTCAGTTTTGCTCCCAAGATCTCTTATAAAAGCTGTCAATTCAGATTGGATCCTTGAAAAAGTAATTGTTTGGAAAGGGCAACAAAATAAAGTGAAACAAAATAGATTTTAAAAGGCTTTCATAAAATCTGTTTCATTGACGGATACAGAAAGCTGCCTTATACCAAGTCAGCCAAATACAAAAGATGGACATGGCGCCCCCTCCAGTAGAGAGCTCTTGCAAGATTTAGCATAGAAGTAGCAGGAGACTCGTTGAATATTCACTTTCCTCTTCTTTTGCCTGAGGACTGCTGTGCCTCAAGTGGCTAAGATGCTGACTGGAAGGCAGGAGGTCAGCAGTTCGATTCCAGAGTACTGCAGGACGGAATGAGCTCCCCATCTTTGTCTCCCAGCTCCTGCCAACCTAGTAGTTCAACAGCAAGAAATTGCAAGTAGATAAATAGGGACCACTTTGGTAGGAAGGCAAACAGTGTTCTGTGTGCCTAGTCATGCCTGCCACATGGCCACAAAAACATCTGCAGAAGCAGACAATGCTGGCTCTTCGGCTTTGAAACAGAGATGAACACAGAACCCTAGAGTCAGATACGACTGGCTTTCGAGCAAGGGAAACTTTATCTTCTTTTGCCTGCATGACAAAGCAGCTATCCCAGGCTTGCCAAAGCCCTGACCATGAGCTTTTATTTTAGACAGTGAGATGAAGATTCACTACTATGTTGCATCCCAGATCTCACTTTATTCCAATTCTTCAAGTACTTTTTATTATCCCCAAGGATCCATGCTTTTTTGCCTAGGCACCATTACAATACTCAACTATTCAGCAAATCATAATTCAGAGCAGAACGCTTCCATTTTCTCGATGGATGCATAATCTATTGGACAACTCTGTATCTAAGCAAATGGTAAATGGACAGATGGAAAGCTTTTTGAAACAGATACTGATATTATCAGACTATTTCTTACATTTCCCCGCCACTTTCCATGGTAGGAACAAATTTCATTAAATGTATTTGAAATAAATGCACAAATGCTAAAGGCAGCTTGATCTGGTTTCTCCGTCCTTTCACTGGTCGTTGGTCCCTTGATTCTGCACACAGATCCCATACAGATGTCATGCTAGCATTGTTTTAAGACCGTGATGGTGAACCTTAGCACTCCAGATGTTCTTGGGCTTCAATTCCCAGAAGCCCAAGCCCTCTGTGAATCCACACAAATGGGTTTACTGCGATTCATCCGGCCCGCGCTGCCCTCGTCACTCCCAGAAGTGGAAGTAAAGGGCGCCCATACAGAAGAAAGGTTAACCCAGAACAGTCTTAACCGTACGGGCGCGTTTTACTTCCGCTTCTGGGAGCGACGAGGACCGGATGAATCACAGTAAACCCCTTCGTGTGGTTTCACAGGGGCTTGGGCTTCTGGGAATTGAAGTCCAAGAACATCTGGAAGGCCAAGTTCACCATCACGCTTTTAAGAGATGAGCAGTGCTGGTGAAGGTTAAACCCCTAACGCAGTTCAGTGATAAACAAATGGTTAATTAGTAATTTGCACATTTATCTTGTACTTACTGAATCTAAACCCAATACTGAAGGAGCAAACCTCCATTAGTTTACAGGGCTTTCTTCCGCTCCACTCGTGACTGCATCCATTAATGCTGCCCCAACATGTGCTTCATAATTTTCAGCCCAATGGAGTGAATTTTAAGGACACATGGCTCTGGGACTGCAGCAGGAAACAGCCCCCCACCTTAAAGAGTCTATAGATGGAAGAGTTCCCATACATGAACCCCAAATTAAGCACCTGAACGTTAACGACCTGCTATTGTTTATAACCTCGTAAAAATAAGTTCTATTCTAACACTTACGTTTCCTGGTTTCCCTCCTGTTCTTCGCACGGGTGCTGGTTTCTTAGTGGTTGGGACTTTTGGTGGAGGACGCTGCGGTATCAGTGCCGGGGCTCCTTGAAGGCCGTGAAGTGGAGCTGGCCTGGAAATGCCAGGGAAACTTTCAGGTTGACTGGCGCTTTGTGGTTTTACTGGAACAGGTCCCACAGCATCATCTGGAGTGACTGAAACATGAAATGGAGCGATCCGATTATTGTACATGCCAGATAAATTTAGAGGACCATTCCCCAAAGTGCATTATTGTCAACCCTTTCCTACTAACCTGAGGCTCTGTTTGGGCTGAAAATAGATAGTGAAGACAAGAACTTTACTGAACTTATTGTCAGTAAGCGGTGACAATTTTGCACAAAAGTCTGGATAAAACATTTAAATACCTCTTTTTAAATCATTTACAGTAGATCAGGAGTTCTCAACCTTTTAAAGCCAGGGGCCTGGTCACACTCCCTCAGACAACTTTTGGGGGGCAGGTGGCCATTTTGCCCTTCCTCCACCACATGTCACTTTCTGGTGTGGTGGGCCACATGAAATGGTACCGTGGGCCTCATCCTGCCCATAGGCTGCAGGGTGAAAATCCCTGCTGTAGATCATGCTCAAAGACCCAGCTTCAATCCCTGACAATACTAGGCTGAGTTAGGAAGGACTATTCTCCACAACCCAGGTGATGTTGCTAGTCAGCATGCTATGCAGTACTAAGCTAAAGGAATCAACTAAGTCAACAGAAGGGATCTTTCTATGAGTGTGTAATACTTTCATAAACAGTACTGAAAAAGACAAACAATCCATATCAGCTAAAGGAGCATTTCCCCTTAGAACACTACAATTTTTATAATGGTGTTTGTTTATAATAATGAAATAAATATACCATATTTGTTGGCGTATAAGGCCGACTCCCTCACTTAAAATACACTGGAAAAATGAAGTGTGTCTTGTACTGTATATAGTGTCTTATAGTGGGCTATTTTGGTAATAACTGGGTGTGTCTTATACTCCGGTGTGTCTTATACACTGGTAACTATGGTAATCTTAACTTATAAATCCAAGGGTTAACCGTTGGAACTGGCTATAGGTTGCTATGCCTCGCCCTACTTGCCTGCACTCACCCTTCGTGCACACGGCCGATCTGGGTACGCAGGTCAACGAAGGATTGAAAACACCGGCAGTGGGGCAACAGCCCCACAAACGCGAAGAAAGGGAAACAACTTCACTTCCCAACATTCCTTGCGCCGCGCCAGAGCCAATCAGGCTGAGAGGCTCTCACACGGGGCAGCGTTCGGAAACGCGCCGCAGCCAATCGAAAGAAAACCATTTTAAAAAAACGCAGCACAAACACAAAGCAGCAACCCATAACTACAAGCCCCAGCGTCCTGCGCGCCATGAGCGCGCAGAGCGCTGAGGAAACCGGCGCCCGAAAAATGAAAAAGAAAAACAACTCACAGCCAAGCACACACCAGCCGGCTTTCTTTCCCTCACCAACAGCGCCTGAAGGTCCCGACTGGAGTTTCCCCTTTAATATCAGTGGGTGGGGGTTGCGATCCCCCTCTCCGCTGGCTACCCTAGGGTTGGGAGGTTTGTGGGGAGAAAAGGGGTATGTTGCCCCAACCCTTCTGGACCCACAGGAGCAGGCAGAGTGGATCGATCCCCCACCCCCCCTCCTTAAAACAACTCCGTCTTTTCTTCTCTTTAAAAACGGAGTGGTTTTAAGGAGGGGTGGGGGGTGGGGATTCGATCCAGTCTGCCTGATCTTTTGGTTCCAGACGTGTTGGGGCAATATACCCCTTTTCTCCCCACAAACCTCCCAACCCTAGGGTAGCCAGCGGAGAGGGGGGTCACAACCCCCACCCACTGATATTAAAGGGGAAACCCGATCTACTTTCACGACTCCACACAATCAAAGCACCATAATACACTAAAGCCCCCCTCCCCACCACCGAGCCCACCCTTCCTAACCCCAACGACCACGCCCCCCTAGCCCACCCTTCCTAACCCCCAACGACCATGCCCCTCTCCCCACCACCTAGCCCACCCTTCCTAACCCCCAATGACCATGCCCCTCTCCCCACCACCTAGCCCACCCTTCCTAACCCCCAATGACCACGTCCCTTCCCCACCACCAAATAAATAAATAATTTTTTTAAAAAATTACTAAAAACAGTCAAACACATCCAAAAATACACAAAAACACCAAAAACAATACGAAGTAAACAAAGACACAATCAAAAACAAAACAAACAGACAAAAAATACAAATTTCAACACACACACCCCGCCCACACACACACACACACACACACACAAAACAAAGAAAACAAGCAAACTTACCAAAAGATGTGCTACCTCCACCAGGACTAAAAAAGAAATGAATAAAGAAAGAGACTACTTACCAGAAGAAGCTCCACCCAGAGGCCAGGAGAGAAAAAAAGTCAAAATACAATAACCCCTACCAGCACCACCTGCTGGCCACAATAGTAAAAACAATTCGAAAACACTCAACAGCTCCAAATAAAAGGCCACAAGAGTAAAAACAAATCAAAAACATAACACAAATTCACAATTTTACACAAAAGGTCACACCAATAAAAACAAGTAAAAAAAATTACACTAAAACATATGTCAATAAAATACAATAGAAACTTTTAAAAATCCTGTGCTGAGTTATAACTCAAATTTAAACTCTAAACATCTAAACACATTTTAAAAACATTGAATGTAAAAAACATTTACTTTTACATTATTAAAATTATGACCTACGGTACAACTAATTAAAAAAATTCAAAAAACTAAAACATTATTCACTTACATAAAACAATTTGAAAAAATTATATCATACTTTGTTCTTTTATTAATCCTCAAAAAACCCAAAAAAGCAGATCCCAGTTAATAACAGCCAAGCCAAAAAAATTTACATAAATAAACATTTAAAAAATTAAAATTACAGACTAAGCAATTTTTAAAAAACATTAACACAATTTAACCTTCTAACACAATTTAAAACTATTGCAAAAATAAAATTGGTTCATTTTTTATTAAAACACACGGGCAACCCTTGCTAGTAAATAATAAACACCAAGTATCTCTGATTAAATGTAAGAGATTGCAATGGACTTCTTTCAAGACCTGCATATTTACAGTCAAGTTTGATGAGAGTTTCTGAAAGAGAAGCTTTTTACAAACATGCAGGTTTTGGAAGGACATAAAACTACGAAAATCAGCTTTAATCAAAGCTTTTTGTGGAAAGATTTGTTTGTTTTACCTCCTTTTGCTTGCATCAGACACCGAATGGCTTCCTCCGCTTCCTGAGGGGTTGTGGTTTTGATTTGTTTCACATTGTATGGCTTACTAATTCCAGACCGTGATTTCGGCTTGCGAGGAAAAGAAAGCACAACAAAAAGCATAAGGAAAGTGCCACGCACCCCAGCCCCTTCATATAGATGTTGATGAGGCCTGGGTGGGCAGAAGAGGAGCCATTGGGGCCCTGTGTATATCTTATGAAATGTAAACCGCCTTGAGTTGACCCAGGCTGAGGAAGGCGGTATATAAATAAATGAATGAATGAATGAGCAAAGGATGACGACAGAACTGACCGCCCCAATCTTAGCTTCTCTCCTGAAACCATGCAATAGCTTATCCAGATTGACCATGCAGGAGTGTATCATATGGCTCATTCTTACATCCTGGAACAACTTCTATTCAATTTCCTCAGTATGATTCCTTATGATACCATGGACTTTGTGGACATCTGCCAGCTGTGTTACGTTGTGCAACATATTTCTAAAATAGTAATATTTCCAGAAGTGTGCATATATATAGGTAAAAACTTCAGCATTGTTTTTACCTATATGTTGTTGTTCAGTCGCACAGTCGATTCCGACCTTTTGCGACCCTATGGACCATTGCCCTTTAGGCACCTCTGTCCTCTACAATCCTCCTCAGTCCGCTCAGCTCACCGAGCCATCTAGCCATCTCATCCTTGGCCGTCCCCTTCTTCTTTTGCCCTCCACCTTTCCCAACATCAAGGCTTTCTCAAGTGAATCCTCTCTTCTCATTTGATGTCCAAAGTACTTCAACTTCATCGTTACTATTTGACCTTCTAAGGGGCAGTCAGGACTGATTTCTTTCAAGATTGACCTATTTGTTCTCCTCGCTGTCCAGGGGATTCTCAAAACTCTCTTCCAACATCACATCTCAAATATCAGGTACATTAATTTAAAGATGCCATTTCACTTTTTAACCAGTTCTTGGAACACTTGTGTTGAGCTACTTACTGGCTGCTGTGGTGCCCCTGGAAGAAGCTTTGCAGTCTGTAGGATGGAAGACACAGAATGGACTCCTGAAGAAGAAATGGAACCATCTGACGTAGATTTTTTAACAGACATTCCAACTGCAGAAAAAAAGTATATCAGAATTTCTTTTAACTTTTTAAATTTAGCTATGCAAGCTATGCTGTTGTCCCGATCGCACAACACTAGAACCAGGGGGAACTCCATGAAACCTTTGGGTGCTAGTTCTCAAACAAATAAGAGAAAGTACTTTTTCACCCAGAGGATCACTGATCTATGGAGCACCCTGCCAGAAGAAGTGGTGACAGCTGTCAGTCTTGACAGCTTTAAGAAAGGATTAGACAAGTTCGTGGACGACAAGGGTATCAATGGCTATAATTATGGATACTTAAGGACAGCCTCCGGGTTGGAGAGTTAGGCAGGATATCTCTCAATGCCGTTTCCAGGGAATCCTAAGCAGGTGAAGGAATACCCTGAAGCAAATGGTGAGCCACTGTGTGAGACAGAATGCTGGACTGGATGGGCTGTGGCCTGTTCCAGCAAGGCTGTTCTTATGTAAAAGACAAGAGAAATGCTATTGTTCAACTCTGATGCATTTTCAAACTTTTGACTCAAAAATCTTGGTACCTAGATAGTTCATGCGGGGAGGGGGGGGCAGGGCAGGGTGAATTTTGGAAGACACAAATGTAAATGCAAAATTGTATTCTTTCCACTAAATGTTGCGGTCAGGGCAGGCAGTCTGAATCTGTGCTTGGGGATTCTACTGTGGGGTAAAGGCATACAGAGGCAAATGTAAATCAAGCCACACACAACAGCGTTAACATACAATTTTGCCCAAATATCTCAGCCTTTCTTCATTATATTAAAACAAATTTCTAAATCCTGCAGCTATAAAGATAGGCTTGAACATATGTAAACAACATCTGCTGAAATCCTATTACAATGTTCTTGAATAAGATTTCGAGCATTTTAGTATTTGTGGATTTCTTTGTCCTTCTTCATTAGTAGCAATTTAAACGAAATTACAAAAAATTAGAAAATAATTAGAATTGTCATTTTGCTTTCTTTATACAGGTTATGCAACTCAGCTTTTCTTAACATAGAATTTAAATGTATTTAGATGAGGCTAGGTGCAGAATTATTTTTATGTACAGTATACTATACGTAACCCCACTGGCTTCCAAATAAACACATTTAGGACTTGGATATCAAGACTTTAAAGCAGGGGTTCCCAAACTAAGGCCGGTGGGCCAGATCCAGCCTGTGGCACCATTTCATGTGGCCCCTTACCCCTCCAAGTGCATTCTAGAAACAAAATGACTGCCCCTTTGAAGCTGTTGGGACAAAATGGCTTCCCCTATTGTGCAGGCAGTGCAAAATGGTCATCTGGCCTGTGAAGCTCACTGAGAGAGTGTGACCCGGCCCCCAGCTTGAAAAGGTTGGGATCCCCTGCTTTAAAAGTTCAGAAGTTCAGGAACTGCTTCTAGCACAGAGGATGAAAAAAACAACAACAACCACAAACTCTTCTCTCTTTTTAGAGGGACACCCACCCACCCCATTTTTTACCTGGAGGAGGAGGGCGCTGTGGCGGCTGAAGCTGCCGAGGCCTTCCAGGGACTGAAAGAGACCTGGTTGGGGAACGATGACAAAACTCCCCACTTCCTTCTGTTTCTTGTTTTAGTTCAGCCAGGTCAGTATCATCTACGGAAGATGCCAAAGTGAATCATAAACAGAAAGCAGAGCAACATGAAGAGAAATCCCAGATATGTGAATCAGATGTCTACCCAGGCGAGAAAAGAAATGGGGAAAATGGATTTACAAGGATACAGACATCTGCTCCCCTCATCTGGAAACTTCCCAAGTGTTCAGTGACCTACATTCAGTCTCACGCTCCTGTCAAGGTGAAACAGATCTTCCTAAGGAAAGAACAACTAGTCACAGAAGAAGCCCAAGCCAACAGGTTGAGTAGCCAGGTTCTCTTAGCAATGAGAACATATCGTGAAAATTCACCAGCTTTCAATAGATGGCTACACAGCCCACTCTAAAGGCATCATCATGACACAGGGCTTTCGGATAGGGCTGTGATGGCGAACCGTGGCACTCCAGCTGTTTTTTGGATTTCAATTTCCAGAAGCCCAAGTCTCTGGGAATCCACATGAATGGGTTTACTGTACATACGCAGCTTGAGTGCCAAGGTTCGCCATAACTGGGATAGGGTGTTCAGGGGTGCACAATCCTTACCATGAGCCTCATGCAGCCTTTTTCATAGGGTCTGTCCAGCTCTTATGAAGAATGCTGTATCTGCCACTTTCTATGGCCAAACTACCGTCCACAGAGCCCGCCCATCCCACCTCAGCCTCAGAGTAAGACAGGGTGTGTTGATAGCAACCAGGAAGAGTTAGCTTTATGATTATGTTTTTATAACAGACACACCCTTACATATAGAAATTGGTTGCAACTGCTTCCTTCTATCAGCACTTCATATGGAAAAGCATGTCTCAAAAGGTGGTTCTAAATGACTCACTCTGATTCCTACACATCTCCATCATTAAGATGTTACTGAGACGTTATTAAGGTTACCTTTATATGGACACAACTTTCTTCCACCACCATGAGATTTGTTCACATGTGATATGGAGACCCCTGTCAAATTTTCAGGCCCTTCCAGCAGATCTTCCACTGCTAAAGCCATTTCTGTTGCAAGGGGGAACTGCGACAATGTATCATCCAGACAATCATCTTCTTCATCTAAGATAACACCTAAATCACAAGACAAAATCAAGGAAACATTGAGGATAAGTTGGAAAAGAGTAACCTTTACCCCCTGCCCTAATTTTGTGGCCCCATTGAGGACACACCCCTGGACTTTCTCCCTCACACTATCACCTGCTTTCCTGCTAGCTTATCTCAATTAGCAGATCAGTTCTGCCAGCATGATTGTTTTGTTGGTAGATCTTTGCAATCATTTGGCAGAGGAGGTTTATGCCAACAGAAAGGCAGTTTTATAGGCAGAAGAGGCTTGTGCCTAATCCTAAATGGAATTCTATACACACTTACATTTATGAGTAAATTACACATGGCACAAGTTTATATCTGACTAGATGTGTATAGGATCACTCTGAAATTTCAACAGAATTGAACATAGCTTAATTGCTCCCTTTTGTGCTTCCAAAAGTATCAGTCAAGAACATGTACAAAGAGACACTGCCTAGCCAAAAAGCTCAGTACTTACAACTTCACTTGCTATTCATAATACACACCTTCCGATTCGTAATCCAAACTTGAAAAATCAAAATTTTCCTCTAGTAGACAAGAATTTGCTGTGGGTGACATTGGAGCCATGCTGTCTCTTTTCCGAGCAATTTCTTCTTGCAAACCCTTCAGCCAGTCTTTGGTTTTAGGCCAGATCTTTACAGTCTTGCCATTAATCTGTGTTACACATGCAATGAAAAATTTCCCTTGGTTAATCAAAATGAAATGCATAGAAACATTCTGCTTACAAAAATTACAACTACATATTTTGAAAGGCATGTCTCTAGTTTTGCAGTTCAAAGGTCCATTAGTTTTTTAGATTAATAACTGGATGACATATAAAAATAAAGTGTCTATTAACTTGTGCATTCAGGAAGTATCCTGTTTTAGACATTGGCTGAATCTCAGACACTAGGCCCATGATGGCGAACCTTGGCACTCCAGATGTTCTTTGACTTCAATTCCCAGAAGCCCAAGCTCCCTGTGAATCCACATGAATGGGTTTACTGTGATTCATCCGGCCCACGCTGCCCTCATCACTCCCGGAAGCGTAAGTAAAACACACCAAGGTTTGCCATCATGGCACTAGGCAATACTACTATAGGACCTTAAGGCAGTTTTCCATTTTCCCCTCATTGTTTCTGAAAAACCATCTGCACATGAGTCAGGAAGATTCCAAGCAATTATGGCCGATGTCCCAATGATTCTTTGCAATTTTCAATTCTACTCAGTAATATTTCTGACCCTTGCTTCCAAGCAGGTCCACTACATGCCAGGACACAAATCATCATCATCATCTCCTCCTCCTCCTCTCCCCTCCTCCTCATCATCAGCTGTTATTTACGAACCAAATTCCCTCTGTTTTTTTATGCCTTTCAAGTTTTCTGCCATGGAAGATACTCTAAACACCTTAAAATTTTGGTTACTTCTTGCACAGTGGTTTCAGTGGTGAATTAGATATAGGAAAAACAAGGGAGCCACCAATTCCTGCAGTTGCAGGAATTATTAACATATGCTATCTTTCTCTGTCACCCAAATACTTTCAGCTATTAATAGCTTAGTACCACAGGTAGCTTGGCCTACAAAACTATGTGCAATACTCACAGCATGAATGCACTATTTACTTGGCTAACTATACTTTCTTTCTCTCATACTATTCTCCCACATTCTGCTTTTCTTTTGAATGCAAGTGATATTTTGAAGGCTAATTATAGTGACATCCAGAAGGAAAACCAGCTCCAGTTGCAGAAATATGATGTCATTTAGTATTAAATGAAGATTCCTTTTCACACTGGAAACTTCATATATGTATATGTACTAGCAACTTTTCAAGAGCTATGAAACCCTTGTACAATTCTTTATAATCATAACAAAACTACCTTGCTGGTATTATTTATGTATATTGGCATAAATTCATCAACATAAATGTCAGTGATTAATTGCTGCAAATTAAGAAGTTGATGTAGGCATCTTTCATCACACACCAGTTGCATGACTTGATATATGTCAGCTATTGCCTACATTGACTTCTTAAACTGCAGCAATTTGTAGCTGATATTTATGCCAATTAACTTAACACTAAACTTCATCTTTTGGTTGAAGTCATACTGTGCTGTACCCCTCTTTTTGAGACAGTAAAATCTACTACCAATTAGGTAATAAATAAGATAGTCAATTTTTATTATGAGAAATTATGTTTCAAGAAGCTATTTTCACCTGCTCCTCACGGGACACAGTCATGCCTGAGATCCTCAGTTAATCCCACATTATGAGCATCATCAGAACTAAAACTTCCCCAGATTCAGCCTACAGAATGTCACTATACAGAATTCTTACATAATAGAAAAACAGTGTTGTAGTGAACTCAACAATGAATCCTACTGTATATAAGATTGATGAAAAGACGCTTACTACGGTTAGTAAACAATGAGACCCTGCGGCTGCCTCTCCCCGGCCCCCGTCATCGGCCAGGGGATTCGAGGCACCTGGGCTGCTCTCCCCGGAGCCCCGCCTCGGTGGGGATAAGGACGATGATGCACCCGACGTTGAGGGATCCTACTGCTGCCTCTTCCTGGCTCCCGTCATCGGCCAGAGGATCCGAGGTACCTGGGCTGCTCTCCCCGGAGCCCCACCTTGGTGGGGATAAGGAGGACAATGCACCCAGCGCTGAGGGACCCTGCCGCTGCTTCTCCCCAGCCCCTGTCATTGGCCAGGGGATTCGAGGCACTTGGGCTGCTCTCCCCGGAGCCCCCGCGCTTGGTGGGGATGAGGACGATGCACCTGATGCTGAGGGACCCTGCGGTTGCCTCTCCCCAGCCCCCGTCATCGGCTGGCTGCTTAGCTGAGGGGCTTTGTATTTTGTATCTGTGTGTTGATTATTATAAGTGTAATAAAGTGTATTTTTTGTACCTTAGTATTTTAGTATTGTTTCATATTTCTGCATATTGAGTCTTTCTGCATTATTGATATGTATATGTGATTCCATTGTTAAACCGCTTTGAGTTGTCTCACGGCAAATAAAGCGATATATAAATAAAAATTATTATCTATACCTATAAATCTGTGTGTTAACCATTGGAATGTGACAAAGGATGTTGCACCAGGTCCCACTAGCCCTGACCGAGCCTCCGTGCACTCGCCCGACCGGGGTTCGCAGGTAACTGTCAGGTTGAATTTTGCGCCAGTGGGGCAGGAGCCCCCAACCGCAAACAAAAAGAAAGGACTCCATTTCCCAATGTTCCTTTGGCCGCGCCGCGCCACAGCCAATCAGGCTGAGAGGCGCAAGCAAAAGGAACGTTCGGAAACGCGCCGTGGCCAATCAGAATGAAGCCGCAGGAAAAAACCACTGCACAAATGGTAAACACAAACCCAAAACTACAAGCCCCAGTGTCCTGCATGCCATGAGCGCGCAGAACGCTGAGGAAGCCGGCACGCGAAAAAATAAAATAAGAAACACACTGAGAGCGCAAGTCCGCCACAGGCGGACGCAGCGCCTCAAAGCCATGCAAACACCCACCGGCCTTCTTGTACAGAGCAACGGGGAGGAGAGGGACTCCCTCTCCTCCACACTACCCCGCCGAAAACACGGCAAGACCACCACCGGCCTCAACAAAAGTTGAGCCGGGGTGGAAAAAAACCACAACAACAGAGGAAGTTCAAGGGGGGAGGAAGTATTGATGCCTTGCCCCCCCCCCTTGAAAGCAAAACAATTCCTCTGGAAAGGAAAGGCACCGGATGGCCCTCCACTTTCAAGGGAGGACGAAGGCATCATTGCCTTCCCCCCTTGAAAGTGAAACAATTCCTCCTCTGTAGCATGGGGGGTAGGGAAAGAGGATACCCTTCTCTTCCACCACCCCCACCCATGCTTCGGCGAGGCAACGGGGAAAAACTATGTTTTCCCCCGCAGCCTCGGAGGCCTGCCCAAGACAGCCCATAGCTTGGGGGGAGGGGATACCCCCCTCTTCCCCCCCAAACCCAGGCTACGGCAAGGCACTGGCCAGCCCCCCAGTAAAAAATACATACATATAAATGAATCCCCACTCCCACCCCAACGCAAGGATTCAACGCGGCCTGGCTAGCAAGGCAAGGTCACGTTAAACCCAACCAACCAACCCCCCCCCCCACACACACACACACATTGAACCCATTCCCAGGTAAGCAAAGCCAGCGGACGGCACTCCGCCCACTGACTTTACTTACCCCAAAAATAAAACACAAAAATCAGAATCAAAAACATTCAAAAATAATCAAAATCAAACCCAAAAATAAGAACAAGACAGAACACACAGAACCCCCACCACCACCAAAAAACAAAACAAAACAAATCCCCAGAGAAATTAAACCAGAGCACTCACCCCCACGTCCTCCCTCCACGACGCCCGGAAATTAAATGAGGAAAGAAAGAGACTACTTACCGGAAGAAGCGACAATGAGAGGCCAGTAGAGAAAAAACAGTCAAAGCAAAAGAAAACCTGAACAGCACCACCCAGAGGCCACAGGAGAAAAAACAGTCAAATATATTCACAGACATGAGTCACACATTTCTAAAATCCTGTGTTCAGTTTTCACTCAAAAATAAAAACACAACATTTTAAAAGATTTTTAAAATATTAAATTTGAAAAAACATATACTTACACATTTTTAAAATTTTTATCCAAAGTACAACTATTTTAAAAAAAACACATAGAAAAACATTATTTGGTTAAAAAAATTTGTAAAAAATTATATCATCCTTTCATCCTTTTTTAAATCCAAAAAACAAAAAAACAAAAAAAGCTGATCACAGTATATAACAGCCCGTGCGTATAAATAAACATTTTAAAAATCACAAAACCTTTCAACACCATTTAAAACAGCGCGGCACCATTTGTTCAAGAAAAAGAAAAAAAACCTTTACTATCCAACATAATTTAACATCTTTTTATATAACAATACACATTTTAAAAAACCTTCAAAAACAATTTAAAATAGCCCAGCACCCCCGGGCAATCTCTGCTAGTTAATAATAATAATGAGATGGAGATCCAGCATTTCATTAATAGCCACTGCTTTAACTGCATTGGCCAGGACTCTAAATATGTTCTTCTTCCCTTACTTTCCTTCCCTTTTACACTAAGGTAAGGTAAAGGTCACCCTTGCTAGAAAGCCAGTTGTATCCGAATCTAAGTTTCAGTGCTCATCGCTGTTTATAGCCAAAGAGGCAGCTCTGTCTGCGTCTGCAGACATTTCCATGGACATGTAGCAGGCATGCCTTAACACCGGAGTGGTCCCTACTTATCAACTTGCAATTTTTTTGCTTTTGAAGTGCTAGGTTGGCAGAAGCTGGGACAGAGACGGGAGCTCACTCAGTCATGCAGAACCTGGGAATCGAACTCCAACCTTCCAGGTAGCGAGTTCAGCACCTTAACCACTTAAGCCACCACACTAAAAAGGTGCAGCTAAACACTGAGCAATATACCCTGCCAGCCTAAAGTGCCCGTCACTTGGTGTGCTGTGAGAGAGGCCAAGACGGAAGAGGAAATTTGCACCTGTCATAGCAGTTGAGGTAGTCCCAATAGGAAGCCTCAGGCAGCAAATTCTTGCCACTGAATCTCCATCATTGGAACTTCTCTTTTCTCTATTGACCAAAGATTTGATGTGAAGAAACAGAGACTCTATAGTGGCACCTGCCGTCACCCTGATACTTTCCAACATAAAACTGATTAAAACTTTGATTTGCTTCTAGCAGTAATCCCCAGTGTTTCCTACCTTAATAATATATCATCAATCACTCTGTCAAACAACCTGAGTCTCAGTATGGTAGAAAACAAAAAATCCATATATCCTAAGGGGTGTGTGTGTGTGCGCACGTGCATGCAGGTGCGCACATGTACGGGCTTGCTTGCTCTGTCCTCCTGCAAAAGGCTTAGAGATGAGGAAGGAAACTACTGTGCTCTATACCAAGAAGAACAGTTTTATAAGAGCACTCATGTGCCCATTGTTTATGCCGTTTCCCAATCTTTGGTTTTTGCACTTCAATTCCCAGAAGCCTAAGTCAATTCTCCCAAAGCACTGATCAGCCAGTGTACTGACTTAGGTTTCTGGGAATTGAAGTCCACTAGTGTTCCGCAGAACATAGTTTGGAAACACTCTAGACTTTAAAGTGTGACAAAAGGGATGCTCGTTTCAGCTGTTATTTCCTTAACCAGTTTATGGCTTTCCAAGCATCTCATAGCGCAGGGATTCTCAACTTGCGGCCCGTGGGCCAGATGTGGCCCACAGCACCATTTCATGTGGCTCCCCCCACCGCCTCCACCACACCCAGAAGTGCCATGTGGTGGAGGAGGGCAAATTGGCCGTCTGGCCCCCGAAGCTATCTGAGGGAGTGTGACCTGGCCCCTGGCTTAAAAAGCTTGAGAACTCCTGTCCTAGAGTCCACTGAGTTTTTTTTAAAGTCAGTCACCCTGAAACTGCAAGTTGGTGTTCAAGGAAATGTCATCTCCATATTAAAAATGATGTCTGTAAAAATGACTTGCTTTCAGTGAAATGAGATCTAATCACGGGTGTCAGCTTTGAAAATCCAATCCCCAAGTCAAATGCTACTTACATGCTTGAATTTCTAAGATAGTACATGGATTTTCTACAGTATTTTGATAGGGTATATATATTTTTTTTTACCTTGATGCCATCTACATCAAGAACATGAAGAGCAGATCTGCTTTCTGCAAACGTCACCAACATTTGGCTCCCATGGATCCTAAAAAGAACAGAGGAAGAGGAGAGTGGTAAATCAGGTATAAACATTCCTATTATATTCTGCATTTAGCTTTGTAAATAGCATTATTGCCTCCTATGTTTTTAAGAACACAAGGTAATAAGGCCAACATCTTGTTGGGAGGAAATGCATGGGCAACAGAAATCATGCCATGGACTTGTCCTTTATGGACATGTCATATGACCAATTTCACAACTGGCGTTCAAGAGAAAGACACTCCGCAAAAGTGAAAAACCATTTGAACGGTTATTATTGCTGGCATGTTTTCCCCTCAAAAGGCTTCTGGCCTGCCTTTCTCACTGTGCTCATGCAGTGTTTCTGATTCTGTGTCTGTGCCTGAACAGACAGCCAAATACAGTAGGACAGTTATGTGCTTCAGTTATATTTTCTCCCTCCCTGAAGGAAAAAACAACAACACAGACTCATCTATTACAAACAAATTGGGGAGAGACTTCTAAATCTTCACATGTAATATCTGGAATGGAAACTCATGCATTTCATAAGGACAAAGAAAGCCCTCTCAGGATCAAATCCAAGGCCTATTAAGTACACGTTCTCCTTCCCCCAGTTGTGTTCAGTGGACTAATACATCTGAATTAGGGTTGAGTCCACTGAACATCAATAATTCAGAAATACAGTAAAGTATAAGAGGAGTGCGTGCATTCTTAAATGAACAAAAGGATGCTTTAGTTTGCTTGAAAATAACCCTTCAGGACAATCTGTCAAGCTTGTACAGTAAAACCTCGACTTACATATGCCTTGAGTTACATAAAATTCAACTTACATAATGATTTTGTGCTAAAATCATGTCCCGATTTACACGATTTCCTATGGGTTTGCTTCGGGTTACATAAAGATTCTTTTTCCCATGGGTTTGCTTTGAGTTACGTAAAAATTAATTTCCCTATGGGCCTGCTTCAATTTACATAAAAAAACATTATTCCTATGGGTTTGCTTCGAGTTACATAAAAAACCAATTTAAGCAAAAGCCTACGGAACAGACTTTTTTGTTGTTGTTGTTATAAGTAAGGGTTTTACTGTATGTCCAAACCCCTCACTCTCTCTCATGCCACATTTCAGCAGAAGAATATGCTGGAAATATTATCATTTCCTTATCACTGTGTTTCAAAATGTAAGGCACAGATTATTAGGAAACTTGTACAGCTTCTGATACATATTACTGGCTTGTTTTTACAATGAAATACTCCCAATTATTAATGCTACCTAAATTTAAACCCCTTTCAAGTTCTGTTGCATCTACTCCCTTTTCAGTAACTGGGATCATAGCTTTTTCCTCTCCAAGTGGAAAGAGGTTACATTTAAGGACATTTGGGGTCATGGAAGCATCTGTTCCATCCTGTTCACATCCTTTCCTCCATTAACAGCAGATCCTTGTGCTTCAGGGGCATATAGTTAAGTTTTGTTTCTTTTTTTAAAGAAAAAAATCAGTATTTTACCTAACTAGCACAACAGTGCCATAAGTCTCAAAGATTTGCATAAGTTCCGTTCGCAAGTCCTCAGGAAATTCTTCTTTGTCCTCGGGGGATGGTACCAACAGCATCACCACTACTGTGGCATCCAGAGGACCCTGGAAAGTTGACACTTCCTGGAAAACTCTCTCACGGGACACCTCATCTACTTCCTGGACTTCCACTTCTACAATTGCTAACACAGGTCTATTCAGAAGATGGCAAGTGAGAATTAGAGGAAAGAAGGAAGAATGGAGAGAAAACATTGACATCAATCTGCATTTGTACAACATAAGCAATTTGAAAATGAGTCAAGGCTGTTGAACAAACAATGACTGAAATCCTGCTACTAAGCATAGCGAGTCACAGCTAGAGTAGGCCCACTGAATCAATGGAATTGAAAGAGGAGTTGACTCACCAAATGCACAGTGATTCAGCTCAGTTGTGACTTGCTACAACCAGGAGTTCCCAACCTCCGGCCCGCAACACCATTCCAACTGGCCCATCTCCGTCTCCCCTGCACCCGGAAGTAGAAACAGGCGCGTTTACATCAGCCGTAAAATGTGCCCACGCATGCGCAAACGCACCCGCAGCTGACATAAAGGCGGAAGTGGCTGCATTTATATCAGCCATAAATGCACCCGTTTCTGCTTCTGGGGATGTGGTCCGGCATAGTCCGCCATTCCGGGGTGTGGTCAGGCCTGCGGCACAAAAAGGTTGGCCACTCCTGAGGGAAAAGATTCCAGTCACTGTTTTGTTGCTAGGTTTTTCATAATGTATTGGAAAATATCACTTAGAAAGAATATTAAATAGTTGTTTAAGTAAATAATATATTCCTTAATCTGATAAATATATAGAAATAAATTTAGTAGATGGTCAGCTGGGGGAAACTGTGAACAATTAGTTGCAGTAGACGAGTGATTTTCAGACTTTTGTTTCCCACAAAGGCCATCAGCACAACTCAGTAGGAACATGAGGTAAAGGACCATCCTCCACTGCTGGTGAATGCCTACTTATACACCATCACTAATGACAGCAACTTCCTTATGTCAGGTTAGTCAAAGCTCATTTATGTATGTACACGTATATAAGAACAATAACAAAATCATAGTTGCTGCCTATAGATTCTGTAAGATTATTTAACACTATGAAGCTGTATTGTTAGGATAACGTACTCCTTCACAGATTCTGAGTGTAGAGAAAACCATCACAATAGTGAAAAGGGTGACACCATTTCAGAAATGTCAACCCACAGCTGAGAAGTTGCTACCTGTGATCGCTTGCCTGGAGCTCAGCTCTTCCATAATACATCAAGGCACCAGGTGACCAAATGGGTCTGGCTTTGGTTTCCGCATGGAAGTCAGTGTCAAGCAGATTGAGCTCTCCAGCTTTGTAAAGAAAACAAACACACTTAGATGTGGAATTTAAAATAATTATGACATGCATTTCAACAAAAATTACCAAGAAGTACTTACGTTAGTCTGTTACAGCCAAAGCTACAAAATGTCTTGTGGCATTTCAAAAATTAACAAGGTCTATTTGGCAAATGTTTTTGTGAAATGTAACCCAACTGATCAGATGCATTCATATTCCATAAAATATATTGCATTTTAAATTTAATTTGTCTATTTGTTATGATTCTATGTTTCTTCCCAGAGTGGAAACACCTCCCAGATGGGTGATATAGAATTGCATTAATTAATTAAAAATAAAATAATAAATAAAATAAAAATAATTTAAAATAATATAAAAGATAATCTATACAGTACCTATAAATCCAAGGGTTAACCGTTGGAACTTGCTATACGTTTTTGCACTCATCCATCCTATCCCGTACCAAGCCTCCTGCACTCGCCTGAACCCGGTACAGAGGTTACTGAAGGGTTGAGAAACACGCCAGTGGGGCAAGAGCCCCACGAACGCGAACAAAAAGAAACAACTTCAATTCCCAACGTTCCTTGCGCCGCGCCACAGCCAATCAAGCTGAGAGGCGTGAGCAAAAAGAACTTTGAGAAACGCGGCACGGCCAATTAAAATCAAGCCGCAGGAAAAAAAACGCTGCACGAACACAAACTACAAACGCAAAACTACAAGTCCCAGCGTCCTGCACGCCATGAGCATGCAGAATGCTGAGAAAAACCAGTGTGTGAAAAATAAAATAACAAAACACATGGGAGCGCAAGTCCCCAGCAGGCGGACGCAGTGCCTCACAGCCTCGCAAACGCACACCCACAAAAATCCACCGCGAGACACCCACCGGCCTTCTTTTCTGGAGCAACGGGGAGAAGAGGGACTCCCTCTCCTCCACGCTACCCCGCCGAAGACACAGCGAGACTACCACTGGCCTCAAGGACAGTTGAGCCGGAGCGGGAAAAAACCCAAAAAACAGGCAACTGTTCTTCAGGGGAAGCACCGTCCCTGGCGGAAGACTGGTTGATGCCTTTGTACCGAATACAAAAGCAGCAGCCAGCAACCCGCAAGGAAGAGCAACACCCCTTACGGATCGCTGCCTGCTGATCTCCGGTTAGGTAAGCCAGGAGAGAAAGGAGACAGAGAGGAGAGAACCATCGTTAGGCAGAGATAGCTCTTCTCTGCCACCTCCTCCTCCCCCGACCTACCTAACGAACCTTCCCGGGAGAAGAACAGGCTGACTGCCTCCTCCTCCTCCTTTCCCCCATTGCTGCATCGAAACCAAAATTCGAAGCAGCAATGGGGAAAACAGGAACCGACAGGCAGCCTGTTCTTCACGCTAAAGTAAACACCAAAATCAAACACCAAAATTAATAAAAAATAATAAAACAAAAGTAAATCAATAATTAAAAAATCCCATTAATAAACAAAAAAGTAAACCACAAAACACGCAAACAAAAACATCCACAATACCACAAAACCACATACAAAACACCTAACTAAAACACGAAAAAACACAAATTACACAAACAAACAACTAATTACTCAAATAAACAACAACTAAATAAGAAAAATTAAACAAAACCAGAAATAACCAAACCAATTAAACAAACCTAAAACTCAACCAAAACAAAAAAGAACAAACAGAAACACCTCCCAGCCCACCACCACAAAAAAAAAAACAGAAGAAAGAAAACCAGACAACTCACCAGCACATCCTCCCTCCACAACGACCGGAACAGAAATGAAGAAACAAAGACTACTTACCGGAGGAAGCCCCACCCTGAGGCCAGGAGAGAAAAAACACTTGAAACGAAACCAAAATCACTAGCACCCCCACCTGCAGGGCAGAATAGTAAAAACAACTCAAAGACACACAACAGCCCCACCTAGAGGCCACAAGAGTAAAAACAAGTCAAAAACATAACAATAAATCAAAATTTTACACAAATAACAAACATATTTTAAATAAATAAAATAAAAATATTTATAACATCCTGTGTTGAGTTTTAACTCAAATAAAAACCCAAACCATCTAAACACAGTTTAAAAACATTGAATGTAAAAAACATGTACTTTCACATTTTTAAAAATATTACCAACGGTACAACTATTAACAAAAAATCAATAAATCACAAACTAAAACATTATTTGGTTAAATAAAACAATTTGAAACAATTATATCATCCTTTGTTCTTTTTTTAATCCACAAAAAAACCCCCAAAAACTGATCAGTTTATAACAGCCCGGCAACACCGGGCAAACTATGCTAGTGCCAAATAAAACTTCCTAGCCTTATGAAGCCCTAAGACTTTTTGCTTTCCATTCCAACAGTGTTGGCTCTTCACACACGTTGCCTTTTGGATGAGATGGATAGGAAGAACATACAGTATTAATATTATTAGTATAAGCCAGGAGTTCTCAACCTTTTAAAGCCGGGGGCTGGATCACGCTCCCTCAGAGAGCTTTGGGGACGGATGGCCATTTTGCCCTTCCCCCACCACATGGCACTTCCTGGTGTGGTGGAGGCACATGAAATGGTGCCGTAGACTGCATCCAGCCCATGGGCCGCAGGTTGAGAATCCCTGGTAGAAGCAGTACATGTCACATGATTGATATGTGATATGAAATTCTTCCACTGATTTCTCAACTTGGGGCAGTTTGCTACTGAAAGTTACGCTAATTAACTAATAGGATTCAAGGCAGTATGCACGCTTTACTTTTTAAAAAAAGACCCATGGAAAACATAATGCCTATTCCATCCAAAATCACTGGCCCCTAGAGTTGGAAACCATGGCATTGGTCTGCAGCTATCCCATGAAATTCATTTCTTATTTTATCATGCAAATAATGTAATTTAAAACATGAACAAAGTAATGAAGATCCCATATACTGTACCTGTTTTATCAGCAGGAAGTTTCTTCCTCCACCAAAGAACTCTGTCAGTCCAGGCTGGAGTTCTACATTTATCACTTGTATCATAAGCTTCTGAACCAACATCATATTTATATGTTGGGCCAAAATTAATAGTTCCTTCATGAAAATCCTTAAAAATCTACGGAAGAAATCACTGATTATCTGCAAAGCAAATTACTAGGGTGCAAGTCATCCATATTTTAATAAACCTTAAGCAAGACAAGACAGAGTTAAGGACAGACAGTCCAAACTGGCATGGTCGAGTTGCATTTTCAGCCAAGTGCTTTGTCTATAGCTGCAGTTGAATAACCCTTCTGCCAAACAAATGTGGCAATTGTCCCATAGTTAAAATGTGGAAAATTGCTGTTCTGCTAGTAAAAGGAAAGATTGTTTTAACATGCCAACGTTTCTGTTTTCATTATTATTCGACCAGGATTTTTGACATTTCTGGGATAACACTGTCATGCCTCTGGAGTCACATGTTTTAAGATTCATTAAATGTATACGTGCTGCTTTTCTTATACCACCCTAAACATGCCCTGTTCCTGTCTCTTTTTAAAAATTATTCCGGATCTGTCCTGGTTAGCACTTGGCATGGGAGATAACCAGAGATATAACAGAAGAAAAAAACTTCTTCCTGAAATACTAGAGCAAGAGTTCTAAATCTTTTTAAGCCGGGTGCCGGGTCACGCACCCTCAGACAGCTTTGGGGACCAGAAAACATTTGCCCTTCCTCCACCACATGGTACTTCCTAGTGTGGTGGTGGGCCATATAAAATGGTGCCACCGGCTGCATCCGACCCACGGGCCACAGATTGAGAATCCCTGTACTAGAGAGATACCAGTCAGCATAGATACTACTGAGCTAGATGAAGCTGTGGTCTTACCTAGTATAAGGTAACGTAAAGTTTTAGAACATAAGAACATAAGAACAGCCTTGCTGGAACAGGCCAAAGCCCATCCAGTCCAGCATTCTGTCTCACACAGTGGCTCACCATTTCCTTCAGGGTATTCCCAAGGAGATGCCTTCACCTGCTTAGGATTCCCTGGAAATGGCATTGAGAGATATCCTGCCTATCTCTCCAACCCGGAGGTTGTCCTTAAGTATCTATAATTATAGCCATTGATACCCTTGTCCTCCATGAACTTGTCTAATCCTTTCTTAAAGCTGTCAAGACTGACAGCTGTCACCACTTCTTCTGGCAGGGAGTTCCATAGACCAGTAATCCTCTGGGTGAAAAAGTACTTTCTCTTATTTGTTTGAGAACTAGTACCAAAAAGGTTTCATGGAGTGTCCCCTAGTTCTAGTGTTATGCGATAGGGAAAACAGTTTTTCCTTATCTACTTTGTCCACACCATGCATGATTTTATAAACTTCAATCAGGTCACCTCTTAGACGTCGTCGTTCAAGAGTGAAGAGGCCCAACCGTTGCAGTCTCAGATGGTAAGGAAGGTGTTCCAGTCCCCTAATCATTCTGGTTGCCCTCCTCTGCACTTTTTCCAGATCCATAATATTCTTCTGGAGGTATGGCGACCAGAACTGTACACAGTATTCCAGATGGGGCCTCGCCATAGATTTATAAAGAGGCAAAATGACACTTGCTGACTTATTTTATATACCCTTCCTAATGATCCCTAGCATTGAGTTTGCTTTTTTCACTGCTGAGGCACACTGGGTTGACACCTTCATTGAGTTGTCCACCAGGACTCCAAGGTCCCTTTCCTGGTTTGTCACAGAGAGTTCAGACCCCAACAGTTTATAAATGTAATTGGGGTTCTTTCCCCCAACATGCATCACTTTGCACTTACTAATGTTGAAGCTCATTTGCCACTGTTTTGCCCACTCCCCCAGTGTCAAGAGATCCCTCTGGAGCTCCTCACAATCTCTCACAGTTTTCACTACCCTGTATAATTTAGTGTCGTCAGCAAATTTGGCTACCTTGCTTTTTACTCCTACCTCTAGATCATTTATGAAGAGGTTGAAAAGCAGGGGTCCCAGTACTGAACCTTGGGGGACCCCACTCTTTACTTCCCTCCACTTGGAGAAGTGTCCATTTAGTGCTACCCTCTGTTTCCTGTCCCTTAGCCAGTTGCTGATCCAGGACAAGACCTGTCCCTTTATTCCATGACTGGCAAGTTTAATCAAGAGCCTTTGGTGTGGGACCTTGTCAAAAGCCTTCTGAAAGTCCAGATAAACAATGTCAACTGGATCCCCCTTATCCACATGCTTGTTGACACTCTCAAAAAATTCCAACAGATTAGTGAGGCATGATTTACCCTTGCAAAAGCCATGTTGGCTCTCCTTTAGCAGCGCCTTCTCTTCTATGTGCCTATTAATTCTATCTTTTAGGATGGTTTCCATCACTTTACTTGGGACACATGTCAAACTGACAGGTCGGTAATTTCCTGGATCACCCCTGGATCCTTTTTTGAAAATTGGTGTTACATTCGCTACCTTCCAGTCATCAGGCACAAAGCCTGATTTGAGGGAAAGATTATATATTTTGGCTAGGAGATCAGCAATTTCATCTTTAAGTTCCCTGAGAACTCGTGGATGGATGCCATCTGGTCCTGGTGATTTGTTAGTGTTTAGTTTAACAAGACATGCAAGGACCTCCTCCCTGGTTATTTCTATCTGGCTTAATTCTTCGGTTTCCCTCCCTACGAAGATAGGCTCTGTTTTGGGCATGTGGTTTCTGTCTTCAGGGAATACTGAAGCAAAGAATTCATTGAGTCTCTCTGCAATCTCTGTTTCCTCTTTAATAACCCCTTGCCTTCCATTGTCATCTAATGGTCCAATGGCCTTCCTAGTTGGGTTCTTACTTCTAATGTACTTAAAGAAGTCTTTGTTATTTCTCTGAGTATTTTTAGCTGTACGCTCCTCAAAGTCTTGCTTTGCTTTCCTGATTGTTGCCTTGCATTTGTTCTGCCAGAATTTATGTTTCTGCCTGCTGTCCTCATTCGGACAAGCCTTCCATCTTCTAAATGAGCTTTTCTTGCTCTTGATCACTTCCCGAACAGCTCCTGTAAGCCACATCGGAGTCCTCTTGGAACTGGCAGTGCCCTTTTTCCTTTTGGGTATGCATTCCAATTGGGCCTCTGTTATTGTTTTTGTAAACAGCCTCCATGCCTCTTGGAGTGTTTGGACTCTCTCAATTTTCCCTTTCAGCTTCTTTTTTACTAGTTTCCTCATCTTTGGGAAATTTCCTTTTTGAAAATTTAAGGTCTCTGTGTTAGATTTTATCAGTGACTTGCGGTCTACGATCAAGTTAAACATAATTGAGTTGTGGTCACTGTTCCCTATTGGATCAGTCACATTAACATCTTGCACCAGATCCTGAGTATTACTCAGGATCAAGTCAAGGATTCTTGTACCTCTAGTTGGGTCTTCAACCATCTGTCCCAGGGAACAATCATTTAACATATCTAGGAACTTTATCTCTTTATCATGTGCTGAACAACAGTTCACCCAGTCAATGTGAGGGTAATTGAAGTCCCCCATTATAACCAGGCTTCCCTTCTTGGATGCCTCCTTTACAACATTCTCCAACTGCCAGTCTCCCTCAAGAGTTTGGGTCGGAGGCGGATAGTATATGCCTACTGTTAGACCATCCTTGTGGCCTGGTACTCTTACCCACAGAGCTTCTAATGGTGACTCCAAATCACCTAGATATTCCAATTCATATGATTTTATCACTTCTTTGACATACAAGGCTACACCACCTCCCGTTTGCCCCTTCCTATCCTTCCTGTACAGTTTGTAGCCTGGGATAACTGTATCCCATTGGTTATCATCCGTCCACCAGGTTTCAGTGATACCAATAATATCAATATTCTTATCTATTGCTAAGTATTCCAGCTCCCCTATTTTGTTCCGGAGGCTTCTGGCATTTGTATACAAGCATTTATATATGCTTTCCTGATACAGTCTTTTGAGTCCAGTTGCATTGTTAGACTGCCTCTTGCAGTTTTATATTAATAAAACAGCATACATTGTACCTGGGTAGTCTTTTTCAAAGACACTGAACAGACATGAGCAGTAAATCTGTTTCACTTTGTTAATACCTCATGTAACTCTGGATTATGACCGAAGTCTTGTTTAATTAAGAGCAGAGCTTTTGGTTAAATCAGGGGTGCCCAAACGTTTCCAACCGTGGGCCGGTCACATGGTTCAGGGGGCTGGTTACTATGGCCCATGGACCAGCCCGCGAATTCATCCGGCCCACAAAGCCCTCATCGCTCTCAGAAGCGGAAGTAAAATGTGCCCGCATGGGCTTGCTGCTTCCGGGAGCAACAAAGGCTATGGGGGCCAGATGAATTGGTGTTGGGGGCCGGCCTACGGGCCATAGTTTGGGCACCCCTAGGTTAAATGTTTGCTTTCCATAAATGATGTTTTAATGAGCAACACTATCTCTGTCCTTACTTTTCCACTGGATTTCTGCTGCTGTAGCTGATCAAATTCCAGAAGCATTCTCCAGTCTTGGCGCTTAAGAAAATAAAATACTTCTTCATAGGTCAAGTCAATGCGATAATTAAAGTCACCACACCAGAACACGTAGTCATGAGAAAACAAACTTCTTCCCTGTTAAGAAAGACAAGATTATTTTAAGCCATGTATCAAACAAGAGCATTTTATGCTTACAGTACAGCATTTATCTTTTAAATGCTGAGTTAGATACATTTTCATTAGATGGACATACATAACAATTTACTGATATAAACATTTCTAGATACAGCAGGGGCTTTCAACCTTTTCAATCTAGGGGCCAGGTCACGCTCTCTCAGTCAGCTTCGAGGGCCGGATGGCCATTTTGCCATGCCTGCATGATGGGGGAAGCCATTTTGTCCCAACAGCTTGAAAGGGGTGTCCATTTTGTTTCTCAAATGCCTTTGAAGGGGGGGGGCACATGAAATGGTGCCGCAGGCCAGATCCAGCCCACGGGCCTTAGGTTGGGACCCCTGAGATACAGCCTTCTATCTTGAACTTTGAAACTCAGTGTCATGCAGACTACCACCTAATATTCCAACAACTGAAGTCAAATTATCTATCTGATTATCTGACATAGTAATAGTTATCTAAGATAGCTCAGGGGCATTGGCAAATATTGTTTTAAATAAACATATCCTTTATGGAAGAATGTACTTCTACAGAAGTAAAGGCTCTGAATTAAATGTGATTAAAATGTTCTACCTCTCTATTAAATTTTATGAGAATGAGGTTCTGCAAATCTCTTGGGCCGTAGTGGTCCTACGTTGCTACACTTTCCTTAGTTGCAGGGATAAAATAAATTCTGTTTAGTTTGTTAAACAATTTAGATTCATATATTGTCTTGAAGATGATTTGTTTTAGTAGTTGCCCAGAGTTTATTTTGATTCATTGTTTCTCATTTATTTGAGTCTTCATCAGGGTTTATTCCTCAAATCACGCAATGCAAAACTGGAAGAAGCATGTTTAGGTGTGAGGCTTTGTTCAAGCTTATGGCAACTCATACATGTAATGCTAAATCGTAGTTTGGTGTTACATGTGAACTAGACCAGTGCAAATTAACACCAGCTGTAAAAATATTTTCTCCATTTGTAAAGTAAGTTGGGGGTTTAATAGTTTGCTATGATTTTTGCAAATACTGTACCCAGTGTGGTGCAGTGGATAGAGCAGTGTTTACCAACCTTTGGCTTTTCGACTTCAATTCCCAGAAACCAAAGTCAATTCTCCAAAGCACTGATCAGCCAATGTAATAACTTAGGCTTATGGGAATTTAAGTCCCTCTGTGGGGCCTGGGTCCCACACTGGGAAACACTGGGACAGAATGATGGAGTAGGACTCAGGAAGACTAAGTTCTAATCTCTACTGAGCCAAAAAAACTAAAACTCACCGGAGGTGTGGAACTGGTAAAGCCACTCCTTAAATATCTCACGTAACTTGAAAGCCTTATTAGGGTCACTGCAGGATGGTTTCTACTTGACAGCACATTACATAGCAACAGAACTGGATTGTTCTAAGTTTAATTTGAATATTTTTGTTGTAAAAAGAACATAAATAGTAGGTAATGAACTGTATAGCAGGTGCTATACAGTGGAACCCCGGCATACAAACGGTTTGACTTACAAAAAATTCGACATACAAATAGAAATCCTGGCTAAAAAAATAATGACATACACATTTTTAATACGAAAAATGCTACATACAAAAAAATATGGTGACATCTAGAGGCCTCTTCTGGTAATCCAATGTGTTTTTGACACAATTTCCCCCGACATATAAATAACCTTGTGGAACGGAAGAATTTCGTATGTAGAGGTTTTACTGTACTTCTAAACAGGTTGAGGGGGGAATGTTAAGCAGTCTCTTTAGTTGTAGCATCACTAGAGGGCACTGTTAATATAGATATATAATATAGAGATCACCAATCTCTAGGACAAAAGCTAGTTAATTAGCACTTGTCCGTAAAAAGGGAGTGTAAGAATAATTTTATATTCAAAATATCTTTTGAAGTCTTCAAAATAGCAACCATCAGATTTCTAACTAAAATAAATGAATGTATTATATGCCCTAGACTCTGGAAACAGCAGGAAGTATTACCTACTTTTCCTTAAATGCTGAACATGTCAACATAGATGGATAAACTGGATTAACAAATATTTTTCTCAAACTGCTATTTGGTCTCCTCAATTTACCATGTTTCTAAAGAGCAATTGAGGAGAAAAAACACTACAGAAATCAAAGAACTACTTTTTTATATAAATAAAAATTTATAATCTACACCAAATCACAAAATCTCAGGGTGAGTTACAAAGCCATATAAAATAAATATAAGGCATAACATTTTTAAAAAACAATTTAAAATTAAAACATTAAACGAGAACATTAAGAAACCTTGCATTAAAACCTGTGCAGGCTAAGATCCTCAATTTATAAAGCCTATGCCAGTCCCCTGCTAGGTAAGAGCTTTGTCACGGTACGGAGGCTTGAGCAGTCTAACTAAGCAGGGTTGCCTATCTCTTGCCAATGATGTTAGGCTGGGACTAAAACTCACCAAAGCATCCTCCATCAGATCCCATGGGCAAAGTGAAAGTGGAGGGCGCATGTCATGGTCCGCTTAGTCAGCGGGTGACGTGATATCCAAATGGCTAAAAAAACGCATGCAAATGGTCTTGATTTCTCAAGTCCATTCGCATGTGCTGAATGTCATCGTGGAGATGTCTACCAATGTGCAGACTCCTCGCTGAATAATGACTCCAAGATATTCAAGGTATGTCAGTGCCAGCTACATCTCAAGAGAAGGACATTCCACCACTGGGGAGCTATAGCCACAAAATCCTCCCCCATTTCTCCACATAATGAGCAACTATAGAACTGGGCCCTGCCCTGCTCAACCTCATATGAAATAATCCTAAAGATTATAGGAGTAAAAGGTAACATCACCTGGAAGCAACACTAACAACAGTGTGAAGATGAGCATAAAAAGGTTAATTTATTTATTTATTTCTCGTACTTCTATAACCGCCCAACTCACAAAGACTCTGAGAGGCTCACAATGTTAAAACCCACTAAAAACAGATAAAATCCCATTAAAATGAATAAATCCCATTTAAAAATACCACCTGCACACATTAAAAAGAGAGAGAATTGCATTATTAAACCAACCAGCAGGCGGGGGTCACTCCTCCTTCAGAACCCCACACCTGCCCTGCCAGCCAGGTTTTCAGTTCTTTTCTGAAGAGCAGAAATTCTGTCTGCAGCCTTAGTTCCACTGGCAGGAGGTTCCATACGGTCGGTGCGGACACCGAGAAGGCCCTCCTTCTTGTGCTAGAGAGACGGGCCCCTCTAGAAGATGGTACAAGTAGAGAGTCCCTCCAGTCCGCTCTGGTTGGATGGACAGACATTCTTGGGGCAACGCGGTCTTTTAGGTATCCTGGCCCACTACCATGTAGGGCTTTAAAGGTAATGACCAGCACCTTGAATTGCACCTGGAGGCAAATTCGTAACCAGTGCAGCTCCCGAAGCAGTGGTGAGGCATGAGCATAGCGCCGACACCCCATCACTACTCGGGCAGCCGCATTCTGGACTAACTGCAGACTCCAAATGGTCATCAAGGGCAGCCCCATGTAGAGCGCATTGCAATAATCTAGTCTAGAGGTGTCCAGAGCATGTGTGACCATGAGTAAGGAGTCCTGGTCCAGGAATGGGCGCAACTGGCGAAACACCCGAAGTTGGGCGAAAGCCCTCCTGGCCACGGCCACCACCTGCTCTTCAAGCAGCAGTCGTGAGTCCAGGAGGACCCCTTATGCACAAAAGTTACAGTCTATGTTACCATATAGATTTAGAATTAGGTAAAGGTAAAGGTCATCCTTGCTCAAAAGCCAGTCGTATCTGACTCTAAGGTTCAGTGCTCATTTCTGTTAATAGCCAAAGAGCTAGTGCTGTCTGCGTTTGCAGACGTTTCTGTAGACGCATGGCAAACATGCCTCAACACTGGAGTGCACAGAGCACTGTTTTAGAATTAACCAGTCATTATTTCGAATTAACCAGTCATTTTAGAATTAACCAGTCATTATTACAATCTTTTAGAATTAGAAAATATTTTAATCATTGGTGAGAAACATAGGAGTTAATTAGAACGTGGAAGGATGTGTTTTTCTCCCTCTAAAAACTGATGTCCTATACCAATTGTTTCCTTTCAGCCAGACTTGGGAACCAGGATTAAAATATTTATTCACTTGAAATGAGGTAAAAAAAAGTTGAGCTGCTTCACATTATTTCATGTTCCCTTCCAGACTGAGGACTGTACCTTTTCCTGTCACAATGATCTGGCCTTGTGACATCATCTCATTCCTTGTGTGACCAAAGATGAACTGAGATTACTTCAGGGAGTTGGGGTTTGGGGGGAGGGAGGAGGAAATAAAAGATGAGGCAGAAGCTGCATAATAGGAGGAAGAGGAGGAAGTGCACATAAAAGATGAACAGGACAAGAAGAAAATTGTCTCTTGTCATTTGCTCTGGTTTCTCAATGAACCTTAGAACCAGAGCTTGGAAGTGTTACTTTCTTTGAACTTCAACTGCCAGAATCCTTTCTAACTGGGATTTTTTTTTATTTAAAAAAAAAGCCTTTTAGTTTATTTTCTTGAATACTGACTGAAATCTTGTCGCAGTTACACAAATGGCACAACTTTTGGAGGTGAACTGCCTCAAGTTAAGAAATGTCTGTAAACATCTATTTCATACTGAGTTAATCAATTCAGTGTACGACATATAATGGCTATGGAGATTTCTTAACTTGAGGCTAAGGTAAAGGAGATCACCCTTGCTTGAAAGCTAGTCATATCCGACTCTAGGGTTCAGTGCTCATCTGTTTCATAGCCCAACAGCCAGCATTGTCTGCTTCTGCAGATGTTTCCATGGTCAAGTGGAAAGCATGACTAAGCACAGAACGCATGAATAGACACGGAGCACACTGAACACTGTTTAGCTTCCCACCGAAGTGGTCCCTACTGATTTACTTGCAATTTCTTGCTTTCAAACTGCTAAGTTAATATTTCTATCTACACACTCTCAGGGGTTATGAAGATCTTGGTCAATAGGCATTTTCCCCATATATTCCTTTAGTTTCTTCCCTTCACATAACCCCCAACTCTTCCAGTTACAACTGTCAGTTTTATAGACAGTGAATTCACTTTTTAAAAGGCATTGCACAGTACTCTGCAATGGACCTTGGTGTCCCGGTGGTCAGCTGAATGAAGGTGTCAACCCAGTGTGCCTCAGCAGTGAAAAAAGCAAACTCAATGCTAGGGATCATTAGGAAGGGTATAGAAAATAAGTCAGCAAGTGTCATTTTGCCTCTTTATAAATCTATGGTGAGGCCCCATCTGGAATACTGTGTACAGTTCTGGTCACCATACCTCCAGAAGGATATTATGGAGCTGGGAAAAGTGCAGAGGAGGGCAACCAAAATGATTAGGGGACTGGAACACCTTCCTTACCATCTGAGGCTGCAACGGTTGGGCCTCTTCACTCTTGAACAACGGCGTCTAAGAGGTGACCTGATTGAAGTTTATAAAATCATGCACGGTGTGGACAAAGTAGATAAGGAAAAACTGTTTTCCCTATCGCACAACACAAGAACTAGGGGGCACTCCATGAAACTTATGAGTACTAGTTCTCAAACAAATAAGAGAACGTACTTTTTCACCCAGAGGATCACTGGTCTATGGAACTCCCTGCCAGAAGAAGTGGGGACAGCTGTCAGTCTTGACAGCTTTAAGAAAGGATTAGACAAGTTCATAGAGGACAAGGGTATCAGTGGCTATAATTATGGATACCTAAGGACAACCTCCTGGTTGGAGAGATAGGCAGGATATTTCTCAATGCCATTTCCAGGGAATCCTAAGCAGGTGAAGGCATCTGCATGGGAATACCCTGAAGCAAATGGTGAGCTACTGTGTGAGACAGAATGC
The DNA here is from genome assembly GCA_035047305.1 of Bradypodion pumilum. NCBI lineage: Eukaryota > Metazoa > Chordata > Lepidosauria > Squamata > Chamaeleonidae > Bradypodion > Bradypodion pumilum. The sequence goes on from JAWDJD010000001.1 coordinate 98,259,334, forward strand.
TGGACTGGATGTGCTGCGGCCTGTTCCAGCAAGGCTGTTCTTATGTTCTCATGTTCAGTTGCCTTGCATTTAACCGAGTAAATTGGTGATAATGATCAAAATGAAGCATAAGTAGCTTTGAACAGAATCTATGAAAAAGATAAACAGGGGAAGGGACAGGTTGAAACATCATCCCTATGAGCAGTTTTCAAGACAAAAGCGAGTTAAGTATGTGCATGAGAGAGAATTCTGCATAACCCTAAATAAAACATCTTACAGATCTTACCATTGGGAAACTTAGCTTCTGAGTGATCTCTTTATAGTCTTCATTTCGTTCTTTCACCTGAGATTGACCAGCTGTCAAGTGACTGCATATAAAGCACAAACTGGTGCTATAAAATTGGAAACTGAGGGCAACTGCTCCTTTGTTCCCAGTTTTCCCTCCCATTCCAGTCTTTACTGTGTCCACTGCTACAGCTCTGGGCAGAAAGAGAAAAGAAATAAAGCTGAAAATAAATCAGGAAGGTGAAAAGCCAGTACATTTGCCTTATTTGGAACAATGGCTTGGGTACAAATGTGACCATCACTGAATGGAAGGGCCTCTTCTGTTTCCAGAAGGAAACTTGATGCAGTGGATAATGGCTTCCTGAAACCCTATGAATAGCATCTGGGAACTGGAGGAAGTTGTATACCACATTTCTCCAGTGCCAGCAGAACTCTGAAATGGTCATTCCCCACTCCACAATATGTTCCCTGAAGACAGGGTGACACATGTTGCCTTACTGGGTTTCTTCAAATTGTGCTGGCCATGCCATAGTGCTTCATAGTTCATGAAGGCACTGGGCTCAGACATCTCATTTGTATCTACTATAGCAAAAATAGAAAATAGAAACAATGTGGTGCTTTTGCGTCTGTCAAGTTTATTTCTGCATGAGATTTCATGGACTACAAACATTTCTTCAGACATGAAAGTGGACTGTAATCCATGAAAACCCATACTGAAATAAGTGTGCTGGTTTTAAATGTGCCGCAATATTTTGGTTTTGCTAAACAGACCAATGTATCTCTTTGAAAGCTGCTCTATAGACTGTAGGGCAGGGATGCCCAAACTAAGCCCCCACAACGCCAATTCATCTGGCCCCGAAGCTCTCGTTGCTCCTGGAAGCGGAAGTAAAATGTGCCCATACAGGGGCTCTTCTCCCAGGCAAATTTTACTTTTGCTACCGGGAGCAACGAGGACTTCATGGGGCGGATGAATTGGCGTCGGAGGCCAGATCCGGCCCCTGGGCCCATAGTGACTGGCCCACAGCCCAAAAAGTTTGGGCACCCCTGTTGTAGGGCTTGGGATTTGATCATACTTGTTTAATAGCTAAGTGGTTTAGGTAGCTAGCTGCAAAGTCAGAGGTTGGGAGTTTGATTCCCCACTGTGCCTCCTGGGAGAAGAGCCAGGTTGTGTAGCCTTGGCAAGCTGAAGTCGCAGGGTATCTCCAAAAGAAAGGAATAGTAAACCACGTCTGTGTATTCTCTACCTAGAAAATCCTGAAAAGGGTCAACATAAGTCAGAATTGACTTAACAGCACAATCACTCACATATAATCAAAGTGTCATAGAGATAGATTTCATGAGCAAGACCTAGGCCTTAATTCACATGACGGACGATAAATACAGCAGGAGAAACTGAACTAAGACTTATTTCTTACTCCACCATATATGTAAGCTACATACACGTGTGATGTATGAACTTAGTCCTAAAAGTGTAAAGAAGTGACTAGTAAAAATTATATGAGACTAGCAGAGGTTGCCCGGCATTGCCAGGCTGTTTTAAATGGTGTTGGAAGGTTTTTTTGGTTTTTGTTTACTTTGTATTGTTTTTTGGTGTTATTTTTGGTTGTTTTTTATTGTTTTTTGTGGTTTTTGTTTTAAGGAATTTTTATTTAAATAATTTATTTATTCTTAAATGTTTTGTTTGTTGTTGTGGCTTTGGGGGGGGGTTTCCTTTCCGCGGGGCGGCCTTGGAAAGCCATCGGAGAGGGGGTTTCCCCCCAAAACACTCCGTTTTTACAGAGAAGTAACCGCTTGGTTTCTTCTCTTTAATAACGGGGTGTCCTACAGGGGGATCCCCTCTCTGCCGTGTCCCCTTGCTCTGGAAGGGTTGGGGGGACAGACCCCTTTTGTCCCCCTAAACCTTCCAGACTCATGGGACCCAGGAGAGGGGATCGAATCCAGCCCACCCTCTGATATTAAAAGGGAAATCTAAATTGAGCTTTCCCCTTTAATATCAGTGGGGGGGGGTTGTGATCCCCCTCTCCACTGGCTTCCTTGGGTTTGGGAGGGTTGGGGGGACAAAAGGGGTCTGCCTCCCCAACCCTTCCGGACTCAGGAGAGCCATCGGAGAGGGGGATTCCCCCCCAAAAAACTCCATTTTTAAATAGAAGTAACCACTTGGTTTCTTCTCTTTAATATGGCGTGTGTGTGTGTGTGTGTGTGTGTGTGTGTGTAGGGGAATCCCCTCTGCTGGGTCCCCTGGGGTCAGGAGGGTTGGGGAGACAGACCCCTTTTGTCCCCCCAACCCTCCCAACCCCAGGGGAGCCAGTAGAGAGGGGAAGCTCACCCCCCCAGTTATATTAAAGGGAAACTCCGATCGGGAGCTTCAGGCGCCGTTGGGGAGGGGGGCTTTGGTTCCCGTGGCTTGGCCTCGCTGAAAGCGAAACCCTTTTGCGGTAAGTAAAGTCAGCGGACGGAGCGCCGTCCGATGGCTTTACTTACCTGGGAATGGGTTCATTTTCAAGGGGGGGTCAGTGCCCCGTTTTTGTTGTGTTTTTTTTCTGTGAGACGCTGTGTCCGGCTGCGGCGGACTTGCGCTCCCGGTGTTTTTTATTTTTATTTTTCACTCGCCAGCTCCCTCAGTGTTCTGCGCGCTCATGGCACGCAGGACGCTGGGGCTTGTACTTTGGCGTTTGCGTTTTCAGCTTGTGCGTCGTTTTTTCCTGCAGTTTCCTTTTGATTGGCCGCGGTGCGTTTCTGAACGTTCCTTTTGCTTGCGCCTCTCAGCCTGATTGGCTCTTGCGTGGCGCGACACAAGGAACGTTGGGAAATGAAGTTGTTTCCCTTTTTCACATTTGTGGGGCTCTTGCCCCACTGGCGCATTTCTCAATCCTTTGTTGACCTGCGGACCCAGTTCGATCGTGTGTACGAATGGTCGGTGCGGGCTAGTAGGGCCTGGCTTAGGATCCTATGTGAAGTTCCAACAGTTAACACTTGATTTTATAGGTATAGATTCGGATCAATACTAAATAATACTGAGAATTCATTCTGAAGATCATATTTGGCACAGTGATATTTCTGATCACAAAACAACAGTTATTTAATCCAAAGTTTTAAAAAAACTTGGCTCACCAATTCCTTCTCAGCAATTATTGCCTCTTGCCTCCTAGTTGTTTTCACACTTAGGAAAAAAAAACTTGATTCAGTCCCCTACAATGATATCATTTGTAAAAACAACAAACATACCTGATGAAGGGGGCATGGTAAGGCCGTACAAATATGAAGAGGCAAACACCAACAAGCTGTGCTGAAGTTAACAAAATATATCGATGAGTCCTGGAAAGAGCTTTCTGAAGCTGTTCTCCCCACATCTTCCTATTAGTTGTGCTGAAACAAGCAAACAGCTATCACTTAACCATGTTTCTCCACACAGGCTTTTCCATCCTGTTGTGCAGTTATGCAAATAGCATAAATGATAGATACTAATTTATGTCAGTTAAGAAATCTCCATAGACTTCAGTGTATAGACTGAGTCACATGTCATGTGCATAAGAGTGTTAGAGCCAATACTGTACCTTAAAAGCCTCTCTGTTTTCCCACCCCCTCTACTTTTTCTTTTTGCACATGGGTGAGGGCTTTAAGTGCCTTTTTGTTTTGCATGTGTCTGCATGGTGTGTCAAGCCTAGTGTTTTTACCCTCCTGTTTTGTTCCTAATAAATTAGTTCTGCCAGCCTCCAGATGGTTTTCTCTCCTTTTTCAACAGGTGAAACTCGGAAAATTAGAATATTGTGCAAATGTTCATTAATTTCACTTAAAAGGTGAAACAAATATATGAGATAGATGCACTACATGCAAAGCGAGAGATGTCATGCCTTAATTCGTTATAATTGTACAGCGTACATGAGATTATGTGATGATTATGGGGTAAATGAGATTGGGGTGGTGGCTCATAAACTGTAATCCATAAGCATCAATATTATAACAAAGTAAGGCTTGAACTATCTCACTTTGCATGTAATGAGTCTATCTCATATATTTGTTTCACCTTTTAAGTTGCATTACTGAACTGAATGAACATTTGCACAATATTCTAATTTTCCAAGTTTCACCTGTATATAGGAGGGGGAACAGTTTCACCCTTCCTTTACACTTTTGATTTGCAGAATCAGCTGTGTCTCATCTCTGCTTTTTCACCAGAGTTAAGCCCTGGAACATTGATTTAGGTAATACTAGGGGTGGGGTTCAAGGAAGCCTAACATCTTTGTGATAAACACAAAAATAGGGCCAAACAGTGCAGACGCAAATGAGAGAAAGAAACCATTTGAGGCAGGAGTATCTTTTAAGTCTCTTTTACTGCAAGAATGTGAAGGAGTGAAGAAATAACATATCATCAAAACTGTTCTGATATAGCCAGTTTTTCAAAATAATTTTTCTTCATCAGGATATAATCTTAAGTATTTTTCTGCAAACAATAAAATGACAATAAAATGAAACCAAGATATCTAAACATAATACATACAGTATTATGTTATACAGCTATGAAATAAAAAGGCGACTGATTCTTGGGAGACAAGCTATGAGAAACTTGGGGAACATAGTTAAAAGCAGAGACATCACATTGCAAACAAAATTTCACATAGTCAAAGCAATGGTATTCCCTGTGGTAATGTATGGCTGTGAGAGCTGGACCATAAGGAAAGCTCAGCGCAGAAGAATAGATGCCTTTGAGATGTGATGTTGGAGGAAAGTTTTGAGAGTCCCCTGGACAGCGAGGAGAACAAATAGGTCAATCTTAGAAGAAATCAACCCAGACTGCTCATTAGAAGGTCAAATAGTAAAGATGAAGATGAAGTACTTTGGACATCAAATGAGAAGGGAGGATTCACTTGAGAAGGCCTTGATGTTGGGGAAGGTGGAGGGCAAAAGAAGAAAGGGGAGGCCAAAGATGAGATGGCTGGATAGTATTGTAGACACAATGGGCACAGAACTGGGAGGGCTGAGGAGGATGGTGGAGGACAGAGGTGCCTGGTGGGAAATGGTCCATAGGGTCGCAAAGGGTCGGAATCGACTGTGCGACTGAACAACAGCAACAAAATACATACAGTGGTACCTCATACAACAAATTTAATCCGTTCCACAGGGCTCATTGTTGTACGAAACAATTTTCCCTATGGGATGCATCGTACAACGATTTTTTTTTTTTGCTAAGTAGTTTTTCCCATTGAAAAATTGTTGCAAGATTTTTTCCCATAGGAAAAATTGTTATGCGGGACGTCAATTTTTTTCAAAACCTATACGGGGCAATTGTTGTATGAGGTTCCACTGTACATGAATACATTACTCGGCACACAATATATATTGAAAACATTGTACCATATTTTTAACATCTTTAAGCTCATCATGATAGGATGTTCTCCTCCCTGAAGCTAGTAGACGCGTAAAAAATCTCTTGGTATGTACAGTATTATGATTAGATATCTTGGTTTAAGGCTCACAGCCAAACTAAAAAGTGTTGTCAAAGTGTATGATTTTGTTTTCATTTTATTGTCGATACCCTTGCCTTCTCTGGAAGGCAGCAGCCGAACGGGCGCTCCGTTTGGCCGCTGCCTTTCGCTTGGCCGGTTCTCTTCCTGGAGGGCGAGTGCAGAGACACCCTCTGGGAAGGGAAGTGGCCAGGCTCACTTTTTTAGCGTTATCCAATGCATGCATCAGATAACGCTAAAAACCATATAACGCTAAGACTTGTGGAACCAAGTTTTAGCGTTATCCGAGGTATTACTGTATAGAAAGTTGAATGGCCACAGAAACTGCAATTATGCTAACTGCACCTGAAGTATAGAAATATTTATAACCCCATTAGTATGAAGTTTGAGTTTTAACCATACAGTTTCAGCCTACCTAGCATTCACAATATTTCCAGCATTTAACTCCACCATCTCTTCAAATCCCACAGCAAATATGTCAGCTGGAGAATGGTCATCTATGGTATAAGGAGAGAGAAAAAGCAAACACAAATTGATTTAATATATATGCTACATGCTCATTTTTTTCAAACGGAAAAATCTTAGTAAATAAAGCTTACATTCTTACATTTATTATGAGTTTGTACTAAATGTGCCCTTCTTCACTATACAAGTATGATTTGAGCACAGAGAAAGTGACAGATCTTCTGTATCCCAGAAATTTACTAACTGTGAATCCTGGTTACTCAATGTTAGACAGCTTCCCTGTATTGTATAACAAATTCCATGTTTTAGGTTCTGGTTAATAGATTTTGAAAGACTGCTTTCAGATTCTTTTCTTTAATCAATCAGGGTACTGCATCTTGCTTTATTAGTGCATTATATGTCAGAATGCTGGGAAGTGTGGAAGCACAGTAATCATTGGGGGATTAATGTAATTGACAGAGAGGAAAAGAGAGCCATTTTAAGATGTTGCTGTTAATTAGATTGTCCTGGACATGCTGCATATGTTGTTGTTCTTGTTGTTCAGTCGCACAGTCGACTCTGACTCTTTGCGACCCCATGGACCATCACTCTCCAGGCACCCCTGTCCTCCACCATCCTCCTCAGTCCGCTCAGCCCCGTGCCCATTGTGTCTACAATACCATCTAGCCATCTCATCTTTGGCCATCCTCTTCTTCTTTTGCCCTCCACCTTCCCCAGTATCAAGGCCTTCTCAAGTGAATCCTCTCTTCTCATTTGATGTCCAAAATATTACAGCTTCATCTTTGTTATTTGTCCTTCTAAGGAACAGTCAGGGCTAATCTCTTCTAATATTGACCTATTTGTTCTCTGCTGCATATAGCATGTTAAATTCCTAGATATAATGGAAATATAATAATGGCAATAACCCATAAGGAAGTCTAACAACTCAAAGGACAGGTACATGTTTACTATGTATATTGTTATGGTTTTAAGATTTCCTGATGCCATCTGGTTTTGTTTCTTGTGTTTTTATTGATTATCAATGCAGTTCCTCCGATGGCTTAGTGGTTAAGATACTAAGCTTGGATACTGGAAGGTCAGATTTCGATATCCGAGAGCTGCACTTGGGGACATGAAAGGAGCCTCATTCCAGCAAAAATCTTTTCAACCCAGAGTAATCTCTGACACAAATTATTATTATTATCACTGGATGATTTTATTCTCATCTTTGATATATATTTTGTGATATGTATTTTTTTACATAATGTAAGCTGTCCTGGGTGGTGCTCACATCAAAAGGGCAGGGCATAAATGTGAAATGAATAAATGAATAAATGTGAATGAATAAATGAATGTGCACATAAACATGTGTGTAAGAAAAAAGAGAAGGAAAGAAGAGAAGCAGAATGTATGTGTGAAAGCATACATTTACCTGCTGTTCTATACACAGTGCTCTTTGTTACCTTGAAATTCTGAAACCCCAGATAGCTTAGGGGAATCCAGTAACCAGTCTGTTAATTCGCTGGTCCCAAGGATATTACTCTTAAATTGTTTGCCTCCATTTACATTCCAGGTCCCCATAGCAACACGAACTCTCTTGAAGTTAGTGAATTCAAATTGACGCTCTGACATAGCTTTCAGAATGCTTGGAGTCACTGATGGAAAGAAAGGGGGAATTGGAATTTTGTGCCATTAAATGAAATTGACAAAATGAATAATCAAAACTGATACAAAATTGCCTCCTACTATTGAAACAAGAGCGGTTCTTCTTGATCAGCTGCCATAGTTTGTAAATAGGCACATGAACAGATAGGTCATTGACCATATTTATAAACTACTACTTTTATTTTAATTTTTTATTTTATTAAACTTGCCCATGAAACAACTACTTTAATAGTAAATAATAATATGGTTATAAAGTTATGACCACCAAAACAAAAATACTATTTTTTTTTAACTTTCAAATACTTGAGTGTTCATACCACTACATAAAAAGGTTAGATATGTCCCTTTGAGAATAAGACCTTGAAAATCAAAATGTAGTGGGTGGGAATGGTTTCCACCACAAATGTTCATCAGAGATGAATTATAACAGTTAGCAATACACCAAGTGTTAGCCAACTGAGTTAGTTTTTTAGATAACAGGAGAATAACTCCATTTAACTTTTATTTTAGCTTAAAGTATGCACTGACTCCAAAATATATATTTCTGACGTATGACTATTAAATCCCTGATGTTTCATAAAATATTCTACTTTAGATAAACATTTTAACTAGCTAGTAGCCCTACCAAAACTTCAATGGAGGCCTGTTTTGCTTACTTAGCAATATGGTAGGTCCCATTAGCATTCTCTCCTTATCCATGTAATCATCACTGTGGCAATCACCCAATAGCAGTAAATCAATGGCTTCCTGTTTCACTCCATCAAAGAAATTGGACTGAATGGTACGTGATACTGAACGAGCACCTTCCTTAATTTTCCCCACCTGTGTAATTAAAAGCAGAACAATGTAAATTTAACTCATAGTAATAGCTTGTGAAAAACATGTGGATCTTACTTATTTTCTTGGGTACCTTAGCTTTTCCTTCCAAGGCACGGCTGCCTACAAAAATCCTATGCAGGTTGTGGCCGCTGAGAGTCCACATTGCCTTATATGTTTCTAGAAAGCGTTCAACTATAGGCTTGGAGTTTAATCCCAGGCTCTCTAGTTGAATAAGCAGAACCTGGATTAGGAAAAGAAAAAAAAAGAATCAAAGAACTAGAGAAGTTCCTCTCCTGCATCATACTCAATGCTAGCTAATAATCTGTAATTAACCTTTTCCAAAAAGAAAAAAAAAGGTATTAAAAATATTAGTAAAGGTAAAGGTTTCCCTTGCTCGAAAGCCAGTCGTATCCGACTCTAGGGTGCAGTGCTCATCTCTGTTTCTAAGCCGAAGAGCCAGCGCTGTCTGCTTCTGCAGACGTTTCCGTGGTCATGTGGCAGGCATGACTAGACACCGGAGCGCATGGAACGCTGTTACATTCCCACCGAAGTGGTCCCTATTTATCTACTTGCAATTTCTTGCTTTCGAACTGCTAGGTTGGCAGGAGCTGGGATGAAGACGGGAGCTCATTTCCGTCCTGCAGTATATTTACTTACAGTATATTTATTTACAAAGAATATAAAAATATTCTTTGTAAATAAAATGTGAGCATTGGGGGGGGAGAACAGCATTCAGATAAGACAAGAAACTCTGGGAGCACAGAGTGGAAATCCTATCATAACCCTATTGAAAATGTGTTTTTGTGTGCAGAAGCGATCAAAAATTAGCTTTTGCTTTAGAAGAAATATGGAAACAGTGTCCTTTCATTTAATTAGGTCCCATCTTAGATAATTTTGACTCTTGGAAGCTCCTGGGAAGTTAATTTTTCTTGTTTTGGATATGGTTGTGGATGATGGAACACCAGGAGCCGCAGGAAATGCACTTACCCTTGGCAAAAGATGTCTGGTTTACTCACCTCAAGTGCTATGAAGGACTGTACGGTGTTAGTTCGACGTAGACAATCCAGGCAATTCATTCGCAAGGTACCCATCTGTTGACTTCAAAACCAAGACAAAGAACCAATGTTTTACAGCACTGGTTATTTTTTTAAAGATTTAGCACAGCAATGAAAGCACTGAAAATGTAACATTTCACAAACAATTGTATTTTTAAATGTTCTGCTAAAATGAGAAAAACCAGAAGAACACAGAAAACAGGGCTTTGAGTCCTTTGCTGCAGCAAGAAAACAACTTTCCACATGGGATTAATTGAACCAACTAGCTACACTGGATGGGTGTTCCTATTTAGGGTCACCAGTAACCAGTGATGCACTGCAAAAAAATTTACTACCTACTCTGTTGGCGGGGCCAAATCTGTGGGCGTGGCCAAGCATCCTGCATTATGGGCTATGGAGGTGGCCATGGCCAACCAGGTGGTCGTGGCCTGGGGGAATTTCCGCTATCGGTTCTGCAGAACCTGACAGAACCTGCTGCAGTGCATCCCTGCCAGTAACTCTGAGTTGCCTGCAACTGCTTCTGCACTCATAATTCTACTTGCTTTACAAATGGCAATGAGGGAGAGTGGCTGCCTAAGCTCACCAAAGAAGCCAACCTAATCAAGGTCTTCCAGTTCAACTGCATCACTCTAAATGGGCCCACAAGCAGAACTGAAACCATGTCAATTCAAACTGTTACCATGTACTCCAAACATTAATTAATTAGCAAAGTAGAGTGTATAACCATCACCCACGTCCATAGAGTCTGACTGAGAAAAACATAATAAAAATGCAGAAAGATATGGTGTGCCAAGAGCCCACAATACTTACCGGAAACTTGTGTCCTTGCCTTTTGTGAAGATGCCCAATTCCTCCCAATGTAACTTTAGCTGAGGACCCAATAAGTTCTCTAGCTTCTCTGTTTTCCCACCTTTTGAAAACTGGCGGTAATCAAAATTAATCATGGGCGTGTCTACTGCATGGGATGATGCCCACAGCAATTTCTAGTGACCCAAAGAAAGAGATAAGGATAAAAAGTTCTTAAATTGTTTGTTCTTTCCTCTGCAGATACATTTGCAATACATTGAACTGCTTGCTGATGAATCACATACAGCTGCTTATGACAAATTGTGAAATTAACCAGAGGTAGATCCACTGAGTATTTTAAAATACAATCCCTTTGCTTCTCCCTTCCCTTGTTGGATGGATATCTCTGTGGGTTGGAGTGTTTGGCTATGAAGCCAGGAATCAGTTCTCCACCATGCCTCCCATGAAAACAGCTTTTGACAAGCTGCACAGTCATTAAACAACCCAGGAGAAGGAATTGGTAAACCATTTATCCATGCTTTATACCAAAGAAAACCTAGCAATGGCTACCCTAGGTTAAAATTGACTTGATGGCACACAATTATCGGTTTCCTCCTTCACTCTTAGGAATCATTACTACTACACACATTTTGAAATTCAATTGGATAAGTTCCAAAAGATTCAGAAATACACAGGCTTTGAGTACTGCCTAAATAAGAGCTGTTTAGAATTAGCAAATACATGCTTTGTTGCAGCCATCAGATCTGTTTCTTGGATAATGGCCCACACTTCAGTGTTGTTTACGGACAGCTGTACAGTATTTGATACTGTACTGGGGAACAGACATCAGACTAAAAAACAACTATCACAGCATGAATCAATATTCAGCTCTGCAGCTGTGTTAACTGTTAACATCCCAAGTTAATTACAAATAAACATGAATGTAAAGATATTACTAAGAGATGGAACAGAAATAGGAAGTATGCTGACAGAACAATTCTACACTTACATTACACCAAAGACAGCCACTGTTATGCTAGCAAAACATCAACTTAGAAAGAAGAGCCTAAAGACAAGTAGGAATACAAAAATGACCAACACATTTTCAGTGTACAGTAAAACCTCGCATAAAGAGCACCTCGCTTAGAGACTAACTCGCTTAAAGAGCAGAATTTTCTCTGAATGGTCACCTCGCTTAACTAAAACCAACCAAAAACTCGCTTAACAACTAAATTGGGGTTCACAATCCCCACCACCACCAGAAGTCACAATTGGTCATTTACAATGGTGTTTCTCTTAAAGAACAAACTCGCTTAAAGAGCAATCCCGTGGAACGCATTATGCTCTTTAAGCGAGGTACCACTGTATTCTTGAAATCAATGCCAATGTAAACTTGACAGGACTGTGGTGGTGTTGACGTCCCGGTGCCATCCACCACTGGATGTCCTGAATTCTCCCACCACATGAGGTGAGAAGATGACAGTCACTGTCCTCCACTGTCATCACTGACACATTACATTGCTCCTCATTGCCACAGCTGCTTGTTTTCCTCCTCTTCATTCTTAGAGGGAAGGGGAACTCTATGAAGAGCAGTTTCAGCCATACGTGACAGTGCTCTCCACATAGCCAGCTAGGCCTCAAATACTTGGCCCTGAAGGCATCCTTCCTCCTGTTACTGGACAATAGGACCTAGAAAACTGCCAGATCATGTGTGAGTAAGGGGGGATGGAGGTAACGTGGTGGTTGCTTCCCCAGAATGACAAATTAGCCTCCCAGCAGGGGGAAAGCATTCACCACTGCTTATGTTCTGCTATGCAAGGCAGGAACCTCACCCTGTCTAATGGATGGAATGGTCTTGCTGCCCACATAGAAAGAGAGCCCATGAAATGCACAACAAAGGCACATTAGCAGCAGACAAACATACAACATGCAATTATAGCACTGAGGCTCCTGGTCCTCAGTGCCACACTGGTAGCACCACAGAGATATTTCTGAACTATTAATGGCAGCAGGCAGGAATGAGAGGCAACCTAGGGCATTTGTAGCCTAACCTTCTCAAGAATCAGTCAGTCATAATTGTAAGGAGCACAGCAACATTAGTTGCTCTGGTTCAGTGGAAAAGCTTCTCTTGAATGTTGAAGGTCCACTGTAAAAATTCACCCTATAACCTCACACAAGGAAAGGGGATGGGACAGGCCATCTTACTCAGGAACACCTAAGGCAGTGATGGCTAACCTTGGCACTCCAGCTGTTCTTGGACTTCAATTCCCAGAAGCCCTGATAAGCAGGAATGCTGACTTGGGCTTCTGGTAATTGAAGTTCAAGAACAGCTGGAGTGCCAAGGTTAACCATCACTGACCTAATGCTATCAGGAAAACTAACAGCCTTATTCTTGCATAAACTAAAATGTCTCTTTGAGTCCAGATTTATTTATTTATTTATTTATTTATTTTATTAGTCATATTTATATATGCCGCCCACTCAGGCCGAACCCGACTCAGGGCGGCATTACAACAAGTTTTAAAAACACATAAAAACACTTTAAAAGACCCATATCCCACCCACTTTAAAAGACCCATATCCCACCCACCCATCCCACCCACTATAAAAAGAAGAAGAGAGAGTTCTTAATTCTTTACATAAGCCAGCAGGCGGGGACCGTGTTCCCATTCGGGCCCCACACCTGCCCTGCCAGCCAGGTCTTCAATCCTTTCCTGAAGGGCAGCAATTCTCTTTGAAGTCTTAGATCTGTTGGCAGGAGGTTCCAGGGAGTTGGTGCGGACACGGAGAAGGCCCTCCTTCGGGTGCTGGACAGATGTGCACCCTAACTGATGGCACCATTAGAGAGCCCCTCCGGTCCGCTCTGGTTGGACGGGCAGACACTCTTGGGACGATGCGGTCTCTAAGGTATCCTGGCCCACTGCCATATAGGGCTTTAAAGGTCAAAACCAGCACCTTGAATTGCACTCGGAGACAAACTGGTAACCAGTGCAGCTCCTGAAGTAGCGGTGAGGCATGGGCATATCGCCCACATCCCATCACCACCCGGGCTGCCGCATTCTGGACCAGCTGCAGCCTCCGAATGGTTGTCAAGGGCAGCCCCATGTAGAGCGCATTACAATAATCTAGTCGGGAAGTGACCAGAGCATGGGTGACCATAAGCAAGGAGCCCCGGTCCAGGAGCGTGCGCAACTGGCGAATCACCCGAAGTTGGGCAAAAACCCTCCTGGCCACAGCCGCTACCTGTTCTTCTAGCAGCAGCCGCGAATCCAGAAGGACCCCCAAGTTGCGCACTGGGTCTGTCTGGGGCAAAACAGCCCCATCCAGTACCAAAGATGGTAACTCCCGGGATAACACGGGGCCCCTTATCCACAGCCACTCTGTCTTGCTGGGATTCAGCCGAAGCCCATTGGCCCCCATCCAGACCCCAATGGCCTCCAGGCATCCGGATAGGATTTCAACAGCATCACTGGGGTCCCCACGGGCCGAGATGTACAACTGAGTGTCATCCGCGTACTGATGGTACCGCACCCCGTGGGAACGAATGATCTCACCCAGTGGCTTCATGTAGATGTTAAATAGGAGAGGAGAGAGCACCGAACCCTGAGGCACCCCATACTTGAGAAGCCTAGGACTGGACCTCTCACTCTCTAACCACACCGACTGGGTACGGCCCTCCAGAAAAGAGGAAAACCAGGACAACACGGTGCCCTGGATCCCCAGTCCTTTGAGCCGTTCCAGAAGGATACCGTGGTCGACGGTATCGAAGGCCACTGAGAGGTCAAGAAGAGCAAGGACGGATGGATAACCCCTGTCCCGCTCCCGCCAGAGATCATCCATCAGTGCAACCAATGCCGTCTCCGTACCATACCCGGGCCTGAATCCTGATTGAAAAGGGTCTAGATAATCCGCTTCCTCCAGGACACTCTGCAGCTGGCGCGCCACCGCCTTCTCCAAAACCTTACCCAGAAAGGGCAGGTTGGAAACCGGCCTGTAGTTGTTAAGGACAGCTGGGTCAAGGGATATTTTCTTCAGGAGGGGGCGCACCGAAGCATGTTTTAGCGGTGCAGGAAATACCCCCTCCCGTAATGATGCATTTATTATCGCCCCGACCCAGCCACCTGTCACCACCTTGGAGGCTTTCACCAACCAGGTGGGACAGGGGTCCAAAGGACACGTAGTGGCATGCACAGCTGCAAGGAGCCTGTCCACTTCATCAGGGACAACAGGATCAAACCAATCCCAGATCGTACAGCAAGACTGTGCACCGGCACCCCCCCCCCCGACCCTCCCCATCCACGCAGGGATTCAGCCCTGAACGAATCCGATCAATTTTCTCCACCAGATGGTCAGCAAAGTCCTCAGCCGAACCCTGCCAACCGGGCACCGATCTCCCCCTACCGAGAAGGGACCTGGTTACCCGGAACAGGGTGGCTGGGCGGTTATCAGCGGAGGCAATAAGGGTGGTGAAGTATTGCCGCCTCACCACCCCCATCGCCACTAGGTAGGCCCTAATAGCAGCTCTAGCTAGTGTCCAATCGGAGTCATCCTGGGTCTTCACCCAGCGGTGCTCTAGGCGTCTCTTTGCCCGTTTGAGTTCCCGCAGTTCATCCGTGAACCACGGGGATGACCTAACCCCACGGGCGCGGAGAGGCCGCAGTGGCGCGATTTCATCCAAGGCTGCTGTTGCCGTCCTGTTCCACAGGTCGACAAGTGCCCGGGTGAATCGTGTAGCCGATCCAGAGGAACATCCCCCAGTTCCCTCTGGAATCCATCTGGATCCATTAGTCGCCGAGGGCGGGCCATTTTAATAGGCCCTGCCTCCCTACGATGAAGCATCACCCCCAGAAAGTCAAGAGTCACCAGATAGTGATCTGACCATGGCACAGGTGAGATGACTAAATCCTGTAATCTCAGATCACTCTGCCACTGCTCCGACAAGAAAACTAAGTCTGGCATGTGACCACTGCCCCATATACATACCTGTCAAGTTTTGGATTTGAAAATAAGGGAAATCCAGTAGCGCTGGGCAGTCGCTGCGCCGGTACACATGCGCAGTATGGGTTTTGCCTTTCCTTCCATTCAAGGCACCATGGGGGCTGTAGTTCCCGGCCCATTTTGCACCAGTGCGCATGTGCAGTATGGGTTTTGCCTTTTCCTCCCATGCAAGGCACCATGGGAGCTGTAGTTCCCGGCTCATTTTTAAAAAAAATATAGAATACGGGAAATTTACAGGAAAATACAAATATTGGATGATGGCAGGAAAGAGGGGTAAATAATGGGAGTTTCCCGGCCAATACGGGAGACTAGACAGCTATGCATATATTTGCTCACAGGTCAGCCCTCCTGAGCAGCATCTCTTGCTGCCCCCCTGCCATATTACTTTACTAACTTCCCATCTCCAATCGAATGTTTCACAACCCCCTTACCCCAACACAACCCAGAAGCTCCATCACAGAATGGGGGCAGCACTGCCTACGAAGAACCCTACCACTGGAGCTGAGTTTCTGTAAAACCCTACAGTCCCTTAGCAGGCATAAGCCTAGCACATGAATGTATCCTTGTGTTATGACTATGTTGGCGAGTTTCCATCATGCCTAAGAAAAGTACATATAATTGGTATTAGCATTTGCTGTTAAACATGTGATGGTGAAGATATGAAAAGAATGGTCCACATTTTTAGTAGAATAGTAAATATTAATTCATAAAAACTTGATGAGATCTCTCAAATCCCAGATACAGGAACTGCTATTATAATGCTAACAGTAATGATTAGCCTCTCTTCTCTACCCCACCCCCAAATCATTCAAGACACTGTGCATAGAGGAAGTTAGCAACCTTGCTTAGCCCTTTTTTTACCTTGAAAGCTCTGTTGAGGACCTCCTCTCCTCCTTTGCTTCCCAAAAGATTAACAATTACTTGTTTACCATATTGTTCTTTCAGAAGCATCATATGCCTGCAAAGGCAGTAAAATGTTGTTTCGGCTTAATATATAATAAATGCACATACCAAACTTCTTAAAGTACAGTTAACAAGATTGTGACTACCTTATAAACCACACAGCTTTCTGAACACCAAAAGATAATCTTACTAAACTGTTCCACTTGCAAGATTATTTTCTATCTCATCAGCCAAAAACCACATGTAGCGTTTACATGGCTTTATTGCTTCCTAAGAGGCTGAGCAATTAGAAAAACAGTAGTCAGAATCCTACTTAAACCGTAATGACATAAATTGCAATGACCAGTTAAAGGTAAAGGCTTCCCTTGCTCGAACTGAAATATCAGTTCATATGACTTACACACGCAGTCTGTTTCCAGGGCTCAGAAAACAGTGCCACAGAATCAATAGAAGGGCACACTTAGATTTGCATTTATATTTTCTTATTAAATTTTAGATGCACAATGATCATATTGAATAATCCTAGTTAGAAATGTGCAGATTTGTGTTTTGGAGTGCAGCTCTCAAAATTATCTAGATGACTGTAATGTCTAGGCCAGTGATGGGCAGTCTTGGCCCTCCAGCTGTTCTTGAACTCCAATTCCCAGAAGCCCTAATCAGCAGGAGTGCTAACTTGGGCTTCTGGGAATTGAAGTCCAAGAACAGCTGGAGGGCCAAGACTGCCCATCACTGGTCTAGGGGAATGTTTCCCAACCTTGGGTGGTTCCCCATATGTTCTTGGACTATTTTGTTGTTGTTCAGTCGCACAGTCGATTCCGAGCCTTTGCGACCCTATGGACCATTGTCCTCCAAGCACTCCTGTCCTCCACCATCCTCCTCAGCCCTCCCAGTTCTGTGCCCATTGTGTCTACAATATCATCTACCCATCTCATCTTTGGCCTCCCCCTTCTTCTTTTGCCCTCCACCTTTACCAGCATCAATGCCTTCTCAAGTGAATCCTCCCTTCTCATTTGATGTCCAAAGTACGTCAGCTTCATCTTTATTATTTGACCTTCTGATGAGCAGTCAGGGTTGATTTCTTCTAAGATTGACCTATTTGTTCTCCTCGCTGTACAGGGGATTCTCAAAACTCTCCTCCTTGGACTATAACACTCAGAAATCTTGGCCAGCACAGCCAATGGTGAAAGGCTTCTGTGAGTTTTAGCCCAAGAATATTGGAGGACCCAAGGTTTGGAACCACTGGTCTAGGGAGTTTGGGGAGTTGTAATCCACCAACACAGACCTGCACATCTCTTAATGTTACAGTTTTCATGAGCAACAGCCACAATGCAGAGAGCTTCTTTCAACAGTACTCTCTTAATGTCTCTCCTTTTGCCAACACTGCTACTGCTTCAAAGATGGCTACAAGGCGTAATGTTGTGCAAGAGAATGTGTGTGGAATTAGAAAGGGTCTGGAGGGTAGGTGGGTGATCCTAAAACCTAGCTCAGATATAATCATGGTTAAGGGCAGTATCTGGACTTGGTCATAGGAGGTTGACAAAATGTTGTATGTAAAAGATGTAATTTGAGGAGGGATTTGTAGAAACAAAGTTGTGGCAGAATATTGATGTCCTGAAATACCCTGGGATCAAAGAGTGATATTGAATCTTATTATTAATAGCTTAACTGTAATTAAACATACTTGTCAAAAGCAGGAGCATTCGCTTCCAGGCCTCTGGTAAGTTTCAGATGATGAGACCCAACCTAAGTAGTTAATAATGGAAAAATAAGACAATTGTTTTAATTTGAACCATTAGGTGGTTTCTGGTTTTATTTAGAAAAATGTTCCTCTATTATCTTTTAGCATCCACATTGGCATCAAAACGGATGATTTAAAACACAGAATACAGATTATAATTATTAACAAAAATGAAAGCATGGTCTTAATAAGGGGTATGTGTTTACCCTGTTCAGTATCTTCTATCTAGTGATTCTCCAAGTGTTAATATGATCATCCACAAGTAAAACTGTTTAGACCATCTGTAAAATTAACTAAAGCATTTACTGCAGGAAATACCTCTGTATTCAATTTTTGTATTCTAGGATTATCCTATCCTTGCAGACTCAAGAGTCTATTTAAGCATAACAGTTCATCACTTCAGGACTTTATATATAAATATATATATATATAGTCCTGAAGTGATGAACTGTTATGCTTAAATAGACTCTTGAATCTTGCTGCCTTTAGACATGAACTACGCCAAAACTACTGTGATAAAAAGAATAAATAGTTTAAATAGATACGCCAGTTTCTGCTGTTTTAGCCAGCCAAGTTTTGTTCCAAATAGCAGCACTAATGCTTACAAGAAGTATTCTAATGTATTCTAGCATATACAAAGAAAAAGAACCACTTGAATATTTAATTGTTTTAATGGTTGTTTAAAGCCAATAGCCTTTTTCTATAAACCTGGAACACAAAGCCTTCAGGTATTATATACTGTACTGTAGTCTGATGCATTCTTAATTCATTTCAATTTTCTGTTGATGCCATTCAGAGCTCATTTCCAGCTACAGCTGACAAAGCTCTGTAGTGCTTTCATCTGCCACAATCAACAGTGAAAGATCCTTACTTTTATGTATAGAGCTACATCACAGCCATTAAATGAGAACAAAACAATAGTTAAGCACCATGAGTCACTAGGGTTTCAAGTGTTGAAACACCAACTCTATAGAAACTCTAAACAGAGCCTTAGAATTGTTAATGGTTTACGCTATTTACCTGAAGTCCATGTTGCTCCCAGAACAATGGAACAGAACCTCTGATTTGAACAAAGGAAGAAACATCATTGTCCAAATAGATCATCTGCAGAAATAAAAATTGGGATTTTTGATGACTTCTCAACCAGGCGCCTTAGAAGAGTACATCTGTTAAGCTTGGTTGTGAAGTTTTATCAAATGCACAGATCACAAAGAAAACAAATGGGTTCCCTGTCACAAAATATTTGGGCCACAAAGACAGACTATTTACACAGCTGTACAGATCTGAACAGTTAGCTTCTTATTAAGCCAGCAGAGGATACAACAGATGCTTTCCGACTTTAATATTTTGATGTGGCTACTAACTGTATACATGAGGAAACTGAAGCTGAATAAGGTTCTCACATCTCTGTGGAAGGTGTTATACAGTAGTAACTGCATCTCAGGATACTCACGACAGGCAAATCCTATTCTACTGAATGAATGATTCATTTGAGCAGATCCAGCAAAGATCATGGTAGGACTTCAAAATGTGGCCGACAAACTTCATTAAACAGCTATAATCATGTCCTGATGCAGTGGATGTACTCTGTATTCTTGAGCAAAATTCTATGAAATTGAGTGTTATATTTATTAGCACAGATGTTAGTCAGCATATGCATACAGCATTTACTTGGACTTGAGAGTGTCAAATCCAGTTTCACCCAGAAATATGACCTGAGGTTAAAATGGGCTCAATCTCGATTGTCAAAGAGAAAAAAGTCAAGTGCAGGTATCAAATGAAAGGATTTATTTGTCGTGAGTATCCTAACGAGAATCTTGACACCGTTTTTGTTAATGAAGACCATTTCTTATGTGGAATCAAAGTATCTGCACTTGACATTTTTCCAACCTGGGAATTTCTGCATCCAAAGTGTATACTCTACCATTATGAGGTACTTCTCTGGCAGGCAATTGTGGTGCCTGCCAGCCCCCCCTCCCTTGTGGAGCTGGTGGTGGTGGTGGGATCCCCTAAGAATAATTCCATGGGCTCCAACTCTGTGTTATTGCTCCAAGCAGTGTTTATAGTGTGACCCTTGACTGTCCCCTCCCCCACGTCCCAAGAGCTGAGTTCCCTTCACATGCACCTTGAGAATGGCCTGCCTGTTTGGGGCTCCATTTAATTTCATTGGAGTCCCACAGAGTCCTGGTCTTGCATGTGGAGCCAATGAGTCCCAATCTAGAATGTTTTTCCTTAAGGTGCAATGGCCAATAGAGGCAGGAAATGTAAACTGGGCTTTGTGGCTCTCCTCTAACACTTCTCAGTATCCCCTTCCTCCAAAAAGGATGAACCCTGTACACCAGGGGTGGCTAACCTTGGTGTTCCAGGTATTTTTGGAATTAAATTACCAGAAGACCAATCCAGCATACCTGCTGATCAGGGCTGCTGGGAATTGGAGTTCAAGAACAACTGGAGCACCAAGGTTGGCTACCCCACTCTACACCTTGTCCTTCTCACCTGTTTATCCCTATCAGTTCAGTCTCCTCCAGCTGTTTCTCATCAGGCAGCCTCTTCTCCTCTACCTGGGATAGAACATTTCTCCCAGCTCATGGATTAAGAAGCCTAGCCCTCCTTAGGGCTCTTACTTGGGGCAGGAACAGACAACTTGCCATAGATATGTAGAGCCATTCCCTCACAGCAATTCAAGCTGTCAAGTTTTCTCCACCACCATATACATGTTTGCCTTTTGTCTATTCCTACTGTTTTTATCTGTCTGGTAAATAAAAATGACCAGACCCATTAAACTGCCAGCTGTTGGCTTCAGTTTAGTATGCACAGATCCTTGAAATTGGCTTGTTTTGTTTTCTTTGCTTGCGCAATGAGCAGTGAATCACTGCTGCTACATAAAGAAGGAATGACTCACAGTTTCTCCAAAATGCCAGAAGGCTAACTCAGTAGGAGACAAAGGAATATCATTTATGCATAAAAAGGAGCCTGGGGGTAAAGCTAATTGTTTCTTTCCCTCCTTATGCCAGGGAAGAACCCTAGAATTAATGCAAAGTAAAGGGGTCAGAAAGCCGTCCTCAGCATCCAGAATCCTGGAGTGCCATTTATTTGTGAAATAACACAGCCAATGTTCATAATGAAGCAAATGGAAACATTTTCCTCCTTTTGAATTACAAACAGTTGTTACTTCATTGCCAATTATCCAACAGTCTGCTAAGAAAGCAAGAGAGAGATTTTCATCCATAACATATAAATTTCTATGTTCCCAGCTCAACTGGATTAAAGCCACGGAGTGTTTTTAGGCTAGGGGTCATCACAGGTTTCCAGCCACAAATCTGTTTCTTAGCATTCTGGCCCTATGATACAGACATACTTGTGCATCAGCATCTGCAGATTGCAAGCAGAATTATAACCAGTAGCCTGAGTCCCAAATCTTTTAAGCAGCTAGGGACACTCATAATGTCCACTGTCGGGAAAGTCTTTATAGTGCCGAGGCTGGCATAGACAGGGGCCCGTCGTAGCCTGGAAATTACCTTTTGGCCTGGCTTAGCATGGCTAAGAGAGGTTTTTCTGCTTTGGCAGACTGTGTTTTGAGCTGTGCGGACTTCTCTGCTCCCAGAATTAAACTGGTTAATAAAATGGCGATTCTGGACCCAAGAGGTGTCCAGTTTCCTAGATAGCCCATCTAATGCCAACGCTCCCTTTGGCAGAGATCAGCTAGCCTTCAAGGTGGAGGGGAGTTACCTCACCAAAACAAAAGTCCTGCAATCCAGATAACACTCCTTGCAGGGAAACGAAACACTCAAGGCCATTCTGTCTTCTGGCAACCCCTCTGTTAGAGACCTTTGAATAATAGCCCCTTGATGGCCTATAAGCTGACCTCTGGAAATTCCCCTCTCTTCTCTTTGAGGAGAATAAAAAGGACACTACTAGGATTCTTCAAATTTAGCAGTGTTTATTGTTACAAAAATAAGATGAAATAGTGTGCAGATAAAGGCATTCAAAATTAATGAAATAAAATAGCAAACACAAATGAAGTTAAAGGTTTTCAGCAATGCTATACAAGTTAAAAAAACGGGAATCCCTATGCCCCCATGAATGTTTGACTTGAGGTCTCCCATTCAGGGCATAGTGAAAGAAAAAATGGGCAGGGGTTCCCCTGAAATTGGGGAGTCTGCTATCAAGGTGCAAAACCCTAGGGTTTTATATGTTTTTACCCACTGGCCTGGACATCTGGCCATGCAGCTGGACATGCACCTGTAAGTTACATGAGGTGCTTATCTTAGATTCCATCTCGATGGCATCTTCATGAGATAGATCAAAATGTCAGATTCTCAGACTAAGTGTCCTTGAACTGGTGGCATGTGAGTGTGTGAGCTGGTATGCTAACTAGCACACGTGGGGTTTACAACAATCTATATGATTGACAAGGCATCTTAACTCTAATTGGCTACACATCCTACTATAACACATAGTAAATGAAAAGAATAAATGGCATCCTTTGAATGACCATTACATCCACTATTTGGAAGAATGTGGTGGCTTAGTGGTTAAGATGCTGAACATGTCAACTGGAAGGTTGGCAGGTCAGCAGTTGGAGACCCGAGTGCTGCACAACAGAGTGAGCTCCCCTGTGTCGCAGCTCCTGCCAATCTAACAGTTCAAAAGAAATTGCAAGTAGATAAATAGGTACCACTTCAGTGGGAAGATAAACAGTGTTCTGTGTGCTCCAGTATCGAGTCATGCCTGCTCATGATCACAAAAACATCTGCAAACACAGGCAGTGCTGACTCTTTGGCTATAAGCAGAGATGAGCACCAAGCCCTAGAGTTAGATACAATCAGTTTTCAAGCAAGGGCAACCTTTACCTTTTACATTCGAGCTTTGCCAATGCTCTATGTTCAGACCTAGAAATCAAATATTTAAGGAGATACAGTAAAACCCCGATTTATGTAAAAAGTCCGTTCCGTAGCTTTTTATGTAAATCAATTTTTTACATAAATCAATGCATCCCCATAGGGGATGCACTGGAAAATTAAAAAGTGGTCCCAACCAGACAAAAAATAATCCTAAAATATAATCAGCACAAAGGCAATGTAAACAGAGCAATGTCCCTACCTTTTCCCTGCTACTGCTTCCCTCTGAGCCTCGTCGTCAGGGAAGCACAAAGGGAAACCTCTTCATCTAAGGTTTGTCCAGGGTGCGCTTTAGCTGGGAACGTGCATCGAGTGAAGACCGCTCCATTCTGGTCTTTGTCCAACATGCATTCCAAGCTAAAGCATGCCACAGGGGGACCTTGGACGAAGAGTGGAATGGAGTGGTTTTCATCTGATGCGCATTTCCAGATAAAGCACACTCCGGAGAAGCCTCAGAGGAATAGCGGTATGGAGCGAATATGTTGGGGACACTCTCCCAGTCCCAGTAAAAGCAGTGGGGACTCCGGAAAACATGGCAAAACTGCCGCAATCATTGCTGCTGCCTCCACCGCTGCCACGGTAAGTGATGTATTGCAATTTCTGGCAGTGGGGGCGAGTGACGTAGGGTGGATTTTTTTAATTCTAAAATGGTGCAGGGCTGTGCTTTTAGAGTTTAAAATGGCAGCGACACCATTTTAGAATTGCAACATGCAAGGAAACCACTTACGTAAATCAATTTTTTGCGTAAATCAGGATGCGATTTCTGCAAAAAAGTCACGTAAGTCAATTTTTACGTAAGTAGAAGCATACGTAAATCAGGGTTTTATTGTAGTTGGGGAAAATACAAAGAAGAGAACTAAAATTTGCTAGAAGTCTGGAGAATATCTAACCTTATGAGGGAAGACATGTTGCTGAAGGCTATGGTGGAAGCACATGAACAGGGTCTTTAAAAACAAATTTAAAACCATCTGGTTAAATTACCGGTAGATTAGAAGGATTTGGTCCCCAAATGCTCATAAATGGAATTAAAGATGCAGACAGATCTCACAGCCAATATCACATTGCATTAGATAAGGAACAAACAGCTCCTTATCTAGATTTGACTTTTAAAAGTCAAAGTTTCTACTAAATTTTTAACCCTTGACGAAAAAGGTAATAGTTTTTGTACTTTGATCATAAAGTCATGTACTACAAAATAGTTCAATAACTTTATATTAGATAATAGGAATGTTCATTGTAAAAATCTTGTCAGCCCCATTCCCTCAACTATTCTCCAATACTGTATACAAATTATATTAAATCACTGTGTATATGCCCAGTCTTTTTTATTTTACTGGTGCTATTTGAACATTGGCATGCACTGAAGACATCAGGATTACAGCTGTTTCTGTGTTCAAGATAGCTAGCTACTTTTTTAAAAATAAAAAATGCTTTGATATCCATAATGTTCTCAAGATTGTGTATAAAAAAGTGCCCTGCAAACTATGTAAAGACCACAAATCACACACTAGACACTAATAAAGCAAGTCTTCCTGTATACCTTTATTTCTTCAAAATAATGACACATATTGCATGAATTTAAATATATTCCACTTTTTGCAAAAAAATGAAGCTTGAATCTGAAATGCATTTGGTTGAAAAGCTTTTGCTAAATCTATGTGATCAAGCAACAGCTGTAAATAAAGCTGCTACCTGTCCTTCTGAGTAGAGAGAATGAAGAACATCTTTTACAGCAATGAGTAAGACAAGAGAAAACTTACAAAGCCTTCCCAAAGCAGTGCCTAATAACACATGGATTTACTAGTTCTGCATTTTTCATCATTTTCACCTAGTCCACATTTCTGTTTATTCTGTTGTTCCATTTCTGTGGAATAACATACTCACTTTATACTCTCCTCTTCAGTTATTTTGGCTGTAACTTTAATATTTTTAATTCCACCACCCTTCAGCTAACAAATTTGTTTCTTAAAATTAATAAAATTTATTTACTTCAATGGAAGTGAACAAAGCTCTTCCTTTTAGAATTTGACTTACACTAAAAATTTGTGGATTCAGAATTAAGTATAAATCATGTATAGTCTGTGTAAGATAACCAGTGATGCACTGCAAAAAAATTTACTACCCCCACCACGGGCGTGGCTAACTCTGTGGGCGTGGCTAACTCTGTGGGCCACGCCCACTTGGCCTCCTTACACCATGGCCTGGGGTAGGGAGGTGGGCATGGCCGGCCAAGTGGGCGTGGCCTGGGGGAATTTCCGCTACGGCTGCCCGGGCACCTGTGGGCACCTGTAGCAGCGTAACACTGAAGATAACATAATCATTATCTTAAGAAGAATAGGCAAGATTTAAAAAAATGTTTCCCTAATTTCTTTTCATCATTGTACTTATGAAAAGCATAAAATATTTGGTGGTTTTATGGAAATTGCATTCTTTTTTCTTAAAGGTTATATCAATACAGAATTGTCTTATTCAGAGTTAACACAATTGAATCTGTATTGATTGGAATTGTGCCCAATGAAAGCCTTTGAACAAACACCCTAAGAAAGCAAAATGCACAGGACTGGATGCACAATTGAACTGTTAATTTTAATAACCAAGAAATAAATTCTTTTGTAAGAATAGTTCTTTTATTGGTGTTGAAAGAGGCAATATATAGTTCACATATCTGCCACTGCTCTACTTTATGCAAAGCCAACTGATTATTTCTATAACTGTTCCATTTTACAAAAGTCCCATTAACTATTTAGAGACATGGGGTCCATTCCCAAGCACTTACCTGCTCTGTCTCGACAAAGTTAGACACATGCCCATCATCACTGACTCCTCGTAGGTGAAACCGAGCACCAGCTCGTTCACAGCTGATCCGGGAGATGAGAAAGGCTTTTGCCTTCTTGTGGGAGGCATAAAGAGTGCGAATGTCAACCACGCCACAAATTATTTTTAACAACCAGTCAGAGCAATTCACCTGATAGTGTTTAAAAGGGACGTGCAGCAGCTGGTTCCTGTAAGAGCCAAGAGTTAACATTCACTATATGTGTTAATCTCCAAAGAAAAACTATGTTTAATATGATGACTTCCTTACGTGACAAGAACACTCTCCAGGCCCTGCCCATTAGGATCTTAGGGTACCACAGTCAGAATGTACAGGTGAAACTCGGAAAATTAGAATATCGTGCAAATGTTCATTCATTTAACTTAAAAGGTGAAACAAATATATGAGACAGACTCACTACATGCAAAGCAAGATATGTCATGCCTTAATTTGTTATAATTGTGATGATCATGGCGTACAAGGTACATGAGATTATGTGATGATTAGGGGGTACATGAGATTAGGGGGTTGGGTTTTCATAAACTGTAAACCATAAGCCTTAATATTATAACAAAGTAAGGCTTGAACTACCTCGCTTTGCATGTAATGAGTCTATCTCATATCTTTGTTTCACCTTTTAAGTTGCATTACTGAACTGAATGAACATTTGCACGATATTCTAATTTTCTGAGTTTTACCTGTATGTTCCTGTATGTCTCTTCTTTATGCTTAAATTAAGAGGATAAATCTAGACACTATGTGCTTTTCAAAGTCCCATCCATTTCAGTAGAATAATCCATGTTCTTCAGTCTTTCTCCTATTTAAATCAGTGAGACTGAATTCTGACTGGATTGTGCCAAATTCCTTAAGAAAACCATGTAATTACCTTCAAAAATAAAAATTAACCTTATAAAATATTGATCTATTAACTGATTGAAAAAGAACCCAGATGGAACACACCAGCCCTTAACTAGATGACTTCCAGATGTATTTGGTTGCAGTTTTCATTATGGGAATCATGGAACTATAGTCCAACACATATGAAAAGCATGAGATTAGAGGAAGACTGGATCAGATCAAGACTGATGTCCAGCCTTCTGCTTCTCACAGTGGCCAACCACTGATAAGACCATAAGCAGGTTATGAGGGAGCAGCTCTCTTTTGATGTTGCTTACGAGTATCTGGTACTCAGAGGCACAGTGTCAATGAAATCTGAAAGCCTCAAGGGGAGTCTTGCATACACAAGAAACTGCTTCAGGAATGTAGAGCCATCATAACCAACAGCCACTATTCTGGAGTAGATTTATTACCACCTTTTACCCTGGAGCTATAATTTAGAGCGGGGGTTCTCAAACCTTTCAAGTCGGGGGCCGGGTCATGCTCCCTCAAACAGTTGAGGGGGCCAGACTGGTGTTTACAATGGCCACGGACTTGTTTGCTATGGTCGTAAACAAGTCTGCGACTGATTCTGTTAACACTAGTGGTGGCAGCTGGAGTGAGGGGGGGGGCGGGCTGGATTATTTTCTGCCATGGGCCAGATCCAGCCCTTGGGCTGTAGGTTGAGAAACCCTGATTTAAAGAAAAGTGGACAAAAACTAATATAATTAGTACTATGAGACTACTAATATTCATGCATTTAGAGAATTGAGAACACTTACATATTCAGGTACAAACCACAGTGCAGATAGAAATAAAAAACCCTTCATGCAAGTAGCTTGGTGCCAGGGCATTTAAACATTGTTTGGATAAATTATTTATAGAGGTTTACATTAGCACAAGTCTGCAGCATTTTCCAAATTCAATTATTTTTCACTTGGCTACGCTATTCACATTTAACTCCAGTTAGCAGAAAAGGAGTCTCATACATGAAAGCAGCTGCTTTGGCTATATTTCTGCTAAGTATTACTGTTGCTTATACATTATGTATAGTTCCCATTTATTATTCAAAATAATTAAAATAAAATTATTGAACTTCTCAGTACAAAAAAGAGGCAAATATACACTGTGTACTAGGTAAGATGCTAATGTTCAGAAGTTGTTTTTGCAAGTATTTAAGCATTCGGGACAGTAGAGAATAGGAACAAAGCTCAGTCTTTCAAATTTTGATCCACACAGAAGGCTATATTCACTATAATGGACAGTATGCGAGTTTGAAATTTGTTGAGATGGATCTAGTATCCTTTCTGCCCACTGGAACATTCCCTTAATCGAACTTGCCCTGAATGCTACAGCTGCTAAAACTGAGGGAGTCACTTTATTGATTTTCTACTTCCATCTGCACTAACTCCTCCATTTTGGCCTCTCTTCCAGCCACCTAAAGGACATTCTGGTGGAGAGTGGGGGGAAATGGACTGCAAAGGGAGAGGGAAATTAACAAGATTGTTTTCTGTCAACAGAAATGCTAGAGCCTAAGATTTTTGTGTACACAAAGGAGCCTATCCATCTATAGAAGACCCTTTATATATCTCACTGTGTTTAGTTGAAATTATTGCCACATGGTAATAAAATTTGTATTTTAGAAATATGATGTTGCTGCCTTTCCCAAAGCAATATACAAAATCTACATCTGTTTTACATCTTAAAAGATCCCAGTTGTCCATGACACCAATACATGTAGCAAAAATCTCCAAGTGTCTGCAATCTAGAACATATCTACCAAAGACTGGTGAAAACGTGGACATAGCCATGTAGTACTAACCAGAAGAAGAAGTTTCCAGCTTGATAATTGCTATCACCTTGCTTCTGAGCTCGCACAGTGAGATCAAAATTGGATCCTGTGTTTGGCCAAGAGAAGAAAAACGCTCCAGAGCTCAGATGTTTTTTCAGAGCAGAAAGACGATCCTCTTCCTTAGTTCCTTCCTGAAGAGGACAGAATTCTGTTGCTGTGATTCTGTAAATTTCAGAGTCAAGGATTTTCCCCACTGATGTACAGCCTGTCACGAGGACCAGAAAATGCACTGCAGTGCTACCTAGAAAGTGACAGGTACATTACAGTTACATAGGAATAGGAATACAAATACTTATACCACCTTCACAAACTTTCCTGTAAAATTCTCATTCATAGCATAGGCTGTCTCACAGAACAAAGGATATGCTCACACAGTAACACAAAAGTTAAACTCATTAGCAAACGTTCAGTGCTAGGTGTTTGTTTTGTATCTTCCCACTACAGTATTTGCAATTGAAAAAGGGACAGAGATCATCTGCTACTGCCAACTGTAAAAAGCCATATTGATTTGTATACTTATCTGTCATGCTGACCCAATCACTCTGAGCCTCTGTATCTGATGTATATGAATTTTTATTTTATTTATTTATTTATTTATAATTCAAATTTCTATGCCGCCCAATCAGGCGAACTCGACTCAGGGCGGCTCACAACAGGATTAAAACATACATATTAAAAACAATTAAAACCCCAACATACCCACCCACCTATTAAAAACTAACCACATTAAAACTGCCCGCATTAAAAAGATGGGGAGGCTTCATTTTATAAGCCAACAGGCGGGGCCACTCTTCCATCCGGGCCCCACACCTGCCCCGCCAACCAGGTTTTTAATTATTTTCTGAAAGGCAGCAGCTCCGTCTGCTCCCACAACTCTGCTGGCAGGAGGTTCCACAAGGCCGGTGCAGACACGGAAAAGGCCCTCCTTCGTGTGCCAGAGAGGCGAGCCCCTCTGGCCGATGGAACAATTAGAGAGCCCCTCCGGTCCGCTCTGGTTGGACGGACAGACACTCTTGGGATGATGCGGTCTCTTAGGTATCCTGGCCCACTACCATGTAGGGCTTTAAAGGTCAAAACCAGCACCTTGAATTGCACCCAGAGACAAACTGCCATGAAGTCTCACTCCCATGTCTGATGAAGTGGACTTGATCCACGAAAGCTCACATTAAAATATAACAATTACCGTATTTTTCGCCGTATAAGACGCACTTTTTCTTCCCCAAAACTGGGGGGGGGAGTTGGTGCGTCTTATACGGCAAATATACGGCAGCCGCGCTCTCCCCGCCCCCACCATCGGCGGGGAGATAAAGGGAGCCGTGCCGCGCCACGCCATGCCGCGCGAAGCTGTCCCTCCCCGCCCCCTGCCACCGGGCGGGGAGGTTAAAAGGGCTCCCTGGCCGAGGGAGCCGAAGCCGCCGCCGCTGCCGCCGCTGCCGCCGCTGCCGCCGCGCCGCGCCGTCCCTCCCCGCCCCCTGCCACCGGGCGGGGAGGTTAAAATGGCTCCCTGGCCGAGGGAGCCGCCGCCGCCGCCGCCGCCGCACCGCGCGAAGCCGTCCCTCCCCACCCCTGCCACCGGGCGGGGAGGTTAAAAGGGCTCCCTGGCCGAGGGAGCCGAAGCCGCCGCCGCCGCCGCGCCGCGCGAAGCTGTCCCTCCCCGCCCCCTGCCACCGGGCGGGGAGGTTAAAATGGCTCCCTGGCCGAGGGAGCCGAAGCCGCCGCTGCCGCGCCGCGCCGCGCGAAGCCGTCCCTCCCCGCCCCCTGCCACCGGGCGGGGAGCCATTTTAACCTCCTCGCCCGGTGGCAGGGGGCAGGGAGGGACGGCTTCGCGCGGCGGCGGCGGCTTCGGCTCCCTCGGCCAGGGAGCCCTTTTAACCTCCCCGCCCGGTGGCAGGGGGCGGGGAGGGACGGCGCGGCGCGGCGCGGCGGCGGTGGCGGCGGCAGCTTCGGCTCCCTCGACCAGGGAGCCATTTTAACCTCCTCGCCCGGTGGCAGGGGGCGGGGAGGGACGGCTTCGCGCGGCGCGGCGGCTTCGGCTCCCTCGGCCAGGGAGCCCTTTTAACCTCCCCGCCCGGTGGCAGGGGGCGGGGAGGGACGGCTTCGCACGGCGCGGCGGCGGCGGCTTCGGCTCCCTCGGCCAGGGAGCCATTTTAACCTCCTCGCCCGGTGGCAGGGGGAGGGGAGGGACGGCTTCGCGCAGCGCGGCGGCGGCAGCGGCTCCCTCGGCCAGGGAGCCCTTTTAACCTCCCCGCCCGGTGGCAGGGGGCGGTGAGGGACGCCCCCACCATTGGCGGGGAGATAAAGGGAGCCTTCCGTGGCCCGGGAGGCTCCGAAGACGCCGCTGCTGCGAAGCATCGTGCCCTCCCGGACCTTTGTTCCTCTTGGAGGTTGACTAGGGCAGGTACGTAGTTTTTGACTTTGAGTATTTTTGTGGTGGCTTTATTGTACCTGGACATGTGGGGTTTCTGAAAAGATGTGTTTTTTTCCTTCCCTTTTAGTACAGTATTTGGTTCAGAATCTTTTTTTTCTAGATTTTCCTCCTTTAAAATTGGGTGCGTCTTATATGCCGGAGCGTCTTATAGGGCGAAAAATACGGTAGTCTTTAGCATTTTTGTTTTGTTTATTCTGATATGCCACAAATACTTATGTCACTCTAAACTTGTCTTTAAAGGGAGCCCTGTACAACATTTTATATTTAAAAAAAGGATAAATAAGGTCTTTATAATGCTAGTTCATTTATCTTGGGCTCACTGTGGGTGTGGCAGACTTATGTGAATTTGACTCTATAAATCTTTAAAATAAGATGTTTTTAACTCACTGAATTCATTTACTTATTATACTTCTGGAACACTCAGCAAACCAAGCTCTCTGGGAGATTTGCAAAACAGAGCATAACATAATAAAATATAGGAGTCCACCAAACCTAAGATTAAAACCTAAACCCTTTAAAAGCACTACCATCATAAACCATAATCAATAGCAGTGCAGAATCTAAATAGCTAGAAACTCAGTTTTGAAAAAAAAGAAGTATAGTACTACAAAGCCTAGAAAATAAAAAAATTCTTCACCCAGGTCCCAAATATTACCTGGCAAGCTTCTTTTTAAAGGAACCATCAAATAAAAAGGTATTTCCTTTAATAACCACTTGCTTCATTCATTTGGTGGCTACACTTAGAGCTGAATCTTTAAAGATTCTCTTAGGATCTGGGGGGAATATTCATAACAGTTGATAATCCTTCAAGCATAATATTGCATTATCCTCCAACTCAGCTGTTCTGCTCCACCCTTGTATTCATTAGACCAGGGATTCTCAACCTGCGGCCCATGGGCCAAATGCGGCCTGTGGTGCCATTTCATGTGGCCCCCCAACACCTCCACCACACCCGGAAGTGTCATGTGGTGGAAGAAGGGCTAAATGGCTGTTTGGCCCCCAAAGCTGTCTGAGGGAGTGTGACCTAGCTAGCCCCGGGCTTTAAAAGTTTGAGAACTCCTGCATTAGACAGATATGGCCACACCAGTTGCATTGTTCAAGGATATGTTGTACTAACATCCTGTTTCTTGTAATATAAGAACAGATGTGGCAGGATGAATATTTTCCATAACATATTTGCCATCTCAAATGACAAACAAGGTCATGGATTTTCTGAATAAATCCATTCATATAAGACAGTCCAATGGCAATATGTCAATGAAGCTTTATTGTAGTAAACTTCCCTCACAAAACCTCTTGCAAATATTCTTCTAGCTTTTACTTCAGTCATTTCTATTCCTAACAGAAGAAAACTTAGGACCAAGCAAACATTAAGAGAGAAGCAACTGGGGAAGACTATCTTATAGATATAGCCTCAAAAATAAAAATGAATGAATGAATAAATAAATAAATAATTTGAGAGGTTTGTAAAAATCCACATAAAACAGAAGAAAATGAATATATAAAGCCAACACTCCTGCAGTCTGTTTCCTAACTGATGTCTTATTTTGAATATTTATGCCATAAATATGGCCTCAAAAGCAACAACGTATTTTGCAAGGAAATAAAATCTATCTGCATTACTAAATTTGTTCTAACAGACATGAAAAGATTCCTGTATGAAGGAAAGATCAGTCCAACAGACACTTACTTCTGACCAATAACATAATTTTTCCTCTTGAGTATTTGAATGTCTGTTAATATAATTTCCATTAAACAGGCACAGAAAATATAAATACTGCAGCCTTAATGAAGGAGTCTCAAGAGATTACTGAATTTGCTCTTTAAAAAACAACAACACTAGTCTTGACATGAGAGAGCTAAACAGACTCAGCATCAATTCAATATTAACTGGCTTTAACCCATGTAGGTTTCCCAGCCTTTGCTTTTAATAAGCAATTTAGAGACCAATCTGATGTTGCTATCATTAGCCATGAATGTTTAGCCATGTTTTGTGTCTTTAATGCTGAGTCTGTAGTTCTGCCTTTTAAGTGGTTGTTTCAAACTGTTTCTTATTATTTTTGGAGAGCCTTAGATCCAAAAGGCAGAATAAAAATGCAATTTTAAATTATTAAAATTTATCCAATTCTGAAGAGCAAGCATTAGTACACTTTTTAATAATAAAATTGTATATTTCTAATATGAAGAGATGGAAGTATTTCTTCTTCTTACAAAAGAAGTAGTACTTCCATCTCTTCATATTGGAAATACCGTATAATTTTAAAAGGGATTAATCCAAAGTTTATTATAAACAACATGAAATGTATTTAGTGGATCCAATGGATACTATTAATTTAAATTACTGTGTATCTGAAGGACTAAACACTGTACAGCAGGGGACCCAAACTTTTCCCACACCATGGACCGGCCTCATGCTAAACAACCTTCCCACAGACCGGCAAGTGGGGGCGACGGGTCCGGACATCACAAACACACAACAAAATATGGCAAAGTCCACACTGTGCACAGGTGGGGTGAGGAGCCCTGTTGCAGTCCAAAAACAAGGAGGGGCCCAGCTGCCTGCCAGCCACATCACCTAACTCAAGCAGCGAGGCATCACACTGCACACAGGTAGGGGCGGAGCCCTGCCACAGTTAGGCAATGTGGAGAAGCCAGCACACCCACCCACCCACTGTGTCTGAAGCCCCTGCCCTCACCCGGCGGGCAAATCCAGTGGACCATGCCAAGGGCAGAAGGCTGCCACCAGAGCTCCCAGTGCCACACACACACATGGCACGGTTCAGGACAGCCTGAGGCCCAGCACCAGTCCACAGTCCGGGGGCTGGGGACCCCTGCTGTACAGAAGGTGTCAGACAACTTCTGTCTCCTTTAACAAATATCTACAGGAGAAAGGCTGCTTTCTGATGTACAATGGCTTTTCTTTCACAACAGAAGGAAAATTATCTTCCTGACAGTTCCCTAGAGACAATTCTGATAACTGTTGCTGGCTAACCTGTGATATTTCTTGTTATCTGCTTCAGCCTATTTAAATCCTGTACACAAAAGGTTTATTCCTGCCATATGGACACAACAATGATTGAATTCATAGAAAATTTGTCCTGTATCCAAGAAGCCCCATGTCACTTGATTATTCTTTGATTTTCCTACTTCACTTTGAAGTCTATTAAGTGACTTCCAAATGATCCAGCCAGACTCTTGTCAGAAGAATTCTCTTGTCCTAGTGAAAGATATGCTACCATTTATCTTAGTCTTCCTCCATAGTTTTGGAAATTGTTTGTCTAAAAGCAATTCTTTTGCATCCCCTCCCCCGCAATGTTTAATTTGCACAATCTGGATATAATTGAGTCGTGCTGCTTTGCCATCCCTACATCTTCTTATGGCTTCCACTAGTTCTGCCAATATGATGGCAGTAGAAAGTTCATTGTATTCACTCTAAATATTCCTTTGATGTTTTATTTTTATTATGTGCTAGTCTTACTTGCCAAAAGCAGTTGACATGCTACAGTATTTGGATTGAGGTTATATTTGCATACAACATCCTTTTGTTTGGATCACTCTTCCAGTAGTTTCAAACGCTGCTTCTTGGCATGCTAAGCCCTGTTAAGCCTCTCTGAAGAGTGGAAAGCATTGCAAGTACATTTAGGCATCCCCTGGGAATTGGTAAAAAAGAGCTGAAGTGTTCCAAAAGTGTTGCACTGTAAAGTTTCTGATAAACCTGAACTAAAATGTCATACAGACAGAAAAAATGTATTTTGTGCTATCATCAACAGCATCATTTCCCAAACAGAGGTTGCAGGGCAAACTTTTTCTGTATCAGTTTCCCTTAAGACAGGAGTCTGATTTCCCACCTATGCCTTCCAGGAGAAAATTCAGCCTATTTAGCAATAAGCTCACATTTTTCCAATCAGTGTGTGTTCGTTCACAGCAGGCATATATGCATTCACATTAAGGAGGAAGAGTCTCCAGATGCATCCAGACAATAACTTTTATCTTATGCTTATCTTCATAGAAAATCCCTCTTACTATAGATCCCTGGTGGCGAACCTGTGACACGCAGAGGTTGTTCTTCTGGCATGGGGGCAATCGAGGGGAAGCCCAGCCTGGCCAATGCCACTTCCCCACCACCCATCTCCCGCTGCCAAAGGGGAAGGGAGCCTGTGGCTGGGCAAGTTAAGGTGGGGAGCACGTGTGGGGGGTGGGGAGGCCTGGCAGGGAGTGGGGAGCACTCGGGGAGGTGGGGAGGCCCCTCAGGGGGTGGGGAGCACCTGCAAGGGAAGCGGAAAGTACCCACAGGGGCAGGCATGCATGTGCCTCAAGCAGTATGCCTGCTTGCGCACCCACGTGACTTTGCCAGAGTCACGCCAGTGACATCACATGGGCGTGGGCACTCATGGTGCCTGCCCACGTGCTGCCTCTTTCTCCTTGGGCACTCAGTCTCTAAAAGGTTTGCCATTCCTGGTATAGATCTTACAGTTCCTCTTGGTGTTCCATCTGGATCTATCCAAGAATACTCTTTTACAGTCACTCAACTGGTGCAGTCTTCCATGGCTCACCAGTTGATGCTCATGAGATGTAGACTGTTGGCTTTATTCTTGTTCATCTTCGAAGACTTCTCAGCTGACATCCTCCATTCATTAGTGCAATTCTTCATTCCATCTTTTTAAACTTTTGTTTTTAAAGACTTGTCTCCAAGATAGGACTACTCTCAGGCAATAAATGCCCTTGTAACATATTCAGTCTTTTATTTCTAGTTCATAATAAACTACCGTTTTGGAGACCAGATGGCATATTTGATACCTATTCCATTTTAGATTCCCACTCTAGCCAGTGATCAGAACTCCTCTTTAACATCAAAAGAAAGTTGTTTTAGGGGCAGACCAATAAGGACACATTATTGCAGTGCCCAAGAGTAAATCAGAGGATTTTATCTACATGTGCATTTAAATCTACATATATCTTCCCTAGAAAGCCCTATACAGCTGTCTCATTGGAGTTAACACTGGACTCTTCAAGTCTATGCTCGAGAAGTGTAAGTTCTGCAGCATCTGTATTCCTCTGGAATTTGACAGTCAGCCTTATAAACCAATCCACATACTAGTAGTGCTAACTGGATACTTCTCATATTATACATGGCTCTCATCCTACTCACATTGTTATTACTACATGATTATATGCCAATATAAACAAAAACTGAAAATAATTGAGGGAATTTTATCAGTTAGTAGTATAAAATACATTTCAAGGCACAGCCCAGATAAGAGAAACCTGGCTATAAATTATTTTTCAGCCTCTCCCAATAAAGGTAAACAGCTGGATTGTTCTAGCTAGGCAGATCTCAAACAAGGAAATATTATCACTTTTGAGAAACATTAACCTGGTGAATTTTTTGAAATGGTAGTCATGTTAGTCTGTGTTTCAATCATAGCAGAGAGTAAACAAAACAGAAAAAGAAAAAAACATTGTGGCACTTTAAAAACTAACTGCTGTTAGCTTTCATAGATTAAATCTGAAGAAGTGGACTTGATCCACGAAAGCTAACATTAAAACACAGCGATTAACCTGGTGGCAAGCTTTACAAAATCCAGCAGCCTGAAGGCACAAATGCAAAGGAACAGAGAATATCTCATGTCATTGCCATACCTGTTAAGTTTTGGATTTGGAAATAAGGGAAATTTCCCAGCAAATAAGGGATACTTGACAGCTATGCTTATACTGTGCTGCCCTCCAATGGCGGCAATAGGGCATTGCAGTCTAATTAATAAGAGATGATGGTGGGAAAGTGGGTAAAATAAGGGGTTTTCCCAGCCAATAAGGGATACTTGACAGCTATGGTCATTGCACTACAGGAAAAACCATTAACTTTGCACCATTTCAACTTTGGAAGCCTCCAGCAAATAAATGAAGGACGTCAGCTGACAAGTCTTTGAAGAGTGAAAAGAATCTGACCAGTAGTCTACATCTCAAAAGCATCTCCTGGAGAAAAGCAAGAATCCACAAATAAGTTTGACTATGAAAGCATACAAAAAATAGAAGATTTTTTTTAATGAAATGAATGAGATTTTATCTATGAAACTTGATTTTTGTACAAAAATAGCATTGTTACACAGTTTTGGAGCTGTTCAATTGAAATGGCAAAAAAGGGAAGTAACTACAATTTTGGTAACTGTGGCAAGATTAATTATAGCAAAAAAATTGGCAAGTAAGATTGGAGTTTCAATTTATTGAATAATATTAAGACATCTGGAATATAGCTGATAAATTGGCATGTGAGATCAAAGTAAAAAGAAGGATTGTTAAAAGTGAATAAATTTAAAGATATATGTATGGGGTGAATTGACAGAGTTTCTTCTACTGAAGAGATGGCAGTGTACGAAACAGTGTCTTTTTAGAAAGAAATGGGGAACGGTAACTAAAGGAGATAGATGAGAAGAAATAGATATTTGTAAGGTCCCAAAGGTGGAAGGGTAGTGGGTCGCAAAATATGTATTATAATTTTTTATTGTATTTGTAGCTTGCGTACAGTACTGTATAAAATTCTTAAGTCACCACCAGCTGGTTGGGGGGGAGGAATCATTGAATAATTTGGGGGTCTCTAACTTGGACACCCAGACTTCAAACTTCACCAATTTGATGAGGGTTGAGAGGAGAGTCAGCAGTACTTTGGTCTGTCTGGGTTTGCTCAGGGGTTGAGTTATGCCTCCCAAATAACTCATTGAATTTTCCCCAAACTATCTGGTGGTGGCCTAACTACTTTTGCACAGTACTGTATATTGATTTATGTCAAGCATAAAAATTAAAAATTAAAATTAACCCGGGGGGGGGGGAGCATGCAAAAAGTGTAAGCCTTGAAACTTTTAAGTCACCACCCCCGACTTCTCCGCTGCCTTAAACTTCTCAACAGTTTATTGCCAACTAGCAGATTGCCCAGCCTTGCTCAGGTGTTTGTATTTCTGTGAAAGGAGGCTGGGGCAGCCTCCCTTCCTCCGTTCTCTCTTTCCTCACCCGTCCCGCTTCTCCATCGACAGTCACTTACTACCCTTCTCCTTCCCATACATGTGTCCAGCCGCCTTGCCTCGCCCATCCTTGCGGCGCTGTGCAGAGCCGCAGCCCCTGCCAGTGGGGGTGTCCCCTTTGTGTCCCTACCTGGGACTATGACGTTAGCCAGCTCAATTAGGTCATGATGATGTCACAATCTTGACCTAGCTGGGTTAGCATCACTATGACATCACTGGGCAACACACACATGCCTGTCGGGTATGCCCACCTTTGTAGATCAATTGGGGGGCTACACCCCCTCCTGTGGGGCTTGTGACCCCCTACAGTGCTGATCTCGTCACCCAAGGTACGTATGTGCTAAATTTCAGCGTAATCGGTCCAGGGGTGTAGATTTCTATAGAGCACATACAAACTCACACCTCTGTTTTATAGATATAGATTTCACATTCACCGCTCCTTACTAAATTTTGCTAACAACAAAGAAAAAGTGATCTATTTGATGATCTTTGGAAAAGGCAGAAGAAGTAGGTCCCCTAAAATAGTAACTAGTAAAGAGTATGTCATATTTTCCAGAATGCCTGATGATTTAAAAAAAAGCTATTCCAGCTGTAGCTGTAGTAACAACCTAATACAGCTCAGTAGGCAGAAAACTCTATAAATCTTCTGACGTGTATTAGTCACAGTGTGGAGACTAGACAGGCTTAAATGCAAATATTTGGCCTATAAAATAGAGGGAAAGGGCAGCATGACTGATCTGGCTGGCTGGTCAGAGAGGAAATGTTGTATTATTCTGCAGAATGGCTGATGACTTTGTTTTATCAGGATGGCTTCTCTCCATAGGGAGCTACTGTAGAAAGAGAAAATAAGTATCTTCTTCACTAAGGGAAGACTTGTGTATAATGTTTAATCAGCACATTTCACTGTTAAATAAAGCAGAAGTCAACCACATCTTTTTCAATCCCAACAGTCATACAAGATATTGCCTTGATAGCTCCCCCACTACACACACAAAGAGACAGATCCACACACACACACTTGTGCATTTTAACCCCTCCCCCCATTTGCTGGAAGAGAGTGTAAAGCCTTCTGGATAATATGATATACTCTTTACTAGTTGCTATTTTAGGGGACCTATTTCTTTCTGAATATTCTTAATCACACGTAAAGGAAAATCAGTACTTTTTGTACATCATAGGTCATTTATTAAAGAAACATGTTTACTAAGCAGGAAAGAGAGAGAAAGTATTTTGGCTATTAGCTAAATGCAGATACTGCCACTTTTTATATCACAAGTAACTTTCACAAGAAACAGAAACATTATCAAGGTACTACTTATCAACACTCACTGTGACAGCCCTATTAGTCTATTGGAGAAGAAATAATAAAGGGCCTTGAGGGAGCATAAAGATCAACAAATTTATTTGGCACAATTGTTTATTTACTTCAACCGCCTTTATCAGAAGCATGAAGCCTTGCCTCATTCAACAATATGTTATATGCATGCATGAATGGATAAGTGGAGAATGTGAGGAAATTAAAATGCAAATGGCACTCATTTGTGCCTTTTGCATTTCAATTATTCCTCAATCAACCAATCCCAAGTATATGTGCCAGCTAAAGCAACACTCCAAACATCAAACAGGCTCAGAAGATATTCTACTAATAAGTAGTACAAGGATTTTTTTATAAAAAAAACACCACAATATATATTATTAAAAATCTCTTGAACGGTTTTTTGGTCATAGTTTCTAACATTTTCGTTATACTAATTAGAAATGTGCCTTCATACTCATTTGTTCTTGTGCTCAACAGCCCACACTTCAGCTTAGAACCCTTCAAATATTTTTGCAAGAAGAAAGCCACCCACAAAAAAGCCAAGGGACAACAAATTACTCTTCTTTTTATTTACACTGTCTACATTTATGGACAGTCCTTCCATT
Source organism: Bradypodion pumilum (assembly GCA_035047305.1). Taxonomy (NCBI): domain Eukaryota; kingdom Metazoa; phylum Chordata; class Lepidosauria; order Squamata; family Chamaeleonidae; genus Bradypodion; species Bradypodion pumilum. The sequence continues at coordinate 98,299,273 of JAWDJD010000001.1, forward strand.
TTGCCAATATCAGGATTATCTCAGACATTCCTGTCCTTTTCTGCTCTACAAAGCACCAAGAGACAATGGCAACTGTTCCTTTAGTCACATCGATGTTTTTCAGTGCTTTGAAAAAATTTCATACCATCTCAAGGTAAGTACTTGACAACTCTAGAGATCACTATCCCAAGAAATCCAAGGAGGGAGCACAGTGTCACCAAAACAAAGAAAACTGTTAATGGAAGAACTGTTTCTTTGATTAACCACAAACTACCACCATAAATACAGCTGTCCATGTAAAAAAAAGAAGGGAAAACATACTGTTCAGTAGGTCTGACAACTCTGGGCCTGAAAAGTGAGGCTCTTCTAGGACTGCCATATTTTTATAAAATTTTTTTTATTTTTAACCATTTTGCTGTAGCTGTTACGTGACATGGCAAAAAATGGAAGAGATGCAACTTTCCTTAACATTGTTATTGCCTTGCCAAGAAAGGGTCAGCCTTTGAATTTCTGACCTGTAACAAGTGGCAACCTTATCTCTGTCTTTCACAGCTTCTTGTTAGGGAGAGGTTTAGATGGCATCATTCATTTGCTAATGCAGTGTTGTAATTTGAGAGCGTTCACCTATTAGGCATCAGATTCCTTGGAGATACAAAATACACGTGCAGAATCCACAGTGACAAGGAGAAAGCAAGATGACCACAGCTCTGTCAATGAAGTCAACACAATGATCTGAATAATTTACTGAGAGTTGATTCTGCCTGAGCTCAAGACACCATGTGGGACAAACCAAACTTTCCCTTACCTCCATTTCCAGAAATGTGTCTAAATAAAGGATAGGCCCAATTATGTAGCATCTACAAACTTATAATTCAGCATCATATTAAAAAAGCACCATAGATGGATGGAGAGACTCATTTTGAAGTCTTATCTGGCAATTAACTGCTTAGTTTGAAGTTTCCTCTCTGATAACTAGCCAGCCCCATTGAAATCTATTTGATTTGAGAGTTACTTATCTTCCCATGCAGAGTAAAAAGGCAAGAACACTATGACAGATAGACCCAAATGTCTTTTTCTTTCCCAGGATGCTGCTTTAGTGATCTATTCTAGTATCCCATTAAATTTAATAAATAAATGTTTGTTCATTTTATTCAAAAAGAACTATTTATTGCCCTGTCTCTGCTTGGCTCTTAAATATATACATTGCACAAGGAATTGGAATTGATCTGGCTTACTGCCTAGGCCAGAGAAACTCTTGACCTATCAGCCTGATGCTGACAAAAATACACTAATTTGATTGTTAACAGGTTTTTAAGCCTTTGAAAAATGCTCTGTCCTCTCTGTAAGTATATAAATCTGGATTCTTGTGTATCCAGGTCATAAGGTGATCCTCTTTTTGTGGAATAGAGAAATGATGTCGGACAATATGTCCAACTTCACAGAACTTAAAAGTGCAGACCTTCTGGCTTATAATGAGAAATATGCTTGCAGCAGCAACCCGAGACTTTATTTTCAATTGTACAGCAGGAAACCTAAAAATAATTCAATGAAAACATTTGCAGTTTTTAAATCCCAAGGTCTTCTATGCACCATATTTTAGTGGCAGCATAGGAATTTGACGATTTATATAAATAATTACACAATATGAACCACTGGCCACTTACCAGATTTTAACTGTAGTATTCCCAAGCACCCATAAGCATCCATAAGCTTCTCATATTGTCCTTTAATTTCTTCCTTTTCTTCAGGAGCTGAGGAAATCATACAATAAAAGACAATTCTTGCTCAGTTTTTCATCTTACAGCAGTTTGTCAACATAACCAAAACTGGTGAAATCTGTATTTGTTTAATCCTGGGATGATCTGCTACAGGAGTATTAGATCAGGGAATGATGGGTGGTCAGATTAAGTCAGACATTACATTCATGAGGTCTTCATCCCAAAATGGAGAATACAAAGAGAATCTCTTTACAATGTCAGCAAGGGAGCAGCAATAGAAATCAATCAATATAATAATAATAATAATAATAATAATAATAATAATAATAATAATAATAATAATAATAATAATAATAATAATAATAATAATAATAATAATAATGATGATGATGATGATGATGATGATGATGATGATGATGATGATGATGATGATGATGATGATGATGATGATGATGATGATGATGATGATGATGATGATGATGATGATGATGATGATAAAATGATAGGCAGGTGTAAAGGTATGAGAATTCACCAAGGAATACACACCAAGTGAAGTAGCAGTTGTGGATCTCCATTTTTAACAATGCAATGCTGGATATACAGTACTGCACAGTATTTAGATTTACCCACATAGTGCTGAAGCGTACAGTTTATATTGTTTTAAATTAGAAGCCTTTCATACTTTGTGAGTGGCCCAGAGAGTGGTATATACGTGTAATTGCTATTTCTATTCACTGCAGCCAAGAGCTACAATGGATATATTTGGATCAATATGGCTAAGATTCCAAGACTGAATTCAAAGTACAGTACAATGATCATGCTTATGGATGAGGAATTGTAACCTGAATGGATGTGATGATTAGTGCTGATAATTGTTCTCAGTATTTAGAAAACAATTGTGTCCTAGACACAAATGTTGGAACTTACTGGACAACATTCTCAATGTTTAGGAACTGGTTAGAATAATGGTCTCTCTCTCTTTCTCTGTCTCTCTCTCTCTCTCTCTCTCTCACACACACACACACACACACACACACAACTTACAAAATAAGCAGATTTACTGTTATTAATGTAACTTTTAAATTCTGAACATGTCAGGTTTTTTTGAAGGGGAGAAAATATATGTTATGCAACAAGTAATACAGTACAATGAAAAATAGCAATTACAAAGGCAAGCAAACAGCTTTCTATGAAAAGCCTAGAAATGTCAGAGCTAGAGGAGAGGTGGGGACTAGGCTTGTAGGTCCTGGCCGAAATCTCCCTGTAAGAACTGACAATTTCATGCAGTGTTCATCACTCCAACTAAGACAGTGAGTGAGTGATGTGCAAATGAAGATAGCAATCTAAGATAACAACAGGATTCCTCTCCAGGAGGCAGAACTGGGCCAGGAGAAGGACAGTTAAGGTTAAGTCAGAAACTGAAATTTGAAGCTGTAATCAACATGTCAGTCATTAAAATGTCACAAGATTCTTTGTTGTTTCTGCAGTAGCTGAAAACCCTGAGGAAATCAGGATTGCATAATTTTCTCAGACTATAAAATTAGTCTCCAAAATGCTATGGTACCATGACTGCCCTCTTCTGTGCATTTTTACCTGTAGATAGGTTACACTGCTTTGTGAGACTTCTAGGTATGTTCACATAGGATTGATTGATTTAATATCCTGCTCAATTAGTGAGAAGACCACTACTATAGATGTCTTATAATTATAAAGAAAAAACAACAACAAAAAGGATAAAATCCAACAGACAATTAACAACATACAGAAAAAGCACATAAACTACAGGTTCATTCCTGTCTAGATCAGACTTTAAACTGCCAGAATGAAACCACCTTCTTGGCTTTGCCATTGACCAACCTTAAGTCCTAATTGGTACGTTTCCAGTAGTAACCGGCAGACTAGCAGATGATTTGGATTCTGTATCTTTCCACATTCACAGAGACATGTTATCTACCAGTAGCCCCTACCTTCAGCATGTTGCTCTTATATTTAGCCTGGGGGGCAACCACCAGAATGCACAATTTCTAATGCCAGCTCCTGTCCAGGAAAGGGTGAAGCTGGGCAATGCACCACAGATGAAAGAATGTGCCACCTACTGTTCCATAGATAGTATTGTGTCAAATTGCACACCCAGATTCCATACACATCCCGTTATTGAGAGGGCAATACCCCTTAATTTAAGCCAGAGACAGGTTGCTCCCTCTCAACATAACCTCTGTCTTGTAAGGATTCAATTTCAGCCTATTTCCCTCCATCCATTGCATAATCACCTCCAGGCAACCCTGCAAGGCAAAGACGGCAGCATCTGCTGAGGTGGAAAAGGAAAGATACAGCTGCGTATCATCAGCGTATGGACAAAAGTAAACTCCAAATCTCCTGATTACCTCTTACATGTTGAACAGCATAGGGGAAATCGATGAGCCCTGGATTACTCCACATTGTTACACCCAGAGCTCCAACAGCTCCTCCTGAGCCTGAACCCTTTGGACACAGCCCTCGAGAAAAGACTGGAGCCAGGCCAAAGCCTGGCCCCCAATGTCCAAATCCTGATGCCTGACAAGATAATACAATGGTCGACAATATCAAAGGTTGGTGAAAGATTAACGAATGATAGGCAAAACAGTGGAGAATATATTTAAAAAAGGAGAAAAAAATGTTTGAGATGAAAAGACAATACAACAAGCCTGGCTGTAGTGGTAAATGAAGTACGGAAAAAATCCTTTATATGTCTTTAATATCCAATTCACTCTTCATCAGTAGCTCATGAAAGTATCCAAAAACAAAATTCTCAGTATCCAAAAATAATGTATTCATTCACTTGTCATCAGTAGCTCATAGAAGTATCCAAATACTAAATCAAAATTCTTGAAACCTTTCAGGTAATAGGTTTTTCAACAGAATCTTCATCAGGAGACATTCATACTTCTAAAGAGCGACAAAAAAATAGAATTTGTTGAGCATTATAACATAGTCTGTACTACAAACCACATTTACAAGTGTAATGTATACAAAATATACCAAGTTTCTATCAGCATTTAAATAAACCAACACCTACCCTCTACCTGCGTCAAACAGCCTCTTAATAACCTTCTTTGTGCCTAACGGCATTGGCTGACTTCATTTACCACTACAGCCAGGCTTGTTGTATTGTCTTTTTGCCTCAAATGGTGAAAGATTAAGTTTAGCAAGCCAACAATTAGAAACTTCCTCGGTCAGCCTCCCTGAGAAGGTCATCCAGTAGAATGACCAATGCTGTCTCAGTCCAATGTCAGGGCATTTGGTCCTCCCCAGGAACTATCTTAGCTGGTTTGGTACCACCCTCTCCACTAGCTTGCCCAGGAAAGGGATATTGGCAACCAGTCGATAGCTGTTAAGATCATCAGTCCCCAAATTCAGCTTTTTTAGGATGGGCCAGAGATAATTTCCTTCAGTCGAGTTGGTAGGGAACCCTTCCACAAAGAGGAAACAATCTCTGTCGCCCAACCCATCAAGCTCTCGCTGGCAGTTTTTACTAGCCAAGCTGGGCAAAGATCTAGCTGATAGAGGTGGCCCTGCAGCCAACAAGTGCCTTCGATACTTCCTGAGATGTTGCAGGCTGAAATCAATCCAGTGAACACGAACAGGACAGCGCGTTGGTTGTCATCTTTCACAGTGCTCAGGCACCCAACCTCTTATTCTGTACCATTTAGAACAAGAATGGGCATGTCCTGGTGATGCACTGAATCTACTGTGGATCAAATCTTTTCCACTGATGCTGTGGTGTTGAATGTATCCAACTCCTCCAAAAAATTGTCTTTTAAGCAAAGCATGCAGGGAGCACACACCCTGTGTTTTTAACCTGAGTTGTGCTTTGGAGAGGCTTCAAGAATATGATTTGGTATGGCAACAAGATTCATGTTTCTTGCTCCCTGCCAACCTTTTTAGAGAGTAAAATAGTGAGGGTTGACACCACTATAGTAGAAAACCTGGCAACTAGCATAGAAGGGAAGTGGGCAGCCAAGGGTATTTTACAATGGGCAGGATGTTGCATGTTGACTACTCTTGGTGATACACATTGAACATCTTGTTGCAGAAAGGCATCCAGTAAAAACTTATTGTAGGCATTATCAATTTTGGATCAACTGCCTATCCCTGTCACATAATGATGTGTAGTATAAGATCCACAGAAGAATGCTTCCCTAGGAAAGCACTGTGACTACAGGTGCATATGCTATATATTTCAGGCATTAATTCAAAGTTTTGCAGGACAAAAATACCAACAGAAAATTGTCTGTGTATACAGTTGGGAATTCACATTGAGGACCTGGAGCTTGCTCACCCATCAAAGAGAACAGAGCAGTTCCTATTCAAAACTTTAAATATGCATCAGTGTACTCAATGAATAAAGAACAGTTACTGGATCAGGATAGTTCATGTTTCATTGGACAAAGGAATTATTGTAGCTGTGGTCTACTGTAAAAAATAGTGACTTGACATTTTAAAATGTAAAGAAGGTTTTAGGAATGCAAATAATTTTAAACTCTTCCATGTCACACCACAGAGCAGAAACAACGGTTGAAACCACCAAGTTCATTGCTTTGTTTGAATCAGTATGTATATTTAAAATATAGTATTGGTTGTGTAGCATGAAATTCGGGATGTCAAAGTTTGCCTTTGTTCAAACAATATGCTTAAATGTCTGGAAGGAAGAGCAGAGTCATCTACATTCACATGGCTCAAAATTTGGAAAGAAATCTTGTGCAAACTGTATTTTAAAGAAAAGTCAATTTCAAAATTTAAAATCTAGGGTATTGTATTGTTATTGCAGTTAATGTGCATTTAGTTGATGGCTATGGGCTATGTATATAATGCCATACTAGCAGTATTCAAAGTAAGGTCTTTTTCTGTATACTTTCCTAGTGAGAAAGTTGTTAGTCCTTATACATTATGTGTTTGCATACATGCCCACAAGTGATAGTTGCTGAAGTCCTGTTGCTCAGTGTGGGTAGATCACACTAGAGTTCAATTGACTCAAAGGGTCTACTCTTTAGTGTAGTAAATCTCAATTAGAGTTGGCCTATTTGAGTAAATTAAACTTATGGAGGTGACTCACCAAATCCCCACTGATTCAATTGACCTTTTCTAGTGTAATTTCCTACAATAAACAACAGGATTTCCACCTGTGTCCCAACTAATTACACAATCATTTTATTTTCTTACTGGCTTTCTTCATTTTTTTAAATCAGTTTTTTTTAAGCCCCATGTTGTCTCACTTACTTATTTCCAGCTTACTATGCTGTTAAGGTACATAGAACCACCAGAACAGCTTCCAACCTTATTTTTTAAACATTACTGAAAACAATTATTGAGGGTGGGTAGAATTTGCTGGTCACTGATTTGCTAAGGTGCTTAGAGCACACTGACCATAGAGGGGCAAATAAGATAAGTCACCCCCAACTTTTCTAGCACCAAATTAGAATCTAGGGTAGTTAACAAGAAATTGCACATAGTCGAGGTCTATTAGAAGTATAAGGCCAAGGTGACCATGATTCTTTTGACTTGGCTTGATACCCATTTTCATACTTGTTTTTTTTATAAAATACAGGGTTATAGTCTCCTGCCAGTACCTATTTGCCTGATTATAATCTTTACCTCCTGATAATGATGGACTCAACACATGTCTGTTTCATGTTATATCAAATAGTGAAGCAAATTCAGCAGGAAAATGAAGCAACTGTAGTTTTTATTATGAAAGTGTGACATTTCACTGCATTATTTAGTCTATAGTCCTAAATCGTCTTGTATAGGGAGGCCTATAAATAAATAGGACAATTATGCAGACTTTGGCATAATAAGACATAGGTTGAATTGCTGTAATTCTTAGGCTTTTTATGATCAAAGTTGATTACAGAGGTTACCCAGTCTGTGATTGCAGAGGTTTACAAAGGGGGAGTCAGTGAAGTCACACAAAACAAAAATGGAGGATTTGCAAACATAAGGCTAAGATTTCAATGCAAAACACAAGTAATTTGCCAACCAGCAGGTTGACTGACAATTCCCCATGGTCTAATTAGTGTGGAAATGTTTATTTCCATGAAAAACAGTCAATATAAAAGGAAATGGTGGTTGTCCTTAACATGATCTTGTGTAACCTGAAAATTAGTATCCCTGGTAGTGATGTACATTAGATGTGTGGCTCCTTGAAAAATAATAGCAAGTCACCTATTCAAAAAATAGGTTCCTGTTTAGCAAAGTTGGGTGTATTTGACTACAATACCGCTTGTCCATCTGTAATTGTCCTGACTCTGTATGAAATTGATTGTACATTTACTGACACACCTGCTTTTCTGCTTACTCATAAACTATACAAAGGCCCAAGCAACACTCCAAGAATGAAAGAAAAGTCATCACTAGGCCTAACTATAGTATGGCAAGCAGGCAGGTGAGACTCACTAAAATCTGTGCTAAATCCAGAGTTCGGACTGTGTTGAAAAATGAATATCTAGCTCCATTTCACTTGTTTTATTGCTTGCTCTTGCCTTTAATGCTGAGTCTGAAATTTGTTCATGTGGAAAACCTACGGACTTCATGGCTGAAGAATGTGAGAGACTGGTGTGGCATGTCCTCGGAAGAACTGTTCGGATGAGTTGAGAACAGGAAGACTATCTCCATGATGATAGCCAATATCTGGAATGGATATGGCATCTGAAGAAGGAAAACCTATGTGAGCACTCAGTACTCCACTTTAGACCGGGCACTGAAAGCATGATGGAAGCAGTGCTGAGAAGACAGATTTAGGCCATCCCCTCTATGCATTTTCAAAACAATATATTCAGTAACATTTGATTAGGGCTAATACGTCTGATTTAATGCCAGTCCTTAGCAACATGTACCAGCTCGCTAGTGACAAAACTAAAGCATTTTACAATTTCACAAATCAAGTACTGATGCAAAACACAGATCACATAATACTGATACAGTTGGATGTATAAACAGCTGTGTTAAACCTAATGCATTGAGAATGCAGCTATAAACTGAGATTAGAAGCCCCAATCACGAATGTTATTGAAGTTAAGCTGCAATACTGCATCCAAAACTCTGCTCATGATCTGAATTTGATCCCATCCTTTGAAGGCTGGTAAAATGACTACCCAGCTTTTTTGAGACAAAATGCTAATTAACTTGTGAACCATACAGAGTGTTCTGAGTGCTATGGGGCAGTGCTATGGGGCAGTACTGTATACATAAGTAATTGCTGTTGCTAATTGCTAACCTTGGCTCTTTCTTACTAGTGTTAATATCATCTTTGATATTAAAGCTGTCCCATGGTAGTCTTTCACAAGTAATGTGGAAAGGATCCACATGTTAATCCTGGGTGAGTTTTGCTAGTCTGTAATAATTTTGAGGCTGCAGACTGTACACATTTATATAGGAATAAATTTTCTTTATCTCTGTGGGGCTGAATTCTAAAGAAACAGGTATGGAATTCTATAGTTAAATTTTTTCAAAGTTAATTACTACAGCAGCCAGTAATACTTAAAAATGTAATTAAGATTATACTGAGACTGAAGTTTTCTAGGTCTGTGGGGGGGACACTGAATTCCAGCAGGTAGTGGCAATGATGCATGACAGAAGGGATTATATCCCTTGAAAAATTGTCAAGTAAAGCAGAACAGATTCAAGGGAGAAGAGAGAGCTGGAGACACAATCTTGAAATATTAATGCCTTTCAACACGATTTACTGGGGCAAATGAGAAGAGAAATGTTTTCACTGACACAGTACAACTCATATGCTCTTCACTTAGTATTAATATAGAAAGCACTGTGAGCCATATTTCAAGCTTGTGCGATTTAATTTGGTAAGGTTTGTTTTTATTGAACCCCAACATCTATCAGCCAGAGCCAAATACAACAAGGGGCTGGGGGGGGCATATACTCAAAATTAAAAGTGTGTCTTTTTTATTATCAATACCAGCCCTAATGTCACAGTTCTCTCATATGTTGCTGCTGCTGTTGTTGTTCCATTGCAGTCGATTCCGACCCTTTGAGACTCCATGGACCATTGCCCACCAGGCACCTCTGTCCTCTACCATCCTCCTCAACCTGCCCAGCTCTGTGCCCAGAGCTGTGTCTACAATACCATCTAGCCAGCTCATAAGAGAATGCACTATATGAATTTTGGAAACACAGTGAATTTTGCAATCTGCATATTAAGCAGCACATGGGCAGGTTTCTTTTTCACCTGTACCTTAAGAACACTATCAGGACAACTACAATGCACACATCCTGGTTTTATTATATTCAGAACAACAGGTATGGCTGACTCAACACTGGTTCAACAAACCCATTTCAGAGCCTGGGGGGAAATAGCTTTTTTTTTTTACTGCAACTGCCAATTTTTTCGACTCAGAATGGGTACTGGTGTTTTTTGGGCGGGTGAATCTCAGGATTTTATTTCAAGAAAACTTTTCCAAGATTTGCTGTTTTTTGCTGTTTGTTCAAAATTTAACACTGAGTGAGGATGTGGATGGGAAATGTTACTTTTTTGGACTAATGCCACCAAATCCTCTGGTAACTCTGAGAGTTGTAATTTTCAAAAAATAAGAAACTTCCACCATCTCTGAGTAGTAGATAGAATTATTGTCCAGTGAATGGCTGAAGGTTGGCTCTGTAAAGGTAAAGGTTGCCCTTGCTCGAAAGCCAGTCGTAGCTGACTCTAGGGTTCAGTGCTCATCTCTGTTTATAGACAAATTGCCAGTGTTGTATGCATCTGCAGAAGTTTCTGTGGACATGTGACAGGCATGACTAGACACAGGAGGGCACAGAATGCTGTTCACCTTCCCACTGAAGTTATATTTATTTATCTACTTGCAATTTGTTGTTTTTGAACTGCTAGGCTGGCAGGAGCTGGGACAGTGACAGGCACTCACTCCATCATTCAGCACTTGGGTCTCAAACTGCTGACCTTCAAGTCATCAAGTTCAGCATCTTAACCACTAAGCCACCGCAGTCCTGTAGAACTACGTTAACACATTTACTTCCAGTGAGAGACTCAACAGTAAATAATATGGAACAATAATCCTTAGAGAAGCAGCCTATATTTACTCCTCTTTCCCAAAGTTGGTTACATGTAGTGTAATTTAAGAGCCTCCACGAAGATTGTGGTATTTTTTAACCACTATCGGATGTACCCTGGTAACGGCAGCCTTATGTTCCCAGCTAATCTTTCTCACACTAGGTTAGGCGAAAAGAACTGCAGAATGAATTCACCAGAAGGTGACTTCATTATGGCAGTTTCACGTCTGGCCTAGACACGGAAGAAGTTAATCATCCCAAAGAGCAGTCCTATCAAATTCTCCACCTTTGCCCTCTTGTGACTCAAAACCCCGGATGATGAAACATGTTAATTAATTAAATGTACAAGAAGACACTAGAGAAGGTCTTGTTGTACAGTGGTACCTCATACAATAATTTTAATCTGTTCCACTGGGCTTGTTGTTGTATGAAACAATTGCTATACGATGCATGCATCGTATAGCAATTTCCCCTATGGGATGCATCGTACAACGATTTTTTTTGCTAAGTGGTTTTTCCCACTGGAAAATTGTTGTACAATTCTTTCCATAGGGAAAATTGATATGCAGGACACCACTCCCCCCCACTCTCAAACCTAATTGTTATGTGATTTCGTTGTTATATGGGGCAATTGTTGTATGAGGTTCCACTGTACTTGATTTATTTTTACTCGTATTTTCAGTCTTAGGGGAAATAACCTGAATGTTTGCCTCCGGCGCCAAAACAACCAGTTTAGGCACCTGTATGGGATTCTGTAGATTACACAAAATCTCAGAAGACATTAGTACTGCAGTCTGCAAGCCTTAAAAATGTAATTAAAATTATACTGAGAGAGAAATTTTCTAAGTTTGTATAGCAAACGTGGTTGGCTGGAGATGCTATCTGCTGTTCCCTGTTGCATCACAAGTGCCTCACCTTATTCCTAATGCTCAAGGGCAGTAATTTCAGTACCTGAGGCAGAAAAAACTGCTACAAGCGCCTCTTCAACTCCTGGCAGCAAAATACAATCATAATAAATCAAATAATAAACAGGTTGGTGCCTTTAATGAGATTCCAGTCTTGCCACCTGAGTTGGCTGCTTCATTCTCCCTGATGGTAGGGACTGACCTGCCCATAGAATTAACATGAAGGTCATAGGAATTCTTCTTCAAATGCCGTTCCCATTCCGAATATTGACTATCGTCATGGCAAAAGTCTTCCTGTTCTTAACTCCTTGGAACAATTCTTCCAAATACATTCCACACCAGCCTTGCAGGTTCTTCAGCCACAACCTTTGTCTATGCCCAGGGCCTCTCTTACCAGGAAGCCCTGGTAGTGTAGTGGTTAAACTGCTGCATTGCAACCAAAAGGTTGTAAATCCCATACTGACCAGAGATCAAGGTTGACTCAGCCTCCAAGGTTGGTAAAATTAGTACCCAGCATGTTGGGGCAAAATACTAATTAACTTGCAAACCGCCTAGAGTGCACTAAGTGTTATAGGGTGCTAAAGTCAAGGTTGCCGTTGCTCGAAAGCCAGTCGTATCCAACTCTAGGGGACGGTGCTCATCTCCATTTTCAGCCCCACAATGTCTGTAGACATTTCCGTGGTCAGGTGGCAGACGTGACTAGACACCAGAGGACAACCTTCCCACCAAAGTGGTACCTATTTATCTACTTGCAATTTCTTGCTTTCAAATTGCTAGGTTGGCAGGAGCTGGGGCAGAGATGGGAGCTCATTCCGTCGTGCAGTGCTCAGGTCTCGAATTGCTGACCAGCTCACCTTCCAGTCATCAAGTTCAGCGTCGCAATCTCCAAGCCACTGCAGTCCCTATGGCAGTGGTGGCGAACTTATGGCACACATGCCAGAGGTGGCACTCAGAGCCCTCTGTGGGCATCCGTGCAGTCACCCCAGCAGAGTTCACCCTGCCCCTCTGCCCAGCAGACCAATGGGAGCACTTCCTCCCTCCCCCTCCCATCCCTCTGCCCAGCAACTCAATAGGAGCATTTCCTTCCTCCCCTGGTGTTGTGTTGGCACTTTGCGATAAATAAGTGGGTTTTGGTCGCAGTTTGGGCACTCGGTCTCTAAAAGGTTTGCCATCACTGCCCTATGGGGAAGTATATACACGTGTCACTGCTACTGCTTCGAAAGAACAGCTGCTTGGAGAGGAGAGAAGAGAAGAAGACTAGACAAAAAAAACCAGGGAGGGGGGAAAAGGACCGCTGGCTTTTTGCACTGCTTGTGGTTTCTAGTTGCTTTACTTATTTTTATTTATTTCTAGATTTGTATGGCCGCCTTTCTCGCCTAAGCAACCCATGGTGGTGCAAAGCAAATGTACTACATTTGTGGTCCTGCTGGTGAACTGCTTTGAGTTGTCTCTGACAAGGAAAGCGGTATATAAATAAATATATAAATAAATAAATGGTCAAAAAACCATCCCCCATACAGTTAAAACCGAATACAGTGATACCTCATACAACGTCGAAACTTGGTTCCACAAGTTTGGACTTTATACGGATTTGGACTTTGTATGAGGCATGCAAAATCCTAGCCGTGATGCCTCATACAACGTCCAAATCCTTGCCGTGATGCCTCATACGTCGTCATTTCCATAGAGATACATTGTACTGTAACAGCACAGACTTCAGGGCAAAGTCAAGGAAACAGACAGGAAACTGATAGAACTTTAAGAAATCATTGTCAAAAGGCTAAATACATTACAAAAACATGCCAAACAACCCCGATTGTCCAAGAACCTGAAGAATGCTGCAAAATAAATCCCAGGAATGTTTCTAAAAATTCGGATGAAAAAATCCAAAAAAATCCAAAATCGCACTCAAAACCACTCCTAAACACTCTTCAACTCCTGCAAAACCCACAAGAGCAATGCACACATGTGTCCTGCCTTTTATACTGCCCAGGCAAAATGCAACCTGGGGAAAAACCCAAACTTTTTTCAACGAATTAGGCGATGTTGTATGAATTCGATGTTGTAGGAAGCAGACTTTGTATGAGGTATTACTGTACTAAAATTATTTAAAACATCTATAAAAAAACCTCCCCGATTCTCCTCCACTGGGGGTGACACAGGATGCTGAACAGACGGACCTTTGGCAGGCTCTGCCCATGCGCTCCTCCCCAACCCTAGCTTGCCACCAAGTCACGCCGGGGCCGGCGCGCCCAGGTTGCACATGGAAACAGCAGGTGTGCGCCAAAGGCTGGCAAGTAGGCGGGGCAGTACATGCCACGCCCATTCAGACCACGCCCCCTCATCCCCCCCCCCTCCCTCCCTCCGGGCAGGGCTGGCAAGGCACTAGTACTACTTACTGAGGGTGGCGATGGTGCTGCCGGCTTCCAGGAGGAGGCAGTCCGGTCGCCCGCGGGCTTCCAGCAGGGCGCTTGGCGCGGGCTCTTGCTTCCACAGCAGCCTCAGCCCTTTGCTCAGAGCCATGGCGGCCGCTTGTCCATGAAGTGGAGGCGGTTATTTATATAAATAAATAAATAAAACAAAACCAGTTGACCCAAGGGAGAGGGAGAGAGAAAATACCCTTTAAAAATATAATTTCCCGGTTCCCGCCTCAAAACACGCAGCCTCGCCAAGAGTCGTCGGGAAGGGCGAACACGGGAGTTGGGTCTTTCTCAATTGCCACGAGTTGGGGAAAAAAGAGAGACGGGGGTGGGGGGAGGTGGTGGTAACAACGACTCCCCTGCTCGGAAAAAAAAAAAGAATAAATGCGAGAGGAATGGAGTGTGGAGCCAAGGCACAAACAAAACTGAAGTCCTACAGAGCAGAGGAGGCTGCCGCCTTCCTAGAAAGTTATTATCCCCTCGCGTGTCCTTAACGGTCTCCTCGAGAGTTTTGTTTTTTTTTTCCCCTTTGGAGGGAAACGGCGGCGGATCCTCCTTCTTCCCTCGGTGTAAATAAAGGCGATCCCTCCTCCTCCTCCGTCCCCAGCCTCAGATGCGATGAACCGGGTTGGGGTGGAGATTTATTTATTAATATTATTTTGGAAGAACGGTCTTCCTTCCCAATCCCAAGAGTTGCTGCTGCTCAGTTTCTGAACTTTCTATTTCCAATCTTTGCTTTGGAAAGGAAAGCAAAAATCCCGTCGTTGTGCACGCAAAAGCTCGGGGCGGCGGCGGCGACCTCCTCCAGACCTCCACCTTCTTCCGCGGCAGTCTCTCCTTTCCTCCTCCTCCTCCTCCTCCTCCTACCCCCCCCGGACCCCCCCTCCTCCTCCTCCTCTCTTGCTTTGCGTAAACTTTACGCACGGGCTGGGGTTGCTTTGCTCGACGCCACCCCTTCTCTCCTCCCTCTGGGCTGGCTGGGGACAGGTGAGAGTCAGATCGCCTTCCCGGTGCTTCCCTGGGAGTTTGTGACGTCACGCTGGCAATCCCCCCGGACACCCCCCCTCCCTCCAAAACAGAAATATTTGCGGTTTTGTCACTCCAAACCGAGACCTGACCCGGACCAAGCGAGAGAGGCGGAAAGAAAGGCAACTGGGTTGGCCCTCAGACCAAATTTTCGCTTACTCCCCCCCAAAATACACAAACACACACACACACACTCACTCTCTCTCTCCACTTCCTGGTCCAGTGAGATATTTTAGCCTTGCTAGCCAGCTGTTCACGGCCTGGTTAGTGTTTGCAGGAGGGGGCAGTGTTGGATTTTCTGCCATGGATATGGCTGTTTCGGTATGTGTGTATCATACCTGTCACGTTCCCCGTATTGGCCAGGATTACCCCGTAATTCCGCGCCGATTTTCTCCATTTCCCCACACACCCCAGCTGCCGCTACCCCGTAATTTGGCAGCAGGGGGAAAGGAGTTACTGCGCATCCCTTCTGCGCAGGTCCTTTCTACGCATGCGTAGAACCCTTCTACGCATGCGTAGAAGGCTTCTGTGCAGAAGGATGCATAGAAGCCTTCTACGCATGCATAGAAGCCTACGCATGCATAGAAGTGACCTGCGCAGGTCCGTTCTACGCCTGCGTAAAAGCCTTCTACGCATGCATAGAAGCGACCTGCGCAGAACGTTTCTGCGCAGGTTGCTTCTACGCATGCGTAGAAGGCTTGTACGCATGGGTAGAACGGACCTGCGCAGAAATGTTCTGCACAGGTCCCGTAATCTCCGGAGCTGCGCTTGACAGGTATGGTATGTATGTATGCCAGGGGTGACCAAACTATGGCCTGGGTGCCGGATCCAGCCCCTGATGCCAATTCATCCGGCCCACGAAGCCCTCGTCGCTCCTGGAAGCGGAAGTAAAACACGCCCATACGGGCGTGTTTTACTTCCGCTTCCAGGAGCGACGAGGGCTTCGTGGGCCGGATGAATTGGCATCAGGGGCTGAATCCAGCACCCAGGCCATAGTGATCGGCTCCCCCAGTGGTGGGCATCAGCAGGTTCGCACCAGTTCGCCAGAACCTGTAGCAGAAATTCTGGCTGGCCCCACTCATCCAAATTTTGAAATAAAAGTCCTAATTTGGGCACAACGCAGGGCTTTTCCCCTGGCCACACCCACCATACCACACCCACAGTGTGGTGTAAAAACCTTTGGAGCCCACCACTGCCTGAACCATGTGACCAGCCCACAGCCCGAAAAGTTTGGGCACTCCTGATGTATGCTATGCCATTTGGAATCGTTCCTTGCATACTCAGTAGCTGCTAGGGAGGACTGTGGAATGTACTTTTTGGTTTATGCAGTCCGTCGAGTGCATTCCC
Source organism: Bradypodion pumilum (assembly GCA_035047305.1). Classification (NCBI taxonomy): domain Eukaryota; kingdom Metazoa; phylum Chordata; class Lepidosauria; order Squamata; family Chamaeleonidae; genus Bradypodion; species Bradypodion pumilum. Next base: position 98,315,722 of record JAWDJD010000001.1, read on the forward strand.
ATAAACGCGTGGCATTGCTTCAAACCTTAGCGAATGGGAACAGGCGGAAAGCTAATCTACTGCTATGTCCAAAGTTTTTAACAAGCTTGGATGTGTGGGAAACTATAAAGACTTTATCTGCCATAAATATTGGAGACAAGGAATATCATTTAAAGGAGGATACAGCTGAGGAACATAATCTCCCCTATGTCACTTGGAGGACCCCCAACAGGCTGAAAGTTGGAGTCTCTAAATGCAAGACTAACATGCTGAAGTGGGGGCTGCTGGTGGACAACATGTGCTGTGAATTTGGAAAGAGACACAATCCAGCTCATTTACTGGTCTCCTGATTACTACCAGAAACATGTACTGATGAAGATTTGATTTTGGCCAGTGACAAAGCCATGAAAGTGGCTTCAGTGTGGCAGTCCACAGAAAGAAGACAACGCTATTGGAGAAAGTAATAAGTAGCTCTGCTTTTCCTGTACACTTTTGTATGCGATTCATGAAAGAATTATTTCCAAAGAAACATGGGGAGAGGATATTGGGTGGCACAGTATATAAATTTGAATAATAAATAAATAAATAATATTACCACACCACACCCTGCTTACTTCTAGGTAGTTTCGCAATTTACAGTTAGGGCCCTAGTTGCTGATCTGCTTGTTTGTTAGTAGTAAGGGGTAACTACATTATGGGAAATAACATTGGTTCTGTAATGGATATTTGGCTGTTGGGGGTTCCCACCCACTCCCCAGTGTTTCAGTTTACCTGAAGCATGGTCCAGGGATGGGATTATGGGTTTGAAGGGGGAGGGAAATTGGCAGATGAAATTTGGAAATAAAGATTAGCACAAATTCAGCTCTGACCTCCATCTGCACTGAACTGCAGTGTGCCAACACCAGCATATAGACCTCAAAGAGTGTTGTGTTCTAATAGTGTAACCTTCCACATGTGATATCAATGTATCTGAACCAATGTAACCTTGCCTATGAGTAACAATGTAACCTTCAGCTGTATCACATAAACCCTGTAATAGGACGCGAGCTAATGACCACCAGCTGGCAGCAGCGAGCGTCCAAGCTCTCTTGGTTCAAACCCATCAAAGACCGCAGCGCGGGAAGTTTTCCCGCCGCTACCTACACCTGGACAAGAAGGGCGTGACCAGCCATGACGTCACGCGGACCAGTAGCCAACGGGCTACCGTGGAGCCACATTCAAAGACGCTACTACCATATATATAGAGCTGTTCGTCCGCCATTACCTCATGTTCCCTCTGTCTACCATGCAATAAACCTGAGTTAACCCAGCCTTTTGGCTGTGCCTCGTGTCTTGACTCTCATATACTAAATTGGCGACGAAGGTGGGATAATGGATTCCCATGGAGCCAGGACACAGAGCGGGTTCAACATCACCAAACCGCAAGACTGGGAGCTTTTTGAGATGGACTTCCAGGCGGCACTGGTGGAACTCAAAGTCAAAGAAGACGACGAGGAAAGGAAGAGGGCCATCCTCACCCGCATGCTCGGGATGGAAACCAAGCGGACGCTGGTGGGCATCCTCGCACCGAAGAAGGTGAGCGATTTCAAAGCCGGTGACATCATGAAACTGCTGCGTGAGCGTTTCCGACCCTCGAGGGCAATGTTTCCCGCTCGGAGCGCGTTTTGGAGGCGAGTTCAAGCGCCGGACGAGTCGGTAGAAGCCTTCGTAACGGCTATGAGGGTAGCCGCCGCCCCCTGCAAATGGGACCACATCCTAGAGATGGCCCTCAGGGACGGAGTGCTGTGTGGCCTGAAGGACAAGGAAGTACAGCGCAGCCTGATGAACAAGGAGCCACCACCCACACTGGAAGAGGTTGTAGAGGCCGCGGAATCCACGAACGCTGGAGTAGATGAGATGCACAAGTGGCGTGAGTGGCGTCCAAGGGCCGGCAAAGCGGAAAACTCGTCGCACGGGAAGTCCAGTCAGTCGGTGCATGCAACCCGACCGACCTCGAAATCGTCCTCGGAAAGCAGCGATGGCGAGGAGGTCCAGAAGGTCCGGAGAGGCGGGCGCCGCTGCGATGGTTGCGGAGCGGCCCATGAGCGCGTGAAGTGCCCATTCAGGAAAGTCGAGTGTTTCAACTGTGGACGTCGGGGGCACATCGCCAAGGCGTGCAGGAAATGGAAAGAGGGCCGGAGACAGTCGCAAGACAGTTCAGCCAGACCGGACCGTCCAGCGAGGTCCAAAGATGGCGCCCGGGCCATGAGGAAGCAGGACGGCGTGGGCCGCATCTCGGACGACAGCGAGGGCGACGCTCCTGTGTTCAGCGTGTCAGCGGGACAGCCCCATTACTTTGTTGAGGTACTAGTACAAGGGACCCCCATTAGGATGGAAGTTGACTCGGGGTCCTCCTATTCTATAATTCCCCAGAGAGAGTTCTTGAAAATTGACCCCCACGTGCGGCCCAAACTTAAGGTGTTGAGAGCCACACTGCGGGACGTACAGGGGAACAGCATTCCGGTGTTGGGGGTCGGGACATTCCGGGTTCGGTTTAAGAGACATTCTGCGGAACTTCCCCTAGTGGTGCTAAAAGGGGGGAGTTGTAGCCTCCTCGGAACCCAGTGGTTTCAGCCCTTAGGTCTGTTCATAGGGGGGGTGCATGCCGTAGGCGAGGACCCAATACAAGCGGCGTGTAACGCACACCCCGCTGTTTTTAAAAGTGGACTGGGAAAGTTCAAGGGACCCCCTGTAGCCTTCGACTTAGACCCGGAGGTCCGCCCGATAAGACTTAAACCGCGCAGGGTACCGTTCGCGCTAAAGGACAAAATAGAGGCAGAACTGGACAAACTGGTGGGTCAAGGGATTCTTGTTCCTGTGGATTCCGCGGAGTGGGAGACTCCAATTGTAACAGCACTGAAGGCTAACGGGGAGGTGCGCATTTGCGCTGATTATAAGTGTACCATTAATAAGGCAATCCGCCCGAATGCATACCCGGTGCCAGTGGTCAGCCACCTTCTGGCCAGGCTAAATGGGGGAAAGTGTTTCGCTAAACTCGATTTAGCACAGGCCTACCAGCAACTCCCGGTAACCCCCGCCACAGCGGCGGCACAAACAATAGTCACACATAAGGGTGCGTTCCAGGTGTCGAGGTTACAGTTCGGCGTGAACTCGGCACCTGGCATTTTTCAGGCGCTAGTGGAACGCCTCCTGAAGGGGCTGGAGGGGGTGTTGCCATATTTTGATGACGTGTTGATAACGGGGGGGAGTAAGGCCGAGCTGGCCCACAGATTGGATAAGGTCCTGACCGTGTTCGAGAAAGCGGGGCTGCGACTGAGAAAAGACAAATGTGTATTTTTCGAAACAGAGGTTGAGTTTTTAGGGTTCCGTGTCACACCCGAGGGAATTAGGCCGTCCAAATCTAAGGTAGCCGCCATTAAGAAAGCCCCTCGCCCCACTTCCAAAACCGAGCTGCAGTCGTTTCTGGGGCTTCTCAATTTCTACCATACCTTCCTTCCACGGAAGGCGTCTGTTGCCGAGCCGCTCCATCGGTTACTTAAAAAAGAGGAAAAGTGGCTGTGGGGTGACGAGCAAGAAAGAGCGTTCACAGAGTTAAAGCAACTCCTCACATCCGAGGCAATCCTGACTCATTTCGACCCCAAACGGCCCATAGTTTTAGTCTGCGATGCATCCCCGGTGGGGGTGGGGGCGGTGCTTTGCCACGTGTTGAACGACGGAAGGGAGGCCCCGATAGCGGTTTATTCAAGGTCCCTGTCCCAAGCAGAGCGGAATTACGCACAGACCGATAGGGAGGCAGTAGCGATAGTAGCGGGAACCAAGAAATTTCACGACTTTCTGTATGGTCGGCCGTTCAAGGTCGTTACTGATCACAAGCCCCTGTTAGGGATATTCACTGCAAATAAGCCCACGCCACAGATCCTGTCCCCGAGGATGCTGCGGTGGGCTATTTTTCTTAACGCATATCAACATGAGTTGGAATACCGGCCAGGGAAGGAAATCTGCCATGCAGACGCGCTCTCACGGTCACCGTTACCCTTGTCGGACGACCAGAAGGCGGGGGCGAGAAGAGACCGCCAGGTATTATTAATAGAGGTCTTGGAGTCACCCCCGATAGTACCGGCCGACGTTGCCAGGGCGACCGGAAAGGATAGAACACTAGAGAAAGTATGCTCGTGGGTGCAGAAGGGGTGGCCGGCGTCATCCCCAGGCGCGGAATTCGACCCATTTTTCCGAAAGCGAGTAGAGTTGTCTTTAGAGAGGGGGTGCCTCTTGTGGGGCCAACGGGTGGTGGTTCCTACGTCCCTGCGGCCGAAGGTGCTAAAGCTGTTGCACGTCAGCCACCCGGGAATCGTCCGTTCCAAGGCGTTGGCCCGGAGTTACTTCTGGTGGCCCCAGCTGGACGCCGACATAGAGCATATGGTTGGCACTTGTGAGGCATGTCAGTGCTCCCGACCGGAGGTGGCCCGCCTCCCGCACAGGGAATGGGACGCAGCAAGGGGACCGTGGTCCAGGGTGCACGTAGATTTTGCTGGCCCGTTCCGAGGAACCATGTTTCTCCTGGTGGTGGATGCATACTCAAAGTGGCTGGAGGTCATTCCGGTAAAGAGCACATCCTCCGCCACTACCATTCGCCAGCTAAGGAGGGTCTTTTCCACGTTCGGTTTACCCGACACTTTGGTCAGCGATAACGCCAGTTGCTTCACGTCCGCTGAGTTCGCAGCATTCATGGAGGCAAATGCAATTCGGCATGTCACATCCGCACCGTTTCACCCGGCCACGAATGGCCAAGTGGAACGGTTGGTGCGCACCACAAAGGATGCGTTGCGGCGCATGGGCGCGGGAGATCTAAATCACCAAGTTTGTCAATTTCTATTAGCATACAGAGTGACCCCCTTAGCGTCTGGATACTCGCCGGCTGAGCTGCTGATGCGGAGGAAACTGACGACGCTTTTGTCCAGGTCGGACCCGTCGAGGGTCGAGGACAAAGGGAAGAACATAGGTTTAGCGGTCTCGAAAGGTTTCGGCATAGGCGATCCTGTACACTGCAGGAACTATGCCAACGCAGGCCCAGCCTGGGTGCCAGGGACGATAATAGAACAGACGGGGCCAGTGTCATATCGGGTGGAAACTAGCACCGGCCTCCTCTGGAGGAGGCACGCTGACCAACTGAGGCACCGAGTGAGTGAGGGGCCGATCAGTGGGGCTCAGCGACAGGATTCAGCGATAGGGTTCTCCCCCACCCGTTTAGCCCAAGGGGGAGACAGAGAGGGACACCAGTCCGAAGCCAGGGGGGAAAGCAGCGAGCCCGACTCATATCCTTTTGATACCCCAGTTCTATCCGAGCCCGGGGGGGGGGGAAAGGAGTGTGCGGCCGCCGCTGCCGCTTCCCCCGAAGCCGATTTTGATTTTGATTTTGCTAGCCGGGGGGGGTTTTTGGAGTGTTCCCCCACCCATCCAAGCGAGAAGAGGGGTTTTTCGTTAGCCCCCAGTGCCCCCGGTTATTCCCAAACAAAGCACACACCTTCCAACAAAGCCGCAGAACCGCGGCAAACCACTAACAAGTCATCCTCTCCCATTACAGGGCAGGCAGCAAGGGAGCAAGGAGGAGGGAGCGAAGCCAGGGCAGGGCAGCCCGCGCCGAGACCCCAGCGTGTTCGAAATAAGCCATCTTGGCTGAGAGACTTCGTCTCATCCTAGGGGGGAGGAGTGTTGTGTTCTAATAGTGTAACCTTCCACATGTGATATCAATGTATCTGAACCAATGTAACCTTGCCTATGAGTAACAATGTAACCTTCAGCTGTATCACATAAACCCTGTAATAGGACGCGAGCTAATGACCACCAGCTGGCAGCAGCGAGCGTCCAAGCTCTCTTGGTTCAAACCCATCAAAGACCGCAGCGCGGGAAGTTTTCCCGCCGCTACCTACACCTGGACAAGAAGGGCGTGACCAGCCATGACGTCACGCGGACCAGTAGCCAACGGGCTACCGTGGAGCCACATTCAAAGACGCTACTACCATATATAGAGAGCTGTTCGTCCGCCATTACCTCATGTTCCCTCTGTCTACCATGCAATAAACCTGAGTTAACCCAGCCTTTTGGCTGTGCCTCGTGTCTTGACTCTCATATACTAAAAAGAGGAAGTGCTTAACTTAGATGTCAGTATGTTGAGTATGGAGGTTTTCACAAAGCACAACAACAAATGCAGGAGCCAGTTCTTATATAGTGGTTCTTAGGTGGAGCTGCAGTAGCTCATGTGGCTAATATGCTGACTGGGAGGCAGAAGGTCAGCAGTTCGAGTCCCGAGTACTGCAGGACGGAATGAGCTCCCGTCTTTGTCCCAGCTCCTGCCAACCTAGCAGTTTGAAAGCAAGAAATTGCAAGTAGATAAATAGGGACCACTTTGGTGGGAAGGTAACAGCGTTCTGCGTGCTCCGGTGTCTAGACATGCCTGCCACATGACCACAGAAATGTCTGCAGCAACAGACAGCGCTGGCTCTTCGGCTTTGAAACAGAGATGAGCACTGCATCCCAGAGTCGGATACAACTGGCTTTTGAGCAAGGGAAACCTTTATCTTTTCCTTTAGGTGGAGCTGAGGTACACAGAAAGAGCCTCCTCCAAGAATGGTGTATATTTGAACCACAATCATGTGTACCCCAGGCAACGACCACCTTGTGCTAGCTAATCTTCTCAGAGGAGGTCAGGCAAAAGGAACTGCAGAATGAACTCACCAAAAGGTGCCTTCATTTTGGCAGTTTCACGTCTGGCCTAGACACGGAAGAAGGTGGAGCTCACTAGGACTTCAGCAGCTGCAATAGGCTGAGTCTAATCAGAACTACTTTCCTAGCAGCAGGAACCTTGAAAGCTACCTCACAACTGTAGTGGTAGTTATTAGTGTGACTCCATGATTATTCAAAATTATTTAGAATATAGGTTCTGATCAGTTGGGGCAGAGAAAAATCTCTCGGCCAGCTATTTCTCTGAAAGTTAAGGATACGTTCTTAACTCTACATTCCATTTGTGGAACACAACTTGGAGGAACCCAAAAACTAATTAAACAGGGCAAACAGTCCCTTAATCCTTACTGACCAACATTCGACCTTTTGGCATGGGTCATACTAATCCTATTGTTTCAGGTTTGTACCTAAATATTAACTAGTCTTGTTTCTTTACTTCTCCTGGAGCCACGGAGCCAGGAAAGCCTTTCTGTCAATATCAATGGTTAATTACATTTGTTAGTTATTAATCACGTAGGCAGAGAAAATCTCTGCGAGCATCTAGTTTGGTTCTCCTAAAAGTTTGATTATAAATAATTGCTGTAAAATAAAGCAATGGAGCCGTCAACCTGATCCTTGAAGCCTGCATGTTGTTATTTCTCTCCACTGAATAAGGCTCATTGCACCACACAACCTGACATACAGTGGTTTTCTGCTGACATTATATCTTAACCTATAAAACCAAGTGTTAACCGTTGGAACTGGCTATAGGTTGCTATGCCTCGCCCTACTTGCCTGCACTCACCCTTCGTGCAAACGGCCGATCTGGGTCCGCAGGTCAACAAAGGATTGAGAAAACAGGCAGTGGGGCAACAGCCCCACAAACGCGAAAAAAGGGAAACAACTTCCTTTCCCAACATTCCTTGCGCCATGCCGCGCCAGAGCCAATCAGGCAGAGAGGCTCTCGCACGGCGTGGCGCAAGGAACGTTCGGAAACGTGCCGCAGCCAATCAAAAGAAACCCGTTTTAAAAAAATGCAGCACAAACACAAAGCACAAACCCATAACTACAAGCCCCAGCGTCCTGCGTGCCATGAGCACGCAGAACGCTGAGGAAGCCAGCGCCCAAAAAATAAAACAAAAACACCGGGAGAGCAAGTCCGACAAGACGCGGGAACCAAAGCCCCCCTCCCCATCGGCGCCTGAAGCTCCTAATCGGAGTTTTCCCTTTAATATCACTGGGGGGGCGGGGGTGTTGTGCTCCCCCTCTCTACTGGCTTCCCTGGGGTTGAGAGGGTTGGGGGGACCAAAGGAGCCTGTCTCCCCAACCCTCCTGACCCCAGGGGACCCGGCAGAGAGGGGATTCCCCTTCCACACACACACACATGCCCCATTTTAAAGAGAAGAAACCAAGCGGTTACTTCTCTTTAAAAACGGAGTTGGGGGGGATCCCCCTCTCCGATGGCTCTCCTGGGTCCGGAAGGGTGGGGGGGAGAGACCCCTTTTCTCAACCCAACCCTCCCAAACCCAAGGAAGCCAGCAGAGAGGGGGATCACAACCCCCCCCCCACTGATATTAAAGGGGACTCCCCAATTGAGATTTCCCTTTTAATATCAGAGGGTAGCCTGGATTCGATCCCCTCTCCTGGGTCCCATGAGTCTGGAAGGTTTGGGGGGACCAAAGGAGCCTGTCTCCCCAACCCTCCTGACCCCAGGGGACCTGGGAGAGAGGGGATTCCCCTCCCCACACACACACACGCCCCATATTAAAGAGAAGAAACCAAGCGGTTACTTCTCTTTAAAAACAGAGTGGGGGGGGAATCCCCCTCTCCGATGGCTCTCCTTGGTCCGGAAGGGTGGGGGAGACAGACACCTTTTATCCACCCAACCCTCCCAAACCCAAGGAAGCCAGCGGAGATCGGGATCACCCCCCACACACACACACACACACTGATATTAAAGGGGAATCCCCAATTGAGATTTCCCTTTTAATATCAGAGGGTAGCCTGGATTCGATCCCCTCTCCTGGGTCCCATGAGTCTGGATGGTTTGGGGAGACAAAAGGGGTCTGTCCCCCAAAGCCTTCCAGAGCCAGGGGAGACGGCAGAGAGGGGATCCCCCCCATAGGACACCAAAATACACAAAAACAAACAATTAAAAACATTCAAAAATACACAAAAACAAACAAAAATAACACCAAAAAAGTTAACAACAACAAACATTTCCAAACACACCCAGCACCCAGCCAAACACCACAAAATCCAAACACCACCACCACCCCAAATAAAGAAAAATAGCCAACTCACCACCAGACGACCTCACACAACAACTACTGGAAAAGAAATGAATAAAGAAAGAGACTACTTACTGGAAGAAGCTCCACCCAGAGGCCACGAGAGAAAAAACAGTCAAAATACAAGATAACCCCTACCAGCAGCACTTGCTGCCCACAATAATAAAAAAAATTTAAAAAGACACAATAGCCCCACACAAAAGGCCCCAAGAGTTTTTCGAAAAACTATATCATCCTTTATTCTTTTTTTCATCCACAAAACCAAAACACCAAACAAAACTCATCACAGTTTATAACAGGTCATCAAAAAAAAATTTGTATAAATAATTATAGACTAACCTCTTCTTTACAAACATTAACAACAACAACAACAAAAACTTTCCAACACCATTTTAAACAGCCCGGCAACGCCGGGCAACCTTTGCTAGTATCATATATAACTTGGACCTTTCAGGGCTGCAGTTTGAGGACAACACACCCATAGCCACAATGGTTGTATTCAAACCCTAACTGTAGCAGGTGGGACTTGATAGTCAATAGGGAGCTTGTCTTTTGAAAAACCAGCGGATTTTTTTTATTTATTTATTTTGCAGGGAGGGTAGCTATTATGTTTAAACTATCTCTGAAGATGTGGATTGTATTCTTCTTTCATGCCAACTGTACTGCAGACTGGTTTTTCAGCAAGGGTTTAACTATTCTTCAGTATTGTTATCTTTGCTGCAGAGTTGTTGATGTAAAAAGCCAAAGTATGCTTTTGTTTGATTTAGTTTTACAAACTCTTCAGCATGAGTATAGCATACTCTGACACATGACTTTCATTAGTAGACCAATATATCATGTGCAGTCACATACAATTTCAGCAGGATATGCCAAACTAGATGTGATATTCAAACCTTCAAAAAAAATTCTGATATATTAATTTGGGTTATTGCTCCTGTATCTGTGATTCAAAATACCAGGAAGTGATCTGATGTTGCCCTGCAAAATTGTGCCTGTTTTGCAAGGGAAAAAAAGGACGTGCCAGACTGAATTTTGATGTCTTCATTGTCAGCAGTTGAGATGTTTTGCATGATCCTTTTTTGTGCTCACTACCATTCACAGACACCAAGCATGGGAAAATGCCAGAATCTTACTTCTCCTTTGAACAGTTAATCACTTCTCACCCAAAAAATAACACGTTCTCTAGCTATCTTGAATACAGGGCAAAACCCACATTCATAAAACTAGAGGTTTTATCTGAAGGGTTGAATTTGGAAGACATCATTTTAAGATCTAGGGTGGAGTGTGGATTAATATTCTTCTCCCTGAAAGTTCATTTGCCGGCCATAGCCGTATGCCTTAATTCAGAGCAAGACTCCTTATCTTGGGAGCACGGGCTTTTCTGGAGAAGAGTTAGATAAAAGATTGGACAATACATTCCTGAGCTGCTTCCTGACTGACTGGGCTACATCATGGTGTAGCATAACAATAGCAATGGATGCTTCCCTGTGTTAAGGTAGACAGTAGCCACAGATATTTCCCTGAGTTAAAGTAGGTCAGTAAAAGCCAGAGAAACATATGCTACTTTAGATTAGAGACCCTTTCCTATAGTATAAGGATGATTTAGAAATGCTTAGCAAGAGGGCCACTCTGTATCCAGGGGCGGCGACCACCTCAGAGTCGCTCCGCCCACAGGCAGGGGAATAAAATCTTTTTGCCCACCCCATTTCGAGGCTGGACCACCACATCACGGGCTCGACGTGTCTTTATTTCAACTTAGCAGGGTTTCCCATTACAACATAGTGGTGACCCCAACGTGATTCTTACCTGAAGCCACGACGTGATGTTCCAACGCAACTAGCGCAGACACGGAGCTGCAGACAATCGCACGCTCAGGCAAGCTACTGGCAAACGGGGCGGACGCGTTCCATAGCCAGGGCAAGTCAAAGCTCGATCCTCCACAGCAGCAGAGACTACAGCAACGGCAGACTGCCGCAACACTCCCAAAATTCTGACGACAGCAACGGCAGACCGCTGCAATGATTGCTAGTCCATTGTCCAGTACACTCATTTAGGGCCATCCTGCCAGACGGCGCGCCCACTCATTCCACGGAGGGTAACTTCGGGAATTTCAAGGGGCAGGATGGGGGTCAATTCATCCGTTAGGCAGCGAAGAGCTAGCGGATTTTATCATGTATCAGGAACAATGGACCCAGAGATTTGGGACAGAGCAGGGAAATGCCTTAAAGAGGAACCCTGAGCATCCACTAAAATCATAGGGGCTTGCAGCAAATGTAGGCAGATAATTGCAGCAGTTAGTCCAGCCTGGGTAGAGACCAAGAAACCCCCAGTTTATGTAGAACCATCAGCCCCAGCGTGTCTCTACCTGACCATCACTTTCCAGCATGGGGGCTTGGAGGACTTTGGAAGCGCAGGCACTTCCTGGGCAGTCAGGAGTCCTTCCCAACAGATGATAGAGGCAGAATTATGCCAGGGGGATTTGCCCACCGAAATTCAGTTGTTGTGTCCAGTCTGCTTAGAGGCAGACACACTTTCGGGCAAATAGACCACCATCCACATGCCCGTCCCATACAGGTTGCTTGCGGAGATCCACAAAGTCCCTACGAACACAGGGGTTCAGAGCAGATTAACTAGGGAACTCAGGAAGAGAGCAGTGCAAAAAGGGGATAGATCCAAAGGTGCTTGCTATCAGTGCGGGAAGGTGGGACACTTCAAAAGGGAGTGCAGATCGAGGCCAGGCAGCAAATGGGGAGGCACCCCCCATGAGGGGGGGAGACTGCTCTTCAAATGGCCGCCCAGATAAGCCCACTACCTGATGCCCACAATGCCACCACGGCTTTCATTGGGCCAGGCAATGTCTGAATTTGGGAAACCGGCCCGCGGGCGTGCCTCTAGCCCCAGTCCAAATAGAGGCAGTCCCCACTCTGGCAGCGCCAGAGGAAACATCCCAGCAATAATTACCCCATCATCTCCAAAGCACAGGCAGAGACCCAAAGGCAGCGCAGGGTTGGACCTTGAGTGCCAGGCAGACATTACATGCAACCTGCCAGGCTTGGTCACCTTACTTGACTCCCAGTACAAAGGACCACTGCCAAAAGGCACAGTTGGACTTGTCTTGCCTCAAAGTAGCGCAGGGAAAAAAAGGATCTTCGTGATCCCAGAAGTCATAGACTCCAATTACATCTGAATCATCAAAATCCAGCTGTGGACATAGCTGCCCCAGACAATTAGCAAAGGGGATTCAATAGCACAATTAATTATGGTTCCTTAATTCGCCCACATGTGCTAGACATGCCTGTCAACCTCTGGGGAAGGGACATCTTACAGCAGTATTGAGCAATGCTTACTTTCTAGTAAAGCTTACTTTTGAGTAAAGCTTACTCTCAGGTAAAGCACGGCCCTTCCGCTCAAATGGTTAACCGATGAGCATAGGTCAAGCAGTAGCAGATTGTGGGGGGGAAATTGAAGGCATTAAAGCAGCTTGTTAAAGAACAGCTAATTTCAGGGCACATTGAGCCATTTACAAGCCCTTGGAACTCCACAATATCTGTCATAAAAAACAAGTCCAAAAAGTTTAGATCGGATAGGAAGGTAACTGAACTGGAAAGGAAACTAACTTCTAAGAAAAAGCCCAGAGTGTCTGTAAAAAGCCACCTGAGAACAGCCAAAGAAGTCTGGCAGTGAGGAACCACTCCCTCATGAGTAGAGCGAAGAATTGCAGAACTGGGGAGGGGGATGTCCCCAGGAAGAAATGTTTTATCTAAGGTTTGAATGCGTGATGTGTGAATGAATGGTGCACCAGTGTGACTGAGAGTTGTTCTATGTTTGTATGGTTGTGTTATAATATTGCAACATTAAAAGTTAGATGCCAGGTATTGTGTTCTAGAAGTCATAAGGAAGGACAGTTAACTCTGTTCATGGGGTAGACACATTGCTTTCAATGGGAGGAAGAAAGTCGCCCCAGCCCTGATTCATTCAAGCAGCAGGCTGGGGAAGGAATGAGAAAGACGTCTTTGTTTCTTGGCTGCTGGCCTGGCAACATAAGCCCCAGGGACAAAAGAGGAAGAAGGAGGGGGAAAATTCTAGCCCAAAAAGGGGCAAAAGAGACCCCCCTCCCTCTCAGCCAAGCCTGCCATTGAAGGTGCAAGGGAGGTTTTTTTTTTCTTCTGGTTAAACCGCAAATTCCACATTCTTAAGCCTGCTTTGCAATTAGAGCTGTTACAAACACACACAGCTAATTGGAGAGTGAAAAATGGGAAAGCAATTGATTCATATACATTAAAGAGACTTGCGCTGGAAGAGTCAATTTTTATGGCCTCACAAACCTGAAAAATTGTCTCTGAGTATTCTCACCCAGCAAGAGTGCTATAAAAAAGGGGAAGAAATGTTTTAAGAATATAGTAAAGTCAGAACGCCTGAAATTGAGGTTCTCAGCAGGTAACATTACAGATTCGAATTTTGCATTAAGTATGACACTGGCACTTGAGTTAAATAGAATCTTGATCAAGGTAAAATGTCACTAACCCATTACATTATGAACAAGCCTAACAACTAGGATTTATTCCCACAGCTCTGCTATGCCTAATCCCTTTACATTACATAAATAACACTTTGATTTTTGCAAACTTCTCTCCTAAGCGCCACATTTCAAAGGCAATTTGTTTTCCTGCAGTCATAACATGCCTGGAACTAAGTTCCAACCTCTTTGTGAATTGTGTAGTGTTTTTTCCACAGCCTCCTTAGTTAATTAACTCTTCATTGACAAAGATTGCTATCTCTTTTCACAGAAACAGGAACTTAAGGGAGCGTTACATTCTCATTAACTGATAAGCATTTGCTGCATGCTTTCATCATTAGAGCAACACTGTATGCTTCATTTTAATGTTTTTTAAGACTGTCCTTTTAGTTTGTTTGTCCTTCTATTCTAATTGCTGATATATTGAACATTTACAGCTTTCCCTCGAGACATGCAGGATTTCACTAGAATCCCTTACTTCTTGATCTAACATTCTTGTTTTCTGGCAGACCTTCCTAGCAATCCAGAAGTTCTGCATCTAAATGGCACTTTTTACAATTCCAGGTCAAGCAATTGTGGAATGAGTTAACCTACACTGTCTTTTCTTTCAGTTAAAAGAAGGGGGGAAGCCCCCCTGGATCATCAGCTAAGGCGATAATTACCTATAAGTTAAGGCGATATTTACCTATAACTACAAAAACTAACTCTCTCAGACTTATTATTTCCAAGGCTGCTCCCGCAGCCAGCTTTTATCTCCTCTGCAGGTTCATTTCTGAGGCTCAGATGCCAGAACCAGGAGATGTTAGACGGCAGTAGGTCCCAGCCAATATCCAAAACGCAGCAAGCACAGATATCAGCCAAAGAGGATGATTTTAGCATGCTTTTGCCCCAAGGGGGGAGGATTTGGGACACACACATACATACAGGCCACTTGGTGTTGCCCACCAATTGGGACTTCAAAGGACATCTGCTCAGTTAAACACACAACCTTGCTTTGCTTTTACTCTTCAAGTTACCAATGGACATTTTGAGTTAGACAATAAAATCTGCACCAAAGGACAATTGGGAAATTCATAGCTTTGTCACATGTAACCCCACTTCAAGGAGCAGCGTCAAGAGAAGCAGCTGAATATTTGTATATATATTTTCACTATTTGCTTGTATTGTCTTTGCATATCTTTGAATTCTTTGCCTTTGTACAATCTCAACGTGGGATTTTCAAGGGACATATATATTAGATTGTGAATTTTGCACACACTCCGTTGCATATTACCCTTACATCTGTCACACTGATACCACCCCTTGCTAGGTCATATCTTCGTCATGGGTGGAGGAAAGTAGCCAAACTGGGCCACATCTACACAAAGGTTGATCATCCCAAAGTCCAAGAAATCCCCCTATTGTAATCCTTTAATTACTTTGTGTTTTCTTATGTCCGTGCTAATCACACACCCCTATGTGTGAGGAAATGTTTGCATAATTGCCAGATAAGCCCTTTTTGCAGGGTAGCTAAGGACTATTTCTATCACTGGGGGAAAAAGGTAGCTCCCCCAGCAAAAGCCATCAATCACACCTCATCAGTCATTGCCATGTTAAACAGAGGGCAGGCTGAACTGAGCCATGTGGTCTTAGACAGCCGCACAGCAATCGACTATTTGCTGCTTTGACACCATTTGGGTTGCGAAACTGTCCGGGACATGTACTGTCTCAACTTGATGGATATCTCACGCAAAATTTAGCACCAGGTAACCAAACTTGACACCTCAGTCAAGAAGACATAGTTGGGCTAGCACTGTAGTCATGGGTCCCCTGGAGGTGGGTGCAGACTGGGCCCTTACCATAATCATCATCATAGCAGTGGGGATTATGCTTTGCTGCTTTACGCAGTGCATTTCCTCACTTCTGTCCATATGTGCTTCGTGCCAGAAGCCAGGAGGAAACCTTACCCCAAAGCAACTCCCATCTCATATTCAGCGAGCCCTCAGTCAGGCGGCATTAAAGGAATAAAAAGGGAGAGATATGGATTGCCCACGTTAGCGGAGAATCCTATGAATATAAGATTAATATTCTTCTCCCTGAAAGTTCATTTGCCGGCCACAGCCATATGCCATAATTCAGAGCAAGACTCCTTATCTTGGGAGCATGGGCTTTTCTGGAGAAGAGTTAGATAAAAGATTGGATAATACATTCCTGAGCTTCTTCCTGACTGACTGGGCCACATCCTGGCTTAACATAACAATAGCAATGGATGCTTCCCTGAGTTAAGGTAGACAATAGCCACAGATGTTTCCCTGAGTTAAAGTAGGTCAGTTAAAGCCAGGGAAACATATGCTACTTTAGATTAGATACCCTTTCCTATAGTATAAGGATAATTTAGAAATGCTTAGCAAGAGGGCTACTCTATATCCAGGGGCAGCAACCACCTCAGAGTCGCTCCGCCCACAGGCAGGGGAATAAAATCTTTTTGCCCACCTAATTTCAAGGCTGGACCACCACATCACGGGCTCAACGTGTCTTTATTCCAATTTAGCAGTTTTTCCCATTACAACAGTGGAGTACCAAATGTACTTAGAAATAAATCCCACATAATTCAGTAAGGCTTTCTTCTGAGTAGACTCATAAAATAATACAGTTTGAGTGTTATTGGCAGTTACATTTAATCCAAGAAAAGCTGGCAACTTCACACTTATCACTATATAAGCAGTGTACTATATGCCCCTCAACATGTATTATGAAGGGTGCTAGTTACTCCAAATGCTCTTGATGTTGACTATTGTTAGGCAAAAATTATTTGAGACAGTGATGCTTCTAATACGAAGAAGAAAGAAAAGGTTAGATTGGAACAAGTTACATTCATTAAATTTGTCTCATCAGAGATGATCTCATTGCAAAGGGTCCAAATCTGGCAGCCAGACTATTAGTAAATCCTCCTCAATCCTTTTAAAGCAGGGGTGCCCAAACCTTTTGGGTCGTGGGCTAGTCTCATGGTTCAGCAAGCCAGTCATGTGGTTTCTTCCACCGGAAGCAGAAGTAAAATGTGCCTTGCAATCTGTTTTGCAACAAGATGAGATGGATTTTAGGCTGCCACTTTCTCTGTTTAAACCAGGGGTGCCCAAACTATGGCCCATGGGCCGGATCTAGCCCCCAACATCAATTCATCCCGCCATCGCTGCCCTCATCGCTCCTGGAAGCAGAAGTAAAATGTGCCTGTTTTAAAGGCTCTCCGGTAGCAAGCACTGAACATCTCAGGCACAATTTTGCAGGGCAATGACAGGTCACTTCCTGGTACATTCTCATTCTTAAGAGATGTGACTATCAGGGGGTTCCGGGGGTCCTAAGAGGCTTTGGTGGTGACAGTGCTGTGTATGATGCAGTCCACCACAACTCCCTCCTTTCAGCCTCTGACAGCCTCTGCCAAGAACCCAGACACCCTGATCTTACCCAGCCACCAGGAGTGTGGTAGCATGGATGTAGCAGTAGCAGTGTGTGGTAGAAGCAGAGAGCTAGGTGCCAGTGCTATGCCCAAGTAGAAGCCAACAAGGTAAAGTCCCAAAACAGAACTTTATTTTCTATTCCATAAGGCCCAGTTGCTACCATTTAGGAAAGAATTGAAGACATGGTTGGCAAAATGGGTCTGGGGGCCAGGATTGTCAACAAGCTTCCCTTTTTGGCTCGTCTGAGGCTTCCCCCCTCCTGTAATTAATTTTTTAAGGTTTTTGTAGATTTTCTATTTGTTTTTAGATAATAGATGGCACGGTGGTGGTGGTGGAAATATTGTTATGTTTTTAAGGTTTTTAAAAATTGTTTTATCTGTATATTGGTCTTTGTAGGAATCGGGGCCGCAGAGGGCCGGAGGTCCCGGAGGAGACTGATCAAGAAACGATACGAGGCAGTATGGAGGAGGATAAGATCAGTAGTTTATTGAGGAAAGGCTGCAACATATATAGAAGGAAAAGCGCAACGGTGGCAAAACCATCACCTGACAGGAATCACATCACCTGTTTGCTTGGGTTAATTGGGAATCTCACTGGGGAAGTTAATTAACCGGGATAAACATTGACATAGGGAGCACCATTGTACAAGGATTAGGCAGGGGTAAACATGGCATCTATTTGTGCCAGAGATTAGATTGAGACTCGGAGATGAGTGATTACTCTAATGGGTAACAGAGTTAGATATTCGTCTCTCTCAGCAGATCCGCCGTTCAGGTCAAGGAATTGGGTGAATCAAACCCTATCATTTATCCACCCCCCTTAATTTCTCTGCCCGCAGACGCCACGAGCCAGGAGTTTTCTCTACCATGGTGGCCTCTGCCAGGGCCGTTCCATGCCCACCGGGCGTGGGAATTCCACATCTCCCCTTTAAATTTCATTTAAGGACCTGACCGGCGACTCTGCGTAGGAGAGGCATCAGCTGCTGAGCGGGAATGACGCTTCGGGGTTCCTTCTTGGGGCGGCACTTCAATATCAGTGAGGGGATACATTGTGCAAAGCAGCATAATGCTATGCCTAGTATAATCACCCCCACAACCACCTTAAGTACCGTCTGGAGCCACCCCCATGGGACCCACGACCACATCCAGCTCCACAATGAACTCCACCAGGCTCCCCATGCAGAGCCTTCTCTGATACCCTTGACTATGGTGTGGAGGTCTGTGAGCTGACTCTGTACCCTGCGGGAATTGTCGGTAAGGTTGAAGCAACACATACCATGGACGGATTCGCAACCCAAATGATGGAGCAATAAGAGGTAGTCTATGGCCGCTCGATTGTCGAGAATGGCATGGCGAAGTTCTGCCTGCTCCTGGTTGAGCAGCGCTATCGCTGTGGAGGTATGGTTGATGGCTTTAGCTAATCCGCAAGCCAGACGACCGATCCTCCGAGCGTTGCCGACGGCTAAGGCCGGCACGCCAACTATGCTGACTGACAACGAGACATATTCGGCTGGACTTAGGACTCTAAAGCTGCTATCACATGAGCTGTCTAACTGGGTGGTGCGAGTGTGCCTCATGGGTGCAGGAACATCTAAAACATTTGAAACATTTGTGCTTGGGGTAACCATATCCTTAGTGGGGAGCAACAGTGTCAAACGACTAAGGCAACATGTGGAGTCTGATATATTTGCAGGAATGTAGTTGAAAGTATACTGATTACATGTAAAGAACCAACCAGATGGTAACGTAACATGAACATACATAGAGCCAAGTGTCTCTGGTTTATCACAAGTCCAATTGCTGCTGCCGGTGCCGAGGCAGCGGCGCTGGGTTCGGCCGACTGCAGTTCGGGCTGGCCGCCACTCGCGGGGTGTGAAGAGTGGCTGCGTCAGCCGGCAAAGTCATGGTGAGCCGCAATCCCCCCCAGCGAGCGTAGGCTGCAAAACTCGCAGGGAGATGCGGTCCAAAAATCCTCTTCAGCAGCCAGTCGCCACCCCTGGCGTGCGCATCTAGAGTGTGGCACACTGGGATGAGACAGGTGCTCAGAATTGAGGCAGAACCTGCGTCCTGCTTCAGGCAAAAATCGGACTGGTTGACGAGACCCGCCAACCTTTCCCACAAGTTGTAATGCATCCGGGCGGAGAGGTCTCCGTCTGGTATCAGCCCGTTGACCCCAAATGGGGCGGCCTGAACGCCTCCCCCCACAAGCAGGGAGAGGATCAGGATGGTGAATACTGCCACGGAGTTGGCATTAATCTGGGCAAAAACTGCGGCCAAGAAGTTCTCCGGTGTCGGCTCCCTCTCCTCGCGTCGGAGGGCGTCCTGGGCCTCATTGCAAAGAGCCTTGATCATCCCCCAGGTGACCTTCGGCGCCGTCCTCTGTGGCCGCCTCCTCCGACGGGTCCTCTTGGTCAGGGTGAGGTCCTCCATCTCCGGGATCGGACTCTGGTCTGTCTGGGTCCACGCCATGTGATTCCAAGTGAGGCTTGACGCACCGAGCTGGAATCCAAACGACACCTGTAGGAGACATAACTGCAGCATACCCTCTCCCCCAGGTTATGAGCGGCGCCGGGCCCCTCCAGGAAGGGTCCGGTGGCACTCGGTATCGGACCATCGGTCGCGGGACAGCTTCCGAACGGCGGAAGTGCTTCTCCTGCGGCGTGCAATCCGAAAAAACATTAAGGTGATTGTACGTAAACAATACCTTATTCAGACAATGCTATGCCTGAGCCTGTGACTTGGGGAGGGCTGGTGGCTCCCCCCTTTCTGTTTGTTTGTCAATATAGGACTTGAGCGTCCAATTGACCCGTTCCACAATCGCTTGCCCCTGCAGATTGTAAGGAACGCCAAAAGTATGCTTGATATCCCAAGTGGCCATGAAGGTCGCCAGCTGCCTAGAGCTGTAGGACGGGGCGTTATCGGTTTTCATGTGCCGAGGTTTGCCCATGGCTGCAATGCAGGAAAGGAGGTGCTGCTCCACGTGGGAAGCAGTCTCCCCTTTCTGCGCCGTTGCCCAAACGAATTGTGAAAAAGTGTCTATGCAAACGTGCATGTACTGCCATCTGCCAAACTGCGGGACATGCGTGACGTCCATTTGCCACACCTGATTGGCCTCCGTCCCTCGTGGGTTGACCCCCCACGAGGGCCCCCCCGGCGCCCCTGCACAATGCTGGCAAGAGCAAACTATGCCCTGGGCCTGAGAGAGTGGCAAATTGAACTGTCTGGCGAGTGCTTTGGCATTTTGGTGAAAGAAAGCATGGCTCTGGATTGGCGTAGTAAAAACACCCAAAACTGAACGTTGCTGAACTTCCTTTGCCGCCGCGTCCGCTCTGCTATTGCCCGCGGAAATCGGACCCGGGAGGTCCTGATGACTGCGGATGTGGGCAATATAGAGCGGCTCCGTGCGGTTTCGCAAATGAAATTGAGCAGTGAGAAACAAACTAAGCAAATTCTTGTCTATCGCGGGAGTGATGTATGCTCCCGGTAGACTGTGAAGCAAATTCCTAACGTACATGCTGTCAGTAATGATGTTTAAATGTTCTTTGGCGAAGGTGCGCAAGGCAAGGTTCACCGCTGCCAACGCTGCCCGCTGCGCGGACTTTTGTGGAAGAGTTAACAGCGTGCGCCAAGCTTGGCCCTCCTGCCAGGTCAAGACACCATATGTGCGACCACCATCAGTAAAAACTGTCCTGGCCCCCTGAAGTGGAACCAGCGAAAGCAATTCAAACAAGCTGACTGTCTGCGTCTGAAGCGAGACAAGTCTGGGGTCCTTTGGCAAGTGGTATGCCAAGCACCCAGTGAATCCCTCCAGGGCTATTGGAAGCGAGTCACTGAGCTGCATTAATTGCTGAACTTGTTCCTTGGTGAACAGGACTACGATTTTGGCCAAATCATGCCCTGAAATGTCCCTAGCTCTCAGCCTTCCGCGGTAGACCACCGCGGAGACCAATTCTTGGGGAGGAACGATGTTTCGTGAAGAGGTGTTCGGAAGGTACACCCACTCCACGATACTCGCCCCTTTCTCGGCATCTATGCCGAGCGCTCCAGTGAACATGGATCCTGACCGTACGATGTACAAATTCAAGATCGGAGCATATGGCCCTGGGGTGATCCTATCTACCCATCGCTGGCTGAGAACTTGGTTAACTTTCTCGAGAGCTAAGCGCGCTTCTCGAGAAATTTTTATCCGGTCTGCTGGCTGCTTACCTAATGTTAGCAGCGAGAAGAGCGGTTTCAAAAGATCCGTATCCAAACGAAAATACGGTCTGGCCCAATTGATGTTCCCTAAAACCTGCTGCAATTCTACCAGGGTGACTGAGTCCTGTAAATTGATTTGAGGCAAAACTGGTGCGGCGAAAGAGCGGAGAAGCCGATGACCCAAGTATGAGAAGGGCTCGGTTCTCTGCACTTTCTCTGGGGCAATGAGTAAGCCTTTGTCCCCCAGGCTGGCCTGGAGGTCAGAAAATATTTCGCTGCCGAGTTGCGGCATCGCGACCAAGATGTCGTCCATGAAATGGCAAACTATGGCTTTAGGGTAAAGGCTTCGAAACCTTGCCAGTGCGTTGTGAACATAAATTTGGCACAGGGTGGGCGAATTGAGCATGCCCTGTGGCAAAAATTTCCACGCGTAACGCTGCGTAGGCTCACTGTGGTTCACAACCGGCACCGTAAAGGCGAACCTTTCCCGGTCCCGGGGGTCTAAGGGAATTGTATAAAAGCAATCCTTGAGATCTACGACCAGGATCTCCCACCCCTCGGGAATCATGTTCGGATTCGGGATGCCGCATTGAAGCGGACCCATTGGCTGAATGCATTTATTGATCTCTCTGAGATCGTGGAGGAGTCGCCACTTCCCCGACTTCTTCTTAATCACAAAAATTGGCGAATTCCATGGACTGCTCTATGTGTCCTGCGTCTAGCTGTTCTTTAACTAGCTGCTTAAGGGCGACTAATTTCTCCCCCACTACCGGCCATTGTTCTACCCAGACCGGCGCGTCGGTGAGCCACTTAAGTGGCAACGCCATTACCCAAAGGTAAGCGTAGCACCGTACTGCTGTAAGATGTCTCGCCCCCAAAGGTTGATGTGCACGTCAAGAATGTGCGGCCGAATTACCGCCGTGCCGTCAGCCTTTGGAATAGTGACTGTCACCCACTCTCGGCTTCTAAACGCTTCCTGAATGCCGCCTACCCCCCACACATCGGAGACCGGCTCAATGGCCCACTCCCTTGGCCACTGGCCACTGCTTATCACGCTCACATCTGCTCCGGTATCTAATAAGCCTGAGAATATTCTATTATTCAGAAATACCTCGATAACCGGGCGCTGTTTCCACTCAATGTTGGTCTCCACTGTCGCTAAGACCTGGTATCCTTGTACTGCCTCACTGGCGCTCGAGCGGTCCTCTGACCGGGACTCGGAGCTGTCACTGAGCCTTCCCTGGCTATCTGCTGGCGAGTGACAAGGAACCATGATCAGTTGCGCTAAGGTGTCTCCTTTGTGAGTTGTCTGGGGCAGGTGAGTCCAAAGCTGGACTTGGAGAACGCCTGAAAAATTGGAGTCAACGACTCCTGGAATTACAAGAATTCCGCGTGCTCCAGCTACACTACGGGGCAAAACTAAACCTATAAAGCCCTTGGGCAGTGGACCCATGTACTGGGAGTCCACCAGATAGACCGTGCCTGGCAGGTCACATGTAACGTCCGCCTGACAAGTCAAGTCTAACCCTGTACTACCCTTGGGGCTGGCCTGTGCCCTCGCGATGCCTGGAGTGGGACTGGGATCTAGTCTAGCTCTGGTGAGCTCTGAATGAGGGAAGCCTCTGTTTGGACCGGGGCCAGAGACATGCCCGCGTTCCGGTTTCCCGAATCCGGACAGTCTCGGGCCCAGTGGTAGCCTCTTTTACACTTCGGACACTGGGTTTTCGGAGCCTTGGAACGGCCGGACTTTTGTCCGCCTCCCTTGGATCGGCACTCCCTAGCGAAGTGACCAACCTTGCCACAATTGTGACACGCTCCTTGGGTCTTTCCCTTTGGTCTCTTACCCCCTTGCACTGCTGCCGCTAGCAATCCCATCTTGTAGGATTCTGTGCCAACGTCGGCGCAAGCTCTAATCATGTCCGTAAGGGTCAAATCCGGACGATTGCCCAGGGACTGCAAGATTTTACGGCAGTCTAGATTGGCATTGTCCTTGGCTAACTTCATCATGAGCTCTTGCTGGGCCTGCTCATTGTCAATCTGCCTGCTAATTGCTTCCTCCAGGCGATTGATGAAGTCCATATAGGGTTCCTGGGCTCCCTGCTTGATAGCGGTGTAATTTTTAGCCGCTTTGCCAGTTGCTGGGACTTTGAAAAATGCCCTGAAGGTGGCCTCGGCCGACATCTGGAGAGTGGCAAGAGGCAAGTTGATTTGGGCATCGATGGGCTCGAAGGCACCTGAACCATATAACTGGTCAGGAAGTACTGCGCCTCCCATCCTGGCAGCCCTCGTCTGCGCCTCTAGGCGAAACTCGCTGTCCCAAATTAAATACTGGCTAGGGTTGAGCATCATCTGCATGACGGCTTTCCAGTCATGGGGAATCCACATGGTGTTCTCGCACACTTGCTGAAGCGTGCCCCTTGTAAAATGACTTTGGAGCCCTGTTTCTGAGATGGCTTTCCGTATGGCCATGAGAAGCTTATACGGAACTGGGGAATGAATTATCTGTTGGGCGCCTGTGAGCGCGTCCATTTCCATGCGGATAGGACATATCTGACTAAGCTCAGCTAGTTCTTCTGCTGGCAACTCCCCCTTCCTAATCTCCTCTTCAATTGTACGCTGAAGGGGACTTTTGGTAACTCGGGAACCCGTTGCTGTCAGAGAAGCGCCTGCGCTCCTCATTCCTTGCATTCCATCGGTGACGTCTGCAGCTGTCACCGAGGGAAAGCTCCCTACGCTACCCTGCCTAAATTGGAGTGACGGATAGAGCGCCGTAGGCGCCGTTGGCTCGGCTGGCGCTTCTGGCAGATTTGGGGGTTCTTTGGCCTCTACCCGGACTGGCTCTATCTCCGCTAAGAGCTTCCTACATCTTCTCCATGTGCGAATTACGCCTCCTGGAGCTTTCGGGGGTTGCTGAATGCAGTCTCCTATCTGATCCCAGAGCTCGAGGGTTAACGTACCTACTTCTGGGTAAAGCAGGCAGTGTTCCCCTAGGTACACCAAAAGTCTCGCTAGCTCACCGCTGTGAAAACGCAAATTAAATATCCTGGCCAGGATCTTGAACTCTCCCTCACGAGTTCTTTGGCTAGCGGATGGACGCTGTCGCTGAGGACAGGTCCCCATATTACCTGCGATGGGTCCTCCGAAGTTTCCTCCTCGGGACGAGTCGACACGTCTTTGGCAGGCAATAGGTTCTGGCGACGTCGCTTCTGGGTAGAGCTCGGAGCGTGGACTGCGGCCACGGGCCCTCGGTGGCCACTGCGCTGTCAGGGGCTCACAGCTGCCCTGAGCGGAACACGTTTTTCCCTTTGGCGCAAGCCGCCGCGAAAGGTGGGAGCAAGCTGTAGGATGCCTCTTTGGACTGCCTCACCGCAGGCCGTCCCTCCAATTGGCTGGCTGCTGGACGGAGTGCCGCGCTGCCCTCCGGGATGATTCGGACACGGCTCAAGCGCAGAACCGGACCGTGTGATCACTACTCTGAGGAAGACCGCTTGCTTACTCACGAGTAGATCACGTCGGGGTCACCAGATGTAGGAATTGGGGCCGCAGAGGGCCGGAGGTCCCGGAGGAGACTGATCAAGAAACGATACGAGGCAGTATGGAGGAGGATAAGATCAGTAGTTTATTGAGGAAAGGCTGCAACATATATAGAAGGAAAAGCGCAACGGTGGCAAAACCATCACCTGACAGGAATCACATCACCTGTTTGCTTGGGTTAATTGGGACTCTCACTGGGGAAGTTAATTAACCGGGATAAACATTGACATAGGAAGCACCATTGTACAAGGATTAGGCAGGGGTAAACATGGCATCTATTTGTGCCAGAGATTAGATTGAGACTCGGAGATGAGTGATTATTCTAATGGGTAACAGAGTTAGATATTCATCTCTCTCAGCAGATCCGCCGTTCAGGTCAAGGAATTGGGTGAATTAAACCCTATCATTTATCCACCCCCCTTAATTTCTCTGCCCGCAGATGCCACAAGCCAGGAGTTTTCTCTACCGTGGTGGCCTCTGCCAGGGCCGTTCCATGCCCACCGGGCGTGGGAATTCCACAGGTCTTAGTGTACACCGCCCAGAGTCCTTTGGATAGGGCAGTATATAAATCTATTAAATTAAATTAAATTAAATGAAGAAGAAAAGCTGTAAAGAATAAACAATCCATGTACCTGTAGAGAATTAAATCCCCAAATCCCAAAGTCCATAGGGCTCTTTTAGATCCAGAAATGTTCATGAAATATTGCAAAGAGCCAATAAGTCCATCAGAATGTCCATAAACCTGTGGAGCAAAAGACCTCCCCCCCCCAAGTCCATCAGTCCATGAAATGGCCAAATATCAGTCCAATATCCATAGGATGGCAACATCTTAGGTTAACCCAGCAAAGTCCAAGTCTCTCAGCCATCCATAAGATGCGTTGGGCAGAGAACATCTCCAAGATAGAATCCAGTCCAGTCCAATCTCATTGGATTACATTCTGCATCCTGCCTTTGGGGTGTTCCCTCCAACCAATTTTGGGTCTCAAAATCTCTGGTTTATATAGACAAAATGAGTGGCTACCCACCCTTAGGAATGCATTACATAATGGGATTACATAATGGTATATTCCCACTTCACAGGTGTTCCCTCCTCCCTTTGGAATTCAATGACCTCATGGGGCATTCCAGACTCTGCAGGTGTTCCCTCTTTCCTTCCATGGAATGTGTTTAGCTCATGGAAAAGCACCTGGGCTCCCATGGGAATAGAATTGACCTCTTCCCTCTGATGTCACTTCTGGCTGACAGATACCTGGTGTTGACCTAATCTCTGTGGAATCTGAGATATGTATAAACAAAAGAAAGAATGCAGACAGCTGTGCCACAGTTTGTCCAGCTCTAGCAAAGCAAGTAGCTATGGCGACCCCTAGGATCATAACAGTGACATTATTGGTAGCTTTCTGTCAGAAATATAACTGGTGCGATATTCTTCAATTAATTAAGGATGGGAAGGATGTGTGTGTTGCACAAATCCGTTGCAGCCAACATCTGCGTACAATGTCACAGAAAGTGTCTATTAAATAAGTTTGTTCTCCCATGCAACATCCATCAGTGCAAGCACTGAAGCCATCCCAACCCACTGGTTAGTATTCCTCTATAGATTACACCCCATTCATTGCCAAATCTTTGCTGGAATGACTTTTACTCAACGAGGCACATTGGCCAAAACAAAATAGCAGTCTTCTTCCTAGCTTAACCTGTTCTGAAGGAGTGTTATGGTTCTTAAGTGCTGTTTTATTCTTTGAAGAAAAAGCAAACCCCTCCCCAGTAAATTTGCATCCTTTTGGTTTATTAGATCTGCCCTTTAAAACCCTTATTAGAAAAGTCTATTGGTAAAAGCAGTCCATGACAGATGTGAAAGTTTTCCTTTTGTCTATTTTTAGCAGCAGCTGTTTTTAAAGCTTCTTTCATCCTAAAACTAAGTCCAGATGAGTAAAGTTTAGCTAGACCATTTTTTTCCCGGCAGCAAGTCACTCAGACAACCAGATTTGTGCTTTGTTTTGACTCTCCAGACTAAACTGCTTGAAATTAATAGTATAGGTATGTCTCTTCCATATGTTGATGTCTTTGGAAAACCCATAGGATATTCAGAATGGATAAGTATTTTCTAATATGCATTGCCTATTTTTCCAGGATGTTCTTCCTATATTTAGTTTTCTATCATGGAGAACTACCTCAAAAACTATCTAATGCACAAATTGTGCCAAAAGTAACAGTTCTATGCATACTTATCTAACAGTAAATCCACTTTAACTTAATGGAATTTATGAGTAAATATAGTGGTCCATGGGGTTGTAAATGGTTGGACTCAACTGTGCGACTAAACAACAACAAAATAGATTTGAGCTGTAAATTTGTATTTTCTCTTTTCCGAGTTTCCCAGCTGAACATTAGATCTTCTGCAACAATAAAAAATATTGACCATCTTTTTCAGAATGTCTGGTTATCCAAGACAGTGCCAGAGAGCAACCTGTGACTTTAATCCATGAGTTGGCAACCTTTTAATGTTGGGGGCCAAGTCACGCTCCCTCAGACAGTTGAGGGGGTTGGACTGGTGGACCCCCACCATAAATGCAGCAGCAGCAAATGGAGCGTGGGCCTGATTTGGCACCACAGGCCATATTAGGCCCACAGGCTGTAGGTTGCCGACCCCTGCTTTAATCTGTAATAAATTAAACTCCTTTCTGTGGTCCTTCTTTAATTCTTGTGATATGTCCTGACAAACCCAAAATATGAATGACAGTAATATACTTTTGGTGCTGGTTAACCATTCTCTTTTTCTACTATCATAAAATTCTATCCAATTTTATGGTATGGCTAGAAATAAACATTCCATTAAGGTTGAACAATAATTCCTGAGAAAACTCTATCTTTTCTGCTTCTATTGATATACCGTAATCATTTAGGCTTCTTTTTTCATCCTTTATTACCTGTTGTATTTGTAGTGATTCACAGACTTCAATTTTTTCACCCTAAGTAAAACTTATTCACATCACTTTTGGGGTGTAATTCTTACTAAAGGTCATTATTTATGTACAGCGATACCTCATACGTCCAAACTTAGTTCCACAAGTTTGGACTTTTTACGGATTTGGACTTTGTATGAGGCATGCAAAATCCTAGCCGCGATGCAACATACAACGGCCAAATCCTTGCCACGATGCCTCGTACAACGTCATTTCCATAGAGATACATTGTACTGTAACAGCACAGACTTCAGGGCAAAGTCAAGGAAACAGGCAGGAAACTGACAGAACTTTAAGAAATCATTGTCTAAAGGCTAAATACATTACAAAAACATGTCAAACAACCCTGATTGTCCAAGAACCTGAAGAATGCTGCAAAAATCCCAGGAATCCTTCTAAAAACTCTGACGAAAAAATCCCAAAAAATCCAAAATCGTGCTCAAACACTCTTCGCCTCATGCAAAACCCACAAGAGCAATGCACACATGCATCCTGCCTTTTATACTGCTCAGGCACAATGCAACCTGGGGAAAACCCCAATGCCTCACAAAGTCTCAGCGATTTTGCATGGCAACTTTTTTCAAGGAATTAGGTGATGTTGTATGAATTCGATGTTGTACGAAGCGGACTTTGTATGAGGTATTACTGTATTTTTCAGTCCAATTATTCTAATTCAGTTTGGGTCCAATCTATTAACAGTATTCACAAATTATGTCCTACTATCTTGTGCTAATAGGCAAACCCCATCTATAAAGCTGGAAGGGAAGATAAAATGCTAAAAGAATGGTGTACACAGAAGGCGAAGAACATAAACTGCTCTCATTAATTACAATTCATTTAAATCCTATTGAGTTACATCCTCCTCTCAGCAGGTAGAGGCAATCAGTGGAGAAACTACCCACAGAGATACAATTACCTAGTTATTGTTAGTGATTAAAATACCTCTAACGGAAAAATGCTATAAATTGCACCTTGTACTTTCAAGCTGGCTTTGTTGATGTCGTCTTTCCTATGATTTCATAGTTATTTTCTTAGTTAGTCATAGGGTCTTATCCTCTTGCTGTTGAGTCATTGTTCCAAGGGAGTCAAATCCAAAAAGTATACACACTGTTATCCACCTCAATATCTAGCACTTTTATATGTTTATGTTTTATCAAGAACATAAGAATTGCTCCTCAATATTTGATATTAGCAATAAAATTGTTTAGCCATTAGTTCCCCACCTCAACTTTACCAAACCAAATTCATAAATTAAAATTAATAGAGCACACACACACAAATTAAAAATAAGTACAATCACTTTTCTAGTCATAATACAAATGTAGTATTTTAAAAGAAAGCTCACAAATAATTTAATGTGAAGGATGCTGCTGCATTTTCTTCACAACTTGGGAAGTCCTAAATTTGAATGATGAAAATGTGTAACGTATTTTCCCACATATATTAATTTTTAATGTCTACAGAATATACAATAGGATATTTCTGAAATTATTCACCTTCACTTACAAAGACCCCTTAAAGCCATTGTTGGAAAATATTCACACACCCATTTTGGGAAACAGTTCTTCTGGTCCAGATTCCTACTCAAAATTTCTGTCCATTAGCCAGGGTGGCTAGAGAGGCTTGATCACAAGCATTTTGAGCAGGGATTCTCAGCCTGCAATCCGCAGCACCATTTCAAGTGCTCCCCCACTGCCTCCACCACACCAGGAAGTGCCATGTGGTGGAGGAAGGGAAAAATGGCCATCTGGCCCCCGAAGCTGTCTGGGGGAGCATGACCCGGGCCCCGGCTTAAAAAGGTTGAGAACTCCTGCCTTAAACCTACACCAGTTGAAAAGATATACCACCTTTGTTGGTAATGCTCCACCTAAGATCAGGAGTGAAGTAGCAGCAGATGCTGAGAGAACTAAGCAAGAGAATGACCCACAACACCCTCTGAATGGATATGTGCCTCAAGTCCACCAGCTCAGATCCAGGAAGAGCTTTATGGCAAGAACAAACATTCTTGAGGGTACACAAGAGCAAAACCAAATTAGAAGATGGAGGAAGGAGCTCACTGGGAAAGGAACATCATTAAAGGTGTGAGCCGCCCAGAGTCTTCGGAGTTGGGTGGCAATATAAATCAGATAAATAAATAAAGCTGAAGCTCTCGATATCCCCTATGTCACCTGGAGGGGTTGGAGACCCTAAATGCAAGACCAACATGCTCAAGTGGGGACTGCTGGTGGACAACACACGGTGTGAATGTGGAGAGACACAGTCTGGCCCATTTGCTGGTGTGCTGATTGCTGCCAGAGACATGTACCGATGAAGACTTGCATTTGGGCAACGACAAAGCGAAGAAAGTGGCTTCATTTTGGCAGTCCAGTGTGTGGTCAGGACACGAAAGAATTTGGAGGGTATCAGTTTGCCTGCTGGCTCTTTAAACAATAGCTTTGACACTGAATTCTGTTCCTAGACCCATAGCCTATAGTGAAATAAAAAGGGGGCAAGGCACCATGCATGTAAATGCCTGCCCAATGTGCCTTTCATTAGGAAACAAACATAAGGCAGGGTAAACATCCCAGGAAAATTGATGGCAAGCCTATCCTTGTCCTGCCGGCTTAAGAGTAGGGGGATGGTCAGGGTGGGTTGCCCTGTTGCCCCAACCATGTATTAATACTGTGAAAAACTCAATGCTAATCAAATATATGTACTTTAGAACTCTGAAAAAAACCTTTGCAACTCAATTTTAAAGAGATTGCAGAGTACAGAATCTCAAGGTTTCTTTATGTACAGTATTGTATTTGTCCAAATGGAGTAGCCAAAGAAGCAGAACAGGAAATAATTTACACAAATAGCTGCCAAGATGTCTATAACTTGCTACTGGAATGCCAGTACCACTATTGCCAAAAAAATTAAACTGAAGTTAGGATATGACTACTGCTAACATATACAAACTTCTGGATGAATGTTCAAAGCAAGTTTCTACTGAAAAACGTGATATTTGAACAAATGAAGCATACACTAAAACTAATTTTCCTGATTTATCTGTTAGTCTTCACACAAAAAATCCTCATACTGTAATAATAATAGTAATAATAATAATAATAGCTCAGGATGCCCGATTGAGGCTCCTTTCATGTCCCAGTGCAGCCCTCGGGGATCTATACCCAACCTTCCAGTCTCCAAACTCAGCGTGTTAACCACTAAGCCACTGGGGTTAGCATTCTATTGAAGCTAAAGTATTAAATAGTTTTCTTTAATTACATTTGAGCTAGTTCGACGGTTCTTTTTATCACAAGTCAGTAATGGCAAACTGTATTCACTGAAGAAAACAGCTTGCCTATTATTATTATTATTATTATTATTATTATTATTATTATTCCAGGTCTAGGCCAGATGTAAAACTGCCAAAATGAAGCCACCTTTTGGTGAGTTTTGTAGTTCCTTTCGCCTGACCTAGTGTGAGAAAGATTAGCCAGCCACACAAGGTTGCCATTACCAGGGTTTGCCCGATTGTGGTTCAAAAATACCACAATCTTTGAGGAGGCTCTTTCTGTGTGCCCCAGCCTATTATTAATCTATGTACTGATGTCTGCAATACATTCATGGGTTTCACAAGGATTAAAATGTGCCTAGACAATATGAATTGACTATGTGCCCTACAATACTTCAGCATACTTTGCAAAGTGCAGATGTGGATCCTTCCTATCATGCTTAAGAACATTTTCTTTCAAGAATCATTCCTCTCCCCTCTACCTCATTCTTTTAAACAATCTGGCCAGAAAAAGTCCCACAGTTGACATAACAACTCTCTTGCTACTTGGGAATGGTCTACCTCAGGGGTGGCCAACCTTTTTGCACCATGAGCCTGACCATGCTCCTGGAACAGCTGAGCGGGCCGGACCACTCCCCTGGAAGCAGGCGCATTTACAGCTGACGTAAATGCGCCCACTTCTGCGTTTACGTCAGCCATGGGCATGTTTACACATGCACATTTTACGGCTGATGTAAACGTGGCCAGTTCTACTTCCGGGTGCAAAGGAGATGGCGACGGGCTGGCTGGAATGGCGTTGCAGCTTGGGTACAGCCTGCAGGTTGGGAACCCCTGGTCTAGCTGAAAAACTACAGTGCCAGAAATATTATGCATGTAGTTAGGTCATGCAACTGGAATTTCCTTTGTTCACATGTTTCCCCACTTTTGCTCCAGAACATCCTGCAAACACTCTCAAGGTACAGATTCTTAATAACTCCTTTATAAGGAAAGAAAGCTCTCGTAGATTAAAAAATAATTGTGAGTACATACAGTGAAGTAGAACACAACATAACTGCAAATGTAACATTTTATACTTTAGACATATGAATCCCAAGAAGAAAAAAGTCACCCACTTTATATGTATAAATATTTATTCTCAATTTAAAGACTTAATTTGCTACAAAGTTACACATCTGTTTCATGTTGTCTTGCTATGCACATCGGTTTCCCATACTGAAGCTACCTCTTCTGTTGTTTTATTCCCAGTTTGTCTATTAATGATGCTAAATCTGCAACTTCTAAGTCATCAGCATTATTTCGAAGTTTGGTAAAAAGAAATCCCCAGAGAAACAGTTACAAAGATTTTTAACACAAAAAGTGAATATACAAATGCTGAAAAGTGATGCTGTGGAAAAAAGTGCCTTAGAATTTACTATACATTTTTGCAGTAACTTCATAAATTGCTTCCACATGCAAGATAAACTTTATTACATTTGGTGTAAAACATTTATACACATTCTTTACATTTTGTACACAGTTCAATGGCTATACCATAACACTGTATGGAATTTTTGAAGGCAAGCAAAGAGAAAAACAAAGAAAACAGATAGAAAAATATAACTGAAAACATTACAATGAAGAGCATTTTGAGCCAAGCTTGCATTCTGGGATTACAATTTTTTTTGGTGGGACTTCATATTATTTGGACAGACTCAGCTTCCTTATTATTCTAAATGCTATTAAACATGTATAAATGAAATGGCAAATAAGTTGATAGAACATACCAATCACTTAGAATGGGTAAAATAAGAAGCTGTGTCACTTCTAGGCTAAAGGTTAATTCAAGTGAAAGTTGAATTTGGCACTATGGTCTGTTGGTGGCAATATGTCTACCTTCAGTTCAGGCAACCTTCCAATAGTTCAAGCATTTAGCTCACTGTCAGCATAAGGGGTTGTCTGGCACCTCGGGCCGAAACCAAGCTTTCCCAACAGTTCTTGTTTAGAAAACAGAGCAACGCTTATCACCATTACAGAATTAAGTGTTTTATAAAAGCTAGCTCCATCATTTTATGGAGACTTAAAGCATATCAGGGATCTCAGGGCAATCTCTTATCACATTAGTAATTAATTGACATGAGTGACTAATGATGCTGCACATGTGGTGAGGGCAACAGTGACTGCCCCTAATACAAACAGCACTGGATATCACTGGGAAGTAGCCAAATGTGCACAGATCAAAATTACTAGTGAAATAACATTTTGTTTGCAATGACTGTCTTCAGATCCAACCCCCCACCCCACCCACCTACTCCCCACCCTCACAAGCCACAGCCTTCAAGTTTTCAGGCATCTCTTGTACAAGAACAGGATAATAAAAATTCTAGCAGGGCAAAAAGTCCATTTTCCAGAGATTCTATTCAATGTGTGTAGCAAAGAAAGAACCAACCTCTGTTTAACAGCACAAACTTAACACCAAAATTTAATTATTTTTTAACTTGGATGCTGCGTAGGATTTCGAGAAATGGGATAAATAAAATAATTTTAGCAGAAAATCTATACATCTACCAATCCTTTCTTATTAAAGAATATCTGTTCAGATGAAACAAAGTACTTTTGAAGAACCAGATGTATTTTTTCCTCTTTTGATTGGCAACAAACCATGTGGCAAATGAACACCTATCACAGAGAGGCCTTCCCAGCTTTGCTTCAACAGAAAGGGTGAGCATTCAAAATAAAAATACACATAAATATCCAAGGCATTTAGGCTAACAAAGTAAACATCTGACGTTTTCACTTTTTTGCATCTTATTTTTTGGGAAAGAAAGGCTTTTAGTTGGCTAACGTTCCTTGTATTTGCACTGTCCCCACCAAAGATCATAAAAGCACTTTGGAGTTGTTCTTCCTTATTCAGCAGCATCTACATCACTGGAAAGCGACTAAGAGCCTGCCTCAGCTTTTGTGCAATCTGAAATAGGCAAACATACACTGTGCATTAGTGTGAAACTCTGCATATCCAGAAGACATCAACTGTAAGAATATGCATTCTACACATTTACTATACAATATTTTATACATTGATTCAGAAATATGTTTTACTGAGTTCAGTAGGAATTACTGCCAGGGAAGCTGGAAAAGAACAATATGCTTAATATTCAAAAACATTCCACTTTAATATTTAGGATTTCAATTTGACTTAGAACATATTCTAGTACTCTTAAAGACTGTTGTACCAGCATGCTTTTATTTGTGATATGTTCTACAAAGAAACAAACTAGATGATTCATATATATCAATATGTGCTGTATACAATGTGCAAAGAAATTTGCTTAGTAACCTATCTGCATATTAAAAGTACAAGATACAGTAAAGCCCCAGCTTACATATGCCTTGAGTTACATACAATTTGACTTACATAATGATTTTGTGCTAAAACCATATCCCGATTTACACAATTTCCTATGGATTTGCTTCGAGTTACATAAAAATAATTTTTCTTATCGGTTTGCTTCGAGTTACATAAAAAACTGACTTAAGCAAAAGCCTACGGAATGGACTTTTGTCGTAAGTAGGGGTTTTACTGTATACAGTTCATGCTTATGCAACTAAAGTAGCAATTCTTTCCAGGCAAGTAATTAAAGAGTTTCCTGAAAACAATAATGCTGACTAAGTCCAGTATCCTTTTGCACCAGGTGTACAGTGTAATGCTTTGGTTGTGGATTTCTGCAATCTTTGGCTAGCCATTGTGTAACTCAGAACTCCCCTGCATTTTCAATTAGGTTAAGCTTGTGCAAGATGTTACTGGAGACTTTGGTGAAGCTTTGAAAAACCCCAAAATACACACAATATAGCACTGCATAAATGGATCAAAGCAAGAAGATTCTGGCCTAGGCCTTTTGTTTTCAGAAAGACCATTCAACAAAGAGGCACAGAAAATGTAGCAATAATGAGGAATTGGGTATTTTCACACAAGCCCTCTTCAAAAACCTGTTTATCAAACACCATCAGCACTATGAAAAGTAGTACCTTACCACTTATTCACATCAACCCCTGTTCTCCACACACATTTCTAAAACTTCGATTTACTTAAGATATTATTTGCTCTTTTAGGTAAGTACAGTACTGGAGTCTGTAAACAATCGAAGTTGATATCTGTAAATTTAAGCAGCCACATCTTCCTGCCACCCCCCTCCCTTTACTGGGTTGAGGTTGAACCCCTAATTTGACTGAACATAAAAACATCATCCGAAATAGCACAGAGATGTTTCTCAACACAAGTGTTCTTTTCATCTAGTTTCAGTAGCGTATCACTGCCTGCCATGCTTTCCGCTTTTAAACGTTTAAGATGTTCTTGGGATGGAAAGAGGGGCAAACTTTACATTTGAGAAAGATGTCGCCACAACTATTATAATAAACTGATACTATACAATTGTGTTTCTGCATATTTCGAAGGTACAGAAGTGTAAATGTACAGAGAAGCAAGCAGAACAGCTGCACACCGCTGAACTAGTATCCTTTATATAAGAGGAATGAAAGAATTGCTAATGAAATGCCAAATACATCTCATTGTGCATCCTAGCCAAAAAGCAAGTGGCAGCTGCACACTCCTCTCATGCAAAGTTGTGTACAGGAATAATTAGCAATGCCAAGTAGCATTTACTAAGGAGAAGGGAAAATGTCTCTTCACAGTCCTGAATTTAAAAAATAAATGTGTTTACTGCAGATGGTTTCTGAAATAATCACAGCCAAAATCACTATTTATCTGCTTTGTCAACAAACATTTCAAGAAAGCAGTGGGAAATCAGGAAACAAAAATTAACACTTGTTCTAGAAGAGGGCATGGTTTCCAGACAATGTGCAGCTTACCGTTTCATAGAACTCTGCCTGCTGTTCCAGGTACAAGCGCATCACACTATTGTAATCATAAATCCGGTTACTGTGAAAGTGATTCATCTCCGCTGTTAAACGAAACCCAAGCTACATATTAAAGTCTGACATCAAAAAAGTATATTTTGCGTATGATTTAGCAATCCAAATGAAAGGGTCAAATTCACACATTATTGAAGTGGCACAGTTTCTGTCTTAAACCTAAGTTGTTCTGTCTGCTCACTCAAGACGCAAGCTACTAACAATGATAAAGATGGAAAGAGATAATAAAGCATATGTTCCTGAACAAGAACTTGGTGGCACCAATTATTCTGTTGCAGATGTCCATTAATGAAATTTTGAATTCGAGTGCTTTAGTCCTGTGAATTAATAACTTCCAAAAGATCCTTTCATTAACAAGCCTGCTTGCACCTTGCAAAATAAAGACTGTGGTACTTTGTTAAGCTCATCCAACTCTTCCTTTTTTTCCTATTATCTTTCAACCTAGCATTATTTGTTTTCTTATATGTTTAACATTTGACAGCCATAATTTAGCCAGTTTAACTTCCAGTGAGAATTTAGGCTTCATTTGATACAGAATCCACTTATTTGTCTTGTTTTTAGTTCATAATATCTGCGAAAAGTATTCCTCTGACAACACATTTGGGAAAAGTCCCCTTTTTATCCTATTTTTTATTGTAGTGTATTATCTTTTTGTATTTATGTACTGTATTTATCACAGAGAGAGAGAGAGAGAGAGAGAGGGAGAGGGAGGGAGGGATGGAGACAAATATAAAACATTTAAAGTACAATTAAAATAGAAAAGTTAAAATGCCAGCAATTTCACAAAAAGATCATACATTACAATAAAAATAATGGGCTACCAACAACAAAATATTATGCTATACTCTAATGTATCTCAGGAAGTGGGTTTTGAGCTATGAATTCACAATACAGGTAAAACTTGGAAAATCAGAAAAATCGTGCAAATGTTCATTCAGTAATGCAATTTAAAAGGTGAAACAAATATATGAGATAGACTCATTACATACAAAACGAGATAGTTCAAGCCTTTGTTATAATATTGATGCTTATGGCTTACAGTTTATGAAAACCCAACCTCCTAATCTCATGTACCCCATAATCATCACATAATCTCATGTACGCTGTACACCATGATAATCACAATTATAACGAATTAAGCCATGACATATCTCTCTTTGCATGTAGTGAGTCTATCTTATATACAGAATTTGTTTCACCTTTTAAGTGAAATGAATGAACATTTGCATGATATTCTAATTTTCCAAGTTTCACCTGTAAATCTTGAAGTTTGAAAGATGTGATCATATAGTGTCTTTCCACCCTTTCTTTAAGTCATTTGTTTTATTATAACCAACAATAAGGAATACATCATGGTGATCACTGTCAAAATGCATCAGCTCAGGTCTATATTATTAATGTTAAGTGAAATGGCACCTAAGGGTGGGCGATACGGTGGGCAGTCCTAACATCAAATCTTTTAATCCAATTAGCTTTGAGGCTCTGATAACGGCTCCGCGCAAATGCAGATCCCATAAGTGGGAATTCACGGACTACCCAAAGGATAATAAGAGAAATATGCTTCCTATAAATGTCTGCAGAAGCAGACAGTGTTAGCTCTTTGGCTTTGAAACAGAGATGAGCACTAAACCCTAGAGTCGGATACAACCGGCTTTTGATCAAGGGAAACCTATTACTATTTTTACTATTCCTTTCCATCATTCCCAGTTAACAGGGGAAAAACATGACAATAAACATCAATACCTTGTAGTGCATATGACATGGTACCTGCACGCTTCACCATGTTTTGCTTATCCTGTGGAGTAATTTTGCTAGTAGCAACTAGTTTATCACCTTCCTTCACTTTTTCTATTGCTCCCTGTTAAAGGCAAAACAACACACTACAATTCAGATTACAAATTTTCTAAAGGCAGTGCACACCCCTATTTTAAAATCTAATCCCTTGGCTTTAAATGTTTCTGCGTGCATGCAAAATTAACTAAAAAAGGTTCTCTTTGTGAAATATAAGAGGATAAATATATCTTTCTACACAGATACACATGGGGGACTTTCCAAACCTCTGTTTCTTGTTGGAAATACTCTTCTGAAAAACATTTACCATTGTTACACATTATAGTGGTCCAAGTTCTCAACTCTCCCAGGGGCTGGATGTTTGTGGTGGGCTGCAAGGACCAGGATCGCATAGATCAGGGATTCCAAACCTATAGTCCGTGGGCTGGATCTGGCCCCTGATGCCAATTCATCTGGCCCACACCACTCTCGCCACTCGTGGAAGCTGAGGAAAACATGCATGCACACAATTCTGCCGTAAATGACCCGTGGCTGTTGTAAACACATTTACAACAGCCACGGGTAATTTACGGCAGCGTTCTGCACTTGTGCGTTTTATTTCCACTTCCTGGTGGGAAGAACCACGTAATCGGCCTGCTTAGCTATGTGACCGGCACACGTCCCATAAAGGTTGGGAACCCCTTCTATAGATGCTGCTGTCAGGAGTTGCACCATATAATTAATGACTGGAAGGTGAGGGAGTCTATCATTCTTATTTTTGCCAACCATCAGAAACACTTTTAATGACTAAGTTTCAGCTCTTCCAATTTACTTCACAGACATCATTTTTAGAGAACTATGTAGTGCATGCTATGCATCTTTTCTGATCTTTTTACCGATGCGTTGGAGACTTTATAGGGTGAAGATAGTGGTGATTCCTCCTTCTACTGGGGCTACTACTTCAAAGAAGTTGATCAATGCAATTTAAAAATCTTCAAGTCACCTTGTCAAACTAAGTGTTTGTTTGTTTTTCAGGCCACAATAACACAATAATATTTTCCATTCAATTCAAGCATATTTTTATGGGAGGAAATCAATCGGGAAAACTTCCCTAAGTAGAAGCTACCAAAATGAAAACAACTATTCAATGAAGCATCAACAAATTCCCTGATCACCTTTCATGTAAACCTTACTCCAAAATAATCTTCATGAGAGATTCAAATATTATTTTAAAAGTTTAAAATTGACAGTTGTGACACTTAACACTTGCAATAAAACAATCAATATCTATCTCTTTAAAAGCTATAGTAAAAAAAGATCTTCTCACCTTATGAGCTCCTATGATATCTGGGAAGCAACCAAGAAATCCTTTATATTCATGATTAGTTTCCATCAAAAAATGGAGATCCTTCTTTGGCTGATAAAGAAAAAAAATACTCAGTAAATAACTTGCAATACCATTCTGTAAGACCTCTGCGATGAAATAGAAAATCGTGAGATTTTTGATGGAGTGGGGAAAATAAATTTAAAATTCTGATTATTTAAAGAATTTTATCTGTGTAGGAAACCAATACTATACTTGAAAAGATTGGCATTTCTTTAAAAGGGAATTATTTAGATTGCAAATGCAAGAATTTCATAATTTCTGAGTTTATAACAGAATGCATCTCAAACTATATTTATTTTTTAATCTTGGGTGTGCATGACTTTGTACCACTAGGGACGATTTGTGCATTCTGGAAAACTCTTTAATTTGCAGCAATCTATTGTGGCCAGCAACATCATTAGCATTGCATAGACAGAAAGAACAGGTTACTGTCATTTATGTGATTAGAAGCAATAGTTAGATTAAGAAGGGAAACCATGCATGTGGCTCCTAGTTGTGCACACAGACCATTTTCCATCCTAGACACACAAATACAGAAGCCTTTAGTTGAGATAGGATTTTGGTCATTAGGCAATGGCATAGTCTTCTTCAGTGTCTAGGACAGACATCAAACTGCCAAAATGAAAGCACCTTTTGGCATAGTCACTCAAAGTATTAGATAGCATTCTAATATTTTCCTCTTTCTAATACTACAGAGTAATCACCTGTTCTGCCACAAGGTTAGCAATTTCTTCATATGTTTTTCCTGCTTCTGTTATTGCTTCATTGAGGTCAGACTCTCCTAAAAACAAAAGTTATACAGAGTGTTTCAATTAAGTAAAATGAATATTTAAACAAAATCATAGCTGTACTACCCCTTGTTGCAGTTACTGAACTTTAAAAGAATTTTTGTTGGCATGAACTCTATATGCCATCAGTGGAAAAATGTGCATAAATATTCATAAACCTAAACCAGTGCTTAGTATAAAATCTTATTTAAGAATTTCCTAAACTATAAAAATAAAGGATCACCCAGTCAGTGAAGGAAAATATATGCTATTAACTACAGGTGAAACTCGAAAAATTAGAATATCATGCAAATGTTCATTCATTTCACTTAAAAGGTGAAACAAATATATGAGATAGACTCACTACATGCAAAGCGAGAGATATCATGCCTTAATTTGTTATAATTGTGATGATCATGGCGTACAGCGTACATGAAATTATGTGATGATTATGGGGTACATGAGATTGGGGGGGTTGGGGTTTTCATAAGCTGTAAGCCATAAGCATCAATATTATGACAAAGTAAGGCTTGAACTATCTCGCTTTGCATGTAATGAGTCTATCTCATATATTTGTTTCACCTTTTAAGTTGCATTACTGAACTGAATGAACATTTGCACAATATTCTAATTTTCCAGGTTTCA
Source organism: Bradypodion pumilum (assembly GCA_035047305.1). Classification (NCBI taxonomy): domain Eukaryota; kingdom Metazoa; phylum Chordata; class Lepidosauria; order Squamata; family Chamaeleonidae; genus Bradypodion; species Bradypodion pumilum. Next base: position 98,356,085 of record JAWDJD010000001.1, read on the forward strand.
CCTGTATTTCTGTACTGGTCAGTACTATGATGATGCATTACAACTATAGCTCCTTTTTTAGTTTTGATTTCTTTTCCTAGTTTTGCCTCTACCACTACGTAATGGATTGGCACTTGTAAGAAGAAGGCAGGTGAACACAGGCACAACAATTATTGGAGGAAAGAATAGGCCACAACTTTACTAATTACAGTAGCTGTATCCTTGGCATGGAATTGGAATTGGACACAGAGCGCTGGGAGATCTGAGTGTCAACCTAGTGCTACGAACACCACTATAACAGTCAGCTGAAGTAAACCCTGACAACCGGTAAGTGACTTCTTGCTATTAGAGGGGTTCAGGCCAACCTTCGAGATTCCTGAAGGGCAAAGTCAGTGTCCGCTCCTCCTCTGGGTCCAAACCAAAAACTCATAGCTCCTCCTCAAAGCTTTCATAAAAATTATGCTGAGATTGGCAAAATCCAACCATATACAAGACATAAACAACACAATACTTGAAGTAATACTCAGAATCAACATAGAGAGAAAGAAAGGAGGAGCCTTCTTTCAGTCACTCCTCTTACTACTACGTCAGAGAGATTAATGTAATAAACCCCATTTACATGAGAAACTCCTATTGTGCTAACATTTTCAAGGCTGTCATGTATAAAGCCAGTGTTTTCTTAAACACAAAGCAGAATGATGATGTAGGTCACAAAACTATCAGGAGCTGACTGTGTAGACCAGTCAATGTGGTCCTGCTGTGCTGCATGGAACTTGGGAAGCCAGATAGATGCCTAGGTCCTGTATTTTGTTGTTGTTGTTGTTGTTCAGTCGCACAGTCGATTCCGACCCTTTGCGACCCTATGGACCATCGTTCTCCAGGCACCTCTGTCCTCCACCATCCCCCTCAGTCCTCCCAGTTCTGTGCCCATTGTGTCTACAATACCATCTAGCCATCTCATCCTTGGCCTCCCCCTTCTTCTTTTGCCCTCCACCTTTCCCAACATCACGGCCTTCTCAAGTGAATCCTCCCTTCTCATTTGATGCCCAAAGTACTTTAGCCTCATCTTTACTATTTGACCTTCCAATGAGCAGTCAGTGTTGATTTCTTCTAATATTGACCTATTTGTTCTCCTCGCTGTCCAGGGTACCCTCAAAACTCTCCTCCAGCACCACATTTCAAAGGCATCTATTCTTCTGCGTTCAGCTTTCCTAATTGTCCAGCTCTCACATCCGTACATTACCACTGGGAATACCATTGCTTTGACTATTCTAATTTTTGTTTTCAAGGTGATGTCTCTGCTTTTCACCATGTTCCCCAGGTTTCTCATGGCTTGTCTCCCAAGAATCAGTCGCCTTTTTATTTCATGGCTGCAATCTCCATCTGCAGTGATCTTAGATCCTAAGAATGTAAAATCTGTCACTGCTTCTACTTCTTCCCCATCTATTTTCCAGGAACTGATAGGGCCTGTTGCCATTATCTTGGTTTTCTTGATATTGAGTCTCAAGCCAGCTTTTGCACTCTCCTCCTTCAGCCCAATCAAGAGATTCTTTAGGTCTTTCTCACTTTCTGCCATTAAGGTGGTGTCGTCTGCATATCTCAGATTGTTGATGTTTCTCCCAGCAATTTTGATCCCATATTGTGATTCCTCCATCCCTGCGTTGCGCATTATGTGCTCTGTGTATAAGTTGAATAAGCAGGGTGACAAAATGCAGCCTTGTCTTACTCCTTTTCCTATTCCAAACCACTCTGTCATTCCGTGTTCTGTCCTAACTGTTGCTTCTTGGTTCCTGTACAGATTTCTCAGGAGGCATATGAGATGCTCTGGTATTCCCATCTCTTTAATCACTTGCCACATCTTGTTGTGATCCACACAATCAAATGCCTTAGTGTAATCAATAAAGCAAAAGTAAACTTGTTTCTGGTATTCCTTTGTTTTCTCCATGATCCAGCGTATGTTGGCAATATGGTCTCTAGTCCCCTTGCCTCTTCTGAAACCAGCCTGCACCTCTGGTAGTTCTCTTTCCACATGCTGCTGAAGTCTATCCTGTATTATCTTGAGCATCACCTTGCTGGCGTGTGGGATGAGCGCTATTGTTCGATAATTTGAGCATTCTTTGGCATTGCCCTTTTTTGGGATTGGAACATATACTGATCTTTTCCAGTCCTGTGGCCACTGTTTTGTTTTCCAAATCTGCTGGCATATTGAATGCAGTAATTTGATGCCATCATCTTTTAGAGCTTTGAAAAATTCAACTGGGATACCATCATCTCCACTAGCTTTGTTGTTTGCAGTGCTCTTTAGGGCCTTTATGACTTCACTCTCCAGGATGTCTGGCTCAGGTTCAATTTCTTCATCATTGTGGCTATCAGGAGTGTTGAGTTCCTTTTTGTAGAGTTCCTCTGTGTACTCTTTCCATCTTTTCTTAATTTCTTCTGCATCAGCTAGCTCCTTTCCGTTTTTGTCCCTTATCATGTTCATTTTTGCTTTAAATGTTCCCTTGATTTCCTGGATTTTTTTGAAAAGGTCTCTGGTTCTGCCTCTTTTGTTGTTTTCCTCCATTTCTTTGCACTGTTCTTTTAGGTAGTTTTCCTTATCTCTCCTTGCTTTTCTTTGAAATTCTGTGTTCAAAAGATTGTATTTTTTCTTTTCTCCTTTGACTTTTGCATTCCTTCTTTCCTCTGCTATTTTAAGAGCCTCATCAGACAACCACTTTGCTTTCTTACTCTTCTTTTCTTTTGGTATGGTTTTCTTTGCTGCTTCCTGCATGATGTCCCTCATCTCTGTCCATAATTCTTCTGGCACTCTATCTATTGAGTCTAAGCCATTGAATCTGTTCATCACCTCCACCGTGTATTCTTTAGGGATGCTATCTAGGCGATATCTGTCTGGTCTCTTTGTTTTCCCTATTTTCTTTAGTCTAAGCCTGAATTTTGCAATCAGTAGGTTGTGATTTGAGCCACAGTCTGCTCCAGGTCTTGTTTTTGCTGACTGTATGGAGGTTCTCCATCTTTGACTGCAGAGTATGTAATCAATCTGGTTTCGGTGTTGGCCATCTGGTGATGTCCATGTGTAAAGTCGCCTCTTGTGTTGCTGGAAGAGGGTATTTGCTATGACCAGTGCGTTCTCTTGGCAGAACTCTATCAATCTTTGCCCTGCTTCATTCTGTGTTCCAAGACCGAACTTGCCTGTTATTCCCTCCACTTTTTGATTGCCTACTTTGGCATTCCAGTCTCCTAAAATAATTTGGACATCATTTCTTGGTGTTTGTTCTATGAGGTGTTGTAAGTCCTCATAGAACTGGTCCACTGTGGCTTCATCTGCACCCGTGGTTGGTGCGTATATTTGGATCACAGTAACATTGAAGGGTTTGCCCTGAAATCTTACTGACATCATTCTGTCATTTTTGAGGTTGTATCCCATTACTGCTCTTCTCACTCTTTTATTGACAATTATGGCTACTCCATGTCTTCTAAGGTTTTCTTGTCCACAGTAGTAGATGTGATGGTTTCCAGAGCTGAATTCGCCCATCCCTGTCCATTTTAGCTCACTGATTCCCAAGATGTCAATACTTATTCTTTCCATCTCATTTTTTACCACTTCTAGTTTACCTTGGTTCATTGATCTCACATTCCATATCCCTATGCAGTATTGCTCCTTACAACATTGCATTCCTCTTCATTTTTAAAAAAATCAAAACAAACATACAACAGGTCAAAAATAATTTAGCCAACTCCCACACATAATATGTATTCTGAGGCTACCCAAATAAGAGGTCCAAATTTTAAAAAGAAGTGTTACCTTGATAACCACTGGTATTGAAAACCAGTGCTAAACCCTGTAAAGCTTTTCCTATTTTCTGGTATTCCTTCGGTAATGCTGAAAGAAAAATTATTTGATGTTAAAATATAATCAAGTAAAGCCACAAAACACATCAAATAACTGATTAGATAATATAGTTTGATGGTTTAAAGTTGCTTTATACAGTGATTTTTTCTCCTTAGCCCGGAGCATGCTGCATCCTATATAAACACCTAAAGTAGACCCAAGGTTACTATAGCTCCTTTGTTCAACACTGGCTAAACTGCTATGATGTCTAAGAAGGCATTCTAACACTTGTACTGTTCACCCAGTTACGTAAGGGAAAATAGGCAGCCTCTTCATTCTAAAGAGTTTGGGGTCCTCGGTTCTGATTTTGATTAGGTGGGTGGGGGTTGTTTTATTGTCTTAATGGTGTTTGTTTCACTTTTTAAATAGTGTAAGCCACCCAGAGTGGGAGTTCATCCCAGATGGGCGGGATATAAGTCCAATAAATAAAAATAAATAAAGTTCAAGGACTTTGGATAATCTGGGATTAAATTAAAAAGCACTAGTTATTATGCTTTCAAACTACATCCTGATATAGGTCAGTTAAATAGTACTCATTGTACCTACTCATGAGCATTTACTCATGTATAAAAGTGGAAGACTATTCTTGATAGTTTCTCTTTAAAATGCTGCATCTGGAAATGCAACTGACTTCATACTCTTTCTAAAGACAAACCCAGTGATTTTTAATTAGATAGCTCAAAAGACTTGGTCAGGAATGTCAATGGTCACATACACTGCGTGTCCAAATCAGACATCTGAACAATAGTTGGTTTGTTTTTCAGACGTGCTCTCAGAATAAATTTAGCAACTTTGGCATAATCTGCGAGTCCAACTGCATAAAAAAGAATTTTAGTATAGTTATTGCACACGTTTTTGTATCTGCTAACAAAATGAGACCTAAATAGTATCTCTGGTTTTATTTGATGATTTCATATTTTATATGATTTTAATAAGATTCACTTTTTAAGTCTTCTGCTGGTGTTCCTGAAGAAAGAAAAGTTGTATGCAAGGGTGTGTGTACACATACACAATACACATAGCACTTACGTCCTGTACAGCGTTTCCAGTGTTCATGGCCCACTGTCAGCAACTCCTTAACACCATCATCCATGGCTTTGGTGAACCTGCCAACTGCGTCACACTTCTGTTCACTGTGCAATGAAACAACCGAGTCAGGCACTTTATTTGCTGTGTTTACATACTGAACTTTTCTCTTAAAACCTCAAGCTAAGGAGAGGTTTCCTTGCAAATTACCTAAGAAAGACAATAAACAGGCACTTGTCTTTTATACAGACAGGTTATTGTTCAGTTGCACGAAATTTAAAGTTTGATCTGGACATGAAAGAAGAACTGGCCTAATGAAATTGTTCTTAATGCCATTAAGACCAATGTAAACACCGATCATTAATATCCCATTTGAATTACTCCTCATTGTTATGCACTAGTGTTCCAATATTGGGGAGTACTTCAGAATCTTATTTTAAATCCATGATGTTTAAATACATTTCATTAAGCACTGCAGAAGGTCACGGATGCCAGTGAAGATCTTCATGCAATAAAAAACATTAATGTTTAACAATATTTTAAAATATCTACATGTTTTCATAATGTGACAGCATTTTTGTAATATATTAAAAAAGAGAAAGGATCCAACACCTTACATTTCTATCATATCCAAATCAGGAGCTTCTGGTTCCATAGTAGAAAAGACCATAACACCCACAGTTTCATCTTTTTCTGCCTTCCTTTTGCCTGTTTTCCATTCCTAAAAATAACAATATCATAGGGCAATGTGAGAGAAAGACACTCTTAAGCAGTGTTATCTCTTACACAGCCACATCCTAAGGTACTGCCTGCTTCTATGAACTTTGTTTACGCAGGGCACTGGGCGAGGGGGACAGCTCCCAGAGTTCAGTTCACAACTGATGTGCAGACCAATAACTAAGCTTGGCTGAAATCATAATGACAGAGCTACTTAGAATAGTTTTTTGCTCATGAGTCAGGCAGAATGCTTCTTGCTGTACATTAAATGCTTTTGAAACAAGAAAACCTTTGCAAGTTAAGTTAAACGTTTTGCAGAGAGCTTTGAAAAGCACCTGAAAGGGCGTTTTGCACTATGACTTAAGTCAATAGAATATGACTCAGACATTTGTATATATTATATTTGACCTCTTGCTTGTACATGCGCTACAGACCTAAACAAAGTTGGGAATTTGGGGTGTTTTTTCTTCTAAATCACAGCTTAGAAGTTAATTAGATTTTCTAGTAAATGCCTTCTATAATAATGTGTGTTCATTCTATAAGAATATATGACAATGTTCTTAAGGCACATGGAGCAAACAATATTTATTTTATGTTAATTATGCTTCAAAAGCTTGTATTAGGTCGGACAACCTGTACTCCTTCAATTGTTGCTGGAATTAAAGTCCCAGTAGCCCAAGTTGAGAACTGATGATGATGAGGTCTAAGAGGAGTGGTAGTCCAGCAATATTTAGAGGGTTGTAAATAGCCTGTTGTAGCAACTAAATCAGGATAAGTCAGGAGTAACTAGTATTACTGAGAAAAATGGATGATATACTGTATAATGCTACCATGCAGAACAGGGGTTCTCAATCTTTACTTGCCAAGGCCCTGACCACGCCCCCTCAGTCATCTGAGTGGCCGGTCACATGGTTCTTTGCCACGGCATTTGTGCTGCATTTTTCTCACCTCCACTGCTTCCCTTGGAGAAGGGAGCAAGGGAGAAACATTTTCACGGTGATTTTAGCACTTCCAGTTATGTCAGAGCACTTCCGGCAATTTGGCCCATGGGCTGGATCCAGCCCATGGGCTGTAGGTTGGGAACCTCCTGGTTTAGAAGGTATTCTAATTTTTCTACTAAGGAGGAACGATGGCTCTTCTGTCTCTACCCTTTTTGTTATCTCTAGTCAAACGTATTTTTTATTGTTTGTGTTACCTTTTCATCACGAAAGCTAAGGAACTGCTGAAAAACTTCACTTTCTGAAACAACTGGATGACGACACATCCTGGTCATCCAAGCTTGTAGCCTCTCCATCCGCATTTTGATGAATTCTTCCTCGAAACGTCCTGTAGGCCAAAGAATGAAAGGTACTGACATTCATGGTGTTTCTACCAGGACAAGCCAGTTTGAGGCCAATTGTAAAGCCAGTTGTATCCGACTCTAGGGTGCAGTGCTCATCTCTGTTTCCAAGCCGAAGAGCCAGCGCTGTCTGCTTCTGCAGACATTTCCGTGGTCATGTGGCAGGCAGGACTAGACACCGGAGCGCACGGAACGCTGTTACCTTCCCACCAAAGTGGTCCCTATTTATCTACTTGCAATGTCTTGCTTTCGAACTGCTAGGTTGGCAGGAACTGGGACAAAGACGGGAGCTCATGCTGTCCTGCAGTATGAGTTATGCTAACAAAGACTTATTTATTAAACCTACAATGTACTTCAAGATAGGAAAGATCTACTTGGTTTAAAACATTTAGCTTCCCTTTAAAAACTGTGATTCGTTGGGGGACAGTTTGTATTAGGAGGTATACATTTTTTAACATGGATATTTAGAGGAAAAATAGCTATGAGCAAGATAACAGTGCTTTTAAAGTCCACTGCAACTTGTTTGCCAACCCAGATGTCACTAGCATTTGAACAGCCCTGGTGCAGATGGCTGGGTGAGACGTGGGAAAGGGAGGAGTGTATTTAACTCTCCAGCCAGAGATATGTAAAGAATTCTCTTCCTTTTCCAGGTGTGCAGTTGTTAATAAGACATCTGAAACCAGGAGTGTGATAATGGCAAGTATACTGAAAACTAGTCCATGCAAGACAGACATTGGCAGTAAGAAGTTTCTCTGTCAAGTACCAGGTATATAGGGTCCCAAATCTTTCAATCATTCTTGGCGGTATATACATTTAATTAATAAATAATAAAATCTTCTGTGTTTGGACATGCTACTGTGAAACCAATTGCCAAGAACATCCTTTCCCAGCTTTGCACTGTACAAGAGTTGCATTGGCTGAAATCCTACTGAATAGCTGTGTGGGCATTAACTCAGCATGGTAACATATAGGATTCTGGCCAATGTCATCAATATGGCACAGAGGAGTACAACTGGATTAGAATGTAATAGCTAAACCTCTGGCAAGGTGATAGAATTATACCTGCTCTTCACCAGTTACTTCTGGGTACATCTCAAAGACTTAGTTTTAATCTTTAAAATATCACGCGGTCTGGCCCTGATTACCTGAACTGTGACTTTACCAACTCCACAGCTTCTCCTGGGCGCAGCCCCTCCCTTCCTGGGAAGGAAGAAAAGCCGAAGGGTCCTGGCTGGCCTCAAGATTTTGCCGCCCACCCGGCAAATGGAGTCTCGCCTTCATTATTCCGGACTTCTCCCCCCGCCCACCACCACCACCATGGCCATGGAGCTGATGATGCCGTTGGCGCTGATGTTCTTGCTTTTTCCCTCGGCTTGTTAGGCCTGGAGGAAAGTGTTCTCAGTTACAGGGGGTCAGGGTTATGAGTGGGTTTTTTTTTGTAAAATAGTATATATTGCCTTTGATATGTTTTTGCTGCTCTGAATTTTGTATATTGTATTATTGTGGACCCTATTGTATTGCATTTTTGTGCTTATATTGCATTTTTGGGCTAGGGATTGTATTGACTTTATTGTATTATTTATATCTTCTGTATTATTGTATACTTATTTTGTGATTTGTAAACTGCCTTGAGTTGCCTTAGGGCAAGTAAGGCGGTATATAAATAATAAATCGAATCGAATTACTGTATTTTTATACATTCACTCCTGTACTTTCACATCTTCTGAAAGAGCTATCCCTGTATGTACTTTCAACTAAGTTATGTCGGTAGTAGCTGGCAGCATTAAGATCTGAGCATACTTGGCTTTTGGCCAAGCTACAGAATCACCTATCAAAATAGATCTTCCTGTCCATCATTCTTTTAAATCTTAGAAGACAGAAACAGTTAGCTAGCAGGTTATTTGCAGATTTCCCAATAGAGATTTGATGTTTTATTCTGCCTCTGATGTTTTAGTAATGCACCTTTCCCTGTTTTTTAAAAAAACTGATTTTCTTGAGTGCTTCAAGTGACAGAGTAATTTATAAACGTGGGAAACATTGCAATAAAAGGTAGTAACACCTAATTTGTTTTGTATATGTTGACTGCCAATATTACCAGTGAAAACTCACTTCCTAATGAAAAGTGCACCAGAGCAGAAAATAGTAATGAGGATACTGATTTTGCTGTTGCTGTTGCTATAGAAGGAGAAAAGGAATCATTAAAAATTTCCTTCATTCTCGCTAGGTTAAAGGGGGGAAATGAGCTAAATACTGGACTTGGTCTGCTTGCTAAAAGATTATATTCTCTCATACAAAACTGTACAGACGTTGAGATTTGTAGGTGAGGCGTTGCTTTCTGTCCTACTACCATAGAATAAATTTTGAAGGACATGAAAAAAAGACTGGCCATTCAGACCTTCCTCCAAAGCAGGGGTTCCCAACCCCCAGCCCATGGGCTTAATCCGGCCCGTGCATAGAATTAATTTGGCTCACTGTGGCCACCTGGGGACCTCTAGACCTCCCCCCACTGCCAGAAGTTGCACTTACCATGGCAGCGGTGCAAATCATGTAGTTTTTCCAGGGTTTTGAACAGCCTCCACCTCATCCCAGGGCGGTGGGAGGCTTTTCAGAGCAATTTCACTCCAGTTTGGTAATTTTCCGATGCTCCTCTGCTGCGCTTCAGCAGCTGGAGCAGGATGGCGAACTACTTCCAGTGCCAGATGGAGCTGAAATAGGCGCTTGGGATCCCGGCGCCAAACCAGAAAGTAGCTCACCATCTTGCTCTAGCTGCCAAAGCACAGCGGAGGAGCATCGGAAAATTACCAAACCGGAGCGAAATTGCTCCAAAAAGCCTCTCGCCACTCTGGGAAGTGGCAGAGGCTGTCAAAACCCCCGAAAAAACCATGCAATTCCTGCCACTGCTGAAAACGTAAGTAGTGGGCACAAACACGCCTCTGGCCCCCAGAGCTGAGCACGGTGGCAGGAACTGGCCCCTGGCGGAAAAACATTGAAAACCCTTGCTCCAAAGGAAGGATAGTTAAGCCACCTCCTTAATTGTCCTTCCACCAGCACACAAAATAACTTTCTACTCAGGCAGTCCTTCAGGACTGACAGACAGATATGCTATATTTTGCTATTATTTTACTGTGATAAATATTTTGACTAAGATGTTTTAAAATGGATTAATTTATTTTGTTTGATATTATAATGTATTGTGTTTAATATTTGTAATGTTTTTTTTAATTCTCGTGCTCATTAATTACAACGTACAGTAAACTCCTTTGGCAGCTGGCTGGATAGCTTAGTGGTTTGAGCTGCAGAACCAGAGGGTTGGGAGTTTGATTCTCCACTGTGACTCCTGAGAGAAGAGCCACCCACACAGTTTCAGGACACTCCCAGAAAAAGGAAAACAGCAATCTATCTATCAACTTATTTATATACCATCCCATTACTGCAAGGGCTACTCTGGGCAGTTTACAGGTTTAAAACTTATCTCCTTCCTCCCCATGAGAGATTCAAGGTGGCTCGCTATTTTAAAAAAACTATCTAACATACACCAAGATTTTAAAAAGTTAAAAACATTTTTAAAAACACTTAAAATCTCCAAGCTGAATAATGTATAATATTTGAGGATGTAAAGAGAATAGGGAGATAACAGCATCTATTAGAAGACAGTATAGATTTCTTCCCACCACAAGGAAATTTGTGATTCCCATAAAACAGTGCATGGTGATTACATGCTGAATTATTTTATTTTACCTCATATTTCATTATTTAAAAAAAGGAACGAGTTCCAACACCTTGATGTTATTGAACAGGCCAATTAAACACATAATAAAATCAATAGGAAAACTACTGAAACTGCTACAGTGCTATGTAAGCAAAATATATTTCCAGGTAATACGGATAAAAAAATAACATAGTATAGTATAGGCCTCTGATGGTGAACCTTAGCACTCCATGTGTTCTAGGACTTCAATTACCATGTCCACACTCCTGCTGATCAGAGCTTCTGGAAATTGAAGTTCAAGAACACATGGAGTGCTATGTAAGCAAATATATATTTCCAGGTAATACTGATAAAAAATAACACAGTATAGTATAGGCCTCTGATGGCGAACCTTGGCACTCCATGTGTTCTAGGACTTCAATTACCATGTCCACACTCCTGCTGATCAGAGCTTCTAGAAATTGAAGTACAAGAACACATGGAGTGCCAACGTTAGCCATAACTGGATAGGCCTTAAAAAAAAACCAAATATTGCACTTTCTCAGTTCTTTTGTGCTCACTATTTTCTCTTATTTTTTATTTATCCATCTTTTCCCAATTTTCAGGTAAGCATGCAGTTTTAGACTGATTTAAGCTGAAAGATCTAACTTCCAAAATGAAAGAATATTACATTTTTCAGAAAAATAACATTCCTAATTGGACAGAGTGAGAAAAAACATTGAACAGTGTATTTCAAAGCTCTGTATTTTAAAAAAATTACCTGTAACTTGTTTATCTGGAAGAGACGGAATTGGAATGGCTGATCCAAACTTAATCAATAGGCGTTCATATAACCAGTCAAAGTGTTTATATCTATGGTTGACAGATCGATTAGTGTTCTGTAAAATGATCAAAACAACAACTCTTGCTTAAGACTTCTACTTCCATAGCTATTACAATCTTTATATTAGTTAACTTTGTAATAAGAAGCTTTGATAAACTACTAAAAAGGTAACAGGGACATGTTGCGGTAGCACCTGATGAAAATCTTCTAATACACACTTACTGTACATGTAAGCTGATATTCAATGTAGCTCTTCAAACCATACATTTTAGAACCCTTTTTGGGATCAGCCACAACACAGTCAAATGTAGAGGTAGGATAAACCCACATTGGACCATAATCTCCAATCTGTTGGTTTAAAAAAAAGTATCAACTCAAGACATGCTATATATTATAATACAGACAGTTAGAGCTGAGACCCACCAGAATACAATCACTACTTCTGCGTATCCAATAAGATTCCCATCACTCAGTAGAATATGTTAAAATACAGAAACAGAACAAATGGAGTTTTAAGACCTGGATGCCAGCCAAAAGCACCTGGGGCAAACAGTCTTATAGGGCCTCCCAAAGAGTTCTGTTTCCTCACAAATTTGAGTAAAGTCAGAACTGTACTGTATAATGTCACCTAGACAGGACCCATGGGTGTTTCTGAGGAGAAAAATACATAAATATTAAGACAGTTCAGCTTTATTGTACTGTTAGATGCTGAACAAAGAGGTTCACTCTTGATCCATGAACTCTGTTAAATTAAGTGGTGAATTACAGAATCAGCCTTTGGGGAACTGCACTTGACACATCCTAGATGCCATGAAAGACAAGCTGTACAGTATTTAAATTACCCAGCATGACCAGGACCCAGCAGCTTTTTCATTCAAACTGTGCTTTTCTCAGTACTTTAAGTGTATTATATACAGTAAAAACCCTACTTACGTAAAAAGTCTGTTTCATAGGCTTTTAAGTAATTTTTTTACGTAACTTGAAGCAAACCCATAGGAAAATGATTTTTCTGTAAATCAAAGCAAACCCGTAGGAAAAATAATTTTTTTACGTAACTCGAAGCAAACCCACAGGAAATTGCATTATGTAAATCGGGACATTTACGTAAATCAGGACATGGTTTTAGTGCAAAAATCATTACATAAGTCGAATTTTATATAACTCGAGGCATATGTAAGTCGGGATTTTACTGTATTTGCGATTATACTTACATGTCACCCCACAGCGCTTAGTGCACTCACTGACTGGACAGTTCACAGGGTAATTAGTATTTCTGCCCCCAACATGCTGGGTCCTTCTTTTACCGACCATGGAAGGGTGGAAGACTGAGTCAACCTTGATCCCAGTCAGGATCGAACTCACAACGTTTTGGCTGCAGAATGGAGGTTAAACCACTGCGCCACTAGGGCAGGTAAAACTCAGAAAATTAGAATATCGTGCAAATGTTCATTCAGTCCAGTAATGCAACTTAAAAGGTGAAACAAATATATGAGATAGACTCATTGCATGCAAAGCGAGATGAAAAGTTCAAGCCTTACTTTGTTATAATATTGATGCTTATGGCTTACAGTTTATGAAAACCCCAACCCCCCCCCAATCTCATGTACCCCATAATTATCACATAATCTCATGCACGCTGTACAGCATGATCATCACAATTATAACGAATTAAGGCATGACATCTCTCGCTTTGCATGTAGTGAGTCTATCTCATATATTTGTTTCAGCTTTTAAGTGAAATGAACATTTGCACGATATTCTAATTTTCCGAGTTTCACCTGTATTTCAAGTCTTAATATAAAAGCTTCAAAAGTGTATACCATACTGAGATGAAGCAATAAGTAGTTACAGTACAAAAATGTTTCCACAGATACAAACAGAAAGGCATATTAAAATACTGTGCTGAACTTACAATTATAGGAATTTTCTCTTTGGGTTTTGCTAGCTGCTTTGTCAACAGATACTGTTCCACACCAGGTTTTGCAAATCCAGGAAACCTGATCAGAGAAATAAAGTGACTGAAATCTCCTTTCAGAGGCACTATGCCAGATTCAGATGCGCTAGCCATATTTTACAGACACACTTGGCCTGTCACAAAATACAGCTTTTACTTAAAACAATTGTGTCAAAGTGATCTCGTCACAGACTAACTTGCTTACTTAGAAGTGTGTGTCTGTTCTCACACTTGAACTCAGCCATTCTGAAGAGCTGAGAAACAGTTAGTACCAACTGCCACTCTAGTGCCAGATTAACTGCCTCTTGTCATTCTTCTCTATTATTTGATAAACTAACCGCTATATCTGTTACAGTTGCCACCAGGGCTACACCAGCCAGATCCCACACACCTAATATACATGAAAAAGCCTTTTCAATACAACACCTCCTTATTTTCCATTTAGTATCCCCACCCTCCCACCACAGGCCTTAAACTAGGCTTTGTAATTTCCAGAGTTGAAAAAGCAACCAGAAATGCTGTGTTGGATAGAAAATGTCTGCCATTGGGCAATTAGGTACATATATAAAAGCTCAGAAAAAAAGGAGAACTAGTGGCATCCCTTTCTGGATAGGGTCAGAGCTATTCTCTTAAAACAATTAAATGTATCGCCATTGCCAGCACATCCAGAAAATGAGAATAATCAATGTTATATCTCAGTAGCATGCCCGATAGCAATAGCAATTACACTTATATACCACCCCATAGAGCTTAAAGGGCATTTTAGTCCAGCTTTTTACAGGACAGACATCAGACCAGATTTAACTGTACAGATATTTGAGAGAACCATTTTCTTCTGGGGAGTCAGACCTATTCTCATCAGAACAACTGCATCTGGTGAGATTTATGCCATAATGAAATATGTTAGTCTTTAACAAGTCACATGACTCTTCATTGTTTCTGCTATAACAGATTAATACAGTAAAACCTTGGGTTACGACAGAGGTCTGTTCCAACAGCCTCTGTCATTACGTGAAAAACTCGTAACCTGAAGCATGTTTTCCCATAGGAAAGCAGCAGCGGCCATTTTAGAGTTTAAAATAGCACAATTTTCGGTCGTAAACCAGAGAATTATTTTAATTAAATTTGCTGTCGTAAACCACAGCAAATGTAACCCAGGGCACTTGTAATCCAAGGTTTTACTGTGCAGCTATCTCCAGGGAAACTGCATTAGCTGAATACTGCAAATGGTAAATGATCTGAATACTGTGGGTTTAAGATAGCTCAGATTAAAATATTCTAGTTTGCTTCTTAATTTCCTCTATAACATCTATTGTTTTCACTCAATACAACACTGTCCACTTTACTTGTTAAGTGGTAACTTCATAGCAGCGCCTCGGCTATTCCCACGTTGGAGCCCTGCTGGGTCAGACGCCTCTGTCTCTTTATAGCCAGGGTAAGATGTAGCCGCTGACTTGGGCTCATCCCAGTCATCATCCCAATCATCGTCATCAGCAGCTGCTAAAGGGAATAGGATACTAAGTGTATACAGATGCCAAAAATCACATGTACAGTGTGCAAGTAGAACAAGCAAATGAACTTCCAGTGTCAAATTCACTCTAAATTAATTTGCAAATTTAAAGGTTGTTCCAAAGGACTATGCTGCAATATTTAGAGGTAGAACAAAATATTGAAAAAAGCTACAATCCACACATCAAATCCCTACCCTCTGAATGTTTTGCCATTATAAATACAAGATGCATAAAGAAAATGCTATTCCATTAACTTTTGAGTCCCATACTGAATAGCCATTTAAAGAAATTTTCTGCTGACCTGGACCTTGGTAAGCCTGTGGATGACCAAAGGCTGCTGCATCCCAGTTGTTGGAAGTATTGTTTTTTGGCTTCGTTTCAGGCTTTGATGCCCAGGGATCAGCAGGTGTTGTATTGTCCCAACTTGACCAAGGGTCATTTGCCTCACTAGTGACCTATGTTAAGGGAGGGGAAAGTGATTTTTTTAATATTTGTAAACAAAAAATAGATCAGTTATTAGATGTTGTACAAACATGTCCCCTGTTTTGGAACACTGACTTTGAGCAAATTGAGATCAGCCAACCACAAAATGGAACATCTATGTGGATTCCAACAGAGGAGGAAATCTCTTTTGCAAACATGCATTCACGCATCCATGCACGCACGCACACACAACTCTCAGATAGAAAGTCACTGTCAATTCTAATATCAATGTTAATCAAAGTAAGCCAATGGGGAAAGGGTGTCAAGTGAATAAAGTTAAAGTGTTTTTTATGTACAAATTCTTAAATATCAACTTAGACTATGAAAATCAATCTCCAAACTGTATAAGCAGTCAGACGCAGACAAAGCAAAGGAGCGACAAGTAAGACAGGATGTTTTATCTCATTTCAGTCCGGAAGGAGGCAACAAGGAAAAACAGTTTCTCAGAAAATAAACTTTACCTATATGTAGTACCTTGGGAACCAAATACAAGCTCCCCAAACACCACCATAGTCCACCCTAGGCAAGAAAATGGCCTGAAATGGCAATTTTTCACAAAACCCAGGCAGGAAGTATTTGGATGGGCCTATCTTGATTTCTTTGGAAGATTATGTTTTGGGGATGAGGAGCCTTGGCAGATCCCATTAGAAGACCCAGGAGTATAAAACTCCTGTTGCTGGAGGGCCTTTTCTGGCAAAATGTTTAGGGAGACTTTTAAACTTGTGGGGCAATACAATATATAACATGTCCAGTGTAAAGTTACACTTCTGCTTGTGTACATAACGGAAACAAAGCAAAGTACCAATTAGTCAATAATAAGAATGGGAAATCCTTAAAATGAGGTACAGCTAACCACAATTAATAAAAGTAATCTTTCTTTCTTTCTTTCTTTCTTTCTATCTATCTACTTGCCTGCCTTCTTATCTACCAACCATCTCGGGGCAGTGTACAACATTTAAAATTTACAAGTCCAACAACAATAACGCAAACACCACAATCTCTACTGGTGACATCTGAGGAAAACAAAGATAAATGTAAACAAGATGAATCAACAGTTTTAACAATTTAGAAATACAAGATAAAAATTACATTAAAAACAAACATATAACAAGATTTTTAAAAGATTAAAAACAATTTAAGAACATATCAAAAACCGATCAGATTAATAAGGAAAGCATTCCTGAGACTTGTGCTGCTTAAAAGCCTGCCTGAAAAGGAAGGCTTTAGCCTGGCAACAAAAAATAAAGAGGGTCTTCAAATCAGTTCTACAGAAATGAGATTAAATGAGGTTTCACTCATTTATTTAAAAGTGCAGAGCAATGTTTGATTCAATCACATCTTAGTGAATTAAATTAAATATACTTCAGTCTCCTGCTCATGTACAGAACTCATTCACTCTGCTTCATTGGAAACAAAGGATTAAAATATGAAATCTATGTAAATATTTGTCCAAGCAGCAATATATGCTTCCCATCTTTGAAACAAGACAGGATTTTAAACATGCCTGAAGGGATCATTTTTGTTGGATCCAGTGCTAAAAATAATTGTTTCTCAATTCAACTGAAACTAAAAACAGTCATTGGAAATTTCCTAAAGAAAGTTGTAGTAGGCAAGAGGAAACAACCTGAATACATGGGCAAAAGGTTTGTGAGCATATATAATTACTTTGAATACTGTACAACTAAATCACACTCTTGGAGACTGTATACAGAGCTCTATCAGAACCAGGAGTAGGCAACTATGGCAAGCCAAGAGTTTGGCTGGGATTATTTATTTTTAACAGTGTAATCTGCCATGGGTCCTTTTGAGGAAAAAGGCAGAGCTTAAACATTTTAAATAAATAGATAAACAAGTCCAGGTCCCATTCCCCATTTAGGATTTGTTGCTACCTGTATTTCTCCAACTAAAAGCAAAAGTCACCAGAGGTCTACTTCAATTTTTCTTAAAACTTGTTTTCAAGGTGAAATGAGCTTTCTGGAGACTTGCAGAATGTGACTCTTTCCTCAAGCAAGGGGAAAATGTCTCGGTAGTAGGAATGCATGCAGTCAATGGACTACATGCTGCTCATTCCTGAGACTAAAGCAGTGGTGGTGAACCTATGGCACGCATGCCAGAGGTGGCACTCCAGAGTTCTCTCTCTGGGCACTCACACTGTCACTCCAGCACAGAGTTTGCTCTGCCCAGCAGCTCAATGGAAGCCCTCTCTCCCTCCCTCTCCCAGCATGGAATTTGCCATGCCCCTCTGCCCAGCAGCCCAATGGGAGTGCTTCCTCCCTCCTCCCAGCACAGAGTTCACCCCTGCCTCTCTGCAACATGGACAGCAGCCTGTTGAGTTTGGGCACTCGGTTTCTAAAAGTATGCATGGCCTAAAGTATGCATGGGTAGAAATGATCTCTCTAAGATGCAGACATTTATATCTAACAGACATTTGTTCTGCACATTAATACAGATATTTATAAACAATACTAGTTATACAACTTCCAAAAGACAAAATCGGGACCAAATAAAAGTTCTGTTCAAAGAATTAGACATGCATGCAATTTGGAGGCTACAGATAGACACATTTTTAGCTAAATACTTTGTTTTCATGAAAACAACAAGTTAAGGTAAGATGAGTCTGGAAGTCTCTGTTCAGTATAATTTTACTCGTTCTTGGATAAAATTGACATACAGTATTACATTGACAACTGCATGAGTAGCAATATAGATCCTCTTACAGCATAGAGAAGTCCACAATGTAGCTCCTATCTACACCAGGGCCATACCTATGGAAACAGGTTAATGTTAAAACAGGGAGGAGACACAAGTATACCGTAATGGCTCCCATGTGGCCGATAAGTTTTTTTTAAAGAAACAATAAATCATGCATTTATCTTTCCAGAATAATGTATGCAGACAAGTTATCCTTAATTTTCCTTTTGAAGTATATTGGAGAAATCTGATTATTTTTTTTGGCAAAACATGTATTCCATCGGCTCCTACATAAATGCATACTTTGGAGTCGTTATTCAGCAAGGAGTCCTCATTGGTAGATGTCTCCGTGACGACATTCTGCACAACTTCTGTCCATAGCGATCTGTCCCTGGCAGTTCTTCTACATGTTGGTCCAACATTTTTCTTGAGAAAATCTTCCCATCTGCGAGGTGGTCTTCCTCAAGGTCTTTTGCGATCTCTCGGATACCAATTTATTATTCTGGCGCTCCATCTATTGTCATTTATGTGTGCAACATGGCCAGCCCACTTTAATTTGTTCGTCAGGTATTCTGTTACTATGTCTTTTAGCTGTGATCTCTGCCTGATATCCTTGTTTTTTACTTTATTCCAAAGTGAGATTCTGAGCACTGATCGCTCCATTGCTTGTTGTGTTAACTTACAGCCATTTTTCTTCCGCAGCTATTAAAGCCCATGTTTTGCTGCTGTATGTCATTCAGTGCTGGGCATCAGCCGGTCCACCCCGGTCCGAGCGGACCGGTAGTAGACCTGGCTGGCCACGCCCCCTCCCCACCCCAACCCGTCCACCTCTTCCCAGGAGAGCAGGCGACGGCATCAGCTCTTCCTCCTTCTCCTCCAGAGTGGCTGCTGCTGCCTCAATAGGCTGCAGGTGCCGCTCAGGTGGTGGTGGCGGCGTGTGCGCACCTGGGGGAAGGGGAGAGGGAGCTGACGTTGCGCCACCCAGAGCAGCTCGCCCACCCCCGCCACCGCTCTCCTTGCCTCCTTCTATCAGCAGCAGCAGCAACTTTTGCGATGTCTGGACCTAGTCATGCAGGAACGCAGGATGTCTGTCTGGGCATTGCGAGAGTTGCCCTGCTTGCGCCATGCTGCCTGGACACCCTGCTACCGCCAGGGGAAGGGAAGGGCTAGTCCAGGCACCGCTGGTCCAGGTGGCGCAAGCTCTTCCCTAAGTTAAGTTCCCTTCCCCCGAGAGGGAACTTAACTTAGGGAAGAGCTTGCGCTGCAGCGCCTGGACCAGTGGTGCCTGGACTAGCCCTTCCCTTCCCCTGGCAGTAGCAGGGTGTCCAAGCAGCATGGCGCAAGCAAGGCAACTCTCGCAATGCCCAGAGTCAGACAGACATCCTGTAGGAAGTTCTCTTCCTGCAGAACTAGGTCTAGGCATCGTGAAAGTTGTGCTGCTGCTGCTAGAAGGAGGCAATGAGCGATGGCAGGGGTGGGCGTCCGAGCTGCTCTGGGTGGTATGACATCAGCTCTCCCTCCCCTTCCCCCAGGGGCGCACACACTGCCACCTCCACCCGAGCGGCACCCGCACCTATTAAGGAGGCAGCAGCTAGCAGCAACTGCTCTGGAGGAGGAGAAGGAAGAGCCATCGCCGCTCTCCTGGGAGGAGGTGGACGGGAAGCAGCAGCAGGTGCTGGACTCGCTGGAGGACTAGAGGAGGAGGAAGGGAAGCCGTCACATGAGCACTCCTTCCTCCCCCCCATGGGAAGAAGAGGAAGGAGCAGCCCGATGTGGCGCCTTCTGGGTAAGTGTGTCTTTTTGTTTTGTTTACTTCCCCGTGTGTGTGTGTGTGTGTGTGTGTGTGTGTGTGTGTGTGTGTGTGTGTGTGTGTGTGTAGGGGAGCAGAGGCTAAAGGGATTTCCCAGGGGTGATGGTAGTGAGTCTTTAAGGTGCCACAACATTTTTGTGTTTTTGTTTTGTTTACCTCCTGATCTGCTTGCACAGAATAAAACTTTAGAATTGGTAGCCATTTTATTCTGTGCAAGAATATTAGAGAGTAAACAAAAAAATGTTATGGCACCTTAAAGGCTCACTGCTGCTTCGAGGTACAGTGCAGTTGGCCCAGGAAGCTCCATGGTAAAACAGAGATGACCACTGAACCCTAGAGTTGGATATGACTGGCTTTCAAGCAAGGGATACCTTTACCTTGCTCAAAAGCCAGTCGTATCCCACGCTAGGGTTCAGGTTGCTTATCTCTGTTTCAAAGCCGAAGAGCCAGTGCTGTCTGCTTCTGCAGACGTTTCCATGGTCATGTGGCAGGCATGGCTAGACACCGGAGTGCACGGAATGCTGTTTACCTTCCCACCAAAGTGGTCCCTATTTATCCTCTTGCAATTTTTTGCTTTTGAACTGCTAGGTTGGCAGGAACTGGGATAAAGACAGGAGCTCATCCCGTCCTGCAGTACTTGGGAATCAAATTGCTGACCTGCCACCTTCCAGTCAGAGCCTTAGCCACTTGAGCTCAGTGGTTAAGAAGCTTGCCTTGTTAGCTGGAAGGCCGACATGACCGTTTGAGCTCTCGTCTCTGTCCCAGCCCTGGCAACCACAAGTTGATAAATAGGGACCACTTCGGTGGGAAAGGTAACAACATTCTGGTGTCTAGTCATGCCAGCCACATGTCCACAGAAACATCGACAAACAGACAGTGCTGACTCTTTGGCTATAAACAGATGAGCACTGAACCCTAGAGTCAGATACGACTGGCAGCTTTGGATCTAACAATAGGTAAAGGTTGCCCTTGCTCAAAAGCCAGTTGTATTTGACTCTAGGGTGCAGTGCTCATCTCCATTTACAGCCAAAGAGCCAGTGCTGTCTGTTTTTGGGCTATGTGACAGGCATGACTAGATTGGCCACCCAGTCACATGCCCACCGATTAGGCCACACCCACTGATTAGGCCACATCCACCAGTTAGGCCATGCCCACGGTGTGGCAGTAAATTTTTTTGGTGCCCATCACCGATGCCATTGCTTTTTGAGACTGTAGAATTGAGCAAATTTGCTTTTGTTTCTGGTTTAGCTTTTGACTTCAAGATGACTGAAACTTCTCTGAATTTACCCCATGTGGCTCTTTGTCTTCTAGAATTTTTAAAAAAATCATTGTCCTTCCTGACTGTTAGGCCCAAATAAGTTTAGCTTTCCACTTCTATTTGTTCTTCATCAAGTTTTAAATGCATATTAAGTTTAAAAATCAATTTCAAATAGTTAACAATACCTCAGTCATTGTTTCATCCAGTGATGGCTAACCTTGGCACTCCTGGTGTTCTTGAATTTCAATTCCCAGAAGCCCTGGTTAGCAGGAGTGCTGACTTTGGCCTCTGGTAATTGAAGTCCAAAACACCTGGACTGCCAAGGTTAACCATCACTGGTTTCATCCTTCTAGATATTACTGGCACATTATGCATTGTTTATTAAAAGTGAAAACTATTGGGCTCTCAGAAACAGCCTGATTCTTCTTCTTTGCTTTCACTTTTACTGTATCAGGTGTCGAGGGAGATGCACGGTTTTTGTTCTGGCACTTCTAGCAGCCTCCATGGTGTCATTTGGTGTGCTTGTAATATTTCTTTGATGTTATCTCTCCACTTTCCTCTAGGTCTGCCTCGTGGTCTTTGTCATTCTCCTCTTTCCATATATGCCTTGTAAGGTATAGAATTCCAAGACATTCTCTCCAAATGACAAACCTTTGTATTTGTTGTCTCTGTACGCAGTGCAAGATTGGTTCTGTTCCAATTCTTTCCCTTATAACCTCATTCCTGGCTTTATCCTTTCACAAATAAAGATGCCAGAAGGTCTGATTTTAACCTACTATTAATATTAAAAAGTTACCTTTCTTGTAGAAGGAGTTGAGGGTGGAGAATAAGGTAAAAAATCCAACATAGTTGTATGGTTGGCAGATGCCAGAAAATCCACCTTAAAAAGAAGAGCTCTCAGTAAAAGAAGGAAAGACAGAAGCAGAAAAGCCTACAGCACTTTAGAGCTCTGAGGCACAGATTCATGCAGGGAAGGTGGAAAAGTGAAATGGGCACATGCCATAAGATGCTTGCAATCAGAAACAACATGCAATAAAATAGCAGTTCTTTTCTGACAACAATTAAGATCTAGGTCAAACTGTACTTGTGTTCAGATTTTATACTGTATATTAGACACGAGCAAAAGCTTAAAACCATGCACTCAACCACAAGACATGGCATGCAAAAGCCAAACACTACCTTCCATCATACCTGTCAACCTTCCTGGATTGGCCGGGATTTCACGGTTTTCGGTGCTGATTTGCGCCATTTCCCGCCCCGCGCTGTTGAAACCCCGGAATTTGGCAACGAGGGAAAGGAGGTACTGCGCAGCCCTTCTGTGCAGATCGCCTTCTACACATGCGTAGAAGGGTTTTACGCTTGCATAGCCCCGTTCTACGCATGTATAGAAGGGTTTTACGCTTGTGTAGCCCCGTTCTACACATGCGTAGAAGGCTACGCCGCTTGCATAGAAGGCTACGCCACTTGCATAGGAGGCTACGCCACTTGCGTAGGAGGCTACGCAAGTGGTGTAGCCTTCTACGCATGCGTAGAAGGCGACCTGCGCAGAACCGTTTGCGCAGGTCCCGTATTTTCCGGAGCCGCGGTTGACAGGTATGCCTTCCATTTAATGTAACTACACAGAAAATGCTTCCTTATCTTTTTACAAATGAACATCTATGTGACATTCAAATCGTAAATATTATGAAACTCAAGAAGTCCATCCACATTTTTATTGTATTCCTTAGAAATGGGTTCTTAGTGGCATAGAATTACATTTTATGTGGAAAAAGAAAAGCCTCCTCAATCTTCCCAAATCCTTAGGTTTGATTTCCAGTGTCAGCCATGTGAAGTTGGAAGTCAACAAATATCTGAAACAGTTCTAAATTTAATATAACAGATTTTAAAATTTGGGACCTCAAAGCCTTTTTTTAAAAAGGAAATTCACTGCACTAGATACTCTTAGCTTCATGGAACTATTAATAAAATTAATACAAACAGCCTGTTGGCATTTAAAGGTCAAATTTGCTAGGAATATCTGTTAGTTCAAACAAATGTTGATGTTCTGTAGAGAACAAGTTAAATATTAGAATCTTAGACTTGCTACCCTGAGGTTAGACCAAACTACACAACAGCATTTAAGAGATGAAGGAAAGAGTTGTCTCATTTAGACACTGTAACAGCAATATCATCTGCAAACAGATGTATAGAGAAGCCTTGGATGTCTGGATATGACCTGATAATAATAATTTCATGCCAGAAATTATTCTGGGTTGAAATAATTTTTGCGGAAGAAACTCCGCTCAGCGAACACCCAAATGAGGTTCCTTTCATGTCCCCAAGAGCTGGGACAGAGACAGGCACTCAATCGGTCATGCAGTACCCGGGTCTTGAACTGCCGACTTGTCCGCCTTCCAGCGTAAAAGGCGAGCTTCCCAACCACTGAGCCACCACAGCCCATTATACTGGTCAATGTTTCAAACACAGAAAGTGTAGATAAAAGTGGGCACACTGAATCGATGCTGTTTGTTCTCACTAAGACTTGATCTTTATCATACAATGTATGTAATATTCTTTAAAAAGAATTCCCATTTCCACAGCTTCATATACTTTCCAGATGAAGCACCATTCTAAAACATCAAAGGATTTAGTGGCATGAAACAATGCAATGGCAAATGTATTGTCGATTTTAGAACTATGGTTAGCCACATTAAAGAGTCTTCTTATCAGATCCAAGGTTTACCTTTGCTTTTTGAATTCAAAGTGATCTTTTCAGTAAATCATGGGGCATGTACACCTGACCTATTGATTAGTATTTCTGTGAATAATTTGGTATCCTGATACCTACTGGATCACAAGCATCAGCTTTTGTAGCATCTTTATTTGAAGAAGTCTAGACAGAAACAGACAGACTCTACCATTCTAGCCAAGGAGGTTTTCAATCTTAACCTATAAAACCAAGGGTTAACCGTTGGAACTGGCTATAGGTTGCTATGCCTCGCCCTACTTGCCTGCACTCACCCTTCGTGCACATGGCCAATCTGGGTCCGCAGGTCAACTAAGGATTGAGAAAACCGGCAGTGGGGCAACAGCCCCACAAACGCGAAAAAAGGAAAACAACTTCACTTCCCAACATTCCTTGCGCCGCGCCAGAGCCAATCAGGCTGAGAGGCTCTCGCACGGCGCGGCGTTCGGAAACGCGCCGTGGCCAATCAAAAGAAAACCATTTTAAAAAAAACACAGCACAAACACAAAGCACAAACCCACAAACCGCAGAACGCTGAGGAAGCCAGTGCCCCCCAAAAAAACACTGGGAGAGCAAGTCCACCAAGCCGCGGGAACCAAAGCCCCCCTCCCCAACGGCGCCTAAAGCTTCCGATTGGAGTTTCCCCTTTAATATCACTGGGGGGAGGGTGTTGTGCTCTCTACTGGCTCCTCTGGGGTTGGGAGGGTTGGGGGGACTAAAGGAGTCTGTCTCCCCAACCCTCCTAACCCCAGGGGACCTGGCAGAGAGGGGATTCCCCTCCATAAACACACACACGCCCCATATTAAAGAGAAAAAACCAAGCGGTTACTTCTCTTTAAAAACGGAGCCTCTCCGATGGCTCTCCTGGGTCCGGAAGGGTTGGGGAGGCAGACCCCTTTTGTCCCCCCAACCCTCCCAAACCCAAGGAAGCCAGCGGAAAGGGGGATCACAACTCCCCCCACTGATATTAAAGGGGAAACCACAATTGAGATTTCCCTTTTAATATCAGAGGGTGGCCTTGATTCGATCCCCTCTCCTGGGTCCCATGAGTCTGGAAGGTTTGGGGGGACAAAAGGGGTCTGTCCCTCCAAGCCTTCCAGAGCCAGGGGACACGGCAGAGAAGGGATCCCCCCGTAGGACACCAAAAACACAAAAACAATCAAAAACATCCAAAAATACACAAAAACAAACAAAAATAACACCAACGAACAAGACAAACAAAAACCGAAATTTCAAAACACACCCAGCACCCAGCCAAACACCACAAAATCCAACCACCACCACCCCAAATAAAGAAAAACAGCCAACTCACCACCACACGACCTCAGTCCACAACGACTGGAAAAGAAATGAATAAAGAAAGAGACTACTTACTGGAAGAAGCTCCACCCAGAGGCCACGAGAGAAAAAACAGCCAAAATTTTTAACCCCTACCAGCAGCACTTGCTGCCCACAATAATAAAAAAAATTCAAAAAGACACAGCAGCCCCACACAAAAGGCCCCAAGAGTAAAAACAAATAACACAAAATCATAATTTTACACAAATCAAAAACAGATGTCAATAAAATAAAATAAAAACTATTCAAAAATCCTGTGCTGAATTTTTACTCAAATAAAAAACAAAAACATCAATACACAGTTTAAAAATACTTATTGTGAAAAACATGTATTTTCACATTTTTTAAATTATTACCTACGGTACAACTATTAAAAAAAATACATACTAACAAATTATTGGGTTAAATAAATTTTTTGGAAAAAGTATATCATCCTTTGTTCTTTTTTTTATCCACAAAACCAAAACACCAAACAAAACTCATCACAGTTTATAACAGGCCGCCAAAAAATGTGTATAACTAAAAATTTTAATTATAGACTAACCTCTTCTTTACAAACATTAACAACAACAACAAAAACTTTCCAACACCATTTAAAACAGCCTGGCAACGCCAGGCAACCTCTGCTAGTCCTTCATATTTCAAACAAGTGAACAAAATGATTTATCAACTTACAATGCAAAGTAAAGATGTTAATTTTAAACTCTGAAAGTAGAGTTTAAAGTTTCTTAAATATTCTTTACATCCATGTTCAGAAATCAGACATTTAAATAATATTGTCCAGCAATTAACAAATAAATTACATTGCCAAAATAAACTAGCTCAAAGGCTTGTTTATAATGCAGAGACCTTTGAACAGTATTCTTTGGAAAGTTTAAAAAAATTAACCCCACACATCCTGATCCTGACCTACTGTATGGACTACTACAAAGGTTTAGGTATGCGGAAAGATCAAGTCCAAGTTTATACTGTAATACAAAAAGGAAAATTATGATAGCTGTCACAGGTTTTTGGCAACGTTTGCCTGAACTGCTCCAATACTACACATGCAGAAAGGCTTCTACTTGCTACTAACTGAGCTTTTTGATTATAATAGTCCAGTGATATCCAACCTTGGCACTCCAGGTGTTCTGGAATTTCAATTCCCAGAAGCCCTGATCAGTAGGAGTGCAGACTTGGGCTTCTGGGAACTGAAGTCCAACAATACCTGGAGTGCCAAGGCTGGCCATCACTGTAATATCTTCTGGCTCCTACTAACTCATGTGTTCTGACCCAAGCATCTAGGTGGGCAAAGTGCATCCATCCAGTGATCTATCATCATTAACTATGCTGACTAGGGCCAAGGGCAGTTACTCCTGATAAACATTAGGAGGACCACACTTTGTCTAACACCAGCCCCTAGAGGGGCAGAAGAGATAACAGAAGTGCAAGAACTGGAATTCAGAGGGTAGGAAAGAAGATGGTTTTTAAACGCAGAAGCGTTTATGTTTGTCGTAAAGGCATTTACGACAACCACAGATGTGTTTATGGCAGCGTTTACTGTGGGAAGACCAACAGTCCCCTCAACTGTCTGAGGGAGCATGACCTAGCCCCCGATTTAAAAAGATTGCCGACCCCTGATGTAGATGAACAAGGGCATATAAGGAGGCAATCTGAGAACATTACAATGAAGTAACAGACATACTATACTCAAATACTCAGATCCTTTTGAGAACTGGCATACAAAATGGCTAAGAGAAAGAGAAGGCTAGCTGTGGTCAAAAGATGAAAGGAAACAGTGTGACAAGTACAGAAGTTGTTGGCCCAAATCTGAGTGATGCTTTCTGCACTTGTTGAGCATTCACATAATTGTGTGTCCTGGGATGCCCATGACATGGTTACGTATGTAAGGAACAGTTCAGGAAATAGCTACTGACATTCGCGCAATTGCCCTTACGCAGTTACATAGAGCAACAGAAACCTGGGCACTGGAAATAATCAATCTTGGGCAGAATAGCACCTATTGGCTGAGTAGACATGAAGTAGTGCAACATTCTAAAGGCTCTTCTCATAAATGCTCATGCAAACCGTGGGTGCAGAAATGCCAGTTCAGGTCTCAATATTGTATACACCCTTGGCTGCCTAACCTGAGATCCTGTTTGAAAAGAACAGCCTATATGTGTACAGGTGGTTTAATGCAAGCCACTTTTGAGGAAGGCCTTTGATGCAGATGATGCCAGTGATGAGGCTAGCTGATCTTTATACATTAAGGGAGTACATAATCCTAATGACCTAAAGTAGCTTAAACACCAAGAGATTACAGTACGTCAAATGCTCAGAAAACTTCATATAATTAAAGTATGATACACACAGACTTGAGAGACAGGTGGAACCTCATGGGAAAAGCATGACTGATTGAAAAGAGATAAGAGGAGGCAAAGAAAGTGCAAAAAGTCAATTCAGTAGTAGACTAATACATTAAATAACAGATAGAGGCAGAAGCCTGGAAGGAAAGAATTGAGAATTACAAGAGCCAATCAGAATAGCAGTTTTAGGAAAAGAACCAACAAAGTTTTTCTTTGCCACCAACAAGGAAACAAGCAGCCAAGGATGCTGAAAATGTGAAAGAGAGTTGTCATAGGTGTAGCTGTAGTCAGACATCATATAGGGACAAAGATATGTCCTCTGAGGAGCTTGCCTACTTTTACAGCCAGGGCAGGCAACAATGGCTTCCATATTTTTGGTCTACAATTCCCACAATCCCTCTCCATGAACTATGCCAACTATGTTAATGGAAGTTGTAGGTGAAAAACATCTTTAGGACCGCAGCTACACACCCATGGTTTAAAGGTTACCATGTGGCACAGCTTTCACTGGTGGAATACTACAATAATAAATCGTACCTACTGGAATTCTCTGCTCGTAGCAGGAAAGCTATAGAAATTTCTTGAAGTCTAAAACAGAGCAGCAAAGCAAATTCAAACTGCTGATTCTAACTACAGTACTTGCAAATTCTGCTACACAGGATGTGAAGCAAATCCTGAGTCAGACTGAGTTTGTGATATCCCACAAAGAACAAGACTTTAAAAATTAAAAAGAAACATACAAGCCAGTTCGCATAAATATCGTATTTAGTCCAGCATTCTGGTCACACAGTGGTTAACAGGAAGTCCACAGGTAGGATATGATCAGAGTAAGACTCTTTCAATTGTATTCCCTAACAAAGAAGTGCCCAAACTTTTTGGGCCGTGGACCGGTCACGTGGTTCAGGGGGCTGGTCACCATGGCCTGGGGGCCGGATCCGCCCCCTGATGCCAATTCATCTGGCCCATGAAGCCCTCTTGCCCAGGAAGGCACCCAAAAAAAGAAATGTTGGAACAGCAGGCTTAAATTACTATTATAATGAACAAACAAATGAACACTAAGTAGTGATGCAGAGATAAAAATGTCAAGGTGCAATAAATTATGTTAATTGTAAAGTCAACCAAAGGGGAAGCAATCTATTATGTTACTCTGAGATACATTTAGACTCCAGTACAAGATGTCAAATTGCTTATGAATACTGACCAAAGTTATCAAATTCATCAAGAGGATCATGCTAGAATGGTCACATTTAATTTCACAAAGGAGGGACATATAACAAAAATTAAGGAATTAGTACAAATAAAATTGAAAAGGAGGTGCAAGAATATCAAACATTTTCATGATGCTTGGACATCATTTATAGGAGACTATAACATCAGTTGAAATAAAATGACTGCCTCACACATACAGGAAACAACAAAGTCTAGGAGAATAACAGTATCAAGAAAGCGTGTATCTTTACAAAAACAAGTGGCAGTCTTAGCAACACAACAACATATTCTGACAAAAACCAGTATAGTGGGACCTCAGTTAACAAATTTAATGCATTATCCAGAACCTTTTGTACTATGAAAAATTTGTAAAGCAAATTTTGTCATAGGAATACATTGAATGCAATTTCCCATAGGAATGCATTGAAAGCCAAAATTTGTTAACCGAAAAGCAGTTTCACACAGGAATGCAATGAAAACCAATTAATCCGTTCTGGGGAAAAAAATGTTAACCAAATCACTATTTTCTATAGATTTCCTTTTTTTATACGATTTTTGTCCTACCCGAGCCGTTTGTTAAGCGAAGTTCCACTTCACTTTAGTGTATGGTAACCATAAAGAACAACTGACTTCCACTTGAAAAAGAAACTAGGCACATTCATGCAGGATCAATGGCCCACAACTCAATGGAATGTCCATGCTCAAAAATGACATATGGTTGTAGCTGCAAAATTTAAAAAGAGACAACTATCACCTTTACATTTATAGGTGCTAGAAACATCAAGTTCCCTGTTGCTGAAGACAAGATCCAGCAGAATTCTTATGTCCTTATTAGGAGAACTTGCTCCTTAAGCTGTCAGTATATGTGTTATTATTCAAAAGAATAAAACATTAGTGTTTTCTTTTTATGTTTGGTGCTAGGGAATGTACCATTTGTTTTTGTTTTTGTTTGTTGTTACAATTCTCCATTCTGGAAGTGCTACCTGTCAGAGCCACACCTAAATTCCATTCAGTGGGAGAAAGACTCAGCTCAAAGAATATGTGGCATAGCAAAGGTCTACTTCTGCTTAAATTCCTAGACAAAAAGAAAGCTATCCCAGTGAGCAGGAAACTAGGCCTATGCTAGGCCATGAAACCTTTGGCCTGGACCTTTCTCATGATGAACCAAATTTAGATATGTCACGTGAAAGTCTCAGAGTAATCCAGGGATAGTTGTTGAAATGAATCCAAATGGCACAGTCCTACTTCTTTCTCAGGTTCTCCTTTTAGGTTCCAATCTTAACTGACATTAAGGACTATGGAGATATGAACTACCTGTAGATTCAATCGGACAGATAACTGGATCTTTGCAATTGATAACTACCGACTGGAATGGAATGGAAGACACCTTAAATTATTTAACAAACAGAATGATTAACTGCATTGTGTTTGAACTGAGACTATAAGATTTCACTTGGTCTAAAATTCTGAATTGCTGAATTAGCAGGAAAAAAAGTAGATACACACCTGCTATGATCACTCAGTGCATCACTCTGCACTTACATTAGTTGGGGCAAAGAACATGTTGGGGCAAAGAACCCCAATTACATTTATAAACTGATGGGGTCTGAACTCTCTGCGACAAACCAGGAAAGGGACCTTGGTGTCCTGGTGGACAACTCAATGAAGGTGTCTACCCAGTGTGCCTCAGCAGTGAAAAAAGCAAACTCAATGCTAGGGATCATTAGGAAGGGTATAGAAAATAAGTCAGCAAGTGTCATTTTGCCTCTTTATAAATCTATGGTGAGGCCCCATCTGGAATACTGTGTACAGTTCTGGTCGCCATACCTCCAGAAGGATATTATGGAGCTGGAAAAAGTGCAGAGGAGGGCAACCAGAATGATTAGGGGACTGGAACACCTTCCTTACCATCTGAGGCTGCAACGGTTGGGCCTCTTCACTCTTGAACGACGACGTCTAAGAGGTGACCTGATTGAAGTTTATAAAATCATGCACGGTGTGGACAAAGTAGATAAGGAAAAACTGTTTTCCCTATCGCATAATACTAGAACTAGGGGACACTCCATGAAACTTTTGGGTACTAGTTCTCAAACAAATAAGAGAAAGTACTTTTTCACCCAGAGGATTACTGGTCTATGGAACTCCCTGCCAGAAGAAGTGGTGACAGCTGTCAGTCTTGACAGCTTTAAGAAAGGATTAGACAAGTTCATGGAGGAGAAGAGTATCAATGGCTATAATTATGGATACTTAAGGACAACATCCGGGTTGGAGAGATAGGCAGGATATCTCTCAATATCATTTCCAGAGAATCCTAAGCAGGTGAAGGCATCTCCTTGGGAATACCCTGAAGGAAATGGTGAGCCACTGTGTGAGACAGAATGCTGGACTGGATGGGCTGTGGCCTGTTCCAGCAAGGCTGTTCTTATGTTCTTATGTTCTTATGATGAAAAGACATTGGTCAAGCTAAAGAGGAATATGGAGAAGCTACAGAATTGGATACTTTAATAACCCCATTAAAGTAACTAATCTGACAACCCTAAGGACTAGCGGCCTTGGCGAAGTCCACATGGAAGGGTGATGGTCCCCAAGTGGATTAAATCCCTCTTGAATCTATCTTGATGGAGGGCAGCAGCTTCATCAATACTGGCCTGGGGTTGAGGAGGACTTTGTGTGCCAAAAGGGCTCAGGACCAGAAAGTGATTCATGGAGCTGGATCAGTGGTACTGGTGTCATGCTGCAATGTGGAAGGCTGATTGCCATGATGATTGCCAATATTTGGAATCAAACATGGCACAAGAAGAAGAATGAACCATGACCTGCGCCTGCTCTGGTAAGATGTTATTATTATGCTTCTTTCCTTGGAACAAATGAATGCTGTTTCCGGCCCTTAAAAAAGATGTTGTGATGCACTTTTCTCGTGATTTACTTTCTACCAATGTAGAACTGGATGTTATCAAGTGGGGAGGCCAACCAGAATGCAGGGAAATGAGGGACAATTGCACCTTGGTGGAGCAGCACACATACTTCTTCAGTTCATTTTTTCCCCTTGTATATTTTTCACTTCTTGCAGATTTTTTGGGACCTTCAGTTTAATTTTTTCTTTCTGCCTTTACTCAGAGAAAGGGTTGTTTTAATCATACATTAAGTTATTTCTATGAAGTTTTTAAAATCAACTATGCTTTCCTAAAATTTTCTTAGTTTCTCTCTTTTATTTTTATTTCCCCTTCCCCAAAACACACACACATCAATAAGGGGTAAAACTTCATTATTTTGCTTTATATTTTTCTTCAAACTTTCCCTGACAAAATTTCCTCCACATTCCC
The DNA here is from genome assembly GCA_035047305.1 of Bradypodion pumilum. Lineage (NCBI taxonomy): Eukaryota > Metazoa > Chordata > Lepidosauria > Squamata > Chamaeleonidae > Bradypodion > Bradypodion pumilum. Next base: position 98,388,214 of record JAWDJD010000001.1, read on the forward strand.
CCGAGTCTTCAACAATCCACTCACTGAAAACAGCCAGCTATGTTTTTCTTTCTCATTCTTTGGGCAAACACTACTAGAGGGTTGACGGAAGAGAAAGGGCAACGGGAGTGTTTTAGGAAGAGGTAACCTAGGCTAATGTTGTATAGTGTAACTTCATCTATAACTTTAATTCACTTTGTTCTATGTTACATTCTTCATTTAGCCACTGCACTATCTTCCTCTGAAGTGCACTTAATTTCCTCTGTATTGTGCCTTCACTCGATGGATCCTTGTTTATCTGATATTATTGACATTAATCTTCAAACTATTGTCCAGTCATATGGTGACATGCTCTACTCCACTGGAGCAAAGAGTGAACCTCATTTTATAACTTACTGTAAGACAATTCAATGAGTTTTTTCAACTGGTGTTCAAGGAAAGAAACCATGCTCAAAGGGGAAACAAAGGTATACCTACTTGGCTATTATTTTTTGAAGCTTGTGAATTACTCTGTGCAAGATTTGAGGAAAGGTGGTCAAGAAAGGCTTGGTCAGCTACTGAAATTCCATCTTTGGTACTTTCATGTAATAACTGGAAAAAACAGAATGTTGCTAAAAGGGGATTTTGCAATAAAACATAATTCTATATTAAAGAATTAAAATCTGATTTTTTAAAAAATATATAACTATGTAACATTTGAAATGTACAGTACTGTATTATGGATTGTAAACCTTAGAATTCTCCTAGAATTTCCCAGGCAGAATTCTAGAAGTTGGAGCTCACATACATAAATCTGGATTTTGCAGTCCCATCTCTACTGTGTCCACCGCTATCTGCTCAGTTGAGTATCACAGGTTCAGAGATCAGGTTATTTGATCCTAAAGAAGAGAACTGGGCAAAACTACTAAAGACAAGAGCATAAGTAGCTTTTTCTGTTCCCTCAGTTGATTAGCTAGAGGTCCAATGCTTATGGACATGGAAGGAGTAAACTGCAAATGAAAAATCTACAATTTTGGAGGAAGAATCAGGCAGGAGCAAAGCAGTGTGCACACGCATGGTGGGCTTATTCACAATAACCTTATTCTTCATTATACAGACTTATTGTACTATGCGAATGTGACCAGTAACGGCTGATACACAAAATATGTGGTAAAAATATAATACTATCATGATGAATATTGTTGTATTATGTTAACTTACTTCAACATAGTCTGTTGGAACCAGTCCTCGCTCTCCCTGGCTATTTTTGCCTTCCAGCCAGCCTCCACCTACATCCTACAACAATAAAAGAACAAACATATTAGTGGTTAAAATACATGCTTGTCTACTTTTAGGAAACATGTTTCTATTGAATTTTAACATGTTATATTGCATTCTCTGTACCGCATTTTCATTACCCCGCTCCACCAAGCACAAGGGTTTCTCCCAGTTTATTTTCACAACCATAACTGAAGATAATTTCAGAGTAGTGACCTATCTCAAGCTAATGATTAGTTTCATGGCTAGGTGGAATTTGAACCTAGGTTTTCCCAATTTTAATCCAATATTCCAACCACTATATCCACTCTGTGGAAACTTGGGGCAGTTAAAACCGAAATCCTAGCATGCTTACTTGGGAATAAAGTCTATTAAAAAGAGAGGAATTTATTTTTTTGAAGAAAATGGATAAATGATGCTACATGATTAATTCTTGGTCATTACAGGAATTGGAACTATTCATTATTAACACGATTCAACTGTTTTTTAAAGACTGTTGGTAAACAAAACTCTTCAACCTGACAAATTTTATATTATTGTTGTTAAATTGCTAGCAAGCTGTTTCTGACTTATGGCAAACCTATACATTCTAAAATGTCCTCTCTTCAACAATCCTGCTTGAGAGAAACCTGTAAAACCAACAATGCTTACTTGCATAGTTTATTCTTGTCATTTATATAACAAGGAGGTAAGCACATGTGTTTAATAACCCAATCCTTTGCACACTTGTTCAGAACAAAGTCCCATCAAATTCAGGAGTATCTAATCCCAGGAAAAGATATACTGTATCAGATTATAACCCAAATGTCTTAAACTCTTGAAAATATATACTGTACTAGCAGATTTTGCCCGGCGGTGCCGGGCTGTTTAAAATGGTTTTGGAAGGTTTTTGTTTTATGTTTATGCAAATGAGGTTAGTTTTTAATTGTGGTTTTTTAATTTTTATTTTTACGCATGGGCTGTTATAAACTGTGATCTTTTTTTGTTTTTAAAAGAGGAAAGATGATATATATTTTTTTATAATTATTGTATTTAACCAAATAATGTGTTACTATGTGAATTTTTTAAATAGTTGTACCTTGGATAATAATTTTAAAAATGTGTAAGAATATGTTTTTTAAAAAATCAATATTTCTATACTGTGTTTAGTTTTTTTTTGTTTTTTTTAGTGAAAACTTATTTTTTTAAATTATTTGTGATTATTGTGAATATTTTTGAATGTTTTGAAAACTTATTTCATTAATTTGTGAATTCTTTTTTGATTATTCTGAATATTTTTGAATGTTTTTTCTCTTGTGGCCTCTGGGTGGAGCTGGTGAGCTTTTCTTTTAATTTACTATTTTTCTCTACTGTCCTCTGGGTGTCGCTTCTTCTTCCGGTAAGTAGTCTCTTTCTTTCCTCAGTTTAGTTCCGGTCGTCATGGAGTGAGGACGTCTCCTGGTAAGGTCTCTGGTTTAAATTTATTTTTTGGGGGGTTGGGGGGTGGGGTTGGGTTTTTTTTGGGGGGGGTTCTGTGTCTTTTTTCTTGTTTGTTTTTGGATGTTTTTGTGTTTACTTTTTCTGTTTGTTATTTTTGGTTTTGATTACTTTTGAACGTTTTTGGATTGTGTTATGTGTTGGGGGTGGGGGTATTTCCGTTGGCCGGTCTCGGTGGCTGGACCGCAGAAATACCATCGCCACTTGATGTGGCATTGGGGTGGTGGTATTTCCGTGGGCCGGCCTGGGTGGCCGGACCATGGAAATTGCATCGCCGCTTCATGCAGGGTTGGGGTGGGGGTGTTTCCGTGGGCCGGCCTTGGTGGCCAGACCACGGAAATTGCATCGGCGCTTACATGCGGTGTTGGGGTAGGGGTATTTCTGTGGGTCGGCCTGGGTGGCCGGACCACGGGAATCCCATCGCCACTGTATGCGGCGGTGGGGGGGGGGGGGGTAGGGGTTCTGCAGCCTGCCTTTTTTATTTTTATTTTTCGAGCACCGGTTTCCTCAGCGTTCTGCCCGCTCATGGCGCGCAGGACGCTGGGGCTTGTAGTTTGGCGTTTGCGATTTCAGTTTGTGCAGCGTTTTTTTTCCTGCGGCTTCATTTTGATTGGCCGCGGCACGTTTCTGAACGTTCCTTTTGCTCGCGCCACTCAGCCTGATTGGCTCTGGTGCGGCGTGGCACAAGGAACGTTGGGAATTGAAGTTCCCTTTTTTTGTTTGCATCCGGGGGCTCCCACCCCACTGGCACAAAATTCAACCCGACAGTTACCTGTGAACCCCGGTTGGGCGAGTGCACAGAGGCTCGGACGGGGCTAGTGGGGCCTGGCTAAACATCCTTTGTCACATTCCAACGATTAACACACAGATTTATAGGTATAGATAAGCAACTTCAATCAATAGTTCAGAGTAGTAGTCAGAATTACTATCCCACACAGGTCCCATTTTTGTGTAGAAAAAACAACAACAGACATTAGAGGGTGACCAAATATCTCACTGGCTTCCCTTTAAGTAAGTACAGTAATACCTCGGATAACAAACACATCGGATAATGCTAAAATAGGATAATGATCCAATTTTTACGGGGGTGGGGTGGGGGTGGGGAACTGCATCGTATAGCGCTATTTTAGCGTTCTCCAATGCATCCGTGTTTGGCCCTCAGGGAAAGGAAACAGCCAAGCGCCTGGCTGCTTCCCTTCCCGGAGGCCCGGAGGGTGAAAGGCAGTCGGCGTACAGGTGCTCCGTTCGGTGTCTGCCTTATGGAGAAGGAAAGGCGGGCCTTCCGCCTTGCCTTCTCCAGAAGGCAGTGGCCGAACAGAGCACCTGTATGCCGGCTGTCTTCCAGAGAAGGCGTATGGGCACTTTGTTTGGCTGCTGCCTTTCGCTTGGCCAGTTCCCTTCCCAAAGGACTGGTGGGTGAGTGCAGAGACACCCTCTGTGAAGGGAAGTGGCCAGGCGCTTGGCCGGTTCCTTTCCCAGAGGACCAGCGGGTGTCTCTGGACTCACCTGCCGGCCCTCTGGGAAGGGAAGCGGCTAGGCTCACTTTTTTTTTTAGCATTATCCAATGCATGCATCAGATAACACTAAAAATCAGATAATGCTAAGACTTGTGGAACCAAGTTTTAGCGTTATCCGAGGTATTACTGTAATCTTGCACCTATTCTGGTTTAAATAATTTTCCTTTAACCTACAAGACAAAAGGGGAAAATATGGAATTTGTACTTTGACATGTTCCCAACTTCAGCAGTAGAATTACTAAAGATTTTCTTCATCAAAATTCCAGGAAGTTAGGACCATTTCCACTTAACACATCTTACCGGATTGGTAACTGTGATGATTTCTCCTTCATTAACTGTCAGCTCATTGTTTCCAGGTTCAGCCGTGAAATCATACATAACCCGAGCCTGCGAGGAAACAAAAAGGGAAAATGTGAACCCCAAAAATCCACACTGAATTTCATCCATAGCAAGATTTTAAACGGAATCCAGAAGAACAGATTGCTAATCTCCAATTTTGATTCTTTTGAATTGTCATCTGTCACCTCACACACACACATCACCAAGAACTATAAGGGGAAGTGTATCTCTGTTGATTCTTCTGGATTTCTCAGCTGATTTCAGTACCTCAAATTACACTATCCTTCTGGTTTTGTAAAATCTGAGATGGAACTTAGAGACCCTGCCGCTCCCCCACCCCCGGCATCCACCTGGCCTGGGGGCTTAAAAAGTCGAGCTGCGCCGGCCCGAGCAGAGGACAGCTCTGCCCTGCTGCCAAGGATGCCCTGCTGCTCCCCCCGGGTGTCCACCTGGCCCGGGGGCTTTAAAAGCCAAGCTGCGCCAGCCCAAGCAGAGGAGGACCACCCCGCCTTGCTGCTGAGGACACCCTGCTGCTCCCCTGGGCATCCACCTGGCCGGGGATTTGAAAAGCCAAGCTGCACCAGCCCAAGCAGAGGAGAACCGCCCCGTCCTCCTGCCAAGGACACCCTGCTGCCCCGCCCCTCCCTGTTCACCTGGCTCGGGGGCTTGAAGACCCGATCTGTGCCAGCCTGAGCCACCCCTGGACTTTGCTGTTGTGGGGAATTTGTTATGTGGGTTTGATATTGCATATTATAGTATTGTATTGTGTCGGTATATATTATTATGTGATTATTTTTGCAAATTGTATTTTTGTATACTGTATTATTGTGCATATTGTTGTGAGATATTTTGTACTCTATTATATTTTGTAATTTATTTGTACTACTGTATATTGTATCTTTGTTTGGATTTTGTACTATATTTTTTGTAAACCGCTTTGGGTCACCCTAGGGTGAGGAAGGCAGTATATAAATATAGTATATTATTATTATTATTATTATTATTATTATTATTATTATTATTATTATTATTATTATTATTATTATTATTATTATTATTATTATTATTATTATTATTATTATTATTATTATTATTCAGTGTTTCCCAACCTTAGGTTTTTGGACTTCAATTCCCAGAAGCCTAAGTCAATTCCCCAAAGCACAGATCAGCCAATGTACTGACTTAAGCTTCTGGGAATTGCAGTCCCCCTGTAGGGGATGTGACCCATGATAGGAACCACTGCTCTAGAAGGAGTTTCCAAAACTATAGCAATCTAATGGCTGGATAGCTCGGTGGCTTAGGTATTTGGCTATGGAGCTAGAGGTTTGGTGCTTGATTTCTTACTGTACCTCCTTATCAGTAGAGCCAGTCTGTGTGACATTGAGCAAGCTGCTCAGTCCCAGGGTACAAGAAGAGAATGGTAAACCACTTCTGAGAACTCTCTACCTAGAAGATCCTGGAAAGTGTTGTCAAAAGTCAGAATTAACTTGACATCACACAATTATTGTTATTATTTATTTATTATCTGAGTCTGAAATATATTAAAAGTGTAGAGAAGGACAAATCTGACACAAGTAACTGAGCAAGTAGAATATAAATGACTGGAGATGGTCTTCAAAGAGACACTAGCTCAGACACTTGGGGACTTTGAATATTAAACCATGTGAAAAATTCAATTATAGTAAGTGTTGGAGTTTCCTATTACTCGGTTGAATGGGACCCATGAGTGTTCCCCTTCTGGCCAGCAAGCTTCCCCAATCTCCAATCAGAGATACAAAGGTATTTCAAAGTACAGTACAGCATATTTAAATGCCCTAAAAAGAACTAAACTATACTTTTAAGGAGAAAAGTGGATGGACAACAGATTACAGTACTCCCAAATGGACATGTACAGAAATGAGCTGCATTTTTAAAAGTCAGAACTGTCAAGAATTACAACTGGCATGAGTACAATCTTTAGTCCTCCCATTCTGATCATGTCCTGCCTTTTATTCATAACCTTACTGTATTGTTATTTGACTCCCAAGATCCTTCCTAATTGAAATTCACCCCGTGCACACCTCAGAGCTACTACAATTGATGAAGAACATAACCAGATTGAGTACTCAATATTTAAAGGGAGAATACAATCTTATACAAAACTAACTCTGGTGAGTAGACCTTAACCAACAATTTTATGTGAAATAATCTTACATTATTTGCCCAAATTCATTGATTTCATTGCTGCCTTTAGGCAACAGTTCAGTTTGAAAACAAGAGCAACATCTGTGTATCACTAGGCTACTAATGACATTTCAACTGAAAATGACATTTCAATCCATCTCTCAAAGATCTTCCCCAGTATTTTAAACTAGATTTTAAACACTACAGGAGATAAAATGCTACACAGAGCAGCAGAATAAGCCATATGTTATGGTAAAGCAGAAGCAACCCAATATCTCACCTTGGAATTTACTAACAGAAATGACTGAAGTGCAGAGCCCCTCCCTTCCTCCTTCTGGCTGAAAAGATACCATGATCACCAGTAGCAAATGCTACTGATAACCACAGTCTCCATGTACATCCCTCAATAAGGTACATCAGATCACCAAGCACATCTAGACAGCAACTCTGCATGGCTGATTTGCCAGCAAGTAGCGTGGAAGCACTTTTAAAAACTGATGACACAGAGACCAAGCAGGCTCAGGCTGGGAGAGTAATTGGAAAATTCATAATCAGCCAATGTTGCTTCCTTTTATTTCACCATAAATAAGCTGTGGACAACAACATGAATCATCATTCCCCATTTCCTATAAAATATCTGCATAACCACCCTTTCATGAAGCACAATGACAGACTTCCAAACTTATGCAAAAGCAAATACAACACTTCCTCTCTCCAAATATGATAAACTTATATGAAGATAATCAGACTGTTGAACTAATACAGTGATGGCTAACCTTGGCACTCCAGGTGTTCTTGGACTTCAATTGCCAGAAGACCAAGTCAGCACTCCTGCTGATCAGGGCTCCTGGGAATTGAAGTTCAAGAACACCCAAAGTGCCAAGGTTAGCCATCACTGAACTAGTCTGGAACCCAATATAGTATATCACTGCACAGCTTACTAAGTCCATGTTACACAAGTCAGTATTGCACAGAAATTTTGTAGACTGTATCTAATTCCTATTTTGCCATGAGGCCTACTAGGTACCCTTATGCCACTCTATCCCCAATTCTGAACTATTTCATGGAGGTATTGCAAGGGCAACATGAGGAAGACAGCAATGTGCAACACCTAACCTCACTGAAAGACAGGTTGGATAAATGTGAATAATAAATAAGCAAGCAAGCCAAGGGTACAATAAAGCTGTCCATATCAAAAGAGATTTAAAAGAGATCAACTTCACTATTGTACTTATATTCCTAATTGGGAATAAAATGTCACTGAAGCAATTTCTAGCCTCCTCCTTGATTATAAAGGTGAGTTATCACTTTACCAGAATTGGTACTCTATAAGATAGAAGACGACAGGGTCCTACACTATGGGATTTTCAGTTTAATGTTTGATGAAGGATAAACAATAAATGATAAATCAAGCAGGGAACAAATATGCTATTGTTTTATCGACTAAACCAGTGTTTCCCAATCTTTGGTTTTTGGACTTCAATTTCCAGAAACCCAAGTCAATTTCCCAAAGCATTGATCAGCCAATGTATTGACTTAGTCTTCTGGGAATTGAAGTCCACCAGTGTTCTGTGGAACATAGTTTGGGAAACACTATACAGGAGACCCTCACATAACGACGTTGCTTGGTTCCCCAAGTAGCGTCGCTATAGGGGAAACGTCGTTGTGTCGTTTTCAATGGCAGCTGCGCCATCTAGCAGCAAAAAAATGTCATTATCCGCACGACGTTAAAAAACGTTGTTAATCCGCATAATGGTTTTTTGTCGTTGTGCGGATAGTCACATGGCTAGTGATGACGCATCGGTAAGCGGAAATGATGCTATTCGAACACGTCGTTAATCGAGGGTCCACTGTAAGCATATAATATAGGCTAAGTTATAATAGGCGATTGGAATTTTTCTACAAAATTGGCTCTTAGTCTTGCACTCAGCATTATCTTTGATAAAGCCTGCTAAGTGCAATGCACAAGAAGAAATTAACTTTCAATTAAAATCATTCACTTAACCTTGGTAAGATAAACAGTGGGTATTCTGGTTAGTTTATACACAAATGACTTTTAGTACACAAAAAACTAGGTTTGACCAGATACCACAGCACCAACTAGGGCTTGGTAAATATCTAACAATCTCTAACAATTATAATTTTGTTTTTGTTTTTTAATTAATAAAAATTATTTTAAAAAAACAATCTGGTGCTATGAGCTCCTCTGTAACCAAGATGTTGTAATGAATTCCGGCTACAATTGTTGGCTTTACAGCATCTCTACTTCACAAAGGCTTATGACCCAGAAATAAGCCATAACAAGACATTCCAGATATGGCACAATGTGTATGATTATGTGGCCTATTAAATAACGTAAATTTATCTGTTTTAACTGCATGTTAAGAAATGCAATATAGTTAATTCCTTCTATAGAACCGTAACAACTATATAACACTCAGAGCCCTCTCTGTGGGCACATGCACTGTCACCCCAGCACACAGTTTGCCCCAGCCTTCTTCTCAGCAGCCCAATGGGAGTGCTTCCTCTCTCCCCACAACATAGAGTTCGCCTCACCCCTCTGCGGCATGGACGCTAGCCTATTGAGTTTGGGCACCCAGTCTCTAAAAGGTTCACCATCACTGTTATTACCAGGTGTGTAATAGGTGTGAAGAAGGTGCGAAAATTGGTGGAAGAAACCAGTAATTTAAGATATGCAGATGACATCGTCTTAACTGGCAAAAAACAGTAATGATTTGAAACAACTTTTAATGAAAGTGAAAAAAGCAAGTGCCAAAGCAGGGCTGTAGCTGAACATTAAGACCAAAATTGCCACAGAACTACACAACTTTAATATTGGTAAGAAATTGAGATAGTGAAATAATCTGTGTATCTAGCTCAATCATCAATTCAAATGGGGATTGCAGCCAAGAAATCAGAAGTCTGAGATTCAATAGGGCAGCAATGAGGGAATTAGAAAGAATAAGGATGCATCACTGGTGACCAAGACCGCAATCACCCATCTATTGTATTCCTGATCACCATGGTGCAAATGTTGGACAGCAAAGAACGTGGATGGCGGGGGTGGGATTGATTCATATAAATTTAGTGCTGAAGGAGAACTTTACAGATACTCTGGACTGCCAAAAAGATAAACAAGTGGGTCCTAGAAAAGACAATAATGCTGGGAAAGGTAGACATCAGCAGAAAACATGGAAGGCCAAGCGTGAGATGGAATGATTCCCAAAGGGAAGCTACAGACTATATCTTACAGGAATTGAGCAGGCCTGTGGAGGACAGAATATTTTGAAGATCTCTCACTTTCTCAATCACCCCAAATAGGAGATGACTTGAAGGCAAATAACAATTACACTAACAATAGCAATAACACATATATATTACCCAATAGCTCTTAGAGTACTCTGAGGCAGTTCACAAGGTAATTTGCATTTCGTCCTCAACAAGCTAGGTACTCATTTTATTGACCTCAGAAGGATGGACTAATAAAGTATATTATTGGTACAGCAGAAGTCAGAAAAACTAGGCCAATGAATCTTCTGGAATGCTTTCTGTCTGAAGAAAGCAATTGCTGAAGTGTCCTTTCCTTTAGTTGTTTTGAACCTCTGAAAGGAGTTAAATAAACATACTAGAAGGCTGTATTCGTGAGCAGACACATTCTGACAGCAAGAATGCATACTGGCAGCTTTTTGTGTGGCATAAAAAGCAACACTGAGAAGAGTACCAATCCTGTTCCATACAAGCCAAATACGTACCCCTCCAAAAGATATTGGATTACAGCTTCAGTAAGTCCTAACTGAGGGATGGTAAGAGATGCAATCTTAAAGAAGCCAAAGAGTTAAACTTTTTCAAGCCCGACATTTAAACATAGGGCAGTGTGGTAGCTATTAGCGCTAACATCATTCTGAGAAATGGTCTTTCTCTTCAAGAATGCAATAGTGCACGGGAAACAAAGTACAGTATATGTTCAGTCTACTATATTTATTTTGAAAAAATGTGCAAAGAACAAAGATAAATAATATAGATTAACTTTTATTTACTTCTATTTATCCTGGCTCCAATTTTCCCTAATGCTATTAAGTTCATTAAAGGTTTAAATAATTTCAATCTGAACAATTTTTCCTAGTTTTGCCCATTTCAAAAAAAAAATCTTGTTAGAATGATTTTTTAAAAAAATTCAGGAACTGTTGTGTTTACTTTTAAAAAGAACAGAAAAACTATATTCCAGTGAAATACTAATTTTAGTTGCATCCATGCAGCACAACACAGCAATTCTACCTGGATTTTACATGACTTGTAGTCTTAAGTGAAGAATAAAATATTAATGAACTAGCTAGCATACTCTAGTAAGGAATTAATTTTTAGAATATCAAACTGGTTTGATTACAACCAGGAAATCTGTTTGAGTGCTTTAGACACAAATAGGAATGTCATACTTGGAAGCAATCACTAGGATCGCTGAATGGAAATCATCAGCAAGGTAATTGCAACATGTTTCATTTTTGCCAAACATAAACACAGTATGAAGATGATTTTTCCTCTACAAAGTTCATAACATTTCACTGAGTCTTTTGAAATGCAGTTTTACCAATCTTTCAAGGTTAAATCATTTTTATTAATTTTAAATACATTTGTGTAAACCGTACTAGACACTGTTCAGGATACATAAGATCAGGGGTGTGCAGGGCACCATAGGAAGGCGCTGGACAGGGAGTGGTGGGGGTGCCTTTTGGGGGGGTTGGGGTTAGAATCCCATACATTGCTATTGGCGCCCCAGGGGGCCAGAGGCGAGGGCGGGGTGGGACAAAGCCTGATTGCCCAATATACCAGCACGAGTCTGCATAAAATGTGTTGGAGAGGTAACTTCGTCCAAAAATCTCTAATAAAATCTCTAGTAAAAACAGTTTTGGACACATAGCACAAATAAGGGATTATTTTATAACTTCCTGTGTTATAGATTGCATCATGTTTTATTTAGAATGGGCTGGTTTTCAAAATACAGTGGAACCCCAGGTTACGGACACTTCGGGCAATGGAAAACTCGACTTACGGAAATAAATCCATTGAAAATAATGCCACAGCTTACGGAATTTTTTGGAAGTTTTCTTCTTCTTCAATGCATTCCTATGGGAAACCAAACAATGCATTCCTATAGGCGATTCACGATAAGGAATTTTCGCTATAAGGAAAACCCTGTGGAATGGATTAATTCCATAACCTGGGGTTTTACTGTAGGTCATAACTGAAACAAGGGAATTGCGGAGCCATTTTTACCAAAGAGCTCTTTCATATTTATGTAATAAGTAGATTTATTGCCCATATTTCCACTAAAACCCCAAGGTGACTTAGAAAGTTTTATATAATACAAGTGTATAAAATCCACATGCCTACAAAACAAGGACAAGTGAGCTAGAGTGGGCAATTTTTCAATTCCCCTTCTTGTTTCTTCCCACATGGTCACTGATGAAGGAAAACCCTACACTGCAGGTCAATTATTATGAGTTGGATCTGTAATATAAAATGAATATGTTTCATTTCAGGGCATTTATTAGTAATGTCCTCCTCAAAAGAATCAAATGTACCACAATGTAATCATGTGCTGGCAAAAACACTTTGACAATTGAACCGAAGTAGCATCATTTCCTCAGATGGCTTTGAATGTGTTTTTTTTTAAAGTTCTGTTTTTGAAAAGTTTTTCCTAGAAATAAACAATGAACAATGTCTATGAGAAACTAATGAGTCAATGAAGTATAGTAGTTACATTCCAAGAAGAAATGTTCCTAATACTGTATACAGTTTTCTGTTGTTGTTTTTATGATAATATCCATAAAGATTAGGTAAAACAGAACTTTTAACATCCAACTTAGCTTGTAAGAACTTTTTTTAAAAAAATGCTGATTTGCCCTAACTGTGGATTGTGATAGTTATTTAAAAACCAGAGGAAATCCGGTACATCAATTAAGGCCACAGCAAAGTAAAGCGTTCCCTATGTACAAAACCTTTTTGCAAAAATAATGCCAAAACACCCAACCTACCAGCCAGCTACATCTTAAGAAAATTCTAGATTACCAGCTCAATAAGTCTACCTATTAACATACCAAAGAATAGAATCGTTTTCAAGAACTGACCATCCCACATACAACAAAACTGTACCAACAGTAATGTATTGGACAGAATGACAGAAATGACAGCATTTTCCTTACTCTGAAAAAGCAGACGATAGTATATTTTACAAGATGATGAGACTGCAAGAAAACAGAATAAGTATGAGCAACTTTAGCAGCAAGAGCAATCAGGAGGATGAGAATCAGAGCCTCCTCAAAGTACTACATATCATATCAGATTCCCAGGCATTTGTGAGAAGTCAAATCTTAGGAGGAAGCCATACTGTTTACAAGCATATCAGAGAGTAAACAAAACAAAACAGCAAAAAACAACAGAAACTATTGTGGCACCTTAAAGACTAACTCCTGTATTTAAATGTGAGTTTTCGTGGACCAAGCCCACTTCATCAGACCAAGCAGAATGTCTTATGTTCAATTGGATATTTCAAGGAATATCAAGACTTCTGAAATCATGAAGCGCTAACATCAATCAGTGTCGGTTGTACTGATTGAGATGAAGCAAAACTCTGAATCATTATAAAGATGCTTTGTGTTATTTTTTTATTCCCCTAAAAACACAATATTAGGACAGGTGACACCCCACCCCCTCAAAAAAGGTCTTCTAATGCTAGAAAATTAGAGTAGAAACCATGTTCCTGGGAGAAGACGACAAAACTGGAGGCTTTTATAATCCTAACTGTGAGTAAGATATGTTTCTGTCAGTCTGATCTAGCTCACTTGAGTTGGTGTGAAGATAAAGTTAGGGGAAGAGAACATCGTAAACTGTCTTCAGCTCACTGGAAGAAAAGTGAATTATCAATGCAAATATTAACAGCAGCAACACATTCATCACTATGGATGTAAATAAATTAAACCTTTTGAGGTTTCTGATATTCAGGATGCTGTCACAACTATATACAGTAGCTTAATTAATAGAATCTACTGTAGATCTCCCTAAAATTACTGAAGTTTTGGGGGAGAGGAGGGCCTCTAGCCTTTACTCAGCTCTAGACATCAAAAGCAAGATTGAGCTGCATTTCAGACTTGGTTTGGCTGGGCTGATTTTCTCTTATTCTGAAAATATCTTTTTTTCCTGTGTCCATTCCAAATTGGGAGATGTAGAGGCAAGCACTCACCCATCATGAGTTCTGCTATAATGAAGAAAAATACTCAGTTACCATTTTGACAGGAAAAGCATGACTGTAATTGAATGCATGTGCTGATGTTCCAAAAATATTTGTGTCATCTGAAATTAATCTCCAGTCATTTTTGCAGCCCCAAAGCCATTATCCTCTGCCAAAACCTAATAGTGTGGTAGGTGAAAAGAACAATTAAAATTTTCATATAAGAACATGCCACATACTGTATATGTAGCTTGCTTTTTTTTAAAAAAAGAGTGAACTATAACTGGACAAGAATATGCTTGAGATGCAGTGTCAATTCTATCCTGATTCATGAAACCCAATGGGTAAACCTGGGTCAACTACCTCCTCTCATTCTAACTGCTGGGAGGATAAAGTAGGGAGAAAGGCCATGGATGCTGATGAGCTCACTGGAAGAAAAGGTGGGATATAAATTCTAACTGGTAGAATTTGCAAGTAATAGCAGCCCAGGTTGTGATTTGTTAGATTATACCTTATTATAGTGCCTGAATGGATCGGGGGTGGGGGTGTGATAGCTCACTGTATTTATGGCTTATTGCTGGCCTACAAATTATGACTTGCTATTATGTCCAAACCCAGAATCATGGTTTGTCCACATTTTCTACTACCATCCCAGCTAAATCAGAAGCTGATGAAAGAGAATAAAAAGTACCTTAAGTGAGAAAATAAAAATATGATTTGTTCAATCAGCCTTCAAAGCAAATCATAGCTATCATAAACTATGGCTTAGTGTTACATCTTGACATGGCTACTATCATCTTAAAATCTGTACCACTCTACCCATATAGGTTCCTTTATACCTCTGAACCCCCCAGAAGAGTGATGGCTAACCTTGGCATTCCAGATGTTCTTGGACTTCAATACCCAAAAGCCCAAGATAGCACTCCTGCTGATCAGCGCTTCTGGGAATGGAAGTTCAAGAACACCTGCAGTGCCAAGGTTAGCCATCACTGCCCTAGAAGCTGTCAAGGTACAACTTCCAGGTTACATTTGTATTTTTCATATCAGTGAATGAGTTCAGTGTAACATTTTACTGAAAAGGCCCAAATTCAGCACCTTCCACACACCTGTATGATAAATTGCAATTGCTATTATCAACAGCTAAAACATTGTATTGGGGACAGAGTGCACTGTATCCCACCATTTCTGGAGGATGTGAGGTTGAGAAAAGGCTATTTTAGTCCTGCAACAACTCTGTCAGGTATACTAGGCTGTGAGAACATAGCAAGGCACAGATTAGCAGGGAAAGGAACCAAGATTTTCCAGATTATAACAGTTCAGATTGAACACAGGTTCTCAAAGGCAGTTGCTCAATATACCTTTACACATAAAGGTGCACTGAAAATGGCCACACAACACTTCATTAATTAATGCTTCTTTCTCCCTTACCATGCTGCAGAATTTATTGAGCTATGTCCGAGCTGACTACCTCAGTTGTAGAGAATAGCTAGAAATTAAGAGACAGGATTTCTCAACATTTTTTCTTCCTAAAATATGTTAAAATTGTAGAAAGTTTTAAGGGGGCTACAAGTTTAAGAAACCATAGTTCCCATAACTGACCAGAGTGCACAGAAAAGGGATAACTATGACAAATTAGGAATGCATATATAATCATGAAAGAATCTGTATAAATTGGAATCAACTGCACAGTGCATTAAGTAACGTATATTACTTATTAATATACATAATTGCATTATCAGATACCAGAATCCAAAAATGTAATAGCATATAAACATAAAATAATATCAAGACCTATAAGAAGACTTATGTGGATGTAAACAATATATAAAAATTAAATCAGATAATAGACTTGTCCTTTTCTATTTCTACAAGCACAAATAAGAACAGTTTACAAGACAGTGTAATAGTAAAGAAAGCTACCAGAACCAAAGCTAGAGGTCCAAACAAAGCTGATAAAAGCAAGAATGAAAATACATTCAGTGCTTGAGCACTCTTAGTGTAAATCTCTGATGGTGCAGAAAATACACAATAACTTATGTAGATTATAATTTTTCAAAAATGCATTACATTATAATTCTATTCCTTCTTCCCCTAATTTTCTTATAAGATGAAGCTGGTTTCTATTATTCTGGCATCATTCATAGCCTGACATAACATCAAAATAATAATAATAATAATAAGCAGCTACTTATAGCAAGTTTTAAAAGAGATTTGATAACCTCCTTTTGCTGCTATTTAAATGTATATAGGTTTGGTAAAGCCAATTAACATTGTAGTTGCTGTTGATTGGCTGTATCTGGCTAGCTTTAATGAGGCTGCATTAATAGGATTTCCAATATTTAAAGGAGTTTGTGGCTTGTTATCCAATCCTTACTCTAATTCAATTATTCTTAACCTTTTACTCCGCAGCAATTTTGGACTTCAAAACAAAGAAGTCACAACCAACATGCCAAGAGTAAAGGCGTATCAGATAAGTTTTTAAAAAACACAACAACCCAGAGCACCAAAGATGAGAATCACTGATCCAAGAGTCTGAAGGAGGTTTATATAGTATGCCACACAACAAATTTTGATCTTGTTTACATTTGTCACCGCCCTATCAGGTAAGTTGAATTGAAAGCATTGATTGGCCCTAGTCAGTGTTTATGAAAGACTGGTGATTTGAACCTAGATCTCTCAAATACAAGTCTCACATTCTAAATATTACAGCAGGGGTGCCCAAACGTTTCGGGCTGCGGGCAGGTCACATGGTTAAGGGAGCTGGTCACTATGGCCTGGGGGGCGGATCCAGCCCCTGACACCAACTCATCCAGCCCATAAAGCCCTCGTCGCTCCTGGAAGCGGAAGTAAAAGGCGCCTGTATGAATTGGCATTGGGGGCTGGATCCAGTAGTTTGGGCACCCCTGTATTACAGTAAGCTTGCTTATTTTTTTATAGGACTTATTTCACTCTTACTGCCTGAAATCCAGTTTCTTAGAGTAGTAAGCTGCAACTGAAATAGGCCCATTGAATCAATGGAACTTAGATAAATTGACTGACCGAATTCCCACTGATTCAATGGGCCTACTTTAGTTTTGATTTACTACATTAAGCAACAATACTTCAGCCATCGAATAATGAACATTAAGAGCCAGCTTAGAAGTTTAAAATCTTCACACAAAGCTACAATTGTATGAAGAATAGTATCATGTCCACAGATATGCCATGCAATTATCTGGAAAAGTACCTTATGATCATGCAATTACTCTGTATCTGCTAGGAAGTTACGGCTATATTCATGGATCTATCAAAGCACACATTACTTAATATTTCAAGAACATGCTCTACCATTAACAGATTTTCCAGTGTTACGTTTGATAAGTCAACAATAATATACCAACAGTGTGAATTCAGTATTAAGACTTTAAGGTGCAATTAAACTCTGTTACAATACAGTGGCACCTCATACAACAATTTAATCCATTCCACGTGGCTTGTTGTTATACAAAACAATTGCTATACGATGCATGCATATATAGCTATGTTCCCTATGGGATGCATCGTACAACGGTTTTTTTGCTAAGTGGTTTTTCCTATTGAAAAATTGTTGTACGGTTTTTTCCATAGGGAAAATTGTTATGTGGGACGCCATCCCCCCCCCCTAACCTAATTGTTATGCGATTTCGTTGCTATACGGGGTGATTGTTATATGAGGTTCCACTGTTAAATCGCCATCTGACCCTGGAAGCACTAATTGTAGTAGTGTGTAAAGCTGCTTTCTTCCATCTTTACCAAATAGCTCAGTTTGAGAGACGGTCCCTCATAACACGTTATCTCGCTGGTAAACTTTTGTATTATATTACTGTAATGCTCTTTACGTGGGGCTCCCCATGTGCCTAATACGGAAACTTCAAATGATACAGAATGCGGCTGCCAGGCTGGTTACTGGGGCGAGAAAATTCTTACATATCTCCCCAGTCCTGGCAGAATTGCACGGGCTTCCCGTTGCATTCTGTGTCAGGTTCAAGATGGCTGTGCTGACCAAAGCCCTAAATGGTTTGGGACCTTCATACTTGGCGGAGCATCTACCCCTCACACATCAGGCTCGTTTCACCCACTCCTCTCTTACACCTCAACTGCAAGTACCAACCCCCAGGTTTGCTAGAAAGTCTGTTGCCCATCGGAGGGCTTTCTCAAAGGCGGCCCTGGCTAACTGGAATGCTCTACTTGGGGAGCTACGTTTGATTGACTCTTTAGGGTCCTTTAAGAAGCAACTGAAAACATTTCTTTTCGAGGACTTTGGCAGCTTGTTGAATTTTAAATAGGAGACCTCCAATCATGGCCACTTGGTCCTTGGTGCTGACTGGACTGGGTGGGTGGAGGGTTTTCTATGGTTTTATGGTGGTTCTGCTTTTTTAACATTGTGAGCCACCGAGAGTGGGAGGGCATCCCAGATGGCGAGGTACAGTGATACCTCATACAACGTCCAAACTTGGTTCCACAAGTTTGGACTTTATACAGATTTGAACTTTGTATGAGGCCGCGATGCCTCATACAACGTCCAAATCCTTGCTGTGATGCCTCGTACAACGTCGTTTCCATAGAGATACATTGTACGGTAACAGCACAGACTTCAAGGCAAAGTCAAGGAAACAGACAGGAAACTGACAGAACTTTAAGAAAACATTGTCTAAAGGCTAAATACATTACAAAAACATGTCAAACAACTCTGATTGTCCAAGAACCTGAGGAATGCTGCAAAAATCCTAGGAATGCTTCTAAAAATTCTAATGAAAAATTTCAAAAAAATCCAAAATCACGCTCAAAACCACTCCTAAACACTCTTTGCCTTGTGCAAAACCCACAAGAGCAATGCACGCATGTGTCCTGTCTTTTATACTGCCCAGGGACAATGCAACCTGGGAAAAACTGAATGCCTCATACAAAGTCGAGCGACTTTGTATGAGGTAACTTTTTTCAAGAAATTAGGCTATCTTGTATGAATTCAATGTTGTATGAAACGGACTTTGTATGAGGTATTACTGTATAAGTAAAATAGATAGATAGGTAGGTAGGTAGGTAGGTAGGTAGGTAGGTAGATAGATAGATAGATAGATAGATAGATAGATAGATAGATAGATAGACAGACAGACAGACAAACAGACACCTGCTTTTTAGGTAGTCTCCATCTCTATAGGTCATAGTAAAGCAAACCCCATAGGTTTCTCCTTTAAAGAATGTAATGTTGTAGCAGGGTCCTACTTTAATTACTATTTCAGTCTCTTAGAGACATATGAGGTTTTGACTATCTTAACAAGTCTAAACTTAAAAAAGAAAAATTCACTTTAAAATAATTTCTTAAGTGTGGTAACTGTACAGCTTTTTACTTGCCTTGTTCACTTAAAGCCAATAATTTTGTTAATAATTAGCAGCAGAATGTTACAGAAAACCTAGCCACACATGTTCTTCAAGCAGACATACAAGCAGATCACATCACTAAGAAGGCAGAATGCTCATAAATCAATGCAGCATGCAAAGCACAGTTGCATCAGCAAACACTACCCTTAGAAAGTTACTTTGTTAGAAAAGCAGTCTCTTGTCTATGCAATGTCACAGGGCAGAGATGGAAGGGTAGTAGAGCAACGACATGAATGAATGGGGAAAGAGATGACTATGCTCCCAGCTGGCATCTTTTTAGCTTGTCATTCTTTAAATAAATTGACAAATTCTTTCCTGACACAGGAGAAGCTGCACTAGCTGGATTTCTGCTAGTTACTCACTTTAAGACACAAATGTTTGAAGCAGTGGTGGGCTCCAAAAAAAATTACTACCACACTGTGGGCATGGTATGGTGGGCATGGTCAGGAGAAAAACCCTGTGTTGCACCCGAATTAGGACTACAGTACTTTATTTCAAAACTTGGATGAGCGGGGCCTGCAGGAATTTCTGCTACCATTTCTGGCAAACTGGTGTGAACCTGCTGATGCCCACCACTGGACTTTGAAGGCACAATCATTCAAAGCTGGAAAGGAGTACAGTATCAATAAACTAACCTAAGTTTTATTAGTGTCCATTGAATAAGCAGTATACGTACTGGCTAAGTGTAGTTAAGTGCAGCGTACTCCACAGTGGACTGACTAAGTGTGTGAAACTGAAGTTTTATATCAAGTATTTCCCTAGCAATGGGCAAAGAATATGCCACTACAGGTACAGTATCTCCAAACTTCAATATATCCCCATCATCGATAACACAGATGTATATGATATTAACAGATATAGAATCTATAGATAATATCAGTTACAGCTATTCTATGGATTGCTAACATAGTACATTCAATACACTTTGAATGTTCAGTTAAATGTAGCAGGAATATTATTCTCTCCCTCTTTGGGTATTATATAACTACTGTATACAGCAGGGGTGCCCAAACTACAGCCTGGGGACCAAATCCGGCCCCTGACGCCAATTCATCCAGTCCACGAAGCCCTTGTCACTCCTGGAAGCAGAAGTAAAATACGCCCATACGACGATGAATTGGCGTCGGGAGCTGGATCTGGTCCCCAGGCCATAGGGACCGGCTCTCTGAACCACGTGACCAGCCCATGGCCCGATACAGTTATCAGTGGTAATCAACCATGGAATACTGACGTTTCAGCAAACTATGTCAGCTAGGCTGGGGAACTCTTTCTTGCTCTTAATATATATTTTGACACAGTATTGTTAGCACATATTCAAATTAATTGTTTTAAATTACATTTTATTATTTTTGAATTTTTAACACTGTTCTGGAATTTGATCCTTCCCACCCACTTTAAATTAAGCTTTGTTGAAATCAGTCAAGTCATTCACCAGTCCCCTATTGCATGTCTACACCAGCATTAGCAGACTACCACTTATTAAAGAGTCCCACTTTGATTTTGGGTTATGCATGAGTTCATCTTACTTGCACATGAGACACAAATAGAAGACAAATTCCATACTTTCCCATTCTTGGGAGTTTTACAAAAGAGACTGATAGCATACAGAACCCTAAATATAGCTTACTT
The DNA here is from genome assembly GCA_035047305.1 of Bradypodion pumilum. Lineage (NCBI taxonomy): Eukaryota > Metazoa > Chordata > Lepidosauria > Squamata > Chamaeleonidae > Bradypodion > Bradypodion pumilum. Next base: position 98,409,196 of record JAWDJD010000001.1, read on the forward strand.
GGTAGGAAGGCCTAAACCAGAATGTTGTGAGGTCTGTCTAGCCTAGCTCCACCTAAACATCCTGTTCTTGTCCCAATGTCAGCTGGAAATTTAAGTGGAGCTAGGCCTTAACATCTTCTAGTTTGGGCTCTTCTCTCAGGTGAACTCCCAGAATTGAGAATTATGAAGTTTGTACTCCAGAAAATCCAAAATTTTCATCCCTTAGTTGAACATTTTCAACTGGTACTTGGAACTTACAGTATTTACTATGAATTAAGTTTGGAATGTAAACAGCGCAGAATGCGCATTTAACAAAACCACTTCCCCAGTTCTAAATGTTTTATTCTTTTGAAATACTTCCCAAGGCTTTAGAAATATTTTTGGCTAATTCAGCCGAGTAAAGAGTACAGGCCCTGCCCTTTGCCTCTAGAAATCTAGTCAAATAAAAGACAGCACAAGCCTCTTGTTTACAGAATGAAGCGGCATTTATCTGCCAACAAAACCCTTCATTTCCTTTGAACACAGTGCGCTGGCCTATTCCAAACACGGAAATAAATACCAACTGGGCAACATTTCTGCTACAGCCTAAGCAGCAACAACAACTTAATAGTATTGGCTTCTAAGAATTGGCCAAAGAAATTCAAATTGTACCACAGTATTAAAAATGCTTTATAAATAAAGTTATATATCAAAAGTATATAAACAGGGCATCACAAGCGAAGAACCCTTTTAAGTTTCTGTGGAAGAAAAAACCCACTATCCTACTGAGGTTTTATACATCCCTGGCAAACTATTGACTATCCAGTCTGACGAACAACTAAAGTAAGAAACTTTTTCATCATATCTATTAAAATGTCAGTGAAATGATCTAAGCAAGTCAGAGAGCATATAAATAAGCCATCCTTGTTTCAATGCCACTGTATCCAGGATGTGTAAGAAAGGCATGCTTTACACGTCAATTTCTGGCGTCTATTACAATCTTGTTCTACCTTTCAGTTCCTTTTACAGTGACAATGTAAGAGTGTAAAGATTTTAAGCACTGTGAGCACATGTATACCATCAAATATCATGCAAGAGGACCATGGATAGGGAGAAAGGATACTAAAAAAAATTAAGAAATTTTTATTCCCTTCCTTTTTTTCTACAGATGCACCAAAAGTTCTCAGCAAAGAACTGCACAAGTTACAATTTAAGAGAAGCAATCCAAATAAACCAGTCCAATATAGTAAATCCCATAATATGCAAGCAACAGAAGAAAAATTGCAACTCCTGTTATTCACACCTCTCTCCCTTTTCAATTGCTAAAAGGTAAAGGTTTCCCTTGCTTGAAAGCCAGTCGTATCTGACTCTAGGGTTCAGTACTCATCTCTGTTTCAAAGCCGAAGAGCCAGCACTGTCTGCTTCTGCAGACACTTCCGTGTTCATGTGGCAGGCATGACGAGACACCGGAGCGCACGGAGTGCTGTTACCTTCCCACTGAAGTGGTCCCTATTTATCTACTTACAATGTTTTGCTTTCGAACTGCTAGGTTGGCAGGAACTGGGACAAAGACGGGAGCTCATTCCGTCCTGCAGTACTCGGGAATCAAACTGCTGGCCTTCTGCCTCCCAGGCAGCGTCTTAACCACTTGAGCCGCTGCAAGCCCTTTCAATTTCTAATTCTATGCTAATTTTTTTTATATCATGTGCAAACACACAATTACTGCTAAATGATACTTAAAATTATTACATCTATGTTTTGTTACTTTACTTATAATTCTATTTTTAATTATAACACTCTTATGTTAAAAAAAACATAGTTCAGGTGTTTAGGCATTAACGTTTTAGCTGCAAAAAACTGAAACCGCTATTTCCATAACAGTGTTGAGAATTATTTTTAAGATTACATGTTTTATAACATTCATATAGAAAACAGTTATACTAAGTAATTCCATAATCTAAAAAAAGAAAGGATGGTCAGTTTCAATATTACATTTTGGTTTATTGTACAGTATATAAAAGGATACTTCAAAGAGAAAATGTTCTATGTACAGCTATAGAAGAGATAAGAATATTACTCAACAACCATGTGTTGTGATACATATTTTTACAATTTTGTCTTTAGCCATTTTTCTTTTCCTGCTTGAATGCTGAGTTTACTGAGAAATATGGGATGAACTACAAAGACCTTGATCCACTTCTGACGAAGCTGATTAGATTACTTGGCCAGCAAAGGCATTTCCTTTGGAATTTTGCCCCAGCTGTTTTAAGACTAAAGAACAGGAATGAGGCGGATTCGCTGTGTTTAACTGTGTGACAAGGACTTTACCCCCTTTCCTTTGCTGTAGTTGTGAGTTCATAATAATTTTACCTACCCTTTGCCTTGTCACTCAAACTGAACTAACCATGATTAGTGGAAAAAAGTGAACAAACTAGGGTTTACAAAGCAAACACAGTTGAGATTTATGAATGACATTATTACAACATCAAACTGCATTAATTATAGGGTGTTTTAAGAGTTCCTCTTATGTTAGAGAAAGACAAAGATTGAAGCACATGAGGTCAAAGCTCACTGAAGCTCATTTTCCCATGCTAAGCAATTTCAGTTTTACCCCTAAAATGGACTTGTGCAGCCTCAGCAATTTATCTATAAATGAAGAAAAATGCTACACGCGGTGCTTTAAAATGAAACTAAAAATGAAACATTCCCATAAAGTAGGAGCATTTACACAGATGACAAATAATAGCAACGCGGGGCTATGAATAGCCGCCGCCACCGAGCCCCGAGAGCCACGCTACATCTTCGGCTCCCTTCCCTGGCCCGCCCGGTCAGAGAAGGTGGGAGCACAGCTGGGACTGTTTTCCCAATAGTGGGGACTTTAGGGCTTTGGTGAGAATGTTTCGAAGCCAGGGGTTTTTTCTCATGGACGGGAGGGATCTGAGGGTTTGGGCAATTGTTCTTGGGATTCAGTACTGTATTTAATGGTATTTTGTATAATTTATATTTGTATTTGCTTTTGAACTTTGCATTTGGTGTAACTGTTTAATGAATTGTATTGAATATATTGTAATGTATTGTGATATATTGTATTTTTGGTGGGATTATTGTGACATTATTATGCTGTATTATTATGTTGTATGTCTAACTTGTAAACCGCATTGAGTCGGTCCTTGGGCTGAGAATTGCGGTATATAAATTAAAATTTCATTCATTCATTCATTCATAATGGTAAAAAGTTTTAATTATATAAGAACGCTGGTGTATACTTTTTTACATACAGAAAAACATACTTAAGAGGAATTCTGAAATTTCATTTTTAAAGCATCTATTCTACAGCTTTTACTAGATGCCTGGAAAAAAAGCCAAAAAACATAACTAAATTGTAGTTTTAAAATGCAATTCCAACAGCAGTATATAAGGGGAAAGTTACTGGTTAATTTCACAGTTTTCAGTTAGGAAAGTTAAACCACATCCAAAGTTTTTCCAGTGTGCGGTTTAGAAACACCAATTACAAACATGCAATAGAGATTGAAACATATGTATGAGTTAGATCAAAAGAAATGTGTTTTAAAATTCATGGGAGGCATTTTATTTTAATATTAGCAGGTACAAGGTGGCTGTTGCAGGGGGTATGCACGAGTGTAGTTCAAAAATACCACAATCTTCGAGGAGGCTTTCTGTGTACCCCTAATACTGCACTGCTAAAATATTAGAGAACTTCATTACATCATGAGCTGCACTGCAATTTGTCAGAATTGCAACAGGTACAGACCTTTGTGACATTCAGTAAGGTACAAATACAGAATGTGTACAAGACTGAGTACAATGTCAATACACCTAAGAGTAGGTCTTCACGATTTACGTCACTGAACCAAAAAAGGTTACAGGACTTCTTCTTCTTTCATGTCTAGGTCAGAATTTAAACTGGCAAAACAAAGCCACCTTTGGGTGAATTTATTCAGTACAGTAGTTCCTTTCGCCTGACCTAGTGTGAGAAAGATTAGCCAGCACAACAAAGTTGTCATTGCCCAGGGTACACCCGATTGTGGTTCAAAAAATCTTCAAGGAGGCTCTTTCTGAGTACCCAACACAGGTCGGAGATGCTTTGCACACAGTGCTCTTTCTCGGACCTGCTAGTAGTGTTCACACACACAAACAAACAAACACACCCCTATTTGCTGATAAACATGAATATAAACTGTAGATCTCGCTTTATTGTGATTCTAGCCTTTTGCTTTTAATCTGTTTTTATTCTGTTTTTGTAATCATATTTTATCTAATGAACTTTATCACATTTTAATCTGATATGGTCAGGTGACTAATCAGCTAATAGAGGATACTGTAGTAAACATGTGACAGAAAGGTAAAACTCTACACACGCACACTAGGCACACTCAAAAAGTTTGGAGACTCCTCTCCTGCAGGCTGGACCCCGAGGGTGGGAGGCCCAAAGGGAAGCGACTCCCCGTCTCGAGGGTCATCAGAGCAAGCATTAAACCGAATCCACATTTCTGAAGCCCTCCACTTGAAGTGGGGCTGGAGACATGGGGGCGCAGAGAAATGCCCACCTACCCACCCCTCAATGAAACCTCCTTTGCCCCAAGTCCAACTCAAACAGACACTGGGGGGGGGACCCCCAACCAAGTCCTGCCCAAACGACCTCCTCGTTCCCCTCCCGCTTAGAAACGACCGGTCGCTTCCGCAGCCGGAGTCACGCCCGAATTGTTTTGATACAAGCAAGGGGGGGGGGGGACACGAGAGACTTGGGGGAGGGGAGGGGAGAAGCCGGAAAGCCAGCCAGCCAGCCATCGAGGCACCGTCGGTGGTGGCGACCCGAGGCTTGCGCGGCCACCATGCGCGGGGCGCCGCTTCCTGTGCTCACCTTGGTGGCCATGGTTGGGGCTGTGGCGGCCAGTCTCCCCCTCCTCGCCGCCCTCCACTCCTTCGCCTACTCCTACTGGGCCGCGGCGTGGTGGAGAGGAGGAGGAGGAGGAGGAGGAAGGCTGTGGGAGTGGCGGCGGCGGCGGCGGCTCCTGCGCCTCTTCCAGCCGGGCGCCCGCCCGCCCGCCTCAAGCGGAGAGGAAAGGCAGCGGGGACAAAAGTGACGGCTGGCTCTCTATGCAGCGTCCGAAGAGGCAGGCGGAGGGAGGAAGCTGAGCTCGCCCACCCGCTCGCCTGCCTTCCTCTTCTTCCCCGGCTTCGCCTCTTTCTGCCTCGACGGTTGCGCCCATATCCAGGGGCGGAGTTTTCACTGGGGCGTCCCGAAACCCAGGCATAAGGATAAGGGACGGGAAGAAGCTGGGTTGCTGGGTGCCTTGCCTTGCCTTGCCTTGCCTTGCCGTGCCGTCCCACCTTCTGCCTGCCCTATGGGATGATGCCAAGGCGGGCGGGCGGGCGGGCCCTTTCCGCCATGTACGGCTTTTAAGAGACAGCGAGCAAGTCGAGCGGGTGTCTTTCCCTCCCAAGCAGGGACCGCCCGCCCGCCCTTCCTCCCTCCTTCCCTCTCTCGTCTCCCCAGCTTTTGTTGCGGCTGCAAAATAAAAATGGGGATGCAAACAAATTAGAGCAAGTTCAGAGAAGGGCAACAAGGATGATCAGGGGAAATGGAAACACCAAACCCTATGAGGAAAGGCGGGAGGAACTGGCCATGTTTGTTGTTGTTCAGCCGCACAGTCGATTCCTTCCGACCCTTTGCGACCCCATTGTCCGCCAGGCACCTCTGTCCTCCACCATCCTCCTCAGCCCACCCAGCTCTGTGCCCATTGTGTCCACAATACCATCTCATTTTTGGCTGCCCCTTCTTATTTTGCCCTACACCTTTCTCAGCGTCAAGGCTTTCTCAAGTGAATCCTCCCTTCTCATACTTCAACTTCATTTTTACTATTTGACCTTCTAAGGAGCAGTCAGGGTTGATTTCTTCTAAGATGGACCTATTTGTTCTCCTCGCTGTCCAGGGGACTCTCAAAACTCTCCTCCAACACCACATTTCAAAGGCACCTATTCTGTGCTCCGCTTTTCTTAATGGTCCAGCTCTCACAACCATACATTACCACCGGGAATACCATTGCTTTGACTATGCGAATTTTTGTTTGCAACGTGATGTCTCTGCTTTTCACTGTGTTCCCCAGGTTTCTCATACCTTGTCTCACAAGAATCAGTAGCCTTTTTATTTCATGGCTGTGGAGACTGAGAGGGGAAATGATCGCACTCTTAAAATAACTGAAAGATATTCATAAAGAGCAGGGGTGCCCAAACCTTTCAGGCTGCGGACCAGTCACGTGGTTCAGGGGGCCAGTCACTATGGCCCAGAGGACAGATCCAGCCCCCCCATGCCAATTCATCCGGTCCACGAAGCCCTTGTCGCTCCTGGAAGCAGAAGTTGTTGCCCTTTAGGAAAGAACTAAAAACCTGGCTGGCAGGCCAGGTTTGGGGTGCAGGTGGAGTGGTGGCTTCCGTTGGGTGGTTGGTATAGAGGAGTATTCCTTCCCCCACGGTTCCTCGGTACCTGCACCCCTTTTTTAGGGGTGGGTTCTTAACTCTGTTTTTATCTGTTTTATTCATGTTGTGAACCGCCCTGAGTCGGCCGTGGTCGAGTGGGCGGTATAGAAATCTAACAAATCTATACCTATAAAATGGTGCATTAACCATTGGAATGTGACAAAGGATGTTGCACCAGGCCCCACTAGCCCGTAATGGGCCTCCGTTCACTCGCCCGAACCCGGTTCGCAGGTAACTGTCGGGTTGAAATTTTCGGCCGGGGGGCAGGAGCCCCCCGGACACAAACAAAATAAGGGAACTTCAATTCCCAACGTTCCTTGCGCTGCGCCAGAGCCAAATAGGCTGAGCGGCGCAGCAAAAGGAACGTTTGGAAACGCGCCACGGCCAATCAAAAAAAAAGTTGCAGGGGAAAAACCGCTGCAGTAAGCAAACACGCGCAGCCAAAACTACAAGCCCCAGCGTCCTGCACGCCATTAGCGCGCAGAACGCTGAGGCAGCTGGCACGCGAAAAATAAAAGTAAACAAAAAAAGGCCCGGCGCCACTGCCCTTCTTCCCCACGGGCCAGCCAGCATGGCCCGTGGCGAAAAAAAGAAACCCCTCCGCTGCCGCTGCCCTTCCGTTCAATGGGTCAGCCGGCACGCGAAAAATAAAAGTAAAAAACAAAAACCTGCCGCCGCTGCCCTTCTTCCCCACGGGCCAGCCAGCATGGCCCACAGGGGGAAAAAAGAACCCCCCCGCCACCACTGCCCTTCCTTCCCACTGGCCAGCCAGCATGGCCCGTGGGAAAGAAAGCCAGCCCCCCGCCATTGCCCTTCCTTCCCACGGGCCAGCCAGCATGGCCCGCGGGAAAGAAAGCCACCCCCCCCCCTGAAAAAGTAAACACAAAACACAAACCAAAAACAATCAAAAACACTCAAAAATCCAAAAAGGAAACACAAAAACAGCCAAAAACAAACAATAAAAAACACACAGACCCCCCTCCCCCCCAAAAAATCCCAACCACCACCACCACCCCAAAAAAAAACCCAGAGAGCTTACCAAAAGACATCTATCCATGAGGACCGGAACTGAAATGAGAAAATAAAGAAAAAACTTACCGGAAGCGACACCCAGAGGACAGAAGAGAAAAATTGTAGAGAGGCAGAAAAGCTCACCACCCCCACCCAGAGGCCAAAAGAGAAAAAACATTCAAAAATATTGAAACTAATAAGAATATTCCAAAATTAATCAAATAAGTTATAAAAACATTCAAAAATAATCACACTAATCTCAAAAAATACCAAAAAAAATCAGAAATCACTTTTTACTCAATAAAACCAAAATAAAAATGCATAAAACTAAAGATTTTAAAAACCAAAATTAAATTTTAAACTAAATAAAATAAAATAAAATAAAATAAAATTTGCATAAACATAAAACAAAAACCTTCAAAAACCAATTTAAAGAGCCCGGCACTGAGGAAGCCGGCACGCAAAAAAAAAAAAACAACAAAAAAACCCACATTGGGAGCGCAAGTCCGCCGCAGGCGGACGCAGTGCCTCGAAGCCACAAAATCACAAAACCTTACAACACCATTTAAAACAGCCCAGCACTATTGGTTCAAGAAAAAAAAACGAAACCCTTTACTATCCAACACAATTTTAAAAAGCCCGGCATCGCCAGGCAAAATATGCTATAAATAAATAAATAAATAAGTGAAATGTGCCCTAGACACAAAAGAACTGTGTGTTTTACTTCTGCTTCTGGAAGCAACGAGGGCTTTGCGGGCTGGATGAATTGGCATAGGGGGCTGGATCTGGCCCTCGGGCCGTAGTTTGGGCACCCCTGATAAAGATGAAGGGATCATCCCAAAGTGCAGGGTGCAGCGTAATAAGGGGCTCAAACTAAAAGAAGCCAGAGATTGGCTGAATATTAGTAAAAACTTCTTAACACTTAGAGCAGTTCTTCCATGTCTAGGCCAGATATCTGAAACTTCCAAAATGAAGCCACTGTTTAGTGAGTTCATTCTTCAGTTCCCTCTGCCTGACCTACTGTGAGAAAGAGTAGCCAGCACAAGGTGCCCTTTCCCCAGGGCATGCCCGATTGTGGTTCAAAAATACCACAATATTCAATTTCCAGGGGGTTCTGTGTGCCCCAGTTAGAGGAGTATGACAGTGGAACCATCTGCCTCAAGAAGTGGTGAGCAAGCGCTCCAACGCTGGAAGCAGTCAAGGGAAAATTGGAAAATGTCTGTCATAACTGCTTTGATTTGGATTCCTTTATTGAGCAGGGTGTAAAAGGCTTCTTCCCAACTCAGTGATTTTTATGCTTATTTCACTAGCCCAACTTTCTCCAGTCACTCAACATCAAGCATCAATATCAAGGTATTGCTAGTGATAACATTAATGATCTATTGATCATGTAGGAAACAGGTGCAAAAGATAGATATCATTTAATACAATATTTCTAACACAGTTTTAAAGACATTCACGTGGAAATAAGCTGATGTTTAAACTGTCACAATGTAACAGAACGAAGTATACCCTGTGCATTATTCTCTTTCAAAATGGTGATTCAAATCAGGGTCAAGAGAGAAAATATATAAACACCCTAGCCTCATGAATTACCTCATGAGAAATAAAATTTAATGAGTGATAGACATGTCTTATTGTAAGATCATTGGTTTGAATCCCTAAAGGGGGAGGACCAAAGGTGGACCCTGTGGGAGGAGATATAACCCAGAGACACACGCCCACATACAGGCCGACACAAAGACATTATCTGGAAGACTGTGCTTTTAAGCTTGCCAAAATGTAAATGCTTGGGAGAAAGGGGGCCAATGGGCTATCTCTGGAACATGCAGCTTCCTTTATTTCTGCTTTGAAATGCTTTCTAAGCTTTTGCTGGACTGTCCTGAATTTTGCTATGCTTTCAATATATTTCTAAAAATACCTGATGAGACTTGGAGTGATTACTTGGCACACGTTACCTGAATCTACACTAGTTTCACGTGCACCCTTTGCTCACTACCTAGATTTTGGTCGGGAGTGACTGGGCACACTGATAGGAAAAGCTCTGAACAGCTGGGTCCGATCTGGGCCAGGGAAGCAGGATCAGGCGCAATCCCACCGCCAGGAGGCCGGATTCTACCGAGTCCTACCTGGAAGTAAGCGGATTATTATACTCCCTCTTTTTCTCTTTCAGTGTTGTGAGCACTACTACTAATAAGAGTAAATAAAGTTACAGTATATAGGTTAGAGTTCAGTATTTAAATACTAAGGACTAGGCCCTGCTGAACAATGTGTGACACACATATTTAGAAATATTTGTTTGCAGGATTAAGTGACTAAACATTTTCCTAGAGCTCATCTAGATGTCAATATAAACCTGTATTTGAGTTAGGTTCCCCATGTTTTAAATTGATTTAAAAAACTGGGAACTATACAATCTACAGCTAAGCACACACTTCTCCTGGCAAATATGTTTATTTTGAACAGCCTCACAGAATTGTTTATTTTTAATTGATTCAATTTATGGTTTATTTTTAATTGTTTTTGCATGTGCATTCATCTGTGTCCGTGTAAATCGCATCTCTATGGTTTTGCAATTTTCCATTACCACAGGAATGAGATGTACAGTACTTGTATCTTTTTAGAATCTCTTTTAATGGTAACAGTATTCCACTATGCCAGTTATTAAAAAATAGGGACAGGGAGAATTATCAAAAATATTTCACGGGGAGTATAGCAGTGGTTTCCAACGTGGGGCTCATGCTCCACAGGGGAACTTCAATTCCCCGAAGCCTAAATTAGTACAATGGCTGATCAGTGCTTTGTTGACTCTGGGAATTGAAGTCCAAAAGCCAAAGGTTGGGAAACCATTGTTCCGTGGCTGGAGGACATTTTGCACCTTTGCCCCTGCCACAGAGCCCACTGAGCTCCTCACCTCAGCTGGTTGGAGGGGAGTGGGAGCGGCTGTTACCCATGACATGGGCCTTAAGATGCCCGAGGATGTTGCAGAGGATGTTGAGTACCAGGCTCCGTCACTGACGTTGAGCCTGGATGCCATCTCTTAGGCTCCCTCGGATGTTCAGCCTCTTAGGCTCCCTCAGATGTTCAGCCACAATGTTTTATATTTCAAGTTTTATGTAATTTACCATCTTTGTTTGTCTGTAAACTGCTTTGGGTCACCAATAGGTGAGGAAAGCGGTATAAAAATATGCTAAATAAATAAACACTGGAGTATAGACACATGCAGTTTGAGATGACGGGAGCCAGAACTGGAGGCTCTTAATGATCATTTCAGGCAGGAGGAGCCATGGAGTTTGCAGCTCTGCTGTCGGAATTGGAAACTGCAAGTGGGAGCCTCATTTGCTTTTTTCAACTATGAAATGCAGGTGTGCTGTGCCAGTTACCAAAAAATTAAAAAAATGGGGGAGGGAGGGACGTAAAATAATACAGTATTAGGGGAATTTTACAATGAAGGACAAAAAACAAAACAAAACACCAGAGTGACCGTTTCAGACAGCAGAGCCGGAGGGCTGTGCCATTTACCAAAAAGAAATTGGGGGGGGGGGATCCCCCAGTAAAATATTAGGAGGGTAATTGAGGGTATTGCATGTTTGTGGATATGAGGAGGGACAGAAAAGGAACACTGGAGTGACAATTTCAGGCAACAGATTCTTACTTGTTCCTTATCCCCCACCCCACCCAGTTCCTGGAGCACAAAACAAATACTGTACATCATTTACAAATGCAGCATTTTAAAATCTTGTATAGTCCACTGCACTGATATACTCTGCACAGTTTTCAGTCAACTTAAAAGTTGTCCCCTTAGGATGTACACATTGATGCAAAGAACATGTGATATGACATTGGCATTAAATCGACTTTTTTTAAAAAAAAACCAAGCCAACTCCTGATTTATTTCAGTAGTGTAGCGAACACCTTCACTTGTAATGTTATTTACCAAGAAGTAGGTGCCACTGAACTTGACCGTTTTTTTTTAGTCCCGAGTAGTCATATGTAGGATGGTAGGATTTCAAAGATTCTGGTGTGCACTTTTTTTTGGAAGCAAATGTGACTGAGTACCATTAAATGTTCTAAGAAGGTACATAGATATGAATTGTTAATTCTTGCGATGACATAAAAGAGGAGTTCTCAACCTTTTAAATCCAGGGGCCGGGTCATGCTCCCTCACACAGCTTTGGGGGGGGGGGTAATGGCCATTTTGCCCTTCCTCCACCACATACAACTTCCTGGTGTGGTTGAGACAGTGGGGACCCACATGAAATGGTGTTGTGGGCCGCATCCGGCCTGTGGACCACAGGTTGAGAATCCCTGTCATAAAAGCTTAGATAATTGTGGTCTATGCTTCCTGCAAAATCTGTTGGACTTTAAAGTACCGGAAAATGCTTTACTGACTTTGTCACTTGGCCATAACATGGTTACTCATTGAAATCTTTACATCAGTTATATGAAATCAGTGCTGTTTCCCCTTATGCTGCAGATTGAGGTGTTGATAGACCATATAGATAGAAGAACAAAATTAATGTAACATATAAAGCATACAAATATTCAGTTACAGCAATTTTATCTTTTGGTTTAGAAAAAGCTACAAAGATTGAGAATCCGTTATACAGACAATTGGGACTGTGTTGCTTTGCGGAGGTTTAACTTAAAAATAAAATTAAAGGCTTGTTTATTTTTGTGAAAAGAAAAATATCTGAACACTTTCTTTATTAGTCACAATTCACAGCTATTATTCAAAGTTCATATTATTCATTTCCTCCAAACTATTCAAATCTCTCCATAAAAGGTATCTTTAGGTCATGACATTTCCGTTTAAGTAATGTTTCCTCAGGGTACATTTATAGTTTTTCAGATAAGGCAGCTGTACTGCAAAACAATCTTCTCTTCCTCTTTCTTTATTAATAAGGAGATTCTTGGTTTTCTTACTCTCCTTCAGCCCACATAGGACCTAAATATTGTGCAGCATTTTAATGAGTTTCGATTATGTATATTTTTTAAACTAGAGATCTGAAATGGCAACCTTTAGAGACAATTTTAATAAACTGATCAACACAGACTCCATCTTTTCGTCGATTTAGTAGGTTGAGAGGTGGATACTTTTGCAACCAGCTGTAAGGTCCATGAGAAAATATTCCTTTTTGCTCTTACCCATAATTGACTAAAAATGAAGACACCATGTAGTGATGGTGAGAAAAAGTATGTGTTGATACAGAAGATTTTATTGCCGATAAGGATGAAGTGAATAACACATTCATGTTTCTGCATTCTCAAAGCAGAATAATATTTCATTCCATTGTTTTAATTTGTATTTTTTATTTATATTTGTGCTTTTTTATCTACGGACAACTCTAAGCGGTTCACAACACAGTTATATAAATACAAAGCAAACCATAAGTACAACAAAATGCAACAACAAACAAAAAATACAGTAGTCATAAATATTACAAAAATGGCAAAACAATAATAGCTCTCCAATACAATGCATTAATAAATTCAAAAACAATATGTCAATCAAAAACAAAATCATATTACTACACTCCCATAGTCTCCTTGTTCCAGATGCTACAAGACCACAGAAAGGACAGTGAGGTTCAACTGCCCTCCGCAACACAATCCTTAAGTTCCAGCAGAGGAAGAACTAACCATGGGCAGGTAGCTATGCACATGACACTAGATTCAAGTGGGGACTCCTTCCTTAACATCCATTTGAATTCCAGATCATGCACAAAGCAAAGCAATCACACTTATATACCACCCCATAATACTTAGTGCACTCTCTGGGTGGTTCACAAGTTAATTAGCATTTTGCCTCCAACATGCTGGGTACTCATTTTACTGACTTTAGAAGGCTGGAAAGCTGAGTCAACCTTGATCCCTGGTCAGGATCGAACTCACAACTTTTTGGTTACAGTACAGTTTAACCACTGCGCTGCCAGGGCTCTGAGCAGGGCGGGGTATAACTCAAATAAACAAACATAAACATAAACTTCTGTGTGACTAAGAATCCCATGAAGAATCTGCCACTGTAGCACTATCATTTTCCAATGTCAGTATAAGTTATGCAAGAGGATTTTGGCCTGTAAATTTAAGTTCTTCTCTGTAATGCCTATAAGTGGACATATAGTTTCAAAATTATTTGAGAATATCATTTAATTTTGACACATTTTATTTACAGGGCAACCGAACATGCGTTCCACTCTACAGTTGCAGTGGTGATGATTTCTATGTGGTGAGACAATAAACAGATGCTTTAACAGGACTTTCATTACTTATTCCAACATACAGCAAAACAATCTGGTTTCTACAAGAATACATTACAAGTTTGGTTTTCTTTTCATCTTAGAAATCCAAGTAATTTGTCCATTTCTCCCACTGAAAATTATTTGATTAGATTTCCACTGCTTTGCAACAACAGCCATTTTTGTAACCAGTGAGAGATTTCCAATATGTCCATTATGGATACATCCTCCAGAGCAGTAGTTCTCAACCTTTGTAAATCGGGGCCCAGGTCATGCTCACTCAGACTGCTTTGGGGGCCGGATGGCAATTTTGCCCTTCCTCCATCACTTGGCACTTCCTAGTGTGGTGGAGGTGGTGTTGGGGCCACATGAAAGGGTGATGTGGGCTTCATTCGGCCTGTAGGCCGTAGGTTGAGAATCCCTGTTCCAGAGGGTGATTATAATTTTTTTACTTTTATACAGTAGTGTTTAGAAGTACTGTATCACAAAGGAATTAGTCTCTGCTTAATCCTGGAAGAACAAAATCAATACAGACTTTCAATTCTATGATACCCCAAGGTTTCTAGTCTTTCCAAGAATTATGAAATTGGTCTGAGTTGTTAGAAGGGGCTAAATCCAAGTTCCCTTCCTGTCTCCTTCCTTGTCTCTCTGAAAGAAAGAAGGCAGACCAAAGGAAAGGCTTGAATATACAAGAAGCATAGCTTTTTCTTTTCTATCAAGCACTCAGAATTAAGGAGCATGTATAATTGTCCTCCATTTCCAGCCAGTGGGGAGAAGTTGTAAATCTAAAGGGCTAAAATATCCAGTAAGAGCTGGAAAAAAAGAAACGCTAATCTTCCCTGGCTTGGATAAGGCAATCCTTTCAGCCTGGGACTACTCAACCTATGTAGATTAAGAACATAAGAACATAAGAACATAAGAACAGCCTTGCTGGAACAGGCCACAGCCCATCCAGTCCAGCATTCTGTCTCACACAGTGGCTCACCATTTCCTTCAGGGTATTCCCAAGGAGATGCCTTCACCTGCTTAGGATTCCCTGGAAATGGCATTGAGAGATATCCTGCCTATCTCTCCAACCCGGAGGTTGTCCTTAGGTAGCCATAATTATAGCCATTGATAGCCTTGTCCTCCATGAACTTGTCTAATCCTTTCTTAAAGCTGTCAAGACTGACAGCTGTCACCACTTCTTCTGGCAGGGAGTTCCATAGACCAGTAATCCTCTGGGTGAAAAAGTACTTTCTCTTATTTGTTTGAGAACTAGTACCCAAAAGTTTCATGGAGTGTCCCCTAGTTCTAGTGTTGTGCGATAGGGAAAACAGTTTTTCCTTATCCACTTTGTCCACACCGTGCATGATTTTATAAACTTCAATCAGGTCACCTCTTAGACGCCGTCGTTCAAGAGTGAAAAGGCCCAACCGTTGCAGCCTCAGATGGTAAGGAAGGTGTTCCAGTCCCCTAATCATTCTGGTTGCCCTCCTCTGTACTTTCTCCAACTCCATAATATCCTTCTGGAGGTATGGCGACCAGAACTGTACACAGTATTCCAGATGGGGCCTCACCATAGATTTATAAAGAGGCAAAATGACACTTGCTGACTTATTTTCTATACCCTTTGCTCTCTTGTGTATTTATATATTTCTATAAAGATATCAAGTTCCCTATCACACATAGAATGTCAAGTTCCAATATCCACATTTGTTTTTGAACACATTATTGAAGGTAATATTCTACAACTGCTATCGATATTTGCTTATAGACTGTTCTACTCATGTAGTTCTATCTCAGTTGCATCTATCACTTGCAATTTTTGTCCAAAGACATGCTGATTTTTTTAATACTTAACATAACTATTCTATTAATGGTAATAATAATTTTGTGTCAGAGATTACTCTGGTTTGAAAGAATGTTTGCTGGAAAAACTCTGCTCAGGGAACACCCAAATGAGACTCCTTTCATTTCTCCAAGTGCAGCCTTCAGGTATCAAAACTCAAATATTCTATTAATCCAAATTGTTTTTCCAGAATGTCCTTGGGAGTTTTAGGCATATCAGAGAATAAACAAAACAATACAAAAACAAAAATGCTGTATCACTTTAAAGACTAACTGTTATATTTCAATGTGAGCTTTCGTGGATCAAATCCACTTCAGAGTTTTCTGGCTGATCTGGTTGGCATTCTTGTTGAAGTCCATGTCTCTCACTGGTACTAAGAGATGACCTGGGCAGTAGACACAATTGCTCCAAACATCCACTTTATTGCAAAGCCTAACCACTACCATGATTTATGGAATCACTGAGGGCAATGAAACAATTAAGAAGGTGACTACAGAGCAAATGGAAGAAAGATCCACCGGAATACAGCCTGGTTGCAGCTGGGGAGATGTCGAGCAAATATTGTAATTCACTGAAGGAGGCAAAAAGAGACTGTAACACCAAATTGATGAACGTGGCCTCCAACCAACAAGTGGAACTCTCTCAAGTTGTCCGCAGCCTTACAAATGCCAGACAGATGCAAACACTACAGCCAAGTATAGAGAACTGCAACTGCCCATTTCAGATCCACGATTGAATGTTTCTGCCAGGATTTTAACTATTTATCCCAGTATCAAGATGTCTAATACACTTTTGATTGTATTATAGGTTTTTATTGGATCAGTTACAGTTAGTAAGGCCTGAGAATGTAGACAAGGCATTTGCATGTTGTAAAGCTGCTACCTCTTTTTTAGGTCATTGCCCATTTTGGTTATTAATATCTGCCAAGGATACAATGGTAGAATAGGCCACATACAGGTGAAACTTGGAAAATTAGAATATCATGCAAATGTTCATTCATTTCACTTAAAAGGTGAAACAAATATATGAGATAGACTCACTAAATGCAAAGCGAGAGATGTCATGCCTTAATGATGATCATGGCATACAGCGGACATGAGATTATGTGATGATTATGGGGTACATGAGATTGGGGGGTTGGGATTTTCATAAACTGTAAGTTATAAGCATTAATATTATAACAAAGTAAGGCTTGAACTATTTCGCTTGGCGTGTAATGAGTCTATCTCATACTGTATATTTGTTTCACCTTTTAAGCTGCATTACTGAACTGAATGAACATTTGCACGATATTCTAATTTTCCGAGTTTCACCTGTATTTCATCAGTGCTTCTCTTCAAGAAAGCCATGTATCTTCTTGTTTAAAAGAAATAATAAGCCCCATTCTTAAGAAAACTCATTTGGCAACAGATGCTTTGAACAATTACAGACTCATTTCAAATACTGTATTCCTTTTTTGGACAAGTTAATCAAGAGGATAGTAGCTATCCAGTTGTAGCATTCTTGTATGTTATGGTACTGAGATTGCATTCGTCACCTTCCAAGATATTCTCCTAAGGGGAGCAGACAGGGAGTGTAACTCTATTGATCCTCATGGATCTTTCTGCGGGCTTTCGTACGCAGTATACTTCTGCGATGACTGTTGGGTTTAGTGATTGGTAGCTCCATGGTTCTGGTCCTTTCTTAGTGGCCAGTCTCAGATGGTAGAGCTTGGGGTTGCCATTCCTAGCCCTTGGGTCCTCTGCTGTGGGGTCCCACAGAGGTCAACCACTTCCTCAATGCTTTTTAATATCTACATGAAACTGCTGTAAGAAGTCATACAGAAATTATGGGTCCACTGTCACCAGTATCTGATGACATGCAGTTTTATCTCACCTTCTCTTCATCTGTAGGTGATACCGTTCAGGTCCTTGAGTGCTGTCTAACATTGATAATGGACTGGATAAGGGCCAATAAACTGAAACTGTATCCAGATAAGATAGAGATTTTACTGTTAGAAGGATTGGAGGATCAGTTAGACTCGCAGTGTTTCCCAAACTTTGGTTCTTGGACTCCATTTCCCAGAAGCCTAAGTGAATTCCTCAAAGCACTGATCAGCCAATATACTGACTTAGGCTTCTGGGAATTGAAGTCCCCTGTGGGGCATAGGGCCCACTTTGGGAACCACTGATAGAGGAAAACATGCCTGTACTCATTGGGTTTACACTCCTCTGGAAGGATCAGGTCCATAGCTGCAAGAGATACTTCTGGACCCAGCCTTTTCTATAGAAGCTCAAATTTCGGCCATGGCCAAGACTGCCTTTCATCAACATTGTTTGATTGCCTAGTTGCACCCCTACCTAGATATGAAATATCTAGCAACTGAGTCACTCATTGGTAATCTCACAAAAAGATTTGAAACAAAATAAATAAGTTATTTTTCACTGCATCGCCCTAGCAAAAATAAAACAGTGCTATAATATGGATCTGTTCTACTCCCAAAACATTTTGATCTCCCATCCAAACTAAGCACTTGTCAACTAAATGTCTTGCACAAACTTTGCCCATAGTGGACAGGGTACTTATTGCATAATAGTTTCCCAGTGTTTGGATGCCTTTTTAAAAAGGTACTATTAATACCATAGTTAATGTTTTAGATACAGTCCTGGTTTTATCTAGGACAGTAAAGAAGGTACTGTAACAACAGAGGCCTATTAGTCCAAATAGTTTGGGCTTTTTAAAACAGCAATTTCAGTGGTAAGCCCATCAAGGTCTAGTGACTTCTTGAACTTGAATTGCATTTGTAATTTTGTTTCGGCTCCCAGAAGGCTATTCTGGTAAATCTTAAAATATAAAACCTCTGATATAATAGAAGTTAGAGGAAAATAAAGTCTTTTTAAAAGTGTTCATTCCATGCCTATATTTCTTGTGTTCTAAAATTTATGATATATTCTATTATTGTACGCCACTCTGCTAATTGTAATGGTGAATGCTGGTCTTGAAATGTTTTAAAACAAGCAAATACATATAAAATAACCCAGAACTTTTTTTATGAGTATTCTTTGCATATTTTTCTGTTTTGTTCAATACCCATGTAATTTAACACACACACACACACACACCCAAATATTACCTTTTATACAGAGAAAACAGGAGCAATAAATTTGAGTCCCATTACTAAATGATACCAAATGTACGGTTTCAGATAAATTTATTAGGGATGTGAGGGCAAGATGTTTTTGTCTTATAAACATTACAATTTAACACACTGTAAACTTTTATAATGAAGGTCATATAAAGAACATCAGGAACACTGACAATTCCTTTTCACGCAGCAGGAAAGGGAATCGACTGACACATTCTTCAATATGATGGATAGTATCCTGCATTCATGCACATCCTTACCCCAGCAAAAAAAGTTATTTTCCTTTTTCCATGTGTTTGTTTTCATATCTTGGAGTTTGGACTCTTTTGGCCTTCTTATTTTTCCACATTATTGACTGTGAGGCTGGACGTAGACAATTATACATTTACTTTTGTATATAACAGTGTATAATAGATATTTTATAAATATGTAAAACGCCGGGCAACCTATGCTAGTATTTTATAAATATGTAAGTATGGCGTGCTTAAAACAGTAGCCAAACATTTGTTTTCTTTATTCAAAAAAGATATTTTGATACCAACTTTCATCATATCCTTTTAACATTGATGATGATGACGACGACAATAACAACAATAATAGGCTTTTAAAGGTAGAAAATAGGAAAAAAAATCATAATTAAAAAAGCACTTATCTTCTGCAACCACATTGAAGATAATTTTGGCAACACTCCAAAACTGAATGAACCACTTATTGCAAACTGCAAGTAAAGAAGTAGTTCTGAAATTGAAATATCTTTTCCACAGAGCTTTCCATTTTTTTAAACAACTGAAGATGAGAATAGAAAGCTGAAAAGTGTAGAAATCTCACGGAACACATTTGCAGAAGTAGAAAGTCTTTGCAATCTTAAGCAAATTCATAAGTTATTTTAAAAAAACTATTAGAAATGAAATTATTTAAAACAGCTTTTTATTAATGTTTCACCTGTGATTCTCAAAGTTGTTTTAATGTATTTAACTCTAGTTAAAGTTATGTTTGCTAGTGACAGAAACTTATTTATTTGTTGATATTTATGGCATGTTATTTTTGTATTTTATTTGCAGTTCTTTTATCTTATAAATATTAGAACTTAATACATTGTAAATGACTTTATATATACTGTTAACAAACTTTTCATAATCAAGGTCATAGAAAGAACCTTAATAGACATCATACTGAGCAAAATAATACTGAGCAGAACTTTTGAAGAAGGTGTAACGTGAAGTTATATTTGCATAAATGTGGTATGTGGCAGGTCAAGAAAAATATGGCATTTG
This sequence comes from Bradypodion pumilum, assembly GCA_035047305.1. Classification (NCBI taxonomy): domain Eukaryota; kingdom Metazoa; phylum Chordata; class Lepidosauria; order Squamata; family Chamaeleonidae; genus Bradypodion; species Bradypodion pumilum. Next base: position 98,429,131 of record JAWDJD010000001.1, read on the forward strand.
AGCCCTACAGAACTTTATAGACTTCTAGTGAAAAGTCAGAGGCTATGTTCATTACAGCTAGAATTTATCCCAATAAAGAGTTAAAACCAAAATGAAACCAGACAGTCATTCCCAATCATACCCAAATTCATCTGAGTTAAGGTATCTTTTCAATGTCACAATAACTCCAGGCAATATCCTCTGGTCTGTTTCTATAAACTTTATTTTACCAACATTGCTTGTATGTTCCATAGCCACAAAACTGCTTCAAAGTTGTTAAAATATCCCACAGTCTACAGCCATGGCAAAATGTAAGCACAAATGTTTAAAAATATATGAAAACTAAAATTAATTTGCAGGAAAGTCACAATTCAGTACAAAATACAAGAACATGAAAAATATCATAAAATATGAAAAACAATGTTTAAATTACATTTTTAAAATGCAAGGGCTTATAACCTAATAAGAAGCAGATAATACTGGTATATCTCTAAAAGGCATAATTTAAAAGTAAAGACTTTGAACGATCTTTAGCCTTAAGCTTAGTGCATGTGCATGGCCCCTTGCCAATATGCCACTCACGGCAACAGTCAGACATAAAGAAAAACATAAAAATACAATCATAGAAGCAGGCCAAGTACAAAACAATTAATAATATCATAAGCATTGGGAAAGGGTGGCAAAATATTATAAACGGCTTCCCTGAATAATTCAGCCTTAATAGATTTGTGAAAGTCCTAGAGAGAGGGAGCCAGGCAAATGTGATTAGGTAGACCATTCCAGATCATTGGGGCCATGGATAGGGTTTTTAGAATCAAGAATAGGATATCAGATTTTGTGTTAAAGGCAAACTTCACGCTAAATTAAACTAAAAACACGAGTTTTACAAGAAAACTTGACAAGATGGAATTTTTTTTAGTATTTTTCTCAGTTTCACTAAATAAAAAATCTATAAGAAACAGTAAAAAAATTCCTATGCAGTTTTTGGGTTGCAGACCTGTGTTATGAAGGCACATACTGTGCAGAGCTTGGAAAATTTGGCATACTCTTTGAACTGCAATGCCCAGAATTCCCCATCAGCATGACCATGTGGTGTGGTGTGTGGAATTCTGGGATCTGTAGATTTTTTAGGTTTGATGTCATGGCACTGGGGATCTACCATTACTAAGTGATGCCAAGTAAAGGCTTTGAGAAGACATAGACATTCCCCATCTTGGCCTGAAACAAGAAGGAAGCAGTCACCCTCTCATTGCCCTATTTTGCAGCAAACATTTTGAAAGCTTGATTATAACTTCTGTTTTATGCCAGTCTACTCTTCTGCAATTATGCCCAATTATATCCTTGAGTTATTATGCTTCTTTCAGCAGGAGCGGGCATAAGTCAAGGACACCACAGCTTCTGCTTATCTCTGCAACTTTAACATTTTGTATTCCTAGAGAATGTACCTTCAAGGTTTGACAGCTGCCAGAACTGACAGCATTTCTTACACTTCCTTACTTATTGAGTTTCCTTTACCTTTCTTGCTTAATATTGCTGCCAAAATAACCAAACATACAGGAAAACCCCTACTTATGAAAAAAGTCAGTTCCGTAGGATTTTGCTTAAATCTGGTTTTTATGTAACTTGAAGCAAACCCATAGGAAAAAAATTTTTTTACGTAACTCAAAGCAAACCCATAGGAAAAATGAAATTTTATGTAAATCAAAGCAAACCCATAGGTAAATGAATTTTTACGTACTGTAACTTGAAGCAAACCCATAGGAAAAAGAATCTTTATGTAACTCAAAGCAAACCCATAGGAAATCGTGTAAATCGGGACATGGTTTTAACACAAAAATCATTATGTAAGTCGAATTTTATGTAACTCGAGGCATATGTAAATCAGGGTTTTACTGAATCTAGATTTTAAAATGGGATTTGTGCTCTTAGAGAAGATTTCAGCTATCATGCAATGTGTGTTGAAATTGATTCAGCAGTACTTTTCTTTGCCTGTGGGCTTGGTTTTCATGCTTAACAAACCAAAGTTATGTCCAATAAGCTCCAAAAATATCCACAACTATATCCGCTGTAAGGCTTCATCCTTCTTAAAGCAGCAATGACCTGGTTTCTTTTTCCTGGAGGATATGAGGTTGTTCTCTACCAAGCCGTTGCTGTTCAGCTATCCCTAGCAGCTCAACACTGTTTTTGACAGCAGCAAATAACTTTGAAACTACTGTGTAAGGTCAGACTGAAGGGAACTTTCCATGCTACTAGCCAAATCAGCAATTAGTCATTGCTCAACACCAGTGTAAGGGAAAAGTTGAACTCATCCAGCTCTCACCAGTAGGGCCAGCACTTCTGCAGTATGTATGGAAAGTTGTCAGTGCAGGGCATAACTTTCTTATGTGGGATTTTAAATTATTGTTTTATTACAACAACATAAACATCATATTAGCACCAGAAGATGATCAGCAAATATAAATAGCATTCAACTACAATTGAAATCCTCAGTTATAATGGTGATTGGCTCAATATAGAAAGCTTGATGTTCAGGGGCACCATATATCCATCCACGAGTTCTCAGGGAACTTAAAGATGAAATTGCTGATCTCCTAGCCAAAATATATAATCTTTCCCTCAAATCAGGCTTTTGTGCCTGATGACTGGAAGGTAGCGAATGTAACACCAATTTTCAAAAAAGAATTCAGGGGTGATCCAGGAAATTACCGACTGGTCAGTTTGACATGTGTCCCAAGTAAAGTGATGGAAACCATCCTAAAAGATAGAATTAATAGGCACATAGAAGAGAAGGCGCTGCTAAAGGAGAGCCAACATGGCTTTTGCAAGGGCAAATCATGCCTCACTAATCTGTTGGAATTTTTTGAGAGTGTCAACAAGCATGTGAATAAGGGGGATCCAGTTGACATTGTTTATCTGGACTTTCAGAAGGCTTCTGACAAGGTCCCACACCAAAGGCTCTTGAATAAACTTACCAGTCATGGAATAAAGGGACAGGTCTTGTCCTGGATCAGCAACTGGCTAAGGGACAGGAAACAGAGGGTAGCACTAAATGGACACTTCTCCAAGTGGAGGGAATTAAAGAGTGGGGTCCCCCAAGGTTTAGTACTGGGACCCCCGCTTTTCAACCTCTTCATAAATGATCTAGAAATAGTAGTAAATAGCAAGGTAGCCAAATTTGCTGATGACACTAAATTATACAGGGTAGTGAAAAAGTTTGGTTTCACTTACCAGTGATAACTTTCGTTCTTCGAGTATATAGTTTGTGAATACACACTATTGGGTTATGCGCCTGCGCAGAACGCTGATCGGAGGCTTAAAAAGCTATTGGTCAAAAGTTTTGGCGGTAAAACCGCCCACCGTACCGCCCACCCTGAGGCGCCAGTCCGCCATTTTACCTCAGTTCCATACTTAAGCCAAGCACAGGATAAACCAATTGATCTCATCCGTGCAGCTCAAGAGGGGAGGCAGGGTGGGTAGTGTGTATTCACAAACTATATACTCGAAGAACGAAAGTTATCACTGGTAAGTGAAACCGAACTTTCTCCTTCGTATAGTTTGTGAATCCCCACTATTGGGAGATTAGCAAGCTCACACTCACTTGGTCGGTGGGCAGTCGGATGAGATGATCCCACAATGAGTATGATGGTCAGGTAGGGTGAACTGTCAAGGGCGATGAGCCCGGAGCCCCCTAGTGAGGACGACACGGCCAAGTCTGGCGTCCGCAGTGGCTCTGATGTCCACCCTGTAATGTTGGACAAATGTAGAAGGTCTGGACCAGGTGGCAGCCTTACAGATGTCCTCAAGGGGTGTGCCCTCCAAAAAGGCAGTGGACATGGCAACCGCCCTCGTAGAATGCGCCCTGACGTGCGGCGGAGGTGGCAGTGAGGCCGACTCGTAGGCCAGGTAGATGGTAGACGTGATCCATTTGGAGAACCTCTGGGCAGAGATGGGTTCACCCTTGGACTTTCCTCCATAGGCCACAAAGAGGCGTTGTGACTTCCTGAACTCCCTTGTCCTGCTGGTGTAAAACAATAAAGCTCGTTTCACATCCAGCATGTGCCAAGTCCTTTCTTGGGCGTTGGTGGGGTTCTGGAAGAAGGTGGGCAACGAGATAGTCTGTGCCATATGAAACTCGGAGACTACCTTAGGAAGGAAGGTGATATCCGTGTGAAGCACCACGCGGTCATTGAAAAACTGGAGAAACGGTGCATCTGCCCGCAGAGCAACCAGTTCACCAGCTCGTCGAGCAGACGTGATAGCTACCAGAAATGCCGTCTTCCATGTGAGGAGACGAACATCCGCGGTAGCCATAGGCTCGAAGGGAGTCCTGGTGAGCGCGTTGAGAACTGCAGACAAGGACCATTGTGCTGTTGGAGCCCTGACCGGCGGGAAGGCATTCCGCAGACCCTTGAGGAAACGCTTTACCGTATGGTCGCGAAAAGCACCCGAGGCAGGGGAACCAGACGGAGAGTGAGCTACCACTGCTGCGAGATGGACCCGGATAGAGGTGATACTAAGGCCAGACTCCGCCAAATGGAGGAGGTAGGCCATGATGTCCTGTAGTCCCACCTGTGGGGGAAACGTCTGCTGGGATCCCAGGAAAGCACAAAAGCGTCTGTATTTGGATGCGTAAGACTTCCTTGTGGAAGGGCGCCGTGCTAACTCCAGGATCCTGGACAGTCTGGGGTTATCCTCCATGCGGTGAGGTGGAGGCTGGGTAGGTCCGAATGGTGGAGCTGGCGGTGTTCCATCTGGAGAAGTGTTGGCGATTTCGGCAGTGTGCGATACTGCGACGACATGCGTAACAGTAGCGGAAACCAGGGCTGGCGAGGCCATGCTGGAGCCACGAGGATTGCCTTGGCCCGGTGTTGATGCATCCTGATGAGGACCTTCTGGACCAGAGGAAACGGGGGAAAGGCATAGAGGTAGTCCTGATCCCACCGTTTCATGAAGGCATCGCCCTCGGAGTTCAGTCCGATGCCTGCCCTGGAACAGTACCTGTGGCATTTCCTGTTGGACTCCGATGCAAAGAGGTCGATGCTCGGAGTCCCCCAGGCCCTGCAAAGGGACCGAAATACCTCGTCGTCCAGTTCCCATTCGTGGGTCGTCGAGGTGAGACGGCTGAGGTGGTCGGCCAAGACATTCAGCTTGCCCTGAATGTGCACTCCAATCGGAAAGATGTGTCTTTCCAGGCACCACTCCCAGAGTTGCACTGCAAGGTAAAGTAGGATGGTGGACCGCGTTCCTCCCTGTTTGTTCAGGTACGCCACTGCCGTGGTATTGTCCGAGGCCACTTGGACCACATTGCCGGTGAGTAGGGCCTCGAAGGAACGCAGGGCCTTCCAAACGGCCAACAGCTCCAAATAGTTGATATGGTGCACCATCTCGTGAGGCGCCCAAACATTGTTGACCATTAGAGTCCCGCAGGCAGCCCCCCAGCCGAGGTTGCTTGCGTCGGTCAACACCTGCAAAGAAGGTTGCGGGGGGTAAAAACTCTTCCCCATGGCCACATTGGGTGGCATGGTCCACCACAGCAACTGGTCCATCAGCTCTGGAGACGGCGTCAGCCGTTTGGACTGGCTCTCCCTGAGCGAGTCGAATTCGTGGAGGAGCCACGACTGCAGGGACCGGAACTTCAACTTGGCATGAGGAATTACCGCCGTCGTTGAGGCCATGAAGCCTAGAAGTCTCTGTGCCTTTTTTGCCCGCATTTACGGTTTGGTCCGGAAGCCGCTCACCCCATGTGCAATGTCCTGCAAGCGTTTCTGGGGGGCGAAGGCTCTGGTAACAAGCGAGTCGAGTACCGCTCCAATGTACTCGACGCGCTGAGAGGGAATCAACTTCGATTTGGCGAAGTTGATCCTGAGGCCAAGGCTCTCCATGAGGTGGACCGTGAATTGTGTGTCCCGAATGGATGACGAGGTGGTGGGGGAGACAATCAGCCAGTCATCGATGTACGGGAAGACCCTGATCCCCCGCTGACGGAGGAAGGCAGCCATCGGAGCCATGCACTTGGTGAAGACCCTCGGCGCCGTGGCCAGACCGAACGGTAGACACCGGTACTGGTACACAGAATAGCCGATGCGGAAGCGGAGGAACCGCCTGTGATCCTCGAGGATGGAGACATGGAAGTAAGCGTCCTTAAGGTCTATGACTGTGAACCAGTCCCCTTTGTTGATGAGGGGGAGGACGGTCTGCAGGGTCACCATCTGGAACTTCCTGGTGTGGATGCACTTGTTCAGGCGGCGCAGGTCCAGAATTGGGCGAAGTCCTCCGTCCTTCTTCTGAACCACGAAGTACCTCGAGTAGAAGCCGTTGTCCCAGTCGGACGGTGTTACCCGCTCGATGGCTCCCTTGGACAGAAGAGTTGAAATTTCTTCCTCCAAATGGGGGGACGAAGTGGTGAAACGATGTCTTCCTACCCGAGGCACTCGTACGAACTCGATGGCGTAACCAGCGGACAAGATCTTTAAGACCCACCGGTCATCCGTGATGCCTGACCACACCTGGAGGAAGTTCCGGAGGGGAAGGTATGGGATGTGGAGCGAGAGAGACTTGGCCATCGCAGTTTCAAACCTGGGACTTGGATTTCGCGTCGGAACGCTTTCCCTGTCCGTAAGGCTGGTAGCGAGGCTTGTGTTGGCGCCGCTGCTTGTAGAACCCGGGCCTGGGCTGGTCAGTCAAGCCACCCTGTTGCTGTGGGTTCCCCCGATACCAGTGCGTAAAGGGTTGGAACCGTGGCTTGGCAGGCTGAGTCGGCGTGGTGAGCCCCAAGAACTTTGCCGTCGAATTCGTCTGTCGCAGTTCGTTCAGTACCTTATCGGTATCCTGTCCGAACAGGCCCTGCCCATCAAACGGGAACTCCTCGATGAGCTTTTTCATGGCATCATCGAGAGAGGTGCCCCTGAGCCAGGCATGACGACGGAGCAAAATGGCAGAAGACATGTCCTTGGCCGCGTAATCATTGATGTGCCTGGCCGTCCTCATCTGCTGCTCTGCCAGAAAGCCTCCTTCTGCCGCCAGCGCGTCGAATCCTTTCTGTGCATCGGCAGGCAGTTTAGCAGCAAGGACCTTCACTTGCTTCCAGAGGTGGGACTGATAGAGGCCCATGGCAGCCGAGTAATTAGCGGCTCGTAGGAAGAGGGAACCGGTGGCGTAAAACTTATGGCCCACCGCGTCCAGCTTCTTCCCTTCCGGAGTCGAAGGTACCGGAAAACCGCTGACGGCCTTTTTTTGCTGGAAGGCCTTGACCACCAGCGAGTTCGGCAAAGGGTGCGCCTGGAGAAACTCGACGTTGTCGTCCAAGACTCTATACATTCCGTCGAGCCTGGACGAAACGGAGTGCGACGACACCGGCTTCTTCCATGTTGCCTTCGCTGACGTCAACATGGATGGAAGCATGGTGATGTGGACCGGTCGAATCGCCTTTTTGTCCAACTTGGCGGTCATTTGGTCCTCACCCTCCAGTGGCGGCTGGTTCACCTTCAGGTTAAGAGCGGTCCCCAAACGAGTCAGCATTGCCGTGAGGGAGCGTTGATCCTCACCATGCGGTGGGTCAATTGCGCCGATAGCCTGGTCCGGCGTCTTGTCGGCGTCGAAATCCCCCTCGTCCTCCTCCGAAGACGCGCTGGAATCATCGGAGGACGAGGGAGGAATCCTGGTATCCACGTCGGGACCGCGCCAGTACGGCCTGGGCGGGTCGACGGGTTGGGAGCTCACCGCATCGACGTCTGGACCACACCAAGACGATATGGGTGGGCCAGCGGAGCGAACGCTCGACCCCCGAGAGGTCGGCAGAGCCACAGCAGGACCAACATCCCTGGGGCTTGCCGTGGTCGGCACCGGAGCCGCAGAGGCCGCAGGCATGGAGGCCTTGAACTGTTGGGCAAACGATTTTGCCATAGCCTCGAACATCCCCTTAAAGAAGCCCACCTGGGATGCATCCACCGCCGATGGTTGGGACGAAATGGTGGCCGGCGAAACGGTGGTCGGAATGATCGGAGACGAAACGGTGGCCGGAATGGTGGTTGCCGGTTAGTCTATTGTCGGAGTCCTAAGCCTCGGGGAGACAGAAGCCTGCCTCGTGGGTGGACGGCCCCTCTCACGAGGCGGAGAAGAGAGTACCTGCAATGGGCGAGCTGGAGCCCCAGCCCTGCGACCTTTCGCAGGAGATCCCGAAGAGGACCGTCCGCCCCACATTGAAGATCCGGGTGAAGGACATCTCGCAACCGAAAAAGGAGGCGAGGGCCCCGGAGAGACAGGAGGACGAGGCGTAGGCGGGAGAGATCGCCTTTTCTCCGACCCATGTTTCTTCTTCTTCTCCCCATTTTTATCCTTCTTCTTCTTCTTCCTGATGGGGAGAGTGGAAGAAGAAGGAGGAAGCGGCAGAGACCGAGAGGGCTGAGAGACACCAGTGGAGGTGGAGGCAGCCGCGGCGGGAGCCAAATCGAGCTCCATAAGGTGCGCTTTCAACCGGTTGCTCCGGTTCTGAACTGCAAGTCGTGTAAAGTTCTTACAGTGAGTGCAGGATTGGCTCTGGTGAGATTCTCCCAGGCAAAACAGACAGAGGCTATGCCCGTCGGAGGCAGGGAACTTCTTGAGGCAAGCAGAACACTGCTTGAAGGCTGCAGCCATCAAAAAATTCTTCCGACGGAAGGTTCGAGAAGGCGAGCACCCCGAAGGGCAGGCCAGCCGCCACCCCCTTGAGGGGGGAAATGGTGACCGAAGCGAGTAGGTAACTGAGTCCACCAGAAGGAAGAAACAGCACCGGGGTGGCAATCCTGCCCAAAGGACAAGATCGCCAAAAAAATTGTTAAAGTTCGTCAAAGACTTTCCCTCAGAAAAGACGAAAAAATTGAGGAAGCTCTCAACGATCGTCCTGCTGCTAAGGCGGAAAGAAGAGAACTGAGGTAAAATGGCGGACTGGCGCCTCAGGGTGGGCGGTACGGTGGGCGGTCTTACCGCCAAAACTTTTGACCAATAGCTTTTTAAGCCTCCGATCAGCGTTCTGCGCAGGCACATAACCCAATAGTGGGGATTCACAAACTATACGAAGGAGAACTGTGAGAGATTGTGAGGAGCTCCAGAGGGATCTCTTGACACTGGGGGAATGGGCAAAACAGTGGCAAATGAGCTTCAACACTAGTAAGTGCAGAGTGATGCACGTTGGGGCAAAAAAACCCAATTACATTTATAAACTGATGGGGTCTGAACTCCCTATGACAAACCAGGAAAGAGACCTTGGTATCCTGATGGACAGTTCAATGAAGGTGTCAACCCAGTGTGCCTCAACAGTGAAAAAAAGCAAACTCAATGCAAGGGATCATTAAGAAGGGTATAGAAAATAAGTCAGCAAGTGACATTTTGCCTCTTTATAAATCAATGGTGAGGCCCCATCTGGAATACTGTGTACAGTTCTGGTCACCATACCTCCAGAAGGATATTATGGAGCTGGAAAAAGTGCAGAGGAGGGCAACCAGAATGATTAGGGGACTGGAACACCTTCCTTACCATCGGAGGTTGCAACGGTTGGGCCTCTTCACTCTTGAATGACAGCGTCTAAGAGGTGATTTGATTGAAGTTTATAAAATCATGCACGGTGTGGACAAAGTAGATAAGGAAAAAACTATTTTCCCTATCGCACAACACTAGAACTAGGGGGCACTCCATGAAACTTTTGGGTACTAGTTCTCAAACAAATAAGAGAAAGTACTTTTTCACCCAGAGGATCACTGGTCTATGGAACTCCCTGCCAGAAGAAGTGGTGCCAGCTGTCAGTCTTGACAGCTTTAAGAAAGGATTAGACAAGTTCATGGAGGACAAGGGTATCAATGGCTATAATTATGGATACCTAAGGACAACCTTTGAGTTGGAGAGATAGGCAGGATATCTCTCAATGCTATTTCCAGGGAATCCTAAACAGGTGAAGGCATCTGCTTGGGAATACCCTGAAGCAAATGGTGAGCCACTGTGTGAGACAGAATACTGGACTGGATGGGCTGTGGCCTGTTCCAGCAAGGCTGTTCTTATGTTCTTATGTCTGAAAAACAAATCAGCAACTCTGTCCATCATGCCCTGCTTGTAATTTGGATGACTGGACAATGAGATTTTGCTGGGTCTGAATGACTCAGCCATTTTTGTGCCATGTCAGGGCTAACTACAGTGTCAAGAGTCACCTCAGTTCCCAGTAGTCTGCCATGGAGACTATATATTTCTTGTTGGTAGCAAATAATGGCCACCCTAACAGACAAATGTGTAGATACTCATATTTCCCCCAGAACCTTCCTTACATAATAAATATATGTCCAAAAATATGTCTACTCAGAAGTAAGTTAAAATGAATTCAATAGCATTTCAGTTCATGACACAGGATTACAGATTAAAGCACCCAGAAGAACTAAAATAGTTGAGGTAAAGAGGCAAAATGACACTTGCTGACTTATTTTCTATACCCTTCTTAATGATCCCTAGCATTGAGTTTGCTTTTTTCACTGCTGAGGCACACTGGGTTGACACTTTCATTGAGCTGTCCACCAGGATACCAAGGTCCCTTTCCTGGTTTGTCGCAGAGCGTTCAGACCTCATCAGTTTATAAATGTACTTTGGTGCTGGCTACCTAATTCATTAAACAGCAATTGTGAATAGAATAGTCAACACACTGTGCCTTCTTTTACAGCCATGAATGTTTGTCTGTTAAGTAAATTCTACATCAGGGGTTCTGAACCTTTTGAAGTTGGAGGCCGGGTCACACTCCCTCAGATAGCTTTGAGGGCTGGATGCCCATTTTGCCATTCCTCACCACATGGCACTTCATGGTGTGGTGGAGGCAGTGAGGGGGCCACATGAAATGGTGCCGTGGGATGCATCCAGCCTCTGGGCCGCTGGTTGAGAATCCCTATTCTAAATTATGCAATGCTTAGCTCAGCTTCATCCCTTGCAGAGTAAATGGTACTGAATCATTTGAATCATCTACAAAAAGTACATATAAGACAGGTAATTGTTAGCATTAAGCTTTCAGCAGGTTCTACAGTTATCCCTGAGGATAGCTCTGAAATGTAAAGGTGCTCTTGTTTTCAGATGCACGTTTCAGGTAATTAAGACTTCTGCACACATATACTTGATTGATAGAGCAATTACATCTTTAGTGTATACTAGCTAGATGAAGATGCGATTAATCTTTATCCACAAAAATAAAAACAAATAAAGTAGCATTGACTGGGTGACAAGATATCTCTTCTGTAACTTCAATGACAACAACACAAAACAGGACTAGTATTTTGATTATCTTATAACTGGGGCTTGAAACTGTCCTTTTTTGCACTGGTCTTTGCAAGTCTCCTAGCCAACATGGCTCCTGGGGGATTCTGGGAGCTTCAGTCAAAAAATAATTTTTGCCAAGCTCTGACAACAAATGCCAAGGCAAAAAATAATAATAAATAATTCAGAACACTGGTAAGCTAGGAGCTAACACAGTAGTCCTATTAAGGCTAGAAACAGAACTCCTAGTTGTTCACTTAGAACGATCATAACTTGGAAATACAGGTAGAATCCGGTAGCCAGTCTTCATTTGGTTAATGTTAGTTACCGTATTTATTCGTGTATAACGCGCAAAATTTTATACCAAAAAAAGAAATCAATGTTTGGGTGCGCGTTATACACGAGGACTGGGTGCGCGTTATAAACGAGCCTCTTTTACTTCCTTTTTAGAATTGGGTCGGCTGTCTATTGCTGCGGCGGGTGGATCTCTGGCCTTTTAAAAAATATTGGTACTGTTGTGGCACTTTCCCATACACCTGGGATGCATCCTGTGTTACTGAGTCAGCTGAATGTTGGTCCCCACCATCAAGATCTGGGCCATCACGATTTGCCCTGGTGTAATGATTTTATATGAGTTTCAATCTTTTTCATATTAACTCATACCTGTCAAGTTTCAGGAAATTTCTGTCAAATAAGGAAAATTTCCCAGTCAAAACAGGAAACTGGTCAGCTATGCTTATCCTATGCTGGCCTCCAATCTAATTGCAGTCTAACTAATATGGGATGATGGCGGGAAAGAGTGTAAAATACAGGGGTTTGACAGAAATTTCCCGAAACTTGACAGGTACTGTATGTATTAACTGGCCCCATGGAGTGGTTTCATCTAATGTAACTAATTTTGCCTTTGCTTTGGTCTGTTGTTTCCAGAAAATAATTTCTGCTAATGTATTTCTCAGATCTGAGGGGAGATAAAAACAGAATAGAATAATGTCAACATAAAGAAGAATTTACTATAAACTAGGAGTATTATTTCCATTATTAATGGAAATGTTTTCAAACTTTATATGATTCTTTCCTTTCTTTCATTCATTATATCTTTTTAGGTCACTTTTAAACACAATGCAGAATTTTCCTCGGTCAATACAATTTATTTTGCAATAAAAAGTTTGAACAAATCAGATAATAGAAATAGTATAGATAAGTACTGCCCTTGACTGTTTCCCTCCAAGGAGCTTTTGTGATAACAGAACATAGCTGATAAAGTTTAAAACACAGCAAGTCTTTTCATCAAATTTCTCCTCCCCTTTTAAGTGATAAAAGTCTAAATTTATATTCTTAATTAAGATCAACATTTGCTCTGCTCAACTGTTGCATTTCTTTAACTGCTAGCCCAAGTGTTAAAGGAATAGCCTTAGTAGTTCTTTAAAATCCTTTAAAGTAATACATGGGAATAGTACTCCCATACTGTATAATCATTTATTTGTATATAGGAAACAGAATGCAAGTCCTTGGCAGAAATAAAAAATAATCCACAACTCTGCTTCCCTTTGGTCTGATGTATATGAAATCTCCTGAAGATTTCATGGAAGTCATAAATTTCCCCATTTCACCCTCTCCTTCATCAACTGTATGTCATTTAGAATTCCTATTAAATCATAGTCTGGCCTGGTTATCCTGCTATGGTAATACTGCCAGCGACTCAGTGCCGATTGTCAGGTGGTGGTGAACTAACCTAATAACCCTGAGAACTAAAGACCTTGGGTGGTGGAGTCCACAGGGCAGGGTGATGGTTTCCAAGTGGATTAAATCCCACTTGAATCCATCTTGATTGAGGGCAGCAGTTTCATCAATACTGGCCTGGGGCTGATGAGGACATTGTGTGCCAAAAGGACCCAGGACCAGAAAGTGACTCGCGGAAGTGGATCAGTGGTACAGGTGTCATGCTGGGATGCAGAAGACAAATGGAAGACTACTGCATTATATTGTTCCCAGGACAATCTTCACAGCTGATTGCCATGATGATAGCCAATATTCAGAAACAGATACGGACAACCTCTGGGTTGGAGAGATAGGCAGGATATCTCTCGATGCCATTTCCAGGGAATCCTAAGCAGGTGAAGGCATCTGCTTGGGAATACCCTGAAGGAAATGGTGAGCCACTGTGTGAGACACAATGCTGGACTGGATGGGCTGTGGCCTGTTCCAGCAAGGCTGTTCTTATGTTCTTAACTTGAAGAAAAAGATTAAACCATGCCGAAATTACATCCTCTGAGCTATCTGATCCAATCAGCTTCTTAAATAGCTGACTGGCAATTCTAGCATTGAAGCCCACTCCCAAAAGGAGGAATGCTGTGGAAATTTCAATCTGAACCCATCAACAGTTTTTCTATGACTGACCAGTTCCAAATCATTTGACTAGACTTAAAGTGTGACTACAGGGTCAAATGCTGTGGGATTTGCTTCACCTATCAAATTTAAAATATTTATTACTGACTGCATGATGCAACGTCTGAAGTGAATCTCTCCAGCTCTTCTGGTTCCCAATCCATCTATTATTCTGTGTCTCTGGGGGGCTTCTACTACTTTAATTCTAGAAGGTTTTTCAGGGAATTTCCCCATGCAGTCAATTGTGTTTCCTTCTTGGTATGGGGGTGGAGTATCTGTAAGTGGAATTTTTGTAGTGGTGTAGGCAGACCAGTGCAGGCAAGTTGGGGGCAAATATCCTTAATTAAGAAACAAGCAATGAAGAGCTATCTGTGAAAAAATAAGGCCCCTTATCTTAGTTTATATGTACTGTAGTATAAACCAATATGAACAGACTACAAGATTTATGCTTAAGCCTTCTTCCTTCCAATAATTAATCAGAGTTAATCAATAATTTAAATGATATACTGCATATTAAAATTATTACAAATTTGATTAAAACTATAGCATAATAAGATTCATTCAGAGTATTTAAAATATAAGAAATGAAACAAATGGATTTACTCCATGAATAAGGGCAAAGTCTAGCTAGAATGGTTGCTACTGTTCAACTAGTTCCCATCTATGCTGGCAAGAAACTAATATTAAAATGCTAATGGAAACATAAGGTGGGGAGAAACGTAGACTGTTGTGTTTTGGGATCAAGGAGACAACGGAGGCTTGATTCATGAAGAGGCAAAGAGCAACCGGGCAAGGCAGCAGCGCCGGGCAGAAGCAACCAATGGCAAGCCACACCCCGGTTGGTGTTTATTAAGAATACACAGGACAAAGACATTCCAGAGAAGAGTATGCAATATATTCTCATTGGTTACCTGCGATAACAGAAGGCTGCTTAATTGGTTAACTATCGGCATGTCTGCCTCATGCACACTTTGCTAATTGGGAGAAAGCTGCGTAGCTAAGTGAAGTGGGGAGGGCCAAAAGCCTTGAGTGAGACCCTAATTGGGGCCTCTTTTTACTGTGTAAATACAGATGAGGTAAGGAAAACAATCATCCACGATTTATGGCCAATGAGTCACAGCAATCGCACTGTGAAACTCCCCACAGTAGACAATATGAATGGGCATAAAAGGAAAAAAATTGGGCATCTCCACCAAGGATATCACTAAAGGTGCTACCTGTAAGATGGAGCTTGCTCTTATTAGGCGCACAGTAGGTCTTACTGGCTTAGGCTTCTTGTGTCCCGCCTGCCCAAAATTTACTCTTCCTCCCCTCGGCAAATGGTAGAAGCAATGTATAGTAGGAGCAGTGCAGGACGCTTGCCTAAATCAAAGCTGTATTAAAAGGTAATGGTGTTAATAAACACAGGTGGTGCGGCTTTATTTCATCCCTTGATCATTAATACAGTATTTGCTGTGGCCTTTAAGGCTTGTATCTTGCCACCTATGTTTTTTTTTTTAATTTTAAAGTGAAACCATTATGAGAATCTATCTGAACATTTAGGGAGGGATTTCATCAATAAACAAACTATATGTAGTACTCTCTCTCTCTTTTCACTGTCAAATTGGAAGAAGGCCACAGATGTCTGGAAGTAGTGCTAAGATGGGTGAAAATTAAGAAGCTGAAACTCAAAATGGATAAAATAGAGATAATAATTTTGCGTCAGAAATTATTCTAGGTTGAAAGGAATTTTTCTGGAGCAACTCCACTCAGGGGATGCTTGAATGAGGCTTCTTTCATGTCCCCAAGATCTTTTCCCACTGAAGTGGTTCTTATTTATCTACCTGAAATTTCTTGCTTTCAAACTGCTAGGTTGGCAGGAGCTGGGACAGAGATGGGCGCTCATTCCATCATGCAGTACCCGGGTCTCAAACTGCCTACTTGCCAGCCTTCCAGCTAACAAGACATGTTTCTTAACCACTGAGCCTCCAGAGCCACGCTTTGGGAAATTTGCAGATGGTGTCACAACTCTCTTCAGGGGTTCTCAACCTACAGCCCGCAGGCCGGGCACAATTTCATGTGGCCCATGTTGCCGCTGCCACTGGAAATGGACGAGTTTTATGGCAGTGTTTACGATGGGGGGAACCACAGATCAGTCTGGCCCACTCAGCTGTCTGAGGGGCCATGGTCTGGCCTGGAGATTAAAAAGGTTAAGAACCCCCAAATTATACCATCTACAAATGCATACACGTAATGTTTATCACCATACAAGTGGTACTGATTGAATTATAGCTGACACAGAATGCAAAAGAAAAGGAAACAAACCAGTAAGTACAGTGATAATTGCTATAAGAGCTAAAAATTCTGATGCTACCTTCTCAGTGACAGACATGGAACTGAGGGACACCTGCTTAAGTATGCATACATGCACGGGAGGGGGGAGATGGTGGCATAAAGTGTCCCCTGTCCTTGCTAGCTCTACAAATTCCTGAGAGGCTTCCAGTAAGAGCGCATTAAGATCACTAATGTATATTAATGGAGACCATGGAGAAGTTTATGATAGTGTTTATCAATACAGAGGTGGTACTGGTTGAAGGACTGTGGTGACTCAAGTGGTTAAGATGCCGAACTCACTGACTGGAAAGTCGGAGTTCAATTCCTGGGTACTGCATGACAGAGTGAACTCTTACCATCCGCCCCAGTTCCTCCCAACTTATCGGTTTGAATACAAGAAATTGCAAGTAAATAAATAGGGACCACTTCGGTGGGAAGGTAAACAGCCTTCCGTGCACTCCAGCGTTGAGGCGTGCTTGCCACATGTCCATGGAAATGTCTGCACACGCAGACAGTGCTGGCTCTTTGTCTATAAACAGAGATGAACACTGAACCCTAGAGTCGGATACGACTAGTTTTTGAGCAAGAGCAACCTTTACTGGATGAAGATTATATGGAAACTAGTTGACACAGAATGCAGCAGCTAGAATACTTGGGATAGGATCTCTGGATGACACATGAGAGTTTGGTCTCTCCCACCCACACCCCAACTACGGCTACCAATATTTTACGAGGAATTCAGATAGCTTTATTAAAAAAAAAAGAAAAACAAATTTCTCAGAGTAGTTTCAGAATACACACCTGTTGCTCGGCAAGGTACTTTCTTCAGGGTGGATGGCAATTAAGCATAGAAAAAAGTGGGCGGACAGCTTTCAGTGTTCTATGGTAATTGTAAAGCATTAAAGGAAGTAAGTCTTTCTGTTCACTAGGTTCTGTATAAGTGAGCCTCTTAAAAAAACCTACCAGTTTTACTCCTTGACCACTAGAAAGTTCCATCCATATCCTTTTCAGTCCTCAGTGGCTTCTGCTGCAGAACGAACCTTGCCATGGAAGGGATGTGTATAATCAAAATGTTCTGAGAACTTGGCTTTTTTTTTTTAAAGCTAAAGTTAGCAGACTTGAAGCTGAGAGAATTCCTGGTGAATTCTCATAGCTGTAGTAAAAAATAATTCAAAAATCCCATGCTTAGCTTTAATCATATTACACTGGTTCTGTACTTGTTAAACTGATTGCTCATTATCTTATTTACTGGCTGTTTTTATTGTCTCTTGGTTGCATCATGGGCCTCTTTATCATATATTATTGTATTATAATTGTTTTAATATCACCCCCATCGAGCTTTTTATGAGGATGGATTATAAATAGAAAAAAACATTTTCAGGCCCATATCAAATAGCTGTTTTTGGCTTATAACAACCTACATAAACTCTTACTTTTAAATAAGATTTGAATCAAGCAGAAGCTTGCTTTTCAGCACACCTGCGCACAACCTCAGTTTTTTGTCTGCATAAAGTAGGGATGGCAAGGCTGAGGACTGGCCACTCAATCAGGGAACATTGCCAAATAATCTAATTTGCCTATTTTAAAAAACCGTTCAATGCAGTAGTTATTCACTGCAAAGATTGCTACAAAGGGTTTTCTAAACTAGAAAAATTGAGTTCAAGTGAAGAAAAAATGGAGCTTAACTCAAAAAACCCATTTGTTATCCTCTAGTGGCCAAATTTCATTAAATTAAAAAATAATAATTTGGAGGGGGGGGGGAATGGGAAGGCTCCAGGAATAATGTGGCCCCTTGAAAACATGGCAACATTACCTCTACATCTCCTAGAAGGAACTTGAGTAATTGCTCACCAAAACATGGGTTGTGTTAAGAAAAACTGAGGTGTAAGGAGTTCTAGGGATTGCAATAATGGCTCCGGGGCCTGCATCTGGCCCACAGGCCACATACTGCCTACCCCAACATGAAGAAATTATACATAGTGCCACTGAATATGCAAAGTCTAGATTCATTTACTTATTGTCACAGATTAATAGTGAAAGAATTATTCCTAGAAATAGTAAGAGTGATATAGAAAATTATTCTAGCTATGTATGTAACCAATTCTTGAAATGGGTTATGTTCAACATGGCAGAAATAGGGGCTGTCTTATTAAGTGGTAACATGCAGCAAGTTCTATTTTGACTTAATTATATGCAGTAGTGTTACGAAAAGCAGGACATGAGAGATTGATACATTAGAAATTTTAACTGTTGTCCTTCCATAAGGTTAAAATGGCACATTTACAATTAGAAGAAACACATACTCAATTCCATTGTTTCCCAGCAGAGGTCATCATGAGGCAACAGTAAAAGATTTAAAAGGCCATGTTGACCAAAATGACCAGATATTTTAAGGACACTGGAGAGAAAACACACATTTCAAATTAAGGTATATGAAAAAATCTTAAGACAAAAGTAAATGCTGAAAAATGCTGTATTTTTTATTCAACACAAAATCAAAAATATTATAAACAGCAAAAATTACTGTACATCAATGCAAACAGAAATATATTTGTTCTAAAATAGATATTCACAGTACCTTTTCTGTCATTCATGAAATGTTTTCTTTCCCTCAAGTGCAAAGTAATCCAAATAAGGTGTCCTAATGTAGCAATGCAGCATTTTAAAGCTTTACAAAGAGATGCTTAAAAGCAACTGCATGACAAAACTGTGATACCCCTCCCCTGCCACACTGAAAGTACTACCAGAACCATTTTATGAACATACACCATGCTACTATTTCCTAACGACAACAGTTCCTCAAAGCTGCCATGGAAAAAAAAATATTTATCTGAAATTGTAAGCAGATGAATTTTTAAACACTTCTACTCCTTTGCATAAGCTCCAAGCTGTGAAACCATAATAGCAGAATAAAATTTTCATCATAGTTTATTTTCTACACTGTAGGGAACAGCAATTCCATGTTCTGGTGTGTTCAGAGTTAGTAAAACATTAGGATATATTTTATTAAACGTAAATCAAATACTCTTTTTAAAAATCATAATGTATGGTAATTCCCCACATGGACCTTCTCCTACAGTCAGAAATGGCAAAAAAACCAGTTTTGATGAAATGACCCAGGAATTGACATATATTTTCTTATTACTCTTTTCATACTAATAGGAAGTATCACTTTAGTACATTACTAGAAATGTAGCAAAACTGAGGAGCTTATTAGTTAAGATAGGAAAGCCAGATATCAACATTCATGTAAAATCTAGGATATTCTGTGTCAAATTCTCAATTATGTCACTGCACACTCCAGCTTGCACACTTGAAAACTTGATTTGAGATTGTTTCCTCTGAGGTGTTCCTGTTGTATGGAGACAGCAAAATTTGCATCTGGGGTCTTTGGAACGGAAGAAACAGCTCCATTTCTCTCCCCTGAAAATCTTGGTGTGCTTATTGTTGTCACATTGGTACTTAATAGCTGTTTAAGATCTTCTAACTCCTGCTAGCAATAGTAATAAAATATTAAACTAAGAGAATTCACGTAAAAAGTAGGGCTTTATCTTCATCAAAATCGGCATGCAAGAAATTAATGTATGCAGGATTTTAAAGAAATCCTATGAGGTCACACAGAAAGAGGCAATTTCCCTTTATATGAAAGGTTGTAAACATTTTAATGGCTCAAAACCATTACATTTTAATGGCTCACAATCAGATAGCTGCAGATCATGCATAGCTTTCAGCAAAATGGAAGAAACATGGAACCTTAAAAAAGAAATATAAAAAACCCTCTTATTTTCTGAACATGCAAACAAGGTGGAAGTCTGTGTCACTGCTCAGAGAAAAATAATGTATTTTATAAAATTATACACAGTGTGAGGCTTTTTGCCAATACATCAACTAGCACTTCTGTAAGAGAGATGGCCTTACTCCAATTAAAATATTGTGCTTTTAATTTTCCTTTTAATTCTCCTTTTCATGGTCTCAGAGATGTAATAAATCTAATGTCTTCATAACCCTAGTATTTAAAAATATTTGCCTGCATTGATACTTTTTGCAAATACTTTGCATTAAATGTTGTCCTGAGAAAAAATTATTGCAGGTCCTAAAATCTTAAAAAGCAAAGCAAGATGCAATGATATAAACACATTTGAGTTCTCATTGTATGTTATTTCAGGCTATTTATTCCCTGAGGGAAAGTTGCAAAATCATAATTAATTATCCTAATCTCAAATTAAAATAATCCAATAATTCTTTACCATAAATAAATTTTAAATTAAAAGGGAAAGATATAATTGAGGATGATTCTATTTGGCTTAGTTCCTGACTACATACAGTGGAACCTCGCTTTACAAACAGCTCAGTTAACACAAAAATCACATAGCAAAAGGAAATTCATAGAAAATAATGGCTCGGTTAACAAAAAAAATTTCGAGACAGATTAATTAGTTTTCAATGCATTCCTATGGAAAACAGCATTTTAGTTAACAAATTTTGGTTTTCAATGCATTCCTATGGGAAATTGCATTTGATGCATTCCTATGGGAAATTTGCTTTACATAGTTTTCATAGTACAAAAGGTCCTGAAGAACGCATTAAATTTGTTAACCAAGGTTCCACTGTATATTACATTTCAATGGCATATCTTACTTCACCAAAGCCTAAATCCTTGACATTCTTACCCTGAAAATGTCCTGCTAGGGAGATCATGGTTAGTGTCCTGGCTATGGCTTTTAAAAGGAGATGCAGTACTGGGATGGGTCCAAATCAGCCTATCTGTAATTGCGAAGGCTGCTGATCTAGCAAGAGTGCCTGCAATCAGAAGTCAAGGGGAGGCAATTTTCATACATTACTTTAGTCCTGTCACCTCCACACTGTTCTGGAGGTCTATCTGGTCATTTAGAACATATATTCCCAGATTAAGGGGTAGAAATAGGAGACACCCCCTTCCATTTGTAGGACCTTGATCAAGGTCCTTTCTGTAATAAAAAGGGACTTCAGAATCCAACCCACAAACTACAAGCTAATCTCAGGTCAAGTATAGGCATATTAGATAAGTTAAATATAAAAAAATGCAGAATAGGATTTTATGTATTCCTTTAAGTTTCTTAAGTGTGTCATCCGCTATTTTGCTAAGACCTTTATATGGACCTAACTATGCAAATTTTCTAAGAAAAAGAGGATGTCATTTTATTCAATGTCTGCATTTAATGTAGCCCCACTTGGAGATAAAGGAGAGAAATGTATGGTATGGCACAACACAAATTAGGTTATTTTAGACACTCAGAGTTAAATGATATGCAAAATTGGTAGCCTTCCACAATTGAAGTACCACCAGTTCATTTATTTATAACCACCTTAAGCAAACTGATTTTGAAAAATACTTATTCATTAGTTTGTTTTCTGTTTACATGAAACAGCACCCTGGAACTCACAAATAATAAAGCAGCGCTTTCTGTCATTACCAACACTACTGTAGCGTGGCATGCAAATCCACCAATTTTACCAATTTCATATTAACTTAATTGTAATTTTCAGTTTTAAATATTAGTAGTACAGGAACAAGAAAAGGGTGGCCCATCCAACAACAAATGTTGTATTATATGAAGAACTTCATAAAACATGGAATATGATGCTTACTTCCAGTAATATTTTTAAGTACTGTAATAGTCAACTTTGTAGTACCAAGATTACAAGCTACTGGATGGTATTAGTCACCAGGTAAGTTTAATATATATTTCTGTTACTTAAACAAAGGTTATGACTGAATCCCAGCCATCAATAACTTGGCTATGGAACACTGTTATTCCAGTGCATAAAAATATTTTGTCCTTTTAGTAGACTTTATTACAGAACAATTTTTTAGTGACTTATGTACGTCACAAAGTTCAAAAGTGGCATTGGTTTTTTGTTGTTGGTAAATCATCAGTGGTGTAATAAACACTGTCACGCATAACATCTCTCATACTGAACTGAGTTTCACAAGGCCACGTATTGAGTCTTCATGCAATGAGTCTTGGCTGGCTAGGCTGAGGATATGCATGGTGCGGCTGTAGGTCAAAGGACTCCCTATTGGCAACATCCCAGGTGGTGATGGAACTTCCTCAGGAGTAAGAAACTGATGACATTCAAGGTCCTCTTTTAATGGTATCATGTCTGCAGAAGCTGTTTCTGATGTGAGATTTAGCATGGAGGAGGGCGGTGTTGGTTGTCCTAGTGTTAATGTGGCACATGGAGCCTTTCCTGATAAAGAAAATTCTTCACTATTTATGCTGGGTTCGCTCTGGAGAAGAGGTGTAGCAGCCGCCTGCAAAACGAATTTAGTGCTCTGAATGCACTGATCTTGATCACACTGAAGAATTGACGGGAAATGAAATAATATACAAAGCATATGAAAGAAGGAGAAAGAGAGAGATGAAATCATATGGGCAAAAGAGGGATGAGATGTGAAGAGAAATAAGAAAATTGTTAGTAATATTGTTTTGTTACACCGATTAACAGAGCATGATTCACATCTTAATGCTTTCAAGGGAAGGGACAGGATACATTATTACAAGATTTGACATATGTAAGAGACATAGTCTGCATTTAAATCAATTTAAGTCAGCTTCTCTCAATTTACATTTACATTTGTATTATCTGCATGTTTTGTAATCCTTTTTGGTCATATTTTGTCTGTTTTCTGGATAAAGCCAGAGTGCCTTTCAAAATGCAGCTAGGCAATTTGAATTGCATTATCTTTTCACTAGACCCACTATGCACATACATTTAATAAACTGTAATCTGCAGTACTTTATTTGTACGATATCTAGTCCTATTATTATAAATGCACATTCAAAGTTTATGCTTCACCAAAGTTCTGACAACAAGCCCTGTATAAATTAGACTTTTGAGAAAATGCATATTACCTGCCCATAACCTGGCTTTTATTTTTTAAAACCTAAAACATGATTTCTGAGGTATGAGTTAGGCAGTCAGACTCCCAATGAAATCTTTGTTTCTACTGAGCAAACACAGAACAAGACTCATTAGAATGCAAGGCTCACCAGCTCCTTTAGTTCAGCATGAAGCCCAGCAAATATTATTTTTCAAAAATATGTTTCTCATAATACAGCAACTTAGGGATAACTTAAAGTATATTTTTGCAATATCTTATTCATTATGTTTAGAATTAGGATTATAGTTGTTTGCAAAGTTTATTTTTCTCATAGGTTCTGAATTGAATCTGTTTCGAAAGGCAAAGGATACTATTTGAAGTCACAATGAGAAGCACAGGTTTTTGCATTTAAGTTTATTCCTAACAACAGCTACCAAAATAGCAATTATATAAGTATTCAAAGTATTTTATGTGCACTAAGCCAATATTCCTTGCAAACAATTCTATAAAATAGCTAAAATTATTCCCACATAGATTAAAATCCTGTGTTTGGCACAGTAAATCATAACAACAGTAGACCTACTGAATCAACGGTGATTTGTTGAGCTAACTCATACTTAAGTTCCACTGATTCAATGGACCTATTGTAGTGGCAGCTTACTACACTAAGCAACAGGATTTCAGCCACAGTGGTGTAAGCTTGCTGAAGTTAATGAGTGCTTCTCAGTTTACAGTAGTGGTTCCCAATGTGGGGCCCATGCCCCACAGGGGGACTTCAATTCCCAGAAGCCTAAGTTAGTACACTGGCTGATCAGTGCTTTGGGGAATTGACTTAGGCTTCTGGGAATTGAAGTCCAACAACCAAAGGTTAGGAAACACTGTTTTACAGGTACTAGACAATGGTTGAAATCCTGTTGCTTGTAGGTTGCAACTAGAAGAGGCCCATTAAATTAGTGGAGTTTTGGTGAGTCAACTCCTCTGTAAATTCTATTGATTTAATGGGACTGTTCTAGCTATGACTTTCTACCCTAAGAACAGAATTTCATCCAACAGCATCTCAACCATGTTCTTCTTATAAACACAAAGGTTGTTTTTTTTTTAAAAAAAACCCACAACCTAAACAATCAAGCTTCACAAGAGAACATTCTTGCAAGCTTCAGACCCAGAGTTTGCAAAATACTTGAAATTACAAGAACATGAGGCTGACTGCATGGAAGGAACCTTTCATTTGCTCTTTTAGGACTCTAGAACAGTGTTTCCCAACCTTTGGGTTTTGGACTTCAATTCCCAGAAGCCTAAGTCAATTTCCCAAAGCACTAATCAGCCAATATACTGATTTAGGCTTCTGGGAATTAAAGTCCAAAACCCAAAGGTTGGGGAACACAGCTTTAGAACACACACATGTGCACACACATATATTATAAATTTATCTACTTACTGCTTTATGTTTCTCCCTAAAATATTTGTAATACTGGATGATATTATGGTCTATACATATTAAACAAACTGGAATGCAATTGCCTGAGGTTATCTGAACATAAGCTCCACTGAATATAATAGGATTTTCAGATAAACATGCGTAGGATTATGCTGCACAGCTAACTGCCTACTCTCCAGGGAATTCTTTTCATCAGAAATAGTAGTTGTCTGAGCTAGTTGAAAAGGAATGTATTGGGGTGATATATCATCAAATAAATTTATAAGGCTCGAGCAATCCCTACTAAGTGAAGAGAAAAGAAAGCATACAAATTGCAGTTATTATTCAAACAAACTCTGTGGAAACATTTTCAAAGTTTTGCATCAGCATGAGGTCTACTAATGTGCTGCTTAGGAATAAAACAAAAAACACCAATATAAATGAAAACAGTAATTCATAGTTTGTACTACATTCAGTTAGCATATACTGTAATCTTATTCAATTAATAAATGGAATTACAGGAAGATATCTAGGTAAAGGTAAATGACACCCTTGTTCGAAAGCCAGTCATATCTGACCCTAGGATTCAGTGCGCATCTCTGTTTACAGCCTACCTATTTATCTACTTGCAATTTCTTGTTTTCAAACTGCTAGGTTGGCAGGAGCTAAGACTCCATTGTGCAGTACTCAGATATCGAACTCTGACCTTCCAGTCTTCAAGTTCAGCAACTTAACCACTTGAGCCACCGCATAAATTTGATAAAATGTACGTTTGTTCAATTTGTGTTTCTCTCCTTTTCATTTGCCACAAGGAAACGATATTACAAAATGAGGTTTATAATTTCTAGTACATTTCATGAGATATTATATATTATCTTAACCTATGAGAAAGGGATGTGGCCGTGCGTGTGCGGAATGCATTTCCACACCCGTCCAGCTTATCCCGTAATGCACCGCTCACACTAATTTAATTTAATTTAATTTAATTTAATAGTCATATTTATATATGCCGCCCACTCAGGCAGAACCCGACTCAGGGTGGCATTACAACAAGTTCTAAAAACACATAAAAACACTTTAAAAGACCCACATCCCACCCACTTTAAAAGACCCATATCCCACCCACCCATCCTACCCACTATAAAAAGAAGAAGAGAGAGTTCTTAATTGTTTACATAAGCCAGCAGGTGGGGACCGTGTTCCCATTCGGGCCCCACACCTGCCCTGCCAGCCAGGTCTTCAATCCTTTCCTGAAGGGCAGCAATTCTCTTTGAAGTCTTAGATCTGTTGGCAGGAGGTTCCAGAGGGTTGGTGCGGACACGGAGAAGGCCCTCCTTCAGGTGCTGGATAGATGTGCACCCCTAGCTGATGGCACAATTAGAGAGCCCCTCCGGTCCGCTCTGGTTGGACGGGCAGACACTCTTGGGACGATGCAGTCTCTAAGGTATCCTGGCCCACTGCCATATAGGGCTTTAAAGGTCAAAACCAGCACCTTGAATTGCACCCGGAGACAAACTGGTAACCAGTGCAGCTCCCGAAGTAGCGGTGAGGCATGGGCATATCGCCCACATCCCATCACCACCTGGGCTGCCGCATTCTGGACCAGCTGCAGCCTCCGAATGGTCGTCAAGGGCAGCCCCATGTAGAGCGCATTACAATAATCTAGTCGGGAAGTGACCAGAGCATGGGTGACCATAAGCAAGGAGCCCCGGTCCAGGAGCGTGCGCAACTGGCGAATCACCCGAAGTTGGCCAAAAGCCCTCCTGCCCACAGCCGCTACCTGTTCTTCTAGCAGCAGCCGCGAGTCCAGAAGGACCCCCAAGTTGCGCACTGGGTCTGTCTGGGGCAAAACAGCCCCATCCAGTACCAAAGATGGTAGGTCCCTGGATAACACGGGGCCCCTTATCCACAGCCACTCTGTCTTGCTGGGATTCAGCCGAAGCCCATTGGCCCCCATCCAGACCCCAATGGCCTCCAGGCTTCCGGATAGGATTTCAACAGCATCACTGGGGTCCCCACGGGCCGAGATGTACAACTGAGTGTCATCCGCGTACTGATGGTACCGCACCCCGTGGGAACGAATGATCTCACCCAGTGGCTTCATGTAGATGTTAAATAGGAGAGGAGAGAGCACCGAACCCTGAGGCACCCCATACTTGAGAAGCCTAGGGCTGGACCTCTCACCGACTGGGTACGGCCCTCCAGAAAAGAGGAAACCTTACTTCCCTGACATCATCGCCACAAGGGTCTGGAGAATGAGTGGGTCCAGCGCCCCACAAATGGCAACAAAAAACCTCCAAGTCCCAGCATCATCCGCAGCATGCTACAGCCAATCAGGCAGGACGACCTGAGCGTGGAGGAGGCAGGACAGCCAGAGCGCAAACGCTCAAACCAACGCCTGCATTGTGCGCGCTACAGCTGAGGGCCCTCCCTGCCATACCCGGGTGGACTGGGCCCGGTCTGAGGTGGTGGTCTGGCCATTTCCTCTCTCCTCAAATCACAGCCCTCGGCCTCCTGCCCTCAGTCACGCTGCTTGAAGATGTGGCCGGGTGAGGTGCCGCCGTAGGCGCTGCCTCTGCCCTGCCGCCCCTCCCGCCCTCAGCCGTGCCTGACGAATACCTGCCTCTCTCCCTCGCCATCCCCCTCCGCTGTTTTGAGCCAGCCCTCGAAACAGCGAAGGGGAAAATGCACAGGCGGCAGCCCGCGATCCGCAAGGGAGAGCGCCTTCCCTGACGGATACCTGCCTCTCGCCCTGCCATTTCCCCATGCTGCTTCGAGGCACTCCTCAAAACAGCGGAGGGGAAAATGCAAAGGCGGCATAGGGGAATGGCCCTCCCCTCAGCCAGGGTTATGTCCATGGGGGGACAGCCCAGTGCCACGGGTTGAGTTCCCCCCAAAAAAACCGTCGAAGACGGGCACAAATGGTAGTAAGAGATAAATTCTTTATGCACAGTATGGTCCTGTACTAGCCATACAGATTTCTTGAAATCCTGGTTTTCAATTTTTTTGGGGACGATTACAGTAGTGCAAACTTGCTAGCTTTTCAGTGTTATATCATTGCAGTGCTTCTACCATTTAGCCAAATATATTTTTTATCTGAACCATGTTACTTATTAAAAATTGATTTTATTTTAAAAAACTATTTACTATTACACTAAATCTGTATCAGAGAGTAAACAACACAAAACAACAACAAAAAGACAGTGACACCTTAAAGACTAACTCCTGTATTTAAATGTGAGCTTTTGTGGATTGTCCACTTTGTCAGACATCTCTTCTTATTGTTGTTTTGTTTACTCTCTGATCTGCTTGCACAGACAAACACGGCTAACACTTAAAATCTATAGTAACACAGGTTTGTACTGAGATTTGTTTATTGTGTCATTTGGATGAAAAGATTATCCCCTTGGCTTCTTTCTTTTCAAGAAAACAGGCAAAGAAAACTAAAACAAACCTTGGATTTCTTCTCCAGTTGTCTGGGAAATTAACAAAGCAGAGAAGAAAAAGCACCCATATTCATATGATATAACAAACAAAAAAAAGAGCAAAGATGTTGGGCTACTAAATTTTTTGAATGCATTTCACTCAGCTTCAGTACAGGAAGATACCTAAAATTAAGTCAAGCTCAAAATATGTATCATCTTATGTATTAAAAGTCTTGCCTAACTCATAAATTGTCCTTCCAAACATTCATGCCATGTTGCTGACACAGGAGCTGACTCGCCAAACCCCCACTGAATGAAAAAACAAAAATGTTCTCCTGCATTAGATAAGAAAAACCTTTTTATTTATTCATTTATGGCCATGCTTCAAATAAGATAAATAATAATCATGTGCTGTCAAGTCAATTCTGACTTATGGCAGTTCTTTTCTGGATAGAGAATATTCAGAAGTGGTTTGCTATTCTTTTCTTCTGGTAGCATTCTGGGACTGTGCAGCTTGCTCAAGACCACATAGGCAGGATCTTCTGAGATAGCTATCCAGCCAGCACTAGATAAGATAGCACTAGGTTATTTAATGACCAAAGTTTTAAAAAGAAAAGAAATAAACAATAATAAGTAACCCAACACAAAATTTATTTCCTCAAAATGCTTCAGTAATTACCAAAGTATCATAACAATAACCAAGAGAATAATGTTGTATTGATTGGTATAGTTTAGGAAAATAGCATGTACTATCAGTGATTATGACTAGGGAAGCTGTGAAGAAGCAAGAGATTTGACAGGAATGTGCAGAAATTTGCTGGCAGAAGTAAAAAAGAAAATGTAAAGTTCTTTGGCCAAGTGGTATCAAATAAAGAGTCACCATATACATGAAAATATTTACTTAGCCCACTACAATGTTCACCAAATTGCTATTTGTGAATTAAACCCAATCTAGTGTTGCTGCAGATCTCCACATTGTAATATATATATAAAAAGACAGCATAAGAAAATGAACAGAGAAATTACAGAAAGTGCCTCCTCGAAGATTGTTATTTTTGAACCACAATTGGGTGTACCCCGGTAATGGCAACCTTCTGTTGCCAGCTGATCTTTCTCACACTAGGTTAGGTGAAAGGAACTGCAGAATGAACTCACAAAAAGTCCCTTCATTTTGGCAGTTTCACATCTGGCCTAGACATGGAAGAAGTTGTTAAGGATTTCACTGGCACAGACATTAAATACGATGAAAGTTCTCTGTAGTCTTTCTGCTTTATGTCTGCCCTCAATTATTTTCATGTACTTAATTGCTTTTTTTAATTTCATGTAATTATCCAGTGAACTTCTCCTGAAGGCTTGAATAGAAATGTCTATAAGCTAACTTTACAAATAAATATATATTAACCATAGTTAATGTAGCAAAGGTATGCCTATATCAGCTCTAAACAAACAAGAAGAAATATTCTACATGCGAATATAGAAAAAAATATTCCACATTTGAATTGGCCAATGAAATGTATATTTTGTAAGAGTTAAGGTGCTAACAAAAAGATGAATATTGTAGAAAGACAGAATAAGCTGCTGACACAGGCAGAAAAAAGTAATATTAAAATACAGTATTATAGTTTGTGGGATAATTAAAAAATGAACCAGAAAAGCAGAAAGAACAAGTATTTCTAATAAGGCTTCCACAGAAATTTCTTCCAAAATAAAAAAAAGTGAGTCAATGATAGTGAAAATTTCCTCTAGAGTAATTATACTATTCTGAAGCAAGTGGGTTGTGAATTGCAGCCACAGTTACTAATGGCAAGATGATGACATGTTTAGGAAACACAAATACTAATGAGGCGGTGGGTTTTTATAACATATTTCTATGGTGTTAACTGATTAATGAATTTACAAGAATACTAAAAATGATGGAGAACTAGGAATGTATTAAGTGGGAGGAACCAAACTATACTACCAACCTTCAAGAAGGAAAGACTGATCCTGGCAATTACCACCTGGTTAATCTAACTTCAGTACCCTATTAAAATAATGGAAATATAAAGCAATATTGAGAAAAACATAAAAACCGAGCACTTTGTAACATTTAGGAAGTGAAGCAATGGGTCTTTGGGGTGTATTAATGAGGTTTTTTTATATGCCAATATTGTATTCCAATGTTAAAGAACATGAATAAACTAGATAGGTAGAATAGAAACATTTCAGAAATATCTCCGTGGCATCAAATAGCTGATTTGAATGAACAACTACAATAAAAAGATTGTGAGATTTGCTGAAACAAGGTTAATAATGACAAAGACTTTCTCCATCAGTCTACAGCAAGGTAAGAAGCGTCAAAATGTAAAGCAAGCTGTAGGCCATAGAGAGTGTTAATGCTATAGTTTAGAGATGAAAGGCTCTAGTCCAGTGAGGGTGAACCTTGGCACTCCAGCTGTTCTCGGACTTCAGTTCCCAGAAGCCTAAGTCCCTATGAATCAATACTAATGCAGTGAACCCATTAGTGTGGATTCATAGGGACTTGGGCTTCTGGGAAATGAAGTCCAAGAACAGCTGGAGTGCCAAGGTTCACCATCATGGTTCTAGTTGTTCATCTAAAAAAGAAATTAGAGACTCTAGCTGATTATCTATGAGCTACAAAGTAGATCTGGGAATAACCCTAGCTTCTCCTCTGTGTGTGGTCCTACTTTTCTTCTATTCATGCACAGAGGATGAAGAGAATGGAGGTATAATAAAACAGGAGATGGCACTACAGACTTCATGCTCTAAGTTTTTTGAAGCCAGTGGGCGTAGCCTGCTGCTGTATTAGACGCCCCAAAACATTAACTCCAACTACTTTTTACAATTGCTTCTTGTGTTGGTGGGGGGTGGAATCAATCCCCTCTCCCAGGTCTCCTGTGTCTGGGAGGGTTGGGGGGACAAAAAGGGTCTGTCCACCCAACCCCCCTGAACCCAGGGGACCAGGGAGAGGGGATCGATTCCACCCCCACCCAAACATTCCATTTTTAAAGAGAAGAAACCGCTTGGTTTCTTCTCTTTAATATGGGGTGTGTGGGGGGAATCCCCTCTCCGCCGGGTCCCCTGGGGTCAGGAGGGTTGGGGAGACAGACCCCTTTTGAAACAGGGGAGCCAGCGGAGAGGGGGATTGCAACCCCCCACCCACTGATATTAAAGGGGAAACCCCGATCTATTTTCACGACTCCACACAATCAAAGCAGCATAAGCCGATGTTTTGGGGCAACTAACATGGCGGACTGTCAGATTAGTTGGCTTCAAGTTTGTGACGTCATGTCGTCTCCTGTTTTATTATACTGTACCTCCATGATGAAGAGTTTGTGAATTTGCTTCCAACCAGAGAATTGGCCCAAGATAAAGTTACAGCAGTATAAAACATTGTAAAGTTAAAAAGTACTAAAATAATTTGACAACTGAAATCATATGTTTAAATACATTAATTTATTGGCACGCTTTTAGATATGTTTTTATTTTGTTAAAAAAGATTACATATTGAAGACGCCTAAGATGGCAAAGGTTTTGTGTGGCTACAATGACTAAAGGATTCAGACAAAAGATCCAATATTAAAATTATTGATGTCAACAAAAATCAAGTGAATAATCTGTTATTTTTAGGCCTCCACACTAGTCTTTTGGAGTTACTATGAAAACCAAAATTGCTAAGGCTACAGTCCTATGTCAACCCATAAGCTATTTGAAGTTGATGTAATTTACTTTTGAGAGTTGGATATGTGTGGGACTGTGCTGGTACTGTTGTTGTCACAAGTCCCGGCCAAGTTGCTTCAATATATGTGTGGCTCCATGAACTAATGACTTCCAAATGATCCTATCTTAATAACCCTGGTCAGGGTTTTGCAAACTAAAGGCCACAGCTTCTTTAGTTAGTAAAAATTAATTTCATACTACATTATACTGGAACTCAATTAAATGTGAATTGTATTTAAAATATAAGAACTGACAATGCTACAAATATGAAAAAATGGTAAATTAAGCAATCCTTAACAAGTACACTGATCATAAGTTTCAATACTTTACTTGTGCTACACTTAAGTGCAAAATAAATAAATACATCTAAAATGTTTGGGGTTGCTCTTTATTTTCTTCCCTGAAACAATGGTACAAAATCCACAAAAGGGAACATATTTCGGAAATTTGACACTTTCTTAGAAAATACACAATAAAATTAGGTTTCCACAGTTATAATTATCAGAAGGTAATATTTCTATTGGCACATAAAGAATAATTTACTACTTCCAAGGACAGTCAACAGGAATCACTGGCAGAATTTTAATCACATTAATTAAATTAAGTTTGCATTAGTTAACTAGATTGCCACCACTGTGTCTAAAGTCTTCTCTGCAAGTATCTATTCAGCTTGGTATGGTGAGTACAATAAAATGGCAAATTATCTAAAAATATGTCAGGCAGCAAGAACTTGTGATGCAAGTCAACAGCATTGGGGGAAAATAATGTAAAAGTCAACAAATATGTTGTTGAATACTGTATTTAAGTATATCTATGACCACTAAATAGCCTGCTAAAGGCAAGTAAAGCATTTGACTATTCCTGGCAGAGTCTCTTGACACTGTATTTAGTAACCTACTATTTACAACAATTGCACAAGATGGCTAGCACTTTTTTCTTTACTTTCATCAGATAACCAAAATCTTGATCTTTAATTGCCATCTACTATAGTGCAATCATAGAAGACTTTTCCTTTCAGTAGCATCATTTGTTCAATGATTTGATTAGTTCACAAGAAACCACAAAAAGGAAACATTCACAGGATTCTTGCGCAACTTTATGGGATGGTTCCTACCATATTACTCTGAAACTGTGTGGCCCCATACATTGTAATGCCATTTGAAGAAGCTGCTGGCCAAGGTGTATCTGGCTGTATAAATCCTCTTCTATCAATTAAGCTAAAGGATTACAAAAAAAGTATGTTAGAAACAATTCTGATTAGACAGTTTGGAAATAATATAAAGGGGGGGGGGGAGAGTTATTTTACCCTAGGAGCCTCATTTCATACAAAATGTATGAAAATGTCTTCAAAAAATAGTAAAATAACTTTATTTTCTTAAGAGTTTGGCAAGCTACAGAGGAAAAATATGACCATAATATATAAATTACTCTGGAACAATATACCTGAAATTTTATCAACAAAACAAACTGATACTTACTTAATTGGGAATGAGCATACTGGAATTAATGGGGCACTTGTCTAATTAGCTCTGCTACATAAGTCTGTATTGCAACGGGTGTGAGTTTGCAGCAAAGCAACAAATTCAACATTTTACCAAATAAAGTGAATGTCTCACAGAAATCGCTATCTGCAACTATGTATAAGTGTCCTGTTTACTTAACAAAGTTGTATCATAAAAATAAATAGAGAGATGTTTATTACCAAGGTATTGCAGTATGATTTAGCACAATCTGGAAACAGTGGCTGAAATCCTGTTCCATAACATATGCCCATGTAAGGATGATGATGTCATGTCATTAGCAGGGGTCATGTTAAACACTTTCTACTTCTATCCCAAAGCTCTCATGGCTCCTGTGTAATCCCCTGCCATTCTCGGGAAAAATTGACTGGATCAGAAAATGAAGTCAAAAATCACCACTGTTAGTAAAGTTACCCACAGTAGTGGATTTCCACTAGTTATAGACTTCCTCCTCCCATCCATGGTTCTCATATCTTTCCAATAAAGAAAGAGATGATCAAAAAAGCCCTGGGAGCCTCAGGATAGAAGTAAGAGAGGTTTCATTTCTGAAAAATTACACCTACTAGTTACATCATCCATCTTATGTAAGTGTAATTTACAGAACAGGATTTCAGGCCCAAATTAATTTTGATGTTTTGTTAAATATGTTAAAAATTGTGTTGAACATGGCAAAAAGCCAATAATCTATCTGATTTTTAACATGTTTAGAAAGTAACTTGTTTGTTAAGCTCATTAAGGAGCAGCAAGGACACTGTTTCTAGTTCACAAGATAGTCAACAATGAGGAGGGTCTTTCTAGGCCTAAAACAGGCCCAGGGGGGAGGGTGATTATGTTTCAAGAGAATAATGTGTGCCTCAAGAGGCCTACAGAGGATCTGGAGGGAGAAAAATATCAGGTTCATGGGAATACATGAGAGCTATATTGGAGGCCCCATAACCATGTGGAGTCTGTAGGCCATACTTTGTTCATTCCAGTACAGTATAACAATTCATGTCCAATAAGGTTGTCTGACACAACAGACTTTATGGTTTTGCCAGTTACTTATTTCTGACCCAAACAGCACAATAAAACACAAAAAGAAAAAGAAACAATTCAATTGCATGATACATCTTACCTGGGAGAGAGGGGCCCACAGAGTGCAGAACAACAATTAGTGAAAATGTTGCCATAGCTGTATGGATTGAAGTTCTCTTTACCTCTTTTATTTGACCAAGATCCCTTGATCTGGGAAGAAATGTACACGTTGGTGCTATTTTTAAAATGATCTTATTATACTTTGCCATTTAAATCATTTCAATGTCAAAAGTCTAAAAGCTCTATTTATGCTTCTAAGAAGTTATAGAAATAACCAATAAATAATAAAGCCCAAGAGCAAGTCATGCAGTATTTTCACTGAATTTCAAATTCCCACATCAAAACATTACCGTATTTTCCGTCATATAAGGCGACTGGGCGTATAAGACGACCCCCAACTTTTCTAGTTAAAACGTAGAGTTTGCAATATACTCGCCGTATAAGACTACCCCTCTTCCAACGGTGGCGTCTTCAGAGCCTCCCAGGCCGGGGACGGCTCCCTTTATCTCCCCGCCGGTGGAGGGGGCGGGGAGAGTGCGGCTGCGGTGGCGGCAGCGTCTTTGGGGCCTCCCGGGCCAGGGACAGCTCTCTTTATCTCCCCGCCGGTGGAGGGGGCGGGGAGAGTGCGGCTGCGGTAGCGTCTTTGGGGCCTCCCGGGCCGGCTCCCTTTATCTCCCCCCTGGTGGAGGGGGCGGGGAGAGCACGGCTGTGGTGGATGGCTTTCCCCGCCTCTCAGCTGGTCGTCCTCCTCCTCCTCACCCCCCCGGCTGGGGGTGGTGATCTCTGGGTGGCCCCTGGCTCCGGAGGCCTTGCGGCGGTGGCGGTAAATGGCTTTCCCCGCCGCTCAGCTGGTCCTCCTCCTCACCCCCGGCTGGGGGTGGTGGCCTCCGAGCGGCACCTGGCTCCGGAGGCCTCGCGGCGGCAGCGGTAAATGGCTTTCCCTGCCGCTCAGCTGGTCCTCCTCCTCCTCCTCACCCACTGGCTGGGGGTGGTAGTTTCCGGGCGGCCCCTGGCTCTGGAGTACCCAGCGTATAAGACGACCCCCGACTTTGGCACAGATTTTTCAGGGTTAAAAAGTCGTCTTATATGCCGGAAAATACGGTAATTTTATTATTTCATTTGTTCAATTTATATACCCCACCCCAAGCCACTACTCTAGGCAGTTCTTTCTTCCAATTAGATATATATATCATCTTTTGCCAGCCGCACAGCATTTTACCTAAAAGGGCAAATCTCTGTGCAAAAGAACAAAATTTACACACACAAAATAACAGTGAGAAAACTCTGACTTCAAGATGGCCTCTTTGAACAAGTTAAAAGGAGATTCCAAAGTTAAGCAGCTGAGAAGAATGTTCAACTCTGCTTCCCTTCAGCTGAACATGACAGGCTCTTATCTAATGATCTGTACAGCCCATTTCTCTGTTAATCAGGTCATCTATGTAGGTTTGTGTATATTACTACCAAACTAGGGTGTATGTTATGACAACTGTTCAGATCAGTTCTCTGCTTGTAATTTGTGTTATCCCTGTCCTTCCCCTGGAGCAAGAGGTCATACCTATCATACTAGGTTTAACCAGAAACATTCCCCACCTTTTATTTGCTTAGCTGCCCTTGTAAATACTCACCTCTGAATTAATATTAAAAATTACCATTAAAGAGCCGTACCTGCAAGAATTGTTAAGCATTTTCAGCAACCACTGATTAATACTACAGTTGTGCTAGTCCATTTGCATTTCTGCTGACTACACATATCTCTCCTCCCCATGTTGGTAAAGATATCTGCCAATTGTGTCTACACTCCCCATATCTGAAGTAGTGGCCAACATTCCACCAAAGCTTATGTCAGATAAAATATATTAGATCAGTATCCCCTTGGAGCTTCCACTGAACAGAGCACCACTGGCATAGCAATGCAGGATTGATCCACTTGGTGAAGCACTGCCATTATGTAAGTGAAGGTAAAGTCCTCTCCCCCATGGGGACCACTGCATGTACAACAGCAACACTTGTGCAAATAATGTAATCCCACATTGTTACACCACTACTTCCCAATCAGCGGAATCTCAGAGGGATACTGACTTTAAAATGTCACAAGATTCTTTGTTGCTTTTCCCCCAGACTACAAATTAATTCACTTTCAAGGCAGTGATCCAGCTGGATATTTAGGGGCTGCCTCCCAAATGTTTTATCTCCTAATGCCCTATCCCAGGACCCGGCCCACAGCACCATTTCATGTAGGCTGCTACCACCGCCACTGGAAATGGATGTGTTTACGACAGCCGTAAATGCACCCACAGCTGGTGTAAATGTGCCCACGGCTGTCGTAAATGCAATTACGACAGCTGCGGACGCGTTTTATGGCAGTGTTTATGGCGAGGGAAACCACCAGTCCGGCCCACTCAGCTGTCTGTGGGAGTATGGTCCAGCCCACAGCATGAAAACTTTGAGAGCCCCTGCCTTATCCCAATGTATCAATGATAGCATCTCCTATACAAGCAACTTGATTGGGGACGATCCAGATCCTTACTGAAGATGATGGAATGCAAAATGAATGATAAAGAAACACAACCACAACTGCAGAGCAATGTATGTGGCATGCACTCTATTTGCATGTGCGACACACACTCAACAGTATCTTGTAGCACAGATTTAGATAAATGGAGACAAAGAAAATTAAATAAACTAAGTTAACAAATGGAGAAAGATTAAAATACAAAGTTTAAAAACAACTTACATCCTCATTTGTTGTTTGGTTGGAACTGATCAAATATGTATGAAAACCTGAGAGCCCAACAATGGACCAAACGGAGAAGAAACAGACCACCGCTTCTAGCACAGTGACTAAAGGTTAAGGTGATAACTGAAAGTCAGTAAATATATTGACTATTAGCAAGTATGATTTCAGCTTACAAGAAGAGTACTCAACATTACATGATGCTCATTCCAAGCAAGCTAGGATAGACATAATCATGCCACTATGCTTGCAAATATTTTTGTTCTAAAATATTGGGCTATCTGGACTTCGATGTGACATGAAAGCATTTCTTGCATTTCTCTTGCACTTAATAAAATACATAAACCATTCCTTGTTTAGTCAGAATAGTATTGGCTCATATGAAGCAGCTGTGCGAAAATTAGGACATAATAAGAACAAAAGGTATCAACAAGATTTGTACAAATCTATGCTATGACTTAGTGGTTAAAAGCAGTCCTAGAATAGTAACAGATGTCCTGCCTTTGGAAAGAAATGTTACCAAATGAACTTAAAATGTCACACTTTAGTATATTTTACAGCCCCAAGGATGTAAACTAAAATACGGGATACCCATTTTGACCAATACAGTACTTTATTTAGTGCAATGTATCTGTACACACTGAACGTAACTATTATAATTCATTCTATTAAGTCTTTATATAAAAGTTAATCAGATGCAAAAGGAAGTTCTAGCATGTTTCTAAGGTTATTTGTGAGCGCTGAATCATAGCCAAAAGAAAATAAGCCCATATGTTGCTTTGTAATGAGTTGCTTTGAAATAAGTGCATTGGTAGGCATGAAACTAGATTTCAGTGAAAGGATATCTTGCAGGACTGTCCTTGAGTGCATTTAAGAATCCTGTTTTCTGAGATCCTGTAAAAACAACAAAAAAGTAGAGATTAAAGGGGAATATACGCTGAGTACGTGTAAACACAAAACAAATCTACTATAGCATTGTAATCACATCACTAAGGTAGTTACATATAACTTTGAAATGTTATTCAAACTATTCTACTAAAAAGAAAGACTTGGCATTTGCTACATATTTTTTTTGTAAGTGGGCCAGGATACCTAAGAGACCACGTTGCCCCGAGATTATCTGTCCGTCCAACCTGAGTGGACCGGAGGGGCTCTGTACTCGTACCATCAGCTAGAGAGGCTAGTCTCTCTAACACATGTAGGAGAGCCTTTTCCGTGTTTGCACCGGCCCTATGGAACCTCCTGCTGGTGGAATTGTGTCTGCAGACGGAGTTGCTGCCCTTCAGGAAAGAACTGAAGAACTACCAGGCGGGGCAGGTGTGGGGTGCCGATGGAAGGGTGACTCCCGTCTGCAGGCTGGGTTTAAATACAGCTGAGAAATTTCCCTCTTTTTATGAGTGCGGGTGGGTTTTTATTGGGGTATAATGTGTTTTATTGGGGTTGTTATGTGTTTTTACTGTTTTTATAACCTCTGTAAGCCGCCCAGAGTCGTTGTCAAGTTGGGCGGCGATAGAAATATGAAAAATAAATAAAAATAAATAGTACAGTACTACCACACTGATGTCAACAGATGTTAGTTTCCCATAAATAAGATTTGATTCTCTTGTTCTTTTCCATCCTAATATGGGAACAAAACAATGCAAGCTGGGGTTTTTTTCTACATAAAATTTTCTCATGGATTATCTTTCTCTCAAAAAAATATTTTTCTGTTGGACAAGGATATCCAAATATACCACAGTATGACCCAAATTCCAAGCAGCTTACAGATTCCTCTGGATGTAGTTAGGAGACTGATATGAGGAGCCAACTATGAATTCCTTCTTTAATGCAACAGCAGATCCAAAATCAGTCTCTAAGTAACTGAAATTTGGTGACCTGATTGAAGTTTATAAAATCATGCATGGTGTGTACAAAGTAGATAAGGAAAAACTGTTTTCCCTATTGCACAACACTAGAACTAGGGGACACTCTATGAAACCTTTGGGTACTAGTTCTCAAACAAATAAGAAAAAGTACTTTTTCACCCAGATGATCACTGGTCTATGGAACTCCCTGCCAGAAGAAGTGGTGACAGCTGTCAGTCTTGACAGCTTTAAGAAAGCATTAGACAAGTTCATGGAGGACAAGGGTATCAATGGCTATAATTATGGATACCTAAGGACAACCTCCGGGTTGGAGAGATAGGCAAGATATCTCTCAATGCCATTTCCAGGTAATCCTAAACAGCTGAAGGCATCTGCTTGGGAATACCCTGAAGCGAATGATGAGCCACTGTGTGAGACAGAATGCTGGACTGGATGGGCTGTGGCCTGTTCCAGCAAGGCTGTTCTTATGTTCTTATGGAAGCACAGTGATTCTTAAAAGCTATTTCAAAGGCTTATACCGAGCTGTTGGGAGGTAGAATAAGGTACCACCTTCTTTCAGTGGTAGCCTCCACTGAATCTCAGCCTCTTTCACAAAATGAAAAGAAAGCTTTTCCAATCATAATGACACCAGTGGATCCAACTCAATGCATAGGTATGTACAATATATAAAACGTACCAGAGGAAAGGGGAAAAATCAGTTTTCTTCAAATGAGCAAAGAATACCCCGTAATAATTTTTGTAGCTAATGGACAGCATATTATTGTTGCTGTTATTTTCAGTATACTAAACCACATTATAATGACTTGGAAACCAAATATGTTGTTCCACAGGAAAATAAATTTTAAAAGCCATTAGACCAGCAGTTCCCAACCTTTTTTTTGGCCATGCCCCACCTAAGCATCTCATAACTCATTTTCGAATTGCCCCCTTAAAAACCAAATCCCCTCCCCATGGGAAGCGCGGCATTAGACTCTTTGCATAAACTAAAGCAGCTCACCGGATTCTGACTACCTGTATAATTTTGAATTAGTAAGAATTACTGTATTTGCCAGCATATAAGACACGCTCCCCCCCCTCCCTAAAATGCACCGGAAAAATGGAGTGCATCTTGTGTGTCTGTAATCAAAATTATCATGTTGAAAATTCAGGCAGAATGTGGCTCAGATCATAACCTACTGGTTGCAAAATTCAGGCTTAGACTAAAGAAAATAGGGAAAACAATTAGGCCAGACAGAGAATACATGGTACAGGCATGGAACAGATTTAACGGTTTAGAATTGATAGACAGAGTGCCAGAAGAATTATGGACAGAGGTGCAGGACATCATACAGGAGGCAGCAAGGAAAACCATACCAAAAGAAAAGAACCATAAGAAAGCAAAGTGGTTGTCTGATGAGGCTCTTAAAATAGCAGAGGAAAGAAGAAATGCAAAAGGCAAAGGGAAAAATTCAACAATTGAATACAGACTTTCAAAGAAAAGCACGGATAAGGAAATCTTCCTAAATGAGCAGTGCAAAGAAATAGAGAACAACGTAAGGGATAGGACCAGAGATCTAATTTTTTAAAATGGGGAAATCAAGGGAACTTTTAAATTACCATGATAAGGGACAAAAATGGCAAGGAGTTAGCTGATGCAGAAGAGATTAAGAAAAGATGGAAAGAGTATACAGAGGAACCCTACAAAAAGGACCTCAAACACCCCTGATAATCACAATGATGAGAACAACTTGAGACAAGTCTACTTCTGTATCATTGACTACACCAAGGCCTTTGACTGTGTGGACCACAACAAAATGTGGTAAGTAATTAAAGAGATGGGAATACCAGAACACCTTATATTCCTCATGAGAAATCTGTACATGAGTCAAGAAGCAACAGGCAGAATACGGAATGATGGAGTGGTTTGGAATAGGATAAGGAGTAAGACAAGGTTGCATTTTGTCACCCTGCTTATTCAACTTATACACAGAGCACATAATGTGCAATGCAGGGTTGGAGAAAACACAATTTGGGATCAAAATTGCTGGGAGAAACATCAACAATTTGAGATACGCAGATGATACTAACCTAATGGCAGGAAGTGAGGAAGACCTAAAGAAAATCCTGCTTAGTTTGAAAGAGGAGAGTGCAAAAGCTGGCTAAGACTCAACATCAAGAAAACCAAGATAATGGCAACAGGTCCAATCAGTCCCTGGAAAATAGATGTAGAAGATGTAGAAGCAGTGACAGACTTTACTTTTCTAGGATCAAAGATCAGTGCAGATGGTGATTGCAGCCATGAAATAAAAAGGAGACTGATTCTGGGGAGACAAGCTATGAGAAAGCTGGGGAACATAGTCAAAAGTAGAGACAACACCTTGCAAACAAAAATTCGCAGTCAAGGCAATGGTATTCCTGGTGGTAATGTATGGTTGTGAGAGCTGGACCATTAGGAAAGCTGAGCACTTTGAAATGTGGTGTTGTAGGAGGGTTTTGAGAGTCCCCTGGACAGCGAGGAGAACAAATAGGTCAATCTTAGAAGAACTCAACCATGAATGTTCCTTAGAAGGTCAAATAGTAAAGATGAAGCTAAAGTACATTGGACATCAAATGAGAAGAGAGGATTCACTTGAGAAAGCCTTGATGCAGGGAAAGGTGGAGGGCAAAAGAAGACGGGGGTGGCCAAAAACGAGATGGCTAGATGGTATTGTAGACACAATGGGCACAGAGCTGGGCAGTTTGAGGAGGATGCTGGAAGACAGAGGTGCCTGGCGGGCAATGGTCCATGGGGTCGCAAAGGGTCGGAAGCCACTGGGAGACTGAACAACAACAAACCTCTATCAGGTTTAAAAGACCCTGTCCATTGGCTCCAGCTGCTGCCGAGCCCCACCAGCCGCCCTTTCCCCGGCTGGTGGGGATCGGCAGTGGCTTCAAAAAGACCGATCCCTCTCCCCCACCAACCTCCCCCAGCCAAGGAGGATGATGGCTTTAAAAATAGCCCTCTCCCCGGCTCATGGGTATCAGAGGGAGGGGAGAGGGGTCTTTTTAAAGCCACCCTTCTCCCGGCTCCAGCCACCACCGATTCCACCCCCCCCCCAAAAAAAAATTCCCATACAATAAATCATTTTTAAAATTCATGAAAAAATGTAGGAAAATTTCATTCTTTTAAAAATGTGTATAAAAACGGGGTGCATCTTATACTTCGATGTGTCTTATACACTGGCAAATAAATATAGTAGAAATGAAGAGAAAACAAGTAAAAAGTATCCATAGCTTCACCAGAATCATTGTAAAATGGAGATGTATGGTTTATTTTTGTGGGGAGGGGGCACATACCAAAACAAAAATGAAGAACAATTGTCAAATTATATGACTACAGGTACTTGAATGATTTGGAATGCTGTGTTTGTGTTGAACATTATTCTATGCTTTCTGCTCAGCAAGTTGAATGAAACCAAAGGGAAAAACCTTCTATTATACACAAACTTTTAGAAAAATCTTGGCTTTTAAAAAAGTATGTTAAGGTTTTATATTTATTTCTTGCCCTTTAAGTTTTATACCTCTGTAACTGAGTGCCACTAAATTCTGTAGTTTTTACTATAATATGGAATTAAATATGCTTATTCGTTTAAACTGCAAGAATCCAAATTTCTAATTAGCTTCCACAGCCAAATGAAAACAACCTGCAGGAAAACTAGAAGAATCCCCACAATCTTCCTTTAATAATTCTTCACTCTCAGCGTTCCGTGCGCTCCGGTGTCTAGTCATGCCTGCCACATGACCACGGAAACGTCTGCAGAAGCAGACAGCGCTGGCTCTTCGGCTTAGAAACAGAGATGAGCACTGCACCCTAGAGTCGGATACGACTGGCTTTCGAGCAAGGGAAACCTTTACCTTACCATTATACAGAAATAGAGCAAACAATTTAAAAAAAACCTCTTTTAATTAAGGTTTACTAAAATTATGATTTAATAAGAAAAATATACAGCTGGAAATCTGGTCAATACATCTAAACTAGGCACATCATTTTGGGAATCAAAGAGAAGCAAAAAGTAAAGATATCCTGACTTAACTGAACATCTGAAATTAAAAACAATATCAAGGATATGGCTATACTGTATGTATAAAACTTGTTTTTACTAGTATACTTACTATGGATGACGTGTGTGATAACGAATGCAAATATAAAGACTGTCAGAAAGGACAGAGATAAAATAAACATATAAAAAAATCTGTAGTTTCTTTTTCCTACACAATTTCCTACCCAGGGACAA
The DNA here is from genome assembly GCA_035047305.1 of Bradypodion pumilum. Lineage (NCBI taxonomy): Eukaryota > Metazoa > Chordata > Lepidosauria > Squamata > Chamaeleonidae > Bradypodion > Bradypodion pumilum. The sequence continues at coordinate 98,471,937 of JAWDJD010000001.1, forward strand.
TGATGATCAAACCGTTCTGAAAGAAAAGATAAGAAAAAGGACACTATTAAAGAAAGAAGAAAACAACAACATTCTGCTTCTCTAGCATAGCAAAGCATTTACTGTCCAGGTGTTTCATAACATAATTTGCTTTTGTCATGGCCCTGCTCTATCTCATGTATTTAAATTTCATAAACTGACATTCAACAATGCTCCATTCTTTTCTCTCTTGTGCAAACCTATAATCAAAGCTATTTTATGATAGAGGTGTCACTTTCAGTGATTTCATTCCCACTCCATTCAATTTACTTTTGAAAGCAAATTCAATTCACACTTAAAGTATTACACAATAACATTAATAACACATTAGAAAAATCAGGTATAAATTTCAGTTTCTTTGACAATGCCGTAATGGTATTCAAAGTGGCAGAGGTTGCTGAAGCATTCAGGTCTGGAGGCCCATAGCTGAATATAAAAGATGCCATAATAGTAAAATATCACGTTACTGCTATACATGGTAAATAATATCTGGGGATAATAAAATCATATCTATAGAAGGCCTCATCTCTGGGGATATTTAAGAAACAGCTAAATACTGAGAGACTAAGTAAAACAAAAAGACAGAAAACATTGCGGAAACTTAAAAACTAACTTATGTTTTTTAATGTTCGCTTCAATGGATCAAGTCCGCTTTGTCAGACATAAGATATGACTCTTATGACTCATGAAATGGCCTGGATCGACAAAGGTTAACATTAAAATACACCATAAGGTGACACTTTTTTTGTCCTTTTGTTCTGTTTACTCTCTGCTATACTTGTACAGACTAACACTGCTACAATTTCAAAAAATTCAGCTAAATACTCTGCTTGTAAGCTTTTCAGAATATTCTTGCAAATGCCACTTAATATTTAGTTTCTTATGGCTCAAATATATTTAGTTTGTTTTTACATACATTGCCATTAGAGTGTTTATTTTTATTGTTATATTTTTAAAATGTTGTACAGTACTTCTTATTGTACATCACTCAGAGTGGTAGACCACCCAAATGGGCAGTATATAAAAGCTAAATAAATAAATAAATAAATAGGCTGTAATGTTGAAAGTTATATTTTAAAATTCTTGTTCCAGGTCTATCACTTGGTCTAATGTGCCCATTTCCCAGTCAGGGTATTTTCCCCCCATAAAGAAAGTATCTCATAATTTTCAGATCATGATTATCCTATGTTAACACATGTATATGGGCTGACATGTTATTGATGAGAAATCATATGCCTTGCCGGACTAACCTCTGAAATTGTGGAAGGAAATATATTTTAATCTTAACCTATAAAACCAAGGGTTAACCGTTGGAACTTGCTATAGGTTGCTATGCCTCGCCTTACTTGCCTGCACTCACCCTTCGTGCACATGGCCGATCTGGGTCCGCAGGTCAACAAAGGATTGAGAAAACAGGCAGTGGGGCAACAGCCCCACAAACACGAAAAAAGGGAAGCAACTTCATTTCCCAACATTCCTTGCCCCGTGCCGCGTCAGAGCCAATCAGGCTGAGAGGCTCTGGCGCGGCGCAAGGAACGTTCGGAAACGCGCCGCAGCCAATCAAAAGAAAACCGTTTAAAAAATGCAGCACAAACACAAAGCACAAACCTATAACTACAAGCCCCAGCGTCTTGCGCGCCATGAGCGCGCAGAACGCTGAGGAAGCCGGCGTCCAAAAAAAAAAACCAAAACAAAAAATGGAAGAGCAAGTCCGCCAAGCCGCGGGAACCAAAGCTCCCCTCCCCATCGGCGCCTGAAGCTCCTAATCGGAGTTTCACCTTTAATATCACTGGGTGGGGAGGTTACTTCTCTTTAAAAACGGAGTTTGGGGGGGAATCCCCCTCTCCGATGGCTCTCCTGGGTCTGGAAGGGTTGGGGAGACAGACCCCTTTTCTCAACCCAACCCTCCCAAACCCAAGGAAGCCAGCAGAGAGGGGGATCACAACCCCCCCGATATTAAAGGGGAAACCCCAATTGAGATTTTCCTTTTAATATCAGAGGGTAGCCTGGATTCGATCCCCTCTCCTGGGTCCCATGAGTCTGGAAGGTTTGGAGGGGACAAAAGGAGCCTGTCTCCCCAACCCTCCTGACCCCAGAGGACCTGGCAGAGAGGGGATTCCCTTCCACACACACACACACACACACACACCATATTTAAGAGAAGAAACCAAGCGGTTACTTCTCTTTAAAAATGGAGTTTGGGGGGAGAATCCCCCTCTCCGATGGCTCTCCTGGGTCTGGAAGGGTTGGGGAGACAGACCCCTTTTCTCAACCCAACCCTCCCAAACCCAAGGAAGCCAGCGGAGAGGGGGATCACAATCCCCCCTGATATTAAAGGGGAAACCACAATTGAGATTTCCCTTTTAATATCAGAAGGTGGCCTGGATTCGATCCCCTCTCCTGGGTCCCATGAGTCTGGAAGGTTTGGGGGGACAAAAGGGGTCTGTCCCCCCCAAGCCTTCCAGAGCCAGGGGAGACGGCAGAGAGGGGATCCCCCCCGTAGGACACCAAAAAACACAAAAACAAACAATCAAAAACATTCAAAAATACACAAAAACAAACAAAAATAACACCAAAAAACAATACAAAGTAAACAAACATTTCCAAACACACCCAGCCCCCAGCCAAACACCACAAAATCCAACCACCACCACCACCCCAAATAAAGAAAAACAGCCAACTCACCACCACACGACCTCACACCCCAACGACTGGAAAAGAAATGAATAAAGAAAGAGACTACTTACTGGAAGAAGCTCCACCCAGAGGCCACGAGAGAAAAACAGTCAAAATACAAGATAACCCCTACCAGCACCACTTGCTGCCCACAATAGTAAAAAAAAATTCAAAAAGACACAATAGCCCCACACAAAAGGCCCCAAGAGTAAAAACAAGTAAAAACAAATAACACAAAATCACAATTTTACACAAATCAAAAACAGATGTCAATAAAATAAAATAAAAACTATTCAAAAATCCTGTGCTGAATTTTTACTCAAATAAAAAACAAAAACATCAAGACACAGTTTTAGAACATTTATTGTGAAAAACATGTACTTTCACATTTTTTTAAATTATTACCTACGGTACAACAATTTTTTTTAAAAAACATACTAAAAAATATTGGGTTAAATAATTTTTTGGGAAAAAGTATATCATCCTTTATTCTTTTTTTCATCCACAAAACCAAAACACCAAACAAAACTCATCACAGTTTATAACAGGCCATTTTTTTGTATAAATAAAATTTTAAAAAATTTCAATTATAGACTAACCTCTTCAAAAACTTTCCAACACCATTTAAAACAGCCCGGCAACGCTGGTTCAGGTAAAAAGCTTGTGGCAACTAAGTTCATCCCATAATTGAATTGAATTATCTGTACTTGAAATCAACAACTGCAATTCATACGTGTTCATGAAATGAGAATGGAGTAAAATAAAGACTTGGACTGACCAATGAATTTTGGGCTTTCAAAATATGCCTCAGTTTCACCTAAAATATATCTGGACCTAAAACTAATGTTTACAACATGACTTTGCTTAGATAAGAGTTAATTATTTCAGTTAAATATTATTGTTGCAATATAGACAATGCTTCTTTGAGGCTTATGCTGTGGGCATATCCTATGGTGGACCGTTCTTGGTTGGATGTCCTGCAATGAATGAATTTTGTATTAGAAAAAGCATTTTATTTGCCAACACATATGTAGTTTTCAACTATGTTCCTGGTGCCTGGAACTTAATAAGTAGTCAACATGGTTAGATTTAATGGATTCTTATCCTCACTGGCTAGATATCTCAATGAATCAGAATACCTGAGTGCAGAGCCAGGAATCAGGAGTTCAATTCCATACTGTGTTTCTCAGAAGAAGAGCCACCCTGTAGCTTTGGACAACTGGCACAGAACTAGCATGCCACCAGAAGAAAGGAATGGTAAATGGTCTCTGAGTACTTTATACCTATGGGAGCTCTCTAGCTGTCTTCAACCATTGCACACAAATACTCAATTAATATTGTTAAAAGCCATTGTGGAAAAATGTCACAGAAGACACAAGAGTCTTTGTGTAGAGCACTAGCAGTATAAATTCAATCGAGATAGTTGACATCAGTGCTAGTTTGGCAGTACAGTATGCCCTCTTATGGTTCCCTTTGTAACACTATGATTTCATAATGTATGACTGCATCTACTTGGGGTAATTAATTTTCTATTTTTTTATCTTATGTTGATGCTTATAGTACTTTGTGTCCTTTTTTGGACTGAAAACATAGGCAGCAGCACAAGAAAACTGGACTGCACCAAGTTAGTTATTTTAAACAGGTATGGAACAGAACATGTAGTAACGTCAAATTCAATCTGTGTACATAGATTTCTAAGTCCAGGAAAGTAGGAAAAAGCAAAATTTACTTCATTCTGACTAGCTCCAATAGTAACCACTAACACTGATTTTTGCTTTTCATGCTTGGAAGATGAATAAAACCTTGTAGAGATCATCTTTGATCTCATATAGAATAGCTTTAGAAAGTCCTCAGACTGAATATTATAGTTGAAGAAAAAACATTCTGCTTTCTACTTACTACAAATGCGATTGTCAAGTTAAAAATATGCTCACTGTAGATAAGGAACGCTGTGGTGTATTTGAAATATCCCATGGTCCTTAATACAACTTTGAATTTGATAACAGAAAATTAAGTACTCTTTTGAAGATGATTATTACCCGCTGCATGTCTACTGTTGCTGGTAATGTTTTTGAGTGGAACATTAATAGATCTTTGCTCATGATTGGTAAGGCAAAGCAAAGTATCAGAAAGCAAGCAAGACTGTGTGGTCCTGGCAAGGTTTGGTGGAAACTATTTTTCCACTAAAAAGCAACAATTTATGTTTGTGATTTTTAAAATGGCCTAAAAAATCAGGTAATATTATAAATATATATTAATGGTAGGAATAATGAGAGGCACAGAACCGCACGTGGCAAGATTTAACAAAATAATTTCCGAACGCTTTTCAGTAAAAATGTGTGAATTTCTCCCCTTGTACGTAAGCTTCCCTATTCCACATCTTTTCATGTGATGGAATGATTTCTGTAGTACACTAGTGAATCCCAAAGCACAACTGTAAATCTGTTGATACAGGTGAAACTCGGAAAATTAGAATATTGTGCAAATGTTCATTCAGTTCAGTAATGCAACTTAAAAGGTGAAACAAATATCTGAGATAGACTCATTACATGCAAAGCAAGATAGTCCAAGCCTTACTTTGTTATAATATTGATGCTTATGGCTTACAGTTTATGAAAACCCCAACCCCCCCAATCTCATGTACCCTGTCATAATCATCACATAATCTCATGTATGCTGTACACCATGATCATCACAATTATAACGAATTAAGGTATGACATCTCTCACTTTGCATGTAGTGAGTCTATCTCATATATTTGTTTCACCCTTTAAGTGAAATGAATGAACATTTGCACAATATTCTAATTTTCTGAGTTTCACCTGTATTATCTGGGAAAATTCCAGTTCAACAATTATGAGTTGGCATTTCTTTCTTAAGATAATATTTTCCACATATTGCTGTCATGTTAAACTTCTGCATTATCTCATTTAGCATGCCATTCACTGCCAAAAACGTGACATTTATTAAGGTGAACTATGGATATAAACAGATATCACAATTCCTGTTTTGTTACATAGAGAGATATTTTTAAATTGTCATTGATTTCCCCCTAGTCTTCTATAAAAGTGTTGGGTTTTTTTGCTCAACGGCAATTTACTGAAGTTCACTGTTTGTTTTAGATAGTGGTTCTAGGGTCAGGAACATGTAACATTATAATATTTTCCTGAAGAAACATTGTCTAATTTCTATTGTGCATCATTCAATATACAGTAATTTAAAAATAGCCAAAGCTCTTGACCATATCTAGACTGGTTAGTAAATCATGAAATACAGAAAGATCATCTGCTTCCTCATGTTCTTAACTTTAATTACAGAAGCTTTATTCAAAGATTACTTTGAGCAATAGATATTGCCTTAGTCTAGCTATGATCATTTTACTTACCATTTTTAGAGTGAGATTTTAATAAGAAAATACTACTTTAATAAGGAAATTCTACTACCTTATATACCATGTTGATTTAAGCTATAATTCCAAAAAGCATTCTGCATGCATTTATTCATGAGCAATTATATTCCAATGCATATGTTAGCGATATTGGAAGATGAAGATTACAGCATTCGCACAAGAAAATAGACACATTTATCCTAGCATCCCTACACTGATTTGAATCAGATAGAAAGATCCAGGTCCTCTGTACATCTGTGGCAAAATCCATTTAGTTACACTTAGTAAGGTAACACATGGTACAACTATTAGAGGTGAACTGTTCCAAATTAGGAAATCAGTGCAGACACAATTTTATGCACAGTGTTATATGAGTCTATGCAACATATGTTTATGATAACTTCTTTCCTATAGGTAATTATGCTGTTTGTCTCACTCCAACATAAATTCACAACAGGCTTTTTATCTGTGTTTTTCAAATAAGTGCATGTTTCTTTTCCTTCAGCTTCCAATACCTAGACTCAGACTGGAAACCTTATATCTTATTTTGACAAAATCTATTATCTAGTTTACAGTCAACCCTCACATAACAATGCGTTCGGATAGCATCATTTTTGCTTAACAACGCTTCGTTATGCACCACGTGTTCCCCCGCATAACAACGTTCTTAGTGACGTTGTCTGGACAACAACACTAAAATAACTGTCATTGTCCGGACAAAACGTTGTTATGCGGGAAACTCCATAGAAATCCGCATAACAACAAAAATCGCTTAGCAATGCTACTTGGGGAACCAAGTAACGTTGTTATGCGATGGTCTACTGTACTAGAATAAATGTAAATTTAAAGCAGGGATGGCCAACCTTTTTGTGCTGTGGGCCTGACCATGCCCCCGAAACAGCTGAGGGGCCGGACCACGCTCCCAGAAGCAGAAGCATTTACGGCTGACGTAAATGTGCCAACTTCCACATTTAAATCAGCTATGGGTGTGTTTGCACGTGCGTGCAGTGTGTTTTATGGCTGACGTAAACACGCCCGCTTCTATTTCTGGGTGCGGGGGAGACGAAAACAGCAATGGGATGGTTGGAATGGCGTCGCGGGCCACGGAGGTTGGGAACCCCTAGGTTAAAGCTTTGTTTGTTTTTATTTTAACCCACAAAAGCCCCCTACAGTAAGTATTATAAGCACAGCATTTAATTCTGACTCAAACTACAACAGCATGGTCAAAGTGAACAAAGAATGAAGAGATAAATCACTTGGACACTTCACAAAATGGGACATATAAAATGCAGAAGTGAATTTCTGTAAAATCTAAATTACCCCAAAACAGTTAGGCTGAAAGCTTTATCTTTGGTTCTATCTGACCCGACAATACGAAAACAGATTTTCCATCATGAGAATATTCATATACCAAGCAGCATATATCAATGCCATATCTGGCAAGATAAAAACCTATCATTTTTGTTATTTTACTCACCTACACAGTTGTCACAAAGGCTGCAATGTGAGGCACGGGGTGGGCGGAAAATCTTGCAGGTGAAACAGTATTTTAATTTCACTGTCTGCCCATTGATTACTATTTCTTTTGTTCTAGGAGGTGGACGGTATCCTCCAGAACTGGAACCATTTGCAATTTCTACACAGACAAGCACAAGAAGGGTTTTCTTGGAGTATAATTTGTATAACCACATGATTGTAAATTTAGCACTAGGTATTTACAAATAGGAAATTCTAATTAAAAACAGTGACTTGTTTTCAAAAACTTTTAATAAACAGGACAACTACTTTAAAATGATACTGTAACCTCTTTTGTAAAAATGTATTGTATTAAACAAGCTCTGCTAGCATATTTATATTTTGTGTTTAAATGTTCACATTTGTAAACTCCCACAGTATCAGATAGATAAGTATCAAATAGATGAGTAACACAAACATCTTTTCATAATTGTTTTTCCTTTGGAGAAAAAGGTAGCATTTTAACTGTTAGATTCAAATACTTGAGTCATACAGGTTGATGAGGCCTCCTTGGGTATAGTATAACTTCTTTTCCTTGGTAAAAAAGCTTCATCATTATCCCGGGGGGGGGGGGAGTCAAGACTGTAATTATTTAACTTCCTGTTATACTGGTTACTTGATCTCACTGAAATCTGGCTTCATCCCGCTTATACTGCCAATGTTGATACTCTTTCTATAAGAGGTCTTCCATTCTTCCATGCGACTGGCCTTGAAAACTGTGCTGATGATGTTGATCTCTTCCTTCTTTTTAATCCTTATAGTCCGTCTCTGTCCCAGCTCTTGGGGACATGAAAGGAGCCTCATTTGCGTGTTCCCTAAACAGAGTTTCTTCCACAAAAATCCTTTCAATCCAGAATAATTTCTGACACAAAATTATTATTATTATCCTTATAGTTTAGTGCTTAAATGGTTAATCAATAAATCAATTCAGCACTATTGTAGTTACAGATTATTTTTAAATTCATCTTTCCCTTGCTCCTCCATGGAGATGAAAACAGGAACAGACATGGAAAGGTTTTTGTAAAAAAATCCTTTAAAAGGGGAAAAAAAGCCTAAATGGGATTATTTGAGGTGAAGCATGGTCTCTTGGCTCCAAACCACTTGACCCTTGAATGTGAATGCAAAAATCACCCCAGATGACATCCTGTACCTCAGAGCAACCCTGATTAGCTTGATCAAGGCCAGAATATCTTGCTATCAAACTGCACCTGCTGTTCCTCTATGAATTTCTGTATTGCCATTCTGAATTATCCTATACAGTACTGTACATTGATTTCAGATTTCTCTCTAGCCTAGCCTTTTCCTTAAGCTTCTTTCTGTCTTTGGAAGGTCTCCCCACCTCCCACTTTCTTGGAATTCCTTCTTATCTTCGGGCAAGAACAAATATCTAAACATTTTGTTTCCTTCAATATTCCTTGCTGTCCATACTCTCTCATATTTTATATCCTCAGTTCTCTCCGGTCTATTGTGGCTTCTTCCTGCTCAGCTGAAGTTTGTAATGTCAACTAATGCCATTGATTATTTGTTTCACCTTTCCAATGAACAACAATCTCATTCGTGGCCCTGGTTCTCTTCTCTCACCATTTGACATCTCCATTCATTATTCCTGTGAAGCTGAACATCCTTCAGGTGAAAAGTATTTAACCAACTTTATTCAGTATTCATTTATCCTCTGCTATTTATCCTTTGCTATCAACAAGACTAATTATTTTGCACTCTAGGCTACTTACACACAATCCCATCCCAACAAATTCCTGACATCCTAATCACTTTTTACCTATCTAATGCCCTATTGAGAAACACAGTAAAACCCCGAATTACAAATGCCTCGAGTTACATAAAATTCAACTTACATAATGATTTTGTGCTAAAACCATGTCCCGATTTACACGATTTCCTATGAGTTTGCTCCGAGTTACATAAAGATTCTTTTTCCTATGGGTTTGCTTCAAGTTACGTAAAAATTCATTTCCTTATGGGTTTGCTTCAATTTACATTTAAACATTTGTTTCCTATGGGTTTGTTTCAAGTTACCAAAAAATTCAATTTAAGCAAAAGCCTACGGAATGGACATTTTTTCCGTAAGTAGGGGTTTTACTGTAATAGCTTCCACTTTCTACCAGCATTGTTCTCTGCTCACTCTTTTGCTACCTCCTTCAATATAAAAATTAAATCCATCTATTTCAACCTTGGTTGTGTCCTCATCTTCCCCACCCTTCCACTTCCTCCTCTAAGATGCTCCGTTTTAATTTCACTCTTCCCTGTCACATTCAATGCACTTCTGCTGTTCCTTTCCAAACTCACCAAAGAGATGATTAAAACTTTGTGAGTTCTTGTATCCAGCACAAAATTAAGACAGGAGCTGACAATCTGTTGTGCAGTCATGCAAGCAGTGTAACTTTTAAATGTGAATTGCCATAACTTGAGAAATCTTCATAAATGATATTTATTGTATACTGAGTCATGAAATGTAATGTTATACAGTACAGTTAAATCTTACGAACATTTCTTAGCTTAGATTCAATTCTAAAAGTTATGCCCCTTGTGTAAATTGCACAATAGGGTTTCAAACAATGAGTGTTATTTTCCTTGACACGTTTCAATGATTTTGAACTAAACATCTCTGCACAAAACAGTTCTGTTCCTTTGTATGGCTAAGCTCACATTTATGGCAAGGACAGAGCAGCTGGCTGAGGTTTTGCACAAATTGCATGAAACTATTATCCCAGCTCCTGCCAACCTAGCAGTTCGAAAGCAAGAAATTGCAAGTAGATAAATAGGAACCACTTCGGTGGGAAGGTAACAGTGTTCCGTGCACTCCGGTGTCTAGTCATGCCTGCCACATGACCACAGAAGTCTGTAGAAGCAGACAGCGCTGGCTCTTCGGCTTAGAAACAGAGATGAGCACTGCACCCTAGAGTCGGATACGACTAGCCTTCGAGCAAGGGAAACTTTTACCTTTACCTATTATAATTGCATGATCTTTAAAAATACTAGTTGAGTTATTTGCATATTTGCTACCAGTCTCAAAAACATGCAGATTCTTTAGTCTAAACCAGTGATTCCCAAGGAGGGGCCCATGCCCCCCAGCAGCCTAAGTCAGTACATGGACTAATCAGTGCTTTAGTGAATTGAAGTCCAAAAACAAAAGGTTAGGAAATATTGGTCTAAACCCACCAAATTTTTCATTGTGCAAGAATGAGACAGGAAAAGTTTTTAATCCCTATAAGGTTGGGACCAAATGAATAGGCACCATCATTCATGTTAGTCCTGCAAGGCTAAATATTTCAGATTCTTGAAAGTTTATCCCAATTTTCCTACTCTTGGGCAATGTTTCTGTTTTAAATAAGTAACAATTATTTCTGTTACTTTGAAAATTAAAAGAAGAGCAAGTTTTAAAAATCTCACCGGGGGAGGGGGGGACTCTCTAACGTTGTGATGCATAAAAGCAGGCCTGTCTTGGCAAACAAGGACACCATGGGACCTTGCGGTGGAGTCAATTCTGAGTGTATAAACTGTATCCTCTCCTGACCCCTGGACAAAGAATTTTTTAAAATATGAGTTGGTTGCCCAGAGCAAATAGAATAATGATTGAATATGTGATGTACCAAATGCCACATTGTCAGCCCACAAAAGCAATATGCTTTGCAAGGGTCATTAACGCAACCTATTTTGTGATATTTGAAAGTCCTCCAGGGAAAATCTGCAATAATCATCCACTTAATAAGGATTTTTTTTAAAAAAACACTGCATTCTGTGTAACTAGCTAACAACTAAACATTTTTAGTATTTATATCCATCTATTTGTTTAAAACAGAAACTTAATCAAATTGCATAATGATCACTTACGTCAATTACTAACATGTCTACATCAATACCATGTTCAATTACCGTATTTGCTGGTGTATAAGATGCATCAGGGTATAAGACGCATCCCAATATTACCAAAATGGCTCACTATTGGCCACTATATACAGTACAAGATGCACTACATTTTTCCAGTGTATTTTAAGAGGGGGAGTGGGTCATATACCAGCAAATATGGTAACTATCTTAAATAGATGAAATTGGTGCCAAAACTAAATAATTTATTACATTAGATGAACTAAAGTCCCTAAATCAATGCTGTGGTCTAAACATTCAAACATCCAATAAGATCATATGGAATTCATATTAGTGCACTTCTTCAAATACAGTATTTCTCAAAAAGTGAACTGTCAGCATTTGCCATAGCAAGATAGCATAACAGCATATATTTAATACATTTTATCTAATTTCTGTGTAAGATAAGGACACCAGGTGTGTGTGTTTTTTTAAAAAAAAAACCTCAGTAACTAATTGAAATCAGATTTGACCTGGCAAGAGAATGAAATACTGTATACTGCAACCATCTCCTTCACAATTTTATTGTTTCCATTTTCAAAATCATGTTCATGAATGCCAAGATTTAAAATCTCAATAACATCACTGTTAGCAAAGAAAGCAATGCCCTTTCCCATTTTCTATATGAATTCATCACTGCAAGAATCAATGCAAGACAGCATATTTCGTCATTCTTATTCAAAACAGTAAGAATAATCAGGTGAAAATGTTTGATAAAAAAAATATTTTTTTACTTTTTCCCTAAAGGCAATTAAAGATTGAATTGATCTTATTTCATATGGTAACCTACTCCATAATATGGGGTCTAAAGCAGAAAAGGCTGTTAGTCACAGTTTTCTTTACTTTTTTATGAGTAACTACAGTACTTGTAATTTAAACTGATGAGTGCTCCAGGTAACATGTCTTAGGGAGATATGCTCTTGTAGATAGTATGTTCCTAAACTCTTTAGGCCAGGGTTTTATAAATCATAACCAATGCCTTGATTGTGACATGGTAGATAACAGTTGACCATACAGACTAGCCAAAAAGTTCGGTTTCACTTACCAGTGATAACTTTCGTTCTTCGAGTATATAGTTTGTGAATACACACTATTGGGTTATGCGCCTGCGCAGAACGCTGATCAGAGGCTTAAAAAGCTATTGGTCAAAAGTTTTGGCGGTAAGACCGCCCACCATACCGCCCACCCTGAGGCGCCAGTCCGCCATTTTACCTCAGTTCCATACTTAAGCCAAGCACAGGATAAACCAATTGATCTCATCCGTGCAGCTCAAGAGGGGAGGCAGGGTGGGTAGTGTGTATTCATAAACTATATACTCGAAGAATGAAAGTTATCACTGGTAAGTGAAACCGAACTTTCTCCTTCGTATAGTTTGTGAATCCCCACTATTGGGAGATTAGCAAGCTCACACTCACTTGGTCGGTGGGCAGTCGGATGAGATGATCCCACGATGAGTATGATGGTCAGGTAGAGTGAACTGTCAAGGGCGTTGAGCCCGGAGCCCCCTGGTGAGGACGACACGGCCATGCCTGGCGTCCGCAGTGGCTCTGGTGTCCACTCTGTAATGCTGGACAAATGTAGAAGGTCGGAGTTCAGTCCGATGCCTGCCCTGGAACAGTACCTGTGGCATTTCCTGTTGGACTCCGACGCAAAGAGGTCGATGCTCGGAGTCCCCCAGGCCCCGCAAAGGGACCGAAACACCCCGTCATCCAGCTCCCATTCGTGGGTCATTGAGGTGAGACGGCTGAGGCGGTCGGCCAAAACATTCAGCTTGCCCTGAATGTGCACTCCAATCGGAAAGATGTGTCTTTCCAGGCACCACTCCCAGAGTTGCACTGCAAGGTAAAGCAGGACGGTGGACTGCGTTCCTCCCTGCTTGTTCAGGTATGCCACCGCTGTGGTATTGTCCGAGGCCACTTGAACCACATTGCCGGTGAGTAGGGCCTCGAAGGAACGTAGGGCCTTCCAAACGGCCAACTGCTCCAAATAGTTGATATGGTGCACCATCTCGTGAGGCAACCAAACATTGTTGACCGTTAGAGTCCCGCAGGCAGCCCCCCAGCCGAGGTTGCTTGCGTCGGTCAACACCTGCAACGAAGGTTGTGGGGGGTAGAAACTCTTCCCCATGGCCACATTGGGTGGCATCGTCCACCACAGCAGCTGGTCCACCAGCTCTGGAGACGGAGTCAGTCGTTTGGACTGGCTCTCCCTGAGCGAGTCGAATTCGTGGAGGAGCCACGACTGCAGGGACCGGAACTTTAATTTGGTGTGAGGAATTACCGCCGTCGTTGAGGCCATGAGGCCTAGAAGTCTCTGTGCCTTTTTCGCCCTGATGACCGGTTTGGTCCAGAAGTTGCTCACCCCGTGTGCAATGTCCAGCAAGCGTTTCTGGGGGGCGAAGGCTCTGGTAACTACCGAGTCGAGTACCGCTCCAACATACTCGACGCGCTGAGAGGGAATCAACTTCGATTTGGCAAAGTTGATCCTGAGGCCAAGACTCTCCATGAGATGAACAGTGAATTGTGTGTCCCGAATGGATGACGAGCTGGTGGGGGAAACAATCAGCCAGTCGTCGATGTACGGGAAGACCCTGATCCCCCGCTGACGGAGGAAAGTAGCCACCGGAGCCATGCACTTGGTGAAAACCCTCGGTGCCGTGGCCAGACCGAACGGTAGACACCGGTACTGGTACACAGAATCACCGATTCGGAAGCGGAGTAACCGCCTGTGGGCCTCAAGGATGCCGACATGGAAGTAAGCGTCCTTGAGGTCTATGACTGTGAACCAGTCCCCTTTGTTGTTGAGGGGGAGGACGGACTGTAGGGTCACCATCCGGAACTTCCTGGTGTGGATGCACTTGTTCAGACGGAGCAGGTCCAGAATTGGGCGAAGTCCTCCGTCCTTCTTCTGAACCACGAAGTACCTCGAGTAGAAGCCGTTGTCCCAATCGGACGGTGTCACCCGCTCGATGGCTCCCTTGGAGAGAAGAGTTGATATTTCTTCCTCCAAATGGAGGGATGAGGTGGTGAAACGATGTCTTCCTACCCGAGGCACTCGTACGAACTCGATGGCGTAACCAGCGGACAAGATCCTCAAGACCCACTGGTCGTCCGTAATGCCTGACCACACCTGGAGGAAATTCCGGAGGGGAAGGTATGGGAGCTGGAGCGAGAGAGACTTGGCCATCGCAATTTCAAACCCGGGACTTGGATTTTGCGTCGGAACACTTGCCCTGTCCGTAAGGCTGGTAGCGAGGCTTGTGTTGGCGCCGCTGTTTGTAGAAACCGGGCCTGGGCTGATCAGTCGAGCCACCCTGTTGCTGTGGGTTCCCCCGATACCGGTGCGTAAAGGGTTGGAATCGTGGCTTGGCAGGCTGAGCCGGCATGGTAAGTCCCAGGAACTTAGCCGTCGAATTCGTCTGTCGCAATTCGTTCAGTACCTTATCGGTGTCCTGTCCGAACAGGCCTTGCCCATCAAATGGGAACTCCTCGATGAGCTTTTTCATGGCATCATCGAGAGAGGTGCCCCTGAGCCAGGCATGACGACGGAGTAAGATGGCAGAAGACATGTCCTTGGCCGCGTAATCGTTAATGTGCCTGGCCGTCCTCATCTGCTGCTCTGCCAGAAAGTCTCCTTCTGCCGCCAGCGCGTCGAATCCTTTCTGTGCATCGGCGGGCAGTTTAGCAGCAAGGACCTTCACCTGCTCCCAAAGGTGGACTGATAGAGGCCCATGGCAGCCGAGTAATTAGCGGCTCGTAGGAAGAGGGAACCGGTGGCGTAAAACTTACGGCCCACCGCGTCCAGCTTCTTCCCTTCCGGAGTCGAAGGTACCGGAAAACCGCTGACGGCCGTTTTATGCTGGAAGGCCTTGACCACCAACGAGTTCGGCAAGGGATGCGCCTGGAGAAACTCAACGTTTTCGTCCAAGACTCTATACATTCCGTCGAGCCTGGACGAAATGGAGTGCGATGACACCGGCTTCTTCCATGTTGCCTTTGCTGACGTCAATATGGATGGAAGCATGGTGATGTGGACCGGTCGAATCGCCTTTTTGTCCAATTTTGCGGTCATTTGGTCCTTGCCCTCCAGTGGCGGCTGGTCCACCTTCAGATTGAGAGCGGTCCCCAAACGAGTCAGCATTGCCGTGAGGGAGCGTTGATCCTCACCACGCGGTGGGTCAATCGCGCCGATAGCCTGGTCCGGCGTCTTGTCGGCGTCGACATCCCCCTCGTCCTCCTCCGAAGATGCGCTGGAATCATCGGAGGACGAGGGAGGAATCCTGGTATCCACGTCGGGACCGCGCCAGTACGGCCTGGGCGGGTCGACGGGTTGGGAGCTCACCGCATCGACGTCTGGACCACACTAAGACGATATGGGTGGGCCAGCGGAGCAAACGCTCGACCCTCGAGAGGTCGGCGGAGCCACAGCAGGACCAACATCCCTGGGGCTTGCGGTGGTCGGCACCGGAGCCGCAGAGGCCGCAGGCATGAAGGCCTTGAACTGTTGGGCAAACGATTTTGCAATAGCCTCGAACATCCCTTTAAAGAATTCCACCTGGGATGCATCCACCGCCGATGGTTGGGACGAAACGGTGGCCGGCGAAACGGTGGTTGGAAGAATCGGAGACGAAACGGTGGCCGGAATGGTGGTTGCCGGTTCGTCTATTGTCAGAGTCCTAGGCCTCGGGGAGACAGAAGCCTGCCTCGTGGGTGGACGGCCCCTCTCACGAGGCGGAGAAGAGAGTATCTGCAGTGGGCGAGCTGGAGCCAGAGCCCTGCGACCTTTTGCAGGAGATCCCGAAGAGGACCGTCCGCCCCATATCGAAGATCCGGGTGAAGGACATCTCGCGACTGAAAAGGGAGGCGAGGGCCCTGGAGAGACAGGAGGGCGAGGCGTAGGCAGGAGAGATCGTCTTTTCTCCGACCCATGTTTCTTCTTCTTCTCCCCATTTTTATCCTTCTTTTTCTTCTTTCTGATGGCGAGAGTGGAAGAAGAAGGAGGAAATGGTAGAGGCCGAGAGGGCTGAGAGGCACCAGCGGAGATGGAGGCAGCCGCGGCGGGAGCCAAAGCGAGCTCCATAAGGTGCGCTTTCAACCGGTTGCTCCGGTTCTGAACTGCAAGCCGAGTAAAGTTCTTACAGTGAGTGCAGGATTGGCTCTGGTGAGATTCTCCCAGGCAAAAGAGACAGAGGCTATGCCCGTCGGAGGCAGGGAACTTCTTGAGGCAAGCAGAACACTGCTTGAAGGCTGCAGCCATCAAAAAATTCTTCCGACGGAAGGTTCAAGAAGGCGAGCACCCCGAAGGGCAGGCCAGCCGCCACCCCCTTGAGGGGGGAAACGGTGACCGGAGCGAGTAGGTAACTGAGTCCACCAGAAGGAAGAAACAGCACCGGGGTGGCAATCCTGCCCAAAGGACAAGATCGCCGAAAAAATTGTTAAGGTTCGTCAAAGACTTTCCCTCAGAAAAGACGAAAAAATTGAGGAAGCTCTCAACGATCGTCCTGCTGCTAAGGCGGAAAGAAGAGAACTGAGGTAAAATGGCGGACTGGCGCCTCAGGGTGGGCGGTACGGTGGCCGGTCTTACCGCCAAAACTTTTGACCAATAGCTTTTTAAGCGTCTGATCAGCGTTCTGCGCAGGCGCATAACCCAATAGTGGGGATTCACAAACTATACGAAGGAGAACTGGGGTAATATCATGATAAAGACCTAAAACTATTATCAGTCTAGCACAGAGGTGGCCAAACTTACTGGGCTGTGAGCCGGCCATGTGGTCAGGCGTGCCAATCACATGGTTCCTCCTACCCGGAAATGGAAGTAAAACACGCATGTGTGTGTGCAGAACACTGCTGGAAATGACCTGCGGCTGTCGTAAATGCATTTTACAGCAGTGTTCTGCGCATGCACATGCACATTTTGCTTCCGCTTCTGGGAGCAGCGTGGGCTGCCTGGGCCAGATTAATCGGCACCATGGGCCAGATGATCCATTAGATCCAATACACCCTTATCATGGATTTCTGGTGGGAATTTGGCCTTCGATGTTGCAGCTAGGTGAGGTGGTGGAAAGCACTGTCCTGGGAAGACGAGACTCCTGAAATCTCTCTCTCTCTAATCCTTTGATTATCGGCTTCAGCTGCACTGGCCGGAAAAAACAAAGAGTCAGTGTTTTAAAGTAACAAGGCCTTATCTGAAAAATTCCCCTTCTGCTCCTTCATGGCTGGAAGGAGGCAGAATAACTGCTCTTAACAAAGAAATCCTTAAAAAGGTTTTTTGGAATAAAAAAGAGAGAATATTCCGATATATAAAATCCTCACTAAACTACGCTAAGAAAAATACATATTTCTAAGAAAGTAAATAGCATTTTAGAAAAGTCAATACTTATCTAAAAAGAGTGCGGCTAGCTGACTGCCCATCAGAGTAACTGATTACGGGTTGGATCGGTTCTGGAAGGCGGAGAGCAGCATCTCGATATGATCTGAGATAATTGCCCTATCCCTCTCTAATCTGGCTTGATCGCCACAATATTTATACTATTTGTGGTGGAAAAGCGTGTGACAGACACCCGTTTTTGAAGTCCAGTCC
This sequence comes from Bradypodion pumilum, assembly GCA_035047305.1. NCBI lineage: Eukaryota > Metazoa > Chordata > Lepidosauria > Squamata > Chamaeleonidae > Bradypodion > Bradypodion pumilum. The sequence goes on from JAWDJD010000001.1 coordinate 98,489,995, forward strand.
TGGACAGAACATTTAATCAGCATTCCCATCAGAAAGACGTGCGTCTCACGTCTACCAACAGGTGGTGAGTCTAAGAAGCGTGCTTCTCCCAGGTGCTTAGTCTGAGAACAGACACTTTCCCAGATTCACTGTCTGTGAACAAAGAGCAGGCTGACCTGCCATTTTAAATTGGACAGAAGTTGGCTTCTGCGTACAGCAGCCTTCCAAAATGGATCCATTTAAGCTAATTAGAGTTAAACAATTTAACAGAATAAAACAGATTAATGATCTAAGCATACTAAGAATTAAGCAAACAGAATAAAGAATTAAAATTTATTCTTCCCTGGCTATGAAATCTCGACAATTATTGGCTGAAACTGGTTCTAAAAATAAGGAGAAGTAGGCGCAAACGGTGTAGTACTCAACTAGCAATAGAACCGTTTGAAGTGGTGACTGTGGCTCGGTAAGAGTTAATGTGATGAATTCTTCTTACAAATGAAGACAATGTATATGGACAAAAAATCTTTTATAGAAAATATTTCAAAATGCTTAATAACAAAAATAATTCCTCTGTGGGTAAGTATAAATTCATGTATAGTTTGTCAGTTTTGCTGGGAAACCAAAGACATTTATGTTCCAAATAAGCGACTTTTTCTCTTTGAGATCCCTCACCAGTTGTGCCAGCAGATGCGTGATTTATATGTGGGAATGCCCTTGCCAGATGCGTTATGTGGGACTTACCAGTCGGCCACTGAGGCAGCGGATTTCGGAACACAGGTCTAAAATCAGACACCAGGTGACAGAAGCACCATTGGTTTCTCACTATATGGAAAAACGCCACTCAGATAGGGATTTCCGCTTTGTAGCGCTACAAATGGTTCGACCAAGGTTATTTGAAAGGTGTGACATCAACAAAAGATTAAGACAGCGGGAAGCATTTTTATTCACTTCTTTGATACTATGTATACAAAAGGATTAAATCAGGAGCACGACTTGGCAGCCTTTCTATAGGTAACTTTCTAGGGTGCAAGTTTTTGCGGCTTCAGTAGGTCGCTTCGGGTATTCATAATAATTGGTCACACGTGAGTCATTTTCTACTAAGCATAAAGGCAGCTGCCTCACACACATTATCAATGTCCATATGCACCTAATAGTATGAGCGGAGGCAAGGACGCGACTTCAAGAGACCTTTTTACATATTGGTAAGCTTGTGCCTTTTTTATGTAGTATTGGTCTTATATATTAGATGCATAGCAGCGATATACATTTTATGTGAACTCACGTGTAACAGAATTTTTTGTCCATATACATTGTCTTCATTTGTAAGAAGAATTCATCACATTAACTCTTACCGAGCGAGCCACAGTCACCACTTCAAACGGTTCTATTGCTAGTCTAAAAAATAAGGACCCAAAAGTGCTCTAGACATCTCCACCTGACTTATTGCTTTGACTCTGGAATCAGGGTCTCTCCGAATGACATCCATCTTAGATCTAAAAACCGCCAACTGATTACGTTTAGTGGCATTCAGCTGGAGATCCCCTGGCTGCTCAGCACCTAATAGCTCTCTGGCGATTCTGAACAGTTCCTTCTGTTAATTATCAGACTGCATAATCCAAAGGCTGGTATATCAGCACCTCACTAGCTTCAAAGTATTGATGTAAATGTTGAAGCATTTTTTTAACAACAGCCAGGTTGTCATTTGTGGGAGCTCTCCTCCATTTGCTCTCCAGACTCCTCCTAATATGCTTCAGAGTTCTTAGCTCTTTGGTAAACCATGAAGTTGGACAAACTCAGAGATAGATTCAGTGTTTAGGAATGAGAGTATCAATAGCCCTGTTGGCCCCCATGTTCTAGTTTTCAATGAGGCAGAGACAGTATCACCTGCCATTGCATTCAGAAACCCTTCTAAGGTGATTTGGAACTACATTGGGCCATCAGCCTGCAAGGGCAGACCATCAAAAACCCTAACCCTGCTCCCCTCAGGAATGCAGTGCCACCTCCATCCTGAACTGATCTGATTATGACAAGGGGGTAGCAATCTCCTTTACCCTCAGATCATCTCTCAACACTGCCAAGTAGACCAAGTACAAAGAGTGCCCTCCACATGAATGGGTTCGGTGACATGTTGGGATATATCCATGGATGTTATGGTTTCTATGAAGTCCGCTGCCACCTTGGACAAAGACACCCAGCATGGACATTAAAGTCCCCCATAACCAATATTTTAGAGTAATTTCAACCCTGCGGCAGTAACAAATTATGTCAGCCTCGAGAAAGATAGGGTTGGGTCACGGAGAGCTCAGTAAGCCTATCCCTAGAATCCACTTCCACATATACGCGCTAAAGACTCGAACTAGACAGGAAAAAGAATTTGTTTACTTTTAAGGTGTTCCAGGTGATGATAGCAAACCCACCCGCATGTCCCTCAACTCCACTGGTTGTGCCCCATAGGATAAAAACATATATTGAAGACGCCTAAGAGTGTGGCCAGATAGCCTTTAGGTGTTAAAACTGTAGCCGGCTGAGTGCTAGCAAAGAACTCTCTTATCTCCCTTCAGTCCCAGGAACCAGTCTTGGTGTTAATAACAGCTGGGGACAGAATAATGGCAAACACCAGTGCAGGGATGAACTAACCCTATGGTGGGATGTATCCAGGAACAACATGGGTACTGGAAAGCCTGGCGGAGAGGGGAGGTTTATCACAACACATTTAAAATTTAAAGTCAGGAACAAAAATCAGACCACATAAATTAAATTGTTGGCTTTCTAGAGATGAAAAACAATAGTACTCATGAAAAAAAAACACAAAAGGAAGCAGAAGGACAATGACAGACCTTCTGTGTTACCTATTTGTCTTTCAAGATCTGCTGCTTCATCTGGTGTTGCACGAGGCAGAACTCCAGGATCACTGAAGCTTGTACGTAGTAAGGTCCCCATGACAAAGAAGAACAGAATTGCTCCTACTGCAGGAATAGCAGGTGTAATCTGAACTGACAAATATGGACAGCTGGAAAAATTGGGAAAAATAAGTTAAGTGTAACTGTCATATAATGAATCAATAAGAACATTTACTAGCTTTGTGGAAGGCTTCCATGTTGAAGAACATGACTGAAAACATGGATAGATTCTTTTTGAGTGCATGTGTGATAGAGAACAGGCTATCAGAATCTGTATTAAAGCATTTTCTCACATTAAAATATGTGCTTCAAAAGGAAATGAACATTGAGGGTTAGGCAGCTGGGATTAACTCTTACATAGCTCTTTAAAAATAAATAAATATGATATCTGTTTGTTGCACTCCTGCTTATACTGAGGAGTGGATTTCAGCAAAATAAATGTTTCTAGCTCTCTTTTTGATGCATTTCAACTTGATCTCCTTCTTGAACTGTGGTAACCAAAACTGGATATAGTATCACTGATGAAAACAGAACAGGCCACCCTTGCTCGAAAGCCAGAGTGATACTAATTGCCATGATGTACAAACTTTGAAATAAAGAAATAAAGAAGATTCATTTGATATCTGTGGTTTTGTGAGAAACACATTCTGGCTCTTAGCAATCACAGCACTGTTTCCTAAGTGCTCCCAGGCCAACTGTTTATTGATCTGTTCTAAAGTCTAGACTTCTGGAATACTGTTGAAGAAATTAAGATCACCCTGCTATCTTACAAAAGCTACTTTTCCTCGCAATTTTAAACATGTCACAGTTCTACATCATGATGACTTTACCTGAGCATGAAAAACAGCTACTAATCCTAGCTTCAAATTCTGGTTAAAAGCAAAAAAAAAAAAAGTTAACATAATAGAATGTTCACCATAATTAATACTGAAGAAAGAACAAAGAAGTGGCTCTATTTATCTGCTACATAGGCTACAATACTGAATAAATTGTCCAACTGCTTGTGCCACAATTCATTTGGTTTATTTATGTCTTAGACATAAGTTGTGGTCATGTTCAGTCATAAATTCTTTCTGGGGAAAATTACTTTGAAATGGATCATACTTTGACATTTGTTAGTATATATGCCTTTAAATTATTTGCTTGTTTCTTGAAAGTTAGCCATCAACTAGCATAAATGAATTGTACATCCCCTGACTATGGCTAAAATACTTATGTTTACAATGTCATAATCCTGATGAACCAGGCAGGAGTCATCTTGGATTTTAGTCTCCATGTGAGAAACACTTTCTCACAGGACCGGGGGTCGGAGAGGCACACTTTGCTGAATCATTCCCCATGCTTAGTCATTGAGGGGGAAGTCCTTTGGAAAGTCCCTAACCTGACCACACCTCTAACCTATTAGGAGTCTCCACCTAGTACCCTAAGGGAGGGGTAGGAGTAATCCATCATAATAGGATACTGGTATCAGTAGTCTAATTTGGTTGGCTTTTCTTATCATAGCCAAGCCCATCCTTGGGAGGCAATCTGTGAATCCAAAGAGTATAATTGGTGTCAGATTTCACTCCAAAATGGGGACTGTTAGCTAGAGACCCAGGTTTCACTAATACAATTCCCCTAAAACTCTGAGAAGAGAATAAATATCTAATGAGAGCATATCCCTGCCCGGGGGTATGCCAAAAGGGAAAGAAACTCTAACTATTTTCTATGTGTGTTTTCTGTACTTGTCTTTTTCAGATGAAATGATTTAATAAAACTTTGCTGCTACAGGTCTGAGTGGAACTCAGTCTTTTACTGGGCTAATCTTGTTACCGTAAAACTCTCTGCCTTACACGTTACCAGAACTTACAAATCGCATATTCCCTGGAAGAGAGGATAGCGTACCCCGTTGGACGGGTTATGGTTTTGTGAGGTCCCAGTAAAGGCTGCATGAGGGAGTGTGTGTAAGGAGAAAAATACCAGGAGCAGCCTACTGTGCGTAACCAGCCTCACATTACCAGGGTCCCGCTCCAGTTGGGAGTTACGACATACAATACCTTTTTCACGTCCCTTCCCATACTGCTGATAGAAGAACATCTAGGTGGAACAAAGTGAAAGCTCTATGATGTTTTTGTATCAAAAGTGAATAGAGGTAGTTAGCTGATTTTAAAGGAAGTAGTGCTTTGCCAAGTAAAATGATAATTGAAGTTATGCCCAAATCACACTACTTTTCAACCTCTATAATACAGTGATCGAGGTTTTGTTGGTTTGCTGTGTTGTATGTATCCCACTTAGATTAGGCAACCCTCCAAGAATCCATAAGATCTGTGTTTAGCCATTAGGACTTTCTCCAAGTTGACTAGTAAGTATTTTGTGTATTAAGGGGGACAAGCCTCTTATAGAGAAAGTTCAATTCAACCAGCAGCTAGAAATACTGAGCCAAATCCTTGTTTCAACTTTCAGGAATCTCACCTCAAGCTGCAAAGCTGCATCGAAAACCAAATGGGACATCCGAAGGATAGATCTCAGAAATCTTGTACAAACCACCTCCAGTTGTGCACCGTAAAGGAACTGGTTGATTGGTTTAGCAAGAAATACTTTTAAAGCATCGGGATACAATGCCTCCCCCTTCAGGATTGCAGAAGAATCTCTCTTGAGCTACTAGGCTCTAGGGCAGTGATGGTGAACCTTGGCACTGCAGCTGTTCTTGAACTTCAATTCCCAGAAGCCCTGATCAGCAGGAGTGATGACTTGGGCTTCTGGTAATTGCAGTCCAAGAACACCTGGAGTGCCAAGGTTCACCATCACTGCCCTAGGTCAACATAGTCTGTGTGTGTTCTATGGGTGCCATTTACTTGGAATACAACTCCCAGATACAATACTTACAAGTTTTATCTGCTCTATCTTGCAGCCTTTTATATCCCATTTATAGAACTTTGGTCTTTTTCCAAATCAGCACTAGCAGTCCCAATCTCAATAGCTACAATCTGGTGATAATTTTCTAATTGCAAATGCTCACCCCATTCTAAAGACTCCCAAAGGTTTCCCTAGGTCAAAACAACCTCAGAGCCTGGGAGAGGGATGAAGCTTTAAATTAAATTAAATACTCTATCCTGACTTCATAAATACTATGAGAAAGACTTTGCATTTTTTTTAACTTTTAGTGTCTCATTACTGATTAGTAATATATGGCTGTTAAATAAATTATTTGGAGATAAATTATTTTTAAAACCAATTAAACAAACCATAGAGACCCCAAAATGTCCAAAGAAAATCATACAAATGATCTGCAAGATGATATGTTAAACTAAGTAACATTTCTTGTTACTGAAAACATTATCATTGCTAATTTTAAGCATTTTATTTATTTATTTAGTTATTATTTCGATTTCTATACCACCCACTTGGCCAAGGCCAAATCAGGGCGGTTCACAATCATAATAAAAACATGATTAAAAACTGCTTTAAAAAGTACCCTCCTCCTAAAAAAAGGGTGCAGGGACCGAGGGGGCCGGAATTTCACTATACCAGCCAATAATGCTGGTAATCATCACTAGAAATCTGCAATGGTATGACTTTTCATGGGCTATTAAATTTGATTTGTAGTTGTAAAGTCTACATAGGGGAAAACAACTACTAAATGGCCTTTTAAAGAAGGACAGTAACAAAAGTTCGTGACAGTTGGTAACATGAATGTTCAGAGGTTTTGGTCAGTGGTTTTAAAGTCAGAGACACTCAGAAGACAGCCATGTGGAGACAACCAAGTATCAGCTGTGGGACACAGCTCTGTTGGCTAAACACAGCAAAGCAGAGAGCTAAGAAAGAAGCAAGTACAGTACTATAAACTGAGAAGAAGCTGCTGGAGAAGGCCTTAACACCAGAGTTGCAGACTGAAGAAAGCAAGAAGCTATGCAGTCAGGTTCTGGTAAAGCCTCAAGAAAGTCAGAGTGTAACATCATAAAGCTTTAAGCATGTGTCTGGCCAGAGAGAGAACATCAGAATCAGTTCTTGAACTATCTGAATCATCTCAAAATGCAAAATAAGTCAGGAGAAATCTTGGGGAGGTGGAGAGCTATATGGAATCTGTTCTTAGTTGTGAGTGACTGGGAAAATCTATTGGTGGAATAAGATTCTTTAAAATGATAGGAACTATAATTAAGTGGAAAATCCAAACACTGTGCAAGCAGATTTCCACTTGCACAAGAGGAAATGGACTTTCTTTCCTCTTCCTGTACAAGTACTGAATGCATCCCTTTACCATTTCATTACAGGCAACATTGACTTGTTCTGCTGAAGAAATACTACTGCACATTTGTAAAATAAAAAAAAAGAAAATTAATAATATTGAAAAGAGAAAAAGTATAATTAAAATCTTAAGCAGGTGGAGACCATTTCACTCAGTTTGCTAAAAAGGAGGAGAATTAATTCCTATTAAAATATTCTGTCTAGATCAATGGTTCCCAACATGGGGCCCAGTTCCCAGAAGCCTAAGTCAATACATTGGCTGATCAGTGCTTTGGGGAATTGACTTAGGCTTCTGGGAAACGAAGTCCAAAAGCCAAAGGTTGGGAAACACTGGTCTAGATAGAATAAGGAAGCAAACATATGTCACTCAAATTGAGCTAGAGGCATAATGTCCTAAACCTAAGACGTAGCCTCCAGAAACTCAGAAAAAACAAAGTGTTGTACTATGACAAATGCAATTGATCAAGTATATCCAAGACAAGTGATTAGTATGAAAACTGGAATGCTCAAATGAATAGTGCAGATGCCTGGGAGGCATTATAATGAAGTTGATGGTTTTAAAGATTTTAATCTCAAGAAATAAAAGAGTTGAGATCAGAGCAAACTTAATTTGCTCCAAGCATTACTTGTTTTCACTTCAGTTTCCCAGCTTCAATTTACGCGGCATACGTCATGTAATATGGCTTGTCATTTCAACTCTAATATTTTAGAAACTTCCTCAAATAAATGATAGTATGTAGCAATCTGTTACTCACATGACTAGCAATTGTACTGTTTACACACTCACTTTCTCTCTCACACACACACAGAGACACACACTATGGATAATATGGATCCATAAACATTTTATGAAATGAATTAGCGTATATTGAGCATGCGTGGGGGAACCAACACTGGACAGACTTATTTTCAAATGCTGCACCCATTACACAAACATTCAAACTAAATTTTAACTTCACATTATGCTTTTCACAAAGAAGTTTTAAAAATTTGACTTTTAATTTGAATCACAAACATGGGAGCATTCTCAAAACCTACTGCATTTAGAAGAAATTAGGCAGAAACTAAAGTGGCAAAATGTCTTTAGTCCCTAATATGGTACTGCTAGGGGGGGGATAATTAAGTAGAATTGAGGGAAATATCTAATCCTTGTGATCAGTAGTAACCTGTAGAGGGAGAAAAAAGGCAATCGTGCTGTATTTTACAGCAAGTCAACTACTGTGTAACAGTTGTTGAATAACATCATTGAATCCATCTATTATTTAATTCAAATATCTAGTCAAATCCAAAATTAAAAGATAAAGCATTGAACTAGGTAGTAATACAACTTGTTTTAAAGTACTGTATATTATAAATTTCCTAAACTGTGTTGCAATTTAAGACTACCTCTACACACACAGGCAAAAAATAAATAAATCATTTATCCTTCTTTATGTCACTTGTGTAACTAAATATTATTACCTATTTACTGCCAAGAATGGGCCTCATGCTATCATTATTTTGCATACAGATTTCACCAGCCTACAAATTTTGACTGCCACTAATAGCAGCCAAATAATTGCAGATATCAGCAATAGTGACCTTCCCTTCACTTGGCAAAAGACAGGGTCTTGTCCTGGGAGTAGCACTTAACACGAGGAAGACTAAGAAAAAAGAGTCCATTATCAAATACCATGATATTTGCTCTGCTTATAAAATGGGTGAATTTTATTTATTTTTAGAATGTTTGAAGTGGTAGCCACGTTAATCTGTGCAAGCATATCAAACAGTGAACAAAACAAAAGAGCAAAAAAAAAAGACAAAAAATGTTGTGGCACCTTAAAGACTCGTCATCGGCAGCAACTTGATCAGAGTATACACTTTTTTTTTCCTGGCCCAGGGCCATACCTGTCAACCCGTGGCTCCGGAAAAACGGGACCTGCGCAGATCGCTTGTGCGCAGGTCGCTTTCCACGCATGCGTGGAAGCGCTACGCCATTTGCGCAGCCCCTACACAAGTGGTGTAGCGCTTCCACGCATGCGCAGAAGCGCTACACCGCTTGCATGGGGGCTGCGCAAGCGGCGCAGTGCTTTCACGCATGCGTGGAAAGCGTTTCCCCCTGCTGCCAAATTACGGTTTTTTGGCAGCGCGGGGCGGGTTATGACGTCAGTCGACGTCAAATTACGGGGTAATCCCGGCCAAATCGGGATGGTTGACAGGTATGCCCAGGGCACCGGGAGGCCTGGTCTTGGAGGCCAGCTGGTTCTGGGCTGCCTTTGCCATTTGAGGCAATCAGGAAAAATGCCACTGGCATGAATTTGTTTACGGTGGATTCTAGCTTGCCATGAAGTGACCCATACACTATGATCTCGGAGCCATCTCCTGTGGCATATATGAAATGAGACATGCAGAACTTAACACTGGGACTGCAATGGGCTGCCACAGCATTTGAGGATATGGACATGGTGTGCCTTCATAGCCAGTCCATCTGGCACGGCCTCTTCCGCCTCCGTGATCGCTGGGAATTGGAGTTCCTCCTCCGCTCATTTTGCCGTTGGGCCCAATATGATGGTTTCCAGTGACATTTCCTCCAATGAGGGGGACCATCACATCACCTAAATGGACTCATTCGCCCATAGCCGTTTTGGCCCCTTTAGGGAGTCAGGTTATTTACCACTGTCCATCACTCGGCACTGAGTCTCTGGCTGTACCCTTAAAGGCTAACTCCTGTATTTAAATGTGGGCTTTCATGGACCAAATTAAGTGAATTTGGTCCAGGAAAGCTCACATTTAAATACAGGAGTTAGTCTTTAAGGTGCTACAACATTTTTTTGTCATCCTTATTAGTCTTCCACATATGTATGCCCTATGCCAGTGGTGGCGAACCTATGACACACGTGCCAGAGGGGTCAATCAGAGCCCTCTCTATTGGCACATGTGCCATTGCCCCAGCACAGAGTTCACCCCACCCTTCTGCCCAGCAGCCCAACGGGAGCACTTCCTCCTTCCCCTGAGCACAGAGTTCACTCCGCCCCTCTGTTTGGGCACTCTGTCTCTAAAAGGTTCGTTATCATTGCCCTATGCTGTGTGCATGTTTTGCAGTAAAGAATGGGAATATCTAACTAATAATGAGATGTTGTTCCTGCCAAGTATCAAGGAAAGGAAATTTAATTCTGCCACTTCGTAAAAGAGAGGAGGGGAACAAGGCTGAATATTTAGCAGTACTATACCTCTAGAAGTTCAGATGGAAAATGTTTTTACCAAGGCACTCAGCCTGAGAATAGGGAGGAGAAAATCCTAATTTTGTGTGTGTGTGCGTGCATGCATGCATTTTTAAGTCCCAGCTGTTTTTCCTTAGTTGGACATTTCCTAACATTCCTGGGCTGGTATTTATAAGACTGCTAAGGATGTGTCATTTCATTATTTTCATTAGATCAACTCTAAGATACTTTTTTAAATCCACACTCAAAACGGGCAAGACAGTGAACCACAAAAAGATCAGCAGAGGTGGGACCAGAGGAAGAAAGGACTGGCAGAGGTTAAAACCAGGGGGGAAAAGAGGGACTGGGGCTGGAGTCACATCAAGTATGAATCACATTTCCATTGACATCGTATCTAATAAGCAAGGAGCTTCTTCTCTGAAGTTCACTTATCCCTAGTAAATTTAAGACAATGATATAGTATAAAGTCCATGAAAATATGAAGAACATACTTTACTACTCTCCATCTCCTGCTGTGTTCTGGCTCACATTAGTCTACTTCCTAGAACACCAAAATAAACAGGACACAGGATACAAGAATATTGAAATTTTATAGCATTAGTTTAATCAAATCAGGGCTGCGGTGGCTCAGTGGTTAAGAAGTTTGCCTTGTTAGCTGGAAGGCTTGCAAGTCAGCAGTTCAAGACCCAGGTACTACATGACAGATTGAGCATCCATCTCTGTCCCAGCTCTTGGGAGCAAGAAGGAGCCTCATTTGGGCATTCCCTGAGCAGAGTTTCTCCTGCAAAAATCCTTTCAACCTAGAATAATTTCTGACACGAAATTAAAAATCAAACTTTAATTAAAATCCAATGTACTATATAATGGACTAGATCTAAAATTCATTCTTATCTGCAGGTCATTCTACTGAGCCGAGCGTCACTCACAGGATGTTGGAAGGGTACAGAAACCAATTTTATCCATCTCCCCCTTTCCCTGCAGATGCTTAGGTAGAAAAAGCCACAAATGAGATGTGGAAAAGAACCGATTTCCCTCTTCCTGTCACCACCTAGATAATTTTGTTGAATTTACTGCCTTCTATGGATAGTACTGCAGGACTGAGCTCCCCTCTTTGTCCCAGCTCCTGTCAACCTAGCAGTTGGAAAGCAAGAAATTACAAGTACTGTAGATAAATAGGGACCACTTCGGTGGGAAGGTAAACAGCTTTCCATGCACTCTGGTGTCTAGTCATGCCTGCCACATGACCATGGAGACATCTGCAGAAGCAGACAATGCTGGCTCTTCGGCTTTGAAACAGAGATGAGCACTGAACCTTGGAGTCGGATACGACTGGCTTTCGAGCAAGGGACACCTTTACCTTTGGATAGAAAAAGCCCTTCAACACAATGTGGCTTTTTCTTAGAAACTGTACTTCTGCAAATTGACTGCTTTGAATATTAAAAAAAAAACAGACCTAAGTAATCAAGAAAGAAAATCCAAAACTATAAATTCTTGGCCAACAAATTGAGGGATTTTTTTGGTTCTAATGTAGGATCCCAAGAAACTGATCAGAAACAGTTATTCAAGGAAAGGTTTCTTCATTATATAACTTTGTATTTCTTGCACCTATGAGACATAACAGGATTATTCTTGCTTGCATTTTAGCCATGCCATCCTCAAACTGATGGTATGAGATTTTCGTTTCATTTCAGAAAACAAAAATCTTTCCCAGTAAGTTTTGTTGTTGTTGTTGTTCAGTCGCACAGTCGATTCCAACCCTTTGCGACCCTATGGACCATTGCCTGCCAGGCACTTCTGTATTCCACCATCCTCCTCAGCCCGCCCCGCTTTGTGCCATGCAATGCTCTGTTCATGCCAGCCTTTTAAGAACTCTTAACTTCTTAATCTATACCAACATTTAGAGAAACAGAAATAGCCAATGAGACAAGAAATCTACAATAACACACTCATTCAACAGAAAAGCTTACTTTGGGAACATTCTTGGGGGATCATAGGTCATGGTTGCATACAGAAGGCAGTGAAGGCATCCAAGATGCTCATGCAGCTGAGACTACATGGTTAATATATTCTACCAAAAAAGCTTGTGGCTTAAGTCAGCTGTGCAAAGCAGTCAGGTGTTGTTATACATCTATTTGTGGTGGTGGGATCTAAAAGAAAAAACTATGAGAACTCTGCAATATAATTGACTATTATCCAGTCTTCTAACATTTTGAAATTGTTGTGGTTGAAGACAAATGCAATCAGACAAGATTTGAAGTTGATCAGTACTGAGAACTGGATGACCGCTTTTGACAGCAGCAGGGAAAGATGCAGATTTTTATGGGTAAGAAAGATATTTCTGATCACAGAAACAGTCATGTTTTCACTCTGAAAGCCAGAATCTTCTTGATTATTTATGCCAACAAGATTAAAATAGCACTGTGGATTACCGTGGGTCAACAAATTGCTGCTTGTGATTCTGAACATGTGCCAAGTCACACAACTAACACTTGATGAGAAATACAATCAGTGAATTGCTAACTAGCAACAATTTACTGCTATGATTCACTGCACTTTTGTTAGCAAAAATGACCTATAGGATTATAGCCAATAAAATTTTAAAGATTAATCCATAAACCATGAAAGGTAAGAAAATACTGATGTAGAAGTTGGTTATTACTACCATACCCAATTTGGCAGTGGGACTACTTGGTAGCTATCTTCTAATACAAAATCCTCCTCCATCCCTTCCCAAGGTTATGTCCTGAAGTGAAAAAGGGATCCCCACTCAGCCTCAGAACTAAAAGGGGGAATAGGAAGATTTAGATTAAATTAAAACAGAAACTTCATCAGATTAAGACCTCTTCCTTATTCTATGACATGAGGTTACACCTACTGAATTTTAGTCTTAGGTATCATCTTCAAAGACTATAAAGCAACTTGTTATCACTAAGGTGCCCATCTAATTAGTATCTAATTAAATATATAAATGTAGTTATTTTCTATCTGATGCAAAGCAAAGAAGACAATGATGAAAAATGCCTTTAACATGGAAGAATGGCAAATGACCTATAATAAATATATAAGAGCCTCCAGCATCCACTTTGCTTTCCCTTTACATAAGCAAACAACCAACACAAAAGAGATGTAGCTAACCACAGCTTCCAATTACATTTTAATCAAGAACTATGATTAACAGAAGCAAAAGTGAACAGTAAACAAATGATTCATATTCTAGCCTGTGCAGAAGTTAGTAGCCATAGTTTCTCCTTGTACATAGATCCATTTCAGATATACCCCAAGGTAAGGTGTTTCATAACGAGAAATTACAGTAAAATAAAATGGCCAGAATCTATTAGCATTTTTTCTGGATTAAGTGAAATTGCTTAAAATACAGCAGCAAATCTCAGCTAGTACTGATTGAAAGCCTGGTTCCACAGCAAGGCATATAACCAGGATCTTGTTAGCTAGCTGCCATTCACAATTGAAGTTTACACAATTTTATTTCTGGAGTAAAATCTGGCCAATTACTTAATTAATACTAGAATAAAAAACACCATTAACATAGATACCCCCCCCCCACACACACACACACGCAATTCCAGCATCTGCTTTATTTCTCCCTTTACATAAGCAAACAAACACAAAAGATATGCCAAATCAGATATATAAGCTTCTGAATCATTAATTGCACTTTCCCCTATACTCTTAATAAAACCTTATGGATTTATTATCCTGCCACTAAGCTATGTAATGGTATACGACATAGAATGCTCTGGGCTCAGCAGGATAACGGCCTCCTATGCCCATTTTCTATCTGATCTATATGGCCACTATATTCCAAAATATCCTCAAACAAAACAGACTCCTCTTCCAGCCTGGAAAGTACATGCTTCATTTAATAAGAATTATATCATAGGTTCTAAATGACAGAGTCTTTACTTTCAACTCTATCAGCCATGCCACCTTCTAATATTTATTCTTGACAAGGCATAAGAGAAAGAGATATTAGACTAGTAAAAGAAATTATGGTCCAATTCATATGTAGCAGGATTGTCTTCTTTTTTTAATTTTTTAAATTAATTTTCAAGATATAAAAGAAAAGAAATACGAAGTACATACGTAACATTTCAATACAAAAGACATGATTATACTATAATACAATGAAGAAAAAATATATAAAAACAATAACATAAAGACAAAATCCCGTAATGCGCTGTTCACACTTACCTTACTTCCCTGACATCATTGCCGTAAGGTTCCGGAACCTTGTGGCAATGATGTCAGGGAAAAGGAAAGCTGACAGACAGGAGAGACAGAGAGAGTGGGGGGAGAGAAAGCAAGAATGAATGAGAAAGGAGGAAAGAAAGAGAGAGAAGGAAAGAGAGAGAAAACAAAGAGAGCGAGTGAGGGGGGAGAGAAAGCAAGAACGAATGAGAAAGGAGGAAAGAAAGAGAGAGAGGGAAAGAGAGAGAAAAACAGAGAGAGGGGAAGAAAGATAGAGAAAGACAGAAATACAAAGAAAGAGATAAAGAAAAAGAGAGAGGAAGAAAGAGACAGAGATAACAATACACACAGACACTTTCCCACAATTTTTAAAAAACAATAACACCCGACAAGGCCGGGCAATCAGCTAGCATATTATGAGTCTCATTTCATTTTTCATTTTTTTGATTTATCCGTCTCTCTCTCTCTCTCACACACACACACACACACACACACACACACACACACACATATATATTCCTTCTTATGTGTATAAAATAAGAGATTAAGATCTTCTATTTCTAGTACTGAATTAATTTCTCATACTTTTGTGTCTAGACCAGATGGCCAAAATAAAGGCACCCTTTTGTTAGTTCATTCTGTAGTTCCCTTCGCCTGACTTAGAGTGAGAAAGATTAGCCGGCAACATAAGGTTGCCGTTACTAGGGTATGCCCAATTGTGGTTCAAGAATACCACAGTGTAATGTGTAATTATAGTTTCGTACATTGTCTTATACCAAGACACTGTCAAATGTTCTGTGGTAGGCTATTTGTCAACCGTCTTGTAAGGAGTTTATTCAAAAAGGCAGAGTGCAAATAGGTAAAGGTAAAGGTTTCCCTTGCTCGAAAGCCAGTCGTATCCGACTCTGGGGTGCAGTGCTCATCTCTGTTTCTAAGCCGAAGAGCCAGCGCTGTCTGCTTCTGCAGACGTTTCCGTGGTCATGTGGCAGGCATGACTAGACACCGGAGGGCACGGAACGCTGTTACCTTCCCACCGAAGTGGTTCCTATTTATCTACTTGCAATTTCTTGCTTTCGAACTGCTAGGTTGGCAGGAGCTGGGATGAAGACGGGAGCTCATTTCCGTCCTGCAGAGTGCAAATAAATAAGCTAAAAATAACCAAGATCAAACAATTTTCTTAAGCATGTCTAACTTTTTCAGTTTTATACTAAATCAGATAAATGATATGAATCAAATACAGTCCATAGACAAACACTACTATTAATATACTTGGTGTACCCTTAGCAGCTGGAACTCCAGATATTCCAGAAAACAGAATCATATAAAAAATCTTTAAGTCACATCTTAGTAAAATCAACAGCCACTTTAAAGAACAAAGGACAAGTATAAAAATGACTATTGATTAAATCAGTAAGGAACTTCATTGTTCATTGTGAACAAGTTGAGAGTGATAAAGGAATTAACATGGAAAGTCTGTATAACAAACAATTATATTAAAGTCACCAAGCTTTAACAAAGCAAAGGATTTTAAGGTTTGTCATTTATTTTAGAGACTTAAGGTGTTAGATATAAAACCCTCAAGCCAACATGGTATACTGTATAATTATTTAACATTTTGTCATTCAGTTTTGCTATAACAATCTTTGTGTTGGTGTGTGCGCCCTAATGGAAAAACTTTAAGTGCAATTGTAATCTGTGTAGTATATTAGTCTACATTGCTTTTTTATATTGCTAATAGCAACCTTAAGTTTTTGGAAGTGGCATTGTGCTTAGGTGGTTAAGCAATGCTTTTGCTTCCTCATTATGTTGATGTAAGAGCTATATATGTGTATGTGAGTAAGGGAGAATAGATAGATAGATAGATAGATAGATAGATAGATAGATAGATAGATAGATAGATAGATAGATAGATAGATAGATAGATAGATAGATAGATAGATAGATAGATAGATAGATAGATAGGATAGATAGATAGGATAGATAGATAGGATAGATAGATAGGGAGAGAGAGAGAACATTCCTTTCAGAATAGCCACATTTATAGTATTACTAGCAGATTTTGCCCTGCGGTGCCAAGCTGTTTTAAATGGTTTTGGAAGGTTTTTTTTCTTAATGTTGGTAAAGAGCTGGGCTGTTTTAAATTGTCTTGTAAGGGATAATTCTTTTTGGTAATTTATGTAAAAAAGAGGTTTGTTGGTGGTTAGGGGTGGTTTTGGGTGTGCATAACCACCACTACCCATACAATACCACTCCAACCACCAACACACACATTAAAAATTCCTGGCAAGGCAGGAGTGGTGTGTGTGTGTGTGTGTGTGTGTGTGTGTGTGTGTGTGTGTGTGTGTGTGTGTGTGTGTGTGTGTGTGTGTGTGAGAGAGAGAGAAAGAGAAGCAGTGTGTGTGTGTGTGTGTGTGTGTGTGTGTGTGTGTGTGTGTGTGTGTGTCTATTGTCCCCCCAACCCTTCCAGAGCCAGGGGACCCTGCAGAGAGGGGATTCCCTCCCCCCACAGGACACCCAGTTATTAAAGAGAAGAAACCAAGCTCTTTCTTCTCTTTTAAAACAGAGTGTTTGGGAGGGGGGTGTATTCGATCTCCTCTTCCTGGTCCACTGGGTTTGGTGGGGTTGGGGGTACAAAAGGGGTCTGTCCCCCCAACCCTTCCAGAGCCAGGGGACCCAGCAGAGAAGGGATCATTTCCCCCCAAAACAACAACAACAACAACAACACTCCATTTTTAAAGAGAAGAAACCAAGTGGTTTCTTCTCTTTTAAAAAAGGAGTGTTTGGGAGGGGGGTGTATTCGATCTCCTCTCCCTGGTCCCCTTGGTTTGGTAGGGTTGGGGGGACAAAAGGGGTCTGTCCCCCCAACCCTTCCAGAGCCAGGGGACCCAGCAGAGAGGGGATCATTCCCCACCTCCCCCCCCAAAAAAAAACCACTCTGTTTTTAAAGAGAAGAAACCAAGTGGTTTCTTCTCTTTTAAAATGGAGTGTGTGCGTGGGTGTGTGTGTGTGGGGGGTGTATTCAATCTCCTCTCCCTCGTCCCCTGGGTTTGGTAGGGTTGGGGGACAAAAGGGGTCTTGCCCCCCCAACCCTTCTGGACCCAGCACCTTTCATTGCCTCCCTCACCCACCCCCTAACCCTTACCTAACCCTTATCTTTTCCTGGCTCCCTCCAGCTGCATCTTTCAAAGTCTTTCCCTCTGGCTCCCACCATTTTGTTTTTTTAAGTCAGCGCGCGTTCCCAGCCTCCTCTGTGCTCGTATCCCTCAGCCTGATTGGCTGAGGGGTTGCACAGTGCAAAGGACGCTGGGAATTGAAGTCCTTTTTCTTTGTTCACGTTCGGGGGGCTCCTGCCCCACTGTCACATTTCTCAACCTTTCAGTTACCTGCAAACCCGGTTCGGGTGAGTGCAGGGAGGCTCGGTCAGGGCTAGTGGGGTCTGGTGCAACATCCTTTGTCCCATTCCAACTGTTAACGCACAGATTTATAGGTATAGATTAGCAACACCCCTATTTTGTCGTACATGCAATTTAGACTGACTCTATCATCTAACATTACTCTAACATTATCCTTATGCTGCATGTTTTAAAAAATATAATATGCATTTACACATTTTAAATATTCTGTCACAACTACTGGTGCAGTGGAGTACATGTAACAAATTAAAGATATTCCCATCATAACAATCTCTTTGTCACTGTAATATAACCATCATTTAAAACAAGAATTTAAGATATAAAATTAGATTTTTGGTAAGTTCCACACTGTCTACAACCTACAAACCCTTTTTAACTACAATACTAACCATTATCTATCCTTGGGTTAGACCCAGAAAACTTTCACAAAAGAAATCTTCCTATCTTCTCTTCTTCTCTATGTTCCCTGAAAGCTATAGCACCAGAAATAACCTCCCTTTTCCCCACCAAATACAGTACAGCCATTTCTAAAGAGACACCAGATTTCCATAAACACTTCTAAGGATCTAGTCCACTTGTTTTTGCAACATATACCATATATACTCAACTATAAATTGTCCTGAATATAAGTCGAGATACCTAATTTCGACCTCTAAAACTAGGAAAATAGATTGACCCGAGTATGTCGGGGTGGGAAATGCAGCAGCTACTAGTAAATTTCAGTAATTAAAATACAACAAAAATACGGTAAAATTAATTAATTTAGACATTTGTGTGGGTATATTTTTGAGTGTTTATGTTGACCCAAGTATAAGTCAAGTCCCATTTTTGGACCTCATTTCGGGGGCTAAAAATCCGACTTATTCTCGAGTATATACAGTAATTTCTTCTTTTGTAGTCAGCTGTTACAGATTAAAGGTATGCTACTGTAGAATGATTACAAATAGATCTTGCATAACAAGCTTAATTTATCCCATTTTTGCCACAAGTTTTCCCCCTTCCGTCACCCATTATATTTTCTAATTTTTAAGCTTCTTTTTATCTCATTTACATTTCACCTTTCCTCCAATGAACTTAAGACTACCATGCATAGTCAGCTCTACAAAGTTGGGAGAGGACTTGTTCAAGATTACTTAGTGAGCTTCACAACTGAGTAGACATGAACCTGGATCTCGCAAGCTCCAATCTAATATTTGAATCACTGCAGAAAACTGCTACAACACAAATCTCTATTAAATAACAATAATTTTGCTACTGGGAATAACACTGTGGGTTGCCCGTGTGAATAATTGGCCAAACCTTTCCCAAGGGGTTCGCCCGGCCTTCAAAAGATCCAGGGACCAACCGGACTTTGCTGGAAAGGCAATTGGGGTACGGGCTAGTTAGATAGTTTGGGGGGCAATTCATAAAGCCTTGGCTGCTGGCTACGATAGAAATAGGTCAAATGTCAAAGGTGATGACTATAATGGAAATACACAATCTTCCGCTTCTGGCCGCGGATTAGGTTAGGCAAATAAGACGCGCCAGACAGCAGAAGAATTAGGCACCCGGAGTCAATACACATGGACTCCGAGATTAGGGCAGGAAGAATGGGTTTCGCCAACCCAAGGTAATAAGGTGTGAGTTGTCCATTAACACCTAGGTACCTTCCTAAGAGCTGGCATTGTAGCTGGACCACCGGAAGACGCCATGTATGCAAGCCTTCTGTATTAGGGGGTCACGCATATCCTAGGCACGCATCACCCCAAGGCAGGGTAATAAATACATGCCACCCGACCCAGATCGGGGCTGAACTTCACCGCACGATTGTCCCGCGTGTCTTCCTTGCGGCCAGCCACTCCAACACCTGAGAGCCATTGCAACATAATACATATGATTTACATGACATTAAGTGTGTTGATTCCAAATCTGAACTGAGAATTTGCCTATTTTAAGTGATAGACGTGCTATAGCTGTTCAAATGGTATTGGGTAATGTATTTTTACATGGGAACATTATAACAGTTGCAGCTACCACTATGCCTGCTGCCGTCTCAGGTGAGTCACATTCCTTGGTGTGGCATGCATGTTCCAGCAGCAGCGGGTATGTCTGGGCAAGTCAGTGAGCGGTCAGAAATAGGTATATAAGGCAAGATGGACCAAGGGCTTGTCTCTAGTCCAAAACCATCTTATTGGATAGTACATCTAGGCCATAGTGCAGTGATGGCGAACCTTGGCACTCCATCTGTTTTTGAACTTCAATTCCCAGAACCCTGATCAGCAGGAGTGCTGACTTGGGCTTCTGGGAATTGAAGTCCAAAAACACCTGAAGTGCCAAGGTTGGCCATAATGGCCGTAGTGTGTCTGTTTTGAATTAGGCACAGCTGTGTTAATAAACTGGACAATTTTTGATACATTTGTGGCAAATATACACCACGTGATCAACGGAAGAACCTAACCAAGAGGGTGAGATTTGCTTACTTAAGATCCTGATGTTTTAGGCAGAATCGGACTACAGATTTGGATTCAATGCACTTGATTTAGTATAGGACACATGGATTAGACCAGTAGCAGACAATATTTATTTTTTTGTGATGCAGTGTAACTGAAACAACAGCTAGTATTAACAGGCAAATCCCCAAACTTCAAACAAGAGGTGAGGGAAACTGATAGGCTTTCTTCTGTGTCCTGGATTTTTATACATAATTGCAGTGGAATGCTACTGTAAACCTAATTACAAGTTGTGCTGGAACAGCTTAGTTGTAAACTTTTATCCATTAAAGGAATTAGGACATGGAAAACTACATACAGATCACAGTAATTCTTATTTTTGATGTCTTTTCTATGCCTGTGCAAAAACATGAATAAAACTGTCAATTTTTGATACCTATGCACTCCACTAAAGTAGGAAACTTTTTAGTTGTAAACTTTTAAACCATTAAAGGAATTAGGACATGGAAAACTACATACAGATCACAGTAGTTCTTATTTTTGATGTCTTTTCTATGCCTACGCAAAAACATGAATAAAACTGTCAATTTTTGATACCTATGCACTCCACTAAAGTAGGAAAAAGCTCAAGATGCTGAATCTCAATTATACAGTTGAGTCAACAGATTTTGGATTTTGACTGACTCTTCTCAGACATAATGCCTCAAACATATGTTATGTCTTGTAACAGAGCTTTCTTGACAATTTAAAAAGTACCTAATCTTTTTTAATAACAAGTTTATAATTCCACACTTTGAATGCATAAACTGTCAACAAGGAGATGAGTGTATTCATTCAGCTATTTATGTTTTTCTCATATAAAACCTTCTCGTTATTCAAGAAGAAGCATCCTGAAAAATCTATTAAATTCTCCTTTCCAACAGGTACATATTAGAATGCCTAACAAGGCAATATTAAAAAAAATCAACAATAATTACATCAGAAAAGCAGATGAATACTAGGTGTCTGAAGTATTACGTTCTAGAAGCTGAATGGTGAAAATAATGAGTATGCTACTTGCCCTCTCACTTCATATTGTACCAATATGGGCTCCTGCGCGTATGATGAAGCTTCCAGGTTGACATTGCACCATAACGTTTAGACACAAAGATGCCAAAAAAAGTTTTTTTTTACAGTCCACATGTCTTTGCAAACATGCAGTTACCATTAAATATCTAGATTGTATTTAGGAATCTGGATTAGCTTTCACTGTGGGACTCTTTGTGGAACTGTCTACCATTTGAATGATCAATAAACTAGTTATCAAAACACTATCCTATAAACTCATAATGAAAGCAATTTTCCTACAGAACCCCAAACTGCACATCTGTGTCTATAAAAATAAACTACCTTTCCACACATAATGAAGCCACCAAACTACAGCCGTGATTGCTGCCATCGCTGGAAAGGTCCCGCTGCAGCCGGAAGTGCCAAAAATGCAGCAAAAATGCAGCAAAAAAATTAAAACTGTGGCAAAAATGTGCCGCCCTTGCTTCAACCACCACAGGAAGTGGTGGAGACAGCAAAAACACACCATGAATGCACACGCCGCCGCCGCGGAAGGAACCACACCTCCGGCTCACTCAGCTGACTGAGGGGACATGGTCTGGCCCATGGTGGAAAAAGTTTGGGCACCCCTGGTCAGCTCCCCACAGACAAAACTTAGGTTTGGGTCAAGTAACTGTAGCCTTTCACATGTTTCTGAACTACAGCTCCCACGTCAAAGAGTTCAAGATTGTGTAAAGTTCAAAATTACCTATTTATCTTTACAAGAGAAATATGGCACCTACCTATGATGAAAAGATCAACTTATGCAAAACACAAATTCAGTTTTTTCTAAAGAAAAAGGATTCCAATACTGTATAAGAAAATTTGGAACATAAAAACTAAGAAGAAAATTGTGAAATATTTGTTTAGTATAATTTTTCCCCTTTCAAGCTTAACCTAGCCAACAAGAGGGGCCACAGATCAATGGTGAAGCATATATTTTGGTTCTGGAAAACCCAAGGCTCACTCTTGGACACTTCCAGGTAGGTCTCAGAAATAATCTTTCCTGAAACCCTAACACAGAACTAAACTAAAAACACCCAGAACTCATTCAATATACAGGTGAAACTGGGAAAATAAGAAAATCGTGCAAATGTTCATTCAGTTCAGTAATGCAACTTAAAAGGTGAAACAAATATATGAGATAGACTCGTTACATGCAAAGCGAGATAGTTCAAGCCTGACTTTGTTATAATATCGATGCTTATGGCACTGCAGTGGCTCAAGTCGCTAAGACGCTGACTGGGAAGCGGAAGGTCAGCAGTTCGATTCCCGAGTACTGCAGGACGGAAATGAGCTCCCGTCTTCATCCCAGCTCCTGCCAACCTAGCAGTTCGAAAGCAAGAAATTGCAAGTAGATAAATAGGGACCACTTCGGTGGGAAGGTAACAGCGTTCCGTGCGCTCCGGTGTCTAGTCATGCCTGCCACATGACCACAGAAACGTCTGCAGAAGCAGACAGCGCTGGCTCTTCGGCTTAGAAACAGAGATGAGCACTGCACCCTAGAGTCGGATACGACTGGCTTTCGAGCAAGGGAAACCTTTACCTTTACGGCTTACAGTTTATGAAAACCTCAATGCCCCAATCTCATGTACCCCATAATCATCACATAATCTCATGTACGCTGTACGCCATGATCATCACAATTATAACGCATTAAGGCATGACATATTTCGCTTTGTATGCAGTGAGTCTATCTCATATACTTGTTTCACCTTTTAAGTGAAATGAATGAACATTTGCACAATATTCTAATTTTCCGAGTTTCATCTGTAAAACAGCATCCAGTACTGTATTCTTAGTCACCAAGAGGTTTCATCTTTTGGATAAAGCACCACGTTTCATACATAAATGCCAGAAAATTGTTATTCTAACCAGATCATTAAATAAGATGCAAACTGCATTGATCTGATTGCACACACTTGCAGTCTAATTAACAGGTGCCTATACAGTATACACATTTTGATACAGAGAGCTTAATTGGAACAATAGGAAAATGTAGCATTTGTGTTGAATGTTAAGAGGCTAGTAGTGCTAGAGTATAAACAGCTAGTTTCTTTATTTCTACTAAGGCCTTTTTATTATCAAAGTAATGTTCTTTTTTTAAAAAACTGGCATTAACTTGAGATACCCCCTTTGAAAACTCTGTGAAAGGGCAAGTTATTTTGAGCTTAGCTTGGTGCAAACTATGCATGTAAGGTGCTACTGAAGGACCATTCATGGAAAATTAAATAAGATACAATTATTTAGCCTTCAATACATCTTAGTGGCTGAAATTAATGATATACTTGCAACAAGAGTAGGCCCACTGAATCAGTGAAGATCGGGTGAGTCAACTTCTCCAAAAGTTCCCTTGATTCAATGGGCCTCTTCTAGCTGCAACTTACTATTGTATTTCAACCAGCCTATGAGACTGGGCATCTTAGCACCAAAAAGTGCCTCTATTTTAAATGTTAACTGAAGTAGAAATAAAATTTTGCAACCTCAGGGGCACTCACGTTTTTTTAAAAAGGTACAGTAATGGTATAAATCACATTCAGGTATAAGTCACTCATACAAACCTCCAGATACTCAACAGAATAATAACAGAACTATCTTACATTATGGAAAATAATAAAGAAAAGAGAACTTTAGCACCACTTACTCAAATGCAAAGAAGAGTCCACTAGTAACCAAGATGAGAACAAGTGTCAAGTAAAAAACTCCAGTCTGGCGTGCCATCATGATTCTTCCATTGCAATAAAATTTGTTTTTTCCAGGGAAAACCTCCCATTTTCTCTTCAAAGATATTTTCTTCTTTCTATGGGGAGACTCCATGGGAGAAGAAGAGCTGTGTGTGCTGATCTGACTGTATTCACAGTCTTTCATGGGTCCACCTCCACCATTGCCAGGAGTCATCAAGAGAGAATAAAGGGGGGAGGACCCCCCTGCCAATAATCCTTGGTTCAGAGGTTTCCCAGAAACCAGTTACTTTATTCAAACATGTTTAGCTGGGCATTTTTTTAAAATACCCAGTATGCTGCAGAGAACCCAACACTTTTACTCCAGAAGCCGTATGCAGTCTTTTCCCTTCTTCAGTCAAAAGGGTTCTTTATATGTACACATTTGTACAATAAAACGGGAACCAGAAAAGCTAAAATATAAATCAAATGCCAATTAATTACAAAACTTCAAAAGGATGTTGGAGCACAGGGCCAAAATTTAACAAGCATGTTTTGTTTTTACTTCATATCCACATCTTAAAGGATGTCTTGATGAAGATTAGAGGCAAAAAAATGTTGTGAGTAAATTCCATATCACAGTTTTGCTAAGAATTTATATAAAAAAACCATCTTTTTTTAAAAAAAATCTCATACAGGACCTATGCGTTCTTCCAAAGGCATTAATCCAGATCTAAATTCAGCAACTGAGAAAGAATACAGATCCATTTTTCTTGCGGATGTTGCAATTCATTACGAGTTATCCTCCCCACACACCATCCTTGTTCTGAAATGACAACACAGTTGGATTCCTATTTCTCTCTCACTACAAGAGCAAAGGTTTCCGTTGCATGAAACAAAATGGGATCAATACCCGTCTAGGGGGGAAAATGTTTCTTTTTTGTAATGGAAAGAGAAAAAAACTTTCTTTACCTCTTTTCAGAGAGGAAAAAAAGGTGGGTTTCAGAGAAGGGAAGATACAAGGCAACTCTTTTATGCCACTGTGTGTAAAATTCTATCCTTTTCTTCTTTTCCTGTGTTGCTCCTGACCGATCAAAACTCCAGCAACTTTAAAGAAGCAAATTAAAATGTAGTTAGTAGTAGGCCACTCTTTCCGGCTGTGGGGTGTATGTGTGTGTGTGTGTGTGTGTGTGTGTGTGAGAGAGAGAGAGAGCTGTGTGTGTGTGTGAGAGAGAGAAGCTGTGTGTGTGTGTGTGTGAGAGAGAGAGAGCTGTGTGTGTGTGTGAGAGAGAAGCTGTGTGTGTGTGAGAAGCTGTGTGTGTGTGTGAGAGAGAGAGAGAAGCTGTGTGTGTGTGAAGCAAATTAAAATGTGTGTGTGTGAGAGAGCTGTGTGTGTGTGAGAGAGAAGCTGTGTGTGTGAGAGAGAAGCTGTGTGTGTGAGAGAGAAGCTGTGTGTGCGTGAGAGAGAGAAGCTGTGTGTGTGCGTGAGAGAAACTGTGTGTGTGAGAGAGAGAAGCTGTGTGTGTGAGAGAGAGAAGCTGTGTGTGTGTGTGTGAGAGAGAGAGCGAGAGAGAAGCTGTGTGTGTGTGTGTGTGAAGCAAATTAAAATGTAGTTAGTACTAGGCCACTTTCCGGCTGTGGTGTGTGTGTGTGTGTATGTGTGTGAGAGAGAGAGAGAGAGAAGCTGTGTGTGTGTGAAGCAAATTAAAATGTAGTTAGTAGTAGGCCACTTTCTGGCTGTGGTGTGTGTGTGTGTGTGTGTGTTGTGTGTGTGTGTGAGAGAGAGAGAGAGAGAGAGAGAGAGAGAAGCTGTGTATGTGTGTAGCAAATTAAAATGTAATTAGTAGTAGGCCACTCTTTCCGGCTGGTGTGTGTGTGTGTGTGTGTGTGTGTGTGTGTGTGTGTGTGTTATCAGCTGGCAAGCTTTTCCTCCAAAGTCAAGCTGAGCCACACCGCCGCCGCCGCCTCTCTTCCAGCGCTGCCTTTCCCACCCACGAAAAGCAAGACCCAGACGTCGAGGAAACGGGGCGGCAGGGCTTGAACCTTCCTTCTCTGGACGGAGCGTACAAGCGAGGGGGGGGGAAACGAAGCAAACCACCCCGCGCGGCTTCTCCTCCAGGCACGGCTCGGAGGGGGAAAGGGGGAGCCTCTCTTCCAGGGCAAGAAGGAAGGTCGTCGAGGTTCACTCGTCAGAGGACCCGTGTGGCAGCCAAAGGAGCGCCCCTGCCCGCCTGCCAGCCAGCCTGCCTCCTCCTCCTCCTCGGGGCTTCAGCCTTTCGGTTTCATGGTGGCAGGCGGGGCGGAGCCGTCGGCTCTGCCTCTCCTCCTCCTCCTGAAAACACACGACACGCCTCGCAGGGCTGCCCTCTCGGCCGTGAACCCGAGGGAGGGAGGGAGGGACGCCCCGTCAGCACCTGCCCGCGGGCAAGGAGCCTCCTCTGTAGCCTCTCCTCATCAAACCAAGCTGCGGGCAGCAGCCGTGGTTCATTTTATTGCCCCCCCTCCCGGTTCCCCGGCGGAGGGTCCGTCTCCTTCTCTCCCTTCGGGCGCCGAGCAGCGGAGGTCGCCCCGTCCAGCGCAAGCCACTTCCCTCGGGTCTCCTCTGATGATGATGATGATGATGATGACAACCCGATGCGGATGCGGCGGCGGCGGCGGCAGTGGCAGCGGCAGCAACAGGAACCACCGCCTTCCTCGGGTGCCTGCGAATCTTCCGCCCCCTTTCCCTCCTTCCTTCCCCGCCCTGGCTCTTAACCGCAGAAGATGAGAGAGACACAAACACCACCACCACCACCTTCTCCTCCTCCTCCTCCAATGCTCAAGCCCCCCCTGCCCTGAGAGAGCAGGACGCAATGGCCAGCTTCCCTCTTGGCCTTCTCGGTCGCTCTCTCTCTCTCTCTCTCTCGGCCTTCTGGGAAATGTAGTCCAAGGATTTCTTTCCCCTTCCCTTCCGCGTGGTGTAAACTCCATCATAAACACGAGGCAGCCCGATTCGGTGAGGGGAGGCGACATTAGGGGAGGAGGGAGCGGGCCTGGACTACAAATCCCAGATTTATCCCGTCGGCTGCCTTCTTCAATGCCCTGGTGTACTGTATATACTCACTGTATATATAAATACTGTATAGTCTAAGGAAGATAAACCTGTGGTCAAAGAGAAGAAATGGGACGAGCAATTAAGCAATTACTGATGGGGATGGAGTATATTATTATAATGCATAAATTGCTGCTGCTGCTGCTGATGATGATGATGATGATGATGATGATGATGATTTTAGTGTCTGTTCCAGGAGACATAGAAGGAGTCGCAGTATGGACTAACACAGGTTTATTGGTTGATGATCAGAACGAACATGTGGTAATGGCGGAGGTATCTCACATTATATACAGTGGTACAACACATTTGAACTTGGCTGCATGGTAGCTCATTGGCTGCTACCGGCGTGACGTCATCCGGGTCACGCCCATCTAAGGTGGTGGATCAGTAGTAGTTGTTTGCTGCGGGAAGTTCCCGCGGCTGCAGGTGATTTGAGGAATGATGACCATGTGAGTTGAACACTCGCAGCTGCCCTCTATAGGCAGCTTGCTCGCGTTCCTTTAACAGCTGGGTTACATTGTGATTGTGGCTGGGTTACATTCATACATTTCTTAAAGCAACATTGTACATTCATATGAAGCAGCATTGTACATACACAACATCCCTCCCCCCTAGGATGGGACGAAGTCCCTCAACCATTGTGGCTTGCCGCACGTGCGCCTGGGGCGAGCGGCCGCTTGGCTTAATACAGGGGAGCCTGGCTCTGCGGAGTCCTGTCCTGCAATGGAAAGGGGGGGACTCGTTAGTGGCTCGGTGTGAGCTCTGTGGTAACCTTGCATTGGGGGACGGGAATGGAATGAACAGTTGGGAAGTGAACTCCTGCCTACCGCTTGAGGAGCTAGGGGTCCCCCCCAGCACGAATCTCGGGACCGACGAAGAGACCCTCGTGGTCTCGCCACCCCCCGTACCCTGCCTGGGAGTTCCGGGGACTGCGGTGGGTGGACTCCCCCCCGATGCCTGCCTTGGGGGTGTTGGCCTCCGGGGAGCTGGAGCTATGGTATATTCTAACACAAAAGGACTGGGGGGACTGGAGGTACCAGGGGCTGAACTGAAACCCCTCTTCTCGCTAGGACGGGTGGGGGACCACTCCGCTACACCCCCCTGGTACCGTAACTCATAATCATCAAACTGATCCCTCTCTTTCAAAGTATCCTCCTCTGTGGCTGAGAACCGAGGATATGCATTTGTATCCCCGGTTTCCGCCGTGTCTCCCCCTTGGGTAATGCGGGTGGGGGAGGACCCTAACGCTGAATCCCCTTCACTAGTGACCCGCCTTCTGAGTTGGTCGGCGTGCCTCCTCCAGAGTAGACCCGAGCTAGTCTCAACCCTGTAGGACACTGGTCCCGTCTGCTCGATGACTGTCCCTGGGACCCACGCCGGCCCTGACGCCGCATAGTTCCTGCAGTGAACCGGGTCCCCTGCCGAAAAACTTTTGGAGCTCCCTCCCCCTATATTTATGTTTCTCCCTTCATCCTCCACCCTGGACGGATCCATCCGGTCAAAAAGTGTTACCGGACGCCTCCTCATGAGGAGTTCAGCTGGGGAAAATCCTGAAGCTAAGGGGGTTGTCCTGTAGCAGATGAGGAACTGGCACAAATGCAGGTTCAACTCACCGGGACCCATGCGCCGCAGTGCGTCTTTCGTAGTGCGCATTTGGCGCTCTACCTGACCGTTTGTGGCGGGGTGAAGCGGGGCAGCGGTGATGTGCCTGATGGCGTTCCGCTCAATAAACGTCTTGAACTCTGCAGACGTGAAGGTACTAGCGTTATCGCTAACAAGGACGTCTGGCAGGCCGAAACAGGCAAAAAGCTTGCGCAACTGCTTGATGGTTGCAGCGGAGGAGGTGCTGTTCATAGGGATTACCTCCAACCACTTGGAATAGGAGTCGATAGAAACATGGACCCACGAAAAGGGCCAGCGAAGTCGACATGGATCCGGGACCATGGCCCGCGGGCCGTATCCCATTCCCTATGGGGCAACCGGGACTCCTCGGGCCGAGAGCCCTGGCAGCTCTCGCACGTGCCCACTAAACGCTCTATGTCCCCGTCTATCTGGGGCCACCAAAAGAAACTCCTGGCCAGAGCCTTGGAGCGCACAATCCCGGGGTGACTGGTGTGCAATAGTCTCAGTACCTTGGCCCTCAGCTTCTCTGGGATAACTACTCGCTGGCCCCAGAGTAAGCAGCCCCTTTCCAGCGACAGCTCCACTCTGCGCCTAAAAAATGGTCTGAACTCTTCATCGGGGGGAGTAGTGGGCAAGCCCTTCCTACCCCAGGAACTAACTTGGGCCAGCATCTTGTCGGCCGCCGTGGCTTTGGCGAGGTCGGCTGGGACAATGAGAGACTCGATCAGTAGGACTGGGTGATCCTGCTCTACCTCGCATGTGGGGTCCCCTACACTTGGGAGGGGAGATCGCGACAGTGCGTCCGCATGGGAGATCTCCTTCCCTGGGCGATAGACCAGCTCATACTGGTAGGCGTTGAGGAAAATGGCCCAACGCAGCATTCTGGGGGATAGTATTTGCGGTGTGGGTTTGCCGGTAGTGAAGATCCCCAAAAGTGGTTTGTGATCGGTCACTACCGTAAACTCGCGGCCGTATAAAAAGTCATGGAACTTTTTCGTTCCGGCGATGATGGCTAGGGCCTCCATATCAGTTTGCGCGTAATTGCGCTCGGCCTTTGAGAGGGACCTAGAGTAGTATGCTACCGGGGCTTCCCTCCCGCTTTCCAACACGTGGCACAGGACCGCCCCCACCCCCACTGGGGACGCATCACAGACTAAAACCACTGGTTTTTTCGGGTCGAAATGGGTCAGGACAGCGTCCGAAGACAGGAGTGACTTAAGCTCCTTGAATGCTCTCTCCTGCCTGTCCCCCCACCGCCAAGCCGCGTCCTTTTTGAGCAGGGCGTGCAGTGGCTCCGCGACCGATGCCTTCCGAGGCAGGAAGGTATGATAAAAATTTAGGAGCCCTAGAAATGACTGTAGCTCCGGTTTTGCGATGGGGTGAGGGGCGTTCTTCACGGCTGCAACCTTTGACTCAGAGGGTTTGATCCCGTCCGGGGTTACCTTAAAGCCTAGAAACTCAACCTCCCTCGCAAAGAATACACATTTGTCCCTCCTCAGTCGAAGGCCTGCCCTCTCGAACACTGAGAGGACCCCATCTAGCCTCTTTGCCAACTCTAATTCGCTCCCCGCCGTTATCAACACGTCGTCGAAGTATGGGAGCACGCCTGGAAGCCCCTTTAAAAGGCGTTCCACGAGGGATTGGAAAATTCTGGGGGCCGAATTCACGTCAAACTGAAGGCGCGTTACCTTAAACGCCCCCTTGTGCATCACTATTGCTTGCGCGGCGGCAGCAGCCGGGGTTACAGAGAGCTGCTGATACGCCTGAGCCAGATCTAACTTGGCAAAACACTTCCCCCATGTAACGTGGCCAGCAAGTGGCTGACCACGGGCACTGGATATGCGTTTGGCCGAATGGCCTTGTTAATGGTACATTTATAGTCTGCACAAATCCTGACTTCCCCGTTCGACTTAAGGGCTGTAACAATCGGCGTTTCCCACTCCGCCGAGTCAACTGGAACCAAAATCCCCTGCCCCACCAATTTGTCCAGTTCCGCCTCGATCTTGTCCTTTAGGGCGAAAGGCACCCTCCTTGGTTTGAGGCGGATGGGCCGGATTTCTGGGTCCAGCTCGAAGGAAACCGGGGGCCCCTTGTATTTCCCGAGCCCCTTCTTGAAAACGTCCGGGTGCGCGTTGCACACGTCCCGCATTGGGTCAGTCTCGATGGCGTTAATGCCGGACAGTTCGATTCCCAGGGGAGCAAACCACTGCGTTCCCAAAAGGCAGCACCTCCCCCCTTTGAGGACCACTAAGGGCAGTTTTTCAGAGTAGCCCTTGAACTTCACCTTGAAATTCCCCACCCCCAATGCTGGGATCCCGTTTCCCTGCATGTCCCGAAGGTGTGACCTCATGGCCCGCAGTTTGGGCCGCTTGTCTGGGGGAATACGCATGAACTCTTTTTGGGACAGGATGGAATAAGATGACCCTGAGTCTATCTCCATCCTCACTGGGACCCCTTGCAACAGTACCTCTACGAAAAACCGCCGGTGCTCCAGGCCCACGCGGTTCACGCCTTCCTCATCATAGCTGGCTGCGACCTTCCTGGTGCCAGTCGCCTTCCGCTGGTGCGTCTGGGGATGGCTGGAACTCCTCTTGTCCTCGACTCGCCCACGCCTGCATACTCGGGCGATGTGCCCCTTTCGGCCGCAGTTGTGACACTCGGCCTTTCGAAACGGGCACCTCGTGCGGTCGTGAAACGCCCCACAACCGTCGCAACGGCGGTCCTGCCGTTCTCGGGACTGCCGCTTCTCACCACACTTCTTGATCCTCTGGACGTCATCGTCCTCACTGGAGTAGGGGTCCGCTGTTGTGGATGACTCCTCGGACGACGTTGGTGTGCCGGCGGGCAGCTTGGGGGCCCGCCAGGCCGTCTTCGCTGGTGTCCGCCGGGCCGCCTGTACTGGTGACTTGGCCCGCTCGGATGCGGCCCCTCGGGACTTGAACAGCCTCACCCCGCTCCTGGCCTCCTCGGCTGCTTGGGCCTCCCGCAGCACCTCGTTGAACGTGAGGCGTTGGTCGCGGGTCATCAGCCTCCTCTGCAGCTCCTCGTCCCTCAGACCACACAACATGCGGTCACGGAGGGCCTGGTCCAGGTCATCCCACTGGCAGTGGACCGCTGCAAGCCTGAGGGCCGCCACGTAGGCGGACACGGATTCGCCCGGTCGCTGGTCTCGCCTGTGGAACGCGACCCGTGCTGGGAAGATCGAGACGGGCGGCTGGAAATGCTCACCCAGTCTCTCCAGGATACGGTCGTTGGGGACCTCGTCTACCTTCCTTGGGGCCACCAGGGTCATCAGGATCCGCAGCGTGGCCGGCCCCACTTGGGCCAGGAAGTGGGAGCGCATCTTCGCGTCGTCGTTGACGCCCGCGGCTTCCATCGCGTGCCGAAACTGGCACTCGTAGAGCTCCCATTGTTTGGGCTCGCTCACATCAAACTGGTACGCCTTGACCTTGGGATTCGCCATCTATCCCACCTTCGTCGCCAATTTAGTGTCTGTTCCAGGAGACATAGAAGGAGTCGCAGTATGGACTAACACAGGTTTATTGGTTGATGATCAGAACGAACATGTGGTAATGGCGGAGGTATCTCACATTATATACAGTGGTACAACACATTTGAACTTGGCTGCATGGTAGCTCATTGGCCGCTACCGGCGTGACGTCATCCGGGTCACGCCCATCTAAGGTGGTGGATCAGTAGTAGTTGTTTGCTGCGGGAAGTTCCCGCGGCTGCAGGTGATTTGAGGAATGATGACCATGTGAGTTGAACACTCGCAGCTGCCCTCTATAGGCAGCTTGCTCGCGTTCCTTTAACAGCTGGGTTACATTGTGATTGTGGCTGGGTTACATTCATACATTTCTTAAAGCAACATTGTACATTCATATGAAGCAGCATTGTACATACACAACAACAACAACAACAACAACAACAACAACAACAACAACAACAACAACAACAATAATAATAATAATAATAATAATAATAATAATAATAATAATAATAATAATAATAATAATAATAATAATAATAATAATAATAATAATAATAGCGGGAGGTCAGCAGTTCGATTCCCGAGTACTGCAGGACGGAATGAGCTCGCCACTTTGTCCCAGCTCCTGCCAACCTAGCAGTTCGAAAGCAAGACATTGCAAGTAGATCAATAGGGACCACTTCGGTGGGAAGGTAAACAGCGTTCCGTGCACTCTGGTGTCTAGTCATGCCTGCCACATGACCACGGAAACGTCTGCAGAAGCAGACAGCGCTGGCTCTTCAGCTTTGAAACAGATGAGCACTAGAGTCGGATAAGGATGGCTTTTGAGCAAGAGAAACCTTTAATAATAATAATAATAATAATAATAATAATAATAATAATAATAATAATAATAATAATAATAATAATAATAATAATAATAATAATAATAATAATAATAATAATAATAGGAGATGCACAAATGAGGACAAACAACTGGAGAAAATCACAAAATATCATGATTTACAAAGTGAATTTGAACAACTATGCAGGAAGAAATCTGTTGTACTCATAGTGATTGGAGCCCTTGAAGCAATACCTAAAGGACTCCCTAGAACAGATGTTTGGAAATATTGGACTTACCGGACTTGAACATCTTAACTCTCTGAAAAACAATTCTACTAGGAACTACATATATACTTAGAGATTACTTTAGCACAGTATGTATGGCTGGACATCCTGCTATGGTAATGGAGTAGACCGTACAGCCAGCAACTCAACACTGAGTGCCAGGTGGCAGTTAACTAACCTGACTCCCTAAAGGGGCCAACGGCTACGGGCGGATGAGCGCCTTTAGGTGGGGTGATGGTCGTTTCAGTGGAGGAAATGCCACTGGAAACCATCATATTGGGCCCAACGGCAAAATGAGCGGAGGAAGAACTCTAATTCTCAACGGTCATGTAGGCGGAAGAGGCCATGCCAGATGGACTTGCTGTGAAGGCGCACCTTGTCCATATCCTCAAGGCTGCGGCAGTCCATTGCAGTCCTGGTTTTAAATCCTGCATGTCTCATTTCATGTGTGCTGTAGGAGATGGCTCCGTGATCGTAGTATATGGGTCACTTCATGGCAAGCTTCAGGGAAAAATGCATCCTCAGATATGAGTTGCAGTCGACAATGACAACCTTAACACGGGTTCACAACCTCAGGCCCAGCCCCGGCCCCCAATGCTATTCCATCCGGTCCATGGTGATGACCCTGGAAGCAGAATGTGTTTACGACAGCCGTAAATGCTCCCACGCATGTGCAAACGTACCCACGCATGTGCAAATGCACCCACCATGGTTTACGGCAGCGTTTGCGGCAGGGGAAACCACATGCCCAGCCCACTCAGTTGTTGGAGGGGGAGTTGTCTGGCCCTTGGTACAGTAAGATTGAGAACCCAATGCCTTAACAGTTCTTAGGTCCTTGGTTAGGGCTTGAAGTATTAATTTTTTGCCGGTATTCAACTGTAAATCCTGTGGTAGATTTGTACTGTATATAATAAATTATATATAAATAAATCAACAACATGTGGAGAGAGAACTACCAGAGGTGCAGGCCAGTTTCAGAAGAGGCAGGGGGACTAGAGACCACATTGCCAACATACGTTGGATCATGGAGAAAACAAAATAATACCAGATTTTACTTTCCTGGGATCTAAGATCACTGCAGATGGCGACTGTAGCCATGAAATAAAAAGACGACTGATTATGGGGAGACAAGCGATGAGAAACCTAGGGAATATAGTGAAAAGCAGAGACATCACCTTGAAAACAAAAATTCGCATAGTCAAAGCAATGGTATTCCCAGTGGTAATGTATGGGTGTGAGAGCTGGACCATTAGGAAGGCTGAGCGCAGAAGAATAGATGCCTTTAAGATGTGGTGTTGGAGGAGAGTCCTGAGAGTCCCTTGGACAGCAAAGAGAACAAATAGGTCAATACTGGAAGAAATCAATCCTGACTGTTCATTGGAGGGACAAATAGTGAAGATGAAGCTAAAGTACTTTGAACATCAAATGAGAAGGGAGGACTCACTTGAGAAGGCCTTGATGCTGGGAAAGGTGGAAGGCAAGAGAAGAAGGGGGCGTCCAAAGATGAGATGGCTAGATGGTATTGTGGACACAATGGGCACAGAGCTTGGTGGGCTGAGTAGAATGGTGGAGGATAGAGATGCCTGGAGGAAAATGGTCCATGGGGTCGCAAAGGGTCGGAATCGTGCGACTGAACAACAACAACAATAATAAATTAAAATTTACATTCTAAAACGTGAGATGCCTTATTTTAGTTAGCATGTGATTCCTGTTCCCCATCTCTGTATTATGCAAAACCCCTGTAACTGAAAATGTCAGTTTTTCATGTACACCTTGGTTTTGTTTTCAGTAAACCAATGGTTCCACTTTTGTACTTTATGCTTTAGCTTGTTTGGTTTTGCTGAGAGAAGCATTTCACAGGCATCTCCCGTCCCTTCTTTTCCTTCAATGTTTTCTGCTATCAGTCACCCTCCCTCTGCATCTGATGACAAGGCCTACTTCCCTATTTGCCTTTTGATAGCAAGACCCACCCATGTCTGGAATTACAAATGTTTACATTTTGTACTTTTAGTGTAAGGGACCAAAGACAATGAAACAGCCGAAGGGTTGGCTTAACACAGGTTTATTGCATGATGATCCGGAGGAACATGTGGTAATGGCGGATGGGTAGCTCAATATATACAGCTGGCTATACATTTGAATGTGGCTCGTCGACAGACTATTGGTTGCTGCCTGCGTGACGTCGTAGGAGGTCACGCCCTTCTTGACCAGGTGAAGAGGTGGCGGGGAATCTTCCCGCGCTGCTGAACCAGGTGAATATGAGCCATGAGAGCTGGACGCTCGCTACTGCCCTCTGGTGGTCACTAGCTCGCGTCCCCTTATCAGGTTTACATTGATACAGCTGATGGTTATAATGTTGCACACAGAAAGGTTACATTGATAACACATGGTAAAGGTACATTGTTAAAGGCACAGCTTTACAGAACACAACAGTACTACATTTATGACACCCAAACATAATAATAACCATGTGCTATCAACTCATTTTTGACTTATGGAAATCCTTTACAGGATTTTCTTGATAGAAAATACTTGGAAGTGGTTTACGATTGTCTTCTTCAGGGAACATCTTGGGGACTGCGCAGTTTGCCCAAGGCTACACAAGCTTACTGTTGTGGGATGCACAGTGGGGAATCAATTTCCCAACTTCTGGCTTTGTAGCATTGAGAAAACAATTCTCTTGCAGGAATGCCTTTTCATACTCTGTTAAATGATGATCTTGAAGCTACTCTGCTAGCAGCCAGAGTACCTAAACCACAGAGCTACCCAGCCAGCTCCCTGTAAAACATTAACTTGTGCCAATCTCTCCAATACAGACTTTTCCAGTCCACCCGACCCAGATGTTTTAGACTTCAAATGCCATTGGCTGCAACTAACTGTAACTGAATCATCCTGGTCTAAAAAGGAAATGTATGGTATAAAATTGAATATTGTGACCTAGTCCCTGTTCAGAAAAGCTTGTCACTAATCAGCCAGTATAAAAATCTAAATAGCAAGTAAGCAAGTAGATGGAAGTTCAATTTACTATCAGACCTTAAATGTGTCTTATTGTGAAGATCTCCAATATTCCTTAATCCACGAGTTGTATATGAACAGAATACTTTCATTGGTAAGACAAGGCCATCTTTTGTGTTTAGTGCTGGTGAAATCTGTACTGCTGAGAACATGGAGATGATTTTTTTCATTAGGTTTGGTTTACTGATTTTGTGGGGGTTTTTAAAGTTAAATTTTATTTTATACATTTTTATTTTAAGAAGTTTATAAGCCAGCTTGAACATTATTTTTAGTGGAAAGACAAGGCACAAATGATATAGATAAGTAAATGGCTTGTAGGAACTTGTAATGCTCATGTCAAAGAGGTGACTGGTGTCAATCAACTTGAATTCTTCTCTGGCTCAGAGTGAAGTGTGAGCTAGAAAAAAAAACCAGTTCAAGCCTTTAGCCATCCATTGTTAAGTCCCGAAAATGTCCTCTCTACTTCCCTTAGACATTATTTATCTAGCAGATATTATTCAACATGCCGCCTATAAGGAGAAAAGAACAAGATGCATGCTGTGTTGCTGTAGTTCACAGCACAAGTAGTTTAATTGATAGAAATATAAGAACTCTCTGCTGGAGATGAATTCTATGGACAGTTTGTGGATGTCCTATCCTTTTGTCCTCTATCCCATTCACGAGGTTGATTGTGACAGTGGTGAAAGCAGCATTATTTCAAGACTGGGGAGTCTGAAAAATTGTCAGAGAATTAGGAAGAAAGAATGCAGTCGTGTTTTAGCAGGGAACTGGCAGAAAGAAGAAATGGGGAAACTTCAGAAACCGAACTTTTCAGGCATGAAAATATAGACTTTTTACTGTAATTATAACTTGAGTGGCCATGCCATAATAATAAATGAGAAAAATTCACTGCACAATTTCTCTTGTGAACTTTTAAACATTAGGGCTCTCTGCTAGTATGATATCGTACTTGGTTAGTCATGGATCCTTTTAATATACTAATGTGGTAGTATATTTTCATATTGATTTTATTGCAGCAAGACCTTCAAGAGCAAATGGAAGAGAAGTATGTGAGAGGAAATGTAAAGCAACAATTTCAATTTGCATCTTAATAGTATTTGAACTGCTGTAGAGTATGGAGCATTAGCTCTACATAAACTTGTTCTAAAACAAAATATCCTTGTTTTTAGAAATACAGAAGTTACAGATAATTCAATGTCAATATGTCAAATCAGAATGAGAAAAAACTCAGACTTGTCTCATATTAGCAGGTAGAGAATTTATAGAAAACACAAGATTACGAATTCTACCCTGTCATTACTCTGTGTTAGTTTTACTGGTGATAAAATTAAGTACAATACTGTACTTCATTTTCTTACTTTATCTATAGATGATTTAGTTACTATGGTAACCGATAGATGTGTTATAATTCCATACACATTTACTTGTGAGGAAACCCATTGAACTCAGAAAGCATTCTTTCTAAATAAACATATATACATTGTTTAGCTGATATATTTAGTAAATACCATTTTGATGTACATCATAAAGAAAATAACTTTTCAAAATAATATTTTGTCTCCATAGAGTGCCTCAAATTGCATTTTGTAGCAGAGAAAAATTGAGCAGAAAAATGCAATACCCAATTTTTATTAGGTTGTCATAACAATGTGAACCCGTCCATCTTGTTTATGAGGTACTGTACATGGATTTATTTTATCCTTGTATTTTGTAAAAATACAGCTTCATGATTTTACATAACATTTTTACCAAGTGTATATTTGGTTAATGTATCCTTCTCATTAAAAACATTACTTAGTCAAAACTAGACCATCGATTTACACATTAACCAGAATACTGTATGCTACTTACACAATCAGTGTGTTAGATCCAGATGCAATGACTAAAATAATGAGACTTATATTAGTCAGGACTGACTTCAGCATCATTTGTTCAAGGGGTTTCCTATAAGCAGCATGTCCGGTTGTGCCTCAGAGAAGATTGATTGGCTGTGTTTCATGTTAAGCATATCTTTATTTAATTTGTTGGACAGTTCATTGCAACTATATTTGCCCAAATCCAAATGCACAAAGTACAACTGGATCCAAATACAGTATGTTCAATGCAAGCAAAGGAGTGCCATGTCCTACTGTGTTACTATTGTCACTATTGTCACTTTTGTACCAGGTTTTTCATCTCACATATTAAATTTAGAGACAGCAGAGTCACATATCTTGTCCTTCGTACTACTATGCTAGCAATAGTGAAGTGTTGCAAATAATTGCACACAAAAGTCAGCAGTCTGAAAAATATTGACCAGCCCTGTCCACATAGATCAGTGTCAATCAAGGTCAATGGGTAGAGGGGGTGGGGAATCCAAACTCAGCTCTCTAATAAAAGTTTCTTTGCCTGGGAGCAATTTCTCATTTACCTCATGTCACTAAGAAAGTAGCTGTTTACAACTCTGCAACCAGGCTTGCTGAACTGTTTTTCTTATTTGGATAGTTTGCAACTGAACAACAATATTTCCATTCCAACAAATCACTTCTAGTTCAACCATGAAATAAATGTTTACAATTCAGGTCAACGTGGAACTGAATTAAAAAGAGGTGGGTGGAATATAGCAAACATTTATATAGATGCCTGTTTGTTACAGGAAGGGAGTACACATGCTTTTTAAAAACCGCACACTTTGTGTTGTAGAGCCCATTCCACTATGTGGAATTTCACTGGAAACAAAAGAATTTATGTGAAGCAAACTTGCAGCTTGAATTATTTTTGAACAGATAATTCTGATAGAGGTATGGATAGTTTAAATTAATTGTAACTTGTGATACATAAATTAAATACCTTGGGTGGAAGGGGAAAGTATCCCTTTGGAAATCCAGAAAATATGAATATTCAGGGAACTCATTAATAGAGAGGAGAGCCTATATCACGGGTTCTCAACCTACAGCCCGGGAGCTGGATGCGGCCCATGACACCATTTCATATGGCCCACCACCACCCACACCCAGATGTGCCATGTGTGGCAGGCAGGGCAAAATGGCTGTCTGAGGGAGCGAGACCTGGCCCTCGGCTTGAAAAGGTTGAGAACCCCTTGTCTGTATAATAAATTGTGTAGGAATCAATTTTATTTATATATAAATAGCTGTGGGTTGGGTTAGTTTGAAAAGGGTATCTCACCTGACATTTCAGCAGTGGCTAGAAACTTGCAAGGGAAACATGGTGGGTGAGGCCGGGTGTGAAATCTTTACCAGTTTGGACATTTTCTTACCAAACAAGAAAAGTGCAAAAACTGTGAGGTACACGGCTAAATTCTACGCCACACAATCATGCTTGAGAATATCCACGGAAACATATTTCTCTGCGTCTGTGCACTTCTTGCCCATCTGTTGTGTGAGAGCTGGTGGAGCCAATGAGAAACTGCACGGGTAGAACAAAAAACATTCTGAATAGATGAGTTGCTGGTCCAGATCTTTCTTCAGAACAAAGAGAGCACGTTGTGCAATTAAAGCAGGAATTGAGGCAGAGACATTAATGATTCCATATACAACATGGTTTTCAAGAACCATTCCAGAACTCCTATAGACACAGAAGGGATCGTTAACTGGAAGGACAAAGCATTTTAATAACCAGAGGGGTTGCCTCTGTTGGTTTGTTGTGACAAGAACAAGAGAGTGTTGCGACACCTTAAAAACCAAGGCCAGAATCTTGTTGAATTATAACAAGTGCTTTTCCAGTTGGCAAACTCTGTTTTGCTCTACTGCCTGCACACTAGTGGAAAAATCAAGCATGCAGAAACATGAAAAACAACCAATGGAGAGGAAGAATTGTGTGATTACTCTTGTTTACACAGATTTTTCCAAAGGATTCTGTCTCAATACATTTATTGGGTCATATGCACTTGGACCACAGTGCACCTCTGCAGTGCAGTCTCTAGTCAGCTGCTATACATGACTAATAAAAGTAAACTTCAGTAGGGTACATCTGTTCTAAATATTTTTCAAAAGTACTAAGCCATGTTCATTCTCCTGCTGGCAGGATTCCCTTTCCACAGACAAATACAAGTAAATGTCCGGTTTGCATGTTGGTCCACTTGTGTGCGCACACACATATACAAATAATATGAACACCATACTGATATGTTTGGGGAATGCTAGAAAATCCTGAGAGAAGGCTGTGATTTCTGAGAAGTAAATATACCGGTAATTCCACAAGAATATAATTCCACAATGAATTCCAGAAACTTTTTCTTAAAGACTTGTAAGACTTCATGGAAGGAGATTGAGGCATATATGGGAGGAGACCCACGTTACATGTTTGTGTTAGCTCTTCTCCATGACATTTGGAAACATCATGTTTAAAGCCCCACCTTAACCATCATGTGGGGGTACACAGAAAGAGCCTCCGCAAAGATTGTGGCATTCTTGAACCACAATTGGGTAGACCCAGTGGTGGGATTCAATTTTTTTACTACCTACTCTGTGGGGCGTGGTATGGTGGATGTGGCCAGGGGGGAAGCCCTGTGTTGCACCTGAATTAGGACTACTTTGTTTCAAAACCTGGATGGGCGGGGCCAGCCAGAATTTCTGCTACTGGTTCTGGTGAACTGGTGCGAACCAGCTGAATCCCACCATTGGGTGTACCCTGGTAACATCAACCTTGTGTTGCCATCTGATCTTTCTCACACTAGGTCAGGTGAAGGGAACTGCAGAATGAACTCACCAAAGGGTCCTTCATTTTGGCAGTTTCACATCTGGCCTAGACACGGAAGAAGAACCATCATGTAAAAACAAAAAGAAAGCAAAGATTTGGTGTATTCACAATAACAGAAACAAAAACAGATTCAGAAAAAGCTCAAACAAAATTATTTTCATGTATTGCAGCGCTTCCTAACTCTTTATGATTCACTTCTCATTTCTTTCATCCTCTAACTTTTATTCTGAATCCCTGCCAGGAAGACTTACACAGGCATTAATTTTGAATCTATATTACTTTTATGGCCTAGCGAATTCAAGCCATTCTGACAGTGTAGAAAGCTGCACCACATTATTATTAAACTCATTAAGAGATTTGTGTATGTGTGTAATTAAAAAAACCAGCTGATTTAGCCTGCACTCTGTGAATTAAAATTCTAATGTGAAACCTAATGCTAATGGAGATCTTAAACCAAGGAAATCCAAACTACATTATCCAGATAACAATTTAATTTATGCAGCAAGGGTAGTTTAATTAGACATAAAAACATCTACATGCAAAAAGCAATAATTATTCTCATAAGATTGATACTTGACATTTTTTAATTCAATTGCAATGCTAACCACATTAAATAAGTCTAAAAATTACCAGACAGAAAAGGATTTGGTTGTATATTATCTGAAGCTATTGGAGGATATTGTCAATCAACAATATGTCCAGTTTAATTTATATTGAAATGTATCAGAATAATATTATAAAGTACTAGCAGAGGTTGCCCGGTGTTGCCGGGCTGTTTTAAATTGTGTTGGAAGGTTAAATTGTGTTAATGTTTTTTTAAAATTGCTTAGTCTGTAATTTTAATTTTTAAAATGTTTATTCATGTAAAAATTTTTTGGCTTGGCTGTTATTACCATCGTTGGTTCTGGATGGGGCTATTTTGCCCCAGACAGACCCAGTGCGCAACTTGGGGGTCCTCCTGGACTCACGGCTACTGCTAGAGGAACAGGTGGCGGCTGTGACCAGGAGGGCTTTCGCCCAACTTCGGGTGATCCGCCAGTTGCGCCCACTCCTGGACCGGGACTCCTTGCTCATGGTCACTCACGCTCTGGTTACCTCCAGACTAGATTATTGCAATGCGCTCTACATGGGGCTGCCCTTGACGACCATTCGGAGGCTACAGCTGGTCCAAAATGCGGCAGCCCGGGTGGTGATGGGGTGTGGGCGTTATGCCCGTGCTTTGCCACTGCTCCGGGAGCTGCACTGGTTGCCAGTTTGTCTCCGGGTGCAATTCAAGGTGCTGGTTTTGACCTTTAAAGCCCTATATGGTAGTGGGCCGGGTTACCTAAGAGACCGCATCGCCCTGAGGACGTCTGTCCGTCCAACCAGAGCGGACCGGAGGGGCTCTCTAATTGTTCCATCAGCCAGAGGGGCTCGCCTCTCTGGCACAAGGAGGAGAGCCTTCTCCGTGTCTGCACCGGCCCTCTGGAACCTCCTGCCAACAGAGCTACGTCTCCGGACGGAATTGCTGCCTTTCAGAAAAGATCTTAAAACCTGGCT
The DNA here is from genome assembly GCA_035047305.1 of Bradypodion pumilum. NCBI lineage: Eukaryota > Metazoa > Chordata > Lepidosauria > Squamata > Chamaeleonidae > Bradypodion > Bradypodion pumilum. The sequence goes on from JAWDJD010000001.1 coordinate 98,532,661, forward strand.
GGCGGGTCAAGTGTGGGGTGCAGGTGGAAGGGTAACCGCCATTGGGTGGTTGGTGTAGAAGAACTCTTCCCCATGGTGCCTTTGGATCCTGCAGCCCTTGTTTTTAGGGGGTGGGTAGTTTTAACTGTTTTAACTGTTTTAACTTGTGTTTTTAATCTTTATTGTGAACCGCCCTGAGTTGGCTTTGGCCGAGTGAGCGGTATATAAATGTGATAATTAAATTAAAATTAAATTAAATTAAATTAACTGTGATCTGCTTTTTTTTGAGGATTAATAAAAGAACAAAGTATGATATAATTTTTTCAAATTGTTTTATGTAAGCAAATAATGTTTTAGTTTTTTGAATTTTTTTAATTAGTTGTACCATAGTAATAATTTTAATAATGTAAAAGTAAATGTTTTTTACATTCAATGTTTTTAAAATGTGTTTAGATGTTTTTGGTTTTAATTTGAGTTAAAACTCAGCACAGGATTTTTAAAAGTTTCTATTGTATTTTATTGACATATGTTTGTGATTTGTGTTAAAGTGTGTTTTAGTGTAATTTTTTTGACTTTTTTTATTGGTGTGACCTTTTGTGTAAAATTGTGAATTTGTGTTATGTTTTTGATTTGTTTTTACTCTTGTGGCCTTTTGTTTGGGGCTGTTGTGTGTTTTTGAATTGTTTTTACTATTGTGGCCAGCAGGTGGTGCTTGTACGGGTTATTGTATTTTGACTGTTTTTTCTCTCCTGGCCTCTGGGCAGAGCTTCTTCTGGTAAGTAGTCTCTTTCTTTATTCATTTCTTTTCCGGTCCTCGTGGAGGTAGGACATCTTTTGATAAGTTTGCTTGTTTTCTTTTTTTGTGTGTGAGTGTGTGTGTGTGTGTGTGGGGGGGGGGGTTGGGTTTGGAATTTGTATTTTTTGTCTGTTTGTTTTGTTTTTTAATTGTGTTTTTGTTTACTTCGTATTGTTTTTTGGTGTTGTTTTTGTTTGTTTTTGTGTATTTTTGGATGTTTTTGACTGTGTTTTTAGTAATTTTTTAAAAAATATTTATTTGGTGGTGGGGAGGGGGCGTGGTCATTGGGGGTTAGGACGGGTGGGCTAGGTGGTGGGGAGGGGGGCGTGGTCGTTGGGGGTTAGGAAGGGTGGGCTAGGTGGTGGGGAGGGGGCATGGTCGTTGGGGTTAGGAAGGGTGGGCTAGGTGGTGGGGAGGGGGCTTTATTGTGTAATGGTGCTTTGATTGTGTGGAGTCATAAAAGTAGATTGGGGTTTCCCCTTTAATGTCAGTGGGTAGGGGGTTGCGATCCCCCTCTCCGCTGGCTCCCCTGGGTTGGGAGGTTTGGGGGGACAAAAGGGGTATGTCCCCCAACCTTTCTGGACCCAGGAGACCAGGGAGAGGGGATCAATTCCACCCCCCTCCAAATAAAAAAACCTCCATTTTTAAAGAGAAGAAACCGCTTGGTTTCTTCTCTTTAAAGACGGAGTTTTTTTGGGGGAGGGTGGATTCGATCCCCTCTCCCTGTTCTACTGGGTCCAGAAGGGTTGGTGGGACATACCCCTTTTGTCCCCCCCAAACCTCCCAACCCCAGGAGAGCCAGTGGAGAGGGGGATGGCCACCCCCCAATTACTGATATTAAAGGGGAAACTCCAATCGGATTTTCCCTTTTAATATCACGGGGTTGGGTTGGAATTGATCTCCTCTCTTGGGTCCCGTGGGTCCGTGAGGGTTGGGGGGGGGACAAAAGGGGTATGTCCCCCCCAACCCTTCTGGACCCAGGAGACCAGGGAGAGTGGATCGATTCCCCCCTCCTAAAAAAACACCTCCATTTTTAAAGAGAAGAAAACGCTTGGTTTCTTCTCTTTAAAGACGGAGGGTTTTTTTTAGGAGGGGGAAAAATCAATCCACTCCCCCTGGTCTCCTGGGTCCAGAAGGGTTGGGGGGGACATACCCCTTTTGTCCCCACAAACCTCCCAAACCCAGGTGAGCCAGCGGAGATGGGGATCGCCACCCCCACCTACTGATATTAAAGGGGAAACTCCAGTCGGGACCTTCAGGTGCCGTTGGTGAGGGAAAGAAGGGCGGTTCGTGTTTGCGTGGCTGTGAGGCGGTGAGTGTTTTTGTTTTTAATTTTTCGGGCGCCGGCGCTCAGGACTCTGGGACTTGTAGTTATGGGTTTGTGATTTGTGGTTGTGGTGCGTTTTTTTCCTGCGGCTTGATTTTTGATTGGCCGTGGCGCGTTTCTCAATGTTCTTTGTGGTCGCGCCTCTCAGCCTGATTGGCTGTGGTGCGGCGCGGCGCAAAGAACTTTGGGAAGTTGTTTCCCTTTTTTGCGTTTGTGGGGCTATTGCCCCACTGCTGGTTTTCTCAATCCTTCGTTGACCTGTGGACCCAGTTCGGCCGTGTGCACGAATGGTGGGTGCGGGTCATTAGGGCGAGGCTTAGGAACCTATAGCAAGTTCCAACGGTTAACCCTTGGTTTTATAGGTTAAGATGTGCAGCTGCTGCCTTTTAAATTTATTTGTCCAGAATTTGAGACTTCAATTAACATTTTCAAGCTACATGTAGGTTTAAACTTAGCTTGAATGGCAATATTTCCAGTTCTCCAGGAATGAGTCTGCTGTATTGGTAGGAGTTTGCTTATGTAGCACCAGTTCATACAGTATGTTTCTTCACATCAGAGTGTTATCAAATGAGGACAGTCATGTGTGTGATGTCTGAAGGGAGCACAGTCTCCTGGAGGAAGGGAAATATCAAATGTAAGAGATAAGCATATCATTTGATTTAGACAATGCTATATAAATCTTCCTATAAATTATTCATCTCTTTTCACGTACTTTAATTTTGTTTTATTGCCAGAATGGATTATCTTCTCATGTCTGAAAGGATTTAAAGACAAATCCATTTGCAGTCAGTACATTACTGTAGGAGGTCTATCTTTTAATTGGGAAAGCAAGATGTGTGTTTATGGTGCTGTAAAACCAATGATCAATGCCACTGTGAAATGCTTACTGGAATGTTTAGGTTAGGAAAGCAGTATTGATTTTGGAGAACAAAAGAAAAGCAGGTTTAGACAGTGGTTTCTGCAGAAGAAAAGATAAGCCAGATAGAATGGATTATTGCAAGATTTATTTACTTTTACATTTGACACAAAGAATTTTAGCTGTGCTTTGTTCAAAAGGCTCAAATTGAATAACAATCTATCTATAAAATGTTGAGTTAAAATAAGACACAGAATGCCTCATACCTCCTTTTGAGTCTTGATGGTAGGATGTGGTTTTATTTGCCCTACATCATTCTTTGGAAGTTTCTTAACTTCAGTTGCAAAAAGCCAGCACTAAACTCACAAATTTATTGAAGACTGTTCAGAGTCAGGCAAATTTACAAATACAAATTAATTGTTATAGTTATTAAGCAAAACCACTTAGATTATACTCCTAAAGAACTAAGTGGGTGGCTCTTCTACGCAAGCTTGGTACAGAGACATTAATGCCAAAAGACTGTTTAACAAAGAGTATGATCCAGCAGAAAACTGGATTATCACTGGCACCCTAGATATTGTATTCAGTACTGGCCTTACACTAATTGGGGTGGGCAACCTCAGGCCCCATAGCAATATGCGCCCTATCAGGGTTTCAGTCCAATCCTCCGGGACTCCTGAAATTCCAATCCTCCTGCTTTTTAAATATATCAGATAGTAAACAAAACAAAAAAGACAAAAATGCTGTGGCACCTTAAATACTGTTATATTTTAATGTTAGCTTTTGTAGATCAAGTCAATTTTTTCAGATATAAGAATGAGACTTCATGGTATTAATTTATACATTGTCCCATGATCAGGTGGATATACAGAGGTACACGGTGGCTGGCAAGTATAAACCCCAAATCAGTGGGGTTTTTTTTCACCTGGAAATGGCCTGGTTGACAATCAGATTTCTTTTTGTGAAGTTTGGTTCTGTGAAGTGGTGAATGGGTCGATGGATGCAAAATAATCATTGTAGCATTACATATTTACTAATGAGTTTACCTTTCGGACCTATGTCTGATGGGGTCGACAGGATTTATACACCTAATGAGGAAATATATCCCTCTGTTAGCTGCAAAGCATCTTCTAAGGGACTAAGGGGGCTGTTGCAGCCCCATTGGAGAAGCAAGATACTGTGTGGATGCAGGGATTGCATCAAACAGCAGCTTTTAAAATGTCACTGTATACGGGCTTGGGAGGGCCAGTGTAGCCAAGCTCTTAATTAAAGGTAACATTTCTCTTTCCCACAATACTGAATAATCACAGATACTCGCCACTCATCTGAGATTAGGGGGAACTACCACATCAATTGGAAGTATTCAGAGTAGTGGAAAGAGTGAGAGACTAGGAGTCTGAAGCTCATGGTTTGAATCCCCAATTAATTCCTTAAACATTTCTTTTACCTTGAAAGACCTTTAGGGTTGTTTCTGACTTGACACATAACTAAATCACTTCCACTGCAGGAAAGGGCAAGAATTCAAAAACTAGCCTCTAAATACACTTCCTCCCCAGATTTTCCTAATGCCTATTGTGTGCACAATAAAGAAAAACGTGTCAGTTGCATCTGAAGAAGTGGATTGAAATCAACCAAGCCTCACACTAAAGTTGTTGGAACTAAACACCTAAAGTTGTTGTTGTTCAGTTGCACAATCAAGTCCAACCCTTTGTGACCCCATGGACCACCGCACACCAGGCTCTGCTGTCAACTGCCATCCTCTATAGCCCACCCAGATCTACGCCCACTGTGTCAATGATACCATCTAGACACCTCATCCTCTGCTGCCCCCTTTTCCTTTTGCCTTCGATTTTTCCTAGTATCAGGGTATCCTCAAGTGAGTCCTCTCTTCTCATTTGGTGACCAGAATACTTGAGCTTCAGTATTTGTCCTGCCAAGGAGCAGTTAGGTTTGATTTCCTTCAGGATTGACTGATTTGATCTCCTTGCAGTCCAGGGAACTCTCAATAGTTGTCTCTAGCATCACAGTTCAAAGGCGTCTATTCTTCTGCGCTCAGCCTTCCATATGGTCCAGCTCTCATACCCATACATTACTACCTTGCAAACCAAAATTCACATAGTCAAGGCAATGGTATTCCTGGTGGTAATGTATGGTTGTGAGAGCTGGACCATAAGGAAAGCTGGGCGCAGAAGAATAGATGCCTTTGAAATGTGGTGTTGGAGGAAAGTTTTGAGAGTCCCTTGGACAGCAAAGAGAATGAATAGGTGGATCTTAGAAGAAATCAACCCTGACTACTCCTTAGGTCAAATAGTAAAGATGAAGCTAAAATACTTTGGACATCAAATGAGAAGAGAGGATTCACTTGAGAAGGCCTTGATGCTGGGAAAGGTGGAGGGCAAAAGAAGAAGGGGCGGCCAAAAATGAGATGGCTAGATGATATTGTAGATGCAGTGGGCACAGAGCTGGGTGGGGTAAGGAAGATGGTAGAGGACAGAGGTGCCTGGCAGTCAATGGTCCATGGGGTAGCAAAGGGTTGGAATCAACTGTGCGACTGAACAACAAAACATTAAGATACAGGAGCTAGTCTTTAAGGTGCCACAATGTTTTTTGTTTCATTTACTCTCTGATGCCCACGATTTTTAACTCCCTTCAGGAAAGAACTTAAAACCTGGCTGGCAGGCCACGTATGGGGTGCAGGTGGAGGGGTGACTTCTGCGGGGTTGCTGGTATAGCGAATCCCAGGACCCTTGGCCCCTGCACCGTTTTTTTAGTGAGTGGGTGGGTAGTTTTTAAAGCAGTTTTAACTATGTTTTTAATTGTGTTTTTATTATGTTGTGAACCGCCCTGAGTTGGCCTTGGCCAAGTGGGCGGTATAGAAACTGAAATAAATAATAAATAAATAAATAAATAAATAAATAAATAAGTGCAGTGGCTCAAGTGCCTAAGATGCTGACTGGGAGGCGGAAGGTCAGCGGTTCGATTCCCGAGTACTGCAGGACGGAATGAGCTCCTGTCTTTGTCCCAGCTCCTGCCAACCTAGCAGTTCGAAAGCAAGAAATTGCAAGTGGATAAATAGGGACCACTTCGGTGGGAAGGTAACAGCGTTCCGTGCGCTCCGGTGTCTAGTCATGCCTGCCACATGGCCACGGAAACGTCTGCAGCAGCAGACAGCGCTGGCTCTTCGGCTTTTGAAAGAGATGAGCACTGTACCCTAGAGTCGGATACTGTTGTGTTCTGTAAAGCTGTGCCTTTAACAATGTACCTAGCCATGTGGTAACAATGTAACCTTTCTGTGTGCAACATTATAACCTTCAGCTGTATCAATGTAAACCTGATAAGGGGACGCGAGCTAGTGACCACTAGATGGCAATAGCGAGCGCCCAGCTCTCATGGCTCAGATTCACCTGGATCAGCAGCGCGGGAAGATTCCCGCCACCTCTTCACCTGGACAAGAAGGGCGTGACCTTCTACGACGTCACGCAGGCAGCAACCAATAGTCTGTCGACGAGCCACATTCAAATGTATAGCCAGCTGTATATATTGAGCTCCCCATCCGCCATTACCACATGTTCCCCCGGATCATCATGCAATAAACCTGTGTTAAGCCAACCCTTCGGCTGTTTCGTTGTCTTTGGTCCCTTACACTAAAGATACGACTGGCTTTCGAGCAAGGGAAACCTTTACCTTTACTAAATAATAAGGAGAAAAATGAGAGAACTTCTAAAAACCAGGAGAAACTCGGAAAATGAGAACATCGTGCAAATATCCATCCACTTCACTTAAAAGGTGAAGCAAATATATGACACTACATATGACACTACATATTCGTTAGGATTGTACAGCGCACATGTGATTATGGGGTACATGAGATTGGGGGGTCTCATAAGATGTAAGTCATAAGCATCAATATTATAACAAAGTCAGGCTTGGACTATCTCGCTTTGTATGTCACGAGTCTTATCTCATATATTTGTTTCAACTGCATTACTGGACTGAATGCACATTTGCACGATATTCTAATTTCCCGAGTTTCACCTGCATTTCCAGCGGCTGCCCGTTTCATCAGTGTATTAATTTAAATTAATATACTGAATTAATTTAAATTAAGCGCTATTAAGATTGCCGTTCTATGGCATCCCTACTGTTTACAATGGGACTTATGACTTGGTCTGGGTTGGTTTTTGGTCGCTGCTCCGGCAGCACAAAGCAAGGGATCCGCCTCCAAGCGGCGTCTCCATCCGGGCGGCTGCAAGCGGGCGAGGAGGCGGCGTTGGTTGTGTTGCCTTCCGGCTCTTCCCGGCGAGCCCAGTTCCTCCGAGCATGGAGCCGACCTTCCCCGGGGCAGCCAGTGGGGAGACTGCCCCGAGGAGCATGCAGTCCTCCTCCGAGAGTGAAGACGCGGAGCGACAGCTCTTTCTCATCAAAGGTTCCGCCGAGGCTTCTCTTCTCTTTACGGGACCGGGCAATGGGTAGATTGCCAAACACTGTCTATACCCGCGATGGCGAAGCTTGGCACTCCAGATGTTCTTGGACTCCAGTTCCCAGAAGCCCAAGCCCCCTCCCTCTGGTGAATCCACATGAAGGGGTTTACTGCGATTCATGCGGCCCGCGCCGCCCTCGTCGCTCCAGGAAGCGGAAGTAAAACGCGCCCGTATGGGCGCGTTTTACTTCCGCTTCCTGGAGCGACGAGGGCGGCGCGGGCCGCATGAATCGCAGTAAACCCCTTCGTGTGGATTCACTGGAGGCTTGGGCTTTGGGAACTGGAGTCCAAGAACATCTGGAGTGCCAAGCTTCGCCATCACGGGACTACGGTACGGTGCTAATCTCTGTTTACAGCCAAAGAGCCAGCACTGTGTATGCAGACATTTCGAATGGCCATGTGGCAGGCATGACTTGACAGTGTGCGGAACGCCGTTCCCTCCCCTCCAGTAAAGTAAAGGTAAAGGTTTCCCTTGCTCGAAAGCCAGTCGTATCCGACTCTAGGGTGCAGTGCTCATCTCTGTTTCTAAGCCGAAGAGCCAGCGCTGTCTGCTTCTGCAGACGTTTCCGTGGTCATGTGGCAGGCATGACACCGGAGCGCACGGAACGCTGTTACCTTCCCACCGAAGTGGTCCCTATTTATCTACTTGCAATTTCTTGCTTTCTAACTGCTAGGTTGGCAGGAGCTGGGACAAAGACGGGAGCTCATTCCATCCTGCAGTACTTGGGAATCGAACCGCTGACCTTCCGCCTCCCAGTCAGCGTCTTAGCTACTTGAGCCACTGCACCTCCAAAAGAGTACTTATTTTCTTGCTTTCAAACAGCTAGGTTGGCAGGAGCCGAGGCAGATGATGGGAAAGCACTCCGTGGTGCAACACTCGGGTCTTGAGCTGCTGGCTCATACCTGTCAAGTTTCGGGAAATTTCTGTCAACCCCCCCGTATTTTACACCCTTTCCTGCCGTTATCCCGTATTAGTTAGACTACAATTAGACTGGAGTTAGACTGGAGGCCAGCTCAGGATAAGCATAGCTGTCCAGCTTTCCCGTTTTGGATGGGAAATTTTCCTTATTTGACAGGTATGTGCTGTTCTGCCTACCTTCCAGTCATCAAGTTTAGTATCTTAACCACTAAGCGACTGCCTAAACCCAGCATAAATTAGCGCACGAGAAAAGCACGAGGAGATGTCGGGTTTGTGTCAACGTGTGGAATAAGGGCAGCGGTAGATGCTTTTTTGCTGCCCCAATATTACGGTAGTTTGTTGGTCCAGATCGTAAAGTTCACTTTTCCTGAGTTAAGAATGACACTGCAGGGCTGGAAGTTAGCAATAGCAATTACACTTATATACCACCCCATAGTGCTTAGTGCACTCTCAGAGTGGTTTGCAAGGTAATTAACATTTTGCCCTCAACATTTCTGGTCGCCATACCTCCAGAAGGATATTATGGAGTTGGAGAAAGTACAGAGGAGGGCAACCAGAATGATTAGGGGACTGGAACACCTTCCTTACCATCTGAGGCTGCAACGGTTGGGCCTTTTCACTCTTGAACGACGGCGTCTAAGAGGTGACCTGATTGAAGTTTATAAAATCATGCATGGTGTGGACAAAGTGGATAAGGAAAAACTGTTTTCCCTATCGCACAACACTAGAACTAGGGGACACTCCATGAAACTTTTGGGTACTAGTTCTCAAACAAATAAGAGAAAGTACTTTTTCACCCAGAGGATTACTGGTCTATGGAACTCCCTGCCAGAAGAAGTGGTGACAGCTGTCAGTCTTGACAGCTTTAAGAAAGGATTAGACAAGTTCATGGAGGACAAGGCTATCAATGGCTATAATTATGGCTACCTAAGGACAACCTCTGGGTTGGAGAGATAGGCAGGATATCTCTCAATGCCATTTCCAGGGAATCCTAAGCAGGTGAAGGCATCTCCTTGGGAATACCCTGAAGGAAATGGTGAGCCACTGTGTGAGACAGAATGCTGGACTGGATTGGCTGTGGCCTGTTCCAGCAAGGCTGTTCTTATGTTCTTATGTTCTTAACATGTTCGGGATTCATTTTACCAGTCTCGGAAGGATTAAATGCCGAAGCAACTTTTTTCCCATCGGGATCGAACACACAACGTTTTGACTGCAGTACAGCAGTTTAACCAGGGCTCTTTTGATTTAAATGTGCTTAGTAGGACTGAGTAGCCCAGATCCTTCACCATTAGGAGTTGGTCAGAAGTATGCATAACTAAATATTTTGCCTGCATATTGTGCTTTCATTCATGGTTCTTACTCAGGGCTGCAACTTGTAGTTGACCCATAGAATCGGAGAATAATTGTCTTGGAAGAGGCTTGTGAGTCCAATCCCCTGCTCAACGCAGGAATCCAAAGCAAACCAAACCTGACAGATGGTTTCCATTATTCTCTTGAAAATGCCTCCAGCGTTGGAGTGCTCACTGCCTCCCAAAGTAATTGGTTCCACTGTTGTACTGTTCTAACAGTAAAGAAGTTTTTCCTATATCAGGCTTCTTCTAATTTGAGTCCGTCCTGCACTCAGGGATGTTTGAGAACACATCCTGCCCCTCCACTTTATAACTACCTTTCAGTTATTTGAAAAGTGTTGTCATATCTCCCCTTTTCTCAAGGCTAAACATGCCCATTCCTTCAGTCTTTCCCCATAAGGCTTAGTTTCCATTCCCCTGATCATCTTTGTTGCCCTTTGAACTTATCCCAGTTTGTTAGCCTCCTTTTTGAAGTGTGGTGTCCTGAATTGGACACAGCACTCAAGATGAAGTATGACCAGTGTTGAATAGTGGGGGACTGGTATCTTGTGGGATTTGAAAAGTATGCTTCTGTTAGTTGTTGTTGTTCAGTCGCACAGTCGATTCCGACCCTTTGCGACCCTATGGACCATTGTTCTCCAGGCGCCTCTGTCCTCCACCATCCCCCTCAGCAATCCCAGTTTTGTGCCCATTGTGTCTACAATACCATCTAGCCATCTCATCTTTGGCCTCCCCCTTCTTCTTTTGCCCTCCACCTTTCCCAACATTAAGGCCTTCTCAAGTGAATCCTCCCTTCTCATTTGATGTCCAAAGTACTTTAGCTTCATCTTTACTATTTGACCTTCCAATGAGCAGTCAGGGTTGATTTCTTCTAAGATTGACCTATTTGTTCTCCTCGCTGTCCAGGGTACTGTCAAAACTCTCCTCCAACACCACATTGCAAAGGCATCTATTCTTCTGTGTTCAGCTTTCCTAATTGTCCAGCTCTCGCATCCGTACATTACCACTGGGAATACCATTGCTTTGACTATTCTAATTTTTGTTTGCAATGTGATGCCTCTGCTTTTCACTGTGTTCCCCAGGTTTCTCATAGCTTGTCTCCCAAGAATCAGTCGCCTTTTTATTTCATGGCTGCACTCCCCATCTGCAGTGATCTTTGATCCTAAGAAAGTAAAATCTGTCACTGCTTCTACTTCTTCCCCGTCTATTTTCCAGGAACTGATCGGGCCTGTTGCCATTATCTTGTTTTCTTGATATTGAGTCTCAAGCCAGCTTTTGCACTCTCCTCCTTCAGCCCAATCAAGAGATTCTTTAGGTCTTCCTCACTTTCTGCCATTAGGGTGGTATCGTCTGCATATCTCAGATTGTTGATGTTTCTCCCAGCAATTTACCAAAAATAGTACTGTATTGGCCTTTTTTTGTTGCCACATCACACTGTTGACTCATATTCAGTTTGTGATCTACAACAATTCCAAGATCCTTCTCGTTTGTAGCATCCCCCATCTTGTAACTGCATTTGCTTTTTTTCTTCCTAGGTTAGAACTTTGCATTTATCCTGATTAAATTTCATTCTGATGTTTGCAGCCCAGTGTTGTGGTACACAGAAAGAGCCTCCTTGAAAATTGTGATATTTTTGAACCACAATCGGGTGTACCCTGGGCAACGGCCAGCTTGTGCCAGCTAATCTTTCTCACACTGAGTCAGGCGAAGTAACTGCAGAATGAACTCACCAAAAGGTGGCTTCATTTTTGCAGTTTCATGTCTGGTCTAGACATGGAAGAAGAAGAAGCCCAGTGTTCAAGCCTATCAAGATATTCTTGAATTTTGTTTCTGTCTTCCAAAGTATTACATATTCCACCGAGTTTGCTGTCATCCACATAATTCAATAAGTATTCCCTGCACTTCCTCATCCAAGTCATGAATAAAGATATTGAAAAGCACTGGGCCCAGGGCCCCATTATTTACCTCCTTCCTGTTGGACTGCAGTGGCTTAAGTGGCTAAGACGCTGACTGGGAGGTGGAAGGTCAGCAGTTCAATTCCCGAGTACTGCAGGACGGAATGAGCTCCCGTCTTTGTCCCAGCTCCTGCCAACCCAGCAGTTAGAAAGTAGATAAATAGGGACCACTTCGGTAGAATGGTAACAGCGTTCTGTGCACTCCGATGTCTAGTCATGCCTGCCACATGACCATGGAAATGTCTGCAGAAGCAGACATCACTGGCTCTTCGGCTTTGAAACAGAGATGAGCACTGTTGTGTTCTAATGGTTTTACCTTCCACATGAATTACAATGTATCTGAGCCAATGTAACCTTGCCTATAGCAACAATGTAACCTTCAGCTGTACCATATAAACCCTGTAATAGGACGCGAGCTAATGACCACCAGCTGGCAGCAGCGAGCGTCCAAGCTCTCTTGGTCCGAACTCATCAAAGGCAACAGCGCGGGAAGCTTTCCCGCCACCACCTACACCTGGACAAGAAGGGCGTGACCCACAATGACGTCACGCAGACAGTAGCCAATGGGCTACCATGGCACCACGTTCAAATGTATCCCTACTGTATATAAAGAGCTATCGATCCGCCATTACCTCATGTTCCCTCTGTCCACGATGCAATAAACCTGAGTTAACCCAGCCCGAGGCTGTGTCCTGTGTCTTAGTTTCATACACTAAATTGGCGACGAAGGTGGGATCATGGATCCCCAAGGAGCAGCCAGGGCACAGAGCGGGTTCAACATCACCAAACCGCAAGACTGGGAGTTGTTTGAGATGGACTTCCATGCGGCGCTGGTGGAACTCAAAGTCAAGGAAGACGATGAGGAGAGGAAGAGGGCCATCCTCACCCGCATGCTTGGGATGGAGACCAAGCGGACGCTGGTGGGCATCATCGCTCCGAAGAAGGTGAGCGAATTTAAAGCGGACGACATCATGAAGCTGCTTCGGGAGCGCTTCCAACCCTCGAGGGCGATGTTTCCCGCTCGGAGCGCGTTTTGGAGGCGAGTCCAAGCGCCGGACGAGTCGGTCGAGACATTCGTGGCCGCCATGAGGGTAGCCGCCGCCCCCTGCAAATGGGGCAACATCCTAGAAATGGCCCTCAGGGACGGCGTGCTGTGTGGCCTGAAAGACAAGGAGGTGCAGCGCAGCTTGATGAATAAGGAGCCGCCACCAACGCTGGCAGAGGTCGTCGAGGCCGCGGAGGCCGCAGAGTCCACGAATGCTGGAGTGGACGAGATGCACCAGTGGCGTGAGTGGCGTCCCAGAGCCGGTAAAGCGGAAAAATCGGTGCACGCAACTCAACGGGCCTCAAAGTCGTCTTCGGAAGGCAGCGACGGCGAGGAGATCCAGAAGGTCCGAAAGGGGGGGCGCCGCTGCGATGGTTGCGGAGCGGCCCATGAGCGTGCGAGGTGCCCATTTAGAAAGGCCGAATGCTACACCTGCGGCCGTCGGGGGCACATCGCCAAGGCATGCAGAAAACGGAAGGAGGGCCGGAGGCAGTCACCGGACCGTTCGACCAGACCGGACCGTTCAGCGAGGCCCAAAGATGGCGTCCAGACCACGAGGAAGCAGGACGGCGTGGGCCGCGTCTCGGACAGCAGCGAGGACGACGTCCCAGTGCTCAGTGTGTCCGCGGAACAGTCCCATTATTTCGTTGAGGTACTAGTACAAGGGGCCCCTATCAGGATGGAGATTGACTCGGGGTCCTCCTATTCCATAATTCCCCAGAAAGAGTTCTTGAAAATCGACCCCCACGTGCGGCCCAAACTTAAAACATTGAGGTCCACGCTACGAGATGTGCAGGGGAACAGCATTCCGGTGTTGGGGGTCGGGAAATTTCGGGTTGAGTTTAAGAGACACTCTGCGGAGCTGCCCCTAGTTGTCCTCAAGGGGGGGAGTTGTAGCCTCCTAGGGACACAGTGGTTCCAGCCTTTAGGCCTGTTTATAGGGGGAGTACATGCAGTGGGGGTGGACCCAATACAAGCGGTGTGCGATGCGCATCCCGCCGTTTTTGAAAAAGGACTTGGAAAATTCAAGGGACCCCCTGTAGCTTTCGACCTAGACCCGGAGGTCCGCCCGATAAGACTCAAACCGCGCAGGGTGCCCTTCGCACTAAAGGACAAAATAGAGGCGGAACTGGACAAATTGGTGGGCCAGGGGATTCTTATTCCTGTTGATTCCGCGGAGTGGGAAACTCCAATTGTAACAGCTCTGAAGGCTAACGGGGAGGTGCGCATTTGCGCTGATTATAAGTGTACAATTAACAAGGCGATCCGCCCTAACGCATACCCGGTGCCGGTGGTCAGCCACCTTTTGGCCAGGCTAAATGGGGGAAAGTGTTTCGCTAAGCTCGACCTGGCACAAGCCTATCAGCAGCTTCCCGTAACACCCGCCACGGCCGCGGCACAAACGATAGTCACTCATAAAGGAGCGTTCCAGGTGTCGCGTTTACAGTTCGGCGTGAACTCGGCACCCGGCCTTTTCCAGTCGCTTGTGGAACGCCTCCTGAAGGGGCTGGAGGGGGTGTTGCCTTATTTTGATGACGTATTAATAACTGGGGGGAGTGAGGCCGAACTGGCAAAGAGATTGGACAAAGTACTAACGGTGTTCGAGAAAGCGGGGCTGAGACTGAGGAAGGACAAATGTGTTTTTTTCGAAACCGAGGTCGAGTTCTTAGGGTTCAGGATTACACCCGAGGGTATCAAGCCATCCAAATCCAAAGTAGTAGCCATCAAAAAGGCCCCTCGCCCCACATCCAAAACCGAGCTACAGTCATTCCTGGGGCTCCTCAATTTTTACCATACATTCCTTCCGCGGAAGGCGTCCGTGGCCGAACCGCTCCATCGGTTGCTTAAGAAAGAGGAGACTTGGATGTGGGGTGACGAGCACGAGAGGGCCTTCAAAGAATTAAAGCAACTCTTGACCTCTGACGCAATTCTAACGCATTTCGACCCCAAACGGCCGGTGATCCTAGTCTGTGATGCATCACCGGTGGGGGTGGGGGCAGTACTTTGCCACGTGTTGGATGACGGAAGAGAGGCCCCGGTTGCATTTTATTCAAGGTCCCTGTCCCAGGCAGAGCGAAATTACGCACAAACCGACAGGGAGGCATTGGCAATTGTAGCGGGGACCAAAAAGTTTCACGATTTTTTGTATGGCCGCCCGTTCAAAATCGTGACGGATCACAAGCCCCTGTTAGGGATTTTCACGGCAAGCAAGCCCACCCCGCAGATCCTATCACCGAGAATGCTGCGATGGGCCATTTTTCTCAACGCTTACCAACACGAGTTGGTGTACCGGCCCGGAAAAGAGATCAGCCATGCTGATGCACTTTCGAGATCCCCTTTGCCCTTGTCGGACGACCAGAAGGCTAGAGTAGGAAGAGACCGCCAGGTGTTACTAATTGAGGTTTTAGATGCACCCCCAATTGTACCAGCCGATATTGCGAGGGCGACAGGCAAGGACAGGACACTCGAAAAAGTCAGCTCATGGGTACAAAAGGGGTGGCCGGCATCGTCCCCAAGCACGGAATTCGACCCATTCTTTCGGAAAAAGCTAGAGTTGTCCCTAGAAAGGGGGTGCCTATTGTGGGGCCAACGGGTGGTGGTTCCTGCAGCCATGCGGCCGAGGGTGCTCAAACTGCTGCACGTCAGCCACCCGGGCATCGTTCGTTCGAAAGCGCTGGCCCGCAGTTACTTCTGGTGGCCACAGCTGGACGCGGACATCGAGCACATGGTCGGCACTTGTGAGGCATGCCAGGGATCCCGACCAGAGGCGGCCCGCCTCCCGCATAGGGAATGGGACACAGCAAGGGGGCCGTGGTCCAGAGTACATGTAGATTTCGCTGGCCCATTCCGAGGAACCATGTTTCTCCTGGTGGTGGATGCGTTCTCCAAGTGGCTGGAGGTTATCCCAGTAAAGAGCACGTCCTCCGCCACAACAATTAGCCAGCTACGGAGGGTCTTTTCCACGTTCGGTTTACCCGACACTTTAGTCAGCGATAACGCGAGTTGCTTCACCTCCTCGGAGTTCGAGGCATTCATGGGAGCAAACGCCATTCGGCATGTCACATCCGCGCCGTTTCACCCGGCCACGAACGGCCAAGTGGAACGGTTGGTGCGTACAACAAAGGATGCGTTGCGGCGCATGGGCCCGGGGGACCTAAATCACCAAGTATGTCAGTTCTTGTTAGCGTATAGGGTGACCCCCTTAGCGTCGGGTTACTCGCCGGCAGAACTCTTGATGCGGCGAAAACTGACCACACTTCTGACCAGGCTGGACCCGACGAGAGTCGAGGATAAAGGAAAAAACATAGGATTGGCAGTCTCGAAAGGGTTCGCCGCCGGCGACCTTGTTTACTGCAGGAACTATGCAAGCGCAGGGCCAGCCTGGGTGCCAGGAACGATAGTAGAACAAACAGGGCCAGTGTCATATCGGGTGGAAACGAGCACCGGTCTCCTCTGGAGGAGACACGCTGACCAACTGAGGCGCCGAGTGAGTGAAGGGCCGGTCAGTGGGGCACAGCAACAGGATTCAGCGATAGGGTTCTCCCCCACCCGTTTAGCCCAAGGGGGAGAAAATGAGGGACATCAGTCCGAATCCGGGGGGGAAAGCAGTGATCCCGACTCATATCCTTTTGATACCCCAGTTCTATCAGAGCCCGGGGGGAGGGAAAAGGAATGTGCGGCCGCCGCCGCGTCCCCCGAATGTAATTTTGATTTTGATTCTGGTCTTGCGAGCCGGGGGGGTTTTCAGGAGTGTTCCCCCACCCTTCCAAGCGAGAAGAGGGGTTTTTCGTTAGCCCCCAGTGCCCCCGGTTCTTCCCCGAGAAAGAGCATACCCCCCAACAACGCCGTGGAGCCGCGGCAAGTCACTAACAAGTCTCCCTCTCAAATTACAGGGCAGGAAACCAGGGGACAAAGAGGAGGTAGCAAACCCGGGGAAAGGCAGCCCGCATCGAGACCCCAGCGTGTTCGAAATAAACCATCTTGGCTGAGAGACTTTGTCTCCTAAGGGGGGGGAGTGTGTTGAAGTGTGGGCTCGAGACATTGTCTCGTCCTAGGGGGGAGGGGTGTTGTGTTCTAATGGTTTTACCTTCCACATGAATTACAATGTATCTGAGCCAATGTAACCTTGCCTATAGCAACAATGTAACCTTCAGCTGTACCATATAAACCCTGTAATAGGACGCGAGCTAATGACCACCAGCTGGCAGCAGCGAGCGTCCAAGCTCTCTTGGTCCGAACTCATCAAAGGCAACAGCGCGGGAAGCTTTCCCGCCACCACCTACACCTGGACAAGAAGGGCGTGACCCACAATGACGTCACGCAGACAGTAGCCAATGGGCTACCATGGCACCACGTTCAAATGTATCCCTACTGTATATAAAGAGCTATCGATCCGCCATTACCTCATGTTCCCTCTGTCCACGATGCAATAAACCTGAGTTAACCCAGCCCGAGGCTGTGTCCTGTGTCTTAGTTTCATACACTAAAAGCACTGAACCCTATAGTCGGATACGACTGGCTTTCAAGGAAGGAAAACCTTTACCTGTTGGAGAAGGAGCCATTGATAAGTACTTTCTAAGTACAATTCTGTAACCAGTTTTATATCCATTTGACAGTTGTTCCATGCAGCCAACACTTAGCTTGTTAATC
Source organism: Bradypodion pumilum (assembly GCA_035047305.1). Classification (NCBI taxonomy): domain Eukaryota; kingdom Metazoa; phylum Chordata; class Lepidosauria; order Squamata; family Chamaeleonidae; genus Bradypodion; species Bradypodion pumilum. The sequence goes on from JAWDJD010000001.1 coordinate 98,550,017, forward strand.
AAAATATGGGACACTTTGTTGCTGAAATCAAGATATATTATGCCCATCACATTGTCGCCATCTATCATGGTGGTTACGCGATTAAAAAAAAGATATAAGATTCGTTTGGCAGGATTTGTTCTTGACAAATCCATGTTGGCTTCTTGTTATTATCGTATTGTTTTCAAGGCACTTGCAGAATGACTGCTTTATTGTCTATGCTGGAATTTTCTCTGTGATTGATGTCAGGCAGATTGATCTGTAGTTCCCTGGCTCTCCCCCCCCCCTTTCTTTTTTCTTTTTTTAAATAGGGACATTAGGTCTCCTCTAATCATCCTGCCCTTCCACCATGATTTCAAGAAAATAGCAGACAGTGGTTCTGGGATCTCTTCAGCCAGTTCGTTCAGTATTCTTGGATGCAGTTCATCAGACTTTGTTGATCTGAGCCCATTTAAAGTAATATTCCTTGACTAGAGTATTTGTTTCTCAATCTCTATCTGCAATACTCCCTCTCCCTTTGTACTTCACATTTGTCTGGATGGTCGTATACTGTAGTGCTTTTTGAGAAAAGAGAGCTGAAGTAAAAACGGAGCATTTCTGCCTTTTCTTTGTCATGTTTTATCATTTTCCCACCCCCTTTGAGTAGCTGAGCCACTGCTTCTTTTCTCTGTCTTTTGCTACTTATTTACCTGAAAAATGCCTTTTTGTTTGTTTTAGCATCTCAGTTTGTTCTCAACTTTTTCCTCCCTAACATCATCCCTGCAATTACTTGTTACTTGTCTCTACTGTTCCTTTGTAGCCTGACCTTCCACTTCCTGAATGTGTATTTTTTTAGCTCCTCTCTGAGCTTTTTGTGGAGCTACATTGGTCGTTTGTTGTTGTTGTTGTTGCTGCTGTCTCCCACCTTTCTTTCTTGTTGGAATTATTTGGAGTAGTGCCTTTAGAATTTCCTTTTTTAGAAACTCCTTTTCTCGACAGGATTTCCTGTCATGGGGACTTTACCTATTGTTGTTCTGACTTTGTAAAAATTAGATTTCCTAAGTCTAGCCTATATGGGCTGCTATACTCTACTTTTTCCCCTTTGAAATCAAGAACTCAAGTAGAACATGCTCACTTTCCCCCAGAGTTCCTCTTTTTGCCACTTCTTACACCGTCATGTGTAGATTAGTCATAGGTTAAGATACATTAAAATATTGGTTGAAGAAGGGTGGACTTTGTTGTGCAGTATTGTACTATGAGTGTGTGGCAAAATGCCCAGAAGTAGAATGGAATCGAAATATACCACTGCACGGCAATCAAGTAAATGGAGGAAATATGGATTTCTGCTTTCTGCCAGATGTTGTATATGAAAAGTGATTTCTGTATAGGAGTTTCACTTAATATGTAGGTTCTGTGGACAAATAGGCACCTGGCCATTTCAAACAGAGGATGCAGGAACTGCCCCCTAGACAGATTTATATATTTCCCTAGTCAATTCCTGGAAAACTTTCCAAGGCTATGTTCTTAAACTTCAAACTGCTTTTCAATGAATTAACAGAAGAGTTGGATAGCTGGATAAAAAAAAAACAACAACTTTGATTTTGGTAACACCAGTTAACTATACCACAAACTGCCTATCTTCTCCAAGTACTACAATTACAATTTAAAGATGCATTATTCAGCAACTGGCAAGGATCATAAATGATCTTATAAATGCAAGAAAATGTTCTAAACTTCCCAACCCTGTAGCATATTGCATTTTGAAAATGGGGAATTGTGGAATACCCCAGTTCAAGATCTATTACTCTTCTTTTCATCTCAGACAATTAATAAGAATAACGACAGATGATGAAGTAGATTCATAGGTACATTTAGAAACACCACTATTAAATCCAGAATTAACATGTCCATTGTGTATACAAGCTGATTCTTATTACTATTGATGTTGCTCTGTATTGATATATTGTATTTTGTGGTTACTGTAATGTAATTTGTGGTTGATTTTTTGTATTGAACCTGTTTGTACATTTATTGTATTTACATGTTGTAAGCCGCTTTGAGTGGCACTTGTGTCAGGAAAGCGGGATAGAAATTAAACGTAATAATAATAATTACTGAATGGTACACTTCTCTTATTGGATTTATCTAATCTGGTTCTTAAAATGTCCAACCCCATATTAAAGAATATATTCACAATCTGGATACATTATTTTTATAAATTAATAACTTCCCCTTTACCACTTAAACTATTCCTTGTCATTCCCTATTTTTTTAAAAAATGTATGCTTTAATAAATGGAGAAATAAGGTTCTCTACAGATTTATTGCAAACATCCTCATGACTAATATTAAGACCAGCAACAGAGGAAATAAATCCCATGTGGAACAGGTTCCACAATTCATAGCAATCCAACAGGTACAGACTAAGGTATCCTAGCTAGTTCTTCAGTTTGAAGTCTTACTGTTGATAGCAGCTGAGAGACCCGAGAGGCCTAGCCTTTCTAAACAAGGGGTGCTCAAACTATGGCCTGTGGGCCAGATCATTATGTCTGATTGCCATAAACAACACATGGTCCAAGCATGTGGGTACTTCAGTTCAAAATATTGGGATGGGAGTCTATCCCCCCTCCCCCCCCCGAAACATAAGCCACTTCTGCCCGTTACCTTAGATAGAAATAATGTTCCCAAGCTCATACCCAGAAATGGTTTATATCCAGGACACATGTTGGATAGCCACTCAGTGCAATTTATAAAATGAGCCAGATACTGTATTGTGATCTCAAGATGTAGTGCTCAACAGATTTTAGCACATCTTAGCTTCATAGCCTTTCCCTTCCTCTGGAGTGTATTGACTGTATGTAATTTCAAATTCAAACAACATTTTAATCATTTCTTTCTCTACAGTAAAAGGAGTCCAATTATTCATTTACATTTGTATTTATTTTGTTTGCAGGTGGAATTTTTCTTTCTACTGTTGCCACTGCAGGAATTTTAGCAGGTTTTGGTACAACACTTGCTGTGGCTAAGAAGAAAAGCCCCAACTGGTTTAATAAGGTTTGTTTTGAATTTCTTCTTGGTTAATAATGTTAACTCTATTATGTTGTTATTGTCTCTTGTAGGGGAATATTCCTTGGAAGAAAGAGATATTGTTCCCTCTAAAATGTGATAACTTGATCATAAGTGCAAAATAGTATTGGGGTTAAAATCAGTGTGCGTTGTGGTTTGTTTAATGTTAGAAATAAGATTTTAATTTTAAAACATAAATTATTGGACTTCTTTTTAAAATAATCTGTTTTTAAAAGTGAATCAGATTGTAGTTAATGCAACAGAGTAACATAATGTGCCCTTAAGGTCATAAAAGAAACCTTGCCATGTAAAGATAGCAACTAATAAACACGTGACTAAAATCTTTCCTGTAAAATAGTGGCTTCCCCAACCACTTGCATCAATGAGACCTTTTCTTCTATGCTGAAGTCCAGGGGGGGGGGGGGAGGCCAAAATGGTTTTTCTAGTGAGCTGTTTATCACTTGTCTTGAAGGGCTAAATTGGTTTTACACACATCATATGATAGAAAATTAGTTCTATAAACAGCAGCTTATCTGAGCATGTTATCTCTCATGTACAAACTCTCTTGAACTAATAAACCCAGATCAAATCTTCAATTATCTTCAATTAAGCCTTTTAAAAACTTTTCATTCTCACTCAGCATTTTATATAAATACTGTATTCCCATTATGTATCTCCTTGAAAACACACACTTTTCGATAATAGAGAGTAGGAAGAATGTCTTCCTTAGAGTCTTTTATGTAGCAAAATTAGCTTTGATATTTTACAAAGGATCTGAAGATTTGTGGAAGGTTCACGAAAGATAGGACAGATAATAAAGGCAAGTATCCAGTTGGGCTTGTTTGCTGATGCAATTCTCTGTCCCTCCCCAATAGGGCTGATAATTTACAGTATCTTCAAAATGTGTTGAACAGATTTTTTTGGGCAATGTAGAAGACTGTGGAGAGAAGGCCAAGGAAGTCTGCTGATATGATGTTGGATTTCAGCCAAATCCTGTGGAAGCATAAATACAATGTTAGCATGATAGACTTATGTTAGAATAACCTTGCAGGAATCTGTTAGAAATCGGTATCACTCTAATGCAATTGAAATTGAGCAGAGATCTTTAAAAGAAAGGTAAAGGTTGCTCTTGCTCGAAAGCCAGTTATATCCGACTTTAGGGTTCAGTGCTCATCTCTGTTTCGTAGCCAAAGAACCAGCGCTGTCTGCGTCTGCAGACGTTTCCGTGGACACATGGTAGGAAATTATGACAGCTTTAATGAGGTTCTGGGGGGGAAAATCTCATAAATATGAAAAAAAATCAAAATACAAGATCCAAACTTTATATGCAACTTCAGCATATTCCTAGTTTTAGTTTGCAACAGGGAGTATATATTTCCTGGTGACTTTACTCACAGGTTGCAATGACCTGTCTGGAGAATGGCCTTTAGAAGAGGAGCGTCCAGGGTAACCTCCCTAAGCAGGAGGGAACATGGGCAGAAGAGAGGCTGGCATCCCTATCCAACAGACACAGAAGACGGAGGCAGAGCCTATCACTTTCCAGAGAGAACCCACCAGCACTTCTAGGTGATGAGTGCTCTGGAGAGGGTTAAGTTGTAAGCCCAAGGAAAACTCAAATGTCTCAAAGTGCTGGACAAAGAGGCTCAATGTAGTGGAAGCAACTCCATGTGTAACAGATATTTGAGTAACAACAACTAGATAAGGGAGGTGCCTGCTCCACAGCCAGCGAAATACAATTTCAGGCCAAACCAAGACCAAAAGCCAAGTTGAATGAAGCCCTTGCCTACCCCTTTGCTTCTTTTCCTGATTGATATTGGGGCTGACTTGCTTCTGGCTACACTCTGTTTGGATTGTTGCCTATGTGTATGAATGATTTATAGAGTAACTCTGAACTAAGGCTACTCTCTTTACATCATCTGTTGAACACTGGTGACATCTTAGTGTGCCCTGACTCTGGTTGGTCGAGAACCTACTTCAGAGATCTTAGCTCCTTGGTTGCTAGCACCTGCGAATGAAGGCCAGAGCGCCAACACCAAGGCATCTTTGTGATGGGATTGGGCAGGAGAAAACTTAGGCTTCATTGGGAAGTGGAGCCGTCAGAGTCCTTTCTCTACAGCCAACAGTTTAGGATCCTTCTCAAAAGGTTTTGAGACTTTTGATTTCCCTTCCCTTGCTTTTCATCACATTCTGTCTTTAAAATATTAACAAAAATGAATGCTGGATTTAACATGAATGATCGCCAGGAGTAAAAAGCTCAATCCTGTTAAAGGACTTTGCTTTGCCACTTGGTTGCCATGGGAACACACAGCCCCGATCCAGTTGGTGTTTTGACTAAATATGGTACAAGCGTTAGTTTTAACCAGTATAAATGTGTTCATCTCCTGTTTTGGATGTGCATGTTCAAAGATCTCATTCTTTCAAAAAGAATGTAAGTGTTTAGGGAACGATGCTTTACACAGTCATATGGAACAAGGATAACCATTTTTCTGACTGTGTTTATGTATATGCATTTAGAAAATCTGTCCCCTTTCACTAAGCAATTAAAACGCTTATTTTAGGGTATGCTTGCCACAGCAACTTTGCCAGAGAGTGGTTCATCCCTAGCCTTCCGTGCCTTGGGATGGGGTTCACTGTACGCCTGGTGTGGAGTGGGACTCATCAGTTTTGCTGTCTGGAAAGTTTTGGGTGTTCACAGTGTAAGTACCATTACTTCTTCTTCTTCTTCCGTATCTGAATCTGAATATAGACAATCATCATGGCGATGAGCCATGAAGACTGTCCTGAGAATATAAGTGGCCTTTCATCTGCCTTCCACATCGCAGCATGACCCCCGTACCACTGATCCAGTTCCACAAGTCATTTCTGGTCCTGAGCCCTTTTGACATGCAAAGTCCTCATCATCCCCAGGCCAGTATTAATGAAGCTGCTGCCCTCCATCAAGGTGGATTCAAGTGGGATTTAATCCATTTAGGGGCCATCACCCCTGCGGACTTCGGCACCCAAGGCCGTTAGTCCTCAGGGTGGTCAGGTTAGTTGCTGCTGCCTGACATGGGGTTGAGTCACTGGCAGTATGGTCTACTCTATTACCATAGCAGGATAACCTGGCCAAAATGCTAAGTACCAATACTATACTTTCCAAATTGTAGTTTAGTGGTTAGGAATTTCAGGAAATATATAAACTTTCATTTCCAAGAGAGAGAAAAAACCTTTAACTTTCATACCAGGTAGCACTCTTGCATAATCCCATTAGCCATTCCACTCCATAAATAGCATGTTACTAGTGTTTTGGAAGAATAAAAATGAAACATATTTTAATAGTGTAAAGAATTACCGTATTTTCCGGCGTATAAGACGACTGGGCGTATAAGACGACCCCCAACTTTTCCAGTTAAAATATAGAGTTTGGAATATACTTGCCATATAAGACTACCTCTCTTCCAATGCACACCAAATAAAAATTAACCCACACTCAACCCGAAGACGCGCAGCCCTCCGAGTCGAATGGGCAGGTTCTGGTGGAGAGCCAATCCACGCTCACGTTCTCCTCCTCGAGGTACAGGAAGATGTGTGCAGCTTGCTTCCCCTTGCTTCATACTCCCCGCACAGAGCAGGGACTCGGCCGCGGCACCCCCCACCATATGCGCCGGACGTATGAAGCAAGGGGAAACAAGCTGCAGTTAAGTATCTGTCCTATAAGACGACCCCCAACTTTGGCACAGATTTTTCAGGGTTAAAAAGTAGTCTTATACGCCAGAAAATACAGTATGTGTAGCACAGATGTATACCACATCTACAGTTGATTTGTACTTGGGAAAAGAAGATATTCTTAGGTTCAGAAATTTTTGTTGGGTTTAGTCATAGGTATACAGGTTTAGTGGGTTGGTTGTTTTCCATTATTTAGGGCAGGGGTGCCCAAACTATGGCCTGTGGACCAGATCTGGCCCCCGACACTAATTCATCCGGTCCACACCACCCTTGCCATTCACAGAAGAGGAAGTAAAACACACCCATGCATGTGCAGAATGTTGCCGTAAATGCACCCGCGGCTGTCGAAAAAGCATTCTGCACATGCGCGGGTATGTTTTGCTTCCGGTGGGAGGAACCACGTAACTGGCCCACTGAACCATGTGACTGGCCTGTGGCCCGAAATGTTTGGGCACCCCTGATTTAGGGAATCAAAAAGTGCATCTCACCTCTTGGGATGAGATTTAGATAAAAGTAGGATGTACTGTATCATTGCTAAAGTGTTTTGAGTGAGAGGCGTTTGCTCTGTGGGCTGCAATTCCTTACCTTTGGGGTATAACTCATAAATGTTTGTTGTAAACCGAAGATTTTTCCTTTGGAAGTTCCCCTGCTTTTTAGAACATAGGAAAGCATAGATATCCCTATTGGGGAAATAAAATTGGCCATGTAAGACACTTTTAAAATAAAGGCAGTTTTATAAATAATCAGCGCAGTCAGTCAACAGCAACATAACACCTTTGACTTATGATTCAAAGCATGCCAAGTTATCCCAACCCGGTCTATATATATTTCTATAAAAGAATGCTTACTCAAAAAAGAGTGAGTTATTAATTTAAACCTTTCTCTTAAAAAATTAGGTTGTGAATGCCAAAACCTCCACTCCATATGATGTTGCTCACAACTTTTGTCTCTGGCAAAGTCATTTTAAGATCAGGTGTGTTGCAACAGAAGCTGCAGAGGGGAGTTAGAAAACCAGTTTTGCAAATACTGGATACCTTTTGTTGTTGTTTTTGTTGTTGAACACCAACTCACAGAAGCCCACTCCCACTGTGTCTGGGATTCTGGGAGTCCAAAAGCCAACTTTTTAAAAAACAATATCTGTGTTTTTCACTCTATACTGCCTGGTTAGTACATGTAAAGACTTAAAGCTTTCAGAATTGGCAGTACTGTGACTTAGAACTGCACCATTAATGAACAACAGCCATAGTCAAAAGGTTGCCATTCCCAGACCTATTGTGTAGTGGCGGGATTCATTTTTTTTACTACCTACTCTGTGGGCGTGGTATGGTGGGCGTGGCCAGGAAAAAAACCCTGCGCTGCACCTGAATTAGGACTACTTTATTTCAAAACTTGGATGGGTGGGGGGCCAGTTGGAATTTCTGCTACCAGTTTTGGCGAACTGGTGCGAACCTGCTGAATCCCACCACTGCTATTGTGGCCTTTAACCACACTTTTTGGCTATTCTATTATAGGTATTGAAAAGAACAAAGAATAAAACAGCTTTGCAGATCTTGTCACAAATCAGAGCTACCTGTATGTGGGATGAATGCAGTAACTGAGAATTACATTTAAATTGAGGTGTAGTCTTTCCACTAATAGCCAAGTTTCAGCCAAGGGTCTGAGCTGGCTTATGTCTCCTGTATGGTAGCATGAAGTAAGGGGAGCTACTTTATTTCAACAGACATTTGATATTCTTAATAAAATATTTTAGTTGTCTGGTTATTTTATAAGTAATGTTGTTACTTTATATTAGAATGTATTTCTTGTGTACTTATGTGTACAAGCTCTGCAACTGCAGCTTATTAATTAGTTGCAATTTGTTGTTACGACTGACACAACTCACCACATAATTTGCACAATTTCACTTATTCTGGAGTAAAATCCCAGAGGATTATTGCTGTGAAGACCAGCACTGAATGCCTGAACAAGAGAAGAGAAAAATTAAAATGATAACCATGCCAATCAATTAAATTTCAAAATCTTTAATTGACATAAACTATGTCGGTCAAGTCGTACCACTGGTACAAACTTTTAATACTAAATAGAAGCGTGCTGCATGTTCTGGGTGTCATGCACAGGTTTGGCTCTTTAGGATCATTGTTATGATGCTAGACAAAATTCTGTTCTCATTAAATGCCCTTTATTGTAAACGTATAGTTCACCCTTGCTCAAAAGCCAGTCATATCTGACTCTAGGGTTCAGTGCTTATCTCTGTTTATAGCCAAAGAGCCAGTGCTGACTGTGTCTACAGATGTTTTCATGGACATGTCGCAGGCATGCCTAAACACCGGAGTGCACTGTTTACAATTACCTTCCCAGCAAAGTGGTACCTATTTATCTACTTGCTTTCGAACTGCTAGATTGGCAGGAGCTGGAAGAGAGACGGACGCTTACTCCGTTGTGCAGCACTCAAGTCTCGAACTGCTGACCTGCCGCCCTTCCAGTCATCAAGCTCAGCATCTTAACCACTAAGCCACCACAGTCCTTGCCGTTTCTTTCAAGCAAGGGAACTCTTCATTAAATGGCATAACAAAAGCAAGGAGTGAATGTGAAGGCAGGTTTAGGCCATCTGCAGATAACAGTTCTAAAACAGGATCCTTTACTGAGCCACAGCGACATCTGCTGGCAGGAGAGGAGTCAAGCTTTACGAATTCCAAACCAGAAAACATTTACATGTATGCTTGACTGGTTTATCGTATGATCTATTATTTTTCCTCAATGATGCCTTTTTAAAATCAGTATGCTAATGGGAAAGTACATAAACTGTCATAAGATTTCTGATTTGATCTGTATACAGTAAAACCCCTACTTATGTAAAAAGTCAGTTCTGTAGGCTTTTGCTTTCATCGTTTTTTTATGTAACTTGAAGCAAACCCTTGGTAAAAAAATTTTTTTACGTAACTTGAAGCAAACCCACAGGAAAAATGAAATTTTTATGTAAATCGAAGCAAACCCATAGGGAAATGAATTTTTATGCAACTCAAAGCAAACCCATAGGAAAAATGATTTTTTTATGTAACTCAAAGCAAACCCATAGGAAATCGTGTTACATAAATTTATATAAATTGAGACATTTATGTAAATCAGGACATGGTTTTAGTACAAAATCAGTATGTAAGTCGAATTTTATGTAACTCGGGGCATTTGTAAGTCGGGGTTTTACTGTATACACATATTGCAGGCGCTACATGTTAGATGCACAGTCTTCTGTTGTTGCTTTTCTTCAACACAAGAGGCACCACTTTTTCATCTATACATAAAATGGTAGTACTATATGTGCACACATGCAGGAGATGGTAACAGCATATTGATAACCACACAGTTGTATAGATATGCATACTAGAGAACTAGATGGATCAGCTGAAAAATGGTACTCCTCTAGTTTTAGCATGGCTACTGGCCATATTAAGGACTGGTGGCTTAGTGATTAAGATGCTGAACTTGACGACTGGAAGGTTGGCAGGTCAGCAGTTCGAGACCCGAGTGCTGCACAACAGAGTGAACTTCTGTCTCTGTCCCAATTCTTGCTAACCTAGCAGCTCGAAAGCAAAAAATGGCAAGTTGATGAATAGGTACCACTTTGGTAGGAAAGTAACAACATTCCCTGTGCATTCCCGGTGTCTAGTCATGCCCACCACATGACCATGGAAATGTCTGCAGTCACAGACATTTGGGCTGTAAATGGGAGACGAGCACTGCACCCTAGAGTTGGATATGACCGGCTTTCGAGCAAGGGCAACCTTTACCTTTACCCACTGGTCATATTTGAAAGAGGAGTCTGGGAACCATCGTTCAAAACAATAAAAAAATGGGGCTTTGACTACCATATGACTAGTGGTAGACAAAGTTGCATCTATCACCTGATAACAGGTAAAGTGGGCACATGCCAAGTCTCTTGGATCTTATCTCTTAGTTCCTTTACCCTCACGCCCTGCTGTGGTGGTACTGCTGTTTATGCCCACATAGGAAGTGTAAGAAACAGATCCTTCTCTACTCTGATCTGCTGGTATAGACTTAAAAATAAATAGAAAAGAATCACAGTTCATAACGTCAAAATCTGAAGAAACCATTTATCTCTAGAATCAGATTGCGTCCATTTTCGTTTTCCTTCTGGCTTGCTATCAGTCAGGCTCTGTTTAAACTCTGTATTTGTGGCTTCTGTATACAGTCAAAAGGACAGGGTCATTATGTTCAACAAAGACCACATTTTATCAAGAGGGAAGGGGAGAGAGATTTGCTACATAAGAGTTCTCCTGTCTTGAGTCAGCAGATGAGGCGAAATATCTTGTAGGCTTTCTGGAATAATTATAGGCTAATTGCAAATATCCTCATGAATCAGTCACTTGGAAGGAACGTATCAAATGACGACAGCCTATGTGCTGGTTTTAAATTCAGATTGTCATACAAGGATAATAGCTACATTATGTCAACAGAAAGAACACTTGATAGAAATGTGTAATCGTTTTCTAGTGATTACCGTTGAAATGTGGTAATGTATTTTTAGCCAGAGGTAACAAGGAATGCAATTTTATATTTAATTAAAACTGCAGTTGCAGTGCCTCCCAGACATGGGGAGATAACTTTGCCTGTTCACCACTTCTAGCTATTTTTGTTTTTGTTTTTACAGTGAAAGGAAACAATAAAGACAATTTATGCTTTCATAATTTGTAGTGAACTATGGCAATGAACAAGCAACGTGAACTGAGTAATAAAAACGTTTTTGCTCCTTGTTTCCTCTATAAACACAGTTTTATGACTTCTCAGAACAGACATTGAGTCTTAATTCATAGCAAGAATGACTTATAAAATATTTGTGCTTTTAAAAGAAAATGATATGCTGTTAGTACTGCATATGTAGCTGGTAAATGCAAACCAACCCGCCTCAAACCTGTGGGCAGGGATTATGATCTGTAATCTTTGTGACATAATTCCTACCCACTTTTTGCATATACCTTGATGTTTAGAAACGTTAGGAATTATGAGTAACTGATCGGTCACTGAAGTATGTGATGAGGCATGTGCAGTTGGTTGTGTAGTTAGGCACACAACCAGGCATGTTACCAAAATGCACTATGGCACTGCATTATTGGTGCAATTAGTTGCAGGAAGTTATGGAAATCTTATGTGCGCACCCATGGGGTTCTGGCCATTTAGTTAAAATATGCATATTCTTGCTTAATTTGGTAAAGCTAGAACATTTTTCAACAAATAGAGAAATACAAAAAAAGATACGTAAAACAACATACCACCATTTTTGAAATTTGTTCTTAAACTCAAAGGCTTGGTCTTGATCCAGTCTTTCATATATAGAGAGGATGTCACCAGTAGACCTGTCTTCCATGAATATGTCACTTATTCCTTTAATTTACAAACTAATAACCATGTTGGTATATTTCAGCATGTTGAAAAAAGAAATACAGTAAAGGCAAAATAAGTAAAGCTCTTCAAAGACTGACAGTTTTATTTCAGTGTAGATTTTTATGGGTCAAAATCCACTTCAGACACAGGCAGTGAGAATTCATGCCCCCTATATATTGGTCAGAACATGAATCTCACCAAAATAGAAGAAATATAGAGGGCATGTATTGTAGTCCTGTGTTTGAGGGAATGGATTTTAACCCATGAAAGCTTGTACTGAAATAAGACTGCCAATCTATACCACATCTTATACTTCCACCTTACTTTGTTGGAGCTTGTAGTTTATTGAAGCTGTTTCCCCTCCATTTCACTCTTTTTTGTGTTTAAAGGAACAGGTCCAACCCAGCCGACTTCAGATGTAAACAAAGTATGTACAGTAAAACCCCGACTTACATATGCCTTGAGTTACATAAAATTCGACTTATATAATGATTTTGTGCTAAAACCATGTCCCAATTTACATGATTTCCTATACGTTTGCTTTGAGTTATGTAAAAATTCATTTTCCTATGGGTTTGCTTCGATTTGCATAAAAATTTCATTTTTCCTATAAATTTGCTTCGAGTTACATAAAAAAATTTAAGCAAAAGCCTACGGAACAGACGTTTTCATAAGTAGGGGTTTTACTGTATATTAAATATTCATGGCTCTTTCATCATGTCTAGTTTGCCCTCTAGAAACCCAGGTTGCCCTCTAGAAGCCCTGTACTTAAACTAATCTCTAGAATAATGCTTTTCTGATGGTAGCCTATTTTTATCTCTATAGCCTGTTATTTCTCATGCTCTGATAACTGATGTGGGTGTTATCTTATGTGATAACTGATAAGTGATGTGGATGTTATCTTATGTGAGGGAGGCAGAGGACGAAATACATAATTATAATTTCCTTATAAGTTACTAGTGAATAATTTAATTTAATGTAATTTTCACATTTCTGTAGCCACCCTGCTCACAAGGACTCTGGGTGGCTTACAATACTAAAAAAAAAACCAACACAGATAAAAATCCAAAATGCCAAAAGGTATGTAGATAGATAGTCAGTCTATGTATTGGTGAAAGGGAAAAGAGTAAAGCCAGAAAAAGATGTTCAAGGAGGCAAATATACAAATTGAATGACATGGGAAACACTTAATGGGTTTACAAGTCCCACAGGTGGAGGGGGCATGTAAAGAATTATATTGTAATATGTGTATGTTTGTTTATTTTTTTGTGTTGCAATTCTTTCTCTTTTTTTTGTACAGCATTTTTATTTTTAAAATAAATAAATAGAATCCAAAATATCACGACATTATATCTAACAGCCAGTTGGATTGAGGAGGGGGAGCAGAGGTGATCAACCTATTGGTTTTGGGGACCTCACATTGCCCACCTCTTTTGTGGTGCTTTGATAAACGCCAAGTTTTTCAAATTTAACAGAGAGCTCCTTCTTTCATCTAAATGTACTAAAGATCAGAGGAGAGCTGGTAAATCAGTTTTTACTATCAGTGTGATACAAAGAATCTTGCCCTCTTTTCAAAAGGAAACAAAACATAAGCAGTTTTTAGTGCATCACCAGGTCTGCTTGAGGGCACGTCATGCATCTGAGTCTGTGTTTATTTCGAAATAATTCTCAGGGGGGGGGGGGGGGGAATCATTGTGTTATTTCATAAAATTCCAGCTTTTAAAAATAGAATCACAGAGTAATGTTGTTGGAAGAGGCCTATAAGGCCCATAAACCCAACCACACTATTCAATACTTCAATTGCCTTTTCCCTTGAAGTTTTATGGGGAGTGGGGAGAGAACAAAGATTACATGGGGTAATGTTTTGACTGTCTCCCTAAAGCCATATGCTAAAAGGAAATACATACAAAAAGGTTTTCTTGTAGGTATGGAACTCTGTTCTAAAGTTAAACTAAATCCAAGTTTGAAAACATTCCCTTTGGGACATAGCATTCAACTGCTTTAGTTAAACAGATATGGATTTATTTGAAAATAGTCTGAATCATGAGAATCAGTTTGAATATTTTTGTTGTCACACACCCTTTGCTTGCTTGGTCATTTGTTCAATCAATCAATCAATCACTTTATTACGGTCTATGACCAGCACAGTAAAATGAGAGGTAAAATTTTAGTTTTAGGAAAAAGGAGCTGAAATAATAGAACAAATTAAAAACGAAATGGAATGCTAAAAAATTATCAAGATTTAAGTTGGCTGCTGCAGAGTTTCACAGGATAAAGAAAATATTATGGTGTTTTTTTTACCGTTTTGACAGTTGATTAGTGGACATTTTGTCAGTGGCAATGTGGAATGAACCATGCTTTTAGGACCCTTTATTTTGCCCACCGATGCAGAATCATTAGGTTAAGATGAGAAAATAACTGAGATTTTGAACTCTTATGGATTACTTAACATGGTAAGGATCCACGATGCCCCTTTTAGGGCAACCCCCTTCACCGACAGTTTGAAGTAGAATGCCAAGTTTTGTACCTGTGTTTTCCCACAAAGAAAATCACTGAGAGTAATCATTTCTTTCCCTCAGTTAGGCAGTGTAAAGAAAATAAAAGTTCTGCCAAGTAAAATCCCCTTCTGAGAGTTTCTGTCAGATGTCAGATGTACTGAAATGTTAAGTCAGAGGCTACAAATATTCCACATAAGCCTAAGCCAAGAAACACTGAGTTCAAGATCAACATCCATGTTTGGGTTTGTGAGGAATAGCAGAGAACCTACCGTATTTTCCGGCGTATAAGACGACTGGGCGTATAAGACAACCCCCAACTTTTCCAGTTAAAATATAGAGTTTGGAATATACTTGCCATATAAGACTACCTCTCTTCCAATGCACACCAAATAAAAATTAACCCACACTCAACCCGAAGACGCGCAGCCCTCCGAGTCGAATGGGCAGGTTCTGGTGGAGAGCCAATCCATGCTCACATTCTCCTCCTCGAGGTACAGGAAGATGTGTGCAGCTTGTTTCCCCTTGCTTCATACTCCCCGCACAGAGCAGGGACTCTGCCGTGGCACCCCCCACCATATGCGCCGGACATATGAAGCAAGGAGAAACGAGCTGCAGTTAAGTACCTGTCCTATAAGACGACCCCCGACTTTGGCAAAGATTTTTCGGGGTTAAAAAGTATTCTTATACTCCAGAAAATACAGTACTTCTCTGTCCTAATAGCCTCCTCAACCTTCCTATCTTCCTTCTTGCTGCCACTCCGTCTAAACCAGCATTTCCCAACCTTTGGTTTTTGGACTTCAATTCCCAGTAGCCTAAGTCAATTTCCCAAAGGACTGATCAACCAATTTACTGTGGGGTGTGGGCCACACATTGGGAACCACGGTGAGGTGTGGGCCACACTTTGGGAACCACTGATCTAAACAGAGTTAGGAGGAAGGCAAGGAAGAGTAGCATCTACTCATGTTCCTCACTCCTAGTGACGAGCCATTTGGACTGGACTGAAGAAGGAAAAAAGGGAAAGGTGATGGAGGGCCAACTGAGGGCAAACATCCAAGGACACCCTTAAAATGTAGACCCTGCAGTGACAACATTAGAACGGGTTCTGTTATGCTAAAGCAGGTGGAGAAAATGGCCTCCATAATGTTTTCGAACTGTAACTCTCATTCACAGCCTTAGCAAGTGACAAGGACAGTGGGAGGTGTAATGCCAACAATTTTAGAAGTTCTCCATCCATGCACTAGAGTAGGAGAGAAATGGCCTATGTTAGAGTGACAGAAGAGAAGACATTCAGCATTAAAGACAGCAATTGCTTAGCTTCTGTTCAAGAATAATAAATCGGTCATATTTGAAGCTCAAAATAGCATCTTACTATTGAAACCCCCCCAAAAAAACCAACAACAAAAAATCAACAAAGATGACTTTTTATTAGGATTGCAGGGAGATATACTTCCTATATAGTCTAGTCATGCCTACCACATGGCCATGGATATGTCTGCAGCTACAAGTAGCACTTGCTCTTTGGCTGTAAACAAAGATGGGCACCATACCCTAGAGTCAGATATGACTGACTTTCGAGCAAGGGCGACTTTTACCTTTGTATTTTCTATTCCCTTCTCACAAGATATTAATTTCATATGGGCTGTGTGGAAAGCTTTAAATAGACTGTGTGCAGGGGTAGGAAGATCAAGGGCTAATCTGAGAAAGTGGAGTTTCCTTGTAGATAACAGCCTGTGTGAATGCGGAGAAGTACAAGCTATCTCCCATATGATACAATGCACACAATGCCCCTCAATATGCACTAAGGAGGACCTTACGTTGGCAAGAGGAAATGCTGTTGAAGTGGCCCGATATTGGACAGATGTCATTTAGCCCTTTTAAATTCTATTTTATTTTAAGATGTGTTAATTTTAGCTTTATATGTTATTATATGCTGGTGGTGCATCTGACACAAATAAAGAAAATAATTTCATATTTTTGTTTATATTTTTTAATCTTAATAACCTCTCTTTTGTCATGAAATTCAAGGTGGCACATTCTCCTTGTTCTAGCATTTTTACCATTCATGTAATGATTTGCTTTAAACAAGCTACAATGGAACCTCATACAACAATCGCCCCGTATAACAAATAGGATTCCGAGGAAATGGCGTCCCGCATAACAATTTTCCCTATGGAAAAAACGTACAATTTTTCAATGGGGAAAAAATCATTTTACGATGCATCCCATAGGGAAAATCGCTATACGATGCATGTATCGCATAGCAATTTTTTCGTACAACAACGAGCCCCATGGAACGGATTAAAATCATAGTATGAGGTACCACTGTATTTACATAATTTGTATTCACAATTACCATGGTTAACGCTAACCAGGTTTCCTAATGAACTCCTTGGGAATAAGGGTGAAAAGCAAAGTGTGCATATATTATATGCTCAAGTGGCTAAGATGCTGACTGGAAGGCGTGAGGTCAGCACTACAATCCGAGTACTGCAGGATGGAATGACCTCCCGTCTTTGTCCCAGCTCCTTCCAACCTAGCAGTTCGAAAGCAAGAAATTGCAAGTAGATAAATAGGGACCACTTCGGTGGGAAGGTAAACAGCGTTCCGTGCGCTCCAGTGTCTTGTCATGCCTGCCACATGACCATGGAAATGTCTGCAGAAGCAGACATCACTGGCTCTTCGGCTTTGAAACAGAGATGAGCACTGAACCCTAGAGTCGGTTATGACTGGCTTTCGATCAAGGGAAACCTTTACTATATGCTTCAGAGTTTTATTTCACTCAAAAATATTTCTTTGATTTAGCTAATATTTTGATATGTGGATATGGTGGTACTAACTATTTTTTATCTCTACTCTTTCTTGTAGATGGATGAATTTCGGAACAAAATGCAATCGCTTTTCCCATCAATTCCCAAAAAAGCAGTGCAGCCTGTTGAATGGGATGAGATTTTGAAATCCAAATGAACAAGACGTGGAAGAATGAATATTGAACATTTTCAGAATGTATAAGAATGAAATATACATGGAAATATTACATTCGAAAGAGCAGGCAGAAAAGGCTAATTATAGTTGTTGCTTGAATGCACAAGAGCCTGTAGTTTAAAAAGAACAGCAGTACTTAATCATTTGACTATTGTTGTAAGCTGAAGGGAGAACTCCGTATGTGTCCTAAAACAAAGAGACAGATTTCAACAGTTATCATTTCAGTAGCTTACATGCATTCTTTAGAAGAAATTGTAACTTGGAGACAACAAGGTGCCATTCACCTGTTTGTTGAAGGTTGAAAGCTACCACCACCTCGAAGCTGTTGGTTAGTGACTCCCTGTTTATTACAGTACAATACAATAATGTACATAAGGGTGTCATGGTGGGTAAAGCAGCCCAAACATTAAACGCCAGCCTCTCTCTACTGGATTTGAACCAGCCATCAGAAGCCAAAGTGATTAAAAGTCCCTGTTGTAATAAAAATGTGAGTTCGTGGTTCATTTCTGACTTTAGGCAGAGTTCAGTTAGCCAGAGGGAAAGAATTAACAATACTCTATATATTTGTTTTAATACCAAAACAAAGGGTGATCAGATTGCTGTAAGGCAGGGGTTCTCAACTTATGGCCCATGGGCTGGATCTGGCCCACGCCGTCATTCCCACTGCCATCCTTTTCCCCTCCGCATGGCTTGGCATGTCCCCACAAGACCCTTTATTTTGACCTCTTTCAAGACTACCTTCTTGTTCTACAGCAGACTGGATTCAAGAAATTGCTGGTCCCTCTCTCATTCTGCTACTGCACTGCATCAGCTGTTTACCTATTCTTGGCCATAAGAATAGTGTTATATTGTGTGTATTGTGCATCCAGAGCAATAATTAAAGCAAAGCAACCAGGTTCTGCATCAAAAGGTGCCAAATTTAAAGGAGGCAGCAACTGCCTGTCCTATGCTGAAGCTGCATGTAGCCAAAGCCAGGGGCTTACTCATATCAGAGAACAAAGCAGTGGTCCTCCATGTGACCCTCTAGATTCCTGAGAGGGAAAAAAAATCCTTAGCTACATGCCATCAAGAAAACAGCAGAAAGCAACCACCAAACTTTCCAAATCAATGAGCTCACTTCTCCACACAGCGACACACCCTTTTTCTAAACGGTGGTTGCAAGGGGAGACTGAGGCATGATGGAAAGGGTTTTGTTGTTCAGTCGCATAGTCGATTCCAACCCTTTGCGACCCCATGGACCATTGCCCACCAGGGACCTCTGTCCTCCACCATCCTCAACCTGCCCAGCTCTGTGCCCATTGCGTCTACAATATTATCTAGCCATCTCATTTTTGGGCGTCCCCTTCTCTTTTGCCCTCCACCTTTCCCAGCATCAAGGTTTTCTCAAGTGAATCCTCTCTTCTCATTTGATTTCCAAAGTACTTCAGCTTCATCTTTACTATTTGACCTTCTAAGAAACAGTCAGGGTTGATTTCTTCTAAGATCAACCTATTCGTTCTCCTCACTGTCCAGGGGACTCTCAAAACTCTCCTCCAACACCACATTTCAAAGGCATCTATTCTTCTGCGCTCAGCTTTCCTAATGGTCCAGCTCTCACAACCATACATTATCACCAGGAATACCATTGCTTTGACTATGCGAATTTTTGTTTGCAAGGTGATGTTTCTACTTTTGACTATTTTCCCCCAGGTTTCTCATAGCTTGTCTCCCCAGAATGGAAAGGGTAGTCTCTGAGATTATTTTGAAGTGTAGGCAACTTCGTGGATTACCCGTCTCAGCATACCTTCCTTCTGAGGCTCACCCCTTGGGTCTGGCTATCTCCTTGGGAATGTTGTTCAACAGAAAGAGTGAGGAAGTATGGTGGTTGCCTCTTCTTTTCCCCCTAGCAGTGTATATTGGTGGTTTGGGGGTTATTTTTAGTTTGCCCTATATACCAAAACTGCTAGTTACAGCTCTGTTTGCATCCCCTTCCTTTCTCTGAGACAGCTTGAGGAGAGCTTATAACTATGAACACCTCACTCTGTAGCGCAATTGCAGAGGAATTTTACCTACAGTACTTTACAACTCTGTCTTTGTAAATAGATTTTAGGGTGTTTTTGTGAATCTGCAGTTTATCCAGTTCCTGTGTGGAGGGAAAATGTATTTGTCTCCTTGCAAAACAGGTCCATGTGAGTGCTCCAGATGAGGGTGCTTTATTATCTTGATATAATGGACTGAATTATTTACTGTGAACTAATATTATGGGCTTCAAAGGGCCTATTTTGAAGTAAGGAGTTTGAAAATTATCACTGTACCACTTAAAGAAAGCAACAATCATTCCTACAGTTGATTCTCTTAATTAGAATGTTGCCTTTCTGATCATAGGACTTATTTGTGGAATTTTTGACATGCAATTAAAAAAACAACGCTGTGGGATAATTATATGGTGGTAGAGTATCACAGCAACAGAAACACATATCTTAATTTTGTTCTCAAAAGCAGTTTGAGAAAACGGATGGTTGTTTTGTGAGATCTACTTCTTCCTCTGTTTTTCTCCCCTAGCAAAGTGTGATGATGATGATAGTGACTCCAGCTTCCTACAAACTGTTCCTTTCATTTCTAATCTTGCTAATACTGCTTTGATACAATATATTCTAGAACCAAATCCCAGTATGAGATCAAAATTCTGCAAGAGGGTGTTGAAAATTACATGCATTGATTGTGCTAAAATAATGTACACACATTATATATAACTGTGTAATGCTGCATTAAAAATGCAATGTAAATACCATGGAAATAAAGTGGCACAGGACTCATTTGCATGCTAGCACTCACATACACTCGCTTGTTCGTTTTTGGCAGTCTCTCTCTGCCGTTTGTCACCTTTCAATCTTTGTATCTGTTTTATATTTCTTATTCAGCATTATTTACATGTGTGGCATTCATACTTTCAGATTGCTTTTCCAGAGTAAAGGCAAATACAAACAAGAAAATGGATCCAGGATTATCAGAGTAGGGATCATTGACAGGTCTGAGAGATGGAGTCTCTGTCCCACTACCCTCTATGGGTTGTACGGCTTGTTATGGGAACGTGCGAAAGCTCCTTACTTTTCTTAAAAGTTACTGTATGCCAAGTTAGATCACTTGTATCTTGTTTGTCTCCACTCTGACTCTCTGTAGTTTAACTCTCCCATGCTCTGCTAAATGCTTTCACTGCCAGCACGAGCCAGTCATTAGTGCATACTTAACATAACAATAGGCCTGCCGACCTGCTCAAGGGAGCTTGGGTAGGAATTCGTCAGGAAAGGGCCATCTCATTCAGATGATGCCACTGATAACCAACTGCAAATCTGCAGCTGTATCGGAATTCTCTTATCAGTACAGATGTCTAGATGTCTAAGTTATGTCATAATTTGAGTTCCAACGAGAGGTGTCAGAGGCCAGAAAACTGTATTTAAACTCCGGGTTTCTAGACCTCAGAGAGCACTTTTCCCAATGCCATGGGGGAAATGCTGCCACACCTTTTTCTAAGATGCCTAAGCTACGGACTTAGTCTCTGCGCTGATGCGGGCACAAGATGCCCATAGCTTAGATCAGAATTTTATTTCTAAAATGCTTATTGCTTTGCTTTACTTTTGTATCCAGTACTTTATTTCATGTAGCTTATTAGACTTTTTGGATGAAATATTCCGCATACTCTGTTTACTTATTACTTTAAAATAAAATGCTGCTAAAGAAAACCTCATAGCATTATTCCTCTGAGAGGAGGAAATTAGCAGGGACCAGAGAGGCCTTTTTCTCAAGTCCTACTTGCAGGGGATGCACCTCAGAGGCGAGAGGAAGATTTCAAGGTTTCCTTTTCCTGAGGCTGGAGTGTTATCTACACAAACTTTAGGTTTGGCTTCTTCAAGACCCCCAAGAGGCCAACCAGGTCCCTGCCCTTTATCTGATTGGGGAGGTGGCTAAGGAAGGGTCCTTGCCCAGACCACACCTGTTAATTTGAGATGTCACCATTTTAATAACCAGTTTGATCTGGACATCCGGAGGTCTGTTAGAGGAGCAGCTTGGCTTGCTGTATCAGAAAACCTCAGGCGTGCTGTAAATCTAAAGGCCAGGTTAATGATCCTCCTTTGCTACGCTTGCCCAAGACATGGCTATGGCACCAAATTTTGATGGAATGCTACTTTGGGCAAGAGTGGAGAATGCAAGCGCGGCGCCAAAATGGCCGCCGCGCTCTTTGCGGGCCCCCCCACCGGACGAAGGCATCCGGGTAGTTAGGGTGTGTGGCCAGCACCCTTATATAAGGGGCGGCCACGAGGCAGCCGAGCTGCCATTTTGCGAAGCGACGGAGCGGAGAAGTTTTTCCCTCTTACCTCCGTCGCTCTTGCCTTTCATCGGGAAGCCTCTGGCTGCTAATTTTCTTGACTTTTTCCGGCTTCCCATTGGTTAGCTGCTATGCCCTCTAAGAAGAAGGCGACTGCGAACACGGCTCGTGCTGCACGGAGGCGCCAGCCGGGTCGGAGGACCGCGGCTGCGCCTCCCCAGCAGCCTCCTTTACCTGAGCCCACCGGGACCGGTGGGATGGGGTTAATTGCCCCTTGGCCCGAGGCGGGGTGTCCGCGTACCGGCCCAGCAGGGGCCGTGGCCCCCGGCCCGCAAGCAGTGGCCACTGCCTCTGGCATGGCCCATTCTGCGCGGCCTTCTTCCAGTGGTGCGCAGCTTCCTGCGGGGGGTTTCAGCCATGGGGGGTGGCTGGGTTCCCTCCCCTGGCAGGGTACCCCCCCGGCCCTGCAGGGGCCGGGCCTGGGGTCGTGGCCGTATATGGGCCCCGGGGTCCAGGGACCTGGACTGGCGCCTGCAGCCAGTGGGCCGGCCGGCCCTTTGCCCCCACTGGGCTTAGGGGGCTACGTTAATGTTGAGGCCCTTCTGGCACGCGTTGCGGCCCTCGAGGCATCCCTCGCGAGGGTTAACCACCCGGGGGTGCCTTTTGGGGTGCAGGTTGATCCTTGGTCTGCCGGTCAGTGGCAGGCGGCAGAACGGGTCGAGCTGCCCGAGGCGCGTGGGCCGGCCTCGGCCACTGCCTCGCAGCTCCCCACTCAACAGGCTGATGCTGGTCAGGCCCCGTCGACGAGCTCAATTGCGGTCGTGAGCTCCGACGCCCCCAGCGGGCTGGAACCCCCGGTGGGGGCGGCCCGTGGGGGTGCAGCATGTGAGTATGCGGTTCAATCTAGTGCACCCACACACCTAACCACGTTGGGGGGGCATTCCAGTGGCCGTGGCCTCGCACGGGTGGTGCGACGGTTCAGTCACCGACGTCCCACCGGGTGACTTCACCTCTCACCCAGGGTCCCGTTTTGGGTGGTACCTCTTACTCAGTCGGGAATGTGTTAGGGGTGGCCGGGTTGGTCCAGGCTCCTTTCCAGATCCCCGTGGTTCCCACCGTGCCGGTGTCGGCATTGCCGACAGCGGGGTATTCCTTGCCCCTGGGGGACCATTTGGCCCAGGCCACCAAAGAGAAGATCTGGCGTGGGGAGTATGTGGACATCTTCTCCCTTCTTAACAGAGAGCCCACCAAAGAGGAGAGAGAGGGGCAGGATGAAAAGGATAAGGAACAGGCACGTCGTCGTAAGCCGCCGCGTACGTGGGCCAACTGGTTGCCGGCGTACCTCATATACATGGCGGTCTACCTCAGGGCCCGGCCGGATTTGGCAATTCCAATGGTCCAGTATTTGGACAACATTTACCGGGCGATGGTCGACTTCCCGGGCCCGTCGTGGTTGGCTTATGACGAGGAATTCCGTATGCGGATTCCCCTGCACCCTGAGATGAGGTGGGACGAGCCCTGCCAGAAGCTGTGGCTTCTGTACATGACTCCCACGCGCCCTGCGCCTGGGGAAAGGTACCATTGTGGACATGCAGTCCAGCGAGCGGCCCCAGCACAGACACCCCGCCAGGTGGCGGGGCAGGGGGTTCCAGCCCGCCTGCTGTGCTGGACTTTCTCGTCCAATGGTTCCTGCAGTAGGAAGAATTGCCGGTACAGGCATGAGTGTCCCTCTTGCGCTGGCCCCCATGCGGCCTCCGCCTGCCCCAGGCCCGGAGGGATGCGGGGCAAAGGTAGGGGCGGACAAGGGGCTGGCAAGACTGCCGCAGAGGGAGCTGGTCCACCGAAAGGCCCCCTCCCCAATTAATGTGGACATGTTGGAGCGTTGGCTTGCATCGTACCCGAGGGAGGCAGATGCGGTTTACTTGCTTCAAGGTTTTCGACTGGGGTTCCGTATCCCTTTTCTGGGTGATAGGTCCCCCCAAGATGCCCCCAACCTTTTGTCCCTTAAGGGGAGGGAGGAGGTGGCTGCCGCCAGCATTTCTAAGGAGGTTGATGCGGGCAGGGTCGCTGGCCCTTTCCCTGCACCCCCGTTCCCCAACCTTAAAGTGTCACCCTTGGGCTTGGTGCCCAAGAAGTCACCGGGCGAGTTCCGCCTGATCCATCACTTGTCCTACCCAGCCGGCCGATCGGTCAATGATGCTATCCCTGATGACCTTTGCTCAGTCAGGTATACATCTTTTGACCAAGCGCTGCGCATGGTGCGCTCATGTGGCCCGGGTGCGCTGTTGGCTAAGTGCGACATTAAGTCTGCCTTTCGCCTCCTGCCGGTTCACCCGGGTGACTTTGAGTTGCTGGGTTTTAAGTTCCGGGGTGGATATTATTTCGATAAGGCCATGCCTTTTGGCTATTCCATATCATGCTCAGCCTTCGAGCGTTTTAGCACCTTCCTACAGTGGGCTTTTGTCCGCAGGTCTGGGTCCCGGTCTGTAGCCCATTACCTGGATGATTTTTTATTCGGGGTGAACGGGGCTGGGACATGTGCACATGTCTCCTCAACACATTTCAGACGCTAATGGAGGAACTTGGTGTCCCTTTAGCGCCCGAAAAGACCGAGGGCCCATCTACACAGCTAGTTTTCCTGGGGGTGGAGATTGACACGGTAGCGCAGGCTTCTAGGTTACCAAGGGATAAGGTGTCAAGGATAGTGGCCCTTATCTCGGACTTGCTTGCTAAACGCAAGGCATCACTGCGGGAACTGCAGGTGCTGCATGGTCACCTCAATTTCGCTTGCAGGGTGGTCGCACCGGGCAGGGCATTTGCTCGGCGCTTGTGCGACGGCATGACAGGCTTATCCAGGCCCCACCATAGGGTGAGACTAACCCAGGGCATTAAGGCAGATATGCTTATCTGGCTCCAGTTCCTGAGGGAGTTCAATGGGGTGTCATTTTGGAGGTCTGACCTTCTGGCTTCCCCTCGTTTCCAGATACAGTCCGATGCCTCTGGGTCCCTGGGTTATGGGATGTACTTCAATGGGAAGTGGGCCTATGGTGGGTGGCCACCAGCCTGGTCAGGTACGGGTCGCCTGCGTGATCTTACGTATCTGGAATTTTTTCCCATCCTGGCCTTGATGCTATGGGGTGAGGAGTGGGCCAACTCGGTCGTTCATTTCTGGTGTGACAATGCGGCCGTTGTCCACATTGTCAACTCACAGACTTCCAAATCACCCAGGGTCATGGACCTGGTGCGCCAGTTTGTATTGCGCAGCCTGCGCCTTAATGTGCTGTTCCGGGCCAGGCATGTCCCGGGGGTCAATAATGATATCGCTGACGCTTTGTCCCGCCTGCAGATCTCCCGGTTCCGCGCCTTGGCCCCGGATGCGGAGGAATTTCCCTCGCCACTCCTGGACGAGATATGGACCCTTGGCAGGGAGAGGTGAACCGGGCGATCGGCATGTCACTAGCGCCACGCACGCGTAAGGCGTATCAACACGCATTCAATTCTTTCAGAGCATTCTGTGCCCAATTCCGGCTGCCAGATACCTGGCCGATCCCGGTGGCCCATATACTTCAATTCATGGTTGACCTGCATTCCCAGGGCCTTGCACCTCGCACCATAGCATCCAGGCTGTCAGCGCTGGCTTTTATGGCCAAAGTAGGCGGACATGCGGACAGTACCTCTGACTTCCGTGTGAGACACGTTTTGGAGGGGTGGGTGCGGGAGCTTGGGCGTAGCCCGGACGACCGCCACCCAATTTCCCCAGGGGTTCTTACCCATCTGGCACGGGGCTGGCAGGACCTATGTTTTGATAGGTATGAGGCAGCCCTGTTTCATGCGGCTACAACGGTGGCCTTTTTTGGAGCGCTCCGCATCAGCGAGCTTGTGATGCTGTCTAAGGCGGATGCAAGTCGGAGGGCACTGGAACTCGAAGATGTCTATGTGGCCAAAGACTGGGCTCAGTTGAGGATACGCTCCTCTAAGACGGATCAGCATGGCATAGGCAGTGGAGTAAGACTGCTACGGTGTTCTTTGGCAGACATCTGTCCGGTTGGTGCCCTACAGGAGTTCCTTGCACTGCGTGGCACGCACCAAGGCCCATTTTTCTGTCACCAAGATGGGTCTCCCCTTACTAAATTTCAATTTTGGAAGGTGACCGGCAAAGCGCTGGCCGGTGTTGGCCTCCCAGGGGCCCGTTACGGCACCCATTCCTTCAGAATAGGGGCGGTTTCCACGGCGGCTGCTTTTGGGTACTCCGGGGCTGAGATATGCCGTATGGGGAGGTGGGGATCGCAATGTTTTCAATTTTATGTCCGCCCTCTTTCACCGTGAGTACCAGTCGAGTCACCGCACCTTTTCTCTTCCCTCGTTTTTTCCTTGACAGACCCTGGGTGTCGTATTACGCCGGTGACAGTATGGCTGGTGGGCCATAGCTACGTGCACAGGGCAGCGCGTTACGCTGCGGCGACAGAGTGGGGACCCCGACTGGGACTAGGTGCATACGCAAGTCTCACATGGTATGGTAAGCCCGGGATGTTGTGGCGGGAGCTGTTGCCATTCCTTTTCTCGGGCCCAAATGCTGACCCGCCTGACATCCTGATCATACACCTTGGGGGCAATGATTTAGGTCGGGTCACCGGCCTATCGCTGAAGCATGCGATTTGCGGCGACCTTGCCTACCTGCATTACATGTGGCCCGCCACAACCCTCGTTTGGTCAGACATGGTTCGACCTCCAGGCCCTTGACCGTGCTAGATGCATGGTAAACAGGGCTGTTGCCCGGTTCATTGTCGACAGGGGTTGGGGGCGGGTCAGTCGTCACCCCGCCATTAGTCTGCAAAATTATGACCTTTACGCAGGGGATGGGGTCCATCTGTCGCGAGGAGGTATGGACCTCCTGTTGGGTGATTGGCGAGCAGGCCTGTTGACCGAGCTGACGGTCTGGGGGGGGCATCGAGCCTTCTTTGAAGCCCCTCCGTGTGGCGGGTAGCACTGGTAAGGTAAACATTTATGACCCACAGGTATCCGGCAGGTTCGCAATTGACTGGACAACACTAGACAGGCATAAGTTGGTTAAACGTTGTCCGGTCAACGACGAACCAGGCGACGGGGTGATGGCTACAGCTAGACAGCATGCATCACCCCGTGATTTTACGGATACGCGTCAGAGGGTGGGGTCATTAGTTAGATATTGACTACGGTCAACAATTTGTTTGTTGTCAACAAACAAATTGATACAAATAGATACATTGTAACAATTGCCGTTGGCAATTTTGGGTGGTACCTTACCAGTGTTACTTCGGCCTGCTTGCCTTAAGAATTATAATTGGTCAATTACCAATAGAAATTTATAATTCGGACTAGGGCATGAATCAATAAATGTGGCCCAATGCCGTTATCCACTTTCATCGGTGTCTGAGTCCTTTATTGGGGGGTGCGCCTGCAATGCAAGCGTGGCGCCAAAATGGCCACTGCGCTCTTTGCGGCCCCCCCCACCGGACGAAGGCATCCGGGTAGTTAGGGGGTGTGGCCAGCACCCTTATATAAGGGGCGGCCACGAGGCAGCCGAGCTGCCATTTTGCGAAGCAACGGAGCGGAGAAGTTTTTCCCCTCCACCCCCTCCCTAGTTAACAGTGTGATATTTTGGTCGCTTCGGGGCCGGGTGGGAATTTTTGGCTGGGACTCACAATTGGCTCTTGGGTCCTGGTTTTTTCGCCCATCCCACACTGTTGCTATGGTTTGATATAGGGGTTTTTCTGTTGCTGCTGTTGACTTTGGTCACATGGGCGGGTAGCACTGGTAAGGTAAACATTTATGACCCACAGGTATCCAGCAGGTTCGCAATTGACTGGACAACACTAGACAGGCATAAGTTGGTTAAACGTTGTCCGGTCAACGACGAACCAGGCGACGGGGTGATGGCTACAGCTAGACAGCATGCATCACCCCGTGATTTTACGGATACGCGTCAGAGGGTGGGGTCATTAGTTAGATATTGACTACGGTCAACAATTTGTTTGTTGTCAACAAACAAATTGATACAAATAGATACATTGTAACAATTGCCGTTGGCAATTTTGGGTGGTACCTTACCAGTGTTACTTCGGCCTGCTTGCCTTAAGAATTATAATTGGTCAATTACCAATAGAAATTTATAATTCGGACTAGGGCATGAATCAATAAATGTGGCCCAATGCCGTTATCCACTTTCATCGGTGTCTGAGTCCTTTATTGGGGGGTGCGCCTGCAAAACCTTTATTAAAACAGGCATGACAGGATTAATTTGAAGGGCTTTCTCCATTTGTTCCCATCAATTCTGTGATGTGCTCAACCACCCAATTTCAGTGGCTTTGAGAATTTAGGGCAGAGGCTTCAGACCCACACATGGACTGCAGCCTATTTTTCATCCACCTCTGCATTAATTAGACTAGTAAAAGTAGAAAGCTAGCAGATAGAGTTTGTGCAAGGGGGGCACTATTCCAGTCATGAATCCAATGACTTTTGCAAAATCTGTTCTCATGGTGTGATGCTGCTTTCTGTGAATAAACCAAAAAAAAACAGGCTATGTACTAAATAAACAGGACCTTGGCTGAACTCTCTGGTACACAAATTGACCATGGTAAGACCAGGTACACCTGAGCTGTTAATGCATAAAAATATTACCCTGATTAATCTAGAAATAGGAAAAATTTCAAGCCCAGCTATTTGCTTAACTGATAGAGAGATTGCCCTACTAACTATACTTCAGTTTATTTGATATGTATGAGGTTTTGAATATTTTATAATGGTTAAGGTTGTGTTCACTTCAGGCAGCAGTTTCAAAAGCGCGCGCGCACACACACACACACACACACACACACACACACACACACACACACACACACACACACACACACACACACACATTAAAAACTCAGTACATTTTTTATTGCCCATCTTGGCATGGAAGAATAGTTTGGATTATTGAACTCTCTGCTTTGAAGACTTCTCCAGCTGATAAGCCAGTTGTCATCACGTAAAGATGTCTTTAAAAATCTGTTTTAGGTCTCGTTTCTCAGACAGAAGATGAGTGGTAATGTGAAGATCTGAAAGCAGCATTGTAAAGATGGTACAAAGGACAGCACAGGGGAACACATTTGCAAATTCTTATTGAAGCATAGGTATGGGGCAGCTCACATCAGATCTTAATAGAACACATACTCCAAAAAGAGATAATATGTCCTGCTATATTCAATATTTGACTTTGATGTAAGCTTAAGCATGATTTCATATGTTTTATTCTAGCATGAAATTAATCTTGGCTGGGCATCACTGCACATGAATTATCTACTAGGACTAAGGCCAACTTGCTTGTTTTTATAAGATATTCTGCTGTAAGACAGTGAGGCTTAAGAATATCATTAAGAACAATTACAGTGAATTTGTCAATGTTGTTGTTGTTCAGTCGCACAGTCGATTCCGACCCTTTGCCACCCTATGGACCATTGTTCTCCAGGCGCCTCTGTCCTCCACCATCCCCCTCAGCACTCCCAGTTCTGTGCCCATTGTGTCTACAATACCATCTAGCCATCTCATCTTTGCCCCCCCTTCTTCTTTTGCCCTCCACCTTTCCCAACATCAAAGCCTTCTCAAGTGAATCCTCCCTTCTCATTTGATGTCCAAAGTACTTTAGCTTCGTCTTTACTATTAGACCTTCCAATGAGCAGTCAGGGTTGATTTCTTCTAAGATTGACCTATTTGTTCTCCTCGCTGTCCAGGGTACTCTCAAAACTCTCCTCCAACACCACATTTCAAAGGCATCTATTCTTCTGCGTTCAGCTTTCCTAATTTCCAGCTCTCGCATCCATACATTACCACTGGGAATATGGAATATCATTGCTTTGACTATTATAATTTTTGTTTGCAATGTGATCTCTACTTTTCACTATATTTCCCAGGTTTCTCATGGCTTGTCCCCCAAGAATCAGTCGCCTTTTTATTTCATGGCTGCAATCTCCATCTGCAGTGATCTTTGATCCTAAGAATGTAAAATCTGTCACTGCTTCTACTTCTTCCCCATCTATTTTCCAGGAACTGATCGGACCTGTTGCCATTATCTTGGTTTTCTTGATATTGAGTCTCAAGCCAGCTTTTGCACTCTCCTCCTTCAGCCCAATCAAGAGATTCTTTAGGTCTTCCTCACTTTCTGCCATTAGTGTGGTATCGTCTGCATATCTTAGATTGTTGATGTTTCTCCCAGCAATTTTAATCCCATATTGTGATTCCTCCATCCCTGCATTGCACATTATGTGCTCTGTGTATAAGTTGAATAAGCATGGTGACAAAATGCAGCCTTGTTTTACTCCTTTTCCTATTCCAATCCACTCTGTCATTCCGTGTTCTGTCCTAACTGTTGCTTCTTGGTTCATGTACAGATTTCTCAGGAGGCATATGAGGTGCTCTGGTATTCCCATCTCTTTAATTACTTGTCACATCTTGTTGTGGTCTACACAGTCAAATGCCTTGGTGTAGTCTATAAAACAAAAGTCAACTTGTTTCTGGTATTCCTTTGTTTTCTCCATGATCCAACGTATGTTGGCAATGTGGTGTCTAGTCCCCCCTGCCTCTTCTGAAACCAGCCTGCACCTCTGGTAATCCTCTCTCCACATGCTGCTGAAGTCTATCCTGTATTATCTTGTGCATCACCTTGCTGGCGTGTGGATGAGTGCAATTGTTCGGTAGTTTGAACATTCTTTGGCATTGCCCTTTTTTGGGATTGGGACGCATCCTTATCTTTTCCAATCCTGTAGCCACTGTTTTGTTTTCCAAATTTGCTGGCATATTGAATGCAGTAATTTGATGCCATCATCTTTTAGAGTTTTGAAAAATTCCACTGGGATACCATCATCTCCACTAGCCTTGTTGTTTGCAGTGCTTTTTAGTGCCTTTATAACTTTGCTCTCCAGGATGTCTGGCTCAAGTTCAATTTTTTCATCATTGTGATTATCAGGAGTGTTGCGGTCCTTTTTGTATAATTCCTCTGTGTACTCTTTCCATCTCTTCTTAATCTTTTCTGCATCAGCTAGTTCTTTTCCGTCTTTGTCCCTTATCATGGTCATTTTTGCTTTAAATGTTCCTTTTATTTCCCCAATTTTTCTGAAGAGATCTCTTGTCCTGCCTCTTTTGTTGTTTTCCTCCATTTCTTTGCACTGTTCTTTTAGGTAGTTTTTCTTATCTCTTCTTGCTTTTCTTTGAAATTCTGTGTTCAAATGATTGTATTTTTCCTTTCTCTTTTGACTTTTGCATTCCTTCTTTCCTCTGCTATTTTAAGAGCCTCATCAGACAACCACTTTACTTTCTTACGCTTCTTTTCTTTTGGTATGGTTTTCTTTGCTGCTTCTTGTATGATGTCCCTCATCTCTGTCCATAATTCTTCTGGCACTCTGTCTATTGAGTCTAGGCCATTATATCTGTTCATCACCTCCACCGTGTATTCTTTAGGGATGCTGTCTAGGTGATATCTGTCTGGTCTCATATTATCTTGTCAATATTATCTTTCTCAAAATACTTAATAAGACTTGATTATGTTGAGTTAGTCTTTTCCATATAGGGTGACATTAGGTCTTTGTGAAAATGTCCTTATTAAAGCATCATGCTATCACTATCACTCACAGTCATAGACACAGAGGGAATACTTGTTTAGTACATCTGCCATATAACTGTAAAAATGTCCTTTCAATATTCCCAATCCTATTTGCAGACAGAGAAATGAGGTATCCTTTGGTTAAATCATCACAACAAATGGAATCTGTAGTCAAGAAATCAGAAGAAGATTGAGACTCAAAAATCATCAAATGTAAGGATGTATCACTAAAGACCAAGACTAAGATCATTCACAGTCTTGTAATTCTGATTGCCAAGGGTAGGTGTAAACAATGGACAGCAAAAGCTGACAAGAAAAAAACAATGATATGTTGAAATATGGTGCTACAGGAGAGCTTTTTGGATACCATGGGCCACCAGAAAGATGAATATATGTGGTCTAGAGCAAATCAAAGGGACTCCAATGGCTTAGTGGTTAAGACACTGAACTTGATGACTGGAAAATTGGCAGGTCAGCAGTTTGAGAATCAAGTACTGTGCAATGGAGTGAGCTCCCATCTGCATCCCAGCTCCTGCCAACCTAGCAGTTCGAAAGCAAGAAATTGCAAGAAAATAAATAGGTAACACTTTGGTGGGAAGGTAAACAGCATTCTGTGCACTCTAATGTCTAGTCATGCATGCAATATGACTATGGAGGCGTCTGCAGATGCAGACAGTCCTTACTCCTTGGCTGTAAATGGAGATGAATACCATACCCTAGAGTCAGATATGACTGGCTTTCAAGCAAGCGTGACCTTTACCTATACAGGGTTACAAAGAAGCACCACAAGAAGCTAAACTAAAGTAAGGTTCAATGTGCATGTGGTCCTAGTTGGATTATGTCACACAGGGGACGGTGGAAGGTATAAAAATCAGCAGCGATTTGGTATTCTAAGTCATCCCATCCTTATGTGAGGACAGCTTGCTTGCTCTAGTTCTCTCTTTCTCCATTATGCTATATATTTGCACCTGTATTTCTGATTCTGATGCTTATATGAATTAATTTTGAAACAATCCCATTTATGTATTCAGGTAGGATTTAAATTAATTGAGTCAGTTGTAAGGAGGCTTTGCTATTCGATCATTTCTACAGCAGTTTTTTCATGTTCCTGAAATTAGAGGACCATGAGATGAATAGGGCAAGCTCTACTGCAGGGGTGCCCAAACTTTTCAGGCCGTGGGCCAGTAACTCCCGCCGGAAGCAAAAATAAAACGCACCTTGCAATCTGTTTTGCAGCAGGATGGGATAAATTTTAAGCTGCCATTTTATCTACTTAAACCAGAGGTGCGCAAACTATGGCCTGCAGAACGGATCCGGCCCACAGGCCATAGTTTGGGCACCCCTGCTCTACTGCAACAGTAGACGGATCCCCCAAACTGTACACCTGTATTGCCAACTTTATCAGAGAAAGTCAGATCTTGGAACCAATCTTATGTTCTAATGGCATCCTCTTTCTATGCCTTCGAACTCTGCTACTCATATGCAACCTGGCAAACATAGACACATTTTATTTCTGAAATCATACAGTAATCAGTTTCTTCTTGCTAACAGGCTTCTTCCTGAGTGACGAATGGGAAGAACAGACAACTTCATCTTTTAATGGTTGCATTTCCTTGCCAGAATAACACCATGGAAAGTGTGATGAGCAGATGTTTGTAGGCCCCCAAGGGCCTTCTGAACACAGCATGTCAGCATCTCCTTATTTTGCAATACTTGGTTCCATTAATAAAGCTAAATGTACACTGAATTCTTCCCCAATTCTACTTTTCCATTTTAAGCAATTGCAATCACTGTAGTTATAACTGCAGGAGAAACAGCAATTAACAACAATCATGTAGTTACTATAGAGACAATATCCTTCTGGTGTTTTGAAGGATGAGATGCACATAGTTACCAATGAGATACAAAGTAATATCTGTTAAAAAAAGGTGAATCATTCTATGAAAACAATTGCAAATTCTTGTGTAATTTGTTCCTTCAATGTAATAATCAAGGAATAAGACAATGCTATTCGCTAAACAAAAAACTGGAGCGTTCTGAAGGCATTCAGTTTTTTTCAGGTAGGGCAAAGGTCTCAAATGAGGGTTGATATGAACAGTTTACAGTAGGCCAAAATTTCTTGATTCAAAATTGTAATCTTGAGTCCTAAAGTCATTGTAGAGCTGCACCTGACTTTATAGTATAACGTTTTTTAGGTCATTTCTAGAAGAATATCTGACTGATCCGGCAAACTCCTCTCTGTTTTAACTGCAAATGCAACAGCTTGCACAGTTACAAGCCAGACACCATTTAGACCAGGGATGCCCAAACCTTTCGGGCTGTAGGCTGGTCACATGGTTCAGGGGTGCCCAAACTACAGCCTTTGGGCTGGATCCGGCCGCAATGCCAATTCATCCGGCCCATGCCACCCTTGCACTATATGGGCATGTTTTACTTTCCCTTCTGGGAGTGATGAGGGTGGTGTGGGCCGGATGAATTGGTGTCAGAGGCATACCTGTCAACCTTCCCGATTTGGCCGGGATTACCCTGTAAATTGACGTCGATTGACGTCATAACCCGGCCCCTGCTGCCAAAACCCTGTAATTTGGCAGCGGGGGAAACGCTTTCCGCGCATGCGTGGAAGGGTTTTACCCCTTCCACGCATGCGTGGAAGCACTACGTCGCTTGCGTAAGGGCTGTGCAAGCGGCGTAGCACTTCCGCGCATGCGTGGAAGGGGTAAAACCTTTCCACGCATGCGTGGAACGCGACCTGTGCACAAGCGATGTGCGCAGGTCCCGTTTTTCCGGAGCCGCGGGTTGACAGGTATGGTCAGAGGCTGGATCTGGCCCCCAGGCCATAGTTTGGGCACAGCTGATTTAGAGTGCCAAGTTGTGCTCCATATTTCTTAACAAGATCTATTTGGTTCTATCTTTTAGGAAAGTCTCTCCAAATCTAAATCACTAAAGGAGTTTAACCGTAACTTTTTAAATAAATCTAGAGCAGATTTTTGTTCTTTTAACATTCCAAGCCAACCCCAACCCCCCAACCCATGTATTGTAGTGCATATTTTATTTATATTTTGTTGTAACTGAATGGTATATTTTGTAGTCTGAAATTTTGTAACTGTATCTCTGGAGATATGTATATTGTATTATTATTATTATGCATTTATTGTCCGCCATGTAAACCGCCCTGAGTCGGTGATGCTTCCATCACCGGCTCCCTCCCCCACCCCGCCCGGCGGGGGAGGTAGGAGCACAGCTGACTGTCATTGATGCGGCAGGACTTTTAAAAACTGCGCCGCCAGCACCACCGGAGCCACGCATCCATCACCGGCTCCCTCCCCCACCCCGCCCGGCGGGGGAGGTAGGAGCACAGCTGACTGTCATTGATGCAGCGGGACTTTAAAAAACTGCGCCGCCAGCACCACCGGAGCCACGCTTCCATCACCGGCTCCCTCCCCCACCCCGCCCGGCGGGGGAGGTAGGAGCACAGCTGACTGTCATTGATGCGGCAGGACTTTTAAAAACTGCGCCGCCAGCACCACCGGAGACACGCTTCCATCACCGGCTCCCTCCCCCACCCCGCCCGGCGGGGGAGGTAGGAGCACAGCTGACTGACATTGATGCAGCGGGACTTTAAAAAACTGCGCCGCCAGCACCACCGGAGCCACGCTTCCATCACCGGCTCCCTCCCCCACCCCGCCCGGCGGGGGAGGTAGGAGCACAGCTGACTGTCATTGATGCGGCAGGACTTTTAAAAACTGCGCCGCCAGCACCACCGGAGACACGCTTCCATCACCGGCTCCCTCCCCCACCCCGTCCGGCGGGGGAGGTAGGAGCACAGCTGACTGACATTGATCCAGCGGGACTTTTAAAAACCGCTACTACCAGAGTAGCCAATGCCGGTGTATTGCCTGACCTCGGCTGCCTTGGGGCTGGATCGTCCTCTTCTTTGGCTCTGTTAGAACATGTGAGCAATGGGGCTATGTTTTGGGGACATTGGTAACCGAGGGGTTGCGTAGTTGATTTTGTTGTGTTGGTGCTTGAATGTTTATTGCATATTTTACTGTTTAAATTACTGTATTGTATCTGTATTTCTAACATTGTATTTCATGCTCTGTGATTTTGCTTTTGTAATGCTTTGTTTACTGTGATATTGATTTTTGATACTTTATTGCGATGTTGTTATGATGATATTGATATGTTGTATTTTTTGTGATATTTTTGTGATATTTTTATACTGTAACTTGTAAATTGTACTTTGTAAACCGCATTGAGTCTCCCATTGGGCAGAGAACTGCGGTATATAAATTTAATAAATACTAATACTAATAATACTAATAATACTAATAATACTAATAATACTAATACTAATACTAATACTAATACTAATACTAATACTAATACTAATAATAATAATAATAATAATAATAATAATAATAATAATAATAATAATAATAATAATAATAATAATAATAATAATAATAATAACCTGAGTGGGCGGTATATAAGCACGAAAATTAAATTAAATTAAATTAAATCCCAATTCCATTTTAAAGAAGATTTCCTGTTAATACTGGGTTCATAGCTGGGAAATAAACATTTGGAACACTGATTTATATGATCTTGTTGACAACAAGAAGTGTGGACCGATGCAAAGCCTATAATCAGATATAGACATATTAGAGAAGACAGAGATATAAGTCTTCATGTCTTTCACAGCACGTGTGTCATATGACTACCATCTCCAATCTGAATGTCAAAAAACATTCCCCTGCAGTGCAAGAGTGCATTGGCAGAAATCAAAATAGAAGCAGTGGGAAAAACAATTTTAGACCTGTGCATATTTTCCTAATCCCAGAATTAAATGAAGAAGTAAATATCAGCTTTATGACAATACAATAAGCTTTACTCAATGGTGTATGAATATTTGGATTTGCAGGGAATTTAGCAGATCATCATTTAACTGGTAGAGGGGGAAAAAAGCAGAAATGGAGTTATTTCAACTACTTGTGTCATTTCCAAAAAAAATTGTGGGAAAACAATTCATCTTATATCTTAGTGCTCAATTACATTTCAGCAATATATTACTGTAATATATTAGATCATTATATCAATAACAAAAATACAGCAACAAATCTATTGCTTGCAAATTGTACCATGTCATCTTATTACACCTCCCTGTACAGTATATCATACTGAGTTGATTGGACAGCTCAGTGATTTGAATCCCTGGCTGTGGACCCAGAGGTTCAGAGTTCAATTCCCAATTGTGCCACCTGGAAAAAAAGACAGCCTGTGTTGCTTTGGGCAAGCTACAGAGTCCCAGTAGCAATTATATACTACCCCATAGTGCAGTGATGGTGAACCTTTTAGAGACCAAGTGCTCAAACTGCAACCCAAAACCTACTTATTTATTGCAAAGTGTCAACACAGCAACAGGGGAGGAAGGAAATGCTCCCATTGGGCTGTTGGGCAGAGGGGCGGGGTAAACTCTGTGCTGGGGTGACTGCACCTGTGCCCACAGAGGGCTCTGGCACACATGCCATATGTTCGCCACCACTGCCATAGTGCTTAGGGTATTCTTTGGGCAGTTTACTGGTAATTAACATTTCCCCCCCCCCCGACCATGCTCAGTACTCATTTTACTGATCTTGGAAGGATGGAAGGCTGAGTCAACCTTGTATCCTATCAGAACTGAACTCACAATGTTTTGGCTGCAGCACAGCAGTTTAGGTCCTTTCAGTCATGCCGCTCTGGGCAAGCGGCGGCGGCGGGTGGGTGAAGTGGCAGCCCCTCCTCCTCCTCCTCCCTGACTCTGGCTGTGGCACCTCTTCCATCTTTTTCCTCCTCTTCTTCCTGGCTCCTGGTCGTGTCCGGAGTGCAGGGAGAGGAGGAGGTGGGCCTGGTGTGGGAGGGAGGTGGGCGTGGCCAGTCATGTTTGCTACCAGGCCGGTCGGACCGGGGCGGACCTGCTGATGCCCAACACTGTGTGCAAGCATATCAGAGAGTAAACAAAACAAAACAAGACAAAAATGCTGTGGCATTCTAAAGGCTAACTCCTGTATTTGAATGTTAGTCCACTTCATCAGACATAAAAGTGGATTTTCATGGCATATATTTATATATCTTCCCAGAGAAGCTGGGCAGAGTTGGTTGGTTCAAGAGAATGATATGCAAATCAATGAGTTATTTATAGCCAGTAATAAAATGCAATTAGGTCGATCTTAGAAGAAATCAACCTTGACTGCTCCTTAGAAGGTCAAATAGTAAAGATGAAACTAAAGTACTTTAGACATCAACTGAGAAGAGAGGATTCACTTGAGAAAGCCTTGATGCTGGGAAAAGTGGAGGGCAAAAGAAGAAGGGGGTGGCCAAAAATGAGATGGCTAGATGGTATTGTAGACACAATGGGCACAGAGCTGGGCGGGTTGAGGAGGATGGTGGAGGACAGAAGTGCCTGGCAGGCAATGGTCCATGGGGTCGCAAAGGGTCGTAATCGACTGTGCAACTGAACAACAAAAATTTAAACTAGAGAGCTCAGATCGCAGCAACTATGCCTCCTTTGATTTTCAACAAACAATCTTCAGTTTTGATGTAGTTAATGAACTAAGTAGGGGAGTAGAGCTTTTCCAGCAACAGGCATTATATGCTGCTGTAAGGTTGACAAATGGCACTCCAGTTATCATATATCATATTCCATGTGCTGGGTTATATTTAAGATTTGAGCTGTGCAGCTTTTGCTAGGTATAAAGCCTGCCTTTTCTGGTATTAGAAGATGTTTAATATAATTCATTCAAACACTTTGTATAGATGGCATAGAAGACAGATTGGCTTGTGATTTTGGGGATATGATGGTTGTTTGCTTGGTTTCTTCCATCCTTTACCATATTTTTAGAATTATTAAAGAGCTGATGGAGCCATTCTTTGTTTTGCCCAGAGTTTTTAAGTTGTTTAGATTAGATAGCAAAAAGTCCCACCACTTCTGCATATTCTCATAACTTCTTCTAGTTCTTCTGATATGAAAGCAGGAGAAAGTTCATTAAATTCAGTGTTTTATTTTGGTTATGCAAAAATGCTAATTAACTTGGGGCAGTATATAAGTGTGATTGCTTAAGTGATTGCTTATTACCTGCCAAATGCAGTTGGTATGCTATTTTGTATATATTTGCATACAGTGTCCTTTTGGATGGACTGTTGTTTAGTCCTTTCAGTAGTCTCTAAGCTTTCTGGTTGATTCTTACCTTATCAGCTCTGTTATATCTATCCAGCAAGTTCCTTTTGTTTATGCAGGAGTCAATTTCACATTTCTCCCAGCTTTTATCATATGTTCACCAGAAAGATTTTCTTCAAAGTGTGAACTATAACCTAAGTATTGGGCTTATATTTCTAGAGTGAGACCTGAGATATAGTTGTTCTGGAACCTTCTTGCATTGGAAGCATGAGAACATTTTGAAATGGAAGTTACAGATTGATCATAGTTCTCTGGTTGAAGGACAATCTAAAGCAGAGCTGCATCAAGTATTGTAATCTTTTTCCTGGTTGGCTTTTTTGAAATTATATCTCCTATGGAATCGTATAGATTGAAGTAATGTGGCTGGATAGATCTGACATAGAATCGATCTGTGCTGAGGGAAATGGTTCTGTCATTTCTGTCATCATATTCATAGCACTAAATGTTATCTTGGTTTTCCATATTGGATGGCTTCTTAAAACCGAATGGTCTGTTAGGTGACATAAATTTATGTAGCCACTGATGTAGCTAGTTTGAAAGTCAAGACCTCTATGTTGTCCTGTTCAGTATAGTCCTACAATATCTGGTCTTACAAAAATGTTATTTC
Source organism: Bradypodion pumilum (assembly GCA_035047305.1). Lineage (NCBI taxonomy): Eukaryota > Metazoa > Chordata > Lepidosauria > Squamata > Chamaeleonidae > Bradypodion > Bradypodion pumilum. The sequence continues at coordinate 98,589,364 of JAWDJD010000001.1, forward strand.
TGTCCTTTTTATGTGGGGCCTGTCAGCATCCCAGAAACCTTTTATCAATGCTGATCAGTTCCTCTGAGTTTCTTAGATGCAAAGCATGCGGCATTTCGATTCATGGCAAAGTGAAGCTCAGAGTTCCTTTTTAGATGAAGAGAGGCCCTCTATATCAGTAGAAATTATTGGGGTACACAGAAAGAGACTCCTCAAAGATTGTGGGTTTTTTGAACCACAGTCGGGCATACCCTGGTAATGGCAACCTTGTGTTGCCAGCTAATCTTTCTCACACTAGATCAGACGAAGAGAACTGCAGAATGCAGGGAATGGCTTCATTTTGGTGGTTTTACTGTCTGGCCTGGACACGGAAGGAGAAGAAGAAGTAGAAATTATTGTCCTTTGTTGTCCTAAGGAGGACCATTGGGTCATTTTGCTCATTAGCCAGTTTACAGTGCAACACTGTTGCATAGGGAGGATTACCTGGCTGCATGTTGTTTCTGAGGGACACTCAAGTGTACATAAATGGTTCCTACTCTTCGGGAAGGCACCTTCTGTATCCATGATCTGCTAAACACATTGGTTAGATTGGGTCTGAGACAATAACTCTGATGTCATTTACATAGGAAAACAATTTCCAAAATAACTTAATTCCAAGTAAGTGTTAAAGAGTGATGAATTGGTAAGAACGGCTTCATGCAAGCCTATTTCTTTCATCAATATTCTTAGCAATAAAACAGAATAGAGTTGAGTGGGCAAAATACAACTACCGGTAGTGTTGATCCACTGACTAAAGATTTCAAACAGAATAAAGAGAAAAGTGTAGCTCTTTCCCCCCTGCCATTTCTTAAAGCTCTGAAATCTGCATTAGTGGGGATGTCAGATTTTGTGAAGGATACTCTGCACGTTACTCACAGGGAGACCTGACTGTGTCAGATCACCTGGAGTGACTCAGAAGTCTAGGTTCTTCTCCAGCTGACAAAGTTATTTTATCAATGGATTAAACCCTGAGAGGTTGTGTACATTTGCAGTTCAATAATAGTCATACCTGTCAAGTTTTGGATTTGAAAATAAGGGAAATTTTGGGCATACTCCTCTGTGGGTGTGGCCAAATCTGTGGGCATGGCCAAATATAGCCATGTGACTTGCTGGGTTCTAGTCATGCCTGCCACATGGCCATGAAAATGTCTGCAAACACAGACAGCACTGGCTCTTTGGCTGTAAATGGAGATGAGCACTGCACCCTAGAGTTGGATACGACTGGCAGATTTTACTTTCTTAGGATCAAAGATCTCTGCAGATGGTGATTGCAGCCGTAAAATAAAAAGGTGACTGATGCTTGGGAAACAAGCTATGAGAAACCTGGGGAACATAGTTAAAAGTAGAGGCATCACCTTGCAAACAAAAAATTGCAAAGTCAAAGCAATGGTATTCCCGGTAGTAATGTATGGGTGTGAGAGCTGGACCATTAGGAAAGCTGAGCGCAGAAAAATAGATGCCTTTGAAATGTGGTGTTAGAAATAGGTCGATCCTAGAAGAAATCAATCACGACTGCTCATTAAAGGTCAAATAGTAAAGATGACGCTAAAGTACGTTGGACATCAAATGAGAAGAGAGGATTCACTTGAGAAGGTCTTGATGCTGGGAAAGGTGGAGGACAAAAGAAGGGGGTGGCCAAAAATAAGATGGCTAGATGGTATTGTAGATGCAATGGGCACAAAGCTGACTGGGAGGCAGATGGTCAGCAGTTCGATTCCCGAGTACTGCAGGACGGAATGAGCTCCAGGCTTTGTCCCAGTTCCTGCCATCCTAGCAGTTTGAAAGCAAGAAATTGCAAGTAGATAAATTGGGAGCACTTTGGTGGGAAGGTAACAGCGTTCCGTGTGCTCTGGTGTCTAGTCATGCCTGCCACATGACCATGAAAATGTCTGCAGACGCAGACAACGCTGGCTCTTCGGCTTTGAAACAGAGATGAGCACTGTACCCTAGAATTGGATACGATTGGCTTTTGACCAAGGGCGACCCTTTACCTTTACCTAACGCAGATCCCCTTACACAACCGTGCAAGCACACTGGATCTATGAGCTCTGATAATTCTCCCCTTGTATTTTGGATCTGCTTTCTCGTACAAAAAGCAGCTTCTTGCTCTAAAAATTGGCCACTGTAGGAATCTAGGATTGTGATGGCGAACCTTGGCACTCTAGATACGACTGGCTTTCGAGCAAGGGAAACCTTTACCTGTAGCATATAGTGATCAAGCAACATCCCCCACGCACCCCTCCCAAGTTAACTCTAGAACTCTAGAAACGGAAGCCTCTAGCCAGGAGGCAGGGCAGAAACAGCTCAATAAAGCATGAGTGAGAGAGAAGTCTCTCACTGATTTGCCCCTGCATATATGAAATATCGCTCACCTCTAGAGTAGACCTCCGTCCCATGGTGGCTCCAAACAGCAGCAGCAAAAATGAAGCCTCCATGATGACCATGTGGCAGGGAAATGAAAGAGAAACTACAGAACATCCCCACCACCTTCTCTCTCTCCCCTTCCACAAGCGAAAAGCCTGCCACACAGCGACCTCTGGTGGCCGGAAAAACATACTGCAGCTTCGCCTGTGAGGGATCCGGTCAGGATTTTTTTATAAAAAAATAAGGGATATTACGGGGAAATTAATAAAACGGGAGGGGGCGGGAAGAGGGGTAAAAATAAGGGGTTTCCCCCAGGAAAAACGGGATACTTGACAGGTATGATAATAATTAAACCATCTAGGAATGGTGGTTGCAGTGATGCAAGGCAATAACAGTCTGGCCATTCTACAAACACTCTTCAACATTGCTTTTAAAGTACTTCAAAGTTGTTGGAAACACAACAGGCATGCAATTCAAAATTTTAATTTAATTTAATTTAATTGGTGGATTTCTATACCGCCTACTCGACCAAGGCCGACTCAGGGCAGTTCACAATCATAGATAAAACAGATAAAACAGAATTAAGAACCCACCCCCTAAAAAGGGGTGCAGGTACTGAAGGAACCATGGGGGAAGGCATAATCCTCTATACCAACCACCCAACAGAAGCGACCCCTCCACCTGCACCCCAAACTTTGCCTGCCAGCCAGGTTTTTAGTTCTTTTCTAAAGGGCAGCAACTCCGTCTGGAGGCGCAGTTCTACTGCCAGGAAGTTCCAAAGGGTCGGTGCAGACACAGAGAAGGCCCTCCTCCTTGTGCCAGAGAGGCAAGCCCCCATGGTTGATGGCACAATTAGAGAGCCCCTCTGGTCCGCTCTGGTTCGATGGACAGACGTCCTGAGGGCGATGTGGTCTCTTAGGTAACCTGGCCCACTACCATATAGGGCTGTAAAGGTCAAAACCAGCACCTTGAATTGAACCCGGAGGCAAACTAGTAACCAGTGCAACTCCCAAAGCAGTGGTGAGGCATGGGCATAACGTCCACACCCCATCACCACCCGGGCCGCAGCATTCTGGACCAGCTGCAGCCTCCGAATGGTCATCAAGGGCAGCCCCATGTAATCTAGTCTGGAGGTCACCAGAGCATGAGTGACCACGAGTCCCAGTCCAGGAGCGGGTGCAACAGGCAAATCACCCAAAGTTGGGCGAAAGCCCTCCTGGCCACAGCCGCCACATGTTCTTCTAGCAGCAGCCGCGAGTCCAGGAGGACCCCCAAGTTGTGCACCAGGTCAGTCTGGGGCAAAATAGCCCAATCCAAAACCAAAGATGGTAGCTCCCGGGATAGCGCAGGACCTCTTATCCATAGTCACTCAGTTTTTACACCAGCTTACAATCATGTAGAATTGTAGGTGCATACTCAAAATAGGAAACTTTGAACACAGAAGCACAAATTAGGCTGTTACATGTAACAGGTACAAACTGAACCCAAGTTACAGGCAAGCACTTTAAAAGTGAAAAGCACTTCTCTAAAGCATTAAAATATCTTAAAAGTAAAAATGTTAAATAAAGGCATTTTATTTCTTAGTCTTTAAGCATGTTAAAAATGACACACAGAAAAATTACATTAATATCTCACTCAGCCATGCCTGCTTGACTCTATGGATCTATGGAGGGAAATCCATGCTGTCTTATCCTTTTCCTTTTCATCCCTGCCAGCTTTTCCGAGGTGTCATATTTACATCATTTCCTAACAGATTACAATCTTATATCAAATGAGAGTTTGACAGGGGAACAGGGGCTATTCCACAATCATGTATGATGTGCAGAGGGCTTCAGGATGGAAGAGTGTCAGGAATTTTATGATGCACTAGCATAGGTTGCCCAGTGTTGCCGGGCTGTTATAAACTGTGATCAGGTTTTTTTGGGGTTTTTTGTGGATTAAAAAAAGAACAAGGGATGATATAATTGTTTCAAATTGTTTTATTTAACCAAATAATGTTTTAGTTTGTGTTTTTTTGTTAATAGTTGTACTGTTGGTAGTATTTTTAAAAATGTGAAAGTACATGTTTTTTACATTCAATGTTTTTAAACTGTGTTTAGATGTTTTGGGGTTTTATTTGAGTTAAAACTCAACACAGGATGTTAGAAATCTTTTTATTTTATTTATTTAACATATGATTGATATTTGTGTAAATTTTTGATTTATTGTTATGTTTTTGACTTGTTTTTACTCTTGTGGCCTCTAGGTGGGGCTGTTGTGTGTTTTTGAGTTGTTTTTACTATTCTGCCCTGCAGGTGGGGCTGGTAGTGGTTTTGGTTTCGTTTCACATGTTTTTTTCTCTCCTGGCCTCTGGGTGGGGCTTCTTCCGGTAAGTAGTCTTTGTTTCTTCATTTCTGTTCCAGTCATCGTGGAGGGAGGACGTGCTGGTGAGTTCTCTGGTTTTCTTTCTTCTGGGGTTATTCTTTGTTTTGTTTTTGTGGTGGTGGGCTGGGAGGTGTTTCTGTTTGTTCTTTTTTGTTTTGTTTGGGCTTTAGGTTTGTTTAATTGGTTTGGTTATTTCTGGTTTTGTTTAATTTTTCTTATTTCGTTGTTGTTTATTTGTGTAATTCATTGTTTGTGTAATTTGTGGGTTTTTTCATGTTGTAGTTAGGTGTTTTTAACGTGCTTTTGTGCTATTGTGGATGTTTTTGTTTGTGTATTTTGTGGTTTATTTTTGTTTATTAATGTTTTTTTAATTATTGATTTTGTTTTGTTTTGTTATTTTTATTAATTTTGGTGTTTGTTTTTGGTGTTTACTTTAGCGTGAAGAACAGGCTGCCTGTCAGTTCCTCTTTTCCCCATTGCTGCTTCGAATTTTGGTTTCGATGCAGCAATGGGGGAAAGGGGGGGAGGCAGTCAGCCCGTTTTTCTCCCGGGAAGGTTCGTTAGGTAGGTCGGGGGAGAAGGAGGAGGCAGAGAAGACCTATCTCTGCCTAACGATGGTTCTTTCCTCTCTGTCTCCTTTTTCTCTTGGCTTACCTAACCGGAGATGGGCAGGAAGCGATCCGTAAGGGGTGGTGCTTTCCCTTGCAGATTGCTGGCTGCTGCTTTTGTATTCGGAAGTACAAAGGCATCAGCCAGTCACCCGCCAGGGAGGGTGCTTCTCCTGATGAACTGTTGCCTGTTTTTGGGTTTTTTCCCCACCCCGGCTCAACTTTCCTTGAGGCCGGCAGTGGTCTCGCCGTGTCTTCGGTGGGGTAGCTTGGAGGAGAGGGAATCCCTCTTCTCCCCGTTGCTCCGGGAAAGAAGGATGGCAGGTGTCTCGCGGTGGTGTTTTGTTGCTTTTTGTTTTGCGAGGCTGTGAGGCGCTGCGTCCGCCTGCGGTGGACTTGCATTCTCGTTGCGTTTTGTAATTTTATTTTTTGCGTGCCGGCTTTCTCAGCATTCTGCACGCTCATGGCATGCAGGAAGCTGGGACTTGTAGTTTTGCGTTTCTGGTTTGTGTTCATGTGGTGGTTTTTTTCCTGCGGCTCGATTTTAATTGGCCGCACCACATTTCCCAACGTTCTTTTTACTCATGCCTCTCAGCCTGATTGGCTGTGGCACGGTGCGGCGCGAAGAACATTGGGAATTGAAGTTCTTTCCCTTTGTTCGCGTTCGTGGGGCTCTTCCCCCCTTGGCGTATTTCTCAACTCTTCAGTAACCTCCGTACCAGGTTCGTGCGAGTGCAGGAGGCTCGGTACGAGATAGGATGGACGGGTACAGAAATGTATAGCAAGTTCCAACGGTTAACCCATGGATTTATAGGTATAGATTGGGTGATGGAAAGGGGTGTCCTAGGGGCTGCGGTGGCTCAGTAGTTAAGAAGCGTGCCTTGTTAGCTGGAAGGCTGGCAAGTCGCCAGTTCAAGACCCAGCTACTGCATGATGGATTGAGTGTCTGTCTCTGTCTCAGCTCTTGGGGACATGAATGGAGCCTCATTTGGGCATTCCCTGAGCAGAGTTTCTTCCACAAAAATCCTTTCAACCTAGAATAATTTCAGTCGTGAAATTATTATTATTCACTGTCCTACAAACCCATCAAGGATGTATGTCCCACAGACAAATCAGGTGTGAAATCCCACTGATTTAAAAAAAAAAAACCTAACCTGTAGATAAAATCTTTGGATCTCCTAAATGTAGGTTTATCCCCTTTGCAATGATTTTAATCATATCATAGGAAGAGTACGCACATGTTATATTTCATAGGCTAGATGAAGAAATGTATTTGAAACTTAATTTTCTAGTTAATCTCACTGAATTTTTCCTTAAGGGAGACTAAAATTACATAAATTGCAGTTTCTTTGAATCCCTTCAGTATATAAATTACTCTACACCGTAGAGTATCCCAGAGCCAGATTCAATTCTTTGCATTCAAACTGTGACTAAAGCATGCTACCTTATATAAAAAACATGAACAGGAGAGGGTGAATTTTATGGGAGACATTAATCTCTGCCAAAGCTCTTAGTCAGTCAAACTAGGTGGTATTAAATTTGCATGCTGTGCCCATTGTGCATAACTCTAGTGGCAATTCTTTCCAGAAATGAAAATAATTTTGGAAAGGGAAAGAGATTCAATTTCTCTATATTAACTTACAAATATATGTATTATGTACTATATTACTTTATAAATATATATGACTAAAATGGGTATCATCATTCTCTCTGCTCACAGAAAACCAGTTCATTTGTTCTCAGATAAATACAATGGGCTATGCCTCATGACTCTTTCTTTTCACAGAAATGCATTAGAAAGGAATATCTAATGGTCTAACTACACATTACAGAAAGCTCATTATTACAAGCATGAATTCCGTAAGTACTGAAAGTATCTATTTTTAGAGCAGGACTTTTTCACACCTGCCACATGATACAGATTAATTTACCTTGTTTTGAGATTAGTATCTTTGTGACAGCCTGATTTCTCAGATATGAAGGTCTGTTAGAATCACATCACTGGAGCAGTAATTTAATGTCAGAGTGATATACAGAGGGTGGCAAAAATGTATACACACTTTAAGAAAAAAACAACTGCATTAAAATTGTAATATTCAATATATATTGATGACAAAAGATGAATACAAGTCACGTTTGACTTCTGCAATTACAAAAAGTGCTCAAAGTAGCTACCATCAGTGTTTAGACCTGTGGTTCCCAATGTGGGGCACATGACCCACCGGGGGCAATTTGATTTTTAAGGGGGGCAATTAGTAGCTTGTTTAGACCAAGTTAATGGGCTTTTAGTCTTCCTCCATGTGACTAGGAGTTCACTTTTTGAATAATAAGAATTATATGTCATGGGGTGGGCATCAGGATTTTAGAGATGCTTAGGTGGGGCATGGCCAAAAAAGGTTGGGAACCACTGGTCTAGACACTTCTGATTATGGTGAACTATTGCTTAAGCAACGTTGATCAAAGTGTCCATTTGTATCACTGCACATACCCTTTCAGTTCCTTATTGTACTACCAGTATAGCCAGGTTTTTGCTAGACACCACATCCTTTAAAATCCCGCATAGGCAGAAGTCAGGGGATGTTAAGTCCAGAGAATATGAGGGAAACTCAAACACACTTCTTCATCATATCCGTTGTACTGGCAAATTCTCTTATGAGGTAAAAGAGGAGAAAGTCAAAGAGCACAAGGCAGATCCAGAGGAAGGTGGAGAGATAATATCAAAGAAACATTACAAAAACATCAAATAATTATGTCGGCGGAGGCTGCAAGAAGTGCCAAGTATCTCCCTTGACATCTGAAGGGGCAAAAAGAGGAAATAAAGAAGAAGAGTTCTTCTTCACTGATAATATAGTGCTAATATCAGAATCAGTAGAAGAAGCAGAAAGTCAAAAGACCAGCCTGAAGATCAATATGTCAAAAATGAAATATATACGGAGTGCCTCCACAAATGCCATAGACATGGGATGTGGAAATGAGATAGTAGAAGAAGTTAACTCATATGAATACCTTGAGCAAGAGGTTAACTTAAGCCACGACCTAACAAAAGAAATTTCGAGAAGAAGGTAAGCAGCATAGGCAGCTTTTAACAGCATAAAGGAGGTACTTAGTGAAACAAAAATGAGAAAATTATGGGCTGAATATGCAAACACCACCATTCTGCCTGCTTTATTATACGACAGTGATACATGGGCACCTACAAATGCTGACATCAAAAAAATTGATGTAACACAAAGAGCAATTGAGTGGAGGATGCTATGCATACGATGGGCTGACTAAATATCAAACGAAGAATTGCATAGAAGATCAGGTGCAAAACATGCATCAACGTTGATTGAGTTTACAAGATATCGGTGGGCCGGTCATGTGTGCCACTTCAAAGATGGCAAGTGGACAAAAGCTATCACAGACCGGATACCACTTGATATAAAGTGACTACTAGGAAGGCCAGCAACCAGAAGGAAAGACCAGTTCAGGGCAAAGTTCTTGAGGCCTTGAATGAGACTGGTACAGGATTGGAAACAGTGGAAGATGATGCTTCCATCCGCCATGTCAACCTAACATGTGAAACATGGATCAACCAAGTAACAAAATAAAGAAGTAAAGAAGAAGCAGGAAGAAGGAAGAAGAAGAAGAAATGACAACGACAACAACAACTGACTTGTTTAAAATAGGTTTCCAATGACTGCCTGCCAAATGAATCACTAATAATTTCAGGGTGATATACCAATTATACAAAATATCAGATTTTGTATCTAGGTTTTGTATCTTATTATTCAGCAATTGAGGTTACAGCAACAAGAGGGAAGGAAAAATTGTTGTAAAAATAAATAATAATTCATCTTTTGTCCAGCAGAGGGGAGTCTAAGTATGCTATAAAACGAAAAACTCAGGCTTCCTCATTCTATTTCCGCTCACACACTCAGCCTCAAACAGATATATTTGTTCCTAGACAGGGGAGAAGAAGAAGAACATTTAACGTTGAAAATATTTATCTATTTATATACTGGAAGCATTCAAGAGAGAGTTGGACAGCCATTTGTCAGATTTGCTTTGATTCGGATTCCTACATTGAGCAGGAGGATGGACTTGATGGTCTAAAACAGAGGTGCCCAAACTATGGCCCGGGGGCTGGATCCGGCCCCTGACACCAATTAATCCAGCCTGTGAAGCCCTTGTCGCTCCCAGAAGCGTAAGTAAAACACGCCCATACAGGCGCGTTTTACTTCCGCTTCCTAGAGCAATGAGGGTTTCACGGGCTAGATGAATTGGTGTTAGGTGCTGGATCCGGCCCCCAGGCCATAGTGACCAGCCCCTGAACCACATGACTGGCCCATGGCCCAAAAAGTTTGGGCACCCCTGGCCTAAAAGGCCCCTTCCAATTCAGTTATTCTATGATAACATTTATATACTGCCTGATTTAGTGACGAGCACTACGCTTGGCAATAGACAAAGAACTACACAGTTTCTGTAATTCTCTTTTCTAAATTATATAACACAATTCAGAAAAATAAATACTATTTAAAATGTCACATTTTTGAATATAACATTTGCAAAAATGTTAACATGATAACATGAGCAAAGGAGACTTAGGGCACATTTTAAGATCAACATATTTATTAAGATATTTGCTTTCATGGTCATCAACTGTCAAAGCAGATTTTGCCACTTCATCATCTAATGGATGTTAGCCCAGAGGTGCTTGTGCTATAACAAACTGGTCATTCTTTAAAGTGCCACCATACCTTTGCTCCGGCAGGCTAACGTAACAACTGTATTGAACATTCTCGAAGCATTGTTGGTCCAATATCATTGGGGCATAGGTTAAAAAGCAACCCATTAACATCACACCATGGCATTCACATGGTGAAAAACATTACTTGTTTTTGTGTAAACCACTTTATACACACAAGGACATTGGAGAGTGGGGAAAATATTTAAATAAATAAATTGTTTTACACGATGAACTGTACAAACAGAAAGATGAATATCTTGTATTTTTTAAGATTCAGTTCACATCACTTATTATGGAACTACAATATTCAATTCTCTAAAGTTCTTTGTTGTTATAAATACATTTTTGTTTCTAAGCATTGCTGATGCAAGAGGCAGACCCAAGTATCAAGCCTAAACATTAGGAATCAAGTTGTAACTATCTATAGGTGCAGTGACATGTTTACAAAATCACTATATATTTTTTAGCTTCTGGAGGGAAATTCATAGCTATTGGCGGTTGTTTTTAAACTGTTAGTCAAACATTTTGGAATAAGAATGGCTGCTAGAATTAAGGTGGTGAGGCGGATGTTCTGATCTTGTTTCCATACTCTTAATTTCTTTTCTTAAAGGTTAGTACAGTATTTTGAATTTTTGTACACTACTTTCTGCATTTTGAGGTTGCTTGTTAATAGAACTCCATTTGTTAGAAGATCGCATTCTTCTTTGTTGCTTACTAAGAAATATAATATCCAGCTTACTAAAATAAATTTGTTTTATCCATGAGAACTTGCTTGCCCTATTATTATCAAAAGTGTACATGGTCCACTAGATGTTTGGACTGGAATGTTCAGATTCTGATATTTCATGATGTTTTCAATTTCTTTTTTTCCCCATCCAACTATCACCTGGGGAAACCACATCAATCAAGCTTAACCAATTTTTTGTCAACCACAACAATGTCTCGATTGTTGTGTACAAGCTTCTTAGCGGTTTAGATCTTAAAGTCCCACAAGATCGTAACTGTCTTGTCCTCATTCTGAGGCACCTTTTTAGGTTTGCATTCCCACCACTATTTTGAAGATGATATTCCATAATTCTTGCACAGATTTCTGATGTAACATTGCTGCAACTCAGTTAGTGCATCACTTTAAACTAATCTGTGAGATCTTATTGCATCCACTGATAATGTGGTCCACTGTTTCATCCATTTCTTTACAAAGTCTGCACTTATGGTCAGTTCCCGTTGTCGTTGTTGTTATTGGTTTAGCCCAAATGTGCTGGATTACTCCCATACTTCCCAACCAGTGTGTTGGATTCATGTTAGCAGTAGCCAACCAAAAATAGTTATGCTGAAGTCATTCAAAATTGAGTACTGGCAGGGTGATGTTCACAGCCTTGCTATTATCAGTTTTCCTATGCACAGTCATTTATGGAGAATCAATTTAAGAGTTATATCAACATGAATGAACATTAGGTACTCTTCTCAGAGTGGCATTTCCATGACATTTATAGAGTCAAATCATTTGTATACTCCCATTGCTATTAGACTACCTCTATACTTTATCTATTTTAAAAACATCTTTGCCAAACCAGAAGTGAATGTGTATGCACAAGAACAGTTAATAAACATCATGATGCAATGTTGTAAATTATAGAATAAATATAATGATCATTTTTGACAAGTCATTTATGACCTATGGTGACCCTTTCCAGGGTTTTTCAGGTAAGGAACACACAGAAGTGTACCATTCCCTTCTTCTAGAGATGCCCTGGGACTGTGCAAGGCTACACAGTCTGGTTCTACTCAGAGGAGGCACAGTGGGGAATCAAACTCCCAACCAGATATGTAAGTCACTGAGCTATCCAGCCAGCTCAAGAATGCATGTGTATTAAAATGTCTGAGATCTTTTATCGAATGAAGGCATTCTAGTGCAGTAAATAATTTTGTCATAGAAATCCATTGCTTAGAATGGTAAAATGATAAAACTGCAGAGCTGGAAGGGACCCAAAGGGACCTTGAATAGGACCCTCTGCAAAAGCAGAAAATCCACAGCCAAATTGTCTTTGATACATGACCACCTAACCTCTAATTAAAACCCTTCAATGAAGAAGAGCTCACTACCTTCCAAGGTATACCCTTCCATTATTGAACAAAAATTCCTGTCAGGAAAGTCTTCCTAACCTTCAAGCTTGGAAGGCCAGACAGAGTACTGTTTGTATTGTGCAATATTTTACACAGTCAACTACTGTATTGCAAGGAAGTCACAAAACCATCCTTTTAAATATAACGAAATACATTCCATCTTGGAATGTATGCCTACAAAGAATCCATATTTCCTTTACTACCAAAATAAATCCAAGCTTATTATTTTGTTTTAATTTTTTAAAAATTGTGCATCTCTATAGTGCAGTGGTGGTGAACCTATGGCATGTGTGCCAGAAGTGGCACACAGAGGTCTTTCTGTGGGCACGTGCGCCATCGAGGGGATGCCCTGCCCAGCCTGATGCCAAGCACCATTTCCCCACCAACCCTCGCCCTCTGTCAATGGGGAGGCAAGAGGGGAGGCTGAAATCCTGCCCGGGAGGCAGCGATGGGGCCAGGTGAGATAAGGTGGGCGCACCCACAGGTGGTGGGGGCGGGGTACACACAGGGTGTGTGAACTTTGTTGGAGGCAAGCCAGCAATGTCACATGGGTGGGTGGGCACACGTGTTGCTTGCCCACACACCACCTCCTTCTTAGGGACTCCTGCTTTAAAAGGTTCACAATCATTGCTATAGTGGAATGTAGTTCTAATTTCTAAGGTACCAAAGTATGTTGTACTGAAAACTAATAGAGAATAAGGATGCTCAGTCTGGCAGATATCAGTGAAATTCAAAAATTTCTGGAAATTTTGCTGTTGAAAATAATCTTTAAATGTAAACTAAGACTACATTAAGAGACTGCAGTGGCTTAGTGGTTAAGATGCTGAACTTGATGACTGGAAGGTTGGCAGGTCAGCAGTTCCAGACTCGAGTGCTGCACGATGGAATGAGCTCCTGTCTCAGTCCAAGCTCCTGCCAACCTAACAGTTCATAAGCAAGAAATTGTAATATGATAAATAGGTACCACTTAAGTGGCAGGTGCCACATGACCACAGAACCGTTTGCAGATGCAGACAGGACTGGTTCTTTGGCTATAAGCAGAGATGAGCACTTAACCCTAGAGTCAGGAACCACTGGCTTTCGAGCAAGGGTGACCTTATGAGACCAAGTTGGGAGGTCACCTTCGGGCTCCGTCATTGCCAGGAGGAGGGCCAGGCCAGCTGCGGCCACTTGGGCGGTGGAGGACTCTCCCACCCACCTTACTCCAGGCTCCACCCACCCGGAGAAGAATAAAGGCCGCCACAGCCTAAGACGATTGAGGCGATGCTACTGTTGGGTCTCTTCTTGCTACTGATGCTACTGTTGGGTCTCTTCTTCTTTGCCCCACCCCCCAGACTTTCTTGTGGCCTGGGTGAAGAGGCCGCTGCGGCGACAGGTGATGGGACCCTCCACCATCGTCGGCGTCCAGGTCCCGCCCTGGGGCACAAAAGGCTGCTACGGCGGCTCATGGCAGGAGTTCGCCGCCGCTGCCCTCGGACATGCCTGCGGCCAGAGTGGAGAGGCCGTTGTACTATTGTATTGTTTTATATTATTATATGTGCTTTTGTGGGCTGAATATGGTATAATTGTTGTCTATATTGTAAATTGTATTGTTGTGTTTGTGTGAGCCGCCCTGAGCTGGGTTTCCTTATTGGGCGGCATACAAGTGTGAGAATTAAATTAAATTAACTTTTTTTGTATTTTTTTTGTATATGTAACACTTAAAGCTGTCTTTGAAAGACAGGATGTTATGCTGCTTACACAGATTACAGGATTTTGAAAAGTAGTGATGGCATTGATCTTCTTTTAACTGTACCACAGTGACAGCAGAAACCATGTTTTAAAAGATTTTTAAAGCAAAAATAGAGGTTAGTTCCATTATCAATATTCTAAATTAAAAGAATAAATGAATCACCCATCTGTAGTTAATGGGCAATTAACATAATTCTGGACCAATGTAGCTGAAAGATAATGACAAAGCTGATTGCAAATGAACCAGGAATAATGTGGGAGGTCATAATAGTCCCATAACTCTGAAGAAGAATCTTATTTCTTTCTAATTCTGAATTTTTGATTGGTGGATTTTCTTTATTGTGCCATTAAACACCCCTGTCAGAGAAGAGGGTAGGTGGGGAGCTTTGTTTCTTGAAGGAACATTGCAGTTGCAATAGTGGGTGAAGAAGGAAAGCTCTGTGTCAGAGGGCCCCAACCAGTGTCCCATGGGCTGCATGTGACCCCAAAACTCTTTCTGTGCAGCCCTCCAACCTGTTTGTTACTGCATTCACCCTCAAGGCATTTTCCGCATGACTAGACACCGGAGCACAGGGAACGCTGCCCCCCCCCAAGTGGTCCCTATTTTGCCTACTTGCCATTTCTTGCTTTCAAACTGCTAGGTTTGCAGTTGCTGGGACAAAGACGGGAGGCAGGAGCTCATTTCGTTCTGCAGTATTCGGGTATCGAACTGCTACTGCTACAGAGGGCAGGTGTGTTTCTCCCCACCCCCTTGTTTAACAAGCTTCTGATACTGCCACCTACTGGTCATTCCAATAGAAGTGCAATTTTTTCCCCTTCCAAATCAAGTGGTTTGAAATATGTGAAATTTCCATGTTTTTTATTGAACCGTACAAGACAGTTACAAAACATGACATTCATGGTTTTCCGTTACATATGGCAACTCTACATTAGACCTGCACTCCTCTTCCTGCTTCGACCTGCACCATCTACTGCTTTCCCCCTAACCCTTTCTTACAAAAAAACAATAACAACATTGTTTCTTCTAGTCTTCTGTCAGCCTCCTGTTGGTCTTATCCTTCACACTAACATTTTCATCACCCTTAGTGCTTTTCCAGCCAGCACAGTTCAGATAATACTCGGATTCAGCTTTTTCACTTCCCTTGCGGTGGCTTAGTGGCTAAGACGCTGTTGGCAGGTCACCTGTTCAAGACCCAAGTGCTGCATGATGGAGTGAACTCCTGTCTTTGTCCCAGCTCATGTCAACCCAGCAGATCAAAAGCAAGAAATTGCAAGTAGATAAATAGGTATCACTTTGGCCAGATAACGAGAGTCGGATATGACTAGCTTCCAAGCAAGGGTGACCGTTACCTTTACTCTATGCATTAGCATGTTGAAAACTATATATGTGCGTAAGGAAGAAATAGCTGTGTGGAAGACTGAGTGGCTATGGTTGTGGGGTCCTGCGATGTCTAGGGAACTACGACCTTTGGTTCTGGATGGGGCTGTCTTGCCCCAGACAGACCCGGTGCGCAACTTGGGGGTCCTCCTGGACTCATGACTACTGCTCTAAGAGCAGGTGGCAGTTGTGGCCAGGAGGGCTTTTGCACAACTTCGTGTAATTCACCAGTTGTGCCCATTCCTGGACCGGGACTTCTTACTCATGGTCACACATGCTCTGGTCACCTCCAGACTGGATTATTGTAATGTGCTTTACATGGGGCTGCCCTTCATGACCATTCGGAGGCTCCAGCTAGTCCAGAACGCGGCAGCCCGGGTGATGATAGGGTGTGGATGTCATTCACACGCCTTGCCACTGCTTAGGGAGCTGCACTGGTTACCAGTTTGCCTCTGTTTTATGTTTGGGAATCAAGACAATGGAAATGGCTGTAAGCTAGCCTAGCACATCTTTATTGCATGGAGTACAGTACTAACATGTGGTAATGGCGGACGAACAGCTCCTTTTATGCGGTGGCTATACAATTGAATCCGGCTCTTCGACAGACATTGGCTACTGTCCAAGTGACGTTATCCTTGGTCACGCCTTTCTTGTCCAGGTGAGGTGGGCGCGGGAATCTTTCCCGCGCAGCTGACAGCATTTGAGGAATGTGTACCATGTGAGCTGGACGCTCGCTACTGCCCCCGGTGGCCACTAGCTCACGTCCTCATACAGCGTTACATGCACCCATTCGTGTGGTTACAAATACATTCAATACACAACATCCCTCCCCCCTAAGATGGGACAAAGTCCCTCAACCAAACTGGTTTCCTGGATGAGCGTTTTGGGCGTGCGGCCGTTATGCTTGACTTGGCCGTGCCCCCTCGTCTGTGTCCTCCTGGCTCTTGTCCTGCAATTGGAGAGGATGACTCATTAGTGACTCGCTGCGGACTTGCAGCTTTGGAATGGGCAGGAGAAGGGGGAGGAAGGGTTTCAGATGCGGATGTGGGAAAACCGGGGGCACTAGGGGCTAAAGAAAAACCCCGCTCTTCGCTTGGACGGGTGGGGGAACACTCCGAAAAAAACCCCCGGTTTGGTAACTCCAAATCTAATTCTGGGGCAACAGGGACAAACTCATTTCTCTCTTTCAAAGGACTGGGTAGAACTACAGGGGCAAACTCGTTCCTCTCTTTCAAAGGACTGGGTAGAACTGGTGTCTCAAAAGGATACGGGTTTGAGCCTGTGCTTCCCCCCCTTGTTTGGGACTGTTGCCCTTCGTTTTCTCCCCCTTGGGATAAGCGGGTGGAGGAGAACCCTAATGTTGAGTTTTGCTGCTGGACCCCTCTGTCCGGCCCCCCAATCACTCGATGCCTTAGTTTGTCAGCGTGCCTTCTCCAGAGGAGACCCGTGTTGGTCTCGACACAGTATGACACTGGCCCCGTTTGGTTAATGACTACCCCCGGCACCTAGGCTGGCCCTGTAGTAGCATAGTTTCTGCAATGTACAGGTTCACCTATCTGGAAGTTTTTTGTGGAGCTGTGCTCAATGTTTCTTCCCCTATCCTCCACCCTGGTGGGATCCAACCTGGTTAACAATGAGTGCAATTTCCTTTTCATGAGGAGTTCAGCGGGGCAGAATCCCAATGCCAATGGCGTCACTCGGTATGCCAACAGAAACTGGCAGAGCTGTCGGTCCAAATCCCCTGGTCCCATGCGCCGCAGCCCCTCTTTCATTGTGCGCACCAGGCGTTCTGCCTGGCCATTTGTTGCAGGGTGAAAGGGGGCTGAGGTAATGTGCCGAATGGCGTTGGACTCCAAGAACGCCTGGAACTCGGCTGACGTGAAGGAACTCGCATTGTCACTAACAATGACGTCAGGTATTCCGAAGGTGCTTATCAGCCGGCGCAGTTGTTTTATGGTTGCAGCTGATGAGGTGTTGCGCATTGGAATTACCTCTAACCACTTGGAGTATGCATCCACTACCAGCAGGAAAAAGGATCCCCTGAATGGCCCTGCGAAGTCTATGTGGAGGCGGGACCACGGCCCCCTAGCTGTGTGCCACTCTCTGTGTGGAAGGCGAGACTCCTCAGGTCGGGAGCTCTGGCAACTTTCGCAGGTGTTCACCATGTGTTCAATGTCTGCGTCTAGCTGTGGCCACCAGAAATAGCTTCGGGCCAGCGCCTTAGAGTGCACAATCCCTGGGTGGCTGACATGTAAAAGCCGTAGCACCCTTGCCCTTAATGCTTGTGGGACCACCACCCTCTCCCCCCACAGAAGACACCCCCTTTCTGTGGACAACTCAACCCTCTTCCTGAAAAACGCAGCAAACTCGT
The DNA here is from genome assembly GCA_035047305.1 of Bradypodion pumilum. Lineage (NCBI taxonomy): Eukaryota > Metazoa > Chordata > Lepidosauria > Squamata > Chamaeleonidae > Bradypodion > Bradypodion pumilum. The sequence goes on from JAWDJD010000001.1 coordinate 98,607,054, forward strand.
CTGTGGGGGGAGCCGTGGGCCACCCCTTCTGTACCCAGGATCTAACAAGGGCTAAAGTTTTATCCTTGGCCGTGGCTGCAGCAATTTCCACGGGAAGTATGGGGGGTGCATCTAGGGCTTCTATGAGGAGGACCTGGCTGTCCTGCTCTACCTCACACCTTGGGTCTCCCAGCTGGGGAAGAGGAGACCTTGAGAGTGCGTCAGCGTGGCTTATGTCTTTCCTGGGGCGGTATTCTAATGAACCCTTGTATGCGTTGAGGAAAACAGCCCACTGAAGCATCCTGGGGGAGAGGATCTGTGGAGTGGGCTTGTCTGAGGTGAAGATACCCAATAGTGGCTTGTGGTCGGTTACAATGGTGAATGGGCGACCATACAAAAAATCATGAAATTTCTTTGTGCCCGCCACAATAGCAAGGGCCTCCCTATCTGTTTGGGCGTAATTTTGTTCTGCCTTGGACAATGATCTAGAATAGAAGGCAACTGGGGCTTCTCACCCGCCCTCTAACACGTGGCACAGGACTGCCCCCACCCCCACTGGTGAGGCGTCGCAGACCAAGACTACCGGCTTTTTTGGGTCGAAATGGGTTAGAATAGCCTCTGAGGAGAGGAGCTGCTTGAGTTCCCTGAAAGCCCGCTCCTGATTCTCCCCCCACCGCCAAACTGCATCCTTCTTCAGCAGCCTATGCAGGGGCTCTGCAATCGACGCTTTCCTGGGCAGGAAGGAATGGTAAAAATTCAGCAGCCCCAGGAAGGACTGTAGCTCCTGTTTCGCGGTGGGGCGAGGGGCGTTTTGAATGGCTGAGACTTTGGACTCAGCGGGTTTCACCCCCTCAGAGGTTATACGGAACCCCAGAAACTCAACCTCCCTGGCCAGAAACACACATTTGTCCCTCCGCAGCCTCAACCCCGCGGATTCGAAGGCTGTAAGGACCTTATCTAGTCTCTGGGCCAGTTCTGATTCGCTCTCCCCAGATATCAATATGTCATCGAAAAATGGCAAGACCCCCGGTAACTTCTTTAACAAGCGTTCCACAAGGGACTGAAATAGTCCTGGTGCCGAGTTCACCCCAAACTGTAGGCGCGTTACCTTGAATGCCCCCTTGTGAGTTACAATGGTTTGCGCAGCAGCTGTGGCTGGGGTTACTGGAAGCTGCTGGTACGCCTGCGCCAGATCTAGTTTGGCGAAAAACTTTCCCCCATGTAGAGTAGCTAGCAGATGGCTAACTACCGGCACCGGATAGGCATTAGGGCGGATCACCTTGTTAATTGTACACTTGTAGTCAGCGCAAATCCGCACCTCCCCATTTGCTTTTAACACAGTAACAATAAGGGTCTCCCACTCTGCAGAGTCCACAGGCACTAAAATCCCCTGCTCCACCAGTTTGTCCAGATCCGCCTCAATTTTGTCCTTTAGGGCGAATGGAACCCGACGTGGCTTGAGTCTAATTGGGCGGACCTCCGGGTCTAGGTCGAAAGAAACTGGGGGCCCCTTGTACTTCCCGAGCCCCTTCTTGAATACCTCAGAGTGTGCGTTGCACACTGCCTGGATCTCATTCCCCCCGATGGCATGGACGCCGCCTATAAAGATGTCCAGGGGTTTGAACCACTGTGTTCCCAAGAGATTACACCCCCCCTCCCTTAAAACTACAAGAGGGAGTTTCCTTTTGAGTCCCTTATACTGTATCTCGAAGTCCCCAATTCCCAGCACTGGAATCCCATTTCCCTGCACGTCTCTTAAGTTCGCCCTCATCTCTTTGAGTTTGGGTCGTTCCCTTGGGGGAATGCGCAAAAACTCCTTATGGGAAATGAGAGAGTATACAGACCCCGAGTCTATTTCCATCTTAACAGGGACCCCTTGCAACAGTACCTCAGCATAAAAACGTGGTTGCCCTAGAGGCACGCTGTGGACGGCCAAGTCGTCTTCCGCATGTACTCCGCGGTACACGTGGTCCCCCTCTGGGTCGTCGCCGCCATCGTAGACTCTGCCGACGCCATCCCGTCTCCTCGTGGAGCGCTTGCTCTCGTCCCGGCGTTGCTTGCAGACCCTGGCGATGTGGCCCTTCCGTCCACAGTTGTGGCACTCAGCCTTCCTGAATGGGCACTTGCTCCGCTCATGGGACATAAGACATAAGACATAAGAACAGCCTTGCTGGAACAGGCCACAGCCCATCCAGTCCAGCATTCTGTCTCACACAGTGGCTCACCATTTCCTTCAGGATATTCCCAAGCAGATGCCTTCACCTGCTTAGGATTCCCTGGAAATGATATTGAGAGATATCCTGCCTATCTCTCCAACCCGGAGGTTGTCCTTAAGTATCCATAATTATAGCCATTGATACTCTTGTCCTCCATGAACTTGTCTAATCCTTTTTTAAAGCTGTCAAGACTGACAGCTGTCACCACTTCTTCTGGCAGGGAGTTCCGTAGACCAGTAATCCTCTGGGTGAAAAAGTACTTTCTCTTATTTGTTTGAGAACTAGTACCCAAAAGTTTCATGGAGTGTCCCCTAGTTCTAGTGTTATGCGATAGGGAAAACAGTTTTTCCTTATCTACTTTGTCCACACCGTGCATGATTTTATAAACTTCAATCAGGTCACCTCTTAGACGTCGTCGTTCAAGAGTGAAGAGGCCCAACCGTTGCAGCCTCAGATGGTAAGGAAGGTGTTCCAGTCCCCTAATCATTCTGGTTGCCCTCCTCTGCACTTTTTCCAGCTCCATAATATCCTTCTGGAGGTATGGCGACCAGAACTGTACACAGTATTCCAGATGGGGCCTCACCATAGATTTGTAAAGAGGCAAAATGACACTTGCTGACTTATTTTCTATACCCTTCCTAATGATCCCTAGCATTGAGTTTGCTTTTTTCACTGCTGAGGCACACTGGGTTGACACCTTCATTGAGTTGTCCACCAGGACACCAAGGTCCCTTTCCTGGTTTGTCGCAGAGAGTTCAGACCCCATCAGTTTATAAATGTAATTGGGGTTCTTTGCCCCAACATGCATCACTCTGCACTTACTAATGTTGAAACTCATTTGCCACTGTTTTGCCCACTCCCCCAGTGTCGAGAGATCCCTCTGGAGCTCCTCACAATCTCTCACAGTTTTCACTACCCTGTATAATTTAGTGTCGTCAGCAAATTTGGCTACCTTGCTTTTTACTCCTACCTCTAGATCATTTATGAAGAGGTTGAAAAGCAGGGGTCCCAGTACTGAACCTTGGGGGACCCCACTCTTTACTTCCCTCCACTTGGAGAAGTGTCCATTTAGTGCTACCCTCTGTTTCCTGTCCCTTAGCCAGTTGCTGATCCAGGACAAGACCTGTCCCTTTATTCCATGACTGGTAAGTTTATTCAAGAGCCTTTGGTGTGGGACCTTGTCAAAAGCCTTCTGAAAGTCCAGATAAACAATGTCAACTGGATCCCCCTTATCCACATGCTTGTTGACACTCTCAAAAAATTCCAACAGATTAGTGAGGCATGATTTGCCCTTGCAAAAGCCATGTTGGCTCTCCTTTAGCAGCGCCTTCTCTTCTATGTGCCTATTAATTCTATCTTTTAGGATGGTTTCCATCACTTTACCTGGGACACATGTCAAACTGACAGGTCAGTAATTTCCTGGATCACCCCTGGATCCTTTTTTGAAAATTGGTGTTACATTCGCTACCTTCCAGTCATCAGGCACAAAGCCTGATTTGAGGGAAAGATTATATATTTTGGCTAGGAGATCAGCAATCTCATCTTTAAGTTCCCTGAGAACTCGTGGATGGATTCCATCTGGTCCTGGTGATTTGTTAGTGTTTAGTTTAACAAGACATGCAAGGACCTCCTCCCTGGTTATTTCTATCTGGCTTAATTCTTCGGTTTCCCTCCCTACGAAGATAGGCTCTGTTTTGGGCATGTGGCCTCTGTCTTCTTCAGTGAATACTGAAGCAAAGAATTCATTGAGTCTCTCTGCAATCTCTGTTTCCTCTTTAATAACCCCTTGCCCTCCATTGTCATCTAATGGTCCAATGGGCTTCCTAGTTGGGTTCTTACTTCTAATGTACTTAAAGAAGTCTTTGTTATTTCTCTGAGTATTTTTAGCTATACGCTCCTCAAAGTCTTGCTTTCCTTTCCTGATTGTTGCCTTGCATTTGTTCTGCCAGAATTTATGTTTCTGCCTGCTGTCCTCATTCGGACAAGCCTTCCATCTTCTAAATGAGCTTTTCTTGCTCTTGATCACTTCCCGAACGGCTCCTGTAAGCCACATTGGAGTCCTCTTGGACCTGGCAGTGCCCTTTTTCCTTTTGGGTATGCATTCCAATTGGGCCTCTGTTATTGTTTTTGTAAACAGCCTCCATGCCTCTTGGAGTGTTTGGACTCTCTCAATTTTCCCTTTCAGCTTCTTTTTTACTAGTTTCCTCAACTTTGGGAAATTTCCTTTTTGAAAATTTAAGGTCTCTGTGTTAGATTTTATCAGTGACTTGCGGTTTATGATCAAGTTAAACATAATTGAGTTGTGGTCACTGTTCCCTATTGGATCAGTCACATTAACATCTTGCACCAGATCCTGAGTATTACTCAGGATCAAGTCAAGGATTCTTGTACCTCTAGTTGGGTCTTCAACCATCTGTCCCAGGGAACAATCATTTAGCATATCTAGGAACTTTATCTCTTTATCATGTGCTGAACAACAGTTCACCCAGTCTATGTGAGGGTAATTGAAGTCCCCCATTATAACCAGGCTTCCCTTCTTGGATGCCTCCTTTACAACATTCTCCAACTGCCAGTCTCCCTCAAGAGTTTGGGTCGGAGGCCGATAGTATATGCCTACTGTTAGACCATCCTTGTGGCCTGGTACTCTTACCCACAGAGCTTCTAATGGTGACTCCAAATCACCTAGATATTCCAATTCATACGATTTTATCACTTCTTTGACATACAAGGCTACACCACCTCCCGTTTGCCCCTTCCTATCCTTCCTGTACAGTTTGTAGCCTGGGATAACTGTATCCCATTGGTTATCATCCGTCCACCAGGTTTCAGTGATACCAATAATATCAATATTCTTATCTATTGCTAAGTATTCCAGCTCCCCTATTTTGTTCCGGAGGCTTCTGGCATTTGTATACAAGCATTTATATATGCTTTTCTGACACAGTCTTTTGTGTCCAGTTGCATTGTTAGACTGCCTCTTGCATCCTTCTGCTAGAATGCTAGTGACTAGCTCCTCGCTCTGCTCAGTAATTTTTGCATCCTCCTCACTACCCAAGTACACACTTTCCCGAACCGGATGCTGCCCAGCTCCTGTCGGCTTTCCCCCAGTTATCAGTTTAAAAGCTGCTCTGCAGCCTTTTTGATGTTGAGTGCCAGCAATCTGGTCCCATCATGGTTCAAATGCAACCCATCCCTCCTGAACAGATTTGGCTTGTCCCAAAATGTTCTCCAGTTCCTGACAAATCTGAAACCCTCCTCTCGACACCACCTCCTCATCCACACATTGAGGCTTCTGAGCTCTGCCTGCCTGGTAGGTCCTGCGCGAGGGACAGGCAGCACTTCTGAAAATGCTACCTTGGAAGTCCGGGACTTCAATCTTCTTCCTAACAACCTGAATTTGGCTTCCAGGACAGACCGCTTGGCCTTCCCAACATCATTGGTACCAACGTGTACCATGACAACTGGCTCGTTCCCAGTTCTCTCTAACAATCTATCTAGATTTCTTGTGATGTCTGCAACTTTTGCACCTGGCAGGCAAGTCACCATACGGTTATCATGTGCATCACAAATCCATTTCTCTGTATTTCTAATTATTGATGCCCCGCACCCATCGCAGCGTCAACCCCCTTTCCCTTTCTTCTCGCTCAGCCCCTTTCTGACTTTCCGGACTCCCTCATTGTTATGTATGTATGATTGCATGTTCATTGTACTGTAAAGGCAAGAATGTAACCACTCCAAATACAAGGTATCTCAGCTGTAAAGGAACGCGAGCAGGCAGCCCATAGAGGGCAGCTGCGAGCGTTCAGTCTCACATGGTTCACATTGCTCAATCACGGACAACCGCGGGAAAACCTTCCCCGCATTCAGCAGCAGGAGAAAGATCTGCATTCAGCAGCAGAAGAAAGATCTGCATTCAGCAGCAGGAAAAGAGGCGTGCCTGGGCGAGGCCACGCCGGTAGCAGCCAATGAGCTACCGTGCTACAAGATTCAAATGTATAGGGCTACTGTATATATTGAGATGTATCACCGCTATTACCTCATGCTCCACCGGATCATCATGCAATAAACCTGTGTTAAGCCAACCCTTCGGCTGTTCTGTTGTCTTTGGTCCCATACACTAAATTGGCGACGAAGGTGGGATCATGGCTGCCCACGGGACCAAGACATGCGCCAGCTACGAGATCAGGAAGCCGGGAGACTTGGAGCTGTTTGAGATAGACTTCAATGGAGCGCTAGTGGAGCTCGAAGTCTCAGATGAGGCCAAGAAGAGGGCCATCTTCGTCCGCATGCTCGGACACGAGACCAAGAGGACCTTGGTGGACCTGATCGCGCCGAGGAGGGTGAGCGACTTCAAGGCCACAGAGCTCCTGGCGGCGTTGCGCACCCACCTCCGGCCCGCGATAGCCATGTTCCCCGCTCGGAGCGCGTTCTGGAGGCGAGTCCAGGCACCAGGGGAATCGGTCGCTGAGTTCGCCGCGGCCCTGCGGCTGGCCGCCGGCCCATGCAAGTGGGAGACCCCAGAAGTCACCCTCCGGGACTGCCTGCTCTGCGGTCTGAGGGATACCGAGACTCAGCGCGCGCTGATGAAAAAGGAGCCGCCTCCCACGTGGCAACAAGTCCTCGACACGGCACAGGCCGCGGAGGCCACGACTGCCGGGGTGCAAGAGCTTCAGGACTGGCGCCCGAAACCCGCCAAGGCAGAGAGCTCGGTGCGCACGGCCCGGCGAGTTTCGAACTCATCCACGGAGAGCGGCGACGACGAGGACGTCCGGAGGGTCCACAGAGAGGGCCGGCGCTGCGACGGCTGCGGCGCCGCCCATGCCCGCGCCAAATGCCCATTCCGCAAGGCCGAGTGCCACAACTGCGGCCGGCGCGGGCACATCGCCAAGGTCTGCCGGAAACGGCGCGAGGCCAAGAGGAGTTCCCCAGACCGCTCGGCGAGGCAGGACCGCACCACGAGGCCAAAGGACGGCACCCGGACCATGAGGACGCGGGACGGAGTAGGGCGCATCTCCGACGACAGCGAGGACGACGCTCCGGTTTGCAGCGTTTCCACGGAGCACCCCCGTTACTTCGTTGAGGTAGTAATCCAAGGGGCCCCTGTTAGGATGGAGGTGGACTCGGGTTCCTCATACTCTATCATTTCCCAGGGAGAGTTCATGAAAATCGCCCCCCGCGTGCGGCCCAAGCTCAAAGCGTTGAGGGCCACACTGAAGGACGTGCAAGGGAACCGCATCCCAGTGTTGGGGGTTGGGAAGTTCCAGGTCCAGTTTAAAAAGCACACCGCAACGCTTCCCCTAGTCGTCCTCAAGGGAGGTAAATGCAGCCTCCTCGGGACTCAATGGTTCCAGCCCCTGGGGTTGTTCATTGGGGGGGTGCACGCTGTGGGAGCACACGCCGCCGGGACCGATCCAATACAGAGCGTGTGCGACGCGCACCCCGAGGTTTTCAAAAAGGGGCTCGGAAAATTCAAGGGCCCCCCAGTGACTTTCGACCTGGACCCTGGAGTACGTCCAATCAGACTTAAACCGCGCAGAGTGCCCTTTGCACTAAAGGACAAAATAGAGGCGGAGTTGGACAAATTGGTGGGCCAGGGGATTCTTGTCCCTGTTGATTCTGCGGAGTGGGAAACTCCAATTGTAACGGCGCTCAAGGCCAACGGGGAGGTCCGTATATGCGCTGATTACAAGTGCACCATCAATAAGGCGATCCGCCCTAATGCGTATCCGGTGCCGGTAGTCAGCCACTTGTTGGCCAGGTTACACGGGGGGAGGTGTTTCGCTAAACTCGACCTGGCCCAAGCCTACCAGCAACTCCCGGTGACCCCCGCCGCAGCTGCTGCACAGACCATAGTCACCCACAAAGGGGCGTTCCAGGTATCGCGCCTCCAATTCGGCGTGAATTCGGCGCCCGGGATCTTCCAGTCACTCGTGGAACGCCTCCTGAAGGGGTTAGAGGGGGTGTTACCCTACTTTGATGACGTATTGATTACAGGGGGGAGCCGGGCCGAATTAGCAATAAGGTTGGGAAAGGTCCTGGCAATATTCGAAAAAGCGGGGTTGCGGTTGCGGAAAGACAAATGTGTTTTCTTCGCAACTGAGGTTGAGTTCCTAGGGTTCCGTGTTACTCCCGAGGGAATAAGGCCATCCCAATCCAAGGTGGCCGCCATCAAGAAGGCCCCTCGCCCCACCTCCAAGCCCGAGTTGCAGTTGTTCCTTGGACTGCTCAACTTTTACCACTCCTTCCTCCCGCGGAAGGCAGCAGTGGCGGAACCGCTACACAAATTGTTAAAAAAGGACGGGGCATGGAAGTGGGGCGACGACCAGGAGACGGCTTTCAATGACCTGAAGCGACTCCTGGCATCAGATGCGGTACTGACCCACTTCAATCCCAAACGCCCAGTGGTCCTGATATGCGATGCATCCCCGGTGGGGGTGGGGGCGGTGTTATGCCACGTACTGGAGAACGGGAGGGAGGTCCCGATAGCGTTCTACTCTAGGTCCTTGTCCCAAGCGGAGAGAAACTATGCCCAGACAGACAGGGAAGCACTAGCGATAATTGCGGGGACCAAGAAATTTCATGATTTTGTGTACGGCCGCCCCTTCACCATAGTGACTGACCACAAGCCCTTGCTAGGCATTTTCACCGCAGATAAGCCCACACCCCAAATCCTGTCCCCGAGGATGCTCAGGTGGGCCATTTTTCTCAACGCGTATCAGCACGCGTTGGTATACCGGCCCGGAAAGGAGATCAGCCATGCGGACGCCCTGTCGAGGTCCCCCATTCCCCGGGATTGCTGCCACGTGGGCGAGGAAGAGGGGGACCACCAGGTCTTAATGATAGAGGTCCTAGACTCCCCTCCAGTAGTACCGGCCGACATCGCCAAAGCGACCGGCAAGGACAAAACGCTAGCTACAGTTTGCTCCTGGGTACAGAAAGGGTGGCCCTTGTCTTCCCCAGCAGCGGAATTCGACACATTTTTCAAAAAGAAACTAGAGTTGTCCCTAGAGAGGGGTTGCCTTTTGTGGGGACAGCGGGTAGTGATCCCCACGTCGCTCCGGCCGAGGGTGCTTAAACTGCTGCACGTCAGCCACCTGGGGATCGTCCGCTCTAAGGCACTAGCCTGTAGTTACTTTTGGTGGCCCCAGCTAGACGCCGACATCGAACACATGGTCGGCACTTGCGAAGCGTGCCAAAGCTCCAGGCCAGAAGAGGCTCGCTTGCCACATAGGGAGTGGGACGCAGCAAGGGGGCCCTGGTCCCGGGTACACGTAGACTTTGCTGGCCTGTTCAGGGGAACACTTTTCCTCCTTGTGGTGGACGCGTTCTCCAAGTGGTTGGAGGTCATTCCAGTCTCAAGCACCTCCTCGGCCACTACAATTAAACAGTTACGGAGGGACTTTTCCACGTTCAGTTTACCCGACACCCTCGTCAGCGATAACGCTAGCTGTTTCACGTCCGCCGAGTTCGGGGCATTCATGGAGCGCAACGCCATTCGGCACGTCACCTCCGCCCCCTTTCACCCGGCCACCAACGGCCAAGTAGAGCGCCTCGTGCGCACCACAAAAGACGCGCTGCGGCGCATGGGCCCCGGAGACCTCGACCTGAAATTGTGCCAATTCCTGCTAAGGTACAGGGTCACCCCATTGGCGTCAGGGTACTCCCCCGCGGAGCTGTTAATGCGCAGGAAGCTGGCCACGGTAATCTCCAAGCTAGACCCCACGAGAGTAGAGGACACGGGGCGGAACATAGGGGTGGAACCCGCAAAGAGTTTCAGCGTAGGCGCCCCGGTGCATTGCAGGAACTACGCCAACGCGGGGCCAGCCTGGGTGCCGGGCACCGTAATAGAACAAACCGGCCCCGTCTCATACCGCGTGGAGACCAGTACAGGCCTCCTGTGGAGGCGACACGTGGACCAACTGAGGCGCAGGGTCCCCGGAGAACAGGACGAAGACGAAAATAGCCACGAATCAGCGTTAGGGTACTCCCCCACCCGTTTAGCCCAAGGGGGAGGGAAAGGGGGACATGGGTCCCCACCAAGGGGGGAGGAAAGGGAATCGATCCTCAGAGATCTTTTGCGGGACTTCGCGGCAGAAAGGAAGAGCCCCGACCTCACACATACCCCTCGGAAGTTTCCCCGAAACACAGATGCCCCTAGAAGTTTAGACGTTGATTTACAGTACCAGGGGGAGTTAGCGGAGTGGTCCCCCACCCGTCCTGGCGAAAAGAGGGGTTTCAGTTCAGCCCCTGGTACTTCCAGTCCCAGTAGCCCCTGTGAGTTAGAATGCAACATAGCGCCAATTTCCCGGAGACCGACACCCCCAAGACAGGAGGCAACAGCGAGTCCGCCCACCACAGTCTCAAGGTCCCCCGAGCGGGGAACAGAAGGTAGCAGAACCACAAGGGCGACCTCATCGGTTCTGCGGTTCACAATAGGAGGGTCCCCCGGGTCCGAGAGCAACAGGCAGGGGTTCACCTCCCAACTGTTCATTCTATTCCCATCCCCGGGCACAAGGCAGGCACGGACCCCCCACAGAGCCACTAACGAATCCCCGTTTCCCGTTGCAGGACAAGTACCCGCGGAGTCAGAGATCACAGGCTCTCCAGCACTACGTCAGGCGCAAGCACGCCCCAAGCGCACGTGCGGCAAGCCACAATGGTTGCGGGACTTCGTCCCGTCCTAGGGGGGAGGGATGTTATGTATGTATGATTGCATGTTCATTGTACTGTAAAGGCAAGAATGTAACCACTCCAAATACAAGGTATCTCAGCTGTAAAGGAACGCGAGCAGGCAGCCCATAGAGGGCAGCTGCGAGCGTTCAGTCTCACATGGTTCACATTGCTCAATCACGGACAGCCGCGGGAAAACCTTCCCCGCATTCAGCAGCAGGAGAAAGATCTGCATTCAGCAGCAGAAGAAAGATCTGCATTCAGCAGCAGGAAAAGAGGCGTGCCTGGGCGAGGCCACGCCGATAGCAGCCAATGAGCTACCGTGCTACAAGATTCAAATGTATAGGGCTACTGTATATATTGAGATGTATCACCGCTATTACCTCATGCTCCACCGGATCATCATGCAATAAACCTGTGTTAAGCCAACCCTTCGGCTGTTCTGTTGTCTTTGGTCCCATACACTAAACTCATCTTCACTGGAACCTGGGGTGGCGGAGCCCTCTGAGGACGTGGGCGAGCGCGGGGCAGGGGCCGCCCTCCAAGATGCCTGGACTGCGGATGCAGCTGCCTCTACTGGTGGAGGCTTTGCCTTGAGAAGCTTGTACCCGGCCCTCGTGGACTCAGCAGCTAGGGCCTTTTGTAGTACCTCTTTAAAGGTGAGGTCTTGGCGTCGGGTCATGAGCTTCCTTTGGGTTTCCCCATCCCTCATTCCGCAGAGCATCCTGTCCCTCAGGGCCATGTCTAGAATTTTCCGCCATTCGCATGGGGTTGCCACTAAACGGAGAGCCGCTGCATACTCGGATACGGACTCACCCGGCTTTTGGTCCCTCCTCGCGAACGCAGCCCTGGCAGAGAAGAAGGATACCTTGGGCTTGAAGTGGTTTCTCAGAGTCGCCAGTATTTCGGTTACCGAAACCTGTTCCACCTCTCGTGGTGCCACCAGGTCCATCAGCGCTTGCACTGCGTGGAAACCGAGCATCGTAATGAGAAGATCTCTCTTCTTTCCGGCGTCAGTGATGCCGGCATACGCTACCGTACTCTTGAAATGCATTTCGAACCAGTCCCATCGCTCGGGATGGGTCACGTCGAAGACTGGTTGCTGTGAAGTTGTCTTGTCCCTGTGGGAATCCATTATCCCATCCTCGTCGCCAATTTTATGTTTGGGAATCAAGACAATGGAAACGACTGTAAGCTAGCCTAGCACATCTTTATTGCATGGAGTACAGTACTAACATGTGGTAATGGCGGACGAACAGCTCCTTTTATGCGGTGGCTATACAATTGAATCTGGCTCTTCGACAGACATTGGCTACTGTCCAAGTGACGTTATCCTTGGTCACGCCTTTCTTGTCCAGGTGAGGTGGGCGTGGGAATCTTTCCCGCGCAGCTGATGGCATTTGAGGAATGTGTACCATGTGAGCTGGACGCTCGCTACTGCCCCCGGTGGCCACTAGCTCGCGTCCTCATACAGCGTTACATGCACCCATTCGTGTGGTTACAAATACATTCAATACACAACACTCTGGGTGCAATTCATGGTGCTGGTTATGACCTTTAAAGCCCTACATGGTAGTGGGCCAGGATACCTAAGAGGCCACATCGCCCTTAGAGTGTCTTTACATCCAACCAGAGCGGACCGGAAGGGCTCCCTAATCGCACCATCTGCCAGAGGGGCTCATATCTCTGGCACAAGAAAAAGGGCCTTCTCCATGTCTGCACCGCCCTTTGGAACCTCCTGCCAGTAGAACTACGATTGCAGACGGAGTTGCTTCCCTTCAGAAAAGGTCTTAAAATCTGGCTGGTGGGGCAGGTTTGGGGCCCTGAGGGTAATGTGGCCCCTGCCCACTGGCTCCTGACATAAGACACACCCTCTCTCTGTGGGGCTTTGAATTGCGGTGGTTTTTAACTGTTTTTATACTTGTATTACTATGTAAGCCTCCCTGAGTCGGGCCTGCCTGAGTGGGCGGCGAATAAATTTTAAAATTAAATTAAAAATTAAAATTAAGCAGCTGTACGGGTGGATGCCTCTTGGGATCAAAGATCACTGCAGATGGGGATTGTAGCCATGAAATAAAAAGGCGACTGATTCTTGGGAGACAAGCTATGAGAAACCTGGGGAACATAGTGAAAAGCAGAGACATCACATTGCAAACAAAAATTAGAATAGTCAAAGCAATGGTTTTCCCAGTAGTAATGTATGGATGTGAGAGCTGGACAATTAGGAAGGCTGAACGCAGAAGAATAGATGCCTTTGAAATGTGGTGTTGGAGGAGGGTTTTGAGGGTACCCTGGACAGCGAGGAGAACAAACAGGTCAATCTTAGAAGAAATTAACCCTGATTGCTCACTGGAAGGTCAAATAGTAAAGATGAAGCTAAAATACTTTGGACATCAAATGAGAAGGGAGGATTCACTTGAGAAGGCATTGATGTTGGGAAAGGTGGAAGGCAAAAGAAGAAGGGGGAGGCCAAGGATGAGATGGTTAGATGGTATTACAGACACAATGGGCACAGAGCTGGGAGGGCTGAGGGGGATGGTGGAGGACAGAGGCGCCTGGAGAACAATGGTCCATAGGGTCGCAAAGGGTCGGAACCGACTGTGCGACTGAACAACAAAACGGGTGGATGCAGAAAGGCATGAAAAAGAGAGTAAAAGATCTAGTCTTTTTGCAAAAAAGAACACAAAGTGCTTTGTATACCGAACAATTTTAGACTCTCCACCTGTGAAGGTTGGCAGAATTTCAGAACTGACTCATGGCTTGCCATAAACATGTAAGAATTTTTCAGAATCCATTTGCAGTAGCACCAAAAGATCTAAGCAACCTTTTTTTTTTAGATGGAACTAATTGATTTGCACACCAGTGATAATCTCAGAGATATTTTAAAAGAAAATGGTCTGTTAGACCTTTATTCTGGTTTACTTGATATCTTTATCAACCTAAATAAATGTGCTGCAGGTATTTTCACAGTCTTTGGCACTATAGACATTTGTGAACAAACTTTTTCCATGATGAAAATTGTAAACTCCAAGTCAAGACTTACAACTTAGCATTTATATGACATTTTAAGGGTGTATGCCACAAACCTTGACTTGGACATTAATGTATTGGCTAACAGAGAACAGCCACAAAAATTACATTGACTAGTGTGTGAAGCTAGAAAAAAGGTTCTACAGTAAAATATTGTTCCATAATTGATTGCATTCAGGATAACATTTCTTCATTGACCACTGAATGTTTACTTTTGATCTAAATTGGTAAGTTACTAATTTTGCTATATTTGGATTTAAGATGTGGACCTCTTTATGCATTCTTTTTCAAGTGCCGTATCTGTTCCGAATATTGGCTATCATAATGGCGAAACAGGCAGATCAGAGAACAAACAAAACAAATCAAAAACACTGTAGTACTTTAAAGACTAACTGTTATATTTCGATGTGAGCTTTTGTGGATCAAGTCCACTTCATCATACATGGGAGTGAAGCCTCAAATATACAGTTTTATCCACTTTTTAGATTTTTTGTGCCATTAGCAACTTTAGGCATTGGGTACTCTAATGTACCCCCCATGTTCCAGAAGATTGGGGACTACTACCTTTTGTCTTCCATAAAATAATAGTGCTGTTAAAAATTAGAAGCAAAATATTTAATAATAATGCATGTTGGGTGGAAAGAGAATAAATCCAATCCAATCCAATTTTAATTTATACCCTGCCTTTCTCCACCAAGGCCGACTCAAGGTGGCAACAACATATCAATATCAATATAATACAATATAATAATACAGAAGTAAATTCGATATACAGTGCAATACATAATAAGCATAATATCCAAATACAAAATACACAATATGGTACAATACAATAAAAATGTAGTTACATCATACAGAATACAATAAATATAAAAATGATACAGCATATAGGGCCAAAGCTCAACAAACCCAGCATAACAAATCCCCCTTGTCTGCTGGAAGATGGCGCAGGAGCTTCCACTCCCCCCGTCAATTCAGGGGAAGGAGCTCCACGCCTTGGACCTGGCCGCGAAGGCGGCCATGGCAGTCCAGTTGGCCCCGGGTGCGCAAGCAGCTGCAGGGTGCTGGCAAAGATCTTCATGCCGGCACCGGCTTTAGCCGCCAGCGACTTATCTCCCCTCCCGGAACAAAGAGGGGGTTACTCTCAGGAGCGGCAACGACAATGGGGCACCGGCCGAGCCCACGCCTATCTCAGCGGTGGCGAGGAGCGGCTTTTGAGGGAGGTGGAGTGGCCCTCAGATGCTACTCATTCCTCACCGTCCGTCTTCCTATACTCAAGTCAGCAGCACACAGAATTTCAAACTTGCCAGCCCTAGGAAATTCATCAACTCCTGGCTGACATTCTGCTCATATAATAGGCACACTGCTGGTTGTAATGTGAGCAAGTTTAGACTTGAATGTGTATCTAAACTACATAATTATAGCATTTTGAAAGCGTGGTATCTTCCAAGGCTTCATAATTTGTAATCCTAGGATTTTTGTAATTTGTTGTAGCACTTAAATTTCTCTGCTAGTTAAACAGCTCTAGTGCATTCCACTGAACTACAGGAAATAATTCTAAGTACCCAGAAATCATAACCTCCACAGTTCTATCAGAAGGTGCAGGGGCACTTGAACCAATATGAAACTGTTTTAATGTTGTAGTATAGATACACCCTATAGCAGTGGTAGCGAACCATGGCACTCCAGGTGTTCTTGGATTTCAATTACCAGAAGCCCAAGTCAGCACTCCTGCTGATCAGGGCTTCTGGTAATTGCAGTCCAAGAACACCTGAAGTGCCAAGGTTCACCATCACTGCCTTACAGGCATTGATGAATTGACAGGAAGCTGAGAGAGACGGTCGAATGCTCTAGCCCAGTATTTTCTCTAGGAGTGCCTGAAAGTTGTGTGTTTTACTCTAACAGTTACTGATATTGAAAGACAACTTTCTGTGAATCTCTGAGGGCACACTTTTCAGGTGAGTAATAATTTGCAAAGAACAATGGGTAAAAGATAGCTAAGGAATAAACTGGAGATCCAATAATGGCATCTGATTCAGGAAAGTAAGATGGAGAAGTATAAACTAAAGAAGGCCATAGAAAAACAGCTATGGGGACTGGATTATATTTATAATGGATCATTTCATTCCCCATGCCCTCAATGCATTAGTCTAAGCCCTGTCTGACCATGTAGATTAAATTAGTAAAATGACAGAGTTTAAAATAATGGTGTCATTTAATATTATAAGTGACAAGCTCAAAAGAGCAATAACACCCATTTTTTCCCCTCCCAGAAGACTCCTACATCTAGATTTTTGAAACGACAACTATGCCTTTACTAGTTCACTGAGGGTGAAATGATTCTATTATCACATTCTACAGTTCTGCACAAAATGGCAAACAAATTGCAGTCCTGGAAATAGCTAGTATATATATTTTTAAATTGACTTACTGAAATTTTCCCATTTACTACAAATTGCTTGTGATCACCCCAAGTTCCTTTCATACTGAATGTAACTACATTACCACGGATTTCATGATAGATATTTAATAAAGACCTAAATTGAGGTTCAAATATTCTTCTGCATAAGATGATGTTTAGAAACCTTACTGTGCTATTATGATGTTGAGTGCATAATAGTCATTCTTTTAACCACCATTTTTAATATAATTGATGGGGAGGGTGAGGGTGAAGGTAATTTTAAGGTCTATTGGTTTTTTTATAAGGTTTTTTAAAAATGTTTTATGATTGTAATGTTTATATCGCTGTTGTTATGCCACCCAGAGTCGCTCGTTCGAATTGGGTGGCAATATACAAATTCAATAAATAAATAAATAAATAAAATGCTACATAAATCAATACTCTTATTTTGATGATGAAGAATCTTAAGGTTGCTGTCATGTAACACACTCTGATTCTGTGGAGGCTATTTTTCTCTCTCTCAATATATATAATATCTAGATAGATATAGATATAGATAAGATATATTCTTCTTATTCTTATGCCATATCCGATTCTGAATCTTGGTAATCATCATGGTGATCAGCCATGAAGACTGTCTTGTGAATATAATGCCATGGCCTTTCATCTGCCTTCTGCCTTGCAATGTGACACCCGTACTACTGATCCAGCTCTGTGAGTCACTTTCTGGTCCTGAACTCTTTTGGCATGCAAAGTCCTCCTCAGCCCCAGGCCAGTATTGATAAAGCTGCTGCCCTCCAACAAGATAGATTCAAGTGGGATTTAATCCACTTGGGGACCACCACCCTACTCTGTGGACATTACAAAGGCTGCTAGTCCTCAGGGTTGTCAGGTTAGTTAACCGCTGCCTGGCACTCAGTGTTGAGTCTCTGACAGTATGGTCTACTCTATTATCATAGCAGGATAGATATATCTATCTCTATCTCTATCTCTATCTCTATCTCTATCTCTATCTCTATCTCTATCTCTATCTATCTATCTATCTATCTATCTATCTATCTATCTATCTATCTATCTATCTATCTAACATTATCCTGCTATGATAATATATAAATATAAAATGAGTTTTGGAAACAAGCTTCACAGTTTTAAATATATATTTATATAGCAAACAACAGCAATAGTGAAATAACAAAACAGAAATCTACAACTTGTATATTCCGAATTATTTTCACCAGCATCAGAGTGGGAGTTGCTTGAAGAATTAAAGAAGAATCCAAATGTATTTGTGAAACCAAATGAAAAGAAAGTCTAAGATATGTTTATCAACCAAAGTAGGATATTCACAATATAGAAGGATCAGTCCCACATATACAGTATTTTGAACCCTAAAATGCAAATGCAGATACCTGTACATAAGTTCACTAAGTAGATTTACCTTTCGAGTGCCATTCCTGCACAAACTGAAGTTCTACTATCCAAACCAAGGTGTTTTCAACATTAGAAGACATAGCCTATCTCTTTTCTGTCCTCTAACATTTAGGAACCTCAACACAGATATTGAGGTTCCTATATCTCAACTTCTGTAACCCAAACTATGGACAACTAATCTGACTTAACAGATGTAGCAGCCTGCTATAATTGTCCCAACCCTGAAAATTATAGGCACTCCTAAATTCTGCAGGTATGTATACTGCAATGTATGTATACTGTAGATACAGTACTTTTCTTGGGATTGCATCTGCCTCATGCCTCTTTCCAGATACTGTAAAAGCACATAGAACTGTGCATACTGGATTTACTCTTGGATCAGAGTAGGGTATCAAAAACCCAAGTTATACTGATAGTTCCTTTTGATCATCTTTCAAGGGTTCCAGAGGACTACACAGAACAAAGATGTAGAAAAAATGCAGGAATATATAATGGTAGGTAGTTTTTGAATTCTTGTTGACACTATTTACCTTTATTTACCACTATTTACCTCTCCTTGTGTCAATGTTTAGGCATGACAAATTATCCACTTGGATTTTCCCAGTTGAGGCATCTCAAAGACTGTTGACTCTTACATAAATTTAATGGATCCTGAAATGGATAAAGTTTCCTTGTCCCTTAAGGCTTATTTGTGCTTCACGTGTTTGGCATTTTAAATTGACTTATGTTGCTTGAAAAGATGAATTAAGGCTTGTCCAGACAAGCAAAAATAGTGTACCAAATGATCAGTGTTGACATGGTTCACCCCTAGCAGAACTAAAGCTTACTGATATAGGTGCACTGCAATAGGTAGGTTCTTATTTAAAAAAATTCTAGGCTTTACAGCAAATAAATCTTCATCAACTCCTTCTTTGCTTCAGCTTTGTGTTTGGAGACCCTTCCTGGATTTTAACAGCTGATAGAGTTGATGAAAGGTTTCCATACTATGAGGCCTTGATGCAAAATGAACTCTAGGTAGAAAGGGTTTAGAGATCCTTGTTGCATATCTTGAAAGGAAGTGTAGACTCTGTGTGTACGGGGTGGGGGTGGGGGGCAGAGAAGAGAAGAGAAAAGATTGAGATTTCAGGATTAGTACGTAAATGCCACATTCTGTAGTAAATATCAAAGATACCACATAATATTTGTCAGCTTCCACTGAAGTGATTAAACTAATCTCTTCTCTCTCTTTTTGATATATTAACACAATGGTGTTGAATTACAAAATTAATCTAGCTGCTTTGAAAGACTGAAAATGAAGCAAAAATTGAGGGAAAATTGGCTTAAGCATAGACTGTTTGGGGAGGAGGGAGAGAAATAAGGTTTGAGTGCAATAAATCCTGCTAAAGACTCATAAGCTCATCAAATTCTAGGTACTGTATAGAATATTTAAATGGCTCCATTTAATGTAATAGTTGAGTGCCTCACTCTTGTCAACATCTTTTTCTTTATGATTTTCCTACATTGTTACACCTGAGAAGCTCCATGACTTCGGGAAGATCTTAACTATTTTTTGTGTGTGTTCAAAAATAATAATAGAAAGTAATAGTCTTCTCCCCCTCCCCTTTCAGTCTTCTATCTAGGCAAATATTCCCCCCTCCCCCCATTTCTATTCAGTGACATCGTTTCCCTTCTCAGTTGCAGCAGCATCATTTTCCTCCTTACTATTGCTTCTTCCTTCTTCCTGGATCGTACACAAGGATGTCAATATTGCTTAGAAATGATGTGAATAGGACATATCAGTGAGTATAAACAAAATATTTACTGGAGTCACATAGCTCATCCTAACCCTGTGATGGCGAACATTGGTACTCCAGATGTTCTTGGACTTCGATTCCCAGAAGCCCAAGCACCCTGTGAATCCACACAAATGGGTTTACTGCGATTCATCCAGCCCACGTTGCCCTCATCGCTCCCAGAAGTGGAAGTAAAATCCGCCTGTACGGGGGAGTTTTACTTCCACTTCCAGGAGCGATGAAGGCAGCATGGGCCAGATGAATTGCAGTAAACCCATTCGTGTGGATTCACAGGGTGCTTGGGATTCTGGGAATTGAAGTCCAAGAACATCTGGAGTACCAAGGTTCACCATCACAGTCCTAACCATTTGGAAATCATGCAGTGAAATGGATGATGGCACTACATGCTATATTCCTACATAACTGTTCCATACAAAAGGGCTGCAAAGATCTTTGAAAGTGTCTTCAGGTGAACGCGCTTGCCACACTCCCACAACTGATAGCCCTGATAACATAGCAAACTTGATGCCCATAAGAAGGGAGCCATTTCATTCTAAAAGCTGTAATCTCCTGATCCCTATCTCAAAATCGTTAGAATATTGTGTGTGTCCTCAAAAGTTGACAAATATTACCTATACATATGGGGAAACTCCAGTGTTATTTCTACTTGATATAATAGATCTATCTGAATAGACATATTACTCATAATTAACTTATGCTCCATTTAAGTTGATAGATCAATACTAGACAGCACAAAAATTGGATCTAACCCAGTAGCTCTTTGAAAGAAGGAACACTATATTTGGCTCACCTTGAGGTCAAACACAGAATGATGGCAAATGCAATAAAGGAAAACATCAATGTTCTTGGAGGTATTTTGAGGCAAGAAATTATATCTAATGCTATTAAATAAAAAGTTGTTTCTGTTCAAATGAACACACTTCTACAGCTCTTTTCCAGTTCCTATATTTTGACTTGGTCCTGAATTAGACACATTGTTACACCTCTTTTGACAACAAGCAATACAATTTGGGTATTATTTGTTTGTATTAAACATTACTGATGAATAATAGTTGGATTTTGAAAGTCAGGACTTCAATAATAAGGTCTGATTTCCCTAGCAATCAAACACAGGCACATTCATACACATCCACACACATGTCTTTGTGAATAGCTGCAACCTTCTAGAAATTAATTGGATTCCAGATCATTTGCATTTTACATAGTTTACCAATAAAAGATTGAGATAGCGGCTTTATTAATGTGCAGACTAAAAACCTTTCATAAATAAAGTTAGGAGCACTTTGCTGAGCTGTAATCCAAATACACTTACCTCTTCTCACCCCACCCCACCCCTCCCCTTCTCTGACCCAGTCCTGATAATCCTGCAGGGCCCCCTCTGAGGTGGGAATTGATATGCAGGATCAAAATGCAAGCAGCTGTTGAGGATGCCTAGTGATTGCCTAGGGCCCTTATAGGACGACATCCAATGAGGCATTATGATTTGATAATGGCCAATTTCAGACAGTACCGAAGGCAATTCTAGGATTTGCTGTTGCAACAGACATACTAAAAATAAAGTCAGTGTAAATAGATTAGGAAACTGACAGAATAACAAGGCAGACGGAATTAGAATGAAAACAGAAATAACAGATGAGAGCTAAATGCATTCTGCAGTGGCAGAACTGGAATACAGGGAACTGGAGGATTTATCTGCTGACAGAAATATTTTCTCATCTTGCTTCCATCCTGATCAGGTGAATGGTTATTTTATGGTGGAGGTGGTGGTGGAGGTTTAATTGGTACTGTATTTCAGTATCCTTATTTGCCTAGTCGTAATGTCCTTGCTTCCTCCTATAGCCAAAAGGAACAGCACTTTTGACAGTTAGAAAGCAAATATGAACTATGTGCTGATTAATATGTAAGTTAAGATGTTGTTCACCTGGAGATATGCTTGCTTGTGAAGGTTTTACAATATGGACCGTTGTCAAGTCAAAGGTCAGTTCTACTATCACTTCTTTTCTCTAAGCACTGACAATTGATATGAAGACAGAGTGTTGCAATGAACAAGAGCACTCAGTAGCAGGTGGAGTATACAACCTTGGGGATAGAGGTGGAGTATACAATCCACCCTTGAGGATATAGCATGGGACTTTGAATGGGAACATCTGGATTGGAGTGCCTACTCAGCCATAACATCCAGGGTGTCAGCTGGGGCTTTGTCGTAGGGCACCTACAGTTAGAGGGCAAAGACAGCTAGGGATAAACATGCTGATGAGGGCTAGGAAAATAAACAGCAATACCTCCTGGCCCTTTTCACTTTTATTTTGTTGAAAATATAAACTTTTTTCTGGAGGAGAGATACCACATTCTCCTCTTGCTTTTTCATGGGGGAGGGGTTCCCATACCAATGCTTTGTAGTGCTGTGGGTCAGAGATGGTGCCCCTTGCCCCCTCCTCCAAACTAAAGTGGCTAGTTATAGCTTTTACAAATAATAATAATAATAATAATAAATTTTGTGTCAGAAATTATTCTGTTTTGAAAGGATTTTTGCTGGATAAATTCCACTCAGGGGATGCCCAAATAAGATATGCAAGATATATACGTAATAATAAAAAGAAATGTGGAAGCTCTTTTGTTGAGCTGAGTGGTAACTGGATCTCAGACAGTCATCCAGGAAAGAAGCCTTCTGTGGTAACTTTTCCTGGCTTTCTTCAGTTGTGATACTATAAATGTTTACTAGGAAGAAACACAATTTTGATTTTAAGACGTGTTAGTGCAGGTTTATGCAGGATCAGAGCCTTTGACAGCAACATGCCTTGCTCTACAAATATATTGATTACAAGTCCTAGTTCCTTGACTGGCATTTACAATGTTAGGAAGATCTATAGGCTGAATTGTTCATGACAAGCTTCCTCGATACAGTAAGATGCATAATGGAATGATTAAGTGCTTGAGCACAACAGCAGGCTCTTATTTATTCGAGTTTCATTAACCTTGGCTGAAAATCTGCCAAAGCATCTTTGACAATTCTGAAAAACCAAACCAGTTTAACATTTAAACAGACAGGAAGGATTTTGAAAGACACACACTCTTGCCATTTGTTCTTTTTGAAGAGTTTATATATGACATGCAAGCTTTGGAAGAGTCAAGAGAGGTTCAAATTCCTGGAGCAAGCATGTTTGTCACCGACAAAGAACTTAGCAGTTGTTGGCTCTAAGATAACAAAAGCAAGGCCACTTCTGTATATGTCACATACAGATTTCAGAGCACAAATAGGAAAAGGGGATAGCTAAGCAGAAGGAAAATGGAATGCAAGTTAGCTTGATAGTAGGAAACCCAATCTCAGGGAAGTTGTCAAGAAGGTTCTATACAAGAATAGAACCATCTTCTTGCTAATAAACAAAAATTTGCCAACAGTATTTTAGTGTATGAGAGTCAAGACACAAAGCACAGCCAACGGCTGGGTTAACTCAGGTTTATTGCATGGTGGACAGAGGGAACATGAGGTAATGGCGGACGAACAGCTCTATATATAAGGCAGTAACGTATTTGAATGTGGCTCCACGGTAGCCCGTTGGCTACTGGTCCGCGTGACGTCATGGCTGGTCACGCCCTTCTTGTCCAGGTGTAGGTAGCGGCGGGAAACCTCCCGCGCTGCGGTCTTTGATGGGTTTGAACCAAGAGAGCTTGGACGCTCGCTGCTGCCAGCTGGTGGTCATTAGCTCGCGTCCTATTACAGGGTTTATGTGATACAGCTGAAGGTTACATTGTTACTCATTGGCAAGGTTACATTGGTTCAGATACATTGATATCACATGTAGAAGGTTACACTATTAGGACACAACACTCCTCCCCCCTAGGATGAGACGAAGTCTCTCAGCCAAGATGGCTTATTTCGAACACGCTGGGGTCTCGGCGCGGGCTGCCCTGCCCCGGCTTCGCTCCCTCCTCCTTGCTCCCTGGCTTCCTGCCCTGCAATCGGAGAGGATGACTTGTTAGTGGTTTGCCGCGGCTCTGCGGCTTTGTTGGGAGGTGTGTGCTTTGTTTGGGAAGAACCGGGGGCACTGGGGACTAACGAAAAACCCCTCTTCTCGCTTGGATGGGTGGGGGAACACTCCGAAACCCCCCCCCGGCTCGCAAAATCAAAATCAAAATCGGATTCAGGGGAAGCGGCAGCGGCGGCCGCACACTCCTTTTCCCTCCCCCCGGGCTCGGATAGAACTGGGGTATCAAAAGGATATGAGTCGGGCTCGCTGCTTTCCCCCCTGTCTCCCCCTTGGGCTAAACGGGTGGGGGAGAACCCTATCGCTGAATCATGTCGCTGTGCTCCACTGGTCGGCCCCTCGCTCACTCGGTGCCTCAGTTGATCAGCGTGCCTCCTCCAGAGGAGGCCGGTGCTAGTTTCCACCCGATAGGACACTGGCCCCGTCTGTTCTATTATCGTCCCTGGCACCCAGGCTGGGCCTGCATTGGCATAGTTCCTGCAATGTACCGGATCGCCTATGCCGAAACCTTTCGAGACCGCTAACCCTATGTTCTTCCCTTTGTCCTCGACCCTCGACGGGTCTAGCCTGGACAAAAGCGTGGTCAGTTTCCTCCGCATCAGCAGCTCGGCCGGCGAGTAACCAGACGCTAAGGGGGTCACTCTGTACGCTAATAGAAATTGACACACCTGGTGATGTAGATCTCCCGAGCCCATGCGCCGCAGCGCATCTTTTGTGGTACGCACCAACCGTTCCACTTGGCCATTCGTGGCCGGGTGAAACGGCGCGGATGTGACATGCCGAATTGCATTTGCCTCCATGAATGCCGCGAACTCAGCGGATGTGAAACAACTGGCGTTATCGCTGACCAAAGTGTCGGGTAAACCGAACGTGGAAAAGACCCTCCTTAGCTGGCGAATGGTAGTGGCGGAGGATGTGCTCTTTACCGGAATGACCTCCAGCCACTTTGAGTATGCATCCACCACCAGGAGAAACATGGTTCCCCGGAATGGGCCAGCAAAATCTACGTGCACCCTGGACCACGGTCCCCTCGCTGCGTCCCATTCCCTATGTGGTAGGCGGGCCACCTCCGGTCGAGAACATTGACATGCTTCACAAGTGCCAACCATCTGCTCTATGTCGGCGTCCAGCTGGGGCCACCAGAAGTAACTCCGGGCCAACGCCTTGGAACGGACGATCCCCGGGTGACTGACGTGCAACAGCTTTAGCACCTTCGGCCGCAGGGACGTAGGAACCACCACCCGTTGGCCCCACAACAGGCACCCCCTCTCTAAAGACAACTCCACTCGCTTTCGGAAGAATGGGTCGAATTCCGTGCCTGGGGATGACGCCGGCCACCCCTTCTGCACCCATGAGCATACCTTCTCTAGTGTTCTATCCTTTCCGGTCGCCCTGGCAATGTCGGCTGGTAATATCGGGGGTGACTCTAAAACCTCTATTAGCAATACCTGGCGGTCTCTTCTTACCCCTGCCTTCTGGTCGTCCGACAATGGTAACGGCGACCGTGAGAGCGCGTCTGCATGGCTGATTTCCTTCCCTGGCCGGTATTCTAACTCATGTTGATATGCGTTAAGAAAAATAGCCCACCGCAGCATCCTCGGGGACAGGATCTGTGGCGTGGGCTTATTTGCAGTGAAGATCCCTAACAGGGGCTTGTGATCAGTAACGATCTTGAACGGCCGACCATACAGAAAATCGTGAAATTTCTTGGTTCCCGCTACTATCGCTAGTGCCTCCCTATCGGTCTGTGCGTAATTCCGCTCTGCTTGGGACAGGGACCTTGAATAAAACGCTATCGGGGCCTCCCTTCCGTCGTCTAACATGTGGCAAAGCACCGCCCCCACCCCCACCGGGGATGCATCGCAGACCAAAACTATG
This sequence comes from Bradypodion pumilum, assembly GCA_035047305.1. Classification (NCBI taxonomy): domain Eukaryota; kingdom Metazoa; phylum Chordata; class Lepidosauria; order Squamata; family Chamaeleonidae; genus Bradypodion; species Bradypodion pumilum. The sequence goes on from JAWDJD010000001.1 coordinate 98,632,438, forward strand.
GGCCGTTTGGGGTCGAAATGAGTCAGGATTGCCTCGGATGTGAGGAGTTGCTTTAACTCTGAGAACGCTCTTTCTTGCTCGTCACCCCACAGCCATTTTTCCTCTTTTTTAAGCAGCCGATGAAGCGGCTCGGCAACAGACGCCTTCCGTGGAAGGAAGGTATGGTAGAAATTGAGAAGCCCCAGAAATGACTGAAGCTCGGTTTTGGAAGTGGGGCGAGGGGCTTTCTTAATGGCGGCTACCTTAGATTTGGACGGCCTAATTCCCTCGGGTGTGACACGGAACCCTAAAAACTCAACCTCTGTTTCGTAAAATACACATTTGTCTTTTCTCAGTCGCAGCCCCGCTTTCTCGAACACGGCCAGGACCTTATCCAATCTGTGGGCCAGCTCGGCCTTACTCCCCCCCGTTATCAACACGTCATCAAAATATGGCAACACCCCCTCCAGCCCCTTCAGGAGGCGTTCCACTAGCGACTGAAAAATGCCAGGTGCCGAGTTCACGCCGAACTGTAACCTCGACACCTGGAACGCCCCCTTATGTGTGACTATTGTTTGTGCCGCCGCTGTGGCGGGGGTTACTGGGAGTTGCTGGTAGGCCTGTGCTAAATCGAGTTTAGCGAAACACTTTCCCCCATTCAGCCTGGCCAGAAGGTGGCTGACCACTGGCACCGGGTATGCATTAGGGCGGATTGCCTTATTAATGGTACACTTATAATCAGCGCAAATGCGCACCTCCCCGTTAGCCTTCAGTGCTGTTACAATTGGAGTCTCCCACTCCGCGGAATCCACAGGAACGAGAATTCCTTGACCCACCAGTTTGTCCAGTTCCGCCTCTATTTTGTCCTTAAGCGCGAACGGTACCCTGCGCGGTTTAAGTCTTATCGGGCGGACCTCCGGGTCTAAGTCGAAGGCTACCGGGGGTCCCTTGAACTTTCCCAGTCCACTTTTAAAAACGGCGGGGTGTGCGTCACATACTGCTTGTATTGGGTCCTCGCCTACGGCATGCACCCCCCCTATGAACAGGCCTAAGGGCTGAAACCACTGTGTTCCGAGGAGGCTACAACTCCCCCCTTTTAGCACCACTAGGGGAAGTTCCGCAGAATGTCTCTTAAAGCGAACCCGGAACGTTCCGACCCCCAACACTGGAATGCTGTTCCCCTGAACGTCCCGTAGTGTGGCCCTCAACGCTTTAAGTTTGGGCCGCACGTGGGGGTCGATTTTCAAGAACTCTCTCTGGGGAATTATAGAATAGGAGGACCCGGAGTCAACTTCCATCCTAATAGGGGTCCCTTGTACTAGTACCTCAACAAAGTAATGGGGCTGTCCCGCAGACACGTTGAACACAGGAGCGTCGCCCTCGCTGTCGTCCGAGATGCGGCCCACGCCGTCCTGCTTCCTCGTGGCCCGGGTGCCATCTTTGGGCCTCGCTGGACGGTCCGGTCTGGCTGAACGGTCTTGCGAATGTCTCCGGCCCTCTTTCCATTTCCTGCACGCCTTGGCGATGTGCCCCCGACGTCCGCAGTTGAAGCACTCGGCTTTCCTGAATGGGCACTTCACGCGCTCATGGGCCGCTCCGCAACCATCGCAGCGGCGCCCGCCTCTCCGGACCTTCTGGACCTCCTCGCCATCGCTACTCTCTGACGACGATTTCGAGGTCGGTCGGGTTGCATGCACCGACTGACCGGACTTCCCGTGCGATGAGTTTTCCGCCTTGCCGGCCCTCGGACGCCACTCACGCCACTTGTGCATCTCGTCTACTCCAGCATTCGTGGACTCCGCGGCTTCCGCGGCCTCTACAACCTCTTCCAGTGTGGGTGGTGGCTCCCTGTTCATCAAGCTGCGCTGTACTTCCTTGTCCAGGCCACACAGCACTCCGTCCCTGAGGGCCATCTCTAGGATGTGGTCCCATTTGCAGGGGGCGGCGGCTACCCTCATAGCCATTACGAAGGCTTCTACCGACTCGTCCGGCGCTTGAACTCGCCTCCAAAACGCACTCCGAGCGGGAAACATTGCCCTCGAGGGTCGGAAACGCTCACGCAGCATTTTCATGATGTCACCAGCTTTGAAATCGCTCATCTTCTTCGGTGCAAGGATGCCCACCAGCGTCCGCTTGGTTTCCATCCCAAGCATGCGAGTGAGGATGGCCCTCTTCCTTTCCTCGTCGTCTTCTTTGACTTTGAGCTCCACCAGTGCCGCCTGGACGTCCATCTCAAAGAGCTCCCAGTCTTGCGGTTTGGTGATGTTGAACCCGCTCTGTGTCCTGGCTCCGTGGGGATCCATCATCCCATCCTCGTCGCCAATTTAGTGTATGAGAGTCAAGACACAAAGCACAGCCAACGGCTGGGTTAACTCAGGTTTATTGCATGGTGGACAGAGGGAACATGAGGTAATGGCAGACGAACAGCTCTATATATAAGGCAGTAACGTATTTGAATGTGGCTCCACGGTAGCCCGTTGGCTACTGGTCCGCGTGACGTCATGGCTGGTCACGCCCTTCTTGTCCAGGTGTAGGTAGCGGCGGGAAACCTCCCGCGCTGCGGTCTTTGATGGGTTTGAACCAAGAGAGCTTGGACGCTCGCTGCTGCCAGCTGGTGGTCATTAGCTCGCGTCCTATTACAGGGTTTATGTGATACAGCTGAAGGTTACATTGTTACTCATTGGCAAGGTTACATTGGTTCAGATACATTGATATCACATGTAGAAGGTTACACTATTAGGACACAACAAGTATGTTCAGAATTCCCTGATGGAAGCATACTTGAGTGATAGGATTCTGGCAAATGTTTCACTAACAGAGGTATCTGCTTTTACCTTGAAAAATGCCACAAGCTTATGCAATACATTTGAGGAGTTGCAGCTGGGGTGTGTGTGTCGAAAATGATCTCCTAGTGCTCTCTGTTCTGCTTGCTAAGTAATCATGCTCATATCCCAACTTTGTTATTTGTCGTTAGATTTCCCCTCATACTGGCAAACCTGTGATAGGGAAGAAAGAAGTTAGTGTCCTCCAACCTGAAGAAGCTGTGTTTCAGTAGTCCTGAAAAGAGATTCCTTCAAAAGCAGTCTAATTTTCAAAACAAATAGAAGAAGAAGAAGAAGAGGAGATAATGTTCATTTCTGTAGCCTGGTGAAAATGTTGGCAGACTAAGGGCTTATCATTTGTTCCATAAAATGTACCTATTTTAGTGCAGATGTTATCAGTATTTACTCCCTGAAATGAGGTTCTTCTCTCTAAAACCCATGAAAGCGACAAAATCCCCGACTTGTCATATTTTTAAAATCCTCTCCTGAAGGTTGGTTATTCTTTTTTTTATTGTGTGGGGACAGAATAAAGTGCTATGACACCTACCATTCAGTTCATTGCTACATTTTTCCAATTGAAAGCTTTCAAACTTTAATTAATTGGCATGGGAGACACACATATATACATATCTTTAGAAGAGAAGCTTAAGTAATGGTTGCTATTTAAAAATATTTTTGGAAGGATTTCCGCATATTCTTTGGAGACATATGAAGAAAAGCAATTGTAAAAGAAGTTGATTTTCAAAGTGCAGTGCTCATGAATCCTGTTAAGCCCTGTGCTACCTCATAACAAACAGGGGGGGGGACAAGAAAAAATGGGGAAGAACATTTTCCCTGCTTGAAAGAACCCCAAGAGCTGATGCCACTCAGATTAGACAATAATGTTAAACTCATGATATCCAACATGGGGTATAAGCCCCATGGGTGTGGGTGTGCAATTCGAGAATGAGTTAGACCAAGTTAATGGCCTTTTAGGCTGAGCGCAGAAAAATAGATGCCTTTGAAATGCGGTGTTGGAGGAGAGTTTTGAGAGTACCCTGGACAGCAAGGTCAATCTTAGAAGAAATCAACCCTGCCTGCTCCTTAGAAGGTCAAATAGTAAAGATGAAGCTAAAGTACTTTGGACATCAAATGAGAAGAGAGGATTCACTTGAGAAAGCCTTGATGCTGGGAAAGGTGGACGGCAAAAGAAGAAGGGGGTGGCCAAAAATGAGATGGCCCGATGGTATTTTAGATGCAATGGGCACAGAGCTGGGCAGGTTGAGGAAGATGGTGGAGGACAGAGGTGCCTGGCAGTCAATGGTCCATGGGGTCGCAAAGGGTCGGAATTGACTGTTCGACTAAACAATAACAAAAAAGGCTTCTTTCACATGAGTAGGAGTTCACTTTTTGAATAATAAATATTATATGTCATGGGGAGGGGGAAATCAGGGTTTTAGAGCTGCTTAGGTGGGGCATGGCAAAAAAAGGCTAAGCTGACCAATGGTTTAACTTGGTATAAGGCAGTTTCCTGATGATCTTCCCTGATGTATACAATCAGCCAACAGCAGCTTCTTCTTCTTCAAGTGCTGTATCATTTTGAATATTGGCTATCATAATGGCAAAAGTCTTCCGGTTCTTATCTCCTCAGAACAGTTCTTCTGAGGATATTCCACAAGATATTGCACAAGAGTCTCTCAGGTTCTTCCCATGAGGTCCATCTACATCCAGGGCCTCTCTTTGTAAGGATCAATCCTTGCATAATGAGTTGGAATATTCTATACTTTATGTCAGGAGTTCTCAACCTTTTTATGCCGGGGGCCTAGTCACATTCTCTCAGACAGCTTTGGGGGCTGGATGGCCATTTTGCCCTTCCTCCACCACATGGCACTTCCTGGTATGGTGGAGGCGGTGTGTGTGATGGGTAGATGAAATGGCACCATGGGCCACATCCAGCCCACGGGCCACAGGTTGAGAATCCCTGCTTTATGTTGTTCCTAATGATATGGGCTGACCAAGGTATTAGAGCTTTCTTTGTTTAATGGTCTTATACAGTTCTTGTTCTTTATCCATCTGGCACAACACTTCTACATTAGTCACATGGTCAACCCATGATATCCTTAGCAGTCATCTGTAGACCCACATTTCAAAAGCTTCATTCCCCCCCCCCCCCAGATGCTTTAGTCAAATGTCCAAGCATTGGCTCCATATAGCAACACTGGGAAGACATAACATCTCACTATTTGGATCTTTGTTGCAGGGGTTAGATCGTTACTGCATAACAAATGTGGCATTTTAATAAAGGTGGATCTTGCTTTTTCTATTTGTATTTTAAAATCTACTCTGTGATCCCAATTTTCATTTTAAATACTCCCCAAATAGACAATTGTATCCATTATTTCAGTTTCTTGTGTTCTTGCCATTAGGTTGCCGTGAGCTGTTGCTCTGCTTATAACAACATATTTAGTCTTCTTGGTGTTGAGATCCAAACCATATTCTGTACTTGAAGCTCTAACTCAATCCATCATCAGCTGAAGATCTGCAAGGTTTGTGGCCAGCAACACTGCATTATCAGCATATCGGATATTATTCAGGTACTGTATTCCCCATTAATTCTAATGCCAATATTTAAATCTGATACAGCTTCTGAAAAAATACTGTCCAAATATATATTAAACAGTGTTGGGGACAACATAAAACTTTGTCGCACACCTCTGCGAATGTGTACCCACTCTGTCAGTTGTTCTTCAACTCTGACATGAGTTGTCTGGTTTCAACAAAGGTTGGTGATGATTCTGATAGCTTTATCATCTACACCTATTTTCTTCAGTGCTGTAATCATCTTCTCATGCTGGCATCTGTCAAAGGCATTTTCAACCAGCTTGAATTTATAATTTTATTGTTAAAGCTCTTAAAAATCATTGTTGAGTAGTATGAACTAATCCAGTTTACATTCCTCTTAACCAGCCTTGGAAAACTCATTCATTTGTTTATTCATTCACTCGGTTTATATAGCACCCAGCATTAGGATGGTGCAAATTCTCTCTGGTTCTGTCCATGCTTTCTGAGTAACTTCTGCTTGAAATGGATTATGGTGGTTGCAGGAAACATTCATGCATTCCCTTTGTTTTGTGGTATACAGTAAAACCTCGCATAAAGAGCACCTCACTTAGAGACTAACTCTATTAAAGAGCAGAATTTTCTCTGAATGGTGACCTCGCTTAACAACTAAAACCAACCAAAAACTTGCAATCCCCCCCCACCAGAAGTCACAATTAGTTACTTACAATAGTGTTTCACTTAAAGAGCAAACTCACTTAAAGAGCAATCCCGTGGAATGCATTATGCTCTTTAAGTGAGGTACCACTGTATATATATTTAGTATATTGTGAATACTTTAGATCTGTGTCTAATTTTTCCATCAGTGACTAAGCACCTTTCAGTCATTACCAGAGTCATTAATTTAAGTATCAGCGTTGTCTGGATGTACTGTTCTTCTCCAGTGCCAGGGATGTCCAGGCAGCCATTGATTTAAGAGGCAATATCACTTGCTTCCAAGTTTATGAGGCAATAAACAGCTCCCGCATATTGATGAATGCTAAGGTGTTTGCTCAGCACATTTGCCCAGGCCGTTTATTACCGAGTGCTGTGCTTTAAAAGCAAATGAAATTGCAACTATTCTCTCTTAAGGTTTCTTGTTGGTAGGGGTGGAATCAAGGGGGAAAGAAAAATAAAACCTGTTGTTTTTAATTCATTCTTCCGCTTATTTTCCTCCTGCAAGTAATTAACATGACTGACATTATCCTGCTGGTTTCCTTCCAGGACAACAATTTAAGATAGTACAGTACTTGGATTTCTTAATGCTCTTTTGGATGAAAATACTTGAGTGTAGCAAGAGATATGAAATTGGTCCCCGAGCTCTGTAGTTCTGGGCTAACAATAAGCTTTGGCCATTGCTCCGGCAGCGGAAGTCTTTGAAAACCAAATACATACAAGTGTTGTTATTGTTTTAAAATATAGACCAAGGAGCAGCAAATAATGATGGAGTATTTATCCTTCTCTCTACCTGTGGGAAAAATAAGAATAAACTTAATCCCTTTTTAGTCTTTCTGAGCCAGCAGATTTTTAAGAACCTGTGCTCCAGAAGAAAAGGTGTTTCTCCTGTAATTATATTCTTTATGCCACTTTTGGCTAGCCCATCAGGAGATGTTACTGCAAGATAATTATTAACTATCCATCCAGTGTGGTGGTAGATTTTGATAGCTGTGGATTCAGAGTGCTGAGTGAATCAATAAATAACAGGTGTACTCAGAGAAGCTGGTTTCTTAACCCTACTTGTTTTGGAAATACATTAAGAGAAGGGGGAGAAGCTGAGCCAGAAGAGAAAGCAACAACAGCAAAAAAAGGATTACCCAGCTATAAGACAACAGTACAGTTAGGAGAATGCCAACTGGGAAAGCAATATCTTAGAAATCCATTTAGATATTAAAAACAAAACAAAACTTTGAATGATTTATAGCTATAGTGATCTTATTCTGTCCTATATTCTTTAGAACCATAACAAAGAGAGACTAGGAAATTGTTTTCCTGTGAGACAACCAACCTAATCCAGCATAAGTTACATACATATAGGAAGCTATTTCCATGTGTGGGCTATGCTGGGAACTGTTTGTGGTAAACCATAAGGTCAGCATGTGCTGTCAAGCACATCATTGTCTATAGTATGATACAGATTAAATGTTTAATTAGTCTCATAAGACAGACTCTAGAGCTGTGATGGTGAACCTTGGCACTCCAGATGTTCTTGGGCTTCAATTCCCAGAAGCCCAAGCCCCCGTGAATCCACACGAATGGGTTTACTGCGATTCACCCGGCCCATGCTGCCCTCGTCGCTCCGGGAAGCGGAAGTAAAACACGCCCGTACGGCTCTAGAGTACCTGAAGTTATTATAAACAATTCCTCCAGCTGTGGGTCAGCTCAAAGTTTGGTCAACCCAAACCCCAATGACTATTAGAAGATAATCACTCAGAATTTTCCAGTAGTTACTTCTACTAATTGCCTTTAACACCAATCTCATCTGACTTCCAGTGTCAGATTACCCCCTCTTTTTGTGGATATTTTCAAAGACCAGAACAAGGGGTTGGCAAAAAGCTAAAGGACTTAACACAGTGATAGTTTTAGTTAAGTCCCTGTGTCACTCATGCAAGATTTTTGTGCTCCACTTTAAACAAAGGTAACTGTAGGATTTTGTAGATTTCCTTCCTTTTCATTACTTTGCACCAGTTAAATACCAGTGCTCCCACACTAGCCAGTCCCAGACTACCTGGTTGATGGTTATTCTTTATCTTGATCAGTCTAGTTTCCAGTGCTTTCTATACTATTCTTTATTAGTCCTGTTCAGGCCATCATTTGCCTCTTTATCCAGCAGGTGAGCAAGGGAACAAGGGAGCAACACCCTCCATCCATTGTTGTTTCCATCACATGGAAAAGATAGGTTCCTGTTTGCCTGTCATCTCTGTCTGCTTCCATCCTAGGGTAGGTGCTTACATGGGGGAACAAAGTGCATCAGGAATTTTAGGAGTGGAGAAAAAGGTGGCAGTAGTGGCAGAAATTGATTACAGGTAAGGGGGAAGGATAAATGTTGCTAATATCACCCACTGTATAGACCACTGAAATGCAGCATCCTGGGCTAAAAGAAATAACAGACATATGAATTATTCAACTGGCATGATTTTGGACTATGCGGTATAAGGAATATGAATCAATGTGGACAAATCAACCAGTCTAATTCTGTCAGTCTTCTTTTGACAATGTTTGGTGTGGATTTTTTTAGCCAAAAAGCTGGCCATTTTCAAATATCCTGATTATTATTTCTTACTTTTTGCTTTAGCTTGGAAATTTAACAACCGGATTATATTATTTCATGGCTTTACTTATTTTAATCACACAATTTGGGAGGAGGTTACCATGTGGAGTGTGCATCTTTGCAAGAAGTAGGTGGTCCTCATGTAACAGATTAAGCATTTTAAAAATCTGCAGAACCTACTCAATTTTTTAATTAGTTTCATAAATTACCACAAGGCACTATAAATCCAAAGCACTCTTTATTAGAATAATACATTGATACTCAGCTAACTCCCCCCTTCATTTGTGAAGTATTCTAAGAGGCTCACTAAATAATCCATTGGGGTGAATAATTATCTCTATGCTGTGGAAAAAGAAACAATGATCAGGACAAAATTACTTGCCCCTGTTCTGAAGAGATAGGTTCAGAATACTGAAATTCCCTTCTCCGGGTTCTGTTTTCTCATCACTTAATCATTCTTCTCCCTTAAAGAACTTATAAAATGTGACTGTCCCAGAATTTATTGTTGTATTGCTATACAGTACTACAATGACAAAGTCATTTCAAATAACTAACATCAATTCTACTGCTCTAATGGTTTTCCTATGACTCTTACTGTATCTATAGGAGGGGATCCTATGAGTTTCAGTTTAGCTTTTCCTGGTCAGGACTCGATTGCTCACTTTATGGGGTTCAGGAGGAAAGCAGAACCCCCAGTATCATGGCATTTGGGGGAAAGGAGTCAAGACTACAAAGCTTAGGTGGCATAAGGTTTATAACCTTTTCAACACAGAGCAAAAACATTCTTCCTTTTTTTGAGAAGTTTTTTAAATAGATTCTACTTACAATTGATTGCATTTTAATGGCTATTAATGCCATCCTAATATCTGAAAAGGATTCAAAGAATTCTTTAGAGTGTAAGTAAATGAATAAGGACAGGATTTGATTTATGAGACTTTAGAGTTAGTTCAATGAATAGGATATAGAAACTGTAACTTACTGGCTCCAATTCCTACCCAACTCAATTTCCTGGCCTTGCATACTAATCTCTAAAGATGAAAATCTGGTTATCTGCATGGTTAAGGACTTGCCCAGATCAAATCCTATATTTATTTATTATTTTAATGTTAATAGATCCACTGACCAGAATCCTACTGGTGTTTGTGTGAGGTTTTCATAACTTAATATGTCTAATTGACATGGTGCCAGTGTGTATCCTGGTCACACGTCTAGTTGTGCAGCTGAGAAGCATTATGGTATCTCATCAATTATCCCAGGCACGTTATGCAGACTTTACACAAAGAACAATAGGACGTCAGCTACTGTGTTATCATAGCTAATATTAAGGGTTCAAATTATGCTAACATTCGTAGCTTGTACCTTTTCTGGAAAAGGTTTTGTGCACACTTCTTGGACTGAAGTCATAGCTCTAGGGGTGTGTGGACCTTATGGCTGTTAGAAAACAAGCTTATTCTTGACATAGGTATGCTTTCAATTTGCTGTAGTTGCCTTTGCTATCAGACAGCTGAAGAATGTGATCTTATGTTGACAATGTCATTGGCTGAAATCCTTTGCAGGCGCACCCCCCCAAATAAAGACTCAGACACCGGTATTGGATTAAAGGCATTGGGCCACTTTTATTGAATAATGCCCTAGTCCGAATTATAACTTTCAATTGGTGTATCATCCAATTGTAATTATTTAAGGCAAGCAGGCCGCAGTAGCACTGGTAAGGTTCCACCCAAAATGCCAATTGCAATTGGCTATTATGTATCAATTTGTATCAATTTGTATCAGTTTGTTTGTTGTCACAAACAAATTGTTGACCGAAGTCAATATACTATCTGTTGACCCCACCCTCTGACGTGTATCCGTCTAAATATCAAGGTGATGCAGGCTGTGAAGCTCCTAGCATCACCCCGTTCATGGTTCGCCCTTGACCGGCCAATCCTGTTTCCCCTGTACCTATCTACGTGTTGGCCAGTCAATTGCGAACCTGCCGGATACCTATGGGTCATAAATTTTTACCTTACCAGTGCTACCCACCACACGGGGAGGCGTCCATGATGACTCACCGCCCCCGCCAGACCGACAGCTCAGTCGCCAGGCCCGCTTGCACATTCTACAGAAAGAGGTGTATACCTCTGGCCAACAGGTGGACCCCATCTCCTGAATACAGGCTAAAATCCTGCAACCCTATCCCCGGGTGTCGAATGTCTGTCCCCAAGCCATTCTCAACAAGGAACCGGGCAACAGCCCTGTTCACTGACCGCCGGGCACGGTCCAAACCACGGAGATCAATGCCTCCTCTATAACAGTGTCTCGGCACGATGTCAGACCATAGCAACCGTGTGTACGGCCATAAATGATGTAGAAATGCCAGGTCACTACACACCGACATCTTTAAGGAAAGGCCAGTGATCTGTGCAAGATCATTGCCGCCGAGGTGCAGAATCAAAACATCTGGTGGCCCAGCATCCCTGATGGACATCAGGAATGGCAACAGTTCCCGCCACCTCATGCTGCGCACACCATACCACCGCATACGTGCGGATGCACACAGCCCGAGATGGGGTCCCCTCCCCGACGATGCAGCATACTGTGCCGCCCAGTGCACATAACTGTGGCCCACCAGCCACACTGCCACCGGTGTGCGTGAACACACAGGGTCTGTAAAAGAAGGAGAGAGAATTAAGGACATAACTAGGTACTCATGCAGTGAGGGGACGTACATATAAAGAAAAACGCACGGATCCCCACCTGCCCATCCGACATATATCGGTCTCTGAGTACCCAAACGCAGCCGCGGTAGACGCAGCGCCTATCCTAAACGAATGGGTGCCGTAACGAGCTCCGGGGATGCCCACACTGTGAAGTGCGGTCCCGGTCACCCTCCAGAATTGAAATTTGGTAAGGAGAGACCCATCCTGGTGGCAGAACAACAGGCCAGGGCGCATGCCACGCATTGCCAGAAAAGCATGTAGGGCACCAACCGGACAGATGTCAGCAAACGTGCATTGTAGCAGTCTAACACCACTGCCTTCTCCATGCTGATCGGCCTTTGAGGAACGAATCCTCAACTGAGCCCACTCCTGGTTGATAGACACATCTTCCAGTTCCAGTGCCCTACGAGACTCGTCCCCCTTTGACAATGGGACCAGCTTGCTGATTCTCAGAGCTCCAAAGAAAGCTACAGTGGTAGCTGCATGCAAAAGAGACTCCTCATACCTATCGTAACACAGTCTATGCCAACCTCGAGCAAGGCGGGACAGAATACACGGTGAAACAGGGTGACGTGTGTCCGGGCGGCTGCCGCGTTGATGTGTCCACCCTTCCAAAACCTGGCATATACGGAAATTGCCCGTGCAGTCGATAAAGCCCCGTGCCTTGGCCATGAATGCCAAGGATGAAAGCCTAGTAGCGATGGTACGTGGGGCCAATCCCTGACCATGCATGTACACCATGAACTGTAAAACCTGGTCGACCGGTATCGGCCACCTTTCAGGCAACTGCCTTTCCCTGCAAAAAGTCCTAAATTGAAGGAGTGTATGCTAATACGCCTTACGCGTGCGAGGTGCCAAAGGCATGCAGAGCGCCCGGTTCACCTCTCCTCGCCAAAGGTCCACATCTCGGCCGGGAGTGGAGAGGGAAGTTCCTCTGCGTCTGGAGCCAAGGTACGGAATCAGGAGTTCTGCAGGCGGGATAAAGCGTCAGCAATATTGTTATTAATGCCTGGCACATGTCTGGCCCTGAATAGCACATTAAGGCGCAAGGACCTAAGAACAAATTGGCGAACTAAAGCCATGACTCTGGGGGACTTAGACGTTTGGGCTTTGTCAATGTGCACCACAGCCGCATTGTCACACCAAAAGTGACCCACAGAATTAGCCCACATGTCCCCCCAGAGCATAAGGGCACCCAAAATCGGAAAAAACTCCAGGAACGTAAGATCGCGTAAGCGATCCGTGCCCTGCCATTCTTGGGGCCATTAACCATAGGCCCACCTTCCTTCAAAATAAATCCCATACCCAAGGGAGCCGGAGGCATCCGACTGTACTTGGAACTGAGGGCTGACCATAAGCTCAGATCTCCATAAGGAGACACCATTAAATTCCTGTAGGAAAGTGAGCCAAAGCGACAGGTCTGGTCGTAAACCCCTAGTCAGCCGAACCCTGTGGTGTCTTTTTGACAGGCCCACCATAGCGTCACAAAGACGCCTGGCGAAGGCTCTACCTGGTGTCACCACCCTGCAGGCAAAGTTGAGGTGACTGTGAAGCACCTGCAACTCCCGGAGAGACACCTTACGCTTGGCAAGCATTGCCAGAATCGCATCAGAGATCCGAGTCACCTTTTCCATAGGTAATCTGGATGTCTGGGTGACAGTTTCGATATCAATACCCAGGAATGTAAGGGTGGTGGCTGGGCCCTCTGTCTTTTCAGGTGCTAGGGGTACACCCAGTTCCCCCATGAGCGCCTGAAACGTGGTGAGCAGGCGTCCACACGTGCCCGAGTCGTGTCCACCCCCGAACAAAAAATCGTCGAGGTAGTGGGCAACAGACTGGGACCCCGACCTACGAACGAAAGCCCAATGGAGGAAGGTGCTAAATTGTTCGAAGGCCGAGCACGAAATGGAACAGCCAAAAGGCATAGCCTTGTCCACATAAAACTTGCCCTGGAAACAAAAACCTAACAGCTCAAAGTCGTCCGGGTGCACCGGCAACAATCGGAATGCCGATTTGATATCACACTTTGCCATGAGTGCCCCGGGACCACATGAGCGTACCATCTGTAAGGCCTGGTCAAAGGACGTATACCGGACAGAGCAAAGGTCATCCGGTATAGCGTTACTGACCAAGGAACCCGCAGAAAGGTGGTGAATCAGACAAAATTCACCTGGGGACTTCTTAGGAACTAAACCCAGAGGGGATACCTTTAAGTTAGGGTATGGGGGGTTGATGAATGGCCCCACCACCCTCTGTTCTCTAACCTCTTTGGCTATCTTCTCCGTAGCAATGTCCTCATTACCCCTGAGAGACAGTAGGTTCGGGGCATCCTGAGGCCCACGAACACCCCTGAATGGGATGCGGAAGCCAAACTTAAAACCTTCACGTAGGTAAATCGCATCATCCCATCTAGGATATGCGCGCAGCCACTGTTCAAGCATCGGGAAATTAATTGGGGAGGGGGGCTTTAGTATGGGTAGCGGCGTCAGAGGGAGCTCTGGCCGTCCCTTGAAATCCCCTTCCCCTGCCCCGTGACCCACCAGTCCGCGGGCACGCGGAGGCGGCGTGAGGGCCGGAACAAGAAGGGCACTCATGCCTGAATCTACACTGGCGCTTGTTGCACACTCCATTAGCGGAGAAACTCCAACACAGCAGGCAGGCTGGAACCCCCTGCCCCGCCGGCTGGCGGGGAGTCTGTGTAGTAGCCACCCGCTGTACGGCATGGCCACAGTGATACCGGTCACCTGGCACTGGCTGTGTAGGGGTCATATACAGCAGCCACAACTGCTGGCAGGGCTCATCCCACCGCATCTCAGGGTGAAGGGCCGCCCTCATCCTAAATTCTTTGTCATAGGCCAACCATGATGGGCCAGGAAAATCAACAACGGCCCGGTAAATATTGTCCAGGTACTGGACCATTGGGATGGCCAAATCAGGATGGGCCCTGAGATATACCGCCATGTATATCAAATAGGCCGGTAACCAATTGGCCAAAGTGCGAGGTGGCTTGCGATGACGGGACAATTCCTTGTCCCTGTCATCCTGCCCCTCCCTCTCCTCCTTAGTTGGTTCATGGTTAAGGAGGGTGAATATATCAATATATTCCCCATGCCAAATTTTCTCCCTAGTAGCCTGGGACAAATGGTCACCTAGGGGTGAGGAGTAACCGGCCGTCAGCAGGGCCGCCGTTGGTACGGAGTGAAGTGGGGGAACATATGATGGGCCCTGTCGCACCCCAGAGAAGTTGGCCGGAACAGTTGGGGGGGTCGCCCCTGTAAGAACCTGGGGGTAATTAGGGGCCCAGGAGGTAACAGGGCAGTACGGAGTGAACTGCCCTCCCACGTTAGCCTGTTGTGGCCATGGCCATTGGATCCCCACAGTGTTGTGAGTCAGTGGCAGCGGTGTGCTGACTTGACCAGGATACTCACTCGGTGCACCCCCACGGGCCGCCCCCACTGGGGGTTCTGGCCCGTGGTGGGCGTCAGAGCTCGCAATGGTCATCGAGCTCTGAGCTTCCACGCGTCCATGCCAAGCAGGACCGGTCCCCGGTGGAATGCCCTGCTGGGACGGCCGGATGGGGAGCTGCGAGGCACCAGCCCGCGCTGGCATGATGGCCTCCAGCAGCTCGACCCTGTTGATGGCCCGCTGAGCCGCAGTGTCAGGCATGTGAGCCACAGCCAAGGAGCTGCCAAGCACACCTTCCCTTGAAGGTGGTGCCATCCCCATGGATGCCTCGAGTGCCATTATACGGGCAAGGAGAGCATCCACGGTGGCAGACCCACCAGAATAAGGTGGGCTGGGTGGGCCAGACGGCCCACCAGGTAACCTGTGAGGAATCGGAGGAAAACCCTGGTGCAATCCTTGGCCAGAATAGGGCCATGCCCAATAATCTGGCCCATGGGGGGCTGGTGGAATGGCGGGGCACAGTCCCATGCCACGCCTGCATGGGCCGCTGTGACCCGTGCCGGGCAAAGAGTCACTAGAGGTAGGAACCCCAGGGGATCAGGCCCGCGCAGCCCCCGACCGAGTCCTATGACTGGGCAGGTAGGTAGGGACCTGGTCACCCACATTGGTGGCAGTTGGGCCACCCCCCGTGGGGCGGACGCCTGAGCCCCCCAGCCCGATGCCGGCCCCCTGGAAGAGGTTGAGGGGGTAGGCCGAGCCCTCACCCTCAGACGCGGCCTCGAGGCCACGGGAGCCTTTCGCTTGGGTGTCATCGCAACCCAAGCGCAATGTGGATGATCGGAGGGGAGCTACCCTCCGATCCAGAAAGCAAAGGCTGAAGCCTTTAAATAGAGAAAAACAACAGCGTTGGAGCGAACTTCTCCGCTCCGTCGCTGTTCTAAAATGGCAGCGAAGCTGCCTCGTGGCCACCCCTTTTATAGAGGGGTGGCCATGCCCCCTAACTAGCCCAGATGTCTTCGTCCGGGATAGGTGGGGGCCCGCAAAGAGCACGGCGGCCATTTTGGCGCCGTGCTTGCATTTGCTTAGCACAGTAGGCCACACTAGAGTAGGCCTATTTGAATCAATGGAACATACAATGGAGTTTGATTTACCAACTCCCCACTGATTCAATGGATCTACTCTAGTGAAACTTGGTACTCTAAAAGCAACAGAATTTCACATGTTGCATGAACTGGATACCTTAAATTATTGCTCTCATGGGGACCCAATTGCTGAAGTTATTTACAGAGGTAGGGGTTACTGCTGCTCTAATGATAACAAATAATTCATTATAGAAATGTAAGCTGCATATCCCAAGCAAACTGATTTCTGCTAGAACAAATAAGTATATTTACCTGAGGAAGCAAGGGATTTCCTTTCCTTTCTTTCAATTTATGGAAGCTTAAAACTTTTGCCAATTCTCATCACTCATCAAAATTACAAGATGTTTATCAGTTGCCATCATTTGGAACTGGGACACTAACAATGACAATGAGTGTAAAATCAGAGAGGAAGCAGAGTAAGATCAAGAAGGAACTCACCAAGATAATGAAGAGAACATATCTCAAATATTTGAAGTGGTAGCTGTGTTAGTCTGTGCAAGAATATCAGAGAGTAAACAAACAAACAAAAAAAGCAAAAAAAGACAAAACATGTTGTGGCACTTAAGAACTAACTCCTGTATTTAAATGTGAGCTTTTTCGGATCAAATCCACTTGGCAAAAATTTCCGTAAATTGAAGGAAAGGAAATCTCTTGCTTCCTCAGGTAAATACACTTACTGTATTTCCACTTGGATCCATGAAAGCTCACATTTAAATACAGTGGTACCTCATTCAACAATTTTAATTCATTCCACGGGGCTCGTTGTTGTACGAAACAATTACTATACGATGCATGTATCGTATAGCGATTTTCCCTATGGGATGCATCATACAATGATTTTTTTCGCTAAGTGGTTTTTCCCACTGAAAAATTGTTGTACAATTTTTTCCATAGGGAAAATTGTTATGTGGGATGTCATTTCCCCCCAAAACCTAATTGTTATACGGTTTCATTGCTATACGGGGCGATTGTTGTATGAGGTTCCACTGCACAAGCGTTAGTCTTTAAGGTGCCACACATTTTTTTTGTCTTTTTTCTGTTTTGTTTTGTTTACTCTCTGATATCTCAAATAGTTTCTGAACTATTAATAATAATAATCCTATAACTGCAGAGCAGGAATGGACTCTATGGATCATGGATCACCGTGTCTAGCAGGTACTGTAAGGGATCAAACTCCCATGTAAACCACTGAGCTATCCAGCAGTGTCTTTGTACAGACATTCCCCTCACATCCATAACATATCCACAATTTACCTCTGTCCGGCCAGCCTGTACTGTTGCTAGGGCTTGTTGGGATCTTGAGAGTTTAATTTTTGGTTTATGAAGAGTGGCATGTTGTCATCTCTCAGCACTTTCAGATTTCAGTTAGTAATAAATAGGGTCTTTCTGCTTATTGACCTTGTTCTGCAATATCCTCATCAAATTTTGTTCTTCATTATCCAATCTAAGCCTGCCAATCCCTTTAACAATATATTAGGTGAGGCTAATTCCCTCCCACCAGCTTTCATGGGCTCTTGCTGAGGCAAACAGTGTAGTTCTACAACAAGCAATGCTTTATGAGACAGGCACAAATAGAACCTGATGTACAGGGTGGCCTGTAAGTTCCTATTGAATCTTTTTCTAAATTTGCCACTTATTTTATCAAGTGTGTCACCAGTATTCTTGTGTTCATGTACCCATGTACTTGTCACAATACACTCTTCAAGTGTAAATGGGCTTAAATTGGCCATTTTTCTCTGATTTTTTTAAAAAATAATGCATATGGATGGGTAAGAACTTACGGGCCACCCTGTACATACTCTGGATTTTTGGATTTTTGTTTCTTCTTTGTACTTCTGTGATCGTGGGGAAGCTAGGGCCTGTGTGTACTTTACTTTCTGAGTGCCCTACGCCTTGCAGTATTGGTGCACGAACAGCAGGATGTTATGCATATTGCCTTTTCTTTGCACAGTCATCATCCCTGTCTGTCCTCACTGGATTTCATTGTTCCACCAGTCGAAACCACACATGGCATACTATCCCATTAGGACTCCAGTCCTGTGTGTCACTAGGTGTATCAAGACCAGCTTTTCCTAACTGGAAGAGGCCATGTTGTCAGGCTGTGGTGGGAAGCAAAGCTTGACAATTCAGAAAGACGTCAGCCTAGGAAGGCAGACTCAGCTCATGTAGCTCACCTTGCTACTCTAACCAAACTGTGTCTTGGACTAGTTGTTAGATATGAGATCAAATTGGTACCCCTAAACAGTCTTTTCTCCCTTCTCTTGGCAGAGAAAATGTAGTTTTACTCCTATAAAGGCTGCAGGCAAACACCTAATTTATAAACTATCTCAAAGTTTGTTAATTATGAAGGGAGAAATGTAATTAGTCATCATAATTCTAGAGATCAGTTTATAGCTAGTCTTTTTCAATTAAAATTGCAATCTATAATTTTCCTGGAGGAATTACACGTCTCAGATCTCAGCAGATTAAATTCTGCATGTATTAAGAAAGTTCCATAAAAGGTTGTTGCGTGGAAGAATAAGTTGACACAGCTTACTATTTAGAAGTCTGACAAATCTACAAGAGATTTTTGGTCAACTATATGTATATATGCATATGTACCCTGCAGAAGGAGGCAAAAGAGAGAGACACATAGAGAAGTGAGTATTTAATACAGTTCTTGGAATTAATGTACCAGCAGTACAAATAAGAATTATATGCAAGATGCTAATGCCTTAGCATCAGTGTAATATAGCAGCGTATTGTGATATTACTGTGCCACAAGTTTTATTTTAAAATTATATGTTTCCTAGGAACATACCTGTCAAGTTCCCCGTATTGACCGGGATAACCCCTAATTCCACACCGATTTTCTCCATTTCCCACCCGGAGCTGCCACTACCCCGTAATTTGGCAGCGGGGGGGGGGAGGAGTTACTGTGCATCCCTTCTGCACAGGTCCTTTCTACACATGCGTAGAACCCTTCTATGCATGCATAGAACCCTTCTACGCATGCGTAGAAGGCTTCTGTGCAGAAGGGGATGCGTAGAGGCCTTCTACGCATGTGTAGAAGTGACCTGCGCAGAACGGTTCTGTGCAGGTCCGTTCTACGCATGCGTAAAAGCCTTCTACGCATGTGTAGAAGGCTTTAACGCATGGGTAGAATTGACCTGCGCAGAAACGTTCTGCACAGGTCCCGTAATCTCCAGAGCTGCGTTAGACAGGTATGCCTAGGAATTTGTCTGACAGGGATCTCCAATGAAACAAACCAACCAAACATTTTAACTATTGAAAAACCTGTGACAGAACCTGATGAAATTCAGGAGTTGAAAGGCATGAGGGCAGAACAACATTTCTACTGACATGGGAACACTTGATTGCTTATCTTCATCCCTGTGAATGTGAGAAGCAGAATCAAGAATGCAAACCCAGTCAACAGATGCAGGTTTGCGTGCTGTCTACAACTTGTATCATACATGCAGGCTTTGACACAGCCATTAATTCAGGTTTCTCTGATGACAAATTTGGCTCTCTCTTGGTGACTATTATAAAGGTGTGCCCATTTCCCATTGAAACAGATGTTTCCAACAGAAATCCAGAAACAGCAACAGTTCTTCTGTTATTATGAGCCCATTACTGAAGATGCCAGTGGCTATAATTAGTTGGGGAAATTGATTTTGCAGAAAGCAGTGTGTGATAGACCATGGATTGTAGATTGTAGGCAGGTTAGTTGAGAGCTATAATTGGAAAGCAAAGCACAGCACTCTGGGAAGGCAGTCTCTTTGGAAAGAAAAGGACTGTTTGGCAGATCTAAATATATTTTAGAAGAGAAACTACCTTCATGCTCCTCAAATAATATTTGAGAGCCTCGTGACAGGATTCTAGAAAAGGGATAAAGTTAACGAGCGGTTATGTTTTTACTAGCCTTGCTCAGGTTTTTTCCCCTTTAATTGTAGGTCAGCCTTTCCCATGGAAACCTCATGGGGTGTGTGGGTCACTCCTGCTTCCTTTCCTCCGTCTCTCTCTTCCCTCACTCGTCCCACCTTTCTCTGTTGACGGTCACTTACCCCCATTATCCTTCCCATACATGTGTCTGGCCACCCCTGCCCAGCTCAATTACATCATGATGATGTCACAATCAGGTGACCTATCTGGGGCTATGACATTAGCATCACTATGTATCCAGCCACCTGTGTCAGGCCCCTGCCCAGCTTAATTACATCACGATGATGTCACACTCAGGTGACCTACACCCTCTTGTCGGGTATGCTTCCCTTTGCAGATCAATTTAGGGGCATACACCCCCCCATGGGGCTCATGACCTACCCACCCCCAGTGCTGGTCTCCAGAGGGCAAGGTACGTATGTGCCGATTTTCAGTGCGGTCGGTCCAGGGGTGTGGATTTCTATAGACCACATACAAGACCACACCTCTGTTTTTATATAGAGAGAGATTAGAAAGAGATCTTGTGGGGATACAGTGCGAGAAATGAAAGCTGGGCTGGTTTACATGAGGTACCTGCAGATCTATTCCTTGATATTGGAGAAAATATCACCATACTGTGGTTGCTGTTATTTGAGATGGAACATAATTCCATTCACAGGGGAACTGGAGGCAAAAAAGATCCTAAGAAAAATCCTGCAGCAGAAAAATACTATGCTTTGTTTTTTGTAATTAACTTCTCCTAGGTGTCAGACAGCCTAAAAAAGTAGCAATAAATTAAAGTAACACAACTGTTTGCATGGCAAACCCACAATAAGAAAATACTTAAGAGGAAGGAGAAATTGGTCAAATAGCTCTTTAAGGAAAAGACAACATGTTTGGGTGAACTTTAACAGGCAAACATATTTGGTTCAAAGGGTAAAATCTGTATCTAAGATAGTCCGATGCAAAAGAGTATAGGGTTACTGGTATTAAAAGAAGATCTGAGCATGTGTTATTTGTTATGAATATGAGACTAGTTGAAATTCCTTCTTTTCCTAGTTATTAAAGTCCCTACACTGTATTTGGAGAAAAAGATGAATTTGTTTCCATTCTTTATAAGTAACCTTTGCTCAAAACCCTGAGATCCACAGACAGAGTAGCTCATCCTAGCCTCAATCACCCAGTAGCCTGACTCACAATAATGTTTGTGTTCTTGTGAAGATTATTTTGGGGAAAGGCCCATTTAACTCCATGGTGCTAACTTCTCCTAGCCTGCACAGGTAGTGCCTCAACCTTGTAGTTTTGAAAACTTTTTTTGATTCCAATAGTAAATTGGCATCAGCTGGATATTTCTATAAAGGCAACAGAGCTATTACAGGAAGGGATGGGAAGGCATAATGCAAGGAAGAGACCAGACAAAAGTCATGCAAAACTATGGCACTTGGAAGCAGGGGAAAAAAGAGTAAAAGTAAGTATTGATGGTTGTTGTAAGAAGAAACTTTGAAAGAGGGAGTGGCTGGCATGGTAGGATGAGGGGAGAAAAAAGAGAGAGAATACAAAGTGTAAAAAGAGTCCACATTTGGAAGGCATGGAGGTATGCATCTAGGACTTTCTGTTTATCAAACGTATGATTTGTCTAAAAAGATGATTGTTATTTTTATGGCCTGTAGGTTATTAGTTCTGCATTTTGTTTTGAGAGAGGTGCAGTTTTTTTTTAAGAGAGGCAGAGAATTGCTTTCCACAACACTCGGTAAAAGTAGGACAAAACTTGTTATGAAAGGAAACAAACTAGAATTCTATTGAGTTGGGCTTGGACTCTACCATGCATATTAGAAAATTGTTGCTGTTTTATGCCATCAAGCATTGAGTGACTTTAGGCTTGTCATACTCTTTCAGCCTAATCTACATCAGAGGGGTGTTGTGAAAATAATGTATATAGGAGGAGAATAATTTACCTGCATTGAGCTCAGTGAGTCCAAGATATAAATGCAAGTAACAAATAATGAATAATGGCATTGGTCATTAATATATTATAAGTAAAAGGTGATGGAGGACATGGGGCTGTCTAAATGTGGTCCTTACTACCTTTTGTCATTATCTCTTTGTTGTTCAGTCGCACAGTCGATTCCGACCCTTTGCGACCCCATGGACCATTTTCCTCCAGGCGCCTCTGTCCTCTACCATCCCCCTCAACCCTCCCAGCTCTGTGCCCATTGTGTCTATAATACCATCTAGCCATCTCATCCTTGGCTTCCCCCTTCTTCTTTTGCCCTCCACCTTTCCCAACATCAATGCCTTCTCAAGTGAATCCTCCCTTCTCATTTGATGTCCAAAGTATTTTAGCTTCATCTTTACTATTTGACCTTCCAATGAGCAGTCAGGGTTAATTTCTTCTAAGATTGACCTATTTGTTCTCCTCGCTGTCCAGGGGACTCTCAAAACCCTCCTCCAGCACCACATTTCAAAGGCATCTATTCTTCTGCGTTCAGCCTTCCTAATTGTCCAGCTCTCACATCCATACATTACTACTGGGAAAACCATTGCTTTGACTATTCTAATTTTTGTTTGCAATGTAATGTCTCTGCTTTTCACTATGTTCCCCATGTTTCTCATCGCTTGTCTCCCAAGAATCAGTCGCCTTTTTATTTCATGGCTGCAATCCCCATCTGCAGTGATCTTTGATCCTAAGAAAGTAAAATCTGTCACTGCTTCTACTTCTTCCCCGTCTATTTTCCAGGAACTGATGGGGCCTGTTGCCATTATCTTGGTTTTCTTGATATTGAGTCTCAAGCCAGCTTTTGCACTCTCCTCCTTCAGCCCAATCAAGAGATTCTTTAGGTCTTCCTCACTTTCTGCCATTAGGGTGGTATCGTCTGCATATCTCAGATTATTGATGTTTCTCCCAGCGATTTTAATCCCATATTGTGATTCCTCCATCCCTGCACTGCGCATTATGTGCTCTGTGTATAGGTTGAATAAGCATGGTGACAAAATGCAGCCTTGTCTTACTCCTTTTCCTATTCCAAACCACTCTGTTATTCCATGTTCTGTCCTAACTGTTGCTTCTTGGTTCATGTACAGATTTCTCAGGAGGCATATGAGGTGCTCTGGTATTCCCATCTCTTTAATTACTTGCCACATCTTGTTGTGGTCCACACAGTTAAATGCCTTAGTGTAGTCAATAAAACAAAAGTAAACTTGTTTCTGGTATTCCTTTGTTTTCTCCATGATCCAGTGTATGTTGGCGATGTGGTCTCTAGTCCCCCTGCCTCTTCTGAAACCAGCCTGCACCTCTGGTAATTCTCTCTCCACATGCTGCTGAAGTCTGTCCTGTATTATCTTGAGCATCACCTTGCTCAATAAAGTAGTAAATCACTTTATTCCAGAAAGAAAAAAAACAATTTATTTGCAAGAGGAGGCTTGTGCCCATATATTGATTCGTGTCCTGAAAAGCATACATGCAGAATGGTGTTACAAAAGGGAATTTTTGAAATCTTTGTTCAGAGAACAGGGGTGTGGGTGTGGGTGTGAATGCATGCCTATATGACCCCCCCCCCTTTGCTCTACTCAGGCTTTTAGGTAAGAATTAGGCCTCTGTTTCCTAATGCTGAACCTTTACTTCCAGTGTCAGTTTTACATATATGTTTCCCCATATAATGGGTCAGGAACAGCAACAATACAATGTTGTCAATGTTAGTTTTGAGAATATGAGGCACCTGTTTGACGGAAGGGATCCTGAACCCCTTCCATTTGTGTTGCCTTCAGGCCTTGATCCTTCCCTGAACAGGTGATCAAGAGCACTCTTGAAGCTGGTGAAACCAATGGACAGTTATCAGTTAACGGATAAACATTTCAATTTATGTAAAGACCAACCACAGATAAAGAGTAAAGAACTCCACGTTTAATTTTTAAGGATGAAAAAGAAACTTAGGTTTCCAATACATAACCAATAAATTACCTGTCTCTTTTACTAGAGTCTTATATTTAAAGGAAAAGAAAGAGAAGTATTACACATGTGACATCTAGATAAACTATGAAAGAAGGCTCTGGAGCAGGGGTGGCCAACTTTTTTGCACCAGGTGCCTGATCACGTCCCTGGAACAGCTGAGCAGCCCAAATTACACCCCCGGAAGTGGGTGCATTTATGGCTGATATAAATGCACCCACTTCCATATTTACGTCAGCCAAGGGTGCATTTGCGTATGTGCGGGTGCATTTTATGGCTGACATAAACATGACCACTTCTACTTCCAGGGCAGATGGTGACAGGCTGGTTGGAAAGGTGTTGCAGGCCAGGTCTGGCCCAGGTCTGGGAACCCCTGCTCTGGAGTAAATCGGAAAATAATTCTTTATAGTGTAAACAAATGAAGGACAGAATTTGGTTTACCAGACTTCAGAGTTAGTTCAATGAATAGGAAATAGAAACTGTAACTTATTGGCTCCAATTCCTTCCCAACTCAATTTCCTGGTCTTGCATACTAATCTCTAAAGCTGAAAAGCTGTGAAGAAGAATGGAATGCTGTATAAATATTCAATTGGCTGTGGTTATCCGCATGGTTAAGAACTTGCCCACATCAAATCCTACATTTATTTATTATTTCAATGTTAATAGATCCACTGGCCAGAATCCTACTGGTGTTTGTGTGAGGGTTTCATAACTTAATATATCTAATTGACAAGGTGTCAGTGTGTATCCTGGTCACACATCTAGTTGTGCAGCTGAGAAGCACTATGGTATCTAATCAATTATACCAGACACGTTATGCAGACCTTACACAAAGACTAGGACGTCAGCTACTGTGCTATCATAGCTAATATTAAGGGTTCAAATTATGCTAACATTCCACATCGTAGCTTGTACCTTGTCTGGAAAAGGTTTTGTGCACACTTCTTGGATTGAAGTCATAGCTCTAGGCGTGTGTCAGCAGTTTGATTCCTGAGTACTGCAGGAAGGAATGAGCCCTCGTCTTTGTCCCAGCTCCTGCCAACCTAGCAGTTCGAAAGCAAGAAATTGCAAGTACTGTAGATAAATAGGGTCAACTTCGGTGGGATGGTAACAGTGTTTCGTGCACTCTGGTGTCTAGTCATGCCTGCCACATGACCACGGAAACATCTGCAGAAGCAGACAGCGCTGGCTGTTTGGCTTTGAAACAGAGATGAGCACTGAACTCTAGAGTCGGCTACGACTGGCTTTCGAGCAAGGAAAACCTTTACCTTTACTATAGCAGCATGGATAAGCAAGAGTAAGAAAATGTTGATTCCCACAAGCCTCATGGCTAACCTTTTGAAGGCCAGCAGGACAAGCACTACACTCTCTCATACACATGTATGCACATATCTATACTTCCCCCTCCCCACAATGCATATTGTTCATATTGACACATAGCAGCCAAATATTCAATTTTTGCATATAATATTCCTATCACACATACTCTTATCCCCACCCCTCTTGTGGCAATTAGCTTTTTAGAAAGCCTTCCACAGAGAAAAGCCTTCTTTTTCCAAGACACTCAGAGGCTTTGCTCTTATCTTAATTGTGAGTGCACAGGAGGGAGGATCTTCATGAAGATTGAAGCACAGAAGAATAGTTAATCCTTCCATTTTAATCTGAATTCTTCATGAAGAGAATATCTTCTTTCTGTGTTGTAACTTCAGCGAGAGCACTCCTGTTGCAAGAGGAAAACCCATGAGTTGGATTTGTGGCCTTGATCTAAGCTTACAAATAGAGCACTACAACCTACTAGACATCATAAACTGAGAAAGTTTCACTATTCCCCACTTGACCTGTTCAGATTTTGAAACAATGAAATGTCAAGGCTATTGAAGACAATATTGTCCACTAAAGGAAGGCTGACTCAAATTGCTCCCAAAGACAGCCAGGAAACTCTTTGTGTGTGAGCCAGACTGTGAGAGGAGTATTCACCCGCCCTGTGGCCCTGCAGATGTTTCTCTTTATTGTGGACCTGAGGCAATCCTTAACTCCCCTCCACCGTGTGGTGATTTGGAGGGAAATGCGTAAGGCCTTTCTGTCAATTAAGGTGGCCGCCATGTAAAACTGTTCCTGCTGTCAGTGGAAGTATAGAAGCATCCAAGATACTATGTTCAAGAAGCCATTGCTTCTGGCCAAAGGGAACTAAGCAAGTGCAAAGTCATAATGATGTCTTCAGCACTAACTGTTTTATATGCTGCCAAGTCAGACCTTATAGTGACCCTAACAGGACTTTCAAACAAAGAGTGGTTTTTGCCAGTTGACCCCCACCCCCATGAGTTTTCATGTTGTTGTTGTTGTTGTTCAGTCGCACAGTCGATGGACCATTGATCTCCAGGCACCCCTGTCCTCCACCATCCTCCTCAGCCCGCTCAGCTCGGTGCCCGCTGCGTCCACAATGCCATCTAGCCATCTCATCCTTCTCAGTTTTCATGACAAGGAATTTGAACTCATGTCTCCTGAGTCTTAGACCATCTCTGTCTACTAGACCACACTGGGTACTAAATGCCAATTAGCCATAGATTAAAAGATGGATTTATTTAGGCACTGTATTTGAAATGTCAGTACAGTATATTGTTTTTTGTGGGGAGACGATTCACAGGGAACCAAGGCTTGCTCTAATAAATGTTCCAGTGCTTCCTTTTAACTTTGTGTGAAGAAGCATGCAACTTGAACAAGCCAATGTTTAATTACGTGTGAAGTAGAACTTGATGTGGGGGCCCCTGATTTTAAAAATGAGACATCTTGAATGGAATCAGTTAAATGAAGGTTTTTGCTTCTTAACATATAGTATTTTTTGCCATGTTTCAGAATTACTGTACTCTCAAAGTATTGGCTGGATTTTCTGCAAGTATGAAACTAATTTTTAACTGCATCACTAAATGAACTTTAAGCATAAGAATCTTGTTCAATTTAGTTCCTTCTTCATCCCTTTAGATGCCTGGTCATTTGTCGGTTTTAAGAACATTTTTGTTGTTCAGTCGCACAGTCGATTCCGACCCTTTGCGACCCTATGGACCATCGTTCTCCAGGCGCCTCTGTCCTCCACCATCCCCCTCAGTCCTCCCAGTTTTGTGCCCATTGTGTCTACAATACCATCTATCCATCTCATCCTTGGCCTCCCCCTTCTTCTTTTGCCCTCCACCTTTCCCAACATCACGGCCTTCTCAAGTGAATCCTCCCTTCTCATTTGATGCCCAAAGTACTTTAGCCTCATCTTTACTATTTGACCTTCCAATGAGCAGTCAGTGTTGATTTCTTCTAAGATTGACCTATTTGTTCTCCTCGCTGTCCAAGGTACCCTCAAAACTCTCCTCCAACACCACATTTCAAAGGCATCTATTCTTCTGCGTTCAGCTTTCCTAATTGTCCAGCTCTCACATCCGTACATTACCACTGGGAATACCATTGCTTTGACTATTCTAATTTTTGTTTTCAAGGTGATGTCTCTGCTTTTCACTATGTTCCCCAGGTTTCTCATGGCTTGTCTCCCTAGAATCAGCCGCCTCTTTATTTCATGGCTGCAATCTCCATCTGCAGTGATCTTAGATCCTAAGAAAGTAAAATCTGTCACTGCTTCTACTTCTTCCCCGTCTATTTTCCAGGAACTGATCGGGCCTGTTGCCATTATCTTGGTTTTCTTGATATTGAGTCTCAAGCCAGCTTTTGCACTCTCTTCCTTCAAACCGATCAAGAGATTCTTTAGGTCTTCCTCACTTTCTGCCATTAGGGTGGTGTCGTCTGCATATCTCAGATTGTTGATGTTTCTCCCAGCAATTTTGATCCCATATTGTGATTCCTCCATCCCTGCATTGCGCATTATGTGCTCTGTGTATAAGTTGAATAAGCAGGGTGACAAAATGCAGCCTTGTCTTACTCCTTTTCCTATTCCAAACCACTCGGTCATTCCGTGTTCTGTCCTAACTGTTGCTTCTTGGTTCATGTACAGATTTCTCAGGAGGCATATGAGGTGTTCTGGTATTCCCATCTCTTTAATCACTTGCCACATCTTGTTGTGATCCACACAATCAAATGCCTTAGTGTAGTCAATAAAGCAAAAATAAACTTGTTTCTGGTATTCCTTTGTTTTCTCCATGATCCAACGTATGTTGGCAATGTGGTCTCTAGTCCCCCTGCCTCTTCTGAAACCAGCCTGCACCTCTGGTAATTCTCTTTCCACATGCTGCTGAAGTCTATCCTGTATTATCTTGAGCATCACCTTGCTGGCGTGTGGGATGAGCGCAATTGTTCGATAGTTTGAACATTCTTTGGCATTGCCCTTTTTTGGGATTGGAACATATACTGATCTTTTCCAGTCCTGTGGCCACTGTTTTGTTTTCCAAATCTGCTGGCATATTGAATGCAGTAATTTGATGCCATCATCTTTTAGAGCTTTGAAAAATTCAACTGGGATACCATCATCTCCACTAGCTTTGTTGTTTGCAGTGCTCTTTAGGGCCTTTCTGACTTCACTCTCCAGGATGTCTGGCTCAGGTTCAATTTCTTCATCATTGTGACTATCAGGAGTGTTGAGTTCCTTTTTGTAGAGTTCCTCTGTGTACTCTTTCCATCTTTTCTTAATCTCTTCTGCATCAGCTAGCTCCTTTCCGTCTTTGTCCCTTATCATGGTCATTTTTGCTTTAAATGTTCCCTTGATTTCCCGGATTTTTTTGAAAAGATCTCTGGTTCTGCCTTTTTTGTTGTTTTCTTCCATTTCTTTGCACTGTTCTTTTAGATAGTTTTCCTTATCTCTCCTTGCTTTTCTTTGAAATTCTGTGTTCAGATGATTGTATTTTTTCCTTTCTCCTTTGACTTTTGCGTTCCTTCTTTCCTCTGCTATTTTAAGAGCCTCATCAGACAACCACTTTGCTTTCTTACTCTTCTTTTCTTTTGGTATGGTTTTCTTTGCTGCTTCCTGCATGATCATCATCATCATCAATTTCAATTTATACCCCGCCTTTTTTAGCCAAGGCCAACTCAATCTCTGTCCATAATTCTTCTGGCACTCTATCTATTGAGTCTAAGCCATTGAATCTGTTCATCACCTCCACCGTGTATTCTTTAGGGATGCTGTCTAGGTGATATCTGTCTGGTCTCTTTGTTTTCCCTATTTTCTTTAGTCTAAGCCTGAATTTTGCAATCAGTAGGTTGTGATCTGAGCCACAATCTGCTCCAGGTCTTGTTTTTGCTGACTGTATGGAGGTTCTCCATCTTTGGCTGCAGAGTATGTAGTCAATCTGGTTTCGGTGTTGGCCATCTGGTGATGTCCATGTGTAAAGTCGCCTCTTGTGTTGCTGGAAGAGGGTGTTTGCTATGACCAGTGCGTTCTCTTGGCAGAACTCTATCAATCTTTGTCCTGCTTCATTCTGTGTTCCAAGACCGAACCTGCCTGTTATTCCCTCCACTTTTTGATTGCCTACTTTGGCATTCCAGTCTCCTAGAATAATTTGAACATCATTTCTTGGTGTTTGTTCTATGAGGTGTTGTAAGTCCTCATAGAACTGGTCCACTGTGGCTTCATCTGCACCCGTGGTTGGTGCGTATATTTGGATCACAGTAACATTGAAGGGTTTGCCCTGAATTCTTACTGACATCATTCTGTCATTTTTGAGGTTGTATCCCATTACTGCTCTTCTCACTCTTTTATTGACAATTATGGCTACTCCATGTCTTCTAAAGTTTTCTTGTCCACAGTAGTAGATGTGATGGTTTCCAGAGCTGAATTCGCCCATCCCTGTCCATTTGAGCTCACTGATTCCCAAGATGTCAATGCTTATTCTTTCCATCTCATTTTTTACCACTTCCAGTTTACCTTGGTTCATTGATCTCACATTCCATGTCCCTATACAGTATTGCTCCTTACAACATTGCATTTCCCCTCCCCCTTTCCTGTCCATCCCCTTTCTCCCCTCTGAGGTGTTAAGCATCCTGTATCACCTAGCCTGCCCTTTTGTTTTGCCTTTTGTTTTGGTCCATAGGGTTCTCTTGGCAAGCTTTGTGGCGTGGTTTGCCGGTTTCTACGCCATTTTTTTCCTCGCATCATACATCATATCACAGTTTTAAAAGTTTAGAACAGTTTACACTACATATTGTCATGCATAATTATCACACTCTAAAACACAGTCTCTGTTACTTGCTATATTAAGTCAGTATGAAGTCTCTATGTCAGTCTCTATATTAATTCAGCTACATTTTTCACATCAGCTACTTATCCTTGTGTCCTCACTCCCCAGGTGGGGTTGTTGTCTCTGGGTCCCTTGCTCCAGGGGCATCGCAGTGGCGGGCAGTG
Source organism: Bradypodion pumilum (assembly GCA_035047305.1). NCBI lineage: Eukaryota > Metazoa > Chordata > Lepidosauria > Squamata > Chamaeleonidae > Bradypodion > Bradypodion pumilum. The sequence continues at coordinate 98,662,513 of JAWDJD010000001.1, forward strand.
GATGTTTTCCCTGTGTCTCAGCTGTTCCTCTTCCTCTGCCTCTGGCTGCAGTGGTGGATGGTGACCTTCTCCCTCCCAGGCCTCTGGATGGTTTCTGGGCAGTTGGGGCCTGGTCTTTCTCTGCCTCTTTCTTCCTTGCACCCAGGTTTTAGGATGGGGTGGAAGGGAGGGGCCGATTCTTCACTCACCTCCCTCCAAGGCTTCTGGATGGTTTCTGGGCAGTTGGGCCTGGTCTTTCTCTGCCTCTTTCTTCCTTACACCCAGGTTTCAGGATGGGGTGGAAGGGAGGGGCCGATTCTTCACTCACCTCCCTCCAAGGCTTCTGGATGGTTTCTGGGCAGTTGGGGCCTGGTCTTTCTCTGCCTCTTTCTTCCTTGCACCCAGGTTTTAGGATGGGGTGGAAGGGAGGGGCCGATTCTTCACTCACCTCCCTCCAAGGCTTCTGGATGGTTTCTGGGCAGTTGGGCCTGGTCTTTCTCTGCCTCTTTCTTCCTTACACCCAGGTTTCAGGATGGGGTGGAAGGGAGGGGCCGATTCTTCACTCACCTCCCTCCAAGGCTTCTGGATGGTTTCTGGGCAGTTGGGCCTGGTCTTTCTCTGCCTCTTTCTTCCTTGCACCCAGGTTTTAGGATGGGGTGAAAGGGAGGGGCCGATTCTTCACTCACCTCCCTCCAAGGCTTCTGGATGGTTTCTGGGCAGTTGGGCCTGGTCTTTCTCTGCCTCTTTCTTCCTTGCACCCAGGTTTTAGGATGGGGTGGAAGGGAGGGGCCGATTCTTCACTCACCTCCCTCCAAGGCTTCTGGATGGTTTCTGGGCAGTTGGGCCTGGTCTTTCTCTGCCTCTTTCTTCCTTACACCCAGGTTTCAGGATGAGGTGGAAGGGAGGGGCCGATTCTTCACTCACCTCCCTCCAAGGCTTCTGGATGGTTTCTGGGCAGTTGGGCCTGGTCTTTCTCTGCCTCTTTCTTCCTTGCACCCAGGTTTTAGGATGGGGTGAAAGGGAGGGGCCGATTCTTCACTCACCTCCCTCCAAGGCTTCTGGATGGTTTCTGGGCAGTTGGGCCTGGTCTTTCTCTGCCTCTTTCTTCCTTGCACCCAGGTTTTAGGATGGGGTGGAAGGGAGGGGCCGATTCTTCACTCACCTCCCTCCAAGGCTTCTGGAACATTAATAGATACTTAATATCTTTCTGAGGTTCATATGCCAACCAATTTAACCACCAAAGTGCAACAGTAGATTATTTTTATTTTAGAACTGGGATTTTTAAAACTGCCAAATCAATTTCAAATTCAAAAACCTTCATTGTCATTACAGTCAACCATCGCATAACGCTTTCAGATAGCATCATTTTAGCTTAACAACGCGTCATTATGCACCACGTGTTCCCCTGCATAACAACGTTTTTAGGGTCGTTGTCTGGACAACAATGGTAAAATAACCGGCAGCCGCCGCTAAAAATGTCGTTATGCGGGAAACTCCATAGAAACCCGCATAACAACAAAAATTGCTTAGCAACGCTACTTGGGGAAACAAGTAACGTCATTATGCGAGGGTCTACTGTACAACCAATACTAGTGTTGAAAGCATTGCGGACAGTTGATAAAACAAGGTATGGTACAATTAAAATCATGGGGAACCTGGGATCAACTACTCTCACCTCTAGGGCGGAGAGTCTAATGGCATACACTAAAAAGGCAGCCACTCTATCTATAAAATCAGTAGAAGCAGTCTAGATGGATCTGGAAGTCTGAAATTTGTCAAAAAGGGGTTTAAGAAATTAAACACATTTCATTGAGAATGTGAACAGTCTGCGATATGCTTAATAGAATCTGCTAAACATAGTCTTGGATTGTGAGCTTCAAAGCAGGGCGTAACTGATTGATTCAATGTGAAATCAAGTCCTCATAAAAGGACAATAGAAAATGACATGGATAACCGTTTCGGCTGGTTTGGCCCTATAGGGGCAGATCCTGTCATCATATGGTATTTTGTTGAATCTCCCAAATAGTTCAGATGGCAAAATGATAAACCTTGCCTTGCGGAAAGCCCTACACTGCTGGGGAGAGGTCAGGTGGCTTAGATAGGGGGCCATATAAGTACATTGCGGTAGGATCTCTAGCCTCAGAAAGGAGCAGGTTTTATTGGCTGCACCACAAAGAATCTGACAGTCTATATCCAAAAGTATTTCCTTAATTAGTCTGAAGACCTCCAGGGCTGAAAGTAATGCCATAGACCCCAGCGCTAGGCCTAGGGGTTTGATTTTTTGCTCAACTGAGGTGAGCCAGCTGGATGACTGAGACACTGTGGGAAAGTGACAATTGAGGCTGAGGGAGTTGGTATTGAATAGTAGGCATAACCAAAATTTGAAGGTTATTAGCCATGCTTTGGTTTCCAGGAGGGCCTGTCCCGCTTCTAGACATAGGGCAGCATAGGGGACCCAATTAGGAACACTAGAGATTTGGAACTGCCAAATCTAACATGTCTTGCTGAAAATCAAGCATGAGGTTGATGAACACATTTCACTGAGAATGTGAACAGTCTGAGTTATGCTTATAAGAATCCTGTCTTAATCTGTAAAACATAGTCTTGGATTGTGAGCTTCAAAGCAGGGCGTAAGCGATTGATTCAATGTAAAATTTGGACTCAGATTTTAGATTTCGATGAGGAATCACTTAAGGCAAATCATACCAACATATATAAAACACTCAAATGTGACAGGCATCCAATAAAGATTAATCAATATTGCATATTTCATGTTGGCATCACTAATACTGTATAAGATTTTATATCATGCTAGTTATAGCACAACATGACTCTCATCGATTAGCTACATGTAACTGTATTCCCAATTTTAGGTAGGTCACATTCCTCATCATGTGGTCTATGAACTACTCGTAATGTCTCCAAATAAATGTATCATTTACCCATAGGTTTTTCTGAGTAAATTGAACATGTCTTGAAAAAACAACAACAATACAATGTATGGAAAAGAAACTAGCCAGGTAAGGTAAAGGTTTCTCTTGCTCGAAAGCTAGTCTATCTGACTCTCTATCCGACTCTCGGGTTCAGTGCTCATCTCTGTTTCAAAGCCGAAAAGCCAGCGCTGTCTGCTTCTGCAGATGTTTCCGTGGTCATGTGGCAGGCATGACTAGAATAGAATAGATCTTTATTGTCATTGTTTCCTGGCGGGAATAACGAAATTTCTCGGTTGCTATATCAACTCCAAATAAGGCACTCCACATGAATTTAAAACAACCACAAAAACACTAATTAAAACAGTACAATACAGTACCATATGACAAATAAAATAAGATGACTTCAGAGTCCAGGGTTTCCATTTAAGGCCAAAATTGGCCTTAAACACTGGAGCGCATGGAATGCTGTTACCTTCCCACCGAAGTGGTCCCTATTTACCTACTTGCAATTTCTTGCTTTCGAACTGCTAGGTTGACAGGAGCTGGGACAAAGACGGGAGCTCATTCCGTCCTGCAGTACTTGGGAATCGAACTGCTGTCCTTCCGCCTCCCAGTCAGTGTCTTAGCCACTTGAGTCACTAATTATAAGAACAGCTTTTCCATAGTGCTTCTGGCTTGTGACCCTCATTCATGGGCCCTTGTTTCAATAGATTGATTCCACAGCTAAAGTGTAGCTATTCATCTGCATTCAGTCCACATTTGGATATGATTTGTAGTGGCAAGAATAATCTGGCATTTATGGGAGACTTTACTTGTTACACATGCTGCACAACGGTGCTATAAAACAACTTTTGCAATTAACTGAAACAGAATGCTTCAAGTTCAAAAAACATGACTTCAGCCTACTTATATTTTAGTCTCTTGCTCAGTTTTCGTTCCCACAATTCAGTACCGCCACAGAATGTTCCATTTTTTAAATAAAGGAAGGTGTCGCTTGATAGGAAAAGTTGAACTTCTAGCATGCTCTAAGTATGAGAAATAAACCTGCAGTACATCAGAGGAAGGCTTGAAGTGTTGTTTGTGAGTGCTCTGTTATTCCAGGAGTATCTCACTCTGTCATTTCTTTGTTGTCTTCCTTCCCTTTTTCCTCTGGGTACTTAAAAAAAAAAAGAGCTAAAAAGAGTACCGATTCCTTTGCTCTTAGAAGCCAAAATGAACTGATATAGGCAGGTTACAAGATTAGTGAACGAACACTCTCTGGGGCCATTCAACAATTATGTGATCCATTTTCCGGGGGAAATTGACCCCCTCCCCCCATGTAATCCGACCGTAATTTTAGCTTCGGCCCCTTCCCCCCTTTAAAATTACATAACCCAGAGCTTTTGTATAAAAACTCTTAATTTTTAGAGCTTTTCACTATTGGTGCCTAATGCACAATAGCTCCAAATGGATTATGTAATCTTTGACCTGACACCACCCCCCCGCATAATTTTTCCGTAATTCAGATGGCAGAACCCCCCTCCCCCCTTCAAGGATCACGTAATTGTTGAATGGCCCCTTTTCATCAGTTTACTTCTTGTTGGTCAGTGATATCTGGTGTCCAGGCATATCTTCTTTTCTGTGGGTAAGTAAGAAACCAGGTCCATCCCTAAATTGTTATTATGTGCCATCAAGTTGGAACTCACTCGTACCAATCCTAATTGGACTTTGGAGGCAAGTGAGATATTTAAGGAGTGGTTTTACCAGTTCCACAACCCCAATGGGTTTCCATGGCTGAACACGGACGGATTCATACCCAGGCCTCCTGAGTCCCAGTCTATCATTCTATCTACTACACAACACTGGGTATCTCAGAACAGGTAAAGGTTGCCCTTGCTTGAAAGCCAGTCATATCCAGCTCTAGGATTCGGTGCTCATCTCCGTTTATAGCCAAAGAGCCAGCATTGTCTGCGTCTTCTGACATTTCTGTGGTCATGTGGCAGGCATAACTAGACATCAGAGTGCATGACGGTAATAATTATTAATCAGTTTTTTTAAAAAAAGCTGAAGATATTTCATATTTGGCCAATTGGTTTACCACATTTTTTGTTTTCCTTTACTCCATTAAATATGAAAGAGGACTCCCATCTAAAATGATTTAATTTCTTAACATTTTGTATTCATCCAAAGAAAAATACATGAATAGAACCTTCAACTTTGGGTTCTGAAAAGGGATTAAATTTACTTTGTATAACATAGCCTAGTTGGAAGGACTTTCAATATAACTTCCTATTAAAGGATGCTTTTAATTTTTATTCTTTCCTAAATCTGCTTTTTTATGGCATGCAGTTACAAGTGAGCTATAATTTAACGTATATTTTGAATGCATTATTATGCAAGAAACAAAGAGATAGAAGAGACAGTTACCATGGGTGATATAAGAGTGAATAGATTACAAGAGAAGGCAGCAAAATTACTTTTTGTGGCACAAGGGAGTCACGTGTGAGACTTGGATGATAATAGTAGTATTGTACGTACTTTGCCTGTCCATGACATTATCTTCTATATTAATGTGTTAGAGCGAGTTATATGGCAGAATTATAAAGATGTCTGCTGGGATAACCTATTTCCTAGAAACTCCACAGTGACTAAAAAGGAAGAAAAATGTAGCAATATGTAGCAATTCTAACACCCATAATTTAGGACAAAACAGCAAGAGTTACTTCTTGAACTATATTTAATACAGTAGCATTAAATGAAAATACTGTACTGAGATTATTAAGACTGTCTCATTTAAAAAATAGAAATAATTCCTGAAATATGACTCAGAATGTTCTCTTATACTTCTTAATGCTTCACTGAGGAGCCCAACATCTAATTCATATTATGCCATGAGAGAGATCACTTTCTGTATGGCTTCTTTTCATGTTGAAAGAACAATTTAGGTGGGATTGGGAAGCTATTTCTAGATAGACATTACTCCAAATGAATCATTTATTAACGCAGGTGTTTCTGGGAAATATAAAAATGCTCTCTGAAATACCCTGCTTAATAAAGCTGCTTGTGATCACAGGCTTGCAAATTGTACAAGCTGGAGACTGCTTTTGCACAGAGGTACGTAATACTTGTGCAAGGAAGCACTTAATCCCTTTTTGGGCAAGCTTGGAAAGAATCACGACCACTCATACAAACCACACGATAGATTCTGGCTAAAACACGTAAATTGGCCTCAAATCTCAGCAATTGCCAGGTTAACAATAGTGTTTGCTTGTGCTGGGTATCCTATTCATCTCCAGAAGGAGTTCATATGTGCAAATGCAAAGAAATATGCTTGGTAATCTGATTTTCCCATTAAAAATGAAGTTTTAAGTGTTGTGAATAAATGAATAACTGAACTTCTGTAATCAAAAGGAATCCTTATATCAAATCTGAATGTTTCTTATGCGTACCAAACACAATTTAGGTAATGTACAAGCTGGCTCCTTCCAGCTATTATTGGCAGATTTTTTTAAAAAATGTTATTTTATCAAAATAATTCCATCCATTCTAAAACGCAACAGCTACTGTAAATATACAGTGGAAACGATCTCTTAACAGTGCACAAGTCCTTCTATTCCCCTCCCCTCCATTTTGGTGAGTAAATACTTGTAGCGTTGTTTTTTGTAGTAGCAGCAGTTGAACACAGATGTAAATAATCCAAGAGCAATAGTAAATTGAAGAGAATAACCTTATGTGCTACTAACTGAAATGGTTTGATTTCATCGTGAAATGAGAACAATATTCAAGAACACCCATCACAGTGCTTAACAAGATTTAATGTACATTTATTCTTAACATGTGGAACATATAAAGATTTTATACTGAATAAATGATATTCATTAATCCAGAGGAAAAGGAGGAATTTACATCAAGTTTTTTTGTCTTTTTTAAAACTACATTATTTTGAAATACAAATGCAGATTCGTCTCGCTGAAAAATCTTTGAAGTTGTGTTTCTTTCTTTTTTTCCTGTATATGCATTTTCCCCCCTGTAGATCGGTAACCATTTTCTTAAATCAATTCATACGTAACCATTTCCACATCTTGATTTATAAAGCAAGTTGTGAGCAATTGCTCTCCCGAAATAGAGCATGACTTTATACATACAGAAACTTGTACATTACCCTCGTGGTGGTTGGGTTTTTTTTGTTAGTTTTTTTTTTTTTTGGAAACATGGCCTGAACAAAATAATAATAAAATAAAGTCTACCATCACTGTGTAGTTACCACATCATGGGAAAAAAAAGAAAGAAGAGAAATCCTTTTACTTATATATATATTTTTTAAAAAGATGAGGGTATGTTTAATGTACAACTTCTATATACACCACTGCCTTTTGGCAATAAAAAATATTAAAAAATAATTAGAAGGAATCGCGAAGAGCGGTCATTGTGGAAGGTCAAAAAAGATACTGTACTGATGTGACAGTTCGGGTGAGGAAGCAATTTACGTTGATCGTCCATCTTCATAGTTGTGTTTTCAGTTTCCTAAATTTTCTTGCTCCTAACCTAGTGTAACCATTTTCTTGCAGAGAAACCAAGATAATTTCATATGCAGACTACAGACCAGCCCCCCTTTTTTGATCTACTACACCTATATCACTAGCATTCTTCTATTGCACGGAGCGCTTTGGGCAATGGCAATAAAAGGGTAGCTGGGCCTTCTTTCATTCTTGCAAAATAAACCACAGTAAACATAGAATATTTCCCCATTTTTGCACTTCAGAGTAGTGAGTCTTATTCTCCCCTCAATAAAATAATGTTCTGCAACATTTTAATCCCCAATCTCGCACATTTGCTTCTCCCTCCCAAAAATATGTGATACAAACATGGAAAACAAAACATTGTAGAGGATATCTATGGAAAAGAAATGTGGCCTTTGAATGTGCTAGACAGACTTTGGTTAAAAAAAATAAAATAAAAAGATGTACTTACACACATAAAGAGCAAATATTAATTCCATAACTGTTCAAATTAATGTATATATTTTTTTAAAAATTCCCAATTGGTAGATAGTGAAAGGGGCAGAGGAGCAAAGATTCTTGGTTTGTTTTTTTTCCTTCTTCCTACACTGGATAAACAGGTACAGAAAACAGCCAGTTATATGTGACCCTCTAATCTCCACTCACACATGCTTGGCTTCTCACTTATGTCATAACTGCCCAATCTGAAAAAGTACATCACAGATGACAGATGCAACCAGAGAGTTCAGGACAGCAGATATTGAGATATCCAACAAACGGCCCTCGTGCAAAAGGAACTCTGAGCGGTTCTCCTCTACCCGAGCCATGGCCAGCAAAGCCTTGGCTGCCCTGCACATCATGTCTACGCTAGGAGGCTCCAGAGGAGGAGGCTGCATGTGCATGAGGTTATGTTGACTCTGCTGGTACTGGGCCATGGTGACCCCATCCTCAAGGAAGCTTATCAAGTTTGCGATGCTTCCCTTCTGCACAGCTATTGCCCTTGCCGCTAGCGTGTCTCCCTGTGCAAGGTTCGATAAGAGTGCCATGGACATCTCTCGACAGACTGGGTTTTTGCGGTCCCCGACGTACCTAACTAAAGTAGCATAGAGTTTCTCCTGCCGACTGAATGGGGGAGTGGCCAAAATGAGGTCCACATTATTGTCCTGGATACTGAGCTTACACAGGGTTTCCAGCACAAGTCTTTGAGGTGAAAGGACTGAATTGGGCCCCACGGTTGGAAAAGGATCCTGTGCCTCTGCTGATGGGCACACCATCCAGTGCAGTAAGCCATCCAAAATTGGCAAACAGATGCTTTCTGTGTAAGCAGATAAGTCTAGCTGCCCAGAAATGTTGGCTAATGTGACCAATGTATTATCCCTCAAGACCTCCAGGCAGTCCCACCACCACTCATCCTTGTTGCAGGCTGCCCCTTTGTCCACCTCTTCCTCTTTTTCATAGGTCTGTGGTGCACGTTTTCTTTCTGGGTGCTCGTGATGGAGAAGGATCAACTTTCCCAAGATTAGCACCAAGCCTGGATGTTTGGACATTTCAGCATCGTTGCCAGGCACAAAGGACAAGCTGCGGACAATATTTGACACACAGATGCAACGCTTGGCCAAAGAGTCCTGCCAGTGAGTTATGGTACATAAAGGAGTCTCATCTCGATTCCGTGGCTGATCTTCTAGCAGCTTAATATTCCGATGACTTTTGGCTTGATGGATCCCAAAGGGAAATTTACTGCTGTCTGTCTGTGAACTAGAGTCTTCAGATAACGCTCCAGGTCGTGCTGACAAGACATCGTCAATGGTGGCCGATATGCTTTTGTCCTGCTGTTCCTCATACTCCCCTTGCCCCTCCACATCCCTCTTTTTGCTTGTTGAGTTCAATGTAGGAGGGAACCTTTTGCGAGGTGGAATCTCCATCTTACTCTCAAAGTGTGTCTGGATGTGTTCAGTTGTATCACCCCCGCCAAGCTGCCAGTGGAGAAGTCCACTGTCAAACTCCTGAACATGCGCCAGTCTGTCAGATCGATCAACAACAAAAAGATTGTTTTTCTTTAGAATTTTTATTGGCAGCTTGTCAAACTTGCTGGCTTGTTTTGGCCTCTCACTTGGAACAGCACTGATGCCAGGATGAGCAAGAACAGGACTCTCCTCTTTCCCTTCCCCATTCTCAGTTTGATTTTCTTCTTCTTCCTCCTCATCCTCAAATTCAGCAAAGTAATCAATACATTCATCATTGTTTTCTTCCTCATTCCTGGCATCTTCTGTTATAGATTGCCCGTTCTCTTTCCTAGCTGAATTATGATCTTGTCCTTTTGCTCCTGTGTGTCCCACTTCACATTCCATTAGGATTCCAAAAATATCAATGAGACATTTTCTAAAATATTCCACCAGAAGTTCAAGAAAGCCAGATAACTGAGGAAGCAAAGGGTGGGGAAAGAGAAATATATATATATCAAGAGGGACATTTTAGAATACAGTAAAACCTCACATAAAGAGCACCTCACTTAGAGATTAACTCGCTTAAAGAGCAGAATTTTCTCTGAATGGTCGCCTTGCTTAATAACTAAAACCAACCAAAAACTCGCTTAACAACTAAACTGGGGTTCACAATCCCCCCACCCACCAGAAGTCACAATTGGTCACTTACAATGGTGTTTAGCTTAAAGAGCAAACTCGCTTAAAGAGCAATCCCGTGGAACACATTATGCTCTTTAAGGGAGGCATTCAAGAATATGTACACTGTACATATAACTGTGTAGGTTCACTTTCAGAAGGATGTTCAATTAATACTTCTACACTTTTCCAGGGCCCAGAATGTTCAGAATTATCCTGTTCCTCCTATCTACCCTTTATGCTACACATGAAATAGCCATGTAGATCAGGGGTGCCCAGACTTTTTGGGCCATGGGCCAGCAACATGGTTCCTCCTACTGGAAGCGGAAATAAAATGTGCCCTGCAATCTGTTTTGCAACAGATATGTTTTGCAATAGGATGAGATAGATTTTAGGCTGTCATTTTCTCTGCTTAAACCATGGGTGCCCAAACTACGGCCTGTGGGCTGGATCTGGCCCCCAATGGCAATTCATCCAGCCCACGCCACCCTTGTCGCTCCTGGAAGTGGAAAGAAAACATTTACTTCCACTTCTGGGAGTGACAAGGGTGGCGTGGGCCGGATAAATTGCTGTCGGGGGCCAGATCCAGCCCACAGGCTGTAGTTTTGGCACTCCTTATGTAGATGTTCTAATATGGACCTTCAGGGCACTTCTTTGCCAGTGAAGAGGAGCCCTACCTGCAAGCTGGTATGTCCATATTGGTGGTCCCTAGTAAGCCTGCTGAAAGCTTGACAGATACAAGTGAAAGAGGTCAACATGATGCATCCTTGGAGGTGGGGTGTCTCTGGAAAGATGAGATCCCAAGCCCCTCTTATTCCTCTATTGTGGCCTCCCATAAGGCCCCTAGTAGTTTTGTTCCCATTTTTTCTTATAAGGAAAAACTAAAACAAAATAATGCCTTGATTTGAGAAAAAAGGAAAAGGCCATCCCTCATCTGACACCTAGCTGCAGTGCGACAGTGGCTCTGGAAGTGGTGGACCACCCACCAAATAATGCCCCTGCCAATTTAGGATTTCTTCCTATGTAACATTTTAAAAATAGAGCTCCTGTGTCATACACAAACTGTTAAGTTCACCATCCCCTACTCCTAATTTACTGACCCACTTTAGTTTCCCAGCTACAGAACTACTGGCAATACATTAATAGCAACCCAATTGGTCTCATGATAGCGATAAGCTCTTGAAGGCTTCTATTATGTAAACACATTGCAGATGTACTAACTGAATGTCATGTTGGAAAAAAATCTATCCAGGCATTCTTGAATTCTGTTTACGTGGAAGCTGTGCATGTTGAATTAGATTCAACAGAGCTTTTGCAGAGTGAAAATTAAATTGCTTTAATTTAGAAGGGCCAACCTTTTGAGGGACCCTTGACTAAAACATGTGGCATAAGGAAATCTTCACAAAAGCAGCAGACTTACCTGAGAGAGACTGAAAGTGGCAACAGTACTGTCATCGTACAGCAGAATATTAATAGTGTCTAATGCCCAGGTACTTTCAGCAAGGAGGCCCGATTTAAGAGACATCATCACTCGCCAGGCCTCAGGAGTCACTGGAAAATATATATCTTAAAGTTAGTATAAATGCTGTCTAAGGGATTTGAAGGGCAGATTTCAAATGGTACATGAACTTTGGATCAATGGTAACAACACACTTGTATTCCAAATTTATGATATGTCTGTAATATATTCTTGCTAAGATATATGAAGTTTATATTTGTATCCTTGCACTGCACAACAACGATTTTGCTACTGGGAATAACACATGTGAGTTACATGATATCAAGTGTGCTGATTCCAAATCAGAACTCGGAATTTGCCTATCACGTACAGATTTTATGTTATAGGCATGCTATAGCTATTCAAATGGTATTGGGTAATGTATTTTTACATCGGAACATTATAACAGTTGCAGCTACCACTATGCCTGCTGCCGCCTCAGCTGAATCATGCCCCCTGGTGGCATTCATGTTCCAGCAGCAGCCGGGCATGTCTGGACAAGCCAGTGAGCTGATGTCAAAAATAGGTATATAAGGTGAGATGGACCAAGAGTTTTTGGATAGTACATCTAGGCCATAGTGCGTCTGTTTTGAGCTAAAGATGAGTAGGTACAGCTGTGTTAATAAACTGGACAATTTTTGCAACATTTGTGGCAAATATACCCCGCATGATCAATGCAAGAACCTAACCAAGAGGGTGAGATTTGATAACTTAAGATCCTGATGTCTAGGCAGAATTGGACTTCAGATTTGGATTTGGCACACTTGATTTAGTATAGGTCACATGGATTAGACCAAGTAGCAGACAATATTTATTTTTTTGTGATGCAGTGTTATAGATATAATGTATTACTCATTATTATGCAACAGACTGTTTTGAGTGTATCTGCTAGTTATGTTATAGCCTAATGACAAAGTAATTCCACAGTTACTTCCAGTTACATCTTATTATTCAGTTAATTGCTGGTTTAAGCTACAAGTGCTTTCCTGACGTTGTTTTATTATTCATCCAAGATCTGTGCTTTGTTATTCTTGTATTGATACACCATATATGTTTGCAGTTATTCACATTCATATGTAGTTAAATAAATGGCAAAAGTGAACTCTGCAATTATTATCTCACTAATAAATGTAAAGGGTGTAGACCTATAAAATATCTAATGCATGTATGCTGGGACATATATTTTAATGTTTTTATTTTATTTTTGGCAATGAATCTAGAATTGGGATTTCACAGGTACAGAGCAAGTGTCAGCTATTTCTTAGGCATAAGTGCTGCTGGTCTTACCAGGGTCATTAGGGCCATGACACGAATCTTTACACGTGACAAACAGTTTCCTTAATGTCACAGTTTGCATGATCAAATCCTAAATTAAGTAAGTGGGATACAGTATGCACAAACTCTACCTCTTCATGGGAATAGGGAACAAGTCAAGAAGCTGCAGTTAACCATTGCTTCAAAACAGGAAATTATTTTTAATAGCTCCCAAATTAGTTATTGAATGAGATGACAAAAAGTATAGTTGGAAACTGACTCTGAAATTCTGGCTTCTTTAACAGCCAACGATCTTGGTGTCCAAACCGCGTATAACAGAAAACTAAGACGAACTGCAGTTCCCTAGTTTTGTTATTTTTATGACAGGAGAACAAAATAGAAACAATGCCCATTCGTGAAAATCCTATCAATGAGAATTGCGTTACTTGCAGGTGCAACTGTATGTAACAAGATGATAGAGACATACTGCCATTTTGAAAAATGGAGAAAGCTAAACGATGAAGAAGAAAGTAAAGAATGGCAACATCCATTTGGGGATTGATCATGTCTGTTAAAAGAAGATGTTACCTCAAGCATGAGAAGTTGATGGCTATTAAGTTGATTGTCTGCCCTTTGTTTCAAGATAATGCAGGAGTGGAAGCATGTTTGTTGTATATGTACACTGTACACACACTTCATAGTACAGATTGAAACATTGTGCATGGTCTAAGCATACCTGTCAAGTGTTGTCTGTGAAAATATGGGAAATTCTCTGGGCACGGGTGCGCATGCGCAGCAACCCCATTGCACATACACAGCAACCTCTTTGCACATGCGCACAACCCCTTCACGCATGCACACTGTTGCCTCCGACGGGCGTGCATGTGCAGCAACTGCTTTTCTGGCTGCTCCAATACGGGATGATGGCGGGCAAGAGGGGCAAAAAACGGTATTTCCTGGCCAATACGGGATACTTGACAGGTATGGGTCTAAGTAACTTTTAAAAGCTGAGAAAAATCAGTTCTAATTTTGGTTTGAATTTTTAAATACCATAAAACTCTCCACAGTTAACATGTTAGCTACCACACCCATACAATGCCTGTTCAATGCACCTACTTTGTACATGAACAAAATAACTGAACATACTAAATCCATCGGGTCTTTTCTGTTTAAGGCAACCTTGAAATACTTTTTAGGGAAGATGGAATATGATATAGTTGCAAAACTCAAAAATCAAAATCAAAATGTCAGCAGTGGAACACACAGAAAAGAACTCACTGTCTGTATGATATTCAGAAGTATTTGTAATATTTTAGAAAATGAAACCTGATGCTAATCGAAATAGGATAAATAATCTAATCAGGTGATGATGAGGTGAGACAAGTACCCATTCAATCAGATTACTATTTATGTCATTCCACAACAAGGAGAACAGTTTAGCACTTCAAGTAATTGCTAGTGCGACATTTCAATGTACAGTACATTTTTATTCCATTTATACCATACTGTCCACTGGCCAGAACAAAACCAAAGCCCCTGCAGGATAATTTGTATATAATTTCTCAAACTCCTTTGTTAACCAACTCTATCCACTTTTCTTTCCAAAACGAAACTGAGAAAATGAAGCTTCAAAAGTATGTTTTAATTTTATTCTGTAAAATAGTTTGATCTGATCTGATGAGCCACTGGAGCTAGGAAGCAACTCACAAGGGTTGAGTCTTTAAAATCCTGAGACTCAGTTGCCACCTTTGAACAATACAATACAAAAATAAACAGCACCCTAATAGCACTCTAAGTTATTGCAACTCTTGGTCAGAATTAAGTTGGGATTTTACTCTGTAGTAAGTGAAGTCCCAAATATATGGGGGTGAATTGCAACTAATTAACAAGGTGCCCGAGTGTCCCAGGCAAGGGCATCCTTGTACTGGCTAATCTTTCTCACACTAGATCAGCCAAAAGGCACTACGGAATGAATTCACCAAAAGGTGGCTTCATTTTGGCAGTTTCATGTCTGGCCTAGACACGGGAAAAGAAGAAGTTAGAATTTTTTTACTTATTCCAAAGTAAAATCCAAACTGATTCAAGTCACAAAAGAGTGGCGAAAATATGGTCACCCTCCCTATGAAACAACTTTGGATAGAGCTGGGTCTGGATGGGGGACAACGGGTTACATCTGATTCCCGGAAAGACTGAGTGGCTATGGATTAGGGGCCCTGCGTTATCCCGGGCGCTACCATCTTTGGTTCTGGATGGGGTTCTTGATCTATATTGCCCCAGACAGTCCCAGTGCGCAACTTGGGGGTTCTCCTGGACTCGCGACTACTGTTTGAAGAACAGGTGGCAGTCGTGGCCAGGAGAGCTTTTGCACAACTTTGTGTTACTTGCCAGTTGCGCCCGCTCCTGGACTGGGACTCCTTGCTCATGGTCACACATGCTCTGGTCACCTTCAGACTAGATTATTGCAATGTGCTCTACATGGGGCTGCCCTTGGTGACCATTCCGAGGCTGCAGCTGGTCCAGAATGCGGCTGCCTGGGTGGTGATGGGATATGGGCATTATGCCCATGCCTCGCCACTGCTCTGGGAGCTGCACTGGCTACCAGTTTGCCTCCAGGTGCAATGCAAGGTGCTGACCTTTAAAGCCCTACATGGTAGTGGGCCAGGATACTTAAGAGACCGCATCACCCCAAGAACGACTGTCCGTCCAACCAAAGAGGACCAGAGGGGCTTTCTAGAGGGGCTTGTCTCTCTAGCACAAGAAGGAAGGCCTTTTCCGTGTCTGCACCAGCCCTATGGAACCTCCTGCCACTAGAGTTACAACTCCAGACAGAACTGCTGCCCTTTAGGAAAGAGCTTAAGACCTGGCTGGCAGGGCAAGTGTGAGGAACCGATGGTAGGGTGACCCCCGCCTGTTGGTTGGTTAATTAAATCCCCCCCTCTTTTTTAGGATGGGGAGGGTGGGGCTTTTATAATGCCGTGAGTATTTTAAATGTTTATTTATTATGCCTTTTATGTGTGTTTTATGTATTCTATTGTTAGCCGCCCAGAGTCGCCCCTGGCGAGGGGGCGGTAGTACAACTATGAATATTAAATTAAATTATTAAATTAAAATTAAATTTTAAGACTTGGAAGCAAGGATATATAAATAAAGCCTATTACGAGGACATTTCTTTACGCAAGGATAATTGTATGCTCCTTACCAATATCTTTTGAGGTAATCTTTCGTCTTGGTTTCAAGACTGGCTGGGATGCTTCTACTGAGCCCGGAGGAAACGTTATTTCCCGCCTTACTGGTGGTGGCTGGGATGGAGGACCCGTGACCTGTGGTACTGGAACAGTGGGCATAACTTTCGGCAGCTTCATAGAAGGTAGAAAAGGGGATTTACTTGGAGACATACGGTTTTCATGGGAGCGTGGGAAAGAGGCAGGGCTCGGAGCCCGAGAGATGTGATTTGGCATTGATGGAGGTGTCTGGTAGGATGCCTGAGGAGGTCGGGTGATGGGCTGCATTGAGGCGGAGGATGACATGTACGAAGGCTGACGCTGGTTGACATGAGAAGGCCACTGGGTTTCATGGTTTATTCTCTGGTCAGGTACCATCATATCTTCAGTGCGGTTCATCCCTGGGTAAGGTGGGGCCTGTGCAGGACCTTGCCTGTTCTGATACGGGTAAGACAGATCATTTCTTGTTGGCCACAAGTTCTGTTGGGGGCCCTCACTGGAGGCAGGTGACTGCATTGGCCCACCAATCATCTGAGAAGGTATTGCGTGCTGCTGCATTTGTGCTGGGCCTGGCATTCTCTCTCTGTTATAAGCATATGGATACTGTCCCTGAGGCATGGGCCGCCTTTCTGGTCCAGTGTAAGCACCACTGTACTGGTTAAACATATCCTGCTGATGGTTACTATACTGCATATTAAACATCTCTCCTTCAGGCCGTTTGGCTGGAGGGCCGTAAATGCCATCCATATGGCGCTTGTAGTTCTGAAAAGAAATACAAATTGGAATGAGGTTTAAAATAGGGTAAAACCATTATTCTTTCATATTACTAGAAACTGACACAGAACTATATATGGATCAGCACAAATATTTTGACATAGTGGCAGAATAGAAACACTTATGACTGTCAGTGAGGTAACCCTTTTATTTTAGAGGGTGTTTTAATTGGCTCATAACTAGAAAACTAACCTTAGAATAATATCTATATCTATAGAACAGAGGTATGGGTTTGTATGTGCTCTAAAGGAACCCTCACCCCTGGACCAATGTTGCTCAAATTCGGCACATACATACCTTGGGCTTGCGAGATCAGCACTGGGGGGGGGGGTGTCACAAAACCCATTTGCGTCCCCTCAAAGTGGGACGCAAAGGGGACACCCCCACTGACAGGAGAAAAAGCAATGAAACAGCAGTATTGTCCACGCGCAGCACAGCCTCCGTTTTCCCTAATCGATCCCAACACAGCCGCGCTTTTCCTTCAGGAGAACTTAATGACAGAACAGTTTCCAGGCTTTCTTGACAGTACAACATAAAAGTGACAAAGGCCACAGAGGGTGATGTTTACAAGTAGGGAATGAATGAAGGAGGATGCGGCTTGACAGCGGTTCGAATTTTCTGCCCGGCAGCGTCCCCGGCTCGTAAACTTAAACTTCTGTCAAGCTGCGGCCTCCTTTCACTGAAGGAAGGAGGACGCGGCTTGACAACGGTTTGAAGTTTCTGCCAGGCTATGCCGCCGCTAAAGACAGCTGTGGCTGTGATTAGCAGCCACAGCTTTCTTCCGTGGCAGCATCTCCGGCACTTAAACTTTAAGTTCTGTCAACCCGCGTACTCCTTTCGCTGAAGGAAGGAAGACTCAGCTTGACAGCGGTTTGAATTTACTGCCGGGACACACTGCCGGTAAAGCTTTCTTCAGTGGCGGCGTCTCAGGCCTGTAAACTTAAAGTTCTGTCCGGCCAGAAAATTCAAACCGCGGCCTCCTTTCTACAGCAAAAGGAGGCCGTGGCTTGACAGAACTTTACGTTTATGGGCCGGAGATTCCGCCACTGAAGAAACTATATTTCCTTTAAGGAGAAAAAAAGGCCGGGTAATCAGCTAGTATTTGTTATATGGCAAGGGATACTCGGAGCTGCAGTCCAACAGTATCTCGTGAGCCAAACATTGCCCATTCTGATTTACATGGATATAATTTCCATGAATACAATTTTTCTCATGAGGTGGTAACCAATTATATAGTGGTAATGTTGCAGAAGCTGTGCATGTAGACCTCCACTAAAACATGGTACATAAATATAATAGTTAAGTTTAGAATTTCACAGTGGAGGAGGATGTTCCCCAATTTGCTGCCTAAAACAGACACCCAGTGGGATAACAGTTTACTAATTCTGCATGGATTTGCATCAATTTCCCAGTATATAAGATGTTCCCTAACATTTTTTACTGGATCAAGTGATTCCAGCTGTGAAACCTTCCATAAAATGGATCACAATGCAAGCACACAAGCACATGGCGATGTCTTCAGGATCTGCCAATGGAAATCACCCTGAGTTGTGTCTGCTACTTCTGCACAAATAAGTAGATACCCAGAATAAATTTTGCAAGGGGTATATAATGGCCATAAACATTTACCTGCTGTTGTGGAAACATTCCAGGTTGGTGCCCTCCATATGGTGGCTGTCCTGAAGGAGGTGCTTGTGCTGGATACTGCTGTCCATATGGTTCATGCCTGTGTTGAAGAATAAGAGTTACCAGTTAGTATGGATTATGTTCTGAATCAATGGAAATTAATAGGAACTCACAGGGATTGCTGAAGATCACAATAATGTGACATAGAGTAAAATTCAACCAAAGATGAGTCTGTGTTTGATTTGTACTGCTTTGTAGAAATATATGGTTGGTTAATATTGCCACTGTTATAGTTTTAAAATTATTTATATCAAAAGGATTAATATTTTATCTGGAAGTCATTCTAATGCATAATACATTTTTTTTAAAAAAAAACAAGTTTAAATTGAACACATAAACCAAGAGTGACAATACTTGAGCCACAAACATGAATAACAAAACATATTGTGAAAACACATAAACCAAGAGTGACAATACTTGAGCCACAAACATGAATAACAAAACATATTGTGAAAGCTACATAAGTTAGCAATTTGCTTATATGTGTTATGTCGCAAACTCAAGAACTTTTTGTACAGCATGGAACTCAAGGGTACAATTTGGGAGTAGAGAGCAGTGTGTTAAATCTAATATTTATAAGTAGATCCTCAAATGGATTTAACACTGGAGTCTCCTATAACATGATATCTGCTTCGTCACATCTCACATTAAAAACATGATCTTCAAATTCATTTATTCAGAAAAAAAGCATTTGTGATTTGCCATATAAAGCAGTATTATAAAACTGACCCACCCAACAATGTTGGTGCAATTGGCTGTTTACCATACTAATATCAGAAGCCACCACATTGTTACCATCACCAGATGTGTTGTATAAAGCTACATTAGAGCAAGAAAGAGGAGGAAACGGGGGTAAAGGAAGATTGAAAACTTTAGCAGCACATTTTCTGGTGATCTTCAGAAGAGACTACTACTGTCCAGTGTATGTGGGGGTTACATCTGAAGTTGCATTAGTTAATTCAGAATACAAGTGCTAGCCGGGACTAGGCCAATGGATCACTTCCCATGAGTCTTTATACCACTACAGTGGTTGCCTGTCTGAAACAATGGTACTCATCATCATCCTTTATTGACTGATTAGTCATCTGACCATATCCAAAAGTCATAAATAGCTGGAGATCCTGGTATCTGAAAGCCTCCTCCTGCATGACCCTGTTCAATATAAGTTAACAAAAGTCATTCTGGTCTCTCCCCACTTCTGAACATAAGTGGGTGATGATCAGAGACAGTCCCTTCCTATGTCTGGACTGTGCCATATCAGATGCTTATTTGGTGCCAGGCAGATAATTTCTATTTACTCAGGACATCACTTAAACTAGTTTCTAGATTCCTGACAACACCCCCTTTGCTCTCCTCCTCGCAAGCTTTTAAAATTCTTTTATAGTTTCTGCAGTCCTTACTTCTTTCTGGTTAATTTTTACATCTTCTAATGTTTTCAACTGCTGTGAACATTTGTTCATTGAAGGTGGCACCAACTCCTGCAAAACCATAATGCCATCCTTCATGTATTTCCTTCACCATCCCAATCTTTACACTGGCACACCTAATAACTTTGACACAAATCTCAAGAGCCTAATATGCCATAGATGCCAACTCAGAGGGTACCAACATTCAAGATACTACATGCTGGCACCTGTCATTTAGTGACACGTTTCTTAATGTTCATAGAAAAAATCTGGGTATGGAGCTCTGTGACAGAATATGGATTCTGCATACAGAAACTACAGAGTCCTTTTCAGCATTTCTAATGAATTTGAGGTTAAGGTATAGAACTGTGATGGTGAACCTTGGCACTCCAGATGTTCTTGGACTTCAATTCCCAGAAGCCCAAGCCCCCTGTGAATCTACACGAATGGGTTTACTGCAATTCATCTGGCCCGCGCTGCCCTTGTTGCTCCCAGAAACAGAAGTAAAACATGCCCAGCCAAGGTTCACCATCACGGGTATAGAAGATCTTTGCCTGAGAACCACAGTGAGGGGTGACAGTACTGGCCCACCTCTCCCATGTTCTTCAAATCTCTATTCAAAATGGGATTGTTTTGCATAGTTTATCTTATATGCCCTAATTTCCAAGCTGTCACTGCACAGAGTTGTGGTTTCTCCCATTCTTCTCTTTCTATCCTTGTTTTATATTGCTTTCTCCTTCTTTTGTTCCCCTGCTCCTGCCTCCTTTGCCTATTGTTAATGGTAAGTTCCTTGAAAAGGAAACTCTATTTGCCTGCCTAACTGTAAAATGCCCTAAAGATCGCATTAGTGTCTATGATTAGATATGTGTAAGAGGTAGCCCATATATTTTACATGGCTTCTTATGCAATATAGAATGTTAAACTTGATAAAATGAATGGCATTAATAATAAATTCTGAAGAAAAACAATTATTTTGCTTTTTCAGAAGAGAGCAGACATAATTTGATTTCTTGTAGCTGATATTGCATTGAGCAAGGGGTTGAACTCAATAGCCTAAAAAGCCCCTTCAAATTCAGTGATTCTATGATAGAAAATTGTGTGTAAATATGGTGAAACTATTATCAGAGAGCAAGGTAGGGAATATTACTAATTTTCTAGGGTTCCAGAGAGAATGTTAAATTGTACTTTAAGGTTTCATTTTGAATTTTTCTTCTATGTGTATGTGTATGTATGGGATCATTTAAATTTAAAGTAAAATGTTGAGGATACTGATTCGCATAAACGTTGGAGAAAAAAATGGCCATATAATGTTGAATCGTTCTGTAGAGGTATAATGTATGAGACCCTTTTACAATCCCAACTTCTTGACAATTCAAAATGAATTCTTCATTACAATTTGAAGATAAAACAAGCGGAAATATCAAAATCTCTTGTACTGTAAGTCCTGGAAACCATGTTGTGCTATCACGACACAATCACCTCCATTCCCAAAGAAATGCAGGAAAAAGGTGATGCCTTTACTCGATCACTAAAAAAAGAGATCAAACATTACATGAGCTTTCGTGATTTGAGATCACTTCGTCAGGCATGCATCAATTTTTTATGGATAGTGAGGAAAAATTATCATTGAGAGTCCCAAAGGTTCATGGCAAGATGTTGTGCCAGGGATTTTTCTTCTTCTTAGAAATGAATTGGGGGAAAAATGCAGGCTGGATCTAATATCAACTCCTATTGCATAAACACAGGAAACCAAATACTGTACCTCCAAATTTCTTTTGAAACTGAAAGCTTCTTGTTTGGTGGAGAAAAGGGAAACATAAAGAACCAGAGCCCCCCATTAGGGGACTGGGGTTAAAATTTGTATTGTGTGTGAGGCTCACATGGCTGCCTTTGTTTATTCCCAAAGAAGTTTATGCCAGGGATGCAGAGAAGTCCCCATGAAGTGAAAAGGACTTGCAAAGTTACACTATTGGGCCAGCCCACTGCATGTGGCTTTGACCAGGTGATCCCAACATTGCCTTCCGGATTTAGCCCATAATCTGACCTAAAAATGACAAAGGAAACCTCCTGCTGTAAAATGCATTTGTCCTCCAAATCTGCTGTGGCACAGGGTGGGGGAAGAACGCCTGAAGGGATAGGCAGCCTTCAAGGCCGTTTTCTGGCACTCAAAGTGGCACGAAAGCCCAATGCAGAGTGTCTCTTTGAAGATTAAATTATAGCAGCTATTTTATGGCTGCGTTTCTTGCAAAATTCAGTCTACAGGATCCCAGGAAACCTCAGAATAAGAAAACAAATACTTTACTAAGTAATTGCACATTTAAAAGTTTCACAAATACATCTTATGTCAAGTTCTGTGACAGTTTTCCATGTGGTAAAAATATATATCATAATTACTTAGTCTGGCTCTTATAAGCATGTCTACATGGCCAATTCAAGCTCTTTGAAACTGGCTTATTTTTAGTGGCTATTGTCCAAGAGCACTGGATTCTGAAACTCTTCTATTAGAGATTGTTTCACAAAGCCTCAATAACTAGAGCTTCTTTTATGGATCAGTTGGAATTAAGACTGCAGCAAACTAAAGCTGAATTAGTTGCTCTGCTACTTATTACACCTTTCCTATTGTCCTAACTAGTAAAACACATTTTGCCATTCAGTATTTCTGGGCATTGCTCTTTTCTGCTCCTTTCCTATGCCCAGACTCTGTTTTTACAATAGCTTTTTAAAAAAGTATTTATTCCCATAATTAAGAAAAGAGGCCGTCCAGTTATTGAGCTAAAATGACAATTGTGGCTTTATGCCAAACTAAACTGCAGGGAAGCCTTGCTCCTGTGACACAGAGACAAAAGGCTCACTTTACCAGGATGTGGAGCAAAAACAGAACCTACATGCTTTGCACTGAATGCAGGAGAGTCACAATGTTATTTTCAGTAGTGCTGTGCTAATGTTTTTGCGAAGAGGTTTGATATTCCCTGCAAAGGCTGCTATTCTGAAAAGAACAAAGAGGTTTGTAGAAAAAAGCACCACACTGTACCCTCTACTTTTTCATACATTTTATCATACTTCTATACAGCTATTGTTCCCTTTCTTGTGCTGCTTGAATGCATTTATTTTTAACTTGAAAAGTTTTGTTCTCTGCTCCCTGACAGCCCAACAAAACCAATCAGGTCTGAAGTCTGTGATGACATCACAGAGCATTAAAGAAAGCTTTCCTAAACATGCTGACTGAGCAAAAGGGAAAGGGTAGAGGGGTGGGGGTGCAGATGGAGGAATGGAGGAATGTTTCCCTAGTGGTCAGGTAATCTGTGTTGCTCTACTCACAGAAATGAGTTTACTCTCTGCTGCCTATATAAGAGGAGACTTTTATTCTTTCTCCTTCCCATTATAATTATATCTGATGGGCCAGATTATAGATGGGGATCTGCATTTAACTGAAAATGATGCTGTATAGATGAATGATATTGGGATATACAATAGAGTATTTCAATGGAACATGCAATTAAATGTATAGCCTAATGTTCATCCAAATTGACACTGTGACCCAACTAGTCAACCATGCATGTCTGGGCATGTAAATCTGGCAGCCTTGGGCAAAAGGGACACGTCCGCTTGACTTTTGAAGATCCCACAGTTTCACTTTGTTAAATCATCAAAAGGAGACAAGCACAGTTTGCTTGGCATGGCTACACACATTATACCTACATCAGTTAATTCATAATGCTGCAATCTGGAAAACATAAAGATTAAATTTGTTGTTCAGTCGCACAGTCAATTCTGACCCTTTGCGACCATATGGACCATTGCCCTCCAGGCACCTCTGTCCTCCACCATCCTCCTCAGCCCGCCCAGCTCTCTGCACATTGTGTCTACAATACCATCTAGCCATCTCATCTTTGGCCGCCCCCTTCTTCTTTTGTCTTCCACCTTTCCCAGCATCAAGGCTTTCTCAAGTGAATCCTCTCTTCTCATTTGATGTCCAAAGTACTTCATCTTCATCTTTACTATTTGACCTTCCAATGAGCAATCAGGATTGATTTCTTCTAAGATTGACCTATTTGTTCTGGTCGCTGTCCAGGGGACTCTCAAAACTCTCCTCCAACACCACATCTCAAAGGCATCTATTCTTCTGCACTCAGCTTTTCTAATGGTCCAGCTCTCACAATCATACATTACCACTGGGAATACCATTGTATAGTATAACTTTTATAGTATAACTTGGCATAAAGCCTAAATTGACATTTTAACTTCTTTCTTCAGTCCTCTTGCTCACTTGCTATTTCTTGATAGATAGATAAATAGATAGATAGATATAAAGTTAAGTAGTGTTTTTACTCAGATATATTTTTAAGATTACCATAAGTGTCCTAGGATAGTCAATGGAGTGGGCACTTGGAAGTAGAAAGAGAATGGTGAGACCCTGTTTACTGATACACCCTACCTGGGTGCTAGCATGTTAAACCAACATGACATGAGCAGGAGCAACTAGCCCTGCCTGTTTCATGTTTCCATTTCTCTATGCAAGAAGTGCAATGGGAATGGGTGAGGATAGGATAAAACTAGTGCGCTTTCCCTCTTTCCATGTTTCTCCAGGCCTCTTTCATAATGCCTAAATAGGGATATTGTCACTGCTTCCTGAAGACAATGAAGCAACTCACCTCCGGTCATAACCACTTCCATAGGGAAATTGTTGGCGCTGGGCTAGGCTCATGTTGGATATGGCTCCAGGGGGAGCCTGGCTGTACATGTCCTGCATTCCACTGTTGGGCATTTGTCCAGGAGTCATGAACGCCTCACTGTTTCCAGGCACTGCGAAGAGAAAAAACACTCTAATGTGATTTACTATGCTAAACAACAGGATTCCAGCCATTATTGAATGTTCTCCAGAGAGAATAATCTACATTGGATTAAAAATGGATTAACTTCATCAATATGAATACACAAGTTCTCATTTGGTTTTCCAACAATCTGAAACCTTATTTTGCAACAGAGGCAATTCCCAAGATTAAGAAAGGGCAAAAGAAAGATCTTAGATGAATGATGTCTAAAAACCATAAGAACTGAAATCATACGAATAATTACTGAAATAAGTAAACATGTTCCATTGGAACAAATCTATTTATTTCAGTGAATGTCACTGTTACCTGTAACTTGAATTCCTAAAACGGTTCCCTGTATTTTTTTCTGATTCTATTAAGACTTAAAGATGATGCCAACACATGTCTTTATACATTGGCCAGCATTCTGCTTATGCTGGCGAGAGTTTTGCTTATAGTGATGCTTGAGAGAGAGAACGGAGATGCCATTTAAGCACAGCAGGAGATCTCTTTCCAACAATGATTCTCTTTGTGCACATGTAATTATTACTCAGGAGTTTTCTACATCGTAGGTCATATGCTCCATGACTTCTGATGAAATTTAAATACAGTAGTCACAAACTGAACCATTTTAGTAGTCCCATAATAATAATAATTTTGTGTCAGAAATTATTCTGGGTTGAAAGGATTTTTTATGGAAGAAACTCTACTCAGGGAACGCCCAAATAAGGCTCCCTTCATGTCCCCAAGAGCTGGGACAGACGGACACTCAATCTGTCATGCAGTACCTGGGTCTCAAACTGCTGACTTGCTAGCCTTCCAGCTAAGGCAAGCTTCTTAACCACTGAGTCACCGCAGCCCCGGTATTCCCATGTATTGACCAGAGAGTGAAATCCTGATACTTTGTTAAGCAGGCGGAAGGCAAGTGGCATAACATTCATTTGATCTTAGCCAGTAATTAATGAGAGTCGTTACTGAAGTTCTCAGAGAGGCCTGCTTGCTTAGTGCATGTTTGAGGATCCAAGCAGGAAACTCATTAATTGCTAGCTAGAACTGAATGAATGCCATCCCATTTGCTTTCTGTCTGCATAATAAAACAGCAGATTTCAGCTAATGTGTTATAGGCAATTCAATAGTCTTGCTTACTATTTTTACCTATCAATTTGATTTGATTTGATCTGATATATGTATTTATTACTTTTTCCTAGTGTTGAGGCCCTGCTGGATTACATGTACTTAAAAGCTAGTACAAATAAAAATACAGTAAGTTACACACACATAATTAAACCAGTTATAGCAGTAAAACACAATAAAAATTAAAACACTTTAGAAATCTCTATTAAAATACTAATTATAACTTACATTAACCATTATAGAAAATCAGGACTTCTACTTTAAGTTCCTTGTCTTTAGGGAATCAGTTGCTGAAGATCTGCATAAGGGGTGCCAAAACATTTTGGGCCGTGGGCTGATCACATGGTTCAGGGAGCCGGTCACTAAGGCCTGGGGGCCAGATGCGGCCCTACCACCAATTAATCTGGCAAACAAAGCCCTTGTAGCTCCTGGAAGCGGAAGTAAAACATGCGTTTTACTTCCGCTTCCAGGAGCGACGAGGATTTCGCAGACCAGATGAATTGGCATCAGGGCCGCATCCGGCCCCTGGGCCTTAGTGACCGGCTCCCTGAACCATGAGAATGAAAAAATCTTTGCCCCACAACGACTAGAGGAGGGGGTTTGCAACAGGGAAAGAACCAACAAAGAGTCCGAAAGCCGGGAAGCATGCATAGATAATGCCCTTCTTCATGTCTTTAGCAAACAAGCCTTTGATGATGATGGGATTAAGAGAAGAGATTCTTCATAGAATTATAAAATAATTGAATCTGGAGGTGCCTATGAGGACATTGAGTCCAACTTCCTGTTCAATGCAGGAATCCAAAAGAAAGCAGATCTGACAGACAGCTCATTGTCCAGGTTTCTTTTGAATGCCTTCACAATGGAGCGCTCACCACCTTCTGAGGTAATTGGTTCCATTGTTGTTCTGCTTTCACAGGTAAGAAGTTTTTCCTGATATTTATCCTCCTGTAGTTTGAGCCAGTTATTACATGCCCTGCACTCTGGGGTGACCAGGAATAGATCCTGCCCCTTCTTTATGACTATCTTGCAAGTACAGTATTTGAAAAGTACAGTACTATCATAATCCTGCTCAGTCTCTTTTTCTCACTTCTTTCAGTTTGTCCTCATAGGGTTTGATTTCCAGCCCCAGTCATCCTTGTTGTCCTCCTGTGAACTTCTTCCAGTTTGTCAGCATCCTTCTTAACGTGTGGTGTCCTGAATTGGACACAGTACTCTAGATGTAGTCTAACTAGTGCCGAATAGAGGGAGACTAGTACCCCATGGGTTTTGGGGACTAGGTTTCCCTTGCTCGAAAGCCAGTCGTATCCGACTCTAGGGTGCAGTGCTCATGTCTGTTTCAAAGCCGAAGAGCCAGCACTGTCTGCGTCTGCAGATGTTTCCGTGGTCATGTGGCAGGCATAACTAGACACCGGAGCACACAGAATGCTGTTATCTTCCCAACGAAATGGTTCCTATTTATCTACTTGCAATTTCTTGCTTTCAAACTGCTAGGTTGGCTGGGACAAAGACGGGAGCTCAATCCATCCTGCAGTAATCAGGAATCAAACTGCTGTCCTTCCGCCTCCCAGTCAGCGTCTTAGCCACTTGAGCCACTGCAGTGTGTTAATGCTATCTAAAATAGCATTTGGCTTTTTTTTTGAAGCCATTTTGTTGTTGTTCAGACGCACAGTCGATTCCGACCCTTTGCGACCCTATGGACCATTGTTCTCCAGGCGCCTCTGTCCTCCACCATCTTCTTGGTTCATGTACAGATTTCTCAGGAGGCATATGAGGTGCTCTGGTATTCCCATCTCTTTAATTACTTGCCACATCTTGTTGTGGTCTACACAGTCAAATGCCTTAGTGTAGTCAATAAAACAAAAGTAAACTTGTTTCTGGTATTCCTTTGTTTTCTCCATGATCCAGCGTATGTTGGCGATGTGGTCTCTAGTCCCCCTGCCTCTTCTGAAACCAGCCTGCACCTCTGGTAATTCTCTCTCCACATGTTGCTGAAGTCTATCCTGTATTATCTTGAGCATCACCTTGCTGGCGTGTGGGATGAGTGCAATTGTTCGGTAATTTGAACATTCTTTGGCTTTGCCCTTTTTTTGGGATTGAGACGTATACTGATCTTTTCCAATCCTGTGGCCACTGTTTTGTTTTCCAAATCTGCTGGCATATTGAATGCTGTAATTTGACGCCATCATCTTTTTGAGCTTTGAAAAATTCCACTGGGATACCACCATCTCCACTAGCTTTGTTGTTGGCAGTGCTCTTTAGGGCCTTTATGACCGCTCTCCAGGATGTCTGGTTCAAGTTCAATTTTTTCATCATTGTGATGATCAGGAGTGTTGAGGCCCTTTTTGTAGAGTTCCTCTGTGTACTCTTTCCATCTTTTATTAATTTCTTCTGCATCAGCTAGCTCTTTTCCGTCTTTGTCCCTTATCATGGTCATTTTTGCTTTAAATGTTCCCTTGATTTCCCTGTTTTTTTAAAAAAGATCTCTAGTTCTGCCTCTTTTGTTGTTTTCCTCCATTTCTTTGCATTGTTCTTTTAGGTAGTTTTCCTTATCTCTCCTTGCTTTTCTTTGAAATTCTGTGTTCAAATGATTGTATTTTTTCCTTTCTCTTTTGACTTTTGCATTCCTTCTTTCCTCTGCTATTTTAAGAGCCTCATCAGACAACCACTTTGCTTTATTACGCTTCTTTTCTTTTGGTATGGTTTTCTTTGCTGCTTCCTGCATGATGTCCCTCATCTCTGTCCATATCACACTGTTGACTCACTGTTGAAGCCATATCACACTGTTGACTCATATTCAGCTTGCAATCTACAATTCCAAGATCCATCTTACTTGTAGAATTACAGAGCCAAGTACTCTTCCTCTTGTAACTGCATCCCCCCCTCCCGAGTGTAGAACTTTGCATTCATCCTTTTAAATTTAATTCTGTTATTTTCAGCTCAGCGTTCAAGCCTATCAAGAAATGCTTTAATTTTGTTCCTGTCTTCCAAAGCATTAGCTATTCCACCCACTTTTGTGTCGCCTGCACATTTGATAAGTAATTCCCTGCACTCCCTCATCCAAGTCATTAATGAAAATGTTGAAGATCACCAGACCCAGGACTGGGTCCTGTGGTAACCCACTTGTCAACCTCTCCCAGTTTGAGAAGGACACATTAATAAGTACTCTCTGAATATACAGGTGAAACTGGGAAAATTAAAATATCGTGCAAATGTTCATTCATTTCACTTAAAAGGTGAAACAAATATATGAGATAGACGCACTACATGCAATGCGAGAGGTGCCATGCCTTAATTTGTTATAATTGTGATGATCATGGCGTACAGCGTACATAAAATTGTGTGATGATTATGAGGTACATGAAATTGGGGTTGGGGTTTTTATAAACTGTAAGCCATAAGCATCAATATTATAACAAAGTAAGCCTTTAACTATCTCACTTTGCATGTAATGAGTCTATCTCATATATTTGTTTCACCTTTTAAGTTGCATTACTGAATTGAATGAACATTTGCATATTCTAATTTTCTGAGTTTCACCTGTAATTCTATAAGCAACAGTGCATCTACCTGACACTTGTGCTATCTAGCTCATTCATGCATGCAGATCTTCAGCTATTTTAGATAGCATTAACAGAAGTAGCTTGCTAAGCAGAATAACATGGGGTATCATTGTCAAAGGCTTTGCGACAATATATTACATCTACAGCATTCCCACTCTCTACCAAGAAGTTACCCAATCAAAATATGAGACAAGACTAGTCTTGCCGGACCTATTCTTGACAAATCCATATTGGCTCTAGTTACTCTGCCTTTCAGAGTGACCGCTCTATAATCTGCTCCAGAATTTTCCCTGGGATTGGTATCAGGATGACTGGTCTGTAGTTATCTGGTTCTTCCATTTTGCCTTTTATGAAGACAGGTCACATCAAACACTTTAACTGAAAGAAAATGTGTTGCCTAGCTGAACAAAATTGCTATAGTTATTATGATGAATTAGAATATCCATAATTAGAACTCTCAAAAATATACGATAGTTTCTTAATTCACATAACTTCAAAAACAAATGCCTGAAATAACATCCCTGCTTTTGAAAGACAAGAAAAAACAAAAATCAGTATCATAAATGTAATTATAATTTTGGATGGAAAGGTTAATGATCATACAACTGAGATACACATAGAGAAGCACAGACACTGGTAGAATTTAACTGTGTAAAAATATTTGTCAAGAACATTTAGTTAATACCTTTTCTCATCCCACCAAAAGGGTCCTTGTTAGGTTCATAGGGCATTCTTCCCATCATATCTGGCATATTCATTGATTGCTGATAGGGTGCATTTGGGGTCATGGAGTTTCGCTTTGGGAATGTGGAATCACTTATATCCGAAAATGGATCATGCACACTAATAGAACTATTTCTAAAGAAAAGGGAGAGAGGAAGGTTTTAATCCTCATTGAAAAACCATCATATGCAATTGGATTTCAGATTAGGTGGTGGTGCTCGTCGTCCACATAGTTCAGTAAACCACATTCCCCCCCTTAAAAAATGTCTTGGCATTAATAGTATAGAGTAGTGATGGTGAACCTTGGCACTCCAGCTGCTCTTGAGCTTCAATTCCCAGAAGCCCAAATCCCTGTAAATCCACATGATTCATGTGGATTCACATGGACTTGGGCTTCTGGGAATTGAAGTTCCAAGAACAGCTGGAGTGCCAAGGTTCGCCATCACAGGTATAGTGGAAGATTTGAAGTGTGGATACTCTCCCAAAGGAGATTCCAAACAAGCCAGGTGACTGAGGCAATCCATATAAACAACCCAATTCCAGCAGTTTTTACCTTCACCAGGACCAACTCTTTTCTAGAACTATTGTTATTCTTTACCCATTCACAGCCAAACCATCCCCAAATACCATGGAGTGAAGACCAGTCACAACAACACCCTGTTACAGAGAAAGTTTACTTTCCTCTCTTTGCCCTAAGTACTGCAGCTAAGTTGAAAGGGGGCATTCTCCCTGTTATCCTGTGAATCCTGGCTAAGCCACACCGCTACCTGAGCAAAGAAAAATATTTGTACTACTTAGAGAGAGAATGTTGGTCAAATGTAAGGAGAAAGTTTTATTTAATATATTGGGGACTAAAATGTGTGACCAGTGTTTAGTACTTCCTTCTCTTCCTCTGCCACAAAGCTCAGAGTGACCGTTTAACCATACAAGAGAGAACAGTTATTTGCCCAAGGCCATCAGATGAACTTTATGGCTGAGCAAAGGTTTGAATACCACCCCTTTATATATCTGCTTGCACCTTCAGCCAACCCAAGGATACAGAATATTCAAACAATTTATTTATTAGTTCGATTTCTTCACTGCCCACTTGGCCGAGGCCCTCAGGGTGGTTCACAATCATATATAAAAATGACATAATTAAAACTGCATTAAAACCACCTGCCCCCTAAAAAAAGGGTGCAGGGGCTAAAGGTACCGAAGGGGGAGGTTTTCCACTAAACCACCCACCCAATGGAAGTCACCCTTCCACCTGCACCCCATACTTGGCCAGCCAGCCAGGTTTTGAGTTCTTTCCTGAAGGGCAGCAATTCCGTCTGGAGACGTAGCTCTGTTGGCAGGAGGTTCCAGAGGGCCGGTGCGGACAAGGAGAAGGCTGTCCTCCTTGTGCTAGAGAGGCGAGCCCCTCTAGCTGATGATACGATCAGAGAGCCCCTCCGGTCCACTCTGGTTGGACGGACAGATGTTTTTGGGGAGATGCAGTCTGTTAAATATCCATTTGGGCTTTAAAGGTCAAAACCAGCACCTTGAATTGCACCCAGAGGCACACCGGTAACTGGTGCAGCTCCCGAAGTAGTAGCGAGGCGCGGGCATAACGTCCACCCCCCATCACCACCCGGGCATCCACATTCTGGACCAGCTGCAGCCTCCAAATGGTCGTCAAGGGCAGCCCCATGTTATCACAAGAGCTTAATGGCAAGGAAATGAATGAATGTGGAAGACTTGGCTCGCAAAGTCACATGTGAATTGAAACTAATTAGTCACAAAGCCTGGAATCAAAGAAGTACAGAATTGGTGGGGTAGTAAGGTTCATCATATTGAATCTACAGTATGTGGTTTCAAGCTAACATGAGAGAGACCTTTTTCTTTTAACATCTTTCATTGGGGCTAAGATTACAACTATGTGGCAAGAGAGGAGTAGGGTAACTACTGCTCACCAACAAAAATATCATATGCAACAGCTGAGAAATCTGCCTGCAATACTGATATGCTACATGCCAAAAAATACACCTCCAACAATATATCATACATCATTTTGTGTCAAGGGAATCTGCACCCACCCTGAAAATGGAGGGAAGGCATCTACATTTGGGACAGCAACTGCAGTTGCTACAGCAGAGAACCCAAATCTAGAAAGTCTCCCAGAAAGAGGAGAGAAAAAGACAGTATATCCTACCTGCTGCCCTGCATAGGAGTCATCTGTCCATGAGGTGTGGATGCTGGCGTGGGAGGCTTGAGGTCAGATGGCACTTCTGTCATGGAATTGCTACCTGTAGACTGAGGGGTCTGTGGACCTTGAAGGGAACCCGAGTTAGCTGGCAGGAGAGAAAATAAAAGAAAGGGAGTGGGATAGGATGTGTTATCTCTTGTGGGGGAAGTGATACCTAATAAGCAAAGAGGAGCAGACAGAGGACAGTTATCTCATAATAAATCTCCAACATACTATTATTGTGTCATCTCTGAATAAATCTTGTACTTGAGATATACTTTATATTACTAAATTACAGACTAACATCTGAAAAAAGGAGTCTTACTTAAACCAAGACCCCAGGGTGAGGGCAGGGTGGGACAAAGCCTGATTGACTGATATACCACCACACACCTGCCCCTATATCTATTACTGCCCTTCAAAAAAGAACTTAAAACCTGGCTGGCGGGCCAAGTATGGGGTGCTGGTGGGAGGGTGACTACCTTGGGTTAGCTGATATAGATCAGATTGCCTCCCGCCTTTGGTTCCAGCACCCTTTTTAGGGTGGGTGGGTGTTAGTTTTAATTGTTTTATCTGCTGTTTTATCCTGTGTTTGTTAGCTGCCCTAAGTCGGCCTTGGCTGATTGGGCGGGGTAGAAATTGAACGAACAAACGAACAAACAAATAAACAAATAAATAAATAAATACTCTCATTGGTTCACTAGGAATTACTCACAGGAAAAGTTCAAATAAAACAAAATATGAAGAAACATTAAACACCAAATCACTTGTAATATAACCTGTAAATAAGGGAGTTGCATAGTTTTCTTTGTATTGGAAATGCTGAGAGTAAGTAATCATTTGAAAATCAGAATACATTCATAAGTCACAACTAAGTAGGCCCACTCAATCAATGGATCTTACAGAGGATGTCTCACTAAATCCCAACTGATTCAATGGGCCTATATGAGTTGTAGCATATACCACAGGATTTTACCAATGTCTGAACTTGTCCTGAAATGCTCATAACTTGGAGTTTCTGCCTATGTATACATGAAGAAACTATTTATTCTGTCTATTAACTCCTTCCTGACATACAGTGACCATGACAACAAAGAGTCTTGTGTCACCTTAATGGTTGAGTACTAGATCCAGTCCCACGCCTGCAAGGGAAAAAGCACCATTGACACACATTTGTCTCCTCCTACATGGGTGTTCTAGCAGTTTGGTAGTTTCTTGTTCCTGCCCATACATCTGCATTGCTCCAAATGGCTAGTATGTTTTAAGCATTGGTCTTGCTTAAAAAGACAGGCCAGCTACTTGGAGTAGCTAGCATTTTTACGAAAAGGGCGAGAAACAAGCAACTATAACAATAACTAACAACGGGCATTCATTCCTGGTCTTCCTATGCAGAGAACGCTGGAGACCAGCCTCTATGTCCAAAAGAACATGGGAGGGGGCAACAGGAAGAGGAGGCATAGAGGAGAGGGAGGAAACCACTTGCACAAACTGATATTCAGTAACGTTAGTGTACAGAGCTACTTGGTATGCAGAGCTACTTGGGCAATGGTAGTTGTGTGATCATAATGACAAAAAATAAAATAATCCATCAATCAATCTATCAATAAGAGATGGATTCAGGCCAATTTTGCATAGGTTTTATGGATTGTGGCTCATAATTAGAAGGGGTCCACAAAAGCCTATTCTACATAAAACTTTTACTCCTCAACCTGTCACAGATTCTGCCTTTTTTCACTGCAACAAAATTCCACAGCTAAAATTTGTGGTAATAATTTGATTAAAGGAAATTCCAAAAGGAACTAAGAATCATATGTTGTTCAACACAGAATATATAATGCTCACTTCCTGATGTATTCCAAGCTTTTATTACATACTATTCATCAATTTCATTTACACCCATCTTAACCCTCACTAAATTCAGAACACAAACTAGTTATTTGTAGATCCTACCAGTAATGCTTAGACAAAGCATGAATATACATTGTTTTCAGAACAAAATAATGATCTCCCTCACAGTGCCTATCCATATAAATAAGTGTCACATAATAAGAGACAGGAAAACAAGATACCCAACTGTGAATTTGTAGGCTAGGTTTCTACCTGCTGGTTGTTGTTTTCAAAACTACTAGTTCAGAAAAGCTGCAAAATGTGGAATAAGAGTGGAGAGAAACAACAGGCTTGTCTTTGAGCCTCAGCCACAAAACAAGAGGTAATGTTAAGGGCATGTATTTACTTCAAAGAATCTCTGCATTCCAATCATGTTATGCTGAAGTGATAATCTGTTTGGTTTGTAGAGATAAAAAGGGACAAATAATTTGTCCCAACCATGTGTGTATCCGTGAAATAAAAAAAGAATATTTTCTTTGTCTGTGTATAGTGCTTACATTTTGCTGAAAAAGAGCTCAATAATTACTACTAATGGCAGCAGTGGTTTTGATTTCTAAGTACATTTATGATATATGTCTATGATATGTAGATTAAAATGCAAAAATTAAAATGTAAAAATGCATGCGGTGGCCATTTTTGTTACAGTTTGCTTGGGCTTCTGGGAATTGAAGTCCCCCCCCAAACAATAATAATCAAAAATCAAAATGGCGGCTGCAACTTTATTCAGCTCTTGTGCACCCCAGGGACGTCCGAGGAAGGTGGCAATAGCCCGAAAAAGGTCCTCCAAACCTTACAGAGGCTGCACAAAGGTAGGAGAAACCTTCATCCTTTTTGAAATGGGTGAAAAAACCTCCATCATGACGGAGTCCTCCCCCCCCCCCATTTTGGGCTCTGCTGCCTGTGCTGCCTCTCTGAGGCAGGGGGTGGGCTTATTCACACTGTTTCCAATGCCTGCCGATCCGCCCGGGTGATGAGGCAAGGCAAAATACCGGGGGTGGGGGGACTCCTTCTTCAGCTGGATCTGGCCCCCAGCACCCCAATGCATCATACAATGTCGCAGTGACGTTGTACGATGCAACTTGTTTCACATAATTGGGCGACGTTGCATGAAATGGACATTGCATGAAGCGGACGTTGTGCGAGGTATTACTGTTGATGAAACTGGTTTTCAGTGCATTCCTATCGGAAAGCATGCTCTGCGCTCTCTAGTAGTCATCTCTGGTAATGACCTGACAGGCATCTTTTCTCCACCACCCTGGAAATGCCATACGCTGCTTTTAAATTGCCCAAACCGTGGCAAATCACACATGGAGGGCTGGATGGGCTGTAGGTTGTGAATGCCTGTTTTAGTGATTAAGACACTGAGCTTGATGACTGGAAGGTTGGCAGGTCAACAGTTCGAGACCTGAGTGATGCATGATGCAGTGAGTGCCCATTATCTGTCCTGGCTCATGCCAACCTAACAGTTCAAAAGCCATAAATTATAAGTAGATAAATAGGTACTGCTTCGGTGGGAAAGGTAACAGTGTTCTGTGCACTACAGCGTCTAGTCTTGCCTGCCAAATGACCATGGAGTAGTCTGCAGACACAGAGTACCCCACCACCTCCGAGTCGGACATGACTGGCTTTCAAGAAAGGGAAACCTCAGTAAAAGCACTGTCCAACTGTTGATCTAAATATATGGTGTATTAATGGCTAATGTATTTCCACAGGTAAAAATAATAAATAAATAAAATTGGATATGAAAATGAAGAAAAAGCTGAATCTGTCAAAGGATTTTGCTTGAAAATGGTACGCTTTTGTGTTGAATGTGAAATGACCCGAGATGAACTTGCCTACTTTATCCAAGTGGGAGGACTGGCCACAAAACAAATACAGTGATATTTCATACAACGTCCAAACTTGGTTCCACAAGTTTGGACTTTATACGGATTTGGACTTTGTATGAGGCATGCAAAATCCTAGCTGCGATGCCTCATACAACATCCAAATCCTTGCCGTGATGCCTCGTACAATGTTGTTTCCATAGAGATACATTGTACTGTAACAGCACAGACTATCAGGGCAAAGTCAAGGAAACAGGCAGGAAACTGACAGAACTTTAAGAAATCATTGTCTAAAGGCTAAATACATTACAAAAACATGTCAAACAACCCTGATTGTCCAAGAACCTGAAGAATGCTGCAAAAATCCCAGGAATGCTTCTAACAATTCTGACGGAAAAATTAAATAAATCCAAATTCGCGCTCAAAACCACTCCAAAACACTCTTCGCCTCATGCAAAACCCACAAGAGCAATGCATGCATGTGTCCTGCCTTTTATACTGCCCAGGCACAATGCAACCTGGGAAAACCCCCAATGCCTCATACAAAGTCGCATGACTTTGTACGAGGCAACTTTTTTCAAGGAATTAGGCGATGTTGTATGAATTCGATGTAGTACGAAGCGGACTTTGTATGAGGTATTACTGTAACCAATTCTGAGTCTGAATTCTGTGGCAGGTGAGGATCATGGAATTAGTCCTTCATGACTAAGGGTTCAACCTGGAATGCACTGTCACTGGATAGCCTCTACGTGTTCCAATGTGGCTTTAAACAGCTAAAATAAATAACAGATGGGCAGCAGGCTAGCCTTTGATGTGTTGTTAGATGCGATTTGCCTGCAACTCAGGGTACTTTCGAGAGTTTTATTTATAATTTTTCAAATACCCCGTTAATATGAAGGAGAGAAAGAGGAGCGGGATGGAATTCTATGCCAGCAATTCGTCTCTGTCAGGCTAATAAATAAATGAATGAATGAATGAATAAATAAATAAATGTAACCTCTTGAAACTCCATTAACAA
Organism: Bradypodion pumilum; assembly: GCA_035047305.1. Lineage (NCBI taxonomy): Eukaryota > Metazoa > Chordata > Lepidosauria > Squamata > Chamaeleonidae > Bradypodion > Bradypodion pumilum. The sequence goes on from JAWDJD010000001.1 coordinate 98,699,525, forward strand.
GGGGCCTATCATGCTCTCAAGGATATCCCTAACTTTTGCCAGAAGCTACAAATGTATACTCTTTAGTAAACAATGGAAAGGTTACTGGAGGTTAAGTACATTCACATACTTCAGTCTTAACAGCCAGACACCAAGCTGGGAAGATAATTTACACAGCATGAACTCAGTGCCCTAATTCTGACAAGGGTGGGGGAAAGCTTAGCAGGACACGTCACAAGTCCACAGGGAATGGAGGTCAATCAACGGGCACCTTTGTTTATAACCCAGACCCCTTTCTCATTTATCTTCCGCTGGGGATTCCCTGGTTGGCTGCATGACAGATTTTGTGACATCACCTGTCAGCTAAGAATAGAAACTCGGTCAGCCACCTGCCAGCAAAGATAGATGGGGTTTTGGTTACAAACTTACTAATTAAATGACTGGCGCGCGCACACGCACACACACACGCACACACACACACACACACACACACACACACACAAACACACACACACACACACACACACACACACACACAGACACCCTTCCTGTTGTTTCTCTACAGCCAAGGAAACCCAGGGAACAAACTCCTTGGTGTTCTCTGTTACAGGGAAGCCTCAAAGTTTCACAGGTTTGCTATAATAAGCCTTCTGTTAACAGCAGAAGGACAGAAAGCCTTTTAAAATATTTGGCTCTGTTATCGGATGAACTAGAAAAAGAAAGAATGAATCCACAAAAATCAGCCAAGTCTTTAAGAGAGTGGTGGAAATCCTTATCTTATGGCAAAACTTTGGGTTGTTGTTGGGTCTTTTTTTTTGGTCTCTTCTGAGCAGGTATGGATAATGTTCCACAAATTGGAACAAAAGCATGAAACAGGCTGTTTACAGCACAATCATCCCTATGTTTTGTCTCTTAGCAAGCCTCTAAATACAGCATGTTATAATCATTACAAACAGATCCTTAAAACATAATCATTCTATCTAAATGTTTATCTATGGAATCTTCTCCCCCCTCAACCAAAGTTTGATGTCTGCTTTTTAGGAATAGGCAAAGATCTATCTATTTCCCTAGGATCTGGATGCTAAGATGCCCTCGGCACAGTGGTTAAACTGCTGTACTGCAGCCAAAACTGCTGACAGTTGTGAGTTCAGTCCTGATGGACCCCAGGTTGACTCAGCCTTCCATCCTCCTGTGGTTGGTAAAACGGGTACCCAACATGTTGCGGGCAAAAATACCTGTGACCACCCAGGAAGTGCTCTAAATGCCATGGGGTGGTATAGAAGTGTAATTGCTATTGCTAAAAGCAGCCCAGATGCTGCAGATGAATATTCTGTTTTTGTGTGTGTGTGTGTGTGAGGACAATTGATGACTGATGTGATTTTAGCTTACAATACTGCAGAAACATGCTCATTTTAATGGTATTGTTTTTACTACCTGGGTATTTTTATTTTTGTATTTTTCTACTTATTTATTATATTTTAAATCACTTTTCTGCCCAGCAGAACTCCCAAATTGATTTACGATAGATTAAAATAATTTAAAACAGGTTTGAACATTTAAGGAAATAGATTAAAACCTTTTAAAATGATTCAAACATCCTCTAAAAGCCCATTAAAAAAACAGACACAATCATAAAACACCACTAGAACAGTTAGCTACCCATTAGACATTCAACGGTGATGGAACCAGTCTAGGTTTTCTAGATACGGAATTTTACAACCAAGTTGCACTTACAGAGAAAGTCCCTGTCTCTATATGCACTAACCTAGCTTTCTAGGGGTGGGTGGGGCATGCAATGGGTCTTTTATTGAGGATCTCAAACTGCAAGCTGGTACATATAAGGAGAAGCAAACTTTTAGAAACCCTGGTCCCAATGTGCTTATGAGAAAACAAGCATCTTGGTCAAAACCAATGAAGTAAAAGCAAGCTAGCACCTAGAACTGAGCTTAGAAGTAAAATGAAAGCCAGTGCATTTGGTTCAAGATCTATTTCTATGCTCTGTTATGTGCATGTCAGATAACTGTCTGTCTCAACACCTCTCAAAAGCAGCCAACATGCAGCATATTACCTTCTAATATTATATATTTTCTTTTCCTCCCTCTTATGCAAGTGCTTTTGGTACTCCTTTAGGGGTAGGAAAGACACATATATTTAATAAATGAGTGAAAGCACATACATGCATGGGAAATGATAAAGTCATCTGGAAATCCAATCTGCACCTTGTTAATGAGTGGCAAGTTGGTACCCAAACTTCTGCAATTTCTTTTATGCATGCCAGCAATGGGATTTTGGCCATAATTGTCTTAAACGTGACAATGTCTGTTTGACCTCATAATACTTTTGGGGCTGAATAAGGATAAAAAATGCATTCTAGGCCTCCCAAATGTAATCTTTTAGAAGAATATAAACTAAAATTCAATTATATGCAAAATTCAGTTAGTTAGTTTGCCAGGAGACAAACAGAGAACACAATTTCATCTACCATATAAAATCTTCACCTCTTTTGGCATATGCAGATGAAAAAACTTTGTTCATTGACTCTGAAAGATTTAATCATGGTTTAAAGTAATACAAGTGGAAATACTACTAATCTTCTTTCTCCTGCCCTTGGTCATACTTTCTTCTGCTCCAAAAGCAAACAAAGTATTAGCCAACCTGATTTTAACATACATTCTTCTGTGCAGTTTAAAATATCAGTGGGTCCAGAAACTGTTTGAAAAGCAGTAATGCTTATAATTATAAGAACCAGTCCTCACTTATATTTTATCAGGTTTTTATGCACTAAACCTCTTCCACTCAGAGAAAGCTTTTCTTGCTCTAGATCTGGCCATTCATAGATGTTCCATCCCAACTCCAACCCCAAAACAAATCCTCCCTACCTTGTCCCTAATCCTTAATGCATCACTATTTTGAAAAATAAGTTTTCACTCTTCCCAAACACATTTTCTTTGAAGTCAATGTAATGCTGCTGAGTTGTTTATTTAACAACTGCAAACTCTGACATTTCTCCACTTCACCAATTATTCAAAGATAAGCTACAATTGCAGTTCATATGCACTGTTTAAAAAATAAAGATTTTCCACATGAATCTGCTTCATGCTGCTATGAGGGAAGAGATGTAAATAGTGCTGATAAGAAATAAACACTGAGTTAGTTGCACGGTGGTGGGTGGTGGTGGTGGTGGGTGGCATCAGCACTCAACTATTCAGATATGGGAAGATCATTGCTGTAACTGAACCCAAATCGGGCCATCTAGTTCATCTTCTGATTCTGCTCTACATTTCCAATACCTTATATACCCTAAAAGGGAACCAAATCAAAACATGTATTTAAGATTTCAATATTTCTATTAAATCATCTCTCTCATTACTAGCTTCTTTTATTATTAATCCCTCCTTTTTCTTCTGCTGCCACCTCTTTCTCCTGCTCCCATTTTGTGTCTGTGTTCTCTCCTTATATTGAAGGTATAGCATGTGGGCTGAACAAGGGGCATACTTCACCCTCAAAGTGTGCCACTTAGTTCTGGTAAAAAACACTTATCTTTGTTAGTGATTTCTTTGATATGCCTGCTTTCTTACTCATCCTATTCCAGAGCTCTACTTCCTGGAAAACTAAAATCTCTTTGCTAACTTGACCCATCTGTGATACCATGGTATTTCTGCTTTCACTATCAAAAACCTTCCATCACTTTCAGTACAAAAATGTCACCTGTAAACATGCTGGTGTTATCTTCATCAAAAAGATTTATTCACATGCAGAACATGTATTACTATAAAATGCTTTGCTATACTGATTTCATAGGCTAGTGTTAGTGAAAGTCTATTTAACGTTGTGGAGAAGACCCCTGATGAGGGTCTGGAGTTTGAGACTTCTAGATCCCCAGTGGATTGGGGCCTGGATGATTCAGAAGAGGCTGGGGATTTTGTGGTCATCAAAGAAAGGGAGAACTCCGAGGAAAGGTGATCAGAAAAGGAAGAGTTGATGCTGCTTCTTGAGTGGACATTTATATTTAAAGATGACCCATGGATTCGGGAGCTAGTTCCACTGGGGGAGACAGAAAGGCAAGCCAGGGCTAAAACACCTCATAAAATCTCATACGGAGGAGGGGTGGAAGGAGTGTTAGAAATGATGATGAACCAAAGTTCAGGAAGCAGAGCAGCCAAGCCAGTTTGTCTGGCAACTGCCTGAGGTGAGTGTTGCAGAAGTGTGCACTGCTAAGTGCCCCTGTTGCTAACAAACACATTGTGTGGCATTAACAGAACTGTTGAAGCCTGAGTAAAAGTGTGACAGTGTCATCATATATAGTTTATAAATAGTTAAATCTGTTTTGAGCATCAGGTTACAAAGTTTTTAAAAGTTGGTTTGTTGCGCTATAAAGAAAGGCACCTATACCTCCATCACCAGTAAGAATGAAGGTGGAATGGACTATGTAAGTGCACAATAAATGAAGGGATGTCAAATTCTGCTCTTCTACAATTTATCATTATGGTTATAGAGTTCTTTAGCTTCAGTTCATATACAGTAATAACTCGGATAATGTTTGCACCACATAACGCTAAAACCGCATAACATTAAGGAATCTGAAAAAAAATTGCATCACACAATGTTAAAATCCTATGGGATGTATCGTATAACATTTGCTGAAGTACGTGCCGGTTAAAATGTATCTCTATGGAGTTTAACGTTATGCGATTCATCCCATAGGATTTTAACATTATGCAATACATGTATCGCATAATGTTAAAAATCGGATAACGCTAAGACTCATGGAACCAAGTTTTAGCATTATCTGGGATATTACTGTACAAATGCTTGATTTAACAATCTGTAACACATTCTTCTTTCTTACATCCAAGGAAAAGTTACTGTGGCTTTTTCTAGGCCTAAATTTCAGCTTGATTATTTCAGAGAGGAGAATACATGATGAAAGTGTAGGTGTATACATGACATATATTTGCAAATATCAACACAAAAGCATATGCAATCTCTTTCAAAGCAACTGTTTCTGTCTATTGCCAAAGACCGCTAAGATATATTCAATTCAGGAGCATGACAGGTTCATCAGGAACATCCATCTGTGACAGGCTTGAAAGGGCTGTTCTGTAAATCCATCTCCTTGAGAGTTTATTGGAAAATACAGCTTATGTTTTTGCAGTTCTTTTACTCACCAGGAGATGGAGGCTGAATCTTAGGATGTTTCTTGGTATCTCCAGTGTTGAAGACCTCTGGCGGTGGCTCTTCTCCTCGCTCAATCTTGCATTCAAAGGCAAACAGGTACTGAATGTATTGTTTTTTCAGGGAGCTCGCAGCACTGCTTGAAGTGCCAACATTTAGGTTACTTGACAGCTCACGCCACTTCTTACTTTTATTAACCTAGCAAAGAAATATATAAATAAATAAAACAGCAGAATCAGGGGATTAGAGCTAAGTGGGTTGATTAAAGTCAGAAGAGCAAAAATCAAAGCAAAAAAAACAACAACAACTTACCAGCACTTAATGTCTTGATTTTGTTGTTGTTGACTCTTTTAACTAATGCTCATTATGCCCACACTCAGTAAAGCACAAATAGCATTTATACTACCATTTACATGGTAGTGGGCCAGGATACCTAAGAGACCGCATCGTCCCAAGAGTGTCTGTCCGTCCAACCAGAGCAGACCGGAGGGGCTCTCTAATTGTTCAATCTGCCAGAGGGGCTCGCCTTTCTGGCACACGAAGGAGGGCCTTTTCTGTGTCCGCACCAGCCTTGTGGAACCTCCTGCCAGTAGAGTTGCGGGAGCAGACGGAGCTGCTGCCTTTCAGAAAAGAATTAAAAACCTGGTTGGTGGGGCAGGTGTGGGGCCCGGATGGAAGTGTGGCCCCCGCCTGTTGGCTTATAAAATGAAGCCTCCCCATCTTTTTAATGCGGGCAGTTTTAATGTGGTTAGTTTTTAATAGGTGGGTGGGTGTGTTGGGGTTTCAATTGTTTTTAATATGTATGTTTTAATCCTGTTGTGAGCTGCCCAGAGTTGGGTTCGCCTGATTGGGCGGCATAGAAATTTGAATTATAAATAAATAAAATAAATATAAATATTTATAAAGTCTTTAAAGAACCTGCTGATAGCTATGTAAAATGTGCTGTTTGCAGGGAAGTATTCTCTGTCTGATGTCATTTCTCTATTCTTTATATTTTGGGGAGGGTTGCGATATGCAGTTTATCTTCCTAATATGAAGATAATATGTACCCACAAACATATACTCAGGCTTGAACAGAAAAAACAGCTTTGAAAACTAATTTAACATAGCAATAATAAGGCTGTTATTTCACTCTTTAAGTGAAATTATGCCCGCTCCTTGCTTATGGTTACACATGCTCTGGTCACCTCCAGACTAGATTATTGTAACACACAAGGGGCTGCCTTTGATGACCATTTGGAGGCTTCAACTGGTGCAAAATGTGGCTGCCTGCATGGTGATGGAGTGTGGGCATTATGCTCGTGCCTCACTCCTGTTGCAGGAGCTCTGTTGCCTGCCAGTGTGCCTCCGGATGCAATTCAAGGTACTGGTGATTACCTTTAAAGCCCTACATGGTAGTGGACCAGGTTACTTAAGAGACTGCGTTACCCCAAGGACATCTGCCCATCCCACCAGAGCAGACCGGAGGAGCTCCCTAATGGTTCCATCGGCTAGAGATGCTCACCTAACCAGCACTGGTAGGAGGGCTTTTTCGGCATCTGCTCCGGTCCTGTGTAACCTCCTGCTAACTGAGCTGCGCCTCCAGGCAGAGCTTCTGACCTTCAGAAAAGGTCTAAAGTCCTGCTGATGGGGCAGCCCCCCCCCCCCAGTGGCTTATATGAAGGCCGTTCAGGCATTTAGTCTCAGTTTTTTAATTTATTGTGGCTGGGAGGGTATTTTAATGGTTTTTAAATGTTAAATGTTTTTGTGGTTTTATTGTGTGGGGATGTTTTATATTGAATGTTTTTATGGTGATTGTGAGCCGCCCAGAGTCGCTTTGGCGAGGGGGGCTGAAGGATTGTTTAGTCAATAATTCCTCATTTAAGTGCTACAAGTCCAGGGTCTTTTGTAAGGGAGATCAGTAACCTTTTTGCAAAATGAAAGGTCCAGTATGAATTACAATATATTTTGAACACACTGGAACAATTCTGTGAATATTTTAGTTGCATGCCTTCCAACAAGTGGTGGTCATATAAAAATATGACTCTAAAGACTGTATACGTTACTTTTTCCAAAAAGTATATATACTTTGTGCATGATCTCATGTACCAAAGCTATGGCATGTAACAGCTCCCAAACACATTGTGTACATGAGAAAATAGACATATGTATTTTCACATGTCATAGCATACATAAATGCTTTACTATTTGTGCTGGAGAAGTGTGGTGAAGTAATTAACATTGTACAATCCTTTGCCATGTTGGCACACAAAACCATACTGAGTGATTTTTCTCACAGTTTTATTGCACAGTACACAGTGGGCATTTTGAGGTGTTCAATCACTGAATTAAAATTGGCTCAAATACAAGTACGGTATTCTGTTTTATCGATGAAGTTAAATTGAATAGAACTACCTTGGCTGATTTACCAAGTGAGAAGTATGTGACACAAAATTTATTTGAAGCAGTGCTGTTCTAGAAAATATGTCAGCTAACAAATTAAATGGGAATTCTATTCCTAAGCATATTTGCCTGAAAATCAGCTCCATTGATTTCAGTGGAATTTATTTAGAAATAAGCATGTTCAGGATTACAGTCTAAATCAGTTTAACAGCTTCAATCTGAATTCTTTTTTGTACAAAGCTGTAAGAACTGTGGAAGCCAAATTGCCTTTTAGAATCAAATACTAATCAGATTTCACCCCATATAGTTATGGTTTTTTGTTTTGTGTAAACTGTAAAAACAGAAGACATTATTAGCAGTTGTAGCTTCTGTTAATGTCATTCAATAATGAGCTCAACAAACCTAAAAAAAGCCCTGGTCCTTAAACAATCTGGTAAAGGGTGAAGAATAGGAAAATAAATATTTTCCTAGATTTCCACAATATAATTCCATAAGCTGCAAATGATTTCACAAATTATAATTTTAGGATTATGCATCTCCTTTTGCATAACAACTGCCTCAGAGGGGAAGGGATACCCAAGATGCTGTGAGGTAGGAGAGCTAATATTAAAAGGTTTAGTGTAGCTCAGTTTATTGGAGTCTCTGAATTCCTACTGAGCCTCCCTGAAACTTGTACCTCCCCCCAAAAAAGAAAGAAAGAAAGAAAGAAAGAAAGAAAGAAGCCTGATGGAGCTAAGTGGCCTCCTACTTGTGTAGCCTTGGGGAAGATGCATGGGCCTAGGGCAGTGATGGCGAACCTTGACACTCCAGGTGTTTTTGGACTTCAATTACAGTGGAACCCCATATAATGAACACCTCATACAATGAAAAATTCGTACAACAAAGAGGATTTGCGAAAACCATTATACCCCGTATAACAAACTTTTTCGTTATATGAAGCAATGCCTCTCTATGGGAAAAATCATACAACGAAAATCTCTATGGGATACATCATACAATGAAAAATTTTCATTGTACAATTTTTCCCCATAGAGATTTTTGTTGTATGATGCATCCCATAGGGATTTTCGTTGTACGAGGCACGCTTTGTATAACGAAAAAATTTGCATAACGAGACATTGTGGAACCAACTTTTTTTGTTATATGGGGTTCTACTGTACCAGACGCCCAAGCCAGCACTCCTGCTGATTAGGGCTTCTGGGAATTGAAGTTCAAGAACATCTGGAGGGCCAAGGTTCGCCATCACTGGCCTAGGGTACCAAACAGAAGGAGGGGCTGATGGTGAATCACTTCTGAGTACTTTATATCTAGAAAACCTTGGGAAAGCTGTCCTAAGTCAGAACTGACAGTGAATGATGATGCTGATGATGGAGTAAGAAACAAATGAGAAGCTGGCAAGGCAAACCCTTCAAAATCTGGATTGCTTGGGTAATACCACCCAATGGGATATTAAAGACATTATTTACTCTGGATAATGTTTCCTAAAGAAATGGCATTATTAGTAGTAGACAAACCAGTATAAAGTTTTGCTGGCAGTATCAGCTCTGCCACTGATAAGCAGGCAAGACATTACTCAGCTACAGACCACATCTTGGTGTCCTTTCCTCTGCGGTAAGAGTGAGTAGATGTACTGCAATAATGGTCTTAAAAAGGGCTACTTAAATACACAATGTATTTTTCTCTTCGCACTTTTCCTTTTATTTGGTATGGGAGAAATTCACACTTATGTTTACTCTCATGCTTATGACTAAACAACTCCTTATTACAGATTCCCATCATGATTAATGGAAATGTCAATGGAAAATATAATAGTATTTAAAAAATAAAAATTCATTCCTGCATTTGTTTGGATTGATAAACTAGTAAGAGAGCAGATTAAGTAACAACAACATTGTCGACACTCTCACAAATGTTTTAACCCTTTTTTTGAAGTAACATACAGTGATTTTTTAGAAATTTAACATGGGTCCCAATCTTTCATTGTATCCTTATTACTTGAAAAGAACAAGTGCAATAGGTACAAGCATATTTGTTTTTAACTTAGATTCACCACAAGAGTTTATATCAGAGCAAAGGTCCTGCCATTTTGAGTGTAATGTACATTTCACTTGCAGCGATCAACCTACATAGTTAAAGTTAACAGGCAATTAGTTATCTCTCACCTGGGCTAAACCTCCAATCTCCTTTACACAGACATAAAGTCTGAAAAGATCCAGGGGCTTCTTGCCTATAGCAGGTAAACTAGCCACAGGCGTTCCCCTTTCTTCCATGAAGTTGAGATAGCGATCCACCCACATTTTGCGCTCTGGTTCATTTCCAATCTCATACATTTTTGTGATCTTCTCTCCAGTTGTGGTGGAGGAACTAGATTTCTAAAGCAAAGACATTTCAAAAAGAAAGTTGGGGTGGGAACAAGAAGAATAAAGAGAGTAAGAAATTCACAAGAGTGGCAAAGGAAGGATGTTAAACTAAAGCTATCACACAACAGTCAGGAATGAAGGCTACTAGTTCAGGCACAAATAATACATTCTGTCTACACGCTGTAGTTTTTTCTTATTAATAAAAGGGCCCAAACTCCCAAGTTTATTATTTATGCTTTGTCCATTTAGATGAACTTTGGATCTCAGAAGGCAAGTCTGTGATAATGTCTGTCACTAATAATTTAACTATATTGAACTATGCATTTTACATGTAATATATAAAAAACCCTAAAACAAAGCATTACCCAACCTTCCACCTTTAAACACCATAAGAAACTTTGGAAAATAACTTTTAAAAACACCCACTCCATAGGTTAAAAAAACCACCAGTCTTAAGATTTGAGGAGGTCTAAATTCAGTTGCAAAGTCTACTATTTGACATTGCTAATTGAAAAATGGGTAAAAACTATTAGTTAACACCGGAAAGGTAAAGAAGTTCTTTACATGTAGCCCTCTGCCATTTTTGCAGGCTGCAGATCCCCTCTAGACTCCTTTGTTAGCAGTATCTGTTTTTTTTAAACTCACAAAGGAAGACTTGCAGCTCATGGATACTCTTCCAAATAAAAGAGCAGGTCTTTGCTATTGTTTCCTTCAAATATTTCAAACTGGTTTTCAATAAGTCCCAGCCAAACTGGCCAGTAATTGGTATAATCAAAATATCTAGAGCAGGGATCCTCAACCAGCAGGCTGCATCCGGCCTGGGGTAGCAAATCATCTGGGCCACAGCAAATCATCTGGCCCACACCCTTGCTCCAGTCACCTCCACCTCAATCCTTGTCTCCTCCGCTTGGTTTGTCATGTCCCTAGTGGAGCTCCATAGTGAGGTGGATGTTGTAAGCCTTACAACATCTGCCCTGCTACAAAGCACCGTTAGGGACACGTCAAGCCAAATAGATTAGACAAGGGTTGAGGCGGTGGCGGCGGAAACGGTCCTGTTTCCGGTGGCTGCGGGCATGTTTCTTTCATCCACGTGATGCAGCTCCTCTGAGGGGGAGCGGTGTGGGGAGAGTTGGGGTTTTTGGGGTGTGTGTGGTGGGCTTGGGGTGGTTTCTGCCACCACCCAAGGCGATGGTGGTGGTGGTAGTACCACCAGTCTGACCCTTCAACAGTCTGAGGAAGCATCACCTGGACCCTGGCTTAAGGAGGTTGAGGACCCCTGCTCTAGGGGAAGCCATATTTCCCAGCTCTGATGTGAATAGGGCCAGGGTTCTTGGTTCCTGAATGTACTAGGGTGAGGGTACTGAAGAACAGGACCGAACTCATTATCACTGAGATAAATATTTGTTGGGTGTCTAACTATTATCTTTCTCATTGTACATTTTTAACTTTCTCTGGACTTCTGGAGGCAATAAGACAGCTCAAAATTACTAAATATATATTTAAGCAAATAGATTTGGATTGGATCCAGCTTGTTATGTGTAGATCTGCTAGTGTTCGAAGACAGGGACAGAGCTGCTATTTTACTCCAATATATTTCCTCCTTGCTAACCTCAGGATCACTTTCTACACAATGCTAGAAAGTTGGAGGCCACAATGTGACTGGAAGCCTGTTGCACGGCACAGGGGGAATTGGGAGAAAATTTCTACCCTGAACCCTTCTTTTTTCATGGTGGAAAATATAAAGCCCAAACATCTATGCACAGAAGAAGGCCTGTTTATGGTAGAGGGTTCTAGCAGGAAGCAGTGTGTCTATCAAGATGACCCTACAATGGAAACTCGGAATTATTTTTTTTATATGGGAGGGCTTTTTGTGTGTGTGTGTGTGTGTGTGTGTGTGTGTGTGTGTATGTATGTATGTGTATATATATATATATATATATATATATATATATATATATATATATATATATATATATATATATATATATATATATATATATATATATATATATATGAGATAATAATGGTGAAGGACTGAAATGTTTTCAGTTTCCATACTCACATGTAAAGCAACACACGTATAGCTGACCTATTCAATGTACTGTACATTTGTTGTTACACACCAATGAATAACTTATGGCTAAAGGTAATTGAAGGTGACCCAGTGACTTACTGACCCCCTTGTCATGTATATAGATAAGTATAAACTAATAACAGACACAACAGAATTTTAAATAATGAGTTGGAAAATTTCTAACATTCGTTATGCCAAGCAGTGTCTATGAGAATTTTGAAATGCATCAAGTGTAGTGAGTTAGCATGGGGTGGGGATATATGAAGAGGGAGTTACACCTCTACTGGAAGTCCCAGTTATACCTGTGGGAAGTTCCATAAACACAGATCTATTGCTGGGGATAGGATCTTCAACAACACTGGCCTGGAGTTAGGGTAATTTCTTTCTGTCATAAAAACCAAGGTAAAAAAAAAATTCTTAATAGTATACACCAGGGATTCCCAACCTTTTCAAGCCGGGGGTCGAGTCATGCTCTTTCAGTCAGCTTTGAGGGCCAGACAGCCATTTTGCCCTCCCTGCATGATGTGTGTGTGTGACCATTTTGTCCCAACAGCTTCAAAGGGGCAGCCATTTTGTTTCTTGAATGCCCTTGGAGGGGTGGGGGCCACATGAAATGGCACCGTGGGTTGGATCCGGCCCACAGGTCTTAGGTTGGGAACCCCTGGTAAACACCTTGCCTAAGGGATCTGACAGAGGATGCTTTGGTGAGTTTTATTCCTGGCCTAACATCATTGACCAGAGATGGGCAACACTGCTCAAGACCCTGCTAGTGAGAGTCTTGTTGGGGTGTGGGGGTTTGAGCAGTCTAACTAGGCAGTGCTGCCCATATCTTGTTAATCATGTTAGGCTGGGACTAAAACTCACCAAAGTGTCCTCTGCTGGATTGTTTGGGTAAGGTGAAAGTGGCAGGCACACGTCATGGTCCGCCTAGCCAGAGGTTGATGTGATATCCAAATGGCTAAAAAAAAAAAAAAAAAAACCCCCGTATGTCATCGTGGAGACATCTACCAATGTGCAGCCTCCTTGCTGAGTAATGATTCCATGGTATCCAAGGCAAGGAAAAAAGAAATGCCTTACTTAGAAAAGCAATATTCCCTCCATCGGTAGCGCAAGCAAAGTCTTGGAATTGAGTGGCTGCCTGCTATTTCAGTTCCCTCAGTCTAGGTAGAAGGGGTTTGCACATCTTTTCTTCAATTTTTATTAAAATTCCAGATTAGACATACAGTAATACCTCGCATAACAAACGCCTCGTATAACGGAAAAAGTGACATAACAAAGTGTTTGTTAGGCAATGGCGTTCGTTATGCGGGTTTTTGGTAACCGGGGTATACCCAGTTCAATGGGAACCCTGGATAACGAAGATTTTTTGTTTGTTATCCGGGGCATCTCCCATTAGCTTCACATAACGATAAAAACCTCATAGCAAAGAGCTCTGTGGAACGGAGTTTTTTTTTGTTATGCGGAGTTCTAGGGTACAGGTATTCATAACATAGAGATGTAATGATACTTAGCTGTAACAATATCTGCTTTGCAATTTACTCATTAATAGAAATTATTCACTATTTAATTTAGGCTAGATAGTGGATATAGGGTTTGATAAATATACCAGCCAGTTGATCTAAAGAATAGTCAACTGTTCTCATCATCAACAATTTGATCATTGCTATTGTAAGGAACACCTAGCAGTATTTTTATGCAGTAGCCTAGAGATACTGTACTATGAAATTCTTAATAGTCTAATTTTAAACTTCTTTGAAATGATTTTCACTACAGTCAGCAAACTGGTATGGTAACCAGCCTGGATGCCTATAACTAAGTTTATGTTTTCTAATATCCTACAATTTTAAAGATATTTGATCCGTAAAAGTTTAGATTAATTACTATAAAATATATCTGGAAAGAAAAGCATTTCTCTTAACTGAAAACAGAAAGTTAATTCCCACCACCTAACTCCCAAAAAGTCCAAAGTGATTCCTTTTAATATACACAGAAACAAAACATGCCATTTCCAACAGGTTCCCTGGGGATGAATAATAGCTTAAAGAACTCATGAATACATATTTTTACCCTGAAGATCTTCTACATTTTCAGAAACCTTTAAAAGTATTGACAGTTATTGCACTTAATGCTTCCCTGTCTGCATTTAAGAATAAATAAAATACTAATGAAAATACAATAGAAGTCAACTTTGTGGAATTGTTCATTTAGATGTGGTTACAGATACTACCAGTTGGAACACAAATCACCAGATGCCTTCTGAGACTCAAAGTCATGTTTTGACCTTCGGTCAACTAGGCTAAATGCTACAGAAAATTCCTCCATTCCTTTCTTTCCCTAGCTCTTTCTACTTTTGCCAATCTTTTTCTATCAAATACAAAGGGTTTGAGCTCAGAAACTCCTTTAGAATACAATGCATTTATTCTACAAAGCAGAGATGGCCTTCTGGATTGGTATTCATTTTGTCCACCAAGAAGAAGATAGCAAGTTGAGTGGAAATACTGAATATGTTCAGGGTAGCAGATTCTTTTAATCTGTGTAAACCAAATTAGCAATTGTGGTCAACATGTAAAATCAAATGAAACAGTGGCTTAGTGTAGTATAATCCAATCTTCCTCCACTATGCCTAGCACAGGGGTGAGAGACCTGAGTAGGGCTAAAAGCTCTTTTATCAGATCTACTGCCAACCTGACAGCCACACCCCTATAGGGAGGAGCTAAAGAGGAGGGGTTATGTCAAAGGTTATTTGCATTGTTGTTATTTTTGTAAAGGTTGGTACAATTTTTTTGTTATCTGAAAAAACTGTGTTTAAAGATTAAATTTAATGGAAAAGGTTTCACTGCATCAAGAACGTGTAAATGTTATCCCCCCACATTTCTAGAGTGCATAAGGGAACTTTCTCAGCAAGAAAGTTTTTCTTTTGATTAAAGATATGTTAGGATGCAGAGGGGCTGGGAGGCTACTGCATTCAGTCCACAAACTGGCCACCCAAAAGACTGAAATATGCCCCCCCTCTCCCTCTGCAGGTTTTCTTCACTGGAAAAGACTGCCAAGGAACAGGCTCAATATTTTATTGAGTTGTGTTTAGAGCTGTTTTCTAAGGCCATATTTCATGTTTCTTTGCCAGTGGCAAGTAATGATATGGGGTTGCACATGGACACTATAGACAGAAGATCTACTTCTTCTTCTTCCATTACTTCTTCTTCTTCCATGTCTAGGCCAGATGTGAAACTGCCAAAATGAAGCCACCTTTGGTGAGTTCATTCTGCAGTTCATTTTGCCTGACCTACTGTAAGAAAGATTAGCCGGCAACACAAGGTTGCTGTTACCAGGGTACATCTGACTGTGGTTCCATAACACCACAATCTTCAATGAGGTTCTTTCTGAATAGTACTGATGGAAAACAAACATGGGCTTGTATTCTACATCACTGGCATAACACAAACAACATAACCTTTGGAGGTCAATTGCCTTATGTTTTGTGATTCACTGTGCAACTGATATCACCTAATATTAGGGGTTCCCCCAGACAGCTGAGCGGACCATGCCCCCTGGAAGTGGAAGTAAATGTGCCCACTTCCACTTCCAGGTACGGTGGCAGCGGGCCATATGAATGGTGTCACAGGCTGGCTCTGGCCCACGGGCCATAGGTTAGGAACCCCTGACCTAATAAGATTTTTCAGCAATGTGCTTCCAAACATTACACCATTTGCATGACTATGCAAGAGGATTTTAGCCAGTTTTTCTAAAAGCAGTTGTATGATTTCCATAATTTCTAGTCTGACTGAAGCACCTACATGTGAAAAATCTTTTTAGAACTGATTAGCAGGTGTTCTTGGACTTCAATTTCCAGAAGGCCAAGTAAGCACACCTCCTAATCAGGGCTTCTGGGAATTGAAGTCCAAGAACACCTGGGGCAGCAAGGTTCCCCAACCCTATGCTAAATGGTTAATTTACATCTGGATCTCATAATTTTTAAGAAAAAAATATTTATAGACTATTATGGTACCTCACCAAAGTAAAAAATAACACTTTTTCACCAAGTTTGGACCCAATAACTGAAACAGAACTTTTTTTTAAACAGTTAGCATGCTCTGTAAGCTGATGCATAATGAAAAACTATGTTTTCTTCACAACATCTGCTGTATTACAAATAAAGAAAACTCTGAATAGCACACAATGTAATCTTTTCTTTAAAAAACAACAACACATGGATTGGTCCAAATTTTGCCCTTAGCCAAATAAGCTCCATTCCCAGCTTAAGCCGAGTCAAACAATGATGAACTGACATCTTCAACTAAGGGCAGAATTTAGCCTTTTTGTCATTACAGAGAAACAAAACCCTTTTAATGGATAAAAACCAACAAAATAATCTGCAAAACAAGCAGGCAAGCATTAAAATATAGCAAGTACAAAAAAAAAGGTAAACGAAAAAACAAGCCAGAGCCACTTACAGGGCTTGACGGAGTCTTTGGCCAGCCTGGGCTGCCAAGGCTATCACTTTCATCTCCATGAAATGAGGAGATGCTAGCAGAACTTGGGGACATTGGGGAAGGGACTGGCAGGTTGCCTGGGGTTGGGGGCTGAGAAATACCCTGAGAGCTGTAGCTATCCTGTGGTAGAGGAATAAAGAAAAGGACAAAGGCAGGGCAAACTTTATTAAAAATGAAAAAAAAATCATCCAGTTTAACAGACTGACTATTCCCCCCTTTTAACTATACAAAATATTAACAGAGAAAGACACACATAGAGAAAAAACATACACACATAATATATATATATATATATATACTGTACATAAGTAGAAAACATTAATAATAGAATTTAGAAAGTTTGCTGGATGCTTGGCTAAAGTCACTGTGCCCCACCCCATGCTTCCTTCAAGCTAAATGGAGCATCAAGCATGGGTTTCCCCTTATGAGAGAGAGAGAAAAGGAAAAATAAATAAAAATAAAGCTGTTCACCTTATTTTTAATCAAATAAGGTAATAAAGCAAAATATTAAATATGTTGCTGCTGAAACGGCCAAAACAGTAAGCTAAAACTAAAAATAGAGGGGAAATGGCTGAGAGTATCAAGACAGAGATAAGACCCGTTCTC
Organism: Bradypodion pumilum; assembly: GCA_035047305.1. Taxonomy (NCBI): domain Eukaryota; kingdom Metazoa; phylum Chordata; class Lepidosauria; order Squamata; family Chamaeleonidae; genus Bradypodion; species Bradypodion pumilum. The sequence goes on from JAWDJD010000001.1 coordinate 98,716,591, forward strand.
CCCACCCCACACAGCGGTCTCACTGAATTCCCACACGAGATTTTGCTGAGGTTTCTTTGCTCCTGCGAGTTAAGATGCCATGAGAACTAGTAACTTTCAGATCCGTACAATGAAGGGATGAAAATAAAAGAACATAAAATAGATTGCACATCAATGGAAGAAAAGCATGCAGGATATAAAAGAAATGGGCAAGCTCAAATCAGACAGTGAAAGACAACAGAGCAGATTTCTCTTGTGCCAAACCAACTTTACATGCAGCTAGGAAAATACCTTCTTGCTCTCAGGCTGAGGAGCCCCTTCTTCTTTTCCGTCTGGTTTGAGAGGAATTGGCAATTTGGACTCGCCTGGAGTCATCATATCTGCAAGACCCATAGGTGCTAATCAAAAACAGGAGATATGGTTTAGCCTTAAGGTAATTTTCTTTCTGTCCATAATTAGTGAGACAGTAACATAGCAGACACTATTGCTCCTCCTTTAAGGGAGGGTTAGAAGTACAGTACATTGTACAATTAAGTTTGAAAGATATGTTAGATGTGTAATGAGGAAAATGCTTTTGAATCAGGGCCTCAGCATAGCCATTAAAACACATTTTAAGAACTTTTTTTCTTTTCAAAATGATCATATGATTAACTACTGAAAGCAACGCAATTCCAAACCCTGTTATGTCTACCATGCTAATGCTGAAAAGATACGATAAACTTCATTTGGCAAATTGCAAATCTGTGACATGTGGATTGGTAAATAACGCTAAGTTTGATTCATGATTGCAACAATGAATATATTCATCGTTACTATGTTTTTCTCTATGCATGCCAGTTCAAATGAAGAATTCAACCACAATCCATGAGCTCTGACACTACTGAAGGGTTATTATGATTATTGGCATTAACAATTACTGTACTAGGTCTGTTTGTGACATGTAAAATAGTATCCTGCAGCACATTCAAAGCCAAGGGAGACACTCTAGCCATCTGGTGCAAAAAATAATAATGAAAAATGTGGTGCTCATTAAGGTCTTCTTCACTGTTTTCCACACAGCCACTATCAGAAGTGGTCCCTCCACATCCTCCTGCAAATTGTCACTACTTATTAAATGACTGTGAATGTTTACTTCATAAAGTGAATGAAAAACACAACATATACACTTGTTCTTTCTTAGCTTCTCTTTTACCAGGCAGAGATGCACTGTGAACCAAAATTATGCATTCCCTCATGGGTAAAATCCATGTACCATTCACTCAGGTATGGCTTTATTAGTAGACAATCAGAAGCAAATATGATTCTTCCATCAGATATTCCTACTAATAAAAGTCTGAACTGGCCCTTGTGGTATGTTACCCAAAGCACAATAAAATCCTTACGATTACACTGTAAAATATCACATAACATTTTTCTGAGCCTCTTCGTTACCAAATCCCAGACCTGCAACACACTCTACTGCAGCCACGTTTTTTCACTTCTGAATTATTCTGTAGATCTGCTCCATGGCTGATATGGGCATTCAGTTCTTTTCCTGATTAGAAAAATCTGTTGGGAGCACAGCTGAATACTGATAATTCTTGCTCAAGTAACAGTACAGCCACTTTAAAGAGATGTGTCAAAGAAATGTTGCTGTTTCACTTCTTCTGAAAATTTTCTTCTAAAACTTGAAAGCAAAAAGATGCAAACTGAAAGTATATTCAGACTAAAATCCAATGGCAAGCAGCAACTAGAGTAGGCCCGTTGAATCAGAAGGGATTTGGTGAGTTTATTTCTTCTTAAATTCTATTGATTCAATGGGCCTACTCTAGTTGTTGACATACTACTAGATTTGAGCCAGTGTGTTTCCTTTGTCCAGTATAAAGTTGTGTGCCTATCTATATCTATAGAACAGAGATGTGGGTTTGTACATTCTCCAAAGGCACCCACACGCCTGGACCAATCTTGCTGAAAGTTTGCATATACATACCTTGGCCTTGCGAGATCAGCACTGTGGGGGTCTCGAAACCCATTTGGGGGTGTATGCCCCCCAAAGTGGGATACAAAGGGGACCCCCCGGCCAGAGAAGCAGCAATGAAACAGCAATACTGTGCACGCACAGCACAGCCAAGCCAGCGGCCTGAATTTTCCGCTGGGAGATGCCGCCGCTAAAGAAAGCTGTGGCTGCGATTAGCAGCCACAGCTTTCTTCAGCAGCTGGGTCTCCTGCCCGTAAATGTACAGTTCTGTCAAGCCGCAGCCTCCTTTTGCTGACCAAAGGAGGTTACGGCTTGACAGAACTTAACATTTATGGGCCGGGGACGCCGCCGGGCAGAAAAGGAAAAGTGCAGTCAAGCCACGTCATCCTTCATTTAAAGGACAAAAACATCCCGGGCAAGGTCAGGTAATTAGCTAGTATACTATAAACAGTGGAAGCACTGTGCTCCCTATTCTAAAACTAACTTATAATCGAAAATATATAGTACTTAACTTCTTTGTTTTTAACCTTCCAGCCAATCACACCATAAAGGTTCATGTTAGGGGAAACAACATGAATTGCCTCAAGCAACCGTTTTTTGGTTTTTTTTGGCTGCTAGTGGACATACCTCAACATTCTCAACTGCATCAAAAGCTCCACTGCCAAAATAATGACCTTCTTCCATTATTGAGATTATGTGAGACCCCGCCTCAAAGTTTTATTGTGGCTTCCAATACTGTATTCAAGAACAAGTCTTGGCCTTGCGTTTAAAGATCTATACAACCTTGCCTAACACAGTTTTGGTCTGTGTTATCTGTTAAATCCTTGCTTGTGACTTTTGTTTTTTGTTATACCACTGCAACCATCCATCTCTCAACAATGTGCTTCTGGTGATCTTCTTGATATCTTTCATGTCTAATAAGTGTAAAAATTCCTGAATGGAAAATTCCTCCTTGAACATTTATGTGGCATGCTACCTCTACTGCTATGTTAACTTTGACTTAATTAAAATATGTGTTTGCCTTAAACTTGTGTAGTGTGACCCTAAGTGTGTTTATTTAAGTTTCACTCAGCTCTCTGGGTCTTAATTCCTAGTATGTATCTTCAATATTACAGTCTTAAGCTGCAAAAATATACCACTTACTTATGAGTCAGCACCATTTAGTTTAAGCTGGTTTCCTTCTCACTTCTCTCTCTTTTTCCTCAACCTCTACTGTCTTTCCTACTTTGTGTTTTGAATTGTGAGGACTTTGGGAGCAATGACTTGTATGTTTCTGGCCCATGTGTCTCTCCAAAACACTAAGTATACACTTGCTACTACATGTGTACAATGCACACAGATAAACAAGAAATAGTGCAGCAACAAAATCAAATATAGAATATAGGCATATTTAAATATTTTAAATTTTGGCTAATAACTACCAAAGTTACACTCAGAATGCTATTATTGGTTCAGGTTCCATTCCTGTGATTTCACTGGAAACTCCAAAAAAGACTATGTTAATCAACACATTTGCAACAGTACATGAACAAGGAGGGACCTACTTATTTCTAACTGCAACAGTAGATTTTTCTATGTCAAATTTGTCTTTGAAAAAAGTAAAGGTTAAAAAATAGAAGTGTCTGTGGGGAATATGTTGGATATTCTACAAAAACCTAAACTCTAGCCCAGGGATTCTCAACCTGCTGTCGGTGGGCTGAATATGGCCCTCGGCACCATTTCATGTGGCCCACCACCACCTCCATCACACCAGGAAGTGCCATGTGGTGGAAGAAGGGCAAAATGGCCATCCGGCCCCTGAAGCTGTCTGAGGGAGCATGACCCGGCCCTCGGCTTAAAAAGGTTGAGAACCCCTGCTCTAGCCTGATACTTATTGGTCTACTTTGCTGTCCTGAAAAATGCTAATGCAACATTCTTTTCGGCAGCCAACATGTGGGAGAATGAGCCAAAGGGGAAGAGGGAGCTTTAAAAACACTTCACAGATTGCTCACTACAAAATGATTATTGCACATATTCATGTACTGTATTACTATGTTTTAGAAAATAATTAGTTTTAATTAAAGCAGTGAGAGAATGAGCAAGACTCTGGCGAATAAGCTGGCAAGCATTATGGTACTAATTTGCTAATATCTTTAGTATAACTTCACCTCAGGTTGAGAGAATAGCTCTGCCAACAATCCCTCCCCCCAAAAAACCCCCCAAACCCTCCTCTGTAATGTACCCTAGAGTTATGGGTAACTTTGGAGACCAAGGTTCAAATCCTTGCTTGGGCATGGAAATTCCCTGGGGATGTAGAACTGGTAAATAAATAAATTTCATGTCAGAAATTATTCTGGATTGAAAGGATTTTTGCTGGAGAATCTCCACTCAGGTAAAACCACTCCTTAAATACCTCACTTACCTTGAAAGCCCTATTAAAGTCACTATAAGTCGATATCAACTTAATGGTACATAATTAACTATATATTCTATATGTATCCTGGAACTGCTAAAGGTTTTCATGAGGTTATGCTTTTGTTGCTAAGATCCAAATAAAGTGTAAAAGGTATCAAAATGTAGAACATACTTTCACTCTAAATGCCTTAAAATTGGAACACGATTATTTCTTCTCAGATAACTGAATGAGATCTTCTGATCATTTCAGTAATTTAAATGAGTGTGTGTCAAATAATAACTAAATAAGCAAAGAGGGTATCGTATAGTATGCTACGATTGGGAATTACTGGTTCTACAGATGTTTCAGTTTACAACTTTCAGCAGCTCTAGCTATGACCAATGGCTTGTGGGAGCTGTATCCCAAAACACCTAAAACACCAAAGGCTTCCATAAATTAAATAGGCTATATACATAGAAGATGGGATACGTGCAGCTATCCAAGAAACTATCCTGAGGAACTTGAGGCTAAATAAGACGAGCATTCTATTTGTGACTGGCATATTCCCCATTAGAATTAGACTGAATTGCTGGCAATCTGACTTGTTTGCCAATTTAACAGTTGAAAGTCTGTATAGTGCTGTCACAAAGATTTCCCCCAAAAAGGGTTGAATGGTGATGCATAGAACAAGTTTATACCACTGGTGAATTATTCAAGTTGTCTGTTCAACAGATTTCATAGCAGCAGTAAAACCAGGATGGAAACTTTTAATTAAGACGTTGAATAATCAATTATAATTTGAAGAAAAACTTGAGTTTCTGGTCCTTTGAAAGACACTTCTATTACCTACCTCAATCAGCAAACAGCTTTTCATGTGTGTTGCTGCTGCAGATTCAGAGGCACATCTAAAAGGAGACCAGCACCTGCATTAACAATGCTCAGGACTAGCTTCTTAAGATTCCACTATGGAATCTTAAGAAGTGCCCATATAGCTTCTAAATGGATAATAAGAAAGCCTAACTTTCTGGAGATATCTTTAGATATTTTTGTATCTTTTGCCAAAATGCTGCTTTGTAAGATGTTCCTTACAAGAAGACTGCTGAGTGATTTGGAGTTAGTACCCTTTCACTTTCTAACCCAATGACAATCTTATTATGACTCCTTTTTCAAGCAGTAAAAGATCACAGTCACACTTCTAACAAGTCAAGGTGCATGGCTACATCTACACTTTTACTAATATATCACACTAAAGATCATATACTGTACTAACAGAAAATAAGAATGAAATCTGTGGATGAAACAGTACTAGAATGAAAAGTGAACAGGTTCTAAAACTTGCTTCAGGTTTCAGTAGAAGACATTAAAAGTTGGAATATTTTTAAAAAGAAAATATGAGTCAAGGTCCTAAACTATTATACCACACCAAACTCAGTATATCCAAAGGCAAAAGGACTAGAGGCAAGTCACTTGGTACAGGCTTAGCTTCCAATGATAGGAGACAGTAAAATACCCAGAACTAAGTTATAAAAATTACTTTTTATTCTGCTGCTCACAAAACTAAATCTCAAAATGCCCTATTGATAGAGATCTATATTAGTGCATAATCTTCTACCGATAGGAAGAATGTCTGATCTATTCTTGGAATGGTGACAGCCTTTAAAAAATAATACCAACCAAGTGCTTTCAAGTCAATTCTGACTTACGGCAACCTAAAGTGGTCTACTGCTCTTTTCTTCAGGGGGCACTTTGGACTGTGCAGCTTGCTGAAGGCTATATAGACGGGCTCTTCTTCTGGGCATCCCAGTGGAGAGTTGGACCTATAGGCAAATACCTAACTTGTTGCTCTATCTAACCAGCTCTCACAAATTATGAAACCAAGCAGGATTTTGCTTTCATCAAAAGGGATCAAGCTTGTGTCTTAAAACATTAGTGCAATATAGCAGGAATTATTAAAATATTCCATGTACTAGTGCAGGCATTCTTAACCTACGGCCCGTGACGCCAATTCATCCAGGCCCTGATGCCCTCGTCGATCCTGGAAGTGGAATTAAAACATGTTCAGTGCATGCACAGTGCACAATTTATTTCCACTTCTGGATGGGAGGAACCACATGACCAGCCCAATCAGCAATCTAGGAGGCATTGTCAGGCCTGCAACCCATAAACCTTGAGAAAGCCTGCATTAGTGTCTTGGTTTTGTCTTCCACATGAGCTTCCTTCTACTGAGCCAGGTCACCAGTTGAGCACTGATTATTCTCATAGCAACAACTTTTCCACTGTTCTTTTTTCTACACACCATTCTACTGTCAAAGTAATCCTTTCAAACAGTAGTGACCTTGAAGCAGAGCCCAGATGTACATCTCAGTGCGGCTACTGACAATCCTTCTAGTTAGAGATGCAAGGGCTTGAACCTAGAACCTTCTATGTGCAAATTATGTGATCACTACTATCTGAGCACCTTAGCTTCACAACAACTGTATGAGGTCAGTTCATCTAAGAGACTTTACATTTTGGAATACATTATTGACTTTGTTTTTTAAAAAGCCATACAATGTAATAATTGATTAGTCAACATCTTGTAGTCTAGTTTTATTTGTTCCAACTGGCTCTGATTCAACATACTCTTTGGCATACATTTTTTTAAAAAAAATTGTTACCTGAAAACCTGCTACATCTAATTGCTGAGGAATGAGCCCAGAACCTCCCACAAAGTTTCTAACACAGCGCTTTGGGCAAGGAAGATTATTGATGCCTTTGTGACCTTACACTCAACAGATATACTTGGACAAGTAAAATAAAAAAGCCCTATATGTACAAAAAATAAAAAGCAGGCTCTAGATGGATTTAGTATTGAAGAATGACTAGACCTTGTAAATACAAAGGTGAACCTTGTTTACAGCTTTATTCATCCTTAGAAACAGAAAATAATATGTCAATGTTCTTGTAGTCTCATATATATCTGAGGGGGGCACGATTTCTATAAGAGCTCAATGTGAAGCCCAGCTCTATAGGTTGTGATAGCAGAATAATATACTTGGCTATCTAAAATGTTGTGTAGAAATCATATTAAAAGTTGGGTTTTGAAATCTGAGTCATCATTCTACTGCTTACAATAAACAGTTGCTCATCATTACCAGCTTTTCTAGGCACTAGCTGGCAGTCTGGACTTAAAATTCCTTGAGCTATGTACTGTATTCTTTAGGAAGACCTAAAGAATCTCTTGATTGGGCTGAAGGAGGAGAGTGCAAAAGCTGGCTTGAGACTCAATATCAAGAAAACCAAGATAATGGCAACAGTTCCTGGAAAATAGACGGGGAAGAAGTAGAAGCAGTGACAGATTTTACTTTCTTAGGATCAAAGATCACTGCAGATGGGGATTGTAGCCATGAAATAAAAAGGCGACTGATTCTTGGGAGACAAGCAATGAGAAACCTGGGGAACATAGTGAAAAGCAGAGACATCACATTGCAAACAAAAATTAGAATAGTCAAAGCAATGGTTTTCCCAGTAGTAATGTATGGATGTGAGAGCTGGACAATTAGGAAGGCTGAACGCAGAAGAATAGATGCCTTTGAAATGTGGTGTTGGAGGAGGGTTTTGACAGCGAGGAGAACAAATAGGTCAATCTTAGAAGAAATTAACCCTGATTGCTCATTGGAAGGTCAAATAGTAAAGATGAAGCTAAAGTACTTTGGACACCAAATGAGAAGGGAGGATTCACTTGAGAAGGCATTGATGTTGGGAAAGGTGGAGGGCAAAAGAAGAAGGGGAAGGCCAAGGATGAGATGGCTAGATGGCATTGTAGACACAATGGGCACAGAGCTGGGAGGGCTGAGGGGGATGGTGGAGGACAGAGGCGCCTGGAGGAAAATGGTCCATGGGGTCGCAAAGGGTCGGAGTCGACTGTGCGACTGAACAACATGTACTGTATATACTTGTGCAATGAAGAAATACAGAAATACCTTGCTAAAAGACTGAGGATCTCTGTATGTACAACAGAACTATATACCTGGATGTTCACAGACAAAAGGAGTGCAGAAACCTAAGATGTGTTTTGGTTAGAACACAACTGTTTAATTAAACAGGAACAAAACTGCAAGGCCAAACTTAGTATTTGTGTTCATTTATAGAATTCAATCCTACATACCTGTCAACCATCCCATTTTACCCGGGGAAACCCCTTATTTTTACCCCTCTCCCCCCTCCCGTTTTATTAATTTCCCCGTATTTTCCCTTATTTCCCTCCGTCCGGAGCTGGGCGGGGGCCGCCTGGACCAGAGACCACCACCCCCAGCCGGGGGTGAGCAGGAGGAGCAGCAGCAGCTGAGCAGCGGGAAGGCCAACTACCGCCGCCGCTGTAGGGCCTCCAGAGCCGGGGGCCGCTCAGCTGGTCCTCCTCCTCCTCCTCACCCCCGGCTGGGGGTGGTGGTCTCTGGTCCAGGCGGCCCCCACCTGGCTCCGGAGTTGTCCCCCCAACCCTTCCGGACTCACGGGACCCAGGAGAGGGAATCGAATCCACCCCATCCCCTGATCGGGGTTTCCCCTTTAATATCAGCAGGTGGGGGGTGCAATCCCCCTCTCCACTGGCTCCCCTGGGGCCAGAAGGGTTGGGGGGGACAGACCCCTTTTGTCCCCCCAACCCTCACGGACCCACGGGACCCAGGAGAAGGGGTTGAATCCACCCCCTGATATTAAAAGGGAAAAGCCGATCGGGGTTTCCCCTTTAATATCAGTGGGTGGGTGGTTGCGAACGATCCCCCTCTCCTCTGGCTCCCCTGGGGTTGGGAGGGTTGGGGGGGACAAAAGGGGTCTGTCTCCCCAACCTTCCTGAACCCAGGGGACCTAGCGGAGAGGGTGGTAGGTTCAGGAGGGTTGGGGAGGCAGACCCCTTTTGTCCCCCCCAACCCTCCCAGACACAGGAGACCCGGGAGAAGGGAGTGAATCCAACCCCCCCAACTCCGTTGTTAAAGAGAAGAAACCGCTTGGTTTCTTCTGTTTAATAACGGGGTGTCCTGTGGGGGATCCCCTCTCTGCTGGCTCCCCTAGCTCTGGATGGGTTTGGGGGACAGACCCCTTTTGTCCCCACAACCCCCTGAATCCAGGGGACCCAGGAGAGGGGATCGATTCCATCCCCCCCCAACACTCCGTTTTTAAAGAGAAGAAACCACTTGGTTTCTTCTCTTTCATAACGGGGTGTCCTGTGGGGGGGTCCCCTCTCTGCCATTCCCCTAGCTCTGGAAGGGTTGGGGGGATTTGGCCACGCCCACCAATTTGGCCACACCCACCTATTTGCCACACCCACCTATTTGGCCATGCCCACAAAATTTCCCTATTTTCAAAGCCAAAAGTTGACAGGTATGATCCTAGTATGTAAATAATGGAATAATAAAGAATGGCATAACTTCTAGTAAATAGATGGCCTTTCTTTCTCTAGTGAGTATGCATAAATACATACGCATAAGTGTGACTTACTCAGATTTGTAACTAAGGAATGGAGCTTCCAGGAAAGCTGTGTCTTTCTCTCCATATTCAACTTTAAGTGAAGGTTTACGACATGTGTGCTTGTATCACATAGTAAAGCAGTCTTCAGCTACAAGAAGATATTATTTTCAGCTACATGACTGGAGCCAGTACCGCCATCCATTCCTTACACACCCTTTTCAAAATATGTGAAGCAGTTAGGTAACTCTGGGCTCTAGCATGTGCTCAAGAGCAAGAGACAGCTACTGTTTCATGGGGTCACAAACATTATCTGGTACATGTTTAAATGGTTTCACAAGGTTCCTGACTGCTTTAATACCTACTAGCTTTTTTTGTCATGGATATGCTGAAGTGGTCCAAGACTTCCTAAGGGGGAATGGATAAGTGGTGAATTATTTTCAAGATAAATATTGAGAATGGAATGTTCTGACAACTAACTCTAGCACAAGATCACAACATAATGTCATAGCAATGATGTAATACAGATAAGGCATGACAATACATGTGTTTATGCCTGTGTTCAGGATAGCTTTTCTTCAGCCAATCAGTTCTATAACCCACAGTTGCTCAAAGAAAGAAAGAAGCTAGATTCCCCATTAAGTGTCATGGTCAACATAGAGAGGATACAGTAAAACTTTGGATAACAACCGCATTGTATAACACTAAAATTGGATAACGACCTGATATTTTTTGGGGGAAAATTGCATCACATAACATTAAAATCCCATGGGATAACGTCTGCTAAAGCCTGCATCTCTATGGATTTTTGACATTACCTGATGCATCCCATAGGATTTTAGCATTATCCGATGCATGCATCAGATAACGCTAAAAACTGAATAACACTAAGACTCGTGGAACCAAGTTTTAGCGTTATCTGAGGTATTACTGTACCTCCCTAAAAAAAAATTACATCCTCTTGACAAATTCCCATTTTCACCCTGAGAGGGGCAAAGCCCTTTCAGTCATACAACCTGACTTTAGAAATAATGCTAAAAGGTAAAATAAAATTTTCAGAGAAGTAACCCCTTTGGCTTCTGAAATAAATATCAATCTTTTAAAAACCTTTTCGTTGGGGGAAGCTCAGAGAGATAGAGTAGAATCAGAGGTCATTCCTATCTGGGGTGTCATAGAAATATGACTTCTAATCACATGGAAGATCTTAAAACAATGGGAATGCAACTGTTGGGTCCATTCTCCATTGACAAATGACCATAACTAGTTTATTTTCTGGCTCTTGGTTAGTAGAAGAGTGAGATGAAAAATAAAAGGGTGTTCAAAGTTCATTCTTCTTTGAATGGAAAGGGTGGTTTGTCACCTGTTGAAGAACATGTTAGTTGAAGGGTCCCAAGGTTGCAGCATGTGTTAATCCTGTACTGTGACAGATAAATGTGGAGGGGGTAGTGCAGATGACTACCATGCAAATCTCCTACAAGGGTCATTGCTAGGAAGGGTGCAGATATTTTTGCCCCACTAAAAGAGTTGGCAGTAATTCCTAGGGAGAGTGGCTTTTCCTGAGATATGCTATGTTGGGGTAACACATTTTACTGTATAGATTCCTGCCTGCCTGTCTCCTGTCTTGAAAGATATAAACAGGCTGTTTGAGCCTGTTAGGCTTTGAAATGCTTTTTTTGGTATTTTTATGATGTATATTGTTTCTATGATGACATGACATTCTGATTTATGTATTGTTGTAATATGCTACTATATTATATTATATTTTGTACTCTGTTACTTTATTTGAGCAGCAGAAGACGGTCCCGTCTTGAGGCTGAGGACGCCTGTCACCCCACCCCTGGACCTTGCTCTGGGAATTTTTCTATGTGGTTCTGAGTTTATTATTAGAGTACTGCATTGTGTTGTTGTATATTATTATGTGTTGTTTTTTTGTACACTGAATTTTGCATATTGTATTATTGTGTATTTACTTTGTATATTGTTGATTTATGTTGTGATTTTTGTGAGCCACCCTGAGTCAACATATGCTGAGTGGGCGGAATACCAATCGAATCAATCAATGTTTTCTGTGCATTTGGCATAAACATTCAATGCCCTATGTATGGCCAATCTTTACCGAGTCTTTTCTTTGGCAGAAAAAGGGCTGTGTGAAAGCTTTGCAAGGTTATATCTTAAGAGTGAAAGAGGAGCCCTGCATTCAGCTTGTGGAAGAAAGTTGGATCAATCCTGAGAGCCACAAGTAAAGCTCCATGAAGACTGACAGAGTAGCAAGTTCTCCCACTTCCTGGCCAGGTCAAGCATAATAAAGAATGTCTCCTCCCAAGTCAAAATTTTCTAAGTGGCAGCTTGTTAGTCTGTGCAAACATATTAGACAGAAAATAAAACAAAACTTAGATGGAAAATAAATGCAAAACGTGGCAAATTAAAGACTATCTGCTATATTTTAATGTTAATTTCCGTGGATCAAGTCTGAATAAGTGGACTGATCTATGAAAGCTAACATTAAAATATAGCAGTTAGTCTTCAAGATGCCACAATATTTTTGTCTTTCTTCTATTTCCTGTCTGATATCCTTCCAAGGCAACTTTCTCTTGGAGATGAAATGGAAGAGTTTAAATGGCACTTTGGTGCACTCTTCAAATACAAGAGGTCTCAGGAAGTGATATAAAGATTATCAAGGATAACCTGACTTTCAGATAACATGTTACTTGTTCAGATAACATGTTACAGTTCCCCAGGCCTATCAATTCACTCTTCAAAGTACAGGATTGGGATGGAGAAGGTCTTATTTTAATCAAACTCAGATGCTCCACTGACATTGGAGAGTGACACTTTGGAAAGCTAACTCTGAACACCAACCACATAAATTGGTAGGTAAGGCTGGAGCAGAGTTAATAAAAGAATTTTGGCTTTCATGCTCTCTCCTCCTGGAGAGGAAATACAGGTGATCCTCTGGCCACATGAAGAAGCTAAAGCATCGGTGACATTTGCCTTGATAACATGATACTTGGTGAGGAATCTTGCTGTTTTCTTGTTATAGGTGTTTTTGGACAAGTTAACAAGCAGCACCCTTCATACTCAGGGCATCTGACAATGTCGACAGATACAGGTTCTAGTTCCCTGTTGGATTGCTTTCGGCCCATTCATTTGTACTATCAGATCTATCTTTACATATTCTGTTGAGGTGGGCGTCAAACAACCTTTCACCTAGGACGGCAGACAGGCATCTTTCTCCTGAAGTGCCTCTGGATGTGTTTCTCCTTGCTTCTCATCTCAGCTTATTTTTCCTCCTTATTTATTATTACCAGAATATTATCACCTGCAATAACCATTAAGTGTGCTTGGAGGGCTAAGAGGGCAGTTCTAGATTCCAATCAATTGAAAGTTACCATGGCCGCAGCATATAAACTGACAGGTTGGCATTAAGTATAAATTGTATCTGACTGGTCTCTCTTCTGAGGACATCTTATGTTTGCCTGCCACTGGAGGGATTCTAAGACACTACCTAGCAGAAGGAGGGATAGAGTAACTGAGAGCATTATGACCTATGTAGGCTGTTGAAAGTGTGGTTACTGAGGAGGGCTGCATGGCTGGGGCTATAGGAGACCTAGGGTTAATTGTGCCAGGTTCTTTCCATGTAAATTTTGAAGAAATGTGTTAGGTTACTTCTTCTTTCCTATCAGTTAGGTAGGCTCCTGGGAATGTCAGCTTTAAGGCCATATGAAATCCCAACTATGTGGTATACATGATGTGCATATGCTGCACAAAAGACCAGGATCCCCAAGGAGTTAATAAAAAGGGCTTTCAGTTCATCCTTTGCAGTTTAAACAACTGTGGGAATAGAAAGATAGGTGAAGAGAACAGGTAAAAACCCAAAGGGGACTTTTAAAAGCAAAAACAGTATATACTGAGTGGGTGGTATATAAGTGCAAAAATTAAATTAAATTAAATTAAATTAACAAGATGGCTACCTTGAATGTCATACCCTGACATCAAACTCATGAAATACACAGTCTCCAGAAATAGGGATAGACCCAAGTCCCCTTTCTGTGAAACCAAAATTGCAATGCAAATTGAAATTTCAAGTCCTGTGGTACAGCAGCAGTTTGCAACATCCAAGGTTATCCTCATTGGACGCTAAGAGCATGCTGATAAAAGTAGCAGGATTAAGATAAATCTCAAATAAATCTACTGGAAGCAACAAAACAATGATATGATTTGGGATCACAGTTGATGTTATTGGTATATTTCATTCTCAATAGTTTCTGCTAGAATGTACAATTTGCAGGCTTTGGCCCACAATGCATATCTTTATTAAATTGCAGTATGAAGAACAGTATTTCTGATGTACATATCTTTAGCTACCGCAACAGCATAGGCCTTTAAAAAAATCACAGCATATTACTTACGGATCTACTGACACTTATTTAACTTTTGGCTTAAGGTAATACCTTACTTTATTATTACCTTTCTCCAGCTTAAGGTAAAACATATGTCAGAAGATAATATGATGATTAAACTCCACAATGCCAGGGGAAACTGCTTAATTATTCCACTTAGATTTAGTTTGAGGAGAACCTTAACAGAAAATGTACTCTTGGCTTCTAAAGATTAGTATCCTAATATATATCTGTACTTATATCACTGAATTTGTAGGTACGTGGCACTTGAAGACATCACCAATGATGTTTCACATTGGGCTGCTTTGTCTGTAATGCTAAAAGCATGGTCCAATGCTATGTGAATGATGCTGAATTTAGCATACATTTTCATCCTGTCCATCTTCCAAATAAATGTAAGGCAGTTTATATTACCTTCCTCATCCCCATTTGCATCACAAAAACTCCCACAAAACTGCAGAGTTGGAAAGAACTCTAACAATAATCTAATTCAACCATACCTCAGTGCAGAAGTTAATAGCTAAACCAGACCTACCAGTCATCCAATCTATACCTATAAAAAGAGGGGTTAACCATTGGGTTCGTTCAAAGGCTCTCGCACCAGGCCCAACCATCCCCGACCTAGCCTTCCGCACTCATCGTAACCCCTGCCTTCTCAGCGCCGCGGGGTTTTGGTTGTTGCCAGTGGGGCAGCAGCCCCATGAATGGGAACAAAGGGAAACAACTTCAATTCCCAACGTCCTCTGCGCCATGGTGCACCTCAGCCAATCAGGCTGAGAGGCGCAAGCAAACAGAACGTTGGGAACTGCGGCATGCCCAATTGAAATCGAGCCGCAGGAAAAAAAACGCCGCACGAACGCAAACAAAACAAACAAAACTCCAAGTCCCAGCGTCCTACGCGCTGTGAGCACTTCAGCCAATCAGGCTGAAGAGCACGAGCGCGCAGAACGCTGAGAAAGCCAGCGTGTGAAAAATAAAATTAAAATACGCCGGCCTCCCGCAACGGGAGCACAAGTCCACCGCAGCCGGACGTAGTGCCTCCCAGCCTCGAAAAACAAAAAGCCACTAAAAAACCACGGCGAGACACCCACCAGCCTTCTTTCCCGGAGCAACAGGGAGAAGAGGGACTCCCTCTCCTCCCCACTACCCCGCTGAAGACACGGCAAGAGCACCGCCAGCCTCAAGGTCAGTTGAGTCGGGGTGGAAAAAAATACCACCAGCAGGCAGCAGTTCGTCAGGGGAAGCACCCTCCCTGGCGACTGATTGGCTGCTGCCTTTGTACTTCCGACACCACTGTTTCGAGAACTAACACGAAACAGCAGTGGAGGTAATATAAAAGCAGCAGTCAGCAATCCGTAAGGAAGAGCACCACCCCTCACAGATCGCTGCCTGCCGATTTCCGGTTAGGTAAGCCAGGAGAAAAGGGAGACAATCATTGTCAGGCAGATAGCTCTTCTCTGCCTCCTTTTCACCCGACCTACCTAACGAACCTTACCAGGGGAAGAGCGGGCTGACTGCCGGCTCCTCCTTTCCCCCCATTGCTGCATCGAAACCAAAATTCGAAGCAGCAATGGGGAAAAGAGGAACCGACAGGCAGCCCATTTTTCACGCAAAAGTACACAACAACAACAAAACATTTACCCAAAACGCCAAACACCAAAAATAATAAAACACAAATAAATAAATAAACAAACACATTAACCAACAAAACAATAAAATCCACAAACAAAAACACCCAAAATACCATGAAACCACAGAAAAAACACCTAACTACAACACAAAAATACCTAACTCAAACAACAAAAATACCACAAATTAAACAAATTATCACAAAAGAAATCAGAAACATAAAAAACAACCAGAAATAAACAAAACAATTAAACACATCTAACCCCCCCAAAAAAACCCACAAAGGAAGAAACAGAAACACCTACCAGTCCAACACCAAAAAAACAAAACCCAGATAAAAAAATCCCAGAGAACTCACCAGCACGTCCTCCCTTCACAACTCCAGAACAGAAATGAAGAAACAAAGACTACTTACCAGAAGAAGCCCCACCTAGAGGCTGGGAGAGAAAAAACAAGTCAAACAAAAAGAGAATCCAACACTATTACTAACAGCCCCACCTAAAGGCCACAAGAGTAAAAACAAGTCAGAAAAATAAGAAATAAATCCAAATCACAAATAACTAATAAAATAGATCAAAAAAGTCACAAACCACAAATGCAAAACACACCCACCCAAACCACCCTTAACAAAAAACAACAACCCCAACCCCCCCAAATAAAAACTAGCACAAATATGCTAGTCTCTTATAAAAACCTCCAATGAAGAAGAGTCCACCACATTCCGAGGCAGCCCATTCCATCTTTGTTGTTTTCTACATGGTAACCATTCAGACACCTGAAGTTGGCTATTGCGCCATTTCCTAGTGGTCTTTTCTGGGCTAAAAATATGAAGTTCCCTTAAACTTTTCTTACTGTGCTTGCTTTCTAGACCTTTTATCATCTTAAGCATGAATGTTTCATTTTGTCAATGACCTTAAAATTGTATTACCTTCCAATGGTCTCCCACCGTGGGAAGGAATTTCTAATGGTTTCATTTCATTTTTGGTGAATTAAATAATCCAGCTAAATTCCTCAAGGCTTGAAGTTGGAATGGTTAAGAAACCAATCAGAATTTGTATTAAATATCGTAAGGAATCGCCTGAATTTTTTGAAGTACAGTAAACCCCCGGTTAACGTTTCTAGGTTTCCAACATCGAGTCGTTAACCGGGAAATGTCGTTGTCCAGGAGGCAGAAAAACGCTCACCCTCTGGAGGGGAAACCAGCCTAGTGCATCACCACAGTATTTTTTCTCCACCCATTTCGGCTTCTCCGTCAGCGTGGGTGCCTCTGTTAGGCTCCAGGGAGGCGATCCGCATTGTTTCTAACTCCCCACGACCCCCCCAACGCTCCAAGCCAGAACAGCGGGGAAACCTCTTTCATCAGCTTGAGGTTTTCCCTTGTAGCAGCGGGCGGGGTCGGGGCGGTGGTGGTCAGAAACAACATGGATCGCCTCCCTGAACCCTAACAGAGGCACCCGGGCTGCCAGAGAAGCCAAAATGGGTGAAAAAAGTTCCATGGTGACTGAATTTTTTTTACGCATTTTGGCTTCTCCTCCACCTCAGCCCCCCTGGGAGGCTCAAGAGACCCTATCCACGTTGTTTCTGACTGCCCGCAACCCCTCCAGGTGGTGCTATAAGTCAAAACAGCGGGGAAACCTCCTTCGTCAGCTGGAGGTTTTTTGTTGCAGCACTGCCCGGAGGGGTCACGGGGTGTCGGAAACAATGTGGATAGGGTCCCTTGAGCCTCTCAGAGGGGGCTGAGGTGGCGGAGAAGCTGAAATGAGTAAAAAAAGTTCTGTGGTGACTGATTTTTTTTACCCATTTCGGCTTCTCCGCTGCCTCAGCCCCCTCTGGGAGGCTTAAGGGACCCTATCCATGTTGTTTCTGACCATCCACGACCCCCCCCCCGCCCACTGTTGCAAGGGAAAACCTCAAGCTGACGCAGGAGGTTTCCCCACTGTTCTGGCTTGGAGCAGCTGGGTGGTGGTGGTGGTGGTCGGAAACAATGCGGATCGCCTCCCTGGAGTCTAACAGAGGCACCCGGGTTGCCTCTGCCCACCCCCAGAAAAAGGATGATGTGGTCTCCTACCTGTTGATGCTGGTTGGAGATGAAAGAATTGCCATCTTTGGGTCCCTGTGTCTGGCTCTCTGCCTACCCAGGAGTGTCTGGGAGGCTGGGAGGCCCTATCCCGCGCTGTTTCCACCTTCCTAGCACCTCCCTGGCCCACCCAACAGTTGAGAAAAGTTGCATCCACCATCTTATTTTTTTTATTTTTCAAGTGACAGCAGCTGCGTGGGGTGTTATGGGCTTAAAATTCTCCCACAGCCGCCACCACCACCCTGGCTCCTCTCCCCGGCCCAGCTTTGGGACCCGCGCACTTCTCCAGTATGTCCGGGGAGAGCAGCTTCAACTGTGCAAGGGGCTGGTGGCTACAAAGACCAGCCCTCACTGGACCCGCACTCTTCACCTGCCGCCACCCGAGGCCCCGCCTTGGTTCCCATCACTGCCTCTTCAGAGCCCCTGGCCCTTTTTCGAGGCTTGAGAAGACGAGGAGGAGGGAAGCAGAACGGATGAGGAGGACAATGTTGGACAAAGGGGCAGATGACCGAAACATCTGTCGCTGTTCCGGACCCCGTCCTTGCTCCCTGCCACTGCCTCTTTTGAGGAGGGTGGGGAGAGTTTAGCGGTGGAGGGGAAAAGGGGAGGATAAGAGGCATTGGCCTGGGGGAAGTTGCGCCCACCTGGGTCCCTCAGCAGCGTGAACTTTAAAAACCCGCCTCGCCAGCTCCTTCCCCAGCCCGGCATTGGCCGCGGGGAAGTTGAGCCCACTTGTATACTGTATTTTTCTGATCTGTACTTGTATATTATATATTTTTATTGCATTTGTTATGCTATATTTTTTTGTATATTGCTTATTTTTTTGTATATTGTACCATTGAATTTAGTATATATATTGACATTGTATTGTTTTCTGCTGCTGTCTGCTGTGCAGGCAGCACACTTCACTGTGAACCGCTTTGAGTCGCCTTCAGGCTGAGATAAAGCGGTATACAAATAAACTGATGATGATAATGATGATTTCTGGACGTGAATGTTGGCTGGGAGTATCTTGAGTGTGAGGTCAGCTTGGTGGAATACTGAAAGGACCCATAGTCAGGGGGTTTGGAGGTGCTGCATGAATGGAATGCTGGAAAGTTCTGGGCCTGTGCTGGAATGGATTGGCATGCTTGAAACAAAGAGGAGAGGAGAGTTAATTTCCTGAGATTTCTGCAGTGAATGATTGGGGGGCGGGGGAAGGGGGGAGAGAAGAGAAAGAAACTGAGACCAACAAGATAGAAAGGTGGACAACATTCTAACAAGGAATAGAACCCCCTCCAAAATGCTCTACCCAGTCCTAGAAGGTTCTGAGTTGTTCTGTAAATGCGCAGAATAGCCCATTGATATCTGTTCACAAAGACCATAAAGAAGAAATATGTAAAAAAACAAAACCGCACAAATGCACAAACCACGCAAGAAAAGGGAAACCTCTGGAACATGGCTAAATTATTTAAGAAATCCAATATTTCGGAATGCATATCACAATAAAAAATACTATGTCTACCCCATACAAAAGACTGCTAGGATAAATGGCTTCATACTGAACAGATTTTCACTGTATGAAATAACGAATGGCTGAATTATCTGAACAACAACAACAACAAACCCTCTGTGAATCTTCCTTTAAACTGGTTATTCCTTTGCAATACATAAATCTTCTTAGGCAGGGCTCTCTGCCATCTGTTTGTTGTTGGTTATTTTCAGAGCTCTGGGGGCCAGAGGAAACGGGACAAAAAATTACTGCTGCTAAACAGCAAGCCAGAATTTATAGCACAGTTTCAATGCTCAAAAGTAATTTTATTTCAGCCAGGCAGACAAAACACATAACCACATAACCCAAACACAGTATTTACCTGGGACAACTCCAGTGGGGAGGGAGAAGCAAGCTATTATCTAATGGCCTGTTCTATAGATTTTTTTCCCTTTTCAACAGGAGTAGAAGCATACTGCACCAGCAAACAAATAGCCTCTTGCCTAGCACTAAGAGAAGCAATTCTATTTTTTAAAAAACAAAATACACCTCTGATTAACACTTTTAAAATTCTTTTCCTTACACTTTCTGAAAACCGAATACTGTACAAAGTCATTATAAATAAGACAATTGGGAATACCTCTGTTAAATTGTTTTTAAGATATAAAAAAAGCATGCATAATGAGCTTTAGGACAATTTTAACTCTTAGAAAATAGCTCCCTAGGACTGATATTTGACATTCAAAAAGTTTGAAACATTTGGCTAGTGAAGCAAGGGACTCACAGAAATTTCAATGTGTTGATCTCCAGATAGTGTTTGACACCCATCAGTCCCATCCACCAAGGCCAAAAATGAGGAATAATCTACAAGACCACACATTTCTCTATCCTTGGCTTAGACTTTTGAGTCTTGCTATGATGCACATCAATTTCAGACTGTACACCCATGTTGCACTCTGAAGTCTTGCTTCAAGACTATAAGGGTCTAAAATATAACCTCTGTGTTCTTCAGTAAGTTGGGCTGTTACTATAAAACAGGTTGGAATCAGATATATTTTTATTAACAGGGGAAAAAAAATGGCCTTGTGGTTTGCACCAAGTTCTACTACATTCTTAAAATATTGCTCTCTCTCTCTTAAATGAACACACTCATGAAAATCGGTGGCCTTTACTATGGATTTATTGTCTTCTGCAAAAATTCTTTTTGGAATCAATTTGTTCTCAGAAACCCAGTTAAAATCAATGATTTGAGGGTATGGTTTAATTGTTGTTGCCCTCCCTCCCAGAAATACACAAAACCACTACCAGTAATTCAGGACAATCTAGTTACTATGCAAATGTGCATTACTGAGATATCAAAGTATGATAAATTTGGAAGGAAATCTATGGTTGGAAGGAGATTTGTAGATATGGAGTCCAAGTCTGAGTACTAAAATTAGAATTTAAATCAGGGGGGAACAATATGCAGTTCCTCCAAACATCCCCTGGAATCGTCAGTTCCCAAAACCCTGCAAATTTAAATTTTAGTGTTTTTTTAAGGGATGCCTTTTTATGCCTACTTCTGTATGGGAAACAATTCTACCATGTTTTAAGGGCCCTCTGGAACCTCTCATATTAAAAAAATAAAAAATGTGTGGGTATGGGAGGGTGCGTCATTTTAATTATTAAAACCCCACTACAGCAACTTTTACAGCAAAGATCCACTGTACTAATTTAAAGGCGAGGAAGCAGGAAAACTAGGCTTTTTGGATCACCCATTCACCTTTAGCCTACACTTTGGAATTGTAGCTGACAGGTTGCTAGCAAATCTAAAAAAATCGCCCTTGGCCCTGCCCAGATTGCTCACCCTGATTTAAGTAATCCACAGAGAAACAAATACTCTGGCTTGGAACTCCTACAGGAATAAGCAAAGAAATACGTGCAAAAACCATCTGATTAATGTTATCAGAAATGTTGATATTTTTTTTGTCAAT
This sequence comes from Bradypodion pumilum, assembly GCA_035047305.1. NCBI lineage: Eukaryota > Metazoa > Chordata > Lepidosauria > Squamata > Chamaeleonidae > Bradypodion > Bradypodion pumilum. Next base: position 98,737,890 of record JAWDJD010000001.1, read on the forward strand.
GCAAACTAACAAATACAAGAAATGGAACTTCCAGACGATGGTACTTCATTCTGAATACCCAAAAGAAGTTAGTGATATTCTGGTAATTTTCTGGCTGTATTCCCAATCTGAGTAACTGTCTATTTTAATCTAGAATCCTTTTTGACTGCAATCACACCAGCTACAAAAACCTTTGTACGTTATCAGTAAAAGTTTCCGTTCAGTCCAGTTAGCTTTCAAACACGTCCCAGACTTTCATGAAATGACTGAAGAAGAGCTAAAGATGTCACAGAAATACATCAAGGATTGGTCACAGCAACTGGAATCTCTTGAATTCTTACAGTGCTACTACAGAGTAAAAAGCCAGTTAAGTGACATCCATGGCAAAAGCCTTTCCACCATTTAAAGATCTCTGTCTTCCCAAAGGCAGCGGCTCCTGAAAGGTTACCAAGGATTACCTGTGGAACTGTTCACCATGTTAGGTGCCATGCTGTAAGGAGGAGCTTGAGGGTTGATCAGGCTTGAGTTGCTGTTCATTGGCTGGCTGTAGGGAGAGCTGGATCCCATAACGCTGCTCTGATTGACGACAGGAAAACTGCCTTGCCTAAGTGACGAGAAAGCACACACACATGCACAAGCTCTTATTATGGTTCTTATTGCACAGGACACTTTGGTTAGTGACAAAATCCATACTTCAGTATTCACAAATCTTAAAGAAGAGGTAGCCAATTAGTCTTTGCTGGCACGGGAAGGAAAGCTACTCGGTGGCAAATTTTTAAAACAACAACAACCAGAATTAGTATTTAACTCATTTTACAGAATTCAAGCTACAGTCATGCGGGCACTTTGACCGAAACATATGTTAATTTAAAATGGACACAGCCTAACATTATTTGAAAGAAGTTGAAGCTGCTGCATGGCCAACATGTACGAAGCAGTGGAAGCACACAACAGAGAAAGGGACACTTGCTGTTGGTATTGCAGGGAAACGTAGCTCTCTAAAGACATTCTTTTGATCTGAAGCTACCAAAAAAAAAAAAAAAGCCCTAACAAAACCCGCTAATAGAAAAACCTGAAAGGAAAAGAAAAAAGGTACACAAATAAAATAGAGCTACTGTACAGTATATGCTTTAGGTAAGCAGTTTAAAATGTATGTTTGCCAAGCTTTTAGAAAAAGCATTCTGGTAAAGGATAATACAAATACAAATACCAATCTTCACTCTAGCTATACCACATGGACTCTTGCTGACTCAGTAACAGGTTAATATGAAGTGGCTTTAATGCAGCTTTTGACTGAAATCAAATGAATACAGCTCCTTGCCTTTGTCCTTGCCCCAAAGCTGGTGCGGCACATGATAATAGGGCTAATATATATGTGTCTGCACAATGTGTTTGTGTGTCTGTGAGTCCGTGCATGTGTGTGTATTGTAATAGAAGTGGCCTCTGGCAACAAGAGAACTATGGTAAAACATCCAATCTCTGATAGAAATGATCAGAGGTGGCAGTTGCATCAATCGGCTGTTTCTCTAAACACATATTTTATTCTGACTACAAGGAGTTTCTAGCCATTCTCAAATGTCTGAACGGACTTTGTGCCTAAAGGAGCATCAATGGCCCAGTTTTCAGTAAGTACATATTTAGGACAGGATGTCAGCTTTTCATAGCATGTCTCTTAAATCAGTGAAAATATCCTGTTCTAGTTTCCCTCAGAATAATTCCATTTGGAATGAATTAAACTGAACTAAATTCTGGAATGGTCAGAAATGTTTTGCTGACTAAATCAGACGCCGCTGCCCCTTCCTGCCCAAATCAAGGTGCACAGAACTTGAAAAAAGCCAATTTATATTTAACAGAACATCCCACAAGCCCCTCTTCACCCCAACCTTAAAAAAATATAATAACAACAAATAACAAACATCTCATGATTTACACGATTTCCTTTCTAAGGTGGCTGTCTCTGCCTAACGTTAGGGCTGGCTCCGACTGCAGTGCTCAATGTTACTTTATTACAGTGTGATCTGTGTGAGATAACATAGTTTTGGAAGACAACTGATGTTACCTTTTGTTGCAATTCAATGTTCAGTAGTAGGCAGAAAAATATTTTCATTATTTATATTAACTCCGTTTTTAATGTATGAAAGAGGCAAATTTGTCAAGACTAATTAATTTTTTCTTCGTACTTGGTATTAACAGTGCTTTTTGTCCTTTGCTCTGTGGAAAACAAACTTTTCTCTATTTCTGTTACGAGACTAAGAAGTTCTTCTTGATATGAAGGAGATATGAAGGAGTCAACTGACGTAGTGTCACTCTTGTGATGATCTGTGTGTGTGCATGCACACACACAGTGGAACCCCACTTTATGGATGCCTCGCCTAACGGAACTCACTATATGGAAAGAAATCTTGGGAAAATGACGCCTCAGCTTACGTATTTTTTTCATCATACGATAAGATTTTTTGGGTTTTCAAACAGCATGCTCGGCTCCACCGTGTGGCTGCCAGGGCAGCTTGAGACTTCCTGGTTTCAGGGGGAGTTTTTTGGAATTCTTTGCAACTTTTTAGCTGCATTTCAGCAACTTAAAAGCAGCGATTGGGCACTTTTGGGTGCGGGGGGGGAGCAAACAGCTGATCAGAAGGCATATTACAAGAGCTAGCCACTAGACATCACTGTCAGAAGTGCTTAAAATGCATTGAAAACCAATAAATCCCTTCCGAAGATCAGGAAAAAGAGCCAAAAAAGTATTTTATCTGTTCAAATCTCTATAAAGTGGCAAAAATGCAGTGAAAAATTCCAAAGTGCACTTTAAGAAGAGTTTTGAACAGAAAAAAATACGTTTTTTTGGGGGGTTTTTTGACCTCTGGAACAGAATAATTGGTTTTCAATGCATTCCTATGGGAAACTGCGCTTCACGGCAAGGAAAAATTTCGATAAGGAACAACCTGCAGAACGGATTAATTCCATCAAGCGGGGTTTTACTGTATACACACACACCACCATCATCATCATATATACGATATTTAAAATGTACGGTCATGCAATTCTCCAAAGGAAAATGGCAAAATGGGGAAATTAGTAAGGCAACAACTTGAATGGTTTTAGTGAAATCAACCTTTTTAAATGTAAATATTGTACCTTTGAAAAATTGTTCTAAAAATATGGTCAAAACTGCTAGGTAGCACAAGTCAAGGCAGTAGAACTCTTCTACCCTTTTTAGCAGCATGCTCGTTCTGCATTGTTACTTGTTAGAACATGTCTTTTACAAAATAACTGTACATCCCAGCAGCTCTTCACAGTCTATGTGGTTAAGAATGGTGACACATAAGGAAAAAAGAAAGGACACTAGGAACTGTATTTTCTCGGGTGCAGCCCATTCCTTTTGGAACAAGATAGCAACAGAGGTTCATCAGGTGCCTTCTCTCTTAGTTTTTAAGAAATGAGTAGAAACATAATTATTTAAATCTGCTTTTTATTAGCGCTTCTATCTGAGATGCTCAAAGTTGTTTTAATTTGTTTAGTTTATTTAATGTTAGGCTTGCTAGTAAGAGAGATTTAGATATTTTAGGATATTTATTATCTATTTATTTGATTTTTTAATTGTAAAATAGATAGATAGATAGACAGACAGCTTTATTTTTATATGCAGAGTAGAAAGTGCAGTAAAAGCCAAAATGCAAAACCACATGAAAAATACTATTTTAAAATATTGGTTGTCAACATTTGTTAAATTAATCTTGTATAAATTCACAGCAAATTAGTTTAATGAGGTTCTTAAACATAACAACAAATCATAGTTCGTCAAGTTGCTTTGTGAGATAAATAAATCACAGTTCAACTATCAGGACAAAATGATAAATAGCATTTGCCATATCACCTATCATGCAGAACACCTACAATTTCATCTGATTTGGAAGAGTTTAAGCAGAGTTGGGTCCAGTTAGGACTTGATTAGGAGAACACCAAAGGAATACCGGGGACTTCAAACCATCAATGGTCTGTACAAATACAAGACAGCTTCCTATGTTCCTTGCATTTGGGTGAAAACTAGTACTGGAAGTTATTAGTGACTACATGTTCTGTTTGTACAGTCCCTCTGTAAATATATCTTCTTAGTATATAGCAAAATGTTTTGATAAATATGTATTTATTTGAATGTGCCAAGAGAATGGGAAGGCCTTCCATTAGTCTGGTATCATAAAAAGTTAAGAGGATCTCTTTCCAGTATGAAATAATCTATGATTATTTAATATTGACTCCCCCATCCCAAGAACGCTCCTTTGTAGGCTTCTATGTAGGCACAAAGTCTATCTATTTGGTGGTATTATTTTGATAACTAAGAGAATGGAAGTACATAACAAAGAAAAAGGATCCAGAGTTAGATTACCTGTGCACACAGTATCACATGCAGTTTCTTTCATGAGAAACTAAAGGTTCATGCAGTATTTAACAAAACTATGAAAGAGCCTATCTAGAAGTGATTAAATAATTTTGTCAACTGTCTTATGCCAGTCTTGGATGGTCCACCATTTTAGGTAAAGGTAAAGGCCGCCCTTGCTCAAAAGCCAATCGTATCCGACTCTAGGGTTCAGTGCTCATCTCTGTTTATAGCCAAAGAACCAGTGCTGTCTGCATCTGCAGACGTTTCCGTGGACACATGGCAGGCATGCCTCAACACCAGAGGGCACGGGATGCTGATTACCTTTCCACTGAAGTGGTGCCTATTTATCTACTTGCAATTTTTTGCTTTCAAACTGCTAGGTTGGCAGGAGCTGGGGCAGACAGGAGCTCACTCCGTCGTGCAGTACTCGGGAATCGAACTCCGATCTTCCAGTCATCGAGTTCAGTGTCTTAACCACTTGAGCCACCATAGTCTTAAACCATCTTAAACAATTGCTAAACAGATTTTTAAAATGTATGAAAATTTCAAACTTAAACTTAATTACATCAGCAAGTTCTATGGCACCTTTAACAAAACAACAAAAATAACAACAGCAAAGTGACACAATCCATGAAAATTTAAACAAGTTAGTCTTTTCATGTGCATAGATGGCTCTTACAGTGATATAATACAGGTCACACTTACCTTACTTCCCTGACATCATCACCGCAAAGGTCCAGAGAACGAGAGTGGGTCCTGCGCCCCACAAACACCAACAAAAAACTCCAAGTCCCAGTGTCCTCTGCGGCACACCACAGCCAATCAGGCAGGACATCCCGAGTGCGGAGGAGGCGGGACAGCCAGCGCGTGAATGCTGAAGCCAATGGCCGCATTGCGTGCGTGCGCGCACTACAGCTGAGGACCTGACGTGGCTGGGCAAGGCGCCGCCGTCAACGCTGCCTCTGCCCTGCCGCCCCTTCCGCCCTCAGCACCACCACCTGAAACAGTGGAGGGGAAATGGCAAGGGCGAGAGGCAGGTATCCATCAGGGAAGGCACGCTCCCTGGTGGATTGCTGGCTGCCGCTTGTGCATTTTCCTCTCCGCTGTTTTGAGGGCTGTCCTCAAAACAGCAGAGGGGGAAATGCAAAGGCGCCAGGCAGAGATCTGCCAGGGAAGGCACCTCCCCTGACGGATACCTGCCTCTCGCCCTTGCCGTCTTTGGCTGTCCCCTTCTTCCTTTGCCGTCAACCTTCCCCAACATCAACGCTTACTCAAGTGAATCCTCTCTTCCAAATTAAGCCACTCCTCCAAAACCATCCCACCACCAACACAAAATCAATACCTGCCCGGCAAGGCCGGGCAATCAGCTAGTACAAACATAAAATAAAGGAGGATGCTTGTATTACAGGTTCCCATTAGATTAGAGTGTAATTAGTAAAACTTACTGACATGGTTGGAGAACAATTTATGGCAGAGTTGGGGAGGCATAGCACTTTGGATGTTGTTGGACTGCAACTCCATGAATCCATCACAACCGAACATGCAAGTTAACAGTTCAGCAACACCTAAAAGCTTTGGTTGCTCACCTTCATCTATAGCTGTGGTTTTCAATGTGGGGTACATGTCCCATGGGGGGGGGGATTCAATAATAAGTTATTAACAGTCAATGGCCTTTTAGGCTTCCTCCACGTGAATAGGAGTTCACTTTTTGAATAATAAGAATTATATGTCATGGGGGGGGGGGGCATCAGGATTTTAGAGATGCTTAGGGCATGGCCAAAAAAAAAAAAAAGGTTGGGAACCAATGGTCTATATTAACATAATTAACATAATGGAACATAAAGGAAAATGAACAGTGATCTGTTTCTCTGAAACATATAGTTTGTAACTCTGAATAACTAACACAAAATTAATCTTACTTTTCTAATTTACCCAAGAGAAAATATATTGCTTTAAGAGCCAGCTGTGCCTTAGTAACAGGGGCTTGCTTCATACCAGGGTTGCATTTGAAAATGTATGGAAACTTATGTTGGCCCAGAATAGCTGTAACCAGACTGCTGACCAAGGCCAGCAGGTGGTATACACTCTTCCCATTGTATTTTCACAACAGCTGTGTGAGTAAAATGAGAGATTATGCTCGATCCAAGAACATTGAATAAACTTCAAGGGCAGGGCACAAACAATAACAATGAGTAGGCTTGGACATGGCTTCTCAAGAATAACTATAATGATTCTACCTTGCTGATTCTCTTTTGCATTACTTTGGCCTTTGGCAACATCTTATTTAGAAATAGCTACACAAGCTACCTTCCACAACGTGTAAATATGTTCCCCACTGTACTGAAGGAAATCTTTCCAGATACAAACACATCACATCAGAGAAAAAACAAAACCAAAAATGTTGTAGTACTTTGAAGACTAACTGTTATAATTGAATGTTAGCTTTTGTGGATGAAGTCCACTTCGGTGCCTGGCGAAGTGGATTTGATCCATGAAAGCTAACATTAAATTATAACAGTCTTCAAAGTGCTACAATGTTTTTGTTTTATTTATTCTTTGATATGCTTGAAACACAGATTAACACGGCTACTATTCCAAAAACAACAACAACATATCACAGAGTCCTATTCCATCTATAGATAGAGATTTATTTATACCCGCCCTCCTGGTGCAAGCACCATTCAGGGTGGCTTACAACATATAAAAAACTAACAATCTTAACCTATAAAACCAAGTGTTCACCGTTGGAATTGGCTATGGGCTGCTGTGCGTCGCCCTACTTACCCGTTCCCTCCCTTCGAGAGCACGGGCGAATTCCCTACGCAGGTCAACGAAGGATTAAAAAAATCGCGATTGGGGCATCAGCCCCACTAACGGCAAGAAACGTAAAGAACTTCAGTCCCGAAAGTCCTTGCGCCGCGCCGCGCCAGAGCCAATCAGGCTGAGAGGCTCTCGCACTGAGCAGCGTTCGAACACGCGCCGCAGCCAATCAAAAGAAAAGGATTTTAAAAAAACGCAGCACAAACACAAAGCACCAACACATTACTACAAGCCCCAGCGTCCTGCGTGCAATGTGCGAGCAGAATGAGGAGGCAGCCGGCGCGAAAAAACAAAACTAAAAAAACCCCGCCTCCACAACCATTCAACCCCACGGGCGAGCCAGCATGGCCCGTGGGGGGGGGGGAACCCGCCGCCGCTACTCTTCCGTTCAAAGGGCCGGCGCACGAAAAATAAAAGTTAAAAAAAAGCCCACCGCCGAGCCAGCATGGCCCGTGGGGGAAACCCCCCCCCACCGCCACCATGGCCCTTCCGATCGAAGGGCCAGCCGGCGGGCCAAAAAAACGAGAAACAAACAAAAAAATAATGCACCCCCGGCCGCCGCTGCCCTTCCCTTCGAAGGGCCAGCCACAGCACCAAAACTTAAAGCAAACAACCCACCCACCCACCCCCCGCAACTGCCCTTCTTTCCCACCGGGCCAGCCAGTATGGCCCGCGGGAAAAAAGAATGAACACCCCACTGCCTCTGCCCTTCCTTCCCATGGGCCAGCAAGTATGGCCCGTGGGAAAGAAAGCCTCCCCGCAAATGCCTATCCTTCCCACGGGCCATCCAGCATGGCCCATGGGGAAAAAAAACATCCCCGCAATTGGCCTTCCTTCCCACGGGCCATCCAGCATGGCCTGCGAGAAAGAAAGCCACCCCCCCACACACACACACTTGAAAAAACACAAACAATCTCAAAACAAAACCATTCAAAAACACACCAAAACCAAAACAATAAACACACAAACAGCCAAATATGAGGAAGATAAACACACACATACACCCCCCAAAAAGAATCAACCCCCAACCCCTCCCCCCAAAAAAACCCCCACATACCTTACAAAAAGACGTCTTCCTACTACGAGAACCAGAACACAAATGAGAAAGAGGAAACTTACAGCTCAAAAGCTCAACACCACCACCCAGCGGCCAAAACAGAAACAACATTCTACAATATTTAAAACATAATAATTCTACATTTAATAACATAATTTATACAAACATTCAAAAAAAAAACCACACTAATCTCAAAAATTACCAAAATAAAGCAACTTTTCACTATGAAAAACCAAAACAAAAAAAAGAACATTTTAAAAAACAAAATTAAATTTAAAAATAAATAATATTATTAAAAAAAAAATACACCACCATTTAAAACAGCACATCACCATTGCTTCAACAAATAAACGAAAGCCTTTAGTATCCAACACGATAGGACACACTCCCTCAGACAGCTTTGGGGGCCGGATGGCCATTTTGCCCTTCCTCCACCACATGGCACTTCCACGTGTGGTGCAGGAGTGTTTATTAAAAAAAACCCCAAAAAGGCATTGTTTTATTTTAAAAAAAACCCCAAAAAAAGCCCGGCATCGCCGGGCAACCCATGCTAGTACAATATAAAAAATTAACAATATAACGTGCAATAAATATAAAAAATACAAAAATACAATATACAGTAAGCAAAAAAATCAATGTACAATAATACAATACAATAAGTATAAATCTATACTCATTGTATGACCATAGCAACCTCTTGAGATCTAGAACAAGACCAATCTTTTATTTTATTTTTATTTTTGGTATTTGCGTAGGACAGCACTTTAAAGAACAATATTATGGCTGGTGTAGCACTAACAGCAAGCCAAATCTATTATTATCATTAACACCCAAATGACTTTTTGGTATTTAAAGAAATGGAGACAAAGGATGAAAACAAACCCTAATACTGGTATGATGGAAAGGCCAGACAGCATGGCAGAGAACTCAAATAGGTTTGGACATGCCTGATCATTACAGATCAGATAAAATAAACTGTCCAATTTTAAAACAAAAGGCCAGGTGCAAAATGTAAGTTGGTCATGGTCAGTTTGGCAAGGAAGTGAGAAGATCCTCAGTAGAGAATAGCTATAATAAGACAGAGCATGAAGTATATGAAATTGTAAGGAAAGGGCCATGAGAGCCCTATAGCAAACTAAGGTAAGATGTGGCATTGTACAACGCATGTTGAATGTATATAAAGCTCAAGGATGCAAGATGAGCTTAAAAGTTCATTTCTTACACTCCCACGTTGACTATTTTCCTGAAAACTTGGGAGCCTACAGTGAAGAGGAGGGTGAAAGATTTCACTAGGATGTGCGTGATATCGAGAGACGCTACCAAGGAAGATGGAATGTCAATATGCTAGCTGACTACTGTTGTATGCTCAAACGGGAAACAGAAAATGGAAAGCAAAAGCACGTTCGGAGGAGCATAAAAGAGAAGAAGAAAAGGCTTCACAGACAAAAAGAGTGAACACAGAATATTAAGTGTCCGCCCGTCCAACCAGAGCGGATCGGAGGGGCTCCCTAATTGTTCCATCTGCCAGAGGGGCCCGTCTCTCTGGTACAAGAAGGAGGGCCTTTTCCGTGTCCGCACCGGCCTTGTGGAACCTCCTGCCTGTAGAGTTGCGGGAGCAGATGGAGCTGCTACCTTTCAGAAAAGACCTAAAAACCTGGTTGGCGGGGCAGGTGTGGGGCCCAGATGGAAGAGTGGCCCCTGCCTGTTGGCTTATAAATTAAGCCCCCATTTCTTTTAATTGTCAATGAAGGCAGTTTTTTAATGTGGGTTTTCAAGAGGAATGGGGTAGGTGGGTGGGTATGTTGGGTTTTAATTGGTTGTATTGTTTTATGTGTGTTTTAACTTGTTGTGAGCCGCCCAGAGTCGGGTTTACCTGATTGGGCGGCATTTAAATTTGAATATAAATAAATAAATACATAAATAAATATTATGAAGAAATTGTTTATTTAATTATAAGAAATAATATGTTTAGCTCATTGTAATAAAATAGTGATTTTTCTCATCACTCATGCTTTTTTAATGCAAAACCTTCATATTTTGCAAATAACTGAACCTGATGGGGGAAAATCAAGGTCATTTTTGGATTCAGCACACTAGAAAACATTTTGTGTGTGTATGTGTGTGTGTGTATATATCTGTGTGTGTGTAAGGCAGCAGCCAGGATGCAGTACATGGAGGAATTTAATTTTTTCTTTCTGATCGTATGTTTTTCTTGGTTTGAACAGAATGATAACTGAATGTGACAAACTGTGCTACATCCATTCTACAGTATGAAGTAGAGTCCATTAAGCACTGAGCTGAGATCACCAGAATCATTTTGATTAACCTCCAGGCTGCTAAACACCAATAAATATGCTGCACAACAACCACAAAATGTGTTTATATATGCTTAAGGTCATAGCATCATTTGCTGGTTACCGGAGTTAAGTGAAAAGAAGAAGGAAAGAAAATATGCTTCTGTCACTGCTGTTTTCACTGAAGGGCAGTTTGTTCCTATTACTTATGAGTTACCCTGAAAACCCTTTCAGTTTGTCCCCTGCAACTTAAACTCTGTGTGTGAGACTAAATTAAGATTAGTTGCTGAATTGTTCAAAACCAGTTTCTAAACCTGTTGTGGCATTTACAGATTAAAGCCTATCCATTCAACTGTAGAACAAATTCAATGAGCTACATGCAAGACTTGAAAGATGTAAATAGGGAAGATAATGTTGTGGTTAAATTTAAATCAGTGGGAGTTTTCTGAGTACTGAAATCAAGTAGTTGACCTTAGATTATTTAACACCAGCAATCAGCCTTAATAATGTAGGGAAAACAAAAAACTAGACTGAATAGGATACAAACATTGCTAGTCATTCAAAGGAATTAATAAGTTTTTGCTGCTTAAAATGCAGTTGAAAAAATGGTGTCAAACACATTAGTGAGTTACAGGAAGCAACATGGTCGTGCCCATTCCTAGACTGTGAGGAAAAAAGAGGAGGACAAACCTTTTGCACTAAAACTGACTTATAACTGAAATACAGAAAGAAAGGAGTGTTTGAATCTTTGCCCATGGGTCATTTCCCTGTTCCAGGACGCCTCCTCTAGTTTTGAAAGATGGTGTTTCTCCTACTTACCTCCACTAGAAAAAGCCTGCCTTATTTTAAAAGAATTGATACATTCTCTTTATACATTAATTTCTTTCATTTATTGAAGAACTGTACTTATAACCTGCTCTACATCAACAGGTCCACATTGGAATACAAACAGTTAATGGATCCCAATACAATTCAAATCTCAAATTAATAAACACTAAAAGAATTCCCGTATTCTAAACAGAAGACTATTTATACATGACATGTAATTTGTGCCTTACTCAGAATAGCAACTTCACCTCAAATGACAACAGATCTTTGGCATGCTACTGAGATAATTCTCGTACCTGCCTTGCTATAGTTGCTGCTGTTCATGCTGACTTCCAGTGATCTCACACGTTTATGTTAGCATAAAAAGTCACTTTTTTCTTTTAAGGAGCCTAAATGTATGTAAGGCAGGAGTTCGCAACCTATGACCCATGGGCTGGCCCCAGTCCATGCTGCCATTCCATGCGGCCTGCTGCCCTTGTTCCTACCACTGCCACTGGAAGCGGCGAAAACAAAGAAAACAGCTGAAAACGTGCCACCCTTGCTCCTGCTGCTGCCACTGCCAGAAGTGGTGGAAACAGCAGGAAACGCGCTGTAAATGCATTTAGGACAGCTGTGGACACATTTACAGCAGTGTTTATGGCGGGGGCAACCACGTGTCTGGCTCGCTCAGCTGTCTGAGGGGGCGTGGTATGGCCCACGGCACGAAAAGGTTGAGAACCCCTGATATAAGGTGTCTGGCGAAGTTATCCGGCTATGGAAATAGAGTACACCATACTGCCAGTGACTCAATGCCGAGTGTCAGTGGGCGGTTACATAACCTGACCACCCTGAGGACTAACGGCTTGGGTGCTGAAGTCCACAGGGAAGGGTGATGGTCCCCAAGTAGATCAAATCACACTTGAATCCATCTTGATGGAGGGCAGCAGTTTCATCAATACTGGCTTGGGGCTGATGAGGACTTTGCGTGCCAAAAGGGCTCAGAACCAGAAAGTGACTCGTGGAACTGGATCAATGGTACAGGTGTCATGCTGCAATGCGTAAGGCAGATGAAAGGCCACTGCATTATATTCTCAGGACAGTCTTCATGGCTGATTGCCCTGAGGATCACCAATATTCGGATTCAGATACAGCAGAACAACAAGAAATGTATATAAGAAGACCTGGCTCTGTGTGAAGGAGCTCTGTTGACATCCTTCTCGACATCAGAGCTGCCTCCTCAAAGATCCAGTACAGCCAGAGCTGCTCATTATTCTGCTGTTACAGGGGCTCCCAAACTGCTGGCATACCAAATAACACACTACAGTATTTTGTCTGTGCTACTAGGTTGTTCATAACTGTGTTCACACGCAGCACTGATTCTACCATACAGGTTTATACTTATTAACTATCCTACTGCTCTAGCTCTTTAGCTTATGGCAGTTTCAACCCAGAATAGACTGCAGCCTCTCAAAAGGGTCACCAGTGGTCACATTTTAAACAGTTAAGAAGAAAAAAACCACACAAGCTGTTGTCAAGTGGCAGGGGCAGCATCTTGATTACAACCCATGACACTGTCTGTTGCGCGACACTTACAAATCACTGCACTGCCCAAATTGGCCTGCACTTTATCTCTGCCAAGTCTGCCAGAACGACAATATTTCCTTTCTCTTTTAAATGTCAAAGTATGATTTGAAGGGTTGTTATTTAAACACACTGACCTGTAGAATAACCAAAAGTACTTTATTTAAATCTGTCTTGAGCTGGGTCTAGCCATAAAAAGCTTATAATCTGTCATACTTTAACATCAAATAGGATATTATAATGAGAGTAATTCAGAGGTGAAATCTACAAACATTTTCCTGTTGAGTTTTTTTTTTAAAAAAACAGTCTTTCACGTATATAATTTTATTATGGCTTTTTCTCCTTGCCACAATAAGGGCTGAAACTGACTGCTGTCAAGGAAAGCAGTACAGCGTGAGATTTTAAGATTTTGTGAGTGTATCTACATGAGGCAGAGGGATGAAAGCGTTCTTCTAACTGTAGAAACTGTCAAGAAAGTGACTACAGTTTCTACAATTAAAAAAACTAGTTTTAATAAATATCGGAATTGATAGGAACACAAGCAAACAGGAACACTGAACTAGAGTTAACTGAGTACTGCAAGGTTCATGCGACTCTCCTGCATACAAGGAGATATGTAGGAGATACATAGGAAATACAGTAATATTTTCTTTTCTGCCTTGCGTGTTCTGTTTTCAACTGTTTTACTTTGCAGTCCTTTACCTGAAAATGCTGGGATCACCACCTGGAGCTTATGGATAGAAAACATCCATTCTTTATTATTCCACTGATGCTACAGAGGAGATAGCTGGCATGCACATCTGTCTACACCTATAGGACTTCCTTTCCATTGGCATGAGATCCTTAAGGGCATCTGTATGTTTCCTGGAACCTCCTGTATTAGGAGAGCATCACTGTACATGAGGACTCGTTTGCTTGATTGATTGGAAATGGGTTTGAATTGTAGACTGCATTACTACGTTATGCAATTAATAATAGGTGGAATAATTTGTTTCCTGAGCTCTGCCAAGAGCCCTCTCTGAATATATTCAAGTATCCCTTAAAGACTGAGCTGTATAAATGCTGCCATGGGGGAAAGATTTTATTATATGTATTTTAAGTTTTTTTTAAAAAAAAATACAGTAAAACCTTACATAAAGAGCGCCTTGCTTAGAGACTACCTCGCTTAAAGAGCAGAATTTTCTCTAAATGGTCGCCTCGCTTAACAACTAAAACCAACCAAAAACTCGCTTAACAACTAAATCGGGGTTCGGAATCTCCCCCGCCAGAAGTCACAATTGGTCACTTACAATGGTGTTTCGCTTAAAGAGCAACCTCGTGGAACACATTATGCTCTTTAAGCGAGGTACCACTGTTTTGTGAATCACCTTGAGCGGGAATTTCCTCATGGATAGAAATAGAAATTTACATGTATATATCACCTCATAGTGCTTAGTGCACTCTCTGGGTGGTTCACAAGTTAGTTAGTATCCCCCCCAACATGCTGGGTACTCATTTTACTGAACTCAAGAGAATGGAAGGCTGAGTCAACCCTGATCCTGGTCAAGATTGAACTCACAACATTTTGGCTGCAGTACAGCAGTTTAACCACTGTGCCACCAGGGTTCCTAGGAAATTTTAAAATGTATTTAAGGAATGAATGAATGAATGAATAAAATAAATAATAACAGTGTGCCATCAAGTTAATTCTGTCCTATGGCAACTCTTTCCAGAGTTTTCCAGGTGAAAAGCACTCAGAGGAGGTATACCATTCTCTTCTTCTGGGGGCATCCTGGGACTGTGCAGCTTGCCTAGGGCCATACAGGCTGGCCTCTCCCAGGAGAAATGAACTTCCAACCTCTGGTTCCACAGTTAGGTACTTAAACCACTGAGCTAGTCAGCCAGTTATGATATGCAATACTAATGACTCAAAAACCCAAGTTAGAGTTACTTCAGCATTCATTTAAATAAAATTTACCTGAAGCAGGTTGCTTAGTGACTGTACTTGGAAGACCAAAGTCAAATATGCTTTGATATGTTGTTATAATGAAAAAACAGTGCACAGTAGCTCTTTTCAGCTTACTGCTGAGAAGCCAAGCACACAAGCTATTATCTTGTACCAAAAGCAGTATGTGTGTGCACGTGCATATCTTTTGGTATCTGTGTTTCAAGGTCCATTGTTGTACATGAGTAGGTCATGTGTTTTCAAAATAGTCAGTAATAAACCTTTCAAATATAATAATCCTTGCTCACAATGTAACCAACACTTCCTTAATCATTGGATGGGTTGGCTTCCATACAATTCTAGTCCAAATTCAAAATACTGATACATCAGAAGAGCAAACAAAGCCAAGAAGGATTAAGAATGGCAGAAGCCTAATTGCCTAGATGCACTTCATTCTACTGAAACTGTTTCCAGTTCAATTTGTTTTCCTTGTAAATGTTTTAGTTACTAAATAATCTTACAACAAAGATTTAAAAGCTAGTAGTCCCACTCCAACTAAAGTTACTTATGGACAAGTCCCAGTAATAGTGATATGATTTGAAATGAAATTATTTCATGGATTTCAGTGGGATGTGCAATACAACTTATGTATGTTTACTTACAAACACTGCTGTGATCAGTAGGGATTAGTTGTTAGTGTGTTTAGAACTGTAGCTTTTAGCTTTGGCTAACTTTCAACTGGAATGGAAAGTTCTCTGACTCTAATGAGATAATATAACAAGTTTAATTTTCAAGATATGCACTAATTTATAAACATAGCATAGATTTAAAGACAGTGACCGCACATCACTTACACAATTTTTTCTAATCATCATATGATCTTTACAGTATTCCTTTTTGTATTGTTTGTGGTTGGCCACTTTGAGCTCAGAATTCGGGTACAAATTTGCAAATACAGTAATACCTTGGATAACGATTGCATCGGATAACACTAAAATTGGATAACAATGCAAAATTTCTTTTAGTGTTATCTGATGCATCATGTTTGGTCCTCCAGGAAGGGAAGCAGCATCAAATAATGCTAAAAATCGGATAACGTTGAGACTTGTGGAACCAAATCTCAACATTATCCGAGGTATTACTGTAGTATGATTTGTTCATGCCCCCATTTCAGACACTGGAATTCTCAGAGCAGATTCAGGTTTTGCCAATGCAGCTAACCTAGTTGAGCTGACAACAAGAAAAAGAAACTCCATTAAGATATCAAATCCTAAAAGACAAAGTGGTTACCCAGACACAGTGTTACCAGTGTATCCTTTTATTTGTTTGGTGATTGATGAGCCAGGTTCAGCCTGGTCCATGGCCTACAGGCAAACCCGTGCTTTACTTTCTAAAGCTGCAAGATTTCCAGAGACACAAACAAGTCCAGCTATAAGGCTGGCTGGGGAGGGGGCTTACTCTGTCTTGCTGGGTGTGAGGCGGTTCACCTTTCTAAAGGTAACAAGGTGAAGGAGCTTAAACTGAGTTTAGAGTGGTCTACAATATGTGGACTTTGAGAGCAGTTTGGCTGGACTCAGCTCTTGATCATCTCCGAATTCTCTGTTCTTTTATTCAACCCAAACATATGTAGATCTAGAATTTATTGTTCTTTCAGATCTTTACCTATAAGAAGGGGCATTAACTGTTGGTGTCTGGCATACACCCCCGCACCCGTCCCGATTATCCCTAACCGAGCCGCCTGCACTTACCTGAAGACCATTGGAGCATCGCCGCAAGGGTTCGACCACCGAGAATGGGGCAACTGCCCCACGAACGTAAACAGCAAAACCAAATTACAACTCCCAGTGTCCTCCGTGCCATGACCCCTAAGCCAATCAGGCTCAGGGATGTGAGCGCAGAGGAAGCCGGGAAAGCCGACGTGCTAAAAAAAACCGTCGTGGAACCAAAGCTCCTCAGGGAAGTCATCACCGTCATCCCGGTGAGCTGGCCTCGCCCCGGCTTTGGCGAGGTTGCGGGAAGCAGAGGGAGCCCCTCATCTTCCTACAGCCCTGGCGAGCGAGGTTGGCGCCAGCCTTGCACATGCTTTGGCGGTGTTGCGGGAAGGAGGGGTAGCCCCTCATCTTCCCACAACCCTGGCGAGCAAGGCCACCTATGCTGCTGGGGGGGGGGAGAAAAGGGGGGAAAGGGGGGAAGAGAGATAGAGGAACGAAAAGAGAGAGGAGGGGATAGAGAGGGTGGGGAAAGAGAGATAGGAGGGGTGGACTAGAGCGAAAGATAGAGTGGGGGGAAGAGAGGGGTGGAAGAGAGACAGGGAAAGCATGCGAAAGAAAGAGGGGGGAAAGAGAAAGGAGGGGGAAGAGAGGGGGAGGAAGGGAAAGAGAAAGTGGGTGGAAAAAAAGAGAGAAAAAGGTAAGTAAAAGACAGAGACAGGGAAAGCACACACCAGAAATAGGGAGAGGGGGGAAGTGAGAGAGGAGGGTGGAATAGAGAGAGAGGGAGTGGAGGTGGAAGACAACGAGAGAGGTGGGGAGGAAAGAAAGACAGAGAAAGTAAACCTTCCCTGCTTCTCCCCCCCCAACCCCCTGCAGAGAAAGGGAAAAAATCCCCCTCCCCCTTCCCTCCCTACTCACCCCGGCACAGCCTCCACAAATACAGCCTCCTCTCTTTCTCATTCTCTCTCTCTCTGGGTTGCATATTTCAAACCAGCCCTCTGTGTGTGTGTGTGTGTGTGCGTGCGTGTGTGCGCGCACGCACGCACACACACCAAAACCACCCCTAACTACCAACACACACAATTTAACGTGCCCGGCTTGCTGGGCAAAAATTGCTAGTATTATATAAAATATACCTGAAGTTTAAACATGCAAAACAACAACAACAATGTTGAATTTTTGCCTGAAGATGCCACAAGTACTCCTGCAAGGTAAAGGTTGCCCTTGCTCAAAAGGCAGTCGTATTCGACTCTAGGGTTCAATGCTCTTCAATGTTTATAGCCAAAGAACCAGTGCTGTCTGCATTTGCAGACATTTCCGTGGACATATGGCGGGCATGCCTAGACACCAGAGTGCATGGACTGCTGTTTACCTTCCCACTGAAGTGGTCCCTATTTATCTACTTGCAATTTCTTGCTTTCGAACTACTAGGTTGGCAGGAGCTGGGACAGAAACGGGAGCTCACTCTGTTGTGCAGTACTCGGGTATCGAACTCTGACCTTCCAGTCTTCAAGTTTAGCATCTTAACCACTTGAGCCAAATATAAATACGATGCCTAATATTTCCTAATATCTGAAAATGTGCTATATTTAAGTAGTTCCTTTCTCATCCTGAGAATCCAATCAAAATCATTAATGTGCTATATAAAGAAGGATACATCTCTTTGATCAGTGCTGCTCTTCTAGCTGTCCCTAATTTAATCCGTGTCTACAGTTCTTTTAGATTTTATGATTTCCGCAAGAAGCCTTGAGCTGTATTTGGGTCCTGAGATCGATCACAAATCTGCATATTCCCCATTGCAAAAAACAGTATTTTATTAATCATCTGTGCTGGTTTTCAATTCTACTACTGACATCTTTTCAGCTCCCTACCGTAAAGCATTTAGTTAGCTTTTGATGAGCCATAACACTTATAAAGAAGAGTGATTCTTGTCTAATCGAATTAAGTTTTTTAAAAAAAACAATATTTGCTAACAACAAATCTCTCCATACTTAATGGATACCCAGAGAATTTCTTCAACATATCCATCATTTAATCTTCACATTAGGAAAACATGTAGATTTCATTTCCTCTGAACTGTAGTATTTAAAATGGATCTGGGATACTTACTGGTTGCACAAAATGCTTGGATAAAATCTACAGATCAAAGTAATATTTTTTTATAAGCACTGCTAAATATATTTCAATTAAAGATCAGATCAGCTGAAAGCAAGAGACTTTTAACCTATTTTTTTTTTGTACAACAAACCCCAGTGGAGATTAATCTGAGTTTCACCTGTGCTGTAAACAACTAAAAGAAACATGTACAATGTAGTACAAAACGACTGGAGAACCCTATGTGAGTCTGCTCAAAATAAGCCTAATTTAACTCAAAGGGATTTAGTCATAGATAAATAAAAGCAGGACTGCAGTCCAGGATCAGGTCCCTCTAAATCCAGAGGTCTTATTCTGATACCAGGTGTGCAGAAGACTGATTTACAGGACTGCATTTCTATGCATGCTTAGTTTATACCAAATCCTTCTGGGGAAAAAGTGCTTACAGTTACATTTGTCCCATTTGCTGGCATATAGAGGGATATGTACAGAAGAGATGCCAAAGGACACACATATCTATAGACAGAAACAGATAAAATAAAGCTATCAGGTTGCTATTCCTAAAACCCCACTTTTTTTGCTACTAAAAGTGGCTTAAATGACATACTCTTAAATTCCTTGATGTCTTTTGTACAAAACAAAAATCCAACAACCTATGAACAACAACTAATGCTATTAAAAGCCGAAAGAAAACAAAATCCAGCCAGAAGGAAATGATGGAGTACCGTATTTGCTGGCGTGTAAGACACATCATATAAGATGCACCCTGTTTTTTAGACACACTTTTAAGGAAAAAATAATTTTTGACATTTTCCCATATATTTCCAAAATTAACTCCAGGGGAATGGGGAGGGAAGGATCCTTCTTTCCCCTCTCTATCCCACACTCCAAGGGTGGTGATGGGATGGAAGGGATGTGTGGAAACGACTTTAAGAGGGGAAGGAAGGATCCTTTAAGCCCGTTTCTACCCGTCATCCCTCCACCAGCTAGGGAGAGTGGAATAGAGGGGGGGGGGAGAAGGATCATTTAAGCCCATTTCCACCACCAGCCATGGAGGGAAAAAAAAGAATGATCCTTTAAGCCTGTTTCCACCCCATCCCACTGCCGCTGACTGTCAGGAGGCAAGGAGGGCAGGATCAGCCGACATCCGCTGGGCAAGATAGCTTCTTTGGAAACTGCCCTTTGCCCGGCTCCTAGCGGTTAGCAGCCGCCACCAAACTACATGAGCAGGGGGTGAGAGCAGCTTTCAAAACAGCCCTTTCCTGTCTATAGCTGCCAAACTTCTCTAGCTGCCGAACAGCACCTGTGTGTGCGTGTGTGTGCGCGCGCGCATGTGTGTGACCAGTGTATAAGATGCACTCTGGTTTTCCGGTCTATTTTAAGGGGGTGGGGGAGTGTGTCTTATACGCTGGCAAATACGGTATTTTTGCCAAGAGAAAATTGTGGGTCTTTTAAAAATATCCTACTTGCCATTCAGCAACACCCCACCCGCCCTAAACAGAAACTAGCATATTTACTTAATCTTAACCTATAAAACCAAGCATTCACCGTTGGAACTGGCTATAGGCTGCTATGCGTCGCCCTACTGACCCACACCCACCCTTCGTGTGCACGGCCAAATTCCCTACGCAGGTCAACGAAGGATTTAAAAATCCGGCACGGGGGCTTCAGCCCCACAAACGGCAAGAAAGGGAAAGAACTTCACTTCCCAACATTCCTTGCGCTGCGCTGCGCCAGAGCCAATCAGGCTGAGAGGCTCTCGCACGGGGCAGCGTTCGGAATCGCGCCGCAGCCAATCAAAACAAAACCATTTTAAAAAAACGCAGCACACACAGAAAGCACCAACCCATTACTACAATCCCCAGCGTCCTGCGCGCCATGAGCACGCAGAACGCTGAGGAAAACGGCGCCCAAAAAATTAAAAAGAAAAACAACTCACCGCGTCACAGCCAAACACACACCAGCCGGCTTTCTTTCCCACACCCACGGCGCCTGGAGTTTCCCCTTTAATATCAGTGGTGGGGGCTTTGACCCCCCTCTCCGCTGGCTTTTCTAGGGTTGGGAGGTTTGTAGGGAGAAAAGGGGAATGTTTCCCAAACCCTTCTGGACTCTGGACACCAGGGAGAGGGGATCGATTCCCACCCCCCTCCTTAAAAAAACTCCGTCTTTTCTACTCTTTAAAAACGGAGTTGTTTTAAGGAGGGGGGTGGGAATCGATCACCTCTCCCTGGTGTCCAGAGTCCAGAAGAGTTTGGGAAACATTCCCCTTTTCTCCCCACAAACCTCCCAACCCTAGAAAAGCCAGCGGAGAGGGGGGTCGAAGCCCCCACCTACTGATATTAAAGGGGAAACCCCGATCTACTTTCACAACTCCACACAAACAAAGCACCATAAAGCAATACAGCCCCCCTCCCTACCACCTAGCCCACCCTTCCTAACCCCCAACGACCATGCCCCCCTCCCCACCACCTAACCCACCCTTCCTAACCCCCAATGACCAGGCCCCCCTCCCCAACACGGGCCGGCAGCGTACATATTCCAATGAGTCTGCCTTGCAAAAAAAACCCCAACACATGCTATTTCAATGGGCCACCAAGCCATGGAGGCCGGCCCACAGAAATAACCACACCAAACACATAAAATTTACACAGAAAATCTCCAACAAACACACAAACAAAAACAAGGAAAAACACAACCCCCCACCCCCCACAAATCACACCAAAACCACCCATTACATATCGGAAATCACAACTTACCAAGAAAGGTCAAGCCTCAATGAGAAACAAAATTGAAATGGCAAACGAACAGGAAGAAAACACAGGAGAGGACAAACATTACGCAACAGCACCACCAAGTGGCCACAGGAACAATGACACTCAATGAATTCGAATTACACTCACACATTTTTAAAAAAATCTTATCCAAAGTACACCTATCACCAAAAAAAAAAATATTTTTAAAAATGCAATTATTGGGAAAACATATATATCAACCTTTCAACTTTTAAAAATCCAAATTTATTTAAAAGTTTAAAAAACTACCAATGCATAAAAAAATTATTTTAAAAAAATAACATAACTCATTTAAACACACATACAACAAAAATCATCCAACACCATTTCTCATATTTTTTTACAAACAAAACCCCCAAAAAAGCTCGGCAACGCCGGGCAACCCTTGCTAGTCTTTAATCTGACAGCCACTTACAACTACAGGAATCAATTTGTCTACTAATGAATTGAAGCCAGCTTCAAGGCAGAAAGCAGTAACTGTTAAAAAGTTCATAGTAAGACTGTGCAATCATAATTTTAGGCCAAGAAGCAGACTCCATTTCATCCAACTGAGCCTTACAAGGGGATTTGCTCTTGGAAGTAAATAAATAATTGCCTTGATTGGAAGTTATTCTTTGTGCATCCAAGCAATACTAAAGGGGCTTATTTCAGTATACTTAGTATGATCCCTTGGAACCCCAAATTTGGGAAGAAGAAGAAGAGGACTGAGTGAAGGAAAAGAACAATTTTAATATTATCAAAACTAAGATGCCTCAGCATCTAACAGGACTCTCTGCCTTATCCTACTTATCTAATTACTAGCAGGAAAAGTACCACACAGATGCTCTAGGCACCAGTAAAGCATTACAATGACTGTTCACTTGGTTTAATGATACAGTACTTGAATTTCTTCAAATAAGAGCATAAAAAAATCAGTACCTTAATTTAGTTTATCGTGAGAAATCCCTAACTGTTGCTTGGGTATCTTCCAATGTCACAGTTTGCATATTATCTATAAGTGTGAATGCAAATATTAAAACTCTTGTTACACACAGCAGTGACAGCTAAAGGGAACATTGTATCTCAGCTTGGAGAGAAGAGTAAAAACAAAGAAAAACCTTGACTTTAAATGCAGAGATTCAATTAAAGAGGATTTACTGTGCTGCTTGAATCCCTTCTGCTATATAAAGACGTACTTGGAACAAATGTGCTTTTTAAAATTACTATAATTTTAAAACAAGCTTTCAGGATCAAATTGGTTAAAAATACAGACAACGCAGCTGCAGTTCAGTATGTTCTGCTTAAACATTTAAATCTGTTATGGGAAAATCCAAACCTACCAATATATATATTTTTAAAAAAAATACTTAAGCATTTCAACTTCTGAAATCTTTCCCCCTGTTTTCTTCTCTCTGACACTTTAATGCATTATGCCCGTTAAATATATTTCCTTGCCAGTGGCTCCTAGTCCATCAGCAGTCTTGCATGCTCAAGGCTCTTGGGGAAATAAGGAAAAAGTGCTTTGCTGGCACCAGCAATATGAAATATGAATTACAAATGCAGAGATAGCACTGGAAAATGCTGATGGAGGGTTCAGCTGTGTGTAAAAGATTATACTGTATATATATTCAGACCTGTTGTACAGTTTACAACGCTAAGAGCATCTATATTCTGAACTCATCCATACTAAGAACAATTGCAGTTATTTTGGATTTACTGTTGTGTAAATCAGAAAGGAATGTACTACATGGTTTTCTATCATTTGAATTCAAAAGAATGTACTACATGGTTTTTCTATCATTTGAATTCAATTTGCTGACTCTGCTGTGCTACTTCACCATCTCCCGTCACTGGGCAGTGTGTTGACCCCAGGTTGTGAGTATCTAGAATAAACAGCACAAATGGATAGTCGCATGGTAAGATGGATGTTTTCATCAGATGTATAAAATGAACTGACAGCCTGGTGCGGCAACCATGTTTATTGCTAAGCAAGCTAAAGGCCACTGACTTCAGTGGGATTCATTCCCAATAAAGTGTGCACAGGACTGAAACCTCAGAAAGCAGAGATGGGGCCATACTAAGGGATAATGTATCATGGTAATGGCTCTTAGGTATAAGAGTTCATCTTACAATGAAATGCTAAAGCTCAGATTCAGGGAAGTGTAAGATTCCAACTATCAACTTCTGCTTTTCAATAGCAGACCCCAAACTTTTGAAGGTAAGGGGCCCTGCAAAACAGCATTCCACGTGCTATGGGAAGCTGTAGCCACACAACAAAATCAGCCAATGTATGCTCCTGCCACCAGCTACAGGAAGGAAGGTCTGGGGAGGCACAAGCATTTCTCTGTCCCTACCGTCAGATGAAGTTGCTTCAGCATGCTTTCATTTAAAAACACCCAGGAACCTAGAGGCCACACAGATTTTCCGTACAACTATACCAGCTTGCTGTCTTCCAAAAGGATTTTATGGAACAGCTAGGCATCTGCACATCAGAAATGAACTCTAACACATCACACAGGACATGCAGCACCATGTTGTGACTCCGTACCATTTTCTTAATCAAAGAAACTTCCTGGGAGCTGCTTCAGTGCAGATGGAACAAAATGATATACAGTATCTCCTTTTGACAAAACTTCAAGTGTGGTTTAACAGGTATAGCTGTGGCTCTAATATAAGTCATTAAGAAAAACCCTGCTGGTTTGAACTAGAGGTCTATTAAGCCCACTATACCTGTTCATATTGTAGCCAAGCACATGGCTACAGGTAGCCCATAAACAAGACATGGCTTCAGAGACACCCTTCTCTTCATGTTCCCCAACAAAGGGTATTCAAAGAAATAGTATCTTTTATACTTAACAGCATTACCCAATGCCCTTTTAAGATTACTCACATCTTTACATCTCTTGGTATTTAATACCATGGTTTGATATGGCATTGTGTGAACAGGTACTTCTTTTCATGTGTTCCCAATCTCCCCTATACAACCTAACTGGATTACTCTGGGTTCTAGTAAAGGTAAAGGTTTCCCTTGGTCAAAAGCCAGTCTTATCCGACTCTAGGGTTCAGTGCTCATCTGTTTCAAAGCCAGCGTTGTCTGCTTCTGCAGACGTTTCCGTGGTCATGTGGCAGGCATGACTAGACACCAGAGCGCACGGAACGCTGTTACCTTCCCACTGAACGGAATGAGCTTCCGTCTTTGTCCCAGCTCCTGCCAACCTAGCAGTTTGAAAGCAAGAAATTGCAAGTAGATAAATAGGGACCACTTGGGTGGGAAGGTAACAGTGTTCCGTGCACTCCGGTGTCTAGTCATGCCTGCCACATGACCACAGAAATGTCTGCAGCAGCAGACAGCGCTGGCTCTTCAGCATTGAAACAGAGATGAGCACTGCACCCTAGAGTTGGATACGACTGGCTTTCAAGCAAGGGAAATCTTTACCTTTATCTATGTGCATCCATCTACCCTTTCGTACACTAAACTGCATTTGCCCTTTTCGGTGAAATCCATTTAAAGTTCTTTTTAATCCCCTACTTTATACCCCACTTTAATAGTTTATGCCATGTAAAGCTGTGGCAAATTAATCATTACCAATTCCACCCTCCCGAAAGATCAGGAGGCTCTCTTGGAATCTCCTTTGTTGTAGAGATGTGATGGTGGAGGTAAGACCTTTATGTCTAAAGATCACTACCAGCAAAAGTAAAACACTTTAATTTCCAAAAAAATGGCAACAGCTGATGATGTCATTAGCCTTATACAGAATAGGGTGTGCAACGGAGTTTGCAGCCAAAGTCTTTTAGATCACCTCTTCCAGACATGTATAGAATGTTTATTGTCAGGCCTTGGATCATGAGAGTTTCAGCTCATTTTGGACCTTAGATACTTCACACAGTCAACAAGATCTAACAATAGGACATGAGATGCACAAGGATAGAATCTCATGAAGCTGCACTCATTGTGCCCACAGAAGCTTTTCTGAAATGTTCTCAGTAACATCTGGCCAAAAAATGGGATGGAAAACAAGCTCTCACATATCACCAGTGAAAAACACAATGTTAATATTTTTAGGAGAAATTAAACAAGGAGCTGATCTTTAACTCTGTGTGTGTGTTAACATGCCAATAATTTTTAACATTTAAATACAATGGTTGAAATCCTGCTGCTTAGCATATCACAGTTGATAACTTTCAGTCCATTCCTAGCTAGCAAATAAAGAGTGTACGTCATGACAAGCTGTCTGAATGTGTGTTTGAGACTTGTGGTGGTATGTCTTTTTTTTGCCTACTAGGAATATACTGACAGTTATGTTGTTATCCTGTTGTGCTGAGCAACGGGATTTTAGTCAATGTATATTTCAGTATTTCAAGAAAATAAAAGAAAAATTACATTGTCTTAAAGATATATATTAAGTTTGAAAATCATATTGCATTTTAACTTATGGCATGCATGAATTCCCTTCTATAAATGTCCATGTGTAAGAATGATATCACACAATCATTTTTACTTTGGAATAAACTAGTGGCATTGTCCATCAGCATACACATGTTTTTGGTCATATTAAAAAGACCCATGTAACCCATGAGTTACAGTAGTGCTTCTTTCTGTATGTGCAGTGAAGAGCAATTCTGTTCTCCTCATGTTTAAGTGTTTTTGTATATCATGCCTATTTCTGTATCTTCTAGCACACTCATGGGCACTAGCCAATTCAGTTACTATATCTAACCGTCCTATGACACCCAGTAAAACCTGTGGCTACATTTTGGTGGCACTCGATCACTAAGTATGTTTTGCAAGAAGACAATGTGGCAACCTGTTTTGGCAGATCATATCCTCTTACTTTCAACAAAAAGTTCTAGGTTTTGAAGAAGTCCCCCCACCCAAAAGGAAGAAAAAGAAAAAGGTATGCCTTTCCCAGTTGAAACACTCTTATTAAACCTATATTGGTAAATATACTTCTTTTATAACTGCCACAAGATACACTGTATGTGCTCAGCAGTTTCTATCAGAGCCTGTGTGTCTCAACTTGGGTGCCCATCAAGAGACACTCAAAATTGGAAAACTTTAAATATTTAATCCCAAGTTTATTTGTTGCCTTTATTACTTCTTCATATCCTACCAGTTGTGAAAGTCTAAAGCTCACTTGTTGTTCTCGTCCCTCATTTTTATAGTGCACTAACCGTATCCTTCCATAGTAATTGCAGATATTTGTCATAACTGAGCATACTCTCCTTATACATAATATACAGTTTCTGAAAGACTTGGCCAGTTGGAGGCAGAAAAAAATGAAAAGAAAAAGATTAGACTCTTTAAGGAACTTTACTTTTTTATTTGGAACTGCCCAGGAAAGTAACAGCTCCTTGCAAACCACGGTAAAGAGAATCAGACCTTGTATATTATCTATATCAGGGGTTCTTAATCTTTTTAAGACAGGGGCCAGATTACATCCTCTCAGGCTGTTGGCAGACCAGACAGGTGCCCCCCCAATTGCTGGCAGGACCATCTCGAGCCCCCACCATTCCTGCTGCCACCACCATCAGGGAACACCTGTCCGGCCCACCAACACTCCCACACACTGCCACCACAAACACTCACCCCCTCGCTACCAGTCTGGCCTACAAACGCTCCCCCCATGCCAACGCTGCTTCCGTACTTACCGGCCTGCCATGACTGAAGGATGGGTCCGCCTGTCCTTGCCCATGCTCAGCCAAAGCAGCACCTGGGAAAGTCATGGGCGGCTGCATGTGTCTGCTGCTTCTGCCGCCTGGTTTGGCGTGTCCCTAACACTGATCTGTAGCAACATCCGCCCTGCTATGGAGTGGCATTAGGGACACTCCAAGCCAGGAAGAGGGGGAAAGGATGGCGGAGTCAGGGGGAGGGCTGGATGGAATGGTGCTGTGGGCTGGATGTGGCCCATGGGCTATAGGTTGAGAACCCCTGGTCTATATAATAGTTAATGTAATGCTCTCATTTTACAATGCATAACCCAATCTATTTGATCTTACATAAAATGAAATTGACAATAAAAACCCAGGCTGATCCTAACACAACCTCTCTCTCTTTGCTGGTGGAAGACAGTGAACAACCCTGGTTTTCAGCTTTCTCTTGGGAAACGCAATGTGTGTACTAAATAGTGACTGATAGATCATAACCCTTGATTTTTCAGATAAAGAAGCATGCAATGAGAAAGAATAAAAATAACATTTGGAATAATGGTAACACATCTTCTCAACAGATAGCTTATGTTTTTCAACTCTCCTGTTACTTAGAAGGGAGGTATTTTGCACCTAGACATAGGACAAAATGGGCTAAATATCATTCTGATTTTCTAAATTCTGGTTAGCTAGCATTGATTTTCTGCCTCTATAGGAGTGAGTTTGCTCTAATGCATGCAGTTTAAATTCATTTTTTTACAGCTGCTTGGCAAGGCAAAGGCAAAATAGCTTTCTGTGTCTTAACAAGACTCCTGAATTTCTAAGAACAGCAAAAGACAAATCCATGTTCTTCACTTATCATAACCACAGTTTACTATTTGTAGATTTCGAAACCACTTTGTGAAAGCAAGCAACCACCTCAACCTCCAAAGTCATCCATTTCAATGGAACCTGTCCACTAGGGATTCCTCGTAGATTACACTTCATTCTCTTTCAACCCATTGCACAATACTTATTTTCAGTTCTAAATACAAGTGATTTATGGACACTATTGTTCCCTGCTGTAAAGTATTGATGTGCTGAGAAAGCAGTTTGCATACTTTCCTAACCTTTCTGACATTTACAGTTTTAGCAGCAACAGTAATGTAACACCACCACCACCACCAACAAACCTATCATGTTTGTAGAAAAAATCTGAATGTTTGACTAAGATACTCCAGATAGTAAATAAAAAAACACAAAAAAGACTAAGGTGTTACCTTAATATTTTTTTAGAAAACCCTTTAAACATAGTAACAACAAATTTCAACAATTTTGAAAGTTCTAATATTTTTTCTTGATTTTCCAAGGATGAGAGTTTTTCTTTAATTATTTCATGTTAGCAGAATCAGGTTTTATGGGACTCCTAATTTTCTTAGGAAAAATACCACAGCACTTGGGTACAAATGATAACAACAATGTGGAAGAGAATTCTTTTTATCACAAAACACAACACAGATTGTTGAAACTGAGTAGTGAGGAACATTTTTACAGTGATATAATTTTAAAGAAAAAAACAGTGGAAAACTACAGGATGAAAATTAGTTGATAAGAAAAATCTCTGCATTACAGAAATTTCATATTGGTTATTATTTTATACTCCTTGGCAGAGGAATTAATAATCTATCCCCCTCTAACAGAAAGTGTCTCAATTCTGATACTACTCTACTCTTTGTAATTTCCATTATTAACTCCTGTTATGGTTTCTGTAAGCAATCTTTTGTAAAAAAAAAATGTAGTATTTTACTTTAAGAGAGAAGTTCAATATGACGATTGACAACACAGTTATGGGAATATCAGTGTAGAATAGTACTGCTCCTAGACATTGATAACAATAACAACAACAAATGGTGGAAAGGACAAATAATAATGCGAAAACAACAAGTTTAATTCATTTTCAGCCAATGGAAATCTTCATTTCCCTCTCAGGCATGAAGGAAAGAGAGCCATGCTACAAGCCATGCAGTACAGGTGGCATGCAGATATTTGAAATCATATTTGACACAATTAGTAAAAACAAAAAGAAAACTGCTTTTCAGATGCTAGCTTTATATTTGATCTGCAGTGCCTTCAGTAGCCAAATGGCATGTAACATTAAAAAAGAACCCTATCAAGATCCCAGAGCAAGTCCAATTTTCATGGCTACCTACCCGTACTGATCAGGCTGATGCATCATGGGAGCCTGAGCGTTGCCATAGTTGGGATGCTGTGAAGAAAACATGGGGCGTCCGCCAGCCCCAGACTGGCTGGGATAAGCAGGTGACCTAATGTATGGTGGCCTAAAGCAGAACAAAAGAACAGCTTCTTTGGATTTGTATTGGACCATAACTATGAACCAACTTGCCAGTTAACAACTGCTCCACAAAGAAATGTGTAGAGTTTTTCTACTGGGCAAAGATCTCTGTTTAAAACCTCTGTGAATCATTTCATATGTTGTTTGCAAATATTTGTTTTCCAGTCAAGGTCTAAACAGTAATCCTAAAAGATAGAGGGTATTATATGTTGAGAAGATTATGAAATATTTTATTTTGTTGTTGAAACTACAAAAATGATTTTTGAGTTTAAGCAAAATGACAATTATCTATCTATCTATCTATCTATCTATCTATCTATCTATCTATCTATCTATCTATCTATCTATCTATCTATCTATCTATCTATCTATCTATCTATCTATCTATCTATCTATCTATCTATCTATCTATCTATCTATCTATCTATCTATCTATCTAGAAGTTATTTTATCCAAACCAGTAATATGAATTGTGACCATGCACTTTATTCCACTCATTATTAACTTCTTAAATTAATTTCCCTACATTCACTTTTACCTCTACAACATGCGAATTACTCAAGACAACCACATACACAAACGTATACTTAATTTCACAAGTGCTTAGGTTATTTTTCTGAAAGATAGTTATATTTCAGTTTTTATCTTTTCAGTAGACGCAAAGTTTTCATTTTGTCTCTAATATTTTGTAATACAAAGAAGGT
The DNA here is from genome assembly GCA_035047305.1 of Bradypodion pumilum. NCBI lineage: Eukaryota > Metazoa > Chordata > Lepidosauria > Squamata > Chamaeleonidae > Bradypodion > Bradypodion pumilum. The sequence continues at coordinate 98,767,986 of JAWDJD010000001.1, forward strand.
GTGTACTCTAAAATAATAAAATCAAGGTCAGCACTTTACTAAAATATAATTTCCCCCTTTTTGAGTCATGCATTTATCTACATATTAGCATTAAAACATGTGGCAACATATGCATATCATGAATAATATTTTACAAATATTCAACTATTCACAAGACCAGAATTTTGTTACATATTTATGCTAACAGCATAGTTTTTGGAAGTGAATGTCTCAAACTAAGAAAGTGCTGTAGAAATTATCAGTGCATACTGGATGATGCAACTTATCACTCAAGTATATACGTGGGTACTTAATAGCAGCAGCACTGTGCCAGATAAACATGAAATCCTCTTTTTCTCCAAGGGAACTCATTTATTTCAATATCATGATTCATTCATAGCTGGGGATAGCAGATTTCAGTTACATATTAGATATTTTGGTTAGTTGTCAACAGTGCCAACCTATCAGAGTGTAATTCCCAAAGAATAACTACCTGTCCGACCCAGTCTTCCGAGGCTTGGTAACTACATCTGCCTACTCTGAAAGTGGCCAAAAAGGCAACAACTAGAAATCGATCTTTCTCAGTTGTGATGCCCACCTTGTCAAACACACTACTACAGGAGACATACCAGGCCCCCTCTCTCACAGTTTTTCACAGACTCCTGAGAACAGAGCTGTCCAGGGAAGCATTACTCTCAGGGAGTAATATGGCTTCGAACTTTTGTCCTGATGCCTTAATGTTAATGTATATGTATGTTGCTTTTACCTAAATTATGTTTTATTTCAATTTGGTTTTATTCTAGGTAGATGCTTTTTTTAATGATTGTACATGGTACTCAGAGTAGTGTATTTTCAGTAGATAGGTGGGATCTAAATCTAGATCAATAACCTTGAAATGGTTGGTTCTTAACCACAATTACTTGCATCCATTTTCAAATGGATTCTGATAAAAGTTCTAAAAACATCAAACGTTCTGGAAGTAATTTCAGCAAATACGGCTTCTTCTCACCCTCCTTTCACCAGTAATTGATACTATAGCCCACATGCATTTAAATTTACCCTCCACGGAATTGTCCACGGAATAATTGCAGATAGTTTATTTATTTATTTATTAGTTCGAATTTATATCGCTGCCCACTCGCCGAAGCGACTCAGTTTAATGTCATCTTAAAACTCTTCCATCTCCTGATCTACACATTTATATATTTTTTAAAACAGCCAACACCTTCATCTGTCATTTTGCCTTTATTTAGCCATTCTACCATTCTCTTTTCTGCACAAATCTTTTTTTAAAAAACCATGTATATTTTAAAGCACTGCAGATCCTTTCATTTGGATTCTTACCTGCTCTGAGCGGAGTTTGCAGCAGCTTGCATCACTGCTGCAGCGGCCTCCTGTGCCTTACGGTTCACACTTGGCATGGGGGGTCCCATCCCTGGGCCTCCCTGCTGAGCCATGCCAGGAGAACTCGGGGTCATACTGCTCATATTTCCAGGAAACGGTCTGCTCTGCATCCCAGCTGATGGCATTCGTCCCAGGGGCATGGAACCACAAGGCTGCCCCGGGCCCTGTCCATGCATCTGGTTGTTGGCATTTACAACCATACCGGGTCCTGGGCCACTGTAACTTGTGTTGGTCACTCCAGAATACGTTGGCTGTCTGGAGTAATTTCCTATATGAGCAAAAAATGCAACAAAGGAAGCATAATGTTAAAACTTTAGATTCACTGGGACAGCTTGTTGGAAAATAATTTGGGCAATGCTAGACACTGAACAAGATGCAACATCTGGATTTCTGAAAGTGGTGTATCTGCATCCTCAGAGTGATGTGGAAAGATGGAGGTGGTTAGAACCTCAGCAAGGGCAGGAAGTGGTCCAGTCACTCTGCAGCTGGAAGAGGTGAAAAGCAAAAGCAGCATGGGAATGAAAGGAAGAAAAAAAATTAAGAAGGTCTGGCTGAGGGGGTTATAGTCAAGGTGGAGGTAACAATGGTTGACTCGTCCTTGGAAAAGCATCCACCGAGGACAAAGATGTACCCTCATCCCACATTTCTGACTGCAAGAAAGAGGGAACAGGCTAGATACATTCCATCTTATATGCCCCCTTCACCAATTGAAAAGGACTGACATTGTAAGAGTTTTTCCGGAATTGGTTTATATGCAAGTGCTGTTAATTTCCTCTCACCCCATGCACTTTTCCACTGATTCATGCATTAGGAGCTCTCTTCTGCACTTTGGAAATAAATTAAGTAACACTGCATATATATTCCTAAAACACATGACACACTAGATTTGCACACTGTGAAGTTAAATGGAAACGCTAGTCTTATTTATTTATGTGTTTTTTAACATTTATATACTGCCTGATTTAGTGCAGCACTAGTCAGTGTGGTTTCCAACACCATAATACTCAAACATTAATATAAAGCTCCAATAATAAAAATATAACAAATAATGCAAACTCAAAATAAGCAGCAGCAATTGATCATAAATATAAGTAGTCTTCACATTTAGATGTTTACTAAACATAACATTGTTTTAAGCGGAATCTTTCATGGAACTGATGCTCTGATGTGGCCAAAGGAAAACAACAATCCCAATACAAGAGATAGATAATCACCTAACCATCTTTCTTTGTCCTTTACTACTGTTAAATACTCTTCAACACAAAACCCCATGGCCAAAATAAAAATGCACTACAATACTCTGCGTATTTGCCTTCTACGCAACATCTACAATTATATAGTACTCTCTGGTTTTGTTTTTATGCAGCTATACTTGCTAAACCCAAAAGCATTCATTCCCACTGATATTCTATGCCAGTGATGGCGAACCTATGGCACGCATGCCAGAAGTGGCACTTGGAGCCCTCTCTGTGGGCACTTGTGCAGTCATCCCACCACAGTTTGCCCCGCCCCTCTGGCCAGCAGCCCAATGGGAGCATTTCCTCCCTCCTCCCAGAATAGAATTTGCCTCACCCCTCTGGCCAGCAGCCCAATGGGAGTGTTTTCTTTCTCCCCTGTTGCTGTGTTAGCACTTTGCAACAAATAAGTGGGTTTGGGGTTGCGGTTTGGGCACTCGGTCTCTAAAAAGTTCACCATCACTGTTCTGCACAGAACAATGGATTCCTTCTGTGACACCTTTGCTGCAGTATTTGACCTGTCTTTTCTCTTCTCTTCATTTCTATCAGTTCACCACACAAGACTGTCTGAGACCTGGAGGAAACCTGCTGTAAACTGCACACAGCAGTTAAAATCCTACATTATATATTCTGAGATACACAGTACCATTATTGGACCGCTAAAACTTTACAGCTGATGTGAGTCTCTAAGTTCTCCAAGACTCTTCCTGAGGTTTATGTGGTACAAAATGTGGGGGATGGGAATAAGTAAAATCTCTTTAAAAATTAGGCCAGATACAGTTATCATTGTATCTGAAGGCAAAGGGGCTGCGGTGGATCAGAGGTCAAGAAGCTCACCTCGTTAGCTGGAATGCCAGTAAGTCGGCAGTTAGAGACTCGGGTACTGCATCACAGTTTGAGAGCCCGTCTCTGTCCCAGCTCCTGCCATCCTAGCAGCTTGAAAGCAAGAAATTGCAAGTAGATAAAAAGGGACCACTTCGGTGGAAAAAGATCTTGGGGACATGAATGGAATCTCATTCGGGTGTCCCTGAACGGAGTTTCTCCAGCAAAAATCCTTTCAGCCCAGAATAATTTCTGACACTAAATTATTATTATCCGAACGCAAACTGCCTGCAAGGCTAGATGGAGATTGATCTTGTAGAACATTTAAAATATATATTTTGTTCTTTCCCTAGCTCCATATTTTACATCCTACAAGCTTAAAGAAGTGGCCTGAGGGACTTAAAACCACATTTTGTTCAGATGTTTTTAGTGACTTTAGTATTGCACAACCCAGTATTTGTTTCTGCTCACGTTACATGGCTATTTTCTTCTGTCATCTGTTTCTGTTTTACAAAGTAGTTTTTCCAACAAATACTGCATTCAGATAATAAATACAGCAATAAATACAATTTCAAATATCTGGCAGATTTAATCCAGATAGGTTATATTAGGGGTCTTGTTCAATACTCTGTGAAATTCAAAATGAAACTTTCATCAGATAAGAGTGCAATTCTTCAGTTTTCAAGTCTCCTTTTTAGGCATAGTGTTGCCCCCTGCTGCTCCATATAAAAGAAGATGCACCTTTATTTAAGAAGAGTCATTTCTCCAGGCTGTTCAATACAAAGGGACTATTGCTACTGAAAGTAAAGATGATGCATAGGAGATACCATGGATATTGCAACACACGTGTGTGTGTGTGTGTGTGTGTGTGTGTGTGTGTGTGTGTGTGTGTGTGTGTATTAAAGACATATCATTTTCTGTGTAAAACTATTTGTATTCTAGTTTACTATTAAACTGTCACAGACAAGCAACACAGTTCTTTGGCATGTTGCAAACTTCTAGTATGAAGGATCACTTGTTCTCATTTTGTTTTGTTGGTACTAAGCACAAGATAGCAGTTACTAGAATACACACCACCCAACATACGAGAATTTCATAAAGAATCTTCTTTATGAAAGTGGTTCTGTTGATCAGGCTAGGATTAGAATTAGGAAAGTGTTACTTCTTTGGACATTGAGTCTCAGAATTCTCCAGCTAGCCACTGACCATGTTGTTTGGGGGTTTGGGGAACGGCAGTCCAAAAAGTTAACATTCCCACACTCAAGCTGTGATAAGAAGAACGCAATAACCATTCACAGGTTTAGATTTTTCCTCAACACATCAATAAATAAATACTAGCAGCAAATGAGACAGAAAGCCAGGAATGAGAAGTACAAACTTATTTCCATGTTTTTCTAATAGATTAGTAATTTCCTGGCAATGGCTTTGACAGCAAACAGATGGATGCACCATTAGATACAATGAATGCAGCAGATGCCGAGCCGGTCCCCATCAGCTGGACACATCAGGCAGCCAAGTTGCAAGAGCCCACACTTTTTAAGTGTGGCACAACAGCCTTGGAACATTCTGTCTTCAGCCAATGGATTTCAGATTCCAGTTTATTTCAACAAATTAGAATTGAATCCAGGAGCTTTGAAGCCTCCTAGGGAGGAGGAAGAAAAGTTACTAGTAGCCTGGAATTACAATTCAGGAAAGACTGCACGGAAAACAGTAACTGCAGTAACATCTTCCATCAAGGGCTTGAGCACTAAAACTTGAAAGAAAACTCTTCAAAGTCATTTTGGATAATCATGGCCTCACAAATTCACTAGGCTTGTCTGACAAGGGCCAAATCTAGAAAGGCACTTTAAATTACGTTTAGCTTGTCCCAATATCAGAAAAGCACTCTTATAGCTGACCTTTCTATAAAGAAGTTGAGTAAACATCGGAACAATGAATCAGATTATCAATATCAAACTGAGGGCAGGGCTAGCCATAAGGCAAATGCCAAAATCCATATTGTCATAATATCTTTATTAAGATAGGTGATGACTCTTTCCTAACTTGCCAGAACAATTCAGCAGCATAGTTTGCTGTCTCTGGTTACTGAAATTCTCCTCAAGCTCTGTTGAAACCCACTCTTTCTATCAGTAGGACATGTGCCCAATTTTTGGTGACACTTTGCACTGTGAAAAAAGAGGTACCTCCATACTTTATCTTACTTAGTGTAAACATAACAAAATTTTGTAAAACACATGTTTAAGTGCATGGTCTGGAAAAATGATACACCTATTATAATGTTTACAACATGATATTGAGCATGTTTATGTTTGCTATGTTACAGTTTTGATTCACACTCCAACTTAAGGTGTTCTGAGTCCCCAATCATGACTGAGATCAGAAATTCAGAATAAATGACAGAACAAAGAACATACAGGCTTCAATAGATAAAGAGACCAGAATGGCCCAATCTTCTTTCCAAGTTACATTAGTATAACACAACAACATAACTTTTGGAGGTAAATGATCTTAAGTCAAGAAGTCACCATAGACATATACTGAATTCTGAAGCTCAGCATGAACTGATCATGTCAATGGTGGTTTCTTAACTTGGGACAACTAGCTGCGAAAATTTAGCCACCTATGTACCTAAACAAGAGGATTTTGACCAGACTTTTGCATGCTAATACAAGTAGAGCATTGCCAACAAAATTGATACATTCAGTCAGCTTGAAGAGCAAATGCTGAAGAAATCTATCACATTTAAGACTAAGAATCTTAATCGTTTCAGTAAGACAGTGATCTATTTGTTAAACTGTGCTTTTATTGTGGTTTAAAGAGTTTTCTTTTAAAAAAATTGACACATGCATCCCATACTGGGAAAAAATAAGGTTAAGGCTACAATATAAATTTGAACAAATACATGGTAAAGTCTAGCTATTGCTTTTTCTTTTTTGTATCATCTACTAGTAATTGATTTTTGCAGAGTCGGTGCTACATTGGACTTCATAAATGCTTGTTAGGGTCCATTAACTGTCTTAAAGGGAACCTTCCAAATGGGAAGGGGCAACTTGGGATGCTGGGTTGTGTCCTTCCATAGCAGAAGGGGTAGAGATGAATCACCCCCTTAAAATAGAAGCATACCTCACATTTCCTGTTTCCCCCAAAGCTGACCAAACCACCTCACTCCTGCTATGCTCAACTGGTCCTCATTCCTTATGTTCTCCCTGCAGGTGGCCACCCTCGGGTGTGTGGAGAAGGAGGCTTTGGATCCACTGATACCCCACACCCACTGGTTTTGGCAGTAGCTCAGGACATTTCCAAAGGTCGACCTACCCGTACAATTTCTTTGAATGGTCGCTCATTTTCTGGGTTTCTCGACACGGGAGCTGACATGACAGTTATTGCCAAAGAACAGTGGCCACCAGATTGGCCCGCCCAGTGTTTGGGGGCAAAATGCTGAGCAGAGTGTGGAATGGCTCACAGTGGCCTCCGATAAGTCAGATCGCACAGCCATGATCCGGCCCTACATTCTCCCAGTGCATTTGAATCTGTGGGGGCAGGATCTGCTTTCGCAGTATAACGCCACCCTCCACTTGGACATATGATCACCGCCCTTCCTCTCAAGTGGCTTGTCACCACCCCAGTGGGTTGAGCAATGGCCACTCTCAGCGCACAAGGTCACTGCCCTCGATGCCCTGGTCCAGGAGCAGCTTCCTGCCAATCATCTGGAACATTCCCCTAGTCCATGGAATTCGCCCATATTTGTCATCAAAAAGAAAAGCGGGAAATGGCGATTGCTGCATGACCTAAGGGCCATTAATAAATGCATTCAGCCCATGGGCCCACTGTAATAGGGGACCCCAAACCCCAATTTAATCCCGGCAGTGTATCAAGTCCTGGTAATAGATCTCAAAGATTGTTTTTACACAATCCCACTAGTGCCACAGGATAGAGAAAAGTTTGCTTTCACAGTATTCACCATAAATCAGGAGGCCCCCTGGGAATGCTCAATAGCCCCACCCTGTGTCAGATTTATGTGCAGCAGGCACTTCTCCCATTCCAGTAAAAGTACCCCCAGGCCTTGTTGTATCATTACATGGATGACATCCTGGTGGCTAGGCCCAGCATTCCATCAGGTTGGGAGCAAGATTTTACAGCTGCCCTTGGGAAATATGGGTTGATAATTGCTCCAGAGAAGATTCAAAGGCAGGAGCCATATTTATATCTAGGCCACAAGCTCCTCCAATCTTATGCATATCCAGTTCTGCCAAGGCTGATCATCCCCACCCGCCTAATGCTGATACAGCTTCAACAAATTTTCGGAACTACAAATTGGGTACGCCCATATTATAAGTTGCCCACCTCACTTTTGAGCCCCTTGTTTGGGCTCATGACTAAAGGAAAACATCCCGCTGATGTCATTAAAGTGCCATCACAGGATCAGGAAGTTCTTGAGGAAGTCAACCGGATTTTGACCCAGCAATGGGTAGACAGGATACCTGCGCATGCACGGTTCTTACGCAGTCTCATACTGCCCACTGACAAACAGCCCACTGCTGTGCTGTCAGCAGAGAAGGACAAAGGTCAAATTGCCATCTTGGAATGGATTTACTTGCCACACACTCCGGCAAAAAACATACTGGCCCTAGCCAATGCCAATAGCCCGGCAGATTGTCAAATCCTGTAATCGCTGTCCTGCGATAACAGGTGCTGATCCTGGAGAAATTGTAGTTCCATTCCCCAAGCAGGATTTTCAGCACCTCTAGGAAAACAGCTCAAAGCTCCAGGTTGCCCTGGAAGGGTTTGTTGGGAATATTTCTCATCATTACCCAAAAGATCCTCACCTGTCCTTAATGGTTTCCACGTCACTGAAACTCTATTCCCCTCTTGCCAGTGCCCCCATTGCAGGTGCACCAACCATTTTCACCGATGGCAGTCAAACCCAGGGAGTAGTCACACTCCAGGAATTCGGGAAAAGGAAGGCATGGTTCACCTTACCACAAAAGTCAGCTCAGCGCTCCGAGCTCGCTGCGGTTATTTTAGCTTTACAGAAGTTTCCTGTTGCATGTAACCTCATTATTGAGTCTCAATATGTAGTGAACTTGGTGAAACAACTTCCGGGAGCCTATATTACTCCTGCTATTGATGATAATCTAATGGCGCTTGCTCAATTCCCTCCAGCACATTATCCATAAATAAGAAAGGAGGGGATGTTGGGGTCCATTAACTGTCTTGCAGGGAACCTTCCAAACAGGAAGGGGCAATTTGGGATGCTGGGTTATGTCCTTCCGTAGCAGAAGGGGTAGAGATGAATCACCACCTTAAAATAGAAGCATACCTCACATTTCCTGTTTTCCCCAAAGCTGGCCATGCACTGAACTCATGCTTATGATGTAATCCTGTATGCACGCTGTGTGCACACTGCTTGAAACCAATCACCTCAAGGGTTACTCCCATTTCCTTGTTTACAATAATGTAATAATAAAACGGCTGAGCAGCCCTTTGTCTTCAGGACTTCACTCCAGCCAGAAACGAAACAGCTTGTGTGTGTGTGTGAATCAGAGCTGGGTTTTCCCAACAGCCGTCTCTCCCTTGCAACAAATGCTTATTTTATAAACCAAGATTTTTCAATAGCCAGAAAACTAATCCTCTAAAATGCTGCCATTTAGTATTGTATGAGAGCAACAGTTCAGAAATTTGAAGCAAAGATATAGATGGATCTGTAAAAATATGAATCCTCAGCAAGATTTTAATTAGTTGTCATGGTTCCAAGTCTTATTCCTTCATCTAGAAAGCAGGAAATCACAGGAATTAAGTAAGGTGGATTTATATTGAAATAAAAGATCTAAAACAAAGAGAAGAAGATATTCTCTGTAGCTTATTCCAGTTAGGTTGAGATCATACCTGTCAAGTTTCGGGAAATTTCTGTCAAATAAGGGAAATTTCCCGGCCAAAACGGGAAACTGGACAGCTATGCTTATCCTGTGCTGGCCTCCAGTCTAACTCCAGTCTAACTCCAGTCTAACTAATACGGGATAGCAGCGGGAAAGAATGTAAAATATGGGGGTTGACAGAAATTTCCCGAAACTTGACAGGTATGGTTGAGATTCCACAATGCAACAGAAAATGTAGGATTCTTTGTGTAGTATGATACCTATGTACTCAGAAGAAATATCTTCTTCTTCAGGTGCTGTATCCATTCCGGATATTGGCTATCATCATGGTGATAGTTTTCCTGTTCTTAACTCTTCAGAACTTTTCTTTTGAGGACATGCCACACCAGTCTCTCAGGTTCTTCAGCCATGAAGTTCGTCTACATCCAGAGCCTCTCTTCCCAGGGATCTTTCCTTGACGAGTGAGTTGGAGCAGTCTATATTTTATGTCGTTCCTCATGATATGGCCAATGTATTGGAATTTTCTTTGCTTAATGGTCTTAAAGAGTTCGTGTTCTTTATCCATTCAGCACAATGCTTCTACCTTAGTCACATGGTCAACCCATGATATCCTTAGCAGCCATCTGGAGATCCACATTTCAAAAGCTTCAATCCTCTTTTCAGATATTTTAGTCAATGTCAAAGCTTCGACTCCATATAGCAACAATGGGAATATGTAACATCTCACTATTTGGATCTTTGTAGTGAGATTTAGATCTCTACTGCATAACAAATGTCACATTTTTATGAAAGTGGATCTTGCTTTTTCTATTCGTATTTTAATTTCTACCTTGGGATCCCAATTTTCATTTAAAATACACTAATACCTCATACAACGTCCAAACTTGGTTCCATAAGTTAGGACGTTGTATGAATTCCGACTTTGTATGAGCCATGCAAAATCCTATCCGCAATGCCTCATACATCGTTCAAATTATTGCCACTGATGCTTTGTATAACGTCGTTCCCCTGGTGAATGCGGGGAGACGGGGGCTAAAGGCTGGCCCCAGCTGTGAGGCGGCCAGAGACGCGACCATGGGGAAATCCCCCAAAATATCCAAGCGGCCCCGAGCACCCTCGCCTGAGGACAAGAGGAATGGGGTGAGGAGGAGGAATAGCGCTTCCGGGGCGGCGGCGGGAGACCCGCTGTGAGGCAGCCAGAGAAGCGACCATGGGGGAATCCCCCCAAATATCCAAGCGGCCCCGAGCACCCTCGCCCCAGGACAGGAGGAATGGGGTGAGGAGGAATGGTGCTTCCAGGGCGGCGGTGGGAGACCCGACGAGTCTCCTCCTCTTCGGGCACTGGTTGTTTCTCTTGCTCCTGCCGGCGAGTCTTGCTCCCACCTACCCGCTCTCAACCAAGGGTTGCTTCCCTGGTGAGAGCGGGGAAGGGAAGTGAGACTGGTTTCAGCTGTGAGGTGGGCAGCGTGGCACGTAAGAAGACCAGGCACGCCGAAGTCTCGCTTCCCTTCCCCGCTCACAACCAAGGGATGCTTCCCTGGCAAGAGCGGGGAAGCGATCGAGACTCCGGCGTGCCTGGTCTTCTTATGCGCCACACTGCCCGCCTCACAGCTGAAACCAGTCTTGCTTCCCTTCCCCACTCTCGCCAGAGAAGTGACCCTTGGTTGAGAGCGGGTAGGTGGGAGTGAGACTCGCTGGCGGGAGCAAGAGAAGCGACCAGTGCCTGAAGAGGAGGAGACTCGTCGGGTCTCCCGCCGCCACCCTGGAAGCGCCATTCCTCCTCCTCACCCCATTCCTCCTGTCCTGGGGCGAGGGTGCTCGGGGCCGCTTGGATATTTTGGGGGATTCCCCCATGGTCGCTTCTCTGGCCGCCTCACAGCTGGGGCCAGTTTCGCTCCCACCCGGCTCACAACCAAGGGAAGCGTCCGGTGGGTGTCGCAGCTTCTTTCTCATGTGAAAACCCTAATGCCTCATACAACGTCCGGCGACGGTGTATGAGGCATCTTTTTTCCAAGAATTGGGAGACGTTGTATGGATCTGACGTTCTATGAAGCAGACGTTGTATGAGGTATTACTGTACTCCCCAAATAGACAGTTTTATCCACTCTTTCAATTTCTTGTGCTCCTGCCATTAGCTTGCCATGACTTGGTGTTTGGCTTATAACCACATAGTTCATCTTCTTGGTGTTGAGATCCAAACATATTCTGTGCTTGAAACTCTAACTAGATCCATCATCAACTGAAGATCTGCAAGGTTTGTGGCCAACAACACTGTGTCATCAGCATATCAGATGTTATTCAGGTATTCCCCATTAGCTTTAATGCCAATGTTGAAATCTAATAGTGCTCCTGAAAATATACCCTCTGAATGTATATTAAGAAGTCGGGGACAACACACAGCCTTGTCACATACCTCTGTGAATTTGAATCTGCTCTGTCAGCTGTTCTTCAACTCTGACTTGAGCTGTCTGATTCCAATAAAGGTTGGTGATGATTCTGATATCTTTATCATCTATACCTGTTTTCTTCAGTGCTATGATCATCTTCTCATGCTGGCATCTGTCAAAGGCTTTTGCATAATGCATGCACATCACATCTCACGTCTCTACATCTTTGTATGAGTCTTTGTAATAATGTGGGTATAACAAAAAAACATGGTTACTCCAAACAGAGGAGTAAACATAAGTTTGTGCAGTGAGAGCATGCAAGTCCCCATGTTGGAATGAAACTGCTGTATTTAAGTGAGCTAAAATATACTAAGAAACTCCAAATTAGGAGATCGTTTTATTCAAATCAATCCTCCCCCCTAAATAAATGTTTCCTACATTTTTAGACAAATTGGGGGGGGGGGAGGGGAGCAGACAAATGAAGAAGTAATTAAAAAGGAATTCAGACTATATCAATATATTGTGCTTAATGACCAACAGCAATAGATAAAATGTTGGGGGAAAGGGTAGGCCTCAATATATGTCAGAATATAAGTGGAAGGGCCAATAAGACATTGTAGCAATTGCTGTGGAAATTTTATAGTTCATAAAGGTGAGATTTGGCAAATATGATGGACTTTTATTGAAACCTGGGTTCATTCGGATCTAACATTTTGGAGAAGAATGAAAGGCAGAAAAATCTACAGAGGTAAGCCAATAAAATTGCAATATGAAACACTGCAAAAACAAAGGTTTCATATTGCCGACTATATTTCTTCAAGTGTGCCACAGAGGGCCAATTTAAACATTACATCCTCCATGCAGAAGTCTGCTAAAAAGGTTGCATCTCTGGAATATTTACTGAAGCAGACTTGCCATTTATTTATTTCAGTCCCTTTGTCCAAAGAATTCACAGTGGACTAGGGTATCACTTGGTGATATTTTACTACATGCACTAGCCAAACAAGTGCATATGTTCATATGGGAGTTAAACATTCTTGGTTACCATCAGTGCTCATAGGAACATAACAGATATGTCCTCGCCAATATATGAGTTAAAAAGCTTCAAAAAGGTATAACTGGCAGCGGAGGACTGCCAGGGAAGCATTTTGGCAGCTTTCCCCCCTGGGTTCTAAAGTTGCCCTGACTGGTTACATGTTGAAGTGTGCTTTCACAGACCATGCAGTGTCTTCCTTCTTAAGGTTTTCAGAAAAGCACCTATGTTACTCTGTTTCTGCAAGAATAAAAAAATATATGAACAAAACCTGCTGTGGGATACAACTTTATTCCAGTGTGAGTTTTTGTGGACTTCAATCTGTGAAAGCTCACAATTAAATAAACTTATTTGTTTCCAAGATGCTACAATCCTTTCAATCTTGTTGATCTTTCTTAAATCCCATAACTAGGTTGTACATCAACACTGTAAGTCGAAAGGCCAGTCCTCAATTCCATTTAATTTTTACCCTCTTCCATCCAAATGCACATTCTCCCAGACCAGGTTCTCTGCAACAAAGTGGTTTGCCATGCCAATGAAAAACCTACATATTTCCTCACTAAGTGTTTGCTGAATAGCTCAGTAAATTAAGTATCTAGCTGTGGAGCCACATTTTGGGAGTTCAATTCCTCATTGTACCTTCCAGGAATAATAGCCTGCTTGTCTAGCCTTGGCCAAGCTATATAGTTCAATGGCAGCCCCATAAGAATGGAATGGTAAACCATTTCTATGTATGCTGTATCTAGAAAACTCTGGTTAAGTCAGATTTGACTTGATGACACAGAAATATTATAAGTGTGGTGTAGTGGACAGAGTGACAGACTCGGACTCAGGAGGCCTGCATTTAAATCTCTACTTAGTCATGGGAACTCACTGGTGGCATGGAACTGGAAAGGGAAAGGTTTCCCTTGCTCAAAAGCCAGTCATATCTGACTCTAGGGTTCAATGCTCATCTTTGTTTCAAAGCTGAAGAGCCAGCGTTGTCTGCTTCTGCAGAGGTTTCCGTGAGAATGTGGCAGGCATGATTAGACACCAGAGCACATGGAACACTGTTTACCTTCCCACCGAAGTGGTCCCTATTTATCTACTTGCAAGTTCTTGCTTTCGAACTGCTAGGTTAGCAGGAGCTAGGACAAAGGCGGGAGCTCATTCAGTCCTGCAGTACTCGGGAATCGAACTGCTGACCTTCTGCCTCCCAGTCAGCATCTTAGCCACTTGAGTCACTCTTTAAATATCTAATTTCTCTTGAAAGCCCTATTAGGGTTACTATAATTTGGTTCCAAGTTCATTACACAAACACAACAAATATTATTAAGCAGTATCTATTAATGAAGCAAATCACAATATTTCAGCAAAGACCATCCTATCCAAGAACTAGAATTACTTTCATGATCCATAAAGGTCCCAAACAGTAGAAGTGACGAACATCTGCTCTTTCAAATGTTTTGGACCACACATTAAAAATAATAATTTTAATCATCATTTACTATTGTTATGGTGGGTGAGGTACACAGAAAGAGCCTCCTTCAATATTGTGGTATTTTGTGAACCACAATCGGGCATACCCCAGGCAACGGCAAACTTGTGCCGGTTAATCTTTCCCACACTAAAACTATGGAATGAATTCACCAAAGGTGGCTTCATTTTGGCACTTTAACATCTGATCTAGACATGGAAGAAAAAGATGTTATGGTGGGCTGGGATAATGGGAATTGCAGGCTAAAACAGTTAGAAGTTCAACCTTTTCCCATTTCTGATATAGCAATTCCTGCTGTCTTTTCTTCCCCCCTCCAAATACTAGGACAGTGATGACAAAACCTTTAGAGACAGAGTGTCCAAACAGAGGGGCAGGATGAACTGTGCTCTGAGGGGGAGGCATGAACTGCTCCTATTAGGCTGCTGGGCAGAGGATCGGGGCGAACTCTATGCTGTGGGGATGGAGGAGGTGCTCCCATTGGGCTGCTGGGCAGACAGGTGCGGTGAACTCTGTGCTGGGGAGGTAGGAAGTGTTCCCATTGCTGCTGGGCAGAGGGGTCAGGTGAACTCTGTGCTGGGGGAAGGAGGAAGCATTCCCACTGGGCTTCTGGGCAGAAGGCTGGGCGAACTTTGTGCTGGGGGAGGGAGGAAGCACTCCCATTTGGCTGCTGGGCAGAGCAAACTCTGTGCTGGGGTGACGGGTGTGCGTGCCAACAGATAACTGGTAGTGCCACGCCTGGCTCGTGTGCCATAGGTTCGCCACCACTGTTATAGGACACTGAGAAGAGCTGAGGGAAGGCAAGCAGGCTACACAGTGACCCTCCCTTCCCACCTTGAAGTGCATGACAAAATTTAGCTGGTTGCTTCGGGGCCGTACAGGAATTTTTGGCTCATACCTAGATTAGCGTGGGTTTTTTCACCTGTCCCATTATGCACAGAAGGGTTTTTGGCTGGGATCGCTTTGCTTTAGGTCACCTTGGCAGGTAGTGTGGTTAATACTGTCCCATAAGGGCCCTGGGTTAGTCACTGGTCTTCTGAACAAACTGTCCCCAGTGGAGTTTACCTCTTCCAGGTCGTGTGTCAGCTGGATGGTCAGTAGCAAAAGGAAGTCCAGTGAAGGACTTGGCCCTCTGGGCCCAGGGAAGGGGCACATTGGACAGAACAACCCAGACAACACTGCGATGACTCCTTCCAAAGATCTTACAATTGGAATAAGTGGTTTGGTTCCAGAGTTATATTTAAATAAAGGTGGCCCTAGTTTTCAACCAACATTGGTGTCTGTGTCTTCTTTGGGAGTGGAGTGGCAAAGCATCTACACAGAATTGCTTTCCTCTTGACCCACTGCTCTTCTTTTTCATGACAGATTCTAAACACTTGTGTTTTTAATTGTATTTTAATTTATCTTATGTTCTAATTAATCTTTTTTAAAAATTATTTTAACTATACTTGATATATATGTGTTTATCACTGAGTGCCTTGAGTCTGATTTCTGGAGGGAGGAAAGTGGGATACAGATCAAATAGACAGAGAGCTAGATAGGAAAACAGATTTTGCTTTTATAAGCTTAAATTATAGCAGCTGTTTGTAGCACTTCTACTATACAAAAATAAGTTAGCCTCACCATGACCTATATAAGAAGGACGAACTATGTTGCTGAAGTTGTTGTATAAAGTGCAGAAGCAGAATACCTTTACAAAATAAAAAGATGGTTCCCAAAGAACTAACAGTAAACTGAACCATTCATGCAAACAGAAGACATTTCCTTCATCAGCTTGCAATTGGTTTAGTCACATAGCTCTAAAACCAGGCCTATCTCCTAACTGTATCATTTGTTAACTACTGCTCCATAAGAAAGGTTTGCCACATTTTAACAGCCAAACTTGGGTCAGAAGATACAGATCAGTCCTGATTCATGTTATCAGTTCAGATGCTTCAGTCAGGAAAAAGAAATCCCAAAGGCGGAAAATACTTATAACTTTTAAAATTTCAATTACACATAGCTATCTACTCTTAAGAGCTGACAAGCTAAGCAAAAACATGAACCATGCACTAATTACTTTACCTTGTGGCCCATATTGGCTCATCTGAGTCCCATAAGTGACGCTGGAATTATTCTGTGGAAAGCTACCAATTCCAGAGTGCATTTGGCCTCCTGGGGAAGGGTGTGGTGACATGGAGGAAGATCCTGTTTGCTGAGATGGGTACTGAGACAACTGAGGATTTCTTTGTATGCCTGCCAAGAACCCTATAGGAAAACAAGAGTGACAAATTAAGGACTTCTACATTAATAGTTCAAACATATGTTTTGCTTTCACAGTCTGACTATAAACAGCGAGCTAAAATTTGAGCATTATAAAAAGTACTACAATTTTATGTAAGAAGTATTGTTTGTGAATATGGTTGTTTTTCATTTTATTTCACATTAAAACTCCTCTGGAAATGCAATGATACATGGAGTAACCAATAGTAAAAGAAAAGAAGCTTGAAGAACAATGAGTTCACAATTACTGGCAGTTTTCACAAGTGTAAACTTTGTGCAAGTAGCAGTAATAGCATCCAAGAGGCATCCATGGTGCCCATGTGTTCTGGAATATGGACACTAGCTACAAATATTGATACCTATTCCACAGAAACTGTACCTGTCTTCTAGCTGTTGCTTTGAATAACATTTGTTGCTTGCAATTGCAGTTGACCTAAAACTGCCAACCTAGCAGTTCAAAAGCAAGAAATTGCAAATAAGGACCACTTTAGTGGGAAGGTAAACATGTCTAGTCATGTCTGCCACATCACCACAGAAATGTTTGCAGAAGCAGACCGCGCTGGCTCTTCGGCTTTGAAACAGAGATGAGCACTGAACCCTAGAGTCGGATACGACTGGCTTGCGAGCAACGGAAACCTTTCAAAGATCATATTTAAGATATCAAACAGATTACACAGTGCAAAAAGCTTAAGTAACAAGATATTTTTAGATACAACAATTTATTGCTTAATTTAATTCTCTTGAGTAAGGAGGCTGGTAGTTTGTTGACCTCCCTTCAATCCAAGACACTTTCAAAGCTAGTTGTTTTGATGCTTGTTTTTAATGATTTTACCTTGATGTTGAAGATAATGTTTTGAGAAGAAGGGTTTTTAAGTGTTAGTTGCACAGATTCAATCTGCAGGATTTAGGATGACAAAGCCCAGTTTCTCTTTGCTTCTTCTAATCCATAGAGAGAACTAGCAAGATCAGCACTGCTGGCAAAACAGAACAACTCTTGCTCAAAGACAAAGGCTGGTATATGCAATCCTTTACTCAGCCTGCCTTCTGCACTTTCTAATCTAGTGTTCTAGTTTGCTCAGCAAACAAGAAGCTCAATGTGGGGAACATTATTTTTTTTAAAAAAATTCTTAAACAGGGAATAGTACTAGAAGACATATGTTATAGTTTGTTTTCTGTGTGGATAAATAATTCATACGTCACTGGATCAGACAACCACGACTGTCCTGATTTGTTTTACATTTAATTTTGTTGGCTTTTTGTCTTTCCCTGTTTTAGAACACATTTCTAAATTTGTTGGAAGAGGTAAGTTTTCTGTTCACAATAAACACTGAACAGGTGGAACTGTCCCACACTGGAGCTGTAACTTTACTTTCTTGTCATGAATTTCTTTGGAAATTTAAATTTAGGCATGAGAAATAGGACTGATGGGAATGAAGTAAACAGGAGATAAACCAGAAAACCAGAAGAGTAGAAAACAGAATCATATTCAAGAAAGTTAAGTAGAAGTACAAACTGCCCCAATAATACAGAAATACATCACTATATATCAATAGTCTCTGCAGCAAAGGCCTGAAAAATACAAAAGGTGACTTAGCCTTCTTGTATAATCAAAGCCTTTAGCAAATATGACAATGTTTAACACTTTGCATTGACAACTCCCTTGCCTTCTTCTTTTTTTACTGAATTATCAGCACATTACACCTCTCCTTTGGGGACTAACTGAATCAAAGAAGAGGTAGATAAAGGCTCTTCTGTAATATTACTTGGAGTATAGATAACCTGAGTCAAATTAAAAGTAACCTGTTCAAATTTGAACAATCTGCAGAATGAGATTGTCAGTAACAGATCCTGTTCATTTCAGTTAATGAAATGAGCTTGCTAGCGAAGGACCCATTAGAGTTGTATGTTGAATGTCATTTTGATTATGTAACTTGTTGTCAAAGAACAAAAATCAATTCTAAATGTAAAAGGAGATGGATAGGGTAGTTTGAAAAGGGATTCAACTTTCAAAGAAGTTTCTCTCCTCAGGATCCAAAAAGCACAGAATGATATGTATAGGAGAGGGAATAGTCCATTAATAAAATACTATCCCTTAAACATTTGCATTAACAGTATCAATAGATAGCTAGAAGCATTATAAAATCAATTGGAACAGAATCAAAGAAGCACTAGAAAGTGAAGGCAAGGTGCTCTTTTAACTAGCTTCTAATAACACATCATAGTCCATTTTGCAAAATGTCAAATACTAAAATTTAAAAGCAGGAGGTGAGGCTGACATATAAATGACTGTGTGAAAAAAACCAGGTTGATGCAAGTCCTGACTCATTACAATTAATTTGATAAAGAATCCCTCTGCTTGTTTTTCTATTTGCCACAACAGCCACAGAAATGAAGTTGCTGTTTTGGTGAGCAGTTTCTTTAGCTAATAAAACTCAAGATCGTCTTCAATGCTAAAGTATAAAAGGCTCAATGGGTCATAAAAACACACAACCTATTTTGTTTGCTACCCAACAAATCACTTTCAAGTTTGCATCTGCTGTTATGTATAGAATGGGTGACATGGTTCTCTCCATAAAGTCAACGGAATTTGTTAATCTTACTGCTTGGATGAAGTAAGTCTTGCAGCCTGATACCTTATCAAATTTGTCTCTTGCTGTCAAGGCTGTAATGTCAATTTACTTCCTGTCAAAGGTGCCAGGTTTCCAGTAGCTACAGTGGTATGTTACATTCTTCATATAAATTCTGAATACTTTAAAGTTTTTATTTGTTTTCCCATTTCTCTTCACAAACTAAATTGCTTTGGCAAAGGCATAAAATAATGATCTAGCTAAAGATTTAACCCAGACCCCCTAGTGTTCCACCAGCTGTGCTATTAAGCTAAGTGGCTGAATCTCTCTCCCAATTCTCCCTCTGATATGACAAAAACCTCATCAACAAAAACCCATCTATGTATGGCAGGCAGTGATATCTCAATATATTCCCACTTCGTCTTTATTCTCTACCCATATAGCTTAGAAATTAATACCATCTATCACTCATAAATTGGAATCAAGGGAAGGATTAGGCAGATCACCCAGATGGTAGCCTGGGAACCAAAATCTAACTTTTCCTTGTGCAAATCTTGCCTAACAATGAACGCCTGCATTTTATTTCACAATGATGCACCAGGGACACAGTGACATTTGTAAATACAGTACAGTAAGAGAAGCAAAGAAATGACAGATCTGAAACTTTAGTCTATTCTTTTGTGTGCAATTGGAGTTCGATATCATGTAAATGCTTTTGAAAATAGGGCTGTTTGTGTGTAATTTCTATTATCCAACTATTTATTACAGTATTCCTGGCAAATGGCTGTGTTGGCTAGGAATTGTGGGATTTGTACTCTATAGGCATCTGCGGCGTATTCTTCCTCTGGGGTGCAAAGACATGCAAACATGTTTCCGGTAGAATACTAAATAACTCTAAAGGAAGTACTACTTGCCAAGCAGTCCTGGAGAAAAAGCTTCTCATAGCAAAAACTTGCAAGCTGACTTTGTGGCAATCAAAAATGGCTCCTTAAACATTTGCTTGTTTTTTTTTAAACGCCATAACTTGACCTTCCAACAGTAACTGAGAATCACCATAGATTTGATGGTTGCTGTTCAGTTGCAGAGTCGAGTCCGACCCATGGACCACCGTACGCCTGCCTCCTCTGTCCTCTGCCATCCTTCTCAGCCCACTGCATTGACAATGCCATCTATCCACTTCATCCTATGACGCCCCCTTCTCCTTTTGCCCTTGATATTTCCCAGCATCAAGGCCTTCTCAAGTGAGTCCTCTCTTCTCATTTGGTGGCCAAAGTACTTGAGCTTCAACTTCAGTATGTCAGATTTTTTGTTGCAAGTGCACAAATATTTTTTTAAAGGTATTTGTACTCTATATTCTGAATAATTGGTCTGCTTCAAGGTCATAGGCTCTGGTCAATTATTCCAAAGAGCAAGACTAAAAGTAAGGAGCACACCATAATCATAAGAGAGGGCAAGGAAACAGGAGAGAACTGCAAATCAGAATACATATGAGGGTACTTGATGAATATATGAAGTCTGCACACTTGCGTTTACTGTGCAGATTAGGAGGTGACTTGGAGAAATGAGAATTTCCCACCACAAAAACACAAAGAGCAAATTATTCATGGTATGCATATGCTAACTTCTGATTTTTCTAAATTTTAGAAGTTTCCAAAACACTGTTCTGTAGAGGCAAAGATGGACTACAGACAAGAGTACATCATGATGTATATCGTATATGTATATATATATTTGCATATTGGATTAATCTAAATTATTTCACGATGATTTTGTAAATACAGTTCACTTATATTTTTGTATCTGAAATGTATGTTCTTCAGTATACAACTGTCTTCTGGTTAACTATCTTCCTTAACTCTGGCTAAAGATGCCCAGCATGACAAAATAATAATAATAAAAAATACAGCTTGTAGTCATTTGATGTTTTAACATACTATTTATGCAAGCCTAAAACTAAATAAGATTTCAGAGTTTGACTCGTGAGGTTTGATCTTATATAAACATCTCAATAGTTTTAAGGAGATCTTCCTCAAAAAGAAAGATCAACCAACATTATTAGAAAAATATATATACCAAGAAGTAGCCTACAGATTTTACAGCTCATTAAGGAAACCTGTTCCAAAATCAGTGACCAAATGCAGCTATTTTATTAGTAGCCTGATGGAAGGAACATGTACCACAACCTTCTTAAGAGGCCATTCAACAATTATACAATCCATTTTTTTGGGAAAAACTGACCCCCTCCCCCCATGTAATCCAACCGTAATTTTCTTTTCGAACCCCCCCTTTAAAATTACATAATCCAGTGCTTTTGTATTGAAACTCTAATTTTTAGAGCTTTTTACTATTGGTGAAACAGAAATAGACTGCACAAGCAATTCAATAATCTCAAATCGGATCAAAATTCCCAGAGATAATTTTTAAACCTAAAAAAGTGCCATGTTTCGAAACCACAACAGCTCCAAATGGATTATGTAATCTTTGACCTGAATCCACCGCGCCCCATGTAATTTTCCATAATTCAGATGGCAGACCCCCTCCCCCCCTCGAGGATCACATAATTGTTGAATGGCCCCTTATGCCCTTCAGCAGTGAATGACTCTGACTTATTTCTATATCAAAACCTGGAGGTTGAAGTTTCAGATGTTTGATATATTCCTTATTGTTAGGAATCATGTAAAAGTAGAAATATAACTCATCATCTTTCCATTTAGCTTCAGCTCAAATACAAAAAAATTCTCCTTAGAAAGAAAATCCTTTTTTAGTAAAGTAAATAAAAATCATCCTCAAGAATATCACGTTTATTAAGCATAGACCTAGTAGCCAGCTGCAAAATGCAAATATTTGTCTGAGACTTGGTTTTTAATTTTTGATTCTCCTGACTTGATTATTTTGTTCAAACCTGTCTCTTGTCACTGAACAGTTTATGAAGATCTTCTCTGTTCAGTCTATTTCACTACATTTTGCAAAAAGCCACTGCTGCTATATATTTAGTGTCTGCCAAAACCAATCAGCTCAATCTATATATGAAGCTGGCTAGGAAGGATAATATGCCAAATATTCAAATTCAATCCAAAGATGACATCCATCAGGTGCTGAAACTGGCACAGAGATTCTCCAAGAATAGAGCTAGTTTGGCACTCTGACATCACTTTTACAGGCTGCAGAAGACGGAGGCTGCAGAAGGCTGCTCCTCACACACTGTGCAAGCAGACTTAAAGCCATGAGGGAAATTTCTCAAAATAGAGACTTTATTCCCAATTGGAAGAGAAGTATCACATGTCTCCAGCCTGTCACAGATTCATAGTTAAAATGAGCTTCAACTGATTCAAAAGGCACAGTTAATTTGATTTAGAGCATTACTTTTAATAAAAGTGGTGTCATTCTACGTCTTCTATCAACTGGGAATCTAGCACTTATAAGAATTAACATTATTATAATAGAGGTCTAACCTCTATCTTGCTTCAATCCATCTTAATCAGGGCCCAGCAATCACCACCACCATAATCTAAGAACTGCAGAGCTGGAAGGGACCCTATATATCAGTGATGGCCAACCTTGGCACTCCAGGTGTTCTTGGACTTCAATTCCCAGAAGCCCAAGTCAGCACTTCTGCTGATTAGGGCTTCTGGGAATTGAAGTCCAAGAACACCTGGAGTGCCAAGGTTGGCCATCACTGCATAGATCATCAAGCTCCTGTCAAGGAGACACAGTGCAGAACTGAACTCACAAACTCCGGCTCTGCAGCCAAATACTTAACATATGATTGTAAATATTTCTTTATATATTTCTGGAAAGGAATTATGAGGTAAAATATTTTAATGGAAAGAATAAGTGGTTTGAGGTGTTTCACGTCACAAATAACCAACTCATAAAGAAATGCAATTCTTCCCAGTAATGCATCAAGCCATTTATTGCATACATAAAAGCAATTTCCCCCCTCACAGGATTGGATTTTGTCATCTACTTTTTGACAGATTTTCCCTGTATTGATAACTGTGTGGCCCACTGAGAAAGGTCATAGTAAAAAACTTCTATTTTTCCCCTCCCCCTATTTATGTTCTAGTCTATAATATGAGAAATTAAATCATGAGGGATCTTGAAACATGGCAACTGGAAAGAAGTGACAGGTGTTTGAAGGTGCCCAGTATTTGTAATCTCCTAATTACCAGGCAGAACAGAGAAAGGATTAACGTATTTTAAATTGGCATCCTAATCGAAGCTTGTTTGCAAGCTAGAAGCCATAGTTTCTCAGTTCATTCAAAAAGGAAGCCATGGCGAGCTATGGTTTTCTAGTTTGTTTCACCCTGCATGTGAAGGGAAAAAACAAAGTAGTGCCAAAAAGACTACATGCAGATGTCCTAAATTTTGTTGTATTCTGTTCTATCTGATTGTCCAGCATGGCATTAACATTTTATTACAATGCATGCAGTAGATACACACAAATCATCTCATGGTCTTGTCCACTTTTATTTTTATTTTTTAGAGATCGCATCGTCCCAAGGTCCTTGACCCATCCTACGAGGGCGTCCGTAGGGGCTCTCTGGTGGTCCCATCAGCCAGGGATGCACATCTTACTGGGATCAGGAGGAGAGCCTTCTCGGTATCTGCTCCGGCCCTATGGAACCTCCTGCCACTTGAACTGCGCCGACAGGCAGAGCTTTACTCCTTCAGGAAGGCTCTAAAAACCTGGCTCTGCCAGCAGGCATGGGGTGCGACTGGCAGCACCACCCAGCTTTGCTGGCTCATTTAGCCCTGTTTGGGGTATTAATTCAGGGGCTATCGTTTTTATTTATTTATAAATTTTGATTATTCTACTGTTTTAGTGGTTGGTTTTTAAAGTATGAGATGGCTTTTATTGGTTTTAATTGATGTGAGCTGCCGTTGGTCGCCAAGACAAGAAAGGCGCCCTATAAATCTAGTAAATAAATAAATAAATAAATAAATAAATAAATAAATAAATAAATAAATAAATAATACTTCATGATTCTGTATGTTATTAGGGTTAACTGAATTTTCATCATTTCATTTTTGGTTCTTATTGACATGAACAACATTTGTATTAGCTACAAAGCAACAAAATGAATGTATAAAGAAAAAAATAGCACAATTAGGTTTATTTTCTCTTATTCTCTGGATAATATTCCCAAGTGGAAGAATATGGGGAAGGGCATCCTCTTAAGAGCTAAAAACAATCTATAGAGTTTTTTCTGATGCAATTTGATTAGAAATTTTCTTACTTCATCCCTCATTTAAAGATGGCAAATAGATGCCAGGGAAAAGAGACTCCTTATCAAGTGTCAATATTAAGCCATAATGGCATCTGCGTAGGAAATGTGAGTGAAAATTCCCTAAGAGGTATCTATAGCTTCCAAAGAGATAAATGTGTTTGTGTTTCATTAAATGAAAATAAATGGATGATGAAGTGACAGAATATAGATGATGGAAGTAAAGTATGTTAAAAGAAAAAAGTAAATCAAGAGTTTGTAGTTACAAAAATTCTGTCTGCTATTTAGCATGTGTGTGTGGAAGAAAGCACAGAGAGAACATCAAAATGTCTGATCACACCCCATGTTTCTGCTTCTTGCTGGATAAAAATCTCTAGTGCCGAAAAGCCATTTAAACTTTCTACCGTGCAGTTACTGATAAATATCACTTCTGTGAAGATCTAATATAAAATAAGAAGTTGATTTTGAGATAATGCTTACATGCAGCTGTGTCAAATAGATCCAAGGTCTTGCTCAGCTCAACATCTGGATTCTATAAGGCTGCAATTTGTTACTAACTGTGACTTTCTGCAATGCTTTTTCCTCTTCAGAACATACTATCTTGTCCCCTCCTCCCGTTCTATGTAAAAACCAAGAAACAAAGCAACATGAAACACTATCACAAGATGCAGAACACAAATGAAGGGAAGGGGGAAAGACCCTAGAGGAAGAAGGATGAAAAGCAGGATATTGGCAAAGGGTGGCAAAGGCAAGGGTTTTTTCAGAAGCTCTCCTGATGGGTACCTTCCATGCAGATCTGACAGCCACAGAATGGTGCCATGAAACTGCCTCCAGCAACGGAATACATTTTCTAGCACATCACAGCAACTGCAATGGCATCAATTCTACTTGCAATCCATGTCCAAACTAAGGGGGGTGGTTTGGTGTTCTCAGTAGTCCTATTTCAGTAGATCTCAAGGACTAATTAAATCCTCATTACTTTCTTCTAATTATTCCAGAGCTCTGGGATTTTACTGAGCAAGTCTCTGATGGTACACTAGATGAAAAGGGTTAAATAACCTGTGTTGATTTTGAAACTCCAGACCTATTCCAGACCTTTAGCATATCATCAGCATTATCATGAATATTTAACTACATACTGCTGTGAAAATTATAATAGGAGAACAATTAGAAGTTTTCTTTAATTAATCCTGACCCATATACATTTGCCTTAATAAATAAAAGGCTTTTAAAGTATCCCCTTTGTGACAGTGTATGCCAGAGTAACAGCATGAGACAATGTAATGCTTCCATTAGATTCTGTGTTTTAATACCAAAAAGAACAGAGGATGCAAAAACAATGGGTGTTGAAGGCGTTATCTACAAATACATAATGAAGATTTTGCCCTTTTTCATTAATCTTCAGATAAAGATGTCCATTTAATGCCTTATTCTTATAGAAAAAGCACTTCTATGAACATGTAGAAATATATTACCCAGAGAATCAGCTTTCAGATGATAGATTTCACAGTTTACAAAGCCTGCTAGATTCACCAATTCTTAGTACATTTCTGCACTCTAAACAACTACTGGTTTCAGTAGGATGGATCTGTTGGTGGGAGTAGCATGACATTAGCTCCTGGACTTGCTGAAGTTAGCACCCATTAATTAAATCTTAATATATATGATTGGTCTCTTGCATAGCTTTTGTTAATTCATTACAATACAAATGGCATAGGAAAGTTTTCCAGATTGGGCACTTAAACTGTTACTGTTTTAACATTTGTATTCAAAGACAAATTGTTTCAAATCTGATTATGCTCCTGACCCCAGGGAGAAATAAGATAGAATTTTTTAAAAAAGCTGTACATCAAAAGAAATAGTCTAGTTCAGTGTTTCTCAACCTTTGGTTTTTGGACTTCAATTACCAGAAGCCCAAGTGAAATCCCCAAAGCACTGATCAGCCAATGTACTGACTTAGGCTTCTGGGAATTGAAGTTCCCCAGTGGGGCATGTACCCCATGTTGAGAACCATTGGTCCAGTTGAATTTGTCCCACCTCAAGTAAAATATAGTATATACATCACCCCCAAAGTACTGCTCATTTTCCTACTGTTCATGAGTTGGATCTCAAATAATACCTCTCCTTGATCAGGCTCATACACATAGAGAGGAATATGACAGTGGTCATGTTCTACCAAACCAACACCTTGCTTATCTTAGCTCTGATGTTCATTGATATTTATCAATCAAAGCTAACATTAAAATATAGGAGTTAGTCTTTAAGGTGCCACAATTGTTTTTGTCTTTTTGTTTTGTTTTGTTTACTCCCTGATACAGAATGATACTTATGTCCTGGATAAAATCTGACAATCTGTGATGATTTGACAAATGCATTCCAACTAGGCACACAGTTCACATTTTAATGTCACACCTCCCCCACACCTCAGAAGACAGAGATGGGAATGATGGAGCAGATGTGTGCTGGGTTAGAGAGAGAAGTGTATTTTGTATGTAATGAGAGTTTTGTTGTGGGCTAGACTGAACAATACAAGATCCTTCTGAGTTAACTATTCATCTTAAGTAATATAGTAGCTATTAAAAGTAAGACTGAAGAGGAGTTTTAAAAAGATGGAAGATCAGCATGCTCTTATTAGGAGACACAACTTGGCTTACTTTACTCTGGCCTAAACACCTCAATAGCCACTATTGTAGAGTACAAAAAAGCAAGTAAAACAAGACTATTTTTAGAGTTCTCCCAAAAAATTAAACTATAGAAAGAAGAGACATTCATTTTGGAAAGGCTCATTTCTTAATACAGTACTGTATCATCATGGTTTGTGAATGTCAACAAGAGATTTCTTTAGTTAGTCTCTACATTATGTTCTTTTTTTGTTGGTTAATGATTCATTGCTACAGTTTTTCTATTACAGGAAGCGCTCCGTATCCACAGGGGATACATTCCAAAGACTACTGTGGGTGTCGGAATCCCTGAAAAGGCGCAAACCCTATATACTACTTGTAGACAGTGGTATCTAGTAGCTAGTTCTTGTAACTACTCCATGTTTTTTAAAAAAATTAAGACGCTGTTAACTGAAACCACAGATACCAATTCTCTGGCTCGGGGTGGGTGGGGAGGGACTACTGTACTTTTATTTCACGGGTGTACTTGCAATTTACTCCATTGTTGCATTTTTTTAATCCTTGTATGTTTCCCTAAATATATTCAAGTACAATACATAAAAGCATCATGTAAGTAGCAAAATAAAATAATAACACTACTTTGATACTACTACCACCTTAAAAATGGACTCATTGAGATCTTGTTTAAAATCTATGTTTACTGTACAGGGTGGCCTGTAAGTCCCTATTGAATCTTTCTCTAAACTTGCCACTTATTTTATCCAGGGTGTCACCAGTATTCTTGCACTCATCCACTCATGTACGTGTTACAATATGCTCTTAAAGTGTACATGGGCTTAAATTGGCCGTATTTCTCTGGAAAAAAGGGGAAAATTATAATACATATAGACGGGTAGGGACTTATGGGCCACCCTGTATATAGGTGTTTTTTTTTAAAAAAAGAAAAGGCATGGGCAGCAACAAGGAAGTTAACTGATATCAGAAACTAGGCAGAAAAACATATTGGATTCAAGGGTACATCTTCCTCCCAGGGTATGTCTCATTTTTCTTCTTGATTGAAAAGATATGAATCAGTCATAGACAGCTTTAATAATGGGATGTATTGGGCAAAAATAAGTTACTTTTCTGTGTATAGTTAATTCAGGATGGGATTTGTGCTTTGTTGTTCTGAAGCAAGAGTGAGCAAAATGAGGCCCTCCAGGCCGAGCTGAACTGTAATTACTTAGCCAGCCACAAGGAATGCTATAAGTTGAAGGCCAAGAATATCTGGAGGGCTCTAAACGAAAATGTAAGAAAGAGGTATACTGTATTTGCTTGCACCTTTATCACTGAAGGTGTACTGACATTAAAAAGCATCAATTATTCCTCCTATTGCTGACAGAGAAAATATCAACTTGTTAAGATCTTCCAAACTACATCAACTATTATATATACACACTACTTGTACCATACATGAGAAAGCAACTCAATATAGAAACTTATATATCTGAGATATAGCCTTTATTTTAGAAATAGGGAAAAACACAACTTGGTGCTGAACAGCCATTGAAAACAAGGCAAAAAAAAAAATTCAAAAGATTTTTCAAATAAAATAAATGTCAACTTGATAATTTTTCTTGTGTGGCACACATTCAAGAATGGCAAGGCATAGAACTTACACAGTCAGACCGATTCCATTGAGAATGTGACTAACAATGTATCACAGAGCATTGAGAGTATTGAGGTCTTTTCAATAAACGCATTAGCAGTCTCTTTGTTTGTGCTTTCATTAATTTCTCTGAATAAGGAAAGAAATGTTACACAAGGTACTAGAAGGAACAAAAACACTTTGAAATTGGAGGGTCACTCTGTGTTTTTAAATGGAAATATTTAGATCTGTGTCAAGAGTTTAAATTACTGCAACAGATGCCTGCGGATCAGGTGTCTTCAACAGGAATGATTTTCTGCTTGGGTTTTTATCAGTCAATGGCAAGCACCTTCCTTGTGAGCTCCTGTGCTCGCCCCTTCCCTGCTCAGTGGGAAACAGTTCAAGCAAGCAAAAGGAACAGCCTTCAAAAAGGAAATTTTTCCATTTCAAAGCAACCTCTAATCAATGACAGGGCACAAAAGGGAATGCATAGATGTTTATATGCGCACTTCTCAGACCTTAAAGAAGCTTTGGGGAAACATGTTCAACAAAATCAATATGACCTCACTGGTTAGAAATTTCATATCTGCTTATGAAACAAATTGATGTTTTAAACAAGCTAGGTCACAGGTATTAGTTGTGGCATCAGAGGGGTTTCTGTAAGTATTCTGAATAACATGGAAGGTCTGTTGAAGTCAAACATCACAAGAATATTTAGGGGGAAAATGCCCACCAGCACAGCAATTTGAAGATGATTCTAAAATCCGAAACTTCCAAGCTGCAATAAATTAATAGTTAAAAAGTAAATAATTTTTATGTGGCATTGTGACCAAAAGCTGGATGCCTCTCTCTCTGCTGTACTTCACCTAATTCTTTGCTCAGCAGCAAAGACAGTGTTGCTCAGCTCCAATCAGTGACTTCACCTGGAAGCAGTCCAAAGAGTGATGAAATGCACAGCATGAAGAGTTTTAAGTTCTGAAACTTGGACAGCAAACACAGCAGCTGAATCCAAAGCCAAACTAACATCAGCTAGTGGACTTTGGACCTCCTGCAAAGGTACAGCAAGGAACACCTACAATTCTAGCAGAGTGCCAATGTCTGACAGAATGAAAGGTTCAAACTGAACCCACTCTTCTGAAGTTGTCTGCATCCAATTTTCTACAGAATCATTACAACACACCAATCACAGAATCAAATTCTAAAGATAAGGGCAAGGAATGATTATCCTCATGCTACGAACCGTTACAGGACAATGACAAATGTAGCATATTATAAGACACTATATTTTCCTATACTCTTGACGTTCCAGGTACAAGACTTTTATGGCTGACCTGGAGATTGTTAGCACCCTCTGCCCACTGAAGGGCTGCCAGGGACTAAGGGCCATGTTTATTTGACTTTCACCCATGAAGATTGTCCTGGGAACAAAATATAATGAAGGACAACATAAAATATAGAATACTCCAACTTGCTCTTCAAGGAAAGATCCCTGGGAAGAGAGGCCCTGGATGTAGATGGACTTCACGGCTGAAGAACCTGAGAGACTGGTGTGGTATATCCTCGGAAGAACTGTTCCGAGGAGTTAAGAACAGGAAAACTATCGCCATGATGATAGCCAATATCTGGAACGGATACGGCACCTGAGGAAGAAGAATATTTTCCCAACAAAGAAACTATATCTTCATTCTTGATGTCAGAACACAGGATGAGTCTAGAACCAGAGGTTTTGCAGTTAGCAAATAATAGGGCCTTGCCATGTTTTGAGAAGATAGGGACAAGAATGTAGTCATTTTCAGCCTGTGAATTCCAGTCCCACCTCTACAGGAAAAGGAAATTTGTAGACTATGTTTAAAAGAATAGAAATTTGTCATCCTCTTAAAAACTGTGGGAAAATTGTTGGATGTAATGCAGTTCACACTGCTATTCTATTGAGACCAAATCTAAATTAGACATTTATAAGTAATGTTTCCTGTGTCCTACTTTTTAGAGACCATTAAGAATCTAGCAAGATCTTCTGATAAAGAATGTTTTTAGAACATTATGCTCTTTCTCTGTAACAACGTTCTTGTAGATACCCATTTTTATTTACTCATTCCCCAGGAAATAGTTTCATGAAATACTTCATTTTTGAGAGCTGATTAGAAATGGAATTTCCTTGTTGTAAGAAACACACGAATAATTTTTCATCCATCTCTTCCCTAAGAATGTAAATCTCTGCTTGTGCATGAGAAATTGCAGAGCATTCCTCCTCATCTGTAGGATAGAGAGTTATCTTCTGGAGCTCTCTATGAGGGAACATTTCCCCAAAATCTATCAGCCACTCTCCTTCTTGCTGTTTTTGTACTTTGCTTCACGAACAGAAGATGGCTATTTTTTGCACAGAAATTTTGTGCAAATTACACAAACCATGTTAGGAAAAAAAGGCCATTTGTTTCGCTCTCATGGAAGTGAGAATTCACACAATTTCTCAACTGTCTTAATGTGTCTAGTTGAAGAACCAGTAATCTTAAAAGTAAAATTTTGCACATCCATCTTATCAGCCTTTTATATTAAGCATCTACTTATCCTTCAACACAAACCTCGGTCCTGTGGCATTGGAGACTGGCTCAAGGCAGGATGCGAGCTGGATTCTGATTGGCTTCCAGGAGTTTGAGATGGCATCTGGCTGCCTGCAACATACATGAAGAAAATAAGTAATTTGTTCCCAGTGAGGCAAAATATGATAGAAATATATTTCATTCATTTATTCATTTGTATGTACAGATTGCATAAATGGATGCACAAAGAGAGCATAATCCTAACCATTTTATTTGGACATAACACTCACCGTATTCAATGGGGCTTAATTCTAGGAAACTATATATAAGATTGCATTGTGAATGAGTAAATGTATGTTTAGTCCTTTTACAATATTTTCTTTTCTTTCTTTGCAACTCAAGAGAAAAGCATAAACATATTTAACAACAGGCATGCTGAAATCTTCAATTTTGTACTCAGCCTATTCCTAACCTCACTGACATGATCCAATTTATAGCTGCAAATCTCCTGACATACATTTTTGTAAGGGAGTTCAGAAAAACACATGTCTTTTGAACAGCAAGAGCTTGAACTGGCCTTCAGCCAGGAATGGATGGGCAGCTGCCAACAATAGTACCAAAGATAAATTTCACCCATGCCATTTGAAACAAACAAGCAAAGTCATTCACTGAATCAATGGATTTAACATTATAGTATCTCAGAACAATAAAAGCAAGACACATACAAAGATTGTGGCACAGATTTTGTTATCAAAATAAAAGCGGAATTCATAACTTATACCTGGTAAAAATACAAAATTAGCATGCAAACTGAGATGGGACAGAATCCAAGTTAGTGTTTAGCCAAAGAAAAATGTAACTTCATAAACATCATAAGCAGTATAGCTCATTTACATATCAAACTGAATAGCTTCATAGCTACAGGCAATGATGCAGAGAGAATTGCTTGCATCAACAGCAGCTATACCGGTATATCTGTAAGGTCTAAATCACACATTTGTTCAATGATTAATTTTTCTCTCTTTTACCCCAGTTTATCAGATGCTCAGCAGAGGCAAAATCCAGACAGGAAATAAGATGGAGAGAGTTTTATTAACATGTTCTCTTTACCTTGCTTTTGTGAATGAGGACCTATCTCAAACCTGCTACATAACCCCAAAGCTTCAAACAAGAAGCAGGTATTTGAGGCCAGCAAGAAGAATGTCTGTTCAGTCATGTTGTCTGTCAAGAGCCCTCACCAGAAAAAGTACTACATAATTCTTGTATGACTGTATTGACAAAACTGGCCACATAAAGGTAAAAAGCCAACACCATGATATCTCTATTTTGTGGGTGTTGCCTCAAAGCTCTGCTGAGAGGCACTTCAAGGCTCACCTTGCCAAGGATTACTCCATTAGATCATACTGCTCTATGGGTACAATGCTGTAAGTAAAAAATTATAAGCTATGGAATTTTATTGGTATAACTAATATTTTTAAATTACAATGTTTTGACCAGAAGTGGGCTACTTCAATAGTGTTATCTTGGGTGTTTACTAGATCTTCTTTTGTACACACAGTAGAACATAAATTGCATGCACATAAACGCGGCATTGATTGAATATCTCCAAATTCACAGAAAATTCATCATATACCCCAGTTGACTTGATTATACTTTGATCTTCCTACTTTGTTTAAAAGTCTATTAAGTGATTTACAGATGATCCAGCCAGAATCATGTCCTTGTGGGAAACACTTGCCAGCATTTCGCAAGATTTCTTGTTTTTGCACTTCATAGACTTAGCCTAGCGTTTTCTGGTTTACTATTTAGAGTTTGAAAGGTGTGCATAATCCCCCTGCACCCAATTTTAGCTGTCATCTAGGAGGTTAGTGTCCACAAAAAGGAACAGTTTACTGCTGTATTACCATATTTCACTCATTATTTGCTAGCACCTCTTGACATACTTCTGGAGGGACAGTTCTAGCCAAATAAAAAACTTTTTTCATTGGGGGTAGGCTTCAGGCAGCCAACAACAATCATGCATGATTCACGGGGTACACAGAAAGAACATCCTTGAAGATTATGGTATTTTAGAACCACAGTCAGGCATACCCTGGTAACGGCAATCTTGTGTTGCCAGCTAATCTTTCTCACACTAGGTCAGGCGAAAGGAACTACAGAAGGAACTCACTGAAAGGTGCCTTCATTTTGGCAGTTTCATGTCTGGCCTAGACACAGAAGAATGCATGATTCATTAATTGATACATCCACTTATTTGACATGTGCTGATTTATACCTAACAACACTAGTATATTCTGCTGTGAATTAGCACACAGTAGTAAATCTGTTGCTCTTACTGCTAGTGGGTGTACAACTCAGTCAGACCCAACCAATTTCCTAAATATGTTATTTCTGGTGGCACATTTCTGATTAGTGTTTAGACAACGGAACTTCCATTCTGCTTCTCTGTTTAAATTGAAGGCACATCCCTGTGTTTTTAAAGGGTTTGGTTTCAGCTGGTTATTTTTTCTAAGAAAAGATGTTTTAAGCAGAAATTAGCTGCTAGACTCAAAAATTTTCCCCTGGATTGCCAAGGCAAGATCATCAGCATAGATGAAACTCCATTTGTGTAAATGGTGCCAGGATGTTTCTCCTTGGGAGACTGTTTCTTTGATTTCTATCTATCTATCTATCTATCTATCTATCTATCTATCTATCTATCTATCTATCTATCTATCTATCTATCTATCTATCTATCTATCTATCGAACTTGACTTGTTAGATAAACTGTAGTGGACAGTTTTAGTGGGCTTGAAGCACATTTTTAGCCACAGACCTTACTGTAGGACACACCAAACACCAAAATGCCTGGGAAGTTTTTTTTTTTAAAAATGCCCATAAAGGTTTTGTTATTTTTATTTAAAACTGGAAGCCTAGGGGAAAAGAAAATAGGTCTTTTCCAGTCAAAGCAATTTGAGGGACATTTTAATTGAGTGTTTTCCTGCCTTCTCATGTCCACTAGAATCCTCTACCACTCTCTGTTGGAGCCCACAAGCAGCTCACATGAGAGTAAGGCTCTTTCATGGTGTACTAAACTATTGTCTAGCATGACTTTTGTACACAACTACTATGTAAGAAGCTACTATGAACAGTCTATGCCAGGTGTGCCCAAACCTTTTTCGGCCATGGGCCGGTCACATGGTTCAAGGGGCTGGTCACTATAGCCCGGGGGCGGGATCCAGCCCCTGATGGCAATACATCCGGCCCATGAAGCCCTTGTCGCTCCCGGAAGTGGAAGTAAAACGTGCCATCGGAGGCGGATCCGGCCCCTGAGCCGTAGTTTGGGCACCCTGGTCTATGCCAACTACAAATGATTGCCTCACCAAAGGCTGCAGCATATTTCTTTATACAGTGGAACCCCGGATAACAACAAAACTTTGTTCCACAAGTTGTGTGTTGTTATCCGGTTTTTGACATTATGTGATCCCTATGGCAGATGCCCCGGATAACAAAAAAAATCCCCAAAAAATGTCGTTATCCAGTGCATCGCTACCAAATGCCCGCATAACAACGTTTTTTTTGCATTTTCCCGTTGTTATGTGGGGCATCACATGGTGCATAACGAAGTGTCATTATGCGGTTTTGTCGTTATGCGAGCGCATCGTTGTCCGGGGTTCCACTATACTTAACAGAAAGTCTACAAACAATCCACCACCACTACTGTACTGTTATTTCATACATCACCCCTAATCTAGTATCTTATAGCTCATCATAGACAAAAAGGTTTGAGTTCTCTGTCACCACCACCCATCGTTGGCCACTCATTTTGTTTGATTGAATTTTTAAGTGTTACATTTCCACCACTGCACCTAGGCATCCTCCAAAAGAAAGACCAAAGTCCGATCCTAAGATCCCATAGACAGAGTTCCATTCATACAATACTCCTAGTGGTGTAAAGAGGCAAAATAATTTCCACCAAATTCTTTCTTCTTACATACCGTATTTTCCGGCGTATAAGATGACTTTTTAACCCCGAAAAATATGTGCCAAAGTCGGGGGCCGTCTTATACACCAGATACTCCAGAGCCAGGGGCCGCCCGGCGGGGAAAGCCATCTGCTGCTGCTGCCGCTGCCGCGAGGCCTCCGGAGCAAGGGGCCGCCCGGATATCACCACCCTCAGCCTCGCGGAAGTGGCGGGTGGCTTTCCCCGTCGGTCAGCTGCTGCTGCTGCTCCTCCTCACCCCCTCGGGAAGGTGGTGAGGTGGAGGACCAGCTGACCGGCAGGGAAAGCCATCTGCCACTGCTGCTGCGAGGCTGAGGGTGGTGATATCCAGGTGGCCCCTTGCTCCGGAGAACTCGCGGCGGTGGCGGGTGGTTTTCCCCGCCAGTCAGCTGCTGCGAGGTATCCGGAGCAAGGGGTCGCCCGGATATCACCACCCTCAGCCTCGCGGCTGCGGCGGCTAGCTTTCCCCGCCGGTCAGCTGCTGCTGTTCTTCCTCACCCCCCCCCCGGGAGGGGGTGAGGTGGAGGACCAGCTGACCGGCGGGGAAAGCCATCCGCCACCACTGCTGCGAGGCTGAGGGTGGTGATATCCGGGCGACCCCTTGCTCCGGAGACCTTTCCGTCGCGCCTCCTCCTCCTCACTCCCCCGGCTAGGGTGCAGTGCTCATCTCTGTTTCAAAGCCGAAAGCGCCAGAGCTGTGTCTGCTTCTGCAGACAATTCCGAGGTCATGTGCACAGAACGCTGTTACCTTCCCACTGAAGTGGCCCCTATTTAGTATAGGTAAAGGTTTTCCCTTGCTCGAAAGCTAGTCGTAGCCGACTCTAGCATGCAGGGAGGGAGGGAAGCGGCGCCCTCGCCCAAGCTTTGCTGCTGCTTTCTCATGCATTTAAAGCGGCTACTAATCGCCGCTCTGCTCTGAGTCTGCCCTGACGTCTCCGAGTTTCCCCGCTGAGGGGAGAAGAGGAGGAGGAGGACGGGGAAAAAAGGCGGGTCTGGTCGTGCTCAGAGGGCAGGAGGGAGTCCAGACTCCCCCCACCCACCACTGACCCGGGTCAAGAGACGTCTATCTGGTTTACTTACAGGTCAAAGTCGGAAAATTAGAATATCGTGCAAATGTTCATTCATTTCACTTAAAAGGTGAAACAAATATATGAGATTGACTCATTGCACGCATAGTGAGATGGTTCAAGCCTTACTTTAATATCGATGCTCATGGCTTAAAGGTAAAGGTAAAGGGTTTCCCTTGCTCGAAAGCCAGTCGTATCTGACTCTAGGGTGCATTGCTCATCTCTGTTTTAAAGCCGAAAGAGCCAGTGCTGTGTCTGTTTTTGCAGACATTTCCGTGGTCATGTGGCAGGCATGACTAAACACCGGAGTGCACGGAACGCTGTTACCTTCCCACCAAAGTGGTCCCTATTTAGTAAAGGTAAAGGTTTCCCTTGCTCGAAACCCAGTCATATCCGACTCTAGGGTGCAGTGCTCATCTCTGTTTCAAAGTGGAAAAGAGCCAGCGCTGTGTCTGCTTCTGCAGACATTTCCGTGGTCATGTGGCAGGCATGACTAAACACCGTAGTGCACGGAATGCTGTTACCTTCCCACCAAAGTGGTCCCTATTTAGTAAAGGTAAAGGTTTCCCTTGCTCGAAAGCCAGTTGTATGTGACTCTAGGGTGCATTGCTTATCTCTGTTTCAAAGCCAAAGAGCCAGCACTGTCTGCCTCTGCAGACGTTTTCCAATGGTCATGTGGCAGGCATGAAATTTTGTGAGAGCTGATGTAAAGAGTGGCAGATAGCACCGTAGGACATGAAATGATCTGTTGCCTTCAGAACACAGGAGTGCACGGAATGGTGTTACCTTCCCACCAAAATGGTCCCTGTTTATCTACTTGCAATTTCTTGCTTTCATGATAATAATAATAATAGGTAAAGGTTTCTCATGCTTGAAAGCCAGTCGTATCCAACTCTAGGGTGCAGTGGTCATCTCTGTTTCAAAGCTGAAGAGCCAGCACTGTCTGCTGCTGCAGATCTTTCCATGGTCATGTGGCAGGCATGACTAGACACCAAAGCGAACGGAACGCTGTTACCTTCCCTATTTATCTACTTGCAATTTTTTGCTTTTGAACTGCTAGGTTGGCAGGAGCTGGGACAAAGACGGGAGCTCATTCCGTCCTGCAGTCCTCGGGAATCGAACTGCTGACCTTCCGCCTCCCAGTCAGCATCTTAGCCACTTGATAATTAGTTATTTCTAAGGTTTAGAATAAAAGTTTGGCCCCGGCGGCCCATGGCCCTTTATCACTCCTGGTAGGAGCAGGGAGGGAGAGGCGGGACCCCTTGCAGCTGTGGCGGCGCTCCTACCGGGAGGGATAAAGGGCCATGGGCCACCTTAAAGGGGCAATGTAGGCAGGCACTGGCTGTCTGCCGGCATTGGAAGAGGGGTAGTCTTATAGGGTGAGTATATTCCATACTCTATATTTTAACTTGAAAAGTTGGGGGTCGTCTTATACGCCCAGTCGTCTTATACGCCGGAAAATACGGTAGTTTCCTGTGCTCCCAAATATCTACACTAGAAATTTAAAGGATACTCTGGAACTCCATCACTGGTAAAGGGAATGAACTACTCCATTCTGCCAACAGGAGCCTCTGTTGGATCAAATGCATGTCTGCAAAAAGAAGCATCTCATCTAGGGAAATCTTTGCAAACTTTTTTTTAATAATGAATTTTAGCAATAATTAAGTCACCTTACCACATCACAAATCCTACCTTTGCAAAAACAGCCTTGAGCTTCTTTGTCCATAGCATATGTTCAACTGTTATGATGTCAGGCATATTGGGCATACCTGTCAAGTATCCCGTATTGGGCGGGAAATTTCCATTTTTCACCCCTCTTTCCCGCCAGACTCCCGTATAAATTATTTCACGTAAATTTCATGTTTTACTGCCTGCTTCTGTCTTTGTATTTTCTTTCTTTTTTTTTTTTTTTTGAAAAATGGGGTGGGAAGAAAGACGGACTGGGTCTGGAGAAGGGAGGGAGGCAGAGGAACAGGGCAGGGTGGAGACGGAGGAGGGTGTGAGTGCATCAGTGCGACAACGTGCAGGGGAGGGGAAAAAGCAGAGAGAAGATTTTGCCCTGCCGGCTGCCGTTCTTCTTCTCGAGGTATTGAGAAGGAGAAGGCTAAGTGTCTGGTGATGTTTGGGGGCGAGGCGGGGCGGACTGGACTCTGGTATGGCAGGGGGGTGGGGGGGAAACGACGCTCCCAACTTCAGGCTTTTGCTTGTTGGCAATGTTGGTATTTTGGAAAGCGCATGAGGCTCGAGCCGGGGCTGTGAGCGGTGCGTAGTGGTGGTGGGAAGACTGTGGCTCTGAGACTCATCCACCAAAAACCAAGTGCGCGCACGCACAGTGGTAACAACTTTCTGCTCAAACAACAGGGAGCAGAGCAGAAAGTTTGTCAGCTTCCTTTCTCCCTGTAGCGACCCAGGCAAGGGGGGGCAGGGATGAGGGGGGGGGGAAACTGGTGTGCACCTTTCCCTGCTCCTATTGCCTGTATTGCATGCACACAAAACGCGGGCGTTCCTTTACAGGCGTGTTGATAGGTGTGTGTGTATGTGAGTGGAGTGGAGTGAGCTCCCGACTTTGTCCCAGCTCCTGCCAGGCTAGCAGTTTGAAAGCAAGAAATTGCAAGTAGATAAATAGGAACCACTTTGGTGGGAAGGTAAACAGTGTTCTGTGCACTCCAGTGTCTAGTCATGCCTGCCACATGACCACAGAAAACAGCACTGGCTCTTTGGCTTTGAAACAGAGATGAGCACTGAATCCTAGAGTTGGTTATGACTGAATTTCACGCAAGGGCAAGCTTTACCTTTACTAAGATGCTGACTGAGAGGCGGAAGGTCAGCAGTTCGATTCCCGAGTACTGCTGGACGGAATGAGCTCCCGTCTTTGTCCCAGGCTCCTGCCAACCTAGCAGTTCAAAAGCAAGAAATTGCAAGGAGATAAATAGGGACCACTTTGGTGGGAAGATAACGGCGTTCCGTGCGCTCCGGTGTCTAGTCATGTCTGCCACATGACCATGGAAACATCTGCAGAAGCAGACAGCACTGGCTGTTTGGCTTTGATACAATGCTGAGCACTGAACCCTAGAGTCGGATCCGAGCAAGGGAAACCTTTACCTTTACTAAAAACAGCAAATCCTTGATTGGTATTCAAATTTGCTGTGAAGTTTTGCCCTGTTTATGCAAGTGGTTAGTAAAGGTCTCCCTTGCTCAAAAGCCAGTCGTATCCAACTCTAGGGTGCAGTGCTCATCTCTATTTACAGCCAAAGAGCCAGTGCTGTCTGTGTTTGCAGACATTTTAATGGCCATGTGGCAGGCATGACTAGAGTCACATGGCCAGATTTGGCTGCACCCACAGATTTGGCCACGCCCAGAGGTAGCCCCGCCCACAGGGTTTCCCTTATTTTCAAAACCAAAACTTGACAGGTATGTTATCGGGGGTGGGGGGGATGTTGTGGCACTTTAAAGACTAACGACTAACTGCTATATTTTTAATGTGAGCTTTCGTGGATCAAGTCCATTTCATTCAGACATAGGAGTGAGATGTCAAGGCATGATTTTATATAGACCAGATACAGATGCATAGAGTGATAAATCAACATGACAGAAATACAGCTTTCTGCAGCTTGCAGTAGCAGATGATCTCTGGCTGTTATTCGGATTAGCTCTAAATGCTCCCTCCCTATTCTTTTGTAAATAGTGAGATACAAAACTTCTTACTCCCAGTAAATTCTTACTCCCAGCAACATTTGCTAATTGAACATGTGCTAATGAGTTTAATTTTTGTGTTACTGTGTGAGCACATTGAGATATGTTGTGAAAGAGAGAAAGTTTTAGAAGGGGTAAAATAAAACAAAATATAATATATATAGCAGCATATAAAAGTCTGTGTGCAAATTTGATAATGTCCCAGAAACCCCTGGCTAATATTCAAACCTCTGTAATGGGTGTCCAACTGTCTCTCTCTGGATCCTAGTCTTGTAATCTCTCTGTTCCAGAATCACAACCTTCAGATCTTGGATAAAGTGTCCAGGTAGAATGAAATGGTTTGAAACAGATTTCTTTGTATTGCCATTCTGGATGTCTGATTTATGTCCATTAACTCTTTTGCGCAATGATTGTCAGGTTTGTCCTGGTATAGTTTATGGAACAGGTAATTTCAGCAGCTGAAGCTTTCCTTGCTGTTCTACGACAGCAGCAGCTGCCACAACTCTTTCTTCTGTACAATCTGGCTGCATCTCAGGCAGTGGTGACCATGATGTTCTGTTATGATGTCAGAGTCCCATTGCTTGCATACGTGTATGTACATGCAACTATGAAAATTAATCACTATTTTAGAAAAGCCTGGCCTTCGTTTCTGGGAAGACAAAGACAGAAATTGTGCAGAAGCTAGCACCTTGTTAATTTAGGGTAACTGCTAGTTAGCTCAATGGTTTAGATACCTGGCTACAGTGTCAGAGGTAGGGAGTTTGATTCCCCACTGTGTCTCATGAGAGAAAAGCCAGCCTGTGTAGCCATGGGCAAGATGCACAATCCCAGGGTAACCCCAAAAGAATGATAAACTGCTTCCGAGTACTCTCTACCTAGATAACCCTGAAAATGGTCACCATAAGTCAGAACTGACTTGATGGCACATTATTATTATTATTAATGAGGAACAAAATAAAATGAAATCAAAGATCGAAAGAATGTGGGCTTGGATGCATTCATATTTGCACAGGGAACTACATTACAAACATTAATCCACAAAGCCATATCTCTCACCCTTCCGTGAATTCCTCTGCAGAGCCAAATGGATAGTTTTTCCCCTGACAGTGTTTTACTGTTCACCTGGAACTAAGCCTGAGACCTTGATAATTACAATGCATTACACACAGACTAAACAGCCTTCTAAGGGCCAGATTATACCTTGGCTGATTGGTGTCATAGCGACAATACAATGCAGTCATAAACCCTGTGAAATTGGCCATTTAAGCTGCGTTTATGGTTGCTTTGTGTGCTGATAGATCTGGAATAGAATTGGCACATTTGCTGTGTAAAAATGATTGCTATATATAAAAACACACGCCTTAAGCTAGTTTCTCCCCTTTGTTTGTGCAGTATCTTGCCCAATGTGACCTCATTCTCAACTAGACTTCTTCATGTTATAAAAATACACAAAATTAAAGCACATTCTGAAGAGTTCAAAAGATCAATCTATTTTATATCTAATCTACATTTTCTCTTGCAGTAGGAATTAAAGTTGGAAAGAAACACCTGGATTTTCTCAAACACAGCTTCTTCCAGCCATTCTGTGCTCTGGCTGTTCCTTTCTTGTTTGTTAGTCAAATGGAAGGAGTCTCAAAGCCTATACCTTTTCTTCTCTTGATTCCAGGATGCCAGAATGCATATATTAAAGGGATGATGTCTCCCTCTAATTTATGTTAGAAATTGTCAAGGTGGTGGGGATCTCGCTAAATCTTTATTAATTGAAGTAACAAGAAATTGAACAGCAATCAGACACAGCAATTACACAAAACTTATTTAAGACATAGTAGACCGACTAAAGATAAAAAGTCTGGTTTCAGTGATTTCTTACTGAAGTGGAAAAAAATTTCTTCTTGCACAAGCTGAACTCTTTCAATTTCCTTCATGCTCTTCAAGCATGTTCCATATTATTCCAGAGGATTTGTTCTTCCCTAGGAATGCTTTTTTGGGGCAAGGATCTAAATGCAGGTGAGAAGTCAGGAAAGCTCAGTTGTATAAGTATCCTGGCCCACTATCATGAAGTGCTTTAAAGGTCAAAAACAGCACCTTGAATTGCACCCGGAGGCACACTGGCAACCAGTGCAGCTCCCGTAGCAGCGGCGAGGCACGGGCATAACGCCCACACCCCGTCACCACCCGGGCAGCCACATTCTGAACCAGCTGTAGCTTCCAGATGGTCATCAAGGGTTCCATAAGATGTTCCAAAGAAGAAAACAAAAGCAAGCATATTAACTATGGTAAGAGGTGGTAACCAGTGGTGGACATTAAAAAAAAATCCCTACCACTGTGGGCGTGGCCATGTGACTGTTCTTCGCTATAGAGCTATGAAAATAGAAGCCTCTTCTATTTTCATCACTCTATAGCGAACCTCTGAAGCCATTTCCCCCTTGTCCAAGGTTTTTCCAGGGCTCCATTTCATCCTGAAGTGCATCCCCAGCCACTCCGGAGGGCTGTCTCACCCTCCAACATCTCGCCCTCCAACAACACCGACTGGTCCCGGCCCCTCAGAAATGAGGAAAACCAGGACCACACAATGCCCTGGATCCCCAGTCCTCGGAGCCGTTCCAGAAGGATACCATGATCGACGGTATTGAAAGCCGCTGAGAGGTTAAGAAGAGCCAGGATGGATGGATTACCTCTGCTCCGCTCACGCTAGAGATCATCCATCAGTGCTACTAATGAAGTCTCGGTACCATATCTTGGCCTGAATCCTGACTGAAAAGGGTCCAGATAATCCGCTTCATCCAGGACCCTTCCCCCTTGTCCAAGGCTTTTCCAGGGCTCCGTTTCATCCTGAAGTGCATCCCCAGCCACTCCGGAGGGCTGTCTCACCCTCCAACATGTCTCGCCCTCAAACAACACCAACTGGTCCCGGCCCCTCAGAAATGAGGAAAACCAGGACCACACAATGCCCTGGATCCCCAGTCCTCAGAGCCGTTCCAGAAGGATACCATGATCGATGGTATTGAAAGCCACTGAGAGGTTAAGAATAGCCAGGATGGATGGATTACCTCTGCTCCGCTCACGCTAGACTAGAGATCATCCATCAGTGCTACTAATAAAGTCTCGGTACCATATCCTGGCCTGAATCCTGACTGAAAAGGGTCCAGATAATCCGCTTCATCCAGGACCCCCTGTAGCTGCTGCACCACTGCCTTCTCAAAAAACCTTCCCTAAAAAGGGAAGGTTGGATACAGGTTGAAAGTTGGCCAATATCGTTGGGTCAAGTGATGGCTTTTTCAGGAGAGGGCACACCAATGCATTTTTGAATGATGCAGGGAACACCACCTCCTGCAAAGAGGCGTTGACTATTGCTCCGACCCAACCACTTGTCACTGCCTTGGTTGCTTTGACCAACCAGGCGGGGCAAGGATCTAATAAGCAGGCAGTGGCGCTAACAGATCCAAGGAGCCTGTCCACTTCCTCAGGGACACCTGGATTGAACCGATCCCAGATAACATGGCAAGACTGCGGATCAGTCAAATCCAGACCCATGACATTCGCGTTAGGATTAAACTTTGAGTGAATCCGAGCAATTTTCTCTGTCAGATAATCGGCAAAATCATCAGCTGATCCCCACCAACCGGGATCAGGCCCCCCTCTATCGAGGAGGGACCTAGTCACCTGGAACTGGGTCACTGTGCAATTATCCGCAGAGGCAATAAGGGTGGTGAAATATTGACGTTTCACCACTTCTATCGCCACTAGGCAGGCCCTAATAGCGGCTCTAGCAAGTGTTCGGTCGGAATCACTTTGGATCTTCTCCCAACGGCGCTCTAGGCGTCTCTTTGCACGTTTGAGCTCCCTCAATTCCTCTGTGAACCATGGGGAAGAGTGAAGCCCGTGTGTGCGGAGAGGCAGTAGTGGCGCGATCATGTCCAAGGCCGCCACTGCCTCCTCGTTCCAGAGGTCCACGAGAGCCTTGGTTGAATCACATAGCCGCTCCAGAGGGAAAAAACCCAGTTCCCTCTGGAATCCCTCAGGATCCATCAGTCACCAGAGGCGGGCCTATTTAATTGGCCCTGCCTCCCTGTGGTGGGACATCTCCTCCAGAAAGTCCAGAGTCACCAGACAGTGTTCTGACCATGGCACTGGTGTTATGTGTAATTGCTGTATTTTCAGATCAGTCAGCCACTGCTCTGACAGGAAAACTAAATCTGGTGTGTGGCTACGGCCTTGAATTACCTATTGGTTAGTTATGCTGGGATAAATTACAAGGTAAATTGCAACAATAAATTGCAGCTAGTTAATGAGTTGCTGCTTGTATCCCTGTTCTAATGTGAAAGTGATGTACTGTATGATGTAACATGTCTTCTTCACTGGGAAAGTAAATTTTTTCAGTATTATCCCACCCCCTCCCCCTTGTAGGCTGCATGGACCCAGGCTGATCTTACATGGCCTGTGGTCCGAACTCTGTTCATATCATTCAATTAATTTATTTTTCTTTTCCTCTAGCTTCTGTGGCTTTATTTCTCCTTTAGATTGGACTTTGTTGTAAGTTTCAAATTTATTTGGTGTTTGTATATGCTACTGAGCTCAGCTGTTGATACAGGTCAGAGGCTCAGAATATGAAAAAAGCACTCAACTCAGCTACTGAAAAAGCAAACGAATTCACCTCATAAGACATTTCATTACATGCACTAACACTAGTAGGACTGCTTATTTCAAAACTCTGTCCACATGATGTATACCACAATGAGTACCAATTTCAAACAGGCTTCTTGAGCCTTGTGACTAGTACAAAGAAAGCAGACTGGGCTTCTCTGAGTAGCAAAGAGCCTCCATTTTAAAAGACAAATGTATATTAAGGGTTAACTAATAGATCATATTATGTGACAGATTATTTAATTACCATATAACTGAAGAACCGAACAGGAATGAGATTTTTATCGAGGTATGTTACCTCAGTCGCTTCTAATCTTGAATTTCCACGATGTTGTATTTCAATTTCAGAGCTTATTAATAAACACAAGCCTGGCTTTTCCCTCTAACTGCTTGCCTGCTATTTTCCCTCCCCACTATTTATTATTCCTTTAACACTTTTTTTGTTTGAAAAGCTT
Organism: Bradypodion pumilum; assembly: GCA_035047305.1. NCBI lineage: Eukaryota > Metazoa > Chordata > Lepidosauria > Squamata > Chamaeleonidae > Bradypodion > Bradypodion pumilum. The sequence goes on from JAWDJD010000001.1 coordinate 98,812,879, forward strand.
AATATTTGGCTGTCTTCTGAAAGAAATGGTCATAGTGACAGATGAAAGACTTTATTCATCATATAATTCAGAACTAAGGGAGGGGGATCAACTGCCATGCATTTAAGATTCTAACAACCCTGCAATTTTGTATAGCCATTCTCCCCCCCTCGATCTTTCGAAGAAATCTGCTTTTATTCTACTAATAACTAACCACAGTTAGAGCAGCATGGATCCGATTAGCAGTTCTTATGGTACAAAGAGGAAGGGAAAGGAAAAAAAGCTGTGAACAAGGTTGCCAATTTGTCCACCTGGGTCTCTAGGAGCAGGAATAGATGAAAGCTTGCTCTTTTATTACTCACGTCATTTCTGCTCTACACTTAGGCATTTTCAGAGCTGAGGTACTGCATTTTTAAAGGTCTAATTTGACCACCTCAAAAAGCTTCCCTTCAATTTCTATCAGTGTCCCTGAGTACATTTCACAGAACCATGCAGCATTTAAAATAGAAACAGCTACAGCCCTCTCATTGTCTGACGTTCAGTATATTCTATCATAGTTCTACTGTGATTTTAAATTGTTGCATTAAATACACAATGCTTGTGGTAGAAAGACTCAGATGTGTACTTGGTATTTTTGTTGTCATTCTTGGCTAAGCAGACCCTCCTTTAAACTCCTCACAGTGTAAAAGGCAGCTTGAAGTCCACCAACTTAGAAAGCACAGGATTTTGCTGAATCATCGTCATTTGGGTCAGAGTCATCAAAAATGAAAAGCTTTAATGGATTCTGGCATATCCTGTGCAGGTACAAAAGCAGCCATTAGTATGAAGTTCAGTGGTGGGCTTTTTTTTAACTACCACACTGTGGGCATGATATGGTGGCCGTGGCCGCGGGGAGGGGGGGGAGCCCTGCGTTGCACCCAAATTAGGACTACTTTATTTCAAAACTTGGATGGGCAGGGCCAGTCGGAATTTCTACTACCGGTTCTGGCGAACTGGTGCAAACCTACTGATGCCCACCATTGATGGGGTTACAGAGACTATGATGAAGAAAAAATATTAAAATGTCACGTTTGGAGGAATACTATCAATGTGGAGTTAGGAAGAAGATACGCCATACTTCAACCAGTCCGTTGTGACTATTGCGCTACTGGTGACAAAATGGTTGCACAGAAAGAGGCGTTCGAATATCTTCCCTTGAAGTGATTGCCTTTTCCTTTCCATCCTGCAGTGTCCACTCTTTAATTGGGAGGTGAGCAAAATTCCATAGAACAAAGACACGTTGCCCTCCTTGATGCTTCTTAGGTAAATGATGGGGGTTAATTAGAATGGAGAAAGAGAAGAGATATATTTTCTTCTACTCTGTGGGTTTACCTCCTTCAAGTAGCACACTACCACTCACTGAGCATATGTGTTGCGGAAGTACATTCAAAATTTGTCAATTGCATCCCCAAAAGATCTGTTTGTTGCTTTTCATTTTTGTTGTTCCACCCTTCCTATCCTTTCAAAGCAAATGTGGGGTGGCATCAAATCATAATATCACCAATGATGTTTCATTCAGTCTCATTTCCAAGCAGGTTGTTGGAAATTCACAGGACACAAGACAACCCACCAATCTTGCACAGATAGTTCCAACAACACCTTATTTCCCTTATTTTTTGAAAGAAGACAGAGTTCATATCACTGAGCTGCCTGAGGAAATGAGTGATGTCTAATGTAAAATAACAACAGAGAGGAACTTTCCTGGGAGAATAGGACAGAAACAGCTGGTTTTGTCTCACAGGCCATAAACATTACTGGCTCTACTGGTAACATCACAAATCCCTGCTTATGTTGCTACAGTTGACACTGTCTTAGATTGACTAGCTGGGGCTTATCTTTGGAGTACCTCTGCCACCATTTGCGTACTCTTGTTTTCTCTTACACACAAACAGCCATCTTAGACTATTACATGTATTTGGTGCACATGGCTGGATGCTGCCTGTAAAGGTTCCTACTGTAATAAACCAATAGATTCTAAAAAGCTGCATTATTTTTTCTTGATACTGTATCTCTTAGGAGTCAGTTATGATGATTACATGCCATATCCAGGATCAGAGGTAGCAACACTTCCAAACTCTTGGGAACATGTTGTTGTCATTGACGTCTTCTTCCTCCGTGTTTAGGCCAGACGTGAAACTCCCAAAATGAAGGCACATTTTGGTGAATTCAGTCTGCAGTTCCTTTTGCCTGACCCAGTGTGAGAAAGATTGAAAAGATGTGTTGTCTTCTAGCTTCTCTCTTGTCGGAGACTGAACATCATTGTGGCTATAATGACATTGGATGCAACTGCTCTAAACAGTGCTGTTATGTTATACCTGAACCAGTCTCTCGATTTATTCTTCTCCAATATGCACTTCTTTTCCTAATTGCTCTTCCTGATGATGGAACTGCATCAATCTAATTTCTGCCTTTCATTATGTGACCCAAGTGTTCTAGTTTTCTACATTTTTTATTCCTTAGTCTGAATTTATTTACCATAGTACTGTACATCTGTATTGGTAACCTTGTAGATCTAATAAATTCTTAGCATCTTGCAATAAATGTACATTTCAAGTGCTTCTATCTTTTTTATAGCAGCCTGTGTAAAAGTCCACAATTCCATACTATAAAGCATAATAGAATATAAAGCACCGTACAATACACACCCTTAAAGCTGATTTTAAGTTTCTATTGTATCACTTTAGAAAGCTGCAATGGCCTGCTCCTATTCTGAAATTTATAACATGGCTATACTGTACTGATATGGTTCATTCAACCCAAACTCTAAGCTGTTTATAGCCCAAACCTTTTCATTTTGTATCTTTAAGATAATTTCTTGGATTGTCTGCTTTATTTTTATTGTGATGAATCAGGGTTTCATGATTTCCTTAACATACATTTTCAAGCCATGTTTGTTACTTCACTGACTTTTGAGCAAAACATGAAAACATGGTAGGGAATCACAATTGGCCACTAATCCTTGAAGGACTCCACTTTGCAGATAAACATCTCACCTTCACACTTTCCAATAATAGGCAAAAACTGCTCCAAGAACATCTATCTAAACTAATACGCTAAAACAGTATTTCCCAACCTTTTGTTTTTGGATTTCAATTCCCAGAAGCCTAAGTCAATTCCCCAAAGCACTGATCAACCAATGTACTGCCTTAGGCTTCTGGGAATTGAAGCCCCCCTGTGTGGCATGGGCCCCACATTGGTAACCACTGCTCTAAACACACGAGTAACTGGAATTGGCTTCCAATTATGTGCTCTAGTTCATGTATTTCCTGATTTATCTTTGCTGTTACCTCTGAACTGAAAAACATTCAAACCAAAATTGAACTTCCAACCATGGTTTGGAGGTTCAGGCATTTTTGTTGTTCAGTCGCACAGTCAAATCCATGCGACCCCATGGACAACCACATGCCAGGCTCCCCAATCCTCTGCTATCCTCCGCAGCCCGCCACGTCCACTGTATCAACAATGCCATCTAGACATCTCATCCTCTGACACCCCCTTCTCCTTTTGCCTTTGATCTTTCCCAGCACCAGGGTCCTCTCAAGTGAGTCCTCTCTTCTCATTTGGTGGCCAAAGTACTTGAGCTTCATCTTCAGTATTTGTCCTTCCAAGGAGCATTCAGGGTTTATTTCCTTCAGGACCAACTGATTTGATCTCCTTATTGTCCAGGGTATACTAGCAAACTAATAATACATATTCTTCACATAGGAAGACCACAAACCTGATTATTAATATTTTGGGGGGAGGATGGGGATGGGATAACCAAACCACTGTTAGCAATTTAGTGTGAACCTGCAAAATATCTACAAGATAGCTTTCCCATGAAGGAGAAAGGAGACAACCATAGAAGGTTAAGTAGAATGGGAAGGGCCGGCGGAACACAATCACCTACATGCCAACAGCAGTACTAAATATGCATAAAATATGCTAAAACGAGTATACTAGCTATGGCATTTAAATATTTCTAATCTTTATGGATCTCTGAACAACATAAACTCTTGACCAATTACATCTTTTGCAAGGTCGCACACATAATATTTAACCACATGGTTCTAATGTGTTTTGGAATTACCCAACTCTTATGTCAGTTTCTGTTTGAGGGAGAGTAACAGCATTAACAACTCCTGGTTATATCATTTATAAACACGCAGATGTGGATTATTAAAGATTAATGCATTTCAGGATTGGTGTCGGCATTCCGTTTGTCTCATGCCGAAACCAATTCTGTTCTTCATTAGTCAACGACAACCCACATCACCCTTTTGTGGAAGAGAAATCAAAGGTACAAGTGTGAACCGAGAATAAGTGATGAAACTGATTACTAAGAAGCTTAACGGCTGTAATCAATCAACACATCAAAATAATTTGAGTCCACCAAAATCTGAGGATAAGTGAGGAATAAATCCACAAAGATGCTATTATTTGAATGCACCCTTTATAAATATGACTGGTTATGATCTCTCAAAATTAAAAACATTTTTCATCAATCTAAATACAACTAATAAAAGAAAGCTGCATTCCTGTTTTTCAACATAAAAGCAGAGGGATGGAGACAGAATGGCAGGAAGTTCCTTTGTACAGAAAGTTTGTAACCATGTTTTGAAGTTTCTACACTTTCACAAAAAAGGCAGTCGGAACATATTAAAAGTCTAGCCCAGATATATACAGGTCGAATGTCCTTCAAAGTTCTATATAGCTTTGTCTTCCCTATCCTAAGGCAGTTTCTCCCATAGCTAGCCCATCTACCGGTCATTGTAAGATAAAGTCAACCCTCACATAACAACGCGTTTGGATAGCATCATTTTCGCTTAAACAACGCGTTGTTATGTACCATGTGTTCCCCCGCATAACAACGGTTTTTAGTGTCGTTGTCCGGACAACAATGCTAAAATAACCGTCATTATCTGTCGTTATGCAGGAAACTCCATAGAAACCCACATAACAAAAATCGCTTAGCAACGCTACTTGGGGAACCAAGTAACGTCGTTATGCAAGGGTCTACAATACTCGGAGACCTTGGAGTTATGCAGAATGGAGAAAAGACAGGGCTCATTCACCTTGAAAAACTGGGCCCCTCATCTATAGTTTAAAACCCTATTTGATGGCTAGATAAAGTTCTGCAAACAGTATACAGAGGTATAGCAAAGCGGCAACAGTCTACTGTAGTGTAGAAAATAAACATGTCAGAGTTCCATTTCCCTTTTTGTTAACATGTTCCTACTGAGGAATAAAGCCCTTCAGCTTACAACAACAACAAACGGCTGATAAAGTGGGAGCAGACTAACTGAATTGCCCTGTAAATGCATCCATCATTTCTTAATATTGCACCATATGATGGACGAAAAAGACACCTTTCCATTTAGGGCACAATCACATCAATATTTTATTATGAAAACAGATGAAATGGAAAGGGGAATGCTTAAATTGTTTCATCTATAAAAACATAAAACAGAGATATGTAAGATTCAAATTTTCATAATGCAATAATCCAAAATACAATATTTTTCAAGAACATGGCAGTTGACCATGAGTAATGGGATACAAAGTATTATGACAACAAATTTACAAATTAAAATAATGCTGCATGTGGAGACGTAAGTTAAGCAAAAAAGGTTATCAGTGAATAACTGCACCCTTGTACGTATTTACCTAGGAGCAAGCCACTCTGAACTCAGCAGACATTTTTCTGAGCAGATATGTTGACAGTTCCATAATTCCATGATGAACGTAGGCCAGAAAACTCTAATAACTTTTCCTTCATCTCTAATACAAGAAAATATCCCACATATCTGTATTATATAATACAAAAAAATCTACACTTTAGGGAAAAACTTAATAATAGTTTCTTAGGATAACTGGGAAGAACATAAATCATTTGAGATCCTATTTTCCCAGGCAAAATAGATTGCACTAGGAAAAGAGCACATTTTTCATTTCCTTTATATAATCAGATTTGTAACCCTTCATAGTTCCTGAGAACAGTTTAGTAATTCATGTTCTGTAATTGGGGAAACATCCAACACCAGTTGAACCTATGACTAGATTTCAGTGCCCTGCAAAGCACCTGCCCTGCTGATATGGCTACTGCTTGCTCTGTTAAGCTCCAACATCCATGTACTATTCTTTCTTTCTTCACCAATATCTTCATCATAGCAGAAGAATACCAGATTTTTTTAGTACCATTATCCTTACTGAGTAAGTCATCATCTGCGATATGGAGACACTCTATTACTTTAAGGTCTTTATGCTAGTTGCATTGCCAGTTAATCAAGAATTTAATACTGCTTCCTATGTAAAACAATGAAATATTTTGCTGACATAACCATGGTGAAGTTTTGAAATTTGTGAAACTGCTGCACAATTATTTTGTGCGTTACTCCGTGAGAAAAAGCGTAACAATAGCAATACTATTTTTGTACTGTTTGCCAGTGAACAGCATGAATCTACAAATCTACTGCAGAAAGATTTTATTTTTATTTTTAACCCTTGAAAGGATCTGAGTGAAATGTTTTAACACAAGAGAGATTTTTAAAAGTGGGAAAATGTCAGTACTATTTCAGAGTTACCTACCTGTTTAAAGTATCAGGAGAAACAAAACACATATAAATAAATACATGTTCACAAATGCAATGGTATTTTCGTCAACAGAAGCAAATTTCAAATAAATTGGTTATTGAGCATTGGTATTTGCAAGTTACTCTTTGATTTGGTTGACTGGGACTGAGTCTCAGTTTACAACTCTCCAAGATTTAATTTTAAAAAATTATCACCATGACTGTTTAGCTCCTTATGTTGTGCTATTAAGATGCATAGACACTGGGGTGTTGGAAGGGCTAACCATTTTTAACATTTGGCTACATAATAATCTGAGCCTGGAATTCTGCTTCTGTAGTTATTGTAGCAGCTGGTGCAGATGTAACACTAACCCCATCAGGGAGTGAGAACTAGCAAACAACTATATGCTCCTTTTGCTTTTTAATATTTTTACTCTGTTAATAAACCAAAGCTTTTGGTTGAGGAGGCAAGCCAAGTTATCACTCACTAAATTTCCTGGCATCAGCAATGCATTTCAATGTCATCCCATGTCAGCTTCCACTTCTTGGCCATCACAGTACCAAGTAAAGATCAAGCCTCTTGAATGACAAATATCTCTTTGTACTAGTATTAACATGGAAATGTTAATGTACACGTGAGCTCTCCCACTGCACAAACACATTTTTGTGCAAAGGGCATTCGAGAAAAAACACCTTAGCTAGAGAATGGGCAAAGTCCTGCTCCACAATTTATGGAATAAAAACCTCACATAAAGAGCGCCTCGCTTAGAGACTAACTCGCTTAAAGAGCAGAATTTTCTCTGAATGGTCGCCTCGCTTAACAACTAAAACCAACCAAAAACTCGCTTAACAATTAAATCGGGGGTCGCAATTCCCCCACCAGAAGTCACAATTGGTCACTTACAATGGTGTTTTGCTTAAAGAGCAAAGTCGCTTAAAGAGCAATCCCGTGGAATGTATTATGCTCTTTAAGCGAGGTATCATTGTATTACTGTCAGAGAGAGATGTTAGGAAGTTTAAAAAAAACCCTGCTTCTGTCCTGTAGCTTGTGTGACTTGCATATAAACCAGGGATTCTCAACCTGCAGCCCGTGGGCCAGATGTAGCCCGTGGCACCATTTCATGTGGCTCCCCACTGCCTCCACCTGACTAGGAAGTGCCATGTGGTGTTGGAAGGGCAAAATGCCCGCTCAGCCCCCGAAGCTGTCTGAGGGAGTGTGACCCAGTTCCCGGCTTTAAAAGGTTGAGAACTCCTGATATAAAGTGTCACAAGTTGCGTCAACCCCCAGACAGAAGCAGGAAAGTTGGGTTTCACTTACCAGTGACAACTTTTGTTCTTCGAGTATATAGTTTGTGAATACACACTATTGGGTTATGCGCCTGCGCATAACATCGATCGGAGGCTTTAAATCTGATTGGTCAAAAGGTTTGGCAGGAGGATCGCCAACCCTTAGGCGCCAGTTCGCCATTTTACCTCAGTTCCATACTTAAGCCAAGCACAGGATAAACCAAATGATCTCATCCATGCTGCTCAAGAGGGGAGGCAGGGTGGGTAGTGTGTATTCACAAACTATATACTCGAAGAACGAAAGTTATCACTGGTAAGTGAAACCGAACTTTCTCCTTCGTATAGTTTGTGAATCCCCACTATTGGGAGATTAGCAAGATCACACTTGGGCAGTCGGATGAGATGATCCCATGATGAGTATGATGGTCAGGTAGGATGGACCGTCAAGGGCGAGGCGCCTGGAGCCCTCTGGCAAGGACGACACGACCAAGTCTGCACTTCACACTTGATCTTAGCCAAAAGGCCGAGAAGTCTGGCATCCGCAGTGGCTCTGGTGTCCATCCTGCAGTGTTGGACAAATGTTGGAGACCTGGACCAGGTGGCAGCCTTACAGATGTCCTCGAGCAGGGTGCCCTCCAAAAAGGCAGTGGAGGTAGCAACCGCCCTGGTAGAATGTACCCTGAGATGTCCAGTAAGCGTTTTTGTGGGACAAATGCCCTGACTGCAAGCGAGTCTAGAACTGCTCCAATGTACTCTACTCGCTGTGAAGGATCCAACTTCGATTTGGTGAAGTTGATCCTGAGGCCAAGACTCTCCATGAGATGGACGGTGTACTCCGTGTTCCGAATGGCGGACAATCTGGTGGGGGAGACTATCAGCCAGTCGCCGATGTACGGGAAGCCCCTGATCCCCTTCTGGTGAAGGAAGGCAGCAACCAGAGCCATGCACTTGGTGAAGACTTGTGGTATTGTGGCCAGACCGAACGGTAGGCAACGGTACTGGTACACGGCGTCTCCTATCCGGAAGCGGAGGAACCGTCTATGCTCTCTAAGGATGCTGACGTGGAAGTAAGTGTCCTTGAGGTCTATCACCGTAAACCAGTCCCGTTTGTAGATGAGGGGAAGGACTGTCTGGAGGGTCACCATCCGGAACTTCCTGGTGTGGATGAATTTGTTGAGGCGACGCAAGTCCAGAATTGGACGGAGGCCTCCGTCTTTCTTCTGGACAACGAAGTACCTGGAGTAGAAACCGTTGTTACAATCGGTTGATGGAACCAGTTCGATGGCCCCCTTGGAGAGAAGGGTAGTAACTTCTTCCTCTACAGGGTGGTGAAACGGTGTTTTCCTACTCGAGGCATCCGGTCAAACTCGATGGTGTAACCAGCGGACAAGATCTTCAAGACCCACTGGTCATTCGTGACATTGGACCACACATTGAGGAAGTTCCGAATGGGGAATTACGGGAGATGGAACGAGAGAGTCTTGGCCAAAGGGAAGTCAAACACGAGACTTTGACTTGCCCTCGTTGCGTTTTCCTTGGCCGTAAGGCTGGAAAAGTTCGGTTTCACTTACCAGTGATAACTTTCGCTCTTCGAGTATATAGTTTGTGAATACACACTATTGGGTTATGCGCCTGCACAGAACACTGATCGGAGGCTTAAAAGCTCATTGGTCAAAAGTTTTGGTGGTAAGACCGCCCACCGTACCGCCAACCCTGAGGCCCCAGTCCGCCATTTTACCTCAGTTCCATACTTAAGCATAAGCACAGGATAAATAATTGATCTCATCCGTGCAGCTTAAGAGGGGAGGCAGGGTGGGTAGTGTGTATTCACAAACTATATACTCGAAGAACAAAAGTTATCATTGGTAAGTGAAACCGAACTTTCTCCTTCGTATAGTTTGTGAATCCCCACTATTGGGAGATTAGCAAGCTCACACTTACTTGGTCGATGGGCAGTCGGATGAGATGATCCCACGATGAGTATGATGGTCAGATAGGCTGGACCGTCAAGGGCGAGGCGCCCGGAGCCCTCTGGCAAGGACAACACGACCAAGTCTGGCGTCCGCAGTGGCTCTGGTGTCCACCCTGTAATGTTGGACAAATGTAGAAGGTCTGGACCAGGTGGCAGCCTTACAGATGTCCTCAAGCGGAGTGCCCTCCAAAAAGGCAGTGGATGTGGCAACCGCTCTCGTAGAATGTGCCCTGACATGCAGCAGAGGTGGCAACGAGGCAGACTCGTAGGCCAGGTAGATGGTAGATGTAATCCATTTGGAGAACCTCTGGGCAGAGATGGGTTCACCCTTGGACTTTCCCCCATATGCAACAAATAGACGCTGCGACATCCTGAACTCCCTTGTCCTGCTGGTGTAAAACAATAAAGCTCGTTTCACAAACAGCGTGTGCCAAGTTCTTTCTTGGGGGTTGGTGGGGTTCTGGAAGAAGGTTGGCAAGGAGACAGTCTGTGCCATATGAAACTGGGAGACTACTTTAGGTAGGAAAGTGATGTCTGCGTGGAGCACCCTGTGGTCATTGAAAAACTGAAGAAACGGTGCATCTGCCCGCAGAGCAACCAGTACACCAGCTCGTCGAGCAGACATGATAGCTACCAGAAATGCAGTCTTCCACGTGAGGAGACGAACATCCGCGGTAGCCATAAGCTCGAAAGGAGTCCTGGTGAGCGCGTTCAGAACGGTAGACAAAGACCATTGTGCTGTTGGAGTCTTGACCGGCGGAAAAGCATTTCGTAATCCCTTGAGGAAACGCTTTACCATCTGGTCGCGAAAAGCACCAGACGCAGGCGAACCAGCTGGAGAGTGAGCCACCACCGCTGCCAGATGGACCCATATGGAGGTAATGCTAAGGCCAGACTCCGCCAAGTGGAGAAGTTAGGCCATGATGTCCTGCAGTCCCACCTGTGGAGGGGACCTCTGCTGGGATTCCAGGAAGGCCTGTATTTGGAGGCATCGGACTTCCTCGAGGAGGGGCGCCGTGCTAACTCCAAGATCCTGGACAGTCTGGGGTTATCCTCCACGCGGTGAGGTGGAGGCTGGGCAGGTCCGAATGGTGGAGCTGGCCGTGCTCCATTTGGAGAAGAGTTGGCAAGTCCGGCAGCGTGCGAGACTGTGACATGTGCAACAGTAGAGGAAACTACGGCTGACGAGGCCACACTGGAGCAACGAGGATCGCGTTGGTACGGTGCTGGTACATCCTGGTGAGGACCTTCTGAACCAGAGGAAACGGGGGAAAGGCATAGAGGTAGTCCTGATCCCACCATTTCATGAAGGCATCGCCCTCGGAGTTCAGTCCGATGCCTGCCCTGGAACAGTACCTGTGGCATTTCCTGTTGGACTCCGCAAAGAGGTCGATGCTGGGAGTCCCCCAAGCCCTGCAAAGGGACTGAAACACCCTGTCATCCAGCTCCCACTCGTGGGTCATCGAGGTGAGGCGGCTGAGGTGGTCGGCCAGGACATTCAGCTTGCCCTGAATGTGTACTCCAATTGGGAAGACGTGTCGTTCCAGGCACCACTCCCAAAGTTGTACCGCAAGATAAAGCAGGGTGGTGGATCTCGTCCCTCCTTGCTTGTTTAGATATGCCACTGCTGTGGTATTGTCCGAGGCCACTTGAACCATATTGCCGGTGAGCAGAGCCTCGAAGGAACGTAAGGCCTTCCAAATGGCCTGCAGCTCTATATAGTTGATATGGTGCACCATCTCGTGAGGAGACCATACGTTGTTGACCATCAGAGTCCCGCAAGCAGCCCCCCAGCCGAGGTTGCTTGCGTCGGTCAGGACCCGCAACGATGGTTGCGGGGGGTAAAAGTTCTTCCCCGTAGCCACATTGCGAGGTGTCATCCACCACACCAGCTGGTCCACCAGTTCTGGAGACGGAATCAACCGTTTGGACTGACTCTCCGTGAACGGATCGAACTCATGGAGAAGCCATGACTGCAGAGACCGGAACTTTAACTTGGCGTGAGGAATCACTGCCGTTGTTCAGGCCATCAGGCCTAGTAGTCTCTGTGCCTTTTTCGCCCTGATGAAGGGCTTGTTCCTGAATTCGCTTACCCCTTATGCAATGTCCAGTAAGCATTTCTGGGGGGTGAAAGCCCTGGTAGCTAGCGAGTCCAGTACTGCTCCAATGTACTCGACGTGCTCAGAAGGATTCAACTTCGACTTGGCAAAGTTGATTCTGAGACCAAGACTCTCCATGAGGTGAACCATGAACTCCGTGTCCCGAATGGACGACGAGCTGGTGAGAGAGACAATCAACCAGTCGTCGATGTACGGGAAGACCCTGATCCCCTTCTGATGGAAGAAAGCAGCCACCAGAACCATGCACTTGGTGAAGACTATCGGCGCTGTAGCCAGACCGAACGGTAGGCACCAGTACTGGTACACAGAGTTTCCCATCCTGAACCGGAGAAACCGTCTGTGTTCCTTGAGGATGCCGACGTGGAAGTAAGCGTCCTTGAGGTCTATCACCGTCAACCAGTCCCCTTTGTTGATGAGAGGGAGGACAGTCTGGAGGGTCACCATCCGGAACTTCCTGGTGTGGATGCACTTGTTGAGGCGGCGCAGGTCCAGAATTGGCCGAAGTCCTCCATCCTTCTTCTGGACCACGAAGTACTTCGAGTAGAAACCATTGTTCCAATCGGTCAGTGTTACCCGCTTGATGGCTCCCTTGGACAGAAGAGTTGATATGTCTTCTTCCAAATGGGGGGACGAGGTGGTGAAACGGTGTTTTCCTACCCGAGGCATCCGGATGAACTCGATAGCGTAATCAGCAGACAAGATCTTCAAGACCCACCGGTCGTTCGTGACGCCGGACCACACCTGGAGGAAGTTCCGGAGGGGGAGGTACGGCAGGTGGAGTGAGAGAGCCTTGGCCTTCGCGACTTCAAACCCAGGACTTGGATTTGGAGTCGTTCCGTTTACCCTGTCCATATGGTTGGTAATGAGGCTTGTGTTGGTGCCTGTTTGTTTGTAGAAATTGGCCCTGGGCTGGTCGCCCGAACCACTCTGATACCGTTGGGTAAAGGGCTGGAACCCTGGCTTGGTAGGCTGAGCCGGTGTGGTGAGACCCAGGAACTTAGCCGTTGAATTCGTCTGCCATAGTTCGTTGAGCACCTTATTGGTGTCTTGTCCGAACAGGCTTTGTCCATCGAAGGGGAACTCTTCGATGAGCTTTTTCATGGCATCATCGAGAGAGGTGCCCCTGAGCCAAGCATGGCGACGCAGCAAGATGGCAGAGGACATGTCCTTGGCTGCGTAATCATTGATGAGCCTGGCAGTCCGCATCTGTTGCTCTGCCAGAAAGTCTCCTTCCGCAGCCAGATAGTCGAATCCTTTCTGGAGGTCGGCAGGCATTTTAGCAGCAAGGGTCTTCGCTTGCTCCCAGAGGTGGGACTGATAGAGGCCCATGGCTGCTGAGTAGTTGGCAGCCCTCAGGAAGAGCGAACCGGTGGCGTAAAACTTACGGCCCACCGCGTCCAGCTTCTTCCCTTCCGGAGTCGAAGGTACCGAAAACCCACTGACGGCCTTAACCACCAAAGAGTTCGGCAAGGGGTGTGCCTGAAGGAACTCGACGTCCTCGTCCAAGACTCTATACATTCCGTCGAGTCTGGACGAGACGGAGTGAGACGACACCGGCTTCTTCCATGTTGCCTTCGCTGACGTCAACATGGAAGGAAGCATGGTGATGTGGACCGGACGAATCGCCTTCTTGTCTAGCTTGGCAGTCATCTGGTCCTCACCCTCCAGCGGTGGTTGGTCCACCATCAGATTCAGAGCGGTACCCAAACGGGTGAGCATCGCCGTGAGGGAGCATTGATCCTCACCACGCAGTGGGTTAACCGCACCAATTGCCTGGTCCGGCGTCTTGTCGGCATCAACGTCTCCCTCCTCCTCCTCCTCCGAAGACGCGCTGGAATAATCGGAGGACGAGGGAGGGATCCTGGAGCCCACGTCGGGACCGTGCCAGTACGGCCTGGGCGGGTCGACAGGCTGGGAGCTCACCGCATCGACGTCTGGACCACACCAAGACGATATGGGTAGGCCAGCGGAGCGAACGCTCGACGCTCGAGAGGGCGGTGGAGTGGCAGCAGGGGCAGCATCCCTTGGGCTTGCGGTGGTCAGCACCGGAGCCGCAGAGGCCGCAGGGATGGTGGCCTTAAACTGTTGGGCGAACGACTTCACCATGGCCTTGAAAAAGTCCAACTGGGTTGCATCCACCACCAGCGGCTGGGACGAAATGGTGGCAGGCGAAACGGTGGCTGGTATGATCGGAGACAAAATGGTAGCCGGAATGGTAGTTGGCGGTTCGTCTATCGTTGGAGTCCTAGGCCTCGGAGAGAGAGATGCCTGTCTAGCGGGAGGACGGTCCCTCTCTCGAGGCGGAAAAGTGACCACCTGCAGTGGGCGAGCTGGAGCCCCAGCCCTGCGTCCTTTAGCAGGCGATCCCGAAGACCATCCGCCCCACACTAAGGACTGGGTGAAGGACATCTCGTGACCGAAAAGGGAGGCAAGGCGTAGGTGGGAGTGAGCTACTCTCCTCCGACCTATGCTTTTTTCTTTTCCCCATTTTTATCCTTCTTCTTCTTCTTCCTGATGGAAAGGGTGGAAGAAGAAGATGGTAGAGGCAGAGGCCGAGCAGGCTGAGAGGCACCAGCAGACGTGGATGCAGCCGCGGCGGGAGCCAAGGTGAGCTCCATAAGGTGCGCTTTCAACCGGTTGCTCCGGTTCTGAACTGCAAGTCGGGTAAAGTTCCTGCAGTGCACACATGATTGGCTCTGGTGCGATTCTCCCAGGCAAGAAAAGACACAGGTTATGCCCGTCGGAGGCAGGAAACTTCTTCAAGCAAGAAGAACACTGCTTGAGGCTGCAGCCATGAAATTTTTTTCCTGATGGAAGGTTCGAGAAGGCGAACACCCTGAAGGGCAGGCCAGCCGCCACCCCCTTGAGGGGGGAAATGGTGACCGGAGCGAAGTTGGTAACTGAGTCCACAAGAAAGAAGAAACAGCACCGGGGTGGCAATCCTGCCCAGAGGACAAGATTGCCGGATTTTTTAAAAAAGTTCGTCGAAGACTTTTCCTCAGAAAAGATGAAAAAATTGAGGAAGCTCCCAACGATCGTCCTGCTGCTGAGGCGGAAAGAAGAGAACTGAGGTAAAATGGCAGACTGGCGCCTCAGGGTGGCGGTACGGTGGGTGGTCTTACCGCCAAAACTTTTGACCAATGAGCTTTTAAGCCTCCGATCAGTGTTCTGCGCAGGCACATAACCCAATAGTGAGGATTCACAAACTATACGAAGGAGAACGTTGTCTCCCTTGTTGCCTCTGGGGACGGTAGAAACCAGGCTTGGGGTGATCGGCAGGTCCACCCTGTTGTTGGCACTGCTGCGGATTACCACGGTAGTGGGTAGTAAATGGTTGCTGCTGTGGTTCTGAAGGTTGGGACGAAGCAGTGAGGCCCAAGAACTTGACATTCGAGTTGGACTGCCTCAACTCATTGAGCCCCTTGTCCGTGTCTTGGCCAAAGAGGCCCTGGCCATCAAATGGGAACTCCTCAATGAGCTTTTTCATTGAGTCATCCAAGGTAGTTCCCCGTAACCAGGGATGCCACCGCAGGAGGATTGCCAAAGACATGTCTTTGGCCGCGTAGTCGTTGATATAGTGTGCCATCCTCATTTGCTGCTCTGCCAGGAAATTGCCCTCATCGCACAGACTTTCGAGTTCCCTTTGGAAGTCGGATGGCAGCTTAGCAGCAAGTGTCTTGGTGCACTCCCAAAGATAGGACTGATAGAGGCCCATAGCTGCTGAATAGTTCATGGCCCATAGGAACAGCGACCCATTTGCATAAAACTTCGAGCCCACCGTGTCGAGTTTCTTCCCCTCAGGCATTGACGGTACTGGGAAGCCGCTGACCACAGTTTTATGTTGGAAGGCCTTCACAACCAGAGAATTTGGTAGTGGGTTGCCTGAAGAAATTTAACGTCCTCGTCCAGGACTCGGTACATCCCATCGAGCCTGGACGAAACGGTGGGCCGAAACGGGTTTCTTCCTAGTGGCCTTTGCAGATGTTAACATGGAAGGGAGCATCGTGATGTGGACTGGTCGGATGGATTTCTTGTCCAGCTTGGCCGTCATCTGATCCTCCCCTTCCAACGGCGGCTGGTTGACCCGTATGTGAAGGGCAGTTCCTAAATGGGTGAGCATTGCCGTGAGAGATTTTTGGTCCTCTGGTCTGGGCGGATCAACAGCACCAATCACCTGGTTGGGCGTCTTCTCTCTGTCTACATCCCCCTCCTCCTCCTCCAAAGACGAGCTGGAATCATCAGAGGATGATGGGGGGACTCTGGAAGCCACATCAGGACCGCGCCAGTACTGCCTGGGCGGGTCGATGGTGTGGGTGCTCATCGCCTTGACGTCTGGGCTGGGCCGTGCCAATCTGTTATGGCCGGGCCAGCAGAGCGACTGCTCAACCCTTGAGAGGGCGGTGGAGCGACAGCAGGGTCAGAATCCCTGGGGCGTGCAGTGGTCAGTCCCGGAGCCGCAGACGCTGCAGGAATGGTGGCTTTAAACTGTTCGGCAAAAGATTTTGCCATGACCTCAAACATTGATTTGAAGAGATCCATCTGGCCAGCAGTGATGGTAGCAGTCGGTGACGAAACGGTGGGAGGTGAAACGGTGGAAGGAATGATGGTAGCCGAAATGGTGGCTGCCGGGGCGTCTACCATTGGAGCAGGCCTGGGAGACACAGAAACTTGCCGCGTCATGGAACAGCCCCTCTCACCAGGCTGTGTCGACAGACAAAGAATCAAGGGACGAGCTGGTGCACCAGCCCTGCGGCCCTTGTTCGGTGACTGAGGAGGAACGGCCACCCCACGCGGAGGATCCTGGAGAGGGACATCTCACTACAGAGAATGGTGGAGAAGGGTGAGGAGAAATCAGAGGACGAGGAGTAGGAGGCAAGGAGCGACGCACCTCAGTCCTGTGTTTCTTCTTCTTCTCCCCATTCTTCTTCTTATGGATGAGAGTTGAAGAAGAGGGAGGCTTAAGAGCATGTTCGGGCGGCAGACCACTTGTGGAGGCAGAAGTAGAAGCTGCAGCGGTGGGAGCCAGGACAAGCTCCATTTGGTGCGCCTTGAGTCTGGTTGCTCTGATTTTCGACCGCAAGGCGGGTGAAATTTTTACAATGCGCACAAGACTGACTCTGGTACGATTCACCCAATCAAAAGAGATACTGACTGTGGCCGTCCGAAGCTGGGAACTTCTTGTGGCAAGAAGTGCACTGCTTGAAGCCGCAGAGGCCATGAAAAAATTCCTCCAGAGAAGGCAAGGAGAAGGAAGAACGTTCGAGAAGAATG
Source organism: Bradypodion pumilum (assembly GCA_035047305.1). NCBI lineage: Eukaryota > Metazoa > Chordata > Lepidosauria > Squamata > Chamaeleonidae > Bradypodion > Bradypodion pumilum. Next base: position 98,830,098 of record JAWDJD010000001.1, read on the forward strand.
CCCCGAAGGGCCAGCCTACCGCCGCCCCCTTGATCGACCTGATCGAAAAAGTGACTGAGTCCTACTAGAAGAAACAGCACTGGGGTGGCAATCCTGCCCTAAGGACAAGATCGCCAGAAAAAAATATTGCTGAAAATCGTCGTTTCCGTAGAAATGACAAGGAAAAATTGAGGAAGCTCTCAACGATCGTCCTGCTGCTGAGGTGGAAAGAAGAGAACTGAGGTAAAATGGTGAACTGGCACCTAAGGGTGGGCAGTACAGTGGGCGCTCTTACCGCCAAAACTTTTGACCAATCAGTTTTAAAGCCTTTGATCGATGTTCTGCGCAGGCGCATATTCCAATAGTGGGGATTCACAAACTATACAAAGGAGAACTCTTTAACTATCCAAAAGCTTGCTCTCCACCAGTGAAGTCATCATCTTTACACAAGCTTAATTTATGGAACAAGATTTTGGTCATTATTTATTTGCACAAATATAAATTTTACAGTAGGACCTTCTTACAAGCAGGATGACTTCATTTGATAAAGTAGTCATTCACTCTACAGTACTACAATTTATATTCCCAAATAAGAGATGTTATTTAATGATTGAGGTGTGAAATTTTAGAGGATGCCAACCAACCATCATAAATATCTGTGTAATTTTTCAGTGTACAACAACAACAATGACAACAATGACAGGACGAGAAATGAATGTCTTCTCTATTGGATTAGAGGATGTTCTAATATCAGAGTTTTATTAATGTGCTCTTCTATTTATAACTGATGATCAAGAACAATATTGAAGAGAATATTTGCATTGCAGAGGGGAAAACTTTATATCTCATGAGTCAGAACCAGCCATATGTTTCATGTGTGTCCTTTTGATATTTCTTTAGCTGTCAACTTCATCTCACATAAGGGAGGATGCAACAGATGCCTATATGCCACCAAAACGTTTGGAACACAACACCTTTTTTTTACAGCCTTTGTAGAATGGAACCCCTGCTATATTTTGGCACTGCCCTGCCAAAGCTATCAGAACTCAACAGCTTCTTGTTTCACAGTGACCTGCTAGACAGAGAGATAATGACTAAGGGAACCAATCTATGTCACATAGAGAAACTCATAGCAAGACACAGCAGGAAGCAATACAAGGTTAGAACAAACAAGGAACAGTGGGCCGGAAGAGACAATTTGACCAAGATAGGGAACAAAAGTATGTCGGAAACAATTAATATAAGTAAATCCCCTCCCTCAAGGTCACTAAGATACAATCTAATATTTTTACAATTTTACTCAAATGTAAATCCCACACTGCATTCAATGTAGCTGATAGCCAGATAAAATGGACATAGGATTTCAACTATATTTCTTGTTTGTAGGAACAACCACCCATTCTTTCGAAGAATGCCATCTGCGCAGCAATATAATGATTGATTGAACTTTCAATTTTGCAGCCATATAAGACACTAATAGTTTCATTCTATCCCCGTAGGAACTGCTGATATGAATGACAGAAAATGTGAAACTTGCGTAAGATGAAGAAATGCTAAGTACTGTATGTACAGTTTCTGAATAAAACATTTTTTAAAAAGCAAACAAAATATTAGAAGACAGTAGGATAATTTTAAAGGTCATCCTTTACCTGGAATACTTGCAGGAGAAATGGGGCCAGATCTTGATTGGTTGCTTCCAACAGGAGAGCCCACAGGGGAAGGGGAAGGCCCCCCGGGGATGCTGGAAAGATGGGGAGAGGCATGAGGAGAGAAAGGTGACTGTGCTGGGTTGCTCTGTTCTCCTTGACTGCTGGTGGAACCTGACGCACTAACAGCAGAACTCAGAGTTGCTTCGGTTGCCGTAGGCAGGTCATCAATGGAGCCCGATAAATCCTGGGAGGAAAGAGGAAGGGAATGTCGATAAAAGAGCAGTTGAAAGCAACATCCTGGTTAAAACATGAAATACATTCAGAAGGTAACAGAACAACTTTTGGTTTGGGACAGGTATCTGGAGGGAGGAGTCGCCATGGACTAACGGGTGGCTAGAGGCCTCATGCCATTTCTGGGGGTCCTCCAAAAGCAGTAGGAGGAGTCGCCACAGACTAACAGGTGGCTAGAGGCCTCACTGCCACCTCCAGGCCCCCACCAACGGCCAGAGGGAGGAGTCGCCATGAACTGATGGGCGATTGGAGGCCTTGCCGTCACCTCCAGGCCCCCACCAATGGCCAGACAGAAAATAGTCTGTGTTTGTTCACTGTATTTTGTAACTGTTATTGTATTGTTGTAAGCTGCCCTGAGTCGCCACAGCGAGTGGGCAGCAATATAAATTTGAACAACCAAACCAATAAATCTCGGGGATGCTGGATGAATCCCAGGGATGAATCCCGGATGCTGGATGAATCCCGTGGATCACCTGAGCTTTTCAACAACCTGTTGTATTTATCTTCATGTACTTAAGGTATGATAAATGCTTAAACTATTCTCAGATTTATCACACACAACCCTGGCCAGGAAGTCAGGCAATACACACAGACTCCAAATCAAGCAAATGATTTCTTACTGCAGTGTGATTGCCAGGTGGGTCCTTGCTGAAATCACTGCCAGTGAAGCCCTTGCTGAGCTTTCCAAATATCCACTCAGACTACAATGACATTTCACACATCTCCACTTGTGCATATTATTTATGGTCTTTGTATTTAATTTTGTGGGTTTATTAGATGAACATTCTGTGTCATTAGTCTATTAACCCACTAATGTAAGTTTAAATATGATGCCATTTCAATACAGTATTTTCACTCCCTTTTAAATGTGATAGGGAAAGCAATACTTTAATCCCTTGTAGAGTTGGAACTGCATTAATGCAAGGTTTGCTCAGCTACAAACTAGTGTAGTAAGCACAATCACCCCATTTAAAACACCCCTCAGACTCTTAACAGTTGCATTTTTATTTAAATTATTTTCTGTAACTACAAACAACAATAGTGGAACAAATGGTTAAAAAGAACTAAAATTATTACAGATGTTGTGCTGAGTTCTGCTTTTGTTGTTGTCCAGTCGCACAGTCGATTCTGACCCTTTGCGACCCTATGAACCATTGCCCACCAAGCACCTCTGTCTTCCACCATCCTCCTCAGCCCACCCAGCTTTGTGCCCATTGCATCTACAATACCATCTAGCCATCTCATGCTATGCTGTTAGAATATACACTCTTGGCAAATAGTTGATTTAGGCCAATAAAGAAACCAACAAGCGCATACGAGGCTCCTTCAACTGTAAGGAACAAAAATGGTTTGAGCTGGGGACAAGTTTCTATATATATTAACTCAGACATAGGTTTTACTCTCAACCATGGTATACAGAACAAGTAGAATAAGAATGACACTCAAGACAGGAGACAGAATTCAAGTCTGCTGTCCACATTCCCCAATCCCAGCCAGATAAAAGGATATGGTTCCGATTGCTTCTGGCTAAATATGGCAGAGTATTCAACAAACATGAGATCCAGAAGACAAATACAAATAATAACTCCTAGGGTATGTTTTTGTGTCTACAGAATTATGGCTATACAAATAAGAATATAAGTGAAAGGGAACCTGATAAAAGAGATCTACATTGCATGAACAAGAAACAGTCCAAGCTAACAAAGTGAGAACAGCAGAAGAACAATGCTTTCTTTCTCACAGAATCTTTTCAGATTATCAGTTACAAGATTCCAGATTCAAAATCACAAAACATCAGGAATCCTTATTCTAGAGTTGCAACTGAAATGGCACCTGAGCATCTGGCAACAGAATTTGATGACTGAACATTTCTCCTCTCACCAATCCATTATGCAGAGCCACGGCTGGCACCTGTATCGCCCCAAGCAAGCTGGGGACAAGTATGGGGGACATAGCTTGGATTCTGAGAGAACATTCCATGTCCATTCACTGCTATTGATAGACAGATACAAGGAACATAGAGCACCAAAATGGGTAAATTGGGAGCAAACCATCCGCTCAGTATTCTGTAAATTATTACAGTAATACCTTGCATAACGACTGCTTAGGATAGCGTCATATTCGCATAACGTCACGGTTTTTATGCACACGTGATGCATCACATTACATCCAAAACCGCTCAAAAAACGGATGTTATTGGTATAGGAACCCCAGATAATGCCCATTTTATGCCATTTTTTTGGACATTATGTGATGCATATCCCCATAGGAACTGCATAACGTCCAAAATCGCATAGCGACCAATTCCGTGGAATGGAGTTTGGACGTTATCCGAGGTTCTACTGTATTTCCGCCCAAAAATATATATCTCTAATAATGACATCATGGGGCTATTGATGAGAGAGGGAAGCGGGACACTAGATGGCAGCACTTACCCCCTCAAGAAAAAACTGCCAATGAGAAATGCCTAGTTACAGAATTAACTTCTCACAGTTGCCTGTTTTCAGATAGTACCACTCAGCCAGGCTGTCATTCAACATTCACTGCTGGGGATAAGATCTCTTGTTCATTGCCCTTCAAGCTACAGATGAGGCACATTTTCCAGACAGTCTGCTAAGGCTCTAAGCAATAAATAGAAATTTTAGGAATGCTGTTATCTATTGGATTTATATATTTTACAATGCTTTAAAAAGTTATTTTAATACTGGCTTTGAATATTAATACATAATTAATTGTTTTTAAATATTATATCTTATAGCAGGGATTTTCAACCTACAACCCACAGGCCGGATCTGGCATGTGACACCAAATCATCCGGCCCATGCCCTCGCTACAGCCACCACTTCCGCCGCCACCACTGGAAGTGGCTGTGGAGGCATTACCGGCCACCGTGGGTTTTTCCCCTTCACCCACGCCACACAGCTCCTCCAGGCCGGTAAGCAGGAGAGCACTGTGGGGGGAGTGGGGGTGTTTTTTTGGGGTGTGTGGTGGGCTCATGGTGGTCTCTTCGGTGGCAGTGGTGGTAGATAAACCAGTCTGGCCCACCAACAGTCTGAGGAGGCATGATCCTGCCCCCTGGCTTTAAAAGGTTGAGAACCCTTCAATGTTTTTTTTTAAAAAAAATGGTTTTAAAATGTGATATTGATTTTATTCTCTGTGAGCTGCTCAGAGTCTTCAGAGTTGGGCAGCAATGTAAATCAGAAAAATCAATCAATCAATCAATCAATCAATCAAGAACAGCTAGAGCACCAAGGTTCACCATCACAGTCCTAGTCTGACACATTAGTACATCACAATGGTCGTCATCTATAACTAACTAAAATTCTTTTAAATAATTACACAGTGTTACAGAGAGCTGTAGTATATGTCAGGGTCAGTTGAGTTCATAGAGAAAACATCAATTGTGAGTTGTGTCAGCTTGGTGATCCAGTACTCTAGAAACAGCATTAAATGCAACAGTGACCTGCACAAATATTTCCCCCTTCAATTTGATGAAGCATAAATTTATTACATATACTGTATACTGTTCGTATTTTATACAACAGTGCATATGACAAAAAGACAAGCATACTTTTGTCTTCACATAATGAAGACCACCCCTGAACAAAGTCAAGTGTATAACAAATGCAGCAGGAACAGCTGATAAAACAAACACTGGCTGAAAAGACTACAATAAAATAGGAAAACAAAACCCCTTGGAGTTAGATTCAGTTGTTAAAAATGGATACCAATCTTCTGCATTGTGGAAAAAAAACCCAATAAAGGCAGAAGAACTAGAAAGAACTCATGTGCCCCTGAGGAAAATGTGTTACAATAATGCCACCAGACTGCACTTAGGATAGCCACTCCATTCAGACAAGAGCCAAGAAATTGAACTGCAGGTAACCAGTTTCATAAAGCCAAGTAATGTTTGAAAATGTCATTAAGTATGTTACATAGTGAAGGATAAAATGATTTGTAGTTCAGGGATCAAGGCAATACCCAAGAGTCCACCGTAATGCAACCATTTATTTTTGGCTCACTCCGTCAATGTACATAAGTGAAGGAAAGCTGAGAGGAGGAGGGGGGAAGGTGTCTTGAGTGTTTCCCCTTCTTCCCAATCAGGTCAAATTACAGCTGTTCATTTTACTAATCCCTCATGGGGGTGGGAGTGAGTGACACGTCCCAGGCATTCCCTCAAGTGCGTGCCTTCTAGGGATTTCCTCGCCAATCTGACCCAGCTCATTCATGAAATCAGAAAGGGCACACGTGATGCCTTTGCTGCTTAAATAGCGACAGTGCTTCCAAAAAAAGACGGCAAGGAAGATAAAAGCAAGCATAGCTTTCGAACGCTTTGTGTGTGCTTTTTCAACTAATCCTACCAGACCCTTCACTCTCTGCTCTCTAAAATAATAATAATCAGTGGGACTTCCTTCTCGCTCCACATAAAGATATAAAGAGTCCTTGTAATCTATTTAAGCTTTTTACGTCCTCAAATTCACCCAACCAATCACACCCCAAGGAGTAAACCCCAGAGTACCAAAAGAGGCCGACTTCTGAATATACATATATAGGAGTAGATGGACACTCAAAGAACTAAGAAAACAACAACACATGATGTAGAAATAAATAAATAAATCAGAATTATCCTGGTAAGAGTCAAATAAATATATTTATCAAACTTGCTAATGAACAACTGTAAAGGCATCTCACATAAGACACAAACTTCTTCACAGACAAAAAATCATGTATGAATTTCATATATAGAATATTGTACATGGCATGCATAGAAATTTACCTTCTATAATACATATTTGGCAAGTAAACTTTACCACACGTTTCTTGTCAAACATAAACACAATTAATCAGTAGGCCTATTCATACATTTGTTGTTGTTGTTGTTGTTCAGTCGCACAGTCAACTCAGACCCTTTGCGACCCCATGGACCATTGCCCGCCAGGCAAGTAACTTTCCCCTGCACCTACATTTTTGGATATTAAAACCAAACATCTTGTGATTTTGCCTGTACTTTATATACAGGTAGGCTTCTGAGGCACCACTACTGCCAGTAAAGTTACATTTAAAAATTAGTAATATGGATAGCAAAAAACAGCCATTCTCTGGGACATTGAAGGATAATCACTGAGGAACAGAAAGCATTGTGAGTAGACTTGGGCATCCCCTTAGCAACAGTGTGCAGCCATCCAATCCTTCTGATCCAGAAGGATTGCAAAACATATCGATGTACAAAATGACCCAATGGTCCTTTATAGGAGCACAAACAATAACAACAGGTTTGTCTCTGTGCTAGTATATTAGAAGAATATACTAGTGACGTAAGGTATAAATCAACACATGCCAAACAAATGGATATAGCTCTTAATAAATTATGCAGGATTATTACTGGATGCCTGAAACCTACCCGCACTGAAAAAGTCTATTATTTGGCTGGAATTTCCCCTCCAGAAATATGTCAACAGGTACCATGAAATAATGAGTGAAATCAGGTAATACAATGCCAAAGCAATCCACTCCGTGGAGACCAACCCTAACCAACAGCTAAAATTGAGTGGGGAGGGGAAACACAACTAGAAGAGGCCAGGCTAAATCTATGGAGAACAAAAACAAGACACCTTGCCAAACAGATAAATGCTGAAGCATGTCACCCATCAGGACAAGAGTAGGAAGGTGAAAAATAATCCAGTAAAATAAGACTATTTAGCTACACATTTTCTGTGAATGTGGAGAAATACAACAAATGTATCATTTATACCCTACAATGTGTACAAAAGAAGATCTAGTAATCAACCACGATAACGCTATGAAGTAGCAGCTTCTGACCAAAAATAGTCTATCATTTTGGTTTCCCCCTTTATTTTGAATTTTACCTAGCATTCATATACATCCATAATTTTAGTGTGCAACTCTTTGATATGACAAAAGAAAGAAGCAATTCTCCTATGTCATAATCTCAGCGATGCTTGCTATTTTGAACAGACCAGCTGTTTGTTTATGTCAATACTTGAATTTGTCTATTTAAGTGCACATACATTTACTCAGTCAATAATATATTCATTTGTCATAAATGTATTTAAAAGTATCTGTGAGCAGCAATACAATTTAGAAAGATGCTAATAAACTAAGAAAAGCTCTGCAGCAGTTTAAATGGGGAGCCTTGTTAACAAAGAAGCTCTGTAACTAATACATCCCTAGAGGACAATTAAGTCAGCAGGGCACCAACTGTATACTCCTTTTTTATAAGTACTATCAGATCTACAATGCTTGTAAAGAACAAAGAAACCTCCCTGAATCTCATTCATACCAAGACACCTTCAAGGTACAATGCTTATATTAATCTTTTTTTTAAGTTGACAGGTTGGGTAACTATGGGATCCTTTTAAGGAAAGGAAGTCCCACATACTTCAAAGATTCTCCCTCTGTCTCAGAGACTGACAGACAGTGATTTCCTAGAAATGAGAATAGCTGAGTCTACAATTACTACAAATGCACTTGTACAGGCCTGTTTTACTTACATAGTGCTTTTTGTATTGCTTCCTTTAAGTGTAATAATTTGGGATGTGGTTGAGGGGAAAAGATCTCTTCTACATCATACCACCAAGCAAGATGCTACTTAAGCTTGATATTAGGTGAACTTAAGCTTGATATTAGGTTCTATATGTTCACCAGTTCTCTAGCTTCTCGATAAAAGCTTGGCTGTAACCAAGCCACCCCTGCTCATGATGATAGTAAGAATGTTATCTATGGCTATTTCCACTTTTCTCCAGTGCTTCCACCGATGCACAACCTTTATTTGTCTACATGACAAGCACAGCAGCTAAAAAAAGAGGAGGATCATGTTGTGTTTAGGATTATGTTTTGCTTTCCTGGTGGTGCGTGATCTTATCAGACTTCAACAGGAAAGCCAGTCTCAAAATAACTCACAGATTTGTAATTGTAGCAAAGCCAGCAGGGGAACTTGTTGGCAGTAAATGGCACACAGAGAGGCAGGAAACCCAAGGTTATTCAACAATGAATTGGAGGGGAGGGGAAGTGACAAAGAAATGTACAAACTTTGCATAAATCAACATTCTTAGAAACCATCTGATTATATCGCACATGTAACACGTCATTTCTATTGATGCCAGCCAAATGCAACACTACTCTTACCATTATAGTTTTTTTCAAACCCAGCATATGCCACATTAGGAATAATGGGAACAACTGAATGTATTATGTAACAAACAAATAACAAAATCTTTTTTTCCTAAAAAAACATAAGTCAGTCAACGTCATACAAAGGGAAAACACAGCAAGTGCAAAATACCGGAAGATAAGAGAGGTTAGACAAAAAATTATTGCATATCTTTTTTTGTCTCTGAATGTCATGTCACACAATGCTGAGCACACTATTATAGTCAGTCAGACCCAGATATTACTAAATATAAATGCTTAGTCTCTCATCTAAAGGTCTTTAAACAGAGACTGAAATTGCATGAACACTATTTTCTTTGTGAAATGTAGTATCTTAATCATGTATATGCTCTAGTTGATTAAGTTCAGTGTACAATGTGTACAAATATCAGTGACTGTGCAAACAGTTGCAAAGGTATGATAAATGTGCATAAACAGAGCTGGAACTGGGGATTTTAGACATTAACTTGTCTGCATGCATGATTTTCAACTGATCCTGGGGAACAAGCACAGATGAACAATGTTATTTGCATTGTGGCTGAAATGTCCATGTATATTTTTAATAGTTTGGGAGCATGCATGCTGACTGGTGACACATAAAATTAACATATTCATAAATGAGACAATATTAAAATAATTTCAATTTATATTCTACAAAACATAGATTTTTCCCATCTCTAAAATATGATGGCATTTATTCATCTTAGTTGGGCAGTGTGCAAAATTCCCCATATTTGTGGATGATGAATTTGTACATATTTCCCATGTGAATACACACAGTAATCGGCACTGATGGTACATTTACCAGATGATCAGTATAAAAATGTAATGCATATATCCATATTCCAATCAACTATTTCTTCCTTTTGTTGCATTTTACTTCCAACTAGAGCAGATTCATTAAACCAGGAATGACATCCGTGTGGACTAAGAAGCATCATTCATGTCCTGGAACCAGTTGGGACTAAAACATGATTTACTTATACGTCTCCAATAAACACTTAAAATAGTCAACAGTAATTAGAACTATATTGAATTTTGGGTAGGGTTGCCATAATTCTTTCCCACCAAACTGGGACAGTTACGTTACGTCACTGCATTCTTCAAACTGTGCATGCATTGGATGGAGCTGTTGAGGAGGCCACGGCTTTAAGACCCCATGGAATCCCCATTCAGGGCGGGCAACCTCTGTCAGCTTAAAATAAACTGTAGTCAAGAGGTTGTTTCCCATGTGATTCTTCTTGCAACAGACTATTCTTGATGGTTCTATTTTTATTTCTTTTGAATAAAATTTCTTGGGCCACTCTTGAAACCACCCTTCCTCCCCCTGAGGTCACCCCCTTCAACCCCTCCTCCCACTGAAGTAGACTCACCCTCAAACCCCACACGAGGATCCCTTGGAAGAAAGTTCTAAAGAGGGGCCTGGAATGGCAAGGCAGTCCATGGAGCCCCTGATTCCGTCCAGAAGGAGAAAAGCAGGAGACAAGAAGGGACTTATTTTGGAGGAGGACCTTTGCAATGGATGATGCTTCATTTTCTGTCCATCCTGTTCCCTTTCTCTCTAGGAATACCGACACTATGCAATTAACCCTTTGTGGTCACATGAAGAAGGAATCCTCTGTCCTAGTGTTTTGTGGCGGTTTAGCTTCTTAGACATGGGCATTTCTTGCCCCCAAACTTCAAGGTGAGGCAAGGGATTTTTGAAAGCGTCTTCCCTCCCCGGCAGGCTTCTTAGGGTGCTGTTTTGCCCTTGCCGCTTAAAAGCAGGATAACTGAAAGAAAGGCAGGGAGGCAGTGAATTAACTCTTTTCAAAAATCCATTCGTTGGGGAGTGACCTTGCTTCCTTTATTTGAATTTAAAAATCCGGGACTTTTACATGTTTTTTCTTGAACCAGCTGGGACAATTTTCCCGAGCTTGAATTGGGGAAAATCCCAGAAAAATGGGACATATGGCAACCCTAGTTTTGGTGAACCTAAATTCAATAAGTTACTATTTGGCAGAAAGTAAATATATTAAGCAGTTACTATGCATCTCCACATTAACTTCAACATGCAGGTAAAACTCGGAAAATTAGAATATCATGCAAATGCTCATTCAGTCCAGTAATGCAACTTAAAAGGTGAAACAAATATATGAGATAGACTCACTACATGCAAAGCGAGAAAGTTCAAGCCTTACTTTGTTATAATACTAGCAGGGGTGTCCGGCTTCGAGTGGGCAGGGTCTGTCAAACCTTCTGGGGTTGAGTTGGAGCATGGCCTCCATCCACGCCCCCTCCCCCCCCCACACACATCCATTCTCTCTCTTACACACACGTACTCTCTTTAGTCCTCCTCGGCGCGCGCACACACACACAGTCATACACAGAGAGCAGTGGGGTACTCTGACTCTGCTCTCCCCCCCACTCTCTCGCACACTCTTAGATACTCTCTATGTCTCTCACCTTCTCTCTCTCTCTGTCCCTCTCTCTCTCTCACACACACACACACACCACCCCTGGCCTGCGTCTCCAGACAACGGACTGCTTCCGGAAGCGCCGTTTGTTGCCTGGAGATGCAGGCCACGCTGGTGGGAGATGTGGGGTAGCGCCGGGCTGGGCTTTATGGAGCCCCCAGTGTGCTGGCTAGTCACCCCCCATGCCCCTGCCTTCACCTGTGGGGTGTCCTGCTCCGTGCAGCCTGGGGCTTCTGCACGACTGCCGGCCGTGTGGCCTGTGTCTCCAGCCAATGGTCAGCGCTTCCAGAAGTGTGGCCATTGCCTGGAGATGCAGGCCATGTTTGGCAAGAGAGGCGCGGAAGCCCCGGGCTGGGCTGCATGGAGTTTAGCTAGCTGCCTGACTGCCCACACCCCTGAGGAACTGCCTCCCCACCCGACGGCCACCTTACCTGTGGGGCGTCCTCCTCTGTGGAGCCCAGTCCAGCGCTTCTGCCTCGCCTCGCACCTGTGAGGGTGTCTGTGTTGAAGATCGGGCACCGGCGCTCTCTTGGGCTAGGTGCCTGAAACCCCAGTCCATGCGTGTTTCCCGGCATCAGGCATGGGTCCAACGGAGTGCTCCGGTTGGCCCATGCCTTCTGGAGAAGTCAAGGCGGAAGGTCCGTCTGCCCTTCTCCGGAAGGCGACCGGCATATGGGCACCCCGTTTGGCCCATGCCTGCCGTAGAAGGGCCTTGGCTTCTCGGGCAGGCATGGGCCAAATGGAGCGCTCCGGTCGGCCCATGCCTTCCTGAGAAGGGCTGCCCGCCATTCTCCGGCCGAAATGGCAGCCAGCCAGTGGAGCCACCCAACCAGGGAGGCGGTAATACGCATGCGCCATAATCCACGCAGGTGCAAAAGCCGCCACCTGGAAGCTTCGGGCAGACTTCTGTGCCTGCGTGGATTCTGGCGCATGTGTATTACCGCCTCCCCTCCATTTCTAAGAGACCGCATCATCCCAAGGTATTCGACCCATCCTACAAGGGCGGACCGTAGGGGCTCGCTGCTGCTCCCATCAGCCAAGGACGCACATCTTACCGGGACCAGGAGGAGAGCCTTCTCAGTGTTGGCCCCGACTCTTTGGAACCTCCTTCCATCAGAGCTGTGTCTCCAGGCAGAACTGTATCCCTTCAGGAAGGCTCTGAAAACCTGGCTCTGCCAGCAGGCATGGCATGCATCTGGCAGCACATCTCAGCCTTGCTGGCTCATTTAGCCCTGTGGGGTTTTAATTAAGGGGTTATGTTTTTTTTACAGATTTTAATTTTTTATCAGTTTTCAGTGGGTTTTTAATTGTATAAGTTGTTTTATTTGATGTAAGCCTCCTTGGGTCGCTGAGGCGAGGAAGGCGGCCTATAAATTGAATAAATAAAATAAATAAACAAAATAAATTTCATGCTGCCGGTATGTGTGTGGGGGTCCTTTGTGGCTGGTTTTCAGGGTGAAAGACCCTGAAATGATCTGCCGATCCCCCGCGCCGGCCACCCCAGAAGTGAGAGGTAGGTGGGGGTGCCATTTCCATTGCTTGGGGTGCAGGCGTTGCGCTGTGTATTGGTAACATACAGCATGACACCTTGATTTTAGTTATATAGATAGATTGATGCTTATGGCTTACAGTTTATGAAAACCCCAACCCCCCCAATCTAATGTACCCCATAATCATCACATAATCTCATGTACGCTGTATGCCATGATCATCACAATTATTACGAATTAAGGCATGACATATTTCGCTTCGCATGTAGTGAGTCTATCTCATATATTTGTTTCACCTTTTATGTGAAATGAATGAACATTTGCAAGATATTCTAATTTTCCGAGTTTCACCTGTATATACAACACATATTTTATATAAATACCTCAAAAAGTATTTATGGCATGTGAACATAGAAGCATGCTTACCAGTGTTGTGCAGAAATGGCAAACAGATCATTATATCTTGTAACTGAGAGATATTAAATATTGACAACTTAGCTGACACTCTCACCTAGTGGAACAAACTACAATATATTCCTTAATATTTTTAAATGTAGGCATACTTTTTACTACTGATGGCACCCGACAATGTACATCAAAAAAAGTATCAAAAGCCCTGCTGGTGTTTTAAGGAATTTTCTTTCCTATACTAATTTTACTTCTGTAAAGCTCTGTCTACTTTCAAAATGCACAGATATCTTCATCCTTATCCAGGGATCCTTGAATTGTAATCTGAAAAGACACACATGGAAAGTTTACCTACAAGGTGTATAAACCTGCCTCCTTCTGTGTGTGGGAAATCTGATTTAAAATGAATATCTGAAGATATACATGGATCTCTCTCTTTATGGAGAGTGGTTTTCTCCTTCTTTTTTAAAAAAATAAGCATTTAATTTCAACTAACATAAAGCTGATTTTTCTAGGACATGACACTGGGAAGGGAATCCTATCTATTGAAACATATGAGTTCTTGGAACGATTGAAAGATGGGTGTGACATGCTGCATCCCCTAGGGCAATGTATATATCACTGGGTGTGTTACTGAGTTTATGTCTGATTTTTTAAAGATAATAATTTTAGAAGTGTTGGAGATATCAAATTTAGTAATTATAATCATAGAAGTATATGTCCTGAAGAATTAAGATTGAAAAGTATAATAGTATGTTATGTCTTTATTTTGTATGTGTCTATTGTTGTTATGATTCTTTCTTTTTTTATGTATCGATTTGCTTTGCTTTTAAACTTTTTTCTTTTACTTGTTTGAGTAGTTGTTTTTCTTTGTTGTGTATTAAATTTAATAAAAAAGATTTTTTAAAAAAGAAGCATATACAGTCGTACCTCACTTTACAAATGTTTTGTCTAACGTAATTTTCGCTTTACGGATGAAAATCCATTGAAAATAATTCCTCACTTTATGATTTTTCCCAGAGCAGATTAATTGGTTTTCAATATATTCCTATGGGAAACTGTGTTTCGCTTTACAAATTTTTCATACTATGAAATGTCCCATGGAGTGCATTAAATTTGTAAAGTGAGGTACCACTGTATAAGTTTTCAAATGAAAACAATGCTCTGGTGTAATTATGATCTGACAGATGTGAACCAGAAGTACACAAACGGTTTATAACACACAGTGGTATCATGAAAGTAAATAAGTACTATACGGAGGAGCATCAAAAGAAATGTACTACAGTAATTAAAATCGATTGGCTTTAGAGGATATGAAGGCAGCGGAGTAACCAGTAAACACCACAATGATTAAAATAAGTGCAGGAGAAGTAGTTGTTGGAAGTCATTAGGGGGGGAAGGAGATATTAAATGTTTTTGTACTGGGTTAAGATTTGATGTTAATATGTTTTTTATGTAACAATGACTAATAAAGTATTTTTTTTAAAAAAATGAAAGTATTCTTGCACCAATTTTTGTAGGATTCCTCAGAAGCACATCAAAATGCACAGCACATTTCCCCCCCCCCCAAGAGATTTCAGAGAAACTCCTTATATTTTTATCCAAAATTTAAACAAAAGAATTAAATTTATTTCTGGATAAGAAGCCAAATAATTCCGAAGATAATCTGTCCCTCCTGTTGACTCCTAGCACTGGTTCAGGAATATACTACTTTAAAAATAGTGGGGTATTAGTAAACTGTAAGTGCACATGCCCATCATAACACCCCCAAACACAACACTTCAGTAGCACCTAGACATGCAAGCAACTGGACTAAACCATATAATCAAATGAGGAATAGGTCTCTTGTGAAATTAATGCCTCTGAATCCCCAATGATGACAAAACAACCTTGAATAATTTGCATTGTAACAGACATAGCTTGGAATAATGTACAGGAATACCTCACATAACGAACGCTTCATATAACGAAAAAATTGCATAACAAAGCGTTCGTTAGGCAATGGTGATACCCTGCATAACAATTTTTTTTTGTTATGCGGGGTTTTTTTTGGTAACCAGGGTATATCCAGTCAATGGGAACCATGGATAATGAACATTTTTGTTCGTTATCCGGGGCATCTCCCATTTGCTTCACATAACAAAAAAATCCGTATAGCGAAGAGCTCTATGGAACGGAGTATTGCTCTTTGGAAAATCAATTTCTTTCCTAACTATCATGAGGATAGCAGATAAGCACAGAGGAAATCAGGGAGTCTGAGTCAGGATAGAAGTGGCTCATTATATCAGTCCCTGCAACTCAGAAAGTTCTGGAGCTTTGACCCCTTGAGCCCTGGCTCACTAATAGTGACAATTAGCTCATATTAAGCCACTGTCTTTTCTCCTACCAATGCTGGTCAAAGTCAGCCATGGCTTTCAGCAACTAATTTGGCTGTTAATGAGAGAGACTTCCTGAGGATTTGAAGTACTGTACTTGCATAAGCAAAACAACATTTCCTGTATATGAAATGATAGTCAGATTCTATTACAAAATTCTACACACATAATGGGGGCTACATTGGTTGCCTGGATAATATGTGACCAAGTGAACAATTTATAGATAACACACCCACCGTGCTTCCTTGACCAAAGTCTGGACTCAAAGATTCATAGGGTCCCTTCCAAAACTGAAGTTCTAAGATGATGGCGATGATGATCCACACTGTCTTCTTAAAAGAGTATACTTAAAAGAGTATACTTTTCCTCAGCATCTAAATTTTTTGAAATAAAAAACTCCTACGAACGTTTGTTCCCTTATCATTATCGCAACAAACTGTCTACAGTCATTATTCTATCACAGCTACATATAAATTGTTGCACAAAATTGTTTTAAAAATTATGTTGTAATTAATTTTAATGTAAGCCTTTCCCCCCACATTTTCCTCCTTGTCCTGCAAGAGGAAGAGAAAATTCCTGATGTTCCCACGAAGAGTTCTTGTAGGAAATAGAACATTTTTGTGGACAATCACAGAAAACTATGACAACTAGTGTTCTGTTTGATTGAGCTTTTAGGAATTACAAACATCAGGTGGGTCATTTGTGTCATTATAAATCAGATAATTGTTCTGCAATTGCTGTGTATGGATGCTTAAAGAAAAAGGAGCCGGTTTTCCACAGAGACATTCTAATCTAGAAACAAGCTGAGTTTCTGATGGCGGAAAAGTGCTCTTTTTGCTCTTAACTCTGGAGGTGAAATATCTCATGGTGCTTGAGATTTTTTTTTATCATGGGTTCTCGTTATTCATGACAGCTGAAACTGATGAGAGAATGAGGATGTTTGTGGAATTTTCACCCCTACATTCCTAGTGAATTGAAGGCAATGAAGACACCCTGAATTTTTAGGAAGCAAATGATCCTAGAATAATCCACCACCATTTCTTGACACTGGTTGCCAATACTTCTTTCTGATGCCTGTTGTCAGTTGGTCTCTTCCTTCTAGTAAGTACTGAGAAGAATGCACCCTGTTCCACTCTGTGCCCATCACAGGCAGATCAGGACAACTAATGAATCAGGTTCACTTTGTTTTATAGGATTAGGAAAGAAGATAAAATGCACAAGTCTGACAATAGAAAAGAACCCCTGTATCCTTCATAAAAATACCTAGAGAAATGTAGTTATGTCAGTCCATCGAAGGTGCCACAAGTCTCTTTAGTGCATTTGTAAATAGGTGAGACCTATAGAGAAGCAACACCAGTATAAACAAATAAACTAGCCAAGGGTAGCAATGGAGAAGAAAACGGAACAACCAAAAGGAAACAGATTTTAATGGGACAAGTTTTGTTTTTCATATCAGAATTATTCATTCGGAAGCTTTCTATAGAACGGCTCCAGGCATCATATTTTGATGCACCAAACTTTATAGAATTTCTAATGTGAATTATATTTATTTCAGTAAGCCTGTCTTTTATTTATTTGTTTGTTTGTTTGACTTATACCCAGCCCATCTGGAATGGACTCCCACTCTGGGCAGCTTACACTATTAAAAAAGCAAAAACAAACACCAATAAGATAATAAAACAACCTCCACCCACCTAATCAAAATCAGAACCAAGGACCCCAAACTCTTGTGACAGAAAGGCAATGGGAGGGTCTCCTATTTGGTCTGGTGAAGTATACCAAATGTTTATGGCTGGAATGGGAGGAATGAGTACTGAGCGTGCTTTTTCTTCTGCTGTATCCTAATCCAAATACCGGTGATCATCATGGCAATCAGTCATGAAAACTGTCCTGAAAATATAATGCAGTGGCTTTTCATCTGCTTTCCGCATCACATGACTGTTCCGCATGTCACTTTCTGGTCCTGAGCCCTTTTGGCACTCAAAGTTCTCCTCAGCCCCAGGCCAGTATTGATGAAGCTGCTGCCCTCCATTAGGATGGATTCAAGTGGGATTTAATCCATTTGGGGATCATCTTGTCAGAAATCAGAAAAAAAGGTATTAGATTATACGGTTTAAGGTAAAGTCTTCCCTTGCTCGAAAGTCAGTCATATCCAACTCTAGGGTGCAGCGCTCATCTCTGTTTCAAAGCCGAAGAGAGTTCAGTTTCACTTACCAGTGATAACTTTCGTTCTTCGAGTATATAGTTTGTGAATACACACTATTGGGTTATGTACCTGTGCAGAACACTGATCGGAGGCTTAAAAGCTTATTGGTCAAAAGTTTTGGCGGTAAGACCGCCCACCGTACCGCCCACCCTGAGGCGCTAGTCTGCCATTTTACCTCAGTTCCATACTTAAGCATAAGCACAGGATAAATAATTGATCTCATCCGTGCAGCTCAAGAGGGGAGGCAGGGTGGGTAGTGTGTATTCACAAACTATATACTCGAAGAACGAAAGTTATCACTGGTAAGTGAAACTGAACTTTCTCCTTCGTATAGTTTGTGAATCCCCACTATTGGGAGATTAGCAAGTTCACACTTACTTGGTCGGTGGGCAGTCGGATGAGATGATCCCACGATGAGTATGATGGTTAGGTAGGATGGACCGTCAAGGGCGAGGCGCCCGGAGCCCTCTGGCAAGGATGACGCGACCAAGTCTGGCGTCCGCAGTATCTCTGATGTCCACCCTGTAATGTTGGACAAATGTAGAAGGTCTGGACCAGGTGGCAGCCTTACAGATGTCCTCAAGCGGAGTGCCCTCCAAAAAGGCAGTGGATGTGGCAACCGCTCTCGTAAAATGCGCCCTGACATGCGGTGGAGGTGGCAACGAGGCAGACTCATAGGCCAGGTAGATGTTAGATGCAATCCTTTTGGAGAACCTCTGGGCAGAGATGGACTTTCCTCCATATGCAACAAATAGACACTGTGACTTCCTGAACTCCCTTGTCCTGCTGGTGTAAAACAATAAAGCTCGTTTCACATCCAGCGTGTGCCAAGTCTTTTCTTGGGCGTTGGTTGGGTTCTGGAAGAAGGTTGGCAATGAGATAGTCTGTGTCATATGAAACTGGGAGATTACCTTAGGAAGGAAGGTGATGTCCATGTGGAGCACCACGCAGTCATTGAAAAACTGAAGAAACAGTGAGTCTGCCCGCAGAGCAACCAGTTCACCAGCTCGTCGAGCAGATGTGATAGCCACCAGAAATGCAGTCTTCCACGTGAGGAGACGAACATCCGCAGTACCCATAGGCTCGAAAGGAGTCCTGGTGAGCGCGTTCAGAACGGCAGACAGAGACCATTGTGCTGTTGGAGCCTTGACCGGCGGAAAAGCGTTTTGCAATCCCTTGAGGAAACGCTTTACCGTCTGGTCACGAAAGGCACCAGATGCAGGCGAACCAGTTGGAGAGTGAGCCACCACCGCTGCCAGATGGACCCGAATGGAGGTAATGCTAAGGCCAGACTCCGCCAAATGGAGGAGGTGGGTCGTCGAGGTGAGGCGGCTGAAGTGGCCATGACATCCTGCAGTCTCACCTGTGGAGGGTACATCTGCTGGGATTCCAGGAAGGCACAAAAACGCCTGTATTTGGAGGCATAGGACTTCCTTGTGGAAGGACGCTGTGCTAACTCCAAGATCCTGGACAGTCTGGGGTTATCCTCCAGGTGTTGAGGTGGAGGCTGGGCAGGTCTGAATGGTGGAGCTGGCCGTGCTCCATTTGGAGAAGAGTCAGTGAGTCCGGAAGCGTGCGATACTGTGAGGACATGTGCAACAGTAGAGGAAACCAGGGCTGACAAGGCCACGCTGGAGCAATGAGGATCGCGTTGGTCCGGTGCTGGTACATCCTGGTGAGGACCTTCTGAACCAGAGGAAATGGGGGAAAGGCATAGAGGTAGTCCTGATCCCACCGTTTCATGAAGGCATCGTCCTCGGAGTTCAGTCCGATGCCTGCCCTGGAACAGTACCTGTGGCATTTCCTGTTGGACTCCGACGCAAAGAGGTCGATGCTCGGAGTCCCCCAAGCCCTGCAAAGGGACTGAAACATCTCGTCGTCCAGGTCCTACTCGTGGGTCGTCGAGGTGAGGCGGCTGAGGTGGTTGGCCAGGACATTCAGCTTGCCCTGAATGTGTACTCCAATTGGAAAGATGTGTCTTTCCAGGCACCACTCCCAAAGTTGCACCGCAAGATAAAGCTGCAGCCATGAAAAAAATTTCCCGACGGAAGGTTCGAGAAGGCGAACACCCCGAAGGGCAGACCAGCCGCCACCCCCTTGAGGGGGGAAACGGTGACTGGAGTGAAGTTGGTAACTGAGTCCACAAGAAGAAGAAACAGTACCGGGGTGGCAATCCTGCCCAGAGGGCAAGATTGCCGAAAAAAATTGTAAAGTTCATCGAAGACTTTTCCTTAGAAAAGACGAAAAATTGAGGAAGCTCTCAACGATCGTCCTGCTGCTGAGGCGGAAAGAAGAGAACTGAGGTAAAATGGCGAACTAGCGCCTCAGAATGGGCGGTACGGTGGGCGGTCTTACCACCAAAACCTTTGACCAATAAGCTTTTAAGCCACCGATCAGTGTTCTGCGCAGGCACATAACCCAATAGTGGGGATTCACAAACTATACGAAGGAGAACTAGTGCTGTCTGCTTCTGCATACATTTCTGTGGTCGTGTGGCTGGCATGACTAGACACCAGAGCACACGGAACGATGTTACCTTCCCACTGAAGTGGTCCCTATTTATCTACTTGCAATTTCTTGCTTTCGAACTGCTAGGTTGGCCATCCTGCAGTACTCGGGAATCGAACTGCTGACCTTCTGCCTCCCAGTCAGTGTCTTAGCCACTTGATCTGTACAAATAAGGCACCATCCCTACTGTGTTTCCGTGTTTTCTGTTTGTCATTTTCTCTGGGACTTTACCAGCACTGGCCAAGGGGACCTCTTAAATAAGACTGTCAATTCACTCTCAGCAAGGAACAGAACAAACACTGTATTTATGAAAAAAAGGCATCCATCAATTTCCTATTATTAAATGGTGTTCTTCAAAACTGAAAAGTTTGCTAAAGCAACAAGCAAGACATCTGAATTAAGCAAAGGAGTAAATAAAAATGAAAAGCTATGCAGAAGCAAACACAGCCCTGCCAATCTGTTAGGAACTGAACCACTGCCATTTAGTGGGCCTCAGGGCTCCATAGGATTTCTCAGCATACTGCCAAACTACAGCAATATTGTTATGGTTAGAGAGGAATTTCTCACTAGAGCTAGCAGAGGCAGAAGGTCATAAATAAACACAGCAGGATTGCCTTGTCAGTTCTCATTATTAGCGCTGCAGGCACTTGCTTTTCTATGGGCTGCTTGCAGGTTCATTTAAGTGTAAGTGCTCCTCCTCAGAATTTCACATGCTCATAAATAAAGAAAACATTTCTTAGTCTTGGAAATGAATGGGGTGGCGGATGTGATTTTACACAGGCTCACATACTGCACACACAGACACATACTTCAGCTGACGTTTAGGCAAAATCCAACCCAGAATTCTAATACCCTTTCAGTGTGATCTTACTTACAACTCAAATCCCTTTGAGAGACCTCAGCCATAATGAACAAGAAATGCTGTACAGTACTTTTTAACTGCAATAACGGTCATCACCACTATATCTGAGCAAAAAATGAAGCTGAATTCTTAAAGTGATTCTGACATCCATTATAATACCAGGAAAGCACAGCTGTGTGATCATTACTGCAATTATAAAACATCATTTACTGTTAACTTACTTTTGTTTCACAAGAAGAATACCCACAGTATTTGGAAGGAGTAATATGCGCTGACGCGCCCTCCTGGACCTTCCACCAGCCAGGAGGATAAAGGAGCCCCCGTGGCCACGGGAGGCTCAAAGACGCCCTTGCGCCACCGTGCCCTCCTGGCCCTTCCACCGGCCAGGAGGATAAAGGAGTCCCCATGGCCACAGGAGGCCCGAAGACGCCCTTGTGCCACCGTGCCCTCCTGGCCCTTCCACCGGCCAGGAGGACAAGAAAGGTGACTTTCGACTTTGTTCTTGTTGCTGTTCTTGTTGTTTCTGTTGCTGTCGGACTTTCTGTGGGACTTCTCAAATGAGTTTTTTCCCCTTCTGTTTTTGTAATGCTTTTGCTATTGTGATACTGATATTTTTGATACTGTGATTTGTGATGATGATATGTTGAAATGTTTCTGTATTGTGATAATGTGGTACCTTGTAATTGTAAATGTATATTTTGGATCTTTGTTAGCCACCCGGAGTCGCTTTGCGAGTGGGGCGGCATACAAGTCGAATAATAATAGTAATAATAGTAATAGTTTATTATTATTATTATTATTATTATTATTATTATTATTATTATTATTATTATTATTATTATTATTATTATTATTATTATTATTATTATGAGTGATAACATACAACCAAAAAAGAAAAAAGCTTTGAAAGAATCTCTCCAACTCATGGGAAGAGGCATTAAAATGGCAAACAAGGTACAGTGCAAGCAAGTGTACTCAAACTTAGGCAAAATATTGTAAATTTATGTGTACGTTGGTGGCTAATTAACTGACCACAAAAAGGATCCTGTGATTATGATGAATAGTGTGCTAAAACACTATTTTATACCGGCCCAGTACGCAGATGGAGTATAAAAAAAGACAATTGTCAAAAAGGAATCATGTTTTTCTTGTTGGTTATCTATACTGTACTGTAGTTTGTCAGCATCCTTAATCACAGGAGCCCAAATTTGGTCTTTTTAGAAAATATTACCCTTTTGATCTAGGGAAGCCTTTGGGGTCAGATCAAATGGCTGTGATTTCTGAGCATTAAAGGCTCCCCTTCTCTGTCTAAAAACCCACAAAAGCTTTTCTAGATCATAAAGGAATCCCTAGGAAGTGTAGGATATGATGGGGAGAGGAAACTATTAATAAACGATAAAAGGCCACGGCTGATTATATGCATGGAACTGTGCCAGTAGAATTCCAGCCAATGTGTTCAAATGGATGAATTCAAACAAACAGAGCATAGCCAGCCAATCAGACTTTACAGAAATTTGTAGTGAAACCACAAAATGTACTCTTTTTGTCTTTGGAAAAACATGGAAATGAGTAAGTTCATTTGGGCCAGGTTTTGCAGAAGGTTTGAATAATAACAAGGGATTTTTTTCCCAGTTGTAAAAAGCTCCAGGGAGATGGAAGCTCACTTGATCATGCAGCACTCGGGTCTTGAACTGCTAAACCGCCAACCTTCCGGTCATCAAACTCAGTGTCTTAACCACTAAGCCAGTGCGGCATCCTCACAGATGTACTTACTACACAGTTAATATAGTGAAAGTTCCTTCTGAGTAAATTAGTATAAAATATGCTACATCTATACCTATAAAATGGTGCGTTAACCGTTGGAATGTGACAAAGGATGTTGCACCAGGCCCCAGTAGCCCGTAATGGGCCTCTGTTCACTCGCCCGAACCCGGTTCGTAGGTAACTGTCGGGTTGAAATTTTCGACCCAGGGGCAGGAGGCCCCCAGTCGCAAATAAAAAAAGGGAACTTCAATTCCCAACGTTCCTTGCACCGCGCCAGAGCCAATCAGGCTGAGCAGCGCGGCAAAAGGAACGTTAGGAAACGCGCCGCGGCCAATAAAAAAAAGCCGCAGGAAAAAAACCGCCATAGTAAGCAAACACGTGCAGGCAAAACTACAAGCCCCAGCGTCCTGCGCGCCATTAGCGCACCAAACGCTGAGGCGGCCTGCGCGCGAAAAATAAAAGTAAAAAAAAACGCCCACCGCCGCCGCCCTTCTTCCCCACGGGCCAGCCAGCATGGCCCGTGGAGAAGAAAGCAAATAAAGCACCACCCCCGCCATTGCCCTTCCTTCCCACGTGCCAGCCAGCATGGCCCGCGGGAAAGAAAGCCACCCCCCCTGAAAAAGTAAACAAAAACAATCAAAAACACTCAAAAATCCAAAAATGAAACACAAAAACAGCCAAAAACAAACACGAAAAAACACACAGACCCCCCTCCCCAATCCCAACCCCCCCTCCCAAAAAAACCAAGAGAGCTTACCAAAAGACGTCTTCTATCCATGAGGACTGGAACTCAAATGAGAAAATAATTAAAAAAAAACTTGCCGGAAGTGACACCCAGAGGACAGAAGAGAACAATTGTAGAGAGGCAGAAAAGCTCACCACCCCCACCCAGAGGCCAAAAGAGAAAAAACATTCAAAAATATTAAAACTAATAAGATTAATTCCAAAATTAATCAAATAAGTTATAAAAACATTCAAAAATAATCACACTAATCTCAAAAAATACCAAAAAAAACCCAGAAATCACTTTTCACTCAAAAAAACCAAAACAAAAAATAAAAAGCGTAAAAATAAACATTTTAAAAACCAAAATTAAATTTCAAACTAAATAATATTAAATTAAATTAAATAAATTAAATTAAATTAAAATTTGCATAAACAGAAAACAAAAACCTTTAAAAACCAATAGGCACTGAAGAAGCCGGCACGCAAAAAAAAAAAGCCCAAAAAAACCCCAACAACATTGGGAGCGCAAGTCCGCCACAGGCGGACGCAGCGCCTCGAAGCCAAAAAAATCACAAATCCTTAAAACACCATTTAAAACAGCCCAGCACCATTGGTTCAAGAAAAAAATTGAAACCCTTTACTATCCAACACAATTTTAAAAAGCCCGGCACTGCCGGGCAAAATATGCTAGTATAATTCATATTCATGGTATAACACTTTTCTCCTGGTATTGTTTCCCCAGGTATAAATCTGTCTAATATCTCAGCCCTTTTCTATTTTGACATGAGTTTATAATGCAATAAATTTGGAGTTTTTTAATGCCAGGTAAACAAATCCACCCGACACCCCCCCCCATGTATAATTTCATCCTTTGCTAATAGTATATAATCCAAATTTTCTGAAAATTCAAATCTTATACATGGAATTATGGCATTATTTTCTTGCTTTCAAAATGCTAGATTGGCAGGAGCAGGGACAGAGACGGGAACTCACTCCGTTGTACAGTACTGAGGTCTTGAACTGCTGACCTGCCAACCTTCCAGTCATTAAGTTCAGCATCTCGACCACTAAGCCACCACAGTCCCTTGATTATCCTGATTACCTCCCAGTAAAGGAAGTTAAGCTGTTAGTAGTGATGTGTAATGATGGGAGTAGCATTCGAATAATTGCTTCTCTAGGCTCTGCAGCCTTTCATTAGGCACCGCTCATCATTTTCAGTGTCAGTGAATGGAGCAATATTTTCCAAGTGAAGATTTTCTGTCTTTATTTTAAAGAGCTGCAAAATCGGTCTCCAGTGTAGACTACACAGTCTTGGAATTCTGAGCAAGATTGTCCATTAGTAACAACACTTTCAGAGAAAGAGAAAATGAGTTTTGACCAGTAGACATCCTGAAACAAACTGTAAATATTAGACGCTTGTTATTGCCAAGACAAGGTGTCCCTTCTATTTCAAATTCCCAAACAGAATAAGGTGTTACAAGAACATGATTCTTTATATAGCAGCTACAGTAAAAATATGTACTTCTCAATTTTGCATTACCAGTTGTTGGAAAGGCAAAAACAACAACAACAACAACAACCTCCGACAGCAATTATAATTCATTTAAACGGTCTCATTTTTGGGTTGTGTTCAAATCTACATCCAAATTGTATACACACTGAAGATAGCATACAGCACAGCAACAATGAAGCAATGTTTTCTTCACTGATCACTACAATTAAAAAACCAAGAGTGGTCGGATGTTGCAACAAACACATGCAAATAATACAATTAAATGCCACTTGTAATAAAATTTGTACTACTACCAGGCATAACTGGTTCACATTTTATAGTGATACACACATAAAACAAATGCCCATTGGCTGCACAAACATGACACAAGGCCTGCTGACTATAAACTGTTGTTATTCTAAGTGATGAGACTGTGTTACATTAGTATGAATCACATATCTTCCATAACCTCTGACCGACTGACCTAGTTTTATGTCCGGGCTGATTCAGTCTTCTGTCCACCACTGTTTTGGATCAGTTATAACAGTTAATGTGTCTGGATTTTACTCTGGGAAAAAAAATTGTGTCTGATCTCAGCAATACCAACCACTACTTAATTTGGATAAGATGCTAACTGACACTGCAACCAACTGGCTGGTTAATTGTTATACTGTATGCTAAGAACATCAAACTGCTTAATAGCCATAAAACCTGATCCTGACTTCACCAACACACATGGGGAATCTAACAGAAAGGGTTAGATTGTTAGGGACTAAGACCCCTATATTTTACATGTTTGTTACTTAAGGACCTGAATCTAATAATGACACATAAGAGAAACAAACAGAGAAAAGTCAATGAGCCATGAAGTAGAATAGAGCGAGCACAGTTCTCAAACAATGGATCCATACACAGTTGAACATGGTAACGAGTTTTTCAGGCTGTTCTTAGCACATGATATTGTTTATTATGTGTAGCAAATAAGCATTTCTTCGAGTGAATACAACAGCGTCAACAAAATAAGGATGTTCTCTCCTTCATATTGCACTTATAATTTCCAATGATTTTCAATGTATCACTCTGTCATTTTTGTCATAGATTTCTTATGGTCCAAAATAGAAGTCTGCCAAAATGGTTGATTCAGTTTTTATATACAAAACTTTTAATTCCTACCTATTTGCTTTCAGCAAGATTGGATTTATGAATTGTAACTTCAGACTGGTTACAGATAAGAAATGCACTAGTGTGCTTGTGTGTAGTACAAATAAAATAATAGATGCAAATTACAGTAAAATGTAACAGAGCTTTGCAGCTTGAGGGCCACTGCCTTATTGAATCAGGCATAGTTTCACCCCTTGTCTGAGATAATAAGCAGTAGCAACATCCTAACTGCTGTAAACTGAGGATGGCCAATTTCTGTATTTTAAGGAGTGACTCTACTCTTCAGATACTGAAGAAGAAGGTGCTTCTGGAGGCTCCGAAGGCTGGCAGAAGTTGTTAAAAATGCCTTTCAAGCTACGAAGTACATGTTTTAGTACAAAATATGTACTTGTAATATACATGTAAAATCAACAAGAGAAATGAAACAGAACACGTGGGATCTATTTTTGCCAATGAGAAAAAACTTTTCTTTTAAATCTCAGGTACAACCACACTTACAACACACACTAGGATTGGTTGAGGACTACATACACTACAGTCTGCCAACTAGTCATTCTGATTTTACATACAGTAATACCCCGGATAACGTTAAAACTTGGTTCCATGAGTCTTAACGTTATGCGGTTTTGAACATTGTGCAATACATTTATCACACAACGTTAAACCAAAGCCCGGTTCCCTTTCTGAAGAGGAAAAGGAACTGGGGATCGATCTGCCTGCCTCTTCGGAAAGGAAAGTGGGCATCAGAGCGTCCGCTGCCCGCTTCCCTTTCCGAAGAGGCAGGCGATCCGCCTGCCTCTTCGGAAAGGGCAGCAGGGATTCGATGCGTGGAATCATCACTACACTTTCCAAAGAGGCAGGCGGATCGATCCAAGCCCCAAAGTCATCAGGGCTGGTCTCCGCCTGGGGCGCCTTTCCAGGCGGAAACCAGTCCTGCGGGCTTTGGGGCTTGGTTCGCCGGACTTTGCGGCTTGGCACAATCCACCTGTCTCTTTGGAAAAGGCAGCAGGGATTCCACATGTCGGATGCCCGCTGCTCTTTCCAAAGAGGCAGGCGAGCGGTCGATCCGCCTGCCTCTTTGGAAAGGACAGTGGAGATGCCACGCATCGAATGTCTGCTGTCCTTTCCAAAGAGGCAGGCAAGCAGTCAGGCAGGCAAGCGGTCAATCCAAGCCCAAAAGTTGGCAGGGCTGGTCTCCGCCTGGGAAGTGCCTTCCCAGGTGGAGACCAGTCCTGCAGGCTTTGGGGCTTGGTTCGCTGGAGAAAATCTGGGGGAAAACGTGATGCACTGCACAAATTTTTCCTTAGATTTCCTATTGTTATCCGGTTTTAGTGTTGCGCGGTGCAAACGCTAACTGGGGTATTACTGTATAACATTGAAATGATCTTTCAAGTTGTCCAAAGTGGTTAGAAATTAAATTATGACAGTACACTTTGAGTTATCTACATTCTTTCACTAAAATACTGTAAGAAATCCATTAATGTCTTAACATTTTCTAATGCAATAGTATACATTTTTGCAAACATAAAATTGATAAAAATAAACCGGCAACTATTTTAAAGACAGAAAGTCAATTGATTTTGATGTGGTAGTTTACAATCTCTATACAGAACACATTTAGTCAGATGTACAGTTTCAAAGGAAGTGGAAATTATTTCCACACAAGTGCCCTTAGGATCAAAACCTAAGAATGTCAGAAGGATTTGTGCTTCCAGGTTTAAACTAATTTTATTTGAGTTAAACGTAACTGGCTATGAATAATTTTACATACCAATTAAAGCAATGCATTTGACTGATGACCTTTACAAACTTCTACTTGTCTTCAGCAACTATCTCTGACATTTGACCTGCTTTTATAGGATCAGTAAGCTCATTTTATGAAGTGTTCTACCTAGCAACACTTATAGTTTCTCACTAGAACTGTTGGAATTCTCAAATGATTTCCCTGCAGTATTCACTAATTTTAACACAAAGAAGACAGAAAGAAAGGTAAGGCAGCACATGAAGCACTTGAGAAACAGCCATATAAGTCACAATACACTGCTCAACAATATTAAAATGTCCTCAAGGCAAATAACACTTATTATGATGGATTCTGAGATTCTATTCACTTACAGAGGTGTATAGGGTAGCCAGAAGACAAGTGGCAACTAAGTTAGTTGATGAATATGGATCTTTAAAAAGTGACATTGAAATATTAGCGATCTCAGGCTTTGCACATATAAAAGAGCCTTAGCCCCAGAAAAGCAATACAGTAAGTTCCACATAAGATTCATACATTTTCTAGAAAGCAAAATTTAAAAATCCTAAAGATCTCACTAACACCACAACCGGGATTTTTAACTAGCTAAAACCCCCTTTCTTCTTTCTTTCATATCCTTCCCCTTGATTTCATTCTGGGAAATGCTCTGTCTATTCCAAAATCCAGATAATTCCCTACAGTTCCAAAGCATCCTTTAGTCCAGTGTTTCCCAATCTTTGGTTCTTGGACTCCATTTCCCAGAAGCCTAAGTCAATTCCTCAAAGCACTGATCAGCCAATATACTGACTTAGGCTTCTGGGAACTGAAGTCCCCTGTGGGGCGTGGGGCCCACTTTGGGAACCACTGCGTTTAGTCAAAAGCTTTAAGTGTGTGGCTTGATGGTTTATTCTAATTTTTGCTACCCATTTCCACAATTCCAGTTCTTACTCCATAAGGTGGCCACATAGAGGAAGATGGCTCTGTATTTAACAGCCCCTGCTTAGCCCATATTGCCATTTACTTTTATTCAGATTTGAAAAAATAAAAATAAAAGCTACACGATGTCAAACCTGCTTAGACTCTGTGGGTCCCTGAAAACCCACAGTCAACAGCAGACAGTTTAGATTATCAGGTAAAAAGTGAAATCAACAACAACGAGGAGGAAACTCATTGTGGCTATGTTATGAACTGGTTCCTATATGAACTGATTCCTCTGCACTGGGCCAGTGGAAGCAGACTTCCCCATCTGCTGTGCAGAGAAGGCACACAGATTTTTGCTGGATGTGCATACATCTGGATCCAACTTCATGGCCTTACTGTATACCAGTGATGGCTAACCTTGGCACTCCAGGTGTTCTTGGACTTCAATTACCAGAAGACCAAGTCAGCACTCCTGCTGATCAGGGCTTCTGGGAATTGAAGTTCAAGAATACCTGGAGTGCCAAGGTTAGCCATCACTGCTCTATACTTAACTGGGAATAAAACTCCAGGACCCCATACGAGGCATAAGTAATTGTCTCACTAATCAGTCCCATTTCACTTTTAGAAATAATTCAGGATGCAGCTTAAAGATTAACTCTTTTGTGTACGGTATTATTTCTGTGTATTTGTATGTGCATATACAGACATTTGAGCGCGATGAGGAACATTTTATGACAAAAGAATAGTGAATGTATTGGTGAATGCTTTGGAAACCAGCATAATTGAATTAAAAAAAAAACAAGAGTCTTTTCACTGTAGCAGCATTCCGCTACATCAGTTATGCTTTCTGATGCCTTTACTCCTTATTGTTTACAAGCAGTGGGAACAATTTATTACAACACCCTTTCCATCACAACACTTCAATTTTGCCATTAAGTGTGCTTGGGGAGGCTATCACTTGGGCATTTTGTTTGAAGTGCTCTTAACTGGATTTTCTAAAGAACAAAGGTGCTCTATACATTTGTCTATAAAACAGAAAGTACTTTTAGCTGATAGGGTTTCTTATTTTCAGCCCATCAATAAGAGGCACCAATATTCTGCAGTTTACTGTTGCTACAAAGGGGAAAAGAGCAATCCACTAAACACTATTGTTGTGCAGCTGCCATTATTGTTAATAGGAGCCCAACATAGGTCCCAATTAAATAAAAAGGAGTTTTGCTGCAGCAGTGATATAGGAAGGTAGTGCTCAAAGGGCTATCTATACACAGTCAAGGAATAACTTATTACCTTGAATGAGTTCAAATCCCTAGGACCAGATGAACTGCATCGAAGGATATTAAAGGAACTGGCTGAAGAGATCTCAGAACCACTGTTTATCATTTATTTTTTTAAATCATGATGGAGAAGTGGTGTGCCCAATAATTGGGAAAGGGATAATTTTGTCCCTATCTTCAAAAAGGAAGAACTGGGGAAATACAAACCAATTAGCCTAATGTCAGTCCCAGGGAAAATTGTGGAGCAGGTTATACAGCATTTATTTTCAAGTAACTTGAAAACAATACAGTAATAACTAGAAGCCAACATGGATTTGTCAAAAACAAATCCTGCCAGACAAATCCGATCTCATTTTTCAATCAGGTAACTTCCATGTTGGACAGTGAGAATGCTGTTGATGTAATATATCTTGACTTCAGTAAAGCCTTTGAGAAAGGCTTTGATTAGCAAGATAATTGGGTGTGGCCTGGATAGCACAAGTCCCAGGTGGATATATGGTTGGGTTACAGCAGGGGTTCCCAACCTTTTTCTGCTGTGGGCCTGGCCACGCCCTCCAGACAGCTGAGCGGGACTGGACCACGCCCCTGGAAGCAGACACATTTACAGCTGTCATAAATGTGTCCACTTCCGCATTTATGACAGTCATGTGTGCATTTACGCATGTGTGGGCATGTTTTATGGCTGACATAAGGGGCCATTCAACAATTATGTGATCCATTTTTGAGAAAAATTGACCCCATCCCCCCTATGTAGTGCGACTGTAATTTTAGCTTCGACCCACTCGCCCTTTGAAATTACATAATCCAGAGCTTTTGTAGCGAAACTCTATTTTTAGAGCTTTTCACTATTGGTGCCTAATACACAACAGCCCCAAATGGATTACATGATCTTTGATCTGACCCCCCCACGTAATTTTTCCGTAATTCAAATGGCAGACCCCCTCCCCCTTCAAGGATCATATAATTGTTGAATGGCCCTTTAGACGTGCCTGTGCATGCATAATCACGCCAACCTCCACTTCTGGGTGCAGCAGAGGTGGCGACAGGCCGGATGAATTGGTGTTGAGGGCTGGGGCCGGCCCATGGGCCATAGGTGGGGAACCCCTGGGTTACAAAATTGTACTCAGAAAACTCTTATTAATAGCTCCTTCTAAAGTTGGGAGGGGGTAAGAAGTGAAGTACTACCAAGCTCAGTCTTGAGTCCTGTGCTACTCAACATTTTAAAAAATGACCTGAATGAGGGAGTGCAAGGAATAGTTATTAAATTTGCAGATGACACAAACTGGGTGGAATAACTAATACTTTGGAAGACAGGAGCAGAATTCAAAAATATCTTGATAAACTTGAACACTGGGCTGAAACCAACAGGATGAAATTTAACAGGTATAAGTGCAAAGTTTTACACCAGGGGTAGGCAAACTATGGCCTGCGGTGCAAAATAATCCCCCACCCCACCCTCACTCCTGCCGCTGGAGTCAGCCATGGACTCGTTTACAGCTGTTGAAAATGCATTTATGACAGCTGTAAACGGGGGTGGGGGGAAGACACCACCAGTCCAGCCCCCTCAACTGTCTCAGGAAGCATGATCTGGCCCCCAACTTAAAAAGGTTGGCAACCCGTTTTACACCTAGGGAAAAAGAACCAGATGCACAATTATAAGATGAGGGATAATTGGCTAGGTAATACTAAAAGCAAGAAGGCCCCTTCCAACTCAGTGATTCTATTCAGTGCCCTAAATCCATCACACCATTCTTTTTCTCCTAAAAAAGGAGTCATAGCTGGAATTCCCTATGTTAGCATTTCATTTAAAAACAATTAAAAGCTGTTTAGTATATTTTATATTGCCCATTTGGAAGGGAATTTCCATCTCTGGGCAGTTTACAACTATAAAATAGAGAAAATAACCATTAAAATGCATATAATCCTGATGTCTGTGGCAAAAGATAAAAATAACTAAAACAGTGTTTCCCAACCTTTGGTTTTTGGACTTCAATTCCTTTTGTCTTTTAAATACAGTATTCTGTAAGTTGCCCAAGTCCCATCAATTAGAGAAAGGTGAGATATAAGTAAAATAAATGAATGTATGAATATTGACGACAGCGTTATAAATGTTCCTTTAATTTCATCTGCAGGTGAAACTTGGAAAATTAGAATATTGTGCGAATGTTCATTCAGTTCAGTAATGCAACTTAAAAGGTGAAGCAAATATATGAGATCGACTCATTACATGTAAAGCGAGATAGTTCAAGCATTACTTTGTTATAATATTGATATTTATGGCTTGCATCTTATGAAAACCCCAAACCCTCAATCTCATGTACCCCATAATCATAACATAATCTCATATACGCTGTATGCCATGATCATCACAATTATAAGGAATTAAGGCATGACATATTTCGCTTTGCATGTAGTGAGTCTATCTCATATATTTGTTTCACTTTTTAAGTTGCATTACTGAACTGAATGAACATTCGCACAATATTCTAATTTTCCGAGTTCTAACATAGGTTGTTGTATTCTGTTTATAATTTCTCCCTCTTTTGATAAAATTAATAAAACTGAAGTGGTTGACTAAAAAAAATCCTTGGTATGTGACAATGCATCATAAAGTTTTGACACTAACTGGAAGAATCAATTAACAGACCTCTTCATTTTTTAAGTTCTTCATACTGCAAAACACTCTTGTAACACAAAGGATACTTTGCATAACCAACACCTACTTTGCAATGAAAATGTACAAGGGGAAAATTATAGACAAATTGTGGCCTGGGCTGAGAGATGGTTCTCAAAGCCTTTTTATGAGGCCCTTGAATGCCCTCTGGCAAAAAAAAAAATTAAAAAATTAAAATGTGATTTTTCCAGTTTTAGTAATTTTATGGTAAAATTCAGTGTTATTTCAGTTCTACCCAAATCTACTAAAATTAAACCAGAAAGAGACTTCTAGGAGCACTTAATTTTTGTGTGGCATCTGTTCTTCAGACTGCTATGGTGCTGATAAAAGTCTGAAGCACATCCATTATTTTCTGCACACCTTCCGTGTTCTACTGTAACAAATGTTCCCTGGAAATGCAGTCAGGCAACCTGAAGGGAAAGTAAAACAGCAAGAGATCCTCCTTTATTTGTCCACATTCAAGGGCAATATGTTTACATAACAGCACAACCGAACCTTCAGCATCTTTTGCACAGGCTTGGCAATTTATCTTTAGAGATGTGAACTTATTAATGGTTAATGTAAGTACCCAGACAAGCAGTTGGCAGCGACATTTCTTTTGCACTAATTACATTCTTTTTCAAAAGTTCACCCTGCCTGGGTGTCCAGGTAATTGCAATTAAGGCAGGAATCTGGTAATTAGAAATTCAAGTGCCCTGCCAAGAACAATACACTTCCTCTTGACATGCTGCCCAAAGAACTAATTTACTCAGAGAGGACAGAAGCTGATGTGAAGTGGCAGAGTAGATGTTTATTAGACAACAACCACAGAAATAGAGTTTCTCTTTCACCAGTCCCAAAAGAGCACTCACATTTTTTTAAAAAGTGCAATCATTAATATTCCTTTAAATTATCACTAGCACAATTCTAATTTTTATATCAGTGCCTCATCACATCATGCCAGTGGAGATTACTAAGTAAACTGCAGATTGCTTAAAAATCCTTTAATATACAGTACTCCCCTCCTAGATAATAATCTAATCTTACATTGGAGAGAAACTTTTTAGAATTTACAAAGTATTGCTGAACAACAGATTTGTGAATTTGAGTTAATTCTGATGAATTAACTCCAGTTAGGACAATTTTCATATAAACAACATACCTATAGAAATATATACCTTGAATTTAACATTTCTACCTGGAAAATTGTGTCTGTCTGTCAGGATGATATATTTGACAGATTAAAGCAGGGGTGCCCAGTTTTTTTGGGGGCAACGGGCCAGACATGTGGTTCAGAAGGCCAGTCACATGGTTCCTCCCCCCGGAAGCGAAAATAAAAAGTGCCTTGCAATCTGTTTTGCAACAGGATGAGATTTTCTCTGCTTAAACCAGGGGTGCCCAAACTACAGCCCACGGGCCGTAGTTTGGGCATCCCTGGATTAAAGGAACATCTTTCATAGCAAAACAAACAGTACCTACATGTCCCTATTCATTGAGCACCACTAAAATTAATGGAAGCAGTACAACAAACCTGACTGTATTAATCACAAAGAACTGTGTCCAGTCGATCACGCTTTTATGTGAGGGTATATTTTAATAATACAGGGAAAAGAATGTTTTATTTTCCCTTACGCCACAGTCTGCTGCATACCTGATAAATTTATGCTTAACAACTCTGGGACTCCTCCTCTCATTACAAAAAATATGGGAAACCTGCAATAGGCTTTGGATGCAAAGAACAAAAGGCACCTCCTTCTCTGTTTCCCAGGGGAAATGTTACAAGAAGAATAGTATTCGTTAGACACATCTCTAACTAGTCCAAATTTAGTAAGTATGATGTCAATCATTTCTGTCCTGGATGAAGAATACTACATGCCATTTAATAAACTGGCATAGATCTGGTTCAGAAATTACACAGAAAGACAAATGAACACACAAGTTTCATACCCTTGGGTTCTTTTTTTTAGGAGAAAGGTAGGGTATGAATGAATGAATGAATAAAATACAAAAGACAATACAATAAATAAAATTCATTGTCTTACTTGTTTTATAAAATTCTCACAGTATGTGTGATATATTTATGTATACATTTCCTTGTACATATATTATGTCCCTAGTGAAACTGAAAAGAAAGGATGTTTTGAAACTGTCATTTTAAATAGCTGTATATAAAACACTGCAATATTTTCTGGTAGGTTTTTGTTTGTTTATGTTTTTGGTGCTTTTCAAGCTTATAAAATTTACTTGGTCTACCACAGTGTCTGTTTCTTATTACCCCAGCGGGCTACAAGGATTCCTCAGATCATAGCCAGATATAACTACTGAAGGAACAAGCTGAGATCATCAAAACCTTATGACTGAATCACAGAAAACAAAAATAAAATCTGCAGTTTTCACAGTTTACTCCAGAAATACATCAAGAGCACAGTAAGAAAAGCCTACGGTATGAAATTACCTCTCATGAGCTCCAGCAAAGCCTCTGGAGCTAATAATACAAGAAATAAAAGTACTGTTATGACTGATAGATCTGTTAATGATTCTTATCACTTATTTCCAACACTGTCAATCAAATATGTCCCATGCATTCTATGGGAAGGGAAATTTGTTCTATTCAGAACACTGGAATTCCTCCACCCCCCCCCCATCAATCCTGATACTACAGGTTCTTATTCGGAAATATAAACTAATAAATGCATCTGTGTAGTTTGGGCCAAGCAAATATAAGCCTAGAATCAATTTCAGCAACATACCTCATTAAGATCACTTTCCCCCTCCTCTACCCATTGGCAGTTCTCCATAGCCTGAAAACAGACTCATGAGATGATCTCAACCCCCACCCCAAGAATTGTCTCTCCCAGTTGTGCTGATGGAATGAGATCTGTAAGTGCCACCACCTTTTGTATTTTGTACTTTAAATTTTCATTTTCTAACACATTTAAAAACATATTAAGCAGAGAAGCTAATAAAATCTAATTATTGTAAAACAATAATGGTTTCTTTCCCCTGATTCCCATATGAACAGTGCTATTTCCTATTTCTTCCAGTTTAAAACCAAACCTCATCTATCTTGAAACTTTCACAAGAAACTACCATTAAGATGCCAGAGAAAATTGTGATTCCTAAAATCTAGCTGATGTTTGTTCAACTGATAGGCAAACACAGATGGAAACCAGTCAAGCACTAGGACACAGGACATCACAAAACTCTTCCACTTTCTAGAAAAACTCACTGGGCTTGATTCAATCTGTTTAGTTCCTAGGCAATAAAATTGTCAGCAGTGGATGATGTTCAAGTACTAGACTAGACTGTTGCCTGGCTGCGATAATGGACTGAACAAGGGATAGCAGATTGATGTTGAATCCAGACAAGATGGATTATTTCCCATAATGTTGTTGGGAGGGTTGCCTCATAAGTTGCTATTTGATGTTGCCTTGATAGCAACAGGTTTGGGATCTGAGTGTTATTTTGGACCTGGATCTCTCTCTAGAGAAACAAATATCTACTATGGCTAAGTCTGCCCTTTTCCATCTGAGGCAGATAGCCCATTCCCTGACAGGAAGTCCCCCTTGTCACTGGTTCATATATTAGTAATCTCAAGAATTGATTACTACAATACACTTTATGTGGAGCTACCGCTGAAGACATTATGGAAGCTAGAGGAAGTACAGAACACAGCTACTCAGCTAGTATTAAGGATTTTCTTCTTCCGTATCTCGGCCAGACATGAGATTTGATCATATCTCTCGACCCTGGCCTTCCTGTACTGGTTCTCTGTAGGTTTCTATGCCAGATACAAGATTCTGGTTTGCATTTACAAAGCCCTAAACCAGTGTTTCCCCAATGTGGGCCCCATGCCCCAAAGGGGGACATCAATTCCCAGAAGCCTAAGTCTGATCATTGCTTTGGGGAATTAACTTAGGCTTCTGGGAACTGAAGTCCCAAAAACCAAAGATTGGGAAACACTGCCCTAAATGGTTTAGGACCTTGGTACCTGATACCTCTTTCAGAGGGATTTGGCATGGACAACACCATCCTCCCAGGGTGTGTGTAGGTGCCTAATTCGAGGGAAACCTGGAAGGTTTTAATCAGAAATAGGGCCTTCCCCATGGCCTCATGTCTATGAAATTCTGTTCAGCAGATTCCTTTC
Organism: Bradypodion pumilum; assembly: GCA_035047305.1. Lineage (NCBI taxonomy): Eukaryota > Metazoa > Chordata > Lepidosauria > Squamata > Chamaeleonidae > Bradypodion > Bradypodion pumilum. The sequence continues at coordinate 98,867,371 of JAWDJD010000001.1, forward strand.
CTCCAGAATTTTCATAAAATAGCTAAGGCTGAGCTTTATAAAGAAGCATTCCAAAACATCCTGTCCTTGTTAGAATTCTGCCCTTGTTGACCTCTATTTGTTTTCCACCTTTATCTTATCATCTTGATTTTTTAATTTTTTTTGCCTATACATAATTTTTTGTTGGATAGTTTGCAGTTTGGGTTGTTTTTGTACACTGATGTCAACCATCAATGTACCAGTGCCAATGTCAGATGGGTACTATAAAAATTGAGTGAGGAAGCAAGCAATATTCCCAGGGGACCTAATAAAGTGCTAGCATTCTGTTAAGAACATAAGAACAGCCTTGCTGGAACAGGCCACAGCTCATCCAGTTCAGCATTCTGTCTCACACAGCGGCTCACCATTTGCTTCAGGGTATTCCCAAGCAGATGCCTTCACCTGCTTAGGATTCCCTGGAAATGGCATTGAGAGATATCCTGCCTATCTCTCCAACCTGGAGGTTCTCCTTAGGTATCCATAGTTATAGCCATTGATACCCTTGTCCTCCATGAACTTGTCTAATCCTTTCTTAAAGCTGTCGAGACTGACAGCTGTCACCACTTCTTCTGGCAGGGAGTTCCATAGACCAGTGATCCTCTGGGTGAAAAAGTACTTTCTCTTATTTGTTTGAGAACTAGTACCCAAACGTTTCATGGAGTGCCCCCTAGTTCTAATGTTGTGCAATAGAGAAAACAGTTTTTCCTTATCTACTTTGTCTACACCCGTGTATGATTTTATAAACTTCAATCAGGTCACCTCTTAGATGCCGTCGTTCAAGAGTGAAGAGGCCCAAACGTTGCAGTCTCAGATGGTAAGGAAGGTGTTCTAGTCCCTTAATCATTCTGGTTGCCCTCCTCTGCACTTTTTCCAGCTCCATAATATCCTTCTGGAGGTATGGCGACCAGAACTGTACAAGTATTCCAGATGGGGCCTCACCATAGATTTATAAAGAGGCAAAATGATACCTTCATTGAGCTGTCCACCAGGACACCAAGGTCCCTTTCCTGGTTTGTCGCAGAGAGTTCAGACCCCATCAGTTTATAAATGTAATTGGTTTTTTTTTTTGCACTTACTAGTGTTGAAGCTCATTTGCCACTGTTTTGCCCACTCCCCCAGTGTCAAGAGATCCCTATGGAGCTCCTCACAATCTCTCACAGTTTTCACTACCCTGTATAATTTAGTGTTGTCAGCAAATTTGGCTACCTTGCTATTTACTCCTACTTTTTGATCATTTATGAAGAGGTTGAAAAGCAGGGGTCCCAGTACTGAACGTTGGGGGACCCCACTCTTTACTTCCCTCCACTTGGAGAAGTGTCCATTTAGTGCTACCCTCTGTTTCCTAGAAATTTTGTTGCTCTTGCAAGGGGACAATGACAATAAAGATTTATTCTATTCTATTCTTAGCCAGTTGCTGATCCAGGACAAGACCTGTCCCTTTATTCCATGACTGGTAAGTTTACCCAGTCTATGTGAGGGTAATTGAAGTCCCCCATTATAACCAGGCTTCCCTTCTTGGATGCCTCCTTTACAACATTCTCCAACTGCCAGTCTCCCTCAGGAGTTTGTGTCGGAGCCCAATAGTATATGCCTACTGTTAGGCCATCCTTGTGGCCTGGTACTCTTACCCAAGAGTTTCTAATGGTGACTCCAAATCACCTAGCTTCGCTGTCTCAGCTTCGCTGTCTGTGAATGAAGGTCTGCCTAACCTGCCGCTTTTAATTGGTCATAAGTCAGCTTCTGCGTACTGTAGCCTTCCAAAATGGACCCGTTTAGGCTAAGCAAAGTTAAAGCGAAATGAAAGCAGCATAATAACATAGACATTTCAAACTTTAAATGAACACAATAAATAACAAAATAAATTCATCTCAGCCATGAAATCTATGACAGTAGGTAGGCAGAATGATTCAAAGGGATGGGGGAGAACAATCCATGTCTTGATGGTCTTGCCAGAACAGAAAATGAGGATAGAGAGAAAGAAAGCTTGGTATGTCAACTCCAAATGGAGAATTCCTTTGGCATCCTTTGGACTAGATGCTGATTGAACTACCAGTAACCAGACCTCGGCTTGCTCTTTGGACTTTGCTCTTTGGACTCTCCTTGAATAGACTCTCTGTGTAGCGCTGCTGTGCGGTGACTGTGCCGGCTGGGCTATACTATATGACCAGTGTTTTGATGACTCGAAAAATGGGTCATGGGCCCCTTTTACTGATAATTCTGCCGACCATCACATTTTACAGAAATGAGTACAAAGAGTAAACTCCTTGACATTTGTATAATTCTACTAACTATATTTTGAGCTTTATTTCATCACTATGAATATTTAAATTACCTCCGTGTTCTCTATTGCATTGATCACTGATGACAGATGAACAAAAATCTATATAAACACAAAGATATTATATATATATATATATATATATATATATATATATATATATATATATATATATATATATATATATATATATATATATATATATATATATATATATATATATATATATATATATATACACATACATACACACACACACACACACACACACACACACACACACACACACACACACACACACACACACACAGACTAGCAAGGGTTGCCCGGCATTGCCGGGCTTTTCCCCCCGTGTGTTTTAATAAAAAATGAACCAATTTTATTTTTGCAATAGTTTTACATTGTGTTGGAAGGTTAAATTGTGTTAATGTTTTTTAAAAATTGCTTAGTCTGTAATTCTATTTTTTTAAATGTTTATTTATGTAAAAATTTTTTGGCTTGGCTGTTATTAACTGTGATCTGCTTTTTTGGTTTTTTTGAGGATTAATAAAAGAAGAAAGTATGATATAATTTTTTCAAATTGTTTTATGTAAGCGAATAATGTTTTAGTTTTTTGAATTTTTTTAATTAGTTGTACCGTAGGTAATAATTTTAATGATGTAAAAGTAAATGTTTTTTACATTCAATGTTTTTAAAATGTGTTTAGATGTTTTGAGTTTAAATTTGAGTTAAAACTCAGCACAGGATTTTTAAAAGTTTCTATTGTATTTTATTGACATATGTTTGTGATTTGTGTTAAAGTGTGTTTTAGTGTAATTTTTTTACTTGTTTTTATTGGTGTGACCTTTTGTGTAAAATTGTGAATTTGTGTTATGTTTTTGATTTGTTTTTACTCTTGTGGCCTTTTATTTGGAGCTGTTGTGTGTTTTTGAATTGTTTTTACTATTGTGGCCAGCAGGTGGTGCTGGTAGGGGTTATTGTATTTTGACTTTTTTTCTCTCCTGGCCTCTGGGTGGAGCTTCTTCTGGTAAGTAGTCTCTTTCTTTATTCATTTCTTTTCCAGTCCTGGTGGAGGTAGCACATCTTTTGGTAAGTTTGCTTGTTTTCTTTCTTTTGTGTGTGTGTGTGTGTGTGTGTGTGTGTGTGGGTGGGTGGGTGGGGGGTTGGAATTTGTATTTTTTGTCTGTTTGTTTTGTTTTTGATTGTGTCTTTGTTTACTTCGTATTGTTTTTGGTGTTTTTGTTTTTGTGTATTTTTGGATGTGTTTGACTGTTTTTAGTAATTTTAAAAAAATTATTTATTTATTTGGTGGTGGGGAAGGGACGTGGTCATTGGGGGTTAGGAAGGGTGGGCTAGGTGGTGGGGAGAGGGGCATGGTCGTTGGGGGTTAGGAAGGGTGGGTTAGGTGGTGGGGAGGGGGGCATGGTCGTTGGGGGTTAGGAAGGGTGGGCTAGGTGGTGGGGAGGCGGCATGGTCATTGGGGGTTAGGAAGGGTGGGCTAGGTGGTGGGGAGGGGGCATGGTCGTTGGGGGTTAGGAAGGGTGGGCTAGGTGGTAGGGAGGGGGCTTTATTGTGTTATGGTGCTTTGTTTGTGTGGAGTCGTGAAAGTAGATCGGGTTTCCCCTTTAATATCAGTGGGTGGGGGTTGTGACACCCCTCTCCGCTGGCTCCCCTGGGGTTGGGAGGTTTGTGGGGACAAAAGGGGTATATTGCCCCAACACTTCTGGACCCAGGAGACCAGGCAGAGTGGATCGATTCCCCCCCTCCTTAAAACAACTCCGTTTTTAAAGAGAAGAAAAGGGTTGGGGCAATATACCCCTTTTCTCCCCACAAACCTCCCAACCCTAGGGTAGCCAGCGGAGAGGGGGATCGCAACCCCCACCCACTGATATTAAAGGGGAAACTCCAGTCGGGACCTTCAGGCGCCGTGGGTGAGGGAAAGAAAGCTGGCTGGTGTTTGCTTGGCTGTGAGGCGGTGAGTTGTTTTTCTTTTTAATTTTTCGGGCGCCGTTTTCCTCAGCATTCTGCGCGCTCATGGCGCACAGGACGCTGGGGCTTGTAGTTATGGGTTGGTGCTTTGTGTTTGTGCTGCGTTTTTTTAAAATGGTTTTCTTTCGATTGGCTGCGGCGCGTTTCCGAACGCTGCGCCGTGCGAGAGCCTCTCAGCCTGATTGGCTCTGGCGCGGCGCGGCGCAAGGAATGTTGGGAAGTGAAGTTGTTTCCCTTTCTTCGCGTTTGTGGGGCTGTTGCCCCACTGCCGGTTTTCTCAATCCTTCGTTGACCTGCGTACCCAGATCGGCCGTGTGCACGAAGGGTGAGTGCAGGCAAGTAGGGCGAGGCATAGCAACCTATAGCCAGTTCCATATATATGTATATATATGTATATATGTATGTGTGTGTGTGTGTAAAATGTTTGTGTTTATATAGATTTTTGTGCATCCGTCATCAGTGCATCCATGATCAATGCAATACATACATACATACATACATACATACATACATACATACATACATACATTTGAAAATATTCCAAACAATCACACAGTCTTCTGAAAGATCAATTCCTTAAATAATTTTTTAAAAAAACCAACAATACCTGATTTAGGATGTAAATCTACTGAAGCTGCATAGTAGTATTTACTGAACACTAAATGGATTTTTCCTTAAACATTTAAATTAATAGTGTAAGCTGCCTAAAAGGTCCGGCATTATTCTGCTCGCTTCTATCTGCTGCTTTGGTTTTAAAGAACATTTTCCTTTATTTCACTTTTCCACAAACCATAAAAAAACCTCATTTTTAATTCATCCGTTCATTCAGCTTAACCTCTCCTCTCAGCAATTAAAGCACTCTGCGCATCCCTCATCTATCACACAGCCAGCTAAATAATGCATTGCATCCTCTGCTCATCTTTTATCATCCCAAATGACAGGTATTAGCATATCTCCCCAGTCAATTACAGTGCAGCGGAATAATCACAGCATAATTGGGCGAAAGCCACTCTAATCACCAACCCTGCAAACTCAAGGAATAAAGACTGAGTGGCATTTCAGACAGGCCTTGCTCTTGTCCATGACTCTAGCCAACAAGCTTAGCAGACCTCCATTTCCCTTTCACCTTTAAAAACTTACTTTGAACTAAATTCCTCAATAAAAAATAGAAACAAAAAAATATATGTTCATGAATATAGGCTTTATACTATTGAGTATAAAGTGTAATGCGTAAAGTGTAAAGATTAAAAATTACTGGAATATTACCAGGATTACTTAGTATTTCTTAGTCCACACTTTATGAGACAGATAGAGCAGTATTACCATCCTGCAACAAAAACTGATGGGAACTGAACAAGACTAGAGCAGTAAAAGGGTTAATTGTCCTTTCTTTCTAAACAAGTTTTTCCCCACTTCATATAATTTATGTCTGATTAATTTTAAAAAATTATGCTGCTCTGTACTGGTAAAAAAGGGGGGAAGGCATTACAGAGATTGGATTTGTCTGAGAAAATTTACTTTTTGTAACACAAGGGCTTAATTTAATTACTTGGACTATTCTCATATGCAACAGAACAGATTCCAACCACTATTCCAACCTCCACTGCCCAAGAGAAAGGATCCACAATAAAAACAAAACAAAATAAGAAACAGCTCCAAATCATGTAATAATATCAACACTTCATCCCAGAATCAGTTAAAGAGATAAGGAAGAAAAATGCTCTTTAGTTCCTAAACTGGGATTTACCAAGGGCCTTCAGGACTTCTTCTTTCCTCTGTTTTAACAATTCACTAGTAAGTGTTAAACTGTTCCTTTCCCCTCCATGTTCTGGTCAGTATAGGAAGCAGAAGAGCAGGTTACCTGTGTGTAACTAACTGTGGTTCTACAAGAAATCATCTGTGAACTCTACTAGTGGTGTTTCTTGCACCTGCACAGAACCTTCCTAACGCATTTTACCAGAAAGTCCTTCCTCTGTACTGCACATCAATGACTTCTTCTGCCATATCCGATTCTGAATATTGGCAATCATCATGGCTATCAGTCACGAAGACTGTCCTGCAAATATAATGCCGTGGCCTTTCATCTGCCTTACACATCACAGCATGACACCCGTACCACTGATCCAGCTATGCAAGTCTCTTTCTAGTCCTGGACCCTTTTGGCACGCAAAATCCTCCTCCACCCCAGGCTAGTATTGATGAAGCTGCTGCCCACCATCAAGATTGATTCAAGTGGGATTTAATCCACTTGGGGACCATCACCCTTCCCTGTGGACTTCACCAGGCTGCTAGTCCTCAGTATTGTCAAGTTAGTTAACTATCACCTGACACTCGGTGTTGAGTCGCTGGCAGTATGGTCTACTCTATTACCATAGCAGGATAACATGGCCAGACTTGTATCAATGACTATTGCTTCCTATTTCTTTCAGGTCTAATGCAAAAATATGTAGGAAAGCCAGTACATTAAAAGAGGAGGCAGGTGGGCACTATAGGGCCAATTTTCCCTGATTTTTAAGGAGATAACAGAGGAACCATTAATAGGTTCCTTAACAAGCTTCACTGTTTGAGATTCCGAGGGACAATGCAGACAAAAATATTTCCCTGTTGTATCCAAATTGCTATATTTTTTCTCAGTTGGTATGGAATGGGGCTTGCTATTAGATTTCCCTTGTGTTCGATTGATTATTACTGCGTTTGAAATAGAGTGTTTAAACAAAAATTCCCAGTTCTCAACTTGAACCCTATAAAACTGATTTTCCTGGAAGTTGAAGAAATCATTTGAAGGGGCCAGCTACAACTGTTGGACCACAAACATCAATAATGGCAACATGGGAATTGCTGCTTGTGCCACACTCTGGGATTGAATATACCAGTATTGACATTTATTGTTTATAATTTATTCTTGAAGTTTTTTAAACCTTTAATTCCAACATTGTTGCCATTTTAACCAACTGATAAGCAAAGAGTGCGTGTCTACTGTTAGGGACGGAGGAGTGGCATGAGTTACTTGAATACCTGTTGAGGTTAACTGCATATTTTCTGTATCTAAATACTAAACAAAGTATTTTTACTGTCACTGCAACACTGACTGTAGTTGGATCCAGCATTGATCATGATTCTTTTGGAACAGATAACGTCAGAACAACCAGTACCGTAGCAGCCAGGCATGGCAATTATGGTTAGTACTGTGTTAGGATCACAAGTCAGAAGACAATTCTGAAGCCTGAGCTGCCAAGCACTGAGAAAGGCTCTGGGCATAAAAAGACTGAAACATTAAAAAAATTAAGTGCTTGTTGTTTGGTGGTAGCCATGGAAGAAAGAACCACCCCTTTTTGAAAGTAAAACTCTGAGTCTGGAATCATGACTTTCCCCCCCACCTTGTTCAGTAAATGTTAGACAGTGTTACAAATTTACATACAGTACTATGAAACTCACTATCCATTAAGGGAATTTTAGACCCTTACTCATTTCTGAGTAAGAGGTTTTGGAGCCAAAAGTGGTTTGACAAGAAAGCTTTTGGCAGGCAAGAAGAAAATCTAAAATCCACATTTAAAAATTAGGAAAAAGGGAACAAATATAATATAATTAAAGACTTAGACAAAAGTTTCCAAAATGAGTGAGAAGGAACTGAAGGAAATTGGAGAAAACAGTATTGACTGTTACTCTTGCACAGTACAGTGAGTGAGGTATCTTTCCAGAAACTTGTCCATTTAACTCTATAAAGTTCTGGAACATTCTATGGAGGAAAACCCATCAGTGTGAGTCACAAAGACCACAAAGAAGAAATCTTCTTCGGCATTTGGTAAAGCTACGTTATGAGACACTCAAATGGAATGTGTCATATCAGCTTTAGGGATGTAATGCCTCTTATCTCTTTGTTTAGCCATAGACTCTTTCTGTGACATCATGACCTCCATGAAGTGTGAACAACAAATTAAATTTGAACACTGAATTTTAATTAAAAGTTCCAAGTGTCTTTTCCAACCATTCCATCATTTTCACAAATTATAAGAGACAAACATTTGTTGTTTACACTCTTTTCTACTGATCCCTCATTAACTGTGTCCTCTTTTAAAATCTAAAAACGGTTCCATATTCACAGTAATTGTGTCATATTAGATTATATATAAGGGAACTGATATTGTACCACAGAATAAATGCTTTGGTGGACTACAAAAATACTTCATGGCTTATTTTGTAAATCTGAGTTCAGTTTTCAGGCAGCTCAACTAGGAAGACAAGCAGCTCATAATTGAAGTAAGTCTCATTATATTTAATGAAAATCTGCTTCAGACATAGTTGAGAGTAACATCATGAGTATCCTAATCAGATTCAGTGTTGTGCTTGTCCTGGTGCACCTGATTTTCAGTGGTATGAAAAGAGAGATAATTGCTATTGATTAAATTATTGATCAACATATTGTTAAGGTGGAGGCACTTGAAGGATTTTCCCCCTAGATCCCAAAATGACTAGAGCTGCTATGCAACTTGACTGTGAGAGGAGAGGGCAAATTTGCTTTTCTGTCTCAGTAAGCAAAATCTTCTCATCAGGAATGGTTTCAGTTATTAAAACCCATCATGTCCAAAGCAGCTTTAAGACACATCTTCCAGTGGTCTGACAACTGTACGCATATATCCCTAGGCTATAGAGACCCCACTTATAACCAGATTATTTTCTTTTAGGTAAAGGTCTCCCTTGCTCGAAAGCCAGTCGTATCCGACTCTAGGATTCAGTGCTCATCTCTGTTTCAAAGTCGAAGAGTCAGAGCTTTCTAAAAGCTTTAAATATATATATATTTCCCTACATTCTAGTGGCCAATTTTTAAAAAGAAAGATATCGAATTTTTCGAAGCAGCAATGTCAACTCACAAGGAGACCTTTTGAATAAACTGCTTTTTAAAATACACATTTTAAAATTATGGGGGTGGGGGATTGGAGTCCAAGGAGTGGTGGAAGATGCATTTGGGCCCCAGTGGCTACATGTGACTTATGTGCTGCACTTTTCACATTCTGTAGTGGCTTTTCAATCCTCTAACTCGTTCTGCCACCGCTATAAGTGAGAAAAATGTTTGAACAAAATGTATATTTCATTTAATCTTGAACCAATGGTGTGTTGGCAATCAGTTACCAACGAAACAGACATTTCCTCACTGCAACACTCTCTCCTGATCAAAAATCAACTCTGAATTTTCAGCGGCATGGGGGCTGCAGGAGGGATGTGGATCACCCATGGTAGTTCTGATTACAAAACCACCTCTTTGAAATCTGACTGTTGTATTTATATAACCCTAGGAAATATAGAGAACTTGTTAAAGAACTCCTCAATGCCCTAGGAGAGTATCACAATGAAACAATGCAAGGCTAAAAAACAATAGCTCTAGAAACAGAAATATTAATTGAAAAACTAGTAAGAGTCATTAAACAATCACCTAAACATAAAGCACCAGGAACAGAAGGATTACCAACGGAAATAATCCAAGCAGCAGGGGAAAGTAGCATCAGATGGCTATACAGAATCTCCAGTGCAGCATGGACACAACTAACTGCACCCACTGGCTGGCAACAAGCAATAATTAATAATAATAATAATAATAATAATAATAATAATAATAATAATAATAATAATAATAATAATAATAATAATAATAATAATAATAATAATAATAACAACAACAACAATAACAACAATAACAACAACAACAACAACAACAACAACAACAACAATACAACAACTGTGGAAAAACAAAGGGAATTAACAAGAACGTACACAATACTGAGGCATTTCACTCTTAAACCATGCAGGGAAAATGTATGCCAAGATAAGAGAAAAAAGGATGAGAACAGTTATAGAACCACAACTAGAAGAACAGATAGACTTCAGAAAAAACAGATGCTGTACAAATACAATTTTCATGCTTAAACAGCTAATAGAGAAACTATAGAATACATTAAGAGTTCTCTTTGTCACATTTGTAGACCAAAAGAAGGCATTCGATAGAGTTGACAGGCAATTGCTATGGGAAACACTGACTCAACATGGAATAAGTGAACATCTTATTAGATTATGTAAAAGCTTATACAGCGACTGCAGAATGTAGTTAGAACAATTCAAGGAATATTGGAATCCTTCTCAATAATGTCTATATTGAGTAAAAGATGTGTACTATAGCCATTATTATTTCACCTATATAGACAGCATAAACAAATAAGCTAAGCTACGAATGGAAACGATATTAACAAATTACTTTTTCCTGATGATCAGGCATTGATAGCAAGTACAGCTAAGGAATTACAGAAACACTTTATGTCCATGAACCAAAAATGGAAGATAAATAATATGAAAATCAGTAAAAAGAAGACTGAGGTATTGGCAATTGGAAAGAAACAGCATAAATTAAATATTGTAATAGAGGAAATAAGTGTAAAATAAGTGGCAGAGTTCTAATACCTAGCAACAACATTTAGTGAAGATGGCAAAATGGACAAAGAAATTAACATATGGTGTAGTAAGGCAACCAAAAATTGGGGCAGTTAGCTCCGTTCTTACAATAGAAGGCAGTACTGACCAGCATAAAGAAACACCTCATACAAAGTACAGTATATTCACTCCCACCTTATATTACCAGTGCCAAACATGGACACTTACAATAAAATAAACAAAAGTTGGTCATCATGAAAATCTGGTCTGAGGAAGGCTGCTGGAGTGACTAGAAGGGATAAAATCAGGAATGAGATTATAAAATAAAGAAATGAAATAAAACCAATTTCAAACTATATACAGAGACAACAAATACAGTGGTTTGTCCATTTGTAGAGAATGTTTTGGAATTCCATACCATACAAGGTATATGTGAAAAGAAAAGAACAAAGAGCACGAGGCAGACCCAGAGGAAGGTGGAAAGAGAACATCCAAGAAATATTACAAGAACACCAAACAACGCCGGTGGAGGCCACTAGAAGTGTAAGAACTAGAACCTTGTTATCTCCCTTGACACTCGAAGTAGTAAAAAAGGAAATAAAGAAGAAAGAAATATAGCAATAATTTGTCTATACTAGCCATTTTCAAACTGGATCCAGAAGCAAACTTACATGCCTTGAATTGAACTGCTAGCTTGTTCTTATAAATAAATTAAACAATTAAAGATTGAGCGCACTCACAGATAAAACTGTATATGAAGTCCTTGTATGATTTACTGCAGTAGCAATGCCTCCCCAAAACTAGGATAATTATCTCTGATATATGATATTACTGGAGCACTTGAAATGGATGCAACTAGATAATTTCTGCTACACAGGTGCAGCAAAATGACCTCCCTTCAGGCTAGCTCTGCCTGAGACTCTGCTCTAAGTTTCCCTTTTTACCAGGGTTTACATTCACAATAAAGTACACAGAAACACAATCCTTAGTCTTATGCATTAGGCTCAGTGGTGGGCATCATCAGGTTCACACCAGTTTGCCAGAACCAGTAGCAGAAATTCTGGCTGGCGCCACCTATCCAAGTTTTGAAGTAAAGTAGTCCTAATTTGGGTGCAACGCAGGGCTTTCCCCTTGGCCACACCCACAGTGTGGTAGTAAATTTTTTTGTAGCCCACCACTGATTAGGCTAGAAATACTTTGGGGATGTAACACTGTTATGCAATTCCAATTTTAAGTTAGGAAAAAAGTGAATCTCTGCCCTCAGATTTACATGTGGCACCAGCTCTTGAATTCTAATCCCTCAAAGCAGATAGTCAATTATTATAGCACTAATAAAAAAAAAGAAATAAAAACATTTAACTCTGTCAAAACCTCCTTGCTTCAACTACTGTTAGTCAGCACAATTCACCACGCAGACTGGATTTTGTTTTGTGTTTCAAGAAATAAAGGCATGCAACATGTGACAAAGAATACCTGAGGCAGCAAAGAACAGTAACGGTTCCACTTTCATTCTCTAGTAAAACAGAGATTATGTGCACACCTTTACATTTGCCTAGACTTTTCCAGTTAACAATGATTCCGAAATCTCCTCTTGAGGAAACCTCATTGATCAAAATTCTGTAAGAGTAAGGGGAAAGACTGCGCTGAGCTGAGCCACAGCCTTTATTAAATATGCAGAATATAAACTGCTGACACAAAGCAACAGTGAATGTGCAGCAGAGGAGCAAAGAAAAATAGCCAAGGAGTAAGGAAAGGAGATGAGGTGGGTGCGTGCGGGGGGAGAACTCTGCCAAATACTTTCCTATTACAAGTTGCTTCCATCTCTCTCTAAAAACCCCATGCACTAAAGAAAAGATACTGAATCTTTTTGGACATACATACATACATACATACATACATACATACATACATACATACATACATACATACATACATACATACATACATACATACATACATACATACATACATACATACATACGACCCACATTAAGAGCACACGAAACTAAGGTTAACTCTGTACCAAACTAAAAGGAACAGCAGATGAAACCTTTATTAAGCCACTTTTTAAAAGCTAGCTTTCAACCCATATAAATCTTTGTCATGCTGGGCATCAAAATAGTGTAAACGGTGAAGGTTCTTCTTTCTAGCACTGAATACATATATGCAGAGATCACCAGTAAGTGGCTGACCACTTAATATCTATACTGTATCTGGTGTCAGGATTTTGGGAACTGAACAACAATTCTTGATCCTGAGCATCATCGCTGCAGAATCTTTTTATTTCCGGAACTACCCCTTACACACTAGAAAATGAGTACCTTAGAAAAGTGTTTGACAAAATTGTATATGGAATGTTGCAACTGAGAACATTTACCTTTGCTTTTTCAAGGCTTGTCTCAAAAAAACAAGCGTAATTACCTCCGGAGACCCAAGCCCCAAAGACTGCAGGGCTGCTCTCCATCTGGGAAGGCGCTTCTTTTTTTATTATAAATTTTTATTAAATTTTTCAAATATACCAACAAAACTACAACTGAATACACAAATACAAATACCGAAAATACAGTTACAATATAAAAAATAAAAAGATAAAAATACAGTTAGAATACAAACTTAGCAATATAACACCCCCCTTTCTTCATAATTCTTTGAGTACATTTCAATATCTTTTCAATATCAAGATCCCACATCTCCTTATACCACTCTTGTTTTCAAAATTATTTTGTTTTTCCAGTTTCTTGCAATGCACTGTCTACCTGTTGTCAACATTATAGATAGTAACTCTTTTTAATCCTCATTTAAATTCAGTATTTTCCACATCTGTCAACAAAACAGTACTTGACCCCAATTTGAGTCCCATCCCCATAATACCACAAATCTTTCTCAATTTCCCCCCAAAAATCTTTTACCACATTACAACTCCACCACATATGTTCATACGTTCCCAGTGTATTCTTACATCTCCAACACATTTTATTTTTATTATTATCCATCTGATGCAACCTCACTGGTGTCAAGTACCATTTCCACAACATTTTATAATTATGTTCTTTCACTCTAAGGCACTTCAAAGGCAGAGACCAGCCCTGCGGGTTTGGGGTTTGGGTCTCTGGGGGTACTGTACCCTTGCATTTTTGAGGTTCGTCTCGAAAAAGCAAGGGTACATTACCTCCGGAGATCTCTGCCCCAAACCCGAAGGGATGGTCTCTGCCTTTGAAGTGCCTTCCCAGGCAGACAGCAGCCCTGCGGATTTGGGGCTTGGGTCTCCGGAGGTAATGTAACCTTGCTTTTTTGAAGCTTGTCTTGAAAAAGCAAGGGTACAGTACCTCCACAGACCCAAGCCCCAACCCCACAGAGCTGGTCTCCGCCTGGGAAGCGATGCCCAGTTCCCTTTCCAAAGAGGCATGTGATCCACTCAGGGATCGTGTCGTTTTGAGTTGGGAAGGGCCGGGGGGGGGGGGACCCAGCACCAGCCAGGGCAGCTTCAAGGCACTCTCCCCAGCCCTTCTCAAGACAAAGTGGTCAGCAGAGGGCAAGCCTGCGGTGGCCACTTTGACTTCAAGGGGTGTGTGTGTGCATGCCTAGAAGCTGCCCTGGCTGGCGCTGGGTTCCCCCGACCCTTCCCAACTCATAGTGGCCACCGTGTGCAATAAATGTATCACACAATGTTAAAAAATGCATAACGTTAAAGCTTGTGGAACCCAGCTTTAACATTATGTGGGGTATTACTCTACTGTTGAGCTTCTAAGCTTAAAAATGCCTTCTATTACAAAGACAGCAGTGCAAAACTGCCTACAGTAGAAGCTTGAATTTAATAGGCATGAAGCTGAAGGTGTGCAGCATTTTCTTCTGATCCCAATAAGTAAGCACTTAGCAGTGAGAAAGGTCCACAATGAATCACTGTGGCGTAGAATCAAGTACATCACGAGAACATACAAGATTTTTTATTATTATTACTGTAACAGCTGAAAAACATTTTACACCTAAAAGCTCCAGAAAAATGAATTTTAACCAAGCAGCCCCGTTACACTTACCCAGCTATTCATAGTATCATACATAATAGCATATTCACACTCTAAGAGTTAAGACTAAAAAAGAGGGAGTGGGTAGAAAGTCAACATTTCCTAGAGAAACTACTCTGAAGTGTGTATAAATAATGCTGAAATATCCCTTCAAAGCTTAAATCAGCCATTACTGAAACATAAAACTGAAATAAAGTACTTTAATAGAATTTTAACATTTGGACTGGATTATATATATTATTACTCAGCTCTGGATAGTTTTAACAATTCCTTTCTTGGTAGAGTAGTCTAATATTAGGTTTTAAAGATAAAATATATTTATGATCCAAAAGGTGTCATTCATCTTATCACTTCTGCTTCAATAAAATCTGTGTCTTTCTTTTGAGAGGCAAAATTATTTTCTATTTTTCAATAACCTGTACATGAACATAGTAGAGAATTAACTATATCTGCTGCTAATGAATAAACTTAACTACAAAACTGTTCCGACAATGCTACACAACTTCCAGAACCTACATACATGAGAAAAACAGGTATCAAAGAGTGAGTCAAAGGATTATGTGCATATATCCCTCTCCACAGGTCATAGAAACTAGAATATAGTTTGCTAAATAGCATGGATTATTAAATTTCCTAGGCCTTGGAATCCAAACGATTCAATTTCATTTCACTTATGTACTGACTTTTTCCTATACTGTATAAGGAACACTATGCAGTTTACAACATTTAAAACAAGCACATAAAAAACAAATAATTCATTAAGAAGTTATTAAACAGACAAGAATTAAAACACATTAAACCATATGTAAATATTAAAATACTGTAGCTACCACCTGCGGTAGCATTAACTGTCTGAATCCAGATGTTAAATATGTACAGCACGTATCCAACAATAGCAAATGCCAGCTCTGTAATGAAAAGGATGAAACAGTAGATCATTTGAACAGACTGATTATGTGCAATATCATAGTTGCAAAAAAAAAAAAAAAATCATTGGAAATTTTGCCAGAAGTTTGGATTTGAATGTAGTAAAAATTATTGGGAACATCAGGTAGAGGTTTTAGAAAATGAGAGAGTCAAGATCCTTTAGGACAGACAAACATCCGACTCATAACACACCTGATATAACGTGGAAAAGAAGATCTGGTTTGTTGACAATGCTATACCAGGAAATGCATGAATTGAGGACAACAAACTGGAGAAAATCACAAAATATTGTGATTTACAAATTGAAGTTGAGTGTTTATGGAGGAAGAAATCTGTTATTGTACCCATAGTGATCAGAGCCTTAGGAGCAATATCTAAGATTCCCAAGATCAGTGTAGGTGAACCTATGGCACGTGTGCCAGAGGTGGCATGCACAGCCCTCTCTTTGGGTATGCACTGTTGTGGGCATGCCCCGCCCCATGCTGCTGGCGCCAATGGCAGCACTGCTTCTCCATCACCCCTCTCCCTCTCCCAATGGGGAGGTAAGAGGGGAGGCTGAAATCCTGCCCAGGAAGTGGCAGTGGGGGTGAGATGAGGCAACCAGATACCCTCACACATCCCTCCTAGGAGGCAGCTGTGGCACACGTGGGGTGGGGTAACCCATGGGGGGTATCTGCAAATAATTTGCCCCTCCTTATTGAGCCACAGTCTACATTTCATTTGGAAAATCCCCACCCAGAAAAAATTTAAATGCAGATTTTCAAATAATTTTTCTTTTCCAGAAAAAAAATTGAAAATACATTTCCACTTTAAGAATATTAGTTGAAATTTTATATAGTTTTGATGCGGAAAGGTGCATAATACCAACATAGTCTTATAATCACATATGTGTGCAACAATCTATGTGTCATGTTGATTGGTCATTGTTGGTTCGGTATTCAATGTCTATCCCCACCAGTTTCCTCTAATCCTACATCTCTCATTTTTCTTACTATTACTTTATATTGTAAATTTCTGGAGAAGGATTCTATCTATGGCAGTGACACATAGTACCTAACTACTAGGAACTTATAGGAATTAGTATTAGTACTTCTTCCTATTAATTGCTGCCACCACGATAATCACTATCACTATGAATTAAGGACTAAAAATGCCAAGCCTTTTACTTTTGGAGTCTTCTCCATTTTTATTTTTAAAGTATTATATTTTTATAAATTGATGTGTACAACAACTGTCATGCTTTCTCTGAAATTTGTTTGGTGTAGCAATCCAGATGATTCAACTTCTGGATCATGGACTGTTAAATTCCCATGAACAAAACCACACAAAATGCTACTCTACAGGATCTGGGGACAGTTTTTCACTTTCACTATTGACTAGGGGCCAAACAAGCCCCCAAATCAAAACCCAGTATTGTTGAATGGATACTTTCATTATCATTTTAGTGCATGTGAACAGTACTGGGGTACTCTTGGAGTACCATTTTCTTATAAGCTTCCAGGAGGAAAAAAGACAATACAGGTAGGGTGCAAAATTTTATTCTCAATAACATGACAACTGGGAGTCACAAAAAAGGCATTTGCATACCTGTCAAGTATCCCAGATGGGCCGGGAACTCCCGTATTTTGGCACTCATTCCTCCCCTTTCCCGCCACCGTCCTGTATTTTGAACAGCAGGGAAAAGAGTTTCTGCGCATGTGCAAATGGGTTCTGTGCGTGCGCATGCGCAGAAATTTCCCGTATTTTTGGGAGCCGTGCTTGATGGGCATGCATTTGGGATATCTCATTCTAGGAAAGAACAGTTAATATTTGGTAACAAAGAAAGGTACTATGGGAGAGAATGAATTAGCTTCTAGTCTGGACAAACTAATAGTTCTTTGCAAAGCAGTATATATTTCTGTTCACTAATAACTGACAAAAGGAATTAAAGCATATTAATGATTTTTTTCTTCTCCTTCTTCTTTCGTGTCCTGATCAAACTCCAGACTACCAAAATGAAGCCACTTTCTTCGCTTTGTCATTGTCCAATCACAGGTCCTCATCGGTGCATGTCTCTGGCAGCAATCAGCAGACCAGCAAATGGGCTGGACTCCGTGTCTCTCCACATTCACACCGTGTGTTGTTGTCCACCAGCAGCCCCCACTTGAGCATGTTGGTCTTGCATTTAGGGACTCCCAACACAGAAGGAGCCTCCAATTGTAAATACAGTTGGGCGTACCCTGGGCGGCAACCTTGTCGGCTAATCCTTCTAACACCAGATCAGACCAAAGTGAAGTTACTATTTATGCGAATCTGCTTAAAAGAAGTAAACCCCAGCTGTGGTTTTGATAGAAGAAACCAAAACCAAAACCAAACATAAATACCTGCTGTTTGAGAAATGTATCCCAGTCACCTTTTCACAAAAAAAGACTGTTCTTTTGCCCCATCCAAACTTCTCAAGCTGAGGAATCAAATCTAGTTTCTCAGCAGTGCTAAAACAATTTGAAGCATGTTTGCTATGTATAGGAACTGCAGCTGAGTGCAATTTACCCAGGAAAATATTTTGCATTTCACTTGCCTTTAAACAAGGAAGCCCCCAAATAACTCTTATGTAAATATTGTGCCAGATGCCCAGTCCCGAACCAAGCAACCTCACTTCTTAACCAAGTATATACAACTGCACCAAGACTATAATAAATCTGACAGCACAAAACCCCATAATATAAGCCAGGTGCATCATACAGAATAACAAATGACTCGTGTGTCACAGGCACTTGACACTGATAACGTTTTAACAGACTAGCTATAAAATAATGCCCCAATAAAAGGCTAACACAACAACCAACTAGTTTGGTTACAGACAACAAAAAAGCTGTCATATCATATACTGAAAGTGTTCTAGAGACAAAAGACAGTGGCATACTAATGACTATTATGAAAATAAAATATCTTTTGTACTAAGAGATATAATGTGAAAAGAAGTCAGTGAATGTAAAAAATCTTCATAAAATATTTTGGTGCCTTAATTCTAATTCACAGAAAGCACATGACCTTGTTAAAGAATGAAGTCAAGTAGGCAGCTTTACATTGTTCACTAGAGCCTCATTTCACCATGAACTCTAATGAACAAAAAAGAAGACTCAGTTCAAGAGAGCTTCTCCCCAATTTTTCATCTATACCAGGAGTGGCCAAACTACAGTCCATGGCACCAAATCATCTGGCCCACGGCACCCTAGCTGCTACAGGAAACGGAAGTAAATGCACCTGTACAACAGCCGCGGATGCATTTTACGGCAGCGTTTACAGCGGGAGGGACCACATGACCAGCCCACTCAACCATGTGACTAGCCTGCAGCGCAAAAGGTTTTGGAACACCTGATCTATACTATAACCTTCTCAGGATACTGTTTTGTGAGAAAATATCCTGACTCTGCCACTAATATGTTCTTTATCAGGGCTGAGTGAGAAGACACAAACCTCCATCCCTGTCATCAGTTGCAGTTGAACCCATAAAATAAACTCTAGTGCACTTTGGGCTACAGGCAAAGTTTAACACCAAAGATAATTAAACATGTGGGTTTTTTATTGTTCAGTCACACAGTCGATTCCGACACTTTGCTGGTAGTGGGAGCAAATAACTCTAAATAGTAAATGTGTTTCTTGCGCCTACCCACCCTCAAAGGATAGGAGGTGTAGACTTCTGCTGTCAAAACAACCATCTGTTGCTCAATATTTTGACGCCCCACACGCTGTCTTTGTCCCAGTGGGGTACTATAATAGGTGTTACTTATCAAGTTGTTATTCTCAAACAGGCCAACAACACCTCGCCTCTCATTTTTCTGTTACTGCTTTCTCCAAGTGGAGAATTTCCTGCTTGTATACAAGAGCCTTGGTGGCACAGTGGTTAAACTGCTGTAATGCAGCCAAAACATTGTGAGTTCGATCCTGATAGGGATCAAGGTTGATTCAGCCTTTCATCATTTTGAGATTGGTAAAGTGAGTACCTAAAATGTTGGGGACAAAATGCTAATTACCTTGTGAGTGCCTAGAACAGAGGTTCTCAACCTACAGCCCATGGGCCAGATTTGGTCCATGGCACCAACTCATCCGGCCCATGACCTCACTCCAGCCACTGCTTCCACCACTGCCACCTCAATCCTTGTCTCCTCTGCTTGGCTTGGGATGTCCCTAATGGCACTCCATGGCAGGGTGGATGTTGTAAGGCTTACAACATCTGCCCTGCTACGGATCGCCATTAGGGACATGCCAAGCTAAGCAGAGGAGACAAGGATTGAGGAGGAGGAGGAGGCAGCAGTGGCAGGAACAAGGTCGTGTGTTGGATGAGTTGGTGCCATGCAGGGAAACAGTGTGGGGGAAGAGGTGGGTGGCTCAGGGTGGACATCATGGTTGGTAGTGTGGGTGGAGTGGTGGGTGGCTTGGAGTGGTCCTGCTGCTGGCAGTGGTGGGGGGAGTGGCAGGACTACCTCGAGCCCCCACCACTGCCTCCAGGGCAGCCAACTGTCTGGAGGGCTTTAAAAGATTGAGGACCCTTGGCCTAGAGAATGCCCTATGCATTATGGGGCAGTATATAATTGTAATTGCTATGAGATGTGGAGCACTTACCTGCAAGCAGGACCCTCCCTTATGGAGAAAACAATAATAGTTAGGGTTCATGTTCTCCTTTGCTTGTATATTGGACACAAATAAAATAATAATAATAATGCTTGAATACAGCTTATGTTAGCACTCGATAATAATTTACTGTACAGAATGGCATCATACTGTACTATTACTAATACCATTTAATGCCCATAATCCTCGAGAGCCCTGCAAGCGTAATTGGCTTTTTCCTTCTACAAGCTGTCACGTGAATGAATGATTTCATAACCAGTACTGAAAAGGAGAGCTCACCATTAACATTCTGCAGTTATATAAGTCAACAAATTTCTGGCCAACAGCTACGTAAAAGTGTTCAATATCTTTAAAGGTAGGGCTCTGGATAACATCACTATGCTAATAACACCCATGTACCTATTTTGTTAGCAGAGGATTCACAAGTCACTTCCTATCTCGTGGGCTCGGAAGCAATTTTAACAGAAGGAAAATTCTGTTACATAATTTGCACCAAACATTTCCTGTCTCCTATTCCAGGTTCTGAGGCTTCCTTTATTTTGGAATGGGAAAATGATAAACCAAAGTGAAAAAACCACCAGCCCCTTTTTATTTTGATCTACCACACAGATTTGATTCTCTGTAGTACTTTATAGTTCATAAATAATTGGAAAAAGCAAACAAGTATGTTCTATCTAGGCTGCCTTGAAGGTTACCATAGAGCATAAATTTGTGCATGAGGTACACAGAAAGAGCCTCCTCAAAGATTGTGGTATTTTTGAACCAAAATTGGGCGTACCCTGGTAACAGCAACCTTGTGTTGTCAGCTAATCTTTCTCACACAGGGTCAGGCAAAAGGAACTGAAGAATGACCTCATTAAAAAGTGGCTTCATTTTGTCAGCTTCACGTCTGGCCTAGACATGGAAGAAGAATTTGTGCATAATGTACTGCACTTCTGTTTCAGATGATGAAAAGTTATCACTGACCACGTTATTGGTTGGGTTTCAACCTTTAAATAGACTAATTTCTCTACATGTAAGCATCTTGATAATTGAAGACTAGCTGTTATTTCATTATTATACAGAAAATATTATACAGCAAATATTATACAGAAAATATTATACAGCAAATATGTTTCTGGGAATTGGGTAGGAGAGTCACCTCTATGTAAGAGCTGTAACAACTATTTCTTCCAACAGGGCTTTAAGGGGAAAATGGGATTTTAAGCTTTAAAATCTATACAGTATAACTATACTAGCATCATTTTTATTTTTTCCAGTTGTATTATACAGTAATTTGATTAAAATGGTGTACTCTGGGGTAAGTTTATTTATTTTTTTGCACCAGTTTGAGAGTATGTTATCATTATCAAATGTACTGAAAGGATACTATGCATTCAATTTGGATATAGACAATGACTCTGCAGAATTTCCAGAAGTAATCCTAATACTGTATATAACATATCTGGCATTGCTTTACCAGTAAATGTTAGCATGTGACTAATCTAGAGATCGAAGCTGATGTATCTTATTTCTTTATAACCTTCCCACACAAACAGATCAAGTTCAAGTGAATTCAACACAGGATGCAGAAGGTCATTGCTTAAAACCAGCATAAACATAATATTTGGTCTAAAACATCACTGAATGCAGGCTTCAAAGACAGAACTCACACGTGCTCCAATTCAGATATTCTAACTAACCACTGTTCTAACTCTTTATATGATTAAAAAGCAAAACAAAACAAATGGCACAAATGTAAGGTTGTCACGACGGAAATACTTGGATACATAACTAATGATGATAATACTTGATTACTGTTTCAACAGTTTTTATACTGTATGTATAAAACAAACAGAAATTGCATACTAGCAAATGAACCTATGCTGGGCATACAAATTATGCTTGTTAGAAATATAGAATACTGTACCTATATCTTAAAAACATGTTTTCAAGTTGTGTTTGAGTAATCCAGTTAAAACTACTGATTAATAATCAGAAATCTGTTTTCACACCTGTGAAATGTTCTTGAAGCCAGCAAAGGTTACATGCAAAGGCATAATTTAGGAGAGGGCATACGTTAAATACACTCATCAACAAATCAACGAAGGCAATACTTAAAACACTCAATCTGATAAAGGTTAATTAGCTTTAATAAAATTTCAGTATCATTTCAAAATGTAAATGGCATTTGTAGCCAGCAGATGGCATAAGAAGAGGCAAATGCAAATATATTATGTTTAAAGACATCATTCATGATACCTATTTTTCTTTCACCCTAATTTATGCTCACAAACATGAGCATAAAGTCACCCACCAAACATTTAAAATAATATTTTCCCAGTGATATCAGCTATTCCACTCTGCATATGGATAGGGGGGAAAGGCAGTGGCTCAGTTGTAGAGCATGTGCCTTGCATGCAGATAAACACATGTTCAATCTCTGGAATCTTCTAACAAGGCTGCAGAGACCCTGACAGAACATGGGGGGGGGGGGCTTGGGCTGGAGAAAGCTAAAACAATATTAAGATCTTGTCAGAATATCTATGTTTCTATATATCATTGTCCTAATTAAATGGTTAACTAAGTGAATACATGTAGTGAGTAGAGAAAGAAGAAAAACATACATCAAAACAAAACCTAGATGACAAAAGGCCAAACACTGTGAGAAATGTACCATTCAAAAACAAAAACAAGTACAGTACAGTACAAGAACTAGTCTATTTTGACTACCAATGATTGGTAGTGTCAAGAAGGACATTTAGCCCCTGTGAAAAACAAACTGGGCTGGCTGGATAGCTCAGTGCTTTAGGTGTGTGTGTGTGTGGTGGGGGGGGGGTCAATTCCTCACTGTGTCTCCTGTGAGAAGAGACAGCCTGTGTGTTCATAGTAAAGCTGCACTGTCCCAGAGTGCTTCTAGAAGAAAGAAATGGTAAACTAATTCCACGTATCCTCTGCCTAATTTTTTTTGAAAAGGATTGCCATAGGTCATGATTGACTTGATGGTACATTTTTACTTATAAGCATCTTAGAACTAATAATTTCAGGTCACTAATGAATCTGGATTCTGAGATGAGTATCGTTAATGAATTCCAAATGAAAACCTTCATGTTAGGAATCAAAATGTCGACATTTTGTTAGTACTTAACACCTTCTCTATCACCGATATTCAGTGTACCCTCCACTCTGCTTTCTTAGTGTTACCTTCTGAAACATACTGGGTGAAATCCAGATGTGTTAATTTACTTCATTTAAGACTGACAACATCACTGACTGCAGCTATTTTTTGAAAATAGATTTTAAAAAAATCCTTTCAAAGGTCTTGAGGCACTCTTGAGATCCTTTTTATTGAGTAGAAATTGAGAACTATGGGATGGAGGGCCGTCCTTTAATTTCCAAAAGTTATTGTTGCTGGTAAAATCACGGCAGTGTTGATTTTTAGAAATTAAAGAACCCCCTGCCTATGATATAGAAATGTTTCCACTTCCAAGGAAGCTCTGGCACTTTCAGAGGGGGGGGGGATTAGAAATGTTTAATTTCCTGAAACCTTGGGAGACTGATGATAGTATCCTGCTTACATTGTGAAAGTTATGCTGCTGGATTTTAGCCTCTGTGCAAATGCATCTTCTTTTTTGTGAGATTAACCGGTAACAATACTAATTTCATGTCAGAGATTACTCTGGGTTGAAAGGATTTTTGCTGGAGAAACTCTGCTCAGGGGATGCCCGAATGAGGGCATCCCCTTTCATGTCCCCAAGTGTAGCCCTTGAGTATCGAAACCCGACTTTGCAGATTCCCAGCTCAACGTCTTAATGACTAAGCCACTGGGGGAGCTGCAGATTAATTGATATGGCCTATGTTTGCAAAAGGGAATTGTCAGCAGATTATGGCACATTTAACTTTCAAAATGTTAAGGCAGGTATGGGATGGTTGATTTTGTTAGGCCTTGATATTACTGCTCAAATGGACTGTAGACTTAGTAAATTAATATACAGTATTGTTGGTGCCAGGTCTGCTGCAGTAGAGAGTTCCTCAGTTTGATGATCCATTAAGTATTGGAGAATAGCTGCTCCAGGCATTAATCTCCTTGTCTATACGAGGGCATACTTTTCATTCAAGATCTCAGATAAATGTAATTTTGTAGCATTGGCCTCAGATCTTTTTTCATAAAAGATCTTAAAGTAACATGTTTTATTCTTTAACTTTCTCTAATGAGCCTTAGTTGGTTCTAAAAAGCTGTCTGGTTATGACAAAATGTTTCTTCTCTTCCCCAGGGATGTTGTGCCGTTTTAAGAGTGCCTGTTATAAATCCTACATATAGTGTCCATGCTAAAAGACTGGAGCAAATGTATTTAAACTCTGGCATTTACTGTAATTCTAAACAGATTGTTTGCTTTATTTGTTCTAGACAGCTGCTAAAAGACAGACAATATCTATGGGATTGAGTTGGTCTCCACATTCATGTAACTCCACTGTGGTTCCCCAGAAAGTAAACCTGGTGAACTGAGTGGTCTATGTTAAGTTTAATGATAGTGTGGTGATGACAGAAACCCTGGTGGGACTTCCTATTTTTCAAGACGTTCCTTCTCATGCATTTAGATTTTGAATAATTAACTAATATAGTTCTCATCTAGAGCAGATTACTTGAAGAATAAGTGCTGAGGGAGTGTTGTTCGAACTTGGAGTAGCTATAGAACTGCAACTGGTAATATAACCTGTTCCAAGTCATGGTAACAAACTCAAAAACAAGGCATGTCATAGGATCACCAAAACATTATTTTTGATGACTTGTTCGTCTGTGTGTGGGATGTTAGTTGATACAGTTACACCTTCATGTTTGTCAGATGATATTTTCTGGGAGATCCACAGTGGACAGAGGATTCTGGAAAAAATCTGTGATAATTTGCACATCCAGAAGAGAGTGGATACTACAGGAAATAAGGGCTGCGGTGGCTCAGTGGTTAAGAAGCTTGCCTTGTTAGCTAGAAGGCCAGCAAGTCGGCAGTTAAAGACCCGGGTACTGGATTGAGTGCCCGTCTCTGTCCCAGCTCTTGGGGACATGAAATATGCCTCATTCAGGCATTCCCTGAGTGGAGTTTCTCCAGCAAAAATCTTTTCAACTCAGAATAATTTCTGACATGAAATTATTATTATACTACAGTTATAATATGCATAGACAAAAAAACAACAACAACCAAGAATACTTGGTTTGAGGATTTCAGGTCACGAAAGAACCCACTTGAGATTCTTGGGGACTTATTTCATTTCTGCAATTTTGTTGGTAGGTCACACAGTTCCTTTTACTATTATATTCTGTAAATCTTGAGGTAAAATTGAGGACAAATTATGCTGCTGACTCATGACCTCTGCTTGAGTATGTCAACTGAAGTAGCCAATCTAATATCCAATTAAGTACTGCAGACGTCAAGTGAGATTCATTCAGCATTTCTCTTTTTGAAGCTGGAAGAAGCAGTTCCTGTATTAGTGTAACTGAAGCAGTCTTCAGATGGCAGAATAAAGCCTCAGGGCCACAAGAGATGTACATTACAGTATATATGTGGTTGTTGTGAGCACAAAACAGTTGACGGTTGAACAGTCTTCTCATTCATGACTGTATATATTAACAATATGGCTGGAAAGTCTAAGTGTATGTGTATGATGGACATTTTGATAATTTGGGATCTGTCTTATTCTAGGAAAGTGCACTGTGTGTTGCAGATAGCATGTCTTGTTTTTGAACAAACCAGTCACATGTAGGTTTGTATACATGTTTGGCTTTTATTGTCAATTCCTTGTTCTCAGAGCTCATTTTACATTATCTTCCATCCAGAATTCCTCTGAGAGCACATAATACACCATGTATAATATGTATATGTTTGTAGGGTTTTCACTTACAGCCCATATAGCATAATGGCCTATAATTCACACTTGGATAGAAAGATTATGTTGCTATTGTTATTTTTTTCTAATTTATGCAGTGGGTTATGTTCTAAATTGTTTGAATCTTATATTTAGACTTCAGAGGAATGGTGATGCTTGATCTTCCTGATAAATTAATATACTTAACATTACTATAACTCTCCAAAAGCCACTATCTAGTAATGTCAGTATACATATTCTTCAAAAAGATCATGGATGATTTAGCTTGTACTGTATATAGATAGCAAACATTTGGCTTGTGATTTTTAAAAAGGATCTTGGGGAAATCCATCTCCATTAGGAATGCAAATAGGGAGAATCTGGCTTTTCAGGAACTCTAATGAAATGAACAAAAGGGGTTTCTAAACTTGTAACAAAGGCAGAATCACACCTTCAAGATGTACAAAATGTAGCTCACTGGAACCAATTTGTATGACCACTTTACTAGTAAAAGGTTGCTTGTCTGTGCTGAATGTCATAATTTGGGAACATGGAATATTTTTTCCTCCCAAGGTTCTGGACTTTCAACTCTCATAATACCTTACTATTGGCCATGCAGTGTGGGAACAGATGGGAAATGTAATGTGGAAGGCTCACGCTGGTCTGTTCACTTACAGTGGAACCTTGTATAACGAATGCTTCGTATATCGAAACATTCGTACAACGAAGCATTTTTGCGCTATTGGTAATACCCTGCATAATGATTTTTTTATTATACGGGGTTTCCGTTAAGCGAGGTATACATCGCTTAATAAAATCCCGCATAATGAACATTTTTTCATTATGTGGGGTATCGCTAGTAGCTCTTCGTATAATGAAAACAATCATATAGCGAAGAGCCCCACAGAACGGAGTTTTTCCATTATATGGGGTTCTACTGTATTTTGTTGTTGAAGTTGAGAACAGGTTTTTAAAACTGTTTATATCTGTTGTTCAGATTAGGAGAGTTTTGTGCATTTCTTAAAATTTAGGAAGAGGTTTTTTATGCAAATACAGTATTTTAACAAGATTTGCAGAGGGTCATTGCTTTGGTCAAAGTGTGAAATGGGGAAGGAAACACGTGTTTGTCTAAATGAAGGAACAATTGGCCAGGCCTCACCACTTCATCTGTGATGAAAATTGGAGACAGAGGAAACAACTAGAAGGAACAGATAAAATAGGGGAAGGAAAGGAGACCAGTGGAGGGTAGCCACTCCTACTTTCTGCATCAGTGGGAACCCTTTCATAAGGTTTTCAGATTTTATCTTGATTTAATTAATGAATCCCCTCAATCAGTTGAGCGATGAAGAAAAACAACTACAAAATGGAGGTTTACAGCTGGTGTTCCATCTTAATTTTATATTGCTTTCCAGAGAAAAGAATGTATACATCACTAATTGAGCACAACACATTGTTTCAGGCTTTGGAAAATTATGGTTACTGGTGCAGATACAGAGATTTTCCGTTTTTATCACTTCTGAGACAAAAGAGCTCCATGCACAAGCTTTGTACAGATGGCATCTTAATCAGCTGTTGTTAAGGTTGTCCAAACTATATGGTATATTTGTATCAATTCAGTTTGAGTACAGACACAGGATTTTTAAAGTAATGTTGAGAAACAGTAACCTTTTATAAGAAAAGGAAAAGCAATCACGATGCATTTAAATTTAAGAGAGTTGTTTAAAAACACACAGAGAAGGAAGAAGGATAAATGACACCCAGTGTGAGGGGAATGTGACCACCTGTGTCACACAGCAAAATGAAGCAGGTTGCTTAGGGGAAGACAGATGAAAGCCTGGATGTCTAAATGGTGCAGGGAGACTTTTTCAGGTCTTGGCTCTAGCAATGTGGTGGAAAACTTTGCTCTCACAGAAAACTGCTATGTTCCAGCACTAATAAGGTCATTCAGATTTTGGCACTAGGGTGGAATGGAAAGACAAGATGTAGAACTAAATGGGTATACGGCAAGAGTAAGAGCTGCATGGATGCATTCAATCACAATTCTAAATGAGTGAGAGGGAAGAAAGTCTAGCCATTAACCAACAAATGCTATGCTGCACACATGCAGTTACTTTCCCCTGTGCCTATCCTAGGCAACTGAGCCTGAGCAAACTCAGAATCAAAACACTTCCCAACTTGGGGACACCAGATGTTCTTTGGACTATAAGCTCCCTGAAGCCTTCAGCATGAAGTCCATGTTTCTAGAGTCCCAAGGTTGGTAACCAGTGCTTTAGAAAATTACACAACCAAGTAACCTTTCATAATCTTTTAGGACTGTTTGAGACTGTTGAGAGCTTACCCAGCAGCATAACAAGACTCAGCAAGTCTACAGTATCATAGTAGGAGCTCAGATGTAACTAGTCCAACTCTGAGACCCAAATAAGTCTATGATTTTCTTGGGTTTGGTTTTCTGTGTTAGCAACTGGGAAAGTTAAGTATCTAGTTCTGGGCTACAAGTGATTTAGACGTTAGATACGTCACAATTTTATGAAGTCTGACAGAACAAGAAAAGTATACAAACAACATTATATGGGTGGGGGCCACTGGCTTTCTCTTTTACAGTCATCAAAGTCCCTACTCAGCATCTGAGTACAAATATTAATATTAAAGTCATATAAGAAAGCCACAGAAAGACAATGGTGATTGGCATAATCCTCAAGGCACTGAACTGCAATCTGTGCAACGTTAATCCTAAAGCTCACTTTATATGCAATATGGGCCATAGGTAAACTGCTTACCCAGGCAAGCAAATCACATGTGCTCATTCCCTTTTAAAAGCACTTATATGCACTGGCTCATTTGCATGCAGCATTAGCTTGCCAGCAGTGTACCCTCTTGAGTCACTGAATTACTAATGCTAAACATGCATGGTTTGATGCATGTGCTAAGTGCATTTAAATGTGAGAGGACATAAGTGGAACATTTATATGTTAAGTACTTCAACCATGGCCTGTGTCACCTATAAATTGGACCTAATAACATTGCCAACTTGCAACTTTAGCCATAAAACACCAGTACAGCCTTTTCTAGAATGGGTCAGGCAATGAGAGCTATTGGCTACAATAATCTTCAATAATACTTCTGTTTACTTAGCTAGCATGAAGGATTATGGAGATGAGTTTGCAAGAGCTGACCCTCCAGGTTTATTAAATATTCAGTGAATGTTCTGTATGCATGCTGCTTATTAAACAAAAAAAAAATAGAAAATGCTACAGAATACCATATGTTAAATACATCAAGTAACACTGATTCAGCTCAATTTCTTCTTAATAATTTATTTTAAATCAGTTTATCAGATATCACAATAAGCGAACAATCATACATCATGCTGTCATAAATATTTAGTAACTTGTAAACTGTTAATTTGAATTTTCTTCCCAGCTCTACTGGAGCCAATTCTGTTCATGGTTTTCCCTTGTGAATTCTGAGGTTGATTCTCTTCCTACAGATTGCTCTATCTTGATGATCATGCCATGGTTATGTTTTCCAGAAACATCATACCATATGGATATTCAATAGCAAGAAACTCATGATTTAGACTCATGTTCTCAAATTTCTGCTTCCCTCCCATTACCCATTCTTCCCTCTCACTAGCTTGCTGTATAGCCTACACAAAATCTGCTTTCCTAGGATCACCTGTAAAAACATACACTTAATAATGAGATCAATACCATAATGTTTTAGCCATAGTTTCACAAATAAATTAAGACAAGCTTTGCTGGGATATGCCTCGCACTTTCATATGAAGTCTAGAATAACCTAAAATGCAATAGCATACAAACATGAAGAATACAGTATTGCCAATTAAACATCACTCCCTACACAAAAACTAAAAATGTTTACCAGCTCAGAAATTGCTTGGTATATACTGAGAGACTCCACAACAATACATAATGCAATATTTTCGTTAAAAGCTTCTAGCTCTTTATTTTCAGTAGGTTTTTTCCCCTTTTCAAACCTGTCCTTCCACCCAAAGCTTTCATAAATAAGTGGTACAAATTCCAAACTATGTAAAATATAATTTTAGCAGTATTAAACCCAAGATGTTGTTTGGTGGATATGAGTAAAAAAACAACAACCTCAATACAATTGTCAGGTTAAAACTTTTTTTATACAAGTTCAAATGCACCATCATAAATTGATGGAACCCAGGAAAATAAAAAATTTCTAACTACAGACCTTGAGTCCAAATGATGCATCCTCTGAGGCTAAGACGTCAACCTGAAATTATAAGAAGAAATATCATTTCAAAGGTAGCTCCTTAAGAAAAAGATCCTGAATTCATGAATAATATGTATGCTACAATAAAATATACTATGTTAACACAACATATCTAGTTTTAGGATAGACAAAAACAAGAAAGAAACTAAATGTCCTGTTCACTGAAGAATCCATTTCCAATGAAGTAGTTGTGTCAGTCTGTCTCAGTATGCAAAACAAAAATAAAAACAGAAGGATTGTGGCATTTTAAATGCTAAACAATTTCAGTGAGAGCTTTCAATCCACTTCTTTAGTTACAGGAAGTCCAAAGAACTGGATTGTGATCCATAAAAACTCACACTAAAACAAATTAGTCAGTCTTTATGATGCCACAACAAAGACTCAATAAGATATCCAGGGGCAGGAAAATGTGAATCATAATGGAGAGAAGAAAATGAAGCTTTCTTTCATACCATATTTAAAAAGATACAATGCACGTAATGTGCGGTCCCAAAAGTTAGGCTATACCTCTCTGGATGAGGAGAAGGCCAGATACTAAGCATGGCAGGAACATGGACAGGATTGTGTAGAAGATTGTGTAAAATTTGGGAGGGGTCCTTTGGAAGCAAACTACCCCCACCATGAAGAAAAGAATGAAGACACTTGTGAATAACTACCATGGACATATCCACAAAATGAATTAAAACTGGTGATTCAAATTTGTTGATTCAAATTAATCAAACAGTTTACTACAAAAACCTTGATAGTGAAATTTTAGATTTCACATTTATTTATCATTATTATTTTCATTTATTTCAATAAAGATCAGTAAAGAATATTTTTTTTATTTTAATGATTATTTTCCCCTGCTCTATCCACCAGGCATCTGTTTTACACAAGCAGTAACACTGTACACACATCCATTCCCAACACCCATGTGTAAATAAACACAGACTCTTAATTTTATTAAATACATTTTAGTTCAATCTGCAAAGGAATAAGTGAGAAAAAACCCAATAGAGCGGGAGGCCTCGAAACCGGCTGACTTGCATTGAGGGCAATCTGAAACTGCAATGAAATTTAGAGAGAGTGAAAACCAGTGGTGGGCATCAGCAGGTTCACACCAGTTTGCCAGAACCGGTAGCAGAAATTTTTAGCTGGCCCCGCCCATCCAAGTTTTGAAATAAAGTAGTCCTAATTTTGGTGCAATGCAGGGCTCTCTCCCCCATGCCACACCCAGTGTGGTAGTAATTTTTGGGAGCCCACAACTGGTGAATAAATATTAGGAAGTGGAATGTCCCATATTTGGACCATCAATAGACAATTCTAGGAAATAAAGGAAAGTTTCCTAGAAGAACCGTGATATCATAGACCATACAGTATAAGGACCAAGTTTCAAATATTATTTTAAAAATCAATTTCTTTACAATGAGGCCATGGAAAACACTCAGGACGATTGGAGTTAACCAGATAAAGGCCGGTTCACGTTAAAATAGCTAAAATAATAGTTAAAAGTCATTTCTTTCCTTAAAGTAATTTTTCTAAGCCAAAGGGCGATGGAACCCATTTGGATTGATCCCGATGGACTTGGAGAGATGGTGATCTACTCTAGAGTAGGGCCATGCATGGGTTCACCCTAACCTTACCACCAAGAGTCTTATTCCTTTTAAATTGTTTTCCTCCATAGTGGAGCGGCGTAAATGGCCCCAAACACCACGGTTTAACCCATTATTGGGTTAACAGTATTGAACTACTAGGTGAAGCTGCTTGTTTATTTCTGTCAATAAAAGGATTGCTTTAAAATCACTAAAGTAATGTTTAAAAATAGTAAAGTGAACCCTAGCCTCTTGGATTTTTATTTTAAAGACAGGAAACCTCTCAAGTAATGGAATCCTTCTATCTACAGTTAATAAATTGGAGCAAAGGTTAATTAAATGGACTCTTGGCCACCTCTCGCCTGCTCGTTCCTGCTGACCACCAGTAACCCCGATAATCTGCGTCATGGGATACTCTTATCACGATCTTCCTCTGCATCTTTTGTTTAGGTTTCAAACAGCTTCTAGCAGATGTTTACATGTGTATAACGTATTGAGTATGCTTCCTATTTGCATGACTAGATTACCAGGGGCTAGTTGGAGTAAGGGAAGCGCACATTTCCAACAATGCATGGAGCAACACTTCCTTATTGGAACAATTGGTCCTCTCGCCTCCAATGTACTTCACATTGACTGGCTCCATATCTCATGGATTATCGTCTTGATTTGTCCACCGGCTTCAATCATCGTTACCATTGGCTGCACATTGTGTGTATGGGATTGGAATGTTTGAATGTATTAAGTGATTGCTTCAACTTCTTTACTTCCTTTTTCTTGATTATGTAAACTGTCTTACTTACTTATTAATTTGCATAAATATTGATTTTATGTATCTCGTGATAGACTTCTTTTGTATTTCATTGTAAACTTGTAATGGGACCTTTTGATTTGTGTTAACGAAACCCTTATTCCTCTGTGTGTAAAAATATTATAAAAACCCTTCCCTGCTCTCAGTCAGCAGCATTCATTTCCCAAATTAAACAGGAGGTTCATTTTTCTGGGTGGGACTTTGTTTTATTCAATTTGATATTGCACAAATCAAATTGGAATTACTAAACTCCTCTATTCTTAACCTATAACCTTATTTTGTCCGTGGTTCTTGTTTGTATCTGCCAGTGCAAACTTCCTACATTTTTAAAGTATTTTTCCTCCATCAACCAGCGATCTGCTGATCCGCTGTACCTTACGGTTTTAGGCTAGTGGGTCCTTTTGATCAGGTCTGTGGCATGGCGTGGGTTAGTGAAAATTCAGGTAACAACCTTTTATTGACAAAAATAAACAAGCAGCTTCACCTAGTAGTTCAATACTGTTCAGTACTGAATGTTGCTCAATAGTATTTTTGCTCAGTATCCTTCCAAATTCTTATTTAACAAGACATTTCTGAAAAGATTGCTGAACTGACCACTGGGAGCCCTAAAAATAAGAGGTAATACACAAGGAAGCAGTATGAAGTTCACTACCATTATTCTCTTAAACAATGTTGCTTTCAAGATTCATTCTTCTGAGACTCTCCACTGTTTTGTAAGGTCTTTAGCATACACGTCTTTACTTTTCCTGCCACTTCAGTTTGGAGTGACTCCTCAAAGCAATTCTCCCTTACCTTTTTCCTTTGTGACACCCTTCCTCTAAATTTGGAAGCTTCTTTTATTTTTGTCTCTGGAAGTTTCCAAAACCAATGGCTCCCATTTAGAACACAGCATAGTCTCACACCTCCCAAGTGTCTTATCTTGCCATGTCTTCAAAGAGTAGATTTTTATAAAACCAGAATAGATTTCTGACCACTTTCCAATTTTTAAAGAATAGTGTTGATGCAGCCCACAATAGAACCTGTGATGGAAAACTAATTCCCTGACAATAGCCACACCTGCACTATCACACGTACATACTAGACCTAAAATGTTGATAATAATTTGTGTTCCAGATAGCTTATTCTCTCCCCACAGAAATACTAATTTTCTTCAAGAGTCGTAACATTTTATTTTATTTGGAAAGGAGGCTAAGGGACCACAGAAAGTGGCATTTAGTTCTTTAGCACAGATGGACATATGCCAGTGAAACAGTACTAGTGCCACCACACTTTCCTGAAAAATATCTATTGACACTATGTTCCATTGACAGAGTGGTTGAAGCATGGCTATGTTACATCTAAAATCCCTTCATTTCTTCAAAACATTATGGAAGTGCTGAAATCCTGGTGTGGCTAATTCTTTCCTATTCTAATCAATGGTACACAAACAGGAAGCCCTCTCCTCCACACATAATGGAATGTCCATTATGGGAATGTGTCTCACAAATGGATCTTTACTTGCTTATTCAGGTAAACAGTCAGCAGGGCCACTCTATAAATGGTTATCCCCTTTTCCTTGCTTTATTTAACCAACACAGATGCTCAGACAGAGTTCACCATTTATTCTCTGCCTTTCACACCAAACCAAATAAGCCTTATATACAAAATACTTAAATACACAAAAATGCATAAATACAAATAATAAAAATGGTAAGGAAGAAAAAGCAACCAAATGTGTCTAAGGGAGCAATGTTTCACTGTGTATTGAAATGAAAATGATCCAAAAAGCTTGCTTCTTCAGTCACTAATCAACACGCTACTCTGGTTGGTGGAAGAGGAATTAAAGTGATTGGGAAACGGCGCAAACGCTGACAGAATGGCATTGAGCAAAGCAGCTTTTCCTAATGCATCCTGAAACACAGTGCCACAAATGTTTAACAGCATACAATGGAGACTTAGAGAAGCTCAAAAGAATGCACATACACAGCTGAATTTAAGTAGGCCAAAATATGGAATTGCTAGTGGCCTATGAATCTTAATATGTATGTGCATACAAAGATTTTTTTAGAATCTTGACACACAAATTTCCTGCACAACTAAAGGAATGATGTGTCATCCTAAACACAATTAGAATCATGGAATCATAAAATCATGGAATTGGAAGGGATCTTCAAGACCATCATGTCCAATCTGTTCAATGCAGGAATCCACATCAATGTAAATGTGACAGATAGTTGTCTAACTTTATCTTGAATCTTTCAGTGTTGAAGCACCTGCCTAATTAGTTCCATTATTATATTGCCCTATAAATTAGAAAGTTTTGCCTGATATTCCACTGAAATCTTGCTGCTGTTACTTGAGCCCATTATTATGTGCCCTGCATTCTGGAATGACTGAGAACAGCCCCTACTCCTCTTCTGTATGACACAGTATTTGAAGAATGTAACCACATCTTTCCTCAGTCTTCTTATAGAAATTATATGTACTAGAAGAATACTCTACCAACTTCATGCCAACGTACTACCCAATTTCCTCTTGTGTAATTATGCAAATAATTGCCCCGAGTTAAGAAAAGATTGTAGATATTATAAGTTGCACCTTAAATCACACAACTCCATATACAATAGAAAATATTCATGGTTGTTTCTTATCTTAAAGCAGGAGTTCCCAATCTTTTCAAGCCGGGGGCCAGGTCATGCTCTCTCAGTCAGCTTCAAGGGCCGAATGGCCACTTTGCCCTGCCTGCAATAGCCTGTCCCAACAGCTTCAAAGGGGTGGCCATTTTGTTTCTCAAATGCCCTTGGAGGGGTGGGGGGCCACATGAAATGGCACCGAGGGCTGGATCCGGCCCACAGGCCTTAGATTAGGAACCCGTCTTAAAGCAACACACTTCCATTAAGTTATGCCATTTGTGTTATATCAGCATAAAGTTCGGTTTCACTTACCAGTGATAACTTTCGTTCTTCGAGTATATAGTTTGTGAATACACACTCATGGGTTATGCGCCTGCGCAGAACGGCCGATCGGAGGCTTGAAAAGCTATTGGTCAAAAGTTTTGGCGGTAAGACCGCCCACCGTACCGCCCACCCTGAGGCGCCCGCGCGCCATTTTACCTCAGTTCCATACTTAAGCCAAGCACAGGATAAACCAACTGATCTCATCCGTGCAGCTCAAGAGGGGAGGCAGGGTGGGTAGTGTGTATTCACAAACTATATACTCGAAGAACGAAAGTTATCACTGGTAAGTGAAACCGAACTTTCTCCTTCGTATAGTTTGTGAATCCACACTCATGGGAGATTAGCAAGCTCACACTTACTTGGTCGGTGGGCAGGCGGATGAGATGATCCCACGATGAGCTGAAGAACCCGTAGGTGGACCCGTCAGGGGCGTTGAGTCCGGAGCCCCTTGGTGAGGACGACACGGCCAAGCCTGGCGTCCGCAGTGGCTCTGGTGTCCACCCTGTAGTGCTGGACAAATGTGGAAGGTCTGGACCAGGTGGCAGCCTTACATATGTCCTCAAGCGGTGTGCCCTCCAGAAAGGCAGTGGATGTGGCAACCGCCCTGGTGGAATGCGCCCTGACATGCGGTGGAGGTGGCAGTGAAGCTGACTCGTAGGCCAGGTAGATGGTAGAGGTGATCCATTTGGAGAACCTTTGAGCAGAGATGGGTTCACCCTTGGACTTTCCCCCATAAGCCACAAAGAGGCGTTGTGACTTCCTGAACTCTCTAGTCCTGCTGGTGTAAAACAATAAAGCTCGTTTCACATCCAGCGTGTGCCAAGTCCTTTCTTGGGCGTTAGTGGGGTTCTGGAAGAAGGTTGGCAAGGAGATAGTTTGTGCCATGTGAAACTTGGAGACCACCTTGGGTAGGAAGGTGATGTCCGCTTGGAGGACGACGCGGTCGTTGAAGAACTGGAGAAAAGGTGCGTCTGCTCGCAGGGCAACCAGCTCACCAGCTCGTCGTGCAGACGTGATGGCCACCAGGAATGCCGTCTTCCATGTGAGGAGACGAACATCGGCGGTAGCCATGGGCTCGAAGGGGGTCCTGGTGAGCGCGTTAAGAACGGTGGACAGTGACCATTGAGCCGTCGGTGTCCGGGCCGGCGGAAAAGCGTTCTTTAGTCCCTTGAGGAAGCGCTTTACCGTTTGGTCGCGGAAGGCCCCGGAAGCGGGCGAGCCAGCAGGAGAGTGCGCTACCACTGCTGCGAGATGCACTCGGATGGAGGTGATGCTGAGGCCAGACTCCGCCAGCTGGAGGAGGTAGGTTAAAATGTCCTGCAGTCCCACCTGCGTGGGGGGTGTTTGCCGGGCGGCCAGGAAAGCACAAAAACGCCTGTATTTGGAAGCGTAGGACTTCCTTGTGGAAGGGCGCCGCGCTAGTTCAAGGATCCTGGCCAGTCTGGGGTTATCCTCCACGCGGTGAGGTGGAGGCTGGGCAGGTCCGAATGGTGCAGCTGGCCCTGCTCCATTTGGAGGAGTGTCGGTGATTCCGGCAGTGTGCGATACTGCGACGACATGCGCAACAGTAGCGGAAACCAGGGTTGGCGCGGCCACGCCGGTGCCACCAGAATTGCATTGGCTCTGTGTTGGTGCATCCTGGTGAGTACCTTCTGGACCAGAGGAAACGGAGGAAAGGCATAGAGATAGTCCTGATCCCACCGTTTCATGAAGGCATCGCCCTCGGAGTTCAGTCCGATGCCTGCTCTGGAGCAGTACCTGCTGAGTTTCCTGTTGGACTCCGATGCAAAGAGGTCGATGCTCGGCGTCCCCCAGACCTCGCACAGGGACTGGAACACTCCGTCGTCCAGCTCCCATTCGTGGGTCGTGGAGGTGAGACGGCTCAGGTGATCTGCCAAAACATTCAGCGTGCCCTGAATGTGCACTCCAATCGGGAAAATGTGCCTCTCCAGACACCATTCCCACAACTGTACTGCAAGGTACAGGAGGGTGGTGGACCGTGTTCCTCCCTGCTTGTTGAGGTACGCCACCGCCGTGGTATTGTCCGAGGCCACCTGAACCGCCTTGCCGGTGAGCAGAGTCTCGAAGGAACGTAGAGCCTTCCAAATGGCCAGCAGTTCCAAGTAATTTATGTGGTACACCGTTTCGTGCGGTGTCCAGGTGTCGTTGACCGTGAGAGTCCCGCAAGCAGCGCCCCAGCCGAGGTTGCTCGCGTCGGTCAGTATCTGCAACGAGGGTTGCGGGGGGTAGAAACTCTTCCCCGTGGCCACGTTGAGTGGTGTAGACCACCACAGCAGTTGGTCCCTCAGTTCTGGAGATGGGGTCAACCGTTTGGATTGGCTCTCCCGAAGTGCGTCGAACTCGTGCAGGAGCCACGATTGCAGGGACCTGAATTTCAACTTGGCATGGGGGATCACTGCCGTCGTTGAGGCCATCAGGCCTAGAAGTCTCTGAGGCTTCTTCGCCCGGATGCACGGTTTCGTGCGCAGTTCGCTCACCCCCTGCGCAATGTCCCGTAAGCGTTTCTGGGGGGCGTAGGCTCTCGTAGTAAGCGAGTCGAGTACCGCTCCAATGTACTCGACGCGCTGGGAGGGAGTCAACTTCGACTTGGTGAAGTTGATCCTGAGGCCGAGACTCTCCATGAGGTGAACCGTGTATTGTGTGTCCCGAACGGCCGACGGTTTGGTGGGGGAGACGATCAACCAATCGTCGATGTACGGGAAGACCCTGATGCCCCGTTGGCGGAGGAATGCAGCCACCGGAGCCATGCATTTGGTGAAGACCCGCGGTGCCGTGGCCAGACCGAACGGTAGGCATCGGTACTGGTACACGGAATGGTCGATACGGAAGCGGAGAAACCGTCTGTGTTCCTCGAGGATGGAGACGTGGAAGTAGGCATCCTTGAGGTCTATGACTGTGAACCAGTCCCCTTTGTTGATGAGGGGGAGGACGGTCTGTAGGGTCACCATCCGGAACTTCCTGGTGTGGATGCATTTGTTCAGGCGGCGTAGGTCCAGGATAGGGCGAAGGCCTCCGTCCTTCTTCTGGACCACGAAGTACCTCGAGTAGAAGCCGTTGTCCCAGTCGGACGGTGCTACCCGCTCGATGGCTCCCTTGGAGAGAAGGGTTGCTATTTCTTCCTCCAAATGGGGGGACGAGGTGGTGAGACGATGTTTTCCTACTCGAGGCACCCGCACGAACTCGATGGCGTAGCCAGAGGACAAGATCTTTAAGACCCACTGGTCGTCCGTGATGCCCGACCATGCCTGGAGGAAGTTCCGGAGGGGGAGGTACGGGATGTGGAGCGAGAGAGACTCGGCCGTTGCAGCTTCAAACGCGGGGCTTGGGCCTCGCGGTCGAACGCTTGTCCTGTCCATAGGGCCGGTAGCGGGGTTTGTGCTGTCGCCGCTGTTTATAGGAGCTGGATCTAGGCTGCTCCGTCGGTCCCTGCTGCTGTGGGTTGCCCTGGAACCGCCGTGTGAAGGGCTGGAACCTCGGCCTGGTGGAAGTTGCCGGCGTGGTGAGCCCCAGGAACTTCGCCGTGGAACTGGTCTGGCGCATCTCATTCAGGGCCTTATCGGTGTCCTGACCGAAGAGGCCCTGCCCGTCGAAGGGAAACTCCTCGATGAGCTTTTTCATAGCGTCATCGAGGGAGGTGTCCCTGAGCCAAGCATGGCGACGGAGGTAGATTGCGGAGGCCATGTCTTTTGCCGCATAATCGTTGATATGCCGGGCAGTGCGCATCAGCTGCTCGGCGACGAAGTCCCCCTCGGTGGCCAGCGCGTCAATCCTCTTCTGGGCATCGGCGGGCAGTTTAGCCGTCTCAACCTTCACCTGCTCCCAGAGGTGAGATTGGTACAGGCCCATGGCGGCCGAATAGTTTGCGGCCCGAAAGAATAGGGAGCCGGTGGCGTAAAACTTACGCCCCACCGCGTCCAGTTTCTTTCCCTCCGGCGTCGACGGGACCGGGAATCCGCTGGTGGCCGTCCTATGCTGGAAGGCCTTGACCACCAGGGAATTCGGCAGGGGGTGCGCCTGCAAGAACTCGACGTTCTCGTCCAGGACCCGGTACATGCTGTCGAGCCTGGACGAAACGGAGTGTGCCGCCAAAGGTTTCTTCCACGTCGCCCTCGCCGTGGTCATCATGGAGGGGAGCATGGTTATGTGGACCGGCCGCACAGCACGCCTGTCGAGCTTCGCGGTCATCTGATCCTCACCCTCCAACGGCGGTTGGTCGACCTTCAGGTTGAGGGCGGTGCCGAGCCTCGTGAGCATGGCGGTCAGTGAGCGCTGGTCCTCACCACGCGGTGGGTCCACTGAGCCGATGGCCTGTTCCGGCATGCGCTCGGCGTCGACGTCTCCCTCGTCCTCCTCCGACGACGAGCTGGACTCATCGGAGGACGAGGGAGGCAGTCTTTCGTCCACGTCCGGACCGCGCCAGTACGGCCTGGGCGGGCCGGCGGGATGGGCGTCCACCGCATCAACGTCCGGACCACACCATGACGGGTTGGGTGGGCCGGCGGAGCGGGCACTCGACCCACGGGAGGTCGGTGGGGCCGCGGCAGAGCCGGGATGCCCGGGGCTTGCGGTGGTCGGAACCGGAGCCGCAGAGGCCGCAGGCGTGGAGGTCTGGAACCTG
Organism: Bradypodion pumilum; assembly: GCA_035047305.1. NCBI lineage: Eukaryota > Metazoa > Chordata > Lepidosauria > Squamata > Chamaeleonidae > Bradypodion > Bradypodion pumilum. Next base: position 98,907,688 of record JAWDJD010000001.1, read on the forward strand.
GTCGCAAACGACGCCATGACCTGGAACATCTCTCGGACGAGGGCCATCTGAGACGCGTCCGAGTCCGCTGGCGGTGGAGCTCCGGTGGCCGGCGGGATGGTGGCCCACGAAACGGTGGGAGCCGAAACGGTGGCCGGCGTCGGTGTCGGCGAAACGGTCGTCGGAACGGTGACGACCGCCTCGTCCGTCGGCGTCCTGGGCCGTGGAGAGACGGAGGCCTGCCTCGGCGAGGAATTTCTGCCCCGAGGAGGAGAGGAGAGCACCTGAGGTGGGCGAGCTGGAGCCCCAGCCCTGCGTCCTTTCTCAGGTGACCCGGAAGACGACCGTCCTCCCCAGATGGAGGATCCCGGAGAAGGACATCGGGCAGTCGAGAACGGCGGCGAAGGCCCGGGAGAGGCGGGTGTGCGCGGAGTGGGGGGAAGCGACCGTCTCTTCTCCGACCCACGCTTGCGCTTCTTCTCACCGTTCTTGTCCTTCTTCTTCTTCTTCCTCATCGGAAGCACGGAGGAAGAGGCCGGCGGTGGTTGAGCGGCAGCGGCGGCCGTGGAGGCGGACGCGGCGGGAGCCAGAGCGAGCTCCATCAGGTGAGCCTTGAGGCGATTGCTTCGGTTCTGCACCGCGAGGCGCGTAAACTTTTTGCAATGCGGGCAAGAATGGCTCTGATGCGACTCTCCCAAACAAAAAAGGCACAGGCTGTGTCCGTCGGAAGCCGGAAACTTCTTAAGGCAAGCCGTGCACTGTTTAAACGCTGCAGCCATCAACCGCGGAAAAAATTCTTCCAGTGGAAGTTTCTGGAGACGAGTACCCCGAAGGGCCGACCAGCCGCCACCCCCTTGAGGGGGGAGACGGTGATCGATGCGAAAAATTGGCTACTGAATCCACTCAAGAGAAGAGACAGAGCCGGGGTGGCGATCCTGCCCGGAGGACAAGATCACCGAGAAAAATTGTTAAGATTTGCCAAAAAGACTTTCCCTCAGAAGGGCGAAAAAATTGAGGAAGCTCTCAACGATCGTCCTGCTGCTACGGCGGAAAGAAGAGAACTGAGGTAAAATGGCGCGCGGGCGCCTCAGGGTGGGCGGTACGGTGGGCGGTCTTACCGCCAAAACTTTTGACCAATAGCTTTTCAAGCCTCCGATCGGCCGTTCTGCGCAGGCGCATAACCCATGAGTGTGGATTCACAAACTATACGAAGGAGAACTAGGCAAAAGGTTTTTAATTCCTAAGCAAGTATATTCAGGAATGTACTCTGATGTCCACATGTGTACTCGAGTATACAATGTGGCAGAATTTCAACTCATAAGCAATCCAGGTAATAAATATGATAGCTAAATTCTGAAATTCTATAAATAGAGAAATATATGACTCTTGAACCCAAGATGCACAATATTCATGCTCCTGAAGCCTGATGTGCAGCACCCCTTCCAGCCATCTTCCCCACTGCTCCATCACTTTCTTTCAAAAGAATGGCAGCTTGGAAGGAATGATGCTGAAAATATTCCTCCCTCCAGAAGGTTGCTGGGGAGGGGGTGGGGAGAACACTAAAGCCTTTTCCTCCCCTCAGTGATCCAGAAGAATTGATGTGCCACCTTTGAAAATCATTGACAGGCTGCATCAGCAAAGCCAAACATACACTTGAGAAAACAGATTCATAAATTAAAACAGTTCCAACTGAAGTTATAAGGACAGTAAGTACTTCCTTACTCTGAGAGACATAAGTAAGTTAAAGCCTTAGAAAGAAAAAAGTATCATAGGCAGATTTAAAATCAATAATTATGCTTGACTCTAGACAACTAATCTACTTGGAGCAAAGGGACTCATTAATAATAATAAAGTCTACAGGCAGAAATTTAATTGGTAATACATTGATGGAGAACGCAGTACAAAAACATGTTTTGATGCTACATCACCAGAAGACTACACATAGTCCACATGTGCAATGATACAAAACCTGTTAAATTAAAACAGATCTCTTTCAGATCTCCTACTGCCAGACCATAGAACAAAAGTAAGATGAGGAACTGTAACATCAGAGAATTAAGATCTGATATGTTCTACCTACTAAATGTTTATCTTCTTTCACAACTTGAAATACTTCATGGTAGGCTTGCAAATTAAACTAAAACACTGCCATGATGTTACCACAATAGATGACATTTCTAATTACAAAAGTTGTATAGAATAGCACTGCTATTTACAATTCTGTTTTTTCAAGCAGAAATCGAAGAGTAACTGAGAAGCATTTAAATTCAGCCCTCTGGTAGCATTATTTCATTTTATGTAAAGCATAGGCCAATAAAATACCAATATCAATTAGTAGAAAAGATTCTCTACCCCCAAACTTTCCTTAGCGCATGTTTATGTTATTTCCTATTCACTTTAATTTTCTCCTCTCTGGTAAGGATATTTGAGTATTTGTGGCAGCACAGTGACAAAATCATACAGAATAAGCTCTGCTCAGATATTAGGTAAGGCTACAGTATCATGCAAAGATTGCAAGAACTGCTTTTCTCAAGTATCTGCAGCCTTGCCTGCAAGGAATCCCCCTCTAGCGGAAATAGGTGGGTACTTCAGACAGAAGGGCACCACTCTAAATCATTCAGTGACTGAGGTGGCTTAGTGGTTAAGATGCTGATCGGTGTTGGATGCCTGAGTGCTGCATGACGGATCTTGGGGACAGGAAAGAAGCCTAATTTGGGTATCTCCTGAGCGGAGTTTCTCCAACAAAAATATTTTCAACCCAGAGTAATTTCTGACATAAAATTTATTTTATTTAATGGCTTGTCACTGACAAAGTTTGGTTTATCAACTGCGGGTAACATAACACTAAATAGAGAGAACCAGCAGCTATGTTCATGCTACAAAGTTGTGAGCATACTTAGTTGTTAATAATGCAATCTAATAATGCAAACCTTTGAATTACACACACACGTGTGTGTGTGTGTGTGTGTGGGCACATGCGTGTGCACGCATGCACACACACATGTCTACTTCCAGTTAAAGCTGTTAGATACAGATGAGACTTCCTACTAAATAAGGCAAAAGAAGAAAAACAGAAGACTGAAATAAAATACAGAATTACAAGTATTAATGAAGAACTGGCATTAGAATTAAAACAATGAATGAAAGGATAAAAACATTTTCTTCACTATCTAAATATCAAGTTCAAAATTAAAGTTAGACAAACAAAAATTATCATTCATCTAAGTGTCTTTTGCCCCATTCCATTTGTTTAGAACAAAATACTTCAACATTTCTTCAGTAGCGCAGAGTGCATGCTTCACATGTGGGAAGATTACAGACTCAATCCCTAAGCAAGGAGGAATCCTGCCTGTAATCCTGGAGACCTGTGGCTAGTTAGTACCGATAATGACTGGACCTGATGGGTCAGCCTGTCTGATGTGCTATAAGGCAGATTCCTATGTTCCTGTGAGATTTGTTTGTTTTTTGGAAAATGGAAGGTTAGAATGCTAATTGGCAGAACTTTTCAGAAGGAAATACTGAGCAGAACAATTTCCCCACAAAATGGAGAAACAGCACTCACATTGCCCTGCTGATCATCTAATTTTCCACATTTCACACAATAAATGCAAATACTGTATATGATTTGATATGATGAATGTTAAAACTCAAACTGGTAACAGCATTCTGTACAGATACAGAGAATGAGCAATATCAGGAAATGCTTCCTGGTTATTTTTATTTTAGAGAAATCTTTGAAACTCTTTTCTTTACTTAAAATACAAATAATTCGGAATTCCTCCTAATGATTAATGTACTACTAATATATGCCATAATAAGCCTAAAGTGATTTAATTGGTCTCCTTTTATAATAATGCACTGCTCAGACCCAGCCCCTGAATTGTATTATTGTTTTCATTCATTAATTCAAGTTGCATAACTTTTACTTACATTTTACCGCAAAAGCAGAAACACTAAAAATATTAACAAGCAGAATTGAGGGTATGCTGAAATCTTCTCTGCCTTCTCATGCCCTGCTTTGTCCTTCATTCTTGTTTTATCTATTCATTCTTCTTAAACGTTCACATTTTTACCACAAAGCATTCTGACTGTATTTTTTCTTTCTGCTATGCTATGGGACAAAAGCTATAACATTTTGGGGGCAAACCCAGAATTCAGGAACAGCTGATATCCTTAGAAAACCTATCAGGAGTGGTAATAAGACATGGAGAGATGAAGACCAACCAGCAAAACAGAAACATGTCCATAAGGAAATGTCATCAAATAACACTCCTCTCAAAGCACACAAAGAGCATAAATCAGTGTGCATGAACATGATACTATGATCCACACAAGCAGATTGTCAAGTGGAACAAAGCAGAACAAAAACATCTGGAAAGCAACAATTTTTGTTTTACTTTAACTCTGTTCACACTACTGTCACCCTTGCATCCTACAGCCACTGGAATGGAATACTAGTATCAAGAGTGCAAGGAAAACTGAACAAAATTTTAGCATGTATGGTCCCAAAGCTGCCATAACAACCATAATGATCCTTTTGCTAAAATGCTTCCCTTTCCAATGCTGGAGTAGCATGTCTACCTGCTCTACATCTGGCTGTAGAGCGGGGTTTTGACTGCAACTTTTATTAGCCTTTAGTTACAATTTTTGAACTTCTTTTTTAAAAAAACACCATGTAGCAGTAAAAGCAGGTATAAATGAAGGATAGCACCACACATCACAATGTTACTACTTGATACTGTAATGTATACAACAAAGGATTTGAACTGTGCTATCAAATTGCCTTCAATTTATGAACCACTGACCTCAAATGTCCTATCATTCCAACAAAGGATACTTAATTCAAAATACTTCTCCAAAAGTGCACATCACTCTCATGTGTCACCTCTATCTTCCCAATTCATTTTGACTAGGAAATAAGAAAATGTGCACTCTTCTACAATTCTGTCCATAGTCCCTATTCTCTTTGACTTTTCTCCTTGTATCAGTTTATAACATCCCACAGATTTCAATATTGTTTGTATTGAACTGATACTCCAGATTATTCTTTCAGTCTTCTGATTTATATTTCAAATTGTTCATCAAATTTTATTTATATCCCACCCCAATTAGTGCATGCTTAGTTGATATTTCAAATTGAATTCACCATTACTGTCTGAAACTTGACGTGGCTGAGACTGAGTTGCTTATATCCCCCCCCCTCCCCAAGAAGTTTTTCTCTGCTCATGTTTTCTGTATCTATTGACAATGTTATTATCCACCACATGAAACATACACACAGTAAGTTTGGTTCACCTCTTTCTTTTCTTCCTCATATTTAGGCTATTGTTAAGACTTGATTTTAAGAAGAATATATTTTCCTGTATTTTTCTGTGAAGAATTTATCCATTCCTTGCTTATTTTTATTTTTGACTACAGTAACCTTCTTCTGGTTGGTTTTCCAAAAAAAAACAAAAACAAAAAACAAATCTCGTTAACCTTCTTGTCTTTCTTCAGAAGTTGTCAGAAATTTTTTTAAAAATCACCTGTCATTTGGCTTATATTACCATGAGTTTGAAGACTTTTAACTGGATTTATGTCAATTTCAGGCCTCTCAATAAGCTTCCTCCTAATGTGGGAGTAATTGTAATAGTCATAATAATAACAATTTATTATACAGTAAAACAGATAGCATACAGTTCATACTATTGTTTTTTTATGGCTTTGTTCTTTGTAATCCCATTAAATAAAAACAAGTTTATTTGTCTTTAAAATCCTAAACCAACTAATATAGATATTGTTAAACTTTTTTTTATTAAAAAAAACACTATTGTTGCCTGCATTAGAAATTTGCTCTACACACTTTAGAGAAGGGAATGTGGACTTGATTAAGAACTCAAAAATACTCTTATGAAAATTTTATTAACCCTATTTGGGAGTTATGGAGCATAATTCTTAGGAAAGCAAGGCTACCTGCTAGATTTTAGTTCATTTGTGTTTCAGATTGAGATCTGATTTTGAAATTAAAGTATATGAACACAGAAGTATTAAAACAAATATTCCAGTGGCAAGTAGGATAACCCTTTCTCAAGCTCTTGCTAGTCATTAGAGCTCTACAGCGTTAAACAAATATCAATGCAGCAATTTACCAATTGTGGACAATCGTCTGTGGCTAGAAACTTGTGTTTGAAGTCTTAAACTCTAATCCTTTGCCAGTCATAGAATTCCCTGAATGGCCTTTAGCAAATCATTATTTCACAATTACTGTGATGGCAGATTATATATAGCCATTATATATAGACTGCCACAACAAAAGTGTAAAATAGCAAGTTACAATCTGTTTACCATTTACTAATACTGTACTGCACATAGCTATAGAGTTCACTTTTTGATAATTATTTATAGAAATGTACGAATACCGAACACTTCAATGGTATGCGCTAGCAAAGAGCACAAGACTTTGATTGCATAAAAACTTCAGTCAGATGGGGAAAATGATCTAAAAAGAAGTTTACTCTAATAGGGAATTGAAGGTAAAAGTCTTTTCTGTCTGCAAAACAGATTTATGTTTTTGCAAAATATTTGAAATAGTAATGTAGAGTTTAAAAGATTATACAGAATAGTGATCAATGTATGTGTTTAGAAATCGTGTTAAAAAACAGGTAAACATTTATTTTTAAATGGCTTTCTAAATGTTTAGGTCATATGTGTATGTTCTTAGATGTCAACAAGAGAAATGGATACAAACAAGTGGCATTTAACAACAGTTTAGGCAAGTACATAGTTGTTTTAGCAAGCTTGGGTCCTTGAGCTGTTGTGCTCTTTCTATATGTTAATAAGGAGAATAAGGAGCATTAACAACTAGGGAGTGTAGAAAGAAGACAACCAGAGTAAAAAAAAAAGATTGATTTGAATCAATCACCCAAGAGAAATACTTGATTTAAATAATTGATTTAAGTTGGGTTTCCTGTCTTCTAATTAATATATTTCTTGGAGAAGCATGCTTACCGATTAGTTGCTGTAAAAATTAATACATATTTTACAAAATCACATTGTGCAACTTTGTGATGGGCACTGAAAGCATTTAGAGTAATTCTAATCACCTGTTTTTTGGGGTTCAAAACCTCCCTAGATCTTCCTTTTGGCTTGGGGAAGCCTTTGAGAGCCTCAGGACATTTGGGGAGGAGTTTTTAATAGTAAAGATTCACAGCTCCCCCGGTGGCTTAGTGGTTAAGGTGATGAGCTGAAGACTGGAAGGTTGGGTTTCGATACCCGAGAGCTGCACTTGAGGACATGAAAGGAGCCTTATTCAGGCATCCCCTAAAAATCCTTTCAACCTAAAATAATCTCTGGATTACCACCTCAAGGATCAGGATCCCCTCTACCACATCCTGAGGCTTCCAAAGACTTCCCTAAAATAAAATGGAGCCTTAGGGAGCTCAGAAACCAAAATGACAGAGATAGGAAGTTTTTAATTATTTTAAATTAAATGTTTCCCATGCCCAGTGGTGGTGAACCTATGGCACACGTGCCAGAGGTGGCACTCAGAACCCTCTCTGTGGGCACCCATGCAGTCACCCCAGCACAGAGTTTGTCCCTGCCCCTCTGCCTAGCAGCCCAATGGGCGCGTTTTCTTCCTCCCCTGTTGCTGTGTTGGCACTTTGCAATAAACAAGTGTGTTTTGGGTTGCAGTTTGGGCACTCAGTCTCTAAAAGGTTCGCTATCACTGCCCTAACCCAATCCTGGTTATGGCCCACAAAGTTTTGCCAATAGGACTTTACCTTCACCCTTTTTGTTTATATACACATGAAGTCTCTTTGGAAGCCCTTTATCTTTAGTCAGAACTGTTGACTTTAATAGGATCCCCAGGTTTCTGCACACAGGGTTTTACTTAATTTCCAAAAGAAAAACTGTATATTTGGACAAAAAATAATTTCACCATGAGAGTTAAATAAATCTTCATACTATTTGGATTAAAAATACTAAGATAAATAATTTGCACATGTTATATTTAATACAATGCATGGCAATTTCCAACATTTTTCTGTAAGATGCTTTTGTTTAACACTGAAAAATAACCTCAACAGTTTACGGTAGACATCATAGCAAATCATGTTTAACTTCAAAAAATAAATAAAAATAAAACACATCCTGGCTAAGGTCACCATGTGAAGCCAGCCCTCACTTTATTGGCTACTTTGGATGTAACAATAACAAGCCAGGAGTGAGAAGTGGAACTGTGCAGTCCTCTTTGATATTGCATGACATTCAGTACTTTAATTATAGTTAAAGTAAAATGTTGCCCCCCCCCCAAACACACACACAAGGCTCGTTGCCTTGTCATGGTGAGGAGGCTTGTGTGGTTCGATGAGGCATGAAAATCCCATGGACAGTATCAAAAGTCTAAACGATATACAGTACCGGAAGATGAGCTCCTCAGGTCGGAAGGTATCCAAACTGCTACTGGGGAAGAGAGGGGGAGCTCATCTTCCGGTATATCGTTTAGCCTTTTGATACTGTCCATGGGATTTTCTTGCCTCATCAAACCACACAAATAGCCCCAGAAAGAATGAAACAACATATACATGACAGAGATGCTTCGTAAGATATAAACAAACAAATAGTTGATAAATAGTGGCCTACACATGAACATATGACATTAAGGCACAGGCTCAGACAGGAGCCACAGATTGTGTACTATAGTGTGAAAAACAGCAGCACTGGGGATCTTTGCAGAAAGAAATGCCCTTTAGTTTGTTTCCTTACATAAGTTAAAAAAATCTATAAACATAACAAAAGTGTAAACACTTCACAATGTACTCTAGACACTTTCCCAAGCTCCTCCTCAACTGAATCTGTGTTCCAATTATGAAGTCTGCATAAACTCTGTAGTTTAGGCGGAAACATTGAAGACTGAGTTAAGACCAGGCAGCTCATTTTACAAGGGCTTTGAGGAAAGACTGAAGGTGCACACTCAAAGGTGAAAGGCTGCTGCTTTAATCTCTGACTATCTAGCCTTGGCAGATCTTTTCCAACACTTTCATGTTTTCTAGACACCATTTCATGCATACAAATGTACAGCACATGAGAGGTTTTCCCCCAATATAAAAAGGTACTTCTTTCAAATGAGGACTGTGTGCTTCAAAGCAAATGGAAGCTAGTCATTGATAACCTTTACTGTACTAGACCTTTCCAAGGAATATACAAATAGCTGTCTTCTTTTTAACATTTTGCATGCCAAGTAACTTTATTCTCCCAGCAGGTAAACTTAACATGCTTCTACATACAATATATAAACAGGAAATATTTGCTTAATTAACTGGACTGTATTCAATCAGACCTTAGACTATGCTACAGGACCTGACAATATGCTACAGGAACTGACATGGTACTGCTAAGACAACAATTTTATATCTATAAAATAACGTAATGACTGGTAGTGTCATTTTGCATATAACAAGTAATATTTACCCATTTCTTCTAAAACTGTATTGGGACCAGCAGCAGGTTTTAAACCATTTTTGTATAGTGCTGTAAAAATTTATTTAAAAGGTAGTATGTTAGTAATGTCTCACTTAAAAAGCAAGACACAATACTTGTCACTCATAATTTGCCTTAAAAAAAACCACATATCCAGATCTAACAGATCTGCATTACAGCCGGAAAAATCTATCATTGCATAGTACTCTTCTTGAGGAGTCACAAAAAACTGAAACCCAGATTCTAGTACTTGTTTGGGCAGAATTTAGCAGACTAAAACATATTACTGCTAACATGACCTACATGTGAAGAATGTCTTACCTTTACTTTGATGCAATTCAAACTGCTATCCAAAGAACTATATTACTAAACTTGGCAATGAATCCTCTTTCTTTCTATATATAATGTTTATCTGTGGTAAAATACATTACACAGACAACACAGCCGGTATAATATTGTTTTAAAAGACCTGCTAAAAACACAATCATCGAGTAGCCAGGTTTCCTCACAAAACATAAACCTAAAGTGTATTTTTTCCGAGTTCAATCTGTCAAAGTTAGATTTAATTTCTCCTGCCTTTAAAATCTATAACCAATCAAGTAGTTATTTCTTCTACAAGAGACGTACTTGACAGCACTGATCTCAGACTTACTGTTACCAGTGGGTGTCAGCCTAGCAGTACAATAATGATATGGGGGAAGGGAAGAACAAATTACAAAGTTTCCCCAAAAATAAAATCCACAGACTACACTTTTCATCAATTGAAGGCATGAATGTGCTTACATTTTGTAACATTCTACTTCATTATTACTGCATTTTTGGAGATATTTAATCCCACACATAGACCTCCCATACATTTAACAACAAAGTGTGAGATTGCCTCTTGAATTAAAAATTCACAATTTTAGGGGGCTCTATGGATACTAACTTAATCTATGCCAATTTAGGTAGTATTTCCAAAGTATTTCCATATATTCCTCTGTAATTCTCTATTCCAAATGCACAGAAAGCCTAGGCTTCCCTGTTAAAAACAAACAAATAAAATTGAGTTCCTCATCAGCAGAAAACCTGCCTGTGATAACAAAAAAGGTTCTGCCAAAATCTGTTGTCACAGATATATAATTCACTTTTTGCTTTTAGTATAATAGAAATAAACAAGCATAAAACATACATCTAGTTTCAACTCCAAGATTAGATGTGAAATGAGTGTTTTTGAAGCTTTGCAATTCTGTCTCAGATGTTTCAGAAAATATTAAAAACAGTCTTACAATATATGCCCATGATGGCGAACCTTGGCATTCCAGATGTTCTTGGATTTCAATTCCCAGAAGCCCCCATACGGGCGTGTTTTATTTCCGTTTCCAGGAACAAAGAGGGCGGTGTGGGCTGGATGAATCTCAGTAAACCCATTCATGTGGATTCACGGGGGTTCCTGGGAATTGAAGTCCAATTTCAAGAACAGCTGGAGTGCCAAGGTTCGCCATCATGGTTCTAGACCATCCCATAGTGCTTAGTGCACACTCTGGGTGGTTCACAAGTTAATTAGCATTTTGCACCTCAACATGCCGGAGACTCATTTCATTGACATCAGAAGAATGGAAGAGGGGGAGTCATCCTTGATCCCTGGTCAGGATTGAACTCACAACCTTCTGGTTGCAGTACAACAGTTTAGTCACTGCACCACCAGGGCTTTGTGTGCACTTACATGAGCCTGGTGCCCTCCAGATATGTTGGCCTTTCGTCACTCCTCCTCATCAATCAGCCAGCCTGCTGGCAGGAAGGATAGGAGCCAAACCCCTAATCTAGTGATGGTGAACCTTGGCACTCCAGCTGTACTTGGACTTCAATTCCCAGAAGCCCAAATCTCCAAATCCGCATAAATGGGTTTACTGGCACTCCAGCTGTTCTTGAACTTCAATTCCCAGAAAACCCATTAGTGTGGATTCATAGAGACTTGGGCTTCTGGGAATTGAAATTCAAGAGCAGCTGGAGTGCCAAGGTTCGCCATCACTGGTATATGCATTCATAACTTCTGTATGTTAATGACCAAGATGAAACCATTTTTAATATCTGTAGCTTTCTCTGGCTTTGCAATCAACAATAGCAAATACTAAATAGTAACATGAAAGTGCTTATCAATTCTTGAACATATTACTGAAGTTCACATTTCTTCTCACACCAGCCCTCCAAGGTAGATTAAAATTAGTGCCATTTGTACTGACAGGGAGTGAAGGACATAAAATGTGATTAGCTCAGCTTCTTCTTTCATGTCTAGGTCAGACTTCAAACTGCCAAAGCGAAGCCATTCATTCCATATGTGCTTAGACTTAACATATGAACAGTTTCCTAAATTCACATTCATAACTCCGTGAATAAATCACAGTTAAAGCTCTTTCCTATTACTAATTACAGGTGCTTACTATTCATAGGAGGCTGACTGAAGAAAATATAAAACACATCTGAAAATGAAAACATTGTGGCCAGTGTATTACACTCTCAAGATTTTAATGAGAAGTGGAATTAAAATGTGTGAGGTCTAATTTGTGGCAATCAACCTTGTCTTGCAGACAACGACTTATTCCTCTGGATCCATGTTACGTTTATTTAGGGGGGGGGGCAGGTGTACATTTTTGGGAGATTAAAAGAAGGGAAACAATAAAACAGGCTGCATTTAATCTCTTGAAAAACAAGAGACAGCAGGAAAGAATGAGACAGAAAAGGGGTGGTGGTTGTGGGGTGGTGGTGGAGAAAGTTTGCAAGCATAGACAGAGCTCTGCTTTTACAAGACACAAAAATGCCCTGAGTCGGTTTTCCCGCCAGTCAAGGTTGATGAGGCTGCACTTGGCTCAGCATAGCAGCTATTAAGCAAATGGAACCAAAGAGCCTCAGCACAGTAACTGCCATAGTGCGCTCTGCTCCCACAGCTGCTCTGGAGCCTAGAAACCAACCAATGGCAGGCGGCCTCCCCCCCCCCGCAACGCAGAGCAAGCAGGCCTGTTTTTGTCTGCTTCAGCATTAGCGCTCCAGTGCTCTCCTCAGCCAGCCAGCCTCCCTTTCTCCTCCTCCCCCCATCTTATTTTCCATCCTCTTTCAACCATCATCCACTCATTTTAATTACGCAGAACGAGTTGCAACTCATCCGCCTGGAAGTTATATTTAAAAAGAGGAGGGGGAAGGGAGAGAGGAAAGAAGACTCAAAAGAGGGTGGAAAGAGGAAGGGGGGGACACCACACAGATGAGGGCGGATTTGTGTGCTTGAAGATGGCACGGATAAACAACGCTTCTTGCCTAGCAGTACATTTTAAAGCAACGTTTTATTCAAGCATCCTCCATTGTCAGCAGGAACTTTTCAAAACAAAATTCCCCTCCGTGTTTGCCTTTCTCCCAGTCTCTGTTTCCCTCCTGAACGGGAAGGATTTCTTTTCAAATGTGGTGCGCACATTTTATATATACAAGAGGAAGAGAAACTAACAAAAGTGAAGCAAAAAACAAAACATGCTGCAACTCAGTAATGCCTGTGAGGCAAGCACAAAGATAGGGAGATGTGGGGGTGTGCATCAGCTGCTGTTGTTTTTATATGTGCAACTCCCTGATTTATAGAGGGTTAAACTTAAAAGCAAGCCTTAACCCTATTGCAGCAAACAATAATTAAAGGGAAAACTGAGAGGAGGTGGAAAGAGGCTCAAGGGGGAAGGGAGGCCTTTAAGAAAAAGAGAAATGGCCTGCCATTTGCATTGGCCCCATCCTCTGAGGGGAGGATATGTGCCCTCAGCACGCAATCCTTCTCAGCATTTATATGGGTTTACAAAGGCACATCTGTGCGTGTTGGAGGGCCAGCCTGACGTGTTTTCTGCTAGCAGCAGCTGCGGTTTCTGAGGAAACAAGGCTGATTTTCTAGTCAGGCTGGACGATTTCCCCCCCTCCCAAAGCCTACGTGTGGGGGTGGGGGGATATATAGCAGAGAAGGAAGGAGGGGAAGGGAGAGGAGAAGAAAGCGCAGCAATAAAAACACACACATCTCCAGAGCTCTGGGAGGTGGGGCAGGGCAGAAGAGACTGCTGGGAATTTTCTAGTGCTGGCCTTCTCAGCATAGTTCTCCGGTGTTGCAATCCCCATTATTTATTTCTGAAGGTTAAAAGCTCAACTTCTGCAATGGACAGGCTGCTTTTGCATGTACACACAATTCCCTGCCCATTGATAGTTCAGATGATCAGAAGACTCCTCACATTTGACTGTAAAGACCTTGCTGCATTATTTTTGTGTACGTTAAACCCCTTAATCCATCCCCTTTTGCTTCCCTTCCAGCTCACTTTCTTGAAGCCCACACACAATGTGCTTCTCTGAGCTGGGTCAGCTACTTGAAAATATGTTTCCTCTATAATTCACAAGATAGCTCTGTTAACATGAAAACATTCGTATCCAAGGGGAAAGTGCTCGAAGGTACAAATATGTTTTCCTTTCTCCTTCATATTGCAAAAGTCCCCCCTCCCTCTTTCAAAACAGCCTAGCAACCAATGAAAACAGGCAAAGTATCATGCTGATGAATGATTAACTCTAGAGCAGAGCTGACACAGAACAAGATGCAGGGAGGAAGGGCTTGGGCAAGCAAGAGGGGAAAGCTATGCACATTCCCTGGAAGAGAAGGGGCCCTTTTAAGGAGGCCCCGGCGACACAACAGGCTATTGCAATTTTCAGCTCTCACTAAATTACCCATAGCTCTTCAGACTCGAACCAGGAATTACAGCTTTTACAGTTTATTGTTATTTATTTATTAGTTCAAATTTATACTGCCGCCCACTCGCTGTAGCGAGTTTCAATTTCAGTTGGGTTGTTAACAGCTGTCAACTCTTGAAATAAGGTGGTTTTTATCTAAGAAGGAGTAAGTTAGGAGAATGGCTCCCATATACCTTTTCCAAAAGATGATATGGCCGAGTTAGGGTTCACAGTGTTCAAGACCAGAGACTTTCTGATTAGCATGGCTTTTGACTTTATCTGCTACCTGCTGCATAATAATAAAGTATTATTATTATTATTATTATTATTATTATTATTATTATTATTATTATTATTATTATTATTATTATTATTATTATTATTATTATTATTATTATTATTATTATTATCACCACCACCTCCCTCAGAATTCCCCACTCTTTCTGAACTAAGCTGCAATCCTCATAATAGCTGGTGGAGGTGATTTCTTCAATAATAATTTGTTGCAAACTACTCATGTTGTAATGCAAAAAGTATTTTATTGATGATTTGATTTTAAATAGGCAATTAAGACCCATCAGCTTTCCAAAAGGCCTGTTCTTCATTTGTTGAGGTAGACTGACAGAGTTGCCTTCATTTTTTTTACCTCTCCTGGGAAGGGGGATGCTATATAGACTGTCATGATGAACACATGTCCTGTAATTTACCCCACCAGTGCCACCATTTAACTGTAGGTCCCAGGAAACTGGTGGATTACAACTCAAATAATCATTTTTGCTGGATATAACCGGTGATGTGTGAAGTAAGAATTCCTTTTGTCTGCCTTGAAATATCCCAAAATTCAGTTGATAAAAGAGAAATATTGGAGACTAGCATTTTTTGCCTGGACTTGCCGGGCAGGTATGGATTCTGTGTTTGTGGCGGGGTGGTTTGGGGGATAATGCAAAGGCGGCAGCCAGCAATCTGTCAGGGGTGGTGCTCTCCCTGACAGATCGCTGGCTGCTGCCTTTGCATTTCGCCCTCAACTGTTTCGAAGGTTGACACAAAACAGTTGAGAGGGAAATGCAAAGGCGCCAGCCAGCGATCCATCAGGGAGAGCGTCACCCTTGGCGTCACCGCTGGCTGCTGCCTTTGTATTACCCCCTCCATTGTTTCATGTCATCTCTTGAAACAGTGGAGGGGGTAATACAAAGGCGGCAGCCAGCGATCCATCAGGGAGAGCGCCACCCTTGGCGGATCGCTGGCTGCCGCCTTTGTATTACCCCCTCCGCTGTTTCATGTTAGCTCTCGAAACATCGGTGGAGGTAATACAAAGACGGCAGGAAGAGCACCTCCCCTGACAGATTGCTGGCTGCTGCCTTTGGAGCAGAAGAGGCAGCAGGCAGACCGTTCCCTCAGTCCGAGCTCTGTCTGCCTCAGTAAGGCAGGGCCCTGGGTTGAGGTGTTTTCAGCGCATGTCGGCCGTTTTTTCTGTATGGCGCGCTGGCTGTCCTGCCTCCTGTGCACTCGCATCCTCATGCCTGATTGGCTGAGGGATGGCACAACGCGGAGGACGCTGGGAAGCGTAGTGTTTTTTCCGTTCAGGTTCATGGGGCGTTTGCCCCACTCTCAGCTTCTGGACCCTTGCGTGGTTGATGTCCGGGAGTTAAGGTAAGTGTTGCCGATTCATTACGGGATAGGCTGAACATGTGCGGATACGCATTCCAGACACGCATGGCCACCCCATTTTTATAGGTATAGATTGTTCATGTGCCCTATATTTGGAAGAGATAGTATCTTAGGGAAGCTAAAGTAGCTGCTTTTACTGTCCTACGAAGCAACCCTCATGGGGTCGTCTAGAACTGCACAGGTATATTTCTGCATGTCAGTAACAAGGTCACCAATGCCTGCGTCACCAACACCAAGAAGTTCCAGAATGGCGCACTTTCCCTGTTGCAGTGCAACTGAGACATTGAAAAAGCCCCAAAACAAAGAAATCATGGCCACATCAGCCTGCTGCTGCAGGGAGAAGCGACGGAGGCTGCGGAAAGAGTTCCAAAACAGGCACAATTGCCACCACCGCCACTATGGTAAGTGACATATCACAATTTCCAGCGGGGGGGGGGGGCAGGTGGAGACATGTCTAGAGGTGCCTGGGTTCTCACCATGGGCCTGATTAATTATATGCATGGGCCTGATTCTGCTCGCAGGCCAGGGATTGTGAATGCCTGCTTTATGATATCCAAACTAAAGTATGAGAATGATTTGTTCTTTGAAAGAAAGAAAAAAAAAACATGCACAATTTTTTGCAATATAATATACAAAATGTACATGTTCTATGCTCAGTGTGGTGTAACACACAGAATGGATACTTTGAGGAGGATATCTAAGGAACTTCACAGTATGTAAAAGTACACATGACCTCATTTAGTTCTACACTCAATGCAAGGTATCTCTGCAGTTGATGCCATCAGTTCTGGCCACTTCTGTCATGAGGTAGATAATTTGGAGGAGAGATAGAGAAAAGCTATTATGTAATACAGAGTTCAGTCGACGGAGAATCCCTGACCACAGCTGGCTGGCAGAAAGGCAAGCAGCTGTGCTTAAACAAGAGGGGACAAGAAAAGCTTTTCATTGCAAAAATTTACCAGCTCTATCTTTGAGTCTGTCAGCAAGTGAGATTTCTCTATTCTCCTTCTTGCTTGGGGAATGGCAACATCTTTCTCAGTGGCGAACAGAGAACAGGTAACTTGAGTCGCAAGACTATCAGAGCCTGGTTACCAGCAGAATTCCCCCCCCCCCCGCTTGCTGGAAATGAAGGAAAATGTTTGCTTGCATATGAATGCACTGCAACATTTAGGTAACCTTTACGCACTTGTTTATTTATATTGCTGAGTATTTCCCCCAGTATTTAAATTGAATATTTCATGCCAATAGTAGTTATACACTCAATGTAATTAAACAATTAAATACAGTTACTAGAGAACTGAAAGGGCAGAAGTGATACAGTACTGGTAGGAGACACTATTGAACTTAAAAACTGTTACTTGATGTTTTGATTTTATTCCATTAGAACTATGACCAACCATGTAATAGGTACATCTGCACAACACAACACATAAGAAACACTGGTGGTTGTAAATAAGCAGCAATTCCCTGATGCACACTAAGGTATTCCTGTCTGCAAAGTAAACAGCTAGACACCCTCTCATAGCTCTGCTCTACAGTTACTTAATTTTGTTGTCTGATAGCAAGTGGCCTCCCTTCTTCAGTTTGTTCTCTCCAAACAAACTACGGGAAGAAGCCACACATGTTAACAATGCATCTCTTCAGGCAGGTCATATGTCATCCTCTTTTAAAGAAAATACAGTAAACCCTCGCTTAACAAGTATAATGCGTTTCACAGGATCGCTCTTTAAGTGAGTTGCTCGTTAGGCAAAATGCATTTTTCCATAGGAATGCATTGAAAACCAAATATTCCATTCTGGACCTCAGAAAAAAGTCCAAAAACCAGTAAAATCTGTCCACACCAGGCAGAAAACACATAGCATGCAGAGATACACATGTACTAAAAAGCCAAACACACAGTAAAATGCATGCCAAGGGCATGTAGAAACAAACATACAACCCACCCACCACAACACACAAAGCATAATGGTGATTAAAACCATACAAAAATGCTAGATATACGAAATGCCTCTCCAAAATTTCAAACTAAAAATGCTCCAAGAATAAATAGAAAATGGTTCCCAAACTCCATTTTAATACAGTAATCCTCCCAAACTCGATTTTAAAAAACCTCCAACCCCCTTTCAATTCCCCACAAACATTGAATCAAATACTCCCTACCTTTGCACTGCTCGAGAAATCCAAAAGTGCTCCAAAAAACCCAGTAATGGAACTCCAAAATTGCTTCAAATAACCCTCCTTCTCCACACTCTCTGCTGTCTCACAGACTCGAGTATGTCTCCCAGGCACAATGCAGCATAGGAAGGAGAAGTTCCAGTCACTGTGCAATTTTTAGTCACCACATGAGGGTGCTATTTCCTAACAATTCCCAGTCGCTAAGCTAATTAGTCGCTCTATGAGCTGCTTGTTCTGTGAGGGTTTACTGTATAGCAAGTCTCATTCTTAAGAAAACCAATCTGGTAAGGGATAATCTAAACAACTATATGCTTATCACAAATGTTCCAGTTGTTGCAAGTTAATTGAGAGGGTGACGGCTGATCAGTTGCAGGATTTCTTGGATGAAACTGATAGTTAAGATCAATTTCATATGGGGTTGAGGCAGTGGTACTGAAACAGCACTGGTCTATAACAGTGGTTCCCAATGTGGGAGCCACATCCCATGGGGGGAATTTATTTCCCAGAAGCCTAAGTCAGTACATTGGTTGATCAGTGCTTTGGGGAATTGACTTAGGCTTCTGGGAATTGCCTCCTGCAATCACAGCATCCTTTCTTTTGGCTCTAATCTGAAGTGCCTCCTACCCCAAACTCAAACCTTAGAAGAAAACAGAATTGCTGTAGTTTCACCATACCATTACACTGTGGTAAAGATCTCCCTTGCTCGAAACCCATTCATGTCCGACTCTAGGGGGCGGTTTTCATCTTCATTTACAGCCAAAGAGCCAGTGTTGTCTGTGTCTGCAGACACTTTCGTGGTCATATGGTAGGCATGATGCTGCTGTTACCTTTCCTGTTGAAGTGGTATCTATTTATCTACTTGTAATTTCTTGCATTCAAATGATGACATTGCTATCCCCACCCCCCAATCGTGTTGGGCTTTAAGAAAAGTCTTAGTAAGCTTGAATGGTGTAGCAGGTGGAGAAGGTTACAGAAACAGCACCTGGAGTCAAGAAGCTGAGTCTGGTCTGGTTTTCCCTATAAAGTAGTGAAGAGGAAAGCCTTAAAAGGTGGTGGGAAGAAGCTGGTGGTGAAAGTGAAGGAACAAGGAGCTGGAGCTTACCCCAGTCTTTGGACGGGGCAGGAAATAGGGTATGTTAGATAGTTAATTTTTTTTAATAAACATGTCATTTTATTGCCACCTCTATTTAACTTGCAGCAGCAACAGCTGAATGAGCTCCCGTCTTTGTCCCAGCCCCTGCAAACCTAGCAGTTCGAAGGCAAGAAATTGCAAGTAGATAAATAGGGACCACTTCGGGGAGAAGGTAAGCAGCATTCCGTGCGCTTCGGTGTCTAGTCATGCCTGCCACATGACCACGGAATACGTCTGCAGAAGCAGACAGTGCTGGCTCTTGGGCTTTGAAACAGAGATGAGCACTGAACCCTAGAGTTGGATATGACTGACTTTTGAGCAAGGGCAACCTTTACTCCTGTCCTGTTTTTTGGGGAGGGAAATATGGCATCCCCACACCCGACTCTGCCACTTACTGCAATAAAGATGAGGTTGCAGCAGACCTGTATGCACTGGTACTGCTATGTGAATTATACATTTGAAGAACAGAACCTGCAAACCAAGGAAGCCCTGAGAAGAGCTGAAAATCTCTTGTCTGATGAAATGGACTTGATCCACAAATGCTAACATTAAAACAGTCTTTAAGGTGCTACAACATTTTTTCATCCTTTTTGTTCTGTTTACTAGCTGAAAATCATGAGTCCACTAGCCTACTACATCTGACACTTCAAAACTTCAAGCTGTCCTGAATAACCCTTTGCCTATTACCACCTGGAAAGAGGTTTGCTGAGTGTATGCATATCCTCCTTCCCAACAATAAGTACCATATCTTTGAAGGAAAGTTTCCATTTTTTTTAAAAAAAAAGGTAAATATCTATAACCTGCTCTGTGTTCAAGGGACTATGAATTCATTCTTCCTCCCATTTTTCTTTATGAAACACTTTTATATTAAAGCAAATGTTTAGTAAAGTAAAATTCTGCAAAACAAATCTAACATGTTAAGTTAAACTGTTGTTTCTCTACTGTAGGCTAATTTAACACGTTTTCAAAAAAGCTTTTTGTTCCAAGCATGTGCTTAATTTCTGCATCTATATACACACACACTATACGCACTTAAAGTATATGAGTTCCAACAGATACGCAGCCATTATGTACAGCAGGTTTGTTATGTTTTATGCAAAGAAGAAAGAAAGTCATTAACATTTACAGAACTAACACAGTTCATTTGCTAGAATTGGGGGAAATGCTATGGTTAAACATGCACAAACAAACATGCCGTGGGTTGTAATTTTCCTTATTTCAGACTTGAGCTACAAGATGTCTAGAGAATTGTTTCTAACATGCATACATTCCTCCAAAAGTAATACATCACCAACACTTTGAAAGACTGCCAGCATTTTATGCCCTTCAGAAAAAATGTCAATTTTCCCAATAAGATTCCTTAGCATAAAAATAATAATAAAGTGATTACTTAAGGCAGTAATCCTGAAGATTTTTTCTAGGCAGCAGTACTAAACTTTCTAGTAAAAGCTAATTAATTTACCCCATTATCATCAACTAATGAGCAATCATCTGAATAAAAATCAATACACCAAAATCTATCTCCTTTACTATAAAATATTTCTCCATGGGTAAATTCATCAGATAAGTAATAGAGCAACTAAAAGTAACACCAACATTTCATATACAGTGGAACCTAATACAACAATTTCCCCGTATAGCAATGAAATCACATAACAATTAGTTGTTTGTTTGTTTGTTTGTTTTGGGGGGAATGGTGTTCTGCATAACAATTTTCCCTATGGAAAAAAATCGTGCAACAATTTTGCAATGGGAAAAACTACTTAGCAAAAAAAAAAACAAAAAAAACATTGTACACTGCATCCCATAGGGAAAATTGCTATATGATGCATGTATCATATAGCAATTGTTTCGTACAACAACGAACCCTGTGGAATGGATTAAAATTGTTGTATGAGGTACCACTGTGTGTGTGTGTGTGTGTGTGTGTGTGTGTGTGTGTGTTTGTACACACACACACACACTGCAAAAAGAGAAGATGCTGATATTGCTTGATATTTAAAAATCTCCATTTAATACACAATCCTTTTAAATGCCTTTATTATGGATACAACTAGAAAAATGACCCTGACACAGTACGGTACAATCACAGTGTATATGTCAGTATATTCTTCTCCCTAAGGTTTCAATTAATTTCTGTCTAGCTTCCATCAACGTAATTAACATAATTATGCAGCAGTATTGTACTTCACTTTCTGCTGTAGAAACGACCAAGTTTTTTTAAAAGAATTGTACCTGGATCATCAAAGTGCACAGCAAAACAAACAGAACAGTATCAAAAGTACACTTAAAGATCACCCAGTTTTCTAAAGCCTCCAACTACATGCATAACTGATTTATGAAATGTAAGGAAATTTTCTTTTTTATCCACCTTTATTGTTCTTTATTAATAGATATTTTATTGATGATTTGATGTAGAAATGTTTTCACAAAAACATCTACCTTTTCCCTGACAATTTCTGCATTTCAGAAAAAAAGTTGAAGTGTTTTGCAATACTATGTGATCCTGTATTTTGTTCACAATGCTACAACGGAAACATGATCTGAGTTAACATTTTTGGATCCCATGCCTACTACATTTGGCAAAGGCAAAATATAGTAGGCAACATTCAAGAGAGTACTGTATAAGTATTCTCTTGGCATACATTTGGTATATTTAGCATGTGACATTTAATACAAAGGGAGTTTCCTGGAAAGTGGATTAATGCTAATCAATAGATCTGACTCAGTGAAAAGCCTTGGACTGATAAAAGGAGGCATCAAACATGAAGACAGACCACTGTCTCTTCAAACAGCTGTCATTTAGACAGAAGTGAACTGCATCCTTAGAAGAGCAGCAATACAGTTCAGTCTGAAACACTATTTCGGAATTAAGCTCTATGGGTCTAGTTCCACTATTTTACTAAAACTAGTAAAATCCATTTTGCTGTTGTGAGAAACTTCTGTTATTAACACTGTTCAGATTACTCCTACAAAGACTATTTTAAGTCCCAACACTGAGACATTGAGCTTACTACTTTCAAGCTGGATGCTTCAATAGTAAAATGGATTAGCAAAAAATGAAAAGACTGTTTCTCAGTGAAAGACTGCAGTGAGAACTGATTACATTTTCCTCATTGCTATATTTTATATAGACGTTAATAAAAGGGTGTTAAACCTTCAATCTAATTCAGCCCCTATTCATTTATGGATATTCTGGTAGCCACTATTAATTTGGTCCCCTTGGTGATTTTTAGTATTTCAACAGAAATTAGTAAATTAAACATACATGTTTAAATAAAATGAATGAAGAAATATAAATACTGACTCACTATATTGAAATCTAGGTAGACGTGAAGGTATGCTTTAAAATCACCTTACTATCCCTTCAGCTCATGCAAAGGTATTGCCTGAAAAATAACAAGTACTGTCTTAAGAACACCACCAGTAATTGTTGTTTAAACACATAAAGTGATGATCCTACATAAATCTTACCTGGAAGCAAATCCACTGATCTCAGGGGATTCACTGTGAAGGTTAATGAACCACAGTTTATATTAATGCAGCAGAAGTGATGTAGAGAATCTCAAACAAAGGCAACAGGGCTCCCTGTTTCAGACTGGCAAACTTGATTACTCTACTTCACTCTTGCGATAACATTTATACATGCAGTGCAATCTTCACTCAGGAGTAAATCACACTGGTTTCTTACAGAATATCCTGTAAAATGTAAATGGCAATCCTAATCCTAAACACACTTACTAGACAAACCAGGGTGATTTACGTCTGAGTGAAGATACTGTACATATATTTACAGTAAACTTCCCTGACAGGGGTCTCATTTCATTCTACAATGATATGACAACTCAGGAGTCACAATATAAATGCAAAAGAATGTTTACTTTCTGTAAAGTCACACATATCTTATTAAAAAAACACCTTAATAATAGACTCTAGGGCTGTGGTGGCGAACCTATGGCACGTGTGTCAGAAGTGGCATGCAGATGCCTTTTTGCTGGCATGTGCACTGTCAAGGGTAAGCCCATCCCACCCTGCCCTCTCCCTCCACCATAGGGGAGGTGAGAGGGGAGGCTAAAATCCCACCCAGCAGGTGGCAGCTGGGTAAGGTGAGACCCCCCCCATCCCTCCTAGGAGTCGGGCGCACACACACCCATGAGACTTTTGAGGGGCAGTGATGAGAAAATACTTATCAGAAATGGGTGGAATTATAAGAGGCAGGACAGTAAAAAAATGGCTCTTTTCTTCCTTATTTTTGTCTCACAAACACAAATCCCACACCTCCGCATATAGTCCCATTGAGCATTCATCCTATATGTAACAAAGCAATCTGTCTGTTCTTCTGGTTCTCTTCTCAGATGAGTGTAGAGCAGTGCAGTTTCAGCTCCTTACTGTCTTTTCTCTTCTAAATGTTACCTTCCACTTCTCAAGTATTTCTGCATACTTCAGCCCCTCCACATTGTCATCAGCTCCATGTCATCTTCCTACTCCTAGGTTCTCCTGTTTTAGTACCCCTGCTCTCCCTCTGCCACTTCCATTGTCTTCTATAATGACAATGGATAAGCTGGAGCAAACCCAGAGTCATCTTAAATAGTTAGAGGAGAGCATGTAGATTTGCTATGAGGATTGTCACTTTATCCACAAAAGCAATAATGTGTCTGAAGAGAAGAGGTTCCTGCTTGCATATGAGAAATAATCCAGATTATCCAAGGTTCTTGTTTACTTTTGTTAACTGCACATGAGCAGGAACTTCTTTTCTTCAGAGGCTTTGCTTAAATTATGGGGAAAGCAACAGAGAGAATGAAACTGGAGAATTTCCTCTAAATCATATCTGTCAAGTATCCCAGATTGGCCAGGATTTCCCATATTTCAGCATTCGTTATTCCAATTTTCCACCGCCATCCGGTAATTTGACCGGTGGGGATTTTTTTTTACTGTGCATGGGTTCTGCGCATGCGCATAAGGGCTCTACGCATGCACAGATGGAGTTGTTGCTGCACATGCGCGCCAGGGCCAGAGCTGTTCCCGGATTTTCCAGAGCTGCACTTGACAGGTATGCTCTAAATGTGTTGATGCTATACTCAATAATGACAGAAGATGGTTTGGTAAATAACTCAACATTCCTTCTGCAACAAAATGTGGTTTCCCTTCATTCTCTATCATATCATTCCATATTCCCTCCACATACCTGAAGAGAGAATTTTGTTGTTTTGAACTTCTTTCTTACAAATTTCAAAGAGAGAGAGGGTAAGTGGAGAGACAGGATCCTCAGAAATAGACAGAAAGGACGCATCAAGGTGAATTAGATTTCCACATCATTTATCCTACAGGAAAGCACATGCTTTAATCTACCTTAAACCAGACAGAGGCATTCTTAGGGATGCATTTTGTCTACAAAGCTAAAGGGCTAGCAAATGAAATCTTATGCTTGTATGTCAGTCTAGTCTGACCAGCCCCACAAGTTCAGCTGAAGAGGAAACATGACATTTTCAATTATGGGAGCATAAGCAAAGCCTGAGAATATTGCAAGTTTTAAGCAAACAAAACTGGAACTGGTTGGGGTTGTTAGAACAAAGCATTCTGAACATTATTAACAACATTTTGCTAAATAATGGAAGTTTCACTTATATATAACCCCAGAAAATTTCAAGTAGGAATTGAAAAAAGTCTGACTTTTACTAAAGTAATATGCATTTATTCTGTACATCTCTGAAGCAATAGGAAAAATAAAATGTAAGGCAGAATACTTATACAAGATGATATGCAACATTAAGATACAGAATCAGTTCCATTTTATAATAAAAGCAGAAAGTAGGATCACTGGCTGTATATTAAGAATACAAACAAATTGCATTATTTTTAAGTGAATCCTTAAAACCTCTGTTTCCCCCATAATACTAATAGGATAGCTGCAGAGTTTAGCATAAACAAATTTAACCAACACTATTCTAAAATGTCATGTCATTTCCAAGGAAGAATTATAAAGAAATATGTTACCGCTCTGTTCCTCCCCTTCATGAAAAATAGCAGGGGACAACTGAGATTTAAAAACTACCCTATAAAATATGACACCTCCCAAATATATATATATATATATATATCTGTGTCATCATAATTAGCCTCCCTGTCTCTAAGCAGGAACCACTTTTATGTGGTCAGCCTACCTATTGGTCTCAGTGCTCCACCAGATTTACTTCTCATAATCAGGCTTCAGCCCAGGCTTTTATCATTTTAGAAAAAGAAAATAATACATTTTCTTTTCACTCCTGATCTTAGGTGGAGTGATACTAGCAAGAGAATATATTTTCTCAACTGATGTATGTTTGAGACATCTTGTCACTATACGCATGGCTTTGTTAACAGCAATGTCAACTTGTTTTGCAAGTGTGGATGCGCTCCATACTGGAGCAGCATACTCAGCTGTGGGAAAGCTCAGAGCCAAAGCTGATGGACGCAGCATGGATGGTTGAATTCCCCATTTATAGTTTGTGAGTTTCCTGGTGATGTTGTTCCTTGTACTAACTTTGGCTTTGGTATTCAGGCAGTGCTACTTAAAAGAGTGTGTCCTGTCAAGTGTCACACTGAAATATTCTGGTGCTGAACAATGCTGCAATCAGTTTCCTTGCCATGTCATCCAACTCAACCCTTCCCCCTTGGTCTTGAAGGTAGAAAGCACACACTTGAGTCTTGCTTGGATTAGACTTCAAATGGTTGATGTAATACTTTCCTAATTCTTCAAGTGCTCCAGTAAGTTTTCCAGCTACCTCATCAAAGCTTGATCTTTCAATGGCCATTGTCCGCATAGATGAACAATTTTGTACTGTCAGGAACTGGCTGATCATTTGTATATATATTATACAGTGTTGGAGACAATACACTTGCTTGGGCAGTCCACTCTTCTGCAACCGCCACCGCTGTTCTTTCCATTCATTGTCACATAGAACCTCTGCTTCTGAAGGGAGCTGCCAATGACCCTAGTAAGTTTGTTATCTTTAGTAATATTATTTATTTTATGGAGCAGAATCCTATGATTGACAGTATCGCATGCTGCAGTTAGGTCAATGAAAGCCACTCTCGTAATTAGCTTTCGTTTGAAGTTATCCTCTATGTGTTGCATGAGGTTAAGAATTTGACCACAACACCACCTAAATTTTAAAGATTCCAGTTTTACCCAGGTAAATTACTTTTTGCATCCCTGCTTACAGTATTTCATGAGGGGAAATGTTCACTAACATTCTATATAGTTATTAGCATATTTTGCCCGACGGAGCCGGGCTTTTTAAAATTGTGTTGGATAGTAAAGGGTTTTGTTTTATTTTTCTTGAACAAATGGCGCCGGGCTGTTTTAAATGGTGTTGAAAGGTTTTGTGATTTTGTGGCTTTAAGGCACTGCGTCCGCCTGCGGCGGACTTGCGCTCCCAGTGTATGTTTTATTTTTATTTTTTGCGCGCCGGCTTCCTCATTGCCGGGCTCTTTAAAATGGTTTTGGCAGTTTTTTGTTTTATGTTTATGCAAATGAGGTTAGTTTTTAATTTTGGTTTTTTAAATATTTATTTTTACGCATTTTTTATTTTTGGTTTTGGTTTTTTGGTTTTTCAAAAGAGGAAAGAATGATAAAATATTTTATAATTATTGTATTTAACCAAATAGTGTGTTACTATGTGTTGTTTTTTTAAAAATAGTTGTGCTTTGGATAATCATTTTTAAAATGTGTAAGAATATGTTTTTTTAAATCACTGTTTCCATACTGTGTTTAGATGGGGGGTTTTTTGGGGGGGGGTTGAGTGAAAAGTTTTTTCAGTTTTTTTGGTATTTTTTGTGATTAGTGTGAATATTTTTGAATGTTTTGATAACTTATTTGATTAATTTGGGAATTAATCCTATTATTTTTAATATTTTAGAATTTTTTTCCTCTTGTGGCCTCTGGGTGGGGGTGGTGAGCTTTTCTTCTACTCTACAATTCTTCTCTACTGTACTCTGGGTGTCGCTTCTTCTTCCAGTGAGTATTTTCATTATTTTCTCAGTTGAGTTCTGGTGTCGTGGAGTGAAGACGTCTCCTGGTAAGCTCTGTTGGGTTTTTTTTTTGGGGGGGTGTTGTTTTGGGTTTTTGTGGGGGGTGTCTGTGTGGTGTTTTTGTGTGTACTTTTTGGATATTTTTCTGTGTCCTTTTTTTTTGGGGGGGGGTGTCTTTTTTTCCCCACGGGTCAGGCTCGATCCCTGGCCCATGGAAAGAAAAGGGCATGGGGGTGTCTTTTTTCCATGGGCCAGGCTCGATGGCTGGCCCGCCTTAAGTAAGGGCAGCGGTGGGGGGGGGGTTTCGCACGCCGGCTGGCCCGTCTTAAGTAAGGGCAGCGGCGGCGGGGTTTTTCCTGTATTTTTCGCACACCGGCTGGTCTGTCTTAAGTAAGGGCGGCGGTGGCAGGGGGGTTATTTTTGTGTATTTTTCGCGTGCCGGCTTGCCCGTCTTAAGTAAGGGCAGCGGCGGTGGGGTTTTTCCTGTATTTTTCGCACACCGGCTGGTCTGTCTTAAGTAAGGGCGGCGGTGGCAGGGGGGTTATTTTTGTGTATTTTTCGCGTGCCGGCTTGCCCGTCTTAAGTAAGGGCAGCGGCGGTGGGGGGGTTATTTTCTTTTATTTTTCGCGCGCTCCCTGCCTCAGCATTCTGGTTACTGCAGCGGTTTTTTTCCTGTGGCTCATTTTTTATTGGCCGCGGAGCGTTTCCGAACGTTCCTTTTGCTGCGCCGCTCAGCCTGATTGGCTCTGGTGCGGCGCAAGGAACATTGGGAATTGAAGTTCCCTTTTTTTTTTTTTTGCGTCCGGGGGGCTCCTGCCTCCCTGGCGCAAATTTCAACCCGACAGTTACCTGCGAACCCCGTTCGGGTGAGTGCACGGAGGCTCGGACGGGGCTAGTGGGGCCTGGCTAAGCATCCTTTGTCACATTCCAATGGTTAACGCACCATTTTACAGGTATAGATAGAGAATGTTTAGCTTATCAGAGGCATCAGGTCTTTATATTTAACTCAGCAATGAAGATGACCCTCGGTCCCAACAAACATGATGTTGTATCGACAGGGTTTTACATGTCACAGTACTTAGACAATGGCATAACATGTAAACAGGCCTTCTACACTGCAGTATTCTGTAGCATAAAAAGCTAAAAACGTAATAGCATGAGACAGTTGCAAGGCTGGTAATTTTTTATCCAGAATAGAGACAACAATTGTACAGAAAATTGGTCTACTTTATTTAACACTGTCAGTTGAAAAAATCAAGTCTCATACAAGTCTTGTCTTGCTCCCGCCCCCCTCCACCCAGTTCAAAGTAACATTAGGAGCAAGATAATTGATCATAAAACACCAATGCTTGACCAGGAATGCCTTCCAGTGGATTCATGTTTATCAGTCATCCCCATTTACAACTGATAGCATAGGTTCATAGCCAGGCCAGTGCTTCCTTAAAACATCTGAAATATGCAGGACAATTAAGCTGGCACACTGGTGGCCAAACGACATTTCTACAAACAGTCAAAAATGTGCCTTGCTTATTGGTTTGAGCCAAGGCCCCATCTCCTGTGTTGAAATTTTACAGTTTTCATAGTAATCTTATAGATATCTTAATGCATGACTATTATCTTTTGGGTGCTATTTAATTGATGGAATTTTGAAAATACTGTACATAACTTTTAAAATAAAAGTAAAAAAAGATATAAGAAGACATTAAAACTTGAACCGTTTTTAAAAAATCATCCTATAAGTCACCTCTGCAGTAGGCTTCATCATCAGTTCTTTTTGTTAACTGAGAAAATCAATGACAACACACAGCATATACATCTATTGTGTCAGGACACAGAAAAATCCCCACTGGGGATGGGGAAGAATGTCAAGTAAAAGAAGAGGTTAACTAAATTTAGGAAACACATATATGTTAAATAGTATATTTTGTTCAGTTAACATATTATAGGAATATACGTCCCAGAGTGGGCTGTATCCTGCTGAGTGCATGAAATTCAAAATTCTTGGCATAGATGTCTACCGAAATAGACTGCCAAAATTGTTGGTTCTTTTCCAATCTCATCTTCAAAGACAGAAGGACGTGAGAAGGAGAGAATGACAGAACGGGCACAGAGAGACTTATGTTGATGGAAATTCGTAAGAGCACTGCTAAACTTGCTATATGAGTATACAGATCCAGGTGCATGAAGCATTGTTTTTAACATTTTAGAGCACAGTAATTTTTATGCAGTTTTTCATATTTGCAGCTCTTATCCAGATTAACTACAGATCTATGACAAATATTAAGTTACTTTAATGAATGTAATTAGAACCAATGATTAACCTGCTGGGTATATATTTCATTCACCTAAATGAACAGGTTTATTAACTGTTACATCTTATAATATTAAATGTAATATTTTATTATTTCAGTTTTCAAAAAAACTTACTTCCTATGATCAATGCTATTGGTAAACTTGTTTCAGTCTGAACTACAGTATATTGATACCTCTGTGGTACATACAAAAATGAATTAACAATACATGTGAAAGAGAATTTAAATTAAGACTATGGAAATCCCAAAACATATTTACTAGCTAATCTGTAAGAAGGTTGTACAGCCTATTTGAATAATTTCATTGAGGACCCAGTAGTGTATGGAGTGGTATTGCATATAATGGATTCCGTCAATTTCGTGTTTCAAAGCAACACATTTATATTATATCTGTCTAAGATACATTGCACTAGACATTTTGTCACCCATACTTACTTTCCCGGGGGGGGGGGGGAATGCATCTGAATGCACGAAAAAGGTATTTTAAAAACAAGTAAATAACAACAGCAAAAATTATACTGAAATATAATGCAATATATAATGGTGTTCTCAAGACAATTAATATACTGTATCTATAATGTCACAGTAATCCTGCTATATTACCTATCAAACTAATCTGCATTTATTTGCCTCAGCACTTCTAAGTTTTAAAAACTAATCAATAAGGCAACAATAACAAATGCAGCTCTTTGAAAATATAAAACCATAATAATAGATCCCTGATATGCTAGTGTTCTCTTTTCTTGAAATTCAGATAATCTGTTACATGATAATATACTAATATGACATAAATTATTTGGAGCCTGAAGGTTAGAAGTATGAAATTAAAGATACATGTACTTGTTTACAATGACAAGCATTTTAAGTCGACAAGGAGTAAAAGGTTTATTTTGCTGCTTCACTAAAAAGAAAAAAAATATCAGAACCAATATAAAACTATCAGAGAATAACAAACTGGTTCAATATAGCCAGAACGAAGATACTTTTTTCTCTCAACCTAATGTGTCATGGTCATCAGAAACCTTTCCCTATAAACAACCTCTTTACTTAATTCATTTTGCTGTGTATATGTTATATGCCATCAAGTCACTTCTGATTGATGAAGAGCCTGATAAGAATTTCAAGAATATTTGAGCTTGTTTGGAGGTTCTAGCAGGAGAGCACAGCTATCATATACCCGTGACTCCTTCTATCTGGGACAGTTGTCCTCTTCTATTGAGTGCGCAACTTCGGGACGCACATGGAGTGGTGAGGGAGGAAGGGAACATCTGCCTAGCCAGCCAGATCAGCTGAATCAACCCTGGCGATTGATGGGGTGACAGATGCCGCAGCCAGATCGCCCTCATATCCTATCCATATAAATGTTATTTTATTCTCTTTAATTCAGATTCATTACCTAGCCCAAATGTAGCACCAATTTTAAGAACTGATTTTATTCTATTTTATTTCAACTCAAGTAGATACGTTTGTGGTGGTACATTTTGATTGTATCTCGTGTACTTAAACCCTTTTTACCGTGCTTGTCAATGACCGTAATAAAGTGATTTATTTAAATCTAATAAATGGTCTTACCCAGAGGTTTACAACCTACAGCCTGTGGGCGGGCCCTGGCCCCCGACAACCATAAATGTGCCCACGGATGTGCAAACACGCCCACCGCAGTGTACAGATGCGTTTATGATGGGGGAAAACCACATGTCTGGGCCGCTCAGCTGTCTAATGGGAAGTGGTCCAGCCCATGACAGGAAAACCTTGAGAACCCCTGGTCTTACCACTGCCACCTAGCCACTGAGCTTTAATGACTGAGCAGTGATTTGAACCCAGATCTCCTGAATTCTAGTCTACCATTCTAATTACTACATCACATTGGCTATCCATTTTACTCTAAAAGCTGTTTTCTAATATGAAGTAGCAACTTAGAAAAAGTTAATGAGATCAAAGTCTGGTCAATCCTTGAATGGCAGACTTCTTGAGAACCCCAAGCACACCACTTTGAAATCCAAATAATTGGCCACAAACCTAATGGGATATTACAAACACACAAGAGGAATCACGTAAGTTTCTACTGCTAAGTGAAAAGCAACTGACATGGGTGAACCATGTTCCCTGGCATGCACACTACACACAAACACATACACAAGATTTCTGCCATTAAACAAGAAAATCTCCAAACAACTTCCATTATTTTGATACCTACATGGACATCTGGAGCCCTATCAGAGCTAAGTTACACCATATATTCTTATTTTACTATTTTCCCATATTTGTACAGTATTTCACTCCACAACCTATTAATTCCTTCAATATTTTTCTTCTATTTTGGACTCTCAAACAAAGCTTTCTGGCACTCATATCCTAAACTGGAATGCTGTACTTTTATTCTTCTAAAATATGAGCTTTCTGGTTTCAGGGGAAAAACAACCCACCATTTTCAACAAAATTATTTGCCTAATTTCTTGATATGTGAAACACAGTGCATTTGGGTAGGTAAGGCCTACCCAAATCACCACTTAGTGCTGGACCAGTTATGAGGATGGCCAGAATATCATAATAAATCATAATTTGTCATGAGTTTGACTTAAGTTTGAATGCAGTGTTTCCAAACTTGGCAATTTTCAGTGTTTTCCGAAAAGTACACAGCTTTTAGAAAAACACTGAAAATACTGTAAATGTGTGACATGAAATAAACCTCATGCTGGCATCATAGAAACACTTCTAACATTATCCCACTTCTGCCTCTGCATGTCAATGTCAGGTTTTAGATATTTATTTCACCCACAGCTAATATTCTGTTTGTAAAAGAATAATAATGTTGTGATACTAGGATTAGATTGCAACGCATGTTCCACACAATTCATTGCAACTGACACTGCAAACATGATGAAGGAATAGCCCCTTGTACTGTACAAGTATACTTGTCTGTAAACTTTTGGAAATTGCTGTGAGGTTCAGGCAAGTCTCTTGAGTCCAGAGGCAATTGACAGGGAAAAGGCTACTTTCTGATCTGTAGATGGAATGGAAGAATTAACAGAAAACTGAGCCAGCTATTTCAAGCTTTTTAAGTACAAAGACCTAACAGACAGGATTCCATGCCTTCTGACATGTCAAGCAAGGTCCTTGGGCTATCCTTTCTTTCTCTTGGCCCATTCACTCGTCCTTCCTTAGGAGTCAGCAAAAACACAGTAGTATGACAGGTACATTTCAATATATGTTGACATGATATTTTAATTTTTTTTTTATCACTAAGCCTGATCAGCCCTACTTCTGCAACATTTAGTAACAAAGGGAAAAACTAATAAATATAACTTGATAGCAGCTCAAAAAGAATAACATATTTTGCCATACGTATGGAAACTATGGGTTGGATTAATATTGATTTACATTTAGATAGAGTCATTAAAATCCTACTGGAGGAAAATTACATTGCAAGGTTTCTCTTTGTGTAATCAGGTAAACATTTGGGTGTGGGCTATTGGGAAATTGGATACATGAAGGAGAGCCTACAGGGGATGGAGAAGAATGCTTATGCAATTACCCTTACATGACTGCATAAACAAACAGGATTCTGGCCAATGTGACTTAACCTACAACTTATTGATTTCAACGTGTATACTATAAGTATGATTAAGCTTGGATCCAATCCCATGAAATCTGGCAGCAAAGTACATTTTAAAACTGCAGGATTCTGCAGTGAAGTAGAGTACAGTATTTGAAAAACAGGATCTTCACTAGCATATAACAGAAAGACACCAAAAAAGTTCTCAAAAGGATTAGTATGTCCAATTCTCTAGATTTTAAATACAGTGAACCCTCGAATAATGATGTTACTTGGTTCTCCAAGTAGCGTCACTATTGGAATAACGTCGTTATTCGAATAACGATGGTAAAAATACGATGTCGTTAATTGAATAACGACGGGAAAAAGTACCACCGTTATTCGAATAACGTTGTTATTTGAACAATCACATGGGAGCGTTGTAGCGTCGTTGACTGAAAATCAAGGACGCTTAAATCAAGGGTCCACTGTACTCAAGAATGTGAAGAGTTGATAGAGCAATCACCTGACGGCAAGCCAGCAGCTATCAAATATACTTTTAGGTTATGTGGACTTACATGTGTCTCCACTGAGTGAAGACATAGATCTTTTTACAAAGAAGCCATAATTCAATCACTTTGGGCAACACCCAATGACCATTGATTGTGTCAATAACTGATGTTTCATAGATCGGGTAACTCCAGTCACTTTGAGATGAAAATGATTATCTAGAACTGCCTTTCTCAAACTGTACAAAACAGACATGAGTCATATTTATATAAGAGCCACTGAAATCAATGGTACAGTTTAATTAAGATAAATTTCAACTCACTGTTTAGGTACAGTATATTGAAACTATGCAAGTTTAAGCCAACAAATTAACAAATAACTAAAATGAGTACAAGTATAGTATTCTTAGAGTTATTCTTAGAAATATAGTATCATAGGGCTAGAATGTGCACCAAATCTACAGCTAAAGCAGCACTGACATACAGTTATCTAACTTTGCTTAAAATCTCCAATGAGGCTGTTGTCTTGCGGGAGAGGGGTCTTAATAGCTAAAACAGAATTGTGTTAAGAAGATTCTTCTACTGATTTGTCTCTGGCAATTTTGCCATCTTCCTTCCCCTTGGTGTGAAATAGTCACACTTCTCACCTGAAGTTTTCTCCTCAAACTGATAATTATTTCATAGCTATCAAACTCAATTAATAAATTGTTCAGGGTATTAAATATGCTTGAGATGTAAACCTTTTAAATACATTCTCACAGATCTAACATACTGTATATGTATAACCTTTAAACCATGTGGTTTGATGTTGATGAGATATTACAGTACAGTATATGCTTTGTGTTGTCACAAGCAGATGATTAAGGGCTCAAAAAGAATGAGACATACTGTTTTTATTTAATAATTGAAATATTTTAAAAAGCAGAGAAATGTTGTCTATTAAGAGAATCCTTCTGCACTCTTCATGTTTACAATTTATCACCCTCTCATGGTCAATCTTAATATCTTTGCACACCAGAAAACTGCCTTTTTGGAAATTCATCTCTGCTAGAATGTAACTTACTCATGACTATTGCTATTATATAATCAACTCAGATATCTTGATGAAGACATAATGCAATTGTATTACTTAGTTCCACTTTCAGGGTGGAGATTAATTGTGATCAGATGATCTACATGTTAAAGATACTAGAGGATAAAATGAAGACAAAAAATTAATATTGGGGTCTCAATGAAATTATTAAAGGTCTTAAATAATCAACTGCATTTTAAAAAAAATCTGAAATCTATACTTTATCTTTCAGAAGGTAGACAGCATTTTAGGGGGCTAAACTTCATATAGTTACAATTTTGAAGCAATTATAGTAAGTATGAAGGGTGAAACCCTTTTGAAAATGTATTAATAGGATATGGGTGGGGTACACAGAAAGAGCCTTTTTGAAGATTATGGTATTTTTGAACCACAACAACCACTTTGTGCCAGCTAATCTTTCTCACACTAGGTAAGGCGAAAGGAATTGCGGAATTAACTCCCCAAAGGCAGATTCATTTTGGCAGTGTCTGGCCTAAACATGAAAGAAGAAAAAGGACATAGGTCCCCCTCCAAGGAGGTCACAAAGTATTTTTGGCAGTGTGTGTATGTTGTGTGTTGTGCTTTTGCTATACTGCACTGACAAAGAGAGTCTTTGGACAAAGGAACAAGGTGAGGTGGGTCATGTGACAAAATAGCTGCATTGAATAAGCTTCAGATGTAAAGTTTTTAAAAAGATTCTTACAGATCTAATACAGGTATATATATTAAACTCTCTTCTTCAAGAAGGCTTTTCAGGGTGTTGTCCCTTTACTGATGAATTAGTCAGTCAGGTTGAGTACCTATGCCCTCAGACGACGCCAATTATATTAGTTTAGTTTAGTTTGTGATCTATTTGTTGGACATAAGAGTGAATTACCGGTTGTAAATAACTCATTGATTTACATGTCTGTCTCCTGAAGCAACCAAATTTGCACAGCTACTCTGGGCCTCTATATCAAATGTATGAATGTATACCATGAAAATCCACTCTTATGTCTGATGAAGTGGACTTGGTCCATGAAAGCTAACATTAAAATGCAGAAATGCAAGAGTTAGTCTTTAAGGTGCCACATCAGTTTTTATCTTTCTTGTTTTGTTTACTCTCTGATATTCTACCAGGATATAAATCATAGCAGATGAGAGTGGAGATTAGTGAAACTTACTAAATATTAACTAAAATCCAGTTAGTGCAACTACTTTGTGTACAGCAGGGATTCTCACTGTGGCCCGTGGGCCAGATGCAGCCCATGACACCATTTCATATGGACCACCACCTCCACCACACTCAGAAGTGCCATTGGGTGGAGGAAGGGCAAAATGGTCGTGTGGCCCCCAAAACTGTCTGAGGGAGCGTGACCCGGCCCCTTTCTCCATTCAAAGTTGCTTTTGTTGACACTCTGACATGTTGACACTCTGACATGAAAGCACACAGGGAACAAAACAAAAAAAAAAGATCCCTAGCTCACTTTGCTATTTTTGAACTTTTAGAATGAAAAATAACAACACTATTATTATATAAAATTACTTGTTATCATTATACAAAAAAAGTTTCCGAATAGTAATGATCAGATGAAGACATGTTGTGTATTATGCAAAAGTATTCACTTTTTAAAATTCTCTTCATTTCCCCCTAATTCAGGTATACATACAATATTGGAAAGGTTATATATTTATAGGAACAGAACAGTTAAACATATTATACCCAGTATATCCTCTTAATGTCTTCATGTAAAGAAATTGCTGAAGCAGCAGCAGAGGAAAATAGAGTATCTGACTGCATTTGATGTTACTGCCGGACACAGTTTTATCATTCTTCCTTGGATACAACAAGCTGTACTGGAAAGGTCCTAGCCAGAAAAGAAAATACAACTGAGTGGCCTCAACCTGAAGTATAAAATATTCATCTCTCCTTTCAATGTCAGTTGGATGTAAACTGCCTTTCTGCTCAGTTTTGAGACATTAACCTCTGCTCTCCCGTGATACCAACCAGATGTAGAATTAACACGGCACCTCCATACAAAATAGCTCTGGCTACAAGAGAGTAAAGCTTTCCAAAACATGTAGTTTCAAGGTTTCTCCCTTGGTATTTGAAGTGTCCTTCAAAAGAAAAATCCTTCAAAAGGGATGTGGGCTTTGATTATTTTACTTGGAAAAAATGGTTTTGTTCTATGCTTTCCCTCCAGCTTTTCATAACTATAGCCAGTCCTATACTCCACTACCTTCCATGTCTACTATAAAGAATATTTACTAGAAATATTATGTGATAACTGTAATTTCACTTTTTTAAAAAGGACATTTAGCAAAAGGGAAAACCATGTCTCCCTTGTGGGACATGAAGGAAAATGAACGAATAATCTCCTATGACTTTATTATTAGAGGACTTTGTAAGATAAAACTCCCAAAAAAATTTATATAGATACAACAGTCTATTTGAATGCAATCTAGTTGAACATAGTCATTCAGTGTTTTCTTTTTAATGTATAAAATGTGAAATTTAAAACACATACTGTAATATGTTATCAGAGAGTAAACAAAATACAGTAATACCTCATACAAAGTCCGCTTCGTACAACATCGAATTCATACAACATCGCCTAATTTCTTGAAAAAAGTTGCCTCATACAAAGTCGCTGCGACTTTGTATGAGGCATTGGGATTTCCCCCAGGTTGCATTGTGCCTGGGCACTATAAAAGGCAGGACACATGTGTGCATTGCTCTCGTGGGTTTTGCACGAGGCAAAGAGTGTTTAGGAGTGGTTTTGAGTGGGATTTTGGATTTAAAAAAAAAATCATCAGAATTTTTAGAAGCATTCCTGGGATTTTTGCAGCATTCTTCAGGTTTTTGGACAATCAGGGTTTTTGTAATGTATTTAGCCTTTAGACAATGATTTCTTAAAGTTATGTCAGTTTCCTGTTTGTTTCCTTGACTTTGCCCTGAAGTCTGTGCTGTTACAGTACAATGTATCTCTATGGAAACGACGTTGTACGAGGCATCGCGGCAAGGATTTGGACATTGTATGAGGCATCGTGGCTAGAATTTTGCATGCTTCATACAAAGTCCAAATCCGTATAAAGTCCAAACTTGTGGAAGTCCAAACTTGTGGAACAAAATTGTACAGAGTAGTGAAAACTGTGAGAGATTGTGAGGAGCTCCAGAGGGATCTCTTGGCACTGGGGGAGTGGGCAAAACAGTGGCAAATGAGCTTCAACATTAGTAAGTGCATAGTGATGCACATTGGGGCAAAGAACCCCAATTACATTTATAAACTGATGGGGTCTGAACTCTCTGCGACAAACCAGGAAAGGGACCTTGGTGTCCTGGTGGACAACTCAATGAAGGCGTCAACCCAGGGTACCTCAGCAGTGAAAAAAGCAAACTCTATGCTAGGGATCATTAGGAAGGGTATAGAAAATAAGTCAGCAAGTATCATTTTGCCTCTTTATAAATCTATGGTGAGGCCCCATCTGGAATACTGTGTACAGTTCTGGTTGCCATACCTCCAGAAGGATATTATGGAGCTGGAAAAAGTGCAGAGGAGGGCAACCAGAATGATTAGGGGACTAGAACACCTTCCTTACCATCTAAGGCTGCAACGGTTGGGCCTCTTCACTCTTGAACGACGACGTCTAAGAGGTGACCTGATTGAAGTTTATAAAATCATGCACGGTGTGGACAAAGTAGATAAGGAAAAACTGTTTTCCCTATCGCACAACACTAGAACTAGGGGACACTCCATGAAACTTTTGGGTACTAGTTCTCAAACAAATAAGAGAAAGTACTTTTTCACCCAGAGGATTACTGGTCTATGGAACTCCCTGCCAGAAGAAGTGGTGACAGCTGTCAGTCTCGACAGCTTTAAGAAAGGATTAGACAAGTTCATGGAGGACAAGGGGATCAATGGCTATAATTATGGATACTTAAGGACAACCTCCGGGTTGGAGAGATAGGCAGGATATCTCTCAATGCCATTTCCAGGGAATCCTAAACAGATGAAGGCATCTCCTTGGGAATAATACCCTGAAGCAAATGGTGAGCCACTGTGTGAGACAGAATGCTGGACTGGATGGGCTGTGGCCTGTTCCAGCAAGGCTGTTCTCATGTTCTTATGTTCTTATGTATGAGGTATCACTGTAAAACAAAAAGACAAAAAAAAAACCCTATCATGCCACTTTAAAGAATAACTGCTGCATTTTAATGTTAGCTTTCATGGATCAAGTCCACTTCATCAGACATAAGAGTGGAACTTCATGGCATCAACTTATACACATTAGATATAGAGGTACAGAATACAATATTTTTGTATTGTTTTTGACTAAGTGCGATTTTGTATTGTTTTTGACTAAGTGCTTCATATATTTGCATTGTGTTTATGTATATATATAGTGTTTATGTGTATATATAGTGTTTATGTATGTGTGTATATATATATATATATATATATATATATATATATATATATATATATATATATATATATATATATATATATATATATATATATATATATATATATATATATATATAGAGAGAGAGAGAGAGAGAGAGAGAGAGAGAGAGAGAGAGTGTATGATTGTTGTATGAGCCGCCCTGAGTCGGGCTACCTGATTGGGCGGCATACAAATGTGAAAATTAAATTAAATTATTTAAATTAAATATTTTACTTATACCAGTTTGGATTTCCTTCTTCTCTTTAGTAAGAGACAAATAAAGTGTCAGATAAACAAAAACTCACCTCTGGAAGAACAATACATTTTTCAGCAGAAGTGTCTTAAGGGAAATCACTTCTAAATTAGCCCTGCAAAATATATTAATAAAATATTCCAGGATGACATGCTTTCACAAATCAGAAAAGAGGGTTGTCCCACTTATGCCACAACTAATTGATACAGAACATGTGGAAATCATCCTGCCCATTTTTACTTGCAGAAAGACAGGTCAAGAAAAAGGAGTGGCATGGAATCTGGTTGAGAAAACACCAGACCAAACCCCAAGGCATGACCTCACCATAGTTGTGGTTCTCATAAAAGACTTGAATTTGACTGATATTAGTTGAAAGGTTAAGCACTTACTTAAATCTCTCATGTTGAAACCAAGGTAGATTACAGAGTGTTTAAACCTAAGCTTAAATACATCAGTAAATCATAACTACACTAGACACATTGAATGAGTTAGAATTTTGTGAGTTAGATCCACCATAAATTCTACTGATTCACTGGGCCCATTCTAGATGTGACTTACTACTGGACTTCTGCCACCTATATGTTTATCTCCTATTCATGAAAAGAAAAAGAAAAAAACAACAACACTGGATTATCTATCTGCCAATTTAAATTGTCACTTAAGTAGTTTATAGATACTAAGATCAGTCCAAAGTGGGTGGAAAGCACAAACAAAGCAGGTTAATCTATAGTTTAGACCCCCTGTACAAATTATATGACATATTTTTGGTAAATTATCAAGCAATTTACTAATGTTGTTTTTGTAAAAGTAGAACATTACTGACTAAGAAGATGACTCCATGAGGTAAAAAAGTCCTTAGTATTCATTACTTTCTCCTGAACCATGAAAATCATCTTCCCTCTCCCGGATTGTTAAAAATTTCCTTTTCCTGTCCCACGGTTAGAGTAGGAATTAATTTAGTTTGCTAGGCTGAGAAACTTCAACTTCAATATCATCACTAAGACTTTTCTGTAAAAAGTGGTTCAGGACTTCATGGTTTCCATTGTAACCATTTGACTTGGGTGTGGTAGTCATGCAAGTTTAAGAGGATGTACATTTGTCCCTGTTTGTTCTATAATAATCGTTATTTTCAATTAGTATACCAAAATACATATGGAAAAAATCCTTAGAGAGGAAACCCACCACATATGTGCTTCACTCTTTTCCTTCCTGGTTTATTAAGGAAGAGGAGACCTGACCACATGGGTAAGAGGAGTGGTGAATGTGCCTTCAATTGAAGGATTATGCATAGAAGGCAGGGTTCCAACATATCAAAGTGGCAATATTTATGAACAAGTTTTCCCTGAATTCCTCTAGTTTCTGGCCAATCTTAAACACCTTGTTCATCATTAATACCTCCAGGAATTTAAGATGGGTTAACAAGAACTGCTCTGATTTAACTTAAGGCCAGTTTATGGGTCTAGGGTGGCTTTGGTTGTTTTGGTGGATCTGAGATGTCACTGTTTGGGGCTTTTTTGGGAAGGGGGAGGAACTCCTGGTGGAGTACTCTTAGACTTAATCCTAAACCTGAAAAATGTGTTTCTACAGCTGAGGATTGTGTCTGCTGTACCTGTTCCTTAAGATGTCTGATCTGACCAAAGAGAAATAAGCCTTAGCTACAGCCTATTTGTTTGGAATACTGTGACTAACCTTTCTTCTACAAGCGGCTGCCTTTAAAGTGTTCAGATTGTTGAGTACAAACAGTTGCATGTCATTTCGTTATTGCATCAGCTTCATGAATTACTACTCTATTTCCAGGCATGATCTTCTGGTGATCTATAAAGCCTGCTTTTATGTCGGTCCATGCAAGGTTAGCATTCTTCTATATCAGGGATGGTGGACCTTGGCACTCTAGGTGTTTTTGGACTTCAATTACCAGAAGCCCAAGTCAGCACTTCTGCTGATCAAGGCTTCCGGGAATTGAAGTTCAAGAACAGCTGACGTACCAAAGTTCACCACCACAGTTCTATATGAACCTTCCCAAGTGTCCCAGAACTTCATAGGAAGCCCATCTCTTCATTCTGTCACTTACAATGATACATTTGGTAGAGATATAAGAAGTCTTTATCTGTGGCTGCTTTCAAGAATTCCTTTCAATGGAGGTCAGGTTGGCCCTAGACTTTTTTTGTCTTTTTGCTCTCGGGGAAATATCTTTTTTATCAGGAAGTTTAGCTCAGCTGCTACAAAAGGAATTTGTAGAATCAGATGTGGATTTATTTTTAATCTATTTTCAAGTTGCTTGCTTTAAATAATCTTTTTTTTAAAAAAAAAGCTGTGTTTCTTTTGTTCATTTTAGTGTCAGCCACTCTGAATCCTATTTAGGGAGAGAAAACCAGGAGAAATAAAATGAACAAGGCAGTGAAGTGTAAATGTTCCATATGTTTAAACCACACCATGAAGTTAGGACATTTTACTGTTACTCTCCACTATATAGATCACTCACAAAAGACAAGGACATTCTGTACGCAAGAGGTATAAAAAGCTCTTTGCAGTATTGTTGAACTATGCTTATTATTGGGATTTTTTTTTAAAAAAAAAGAATTCCAACAAGGAATTTATTATAGCTTGAAATGCATTAATTTTCTTGTTTTCTCAACATACTTCATCTTGCACCTATTGATTTCATCCTTTTTCATTCCCATTGATCACCTGCTCTCCTTAGGGAAAGGGCTTTAAGTAGCAACAAAAAGATTATAAATGGTCCTTATTCAAAGATACATGAATGAAGCAGAAAGTGACAAAGTGAAGAGAAAATACAGAGACTTTGGAAGGAAGCATGAAAGAAGTGTTGTTTGGCCTATATATGTCAGTCTTGCAACACCATTATTACTGCTAGTAGCATTCCTATTGTTTGCATCTGGGGTTTCACAAAGAGGCAAAATACTGCCTCTTTCACACATTGTAAGGCTAAGCTGTGGCAAATTCTGTAGGTGAGGCACTTAGTCAAAAACATCAGATTGATTGTATTTTTTTTTTGTTTGATTGTATGTATGTATGTATGCATGTATGCATGTATGTATGGATGGATGGATGTTCTAGATGGCTTTTTCCAAATTTCTCAACTAGCACTTAAGAATTTAATTTTGATATAGTTAAACTTGTAATTCCACAAAATCAAAATCATAGAACACTTGAGGTTTTAGTTGCAATTTATTATTTTTCCTTCCCTTGCATCCATGTTTCCGAGA
Source organism: Bradypodion pumilum (assembly GCA_035047305.1). Lineage (NCBI taxonomy): Eukaryota > Metazoa > Chordata > Lepidosauria > Squamata > Chamaeleonidae > Bradypodion > Bradypodion pumilum. The sequence goes on from JAWDJD010000001.1 coordinate 98,950,160, forward strand.
CATTATAGTTCCCCTCCACAAGAAAAGATATTCCTACAAATATCTGAAGAAATGTAGACTTGAGCTGTTGTTACTGACATGTTGTTTATTTTCATAAGAGACTATTTTTAATAATAATTTATTGTACATGCTATCCCAAACTGAAATACACAGGCTGAAATCCAGTAGAGCAGTTTATGCCACATAAGGAAATTAAAAATTTCTGAGGTGTCCAGGAAGGTCTGTGGCTCTCTTGGGATCCATTTCATTATGAAGATGCTGAAGGCTGTGAGCTGGAGGGAAAGTCTTTAATTTCATAAACCTGCCACCACTGGGATGATTTTACCAGCATTGGCAATTTTCAGAAATTAAAGAGTCCCCTCATGTCCTGCAGCCTCCAATAGTTTCTCAAGGATAAAAAGATTCCACAGAACTGTTGGGAGTGGAGAAATGGAGGTTTTTAATTTATGAAAATCCACGAGAGATGATGTCAACAGCCTAAAAATAATGTTATAAGAAACACCACCCTTCCAACCACACTCCTTATTCCATGTTTTAATATGATATCTGGGATAAGACACACCCACTGGAGAAACCCTGCCTAAATCTCCTAGGCCAGATTTTCAGCTTTATATTTCAACAAGTAATAAAAATACTAATTACGAACATGTTGCATTTAATTTTGTTGTTTCTGGCTTTCTCACTTGAGCCCCCACCCACGCTGGACTCTGCACAAAGGAGGTTATGCCAAAGCAACAGCTTTTCCTCAGAGTGAATGAAGCAAGCTATACCCTTTAGATAATTAGATAAAAGTAATCAATTAGATAATAATTTCATGTCAGAAATTATTCTGAGTTGAAAGGATTTTTGCAAAAGAAATTCCGTTCAGGGAACGGGACAGAGACAGGTGCTCAGTCCATCATGCAGCACCTGGGTCTCGAACTGCTGACTTGCCAGCCTTTCAGCTAACAAGGCAAGCTTCTTATTCATTCATTTAATTCTGAACCACTGAGCCACCGCAGCCCCTATCAATTAGATAAAAGTGTACATAAAAGTAATCAAACTTGCTCTGAGTATCTAGTTTCTACGGGTTGCTGTGTCTTCAGCATTCTGGTTTGTGGCTTATTTCATATTTGCACTAAATATAAAATCTTGGCTGGACTTATAAATGTAATGCTGAAATTTTAATTAAATTGTTTAAGGCAGTTTGTTTCTCACTAGGCAAAGCTATCAGATACATGGGGAATGAATACTTTCAGGAAATATTAAAAGTGTTGATGCAAAGAGAATACATATAAGATATTTTAAGGCATTCAAATAGTTTTGAAGTACTGTGTTTGCTGCATTTCCCTGGGAATTCTGCTTGAAGTTCAATATTGTATAACAGTGGGTGAAAGTGTCAGAGAAATAAATAAAGTACTGCATCTGATTCTCCTATATAGGATCAAAAATATAAAACACAGGAGACAATAAAAGGAAAGCAAGCAAAAAGAGAGAGAAGTATTAAATAAAGGCATGATGAATGACATACATTCTTGTGGTAATTCCTATCCTACTTTATTGCTCAGTAATGATCATACAAGGCTATACTTCATTGATCACTGCTTGAATCTAGGCTTCATTTCCTCCACATATGTTAAACACCTTTGACTTGAATTCACTTCATATAACTATTCAGTATTTTCTTTCCAGTGGGAAAGGAAATGGAACATAAATACTGAATGAAGAAAAATCATTCACCATTATTGTACTTCAAGTTCTACAGCATTAGGAAATTCTTTGAGGTTCAAAAGGTCTGGAGGAAAAGCAAGGGCACTACAGCAAGATTTTTAACAAATTAAGGGCATGCCTTGGGCTAAAATCCACTTTGCCCAAGAGCCTCAAAAGCTTAATGATTCTTCATACAAAGTGATCTCAGAATAGCAGGGCAACAGACTGCTTTCCAGGACATACACACATGCTGAATCAAATTACTCAGTGCATATCTCAGTGCATATCTCTTCCTAAACACATTATTTAGGGTAAAGCCCAAATGTTTCACGACTGGGATATCAAGTCTACTCTTTATACATTGAGATTATTCTGAATTAACACATTGCAGGAGTATTAATTCACAAAGAGAGCCTTCATTTACACTAGTTTAGCAGAAGAAAATTTGATGTTCTGATACTACTTAAAAAGTTCCAAATTGCTACCAATCACTATAATTAAACATCCTTTTTGAGAATGAGTGACTAATGTAGTTATGAAAAATAAAGGCAATTGTAAATTGGTCAGTGGACAAAGAGCTGTCCTGAGAATTTATGATTTGTCTTTGTTACCATTTTAATTAATAATAATACTTGTGGCTGACAAGCCAATTCTGACAGATGATAATCCTTTCCAGAGTTTTCTAGGTACAGAACCTACAGAAATGTTTTACCATTCCTTTTTCATGGAGGGTGCCCTGGGGCTGTGTAGCTTGCCCATGAGTACACAGGCTGGCTCTATCCACAGGAAGCATGGTGGGGAATCATCCGCCCAAATTATGGATCCACAGCCAGATACATAAACCAGTGAGCTATCCAGTTACAATTACTATCACTCTCCTATTTGAGATAAAAACCATGCAAATGCTGTATTTATTTCTTTATATATTTTTAGCCACCTTCATAAAACTATAAAATCATAACAATCAAAATCAATATATGCCAGTAATATGCAAGACATACTAAACAATGCTAAACAATTATAACTAAAACCCACCAACAGAAAACACAACTCAAGAGAAAGCCAAAGACAACAAATTCATCCCTAGAGGTTTTCAAAGGCCACATAAAGATGGGTCCTGAGAGAAACCAAGTGGCAACTTATTCTACAACTGTGTGATTACTGGTGCTTTATTATATAGCCTATCTCACAAGTAAGTTGTAATGCAATCAGTTTACCTTCACGTTAAAAGTAAAAACTAGCATTTTCAACTGGACTCTAATATGTGCTAAACCAGTGCAGGTAGTGCAATAAAGGTGTCACATGAACTGATTCCCTAGCTCCCAAAAACCTTCTAGACCAGCTTAAGATTCTGAAGTGTTACTGAAAGAAGATCTAGATAAGAGTACAACATCCCTAGTTTGGATGCCACTGGGCAAGGACTTCTAAGACAATTCCAGCCTTCTCCTGGTAAGATTCCAGCTGGTACACCAGTCTGCCCTGCCTACCACAAGGACTTCTCAAGTCAGCACTAAGTTTGTAAGAACTTTCAAATTATGTGTGCACCTCGAGTGGAAATGCAACACCATCCAACCCCAGTTGTGTCTTTGGTCTACACTATGAAGCACAAGTAAGTTTAAGGATAGCTATAGGTATCCTGACATGATGACAGACAGCATGGAATCTCATAATTATTTCACTGTGGTCATGCCAAAACCTTGAATACAAGTAACAATTATTTGATTATAACCTTGACCACTCACTCATGCACAACTTAGCTAAAGGTCACACCTCACCACCACAAATTGGAATTCTAGATTCACATTTAAGATACTGAATTAGCCAAATGTTTCCTCATCTAAACAGTAATGTTCATTAATAGATGAGCAAGATAGATCCCCAGTGTCCCTTCTAATTAGCAAATCTATAGCCAGGAGAATGGACTTGGCAAAATCAGCAGGGAAAGAACATATTGTTAGGATCTACCTTAGTGCAGCTCTGTGAAGAGACTTTACTCAATTGTCCTAGTGATAGTACTACATTTTATTACTATATCGAATGTTTTATTGAAAACATTGTCTGAAATAGTCCAAGAAGTAATTTATAACAGTAAAACAATGGAAGTCATTTAAAAGGGCATGTGCATATACAAAAGATTCTTATGGATGCTTCAGTATACACAAACTGGATCAAACTGTGATAGAACACACAGAGAGTGAGTCCAATTTAAAGATCCTGGGTACTGATTTACTTGCTCAATAGGTCTTGGGTCTGAGCAGTCACGTGTACTGCAGAGATCTGAAGAGACATTGCACTATACAGATTTAAAGCCACACTCTGATCCATTTGGAAACTAAATATTTCAAGCAAGGAAAACCTTAGCTAAACAAGTCACACCTTGCCCATCTTCTATGACAAGAAATATTCTGTCAAAGCCAATACTACCACTGCCAGTGGAAAGATGAAACAAAGTTCAGTATCTCTTCCCTTTTTCTTGTATTTCACCCCCAAAAAATTACACACAGCTTATGCCAAAGTCACATCACCTGCAGTGTTTGCTCTATCACTTGCTCCATTTCCTGCAGTGAACCAATCAGTGATACACAGCAAACTCACTCATCTCTCTCTCTCTCTCTCTCTCTCTGTGGACCTTGTTACCTTAACAGTGCCTTTGGATCTAATTCTGGAGAAAGCCCACTGAAACTCTGATGAAGGTATAGAAAAATACAATTTCACATGCAGTTTTCTCCATCACAGCACTGCGTGGACTATTGGAAAAAATAAACAGTAAACATGATCAGATATCTCAAATGTCCTCAAATTGAAAGAAATTTTAAAACAGGGGTTGAGAACTTTGTCCTTCCAAATGTTGCTGGACTGCAACTTCCATCATTCTTATTCCAAAATGTTATAAATAGAATGTTTATTGGGGCTGTTAACAATGAGCATGCAACTATCTTATCCACTGGCTATTAATCTGTTTCTACAATCAAAATCAATGGTTATGATGTATAAAGCCCTAACAAGCTTGGATCCAGATTATCCAGAAGTCTGTATTTCCCACACAAATTTGAGTCTTATTTTTGGGGCAAAATGTAGGGCATAAATAAAACAAATAAATAAGTAAATCCTGACCATTGGCCATGCTGGCTGACGCTGATGGAAGTTGGCGTCCAATACCATCTGGAGGGCCACAGGTACATCACCCCTGATTTAAAAGAAGAGGAAACTTCAGTTTAGAAGAAACAACTAAGAAAGGAAGTGATTAAAATACTGAAAATGATGATTGCAGTGAAAAACTGATTAAAGAATAATTTGATCTCACATAATAAGAGGACCAGGGAGCACCCAATTTGATTAACATCCAACCTCCACAATCCTGTTGGTATTGTGCTGTATCAGCTAGAAATTATGCACAAAGAGACAAATCTTGATGGCTGTCCACTGTGTGCTCAGACATCTCCAGGTTGTGCAACTGGTTGCACAATTAGCTGCACAGCCAGACACATGAGAAATGAATAGTAAAATGTAAAAACTATTTGTACAACTGTGCTTATGTAAATTTTGCAGCAGAATTTAGTTTAGCAAGTTTAAATTAAAGGTTCTTTATTCTAGCAAAGAAATGGCCTGCTGTCTTCCACCAATTGTATTGGTAAAGGCAGCAATATCAACACAAATGGTGTAGCAAACTCTTATGTATCTATCCGACTGAGTTCTTTTTTAAAAATGGAAACACAGGGAATAAATAAATAAATAAATAAATAAGATTCAAGACATTCTACAACACAAAGAGAAAGATATTGTGACTTACATCCCTATGATATATTTAATTGTGGTGGCTAACACGGGATTGTTTCCTTCATCCCTCTCCCTTCCTTTCCATCGTCTTCACCTGAGCTCTGAGGAACACATTTAGAGCTAATCCGAATAACAACCAGCGATCATGTGCTACTGCCAGCTGCAGGAAGCTGTATTGATTTGCATACTTATCTGTCATGTTGATTAATCACTCTATGCATCTGTATCTGGTGTATATAAATTCATGCCTTGATGTCTCACGCCTATGACTTATGAAGTGGACCTGATCCATGAAAGCTCACATTAAAAATATAGCAGTTAGGCTTTAAAGTGTCGCAACATTTTTGTGTTTTTGTTTTCTGATATGCCTAAAACGTAGACTAACACATCTACTATTCCAAAAAGTTCAACTGAGGAACACAAACTCCAGTGTTTTAAAGTACTCTGTAATGTATATCTATATAATAGTGCTGTATCTAATTGCAATACAAAATATGATTTTGAAACAAATATTTATAAGTGTGTTTTATGGCTGGTCACAGACAGATAAATGAGAAAGTACAAGTATTATGTATACTATGATGTCACATGTGAACCAAACAATACAAAGTGTTAAATGACATTATGTTAAAGGAAAAGTCACCTCCTGCTGAGATACTACATCATAATAGAAGTCCTAAATTGCACAAGAAATTGCATGGATGCATGCATACTTGGTTACCCATTTTATCTCCGATGTACCTCTTTTATTACTACAGATGTCAGTGGCACCTGGCTTAATATATTATAGTACAAAGAAAGAAAGAAAGAAAGTATTGTTTATGGTCTAAATAGCTTTCTTAGGTAAAGGTTGCCCTTGCTCGAAAGCCAGTTGTATCTGACTTTAGGGTTCAGTGCTTATCTTACAGCAAAAAAGCCAGCGCTGTCTGTGTCTGCAGACGTTTCCATGGACATGTGGTAGTCATGCCTAGACACCAGAGTGCATGGAACACTGCTTACCTTCCCACTGAAGTGGTACCTATTTATCTACTTACAGTTTTTTGCTTTCAAACTGCTAGGTTGGCAGGAGCTGGGACAGAGACGGGAGCTCACTCCGTTGTGCAGTACTCAGGTCTCGGTCTGCTGACCTGCCGACCTTCTAGTCATCAAGTTCAGCATTTTAATCACTTGAGCACCACAGCCCCCCTAGCTTTTTTAGGCATGCTCAAAAGTTTGGGTGCAATACTGTATGAGGTTTTGTGCACATTGAAAATATCTGTTAAACTCTAAAAGGTGTAACAAGTCACTAGTTATAATAGCTGAGAATTTTCATATCTGTGAAGAGCCTTATACACTTGACCTTAAGTAAATATTAACTAAAAGCAACTGTAGTATATTAAAGTTCACTTATAATTCCCCACAGAGCCAGAATTTCACCATTTATTGTTAAAGTGGTGCTCCAGATAATTTTCAGATAGTGCAACATTACTACCTGTGAAGCTTGGTGTAAATATGCACTGAAAATGGCTTTTAAAAGTTATGTCCCTCTTCTTATGCTATAAGCCACCCATCAGGAAATATTATGAATATTTTCTAATCCTTCCAAGGCAGCAACAGTGGGGGGAGTGACAGAAAAATATTAAATGAATTTAAAGCTACTGAAAACTGATGTCTTCCACATAAGAAATAAAATAAGCATGTGGGTATATATGCAATGAAAAAATAACTGTTATGAAATATTCATTTGAAAAGTAATTAAGGCTTGCAATTGAAAAGCTAACCTTTCACAACACAAAATAATCATGCAGCTTGAAGATTAACACATTCTGTGTCCTCTAGTATTCATTACAATTTATTTAAGATTTCAGCCACACTTGTGCTTGGATTGGTTTTCTGCCTTTCACAAAATGTCAATGAAATCTAATCAAAATTGGATTTTTACCCAAAGCATCCCTTAGTTCTACTACATTTATTATGGTTTTTACTCTGAGCAATTTAGTTAACAAACTGCATCATTATGAAGTCTTGAAGAGCTGAAAATACATGTTTCCGATCAGAACTGACAATCCATATCTCTAAAATATAAATTAACCCTTCCAAAAAGAGGGTTTTTTTTTTGAAAATTCCTTTCCTCCTAGGCAATCAATATCCCTAAGGATCTTTACTTTACATAGTTTTATAAACAAATCACACACGGTACAATGTGCAAATAAAAACCTACAAACTATTCAGAAGTTCTATGACCTCTCGTTCTGAGCTCTACTCCCTTCCCTTTATACAATTTATCTCGTAATTAGATCTTTTGCAGCCTATGCACACATTGAAACTGGAGATTATTCACAAGGGGAAGGAATTTGCAGGATTTTAGGCTTCAGCATCCTGAACATGCTATTAGCCTGCTTTTGAATATTTGGTGGGTAAAGCAAAGTGGTCTCTAAAGCATCACTGAAAATTTAAGAAATGAGACTTAACACCTGCTTTTCTCATTCTGAGGAAGCAAAAGGCTGATTCAGCAGCTGTACATCACATACTCCTGATGACACACAGTACGCAGCCTAAAGACAGGACTAGAATGCCAAAAGTCACAGTATGAGTTAATAAAACAAGCAGCAGAGCCAATGGAGACCTAGCATCATTGTCTGCTACTCGTATCTGAGTATACATTTTCCCCCTGGAGCAGGAAAAATGCCACTGGCGTGAATTTGTTTAAGGTGGATCCCAGCTTGCCATGAAGTGACCCACACACTGTGATCACAGAGCCATCTCCTGCAGCACGTATGAAAGGAGACATGCAGGATTTGACACTGGGACTGCAACGGACTGCCGCAGCCTTGAGGATATTAACAAGGTGCGCCTTCACAGCCAGTTCATCTGGCATGACCATTGGGAATCAGAATAGTGAAGTGGATCTTCCTCCGTTCATTTTGCCATTTGACGGAATTTGATGGTTTCCAGTAGCATTTCCTCCACTGAAGGGGCCATCATTCCATCTAAAGAGACTCATCTGCCCATAGCCATTGGCTCCTTTAGGGAGACAGGTTATTTAATGCCGCCCAACGCTCAGCATTGAGTTGCTGGCTGTACAGTCTACTCCATTACTGGAGCAGGATGTCCGGCCAGACCCAGGACCCAGCATCACATATTGAGAAAAACTCAACACATACAGGTGAAACTCGTATAAATTAGAATATCGTGCAAATGTCCATTTATTTCACTTAAAAGGTGAAACAAATATATGAGGTATACTCTCTACATGCAAAGCGAGATATGTCATGCCTTAATTCATTATAACTGGGATGATCATGGCGTACAGCATACATGAGATTATGTGATGATTATGGGGTACATGAGATTGGGGGGTTGGGCTTTTCATAAGCTGTAAGTGACTGCAGTGGCTCAAGTAGCTAAGACACTGACTGGGAAGCGGAAGGTCAGCAGTTCGATTCCCGAGTACTGCAGGACGGAATGAGCTCCCGTCTTTGTCCCAGCTCCTGCCAACCTAGCAGTTCGAAAGCAAGACATTGCAAGTAGATAAATAGGGACCACTTCGATGGGAAGATAAACAGCATTCCGTGCGCTCCGGTGTGTCTAGTCATGCCTGCCACATGACCACGGAAACATCTGCAGAAGCTGACAGCGCTGGCTCTTCGGCTTATAAACAGAGATGAGTACTGCACCCTAGAGTTGGATACGACTGGCTTTCGAGCAAGGGAAACCTTTACCTTTAAGCCATAATCATCAATATTATAACAAAGTAAGGCTTGAACTATCTCGCTTTGTATGCAATGAGTCTATCTCATATATTTGTTTCACCTTTTAAGTTGCATTACTGAACTGAATGAACATTTGCACGATATTCTATTTTGAGTTTCACCTGTATGCAGAAGAGCATGCAGAATCTGAGATTGTTTCCCTTTAGTAAAGTGAATTTTCAAAAACGAAACAAAACAGTTCCAAAAAGTTATACTGCTCAGTTGTTCTCTAATTGGTCTTCTCAAATGTACTGCCTGTTTTTCAAAATATTAAAGAATGCTAAACCATCAAAGACATACACTTAGGAAAACTATATGTGACATTTTATATTTGTTGTTGCCCGCCTAGACCCTGAATTTGAGGAGGACCTGCCAGCTCCTCAGCCTGCTGTTAGTTCGGAACTGCCTTCTCTTGACCAAGTGGAAGACTTTCTGTCAGCACCAAAGTCTGCTGTCAGCTTGGAACTGCCTCCTTTTGTTCAAGTTGATCAAACTGATCAAGACTTGACAGGAGCACAGTGATGAGGAAGCAGAGCCAAGCACCTCAAAAAGATGTAGGTGGTAATTATGGAAAGAGCTACAAGTGCAAAGGAGAAGGGCAAGGGCTCATCTGCAGAGACCATCCCCAGCTGTGAGTTTTGATCCTGAGCCCTCTTAAGGAGATGCCCATGCCAGCAAAAGCCTTTGCAGAGCGTGCACCCCGACTCTGTGTCTCTTGAACCCGTACCTTTTGCCTGCTTACTGACCCTGAATACTGGACTCTCTGTGTGGAAACCCGACTACTCTTCTGGACCAACCTTCTGTCTTAGTTCTTCAATGACTGACTTCTGACCTTGGCTCTTCCGGACTAACGACTCTGCTTTATCCTCTGGACTAAGACGCTGTCTCCTCATCCTTACTCCCTGTGCAGTGGCTGATCTGCCATGCAGCTAGGGGCACAACAATATTACACAGCAAGGTATCTTTCCCTATTAATCCACCTTATCCACTGAAATACCTGTAATTTTTTCCCCAACAGAATATTTGATTATTCAAGCACAAATGATTAAATATTCAGTTACTGGCTCCTTTTTCTGGTTTTGGCTTGTTTGTTTTAAAGGTATTTTCAGATACATTAAAAATTAATGACTTGTGCTTGCAAACCTGGCTAACAATGTGAAAAACAAGTTAAACGGGAGGGGTTCCACTTAAACTAATCCCGGGAAATATTTTTAAATGTCCCAAAGTAGGCAACACTGTTTAAAGGAAACAGTATACTAATCTGGGTATAGTTTTTAACTGAAAATATAAAAACTACATGAGACTGATATAACAGGAAGCAGAGTATCAAGAAATCTGCACATGCACACATCAGCTGGATCAATTATGATGTTTATAAATTTTGAATAAATTTTGGTGAAGGATAGTATATAAATACTGAAAATAAATTTTAAATAGTGAGCTGAGGTGATGGCCCAGCAAATTACATAGCACAGCTTGAGCCTGGCCACAAACAGGCAGAGGAGAGGGAGGGAGGCAAAAGGGATTAATTGAGCCCTTTGGGGATTCCCTTCTATGAAAGGAGTTTACCCTGCCTTTTAAAAGTCAGATCTACTGGAAAATGCAACACATTTGTACATTTTTTGTCTTCTGCAACCTATATTTACTGTCAAAAACCTGATTCTTTACTGTGAGTTCACCAGCAACATTTGTTATTGTGAAAAAATCATTAGTCTACAATAAGAAAGTGCATGTTGATAGTTATGACCTGTTTTATATAAGATATTAAACTAACAATAGAAACTGATTTCTGGCATTGTTTAGTAAAGGTCTCCATTGCCTGAAAGCCAGTCGTGTCTGAGTCTAGGGGTCGGTGCTCATCTCTATTTCCAGCCAAAGAGCCAGCATTGTCTGCATCTACAGATATTTCTGTGATCATGTGGCAGGCATGATTAGACGCAGGAGCACACAGAACGTTGTTACTGTCCCACCAAAGTGGGATCTATTTATCTACTTGCAATTTCTTGATTTCAAACAGCTAGGTTGGCAGGAGCCGGGACAGACGATGGCACTCACTCCATCATACAGCACACTGGTCTCAAACTGCTGACCTGTCAACCTTCCAGTTGTCAAGTTCAGCATATTAACCACTAAGGCACCCTGGAATTATTTAGAGCTCATCAAAACAACAGACACGATAAACCAAATGAAACAGTTTTGAATTGATCATTCTTCAGCTAGTTTAACTGACCTAATCACTTTACTAATGACTTTCACTTAACAAAACTCCCAGTGACTTCAAAGGAGAATCTGGAATTCACAATGAGTAAAGCAAGCAGGAATGATAGATCCATTACAATGAAGCTTTAATGCTCCTGAATTCAACAGACTTTTGGCAAAAACTAAGCACCAGATCAATATATCTCCCAAAACCCATGGTAAAGAAAAGGTTATCACAGTTATTTTAAAAAGTCATTAAAAAGAGATTCCTTATAACTGTATAAGCTTTAAAAAAAAGATTTGAAAGAAAAGTGCTGCTTTATATTTCATTACTGCCCTTGATATTTAACTTTAAGAAAGATTTCTAGGCTTATAGAATAGTGCTTTTCAATAATGATGGTAAGAAAGGTTACAGGGTTTTTTGTAATTAAATGCAGAGAACGCTAAACAACGTACTACCTACAGCACAATCCTAAATGCATTTTCTTGGAAGTAACTCCCACTGATTTCAGCAGAATTTCCTCACAGAAAAGTGTGAAGAGAACATTTTTAGAACATTCTCAAAGATCTTGAGTTCATTCATGTTCTCTTCATCGCACACTAACAGTCTGCCTGCATTAAATATATATATTCACCTTGCAACAACCATCAATGATTCAAAGCATTTCATTTCCCCTTTAGAATTCTAAGCAATTTTAATTTTCATGTGGCATAAAATTATTATCCCAAAACAATATTGCATTCTAGTTAGCATTAGTATCTTGTTGATTTGTTCTAAATAAACACATTTGGAACAAAAGCTTACAGCTGGGAAGTGCACAATTTCATTGGGGCCATGAGCCACATCAGTAATGCATCACAAACAGGATAGCCACAGCCAATCTACATATTTTAACTGCATGTAAGTAACACTCTCTGTGTTAGATTTGTAAGCCCTACAACTATGCGTACATTTCCGTTTATGTCCAGCTAGCCACCGACCTATAAATTGCTTCTGAAACACGAGGACAATCGGGTTATAATTCAAAGATTGTTTACCATCTGAATCCACATCTCAAGATCTGGATGTTGTTTTTTTCAACAGCAGATTCATCAACAGGATCTTCAGTTCTGAATCTATTGCTGTTTCTCAGGGGTAACCAAAAGAGAGCTGTTTTCAAAAGAGGAGACCAGCTGTGCTTGCAGAGCTCACTTCAGAGCTAGTCTGCTGAGATTATTTATTTATTAAGGCTGAAATCTTGTTGCTTAGTGTAAGAGCATAAGAACATAAGAACAGCCTTGCTGGAACAGGCCACAGCCCATCCAGTCCAGCAATCTGTCTCACACAGTGGCTCACCATTTCCTTCAGGGTATTCTTCCCAAGGAGATGCCTTCACCTGTTTAGGATTCCCTGGAAATGGCATTGAGAGGTATCCTGCCTATCTCTCCAACCCCGAGGTTGTCCTTAAGTATCCATAATTATACCCATTGATACCCTTGTCCTCCATGAACTTGTCTAATCCTTTCTTAAAGCTATCAAGACTGACAGCTGTCACCACTTCTTCTGGCAGGGAGTTCCATAGACCAGTAATCCTCTGGGTGAAAAAGGACTTTCTCTTATTTGTTTGAGAACTAGTACCCAAAAGTTTCATGGAGTGTCCCCTAGTTCTAGTGTTAAGCCGAATCATAATGTTCAGTCTGTTCCAACTTGGTGAACAAACTGCCCATGCTGCAGTTCTAGGGGTTAATGTGCTCTCATATACATATCCCAAAAATTCCAGTAGGCACACTTTGCTTACCAGGGAGAAACAGACCAAAAGTTACAATTGGGCTTATGCTAAGAAAGATGAAATGTATTCTGGAAATTGCAAAGAATAATGGCAACTAAAGAACTGCTTCACTTGGACATTTTATACAGTTCTTTGGTTCCATGATGTCTTTCGTTGTACGATTTTTTTTCATTATACGATACATGTATCACATAACGAAAAAACCTATGGGATGTATCATACAATGAAAAACTCCATAGAGATACATTGTAACCAGCACAGACCTCAGGGAAGGAAACATGCTAGAAACCTTAAATTTTTTAAGAAATGATTGTTAAAAGGTTAAATACATTGCAAAAACATGCCAAAGCATCCTGAGTTTAGGGGGGGGGGGGAATCATACAACATTTTTAAAAAACTTTTACAAACTTTATGAAGTGCTTTTTTAAAGGGTAAAGACAGTACTGTACATTGTAAAAACATGTCAAAACTGCCAGAATTTAGGGGAACAAACCATGAAGCATTTGTAAACTCTTAAAAACTTTATGAAGTGATTGTTTAAAGGATAAATACAGTACAGTATAGCACAGTACAGTACATTGCAAAAAATGTTAAACCAACCAGACTTTAGGAGAAAAAAACCATACAATATTTTTAAACTCTTGAAAACTTTATGAAGTGGTTGTTTAAAGGATAAATAAAGTGCAAGAACTTTCCAAACCACTCAATAAACAATTACAGTATAGTACAGTACAGATCAGCAAGACAAACCACAAAAAACTGATGAAAGCCCAAAAAAAATTTCCACATGTCCTGACAAAGAAAGCAAACCACAGTGCTGGGTGGGGAGCTAACCATGCACAGCCAGAGAATTAATCCATCCCATTGGACATGCATGCCATTTGCTAACCCGAGTAGCAATACTCAAAGCCCACACCTTAGAGATCCACGCAATGTGCCCATATGAAGCCATGTGCAACATTTTAACAGCAGCCAAAAGATTGCTCCAAAATTGCCCGTCCCCAAAGCAGTGCCCCAAAACAACCAACTGGACAAAGGAATTTCTTTTGAAAAATTTTTTTACCATAGCCAACATATTGATTCCTACACCACCACCTCTGTCCACCTCCCCACCCCCAAGCCATTTGGACCCAAAATCTCTTTTGCCTACCTTTCCACTGTGCCAAATAATGCTCCAATGCTGCAAGCAAAAAACTGCATAGGGTATGTTTTACTGTTTCTTATAGATTTTTACTTAGTCAAACTGAGAAAAATACTTTAAAAAATCCATCTCATCAAGTTTTCTTGCAAAACTCGTGTTTTTAGTTTAATTTAGCATGAAGTTTGCCTTTCAACCAAAATCTGATATCCTATTCTTGATTCTAAAAACTCTATCCAAAAATCATTTCTTACTTTCATTTAATATTTATTAGAGCTTGAATCAAGAATAATGCAAAGAGAAAATAAGAGGAATGGTGGGGAGGGGCATAGTAAGTGGTGGGCATCATCAGGTTCACACCAGTTCGCCAGAACCAGTAGCAGAAATTCTGGCTGGCCACACCCATCCATGTTTTGAAATGAATAGTCCTAATTTGGATGCACCCACCATACCATGCCCACAGTGTGGTAGTAAACATTTTTGGAGCCCACCACTGGGCGTAGTGTCGGTTTAGTGGTGTGAGGAAGCTATTTTAATTTAATTTAATTTAATTTATTAATTTTTAATTTAATTGTCACATTTATATACCGCTCACTCGGCCAAAGCCAACTCAGGGCGGTTCACAATAAAAATTAAAAAACACATGTTAAAAACAGTTAAAACTACCCACCCCCTAAAAACAAGGGCTGCAGGATCCAAAGGCACCATGGGGAAGAGTTCTTCTACACCAACCACCCAATGGAGGTTACCCTTCCACCTGCACCCCACACTTGACCCGCCAGCCAGGTTTTAAGTTCTTTTCTGAAAGGCAGCAATTCCGTCCGGAGACGTAGCTCTGTTGGCAGGAGGTTCCAGAGGGCCGGTGCAGACACGGAGAAGGCTCTCCTCCTTGTGCCAGAGAGGCGAGCCCCTCTGGCTGATGGAACAATTAGAGAGCCCTTCCGGTCCGCTCTGGTTGGACGGACAGACGTCCTCAGGGCGATGCGGTCTCTTAGGTAACCCGGCCCACTACCATATAGGGCTTTAAAGGTCAAAACCAGCACCTTGAATTGCACCCGGAGACAAACTGGCAACCAGTGCAGCTCCCGGAGCAGTGGCAAAGCATGGGCATAACGCCCACACCCCATCACCACCCTGGCTGCTGCATTCTGGACCAGCTGTAGCCTCCGAATGGTCGTCAAGGGCAGCCCCATGTAGAGCGCATTGCAATAATCTAGTCTGGAGGTGACCAGAGCGTGAGTGACCATGAGCAAGGAGTCCCGGTCCAGGAGTGGGCGCAACTGGCGAATCACCCGAAGTTGGGCGAAAGCCCTCCTGGTCACAGCCGCCACCTGTTCTTCTAGCAGTAGCCGCGAATCCAGGAGGACCCCCAAGTTGCGCACCGGGTCTGTCTGGGGCAAAATAGCCCCATCCAGAACCAAAGATGGTAGCTCCCGGGTTAACGCAGGACCCCTTATCCATAGCCACTCAGTCTTGCTGGGATTCAGTTGTAGCCCGTTAACCCCCATCCAGACCCCAACAGCTTCCAGGCACCTGGAAAGGACTTTGATGGCATCACTGGGGTCCCCATGGGCCGAGATGTACAACTGAGTGTCATCCGCGTACTGATGGTACCGCACCCCATGGGAACGAATGATCTCACCCAGCGGCTTCATGTAGATGTTAAATAGGAGAGGAGAGAGCACCGAGCCCTGAGGCACCCCCCATTTGAGGGGCCTAGGACTCGACCTCTCACTCTCCAACCACACCGACTGGGTCCGACCCCTCAGAAATGAGGAAAACCAGGACCACACAGTGCCCTGGATTCCCAATCCTTGGAGCCGTTCCAGAAGGATACCGTGGTCAACGGTATCGAAAGCCGCTGAGAGGTCAAGAAGAGCAAGGACGGATGGGTGACCACCGTCCCGCTCCCGCCAGAGATCATCCATCAGTGCAACCAATGCCTGAAAACTTGGGAGCCTACAGTGAAGAGCAGGGTGAAAGATTTCACCAGGATGTCTGTGATATCGAGAGACGCTACCAAGGAAGATGGAACGTCAATATGCTAGCTGACTACTGTTGGATGCTCAAACGGGAAATAGAAAATGGAAAGCGAAAGTGTGTTCGGAGGAGCATAAAAAAGAAGAAGAAAAGGTTTCACAAACAAAAAGAGTGAACATGAAATGTTAAGTATATATTATGAAGAAATTGTTTGTTTAATTATAACAAATAATATGCTTAGTTGATTGTAATAAAATAGTGATTTTCTCATTACTCTTATGCTTTTTTAATGCGAAACCCTAATATTTTGCAAAAAAAACTGTACGTGATGGGGGAAACCATGGTCATTTTTTTATTCAGCACACTAAAAAACATAAAAATTTACCAAAAATATCCTATACAGCTGATTTTTTTTGTAGACTGTGTAATCCGAAGAATGCAACAAAAATGCAAAGAATGCTTCCAAAAATGCTGAGGAAATAATCAAAAATTCAAAATCTCATTCAAAAACGGCTCCGAAAAACTCTACCTACTCACTGCTCGCCTCATGCAAACCCACAGAGTAAAGCATGCACAGGATGCACTTTTTAAACAGCCCAGCGCAAAGCAACCTGGGGGAAAACGCAATGTTTCGTACAACAAATTTTTTCATTGTATGGAGCAATTTTCCCCCCAAAATTCTTTTTGTTGTATGGTTTTTTTGTTGTACGATGCATTTGTTGTGCGGGGTACCACTGTATTATATAAACCACTCAAACTAATGGCTGTGTTAATGATCTATTAGATAGGAATATCAGGTGCTCTGAACTGCTATGACAGAGAAGAAAGATTCAAAAGATCACTTTTTCTTCTTCAGATACCAGATAAGGTACTGCTTCAGAAATTACCCAAAATAAATTCCATGTTTCCTATGAAAGAAACAAAAACAAGAAAAAAAACTCTACTACTGTATGTGTAACTGTAACACAATCTTGCCCTATCCATATCTCTTTCACATTTTTCTGAAAGACTCTTCCGGTCAACAAAAACATTTAAATAGAAGTAAGGCTAATGCATTTCAGTAATCAAATTACTCAGTGAAGCCAGTCGTAACTCTCCAAGTTCAAAATTACAATGCACTACTAGACCCTCTTTGTATAAAAGCCGGTGAATTCTGAACTGCTTTGTCAACTTTGTCTTAATTTGAGGTCTTCTCCTAGAGACAGCTGCTTTTTCGAAATATAAAATCAAGCTAAACACGACACAAATAAATGTGTATGTTCAAATTCTGTTCAAGCCACCAGATAAAGCCTACATCACTTTACTAGTTTTGCCATGGAAATCAATTCTAACAAGAAAAATAGATGACTGTCTTAAATTCATTTTGTTAAAATAAGCTTCCAAACAGATAGAATAACAAGACTAGCAATTTGTGATTGCTGGAACAAACATTTTCCCCCAATTAAACATTTGTTATATACAATTTTAATAATTCTTTTTTTTAAAATAACTATTAACACAACACATTTCCAGCTTCATCAAAATATATCAAAAGGTCAATGTGGTGTCTGTGGTAAACCTCAAAATCATTCATACCCTTTATATGAATAAATAATCCATATTCCTGCCTCTTCTTCTTTTGTATATCAGAGATTTAAACTTCTGAAATTTGTTAACAAAAACACATTTACAAAAGAATATCTTTTAAAATCAAAGCACGTCCAAACAATATCTGTGCAGCTTAATATTTTTTAAAATTAAACATCTTTTGTACTTAGGCCACCTATTCCCTCTCTGGTTTTTCAGGGCTAACAGCAGCTGAAGCAATGGTAACCAGAGGGATCACGACACCTCTGGTTCCTAACAGAAAATATAAATGAATGATACTAAGAGTAGTGGAGAAGGCAAAAGATGAACTGGTGAACATGAGACATATGCAAAGCACTGGCATAAAGCACCTGTGGTTGTCATAAACACATTTACGACAGCCGCGGGTCCATTTACGGCAGCATTTTGTGCATGCACATTTTAGTTCTGCTTCCAGTGGGAGGAACCATGTGACTGGCCAGCTCAACCACGTGACCGGCCCGCGGCCAGAAAAGTTTGGGCATCCCTGTTTGAAAGCAATGTGCAAGAAATGACATGCCATTCAAAAACCAGCCATCCAAACAAACAATATATCATACACGTAGAGAGCAATTCACCAGATGCGTTACTGTAGTTCACTGATGGAAACCAGTTTCCCATTGTCAAATTGCATTATGAGTTCTGATTTTAAGTCATATGTTGAAGCCATCAGAAAGGTGAGTAGTGTGTATTACAGAAAATGACCAGGAATGTAATGGAAAGAAGACTTATGGAAAAAACATTTGGAACTTTCATGACATTGCAAACTCAAAGCTTTTCTCGGTAGAGACAGAATGAAATGAAGTCACATTTAATGTCATCTTGACAGTAAATCCTTATCCAAAAACTATTATTTTCTCATCTTGAAAGAGAGAGGGCCAAGTGCTCTTCATAATCACACAAATGACCTACATCTTTCTAAGAGCTCTCGCCTTAAAGTGACGAAGAGCCATCATAAGCACACACACAAAAAGGGGAATTTTACCAGTAAATTCCTGTCAATTCTGGGGGAAAGTAGGTCAGTTTGTCCTTTGAGGGAGCACCTCCTCCTAGCAGCTAACAGGTCCCCGTCTCAATGATGACACCACCCAGAGGATGCGCTCCCATTTTCTGCAGTCTGCCTTCGACCAAAAGCAGAAGCGCACGTCTGAGGGTTTCTTACTGGCAATGCACAGCATACTCTAAAAAGGCTATTATAACTCACACAGTTAATTTGGTAGTGCAAATTGCTATCAAAGAACATGAGAACAGACAAAGAGGTAGCCTGATGAACAGTTTTCAGGAGAGCAGGGACTAGTAGCTATGTTGCAGCATAAACAATAAAACGGCATTTTAAAGATGAACAAGTTTTATCAGATGCATCAAGTGAGCTACAGTCCACAAAAACTCATGCCAAGTAAAAGACAATAAATTTTGATGTTCTGCAAGATTCTTTTTTGATGTTGTGTTATTAACTGTCTCTTCTTATGTGCACTCCAATCAGCAGCACAGAGCACAACAGTTTAGTTCCACTAAGAGCAGGGATATACCGGTAAATGCAGAATCATCTTTCCTTTCCCACATAATAGAAGAACATGCTGTCTCTTGGCCATTTACCTTTCCTCTTTCAGTGAGAGCACAAGATTTACTGTATATGCAAGTCCCACTGTTCTCAGGATTTTCTATCGAGTATTCCAAAGTGGTTAAACATTTCCCTTCTTCTGGGGGTGCTCTTAAGCAACATAGCTTGCCCAAGACCACAAAATCTGACTCTTCTCCTAGCAGGCATAGCAAGGGAGCAGACTCCTGACCTATGAATCTACAGCAAAGTGTTCCATCTCATTAAGATTTCCAGACGGCACATACTTTTGCCTTTAAATATTTGAACATTCTACCACAAAAAGAAGATACATTTTACACAGTAAAATCTCCATTGTTGATCACCTTCCCAAGTTGATTTAATTTTCATAGACCAGACTTACACCATATGTACACAACAGAAAGCCAACTTCTCTATATTGACCACCTCTATAATTTGTATCTTGAAGGCCTCCTAGACCTTGACACAAAGCATTAATTTTCTCTCTATAACTTGACCAGTTGAGTCCAGTCTGCACCTAGGGCAAGAAAAGTGAAATGTTGAATTGGTACCAATGAATTTCTTTCAAGGAGAATGTCAAAGAATACAACTGAGACTGAATTTTTTGCCTCCAAACACTGCATCAAAATTCAACCTCTCAACCAAGTCATAATTAGCACATTCAAAATGCACTACCGAGCCCAGGTTCTGCAGTGGGTCATTGCTAAAACTCAAACCTATGGTGTGTCTGCAGAAGAAAAATCACCCACTGCATCAATTACTGGGTGCTGTTCTCTGGATTAATTCTGCTTGGAATAAAGTTCAGCCTGAAACAATACAGCAGTGCTTCAAGAAAGCAGGATTTGTTACAACCCAAGAGCAAGATGGTGCAGCCCTAATAGACGGCCCACCTCCTGGTAGAATTCGAGTGAGTAGATTTTGAAGATTTTGTTGGAATGAATGATGATGTGGCAATCTGCAATTAACCTGACCCAGAAGAAATGTTGCAATAATAATAATAATAATAATAATAATAATAATAATAATAATAATAATAATAATAATAATAATAATAATAATAATAATAATAATAATAATAATAATAATAATAATTTGTACTGTATCCCGCCTTTCTCTGGCCGAAGCCGACTCAAGGCAGCTAACAACATATAATATCAGTACAGTACAGTGTCCAGAACCCTATAATATAGTACTACAAAAATACAGCAGAATAATAAAACAATATAGTTGATAACTGAAACATAACAATTATCAAAAACAGGATAATACATATATAACAATAAAGCATTTCAATGATAAAGAACAATAATTATCTGCCTTCAAAAAATGAAAGGCATAGGCTCAAGAAGGAAGCAGCAACTTATACCCAGCTGAAAAAGCTGGGACAAGAAAAGCAATCAGTATTGACCAAGGTTCAACCCAGTGGAAAAGTACTGGAAGCTTGATGAAGCAGAAGAATTAAATGAGAAAGGCACGAAAATTGCAGATATTCCAAAAGAAGATGATGTCGGTCACTTGATAATGCAGTTAAAGTCATTTACCATGGAAAAATGCCTGGGTATGTTGAGTAATATAGCCAGCATTGAGAGTGCTTTCTCCACTTACCTTCATAAAAAGAATAAGAAACTGACTAAAATTGACTCTTTTCCTCCCAGAAAGAATGATCAAATCATGAGAAAAAATACATATGCAGATGTATTGATTTTGTATGACAATATGAATGATTTTCCTGTGTTTTCACTATGTGTTTCTGTATAACATTTCCTAATACAGTAAAAATTGAACAATAAAACAAGACACATCTACATACCAGTACATTTGTTTCATACGTTGATCACCTCTGTAAGTTGCCCACTTTCCATCAGCCCTCTGGGTGGTCAATTTCAGAGGTTTTACTGTATTTGAACAGGAAACTTAAATCTCCCAGTCATTGTTTTGTTACAAAATGTATATAGAACCTTGTTTGGTTGAAGGTACAAGAAGAGCTACAGCTGTGGTGAAAATGAATGAATGAATGAATGATTTTAATTTATACCACGCCCTACTGGTACAGGCACCACTCAGGGCGGCTTACAATGGAAGGACAAAATGTAACAAAGTATCACATAATATCAAATATCACAAGTATCGAAGCAGTATCACATAATATCAAATACAATATCAAATGCATTATCACATAAGGGATGCAATATCAAAATGCAGGGATGTACATAAGCAACATACCCTGAATGTCCTCATCATTCAAAGCCTTTTAGATCTTCATTACTTGTGCACAAAGTTGTCAATGGAAGGCTGTAAAAGCTTTCAACTGAGCATGCTTGCAGACCTTGCATGATCAGGAGCCTTCCTTACCAGGATTTTTGAACATGGGAAATATATACAGTATGTGTATTCAATCAAATGTGCTCCAACCCACCCAACTGACCTCCAATATAAATATAACTACACATGACCAAATAAACACCTATAAAGGTCTCAAGACTAAGACAATGTAGACATTCTAAGACATTGTCACACATATATCTATACATAATACTAAAATTTAGGAATTCTGCTATTATGAATGTAGTATTAAAAATCAATAATTAATTTTTTGTGTTTTACTGAAAAGCCTCAAATGTGGCAGAACAGAAAACAAGAGAAAATCCTGGAAGAAACATCCATAATTGCATGTATACTTGCCAAAATATTCTTGTGTAGCTACATTAAAAAATCCTTGTAGACACCATCAGTAGTACACTAAGTTATACAACTCAGTATGCAGCTCATAACAGCTACGTACAGTGAATTTCTTTACTTGGAGTGATTTACCTCCATAAATACTCTGTGTTGTACCAGTGTAACAGGTAGGAAGATTTGGGCCACTGTTTTCTTATACTGTACTAAAATGGATGTCTTAATTCTTTTTGGTGGGTGGATGAATGAGAGTTGAGGTTCCCAAATACTTTATTCATTCCCATAACTGGAATCGTAGCAAAAAACAACGACATAAAGTCATGTGCAACACTACTCATTAACCTCAGTTTTTAATTACAGTATTTATGGCTAAGCTGTTCTATAGATGTATCAAAAAGCCCTCCTATAATATCCATTCTACTACAAGGTTTATTCACTACATGGATTGCTGTAGACAAACATAAATATTAAGACACATTCCTGAACATATAAGCAGAGAGTGAACAAGAAATTACATGCTGAAAGTTAACTTTGCCCATTTAAAAACCCTAAAATACTGGCATAGGTTTGGTTCAAGGGCAAGACATTAATTGATATGAAAGTGTACAAAGCATTGTTAGAAGACTTAATTGAAACACACATCTTTTCACATAAGGAAAAAAACTGGGGATAATGTTTAAGTGTATGTGTTACAGCACAATAGCAGGCTAGAGATTATCATGCTCCAGAGTTTCATATAATCAGTGGCGCAGCACATCTATAGGGACTCTGCAAGGTGGTTTAAATTTGCAGTAATACAGCACTAAGTTTTTCCTTTATTAGTTCACCCCTGACGTGCTGACAGAGCAGATGCTTTGCACACAGAAGGCCCCTTCCACAGTCAGTTGAAAGGATCTCAGGTAGCAAATCTAGAAAAAGCTGCTGCCTGAGACCTCAGACAGCTGCTGCTAATCAGAATGCAGACGGCATAAACCTGTTTTGTGTTTCATTGCATATAGTTAATTTAGTACTGGCTCTGGTTTCTACAATCTGTGTGGCAACAACTGTTGCAAACTTAAGTAAGTGTGGGAAACATGTACAACAAAATCTACATTCACATGAACAAAATGCACTTTTATTTCACTAACAGACTGTAGCGAGAGATACTGATGGCCACAAGAGCTCAAAACTGGGACTAATCCCCGATACAGACAAGACTTTAGTGCTGCCTGAGTGTGGATTATGCTTGGAAACACCATCTGGGCTCCCATCCTGTTAATGTTTTGGCAGACAACTGGTGTTCTATCCCTCTTGCTTCAAGAAAATAGAATGTACTGAACAGGATAAACCTAGATATTTTTATTTACTACAGTTTCAATGACAGTTCTACTTTGGGAATCTTGTTAAACTGAATGGTTTCATTAAAATGTCATACAAATTTACTTACAAATATATAAGATGATGTTTGGCCAAAAGCAAACAACAGCAACAACAGCAGCAGCAGCAGCAGCAAAAACAACAACAACAATTGCCCAACCTCAAGTAATACTATCATAATAATGGCATTTTGTCCTTAAAAGTTCCCTATATAGTGGAAGCTCGGTTTACAAATTTAATGCATTCTCCAGGGTGTTTCGTATTGTGAAAATTCGTAAACAGAAATTCAATAAGGGCAGCACTATAAATCTCCCAGGTACAATGCACCCTGGGAAAACTTGCTTCTTATTGCGAAAAAAATCATAAACTGAGGCATTGTTTTCAATGGATTTTCATTTGTAAACAGAAAATTTCATTAACCAAGGTGTTCATAAATTGAGGGAGCACTGTAATGCTACCACTATATACAGTGGTACCTCGCTTAAAGAGCATAATGCGTTCCACAGAATTGCTCTTTAAGTAAGTTTGCTCTTTAAGCGAAACACCATTGTAAGTTACCAATTGTAACTTCTGGCAGGTGGGATTGCGAACTCCAATTTAATTGTTAAGCGAGTTTTGGGTTGGTTTTAGTTGTTAAATGAGACGACCATTCAGAGATAATTCTGCTCTTTAAGCGAGTTAGTCTCTAAGCGAGTCACTCTTTATGCAAGGTTTTACTGTAATGAGAAAGTCATGCCTTGTTCCTACCACTGCCAAAATATATGGAAAGCGGAAAGCCTCAAAATGTTGTTGGACAGCTGCTCAAGAAATCTATGCACAGGCACCTACAACAGGGCGAGGAACAGAACAAATAAAAGGATGAAAGAAGAGAAAAATAGACTAAGATGAGAAAGAAATTGGAAAGGAAAAGAACATTCATTTAAAGCTCCATGAAGGTGACTTTAAGAAAAAAAAGTTATTAGAAATGCAAGCCAAACTTTCCTGTTTACTGAAAAAATGATGCTTGTCTGAGAGCAGCTGTGGCAACAATGTTGTTCATAAAAAGTGATGCATTTACAACAAACCTACTCCTTTTCATGTTCTTCCTGAGAGAGGAAGAGGCTGGGAAACAGAAGAAATACTAATTAAATTGTGAACCTCCCAGAGAGTGAACTAAGTGCTATAGTGCAGTATATACAGGTGAAACGCCGAAAATTAGAATATTGTGCAAATGTTCATTCATTTCACTTAAAAGGTGAAACAAATATATGAGATAGACTCACTACATGCAAAGCGAGAGATGTCATGCTTTAATTCGTTATAATGGTGATGATCATGGCCTACAACGTACATGAGATTATGTGATTATTATGGGGTACATGTGATTGAGGGGTTTGGGTTTTTATAAGATGTAAGCCATATGCATCAATATTATAACAAAGTAAGGCATGAACTATCTCGCTTTGCATGTAATGCGTCTATCTCATAAAAATTATTGATTACATACACATGAAATATTTGAAATCACAAATCAAAATCTGAGAGGTAACTGGATTCCTGATAGAGGAGAGTACAGTAACTGGGTTGCCACCATCAAAAAGTACGAACCATTAATGGAAACTGTAACTATGGTATCTTAGTAAGGTCTAAGAGAAGAAAAGATTTGACAGAAATATATAGCTGAGAAACAAAATTCTGACTGACTTCAATCCCAGGGATCTTCTCTAAATTATGAGCTAAAGCACAACTAGGAACAAGAAGCAATCCAAGGCATAAAAGAAAGAGGGAGGAAAAGACTGAGGCATACCAGCAACACGATTGTTTCAAAAATCAAGATTTAAATGCATTTCTAAAACACTGTTCAAAACACCGACACCACTCAAAACTTGACTCTTAAATTCCTGAGGGAAAGATTGTACAGAGAAAGGGTTAAACTCTGAAAATAAAAGAGCAGCAGAGCAAATCAAACTGCATGTTTGAAAAAGCCCATAAAATGTTACAAGCAAAACAAGAAAGCTTGTGTTAATAATGCATAAACCAAAGGAGAGGGAAAAAGCACCACATTTAATGGAATAATGCTTTTATCCTTGCAGTTAAAATGAAATAAACCATGACTATTAATCTGGTAAGACCGTGTAAAAATGTAATTTTTAAACATTTACTAAAAAGGGGATAGTTCAGTAACCACTCTAAAAATCAAGGCCTTGTGTACAGCAGCATTCAAACGCTAAATACCAATCTCCTCTCTGTGGAGGCCATTACCCGCCTTGTCTCTATAGCAACGCTAACAGTGTGCTTGACTTCAAAGACAAAGATGTAATTTCAGACTTCCAGCAGCCAGAGGGAGTGGTAAGAATATGCTACCCAGGCCATGTCAGCTGATGATAAATTGTAAAAATACCCAGGAAGGTTATGAGGTGGACTGTACCACAATATTCATAAGCCTGTGGGAGATATTTTTCCCCCTTCCTTTGGTCAAGTATACCCACAGAGCAGACTACGTTGAGTAATTATCTAAGAAGAATCTCAGAGGAATTGGGTGAATGGGAAAATTAAAGAGCAAGTAACTGTGCCAGACAAAAATAAAAGTAGCCTGTACTGCCCTTCAATTTTATAGAATACAATCACTACATGTGCTGTGTGAATATACTGAGACCTGCTAAAACTTTCTAACAAGTGCATACATATTTTTTAAACACTATCATTCACTGAAACCTGATCTTGAAATCTGGTAGGGTTGTGCTTCTCCCCTTTCTTTCCCGGGTTTCCCCAGGCGTTACAGACTTTGGATTGAGAAACTGAAAACTATGCAGCATTTTTATTAGTATCCTTCATAGTCTAAAATCACTTTAAAAACATGAAGTGTTTGATTTATTGATAAAGTCATCATAGTTTAATTTACTGTATTACATGCAAAAGTATTATCTACTCAGACAATAACTATAAATTTACTAACTGAATTAACTTTTAAATATATTTTTTTGTTCCAAATGAAGCTATATACTAGGAGTTCTCAACCTTTTTAAGCTGGAAGCCGGGTCACGCTCCCTCAGATAGCTTCGGGGGCTGGATGGCCATTTTGCCCTTCCTCTACCACAAGGCACTTCCTAGTGTGGTGGAGGCAGTGGGAGGGGGGACACATGAAATGGTACCACGGGTTACATCCAGCCCACAGGCCACAGGTTGAGAATCCCTGCTATATACTGTTGAACATTAAGAAATGTAGCATCTCTTAGTTTATGACACTTATCACAAGTTGACAAAAGATGGAAACTATTACCAATATTCTAATAGGGGGGAAATGTTATAAATGCTCATTAATCGTCCAAACAGAGCCATAGAGAAATGGAAGAGTTACCAAATACTAATTTCATTACATTAAACTATGTATATCCCTCATTTTCTGAGATACCACTTTCAGCAGTTTCTACTTCTTCTGATCTTTCATTTTTATCACCTTCCAAAACAACCTGAAGACTTGCCCACATTGACAAGCTTCTTTCACTCGTTTAAACTCAATTTATTTACTGATTTGCTGTTACCAAACATAGTAATTGGTAATACAGCCTCTTTTACATGGCCAAAATAGTTTAAAAGTGTAAGAATCAAAGGCTGTGTCATGCAAAGGCCAATGTAGTATGCCTGGGAAAATCCCAATCTGCAATTCTGGTGAAGTCATCTTTATTTTGCAGTATTTGAAAACTTCTTCCCAATTTCAAGTTCTGAATGTCTCAGAAATAATTAGGGAGAAAAAAGCAATATATGAACACCTTGGGCAGCAACTTCTTTAGTTTTCACACTTTGACAAGAGAAACTGCAGACATCATAGCTCATAATTGATAAAGTGTCAGTCTCACAAAATTTATCATGTGCTTACACATCATTAGTTAGCCACAACAGTGGTTCTAGGTAAAGGTAAAGGTTTCCCTTGCTCGAAAGCCAGTCGTATCTGACTCTAGGGTGCAGTGCTCATCTCTGTTTCTAAGCCGAAGAGCCAGCGCTGTCTGCTTCTGCAGACATTTCCATGGTCATGTGGCAGGCATGACTAGACACCGGAGCACACGGAATGCTGTTACCTTCCCACTGAAGTGGTCCCTATTTATCTACTTGCAATTTCTTGCTTTCGAACTGCTAGGTTGGCAGGAGCTGGGATGAAGACGGGAGCTCATTTCCGTGGTTCTAGCATGTGCAAAAATACTCAAAAGAATTCTGCCCCATCTTAAAGTCTTACTCAGTGTTCTAGAACAAAACATTCTGTAATTGAGTTTTTCTACTTTTTTGGAAAAAAAGAAGTCCCCCTTTATTCTTCACATCTCTGCTTTAAAACATCAATCATAGACCAAATCAGAAAAGATAGATCCAAGAACTGCAATCTCTTGGTAAATTTTAAAAAATCTAACACTGCATTTTCTACAGATCCATTCGACCATTTATAGCAGAAAACATTAGAATGGCAAAGGACAGGCAGAGGACCATATGTGCCAAAAATAAATCAGGCTACCTTGTGGAATAATAAATCAAAACTGCAAGGGTCTTTTGGATATCCAAATATATACAAATACAAATCCCTACAAGATTGACACAATTCTCTCCTTGGTGTGTGTGTGTGTGTGTGTGTGTGTGTGTGTGTGTGTGTGTGTGTGTGTGTGTGTGTGTGTGTGTGTGTGTGTGTGTGTGTGTGTGTCTTTGGTGCCATTAGCAAGGCAGCAGGTCAAAAGTGGGTGGTCTAGCGCAGTTCCTCCTTTTTACATAACATCTCCCTCATGTTACTTTCCAACTTCTTTGTCCTGATAGTTTGAAAATAAAGCTACATCTCCAGGCATCTCAAGATAAAAAAATAATTTTGGGAAAAAATCACATTTATATTTATTCCCAAGCATATGAATGGAACTGTAGTTCAATCCTCATGCCTTTAGGTAGAATAAGGTACAGTAAACCTCGCATAAAGAGCACCTCGCTTAGAGACTAACTCGCTTAAAGAGCAGAATTTTCTCTGAATGGTCGCCTCGCTTAACAACTAAAACCAACCACAAACTCACTCAACAACTAAATTGGGATTTGCAACCCCCCCCCCCAAGAAGTCACAATCGGTCACTTAAAATTGTGTTTTGCTTCGAGAGCAAACTCACTTAAAGAGCAATCCTGTGGAACACATTATGCTCTTTAAGTGAGGTACCACTGTATTGTAGAATCAATACACAAGCAGCATCTCTTCCATTTCAAAGAGGTTCAAGCAAAACAGTTTACATTGAAGGATGAGCCAAAACAACCACTGACAACTATACAATCATAGCCCTCTCCTTTGCCTTTACAGAGTAGGATGGTCATGTAGTGCATGCAAGAATTGTGGTCTCTGGATTACTGAATACAGCTGTACAATCTTTCCCTCATTCTGTCGGTACAGGTTAAGCAGCTATGTCTGCTTATGTGAACATCCTTATTCAGCTTCTTTTGACACATGTATGATATATCATTGAACAACTTTCACATTCATTGATATTTAACACTGGTTAACAGCAATACAGTGACATTATACTATACATAGCGTTTTTACTGTCGAGAAAGTGTCCCTTGAGAAAGAATTACTCTGGTGTAAAGTTGTGTCACTCTCTTGTACCATCTATTCCAATTACCATTGAGGACACAGTGGACTGATAATATTACTCTGTTATGCTGATGCTATTGGACATTCACATGTGTAGATGCCACTGAAAATCTACATTTCAATTCACTTGTGGTATAATTTATTATAATTTTCTTGGAGAGTTTTTTCTAGATTTTTTTATAGTAGATATCCTTGACATTCTTTGTATATTAAAAAAAGGTTTCTCCTATAGTTACTCTTAAGTCTGGCAAGGAACCAATATATGAAATAATTTCACCAAAAGCAATATGGCTTTATTATCTACTTTTTCTGCGTACATATTTACTGTTAAGCAAGGTTGATTATACAATCATAGAATAACTAAATTGGGCAAGGCCTTTTATGCCATCAAGTCCAGCCCCCTGCTCAATACAGGAATCTAAATCAAAGCAGATCTGACAGATGGTTGTCCAATTCTCTCTTGAATGCTTCCAGTATTGGAACACTTACCACCTCTCGAGGCAGATGGTTCCACTGTCATGCTGCTTTAACCGTTAAGAATATTTCACTCATATTCAGCCTATATCTGACTTCCTTTGGTTTGAGCCCCTTATTACATGTCCTGCACTCTGGGGATGACCAAGAACAGATTCTGCCCTCCTCTTTATAACCATCTTGTAGGTATCTGAAGAGTGCGATCATATCCTCTCTCAGTCTCCTTTGTTCAAGGCTAAACATGCCCAGTTCTTTCAGCCTTTCCTCATATGGCATACATCAACAGCATTCCCACTGTCCACCATGGAAGTTATCTGATCAAAAAATGAAATCAGATTTGTCTGGCAGGATTTGTTTTTGACAAATCCATGTTGGCTTCTAGTTATTACTGCATTGTTTTCACATTGCTTGCAGAGTGACTGCTTTAAAATCTGCTCCAGAATTTCTCTGGGATTGACGTCAGACTGACTGGTCTGTAGTTCCCCAGTTTTTCCTTTTTGTAGATAGGGAACATTAGTCCTCCTCCAATTGTCTGGCACTTCACCTCTCCTCCATGATTTAAAGAAAATGATAGACAGTGGTTCTGAGATCTCTTCAGTCAGTTCATCTGGTCCTGAGGATTTCAACTCATTCAAAGTAATAAGGTATTACTTTTTCATCTGTTATAATTTTCCCATCCTCACTGAGTAGCTAAGCTATTGTTTCTTTTCTTTGTCTTTTGCTTTGTACATACCAGAAGAATGCCTTTTTTGTTGCTTTTAGCATCTCTTGCCAGCCTCAACTCATTCTCAGCTTTTGCCTTCCTAACACAATCCCTGCAATTCTTTGCTACTGGTTTGTACTCTTCCTATGTAGCCTTCCTATATGTGTCCTTTTTTTGTTTGTAGCTCCTTTCTGAGCTTTTTGTGGAACCATAATGGCCTTTTTTCCTGTATTCCACCTTTCTTTCTTTTTGGAAATGTCCAGATTCGTGTCTTTAAAAATTCCTTTTTAGAAACTCCCATCCATCTTGGACCCATCATAGACTCCTTTTACTGAAAGGATCTCCTGCCATGCAATTTTTATCTATCATTGTTGTGAGTTTATTGAAGTTTGTTTTTCTAAAGTCCAGCATGCATGTGCAGCTACATTCTGCTTTTGTTTTCTTTGAGATCTAGAAACTCAACTAGAACATGTTCACTTTCCCCCAGAGTTCCACTTGTTGTCACTTCTACCAAGTCACCTCTATTGGTTAAAATCAAGTCAAGGATAACTACTACTCTATTTTCTTCCTCCACTTTTTGTAGAAGAAAATTATCAGCCACAAAAGCCAGGAATTTCTTGGAAGGGCCATATTTGGTGGAATTGGTCTCCAAACAGATATCAGGATACAATAATACCTCGGATAATGCTAAAACTTGGTTCCACAAGTCTTAGCGTTATCCGATTTTTAACATTGTCCAATGAATAGATTGGACAATGTAAAAAAAAAAAACAGCCCGGTTCCCTTTCCAAAGAGGAAAGGGGACCGGATATCGATCTGCCTGCCTCTTTGGAAAGGGCAGCGGGGATTTTATGTGTGGAATCCCCGCTGCCCTTTCCAAAGAGGCAGGCGGATCGAGCCAAGACCCAAAGTTGGCAGGACTGTTTTCCGCCTGGGAAGCAACTTTTCCAAAAGGCAGCCGGCATATGGGCGCTCTATTCGGCGGCTGCCTTTTCAGGGAAGGCAAGGTGGATGGCCCGCCAGTTTGTTTTGGGTGAGAGCAGGCACACGCATTCTCACACAAAACAAATTGGCAGTCTGAGCATTGGCCCACCAGTTTGTTTTGGGTAAGAACGTGTGGTGCGTTCTCACCCAAAACAAACCGGCTGTCCGATGCTCAGACCGCTGGTTTATTTTGGGTGAGGATGCACGCGCCCGCTCTCACCCAAAACAAACCAGTGGGCAGCCACTGAACAGAGTGCCCGTACGCCGGCTGCCTGTTGGAGAAGGCAAGGCGAGCCGCCCGCCTTCCCTTCCTCGAAAGGCAGCTGCCAAATGGAGCATCTCTGCACTCACCCTCCGGCGCTCCGGGAAGGGGAGTGGCCAAGCACATGGCCGCTTCCCTTCCAAGAGGGCCGGCAGAAGGCAACCTGGGGAAAACAAGACGCTAACATAACGTTATCTGGTGGAATTTTTTTTTTCAAAATACCCATGACTACCACCATTGTGTATCTCTGACATTTTTGCAATTTGTTTCTCAAAGGTTTCGTCTGCATCTTCTCCTTGATTGGGCAGTCAATAGTAGACTCCAACTACCATGTTCTTTTAACCCCCCCTCTCAATCATATTAATCCAGATGCTCTCTATGGGAGATGAAAGCTCATCCGCCTATATTTCTATTCAGGGAAACATGTTTTTAACATATACTGCAACTCCACCTCTCTTTCAGTGCTTTTTTGAACAGTTTATATCCTTCAATTGCTCTGTTTCAGTCTTTCAGACTTGCTAAATTCATCCTCTTTAATTTAATATCCTGCTAAATAAGGTCACACTACACAAATTCATCCTCAACATACAGGTGTAAATAGTTTCCCAGATAAATAGTAAATAGTTTCCCAGGTTTCTTATCTGTAACTATCGATTTTCAAGTGGTCTTTATTACTCAGGCCTATTCTAAAGACAACTGAATATCAGGAAAAGAGAGCTCAAAAGGGTGACAAAACTGAGATCTATTTTCACACACCCAAACTGAATGTTCTGATTTAGATAGTTTTAGGAAACTTTCTGCTTGTTGTGCCATGCTTATTGTGCTCCTTATTGGTACCATGTATTCCTAAAGGAGGTTATGAGTAACAAAGGCGGACCCCAAAAATGATGTGCTGAAGAGGCTTGTGTCAAGCCTCCAATCCATAACAGATGGATTATACAGCTTCAGCAGTCCCCCAAGAGAGGCAATTGGCAACCCTCTATAGTCCCACTATTCATTTGAGGGTGAGGGGTAAAGCCACTCAGCACCCCATAAGTTTGATGAGTGGTGACCAGGGATTTGTCACACCTTTGGTTGTTCCAGGTGTTTCAACTTAAATGGATGCTTTCTAGGTGGTCTTGGTTGTGGTATCAACATTTGGTGTAAGAGCTGGGAAATGTCAAAAGCATATGATCAAAAGTAACCATAGCTTGAACTACTCTTTGTTCTTGCCATTTAGGCAGAATTTCCATTTCTGAAGGAAATTTCCTTACCAAGTATAGCTTCTTGGGTATGCTTATTAAACTATGCCAAGGAATTGAACCCAGGACTCCTGACTCCTAGTCTATTACTCTATTCCACAACACTGGGTACTTTTGTAAACTATGCTACTATACATTTTCTCAGTTTTTATTATCACAGTTTTAAATGACTCCCAATGTTCCAAAATAATTTGACCCGAAGGAATACTCAAGTTCTATGATTAAATGAATATGTGGTAATTTTAATACATGTGATTTAAATGTATTATTACAAATTATTTGAATCACCTTTGATTTAATCCACCCTGTGATAGATAATTTTAGATCAGTGTTTCCCAACTTTTGGTTTTTGGACTTCAATTCCCAGAAGCATAAGTCAATTCCCCAAAGCAATGACCAGACTTAGGCTTCTGGGAATTGAAGTCCAAAAACCAAAGGTTGGGAAACACTATTTTAGATGCTACAAAGACATTCATATGCAAGCTTTATTTATTTATAAAATAACACTTGTTTAAATGAAAAGTTGAGAATTTTCAATGTTCTCAGTCTGCAGTACAGTAGCCGGGAAAAAGCACTCAGTAAAGCTTAGTCACTTTTTCTTTGGAGCTCAGAGAATCCTCCCTCCACCTTTTATTCTAGGCTTAAACAAAGTTCAGTGGGGCATCAAAGTGTCCCAGTCTTAAATTACAGTCGGTACTTTAAAATAGAATGGAAGCACAATATGTTCCTGAAGCTAGAGGGTAGGGGTGTTATTCACTGAAAATTGAAAGCTTGTTGAGTCAATAATCTTATTTCACAGAGTAACAATTTTCAGCTAAAATTTCTTGACCCAAACAAAGGAAAACCAAATTGTTCTGTTATTTTGCAATATTGTTGGAAAAAGCAAAATGAAAGAGGCAGAAAACATCCATTCCACACTTGGTAGGTATCACACACACAAATTGCACAATAAAAGTTTTTATTTAATATATTGCCAAACAGTTATTTTCAGCTCAAGAAATGGACAGAATTAAATAATCAGGGGCTATGAATAGTAACTATTCTCTGTTTATGTGTCAGCTGCAGAATATTTATAACTTCCATAATAAAAAACAAACTTGCTGGCCAAACTTGCATATCTGCCTAAAGATGTTTTTAATTAAGCTGTATTTTATGTTGACTGTAAGCCGCCCTGAGTCATTATGGTGAGCGGGCGGCGATATAAGTCTGATAAATGAATGAATGAATGAATGAATGAATGTCAGCAGCAACATAACATTTTATTAAAATACTAGCAGATTTTGCCCGGCGGTGCCAGGCTTTTTAAAATTGCATTTGGATAGTAAAGGGTTTCGGTTTTTTTACTTGAACAAATGGTGCCGGGCTGTTTCAAATGGTGTTGAAAGGTTTTGTGATTTTGTGGCTTTGAGGCACTGTGTCCGCCTGTGGCGGACTTGCGCTCCCAGTGTGTGTTTAATTTTTATTTTTTGTGCGCCGGCTTCCTCAGTGCCGGGCTCTTTAAAATGGTTTTGGCAAGTTTTTGTTTTATGTTTATGGAAATGAGGTTAGTTTTTAATTGTTGTTAGTTTTTTACGCATTTTTTATTTTTTGTTTTGGTTTTTTGGTTTTTCAAAAGAGGAAAGGATGATAAAATATTTTATAATTATTGTATTTAACCAAATAATGTGTTACTATGTGTTTTTTTTAAATAGTTGTGCTTTGGATAATCATTTTTAAAATGTGTAAAAGAATATGTTTTTTTAAAAAAAAATCAATGTTTCCATACTGTGTTTAGATGTTTTTTTTAGGGTTTTTTTGAGTGAAAAGTTATTTCTGTTTTGTTTTTTGGTATTTTTGTGATTAGTGTGAATATTTTTGAATGTTTTGATAACTTATATGATTAATTTGGGAATTAATCATATTATTTTCAATATTTTTGAATGTTTTTTCTCTTGTGGCCTCTGGGTGGGGATGGTGAGCTTTTCTTCTACTCTATAATTTTTCTCTACTGTCCTCTGGGTGTCGCTTCTTCTTCCAGTGAGTATTTTCTTTATTTTCTCAGTTGAGTTCCGGTCGTCATGGAGTGAAGATGTCTCCTGGTAAGCTCTCTGGGTTGTTGTTGTTTTTTTTTGGGGGGGGGAGTCTGTGATGTTTTTGTGTTTACTTTTTGGATGTTTTGTGTTTCTTTTTGACTGTTTTTTTTACTGTTTTTGGATGTTTTTGTGTGTACCTTTTTTGGGGGGTGTCTTTTTATCGTGGGCCAGGCTCGATCCCTGGCCCGTGGAAAGAAAAGGGTGGGGGTCTTTTTCTTTCATGGGCCAGGCTCGATCCCTGGCCCGTGGAAAGAAAAGGGCGAGGGGGTGGTCTTTTTTTTCCACGGGCCAGGCTCGATCCCTGGCCCATAGAAAGGAAAGGGCGTGGGGGGGTCTTTTATTTTTCACGGGCCAGGCTCGATGGCTGGCCCATGGAAAGTAAGGGCAGTGGCGGCGGGGTTTTTTTCTTTTCTTTTTCGAGCGCCGGCTGCCTCAGCATTCTGCGTGCTCATGGCGCGCAGGATGCTGGGGCTTGTAGTTTTGCGTGCGCGATTTTGGTTACTGCAGCGGGTTTTTCCTGCGGCTAATTTTTGATTGGCCATGGCGCGTTTCCGAACTTTCCTTTTGCCACGTCGTTCAGCCTGATTGGCTCTGGTGCGGCGCAGCACAAGGAACGTTGGGAATTGAAGTCCCCTTTTTTTGCGTCCAGGGGAGCTCCTGCCCCCCCTGGCGCAAATTTCAACCCGACAGTTACCTGCGAACCCCGGTCGGGTGAGTGCACGGAGGCTCGGACGGGGCTAGTGGGGCCTGGTGCAACATCCTTTGTCACATTCCAACGGTTAACGCACCATTTTATAGGTATAGATTGTTTTGTTTGTTGATTTGTCTACTTACTTGCAAAGCATTCATTTGACATACAAAACAAATGTAAGTCAGTGCCACTAGAACTTTAGCCTTCTGGAGGTTTTCCTGCCCTCATACTACAATAGCTTTTTTTAGAATAATCTACAAAGCATAGGCAAAATCTATCATCAAAAGCATTATCCCAAAAGCTTTAGTAGTAGTAGCAGCAAACAGATGAGATAAGAATATTGTATACTAATGGAGAACACAAAAGCAATGGAGAAGTCTGTTGTAGTCTTCTTCAAAAAAGTCAGAAAATAATTTTATAACAAACCTTGGATTTTCTGTCTGACTTCTCAAACAGAACAATCCTGAGTTCTCATTGTCAAAGTTTGAAATGTTTTATGTATAGAATACAAAAGTGTATTTTAAGGAGGGAAAGGTGTGTCTTATATGCCGGCAAATACGGTAACTATCCATTCAGCCAGATCAGTAGACATAACCAATCTGCAAACTCTCTTGTGTTATTTACAAGCAGCATTTCAGCGCATGTGTTCAATTAGCCCTGTTTACAATATAAGTAGCTAAATATATCCTAGAGGTTCATTGTATAGTTTGCTTGTTGCATTGTTTGAGTGTGAGCATAGCCCTCACTCTAGCCTTCTCTTCTTCAAACAGGTCAGACAAATAATTTTATAACAAACCTTGGATTTGCTGTCTGGCTTCTCAAACAGAACAATCCTGAGTTGTCATTGTCGAAGTTTGAAATGTTTTATGTATAGAGGACTAAAATACTGAAGTAAAAATGCAATCCTAAAAATGTATATTGTGTTTTAAAAATGAGGTATAAACAGCAGTATAGTAAAAGTCACTGTGAAACAAGCAGTTAGCTCTCTAGCAAAGTCTGAAAGCAAGAAGAATGTAAAATAACAAAAATAATGTTGCAAAGGAATCTCTTCTATAGTAGGAGCGCTGACTTGGGCTTCTGGTAATTGAAGTCCAAGAACACCTGGAGAGCCAAGGTTCACCATCACTGTCCTAAACCTACAGGAGACCCTGAAATTTCTGAAGTTCCAAAATGAAAAATATGAAAAACTTGTATCTGACCAAATTTCTTCACCAGCTTTATGCTCATGGCATTTTCTTCACCTAGCAAATCTGTAGCCAAGTAAGTTGTTATGAAACCAGCCTGCTGCTATGTCAAGTATTGGAGAATAAGTCACAATATAAACAAAGAATTTGCTTGTAACCATACCAAAAACAACAGAAATTCTCAACACATTTTATGAGACATGTTACATGGGGAGGCATTTTGCTATATGTGTACTGGCAAAAATCTGTTGTTCACAGTAACCAACTGAGAAAAATATAAATATAGCAAGGCAAAATATACATATATGCTACACACACCAGAAGCCAACAACACAGATCCCAAGCACCACACACAAGACATCAAAGAGCAGCAGCCATGTAGTAGTGCAGCAGCAGGCTTCATTTTCAGAAGCTTGGCAACATCATGGACTGTTGTGATCCAGCCCTCCTCCGACAAGGACCTGGATCAGGGGGCACTCCCTATGCCCAGCCCAGTTCTGCCTGCACTCAAGCCTGAGGATGCTCTGAGCCGGGGATCTCAGCCTGCGCCTGGCCCAAGTCTGTTTTCCCCAGCAGCTGACCTGTCATATCAGGAATCTGGCTCTGACAGTGATCAGCCCTCAGTCAGCAAGAGGTCCAGGAAACAACTACACCTGAGATGCAGGCAGGCTAAAGCAAAGCACCAAAGAAGGCTCCCAGCTGATACCGATTAGCTGGGAGGCTTATAAGCAAGCTTCTTGCAGCCTGCCAGCTTTGGTACAACAATTGTGCGAAGACTGACATCCTGCTTGACTCCAGACTGCCTGCCTAGACCATACCCGTCAAGCACGGCTCTGGAAAATACGGGAACTGCTCCGGCCTGGGCGTGCATGCACAGCAACAACCCATTTGCGCATGCGCAGAACCCCTTTGTGCATGCGCAGAACAACCTCTGATGGGTGCACATGCACAGTAACCCCTTTCCACACCATTCAAAATACGGGGCGGTGGCGGGAAAGGGGAGGAACGAGTGCTGAAATACGGGAAATCCCAGCCAATACGGGATACGTGACAGGTATGGCCTAGACCCTGACCTGCCTGCCGTGACCTTGACTTCTCTGCCAACCCTGATGACGCCCCTGGACAACCCTTTAGATTAGAATACTGACTCATACTATCAGTAAACAGACCTTGGCTTGCCTTTTGGACTTTGATATCTGGACTATCCTTGAACAAGACTCTCTGTGTAGCGCCACCGTGCAGCGACCGTGCCTGCCCAGGTGGGTCAGCACATGGACTTCCCTCCACAAATGCCAATTGGCTTGGCTGTGTGAGAACACTCTTAATTTTTTCCCCTGTGTGTGCCCACATAATATGCTATAAATGCTAAGAAATATATTTTACTTCCATATATTTTTGTAAGAACGTTGATATTTTAAGACTTGTATTCTCTGCTTTTTGATATGCCTATTTATATTTTATTTTACTGTATTTCTATACCACTCTATAGCAAACATGTACTCCCTGGGCAGTGTACAAGCAGCCAGAATATCACATTACAGCCAACAACAATAAAACAACAGTCAAACAACTAATACCCAACAAATAAGAAAACAAGGTATTAATTAAAATAACATGTAGCCTAATACCCTGTGCTGAATAATGATAATTAAATTAAAATGAACCCTACTCTAAATCCTAATTATAATCTTCTTCATTGTTTTTATTCTTGAAATATAATATACTGTATTTCATGCACTTGAATTCTAAACTGAATTCTGATTTAAGGTTTGCCTACAATTTCCGTTTTGCTTTTAGATTATTTCTTATTTGCAGCTTTTCATAGCTGTAAGATTTTTGATAAAATCCATGCCTGCAACCCTTCATAATTTGCAAAACAATTGTACCTACAGCCTTCTTATGGCAACAAGAATGAATTTTAAAGCTAAAGTAACATATCTGTGACTTCTCAAAGAATGACAGTACATGTGTTCAATAACTATTGGATTTTATGCACAGAAGCAATGTAGATGAATAAAACTTTTCATGCCTATGTGTGGTGTTGTTTATGTGTGATGCTTTCTGACTATACCATGGCCAAGAATTTTATGTTTAATCACTTCTTGGTTTTCGAAACTTCATAATAAAATGATTTTTGAAATGTTTGGGAAAAAAGGTTGTGCCATCTCTTTAATTTTGCTGGCAAAACCGTGAACATCAGGCTCCTTTCTACAATATTTCCAGAACCTCAGTCATTCAAAGCTACCTTTCTAATATCATCCTGGGATAGTGAAATACAGATGTCTCTTTTGGACTTAGTTTTTGAACATCTGTTTTAGAGCACTGATCCTGGGAGTAATCAGTAATTTTCTACATTGCATACATTATTTTCAAATAATGACAAATTATACTTCTGAAAAATCGAAAGTGCTGTAACTTTAAGTGGCTATTAGTATGTTTCTTGCCTGTGTTTTTCTTACATAAAAATACAGTCAATTGTTCTCCTTCTTTCATGTCTAGGCCAAATGTGAAACTGCCAAAATGATGGCACCTTTTGGTTAGTTCATTCTGCAGTTCCTTATAATATCAATATAAATACATATACTGTAATAATTTTAACAGTTCACCATTTATTTAGTAAAAAGATGCACCTCTAAAAATATTTCAAAGGTGTAAAGATTAGCACACTTTCTCTTTGGAAGTTTTTTTTAAAAAAAGTCTGTGATGCAAGCAAGCACAGCCAGACTGTTCACTAGTTGTTCCATTTCCTTCTCACATTGTATATAAAAATCTGGCACAAATGTTCCTGTTAAATTCAAAGCAGATGAATTTGTAATGGGGGAAGAAAACAAATGGCTACAAACAAATACTTTTATTAGCTATTACTAATGGACCATCAAACATGAAACTAAATTATCCTTATTTTTCCTCCTCAGCTATGTGGACAGTCTGACCTAGACAGATATGAATGTACTGTATGTCAAATTGTTACGCATCTAATTAAAATATTATATATTC
Source organism: Bradypodion pumilum (assembly GCA_035047305.1). NCBI lineage: Eukaryota > Metazoa > Chordata > Lepidosauria > Squamata > Chamaeleonidae > Bradypodion > Bradypodion pumilum. The sequence continues at coordinate 98,989,851 of JAWDJD010000001.1, forward strand.
TAATGGTATTATTACTTTTATTTGGTTTATCGTTACAGGGCAGTATCTTATTTTTATATAATTTTTAACATTATTTTTATATAATATAATGTAATTATCTGGGGAAATATGAGAAATTAAACTGTCTAGTGAAGGTTCAAGATAAATGCTTGTATAACAGGGTGAAATTTCAGTGAGCAGCTGGTACTACTGACTGGTTTGCTAGCTCTACACCTCTCCCTCTCTATAGACATATAGATTGTGCAAAGTTCTTGTTCCTAAATAGCCATAAGCATAGGTGACAACATAGTACGCACAAATCTAAAACTGATTTTAAGATATAGACCAGTGATGGCAAACCTATGGCATGCATGCCAGAGGTGGCACTCAGTGCCCTCTTTGTGGCAACCCATGCAGTTACCCCAGCACAGAGTTCGCCCCACTCCTCTACCGAGCACCCCAATGGGAGCACTTCCTCCCTCCCCCAGCACAGAGTTCACCCGCCCCTCTGCCCAGCAGCCCAATGGGAGTGCTTCCTCCCTCCTCCCAGCACAGAGTTTATCCCACCTCTCTGCCCAGCAGCCCAATGGGAGTGTTTCCTTCCTCCCCTGTTGCTATGTTGGGCACTTTGCAATAAATAAATGGGTTTTGGGCACTCAGTCTCTTAAAGGTCCACCATCACTGACGTAGACCATACTGCCAGCATCTCAACTCAGATTGTCAGGTGGGTTAACTAAACTGACATCCCTAGGGACTAACAGCCTAGGGTGGTAAAGTCCATAGGGAAAGGTAATGGTCCCCAAGTGGATTAAATCCCACTTGAATCCATCTTGATCAGGGGTTCCCAACCGATGGTCCATGGGCTGGACCTGCCTGCAACGCGATTCCATCTGGCCTGACGCTGTGTCCATCGCGCCTATGTCAGCTGTAAAACATGTCTGCGCATGTGCAAACGTGCCTGCGGCTGTCATAAACGTGGAAGTGGACGCATTTACAACAGGTGTAAATGTGCCCACTTCTGCTTCCGGTGGGCGTGGTCCAGCCCACTCAGCTGTCCAGGGGCATGGTCAGGTCCACGGCGTAAAAAGGTTAGCCACCCCTGATCTTGATGAAAGGCAGCAGCTTCATCAATATTGGCCTGGAGCCAATGAAGACTTTGTGTGCCAAAAGGGCTCAGGACCAGAAAGTGACTTGCCGAACTGGATCAGTGGTACGGGTGTCACAGTACGATGCGATGCAGAAGGCAAATGGAAGGCCACTGCACTATATTGCTCCCAGGACAATTTCCATGGCTGATCATTATGATGATAGCCAATATTCGGAATTGGATACAACACTCAATGAACAAGTAGATGTATTATGTGCGTAGTATATATTATAGTCATTTCCACATATAAACTATATGCATGAGGGGTCTCTTCCCTTATCATTTCCACTGCGTGCCACATGTGGAGGGCAAATGTTTTCAATCAGGACTACAAGTTTTTTTTAAAATCTGGATTAAAAAATCTCAGGGAGAATTTCCACAGACAGAGGCTCTCCTTTGTTGATGGCAACCCTCAAACATGAAGGGTAACAAGAAGAATAACTGGCCCAGTGCTTTCATTCCCAAACACACACATTTATATAGAAAGCTTACCTGTGAGATGAATACCTGTACAGTCACAGTAATTCCCATGATACAAATGCTAGTTCTTCTGAAATGTTGGGAATTGTTGTTGAGTATACCAATGATTCACTAAGGCACACATTACTGCTTGGACTAAGGATGTAAGAAGTATTTGCAAATGTTCTCCTTCTCAACAAATAAAGGGTGTCTCCACATAATGAGATGCTCACTGGGGGTAAAAAAACAACTGTTAACCACTAAGAGATTGTTCATTTTGCACAGCACTATTTATGGCATAAGCAGCAGTGTTATACAGTATTGAAAAAGTCTCATTGGCCAAGTGAGGAAGTAACAACTAGGGCTGATCTGTTGAATCAGTGGATATCTCATGAGGCATCATCTATATAATTTTCATTAATTCAATGGTTCTATTCTACTTGGAATTTATATGGGATTTCAGCCACTGGGTTTCTAAAAACCTTGTATCTTGCATATATTACAAGATTTTTGCACAAAATACCTTCCAAAACAGTCCCTCCCCACAAAAACCCAAAAGCTCAGTAACTGTGGCAGTATCATCAAATATGCAGAAAACATTTCAATTTTGTTGTGCTTACCTATAAGAAAGGAATAAGCAAATTACTGTTTCTCTTTGTTGGGCCCTAATCTGAAGAATTTTGTTTGTCCATCCCGTTCCTCCTCCTAAAAACTGCTGCTAAGGTTAAGGGGACCCTTAGGTAGTTTTGATGTTCAGGAGTTAATATGCAGCAGCCAGCGTAACAGGGGCAAGCACAACTTTATTTCGGGAAATGAACATGGAGAGCAATGGCGCAGCAGCGCCTTTATATACAATATTGGGAAAGATACATTCAGGCGGGAAACAACTGGATTGGTTGGGAGAACAGTTGGGTGATCATGGAGTGACCCGATACCATGAAGCCTTCACGCGTCTCGTGTAGAACAGGCAGGAGCCCAAGTCCCGCAAGAGCTTAGTTCTAAGAAGAACACAAAATGGAGGATCACCCGATCCCAACAATAATTACAAACTGTTAAAAGCATTACATTCAGTTACATATACAACAGTAGTATATAGAGCACAAGTAAGGAAGAAAGGGTAATGAAATCAAAGAACTCACAAGCCTCTTCTATTATTGTGTGTTTCCATTTATGCAAAACACCTTTGCATTCAACCCTATGTTTGTATTCCCCAACACAGATAGAAATAATGGGCTACACAGATACAAAACAAAGCAAACATTACTGATCTTTACTTTTTTGTGTGCAAATGCAGGAAATTCATTTTAAATTCTGTTTAGGTAAAGGTAAAGGTTTCCCTTGCTCGAAAGCCAGTCGTATCCGACTCTAGGGTTCAGTGCTCATCTCTGTTTCAAAGACGAAGAGCCAGCGCTGTCTGCTTCTGCAGACGTTTCCGTGGTCATCTGGCAGGCATGACTAGACACCGGAGTGCACGGAATGCGGTTACCTTCCCACCGAAGTGGTCTCTATTTATCTACTTGCAATTTCTTGCTTTTGAACTGCTAGGTTGGCAGGATAATTCTGTTTGCTGTACATGCAATATTGTGTGTCTTCGATGCTAGCCAAGGCATTACATCAGGGGCTTTAAATGAATTTTTAACTATTTCAAAATAGTTTCAAACATGTTTTTGCTTTCCACCGTTGATTTCCCTTTTGTTGACAGCTTTAAACCTAACTGGTGAAAACATTAGTTGAAATGTCTTGTTCTAAATTCCACCATCAAATTTAGTTTCAGCCTGTTATGGGTACAGATTCTGTTCCAGGACTCAAAAACAGACTTTGGCATTTTTATCACTTCAAAAATACACTGTAACTTGCAATGCACGTTATATTACCTCCACATTATTCCAATACAGGTAAAATTACATCTGACTAAAAAAAAAAAATCAAAACACATGTACATGAGGTAACTAATGTGATGCTCAGATTTCCATCCTCGTGGAGCATGTATCTAGCAACCTGTTGAGTAAAAGCAGTCCTTGGCACAATAACCAATTAAACATTTAATAGCAAGGCCAAGTCAAGAAGCATATCAAACTGTTGACAAATTAAAATAGATTCATTAAGAAAGTCCAATCTTATGCAAAACAGGCAGAGAACTTGTTCTAATTTCCACTGACCAACACCCCTGTTTCACTTCAATTAACCATCAGTTTATTAGCCTGATTTCAGGCAATCATCCTAAATTGCAAACTTCCATGAAATCCTGTGGCAAAACAACATTGCTTTGCAGCAGCAAACAAATGACAACACACGCAATAATTATTCAAAATTATTGAATGAAATGTTAAGCAAGGAATAATACGGAACTCAGTGGTATAACGTAGACCAAAGATTCTACCATCAAAGATAAGTTCCCCAGCAACTGAGCCAAGTAGTCCAAATGTATACCATGGCCAATGCTGCAGAAAAGTGGTGCAATGTTCAGCTGAAGCAGTAGAGATGCAGTCCACTTTTCACCTCTCAACACATTATTACGTAGACTCATGCAGCCTCATATAAAATTCAGGTTCATCTTTCTACACCCATCAGACACAAAGACAGAAGCCTTTGACATGAGCCAAAGGATTAGTTAAAGGATTCCTGCCCTGAAAAAGACTAAATTACATTGAAAAGAGAGTGCCCTACTGGCAGAAAAAAACTGTCTTTGGACAGTGCAGTTATAAGGCTGAACATACACCCAATAGCGCAAGAGCATGGTGAATTAGAATGGAAATACATTTCCCAAAAACAGCAAGTGTCATAAATGTTCTATACAATTAAGAGTGTGTAAAGATAGGTCTATCATCTGAGAAAATTATTATAACTGACTAAATAATCTGAGATATTTAAGAACAACTATGGAGGAAACAACATGTGAAATAATCACATAGCTAGCAATCAGCCTTAATGAACTGTATTACATTTTTAACTAATTTGTTTCCATATATCTAAATTTATATTAAATTTATAATTAAATATATATTTTCCTCCCTCTCATGCCTACTAAAAAAGATAAAATATTTCACCAGACCAATTTACAACTCTTAACAAAAATGAAATTAGATAATCCAGCAAAACTCACCACATTTGGTAAAAAAATGTTCATAAAACTCAAATTACTACTATACTTATATACTGGAGCTTGTTATCTAGAGTAAATAGCTCATTCTTATACATGTTTATTTCAAATTACATCTATTGAAGGTTGATCATAATTAATTTCCAGTTAGTTTTCTAAAAAGCTGCACCTCATAGCCAAGAATTCTTTTAGGTTACAACTTAGATTTATTATTATTAGGACACCATCTTTTAAACATTTCATCATCATCACTGTTCAACATTACTCTTTTCTCAGTAATTCACAAAATAGGGCAAATGATCCAATTATCATTCAAAAAATGTTTTCCATATTGTCAATCAACAGCATATTCATCCAATTAAATTAATAAGGTAATTATAATGTGACAAGTACATTGCACAGAAGTTTCCATTTCCTCTTCCATTCGCCACTGCCAAGCACTGGCTAAATATGGTATGTGCTGCAGTTTTAAATGACCAAGCTATCCTACAAAATTTGCAACAGGGGCAAGGAAAGCAGAGTGTTGTATATCTGCTGTAACGGAATATGTCCTGGATTATTAATTGGTAATGTTATTTTGTAATCATGTGGTCCACGATTTGATTAGGGTAAAGGTCGAGGGCAAAAGAAGAAGGGGGCGGGAAAGAATGAGATGGCTAGATGGCATTGTTGATGCAATGAGCACAAAGCTAGGCGGGTTGAGGAGGATGGTGGAGGATAGGGGTGCCTGGCGTGGAATGGTCCATGGAGTCGCGAAGGGTTGGAATCGACTTTGCAACTGAACAACAACAAAAAATCCCAAAGTTTAAAATGAAGCATGCCCCTGCATGTACCATGAGCCTTACTGAAGATCACCTACAAATGAAGAATCACACAGATATTGGCTTGATATTTCAGAAAAACACCCAGAAAGTCTTAAAAATCATTTTCTATTAAAAATTAAGAACAATCTCTCACAGAGACTCACTGTAAAATACTTATAAATACAAATGGAGAGAAATGTTATTTGCACATAATTCGTTAAATATTTATATTTAAGCCATGTAATATATAAAATGAGAGAATGTGTGATGAAAATAATTCCATTACGCTGAAGGAATTATCCCAATCAATATAGATAATATAATGGCAGAAATCCAGTAACACAAAGCAATGCCACACAAATCTGATGATGTCATCTGTATTTTGATAATAAAGTGTTTCCTACAAACTCAACACACACCCCCCCCCCAGGATCCTAGGCTCCCTAGGACTGGTGCTAGCTAGCAAAAAAATCAGTGGGTTTTGGACATTTAAGACTTCCTCTCCATTCCATGGGTCCCAAAGGCTTCCATAGGATCAAGAGGGAGTCTAGGAACTTTGAAGAAAGCATAGAAAACTTTTTATTACCAAAATACAGCTGTAGCTATTAACATTCATCAGCTTTGTGGAGCATATCTCTACACTGCTGGATTTCAGCCAACGATTTTTGAAAATATTTTAAATTCAAAAAAATAGACACTAAAACTTCCCAAGCAGCAATAATACTGAAGTGTTGTTTCTTCAGCTCAGTACAAATAGCCTCCTCATTATTGAGAATATGTTCCAAGAACTACCACAGATACGTGAAACCACAGATAACAGTGAACTCTATACTTACAACGCAAACAGTGGCCTCTAGTGGCCATCTTTGATAATGAACCATTGACTTTTTAACTGGATTTTTTAGATGCACAGATAACTGAAACCCCAGATAAAGAAAGCAATCTGTATTTTTTAAATTCAAAACTTGACAGTTTTCTATCAGATGACAATTAATTTCTTACTGGTAAACTTGATGGTCTTTCTTGTTGGATCAGGTTCAATTCTTCATGATTAGTCTTGCCTTGGGAAATAGGGGGTTGAGACCTTGTTCCATAGCCTTCCTGAGATATTTCCTGAATAAAAGAGATGTTCAATTGTCAGCATAATGCAACACCAACTGTGATACAATCAGAGCAGATGAAAAAAGGATCATAATCCAATGAGGAATTGATCCAATCTACCCATATTAAAAAAAACATTTTCAAAAGCGCTCAACACACTTCACTCTTGTCTTGCAGCTCTTGCAGGCTTAAGGAATCTCCCTTTCAGCAGTGGAAACTGATCTTTCTGTGACAGAGATTTGTGGAGAGTTTTGTTTAATATTATTTGTTTTAAAAAGAATGCTAACAAATCACTACTACAGTTCTGTAATTCATTGAACTGTGTGCTTGCTGATTATTATTTTTATTTTTTTGGGAGGACCATACATGCTGGTCCTGCCCTCTATAAGATGGCTCGTAAGTTCCTACCCATCCATATGTATTATTATTTTTTTATTTTTTTTCTTCTTCAGAGAAATGTGGCTGATTTAAACCCATTTACACTTGAAGAGCGTATTGTGACAAATACACATGGGTACATGGGCACAGGAATACTGGTGACACTCTGGACACAATAAGTGGCTAATTTAGAGAAAGATTCAGTAGAGACTTACCCTCCACCCTGTATATGTCCCAATATGCTATGCTACACCCCCTCATTCCTCAGCCTTGCTGTAGAGAGGTATGAGGTGGCATTCAACTGAGGTTCACTATGATACAAAGAGAACTCAAGAGAACCCTACTTTAGAACTCTCTGCTCCACACAATAAGGCAGACAAATAAGGCTAGGGGAATGCAGAGTCCCACTGGACCCTCAGAAGAAGGCTAATATTTAAGCCTTCACTCAACATCTTCAAGATCATGAATGACACAAAGATGCTCTGGAACACATGAATGGGCAGATGGGGTGGGTGGATAAGGATAAACAAGGGCTCTAACTCTGTTATCTCTGAAGCTCCTAAGCACAGATGCTGCTTTCATGGCAGATTCTATCATACCCTACGTGCTCATTTTTAATTAAGAGTTAAAAGTAAATTGCACAGGAAGCCGATTGAAACAAGCTGTCATTAACCCTGCACAAAATTATTCATGAACAAAAACCATTTAATCTGTATGCAACAGACGGCAGAATTATCAAGAAGTCAACAAAGTTTATACTATTGTTTTTCAACACAGGGCATCAAAATGAATAAAAAGCCAAATGGAAATGGCATCTTTTTTGCAAAGACTGTCCCACTAGTATGAGTGTTATGTTACATGAATTTCCTTTTATATTTCAGCATAAGAAACCATAAATATAAATAATGGCTGATGAAATAGAAGTAGAAACAAGTTTCATTCATTTATGATTTGCAGTTATATATGATACTAACTGCAAATATTGGCTTCAAGCCTAGGCAGTCTTTAGTGCATATTCTTACATATACAGCCAAGGTGTAAGACATAATGTGAGTACAGTACTTAGTTCAGCATGTATAACTGGAATAGAAAGTTGAAGAACCAGTTCCGAACAGCAGAGAACAGATATCACACCTTTAAAAATTCAAGACGAGGAGAATTGTTTCTCTTGTCATCCCCTTTCCCATCACATGCAAATACAGGACAGATTGCTCTTTTGATTCCCTCCCTCCCCCGTCTGTTCATTTGTAGGTTTGATAAACAACTTAATAAGAACAATTATTTTTATATGCAGCATATTTAGCCTATAAGTACATAGAAATAATTTTTGTTTACCATGTCTTACATGTACTCTCAGGGCTGTAGCCAGGGGGGCAGCATGGCGGCACAAAAATCCTCTTGTGCTAACAGCCCACCCACACCCACCCCACCTTGTGGCGGCAATGTTATATATGTGAGTGTGACATTGTTGCCCCCCCCCTGTTTTTTTTTGGTCCCTCCTGAAAAAAGATTTGCCCCCCAAAATCTAAAATCCTGGCTACAGCCCTGTATACTCTGCTTCCACTGTCTCTCTCTTTCTGTACAGTAGTGTTATAACCCAGATAACATGGTGGGGATATTAAATATACTGTTACCACACAGGTCTCTTATGTGTGTAAATAGGCTCTGCAAAGTAAGAAAAAAAATATTATATTGCTTATGGTTGAGAGTGCACAACTCATTATACCTCAAACCCTTCTCCTTCAAGCAGATTAAGAGAAACAATTCATGGGTTACTGTTAAAGAGGACGAAGACAGTCAGATCAGCTAAAATTATAGTGCTTTTGTGAACAGATGTTTTTATTACTCTGCGTAGTATAGCAAACATGTGAAATAGAATTTAAGTGACATTTTAAAAAGAATTAATTGTCATGCATTTTTCTTTCTTTTAAATGCCACTGAAACTGAAGAGTCTGTACAAATAACAATGTTAAGAGTCCAGTATTTCAATTTGGTCACCAGCAAATGGTACCAATTAGGCTTAAGGGGAAGAAAGGCTGATGGCTGAATGATTATTATCCAGTGTGACGCCCCTCCTCCCAAATTTCTGCTTGTGACACAGTTCCCCTGCTGTGTAGGCCATCAGGTTCCTCTGGATTAACAGCATGATTTAAAATCAACACATGGCACAAGTTCTCTATTCAGCTGTCACCCCTCTGTTCCAAAGCAACAGAAAGGTGCAGTCCTGTTCCACAATAGGCAGCCATATGAGCAAACCGCTCAGTTTTTCTTCTTCTTTGAAACTTAAACATAATCTCACTCGCTGCGGTACAAGAAAGAGCCTCCTCAAAGATTGTAGTATTTCTGAACCACAATCGGGCGCACCCTGTTAACGGCAACCTTGTGTTGCTGGCTAATCTTTCCCACACTAGGTCAGGCGAAAGGAACTGCAGAATGAACTCACCGACAGGTGCCTTCATTTTGGCAGTTTCACGTCTGACCTAGACATAGAAGAGGAAGAAGACCTCCCTAGCTGTTATTATAAAGGTGGCGCCAAAAAATTATCAAACAGAAAACACTTGCACATGTATTCTTTGTCTGTCCACTCATCTTCTTTCTCATTTACTTTCCCAATCCAACAACCAAGCAACCAACAAAACAGAGTTGAGTTTAGGTTTTGAAAATATGCTGTCAAAAGTCCAGAGAGATGTGACAGCTCTAAAAAGAATTTACAGTAAAAACCCTACTTACGAAAAAAAAGTCTGTTCCGTAGGCTTTTGCATAAATTGTTTTTTTTATGTAAAGCGAAGCAAACCCATAGGGAAATGAATTTTTACATAACTCGAAGCAAACCCATAGGAAAAAGAATCTTTATGTAACTCGAAGCAAACCCATAGGAAATCGTGTAAATCGGGACATGGTTTTAGCACAAAATCATTATGTAAGTCGAATTTTATGTAACTCGAGGCATACGTAAGTCAGGGTTTAACTGTACATGGGAAAGAAGGGAAGCAGAGGATAAAATATGAGGGCAAATTTTCTAACAACTGCATTTTTCATATTCAGCTCTTAAATGGACAGCCAGAGTAATTTAGCAGGAGAACTGGATACAAACTTAGTGGAAACTTGCTAAGAGGTGGCACTGGTAAAATGTCTCACCTTAGAAATCCTACTAGGGACATCATAAGTCAGAACTGACTTACAGCATATGTCATACATGGCTGATAATGTGGTGGTTTTTTTAAAAAAAAACTTGCTTGCATTTTTAAAACCTTCACAGTGATGAAAAGTCAAAACAAAAAAATAGACAGTAAGAGTTATAAAAGTTGGTTATCCTTACCAATCAAAATACATAATTTGTGTATTACATTTACCTTCCCATCACTGGTTTTCAAATCATAATACTCTTGCAGGCTCTGGCAACTCTACTCCTTTCAAACTGATACAGGATCAATGCAGAGAAGCACATATGGATCTGCTACCTCTACTGAGATGAACTGTGTAAGTATATCAGAGAATAAACAAAGCAAAAACAAAAATGCTGTAACACTTTGTAACACTTTGATGACTAACTGTTATATTTTAATGTGAGCTTTCGGGGATCAAGTCCACTTCGTCAGACATGGGAGTGAGGCTTCATGGCATCACTTTATACACATCAGGTACAAAGGTACACAAGGTATTAGTATAACAGATAAGTATAGAAATCAATATGGCTTTATACAACTGGTAATGGCAGAGGACTGCAGTGGCTCAAGTGGCTAAGATGCTGACTGGGATGCAGAAGGTCAGCAGTTCGATTCCCGAGTACTCCAGGATGGAATGAATTCCTGTCTTTGTCCTAGCTCCTGCCAACCCAACAGTTCGAAAGCAAGAAATTGCAAGTAGATAAATAGGGACCACTCCGATGGGAAGGTAACAGCATTCCGTGCTCTCCGGTGTCTAGTCATGCCTGCCACATGACCATGGAAACGTCTGCAGAAGCAGACAACGCTGGCTCTGCGACTTTGAAATAGAGATGAGCACTGAACCCTAGAGTCGGATACGACTGACTTTCGAGCAAGGGAAACCTTTACCTTTATTTACCTAATGGCAGAGGATCTCTGGTTGTTATTCAGATTAGTTGTAAACATCCCCCTCTTTTAGTTTACAATTAATCTGAATAACAACCAGAGATCCTCTGCCATACCAATTGTATAAAGCCATATTGATTTGTATACTTATCTGTTATGCTAACCAATCACTCTGTACCTCTGGTACCTGATGTGTATAAATTGATGCCATGAAGCCTTACTCCCATGTCTGACGAAGTGGACTTGAACCACAAAAGCTAACATTAAAATATAACAGTTAGTCTTTGAAGTGCTACAGCATTTTTGTTTTGTTTATCCTCTGATATGCCTGAAACACAGACTAACATGGCTACTATTCCAAAAAAATTCAACTGTGTAAGTATAGCAGTTCCAACATGCATACAATAAGTACTGAACCTGAAAAAAAAAACGGTGAACTATATATTTATTCAAGTCTTGTGGGAAAATGCACACACACACAATCTGCATAATTCTGTGTACAGTATTTTGTGTTTTTAATTACAAGTTTAAAAATCACAACATTGTGGCTTTCTTTCCTAATTATTCCATTAAAAGGTTGCTTTCCCCCCCAAAAAATACCCAGTTAAGTTATCAGACATTTCAAAATTAAATCACTGTGTAAAGTTGCTGAGCAGCATGACTCCTGTTTCTTACAAGCACTTTTGGTACTTTGGAAAAAAATGCTGTGAAGTATAAAGGCACGTTAAGACAAGATGCCTTAAACCACAGTTCTAGAACTTGTCATGTCAATTCGACTGCTTTTAAGATTTCTTTACCATCTCCTATATTTTCTCTATTTTCATGTCTAGGTCAGATGTGAAACTGCCAAAATGAAGGCACCTTTCGGTGAGTTCATTCTGCAGTTGCCTTCGCCTGACCTAGTGTGAGAAAGATTAGCTGGCAACACAAGGTTGCCGTTAACAGGGTGCGCTCGATTGTGGTTAAAAAATACTACAATCATTGAGGAGGCTCTTTCTTGCACCGCAGCGAGTGAGGTTATGTTTAAGTTTCAAAGAAGACGAAAAACCGAACAGTTTGCTCATAGTTCAGTAGTTTGGGTATCTGTCTGTGGAGCCAGAGGTTGGGAGTTTGATTCCCTACTGTGCCTTATGGAGAAGAATAAGGCTATGTAGCCTTGAACAAGATACACAGTCCCAGGTTGTCCCCAGACCAAGGGAATGGGAAACCATTTCTGTATACTCTCCACTTAAAAACCCCTGGAAAGGGTCATTATAAGTCAGAATTGACTTGACAGTATACTGTACATTATTAAAATTATTTTATAGTTTTATAGCTTTTCAAATGCTCTCATTCGTATTCTTATTAAAATGCTGGTGGATGTAGTTTTAGAAGTTTTATTTTGCTTTAACTTCCAAGATCTACAGCTGGGGTTCTCAATCTTTTTTTAGCTGCAGGCCAGACCATGCCCCCTCAGACAGCTGAGCAGGCCAGATTGGTGGTTCCCCCACAATAAACGCTGCTATAAAACATGTCTGCTGCTGTCACAAATGCGTTTAAGACTGCCGCGGACTAATTTACAGCTGTAGTAAATGCATTTACAATGGCCCTGGACTCATTTATGGCTGTAGTAAACGTGTTTACGAAAGCCGCAAATGAGTCTGTAGCCAATTCTGGCAGCACCGGCGGCAGCTGGAGTGAAGTTGTGGGCTGGATTATTTGGCACTGTGGGCTGGATCTGGCCCACGGGGCATAGGTTGAGAAACCCTGATCTACAGCAACAACAACAACAAATGAAAGCATTTGAAAAACTATAAAACTATAAAATAATTTTAATAATGAAAAAGATAACTAAATCTGTCACTATCATTAATCAATTGCATAGAAAATTGTAAATGAGCTGGACAACTGATTGCTCTTGCCTAATAGAAGTTGTTGCATACTGTTCCCTTTGCCTGACTCATACACACCATGGCTCTCTTTTTAAAAAAGAAAGAAAGAAAGAAAAGGATTCCAGATGGCTAAAAGCAAAAAAATGAATAAAACAGCGATGAACACAGATCTTTGTAATAAAACGCAGGACAAGTTCAAAATATGAAAACAGATCAATAAGGGAAAATGAAAAAGAAAGAAACCCCCTCAACAGTTACCAAAATTAAAAGCCCTTTTCACAACATCCTAGTCTGTCAAAAGCCTATCTGAATAAAAAAAAGCCTTTGCCTGCTAAAAGACAAACAACAGGGAGGGAAGCAGCTTAGACTCCTTTGGTAGAAAGCCCCACACAGCAGGAACAGCTGCTGAGCAAGCCCTTGGCTCTGCTGTCCACAACTAGCTGTATCCAACATCTATTCTAGAAAATCGCAGGAGATGGGGAAGAGGAAAACCCCGGATATTTGAGCCAATATGCTTATAAACTTGTAGGACGTTGTTTAGAATTTTTTTTATGGTAAATTTCTTTTTGTACTAAAAAGTGCAGCCATTTTATTCTGTGTCATTTTTATTCTGGTATTTTCTTGACCCCGTTGGAACAGACTAAGCATCTTCCAACCCAACACATTCATGCATGAGGCTTTTTTTTTTGTTACAAGTGCTTACCATGTCACAACCCTCACTCACATGAGGAATTCTACATATGACACTCATGCAAAAATTCAAAAGGTAATAAGGGCTGGCATGTGTATCTGCATGCAAGTGGAAAAAGAACATGGAAATGGCTTATCATGAGACTGATTCGTGAGAACAAATGTATGTATGTCCTTCTCATATTGCAATATTTGTTTAGAGAATTACTTCTAAGAGCATGTGTAAATGACATTCATAGCTTAGGTAACAAACTTATGTCAGTAGTGAAAATAACATATTATCCTTGTGTTGGTGTATCGTTAAAACTACTGTATTAAGCATTGCTGTTTCTGAAAAATCAAAGTAGTTCAAATATCACATACATCATTTCTGATTCTTAAAAAACAAACCTAATATTGTAAATGGTAGCCCTCTCTCTGGAGTAAAAATTATGTGGCCCAAAAGCCACATATGGCCCACTAGACTCTACTTTTGAGTCCCTCTTGGCTGAGAAAAAATTCAACCTCAAAATTGAGAGCTGTGCCCCCATTAATTATCTGGGGACAGGATATTCCATTTTAAGACTATTTCAGGGATGGTGCATTTTGCAAACCCAGAGGTTCCTACTTGGTTATATCTACTTTTGAAGAAAAAAGTGCAACCTTCAAAATCTGGCCTCTCCATAGTCACCCAGTCATGCTCTGGTCCTTTGCTCTCAGACTTTTGTGTCAAACAAAATTGTTAACTAAAATTAAGGGCTTGTTTAATTTTTTTACTTCTTAAACTAACAGCAAAAGTTTTCTGTACACCTCTAAAGCTCTAAATATGAAACAGAAAAGGCTAGGCTAAACCTATGGAAAGCAAAAACAACACACCTTCTTGAGGATGAATGCCAAAGAAGCTCTTGCACCAAGGCAAGATTCTGACTGGACCAGCTCAAAGTCACTTGCCATACTTTGAAGCAAGGTAGGGAGATCAAAGAATAATCAAGTAAATGGGCCTATTAGGATAGCGACAAATTTTCCGTGAATACAGAGAAGTACAATCAACGCAGCATTTATTTGTATGCAAAACGAAACAGTGGCCACAGGATTGGAAAAGATCAGTATACGTTCCAATCCCCAAAAAGGGCAATGCCAAAGAATGTTCAAATTATCGAACAATTGCACTCATCCCACACGCCAGCAAGGTGATGCTCAAGATAATACAGGATAGATTTCAGCAGCACATGGAGAGAGAACTACCAGAGGTGCAGGCTGGGTTCAGAAGAGGCAGGGGGACTAGAGACCACATTGCCAACATACGTTGGATCGTGGAGAAAACAAAGGAATACCAGAAACAAGTCTACTTCTGCTTTATTGACTACACCAAGGCATTTGACTGTGTGGACCACAACAAAATGTGGCAAGTAATTAAAGAGATGGGAATACCAGAACACCTCATATGCCTCTTGAGACATTTGTACATGAAACAAGAAGCAACAGTTAGGACAGAACACGGAATGACAGAGTGGTTTAGAATGGGAAAAGGAGTAAGACAAGGCTGCATTTTATCACCCTGCTATTAAACCTACACACAGAGCACATAATGTGCAATGCAGGGATGGAGGAATCGCAATATGGGATCAAAATTGCTGGGAGAAACATCAACAATTTGAGATATGCAGACAATGCCATCTTAATGGCAGAAAGTGAGAAAGACCTAAAGAATCTCTTGATTGGGCTGAAGGAGGAGAGTGCAAAAGCTGGCTTGAGACTCAATATCAAGAAAACCAAGATAATGACAACAGGTCCGATCAGTCCCTGGAAAATAGATGGGGAAGAAGTAGCAGTGACAGATTTTACTTTGTTAGGATCTAGGATCACTGCAGATGGTGACTGCAGCCATGAAATAAAAAGGCAACTGATTCTGGGGAGACAAGCTATGAGAAACTTGGGGAACATAGTGAAAAGTAGAGACATCACCTTGAAAACAAAAATCTGCATAGTCAAAGCAATGGTTTTCCCGGTGGTAATGTATGGGTGTGAGAGCTGGACCATTAGAAAAAATAGATGCCTTTGAGTTGTGGTAAACCATTCCACCATGTATTTCAGTCTCTAAATTCAGTCTCTAAATTCTATGCCTTCATCCATCCATGACTGTTATTCCTACACAACAATGTATATATGCCCCCTATAAGCAACATAGGCAAAGAAATGCAAAAGTATTGATCACCATTAGTTCTTCTCCAGGTTTTGTTGTAGAAAGTGTTAATATTGATAAGACTGATCTAACTAAGGATTCTGAGAAGAAAAGCCTAAAAGACTGGTCTAATATTTCAATAATAAAAAAGGAACAAAACCCTGCTGTTTTAATTCTGAAGATACTTCTAATCCACTTAAGTGATCATCATTTGGATAAAGTCCTTACATTGGTGTCATTGTTCCCCTGTTTCTAGTAGAACATGTTTAATTCCTAGGATCAGAGGAACAGTTTAAACTAGTATTTATTGAAATCCTCCACTAGTTTCTATCTCAGAAGTTTAGGATCTTGAACAGAGTAAGATTAGCCAGGAAAAGATTCATGTCTTTAAGTACTAACTACATCTACATAATACAGTGCACAACAATAACACCCTATCCTCTTTAATTTAAAAAAATAAATATATTATGTTTAAGATAGTCAGAGACTGCAAATGTTACAGTTACATGTAAAACAACAACTGAAAAGCAGAACTAAGTTCTCAAACAGCTTCAGCAAATCAGACAACTATGTGTCATGACAACTGCTCATTCATGCATACATTGCTATTCCGGAGCTTCACCTCAGAGAATAACTACTTTTTCTCTTGAAAAGGAGAGCTCTAAAGAATCATGGCATGATTATCACTAAACAAAAAACTCAGTGTTGAAGAAGACAAGAAAATTCATTACTTAATCTTCTGATGTCTAACCTGGTTTTTCAAAGCATTGAAGGCAATTCACAACAACAACAACAATAAAACTTATCAACACAGTGGGATGGATTCCTCCACTTTAAAAATCAGTGTAGGAGCCTTAGATTTTATATCAGTCTAACTCCTAGATTTTGTCCTATAATATGTAAATGTTTACTATTACGTGTATAATGTTAGGAACAACTATCTTACATTCATTTAGACAACTGAATAAAAACACAAAGAATAGAATTTCCTCTTGAAATTTGAGTTAGTAGAGAGGAGGAAAGGATTATTATGCATTTTAAAGATAAAGGCTGACACATTCTAGATGCATGAACTCTTCAGCATTTATTGACATATGTATTTTGTTTGTAGTCAGACATCCATACCAAGCTACAATATGAAACAGCCAATCAGTATACAAGGCATTTTAAATCACAAAGCATGAAATATATATGCTTAAAGGTGTGCACGAACAGCAGATTTAAGGAAAGAAGCTGGAAGTGGAACTCCAGGCGGGCAAGTAAACATAAGCATTGCTCTAATGCTATTTGGGCATTCTAGCAATACATAAACTTCCCAAGATGCTTCTCTGATTTTGTGGTTATGCCACATAAAACTTAAAGTGCAATTTTCACATGTCCTCTATCTCAACATGTATGGAAATTAGAACACAGCCCTACTGTTGCCGAAATCCTCGAGGGAAAACGTTCGTCTGATCTGGGAGACGGAAGATTCAAAAGTCAGCACTACCAACCAGTTCAGGAGCTAAACAAAACTGCAATCTCTTGGGGGCAACCGGAATAAAAATTGCTGTTTCTTTAAGCTTTCTTGCTGTGCAAGCAGAGAATTTGGGTCTCAGTGCTCCGTACAGCAGAACATTCTACCAGACTGTCTGCCACCAGCAAAAGAAAATCTCTGAACCGCAGGGCTTGCTCATGTAAATGAGGTCACACCAGTGCTCCAAGCTTACAGTGGAGCCAAAACTCTGAAGACAGCTTAGTGAATGAAGAAAAAAAACGCTATACTAAGAGCATCTGGTTCCTCTAGGGCTGCTAGGCTAATCAAGCTAGTTACTCAAACATGCTACAACGATGCTGCTTTTATCTTCTCCTGTTCTTCTTACTCAACTCCATACAGAGTAGCGAGACGTAGGCTTACAAACAGTATAACTGTAATTAAAGGTAAGAACAGCTTTTTGCACAAGAGTGCTTACAAAGCTGATCACAAGCCAGGATGACCGATAAATCAAAATCCAGACCAAATCCAAGTAATCTATTGTTCAGTAATATGCTTGTTTTTTAAAACAAACAAACAATACAGCTCCTTTGTATACCACCAATGGTTACAAAGATACTTATGAAGATAATTTTCATTTTGTTTCTAGAACACTTGGTCCAAAGTAAAAGGTTCGTTGACAGATGAACCTTTGGTAAATTTGTAACAGATAAGAAGTGCTTTACACTCCAAGACACATTAAGATTTATTCTCTGATCATTTTCCTGCAGTCTTTATAAAACAGCCTTTGTGTTTATAAGAATGCAACAAAGGAATATGGGATCTACTAAAGGAAACAAACTTAATACACACACACCTAACACATAAAGTTCTTAAAAAAAGCCACTTAACAAAAAAGAAAAAGAAAAGTGGGATTGAATGTTTGCGCCTGTTTGTCCTGATATCACAGCTTTTGAGAATAAAATTATTCTGAGAGAAGAATTCTCTTTTGACAACTCAGTAACCTTCTGAAAATACCAATGTGAGAAAGAGATTATGTAAGGAAAACTGTTTTAAATGGGCAGAATATATTCAGCGTTTGGTAATACTGTATTGCAGTAAACTTAAAAAATACTGGGAATATAAAATACACAGTATTTAATTTATTTTTTGAATGTCTATACCGCCCACTCAGTACCACCTGACTCAGGGCGGTTCAACAGCACAATCTAAAACATAAAATATACAATTTCAATAAAACTAGAATAAAACATACAAAAGATAGAACAGATAAAACCACTTAAATTCACCCATCCCTATCAATAAAGAAGGGAGGGAAAGGGATCACTAAACTGGATTAGGCTATAAACGAGTGGGCAGGGGCCACATTCCCATTGGGGCCCCACACCTGCCCTGCCAGCCAGGTTTTCAGACCTTTCCTGAAAGGCAGCAGTTCTGTCAGTAACCTTAGCTCTATCGGCAGGAGGTTACATAGGGCCAGTGTGGACACGGAGAAGGCCCTCCTTCGTGTGCTAGAGAGGAGAGCCCCTCTAGCTGATGGTACCATTAGAAAGCCCCTCCAGTCCGCCCTGGGACATTCTTGGGGCAACGCAGTCTCTTAGGTAACCTGGCCCACTACCATGTAGGGCTTTAAAGGTCAAAACCAGCACCTTAAATTGCATCCGGAGGCAAACCGGTAACCAGTGCAGCTCCCGGAGCAGCGGCGAGGCGCAGGCATAACATCCCCATCCCATCACCACCCGGGCATAATGTCCACGTCCCATCACCACCCGGGCACCCAGTATCTGATTTCTCCATGCTTTTCTTGCTAATGGCGGTGAAATGTGAATACTCCAGCTATTGTGTGGGAGCTAATAGAGTGCCTTTCTGCTAACCTACTAAAAACCTTTTTGTTGCCATCAAGATCCAAACATTTTGACCCACCTACCATATTTTGACTACCATGGGGAGCCTGCAGTGGCTTAGTGGTTAAGACACTGAACTTGGCGACCAGAAAGTCAGCAGGTCAGCAGTTCAAGACCCACATGCTGCACTATGGAGAGAGTTCCCATCTCTGTCCCAACTCCTGCCAACCTAAGAATTCAAAATCAAGAAATTGCAAGTAGATAAATAGGTACCACTTCGGTGGGAAGATAACAGCATTCTGTGACCTCCAGCATCTAGTCATGCCTACCACATGACCACTGAAACATCTGCAGATGCAGACAGCACTGGCTGATTGGCTGTAAACAGAGATTAGCACCACACCCTAGAGTTTTTGCTACCCTACTGAAAAGAGTTTGTTACCATCAAGATCCAAACATTTGGACCTACCGACCATGTTTGAGCATTATCAAAATCTCAAACTTATCTGTTCCACCCTCCTTCTCTACCAGAAACTGTGGTGGAGGTCACATTTCCTCTTCCAGTAAAGAAGAATGTACATTAGTGTGCAATCGTACTGAACAAACTGTTCAGTCAGACTTTAATGTTAAGGAGTTGTATTGCAGTGTTACTGCAAGAGAGGAAGAACTATTTGATACCAGCAACTGCTGACTTTGGCTTTCCTTCTCCTGTGCACTCCATTCTACCAATACCAGTGGGCACAGCCACCTTCATTGTATAGCTATCATAGCTTGCTAATGTGTGGTAACTATCTGTGCCATCCCAAATCTTCTCTGCAATGCTTTTACCTTGGATACCTTGGAGTCGTTATTCAGCGAGGTAAAAACTACATGCATTCTGATAAGCACGTGCAGAAGTTTACAAGTGCCATATTTTACATGGGGAATATATATAAAAGGACACATAAAATATATATCAGAAATGAGGCTGGAACTTTAAATATACAATGCCAACATTACAACACTGACAATCCAAACATGATGGATATTTAGAAGGTATCTCATGTCACTTAAGCCAACAAAGTGGCATCTAAGTTGAGATGGACAGGATATCTCTCATAAAGTAAGGTGATTTGTCATAATATTACTGTAACAGATAGCTGCAGACTAGCCTCACCAATCCAGTACATTGGGACCTTTTTGCTATACCATCAAGTCACCTTCAACTTACGGGTGGTGGTCAGGATGTGGGTGCTACAATCAAAAAAGCTGTTTCATTGTGTCCTGTAGAATTTTCTTATAGGTGGCTTCCAGAGCGAAGATGATGATTGGGAAGTTTCTGGAATAATTTTCTATAGGTGATCTGTATCTATAGTGTGACATATAGGTCCCTGGTGGCTAACCTTGGCACTCCAGCTGTTCTGGAATTTCAATTACCAGAAGCCCAAGTCAGCACACATGCTGATATAGGTGAATTTGTGGTGAGGGAAGTATTGATGCTGAAAGTGGGACTAGATAGTTCGGTTTCACTTACCAGTGATAACTTTCGTTCTTTGAGTATATAGTTTGTGAATACACACTATTGGGTTATGCACCTGTGCAGATCGGAGGCTTTAAAGCTAATTGGCTAAAAGTTTTGGCGGTAAGACCGCCCACCGCGCCGCCCACCCTTAGGCGCCAGTCCGCCATTTTACCTCAGTTCCATACTTAAGCATAGCACAGGATAAACCAATGATCTCATCCGTGCAGCTCAAGAGGGGAGGTAGGGTGGGTAGTGTGCATTCACAAACTATATACTCGAAGAACAAAGGTTATCACTGGTAAGTGAAACCGAACTTTCTCCTTCGTATAGTTTGTGAATCCCCACTATTGGGAGATTAGCAAGCTCACACTTACTTGGTCGGTGGGCAGTCGGATGAGATGATCCCACGATGAAGATGACAGTCAGGTAGGATGGATCCTCAAGGACGAGGCGCCCGGAGCCCCCTGGCAAGGACGACACAACCAAATCTGGCGTCTGCAGTGGCTCTGGTATCCATCCTGTAGTGTTGGACAAATGTAGAAGGTCTGGACCAGGTGGCAGCCTTACAAATGTCCTCAAGTGGAGTACCCTCCAAAAAGGCAGTGGAGGTGGCAACCGCCCTTGTAGAATGTGCCCTGACATGCGGTGGAGGTGGCAACGAGGCAGACTCGTTGGCCAAATAGATGGTTGATGTAATCCATTTGGAGAACCTCTGGGCAGAGATAGGTTCACCCTTAGACTTTCCCCCATAGGCAACAAACAGACACTGTGATTTCCTGAACTCATGCGTCCTGCTGGTGTAAAACAATAAAGCTCGCTTCACATCCAGCATGTGCCAAGTCCTTTCTTGGGTGTTGCTAGGGTTCTGGAAGAAGGTTGGCAAGGAGATAGTCTGCGCCATATGAAACTGGGAGACTACCTTTGGCAGGAAGGTGATGTCAGCGTGGAGCACCATGCGGTCATTGAAAAACTTGAGAAATGGAGCATCTGCCCACAGAGCAACCAGTTCACCAGCTCGTTGAGCAGACGTGATGGCCACCAGAAATGCAGTCTTCCAAGTGAGGAGACGAACATCCGCGGTAGCCATAGGCTCGAAAGGAGTCCTGGTGAGCACATTTAAAACAGTAGACAATGACCATTGCGCAGTTGGAGTCTTGACCGGCGGAAAAGCGTTCCATAATCCTTTGAGGAAATGCTTTACCGTTTGGTCACGGAAAGCACCAGATGCAGGTGAACCAGCTGGAGAGTGGGCTACCACCGCTGCCAGATGGACCCGTATAGAGGTGATGCTAAGGCCTGACTCCGCCAAATGGAGGAGGTAGGCCATGATGTCCTACAGTTCCACCTGCGGAGAAGACCCTTGCTGGGATTCCATGAAGGCACGAAACCACCTGTATTTGGAGGCAGAGGACTTCCTGGTGGAGGGTCGCCGTGCTAACTCCAAGATCCTGGATAGTCTGGGATTATCCTCCACGCGGTGAGGAGGAGGCTGGGCAGATCCGAATGGTGGAGTTGACCGTGCTTCATTTGGAGGAGAGTCGGTGAGTCCGGCAGTGTGCGAGACTGCGACGACATGTGTAACAGAAGAGGATACCAGGGTTGACGAGGCCACACCGGAGCAATGAAGATTGCATTGACCCATTGCTAGTACATCCTGGTGAGGACCTTCTGAACCAGATGCAATAGGGGAAAGGTGTACAGGTAGTCCTGATCCCACTGTTTCATGAAGGCATCGCCCTCAGAGTTTAGTCCGATGCCCGCCCTGGAACAGTACCTGTGGCATTTCTTGTTGGACTCCGACGCAAAGAGATCGATGCTCGGGGTCCCCCATGCCCTGCAAAGGGACTGAAACACCATGTCGTCCAGCTCCCACTCGTGGGTCATCAAGGTGTGGCGGCTGAGGTGGTCGGCCAGCACATTCAACTCACCTTGAATGTGTACTCCAATCGGGAAAATGTGTCTCTCCAGGCACCATTCCCAAAGTTGCACTGCCAGACAGAGCAACATTGTGGACCTTGTCCCTCCTTGTTTGCTGAGATATGCAACCACTGTAGTATTGTCGGATGCTATCTGAACCACATTGCCTGTGAGTAGAACCTCAAAGGAACGTAGGGGCTTCAAAATGGCCAGCAGTTCCAGATAGTTGATATGGTGCACCATCTCGTGAGGAGACCACACGTTGTTGACCGTCAGAGTCCCGCAAGCAGCTCCCCAGCCCAGGTTGCTTGCGTCGGTCAGAACTTGAAAGGATGGCTGCGGGGGGTAAAATTTCTTCCCCGTGGCCACATTGAGGGGTATCATCCACCACACCAGCTGGTCCACCAGTTCCGGGGAAGGAGTCAACCGTTTGGACTGGCTCTCCGTGAGCGGAACTTCAACTTGGCGTGAGGGATCACCGCCGTTGTTGAGGCCATCAAGCCCAGCAGTCTCTGAGCTTTCTTTGCTCTGATGAAGGGCTTGTTCTTGAAGTCGCTTACTCCCTGTGCGATGTCTAGTAAGCATTTCTGAGGGGCAAAAGGCCTAGTCGCCAGCGAGTCCAGTACCGCTCCAATGTGTTCCACTTGCTGTGAAAGTTCTAATTTTGACTTGGTAAAGTTGATCCTAAGGCCAAGACTCTCCATGAGGTGTACGGAAAATTCCGTGTCCCGAACGGCTGACGATCTGGTGGGGGAGACTATCAACCAGTCGTCGATGTATGGGAAGACCCTGATTCCCTTCTGACGAAGGAAGGCAGCCACCGGAGCCATGCATTTGGATGAGATGATCCCACCCTGGGTGCTGTGGCCAGACCGAACGGTAGGCAACGGTATTGATAAACAGAGTCTCCTATCACGCAGAAATCGTCTGTGGTCCTCGAGGATGCTGACATGAAAATAAGCGTCCTTGAGGTCTATCACCGTAAACCAGTCCCGTTTGTTGATGAGTGAGAGGATGGTCTGGAGGGTCACCATCCGGAACTTTCTGGTGTGGATGCACTTGTTGAGGTGACGTAAGTCCAGAATCGGGCGGAGGCCTCCGTCTTTCTTTTGGACAACGAAGTACCTCGAGTAGAAACCGTTGTCCCAATCGGTGACTGGTACCATCTCGATGGCACCCATGGAGAGAAGAGTTGCAACTTATTCCTCCAGATGGCGTGACGAGGTGGTGAAACGGTGTCTTCCTACCCGAGGTATCCGGTCGAACTTGATGGCATAGCCAGCGGACAAGATCTTCAAGACCCACCGGTCGTTCGTGGCGCTGGACCACACCTGGAGGAAGTTCTGGAGGGGAAGGTATGGGAGATGGAGCGAGAGAGCCTTGGCCTGCGTGACTTCAAACCCGGGACTTGGATTTGGAGTCAGTACGTTTACCTTGGCCATAGGGCTGGTAAAGCTGCTTGTGTTGCTGCCTTTGCTTATAGAAGGTAGTCCTGGGTTGATCACCCAATCTACCTTGTTGCTGTGGATTCCCCCGATACCGCTGAGTAAAGGGCTGGAATCTTGGCTTCGTTGGCTGAGCCGGTGTGGTGAGTCCCAGAAATTTTGCTGTCGAGTTGGTCTGCCTCAACTCGTTGAGCACCTTATCAGTGTCTTGGCCAAAAAGGCCTTGGCCATCGAAGGGGTACTCCTCAATGAGCTTCTTCATCGAGTCGTTGAGGGAGGTTCCCCTGAGCCAGGCGTGGCGCCGCAGGAGGATGGCGGAGGACATATCCTTGGCAGCATAGTCGTTGATATGACTTGCCGTCCTCATCTGTTGTTCCGCCAGAAAGTCCCCTTCCTCGGCCAGCGAGTCAAGCTCTTTCTGGAGGTCAGCCGGCAGTCTCGTGGCGAGGGTCTTTGCACGCTCCCACAGATGAGACTCATACAAGCCCATGGCGGCAGAGTAGTTCGCAACTCTGAGGAAGAGTGAACCGATGGCATAGAACTTGCGCCCCACCAAGTCCAACTTC
Source organism: Bradypodion pumilum (assembly GCA_035047305.1). Classification (NCBI taxonomy): domain Eukaryota; kingdom Metazoa; phylum Chordata; class Lepidosauria; order Squamata; family Chamaeleonidae; genus Bradypodion; species Bradypodion pumilum. The sequence continues at coordinate 99,014,339 of JAWDJD010000001.1, forward strand.
TTCCCCTCCGGAGTCGAAGGTACTGGAAACCCACTAACGGCTGTCTTATGTTGGAAAGCCTTCACAATGAGAGAGTTCGGTAGTGGGTGCGCCTGGAGAAACTCGACGTTCTCGTCCAAGACTCTGTACATTCCGTCGAGCCTGGACAAAATGGAGTGGGCCGAAACGGGCTTTTTCCATGTTGCCTTCACTGACATCAACATGGATGGGAACATAGTGATGTGGACCGGACGGATGGACTTTTTGTCCAATTTGGCCGTCATCTGGTCCTCACCCTCCACGTGCAGGTTCAACGCCGTGCCCAGCCAGGTCAGCATAGCAGTAAGGGATCTTTGATCATCACCACGCGGTGGGCCGACCACCCCGATAGCCTGGTCGGGCATCTTCTCCACGTCGACATCCCCCTCCTCCTCCTCCGAGGACGCACTGGAATCATCAGAGGATGAGGGGGGACTCTCGAAGCCACATCGGGACCGCAGCAGTACTGCCTGGGTGGGTCGATGGGCTGAGTGCTTCTCACATCAATGTCCGGACCGCGCCAAGACGATATGGGCGGGCCGGCAGAGCGACTGCTCGACCTTCGAGTGGGTGGCGGAGTGACAGCAGGGCCAGGGTCCCTGGGGCTTATGGTGGTCGGTCCCGGAGCCGCAGAGGCTGGAGGAACCGTGGCCTTAAACTGTTGGACGAAGGATTTCGCCATGGCCTCGAACATCCCTCTGAACAGGTCCATCTGGGCCACATTGACACCTGCCAACTGAGGCGAAACAGTGGGAGACGAAACGGTGGCAGGTACAACTGGAGATGAAACGGTGGCTGGGATGGTGACTGCTGGCTCGTCAATGGACGGAGTCCGAGGTCTCGGCGAGACCAAGAGTTGTTGAGCGGGGAGACGTCCCCTTTCACGAGGTGGTGAAGGTAAACACAAGTGGCGAGCTGGAGCTCCAGCCCTGCGGCCCTTGTTCAGAGAGTCGGATGACGAACGGCCACCCCACGCAGAAGACCCTGGCAAGGGACATCTTGCAACGGAGAAAGGTGGTGAGGACCCGGGAGATACCGGAGGCCGAGGAGTCGGCGGAAGCGACCGACGCTTGTCCGTTTTGTGCTTCCTTTTCTTGTCACCATTCTTGTCCTTCTTCTTTTTCTTGCGAACAAGAAGAGAGGATGAAGACGATTGAGTAGCCCGCTCAGGAGGAGGCGCACTCATCGTGGTGGAAGTTGAAGGCGCACCAGCCCGAGCGAGGGCAAGTTCCATCAAGTGCGCTTTCAGTCAGTTACTACGATTTTGAACAGCCAGTCGGGTGAAGTTTTTGCAATGGACGCAGGACTGGCTTTGGTGCACTTCTCCGAGACAAAAGAGGCACTGACTGTGCCCGTCTGATGCCGGGAATTTCTTCAAGCAGGTACAGTCTGTTTGAAGGCTGCAGCCATGAAAAATTCTTCCAAAGGAAGGGAGTTCAAGTTGTAGAACGTTCGCAAAGGCAAAGAGAACCCCAAAGGGCCGGCCAGCCACCACCCCCTTGAGGGGGGAACCAGTGACCGAGACGGATGGTAGCTGAGTCCTCGAAGGAAGAAGAAACAGCACCGGGGTGGCAATCCTGCCTGGAGGACAAGACTGCCGGCAAAATTTGAGAAAATTAGTGTCTTTTCACAAGGAATTTACCAAAAAATTAAGGAAGCTCTCAACGATCGTCCTGCTGCTGAGGCGGAAAGAAGAGAACTAAGGTAAAATGGCGGACTGGTGCCTAAGGGTGGGCGGTCTTACCGCCAAAATTTTTAGCCAATTAGCTGTAAGCCTCCGATCTATGTTCTGTGCAGGCGCATAACCCAATAGTGGGGATTCACAAACTATACGAAGGAGAAGCCCTTCTTTCTTGCCCTAGTAAGTAACATACTGTCTTGGTCTGATTCTTTATCTGTCTTAATACTAAAAAGTCTTGTTTGTTGAACAGTAGATCCTTGACTGTGAAGCGGACATCGGCAACTAATTCTGATTACCTTAGGTAGGCATCAGTGGCATCTGAGTGATATGGAGGTGGCGAGGCTTTGGACTGTATATTCTGCCAAGTGGCATGAAATTGTAATCTAACGTGCAGCGAGCTTGTCAGCTTCTGTTCCTAATGTTATGGGGAGGTTTTTCTGAAATTTGGACAGTGTGAAAAGGAGTGCTAAAATCTTTTCCCATGAACAGTGGATACGTAGCCATGCATATTGTGAAATTTGCTACTCTGGAAAGAGCAACACAGAGTCTTCTGTCTATGGAGTCTATTTTGCTTCGTTCATTGTTAATGAGTGAGGAAAGGAGCGTGGCTTTCCTTTAGACTTGTCTTGTGTTACATCTATTATGATGAACTGATTGTTTAAACAGGAACTCACATTCCTTATTTTGAAGGCTTTGAAGTGGTGCACTGGATGAACCCATTATGCTGTTTGTCTTGTGGTGTCAGCTGGTTTCATAACTGTCAATGTGGACTCTGAATGCTCATAGCCTTGAGTTCTGGAAGCATAAAGACATTCAAGTGTGTATCAGTCTTTGTTTGACCTTGATTGGTGATTTTGGGGTGGCATACACTCCAGAGGGGAGTGATGTTCCCACCGGTAAAAAAGGGAATGGGAGAGCCTCCAGCTAGACTGACAATCATAGTCCTAGTCTAGTTATCTCAACTGATATGAATATAATGAATCTGGGAAGATATCTCTGGATTTTGATCTAGACCTGAAGTGTCTGAGATTAGAGTAAAATGATAAGTACCTGATATCCATGTTGACTTTCTCTGACACTGTAGGCTAGGGGTGCCCAAACTACGGCCCATGGGCCCAATTAGTCCCCTGCATATCATTAATGCAGCCCGTGGCGAGTACCCGGGCTCATCATGGACTGCCCCTCTGCCCGCCCCACCGCCTGACATAAGCAGTGGCGGCGGCGGAAGTGATTGTGTTTTGTCCCAGCTGCTCTGAGCAACCTCTGGCTCAGTCCCATCCCCTCTGCAACCTTTGCCAAAGCCGATTTCCATGTTAGAAAAATCTTCAGAGCCTCCTCTGTTTCAAAATCCGCAGCACTAGGACAGCCCCCTGGCACGCCCGGGATGACATCACCACAGTGCACCAAGTTTATCCTAAGATTTTCCTAACACGCCAATCGGCTTTGGCACAGGCTGAAGAGGGGACGGGATGGAGCAAGAAGCTGCTTGGAGCAGCCAGGACAAAGTGTGATCGCCACCGCAGCCACTGCTGATGTCACACCTGTCAGGAGTGGGAGCAGCCTGCCCTCGGTCCCCGCAGTTGTGTCAGGGGCAGTACCAGCCTGCAAAAAAAAAACCAAAAGTTAAGGCACCACTGGTGTAGGCTATGGTAATCCTCTATAACAGCATTGATATTCATGAAACAGTGGGTCCTGTTGTCCCAAAGATATGTCTTTTGTTATTCCGGAGGACTGAGATATTATCTCAATGATTTTGCTTTCTAGATGGACCATACTGATGCCAAGGAAGAAGGATCCATCTTAGCTTGTCTTTGGGAAATTACTAATACAAGGATACATATGATGGCAATGGCTCTTGGTTTGTGCGTGTTTGTAAAACTGGAAAAACGGAGGTAACGGTTGTGGTAAGAAAATCAGTTGTGATTTGGCAACGGGAGTGAGGTTTATGATTTAAGGTATTTATTCCCCTTCTTCTATTTAGGATCACACTGATTACTATCATTCCTTATGTTTTCTACGCTGGTACTGCCATCAATGGACTGCAGTGGATTAGTGGTTAAGATGCTGAACTTGACAACCAGAAGGTCAGCAGTTTGAGATCTGAGTGCTGCATGACAGCATCAACCTCTTCATAAATGATCTAGAGGTAGGAGTAAAAAGCAAGGTAGCCAAATTTGCTGACAACACTAAATTATACAGCTCCTCACAAACTGTGAGAGATTGTGAGGAGCTCCAGAGGGATCTCTTGACACTGGGGGAGTGGGCAAAGCAGTGGCAAATGAGCTTCAACATTAGTAAGTGCAGAGTGATGCATGTTGGGGCAAAAAAACCCAATTACATTTATAAACTGATGGGTTCTGAACTCTCTGCGACAAACCAGAAAAGGGACCTTGGTGTCCTGGTGGACAGCTCAATGAAGGTGTCAACCCAGTGTGCCTCAGCAGGGAAAAAAGCAAACTCAATGCTAGGGATCATTAGGAAGGGTATAGAAAATAGGTCAGCAGGTCAGCAAGTGTCATTTTGCCTCTTTATAAATCTATGGTGAGGCCCCATCTGGAATACTGTGTACAGTTCTGGTCGCCATACCTCCAGAAGGATATTATGGAGTTGGAAAAAGTGCAGAGGAGGGCAACCAGAATGATTAGGGGACTGGAACACCTTCCTTACCATCTGAGGCTGCAACGGTTGGGCCTTTTCACTCTTGAACGACGGCATCTAAGAGGTGACCTGAGTGAAGTTTATAAAATCATGCGCTGTGTGGACAAAGTAGATAAGGAAAAACTGTTTTCCCTATCACATAACACTAGAACTAGGGGACACTCAATGAAACTTTTGGGTACTAGTTCTCAAAGAAATAAGAGAAAGTACTTTTTCACCCAGAGGATTACTGGTCTATGGAACTCCCTGCCAGAAGAAGTGGTGACAGCTGTCAGTCTTGACAACTTTAAGAAAGGATTAGACAAGTTCATGGAGGACAAGGGTATCAATGGCTATAATTATGGATACTTAAGGACAACCTCCCGGTTGGAGAGATAGGCAGGATATCTCTCAATGCCATTTCCAGGGAATCCTAAGCAGGTGAAGGCATCTCCTTGGGAGTACCCTGAAGCACATGGTAAGCCACTGTGTGAGACAGAATGCTGGACTGGATGGGCTGTAGCCTGTTCCAGCAAGGCTGTTCTTATGTTCTTATGACAGAGTTAGTTCCCATCATCTGACCCAGCTCCTGCAAGAAATTGTAAGTAGATAATACAGGTAGGTACCATTTTGGCTAGAAAGGTAGCATTATTCCATGTGCTCTAGCATCTACTCATGCCAGCAATAAGAGCAAAGAGGTGCTTAGGCATTTTTAATAATTTTAAATGAATGTCTCTGAATAAGAATTATATCCTCTCTGCCCATGTGTGGATTCTCACTGGCCAGGATCTCCATCATACATGCATAGGGAGAATTTGAACTCAGCCCCACATAATCTTAATACAGTGAATCCCCGCTTTACGGAATTAATCTGTTCCACTGGGTTTTCCTTATAGTGATTTTTCCTTAAAGCAAAGCACAGTTTCCCATAGGAATGCATTGAAAAACAATATTTCCATTCTGGAGGTTAGAAAAAAGCCAAAAACAAAACAAAAACATATTTTTTTTCCAGTTCAAAACTCTTTCTAAAGTGGCAAAAACACAGCAAAAAATTCCAAAGTGCACTTTTGAACAGATATAAGACGTTAATTTGGCTTTTCCCCCCTGAGCTCGGGAACTTATTATTTTGGTTTGCAATGCATATTCAGCACATTTCTGGCAGTGCCATCTAGTGGCCAGCCCTGGTAATTGCAGGAAAAGTAACCGCTGAACAGCTGATGGGGGGGACGGGGGAATTTCAGCACTTCCAGATTGCAGGGAATGCTTCTGGGGGTGCCAAAAAGTAATGAAAAATTTCAAAAACAGAGAGGAAATGCTCCAAACACCTCCCACCACTGTGGGAAGTGTCAGAACACCCCAAAAAACTTCCCATATAACGATTTTTTTCCACCAAGCGGGGTGCCATTTTCTTGGGATTTCCTTCCATATAGCAAGTTTTCTGTTAAGCGAGCCAACCGTAAAGCGGGGTTCCACTGCATACAAATAACTTGTTTCAGAAGATGTGAGTAATCAAGGTATGTGTGTGATCTGGGGTATGTGTGTGATCTGGTCCCTGGTTCAAATGGATTATGATATAGTTTCAAATGAACATAAAATATGGCTTACAATTAAGGTTATACATTATGGATGGAGGATGGGAAATCAAGCAAAACAGCGATCTATACCCAATAGTGCTTTTGTACATGCGCCAAGCATTTCTGCTTGAGCAACAAGTGCCAACTTTTCAATGATCAGTACTATTTATCATAGATCTCCATCTATCACATCCCATAGGTCTCCAATACCCAAAAGAGGAGTTTGGAGAAGGATCTGCAAAAATTAATGTCCCTGCCATGCAAAACAAAGCTGCAACTTTGAATATAAACCACAATCATAGTTCATTCTACACTTAATTATTTATCACATTTTGAAGATAACTGTATAAGACGATCAAATCTGTCTGTGACACCCCATTTTGCAGACCCGTTTTGTCAGCTAAATTTGGACAAATATGGCAGGATAACACACTCACAGATTACATGAATTAGCCTAATGAGAAATGAATCTCACAATGCTATTTATCCTTCTTCTCAAATTCATTCAACAATTAACTTAAGTATAATCTTCAATATTAATGACACTACTAAGTTTGGGCAAGGAGATGGGGAAACAGCTATTTCTATAGCCAGAGAAAAGGCTAAATAATTGAAAAAGCAAAACAAAACCTTAAGTATTTAGTTATAACTTAACATCCAGGTTTATTCATAGTTTACCTTAAAATGTAATTAGTTTATCAATTCCCATTCAAATACTTTTATTATCATCAAGTTAATTAACAAGCCATGAGTTAATATTTAAATGCTAAACAATTAATGGCACTGAAATATAAATGGCTTTGTCTATGCTCTTGCAGCAAAATCTTATAAAGAAAATATATTTTTATCACTTCAACGATTTAACACAGGCTTTCTGAGGTTAATATTCCCAAGCAGTTACAGAAGAAAGAGCTGCTTTAATTAACCTTCTGTGATTTGAATGCTGCTAAATAAAGGTTGATGATTTAAAACAACAATTTAACAACAACAATAGAAAAATATTTTCCACATCAAAACCAAACCAAACCAGACATGATTTTTTGGGTCCTTTAATTTAATTACCTTCCAAAAATAAATTTATAGGTGAACATTTTCAACATATTTTAAAGGTGAAATACCTCTTGCCATTGTCAACTTGAGAAATGTTGATGGACTCTTTCAAATTAAGAATTTTACAGTTATAGTATTTACATTCTAACAGTAAACTACGAAAATGGTTAATTGCTATTTTATTTGAATGAGGTTACATGAAGAGCAGGAGTCATTCACTGTCTGTCAAAACAAATATATGTGCACTGATAATGAAGGAAACAAATGAATGATGCACTCATCGTATCCTCTCTTTTATCTTAAACTTTTTCCTTTATTTTGAAGATTTTGTTTATACAAGAAATCATCTTGAGAAAGCGATTCATTTGATCAATTCAGCATCTAACTCTAAATACCACATGGATGGTAATGTATACAGATTTCTCCACAAACCAAACCACCACTGTACGCAGTGAAGCTACCACATATGCACAGAGCACATAGAGTAATAATAAACCAGATCAAATCACATGCAAGCAGGACATAAGCAGGGACTGTGGTGGCTCAAGTTGTTAAGATGCTAAACTTGAAGACTGGAAGGTTGGAGTTTGGTACCCAAGTACTGCATGAAGGAGTGAGCTCCCACCTCTGTCCCAGCTCCTGCCAACCTAGCAGTTCGAAAGGAAGAAATTGCAAGTAGATAAATAGGTACCACTCCGGCAGGAAGGTAAACAGTGTTCCGTGTCTAGGCATGCCTGCCACGTGTGCACGGAAAGGTCTGCAAATGCAAACAGTGCTAGCTCCATGGCTGTAAACAGAGATGAGCACTGAACCCTAGAGTCAGATAAGACTGGCTTTCGAGCAAGGGCGGCCTTTACCTTTACCTAGGTATGTTGAAATGTGGGCGAACATGAACATGAACATCTGAATGCCCATACCAGTCACTGAGTACACATGCAATTTATATACAGTACTTAGTTGTTAGACGTTTACACATTTCTGCTTAGGTGCTTCTAAGCAAGTTCAGCAGTACATGCTTATGGCACTTCTGTGAGTGGGAGCCCTTGCTTCATTGGACCTATTCTGATGGAATTTTAACAGACAGACTTGCTGTGCTTTAAAATGAGAACCTAGCCCCTGATGGCGAACCTTGGCACTCCAGATGTTCTTGGACTTCAATTCCCAGAAGCCCAAGCCCCCATAAATCCACACGAATGGGTTTGCTGCGATTCATCCAGCCCGCGCTGCCCTCATCACCCCTGGAAGCAGAAGTAAAATGCGCCATCTAGCCACCACTCTAGCACCCACTTCTCCTTTTGCCTTCTATCTTTCCCAGCATCAAGGCTTTCTCTAGTGAGTCCTCTCTTCTCATTTGGTGGCCAAAGTACTTGAGCTGCATCTTCAGTATTTGTCACTCTGCACTCTGACACTATTCAGGTCCTCCAAGTAACATAGGTGAGGTCAGGTTACTCAGCCATATCCTCAATTAATGTTATTCCTTGTTCAGTGAGCTTCCTCCCCCATCTTCTAAGTTCATTTTGCTCTTGTGCTCAAGAATGTTTGTTCTTGCCATAAAGCTCTTCCTGAAACAGTGGACTTGGGGTACATATCCATTCAAAGGATGTCAAGGGTCATTCTCTTGCTTAGTTCTCTCAGCGTCTGCTGCTACTTCTCTCCTTATCTTAGGTGAAGTGACACCAACAAGAGGGTATATTTTCTCAACTGGTGTAGGATTGAGACATCCTGTCCCTATGCAAATTGTTTCATTTACAGCAATGTCAACTTATGCAGATGTGCTCCATACTGGAGCAGCATACTTTGCTGCAGAGATGCTCATGGTCAAAGAATGAGCTCCCCATGAATAGTTTGTCAATTTCTTGATAATATTCTTCCATGAACTAATTTTAGCCTTAGCATTCAGGCAGTGCTGCTTAAGAGAGTATCCTCAGGAGAGTTGAAAATAAGAACATAAGAACAGCCTTGCTGGAACAGGCCACAGCCCATCCAGTCCAGCATTCTGTCTCACACAGTGGCTCACCATGTGCTTCAGGGTACTCCCAAGGAGATGCCTTCACCTGCTTAGGATTTCCTGGAAATGGCATTGAGAGATATCCTGCCTATCTCTCCAACCCGGAGGTTGTCCTTAAGTATCCATAATTATAGCCATTGATACCCTTGTCCTCCATGAACTTGTCTAATCCTTTCTTAAAGTTGTCAAGACTGACAGCTGTCACCACTTCTTCTGGCAGGGAGTTCCATAGACCAGTAATCCTCTGGGTGAAAAAGTACTTTCTCTTATTTCTTTGAGAACTAGTACACAAATGTTTCATCGAGTGTCCCCTAGTTCTAGTGTTGTGCGATAGGGAAAACAGTTTTTCCTTATCTACTTTGTCCACACCATGCATGATTTTATAAACTTCAATCAGGTCACCTCTTAGACACCGTCGTTCAAGAGTGAAAAGGCCCAACCGTTGCAGCCTCAGATGGTAAGGAAGGTGTTCCAGTCCCCTAATCATTCTGGTTGCCCTCCTCTGCACTTTTTCCAACTCCATAATATCCTTCTGGAGGTATGGCGACCAGAACTGTACACAGTATTCCAGATGGGGCCTCACCATAGATTTATAAAGAGGCAAAATGACACTTGCTGACTTATTTTCTATACCCTTCTTAATGATCCCTAGCATTGAGTTTGCTTTTTTCCCTGCTGAGGCACACTGGGTTGACACCTTCATTGAGCTGTCCACCAGGACACCAAGGACCCTTTCCTGGTTTGTCGCAGAGAGTTCAGAACCCATCAGTTTATAAATGTAATTGGAGTTTTTTGCCCCAACATGCATCACTCTGCACTTATTAATGTTGAAGCTCATTTGCCACTGTTTTGCCCACTCCCCCAGTGCCAAGAGATCCCTCTGGAGCTCCTCACAATCTCTCACAGTTTTCACTACCCTGTATAATTTAGTGTCGTCAGCAAATTTGGCTACCTTGCTTTTTACTCCTACCTCTAGATCATTTATGAAGAGGTTGAAAAGCAGGGGTCCCAGTACTGAACCTTGGGGGACCCCACTATTTACTTCCCTCCACTTGGAGAAGTGTCCATTTAGTGCTACCCTCTGTTTCCTGTCCCTTAGCCAGTTGCTGATCCATGACTGGTAAGTTTATTCAAGAGCCTTTGGTGTGGGACCTTGTCAAAAGCCTTCTGAAAGTCCAGATAAACAATGTCAACTGGATCCCCCTTATCCACATGCTTGTTGACACTCTCAAAAAATTCCAACAGATTAGTGAGGCATGATTTGCCCTTGTAAAAGCCATGTTGGCTCTCCTTTAGCAGCACCTTCTCTTCTATGTGCCTATTAATTCTATCTTTTAGGATGGTTTCCATCACTTTACCTGGGACACATGTCAAACTGAAAGGTTGGTAATTTCCTGGATCACCCCTGGATCCTTTTTTGAAAATTGGTGTTACATTCGCTACCTTCCAGTCATCAGGCACAAAGCCTGATTTGAGGGAAAGATTATATATTTTGGCTAGGAGATCAGCAATTTCATCTTCAAGTTCCCTGAGAACTCGTGGATGGATGCCATCTGGTCCTGGTGATTTGTTAGTGTTTAGTTTAACAAGACATGCAAGGACCTCCTCCCTGGTTATTTCTATCTGGCTTAATTCTTCGGTTTCACTCCCTACGAAGATAGGCTCTGTTTTGGGAATGTGGTCTTCTTCAGTGAATACTGAAGCAAAGAATTCATTGAGTCTCTCTGCAATCTCTGTTTCCTCTTTAATAACCCCTTGCCTTCCATTGTCATCTAATGGTCCAATGGCCTTCCTAGTTGGGTTCTTACTTCTAATGTACTTAAAGAAGTCTTTGTTATTTCTCTGAGTATTTTTAGCTATACGCTCCTCAAAGTCTTGCTCTGCTTTCCTGATTGTTGCCTTGCATTTGTTCTGCCAGAATTTATGTTTCTGCCTGCTGTCCTCATTCGGACAAGCCTTCCATCTTCTAAATGAGCTTTTCTTGCTTTTGATCACTTCCCGAACAGCTCCTGTAAGCCACATTGGAGTCCTCTTGGAACTGGCAGTGCCCTTTTTCCTTTTGGGTATGCATTCCAATTGGGCCTCTGTTATTGTTTTTGTAAACAGCCTCCATGCCTCTTGGAGTGTTTGGATTCTCTCAATTTTCCCTTTCAGCTTCTTTTTTACTAGTTTCCTCATCTTTGGGAAATTTCCTTTTTGAAAATTTAAAGTCTCTGTGTTAGATTTTATCAGTGACTTGTGGTCTATGATCAAGTTAAACATAATTGAGTTGTGGTCACTGTTCCCTATTGGATCAGTCACATTAACATCTTGCACCAGATCCTGAGTAATACTCAAGTCAAGTCAAGGATTCTTGTACCTCTAGTTGGGTCTTCAACCATCTGTCCCAGGGAACAATCATTTAGCATATCTAGGAACTTTATCTCTTTATCATGTGCTGAACAACAGTTCACCCAGTCTATGTGAGGGTAATTGAAGTCCCCCATTATAACCAGGCTTCCCTTCTTGGATGCCTCCTTTACAACTTTCTCCAACTGCCAGTCTCCCTCAAGAGTTTGGGTCGGAGGCCGAGAGTATATGCCTACTGTTAGACCATCCTTGTGGCCTGGTACTCTTACCCACTGAGCTTCTAATGGTGACTCCAAATCACCTAGATATTCCAATTCATACGATTTTATCACTTCTTTGACATACAAGGCTACACCACCTCCCATTTGCCCCTTCCTATCCTTCCTGTACAGTTTGTAGCCTGGGATAACTGTATCCCATTGGTTATCATCCATCCACCAGGTTTCAGTGATACCAATAATATCAATATTCTTATCTATTGCTAAGCATTCCAGCTCCCCTATTTTGTTCCGGAGGCTTCTGGTATTTGTATACAAGCATTTATATATGCTTTCCTGATACAGTCTTTTGAGTCCAGTTGCATTGTTAGACTGCCTCTTGCATCCTTCTGCTAGAGTGCTGGTGACTAGCTCCTTGCTCTGCTCAGTAATTTTTGCATCCTCCTCACTACTCAAGTACACACTTTCCCGAACCGGATGCTGACCAGCTCCTGTCGGCTTTCCCCCAGTTATCAGTTTAAAAGCTGCTCTGCAGCCTTTTTGATGTTGAGTGCCAGCAATCTGGTCCCATCATGGTTCAAATGCAACCCATCCTTCCTGAATAGATTTGGCTTGTCCCAAAATGTTCTCCAGTTCCTGACAAATCTGAAGTCCTCCTCTCGACACCACCGCCTCATCCACGCATTGAGGCTTCTGAGCTCTGCCTGCCTGGTAGGTCCTGTGCGAGGGACAGGCAGTACTTCTGAAAATGCTACCTTGGAAGTCCGGGACTTCAATCTTCTTCCTAACAACCTGAATTTGGCTTCCAGGACAGACCGCTTGGCCTTCCCAACATCATTGGTACCAACGTGTACCATGACAACTGGCTCGTTCCCAGTTCTCTCTAACAATCTATCTAGATTTCTTGTGATGTCTGCAACTTTTGCACCTGGCAGGCAAGTCACCATACGGTTATCATGTGCATCACAAATCCATTTCTCTGTATTTCTAATTATTGAATCGCCTAGTACAAGGAGCCTCTCTCCTGCAATCTGTTCATCTACATGCACCTCATCAACCATATTAAGGGAGAGAACAGTTTGTTCCTGTTGTTTATCTTCCTGGATCTCATCAAGTGTGATGAAGGAGAGATCATCAGGTGGAACTAGTTGTTCCTCTGTGTGTTCCTCATCAGGTGTGATGAGGGAAAGAGCCTCAAATTTATTCTGTAATTTCAGACTCTCAGAGTGATCCCCTACTCTTCTCCTCCTTTGAGTCACATTCCTCCAAACATCTCCCTCCTGAGTTAGTGAAGGGCCTTCTCCCTCAGAACTGTGCCCTGTTCTTTGTCCAGCATAGTCTGCTCCGCTCTGTCCAAGAACAGCTCAAGCTCCTTAATTTGTTGATGGTTAGATATGCGGGCCTCTATCTGCTGGACCTTCTCTTCTAGTAGTGCAACCAGCTTGCACTTGCTGCAAGTGTAGTTCTCCATATGCTTTGGCAAGAACACAAACATGGCACAAGTATTGCAGGTAAGTACAGCTGTTCCCTCAGAATCCATTTTAACAAATGCAGTATTCTGGGCCTCAAAAATCTACACGTTTACTACCTTTCTACCTAGTAAGACTATATTCTTCCTTTGTTCCTAGTTTGAAGCAGCTCTACTCCAACTGCAAAACTTACCAGTGCTCACTTCCTTTGTTTGGCTCTCCTCAGCAGCAGCTCTGCTTAAGAGCACATGCAGAATCAAAATAGACTCTGGACTTCTAGTTGAACTTTAATTTCAAGGTTCCCTGGATTTCTTAGTCTTCTTAATCTGTTGCATCTCAACGAATTTACACTTTCAGATTTCACACGGGAATTACACAGAGTCAAATATGAGGATCTAACAGATAACATTGCTTTTTATATTGACAATGTTAATACCCGCAAGCATCAGCAAACTGTAACAGAAAACATAACCAGGTAGTCATTGTTAATCCATGAACAGAATATTGTCATGTTGTGAAACAGCAAGTGAGATCATCCTTCCCTGCTGAAAACTGCCAGTTCACATTTGCTGGTATGTGCCCAGGGCATGTGATGTCATTTTCCAACAGAATGAAGATATTCATGACAATGATTTTAGTTATCTATTACATGTTTAACATCTAGGTGGCTGAAAATGCTCAGAAGTAGAGCAAACAGCCATACCACCTCTGTCATCGCTTACACAATGTTTCAAGAGGGGAGACTGGTCAATCTATGAAGGTTTTCTGTTTTACAGCCTTGATTTCTCTGTGTTCTAGTTCACAAAGACAGCTTCACAGACAGACATGTTTCCCCCTTTTCAGTATTGTATATCAATAATTTTCAACAATCACTAACAGTTTTGGTATGAAGAGCAAAGACAAAAGCATAAAATTTTAAAACCTAGAAATTATTTAGGGTGTTTTTTAACCTGAGTTATTCTCTCAACACACACACACAGGGGTACACAGAAAGAGCCTCCTCAAAGATCGTGCCATTTTTTGAACCACCATCATGCGTGCCCTGGTAATGACAACCTTGTACTGTATGTGCGCGCACACAGAGAGAGAAATCTACCTGTCTGCAGGCTCTTAAAATTAACGTCCACTCTGTTAATTTTTGAAAGACAGAAACGTAGCAGATGTATTTTTTCCATTCTACACAAGTCTCTCTTCAGTTTCCTTTTGCTACCAGACCTTTCAGAAAAAGGCAATGCATTCTCCAACCCTATTAAACTCTGCACAGAAAAATAAAAGAACTCAGGGTGCTATAACCCACTACAAGCTGTATTTACCTGTTTCTTCAATACCAAAAACTATTTCACCATTTTAAAAACAAGAGATGAGAAAAGGAAGGGTTAAAAAAATGAAGAAGAGGAGGTCAGGCTGTCCTAACATTTGTTTTTATACACTTTATCTTTTTTATGTTTGCCTTTAGAAGATTTTGTAGACATGGTCAATCGTCAGCAATGTACACAGGAGTATTTTTACATTACCGTTTGGATATCACTGTTTGAGTGAAAAATGATTTCTGGAAAGATTCAGGCAAAACAATATATTGTTACCAATAAAAGCCTCTGTTACCGATAAAAGCTTCTGCTTCAGATTTTAAATCCATACACTAGATCTAGATTTATACTTACTAGAATTCTGCTCTGCTTGCACAAGAGGAAAAAAGTTCGGTTTCACTTACCAGTGATAACTTTCGTTCTTCGAGTATATAGTTTGTGAATCCACACTCATGGGTTATGCGCCTGCGCAGAACAGCCGATCGGAGGCTTGAAAAGCTATTGGTCAAAAGTTTTGGCGGTAAGACCGCCCACCGTACCGCCCACCCTGAGGCGCCCGCGCGCCATTTTACCTCAGTTCCATACTTAAGCCAAGCACAGGATAAACCAACTGATCTCATCCGTGCAGCTCAAGAGGGGAGGCAGGGTGGGTAGTGTGTATTCACAAACTATATACTCGAAGAACGAAAGTTATCACTGGTAAGTGAAACCGAACTTTCTCCTTCGTATAGTTTGTGAATCCACACTCATGGGAGATTAGCAAGCTCACACTTACTTGGTCGGTGGGCAGCCGGATGAGATGATCCCACGATGAGCTGAAGAACCCGTAGGTGGACCCGTCAGGGGCGTTGAGTCCGGAGCCCCCTGGTGAGGACGACACGGCCAAGCCTGGCGTCCGCAGTGGCTCTGGTGTCCACCCTGTAGTGCTGGACAAATGTGGAAGGTCTGGACCAGGTGGCAGCCTTACATATGTCCTCAAGCGGTGTGCCCTCCAGAAAGGCAGTGGATGTGGCAACCGCCCTGGTGGAATGCGCCCTGACATGCGGTGGAGGTGGCAGTGAAGCTGACTCGTAGGCCAGGTAGATGGTAGAGGTGATCCATTTGGAGAACCTTTGAGCAGAGATGGGTTCACCCTTGGACTTTCCCCCATACGCCACGAAGAGGCGTTGTGACTTCCTGAACTCTCTAGTCCTGCTGGTGTAAAACAATAAAGCTCGTTTCACATCCAGCGTGTGCCAAGTCCTTTCTTGGGCGTTAGTGGGGTTCTGGAAGAAGGTTGGCAAGGAGATAGTTTGTGCCATGTGAAACTTGGAGACCACCTTGGGTAGAAAGGTGATGTCCGCTTGGAGGACGACGCGGTCGTTGAAGAACTGTAGAAAAGGTGCGTCTGCTCGCAGGGCAACCAGCTCACCAGCTCGTCGTGCAGACGTGATGGCCACCAGGAATGCTGTCTTCCATGTGAGGAGACGAACATCAGCGGTAGCCAAGGGCTCGAAGGGGGTCCTGGTGAGCGCGTTGAGAACGGTGGACAGTGACCATTGAGCCGTCGGTGTCCGGGCCGGCGGAAAAGCGTTCTTTAGTCCCTTGAGGAAGCGCTTTACCGTTTGGTCGCGGAAGGCCCCGGAAGCGGGCGAGCCAGCAGGAGAGTGCGCTACCACTGCTGCGAGATGCACTCGGATGGAGGTGATGCTGAGGCCAGACTCCGCCAGCTGGAGGAGGTAGGTTAAAATGTCCTGCAGTCCCACCTGCGTGGGGGGCGTTTGCCGGGCGGCCAGGAAAGCACAAAAACGCCTGTATTTGGAAGCGTAGGACTTCCTTGTGGAAGGGCGCCGCGCTAGTTCAAGGATCCTGGCCAGTCTGGGGTTATCCTCCACGCGGTGAGGTGGAGGCTGGGCAGGTCCGAATGGTGTAGCTGGCCCTGCTCCATTTGGAGGAGTGTCGGTGATTCCGGCAGTGTGCGATACTGTGACGACATGCGCAACAGTAGCGGAAACCAGGGTTGGCGCGGCCACGCCGGTGCCACCAGAATTGCATTGGCTCTGTGTTGGTGCATTCTGGTGAGTACCTTCTGGACCAGAGGAAACGGAGGAAAGGCATAGAGATAGTCCTGATCCCACCGTTTCATGAAGGCATCGCCCTCGGAGTTCAGTCCGATGCCTGCTCTGGAGCAGTACCTGCTGAGTTTCTTGTTGGACTCCGATGCAAAGAGGTCGATGCTCGGCGTCCCCCAGACCTGGCACAGGGACTGGAACACTCCGTCGTCCAGCTCCCATTCGTGGGTCGTCGAGGTGAGACGGCTCAGGTGGTCTGCCAAGACATTCAGTGTGCCCTGAATGTGCACTCCAATTGGGAAAATGTGCTTCTCCAGGCACCATTCCCACAACTGCACTGCAAGGTACAAGAGGGTGGTGGACCGTGTTCCTCCCTGCTTGTTGAGGTACGCCACCGCCGTGGTATTGTCCGAGGCCACTTGAACCGCCCTGCCGGTGAGCAGAGTCTCGAAGGAGCGCAGGGCCTTCCAAATGGCCAGCAGCTCCAAGTAATTTATGTGGTGCACCGTTTCGTGCGGTGTCCAGGTGTCGTTGACCGTGAGAGTCCCGCAAGCAGCGCCCCAGCCGAGGTTGCTCGCGTCGGTCAGTATCTGCAGCGAAGGTTGCGGGGGGTAGAAACTCTTCCCCGTGGCCACGTTGAGTGGTGTAGACCACCACAGCAGTTGGTCCCTCAGTTTTGGAGATGGGGTCAACCGTTTGGATTGGCTCTCCCGAAGTGCGTCGAACTCGTGAAGGAGCCACGATTGCAGGGACCTGAATTTCAATTTGGCATGGGGGATCACTGCCGTCGTTGAGGCCATCAGGCCTAGAAGTCTCTGAGCCTTCTTCGCCCGGATGCACGGTTTCGTGCGCAGTTCGCTCACCCCCTGCGCAATGTCCCGTAAGCGTTTCTGGGGGGCGTAGGCTCTCGTAGTGAGCGAGTCGAGTACCGCTCCAATGTACTCGACGCGCTGGGAGGGAGTCAACTTCGACTTGGTGAAGTTGATCCTGAGGCCGAGACTCTCCATGAGGTGGACCGTGTATTGTGTGTCCCGAACGGCCGACGATTTGGAGGGGGAGACGATCAACCAATCGTCGATGTATGGGAAGACCCTGATGCCCCGTTGGCGGAGGAATGCAGCCACCGGAGCCATGCATTTGGTGAAGACCCGCGGTGCCGTGGCCAGACCGAACGGTAGGCATCGGTACTGGTACACGGAATGGTCGATACGGAAGCGGAGAAACCGTCTGTGTTCCTCGAGGATGGAAACGTGGAAGTAGGCATCCTTGAGGTCTATGACTGTGAACCAGTCCCCTTTGTTGATGAGGGGAAGGACGGTCTGTAGGGTCACCATCCGGAACTTCCTGGTGTGGATGCATTTGTTCAGGCGGCGTAGGTCCAGGATAGGGCGAAGGCCTCCGTCCTTCTTCTGGACCACGAAGTACCTCGAGTAGAAGCCGTTGTCCCAGTCGGACGGTGCTACCCGCTCGATGGCTCCCTTGGAGAGAAGGGTTGCTATTTCTTCCTCCAAATGGGGGGACGAGGTGGTGAGACGATGTCTTCCTACTCGAGGCACCCGCACGAACTCGATGGCGTAGCCAGAGGACAAGATCTTTAAGACCCACTGGTCGTCCGTGATGCCCGACCATGCCTGGAGGAAGTTCCGGAGGGGGAGGTACGGGATGTGGAGCGAGAGAGACTCGGCCGTCGCAGCTTCAAACGCGGGGCTTGGGCCTCGCGGTCGAACGCTTGTCCTGTCCGTAGGGCCGGTAGCGGGGTTTGTGTTGTCGCCGCTGTTTATAGGAGCTGGATCTAGGCTGCTCCGTCGGTCCCTGCTGCTGTGGGTTGCCCTGGAACCGCCGTGTGAAGGGCTGGAACCTCGGCCTGGTGGAAGTTGCCGGCGTGGTGAGCCCCAGGAACTTCGCCGTGGAACTGGTCTGGCGCATCTCATTCAGGACCTTATCGGTGTCCTGACCGAATAGGCCCTGCCCGTCGAAGGGAAACTCCTCGATGAGCTTTTTCATAGCGTCATCGAGGGAGGTGTCCCTGAGCCAAGCATGGCGACGGAGGTAGATTGCGGAGGCCATGTCTTTTGCCGCATAATCGTTGATATGCCGGGCAGTGCGCATCAGCTGCTCGGCGACGAAGTCCCCCTCGGTGGCCAGCGCGTCAATCCTCTTCTGGGCATCGGCGGGCAGTTTAGCCGTCTCAACCTTCACCTGCTCCCAGAGGTGAGATTGGTACAGGCCCATGGCGGCCGAATAGTTTGCGGCCCGAAAGAATAGGGAGCCGGTGGCGTAAAACTTACGCCCCACCGCGTCCAATTTCTTTCCCTCCGGCGTCGACGGGACCGGGAATCCGCTGGTGGCCGTCCTATGCTGGAAGGCCTTGACCACCAGGGAATTCGGCAGGGGGTGTGCCTGCAAGAACTCGACGTTCTCGTCCAGGACCCGGTACATGCTGTCGAGCCTGGACGAAACGGAGTGTGCCGCCAAAGGTTTCTTCCACGTCGCCCTCGCCGTGGTCATCATGGAGGGGAGCATGGTTATGTGGACCGGTCGCACGGCACGCCTGTCGAGCTTCGCGGTCATCTGATCCTCACCCTCCAACGGCGGTTGGTCGACCTTCAGGTTGAGGGCGGTGCCGAGCCTCGTGAGCATGGCGGTCAGTGAGCGCTGGTCCTCACCACGCGGTGGGTCCACCGAGCCGATGGCCTGTTCCGGCGTGCGCTCGGCGTCAACGTCTCCCTCGTCCTCCTCCGACGACGAGCTGGACTCATCGGAGGACGAGGGAGGCAGTCTTTCGTCCACGTCCGGACCGCGCCAGTACGGCCTGGGCGGGCCGGCGGGATGGGCGTCCACCGCATCAACGTCCGGACCACACCATGACGGGTTGGGTGGGCCGGCGGAGCGGGTACTCGACCCACGGGAGGTCGGTGGGGCCGCGGCAGAGCCGGGATGCCCGGGGCTTGCGGTGGTCGGAACCGGAGCCGCAGAGGCCGCAGGCGTGGAGGTCTGGAACCTGGTCGCAAACGACGCCATGACCTGGAACATCTCTCGGACGAGGGCCATCTGAGACGCGTCCGAGTCCGCTGGCGGTGGAGCTCCGGTGGCCGGCGGGATGGTGGCCCACGAAACGGTGGGAGCCGAAACGGTGGCCGGCGTCGGTGTCGGCGAAACGGTCGTCGAAACGGTGACGACCGCCTCGTCCGTCGGTGTCCTGGGCCGTGGAGAGACGGAGGCCTGCCTCGGCGAGGAGTTTCTGCCCCGAGGAGGAGAGGAGAGCACCTGAGGTGGGCGAGCTGGAGCCCCAGCCCTGCGTCCTTTCTCAGGTGACCCGGAAGACGACCGTCCTCCCCAGATGGAGGATCCCGGAGAAGGACATCGGGCAGTCGAGAACGGCGGCGAAGGCCCGGGAGAGGCGGGTGTGCGCGGAGTGGGGGGAAGCGACCGTCTCTTCTCCGACCCACGCTTGCGCTTCTTCTCACCGTTCTTGTCCTTCTTCTTCTTCTTCCTCATCGGAAGCACGGAGGAAGAGGCCGGCGGTGGTTGAGCGGCAGCGGCGGCCGTGGAGGCGGACGCGGCGGGAGCCAGAGCGAGCTCCATCAGGTGAGCCTTGAGGCGATTGCTTCGGTTCTGCACCGCGAGGCGCGTAAACTTTTTGCAATGCGGGCAAGACTGGCTCTGATGCGACTCTCCCAAACAAAAAAGGCACAGGCTGTGTCCATCGGAAGCCGGAAACTTCTTAAGGCAAGCCGTGCACTGTTTAAACGCTGCAGCCATCAACCGCGGAAAAAATTCTTCCAGTGGAAGTTTCTGGAGACGAGTACCCCGAAGGGCCGACCAGCCGCCACCCCCTTGAGGGGGGAGACGGTGATCGATGCGAAAAATTGGCTACTGAATCCACTCAAGAGAAGAGACAGAGCCGGGGTGGCGATCCTGCCCGGAGGACAAGATCACCGAGAAAAATTATTAAGATTTGCCAAAAAGACTTTCCCTCAGAAGGGCGAAAAAATTGAGGAAGCTCTCAACGATCGTCCTGCTGCTACGGCGGAAAGAAGAGAACTGAGGTAAAATGGCGCGCGGGCGCCTCAGGGTGGGCGGTACGGTGGGCGGTCTTACCGCCAAAACATTTGACCAATAGCTTTTCAAGCCTCCGATCGGCTGTTCTGCGCAGGCGCATAACCCATGAGTGTGGATTCACAAACTATACGAAGGAGAAGGTAAATTGCTGATCTCTTCTTTTTACTCCAGCCCCTAAAGAGCAATTTTAGCAGACTAGAAGATGTTTTGGAACACTGTTGATGCTGGCTTTGGGGGCAACACAAGAAGATTTGAGAGGAAATCACCCCAAACCATTGTTCTTGGATCCTTCTCTGAACAGAAGAAGTCTTTCTTTTCATGGAGAGTCATGTTTGCATTGAACCCTCTATATTTATATTTATAGGTGTTACTTTTCTGTGGTCTGGCAATACAACAAATAAACACACTTATTTTGTTTGGAGCCTCAATACAAATGAGAACAGAAAGTTGTGACTGTAATGTATACATGAATTCCATGAGAATTAAAAGCATAAACACTTGGTGTCTCATAGTACCACACCAAATATAGAACACAGCTCTGTTTCTGGAAGCTTATACAGTATGTGTATACTTATAAAAATCAAATGGGCAGTAGGTTTAGCAGTTTTATAATGGCCTCAAATTGTAGGCCATTGTATATAGACCATATCTAATGTTCATATAAGTACCGCGACAAATCTGGCCTAATTCTATCCTGAGCAACAGACTGAAAATATAATTGCTGTTTAAGGGAAATAAAACCTGACTTCTTAAAAATATATTATTCCAACATGACTTATAACACATAATGGAAATGATAGACTTCCTTGCAAATAATACAGTATGATCAAATCTCTGATTGCTTAGCACTGTAGCTTATATGATAAAGCAAAGTTCTTAACAGGGAGGAAGTTGACAACTGGCAAACTTCAAAACTAGGAGAAATGTATGATCAGTTTTATAACAGGTTTTAACTAACTAAAAAATTTACTTCTTTCTTGCATGTACACTAATGACATTCTTTCCCCCCCCCCTTGATGCTTACAAACCATAAATGTGCATACTATTACCATATGCAAAACCAATTAATGTGGTTGTCATTAAAGGCTATTTAAAGCAAGAGACAAATGTCCAGACTGTCATGCATCTTCTGTCTTAATTGTATATGCTTGCAAACTGCAATATGAAATAACATACTACTTCAACCTACAAAATTCAGATTTTTAGACCCCTCCCCCAATATTTATACAAACGTAATCAACCAAAAGTAAGTACTTTGCTGACCATCTGGTGGAGAAAATCGATCGGATTCGCTCAGGGTTTAATCTTGGCGTGGATGGGGAGGGTCGGGGGGGAGCCAGTGCACAGTCGTGCTGTGTTATCTGGGATCAGTTTGATCCTGTTGCCCCAGATGAAGTGGACAGGCTCCTTGCGGCGGTCCGCGCCACTAATTGTCCATTGGATCCCTGTCCCGCCTGGCTGGTAAAAGCCTCAAAGATGGTGACAGGTGGCTGGGTCGGGGCTATAATTAATGCGTCTTTTCGGGAAGGGATATTTCCTGCACCATTGAAACATGCTTTGGTGCGCCCCCTCCTGAAGAAGCCATCCCTCGATCCAGCAGTCATAACCAACTACAGACCTGTTTCCAACCTCCCCTTTTTGGGGAAAGTATTGGAAAAGGCAGTGGCGCGTCAGTTGCAGGGGGTACTGGATGAAGCGGAATATCTGGACCCCTTCCAGTCAGGATTCAGACCTGGATATGGTACTGAGACTGCATTGGTCACGCTGATGGATGATCTCTGGCGAGAGCGGGATGGCGGTCATCCGTCCATCCTTGCTCTTCTTGACCTCTCAGCGGCCTTCGATACCGTCGACCACGGTATCCTTCTGGAACGGCTCCGAGGATTGGGAATCCAGGGCACTGTGTGGTCCTGGTTTTCCTCATTTCTGAGGGGCCGGACCCAGTCGGTGTGGTTGGAGAGCGAGAAGTCCAGTCCTAGGTCCCTAAAATATGGGGTGCCTCAGGGCTCGGTACTCTCTCCTCTCCTTTTTAACATCTACATGAAGCCGCTGGGTGAGATCATCCGTTCCCACGGGGTGCGGTACCATCAGTACGCGGATGATACACAGTTGTACATCTCGGCCCGTGGGGACCCCAGTGATGCAGTCAAAGTCCTTTCCAGCTGTCTGGAGGCTGTTGGGGTCTGGATGGGGGCAAATGGGCTACAGCTGAATCCTAGCAAGACTGAGTGGCTATGGATAGGGGGTCCCGCCTTATCCCGGGAGCTCCCATCTTTGGTTTTGGATGGGGCTATTCTGCCCCAGACCGACCCGGTGCGCAACTTGGGGGTCCTCCTGGATTCGCGGCTGCTGCTAGAAGAACAGGTGGCGGCTGTGGCCAGGAGGGCCTTTGCCCAACTTCGGGTGATTCGCCAGTTGCACCCGCTCCTGGACCGGGACTCTTTGCTCATGGTCACTCATGCTCTGGTTACCTCCAGACTAGACTACTGTAATGCGCTCTACATGGGGCTGCCCTTGATGACCATTCGGAGGCTGCAGCTGGTCCAGAATGCGGCGGCCCGGGTGGTGATGGGGTGTGGACGTTATGCCCATGCCTCACCACTGCTGCGGGAGCTGCACTGGTTACCAGTTTGTCTCCGGGTGCAATTCAAGGTGCTGGTTTTGACCTTTAAAGCCCTATATGGTAGTGGGCCAGGTTACCTTAGAGACCGCATCGCCCTAAGGACGTCTGTCCGTCCAACCAGAGCGGACCGGAGGGGCTCTCTAATTGTGCCATCGGCCAGGGGGGCTCGCCTCTCTGGCACAAGGAGGAGAGCCTTCTCTGTGTCCGCACCGGCCCTTTGGAACCTCCTGCCTGTGGAACTGCGTCTCCAGACGGAGTTGTTGCCCTTTAGAAAAGAACTAAAAACCTGGCTGGCGGGCCAAGTTTGGGGTGCAGGTGGAGGGGTGGCTTCCGTTGGGTGGTTAATAAAGGGGAGGATGCCTGCCCCACGGTTTCTTCAGTTCCTGCACCCCTCTCTTTTTAGGGGTGGGTTCTTATTGCTGGTTTTTATCTGTTTTATTTGTTTTTATATGTTTTTACCCATTGTTGTGAACCACCCGGAGTCGGCTTTGGCTGAGTGGGCGGTATAGAAATTTGACAATAAAATAAAATAAATAAAATAAATAAATAATTGCAATTATATTCACATAAATAAGGGTGAGCTCATCACTGACACAGCACTGTATTTCATTGCCAAAGGCTATATATTCCAGTGCACAGTAGTGACACAGTTTTTGTCAACATCATGCTCGCGATATATAATACACAATTCTCTCTGCAATAAAACTGAGAACATATTAGATGCTGAAGTTGGGAATCCAATTTATGTCACTCAACTGGTAAAATACTCTTCTAGGCAAAAGAATGAGGAATGTGGTACAGTAAACCCCCGCACGACACGTTTGTGTAACATCGAATTCGATTAATGACGCATCTTTGGAGTAAAAGTCACCATTCGCACAACGATGTCATGTCGTTGTGCGAATGATGACTTTGCGGGGAAAACCTCACTTCCTTGTTTTCTCCTTCCCATGTTGCCTTGCGTGGGGGGGGGTTAAAAAGTGGCGCGCAGGTGCTGCTTCCCTTTGTGGGTTAGAGCAGGCGGCGGAGAACAGAGGCCGAGGATTTTTTCCAGTGTTCAAGGTCGAGGATTTTTCTTGTAGTTTCCCAGCAGTTCCAGTGGATTCTCTGTGAGTTTCTTTTGTTGATTGTTGTTGTGAATTTATTTGAACATTTTTTGGTTTTTTTGGGGGGGTTGTGTGTTTAAAAAGTGAATTTCTGTGCACATTGGGGGGGTTGTGTTTAAAAAGTGAATTTCTGAGCACATTAGGGGGGTTGTGTGTTTAAAAAGTGGATTTCTGAGCACGTTGGGGGGGGTTATGTGTTTAAAAAGTGAATTGCTTTGAATTTTTTTTTTTTTGCTCTCTTGGGTGGTTTGTGTGTTTAAAAAGTGAGCTGAATGCATGGCTGAAAGCTCACGAGGTGCATCAAAGACTCATAGCTTACCACCTGTTGAAGGATAAAGCTGTTGACTTTTTTGCCCTGGATGCTACCACCTTAGTCCCTGCTGTCAGAGGGGAACTCAAGAACCGTGAGAAGCAGCAGAGGCTGGACAGGTGGTTCAAGAAACCAAAAACTGATGCTGAGCCATCCTGTTCAGCTGATGTCCAGGTGCTCTCCTCCTCCTCTTCTCCAGTTAATTGTCCAGTTCACTCTGTGTTTTGCAATTTAAGAAGTTTGCTCTTTTGCACTGAACAGAGTTGTGTGTTTAAATGTTCAGAATGCTCTTACAAGTTTTCTACTGTTCATCCATATTCCCTGTTATGGTCTGAAATGGTTTAGCACTTTTGCACTGAACAGAGTTGTGTGTTTAAATGTTCAGAATGCTCTTGACCAAGTTTTCTACTGTTCATCCATATTCCCTGTTATGGTCTGAAATGGTTTAGCACTGTTGCACTAAAGAGAGTTGTGTTTTTACAAATGTTCCATGTTTTGTTTTAAAACTGCACTTTATTAAAAAAATTAACTTAAAAATGCTCTTTTGAATTCTTTTTAATGTTTCTATAATGTTTTTAACCTTTAGACAATTGTTTATTTAGGTAATGTAAGGTTGCAGCATGTTTCCATTGACTTGCCTTGCAGTCTGTGATGATTGCAATGCATTTCAATGGAAACATCGTTAATCGAGGTTTCCCCATAGCGAACTGCTTTTTTAGCATCGCTATGCGAAAACGTCGTTAATCGAGGTTTACCCATAGGGAGCCATTTTTAGCGTCGTTGTGCGGGATCGCTCAATTAACGACGTTTCACATACAATGACGCTGAGCTTAGAACCAAGCTCTGTCGTTGTGCAGGGGTTTACTGTAATAGTGATTCCTCCCCCTTCCCCCACCAACTTCTATCCCATGTCATGCTAGGGCTGCAATGGGAAGTAGGGCCCCCCAGAAAATTACCTGTCTTCCTCTTCTGCTGACAGATGCTTTCAATAGACTAAAGATAACTTAATCAGGAAAGAGACAGAAATTGACTGCAATTTCCAGTTTTTAAACTTTTATTTGAGAGGACTAAAACCAACATCACAAGAAAATGTGTTACAGAGCCATACAATAAGCATACACTTGAAAAACAAAGAGTGTCATATCAAACAGCAATAAATAAAAACAAATAAACCAGGATGCTTTAAAAAAGCACCGAACATCTCAAGTAAATATAAGCAATGTACTGATGTAATATAAGCTTTGTACTGTTGCTACAAAGCAAGCCATGCTGACTTAAGTGGCATACTGTTTTCTGTCACTTACACTTCACCTTGCCATAATACAAAAATCTATTCTAAATTATTACAAATAACTCCTTGCTGTCTCTCCCTCTCTTTCTGAAGTGCATATTATGTTGCACTACATTATCCAGCTTTTAAACATTTCTACCATAGCTCTACCAGATGTTGCTAGATTAACCCACCACCCCAACCACTGCATTTACCAGGCTCCAATGAAGCAGGCAGCCAACAGGTATTACTATGTAGAAATGCCAAACAACATTCTAGAAAGCAATTCTAAAAACAGAGTAACTCCATAAACATTGTAACTTTAAAACTGAACAGGAGTAAACAGTCTGACGTTGCTATAGTATAGAATGATTTACATACACATTTATAAATGTGTATATGCTGGCAACTTTTTAGTTACCAAATAGAAAATTGCTAAAATATATTTTCAAACACCATTTTTTAATCTAAAGAGAGTAGTGATTACCTTAGTCTCTTTTTTAATTTATAGCAAAACCATCAGTAGTTATAGAAATATTCAATAGTTAAAAACACTACTTTTTATCACAAAATCAGATAACTTGTAATTCTAGCACTGATCAGCCTACTGACTTAGGCTTCTGGGAATTGAAGTTCCCCTGTGGGGCACGGCCCCCATGTTGTGAACCACTGGTTTAAACCACAACTGATTCGCAAGTTCGAGGAGGATCTGACTTGAGAACTGGTGGTTGTTGTAGCTCTATGTTCAGAGCCTGGGACAGTTTGGAAATGAGACCTAAGTAAGAACGGTGCAAGCACTTCTTAAATGGGGCCATTGGGACCATAAACAAAAGAGGTCAGTGTAACTAAAAGCTTTTTAGGACTAATTACAACAAATAAAAAGAGAATAAACAGCAACAAAAAAAAGCAGTGCTAGAAAACTCGCAGTTGCTCTGGAGAGGGGAGGGGTCTTGCCATCACAGTGGTAAGAAAGAAACAGAAGAAGAAAGCCATTGGAGTGCACTTGGCATGCATGGCAGGGTGGGCGGCCCTAACGACTTTTCCTTTCCACTTAACTCCGGAAGATTCCGATGGAGAGTTTGGCGGATCCACAAAACCCAAATGTGATATTCACAGAGACCATGACAAAGAAGCACAATATTCCACATTAATTAATGAGAGGGTTTTTAAAAAACTGATGCTAATGAAAAACTTTAGGGCAGTGTCTAGTGCAGAGTTTCCTAACTATGATCCGCAGAACACTGGTGGAGTTCAAGTCCCAGAAGCCTAAGTACATTGGCTGATCAGGGCTTTGGGGAATTGACTTAGGCTTCTGGGAACTGAAGTCCAAAAACCCAAGTTTCGAAAATGCTGGTCTAGTGGCAGAGTATTGCTGGCAAAAAAGGCTGGATTCAATGGAATTGGGAGGGAGACAAACTTTCCATGCACCCCCCCCTCCACAAAGAATCTCCATAGTACTAACAAACTGTAAAAGTCATACAATGGTACCTTGCTTAGAGTGTAATGCGTTCCACAGGATTGCTCTTTAAGCGGGTTGCTCTTTAGGTGAAACACTTGGAAAAAGCACTGCCGCTGCCACTGTTAAGTGACCGATTCTGACTTGGGGGGATTACAAACCCTGATTTAGTTGTTAATCGAGTTTTTGGCTGGTTTTAGTTGTTAAGCGAGGGTGACCATTCAGAGATAATTCAGCTCTTTAAGCAAGTTAGTCTCTAAGCAAGGCACTCTTTATGCGAGGTTTTACTGTATTTAGGGAATGTGTAAAGGTCAAACAAAAGATAGAAGGGAAATAAAATTCTACTGTGATGGCCAGTGTACATTTGGCTTTAGTCCCTACCTGTCAAGTATCCCAGATTGGCCGGGAAATCCCGTATTTCTCTGTGCGTCCCTCCCCTTTCCCGCCGCCGCCCCGTATTTGAACGGCGGGGAAAGGGGTTACTGCACATGCACGCCCATCGCAAATGAGCTCAGCATATCCGCAGTAACCCCTTTCCCCGCCGTTCAAATACGGGGCGGCGGCGGGAAAGGGGAGGGACGCACAGAGAAATACGGGATTTCCCAGCCAATCTGGGATACTTGACAGGTAAGGACTAAAGCCAAATGTACACTGGCCATCACAATAGAATTTTCTTTCCCTTCTATCTTTTGTTTGACACAAACAAGAAGACACAAACAGTTTCTAATAACAGTTCATTATGGTAGAACACAACATTATGTAAGATCTCATACAGCAAGGTTGAAAAAGAAAAGTCTGCCACGTCAGACAAAGTAGATGATAACAGGACACCCAAACCAACTGTCTGCCAGTACAAGGCAACTTCATATGTTTCAATATTCTCAAGAATAATGTCAACGAAAATATTGTGTCCAATATGGACTCCTTGTGTGTACTTGGTTATCAGTCCAGCTGAAAGCCAAATACAGTGTGTTCCTGCCTTTCTATTAACAAATTTGTCAGTTTGTGATTTGTATAGTTATCTCTGAACTGCACTTATCTGCCTCATGGTGAATTCTATATTGTGATAAAAGTGAAGATTGTCAGTGGGTAGCTAAGTATTTTCCAGAAGAATCGCTCATATTTGTACAGCTTTCTGTAGAAAAATAGAAATAAACCATTTTCTTTTTAAGCTTATTTATTTATTTTACTTATTTTATAAATTTATACCCCACCCTCCTGGTGAGAACACTCCTGTCTTCCTGCTTACTGAACTAAATCCAGCTGTTAGTCTCAAGTGCTATCTTCTCCTTTTCTTCCTCTTTTACCCCTTTGGGTGTTGAAGGAAGTCTCAAGTATTATTGACCAACTAAACCAATAGAAACTAGATAAGGCAATAATTTCATAAGTTGCATTAGTGCAGAGATCTACAGTAACTGGAACTAACTAATCAGCACTGGCTTTAAATCTGTTTGAAAATATATGTGGGAAATGTCTTATGAAAACATTCTCTTTACAACAGCGCTGCTTCTTTACAATATCAGGAGACAAGGAGATAAAGAACAATAAAATATTGTAGCATTCTTTGAAAATAAAACAGCGAGAGTGCCAACTTTATTTGTTCTACTAGTTTTTGAAGAGTATAACAATGTATTATTATTCAGCAATGCAGCCTATAATTTTATTCCTTAATTAATCCTCTCCTATATTGTACAAATTCCTTACTTGCACCTGATAATTAGCAGCTCAGTTTTTTGCTAGAATGCAAAATAATACTGACTGAATTCATTTTTGTTTAACTCTTCCTGTCTTCCTGCTACTTCATTCAGACAGTCTCTAATACCGGATATCCCCACGACAATGTATGAAAGGTGGCCTACCAACATATTTACCTGAGCTAAGGATATAACAAAATAACTCTCAAAGTATTCTTTTTTGGATATTTTAAGTAATAATGCTTTAAGTCATCCCTTTATCTCTTAATTATTAGAGCATTTTTGTTTTTAAAAAATTACTTAAATACATAAATCCAGTCTTGTTTGTATTAACATATAGTAAAAGAAATGTTTGGTCTGGTCAAGTTGTGTTGAGTCCTGAACCAATAAGCAATCTAACCAGCAATGAACGGGTTAACAAGAACACAAGGTTTATTTGCAGCAGGGGAATCAGACTGGGGAAACAGGTGCAAAGGTAGCAACTTATATACAGAGAGAATGAACGTTACAGAAATGGATACATTTGTGCGGGCTTCCGGAGAAGTGAAAAAACATACAATAGCGAATCAGCTTTTGACAATGCTTTGAAAGCCGCGCCTTTTAGAAAGGCACGCCATTTCGCCACAGCCTGTGTGGCACCAATGGCGGCAGTTATGCATAAACATAATTAATCCTTTGGACACAAGAAGTTGTGAAGCCAATATTAAAAAAATTAATCAGTAAACAATATATAGTTAAACACACTGACATATTCTTATTTTAGAGATCTTCTAATTTCCTGATATCTTAGATCAGTTAGATATGACAAGACTGCCACTTACGCTTTCTACCCAGAGGTCAAGTTTAATCAGTAAGTGTAGACAGAGGTATCCTACTGTTAAATGCTATTCTGCTGAAAACTCATTGAAATCCAAAACTTGAGCTTCTAGGCTAATTTAACCATCTATTTTCTGAAAATCTTTATTACACTTCCAAGTTTATAGTGCCTCCCATAAACAAAAGTCACACACAAATCCACCTATTACAGTGAACATGTGTACTATTACTTCATTTACATTGTACTCTCTTCTCCAACACCTTACGAAATAAGTGCACCATGTTTTACAGACAAGAGTATGCATACGTAAAATTTTAAAATTCAGTTGTACACAGTAATGTGTAACCAATTATCTTTTAAAGTGGCCTCCTAAACCCATTTGGAAACAAATATCCAAAAGCATTTGGAATTGGGCTTACCTGCTGTGCCTGGTATCTTTGCTGGGCCTGTGACAGATACTGAGCCTGGGGTGGCAGATGCTGAGGTTGTGGTTGTTGGTTGTAATATGGCTGTTGGCAGTAACCAGTTACACCCTGTGGACCATAATGAGGTGGCATCTGTTAGGAGGAGAAGGCAAAACAGATATGAAGTAAGAAGAAGAAGCAATACCTGCAACTGTACTTCAATTTATATATAAAATTATTTCAAAGAATCCTCAACTGAGACCTGAATGTTTTGATGGGAAAGTCTATCTCAAAGAATGTTAATGTCTGTCTCAAAGAATCGTAACTCTATTTCTCTATATTCTATTTAATGAATATTAAATGTAAATTGACCAAATTCAGTTTATGTTTGACTAAATCAGATAGTTCTGTAACTAGAGTTCCTTAAGTCCGTTATGGATAAAAAATGAAAGCCAGAAACCTTTTTTGCACCAATTATGGATAGCTTCAGGAAAAGGTGGACGAGTGGAACTATTTCCCTAGAGAAAACAGTTTGCTAAAACTTGAGGATGAGATGATCATGTTCTTTCGGTGACGTTAAGCAGTATTTGAATGGGGCTCCTTAGATTCACTGGGACAGAGATTATGGAATCAATCTATTATAAAATATTGTGGATAATTGTTAGTTTAGATCAGTGATGGCGAACCTTGGCACTCCAGGTGCTGACATGGGCTTCTGAGAATTGAAGTTCAAGAACACCTGGAGTGCCAAAGCTCGCCATCACTGATCTAAACTAACAATTATCCACAATATTTTATAATGGATTGATTCCATAATCTCTGTCCCAGTGAATCTAAGGAGCCCCATTCAAATACTGCTTAACGTCACCGAAAGAACATGATCATCTCATCCTCAAGTTTTAGCAAACTGTTTCCTCTAGGGAAATAGTTCCACTCGTCCACCTTTTCCTGAAGCCATCCATAATTGGTGCAAAAAAGGTTTCTGTCTTTCATTTTTGATCCATAACGGACTTAAGGAACTTAAAGAAAGATCTTTCCCAATGATCCTAAGTCAATAACAGACTGATAATGGGGGTTGGTCTGTCCCTACAGATATTTGATTCCCAAGTCATTAAGGGCATGACAAGTGAATCCCAACATCTTCACTTGAACTTAGAAACAAATAGGCAGCTCCTTCAGAACTGGTGTGACAAGATTCCACCCAGCTATATTAGCTAGGTTTCTTGCCACTGTATTTTGCATTACAAGACACTTGAGCCTTCTACAAGGGCAGACAGCAGTAATAATAGCAGTTACACTTATATATCACCCCATAGTGCTTAGGAAAGAACAGAAAAATGCTATGTTTTTTATCATGTGCTGTGCATTATATCAAGTACTGTACCTGAGAGCACTGCTAGGGGATCGCTAAAGTCCCCAGAATTCTAGATGGGGCAATTTCAGCATATTTCAAAATATATGAAAATCCTATCCATAGTGCCAAATTTTAAAAATAGCATCGCCTATGTGATAGATTATTTATAAGCTGATTTTCTTATCCCTCCATGTTTAAATTTTGAAAATAAATAATGTATGCATTCTTCTCACAAGTAAAATCACCTTCTATCCCTTCTACAGAGAAAAAAGCAGGAAATAGGTTAAATAAATCACCTTCTATCCCTTCTACAGAGAAAAAAGCAGGAAATAGGTAAAATAAATAAATTATATGATATCTATATACAGTATTATAAAATGTTGACACATTCGTCTGACTGTTTTGATTTTAGATGAGCCACAATGCAATTTGCAATACATGCTAGTATCATTTTCACAGGTAGCTCTAGTTTGGGAATGTTCTTCAATTTTTCATGTCAACCTATTTTGATGTACTGAGATTATGAATATGTTTGCTAGTCTTCACAGTAAGAGCCAAATAAATAAGTCTACTACAACAAAACAGCCCATCATTTTAAAGAAAATGTAATCTCTCCTTCCATGAAAACACAACACAATTTCATTGTCTTGAATGGATAAAAACTATCTGCCACAAACACTAGATGTCATTATAAACTGTTCTCTGATAAAATGAAACCTAATACTATACAACCTCAGGTGTGCATAGACAGTACAGTATTTCTGTGTTTAAAACACGATTCTTTCAAGAACCACAAAGTTAAGAAAAATTGCATCTCTTCTTTACATTTCTGTCAATTAACTGCAAACCTCTTGTTTTGGCACTCATTAATAGATATTGCATTAAAATATCTATGCTAAATATTATGATTAGCAAGAAGACTGTCCAACAATACTCTTAATAGTCACATCTTAAGTGTAAGAAACATTGGGAAAAAGCTAAAACTCGTCACAAACAATCAAACTAAAGCTAGATGCTAGCAACAATCATTATTATATGAAGTGCAAAGTAATCTAACTTTTTAAACCTGAAAGCTGAGTTAACTATAGTAATCTAGAACAAGATTCAAATTAATTATTAACGTCACATGAAAAATCAGATGACAGATTCTCCTACAGTACAGAAATCTGTAAGAACTAGGACTGAACTTATACAAGTGACCTACTGGCCCCTCTTCCCTTTGCCTGCACAGCTAGAAGTATAATGCTGTAGCCTATTGTTTGTCTCCTTCCATTGCTGACTGGAACTCTCAGATGTGTGTGGCTGATCTAGAAGCATGCTGTAAAGGTGCTACCCAGTCTGAGAAGATAGGCACCAAGCCTACTTGGACACATAATAAGGGTTACTTGATGCCAGACTTGAATATCCACACTGCAGTGATGCTAATTACATCTGTGACCAATAAAACTATGGCCAAATTTTATTCTTGCGATTCAAAAAAGAAAAAAGGGGGAAGGAATTATATGTTTTTCTGTATTTGCTTAATGCAGGGATTCCCAACCTGCGGCTCATGGGACAGATTAGGAACTATTTAATATGGCCCATGGTGGCCACCTAGGCACCGCCAGAAGCTCCCACCACCACCGGAAGTGCCAAACCGCTACATTTTTTGCTGCAGCAAAAATGCAGCCAAAAAATTGCAAAAAACAAGCAAAAATGCTCCAAACACCTTCCCGCCACCATGGGAAGTGACGGAGGCTGCAAAAGCAGCCAAAAAATGCCGCCAATGCCGTGGAACCCGATGTTTTGGCACTTCTGGTTTCCGTGGCAGTGTTGTGGAATTTTTTGCTGCTTTTACAGCCTCCTTTGCAGCAGGAGAGTATGTGGAACATTTTTGCTCCATTTTTGTAATTTTTTGCCATGTTTTGGCAGCGAAAATGTGCCATTTTGTCACTTCCGGTACCGGGGGAGCTTCTG
Organism: Bradypodion pumilum; assembly: GCA_035047305.1. Classification (NCBI taxonomy): domain Eukaryota; kingdom Metazoa; phylum Chordata; class Lepidosauria; order Squamata; family Chamaeleonidae; genus Bradypodion; species Bradypodion pumilum. The sequence goes on from JAWDJD010000001.1 coordinate 99,047,753, forward strand.
GTGGTGCCTGGATTCCAACCGTGCAACCCAGAAGTGCCAAATGACCATTTTTTGCTGCTAAAATGAAGCAGAAATGTGAAGATAAATTCCAAAAATGAAGCAAAAATGCTCCGCATACCCTCCTGCCACCATGGGAACTGGTGGAGGCTGCCCAAGCAGCTGGAAAAAATGGTGCAATTGTGCCCACAACCACCACCAAAAATGGAAGCACTGGGAACAACCACGCCTCCAGCCCGCACTACTGAGTACCTATGGTGGGAATGGCCCCTGGCGGGAAAATATTGGGAACCCCTGGCTTAAAGCATTCACCTCACCAGACACTCAAATTCTACTTTTAAATTTGATACTGCTTACTACAATGAAGTGTAATAAACTCCATACTGCCACTGAATCCTAGGGGAGAGTGAGCATTTACTGAGGATGGACACGTCTCATTGATTCTAATAACTATGATCAAAAATGTAATTTTTCCAAGCACTGTGCAAGGGAGCAACGGGGTCTGGAAAATACTGTATAGCAAATGAAGCTAATACCTTCTGTTTTCGAATGCCCATCTCTTTCCTTTCTTCATCAGAAATTACATAATTACTTTATACAGAATCCCAGTGTTGGGATTGAGGGACCCATAAACACATTATATGCCAAACAGGAAATTACATCACTTATTTTACTATCAAATGAGAAGAATGCATACCGTGTTTCCCCGATTACAAGACCTCCTCCCATAATAAGACACCCCCCTTTTTTCCCTGCCTTTGAAATATAAGGCCCCACCCGAAAATAAGACCCCCTTACCTCCTGGCAATCTGATCGCATGCACTCCCTGCTTCCGGTGTCCAGGACAGAAGAGAAGGACGAGCGGAGCCAGAGCCAGGTACGGTACTGTAATACCGGTATGCCATCTTCCACTGCCGGCCCCCTCCTCCCAGCGTGTAAGAAGGCCTGCCGCGTCGGAGTCTCAATTGCCTCCCCGCTCACAACCAAGGGAAGTTTCCCCTGGTGAGAGCGGGATCAAGACTCCGACGCGGCAGGCCTTCATGGGCCATGTCGTCCGCCTCACAGCTGAGGCCAGTCTCAATCGTGCTTCCCCACTCGCAACCAAGGGAAGCGTCCCTTGGTTGTGAGTAGGGAAGTGCAATCGAGACTGGTCTCGGCTGTAAGGCAGCTGGCGTGGCCCATAAGAAGACCTGTCGCGTCGGAGTCTCGATTGCCTCCCCACTCACAACCAAGGCTGGCGAGAGCGGGATCGAGACTCCGACGCGGCAGGCCTTCTTATGGGCCGTGCCAGCCGCCTCACAGCTGAGACGAGTCTCGATCGGGCTTCCCCACTTGCAACCAAGGGACACTTCCCTTGGTTGTGAGTGGGGAAACGCGATTGAGACTGCCCTCAGCTCAGCTGTGAGGAGGCGTCGGAGCCGGCCGCCTTACAGTCAAGACCAGTCTCGATCGGGCTTCCCCACTCGCAACCAAGGGAAGCGTCCAAGCGCGATCGAGACTGGTCTCGGCTGTAAGGCGGGCGGCTCCGATGCCTCCTCACAGCTGAGCTGAGGGCAGTCTCAATCGGGCTTCCCCACTCGCAACCAAGGGAAGCGTCCCTTGGTTGCAAGTGGGGAAGCCTGATCGAGACTGGTCTCGGCTGTAAGGCGGCCGGCTCCAACGCCTCCTCACAGCTGAGCTGAGGGCAGTCTCGATCGCGCTTCCCCACTCGCAACGAAGGGAAGCGTCCCTTGGTTGCAAGTGGGGAAGCCCGATCGAGACTGGTCTCAGCTGTGAGGCGGCCGGCGTGGCCCATAAGAAGGCCTGCCGCGTCGGAGTCTTGATCCCGCTCTCACCAGGGAAAACTTCCCTTGGTTGTGAGCGGGGAGGCAATTGAGACTCCGATGCGGCAGGCTTTCTTATGGGCCACGCCAGCCGCCTCACAGCTGAGGCCAGTCTCGATCCCGCTTCCCCACTCACAACCAAGGGAAGCGTCCCTTGGTTGTGGGTGGGGAAGCGCGATCGAGACTGGTATTCTTCTTCATGGAAAAATAAGACATCCCCTGAAAATAAGACCTTTTGCTAATTTTGGAGTTTAAAAAAATATAAGACAATGTCTTATATTTGGGGAAACAGGGTAGTTAACTTAAAATGTCCTTAAAATTACCCTTTGTACATATAGCTATAACTGTATGCATGTAGAAAATTATATACCTTTTACTGTATCAAGGGTTTTAACTATCATCTCATGTAGGTATCACAATCTTTGGTAAGTCTTCCTTTACTCATGAATTAGTTCTGAATTGGAATTTGCACTTATACTCAAGAATAAAAAGTTTTATTATAGCTGTACAATAACTGTTTCTGTGCAGAAGATTAGATCAACCATCTACAAAGCAATTCTAAGCATGGGGGAAGCCAAATATAGTTATATCTTTGAAACCAGAGTTGTAGCAAACAGTCTGCTCTTGCTCTGTATCGAATTAAAAGAAATCTGTTTCATGTTGTGATTCTGTTAAAGTAAAAGTGTTTTATACAAAGACTTCATTCAGAACCTATATTTAAAAAATATCAAATAAATTAAAAAGACCAATCATGAAAGAGAATGAATGACTACACACACAAACACAACCCACACACACACTTTTTCAAAATTTAGAAAGAGTCTAGGCTGCAAGGGCTGAAATATTTTTTTTAAAAAAAAAAATATAACGAGGGTAAGACTACATTTGCTCTCTCTGACCATTCGTAATGAGAAGAGAAGAGGGACATTTTGTCATGTATCTTCAGGGAATCAGCATACAATTTCCTAAACCATATTCAAAATATTTCTCCTTACCTTAAATCAGATAGCAGTTGTATTTTGTCCGAGTACTTTCAGTAAATTTTTTCATGATTTCTGTGACCAAACAGTCTCCCCACATGTTTTCAAATGGGAAACCTTCTCACCCACTCACACTTCTGCTCCACCATTTCATTAAGTCTAAAATAGCCCTTAAATTTTTTTTGCAGCAACATCCAAGCTGTTCTTGGCTATTATCAGTTACCTACTTACTTCTCACCCAAACTCAAAGCCCCTGACAAACTGATTAACTGATGAAAAAAGGACTCAGGTTCTGGGAGTTTTCCCTGCTTGGTATATTTTTATGAATGGCAGTGAATGCATGCCCACAACCCTTTTTTTGAACACATTATTTTGTTTATTCATCGATGATCTATTTTTTGTGTTTGATGATTATAAGTTTCATTCCAGAATTTATCGATTGGCTGAACTAACAGAACCAAAATTTAAAATGTACGCATTATAGAGAGTCCATTCCTTTCTTAGATCTCATTGTATACATTGCCGATGATCATAAACTAAGAATGAAATTGTTTAAAAAGGAAACGGACAGAAATGCGTACTTACCTTATGGGTCTTTTCACCCACCGCACTTGAGGAACGGAATCCCTTATGGGATTTTTGCTAGATTTTCGCTAAACCATGAGGCAATGATGTCTACATACCATTCTCTCTGCCCTTGATTTGAAATCGCCATATTGAATGAGAAAACAGAATAGAGGATACTTCATTCTGTTACATTTGTTAACCAATGTTCCACTGTATTTCCAAGTACCTAGACTACAACAAAACAGCCCTTGTCGAGTCGCAGGGGATTGAGCGGTCTAACTAGGCAGTGTTGCCCATATCTTGTCAATTATGTTAGGCCGGGGCTAAAATTCACCAAAGCATCCTCCATCAAATTCCTTGGGCAAGGTGAAAGTGGAGGGCACATGTCATGGTCTGCCTAGCCAGCGGGTGATATGATATCTGAATGTCTAAAAAAACTCGCATGCAAGTGGATTTTATTTCTCAAGTCCATTTGCATGTGCAGAATGTCGTTGCGGAGACATCTACCAATGTGCAAACTCCTCGCTGAATAACAACTCCAGGTTATTTCCAAGTATCTACTCAGAGCCCAGGCCTTCTTATGATCACTTCACTCAAAGAAAACCAGTATTAGACCACAATGAGTAAGCAGCATTCTAAACAGCTCTCCCCAGCAAAATTCCTCCTCCAAACAGAACAGACTGATTTTTGTCCTGAAGTTTATGAGTCTGCTACTGTTCTCATTAGGAATGATTACAAAGAGCAAGAGTAGTCTTACCCTCTCTACAACATAGTTTGAAGAAGTTATTTTGTGGACTACATCTAAGTAAACCTGCCAGCACAACCAGAAGCCATGATGGCTGGAGGATTATAGAAACCAGAGTCCAAAATTGATTTTTCAAAGCTCTGCAGGTGTATGTGCAACCATGCAATTGCATGCACACACGTACCACCATGAAAGGGCTTACAAAAAGAGACAGGAAGACTTCGCCCCCATCCTCATTCCATTCCATCTGCCTATCTTTCCAAAAACGGTCTCCCAAGTTTTTTTCCCCCAAGTTCACTTTATACAATAAAAAAATCCCTTTTTCTCACAACAAATTTCCTTTCCCCTTCCCAAGAAATTTCTTTTAGAGTTGTTTCACAAAGCAGCTTTCTTGTCTTCATCCAAGAACTTGAGAAGTAAAATAAAAATAAAGCAAACGTTTCTTCTAACCTTCTTACCAGAATAGAGCCTTCCCTAAACATCAATATGAAACTGAATATAGAGCAATCCAGACATGAACATGCTGGCACTCTCTGAGTCTGTGACACGCTAGTTTTCCATAAGAATCCTTTAACCTGGCATTCCTTTCTACCTTCCCCACTGCTTCTTTGTGGGCTAAGAAATTTCAGTACCTTCACGAAGTAAAACAGTTCCTCTGGGTCTTTAGGAAAGGTCATGATGGTTTGCACAGGAAGAGGCTAACAGCCTATGCTACCCCATGGAGAACCACCAGCAAGACGACAGGTAGGAGCAGGCTGACAGGCAACCACAGCTTTGTTGAGAAATGCAACTAACCTATTAAAATAGTAGTGTTTGCTATATAACACACCGCTCAGTACAAATCAACAGATTGTCTGCTAAGATTCTTAAGAGATGAAAGGACAAGTAACATACTGAAAACAGGTTCACTTGACATTATTGTTTATTTTGGAGAAAATCACTTACCCATCTGTCCTTCTTGACAAAGATTTGGCAGCTTTTTTATTTTCATAAAAGACTATCAGGTGTCAGAAGCAACTCCCTTACTTTCCTGCGTAACCCCAGCTGCCAACCTGTTAGGGTATTTTAGAAGATAACCTCTACTGCAACTGTAGTGTCAGCTTTATAATCTAGTGGCTGTGACGTGTGTAGCGAATGCTGGGCTAAACCAGCTATGCTACAGGAATTAGAAGTAACCAGGAAAAATGGAAACATTTAACAACAGGTAAATCAAAGAGGGCAGAGTTGTGAAGAAGGCACTTTGCTTCTACAAATGATTTCTTAAATTCTATGTATATTCATAATTTTGTATTCTACGATATTCAGAGTTCTATTTGTTCTGATATTGTAATGCTGTATTTTGTTTTAGTGTTTATTTTACTGTTGTGAACCACCTTGAATTGACCGTTGGGGAAGCAAGGCGGTATAGAAATAAACCTAATAATAATGCAAAATGACCTAACAAGAAAGTGTGCATAAGATGACAGTTTTAAGTGATCAACAAGAGAAAGAAAGCCTCAAATTGCAGAAAGTGCTTTTTCCAAGATATTGATTGATAACTGTTGATTCTAACTAGAACACGGCATTTCGTACTGGACATATTTCTTCACACAATATTTCAAACATGGTGTGCTCTTCTATACTCAAACCATCTGGAATTCTTTCTCCTCAACAGATTGAGTCTTGAAATAATGATTCAGATATAATTCCTAACTAAGTCAAAAATAATATTAAAAATACCCTGTAGTAATATCCTTTCTAGCCTGCCTTTGACATGGTTATCTCTTTCTACTGATAAAAAAGAAAGGGAAATGTTTGTCATTCAATAAAAGTACATGTTCAATATATATTTTTTAAATTGTAGGTGGGCAGGCGCAAAGTAAATATTTTCTTAACAGAAACAATATTGTGCTTAATTGTTTGCATCATTTAAATTTTAAAAATTGGCAGTAGTTTACACATCTTTAAAACAGATAAATAAACTTATAATGGTAACAGAGATAACTCTTTTAGTTTAGTCCTTAAACTAACCTATCTCTCCTCCTGATAATTTAGTTTAGGCACATCATTAGCAATTTTTAAAATTTAACTTTTCTTTATTACATGGCATTTCTAAGGCATTTAAAACATTTACCCTACTAAAATGCTACTAAAATCTATTTAATGTTTTAATTACTGAGAAATTTGCAACAATTTCCAATTTTATATAGCATACATATTTACTTCTTAAATTTCTATAATTTAAAAATGCTATTGTGATAAGTATTAGAAACTCCCAAGACACTTTTTAAATGGATCACCAACTTGCTTGGTTTACAAAACAGCAGCATATATCCTACCAGTATCCACATCCTACAAATTCTGCTTTATTCTTCAAATTGTACTAATTTATGCCGTATTAGTTTGCTATTTAAAGTACTGTAATGGTTAATAACATATTTTATTTACAGTTAACAGAAGATGGTTATCCCACCTTGTTTGGTTCAGAATTATCCAAAACAGATTCTTTTATTCCAAAGTATCCAGTCCTATATTTCATGTTTCTGTAAAGAATCATGCATTAAAAAATCCCACTAATCCGTAAAGATTAAATGTTTTACAAGACAATCCTCTCATCTATCTAGGATAGTGCCCATTAAACAGAGGCTTACCCCAATCTAACTCATATGGATGTTATCTCTACCAGAAACAGTCCACAGCACAATAACACATGTAGCAGCAAAATGACAATTCCCACATCACTCACGAGCACCTCAGTCATCAATCATACTCCCATTCCCATCATGAAGTCAGTATTATTCATGCAGCCATCAGGCAAAAAAGCAGAAACACCACAAAGACAACTGAACCTCTTCTTCCCTATCTTTTACATGCCGTATAAAACTCTGTGAGGGAAAGGCCATTAGGAAAAATGGAACCTTCACCTCTCACGGTTCTTCTCAGACTTATGTTCAAATCTCATGTTAGCTCAAATATAGACAGAAACACAATAAATAGAGGAACAGGCAAATCACCAGAACCAAAAAGAGCAGAAAAAGCTGCCAATCACAACAGTCATCTGCTCTGGTAGCTGGAACCTCCTTCCAACAGAATTGCGGCTACAGACAGAATTGCTTCCTTTCAGGAAAGGAGTGAAAACCTGGCTGGCAGGGCAGGTGTTGAGCCCTAATGGGAATACGGCCCCAGCCTGTAGGCTTATTTCCAACTAGAGCTCAACTATCCCTCCTTTTTGTGTCGTGTACTGCGGTATTCCTCCATTCCCTATTCCCTTTTTAGTCTTTTATGTGGGGTGGGAGTAGGAGGGTGGGTTGGTTGGTGGGTGGTCGAGTGAGGGTTTTAATCTGCTTTGTTATATTTCACTGTATTTTATCTGTTTTTACCATTGTACGCCGCCATAGTTGGGTTTCCCCGAGTGGGCGGCATAAATATCTAAGAATGAATGAATGAATGAATAAATAAATAAATAAAATGAACTAGAAATAAAGATGTTATTGTTGTTGCTGCTGCTGCTATTCGACTTGTATGCCACCCCACTCACAAAGACATGTCTCAGAACAATCTATTTACCTGTAAGTACCTATTGTGGTACCAGACAGGAATAGTGATAGCGATTTTGCACAGGGATGTACTACCATATGTGTAACAAGGTTGTTGTTTTTAAATAATAAGGAAGGAGGCTACGTGAACATGCAGGAGTGGGAGCAACTGTGTTGTTTGGCTGGCAGCTTGAAAGGAAAAGTTAATTTTCTATAACAACACACTAACTAGTCTTACCAGTGTTTTCTTCCTATTCAGACTCCTATCTCCATTGCTACTTCTTTACAAAACTTAGAGCAGGGGTTTGCAACCTACGGCCCATTGGCTGAACCTGGCCCATGGAGCCATTTCATGTGGCCTGCCACCGCCGGAAGCAGCAGAAGCAGAGAAAACAGACAAAAACATGCCATAAATGCACCTGCGGCTGTTGTAAATGCATTTATGACGCCATGGATGTGTTTTACGGCAGCATTTACAGCAGGGGGAAACCACATGTCTGGCTCGCTCAGCTGTCTGAGGGGCTGTGGTCCAACCCACGACATGTAAACATTGATAACCCCTGGCTTAGAGGGGAAAAACAGTATCAGTGGCAAACAAAAGAGGATATATGGAAACACAGCCATCAGAAAGCAAAGTCAGGGATCTAGATAGTAAAAATCATCTTAGGTGCACTGGTAAAACAATAGTGGGAATGCCGCTCATACCTCAGATTCCAAGAGTAACTCACTAACCACACTCCATCTCCAATTTTTTTCCCCTCCAACTGCTCTTCACTTTAACATTACATAACATTACCTAACCTTGGTGCAGTGGTAATACACGCTGGTACTAGAATATTCTCACATCTTCTTTTGTGTCAAGGTTAGACTTTCAACTGCCAAAATGAAGCCACCTTTTTGGTGGATTAATTCCGTAGTTTTTCGTAACATCGGATACAACAAAATTATATATTGATTCTTTAAAACATAACTTAATAGGACTGCACCACTACTTTATATGACTACATATAAATACTAGAACTTAACTTAGTAAAGGTTTCAAAGCGAGGGTAAAAACAGAAAAATAAAACAAGAAAATAAAGCATCAACTTATTATTACACTTATGAGTTTTGATTGTTGGATACAAATTGAACTAGTATTTCTGATATGATCATTTGACATTTCCCACTTTCAATACTCAACAAACACTTTCGAATTATTTCGGGATAAAGAAACATGAAGCAGCAATTACACTGACATACTGGATTATGTAGCAGATAAAGCCTAGTTATTACATGGGAGTCAGATCTTACCTTTTCCGTGAAGGAGAGGAGCAATAACACTCCTCTTTAACCACATTTTTCATAGAAAACCACTAAATGAAATTCTTACTTCCTACTGCAGAGTAATAAACACTAAACAGAACCAGAGGAATAATAGCTCCAGTAAAAGTATGCAAACTGTTGAATTACAACGGGATGTATTAACAGTTAAAGGATTCTATGAAAAACACAGAAGCAGACTATATATTACTCTGAAGCTGCATTCTCCCCTCGGCCAGTCCGGCCTTGAGGGGAGGGAGGAGAGCTGCCCATAAGAACAATGCCGCCAATGCCACCAGGACTTCTCGCCTGGCCAGTTCGGCCTTGAGGGGAGGTAGGAACTGTTACCGGATTATTTTTTCTCTGTGTATTGCTTTGAAATGTATTGTTCTTGAAATGTTTCTTATATTGCGTTGATGTTACTTTGTAATTGTAATTTGTAATACTTTATTTCTTTGTCAGCCACCCAGAGTCGCATTTGCAAGTGAGGTGGCATATAAGTCAAAATATAATAATAATAATAATAATAATAATAATAATAATAATAATAATAATAATAATAATAATAATAATAATAATAATAATAATAATAATAATAATAATAATAATAATAATAATAATAATAATCGCCCATTGTCTGCCCCGGCTTCTGCCAAATTCCAACCTAGCAGTTCGAAAGCAAGAAATTGCAAGTTGATAAAGAGGGACCACTTTGGTGGGAAGGTAAACAGCGTTCTGTGCATCTCCGGTGTCTAGTCATCTCCGGTGTCTAGTCATGCCTGCCACGTGTCCACGGAAATGTCTGCAGATGCAGACAGCGCTGCCTCTTTGGCTATAAACAGAGATGAGCACTGAATTTAATTTAATTTAATTTTTAAACCCTAGAACCAGATACAACTGGCTTTCGAATAAGGGCAACCTTTACCTTTACCTTACCCAACATGCTTGGTAATCATTTTAGTGACTTTGGAAGGATGGAAGGCTGAGTCAACCTAGAAATCCTGGTCAGGATTGAACTCACAACCTTTGGATTGAAGCGGTAAATGTTTCCCTTGCTCGAAAGCCAATCGTATCTCACGCTAGGGTTCAGGTTGCTCATCTCTGTTTCAAAGCCAAACCAGCACTTCTGCTTCTGCAGACATTTCTGTGCTCATGCTGCAGGCATGACTAGACACTGGAGTGCACGGAATGCTGTTACCTTCCCACCAAAGTGGTCTCTATTTATCTACTTGCAATTTCTTGCTTTCGAAATGCTAGGTTGGCAGGAGCTGGGACAAAGACAGGAGCTTACTCCATCCTGCAGTATTCGAGTATTGAACTGCTGACCTGCCACCTTCCAGTCAGAGCCTTAGCCACTTGAGCCACTGCAGCTCAGTGGTTAAGAAGCTCACCTTGTTAGCTGGAAGGCTGACATGATGGTTTGAGCTCCCATCTCTGTCCCAGCTCCTGGCAACAGCAAGTAGATAAATAGGGACCACTTTGGTAGGAAAGGTAACAACATTCTGGTGTCTAGTCATGCCTGCCACATGTCCAAAGAAACATCTACAAACAGACAGTGCTATAAACAGTGCTCTTTGGCTATAAACAGATGAGCACTTAACCCTAGAGTCAGATATGACTGGCAGCTTTGGATCTAACAATAGGTAAAGGTAAAGGTTGCCCTTGCTCAAAAGCCAGTTGTATCTGACTCTAGGGTGAAGTGCTCATCTCCATTTATAGCCAAAGAGCCAGTTCTGTCTGTATTTGCATATGTTTTCATGGGCCATGAGGCAGGCATGACTAGATTGGCCACCCAGTCACATGCCCACAGATTAGACCACACCCACCAATTAAGCCATGCCCACCAACTAGGCCATCCACTGATTAGGCCACCCCCATCTATTAGGCCACGCCCATTGATTATGTCACGCCCACAGTGTGGTAGTAATTTTTTTGGGTGCCCATCACTGTTCAGAGGTGAATGTATTAGACTCTCAGCGATCAAAAATAAATTACATAAAGAACAACATAAGAAAATGGATGAAGAAATTAAACAATTACAAGCGGAACATGCCAGAACGAAGGATAGAATCATTTTTGATAAATTACAAAAATTAAAAGCAGAAGTCACAGGTAAAGAAATTGAGCAGATAAAGAGAAATTTAATATACCTTAAAGGGGAATATTTTGATTTTGGTAATAGGAATTCAAAATTATTAGCAAAAGCGGCCGAAAGAAAGAAACATAAGAGAGAGATAGGAGATTTGACAGGTAAAGATGGAAATAGATATAATAAAATTGTTAGAGTTTTTTCAAAGTTAGTATTCAGAAAATAAAATAGATAGAGTTAAATTAGATACTTATTTTAAAAAGGGACTAAAAAAACAATAAGTCAGGAACACGTGGAGAGTATGGAAAGAAAAATGAATTCCAAAGAAATTAATGATGCGATAGATAAATTAAAAACTGGTAAAGCTTCCAAAGAAGATGGTAGTACCTAAAATTTATCGGCTTTTTAATATTATAATAGATGGTGGAGTAATCCCAAGATCTTGGAACAAAATAAATATAATAAATATAATTCTAATCCCAAAGCCAAGAATTTTTTTTAGAAAAAATTGACTCATATGCTCTGCCATTGACTCATATAGACCAATATCCCTAATCAATCAGAACGCTAAAATCTTTATAGCCATTTTAACTAATAGACTAAACAATTTTATTGGTGAGTATATTAACAATGATCTATCAGGTTTTATTAAAGGACGGAATTTGACAGATTTAGCAAGAAGAGTAATAGACTTAATGAATAAAGCAGAAACAAGAAAGGAGAAAGTAGGAATATTAGCATTGGATATATACAAAGCCTTTGATTCTTTACAATGGCTAACTAGTAAGAAAATGATTGAAAATTATGGCTTTGGATTTAAGTTTAGAAGAATTATAGAAAATTTGTATTAACAATGTATAGCAAAAGTTAAGGTTAATGATAGATACACCCCAGAAATCAAATTAGAAGCTGGTACTCAACAAGGAGATCCTTTATCTGCAGTGCTATTTGTGATGGCAATGGAACTAATGGCAAATGTGATAAGAGATGATGTTGAAATAACTGGTGTGGATAAAGTTAAAATTAGTTTATATGCCGATGACACTTTAATAACAATAAAAATCCATTAACATCGATACCAATAATTCAAACTCACTTGGAAGACTTTTACGATGTTACTGGTCTAAATATAAATTGGGAGAAATCAGAGGCGATTACGCTTAATATTAATAAGGAGGATATAATTAAAATTAGAAACAATTATGAAATACAAATAAAGGAACAAGTAAGATATTTAGGAATAAACATTTTGGACAAATTTGAGAATTAAAAAAATTAAATTATGACAAGATGATAAAAGAACTTCAAGAAATGATACAAGCATTTAATAAACTTAATTTGTCGTGGTTTGGCAGAATCGCTCTGGCAAAAATGAAGCTATTGCCCAAAATTAATTTTCTATTCGACAGTTTACCAATTCAAATGAAAGAAAAAGTTTTGAAGGTGTTTCAGAATTTGATAAATAAATATTGTAATGGGGGTAAAAGACCTAGAATTACAAAAAGTTTATGGTATTTGAGTCAAAAAGGAGGATTAGTACTTCCTAATATCCAAAATTATTATAAAGCATTTCAAGTGAGAAATTTATGTAAATTAATAGCTAAAGAGGAACTTATATAGGGAAAAATAGAAATGCAAGAACTAAAAGGTATAGTAAGAGCAGCTTTTTTGGATAGAAATAAAGTAACTATTAGTTCGGAGAATAAACTTTTAAAGAAAACAATGACAACATGGACTGAGATGAAAAAGAAATTAGCTCCTAATACATCACCTATTATACAATTAAAAGATATCGAAAACTTTCCAATAGAAACGAGTAGAAGAAAAGAGGAAGTCATCAATAATAATGCAGCATCAAAGTTGAAAGATTGGATCAGGATTTGCAAAGATAAAAGGAAAAAATTGGATATACAGTGATACCTCATACAACGTCCAAACTTGGTTCCACAAGTTTGGACTTTATACGGATTTGGACTTTGTATGAGGCATACAAAATCCTAGCCACGATGCCTCATACAACGTCCAAATCCTTGCCGCGATGCCTCATACAACGTCGTTTCCGTAGAGATACATTGTACTGTAACAGCACAGACTTCAGGGCAAAGTCAAGGAAACAGACAGGAAACTGACAGAACTTTAAGAAATCATTGTCTAAAGGCTAAATACATTACAAAAACATGTCAAACAACCCTGATTGTCCAAGAACCTGAAGAATGCTGCAAAAATCCCAGGAATGCTTCTAAAAATTCTGATGAAAAAATTCAAAAAAATCAAAAATCACACTCAAAACCACTCCTAAACACTCTTTGCCTCGTGCAAAACCCACAAGAGCAATGCACCATGTGTCCTGCCTTTTATACTGCCCAGGCACAATGCAACCTGGGGAAACCCCAATGCCTCATACAAAGTCGAGCGATTTTGTATGAGGTAACTTTTCCCAAGAAATTAGGCGATGATAAGGAGGCGATGATAAACAATAAAGATTGTTTCACATCCAGTGTGTGCCAAGTCTTTTCTTGGGCGTTGGTGGGATTCTGGAAAAAGGTAGGCAATGAGATAGTCTGCGCCATATGAAACTGGGAGACTACCTTAGGAAGGAAGGTGATGTCCGTGTGGAGCACCACGCGGTCATTGAAAAACTGAAGAAACGGTGAGTCTGTCCGCAGAGCAATCAGTTCACCAGCTCGTCAAGCAGACGTGATAGCCACCAGAAATGCCATCTTCCACATGAGGAGACGAACATCCGCGGTAGCCATAGACTCGAAAGGAGTCCTGGTGAGCGCGTTCAGAATGGTAGACATAGACCATTGTGCTGTTGGAGTCTTGACCGGTGGAAAAGCGTTTCGCAACCCTTTGAGGAAACGCTTCACCGTCTGGTCGCGGAAGGCACCAGACGCAGGTGAACCAGCTGGAGAGTGAGCCACCACCGCTGCCAGATGGACCCAAATGGAGGTAATGCTAAGGCCAGACTCCGCCAAGAGGAAGAGGTAGGCCATGACGTCCTGCAGTCCCACCTGTGGAGGGTACGCCTGCTGGGATGCCAGGAAGGCACAAAAACGCCTGTATTTGGAGGCATAGGACTTCCTTGTGGAAGGACGCCGTGCGAACTCCAAGATCCTGGACAGTCTGGGGTTATCCTCCACGCGGTGAGGTGGAGGCTGGGCAGGTCCGAATGCTGGAGCTGGCCGTGTTCCATTTGGAGAAGAGTTAGCGATTCCGGCAGCGTGCAATACTGTGACGACATGTGCAACAGTAGAGGAAACCAGGGCTGATGAGGCCACGCTGGAGCAACAAGAATTGCATTGGTCCGGTGTTGGTACATCCTGGTGAGGACCTTCTGAACCAGAGGAAATGGGGGAAAGGCATAGAGGTAGTCCTGATCCCACCATTTCATGAAGGCACCGCCCTCAGAGTTCAGTCCGATGCCTGCCCTGAAACAGTACCTGTGGCATTTCCTGTTGGACTCCGACGCAAAGAGGTCGATGCTCGGAGTCCCCCAAGCCCTGCAAAGAGACTGAAACATCTCGTCGTCCAGCTCCCACTCATGGGTCGTCGAGGTGAGACGGCTGAGGTGGTCGGCCAGGACATTCAGCTTGCCCACTCCCAAAGTTGTACCGCAAGATAAAGCAGGATGGTGGACCTCGCCCCTCCTTGCTTGTTGAGGTATGCCACCGCCGTGGTATTGTCCGAGGCCACTTGAACCACATTGCCGGTGAGCAGAGCCTCCAAGGAACGTAGGGCCTTCCAAATGGCCAGCAGTTCCAAATAGTTGATATGGTGCACCATCTCGTGAGGTAACCAAACGTTGTTGACCGTCGGAGTCCTGCAAGCAGCCCCCCAGCCGAGGTTGCTTGCGTTGGTCAAAACCTGCAACGAAGGTTGCGGGGGGTAAAAGTGCTTCCCCGTGGCAACATTGAGGGGTGTCGTCCACCACACTAGCTGGTCCACCAGTTCTGGAGACGGAATCAGCCGTTTGGACTGGCTCTCCATAAGCTGGTCGAACTCGTGGAGGAGCCATGACTGCAGGGACCAGAACTTTAACTTGGTGTGAGGAATCACCGCCGTCATTGAGGCCATGAGGCTTAGAAGTCTCTGTGCCTTTTTCGCCCTGATAAATGGCTTGTTCCTGAATTCACTTACCCCTTGTGCAATGTCCAGTAAGCGTTTCTGGGGGGCGAAGGCCCTGATAGCTAGCGAGTCGAGTACCGCTCCAATGTACTTGACGCGCTGAGAAGGATTCAACTTTGACTTGGCAAAGTTGATTCTGAGGCCAAGATTCTCCATGAGGTGAACCGTGAACTCCGTGTCCCAAATGGACGACGAGCTGGTGGGAGAGACAATCAACCAGTCATCGATGTATGGGAAGACCCTGATCCCCTTCTGATGGAGGAAGGCAGCCACCGGAGCCATGCACTTGGCGAAGACTCTCGGCGCTGTAGCCAGACCGAACGGTAGGCACTGGTACTGGTACACAGTTTCCCATTCTGAACCGGAGGAACCGTCTGTGATCCTCGAGGATGCTGATGTGGAAGTAAGCGTCCTTGAGGTCTATCACTGTGAACCAGTCCCCCTTGTTGATGAGAGGGAGGACGGTCTGGAGGGTCACCATCCGGAACTTCCTGGTGTGGATGCACTTGTTTAGGCGGCGCAGGTCCAGAAATGGCCGAAGTCCTCCATCTTTCTTCTGAACCACGAAGTACCTCGAGTAGAAACCATTGTCCCAATCAGTCGGAGTTACCCGCTCGATGGCTCCCTTGGACAGAAGAGTTGATATTTCTTCTTCCAAATGGGGGAAGGGGTGGTGAAACGGTGTTTTCCTACCCGAGGCATCCGTACAAACTCATTGGCGTAACCAGCGGACAAGATCTTCAAGACCCACCGGTCGTTCGTGATGCCGGACCACACCTGGAGGAAGTTCCGGAGGGGGAGGTATGGGAAGTGGAGTGAGAGAGCCTTGGCCTTTGTGACTTCAAACCCGGGACTTGGATTTTGCGTCGGGTCCACTTGCCCTGTCCGTAGGGTTGGTAGCGAGGCTTGTGTTGGCATCTCTGTTTATAGAAACTGGCCCTGGGCTGGTCGGTCGAGCCACCCTGTTGCTGGGGGTTCCCCCGATACCGTTGGGTAAAGGGCTGGAACCGTGGCTTGGTAGGCTGAGCCGGCGTGGTGAGCCCCAGGAACTTAGCCGTCGAATTCATCTGCCGCAGTTCGTTAAGCACCTTATCGGTGTCTTGTCCAAATAGGCCTTGCCCATTAAATGGAAACTCTTCGATGAGCTTCTTCATGGCATCATCGAGAGAGGTGCCCCTGAGCCAAGCATGGCGACGGAGCAAGATAGCAGAGGACATGTCCTTGGCTGCGTAATTGTTAATGTGCCTGGCAGTCCGCATCTGTTGTTCTGCCAGAAAGTCTCCTTCCGTAGCCAGAGAGTAGAATCCTTTCTGGGCATCGGCAGGCAGTTTCGCAGCAAGGGTCTTCACTTGCTCCCAGAGGTGGGACTGATAGAGGCCCATGGCCGCTGAGTAGTTCGCAGCTCGCAGGAAGAGAGAACTGGTGGCGTAAAACTTATGGCCCACCGCGTCCAGCTTCTTCCATTCCAGAGTCGAAGGTACCGGAAAACCGCTGACGCCGTTTTATGCTGGAAGGCCTTGACCACCAAAGAGTTCGGCAAAGGGTGCGCCTGGAGAAACTCGACATTTTCGTCCAGGACTCTATACATTCCGTCAAGTCTGGACGAAACGGAGTGAGACGACACCGGCTTCTTCCATGTTGCCTTCGCTGACGTCAACATGGAAGGAAGCATGGTGATGTGGACCGGCCGAATCGCCTTTTTGTCCAGTTTGGCGGTCATTTGGTCCTCGCCCTCCAGCGGCGGTTGGTCCACCTTCAGATTAAGAGCAGTACCCAAACGGGTGAGCATCGCCGTGAGGGAGCGTTGGTCCTCACCACGCGGTGGGTCAACCACACCGATAGCCTGGTCCAGTGTCTTGTCGGCATCGACGTCTCCCTCGTCCTCCTCTGAAGATGCGCTGGAATCATTGGAGGACGAGGGAGGAATCCTGGTAGCCACGTCGGGACCGCGCCAGTACGGCCTGGGCGGGTCGACGGCCTGGGAGCTCACCACATCAACGTCTGGACCACACCAAGACGCTATGGGTGGGCCAGCGGAGCGAACGCTCGACCCTCGAGGGCAGCGGAGCGGCAGCAGGGCCAGCATCCATGGGGCTTGCGGTGGTCGGTACCGGAGCCGCAGAGGCCGCAGGGATGGCGGCCTTGAACTGTTGGGCAAACAACTTCGCCATGGCCTCGAACATTCTCTTGAAGAAGTCCACCTGGGTCACATCCACCGCAGACGGCTGGGACGAACGGTGGCAGGCGAAACGGTGACCGATATAATCGGAGACGAAACGGTGGCCGGAATGGTGGTTGGCAGTTCGTCTATCGTCAGAGTCCTAGGCCTCGGAGAGACAGATCCCTGCCTAGTGGGTGGACGGCCCCTCTCTCGAGATGGAGAAGCGACCACCTGCAGTGGGCGAGCTGGAGCCCCAGCCCTGCGCCCTTTAGCAGGCGAACCCGAAGAGGACTGTCCGCCCCACACTGAGGATCCGGGTGAAGGACATCTCGCGACCGAAAAGGGAGGCGAAGGCCCCGGAGAAATAGGAGGGCGAGGCATAGGTGGGAGTGATCGCCTTTCCTCTGAGCTATGTTTCTTTTTCTTCTCCCCATTTTTCTCCTTCTTTTTCTTCTTCCTGATGGAGAGGGTGGAAGAAGAAGATGGTAGAGGCAGAGGCCGAGCAGGCTGAGAGGCACCAGTGGACATGGATGCAGCCGCAGTGGGAGCCAAGGCGAGCTCCATAAGGTGCGCTTTTAACCGGTTACTCCAGTTCTGAACTGCAAGCCGTGTAAAGTTCTTGCAGTGAACGCAGGATTGGCTCTGGTGCGATTCTCTCAGACAGAAAAGACAGAGGCTATGCCCGTCGGAGGCAGGGAACTTCTTCAGGCAAGCAGAACAATGCTTGAAAGCTGCAGCCATGAAAAACTTTTCCCGACGGAAGGTTCGAGAAGGCGAGCACCCCGAAGGGCAGGCCAGCCGCCACCCCCTTGAGGGGGGAAACGGTGACGGGAGCGAGGTCGGTAACTGAGTCCACCAGAAAGAAGAAACAGCACCGGGGTGGCAATCCTGCCCGAAGGACAAGATTGCCGGAAAAAATTGTAAAGTTTGTCGAAGACTTTTCCTCAGAAAAGGCGAAAAAATTGAGGAAGCTCTCAACGATCGTCCTGCTGCTAAGGCGGAAAGAAGAGAACTGAGGTAAAATGGCGGACTAGCGCCTCAGGGTGGGCGGTACGGTGGGCAGTCTTACCGCCAAAACCTTTGACCAATGAGCTTTTAAGCCTCTGATCAGTGTTCTGCGCAGGCGCAGAACCCAATAGTGGGGTTTCACAAACTATATGAAGGAGAATCCTGGCTTCAATACACATAGCTGCAGGGGGGGAGCATAATCTGAGTCACTTTTCAGATTTAACACAAAGCAATGTCTTAACATATGATTTTTGTATGACAGATAAACAATAAAATAGTTCAATGCAAACACAGAAAAGAACCACATATACTCCTCAACATTAGGTAGTGAAACAAACAAGACAAATCAACTCACCTCTTCTTCTTTGGCAAGGCATACATATATAAGATTTGCTTTTTATTTGTGAGAGTAAGTGTGAGACAAGATCAAAAACATTTCCTGTGGATTCTTAGCAACTTGATTTTTTGTAAGCTGTCAGTCAATTCTATGTTATCAAGTAGGAAAGTAGAACATGAAATTATGATTTGAAGGCATCAAAGTTATCAACAACATTAACAGTCCCATCCTGATATTTTCTTATTTCACTGTACTCACATTCCAAGGGAATCAATCTATACCTATAAAAAGGCCCCTTAACCATTGGGTTCGTTCAAAGGCCCAACCACCTAGCCCTCCGCACTCACCGTAACCCCTGCCTTCCCAACGCCGCAGGATTTTGGTAGTCGCCAGTGGGGCAGCCGCCCCACGATCGCAACCAAAAAAACCCTACAATTCCCAGAGTCCTCTGCGCTGCGCAACCCCTCAGCCAATCAGGCTGAGGGACGCAAGTGCAGAGGAGGCAGGGAAAGCGCAGGATGGCGGTTTTAAAATACAAACCGTGCCGGCCCAGGCAAGAGAAAAATTTTCAAAGACCAAGCCGGAGCCAAGAAAAGATAAGTGCAGTCGATGAGGGTTGGGGGGAGGCATGGCCCCGATAACCACGCCGCCGCCCATGCCCCACCACCTAGCACCCCCTCCCTAACCTACGCCGACTGCACTTACCCTTTGCCGGCTCTGGCTGGGTCTTTGAAAGTCTTTCCCTCCCGTCGCGGCCTTCTGTGTAGCGAGAAGCACCGGACTGTCCTTCGTCTTTGCGGCCGACATGGCAAAGAACAGTCCAGTGCTTCTCCCTACGCAGAAGGCCGCGACATGAAGGAAAGTGTTTCCCAGAGGGAACCAATTCGTCTTCCTAGGAGGACGGAGGCCAAAAGAGTCGGTCCCCGTCTTCCAAGGAAGATGAACACCTTAAAAACAGGAGACAAAGACCAAGCACGGAGCACTGTTCTCGGCTTCCGTCTCCCACAACCGCCCCATAGCTTGGGGGGAATATACCCCCCTCCCCCCAAGCTACGGAAAGACAGCAGAGGAAAAAAATTCCCCTACAGCCTCGAACGCCGGGACAAGCCGCCACCGTAGAATGGAGGTGGGGAAAGAGGATACCCCTCTCTTCCCCCCAACCCATGCTTTGGCGAGGCAATGGGGAAAAACTATGTTTTCCCCTGCAGCCTCGAAGGCCTTCCCCAAGCCGACCTGTAGCTTGGGGGGAGGGGATACGGCAAGGCTCCGGCCAGCACCCCTGCAAAAACCAAGAAACAAACAATAAATAAATAAATCCCCCCCCCAACGCAAGGATTTAACATGGCCTGGCTAGCAAGGCAAGGCCACGTTAAACTCTCCTAACCCACCCACCTCCCCCCACACACACAAACATAAAACCCTCCCACCCACAACAACAGAAATCCCCTAGAACTCACCTGCATGGAACAACCCAAACATATGTCCTTCCTCCTCGAACGCCTCCTCGCACTGAACATTATAGCGAATGTAGTCCACCAGAGGGAGCTATTAGTTAACTAAAAATATTAACTAAAAATATCACCCTCTGGTGGACTACATTCTCACACACACACGCACACACACACACACACACATTTTAATGTGTGTTGGTGGTTGGAGTCGTTTTTTACGTAGGAGTGGTGGTTGTGCAGAACCAAAACCACCCCTAACCACCAACACACACATTAAAAATGCCCGGCAGGGACGGGCAAACTATGCTAGTTTTTCTATAAGATTCTGTCAAATGAAGGACGACTGAGAAAAGCATCAATTCTACAACTAGTTTCATTCTATTAATTTACATCTGCTTACTGGAAAGTTACGAAACCCTATATATTCTATAGAAACTGATCTTTTATTCATAGATGGCAAACTTACAAATGTCCTGATATAAAAGTACACATTAGAATCTTGCTTATTTACAGTTTAAAAGATGTAAGCAATAAGGTAAGGCAAATGGAAAAAAAGACTGTTAGTCCTGATATCTTCATTCATCTATTTTGACAGCTACAGCTCAGTAAAGACTTGTGATAATACTTCAAATATTAGCATTCTCTACTATCACAAATACCATAGACTATTCAGAGGGGAAGACATTTTATTACAGCTTTCTCCAACAGAAAATTTTCACAATATCACAGTATTTTTCTTTAGAGAGAGAAAAATATGGTACAGTGGCACCTCGCATAACAAATGCATCGCATAGCGAAAAATGCACACAACGAAGCATTTGTTATACAATGACGATACCCTGCATAACGAAAAAAAATTGTTATGCTGGGTTTTTGGTAACCGGGGTATACCCGCTTAATGGGAACCCTGGTTAACAAACATTTTTTTCATTATGTGGGGCATCCCCCATAGGGAACTGCATAACGAAAAAAATGCATAGCAAAGAGCACCATGGAACTGAGTTTTTTTGTTATGCAGGGTTCTACTGTATATTCAAGTTACACACATATTTTGTTTAAAACAATTTTATTTCTCTTTATAAAAATGCAGTTATTAAAAAAATCTAAACCATATTTTACACAGAAATAAACAATAACATTAATACAAAGTAATACAGCAGTAAAATATCAACTCTTAGGGAGCAAACCAGAGCTTGAGTTTCACCAACTTATAATATTACTAGAGGTATGACACGTCTATTAGTAGTCTAGTAGACTAAGAACTGGAGGATTTACTAACCCATGTATTCCTAGCACTTGCATAAAAACTCCAGGCATAAAATCAAATATCTAACTCACTCCACTATTTGGAGAGAGTAAGCAAAACAACAAAAATGTTGCAAAACCTTAAAGACTAATTCCTGTTTTAAAATGATGGCTTTTTGGAGCATTACAGGGTGTCCCCAAAGTCATCATATATAGGAGAAATGGGGAAATTGTAGTTTTATGTACAAAAGAGTCATCACAAAATTTGAAAACATATTTACAAATTATTTTCTACATGTTGGCCACCTTTATCTATACACAAAGTATTCTCCCTAACTCATGGTAGCTCATAGTCCCAAGTCACAAGCCTAATCATAATCACTGTCTTGCTGGCCCAGCTCAGTAAAACTGAGTTGTGCTCTCTTGCTTTGATTTTACTGTCCCACTGTCCCAAGCAATGAATTCATCTTATTAAATACATAGTAGGTTTGTTCCCCTAAGGATATTGGTGTGTGGATGTGCTATATTTCACATCTCTCCTTTCAATAGTTATTCTCCTGACTACATGAAGTTTGCACTAACTAAGTGTAAATCAATTTTTTTGTACATATATGCAGTATATTTTGTTTGGCTGACATGGCCTGGTTTGTTGTTGTTGTAGTCAGTGTTTTCACTTGCATTATTTTGTTTTGCTTTTGGCTTCTGTAATCACCAATATGAGTTCTTTAGAGCTGTTGTTGGGCAGGTCCAGATGACATGACTTGAACCAGTGATGGCTAATCTTTGCACTCCTGGTGTTCTTGGTCTTCAATTGCCAGAAGCCCAAGTCAGCACTCCATCACACAAACTATGTACAGAATGAGGAATGCAGTGGAAGGGAACTCTACTACTTTCATTTGCCTTCTGCTTGTTCTGGTAAGAACTACAACTCTAATGCAATTTTAAACTATACTTGTTGAAGTACCTTTTCTCCTGCTTTAGTGTTACAGCATCTATTGTCATATCTTCAGTGGTAGAGCATACGTTTTTCCAGGTTCAGTCTCTGGCATTTGCAGATAGGAGGTCAATAAAGAATTATGTTGCACCACTAAACTGATATAGCATTAACTCAAATGCTTACCATGTCCCATTAATTCAGTGCTATTTCACTTGTTAAACATTTATTTTAAAAGAAGGGATAGGAATGTCAGCCAAAGAGGTAGATAAGGTGGTGATAATGGCAGAGAAGAGAGAAAGAAGGGGGCTGTGTAATGTGTGGACATTTGAAATACACTTTTGTGATAATTAAATATTTCTGTGCGAACCGCATCAGTGATTTAAATGCCAGTGTGCAACAGAGAAATTCCACCAACCTAAGACAAACTTCAGTATGATCATGCTGTTAATGACAGCAAACACATTGTGCTTGGTTAAGTCTCTGACATCTGCAGGGAGGATCAGTAAAGACTCTTGGTTAAGACCCTGGAGAGTTATTGTCAGTCAATATCAGAAGTACTGTGTTAGATGGGGCACTAGTTCTGTCTCTGTGTAAGGCAAGCGCCTCTGATGGAGTCTTAAGGATATTAGGGGAATGTCAAACAATCAATTCTATAGCAGCACAGAACTTGGCAGTGTATTGTTATAACTTCTAGTAGAATTCTACACTACTCCTCTCAAATCATGTATATCCAAGTCAGTAAAAAAGTTAATTTAATTAATTTTTAATGGCATTATTCTCTTAATACTTGTGGCATTGGGTGTTTTTATTCTTATGTTTCCAGTGCAATTGTATACCTACAGACTCACCCACCCAGATATAATACGTAAAACAAATGCTAAGCTTTTCACTGGATACATTTTGAAAAGTACAGAGACTTTATGTGACTTCTGTTATAAATCAAAAATGGCACTCTTGTTCCTGGTGGGTGACATAAGATTGTCTTACCACTATCATATTTTTGCAACCATCAAATTATTCAGACAACTGAAATTTGTATTTTATACACAAGGCGCAAAAACATCCAGAAGAATGAATGTGTATGCGAAGTGAAGCGAGCTGTTGTGCTATGACAAGGCTTAAATCCAAGGAAGCCAGTGTGTGTGAGCCAAGACATTGCAATATAATATTTAGGCACATCTAGGAAAAATGCTTGTAAATTCTACTGGTCCAATGAACAGAGACACAGTTTTCATAATTTTATCATTGTACTCCATGGCTGAGTGACTGTCTGACTAATGCCAAAGTACAAGTTCCTATTTGAGTGACATATGGCTTCAACCAACCAAAGAGATGTTATAACATTAAATACCACAAACAAGACAGGACAAGCATACAAAATGCCAAATTAACACTCATGTAACTGTATATGCTAGTAAAGATCAAGGGGTGTTCACTAAATTCTCGAGTCCTTTGCAACGTAATAAATACTACCTCCTCTAGATAGCTTCATACTTCATAAAACTAAAATACGTTCTGAGAAATGCACTATCAGAAGGAACACTAGAATACAAGACTTTTAAAAGGTGAAGATGTAGTTTCTATAAAAATAAAATGCACATACTGTATGTTGGAAGCAGGCAATTCAGTTTAACCTTCAACTGTCTCTCTTCTCTTCTCTCTTTCATCTAATACTGAAATATATGGAAGGAAGGCATGCCTTTTCCCTTCAGGGAAAACTTTCGAGAATGGAATATTTAATACATAATAATATAAACATCTTGGCAACTTAGCATCTAATAGATGTATTCCATTTGCTATGCAAAATACTGCAACAATCTTGATGGGGAGGGGGGGAGGATTATTGAAATTTTGTTTTAATTAACATCTTTATAAAAACCATTCTATTTTACATACCCAAAGCTTGCTTGCTTGTTTGCTTGCTTGCTTGCTTGCTTGCGTGCATGAGTGAGTGAATTTCAGTGCTATATCACACTGGCCAGGATGCTTTAAAAGCTTTTAGCTAGATTTTTAATTGGTGCAGGTGGGAGGTAGCTTTTCAGTGTTTTTAGGAATTTTAAGGGTTTCTAGAGTTTAAACGTTGGGGATTTTATGTATGCCGCCCAGAGTCGCACATCAATTGGGGCGGCTATACAAATTGAATAAATAAATAAATAAATAAATAAATATAAATACACAATTAATTGAAAAACAGCTAAGAAATACAACCATCCCACGTTTTAAAAAATCAAACTAATCTAAAATATTTTCAAAATTCCAGGTAAACAAATAGAGATAACTAACACACAGTGGTAAAAAAGGCAGAATTCAGGCAGAGGAGAACCAAAAAGAAAATCAACTACTAGAAGCTGATCAATTCATAAATACAGTACTGCCCTAAAGCACTTGCACCAAGCCACTTGCTGCATTTCCCCACCCTTCTTATTAGCAACAGCAACAACAACACCAGCAACCATTACCATTATCACCATCACCATCATCATTAGTAGTAGCAACTGAAGGAATGAATGAATGAACGAATGAATGAATGAATAAGGAAGCTACTATTAACCCTAGTTTCCCATGATGTGTAAACAGAAAGTAAGAAAGTATAATGTTTTCTAAATAAATGAGAATCAGAAGTTAACTTTAAACCATTTATTTAAATTGGGCTTCCAAACCATGACTTACTTGGAAATATTGTATAAGTAACTAGCATAGTTTGCCTGCCGATGCTGGGCTGTTATAAACTGTGATCAGCTTTTTTGGGGTGCTTTTGTGGATTAAAAAAAGAACAAAGGATGATATAATTGTTTCAATTTGTTTTATTTAACCAAATAATGTTTTAGTTTGGTTTTTTTGTTTATTAGTTGTACCGTAGGTAATATTTTTAATAATGTGAGAGTACATTTTTTTTACATTCCATGTTTTTAAACTGTGTTTTGATGTTTTGGGTTTTTATTTGAGTTAAAACTCAACACAGGATGTTATTAATCTTTTTATTTTATTTTTATTTTTTGACATATGTTTGTGATTTGTGTAAACTTTTGATTTATTGTTATGTTTTTGACTTGTTTTTACTCTTGTGGCCTCTAGGTGGGGGCGTTGAGACTTTTTGAGTTGTTTTTACTATTCTGCCCTGCAGGTGGGGCTGCTAGTGGTTGTTTTAGTTTCACTGTTTTTTCTGTCCTGGTCTCTAGGTGGGGCTTCTTCTGGTAAGTCGTCTTTGTTTCTTCATTTCTGTTCCGGTCATCATGGAGGGAGGACGTGCTGGTGAGTTGTCTGGTTTTCTTTCTTCTGGGGTTTTTCTTTGTTTTGCTTTTATGGTGGTGGGCTGGGAGGTGTTTTTGTTTGTTCTTTTTTGTTTTGGTTGAGTTTTAGGTTTGTTTAATTGGTTTGGTTACGTCTGGTTTTGTTTAATTTTTCTTATTTCGTTATTGTTTATTTGTGTAATTAGTTGTTTGTGTAATTTGTGGTTTTTTCATGTTGTAGTTAGGTGTTTTATATGTGGTTTTGTGTTGTTGTGGATGTTTTTGTTTGTGTATTTTGTGGTTTATTTTTTTGTTTATTAATTGTTTTTTTAATTATTGATTTATTTTTGTTTTATTATATTTATTAATTTTGGTGTTTGCTTTTGGTGGTTACTTCTGGAGAACGGGCTGCCTGTCGGTTCCTTTTCCCCATTGCTGCTTTGAATTTTGGTTTAGATACAGCAATGGGGGAAAGGAGGAGGCAGTCAGCCCGTTCTTCTCCCGGGAAGGTTTGTTAGGTAGGTTGGGAGAGAATGAGGAGGCCGAGAAGAGCTTTCTCTGCCTAACGATGGTTCTCTCCTCTCTGTCTCCTTTTTCTCCTGGCTTACCTAACCTGAGATGGGCAGGCAACGATCCGTAAGGGGTGGTGCTCTTCCTGGCGGATTGCTGGCTGCTGCTTTTGTATTTGGAAGTACAAAGGCATCAGCCAGTCATCCGCCAGGGAGGGTGCTTCCCCTGATGAACTGCTGCCTGTTTTGGGGGTTTTTTTTCCACCCCGGCTCAACTTTACTTGAGGCTGGTAGTGGTCTTGCTGTGTCTTCGGCGGGGTAGCGTGGAGGAGAGGGAGTCCCTCTTCTCCCCATTGCTCCGGGAAAGATGGACGGCGGGTGTCTTGTGGTGGAGTTTTGTGGCTTTTTGTTTTGCATGACTGTGAGGCGATGAGTCTGCATGCTGGGGACTTGCGGTCCCATTGCATTTAGAAATTTTATTTTTCGCGCACCGGCTTTCACAGCGTTCTGCACGCTCATGGCACACAGGATGCTGGGACTTGTAGTTTTGCGTTTGTGGTTTGCGTTCGTGCGGCAGTTTTTTTTCCGGCAGCTCGATTTTGATTGGCCGCGCCGCATTTCCCAACATTCTTTTTGCTCGTGCTTCTCAGCCTGACTGGTTGTGGCACGGCACAAAGAACATTGGGAATTGAAGTTGTTTCCCTTTGTTCACGTTCGTGGGGCTCTTGCCCCACTGGCACATTTCTCAAACATTTAGTGACCTCCGTACCGGGTTTGGGCAAGTGCAGGAGGCTCGGTACGGGATAGTGTGGACGGGTGCGGGAGCCTTTCTCACATTCCAACGGTTAACCCTTGGATTTATAGGTATAGATATAAAAATCTACTTCTACAGTTACATATAGAAGAAACCAATTGCAGGATTTGAACATCTGAGTATTACTAAACACCAGTGGAAAACTGTCTCGTTTAATGGACAGTTCATAGTTCCAAGAGAATGTTATTCAAATTAGTTTTCAAGTAAAAAAATGTATAATTTACCCGCAGTCCTATCTCCAATGTCTGGAATCAACACTACAGTTAGAATTTGTTCTGAACCACAAAATGGCAGAAAAATCT
The DNA here is from genome assembly GCA_035047305.1 of Bradypodion pumilum. NCBI lineage: Eukaryota > Metazoa > Chordata > Lepidosauria > Squamata > Chamaeleonidae > Bradypodion > Bradypodion pumilum. The sequence continues at coordinate 99,074,893 of JAWDJD010000001.1, forward strand.
ATCAGTGCTCAATGTAACTGCTTAGCATACCTGTTAATGCACTGAAATATTTTTCATGTGAACATATTCAAATAGGTAACCTGGGATGTGCTAACCTACTGTACTGTATCCTGCATAAACAAACATTTAATAAGAGAACACATTTCTAGAGCACAAAGGTTATGCATTCAGCATACTTTCAATGTATTCCTGATGGAATTTTTGTTAACATTTTTTCCCTGCAAGCAGCAGAAGTACTTTAACAATAGGAAGTCACCAAGCATAGTCTAAAGACTCTATTCCGTTGACTCTGAAGGAAGAAATTCTTCAACTGTTTCTTGTATATAACTATGTTTCTACTCTAAATGTCTTTGCAGATATGTATTGTTAGTTCTGCTGCGCAATGCCATTTGGTTTATCTTATGTTGAAAAATTTCAATGTCTTTTTAAACCATGCATTTCTTTTCTGCACACACTTGGCACAATATTATTGTTTTATTTTTGGGTGGAGTAACTAAAACAAAAAGCAATTATACATGTCACATACATGGGCATATGCATTATCATGGTTACATAGCTTGGTGACCTTTTAAAACACTCTGACAGGGATAATTCTACTCTGTTGGTGCTCTTAGTATAGAACCTGAAACAGTATTACATTGTGTTCTCTGAAAGACAGCAAAATTAAACCAAATGTCTTTTCTTTTTTTTTTTTTATTAAATTTTTATTAATTTTTTAAAGCATAAGACATAAAACAAACATTTTATACATAACAAAAGAATAAAAAAATTAATAAAGATAAAATCATAGTATATAAAAAAAATAAGACAGACTGTGTATTACATACACTTACAGACTTCGTCACCCTGGTGCTATATACATTGTCCTAGGAGGTTGTGGGATCTCCCATTCATTTCTATTGTTCCCAAAATTTCGTTTGGTCTGGTGTCAATTTTTTTATTCCTTCTCTTGTCAATGAGTGTTCCACAAATTTTCGCCATATTTTCCAAAATCTACTTTCTTTTATTATACCTTTCTTAAGGTTTAGTTCCCATGTTAGTTTTTCATTCAATGCGAGATCCCACATCTGCCCGTACCAATCCTGCACTTTTAACATTATATCACTTTTCCAATTTTTTGCAATACACATTCTTGCCATTACTAACATCATAGACAACAGCTCTTTCTTATCGTTATCTATTTTAATATTCTCAACATCTGTCAGTAAGGTGGTATCTGGCCCCAATCTGAGACGTACTCCCATAATTTTCCCTATCTCAATCTCGATTTTTGTCCAAAAGTTTTCTACCTCTTTACATTCATACCACATATGAACATATGTGCCCAAACTGTTTTTACATCTCCAACACATTTTATTGTTCTTCTTATCCATCTGGTGCAGTCTCACGGGTGTCAGGTACCACCTCCATAACATTTTAAAATTGTGTTCCTTTATTCTGACCGATAGGGATCTCATAATTCTTTTTTTCCATTTATTTTGCCATTCCTTTTCCGTTATTTTCAAGTTCAAATCCTGTTCCCATGTATTTCTTAATGTTTCTTGTGGGTTGCCTTCTGTGTTTATTATTTTATAAATTTTACTAACCAACCCTTTAATACCAATTTCCTCCTTCCTAATTTTCCAAACTAGTTCCTCAAATTCCGTCCTGTCTCTTTCTAAGCTTCGTTCCCTCCAATATTTATTATTCCACTTATTCACCATAATTATTTGAAACCAATTCAACTTCATCTGGGTATATAGCTCTCTTTTCCTCCCATCATCTTTGCAGACTCGTATCCAATCTTTCAATAGGAGAACCCTATTTGTCAACAAAATTTCCTTAATCTCGTTATCCAATCTTATTGGGAAGTTATTCAAGTCTTCTATTTCAATTATCGGTGAGATGTTTGGGGCCAGTTTCATTTTAACTTTCTTCCATACTCCCAACATAGATCTCATCATTCTGTTTTTAACCGATATTTTTCCTATTTCCTTGTCTAAGAAAAGACTCTTACCAACTTCCTTTACTTCCTTCATCTCGATTTCCTCCCAGATAACCGACTCCTTCATCAATATCTTAACTACGTTCTTTATCTGGAAGGCTTTATAATAATTCTTTAAATTAGGCATTCCTAAACCACCTTCTTTTTGAGGTAAATACCACATTTTCTTTAGAATTCTAGGTCTACGTCCCCCATTACAATAACTATCAAATAGTTTTTGAAATTCCTCAATATCTTTATCTATCAGCTGAATTGGTAAGGCATCAAATAAAAAATTTAGTTTTGGTAGTAACATCATTTTAGTCAGTGCTATTCTGCCGAACCAAGACAACTTCAGTTTTTGATATTGTGAAATTTTAATCTTAAATTCCTTCTTTTGTTTATCATAATTTAGTCTTTTCAGGTCCTCTAAATTATTGGATATATTTATCCCCAGGTATTTCAAGCTCCCTTTAATCTGTAATTTAAATTCATCCCTAATTTTCCTTTGCTCTTCTTTTTCAATATTATTTAAAATTAATTCTGATTTTTCCCAGTTTACCTTTAAACCTGTAATTTGTTCAAAATCCTTTAAATGCTTTTGAATCCTTTCCATGGTTCTTCTGGGGTGTTTCATAATTAGCAAAGTATCATCTGCATATAAACTAATTTTATTTTCCAGTATTCCTTCTATATTTTTGTCTTCTCTTATTATATTAGCTAGTATTTCCATCGCCATAATAAATAGAATTGGGGATAGGGGACATCCTTGCCTTGTTCCTGCCTCTAATCTTAATTCTTCTGTTAAACCGTCGTTAACCCTGATTTTAGCGTATCCTTGTTGGTACAGTTGTTCTATTGTCTTTATAAACCTGTTACCGAATCCATAACTCTTAATTATCTCGATAATTGTTACCCATTGTACAGAATCGAATGCTTTAAAAATATCTAATGATAATATACCTACTTTCTCTTTATTTTGTCTTGCCACGTCTATTAAATTTAGAACTCGCCTTACTAAATCTGTCATATATCTCCCTTTCACAAAGCCGGCCTGGTCTTTATTTATATATTTATCCATAAAACTATTCAGTCTGTTTGCCAGTATAGCTGTAAAAATCTTAGCATCTTGGTTAATCAGGGATATAGGTCTGTATGATTCTACTTTTTCTAAATCTTTTCCCGGTTTTGGTAATAGGACAATTATTGTTCTATACCACGATACAGGTACCTGTTCCCCTTTAAGAATACCATTGTAAAGTTTTAACAATTTCGGGATTACTATCTCCTTAAATTCTTTATAAAACTCAGCAGGTAATCCATCCTCACCGGGTGCTTTATCTACTTTCAGTTTGTTTATTACTTTTTTTATCTCTTTTTCAGTTATTAATTCTTCCATTCTTTGTTTATGCTCTTGGCTTATTTTATTTTTAATTTGCATTTCCAATCTATCTTTTAATTTATCTAGGTTTATTCTCTTTTTAGAGTATAGGGATTGGTAAAATTCTCTGACCACCTTGCATTTATCTTTAATCTTATTATGCCTTATACCCTCCTTATCCACTAATATCCCTATTTCTCTTCTGCCTCTCTTTTCTTTAGCCGCTCTTGCCAACATTTTTGAATTTTTATTACTGTATTCAAAATATTCTCTTTTTAAATATGTTAGGTCTCTTTTCACCTTTTCTATGTCATTTCCAATTAATTCCTTCCTTAGTCCCTGCATCTTTTCATATACTTTTCTATCCTTGGTTATTGCATGTATCTCCTGTAACCTTTTAATCTCTTTTTCTGTTTCTTCTTGCTTACTTTTTAACTGTTTATTTCTAATACTTGCCAACCTAATACTTTCACCCCTAAATATTGCTTTCATGGTATCCCATACGGTACCAATTCGTACTTCCCCTGTATCATTCCACTTCCAATTTTCTTCCCATTTTTCTACCATTTGATCTTTACTTTTTTTATCTCTAAACAATCTGGCGTTATATCTCCAATTTTTCGGGCTCTTTATAGCATCTATTTTCAATTCCACCAATACTTTTGCATGATCCGATTCTTTGAATATTCCAATTTCTATACCATCTAAATTACTTATCAAATTATCCGTAACAAATATGTAGTCTATTCTGGAATATGTATTGTACACTTGCGAAAAATACGTATAGGCCCTTTCCTGTCCTTTAAGTACTCTCCATGTATCTTTCAACCCCAAGGATTTCAACCAGTTATTTAACACAAACGTCTTATTTCCACCTACACTTCTCTTCATATTCGTGCTATCTATATTTGATCCTACTAGATTGAAATCTCCCCCTACAATCATTTTTGTTGTTTTTTCTTTCTCTAGTATTCGATATATCTTATTTAAAAACCTGTTTTGATGTTCATTTGGCACATACAAATTCACCAACGTTATTTCCTCTTCTTCTATCTTCCCCTTTATTATTAAGTATCTACCTTCTGGGTCTGATATACTTTTTATTATCTCGAATCCCGCTCTATTTGATATCAAAGTTGCGACCCCCCTAGCCTTTGAGGAGCCATACGATTTTTCGTAAACTTGGGTCCATCCTAAGAATAATTTATTGGTTTTTTCCGAATTCTGATGGGTCTCCTGAAGAAAAATTATATCCGGTCTATCTTTTCTAAGTGCCGCTTCCAACCTCCTTCTCTTCACTTGACAACCAGTACCTTTCACGTTCCATGTTAATACTTTTATATCCTTCATCTATTATGTATCTCCCTCCCTTTTTTTGCAGTTCCCACTTCCTCCTACGGACATGTGATCAACATATAACATTTTCTTCACCTTATACAAAAAAGTAATAATAATAATAAAAAAGGAAAAAACATCTAAAAGAAAAAATACACTAAACAATCTACTACTCTCCCTCCCCATTTCTTTTTTACAAATGGCCTCCAAAATTCAGAGGGGGGAGGGGGGGGTGCAGTCATACATAGGAGTCTGGATTGGGCCTGAACCTACTCCCCGTCCGGAGCTATTCCTCCTTCTGCCCCTTTTGGCATATTCTCGTTTCCATTGCTATCCCTTCTTCTATAACCACCAGATATAATCAATTCTTCCTTCAAATCAAACCACTCTTTAGTTCCTGCTTCCAATAATTTGGCATCTATCATTACATCCAAGACATTAATATCTTCATTGATTAAATATCTTCTTCCCAGATAAAAAAAACTTAATTGTCTTGGGAATTTCCAATTGTATCTTATTCCCCTTTCCTGGAATCTTTTTGTGATTGGCTTCATCGACTGTCTCCAGAAACGATCCTCCATTGGAATGTCGTTGTACACTTCAATGTCATGGCCTTCTACTTTTAAAACCTCTGGTCCTTTTTCACGTATAAGCGCCATTAACCTCAGTTTATCTGATACATTAGCAAATTTTAACATGACATTCCTTGACCCAGTTTTGCCCCTTCTTGAACCAAGCCTAAATACATTTACCACTTCATGCGGCGTGAAGCCATCTTCCATAATTTCGTCAAGCCATTTCACTATTCTTTCTTTTAATTTGTCTGGTGAATTCTCTGGGAATTTTCGAATTATAACATTTGCTTTTCTTAATTGTTCTTCTACATTTTCCAATCTCTTTTCATGGTCCCCAACTTTATTTTCTCTTTCCTTTTCTTTCTTTTTTAAGTCCATGACCTCTACTTTTATCATTGCTTGATCTTTTTTTATCTCTTCTTGCTCTTTTTTAATGGTCTTTGTTTCCTCTTTCATGTCTTCAATTCCCTTCATAATGTTTACTAATACATCTTGCAAATCCTTCTTCCATTCTGTTCTAAATTGAGCAAACATATTTCCAATATTATTCCCCAGGGTATCAAATTTCTCGTTAAGAATTTCAAATTCAGATTTAGTTCCTTCTCCTCCCCCTGTCGCCGATGTCGTTGGTGTTGTGGCCGTGGACGTGGTTACGATCGTTGTTGGTGTTGTTCCTGCTATCGCCGCTGTCGTTGACACTGTTGACATAGCTGTTGTTGTCGTTGTTACTTTTGCTGTTGTTATCACGATTGATTTTACCACAGATGGAGTAGGCGCCGTTGGTGATATTATTGTCTTCTGTTGCTGCTGCTGCTGTAGTTGTTGTGCCATCTTTTTCACTGTCTCTTGTTCCTCCAAATCCTTTATCTCTTGTTGCATTGCTTTTTTCATTTCTTCTTTCTCCTCATCCAATCTTGTAAGCCTCCTGAAACTTCTATCGGAGGACGTTGGTCTTTGCTCTCTTGTCCAAGCCAATTTCTTCTCTTTCTCTTTCCCTCTCCCCTGCCGTTTCATTCAAATATATTTCTAACTGCTTATTATCAATTTACATATAAAGTTTAATCATTCAAAATTCACCATATATTTTATCCCTAACCAATTTTATTAAACTTTCCAAATACAGTACTTAACCCTTATCACCTCCCCCCTCCCTCTCTCTGTCCTATATATGCGCGTGTATTTACAGACACATATACACACACATGTATACCCAGAGAGTCGTTCAAACTTCCGTTGTCCCAATTTAAATTTAATTAATTTCCCTCTTATATTTTTATCTACTTTAATATTTCCCCTCCCCACAAAATTCAAAATAAAATAAAGCTTGTTTGAAGCTTTTTAATTTTTTTTTTAAAATATTTTTCAAATAAGATTTTTCCAAATGTCTTTTCACTTCTCAAATAATCTGATTTAAAAAAAGTTTCAATTCCCTTTTATAATAGCCAAGAAACTAGAGAGGGACAAAGGCTTCTGAGGGCAACCTGGTAAGACATTTGATATGATAGTCCTCTGTTTCTGTGAATCTCCAGGGATTTTTTTAAAAAAGAAGCCTATATGGATCCATATAGGGAGCTGCCGCTGCCGCTGCCGCTGCCGCTGCCGCTGCCAAACGTCTTGGCCCCGGTGGGGGCGAAGAGGCCACTCCACCAGCTGGCGTTCTTGGGCTCTGCCCTCCCCCTCGCCCTGCTCGGACTCAGAAGACTCTAAAGGCGGGGGGATTTTGTGGGTGGTCTTGGATATTTCTTGTTGTTTATGGGTTTATTTTTTGATGTGATATTTTGTATTCAAACTTGACCTTTCGAATTGTACTGCACTGCTTTGTGAATTGTACTGTGTTAAATTGTATTGATTAATTTATGTTTATTATTGACTATTGATTATTGCATCAAATTTACTTTTCATGCTTCTTCATTATTGTATTGTATGATATCTACATGTTGTGATGGCCACCTTGAGTCGGCTTCAGCTAATAAAGTGCAGGATATAAATTAAAATTTATTATTATTATCCATAACCAATCAATCCATAATCAATCAATCTCTCAACACAGGTTTTGGGCTGAAATCCTATTCCATAATTTACACCTATAGAGAGGCAACTTTTGATAATTAAAGATCCCTATTTTTATCCCACAACCTTTCTAACTTCCTAGTAATCACTCTCATAATGTGGAAGCCAAGGAGCTGTGAAGCATAAGTAGGATTCCTTTAACTTGAAAATTGCTGCCACCAGATGCTCCTAGTAGCAATAGATTTTTGTTAGACTTCTTTCCATCCTGCTACTCCAACAGCTTCCACATAATGAAGGGGATTATTCAGAAGCTGGAAAAGATGAGGGGCATAAACAGGAAGTTTTTAAATTACAGGACATCACCTGCTTCCCAGCACATCATCATCCTTCCCAATCTATTAAGTTACAGTAAAGCTTTTCGGCCATGAAGTTGCTCTGAGAAGCAAAATGAACAAAGAAGAGCTCAGTAAGAATATGTTTTCCTCTTGATTGATGTTGACATGATAGCACACAAAATATCACGGGGAAATGTATTCAATCTGTCATGAGGCAATGTCCACCCCAGCCCCAGCCCCACCTCCCAAGTTCTCACAGTGGCCTGTTACATTTAATAAACTCAGTATGAAGAAGCTCGAACAAATCATACAGAATGAGGCATTTATTCAGGAAAAAAGAAATACTAGAGAGAGAGACAGAAAGGCAATATAAATGCAGAAAACAAAAAGTGAATAATGCTTTATTCTCCTGTTTCAGGAACATTTCATTAGATAACAATTACAGATTATCATTGCAAAGCTGGGATTTTTAAGGTGCACACACTAAGTAAGCATCTATTTTGCTGACACTGTACCACATGCATTTTCATGAGCACCTGAAAATATACCCTCTCTAAAGTTTTTCAAAACCAATTATTACATTCCTCTAACCTTGTATTGCAAAATGCCAAATCTTTAACTTTTCTAGGGGTTGCTTATCATATTAAATAGCTTTAGAGTAAGCCAATGGAATCAATAGGGATTTAGTAAGTCAACTCCTGCATAAATTCCACAAATTCAAATAGGCCTACTCTAACTGCATTTACAATGCTAAAGTAAAACACAATAAGCATAGGCCCTTTTGATTCAAAGGAGTATACACTAAATCCCCACCGATTCAATGTTACTTGCTGTACAACGCAACAGGCTTTTAGCCACTGAGTTTTACGAAGTCCCAGATCTCCTCCCAATGTTGTTAAGCATCAAACAGTTGCAGAAATGTTTTCTAACCCACACACCTTACTTAGCATGTCTTGTTTTCCAGTAATTGAAGAATATATACCTGACTATAAGAGTTGAGAAATAACAGCTGAGAAAGCAGACTTCTTGGTCAGATGTCCCCTTCCCTTCTTAAGTATGCATTGATCAAAATTATTTCAAAAGCATCCATAAGTGTCACAGTGTTTAATACAGATTCAATAAACAAAATTTGCCACTTTTTTAAAAAAATACTAAGGCTTGAAGCTGCCTTTCCTCTTTCTGTTAATGTTGTGTTGCATTCACATCAGTCAATAATTATTTAGCCAGTAAATCTCTTCCTTCCCGTACTTCTTTTCTCATTTATTTTATCCTGAACAAGCAACTGCAACACTCTTTACATTCCATTTCTCATTAAGTGGTCAAAGTATATTAATGTTCTACATTTTATAATTTCTTAGTCTTTCTTAATTCACTTCAGAGCTTCTTAATTGGTCAATGCAAAAAAATCTGTGACGAACCTATGTTACCAATTCGATTTTTTAAACAGCCGCTTATAAAGTCTACAATTCCATGCCATTTACTAAACTGGGAATACATAGCACTGTACCACATGCATTTTCAAAACTAATTTTAAGCTTTTGTTGTACATCACATTCTTTATTTCAGACAACCTGTTCTAGGTTTCCTCTAGTCTGACTTTTATTTCACAGTTATGATTCCACTGTACAACAACCAAATTTCAAGGTACTTGTATTTGTTAACATGTTTCATGCTTGCCTCTGAATCTTTAGCTACATTCTTGTTTTTTACAAATTCCCACGTTCCTTGACTTTTTCTATTACTTATACTTTTATTACTTATTTTATTGCTTTTACTGATATTTTTTTTACTGTACTAAATTTTAAGCATTGGCTTTCAAACCTACATGGAGTGGAATTCAAATTTAGAATTGTATATACCATTGTATATACCATTCTTTAGTCCTTGCAGAAACCTTTTGACAGTCCAGTCACAAAAGGGTGTTACTAAGGTGGATCTGGGAGGAGCATGGGCTACCACTGCTGCTAGATGCACTCTGACCGATGAATGCATCAGGCCGAATTCGGCTAAGGAAAGGAGATAGTCCATCACATCCTCTAAAGTTGCCATATTGAGTGTCCGATTCGAGGATTCAAAAAAAGATGCAAATCTTTTGAATTTTGACTGATAAGATTTGGATGTGGAGGGCTTCCTGCTCATGCCAAGGATCCATGTGATTCTGGCATTATGAGCCAACCTGTCAAATGTAGGCTGGGGAGATCTGCGTGGAGTATCCACCCGTTCTCCATTTGGAGGAGTGTCGGATCAGATGGCAGAGTCCATGAATCTGTCGATATCTTGCAAAGTAGCGAGAACCACAGCTGACGAGGCCACGATGGGGCTATGAGGATGGCTTGGGAGCCTTGCTTGCAGAGACATATTAGGATTTTCTGAACAAGTGGAATCTGAGGGAAAACATAGAGAAAGTTCTTGTTCCATGGGACCATGAATGTGTTCCCCTCGGATCCGTGACCCAGTCCTGCTCTGGAACAGTACCGGGGGCATTTCACATTCTGTGTTGAGGCAAATAGGTCAATGTTTGGAAGACCCCATCTTCGACACAGTGCGAAGAAGACTGTCTCGTTGAGCTCCCACTCGTGTGTTGCAGCCTTGCATCTGCTGAGATTGTCTGCAAGGGTGTTGAGCTTTCCCTGGATGTGTATCCCGATTGGGAACACATGTCATTCAAGACATCACTCCCAGATCTGCACTGCAAGGTAGCGGTGGGAAAGAGACTTGTATATACCATTCTTTAGTCCCTGCTTGTTCAGGTATGCCAATGCAGTTGTGTTGTCCGATGCTACCTGAACTACTCTCCCTGTGATCGACGATTGGAAGGTCTTCATCGCCTTCCATATTGCCAGCAGTTCTAGAAAGTTTATATGATGGGCCTTCTCCTGCGGGGTCCACTTATTGTAGATCTGAAGCGATCCACAATAAGCACCCCATAAGAGGTTGCTCGCATCTGTGGTAATCTGTACAGCTGGTGCGGGAAGGCTGAAGAGTTTTCCCATGGAAACATTCTGCTCTGTCACCCACCAGGAGAGCTGCTCTACCAGTTCTGGAGTTGGAGTGAGTAGCTTGCGTGGGTGATCTCTGAGGAGGTTGAAAAAGTTGAGAAACCACGACTGAAGTGATTTCATTTTCAACTTGGCATGACAGATGACTGCGGTAGTTCAGGCCAAGAGGCCAAAAGTCTTTGTGTCTCCCTTGCCCTGATCTGACGGTCGGACTGGAACCGTTGGATGATGAATTGGATGTCAATTAGACATTGGGCAGGAGCGTATGCTCCTATATAGTCTATGCGTTGAGTCAGGGAGAGGCGAGACTTTTTGAAATTTATTTTCAGACTGAGATCCTCCATGAATCTGATGCAGTAGGCCACATCTTCTGTTGCCTTTTGTCGTGACTGTGAGCAGATCAACCAGCAGTTGATATAAGGGAACACCTGGATCCCTTGCAGTCGAAGCTGCGCTGCCACTGGTGCCGTGCACTTGGTAAAAGTTCTCGGTGCGGTGGAGAGGCTGAAAGGAAGGCTGGTGTGCTGGTAGATTTGTCCGCACACTTGAAACTGTAGAAACCTCCTGCGGTGTTTTCTGATAGAAATGTGGAAGTAAGCGTCCTTCAAGTCTATCACCGCACACCATTCATCTTTGTTGTTGAGGGAGAGGATGGTTTGTAATGTCACCATGCGGAACTTTCTCGTGCGGATGTGCTTGTTGAGTTGACAGAGGTCCAAGATGGGTCTGAAGCTACCATCTTTCTTGTCCACGATCAAGAGTAGAAACCATTGGATGATTCGGTAGATGCGACAGTTTCAATGCCCCCTTTGTCTAGGAGGGTCGACAACTCCTCTTGGAGCTGGGGCGGTGGATTGGTGGTACGGATCCATCCTACAGTGGGGTATTTCTTGAACTCTAACACATACAAAGAGTTTAAGATTTGTAAAACCCACTTGTCTGTGGTGATGGTGGACCACGCGTCTAGAAAGTTCCTGAGTGGACGGTGTCATGAAAATCCTTAAAGGACGTTATTATTTTTAGAATTACTTCATATTCATTTAAGTTACACTACAGTTTTTATATTCTCTTTAAGGTTGAGAAAGGCTAACTCGAACAGAGAAAGCATTTATGTAATCAACATTCCAATACACACACTGCACATTAACACATCATTGATAATAGGGATGTCAGTCAAGAGAAGGAAATCCCGGGAATGAGAATAGGGTGACAAATAACACCTGAGAATTTGAATAAGCAAAACAATAGTCATAACAAATTAAGTCATTTCACATCTTTAACATTCTAGCGGAAGGTGTGGAGGTGAAAAGGGGTATTTAAGACCTGAGGTTTTGAACTTCGAGGGGGATCTTTCGTCAGGTAGGTGGGAGCCTATGTTACTCTCAATCGAGACTATGAAAAACTAAGTCTCACATGAGGGCTATTAAAGCCCGTGATCTACCAGCCCTTTATAGAGGTTAACTATTTTCTTGTTTCTTATTTTAGTAGTATGCAAGTTAGAGTAGAATAGATTAGTTCTTCACATGTTTATCCTGCATATTATGGATTAATACTAAGCTTCAATAAAATCTCTAAAGACAAGCTGCGGAGTTGAGTCTTTGCTGAGAAGAAGGAAGTTTTCACGGAGAACAGATAAAAGGTTTGGAGCAGGCAATAAGGTTACACATTCTTTCACACCAATATAACCTTGAGGAACAGCTTTCCTCAAAGGGGACATTTAACTTGGAGATAAGGATTGCTACTGTGATCCTAAAGGGAGTTTACTTTCACTCTCATCGGCCTGGAAAATTTTATCAGCCGGGACATTCCAGCTTTGAAGGTAGAAGTTACTTTTTACACTCCATCACTTTCCCAGGGCCAGACCCTCTCTGTGAGTTTGTGTGGTTGTTTGGGAGGTGGCTAAATAAACTGGAATGTTGCTTTGCAACAATATATGCTACCACAATTCCTGTTAGGAAGCAGGAATGTCATCTTCCCAATAATAGCTTAACTGGGCTGGAGGTCCGTGCCTGCAGTGAAAAGCGGAAAGCCTCAGCCTGGGCCACGAAATGACAGGGAGGGCTAAGCGGGGCCTGAGGAGTCAATTTTGGTGATGGTGTAAAAGAAAACCATGTTGGCCCTGAAAGTGTGACAATGGCCAGTGCGCAAATTCATTACAGACTGTGCAGAAGTTGAAGTGGTGGAGGTTCGTCGGTTGGGGAGAAGTCAAACCTGCTGCTTCTGCCTCCAATCGGTCTTCTTGGTGGTCACTGATTGTTGCTGCTGAGAGCGGGGGCGAAAATGTTGACATTGCGGTTTATAGAAGGACTATCTATTGTAGTCTTGTTGGCGATGTTGTTGTTGCTGTTGGTACAGCTGTTGAGATTGGAAGGGCTGGTAATTTCTTCGTTGATAGTAGGTGGAGGCTCCCAGACGAAGTTTGTTAGTAGTTGTAATGTCCCTATGCAGTTCGTTAAGGGAATTATCTGTCTCCGCTGCGAAGAGGCCTTGCCCGTCAAAGGGGAGCTCTTCAATGAGTTTTTTGACATCGTCGTGGAGGTCTGCAGAGCGCAGCCAAGAATGATGTCTGATCTGGATGGCTGAAGCGATATTCTTGGCTTCAAATTCGGAGACGTGACATGTGGTCCTGATCTGCTGGAGAGCCAGATGGTTCCCTTCCTTCCACAGGGTATCAAATTCGGCGTGGAGATCTTCAGGGAGTTTAGCCATGAAAGTCTCAGCCTTGCCGCATAATTTACAATTATAGCCACCCATCGCCGCCATCCATCCCCTATGTCACCCGGAGGACCCTGAATAAATAGTCTGAGGGTTGGAGTCCCTAAATGCAAGACCAACATGCTCAAGTGGGAATTGCTGGCGGACAACAACACATGATGTGAATGTGGAGATACACAGAGTCCAGCCCATTTGCTGGTCTGCCGATTGCTGCCAGACATGCACCAATGAGGACTTGCACTTAGGCAATGACAAAGCGAAGAAAGTGGCTTCATTTTGGCAGCCCAGGTTTTGATCAGGGCACGAAAGAAGAAAAAAACAAAACACAATTTCTTCATCCCTTCATGTGATGAAACAATAAATCCCATAAAATCCGGGAAGATGGTTTCTGTAATCCCTTATAAAATGATGCAGGACAAAAAAAAGCTCTAGTAATACTATATTTACATCAAATGTTCTTTTCAAAAGACAAGCATAAAAAACAGCTCCCAAGTCAGATGACAGTTTTGGTGCTAACCTCAAACACTTCATTGTATGAAGGCTTTTAAAGTCATAATAAGCTGATACTGTAACCAAATTGGTTAGTTTTTGGTAGCTTTTTAGACAACTGTTAAAAGACTAGCTCAGAAAGATATAATTTACTGTTGAACACAATGAACATGGTGGGTAGACAGCACCACAGGCAGCAAATCTGAAACTAATTGTATCATAGTGGATGCACTTTAAAAACACTGCTTTAATGTACAGTTTAGGAACAGGACAGAAAAATGGTGACATGCTGGGATCAAAATAAACTTTCCAAGGGCATACAAAAGGTAAAAAAAAAGTCTAGAATAGATACTGAAAATAACTTTATGAGTGAGATGCTGAGAAAATACACATTGGCCAGAATCCTGTTGGGGATTTATGCTGCCATTAAGTCTAATTCTGTAAAATGTGGTAAAGTGCCAGTAATTAACAAATTGCTGTACACGACACAGCATATGACTAGATGTTTAATGATAACTGATCATTGCGATTTACAGAGTTATACTTAACATAAATCCTGAACAGGATCTGATCATGACCCAAGAATTTTCATATAGGTTTTTTTTAACAGACTATTGTTTAAGCAAAAAAATTTTTTTAAAAAAAATGAATTGTTTTAGATATTGTATTTGAAAAAGGAAATTACACTGTGAAATACAACCTGGTCACATTTTAAAGAATTTATTGAGAAAACATTTTCTTGTTTACTAACCTTAGAATCAGTGTATCACATTGTCTGATTTACAATCAGTTCCTTCTTGCCTATCCTGTTTAAAAATATTTCCAGGTCAGGCCTGGTTCCTTGCCTGAATTTCAACAGGTTTTAGATTCCTGTATGCCCATGATGGTGAAACTTGACACTCCAGATGTTCTTGGACCTCAATTCCCAGAACCCCCCCCCCCTTGAATCCACACAAATGGGTTTACTGCGATTCATCCGGCCCACGCCACCCTCATCGCTCCTGGAAGCGGAAGTAAAATGTGCCCATACAATTCGCCATCACGGCTCTATGCAGTTCCTTATTTTCCCCTCTATGTACAGTATCTCTACTTCTACTGCCTCTAGAGTTCTTCCATATTTGGTACTAGAAAGAGAATAGTATTCTTTACCTATTTCATTTTTTCCTCATTAAGATATATTTTCTCTGGCAATGAAAAAATATGATAGTGGAAAACCATGGGAGGAATACAATGAGAGATGATAACGTTGCACTTGCTTCCATAAAATTCCCATCTGAAGGATGGGGACTGTACAATAAAAGCCTGATGATGGATTTACTTGATGTCTCCAGTCTGAGTACTACTGATTTACTAACATCCTCCCTGGTAAGATGGACTTGATTGTATAAAATATGGAAATAACTTTAGGAAAGGAGAGTGACATCACCATACAAGTAAGATATTTTGACCTAGCCATGTTAGTAGGAGTGATACTGATAGCACTATCAAGCATGTAACTAGGTCAATTTCATATACTGCAGAAAATTTCCATGGAATTAGCAGCATCCATAGATTGCTGCTGTCACAAAACACCATGCCACTCTACAACTATGTAACAGTCTAATTCTTCAAGTGCTGTATACAAATCTGAACATTGGCTATCATCATGGTGATCAGCCATGAAGATTGTCCTGAGAATATAATGCAGTGGCCTTCCATTTCATATATTATTGCTATGCTATTGTTATTCTCATATTGTTTGTGCTATTGATGTTTAATATTGTTCTGCCGCTTCGAGTCACCTTCGGGCTGAGGGAAGCGGGATATAAATAAACCAATGATAAATAAACCGATGATGATTTGCCTTCCGCATCGCAGCATGACACCTGTACCACTGATCCAGTTCTGTGAGTCACTTTCTGGTCCTGAGCCCTTTTGGCAGGCAAAGTCCTCCTCAGCCCCAGACCAGGATCAATGAAGCTGCTACCCTCCATCAAGATGGATTAAAGTGGGATTTAATCCATTTGGGGACCATCACCCTTCCCTGTGGACTTTGCCACCATTAGTCCTCAGAGTTGTCATGTTAGTTAACCACCACTTGACAATCGGCATTAAGTTGCTGGTAGTATGGTCTACCCTATTACCATAGCAGGATAACCTGGCCAGACTATGTCACCATCTGTTCTATTTCATGTGTTAACTCAAGCCCAGTATTTCCCAGCCTTTGGTTTTGGGACTTCAATTCCCAGACGCCTAACTCAGTACATTGGCTGATCAGTGCTTTTGGGAATTGACTTAGGTTTCTGGGAATTGAAGCCCAAAAACCTGCGGCATGTACTGCTGTTCTAATTCTTGCTTGGATTTCCTCTTGCAGGTTTCCTAAAACAAGGTTTTTTCCCTGTGGCCTTCACATGACCTTCACACTAATTTGATGCAAGGAAGCTTCTCCAATGCAGTAACCATTACATCCATTACCTCAATCATGTGCATCTCTACAGCCCAGTGCTACCAAGGGTTCTTCACAAGCCCTTTGCTTCAAACACAAAAACACAATAATGGCTTGCTTGATCACAAAAAAACAGGACATCCTACTTCATGCAAGGACTGAGAAGCACACAAACACATCATAATGGAGAAAACCACATGTGATTAATCTGAAATGAGTGGGTGTTTGTGTTATGTTTAGCTACTCTCCACTGATAGATCTTGTTTCATTCAAGAGATTACTCAAACGTTTTTGTTTGTTTTTTTTTTTGGGGGGGGGAACCTTTTAAGCTAAAAGCCTTCAGAACACTTTGTAGTAGCATGTTCTGTATGTTAACTATAGATTTCATTAAAAAGTACATTTCCCCCTGAATTTAAACCTCTAAATCAGGGGTTCCCAACCTACGGCCTGGGGCCAGGGCCAGCCCGCGATGCCATTCCAACTAGCCTGTTGCTGTCTCCCCCACACCTGGAAGTAGATGCAGACACATTTACATCAGCCATAAAATGCACCAACACATACGCAAACACACCTGTGGCTGACGTAAACACGGAGGTGGGCGCATTTACGTTAGCTGTAAATGCACCCATTTCTGTTTCGGGGGGGGGCATGATCTTCATTTGTTTCAGGAGCGTGGTCAGGCCTGTGGCACAAAAAGGTTGGCCACCCCTGCTCTAAATTCTAGTAATGCTTAGAACTAGAGGGGAGGGGGGGTAGCAAAAGCAATTCTCCATATATCTGTTAATCTTATAAATTATTACGCTTTGTAGATTTCACAAAATCTCTACCACACTTCCAGTTGTTTTTTCATTCCTAATTCACAAAGTACCATATTTTAAGGCTTTCTTTATAACACACATATATATGCTCCTCCAACCATTTAATATAGTTTTTTAAGTCTTTCTATGTCCTTCACAGTACTGTATATTACATTCATTCTGAAATGGAACTACCAGAACACACAACATACTCAATGGGGCTGTACTGTGGATTTTTAAAATAATGAAATTGTGATTCGTCAGCCACACCTGTGGCTGACGTAAACACGGAGGTGGGCGCATTTACGTTAGCTCCCGTCTTCAGCCCAGCTCCTGCCAACCTAGCAGTTCGAAAGCAAGAAATTGCAAGTAGATAAATAGGGACCACTTTGGTGGGAAGGTAACAGCGTTCCGTGCGCTCCGGTGTCTAGTCATGCCTGCCACATGACCACGGAAACGTCTGCAGAAGCAGACAGCGCTGGCTCTTCGGCTTAGAAACAGAGATGAGCACTGCACCCTAGAGTCGGATACGACTGGCTTTCGAGCAAGGGAAACCTTTACCTTTACCTTTAGGAATCAAGTGATTAAAAAGAATACATTCCATTTGAAGCCATAATAAAGCTGAAGTTTAAAAAAAGAAGGAAGGAAATAAATGTTCCAGCACTAGTGAACTTATTTTAATATCTGGGTCATCTTTCCAGATATAAATTAAAAGACATGAAACACAGGTCACAAAAGGCATTTTCAAGACAGCCCTTTCCAATGGCGTTGGGAAGAATTCACGTACTGTACTGTACTTGGGGCTCAGGCAGGAAAACATTTTATGGAATGTTATTTTATTTTAGCATGATGAATAAAATGTTTAAAACAAGATGTTCATGTGTTCTAAAAGACCTTCCACCCAGCCCCTTTCCCAAATGCCTCCTTCGCTGAACCAGGAAGGAGAAGAGAGGACCGGCAGCTGTGTCAAGGCAGGGAGAGGTGGCTGCAAAAGACCTTCCAACCACCCCCTTTCCCAAATGCCTCCTTCGCTGAACCAGGAAGGAGAAGAGAGGACCGGCAGCTGTGTCAAGGCAGGGAGAGGTGGCTGCAAAAGACCTTCCAACCACCCCCTTTCCCAAAGGCCTCCTTCACTGGAACAGGCAGACGGCTTCAAGAATTACAGCCCAACTCCAGCCATGGAGAACAGACACTGCCTTTCCTCCCAGCCGCTCCAGTGGGAGGGAATTGGTAACAGCCGGGGAAGCCTTGGCAGATTGATGGACTGGCACATGGCCGCCCCCCTCCTTCACCTCTTGTGGGGTTAGGGAGGAGAGAGGGAGGTGGTGCCAGCAGTGAGGGCCCTTACCCCCCCCCTTTTTGAGTAATTGTAGGGGTTGGAGGGGTGGGAAGGGAATGGGATTGGGTTTGGGGAGGGATGACCGGCACTGCCCACCTCTGATAAGGGGCTCTTGGAAATGCCCCAAGGAGGGTAGGGGGAGTGTGGGGGTGGGTTCTGGGTCTGGAGGGGAGAGAGGGTGGGAGAAATGGCCTTGTCAGCTGGGTAGGAGGGGTAGCATTCCATCTGAGATGGGTGGGGAGGTTCTCAGGGCTCAAATTGGGGTTGTGACGGGCATGGGACGATATGGCAGGTACCGAGGGGCAGGCCGCACTCGGGGAACACGGGACCGATGGTTGGTATCTGTCTCTCGTTCCAGTCCCCCAGGTACATCTCTGGGTCCTGAGCAGCTGATCCAGGGTGACCCCACCCTTAGGCTGCTGCTGATGAATGCCAGGTCGATCTGCAACAAGGCCCCCCTAATTCAAGACTCTATTCGAGAGGGGTGGGCCGACCTGACATGCATCACCGAAACCTGGCTGAGACCACAGGATGGTGTACCTCTGTCAGAAATGTGTCCAGCCGGCTTTGGTATCTGGCACCAGCCAAGGGATGAGGGAAGGGGTGGTGGCGTCGCCATTGTAGCCAGGGAGTCCTTGGGAGTCGCCAGGGCCACTGCTCCACAAGTCCCGGGTTGTGAGCCCCTGCTCCTGCAGTTGGGCCCTAAGGGTCAGTTGGGAGTCTTACTCCTGTACCTGCCTCCTTGCAGGGTAAGAGACTCCCTGCCTGAGCTCCTCGAGGCCATCTCAGCGTTGGCGTTGGAGTTCCCTAGGCTGATGGTTCTGGGGGACTTCAATTTGCCTTCGCTGGGGACTGGTTCAGAGGTTGTACAGGAGTTCATGGCCTCCATGGCAGCCATGGACCTGACTCAGGTAATTCATGGCCCGACCAGGGGCAGTGGTCACACACCGGACCTAGTTTTTTTTTGTCGGAGCGGTGGCAGAGTGATCTGAGACTACAGAAATTAGAAACTATACCTGTGCCATGGTCAGATCACTATCTGATGACTCTGGACTTCCTGGGGGCGGCGGTTCACTGCAGGGAGGCGTGGCCTATTAAATTGGCCCACCCCCGGCAACTGATGGATTCTGACGAATTCCAGAGGGAACTGGGGGATTTTCCTCTGAATCGGCTACACGATTCATCCGAGGCACTCATTGACCTGTGGTACAGGATGACTACGGCTGCCTTGGATGAAATCGCACCACTACGGCCTCTCCGAGCCCGTGGGGTTCGATCTTCCCTGTGGTTCACAGAAGAACTGCGGGAGCTTAAATGGGCAAAGAGACGCCGAGAGCACCGCTGGGTGAAGACCCGGAGTGATTCCGACTGGACACTGGCTAGGGCTGCTATTAAGACCTACCTAGTGGCGATGGGGATGGTGAAGCAACAATACTTCACCGCCCTCATTGCCTCCGCAGATAATCACCCAGCCGCTCTGTTCCGGGTTACCAGGTCTCTCCTTGGCCGGGAGGGGCCAGTGCCCAGTTGGCAGGGTTCGGCTGAGGTTTTTGCAGACTATCTAGTGGAGAAAATCGCTCGGATTCGCTCGGGGTTTAATCCCGGCGTGGATGGGGAGGGTCCAGAGGGGATCAGAGCTCAGTCTGGCAGTGTTATCTGGGATCGGTTCAATCCAGTTGTCCCTGAGGAAGTGGACAGGCTTCTTGCAGCTGTTCGCACCACCTCCTGCCCTTTGGATCCCTGTCCCACTTGGTTGGTGAAAGCCTCCAAGGGGGTGACGGGAGGCTGGGTTGGGGCTATAATAAATGCTTCATTGCAGGAGGGGGTGTTTCCTGCACCTTTAAAACATGCTCTGGTGCGCCCCCTCCTGAAGAAACAATCTCTCGACTCAGCAGTTCCAGCTAATTATAGGCCGGTCTCCAACCTCCCTTTCTTGGGGAAGGTACTGGAGAAGGTGGTGATGCGGCAGTTGCAGGGGGTCCTGGATGAAGCGGATTATCTGGACCCCTATCAATCGGGTTTCAGGCCTGGATATGGTACTGAGACTGCATTGGTCGCACTGGTTGATGACCTCTTGCGGGAGCGGGATGGGGGTCATCCATCCGTCCTGGCTCTTCTGGATCTCTCAGTGGCCTTCGATACCGTTGACCATGGTAGCCTTCTGGAACGGCTCAAAGGTTTGGGGATCCAGGGCACTGTGCTGTCCTGGTTTTCCTCATTTCTGGAGGGTCGTACCCAGTTGGTGTGGTTGGAGAGTGAGAGGTCCAGCGCTAGGCCCCTACAGTATGGGGTGCCTCAAGGCTCGGTGCTCTCTCCTCTCCTATTTAACATATACATGAAGCCGTTGGGCGAGGTTATCTGTTCCCATGGGGTAAGGTATCATCAGTATGCTGATGATACCCAGTTATATATCTCGGCCCATGGGGACCCCAGTGATGCAGCCAATGTCCTATCCAGATGTCTGGAGGCGGTTGGGGTCTGGATGGGGGACAACGGGCTACAATTGAATCCCTCCAAGGCTGAGTGGCTTTGGATAGGGGGTCAGGTTTACCTGATTGGGCGGCATATAAATTTGAATATAAAATAAAAAAAAATAAAAAATGTGTTTTCCAAATCATTTTTAAAATCTATGTACAGTATACCTCAGAAAACAAGTCTGGTTAAATTTCATACCTATTCATTAAATCTTAGTCCCTTCCACACACTATTTCTCCCTCAATTCTTTTTATGGGAATGGGTGTGTTTATAGAGCCCTGGTGGCCCAGTGGTTAAACTGCTGTACTGCAACCCAAAGGTGAGTTTGGTCATGACCCGGATCAATGTTGACTCAGCCTTCCATTCTTCCCAGGTCGGTAAAAAGAGTACCCAGAATGTTGGGGGGAGCTTGTGAACTACCAAGAGTGCACTAAGTGCTTTGGGGCGGTATGTACTGTAAGTGTGATTGCTGTGCTTTTGCTTTGCTTTTTGTCTAATTCAGGGGTGCCCAAACTTTTCAGGCCGTGGGCCAGTTACGTGGTTCAGGGAGCCAGTAACTACAGCTCGGGAGCGAGATCCAGCCCCCGACACCAATTCATCCGGCCCACAAAGCCCTCGTCGCTACTGGAAGTGGAAGTAAAATGCGCCCATACGTGCACGTTTTAATTCCTCTTCCAGGAGTGAAGTGAGCTTTGTGGGCCAGATGAATTGGCATCAGGGGCCAGATCCGACTGCCCCTGCGTGCAAGAACTGGGCATGCATGCACACGACGCTGGCCGGCGCTTCAAGACTAGCCATGGGGGCCCCCGGCCGGGAGACCTCACCAGGCTCTCTACCCTGCTGCCGCTACCGGCCTCAGCCATGCCGCCTGAGGACACGGCTGGGTGAGGCGCTGCCGTAGGCGCTGCCTCTGCCCTACCGCCCCTACTGCTCTCAGCCACGCTGCCTGAGGCCAAGGCCGGGCGAGTTGCCTCTGCCCTGCCACCCCTTCCTCCCTCAGCCATGCTGCCTGAGGATGCAGCCGGGTGAGGCACTGCCATAGGCACTGCCTCTGCCCTGCCACCCCTTCCACGCCGCCTGAGGACATGGTCAGGCAAGACACCGCCGCAGGCACTGCTTCTGCCCTGCCATCCCTCCCGCCCCTCAGCATCCACCTCTCCAAGACCGGGAATGCAAGTCCGCTGGAGGTGGCCGCAGCGCCCCTCACGCCAATGCGGCCCAGAGCGCAGGTAAGGATCCACTACCCAGTGAAGCAGATACCCCAGCTAGTTACAAATTAAAAAAAATTAAAAAGTAAATTCCATTTGTAACAATTTCGGCTTCTCCGACACCACGGGTGCCTCTGTTAGGGAGGAGATCCAGGCCAGTTGTGACCTCCCCTGATCTCCTCCCATGCTGCTCCAAGCCAAAAACTGCAGCCAACGATGGAGTTTCCCCTGGTGTTTTGGCTTGGAGCAGCGTTTCAATGGATTTGGACTTCAATTCCCGGAAGCCCGTCAGCGGAAGGGAGCATTTTACATCGGCACCATGTGAGCACCAATCCACCCCACCCCCACTGCCGGCTGGGCACGTTTTCCAGCGATGGCAGGTGACTACCCGCAGCAGAGGCAGTGGGGGCTCGAAACAGACCTCCGGAAGGCCGGAGGGTGAGGGCACAGCCACCCACTGCCCTCCGGTGGGAGAAGCAGCCATGCTCTAGGCTGGTTCTCTCCCCGGAAGGCCAGGGGTGAGGGCAGGGCCATCCTCCGGCCCTACGATGGGAGAAGTGGCCACATGCTAGGCCGTTTCTCTCCCTGGAACACCGGAGGGTGAGGGCAGGGCCACCCACCATCCCTCCGGTGGGAGAAGCAGCCACGCACTAGGCCGGTTTCTCTCCCCAGAAGGCCAGAGGGTGAGGGCAGCGCCACCCGCCGGCCCTCCGGTGGGAGAAGCGGCCACGCGCTAGGACGGTTCACCCTCCAGAGGGTGATCGTTTTTCTGACTCCCGGACAATGGCAAAAACCGGACAATGACACGACTAGTGGAATCAACTTTTGTCATTCTCCAGGACTCCACTGTACAAATCTATATGCATGAGGGATTTTTGCTTCTTTGGGATTTGGAAAAGACTGCCCTCATATCCCTTTTTCTTTTGCTCCCCTGTTCTAATCCTAGCATCTTTTCTCCCTCTCCCTCTCCTTCTTTCTCTTTCAGCTCTTCCTCTCCCCACCCCCTTATACTGTAGTTTTTCTCCTTTTTTGTATCCACATAAATGGTCCCAACTGTATTCGCTTGCTGTGTAATTCCTGGAAAAAAATGTTTTTTTTAAATGAAAACATTAATATCCAAAACTGTGCAGCTTGTTATTTATCTGCAACATGTTTGAACTTCTTCAAAGGACAAAACCTATAGATTAATTTGCCTACAATGAACACAAATTGAACAGGAACTCTCATTTTTATAGTTTGGAACTACAGTCAAGACGATCAATTTATCTTACTATCCTTTTACTGGCATAAATCCCACTTTCTAATGGCCACCTCTTTCCTCCCAGTGAAAAATTATTGGGCAGTTTACACTAACTGCTTTCCGTCATGTTCCATTTCCAAACACCATCTTTTGTCAGTTTATTCCAATCAAATCCAAAATAGACCATTAATGTGAATAAAGAAGATCTGTCTTCCGACATCATTAATATCATGATTCAAACAGTAATTTCCATCTCTGCTGCTACCTTAAACATATGTGTGTTATATCCTATAGTTCATCCCGCAATCTTGAAGATATATATCTGTATTTAGATGCAGAGACACAATGAACATCTGTCTGAAACATTTAAAACACTGTAAGCTGGCAATTCTTTACCTTTTTGATAATTGCTAACTACATCACAAGATCTGACATGAATTTTTTACTTTTTTTTTAAAGTCCACCTATGTTTTGAAGTGAGAGGAGTGGAACCAGGGGTGGCACAAAAAGCCACAGAAGGAGAAAATGGGTCAGGGCAAAAATCAGTAGGAACTAAGTAACCAATTATGGTGTGTAAAAGGTACAGTATTTCACATATAGAGCCCCTCTCCAAGGACACTTTTTTACATGATAGAGAACAGAATAAAACTCATGCTACTCCCTAAGCAGCTTTTCCCGCCCAGTGTTTTCAAGACACACTGCGCTAGTCTTTCCTTCCCAGTCAGTATGACGATGTAAGTAAATAATGGTGGCATTTGCAGCCTTATGTATGGATAAACATGGACTTGAGAATGACTTCACTAGACTAACTGTCCCGTCTCCTGTACAGGCAAAGGGTTAATAAAAACCTGTTTTGTTGAGCGAGTCTAACACTATTTATACCTATAAATCTGTGTGTTAACCATTGGAATGTGACAAAGGATGTTTAGCCAGGCCCCACTAGCCCCGTCCGAGCCTCCATGCACTCGCCCGACCGGGGTTCGCAGGTTACTGTCGGGTTGAATTTTGCGCCAGTGGGGCAGGAGCCCCCCTGATGCAAACAAAAAAAGCTAACTTCAATTCCCAACGTTCCTTGCACCGCGCCGCACCAGAGCCAATCAGGCTGAGCGGCGCGAGCAAAAGGAACATTCGGAAATGTGCCACAGCCAATCAAAATCAAACCCGCAGAAAAAAGCGACACACAAGCAAAAAACGTAAACGCCAAACTACAAGCCCCAGCGTCCTGCGCGCCATGAGCACGCAGAACGCTGAGGCAGCCGGCACGTGAAAAATAAAAATAAAAAAGGCAGGCTGCGAAACCCCAACCCACCACCCACCGCTGCATACAGCGGCGATGGGATTCCCGTGGTCTAGCTACCCAGGCCGGCCCACAGAAATACCCCCACCCCAACGCCGCATGTAAGCGGTGATACAATTTCTGTGGTCCGGCCACCCAGGCCGGCCCATGGAAATACCTCCCCCCCACGCCGCATCAAGCGGCGAAGCAATTTCCATGGTCCAGCCACCCAGGCCGGACCACTGAACTACCACCACCCCAATGCCACATCAAGCAGCGATGGTATTTCCACGGTCCAGCCCCCGAGACCGGCCCACAGAAATACCCCCACCCCCAACACAAAACAACGCAATCCAAAAACAGTCAAAAATAATCAAAACCAAAAATAAAAAACAGAAAAAGGAAACACAAAAAAATCCCAAAACAAACAAGAAAAAACACACAACCCCCCCCAAAAAAAAACCCAAAACAAATCCCCCAAAAAAATTAAACCAGAGAGCTTACCAGGAGACTTCCTCACTCCATGACTACCGGAACTAAACTGAGGAAAGAAAGAGACTACTTACCGGAAGAAGAAGTGACACCCAGAGAGGACAGTAGGGAAAAATAGTAAAATACAAGAAAAGCTCACCAGCCCCACCCAGAGGTCACAAGAGAAAAAACATTCAAAATAATTACAAATAATTCCCAAATTAATTAAATAAGTTATCAAAACATTCAAAAATATTCACAATAATCACAAATAATTTTTTAAAAAAGAAATAAGTTTTCACTCAAAAAAACAAAACAAAACATCTAAACACAGTATAGAAACATTGATTAAAAAACATATTCTTACACATTTTAAAAATTATTATCCAAGGTACAACTATTTAAAAAAATTCACATAGTAACAAATTATTTGGTTAAATACAACAATTATAAAAAATTATATCATCCTTTCCTCTTTTTAAAAACCCAAACCAAAAAATAAAAAATCACAGTTTATAACAGCCCATGCGTAAAAATAAAAATTTAAAAACAAAAACCTTCCAAAACCATTTTAAAGAGCCCGGCAATGCCGGGCAAAATATTCTAGTTCTGTATAAAAAATCTCTTCAATCTTATTCCAAACCCATACTCAACATCATTTCCAGAATCACAATTGATCAATAATTCCCCCAAAGAGCAAATCATTTTTATTAAGATATTACAACTGTGAAATTTTAGAAAACTACAAAATGACGATTTCTCAGAAGACAGGTAAGGTGGCCAGGTACTCCCATCTCTTTTCTCCATGATCCAGTAAATGTTGGGGGGGGGGGGGGATTTTAAATTATTTTTATTGAATTTTAATATAAACAGTGTGCAAAAAAAACAAAAAATGCAGTGGCTCAAGTGGCTAAGAAGCTGACTGAGAGGCGGAAGGTCAGCAGTTTGATTCCCGAATACTGCAGGATGGAATGAGCTCCCGTGTTTGTCCCAGCTCCTGCCAACCTAGCAGTTCAAAAGCAAGAAATTGCAAGTAGATAAATAGGGACCACTTCGGTGGGAAGGTAATAGCGTTCCATACGCTCCGGTGTCTAGTCATGCCTGCCACGTGACCACGTTAATGTCTGCAGAAGCAGACAGCACTGGCTCTTCAGCTTTGAAACAGAGATGAGCACTGAACCCTAGAGTTGGATACAACTGGCTTTCGAGCAAGGAAAACCTTTACCTTTACTAAAATGTGTTTACATAAAAATACTTAAGAAAAGGAGAATATTTTTTTAAAAAAAGTTCCAACTTCAATTACTTACATATAGCAATTTTCATATAAATCATTTCTCGTTATCATACCTAATCCAATGTTGGAAATTTGGGGAACTAGAGACCAAATTGCCAACATTCATTGGATCATGGAGAAAGCAACGGAGTACTGTACCCGAAAAACAACTACAGTGGAACCTCATACACCAATCGCCCCATATAACAATGAAATTGCATAACAGTTAGTTTTTTGGGGGGAAATGGCATCCCGCATAACAATTTTCCCTATGGAAAAAAATCGTACAACAATTTTTAAATGGGAAAAACCACTTAGCAAAAAAAAAAATCGTTGTACGATGCATCCCATAAGGAAAATCGCTATACGATGCATGTATCGTATAACAATTATTTCATACAACAACGAGCCTCGTGGAACGGATTTAAATGGTTGCATGAAGTACCACTGTATTTCTGTTTCATTGACTACATCAAAACCTTTGATTGTGTGGATCACAATAAACTGTGGCAACTCCTTAAAGAGATGGGAGCACCAGACCACCTCGCCTGTCTTCTGAGAAATCTGTATGTGGGTCAAGAAGCAACAGTTAGGACAGGATACGGAACAACTGATTGGTTTAGAATAGGGAAAGGAGTACGACAAGGCTGTATATTGTCATCCTGCTTATTTAACTTATACGCAGAGTACATAGTGCATAATGCAAGGCTGGATGAAGCACAAGCAGGAATTAAGATTGCTGGGAGAAACATCAACAACCTGAGATATGCAGAGGACACTGCCCTAATGGCAGAAAGTGAAGACCTAAAGAGCCTTTTGATGAGGGTGAAAGAGGAGAGTGCAAAAGCTGGCCTGAAACTCAACATAAAAAAACCCAAGATCATGGCATCCAGAACCATCACGCTCTGGCAAATAGAAGGGGAAGAAATGGAACCAGTGGCAGGCTTTACCTTCTTGGGATCTAAGATTACTGCAGATGGTGACTGCAGCCATGAAATAAAAAGATGCTTACTTCTTGGGAGGCAAGCTATGAAAAACCTAGGCAGCATAATTAAAAAGTAGAGACGTCAACGTGCCAACAAAAGTCTGCATAGTCAAAGCAATAGTCTTCCCAGTAATAATGTATAGCTGTGAGAGCTGGACCATAAGGAAGGCTGAGTGCAGAATAATAAATGTCTTTGAAATGTGGTGCTGGAGGAGACTCTTCAGAGTCCCCTGGACTGCAAGGAGATCAAATCAGTAAACCCTAAAGGAAATCAACCCTGACAGCTCCTTGGAAGGACAAATACTGAAGCTGAAGCTCATGTACTTTGGCCACCAAATGAGAAGAGAGGACTCACTGGAGAAGGCCCTGAAGCTGAGAATGCTTGAATGCAAAAGGAAAAGGGGGTAGCAGAGGATGAGATGGTTTGGTGGCATCGTTGATGCAGTGGGCATAGATCTGAGTGGGCTACAGAGGATTGCAGATGACAGAGGAGCCTGGCATGCAGTAGTCCATGGGGTCACAAAGGTCTGGACTCAACTGTGTGACTAACAACTACAACAACAACAACAACAACAACAACTACAACACGACTGCTACTTTAGACTTCAGATTCTAGTGTAACAGAGAGGATATTTGATATCTCATTTTTATTTAAGCAAGACTTGGCATAAGTAACAGATAGCAAAGAAAGGTTCACTGAAAGCAGAAGAATGGAGAACTCCAGACAACCTGAAACTTGTATACTACAAGAGTAATCACTGCAAGTGGAGAGCAAGGAGATCTCTTCCCCCCCCCCAACTCAAACAACATTCTGGATGTTTTCCAGGAGCCCATCCCAAATCAATTCCCAAATAACATGATAGTTGCCATACAACATGACACAAATAAGGGTTTAGGGAAATGATATCCTTTCACATTGTACTTTGAAGGCACTCCTAAAGACAGCAAGATAAATAAAAGATCTTAGACCTTCTTGAGCTATCACCATGCAGCAGCCATGTCTACCGGTTACAACAAGAAAGAAAATTCTGCCAACTCCAGACTGCCATAAATGAGGCACCCAAACTGTGGTTGCGTAAATGGAATGGGCTTTTTGTATTTACCAAACACCTAGAATATCCTTCTCAATATCTTCCATCAGCTACTATCCATGAGAACACTACCAGAAGTACACCTACATTCATAAACTTGTCTGCAGCACAGTGGAAAGTTCAGCAACAAAAGAACCATCTCTGCTAGTAGAAGTATACTTGCACCTTTTCATACTCTCCTCCAACAAATTCAGTCTGAGAGGGCCAGAACTGTTTTGTAAGATGCAAGTATTTTTTCCTTGGACTGGCAACTCAGTCAGGAGTTCAATTCCACACTGTGCTTTTCTACTGAAGAGCCAGCCAGAAAGTAATATTGGTGTCATGCTCCATGTCAGACTAATCCTCCGCTGAGAGCTGCTTAAGTCCCATGAATCTTGGAATGTGGAAAAATCACATGCTCCTATGGACCAAGTACCCTCTTGCACTCGCAAGAGATAACACAACCAGAAGCTGAGTTTCCTACAACTATGGAGAGAATGGCCAAAGGCACTACAGAGAAATGCCCCTCTCCAGTGGAGTTCTCCTCATGAACAACTGGCATTCTCAGATCATGGGATGACCTGAGAGCTGGACGACTCACACCTGAGCATTGAGTGAAGCTGCCAGTAACAGCAACTTCAGTAACACCATATAAGCAAGCACCTTCCAAAGTGGCTAAAATGTTGGACATAGTTTGCACTTGTACATCTCGCTGTTCACTCTTGCATCCTGTACTTCTTCCCATCTGGATTCTTGTTATCTGTAGATTACTGATCTCCATCTTGGATGCTCCTTGTTGCACTTTTGCCACTGGTAAAGTTTGCCTGGCTGCTCAGCCAGACTACACAGTATCTTGCACAACACTGTAACAATATCACTATCCGCAGGGTGTTATAATATCCACTGGCAGTAAAACTGGGACAACAGTTACAACATGACTAAAAGGCCTCAATCTAGGGCTGAAATTATGAGACCCAAAATATTACAAATAGAACTTCACCTGGAACTAAACAGACGATAAGCATTGTGCCGGGAGATGTTCTAAGAAAAAGCTGTTCTGTATTTGAGGTACCACTCCTGAAAAGGCTATTTAACTCTGATTAGCTACTTGATAAGAACAGATCTTCTTAAGAGGATCTTAAAGTTCAAGTAGATATGCAAAGAGAAGGCAGTCTTTCCAATCAGCATCACAGAGCATAGAAACTACATCTCTTGATGACAGTTCAGTTTCCAACCCCAAATCTGCAGCTGGACATTTCAGATACAGTATTGTACTTTTCTTCACTCTGGAGGCTCAATTTAATCATGTTTTATGTTTCAGACACATATAAATGATGCATATTGAGTATACTATAAAGAAAGAAAAGGGGAACAAGGCACCACCTGAACAATTAGCATTTTGGACAGAGAATTTTTAAAGTGTGTACTTGTTTTAATTACACAGAGAATATGTAAGAATGACACATTATTGTTAACACCTAATCAATGGGGAAATAACGAGACTTTTGTTTTATGTGCTATGTATTATCTTGTATTGATGTCTACTATAATGTTGTAATTTGCTGTATGTTTTTTTCATTCTTTTTCTGTGTTTTGTAATTTTTCAATAAAAAAATAAAAAATAAATAAATGATGCATAGTTAAAGGTATCCCTTGCTCGAGAGCCAGTCGTATCCGACTCTAGGGTGCAGTGCTCATCTGTTTCAAAGCCGAAGAGCCAGCATTGTCTGCTTCTGCAGATGTTTCCGTGGTCATGTGGCAGGCATGACTAGACACCGGAGCGCACAGAATGCTGTTTACCTTCCCACCGAAGTGGTCCCTATTTATCTACTTGCAATTACTTGCTTTCAAACTGCTAGGTTGGCAGGAGCTGGAACAAAGACGGGAGCTAATTCCATCCTGCAGTACTCGGGAATCGAACAGCTGACCTTCTGCCTCCCAGTCAGTGTCTTAGCCACTTGAGCCACTGCAGTGGCTCAAGTACATATTGCTTTGTTAAATAGATTTTTAGAGTTTTCAAAACAGACCTTCTCCCCAACTACATATAAGGTAACAATGTGTTGTCATAATTTCCTGTTCACTGTCTAGAGCAGGGGTTCTCAACCTTTTCAAGTCAGGGGCTGGGTCACACTCCATCAAACAGTTGGCATGCCAGATTGGTGGTCCAGCCACTGCCGCCACTGCCAGAATCAGCTGTGGACTCACTTACAGCTGTCAAACATATTTACAGCAGTCATAAATGAGTCTGCAGTTGTTGTAAACATATTTACAATAGCCATAAATTAGTCCACAGCTGTCATAAATGCATTTACGAAGGCCATAAATGAGTCCAATGGCCGTGGCCAGATTATTTGGTGCCACAGGCTGAAACTGACCCACAGGCCACCCTTGGCCTAGAGAAATGATAACCAAAGTGAATTGTTAAATGGCTTTGGGGCATGAAGAACATATAATGCAAGTCAACTCAAACAAATAAGAGAAAGTACTTTTTCACCCAGAGGATTACTGGTCTATGGAACTCCCTGCCAGAAGAAGTGGTGACAGCTGTCAGTCGTAACAGCTTTAAGAAAGCTGTTAGACAAGTTCATGGAGGACAAGGGTATCAATGGCTACAATTATGGATACTTAAGGACAACCTCCGGGTTGGAGAGATAGGCAGGATATCTCTCAATGCCATTTCCAGGGAATCCTAAGCAGGTGAAGGCATCTGCTTGGGA
Source organism: Bradypodion pumilum (assembly GCA_035047305.1). Taxonomy (NCBI): domain Eukaryota; kingdom Metazoa; phylum Chordata; class Lepidosauria; order Squamata; family Chamaeleonidae; genus Bradypodion; species Bradypodion pumilum. The sequence goes on from JAWDJD010000001.1 coordinate 99,105,971, forward strand.
ATACCCTGAAGGAAATGGTGAGCCACTGTGTGAGACAGAATGCTGGACTGGATGGACTGTGGCCTGTTCCAGCAAGGCTGTTCTTATGTTCTTATGTTCTTAAGTCATTAACTGTTGAGAAGGCAGCCGCCCCACCCGCCAGTCAGCTGGAGGAGAGGGCAGGTGGCCAAGATACCTTCCGCCACCGCCTCCAGTGCAGCCATTGAGACTGGCCCGCCCCTTCAAAAACCCTGGTCTCTTGGAGGCCGGGGGAAGAGGAGCAAAGACACCGGGCAGTTGCCCCACCTGCCGGTCAGCTGGAGGAGAGGGCAGGGGGCCAAGATACCTGCTGCTGCCTCCTCCAGCGCAGCCATCGAAACTGGCCCACCCCTTCAAAATTCCTGGTCTCTTGGAGGCCGGGGGAAGAGGAGCAAGGACGCCAGGCAGCCGTCCCATCTGCTGGTCAGCTGGAGGAAAGGGCAGGCAGGCAGCCAACATACCTGCTGCCACCAGTTCCAGTGCAGCCATCGAGACCGGACTGCAACGGCCTCTCCGCGCATATAGGCCCCGCTCTTCTCCATGGTTCACCAAGGAGCTTAGGGAGCTTAAACATGCAAAGAGACATCTAGAGCACCACTGGGTGAAGACCAAGAGTGACTCCAACTGAACACTGGCTAGAGCCGCTGCTAGGGCCTACCTTGTGGCGATTGAGGTGGTGAAACGCAAATATTTCACCGTTCTTATTGCCTCCGCGGACAACCGCTCAGCGACCCTGTTCTGGGTGACTAGGTCCCTTCTTGGTAGGGGGCTCTGTTCCTGGGTTGCAGGGGTCAGTTGATGATTTTGCTGATTATCTGATGGAGAAAATTGCTCGGATCCGCTCAAAGTTTAATCCCAGCATGGATGCTGTGGGTCTGGAGCTGACTGGACCATGGTCTTGCCATGTTATCTGAGATTGGTTCAATCCAGTTGTCCCTGAGCAAGTGGACAGGCTCCTTGGATCTGACCACACTATTGCCTGCTTATTAGATCCTTGCTTCATCTGGTTGCTTAAAATGGCCAGGGCTGTGACAGGCGGTTGGGTCAGGGTGACAATTAATGCTTCTTTGTGGGAGGAGGTGTTTCTTGCACCACTGAAACATGCATTGGTGCACCCCCTCCTGAAGAAGCCATCACTCAACCCAACAATATTAGCTAACGTTCAGCCTTTATCCAACCTTCCCTTTCTAGAGAAGGTATTGGAGAAGGCAGTGGTGCGGCAGCTACAGGGGGTTCTGGGTGAGGTAGATTATCTGGACCCTTTTCAGTCAGGATTAAGGCCAGGATATGATACTGAGACTGCATTGGTAGCACTGTTGGATGATCTCTGGCATGAGTGGGATGGAGGGAATCCATCCATCCTTGCTCTTCTTGAGCTCTCAGCGGCTTTCAATACCATCGACCATGGTATCCTTCTGGAACGGCTCTGAGGATTGGGGATCCAGTGCTCTGTGTGGTCCTGCTTTTCCTCATTTCTGACAGGCAGGACCCAGTTGGTGTTGTTGGAGGGCGAGGGGTCTAGCCCCTGGCTCCTACAATATGGGGTGCCCTAGGGCTCAGAGCTCTCACCTCTCCTGTTTAACATTTACATGAAACCGCTGTGGGAGATCATCCATTCCCATGGGGTGAAGTATCATCAATACGCAGATGATACTCAATTGTAAATCTCAGCCCATGGTGACCCAGGAGATGTAGTTGAAGTTCTATCCAGGTGTCTGAAGGCTGTAGGGGTCTGGATGATGGACAATGGGCTACAACTGAGTGGCTGTGGGTTAGGGCCCCCACGTTATCATGGGAGCTACCATTTTTGGTTCTGGATAGGGCTTTTCTGCCTCAGACAGACCCGGTGTGTAATCTGGAAGTCCTCCTGGACTCACGACTCCTGCTCAATGAGCAGGTGGCAGTTGTGGCCAGGAGGGCTTTCACACAACTTCGTGTCATTCGCCAGTTACACCCGCTCCTGGACTGGGACTCCTTACTTATGTTCACTCACCACTAGTCACCTCCAGACTGGACTATTGTAATGCGCTCAACATGGGGCTGCCCTTGATGACCATTCAGAGGCTTCAACTGGTTCAAAATGTGATTGCTCGCATAGTGATAGGGTTTGGGCGTTATGCCCATGCCTCACTCCTGCTGCGGGAGCTGCATTTGCTACCGGTGTACTTCTGGGTGCAATTCAAGGTGCTGGTGATTATCTTTAAAGCCCTACAAGGTAGTGGACCAGGGTACTTAAGAGACTGTCTCACCCCAAGGACATCTGCCCGTCCCACTAGAGCAGACCGGAGGGGGTCCCTGATGGTTCCATCTGCTAAAGAGGCTCACCTCTCTCGCACAAGAAGGAGGGCCTTCTCTGTGTCTGCTCCGGCCCTGTAGAACCTTCTTGCCAACTGAGCTTCATCTCCAGGCAGAGCTTTTATCCTTTCATAAAAACCTCAAAACCTGGCAGGAACAACGGGTATGGGGGGTGGCTGGGGAGATAGCTACTCTGGGCTTGCTCATATAAATGCCGCCCGGGCTTCCAGCTTTTAGGTTTTAGTGTTTCGTGTTTTAGAAATCTGATGATGTGGGGAGGGCTTTTTAAATGTTTTAAATTTCAACAATTTAATATTTTAATGTTTTTTAGTTTAATGTTTTTGTAGAATTTTATCTGTTATATTTACCTGTGTAAGCCGCCAGACGTCACCTCAGCGAGGGGGCGGCAGTAGAAATGTGATTGATTGATTGATTGATGTAATTGTTAAAATTAAATCTACAGCTCAAGTCAGTATTAACATATTTCTTTGTTGTTACCCTTGGAAAGTAAACTGTTACTTCATAAAAGAAATTATTTTGCTAGGAGGGTAAAGCTTTAGGATATATATGAAAATAAAATGAAAACTAATTTTATAATCTTGCATACATTTTCTAGCCAAGTTCTACTATAACAAAAGGGGAATCTCTACAGAACCCCTTGTTCTTAAAACACTAGAACATTCATCCAGCCACAAAAACATTCTCAAACTATTAAGAAATTCAAAATCCAAATCTAGAGCATGGATTCTTAACCTATGATCTACAGGCTGGATACGGCCAATTGTGCCATTCCATCTGGCGTGCATCTGAGCGTGACTTGGCCCCTAGTTTAAAAAGGTTTTAAAAGCCCATTCTAGGGGGTAAAAATTGCCATTTGTTTGCCAAAAATGGGGGGAGAGGGTTTCCTGGAGCAGAATCTAAAGAGTTGAAAGAATTCAGAAGGCTTCCATGAGGATGGTGGGCTGTATTTTGCCCCTTTCTACTATAGCAGTAGAAACTACTAGCAGTTTGAAAGCAAGAAATTGCAAGTAGATAAATAGGGACCACTTCGGTGGGAAGGTAACAGCGTTCCGTGTGCTCCAGTGTCTAGTCATGCCTGCCACATGACCACGGAAATGTCTGCAGAAGCAGACAGCGCTGGCTCTTCGGCTTAGAAACAGAGATGAGCACTGCACCCTAGAGTCGGATACGACTGGCTTTTGAGCAAGGGAAACCTTTACCTTTACCTTTACCTTTTCCTTTACTATAAATGGCTGTTTAGAAATAAGCTCATTTAGTTCATTCCCAAGTAAGAGTTACAGAACTGCAGACTAAAAATATTTCTCTGTTCCTAAATATATATTTAGTATGTTTCACCTCTGCTGAAGTGCACTAAATAAAAACCAATTGCTGGAGTACCACCAACAAAGTGTTTGGTTAGGAAATGTAATTTTTTTTGTTATTGATTTTTATTTGATTACTAGCTTCAGTAAATACAAACCTTACTGCTAATAAAAGCAAATAAAATATACCAGGGATAAAGGGTACAAATGAGCATCAGTTAAATTCTACTTCCTCTACTCTTACACAGTGTACCAGCTGAGGATACTTTGCAAAAATATCATCATGATCCAGGACAAGATAATTAGGATTTTAACTTGACAAAACTGCCAGAGAGGGCATATAATGATCCCGAGCAGGTCATCTCCACTTACTTGAATGAACTCCAGCTAAGCTGGGTTATTTCTAGGGCAATCTAAGGTAACACAGCTGTACCAATGTTATCATTGGCAGAGCCAGAAATAAATCAGAAATTCTCATATAGCCATTCTCTACTTCTGAAGTTTTAAAGATACACCAAATCGCTTACGCTACTTGGGGAACCAAGTAACGTCGTTATGTGAGGGTCTACTGTAATGCAATGCCCACTGAGGTTGGCGGACTCCACATCAAAAATGAAAGAAATGATAATCAATTCCTGTGGGGCTGGGAATGGGACAGCACAGTGATGTAATACATGTTACCCATTAACTCAGTGTCATTTCTTTTAAAACACTAGCCAGATGATGTCAACTTCTTTAGAATTCTGGGACTGAAAAAGCTTTTTGATTACAAAATTTAACAGGTCTTGCCAGTAAGAGTAGAAAACACTAGGTTAGACTGAGTCAATGATCTGATTCAGTATAAGGCAGCTTTGCATGTCAAACATTAGATTTGCCATACCTAAAGTACCAGTAAGACCTTTATCATCTGGCCTTATTTGCATTAAGAGTCTTAAATGTGCCTACTCTAGTACCAGCAAAAATCTGACCGCTTTTTTCATTCTATCAGACTCTCAGCTGACCTTTACTTCTCTTAGATATTATTTGTACATGCATCTGTAAAGTTAAATCAGGAAACTCCAAGAATGCAATACCAAGAGAGCTTTATGTAAATTAAACTGGATTTCACCCAATATTTTGTTCTTGCTGGTTTATACATGTTCTCTGAGAATTTTTCATGTGTGCTTCATTTCTAAAAAAATTATTATTTATGCACAGAACAGAGTAAGAAAACATAGTGTTTACTTTAATGTAGGAGCACTGCTCTGTTACAACAAATTGTGTATATAGAACCTGATTAGAAAGGCACACAAGTGCCATGCTGAACCATATTCTAAAGTGCTCTCTGCTCATTTATCCCTGTGCAGACTTTTAAAAACAAAGGCAGATCTGCACAATCGAAATTAGCCCCATTTCCTCAAAGCCTCCTTCAAAACTTTGATCAGAGAATAAACAAAAGAAAATAAAAAGACAAAAATGTTATGGCAACTAAAAATACTAAGTGCTGTATTTTGATGTTAGCTTTCGTGGATCAAGTCCACTTTGTCAGACATAAAAGTGAGACTTCATGGCATCAGTTTATACACATCAGCTACAGAGGCACACAATGGTTGGTTCCTTTTCCTGGAGATCTTGCACTTCATGGACAAATTACCACTCATCATGCTGGCTATGTTATTGGTATTATAAACATCTGCAGAGCTGGAATCATGGTAAACATTTCATTGCAGTGAAAAAGCAGTCCCTGTGGCTCGATTACCAAGATCTACTTCTGGAACATCCACAGACTTGGGCATGGCCAATGAGACCTTCTGTTTGATTTTCCTTACACAATCAACACTATTCATACAAAAAAAAAACCTGTTGAGGGATTCTTAAAGAAGTCCCAGGCATCAAATTGGGCTCTTATTTAGCTATGCTGCTTGTGATCTGCACACTAAGAAATAATACACTTAAGTTCTGAAATTACTTGCCCACCATAATTTGTTTAAGTAACCATTCCTCTAAAATAATATTTAGAAACAACATGTTCCCCCTTTAATTCACTTGGAGTAATCCTCACTTACTATGGGTGACAAATTACAAATTACAAAACTGTGTATGCCTGATTTAATACAGATCATTAATCCTTCCCGTTGTATGGGCACCATTGCTAAGCGCAGGCTGCCTTTCAAATTTACCAACTTCTACAATAAAAAATCTTGAATTACCTTATTTTAGGACTAAATCGATTTTTGTAAGCCATGCATTTAATTACTATTTCAAGAAGGCCCATTCTCACCGAAAGACAACTGAAAGCACTCAATAATTACTTTAAAATAGGTGAGCCACAATGTGACTATCATTCCTGTCCTTTTCTTTATATATTAATATCAATAAAATTACATAGAATTTAGTGCACTTTCTGGGCGGTTCACAGTGTAATCACCATTTCCCCCCCCCAACATGCTGGGTACTCATTTTACTGACCACAAAAAGATGGAAGGGTGAGTCAACCTTGATCCCTGGTCAGGATTGGACTCACAATGCTTTGGTCTTGGCTTTGCCCTTTGAGCACCATCAGGATCAAACTCACAACATCAGCAGCAGTTTTGGGTTGCAGTACAGCAGTTTAACCACTACACAACAAGAGGTCTTTGTGCAGCATTAACTCTTGTTTTTGTAGCATTTTTGTGTCTCAGTTATTTATAGAAATCTGCTAGTTTTATCTGTAATTAATAACCTGACAAGGTGGAATTCCCATTGCACAGACATACAGCAAAATTCCCACTAATATCAGGAAAGATGCATTTGTACCATTCATTTGTTAGGCTATCACAAAAAAGAATTAAGGCAGGAATGGAGAACCTTGTTGATCACTAGATGCTGCTTCATCTCCTACCATTTACCAAAACCAATCATCAACAGTGATGGTAGTTCAACAACCGGGGAGGGGAGGATTCCCTACCTAAATTTAAAACATAGGTGTTTGAGATGGAATTAAAGCTATTGTACTTTCAGTAAAGAATACAGCCCAAAAGGAACACTGATTTTAGTATGACTTTCAATTTTCCTTCCCCTCCTCTTCATTATCATCATCATTAACATCATCATCATCTCACACATATCTAAACAGTTCCTTCAAAGATACCAGAAGATTGTTATTCATAAAGGTAAATGAATGGGCAAGAACTCTTGAATAAGCTACACCACAGGGTAAGAGATCCCACAGGGAAAATTAATGACAAAAAGGATTTCCACATGTAAACTGATTCTAAAGATCTTTGCTTTGTTTCAGTCTCATTAAACAAAATACTCTTTGCTTAGGGGTTCTTCATATGTCTTTCTAAGAAGGATTAATTTATACATTACATTAAAAAAGGAAAAAGCAAAAGCAAAAAATGAATCCTGCACTGCATCTTATCTTTTAACCTTTGTGAAAGTCACATTCTCCTCTAACTCCCCTTCTTCTATGTAACATAGAAACTGATCAACAGGTGAGGCTGAAAACAAGGAATGTACAGTATTCACATTTTATCTGTACACTGAGGCTTCTGTTACACATTTCTTAACTTCACATTTTTAAAAATGGGAATTCACCGCCTCAAGATATCACTGGATAGCAGCAGAGTATTGAATCAATCAGTAAATAGAAAGTGGTACTTTTCAAAAATCCACACCTATCTTCATATGCTATTGTATTATATAAATGTTCAGTATCGTCAGTGTAGATTTGAGACCTTGCTTGGGAATGAAATCTTTTCCTTCCATGTCTAGGCCAGATATGAAACTGACAAAATGAAGGAACCTTTTGGTGAGTTCATTCTGCAGTTCATTTCGCCTGAGAAAGATTAGCCGTCAACACAAAGTCGCCGTTACCTAGTTACACCTGATTGCGGTTCAAAAATACCATAATCTTTGAAGAGGCTCTTTCTGTGTAAGAACGGCGACTGAAAAGTGTAAAGTTATAAACAGAAACTGAAATGTTTGTATGCAAGATCAATTTCTGGGGACAAAGTAGAAACAGTCAAGCACACAGCATTTTTTCAAAATCTCTTTCCTTCCCAGGCACAAAATCAGGGCAAAATGTAATCGGAGCACAACCAATTTAAAATATTTAGCGCTGGATGCGAATTTGGTTTTAGAATCTGTACAGTATCTCCGAAACCACAACCTAAACTGGGAAGATTTGGATAAATTCAATGTTTGATTGAAGTGAAGGAAATTATTCCAAAATGAACCTGGGTCCTCCCAAATCTCTGCAGTGACTTCAGAAGCACACAGGAAGCATGTTATACATACATTTTCCTTCATGATCTCCAATAAGGAGATGCCTAGGGTGGAGGGAGAGGGGAGAGGAAGAGGGCGACGGTATCTTCCAACCAAGAAAATAATTTTGCCATAGCTGTGGCTTTCTATTTCCAATCATAGTATTTTGGGAGGGAGGGAGGCATAAAGAGATCCCTTCTAAAAGCACCACCAACTGCTCAATATGACATATACATATTCTACAAGAGGTACAGTAAATGTCTGGTCTTCCAGATATTGCTAGGTTGCTTCTGTAAGCATTCTTTACCAAGATCTATGCTGCTCTAACTAACACTGGGAAGGTCATATATTCCCTACCCTGGAATGGTGTTTGTTTTTTGTTTTGTTTTTACTATTTGTATATACTGTATTTGCAGGCATGTAACACGCACGCGCACACACACATACACCGGTAAAACTGAGTGCCTCTTATACACAGGTAACAGCCCTCCACTGCACCGGCGGACGCTGCTGACCGCTAGGAGTGGGTAAAGGGCAGCAGGGCCGACATCAGAAATTTCCAGACCCAGTACACGCCCCCCCAAAAAAACATTTTGGCCATGTCCCTGGGGTTTCCTGTGCATGCGTCGTTTGTTTGCGCATGCGCAAATCAGTGGTTTCCCTGTGGTGCCACGCCCCCGTGGTTTCCTGCACATATGTTGCTTGTTTGCACATGCTCAGATTAGTGTTTTCCCAGCGGCGCCGGGAGCCCGTCATCTCTGGGCCCAGGGCGGGAGTCCTGATGGTCTCCCCCCCCCCCCCGGATGGTGGCCCTGAAGGGCAGCTTCCAAAGGAACAATCTTGCCCGGCCCTCACCACCTCCCAATGACAAGCGGCTTTCAGCCTCGGCTGCCTTGGCGGGTGAAGCAGGCTCCTCTACCAACCTGTTTTCCCCGCCCTCCATGGCTACAGGCTTTCAGCCACAGTGGTCTTGGTGAGGAAAGCAAGATGGCAAAGGAGACTGCTTCCCTTGCCAAGGCTGAAAACCTGTAGCCAGGGAGGGGGGCTAGGTGCGGGAAGCAGTCTCCTTTGCCAGCCTGTTTCCCCTGCCCTCCATGGCTATGGGATTTCAGCCTTGGCAAAGGGAGCAGTCTCCTTTGCCTTTCTGCTTCCTCCCCGACACCATCGTGCCTGCCTGAATGCCCATTAGGCATCAGAAAATGTAGGAAACGATGTAAAACCTGTAGGTTTTACTTCCTTGCTTGCTAAAATTAAAATCCTTTAAAATAGACATACAGTTGGCTTGCCAACAGCTAAGGCCCTTTTGTTTGTTTGGAATGGATTTCCAGAGAACATTATTCATACTCATTTCATCCCTGAGATAGAGCCATCCAGTTCTTTAACCCCTACGTTCTGTAAGAGTAACATCAGAATTTGTCCATCTGCAAAGGTTGAGTGGGTGTTCTTCAAAGATGCAATTCTAGTAACAAAGTATGTATATGGATACTTAGTGATTGTAAATAACTGCATAGAGTCAATCCTGTTTCCTTTCTAGCTGGTTAAGAAATTTGGAGCCAGCATTAGAAACATGGACTCCTTTTTTTACTATCTACACAGCACAACAATGATTTTGCTACTGGGAATAACACATGTGATTTACATGATATCGAGTGTGCTGATTCCAAAGATGAACTCAGAATTTGCCTTTCTTCTACAGTTTTTAAGGTGTGCTATAGCAGTTCAAATGGTCAGTAATTGGGTAATGTATTTTTACATGAGAACATTATAATAGTGGCAGCTACCACTATGCCTGCTGCTGTTTCAGATGAATCATGTCCCCTGGTGGCTTACATGTTCCAGCAGCGGCCAGTCTTGTCGGGGCAATTCAGTGAGCTGACATCAGAAATAGGTATATAACGCAAGATAGACCAAGGGCTTGTCTCTAGTGCCAAACAATCTTATTGCATAGTACAGCTAGGCCATAGTGAGTCTGTTTTGAGCTAAAGATGAGTAGGCACAACTGTGTTAATAAACTGGACAATTTTTGCTACATTTGTGGTAAATACACCCCGCGTGATCAACACAAGAACCTAACAAAGAGGGTGAGATTTGGTAACTTAAGATCTTGACATCCTAGGCAGATTCGGACTTCAGATTTGGAATCAGCACACTTGGTTTAGTATAGGACACATGGATTAGACCATGTAGCAGACAATATTTTTTGTGTGATGCAATGTATTGGAGAAATGGTATCCTGGTTGATAAGGTTGGAATGTGTCCCGTTGAAAAGTATAAAGTTTGTAGGCCCTTTTAGTTTTGAAAAGAAACTATTAAAGCAAAATGTGTTGGAGATTAATAATGTCATGCATGGAGTGAAGAATTAGGATAGCAAATGTATTTTTTCTTCTCACTGCTGTAGAGCAAACTTGGCTTCATCCAGTACAACAGATGGGGGTGGGGGCTGGGCGAGATGTTTTTACACCATCGCAGGACCTATCCTTACATCTTTGAGTCACACTATTCCCAGAATACTCTGGTAGCTGGAGTACGCTAGGAATTATTCACCCACCTCAAAAATAATTTTCCAAACTCTGTTTTGAAAACGGAGCTAGGCAAATGGATGGAGGATATTGATGGCTGTTGGTTATAACAGTTATAATAAGCTTTTCATTTTCAGAGACAGCATTTGATACATCAATGCTAAAGGGTTGTTATCTAATAGCCCTGCTTCTGAGTTTCCTAGAGACACATAATGGGATCACATTGAGGATCAAGATTTTGGACTGTGTGGATTCGCTTATCTGCAGGGCTGTTCTTACTTGTACATTTTTAAATTCAGTTAAGAGAACGTACAGTGCAAAACTTTAGCTTTCTGATGAAATTGCTACCTTCCTGAAAACAAAACATTTTCTTCCAGTAAAAACTCTGCATACAAGTTATAGGGAGTGAAACAGTTGAGAAGTGCACAGATATTGAGCTGGACCTAAGCTATAAACAAAGTTCAAATATTTTAAGGCTCGGTATATATGTGCATGATGGTATTCTTTTGAAATATTTAAGTCTGCTGCCTAGAAATCTCAGTACTAGAAATTAACAATTCATGTAGTAGATGCTAAAGGACAACCATGTTTGCTACAATGGTAAATATGCTCAAATGATAAAATTGTGATGGAGGCATGATTAGCAGAGGAACAGTGGGTGCACAAACTTTTTCACACTGCCACTGTTCTACTCAAATATCAACCATGGCAATCTTCTTTCAGCTTGGCTTATTTCTGGCGATGTAAACTAGCTGGGAGGAAATGAGCCAAAGATGGCAGCAAAGTAAATAGGTATACAATATTGACAGATGAAGGATTAGTAACTGACTTGCCCGATTCTTCCTGGCAAATCTGTTGTCATCCTTGTGTGTGACTGGCACAACAAAGTCAAATATAAAACTGGGAACTCTTCCTTTGATTTCTAATGTGAATTTGTAACCCTAACTAGCATGGTGATTACCTTTGGACTCTGCTCAAGAAATACAACATGGTTGACACAGCCTAACTCTTGCTCTTTACAGGATAACATCCCTTTTTTTTCCTCTTCTAAACAACAGCTTGGATTGACTTTGAATTACCAACTGATTCAGATGACCATCCTAGGAAGATCTATGCATGATGTGGTCAATATTTTGTTTTACCTTATTCAATTTTATGTAGATGCTGGCAAGCCTGATATGTGAAATATAGTGAAAAGGGATACAATTTGCTCCCTTCTCATAAATATCACAAACAAACCTCACTTGTGTTTCCCTGGAGAGCACTGCTTCATAGTGAGAACTGAAAATTGTTTTCCAATATGGATTATTATATTTCTGAGCTTGCAAAATATTTAATAGCATGTCTGACACCTATTTATGATTTAACCCTATAATCAAGTGAAATTGCAAATATGAAGTGAGGATAAAGACAATATAACAATATATAAAAGGATTAGAGTCCCTGAAAGAATAAAATATAAGGCATAGTTAAAGTAATCAGTATTTCACTAGGCTGAAAATAATTTTTATAAATGGTTAGTTATAAACCTGAAAAAAGAGTCCTGAACTCCCCATGGCAGCACTAAGGAAGGGAAAAGGAGGGGGCCTCAAAAGTACAAAGTTTATTACTACTGCACATCTATACAGCACTCATTTAGTGCTTATTTGAATCCTGTAGAAGGTAGGTCTAGGACCATGATGGCAAACCTCGGCACTCATCATGCAATAAACCCATTCGTGTGGATTCACAGAGACCTGGGCTTCTGGGAATTGCAGTCCAAGAACATCTGGGGTGCCAAGGTTCACCATCATTGCACTGATGGAGAAGCTTGGCAATCCAGCTGTTCTTGAACTTCAATTCCCAGAAGCCGTGATCAGCAAGGAGTGCTGACTTAGGCTTTTGGGAATTGAAGTCCAAGAACACCTGGGGTGCCAAGGTTCACCATAATTGGTCTAGGAACTGAAGAGCCTCTTACACTGTTCAAACCAGTTGTCAATGGAGTGATAAAATATTTCTGTCAATACAAAAACTAAAAGACATCACAAGTCTCACTGGTGCGTGTGAATCTGTTTGATAAATTGCATGGCATAGTTCTGCAATGAGAGGTAGGGAGTTAATTTCTCATATCTGCTTTTCTTCTCATGTATAACCACAATTTAACTGTCTCCATCTCATTTCTAGCAAGCAAGAAGAAGAAGTCAAGAAGGGACTTCATTTAGCGTATCTAAGTCTTGGCAGACTTATATCTGAAGACACCTTACTTATCAGTACATGCTGTTTAGTTTGTCTTTTCCAACTAACCATGGACTTCTGTCTATAACTTGGGCCTCTGCAACAAAGATTTTAGAATCTAGAACAGGGGTTCTCAACCTACAGCCCAGGGGCCAAATGCAGCCCATGACACTATTTCATGTGGCCCTCCATCACCTCTGCCACACCCGGAAGTGCCATATGTGGCAGGCATGGGGAAATGGCTGTCCACCTCCCGAAGCTCTCTGAGGGAGTGTGATCTGGTCCTTGGCTTGAAAAGGTCAAGAACCCCCACTCTAGAATAAGGAAAATCATGCAAATGATGGTAGTGATTTATGCCAATTAATAAAAATGACAGTCATGTGCTGGGTGTGAAACAGGCGCATGCAGGTGCAAATGGAATCTATACTTGTGATTTCACTGAAATCATGAAGTAGTAATTAGCTGCAATTTGCCACAATAGTGTATATACTTTCACTTACTGGATTTTGATCTGACATTTAGAGATTATTTTTAAAAATCATTATTGCTTGTATATGTATAAAAATATAAGTACTGTACTGTAAATATTTGGTTGAAGTAGCTTTCTTTTATGGCATTGTGTCTCCTGGAAAAACCAGTGTCTTCCAAAGCAGCAACCATTTTTTGTTTTACCTACAACTGATGACGACCTTTTAAAGTCAGAAATCACTGTGAAGTTTCTATTTTCTGGAATAACACAATTGTGCTACTTTAGGGATTTTCTTCAGTAAACATTGCTGAATGACCACAGTTAAAGATGCAGAGCTGAGCTACAATAAAGTTTCTTTCTTGTGTCAAATTTCGTTCTGTGATTAACCATAATCTCTGCTCACCTCCCTCTATAGAGAGAATTATACTTAATGGAAGGGATAATTCTAAAGGAGACAATACAACATAAAGCTTTATCCTGCTATGAGCAGCCTTTTTCAATTTAGTCAATGAGGCTTAGCATCAGACGGAAATGGAAAAATATTTCCCAGCAGTAAGAACAGCATACAAACATACTCCTACTTAGATATTACTTATGCAACTTAGAAGACCATACACATTTTTTCTTCTATACAATCCACAGGAGAGAATAATGGGATAAATACTGAAAGTCCAGGATTCTTCACCCGCTCTACAGTGTTGATACTGGAAACATCTTAGGTCAGATTATATAAGTACAACCATTTGATCTTGCCTTATATGCCTCATGAGAAATCTGTACATGAGTCTAGAAGCAACAGTTAGGACAGAATATGGAATGACGGAGGGGTTTGAAATAGGAAAAGGAGTAAGACAAGGCTACATTTTATTACCCTGCTTATTCAACTTATACACAGAACACATAGTGCGCAATGCAGGGATGGAGGAATCACAATATGGGATCAAAATTGCTGGGAGAAACCAACAATTTGAGATATGCAGATGATACCACCCTAATGGCAGAAAGTGAGGAAGGCCTAAAGAAGCTCCTGATCAGGTTGAAAGAAGAGAGTGCAAAAGTTGTCTTGAGACTCAACATCAAGAAAACCAAGATAATGGCAACAGGCCCTATCAGTCCCTGGAAAATAGATGTGGAAGAAGTAGAAGCAGTGACAGATTTTACTTTCCTAGGATCAAAGATCACTGCAGATGGTGACAGCAGCCATGAAATAAAAAGGCGACTGATTCTTGGGAGACAAGCTATGAGAAACCTGGGGAACATAGTGAAAAGTAGCAACATCACCTTGCAAACAAAAATTCGCATAGTCAAAGCAATGGTATTCCCGGTGGTAATGTATGGTTGTGAGAGCTGGACCATTAAGAAAACTGAAGAATAGATGCCTTTGAAATGTGGTGTTGGAGGAGAGTTTTGAGAGTCCCCTGACTGCTCTTTGGAAGGTCAAATAGTAAGGATGAGGTTGAAGTACTTTGGACATCAAATGAGAAGAGAGGATTCACTTGAGAAAGCTTTGATGCTCGGAAAGGTAGAGGGCAAAAGAAGAAGGGGGCGGCCAAAGATGAGATGGCTAGATGATATTGTAGACACAATGGGCACAGAGCTGGGTGGGTTGAGGAGGATGGTGGAGGACAGAGGTGCCTGGAGATCAATGGTCCATGGGGTCGCAAAGGGTCGGAATCGACTGTGCGACTGAACAACAATAACTGCAACATATCTTAATGGGACAACCAAAGGTGTTTTAGAAATTTTCATATTTTTTTTTCATTTTCATTTCACTTTTATTTGTATACCGCTTTATTCGGCCCGAAGGCAACTCAAAGCGGTTTACACTGGAGCAAAAAGCAAAACATGAAACATACAATTCAAAATATACAAAAGAATGCAATAAACATAAATTAGTTAAAGTTAAAGACAAGAAAAATACAATAAAAATTAATTCAAGATATGAACAACAAAGCCCGGACAGGGCACAAGAAAAGAGACCTCAAATTGCTATCGCAAGTGGCTCCAGTCTCCGGATTCAGGAAGAGGGAGGGTCCTCGGTGTGCAGCGGCTTTATCACCCCTCCTGCCAAGCATGACTCGGAGGGGGGCGGGGGCAGGTGTAGGTGGCTCCAATCCCTGGGGCGATGGATAGGCACCGGGGAGAGCAGTGAGTCCTCCGTGCGGCGGCGGCTTTATCACCTCTCCAGCCAGGCATGGCTTGGAGGGGGGCGGTGGCAGGCGCAGGTGGCTCTCATCCTGGGGCAATGGAGAGGCTCCGGGGAGAGTGGGGAGTCCTCCATGCGGCGGTGGCGGCTTTATCACTCCTTCAGCCAGGCATTGCTCGCAGGGGGTGGCGGTGGCAGCGGGCGCAGGTGGCTCTCATCCCCGGGGCGATGGAGAGGCACCGGGGAGAGTGGGGAAACCTCCATGCGGCGGCTTCTTTATAGCAAGATGGCATCTAATTCAGTTAACCTGGACAGAATAGCTCTTTAATTCAACCACTGTGCTGCCCTCCCTTTTATGGTCAAAGATGTACACTGTCAAAGGTTTGCCCTTTTGCAGGTAAGAATAGCAACTTGTTTCACTACACTGATACATAAACTTTAGCCTAGTCACTTCCTTCAGGCATTGGACAGTTGCCTGTGATAAGAAATGTCTCCCAAACAACAGAGTGTTTCTTCTCCCTCATTCCAATTCATTTGATTAATTAATGTTCATCCACAGAACTCTGCACTGGATTTTCTTGGCACAATGCCACCTCTTTTGTATTATTGCCAAGCACCCATACATTAGGGTAGGTTCAGCTGTGCAACATCTATTTATTAAGTTCTATCCCCTCCTCTTTTTTAAAATGAAAACCTCAAGGTGTCTAAAAATGGAATAAAATGGGATAAAATGTAAATAAAAGAAAAACGAAGCATAAAAAAAGAAAACAATTAGCCAAGGATATGAAGAATGCAATAAATAAACATAAACCAGAAAACAGAGAATTAAACACTCAAGTATACATTCTAAATTGTACCTGCTATGTACCTGTTACTACACAATTGCAAATGCTATAGCCTCCTTGTTCTCCCTTAGTAGTAGTCATCCTATATAGAATTCAAAATAGTAAAAAAATTCCATCAAATTTCAAAAATGGGATATGGTGGACCACTGCCTAATGACCCGTTCGACTAACGACATTTTCGATTAGCGACGCGTAGTTAGTGTCAAAGTCACCATTTGCACAATGACGTTTTTAGCATCGTTATGCGAAAACATCTTTAATCAAGGTCTTCCCATAGGAAGCTGCTTTTTAGCGTCATTGTGCGAAAACATCATTAATCGAGGTTTTCCCATAGGAAGCCGCTTTTAGCGTCATTGTGCGGGAACTCGCGATTAATGATGATTCGCGATTAACGATGCTACTCATGGAACCAAGCTTTGTCGTTAATCGAGGGTCTACTGTAAATGTTTACAGAAGAAAAGCTGAAGAACACAACATAGATTTTTTACACATTTCTAATTTGTATAATCACATTTCTAAATTTTTTTATTATATCTGGGTTGATTAAATCTTTGTCCTAAACTATGTTGGAACAGAAAGTCAATTTACTGTATTTTGATTTGACAGTCTTATTGGCAACTCATTTGATTGGATTGGATTGGATTGAACAAGATTCACAATCAGAGTGCAGTATTCCTGTCTCCAGCAATCTTTTAGCCCTTGTAAAAATCACAAAAGTCAAAGAAGTTACTTTTTTTTACTACAATTTTCAAAATCTCACATCTAGCATTCCTATTGGCTATGATGCCTCGGGGTTCTGAGAACAATAATTGAAAAAAACATAACTGTCCCAAGCTGTGTCAACTGTTAGATATGTTCTAGGCATTCTTAAAAATGCCTACAATATTTTTCAAGCTTATACATGTCTAATTTTAGTGCATAAAACGAGCACACAAACGTATGCATACACCAACAAGTATGCATACAATCTCTTGTAGAATATGAAAAAATAATATCAACCATTTCAATGTTACATCAACTTACAGAAAATATACAAGATGAAAAAACTACACTTCCACTCAGGTAAGTTTTAAGAATCTTATTATATTCTCCATACAGTAAAACCCCTACTCACGTAAAAAGTCCGTTCCATAGGCGTTTATGTAAAATTATTTTTTATGTAACTCGAAGAAAACCCATAGGAAAAATGATTTTTACGTAACTCAAAGCAAACTGATAGGAAAAATGAATTTTTTAATGTACATTGAAGCAAACGCATAGGGAAATGAATTTTTACATAAATTGAAGCAAACCCATAGGGAAAATGATTTTTTAACGTAACTCAGAGCAAACCCATAGGAAATTGTGTTATGTAAATTGAGACATTTAAGTAAATCGGGACATAGTTTTAGCACAAAATCATTACATAAATCGAATTTTACGTAATTCGAGGCATACGTAAGCCAGGGTTTTATTGTACTTCCATTGATGCATATATCTATAGAAGAATGCTGTGTGTCATATCATGGCTTCTCATTTCTTGTCAGTTAATGTGTACAAGTGACAACAAGTATCCCCTTTTTATAATTTTCTATGTTTCTGATTATACTGGTAAATCTGCATTTGTATATTTTAATCCTTTGTTAAAACGCAACTGTATGCAAGTAATATGAACTGCATTCAGATCGTTAAAAGGTTAAAATACTAAACACTTTGGAGACTATCCAAAGTGAAATCACACCTAAGTGTTGATGTCCATGCAATAAAAATTCAGTGTTGTAATTATACTCTTCCTATTTCCCCAAAGAGAATTAGCAGTCATAACTATAACATTTCTCAGCCAATTATATTATTGCTGCAAAAAGCCAAATAGGGACAGCAGCCAATCATTGTGCCAGATCACTGCCTTTTGATGGATACTTTATAATTAGGCTAGAATTCAAATGTGAAAAATGTAACAGTAATCTTTTTAAAAATAGTAATTAAATTATTTTTCACAATGAAGAACATGCTTGGTTAAACATGTAGTAATCTAACTAAATTAAAGAATACCTTCTTCACTTCCAAATAACAATCAGGTAACAGGCCTTAAAACCTTTTCTTTATAATAGTGTAGCATACTATGCCAAAATAAATTGCTTGCCAGCATTCCATAGAGCTACCCAACTTCAAGACAGTAAGGCCTATAACTGTAATCCCAGCAACCTTAAACCCATACTGATTGGTCCAATTTCCTCCATAATCATCAGCAACTTTCTCTGTATGCTAATAAAGCCTTTTATTTGTGCAACACATGTAGCCCATGTTCTTAGAAGATGAAACACCATACCTCAGCAAAACAGTGGATGTATATTTACAAGCTAATTAGCTACTTGTTGAGTATTCTGTGTCAATGAAAAAAATATACTTTCCTCACAGATCATTATTTTCCATCTTTGTCATATTAAACATCAAATAATAAAGGGAAATTAATTCTAGTTAGCCACATGTAGAGACAAAATGCTGTTTTCTCTTCATTATCAATAGAGCTTTGTGCCTACAACACAGTACAGGCTTCAATAGCCAGCCTGATCAGATATTTGTCAGTACAGACTTGGGTAGCCTTCATTTATTATATCCATTCAAAATACAATGACTGCATCCTTGCTAATATATGCAAAGAATGTAAGCAATTAACCCTCTGAAACATTACAGAGACAATCTAACTATATTAGAAGAGATCCATACAATCTACACGTCTCCTTACAGGAAAAACAACACTCAGAATATGTGCACATGTACACACACACATACAAAAGACATACTAGAAATACAATGATGCCTTTGTAAAAAAAAAAAAATACCAGATGGATTTTTACACCAATCATTACTGAAAACCTGCAATTGTAGTCCACATATCAAAACTGTTTCTAGCAGAAACCTCATGACAGCTCAAGAGATAATGTTGTTGATTAACAATTGTCTTCCCTCCCTGAAATGTGTGTATTGACCAAATCCTGGACAGCTCAATAGTTTAGGAATCTGGCTGCAGAGCCAAAGATGGGAGTTTGATTCCCTAAGTATGTGCTCCTTGACAGGAGCTGGACTCAATGATCCACAGAGTCTCTTCCAGCTCTGAAATTCTAAGATTTTATTATTATTTATATCACAGGTGTACAGTCCACCAGATCTTCAGACTAAAGTTTAAAAATCCGTAGGTTTGGACCTAAGAGTCAGTGAGATATCACCTGTTAACGTGGCTGGTACCTAGTGGTGCTACCCTCTGCAACTGTTCTATCATGGTCTTATCAATACACTTATCAATTACACTCAGATATTTCCCCCAACCCTTTTGGGACTGCTCCCAGTGCTTCTATCACTACTGGTTGTTATTGTTTTTCCATGTCTAGGCCAGACATGAAACTGCCAAACTGAAGACACATTTTGGTAAATTCAATCTGCAGCTCCTTTCACCTGACCTAGTGTGAGAAAGATTAGCTGGCAACACAAGGTTGCCGTTACCTGGGTACACCTGATTGTGGTTCAAAAATACCACAATCTTCGAGGAGGCTCTTTTTGTGTACCCTACTGGTATCACTGTTGCTCTTTTCTCCCAGAGATGCTGTTCTTCAGTTCTTGAATCCTGATATCTTATTATCTTTTCAACCTATTTTTCTTCCACCAGATTGTCTCCTGGGATTGCCACATCAATAAGCTTAACCAATTTTTTCTAAACCATAATAATGTCTGGAGAGTTGTGTTCGAGCTTCTTATTAGTTTGGATCTTAAAGTCCCACAATATCTTATCGTTGTACCCTCCTTTTCAACCAACTTTTTAGGTTTGTGTTCCCACCAGTACTTCCAACTATGATATTCCATAATTCCTTCTCCTCCATCATCATCATCATCAAGAACAACAAAGGATGAACAAAAAACAGAAAAATAGACTACTAATAGAAATTGGTCAGGATATTAATGTGTTATTATGCTCATGTAACTCCTGCTATGCAAGTAGTTATACTTTCTGCAGGACAATGCCTAAAGTGCCTCTCTGCAAGCAGTTTTTCCACCTCTGAAAATTGCACACACAACTGTACTTTCTGTGTGCATATATTTAAGTGTAATCTCTAACAGCATTCATAAGCACGTGGCATAACAGGGATGGCAGGCTTAAAATTCTTCTGCTGCATCACTGCTTGTACATTGGTGAAATCAGTGGGAGTTATGTGCACGGATATTTATGCTACACAAATACAATCTTGGCCAAGAAAATCAACTAAACTCTTATCTCTGCTTGAGTCAGACACCTCTTCTGACTGAGGTACAATGAAATTAAAGAGAACAGAAATCAAAAACAGAAGGGGGGAGACAAAAGCTCTTCACAAACCTGTTGCTGTGGATACTGCATTCCTCCCATGGAACCTGGAGTCCGGGCCTGCATACCCATTGGAAAGCGCTGTGGTCCTGATGGAGATCCATACGACTGCCCTGGATACGGACTGGTTGCTTGTGACTGGGCATGAGGGCTGTTGCCCACTGCAAACAGCTGAGGTCTTTTCATCACCATTGGATCCATTGGGTTGCCCTATTGATCAGAAAAATTATTAAAATAGACTTCTAAATATACTGTGTGAAGAATTTAGAAAACCACCTTGGATGATATATTTTTAGAGTACCTTCATTCAAAAATGAAACTAGATTGTTTTTTTTAAAAAATACTTCACCACACAAAAATTACAGCATGATTTCAGCTAATACATTATAGCCATGGTTCAAAAGAAGGTATGCTCACAAGACTCCACTGCCAGTAACATAATTGATGAAGCTCTTCAAGAACACATTTGGCAATGGGAAAAGCCAATTTCCATGCTTGGTTTCTACCCTGCTATATTACGGCCCATAAATTTCATTTGCCCCTGTCTTTCAGGCCATTTAAAGTGTTGAAATTTTGCATTTCAAGTCAGTAAATGAGTTATAAACTGCTCTTCACATGTAGAGAGTCTTCTGATTATTTATTTACTTTGCTTGGTTTCAGAAAAGAATAAATCGGACAGATTTTTCCTGCCAACATATATAAGATATTCATAGCACCTCTCCGGTAATATTACTTATTACGCGGTAGGAAATACAAACTATCTTAACTTCATATGCAGTAAAACATTCCTTTCCTAGCCACTTGCTGGCTGTTTAGAAATCTGGCATCAACACTGTTCAAAGAAAAACAGCAACACCGCATGAGCATTTCTTGAAGTTTCTCCTCACATACTTCCCACACCAAACCCCAGCTGCATTTCAAATTAATCGAGTTCAAAAAATACTTTGGCATTTCAATGTGTGGCAACTTATTGCTGAACAAAAGTATTAAAAAAAAGAAACAACATACATAAACTTCTGAGGAATATCTTCGAATACTCCTACTCTCTCATTAACTTCTGACCCCCTCTGAAATACCTTTCATTCAGCTAGCTAACTTTTCAGCAACAAGGTGTTCAAAATCAAATGTGGCAAGTGGATCGCCCTTTTCCCTCAGAAACACTTCTGAAAGCTACAATGAATAAACAAATAGTCAGTGTTGAGAAGGTGCTTTGAACATCCACAAAGATCCTTGGGCTTCATTCCTGTGCATTTGTTTATTCAAGACCACCATCACATTTATGAGTTCAATAACCATAGCATGTCACCACCTTTTCCTTGGAAAGAGAAGAGCCTTCCAGGTTCATAGTGGAAACGGTTTGCTGTTTCTTTCATAAACAGCAATGCAGCCCAATGAGGTTGGTAGTAATCCTAACAGAAGCGTTGTACACATGAGGACAAGGTGATATATATTATCTAGGGATTTTTTTCAATTCAAAAGATATGGGATAATTTTTTTACAAGCTTACTAACAGTGGGTCATGTAAAAGTTGCAGATATGTTAGGAGGAAGATTATGACAGCTATTGTTAAATGTTTGCATATTTAGATCTGTCTTGATAGGGTGTTATTTGTGAACATTTTTGCTATCACACAGCCTTTGCTCATCACCAACCTGCTGTCAAAGCTTCTTACAACTATAATAAAGGAACACCTACTTGTAACATAGCTTGGATCTCTGAAAAACAGATAGTGGGGTTTCACTCCTGATACTGCTGATTATTATATTTTCCTCTTGTTTATACAGTAACATTCTGAATAAGGTTCAAGTAAAAAGAGGTTCTTACAAGACATCTAAAATATAAGATTGGAATTAACCAATCCAATCCTACTTGTTTATGTATTAATAAACACACATGGATTTCTCAGATTGTTAAAGAAAAGACATCAAAAGGCTATGCATGGCACAAAAATACAATTTTACATTACAACAACATTAGTTACATAATTATTTCTGTTGTACAAGCTACAATACTCCTTTTGCATTTAGTAAAGGTAAAAGTTGTCCTTGCTCGAAAGCCAGTCGTATCTGACTCTAGGGTTCAGTGCTCATCTCTGTTTATAGCCAAAGAGCCAGTGCTGTCTTCATTTGCAGACATTTATTTGGACATGCAGCAGGCATGACTAGACACCGGAGTGCACAGAACACTGTTTACCTTCCCACCAAAGTGGTACCTATTTACCTACTTGCAATGTCTTGCTTTCAAACTGCTAGGTTGGCAGGGGCTGGGACAGAGACGAGAGCTCACTCCATCATGCAGCACTCGGGTCTTGAACTGCTGATCTACCGACCTTCCAGTCATCAAGTTCAGTGTCTTAACCACTAAGCCACCACAGTCCCTTTTTTTCATTTACCTTTACATAAATAAGTCACAGACATTTAATTAAGCCAGCTTCTGATGCAACAGGATGCAGAATTAAAATCTGGTTTAGCCTTCCTATTGCACATAAACCTCAACTCAAATACATACTATGATACACAAACTGTTCTGCATATTAATTACTGCAATATCTTCAAGTAAGCCATAACTAATTAACATTCATAAATTATACAAAGGTGCAGCTCAACATGCAGACACAACCAAAATACACATCCTAGGGGGAAAATGTTCTTCAAAAGAAAGGCGAATTCACTCAACCGAGTATTTCCATCAAAAAGAACCTTTACTGTGTCTTAACCCATTTTGCAGCATCACCAATTTACTCTGTATGAGTTACCGTACATCCTACACCGTGTGGCAAACCTCTGCTCAATAATAGAAATTCCCCTTATTCACATTTCCTCTGGATCACCCATAACCCCTTTCAACATGTTCACCAGGGAGACCTTCCAATAATGGGGGCACAGAAGGGGAGAAAGCTCCTATTTCACCAGTGACTGTTGTTCTACCAGTGGACAGGCGGCATTTGATCCAATCCTATACACACAAAAATGTTAAGGGGCTGCGCTAAAATACTTCTTCCAAGGCAAATGGTGATGGTGGTGTGGACTTCAAAACAGTAAGTTGAAGCCTCTCTTCCATGCTATCCTTCCTTAATTTTGTATAAAATAAAGCCACAAATTTAAAATGTTTGCATTTTAAACATGTATGCTACACACCTATGCATTTGTATCATCTCTAAAATGCTGGATCAGAGAAACCACTTATTTTTCTGCTGTTGGCTAAACCTATTATGCCTATTCCGCAGACCAATCACAACCAAAACAAAAGAGCAACTAAATCTGTTTTTAATGATCTACGCACAAGTTGACTCTTTGCAATGCCACTGGAAGTGCAGGCAGAGGTTAAAACAACATTTAAAACCAATTACATGCATTCATCACACCCCATGGTCAAAACAATCATGCAGGCTGAGACAAAGTGACTACAGGGTTTAGTATTGCTGTCCCTTCCAGTTTTATTTTGTTTTATAAACTATAATAATGGACTCCTATGAAGCTGTATTTTGGGCTTACTTTACATTTCTATGCTTGGAACCCTATTTGAAGTTTTCAAAGTTATTTTCTGAAACCCTTCCTGTAGGTATTGCCCACAGGAGGTTTACCGTATTTATTCGAGTATAACGCACAAAATTTTATACCCAAAAAAGGACTCAAAGTTTGGGTGCGCGTTATACACGAGGACTGGGTGCGCGCCTCTTTTAAACGAGCCTCAAGGGTAGGCACGGAGCACGCCGCGGCCCTCCTCCCAGGCGGCGGCAGGCGCCCAGGTCCCGCTGCCGCCGCCGCTCACCTGCACGCACCCGCCGGAACGGTAAGGGGGAGGCGCTAACGCCAGCCACCCACGCTCCCGGGCCGCGCGACTGAAGCCGGCGCCGGGTAGGCACGGAGCACGCCGCGGCCCTCCTCCCAGGCGGCGGCAGGCGCCCAGGTCCCGCTGCCGCCGCCGCTCACCTGCACGCCCGGGAGCGCGGGTGGCTGGCGTTAGCGCCTCCCCCTTACCGTTCCGGCGGGTGCGTGCAGGTGAGCGGCGGCGGCAGCGGGACCTGGGCGCCTGCCGCCGCCTGGGAGGAGGGCCGCGGCGCGCTCCGTGCCTACCCGGCGCCGGCTTCAGTCGCGCGGCCCGGGAGCGCGGGTGGCTGGCGTTAGCGCCTCCCCCTTACCGTTCCGGCGGGTGCGTGCAGGTGAGCGGCGGCGGCAGCGGGACCTGGGCGCCTGCCGCCGCCTGGGAGGAGGGCCGCGGCGCGCTCCGTGCCTACCCGGCGCCGGCTTCAGTCGCGCGGCCCGGGAGCGTGGGTGGCTGGCGTTAGCGCCTCCCCCTTACCGTTCCGGCGGGTGCGTGCAGGTGAGCGGCGGCGGCAGCGGGACCTAGGCGCCTGCCGCCGCCGCTCACCTGCACGCACCCGCCGGAACGGTAAGGGGGAGGCGCTAACGCCAGCCACCCGCGCTCCCGGGCCGCGCGACTGAAGCCGGCGCCGGGTAGGCACGGAGCACGCCGCGGCCCTCCTCCCAGGCGGCGGCAGGCGCCCAGGTCCCGCTGCCGCCGCCGCTCACCTGCACGCACCCGCCGGAACGGTAAGGGGGAGGCGCTAACGCCAGCCACCCACGCTCCCGGGCCGCGCGACTGAAGCCGGCGCCGGGTAGGCACGGAGCACGCCGCGGCCCTCCTCCCAGGCGGCGGCAGGCGCCCAGGTCCCGCTGCCGCCGCCGCTCACCTGCACGCCCGGGAGCGCGGGTGGCTGGCGTTAGCGCCTCCCCCTTACCGTTCCGGCGGGTGCGTGCAGGTGAGCGGCGGCGGCAGCGGGACCTGGGCGCCTGCCGCCGCCTGGGAGGAGGGCCGCGGCGCGCTCCGTGCCTACCCGGCGCCGGCTTCAGTCGCGCGGCCCGGGAGCGCGGGTGGCTGGCGTTAGCGCCTCCCCCTTACCGTTCCGGCGGGTGCGTGCAGGTGAGCGGCGGCGGCAGCGGGAC
The DNA here is from genome assembly GCA_035047305.1 of Bradypodion pumilum. Lineage (NCBI taxonomy): Eukaryota > Metazoa > Chordata > Lepidosauria > Squamata > Chamaeleonidae > Bradypodion > Bradypodion pumilum. The sequence continues at coordinate 99,131,305 of JAWDJD010000001.1, forward strand.
CTGGGCGCCTGCCGCCGCCTGGGAGGAGGGCCGCGGCGCGCTCCGTGCCTACCCGGCGCCGGCTTCAGTCGCGCGGCCCGGGAGCGTGGGTGGCTGGCGTTAGCGCCTCCCCCTTACCGTTCCGGCGGGTGCGTGCAGGTGAGCGGCGGCGGCAGCGGGACCTAGGCGCCTGCCGCCGCCGCTCACCTGCACGCACCCGCCGGAACGGTAAGGGGGAGGCGCTAACGCCAGCCACCCGCGCTCCCGGGCCGCGCGACTGAAGCCGGCGCCGGGTAGGCACGGAGCACGCCGCGGCCCTCCTCCCAGGCGGCGGCAGGCGCCCAGGTCCCGCTGCCGCCGCCGCTCACCTGCACGCACCCGCCGGAACGGTAAGGGGGAGGCGCTAACGCCAGCCACCCGCGCTCCCGGGCCGCGCGACTGAAGCCGGCACCGGGTAGGCACGGAGCACGCTGCGGCCCTCCTCCCCAATTGTCGTCTAGCGCCCAGGAGCTCCACCCGCCGCTGCCCCACTGGAACGGTACGGGAACCCTCTGGGGGAGGCGCTACCGCCAGCCACCCGCGCTCCCGCGCCACGCGACTCAAGAGCCGGCAAGGGTAGGCACGTTTCTTATGTCAATTTCAATGCGTGGTGTGAAAAAAATTTTATACCGAGATTTCATGGAAAATTAGGGGTGCGCGTTATACACGAGTGCGCGTTATACTCGAATAAATACGGTATTTCTTCCTACAAAGGCTCTTTGGATGGATCAGCATCTGGTTTTAGGGAGCTTATTAAAACATTTCAACAAGATTCTGTTCTGTGGGTTTTACAGGGTATGTGTAATTTTATACAGGTAGCACTGTTTGTAGTGCTGGCTAATTTTAATGTAGTACAGAGTGGAGCTTTGCTCATGCAAAGAAGGTTTTCTGGCTATACGAGGGTGCAGCAACATCAACACGTCCAAATCTAAGAAAGTATCAAAGATGGTATTGTAGACACAATGGACACAGAGCTGGACGGGCTGAGGAGGATGGTAGAGGACAGAGGCGCTTGGAGGACAATGGTCCATAGGGTCGCAAAGGGTCGGAATCGACTGTGCGACTGAACAACAACAAAACAACATCATGCTATTCTGCTTTGCTCAGAACTCACCTGGAATGTTTCAAGCACTTCAGTTTAAGAAGGACTTTGAGAAGCTGAAAAATGTGCAGAGGTTGGCAGCCAGGTTAGGAAGTGGCCTGGAAACCAAGCCTTATAAGAAACAAATGAGGGAGCTGGGTATGTTTAGCCCGGAAAACAAAAGTCTAGAGCAGTGGTGGTGAACCTTGGGACTCCAGCTGTTCTTGGACCTCAATTATCAGAGAAGCCAAAGTCAGTACACCTGCTGATCAGGGTTTCTGGGAATTGAAGTCCAAGAACAGCTGGAGTGCCAAAGTTTGCCACTGCGTGTTTAGGGAGTGATAAGATAGGTAGAAGTAAGGTAAAGGTCTCCCTTGCTCGAAAGCCAGTCATATCTGACTCTAGGGTGCGTTGCTCATCTCTGTTTATAGCCAAACAGCCAGTGCTGCAGAACCTCCATGGTCAAATGGCAGGCATGACTAGACACCAGAGCAAACAGAATGCTGTTACCTTTCCCGCCGAAGCAGTACCTATTTATCCACTTGCAATTTCTTTCTTTCGAATTGCTAGGTTGGGAGGAGCTGGGGCAGATGATGGGAGTTCACTCTGTCATGCAGCACTCAGGTCTCAAACGGCTGATCTGCTCACCTTCCGGCATCTTAACCACCAAATTACCGCAATCCCGATGATAAGATACACACTGTCAAATATCTTAAAGGCTGCATACGGAAGACAAAGCACACACACACTCCCCGCAGCTGCATGGGGCGGGATCCAAACAAATTGATTCAAATCACAAGAAATTCAAGATTTTGACTAAAAATCGGAAAGAACTTCCTCATAGTAAGAGCACTTTGACAGTGGAATAAATTACAAAGTTGCAAAATACAAGGATACAGTAGTGTGTAATTCCAGGCCCAGATAGAAAGGAGATGGATGGGTGGCCATGCTCAAATCTTGTCCTGGGTAGCATGTTCTTCAACTCAGAATATAGTGACTTGAGCTGTGAAGACTGTTACCTAGAGGGCAGGAGCTGCTGTTTTCTTGAGGCACATGTGGGCAAAAAGCTGGATTCCCAATATTTCTATCCCAATTAATCATACTGAATAGCAATACAACGGGCCAATTTCGTGCACCTCTGTTCATTTTAGCACCCACAGAGGGCTCTCACACATTAGAACAATCAACATTGAGCTGCTTTTTGGGACACGTCTTAGACTGGAAATCCTTGGTTCTTAATTTAAAGGGGGAGATGATTTCTGTTCAGGAGGACACAGGCTTCCTCCCTCTCACTGAAGCCACGCTGTGCCAGGAAACTGCAACTGAAAATGCTTGTTGGGATGAAACTTCTGACAACCTGGACAGGGTTTAGAAACATGTTCCACTTACAGCAGTACGAAAATTTCATGGAAAACACACAGGATCATTAACACCATAAAGGGGAGGGAGTAGGAAATCATGGAAGAGATGCAACCCTTCTGACATTGGCATTCACATTGAAGAAGGGCAAGTGCCAAAATATGTGCACTTTTTAAATAAACTTACATACTAATACAGAAAAATGTATGCTGGTCATATATCCTCTGCATTTATGGCAAATTATTAATCAAGTCCCACCTGAAACAATTTGTTAAATTGATTTTAATCACTGGGCCTCTCATGTGAAGCTTTGTATAATCAGCATTTCATTTACAAAATTAATTGCCTGATTGATTCTCAAGAGGCAGTAGCTGTCATTATCCTGCTGTCATAACTTTGAGAAGGGGTGTCACAGCATGGAATTGTGACAGTCTGAAAAGCACTGCTATTTAAAACAGAGGATGGGTTTTTTTGGGCGGAGGGGGGCTTTGACAAACAAATGCGGTGATTTTAACAAAGTAGCTTTCTAGACTGAAAGAAACTTTTTGTTTTCTATTGTGTTTTTAAAATAATCCTGACCGTTTTATCTTCCACTCACTGAATTTATAAACCTACTGTTCAGCATTTCTTACTGTGAACCACTGTCAATTTCAGTCGATTAAAGTGTGGTTTTCTTAGCTGGGTATAATGAGGTTGTTGATAGATCAGGGAGTCAGTTGATCAGAGGTCAGTGTTACCTTTGCTTGTTTTGCAGATTTTTGAGCCTTCAATAATTGCACAACTTTTAAAATATTGATCGCTGGCTGACAAACTATTTCACAGTTTTAAAGCTCTAAAAGTAGAAATATGTACAATTATCAGTTCCAAGGTTTTTATTCATATCTGAGATGTACTGACTTTAGGCAGAATTACATCACTTCTTTTGTGGAAGAACGGGCATAGCCAGAAAGTGGTTCCTTGAATCACAGCTTATGAGGATTGCTTGTTCAATATGCAAATCCTGAGAAATGGAGACAATGAAAGTGCTCTGTGGCCATGCGCACTGTTGCATTGTCCTCTTGTTTCCCATGGTATTATATACTCATGCAATGATTAAATACATTTACAACGACTAGTTGAAAATAAAATAAAAGTCACTACTGTCATACACTTTCACAATAATATATGAAAACATTAACACTTTCCCTTAGTTTACACGAGGGGTGGCCAAACGTTTTGTGCTGTGGGCCTGACCATGCCCCTGGAACAGCTGAGTGGGCCAGACTAAGCCCCCTGGAAGCAGATGCATTTACGGCTGTTGTAAATGCACCCACTTCCACGTTTATGTCAGCAGCAGGCATGTTTGCCCATGCACGGGTGCATTTTACAGATGATGTAAATGCACCCACTTCCACTTTTGGGTGCAGGGGGACATGGCGATGGGCTAAATTGAATGGTGTCGGAGGCCGAGGCTCGCCTGCAGACCATAGGTTGGGAACCCCTTGTTTAAACCTTTCAACTTTTGCCAAATATGCCTAATTTCTACATTTCTCAAATACAGTTGAACCTCATACAACAATCGCCCTGTATAACAACGAAATCGCATAACAATTAGGTTTTGGGGGAAATGGCATCCCACATAAACATTTTCCCTATGGGAAAAATCATACAACAATTTTTCAATGGGAAAAACCACTTAGCAGAAAAAATCGTTGTACGATGCATCCCATTGGGGAAATCGCTATACGGTGCATGGATCATATAACAATTGTTTTGTACAACGAGCCCTGTGGAAAATATTAAAATCATGGTATGAGGTACCACTGTATAGTCCAGTTCTTCTACTGAGTATAAGAAATCTGAGGTCCTTAAACATACACTATTACGCTGCTAATTAACAAGAATGTGCCATTTGGAATTTTTAGACTACAAATTGTTCATTCTGGAGAATGAAGGGACAGACACCTAAAATTAAATTTGTCTGGGAGAAAGGTCTAACTTTGAAGGCTTTATAGCCTGGGACAGCTTAGCTCCCCCCAAACTTACTGTTCAGAAAGGAAGCTGCTATAGCACTAACTTCCCCTGAAGTATCTGAAATCTTTCTAAACTGTGTTTGCTAGGGAGAATCTACACATTAACCACTGTGGTGGCTCAGTGGTTAAGAAGCTCGTCTTGTTAGCTGGAAGGTTGGCAAGTCGGCAGTTCAAGACCCGAGTACTGAATGGTTGGCAGATCAAGACCAGAGTACCTGTCTCTGTCCCAGCTCCTGCCAACCTAGCAGATTGAAAGCAAGAAACTGCAAGTAGATAAATAGGGACCACTTAGGTGGGGAAAAGATCTTGGGAACATGAAAGGACCCTCATTCGGGCGTCCCCTGAGTGGAGTTTCTCCAGTAAAAATCCTTTCAACCCACAATAATTTCTGACAAAAAATTAAAAATCTACACATTCCTCAAGGCTGCCTGCAGAATCCAAAATTTCCAGTGGCTGACAAGAATTTCAGAATGGCAACACTTTCCTATTCACTACAAGTGCTTGAGTCCTGTATGTGCATTACACATCACTTCTTATATTGTTATACCTAACAGACTTTCTCTGCTGATTGCCTTTTAAATTACCCACTACTTAAAATGAGAGTGAATTTCATTGGTCGGTATTATACTTTGGGGAGATATGTTTGGGCTCAACCACAAAATAGTTATGCCAAAGTACTTGGAATTAAACAGCAATGGACATAAATTGGATTATATCCAAGAACAGAAAATTAACTAGTTTACAAGTTAGTGCATCTATTAATGTATCTTTGGGGTTTATGCCAATGAAACCATGTAGCCAAAACAGTATCTCAGTCTCGTTGCTTTGTGGTTTGTTTTTCACCTTAATTCTATTAAAAAATGATTTTAAGAATCTATTTTAAACAGACACAAGAAACAAACAAAAAGACAAAAAATCCTCACAAATGATTATCCTTATCATCGTCACAATAACCGTAGGAAAATTACTATAAATGGGACTTGAAAGTGTTTCTTCTATATTAAACATCATCACCAAATTTTAGGGTGAAAACTTGATTATAACTAGATAGAAGTCCCCAGCATAAAATTTTAACACCTGCTTTTTCTAAACTTGGATATATAAACATATTGTAAACCTACAAAATTAATTTCTAAACTGTAATATGTTTGAGAAAGCATTAAATGTCTGGTATATGTTTAAAATAGCATTAAAATCATTTCTATAATGTAACTTACTAATATGTTAGCCCTTGTAATTCTGATTAGGTCTCTTTCAAATCTTGTTTTAAAATTGCTTTTCTTAGACATGTATAGCTCCTAGATTGTTTCCAATTTAATAATTTATTATCTGAAAAAATTATACTGAAACAGTCAAAACAGGAGTATATTTCATCTGGATTTTAGACTTCAAATCTTTAACACTATACAGTTATAAATTAAGGAAGGGATTAGAAAAGTGCATTTTTCCAGAGTTGATGTCCACTAATACAATTCTATGTTCTAGTTTATACAACGTACATACTAATGAAAGTATAAAAGAATAGGGATCATTTTAAGGATATTCTGAAGCAACATTCTCTCCAACATACAAACTTTTATTTAAAAATAATAAGTATGGCAATGCATACTCAAGATTCTGTTGACTGAAACAGATATGCTAACTGTATGAAATACAACGTCATATCATACAACCAAAATATACTGGCCAAAAAATCCTCTTCAAGTTTAATGTAAAGAGTAGAGTAATTGTGTAGTGGAATGTCCTCTTCTCAGAACATCAGCCAGCATCACCCGTTCCTCCCAGATGGTGCAGCTCCAGGTGCCGACCCTGAGATTCTGTTTATTTATTTAAGTATTTATATACCACTTTCCTTGTCAGTGACAACTCAAAGCAGTGCACCAGCAGTATCACAAATGCAGTACATACAAATATCAGTCAACAATTTGTGCAAAACACAAATACAAGTTACAATCAAAGATCAAAAATACAAGGTATAATATACAACACAGTAGTCACCCCACTAACACAAAAGATGCCACATCCAGAAACTCACCCCAGTCCCCCCAAAAGTCCCAAGATGGAAAATAATGGACCCTGCCTCCAAGATCCAAGTCCTGGCCATGGACATGGGGGAGGGGGGAGTCTCAAGTGCCGGCAAAGGTGGGTTGCCAAGGTGGGTTGCAGAGGCGGTGGCAGCTTCAACCCTCCGAGTGGGTGAGGCTCGGAGGGTGGGGACAGCGGCAGCTCCCACCTGCCTCCACTCCCTGGAGCCGATGGTGTGGGCCCCGGGGCGAGGCAGGGAGCGCTGGAGGCAGCAGTGGTGGCTCCCTTTTCAGCCCTCTGAGTGAGCAAGGCTCGGAGGATGGGGACAGCGGCGGTGGCTCCCACCTGCCTCTACTCCCCAGAGCTGATGCCGTGAGCCCCGGAGATGAGGCAGGGAGATTAGCAAGAAAGGTTGTGGCTCGGAGAAGACACTTTAGTGGCAGCACCCACTTTGCAGAACTCTCTACCGGTTGAGCTGCGTCAGGTTCCATTTCTAACTATTTTTAAGAAACAACTAAAATCGTTCTTTTTTAAAGAGACTTTTAAAGACATGCTGCCAACGGCCAAGCAATAGATTTTGATAAACCTTTTCTGTCGCCAATATGTGTTTTGGGTTGTTTTTTGTTTAATTTCTTATTGTATAGATCTTTAAAAATGTGTTGTTAGCCATCCAGAGTAGGAAGATATCCCAGATGGGCGGGATATAAAAGCAACAAATAAATAAATACAATGTATTTTTCCACCTCTGGTGCATTCCTCTCCACACAACAAATTGTGTGACTTTCAGTATGACCAATTTTGCAATCAAAGCTTGCTCATTTACATGGAAGAAAGTCTAGCAGCAGAGAAGAAATGCTTTTGCATCTGCCTTTAATCAACTAGCTTAGTTAAAACAATTCTACCCACTTTAAAACTGAAGAACAACATCAGAGATTTATGAAGATTGCAGCACTGCACAATGCTTAATTTGAGCAGAAAGGTTAAAGATCTGCTTGGTAATTTATAAAGGTATAAACTTCATTACTGATACTAGTTAGAATAGAGAATACATGAAAGCTCATGATCCTTACTGTTGAAAACAACAGCGCAATCTGTGTTGGTTGGTGTTCAGGAAATTGGTGTTCTCTATATCTTGGAAACAGCAATCTGAGCAGTAGAGCTTCCATTCCCTAGAACAGTGTTTCCCAAACTTTGGTTTTTGGATTTCAATTCCCAGAAGCCTAAGTCAATTCCCCAAAGCACTGATCAACCAATGGACTAACTTAAACTTCTGGGAATTGAAGTCCACCATTGTTCCGCAGAACATAGTTGGGAGGAGGCCCTAGAAAGCCTCCCAATATGATCCAGAACCCTCCTTTTTCAGAAGCCCCAACAGAACAGGGAGTCTGAATGAAAAACTGATGGCCTCTTTTTCAGACTGCTAGTGTCCATATGTGGAGAACAACCACCACTGGCAGAAGGGCTAGCATTTCCCCTCCCTTTCAAACTAGCACTTTCCTGAACACCTAAAAAGGGCTACAGAAGACTTGTAAAACTGCCTGGTAGTTCATTTTCACGGCATATGGGACACCTCGAGCCTTCCTCTCTGGCCCCCATCAACGCCACCGCAGTCTAGCCCCTTGCCTACATATCCTCTGTTGTTGTTTTTTCTTTTGGTTCTACTGCTACAGCTGACAAGTTCTTGAAGAAAACTTTATTTATTTTAGCTCTGGACCCATTTATGATCCATGTGCTGTTTCTGATACAAGGTCACTTTAGGAATAGAAAAGGTTCCCTGCTACTGCTCTGGGACAAGGACTGTCTTTCTGGGGTTGGCAGAGAGCCTGGGAAATAAGCTACCAAAGGGTCAAATTAAAAGAATAGCTCAAGGTAGGCAATGAGAAAAAGAAACCTGACAAGAAAGAAAAGTAAAACTAGGAGAAGGCAACAATTAGTACTGTACTCTTCTACAGTATGTTTTTTTTAAAGGTTCTACTACTTTTCAATTTAAGAACCTCCTGTAAATCACTGTGCCTTTGAAAGCACCCACCGCACGCCTTTGGCCTGTCAACGCCAAAGGGGGAGGAACACGGCAACAGCTGCGGCTGCTTGGGCGGTGGAGGTTCGCTCCCACCCCTTTTTCCGGTTCCCACCTGCCCAGAAAGGGACAAAAGCCTGCCTCAGCCCTGGACCGGGAGGCTTCCGCCGCGCACCTTCGGCCCCATCAACACAGAAGGGGGAGGAAGATGCCGACAGCTGTGGTTGCTTGGGTGGTGGAGGTTTGCTCCCACCCCTTTCTCCAGGGCCCACCTGCCCGGAAAGGGGCAAAAGCCTGCCTCAGCCCTGGACCGGGATTCTCACGCCGCGCACCTTCAGCCCCGTCAACACCGAAGGGTAGGAAAACGGCAACAGCTGTGACTGCTTGGGCGGTGGAGGTTCGCTCCCGCCCTTCTCCAGGCCCCCGCCTGCCCGGAAAGGGACAAAAGCCTGCCTCAGCCCTGGACCGGGAGGCTCCCGCCGCACACCTTCGGCCCCATCAACTCAGAAGGGGGAGGAAGATGGCGACAGCTGTGGCTGCTTGGGTGGTGGAGGTTCGCTCCCACCCCTTTCTCCGGGCCCCAACTGCCCAGAAAGGGACAAAAGCCTGCCTCATCCCTGGACCGGGATTCTCACGCCACGCACCTTCGGCCCCGTCAACACCAAAGGGTAGGAAAACAGCAATAGCTGCCGCTGCTTGGGAGGTAGAGGTTTGCTCCCACCCCCTTCTCTGGGCCCCGCTCATCTTCGGCCCCGCCAATGCCGAGGACTGGGCGTCCCTGGGGCCCTGCTTCCGGTCAGGACTTCAAGGCCGTTGAGGCGGCAGGACTTTGTTGCCACCTCTGTCCCTCTTGTTGGGGGGGGGGGAGGACACCACAGCATTTGGATGCTGAGACCACCGCCGGCGTCCCTGGGCCCCACCTCTGGCCAGGACTTTAAAAGCCATTGAGGCAGTAGGATTTTCGCTGCCCCCACTTTTCACTTGGACTTGTTGGGAACCAGAGTGAGTTATATGTGTACTGTTTGGACTTGTTCTCTATTATATTGTATTTTTGTTTTGCCATATTGTATTTTTTGATATTGTATTCCTGCTTTTGTTATATTGTATCTTTAAATTTGTGAGCCGCCCTAAGTCGGTTTGTGCTGTGTAGGGCAGGATATAAATCAAACAACAACAACAACAACAACAACAACAACAACAACAACATAGATTTTATTCTGACAAAATTCAGCTGGAATTTAGTTGTGGTGTGCTTTTCCATCCCACTGCATTTTATTTAAGCTTTGGTTTCTACACCTAATAGAAAATTGGTTTAGATACTTACCTCTGCATCCTAGAAACATTCTGAAATCTATTCAGCAGTTCCCCATTTATCTTATTTTCCTGAGCCAAAGCAAAACGTTTTCTTCAAAGGATTACATCAAATTGCAGTCATGTCAAACACTTCCAGCAGCCACTGCCACCTATTATGTTACCAAAAATGATCCCTCCTGTTTTTCTTTTAAAGATGAAAGAAGCACTTTCCTTGTTTTACTCTGTAGAAGGAATTAGGATGCAGTGAATATGCCTCACTACCAGTGAGAGGAAAACTCCCCCATTGGTGAGGAAACCTATCCACCCTGAGGGCCATCAGTACCAGCCAATCTGCAACTGGCGGCATTTCCATAAGTGATAAATCTGTTCCAGGGGCAAATCAGTGGGAATCAAGGATTATCTGCATTCACAGCTCCTTCATTATGCAAACAGACCCCAGGTTCGTTATATTACCTGTGCTAAACTGAACCTTGTGTCAGTAATTTCCACACCAGTGAATCCCCAGAACAACTTTGACAAATTGAGAGAAGCAATCTCTCTGAAAACCGCTCCACCTCCCACCTTGGGAGGGTTTTAGAAGAGGTAAATTATCCATCAGCTCAACTCTTCAAACCCCACTCCATCTAGGATTACTTTTACTACTTGCAACACAAGCACGCTTACTGAGGGGTAAACCCCAAGGAACAAAGCTAACTTACTTTCATGTAAAATAAGAAAATGAACAGTTGTACAAATTAATAAACAAATGAAGGGTAATTTCAACATTGATGGAAAAATACAACTACAGTATTACAAATGAAGATAGAGTAATACCTCATACAAATTCCGCTTCATACAACATCAGATTCATACAAAATCGCCTAATTCCTTGAAAAAAGTTACCTCATACAAAGTCGTGTGACTTTGTATGAGGCATTGGGGTTTTCCCAGGTTGCATTGTGCCTGGGCAGTATAAAAGGCAGGGCACATACGTGCATTGCTCTTGTGGGTTTTGCATGAGGCGAAGAGAGGTTAGGAGAGATTTTGAGCATGATTTTGGATTTTTTTTGAATTTTTTCATCAGAATTTTTAGAAGCATTCCTGCGATTTTTGCAGCATTCTTCAGGTTCTTGGACAATCAGGGTTGTTTGACATGTTTTTGTAATGTTTTTAGCTTTTAGACAATGATTTCTTAAAGTTCTGTCAGTTTCCTGACTGTTTCCTTGGCTTTGCCCTGAAGTCTGTGCTGTTCCAGTACAATGCATCTCTATGGAAACGATGTTGTATGAGGCATCGCGGCAAGGATTTGGACGTTGTATGAGGCATCGCAGCTAGGATTTTGCATGCCTCATACAAAGTCCAAATCCGTATAAAGTCCAAACTTGTGGAACCAAGTTTGGACGTTGTATGAGGTATCACTGTAATGGTATTTATAGGTCTCGAAATGAAACAATATAATCCAACAAACACACAATCAAAAAGTGTAGTCAATCTTCTCATGCTTTGTTTTCTTTTATACAGAGGTTAAGATGTCAGAACCAAGAAAAAAGCAACTTTTGATCAGGACTACAATTATTTATTTTATATGCAATTACCCCCTCAGCAATAACCCATGGGGTTATATAAAAAGCTCTAGACCAGTGTTGCTGAACCTTTTAGAGGCTGAGTGCCCAAACTCAACAGGCTGCCGTCTGTGCCGCAGAGAAGTGGGGCAAACTGTGTCCTGGGGGAAGGAAGTGCTCCCATTGGGCTGCTGGGAAGAGGGACAGGGTGAACTCTGCTGGGGGGAGGGAGGAAGCGCTCCCATTGGGCTTCTGGGCAGAGTGAACTCTGTGCTGGGGTGACTTAGTGCGTTCCCAAAGAGAGGGTTCTAAGTGCCCCCTCTGGCACGCATGCCATAGGTTCGCCACCACTGCACTAGACTGATCAGAATTACAATAAAGTATTGCCAGAGCAAAAAGAAAAGAACAAACAGGGATCTCGGAAAATAAAGAAGTAGGCATCCAGATGAGGATGGCTCAGATAATACCATTTAGGAACCAAACAAAAAAGAACCCTATCCCTGGATTTCTGCTTAAGGATAATAAACAATTTGAGAGCAATTCATCTTCATATCATTTAGGAGTACAGTAGAACCCCGTATAGCGATTTTAATCCGTTCCACAGAGCTGATCGCTATGCATTTTTTGTCACTGTACGATTTTCCCTATGGGAAAATCCATGCAACGATTTTCCCTATGGGAATAAACCATATAACGATGTTTGGCGCTAAGCGTTTTTTTCCCATTGGAAAATCGTTGTATGGATTTTCCCATAGGAACAATCACTATGTAGAACGGCTTTCCTCCCATCCAAGAATCATCACTATGCGATTTCATCACTGTATGGAGTGATCGTTATACGGGGTTCTACTGTATATTTGTTTGGATTCAGCCAACACAGGGACTTTATTTTACAGCGCTAGTTCATAACCTACACTAATCTAAGGATGGACAATGAATAAGAGGTCATATATATTAAGTTAAAGTCTAAACCCATATGCAGACATATAAGTGTGCAAATATGTATACATAGACATAACATAGATACAGTAATACCCAGGATAACGATAAAACTTGGTTCCACGAGTCTTAGTGTTATCCCGTTTTTAATGTTGTGCGATGCATTGATTGCACAATGTTAAAAAAACAGCCCTGTTCCCTTTCCGAAGAGGAAAGGGAACTGGTGATCGATCCGCCTCCCTCTTTGGAAAGGGCAGCGAGGATATTATGCGTGGAATCCCCGCTGTCCTTTTCAAAGAGGCAAGCAGATCAAGCCAAGCCCCAAAGCCAGCAGGGCTGCTTTCCACCTGGGAAGTGCCTTTCCAGGGGGGAGACCAGCCCTGCCAGTTTTGGGGCAGAGACCTCCGAGGTGCCCTCGCTGTTTCGAGGCTTGGCATGAAACAGCAAGGACACCACCAGAGATCCAACCCCATAAGCCCGCAAGGCTGGTCTCCGCCTGGGAAGATGCTTCCCAGGGGGAGAGCAGCCGTGCCGGCTTTGGGGCTTGGATTTCCTCTCGCCTGCCTCCTTAGAAAGGGAACCAGGGATCGGACACTTTTTTACAACATCCTCATGGCCGTTTGCGCCGCTGTATCTGGCGTGTCCACCACCCCCTCCACCTCCGGAAGGCTTTGGGAAAGGGACCCCATCGGTCCCCACTATTCTGCGAAGCCCAGAGATTTTGCTGCGATCGGAAAAGTCCCCCATACTTTTTCGATCACAGTGAAGTTTCTGGGCTTTACAGAATGGCGAGGACCAAAGGGATCTTTTCTCCAGACACTTTCTTTTTTACAATGCCCCCATGGCTGTTTCTGCTGCCGCCCTGTGGCCAGGTCCGCAGGCTCCAGAAGGATCTGGAGAAAAGATCCCTTCGGCGCCTGCCCGGTTTCTGCCAAACCAAGCTGAGGATCAGATGCTGTGATCCCCGGCTTGGTTTGGGGGAAAGTGGATGGGCGCTCCCACACACATTCCCCCATACCAAGCTGGGGATCACAACATCTGATCCCTGGCTTGGTTTGCGGGAAAGCAGGCAGGCAAGCCCAGACGCATTCCCCCAAAACAAACCGGGGATAAGCCGGCTTGGTTTGGGGGAAACCACTCAGACCGCTCATTTCCTTGGGGTGAGAGCGCATGCATGGGCTCTGATCCCAAGGAAACCGATGGCCCAACACTCAGACCGCCTGTCTCCTTGGCGGGAGAGCAGCCGCGCATGCTCTCACCACAAGAAAACCGGCGGCCCGACATTTGGCTCTACGGAGGCTCCCTTGCCCCCCCCCAGCAAGGGGGCCTCTGGAGGTCTCTGCCCCAAAGCCGGCAGGACTGGTCTTCAGCCCTGCGGGCTTTGGGGCAGAGATCAATGTCAGGAAATTTGAAGAAAACTTTTGCATAGCACAACATTATCTTAATGTTGTGCGGTGCAAAAGTGTTCCTCAAATTCCCCGACGTTATCCGATTTTAGCGTTGTCTGATGCATTCGTTATCCGAGGTATTACTGTACATCCATCTTTCTCCACATCTCAGTATATGAAAATGGGCTATACAGAAAGAGCCTCCTCAAAAATTGTGTTACAGTATTTTTGAACCACAATCAGGCATACTCTGGTAATGGTAACCTTGTATTGCTGGCTGATCTTTCTCACACTAGGTCAAGCAAAAGGAACTGCAGAATGAACTCACCAAAAGGTGGCTTCATTTTGGCAGTTTCACATTTTGCCTAGACATGGAAGACGAAGAAAAAGAGGGAAAAGGAAAAAGGAAAAGGAAACAAAGTAGATGAAGAAGAAAATGAAGAAGAAAAAGACAACGATGAAGGAGGAGGAGGGGAAAATTTAAACCTGTGTGCACAGAACTGATCACACCTCTCTGATAACTGACTGGTGCTGAGACTACCTTTTCCTTATACAAAATAGGCTGGCTGAAAGGATGTCCATGACTAATATGGGAAGAATCGAGACTGGGGATCTTCTCTATGTTCTCTATGCATTCTGGCTCATATTTACATTCCACATGGTCTACCAAAAGTCAAGCAGGAGACTTATATGTGGTGCTTATACAAGGAGGATTTGGTGGTGGCTGGGGCAGCTCTGCTAGCCACAGATCCTCCCAAAGGAACCCTAATGTCCACAAACTCACTAAGCCAGGGGTTCCAAACTTTGTGCGTTGTGGGCCTGATGATGCACCCCAGACAGCTGAGCGGGTTGATCACATGGTTCCTCCTACCATAATTGCTGCTATAAAACATATCTGTGGGCGCATATTATGGCTGTTGTAAAAACAACTGCTTCCACTAGCAGCAAGGGCAACGGTGGGTCACATGAAATAGTGCCATGGGCCAGGGCCATAGTTTGGCCACCCCTGCATTAAGCCTTTGCTTAATGGTACACAAACAAGCAAGGTTGCCTATGACATAAAGTGACATTAGTCTCATTTCATAGTAAACTCTACAAACATTTCAACCCTGGATCACTTTGGCATTCCATCCTGCACATTAAAGTTGCTAGAAATTTGGCAAAGACCTGAGCAAAGCCATGCATGGAAAAGACTGGAGAAAGAGACTTCAGAATTCCAAAATGTTGATGGGGAAAACAAAAATAAGTAAAATATTTTAAATACAGCTGGAAACCAAGGCAAAACTCATTTACTGTATATGAAAAAATTAAAATATGTGTCTGTTTTCATCATTGAATTTTATGCTGTTAGCCTCCCAGAGTAGGAACTTTTTTTCCTAAAGGTGTGGAATATAATTTTTATAAATAAATAATTTTTTTGTGAGTGATACACAAACTTTGCCAACTTTATTCATTTATCATTTCTTTCTTCCCTCTTTTTGAATTATGAATTTAAAACCACGACAGTGAGCTCCTGTCTCTGTCCAAGCTCCTGCTAACCTAGCTGTTCGAAAGCAAGAAATTGCAAGTAGATAAATAGGTACCACTTTGGTGGGAAAGTAAACAGTGTTCCGTGCACTTTGGTCTCTAGTCACGCCTGCCACATGACCAGGGAAACATCTGCAGACGCAGACAGCGCTGGCTCTTTGGCTATAAACTGAGATGAGCACTGGACCCTAGAGTCAGATACAATTGGCTATCGAACAAGGGTGACCTTTCACAGAACACAATCCACTTCCTAAGTGTGTTGGAGGAAACTGGACCATTGTCCACAAGAATCTCATTCTGAAGTAAACCACTTAGTCTTTAAGGATCCACAACACTTTGTTTTTATTTTGCTATGTTTACTGCTTAATACAAAAATACAAAAGCCTTATATTTTACAATCAAAATTGTGATTAAATCCAACGTGCCTTTTTTGACAGGGCAGCTGCCTGGTGACAGCGACATTCACATTTCTAGGTTACATTTGAGATAAAACATATTTCCAAAGGTAGTTAATAAGGATAAGTGTTTCTATAGGCAGACAATAAGGCAAGAACTCCAGCCTTGAGAGTGAAAGGTTGGTGGGGAATGCAAGATTAGCAGGGGAAATGAATCCGAAAATGAAAAGCTATGGGAATTTATTATTGCCATGCTTCCTCTTTGCCCTGGAATGCAGAAAGTGTTCTGTTTTTAAAATGCTTACTAAGCTTGGCATTTTAATGCACAGTGTTCAGACACATATCCTCGGGTAACAAAAGTTTCCAGTTTCACAAGTTCCCATTCTGATGCCAATGGCAAGTGAGGGGATATAAGGGTCAGCAAAGATGATGGGAGTCCAGGAAAGCAGATTTGTCTACATGATTTACTCATTTAGCCATATCTACACAGTTATTTTTAGACCTTCCTACAAACCACAAGCTTGAGGACTGGCAAATAACCACAAATATGAGCATTCCCTCTTCTCTTTGCATTTAGTGCATTATTTCCAGATCCACTCAAGCTATAAGGTGGTGCTGAATCAAAACGAAGTATATTTAAAGCCGGGGTTCTCAACCTTTTCAAGCCGTGGGCCAGACCATGCCTCCTCAGACAGCTGAGCAAGCCAGACTGGTGGCTCCCCCTGCCATAAATGCTGTTGTAAATGTGTACGTTTCTGGTGGTGGCAGCAGCGATGACGCGGGTCACATGAAATGGTGCCATGGGCCAGGTTCAGCCCGCGGGCCGTAGGTTGGGAACCCCTGATTTAATGCAAGTCGTTCATACTAAGATCAACCATGGCTTCTAACTCTAAGAAGACTTACTCCACCCATATTTCAGCTGTAACGACAAGCAGATGTTTCATAACTAAAATAAGAAATAAAATAGAAAACTTTGTGTATGAGGAAGGAAAGCGTATTCAGGCACATTAATTAGTTTCCAAGCCTTTTTGGAGGATCATCTGAGTGCAGCCATCTATAATATGAAAGATCATGTGTTTTTTTTCCCAAAATGTCTTAAGGATGCAAATTCTGAGCACAAATAAAGAAAATTTTGTGTTGAATTATTCGGCAATTAGCAGATGTGAAGTAAAAAAATATCTGTAAGTTATTTGGATAGCACATAACTAAAATGCTAATTCATTTTTAAATTAAAAGTAAAAAGAATTGAGGTCCCAGTCTTATACTCACTTACTTTGGGAATAACTCCTATTAAAAACAGCAGCAATTTTTGAACATATTAGATGGCAAAAAGATGAAATTTCAAGCACAATATCATACAATACTACTGTCCAGCCAGACATCCCGCTACGGTAATGGAGCGGACCATTCAGCCAGCGACTCAATGCCGAGTGTGGGGTGGTGGTAACCTGACTCCCTAAAGGGGCCAACGGCTACGGGTGGATGAGCCCCTTTAGGTGGGGTGATGGTCGTTTCAGTGGAGAAAATGTCACTGGAAACCATCATATTGGGCACAACGGCAAAAATGAGCGGAGGAGGAACTATGATTCCCAACAGTCATGGAGGCAGAAGAGGCCATGGCAGATGGACGGGCTGTGAAGGCACACTTTGTCAATATCCTCAAGCAAAAACCGGTAGCAGAGATTCCAGCTGGCCCTACCCATCCAAGTTTTAAAATAAGATAGTCCTAATTTGGGTGCTATGCAAGGCTTTCCCCTTGCCACACCCACCATACCACACCCACAGAGTAGGTAGTAAAAAACCTGCATCCCACCACTGTCCTCAAGGCTATGGCAATCAGTCCCAGTGTTAAATCCTGCATGTCTCATTTCCTATGTGCCACAGGAGATGGCTCCGTGATATAGTGTGTGGGTCACTTCATGGCAAGCTGGGATCCACCTTAAACAAACTCACACCAATGGTATTTTTCCTGCTTCAGGAAAAATTGTACTCTCGGGTACGCGTTGCAGCCAATGACTACAGGATTTTTTTTGTTTGATTTTTCATTTGAAGGCCAATTTATTGAAAATTAAAATTGTTTGCATTCATTTTTCTCCCTCAATACTTTCAGTTTTCACAACTGCACTTCTGAAACAGCCATAAAAAAACTAACACCCTATGATATCTCCCATACAAATTTAGGTCCTCATAGTAATAAAGAAAAGTGGTGAAAAAGTAGGTATAATGAAGCAGAAAGGTGCTGTTTACACATTTATCTGTCAGGCTCACACCTTTCCTAGTACGATGCCGACTACTTTAAACAGCAAGTGCAGAAATAATTTGGCATTCATCCACCTGACAATTTGATTCACACCTCATTTGCTACTGAAGTTAAAATATTTCCGGCAATCTTGAGAAGACACCTCTTGTCTCTTGGAAAATTCATATTTTTATAACAATGCCAAAGGTCTCAGCAAACAGTATAAACACAGATATTTCAGAAACCAACCCTTTTGAACATGCTTATGTGAAGTGGCAATATACTGCTTACATATGCACACACACATGCACAAACTGATTTCAGATGTTGGCACCAGATTTGTAGGTGGTACATTAACCTGTAAGCAAGTTTTAAAATAGCATGCTTAATGCTGGCAAATGACAGCACAGAGATACTGACTTAACTATGGTGCAACTACAAATATAAAACATTTATGCTTTAGGTTTCGGTCTGCAATCTTACATATTATTAATTAGAATGGAGTAAGTTATCAAAGTAACAGGTAGAGAACTAGGCTTTTGAGCATACAATACTATCAGAAGGTAAGTAGGCCTTATTTCTATACAAATAAGGATCAATAGCATGTTGCATGCACTTTTACACATTTTTCTAGCTGTAACTTCTCCGTACGTGCAAGAATAGCTTCTATCCACAAAGCATAGCAGCATGTATGATGGCGTAATAAATAATCAAGATTTTAACTCAAAAGTTAGAATACGTTTCCACTGAAGCATTACATACTCTGACAGAAAACAACAACGAATGGAAGACAGTGCTGGTGGCCCTTGTATATTTCTAAACATATCATCGTCATTATTATTATTATATTTCAACTTGTATGCCACCCCACTCACAATGTGACTCTGGGCGGCTAACAAAGAGATAGAATATCACAAATTACAGTTACAAAATATCATATTAACACAATTTTTGAATTAAAACCAACCCATTTTTAATTAAAACCAACTAAAATACAACAGAGGTGTGAAACCTTATAAACATCTCAGGCATTCTGATTGGTTCTAACAAAGAAGGTATCAGCCCAACTATTAATATTTAAGGATCAGAAATATGTCTTTATATGGTGGGGGATAGAAACCATTTTTTTTTTACTAAAGTAACTGAATATCTAATATGGTATTTCAAAAGAAAGACTATTTTTAAAAAATTAAAATGGAACACTTTATTGGAAAAAAAGTTCAGGAAGGGCTGGGTATCTGACGGGGGGGGGGGGGTGTTGACTTGATGATCCACATTATCATTTTTATCAAATATGTACAGTCTACCATATGTTCAGAACGGAGTTTTGCACCCCACTGCTCAGGTCCTAGCCCTCGATCAGAGTCAGTGAGCTGTTGCCTCATAATGTGGCTGGTATCTAGTAGTGCTACCCTCTCTGCAACCACTCTATCATAGTCTTATCAATACCAATCACACTCAGATTTTTTTATTTCAAACCTTTTGGGGACTGCTTACAGTGCTCCTATCACAACTGGTATCACTGTTGCTCTTTACTCCCAGAAATGCTGTCCTTTGCTTCTCAACTCTTGATATCTCATGATATTTTCAACCTCTTTTTCTTCTCCCTGCCCATCACCTGGGATTGCCACATCTCTCAGTTTAACCAATTTCTTTCTCGGCCACGGTAACATCTGGAATGTTGTGTTCTAGCTTCTTATTTGCTTGGATCTTAAAGACTCACAAGATCTTAACTGTGTTATCCTCATTCATTCCAGGTTTGTGTTCCTGCCAGTAATTTGAAGATGATGTTCCATAATTCTTGTACAGATTCCAATGTAACATTACTACAACTTGGATATGGCATACTTTGTAGTCAGTTTGCGTGATCTTACTGCATCCAATGATAAAGTGGTCTACTGTTTCATCCGTTGTTTCTTTACAAAGCCTATACTTACCGCCAAGTTCCAGTTTCTCAATTTTTGTTTTAATTATTTGGTTTGTAGTGCTTGTTCTTGGGCAGTAGATATAAATTCTTCTGTCTCCCTTTTTAGGATACCAGATTTTAGCCATACCAGTAGGAGACCCAAGTATTAGTCATACAGTATCTCCTTTTCCTGCAGCAGATATAATCTAGCCACATCACAGATGAAGAGCATGGTTTGCAGTTATCAACTTCCTTTTTCTTTACTTCAAAGCATTCAACTCAGTCACTGTCCAGTCAACAACGGTAGCACTATATCTTATCATTGGTATCATCCAGGTATGTATTGTTTTTATAATATCTCTGCCATTCAGTCTCGATTTCAGGATTTTTCTTGCTCTCCTCAAATACTCTGTTCTAATCTTATCATCATCGTCATCGTTGTCATCGTCGTTGTTGTTCTGGTCATCCCACTGGCCATGTTGACAATGGTCTTAGATAAACTCCGAGAACAGCACAGGATACTCTGAGGCTAAGTACGCAAACATACTGAAAAATGTTTGTTCCTAACACATACTAACATTTTAAAACAGGAATTCTTAACTTGCGGCCCACAGCATCATTTCATTTGTCCCCCCACAGCCTCCACCACACCAGGAAGTGTCATGTGGTGGAGGAAGGGCGAAATTGCTGTCCGGCCCCTGAAGTTGTTTGAGGTAGCGTGATCCGGCCCCTGGCTTTAAAAGGTTGAGGACTCCTGCTTTAAAATCTGTATACAGTATAACTGAATTCTTCAGAAAGGTCAAACAGGTTATAACAAACACAACAAAGCAAAATACAGTAAAACCCCGAGTTACGAAAAAATCTGTACCATGACCTCTTTTGTAAGTCACTTTTTTCGTAACTTGAGGCATCCCCATAGGGGGAGCTGCGGGGTGAGTTGGAGCCCAGTCCTAGGCTCCAAATCAACCCGCAGCTCCTTCCCAGCCACACCAGAGGGCTGGGACTGAACTGCAGGTGAGTTGGAGCCCAGTCCTAGGCTCCAAATCACCCAGCAGCTCCTACCCAGAATGGCATGGACCAATGGGATCGCTTTCCCAAAGCCTTCCAGAGGTGGAGGGGGTGGCAGACACGCTGGACACAGCTGCACAAATGGCCATGGGGACAATGTAAAAAACGCCCCGTTGGTCCCCACCATTCTGCAAAGCCCAGACTTAGCTGTGATCAAAAAGGTCCTCCGTACTTTTTCGATCACAGCAAAGTCTCTGGGCTTTGCAAAATGGCAAGGACCGATGGGATCTTTCCTCCAGACCCTTCCAGAGCCTGCGGACCCGGCGGATGGGCCAGCAATAGTGGCAGAAACAGCCACAGGGGCATTTTTTACGATGCCCCTGTGGCTGTTTCTGCCGCTGCCCTGTGGCAGTGGCGGCAATGCGGGCCACATGAAATGGTACCACGGGTTGACCCAGGCCTGCAAGCCATAGGTAGAGAACCACTGGTCTACTCTATTATCATAGCAGGATAACCTGGCCGGACATAACACATTTTGTTGAATTATATTTTACCTTACGCTCATTGAAGAAGGATGGAGTTTGAATATCTGAAGACTTTTCTGCTGCTTTTCCAGTGTTAAAACTTTATACACCACCAGCTCTTAGGAATCAGTATCTGTTGCCTCTTTTAGAAAAGGTGTCCAGTTCTTATGTGAAAAGCTATGAATATGTTTCTAGCTCTCGACTCAAACACATTCAAGATTCTTCACATATTCCCAAGCACAGGTTCTCAAAGTGATTGCAGCCGCATATTACTAGACATCTCTGCAGGGTGGCAGTTTGAGATATCAAAAGGATTTTAAAAGAGGGGAGGAAAAAGGACAGAGGCTGGCAGAGAGCAGGTGATGAATATCAAAATATCTGAAAATGGAAAAGTCTCGGTGTCCTTGGCTTTAGTGCTTTATTTCAAACCAGCTTTGTGGGCTCAAAGCATAATCATCACCAGCATTATTTTTCATTAGAAAATGGGTGAAATAAAATAGCACACACTAAGCCATAAATGATATCTTTGAGTTAAGTCCTTTAAAAAAAACTTAGAAAGCTCAATTTTAATGTTCAAGTGTATTTTCCTCCACTTGATAAAAACCCAGGTAAGCAAGGACCTGTATAAATTAAAGGAGGTGTGCTTTTGATTAATTCAAGCTACTCTACTGAATTAAACACCTAGCACAAGGCATGAGAACTCTTGACTGCAAACCTCAAATGCCAAGATGAAAAAGCCACCTTAAGCAGATTCTAAAAATAAACAGAGATGTCCAGACTTATCTGAAGATCAGAAAGGAATCTACAATAGAGTGTGTTAAGATACTGCATCTAGTATCAAAAACAGCCAGCAGGATTTTCTCTTTACATGCATTTTAATAGCTGATCGTCCACAAATAGATGTTACTGATCTGACTGGGTGTCCACAGAGCATAAAGAAATTAAATCTGACTACTAATATTTGCTCACAAGACAAGAGCCTGCAAGTAGTCCACTCAGCACAAAAGAAATCCCTAAATGGCTGTAAAAGTATAATATTCCCAATCAATACAAGAGTTTGGCTCCTCCCTTATCAAACTTTTTTTTAAGAAAGGTGACCAGGGAGGGGGGGTTAAAAAGAAAGGGAATAAATCACAATGAGCCCATAATGTTCACAATTATCTCCAAAACACTTATAAGGAAAGCTTTCCCAACCTAACTTCCTCCAGGTAGGTTTGGTTACAACTTTTTCTATTCCCAATGAACATGCTCAAAAATTATGACAAAAGGGGACAACATTCATTATAATCCAACCCAGATGGAATGCACCTGTCTACATTAGGACCACTGTTTGTATAAAAATTGCCACCGCATGCATTTTTACTGGAAGCTTTGGCTTTCTGGGAATTGAAGTCAAAGCTTCCAGTAAAAATTCATGCGGTGGCCATTTTCTTGTACAGGAGCTTTGGCTTTATGGGAATTGAAGTCAAAAAAGCAAAATGGCCGCCGCAACGCTGATCAACTGTTTGTCGGGGCAGGCCAGGGAGAGATTTTTTCCTCCACAACCAGCACCGGTAGGAGACCAGTCGTCCTTTTGGGGAGGTGGGTGGGCAGAGGCACCCCGGGTGCCTCTCTGATCCTAGGGGGAGCTGGTTGGGGCTTTTCCAAACACACACACCCCAACCTGCTCAGACTGCTGGAAGGCAAAACAGTAGTGAAAGCTCCTTTGTAGGCTGCAGTTTTGGGCTTGCAGCAGCGTCCACACAGGGCGGGGGGAGGCAGGAAAAAGCCCCAATTGACTCCCCTGAGCCTCAGAGAGGCACCCGCACTGGCTGAGAACCCAAATACGATCCATTTGAATAACGACATCATGTCATTATTTGGGGCATGACATTTCAAAAAATAATGCATCGTTATTCAGATTCGACGTTATTCGGATGCATAGTTATTCGGGGTTCCACTGTACAACAGTATGTGTTACCTAGACCAGAGATTTTCAAACAACTAAATGCTTCAACTGCTCTTCAGTAACTCAGCAAAGGACCCTGTACAATCATGGTTCCCAATGTGGGGCCCATGCCCTACAGGAGACAATTTGATTTTAGGGGGGGGCAACTTGAGAATGAGTTATTAACAGTTAATCACCTTTTATGCTTGCTCCACATGAATAGGAGTTCACTTTTTGAATAAAAAGAAGTATATGTCACAGGAGGGCATCAGGATTTTAGAGATGCTTAGGTGGGGCATGGCCAAAAAAAGGTTGGGAACCACTGCTGTACAATATCTACCACTTCTTTCTCTGAGTTTGTTCAGCCAATTTATCTTCACTACATAGCAGGCATGGGCCGGTGTCACCTATTTCCTTACAACATACTTTTTTTTTTCAAAAATGCCTCAATAAAGTAATAACCTCCCTTCTTAGTTAAGAAGCACAGCTAAAATAGAAGATGGCTATGGAAAGTACAGAAAGAAATTAGGTAAAAGCCAACTGACTGAGCTTACAAAATTACTGCTGTAGTCATGCTCAAAGCAGGTTTTACTAAAAGGTGGAGGGGGGGTTAAAATTCAAACATAAAAAAAAATAGTTATCAAATCAGATCCTTTACACTGAAAATGGGTGGATACACATTTCCCTCTCCTATTTTGAATGACTTCTGTTAACCTTAAAGTATGGAAATAACTAGTTTAAGTAAAATAGTTTCCTACAACTTGCCACTTTTGGTAGAAATGTAGCTAAATGATTACGAAGTTATTTGTTACGTGTAACATGCAACACACTAGCTACTTAGGTTAACAAATAGCAACTATAGTGGAACCTCATACAACAATCGCCCCGTATAGCATCGAAATCACATAACAATTAGGTTTTGGGGGCAGTGGTGGGCTCCAGCAGGTTCGGGAGAACTGGTAGTAAAACTGGCTGGCCCCACCCACTGCCCCACCCTGCCCCACCCACCTCCTCTCACCCCACTCCAGGTGCGACTCCAATATCCTTGCTGCTGGGTCCGGGCGTCGAGGCTGAGACATCAGTTACTCTGCTGCAGTTACTCTTTAAAGGAAAATTAGAGCACTGAAGTGTAATTGCTAACTAATGGTCTGACGAAGTGAACTCGATCCACAAAAGATCACAATGAAATACAGTACAGCAATTTAACCACACCCACCCAGTCAACTGGCCATGCCCACAGAGTCAGCCATGCCACAGTGTGGTAGTAAAAAATTTTTTAAGCTCACCACTGTTTGGGGGGTGGGGGTGGGAATGGCATCCCGCATAACAATTTTCCCTATGGAAAAAATCATACAACAATTTTTCTATGGGGAAAACCACTTAACGAAAAAAGTCATTGTATGATGCATCCCATAGGGAAAATCACTATACGATGCATGCATCGTATAGCAATTGTTTCGTTCAACAACGAGCCCTGTGGAACACATTAAAATCATTGTATGAGGTACCCCTGTATTAGCCTAAATCCTGATAGTGATTCACATATGCAGAATTTAAATTGCACAATTGACACTGACAAATTGGGATTAACAAGGCATCAAGTACATTACTAGGCCCCTACCTATTAAAACTGGCACACAATTTGACATGATAAATTCACGCTATTTAACTTACACCTGTCTATAACACTAGCAGGATTCTGGCTCCTTACTTTCACAAATTAAAGGGCATTTAAGACATTTTAGCACCATTTTGATAGGGTTTTTTCAGGTTATACGCCATTCTCTTATCAATTCTATAAGGCAAGAAAACTAATCATCTGTTAGGGTTGCTTTAGCAGTGGAGTTCAATAGGATTCATTCTAGCTCTAAAATTCTGCAATTCTATGATTCCTTATATCCACTTATATTTTAAAAACTAATTTTCTAAGGTACAATATCTGAACTGGCCACTACTGAGAAGCAGAGAGCATTTCCCTGCATTTTCTGGCTTGTTCATAATAAGAATATTATGTCTTAATATTAACATAACATGAATGAATCACTTATGTAGTGAGATCATTAGAACAGGGGGCCATCTGGGGTGGAAAGAGAAGCAGGGGTAGCTCATGGATCAGGATGGGGTTATGCCTTACCCCAAAAATATCAGGGGAGGTATCCCTCTGCCTGCAGTCACAAGACACCCTTAACTAGAAAGATCACGCGAAGAATCATGGTAGAGCAATCCCATTGAGGCTCTGCTCATGCGATACCACATGTTGCCAAAAAAAAAGTGACCATAGATGTCCAACTGGAGCTAGTTCCCTTTTATAAATGGGAGGTATGTTCAGCAAAGTAGGTACAAGATTTAATTTTTTTAATGATAATATTTTACTACCATTACTGTCTGGCCGGACAACCCGCTACGTTAATGGAATAGACCAGGAATTCTCAACAAGCGGCCCCACCACCACCTCCACCACACCAGGAAGTATTTTCCAGAGCTGTGCTTGACACTTCATGGCAAGCTGTGATCCACCTTAAACAAATTCATGCCAATGGCATTTTTCCTGCTTCAGGGGGGGAAATGCATTCTTGGATACGAGTTGCAGCTGACAACGACAATGACAACGCCTAAGGCAATAACATGTGGTTGATAATTCTGGACAATAAAAGGTAAAATTGCATGCAACAGCCATTTGCGTTGGCAGCTGGAGAACTTCTGAGCATGAGGTATTACCAGACACCTCCTCATTTAAGCTCAGAAACTACCCAGCATCTCACAAAATGTATCTTTATCTGAGAGGCAGGAACAAACAGTTGACTTCAGGGGGAAATTCTACAAATCTATTTTCTTGCAACTATAGTTTATTAACAGGAAATTTCATTTGATCTGTATGATTTTTTTTTTCTATTTTAAAAAAGACCTGTTGAATTTTATGTAGTGCTTTTTAAAGCTATTTACTTTTATCCTTTGAAACAGACTTTTCTTAAAGAAATAAACATTTATTACTACTATTATTGCTGAATACAAAGTAAGGCCTTCAATTCCTTAAGCTTTCAAACAAAACTAGTTAGTATTCATATAAAAAGAAAAAACTGAGCTTCACATTATAACCAAAAAGAGCATACCTGTCAAGTATCCCGGATTGGCCAGGATTTCCCTTTTTTCCTGCCAATTTTCGTCATTTCCCGCCCGGAGCTGCCGCTACCCTGGAATTTGGCAGCGGGGGGAAATGAGTTACTATGCATCCCTTCTGCGCAGCTCACTTCTACGCGTGCATAGAAGGCTTTTACACATGCGCAGAAGGCTTTTACGCATGCGTAAAAGGCTTCTACGCACACGTAGAAGTGAGCTGCGCAGAACGTTTCTGCGCAGGTCCATTGTACGTATGTGTAGAAGGCTTTTACGCATGCGTAGAACGGACTTGCGCAAAAACATTCTGCACAGAAACGTTCTACGCATGCGTAAAAGCCTTCTACGCATGCGTACAACGGACCTGCGCAGAAACATTCTGCGCAGGTCCCGTAATCTCCGGTGCTGCGCTTGGCAGGTATGAAAAGAGAGTGTGGCAAAAGTACAAATCAATAACTAGTAGCTAGAAACTATTGCTCCAAATAAACAAAATGTCCTCTCCAAACATCTCTCTTTATAGTTCTTTTTTTTTTTTTACTATATCCAAATCAGCAACTTATAATTTGTCAGTGAATTATTCCTTTCTCTGCCTGCCCGGAGAGCTCCTTGTTTGCACAATTACTGCTTGTGTGTTATCTATCTATGCATTCCATTTGAATCCAATTTCCTTGCATTACCTCTGTCCAGGTCAGGGATGAATGGCTGTCAAACTCCCTCTGGAATAAAAAGAAAAACCCTTTCTTCCGGAGGCAGCAAGTTTCAATTCACAGAGCACATGGCTAATCTACATATGTGAAGGTCACGGCACTTCAGTCAAGGAGGTTAAGAATGAAACAGCTCACGTAAGGGGCTGTCTTAAATATCTTGGCGTGGCGCCCAAGTAGTGAGATTGTTGAAAAGCAATAGATAGCTTCTGGCAGCACCAAGGGTAAAAATATTTTGATCATGTGATGCCATGCAAGCAAACCACTTTGCACCATGTGAGAAACTTTTAGACGCTAATATATCCCATATTTTGAATAGGCTCCAAACATAAGCCTTTCCCCCCCACATGCTGCGTAATTGAGCCCAGAGAGAAAAAATAGAAACACTAAAATGAGTTTCTGGAGGCTGCTTATTTCCTATGTTTAAAAAAAAAACGTTCAGCAAACTCAAGGATATAAATAACATTTAACTCTAAACATCATACCAAATATCACCCACACAGAACACAGAGAACACAAACGGCTTGTGCTAGCAAAGTCAATTGCTTATCTTCATTTATTAGAGGAATAGCAAAATAAAATTAACTCTGTCCACCATAATAATTTCTCATTCTGTGAACTCCAGGGAAGTTCTCAGTTCTAATGCCAGACACATTTTATTTTTATACAGCTAGGGCTTGCTAAATGGCAAGTTTACATACAAATGAGTTTGCATAGCCTGCTGATTCCATAAAATAGAAGCGGTCACGCTAAGTATTTCTCCTCCAAAGCCAGGTTGGAAAAATCTATGTCCTTGCTTGTCTGGGTGCCTAGAAATCTGATGCTGGGAATGCATAGGAATTTAAACTAATTTTACATCACCCCTTTCTCTTACAGGAGCTTTTTCAGGCTGCTGAGTAAGGCAGAATAAAAATTACACTACTAGCTGAAAAGTAAATGCTAGTACAGAAATGGAGCATATTAAATGAAGAAGGCCACAAAAGCTTTTACCATTGAAATTCTAACATTCATTACACACATCTCAGTATATTGGAAGATCAGAATACATCATCAAATTCTGAAAATGTCAACCACATCAGACATTTTTAACCCAATTTTAAAATTAAGAGACTATGAATGACATATTTTGAAGTACTAGCTGTAAATGAAAAACCCTATCAATGTATGCATTTTACTTGACTAATAAATACACACTGAGAACTGGATGCAAACCATTATTTCTCCTTATTGCATACCATATTATTAACAAAAAAATATAACAATTGCAGCAACTGCCTGGGGCTGGGATGCGATAACAAAATAGGACATACAGTAGTCCTAAAATTAGCCCCTTTCTCACAATTCTCTCATAAGAGCTCAAATCCTGTTTCTGTTAAATTCAGCAACGTAAAGCTTATATAGGTTGTTGTTTTTAATCAACCTGGGCATTTTTTCCCCTGGAAATCCCAAGTAAATCCTTTTTATCATTTGAACATGCAGGGGGCATGACAGGAGAGAAAAAAATTCTTTATTTTTATCTAAGTTACAATAATTTTCGGTAAAAACTTTCCCTTCCCATCCCTTGGGCCCCAACAATGAAAGGGATTATTCAGAAATAATAATGGCTTTGTGACAAGAGGAAGAAATATTTAATTTCCTCACACAAAAAATTATTTGGCTGATGACATCATAAACTTTTCACAATGGAACTACACAAACAAGATTTAAACCAATATACAACTCGAACTCGTTGGCTAAGCAGATTCTACTCACAAAACTTAAACATACTTGTATATTTTATTGCACTCAAAAAGCAGAGTTAACCAAAATCTGAAATACTATATCAATAATAAAAGTGAAAAGAGAATTCATGCAATCTTCAAAAGATAACACTGTAAGTACTTCTAAGATTTACTGTAGCATGAATTTTCGTGGATTGAATCTACTTCATCAGATGTGTGGTGTATAAACCTATGGGTTCAGGAATATATGCATTGTGCACATGGTTGTGGATGAGATTATAGTGCAAAGATAACTGCTCACAACACTTACATTACTTGCACTGCAAATCATTTTTGGATTTGGCAGAAAAAACATTTTTGGACTTGGCTCAAGTGGTTAAGACAACTGGAAGGTTGTAGTTCGATTCCTGAGTACTGCACGATGGAGTGAGCTCCCATCTCTGTCCCAGCTCCTGTCAACCTAGCAGTATGGAAGTAAGAAATTGCAAGTAGATAAATAGGTACCACTTTGGTGGGAAGGTAAACAGCGTTCCGTGCACTCAGGTGCTGAGGCATGCCTGCCACATGTCCACGGAAACGTCTGCAAACACAGACAGAGCTGGCTCTTTGGCTATAAACATGGATGAGCACTGAGCCCTAGAGTTGGATACGACTGGCTTTTGAGCAAGGGCGACCTTTATCTTTACCTATTCATATTTGTTCAGAATTAAATCACAGCTTGCCAGATAATGATGCACAGGACTGGAGCCCCATAGACATCTAAGATAGAAAGGGCATGCAGAATTTCCTCATCAACATTGTGCATACCTATGGACTTTTCATTATGCACCTTCCCACAAAAAGCTTGTGAATGCCTAGGTACAATTCACACAGCTCTGATATTTTGACCTTTCATCACAGAGGTTAAGCAAATCCTTTTTAAATCTAAACAACCCAGATGGAAAAAAATGGGTTTCAACGATGAACTGTGCACAGAAGCAGATTTAAAACATCAAAACCTTATTTTAAAATGATGCTTGCTTACAAAGGCCATATTCTAACTATTCTCATCCTTCCAAGAATAAGATCTGCTTTTAAAGATCTTTTTCTGTCTTCAAATTAGCTGTTCCTATAATTATCAGTTCTTTTCCTATTTTACAAAATATGGTAAGGTTTTCTTTGTTAAGAAAGACTAGGCTATAATTCATATTAAATATAAAGATAAACAGCCATGCAGGGTTCTAGCAGAAATAAGTTATTATTATGAAATCATTTAATCTTCTGAAATGGCAAGGCAAACAGGATCATGTTGTAGCATGTAAAGGTGAAGCAGATTTACTTAGAGGCTGTTGATGGTAGGTAGCATTAGGAAGCAAAATACAGTGTGCACAGAGAAGAAAACTGGTATAGGAACATGTACTTCTGCAAAGTAGTGACAAACTATTTCCACAACACAAACATATTAATTTTCCTTAATTTTGAAGAGCTAATTTGAAGAGAAGAAAAATAAATCACACAAGCAGCACCTGTTTTAAAAAAAGCCTTTTGTGATAGTATTTGTAGTTGAGAGACAATTGGTCTAACAACTGTTTCACTGCCACCAGGATCATTACTGTTTTCAAGTACAATCAATGAGACATAGGTTTATCTGTGCAAAATATAGCTGCTAGATTTTTCTACAACCTATTAATTCATTGGAACACTCAGTCTAGAAAATAATGATAACCTCCTATCTGGCCATCCTGTAGTATCAGCACAGACTAAGATGAATTGATGAGTTATAAAACACAGCACCTATAAAGTACAATAGATACTACCTAACCCATAATATTCAAATAGAGACTGATACACTATCTTGCATTTTTCCATAATCCTTATTTCTTAATTCTTACCTGTTTCTGTTGTTGTTTAGTCGCACAGTCGATTCCGCCCCTTTGCAACACTATGGACCATTGCCCTCCAGGCACCTCTGTCCTCCACCATCCTCCTCAGCCCGCCCAGCCCTGTGCCCACTGCGTCTACCACACCATCCATCTATCTCATCTTTGGACACCCCCTTCTTCTTTTGCCCTCCACCTTTCCCAGCATCAAGGCCTTCTCAAGCGAATCCTCTCTTCTCATTTGATGTCCAAAGTATTTAAGCTTCATCTTCATTACTTGACCTTCCAATGAGAAGTCATGTTTGATTTCTTCTACGATTGACGTATTTGTTCTCTTTGCTGTCCAGGGGACTCTCAACACTCTCTTCCAACACCACATTTCAAAGGAATCTATTCTTCTATGCTCAGCTTTCGTAATGGTCCAGCTCTCACAACCATACATTACCACGGGGAATACCATTGCTATGATTATATGATTTTTTGTTTTTAAGGTGATGTCTCTACTTTTTACTATGTTCCCCAGATTTCTCATAGCTTGTCTACCCAGAATTAATCGTATTTTTATTTCATGGCTGCAGTCACCATCTGCAGTGATCTTAGCTCCTAGGGTTAAATCTGTCACTGCTTCTACTTCTTCCCCATCTATTTTCCAGGTACCATTATTTTGGTTTTCTTTTTGGAGACTATTGAGTCTCAAGCCAGCTTTTGCACTCTCCTCTTTCAGCCCAGTCAGTAGATTCTCTAGGTCTTCCTTACTTTTCTACATGTTTCTACATGGTCCTTATTAAAATGTGAGATTTGGGAGAGAATCTGCCAAGCTAGTTAAAATAAGGCAAATGCACATTCCTCCTTAAAATATTTACCAGTTAAAACGTGAACGATAGCTTCAGTCGTCATACGTTGACTAACAGTGTAATACTACACATGCTGACTCAAAAATAAGTACAGTAAAACCCCGCATAACGAAGGGCTCATATAATGAAAACCTCATGGCTCTTATAACGAAATACTCGAATAACGAAAGGAATTTGAAAGAAAATGTTGCCTCGCATAGCGGAATTTTTCATTATACGAAGCAACATTTCTCCCAGGGTTTTTTCCTGTGGTCCGGGTGGTTTTCAATGCATTCCTATGGAGATTTTTGTTATACGAATTTCCCCACAGAAAATTTCATTATACAAAGCATGCTCTGCATAACGGGGGGAAATCGCATAGCAAAAAGCCTCGCATAATGAACTATTTCTGTTATACAAGGTATCACTGTACAAACCTATTTATTAAACATATATATTGTACACTGTTTAATGGGGCTTAAGTCACAGTAAATCGCTATACAGCCCAAATTATTTAGTAAACAAACAACTCTAAAATGATCATAATGATTAGAGAAAAGGATGAAATATGTAAGATAGTTAACCTATCTAGAATGGCTTTATTTATTTTCAACAGAAACGACCATATATTATATAATTCCAAAGATATCTCAGGTATTTAGACAGAAAATCAAAATGTTTAGAGCTTGAGGGAAAGTAGGACGAGATTGAACGTGATAGATTTCTAAAATAAAAGCAACTTAACATAAAAGGGGCCATCACTTTAGATATATATTGTATACACAGTTGCTAGACTTAATTTTTACTTTTCTTACATGTTTATATTATTATTGATTTTTCCTTGATGTTCCACGTGTTCTCTTAGTTACAGAAGACTAACATATGCAATCCTCCTTCTAAGACAACTTGCAGTAACTGATGTGACAACCATTACGCCAACTGCTAAAATACCAATTATCATGTCATAACATACAAATAAAATAACCATTTTATTGTTCAAGACACTGTAAATATTTTACACTCCATACAATTTTGACAAATTTAATTATGTAATTTTTTTATAATTTGGTAAACAAATTGGAAGTAACCAACTGAACTCAAGGAGCCCTGATTGAAAAGACTTAAATGAAGACTATAAAACAAATCACACCCTGCCAAGCCCACTCAATAAGTAAATGCTGCTGTTAGAACATAATGCTACCCATGGCCATCTTTTCCATAGGAAATGTATGGTCAGAAAAACATGTAACGTCAGTATAATCTTATACCGTACTTAGAAAATGTCTCCTTGTAATGTATCTATTCTCTTTATTATTGTGTAGGATTATGCAATGGAACTTTAATCTGATTAATGTGTCTGAGGTAATGGATCCTGGCCCACAAAAGGTTACGTCATAATAACGAATTAGTCTTTGAAGTGTCAAAGACCCTCTGAAAGTTTTACATATGAACAGATTTCTCCAATGTTGAAACATATTGAAATAGACCCCTAAATTAAGAGCTTAAGTTTTCTATTTGAGATGTTAACATCATGTCATGCTTTATGACACTCTGTGTGACACAACCATTAGAGAACACAGTTCTAAGCCCTTTTGTGTTGCCAAATTATGGCTTTGGGAAACTGGAAGCATTTTGCACATCTATGTCTTTTTTTTTTTGCACATACCCATAATCCCTCTCTGTATCATGGTTTGGGTCACAGAAATGATTTATGACAGCACTCTTGTGACATAAAATCTCAATATGAGGAACAAATATATTTTTATCAGATTGTCAATTAAAGAAGCTCTGGACTGTTAAAAATTGAGGCAAATTTAAATTTATAGAAATATTTCACTGCTTCTTTCATAAAAATAGACCAATTTTCATAAATAAATATTTATTTTTGAACTCCAAAGAAATACATTGCTCTTCATCTATGTAGATATATCTACAGACCTCAAGACACCAAGTAAGCATTTTTATGTATGAAGAAATTAGGAGACAACACTGGATGGACAAAAGCTGACTTTTATGTAGCTAAATTATTTCTATCTCCCTTTCAAAATCGTGTCAAAACCACTGAGGCATACTGGCAAGGCAAACCTAAACTTATTTACCGTACATACCATATGCAAAGTATTAAAAGAAACTTTGAAGCTATGTAAATAGCCTCAAAACTGATAAATTCAGACAACATAATAATGGGAATATTGATTCTCCCCCCCCCCCCAAATTTGTTTAGCCTACCAGATTTAAACACTACTGGGATCTGAAATTCTCAAGCCTTAAGCAGGCACAGCAAGTGAGGTACCATTTCTTTACATAGCCATAAAATCTCTTTACTGCCTTGTAATAAACAACACATTATAAATTTTTCACTGAGAAGTAAGGTGCTCTAACACGTGGAGGCAAATATATGGACCAAAAATGCATATAATACTGCTATATAACTTAGCTGACAAACACTTCATGTCACTCACACTAGACTTAATATCCTCACTAAGCACAGTGTGCGTCCTGATAGAAATCCCAAGCACCGAGTTGTTAATATCCTCAGAAGCCTGGTAATGATGAACCAGAACCATATCCGACTAGAAACATAATTCTCCTTTCCGCACATTTTCAGGACTGTCCTCTAGAAAGTGTGATTTCAATTGCAGGGCAAAAAGACAGGCATATACAAGACTGCGAAACAGCTAGCAGAATTTAAGTTAGCTTCTATAAAATTCTACAGTCCAGTTACAGTGATCTATTTATCGCATTAAATAATCCTCACCAGTACTGTATTTCAAAACCTATTGCAACAAGAAGATCACTGTAAGCCAGTGTCCGTATACATCCTAGAATAGAGTATGTGTCTCAAATCTAAGGCCTGTACAGTATTTTTAATGAAGCACTACACCTATTGATCATTTGTTGCTTTAGCCAATCCAATACATGTACCATTTTATATTTTTCAGAAAAGAAAATAAGCACAAGATTTAGCCTTGGGTCTAACACATTGATAGTGGAAATCCTGCACCAAAGGAAATCATTTATCACTAATGTTACATCCAGCATGCTTGCACATGAATTCTACTTGAAGACTCAGTATTATCTCACTCTGAATCTTCAAAATCGGTAGTATGCACTGATTCCATCCCCTCCCCTGGTGTTAATAATATAATTATTACAAGTAGAGACAGATGCTGTTAAATCTTGATACTGTACTGTTCCATTGCAGCAGTCTTCTAGATAGAGGTTTATGATCAAAAACCTAGTTCTAAATAAACATGGAGAGAATGAGAAGAAATTTTCTCCCATTAGTACAGTATATTAGTAATCTATAGAGTTACAACTCAGATTTATCAAAACGTCACCAGATACTAGTCCTTCTCCTGCCAACCTTACTTAAAACAAAGCCTGGAGAAAAGGTAAGACAGCTGGCATAAACTGCAGCATTGGGGAAAGCTCTAAAATAATTTCCACAAGAATAAGAACCATGCATTTTCTTTGTTAGCAGTTAGATTAATTTATTTAATAACACACACACACACAGTATTTAGTAGAGTCAAATTTTCTGTGGGGGATAAAGTGTAAATATATTGTATTGATTTCACATAACTGTGATCTGATACATATTACTCCCTTGAATGTGAGCTATGAGACAAAATAAACTAAGTCACATGACATCTTACACAAACAAAAGCATTGATAATATTAAAACATTTGATGTGATCATTTATCTCCTTTCATACTATCCTAGATCTTATTTGCAATCACATTAATGCACTATTGTGCACTATCACTCAAGACTTTTGTGTGTCCTCTTTTCCTGAAGTAAGAAATCCCTTTCAACTGTCAACTAGTATAAAAACAATGACTCTATATTATTTAAATTATATTTTAAAGCAGATGAAATATAAAATCTTCTTGATCCAACTGTTCCACATTAAAAACCAATAAACACCAATCAGAAATAATGTCATCAACCTTTCTAACAGTATATCGTATTCTATCTTCTTTTATTTAACAGGAAATATTAAAGACTGTAATCACAAATTACACCATGCACATTTTTACATATATAACTATGTATTAATATGCATGTTCATATTAATATGCATGTGTCTTTATAAACAGATACAATACACATGTATTTAGCTGAGTATCAGACCCCGCGTACTCACATGTGCTGGTAAAAATATATTTCTACACATTTCAAATACAGAGAACTTTCACAGCCAAGAATATAATAGGGAAAATGTCTATCTTCTAGCTTTCAAAATGTTATATTCAATATTCCAAACAAAAATTACTATCTTCTCTGTGAATAAGATGCAGATACTTTTTTAAAGAAAAAAATGCCAATTTAAGTCCATTATCTTAACTGTATCCATTAGTTGTTCAAATATTAAGTGGTGATTAAAAGGTCCAGTAAAAATAAGAATCTGTACTCTTTACAAATAATAGTATCAAATTATTAAACAAGAGCAGCAAAGAATAGAATCTTTCCCGAACACTTTTTATACCACATTTAATATTATGATATTAAACTGCTATTTACAACTGCAAACAGGGCATGAACTAGTTAAACAATAACTGCATTTCCAAGGGTCATAATAAGGGCATAATGATTTCGTTCTCATTCCAATAGAAATTAAATACTTAATGTGGGGAAATGACACTGCAAAGTAGCCTTCACCTAAAACCTATGTTCCTATAGCTTTATTTTTTATAAAAGCTAAATATTTAAATCATCTATCGTTTAAAACAAAGGAGACAAAACAAATCTTCTAAAATTAATTATGAGAGATTGCACATGCAAATAGCTGCTAGCTAAAGGTTTCCACTAACCCTTTTATCTCAGAAAATCTGGAGGAGAAAAATATTAATTCTTTGAATTTTTTACTTCCTCAAAAGACAGGTGGGGTGGGGGGCAGGACAAGAGAAACTAAAACATAAGAGCAGTAATCTGTAGACAATAGATTAATATGTTTTCAGTCTTTCCAAGGTTTAGGCTACCCCCCCCCCCTCCAGTTAACCCATCACTCAATGTTGTAGCCACTGCCTGTTCTAGGACATAATCATTTTAAACTGTCTTTTAATCTGATATCAAACCTTTTGGAGTTCCAAAAGAGTATAAATGGGAATTTATTTCTCCTAACCCTATTCCTAAAATATATATCAAAACATTTCACATTTTATAAGGTTGTATTTTAAGGAAGGAAAAAGTCTCTATTAAAAAGGAAATACATTGTTACTCCCTTTTAACATAATTCATTGCAGTAGAAATTAAAGCATACATTTGCACTTTATTTTTACATCGAGATATATAAAAGAAGCATGATGTCTGACATTCTTTATCTAAACACCCTAAATTCCAAACCATTAAAAAAATTAGTTCTCTAAAATGATTTTAAAAATTCAAATGAACAAAAAGTAGCAATATTTAGAAAGGATATTTATCCAGTCCAAAATACTATGTATCCAAAGATGTGGGAAACACACAAAAATAGTTAACAAGCACACAAATACAACTAATGCTTGCAAAAAGCACGTCATGTATAAGCCCAAGCAGGACAAGTATGATGTTACGATCCAATCAATCAATATGCAGAAATCTTACAAAAGCAGCACATATTTTCACAAGACATCCTGCAACAATTTTGCTTGTTAGGTGACCAAATGGTTTAAATATTTGTTCTTGCTCCCCCAATAAAGGAGCCACTCCAAGTTGATTACCAAGATAGCTATCAAGAGGCATAAATCTAAAATTAAGCAAAGATACAATGACCCCCGACACTTTATTTTTTTTTTAAAGAAAACTGACTTTAATATAACTGCTACTGATTTGCTGAATCTCTGTTAAAATCAGCATTCTAAAGATGACTGCCAATTATTTCAGATCCTTCGGAAAAACGTGCAACCTTGCATCTGTGAGCAAAAGAGCTCAGCTATTATTTGTGGCAAGAATTTTTGTGACTGTACTGCTCAGCAATTCTATTTACATCAGCAATGCTAAATGCCCAATGGTGAGAGAGGAGCCAATCAGATGGCAGATTAGATGTCAACTCAGAGGCAGCTGTCTGGAGACTATTACAGCCAGTTTACCTCCACAATTCAAATTCCAAACCTTGCAAAGGAGATCAAGTCACTCTTTAGGCTCAGTCTGCCAAGAAAGGCACATCAAGAGTGCAGAGCTGTTTCCGATGCTTTTAAAGGTGACCCAACAAGACAACTTATACAAACACTCCCCAATCACAGTCCAATGCCTACTGATCTGGTAATTCACAGAAATATATCTGAAATCATATCAATCGTGCTACACCACTGACTAGATAGTTTCATGCTCAGGCCTTTTTAGCGAGGAAAACACTCCCTCTCTCTATGAAGCAGAAGCCTATTAAAAGCAAACAATAAGATTCTTTCAAACTATAATATTTGAACATGCATTTTAATCTTTTTCTACATCTTATAAACCCTTTGGAAGCATGTGATAAGAGAAAGATATCTGAAGAACTAGGAAGAGAAGCTGTTTTGTTTTTTTAATCACTATGTTTCCCACCTACAAAGATACTTACAGTTCCCTTGAGATTTAGTATACAACTGCATTGAAGCTACACGATTTTTTTTAATAACCTAAAAGGTCCATTTCCTCAATAAGAGAAAGCAGCAGGCCAGGAAAAAGCGTGGCAACGTTACAACCAGCACAGCTTGCAAAATGACATGGGTTCCTCCCTTTTCCCACACCAAAGTGGGCCTTGTACGTTCAGATTTCTAGTAAGTCTGGAGTAGGAACACTGGGTGGGGTAGAGTGGGTCTCATGTATTGTTCAACTGTGTCTCAACAACAGGATCCTAGTTACCCCCACCCCCACCCCACCCCAAAGCAGGAAAGTCATACACACACACACCCAGTGATGTATCTCTGTAACCTAATCAAAGTCAGACAGTGTGTATTATCGAATCTTGTTAAGGGAGGTAGCAAGGAGTTAAAGAGGGAGTAGGAGAAGGAAGGAAGGAAGGAAGGAAGGAAAGCATAGAAGACATACACACATAAGGGTGAAAGGGCACATCCAGGGCTCCTTGCAGTTACCTGGCTCCTGCTGATGGACTGTACTGGGTTTCCAGAGCTCAGAACTGGGTGACTCCTTTGTTGGGCTGCTGCCACCCAGGCCGGGTTTCCAGCCCCATAGTGGGAACCCACGTCCTTGCCCATGCCCATGGCTGCTGCTGCTGCTGCTTGCTGACTTCCTGGGGCTGCTGCTCCTCCGGCTACTCCTCCTCCCTGAGCCGCGGGCGGCTGCTGCGACGGGGCAGCGTTGGGGTTGGCATACTCAGGGTAACCGCCCGTGCCACCATAGCTCCTCATCATGGGGCTGGGGGAGGTCAGCAGCTGGTTCAAGGTTGGCGTGGCCCCCGACGGGTGTTGGTTGGGCTGCCCGGGGAACCTCGGGAAGCCCCCCGCCCCAGGAGGCGCCTTGCCAAGGCTGGCCCCGACTCCGTGCCCCAGCATCATGCCCTGCGGGTGGGGCTGGTGCCTGGGGGAGCCCAGCACCCCAAAGGCAGAAGAAGAAGAGACCCCATAGCCGCCGCCGCCGCCGCCTACTGCAGCCGCCACGGCTCCTGCTCCTCCTCCTCCTGCGTTGTTGGCGTTGCCGCCGCCAGGCCGCCCGTAAGCGCCCGCGTAGTGGTTGTTGTACTGGCTATTGGCGTAGGCGCCTTCGTGCGAGTTGGGCAAGGGGTCCATGCTGTGGGGGGCCGCCGCGGGGTGCATTAGCCCCATCCCGGGGCTTTGTTGTCCGCCATGTTGATCAAAGCAAGGCCCGGCCCGGCTGGCTAAGGAGGCGCCTACTACGCCGCTGCTGCTGCCATAATAGCTATTAAACTCCGAGACCCCCACCACCGCTGAGGGGCCGCCACCGCCTCCGCCTCCTCCTCCGCCCTGAGGTGGCGGCTGCCCTCCTCCGCCCAAAGGTCCCAAGCTGGGGTGGTCGTAGCGGCTGCTGCTGAGATGTTGCTCCCCCATTTTGTCCGCCGCCGGCGCTTCTTCCACGTCCCTG
Organism: Bradypodion pumilum; assembly: GCA_035047305.1. Taxonomy (NCBI): domain Eukaryota; kingdom Metazoa; phylum Chordata; class Lepidosauria; order Squamata; family Chamaeleonidae; genus Bradypodion; species Bradypodion pumilum. The sequence continues at coordinate 99,170,782 of JAWDJD010000001.1, forward strand.
CCTTTATTCGGCGGCGTCTGAGGCTCGGCCTGTTGTTGTCCCCCCAAGCCACCTTCTTTCCCTCCTCCATGTTGTTGCTGCTCCATGTCTGAGCTGCTAGGCTGAGCAGCGCCGCCGTTGCTGCTGCTGCTGCTGCTGCTCCCGCCGTTGTTGTTGTTGTTGTTCTGCATCGGAGGCGGCAACAACGGGTTTAGTTGTTGTTGATGTTGCTGCTGAAGCGCGTGGTGGTGCTGGTGGTGGGGATGGGGACGGTGGTGAGCCTGGGGGTGCTGCTGGGCATGGCGGTGAGCATGAGGGTGAGGGTGCTGGGCATGGGGGTGGTGGTGAGGAGGTGCGGCTGGGTGGCTGCTGCCTCCTCCGACGCTGTTCAACTTGTGGTTCGGGAGCAGCCCTGTCTCCATCGCCGGGGCAGGGAAAGGAGAGAAACCACCAGCTTCTTTCGAAAGCGACTCCGAGGAGGAGGAGGAGGAGGAAGAGGAAGAAGAGGAGCTGCTGCTGTTCCTGGTCGCAGCCTGGTTGTTATTATTCCCCGTGGCGGCGGCGGCGGCAGAAGAAGTTGCATTATTATTGGCCACGTTCAGTTCATTATGGAGGTGGAGAGAGTGCTCGACATGATTCAGGCTTGTGCTGCTGCTGCTGGGAGGAGGAGGAGGAGGAGGGCCCTCTTCGGCGATCCCTACGACAGCCCCCGATCCAGGGGCTCCTACTACGGTGCCAGCGACGGAGCCTAGTCCCGAGTTGAAATCCTGGCTTAAGTTGCCCGCCAAACTCGGGCTTTTGCCCTTGTTCTTCTTCGCCCCCGCCGGAGCCGCTGCTACTTGCGCGGCCATGATCGTTGCAACATTGCAAGAGAAGAAGAGCGGTGTGGGAGGGCGGGTGGGAAATCAATGCTCACACGCACGCACACACCCGGGGCTGGGGGGAAAATAGGACAAAAACAAATGGGGGGGGGAGGAGGAGAGTCGAAAAGCAGCCCCACCGTGAAAGAAACTCGATGTGATTGCACACAAACTCCTGCTGATTATTCCAGACGCGCGCGGACGGAAGACGATTTTTTTTCTCTCTCTCTCCAAAAAAATAAAAATTAAGACCGAAACTCCCCTCCCCAAGTCCTTGATGGAGATTAAAAATTACAAGAATGCCTTACGCGGTCTTGTGCCTGTTCCTGCTGTGTGATCTCATGTTGAAAGTTTGTTTGGTTTGTTTTTGTCCCCCAGGTTTAAATGAAACTTTTTTTTTCTTTTCTTTTCCTCTCTCTAACCCGGATATGGGTAAATGCACGTCTGGCTGAGCCTCTCTGGTCTGGCCCGACAAGCCTGGCAGCATGCGAGAGGGAGGAGGGAGAGGCAAGGAGAAAAGAAGGAGAGAGCACGAACAACTATTATCCACTTCTCTCTCATTACTCCGGAGCACATGGAAAACGCGGACTGGATCTGCCTTCCGTCTTGCGCGGCGCTTCGGCTGGCGAGGCGAGGATACGAACAGGAGAGAAGAGACATGATCATGTCAATTGCTGGGATCCAGCGTTGTAAAAACAAGGATGGGGGGGGGGGTGGAGGGGATCGTCTCCTGTTTTGTTCCCCCCTTTTTGGGGGGCTTTGTAAAAGAGAGGCTCCTGAGGCTTAATACGTTGATGGCCCCCAGGCCAGAGCTCATCATTTCTGTAGTTTTAACCATTTATGTAGTTTTAACCAATTAAGCACAGAAGAATTGATGCCTTTGAAATGTGGTGTTGGAGGAGAGTTTTGAGAGTCCCCTGGACAGCGAGGAGAACAAATAGGTCAAGCTTAGAAGAAATCAACCTTGACTGCTCCTTAGAAGGTCAAATAGTAAAGATGAAGCTAAAGTACTTTGGACATCAAGTGAGAAGAGAGGATTCACTTGAGAAAGCCTTGATGTTGGGAAAGGTGGAGGGCAAAAGAAGAAGGGGGCGTCCAAAGATGAGATGGCTAGATGGCATTGTGGACGCAGGAGGCACCGAGCTGAGCGGGCTGAGGAGGATGGTGGAGGACAGGGGTGCCTGGAGGACAATGGTCCGTAGGGCCGCAAAGGGTCGGAATCGACTATGTGACTGAACAAAAACAACCAATTCCCGCATCCAATCACTCCAGCAAAAGCATTCCAATCTCATTTAACAAGTTCGTTGAAGTCGCCTGGAAAATGTAACAATCATTTACAGAACTTGGTGTAGACTTGCATTCTGACGTATGGAATGATACAAGACCACACAGCACACTTACAAAATATAGGATAAGAAGGCATCTTTGTAATAGTAAAGTTAAAGATCTCCCTTGCTAGAAAGCCAGCCGTATCTCACTCTAGGGTGCAGTTCTCACCTCCGCTTACAGCCAAATAGCCGGAGCTGTTTGCATCTGCAGATCTTTCTGTGGTCATGTGGCAGGCATAACTAGACACCATAGCACACAGGATGCTGTTACTTTCCCACCAAAGCAGTACCTATTTATCTACTTGCAATTTCTTGCTTTCAAACTGCTAGGTTGGCAGGAGCAGGGACAGAGACAGAGACAGGCACTCACTCCATCATGCAGCACTCAGGTCTCAAACTGCTGAGCTCAGCATCTTAACCACTAAGCTACCATGGCCCTGCTTCTTCGTAATAGGAAGAGATATTTCTTTATAGGAGTATAGCAGCCAGTAGCATTAAATTAGGATATGTGTTCTTATTTTGCTTCCTATGCAAAGACCAATCTTGCCCCCTTTTACATATATCAAGTTGCTGAACATAAATCAGTCAGGTACCATGTGCATGCTACCTAAAGACATTAAAATGTAACAGGGAATTATGCAGCCTCTGGCTTGTATACTTAAAATTTGAATGTTTTAGGTACTGTCCCTTGCCATCAAGGTTGAAGGCCCATAAATGATATACAGTATGTGGATCTCTTACTAGCATTCATATGTTTAGCTGCCTTGGTATTTATTCAAAAGCCACTGAATCTAAGTCAAGGGTGGCCACACTATGGCCTGCAGGCTGGCCACGGCCCACAGCACCATTTCATGTGGCCCTCCGCTGCTATCACCACTATCAGAAGTGGAAGTGGCTGCCTTTATGACAGCCATGGATACATTTTACAACAGGAGGAACCACGTGACTGACCTGCGGCGTGAAAATTTGGGAACTTCTGATCTAAGCCATCTAGCTGATTCCTTCCTCCTAGATATGTTAAAGATTGATAGATGAGACTGCAGTCATAGAACTACTTTTTGTGGTAGCACCTATTTAACTTCATTATTATTGACTGACTTCTGGTTGATGTACACAGGATCTCTGTAGGGTTACAATTCTAGAAACTCTTACTACTGGAACAAAAAAAGATGCCTTACACATGTGTAATTCAATAAATCACATTGTCTCCCAGAGTGGGAGAATATGCCAGAGGGGTGGGATATAAATGCAAATAAATAAATAAATAGCACTATCAACATGGCCTGATAGCACATTTCCTCCAGGACTCTATGAATAGCTATCAGTGATTGAAGCTAGGATCTTTTCACATGTATAGCATGTGCTTTAGAACTGGATCATAGCTTCTTTCCATGACTTAAGACTCTTCCCTCAAAGTAGCTGGGAGAGGTCCTTGGGAGTTTTGGGATTGACACTCAGTTATATTTCTCCTTATTGGGACCGATTGAGGATGGGCAGCTGCTGGACCAATGTCTGGAGGCTGTAATAGGCAGCATGAGGGCCAATAAACTGAAGCTGAATCATAACAAGATGGAGGCTTGAGGGTTTGGTGTTCCAAATACCAGGAATTGACTAAGTGACCTTTTCTGGATGGAGTTGCCCTTCCCCTGAAGGAGTAAGTGTAAAATCTTTTTAAATGGAGGGTCATGTAAGCCCAGTGGCTTGGAGTATCCGGGCTCAGCTTCAACTGATTTGTCAACTATAACCTGGTCACATAAGTCCATCCCCTGGTAACTTCTCATTTAGATTACTGCAGTACAATCTATGAGACACTGCTCTTGAAGATAACATGGATGCTGTAGCAGGTCAATATGCCCCAACTAAGCTGCTAGCAGGAATATCATTCAGAACCCACATGGCACAGGATTTTTACTGGCTGCCAATACACTTCTAACCTGAGTTCAAGGTATTGATGATGTTAAAGCTCTAAATGGCTTGGGACCTGGATATTTGAAAGAACTCCTCTCTATATATAAACCTGCCCAGTCACTAAGATCTACTGCAGGGTTGGCCAAACTATGGCCCGTGGGCTGGATACGGCCTGTGGCACCAAATCATCCAGCCGCCTGCACCCACGCATGTACAAAACACTGCTGTAAATGCACCCGCGGCTGCCATAAATGTTTACTACAGCCATGGGTGCATTTACGGCAGTGTTTTATGCATGCGCAGGTGCGTTTTACTTCTGCTTCCAGTGGGAGGAACCACATGACTGGCCCGCTGAACCACGTGACTCGGAACTCATGATCTACTGGAAAGGCCCTCCTCCATGTTCCACCACTGATAACAGTTCATTATGAACATACAGGAACTGCAGCATTCCAACTGTGGAGCTCCCCCACCTTTGGAGGCTTAATCGGTGCTGACATTGACATCATTTTGGTGCCAAGTCAAAACATATTTATGTAGTGCTTTGAGTGGAGGGGGATTGAGTTTGTGAATCACATAGGTTTAGTGAAACGTTTTAATGTACTGTATTGCTGTATGTATATGTTTGTCGTTATGTAATATAAGGATCTAAGGTTGCCTCTATGGTTCTGCAAGCAATAACAGATTATTTTGCATCATTTATCCACTAAGTAGAACAGCTGCACCCCAAGGTCTCAGTTGAAATTTTTATAGATATCATCAACAGTTAATTGCAATGTTTGCAAAAGAAAATACCATAACTATCAAATATTGATATGTATGGGGATATTTAATGTGGACTTTGATCTACTAATTAACTGATACATTGACAAGAATCCTGTTGTGCAATTGCACAAGCAATATAACTTCTGGAGGCAAGTTGCCTCAAGTTAAGAAATCTCTGTAGACACGATCTATTGCACACCATGCCACACAATTTAGCATGCAACGGATAACATCTACTGAGATTTTATAATGTGAGGCAATTTATTTTCAAAAGTTACTACAGCTGTCTAACTGCACAACAGGATTTTGACCATTGTTTTAAAAACAAGTCACCTTGATCAAACAAAAATTGCTGGTTGACTAGTATCCCTTGAATATATGTTAATCTAAATAGTCCACCCTTTCATGTACAGAAAGATACTAGATTTTGATTGTAATCATTGTCTTCTATACACTATTAAATAGCATATAAAGGTACATTTTCACAACTGTTGCTGCAGTTTGGTAATCGTCACAGTAATTTTCCTGAATACAAATATTTGCATGGCAGGTCAAAGCTAGATAGCGGTATACAGTACAGTATATGTATGTATGAATGTTGAATGAGAGAGAGAGAGTAATCTAGGTCTATTAAAGAACTAAAGAGGTGAGAAATCCCACAATACATTATTGATGACAGTTTAAAATATGTTTCAGGATCATACAGATCATGTTTTATTATTATTCCTTTTTCTAACAACTAATATTATTCCTGTTCTCTCAATAGCACACTCTTGCCAAATAATAATACATTGTATATGCTTTCTTTCTTTCTTTTTTTTGCTGACTATACCATTATCAAAGGCACGATTTGCTAATTTTGTGGCCAGCAGCTTATGGCAGCTACATTTTTGCATTTGCTACAGTGTCCAGCTGTCTCAAAGTCCTAACAATCATTGGCATTAATGATGCCTTTAATAGAATATTACATATGGGGCTGTTTTCTAAATTTTCAATTAATTTGTATGCACAGTGAGAATTTCCTAAAGAGAGTAAAACATTTTCAGCACTGTCGTTATGTCCCTAAACAATGAAATTACATCTGCTGTATATAAAGAATGGCAGATAATCTAAAGAATAATTACTTCCAATTTTGTTAAATTATTAGTCACAGAAATGACTTGCATTTATATAATAGCAGGCTGCCACTCTTGGCATTTATAAATTAAGATATATTTTAATGCAATTAATATGCTTTATACAAATATCCCTAAAACACCATATTCTAATCTATGAACTAAAGCAATAAGTTGGGTACCATTATCTTGAAAGCAAGCAACAAATCACACCATTTCCTTAAATCAAAGTATAGTGAATTAAATTGTGATATCTTGTCACTACCATAAAAGCATTTATTGTGCCCAAAGTAATCATTATTTCATTATATATACAGCATACTATATTGTGCATGATAATACTATCACAACTAAACTGGATATTTTGCTATGATGTCTTTTGCACTGTTCAAAAACAAAATCCAATCCCCAAGCTGTAATATATCGTTTGGATGCAACCCTTCAAAAACTGACAACTAAAACTGCAGTCCTATATTAACTGCAAATTTGTCCACCGTACGTCTAACTGAAATATATGGAATTTACAGTCATGCCTAAATCCATCTATCACTTTTAGTGGGGGTATTAGTGATGGTGACTCATTTATGTTCGATCATCCTGCTAATTTTCTGATGTCTTTGAATTTAACTATATAATATTAATAACTATTTTGAACTTTGCTTTGTTTTGTTAATTTTGCCATTCTACAAAAGCTAAACTGTTATATGTTTAGAAATTGATACGGTGTGGAAAAGCAGTAAGTAATTCTAGGAAGAAAATTAGGTACACACCCAAAGGTCATTGTAGTCTGTAACAACAAGAAATTGTAATTCTGTTCAAACTCTTAGAAAGGGTATGTATAACACCTTTCCAGAAGAAGGAATAACAGAACTATAAGCTGATTTCATGCCAAGACTAGTCATCCATCAGCTTTTGCCAAGAGAATACATCTTTGCTATAGAGCCTTTGTGGCATGTTCTCCTAGACCTTCTTCTTTGCTAAAGTCCAGTGGTAGCGAACCTATGGCACATATGCCAGAAGTGCCACACAGAAGCCTTTCCCCTGACATGCATGCCATCGAGAGGAAGCCCCGCCCTGCACAGCCTGGCCAGCACCACTTCCCCACCACCCCTCTCTCTCTCTCTGCCAAAGGAGAGGTGAGAGGTGAGGCTGAAATCTCAGCTGGGAGGCTGTGGCTGGGAGAGGTAAGGTGGGGAGCACTCATGAGGGGAGGCTTGGCAGAGAGGTAGGAAGGCCCGATGGACGGTAGGACAGCCCAGTGGTGGTGGGAAGGCCCGATGGGGGTGTAGGAAGGCCCAATGGAGGTGGGAAGGCCCAGCGGAGGGTGGGAAGACCACATGGGGATTGTCGGGGGTGGCAGTGGCTGGGCCTGGTGCAGCATCCTGCCATCCATCTATCTGTCTGTCTGTCTGTCAGTCTGTCTGTCTAAAAAAAGAAAAAACTTAGACATTTGCACTTAAGGTCAAATTACTATTTTAAAATTCTGATAAGTTGCATTGATCATGGGGGATGGCGATATTATTGTTGTTATGTTACATAGGTTCTACACAGAATTATAAAAGAACAGGATACTTATACCATTTTGGCACATTATTTAAATGATCATTTTGGCAAACAGTTGAAACTGAATGTATTAGATCACTGTATTCCAATTATCTTTAGATATAATGTGGTTCTCCAGCAATAGGAAATCAGTCTGCTATAAAGGACAGCAACACATGCCAGTTTTTATTTCCCAATAAAACCACACCTTAAAGCAGACAGAAGGCATTACAGTCTGTGCAAATAGCACACAAAACAAAGGTTTCCCTTGCTCGAAAGCCAGTTGTATCCGACTCTAGTGTTCAGTGCTCATCTCTGTTTCAAAGCTGAAGAGCCAGCGCTGTCTGCTTCTGCAGACGTTTCCGTGGTCATGTGGCAATCATGACTAGACACCTGAGCGCACGGAGTGCTGTTTACCTTCCCACCGCAGTGGTCCCTATTTATCTACTTGCAATTTCTTGCTTTCGAACTGCTAGGTTGGCAGGACCTGGGACAAAGAAGGGAGCTCATTCCGTCCTGCAGTACTCAGGAATCGAACTGCTGACCTTCCGCCTCCCAGTCAAGCAACTACAATTTAGTGTTATTTCATATTTGCAGTAATATTGTATGAACTTAACTTAGAAAAGCTAGAGTTCAATTTTTTTGTGTACCAATGAATATCCCAATCTACTATTACAGTGAAACCTCAGTTAACAAACGGCTCGGTTAACATAAAAATTGCATAACAAAAGGAAATCCATAGAAAATAGTGGCTCGATTTATAGATTTTCCCCTAGAACGGATTAATTAGTTTTCAATGCATTCTTATGGGAAACCATGTTTCAGTTAATGTATTTTGGTTTTCAGTTCATTCCTATGGGAAATTCAGTTAACGCAATTTTTGCTGTAAGAAATGTCCCACAAAATGCATTAATTACATTAACCGGGGTTCCACTGTACTATGGAAAAGCCATATCTACATGCAAGTTTCTCCAGCAATGAGTTTTGAGTGTTGTACTAATTATTTCTTTAACCTCTCCCCCCCCATCATGCTATTGAACATATCTCTATTTTTCAGCTGTTTTCAACAGGGCAAGCTTTCATTGTAAAATTGATAAATTCCAGTCTCAACTTCAGGTTCTAGAATACACAACAGTTATGCAAAGAGTCCACAAGCTTTGTAGAATGTAATCTTTTTGTGGTTTGGAAAAATAATGCAGTCTTGTGGAAAGGAACGTGGAAACCCTGCATCTCTGCACATTATTTTTTCATGTGTACAAGTCAATAATCATGGCAGATAAAGGAGTACTGTTTGAATAGTGCTGGTCATTCATGTACATCTGGCAAAAATATGCTCACCTTGGTGGTTAAAATGCTGTACTGCAACTCAAAACTTTTTTTGTTGGGAGTTTGATCCTGACGGAACTCAAGGTTGACTCAGCCTTAATATTTAATTTTAATTTAATTTAATATTTCGACTTGTTCGCCGCCCACTCAGGGGGACCCGACTCAGGTCGGCTTACACAATCTAAAACCCCATACAATAAAACAGTTTTAAAAACCCACACCCACATTTAAAACTTACCCACCCCGCGAAGCAAAGAGAGGGTACATCTCATGGTAAAAGCCAGCGAGCAGGGGCCACATTGCCTTCAGAGCCCATCTGCCCCACCAGCCAGGTCTTAAGTCCTTCCTTCCAAGGTTGGTAAAATTAGTACCTGGCATGTTGGGGGCAAAATGCTAATTACATTATGAACTTCCAAGAGAGTGCACTAAGCATTATATAAATGGCACATTTATATAAATGTAATTGCTATTGTTATTGCTAGTTGAGTGTAATCCGCATATTGATGACACCGCACTGCAAATCTCTGTATGACTTCACCCAGCCACTTCATGAAAATGTTAAACAGCATTGGAAATATGCCTGCCCCCTGAGGTATACCATACTGTTGTACTCATGAGGCTGCTACCTTCTGGACACAGTTATTAAGGAAGGACTAGAGCCAGCCCAAGGTGGAGCCTCCAATACTCAACCCCAATAACCTGATCAAGGAGGATATCATGATAAATAGTATTACAATCCACTGGGAGATCCAGGAGGACCAACAGAAATGCATTAATCCCCTCGCCCTCCCAGAGGAAGTAATCAAAACATGGTGATCAATGCTGTCTTAGTGCTATGGCCCAGCCTGAGCCCTGACTGAAAATAATCTAGACCAGGTTCTCTCAACCTTGGACTCCCAGGTGTTCTTGGACTTTAGTTCCCAAAAATCTATGTCAGTACACCTGCTGATCAAGGCTTCTGGTAACTGAAGTTCAAGAACATCTGGGGGGCCAAGGATGAGAAACCCTGAACTAGACCAGGAGTTCTCAACCTTTTAAAGCCAGGGACCAGGTCACGCTCCCTCAGACAGCTTTGGGGGCTGGACAGCCATTTTCCTCTTCCTCCACCACATAACACTTCACACATAAAATGTTTCCTCAGGCTGCATCCAGTCCGCAGGCTGCAGGTTGAGAATCCCTTATATAGATTATCAGTAGCCACCCATTTAGCCATGAATTCTGGCCTAAAATTGTTAAGATCTTCCATGTTCAGATTCAATTTCTAAAGAATGGGCCACACAAAAGTCTTCTTTAGGTGGCCAGCATATGGTCCTCATGAACGGACACATTAATTATCTGTGTAGCTCATTCAATGGTCACCTTTTTGGCCAGTTTCAGAAAATTCAAAGGGCATGGATCAAGAAAAGAGGTTGTAGCCTTGTGCTATGCAAGCGCTTTGTTCATATCACCAGTCATCACAGGTTGAAATTAATGCAACACAACCAGATGATTTATTTATTTATTTATTTATTTATTTATTTAGTTTTCATGCTTATATACCGCCCACTCAGGTACAACCCAACTCAGGGCAGTTTACATAGCAGACAGTAAATACATAAAAGACACATGATAAAACAAAGTTAAAAGTTAAAAGTTAAAAAACCCACCCTTAAAAGGTGCGCACGAACCGAAGGGACCTTGGGGGAAGGCACACTTCTCTATACCAACCACCCAACGGTACCCCCATCCCCACCCGCACCCCAAACTTGGCCCACCACCAGGTTTTTAGTTCCTTCCTAAAGGGCAACAACTCCATCAGGAGATGCAGTTCCACAGGCAGGAGGTTCCAAAGGGCCGGTGCGGACACGGAGAAGGCCCTCCTCCTTGTGCCAGAGAGGCGAGCCCCCATGGCTGATGGCACAATTAGAGAGCCCTTCCGGTCCATATGCCATGATATGGCATATTGGACATTTCCACCCTACCTTTCAGACACAGGCAAGGGAGGGGGAAAGTACTTCCAAACCACTGAGTACCATAATTACCTCCATCTCTTATAGGTCTTGGATTAGAGTGTAAGAATTTATAAATCCCAAAACCAATAGGTTAAGGAATTATAAAAAGCTCTACTTGAACATCTAAGTAGGATTAGAGCATGATAATTTACCTATACACTATCACATGCATTATATAGCTCTGTCCCTAAGTATTTGTGTCAACAGTATGAACATCTGCAAGAAAAAGCCAGCTGTATGCAAAGAGGCTCCCATGTGACTCAGAACCAGTGCTTGGAAACATTACTTTTGTATACTACAACTTCCAGAGTCCTAGTGCCTCGTGTACGATTGTTTATTTTAATATTAGTCCATAGTGTATTCTTGGTTTTATGTTATGTTTACAGTCCTTCAGAGCTGCTAATAGCATAGGGTGAGTATTTGTTGCATGTGAATTTGTACTGGCTCTAAGTTCTCACAGAGGCAGTAAATAGTGTTTTCAGTTTATTCTGCAGCTGGGGGCTCGTATGACTTGATATGACTAGATATTAGAGAGTGACCGGCTTTTTCTGTGATGTGTCAGTTATTTTTTTATTGAAAACATTCAGTTGTTTGACTCCCCCTAAGCATATCTGCAATTAGAATCAGAACAACTCAGACATAGGTTTACCATGTCAGAAGGAACTAGGTCATTTCCGGTTCTACAGAAATGGTTTTGTTTTTCTTATGATAAACCATGATTTCTCACAAATGAAACATGATACATTTTCCCCCACTTTTTTGAATCACTTAGGACAGAATCTTATTAATAGTTATTGCAAGCCATCATATTAATTCTGACTTAGGGCAACCCTTCCCAGGATTTTCTAGGTAGAGAATACTGAGAAATAATTTACCGTTCACTTCTTCAGGGTGTGCCCTGGGGCTATGCAGCTTGCCCATGGCTACATAGACCAGCTATTCTCTTGGGAGGCACAGTGAGGAATTTCCAAGCAGATACCTAAACCATTGAGCCATCTAGCCAGTATTAAACCTACTTGTATTAGCTGACCTTTCTTATCTGAGGAAATCTTTTTTTAAAATGCCTCTCAGAACATTGCAGGGATAACCGTACAAAATCATTGCCATTTCTTTATTGCTCACTGAAGAAACATTTATGATTAACCTGGAAAAAAGAGCTTAGACCATTTTCCTCAGCTTGCGGCACTGGCTTCAGTAATGTCTTCCCGTCATGTATGGCCTGCTTCAACTAAACTGTTGGAATTGCAGTATAAAAATTCTATATCAGTAGCACTAACCACTTATGAAGATGAGCAAGATTGCAAGTCATTGCTCAGGTGGTTTTTTAGAGAAACTCATATCAGAAAATGTGTTTTTTCACATATACTGCAGGGCATGGTGTAAAATGATCCTTTCAAAAAGTCAGTTTCATATAGGAGACTGAGGAAATTATGAATTTCCTACAATCAAGTGTTAGAATAATGTTCCTACAATCAAGTGCTAAAATATAGTAGGGGCACCTGGATTTTGAGATACACTTGGTTAATAAAAATAAATTAAGTTATTAACCAATTTAGGTAAAGGTAAAGGTAAAGGTAAAGGTCACCCTTGCTCGAAAGCCAACCATATCCTACTCTAGGGTTCGGTGCTCATCTCCATTTATAGCGAAAGAGCTAGTGCTGTCTGCATCTGCAGACATTTCCGTTGACATGTGTCAGGCATGACTAGACACCGGAGTGTATGGAATGCTGTTACCTTCCCACAAAGATGGTACCTATTTGCTTGAAATTTCTTGCTTTCGAACTGCTATTAATCAATTTAAAAAGTTGCAAATGTGCATGAAGGGGTTGGGAAAGCTTGTCTATGACTACATACTGAGGCATGGCTGAACAGCTGGAATATTTTGTAGGTTCTTGTTAAGTTTGTTATAGAGAGCTTTCTCTTCTTATGTTGTTAGCCACTCTGGGTGGCGCTCGCGCCAGAAGGGCAGGATATAAATAAACATCATCATCATCATCATCATCATCATCATCATCATCATCATCATCATCATCATCATCATCATCATCATCATCATAAATACCAAATAGATAGATAGATAGATAGATAGATAGATAGATAGATAGATAGATAGATAGATAGATAGATAGATAGATAGATAAATCTTTATTGTCATTGTCCTGCACAGAACAACGAGAAGCTCTAAAACTCTAAAAACTCTAAAACCTCTAAAACTCTAAAACCTATATACAGAAGCTCCCTCATAGACTGCATTGCACTGCATTCAAAGCCAGAACCACTTTTGGGTAGAAACTATTTCTCAAGCGGCTGGTCCTGGTCTTTATGACCCTATACCTTCTTCTAGAGGCTGAAAGAGATCATTTCCAGGGTGCGTACTATCTTGCGCAATCTCTACAGCTTTCTTATAACACCTGGTGGCATAGATTTGATCTAGAGTGGGAAGAGTACGCCCAATTATCCCCTCCGCAGTCTTTATGACTCTGGACAGCATTGTTCTTTCCCTAGCTGTACAACTCCCAAACCATACACACAGACCATAGGTTAACACACTCTCTATGGTACAGTGGTAGAATGCCGACAGCAGGTCCTTTGAAAGATTGTTCTTCCTGAGGATTCAATCAAATCAAGTCAAATCTTTATTACGGTCCAAGACCAACATACAATAGCAAAGGGAACAAAAGTTAAAATGGGGGTCTTAAAATAGATCAAGAAACAAGAGTTAAAACAAGGGTGCTTAAAAAGGAGCATTTTTGCTCCAGCATAGAACAGCAGAGGGAACATAAGTTAAAATGGGGGAACTAAACTATATCAAATTTGTTATATCAATATTTTTCTGTGAAAATATACAATCAACTCCAGTGCTTTAAACACAGCAGAATATGTTGTTCTTGCCGCACAGTAAACATTTCACAACAGGCTAACAGATCTAACCTACAAGAATGTGAAAAAGAAAATGTTAGGGGACATTAAACAAATGTATATACTAGCATGCATTACTAAGCCTCAACCGTTTTACAAGTGAAATAATCAAATCACGGTAATCAGTGTCAGTATATGCAACACTAGTCTGTATCATCAGGAGCAACAGATAATGCCCTTGAATTTGCAAAGTGCCATCTAGTGGCTCACATGTCTAGCTGCATTTTATATTTTGGACATAAACATAGAAGGGCATGTTTGGGAGTGGCAGCCATGTCTTAAAGCTGCCATAAATGAGGAAAAGAATGTTTCTCCTGTTACACATTTCTACAAGCACATCTCACTACAGCTAACATATTGCACGCATTCAAAATATATAATAAAGACACTAGCTTTAATTTCTATCTGCAGTGATATACTCCTTTTTTTGCTGCCTTTGTTATTGGTTAAGTGATTTCAGTACCTTTTTAGTTTTAAAGACCAGTGCCAAGCAAACCATAAATATTTTCCCTCAGCAACCAGAAAATATAACAGTTTTGTTGCTTTTTAAAGATTCATTTAAGTATAAGTTATCCTATTCACACAGGCAGCTAATGAAATATTCAGAAACTAGTAAAAGGTGTCATACAAAATATTTTTCAAAACTTCTATGAATTTACACAAAGACTTAAGATGAATTTAATAAGGCTGACAAACAAGAAAAAAGCTAGAAGACCCTGTGTGAGTTATAGGACTCTTGCTACCTGGTATATTTCCCAACTGCTCTGCTGGCAAAGGAGTCTTGGGTGAACCTCAATGGAGAAAAGATTCAGCTGCTTCCCACAAGAGCACCGGCCCATTGACATGAAATAGCAATGCTACTGTGGGAAGATGCCATCCCAGTCGCTTCTTCTGTACAATCTTGTCAAGGTTGGCCAAAGACATTCTGAATTGGGACACAGCAGCAGCAGATGGCACATCTACTTCCAAACCAAGTCCAGCTTGATCCTCACCAAGTTTTAAGCTCTTCGGAGAATATCTTTCTTTCAGTCTCCACTATCCTTGGCAGGTTTGCCTGGTAAGGACAGGAAAGATGACCTCTCAGGTGGACTTTTGGCAACCGACAGAATGCCAAAAACACAGCATTAATATAGGATGCTGTACTTTTTAATCTTTTCTAATTCATGCTGGTAGGATAGTTCAGTGAGCTGAATACTTGGCTATGATGCCAAGCATTGCGAGTTCTATCCCCTGCTTGTTCTCCTGGAGAAAAGCCAGCTTATTTATTCTTGGGCAAGGTGTGCAGTCCTAGACTGCCACTAGAAAAAGTAGCTGGTAAACCTCTTCTAAGTACTTTATACCTAGGGAACCCCAGCAGGTATTCACAAATTGGAATTAACGTGATGGCAGATAATGATTATTTAATGTGTTTTTAAATAGTTTTAATTTTTTAATTTGGTGATGCCTGTTTTTATATGTTAATATGTTTAATTGCTTTTCAATATTGTAATTTATTGTGTCTTAGCTGTGCCTGTCTTTTAAATATATTGTATCAAATCTGTTCATTAGGAGAAAGGTCAGAAATAAATAAAATGAAGGAAGGAAATACAGTTGACCCTACCAATATATTTGGAGCATGAGGCACAAAACTCTAACACAGGGGTTACCAACCTTTTCAAGCTGTGGTAGTGGTGGTGGTCACACTCTCTCAGTCAGCTTTGAGGGCTGGACGGCCATTTTGCCCTGCCTGCATGATGGGATGGTTATTTTATCTCAACAGCTTCAAAGGAATTGCCATTTTGTTTCTCAAATGCCCTTGGAGGGGGTGGGGGCCACATAAAATGGTGCTGTGGGCCAGATCCAGCCCCTGGGCCTTAGGTTTGGAACCCCTGCTCTAACACATACCTGTGCCCATCCCTGTCAGTAATAAAATACAAGCGAATAACTAATATTGTTCTGTTGTTTTACAGTGCCGTATTTAGGATCTGTGGGCCCCTAAGCTGAACCTGTGGCGCGGGCCGTACTGGGGAAAGTATTTTTTAAAAATTACCCTACAAAAACCACATTTTCAGCAATTATCCAATTAAAAACTGAAAAACAAATGTTTAAAGTTTATTATTAAATTATAGAAAATTTACATACGACATTCCTATACAGTATCATGTGGTGCGGGGCCCCTTTGTGGTGCGGGCCCATAGGTTGCAGCCTAGGTAGCCTATGCTTAAATCCGGCTATGTTGTTTCATAAGAGTCAGAACCTAGTAACTGATGCTCACTCTAAATTCACTGCATATGGTGACCACATCACTTCTACCTGTGGATAAAGGCAGTTATGAACCCTATGGTTCTTATTTCCTCAGTGTTGTGTAGGAAGCAGTTATATAGTAATGGCTTTTGAGACTGCAGTGGCTCAAGTCGCTAAGACGCTGACTGGGAAGCGGAAGGTCAGCAGTTCGATTCCAGAGTACTGCAGGACGGAAATGAGCTCCCGTCTTCATCCCAGCTCCTGCCAACCTAGCAGTTTGAAAGCAAGAAATTGCAAGTAGATAAATAGGGACCACTTCGGTGGGAAGGTAACAGCGTTCCGTGCGCTCTGGTGTCTAGTCATGCCTGCCACATGACCACGGAAATGTCTGCAGAAGCAGACAGCGCTGGCTCTTCGGCTTAGAAACAGAGATGAGCACTGCACCCTAGAGTCGGATACGACTGGCTTTCGAGCAAGGGAAACCTTTACCTTTACTTTGAGACTACCAAGGAAATGTAGAAGCATTCAATCAATTTGCTTTATTTTAACTTATCTTGCACTTCTCCTCAAATGCAATATTGGTGCAGTTGTGCTAATCATAGGTCTTCTTAAAGTATTACTTCCAGATGCCAAACATAGTATGAACAGATTGCCTATGTTGGATATGACACCACATGTACTTAGGAATGCTTCACGTGGTGATCTGCATAGGGTCAGGTCTACATGGATATATGCTGTACAGATGCTCTGCATGGCTAGTATGACCCATGTTTTAGTGGACCTTCTGCAGATGCTACCTCCCTGCTTCTCCGCCTCCTTGAGCCTGCCTGCTTGGAGGATTCAAAGGTGGGACGCCGAGGCTTGGAGCCCTACTCCCAGTCTGTCAAATTGGGGGGAATTGGGAACACATGTTCCTGCCCCTGCAGGGCATAAAGGACCTTCCGCAGATGCTGCCTTCATGCCTCTCCGCCTCCTTGAGCCTGACTGCTCGCAGGATTCGAAGATGGGATGCCGCCTCTGCCTCTGCAGACTGTTGCCACTAACTTGCCTCTTCTTGGACTGCATGGGTTTGTCCCTCTTTTTCAAGGAGATTGATTTTTGTAAAGTGAAACTATATTGTATTGTATCATATTGATTATTGTATTATTGTATTTTATGTATTTTATTATGTATTGTATGCTTGGAGCAGGTATCTTCCTATTGTAATGAGCCTTCTCTTTTTTGTTGTTAGCCGCCCTGGGTGGCGCGTGCACCAATAGGGCGGGACATAAATGACCCAATAATAACTGGTTGCAGAAATACTGGCTGGCCCCACCCATCCAAGTTTTGAAATAAAGTAGTCCTAATTCAGGTGCAATGCAGGGCTTTCCCACTGGCCACGCCTACCATACCATGCTCACAGTGTGATAGTAATTTTTTTGGGAGCCCACCACTGCCATGTTTATTCTATAGATGTTCAAGATATGATTGCATTCAATTGCCTTTTTAGTCAGATAAATAATAGCTACTATCAGAATATTTGTGCTGAATTTCTTTACACAGGCCCTGATTTGTGACTTTGCTATAAGAAATATTTAAGAAACAGAAGTGAGAATGAGAAATAATGTAACCATTAGAGGTCAAGAAAGGCATGCTGCAAAACCAATTTCAAATATGAGTGGAATACTGTCCATAAAAAGTAAAGCAAAGAGTTAACTCACACATGAGTAAAAGTGCCAATGTTCAGCATGGATGTAATGTTCATTCACATAGAGTTGCTAGATCTTGGGACTGGCTGAAGTCATAGGGGACCGCTGTGTTCCCTTTTGTCTCCAGGAAAGGAGTCGAATTTCACAGCAACTTGAAAAGAAAAGATTGCTTTTTTGCATCAGATCAACTTTGTACATAGCTAGCAACTGTTGGTAGTACAAGAGTATTTTTTTTTCTTTTTGAGTAGGTAGACAAGGGCCCATATTCTTCACAGTTTTGAGACCTGTTACTGCAGATTGGTTATAATCCCTGGTTTAAAAGTTGCATTGCAGGATCTGTTGTCTGATTTTTAAAAAAGTGTTAGAGCAGAGACATCAATGTGAAGGCAATAAATAAGCACTTTTGAAGTTAAAACTGGAAAACATGCTATCAGGGATCAACAGTGAAGGAACACCATCCATCCAGTGCTCACTTTAGAATGAACAATTTAAGTATTAAATATTTTTTTTGCTAATTTAATGTATTAAATGTTGCCAATTTTTAACCTTAGCAACTGCAAATGAATGTCTCAGCTTCTAATGTTTGCCAATAAAAATTAATTTTAACCCAAATGTCCGAAGATCTGCTCATGATCAGTGAAATGGGCCCTTCATTTTCAGAAGCAATATCGGAGATGCTAGAGGTCAAAATAAAGGAGAGGTGTATGAATGGTCAGTCTGTTTGACATATTTATTTGACCTGCTGGGGTTAATGTTGTTATGTTCTCCCAAGAAAAACACTATCTTTTAAAAACCAATATTCCATTACAGTATTTTTAAAGCAGCCAATAGGCACATAGTCAATGTAACTGGCCCCTACAGCTATCAAAACCATGTTGGTACATGCTACGCAGGAAATCTCTTGAAACCCAGGGGAATTCCAAAAACACTTTCAAATACTGTACAGCACAATATGTTTCATTATAAGTTCCCATGGGCTTATGCAAGCCTTTGAGCATGCCTAAAGTAGTAATATCATCCGTGTCTGCAAAGTTATATATGAAAATGCTACCCTACATTACGATGGAAAATGTATTTTCTACTTTGTTTGCCTGTGAAATATGGATTAGTTTTCTTGTTTACAGCAAAAGCAGTGAGTGTCTAGCCTCACTGTTGTAGTATGGGATGCTAAAGGCAACGTTCAATTAAAAAGAGAGAGATTTAAATAATAAAAGACGTATCCTTTGGTTGGTGAAGATAAAGATAAGAAAAAAAATCTCCTTCTTTCCTTTTCTCTTTCCAGTCCATTCTCCCTCACAATACCGTTTTTGCTGGATTCTTCTGAACAGAGGGGAGAAGAGGTAAAAAGAGAAACACCCTGCTATATCCCTCTTTATTATTATTTTTCTCCCAAATTTTTGTTTGTTTGAGTTGTGTATTGAGGCACATTTGCAAGTAGCGCAAGTAGTGCTCTTGCAAGAGGAAAATGGTGGTTTCCCGCTATTCTAATTAGAAGCCTAAAGTGGCGCAAAACCCCTGCTAAAGGACGCGCTTGTTATGCTAATCCAAGCCCTAGGATTGGTTACAGTTTTGGATTCTGTTCTCCATTGGTTAATAACATATATCCCCTGTTATGATTGGTTAGTTATGTTTGTCCGGGCGGGTCGCTACCTTGTATCCAGGAGCCACCACTAAGGAGACACTATATAAGCCCCACGGGCAAATAACGGTGGGGCCTACTCTGTACAGGTAGCCTGGATAGCGCTAAACCTGGGTCCCTTCTTTACGCTACACTTCTATGCTAGCTAGTTTATTGCCTACTGCGGTAAGAGTCTGGAGGGACTGACTTCACTAGGATTGTATAGCCATCTCGGTATCCAGAACACCTTGTAAGCTCATCTCTAATAGACTGTTAAATAAAGTGTACCTAGAGAGGGTACACCATACAATTGAACCCACTGTGAGTAAAGCAACAGACTTCACCTTCTTGGCATATAAGATCACT
The DNA here is from genome assembly GCA_035047305.1 of Bradypodion pumilum. NCBI lineage: Eukaryota > Metazoa > Chordata > Lepidosauria > Squamata > Chamaeleonidae > Bradypodion > Bradypodion pumilum. The sequence goes on from JAWDJD010000001.1 coordinate 99,190,410, forward strand.
GCAGATGGTGACTGTAGCCATGAAATAAAATGACGTTTACTTCTTGAGAGGCAAGCTATGGCAAACCTAGGCAGCATAATAAAAAGTAGAGACACCACCCTGCCAACAAAAGTCTGCATAGTTAAAGCAATGGTCTTCCCAGTAATATTGTATGGCTGTGAGAGCTGGACCATAAGGAGTACTGAGCGCAGAAGAATAGACACCTTTGAACTGTGATGCTGGAGGAGACTGGACTGCAAAGAGATCAAATCAGTCAATCCTAAAGGAAATAAATTCTGACTGCTTCTTGGAAGGACAAATACTGAAGCTGAAGCTCAAGTAATTTAGCCACCAAATGAGAAGAGAGGACTCACTGGAGAAGGCCCTGATGCTGGGAAAGATTGAAGGCAAAAGGAGAAGGAGACGCCTAAGGATGAGATGGTTAGATAGCATCATTGATGTGGTAGGCATAGATTTGGGCAGACTACGGAGGATGGCAGATGACACAGGAGCCTGGCATGCGGTGGTCCATGAGGTCACAAAGGGTCAGACTCAACTGTGCGACTGAACAACAAACCCTTTCTTTTGTTGTTGTTGTTGTTCAGTCACATAGTCGAATCCGACCCTTTGCGACCCAATGGACCATTGCATGCCAGGCACCCCTATCCTCTACCATCCTCCTCAACCCGCCCAGTTCTGTGCCCATCTCATTCTCTGCCGCCCCCTTCTTCATTTGCCCCCAACCTTTCCCAGCATCAAGGCTTTCTCAAGTGAATCCTTTCTTCTCATTTGATGTCTAAAGTACTTTAGCTTCATCTTCAATATTTGACCTTCCAGGGAGCAATCGGGGTTGATTTCTTTTAAGATCGACCTATTTGTTTTATTTTCTGTCCAGGCTACTCTCAAAATTATTCTCCAACACCACATTTCAAAGATGTCTAGTCTTCTGTGCTCAGCCTTTCTTATGGTCCAGCTCTCACAACCAAACATTACTACTGGAAATGCCATTGCTTCGACTATGCAGACTTTTGTTTGCAATGTAATGTCCCTACTTTTCACTATGTACCCCAGGTTTCTCATAGCTTGTCTCCCAAGAATTAGTCGCCTTTTTCATTTCATTTCACTTCAAGTTTAATTTTTATACCGCTTTACTCAACCCAGTGGGTGACTCAAAGCGGTTCAACAGGTACAATACAATAGCACAGTAATACAGAGCAGTACAGCAATACAAATAAATATATAAACCAATACAATCAATAATACAATGATTAATACAATGATGCAGCCAAAATCAATAAATACATAAAAAGTACAAAGATACAGCAATGCAACACAATCTTTACATCACAGCAAACACCATTTGCAGCCAGTCTGAGAACACCCTCCCCCGCAACCCTTCATTCCAGAGGGGTGGGAGGGCACGGCAATGCGGTGGCGGTGGCTTCTTCAAACCTCCTGAGGCCCCAGGAGGCTCCTTTTATCCTCCCACCGGGTGGATGGGGCGGGAGGGCACGGTAACGCAGTGGCGGCAGCAGCGGCTTCTTCAAGCCTCGCAAGGCCACAGGAGGCTCCTTTTATCCTCTCACCAAATGGAGGGGGTGGGAGGGCACGGCAATGCGGCAACGGCTTCTAGTGTGTGGGATGAGCACAATTGTTCGATAATTTGAGCATTCTTTGACATTGCCCTTTTTTGGGATTGGGACGTATACTGACCTTTTCCAATCCTGTGGCCACTGTTATGTTTTCCAAATCTGCTGACATATTGATTGATTGATTGATTGATTGGACTTGTATGCTGCCCACTCGGCTACGTGACTCAGGGCAGCTAACAGCAATCACAATATATCACAATACATTTAAAATTAACTACAATAAAAATACAATATAATACAATGCAGCTAAACAGCAAAATAGCAACAAATACATCAACAATATCGTCAGTGCATGTCATAAGAGAATTACAATTACAAAAAAGTCACTTCCCTCCAAGCGGGCAATGGGCCGGGGGACCCTTCCCCGGTCCCGGGAAGGTGGGGCCCAAGGGCAGCTGGGCGGTGATGTCCAGCCACCCGGAGAAGCCCATGGCTTTTCTTCTCCCCAGCCTCAGGAGGGTGGGGCCTGAGGTCAGCTGGGCGGCGGTTTCAACCCGCCCAGAGAAGCCTGTGGCTTTTCTTCTCCCCAGCCCTGGGAGGGTGGGGCCCAAGGTCAGCTGGGCGGCGGTGTCCAGCCACCCGGAGAAGCCTGCAGCATTTCTTCTCTCATAAAAAATATGGTCTTCCCCATTTCATTAAACACTGAGCACACTTTTAGCATGAGACGGTAGGTCCACAATTGTTAAGTGAATGGCAGAGCTGCCATACAAGAATTCCATATGTACTGGAGTTTGCTGTGGATCTCTGAAATGTAACAACAAAAAACACATACTGATACTATTTGATAATCTAACATTTCTCAGTTGCTGGACACTCCTCATGTAAATTGGTTTAAACTCTTCCAAGCATAAAGGCTTACATTTGTGTCTTAGTATTTTCCTCTCATTGTAGTCCACCTACCGGAAGCAATGAATATTGTATTTGTTTGACTGTTGCATTCCAATAGGTCCTATAGAATCTTGTTGTCCATAAAAATTACTTCCTTCCTACAGGAATGTTAACCCACAGCCATAAAAAGACTTGTGAATTGCGGTCTGTATTCTGGCCTCCTGCAGAGGTGCTGATGAGTTGCAGATATGCACTTGCTTACATGTTTGAATCTTGGTTTTAAGATCTATGTTTTCCATGTTTGCAAAGGGTCATATGAGAGGGATGACTTTCCTTTGCATACAAAAAGCTTCTAAATGACACATTAATATTTGCACATGTTAAACCGGGATTTACCATTGAAAGAATACTTAACAAAAAAGCTTTGTCCAATCTGTCTGCCAAATGTATCTTTGTGATACACAATGAATTACCCTGCCGTCTATTTCAAAGGGTCACTCAGTGCAACCTGCAAGCAGTTACTGTAGGTCTCTCTTCTTTCTTCATATCAACCCATGTACTACTTCCTCACCAGCCTGCAGATTTTCTTCTGATGTTTTACTTTCCTTTAAAACAGGTTTCACTCCCAGGTCCCACTTTAATACTAGTACTTCAATGGAGTGTTAAACCACTTTCGAGAAAGGAGTTCTAAGGTAAACAGCTAATTAAGTATGGAAGGTTTGACCACCTTTGACCTTTTTCTTTGAGTTTCCTTTTTCCTGACATCTTGGAAGCAGCTGTGTAAACAAAGTAGATGCACAATATATCTTAACACTGATGTGTCAGTCTCTGCCACCAGAGTATTTCAATGCAGTAGAACATCAGGTCCATATTACATAGAAACCGAGTTATAAAAAAACAGTTCTGAAGGTCTCCAGGTTTATTTTAAATTTAGCACCTAACAGCACACTACGTTCCTTTCTCTTCCCATTCTTCACTCAAAAAGAATCTGGCAGAACAGAGCTTCAAGTGATTATTTGATAAGATTTTTTATAAGATATTTGAAGTTGTTTTTGAGAATGCCTTTAGTATATATAGCATTCCCGATACTTCTGATACTCAATATGTCCAGTTTCTATCATCAGTTCAATTCCCGAGTACTGCAGGACGGAATGAACTCCCGTCTTTGTCCCAGCTCCTGCCAACCTAGCAATTTGAAAGCAAGAAATTGCAAGTAGATAAATAGGGACCACTTGGGTGGGAAGGTAACAGCACTCTGTGCACTCCGGTGTCTAGTCATGCCTGCCACATGACCACAGAAACGTCTGCCGAAGCAGACAGCGCTGGCTCTTCGGCTTTGAAACAGAGATGAGTACTGAACCCTAGAGTCGGATATGACTGTCTTTGAAGCAAGGGAAACCTTTACCTTTACCTTACACTTGCCACAAATTTTATACCCCTTTTATCTCCAAATACCAGAGATAACAGTCATATCCTTGTTTACAAGTTGTATTGCTTCTTCTTCTTTACTTCTTCTTTTACTCCTTCATGGTCAGCAGAGTCGCTGCAGCCTCGAATCCAGGTTGGGAGGCCATCCATGTGCATATGGGGCCAAGGGACTAGGGTCAGGCTGGTGTACCGAGCTCCCCATGACCTGGTGTACCGAGCTCCCCATGACCTGGCCCAATCCCTGGCAGGGCTGACTGACTTCATCTCCGCTATGGTGCTGATGTCCCCCAAACTGGTCATGTAGGGGGACTTCAGCATCCACGTGGAGGGGAGTCAGAATCCATTGATTCCATTATATCCATGGACCTGTCTCAGCATGTCATTGGACCCACGCATGTGACTGGCCACACTCTTGACCTGATTTTTTCTAGGGGCTATGGAGACAATAAGCTGAAGGTGGGAGAGGTTGTTCCCACCATCCTATCATGGTCAGATCATGCTCTGCTGAAGTTCAAAATTATGACGTCAACCCTCTTCCATGGGGAGCCAAGACCAATTAGAATGGTCCACCCATTCTGCTGGGTCCAATTGGTTTCAAAGTGATCTTGGGTGGGTTTCCAGCTGACCTGGTGGGCAGTCCTGTTGATGCTCAGGTTGCTAGATGGTATGCGGAGACAACCTAGGTGGTTGACATGATAGCCCCTAAATGCCCTGTCTGCTGCATAGCTCGGTCATCTTCATGGTTCACAGAGGAACTATGAGTGATGAAGCAGCAAAGTAGAAGGCTAGAGAGCAAGTGGAGACAAGCTCCCTCAAATGAGAACTTCAGACTAGTTAAAAAAGCAACCTCAATATATCTGCAACATATAAAGAGGGAGAGAAAGACCTATAATGTCCAACGAATTCATAAGGCCTTGAACCAACATGCAGAGCTGTATAGGATAGTCTACAGCCTCACTGCAGGAGGTTACTCAAATGGACCTCACCACAGTCTTCAGAGTTGTGAAGATTTTGCTAATTATTTTAGATCTAAAGTTGAGGCCATCCGATGGGACCTGGACTCTTCTCTTAACATAGTAGATCAGGTTGGGAATTCCAATGAACTGTCTGATCTTGATTCTTGGGATCAGTTTCAGCCTGTGTTATCTGAGGAGGCGGACAAGGCATTTACACACTGTAAACCCACAACATCTCATTTTGATCCTTGTCCATCCTGGTTAGTAAAATCTGTGGGGGTTGCTGGGGTGGGGTGGTGGTGCAGAATATCATTAATTCTTCACTGTGGGAGGGCAAGCTGCCCTCCTGTTTGAAGAATACTGTTGTTCGCCCACGTCTCAAGAAGCCAAATCTAGCTACAGAGATTTTAGACAACTTTAAACCTTTAGCAAATATCCCCTTTTTGGGCAAGGCCATCAAGAGGATAGTGGCGGATCAGCTGCAGGCATTCTTGGATGAAACCAACTGCTTGGATCCATTCCAGTCGGGTGTCAGGCCTCACTGAAGATGACCTTCTCTGGGAAGCAGACAGGGGAGCTTCATTTCTCCTGGTGCTCCTAGACCTCTCAGTAGCTTTTGATACCATTTGCCATGGTATCCTCCTGATACACTTATTGGGGCTGGGAATCCTGGGCATTTTACTGCAGTGGTTCCGCTCCTTCCTTGGTGAGTTGACCTGGAGAGTTCAACTTGGGGAGTTTGTTTCAGCCCCATGGACCCTCCACAGGGGTCAATCATCTCCCTGCTGTTGTTTAATATTTACATGAAGTCACTGGGAGAGGTCATTAGGAGATTCGGGGTTCGGTGTCTCCAATATGTGAATGACACCCAACTCTATCTCTCCTTTTCATCGTCTGCAGTTGATGCTGTCCGACAACCTGACAAGTGTCTGGATTTGATAATGGAGTGGACAAAAGCTAACAGGCTAAAACTGAACCCTGACAAGACAGAGGTTTTGGTGTTTGAGAGGCCATATGCCCAACTTGGAGGCCTGGTCCTTACCCTGGATAGAACTACTCTTACCCCTAGGGACCAGGTTTGCAATCTGGGGTCATTATGTACCCATTGCTCTCATTCGAGCAACAAATAGTAGTGGTGTTCAAAGCTGCTTTTTTCCAAGCTCCGGCAGATTGCGCAGCTATGGTCCTACTTGGGGGGACAGTCTCTCATAACCCTGACCCACTCATTGGTAATTTTGTGGATTGACTACTGTAATGCTCTCTATGTAGGACTGTGGTGGCTTAGTGGATAAGATACTGAACTTGATGACTAGAAGGTTGGCAGGTCAGCAGTTCAAGACCCAAGTGCTGTACGATGGAGTGAGCTCTCATCTCTGTCCCAGCTCCTGCCAACCTAGCAGTTCAAAAGCAGTGGGAAGGTAAACAATGCTCCATGCACTCCTGTGTCTAGTCATGCCTGCCACATGACCATGGAAACATGGTCAATGAGCACTAAACCCTAGAGTCGGATACGACTAGTGTTCAAGCAAGGGTGACTTTTACCTTTACCTAAGAAACATTTATTTGCCAAACTGTAAATATATAAATACAGTATAAGATACATAAATTATCTTTACCTATAAGGAAGGATGTTAACCATTGGAATGTAACAAAGGCTCCCACACCCGGCCCAACCATCCCGAACCGAGCCGCCTGCACTCACCTTACCCCGGCCTCACCATCACCGCAAGGGCCCAGAAGTCACCAGTGGGGCAGCCGCCCCACGAACATGACAAAAAACAACAACTATGAGTCCCAGAGTCCTCTGTGATGCACAACCCCTCAGCCAATCAGGCTGAGGGATGTGAGCGCAGAGAAGGCTGGGAACGTATGGCGCACCGACTAAAAAAAACCCTGCCAACTCGCTGACAACTTCCCTCCACTCCGGGAGATACTTCGTCTCCTGTAGGGAAGTTAAGTGGGGTGGGGGAGCAGAATGGGCCAGGCTGTGGGAAGGGAACCACCCCCTCACTGCAGCCTGAAGCGCCGCTGGGGTTCCTGCAACCTGGCCAGCAAGGCCAGGCCACGGGAAGGAAAAGACCCCCCTACCGCCCGAAGCACTGCTGGGGTTCCCATGGCCCATCCTCGCTGCCAGGCCGCGCGAAGGAAACCCCCCCTCGTACACAAAAGGTAAGTTGGACAGGGGAGAGGGACTGAGGGGGGGAAGGGCCCAGGAACAACGCCGCCCACCAGCCCGCCTTGCCCATACCTGTCAACCATCCCGATTTGGCCGGGATTACCCTGTAATTTGACGTCGTTTGATGTCATAACCCGCACTGCACTGCCAAAACCCCATAATTTGGCAGCGGGGTAAAACCCTTCCACACATGCGCGGAAGCGCTATGCCGCTTGTGTAGGGGCTGCGCAAGCAGCGTAGCACTTCCATGCATGCGTGGAAAGTGACCTGCGCACAAGCGATCTGTGCAGGTCCCGTTTTTCTGGAGCCGTGGGTTGACAGGTATGGCCTTGCCCCCCCAGTCCCTGTCCCTCACCCCACTTACCTGATGCTGGCTGGCCCTTTCGTTGCTTGGCCTCCCAATGACACCTTCCCTTCTGCTCCTGGGAGTCTTCGGCTCCTTGCCGAGGCTGTGTGGGGGAGAGAGGGAAAGCCCCTCACCCCTCACAGCTTCGGCAAGTGTGTGTGTGTGTGGTCAAGGCTTCGGGGGGGGGGGAGGAAGGGGAGGCCCTCCTCTCCCCGCGGAGCTATGGCATGTGTGTGTGTATGATTGTGTTGTGTGGGTGTGTAATGAGTGTGTGTTCTGTGTGTGTTTGTGTTATGGGTGTAGTTGTGTTGTGTATGTGTGTGTATTGAGTGTGTGTGTTTGGTTGTGTTGTGTGCAGTGTGTGTATTGTGTGTGTTCATGGTTTTGTGTGTGTGTGTGTGTGTGCATGGTTTTGTGTGTGAATGGGATTGTGTGTGATTGTGCTCTGTGTGTGGTTGTGTTGTGTGTGGTTGTGCATGTGTGTGTGTGATTGTGCATGTGTGTGGGGTTCTCTCTGTGTGTGTAGTTGTGTTCTGTGTGTGTTTGCGCTGTATACCCCCCCAAATCACCCCCCAAATGAAAAAACACAAATAAAAACTGCCTGGCTTGCCGGGCACAAAAATACTAGTAAAACTATAAAATACAATTGCATTTTATGACATCATCAGATTTACACGGCTAACTTTATGTTACTGAGTTTCAGCTGCATTGGGATTGTGGTGGCTCAAGTGGTTAAGATGCTGAACTCAACAACTGGAAGGTCGGAGTTCGATTCCTGAGTACTGCATGACGGAGTGAGCTTCTGTCTCTGTCCCAGCTCCTGCCAACCTAGCAGTTCGAAAGCAAGACATTGCAAGTAGATAAATAGGTACCACTTCGGTGGGAAGGTAAACAGTGTTCTGTGCACTCCGGTGTTGAGGCATGCCTGCCATGTGTCCATGGAAATGTCTGCAAACATGGATAGTGCTGGCTCTCTGGCTATAAACAGAGATGAGCACTGAACCTTAGAATCAAATACAACTGACTTTACAGCAAGGGCGACCTTTACCTTTAACTGCTAGATATCAATTTCTCAACACAGAAGTCAAGCTGCAGGATTTACCCAATTGTCCCCTTGATTTTATTAACCCATGTACTATTAATAGTCAGCAAAAGTTATTATTATTATTATTATTATTATTATTATTATTATTATTATTATTATTATTATTATTATTATTATTATTATTATTATTATTATTATTATTATTATTATTATTATTATTATTATTATTATTATTATTATTATTATTATCATCGTTGTTGTTTCTGATTAAAATAGTCAGAATCCTGTCTCCACCATACTGGCTGGGGGATTATGGAGCTGTCAAAAATGACTCAAAGATGTCATACTTTTGAGAGAACTATTATTGTGTGTATTCCATCTGGGCAACTGTTCTAAGGGGAAAAACCAGAAGCGCGACTACAAGAGTAAGCCCTAATCACTGTTAATCAATTTTCCTTAATTTACGAGTATTGCTTGGGATGAAGAATCTTGCCTCTAATTTCATTGTTTGCTACTAAATCCCTTTGAGTATCTTCTTAATAATACTAAGCTAAGTCACACTAGGAATAAAATGTCCCTAGCAGAACAAATTCAATGCAAATCACCCAGCAATTAGGAATAAATCTCTTTTTGGCAATATAGCAAACAATGAAATTGCAATGATCAAATGCTGAGGTTAGAAAGAAGCATGTTTTATATAATTCAAAACTTTTCTTATGACTGATTGCTTTTCTGATTATGATCTATTTTACATTGTCTTTGTCTTGTTCTAAAATTGTCAGAGGAAACAAAATCTATGTCTTCTACTTAGGCTGAATATATCAGTCACATTATTGTCTCACCTGAATGCCTTATATACTTTTAAAAATTGCATGTGCAGGATATTTGTTTCATACTTACTTGCCACAGCCAGTAGAGAGTATTAATTTCACAGCTGTTGTAGAAAGACTATTTTGAAAAATAAAAAAACCCCTATAAAATACAAGAACGCAATAAAAGAATACTTTAGTACTTGGCTGAATGATCATTGAGAGCATAGCTAGATTGTAAAAATCAGTCTAAAGATGGTCCTTAGTATCTTGCTTAAGACGAAGAATGTAATACTTGACAAAAAGTTAAAACTAGCTTTAAAATCTGTATTGGATGGTGCTATGCGCGCTCAGTTCTACTATATGGCATTGAATTATTGACTTTTACATAGAAGACTATTAAAAAGAGCATCTGAAATGTGGATTTAACACAGGGCACAAAGAAATTGTAAGACTGAGAGGATGAGCTACAAAAAAGTTTTAAAATAAATGGAGTGAGGATTATAAAATACATAGGACAAAGTCTAGCAATTAAAAAGTACAGGTTAAGTCCGGTAACATAAATTACAGTGGTAAATTTCCACTAGATGAGAAATCGGTAGGGATGGACACTGTGTGTTTTAACAAAAGGAAAAGGTGTGGAAGAGGCTCTCTCTTTTTGTCTTTATGTTTTCTTTGGGGTAATTTTTTTTTTAAAAAAACAACAACCCAGTTTTGGGGGAGATTCTTCTCCTTGACTATCTTCTTTCTTCCATTATTTTTGCTACTCTCTGCTTCATCTACCTGTTGGATTCGATGAACAGAAAAGAAGGAAACAGAAAGGGGAAAGAAAAATATCTCATGTTGTAGTACAGTAATTTTAGTTTGGGGAGCTTTGATTTTAAATTTGTGGCCTTCATTTGCTTGCCTTTTTTGTTTCTTTTGAAATTTTGTTTTTGGGAGAGGGCGCTGTGCTTTTAAATTATTTTGTTATTCCCTCCCCCCCCCGAATTTATACAATTTAAAAGTTGTTATTTTATTAATTTATTTGTATAAATTCTGTTGCATGTATATACAGTGATACCTCATACAACGTCCAAACTTGGTTCCACAAGTTTGGACTTTATACGGATTTGGATTTTGTATGAGGCATGAAATCCTAGCTGCGATGCCTCATACAACATCCAAATCCTTGCCGCGATGCCTTGTACAATGTCGTTTCCATAGAGATACATTGTAATGTAACAGCACAGACTTCAGGGCAAAGTCAAGGAAACAGACAGGAAACTGACAGAACTTTAAGAAATCATTGTCTAAAGGCTAAATACATTACAAAAACATGTCAAACAACCCTGATTTTAGGGGACAAACCAACCTGGGGGAAAACCCCAATGCCTCATACAAAGACTTTGTATGAGGCAACTTTTTTCAAGGAATTAGGCGATGTTGTATGAATTCGATGTTGTACGAAGCGGACTTTGTATGAGGTATTACTGTATTTTGATGGGATTGGGGGGGGCACTTTTGTTTTGGCATTGGTGGTTGGTTGTATTGCTTCCTGCTTTTGGAGAAGATTTATTCTCTGTCTAAGTTAATGACCTAGCAGTAAGAGCTGAGAGGACTGTTTCAAAGACATGGAACATTAACTTACTATTGCATTAGAAGCTCTTCAAGCACCTAATTCCGTAAAACCTCAGATCTGTGCTCTTCATTTAAGAAATAGAGAAGCTGCAAGGAAATTGCAAGTAATCTGTTGCGAGGTGTACAGTTAAGACACCGTTATGTTCCAAAATATTTAGGTGTTATTTGGGGCTGGACATGGCTTAAACATCAAGCATAAACTCATTGCCAAGAATTGCCTATTAGCAAAACATTCTGGAACTAACTGGGGAGGCACCTCTAAACTCTTTGAATGTCAGCCCTGGCTCTGTGCTTTTCTGTGCTGAGTATGTTTCTCCAGTGACCACAAATGAGACATGTAGACCTATTAAGGAACCAACCCCACCCACCCCACCATATATAAGGTACACTATTAGATGGGTATTGTATGAATTGAAATATGAGAGAAAGTGATTACAAATAATAAAAAGTAGCACAAAATGCAACTTATACTTTATGTGAGCACCAACCTGTGAAGAGAAGTCTGAAATATGGAAAGAGCTTCTTAAACAGTACTCAAACAGAGGCAGCCAGTCTAGTGGAATAGATGGAATCAGCTAAGCAGCTAGTGCCAGGATATAATGTTGGATGAGAGATGTGGAAGTCTTTGAATAGATTACAAGGTAGTGTTTAGACAGTCTATGGACAATTTAAAGAAATGGGGATATTTATCTGCTGGAGTAACCTGTGAATGTAGAAAAAACAAAACCACATAACATCTGTAAAGGTAAAGGTTTCCCTTGTTTGAAAGCCAGTCGTATCCGACTCTAGGATTCAGTGCTCATCTCTGTTTCAAAGCCGAAGAGCCAGCACTGTCTGCTTCTGCAGATATTTCCATGGTCATGTGGCAGGCATGACTAGACACCAGAGTGTATGGAACGCTGTTACCTTCCCACTGAAGTGGTCCCTATTTATCTACTTGTAATTTCTTGCTTTGAACTGCTAGGTTGGCAGGAGCCGGGACAAAGACGGGAGCTTATTTCGTCCTGCAGTACTCAGGAATCGAACTGCTGACCTTCCGCCTCCCAGTCAGCATCTTAGCCACTTGAGCCACTGCACATCTGTATAAATGTTCATTATGCCTTGCAGTGTTCACATAAGACATTGACAAAATCAAGGTCAAATGTATGACACTTGGACAAAGTCCTCAGCTCAGAGCGCTATAAAATTATAACATTATTTGATAGCCTGTCTGTGGGGTTAATTTCAGTGTAACCATGTCAGATCATATAAAAGTTGATCTAGGTACCAAAGTATAAATTGTTTCATTGTTTACACATTCTATCTTTCTTCAGAAGATGAAAATAAGCCATTAAATGCTGAAGTATGCTTTCTCTAGACATCCACATCCACGATGCCTGCTTCCCTAATTTACAAGTTTTAATTATCTATATTGCTTCTAAGCATAAAGACAAATTCCAACAAAATTCCCAAAATGTTGGAAACGTGTAACCTGAAAGTTACCGCAGATTTACTTCATCTTATAAAATATTCTTTCTACTATGGGAAGTGAAAGTAAAATATATTATTTAGTTTGTTTAGCACATACACACATACAAGAAAAGTACATATCAATGTTTTTACCCAGCAGAGAACACAGTGTTCTTACCATTTGAGTCTATGGAGATAAATCCATGATCTCCTTGTCTGTGCTGCCTCTATGCCTATTACATGTTACCTCCTTCTGATTATCATGCTATGGCATTTGCCTCTTTCTCTTAATTTACTACATACAATTTCACCAGATATCCACGCACTCTGTTGGCAGCCACAAGAAATTCCATTGTAACTGGAAGAAAAAGTTGATAAGGCTGCTTTTGAGAACAAGAAGATTATTTTACAGTTGAAGCAGTGATATAGTATTTTGTCTATGGGTTTTGCTCTAGTCGAAAAACATATATTTTCTATGATTTCTGATAGGATTGTAAACCTTATCAGATTACAATGAATTTTCATGTTTTGTGGAGCAACAGCTCATTATATGTATTTTGCTAACCTGATGAAATTATCTGTTTGTATTGAAACCATGTCTAACAAACATATAGTATACTGTACTGCCATTCAAATCAATGGACTCCAAAACCCAATTGTGCTTCTCCAGAGAGAAGCCAGTTGAAACTAGGGGTATGTGTGGTTGATGGGATTATGCTTTTTGCCAACTGTGTAGCCTTAGGCAAGTTGCCTGATGCAACCAGGAGGAGAGATCGGTAAACCATGCCTGAGTACTTTAAACCAGGAAGAATTTGTGTCACCATGAATTTTACTGACTTGGTACATATATTATACAGTACTAGGTATCTACTAACCTATAAAAACATTGTCTAAAGACAAAACAGAAAGTTCCCACCCGAAATAACTTACAAAATTGGCATGTGCCAAACAATTGTATATAGCTCTCGATGAATTATGCAGCATTGTTCCCGAAACTCAGTCCCCACTGAAAATGTATTATTTGCTTGGCATTGCCCTTCTGAAAGTATATTGAGAGGTGCTGGCTAATAAGGTAATACAACACCATATCCCTTCACTTCAAGGATGCCCACACTGGTCATGTGGTTCAGGGGGGCAGATCCGGCCTGTGGACCATAGTTTGGGTACCCCTGCCCTAGATCAGATAATGGCTAAAATAGAAGAAAAGTTTTCTGCTCCTCTCTCAACTGGAAGAGAGTAGGCTAAATTTATGATGAGCAAAAATAACATATCTTGCAGAACTGATGAAGCTTGAAAAGTGTCTCCCACTAGGACAAGATTCTGGTTGGATAATTTGGAAGTCACTTAATAGACTCTGAAGCAAAGTAGGATGATAAAAGAATAATCAAATAAAATAAGCCTACTAGGATACAGGACAGATTTTCTGTAAATGTGGAGAAATTCTATTAATGCAATGTGTACAAATGAAGATCTAGACCAGTGGTGGCGAACCTTGGCACTGCAGTTGTTCTTGGACTTCAATTACCAGAAGTCCAAGTCAGTACACCTAATCAGAGCTTCTGGGAAATGAAGTCCAAGAACAGCTGGAGTGCCAATGTTCGCCACTGCGGATTTAGACAATGTTATTGATGTAGCTCACTTCAGGTCATAGAATCATAGAGACACAGAATAATTTCAGAAGGGGCCTATGAGGTCATTAAGTCCGACCTCTTGCTCAATACAGGAATCCTAATTGAAGGAGATCTGACAGAAGGTTGTCCAATCTTCCCTTAGCCCTTGTGGACAGTCAAAAGCTATTTTAAATGAAATAATAATAAGCAGCAAATGAGATTTGGGAAGATTAAGGACACAATCCTATGTTCACTTGCTTATTAATGCATAAACTTATTTAGAATCACACCACATTTCCCCTCTACTGGCTTTCTTTCTACAATATTTTATTAATTATTAGCTTCTGTTTGATCATTTTAGAAAGAAAAACCCAAGCAGGGAATGAAGAAAGCCATTTATTCAATAGACAAACAGTGATTTAGTTGGCTGCTTTGCACTTTTGTCAGCTCAAAAGCCAGCATTCTCCAAACCTCAAACTTTGCACAGATTATTGGCTTTGACATGTTTGAATAAATGTAGCTTATTAATAACAATAAATACCAATAATACATATTTATAAAGGCCTTTTTATCTTCAAAGTGTTTTACAAATATTAACTTGTAAATTAATTATCGTGACATTCATGTGAGGTAAGCAATTATTATCAAAGAGTATAATGCATATATTCATGCACAACGTTTCAACCACTGATAACTGTGAAACCTCAGGAGTTTGGGCTAGTTCAGAGCTTCAAAATGTTTGTTCATCCTTGACAATATTTTATCATGCACCGATCTGATGTCCGACTTTCACATGCTCTGAGGCAGTCCATTCCATCCGCACATTACCTTTCTGAAGAGGTATCTGGAATGAACTGGTAAACAACAATCCTGATTAATCTGAGGGTGTGTAAACTCCTCATATCTGCTAAGCATATATTCTGTGCTACATTGGGTTTACTTTGAAGTATCTATCCAGTTTATGCTAAAGGCGTGCTTCATTTTCTCTTGATAAAATTCTCAGTTACATTGAAGGAAATGTGGCTTTCTGCTGGGGAAAAAAAGAGAGAAAAGATAATAATAAAATTTGCTCCAAGGAGAGCTGAATAAATTAAGCACATGGAGTCAATTTACATATATTTGCATGCACTGCCAGTGAAGGGGAAGGTAGAGAGCTATGCAAGCACTGAACCCCTGTCTCTTAGCTACTAAAAACCCTACTCAGACGTCTGCTGATTTGCTGAAGTTTAACCAGGCATTATCTATATTGCATACAAGTAAATTTTGAGAGCCATAAGGCTTAGAAACTTTCTAATGCAAGCCAAGAAAGAAAGAACACTGAATTTCATGCTCAGTATCAAAGCCACACACCTATTTCTGTAGTGTGATAGGAGAATTACATTTAGCCCTGCTGTTTATTTCTGGAGAAAAACTCTAATGTGCTGCTTAGAATAAATGCTTGCAGCAACCTAGATATAAATGTAGTCCTTATTATTATCATCGCAACTATGAGTATAACTTGTATACAAGTTCTCCAATAGGGTCATATGACCTTACACCATCAATGAAGGACAGAAAGAAAGTAGGAAGAGCCTATTATTTCAGTTTTCTTTGTTTAACTAGAAATCAGAATTCTGTAAACACTAAGCATCAAAACATGGTTATACGATGCTACACGTCTTACTAGTATAGCTAGTTGAGAAAATGCATAGCTAGCTTATTTTCATGCAAAAGCAGTAAACAAGTTTTCTACAGGCCCTTTGAGCACATTTCTGGTAGTGATTTTCTTCTCAAAGCCAGAACAAGTCTTTATTTTTGACTACGTATATTTTGGCACACTCAAGGGCTCTAATCTGAAGAACATTTATTGTTTCAGGTATCCCTGGCAGATACCAAATAGCATTACAGATTAGTATCTAATAAACAAATGTCTTCCAACAGACAAAACTACAGTCTAAGTGTATGATGAAAGACAACATGCAAACTGTACAAGTTAACTGGAAGTTGAAGGTTATTATCAGATGCCATCAGCTACTAAGCATAGACAGCAGTTGAAAGCATAAAATGTGGCAGCTGCACTCTTTATAGGATGTTTTATAAGGGTTATAGTGTCAGTAAACTTTGAGTAGGCATCTGAATCAGATGGATAAAATGATATGAAACATGATAGTAAACTTTTAGAAGCATTCTCCAAATTTTTTACTGACCTTTTCATAATTGACTCACTTAACTGAAAACCCCAGCAAGGCTGCAGGAAATCCATAGCTAGAACATACCTGACAGATGGTCATCTGTGGTCTGTCCACCTTTATCCATCCTGCTAATTAAGGACCCTTGCTCTAAAGCCAGTCTCATGACTAGACACCAGAGTGCATGGAACACAGTTACCTTCCCACCAAAATGGTACCTATTGATCTATTTGCAATTTATTGCTTTCAAAATGCTAAATTGACAGGAGCTGGTACAGAGACGGGAGCCGACTTTGTTGTGCAGCACTCCGATCTCAAGCTGCTGATCTGCCAACCTTCCAGTTATCAGATTCAGCGACTTAACCACTAAGCCACCACAGTCCCTTACTGTAACTAATGGCTCTAGTACAATGGTGCCCAAACTTTTTGGGCTGTGGATCAGTCATGTGGTTCAGTGGGCCGGTCATGTGGCTCCTCCCATCAGAAACGGAAGTAAAATGTTCCTTGCAATCTGTTTTGCAACAGGATGAGATAGATTTTAAGCTGTTATTTTCTCTGCTTAAGCCAGGGGTGCCCAAACTACAGCCCACAGTCCAGATCTGGCCCATAGGCCATAGTTTGGGCACCTCTGCTCTAGTAGGAAATCTTTTTTCTTGCACTTTGAATCCATTGGTTCAAGACCTATTCTCCCTGAAGCAGGAGAAAACAAACTTGCTCTGCTCCTTAAATAAAATTTTTTCAAGTACAGTATTTAACATAGCAATTATTTCAGTTGTCAATTGTCTCTTTTCCAGATTAAACACACCCAAACTCTTTGACAATTCTTCATTAGGTTTGGTTTCCAGAAATTTTGCTATCTTTGTTTTCCTCCTCTGGAAACAAGCCAGCTTCTTAGTATTGTTTGCATCTATAGCACCAAGAACTGGGTTTGGTATTTTATGTGAGAACTGAACAAAGCAGAATAGTGTGGTATTGGTGAAACTTGACCTTGAAACTTCACTTTTGGTTATGAAATACCATTACATCCTTCCCAGACATATTAGTACCTGACCAGGTGTCACTCATCTTCCATCCATGCATCTGATTATTCCATGCTAAATGTATAAAGTTATTTACTTTCAGCATATGAAGATGACAACAATGGTTGAGGAGGATGAATTGATGTGAGGTAGCATTCATCAACTCCCTGTATTGCATTTTCTGTCCCTCAAACCTTGAGGACGGTAGGAAAGTGTTGTGTATTGAGATAACTATTGGTATTATTATCAGTACTTATTTGGCTTGCTAAAATGCGCCTACTAAAGGTACTCCACACGAGAGTGTGCCGTGCAAGCGTGTGAACCACGAGCCAATGCCCTATTTGCAAGAGGCACTTATATAGCGTCTGAGCAGCTGTTACCCCTTGCTACAAGTTAGCAACCTTTTTGGGGATAACTTAATTAACCAATCCCTGCTAGGATCCAAAATAGTGACGAAAATAGTGACCAATCTAGTCTTCCCAATTTACATAAAGGCATGCCTTGAAATGGGAAAGGCACAACAAAGATACCTTTAACTAGAATGGAGCTGAGCCACATTCCCTGAGGATGGAGGGGAATGTGCAAGCTTGCCCATGGATAGAGGGAACTGAGCCACATTCCCTGTGGGTGGAGGGGGAATTGCCAGTGTGCTCAGGTCTCAGGAGGATGGTGTTGTCCAAAGAAGAATCAGGGAATACCATAAGCCGCCATCGTGATATTTTGTTGGGCGCCACTTCTTACACACCCTGGGACATCGCTCCAGGTTTTGCTACAATTGATTTTGTAGGTCAACCCGACTGCCATAGCTGTGGCATTCCCCCAGAGTAGATTATTAGGAAATCTGGGGCTTAGTTATGCGGGAGGCAGAGTTGTCCGACACATCAAGTCTACATCTGCAAAAGGTTTGTTCAATTCCAGTCTACGTTCTGAAAGGGTTTCCAAGCTTATTGACCTGCGTTTTGCATCACAAGCTACCTCAAGATTAAGAGCAGGTCTGGAAGAGAAAAATCTCGACCGAGTTTTCAAGTAGGAACATATAAAAAACTTGAGGGGGGGGAGGGATGTTGTGTATTGAGATTATTATTGGTATTATTATCAGTACTTATTTGGCTTGCTAAAATGGTGACTTGCACCATTTTAGTTAAAGGTAACTTTGGCGCACCTTTCCCATTTCAAGGCGTGCCTTTATGTAAATTGTTTAAGTATAGCATTGCGGATTGGTTAATTAAGTTCTCCCTAAAAAGGTTGCTAACTTGTAGCAAGGGGTAACGACCGCTCAGACGCTATATAAGCGCCTCTTGCAAATAAGGCGTTGGTTCTTGGTTCGCACACTCGCACGGCACACTCTCGTGTGGAGTACCTTCAGTAGGCACAGGTGCAGAACTAATCCCTGGGTAGCATAATAGTGGAACGAGCACAGCCAAGCTTCTGCATATTTAAGCTGTAGCTTGTTACAAGAGTTGTGAATAAACTGTTGCATCATTGTTTTGAATCACCTCTTGTGGACTCTTCAATTTAAAGCTTAAGACACAACAGAAAGTGAGATGATTTCTGAGTGCTCTTTTAATTTTTAAATTGCCAATGGAGAAGGACCTAGGGAGGGAAAAATAATACTGTCTGTCCATCTGTCTGTCCCTGTTTCTCTTTCACATCAGTGAGTAATCAACATTTTTGGGGTCTTGCATTTAACCTCTAACGTAGATTTTAATTCTAAAAATGGACTTAATTTACAGAAGTCAGAGTATAATTAAAAATGAATGATGTCATAAAACAAATGTGCAAATCAAACTGAAAGCTTGAATTTGCCCCAAGGAATAATAAAACCAGCAGCTTCAATATCTCAAGCCAAAAGTTTGTAAGATTCATTCATCTCCCTCTTCTTATTTTATTAGGTAAAACAGTCATGATATGTATGTCTAGTAGTTGCTCCATGACATATTTGTGCCATAGGTGCATTTCTTTCACCACTGGAAATAAAAAAAGTATAGGAACCATTCTTTATGTTCGAAACCTACTACATAGTAATGTGAGAGAAGAGAGGCTTTTTACAGATTTGCTTGCTTGTTCCTTTTCTTCTCACTCTTCTAAACTATGATTTTACTCCCCTTTTCTCTGCATGAAGAAAGTATGACTGTTCTTCTCGGAATGCCTGAAGGGTTGGAAGCAGACTAGGCCTCTCTTGTTATAACATGGATTCCTCAAACCACAAAGCTCAGAAATCCATGACTTTTGCTCCCATCTTTACATGTTTTAACCTTTGAATTTATGATAACTACTGAACAGTGAGTAACACATATTTTTCTCTTTTACCTGAAGTGGTTCAATTGTGATATGTTTATTAAGAGTTAGTTCCCGCTCCAGTGTCTAGTCTAGTCATGCCTGCCACATGACCACAGAAACGTCTGCAGAAGCAGACAGCGCTGGGTCTTTGGCTATGAAACAGAGATGAACACTGAACTCTAGAGTTGGATACGACTGGATTTCAAGCATGGGTGACCTTTACCTTTACCACTTTAAAAAGGGTTGATAAAGAATAATGATTTTATACACATTTCAGGTACATTTATTAAGTATGTGTTAAATCTAAAGAAATTAAACCTGGTCAAGAAAATTCAATGCTCTGGAAATAGGGGATAATCCTTAAGAAGACTAGTTTGTTTAGAAACGTTTGGATAAAATATTAATGTCCCATGGGGGTGGGGGCATATTTGTTGATGTATTACTATGTATTACTAAGATTATTTTATGATTTTTGTAGTAAATTTTCAAATGTTTTAATAACTACACAATATCCACTCAGTTACAAAATGATCATAACAGAGCATTGACAATTTAATAATTTACCTTTTAGAAGCTGAAACCCAGTTGCTAGCATAGTAACACTAACTAGAGCAGGGGTTGCCAACCTATGGCCTGTGGGTCAGATCTGGCCCAAAGGTGCCACTTTAATCCATCCCACGGTAAAAACTCTGGTGGTGGCGGAAATGCTGGAAATGTGCCAGAAGTGCGCAAAAACATGCTGCAAATGCACCTGGAAGCACCAAAATCATGCCAGAAGCCCTGAAAATGCCCAAAAAATGCTCTGAAAATGGGCCAAAATTGGGCCACCCTTGCTTCCATCACCATGGGGAGTGGCGAAAGCAGCAAAAATAGCCATGGAAGCACCCACCACCGCTGCCACCAGAAGTGGTGAGAGGAACCACGCCTCCGGCATGCTGAGCTGTCTCAGGGGGCGTGGTCTGGCCCACAGCACAAAATGGTTGACCTAGAACATTGACCTAATGGAGATTTTGTGAGGACACACCTCTGTAGATTCCACTGATACCGCCTGGCCAACTCTAACTGTGATTTACTAAGTTAATGCAAGTCACAATTAGAGTTCCATTTGAATCGATGGAACTGATGGATGAATTAATTCATCGAATCCCCACTGATTCAGTGGGCCTACTCTAGCACAGCTTGTTGGATAATCTTTGCAGAGCAGTGTAGCTAGCGTGTCCCAAATGATTAAGGCTGCACAATTTGAAATGCAAACCCTCCTTGGTTTCCTTTTATCTTTTCTTCTTTGCTCCTAATCTGCAGATTCTCGGGCACAGGTTTAGCAGAAAGAAAAATAATGTTTATTTACAAAGCTTGTGTTCAAATAAAGTTGTCAGATAGATGGCAAAAATATAGCAGAGCAGTTCACTTCATCTTAGTTGCAATAAAACAAGAATCAAGCAAATGATGATTGCAAGAGGCTAGTGAGTTACTAGCTTTTTGAACCTAACATATTTTCAGTAAGAAAGAATTAAGCTGAACAAATGAACTAAACCATCCACACATAGTAGAAAACAGTTATTTTTGGAGGGAAGAAAATTTAGCCTGCTGACTGGCTGTTTAGATTTTAAAAATAAGCACTGACAATGTGTGTTAAATGCTGGTCCTTCCCAATTCCCATCTCCACGTTAGAATGCAAAACAAAGCATGGTGGGATTGCCTGCTGTAAGCTCAACACAACTCATGATACTAAGCAACAGGACTTTGGTCAGAGCATAATAGGAAAAGAGATGATAATGTAATTGTCCACTGTCATTGAAAATCTGGTAGCTGTTTGAAGCAATGCACTTCTTTTATATAAACAGTTCAAGGAATGGATAACTGCAGGGAAGATTAGTACTCTTATCTTATAACTGAACAGTATTATCAACAAGCTTTGGAGACAAAGCTTATGCAGAGGCACTCATATAAACTCTATTTTGCTTTAGAAAAAAGCAGAGCAGCATTATTTAATGGTGACTACATTCCCTATGTAGTGTCAGGGGGCACAGATAAAATGCTTTGGTTTCCTTGACCAGGATCTGTGTAAGTGTGTGCATTTTTCTCTTTGGGTGTATGGGAAAACACACAACCTAGTTCTCTTCCAGAGCTCTACCAAGTGCAGCAGGAATGCCATCACCCACAATGGCAGTTTTCTTTCTTTTTTCCTTTTTTTTTAAAAATTTTTTTGCAGTGCACGGGGACTTTGAGGTACATATATACCTACATAAAAAGGAACCTTTAAAAATTAACAGCTATTTACAACTTTTGCAGCCTTTAGAAGAATAGGATGAAATCCTAGACTAGGGGTGCCCAAACCTTTCAGGCTGCAGGCTGGTCACGTGGTTCAGGGAGCCGGTCACTATGGCACGGGGACCGGATGCGGCACAGATGCCAATTCATCCGAACCATGAAGCCCTAATCACTCCTGGAAGCAGAAGTAAAACGTGACCTTATGGGAGCATTTTACTTCTGCTTCCAGGAGCAATGATGGCTTTGTGGGCTGGATGAATTGGCATCGGGGGCTGCATCCGGCCCCTGGGCTGTAGTTTGGGCACTCCTGTCCTAGACGTTTGAATACTACTACATAGTGGTGGGCTCAAAAAACTTTTACTACCACACTGTGGGCGTGGTATCGTGGACATGGCCAGGGGGAAAGCCCTGCATTGCACCCAAATTAGGACTACTTTATTTCAAAACTTGGATGGGCAGGGCCAGCCAGAATTTCTGCTACTGGTTCTGGTGAACTGGTGCGAACCTGCTGATGCCCACCACTGCTACTACCCCATTAGTTAGCCTGAAATCCCTTCCTGTTCTCTAACCGGGCAGAGCAATCTTCACTTTTTGAGCATCACTGCTGTGTTTCTGTTAAACAGATTGCATGTTTTCCTGCAGAGTTGGTCTCATTTCACTGACGGATAAAGTGATTCCTGTAAATAGCTTGCAAAACGATTTGGGATCCTTAGGGATCAGAGGTGTGATAAAAATGTGTAAAATTATTATTACCATTAAAAAGTCTGCATATAAGAAGTGCTGGAAGACATAGGAGACTTGCCTTTTGTTAATGAAACGCCTCTTTCATCCTCATTACGCTGGAAAAACTGTGGAAGAACAGTTTATCATGTGAAAATACAACACCACCATTCCCAGTGCAATACTCTGTAGGTCAAGGATATGTGCAGTGATCCAAGGAGTAAAGTGTTGATTGTTCATCTTAAAAGTTGCAGCAGTGGGGAAGGGGAGGGGGAATTTACCTAAAACCATGTTTTAACAAGGCAGTGGCTTCAGCCTGAATCCTCCAGCTTTCCATGAAGAGTTGCAAAGTATGCATATCGACCCCAAACATTGTTTTCCTTTCTCCCTTAAAAAAACAACAACAACCAAAGAAACACATGCCCCTGTAAGGTGATATAATACATTCTGCAAGGCAATGGTATTAACGCACAGAGAATTTTTAGGTAATCTGGATACTTGTATTCATTGTTATGGCGGGGGTGGGTGGGTGGGTGGAATCAGGGCTGTCTCCCTTATATGCCTGAGATAGCCATTTCAGGCAGCACAATAGTGGCAAAAGCAAACTCTGTAGTGAGACCTCATATAGCCCTCCATGAAGCCCAGTGTACTGGATACTAATCGTCCACTCTCCAATTTATCATTTTTGGGCAAGATGGTAGAGTATGTGATGGATTCTCAGCTCCAAGGGTTACACCATGAACTGGACAGAGACTAGACTGTTCCTGTTGTTCTGATGGGACAAATTGTTTGGATTCATTTCAGCCTGGTTTTAGGTTACTTATGGGACAGAGACAGCTTCAGTGACCCATACCAGGGTTTCTTAACCTTTGGCACCCAGATGTTCTTGGACTTCAGTTACCAGAAGCCCAAGTCAGTACACCTGTTGATTGAGGCTTCTGGTAATTGAAGTCCAAGAACATCTGGGGCTAAAGATTGAGAAACCCTTCTCTACACCATAAGATGGACATAGACTGTTCCTGTTGTTTTGCTGGACCTTTCAGTGGCTTTCAATTTCAGTATCTTTCAAGGCCATCTCACTGGGACGAGACTTGAAAGTACTCTTTTACGATGGCTGCTGTCCTTCCTAGAAGAGTGTTCTCAAAAAGTGGTCTGGAGGATACCTGTTGCACATTTTGGCCATTAGCCTGTGGTGTCTTTCAGGATTCAGTTTTGTCTCCAATGCTATTTAATTAGATGTGAAACCAATGGTTGCCTGGAGTTTTGAAATTCATTGTCACCAGGATGTGG
This sequence comes from Bradypodion pumilum, assembly GCA_035047305.1. Lineage (NCBI taxonomy): Eukaryota > Metazoa > Chordata > Lepidosauria > Squamata > Chamaeleonidae > Bradypodion > Bradypodion pumilum. The sequence goes on from JAWDJD010000001.1 coordinate 99,214,056, forward strand.
ATGATACCTGATTCTACAGTATATATTCTTTCTGTCTGACTCCAAGGAAGCTGTTCCTGTTCTAAACTATTATCTGTTGTTGATAATGAACTGGATAAGAATAAAAATCCTGAAACTTAATCCAGACATGAGAACAGGGATCCATGTCACTCAAAGGACAAACCAGGGAATAGAGATTCAATCTGTGCTGGTTGCACCCCATTTGAAGCTTCTGTGTTCTCCTGGACTCATCCTTTAGTCTTGCTGCCCAGGTCTTAGCAGTGGTCAGGGGCACAGTTGTACAGGTAAAACTGTGTCACCAGCTGCACCCATTTCTGGAAATGTCTGGTTTGACTATGGTGATGTAAGCATTTATTATATCCCATATGGATGACTGTAACATATGGGTCTGCCTTTGATGATGGTTAGCAAATTTAAACTGGTCTGAAATGCTGTAACTAGTCTGATGACCAGAACTAGTTACAGGGATCATGTTAACTACTGTTACAGCAGCTTCACTGGCTGTTGGTCTGTTTGTAGGTGCAATCCAAAGTGCTAGTTATGACCTGCAAGGTCCTATGTGGCATGAGTCTAGGCCAGTGATGGTGAACCTTGGCACTCCAGCTGTTCTTGAACTTCAATTTCCAGAAGCCCTGATCAGCAAGAGTGCTGACTTGGGCTTCTGGCAATTGAAGTCCAAAAACACCTGGAGTGCCAAGGCTCACCATCATGGGTGTAGGCTATCTGAAAGAGCTTGTCTCCTTATATGAGCCTTCTTGGCACCTACATTCATCAAAAGAGGTCCGTTTTTCAGTCCCACTTATCTCTCAAGCACATTTGGTGGGAATACCAAGAAAAGACCATCCCAGGTTGTAGAATGCTCACCCTCAGGAGGTTTGGTTGTCTCCTTCCTCCTGTCCTTCTAACATGTTTCATTTTTAAACAGGGCCTTTGTGCAAACATTTATTTTAAAACCACCTTGCTCCTTCCCTCCACCCAGCCAAGGTCCATGTGAGGAGCAACCTCATGTTAACCTGTGGCAAATGGCCACAACTTCAAGAGTAGTGGGTTCTACAATTGGTGTATACTTGCTTATGGTCACTCATGCTCTGGTTACTTCCCGACTAGATTATTGTAATGCGCTCTACATGGGGCTGCCCTTGACGACCATTCGGAGGCTGCAGCTGGTCCAGGATGCGGCGGCCCGGGTGGTGATGGGGTGTGGGCGATATGCCCATGCCTCACCGCTGCTTCGGGAGCTGCACTGGTTACCAGTTTGTCTCCGGGTGCAATTTAAGGTGCTGGTTTTGACCTTTAAAGCCCTATATGGCAGGGGGCCAGGATACCTTAGAGACCGCATCGTCCCAAGAGTGACTGCCCGTCCAACCAGAGCGGACCGGAGGGGCTCTCTAATGGTGCCGTCCACTAGGGGTGCACATCTGTCTAGTACCCGCAGGAGGGCCTTCTCCGTGTCCGCACCAACCCTCTGGAACCTCCTGCCAATAGATATAAGACTTCAAAGTGAACTGCTGCCCTTCAGGAAAGGAGTAAAGACCTGGCTGGCAGGGCAGGTGTGGGGCCCGAACGGGACTATGGTTCCCGCCGGCTGGCTTTTATAAAATAAGAGCTCTCTCTTCTTCCCTTTGTATAGTAGGTGGGATGGGTGGGTGGGATATGGGTTTTTAAATGGGGTGGATGTGGGTTTTTATAAGGTTTTTATAATGTTTTTATGTATTTTTAGAATTGTTGTAATGCCGCCCTGAGTCGGGTTCTGCCTGAGTGGGCGGCATATAAAAATATGACTATAAATAAATAAATAAAAATAAAAAAAAAATAAATAGCAGCACTTTGCTTCCTATCTCAGGCAGAGGGAAAGCTGAGTCTAGGCTAGATTGCCTTTAAGATCTCAGCAAGTATTTATGAATTTCCTCCCTGCCCACCAGAGCCACCAAAGTGTTCTACTGGATAAGATAAAACCAATTTTACCTTTGTTCTCTTGCCTTAAGTTTGAATCCTGAGAGCACAGCCAAGACCTTGCATCACAAAGCTCCTATTATTGTTCTCGCTATAGGAGTAAAAAGATATGCATTTATGCAAATAGTTAAAATAATATACTGAAAGAGCCTTTTGCTAGATAAATGTGTTTTCCTTTTGCAATGTACTGTTTAATTATGGGTATGCTTGATTTAACACTTAGTACCTAAAAAGGGGGGGGGGGACCTTAAAAGTGCTAAAATTGGCAAGAATGACAATATTGCTGTATTGTGTGCAAAATCATTTTAAGACCGTTCCCTGGAATCCTAAATTTATTTGTTTTTTTATTTATTTCAGTGTTCATGTCCACCTATGTTTACTCTTTGAAACTACTGGGGTTTCTCCATATGCAAAACAAGAATTTCTAAAACACACAAACCCACACTTCTACAATTCATAATTCAAAGTGAAAACATTTCCATGTTACCTAATATAAAAAGCAGCTAGTAGTGGGAAGTAACATGAATCATCTAGCCACCTAGAAACCTCCATAAATGACCAATCTAGGTAGCCATTTCTCTCTCCCCCCCCCGCATCTGTTAAACCTCACTGTTACTCTCTATAGCAGGGGTCCTCAAACATTTTAAGCCGGGGGCCAGTTCATGGTCCCTCAGACTGTTGAGGGGGTGGGGTGGAGGCAGCGGCAGAAGTGACAGCGGGGACAGAACCTCAACAGTCTGAGGGACCATGAACCACCCTGTTACAGAACACTGGCAGGGACACACCAGATGTTCAGACTGGAGATGGAAACATCTGCAGAAGCAGACAGCGCTGGCTCTTCGGCTTTGAAACAGTGATGAGCGCTGCACCCTAGAATCGGATACGACTTTTGAGCAAGGGAAACCTTTACCCTTACCTTTAACCCCTGGACCTAAGAGTCAGTGAGCTATCACCTGATAATGTAGCTGGTACTACGTAGTGCTAATCACTGCAACTGCTCTATTGTGATCTTATCAATGTCAATCACAGTCAGATATTTTTTCAACCCTTTGGGGGTTGCTCCCAGTGCTCCTATCACTTCTGGCATCAATGTTCTTTTCTCCAAGAGCTACTGTACTTCAGTTCTCAAATCTTGATACCCAACCATCACCTGGGATTGCCACAGTAGTCCATTTAACCATTTTTTTCAACCACAATATTGTCTGGAGTATTGTGTTTGAGCTTCCTATTGGTTTGGATCTTAAAATCCCACAAGATCTTAACCATCTTATCCTCCTCAATCTCCTTTTCAGGATTGTGTTCCCATCAGTACTTTGAAGATAGTAATAGAAACTATACTTATATGCCACCCCACATTGTTTTTGCACTCTCTGGGCACTTCACAAGGCAATTAGCATTTTGCCCCCATTTTACCGACCTCGAAAGGATGGAAGGCGGAGTCATTCATGAGCCCCATCAGAATCGAGCTCATAATGTCTGCAGTTTAACTGCAGTACAGCAGTTTAATCACTGTGCCATGAGGGTTCTTGGTATTCCTTAATTCTCACACAGAATTTTTCAATTTTTGTTTCAATTATGTTGATTCACAGAGCTTGTTCTTGGGCAGCAAATATAAGTCCTTCTGTCTCCTTTTTAGGATACCAGATTTTAGCCATACCCATGTATTAACCCTATCCACTTCACCTTCCATATTTGTATATATTGAGCATGTAATGGTTTATTATTCCAAACATTTATTCTGTTCCTTAACACTTGTTCCCTATATGCATCTTTCAACTCAGCAGTCTTAATGATACCTTTCCTAGAAATTTCATTCAGCATCCTTTCATTACTGCTACAAATGTATTGAGAGAACTTTTTTGCCTCTTCCATCATTTGATTCATTTGCAGCAATTCTTGTCCTCCATCCTCCTGCAGCAGATATAACCTATCCACATCACTTCATGGATGAAGAGCAAGATTTGCACTCTCCAATGTCCTTATTCTCCAATCCAAATCATCCAACTCAGTCACTGTCCAATCTACAATAGCAACATTAAATCCTATCACTGTTACCACTGTTGTAGGTATTTACAGGCTGCACCCCCGTCTCCATGGGGGATACATTCCGAGGCCTGCCACAGATACTTTTTAAAATAGCTTTTATTAATAAACATAAACTTCAAACAAACATAAAAATTACAAATAGGAATGCATCTTCTACTAAGTGTACTTCTGGGATGCTCACGTCTCTAAATATTTGCAACAATTTAAAAGCTTCTTTAAAAAGCTGCCTGATTAATCAGTTTCTGCTTCAATTTTCTGAATCTGTTTCCAAAATATCAGAGAACAGGATTATTGAAAGCGCGGCGCCAAAATGGCCGCCGCGCTCTTTGTGCCCCCCCCCGGACGCAGACATCCGGGTTAGTTAGGGGGCGTGGCCACTCCCTTATAAAAGGGGTGGCCACGAGGCAGCCGAACTGCCATTTTAGAAAAGCGACGGAGAGGAGAAGTTTTTCCCTCCACCCCCTCCCTAGTGAACAGTGTGATTATTTGGTCGCTTCGGGGCCGGGTGGGAATTTTTGGCTGGAACCTACAATTGGCTTCCTGGTTCTGGCTTTTTTGCCCATCCCACACTGTTGCTACGGTTTGATACAGGGGTTTGTTTGCTCTTGACTTTGGTCACATGGGCGGGTAGCACTGGTAAGGTAAAGATTGATGACCCACAGGTATCCGGCAGGTTTGCAATTGACTGGCCAACACTAGATAGGTACAAGTTTGTTAACGTTGACCGGTCAACGACGAACCAGGCAATGGGGTGATGGCAGGAGCTCTCCAGCATGCATCACCCCGTGATTTTACGGATACACGTCAGAGGGTGGGGTCAGTAGATAGATTATTGACTACGGTCAACAATTTGTTTGTTGTAAACAAACGAATTGATACAAATGGATACATTGTAGCCAATTGCCATTGGCAATTTGGGAGGAACCTTACCAGTGTTACTGCGGCCTGCTTGCCTTAAGAATTATAATTGGCTGAGTGCCAATTGAAATTTATAATTCGGACTAGGGCATGAATCAATAAATGTGGCCCAATGCCGTTATCCACTTATACCGGTGTCTGAGTCCTTTATTGGGGGGTGCGCTTGCAATTTTAATTGGCTGGTTTAATTAAATGATTGTAATAGCTTTTATTTTTGTTTGGCATGAGTAGACTAACGGCCTTGGGTGCCAAAGTCCACAAGGAAGGGTAATGGTTCCCAAGTGGATTAAATCCCACTTGAATCCATCTTAATGGATGGCAGCAGCTTCATCAATACTGGCCTGGGGCTGAGGAGAACTTTGCTTATCAAAAGGACTAACGACCAGAAAGTGACTCGCGGAACTGGATCAGTGGTACGGGTGTCATGCTGCAATTTGGAAGACAGATGAAAGGCCACTGCATTATATTCTCAGGACAGTCTTCATGCCTGAGTACCATGATGATTGCCTATACAGTGATACTTCATAGAATGAATTTAATCCGTTCCACAGGGCTCGTTGTTGAAAGAAACAATTGCTATATGATGCATGCATTGCATAGCGATTTCCCTTATGGGATGCATTGTACAACGTTTTTTTTTTTTTGCTAAGTGAATTTTCCCATTGAAAAATTGTTGTACAATTTTTTTCCATAGGGAAAATTGTTATGCGGAATGCCACCCCCACAAAAAACCTAATTGCTATTCGATTTTGTTGCTATACGGGGTGATAATTGTATAAGTTTCTACTGTATTTGGATTCAGCTTCCGCAGAAGAAGATGAGTAGTTAGTTTGAAGGCAGTTCACATCACTAACTTTGTATACCTACTCAGGCACCAAGTTCAGTGAAACTCACTCTCAGCTATCTGTGTAGAGGGCTGGAGCTTTAACTGTAAATTAGCTATTACCTTCTCTAGCATTAGTGTATTAGGAAAATATTTATGACACCCTACTAGGATATAAATAAAAGATATGGAGTTGAAACGTATCAGATTTTACATGTGGTGCTGTCTTACAAACAGGCACATACATAAAATCCTGGCTTAAAGTTTTTTTTTAAAAAAAACAAAATTAATGACAAATAAATCTTTAGGTTCAAAATGGAATTATCCAAAGCAAAGATTGGATACTTCAAAGATAAATTATTATGTTCCTCAGAATTTCCTCTCATTAAAAGTTCACATTCTTCTAGTGTGTCCTTTCTTCCAGTTTCAACCCCACCCTCTTTTCTTTTTCCTGTCTCAGTAATTTATCACCTGCTTTTGATTTACACTGGCACATGTTCAAATAACCTAGTAGCATAGCTCATAACTGCTACATTGCATTAACGGAAATTAATAAGTGAGATTGCTGGGTTCTTCACATACACGTGTATGTGTGGATACAAACATACACACAGAGAAGAAAATGTCATCACTTCTGCACTTGAAAAAGAACATTCATTTTGAGTATTGCACATCCTTCATTCTTAGCTGGTAGGCTGACAAGCCCAAAGCAACCAGGTTAAAAATGAAAGGATTTCAACAACTTCTGAAATACTGGGTGACATAATAGGGAACATAAAGCCCGCATTCTCAATGTTTACATTGGTACTGATTCTTAACAGCATGACATTAGCTCAACATATAGCTATGTTTTCTCTAAAACATCTCTGGTACACGGAGGGTCTATTAACAACCAATCATGTTCCAGATCTACAAAAAATTACACTACCAATCCAAACTGAGATGAATGCCAAATCTCACCTATGGGCCCCTTAAAATTTTACTGAGAGTCTGAGATTTACTCATTCTAAGAATCACAACTCCACAACCATCACATGTACATACATCATTCTGGGAATCGATGTTATATTGCCGGTGTTCTGAATATATCCAATTGTTTTGCAATTAACCTAATATGACATCTGAAAAGGAAATTTAAATAAGGAAGTTCACCTTGCACAGTGTAAATCAATATGATGAAAAAGCAAGAATTGACAATGCTTTACAATTTGGCTGCTAGTACAACAGCCTGTTTTTTTGAAGTTATTTATGTCTCTGTAGAGTTGCAGCAAAGGCTGAGATATGCAAAGCCACAATACTTATGCCAGATCTGACAATCTGCCAATGTATGAGGAAACAGCTAAATGCTGTTTCACCACTGCTTTGGGAGCTGCACTGGCTTCCAATTTGCCTCCGGTTGCAATTCAAGGTGCTGGACATTACCTTTAAACCCTACATGGTAGTGGGCCAGGATACCTAAGAGACCGCATTGCCCCAAGAACGTCTGTCCGTCCAACCAGAGCAGACCGGTGGGGTTCTCTGCTTCTACCATCTGCTAGAGGGGCCCGTCTCTCTAGCACAAGAAGGAGGGCCTTCTCTGTGTCCGCTCTGGCCCTATGGAACCTCCTGCCAGTGGAACTAAGGCTCCAGATGGAATTGCTGCCCTTCAGAAAAGATCTGAAAACATGGCTGGCAGGGCAGGTGTGGGATCCTGAAGAAGTTGTGACCCCCACCTGCTGGTTGGTTTAATATCAAAGTAACTTTCCTCTTTTTAATATGTGTGAGGGGTTTTAGCGGGGTAATTTTTTTAATGGGGTTGTTCTTGTTTTAAGGGTTTTAAGATTGTATACCGCCCAGAATCTTCGTGAGTTGGGCGGCTATATAAATATTAAATTAAATTAAATTAAATTAATGATGTCCAAGGCAGTCTTGGAAAGTGAAGGAGCTGACTCTGGCTTCACTGTGGATGTATCATATCTTTACATATGAATAATATTCAGAGCCCTGCATTTACAACTGAATATGAAGTCTTATGCGCAGAGTAATGTACCAATTTATTGCTTGCAAAGCTGCACAGCCCCAGGATGTCCTCAGAAGGGAATGGTAAACTATTTCTGTGTAGTCTCTGCCTAGAAAATCCTGAAAAGGGTTGCCATCATTCAGAATTAACTTGACAGTATGCAATTATTCATACCTCTCTAAGCAGACAGTGCTGGCTCTTTGGCTATGAAATAGAGATGAGCACTGAACCCTAGAGTCAGATATGACTGGCTTTCGAGCAAGGGTGACCTTTACTTTTGCTTTGCCTTTGAAGACCTGTGTCTCAAAGATTCCAGGTCTTTTCCAGCCAGACTTCCTGCAGTTCTTCTAATAGGAGGCACCGATTGCTCAACCTGGGACCTTCCACACATGAAGCTTGCTTTCTGTAATAAAGGAATGGTCTCTCCAGTACAAGAATGTATCATATCCTCTTTCTTACCAGGAGAGCTTCTTACCGAGTGAGAAGACCGGGATGTGGCAAACATTCCTATCATCCTTCTGCCCTTTCTTATTGTTACAGTCAAGTTTTATTTAAGCTGCATAACAGAAAAAAGGGTGCAGGGCAAAATACCCTGATTAAGTCACGATCCATCAGGCCAATATCAATATCAATAACACTTATATACTACCCCATAGTGCTTAGTGCATTTTCTAGGTGGTTCACAAGTTAATTAGCATTTTGCCCCCAACAGGCTGGGTACTCATTTTACTGACCTTGGTAAGCTGGAAGGCTGAGTCAACCTTGATCCTGGTCAGGATCAAACTCACAATGTTTTGGCTGAAGTACAGCCATTTAACCACAGCACCAATAATCTGAATCCAATGGGAATGCTATATTTGTCTTCATACTGTATTTTGATCTTTACACTACAATCCACAAATGTCTCTGGATATTTCTCAAGATCTAAACAAATCAAGAGGAACACTAGGAGCCCTTGCCAGGTGAGAGGCTTCTGAGAACTGCTGCCCAACCCCCGCCATGGACTGCCGGGACGCTGCCTTTCCTCCCAGCCACACCAGTGGGAGCACCGCCCCCTACATCTCTAGGTCCTGAGCGTGCTTGTTGCCGGGGAGGGGGTACGAGGAGCAGACGCCGAAGCTGCTGCCGCCACCATGTTGCCTGCTACAGGACCCACTCCATCGGCCCCGGAGATGCGGGACAGCTGTGTCGCCATCGCCCTCCCATGCTTGTTGCCGGGGGAGGGGGAGAGGAGCAGACGCCGAAGCTGCCTCCGCCGCGTTGCCTGCTCCGGGACCTACTCCATCGGCCCCAGAGACGCGAGGCTGGTGCATGGCTCCCCCAAAAGAGGACAATGTTGTTTTCTTTGGAGTACATTTTGGACATGGAGCCCTGGCTGTGTTTGGGGTTGTGGGTATAACTTTGTTTTTGGTATGAACTTTGCTTAATTGTATGTTACCTTTTCTGAATTGTGTTCTGTAATTTGTAATTTTGAAAATGTGTAATTTTTGTGATATGTTGTAAGGCCGCCCTGAGTCGGCCTTGTGCTGAGTAGGGCGGGGTACAAATTAAATTGATTGATTGATTGATTGAATAGTAAATTGAAACTTGTTTCTTTTGCAGATTAAATTTTAGAAATATCAAGTGAGAACAGTATAGGCAAGCATCTAGAAGACATAAAAATTCACCGTGCCCTTCTATGAAGGAGGCACAGTATAAATTAATTTTAGTGTCAATATATTTGTGAAGCAGATTTGTATCATACATTACGGTTCAATAGTAACTGTGGAGTGCGGAATATACAATCCTTTAGATTGCAACTGTTAATCTATATATTAGTGTTTTCATAATTATTTTATATATGCAACAATGTAAACCAGATGGGATTGGGAAAAGATTAACTCAGAACCTTTTTGGTGACAACAAAGATACATGATGATTGGAAATAAGTATCTATATAATGTATGAAGAATTTTGAAAGCTCTTGAAATGACACGTTTAGATAAGCTGATAAACCTGTGATTTTGAGAGATGAAAATTATTCTTCTCTAAGGCACGGTGTATTCTTCTCTAATACACGGTGGAGGTGAGGAACAGATTCAATGGTCTGGACCAGATAGACAGAGTACCAGAGGAATTATGGACAGAGATAGAGACATTATGCAGGAGGCAGCAAGGAAAACTATACCAAAAGAAAAGAAGCGCAAGAAAGCAAAGTGGTTGTCGGATGAGGCTCTTAAAATAGCAGAGGAAAGAAGGAACGCAAAAGGCAAAGGAGAAAGGAAAAAATACAATCACTTAAATAAAGAATTTCAAAGAAAAGCAAGGAGAGATAAGGAAAGCTACCTAAATGAACAGTGCAAAGAAATAGAGGAAAACAACACAAGAGGCAGGACTAGAGATCTCTTTAAAAAAATTGGGGAAGTCAAGGGAACGTTCAAAGCAAAAATGATCACGATAAAAGACAAAGATGGCAAAGAGTTAGTGGATGCAGAAGAGATAAAGAAAAGATGGAAAGAGTACACAGAGGAACTTTACAAAAAAGACCTAAACACCGCGGATAATAACAATGAGGGGGAAATTGAACTTGAACCAGACATCCTAGAGAGTGAAGTCAGAAAGGCCCTAAAAAGCACGGCAAACAACAAAGCCAGTGGATATGATGGTATCCCAGTTGAATTCTTCAAAGCCCTGAAAGATGATGGAATCAAGCTACTACATGCTATATGCCAGCAGATTTGGAAAACGAAACAGTGGCCACAGGATTGGAAAAGATCAGTATATGTCCCAATCCCAAAAAAGGGCAATGCCAAAGAATGTTCAAATTATCGAACAATTGCGCTAATCCCACAAGCTAGCAAAGTGATGCTCAAGATAATACAGGATAGACTATAGCAGCATGTAGAAAGAGAACTACCAGAGGTGCAGGCTGGATTCAGAAGAGGCAGGGGGACCAGAGATCACATTGCCAACATACGCTGGATCATGGAGAAAACAAAGGAATACCAGAAACAAGCTTACTTCTGTTTCATTGACTACACCAAGGCCTTTGATTGTGTGGACCACAACAAAATGTGGCAAGTAATTAAAGAAATGGGAATACCAAAACACCTCATATGTCTCATGAGAAATCTGTACATGAGTCAAGAAGCAACAGTTAGGACAGAGTATGGAATGACGGAGTGGTTTGGAATAGGAAAAGGAGTAAGACAAGGCTGCATTCTGTCACCCTGCTTATTCAACTTATACACAGAGCACATAATGCGCAATGCAGGGATGGAGGAATCACCATATGGGATCAAAATTGCTGGGAGAAACATCAACAATTTGAGATATGCAGATGATACCACCCTAATGGCAGAAAGTGAAGAAGACCTAAAGAAGCTCCTGATTAGGTTGAAAGAAGAGAGTGCAAAAGCTGGCCTGAGACTCAATATCAAGAAAACCAAGATAATGGCAACAGGCGCTATAAGTCCCTGGAAAATAGATGGGGAAGAAGTAGAAGCAGTAACAGATTTTACTTTCTTAGGATCCAAGATCTCTGCAGATGGGGATTGCAGCCATGAAATAAAAAGGCGACTGATTCTTGGGAGACAAGCTATGAAAAACCTGGGGAACATAGTGAAAAGCAGAGATATCTCACTGCAAACAAAGGTCCGCATAGTCAAAGCAATGGTATTCCCGGTGGTAATGTATGGCTGTGAGAGCTGGACCATTAGAAAGGCTGAGCAAAGAAAAATAGATGCCTTTGAGATGTGGTGCTGGAGGAGAGTTTTGAGATTCCCCTGGACAGCGAGGAGAACAAATAGGTCAATATTAGAAGAGATTAGCCCCGAGTGCTCCTTAGAAGGACAAATAACAAAGATTAAGTTGAAGTATTTTGGACATCAAATGAGAAGAGAGGATTCACTTGAGAAGGCCTTGATGCTGGGGAAGGTGGAGGGCAGAAGAAGAAGGGGACGTCCAAAGATGAGATGGCTAGATGGTATTGTAGACACAATGCAAGCACGGTGCCAAAATGGCCGCCGCGCTCTTTGCGGGGCCCCCCCACTGGATGAAGGCATCCGGGTAGTTAGGGGCATGGCCAGCTCCCTTATAAAAGGGGTGGCCACGAGGCAGCCGAGCTGCCATTTTGCGAAGCGACGGAGCGGAGAAGTTTTTCCCTCTTACCTCCGTCGCTTTTGCCTTGACTGGGAAGCCTTTTGGCTGCTGATTTTCTTCCTTCGGCTTCCCATAGGTTGGACTGAGATGCCTTCGAAGAAGAAGGCGGCCGCGAGCGCGGCTCGCGCGGTGCGGAGGCGCAATCAGGGTCGGAGGACCGCGGCTGCGCCTCCCCAGCTGCCGCCCTTGCCTGCACCCACCGGGGTCGGTGGGATGGGGTCTATTCCCCCTTGGCCGGAGGCGGGGGACCCAAGCATGGGTCCAGCAAGGGCTGCGGCCCGCGGCCCGCAAGCGGTGGACACCGCTCCTGGTGCTTCTCCTTCTTCTATAGGGGCGCAGCTCACCCCGGGGCCTTCCAGCCTTGGGGGGGGGGTGGTGTGGTCCCCTTCCCTGGCAGGTGCCTACATCGGCCCTACCGGGCCTGGGTGTGGGGTCATGGCCTTATTCGGGCCCCGGAGCACAAGGGCCTGTACCCACGCCTGTAGCAGGCGGGCCGGCCGGCCCTTGGCCCCTCGTCAGTGTTGAGGCCTTACTGGCCTGCGTTGCGGCCCTTGAGGCTTCCCTGGCTCGGGCCAGCCACGCTGGGGCTCCCCTTGGGGTTCATTTTGAGGCGTCATCTGCTGGGCAGTGGCAGGCAACGGGACGGGTTGAGCTGCTTGAGGCGCGTGGTGCGTCTTTGGCCACTGCCTCGCAGCTCCCCAGCCAACAGACCAGTGCGGGTCAGGCCCCAGCGACGAGCTCAACGGTGGTCGTGAGCTCCGACGCCCCCAGTGGGCCGGAACCCCCGGTGGGGGCGGCCCGCGGGGGTGCAGCATGTGAGTATGCGGTCCAAACTAGTGCACCTACACACGTGGCCACGTTGGGGGGGGGGCGTTCCAATGGCCCTGGCCTCGCGTGGGTGGTGCGGCGGTCCAGCCACTGACGCCCCACCCGGCGACGACAACTACCACCCAGGGCCCCGGGGTGGGGGGTGTTTCCTACCCTGTAGGGAATGTTTTGGGGGTGGCTGGGCTAGTCCAAGCCCCTTTCCAGATGCCCGCAGTTTCTGCGGTGCCTGTCTCGGCCTTGCCGTCAGCGGGGTATTCCTTGCCGCTGGGCGACCACTTGGCACAGGCCACCAAAGAGAAAATATGGCGGGGGGAGTATGTAGATATTTTCTCACTCCTAAATAGGGAGCCCACCAAGGAAGAGAGGGAGGGGCAGGATGAGAAGGATAAGGAACAGGCACGTCGTCGCAAGCCACCACGTACGTGGGCCAACTGGCTGCCGGCTTACCTCATCTACATGGCGGTGTACCTGAGGGCCCGGCCAGATTTGGCAATTCCGATGGTCCAGTATTTGGACAACATCTATCGGGCGATGGTTGACTTTCCGGGCCCGTCGTGGTTGGCTTATGACGAGGAATTCCGTATGCGAATTCCCCTGCACCCTGAGATGAGGTGGGATGAGCCATGCCAGAGGCTTTGGCTTCTGTACATGACGCCCACGCGCCCCGCACCAGGGGAAAGATACCATTGTGGACATGCGGTCCAGCGAGCGGCTCCAGCACAGGTTCCCCGCCAGGTGGCGGGGCAGGGGGTTCCAGCCCGCCTGCTGTGCTGGACTTTCTCGTCTAATGGTTCCTGCAATAAGAAGAATTGCAAGTACAGACATGAGTGTCCCACCTGTGCGGGCCCCCATGCAGCCTCTGCCTGTCCCAGGCCTGGAGGGACGCGGGGCAGAGGGAGGGGCGGACAGTGGGCTGGCAAGACTGCCGCAGATGGAGCTGGTTCACCGAATGGCTCCCTCCCCAATTAATGTGGACATGTTGGAGCGTTGGCTCGCATTGTACCCGAAGGGGGAGGATGCGGATTATCTCCTTCAGGGCTTTAGGCAGGGGTTCCGTATTCCTTTCATGGGTGATAGGTCCCCTCAGGATGCCCCCAACCTTTTGTCCCTTAGGGGGAGGGAGGAGGTGGCTGCCGCCAGCATTAATAAGGAGGTCAATGCGGGCAGGGTCGCTGGCCCTTTCCCTGCACCCCCGTTCACTAACCTTAAGGTATCGCCCCTGGGCTTGGTTCCCAAGAAGTCTCCAGGCGAGTTTCGCCTTATCCATCACTTGTCCTACCCAGCCGGCCGATCGGTCAACGATGCTATCCCTGATGACCTTTGCTCAGTCAGGTATACATCTTTTGACCACGCGCTGCGCATGGTGCGCTCATGTGGCCCGGGGGCGCTGCTGGCTAAGTGCGACATTAAGTCGGCTTTTCGCCTCTTGCCGGTGCACCCGGGCGACTTTGAATTGCTGGGTTTCAAATTTCGGGGCGAATATTACTTTGATAAGGCCATGCCTTTTGGCTGTTCCATATCATGCTCGGCTTTCTAGCGTTTAAGTACCTTCCTAGAGTGGGCTTTCGTCCGCAGGTCAGGGTCCCGGTCTGTAGCCCATTACCTGGATGACTTTTTGTTCGGGGGTGAACGGGGCTGGGACACGTGTACACGTCTCCTCAACACATTTCAGACGCTAATGGAGGAACTCGGTGTCCCTTTAGCGCCCGAAAAGACCGAGGGCCCATCTACTCAGCTAGTCTTCCTGGGGGTGGAGATTGACACGATAGCGCAGGCTTCTAGGTTACCAGGGGAGAAGGTGTCAAGGATTGTGGCCCTTATCTCGGATTTGCTGGCCAAGCGCAAGGCATCACTGAGAGAACTGCAGGTGCTTCATGGTCACCTCAATTTCGCTTGCATGGTGGTCGCACCGGGCAGGGCTTTTGCCCGGCGCTTGTGCGACGCCATGGCGGGATTATCCAGGCCTCACCATAGGGTTCGGCTTACCCGGGGTATCAGGGCAGACATGCTTGTCTGGTTACAGTTCCTGAGGGAGTTCAATGGGGTCTCATTTTGGAGGTATGACCTCCTGGCTTCCCCTCAATTTCAGATTCAGTCTGATGCCTCGGGATCCCTCGGTTATGGGATGTACTTCAATGGGAAGTGGGCCTATGGTGGGTAGCCGCCGGCCTGGGCAGGCACGGGTCGCCTGCGTGATCTCACATATCTGGAGTTTTTCCCTATCCTGGGTGCTTTGATGCTATGGGGCGAGGAGTGGTCCAACTCGGCCGTGCATTTCTGGTGTGACAATGCGGCTGTGGTCCACATTGTCAATGCACAGACTTCTAAATCGCCCAGGGTTATGGACCTAGTGCGCCAATTTGTGTTGCGCAGCCTGCGCCTCAACGTACTGTTCAGGGCCAGGCATGTCCCAGGGGTTAATAATGATATTGCCGACACTTTGTCCCGCCTACAGATCTCCCGGTTCCGTGCCTTGGCCCCGGATGCGGAGGAATTTCCCTCGCCACTCCCGGAGGAGATATGGACCATTGGCAAGGAGAGGTGAACCGGGCGATTGGCCTGTCGATAGCGCCACGCACGCGTAAGGCGTATCACCACGCAATTAATTCTTTCAGGGCATTCTGTACCCAATTTCAACTGCCAGGAACCTGGCCGATCCCGGTAACCCATGTTCTGCGGTTCATGGTTTACCTGCATTCTCAGGGCCTTGCACCTCGCACCATAGCATCTAAGCTTTCAGCGTTGGCTTTTATGGCCAAAGTGGGGGGTCATGTGGACAGCACCTCTGACTTCCGTGTGAGACATGTTTTGGAGGGGTGGGTGCGTGAGCGCGGGCGTTGCCCGGACGACCGCCACCCGATTTCCCCAGGGGTCCTTACCCAGTTGGCCCGGGGCTGGCCTTGCCTCTGTTTTGATGCATATGAGGCAGCCCTATTCCATGCAGCCACAACGGTGGCATTTTTGGAGCGCTCCGCATCAGCGAGCTTGTGATGCTGTCTAAGGCGGATGCAAGTCGTAGGGCACTGGAACTCGAGGATGTCTGTGTTGCCAAAGACTGGGCTCAGTTGAGGATACGCTCCTCTAAGACGGATCAGCATGGCGTAGGCAGTGGTGTGCGACTGCTACGGTGTTCTTTGGCAGACATCTGTCCGGTTGGTGCCCTACAGGAGTTCCTGGCACTGCGTGGCACGCACCATGGCCCGTTTTTCTGTCACCAAGATGGGTCTCCCCTTACTAAATTTCAATTTTGGAAGGTGACGGGCAAAGCGCTGGCCAGTGTGGGCCTCCCAGGCGCCCGCTATGGCACCCATTCATTCCGTATAGGGGCGGCCTCAACCGCAGCTGCTTTTGGGTACTCCGGGGCTGACATACGCAGCATGGGACGGTGGGGTTCGCAGTGTTTTCAGTTTTATGTGCGCCCACTCCCGCCGTGAGTACCAATCCAGTCACCTTACCTTCTTTTCCTCATTTTTCTTTACAGACCCGGGGTGTCGTATTACACCGGTGACAGTATGGCTGGTGGGCCATAGCTACGTGCACAGGGCAGCGCGTTACGCTGCGGCGACAGAGTGGGGACCCCGACTGGGACTGGGTGCATACGCAAGTCTCACATGGCATGGTAAGCCTGGGATGTTATGGCGGGAGCTGCTGCCTTTCCTTTTTTCAGGCCAGAATGCTGACCCGCCTGACATTCTGATCATACATCTGGGGGGCAATGATTTGGGCCAGGTCACCGGCTTATCGCTGAAGCATGCGATTTGCGAGGACCTCGCCTACCTGCATTACGTCTGGCCCGCCACAACCCTTGTTTGGTCGGACATGGTCCCGCGCCATTCCTACAGAGGGGGCGTTGACCTCCTGGCCCTTGACCGCGCTAGACGCATGGTGAATAGGGCAGTGGCGCGGTTCCTTGTTGACAGGGCTTGGGGGAGGGTCAGTCGTCACCCCGCTATTAGCCTACAAAGTTATGACTTGTATGCAGGGGATGGGGTCCATCTGTCGCGAGGAGGTATGGACCTCCTGTTGGGTGATTGGCGAGCAGGCCTGTTGACCGAGCTGACGGTCTGGGGGGGGGGCGTCGAGCCTTCTTTGAAGCCCCTCCGTGTGGCGGGTAGCACTGGTAAGGTAAACATTATGACCCACAGGTATCCGGCAAGTTCGCAATTGACTGGACAACACTAGACAGGCATAAGTTGGTTAAACGTTGTCCGGTCAACGACGAACTAGGCGACGGGGTGATGGCTATAGCTAGACAGCATGCATCACCACGTGATTTTACGGATACACGTCAGAGGGTGGGGTCATTAGTTAGATATTGACTACGGTCAACAATTTGTTTGTTGTCAACAAACAAATTGATACAAATGGATACATTGTAGCAATTGCCGTTGGCAATTTTGGGTGGTACCTTACCAGTGTTACTTCGGCCTGCTTGCCTTAAGAATTATGATTGGTCAATTACCAACAGAAATTTATAGTTTGGACTAGGGCATGAATCAATAAATGTGGCCCAATGCCGTTATCCACTTTTATCAGTGTCTGAGTCCTTTATTGGGGGGTGTGCCTGCAATGGGCACGGGGCTGTGTGGACTAAGGAGGATGGTGGAGGACAGAGGTGCCTGGAGAGCGATGGTCCATAGGATCGCAAAGAGTCGGAATCAACTGTGCGACTGAACAACAACAACAACAACAAGGCTGAATATTTTAGTTCTTTTGGTAACTAAAGAAACAAAAGCAACTGTCCTTTCTGTCGAGTATATAACTGTACAGCACATGGAGGCTGAATAGAAAAAGACATGATCCTAGATAGAAGACAGAGAGTTTATTTATTAATATTATTTTTATGCTGCCTTTCTCCCCATAGGAGACCCAAGGTACCTCACAACAGCTAAAACTATACAACAGCCAACAGATTTAAAATACTATATAAGCACTATATTAAAAACAAGCTATAGGAAACAGGATTAAAAACTATTTTAAAACATAAAAAAATCCAAGTTTAATAAACACAGCATTCCTCAGACACCTATTGCTTAAATAAAGAATTACTGTATCTGTTGTCAACTCTGACTTACAGTAACCCTTTTAAAGTTTTTTAGGATGAATGCTCAGAAATGGTATACCAGGCAATTCTTCTAGGAGAGTCCTAGGACTGTGTTTAAAAGACTGCCTGAAAAGGAAGGTCTTTGCCGGAGGGCAGAAGGACAAGAAGGAGATGAATCACCTTTTTTTTTTTTGAGGCAGCACATTCCAAAGCTTAGTATGTACTTTTTGAGATTCAATGAAACTGATTCATTGAAACAATACAATTGAAAATAGCAATGCATTCTTACACTCATTCAGTAAAAATGTTACTGTATATACTCGATTATAAGCCAATTTTTTCAGCACAAAAATGTGCTGAAAAAAGCAGACTTGGCTTATACTCGATCATCTTCTGATGGGCATTGGCGCTGGGGCCAGGCCGGGTGAGAGAGCTCTTTTTGGAGTGATCTTACTCATCCGATCCCTCCCCCATCGCCTCCTGGCAGCCAACAGCTGTGGGATTGGGGGAAAACAGACTTCAAAGAAGGCCTCTTTCCACCTCATTCCACTAGTCCCCCAAAAATGGGCTTCCACCCACCCCACAGCCACTGGCTTCCAGCAGCCAGAGTGGGCATAATGGGGTAGAAAGGGGGTTCATTTAAAGTCCACCCCCCCAGCTGCCTGAAGCCAACAGCTGTGGGATGGGGGGGGGGGAAACAGACTTCAAAGGAGCTGTTACTGACAAATATTAAGAAAGGTTAAGTAGAAATTGTCTTATGTTTTTAGTTATTAGTAAATGTTTTGTTAGGGACTGCAGTGGCTTAATGGTTAAGACCTTTTTGCACCATGGGCCAGACTATGCCTCCTTGGACAGATGTGCGGGCTGGAGGTGTGGTTCCTCCCGCTGCTTCCACCACTTCCAGTGGCAGCACTGGTGGTGTTGGGTGCAATTGTGGTGCATTTTCTGCTTTTTTCACCACTTCCCATGGCTGGAGTGAGGGTGGCACATTTTTGGCTTTTCTCACCACATTTTTTGTTGTTTTTGCTGATTTTTTGGTGCATTTGGGGTACTTCTTTAAATTTTTTGGCTCTTCCGGTGGATTGTCCCCATTTCCACCATTTCAAGCACGTTTTCAGCATTTCCGGTGGCAGAGTCCTCATTGTGGGCTGGATTAATTGGCACCACGGGGTGGGTCCAGCTTGCAGGCTGTAGGTTGGGAACCCCTGTTTAAGACAATGAATTTGATGACCAGAAAGTTGACAAGTTAGTCCAAGCAGTTCAAAAGCAAGAAATTGCAATTAGATAAATAAGCACCACTTCGGTGGGAAGGTAAAGTGTTCTGTGCACTCTGGCATCTAGTCATGCCTGCTACATGACCATGGAAACATCTACAGACACAGGCGGTGCTGGTTCTTTGGCTGTAAATGGAGTTGAAAATCACATCCTAGTCGGATATGACTGGCTTTTGAATAAGGAAGACCTTTACCCTTACCTAAATGTGTTGTTTGTTGGATAAAGCTCTTCATTTGTCACACCTAGCCTTTTCCCTAAGATTGATGCCTACAGTGGATAACAATGCTTTCCCTTCTTTCCTGGAGTGAACACCATAATTGGGAAACTTTTTAAGTAGTTTCCTAAGCAGCAGAAAAGACCTAAAAACCTGGTTGGCGGGACAGGTGTGGGGCCCAAATGGAAGGATGGTCCCCGCCTGTTGGCTTATTAAATAAGTCCCCATTTCTTTTAATTCCAATGCATGCAGTTTTTAACGTGGGTAGTCTTTTAATGATAAATGGGATAGATGGGTGGGTATGTTGGGTTTTATTGGCTCAACTGTTTTTTATGTATGTTTTAACTTGTTGTGAGCCGCCCAGAGTCGGGTTTACCTGATTGGGCGGCATAAAAATTTGAATTTAAATAAATAAATAAATAAATAAAGCAGCAGCAAAAAGTTAAATGTGGTAGTCTGCAAAAAGTAAACAATCCATAATCAAGAACTACAATACAATAGCGTATAATAGCTGGTATTTTAGTATGTAGTCAGGTCCTGAAATATGGAAACAAGGACAACTTTTCTGCCATTTGGTCTCTGCGCCCCCCGCCCCCTGAAGATAAAAAGAAACATTCAAGATATGAGCAAAATCAGGACTCTCAGGTTTAATGCAAGAGGTTTGATAAAAGTGAGGCATTAACCAGTCAGAAAGTACAGCCATTGGAAGATACACACACACACACTCATTTTGGTGGCCCATAAGTAATGGAACAAACTACTGTAACATCATCCCAAACAGGATTGACTTCAATACTTGGTTGAAAACCCTTTGGAGTCAATGACTGCCAGAAGTCTAGATCCCATGGACATGATCAAATGCTGTGTTTCTTCCTCAAGATGCTTTGCCAAGCCTTTACTGCAGCTGCTGCTTTTTTGTGGGTCTCTCTGCCTTACGTCTTGTCTTTGATAAGTGAAAAGCATGCTCTAGTGCAGTGATGGCAAACCTTTTGGAGACTGAGTGCCCAAACTGCAACCCAAAACCCACTTATTTATTGCTAAGTGCCAACACAGTGGGGCTAACTCTGTGCTGAGGGGAGGGAGGGAGTGCTCCCATTGGGCTGCTGGGCACAGGGGTGGGGTGAACTCTGTGCTGGGGGGAGGGAGGAAGTGCTCCCATTGTGCTGCTGGGCAGAGGGGCTGGGCAAAATCTGAGCTGGGGCAATGGCGTGTATGCCCACAGAGAGGGCTCTGAGTGCCCCCTCTGGCACACATGCCATAGTTTTGCCACCACTGCTCTTTTGGGTTGAGTTCCAGTGCAATTTGGCCATTTAAGAGTATCCCATAAGTTTTGTATTATTTTGGAGAATCTGAGAAGAAAGTATAGCCCTATACACTTCAGAATTCACTTGCTACTTCCATCAGCAGTCAGGTCATCAATAAGCACCAGGAACCCGGTTCCATTGGCAGCCATACGTGCCCATGCCATAACATTGCCTCCACCATGTATGTTTTAGATCATGTTCCTTTCCTTCTCCATTCTTTTTGTTTTCCATCAAGTTAATCTCTGTCTCTTTAGTTCAAATAACCATATTCCAGAACTGATATTTGTTGGCAAAATCCAATCTGGTGTTTCTGTTCTTGAGCGTTAGCAGTGGCTTGCACCTTGTTGTGAAGCCTCTGTATTTACATTCGTAAAGCCGTCTCTTGACTGTAGATGAGGATAATGACATGCCTACTACTTCAAGTGTTCTTGACCTGGTGAGATGTTCTGAAAAGCGTTCCTCTTCATCATGAGCAGGATTCTGCAGCCATCCACTTTAGTTGTGTTCTGTGGTTGCTTCCTTCTTTTTCTGTGTTTCCATTCCCAGTGTTTTTGCTATACAGTATTTCCGATGTGCTTCTTTTGCTTTGGCCTCCTTCACTCACATGGACAGCTCTTTGAACCTCACGTGAAGAGCTATCACATGCAAGTGTAATACTCAGAACTACCCCCAGGTCTTTTATCTGCTCGATGGGTCATTGGAACCCAGGAAACAGGACACACCTGGCTATGCAACTGCTAGTCAGCCATTGGTTCCATTACTTATGAGCCAGCAAAAATGTGCATGTGTGTTTACCGATGGCTGTACTTCCTGATTGGTTACTGCCCCACTTTTGTCAAACCCCTTGCATTAAAGGTGACAGTCCTGACTTCGCTCACATCTTGAGTGTTTCCTTTTATTTTCACTCTGGGTGAGGGACAGAGATCACATGCCAAAAAAGTTATCTGTGTTCCAATATTTCTGGATGTGACTGTATTTCCCAATAGCTGAAATCGAGTAAACATAGATATGAACAATTAGTCCATGAAACAGACCAAGCAACGTTTTGAGGAAGGAAGCAGATGATGCTCTGAATGTTAAAGCACTTTTATATTTGTTTTTGTAAACAGCATTTGCAAACAAGCAAAAACCAAAACAAAGCACTGTACAGTAAAACCCCGACTTACAAATGCCCCGAGTTACATAAAATTCGACTTACGTAATGATTTTGTGCTAAAACCATGTCCTGATGTACATGATTTCCTATGGGTTTGCTTCAAGTTACATAAAGATTCTTTTTCCTATGGCGTTGTTTGGAGTTATGTAAAAATTCATTTCCCTATGGATTTGCTTCGATTTACATAAATATTTCATTTTTCCTATGGGTTTGCTTCAAGTTACATAAAGATTCTTTTTCCTATGGGGTTGTTTGGAGTTACATAAAAATTCATTTCCCTATGGGTTTGCTTCAATTTACATAAAAATCTCATTTTTCCTATAGGTTTGCTTCAAGTTACATAAAAAATTGATTTAAGCAAAAGCCCATGGAATGGACTTTTTTTTCGTAAGTAGGAGTTTTACTGTACTGAAGTCCCTTAAAAACATTTTTATCATCTTGGGCAGAAATCAATAATAGCCAATGGCAGATCTTTCTTCATATAATGTGTGAGATGGCCCTTAAATTTGTGTTCAAGCTGCATTTCAGACAAAGACATTATCACTTTATTTGCAGAAGAAAATCTATATAATCTCAGTATTTGGGAATATGACAAATTTCTTATGTGACAATCAGAATGAACAAACACAGCTAAAGAAGCCAGTCTTTAATTTGCAAGAGCTTCTTCTTTCATGTCTAGGTCAGACATTAAACTATCAAAACGAAGCCACTTTTTGGTGAATTCATTCCCTAGTTCCTTTTGCCTGACCTAGTATAAGAAAGATTGCCCACGGTACGGCTGATTGTGGTTCTAAAATGCCACAATCTTTGAGGTGGCTCTTTCTGGGTATCCCATTTGCAAAAGCTGAACAGGGCCATTAATGACAAGACCTTCTGGAAACCTTAGTTCATTTGGTCCTTACGTGACACAAGAGTCTTCATTGCTAATAAGAAAAAACATGTGGTAGGCTGCTACAACTATCTCTAGTTTTCCCCAGTACAGAAAATACTGGTTTTACTGTTGTGTCAGGTGAAAACCATGTTTGTATCATTCAGGATTAGTTTTAGAATTGATATTGTATTAACATTAAAACAGTTGCATAGAAATCTGAAAATCTTGTGCAGAAATGATAGATGGCACACCTTCAGGCTCTAGCAATCCCAATAAAGATAGCTGTACACAAGCATGATTAAACATCAGTCATATTTGACTTATGGTAACTCTAAACGGGTTTTCAAGGTATATATTTGAGAAGTCATTTTAGTAGAGTCACCAACCAGTGAGTTTCCACAGCTGAGTACGCATTTGAACCCAGGTCTCCTGGCTTAAAAAGGTTGAGAACTCCTGTCCTAGACCATCACACTATCAACTACATCATACTAGCTCTAAGAATTTAGTGAAGAAATTGTATTGTATAAAGTTGTGGCAGCTCACATCCTACTTTTTCAGACCAAGAGCAAGACAAAGATGAGGGGACATTCTTCTTTGTCTGAAGGAGTGGAAAAGTACTACTCAACACTGGTTTTACATTGAACCAGGGGTTCCCAACATATGGTCACGGGCTGGCCACAGCCCCCAACGCCATTCCATCCAGCCTGTTGCTGCCTCCGCCACACCTGGAAGTGGAAGCGGGCACATTTACGTCAGCCGTAAAATGTGCCTGCGCAAACATGCCTGTGGCTGTTGTAAACGCAGAAATGGGCACATTTACAACAGACATAAATGCACCTGCTTCCACTTCTGGGGGGCATGGTCCAGCCTGCTCAGCTGTCTGGGTCAGGCCCGTGGTGGAAAAAGGTTGGCCACCCCTGCATTAAACCAAGGAGGGGAGAATCCGGCCACAGCAAATACCAAAGAATTTCCACACATATCACTCTTCCCTATCTGCTGGCTTCTTCTTCTTTTATGTCCTGATCAAACCCTGGACTGTCAAAATGAAGCCACTTTCTTTGCTTTGTCATTGCGCAAACACAAGTCCTCACCGGTGCATGTCTCTGGCAGCAATCGGCAGACCAGCAAATGGGCTGGACTCTGTGTCTCTCCACACTCACACCATGTTCTCCACCATCAGTTCCCATTTGAGCATGTTAGTCTTGCATTTATAGACTCCAGACCTCAGCCTATTCAAGGTCCTTCACGTGACACAAGGGAGATTGAGACCTTCAGCTATATCCATCTTTAATGATGTTCCTTTCCCAGTGAGCTCCTTCCTCCATCTTCTAATTTGTTTTTGCTGTTGTGTACCCTCGAGAATGTTTGTGCTTGCCTTAAAGCTCTTTCTGGATCTGAGCCGGCAGACTTGAGACTCATATCTGTTGAGGGTGTTGAGGGTCATTCTCTTGCTTAGTCCTCTCAGCATCTGCTGCTACTTTCCCCCCTGATCTTTGGTGGAGCAATACCAACAAGAGGGAATAGTTTCTCAACTGGTGTAGGGTTAAAGCATCCTGTCACTATCTGCATGGCTTCATTAACAGTAATACAACATACAAAATTCAATCTACAAAAATAGCATATAATATAATAATATACCACAACACAATCTTATAACAGCCTCTCCACCCTGACCACAGGCAAATTCCAAGGACAGCAGTGGCGAGGTCCAGCCACCCGCCACCATAATGGCCCTTCCAGCTTGAAGGGGTGGGGGTGAGTCCCAGGAGCACCAGCAGGTGGGGTAGTCCTGGAGCCCATGGCTAGAGGGCCTCTTCGCCCCAGCCAAGGCCAAAGTCCATAGGACTTAGAAGCTGCTCAAGCTGCTGCTGCTTCCCTCCAGGCTGGCTGGCTGAGGGAGCGTCCAGTTTGTCTTGAATACAGTCTGATGTACCCTGGGCAGCAACCTTCATGGCTAATCCTCCTAACACCAGATCAGACAAAAGGAACTGAAGAATCTGCTGGCTGATTGGAGCAGAAAGGAATTGGAGTTGAATATCAACTGAAAGCTCACTGGTTTCGTCAACCCTGTTTTAAACTGTACACTGAAACGCTGGCCTGCCTCCAAAGCCCTCAGAGTAAGATTGCCACGTGTTCTACTTTGCAGGAGACAATCTTCCATCCTGGCAACTGTCTGACCCCACTGATCAGTCTTTTCCACAATGAATTACTAAAATAATTTCTCATTTAATTAGAAAAGGCTTCTACATTTGTATTGGAATGCATTATAATAGCGCTGTTATATCTCTTGATGCTGGGCTACTGCTGCTCATAAGCAGCCCCTTTTGGCCAGCTTTCTTTGTTTACTTGCATAGGGCAAAAGAGTTCTGAGGGGGGGGGGGGAAGGTGGATCAACACCTATTCCTACAGCAAGAAAAACACTTTGTACATGTGTTTTAGGGCAGTAGTGGCTTAGCAGTTAAGACACTGAGCTTGATGACTGGGTCAGCAGTTTGAGACCTAAGTGCTGCACGAAAGAGTGAGCTCCCATCATCTGTCACAGCTCCTGCAAACCTACCGTAGCAGTTTAAAAGCAAGAAATTGCAAGTAGATAGATACCAGTTCAGCGAGAAAGGTAACAGCATTCCACATTCTCCAGCGCCTAGTCATCCCCGCCACGTGATCAAGGAAATGTCTCCAGACACTGACAGCGCTGGCTCTTTGACTGTAAATGGAGATCCGCAGCACACCCTAGACTCAAACATGACTGGCTTTTGAGGAAGAGTGATCTTTATCTTTACCTATGTGGGTTTTCCCCTCATAGTTTCTTTTCCTCTACCCCCTCTCTCTGCTCAATTTTGTATACCAGTTCTCAACCTTTTAAAGCTGGGGGCCGGGTCTTGCTCCCTCAGACAGTTTCCGGGGCCGGAAGGCCATTTTGCCTGTTCTCCACCACATGGAACTTCCTGGTGTGGTGGAGGCAGTGGAGGGCCACATGAAATGGTGCCATGGACCACATCCGGACCACAAGCTGCAGGTTGAGAATCCCTGTTGTATACTAAACTATGTCCACTCTTGTACTTGCCAAGCATTTTTTTTTGCCCTTGTATGGGGACTTTCCCCCCTAGGTCCAAAGCACTTGCTAAGCAAGGGAAAGTAATTTACTTGCAGACAAAACCCATACAGATTTTAACCAGTTTCTGGAATGGTAGTCGTGTTAGTTAGTCTGTGCAGACATTATCAGACAGGAAACAAAACAAAAGTAAAAAAAAACAAAACAAAAAAATAAAAAAGTGGTGGCTCCTCAAAGACTGCTATATTTTAATCTGAGCTTTCCTGTCTTAAATCCACTTCTTCATACCTTTAACTAATGTGTGATAACTGACAATTTACAGATACAGTACTAACGGAAGCCTCATTACGGATCTCCATGACATGTCCATTGTGAAGTTTATAAATCACTAAATAAATAAATTGTGCATGAATAAGTCAACGTAACTGGCTAATTATTTGTTACATCGATCAGAAGCAGAAAGGTAATCCGGGTCAAGACTTGACATTGCCTGATGGCTTTGGTTTTTTCCTTCTGTTCCCCCAGAGTAAATTTTAAATCCTCATTTCAGCAACTTTTGGGAGAACCGTTGTCAGAATGGGGGTCCTAGTCAGGTCCCTCTCCTCTACCACACTGGGCAGACCTCCCCTAAACAAAAAATGGGAAATAAGGGCAACTTTGTTAAAGGGGCAAAAGGATCACTTTGTTGTTCAGTCGCACAGTTGATTCCGACCCTTTGCGACCCCATGGACCATTGCCCTCCAGGCACCTCTGTCCTCCACCATCCTCAACCTGCCCAGCTCTGTGCCCATTGCGTCTACAAAACCAACTAGCCATCTCATTTTTGGCCGCCCCCTTCTTCTTTTGCAATCCACCTTTCCCAGCATCAAAGCTTTCTCAAGTGAATCCTCTCTTCTCATTTGATGTCCAAAGTACTTTAGCTTCATCTTTACTATTTGACCTTCTAAGGAGCGGTCAGGGTTGATTTCTTCTAAGATTGACCTATTTGTTCTCCTCACTGTCCAGGGGACTCTCAAAACTCTCCTCTAACACCACATTTTAAAGGCGTCTATTCTTCTACGCTCAGCTTTCCTAATGGTCCAGCTCTCACAACCATACATTATTAATGGGAATACCATTGCTTTGACTATGCAAATTTTTGTTTGCAAGGTGATGTCTCTACTTTTAACTATGTTTTCCAGGTTTCTCATAGCTTGTCTCCCAAGAATCAGTTGCCTTTTTATTTCATGGCTGCAATCCCCATCTGCAGTGATCTTGGGTCCTAAAGAAAGTAAAATCTGTCACTGCTTCTACTTCTTCCCCATCTATTTTCCAGGGACTGATTGGGCCTGTTGCCATTATCTTGGTTTTCTTGATGTTGAGTCAGCTTTTGCACTCTCTTCTTTCAACTTAAGCAGCAGCTTCTTTAGGTCTTCCTCACTTTCTGCCATTAGGGTGGTATCATCTGTGTATCTCAAATTGTAGATCACTACTACCCACATTTTAAAACATACACAGCGTTTAAACGGCTGTACTGCAGCCAAAATGTTGTGAGTTTGATCCTGACTGGAAACAAGGTTGACTCAGCCATCCATCCTTCGGAGGTAGGCAAAATAAGTACCCAGCATGTTGGGGGCAAAAACACACACAACCTAATTATCTTGTGAATTGCTCAGAGTGTGCACTAAGCACTATGGGGCTGTATAGAAGTGTAAGTGCTCCCCTCCATTGACGTCTTTAGCAGCCGGGAAAGCAGGGAAAACTATTTTCTCTCTCTTATTCTCCCTACTTGAATGCCAACGAGACCGTTTTACTTCAATTTTACTTCTTTTTTAAAAAACAGGTAAAGGTTTCCCTTGCTCAAAAGCCAGTCGTATCCAACTCTAGGGTTCAGTGCTCATCTGTTTCAAAGCCGAAGAGCCAGCGATGTCTGCTTCTGCAGAGAGAGAGAGAGGGAGGGAGGGAGAGAGAGAGAGAGAGAGAGAGAGAGAGAGAGAGAGAGAGAGAGAGAGAGAGAGGTGGGTAAGCAAGTTCGTCTTTCTCTCCTCCTCTGTCCTCCGGGCCAGCGAGCAATCCCAATCCACTCCGGGCTTTCCATGCGCGCCCGGCCTGCTCCCAGCTCCCTGTGCCGCCGACTGCAGCGCCCAGAGAGCGCGCAGTCACAGGATCCGCGGATCCTTGCACCGGCAGGTTCGCGTGTGCTACGGCTGGCTAAGTCCAAGCGCTGTTCCTCGTCTCCACCGTTGGTGTGTCGTCGTAGGCAGGCGCCTTTTCCTCACTGAGGGCCAACCCAGATCCCTCTCCTCTGGCGGCCCCCCCTCCCCCGGGAGGGAGGGGGGGAGGGAAGGCAGGGACTATTTTCTCCTTGCAACGCCTGGCCCTCCTCGTCCGGAGCCTCCTCTCCTCTCTCTGTGCACCTATACCCTATGAGCTGTCCCCGTCCCCGCCCGCTTCTTTTCCGCCTCAATTAAGCGCCTACAGGAAATAACCGCTTCGGACCCTTTGCAAGGCACTGCAGTGGCTCAAGTGGCTAAGACGCTGACTTGGAGACGGAAGGTCAGCAGTTCGATACCCGAATACTGCAGGATGGAATGAGCTCCCGTCTTTGTCCCAGCTCCTGCCAACCTAGCAGTTCGAAAGCAAGACATTGCAAGTAGATAAATAGCGACCACTTTGGTGGGAAGGTAAACAGCGTTCGGTAGTGGGGTCCAGTGTCTAGTCATGCCTGCCACATGACCACGGAAACGTCTGCAGAAGCAGACCACTGGCTCTTCGGCTTAGAAACAGAGATGAGCACTGCACCCTAGAGTCGGATACGACTGGCTTTCGAGCAAGGGAAACCTTTACCTTTTACCCTTTGCAAAGTGACCCGAGTCCTAAGATAAAGCCCTCGAGAAGGACTGCCCAAGCTTTTCAGGCCACAAGCCGGTCATGTGGTTCAGGGGGGCGGTCAGTCACTATGGGCTGGGACCCCAATGTGGCCACGCACCGATGGCAATTCATCTGGCGCCCCGCAGTGCCCTCGTCACTCCCGGAAGCAGAAGTAAAACGCGCCCGTAGTAGGCTCAAGGGCAGGGGTGCGTTTTATTTCCGCTTCCGGAAGCAACGAGGGTGTCACGGGCCCGATTAACTGGCGTCAGGGGGCCACATACGGCCCCGGGCTGTAGTTTGGGGACCCCTGCCCTTGAGCCTCAAAGACCCGGGAGGGCGAAGGTTTCGACGCCGTACCGAATTGTTTCTTTTGCAAAAGTCAAGTGGGGGTGGGGGTAGGGAGGAGGAGGAGAAGCTGCTTGGCAATTGCTGCACATACGTCAATAGTTGCCAGGAGAATCAAAGAGACTGAGGTTCTGTGGTTAAGCTCGGCTTGTTAGCTGGAAGGTCGGCAAGTCGATAGTTCGAGACCCGGATGCTGCGCGACGTATTGAGCGCCCGTCGTCTGTCCCAGTTCCTGCCCAACCTAGCCGTTCGAAAGCAAGACATTGCAAGGAGATCAACAGGGGGAGACCACTTCGGTGGGGAGACATGAAAGGAGCCTCCTTCGGGCATCCCCTGAGCGGAGTTCCTCCCCAGCCAAAAAATATAAATAAATAAATACAATCATCTCAACCCAGGAAGCACCTTTGTGTGCTTCTGACACGGTTTTTTTTTTAAATAAAGGAGAAGCAAAGTGACGTCATTCGCGGGGAAAAAGAGCTGCCTGCCTCTTTTGTTCTTCTTCCCAAACCACCGCCTCCCCATTTCCTCTCGCATTACTAGTCTATATCAATATGATAAATGCCTTTTCCAGCCCTGCTCCGTGTAAGCTGAGCTTTCATTGCAATGCAAAAGGGGGGCGCCCTCCCCACCCCTCCCCCCTCCGTTGAAAACTGGCCTCGGCTGCGTGCGTAGTTTTAACTTTGCTGAACGCAAGTCAGCCTTTTGATCTTTTCCGAGTCGGTTGGGTTCACTTGTGCCGGAAGGGTAGTCACGTATCTTTGGCTGATCTGAAAAATTCGATCAGCAGGAGGAGTGGTGGACCGAGGAAGGGGCAGGGGGTGGGGGTTGGTAAAGGTAAAGGATTCCCTTGCCCGAAAGCCAGTCGTATCCGACTCTAGGGTGCAGTGCTCATCTCTGTTTCAAAGCCGAAGAGCCAGCGTTGTCTGCTTCTGCAGACGTTTCCATGGTCATGTGGCAGGCATGACTAGACACCGGAGCGCATGGCTGTTACCTTCCCACCCAAGTGGTCCCTATTTATCTACTTGCAATGTCTTGCTTTCGAACGGCTAGGTTGGCAGGAGCTGGGACAAAGACGGGAGCTCATTCCGTCCTGCAGGACTTGGGAATCGAACTGCTGACCTTCCGCCTCTCAGTCAGCGTCTTATCCACTTGAGCCACTGCAGTCCCTTGGTGGGGAAGGGAAAAAAAAGTATTTTAATGGGAATCGATAGAGGAGCAGAGGGGCTTGGATTAAAAATGTGATGCGAGGTTGTTGAGTTCTCTGTCTGTGTGTTGTTTTTTTTTAAATGTACTGTACATGACTTAAAAAATAATTAGCCACAAGCTGACGAAGGAGAAATCTACCAAGAAACCACGAGTAGGGGAGGGAGGCGCTGGGTTTCGTCGTGGTTTGCTCCAGATGGAAAATCAGTCGACCGGGAGTTTCTGGCCACGGAGTAAAAACACTTAAACCCGAAAAAGACGCGCTCACGCTTATTTGCAACCCGATTCGCAAGGCATTAATCTGTTTATTCCATCCCGATGGAGAACAACACGCGGGTGGCTTTGATCCCCCTTCCCTCCCTCCTTCCCAGCCCCCCGGCGTCGCTGAATTCGCGGAAATAAATTACTATTACTGTGAGTTTGCACTCTTGCAAGTTTTTGATCTCCCGAAAGAGCTACGGAATGAGCCTGCGAGAGAGGCAAAGAAAACGCTTCACTTACTTTAGAAAGAAAACACCTTTATCTATATCAGGGATGCCCAAACTACAGCTGGGGACCGGATCTGGCCCTGACGCCAATTCATCCGGCCCACGAAGCCCTCAACGCTCCTGGAAGCGGAAGTAAAATGCGCCCGTATGTGAGTGACGAGGGCTTTGTGGGCCGGATGAATTGGTGTCAGGGCCGGATATGGCCCCTGTGCCATAGTGACCAGCCCCCTGAACCACATGACTGCCCAACAGCCCAAAAAGTTTGGGCACCCCTGATCTATATTAATGATTAATGTTTTGTTGTCAAAATATTATGATTTATGATTAATGTTTTGGTGTCAGGGCTGGATTCGGCCCCTGGGCCATAGTGACCAGCCCCCTTGTTGTGTATTGAATGTAATTGTAACCACACGAATGAGCGAATGTAACAAGCTGTATCTTGCAATAGATACAATGTAACAAACCACAAGAGAACGCGAGCTAGTTACCACTAGGGGGAAATAGCGAGCGTTCAGCTCACAGGGTACACATTCCTCAAATACATTCAGCTGCGCGGGAAAGATTCCCGCCCTCACCTCACCTGGACAAGAAGGGCGTGACTAAGGATGATGTCACATGGGCAGTAGCCAATGCGCTGTCGAGGAGCCACATTCAAATGTATAGCCACTGCATAAAAGGAGCTGTGTGTCCGCCATTACCTCATGTTCGTACTGTACTCCATGCAATAAAGATGTCTTGATTCCCAAACACTAAACCCCTAAACCACATGACCGGCCAACAGCCCAAAAAGTTTGGACACCCCTGATCTATATTAACGATTAATGTTTTGGTGGCTGTTATGTACTGAATGGTTTGTGACAAGTACCCCTTTAACGGATTGTATCCGACAATTGTATCTATTGTAAGCAATCATTGGCTCATTGTAAAAAGCTGTTAAGAACAATGCTGCTCCTGCAGTAGCAGCGTTAGCCACAGGACACTCATTCACCTGAATACCTGAAGGGCAGGAAACTACTGCCGCACTGCATCTGGAGAAGATGGGCGTGACGTCCCATGACGTCACGCGGACAGTAACCAATGAACTATCACCCGGGCTATTCAAAATGTACTATAAATAAGGCTGTTTGGTCCACCTGTATCGTGTGTTCACCTTGACTACAATGCAATAAAGTCGGTTTTAGCCCTTACTGCGGCTCCTGCTTGTCTTCTGTGCAAGACACCAAATTGGCGAGGAAAGTGGGATGGCGTCCTGACAAGTGAACATTGCGCCCTTCGACATCACGAAGCCAGAGAAATGGGAACTCTACGAGCAGCAGTTCCTCTACGCTATGGACCTCGACGCCATCGAGGAGGAAGCCCAGCGCCGGGCATTCCTGCTGGCCCAGTGCGGCTTAGAGACTTTGGAACTGGCCACCAACCGCCTGACGCCGAGACCGCTCAGGGCCGTGCCCCTGGAGGAGATCCTCGCCAAGTTGAGGAAGCACTTTCGCCCGAAAGTGTCTGTGTTTCCGGCAAGGTTGGCGTTCCAGCAACAGTGCCAGCGGGCCGGTGAGTCCGTGACAGACTTCGTGGCAGCCCTGCGGGTGGCTGCCGTGCCTTGCCGGTGGGGAGTTTCCCTGAGCGAGGCACTGAGAGACAGGCTCCTGCTGGGCCTGCGAGATGAGGGGGCCAGGAAAAAACTACTGGCCAAAGACGAGAGCATCTCGTTCGAGCATGTCCTGCGCATCGCCCAAGCCACTGAGTCAGTGCAACAAGGCAAACGGGTGTGCCGGGCCAGGACCGCCGTGGTTGGGGGCCCCCCGCCGGCGGTCCCAGTCCACAGCTGTTCCTCCCACGGAGAGCAAGGGGCCTCTGAGTCCACCTCCGACTTCAGCGAGGACAAGGACGTGCAACGGGTGCAGAGGAGGCCGGAGAGGTGAGACTGCGCCAGAGAGGACCGCCGCTGCGATGGATGCAGGGCATCCCACGACCGGATCCGATGCTCATTCCGGAAGGCGGAGTGCCACAACTGTGGATGGCGCGGGCACATCGCAAAGGTCTGCAGGCAGCGTCGAGACGACGGCAAGGGCCAGGCGGAACGGCTCCAACGCAAGGCAGATGGGGTCAGGCACATCTTTGACGACGAGCCACAGGAGCACCTCGCATCTCGACGGGTTCCCGAAGACCACGACCAGGCGGTCCACAGCGTGCAGTTGCGGCGGCCCCAGTTTTTTGTTGAGGTACTGGTACAGGGGGTCCCAGTAAGGATGGAGATGGACTCGGGGTCGTCGTACTCCATCGTCTCCCACAGGGAATTTCTGCGTATTCCCCCAAAGTCATGCCCCAAGCTGAAGGCCTTTAAGACTAATTTGCGGGACGTTCAGGGCAAAAGTATACCAGTGTTGGCGGTGGGAGAGTTCAAGGTTCATTTTAAACGGCGCTCCGCGCAGTTGCCCCTAGTAGTTCTAAAGGAAGGGTCCTGCTGTCTCCTGGGTACACAGTGGTTCGGGCCCCTAGGAGTTTTCATTGGAGGCATACACGCCGTGCAGGCTGACCTGATCACGGAGGTGTGTAAAGCACACCCTGCTGTTTTTGAGAAGGGGCTAGGGAAGTTCAAAGGGCCCCCAGTTTCTTTCGAATTGGACCCCGACATGCGACCCATCAGGATGAAGCCAAGAAGAGTGCCTTTCGCACTAAAGGACAAAATAGAGACTGAACTGGACAAATTGGTGGGTCAGGGGATTCTGGTGCCGGTGGACTCCGCCGAGTGGGAAACCCCCATTGTTACAGTACTGATGGCTAACGGGGAGGTCAGAATCTGCGCTGAGTACAAGTGCACGATTAACAAGGCAATTCGCCCAAATCCGGTACCGGTGGTAAGCCACCTGCTTGCAACCCTGCATGGGAGGAGGTGTTTCGCCAAACTAGACTTGGCCCAGGCATACCAACAATTGTCGGTAACCCCAGCTACAGCTGCCGCTCAGACAATTGTTATCCACAAGGGAGCTTTTAAAGTGACGCGCCTCCAATTCGGCGTAAATTCGGCTCTGGGGATCTTTCAGTCCCTCGTAGAAAGATTGTTAAAGGGGTTCCCAGGTGTTTTCCCTTACTTTGATGACATTCTGATAACAGCGGGAGGGGAGCAGGAATTGGCCAAGAGGTTAGACCAGGTACTAACAGTGTTCGAAAAAGTGGGGCTCAGGCTGAGAAAGGATAAATGCGTATTTTTGCGGAAGAGGTAGAGTTTCTGGGTTTTCGAATAACCCCTGAGGGCATTAAACCAGCTGAGTCCAAGGTAGCAGCAGTGAAAGATGCTCCTCACCCCACCACCAAGCCCGAATTGCAGTCTTTCCTAGGACTCCTAAATTTCTATCACTCTTTCCTCCCGGGAAAGGCATCCGTTGCAGAACCGTTACATAGACTACTCAAAAAGGATGCGGCTTGGCGGTGGGGGGGGGACAGTCAGGAACGGGCATTCCGGGGGCTCAAACAGCTTCTATCTTCCGAGGCTGTGTTGACCCACTTCGACCCAAAGAAACCTGTTGTGCTGGTCTGCGATGCCTCACTGGTGGGGGTGGGGGCAGTCCTCTGTCACGTGCTAGAGAGCGGGCAAGAAGCCCCAGTGGCATACTATTCGAGATCCCTGTCCAAGGCAGAGCGCAACTATGCGCAAACTGACAGGGAGGCTCTAGCGATCGTTGCAGGAACCAAGAAGTTCCACGACTTTCTCTATGGCAGGCCATTCAAAGTCATGACCGACCACAAGCCCCTCTTAGGAATCTTCACTACAGATAAGCCAACCCCGCAGATCTTGTCCCCAAGAATGCTACGATGGGCGATCTGCCTCAACGCGTACCAGTACGCGCTGACCTACCGCCCCGGCAAGGAGATTAGTCATGCCAATGCCCTTTCCAGGTCACCCCTCCCACAGGCAGGGGATTCCGAGTGCAAGGTAGAACAGGACCACCAGGTGCTCCTGATTGAAGCCCTAGAGTCACCCCCAATCCTGCCAGCTGAGATCACCAAGGCTACGGCGAAAGACAAGTCGTTGACCCTAGTCAGTTCATTGGTACAGAAAGGCTGGCCGGCAAGCTCCCCTACAGAGGAATTCAGGATTTACGGTAGGCGGAGAGATGAGCTCTCCCTAGAAAGGGGCTGTTTACTCTGGGGGCAGCGGGTAGTGATCCCCGAAGTTCTGAGGTCCCGGGTGCTCAAGATGCTGCATATCAGCCACCCGGGAATTGTGCGCACCAAGGCGCTAGCTAGGAGTTACTTCTGGTGGCCCAAACTGGACACAGATATAGAACACATGGTAGGCACTTGCGAGAGCTGCCAGAGCACCCACCCTGAGGAGTCCCGACTTCCGCACAGAGAATGGGACACAGCCCGGGGCCCGTGGTCACGCTTACACGTGGATTTTGCGGGTCCTTTCAGAGGTACCCTTTTCCTCATAATAGTGGACTCCTACTCCAAGTGGTTGGAGGTAATTCCAATGGCCAGTACATCGTCAGCTGCAACGATTAAGCAATTATGCAAGGTATTCAGCTGCTTCGGTTTACCTGACGTACTTGTGAGCGACAACACCACAACTTTCACATCAGCGGAGTTCCAGGTTTTCATAGAGATTAATAAAATTCGCCACATTACTGCGGCCCCATTTCACCCCGCTACAAATGGTCAAGCGGAACGCCTGGTGCGAACAACGAAGGATGCACTGCGTAGGATGGCCCCCGGGGAATTGAACCTGCAGCTCTGCCAATTCCTGTTAAGGTACCGAGTAACCCCCTTAGCATCAGGGCTCTCGCCCGCCGAGCTTCTCATGCGGAGGAAACCTGCCACGATTCTCTCAAGGTTAGACCCAACCAGGGTGGAGGACACGGGTAGAAACATAGAAACGGGGGGCACCAAGAGTTTTGAGATCGGCCAGCCAGTACATTGCCGAAACTACGCGGCTGGCGGCCTGACTTGGGTACTGGGAATAGTGGTCAGACAGATGGGGCCAATCTCCTACAATGTCGAGACAGGCACAGGGCTCCTCTGGAGGAGGCACGCCGACCAACTCAGAGGCAGAGTAGTGGGAAGGCAAGACGTGAGTGACCAAAGGGAGCAGTCAGCGTTAGGGTTCTCCCCCACCCGCTTATCCCAAGGGGGAGACACAGGCCACAGGGGGAGGGAAATGATACAAACCCGCATTCTTTGGACATGCCGGGTAACAGGGACAATTTAGAAGAGAGAGATTTCGAGGAATTGTTAGATTTTGAGTTAGGGGACCGGGGGGATTTTTCGGAGTGGTCCGCCACCCATCCAAGCGAGGAGCGGGGTTTTTCTTTAGTCCCTGGAGCCCCCGGTCTCATATCCCTGGAGTTTGCTCCCACACCTAGACCTCCCCAATCCCCGGCTCACGACTCGCAGCCAACCGCTAACGAGTCACGTTCCTCCAATGCAGGAATTCTGGCCCGGAGTGCGGCCACCCCTCGCCCAAAGCGAACGTGCGGAAAGCCTCAATGGCTAAAGGACTTCATCCTCACCTAGGGGGGAGGGATGTTATGTACTGAATGGTTTGTGACAAGTACCCCTTTAACGGATTGTATCCGACAATTGTATCTATTGTAAGCAATCATTGGCTCATTGTAACAAGCTGTTAAGAACAATGCTGCTCCTGCAGTAGCAGCGTTAGTCACAGGACACTCATTCACCTGAATACCTGAAGGGTAGGAAACTACTGCCGCACTGCATCTGGAGAAGATGGGCGTGACGTCCCATGACGTCACGCGGACAGTAACCAATGAAGTATCACCCGGGCTATTCAAAATGTACTATAAATAAGGCTGTTTGGTCCACCTGTATCGTGTGTTCACCTTGACTACAATGCAATAAAGTCGGTTTTAGCCCTTACTGCGGCTCCTGCTTGTCTTCTGTGCAAGACACCAAAGTGGCGTTCCCCCCCCCCCCAACAAAGACAAAGCTTGGTCTCAATATAAACACAAGCTTTGTTGGCATAAAAACCAAGTCCTTGCTTCCCGATGAGCCTAAATACACGTTATTGGTATCTTTATTTTCTGAAAACCACTTCTAATCCAAGAGCTTTCAGGATTAAAAGTGTCCGTCGATAAAAATAAGGAGCATCATTTGGCACATATCTGCCTGTAAGAATGCGCACGCTCCTGGACCGAGGCTCCTTGCTTATGGTCACCCATGCTCTGGTCACTTCCCGACTA
Source organism: Bradypodion pumilum (assembly GCA_035047305.1). Taxonomy (NCBI): domain Eukaryota; kingdom Metazoa; phylum Chordata; class Lepidosauria; order Squamata; family Chamaeleonidae; genus Bradypodion; species Bradypodion pumilum. The sequence goes on from JAWDJD010000001.1 coordinate 99,250,762, forward strand.
GATTATTGTAATGCGCTCTACATGGGGCTGCCCTTGACGACCATTCGGAGGCTGCAGCTGGTCCAGAATGCGGCAGCCCGGGTGGTGATGGGATGTGGGCGATATGCCCATGCCTCACCGCTACTTCGGGAGCTGCACTGGTTACCAGTTTGTCTCCGGGTGCAATTCAAGGTGCTGGTTTTGACCTTTAAAGCCCTATATGGCAGTGGGCCAGGATACCTTAGAGACCGCATCGTCCCAAGAGTGTCTGCCCGTCCATCCAGAGCGGACCGGAGGGGCTCTCTAATGGTGCCATCAGTTAGGGGTGCACATCTGTCCAGCACCCGAAGGAGGGCCTTCTCCGTGTCCGCACCAACTCTCTGGAACCTCCTGCCAACAGATCTAAGACTTCAAAGAGAATTGCTGCCCTTCAGGAAAGGATTGAAGACCTGGCTGGCAGGGCAGGTGTGGGGCCTGAATGGGAACACGGTCCCCGCCTGCTGGCTTATGTAAACAATTAAGAACTCTCTCTTCTTCTTTTTATAGTGGGTGGGATGGGTGGGTGGGATATGGTTTTTTTAAAGTGGGTGGGATATGGGGCTTTTAAAGTGTTTTTATGTGTTTTTAGAACTTGTTGTAATGCCGCCCTGAGTCGGGTTCTGCCTGAGTGGGCGGCATATATAAATATGACTATTAAATTAAATTAAATTAAATCAAATTAAATTAAATTAAATTAAATTAAATTAAATTAAATTAAATTAAATTAAATTAAATGTTTACAGGGCGGCCAATAAGGTTTGTAAAGGGCCAATTGAGATTCACAACACACGTATGTGGATTTTGGTATTCGGCAGGAGGTTGTGCTGGAGGTTAAAAAGAAAAAAAATCCCCCCCCCAAAAAAAAATATCAGTGGGATGTATGCCAAATAAAGTGTGTCACAGGCTGAAGCCTGGGGGGGAAAGCATTTTTGTAGCACAGTCATCTATTCATTTTTAAAAGCAAGCAAAATAAAAAAATAAGTTTTTAAAAATCATTAAAAGAACCTTTCCTTTTTCTTATTCACAAACATCCATGTAAAATTTCTTTATATTACTTTGAGTCTTACTTTATCTCCTAGGAGTTATGGTGGGTCCTATCAAAATACAATTTACTGAAGTATATTTTCCTTCAATTTTTGTTACAATAGGCCAAAACACCTATGTCAGTGATGGCAAACCTTGGCACTCCAGGTGTTCTTGGACTTCAGTTACCTTCTCCAGAGTATCTTACATTTTTCTTAAATATTTCTGTTTGTTGCCAATCTTATAATTGTATATTTATTTTGTAAATATAATCATTTGTATCCTGTTCTTCCAAAATGAAGATTCAAGACAAATCCAAACAACATTTTTAGATCACAAGGCAGGCTGAGATCCAGTAGTAAGTGGCAATTTGTTGTTCAGTCGCACAGTCGAGTCCGACCTTTTGCGACCCCATGGACCACCGCACACCAGGCTCTTTCCTCTGTCATTCACCACAGCAACAAGAAGCAACTAATTGAATCAATGGAACGTACATAATGTTGTCTCATTAATTCACCATTGGTTCAATGGGTCTACTCTTATTGTGACTTACTACTGGATTTCAGTCAATAAGCAGCTGCTGCCGTCACCGCCACTGCCGGAATTCGTATTTAACATACACCTCAAACAGACAGTAGAAGAAGAAAAACATAGCTTGAATTATTACATTAAGAAAAATGAAGAACCTATGCTTAAGGACATTAATAAAGGAGGTCTTTTGAAAACAGCGAAGGAGAAAGCTGAATACAGAAAGGAAATGATTGAAAGTCAAGCCGAATACTGGAAAAACAAGCCTATGCATGATCATCACAGTATTTGAAAAACATAGAAGGAAAGGCTGACCAAAAGCTGGCATGTGGATGGTTAAAAGCAGGAGTGCTGAAGAAGGAAACAGAAGGATTTGTATTGGTAGCTCAAGGACAAGTTTTGCCAACAAATTGCATGAAGGCTAAAATGCAGCATGTATCCTACAATAGCAAATGTCAACTTTGCAATGAAAAGGATGAAACAGTAGATCATCTGATCAGTGAATGCAGCAAAATTTCACAGACTGATTATTTGCAACACCATGACACGGTTGCAAAAATTATTGGAAACTTTGTTGGAATTGTGGATTTGAATGTAGTAAAAATTATTAGGAACATCAAGTTGAGAAAGTTTTAGAAAACGAGAGAGTCACAATTTTGTGAGACTTTAAAATTCAAACAGACATCTGACTCATAACACACCTGATGTAATTGTTGTGGGAAAGAAGAAGGTCTAGTTTATTGACATTGCTGTACCAGGCAAATTGCAGACAAACTGCTGGAGAAAATAACAAAATGTAATGATTTGTAAATTGAAGCTGAGCGTTTATGGAAAAAGAAATCTGTTTTCATCATAGTAATTAGAGCCCTAGGAGCATTACTTAAAGGTCTTCCTAGACATTTGGAAATTTTGGATTTATTGGACTTGCATATCCTGGCTTTACAAAACACAGTTTTACTAGGAACTGACTATACTTAGCTGTCACCTTAACAGTTCCTGTCCTTGATTAGGTCTTGAACTGATGATGACAACAACTCTTAGAACTGCAGAGCTGAAAGGGGCCCTATAGAGCAGGGTTTTTCAACTTTGGGGCCGCAGATGTTCTTGGACTTCAATTCCCAGAGGCCCTGATCAACAGGTGTGCTGACTTGGCTTTCTGGGAATTGAAGTCCAAGAACATCTGGGGCACCAAGGCTGAAAAACCCTGCTATAGATCATCATGTCCAGTCCCTTTCAGGGAGGCATACTGGGGAATTGAACTCTTAACATCTGGCTCCAAATACCTAAACCACTAATCTATCAATCATTTGTCAATAATACAAGTAAATAAATTATAATATTTAAAAACACATATAAAATGTGCTTGTCCTTTATTGCGCTGCGTAGCCTGAAATCTCACATTTGTTACCAGAAAAATGGCTACTGGATACAGTTACAACTTCGGTTCGAGTCACTGGTGGAGCCCTTCTCCCAAGAACGAGGAAGCGTTTAATTTAGGCAAAAATTAAACTTGGTTTATTGAAAAGGGGTTTAAGCGTCACTGGCCTGGTGCCGGGAAAAGCCCTAGTCTCAACCTTTTTGCCTATTAAAGTCCCTTAAGTGAGCAGCTCTTTTTGGTTCCGATGTCTTGCGTGCAAATGTGCTGAGAGCGCTGATGACATTTCCTATCAGGAGATTTTTATACCCTCCACCCAAGGGAGCCCAACTAGTTCTACTGCTAGCTAACAAGTTTACAAAATAAGAGATTTACAATGGTGAACAAAAACCCGGCACCAGACTCTTTTGTTACATTAAAAGGTCAATCATACAGAGACAAAACAGGTCAATTACATAGAACAAAAGGTGATGGGTAGAGCAATTGCCCTGGAAATGACAGAGTTCATAGTCCAGCAAATGCAGGTTGTGACATCATTCAGGTGACATCCAATGGGCGGCAGGATTGTAATTTGGCACAAATCAGAAGTCCAGATTTTGAATCCAGGTTGAGAATTGACCAATAACGAAGATGGGCATCCTTCAGACTCCCCTGAGCAGGACCATTGCTTTGAGGCTCTTGGCAAAATTCCATTCCCACCCAGCAATTACTTCATCCTGTCTCATCCCAAGCACTATCTAGGATAATCACAAAAGAAATTTCAGTATCAATGGATATGCAGACTTCCCCCATGTCCCAATTCTGATTGACCTCTGGACTGCCTTTCTCCATTATATCAAAGTATGCAGGTGATAGTAAGCACAATAAGTGACAGGAAAACAGGAGATTGAGATGGAACTTCTGAACTTCCAAGGGTGAGAGGTAACAATAGGTAGGGCAATTGAGGCTTTTCCTGTGTAACTGGAGGGCTTTGGGTGTTAATTTTGACTCCTGCTTTGAGACATAGAAGAGAGAATGTTAGATATCAAATTTATATTATTTAATAAGGCCCTGGCCCCTTTAATCAAATTCCGCATTTTTATTTACACCAAATAATCATTTCTTTTCTGCATCCTGAAGCAAGCACTGCTTTACTTTGACAGCCTTGTGATAATTGTGAGGTTCCTGACCATATACAGAGTTCTATTCATGAAAGTAGGGGTTATGTATGGGCACGGTTAACTGGCAGATTTCCTTTATAGCTTGAGGAAATTGACATATCTAAAAGATGACTGAGAAGACCAGTGAAGCAGGGGAGGCTTGCAGTTATGCCCACAAGTATGTGAATGGAGGTGTGTTAGAGTAATGCTTGGTGCAAGAGAGAAACCTAGAAATGGGTGGCAACTAAAACATAGTAAATCTTGAAGGAATAAAAAGAGTAAGCATGGAAAATAAAGAGGAATAAAATTCGGGTGGTGTGTCCCTGAAAATGGAGGTAACACATTGATTCATATTTCTAAAGGAATTGTGATACAGTACTATAAAGGAGAGTTGGTGTCAGTGCTTTCAGACATGAATGACCAAGCTTTGTCCTTGTGGGGTCTATCTTATTTTTCTTAGCTCCATGAAATCCATGAATTGGAGCTGAACTATAAAATAATGATATAGGTAGTCATGAAGTTGATTACCCTGTAGATATAAAAGTTATACACTATATGTTTGACTGATTCAGTTGCCCTGCTTTTGATGGAGGTGTGTAAGGGTTCAAAAACACAATTAGTGGGAGCTGAATTTATCTCTGTGTGAAGTCACAATGGTTCCACTCCATATCTATGTTTTTGTTACAGCTGATACTAAGAAAAAGGCCAGGATCCTATTGCTAGTCCAACTAACAGTAGATTGAACCCATTATTCAATTGCTGACTAAAAAGTCAATAATTTTGTAATCCAATTGAATCAATGAATTTGCTCTAAGTAGATTTAGCAATAGAGTACTGGTCTAAATGATCCATACACATCCAGTCATTAAAGAGCTTGCTTCTTTTGTTATGTGTTAATTTCTAACAGCTGGGAGTCACAAATGCTTGTAATCTATTATAAATCACTTAGAGATCTAGAGTAGATCCCAATTGAACTTCTGCTAGAGGGTATCTGCCTGTACTGCAGATTTCTGTCTTACCATTACAGCTACAAAGAATTCAAAAAGATGACAAAGGAGTCTGGAACGTGTGAGATCAAGTAGACTTGCTGGATTACTGAAACAGTTAATAATCTTATACTCATTCGTGTTTTGTCAATTACATATCCTGGAGAAAAAGATGTGATGTTGACAAGATCTAAACCAGAAAACAAATGGTAAAATTAGTGTGATATGTGATGTGGGAACTATAGGCAGTTGTAGCGTCTAGTGGGTTGCATACTCTTGTTACGTGACATCACATCTCTTCAGACTTACAGTGACCATATGAATTAATAACTTCTAATATGTGCTGTCAGGGACTGGAGTGGCTCAAGTGGCTAAGGCGCTGACTGGAAGATGGCAGGTCAGCAGTTCGATTCCCGAATACTGCACAATGGAATGAGCCCCAGTCTTTGTCCCAGCTCCTGCCAACATAGCAGTTTGAAAGCAAGAAACTGCAAGTAGATAAATAGGGACCACTTCGGTGGGAAGGTAAAGTAGTCATGTCTGCCACATGACCACGGAAACGTCTGCAGAAGCAGACAGTGGTGGCTCTTTGGCTATGAAACAGAGATGAGCACTGAACCCTAGAGTCAGATACGATTGGCTTTCGAGCAAGGGTGGCCTTTACCTTTACCTGTGTGCTGTCATTAATGGCCTTATTTAGCTATTCCTATTCCTTTATTGGGTCAATCCATCTAATGTTAAATCATATTTTCCTACTGCCTTCCATGTTTCCTGGTATTTTTTTTCTTCCACTGAGCCTTGTCTTGAATGTGCACATTTTATGCTTCTGCTGATCACTTGCAAGCTTAACTTTAGTTCTGCCCAGATGTTCAGGTCTTGTGTAATTACCATATTTTCCAGCATATAAGACACACTTCCCCCTCTTAAAATACACTAGGATAGCAGAGTGCGTTTTATATTCAGATGCATCTCCCATATTTACCAGTGTATAAATACACTTTTCCTTCTTAAAATACACCGGAAATACTCCAATGTGTCTTATATGCTGGCAAATATGGTAATACTGTCCAACAGGGAGAGTGATTCTATGCTATCTAGTCTTATCTGCCCCATTGCATTCCTGTTTTTTCTCTCTACTGTAGATGAGTTAGGAAGGATCCTGATCAGCTACTGTAAACTGTATGGCTGATGCAGAACACTGAATGTTCAAGATATAGGTTGTTGTGCCACCCTTTGTGAGCACTTCAGTGCTTTGCTTTATTCATGTCAAAATCCTAACTGCTCAAAGTAGCTGCAGATTCTTTCAGTTGCCCTGCTTTTGATGGAGGTGTGTAAGGGTTCAAAAACACAATTAGTGGGACCTGAATTTATCTCTGTGTGAAGTCACAATGGTTCCACTCCATATCTATGTTTTTGTTACAGCTGTACTTCCAAGGCCTTGTTGCGGAGAGAAACTAGCAATAGCCGATAGGTCATAGCAGAAAAGATGTCTCTAAGGGATATGTGGCTCAGTGAATGTGGTGGGACTACATTTTCCATGATCAGGGGTTGATGAGACAACAGATGAGACAACATCTGGAGGACCACATTATGTCCACCTCCTATATGAGGATTAGTGTGGAGCAGTTATTCAGTGTACTTATTCTTAGAATTTTGAGTAGCTGGGCCAGATTGCAGAACCAATTTGACAGGTTTAGGTACAAGAGGAATTAAATTGTTTAGCAACTAAATGGAGCCTAGAAGTCTTCTGCCCCCAGTTAAGAGTTCTGTTTCTTCAATACCATGTCTTTCTGTGTCTCTTTGATAGCTGTATCCAGTTCTGTCTTGCCAAACCTTCAGTCTGGACTCAGTCCTCTTAACACAGGAAAATTCATTACCTCACTGACACTACCCTGGTGTTTTGGCACTGACGGCAATTTTATGTGAGAAATGAGTCAATCAGGGCCAAATCCACTATGCATATTCATTACAACAGTTATTGGTCCAGTTTGCACCTCTCCAGAAACTCCTTGTGGCTTGTAGGAGCTGCAGAAGCTTTCTAAGGTAACTGTTGCCATCACTGTTGATATCATCAGTTCTATTGTCAGCATTTGTATATGGATTCTTGGTTGCTGTGGTGGAAACATTAGTGTGGGCCTGAATAAAAAGGAGACATGGCATGACTTCCAAAAGCCATATTATGTTGGCACAGAGGTCTATAGATAGCAGTGCAGGCTCTTTGTGTATTTGGCACTTACAAGTGCCTGAAAGTCTAGAATCAGGGAGGCAGGTCATTACAGATGTGCAGATTTTTAGTAAATTAGCCAGATATTTTAGCACACTTGTGATCTTGCTCAAACAAGAGATTCTGAACCAAAGTCCTTTTACATTTAAAATTGATATTTCCTAAGCTACAGATATGTGGGGAGTAAGAAAGAAAAGAAGAGGAATATAAACCAACCGATGAGAGTAAAATAATATGGAACAAAGGAGAGCAAGGGGTGTTTGCTTATGCATATGCACTGATATATTTGCATAATTGTATGGCTATATGCAGACGTGTATATTTTTGGACCCCTGGGCTTAGTGTTGAGGACTGTAATTGGTAGTAATAAAAAAGAAAGAAATCTTATTAAATGTACTATCCTGGATGCAAACAATAGTAGCAAAGCCAAGGGAGTCTTGTGGAGTCTTAAAGACTAACAAGGGATATTTGGGAATAAAGTTTCAAGGATTAAAACACACTTCTTGAATGAATGAACAAATGTTTATACCAAATAATTTGTTAACCTTTAAAAGGTGCCAGAATACTCTTTGTTATTTTTGCTACAACAGACTGTAGGCTAAAATGGCTGCTTCTCAAAAATAACTATGCTTCATGCTGAGTATCCATAAAGACTAGTAATTCCTTCCATGAGCCAATATTTGTCCCTTATTTATTGGCATTAATGAGACATGGAGATACAAGGAAATTTGAGGAGATAAAAAGCCAATTAATGTTTGAGTGTAAGTGGGTAAGACTAAGTGATGGTAGAAGAAAGATGTGTAGATCCCAATTCAATGACACTTGCTTAGGTGAGGTTCTCACAAGATTATACTCATTTATGTGGAATTTAGTTTCATCATATTCAAAGAATCTGCTGTCCAAGTAAATAATTGATGAGCAACGCCTTAGTATCTTAGATGGATCTTACTATACATCATGATAGAAGACTACAGTATTTGTGGGAATATGGGATTAAAACCCTAATCACACGTGGGCATAAAAGAGAGCCCTGTGGCAAGTCTTAACAGAAAATGTGTTTATTTTTATTGATTTATGTTTCAGCTTCCATTAATCTTTTGTAGCCCAGGGAACTGTACACATTCATGCAGTTGACAGTTTTGAAAATGCCAGCTTTCTAAAGGTTAATTATATTTTTTATATATTTGTTTTATAAAATGGAATGATCATTTATTTTACTAAGTGGAATTATTCTAATGGTCTGTTTTGTACAAATACCATGTCAAAATATTTCACTGGGTTCCTTATATGAAGCTATAGGGAAATACTCAGTGTTACAGGTAAAGGCAACTCTGTGGTAATCAGCAGATTAAAGCATGCAAATGTGGTGTTTGTAGACCACCTCAGTGTTCCAAAATAAAGTAGATCAGTATCTGTTTGGTCCTCCAGTGACCTCTCCATTGAATCATAGAAGGAATTCCACATTATCTGCTGTGAGTGTTGGCCTTTCCCAGAGGCTAGTTATATTCATGCGTGTAGAGTTTTTGATTAGATCTGCTGTTTTGCCTATGGCAGTCTCTGCAAAACACCATTTCTCTATACATCATTTGAGCATTAGATGTGATAAGATTGCCACTCTTTATTATATAGTATGAAATGGGCTCTCTTCTAAATAATCTTTTCTCGCTGGCTCAGGTTTGATGTTGTCCTACAGGGAAAAGAAGAAAAAAAAGAGGAAATTTAAAGAGGGAAAACCTCTCTCTCACCTCCTTTGAAACCTTGAAGAGCTGTTTCCATTTACAAAAGCCAACACAGATGTTCATGCTACTGTACTCTCATTTCTTCAAGTGGGAAAAAGATGGTGAAGTGATAAAATGTTCGGGATATTTTACTTCACTTTAGTAAACATGGAATCAGTAATGGTCTCAGGAAATGAACTCTTGGGGAATATGCCTAGAGGCAGACTCTTGGAGGACCATGTTGAAGACAAATACAAGTCCCCTTCAGGCATTTCCTTTTTCTGCTAATGAAGGAGATGAGGACAGGAGTTTGTGATCCTCCATAATTCCATCATTTCTTTTGCCTTTTGTGAATTTCTTTCAAAAAAAAAAAAAAAGGTCCCCCTATATCTATAGCTTCCCTCCAGGTAGTTTTGAACCCTCATTCTCCAGGGTTCAGAAGCATGTGTTGAATCAGTATGAACACATATTCATTGGCTGTACAGATTAATAAAAATTAAAATCAACATCTTAATGATCAGGTGCAGAAAATAGCTGACAGCTGGTGCAGTTGCTAAAAAACTGGTTGAATGTTTTTCCCTATGCCTACTTGCCAATACTATTTATGGTAAATAAAGTATTTCAAAGTTGGTATTTCTTCACACATAATTAACATGATTTACAAAATAGTCTTATAGCCTATCTTGTCCTTCATGTTCAAGGAGAGTTAATTTTTTCCCTTCATCTCCTTTACAGTTTTTTTTGTTCACAATAGACTTGTGTCATTATCATTCCAACTTTTCTGTTGGAAGACTAAGAGTGAGACATTACTGCTTTCCAAAGGCCACTCAGAATGGTGTGCAGGCATTTTAATATTCCTCCAAATCCATACTAATATTAGGAAGTTGTACAAAAACTCAGGGAAGAAGGGACAAATTACACTAAATTCAGGAGCTCATAATTTGAAGTGCCTTCCTCCAAATCCATACTGACAAGACATCTACATTTCATTCAGAATAGAAGTAACTAAGGATTGTGTTGGCAAACTGTTAAATTTAATAAACTTGAAGACATCCTGTTCCAGTAATTCATAATAGTATTGTCTGAACAGACTTCTTTTGCAATTTATGGAAGGGCAATCACATTTGCCACCCCCTCTGTTTTGGCATTTGAGGCAAAGCCACTGTTGCCTAGCCTTGGTTACAGCTGGGTCTCTTGTGGTCTCTGTGAAGGTATTCTATACCTTTTGGATAAAATTTTGGTTGTAACCCCAGCCACTTAAATTGGAGCTTTTTCTTGGGCAGAGGGAGGAACGACTATGGACAGGTCTATCCCTCATGCCATTTCTGAACTGACAGACTTTCTAATGGTCATAAGCTAAGGATTTTGATAATTTTGAAGTTATTCATAATTCAGGCCGGAAAGAAGAATAGAGTGAGGGATATGTGCATGAGATGCCAAAATCTTTTAACTTAGAGTCAAATTTAAAGGAATGGATATTTCCTGTAATCAACCCATTTTGTCTCAGAGATCCATTCCTTACCTATCAGGCTGGCAAATTAAGCCCCTGTTTACTTTCACAAAACAATACAGGCTATATGCAAGATAAATAGATGAGACAAATCATGTGCTATGATTGATGTATCTTCTGACACTCAATGAATAAGCCTGTTAAACAATTCAGCTACATAAAAACTAATTTTTCTAAGGTCATTGCTGAATGGCTAAATCAAAAGCAGCCAAAGGTCCACAAAAGTTAGGAAAAGCTCCTCTCTGTATCTGATGATGACATGAGACAAAATGAAGCACTGTTCTAATGTTGAGCACCATTAGCATTAGCAGTAATGCATTAAGACTAAACCAAAAATAATAATAATTTGTTAACATTAATTGCCTTAGTGGATACCATAAAATTGCTTTGTTAAAAGTTAGGGATGCATTACTTTTTAATTAAAAACTCTCAATTAAAAAAAAAAAAGTAAAATGGTAAAAACGGCCAAACTTACCAAAATACTACTACAACGTGTCAGATTTTAAATGAAGCATCGATCATTTTTAATGCAATAATGCTATTGTTGTTTGCTAAGAATTAAACCAATTATTTTAAAAATCAGTGTTAATTCTTTAAAAATAAAATGGGGTGAACAAATTAATTTTAATTATTTGAAAGTTCCCATTAACAGTTCTCCTTTGTCTTGTGGCAACCTTATCAGCTTCCCAGATATCATGCTCTAGTATCCTAAACATGATTGTTCTCAATTAGAAATGGTGTGATTTCAAAGAGAACTTACTTGTACTTGAACCTGGACATGGAATTTTTATAGCGTCTGTTTTGTTAACTGCCAGTTGGGTTTAATATGCACAGGGTTGTTCATTGCATTTGAGCTAATTAATTCCTGACTAGAATTCATATAGTAGTACTTGTAACTGAGTGCTTATTGTGAACCAGTTAATTCCCAAAGTAATCACCGTGGACAGTTTTTATGCTTATGTGATAAATAAACAGTCCTTTGTGGAATAAAAATGAGTGAGTATTAGAGGAACAAAGCTGCTAAAACACACAACTGCTAAGGTTAAAAGATAGTGCCTGAGATCTGAGTTTTGGATCATTTGGAGGCTTGGGCACAGATGTGGAGAGGTGATTTATTTAAAAACTGAATCACTGTTATGTTACAGTGTATCCAAAGTAAATAGTACCTTATAATAGCAGTGTGAATTTAAGAACACCTGTCCCTTGCATTTTATTAGCTTTGTGGTAAAAATTAATATTTGTTCTTTCAATGATATTCATAGAAGGCCACTGCAGTGTTACATTGTTGTAGCTTCCTCTGAGTATATGCGGGAGATTGTGAAATAGGATCCAGCCACCAGAATAATCATTTGACTCAGTCTAAGGCCCCTATCTGCAATATCTTGACTAGCTCAATGCTCATGCCTTCAGTGTAACCTCCTGTTCATCCAGCGATATTCATGCTTGATAAATGTGGCACAAGGAACCACCAGTTCCACCAATTTGCCATCAACCTTCAATTTATTTAGGCATTGTGTATTGAATAATGCTGTATAGACAACATGGTGCATGTAAGTAGGCAAGTGGCTGAGTAATCATAGTCTTGTAATCATTCATCAGACTCTGAGTTATAAACTGTGTCGATTGCTGTTTCTACGTTTACATCAAATCTCTCCTTTTTGGGGATGAGATGTAAGATTAAGTGAGTGGCCTTGGAGAACAGACAGAGTGGTCAGCCTTATCAAAGGCTACATCTCCATTATTTTGAAGCAAGACACAAAACAGAATTTTCCTTTTATTTCTCTACAAACGGGTGCCCATTGTATTTCCATCCTTGGCTGTGTCAGCAGTGATCGCCCTTTCCCCCCTAGCATTGATTGTTGACTTCCCTTGACACCCTATCATAACCCATTAGTGCTGAAAACTGACAAGCCTAGCTGCAACAGCAAAATGGCAAGCTTAAAAGAAAATGTACAAGGGGACAGACAAATAACAGGGTTACTATATAAGGGTGTTGTTTCTCAATCCTTAAACAAGATATGTTGCTTTAAAATTAATTTGTACTAATAGTTTTTGTTTATCATTCATGTTTTTGTCATGTAGTGATACAGGTTTTTGTTCAAATTACAGGCTTTAACTGAGATCTCAGAAGATACTTCCAGGAAATATTTGCCGATATTTCTACTGCACTTTGTTTTATTTTTTTCATCTGCTTGAAAAAAGAGTGGCTTTGTACTGTAGTTCCAAATGTCTCAGAAGGGAACTCTTTTCTCTGGTGCTGTTTGCTAATTTGGGTGGCTGGGTGTTTTTATTTATTTTTTGGTCTTCTTGTTTCGCACAGTTATAACTATGACATTATATAGTGGATGTTTGTATCGTGGAAGTTACAATAATGGGAACAGCAAGCATTCCTAGTGATTGTACAGCTGATTGCCCAGGGGAAGTTTGTGACAACATCCAGAATTCCAATAGGCCTTGTACATGCAAAGATACAGGGCTTAAGCAAGGGCAGGCAACCTGTCAAAATCTTAGAGCCAAGGTCCCTGCTTGATATTACTCTAAGGGCTGCATGTACTGTATGCTTTGCAGTACAGATGCCCAAGGGACACTGAAAACAAATAAATGGAGCCTATTAGCAAGATACCAACTCTGATTCACTTGAAATGGTTAAGGGATAAGAGCAGGTGGAACAACAGCAGCGGCAGCAATAGGAAACCAGCATAGCACATGAGAAAGTCTGAGACTGGTTAATTTCTGAACCAGGTAAAGAAAGCAAGCAGGTCTTTATTTTTTACCCAAGTGGGTGAAAGGGTTTATGTCTGTGTGGTAGCATTATATCTGATATGTCCTTTCTCTCCAACTACCACAGGACTGCAGTGGCTCAAGTGGCTAAGACGCTGACTGGGAGGTGGAAGGTCAGCAGTTCAATTCCCAAGTACTGCAGGATGGAATGAGCTCTTGTCTTTGTCCCAGCTCCTGCCAACCTAGCAGTTCAAAAGCAAGAAATTGCAAGTAGATAAATAGGGACCACTTCGGTGGGAAGGTAAACAGTGTTCCTTGTGCTCCGGTGTCTAGTCATGCCTGCCACATGACCACGGAAACGTCTGCAGAAGCAGACAGCGCTGGCTCTTTGGCTTTGAAACAGAGATGAGCACTGAATCCTAGAGTCAGATATGACTGGCTTTCGAGAAAGGGAAACCTTTATCTTTACCACAGGTGCAGGCCATAATTGCATACTCTTCTCTTTTTTCCCTATTTCATTTGTTCTGAACCCAGTATTTGATAGTGAAATAACTAATATATGAGATATGAGACCTTAGGTGCAGCCTGGGGTTGGCTGTAAAATGGAGCTTAAAGTAATACAGTTAACTAAAAAAAAATTTAGCATAGTTCTGCTCAGTTTCCTTCTGAATGTTTGAACAAATTGAGACATGTTTTGAAAAGTAGCAGGAAAAAATGGATGTTGGCAAACATGGAAATATAATGAGAGTAGCAGGACCCATAGAACTGAAGTGTGGTGATTCTGGCTGGCTTGAAAGAACAAGGAAGAAAGGAAGAAATACACCCAAAATAGAAGCAGGAGTTTTAATGTATCGTGTATCAAAACGTAATCAAGCCCACTGAAATATGGGCGATGTGAGAAACACGTAGCTAGGGACTAGACAAATACTATACAGACTAGGCACGCACTGAGTGGAAGTCAGGTGGCCGAAAGCCTAAATGTACATGCATAAGCAACTTCTAAGAATATATGGATATAACAATCTGAATATGAAGCAAGTCGTTGCTAAGGAGCCTAGTAATAAAGTCCGTATCAAAGTCCGTAACAAAGAGTCCATATACAATGGGTGAAAGGTCCAAAGTTCATATCGAAAGGTCCATATCAAAAATCCATGGAAAAGGTCCTAATCAAAGTCTGTAGATGACAAAGAGAGGTACGAGGTACGAAGTGAAGCAGCCAGGAGGGCTATGCAAGCATAATAGGAAAACAACATAGTTGCAGAAAAAACAGGTCAATATCCTTCCGGTAAAAGATATTTTGTGATCTTTGTCAAGATCTGCAACAAAAGGAAACCAAGACCTCATAATGATACTAGAAATACAATAACACGAAACAAACACCATATATAAAACATATGTAAAAAACAGAGTTAACAGCAATACAATAAATACCTGTACAAACACACTCAAAATCACCTCTGGTAGTATTCTCATCATGGGTGGGAGCGTTAAGAAAGCTTAGAATGTGACTGCTACATATAGTTCCCGGGAAAACTCATGTGAATACAGTAACAATAATTAGCAAGGAAAATGAGTACCATGTTTAAAGAGAAAGAAGGATGAGCCGAAATACATAAGTAGTTCAAAAGCTAAAGGAAGGCAGAATAATCCTGATCCGTGTTTAAACCTAGGGGATGTAAGGTGGGAAAACGATGAATATAAAATGCTTCCCGTTGTAGTAAGAAGCGTTCTTTGTCAATGACATGAAACTGGCAGGGGGAAAATGATTCGAGTACAGCAACCCTTATGTCAGTTGGGGCATGGTTTTTATCAATAAAATGAGAAACAAGAGGGGCTGTAATCACGTTGTTACAAATGCGTGAAAGATGCTCCCCCAATCTAATTTTCAACGGTCTGGCGGACTGACCCACATAAGCAAGATCACAGGAACAGATGATAATATACACGACGTCTCGTGAATTACAATTGGAGAAATGGGATAGTTGTAGTTTCCTTTTGACTCTGCATGTGCTCTTAAGCAGAACTGCTGCTGAGGAGAGCCAAACAAAGGAAGTGAGCACTGGTAAGTTTTGCAGTTGGAGTAGAGCTGCTTTAGAGGCCTCCACTAATTTAAATTGATAATTTAAACTGCTGAGAGCCACCTCTGTTCAAACAGAGGAAGCAGTTAGAAGCTTCCAGAAGCAGGGGGGCAGAGCCACACCAGGCCCTTCCCTGAACTGTGACTCATAGGGGCGGAGCCACACTATGTTTCTATGTTGTGTTGTTTATGTTTATTCGATTTATACCCCACCCTATTCAGCACATGGCCGACTCAGGGCGGCTAACAAGTTGCAGACATCACAAGAAATCTAGATAGATTGTTAGAGAGAACTGGGAAGGAGCCAGTTGTCATGGTACACGTTGGTACCAATGATGTTGGGAAGGCCAAGCGGTCTGTCCTGGAAGCCAAATTCAGGTTGTTAGGAAGAAGATTGAAGTCCCGAACTTCCAAGGTAGCATTTTCAGAAGTACTGCCTGTCCCTCGCACAGGACCTACCAAGCAGGCAGAGCTCAGAAGCCTCAATGCGTGGATGAGGCGGTGGTGTCGAGAGGAGGGCTTCAGATTTGTCAGGAACTGGAGAACATTTTGGGACAAGCCAAATCTGTTCAGGAGGGATGGGTTGCATGTGAACCATGATGGGACCAGATTGCTGGCACTCAACATCAAAAAGGCTGCAGAGCAGCTTTTAAACTGATAACTGGGGGAAAGCTGACAGGAGCTGAGGATTCAGTCAAAATTGCTGCCCTTTTGGAAAGGGTTAAAAACCTGGCTGGCAGGGCAAGTTTGGGGGGGCCGATGGGGGTATTGACTCCTGCACATTGGCTCAGTTGATGTTACATGTCCTTTCAATGATTGTGGGAAGGGGTGGGTCTTTTTAGACATGGGGTGGTTTTATAAAGAGTTTTTTTATTATTAAATTTTCATTGGGTTTTTCAAACAATATAACAACAAACATACATAAGAAAAAATACATAGAAAACAATTGCATACAAGTTATGTCAGTTTACCTTCTAGATCCATATAAATTGCATAAAAAACTTTTCGACATAGCTTTGAATTAACTCTTGAATTCACTAACATTAAAAATACAATACTAAATACAAATATAAAACTAAATTTAAACAAAATGAAAAAATAATACACCCTGTGATATTTACAATGCCTCGGAGAAATCAGATTACCCTAATATTTTCCTTCCAAAAACTTCTTTGATCAGGTACAGGTTTGTTTTTTTCATCCCCTTTCAAAGCGTAGTCCACAACAGCCTGCCAAATATTCCAAAATCTATTTTCTTTGACATTCCCCCTTTTTTTATTTATCTCCCAGGTTAATTTATCGTTCAATGCTAAATTCCACATTTCTTTATACCATTCCTCTATCATTATCTTTGTTTCATTCTTCCAATTCCTTGCAATATATTGTCTGCCAGTTGTGAGCGTTATTTCTAGTAGTTCTTTTTGATCCTTGCTTAAATTAAAGCAGTCCACATCTGTTAACATAGTGATGCCTGGTCCCAGTTTAATTCTTTTGCCCATAATTTCACCAATCTCCTTCTCCACTTTTTTCCAAAAATCTTTAACAACACTACAATCCCACCACATATGTTCATAAGTTCTGATTTCCTTTTTACATCTCCAACACATTTTATCATTTGTATTATCAATCTGATGCAATCTCACTGGGGTCAAGTACCACCTCCACAACATTTTATAATTATGCTCCTTTATTCTGACTGACATCATTCTCATTATTCTCCATATTTGCTCCTAAAAACACCATTTTTCCACTTTGTTTAAAATCCTTCATTTCAATTTCTTCCCAAATTGCATTTTCCCTAGCCAAGATCTTCACAACATTCTTAATTTGAAATGCTTGAAATATGCCAGCACATTTGGCATTCCTAACCCGCCTTCCTTCTGAGATAAATACCAGACTTTTTTTGGTAATCTAGTCTTCTTTCCACCATTACAAAATTTATTAATCAAATTTTGAAATTCCTTAATTTCCTTATCTTTCATTTGGATTGCTAGAGCATCGAATAAAAAATTAATTCTTGGTAAAAGCATCATTTTACTAAGTGCAATTCTTCCAAACCACGACAATTTCAATTTTTGAAAACTTTGTATCTTTGCTTTAATCTCTATTTTCAAACTGTCGTAGTTCAGTCTCTTAAACTCTTCAACCCTATTTGAGATGTTTAGCCCCAAGTATTTTAAATTCTCTTTAATTTGCATATTACCAATTCCCTTTATCTTCTTCCATTCCTCCTTTCCCATATTGCATAACATCATTTCTGATTTATCCCAGTTTATCTTCAATCCTGTAATATCTTCAAATTTTTTAAACTGCTCTTGAATTCTAGCTAATGCTTTTTCAGGATGTTTAACAATTATCAATGTATTGTCAGCATATAGGCTTATCTTGTTTCCCATTACCCCTACTATTTCATCATCTTCTCTTATAGCTTTTGCTAACATCTCCATTGCCATAATAAACAAAATTGGTGATAGTGGACAACCCTGTCTCGTACCTGTTTCTAATTTTACCTCATCAGTAATCTCATCATTTAGTCTAACTATGGCTGTACCTTGCTGGTATAATTGGTCAATTATCCTTTTAAATTTGTCCCCGAACCCATAACGATTAATTATTTCCTTGATTGAAACCCATTGTAACGAATCAAATGCCTTAAAGATGTCCAAAGATATTAATCCTACTTTTTCCTTTGTTTGTTTCACTATATCTAATAAATCTACCACTTTTCTTGTTAGATCTGCCATATGTCTCCCTTTCAAAAATCCCACCTGGTCTACATTTATATAATTGCCCATAAAATTATTTAATCTGTTTGCTAGTATTGCTGTGAAGATCTTGGCATCCTGATTTATCAATGAAATTGGTCTGTAAGATTCAACTTTTTCCAAATCTTTTCCAGGTTTTGGCAACAATACGATTGTAGTTCTATGCCATGAAGTTGGAATTTGCCCTCCATCCAATATATAGTTGTATAATTTCACCAGTTTTGTTGCCACTATATCTTTAAAATCCTTATAAAAGTCAGCTGATAGTCCATCTTCCCCGGGTGCTTTCCCCACTTTTAGGCTAGTTATTACCCCTTTTACTTCCTTTTCCGTTATTCATTCTTCCATACTATCTTTGTGCTCCTGTTTTATTCCATTGTTTATTTGCTTCTCTAGTTGTTTTTTAAGCTTCTCCATGCCAATCTCCTTTTTCACATACAAGGCTTGATAAAATTCTTTTACAATCTTACATTTGTCACCAATCCTGTTACATCTTATTCCATCTTTATTAATTAAAACTCCAATTTCTCTTTTCTCCCTCTTTTCTTTAGCTGCTCTTGCCAATAGTTTTGAATTTTTATTACTATATTCAAAATATTCCCTTTTTAAATAAACCAAATCCCTTTTTACCTTTTCTATATCCTTTTCTACCAATTCAGCCTTCAGTCTTTGTAATTTGTCAAAAGCCTTCTCATCCTTCGTCCTTGTATATTCATCCTGCAACCGCTTTATCTCAGTTTCATTTTATCCTGTGTCATCTTAAGGTTTTTATATCTACTGCTAGCTAACTTAATATTCTCCCCTCTTAAAAACTGACTTCATGGCATCCCACACTATGTTAAAATTTACCTCATTGTTATCGTTCCAATTCCAACTCTCCTTCCAACTCTCCATAATTTGTTTTTTTGAGTTTAGTATCTTTAAATAATCTTTCATCATATATCCAACTCCTTCTTACCTTCCTTTTACCCTCTAACTTTAATTCCATCACCACTTTAGCATGGTCTGACTCCTTGAAAATTCCTATTTCTACCTCTTCCAAATTTTTGATCATGCTCTCTGTTACAAATATATAATCTATTCTAGAATATGAATTATGAACCTGTGAGTAGTAAGTATATGTCCTTTCTGACCCCTTAAGTTCTCTCCATGTATCCTTCAAACCCAATGATATCATCCAATTATCCAAAGTCTGAGACTTAATATTTTTTCCACATCTTGATATATTTGTGCAATCCAGATTTGACTTTATTAAATTAAAATCTCCAGCGACAATCATCTTTGTTGTTTTTTCCTTTATCAAAATTTTATATATTTTTTTCTAAAAACTCAGCTTGATGATCATTTGGGGCATACATATTCACCAAAGTTACTTCCTCATCCTCTATATTCCCTCTTACTATCAAATATCTACCCTCTGGGTCAGAAATACTCCTTGTTATTTCAAACCCCAGCCTAGTCAAAATCAGAATTGCTACGCCTCTTGCCTTCAATGTGCCATATGCTTTTTCATAATGTTGCATCCACCCTAAATATATATATATTCATTTCTTGTGATTTCTGATGAGTTTCCTGCAAAAAGACTATATCTGGCCTGTCTTTCTTCAAGACTGATTCAACCCTCCTTCGCTTAACCGGGGACCCTGTACCTTTCACATTCCAAGATAACACTTTAATACCTCTCATTGTTTATTTGCCGCACTCTCTTTCCACCTCCGATTTCTCCATAGGACGTGATACCTAATACCCTACATTTCCAACAATACTTACTACATAAAACAAACAAATCTGACCTCCCCTCTTTTTTCTCCAAAAAAGTCACCTTCAGCATCCAAAGAGGGGAGGGCGGGGAACATGAGAAGTGTGCGTGTCAACTAAAGCTCTAGCACAACTTTTCTCATTTAATAAAGACTATTTAAATTTGGGACCATCTTCTTCCATAGTAATTCTTAATCTCATTCCTCTCCCCTGTTTTGCTCCCTTCTAACTTTTACCTCCCCCTTCAATATCTACTATCAATGACTGTATCACCATCTCCGCCCCTTGTGCTTCTTCTCCTCCTGTGGCGCCCCCCTCAAATGGTTCTCCATAATCCCTTCTTATGCCTCCAGATTCCAGCAGAGCCTTTCTCAGTGCTAACCATTCCCTTGAAGATGCTTTGACCAAGTCGTTTAAGCACAAATATTCCAATGCATCAGTCGTTGCGTCAGTAACATGCATTCTCTTGTCATGAAAAAATCTTAACTGTTGTGGAAATCTCCAATTATATCTAATCCCTTTTTCCATCAAAAAAAATGTTACTGGCTTCATTTTGTACCTCCAACCACGTTCATTGATAGAAATATCATTATATACTTCCACATCGTTCCCATCAATTTTTAAAGCGCCAGAACCAGCTTGTTTTAAGAAAGCCATCACCTTCAACTTATCCCCCCAATTTGCAAATTTAACCAAAACATTCCTTTGAACCACTTTTCCCCTTTTCGATCCCACTCTATAAGCACTGACAATATCTTCATTTACAAAATCTTTTCCCATTTTCAAATTATTTAACTAATCAATTATTCTATCCTTAAGCTGGTCTGGTGCTTTTTCCACCATATTACGAATCACTATATTCTGCTTTCTCATCATCTCTTCCATAACATCTATCCTTTTTTTCCTGCGCATCCACTTTCATTTTAATTTCTTGCTCCTCCTTATGCAACCCTTTAATATCTCTTTGCATCAATTTCATATCATTTTGCATCGACTTAACATTAGCATCCATCCTTTGAAAATTGAGATCAACCTTTTTTGTAAAATCCACAAACATTGTAACCAATTTATCTTGTTTTCCCAAGATTTCATTTTTATCTTTCACCTTATCTTGCATCTTCCATCTTATCAAATTTTTAAAACAATTTGCCTAATTCCACCAATATTTGAGTCTGATCCACAAGTGCTGGTTCTGGTTCTGGTGATGCTGCTGCTGCTGATGTTGATGGGGGCCCCTCTTCCGCCACAGGTTTATCCTTTTTCTTAGGTTTCACCACGTCCTCCTCCTTTGCCTTTCCCCTTGCAACTTTATCCATTGTAATATCAACTAATAATTTCAGTGCTACAATTCTTTTATCTCCCACTAGTCCCTCTCCTCGAGGTCATTCCAGAGCTTTATCAAATAAGATTCCTGCTGCAGTCTTTATAGCCTCAGCCAAACAACTTAGTTAAAAGATGTACAAGGCTTGGCCAACTCAATAAAGCCAGCTACTTTATTATAATCCTCAGAGAACAATGGATCCAGTTACGGAAGTTTTGCCGGCTTCTTTGTTTGTAATCCGCAAAAAACCATAAATCCAATTACATAGATTTTACCATCATTCTTTGTATGATCCACGGAAAATAATAGAACCAATTAAAAAACATTACCAGCTTCTTTGTAATAATCCTCAGGGAACAATAAATCCAATGGCAAAAATTTTGCCAAATACTTTGTTGTAATCCACAAAAAACAATAAATCCAATTGCAAAAATTTTGCCAACTTCTTTTTATAATCCACGGGATACAATGAATCTAGTTCTGAGAATTTTGTCAGCTTCTTTATTATAATCCACAGGGAGCAGTAAATACAATTGCGATAGTTTTGTAATCCAAAGAAACCAATAAATCCAATTGCAGTGTTTTGCCAACTTTCTTATTGTAATCCACAAGGAACCCAATTGCAGGAATTTTGCCAAGCTCTTTATTGTGCTCCACAAAAAACAACAACAATGAATCCAATTGCAAAAAATAAATAAATTTTTTTAACCACAATATTATATTCCACTTGATAAAGACCAAACCTTTATATTCCAATTAAAAACGAGGCATCCACAAGACACATCTTGATTGAAGTTAAATAATCCTCTGTAGCCAAATCCAAACAGAACTAATAGCAAATAGCCAGCCAACTTGACTATTTTACAATGGCTTTTGAGACTGCAGCCGAGTTATATCTCTAAAAATCTCTCCAGGGATATACAGTATCCATTAATTGTAGCACTTACAAGGTCTGATTCTCTCAAGGGGAGGGGAGAGAAGGGGAGGGGAGGACATGTTGTAACAATTTCCCAAATAGAAGAAGAAGGAAAACAGAATAAAAAGATTCCAGGAAGGGGAAATTAACAAAAAAAAACCTTTAAAAATTTTGAAAACCAGGGGACAATTTGCCATCTCCTTAGGCTCCATTTTTATATTCCAGGCCGCAGCGGCAGCTTCACAATGTGGCCCTTTTGTCTTCTCTTCCACCCCTCCCCAAAACAAAAGAGACTCAAAAAGTCCCCCAACTTGCTTTTCCAGCCAGTATCCTCTTCCTTCCACCCTCGAACCTACTCAAAAGCTCCGTCTCAGCCTGCTTCTCTCCACCGCCTGTTTCTCGGCGCTTCTCACCCAAAAATAGGTTTCACTTTCCGAAACTCCGCTGCCATTAATCCACAGCCACCTCCTTCTTCCCCACTTTCACTCACCCTCGGCACCTTATCAAACTTTCTGTAATTCTCCTCCTCCTTTCAACCAACATCAATCCGTCGCCACCGCAGCCGCTTTTTTCTTTTTTCCGCTTTATATTGCCACTTTGTAACTCCAGAAAGGATCGCTTTTAAAAATTCACAGAGCTCCTGTCCATCCTCAGGGTGACCGGAGTGGTACGGCTTATGCCGCGCCTCTCTACTCGCCCGATCTTCGGACTCTGAGCTCTTATTTTTACGAAATAGTACTCACAAGATCCAGGAGCACAAATTCAACTTTTAAAAGCTTTTCCCTTTGCCCATTTTTCAGCTGGTCCCCAATAAATTCCATATTTTTGTGCGAGCATACAAAGATCCGTCTTACTCCATCGCGCGCTTAGCCATGCCCCCATAAAGAGTTTTTTATTGTAGTTTTTAATGGGGTTTTATATTGTAATGTTTTTATATGTTGTATGCCGCCCTGAGTTGCCCTGGAGCAAGAGTGCAGGATATAAATCTAAATAAATAATTAATTAAAAATAAAATAAGTAGGACTTCCATCCTGGGCCCGGAGATGGTGGGGGCCTGTCGGCGCTGGGAAACAAACAATGTGCATATGTGCAAACAGAACACACATGTGCAGAAAACCACGGGGGTGTGGCACCGCCAGGAAACCACCAATGTACACATGTGCAAACAGACCACGCATGCGCAGAAACCACAGGGGGCGTGGTCAATATGGGGGGGCTCACATAATGGGCCCAAAAATTTCTGATGTTGGCCCTGGAACCAGTAGCCCCCCATCAAGCCCTTCAATAACATTAATTTTTGTGTTGTAGTTTCTGGAAAGAAAGAAGTAGCATACTGCTGTCCATAGTGAAATACAGAAGCTGCTGGCAGTCCTCTCCTTGCTAGTCAGCCAGAATTAGATGCTAGAGACTTTGCAAATGTAACTTTAGATATCTGCACATAGCCAATCAAGAGCAAGGGGCTCTTGACTTATTTCCCTGTATATGGCTTATCTCTGTTTCTGTTTAGCAGCACATCTCCCCTAGGAGTTAGGCATAGAGGGAGCAGGATATAATTTTGAATTTTAAATACAGTAACTGATTTTAGCATTGGGCAGGAAGATTGGAAAGATGCCTGATGAGTGTTGGCTCTAGGTATATTCCTTGTGGATAGATTATCACTTGATCTTCTGACTCCCTACCTGGCACTGTTACATTTGTGCCTCCCTCCTGGCAGTTTTTTTTTAAAATGTTGTTTCACTGCTGTCATTTTATCCATAACCACTCATCTTTAATTTGCAAATCACATTTTTTTGTTATTTGCTCCAGCTGTTTGTCCTCAGTTTGTGTATCCCCTGGTATAGCGATGTCAACAAATGAGGCCTTTTCATTTCTGCAACAGTTACATCCAGTGGGTTATAAGTCAGATATCTGTTTCTTTGAATTCTAAAGTACCATAGGATCTTGATGCTCTCATTTTCCAAAACTTTCCCTACCTGATGTTCCCAATAATTTTTACTGCATTCTAATCCAAAATTCCAACAAAGTTTCCAATGAATAATTTTTGCAACCCTGTCATGGTGTTGCAAATAATCAGTCTGTGAAATTTTGCTGCATCTGCTGATCAGATAATCTACTGTTTCATCATTTCCATTGCAAAGTCAACATTTGCTGTTGTTGGATAAATACCGTATTTCAGCCTTCATGCAATTTGTTGGCAAAACTTGTTCTTGAGCTGCCAAGATCAATCCTTCAGTTTCCTTCTTCAACACTCCTGCTCTTAACCATCCCCATGTCAGCTTTTGGTCAGCCATTCCTTCTAGGTTTTTCAAGTATTGGCCATGCACAGGCTTGTTTTTACAGTTTTCAGCTAAACTTTCAATCAGTACCTTTCTGTGCTCAGCTTTCTTCTTCTCTGTTTTCAAAAGGCCTCCTTTATTATCACTTTTCTTAATGTAATCATTCAATTTATGCTTTACTTCCTCTACCATCTGTTTCACCTGTAAGGAGTCCTCTGCCACCCTCAATTCTTGGTACATACAAAAATTCAGTGCCACATTTTTGGGTGCAGGGCATGAGGCATTGTCATTAGCTTACTTGTTTTTCATAGTTTATCCTAAACTGACAAGGAAATTTGGACACGTGTAGGACAAAATTCTAAATGTTCTGGAAACATATCTACAAAAAGTGGTGTGGGGACAAACAACTCATTATAAGGCTTTTTAATGGATGGGAAAGGAAGTTGCTTCCATATGGAATGAGACACTGATTCCCTCCTACATATAGTTAGTTAAGATTTGCAGGAATATAGTTACAGGGGAACCCCGGATAACGACAAAACTTGGTTCCCCAAGTCGCATCATTAACCGTATTTCGTCGTTATGTGGAAGTTCCCGGATAACGACGAAAAAAAAAAGGCTTCCTATGGAGACTACCCAGATAATGCCATTTCCATTGAAACGCTGCTAGAAGGCAAAACAGCGGGGGAAACTAATTCATCAGCTGCAGTTTTTGACTTCCAGCAGCGTTTGTGCAGGTGAGGGTGTGTGTGTCAGAAACAGCCCAGATCACCTCCCTGGAGCCTAACAGAGGCACCCGCGGTGGCGAAAAAGCCAAAATGGGTGGAATCACCTCTGGTGAGGGAATTTTTTTCACCCGTTTCAGCTTCTCTGCCCCCTCCGCCCCCTCTGGGAGGCTCAAGGGACCCTATCCACACTGTTTCTGACACCCCACAACCCCTCCAGGGAGTGCTGCAAGGAAAAACCTCCAGCTGACGAAGGAGCTTCCCCCGGCGTTTTGGCTTGCAGCACCGCCTGGAGGGGGCGAGGGGTGTCAGAAACAGCACAGAGGGTGTCAGAACCAGCCTGGATTGCCTCCCTGGAGCCTAACAGAGGCACCCACGGTGGCAGAGAAGCCGAAATGGGTGAAAAATATTCCATTATCATGTAATTTTTTCACCCATTTCGGCTTCTCTGCCACCGCGGGTGCCTCTGTTAGGCTCCGGGGAGGCAATCCGGGCTGGTTCTGACCTCCCCCGATCTCCCCCACACACTGCTCCAAGCCAAAAACTGCAGCCAATGACGGAGTTCCCCCTGGTGTTTGGCTTGGAGCAGCGCGGGGGGAACTCGGGGAAGGTCAGAAACAGCCCGGGTCGCCTCCCCGGAGCTTAACAGAGGCACCCAGGCTACCTCTGCCCACTCCCACAAAAAGGATGATGTGGTCTCCTACTTGTTGATGCTGGTTGGAGATGAAAAAATCACCATCTTTGGGTCTCTGTGTCCAGCTCTCCGCCTACCCAGGAGTGGCTGGGAGGCTGGGAGGCCCTATTTTGTGCTGTTCCCGTCTTCCTAGCACCTCCCTGGCCTGTTCAACAGCTGAGAAAAGTTGTGGCCACCATTTTATCGTTTTATTTTTCAAAAACAAGGTGTCCTGGATAACGATGTAACATTGGTATCTGGGGTATGACTTTTCAGAAAATCCAGCATTGTTATCCGAATTCGTCGTTGTGCGGATGGATTGTTATCTGGGGTTCGACTGTACTATTATTATTTTAGATACTAATACTAACTTATGATCATTACAGGTTGTTTACACCAGAGTTTCTCAACCTTGGACCCCCAGATGTTCTTGGACCTCAATTATTAGAAGCCCAAGTTCATACATCTACTGATCAAGGCTTTCTTAAACTGAATTATTTTTCTTTTCAGATGGAAGAAACCAGGAAACAGACATAAAAATTTCTCATTTTGCCCAGTGGATTACTGCTTTTGTTGTTTAGGTGACCATGGAAAGCTGTAGCCATAATAGTGGAACATCAACAGTGACAGCAACAACAAGAAATAATAGTAGTTAGTGCTGTTTTTTTAATTAAAAAAACACAAGCTAATTTATCAGGTGGCAGGGAAGGAAGTGACCAAAATAGTTTTATACAGATAGAAAATTCAGCAATCACAATACAATCTGCTATAGTTATAAATTCAGAGAGTAATTATCAGAAATTTTAGCTGCTAGAGAGAGAGAGAGAGAGAGAGAGAGAGAGAGAGAGAGAGAGAGAGAGAGAGAGAGAGAGAGAGAGAGAGAGAGAGAGAGAGAGAGAGAGAGAGAGAGAGAGAGAGAGAGAGAGAGAGAGAGAGAGAGAGAGAGAGAGAGAGAGAGAGAGAGAGAAAAGACAACAGCTACAGGTGGGAAGTAACCTTTATCACCATTCTTTTGGTATGGATCTTAGACACTTAGAACCGATTGGGCATAGCTGCAGGGATAATAACTTCATTGCTTTCTCTTTATGCTTCTATTCATTTTCTTCCTTGATGCAGTCTCTTGCAGAAATTGACCTATTGGGCCGATCATTGTGCCTAACCCCCAGCAAGGAAAAAGGCAGGAGAATTGTTCTTTTATTGAGGACCCATGCTGGTAGAAGTCTACATTTCACCCAGCAGCGATGGCTTCAGAAGAGATACAGGCTGTGCTGTCTTCTCCCATAGGGATGCGTTTTTCATTCCCATGACACTCACAGCAGATTCTCATGGCCTGATGCCCTGGCAGCCTCCCGCTCCTGTCTGAACTCAGCTCCTCCTAGCTCAGAAGTCTAATCAGTCAGCCAGCCAGTCAGGAGTCTAATGTACTTCTGCCCTCCTGCCACCATGATGTCTTGCCTTTTTCATGTCTGGGCAATGACCTTTTAAAAGCTTGTTTGCAGCTTCACTTGCTGCTTTTAGACAAACGTCTCATTGCTATTGCCCTCCTTAACAAGTGCCTACCTTAATCTTTTTCTTCTTTCTGAAGTATTGTTTTGGTGGCCAAAAGAAGTAAAAAGTGTAACAGTAAAAGTGCCTGTTTTAAAGGCATCTGAATGTTATGAACAAAGGCTTTTTTAATGTTAAGTTTTTGTTTTCTTCTTTCTCAGAGAGTCATGTAGTTTTCCCTTGTTTCACGTGAGCACACAAGCCTAAATCACCTGTCTGTTGCGCAGCATAGTTCCATGATGGCGAACCTTGGCACTCCAGATGTTCTTGGACTTCAATTCCCAGAAGCCCAAGCCCCCATGAATCCACACAAAGGGGTTTACTGTGATTCATCCAGCCCGCGCCACCCTCGCCACTCCCGGAAGTGGAAGTAAAACGCGCCTGTATGGCCCTAAGGCAGCCTTTCCTAACCTGGTACCCTCCAGAGGTGTGGGACTAAAACACCCATCAGCCTGTCCCAGTATGGATATTATGCTGGTGGGAGTGATAGAAATTGTAGTTACTTTACAGCACCTTGAGATTCGACTCTCCATATATATCTTCAACATCCAGATTTGGGAGTCATGAGTTTAGTAGAAGGGAAGAAGGAGAGGTATGGAAATATAGGCCTGTAGGATAAACAGGACACAAACTTTCTGACAAATGAACAAGTCTAACAGTGCTCCCTTACATGTTGTAGTTTATGGAGCAGATGAAGAGGACAAAATGGTGCAGGAAAAAACAATAACCTGAAAATGTATGGAAAGAGCACAACCTGCAAAGCATTTTTGTAAGACACCTGATTTAAAGTAGTGGTGCAATTTTTCAGGAGCTGTCTTTTTAAGGGTTGTCTTTAAAAATCTAGTGTGTCAATTGGTCATTGTTACCAAGTAAAAAGCCAGATAATATGCACATCAATAATGTGTCACCTTGGCTTCTGCTTGTAGGGTCCTGAAACATGGTATAACAGTGATGGTGAACCTTGGCACTCCAGGTATTCTGGAACTTCAATTCCCAGAAGCAGGAGTACTGACTTGGGCTTCTGGTAATTGGAGTCCAAGAACACCTGGAGTGCCAAGGTTTGCCATCACTGTGGTATAATATTCGTAGGGCAATATAGAGGGAGATGTCCAGAGTACTGGCTCCCTACACCATTGGAAATCCTATTGTTCCTGAAGCTGAGTATTTGCCAGATATTGCCAACACAGTTTGAAGCATTTGTCAGTGTATTGAAAGCTACTAGGAGGTCCAGCGGAATCAACAGAGACGTACTCCCCCCTCCAGTTTCTGTTGTAGGTTATTTACCAAGGTAGGGGTTCTCAACCTGCGGTACCATTCCATCCAACCTGCGGTGCCGTTCCATCTAGTCCACGTCCATGTTGACACCACCATCATTGCCACTGCCCTTTCCCCCTCCGCCTGGCTTGGTGTGTCTCTAACACCACTTACAACATCCACCCTGCTATGGAGCACTGTTAGGGACATGCCAAGCCAGGTAGAGGGGACAAGGATGGCAGCACCAGCAGCAGAAGATGCCCATGGCCACCCATGTCTTTCCTGGGTGCCGTTCAGGCTGAGCGCGGGCAAGGACAGACAGGAGCCCTCCTTCACCCACGGCAGGCCGGTAAGCAGGGAAGGGGCAGCAGCAGTGGTGGTGGTGGTGATGTTGGGGGCTCAGGGTGGTGGCAGTGACAGTGGCAGGGGGAACACCAGTCTGGCCTGCCAACAGTCTGAGGGGGCATAAAAACATAAGAACATAAGAACAGCCTTGCTGGAACAGGCCACAGCCCATCCAGTCCAGCATTCTGTCTCACATAGTGGCTCACCATTTCCTTCAGGGTATTCCCAAGGAGATGCCTTCACCTGCTTAGGATTCCCTGGAAATGGCATTGAGAGATATCCTGCCTATCTCTCCAACCCCGAGGTTGTCCTTAAGTATCCATAATTATAGCCATTGATACCCTTGTCCTCCGTGAACTTGTCTAATCCTTTCTTAAAGCTGTCAAGACTGACAGCTGTCACCACTTCTTCTGGCAGGGAGTTCCATAGACCAGTAATCCTCTGGGTGAAAAAGTACTTTCTCTTATTTGTTTGAGAACTAGTACCCAAATGTTTCATTGAGTGTCCCCTAGTTCTAGTGTTGTGCGATAGGGAAAACAGTTTTTCCTTATCTACTTTGTCCACACCGTGCATGATTTTATAAACTTCAATCAGGTCACCTCTTAGACACCATTGTTCAAGAGTGAAAAGGCCCAACCATTGCAGCCTCAGATGGTAAGGAAGGTATTCCAGTCCCCTAATCATTCTGGTTGCCCTCCTCTGCACTTTCTCCAACTCCATAATATCCTTCTGGATGTATGGCGACCAGAACTGTACACAGTATTCCAGATGGGGACTCACCATAGATTTATAAAGAGGCAAAATGACACTTGCTGACTTATTTCCTATACCCTTCCTAATGATCCCTAGCATTGAGTTTGCTTTTTTCACTGCTGAGGCACACTGGGTTGACACCTTCATTGAGTTGTCCACCAGGACACCAAGGTCCCTTTCCTGGTTTGTCGCAGAGAGTTCAGACCCCATCAGTTTATAAATGTAATTGGTTTTTTTCCCCCAACATGCATCACTCTGCACTGACTAATGTTGAAGCTCATTTGCCACTTTTGCCCACTCCCCCAGTGTCAAGAGATCCCTCTGGAACTCCTCACAATCTCTCACAGTTTTCACTACCCTGTATAATTTAGTGTCATCAGCAAATTTGGCTACATTGCTTTTTACTTCTACCTCTAGATCATTTATGAAGAGGTTGAAAAGCAGGGGTCCCAGTACTGAACCTTGGGGGACCCCACTCTTTACTTCCCTCCACTTGGAGAAGTGTCCATTTAGTGCTACCCTCTGTTTCCTGTCCCTTAGCCAGCTGCTGATCCAGGACAAGACCTGTCCCTTTATTCCATGACTGGCAAGTTTATTCAAGAGCCTTTGGTGTGGGACCTTGTCAAAAGCCTTCTGAAAGTCCAGCTCCTGCATGATCCAGCTCCTGGCATAAAAAAGGTTGAGAACCTCTGTACCAAGACAATAATCTGCTTCATCCAGGAACCTCTGGAGCTGAGACACCACACCATACTCCACGACCTTACCAAAAATTGAATATTAGAGACTGGCTGATAATTATCCAATACAGTGGGATTCAAGGAGGGCTTTTTAAACAGAAGTCTCACTACTGCCTCCTTTAGGTTTCTGGTACCTATTCCCCACTGCCTTAATCAATTTAGCCAACCCTCCTCTGGCTCTTTTATAAACCAGGAATGGGAATGGTCCAGCACACAGGTGGTAGCTTTCAACTTTCCAAAGATCTTGTTCATATCATCAGGCAATAGAAATGGGGAAAACAGAAGGGACAATTTTCTAAGGAACATCTGTCATTCTCTGCTGTTCTGTTATTCTCTGATTTTGGAAGCATGTGCGCCCAAGCTGTCAATGCAACCAAAAAGAGAAAAACCTTTAATCTGCAAGAGAAGATGGTAACATTGGCTATCTTGAGATCTTGATGCTAATACTTTTATCCTTTTTAAAGTATAAGTCCTGAGTAGACAGTGCAACCCTCTGCCTGTTTATTCAGAAGGAAGTCCTACTAAATTAACTTGGATATTTTCCTCATAAACTGATTGCAGATTTTTAATATTAATCTAGTTTTTGCCATTGAGTCATAATTTTGTTTTCCTGTGACCTTTGTGGTAATATTGCTATTTGACCAGTTTTGTGTAACAGGCCAGAAAATAACAATTTCTTTAACTGAGTTCTCTTTAGGAAAAAGGTGTAAAAGAGGGGAGGAGTACAATTTTAAGGCAAATGGAGAGGGGAAAAGAAATACTTGATGAGGTATGTATGCAGGTATTTCATACTCCAGTAGAGGTCAGATACCTACAAGAAAGCTAATTTATTGTGGCATGATAAATTATAATAGCTCATTTGGAGTTCCATTATATAAATCACTTATATGTGTATTTACATAACATTCCTATTAATTACCACAAAATCAGTAATGATTCTGTCTGAGCAGTTCTAGTTTATCTTGCAAATTTGTATTTAAGCAATTTGGTAACAGGTAATATTTAATCAATAGACCATAACTGCACATTTGTCATGCCATAGCTGTGCATAAACAGTGAAGTTTACAGCTGATGGAACTTAATGGACTTATTTAATACATTACACCAATAATATGTGTGAGCATGTGCATAAGCATTCACTGTTAGTAAGAATATGTTGTTTAAGCTCTTTAATGTCACATGCGTACATGGAGTAGATCTTTACTGAAGCTCTGCTATGACTCAGCCGAAAGATTGTGACCCATCAAAGATCTGTGGAGAAGCTCCAAGGCCAATTTAAGAGAGAAATAACACATTCTGCCATGCTGAATTGACTTCCATTGCAGTGAGTAACAAAATGTACACATGTTATGATGTCATCACTCTCAGTCATTTTTTTTCTACATCCTCAGCCAGCAGTAGCCAATAATGTACAACAGGAATAGTAAAATGCACAACCAGTTGAAATCAGTATGGTTGTATGTAAGTCTGACAACATACTGCAGCAAAGGAGTGGGAGAACATGACAGACTGAACTCCTTAATGGCAGCCTGATAATGTACACAATGTATAGTTTCTTCAATTGACCTTTTTGTGGATTAAGATTATTAAATATTAAATAGGGGACTGTGGTGGCTTAGTGGTTAAGTCGCTGAACTTGATGAGTGGAAGTTCGGCAGATCAGCAGTTTGAACCTCGAGTGCTGCAAGATGGAGTGAGCTCCCGTCTCTGTCCCAGCTCCTGCCAACCTAGCAGTTCAAAAGCAAGTAATTTCAGGTGGATAAATAGGTACCACTTTGGTGGGAAGGTAAACAGCGTTCCATGCACTCCGGTTTTTAGTCGTTCCTTCTACATGTCCATGGAAACGTCTGTAAATGGAGATGAGCACTGAACCCTAGAGTTGGATACTACTGGCTTTCGAACAAGGATGACTTTACCTTTACCTAAATATTAAATAAGGCAAAGATTTTTAATTTTGTACTGGTGTGACTTCAGAGAAATGTGGAATGCTTCCAGGAAAACAAGACCAAATACCTAGTAGTCAGTTTCTAGACATTACAGCCAAAATCCATGAGGTGGGGGGTGGGGAATGAAGTAATTTATTAGCAATTGAGGCCTTTGGAGTAGCACTCAAATATTTCAACTGAATCTAGAATAAAGTATGTAACTTGCTATGTTAAGCAAACATTCCTAGCTTTATTCTTTTAAAAACATAAAAATAAAAATATGACATAAAAATAAAAGCAATTACTCTTTTGGACTGGACAGGCTTTAAATTTTTACTGTTGTGTTTATATTTTTAAATTAGCAAGTAATCACTTAGAACAGTATTTTTGTTTGCCAAAAATTTGGGTTGTTTAGTGATTGCAACAAGTAAAGAAAACACGCACACGCACACAACTCCTTCACAATCTGTTGGTTACAAGTCACCTTTTACAGACTATTTGCTCTTTGATCTGATACTGAATTATTTGTCCAATGAGATTATGCTGGACTGATTTTTGTAATTTATTGCTGTTTTATTGCTATTTTGACTGACTTCCATTTTTATGTTACAGTCTTTTGTGCCGATTTTCTTTTTAAATTAAATATTATAGTGGTTTTGTTTGATGTTCTTGTTTTAGTTTATGTTTCTATCACAGAAGTTCCCTCATGGGGACTTGGCCTTACAAGGCAGCCTGAGAAAATTCTGGTAAATAAATTAACACCATCATCTTCAGCACCAGCACCAGCCAATCAATCAAAACCCTGTGCAGCAATTTAACTCAAAATTCAGTGTCATTCTCTCCCCATATATTGTAGCACAGCACAATCTTATACATATCTACTTTGAAGTCCCACACTGAGGTCAATGGTGCTTTTTCCCTTGGTGAGTGACCTAGGATTATACCCTGCATGACTTTCCTTGTATGATATTGAGTGTCTGCAGAGTGGAAATGCTTTGCAGCTAGTAAAATACAATTGTGCCACTTCTGGAAAATTGCTATTTTGCATCTTATGATTTCTCTGAAAATAACCCACTGTCTCCTTTCTAACAGTGGGGCTTGTACGAGGGGACACAATTCCATGTTGCTACACTGACAGGACATTCTGCTTAATGTGGTAGCAGAGTAGGAACCTGGCCTTGATTCTGTTCAGGACTTTGACTTCAATGCACAATTCTCTTTTTGTTTGCTTAGAAGTCCCAGTCTTTAGTGTGGCTTAATAAAAATAAATGTATGCAGTCAAGTCAATTTTGAACTTAGGGCAATGGTTTTCAGGATTTTCGAAATAGAGGGTACACAGCAGTGGTTTACCATTCTCTTCTTCTGGGGGCATCCTGAGATTGAGCAGCTTGCCCAAGGGCTACACAGGCTACCTTTGGCCCCGGGCAAAGTGAGCTACAGCTACTGCTCCGACTCCCTATTTGGTTCAGAATATTTTTTCTTGTTTTCCTGCTCTAAAACTGGGTGCGTGTTATGGTCAGGTATGTCTTATGGTCCGAAAAATACAGTAGGTACAAATAAATGCACATAGCATTACAGACTCAGTCTGTAATATGTAAACCAGTCAAATATAATTTAAGTCACCATGTGTATGTGAAAATTGCAAGGCTATAGAAAACAATGAAAAATT
Source organism: Bradypodion pumilum (assembly GCA_035047305.1). Taxonomy (NCBI): domain Eukaryota; kingdom Metazoa; phylum Chordata; class Lepidosauria; order Squamata; family Chamaeleonidae; genus Bradypodion; species Bradypodion pumilum. The sequence continues at coordinate 99,284,743 of JAWDJD010000001.1, forward strand.
ATTTCCCAACTATGACTTCTGTTCTACTGATGTAGTTATGCTTTATTGTAATTTTCTTTTCCATGCATTTTCTGTAAGATCTTGAGGGACTTTAACCACATCTAAAAGACTCTAGTATTTTCATGCAATCCCCATTATACATTAAACCTGACTTTTTAATGCAACCTTATTTTTAAAAATACACATGGAGAGACAAACAACATTTATTGCAGTGTCTTGGTAATCTTATGTTACCTTTGTATCTTAAAGTTCGTAAAAGAAAAATGAAGGCAGAAATTGTCCCTTTGGGAGCTGTTCATAAATGATCTTTGACTGTCTTTCAGAACTTTAGTCTCCTGCTTTGTGAGCTGTACTTGACATCTTATAAGATCTAGATATTTTTCTCCACCTCGGACTATTTTTTTGGGTTATTTGCCAGTAATTTGTATTTAGAGGGAGACTGCAAAAAGAACAGTCAATTTTACTTCTTGAGAACTGTGTATATGCACCTAGTCTTTGCAACCTCTCCCCATTAGCATAATAGCTCTTATTCAGAAAAGCAGTTTCACTGAAATCATCAGAGCTACTTACGTTGAGTAAAGGTCTCAGGATGGAGCTGTTCTCATCAAGTAAAATGCTGCCCATTGATGGTAATATATATCGAGTATTCAATTTGTGAAGTATCAAGTGATTTCATTTGTCAATGAGGCCTTGGAACAGAACAATGGAACTTTCAAGGAGAGGCGACCATTGGCTTATTGAATAATAGTTGTTGAGTAATAAGTCACAGGCATCAGTAAGAAACAATAAAGACGAAAAATAACAGAACCTTCTGTCGGTTTCTTTAGAAATAAGCATGTTTCCTTAATAAGAATAAATTGTTCATCATTGATTCTTCTTCTTTTCTTAGGGTTGTTTTGAAAAAAGATAAGCAGGTTATATCTAGCAAAAGCCATCTGTGTGCATAAAGCTCCATGGGAGGCTTATATTAACATTGGTGTTGTTCTACTGCTTGAAGTCGAGCAGACATGAAGTGATTCTTGCTTCTGGATGCACTTTCTGGAGGAATTGGAGGGGGAAATGACTAGTTAATGTTTCTAGCATACATCCTACCCCCGGTGATGGTGTATATAGCTTTCCCCTTCCCCATTTAATCTTCACAAGAACAACCTTATAAGGCAAAATTATATAAAGAAAGTGTGATCAACTCTAGGCAACACATAAAGTTGTGTGGTTCCGTAGAAAATGGTCTTATATTTCTGAAACCCTAGTTCAACATTCAAAGTACAACATCACACTCATAGCTGTCAAGTCTCCCATTTTGGCTGGGAAATTACCGTATTTTACCCCTCTTTCCTGTTGCCCTCCCGTATTAATATTTTCCCGTAATTCTCCCATATTATTTTTATTTTTATTTTATTGGCTCATTGTCTCTTCCCTTTAACACCCTCTTTCCCAGGAGAGAGAAGAGACAATGAGCTAATCGGCTTCAAGTATATTTGCATACAACATAAAGAGGATATTGCAGTGGTCTTGTCTTAAACACAGATTTTTTAAAAATGAAACTCTTTCTCTTCTAGGCTCTTGGATGTGCCTGGATTGTGGGGAGGAGGGGGTGTGGCCTGGTGGGGAGGGGGCTTGGTTTAGGGCATGATTCAAAATTTCCCTTATTTTCAAGTCCAAAATTTGACAGGTATGACACACTTCATCCAACTCATCTCTCTGTTCCCGGAACATATGCTCTGGAGGATTTGGGGAGCCTCTGAAAGAGTGAGCAGCTGGAGCACATTTTAAACAAACAGCATTTGGGGCTTGTAGGGAGAGAGAGAAAAAAAATACTCTTGAGAGGATCCAGCAAGAGAATTCCACTGATGGAAAGGTGTGTCTGTTGGCCAAAGTAAGAGGTGATAGCTTTCCTCCCTGAAACCCCATTGGTGAAATAATACAACCTGCTGAGAGCTGAGAAAATTCTCAGAACTGGTGGTGCAAAGGACTGCAGGGTAAGGGTAAAAGGGGAGAGAAGAAACTATCACTTTCCTACTGCTTGGGTGCTGGGGTTATAGTAATGGCAAGCTGTTTAGATCTAGCATATAATCTTTTATTTTCTAACACTTCATGTGAAAATACACATGGTGAATGACCTGCTTGCTCAACCCATTCTGTCTTTCTGTCCTATCAGGTCTGAAAAGTCATTCCCTCACATTTGAAGAAGTAATTCCAGCCTCTATAGGGAGCTCCAAGTAACCTTAGAAAACACAACCTTTCCATAACAGGATCAGGTATAGGCCTTTAACCTCATTTAAAAGGTCATGTCATTTTACATTCTTTAGACTTTAATTACTCTCTGAGTATTCATTCACACAATAATGTCTGAGCTGTAGCAGTCTGTCTAATGTGACCTTCCACTTGTATAATACCATTGTAAAACGATCTTTTGAAACTTGTGATACTCTGTACATAGAGAGTAAAATAGAGTACAGTTGTAGAAGCAATAGCTTTTATAACAATGGTTCCCCAAATTCACATCCCAGCCTCCTTTGTCCTCCAAATTGAGAAAGTAACAATGCCCAGGGCAATAGATTTAAAGTGTGTGTCACATTCTTAATTTCTGCTGTGACAGATTTTTCCTACTGCTGTTCTGATTAGATGTTCTTGCATTTTAATGTGTTTATTGAATGCATTGTCTTAAAGCACCTAAAATGATACACAGTGTTTTTAAAAACCCATAATACAGATTATGAGCTTTTTAAAAAGTATTGCATATTATCCCCAGTGTCTGCAGGCAAGGCTGCAACTGATAAATGTTATACGTAAATACAGTAAAACCCCAACTTACATATGATTTGAGTTACATAAAATTCGACTTACATAATGATTCTTGCAGTAAAACCATGTCCCAATTTACATAAATGTCCCAATTACATAACACAATTTCCTATGGGTTTGCTTCGAGTTATGTAAAAAATCCATTTTTTCCTATGAGGTTGCTTCAATTTACATAAATATCATTTTCCTATGGGTTTGCTTTGAGTTAAGTAAAAAATTCATTTTTCCTACGGGTTTGCTCCGAGTTATGTAAAAATTCATTTTTCCTATGGGTTTGCTTCGAGTTAAGTAAAAAACTGATTTACATAAAAGCCTATGGAACAGACTTTTTACGTAAGTAGGGGTTTTATTGTAGTTTCAAAGAAAACGTTCATAAAAACTTTTCAGGTAAGTCAAAGCCCATAACAACCATCTTTGCCTGTACCTCTTCATTTGGTATCCCTCTTTTGTCTACAGTACTGTGTTTTGTTAGGGCAATAAACATATATTGTCTCTTTCATGGGTGACTTTCTATGCTCATCTGACCAGATGGAAACTGCTTTCCATTAACAGGTGTGATTATATGATTTCTTACCATAGTTGGGCTAGTTAAAATGGTCAGTTGTTACTAGTAATCAGATGCTAACAGAAATACATGAGAGTTATTGTGGTGGTTTGCTTAAATGGCTGCATTGGGACTTGGGAGAGTTTGGTTCCAGTCCCTAGTGAGCTATGAAATCCGTAAGGTGACCTGGGGCCAGTCTGACCTACATCAGAGTGCTGTTACAAAGATCAAGTAAGGAAGAGGAGACATGAACATCTCTTGAGCTTACAGGAGGAGAAGAGATATAGAAATATAACAAAACAAAAGCCAAGTGCCTCCTTGATTATGAGAACTGAAAGGTGTTGAATTGATACATGTAGCAATTAAGTAGGAATGCTTGCATTTCAGGTGTGATTTGAACTATTTATACAGTATTTTGTGCACAGTTCATTTTTATTTATACAGGTTTAAATCATGGGAATATTCATCTAGGTCTCCCTGTCAGCTGACCTACTCCAGATTTGATTTTTCCATGCATAGCAGCAAATTCATTTCAGGATAAATGTTTAAAGTAATGAGTCGAAGGCCCAGAGACTTTCCCCCCTTAAAATTCATTATTTTCAGATATACCCATTACTTGCATCATATCAGGTTTAAAAGACATGTTTGCTTTGGATTGTGCAAGTGTATAGGGAAGAATGATTCTTGCAATAAATAACTTAAAGCATTGCAAGAAGTTTCCATCTTCTGTCTCTGCCGCCCCATCAAAAGAGTAAGCCTTTTATTTGGAAAGATTTTTGTTCCTGACATTTATTATTTATAAATGTCTCACTGTGAAACTCAGTGAGGCATTTGTTCTGAATAGTGTGGCATATGTCCCTCATCTGGAATCTTAAGAGCTGCTTCATATGTTGCAGAGAAAGTAGAAGAAGTTGTGTTGTGAGTCTGTTATTATCCAGGGTAAAGTTGAACTTGTACATCTTTCTTGCAGTAGAATCAATAAGGAGCTATGGCTGGCTTGTGTGCTGCTTTTTCTTTTTCTTCTGTTTGTGATATAGTTTTTAGCATTTAATCTATTTTAACTTTGTATATCAGGAGTTCTCAACTTTTTAAAGCCAGAGGCTGGGACATGCTCCCTCAGACAGCTTTGGGGGTCAGACGGTCATTTTGCCCTTCCTCCACCACATGACACTTTCTGGTGTGGTGGAGGTGGTGTGGGGCCACATGAAATGGTGCTGCAGGCCACATCTGGCAGGTTGAGAATCCCTGACCTAGATGTAAACCTATCACAAAATAATGTGGTAGTAAACTAAAATATTTTTAAAGGTACAGTACTGTATGTACATAAACATTTTAATGCTCCATTATGTGAACAATTATTTCTGCATAGGCAGATTCCAACTTTCCCATATACAGTGGAATCTCATACAACAATTGCCCCATATAGCAATGAAATCATATAACAATTAGGTTTTGGAAAAAAAATGGCGTCCCACATAGCAATTTCCCCTATGAAAAAAAAAACCGTACAACAATTTTTCAATGGGAAAAACAGCTTAGCAAAAAACAATTGTTGTACGATGCATCCCATAAGGAAAATCGCTATACAATGCGTGCATTGTATTGCAATTGTTTTGTACAACAATGAGCCCCGTGGAATGGATTAAAATCATTGTATGAGGGACCACTCTGGGCCTTAGGTGACTATTTGTAACTATTTATTTTGTTAGGAGAACAAAACTTCTGAAGTGTGGTGGTGGTGGTGGAAACCTAGCAATTAAGCAATTCTCACTGTGCTCTAGAAAGCTGTGGAGGAGAAAACAGGAAGAAAGTAAAACTGGAGAAAAACCTAATCTCTGGGAAAGTTAGTTTGGGCATTATGGTAATTTCTTTCTCATTTATTTCCACAGGGACAAAAATCTGGTAGTTTAACATGGTAGATATATATTTTTTAATTTAGAAAAATGGAGGTGAAATATTAGAGGACAATTGACCCACATTAACTGTTGAGGAATATATGGTTTCTCAGATTTGCCACGTCTACAAAAGCTTGAATAAATATTTCAAAGAGCCACTAGGGTGTAGAGTCATGCTCATTTGTGGAGAAATCTTAAAATTAAGGCATTTAACATAACAATGTATACAAGAAACATATTGAAATAAATTACATTCCATTGATTTCACTAATATTGATTTAACCAGAATGAATTTAGGAAGAATTTCCTGCCATTGCTGGTCTCAAGCCCACCCGGATGAAAAAGGAGGAGGATTGGGTGTTGGGTTAGTGCCCACAGCCTGTAAAACCTTATTGCTGAGGAAACAAAGAGCCTAATTGCCTGATATGCTATAGTGGCAGAGTTAGGCACCACACAACATGAGAAGGAACTACTATTACTAATAGGTGTTTGAAAATGGAATGGACAACCTCAGAAGGCGGTAAATCCTCCTTTATTTTCCCCTCCAACAGAGGTTGAATGGCCATCTGTCAAAGATGCTTAGCTATGGTATTTTGCATTAGTGTATAAATATGAAAGATTGGCTCAAAGAACCCTGGGGTCCCTTCAGGTTTTATAATCCTATGCTTTTATGAAGTCTGGATCCAATCCAACCCTTAAATTGGAGATGCAACTTGGGGAAAATGGTAACTGTATAAACGTTTGTTATAAACAGTTGGTGTTTTTCTTTCTGGCCCAATAAAGGCACGGCACGAACTACAACTGTGCGGGAATAGGGTGACAGTGTATCTGTGATATCCCAGGCTTCTCCCCCCCACATAGGAGTTATGGTTTCTTAATGTATACCTGAGTAGAGCTTTAATGTTCAATTGCAAATGATTTCTAAAATTGTAATGAGAAGGTGTACTTCTTTAGTAAAGGAAAAGAGCTATTTCCATAAGGAAAGACTCTCTTGAAACCACAAAAATGGTGAGAAAGGTGGAAGGCAGCAGGAAAAGAGAAAGACCAAACAAAAGATGGATTGACTTTGTCAGGAAGCCATGGGCTTGTGTTTGCAAGAGCTGAGTAGAGCTGTTGAGACAGGACATTTTGGAAAGCTTTCATTTATGGGGCCACCATGAGTCGGAGACAACTTCATGGTACATAATAACAACAAATAGGATATTTTAGGACCTAACACACAATTTGGGCTGGGCTGCACTGTTACTGACCAATGTTTGTACTGATGTATAAACTGAGCAGAATATTTTTGAAGAAACATGAGAAAAGGCAGGTAACACCGTTGTATGGCCAACTGCCTTCTTCTTCTTCAAGTGCCATATCTGATTGAGAATATTGGTGATCATTGTGATGATCAGCCATGAAGATAGCCCAGAGAATATAATGCAATGGCCTTCCATTTGTCTTTTGCATTGCAGCATGACACCCATACCATTGATCCAGTTCCGCTAGTCACTTTCTAGTCCTGGCCTTTTTGGCACACAAAGTCCTCCTTGGGCCCAGGACAGTATTGATGAAGCTGCTGCCCCCCACCCTTCCCTGTGGACTTTGTAGAGTTGCCATATGCCACAGAAAACCGTGAACTTCACGTTTTATAACTGTCCTGCACAGGTCCATAAAAACATTGAAAATTTACAGTTTTAAAACCACTTGATTTGGAGAGAAAAAAATCCACATTTTAATGCACTTCCATTGGAACCACCAGTAGGTGGCAGCAGTGAGCAGCAGTGAACACGGAAGGAAGAGAGGGGGGCACCACATACCTTTTCTTGTGGCGTAGTTACACAAACAGGATGGAATCAGCTTCCGTCTTTGTCCCAGCTCCTGCAAACCTAGCAGTTCAAAAGCAAGAAATGGCAAGTAGATAAATAAGGACCACTTGGGTGGAAAGGTAAACAGTATTCCGTGTGCTCCAGTGTCTAATCATGCCTGACACATGACCACGGAAATATCTGCAGAAGCAGACAGTGTTGATTCTTTGGCTTTGAAACAGAGATGAGCACTGAACCCTAGAGTCGGATACGACAGGCTTTCGAGCAAGGGAAACATTTACTCCTTTCCCATTTTTGTGAGAGGGAAATATGGTAACCCTAGGACTTTGCCACCTAAGGCTGTTGGTTCTCAGAGTTGTCAGGTTAGTTAACCACTGCCTGATGATCGACGTTGAGTTGCTGGTAGTATTGGCTATGTCAGGGGTGGCTAGCCTATGGCTCGCAGGCCATCCCCGGCCCATGGCAGCATTTATGGTAGGGGGAACCATGTGACCGGCCTGCTCAGCTGTCTGAGGGGCGTGGTCAGGCCCACAGCATAAAAAGGTTGGGAACCCCTCGTCTATGCTATTACCAAAGCAAGATAACCTGGCCAGATTTCACCAACTACCTACTGGCTGCAAAATCAGGAAAGGGACCAATTGTGTGGAATGCAGCCCTTGGGATGAGGGGACCCCTTGAACTATTGTCCTTGCACAATTCACCAAAAATTCTCGGCAATATAGTAAGATGAAATCCATGATGATTTTTTTTTAACTTCGGTAAGTCCAGTTTGTTTAAAGCTTGAAGTTTGTCAGGATATGTATATAACTTGGTGTGAATTAAGTAAGACACAAATAAAACCATATGTAAGTGAGAAGTACAAAGTCTGGCTGCATTTCCTAGGCAGATATTCTAAAGCAATTAAAGCATCACTGTTGGTAAGAGAAGCTATAAAGTGCCTGCCCTTTTAAAACAGTGTTGGGAAGTTGCTAATTGCTCTAAAGCAACTTCCACTGAAGTGTGGAGCAAAGTAACAGATAACAATAGAATGTATTAGTTGCTTTTTGTTGCAACATAAAGGGTTGCCATGAGAGATTAGATTTTATTCCACAGCAAAATAACTAACTTGCTTTCCCTCCTTCCCGCTTTCAACTCCTTCTGTATAGTTTGAAAATCTCAAGTTATGCAAAACAGTTTTTCAGCTTCAGCGGCAACACAGTTTGACAACATGTTGAGTGGCAGAGTGTTGCCCCGAAGAATAGTTTCTTCATGCCCTTTTTAAAAAGATTTCAATTTAGCAGTTGTACTGTATGCTGAGAACATTTTAATGGGAACATGCAGAAAACAAACACAGATGGTTGTAATTGCATATATATATAAAGTCTCCTTTAGTGGTTGATCTCCAAGAGAAAGAAACGTTTTGAATCCCTTACCAGTCCTACAGTGCACACAATAAGTCTATGCAGGTGTCTGAGAGAAGCGTGGATGGAGCACAAGACAAAAGTTAAAGTAACTGAGTGCAAGGGGAGGGTTTTGTTCTAGTAAAGGTTCCTGGAAATCTATTATATATTTAATCACATGGTTCTCCTTCACAAGTAATAGTGGAAAGAACACTAATAGTGAAGATGACCACTAATCTTTAGTGACAAGAACTATATTTTTAAATCAGTTAATTAAAATCATTATCGTTACACACCAGTCTTGAAACAGGAAAATCTAAAGCAATGCCATATATGCCACACTCACAGTTTCTTCCCCAATGAAGTGGATTTACTTTTTTATAGACATCCAAGGATCCAGGTCAATGAACCCCGATAGACTGCAGCTTTCAAGCACATGTCCCCTATGCATGCGCATCAGCAGTGAAATTCTCTTTTTAATGTGCGCGGGAGGGATTTTAATGGGTTTTTATTCACTTTTAATGGGGTTTCATGTGGTTTTAGTGAGTTTTAATATTGTAAGCCGCTCAGAGCCATTTAAGTTGGGCGGCCATAGAAATATGAGAAATAAATAAATAAATAAATAAAGCTTTAAACAGAGGTGAGACGATTCCTGGGGACTGCATTGGACCCCATGCCAACCTACTAGGGGATCTTACCTTATCACCAACCTTGCTAAATTGGCCTCTGTGAGAAGCACACCACTTGTTTTCAGTCAGAAGCAATCTTCCAGTTAGCTTCAAAGTATAGTTCTGCTTCAGAATGAAATTCCTCTGTGAACTTTTAAATAGGAAACTCAAGATTGCTTTTTTACCAGAATGGCAAATTTGGCAGATGGGGTGGTGCGGATTCCGCATGCACAATTGGCATAATGCCTCTGGCAAAGGTTACACCGGCGAAGAAGGTTCCTGGTCACTGGCCCTTGCCAGCATGGAAATTGGGGGGAGGGGGGGATTAATAATCATAGGGTTGATTCACCCACATCTGACCTGACCAGCGATTCCGCTGAGAGAAGCAAATCGCTAACCTCCGTTACGTATTAAGCAATTACTGACTCACAGATCAGCCCAAGCTCTAGTGCAAATAGTGGCCATGTTTACCTTGGTGTAAGCCCCGAACAATGGATTTCCCCTGTCAGTGTTTGCCCCAGTTAATTAACTTCCCCAAGAGAGATTTCCCATTAACCCGGGTAAATGGGTGATATGATTTTCTGTCAGATGACGATTCTATCACACGCTGCCTTGAATTCCTATATATGATGATGTCTTTCCCTCAATAAACCACTGGTCTTCGCTCCATCTTGTCTCGTGTCGTTCCTCGACCAGTCTCCTCCGGGACCCTAAGGGCCGCTTCACGGCCCCAATCCAACATCTTGTGACCCCGACGTGATCCTACTCGTGAGTAAGCGATCAACGTGGTCCGGTTCTACACTAGAACCGTGTCCGATCATCCCGGAGGACAGCGCGGCAGCCCGGTCGGTAAGCCAGCAGATCGGGAAGACAGCTCAGCGACGAGGCATTTCAGAGAGGCATCCTACAGCTTGCTCCGGTTTTCGCGGCGGCTTGCAGCACGGAAAAACGTGTTCCGCTCAGGGTCGGCTGTGAACCCCTGACAGCGCAGAGGCCACCGAGGGCCTGTGGCGGCAGGCCACGCTCCGAGCTCTACCCAGAGATTCGTCACGCAAAACCTATTGCCTGAACTTCAGACGCGTCGACTCGTCCTGAGAAGGAGACTTCAAAGGACCCTCGCAGGTAATATGGTGACTTGTCCTCAGTGGCAATGTCCGTCCGCTAGTCAAAGAATTCATGAGGAGGAATTCAAAATCCTGGCCAGGGTATATCAGTTACGCTTTCACAGTGGAGAACTAGCGCGACTTTTGGTGTTCTTGAGGGAACACTGCCTGCTTTACCCAGAAGCAGGTACGTTATCCCTTCAGCTCTGGGATCAGATAGGAGACTGCATTCGGCAACCCCCGAAAGCTCCAAAGGGCATAATTCGCACATGGAGCAAATGTAGGAGACTTTTAGCAGAGGTAGATCCAGTCCGGGTAGAGGCTAAAGAACCCCCAGCGTCAGCAGAGCCATCGGCACCCACGGCGCTCTATCCGTCACTTCAGTTTAAGCAGAGTAGTGTAGGGAGCTTTCCCTCGGTGACAGCTGCAGACGTCACCGGTGGAATGCATGGAATGGGAAGCGCAGGCGCTTCTCTGACAGCTACAGGTTCCCGAACTAAGAGTGCCCTTCAGCGCACAGTTGAGGAGGAGATCAAGAAGGGGGAATTGCCAGTAGAAGAACTAGCTGAGCTTAGTCAGATTTGTCCAATTCGCTTGGAAATGGATGCTCTCACAGGGCAGCAGCAGGTAGTTCATTCACCAGTCCCGTATAAGCTCCTCATGGCTATACGGAAGGCCATTTCAGAGACAGGACTGCAGAGTCGGTTCACTAGGGGCACGCTTCAGCAAGTGTGCGAGAACACCATGTTCATCCCGCACGACTGGAAAGCCGTCATGCGGATGATGCTCAACCCCAGCCAGTATATGTTATGGGACAGCGAGTATCGCCTCGAGGCTCAGGCAAGGGCTGCCAGGATGGGAGGGGCAGTACTTCCTGACCAATTATATGCCACTTGCCACTCTTCAGATGTCAGCTGAGGCGGCCTTCAGGGCTTTCCTCAAAGTCCCAGCAACTGGCAAAGCGGCCAAAAATTACACCGCAGTCAAACAGGGCGCCCAGGAGTCCTACATGGACTTTATCAATCGCTTAGAGGAAGCGATTAGTAGGCAGATCGATAACGAGCAAGCCCAACAAGAGCTCATGGTGAAATTGGCTAAAGACAATGGCAATCTCGACTGCCGTAAGATCTTGCAGTCACTAGGTAACCGTCCCGACTTGACTCTCACGGACATGATTAGAGCTTGCACCGACGTTGGCACAGACTCCTACAAAATGGGTCTGCTGGCGGCGGCGGTGCAAGGGGGTAGAAGACCGAAGAACAAAGGGGCATGTCACAATTGTGGCAAGGTCGGTCACTTCGCTAGGGAGTGCCGATCCAAGAGCGGCGGACAACATTCTGGCCGTTCCAAGGCTCCAACCACCCCGTGTCCGAAGTGTAAGAAAGGCTACCATTGGTCCAGATTCTGTCTGAATTCGGGAAACCAGAATGCAGGCACGTCTCTGGCCCCGGTCCAAACAGAGGCTTCCCTCGCTCTGGGAGAGCCAGAGCTGGATTAGATTCCATTCACATTCCAGGCATTGCGAAGGTGCAGGCCAGCCCCAAGGGTAGTACAGGGCTAGAATTGACTTGCCAGGCAGACGTCACATGTGACTTGCCAGGCACAGTCTATCTGGTGGATTCCCAGTACATGGGACCCCTGCCCAAAGGCTTCATAGGTTTAGTTTTGCCTCGCAGTGTAGCAGGAGCATGCAGAATTCTTGTAATTCCGGGAGTCATTGACTCAAATTTTTCGGGTGTTCTCCAAGTTCAACTCTGGACGCACCTACCCCAAACCATTCACAAGGGAGACACGTTAGCGCAACTGATTATGGTTCCTTGTCACTCGCCAGCAGATAGCCAGGGAAGGCTCAGGGACAGCGCAGGGTCCGGGTCAGAAGACCGCTCGAGCGCAAGTGAGGCAGTACAAGGATACCAGGTCTTAGCGACAGTGGAGACCAACATAGAGTGGAAACAGCGGCCAGTGATTGAGGTATTTTTGAATAAAAAATCGTTCTCAGGGCTGCTCGATACCGGAGCTGACGTCAGCGTGGTCAGCCGAAGCCAATGGCCACGAGAATGGGCCATTGAGCCGGTCTCCGATGTGTGGGGGGTAGGCGGCATCCAAGAAGCATTTAGAAGCCGGGAGTGGGTGGAAGTCACGATCCCTAAGGCTGACGGCACAGCGGTCATTCGGCCGCACATTCTGGACGTGCACATCAACCTTTGGGGGCGAGACATTTTACAGCAATACGGTGCCACTCTCCCCTTCGGGTAATGGCATTGCCACTTAAATGGCTTACCAACACGGCAGTCTGGGTGGAACAATGGCCGGTAGTGGGGGAGAAATTAGTCGCCCTAAAGCAACTGGTTAAAGAGCAGCTAGACGCAGGACATATAGAGCAGTCCACTAGTCCTTGGAATTCGCCCATTTTTGTCATTAAGAAGAAGTCGGGGAAGTGGCGACTCCTCCACGATCTCAGAGAGATCAATAAATGTATACAGCCAATGGGTCCGCTACAATGCGGCATCCCAAATCCAAATATGATTCCTGAGGGTTGGGAGATCCTGGTCGTAGACCTAAAGGATTGCTTTTACACCATTCCCTTAGACCCCAGGGACCGGGAAAGGTTCGCCTTTACGGTGCCGGTTGTGAACCACAGTGAGCCCACACAGCGTTACGCGTGGAAATTTTTGCCACAGGGGATGCTCAATTCGCCCACCCTGTGCCAAATTTATGTTCACAACGCACTGGCAAAGTTTCGAAACCTTCATCCCACAGCTTTAGTGTGCCATTTCATGGACGATATCTTGGTCGCAGCGCCGCAACTCGGCAGCGAAATGTTTACAGACCTCCAGGCCAGCCTGGGGGAGAAAGGGTTACTCATTGCCCCAGAGAAAGTGCAGAGAACCGAGCCCTTCTCATACTTGGGTCATCGGCTTCTCCGTTCCTTCACAGCACCAGTTTTGCCTCAGATCAATTTGAAAGACTCAGTCACCTTGGTAGAATTGCAGCAAATTTTGGGTAACATTAATTGGGCCAGACCGTACTTCAGATTGGATACGGATCTTTTAAAACTGCTCTTCTCGCTGCTAACGCTAGGTAAGCAGCCGGCAGACCGGATACAAATTCCTCGAGAAGCATGCTTGGCTCTCGAGAAAGTCAACCAAATTCTCAGTCAAAGGTGGGTGGACAGGATTGCTCAGGGGCCATATGCCCCGATCCTGAACTTGTACATCGTTCGGGCCGGATCCATGTTCACCGGAGCCCTAGGAGTGGACTCCGAGAAAGGAGCGACTATCGTGGAATGGGTGTACTTGCCAAACACCTCTTCCCGAAATATCGTTCCTCCCCAAGAGTTGGTCTCCGCGGTGGTCTACCGCGGAAGGCTGAGAGCTAGGGACATCTCAGGGCACGACTTAGCAAAAATCGTGGTCCCGTTCACCAAAGAGCAAATTCAGCAGCTGATGCAGCTTGGTGACTCGCTTCCAATTGCCTTGGAAGGATTCACTGGATGCTTGGCATACCACTTGCCAAAGGACCCCAGACTCATCTCACTTCAAATGCAGACAGTCAGCTTGTATGAATTGATCTCGCTGGTTCCACTTCAGGGGGCCAGAACAGTCTTTACAGATGGGGGTCGCACATACGGCGTCTTAACTTGGCAGGAGGGTCAGGCTTGGCGCACGCTGCTAACTCTTCCACAGAAGTCCGCACAGCGGGCAGAGTTGGCAGCAGTGAACCTTGCTTTGCGCACCTTCGCCAAAGAGCGCCTCAACATTATTGCTGACAGTCAGTATGTTAGGAATTTGCTTCACAGTCTACCGGGAGCATACATCACTCCCGCGATAGACAAAAATTTGCTGAGTCTGTTCCTCACAGCTCAATTTCACTTGCGGAACCGCACGGAAGCGCTCTATATCGCCCACATCCGAAGTCACCAGGACCTCCCGGGTCCGATTTCTGCGGGCAATAGCAGAGCGGATGCGGCCGCAAAGGAAATTCAGCAACGGTCAGTGTTAGGTGTTTTCACTACTCCAATTCAGAGTCATGCATTCTTTCATCAGAATGCCAAAGCGCTCGCCAGACAGTTTAACCTGCCACTTTCTCAAGCCCAAGGCATAGTTCGCTCTTGTCAGCATTGTGCAGGGGCACCGGGGGGGGGGGCTCGTGGGGGGTCAACCCACGAGGGACAGAGGCTAACCAGGTGTGGCAAATGGACGTCACACATGTCCCGCAGTTTGGCAGATGGCAGTACATGCACGTTTGCATTGATACCTTCTCGCAATTCGTTTGGGCGACAGCGCAAAAAGGGGAGACTGCTTCCCACGTGGAGCAGCACCTCCTAGCCTGCTTCGCGGCAATGGGCAAACCTCGGCACGTGAAAACCGATAACGCCCCGTCCTACAGCTCTAGGCAGCTGGCCGACTTCATGGCCACCTGGGATATCAAGCATACTTTTGGCGTTCCTTACAATCCGCAGGGGCAAGCGATTGTGGAACGAGTCAATTGGACGCTCAAGTCCTACATTGACAAACAAACAGAAAGGGGGGAGCCACCAGCCCTCCCCAAGTCACAGGGTCAGGCACAGCATTGTCTGAACAAGGTGTTGTTCACGTACAATCACCTTAATGTTTTTTTCCAATTGCACGCCGCAGGAGAAACACTTCCGCCGTTTGGAAGCTCTCCTGCGAACGCTGGTCCGTTACCGGGTGCCACCGGACCCTTCCTGGAGGGGCCCGGCGCCACTCGTAACCTGGGGAAGAGGGTATGCTGCAGTTATGTCTCCTACAGGTGTCATCTGGATTCCAGCTCGGTGCGTTAAGCCTCACTTGGAACCACATGGCGTGGACCCAGGCCGATCCGAGTCCGATCCCGGAGATGGAGGACCTCACCCTGACCGAGGGGACCCGGCGGAAGAAGCGGCGACAGCGGACGGAGCCGAAGGTCACCTTTGCCATGAGGCCGAGGACGTCGTCCGTCGTGAGGAATGGGAGCCAACGCCGGAGAACATCGTGTCTGCAGTTTTTTCCCTGATTACCGCCAACACCATGGTGGTCACCATCATCCTGATCCTCTCCCTACTTGCCAGGGGAGGCGTTCAGGCAGCCTCGCTAAAGGCCAGTGATCTGATGCCAGGCGGAGATCTCTCTGCCCGGATGCACTACAATCTATGGGAAAGGTTGGCGGGTCTCGTCAACCAGTCCGATTTTTGCCTGAAGCAGGACACTGGTTCTGCCTCAATCCTGAGCACCTGTCTCATCCCAGTGTGCCACGCTCCCGACGCGCACACCAGGGATGGTGACCGGCTGTTGAGGCGGATTTTCGGTCCGTATCTCCCTACGAGCTTCACAGCATACGCTCGCTGGGGAATGCAGCTGACTATGACTTTGCCGGCTGATGCAGCCACTCTCCACACCCCTCGAGTGGCGGTCAGCCCGAACTCTACTTGTGCTCGAATGACCGGCTGCTCCGCAGCCGGCCGGACTCGACGCCGCTGCCTTGACGCTGGCCGCGGCAACTGGACTTGCAATAACCCAGAGACACTTGGTTCAATGTATGCTCATGTTACCCTACCTTCAGGTTGGTTCTTTACATGCAATCAGTACACGTGGAACTACATTCCCGCAAATGTATCAGATTCCATATGTTGTATCAGTCGCTTGACATTGTTACTCCCCACTAGGGATATGATTGTTCCAAGCACAAATGTTTCCGCACCCATACGGCGCACTCGTGCCACCCAGTTAGACAGCTCATGTGATAGCAACATTAGGGTTCTGAGTCCAGCTGAGTACGTCTCGCTGGCTTAGCCGTCGGCAACGCTCGGAGAATTGGTCAATTGGCTTGCGGATTAGCAAAGGCCATCAACCATACCTCCTCAGCGATAGCACTGCTCAACCAGGAGCAGGCAGAGCTTCGCCATGCCATCCTAGACAATCGAGCAGCTATCGCCTACCTTCTGTTGTTACATCATTTGGGTTGTGAGTCTGTCCATGGCTTGTGTTACTTTAATCTCACAGACAATACCCGTAAAGTACAGAGCCAGCTCACAGACCTCCACACCCTAGTCAAGAACATCAAGGAGGATTCTTCATGGGGGTGGTGGGATTCCTTGTGGTCGTGGCTCCCATGGGGGTGGCTCCAGACAACGCTCAAAGTGATTGCAGGGGTGATCATACTGGGCATAGCAGGATGCTGTTTCATGCAATGTATTCCCTCGCTGCTATCGAGATGCCCCCCGTGGGGGGAACCCCGAAGCGTCGTTCCCATACATCAGCTGATGCCCCTCTTGCGCAGGGTCGCCTGTCAGGTCCATAAATAACAGAAAAAGGGGGATGCGGATTCCGCATGCACAATTGGCATAATGCCTCTGGCAAAGGTTACACCAGCGAAGAAGGTTCCTGGTTACCTTGCCAGCATGGAAATTGGGGGGGGGGGGATTAATAATCATAGGGTTGATTCACCCACATCTGACCTGACCAGCGATTCCGCTGAGAGAAGCAAATCGCTAACCTCCGTTACGTATTAAGCAATTACTGACTCACAGATCAGCCCAAGCTCTAGTGCAAATAGTGGCCATGTTTACCTTGGTGTAAGCCCCGAACAATGGATTTCCCCTGTCAGTGTTTGCCCCAGTTAATTAACTTCCCCAAGAGAGATTTCCCATTAACCCGGGTAAATGGGTGATATGATTTTCTGTCAGATGACGATTCTATCACACGCTGCCTTGAATTCCTATATACGATGATGTCTTTCCCTCAATAAACCACTGGTCTTCGCTCCATCTTGTCTCGTGTCGTTCCTCGACCAGTCTCCTCCGGGACCCTAAGGGCCACTTCATGGCCCCAATCCAACAGGGTGGAAAGGGTTTGAGCTGTTCATGGAACAGAGGTGTCTCATCTGCTTTTTAAATAGTAGGTTCTAAAATCCCTGTCTCCATTTTATTGTGTTTCTGTGAATCCCACCTACTGTATATTGTTTCATATCAGGTCACAATACCTTGTTTTTTCTCTGCGTTAAATTTTTTATATGTTTTCATATACATTTGCCCTAATATGCATATTATTACCTAAGGTATGTAGTTTGTCTTTGTGGCTAGAGCATGCAGGCATTTTAGCTCTCCACATTTCAAAACCCATGCATTGCTTTTATGTACTTTGTTTCAAAATGCCTCATAAACCTTACAAATGTGTGAAATGCTGAGGCGAGTTGCATTCATTTCTTGCAATTGATCTCGAGGCACAAAAATCCTGCTTACATTGGGATTGTCGGATCTAGCATAACGGTTTCCCATCCTCACTTTAAAGCTCCTCATAATGGGCTCCAGTGTTTCTGGCAGGAAAACTTTACAGAAGTTGGTGGTTCTTTTGCTGCAACACCTGTGTCTTTATTACAGGCAGTGGTGAGCTTCAGCAGGTTCGCACCAGTTCACTAGAACCGGTAGCATAAATTCTGGCTGGCCCCGTCCATCCAAGTTTTGAAATAAAGTAGTCCTAATTCGGGTGCAACGCAGGGCTTTCCCCCTGGCCATGCCCACCATACCACGGCCACAGAGTAGGTAGATTTTTTTTTGAATCTCACCACTGATTACAGGTATGTATTTGTCAGACCATTTGTCAGACCAAATAAGATGAGATCCTAGCTTCACAATTAGAAAATGATAAAGCATTTTATTTCCCAAGATGCAATTGTTCGAAACCGCCATATCTGCACAATCAGCTGGCAAATGAAGCCTGTGCTCACTTCCTCATTGACCAATCAAAAAAGAAAAATAAATGAGAAAAAAGGAAAAACTAATTAGCAACTGGTGGAGTGTCTGCAAACAAATTAATTTCACCCCTTAACAGAGATTGGGTTCTAATGACAGGCTCACCGTAACATCTCTTTTAAAACTTTAATGCACTATAATATTTACTGTGAATCTTAATTAGGAAGGAATGGAACTCCGTGAGAAAGTTTTGTCAGTGCTACAGAAATTTTTCTTTTCTTTTCTTAGTCCCATGAGATTCCTTACTTCTTTCTACCTAAATTTAACTTGCACTACATTTCAGAGGCAATTCTAGTGTCAAATTGTGCTTCTTAGCAATCAGAATCATCATCAGCCACTCAAAACACAAGTTCTCAATTGTTTCCATCAACCAAAGTTGAAAGTTAGACCTTTTGTGTGACATGATGGGGAAGAGCCTTAAAATAAATGATGGTACAAGGAGTGGTCTTATGTCAGTGGCTGTGATTCTTCTTGCCCCTTTACATAGGCTTGGCATACACAATTCAGTACTTGTAAGGAATCAGACTCTTGCAATTTTCCACTTGCAGAAAAGGGCACCTGCTGTTTTAATTGTGGGTGGTGGGTGGTGAGGGTTGTTTTTCTGAATGTTTACATAGGTTTTATGTGTTTTAATGTGGATTTTAGCTGGTTTTTTTAGCTGTGAATGTTTTTAAATTGTTTTATATTGTACTAGCAGAGGTTGCCCGGTGTTGCCGGGCTGTTTTAAATTGCGTTGTAAGGTGTTTTTTTTTTGGTAATGTATGTAAAAAAGAGGTTATTCTGTAATTTTTAAAATTTTTTAAAATTTATGCACAATTTGTGTGCGTTGCTGGGCTGTTAGAAACTGTGATCAGCTTTTTTTGGTTAAAAAAGAACAAAGGATGATATAATTTTTTCAAATTGTTTTATTTAACCAAATAATGTTTTAGTTTGTGGGTGTTTTTTAAATAGTTATACCGTAGGTAATAATTTTAAAAATGTGAAAGTACATGTTTTTTACATTCAATGTTTTTAAACTGTGTTTAGATGTTTTGGGTTTTTATTTGAGTTTAAACTCAGCACAGGATTTTAGAAATCTTTTAATTTTTTTGACATATGTTTGTGATTTGTGTAAAATTATGATTTATTGTGATGTTTTTGACTTGTTTTTACTCTTATGGCCTCCAGGTGGGGATGTTGAGTCTTTTTGAGTTGTTTTTACTATTCTGCCCTGCAGGTGGGGCTGCTAGGGGTTTTGCTTTCATTTCACGTGTTTTTTCTCTCCTGGCCTCTGGTTGGGGCTTCTTCCGGTAAGTAGTCTGTTTCTTCATTTCTGTTCTGGTCGTCGTGGAGGGAGGACGTACTGGTGAGTTGTCTGGTTTTTTCTTCTTCTGGGGTTTTTCTTCTTTTTTTTGTGGTTGTGGGCTGGGAGGTGTTTCTGTTTTTTTGTCTTGTTTGGGTTTTACTTTTGTGTAATTGGTTTGTTTTTTTCTGGTTTTGTTTAATTTTTATTTCATTGTTGTTTATTTTTGTAATTAGTTGTTGTTTGTGTAATTTGTGGTTTTTTCATGTTGTAGTTAGGTGTTTTGTTTGTGGTTTTGTGGTATTGTGGAAGTTTTTGTTTGTGTATTTTGTGGTTTATTTCTTTTTGTTTATTAATGGCTTTTTTAATTAATGATTTATTTTTGTTTTATTATTTTTTAATAATTTTGGTGTTTGTTTTTGGTGGTTACTTTAGGTTGAAGAACAGGCTGCCTGTGGGTTTCTCTTTGGAGGCAGTCAGGCTGTTATTCTCCCGGGAAGGTTGCTTAGGTAGGTCGGGGGAGAGGGAGGAGGCAGAGAAGAGCTTTCTGTGCCTAACGATGGTTTTCTCTTCTCTGGTAAGGGACTCGGCAGGCATCGATCCGTAAGGGGTGGGGCTCTTCCTTGTGGATTGCTGGCTGTTGTTTTTGTATTCTGAAATACAAAGGCATCAGCCAGTCATCCGCCAGGGAGGGTGCTTCCCCTGAGGGACTGCTGCCTGTTTTTGGGGGTTTTCCCCACCTCGGTTCAACTTTACTTGAGGCTGGTGGTGGTCTCGCCATGTCTTCGGTGGGGTTGCGTGGAGGAGAGGGAGTCCCTCTTCCCCCCGTTGCTCTGGGAAAGAAGGACGGTGGGTGTCTCGCAGTGGTGTTTTGTGCCTTTTATTTTGTGTGGCTGTGAGGCGCTGAGTCTGCTTGCTGGGGACTTGCACTTCCGTTGCTTTTTGTAAGTTTATTTTTTGTGCGCTGGCTTTCTCAGCGTTCTGCCCGCTCACGGCGCGCAGGACGCTGGGACTTGTAGTTTTGAGTTTGTGGTTTGTGTTCGTGCAGCGTTTTTTTTATGCGGCTTGATTTCAATTGGCCGTGACGCATTTCCCAATGTTCTTTTTGCTCGCGGCTCTCAGCCTGATTGGCTGTGGCGCGGCGCAGCACAAAGGACGTTGGGAATTGAAGTCCTTTTTCTTTGTTTGCATTCGTGGGGCTCCTGCCCCACTGGTGCATTTCTCAAACATTTGTTGACCTCTGGACTGGTTCGGGCAAGTGCAGGAGGCTCGGTACGGGCTAGTGTGGCCGGGTGTGGGAGCCTTTGTCACATTCCAATGATTAACGCTTGGATTTATAGGTATAGATTCTATTTTTTATTTTCCCTTTTCCCTCTTTCCTCTGTTGTTGTTAGCCGCCCTGAGTGGTGTTTCCCACCAGGAGGGCGGGATATAAATTACATAAATAAAATAAATGAAATAAATAAATATTAAAATAGTCAACTGTATGGTTCTTTTTTCTAAAATAAACAAAAGCATAGAACCTCTTTGAACCTCCATAGATCTTACCTCTCCAAGGGCACAAATTTAGCTTTCCTCCTTCAAACCAATGCTCAAATCATTTGCTGCAGTAAAGACAATTTATCTCAGATTAAGTGGTAGTAGTAACACAAGGGTATCCACTGTGGTGTAGTGGATAGAGTGATGAACTAAGAATCAGGAGACTTGGTTTTAGTCTTCATTCAACCATGGGAACTCTCTCCCTCTGCGTGTGTCAAAAACCACTCCTTCAATATCTCATTTACCTTAAAAGCTCTATTCAGGTCTATAAGTTGATTATGACTTGATGGCACATAACACACACAAGACACTAATACAAGGATTCATGGCTGGGTAGGAAAAGTTGTTGAGTACATAATGCTTGCTTCCCTAAAGCTGACTTGGTTTGTTTGCATATGGTGAATTCCACATTAGTTGTGTAATTTGTTGCCCCATTGAGTACTTTACAATGCCCTGCAATATAAATAGATAATCATATGCTGCTGCAGGTAGCACAGATCTGCAGTGTGCTATGTGCGATTTTAAGTGCTGTCTTGGCCAAGCTCTCTTTGAAATAAATGTGTGTTTTGCCTTTCAACAGAGATGTGGGATTGAGCTATAATGAGCAAATTTCCTGCCTCAGTATAATGCTTTATTTACATGATTTTCTGGGGATAGAAATGGATATAGAATCTTCATGTAGCTACAGAATTTAATTGAGAACTAATGGATATCCTAATGACTTTTAAGGATATAAAATAAAAATCTCTCTAAAATAAAGGTGCTACCAAAAAGGAAGAATAGTTAGTACCTCTTGGAAATTTGAAAGGACGAGTCAGGGATGAAAAGGATGCTTTTGAAGGATTAAATATATCAGGATGATTCCTTCATTTATTTTATTTTATTCTGCAGGGTTGATGGGATGGTGTTATCGAAAAATGCTAGTCTGGCTGGGAATTTCACTGTTCAAACAGAAATATAGAAAGCTGCCTTACATGAATCAGGCATTGGTCCATCTGACCTGTACAAGGTTTCAGGCAGGATTCTTTCTGGTCTAATTACTTAATGGATCTGATATTGGTTGGCTTCTAAAGACAGATGAGATAGGTGTGTTCAGGATTGTGCGGTAGCAGGGAATGGCTTCTTGTTGCTGCTTCATGACAGTAAAAAAAACATAATCAGACAAAGGCTAACAGCAAAAATATTTATTTGCGGTTTATAAGTGTTGAACCCACCTATGCTTGCATGTTTCAACTAGTTTTGCAGCCCAAACCAGCTGTTGTACATGGCTCAGTAATTATAGAAATATCTTACTTTCTTATAGGTAATAGCATCACTTGTAAACTTCCAGGGACCTTCTGTTATTACCAGTTGTAAAAAGCCATACTGATTTGTAAACGTATTTGTTATGCTAGCCAACCATTGTG
This sequence comes from Bradypodion pumilum, assembly GCA_035047305.1. NCBI lineage: Eukaryota > Metazoa > Chordata > Lepidosauria > Squamata > Chamaeleonidae > Bradypodion > Bradypodion pumilum. Next base: position 99,306,925 of record JAWDJD010000001.1, read on the forward strand.
TGCCTCTATACCTGATGTGTATAAATTGATGTCATGAAGTCTCACTCTTATGCTTGACAAAGTGGACTTGACCCATGAAAACTAACATTAGAATACATCGGTTAGTCTTTAAGGTGCCACAACGCTTTTTTATTTACTCTCTGATATTTTTGCACAGACTAACATGGCTACCACTTCAAAAAAACTTGAACTAATTCTAGAAAGTAACTTTTAGAGAGACTTTGTAGAGAAGCAACATGTACAGAGAGTGGTGGTAGTGACTGTAAAAGTCTCCAAATGTGTGGAGGTGCTCTGCTTCTAAAGAGGTCTACTGGACATGCCAATTAAACTTTCAATCATTCCTAATATGGGACTGTGGTGGCTTAGTGGTTAAGAAGCTTGCCTTGTTAGCCAGAAAATCAGCAGTCCAAGACCCGAGTACTGCATGACAGAATGAGTGCCCATCTCTGCCCCAGCTCCTGCCAACCTAGCAGTTCTAAAGCAAGAAATTGCAAGTAGATAAAAAGGGACCACTTCAGTGGGAAAAGATCTTAGGGACATGAAAGGAGCCTCATTCAGGCATCCCGAGTGGATTACCTCCAGAAAAAAATTCCTTTCAACCCAGAAAGCACCTTTGTGTGCTTCTGACATGATAAAAACATTACTAATTAGTTGATGCGGATATGGAAATGTTTATTTATATATTTATTTATTGCTCAAATTTCTATGCCGCCCAATCAGGCGAACCCGACTCAGGGCGGCTCACAACAGGATTAAAACATACATATTAAAAACAATTAAAACCCCAACATACCCACCCACCTATTAAAACTAACCACATTAAAACTGCCTGCATTAAAAAGATGGGGAGGCTTCATTTTATAAGCCACCAGGCGGGGGCCACTCTTCCATCCAAGCCCCACACCTGCCCCGCCAACCAGGTTTTTAATTCTCTTCTGAAAGGCATCAGCTCCATCTGCTTCCGCAACTCTACTGGCAGGAGGTTCCACAAGGCTGGTGTGGACACAGAAAAGGCCCTCCTTCGTGTGCCAGAGAGGCGAGCCCCTCTGGCAGATGGAACAATTAGAGAGTCCCTCTGGTCCGCTCTGGTTGGACAGACAGACACTCTTGGGATGATGCGGTCTCTTAGGTATCCTGGCCCAATACCATGTAGGGCTTTAAAGGTCAAAACCAGCACCTTGAATTGCACCCGGAGACAAACTGGTAACCAGTGCAGCTCCCGAAGCAATGGTGAGGCGCGAGCATAACACCCGCACCCCATCACCACCTGGGCTGCTGCATTCTGTAGCCTCCAAATGGTCGTCAAGGGCAGCTCCATGTAGAGCGCATTGCAATAATCTAGCCTGGAGGTCACCAGAGCATGTGTGACCATGAGCAGGGAGTCCTGGTCCAGGAGTGAACGCAACTGACGAATGACGCGAAGCTGTGTGAAAGCCCTCCTGGCCACGGCTGCCACCTGATCTATAAGTAGCAGTCCCGAATCCAGGAGGACCCCTAAGTTGCGTACCGGGTCTGTCTGGGGCAAAGCAGCCCCATCCAAGACCAAAGTTGGCAGCTCCCTGGATAACGCATGCCCCCCCTATCCATAGCCACTCAGTCTTGGAGGGATTCATATTGTATTTTTTATATGTTGTTAACCGCCCTGAGTGATGTTTCTCATCAGGAGGGCAGGATAAAAATTTGTAAATAATAAAAAATAATAATTCAATTGTAGCCCTTTGTCCCCCATCCAGACCCCAACAGCTTCCAGACATCTGGATAGGACATTGACCGCATCAATTATGATAGAAACATTTTATTGCTGCACTTTTGCTTTAATAATGAATTACTTGCCATATTATAATCCAGTTAAATGTGGTGTTCTTTTACAAATCAAGCACGTTGTTAATCAGTTTATTTTAGTTTTCTGTATAGAATTATTCCATCAACATGTTAAGCTGGCAAAAGATTGTGGTATTTTTTGTGTGTGTGTAGTTTCTAAAGTCTGGTAAAATTGTCTTCTCACTTTTTCATTCAACTATACAGATGTAACTCGAAAAATTAGAATATCACGCAAAGGTTCATTCATTTCAGTAATGCATCTTTAAAGGTGAAACAAATATATGAGTTAGGCTCATTACATGCAAAGCGAGATATATCAAGCCTTACTTCGTTATAATTGTGATGATTATGGGGTACAACCCATAGGGAAAATCGCTATATGATGCATGCAATTTTTTCATACAACAAGAAGCCCCGTGGAACAGATTAAAATCATTGTACGAGGTAGCACTGTAATGTGCTTCTGTATCCATGATTCAAAGCATGAGGAAATAGCCTGATATTGCTGCACAATCTCATGCCCACATTGTCATCAAGAAAAAGGATGCCAAGCTTTGCAAAGCAAAGGGCAGCATAAATATTTGCTACACCAGTGTCAGCAGTTAAAGTAGTCTAAGGATATTCTCTTGTTTTTCACATATGTTGAAAAATGGCCATGAAAATTGCTTTGTATTTAGGTGAGAAGTCATTAACTAAGGAAAAAAGGAATCAGATTTCTCTTGTTTAGTGAGCAAAAGAGGGTATCATGTAGACCAGGGGTCCCCAACCTTTCCCGCACAATGGATCGGCTTCATGCCAAACAACCTTTCCACAGATCGGCAAGTAGGGTGGCAGGACTGGACGGTGCAAGTACACAACAAAATACTTAGTTAAACAATGTGGAGGAGGGGCCTGGCCACCCACCTGTCTGCTGTGTCTGAAGCCCACGCCCCTGCCCCACCCACTGAGCAGACCCGGCGGAGCACACCGAGGGCAGAAGACTGCCACCGGGGCTCCCAGTGCCACCCTCCGTGGCCCAGCACTGGTCCGTGGCCTGGTGCTTTGGGACCCCTGATGTAGATCATCTTGACTGCTGCCATTGGTGTTGACAACATTCAGACTGCCTTTTGTAATGTAAAGCTTGGCATTCTTTTTCCTGTCGGTAACATGAACATGACCTTGTGTATTGAATCATAGATACAGAAGCAAAAATATCTGACATTCATAAACTGGAGTTTTTTTAAAAAGAGTTAAATGTTATCTCTCTGTATAATTCAGTTCACATCTAGAATAGATCATATGAAAAGATGGATTAGATTCAAATGAAAGTGGAAGGAAAATTGGTAGAACAACAACAATTTAAGAAATGCAGACTGCAACATATAACTGGCAGAAAACAGCAATGACTTGAAGTGACTAATGATGAAGATTAAAGAAGAATGTGTAAAAGTAGTTGCACAGCAAGATGACAAAAATATGGTTACAGGAGAATTATATAACTTTAATGCTGACAATGAAGAAATCAAAATTGTTAGAGATTTTCTGTACCTTCATTCATTTATCATTCTAAACAGAGAATGCAGAGAAGAAAGCAAAAGAAGACTGACATTTGAAAGGGCAGCGATGAAGAAACTAGAAATATGCTTAGAATAAAAGAGTGCAGTTGAAAACTACAGTCAAGATAATATGGTATTCCCAATTATTACGTAGGCTTGACATTGATGAAAGTAGGCAGGAAAAAAAATTCCCTTTGAAAAATGTTCTAGAAGTGTGTTACAGATATGAAGGACCACCAGAAAGGCAAATAACGTGTATCCAGGTCAAATTGAGCCTAAAATCTCACTAGAAGGTGAAATGACTACATTAAACCTATCAACTTCAGACATGTCATGAGAAGACAAGACTTGCTGCTAAAGACAATAAAGTTAGGAAAACCAGGACACTTAGCATGAGGATTGATTCAATAAAGGCAGCCATGGCTTTCAATTTACAAGTGCTGAGAGCAGAGTTGTTAATGAGTAGACATTTTGGATGTTATCAATTTTTCGCATCATTATAAGTTCGTAGCAACTTGACACGTATCAGCCTAGTTATGTAATTCTGCATAATGTAGCAGGTTTCTGCACTGTTATCATGGCCAAACTAGGCATGGAAAAGCAGACATGTGTATTTTAGTCAGTGGTGGGATTCATTTTTTTTTACTACCTACTCTGTGAGCGTGGTTTGGTGGGCTTGGCCAGGGGGAAAGCCCTGTGTTGCACCCGAATTAGGACTACTTTATTTCAAAACTTGGATGGGCGGCGAATTTCTCCTACCAGTTCTGGCAACTGGGGCGAACCTGTTGAATCCCACCACTGATTTTATTCCTCTGTATAAGAGGATCCGATTGCTCAAGCTATTCTTGGTTTGTTTTTAATGATTTATAGCAAAATCCTATAAGTGTTTACTTTGCTTTTTTAGTGAGGTTTAACTGAGAGATAAACGGATATACAATTACAGTCTTGCAGTGCAATTCTGAGTGACCAAGATAGCCAAGTGTCAGCTAAGCTAACAGCAGGCCAGTTGAATCTGTTCTGAATTCAAACACCCAACCCTGGGGCATACCTGTCAACCTTCCCAGATTGGCCGGGATTTCCCGGTTTTCAGCGCCGATTTGCGCCATTTCCCGCCCCGCACTGCCGAAACCCCGGAATTTGGCAGCGGGGGAAAGGAGGTACTGCACAGCCCTTCTGCGCAGGTCACATACGCATTCTATGCAAGTGTAAAACCCTTCTACGCATGCGTAGAAGGCGACCTGTGCAGAACCGTTCTGTGCAGGTCCCGGATTGGCTGGAGCTGCGGTTGACAGGTATGCCCTGGGGATGTTGCAAAATACTTAGGCATATGCTCTACAGTGGTGTAACTTTATCCCAGCATTGTGGCTTTGCTGCTCAGTTGAAGGATGTTTTGATGTAACGTTACTAAGCCCGTTCCTCATTATGCTCCTTCTCCACCACCTTTCTGAGTCATTTCCCGTAGCCAACAGAGCAATTCTGCTGGCAGATTTCTGAAATCAGGTATTGTAAGACATTTCTGCTCCCGCTGCCTACAGAAGGGTCATGTAAACCTTCACTCTCCTACAATTGGTGCCTCCTTTGGGTTAGGATTGCATAGTTCTTTATCTCTTTAAAATATTTTTTCATAATCCCTTTTTTTCATAGTGGATATTATAATCTATTGGCTTCTGGTACTATTAGGTAATTATGGTTATTCATCTTAGGTAACGGAGTATGGACATAAAAACAGCAACAGCACAGAAACGTGAAGAGATCAGCCAAGTCAAAGCCTGGGCCCATCCCTTTGGTTTTTTAGATTTAGCTATATACAAAATAGTATTTAACATGATAAAATTACTCTAGAAGCTTTTAAAGTAGAAAAAAAGTATCTTTACTTACTGTTACCATTTGAACTTACAGTCAGAAATAAAAATAGAGAAATCGAGTTTTGAGTACATGGAGAGATCACATGTATCGGGGTCACTTCCACCTGTCAGTAGGCTCCGCTCCCTCTCCGCTAGAGGTTTGGCAGACCATGGCACAGGTAGAGGACCTGATTTGGCTAGCATGGCTGGAAGGGTGGCTTCCTCAAGGCTTGGCTGAGGAAGACTTGGGTCCAGATAATTCATAGGTCTGTAGAGAAATGGTGATCCAGGACAAACTACGCAGGGGAAATTGAGCTGCAAAGACCCCTGGGATGGAAAGCCACTTTCCCATACAAAAAACACCCTTATCTTGCTGTATGGGGAACTTTTAGCCTTGGCGGTGTGAAAGGTGTGTGGGAGTAATTCTGTTACCTCGCTGCCTCCGAGATGCTGGGCGAAGTTTCTTCTCCTGGCCAACAGACTCCACGAAGTTGATACAAAATCACTACAATTCTCCTTCCAGGAATAAGGCCTTATTGTTAAAGTCCCCCTTCCCCCAATTTGCTCTGTTGGCAACAGGAGCAAGCAGGAGTAAGCTTGACAAACCAAGTCCTTTTATGGTTTTTATTGTAACAGTATCAAAAGTCCAATGAATGCAGAATATAGAAAAATAACTGACTAAACTAAGAATAAAGCTGAAACATTTTTAAAATGAAAGAAATGAAATAAAAAGCTATAAGCTAACACTTGGCTAGAGTATATCGCGGCGGTTTTCCCCGCCCCATATGAAATGGTACAGATCCGGACCCGTCAAAGTGACAAGCGATACAGTTCCTTGTAGCATTGGAGAAAGGACTCCTCGGACTCCTAGCTAAAGAAATTAGGTAGGTTTTTATACCTTTTTGTGTGAGAACATCTCCCAGAAATGTCTTAATTAGCTACTCAAAATGACAGTTCTGTGCATACTTAGGGATAGCAGGTGGCTGACTATCAGTGTACTTATCTCAGTACAGGTATCTGAGATTGGACCATCTCTTGGAACTGTTCCCAGGAGCATGGCCTTGGGAAAAGTACAAGAGGTGGTTTCCCAGAAACTGGGTAAAATAGTGGAGTTTGCTTTCTAAGATGGCTTCAGTTAGGCTAAGTGGAAAAAATGACAGAGAGAAAATAAAAGCAGCACTAGCATCTCTAAGTAAATTCCTATTAAACTAACAGGTGATTAACATAAAATAATGTCATCCCACAGGGAATCCCGACAACATGTTTGTTACTTGTTTGGAGAGAAAGAAAAAAGCTACTGTATTATTATTATTATTATTATTATTATTATTATTATTATTATTATTATTATTATTATTATTATTATTATTATTATTATTATTATTATTATTATTATTATTATTATTATTATTATTATTATTATTATTATTATTATTATTATTAATATTCTTTGCTTAATGGTCTTAAAGAGTTCTTGTTCTTTACCCAATCAGCGCAATACTTTTACGTTAGTCACATAGTCAACCCATTATATTCTTAGCAGCTGTCTGTAGATCCACATTTCAAAAGCTTTGATTCTCTTTTCAGATGCTTTCATCAATGTCCAAGTTTGGACTCCATATAGCAACAATGGGAATACATAACATTTCCATACCTGTCAAGTTTTGGATTTGGAAATAAGGAAAATTTCCTGGCAAATAAGGGATACTTGACAGCTATGCTTATCCTATGCTGCCCTCCAATGGCAGCAATAGGGCACTGCAGTCTAATTAATAAGGAATGGCAATGGGAAAGAGGATAAAATAAGGGCTTTTCCCGGCCAGTAAGGGATACTTGACAGCTATGAACATTTCACTGTTCAGATATTTGTAGCGAGAGTTAGATCTCTACTGCATAACAAATGTTGCATTTTTATGAAGGTGGATCTTCTTCTATTTGTATTTTAATCTGTACCTCAGGATCCCAATCCTCCCATTGATACCCAGTGTTAATGCATGGGAAATTGTTATTATCCCAACAGGTACAATTAAACCTGGTTTTGGTAATCCAGCTATTAAGAAATAAACCTTCTCTTAATTATATAAATCTCATTTTGGTTTATGTTTCTTCACCTTTACTTATTGTATGCTTCAGGAGGCCTGATTTAGAATAAACCCATCTAAAACAAGCTAATTTGACTGGGCTAAATGAGTTCATTTGGCTGCATTCTTAGCTCCAAACCTTGATGTGCTCTCAATGGCGTCATCTGAGACGTTAGACAATGAGATGCTCTCAGGCATGCAACTGATGAATATTAAAACATATCATGTTTGAAAAATATGCAGAGAAATACATGTGGTGAAGGATACTGTATAAACTGTACAAAGAATAAGACACTACTGTCAGTGTGATTGATACAAGCTGGCTGAAAATAGCCTAGCTGAAAGAGAACCGCATGTGTGCAGAAAATGCTCTATGGCATTGTTCAAAAGCATCAAATAGCCCAATGCCTCAAAAACTAATCTGGTATTTACCTAATTTATTTATTTATTTATTTCCTTCCTTCCTTCCAGGGTTCTCAACCATCATGTCCTCCTGCAGGATGCCAAAAGTTGTAAGGAGCTGAAGCTATTAATTCCACTTCCCCTTTTCCTGTTTCTTTTCATGTGACCGTAGGCAAAATCCTATTGCTTGGTGTATTGAATTACACTCAAGTAGACCCAGTGACTCATTGAGAATTTAGTGACTTAACGCCTCCCTATGTTCCATTAATTCAAATGGACCCATTCTAACTGTGACTTACTTTAGCATAGGTAGGGTGTAACTACAAAGCAAGGGGAATATGAAATCACTCACATCCACTTGCTGTAAACTTGCACCAGGGAACCTGCATTTCCTCATATCTCTTTGTAGTGACTGGCCATACAGCTGCAGAGGAGGACAGCATTGTTTGCAGCTTGTTTGTAGTTCTATTTTTGTGGCATTACAAAAGAAATGTCTAGTAAGCTTTAATAAGGCAACCCATCTTCATTTTGTCATCTTGTTATAGATATATTTTAATTTAGTCTGGCCGGACATCCCGCTACGGTAATGGAGTAGACTGTACAGCCAGCAACTCATTGCTGAGTGTCCAGCGGTGGTTAACTAACCTGACTCCTTAAAGGGGCCAAAGACTACAGGCGGATGAGCCCCTTTAGGTCAGTAGTGGGCATCAGCAGGTTCGCACCAGTTCGCCAGGACCGGTAGCAGAAATTCTGGCTGGCCCCACCCATCCAAGTTTTGAAATAAAGTAGTCCTAATTTGGATGCAACGCAGGGCTTTCCCCCTGGCCACGCCCACCATACCACGCCCACAGTGTGGTAGTACATTTTTTTTGGTGCCCACCACTGCTTTAGGTGGGGTGATGGTCCCCCTCAGTGGAGGAAATGGCACTGGAAACCATCATATTGGGCCCAATGACAAAATGAGCAGAGGAGGAACTCTGATTCCCAACAGTCATGGAGGCGCAAGAGGCCATGCCAGGTGGACTGGCTGTGAAGACACACCTTGTCTATATCCTCAAGGCTGTGGCGGTCCATTGCAGTCCCAGTGTTAAATCATGCATGTCTAGCTTCATGTTTTGATGGCTCCGAGGTCATAATGTATGGGGCACTTCATCGCAAGATGGGATCCACCTTAAACAAAATCACACCAGTGACATTTTTCCTGCTTCAGGGGGAAAATGCATTCTCGGATATGAGTTATAAGAGTTGCAGTTGACAATTTTAATTTGTAGATGGACAGATTTGCTCTCCATTCTTAACCCTTTTTTGGGGTGATAACGGGAGTCTTGTTGACTGAGAAAGGAGAAGTGGTAAATTTGTGCAAAAACCATCAATTGTGGGTGTGTGTGGAGACTCTGATCTGATTTGCATTTCCTTTTCCATCATATACAGTGTTCAGAGGGGAAAAAGTGAATGAACCCATCCCAATCCTATAGCATATCCCACATTTTTTTAATCAATGTGATCACTCCCTAAGTCACAGGTAGAGAAGGGCCTTTTGAATCAATGGAACCAGTAGAGAAATTGACTCACCAAAATATCATTGAATCAGTGGGGCTATACTAGTGTGATTTTCTGCACTAAGTAAAAGAATACTGGCCATTTATTCCATGGTGATTGAGGATGCTTAGCCATACAGATAGCTCCGTGAGCTGAATATTTGGCTATGAAGATAGAGTTTGGCAGTTTCATTTTCCATTGTGTCTCCAGTGAGAAGATCCAACCTATGTTGTGTTGGACAACTTGCATAGTCCTGGAATGCCCTCAGAAGAAAGGAATGGTAAACAATTTCTCACTGTGTATTTTCGTGTCAGAGATTATTCTAGTTGAAAGGATTTTTGCAGGGGACGCCTGAATGAGGCTACTTTCATGTCCCCTATCGTGCAGCTCTCAGGGAATTGAACCCTGTCCTTTCAGTCTCCAAGCACAGTGCTTTTACCCACTGAGCCACCGGGGAACTGCAATTTCTAAGTACCCCATGCTTTGGAAACCCTGCCAATGGTTGACATCAGTTAGAATCATCTTGATGATACATAATTATCGGGCTATTTTGGAGGATCTTCCATTAGTTTTTAAGAAACACTGTTGCACTTCAGCAAATCCTGGGGCATGTTTTTCAGTGCCCTCATGGTTGTACTGCATGACAGAGTGAGTTCGTGTCTCTCTCCTAGCTCCTTTCAACCTAGCAGTTCAAAAGCAAGAAATTGCAAGTAGATAAATAGGGACCACTTCGGTGGGAAGGTAAACAGTGTTCCATGCACTCCGGTGTTGAGGCATGGAAACGTCTGCAGAAGCAGACAGCGCTAGCTCTTTGGCTATAAACAGAGATAAGCACTGAACTCTAGAGTGGGATATGACTGGCTTTCGAGCAAGGGTGACCTTTACCTTTACCATGGTTGTTAAATTTATGTGAACACTCAACAGATGAGTTCACTATTCAAAAGAGTAATGTACTGTATGACAGAAGGAATAATATTTATGTATATAAATTGCATTGAGCTCTTAGTTTTTATATTGACCATTTATTTGCATAAAGGGGCTATTTGTTGACCATATTGGATTGCTGTTGTGAATTACCCCTTTGTTGTCTCTGCAACAATAGGAAGTCAGGAGAGAGTTATTATTTGATGTTTAGTTTCCTTATGCTGGCGATTCTAACATCTAAGCATATGCATTTAGTACCAGCTGTAAAAGTAACACATTAAAATTAAAAGCTATGCTCAGTGGAACATTGACTCTGAGCCATCTCCATAGTTAGGCATGAATGAAAAGAAATTATTCAACAGCGCACCCACTTAGGGGTTTCTTGTGCAAGTGTGTCGCACCACCAGGCATGTTAATAAAGAAATGCTTTTCTGAAATTAACAGACAGCCTCTATTTCTGTTTCTTCTTTATAAGTTTAGAAATACAAAAGAGCTCGTACCGCTGTGGTGCCATCCATGAAATGTTGACTGATTCAATCATTTTCTGTGTTTCTAATAACTTTTTAATCCATAATGAATGAAGTAATAAACTTGGCTTCCTTTCTATTTCCATTATTTTATAACCATGTTGCCTTGTTAAACTTGCTTCTATCTGCAAGCTCTCTCTTTTAAGTGTCTTTCCATTAGAGAAGGCAGGATATGTTGCCATGCTTGTATATTATGTCATGCTTGTACAAAACAGCAAAAAAGACAAAAAAATGTTGTGGTACCTTAAAGACTAACTCCTGTATTTAAATGTGAGCTTTCGTGGATCAAATCCTCTTCATCAGACATTATACAGTATTTTCTACACATTGTACGTGAATGGTAAAAATGCATTTGATTGAAATTGTATTGTATATAAATATACAGTAATACTGTTCCACATAAAGTTTGTATAAAATATTGTGTACTAATAGATGTGAACACAGAGATGAAATTACAAAGGGTGACTATCAGGGAAGGATTTTAGACAACTGTCAAGAAAGATTTCTTGAGCTTGATGGAAACAAAATACTTTATGGCTCCTTTCCAACATTTTTGAGTTCTCGTGTTAAAATGGAATTTAACTGGTTTTGTTATAACCAATACAATCTCATTATTTACATATGAGGTTTAGTGTTCATGTCCTCGTTTATGCATAAACATAGAAGTTGTTGAATTGACTTTTAACATTCCTTCATTGACACTTGGAGATGGTTGTGGGAAATAAAATACTAATATGCTGTGAGAAAAGAGTAATGCTGATGGGCCATCCTTCCCACTAACACAATATTGAAAATCAGATTTAATTAGAATAAAAATAAAGGGGATGCAAGATTATTACTGGAAAAATATAGGGTTTCCTAATTTGTCACAAATATTGCAATTCATATGTTTCCCTATGCTTGCAATTCTGACATCTAGGCAGAAAAGGACCCATGTCATTGGCCCTAGCTTACATGCCCTTGTCTGTTAATATGGAAGTGGATTCTATATGGCTCATACGTGTGTGTGTGATTTTATGGGAAGATCTGTGATTTTGTCCCAATCTCTCAGACTAAAGGCTTTCATTTTATCCTATATATGACATGAACTATGAAGCTAAGGATCTTCTCCCCTACTCCCTCAGACTTCACATTTATCTCTGCTGCAATATTTGGAATTCTGGTTATACATCATGGTTCATGATAACTTTCTCATTCATTGTTGAGACCAGCAATTCAGCTACTGTTCTTGGCCTGTAGTAAAGAGATTTCCAGCTTTTAAACAAAAGCTGACTTAGAGAACATATTTACTCTGATTTCTGCATTCATAAACACTTAAGCCTCTCTGGCTTTCATGAGCTATGCTGTAGGTCCTGAGACTTAGGATGGGTAGAATGAGTGGTGCTGAAATAAAAGATAGACCTGGTATAATTTGCCTTGATGTATGCTTTGATAATAAAAGTTATTCTCTATAACTACAAGTTGAAGTCAAATTATTGTAGCTTGTTCCTGCTGTTTGCAAAGCTACCTCTAGTTTCTCTTAGATCACTAGGGATTTCCTTGACACATATTTACTCCTTAACTTCATACTGCAAATCAAGCCTTCTCATGCACTCTGTGGTTGTTCTCTCAGAAGGTGTTGGAGTCTTTATCTATGATGTGCATATTCCAATATGTAGGTATGTATATTTATGAATTTAACTAATTTTATCACCTTGTTCTCTAGATATTAACTGCATCTGTGCAGTAGGGTGGTCCAAAAATTTTTTTCCCCCATTTTTGGGGGGCCACCTCATAGTTTTGTTACATGTACCTACTGTATTGACTTTGTGAAATTTCAGCTTTCTAGCTTTAGCGTAAGGCGCAGTGCCATATCAATTTTCTTTCATATGACATGAATTTTTAATATATATATATATATATATATATATATATATATATATATATATATATATATATATATATATATATATATATATATATATATATATATATATATATATATATATATATATATATATATAAAGAAAAATGATCCAAACACATAGATCCAACACTATTCTAAGGACACCTTATGGACTGGGACAGGGGTCATGGCTAACTCCTAATTTTTTTAAAATGTGTGCACTAGTCATGAGCCATTTTCTTAATTTAATTTGTTCCTTGTTTATATACAACGAACTGGCCAGAAGAGGGAAGAATCCCCTTGTGTCCATTTATGCTCAGTTACATTACTCTTTTTACATGGAGAGACTCAGTTGCTCATGGAGACTTTCCATATGATTTGAAATGGAACTTTGCTTTTCTACATTTCCAATTCTCATGGAGAACTTTTACATAGATTCTTTCTTGTAGAATGTGATGGAAATGATGGTACATAAGAACGTAAGAACAGCCTTGCTGGAACAGGCCACAGCCCATCTAGTCCAGCATTCTGTTTCACACAGTGGCTCACCATTTGCTTCAGGGTATTCCCAAGCAGATGCCTTCACCTCCTTAGGATCCCCTGGAAACGGCATTGAGAGATATCCTGCCTATCTCTCCAACCCGGAGGTTGTCCTTAGGTATCCATAATTATAACCATTGATACCCTTGTCCTCCATGAACTTGTCTAATCCTTTCTTAAAGCTGTCAAGACTTGGTAGAAGGGAATTTATTATTATTATTATTATTATTATTATTATTATTATTATTATTATTATTATTATTATTATTATTATTATTATTATTATTATTATTATTATTATTATTTCAAATTTATATGGGATGGGCTGGAAATGTTCTCACAAGTTTACTATGGACACTTTGAAAGCAACTGAATATGGCTATATAGGAGAGATTCTCAACCTGCAGACCGCGGGCTGGATGCAGCCTGCAGCAGCATTTCATGTGCCCCCCCCACTGCCTCCACCACACCAGGAAGTGCCATGTGGTGGAGGAAGGGCAAAATGGCCATCCAGCCCCCAAAGCTGCCTAAGGGAGTGTGACCCGCCCCCAGCTTAAAAAGGTTGAGAACTCCTGTTATATAGAAACTTCTTACACTACATATAAAGGAGAACAGTAGACTAGCTTTAGTCTCAGTATCTAGCTTTCTATTTGAACATTATTTTTTGTTTTAGTTATTTAAGTTTCTAAGTGTCATGCTGAAAGGAAAGGAAAGATTCAAATATTATAGCCACATTATAGCCTTTGCTGCTTGATATGCTACTTAGCATGGGAGGATCTAAGTCTGAGTAAGTATACCCTACTCTGATGAGCTGCATTTTAATTCGTGTGCAATTTATGATTTTAATTCAAAGCTTCATTAAACAGAAGAGGTCATGCAAATGTGCCTAAATGTCTACCCAGTTGGAGCTAGTAGCAAGTGAGTCTGAAGAAAGTTCTACAGTTTGGGAGCCACAATCCAAAAGGCTTTATATCAGTGATGGCAAATCTTTTAGAGGCCAAGTGCCCAAGGAGGAGGAGGTGACACATGGGCAGACATCGCGAGTGCTCACACACCCACGTGACATCGCCGGCATGCCTCTGGTGAAGTCATGTACGTGCATTTGCACCTCCTAGAAGGTGTGCGTGGGGGTGTTTGCTTGCCTCCCCTTCCCTGCTACAGCCTCCAGGTGAGATTTCAGTCTCCCATTTGGTGGAGGGAGAGGGGTGGGTGGGGAAGCAGCACTGCCTGGCAGGGGGGGGGGGCTTCCCCTTGATGGCACTTGTGCCAGCAGAGAGGCCTCTGCATGCCACTTATGGCACAAGTGCCATAGGTTCCCCAACACTGCCCTATATCTTGTAATTGTCAGCCTAACCAGTATTAATAGTGAGCATTCAAAAAAGATTCCCAAAGCATTAACTCGATATAATAATATAATAATAAGACATAAAACCTAAAGTTAAAATCATTAAAACCCTCAAATGTCCTCTACCTCCAGTTGCCCATCCAAACTAGCTAAAACTAAGACAAAAAAGCTAAACCACCCCTGACGGCCCTTATATCAACCAACAGGGTGGGGTGCTGCTCTCTGTCAATATTTCCCCCCAATGTGTAGCTGTTTTTTCATGTGTGAGTTTTGTGTTGTTAGCCTCCAGAGAGGGAAAATCTCCTAGATGGGTGGGGTATAAATATAATAATTAAATAATAAATAAATGATTGTGTAATTAGTTATCTTCTGGTTTTTTTTGTTGGTAGTGAGGAAGCAAAGCAAAGAAACACTTTTTAGGGAAGGTGTTGGAGAAGGCAGTGGCACATCAGTTGCAGGGGGTACTGGATGAAGTGGATTATTTGGACCCTTTTCAGTTAGGATTCAGGCCCGGATATGGTACCGAGATGGCATTGGTCGCACTGATGGATGATCTCTGGCGGGAGCGGGACAGTGGTCATCTGTCCATCCTTGCTCTTCTTGACCTCTCAGTGGCCTTCGATACCATTGACCATAGTATCCTTTTGGAACGGCTCTGAGGATTGGGGATCCAGGGCACTGTGTGGTCCTGGTTTTCCTCATTTCAGAGGGGTTGGACCCATTCGGTGTGGTTGGAGAGTGAGAGGTCCAGCCCTAGGCCCCTTCATTATGGGGTGCCTCAGGGTTCGGTGCTCTCTCCTCTTCTATTTAACATCTACATGAAGCCGCTGGGTGAGATCTTTCATTCCCATGGGGTGAGATACCATCAGTACGTGGATGACACTCAGTTCTTCATCTCGACCCGTGGGGACCCTAGTGATGCTGTCAAAGTCCTTTCCAGGTGCCTGGAAGCTGTTGGGGTCTCTGGATGGGGGCCAACAGGTTACAACTGAATCCCAGCAAGACTGAGTGGCTATGGATAAGGGGCCCTGCGTTATCCCGGGAGCTACCATCTTTGGTTCTGGATGGGGCTATTTTGCCCCAGACAGATCTGGTGCGCAACTTGGGGGTCCTTCTGGTTTTGCGGCTGCTGCTAGAAGAACAGGTGGCAGCTGTGGCCAGGAGGGCTTTCACCCAATTTCGGGTGATTCGCCAGTTGCACTTGCTCCTGGACTGGGACTCCTTGCTCATGATCACTCACGCTCTGGTGACCTCCAGACTAGATTATTGCAATGCGCTCTACATGGGACTGCCCTTGACAACCATTCGGAGGCTACAGCTGGTCCAGAATGCGGCAGCCTGGGTGGTGATGGGGTGTGGCCGTAATGCTCATGCCTCACCACTGCTTCGGGAGCTGCACTGGTTGCCAGTTTGTCTCCGGGTACAATTCAAGGTGCTGGTTTTGACCTTTATAGCCCTATATGGTAGTGGGCCAGGATACTTAAGAGACCGAATCACCCTAAGGATGTCTGTCCATCCAACCAGAGCAGACCGGAGGGGCTCTCTAATTGTGCCATCAGCCAGAGGGGCTCAGCTCTCTGGCACAAGGAGGAGGGCCTTCTCCGTGTTTGCACTCACCCTCTGGAATCTCCTGCCAACAGAGCTACGTCTCCAGATGGAATTGCTGCCTTTCAGAAAAGAACTCAAAAACTGGCTGGCGGGCCAAGTGTGGGACACAGGTGGAAGGGTAACCTCCATTGGGTGGCTGGTACAGAAGAGAATTCCTTCCCCCAGGATGGCTTCAGTTCCTGCAGCCTTTTTTAGGGGTGGGTAGTTTTAATTAATTTTAACATGTTTTTATTTGTGATTGTAAACTGCCCTGAGTCGGCCTTGGCCAAGTGGGCTGTGTATAAATCTAACAATTAAATTAAATTAAATTTTCAATCCAGCAATTTCAGGGTTCTGGAAAAACCACTCGCATGCCCTTTCATATTGTCCCAAGAGAAAAAGTCCCCATCTCTAGGGGGAAGTCATACAAATGAAGGTGAGCAAAACATCCTCTGTGTTTTGCATATTTAAAAAATGTTGAGTGCAGGAAAGATGGAAAGATATAAAGAGTTCTCATTTTCCTCCCTCAGGGTGCCAGCTTGCTAGTGGTAACCTCGTGACATGCTGATGTCATCTTCACAAAGCTGTTACTTCTGAAGAGCTAGAATTTCTCAGATTTTTTACCATCTGAGGGAAAAGGTGGAAGGGAGAAATGTGTTTGAAATGAGAAAAAATGCTAAAGTGCCTGTGTTTTACCATAAAGCCTTTGTAAAAAGGTTATTAACTTCAAAAGAAGCTAAATTTATCATAATGTTCTCTCCTCCCAATGTGATTCTGAAAGAGAACACTTGCTGGGATTGTCTGAGCCATCAAGGGCTTCTGGAAGGGTGTCCAAATTCTGGGCTCCCATTGCTACGTGCCTACTGATTTCTAAGACTTGGCAGGAAGAAGGTGAAATGTACTCTTTGGTTGCTGATGGGATTCAAAAGCTGAAGTGTAATTATTATGCAGGTTCCTTATTCATAGGGAAAAGGGAAGTGATTTCACTTTTAATCACCACACCAAGCAAACTTTTTTGAACAGGAGCAAAATCTTCGTTTAAGACAGGGGTGCCCAAACTATGGCCCAGGGGTCAGATCCGGCCCACAACCTCAATTCAATCAGCCTGTGACACCCTCGTCTCTCCTGGAAGCACCCTCGTCTCTCCCGGAAGCGGAAGTAAAATGTGCCCATATGGGTGTGTTTTAGTTCCGCTTCTGGGAGTGACAAGGGTGTTGCGGGCTGGATTAATTGGTGTCATGGGCTGGATCTGCCCCCTGGGCCATAGTGACCAGCCCCCTGAATCACATGACTGGCTCATGGCCCAAAAAGTTGAGGCACCCCAGTTTAAGTGCTCACCTCTCCCCTTTTCTCATTTACAATTCTCTCCTCTAGTATGAAGGTTATACTGTAAAATTGGGAAGAAAAGCTAAGTAGCAAAAGAATTAGCAATAGAATTAGCAAAACATTGTTTTTCTAATTCTATATTGATAGTTAAGTAACTATCAATATAGAATTAGAAAAACAATGTTTTGCCAGGGCTGACTGTCAGTAACTAGTAAATTAGTAGAGGGATACGAATGTGTGATCCTCCAAATGGTGTGTGTGTGTGTGTGGTTTTTTATTTTTATTTTTGCAAAACTTGGCAAAACTACTTTTTTGGGCTGCAGCTCCCAGAATTTCCCAACCACCATTTCCCAGCTGGCTGGGGTATTCTGAAAGGTGTGGCCCCAAAACTATTTTTACACAGCTTTATTTCTTAGATTGCAAAGTCTTGTCAGTTTAAGTTGCCAAAGCCCACAGTGGTGGACATAATCTAACACTGGGTGGAAGGCCACATGTTTCATTCAGACCTGTGGGATGAAGACTTCCCCCACCTCCCAATTTGCAGTCCCTAACATTACAGAATAGGAAATTATGCCAAGAACATGAAAGCCCTTCTGCTGCCAAAAGTTTGGATGTAGTAGTAGTGGTTCCAATTAAGGTACTTCATTGTGGGATCCTAACATTCATGGGAAATTTTTACTATTTTGTATATTTATCAAAGATTGTTGTTAGCATCAAAGAGTGATCTGTTAATATATGTGTCTTTATATTAAAATATTTATTTGAGATTAACATGAAATTCAGGTACACGTACGCTGTTTTAACAAAAACAGTGGGGAGAGCATTGCAAAATGAAATACTACTAATAATTAGGTAAAGGTAAAGTTAAAGTCTCCTTTGCATGAAACCCAGTCATATCTGACTCCAGGGTTCAGTGCTTATCTCTGTTTATAGCTGAAGAGCCAGCCCTGTCTGCATCTGCAGACGTTTCCGTGGACATGTGGCAGGCATGTCCTTCCCACCAAAGTGGTACCTATTTAATAAGAGAAAGTACTTTTTCATCCAGAGGCTTACTGGTCTATGGAACTCCCTGCCAGAAGAAGTGGTGACAGCTGTCAGTCTTGACAGCTTTAAGAAAGGATTAGACAAGTTCATGGAGGACAAGAGTATCAATGGCTATAATTATGGATACTTAAGGACAACCTCCGAGTTGGAGAGATAGGCAGGATATCTCTCAATATCATTTCCAGGGAATCCTAAGCAGGTGAAGGCATCTGCTTGGGAATACCCTGAAGGAAATGGTGAGCCACTGTGTGAGACAGAATGCTGGACTGGATGGGCTGTGGCCTGTTCCAGCAAGGCTGTTCTTATGTTCTTATTTATCTACTTGCAATTTCTTGCTTTCAAACTGCTAAGTTGGCAATAGCTGGGACAGAGATGGGAGCTCACTCCGTTGTGCAGTACTTGGGTCTCAAACTGCTGATGCTGCCTTCCAGTCAGTGTCTTAACCACTTGAGCCAATTATGTACCATTTCAGCTTATGGTGATCCTTGTCATGGTTTTCTAGGTGTAAAGAACTCAGGAGTGGTTTATCATTCCTTTCTTCTGCTAGTACTCTAGGACTGTATATTTTGGGCAAGGCTAGAGAAACTGGTAGTTGTTCAATGTGGCACAGTAGGGAATTGAACTTCTATTCCCTTCAGTTCACTAAACTATGTTGTTCAGTTGCACAGTCGAGTCCAACCCTTTGCGACCCCATGGACTACTCCACACTAGGCTCCTCTGTCATCTGCCATTTTCCAGAGTCTACCCAGATCTACACCCACTGCATCAACAATGCCATCTAGCCATCTCATCCTCTGCCTCCTCCTTCTCCTTTTGCCATCGATCTTCCCCAGCATCAGGGCCTTCTCCAGTGAGTCCTCTCTTCTCATTTGGTGGCCAACGTACTTGAGCTTCAGCTTCAGTATTTGTCCTTCCAAGGAGCCGTCAGGGTTGATTTCCTTTAGGATTGACTGATTTGATCTCCTTGCAGTCCAGGGGACTCTCAAGAGTGTACTACTGGGAAGACCATTGCTTTGACTATGTGGACTTTGGTTGGCAGGGTGATGTCTCTACATTTTATTATGCTGCCTAGGTTTGCCATAGCTTGCCTCCCAAGGAGTAAGCGTCTTTTTATTTCATGGCTGCAGTCATCATTTGCATTGATCTTAGATCCTAAGAAGGTATAGCCTGTCATTGCTTTCATTTCTTCCCCTTCTATTTGCTAAGGAGTGATGAGACTGGATGGCATGATCTTGGTTTTTTTTTAATGTTGAGTTTCAGGCCGGCTTTTGCACTCTCCTCTTTCACCCTCATCAAGAGGCTCTTTAGGTCTTCTTTACTTTCTACCATTAGGGTAGTGTCAACTGCATATCTCAGGTTGTTGATAGTTCTCCCAGCAATTCACTGAACTATCCAGCCATCTAAATAACAAAGACTGTGATGCCATCAAGAAATTTCTGACTTATGACAATCCTTTCCAGGGTTTTCTAGGTAGGGAATACTCAGAAATGGTTAACCATTCTTTTCTTCTGGAGACACCCTGGGACTGTGCAATTTGCACATGGCTACATGGGCGGCTTTTCTTTAAGGAACACAGTGTTGAATCAAACTCCCAACCTCTGGCTCCACAACCAGAGACTAAACCACTGAGCTATCCAGTCATCTTGTGGCCATCTAAAGAGCATAATATATCAATCCAGATATACTTCAATCCCATTGAACCCATTGAATTCAATGTCCTAAATCCAATTGATAGAGCCAAATAGAGTATGCTCATTGAATTAATGGGAATGTAGTATATCAAGTTCCACGGATTCAGCTGGGCTGCTATAGTTGGACTTCATGAACTGGATATAGGCTATTAGGACTTACTTCTGAGTAGACATGTATACAGCTCTATTGCACATTTGCCTAACGAAGTGGACTGTGCAGAGTGAAAATAGTGAAATTATCTCAGCACTAATTCCATGCTGCAATTAGTTTCATGGGAAGTGTATTTGGACTATACCCTAAAAGTCATCTGAGCACTGGGAGTATCCGCACATCAGCCTGACTCATTGTTTTTTTTTCCAGGTGAAAAATAAGTCAAAGTTAATTAGCATATAGCAGATACTTATTGTTAAGCGAGTACTTGTCCCCTCCTGCCGGGATTCGAGTTAAACAGGATGATTGATAAATTGTTATATTCATGCTGTGTCATTCATTGATATAATCATGCTTTTTGTAAATATTTAGTCAAGAGAGCCATCCAGCTGTTCCCAGCTAGGTTTCATCTTCTGTCAGCCACTGCTGATTTATTTCTTGTGCTTCTTAAACACTGAATAAGCTCACATTTTTATGAACCTCTAAATGATTATAATAATAAATGGCAAGAGAGGGTGGCTTTAGCAGGTGCTGGAGAAGTAATTGCTTGGGCGTATATCCAAAATAAAAGAATCCAGAAATTGGGGATGTGACAGAGTCTCTTGATGTTGGAAAAGACAAGTGGTTAACAGGTCTGAGAATACCAGCATGTCTTGCACAATCATATTTGTCCCCCTGAAGAGATTGTCTGCTGAGACACATGGCTGTCTGGGTTATTTTTTCAGTTCATATTACATAATCAGGTCAACTGATTCATCCACCACAAGCCATAAAACATGAGTTTGCATGTTACCAGTCAACTCAGCTCAGATGAATAAGGCTTGTGTAGTGATGAGTGGTTTATTTTTAGATGAGAATAGACATCTGCTACGTGTACAGTAAAACCCCGACTAACAAATGCCTTGAGTTACATAAAATTTGACTTACATAATGATTTTGTGCTAAAGCAATGTCTCGATTTACACTATTTCCTATGGGACTGCAGTAGCTCAAGTGCCTAAGACGCTGACTGGGAGGTGGTTCGATTCCCGAGTACTACAGGACGGAATGAGCTCCCATCTTTGTCCCAGCTCCTGCCAACCTAGCAGTTCGAAAGCAAGAAATTGCAAGTAGATAAATAGGGACCACTTCAGTGGGAAGGTAACGGCGTTCCATGTGCTTCAGTGTCTAGTCATGCCTGCCACATGACCACAAAAATGTCTGCAGCAGCAGACAGCGCTGGCTCTTCGGATTTGAAACAGATGAGCACTGTACCCTAGAGTTGCATACGACGGGCTTTTGAGCAAGGGAAACCTATGGGTTTACTTCGAATTACATAAAGATTCTTTTCCCTATGGGTTTGCTTTGAGTTACGTAAAACTTCATTTCCCTATGGATTTGCTTCGATTTACATAAAAATTTCATTTTTCCTATGGGTTTGCTTTGAGTTACATAAAAAACAAATTAAAGCAAAAGCCTACGGAACGGACTTTTTTTCGTAAGTAGGGGTTTTACTGTATAGCAAAGCCTGTGTCTGGGCAAGAGAGGGGAGAAAAGAGATTCCTAGGTTTATATGTGCAATGACCAATCATGATCCCTGGATGATGCTATTGGTCAATTGAGACAAATTGTTTGCTGGTTTTTTTAATATTAGGAGTAGGCAGAAGATTGGGAGTGTTGGGCACTGTGTGGCCACTAGGGGTGCTGCATCTGCCTTGAAAGTTGCACCCTGCCCATCTGTCCCCTGAAACAATATACTGTACAGTACTGTACATTCTCAAAGGCCTAAGCAGATCATCCTCTGCATTAGACCCAGTGTTTAAGTGACAAGAACACATTTTTCAGAATGTGCCTTGCTGTTCTGATGGGCATAGATTTTCCTCCATGATTAAGAAAATGTTGATTTGCATTGTGTTTTATGAGTAGGTGCCTTGAGAATGAATTGTAGAGCATTTGCAAAGTCTGGCTCTTTGCTTAGGTCACCACTGTGATCTAAGCAAAGAGTTCTTGGTAGATACAAAAGCAAAACTATCATTTTTCTGTGACTTATTTTCAAGTTTTTTTCCTAGGCACATTGGACAATTATTCCATCCCTTGAACTTTTAGCACCATCACCTAACTATTACAGTTTTTATTTTTCCAGAAACATCAATATTGTATTGAAGATACTAAACTGTATGAAGTAGCATCATAAATGTTGAACCATTTTTGGAGGCTGATAGTGTCTTCACCTTACATAGCCTGGAGATGAGTTATAGAAAGATATTTTAATGTGGACTACTAATCCTATCTGCAGTAGTTTAGTGGTTAAGATCCTGAACTTGATGACTGGAAGGTCAGCAGTTTGAGACCCGAGTGCTGCATGATGGAGTGAGTGCCTGTCTCTGTCCCAGCTCCTGCCAACCTAGCAGTGCGAAAGCAAGAAATTGCAAGTAGATAAATAGGGACCACTTTGGTAGGAAGGTAAACAGCGTTCCGTGCACTCCGGTGTTTAGTCATGCCTGCCATATGTCCACAGAAACATCTACAGATACAGACAGGCTATAAACAGAGATGAGCACTGAACCCTAGAGTTGGATATGACTGGTTTTTGAGCAAGGGCGAGCTTTACCTTACTGACCCAATTTTTTTTGTAAGTGTCTTCTGATTCACATTTTTGTATAGAAATGTGTAGACTCCACTCTTTTTCTGTTACTATTCTATTCTACATGATATGGTTGAGTCAGTAAAATGACTTAAGTGTTAGGAATAAGTATGACTTGAAGCAGAGTTAAAAGAGGTTCTAAAATGCCTCTGTGTACATCTACAGCTATTTCAGGCAATTCTGGTGGACCCTGGGGTCTGTTTTCCACTTGGAAGGCAGTACTGTACCTCCCAAACTTGGGGAGAAACTACAAATAATGAAGGAAATGCTCTGGGGTCAGATTTGCATTATTTTCCATTGACTGCACAATGTACAAATCAATGCCAATTAGCCTGGAGTCTCCTTTTTAATCCTTAGGTTTTTTTCTTCTCCAATGGTGCTTCTACCTTTTTTTAAACAATCAAATACATTTGCATCAGTTCAGATGGGACTGCAGTGGCTCAATTGGCTAATACGCTGACTGGGAGGCGGAAGGTCAGCAGTTCGATTCCCGAGTACTGCAGGATAGAATGAGCTCCCGTCTTTGTCCCAGCTCCTGCCAACTTAGCAGTTTAAAAGCAAGTAATTTCAAGTGGATAAATAGGTACCACTTTGGTGGGAAGGTAAACAGCGTTCCATGCACTCCGGTGTTTAGTCGTGCCTGCTACATGTCCATGGAAACGTCTGTAAATGGATGTTTTACAGATGGTGTGATTACTTGAACCTATGCAGAAGGGTTTCTAACTATTGTATATGAAACCACTCCAGTTGGCTATAGCACCACTGAGAGACAGGGTACTAGGAAAACTGACTGCTTTTTAAACCTTGTTCCCGCCCCCTTCCTACACACACACTTTGTGCCTGGTTATGTTTTCATCTTTCACTTCCTTTTTTTTTATTCTTGAGTTGCCTGATTTTGGGAGCAGAGAGAAATCTCAATGTGAGTAGAACTGGTGAAAGAAAATACTTTTAAAAAAATTATTGTTGCATGTAAGGTGGATTTAAAGGTAGAAATTCCACATAGGAAACTTAGGAGTTGGTGCTCCAGGATCAGTGGAGCCTTTTCACAACATATCCAGTTTTGGATTGCTCTTGAAAAATCTGGGCCAAAACTTAAATTCAAAGTTACTGCCCCACTCTCACATTGGATCCAGCAGCCTCCAATGTACAAGGTAAACTTGAATTAACAGCTAGTTTAGAGCCCTTTTAGACAAGAGAGGTTGAACAGTGAGTATCTTGGCAGTGGAAACTGATTCAGTATACATAATTTCTCCCTACCAAATTGAAAGAAAAAAGTCCCAAAATGGTGTTTTGAGCTGATGGTGAAAATTAAAATCACTATACTATCCCCTTAGTCTCCATTAAATGTCCCTGAGAACTATTGGCAACAAGGTAGTAGTGGCTAAACCCCATGTTCTGGCAGTGTTTCAGCCCAGTTCTCTGCATTGTGTTGATTAAAAAATCCCTTGCTTCTGATTTTGGGTGAAAGATTCATTTCTTAACTTAGTAGTGTAGCTTTGGCTGAAAAGCTTTAACGGCTGCTGCGTTCCACTCCAGAAACAGCTGCATCTTGGCAGTAAGACATCCTCAGACACACATCATATCTAGTATCCTGAAAACATTACATGTGCTTTTAAACCCCCCTCACTGGAATGAACTTGTTTTCACTTGCTGCTTTTTTTTAAATTAAAAAAGACATATTTGTGAAAATTTTAAATATTTTGTAATAAATAAAAATATGCCACAAGGAAATATGGTACAAGGAAATAACCAAATAGGATTAGATCTATACCTATAAATCCAAGCGTTAACCGTTGGAATTTGACAAAGGCTCCCGCACCTGTCCACACTATCCGGTACCGAGCCTCCTGCACTCGCCCGAACCCGGTACGGAGGTAACTGTCGGGTTGAGAAATCCGCCAGTGGGGCAAGAGCCCCATGAACGCAAACAAAGAAAAAGGACTTCAATTCCCAACGTTCTTTGTGCTGCGCCACAGCCAATCAGGCTGAGAGGTGCAAGCAAAAAGAACGTTGGGAAACTCATTGCGGCCAATTGAAATGGAGCCGCAGAAACGCAAACCACGAATGCAAAACTACAAGTCCCAGCGCCCTGCGCGCCCTGAGCGCCCTGAGCGTGCAGAACGCTGAGAAAGCCGGCGCACAAAAAATAAACTTACAAAAAGCAACGGGAGCGCAAGTCCCCAGCAGGCAGACTCAGCGCCTCACAGCCATGCAAAATAAAAAGCCACAAAATGCCACTGTGAGCCACCCGCCGTCCTTCTTTCCTGGAGCAACAGGGAGAAGAGGGACTACCTCTCCTCCATGCTACCCCACCGAAGACATGGCGAGACCACCACCAGCCTCAAGTAAAGTTGAGCCGGGATGGAACCCCCCCCAAAACAGGCAGCAGTTCATCAGGGAAAGCACCCTCCCTGGAGGATGACTGGCTGATGCCTCTGTACTTCCGAATACAAAAACAACAGCCAGCAATCCGCAAGAAAGAGCCCCACCCCTTACGGATTGCTGCCTGCCGATCTCCGGTTAGGTAAGCCGGGAGAAAAAAGAGACACAGAGGAGAGAACCATTGTTAGGCAGATAGCTCTTCTCTGCCTCCTTTTCCCCCGACCTACCTAATGAACCTTCCTGGGAGAAGAACGGGCTGACTGCCACCTCCCTCCTTTCCTCCATTGCTACATCTAAACCAAAATTCAAAGCAGCAATGGGGAAAGAGGAACTGACAGGCAGCCCGTTATTCAAACTAAAGTAAACACCAAAAACAAACAACAAAATTATTTAAAAATAATAAAACAAAAATAAATCAATAATTAAAAAAACAATTAATAACCAAAAAACCCTACAAAATGCACAAACAAAAACATCCACAATGACACAAAACCACATACAAAACACCTAACTACAACATGAAAAAACCCACAAAGTACACAAACAAACAACAACTAATTACACAAATAAACAACAATGAAATAAGAAAAATAAACAAAAAAGAGCAAACAGAAACACCTCCCAGCCTATCACCACAAAAGCAAAACAAAGAAAAACCCCAGAAGAAAGAAAACCAGACAACTCACCAGCACATCCTCCCTCCATGACAACTGGAAAGGAAATGAAGAAACAAAGAAACTACTTACCGGAAGAAGCCCCACCCAGAGGCCAGGACAGAAAAAACAGTGAAACTAAAACAAAACCACTAGCAGCTCCACCTGCAAGGTAGAATAGTAAAAACAACTCAAAAAGACTCAACAGCCCCACCTAGAGGCCACAAGAGTAAAAACATGTCAAAAACATAACAATAAATCACAATTTTACACAAATCACAAGCATATGTCAAAAAAATAAAATAAAAAGATTAATAACATCCTGTGTTGAATTTTAACTCAAATAAAAACCCAAAACATCTAAACACAGTTTAAAAACATTGAATGTAAAAAAAAACAAGCACTTTCACATTTTTAAAATTATTACCTATGGTACAACTATTGAACCCCCCCCCACAAACTAAAACATTTTTTAGTTAAATAAAACAATTTGAAAAAATTATATCATCCTTTTTTTCTTTTTTTAATCCACCCCCCCAAAAAACAACAACAACAACAACTGATCACAGTTTATAACAGCCCAGCAATGCCGGGCAACCTACGCTAGTGTTAATATAAGATGATAGCACTAATTGTCTGTGGATAATGCTAAAATTTTAGTAGTGTATCTGAAAGTGTCTTTATCTTGTTCCCCTACTCTTCTTTTTATACCCATCTTGCAATGGTAAAATAAACTACAAGTAAAACTTTCACAAGATCTGTCACTCACAAGGTTCAGTACTGGGACCCCTGCTTTTCAACCTCTGCATAAATGATCTAAAAGTAGGAGTAAATAGCAAGGTAGCCAAATTTGCTGACGACACTAAATTATACAGGGTAGTGAAAACTGTGAGAGATTGTGAGGAGCTTCATAGGGATCTCTTGACACTGAGGAAGTGGGAAAAATAGTGGTAAATGAGCTTCAACACTAGTAAGTGCAGAGTGATGCACGTTGGGCCAAAAAACCCAACAAACACAAACAACCCAATTACATTTATAAACTGATGGGGTCTGAACTCTCTGCGACAAACCAGGAAAGGGACCTTGGTGTCCTGGTGGACAGCTCAATGAAGGTGTCAACCTAGTGTGCCTCAGCAGTGAAAAAAGCAAACTCAATGCTAGGGATCATTAGGAAGGGTATAGAAAATAAGCCAGCAAGTGTCATTTTGCCTCTTTATAAATCTATGGTGAGGCCCCATCTGGAATACTGTGTACAGTTCTGGTTGCCATACCTCCAGAAGGATATTATGGAGCTGGAAAAAGTGCAGAGGAGGGCAACCAGAATTATTAGGGGACTGGAAAACCTTCCTTACCATCTGAGGCTGCAACGGTTGGGCCTCTTCACTCTTGAATGACAGCATCTAAGAGGTGACCTGATTGAAGTTTATAAAATCATGCACGGTGTGGACAAAGTAGATAAGGAAAAACTGTTTCCCCTATCTTGTAACACTAGAACTAGGGGGCACTCTATGAAACATTTGGGTACTAGTTCTCAAACAAATAAGAGAAAGTACTTTTTGACCCAGAGGATCACTGGTCTATGGAACTCCCTGCCAGAAGAAGTGGTGACAGCTGTCAGTCTTGACAACTTTAAGAAAGGATTAGACAAGTTCATGGAGGACAAAGGTATCAATGGCTATAATTATGGATACCTAAGGACAACCTCCGGGTTGGAGAAATAGGCAGGATATCTCTCAATGCCATTTCCAGGGAATCCTAAGCAGGTGAAGGCATCTGCTTGGGAATAATACCCTGAAGCAAATGGTGAGCCACTGTGTGAGACAGAATGCTGGACTGGATGGGCTGTGGCCTGTTCCAGCAAGGCTGTTCGTATATTCTTATAAAATGTTTAAGCCAGTGTCTTCCAACCTTGGGTCCTCAAGATGTTCTTGGACTTCAATTCCCAGAAGCCCTGATCAGCAGGTTTACTGACTTGGGTTTATGGGAATTGAAGTCCAAGGATACCTGGGGACCCAAGTTTGGGAGATGCTGATGTAGTCTAAATGTGTACCCAAAATATAATACAAATGTAAAAGTAAATGTCCAGGAAAGATTAAAAAATGTCCAATTGTCCCTCTTGACTTGAAAAAATTCTTTCCTAATCCCTGAAAATGCAAATACCATACACATGAGATAATGTGCCTTACCGTAGGAGGAGATGTAATTTGTGCTGCTTGGCTCAGCTGAAAATGACTGAGGTCTTATTTGAAATGGACAACATAAGCTGACCTCATGTGAAATCTCACAAGATGAGATTTTTCATGAACTTCTTTGCCAAGATTTGCTTATGACAGCTAATAGTTCTGGCTATTGCACAATGTTTTTATCCCACCCTCAACATTAGGGATAAAAGTGTGATAACAGAGAGCTGGGTATTATGTCTCTGCCATGTGTAGCCTCCCCTCTCCACAGTATTGTGGTTAAGGGCCCCACAATTTTAGCAGACATGGACATCCATTTCTTCCTTTTACCCATTGCTAGTGGTAGGCTAAACTACTCACCGAGAAAGGAATGGGCAACAACTCCCAGAGTCAGTACTTCCGTTGGGGTACACAGAAAGAGCCTCCTTGAAGACTGTGGTATTTTTGAACCACAATCAGGTAATGGCAACCTTGTGTTGCTGGCTAATCTTTCCCACACTAGGTCAGGTGAAAGGAACTGCAGAATGAACTCACCAAAAGGTGTCTCCATTTTGGCAGTTTCATGTCGGGCTAGACGAGCAAGAGCAAGAGCAAGAGCAAGAGCAAGAGCAAGAGCAAGAGCAAGAGCAAGAGCAAGAGCAAGAGCAGGAGCAGGAGCAGGAGCAGGAGCAGGAGCAGGAGCAGGAGCAGGAGCAGGAGCAGGAGCAGGAGCAGGAGCAGGAGCAGGAGCAGGAGCAGGAGCAGGAGCAGGAGCAGGAGCAGGAGCAGGAGCAGGAGCAGGAGCAGGAGCAGGAGCAGGAGCAGGAGCAGGAGCAGGAGCAAGAGCAGGAGCAAGAGCAGGAGCAGGAGCAAGAGCAGGAGCAAGAGCAAGAGCAAGAGCAAGAGCAAGAGCAAGAGCAAGAGCAAGAGCAAGAGCAAGAGCAAGAGCAAGAGCAAGAGCAAGAGCTGTGCAAAGCCATTTATTATTGCTCTCCTTTTTATCTTAGCATGGTAAGAGATAAGATAATGGTATCTTTTTAATCATTTAAAATCAGCATGTTAGCTATTATGTCAGTCAACCCTCCGCCCCACTTCACATTCATTATCTGTGAATAAAAGTCATAATGTCGTATGATACAATATCCGTTTGGGCTTATCTTATTTTCCTGAAATTTGTTGTGGGATTTGTTTTTGTTTTTTTAAAAGCAGTATTTAAATTTTATTCACTTTTGTAGAAACAAAAAATTGTGGAAAAATTAAACAGTGAGAGTTTGCTCCGATCTATAAACACGACAGGAAGACTATTTCCCCTCATTTGCTAAATATACAGCTCCACACAGCCGGAGACATAAATAAGAATGTTGCCTAAGTAGGTCAGATTTGAGCTAGGGCTTTTCAAAAGACATGAAAGCACCCTCCATGAATATACACTTCAAAGACAGAGCCCATTTTGTGTGCACATTTTGTTCCTGAGAAGTTTTCCATCTGTTTTAATGTCATGGCTGTGCCACAGTGGCATCTCCTCAGACTCTGGATCTCTGACAACTCTGAGACTTTATTTTTTCATCTGGCAGGTAAAGAAGATAATTGGGAGACCTTTAGTGCTGGGCTGGAGGAGGGGCAAATGCTCAGTATTAAATAAAGATGAAGGATGCATTTCCTTTGAGTTTTTGTTGTTAGGTCTAATTTGATTGGGTGCTCAGAGTTGAAAGGCGGGTGCATGCTTTTGAACACCCCCCAGCCAACCTGAAATTAAAGGAGCAATAGTATTTGGAGGAGTTAGCAAAGTCCTTTTCACCTTATCATCCGTGGCAGTACAGTTCTGAATTCAGAACTTTGACAGCTTTCGTTCGCCCTTTCATCAGAAATAGTGCAACATGATCTGTCTGTCACTTTCCCAAACGATGTGTTGCTGACTTCTTCATGTCTCTCTGAAAGAGGGGGAAGGTTTCCCACTTAATGTGTCACTCAAGCCACCCACCCACCCTCCTACATCTAGATGAAGGTGTAATGGTTTTAAAAAGCAGATTTTATACTAACCAAAGTCAGTCTTCCCTGAGTGAAGACATTTCGTTCCTATGCAAAAGGAATCAAATGCAAGTGATGCTGATTTAAGACAAAAACCTGCCAAATTATATCTGGTAAGGAACAACAACACTACACAAAGTAATCATATGTTTAAGGCAGGAGTTCTCAACCTTTTAAAGCCATGGGCCAGGTCACGCTCCCTCAAACAGCTTCGGGGGCTGGACAGCCATTTTGCCCTTTCTCCACCACATGACACTTCCTGGTGTGGTGGAGGCAGTGTGTGTGTGTGTGTGTTTCTGGGGAGGGGGCACATGAAATGGTGCTTTAGGCTGCAGATGGAAAATTCCCAATTTAGGGATGCAAAGTACTGCATAACTAGAAAAAGGCTTGATCCAGACAGATACAGTGTCTAAGTTTAGAAAGATAGCCATAAGAAATAATGACCCTGTTTGAAAAGTGGGTGTATTTGTATAGGAACCTCAACGGCCATCAAAGGGAATGAGAGATTTAAGCACAAGTAGTTGGAAGTAACTAGTTATAAATTATTAATAATTAATTCCTTTCCCCAATAATAAAAAATACAACTAGATTACAATTATAGCTTAATAAGGTGTAATGTCACTCCTTCTATGGTGCAATTTTAATTTGTAGGTCCTTTTATAGTTTCAGCAATGTGGCCTCACTCAATGGTGGAAAAGGACTATCAAATGTTGGCTGATGCCTGCTCCAGCCCCAGGGTCTATTGTGGGAGCTGAGGTGGTTGAGATGAGACTAGGAAAGAGAAGGTTATTTGCCGAGTTCTCTGTTCTTATTGACTTAAGCTGTCAGGATGAGACAACCTAATGAAGAATTTCCGACAAACTTTTCTTTAAGATTCCTCAATGTGCTTTCTTCAGCTCCAGGTGGAGCTATTTTTTTCCTTGTCAAAGTTTACAGAACTTGCACAACTATATGAGCTGGAAAAAATGCAGAGGAGGGCAGCCAGGATGATTAGGGGACTGGAACACCTTCCTTACCATCTGAGGCTGCAACTGTTGGGCCTTTTCACTCTTGAACGACGGCGTCTAAGAGGTGACCTGATTGAAGTTTATAAAATCATGCACGGTGTGGACAAAGTAGATAAGGAAAACTGTTTCCCCTATCGCACAATGCTAGAACTAGGGGACGTTCCATGAAACTTTTGGGTACTAGTTCTCAAACAAATAAGAGAAAGTACTTTTTCACCCAGAGGATTACTGGTCTATGGAACTCCCTGCCAGAAGAAGTGGTGACAGCTGTCAGTCTTGACAGCTTTAAGAAAGGATTAGACAAGTTCATGGAAGACAAGGGTATCTATGGCTATAATTATGGATACCTAAGGACAACCTCAGGGTTGGAGAGACAGGCAGGATATCTCTCAATGCCATTTCCAGGGAATCCTAAGCAGGTGAAGGCATCTGCTTGGGAATACCCTGAAGCAAATGGTGAGCCACTGTGTGAGACAGAATGCTGGACTAGATGGGCTGTGGCCTGTTCCAGCAAGGCTGTTCTTAGGCCTGTTCCAGCAAGGCTTTCTTATGTTCTTATGTGTGCAAACTTAATATCTTTCCAGTGTGAGAAGCAAAGCACGCAGACTGGAAGCATGGAAGAACTGGCTGATGATTTTAAATGATGCAAACACGCTCTGTTCTTTAAAAAGCCCAATCAACAAAGCAATAACAATTTGTGTTATTAGTATTAAAATGTTATATTATTATTTTTTGCAATTTTGCTTGCATTAAGCAGAATAAAAAAGTCCTTCTTATTTCCATTGTCTTCACCTGTTAGTGCTTCTGATACCAGAGGTGGTGTATGCCCATCCTATGTATTTAGTACTAACGAGCCATAACCATCATGAGTTTGTCCAATCCACTTTTAAACTTTCCCAAGTTGGTAGCTTAAATTACAACTTGTGCTGATGAATTTTAACCTATCCTGAATTCCCAATAATTCATTGTCAATATATGACCTTAGGTTCCAGCATGGGAGGTGGAGTAAAGCTGAAGTAATATTCTATTTGGTTTTAAGATTCAGAGTCATCTTCTGCCTGGGAAGAGTCAATAACTGTGAGAGATTGTGAGGAGTCTAAAATTTAGAAGGATCTCTAGGAAAACAAGATATTTAATAATGTAACAATTATATTTGTTGTGTTTACAACTGAACAACCACTATATTTTTATTTCACTGTTTTCTGTATTTCAAAGGCTATATCTAAGTGTCAACTAGTTTGCATTTCCAAACACTAAAATAAGATGGATTCTTGCTGTTTTCTGATGACAACCACATATTGTGCTTTAAAATGACAAAATTTCTTAAAATTAAATAATAAATAATGAAATCACAAAAATGAAATCTATTTCATATTTGAAAGGTTGCCCTTGCTTGAAAGCCAGTTGTACCCAACTATAGGATTCAGTGTTCATCTTTGTTTACAGTCAAAGAGCCAGCGCTCTCTCAGTATGTATCTAGAGCAGTGTTTCCCATACCTTTGGTTTTTAGACTTCAATATCCAGAAGGCTAAGACAATTCTCCAAAGCACTGATCAGCCAATGTACTGACTTAGGCTACTGAGAATTGAGGTCTCCTTATGGGGCATGGGGCCCACATTGGGAACCACTGATCTAGAGGCTCAGGTAGAGATTGGAGCTTTTATGGTGGTCTAAAAGGTGTTTTCGTTAGTAAAACCCGGGTCTTAATGCAACTCTTTCCTGAAGACAAAAGGCATTGATTTGACACTTCAACTACAATAGCCTAATCATTGTAGTAGCTAATCACTCTAGCCATTACTAGAACATTTATGTAACTTCATTACCGGTGTTGATAATGCTATCCCAGTTAGCACCCTGCTCCCACAACCACATGCAATATGTATATATAAACCAATATTATAATTCATGTGTGGGTTGTAATCCACAAAAGCTCATGGTTCAATAAATTGGTTAGTCTTTCACATGCCACAGTACTTTCATTTTTGTAAGAGCATGGAAAAACCTTGGAATGCAAGTCATAAAAACATAAGAACAGCCTTGCTGGAACAGGCCACAGCCCATCCAGTCCAGCATTCTGTCTCACACAGTGGCTCACCATTTGCTTCAGGGTATTATTCCCAAGCAGATGCCTTCACCTGCTTAGGATTCCCTGGAAATAAGGATTCCCTGGAAATGGCATTGAGATGATATCCTGCCTATCTCTCCAACCCGGAGGTTGTTCTTAGGTATCCATAATTATAGCCATTGATACCCTTGTCCTTCATGAACTTGTCTAATCCTTTCTTGAAGCTGTTAAGACTGACAGCTGTCACCATTTCTTCTGGCAGGGAGTTCCATAGACCAGTGATCCTCTGGGTGAAAAAGTACTTTCTCTTATTTGTTTGAGAACTAGCACCCAAATATTTCATGGAGTGCCCCCTAGTTCTAGTGTTATGCGATAGGGAAAACAGTTTTTCCTTATCTACTTTGTCCACACCGTGCATGATTTTATAAACTTCAATCAGGTCACCTCTTAGATGCCGTTGTTCAAGAGTGAAGAGGCCCAACCGTTGCAGCCTCAGATGGTAAGGAAGGTGTTCCAGTCCCCTAATCATTTTGGTTGCCCTCCTCTGCACTTTTTCCAGCTCCATAATATCCTTCTGGAGGTATGGCGACCAGAACTGTACACAGTATTCCAGATGGGGCCTCACCATAGATTTATAAAGAGGCAAAATGACACTTGTTGACTTATTTTCTATACCCTTCCTAATGATCCCTAGCATTTAGTTTGCTTTTTTCACTGCTGAGGCACACTGGGTTGACACCTTCATTGAGCTGTCCACCAGGACACCAAGGTCCCTTTCCTGGTTTGTCGCAGAGAGTTCAGAACCCATCAGTTTATAAATGTAATTGGAGTTTCCCCCCCCCCCAACATGCATCACTCTGCACTTACTAATGTTGAAGCTGTCAATATTGCCATAATGTTGCCACTGTTTTGCCCACTCCCCCAGTGTCAAGAGATCCCTCTGGAGCTCCTCACAATCTCTCACAGTTTTCACTACCCTGTATAATTTAGTGTCGTCAGCAAATTTGGCTACCTTGCTGTTTATTCCTACTTCTTGATCATTTATGAAGAGGTTGAAAAGCAGGGGTCCCAGTTCTGAATCTTGGGGGACCCTACTCTTTACTTCCCTCCACTTGGAGAAGTGTCCATTTAGTGCTACCCTCTGTTTCCTGTCCCTTAGCCAGTTGCTGATCCAGGACAAGACCTGTCCCTTTATTCCATGACTGGTAAGTTTATTCAAGAGCCTTTGGTGAGGGACCTTGTCAAAAGCCTTCTGAAAATCCAGATAAACAATGTCAACTGGATCCCCCTTATCCACATACTTGTTGACACTCTCAAAAAATTCCAACAGATTTGTGAGGCATGATTTGCCCTTGCAAAAGCCATGTTGGCTCTCCTTTAGCAGCGCCTTCTCTTCGCCTATTAATTCTATCTTTTAGGATGGTTTCCATCACTTTACCTGGGACACATGTCAAACTGACAGATCGGTAATTTCCTGGATCATTCCTGGATCCTTTTTTGAAAATTGGTGTTACATTCGCTACCTTCCAGTCATCAGGCACAAACCCTGATTTGAGGGAAATATTATATATTTTGGCTAGGAGATCAGCAATTTCATCTTTAAGTTCCCTGAGAACTCGTGGATGGATGCCATCTGGTCCTGGTGATTTGTTAGCATTTAGTTTAACAAGACATGCAAGGACCTCCTCCCTGGTTATTTCTATCTGGCTTAATTCTTCAGTTTTCCTCCCTACGAAGATAGGCTCTGTTTTGGGCATGTGGTCTCTGTCTTCTTCAGTGAATACTGAAGCAAAGAATTCATTGAATCTCTTTGCAATCTCTGTTTCCTCTTTAATAACCCCTTGCCTTCCATTGTCATCTAATGGCACACTTGCTTCTAAATAGCTACAGGATAATAATTAGAGGTTAGAGTCTAAGGTACATGGGGGAATGATAATGCAAGGAGTGATGATGGTATTGCATCAGACAATCTCATTATGCTTGCATCTTTCTGGAATTAACACATGAAATTCTTTATATATTCATCTGGAATAAGACCCAGTTTGAGAATAGATACTGTATGTCTAGCATTGCATTGTTAAAGTTGCAGAGTGGCTTGGGTGAAAATGGGTGGTGGAAAGGAGAGATAACAACCTGGCAGGAAATAAAGGAAAGAAGGAGTTCCCTACAATGTTAAATACAGTGGAAGAAGACTCCTGCTGGATCTAGGGCTATTCCAGACTGAAAAGAGTCACATCCCTGCTATTTCACTCACCACAAAATGTTCTGTTTTGTTGCAGATGTAATTGGATGATAAACAAAAGTATTTTTTCTGCGAATCAAAGTGGAGAAGATCCTATTTAGTTTTCTCCAGCAAACTTTGTTCTGAGGTGCGTTATTAAAAATGACTGCCTCTCACCACTCTCTGGAGTCTGTCAATATAAGGGACAGCCATTGAATATCTACAGAAAAACTCATTTGTTTACAGGGTGGGATGGCTTATTCTTCATGAGCAAATTTTATTGAGGTGCATCCAAAGCAAGTAGGGAAGTGACTGAGCAGGCTTGTTAAATGTCTACATCCACAATGTGTCATATCATGTAACTGTATTTTAAAATGTGAATTAGGAGGAATTATTTTTATTTCTGATTTATGTAGTTTATATGTGATTCGTTTTTAAAGACAAGAATCCTTTGCAAACCCTACAGTGAAGTTTTGCACAAAAAAACACAAACATTGAAAAAGTGTCACATCCGCTATTGTTGTGAATGGTGGCAATCAGAGATGAAGGTCAGAACTACGCTGTCAGGAAAGATTGGATCCAATCTGCAGGGACTTCTGTTGCACCACATGATGTTAAGCTCTAAAGGGGTTCAAAATGGAGCCTGCTCCAGTTACTTTCTGTTCCAAATTTTAAAGATACACTGCAATTTCAGGCATAGGACTGCCCCCCTTTTCTTGTCTGTTAGCCCTTCCTCACTTCTCCCATTTGCTACCCCCCCCTCATGTCTGTTTTTGAATCTGCTTTTAACCCAATAAAGAAGATTAAGATAAAACAGAAGGAGCCCTTGCTGTTCAGAATGCAAGCTGCAGAGCTTCCAGGGAACTTATGAATGTGGATTCATCTCTCCAGTGTTTGCCTTCAAATATTATTATTTTTCATCCCGTCTGACAATACCGATATACATTTCCTTTTTTAATACTTGTAACTGAATTGGACATCCAAAGATGCACACAACCCCCCCCCCCTAAAAATAATAATAAAAGGGTGTGGCTGCTAGCAAGGCATGATGTTTCCATGATGGAATATTACATCCAGCTTTTGACAAGTTCATGGTGGCAATGTGTACCATGCAAGCTCAAGCGTTTCCTCAGCTGTGCTGGGTTCATGAATTTTCAGTTCATCCTAGCCTAGATAATACTCAAAAGCTGTTCCTTGTATTTAGCCCATCTTCCTTCCCACAATAGGACTTGTCAGAATGCCCTAGCCATCAGACTCACAAATTGCTCTCATATTTACCTTTCAGTGAAAGAAAATGTACTGAATATCATGTGTGTAAGGGAGAAGATGTAAAGGTGTGTACTGGACAAACAGATGTGTTTTGTCACTAGAGGGCACACCCCTCCTAAATATATACTAAATGGATTGGCTAGTTTTTTTTGTCATGTTCCAGTCAAATTGCTTCAGAGTTATAGTAACCAAAATAGGTTTTTCAAAGTATCTGAGCTCCCATGCCCTGTGAGTTTCCACAGCGGAATAGAGATTTGTCCTAAAAACTGAACTATTCATAAAGGCTTATGGAAAGCTACTCTACCACTAAACTTGTGATCCTTGATCTTTTTTGTTTTGTTTTTTTGTGTTGTGAACTATGACTGTTTCCGTGCTACTGTTTAGTTTTATTAGGTTGTTCAGGGTTTATTATATTGTTGGTATTAGTTATATTACTTTACCTGTTGCTTTGTAGTTCTAGTGGTATACTTACCAGATGGTTGGTTGGTAATTAATTAATTAAGGAATTAATTAATGAATTAATTAATTTGGACCCACCTACCAATTTCACAGCTTGATCCCTATATATATCTCACACTACAAGTTCATGAGTGTCTTATAGAGTATCCCACTGCTTTCTTGGACCATTAACATATCATTCAGAAAATTGTTTTTGATTGATCTGGACACTCGGAGAACTATAAGTAAATATATCTGTATCAAAATCCTCAAGTTTGAAATACTATTCTACTTTCTTCTTGTGCTAGTGGAATTGCCACCCCCACCTTACTTAGCTTTGGCTCACAATTCTGCTTTTAAACAAAAGAAGCCACAAGTCTCCATCCATTTCCCCTTCATTTTTTTTCTGTATTGCAATCTCATAGCCAGTTTGGGAAACACAATTCTGCATCCTATCTACCTCTTAAGAGATATCTTTCATGAAGATGATCAATAACCCTATTTCCCTCCTGTTGTCTGACACACACATATGGTATCTGTGAAGTCCTTACTGCTAGATGATGTCTAGCAGCATTGTTACAGAGCTTGACTGTTCATGCTATATGCAGAAGGATCACAAAAGGATTTTGTGCCTCTGAAGTTAGGCTTAAGCTTTGAATTTTACCTCAAGGCATGAAGATTGAGAGAAAGATATTGTCTGCCTGGCAGTACTTCACTTGTTCCTCAGGAAGAATGGCAGTTCATACACAGTAATGATGGAATCCTCATGGTTTAAGTTGCTGGCTCAGTTCTCAGGGCTTGACATGTATTTAAATAAATGTGGTCACTCTCCTCTATGTTACTCTACTAGAAAGGGAAGTGCCATGTTTTGATTAATTTTGAGGAATGCCTCAAGAATCATCTGTAAAAAGAGTGGAGTCTGCAAGATTCTGTACTTGAGGGCTGCAGCGTCTGCTCTTGACTCTCCTGAAGTAATTGTCTGCAAAGTAAGACATCTCATTGCCAGCCGCTTGCTTTAGGTACACATCTTTCCTTTGCTTTCCATTCCCTATCTGCTTTAATAATTGGAATGGAATAGAAATAAGCTTCTTACATTCAAACAGTACTTCAAATAGCATCACTCCTGCTTTCAAAGGGCTTGAGTTTGAGAGTGACACTGCTGTGCACTTTCAGTATCCATTAGTTTCAACAGGAACAGCACCTCATATGATCAAATTGGGCATCTTATATTCTGATTTATATGTATCAAAGCAAGGAACCCAGGGGTGGAGCGTTAGCACACTGCTCCCATTATTAAATGTTTGCTAGTTCTCCAAAACGGCTGTGCTCTTTAAATCAAAAAGACAAATGTATGATTCATCCAACCTAAATTTACGAATAACACAACAAAGTGAGGTCATAAATCAGTGCAATGCAAGGAAATTGTGATTTAAGATGCTGAGATCATATGCTTACTCATGTCATACAATTTTCTCTTGACTGCTTCAGTAGCTGTGCTTCATGGCTCTGCAGGCATATTCTGCTTAATAATTTTAGTTCCGGTATGTAATCCCAAATAAAAATCCAGAGCAGCGATTCATATTAATATATTCAAGGCAGAAACAGCCTCACAACTCAATCCTACATTATGTTTGTAAGGAAAAAGTCCCAGGGAGTTCAGAAGGATTTTCTCCAAAACAAATAAGCATGTGACTACAGAGATTTACTATATCTTGATTTGGTCATCACAACCAAAATGGACACTGCAATACAAAATATAAAGAAGGCTGAGGCTTAAAAGGGCAGGTATGAAGGCACTAGAAAGATCCTGAAGTGTAAGGATGTTTTCCTGGCGATTACATTTCAAAATCATCCATACTATAATACATCCATTACTGTCTATAGATGTGAAAGCTGGATAATGAAGAAAGCTAACAGGGAAAAAAGAGGCAGATATCCTGTGAGATAGGCTGAATTATAAAATAAAGCCATAGCTTTAAGATGCATTAGTCGTCATCGGCTACAACTTGTATCTGAGAATGCATTTTTTTCTGAAGCATGAATTTGTTTTAAGCAGGCTGGGAAGTCTCCCCCACACTTGAGGGACTGGGTGGGCCACCCAGGACCCTGGTGGTTAGTACCCTCTCTGGGTACTATGAATCGTATGAATTGGAATATCTAGGTGATTTGGAGTCACCATTAGAAGCTCAGTGGGTAAGAGTACCAGGCCACAAGGATGGTCTAACAGTAGGCATATACTCTCGGCCTCCGACCCAAACTCTTGAGGGAGACTGGCAGTTGGAGAATGTTGTAAAGGAGGCATCCAAGAAGGGAAGCCTGGTTATAATGGGGGACTTCAATTACCCTCACATAGACTGGGTGAACTGTTGTTCAGCACATGATAAAGAGATAAAGTTCCTAGATATGCTAAATGATTGTTCCCTGGGACAGATGGTTGAAGACCCAACTAGAGGTACAAGAATCCTTGACTTGATCCTGATGTTAATGTGACTGATCCAATAGGGAACAGTGACCACAACTCAATTATGTTTAACTTGATCATAGACCGCAAGTCACTGAAAAAATCTAACACAGAGACCTTAAATTTTCAAAAAGGAAATTTCCCAAAGATGAGGAAACTAGTAAAAAAGAAGCTGAAAGGGAAAATTGAGAGAGTCCAAACACTCCAAGAGGCATGGAGGCTGTTTACAAAAACAATAACAGAGGCCCAATTGGAATGCACACCCAAAAGGAAAAAGGGCACTGCCAGGTCCAAGAGGAATCCAATGTGGCTTACAGGAGCTGTTCGGGAAGTGATCAAGAGCAAGAAATGCTCATTTAGAAGATGGAAGGCTTGTCCGAATGAGGACAGCAGGCAGAAACATAAATTCTGGCAGAACAAATGCAAGGCAACAATCAGGAAAGCAAAGCAAGACTTTGAGGAGCGTATAGCTAAAAATACTCAGAGAAATAACAAAGACTTCTTTAAGTACATTAGAAGTAAGAACACAACTAGGAATGCCATTGGACCATTAGATGACAATGGAAAGCAAGGGGTTATTAAAGAGGAAACAGAGATTGCAGAGAGACTCAATGAATTCTTTGCTTCAGTATTCACTGAAGAAGACAGAGACTACATGCCCAAAACAGAGCCTATCTTCATAGGGAGGGAAAGCGAAGAATTAAGCCAGATAGAAATAACCAGGGAGGAGGTCCTTGCATGTCTTGTTAAGCTAAACACTAACAAATCACCAGGACCAGATGGCATCCATCCACGAGTTCTCAGGGAACTTAAAGATGAAATTGCTGATCTCCTAGCCAAAATATATAATATTTCCCTCAAATCAGGCTTTGTGCCTGATGACTGGAAGGTAGCGAACGTAACACCAATTTTCAAAAAAGGATCCAGGGGTGATCCAGGAAATTACCGACCTGTCAGTTTGACATGTGTCCCAGGTAAAGTGATGGAAGCCATCCTAAAAGATAGAATTAATAGGCACATAGAAGAGAAGGCGATGCTAAAGGAGAGCCAACATGGCTTTTGCAAGGGCAAATCATGCCTCACAAATCTGTGGGAATTTTTTGGGAGTGTCAACAAGCATGTGGATAAGGGGGATCCAGTTGACATTGTTTATCTGGACTTTCAGAAGGCTTTTGACAAGGTCCCACACCAAAGGCTCTTGAATAAACTTATCAGTCATGGAATAAAGGGACAAGTCTTGTTCTGGATCAGCAACTGGCTAAGGGACAGGAAACAGAGGGTAGCACTAAATGGACACTTCTCCAAGTGGAGGGAAGTAAAGAGTGGGGTCCCCCAAGGTTCAGTACTGGTACCCCTGCTTTTCAACCTCTTCATAAATGATCTAGAGGTAGGAGTAAAAAGCAAGGTAGCCAAATTTGCTGATGACACTAAATTATACAGGGTAGTGAAAACTGTGAGAGATTGTGAGGAGCTCCAGAGGGATCTCTTGACACTGGGGGAGTGGGCAAAACAGTGGCAAATGAGCTTCAACATTAGTAAGTGCAGAGTGATGCATGTTGGGGCAAAACCCCCAATTACATTTATAAACTGATGGGGTCTGAACTCTCTGCGACAAACCAGGAAAGGGACCTTGGTGTCCTGGTGGACAACTCAATGAAGGTGTCAACCCAGTGTGCCTCAGCAGTGAAAAAAGCAAACTCAATGCTAGGGATCATTAGGAAGGATATAGAAAATAAGTCAGCGTGTCATTTTGCCTCTTTATAAATCTATGGTGAGTCCCCATCTGGAATACTGTGTACAGTTCTGGTCGCCATACCTCCAGAAGGATATTATGGAGTTGGAGAAAGTGCAGAGGAGGGCAACCAGAATGATTAGGGGACTGGAACACCTTCCTTACCATCTGAGGCTGCAACAGTTGGGCCTTTTCACTCTTGAACGACGGCGTCTAAGTGGTGACCTGATTGAAGTTTATAAAATCATGCATTGTGTGGACAAAGTAGATAAGGGAAAACTTTTCCCTATCGCACAACACTAGAACTAGGGGACACTCGATGAAACTTTTGGGTACTAGTTCTCAAACAAATAAGAGAAAGTACTTTTTCACCCAGAGGATTACTGGTCTATGGAACTCCCTGCCAGAAGAAGTGGTGACAGCTGTCAGTCTTGACAGCTTTAAGAAAGGATTAGACAAGTTCATGGAGGACAAGGGTATCAATGGCTATAATTATGGATACTTAAGGACAACCTCGGGGTTGGAGAGATAGGCAGGATATCTCTCAATGCCATTTCCAGGGAATCCTAAGCAGGTGAAGGCATCTCCTTGGGAATACCCTGAAGGAAATGATGAGCCACTGTGTGAGACAGAATGCTGGACTGGATGGGCTGTGGCCTGTTCCAGCAAGGCTGTTCTTATGTTCTTATGTTCTTATGGACGGTTAATAGAGTAATTAGCATTTTGCACATATCTGGCCAGACATCCCACTATGGTAATGGAGAAGACCGTACAGCCAGCTACTCAATGCTGAGTGTTGGGTGGCAGTAAATAACCTGACTCCCTAAAGAGCCAGGGGCTATGGGCAGGTGAGCCATTTAGGTGGCGTGATCGTCCCTCTCACTGGAAGAAATGCCACTGGAAACCATCATGTTGGGCCCAATGTGCTGTAGGTTTAATGAAAAAAGTGGGTTTATGCTTGAAATTATGGAAGAATGATATAACTCTGATGCTAACAGTGAAAAAAGATTTTCTGTATCACAAGCTGTCAGAAAGACAAATAAATAAATGATAAAATGAAGCTGGAAATCTCACTAGAAAGCCTAAAAGTAAGACGGTTGAATTTTCCCAGCAGGCTGGGAGGACTTCAATTTAGAGAAGCCTAAGTCAGTACATTGGCTGATCAGTGTTTTGGAGAATTGACTTAGGCTTCTGTAAATTGAAGTCCAAAAATCAAAGATGGGAAACACTGGTCTAAATCATGCTGTTGGTTTGCATGTATATATGTATACTGCCCATCTGGGAGATATTCCCACTTTGGGAAGTTAACAATTCAATTAAAAAAGAAGAAGAAAAACAATTTTAAAATGTGAAAATTAATCTAAATCATGCTTTTTTCCCTTTAATTTTCAACACTAGTCATTTCAAGAAATTTCCTTTTTTTGGCTTGTTTTTTAGATAATACAAAGTACAAGAACAGATAATTCATGTTTAGGGTCACTTTGAGGTTTGGTATGTTCTTTAAAGTGCTCTTTGCATCTATATTCAAGGATTGACCACACCTCAAATGACCCTGCTACGTATGATCAAAGCTTCATTCCTCTTAAAGGGAAAGCTTCCCATTTCTCAAGATTGTTAAGCAGTTTAGGCCAAGCATGAAGGAGGAAGCTGCTTAATGATTTTGACAAATGGGAAGCTTTTTCTTTAAATCTTCATTACTACTCAGCTTTGGAGGGGAACAGAGGGGAAGTTTTTCATGTCTTTTTAATTGTCACAAACTGATACAGTACAGAAATACCTCATACAAAGTCCGCTTCATACAACATTGAATTCATACAACATCGCCTAATTCCTTGGAAAAAGTTGCCTCATACAAAGTCACTGCAACTTTGTATGAGGCATTGGGGTTTTCCCCAGGTTGCATTGTTCATGGGAAGTATAAAAGGCAGAATGCATGCGTGAATTGCTCTTGTGGGTTTTGCATGAGGCAAAGAGTGTTTAGGAGTGGTTTTGAGTGCGATTTTATTTTTTTGGTGTTTGCTGCTGTTTGGATGATTATTTATTTATTTATTTATTTTTCACGCTTATATACCGCCCACTCAGATACAACCCAACTCAGGGCGGTTTACATAGCGGACAGTAAATACATAAAAGACACATGATAAAAAAGTTAAAAGTTAAAAGTTAAAAAAAAACCCCACCCCTAAAAGGTGCGCAAGAACCGAAGGGACCTTTGGGGAAGGCACACTTCTCTATACCAACCACCCAACGGTACCCCCATCTCCACCCGCACCCCAAACTTGGCCCACCAGCCAGGTCTTTAGTTCCTTCCTAAAGGGCAACAACTCTGTCTGGAGACGTAGTTCCACAGGCAGGAGGTTCCAAAGTGCTGGTGCGGACACGGAGAAGGCCCTCCTCCTTGTGCCAGAGAGGCGAGCCCCCCTGGCTGATGGCACAATTAGAGAGCCCCTCCGGTCCGCTCTGGTTGGACGGACAGACGTCCTTAGGGCGATGCGGTCTCTAAGATACCCTGGCCCTGTGGTACCCTTAACACTGTGCTGCATGATGGGACATGTTGGCATCCATTTTGTCCTTGCTTCCATCCAGTAATTGTTTACAGTAGCTTGTACAAAATGGATGATCAGCTGCATGGCTGCAGATTAACACTGTGCTGCATGATGGGACATGTTAACTTTTAAATCTGCACTTCATAAAGTTTTCAAAAGTTAAATACTTGTTGTATGGTTTGTCCCCTAAAATCAGGGTTGTTTGACATGTTTTTGTAATGTATTTAGCCTTTAGACAATGATTTCTTAAAGTTCTGTCAGTTTCCTGTCTGTTTCCTTGACTTTGCACTGAAGACTGTGCTGTTACAGTACAATGTATCTCTGTGGAAAC
Source organism: Bradypodion pumilum (assembly GCA_035047305.1). Taxonomy (NCBI): domain Eukaryota; kingdom Metazoa; phylum Chordata; class Lepidosauria; order Squamata; family Chamaeleonidae; genus Bradypodion; species Bradypodion pumilum. Next base: position 99,351,082 of record JAWDJD010000001.1, read on the forward strand.
GACGTTGTATAAGGCATCGCGGCAAGGATTTGGACGTTGTATGAGGCATCGTGGCTAGGTTTTTGCATGCCTCATACAAAGTCCAAATCCGTATAAAGTCTAAACTTGTGGAATCAAGTTTGGATGTTGTATGAGGTATCACTCTACATCAGAGATGCTTTGAAAGGCCTTTCAAAGCATTAAAGGTTTCCCATGCTCGAAAGCTAGTTGTATCTGACTCTAGGGTTCAGTGCTCATCTCTGTTTCAAAGCCAAAGAGCCAGCACTGTCTCCTTCTGCAGACGTTTCCATGATCATGTGGCAAGCATGTCTAGACACCGGAGTGCACAGAGCGCTGTTTACCTTCCCTCTGAAGTGGTTCCTCTTTATCTACTTGCAATTTCTTTCTTTCGAACTGCTAGGTTGGCAGGAGCTGGGACAAAGACGGGAGCTCATTCCGTCCTGCAGTACTCGGGAATCGAACTGCTGACCTCCTGACTTCCAGTCAGTGTCTTAGCCACTTGAGCCACTGCAGACCCTTCAAAGCATTACTAATGTGTTAGCAAAAATCAAAAAGAAATGCAAAATTTCCTCTCCATTACTGTCATTAAGTGGCTTTCACTAAGACTAACCAGCAGGCCTACTAGCCATCCACTTTGGTTTGATCCCAGAGATCACATGCACACTAGTACTGAATCAAAATAGAGCAATCCTGAAGGGTAAAAAAGAGTAACCATTGACAGGGAGCCAGAGAAGTTTAGGTAGGAACTCTCTGGAAATGGGTTGGTTCATGCTGACACTTATGGTTGTTGGCAAAAGGAGCAAACTAGCCAGTCCTCATAGTGGAAGAAAAAATAGTACAAATGCCCATTTAGTCATCACTTAGAATGAGTAAACTGAGGCTATAGTACTTTGGTTGTATCATGAGAAGGCAGACTTACTATATGAAAGCTAGGGGGAAATAGAAAACATCAGGAAAAGTGGAAGATCTAACATGGGATGGATTGACTCAATATAAAGACGTCAGTTTGCAAAATCTTCTGGACTCTCTTCTCGTTCCATTCATAATGTGGAAGCTGTGGGAAATGTGGAGTGGAAGTAAGTAAGTCTTTAATTAGCAAAAACTATCAGTGCCACATGATGTTACCAGGGGGGACGTATTTTTGGTAATTAAATTCTTCCTTCCTCCATCCCAGGAATTCCATAGTTTCCACATGATGAAAGTGATTTCACTGGAGCTGAAAATGCTGCAAGACAGAAACAAGAAGTTCTTTATTATTAAGCACTAGCTAATTACCCGGCCTTGCCCGGGTTGTTTTTGTCCTTTAAAGCAAGGATGACGTGGCTTGACTGCAGTTTTACTTTTCCACCCGGCAGCATCCCCGGCCCGTAAATGTTCAGTTGTGTCAAGCTGCAGCCTCCTTTAGTCAGTGAAAGGTGGCCATGGCATGACAGAACTGTACGTTTACAGGCTGGAGATCCTGCCACTGAAGAAAGCTGTGGCCACTAACTGCGGCCACAGCTTTCTTTAGTGGCAGCATGTCCCAGTGGAAATTCAAGCTGCTGGTTTGGCTGTGCTGCCCATGCACAGTGCTGCTGTTTCATTGCTGCTTCTCTGGTCAGTGGGGGTGTCCTCTTTGCATCCCACTTTGGGGGGATAAACACCCAAATGGGTTTTGAGACAAACACCCCCTCCCCAGTGCTGATCTCGCAAGTCCAAGATATGTATATGCAAACTTTCAGTGAGATTGGTCCAGGGGTGTGAGTTCCTTTAGAGCACATACAAACCCACACCTCTGTTTTATAGATATACTGTAGAAGATGTAGATAAAGGTAAAGGTAAAGGTTTCCCTTACTTGAAATCCAACCATATCCAACTCTAGGGTTCAGTGCTCATTTCTGTTTCAAAGCCGAAGAGCCAGCGCTGTCTGCTTCTGCAGATGTTTCCGTGGTCATGTGGCAGGCATGACTAGACACTGGCGTGCATGGAATGTTGTTTACCTTACCTCCAAAGTGGTGCCTATTTATTTACTTGCATATTATTAAGCATATCAGAGAGTAAACAAAGACAAAAGACAAAAAAAGCTGTGGCATCTTAAAGACTAACTCCTGTATTATTAAAAGTTCCTCCCTGATTGTAACACATCACCTTTCTGCAGTTTAAATTATACAAGAGGATTTATTGGTAACAACTACTTTTGTTCTAGTATGCTACTATAAATATACTGGCTAGATACCTCATTGAATTAAATATCTAGGTTGGGAGTTCCATTAGTGACTCATATGAGAAGAGCCAGCTTGATTAACCATGGGCAAGCTGCACTATACCAAGAGAGGGAGTAGTAAACCACTTCTGTGTACTCTCTACATAGAAAAACTTGGAAAAGATAGCCATATATCAGAATGGACTTGACAACATGCATAGGATATGGAAAAATATATTTACTTAATCTAACAATGAATTATTTTTTGTTCAGTCGCACAGTCGATTCCGACCCATTGTGCCCCTATGGACCATTGTCCTCCAGGCACCTCTGTCCACCACCATCTTCCTCAGCCCACCCAGCTCTGTGCCCACTGCGACTACCACACTATCCATCCATCTCATCTTTGGACGCCCCCTTCTTCTTTTGCCCTCCACCTTTCCCAGCATCAAGGCCTTCTCAAGTGAATCCTCCCTTCTCATTTGATGTCCAAAGTATTTAAGCTCCATGCTGTGGAGCCAAGATGGTGGTGCGTTCAGATGCTGCGGCTGAGAGCTCCTTGCTTTTGAGAAAGGGTCAGTTAAGTAGGGTTATTAATAGCCGTCAGGAATTGTTGTTTTATAGAAGCAGAAGTGGAGACTGTGTTATGTGTGGAAAACTGTGTGAAAAACTGTGGGCTTGCAAGATCCCAGAAATCATAAATCATCGAACCTGGAGGAAGACGAGGAGGAGGAGGAGGAGGAGGAGAGAGCGAAGGCAAAAAAGAGGCTGTAGAGGTAATGGCCATGTGAACATGAGGGCAAAGATAAGAAAACAACGCTATAAATTACCTCTCCCAAGTATTTTCTATTCCAATGTGAGGTCTTTGGTGAACAAACTTGACGAGTGGAGGCTGCGTGTTGGAGCTGAGGGAGACTTTCGGGATTGCTGTGCATTGCTACTCACAGAGACATGGCTTACCTCTTTCATTCCCAACACAGCTATTGAATTGCAAGGCTATACTACACACCGGTTGGACAGGACAAAGGATTCTGGCAAGAAACAAGGTGGGGGAGTGTGTATCTTTGTAAATCACAACTGGTGCAAGGACTCAGTCAGGTTGGATAGCCACTGTTCCCCGGAGGTAGAGTTTTTAATGATTAAATGTAGACCTTATTATCTCCCCCGGGAATTTACAGCAGTAGTATTAATGGTGGTGTATGTGGCACCAACTGCAAATGCACGCATGGCCATGGATATTTTGTATGAAAACATCAATACTAAACTGAGCAAATATCCAGAGGCCGTGCTGATCATCGCAGGAGAGTTCAATCATACAGACTTGAAGGCAGTATTCCCAAAATTTCATCAGCACATTAAATGTGCAACTAGCAGGGAGAATACTCTTGACAAGGTGTATACGAACATTAAACGGGCATATGAGGTTATGCCCCTGGCACACCTTGTTAGGTCAGATCATGTGTCCCTGCTTTTGACACCAGCATACACACCCCTTAGGAAACAAGCCCCGATACAAACATGGACTGTTACTGTGTGGCCTGATGGAGCCTCTCAACAGCTGCAGGACTGTTTCCAGGAGACCGATAGGAATGTGTTTGACCATCAACATCTGGAGACCTACACATCAACGGTCCTGGATTATATTAGATTCTGCACCGCCAAAGTCACCAGGGAAAAGCATGTAAACATGTATCCAAACAGGAAGCCCTGGATGATGAGTGAAGTTCAGAGACTGTTGAAGGCAAGAAACTTTGCTTTTAGAACTGGAGACCGGGTATTGTATAGTACAGAAAGGGCGAACATGAAGAGGGATATAAAGAAGGCAAAAGCTGTGTATAGAAGGAAAATTGAAGATCACCTGAGTAGTCAGACACCATCTTCGGCTCTTGGGGTTCTCGAATTACAATTCTAGACACTGCGTATATATGATCGTATGTTCCTGTCAACTGGCATATATTGGTCAATCCAGCAGACCCCTCAAGATCAGGCTGGGGGAACATCAATCACGTATTAGGAACAATGTAACCACTGCCCCCATGGTATCCCATTACATCCACAAACAGCATTCCTTCACTGACATGCATGTTGTTGTGTTAGAATCCTTCACCCCCCAGAGACATACTATTGTCGATACTGAACGCTTCTTACTCCAGAGGGAAGCCTTTTATATTCATTCCTTTTCTACTCTTTACCCCACTGGGTTAAACACCGAACAAGATATCTCTGCGTTCCTTTAGTTCTCCCTGTTCTCTTTAAGTCTCTTTTTCAACTAGATATTATCTCCCCATACTAATTACGTCATGACTTTCATGTGTGTCCCCCTTAGCAATTTCCTTTATTAGGCTTTCATTATTTCCTCATGGTAACGCTCTGACCCAATAAGAATTTACTACAGGAGGTTTTCCAGGGCGCGCCTATATGTTGTACAGGTATTTATATGCAATTATATATTTCTTCATATATATCATCAGGTTGTTTACTCTTTTCAGGAAGTTTATATGTATTTTGTATGTATCTACTTTATTATCTTTGCAGATTCTTGACAAAGTACCGAAATATCCGTTTTCCGGAAGGGTATCGAACTGTTTCCTCTGCAATCCACCATTCATCTCTGGACAGTTTTTTCCGGTCATTTGGGCACCGCATTTTTGACATTTCTTTACTGAATGGTCTTGGTTTTTGCCGCAGGATTCTTCCGCATGATGGACTATATTGATACTCAAGGGACTTGTGATTCCGACACACATGTACGCTTATTTATTGTAGTTACCTACCTCTATTTTTGTACTGCTTGCTCTTTATGTGTATGAATCACAGTCCTTATTATTACTATGTGCGTAGATACTGTTGTCCCTGAGTCTTACTGTATTTCTTTATTATACTAGTCCTTTTATGACTGTCCTCCCCCATATGATCCTTTGATCGTTTTATATGGTTATCGTGGCCATTTAGCCTTGATTACGTTTTTCCACTGTCTGTGGTGCCACCGTGGCCATTTAGCCTTGATTACGTTTTTCCACTGTCTGTGGTGCCACCGGCACTTGTTTTGTCCTATGTTAAACTCATTGCTCTTTATATTTGGGTGTTGGCTTTCGCCTTTTGCTCCTCTCTTGCTTTACACCCTTGCCATCCTCCCTCTTTGCTTTAGTCACGACACCAGGCAAGTGTGGCATGGGATCCAGCACCTTACTTACAAACCCAGTAATTCATCGCCTGTAGAGAGCAGTGCTTCTCTGGTGGAGGAGCTGAATACCTTCTTCGCCCGATTTGAGGTGACACCAGTAGTGGATCCAGCAGTGTTGCCAGAGTCATCGTCATTACTCCCCTTAGGGAATGTTACCAGGGTGGAAGAGGGAGAAGTGAGGCGAAAATTAAAAGGGATAAATGCGAACACGTCTATGGGTCCTGATGGAGTGGCTGGTAGGGCACTGAGAGACTGCTCAGAACAGCTGGCAGAAACTTTTATGAAGATTTTTAATTGGTCTTTGGGCCAAGCCATTGTCCCACCTTGTCTGAAATCCTCTACTATTATACCTCTGCCTAAAAAGCCTATCATAGATAGTCTGAATGACTTCCGCCCTGTGGCGCTTACACCTGTCATAATGAAATGCTTTGAAAAGTTGGTGCGGAACCGTATTATGGCTTGTTTACCAGTTGGACTTGACCCTTGTCAATTTGCATATAAGAGAAAGAGATCCACGGAGGATGCTGTGGCTACAGCCCTACATGCTGTTCTGACCCATTTGGAGAAACAAGGGACATGCGAGACTCTTATTTGTAGATTTTAGCTCTGCTTTTAATACTATTCTTCCACATAGACTGGTGCCCAAATTATTAGATCTGGGGCTTCCGCCATGCTTATGCAGGTGGATACTAGATTTTCTATCAGATCGTTCCCAACGGGTCAGGATGGGCTCTCATGTCTCTGCAGATCTCAGTATAAGTACGGGGACGCCGCAGGGGTGTGTGCTGAGCCCGCTTCTGTACACGCTTTACACATATGATTGTGTTCCCAGTTATCCCAGCAATAAGATCATCAAGTTTGCAGACAACACAACGGTGGTGGGTCTGATTACTGCTGGGGGAGGGGTGTCGGCTTACAGGAAGGAGGTTGAGATGCTGACGGAGTGGTGTAGGGAAAACAATTTATTCCTCAATGTAAAAAAGACAAAAGAGATCATTGTGGACTTTAGAAAATGCAAATTGAACATCCAGCCATTTATTATTGAAGGGAATTGTGTGGAACAGGTCTCGGTGTTTCGATTTCTGGGAATGGAGCTGAGGAATGATCTAATATGGGGAGCAAACACCAAAGATCTGATGAAGAGAGCACAGCAGAGGTTATACTTCTTAAGAATCCTCAGGAAGAACACTCTTTCAAAGGACCTGCTGTTGGCATTCTACCACTGTACCATAGAGAGTGTGTTAACCTATGGTCTGTGTGTATGGTTTGGGAGTTGTACAGCTAGGGAAAGAACAATGCTGTCCAGGGTCATAAAGACTGCGGAGCAGATAATCGGGGTACTCTTCCCACTCTAGATCAAATCTATGCCACCAGGTGTTATAAGAAAGCTGTAGAGATTGCACAAGATAGTACACACCCCGGGAATGATCTCTTTCAGCTTCTGCCTTCTAGAAGAAGGTATAGGGTCATAAAGACCAGGACCAGCTGCTTGAGAAATAGTTTCTAACCAAAAGCGGTTCTGGCTTTGAATACAGTGCAATGCAGTCTATGAGGGAGCTTCTGTATATAGTTTTTAGAGTTTTTAGGGTTTTAGAGTTTTAGAGCTTTTAGGGGTTAAATGTGTATATGTGGGGTGGGAGTATGTTGATAATTTTGTATAGTTGTATTTTGTTTAGGTTTTGTTGGGTTGTTAAGTGTCCCCCCCCCCACCCAATCTCGTTGTTCTGTGCAGGACAATGACAATAAAGATTTATCTATCTATCTCTATCAATCTTCTTGATTTTTTCTAAGATTGGCCTATTTGTTCTCTTTGCTGTCCAGGGGACTCTCAACACTCTCCTCCAACACCACATCTCAAAGGAATCTATTCTTTTATGCTCAGCTTTCCTAATGGTCCAGCTCTCATACCCATACATTACTACTGGGGAAACCATTGCTTTGACTATGCGGATTTTTGTTTTCAAGGTGATGTCTCTACTTTTCACTATGTTGACCAGGTTTCTCATGGCTTGTCTCCCCAGAATCAGTCGTCTTTTTATTTCATGGCTGCAGTCACCATCTGCAGTGATCTTAGATCCTAAGAAAGTAAAATCTGTCACTGCTTCTACTTCTTCACCATCTATTTTGGAGGAACTGATCGGACCTGTTGCCATTATCTTGGTTTTCTTGATATTGAGTCTCAAGCCAGCTTTTGCACTCTCCTCCTTCAGCCCAATCAAGAGATTCTTTAGGTCTTCCTCACTTTCTGCCATTAAGGTGGTATTGTCTGCATATCTCAAGTTGTTGATGTTTCTCCCAGACATTTTGATCCCATATTGTGATTCCTCCATCCCTCCATTGCACATTATGTGCTCTGTGTATAAGTTGAATTAGCAGGGTGACAAAATGCAGTCTTGTCTTACTCCTTTTCCTATTCCAAACCACTCTGTCATTCCGTGTTCTGTCCTAACTATTGCTTCTTGTTTCATGTACAAATTTCTCATGAGGCATATGAGGTGTTACTTGCCACATTTTGTTGTGGTCCACACAGTCAAAAGCCTTGGTGTAGTCAATAAAGCAGAAGTAGACTTGTTTCTGGTATTCCTTTGTTTTCTCCATGATCCAAAGTATGTTGGCTATGTGGTCTCTGATAGTATCTTTGGTTTTTTTGAAATGCAAGTTATTTCCCTTTTGAAGATACAAATGTATTTTATACTGTTACTAACCACCATACTGTATAGCTCAGTATCATTTGCTCAGGCAAGTTGATGGTTTTTCCCCTGGGAAATCAATTAATGAGATCTTTCTTAGTTCTGCTGCCTGACACTTTTTATTTCAAAATGCCATGGGTTCAATTCGGGACCTCCTAAATTTGTGCCCAGCCTCTGAGATATAGTTCCCCATTATACCTGCTTCCCTAAGTACTTTAAGTGGTGGGAAAAAAATCCCTGTATGGAGCTCTAGGAATATGACTACACTTAACTGGTTGACTAATTGATTGATTGATTAGATAGAAACTAGATGGAGAAATCTACTAAAACGTTTAATTAGCAATATATTGAAGTTTTGCCTTTTAGATGATAGATGGAAATCAGGATACATAGTCAGGAAATGTAAGCATGAAACCAGCTTCTATCCCCTCTGGTATCTGCCACAACCCACAAGAGGAATACAGTTAGAATTAAAGTATTCTTGCACACCTGTTTCCTGCAGTAAGCATACACTCTTCTTGCTACACTGGAGAAGGGGTGGGGTGACTTAAGGAAAGCACAAGAGTTGAAAAAGCCTTATTTGGGACTAGAATGAATTCAGAAGCAGAAGGCACACATTTATTTGGATGGTGATTTGGAAATTCTGGTACATGTTTAAAATTCAGGCAAGTAGTAACTTTTGGGATCCCTTGGCTCACTATGAATCAGAGGTGTATTCTTCTTATCTTGAACCTTTATCCTTTTTGGGAGGAGGCCAGCAGATGTTTGTTTAGCTCACTGCCTAAAGAAGCAGTTGGAGAAATTGAAGGGCAACGTGGAACAGGTGAGTAGGATAGGGAAGGATCAGGCATCTATTAAGTGTTGGCCAAGGAAAAAGAAAAATGAGATTCACTTGTATGTGCTGGTTGGGCTCCAAATGTTTAATAAGAGATGAACTGAGAGGGTGCCAAATGCTAAAACTGGGTTTTTTTGTTTTGCAGATCACAAGCTACATTGGAAAGCATCCATAATACCCCAAGACAACTTTATATGCCAAATTCCCCAAGACAGAAATTCCAATTCACATGATCTCTGAAATGGGAGGATTGATATAAATGTGTGAGTACAGATTTTTAGCACCAATGTTGATCAAAGCTTGGCAATTCCCCATCTAAACACAATGATCATGCTTAGTGAGGTGTTTCTTTTGCTAGGAATAGTGTGGCAGGGTGAAAGGCAGTGTGGTGTTGTGGAGAGAGTGCTGGGTTTAGGACTCAAGAGACCTGGGTTCAAACCTCTGCTTGGCCATAGAAACTCACTGGGTTGGTAATGATGGTTCTGGTAAAAACACTGCTTAAATACCTCATATAATTTGAAAACCCTATTAAGGTGGCAATAAGTTAGAAGCATCTTGACAGCATATAATACATAGTCTGAAATCCTGTTGCATAACTTATGTCTGTGAAAGAGTGATGATATCAGGGGCAGGAAGCAATTTTTTTGGTAATAATATAAGTCCAACTTCTGTCTCATGCTTTTTGACTCTCTTCTAGTTCCTTTCATCATGTAGAAGCTGTGGGAAGGAAGGTGGGGTGGAAGGAAGTCTTTAGTTAGCAAAACCCACCAGTGCTGTATAATGTTACCAGTAGGGACATATTTTTGGTAATTAAATTCTTCCTTCCTCCAATCCAAGAATTCATAGCTTCCACATGATGAAAGTGATTTCACTGGAGTTGAAAAAACTGCAAGTCAGAAGTAAGAAGGTCTTTATTATTGCAGTTGTTCGCACCACCTCCTGCCCTTTAGATCCCTGTCCCACCTGGTTGGTGAAAGCCTCTAAGGTGGTGACGGGAGGCTGGGTCGGGGCTATAATCAATGCATCGCTACAGGAGGGGGTGTTTCCTGCACCTTTAAAACATGCTTTGGTGCGCCCCTCCGGAAGAAACAATCCCTCGATTGGGGAATGTATTGGAGAAGATGGTGGTGCAACAGCTGCAGGAGGTCCTGGGTGAAGGGGATTATCTGGATTCCTTTCAATCAGGTTTCAGGCCTGGATATGGTACAGAGATGGCATTGGTCGCACTGGTAGATGATCTCTGGTGGGAGAGGAATGGTGGCCATCCGCCCGTCCTTGCCCTTCTTGACCTCTCAGCGGCCTTCAATACTGTCGACCATGGTATCTTTCTGGAACAGCTCAAAGGATTGGGGATCCAGGGTACTGTGTTATCCTGGTTTTCATCATTTCTTGAGGGCCAGACCCAGTCGGTGTGGTTGGAGAGTGAGAGATCCAGCCCTAGGCCACTACGTTATGGGGTGCCTCAGGGCTCGGTGCTCTTTCCTCTCCTATTCAACATCTACATGAAGCCGCTGGGCGAGATTATCCGTTCCCATAGGGTGAAGTATCATCAGTATGCTGATGATACCCAGCTGTACATCTCGGCCCGTGGGGACCCCAGTGATGCGATCAATGTCCTATCCAGATGTCTGAAAGCTGTTGTGGTCTGGATAGGGGACAACGGGCTACAATTGAATCCCTCCAAGACTGAGTGGCTATGGATAGGGGCCCCCCTTGTTATCCAGGGAGCTGCCAACTTTGGTCTTGGATGGGGCTGCTTTGCCCCAGACAGACCCGGTACGCAACTTAGGGGTCCTCCTGGATTCAGGACTTCTACTTGTAGATCAGGTGGTGGCCATGGAGGGCTTTTGCACAGCTTCGTGTCATCCGTCAGTTGCGTTCGCTCCTGGACCGGGACTCCCTGCTCATGATCACACATGCTCTGGTGACCTCCAGGCTAGATTATTGCAATGCACTCTACATGGGGCTGCCCTTGACGACCATTTGGAGGCTACAGCTGGTGCAGAATGTGGCAGCCCAGGTGGTGATGGGGTGCAGGCGTTATGCTTGTGCCTCACCATTGCTTCGGGAGCTGCATTGGTTACCAGTTTGTCTCCGGGTGCAATTCAAGGAGATGGTTTTGACCTTTAAAGTCCTACATGGTAGTGGGCCAGGATACCTAAGAGACTGCATCATCCCAAGAGTGTCTGTCTGTCCAACCAGAGCGGACCGGAGGGGCTCTCTAATTGTTCCATCTGCCAGAGGGGCTCGCCTCTCTGGCACACGAGGGAGGGCCTTTTCCGTGTCTGCACCAGCCTTGTGGAACCTCCTGCCAGTAGAGTTGCAAGAGCAGACGGAGCTGCTGCCTTTCAGAAAAGAATTAAAAACCTGGTTGGCGGGGCAGGTGTGGGGCTTGGATGGAAGAGTGGCCCCCGCCTGTTGGCTTATAAAATGAAGCCTCCCCATCTTTTTAATGTGGGCAGTTTTAATGTGGTTAGTTTTTAATAGGTGGGTGGGTATGTTGGGGTTTTAATTGTTTTTAATATGTATGTTTTAATTCTGTTGTGAGCCGCCCTGAGTCGGGTTTGCCTGATTGAGCGGCATAGAAATTTGAATTGTAAATAAATATAAATAAATAAACAAATAAATAAATAAAATTCCCCTCTGCCTGTGACACCATCATCTTTATGTTGGTGTAAATTATACAAGAAGATTTCAGCTACATTATGATAAGACATAGAAAGCGGAGACCATACATATTTCTGTGTGAACATTTTAGATGTGAAAAAATGGGACATTCTTGGTCAGACATGATCTTTCTAGAGACTCCATGCAGCTGTGGACTACATGGTTCCCCAAAAGTTGTAATATGTAGGCAAAATTTCTTAACAACAGATATATTGGAATGTGTTTGCCATGAGTGGGGGAGAAGAATGTGTGTGTGTGTAGAAAGAAGTGGCAAACATGTAGAGAATATTTTGTACAGAAATGTACATTTAGCTACAATTTTGCATTTTCCCAATGTGTAGTGACTATTGGGACACCCTGTATTTCATGAAATGGTTTATGGATGTCCATGGCTCTGATTAGCAGCTGTGTCACCATTTTTGTCATTGTTTGCTGTGAATTAACTTCTTTGTCCTGTCCCTGTCTGCTCCAGCACTAGAGATATTGTGAGGCAGCCACTCAGTTCTGGTTATTTTACGTTAAGGATGGCAAAGGCAAGGGAGAGAAATCAGTTCAGTGTGAGAGCATGCTATGTCAAGGCTAGTGACAACTATTAGCATGGGGGCAGCTGCCCACATATTCTCATACTAGCACTGGTTAATAAAAATTTTTAAAGTATGACTAAGTGCTGCAAAAATAAAGGGGGGGGGGAGATAGCCATCCCTGTCTTTCTTGTCCCCAGTGCCCTTGGATCCTGCCCTTGAGATTTAGGATATTATAGTGATGGGAACAGTGCATTAGTTGCCTCGCTTAGCACGTCTTCTTACAGAGCAGATATGAGAGATATATCATACAGACAGAGCTGTGCATGTTTCAGGGGCTGTCTATTCCAAGTCTGATTTCAAATAAAGAACCATGAAAAGGGAATCAGGGATCTTGAAGTTGTTTATTCAGCATCTGGACAAGATGGTTAGTCAATACAACAGTCTCCTTGTTACAGTTTTCTCCACCCAAATGAGATGTGCTGTGATTTTGTTTTACGAAAGTCGATGCCCTCAACTTTTCTGATGATGCAGCATTGAATCCTCATAGTATAATGTCCATGCTGCCTGAGGGATTCTGGGAGTTGGAGTCCAAAGAAATGTCCATGTTTTGCTTATTGACAGATACAGTAAGGGGATGATAAATATGCAAGAGAACCAATTCCCACACTGTTTTCAAAAACTGAAACACAGACTAGCCCTCAATATAAATTAGAATGGAGTTGGCTGATGTTCAGAGCTCTGGGAAATGAATGTGCCCCCAGATGCCTGAATTCCTAACCCAATTTTTTTCTTTTCAGAACTATTTTTTTAGTTAAGAAAAAGCAGACCTGTCAAGTTTCGGATTTGAAAATAAGGGAAACACTGTGGGCGGGGCTACCTCAGTGGGTGTGGCCAAATCTGTGGGTGTGGCCAAATCTGATCATGTGACTTGCTGGGCTCTAGTCATGCCTGCCACATGACCATGACAACGTCTGCAAACAGACACCACTGGCTCTATGGCTGTAAATGGAAATGAGCACTGCACCCTAGAGTCGGATACGACTGGCTTTTGAGCAAGGAAGACCTTTACTAAGCACTTGCATAAACAGGGCCAAACTTCACAGCAAATTTGAATACCATTCAAGGATTTTCTGTTATTAGGTAAAGGTAAAGGTTGCCCTTGCTCGAAAGCCAGTCATAGCCATCCCTAGGGTTCTATGCTCATCTCTGTTTATAGCCAAAGAGCCAGTGTTGTTTTCTGTGGTCATGTGGCAGGCATGACTAGACACCGGAGTGCACGGAACACTGTTTACCTTCCCTCCAAAGTGGTTCCTATTTATCTACTTGCAATTTCTTGCTTTTGAACTGCTAGGTTGGCAAGAGCTGGGACTGCGATGGGAGCTCATCACACACACACACACACACACACACACACACACACACACACACACACACACCTGATTTGTGCAGCCATGTAAGCAAAACCCCTTCCTGCTCCTTCTCTCTGTGCTGTCCAGGTCCAGCTTTTCCCCCCAGCACTGCAGTCCCTCTCTCTCTCTCCTCCTCCTCCGTTTCCTCATGCTGCCCAATGGAAACCCAAAGGCCACTGGGAGGTGTAGTCCTGCTCCATATGCATCTCATTGGGCTGCCCACCCAAAGAACTGCGGCTCCCAGGATGCACTGGGGCCGCTTTGCCCCCAAGTACAATGAAAGCGCAGTGCCAAAATGGCCGCCGCGCTCTTTGCAGGCCCCCCCACCCGGACTCAGACATCCGAGTGAGTTAGGGGTGGCCACGAGGCAGCCGAGCTGCCATTTTAGAATGTGACGGAGCGGAGAAGTTTTCTCCGCCATGTTTCTTGCTCTCTTTGCCCTTCGTACCTTTCACTTTGAACGGAGTTCTTTTGCTCTTCGCTACTGCGGTACTCAGGGCACAGGAACTGATCCCTGGCCAAGGATCCATCAGGAGGCAGTTTCTTCGGGAGACATGGCTCCCAAGCGCAAGGCTCCGGTGGTCAAGCCGCGGCCAAGGGGAAGGGCTTTCCCTACCCCTCCCTCTACTGGGGGGCAGCCATTGGGTTGGAGGACTCGGGCTGCACCCCCCCCCAGCTGGGCAGCAGGATGGCCTTGCCCACCGCTGCCAGTGGGGCTGATCAGGCTTCTGCCTGTCAGCCCGGCACAAGCTTCCAGGCTGGGATGGCACAGGCTGGCCCCTCGGGGATCCCTGCCCCTGGAGGGCATTTTCTTGGCTCGGGACAGGGTGGCCCACTTGGACCTGGTGTCGGTTTCCACCCCACCATTCCTCCGGCCCCCCATGGGCCGGAGTTTTGGGCATGGCCCTACTCGGGCCCTGGATCCCCATTCGGGTTTCCCATCCAGCAATTGACCACTGGGCCGTCTGGCCTATCCGGCCCACCTTATACCGGGGGCTCGGAGACTGTTGATGCACTTCTCGCACGCATTTCGGTGCTAGAGGCATCACTGGGCATTGCCCAACCACCTCCCGATGGGGGTTTAGCTGCTGCTTCTATTATGGCCCCTTCGTCGATCCTGGCAAACACATCGGCCGTGACTCTCCAGTGGGCCGCCAACAGGGTCGAGCTGCTCGAGGCCATCAGGCAAGCCCAGGCTGGCACCTCGCAGCTCCCCGCACGTTCGGATTTGTCGGTGGGGAGCAGTCAGGTGTGGCCCCAGAGCTTGATGCCTGTCGCGAGCTCCGCCGCCCGCCGTGGGCCGGAACCCCTAGTGGGGGTGGCTCACAGGGGTGCGACTAGTGAGTATCCGGTTCAATTTAGTGCACCGATACTGTCCAGTCACACTGGGGGGGGGGGTCCAGTGGCCATGGCCACGCCAGGTTACTGTGGGTGGGCAGTTGCTTCCACACTGCCCTGTTAACTCCTGGTTGCCAAATGGCCCCTCGGTTAGGGCAGGGGTGTCCGCCCCTGGGGGTATGCCAAGCGTCGCAGGGGCTATTCAGGGCCCGCTGCGCATACCCTTCATCCAATATGTGCCAGCGGCGGCTCTGCCGACGGCTGGTTATTCCTTGCCCCTGGGTGATAATCTATCACAGGCCACGAGGGATAAGATTTGGCGAGGGGAGTACGTTGATATTTTCTCCCTCTTGAATCGTGAGCCCACCAAGGAGGAGAGGGAGGGACAGGATGACCGGACAAGGAATTGTCCCGTCGCCGTAAGCCACCGCGTACCTGGGCCAATTGGTTGCCGGCATATCTTATATATATGGCGGTATACCCGAGGGCCCGGCCTGATTTGGCCATTCCGATGGTGCAGTACCTCGACAACATTTATAGGGCGATGGTTGATTTTCCTGGCCCGTCGTGGTTGGCTTACGATGAGGAATTTAGGATGAGGGTGGCCCTACATCCTGAGATGAGGTGGGATGAGCCCTGCCAGCAATTGTGGCTCTTGTATATGACTCCCACACGTCCGGCGCCTGGTGATAGGTACCATTGCGGCCATGCCGTGTAGTGGGCGGCTGCGACGCAGGTTCCCCGCCAATCGGCGGGGCAGGGGGTTCCAGCCCACCTGCTGTGTTGGAGCTTCTCAGCTAGCGGCGTGTGCTGTCAGTGTCGTTTCCGGCACGAGTGTCCCTCTTGCTCTGGCCCTCACACCGTCTCCGCATGCCCGCGGGCTGGTGGGTCACGAGGCAGACGTAGGGGCGGTTAGGGGGCGGTCAGAGCTCCCTCTGATGGTGCTGGCCACGCAAAAGGCCCCCTCCCCAATTAATATCCCCATGCTGGAATGATGGCTTTCCGCTTATCCTAGATGGGATGATGCGAGGTACCTGTTAGAAGGCTTCCAGTTTGGCTTTCGTATACCATTTAGGGGTGTTCGGGGACTGCAGGATGCCCCGAACTTACTTTCTCTAAAGGGTAATGAGGAGGTCGCTGCACAAAGCATAGCTAAGGAGTTGCAGGCTATGAGAGTTGCGGGGCCCTTCCCTAACTTGAAGGTCTCTCCTCTGGGGCTAGTCCCGAAAAAGACCCCAGGTGAATTTCACTTAATTCACCTTCTCTCTTACCTTGCGGGTTCCTCGGTCAATGATGCTATTCCTGATGACCTTTGCTCAGTCAGGTACACGTCGTTTGATCAGGCCCTACAGATGGTACGCTCCTGCGGTCCCGGGGCCCTCCTGGCAAAGTGTGATATCAAATCGGCATTCCGATTACTGCCAGTGCACCCCGAGGACTTTGAGCTGTTGGGTTTTCGTTTCTGGGGAAATTTCTACGTAGATAAGGCCATGCGTTTTGGCTGTTCTATTTCATGTTTGGCATTTGAACGATTTAGCACTTTCTTCCAATGGGCCTTTGTTTGCAGGTCAGGGTCCCGGTCAGTAGCCCATTACCTCGACGACTTTTTGTTTGGGGGTGAACAGGGCTCGGACATGTGTACGCGTCTCCTCACTACATTTCAGGCCCTTATGCGGGAACTGGGTGTCCCATTATCGCCTGAAAAGACCGAGGGCCCAGCCATCAAGCTCACCTTTTTAGGCATCGAAATTGACACTGTCGCACAGGCATCCAGGTTACCCATGGACAAGGTGACTCGGATCTCCGCAGCGATTCTGGCACTGATTGCCAAGCATAAGGTGTCCCTTCGTGAGCTACAGGTCCTTCACGGCCACCTCAACTTTGCCTGTAGGGTGGTGACACCGGGCAGAGCTTTTGCCAGGCGTCTGTGTGATGCCATGGCTGGCCTATTAAAACACCACCACAGGGTCCGGCTCACCAGGGGTATACGGGCAGACCTTTTGGTTTGGCACACATTCCTCCAGGAATTTAACGGGGTCTCTTTTTGGAGATTGGACCTTATGGTCTGCCCTAAATTTCAAGTACAGTCGGATGCCTCCGGCTCTCTGGGTTATGGGATTTATTTCGAGGGGCGGTGGGCATATGGCCGATGGCCTCATGCATGGCAGGGCACGGATCGCCTCCGCGATCTTACTTTCCTGGAATTTTTCCCCATTTTGGGAGCACTAATGCTATGGGGCGATAAGTGGGTCAACTCAGTGGTCCATTTTTGGTGTGACAATGCTGCAGTGGTGCACGTTGTTAACGCCCAGACATCCAAATCCCCTAGGGTCATGGCATTGGTCCATCAATTTGTTTTGAGAAGCCTACGCCTCAATGTGCTGTTCAAGGCCAGACATGTACCAGGCATTAATAATGATATTGCTGATGCTTTATCCCGCCTGCAGATCTCCCGGTTGGCTCCGGAAGCAGAGGAATTCCCCTCGCCACTCCCGGCCGAGATTTGGACATTTGGCAAGGAGAGGTGAACCGGGCGATCGGCATGTCTTTGGCACCTCGCACGCGTAAGGCGTATCAACATGCTTTCATACAATTTAGAACCTTTTGTGGGCAACTATGGTTACCCGAAGTGTGGCCAATACCAGTAGACCAGATTTTACAATACATGGTTTATCTTCACGGTCAGAGGCTGCCCCCCCCCCCGTACTATAGCCTCTAGGCTTTCGGCACTGGCATTTATGGCCAAGGTGCGGGGCTTCGCCGACTGCGTGAATGATTTCCGCATACGTCATGTTTTGGAAGGGTGGACACGTGAATGGGGCCGCCGCCCGGACACACATCACCCGATTTCACAGAGGTTCTTACCCACCTTGCACGAGGCTGGCATAATTTATGCTATGATAGGTATGAGGTGGCTCTTTTTCACGCAGCTACCACTGTGAGTTGGTACCACTGTCTAAGGCGGATGCGTCTCGTAGGGCACTGGAACTCGACGATGTCTATGTTACACAAGAGTGGGCTCAGTTGAGGATACGGTCCTCAAAGGTTGATCAGCATGGCGTAGGCAGTGGAGTCAGACTGCTACGATGTTCCATTGAAGACATCTGTCCGGTTGGTGCCCTACATGAGTTTTTGGCAGTGCGTGGTACGCACCCTGGCCCGTTTTTCTGCCACCAGGATGGGTCTCCCCTTACTAAATTCCAGTTTTGGAAGGTGACCGGCATGGCACTTAACAGTGTGGGCCTCCCTGGGGCTCGTTACGGCACCCATTCATTTAGGATAGGCGCCGCGTCTACTGCGGCTGCGTTTGGGTACTCTGAGGCTGATATATGCAGGATGGGCAGGTGGGGATCCATGCGCTTTGCATTGTACGTACGCCCCCTCCATGCATGAGTACCAGTTATGTCATTATTCCTTTTTTCCTTCTTTTACAGACCCTGTGTGTCCTCACACACCGGTGGCAGTATGGCTGGTGGGCCTCAGTTACATGCACTGGGCAGCGCAGTATGCTGCAGCGACAGAGTGGGGACCCCATCTCGGGCTACGTGCAGCCGCACGTATGCGATGGTACGGTAAGTGCGGTATGAGATGGCAGGAACTGTTGCCATTCCTATTTTCCATCAGGGATGCTGGGCCGCCTGATGTCCTTATCCTGCACCTCAGTGGCAATGACCTTGCACAGGTCACTGGCCTCTCTTTAAAATTCACGATTTGCAGGGACCTAGCCTATTTGCATTACGTATGGCCGTCCACGCGGCTGCTATGGTTGGATATGGTGCTGCAACATACTTACATGGGAGGCGTTGACCTCCGTGCCCTTGACAGCGCTCGCCGGTCAGTAAACAGGGCTGTTGCCCGGTTCCTGGCAGACAAGGGCTTGGGGACAGACATCCGGCACCCTAGGATAGGCTTGCAGGATTACAATCTCTATGCAGGAGATGGGGTCCACTTGTCGGCCAGAGGTATGAACCTCTTTCTTGAGGATATGCAAGCAGGCCTGGTGACCGAGCTGATGGTCTGGGGGGGGGGGGGGCGGTGAGTCATCATGGATGCCTCCCCGTGTGGTGGGTAGCACTGGTAAGGTAAAGATTTATGACCCATAGGTATCCGGCAGGTTCGCAATTGACTGGCCAACATGTAGACAGGTACAGGGGAAATAGGTTTGGCTGGTCAAGGGTGAACCAGGCAAGGGGTGATGGCAGGAGCTGAACAGCCTGCATCACCTTGATATTTAACGGATACACGTCATAGGGTGGGGTCAGTAGATAGTTTATTGACTCCGGTCAACAATTTGTTTGTGTCAACAAACAAATTGATACAAATAGTTACATGTTGCCAATTGCCATTGGCATTTTGGGAGGAACCTTACCAGTGTTACTGCGGCCTGCTTGCCTTAAAGAATTACAATTGGATGATTACAACAATTGAAAGCTATATTTCGGACTAGGGCATTATTCAATAAAAGTGGCCCGATGCCTTTATCCATATACCGGTGTCTGAGTCTTTCTTTGGGGGGTGCGCCTGCAAAGGGTACTGGGAGCTGTAGTCCCACTCTCCATTCTCCTCAATGGGGGCTACCCACCCTAAGAACAACAGCTCCCAGGATGCTCCGCTGCACTTTCCAGGCCAGGGGAAGTCTGTATTGATCACGTGCCAGAAAAATCGCCATCTTGGAACGCCCCCCCTTCTTAAAAATAATAATAAGGGAAAATATTTTAAAATACGTGCAGCCGGGAAGAAGACTGAATTACGGGCAAATCCCGGCCAATACGGGGCACTTGACAGGTATGAGAAAAAGTCTCACACCATCAAGTACAAAAAAATTATTTTAAAACATTTTTAACAATTACTTCATTGGTGAGTTCCAGGGGTACTGGAACCATTGGGAGCTGGAACCATTGGGGAATTGTTCTCCACTCTCTAGAGCAGGGGTGCCCAAACTAGGACCTGCGGGCTACCAAATCATCCAGTCCGTGCTGCCCTTGCCACTCCCTTAAGCGGAAGTAAAATGCACCCATGCATGTGCAAAATGCTGCCATAAATGACCTGCAGCTGTCATAAACACATTTACATCTTATTTCCTCTTTTTAAATCAAAATTCCAATTTCCCTTTTATTTTTATTTTCTTTAGCAGCTCTTGCTAATAATTTTGAATTCTTATTACTGTATTCAAAATATTCCCTTTTTAAATATACCAAGTCCCTTTTTACCTTTTTAATGTCCTTTCCTACCAATTCCATCTTTAATTTTTGCATCATGTTAAAAAAAACTTCTTATCATTTGTCTTTACATGCTCTTCTTGTAACCTCTTTATCTCATTTTCATCTTTGTATTGTGTTTCCTTAAATTGTTTATTTCTAATACTGGCCAACTTAATACTCTCCCCTCTAAAAACTGACTTCATGGCATCCCATACCATATTAAAGCTCACCTCATCCGTATCATTCCAATACCAACTTTCCTTCCATTTTTCAATTATTTGCTCTTTACATTTATGGTCTTTAAAAACTTTAGTATCATATCTCCAATTCCTTCTAATTTTCTTTACTCCCTCTATCCTTAATTCCACCAACACTTTTGCATGATCTGATTCTTTAAAAATTCCCACTTCCACCTCATCTATATTCCTGATCATGCTCTCTGTTACAAATTATATAATCTATTCTGGAGTATGTATTATGCACCTGTGAAAAAAATGTATAAACCCTTTCCGACCCAGATGTAAGATGTAATAGGATTAGGGATAAATGTAAGATTATCAAAGATTTCTATCAGGATTTATATGCTAAAAAGAATATAGATTTGGGGAAATTAAAGGATCAATTGGGGAAACAAATAAAAAATAAGATAAAACAGGAACATAGAAATAGAATGGAAGAGCGAATAACGGAGAAATAAATAAAAGAAGTAATAGCCAGCTTGAAGACAGATAAAGCCCCGGGGGAAGATGGGTTATCAGTGGAATTTTATAAGGAATTTAAAGACATTGTGGTTCCAAAATTGATGAAATTATATAATTATATTTTGGAAGGCGGGCAAATTCCGACCTCATGGTATAGAACTATAATTGTTTTATTACCAAAACCTGCAAAAGATCTAGAAAAAGTGGAATCATATAGGCCTATTTCTCTGATAAATCAAGATGCTAAGATTTGTACAGCGATATTGGCAAATAGACTGAATAGTTTTATGGGTAATTACATAAATGAAGATCAAACGGTTTTTTTGTTGTTGAAAGGAAGACATATGGCGGATTTGACAAGGAGAGTTTTAGATTTAATAGATATTGTAGGACAAACAAAAGAGAAAGTTGGATTATTATCACTAGATATTTTTAAGGCATTTGATTCATTACAGTGGGTAACAATTAACAAAATAATTAAATGTTATGGATTTGGAGATAAATTCAGAAGGATGATTGAACAATTATATCAATATGGTACTGCCATTGTTAGGGTAAATGATGATGTTACAGAAGAAGTAACATTAGAAGCTGGAACAAGGCAGGGTTTTCCATTATCACCATTTTTGTTTATCATGGCAATGGAGTTGTTGGCAAAGGCTATAAGAGAAAATAAGGATATTGAAGGAATACTAGGAAATAAGATAAGTTTGTATGCTGATGATACTTTGATAACAATGAAGCATCCTAGGAAGCCACTAGAAAGAATACAAGAGCAGTTAAAAGATTCTGAAAAGATGACAGGTTTGAGAATAAACTGGGATAAGTTAGAAATGATACTGTGTAATATTGATAAGGAGGAACAACAGAAAATAAAGGGTAAATTTAAATTACAGGTTAAAGATAATTTAAAGTATCTGGGAATAAATATTTCAAATAAATTTGAGGATCTTAAGAAACTGAATTATGGAAAACAGAAAATGGAAATTAAAGATAAAATACAGCAATATCAAAAGTTGAAGTTGTCTTGGTTCAGCAGGATTGCGCAATGTAAAATGATGTTGTTACCGAGAATTAATTTTTTGTTTGATGCCCTGCCAATCTAATTAAATGATGAGGAAATTAAGGAATTTCAAAATTTGTTAAATAATTTTTGTAATGGTGGAAGGAAACCTAGAATTGTAAAAAAAATTGTGGTACTCATCTCAGAAAGGAGGACTAGGATTGCCAAATTTGAGGAATTATTACAGAGCTTTTCAAATTAAAAATATTGTGAAAATTTTAGTGAGGGAAAAGGCAATATGGGAAGAAATTGAGATGAAGGATCTAAATCAAATGGGGGAAATGGTCTTTTTAGATAGTAATATAGGGGAAATTGTTACAAAAAATAAAATGATGAAGACATTATTAGGAGTATGAAAAAGTTGAAGATGGAATTGGCTCCAGATAAATCTCCTATAATAGAAATAGAGGATATCAAAAATTTTCCAATACAAATTGACAAAAGGGTGAAAGAAGTTTTTTTTAAGAAATGATGTTTTCCTGTTGAGAGACTGGATACGGGTTTGTAAAGATGGAGAGAGAAAAGCAGATATGTTTGCACAACTGAGGTTGGGGCCAAGTACTGTTTTGCTGACAGATGTGGAAAATAATGGATTTAAATAAGGATAAAAAAGAACTATTGTCAATAATGTTGACTACGGGCAGACAGTGCATTGCCAGGAATTGGAAAAATGAAGCAATTTTGAAAATAGAAGAATGGTATAAGGAGATGTGGGATCTTGCGTTGAATGATAAGCTAAAATGGGAAATGAATAAGAAAAAGGGTATAGTTAAAGAAAATAGATTATGGAAAAGATGGCAATTATTTGTGGATTACTCACTGAAGGGGGACCAGTACCTGATCAAATGAGTTTTTGAGGTTAGAAAACGACTGTGATACTCCGTTTTCTCCAGGGCATTGTAAATAACACTGGGTGTATTATGTGAAAAGTGTTTAGTGAATTTTAATTATTGTATTTTTACTTTGACTTAGTAGTTGTATTAAACTGATGAGTTTAAGAACAGAGTTTGAATATGTATATTGGGATAACTGCAAGAGTATTATAATGTATTTAAAATTTTGGAAATATAATTAAAGATGTATGGAAGAAAGGGGAACATAAGAACAGCCTTGCTGGAACAGGCCACAGCCCATCCAGTCCAGCATTCTGTCTCACACAGTGGCTCACCATTTCCTTCAGGGTATTCCCAAGGAGATGCCTTCACCTGCTTAGGATTCCCTGGAAATGGCATTGAGAGATATCCTGCCTATCTCTCCAACTCGGAGGTTGTCCTTAAGTATCCATAATTATAGCCATTGATACCCTTGTCCTCAATGAACTTGTCTAATCCTTTCTTAAAGCTGTCAAGACTGACAGGTGTCACCACTTCTTCTGGCAGGGAGTTCCATAGACCAGTAATCCTCTGGGTGAAAAAGTACTTTCTCTTATTTGTTTGAGAACTAGTACCCAAAAGTTTCATGGAGTGTCACCTAGTTCTAGTGTTATGCGATAGGGAAAACAGTTTTTCCTTATCTACTTTGTCCACACCGTGCATAACTCTGCACTTACTAATGCTGAAGCTCATTTGCCACTGCTTTGCCCACTCCCCCAGTGTCAAGAGATCCCTCTGGAGCTCCTCACAATCTCTCACAGTTTTCACTACCCTGTATAATTTAGTGTCGTCAGCAAATTTGGCTACCTTGCTTTTTACTCCTACCTCTAGATCATTTATGAAGAGGTTGAAAAGCAGGGGTCCCAGTACTGAACTTTGGGGGACCCCACTCTTTACTTCCCTCCACTTGGAGAAGTGTCCATTTAGTGCTACCCTCTGTTTCCTGTCCCTTAGCCAGTTGCTGATGCAGGACAAGACCTGTCCCTTTATTCCATGACTGGTAAGTTTATTCAAGAGCCTTTGGTGTGGGACCTTGTCAAAAGCCTTCTGAAAGTCCAGATAAACAATGTCAACTGGACCCCCCTTATCCACATGCTTGTTGACACTCTCAAAAAATTCCAACAGATTAGTGAGGCATGATTTGCCCTTGCAAAAGCATGTTGGCTCTCCTTTAGCAGCGCCCTCTCTTATATGTGCCTATTAATTCTATCTTTTAGGATGGTTTCCATCACTTTACCTGGGACACATGTCAAACTGACAGGTCGGTAATTTCCTGGATCATTCCTGGATCCTTGTTTGAAAATTGGTGTTACACTCGCTACCTTCCAGTCATCAGGCACAAAGCCTGATTTGAGGGAAATATTATATATTTTGGCTAGGAGATCAGCAATTTCATCTTTAAGTTCCCTGAGAACTCGTGGATGGATGCCATCTGGTGCTGGTGATTTGTTAGCATTTAGTTTAACAAGACATGCAAGGACCTCCTCCCTGGTTATTTCTATCTGGCTTAATTCTTCGGTTTACCCTCCCTACGAAGATAGGCTCTGTTTTGGGCATGTGGTCCCTGTCTTCTTCAGTGAATACTGAAGCAAAGAATTCATTGAGTCTCTCTGCAATCTCTGTTTCCTCTTTAATAACCCCTTGCCTTCCATTGTCATCTAATGGTCCAATGGCCTTCCTAGTTGGGTTCTTACTTCTAATGTACTTAAAGAAGTCTTTGTTATTTCTCTGAGTATTTTTAGCTATACGCTCCTCAAAGTCTTGCTTTGCTTTCCTGATTGTTGCCTTGCATTTGTTCTGCCAGAATTTATGTTTCTGTCTGCTGTCCACATTCGGACAAGCCTTCCATCTTCTAAATGAGCTTTTCTTGCTTTTGATCACTTCCTGAACAGCTCCTGTAAGCCACATCGGCATCCTCTTGGACCTGGCAGTGCCCTTTTTCCTTTTGGGTATGCATTCCAATTGGGCCTCTGTTATTGTTTTTGTAAACAGCTTCCATGCCTCTTGGAGTGTTTGGACTCTCTCAATTTTCCCTTTCAGCTTCTTTTTTACTAGTTTCCTCATCTTTGGGAAATTTCCTTTTTGAAAATTTAAGGTCTCTGTGTTAGATTTTTTTCAGTGACTTGCGGTCTATGATCAAGTTGAACATAATTGAGTTGTGGTCACTGTTCCCTATTGGATCAGTCACATTAACATCTTGCACCAGGATTACTCAGGATCAAGTCAAGGATTCTTGTACCTCTAGTTGGGTCTTCAACCATCTGTCCCAGGGAAGAATCATTTAGCATATCTAGGAACTTTATCTCTTTATCATGTGCTGAACAACAGTTCACCCAGTGTATGTGAGGGTAACTGAAGTCCCCCATTATAACCAGGCTTCCCTTCTTGGATGCCTCCTTTACAACTTTCTCCAACTGCCAGTCTCCCTCAAGAGTTTGGGTCAGAGGCCGATAGTATATGCCTACTGTTAGACCATCCTTGTGGCCTGGTACTCTTACCCACAGAGCTTCTAATGGTGACTCCAAATCACCTAGATATTCCAATTCATACGATTTTATCACTTCTTTGACATACAAGGCTACACCACCTCCCGTTTGCCCCTTCCTATCCTTCCTGTACAGTTTGTAGCCTGGGATAACTGTATCCCATTGGTTATCATCCGTCCACCAGGTTTCAGTGATACCAATAATATCAATATTCTTACCTATTGCTAAGTATTCCAGCTCCCCTATTTTGTTCCGGAGGCTTCTGGCATTTGTATACAAGCATTTATATATGCTTTCCTGATGCAGTCTTTTGAGTCCAGTTGCATTGTTAGACTGCCTCTTGCATCCTTCTGCTAGAGTGCTGGTGACTAGCTCCTTGCTCTGCTCAGTAATTTTTGCATCCTCCTCACTACTCAAGTACACACTTACCCGAACCGGATGCTGCCCAGCTCCTGTCGGCTTTCCCCCAGTTTTCAGTTTAAAAGCTGCTCTTCAGCCTTTTTGATGTTGAGTGCCAGCAATCTGGTCCCATCATGGTTCAAATGCAACCCATCCCTCCTGAACAGATTTGGCTTGTCCCAAAATGTTCTCCAGTTCCTGACAAACCTGAAGCCCTCCTCTCGACACCACTGCCTCATCCACGCATTGAGGCTTCTGAGCTCTGCCTGCCTGTGCGAGGGACAGGCAGTACTTCTGAAAATGCTACCTTGGAAGTCCGGGACTTCAATTTCTTCCTAACAACCTGAATTTGGCTTCCAGGACAGACCGCTTGGCCTTCCCAACATCATTGGTACCAACGTGTACCATGACAACTGGCTCGTTCCCAGTTCTCTCTAACAATCTATCTAGATTTCTTGTGATGTCTGCAACTTTTGCACCTGGCAGGCAAGTCACCATACGGTTATCATGTGCATCACAAATCCATTTCTCTGTATTTCTAATTATTGAATCGCCTAGTACAAGGAGCCTCTCTCCTGCAATCTGTTCATCTACATGCACCTCATCAATCATATTAAGGGAGAGAACCTCAGTTTGTTCCTGTTGTTTATCTTCCTGGATCTCATCAAGTGTGATGAAGGAGAGATCATCAGGTGGAACCAGTTGTTCCTCTGTGTGTTCCTCATCAGGTGTGATGAGGGAAAGAGCCTCAAATTTATTCTGTAATTTCAGACTCTCAGAGTGATCCCCTACTCTTCTCCTCCTTTGAGTCACATTCCTCCAAACATCTCCCTCCTGAGTTAGTGAAGGGCCTTCTCCCTCAGAACTGTGCCCTGTCTCTTCTTTGTCCAGCATAGTCTGCTTCGCTCTGTCCAAGAACAGCTCAAGCTCCTTAATTTGTTGATGGTTAGATATGCGGGCCTCTAGCTGCTGGACCTTCTCTTCTAGTAGTGCAACCAGCTTGCACCTGCTGCAAGTGTAGTTCTCCATATGCTTTGGCAAGAACACAAACATGGCACAAGTATTGCAGGTAACTACAACTGTTCCCTCAGAATCCATTTTAACAAGTGCAGTATTCTGGGCCTCAAAAATGTACACATTTACTACCTTTCTACCTAGTAAGACTATATTCTTCCTTTGTTCCTAGTTTGAAATCTAAAGCAGCTCTACTCCAACTGCAAAACTTACCAGTGCTCACTTCCTTTGTTTGGCTCTCCTCAGCAGCAGCTCTGCTTAAGAGCACATGCAGAATCAAAAGGAAGTTAGTATATTACTAAGTCGTAGTTTAATTGTATTCCCATGTTTTTTTCTTTTCTTATCTTTTGTAATATATATTGTATTTGTAAGTATGATGTCTGTATTTTTATTCATAGTCATTGTTTTTTTAAGTTGTATTATTGTTTAAAAATTTTAATAATTTTTTTTAAAAAAAATAAACACATTTACGACAGCCATGGGTGCATTTATCGCAGTGTTTTGTGCATACATGGGTGCATTTTACTTCCGCTTCTGGTGGGAGGAACCACGTAACTTGCCCACTGAACCACGTGACCGGACTACGGCATGAAAGGTTTGGGCACCCAAGCTCTAGAGGGCATCCGGGATTCTATGTGTATGTGTTTGTACATTCAAAATGTATTTTTTTAATGTTGGAGACTGTGTGAGGTAGATGGGAAAGTTTTAGGTTTTGGGAAGCCACTATTGGGCTCCTGGGAGTCACATTTAGTCAGTGTTTGCACTTTTTCCACTCCTGGCTTTGACCACACCTGGGCTAGACCAGTTGCATAAGCTACAGGTAGGGTTAGCATGCATTTGTCTACGTGGAAGTACTTTGCAGGCGCACCCCCCAATAAAGGACTCAGACACCGATGAAAGTGGATAACGGCATTGGGCCACATTTATTGATTCATGCCCTAGTCCGAATTATAAATTTCCAGTCAATTGCGAACCTGCCGGATACCTGTGGGTCATAAATGTTTACCTTACCAATGCTACCCGCCCATGTGACCAAAGTCAACAGCAGCAACAGAAAAACCCCTATATCAAACCATAGCAACAGTGTGGGATGGGCGAAAAAACCAGGTCCCAAGAGCCAATTGTGAGTCCCAGCCAAAAATTCCCACCCGGCCCCGAAGCGACCAAAATATCACACTGTTAACTAGGGAGGGGGTGGAGGGGAAAAACTTCTCCGCTCCGTCGCTTCGCAAAATGGCAGCTCGGCTGCCTCGTGGTCGCCCCTTATATAAGGGTGCTGGCCACACCCCCTAACTACCCGGATGTCTTCGTCCGGTGGGGGGGGGGGCGCAAAGAGCGCGGCGGCCATTTTGGCGCCGCGCTTGCATTGCAGGCGCACCCCCAATAAAGGACTCAGACACCGATGAAAGTGGATATTGATTCATGCCCTAGTCCGAATTATAAATTTCTATTGGTAATTGACCAATTATAATTCTTAAGGCAAGCAGTCCGAAGTAACACTGGTAAGGTACCACCCAAAATTGCCAACGGCAATTGTTACAATGTATCTATTTGTATCAATTTGTTTGTTGACAACAAACAAATTGTTGACCGTAGTCAATATCTAACTAATGACCCCACCCTCTGACACGTATCCGTAAAATCACGGGGTGATGCATGCTGTCTAGCTGTAGCCATCACCCCGTCGCCTGGTTCATCGTTGACCGGACAACGTTTAACCAACTTATACCTGTCTAGTGTTGTCCAGTCAATTGCGAACCTGCCGGATACCTGTGGGTCATAAATGTTTACCTTACCAGTGCTACCCGCCACACGGAGGGGCTTCAAAGAAGGCTCGACGCCCCCCCAGACCGTCAGCTCGGTCAACAGGCCTGCTCGCCAATCACCCAACAGGAGGTCCATACCTCCTCGCGACAGATGGACCCCATCCCCTGCATACAGGCCATAATTTTGCAGACTAATGGCGGGGTGACGACTGACCCGCTCCCAACCCCTGCTGACAATAAACCGGGCAACAGCCCTGTTTACCATGCGTCTAGCCCGGTCCAGGGCCTGGAGGTCGAACCCTCCCCTATACGCGTGCCGCGGCACCATGTCTGACCAAACGAGGGTTGTGGCGGGCCACACGTAATGCAGGTAGGCGAGGTCGCCGCAAATCGCATGCTTCAGCGATAGGCCGGTGACCTGACCTAAATCATTGCCCCCAAGGTGTATGATCAGGATGTCAGGCGGGTCAGCACTCTGGCCCGAGAAAAGGAATGGCAACAGCTCCCTCCACAACATCCCGGGCTTACCATACCATGTGAGACTTGCGTATGCACCCAGTCCCAGTCGGGGTCCCCACTCTGTCGCCGCAGCGTAACGCACTGCCCTGTGCACGTAGCTATGGCCCACCAGCCATACTGTCACCGGCGTAATACGACACCCAGGGTCTGTCAAGGAAAAAACGAGTAAGAGAAAAGGTGCGGTGACTCGACTGGTACTCACGGTGAAAGAGGGCGGACATAAAATTGAAAACATTGCTATCCCCACCTCCCCATACGGCGTATCTCAGCCCCGGAGTACCCAAAAGCAGCCGCCGTGGAAGCCGCCCCTATTCTGAATGAATGGGTGCCGTAACGGGCCCCTGGGAGGCCAACACCGGCCAGCGCTTTGCCGGTCACCTTCCAAAATTGAAATTTAGTAAGGGGAGACCCATCTTGGTGACAGAAAAACGGGCCATGGTGCATGCCACGCAGTGCAAGGAACTCCTGTAGGGCACCAACCGGACAGATGTCTGCCAAAGAACACCGTAGCAGTCTTACTCCACTGCCTACGCCATGCTGATCCGTCTTAGAGGAGCGTATCCTCAACTGAGCCCAGTCTTTGGCCACATAGACATCTTCGAGTTCCAGTGCCCTACGACTAGCATCCGCCTTAGACAGCATCACAAGCTCGCTGATGCGGAGCGCTCCAAAAAAGGCCACCGTTGTAGCCGCATGAAACAGGGCTGCCTCATACCTATCAAAACATAGGTCCTGCCAGCCCCGTGCCAGTTGGGTAAGAACCCCTGGGGAAATTGGGTGGCGGTCGTCCGGGCTACGCCCACGCTCCCGCACCCACCCCTCCAAAACATGTCTCACACAGAAGTCAGCGGTACTGTCCGCATGTCCGCCTACTTTGGCCATAAAAGCCAGCGCTGACAGCCTGGATGCTATGGTTCGAGGTGCAAGGCCCTGGGAATGCAGGTCAACCATGAATTGAAGTATATGGGCCACCAGGATCGGCCAGGTATCTGGCAGCCGGAATTGGGCACCGAATGCCCTGAAAGAATTGAATGCGTGTTGATACGCCTTACGCGTGCGTGGTGCTAGCGACATGCCGATCGCCCGGTTCACCTCTCCTTGCCAAAGGTCCATATCTCGTCCGGGAGTGGCGAGGGAAATTCCTCCGCATCCGGGGCCAAGGCGCGGAACCGGGAGATCTGCAGGCGGAACAAAGCGTCAGCGATATCATTATTGACCCCCGGGACATGCCTGGCCTGGAACAGCACATTAAGGCGCAGGCTGCGCAATACAAACTGGCGCACCAGGTCCATTACCCTGGGTGATTTGGAAGTCTGTGAGTTGACAATGTGGACAACGGCCGCATTGTCACACCAGAAATAAACGACCGAGTTGGCCCACTCCTCACCCCATAGCATCAAGGCCCCCAGGATGGGAAAAAATTCCAGATACGTAAGATCCCGCAGGCGCCCTGTACCTGACCAGGCTGTTGGCCACCCACCATAGGCCCACTTCCCATTGAAGTACATCCCATAACCCAGGGACCCAGAGGCATCGGACTGTATCTGGAAACAAGGGGAAGCCAGAAGGTCAGACCTCTAAAATGACACCCCATTGAACTCCCTCAGAAACTGGAGCCAGATAAGCATATCTGCCTTAATGCCCTGGGTTAGTCTCACCCTATGGTGGGGCCTGGATAAGCCTGTCATGGCGTCACACAAGCGCCGAGCAAATGCCCTGCCCGGTGCGACCACCCTGCAAGCGAAATTGAGATGACCATGCAGCACCTGCAGTTCCCGCAGTGATGCCTTGCGTTTAGCAAGCAAGTCCGAGATAAGGGCCACTATCCTTGACACCTTATCCCCTGGTAACCTAGAAGCCTGCGCTACCGTGTCAATCTCCACCCCCAGGAAGACTAGCTGTGTAGATGGGCCCTCGGTCTTTTCGGGCGCTAAAGGGACACCCAGTTCCTCCATTAGCGTCTGAAATGTATTGAGGAGACGTGTGCACGTGTCCCAGCCCCGTTCACCCCCGAATAAAAATTATCCAGGTAATGGGCTACAGACCGGGACCCAGACCTGCGGACAAAAGCCCACTGTAGGAAGGTGCTAAAACGCTCGAAGGCCGAGCACGATATGGAACAGCCAAAAGGCATGGCCTTATCGAAATAATATTCACCCCGGAACTTAAAACCCAGCAACTCAAAGTCACCCGGGTGAACCGGCAGGAGGCGAAAGGCAGACTTAATGTCGCACTTAGCCAACAGCGCACCCGGGCCACATGAGCGCACCATGCGCAGCGCTTGGTCAAAAGATGTATACCTGACCGAGCAAAGGTCATCAGGGATAGCATCATTGACCGATCGGCCGGCTGGGTAGGACAAGTGATGGATCAGGCGGAACTCGCCCGGTGACTTCTTGGGCACCAAGCCCAAGGGTGACACTTTAAGGTTGGGGAACGGGGGTGCAGGGAAAGGGCCAGCGACCCTGCCCGCATCAACCTCCTTAGAAATGCTGGCGGCAGCCACCTCATCCCTCCCCTTAAGGGACAAAAGGTTGGGGGCATCTTGGGGGGACCTATCACCCTGGAAAGGAATACGGAACCCCAGTCGAAAACCCTGAAGCAGGTAAACCGCATCTGCCCCCTTCGGGTACGATGCGAGCCAATGCTCCAACATGTCCACATTAATTGGGGAGGGGGCCTTTCGGTTGACCAGCTCCCTCTGCAGCAGTCTTGCCAGCCCCTTGTCCGCCCCTACCTTTGCCCCGCACCCCTCCAGGCCTGGGGCATGCGGAGGCCGCATGGGGGCCAGCGCAAGAGGGACACTCATGCCTGTACCGGCAATTCTTCCTACTGCAGGAACCATTGGATGAGAAAGTCCAGCACAGCAGGCGGGCTGGAACCCCCTGCCCCGCCACCTGGCGGGGTGTCTGTGCTGGGGCCGCTCGCTGGACCGCATGTCCACAATGGTATCTTTCCCCAGGCGCAGGGCGCGTGGGAGTCATGTACAGAAGCCACAGCTTCTGGTAGGGCTCGTCCCACCTCATCTCAGGGTGCAGGGGAATCCGCATACGGAATTCCTCGTCGTAAGCCAACCACGACGGGCCCGGGAAGTCGACCATCGCCCGGTAAATGTTGTCCAAATACTGGACCATCGGAATTGCCAAATCCGGCCGGGCCCTGAGGTAGACCGCCATGTATATGAGGTACGCCGGCAACCAATTGGCCCACGTACGTGGCGGCTTACGACGACGTGCCTGTTCCTTATCCTTCTCATCCTGCCCCTCCCTCTCCTCTTTGGTGGGCTCTCTGTTAAGAAGGGAGAAGATGTCCACATACTCCCCACGCCAGATCTTCTCTTTGGTGGCCTGGGCCAAATGGTCCCCCAGGGGCAAGGAATACCCCGCTGTCGGCAATGCCGACACCGGCACAGTGGGAACCACGGGGATCTGGAAAGGAGCCTGGACCAAACCGGCCACCCCTAACACATTCCCAACTGAATAAGAGGTACCACCCAAAACGGGGCCCTGGGTGAGAGGTGAAGTCACCGGGTGGGACGTCGGCGACTGAACCGTCGCACCACCCATGCGAGGCCACGGCCACTGGAATGCCCCCCCCAACGTGGGTAGGTGTGTGGGTGCACTAGATTGAACCGCATACTCACATGCAGCACCCCCGCGGGCCGCCCCCACCGGGCCCGCTGGGGGCGTCGGAGCTCACGACCGCAATTGAGCTCGTCGACGGGGCCTGACCAGCATCAGCCTGTTGAGTGGGGAGCTGCGAGGCAGTGGCCGAAGCCGGCCCACGCGCCTCGGGCAGCTCGACCCGTCCTGCCGCCTGCCGCTGACCGGCAGACAAAGGATCAACCTGCACCCCAAAAGGCACCACCCTCGCAAGGGATGCCTCGAGGGCCGCAACGCAGGCCAGAAGGGCCTCAACACTAACGTAGCCCCCTAAGCCAAGTGGGGGCAAAGGGCCAGCCGGCCCACTGGCTGCAGGCGCCGGTCCAGGTCCCTGGACCCCGGGGCCCATATACGGCCATGACCCCAGGCCCGGCCCCTGCAGGGCCGGGGGGGGTACCCTGCCAGGGGAGGGAACCCAGCCACCCCCCATGGCTGAAACCCCCCGCAGGAAGCTGCGCACCAATGGAAGAAGGCCCCGCAGAATGGGCCATGCCAGAGGCAGTGGCCACTGCTTGCGGGCCGGGGGCCGCGGCCCCAGCTGGGCCGGTACGCGGACACCCCGCCTCGGGCCAAGGGGCAATTAACCCCATCCCACCGGTCCCGGTGGGCTCAGGCAAAGGAGGCTGCTGGAAAGGCGCAGCCGCGGTCCTCCGACGCGGCTGGCACCTCCGTGCAGAACGAGCCGCGTTCACAGTCGCCTTCTTCTTAGAGGGCATAGCAGCTACACGATGGGAAGCCGGAAAAGTCAAGAAAATCAGCAGCCAGAGGCTTCCCTAAGAAAGGGAAGAGCGACGGAGGTAAGAGGGAAAACTTCTCCGCTCCGTCGCTTCGCAAAATGGCAGCTCGGCTGCCTCGTGGCCGCCCCTTATATAAGGGTGCTGGCCACGCCCCCTAACTACCCTGATGTCTTCGTCTGGTGGGGGGGCCGCAAAGAGCGCGGCGGCCATTTTGGCGCCGCGCTTGCATTCTCTGCAATATATTTGTCATGTCAGAAGTAGCCTCTGGAGGGTGAACCATTGTCTTTATCAACCTTTTGTCATGTAAATATACCACTTGTGCCAAAAAACGCCTTTTCCCAATGAACATGGAACTGCTGAAGAATCAGGTTTATTCCTGTTGCTAATTAAATCCTGTAGTTAAAATGTGTATTCTTTTACTACTGTCTGAGAAATATTCGTTCTGGCTCTTTGCCAACCCATCTAAGCAAATGCAGTGGCAATCATAACATGGAAAGAAGGAGCAACATTATGCAAGTTAGCTGGGGCAATGTTGGTTGCTTGTTGGAGGGGTGGGTGTAGGAAGGTGTTTATGGGTTATTAGGTTGCTGCCAGCTGTGACTTATTGAAAAATAAATAAAGGTAAAGGAATAACTTGCTTAAAAGTAGGTGAATAATGGCAGCCTATTGGTTTTATAATGTGATGTTATTTGAATTTGATGTGTAACTGAATCCGACAAAAATATGTATTTATGCATTAGGTTCCCCCCTGCTGAAATTCCTGGTACAGTTTTTAATGAGATGCAGGAAAAATAAACCGTAACTCCAATCTTTTATTTCCAGACTGTTTGTGACAGACATTTAGCACACTCGGCAATGAAAGTGATTCATGTTAAGCATAGACAGTGCATAGAAAGTAGCCTAATCAACAGTTTCAGGAATAAGCATGCTGATGCATGAATGGGCATAATTTGCTAGGCACAGAGCTTCAGTTTAGGGTACATTCACAACATGGCAACTACATCTAATCAAATTCAGTGCCATTCACAAGTATCTTTACTTGTGAAATCCCAATGTATGTGTTTACTTTCAGATTATGGAAAGTTCATCTTCCAGTTCATCTAGATGGGGTGCTAGGAGCCAAACTCATCATTGCTACAATCCAGAGTGTTCACTGCCACAATCCAGAAGTGGCACTATCTATTTGATGATCATAAACCAGTTTGATACAATTGTAATGATGAAGGCCATGTTCCTAGTGCTCTGCCACCTTCCAGATATTGCAGGTAAACAAATGATTAGGGCCTCCAATGACATACACAGACAGGAACGTATTTAACCCAGAAGAGCCTTAACCGTATGGGCACATTTTACTTCTGCTTCCAGGCGTGACGAGGGCGGCATGGGCCGGATGATTCACAGGGGGCTTGGACTTCTGGGAACTGAAGTCTAAGAACATCTGGAGTGCTAAAGTTCACCATCACGGCTCTGTGTTGTGTGTGTCTCCTTCCTGACAGTGACTGCTATTTGTTTTTCATAAAATACTTCCAAATGGTACTGTGGCACAGTTCCAAGTAAAATTCTCTCTCCCCCCCCCAAAGCTACTCCATTAGTGGGCAATATCTAATTAAAACATAACATTTATATTTTTATATGCTCACCTCTCTTTTTGATTTGATAACCAAATTGTTTAGGTAGCAGGCTAGCCACCAATCTCCATTATTTATATTTATTTTCAGCAGGCTTATATTCAGTGAGAGCATTTCAGAACTTCTGCTCTAGGGCAACTCATTAAATGAGATGCATATCTAAGATTTACTGAAATATTCTCAGTTTGATTTTCCAAAACTAGCCGGAAGAGAGTTGTCTGGGTTGTACTCAGTCACTTGCCTGCAGATTTTCATTCTCGTGATGCTTGCTAGTTGCAAAGAGAAGGGTAACATTTCTGGGAAGTAACATGCTTATTTTTAATGGCTTTATTTAGTTTTATTTTGGATGAAGAAAACATACTCGTTGCTAGGTTACACTACTGATTATCTCACTGAAAACTATGCAACTGAAACACATGGGGGCCACAAGGTTGCTTCAGCTTGGCAAGCTTTTTCTCATCCTATTTTGGTTTGACTATTGACTGCAAGAACTCATTTCTTTAAGCATTCTACGTAATGGGTGGAAAAACACACCCAATACTTGTTCGAAATATAGGATTCCAGCATGCAATCATGTGGGAGAATGGAGACTTTCTACAAACTAACTTGCTTTCTTGTTTGTTCCATCACTAACCAACAGCAAAGCTCCTTTCTTGCTGATCTTTTTTATTGTTTGGTTATTTTTTTCCTGTTCTTCTCTATGTGTATAAAGTGTGAGAGTTCTCCTCAGAGTGCCCTAAAAGAATACAGGTAGTATTCTTCTCTATCCATAAAGCTGAGAAATCCATATATGGCTTTTGTTCCTATGTTTTTCATGTTTTAACCTTTGAATGTACGATGACAGCTGAATGATGAGTAAAACATATTTTCTCTTTTACCTGAGAGTAGACTTTACAAAGTGCTAGTTATTAGAACCAGGGTGGATTAGAGAGGGAGACTTGTTGCTGCTAATTTTTATCCCTATTTGCTATCCTTCTGTTGTGCACTAAAGGGGAATTAATAAATTCCTAACTCATTCAACAGTTCTTAGATCATATTTCACACTTCAAAGAAAATCCTTTCAGTGAACATACAATAAAAAGTGAGAGATTTGTGCTTGACTCTTGCAGAAACAAAAAGAACTCACTAGATAGACACTATAACAGAACTTGACATAGCAAGAATGAGCCAAAAAGCTTAGAGGCTATTGAAACAATTGAACAGTGATTCAAACAAAAGGACACTGTAACCCCACATGACATAGCTCCTGGCATAAAAGACCAATCAATGCTTAACAAAAATAAAACATTAAAAGGATATTTAGATGAGTCAAATGAACTTTCTACTGTTTTTATTTTGGAAGAACTAGAAGAAGCTATTAGCAGGTAAAGGAATGGCAAAATGTGAGGCTTGATATCTGGATTGAGCAAATTAAAGTTTTGGGGCAAAGCACAAAGGAAAGGCTATTTCAACTTTCATTAATAACTGCTAAATAAACAAACAAATTCTGAAATTATACTGGAATATGAAAATAGCTGCTATACTGAAACCAGGCAAAGAAACATTAAAATTACAGACGAATCTCCATACTATGCCACTTACACAAAGTGTTTGAATGAATGATATTAAATTGTCTAGCCTCTAAAATTGAACCTAACTCCAGGATAGGCAGGCATTATATATAGTGATAGCTGTATGGCTCAAACTTTATATCCTAAACAGCATATAGAAGATTATTTTGAAACACACAAAATAACTTGGAGTAGCATTTGTCGACCTTACACCTGCATATGATACTGTCCATCATCAATTGTTGCTCAAAAAGCTCTACCTATTTACTAAAGATCACAGACTAAGAGAAATAGTCACCGTTCTACTTCAAAACTAAAAATTCTTTGTTGAATTTCAAGAGAGGCACAGTCTTTGGAGAAATCAAAGGAATGGTCTCCCACAGGGTAGTGTCCGGGCACATTACTTTTTAACATTTACACAAATGATTATCTGATATTCTCTTATGCTAGGAGTTTCACCTGTGCCAATGATGTTGCTTTGACAGTCCGGGGGTGGGGGTGGGGACCTTTGAATCCATCAAGCACTAGCTTAAAGATCTTTCTCTTTATTATTAAAACATTAGAATATTTCCCCTTATATTATAAAAATAACCAGCTGAAAGCAAACCAGATGTCATTCTGCATCAAATTGTGACCTACATAAAACATTGTCTGAATCCAAAACAGAAAGATGCCACCAGAATTAACATACTTGGGAGAGGACGTTGCAGTGCTGGGCGCCGGGACCTTCTACAACCACGGGCGTCCTGGGCCCTGCCCTGGGGCAGGACACAAAAAGCCGCAATGGTGGCAGGACTCTGCCCCTATCTCTGGACTTCTTTGTAGCCGGGGTGGAGAGGTTGCTGCGGTGCCGGGCGCCGGGACCCTTTTGCACGCCGGGACCCTTTTGCACCACCGGCATCCTGGGCCAGGACACAAAAGGCCACAATGGCGGCAGGACTTCCTTGTGGCCGGGGCAGAGAGGCGACTGCAATGTCAGGTGTCAAGACCCTCTACCACCACCAGTGTCCTGGGCCCCACCTCGAGCCAGAACACAAAAGGCCGCAACAGTGGCAGGACTCCGCCCCTGCCCCCGGAATTCCTCACGGCTGGGGTGGAGAGGCCACTGCAGTGATGGGCACTGGGACCCTCTACCACCACCAGTGTCCTGGTCCCCGCCCCAGGCCAGGACACAAAAGGCCACAATCGCAGCAGGACTCTGCCCCTGCCCCCGGACTTCCTTGCGGCTGGGGTGGAGAGGTCCCACTTTGAGGCTGAGGACACCTACCACCCCATCCCTAGACCTTATTTTGGGAATTTTTCTATGTGGTTGTGACTCTATTCTTATACAGTATTATAGTTTTGCACTATGCTGTTGTATATTATAATGTGCTTTTTTGTAGATTGAATTTTGTATATTGTATTATTGTGTATTTACTTAGTATATTGATTTATGTTGTGATTCTTGTGAGCCGCCCTGAGTCAGTGTATGCTGAGTGGGTGGCATACAAATCAAATAAATCAAATCAAATCAAACTGGCTACGTCAAACTGGAGTGTATACTCACAAACAATAAAAACAATTTTTTATCCATAGCAGAATAAACTAGCATCTTATGGTATAAATCTGCACATGCATGGATGTAGCTCTTAACGAATTACTGGCTTCCTGAAACCTACCTCCACTGAAAAATACTATTATTAATACAGTACAATTACTAATGTACAAAATCTTTACCCAAAAAGAAATGTTTTAACTTTTCAAAATCTCAAACAATAAAAAGTGCTTATAAAAGTTATGGCAGAATTCAACAGTTCTACAACAGTGCAAACACATTAATGTCACAGTAAACAAAAATTAACTGGAGGAAGATGAGGAGGGGGGGAAGAGCAATTCCACAACACTAGAACAACCCGGTTCTTCCTCAAGCCTTGGTTTCTTGAGGAACCTTTCCATGGTCTGCTGCCTCTGTTTCTTTAGTGCTCTGCCTCTGTTTCTTTAGTGCTCTTCGGAAAGGTTCCATGTACACGGTCTCTGTGTTGTCCAAAGCTTCAATTGCCAAAGACTTATGAGGGTGGTATGGGGCATACCTCCTCAAAGTTTAGTATGCCAGGCAGATATCTTTCAGCTGACTGCTTGACAGCTGTGAAACAGTGTTTTCCTCCTCCTCCTCCAATGAGGAGTCCAGGCTTCACCACATTTAGTTTCCATGCTTTAAAACCTCTCAAGCACAATGTGACCTGGAAAAAAAGTGATGCATCATAATGTTAGGAGATGTAAGTCTTAGCCTCACACCCTAACTGGTTGCAAGGCATATTGTGTCTGTGATGCCTTTAAGACCCTACTGCAGGGGCACACAGGTGCAGGGACCTTTCCCTGATGTGCTCCATGGGCCAGTGTATTTAGGTCGGAGTAAGATTGCAGACTTCCAGCCATACCTGTCAACCTTCCCGGATTGGCCGGGATTTCCCGGTTTTCGGCGTTGATTTTTGCCCTTTCCCGCTCCACACTGCTGAAACCCCGGATTTCGGTAGTGGGGGAAAGGAGGCACTGCGCAGCCCATCTGCGCAGGTCGCATTGCACACATGCGTGGAAGGGCTCTACACTTCCGTAGCTCCCTTCCACGCATGTCAGAAGGCTATGCTGCGTGCGTAGAAGGCTACGCAAGCGGCGTAGCCCCCCACGCGCATGCGTACAACGCGACCTGCGCAAACCCGGTTTGCGCAGGTCCCGGATTCGCCGGAACCGCGGTTGACAGGTATGCTTCCAGCTACAATGGTCAACTTCCTCTGCTGACAGTCTGGACAAAGATTCTTGCATCTTCCAGAACCTGCTACAAGGACTGAATCTTTGCACTGATGCTGATGATAGTTTTTGCCTGATATGCCATCTGTGCTTGCTGGACAAAGAAGGACTACTTGGGGTAAGCCTCCACCAGGAGGACAGAAGCTGTAGAACTCTTTGTCTTTGTCTGTAATTACAGCTTGCATTTACCCTGCTGGACTGGACTGGACTGAACTGTATGGACTTGTA
Organism: Bradypodion pumilum; assembly: GCA_035047305.1. NCBI lineage: Eukaryota > Metazoa > Chordata > Lepidosauria > Squamata > Chamaeleonidae > Bradypodion > Bradypodion pumilum. The sequence goes on from JAWDJD010000001.1 coordinate 99,390,521, forward strand.
TATAGCATAAGTGAACTGTCTCAGTGAGGTCAACTGAGCAGCCCAAGAGAATACAGTATATCTGTTTTATGTTACAGTTGTTACACTGTATATACTTGCACCATTTTACTTCCTGAGTAAACCTACTTTGAATTTTCTTCTGCACCAAGATCTGTCTGCCTGTTTTTCTCACAAGGGACCACCTTGCTAGATGTGAACATCTTGCTGGCCACTGCATACCACTCTGCTAACCTTTTACATTAACACATACAATGACAAAAATCATTGTACAATGCAATTTTTTAAAAAAAGGCAATCATTGTATGATTTTGTTGCTGTGCAATGCAATCGTTATATGGGGGTTTACTGTATAGACCTTCCTATGACAAATTACAGGACACTGGTGAATTATTATGACTTTCTTTTGACTTATTAATATTTTCGAGACTTATTGTTTACAGATATTGAGTGGTTTGGCACCTCTGATTTTAATCCCTTTGGTCGGGCCAAGACCACTGTTACTTTTGGGATATATGAAAGCTAAAGAGACTATTAGGAAGTGGATCTGGGATACCCCTGTTTTTGCCTCTGCCAGTCTGGCATGGTTGAAACTCTGGAGCATTGTACATTGATTAAAGATTCACACAATCTACTTATTTTCCATTTTTAAAATATTATCCAGGTAGACCAGATAACTGCAGTGGCTCAAGTCGCTAAGATGCTGACTGGGAAGCGGAAGGTCAGCAGTTCGATTCCCGAGTACTGCAGGACGGAAATGAGCTCCTGTCTTCATCCCAGCTCCTGCCAACCTAGCAGTTCGAAAGCAAGAAATTGCAAGTAGATAAATAGGGACCACTTCGGTGGGAAGGTAACAGCGTTCCGTGTCTAGTCATGCCTGCCACATGACCACGGAAATGTCTGCAGAAGCAGACAGCGCTGGCTCTTCGTCTTAGAAACAGAGATGAGCACTGCACCCTAGAGTCGGATACGACTGGCTTTCGAGCAAGGAAAACCTTTACCTTTACCTAGACCAGATAAATTTTACATCTCTTTTTTCTCTCTGATTTCTCAAGTGAAACCACAGCCAGTTTTAAAAAATCTCTGTGTAATGGTTTATACAATAAAAAACAGAGGACTAAATCATTACAGTAAATAGATTATGAACTCACACATAATTGTAATCTGAATTTCAGTCTTCTTTGTTTCACTTGTAAATGTTGCATGCTTAATCACTGTATTTCAGTTTTGCATATCTAACATGGCTGGCCTATGGTGGTACAGTAATAATAATAACAATAATAAAGTTGAAGTCTATCATTCCACTTCTAAGATTTCAATGTCTGTATTATCGCTTCTGCCTTATGTGCTTAAGGCTTCTCCTCTTCTCTATTATTCTCCAGGGAATCCAGTGCAATAAAACTCTCAGCTCAACTGAGAAAAACCCAACATGTGGTGTTCAAAGAGAAAGTGTCAGGAAGAAAAAAAGAGCATGCAAATAAACAAGCAGGACCTTGTGTTTTCAGCCTAATAGCACATTTGCTGCTTAGTTCCAGTTTTATTCAGTGCATGCACAGTTCCTTTGTATGTCTTTGCTCTGTGATTTGTTCCCTTCTGTTTATCAGCCCTTGAGGTTTACCTGCTACCAAGAGATGCTACTGGGACATTGGTAGGTATCTGAATACGGTAATTGGAATAACATTTCTTCAGATGGTAGCACTTTCCACTCATGTTCTTAGAAAAGATTCTTGGAGATTTAAAAACAACAACACCACACTACTTTTCAAGGCCATTTGTCTTGCCAAGTGTCTCTTCTTCCTAAATATGAAACTCACCCACCTAAGATATTGCTACATTTAATGTCACATATTTTACCCTTTTATTTTACCTTTTAAACACCTCAGTTCTAAAGAGTGCCCTGTCAAGATTTCTCATTTGAGAATTTTGACCACTCACAACAAATTTTTAATAGAAAATAAATTGTCTTCAAAAAGAATTTGAAATATGGTGAAGTTTCAGAGGCATTCCCATGAGTCAGACTGAAGATCTTATTGCTTACTTTACATATGAACTTGCTGGGGAATATGCCTAAATGTAACCCATACATGCTGCAACCCCATTGGAATTAAAAAGCAATAATCTAGCATGCTGCAGTCATTAAGCTCAGGGTGTGCTTATTCCTCTCTCTTGCATTTTACTATCTACAGGTATATGTTAAGCATGCTCAGTGCTTGCAATATTTATTAATCTCTAGATCTGTTTTTTTGAATTTTGAAACCTTTACAGGTCTCAGGAACAAAGAAGCAAGATCCAACCTCTAGGGAGATACTATGAAGATACTATGATAAACCTAGGCAGCATAATAAAAAGTAGAGACATCAACCTGCCAATAAAAGTCCTCATAGTTAAAGCAATGGTCTTCCCAGTAGTAATGTATGACTGTGAGAGCTGGACCATAAGGAAGACTGAGCACAGAAGAATAGATGTCTTTGAACTGGGGTGCTGGAGAATACTTTTGAGAGTCCCCTCGACTGCAAGGAGATCAAATCAGTAAGCCTAAAGGAAATTACCCCTGATTGCTCCTTGGAAGGACAAATACTGAAGTACTTTGGCCACCAAATGAGAAGAGAGAACTCACTGGAGAAGGCCCTGATGCTGGGAAAGATCGAAGGCAAAAGGAGAAAGGAACAGCAGAGGATGAGATGGCTAGAGGGCATCCTTGATGCAGTGGGTGTAAATCTGGGCAGACTCCGGAGGATGGACAATAACAGAGGAGCCTGGCGTGCGGTAGTCCATGGGGTCACAAAGGGTCAGACTCGACTGTGTGACTGAGCAACAAAATGTATGGTTTGGGACCTTGTTATCTGATGGAGTAACTCTCCCATAAAAATATCTCCCATTCTTTGAGATTCTCTCAGACTACTCTGCTGAGGGAGACCACTTTGAGAGTAGCCAGAAAAAGTGATAGAGAAGGGGCTTTTGGTGGTGGAATTTCATCTGGAATGAATTTGTGAGTGAGATCTGTTAGGTGACTTCAATTCAGGCATTAATTTTTTTTATTAAAAACCCATATATTTAAAGAGGCCTTTGTAGGGGTTTTCACCTAGAGAAATGGGGGAAGAAAAGAGTAAAAAGTAAAAAGTAAAGTTTTTTATGATCTTTACCCAAAACCTAACTTTAGGATTAAATTAATGATTGCCCACATAAGGGGAAATCTGTTGCCATCGAAATTTGCATAGATGTATTTACATTATTATATTGTTACTAGCAGGGGTACCCAGCTGTGCCCGGGTTGGACCCAATCCTCGGTGAGGAAAGTCCCATGTCAGGTGCCCCCAACCCGTTCCCTATCCTGCAGCCAATCTGCTTGTCCGGAGACCCCTGTTGCCACAAGAACAGTAGGCCCTTCTCCCCCAGGGCTGCCAGCAAGGCTGCAGCCACCACCAGCTTGTCCGTGTGCATGTGTTTTTAAAGGAGGGGGTGGTGGCTTTTCCTTCCCTCCTCCTCTTTCCCCATTCTCCCTGTGTTTCCTTCCTCCCCCTCCTTCCTCTCCCATCCTCACCATTTTCATCTTCTTCCCCTTCTCCCGCTCCGAGGGTCCGGTGGAGGCGATTCTGGTGGCACGGTAAGGCTGTATAGGTTTTGCCATTTCGTTCAGGGTTGGTAGGGGCCTTGCCGCAGCAGCTCTGCACCCCTTGGCTAGGAGCACCTGAGGTTTTCCTGGCTATTTCATGGCCCTCATTACTGTGCTGGGTATGGCAGCCGCCTGCAGCGGCCTTGCTGCTACAGTCCTGCATGTTCCAGCCATGGGTGCTGCTGTGTTTCTTGACCATGCTATGCTTTGTGGGCAGCAGTTGGTCTGTGTGCTCATGTGACCGGCACTCTGCCTCTTTCGCTCTTGGCCCAGCCTCCCTGATTGGCTGCATTGTGCTGCAGTGTCTGCTGGGAGTTGTAGTTTTTATGTTTTGTTGTATTTGTGGGGTGCAGGCCCCACCCTCGGCCTCGGGACCCTTGTAGTGCTGACCATGGTTGCAAAAGGTATGTTTGTGCCAAGTATCATGGAATTTGCTCCAGGGGTGTGGAAACGTATTCCGCATACATATGGCCACACCTCTTCCTTATAGGTATAGATGTGTGTCAAGATTCCATTTGGGATGACTTCATTTGTATATTGTTTATAATTTTATAATGTTTATTACATTATATTCAGATAGGTTATTAAGTAAGGATTTTAAATCTGCTTTTACTTTGTTTCTGCAATGTTCTCTGTTTAGCCTAACCGGAGCCATTTTTGGTTGGCACCTGCCATTGAATGGCATCATCCCTTTTCTCTGGGAAAGTACATCATGGTTCTTCTTCCTAGGTTCACTGTCTGGGAAGATGTTCTATCTCATGGCCTGAGATGGAACATAGATAAGATAGCCACCTGCTATCCTTTGATCTACGCACAAAACCTGTCACTTTGAGAGGTCAATTAGCACCTCTCAAGGACACTTTCTTAGGAAAAATTGTATAAAAACCAGGGCTTTTGCTATGTTCAAAAGTCACTTTTTGATTGCTGCCGGAGGCTCTATCTCTCTTTATATCTGAGGTAGACTCCCCCATCAAACCATCTCATTTGGGGCAGCAGGGCACTGCCACACTTAGCCTCAAATCTGGAAATGTTGTGATTTAGGATTTGCAGAGACTTCAACATTTAGAATTTCTTTTGAGACTATGCAATTTTTCTATCACTTTGCATTTATTGGACTCTGTTATTTTCTTCAATAAATCATAAAAGGACATTGATTGTCAAGAGTGTTCATTTCACTCCACCTGAAGCAGAATGGGCTGGATTGGGAATATTTAACAATAAGGCCTTTTTTCTAAGGGAAGGATTACAGTCTTTGGGTTACTTTGTGGGAGCCATTGCCGAAGGAGTAACTTTGTTTCGAGGCCTGGAATCCAGCGAGCTGCAGCCAAGGTAACAGCTTTACTCCCACACACCTTACCCAGCTCCAAGGCCATAATATTCCCCAAAATGAGATAAGGGTATTTTTTGCATGGGAATCAGAGTCTTGTCCTGAGGGGCTTTGCAGCTTTAATTACTTCTGCAACATCAGTCACAGATCGCCATTTCCCTGTGAACCTGTTGCCCAGCTCTGCTGGACCAGGCTTCCTTGACCCAACTTCGAGAGAGCACACCCTTCCCAGCCACGTTAGTCCAATCACCTGGGGTCTCTCGACTGTGTGGCACCTGTGGGCCTCTGAATCAGAGGAAACCAAGGTGTGCGCCGGCCGCAGAAACCACCCTGATAATATGTATCACCTGATTTTTGGAATTATTTGTTTTATGTTATGATGTATTTATTATAAACTGCCTTTAGTGCCCATTGCTTCTTCTTCTACTTCTTCTTCTTCTTCCGTGTCTAGGTCAGATGTGAAACTGCCAAAATGAAGACCAGCTATATAGAAATATTATAAAGAAATAAAATAAAGATCTGTGTCCACACTCCTACTCCTCTTCCATGACTACAAGGAGGAGATTGATATCTTATATCAATAGCTGATAACATATAAAGCCCTAAATGGCTTGGGTCCAAGGTATCTAAAATACTGCATCCCCCTTTATGTGCCTGCCTAGATGCTAAAATTTTCAGGGGAGACATTCTCTGTCCCATCATCTTCAAAAATACATTTGGTAGGGACATGGGAGAGGGTATTTTATGTTGCTGCTCCCAAATTCTGGAACTCCCTCGTATGGGAGGACAGATTGACCCCATCTTTGCTGTCCTTCCTCTAGCAGGCAAAGACCTTTCTTTTCAGGTAGGGCTTTCCTCTCAGTGAGTGTCTGTCTAAGAGAGTGTTCTTAGAATGGGATGCTTGTGTCTTGTTGCTTTTAAATGTGTTCAGATGCTTGGAAGTTTTGATACTGAAATGGTGAGCACGAGAACCTTAGTAAAGGTAAAGTTTGCCCTTGTTGAAAGCCAGTCATATCTAAGGTTCAATGCTCATCTCTGTTTATAGCCAAAAAGCCAGCACTGTTTGCATCTGCTTCTGTGGATGTGTGGCAGTGGTGGGCACCAGTACACATGTCCCAGTAGTAAAAATGGCTGGTCCTGCCCACCTCCCCACCCTGCCCACCGCCTTCTCCTCCTAGAAGAGGCTTTGGAGGGGGCTGGCTCCATTTCCCCCTTCATCAAAGGCTTTTCCTGGACTCCATTTCACCCCAAAGCGCATCCCCAGCCACTCCAGAGCCCAGGAAAAGCCTTGGACAAAGGGGAAATGGCTACAGAGGTTCGCTTCTATAGGTTTCTATTTTCATAGCTCTGTAGTGAAGAGCAGTCACATGGCCAACAGGCCACGCCACCCAGTCACATGGCCACACCCACAGTGTGGTAGGAATTTTTTTGATGCCCACCACTGATGTGTGGCAGGCATACCTAGATACTGAAGTGCACGGAACATTGTTTACCTTCCTACTGAAGTGGTACCTATTTATCTATTTGCAATTTTTTGCTTTTGAACTGCTAGGTTGGCAGGAACTGGGACAGAAATAGGAGCTCACTCCGTTGTGCAGTACTCAGGTCTTGAACTGCTTACCTGCTGAACTTCTAGTCATCAAGTTCAGTGTCTTATCCACCAAGCCACTGCAGTGCTTTATTCATAATTTTTATAGTGTAGCACGTGTCTTCCAAACATATTTATTGACTCATGAAGAACTGACCACCACCAAAGGTGAGCTGTAAAACACCTTGTTCCATATTGCAGTTTTGACATGTTTACATTTTTAGATTATTCCAACACTCATTCTATTCATCATTGATGAAATAAACTAGTCTGAAGCCAGGGACTAAGCTGTAAAGTGTCACAGAGCCCTAGAAAGAAAATCTGTCCAAAGTAGTCCTTTTTTTTCTTGAGGACAACCTAAAACAACTTTTCTGATTACCTGACAGTCCATTTAATTCCCAGGAAACATTCCTTTGTTATGGTTTCAAGGAGAATTACTTGAAATAATCCTTTCAACAATACTCCCTACTCTACTTTAGTTTCAAATCATGTCCCTTTTCTCTTTTAGTTTGTTAGAAAAGAAAAGAAAAGAAAGACGTGTAATCAATGCCTGTGTAGAAATGCTGAGCCCAACTTTGAGTCTGTCTAGGATAGGTTACCTTTTGTGTGTTGACCCTTGTTAAGTACTGGACAGGGAAAAAAACGCAGCATGTTGTAATTCTGCTACACAGACCTAACCATATTTCTTGGATGCCTGAAAAGGAGAATTCTTCCTTCCAGATTTAGTATAGCTGGGATGTATGTACTATGGAGACATCCAGAGAACACACTTTATCAGTATGCATCATGTCATGTTAAGTGATGTAATTCCAAAATTTTATTTAAACTGATTGGTGCTCTATCCCTTTTCTCCTTGAACAGCTCTGGAAATATAAATAGAAACCATGGAGGTGAAATCTAGTGGCAGTAGGATTTATTTATTTATTGCTTGTATTTGTATTGTCGCCCTCTCGCTGAGGTGACTCCGGGCGGCTCACAGATATCGACATAAAACATTCATAGCAATAAAATCAAGAAACTTATCTAAAAGCCATTTAAACCTTTAAAATACTAATAACATACCCTCCCCAGCAACCACTGCTAACCCAGGATGGCCCTTATATAAGCCAATGAGGTCCCCCCACCCTGCAAATGGCATTCCGCAACGGCAGCACCCTACACCAATTGCGACAGCCAGGTTTTAAGGTCTTTTTTTAAAGTTGAAGAGTTCTGCCTGGAGATGGAGCTCAGTCGGCAGGAGGTACCACAGGGCTGGAGCAATGACCAAAAAGGCCCTCCTTCTGGTGCTGATGGTACTTTTAAGGAACATCTCCAGTCTGCTCTTGTGGGGTGGGCAGATGTCCTTGGGGTGACGTGGTCTCTTAAGTACCCTGGTCCATTACCATGTAGGGATTGAAAGGTCATCACCAACACCTTGAATTACACCTGGAGGCACACCAGCAGCCAATGCAGCTCCTGTAATAGAGGTGAGACATGGGCATAATGCCCACACCATGGGGGCAGCCACATTTTGAATCAGCTGCAGCCTCCGAATGGTCATCAAACGTAGCCCCATGTAGAGCATGTTACAATAATCCAGTCTGGAGGTGACCAGAGCGTGAGTGATCATAAGCAAGGAGTCCCGGTCTAGGAGTGGGTGTAATTGGTGAATGACACAAAGTTGTGCAAATGTAAGCAATGCGCCAAAATGGCCGCCGCGCTCTTTGCGGGGGCCCCCCCACCCGGACTCAGACATCCGGGTAGTTAGGGGGCGTGGCCACTCCTCTATAAAAGGGATGGCCACGAGGCAGCCGAGCTGCCATTTTAGAACGCGACGGAGTGGAGAAGTTTGCTCCGTTGCTCCCTCCTCTTTTCGCCTCTTTTCAAGAGGCTTGATTTCGCTAGCCTCTATTCGAGGCTTCATTTTCTTCTCGCCTCTGTGCTAGAGGCTCGATTGGCTTTTAGAAGCGACAGGGCGGAGAAATTTGCTCCGTTGCTTCCTCCCCTGTTAGCTTCTGTTCGAGGCTTCTTTTTACTTTGCTTGCCTCTTTGCAAGAGGCTTGATTTCGCTCCGGACTGCAGTGGCTCAGGTGGCTAAGAGGCTGACTGAGAGGCTGAAAGTCAGCAGTTCGATTCCGAGCACTGCAGAACGGGATGCTTCAATGTGGTGGGCTCAGCCCACCCCTTTATTTTGTGGGAGTTCCACCGGGCCGGAGGGCTCGGATGGCAACCCCGCAGATCCCACGAGCCCAGGCTGGGGGCTCGGGCGGGGGGTGGCACAGGCCTGCCCCGCTGGGGTTCTTACCCCCGCTGCTTATTGGCCTGGATTGGGCATAGCGACCCACTTCGGCACGGTGTGGGTTTCCGCCCCGCCGTCATTCCGGCCCCTCACGGGCCGTATTGATAGGCATGCCCCTATTATGCCCGGGGATTACCATGGGTTACCCCGTATCAATTACCCGGTGGGGCCATCCGGCCCATCCGGCCCACCTCATCTTGGTGGGTTAGATGTTGCGGATGCTCCCTTGCCTCCAATTTGGCAATGGAGGCATCAATGGTCATTACTCCGCCATCTTGGATGGTGGCCGTGCCAACTTGGTGTTTCCGACCCACGTGCCGACCATGGCTGCATAGTGGGCTGCCAACAGGGTTGAGCTGCTGGAGGCCTTCAGGCCAGCGTAGGCTGGTGCCTCGCGGCTCCCCATCCGGCCCCAGTGGGGCGGCTCATGGGAGTGCACCGAGTGAGTATCCTGGTCAAGTTAGCACACCTCTGACACTAGATTGTCACGCTGGGGTGTGTGTGTGTGTAGTGGCCATAGTCGCAGCAGGACAATTACACTCTGGTTCTTAATGGGGTTACCGCCCCTATGCTTTTATTTACTTCCCCTGGGCCTGTAGGGCCGGTTATGTGTTTATCCACTACAATCAGTGCCAACGGTGGTTCTGCTGTCGGCCGGTTGCTCTATGCCCCTGGGTGCCCACTTGTACTGGGCTATTAGCTAGGCACTGTGGTTTGGGAAATATATTAACATTTTCTCCCTCCTGCATTGTGAATACACTGATTAGGGAATTAGGGGTAGGACAACAGGGTCAAGGAGTTGCCTCGTCGCCGCACCCTGCCCCCCCCTACGGGGCCTATTGGTTGCCGGCCTATTGGGCATCCATGGCAGGATGTATGAGGGCCCGTCCTCATTTGGCTGTTCCAATGGTGCAGTGCTGGGACAATGATGGCAGGGCCGTGGTTGTTTTCCCTGGCCCGTCATGGTTAGCATATGTTACGGCTAGTGTCTGGGTCATGCTAGGGTGGGTCTCGTTAAACAAAGCCACAGGGTACAGCTGATTAGGGGTTTACGAGCGGACCTGTTGGTTTGGCTCACATTACCACAGGACTTCCATGCTGTTGCATCGGGAGGTCTGAGCTTCTGGTCAGCCCCAGTTACAAGTACAGTCGGATGCCTCCGGCTCCCCGGGTGGGGGGATTTAATTAAGGACAGGGGTCTATGGTCATTGGCCCCAGGGATGTCAGGGCACGGATCGCTTATGCGATCTTATGTTTCTAACATATCTTCTCAATTCTGGGTACCCTTTATGCTCTGGGGGACAGGCGGCCTGATTCTGTGCTTCACTTTTTGGTGTGGTAATGCTGCGGTGGTGCACATTGTCAATGCCCGAATGTCTAAATCACCTGAGTCATGGCCTCAGCTTGCATATTGTTCTGGGGTTCATGCGCTTTAAGGCGCTTCTTTGGGCTAAACGTGTGCCCGTCATTTATAACGATATTGCTTATGCTTTCCCCCGCCTGCAGATCGCCCGGTTCCACGGCTGGGCTCCGGATGCTTGTGAGCTACCCTCTCCACTCCTGGCTGTGATATGGTCATTTGGCAAGGAGACGTGAACCGGGCGAATTGCATGTATTGGTAACTCGCACGCGCACTGCGCATCGGCATCCAATCCTTCACTTTAGAGCCTTTTTGTTGGTAAAGGTAATTGCCCAAAATGCGGCCGACATTGGTCGACTGGGTTTTAGATTGTATAGTCTGCCCTATGATCTGGGGTTGGCTCCACGCACCATAGCCACCAGGCTTTGAGCATTGATACTCATGGCCAAAGCACGGGGCTTTCCTGACTATGCGAGGGTCTTCTGAATAAGCCATGTATTAGGGGGGTGGACACGTGTACGTGGCTGCCGCCTGACACACGTCGCCCTATTCTCACAGATATTCTGACCCACCTTGCACGAGGTTGGCATAGACTATATTGCAGTAGGTAGGAGGAGTCTCTTTTCATGCAGCTACCGATGTAGCCTTTTTCTGGAGCTTGACGACTCAGCAAGCTGGTTCCATGGTCAAAGGGGGACGTGTTTTGTAGGGCACTGGAACTCGAAGATGTCTATATCAAACAAGAGTGGGCTCAGTTGGGGATTCGTCCCTCGAAGGCAGATCAGTATGGAGTGGGCAGTGGTGTATACTGCCATGACGTACATTTGCTGACATCGTTCCGGTTGGTGCCCAACATGCGATTGACAGTGCCTGCTGCGTGCCCTAGCCTGTTTTTCTGCCACCAGGATGGGTCTACCCTTACCAAATTTAAGTTCCGAAGGGTGACCGGTACCGCGCTTCACAGTGTGAGGCCCGTTATGGCACCCATTTATTTAGGATAGGTGTCGCATTGACCGCAGCTGTGTTTGGGGTACTCGGAGGTGGATATAGGTGGGCACGTGGGGGTGTGCGTGTAATTTTTCTATATGTATGTCCCTCACTGTATGAGTACCTTGTTATGTCCTTAACCCCTTCTCCTCTTTTACAGATCCTGTGTGTCTCCGCACACCGGTGGCAGTGGGGCTGGTGGGCCGCAGCTATGTACACTGGGCAGCAGTATATGCTGCGGCGACAGAGTGTGGACCCCAGCTCGGGCTGCGTGCATCCGCATATATGTGGTGGTATATATGCACGGCATGAAAGGGCGGGAACTGTTGCCTTTCCTGATGTCCATCAGGGATGCTGGACCGCCTGATGTTCTTATTCTGCACCTCGGCGGCAATGATCTCACACGGATCACAGACCTTTCCTTAAACTGTCGAGGTGCAGTGACCTGGCGTTTTATATCATTTATGGCTTACACACGGTCGCTATGGTCTAACATCATGCTGAGACACCAATTTAGAGGAGACATGGATCTCCGCGGTTCGAACCATCCCAGCGGTCAGTGGACAGGGCTGTTGCCCGGCTCCTTGCTGGGGACAGCCATTAGATATCTAAGGATAGGCTTACAAAAATTTTGACCTGTAGGCAGGATATGGGGTCCACCTGTCGGCTAGAGGTATGTACCTCTTTCTGGATGAGGTGCAAGCAGGCCTGGTAACCGAGCTGACGGTCTGGGGGGGTGGGCGGTGAGTCATCATGGGTGCCTCCCCGTGTGGCGGGTAGCACTGGTAAAGTAAAGATTTATGACCCATAGGTATCCGGTAGGTTCGCAATTGACTGGCCAACACGTAGACAGGTACAGGGGAAAGAGGTTTGGCTGGTCAAGGGCGAACCAGGCAAGGGGTGATGTCAGGAGCTTCACAGCCTGCATCACCTTGATATGTAACGGATACACGTCATAGGGTGGGATCAGTAGATAGTTTATTGACCTTTATCCATATACCGGCATCTGAGTCTTTCTTTGGGGGGTGCACCTGCAATGAAAGCGCGGTGCCAAAATGGCTGCCGTGCTCTTTGCGCCCCCCCGGATTCAGACATCTGGGTAGTTAGGGGGCGTGGCCACTCCTCTATAAAAGGGGTGGCCACGAGGCAGCCGAGCTGCCATTTTAGAACGTGACGGAGCGGAGAAGTTTTTCCCTCCACCCCCTCCCTAGTGAACATTGTGAATTTTTGGTCGCTTCGGGGCCGGGTGGGAATTTTTGGCTTGAACCTACAATTGGCTCTTTGGTTCTCGCTTTTTTGCCCATCCCACACTGTTGCTAGTGTTTGAGAAAAGGGGTAAGTTGATTTTGGTCACTTTGGGCGGGTAGCACTGGTAAGGTAAAGATTTATGACCCATAGGTATCCGGTAGGTTCGCAATTGACTGGCCAACACGTAGACAGGTACAGGGGAAAGAGGTTTGGCCGGTCAAGGGCGAACCAGGCAAGGGGTGATGTCAGGAGCTTCATAGCCTGCATCACCTTGATATTTAACGGATACACGTCATAGGGTGGGGTCAGTAGATAGTTTATTGACTCCGGTCAACAATTTGTTTGTGTCAACAAACAAATTGATACAAATAGTTACATGTAGCCAATTGCCATTGGCATTTTGGGAGGAACCTTACCAGTGTTACTGTGGCCTGCTTGCCTTAAAGAATTACAATTGGATGATTACACCAATTGAAAGTTATAATTCGGACTAGGGCATTATTCAATAAAAGTGGCCCGATGCCTTTATCCATATACCGGTGTCTGAGTCTTTCTTTGGGGGGTGCGCCTGCAAAGCCCTCTTGGCCATGATTGCCACCTTAATTTCAGAAATGCTGGGAAATAACCTGTGTTACTTTCTAATTACCAATCACATTTACTCTTTTTGCACCATATGGAGAACACACACTTCCTCACATGGTTACATAGATATCTTGCCAATGCATGTATGTTGTTGGGATGAAGATGCATCATAGGGTATATCATGTCTCTGTACTTTATATTCACTTCCTCTCATTGGCTGTTGCTTGCTCAGTTGTATGACTCATCACAACCAAGGAAGGTGGTCAAAATAGCAAGCAATTAGCTGTGCATTGTGTAATTGGTGACCTTTAATTTGATTTGGAACAGGTGCAAATGTACGATTTTCTGCAAGCATAGACAAACCCTGTGTTCATCTGGTTGTTTTGTGAACAATGTGAGGTTGATTAAACATGGAAAGAACAAGGTTACTCTGTGAAGAACAGAGTCTGATGAAGTAGACTTGATCCATGAAAGCTAACATTGAAATACAGAAGTTAGTCTTTAAAGAGCCACAACTTTTTTTGCTTTGTTTACTTTCTGATTTGCTCGAAACACAGACTAACACAGCTACCATTTCAGAAATTTCATTTGTGAATAACGTCACACCAGAATGGGTACTTTGAATGGGCCTTCTTGATCCAGGTCTTAAGAAAGTCTAGTACTTTATTTAGAAAGTGTGAGATAGGATACAGTAAAGTAGATTTGATAATCTGCTCTTAAATCTCACACTAAGGGTGAATTTCTATAACACAAGGAGCATGAAGTTAGCTAATGATGAAATTACTTAATCGGTGACATCCACTCTATATTCTACTTCAGTGCTTAGTCACGCTATCTATTTTCTCCCCATCCCTTTTCAATTTGTTAAAAAGTATTGCTTTTTTGCCTCCTGAGAAAGAAATTCCTTTTGATCTTTAAATAGCTGCACAAGGTGAAATGACAGGGTAATGCTAAAAATATATTATGGAGACATGAATAGTGACTCCATTGGCTAAGGTCATGTTGAGATCTGAACTTTGAACAGGACTTAAATCTCTCTGTTTCATGAGGTGATGATTGAATTTAGCCTCCAGATTTCACACAAGAGGTGTACAGAGGACAATTACCTTTCCCATGTAATTGTATTTAATACAATGCTCACTTTAGTGGAAGAAATGTCTGCAAAATGCCTTTCCCTTTCCCTTTTCTAATTACCTCTTTTAACCAATAAGCCCATCTTCATTCATCATCACTAAGGGAGTAAAATGCCATCTCTTTTATTTAAAAGGATGACTGAAAACTATATCAGCAGTTTCCCTCTCCTGGAAGTGGTAGGTGACTCCAATATCAAAAGTTGTGTGGATCTATTCTGGGTTTTATTCTGCTCTTTAGATAAGTGGTCCAGAGGGCTGAACCTATTCTAAGGCAGACATTCGCCCATGCAAATTGCGCCAAGCAGAAAGCCATTTGCCAATCCCGACTCAGAAGATGATATTAGACCACCAGACAGGACCAATCAGAACACAATGCGGTGTTTGGGTGCGGTTCAAGACTAATATAAATACTTGTGTTTTCTCCACAGCATTGTGCGTCCTGTTCAGGCATCACAGTGAGGAGGAATCATTGATGAACATTGGGCCAAGGATCTTTCAGTTTTGTTTTTGATTGTTCCTCGCTGTTTTGCCTGTATATGGTACCAAAAAGGATGGGTCAAGGTGGTGGAAAATGACCAGCCAAAAGGCTGGTGCGGGTTTCGCCTCTTCCAGTACTGTCTTCTTCTGAAGAGGATGGTGACCTAGAATTTGGGGACGTGCTCATACACCTTTGAGCTTTAGAGCGGGCAGCAGGTTTGCCAGCAGACATGTCCAACTCTCATTCATATTGGGACACATGTGAATCAGGTGAGATAAGTGGGATGGTCAAGGAGTAGGATCACCTAGCAAACATCTGGCTTAGACTGTTGGCACTTGAAGCAGCAGGTACCACTGGTGAAGGTACAGCGGGCACCTTTGTTATGAATGGGGGTAATCTAGTCTGTTTACATGGGGAAGCTGCTGTGGTTGGGAGCAACATACAGGGTAAGGAATGTGAGGGGTCAGGAGGATCTTCTGTGTACATTGCACAACAGCCAGGACTTGTGGCTACAGCTTTGGTGAATTCAGTGGGTGGGTCACCCTAGATAGCATTTGAGTGGAAATATGGGTACAAAATAGCAAACAAATAGCGAACAGCATTTACTATAACTAGCTGGGGGGGGGAATATATATATATATATATATATATATATATATATATATATATATATATATATATATATATATATATATATATATATATATATATATATATATATATATATATATATATATATATATATATATATATATATATATATATATATATATAAAACAACCTTCAACCATGTGATCCATAGTAGAAACAAAATTGAGTTAGCATGATAGTGTAATTGCAGGGGTGGCAACTTTTGACAGTCCAGAGGATAATTTTCCATCCTCTGGGACTTTCACAGACTATACTACCCCTCTCCCAATCAGCAGTATTATGGCCAATGAAAGCCAAATATTGCTGAGAGTCAACTTTCCATTTTCATTTTTGTGTGGACAGTTTTATAAAATATAAAAAGGGTAAATATATGAATGAAATGAACTCCCATTTGATTGTGAAAGCATAGCATCTGGAAGCTTTTAGAAATGGAAAATTACATTATAAAGAGGTTTTCTTGGTGGAGGCGATACCCTGGTATCCTGGTTAAACAAGGACCACATCTGCAACTATGCTTTAACAGAGCCCTACAAAGTTACAAAAAAAAAGGTGAACTTTTGAATTGTTCACAACTCTTCTTCCTTAATCTATGCACCATTGGTGGATGGGGGCGGTGGCAAAGAGTGAAAAATAAACATCTGGCCAGGTGTGATGCTATTAGCAGGGCCATAGCCAGAGGGGAGCCAGTGGGGGCAAATACCCTCCTGAGCTAACAACCCCCCCATCCTACCCCAGGATGCCAATGTTATATATGTGTTTGTGACATTGTTGCCCCTTCTGAAAAAATTTTCGCCCCTCCAAATCTAGAATCCTGGCTATGGCCCTGGCTATTAGTCTCACAGGAAAATATAATTTTGTGTCAGAAATTATTCTGGGTTGAAAGGATTTTTGCTGGAGAAACTCGGCTCAGGGGATGCCTGAATGAGGCTTCTTTCATGTTCCCAAGATCTTTTCTCACAGAAGTGGTCCCTATTTATCTACTTGCAATTTCTTGCTTTCGATCTGCTAGGTTGGCAGGAGTTGGGACAGAGACAGGCGCTCAATCCATCATGCAGTACCCGGTTCTCGAACTGCTGACTTGCTGGCCTTCCAACTAATAAGGTAAGCTTCTTAACCACTGAGCCACCACACTCCCTTGCAGGACAATGAAATGGGAAGACAAAATTTGCAGATTCAGGAAGAACAAAGTTATCAAACTATAAGTTCCAACACACTCTGGCAGCTCATTCCATTGCTGAAAAAACCACAATGCTGTATTTATTCCTCCAATTTACATTTATTCATTGCTCAGATATACATTGCAATGTTTATTTTTATTTAAAATCATATCTTTTTAAAATCTTAATTGGCTTAATGGATTCAGAAAGCCCTCACTCAAGCTAAGTACTTCCTGGCTTCCATCAGAGTTTATTGGCAATCAGAAATAAGGAAGTACTTAGTCCGAGTGAAGACTTCCTTAATCAGATAGCCAATTAAGTTTTAAAAGTTTCAATTGTAGATAAAATAAGCTCTGAAAACAATATTTCACTACTAAATAACCTTAAATCCATACGAATAAACAACAGACACCTGCAGATAACCTGTGAAAGTGGTTAGAAGTCATGCTGCTGTTTTTTTTTGTGTTGTTGCTTAAACTGTAATCAATATTTTGTGGGTTTTGGAGTACAAAGATTGTTTGGGAGGGGCACATGAAGCCCACCTCTTTTGTTGTTCAGTTGCATAGTCGAGTTTGACCCGTTGTGACCCCATGGACCATGGCACACCATGCACCCCTATCCTCCACCATCCTCCTCAATCCATCCAGCTCTGTGCCCATAGCGTCAACAATACCATCTAGCCACCTCCTTCTTCTTTCGCCCTCAACCTTTCCCAGCATCAAGGCTATCTCAAGCCCACCTCTACCACAGAAAAAAGTCTAGCTGGGACCCTTGTAAAGTTGTTCATTGCCTTGGGTAAGCAGGAGGATGGAGCAACTCAGAAGTCCTTTCATCAGCAAAACAGCAGATATAAAGCTGGTATCAGACTGCATCAATTAAAGTCGATAAGAGTGTGCTGTTTGTTTATTTTTTACTCCAGCTCCCATAATTCTCTAAAAATTCCCCAGGAAGAATTCTGGGAGTTTTATCCCACAAACACACAATGACAAATGTTTTATTTCACTACTTGGACAAGGAAAATGTCTCTTTCTAGCCTTGTACTTTATGCTGTAAAGCTTTCTGGGAAGAAATTGCAGCAATGCTTTCTGACAGTGTCTGTTCTTCATTGAATCCTGGAATTGTGGAGCAATTAAGGTGGAAGGGGCCTATGAAGCCATCATGTCCATCCTTTTGCTTAGTGCAGGAATCCAAATCAAAGCAGATCTGACAGATGGTTGTCCAATTTTCTCTTGAATGCCTATGTGATTGAAGTGCTCAAGATGCCTCCAGATAGACTGCTTTATAATATGCTCCAAAATTTCCCCTGGCTTTGATGTCAGGCTGATTGGTCTGTAGTTCCCCAGTTCTTCTGTTTTGTCCTTTTTGAAGATAGGGACAACATTTGCCTTTTCCCAATCTTTTGGCACTTCACCTGTGCTCCATGATTATATATACACTATATAAAATGAACTGCATCCAAGGATATTGAAGAAACTGGCTGAGGAGATCTCAGAACCAGATCTCGTCAGCATGTTCCTTCAATATCCTTGGATGCCGTTTATCTGATGCCAGGGATTTGAACTCATTTAAGGTAATAAGGTATTCCTTGACTGTTTGTTTATCAATCTCAAGCTGGAAACCTGCCTTTCCCCGTTGTTCTTCATACTTGCCTGGAGGGTTATATGTTACTTTATTTTCTTGGGGGGACAGACGGACGGATGATGAGCTGAGTAGAAATTTCTTTTTTTTCATCAGTTATCATTTTCCCATCCCCATTGAGTAGCTGAACTAATCTTTCTTTTTCCTGTCTTTTCCTATGCATGTAGTGAATGCTTTTTGTTGCTTTTAGTATCTCTTGCTAACTTCAGCTCATTCTCAGCTTTTGTCTTCCTAATACTGTACATGCAATTCTTTGCTACTTTTTTGTACTCTTCCTTTGTAGCCTGGTGTTCCTCCCATTTCCTATATGTATTCTTTTTCCCCCCCTCCACTCTGAGTTTTTTTGTGGAGCCACATTGGTCTTTTTCGCTGTCTTCCATCTTCCTTTCTTGTTGGAATTGTTTGGAGATGTGCCTTTAGAATTTCCTTGTTTAGAAACTCCCACTCATCTTGGACTCTTTTTCCTGATAGAATCTCCTGCCATGGAATGTTATCTACCATTCTTCTGAGTTGATTATAATTAGCTTTTCTAAAGTCCACTGTATACATGCAGCTACATTCTGATTTTGTTTTCTTTGAAATCAAGAACGCAAGTAGAACCATACCTGTCAACCTTCCCGATTTGGCCGGGATTACCCCGTAAATTGATGTCGATTGATGTCATAACCCGGCCCCCGCTGCCAAAACCCCGTAATTTGGCAGCTGGGGAAACGCTTTCCGCACATGCGCGGAAGGGTTTTACCCCTTCCACGCATGCGCGGAAGTGCTACGTCGCTTGCGTAAGGGCTGTGCAAGCGGCGTAGCGCTTCCGTGCATGCGTGGAAGGGGTAAAACCTTTCCACGCATGCGTGGAACGCAACCTGCGCGCAAGCGATGTGCTCAGGTCCCGTTTTTCCGGAGCCACGGGTTGACAGGTATGAGTAGAACACGGTCATTTCCCCCCAAAGGTAGTCTTGCTGTCACTTCTTCCACCAAGTCACCTCTATTGATTAGAGTCAAGTCAAGAATAACTATTCCTCTAGTTCAGGAATTCTCAAACTTTTAAAGTCAGGGGCCAGGTCATGCTCCCCCAGACAGCTTTGAGGGCCATGTGATTTCCTGGTGTGCTGGAGGCAGGGGGAGGGGCACATGAAATGGCACAGTGGGCCACATCTGGCCTGCAGGCCACAGGTTGAGAATCCCTGCTCTAGTTTCTTCCTCCACTTTCTGTAGGAGAAAATCATCAGCCACACAAGCCAGGAACTTCTTGGAAGGGCTATATTTGGATGAATTTGTCTCCCAACAAATCGAAATATCCCATTACTACTATGTCATGTATCTTTTACATTCCTACAATTTGTTTTACAAAGGTTTTTTTTTTAAAAAAATCAATTTTAAATTTTAAAACAATTGTTTTACAAACATATTTTATCTTGAAGTATGTACTTTGGTATTTTGTACTGAGCTGAGGATTGCAGTAGATCATGAAGTTTGGAAATGAATTCTGAAGTATAGCATGATTGCTGGCCTGCTGGCTGATGGGAATCATAATCTAAAAAATAATGTTTCCAATCCTGGTGCATTCTGATCCACATAGTGTTCTGCAGGACATCAGTTCATACCTGCCAAGTATCCTGTTTGCCCCAGGAAAGCCCCTTATTTTTACCCCACTTCCTGCCCCCTCCCATTTTATTAATTTCCCCGTAATATCCCCCTTTAAAAAAAAATCCTGACTGGAGCCCTCACAGTCGAAACTGCAGTATGTTTTTCCTGCCACCAGAGGTCGCTGTGGCTTTTCGCTTGTGGAAGGGGGGAGAGAAGGTGGTGGTGGCCTTCTGTAGTTTCTCTTTTATTTCCCTGCCACATGGTGATGGAGGCTTCGTTTTTGCTGCTGCTGGTCGGAGCCACCATGGGATGGGAGTCTACTCTAGGTGAGCGATATTTCATATATGCTGAGGCAAATCAGCTCTTCTTGGTCTGAGAGACTTCTCTCTCACTCTCATGGTTTATTGAGCTGTTTCTGCCCTGCCTCCTGGAGGATTTCATTTCTGTTCTAGAGTTAATTTGGGAGGGGGGGATGTTGCTTGATCACTATATGAGAGAGAGAGAGAGAGAGAGAGAGAGAGAGAGAGAGAGAGAGAGAGAGAGAGAGAGAGAGAGAGCGAGCGCACCCCACCTTCTAACAAACCATCTGGAGGGAGATTAACTCCTCAGCTGCTGGGAGGCTTGGAAACTACAGAGGTTGCTTTTTACTTTACTAATTCCCTTCCTTAAGGTGGATCCAACATTCTCTCAGGTGTTGGTGCTTCAATTGGTTACAGTGAGGAACAAATAGATTGGTTAATTTGGGGGAATTAATCCCTTGCTCCTCCATCCTAATGGTGTGTGTGGGGCTAGTTCATTAAAGGCAAGCTACTTACAAGCAGTTGGTAACCCTAAGGGGCTGGTTTACTATTCTGCACTTTGCTTCCCAGGAAAAAATAATAATTAAAAATGAGTACACAAGAAAGAAAACAAAACAAAAGTCCCCCAAGAAGATGGGGAAAGGGTCCTTTGGCCCACACAGCTTTGTGCCCAATGCCCATTGCATCTACAATACCATCTAGCCATCTTATTTTTGGCTACCCCTTTTTTTTGTCCACCTTTCCCAGCATCAAGGCCTTCTGAAGTGAATCCTCTCTTCTCATTTGATGTCCAAAGTACTTTAGCGTCATCTTTACTATTAGACCTTTAATGAGCAGTCATGGTTGATTTCTTCTAGGATCGACCTATTTCTAACACCACATTTCAAAGGCATCTATTTTTCTGCACTTAGCTTTCCTAATGGTCCAGCTCTCACACCCATACATTACTACCGGGAATACCATTGCTTTGACTATGCAATTTTTTGTTTGCAAGGTGATGCCTCTACTTTTAACTATGTTCCCCAGGTTTCTCATAGCTTGTTTCCCAAGCATCAGTCGCCTTTTTATTTCATGGCTGCAATCACCATCTGCAGCGATCTTTGATCCTAAGAAAGTAAAATCTGCCAGTCATATCCAACTCTAGGGTGCAGTGCTCATCTCCATTTACAGCCAAAGAGCCAGTGCTGTCTATGTTTGCAGAAATTTTCATGTCCATGTGGCAGGCATGACTGGAGCCCAGCAAGTCACATAGCTATATTTGGCCACACCCACAGATTTGGCCACACCCACAGAGGGGTGTGGTCAAAATTTCCCTTATTTTCAAATTCAAAACTTGACAGGTATCCATCAGTTCATATTGGAATTTGCAAGGAATGAATTTCACATTTTTTCCTATACATCAGACTGGGGGTATTTCCTGCAAGACAAGGAAACAGAAGCGAAAGAAAAGTTGTCACATTTTGATAGTAACCACAATGAATTGTACCCCCACCTTTACAAGCATCTATTTAAAAGTATTACCCTGTCAAGTTAAAGCAGAGCAGGAAAATTATAAGAGGTATTTAATGTGCAGAACACTAAATATTTGTGTGAAGCAGCTAGCCCATTATCCTTGTATCTTTAACCAGGGAGGACTTTACTTGGAGAAACAGCTCTTGACAAAGTTAAATGGGCCTCTATATCGTTTGGGAAATTGCCCCTATTTTGTGCACTTTTTGTTCCAGTAATGGAACCCATGAGCAGAAGATAATTGTAGCAGCCTCATCTGTCAAATAACATTAGAAGTCAACAGCTATAATCTCAGCCACTTGCTTTACACAGCTCTTTCTCTGTATTCTCTGCTCAAATTGTCAGTTGTTACATGTAAGTGTCCCCACTCATTGCAGCTGAGAAAAGTAAAAAAAATAATTAAGTAAATCAACAAGGAGAGCAAGGAGAGAATCTTGGGCAAGGGCTTTTAGTATCGTAGCGCAGTAAATCATATGACAGCTGCATACTGGGCATGAAAAATTACAGACTGAACAGAGCATTACTTGGGGCTGTTATTGGAAAAGCAGCAGAAAGCATTGCATTTGAGTTTAGGAAGGATTTGTGGTAAGGTGCTGAATTTATTCTGTTTTAGTTTGGTTTGAACTTTAGGAACTTGGTTTGCTTTGAATAAAATATCTCCAGAAAAACGAAGCTGATCTTGACCAATTTGAAGCTCTCAACACAGAGTGCCTTTTGAGCTCCAGGCCTTCCACATGAGAGGGTTTCCATGAAGAATGTCACCTGTGGCAGATATGTGACAAGTGGAGAATGGAGCAAAGTGAGACATGGGTAAATTGTTGAGTATTCTAGTGCAACCCCAGTATGTAGTGGCCGGAGAGAACATACTCTGACCAAGTAGCTGAATTTGGTAAGGCCCCCACATTTCATATAAATGTTAAATAATATAGGAAGTAAGGTGGAGACCTAAGAAATGCCAGAGGCCATGGTGTTGAATACTGCACCCCCAACACCACCTTCTGCATATGTCCTAGCAGGAAGGATCGGAAACACAGTAATATAATGCCTCCACCCATAGCCAATCTAGCCAGACAATCCAATGATCCATCAAGATACCATGGCAAATTGTGTCCATATTGAAGAAAGGTCTAGAGAAGTATTGAGGTAGTGCTTCCCATATCCAAGGTGACCAATGAATGTCAGTCCAATATCCTGGCAAAAAGTGAAACTGAAGGGGGCCCAAATGATCAGTATTATCCAGAAATGGTTAAAATTGCACAGCTATTGTTCTCTTAACCATCTTAAAGCCTATAATTAATCAAAACATTTGGGTCAAAGATAGCATTCTTTAAGAAGGATGTTATGAAGTTAATTTAAGGAAGTATTTATCACTACCATTAAGCATGGCATTAGTCCCACTTTGGCAGGTTTTATTGGGCAGGATGAGCATTCTGTCCAAACCCTTGAGATCCAAAAGCTGTAGGAAAAATTTCAGCTAGAACAAAAAATAGTTGCTAGGGTTATATAACTGTGATTTTGAATGTATGGCTCTTTGTTCCAAATCCAGCACTACAGATTACATTATCCTGGCTCCAGATTAGCAGTTACTGTATAAATGATTCTAGGGCTAAATCTAAAGCATCTATTTAAAAGTATTACCCTGTCAAGTTCAAGCAGAGCAGGAACATTATAAGAGGTATTTAATGTGGAGAAACAAATAAATCTATATTGCAGAAAAATAATGCTACAATTAATATGCTTAATTTGCATAAAATGAAAAAAATTATATTAAACAGCATATTATGCAAATCTTGCTGTGACCAGATTTAAAGAACTGGAACATATCAAATCTGGGGAAGCAACAGAATGCAGGGCTCCATATCTTAAGGGTACCTTATTAACACTCTGTTCTTCTTAAGAAGAAATCTTGAAGCATGCCTATTCAATCCTGTCTCAGGTTGCTGCTTATAACCTGCCTGTGACCTGCCCTTGGGCTCTCCTTTACTTGCGTAGAAGAGCCACTTTGTCTGGCACATGTACAGGATTTCCTGCTTGCATGATGTACGAAGTCCATGGGTGATTTGTGAATCTAGTCTAGCACTTTTCATTGTCAGCATTGCTATAGTAATTGACAAGTTGGTCATCCACACATTGATCCATGCATTCCGTATTCAAGATGGAGTTTTCATATGTGCTCCTTTCCTCATAATTGTCATGAGTGACAGTGCAGGTATTTGAATGATGCAGTTTGTTCCAGTTTAATGTTCTATATTATGAACTATGCTTCATGATGATAATAGTTAGAAGCATTGATTTTTTTTTTGCTTTCTGTTACTTATTGCAAGCGTGTACACTTTGCTTTGCATTATTGATTTTCCTGGATCGTTTCAAGCATCATCTCTTCAGAAGATGTGCAAATCAATATTGGTTGTGAAAAGTAGGGGCTCTGTTAGATGTTCATGTAGGTTTTCACCATCACAAAAGTCTCCTAATGTGAGCCACATCAGGTCTCATATAATTGCTGAGCAGGCTTGCTAACAGAGGGCAGTGCTAGAGCATGTCAGCAGTGGTGTGGAAAGGTCCACTTAATTGTTTCTCCAGGTCAAACTTTTTTGATGACTGTATGCATTTTTATGAATATAATTAGCTTTTCAGACTGTTAAGCTGGTACAGCACCTCAGTGATTACAGTTGTGACATACAGTTCAGATAGAAGATATATAACACATAGAGTCAGCAGCTGGGGGCCTTCATGCTGCTATGGTAGTGCTGGGGTCCAGAAATAAATTCATGAATTTTTGCATCTGCTAATGAAACCCAGTTATGTCAAGGTTGTGTCCTGTCAAAAGAGCTTTTGACTAGCCCAGTGCACCCCATTAGTCAGCACAGCCTTTGTACAGGTTCAAGGTCAGAGTCAGGACTTTTGATGCAAACAACCCTGTCTTCCCATCCTTTCTCTCATTTTCCTTGACCTACTTCTTTAACTTTGGTTCCATTTTGCAATTCATCCATTAATTGCCATGGCTTCATCCCGTGGGATCCTGGAATGTGCACTAGAGCTCTCTATTAGAGAATTCTAAGTGTTTCACCAAGCTACATATTCCCAGATTCCACCGAATGCAACACTGTAATTACCTTTCAAGTGCTGTAACTACAACTCTAGGACAAACTTGCATATTGTTTTGGCCTAACACGTTATATGCATTTCTCAGATTACAGTACCCATCCAATTTAGTTAAAGAACAAATCAACTGTGCAAGACAAATACCCAGAAGCAAGACAGGCCTAGAAAACAAAGCAATTGAACACTACTGGTTGTCACTTTCAGCCCACAACTAAAGCGTCTCACTTGCATAATGAAAGATCTCCAACCCATCCTGGACAAATAATACTTCACTCTCCAAAGCTCTTGGTGACAGACTTTTATCTGCTTACAGACAACCCCTCAATCTCAAGAAAATATTGACACGCAACAGACTATGCAACAGTGAAACAGAGATGGGAACTAAACCCTGCTGCAAACCCAGATGCCACATTTACTCTGGCATCAGTAATACTGGACCCAACAATGTCACACACAACGTTAAGGGCAGTTTTACTTGTTCCTCTGCTAATGTGATTTATGCCATCTTTTGCCAAAATGCCCTTCTGCACTATACATAGGACAAACAGGACAATCTATGCAAAAGAGCTAATGGATATAAATCAGACATCAGAAATGGCAATACACAGAAACATGCTGCAAACCATTTCAATCTACCTGGACACTCTGCATAAGATTTGAAAGTTGCCATTTTGGAAGAGAAAATTTACAAGACAAGGATCCAGAGAGAGACAGCAGAGATAAAATACATACATATGCTGGACACACATTTCAAAAGTTTTAATATTAGTCAAGGTTTCCTGTGACATTATCAAATTTAATACACCACAACAAACAGATTGTTATATGCCGCAATTTCCCACACCACCTTTACAGAGACCACTTCAGTAGAATTCTCATCCACAACCTCAGGCCACCTCACAGAACAAAGCAAGAACTTGGTGTTTTGCCTGGGTCACTTAAACCATTGTCAATAGATGCTAGGTGTGAAGGGTAAACACATTGGCAAATGTGTAATGACACAATGTTTGTCTTACATCTATCAACTAACCAACTCAACATGGCCAAACTTCATGGCAAATCTGAATACCAACCAGGGATCTTCTTCTATTACCAGTTGTAAAAAGCCACATTGATTTCTATACTTCTCTGTTAAGCTAGCCAAACATTGTGCACTTCTGTAGCTGAGGTGTATAAACTGATGCATTGATATCTCACTCTTATGCCTGATGAAGTGGACTTGATCCACAAAAGCAAACATTAAAATACAGCAGTTAGTCTTTAAGGTGCCACATTTTTGTCTTTTTGTTTTGTTTATTCTCTGACATGATATACAGGATGGGGAAAAACCTTTCATTTTCTCTCTCCAAATAACATTAGAGCAAATTGATTTTGAAAGCCTATGCAAGGTAGTTGATAGTGATTTATGAACTAGGACTCAGAAGACCTGGTTTCAAATCCCTACTTGTCTATGGACACTCATGTGTCCTTGACTGCCTGACATTCCTGGAATTCCTTATTTGTTGTTGTTCAGTCGCACAGTCGATTCCGACCCTTTGCGACCCTATGGACCATTGTTCTCCAGGCGCCTCTGTCCTCCACCATCCCCCTCAGCATTCCCACTTCTGTGCCCACTGTGTCTACAATACCATCCAGCCATCTCATCCTTGGCCTCCCCCTTCTTCTTTTGCCCTCCACCTTTCCCAACATCAAGGCCTTCTCAAGTGAATCCTCCCTTCTCATTTGATATCCAAAGTACTTTAGCTTCGTCTTTACTATTTGACCTTCCAATGAGCAGTCAGGGTTGATTTCTTCTAAGATTGACCTATTTGTTCTCCTTGCTGTCCAGGGTACCTTCAAAACTCTCTTCCAACACCACATTTCAAAGGCATATATTCTTCTGCGTTCAGCTTTCCTAATTGTCCAGCTCTCACATCTGTACATTACCACTGAGAATATCATTGCTTTGACTATTCTAATTTTTGTTTGCAATGTGATGTCTCTGCTTTTCACTATGTTCCCCAGGTTTCTCATGGCTTGTCCCCCAAGAATCAGTTGCCTTTTTATTTCATGGCTGCAATCCCCATCTGCAGTGATCTTTGATCCTAAGAATGTAAAATCTGTCACTGCTTCTACTTCTTCCCCATCTATTTTCCATGAACTGATCGGACCTATTGCCATTATCTTGGATTTCTTGATATTGAGTCTCAAGCCAGCTTTTACACTCTACTCCTTCAGCCCAATCAAGAGATTTTTTTAGGTCTTCCTCACTTTCTGCCATTAGGGTAGTGTTGTCTGCATATCTCAGATTGTTGATGTTTCTCCCAGCAATTTTAATCCCATATTGTGATTCCTCCATCCCTGCATTGCGCATTATGTGCTCTGTGTATAAGTTGAATAAGCAGGGTGACAAAATGCAGCCTTGTCTTACTCCTTTTCCTATTCCAAACTCTGTCATTCCGTGTTCTGTCCTAACTGTTGCTTCTTGGTTCATGTACAGATTTCTCAGGAGGCATATGAGGTGCTCTGGTATTCCCATCTCTTTAATTACTTGCCACATCTTGTTGTGGTCTACACAGTCAAATGCCTTAGTGTAGTCAATAAAACAAAAGTAAACTTGTTTCTGGTATTCCTTTGTTTTCTCCATGATCCAACGTATGTTGGCAATGTGGTCTCTAGTCCCCCTGCCTCTTCTGAAATCAGCCTGCACCTCTGGTAATTCTCTCTCCACATGCTGCTGAAGTCTATCCTGTATTATCTTGAGCATCACCTTGCTGGCGTGTGGGATGAGTGCAATTGTTCGGTAATTTGAACATTCTTTGGCATTGCCCTTTTTTGGGATTGGGACATGTACTGATCTTTTCCAATCCTGTGGCCACTGTTTTGTTTTCCAAATCTGCTGGCATATTGAATGCAGTAATTTGACGCCATCATCTTTTAGAGCTTTGAAAAATTCCACTGGATACCATCATCTCCACTAGCATTGTTGTTTGCAGTGCTCTTTAGGGCCTTTATGACTTCGCTCTCCAGGATGTCTGGCTCAAGTTCAATTTTTTCATCATTGTGATTATCAGGAGTGTTGAGGTCTTTTTTGTAGAGTTCCTCTGTGTACTCTTTCCATTTTTTCCTAATCTCTTCTGCATCAGCTAGCTCTTTTCCATCTTTGTCCCTTATCATGGTCATTTTTGCTTTAAATGTTCCCTTGATTTCCCCGATTTTTTGAAAAGCTCTAGTTCTGCCTCTTTTGTTGTTTTCCTCCATTTCTTTGCACTGTTCGTTCAGGTAGTTTTCCTTATCTCTCCTTGATTTTCTTTGAAATTCTGTATTCAGGTGGTTGTATTTTTCCTTTCTCCTTGGACTTTTGCATTCCTTCTTTCCTCTGCTATTTTAAGAGCCTCATCAGACAACCACTTTGCTTTCTTATGCTTCTTTTCTTTTGTTATGGTTTCTCTTGCTGCCTCCTGCATGATGTCCCACGTCTCTGTCCATAATTCTTCTGGTACTCTGTCTATCAGGTACAGGACATTAAATCTGTTCATGACCTTCACCGTGTATTCTTTAGGGATGTTGTGTAGGTCATATCTGTCTGGTCTAATTGTTTTCCCCATTTTCTTTAGTCTAAGCCTGAATTTTGCGACCAGTAGGTTGTGATCTGAGCCACAGTCTGCTCCAGGTCTTGTTTTTGCTGACTGTTTGGAGGTTCTCCATCTTTGGTTGCAGAGTATGTAGTCAATTTGGTTTCGGTGTTGGCCATCTGGTGATGTCCATGTGTAAAGTCGCTTCTTGTGTTGCTGGAAGAGAGTGTTTGCTATGACCAGTGCATTCTCTTGGCAGAACTCTATCAATCTTTGCCCTGCTTAATTCTGTACTCCAAGACCAAACTTGCCTATTATTCCCTCCACTTTTTGATTTCCTACTTTGGCATTCCAGTCTCCTAATATAATTTGGACATCATTTCTTGGTGTCTGTTCTATGAGGTGTTCTAGGTCGTCATAGAACTGATCCACTGTGGCGTCATCTGCACCAGTGGTTGGTGCGTATATTTGGATCACAGTGACATTGAAAGGTTTGCCTTGAATTCTTACTGACATCATTCTGTCATTTTTGAGGTTGTATCCCATTACTGCTTTTCTCACTCTTTTATTGACAATTATGGCTACTCCATTTCTTCTAAGGTTTTCTTGTCCACAATAGTAGATATGATGGTTTCCAGAGCTGAATTCACCCATCCCTGTCCATTTTAGCTCACTGATGCCCAAGATGTCAATGCTTATTCTTTCCATCTCATTTTTTACCACTTCCAGTTTACCTTGGCTCATTGATCTTACATTTCATGTCCCTATGCAGTACTGTTCCTTGCAACACTGTATTTCTCCTCCCCCTTTCCTGTCCCTCCCCTTCCTCCACTCTGTGGTGCTAAGCATCCTGTATCATCTAGCCTGCTCCTTTGTTTTGCCTTTTGTTTTGGTCAATAGGGTTCTCTTGGCAAGCTTTATGGCATGGTTTGCCGGTTTCTACGCCATTTCTCTCCCCTCATACACTTTATCACAGTTTTAAAGAGTTTAGAACATTTTAAACAACATATTATCATGCATGTTATCACACTGTAAAACACAGTCTCTATGTCAGTTGCTATATTAAGTCAGTATAAAGTCTCTATGTGAGTTGCTATATTAAGTCAGTATAAAGTCTTTTTGTGAGTTACTATATTAAGTCATCTACATTTCTGCATATCAGCTACTTTTCCTTTGCATGGGGCTCTGAGTCTCGCCCCCTGGTTTTCCTCCTCTGCCTTCTTCCCTTCTGCCAATTGGTCCTCTCCTTCAGCGCTCGGTTGGTGCCTGGAGGCTGAGGATGGTGGTGTCCGGGGCTTGGGAGGGCTCGCGGCCTTATTAGGGACATCATAAGTGAGACCCATTTTAAGACTCATTTGGTTTGTTACTCATTATTTGCAGCTTTATTTATTTCATTTTAATTTAACTTGTTCTGTTTCATTTTATTTCTTTTAAAATGTTTGCATTGCCCCAAATGTTTGCAGTGTTCTGGGGAAATGCTGGTCATCACAACCACACAAATAGTTGGTGCCTATTTGCCCGTCCCCTCCCCTGAGTGCAAAGCAACCTTATCAGGGCAGAGGAATGGTGACTAGAAATGCAGGTGCTGAAGACATATCTTGCCTCTGCTACTATCAAAGAAAGATGAGTGTAATGGTATGTCTGGATAATGAATAGGCATTTAGAGAAATACTAAATGGCTGTTCCATTTGCATCTATTCCTTATACTAATTCTATTATCAATTGCATCCTTAATTAATTTTCCATAATTTCAACTTCAACAAATTCTTCTCCACAAATTATGAAAAACATAACCTAATCCTTTCTCCTAAACTTTGACATTTCCATGTTACACTGGAACCAAGATCAGGGAAGGATTTTCATTGCATTTGTGATTCCTGATAACTCTTGGAAACTGTGTATCACACTCTTGAAGCTAACTGGGGATGTATACAAGCGGGATTCAACTCATGTATCCTCTGATCAAGTCAATTTTTAAACATATTAAATGGCTATATAAAATAATAACACTACCTTATAACAATGCAGCAAAGTAGATACAGATGTGATATTTGTACAGGGTCATGAGTAGTGGTGTCTATACACTGTAGTCTACT
The DNA here is from genome assembly GCA_035047305.1 of Bradypodion pumilum. Taxonomy (NCBI): domain Eukaryota; kingdom Metazoa; phylum Chordata; class Lepidosauria; order Squamata; family Chamaeleonidae; genus Bradypodion; species Bradypodion pumilum. The sequence goes on from JAWDJD010000001.1 coordinate 99,420,702, forward strand.
ATCTTGTAGGGAAATGGCAGATAATATGGGGTTCTAAATTCATATTTTTGCTTGGATTTGAACACATCTGATCTAGTCTTGCCACAGAGAAATACCATTTAAAAAAAAGAAAATTTGTAACCTTTTTGTTACAATCAATCTATTAACTTTAAATTTCATGAGCAATTTCTTGAACACCAAAGTTTCATTTGGAAAGAGTTGGAGGAAGAGGAGTGTTTTGGATAATGAACAACCACCCCTGGACACTGGCACGTGGTTCTTTAATATCAGTGAAAGAAATGGTACTAATACACATTAAAAAACAAAGTGAATAGGGATGAGAAGGAAATAAAAGACTACCTAATTAGCTTTGTTCATCTTTATTGGTCACATGAAGCACAAGAAAGCAGGAGCAGAAAAGAGCAGAAACTGCAAATTCCTCAAATGTGAATGAAGGGCACTGATAAAACCCAACTTTGTGGTAAGCATTTTAATGGACCTTTAATTAGCTTTTCTGGAAAGCTTACTGATGATATGCTGGAATAATGATCCCATATGCTTGAAAATGTCTAGCCATTAGCCAGCGTGGTGGCTGAACATGCTAATGCATTTGCCTTTTAGACATTTTAGGAACAGCTTTGCTGCTGTTGCTGCTATTGAGGTCAGTTTTTGTGTCATCTGAATCACATGCCATGATTTCTGGTCCAACTCATTTTCTTAGTCAAGGTACAAATGCTAATTCCCAGTTGGCCGAAATCTGCAATGGCACTAAAAATGAGCTAATGGTTTTGCCAATTCTTCTACCAAGCTTGGCTCAGGGAAATACAAAAGGAGGAGCTTTTGTATATGGGCAGTGGATTGCAATCCCTCAAGAAAAGAAGAGAGATTGTTTAGACAAAAGAAGCCTTGACAAATGCCTGGTTACTCAATCTCCTTCTATTTTTAAATAACTCTGTACAAATGGAAAAATAGTGGGAAAATATCTTCAGGTTCAATGATTGCTTGGGGATCTAGCTGTTATAGTCAGTGTGGTACTGTGGCCAGTTCTGACCGGTTCTGGTGAACCGGTAGCAGAAATTCCAGGCCACGCCCACTTGGCCAGCCACACCAATATCTCGGCCTCCCCCACCCAGCACCGCCGGAAACACATCCCATTTGCTTCACCCAGGGCCGAAGGCGTGCTTTCCTCTCTGCACTTTCCTTGCACCTTCGGCCCTGGGTGAGGCAAATGGGACACATTTCTGGCAGTGCTGGGAGGGGGGCCAGCCAGCACCAGCCCACCAACCTGCCCACTTACCTCCCAGCAGTGCCACCACCAGGGACGCATTTCCAGCGGTGCTGGGAAGGGGAGGCCAGCCAGCGTCATCCCACCAACCTGTCCGCTCAACTCCCAGCAGCGCTGCCAGCAGGGACGTGTTTCTAGAGGTGCTGGGAAGGGGAGTCCATCCAGCGCCAGCCCACCAACTCGCCCCTTTCACCTCCCAGCAGTGCCGCTGCTCTGGGACTCCTCTGTCCTCCTCCTCATCTCCGCAAAGAAAGAGAGCAAGGTAAGTTTCTTTCTTTTTTTCTTGGGGCGGTGTGGTGGGGTTTTGAGGCCATGCCCACAGATAGCCACGCCCACAGAGAGCCACACCCACCGAGTGGGTAGCAAAAATTTTCACAGTGCATCACTGGTTATAGTCCATGGGCATTTTGGATGTATTTAAAAGTTAGATGGGTTTTTGTTTTCTTTATGTTTAGACTATCATTCCCAGAAGCCCATTGTGTTGTTTTGGGATCTGTTTCCTCAAAAGTCAATTTCTCAGACTTTGGTTTTGGCCAGTTCCTTCTTCTCTGATTTGTTGAATAACCTTGACTCTGCTGTGTCAAATAGGTAACTGGTTATACTGTTTAGAAGAGCAAAAAGAAGCATTGAAAAAAGATAAGAGTATGAGGAATCAGATTTTTGTGGATTTCAATATGGATTGACTGCTTTTTACCTCCCAGATTGATGTGCAGATCAGAACTTATTATCACTTGGCTTTCATACTTCCTGAGAGGTTTGACTTGGTTCTCAGCTTTAAAATGTTTCAAAATAGGATTTAAAACATTTATTTTGAGAGAAAATAAGTTTAGGAATGAGTACTTTCAGAGAGAAAAATGTGTTTTAAAGTTCTGTTTCAAACTGAACTTAAAGATGCATTCTTGAGCTTACTTTTTTTTGACACTGCAGATTAATGTGAAAGTAGGAAACAACAGACTTAGAAGAAATTTTTCAAAATTTTGGTTCTCCCACAAGGTCTTTTAAATATTAAGCAGTAGGAAGACAAAATATAGATATTAGGTTGATTGTAATCTGTACATCAGTTTGCAAATCCCAAAATTGGTTACCCCAGAACCCCAACTTAGCCCACTTATAATTAATATTTATTTAGGGATGACAGTAGACATTTAGTGGATTCTTCTGCTGAGTGGCATATACATTGCGTTTATGAGAACTTTTACCTCTGGGGAATGAATACAAGTATGAAATCGGTATCCCAAAACTTTTATATATGGAAGTCCACTTCTGCATGAATGGAAGTGAATACTGATGTGAGTGAAAACTGGATGGAGGGGGAAAAAGATCAGCTTGGATAAAACTTTGGAGATGGGTAGGAAGAGAGAAAGAAACAGAATGGAATAGATCTAATAGGTTTCTGACCCACATGAGTACATTAGCTAGGAAGAGAATATGAGAAAGTGACATAGATGAAAAATGGATTCCACCCCCCACCCCCAATCTATTTTGATAGTTCAGATAAGAATGAGACAATAACTGCCTTTCCCTTCATCCATATACTAAATAGGAGCCAGTCAGACTGGCAGAAAAATCTTAATTCATTACTAACAAGGGAGTGGATTCTTCATTACTAACAAAGAGAGAGCATTCTCCACTAGATCTGGAAGCAACAGGCTAGCTTATGGGTTACTTGGTTGTAAATGTTAATGTTCTTCATAAATGTCCCCTTAATTGTGTTCCCAAGAAGAATCCAAAAGGGCATGTTATGGTGTTGATTCATATCAATAAACCAGTTCCAAAAGTTATCACCTCAACTTGGAAAAATGATCAGGTCTTTTGTACAATGGACAAGTTACATTTCTCCATTTAAGCTGCATGCAACTATTTACTCAATTGGAAAGACTGCTTAGAACAATATACAGTCGAACCTCATACAACAATCGCCCCGTATAGCAATGAAATCGCATAGCAATTAGGTTTTTGGGGGAAATGGTGTCCTGCATAACAATTTTCCCTATGGAAAAATTGTATATCTATTTTTCAATGTGAAAAACCACTTAGCAAAAAAATAATATCATTGTACGATGCATCTCATAGGGAAATTCGCTATACGATGCATGCATGGTATAGCAATTGTTTCGTACATCGAGCCCTGTGGAATGGATTAAAAATTGTTGTATGAGGTACCACTGTGCTGCTGGGAAAATCCATCCCATTCCCTGTCATGACCTGCAACAGCAAGGATTGTGGCTGTGCTCAGGGGAAATAGTGAACCCTTTAGAGGATGGCAGATAACGTCATTACTCCCACTAATCAAAAAGTTATGTCACTTTGACTCTGTACATTATGGCTTCAATACACTCATGCAGTTCAAGGCTTTGCCTGGTGCCTTCTCACTCAGACAAGTGCAGCAATAGTAATGCCAATGTGCACTACACAAACAGCATACTCTATGGCAGATTGTCTTTCTGTTTCTATGCACACTCGGGGCTTTCTCTAGGGTACTCTTCATGACCTCTTGGAGAAGGGATGCTTAGGTTGGCAGGCAGACATCAAATAATATTACAGGAGGATGGGAGAAAATGAGAGAGAACAGTCCAGTGGGGGTACCATCTCCAGATGTTTGTTACAGTTTAATTCTCGAACAGAATTATATGGGTGGAAAAAGACCCCAAGGGGCTCTGAGTCCAATCCTTTAACAATGCAGGAATCCACAACTAAAGCATCCCTGGCAGTTGGCCATCCAACTTTGGTTTCGAAGAACACCAACAAAGGACAGTCCACCTTTGAACAGCTTGTATCTTCAAGAGTTTTTCCTTTGGTTTAGATCAGTGGTTCCCAACCTTTTTTTGGCCATGCTCCACCTAAGCATCTCTAAAATCCTGATGCCCCTACCCACCCCCTGTGACATATAATTCCTATTATTCAAAAAGTTAACTCGTATTCACATGGAGGAAGCCTAAAAAACCATTCACTGTCAAAAACTCATTCTTGAATTTACTTATTTATTTATATATATGCATATTTACTTGCTGCCCCCCTTGATTGCTTGACTCTGGGTGGCTCACAAAACAGGTAAACATCACAAGATCATATAAGTCATAAATACAACATTACAAAGTATCATCATAAAAATACAACATTACAAAAATAATATTGCAAGAAATAGAAAAGAAAAAAAATATTTCATTTAAAGTCCATACATTTCAACAAGCCAACAAAGTAACTCTCAGCGCAGATCGTACCATGGCACAAGCAGGACCCAAAGAACGACGACAAGGGCCGGTGGCGGCGGTGGCGAGGTCCTCCAGCATCGGGCCGCAGCGTCCCTTTTATCCCCAACCGAGGCGGGGCTCCGGTGATGGTGGCCACAGCGGCCTTCCATCTCCTGGCCAGTGGCAGGGGCTGGGTGGTGGCGGCGGCGGCGGCGAGGTCCTCCAGCATCGGGCCACAGCATCCCTTTTATCCCTGGCTGAGGCGGAGCTCTGGGGACAGCAGTCACAGCTGCCTTTCATCTCCTGGCCGGTGGCAGAGGCCAGCGGGGCGGTAGCCTCCCTTAAAAACAAATTCCCCATGGGGCACTGTGGGGCACGTGCCCCATGTTGGGAACCACTGGTCTAAACAAAAAAATGTTTTTTGAACTGGAACTACTGTGAATCCCTTTGTTATCATTACCCTTTTTCTCTAGACAGATTCTAGCTTTGTAATATTGTTCTTCACCTGGTGCCCAAAAGTCAACATAGTACTCTAGGTCTGAAGAGAGCATAACGTATGATCTCATTACTTTTGAAATAGCCCCTGAAATATAGGAAGATTAATTGAACTGCTGCATCATGCTGTTGATAATGTTTAGCTAGTGGTTTACTAAGACTCCTAGATTGTTTTCATGTGTACTGCTGCCAAGCGAGCTATGACACATTCTATATCTGTGTACCTCATTTATTCTGCCTAAATGTAGAACTGAGCACATATGCCTGCTATTTTGTTTGTTTTGACCCAGTTCTATATTCTAAGTTCTGCATTGAATTTTGGGTATTAGTGGACAAAAAGTATCACAAAGTTAGAAAACTACCTTCTGAGGTAGAAATTAACATTTCCAACAAGATGTTATCAATTCATTTGACAAATATCCACTGTAGTCTTTCATCCAAGTTAGATATAAAGAGGCTTAACAACAGACTCAAAACAGAATATTGCAGCACTTATCTTTAAAACAGTGGAGCAAGCCCAGAAAACCTGCCAAGAATCTAATATACAATACACCTCTTTGGTTTTCTACTAAATTCTGAAATATCAACCTTGTTCACTAATGTTTTGAACTGATCCTCAGAAATAGGCCAAAGAGTATTTTTAGATGTCGAGACAGCAATTAAATTGGTGGTGGTGGGGGAATTATTTCATTCTATACATTTTTTTCTTAAAAAGCTACATGAAAGTGTTAGGTAACAGCAAGAGAAGAGCATGGCAAAATCTGTTACACATCCTGTAAACATCCTGTTTTCAGTTCCTTGTATATTCCAAATATATATTAATGAAATACATCTCATACAACATTCCATTACAGATATTCCACATTTTCCTTATATGTTGTCTCACTTGTCTCCAGTATTTTTGGTGTTCTTCTTTTCTATCTCGGGACTGCAGTGGCTCAAGTGGTTAAGACGCTGAGCTCGCTGACTGGAAGTTCTGAGTTCAGTTCCTGGGTACTGCATGACTGAGTGATCTCCCATCTCTGTCCCAGGTCCCGCCAACCTAGCAGTCCGAAAGCAAGAAATTGCAAGTAGATAAAAAGGGACCACTTCAGTGGGAAGGTTAACAGTGTTCTGTGCACTCCGGTGATGAGGCATGGCTGCCACATGTCCATGGAAGCATCTGCAGACAGACAGTGCTATCTCTTTGGCTATAAGCAGAGATGAGCACTGAACCCTAAAGTCGGATACGACTGGCTTTCAAGCAAAGGTGACCTTTACCCTTTCTATCTTTTAAAAAATTCTTACCTCCAACTTAATTTTTGAACAATTTTCACTGTGCTCTTCATCTCTATGTGTTTCTCATCCTTCCAGAGACCTTGATTTAGTTTCCTGCCCTACTTTCTATCGTCATCTCCATTAATTTCCCATTCGTTCCATTCCTGCTCTGCTATGCAGCTTCTGCTATTTCTACTTCTATTATCAAATCTGCTGTTGGAGATATTAGTATTTGGCAGAGACAAATTAGGATAAGCTAATGAGCAAGAAAAGCCATTTTTGGGTACATTTTTAAAAAACCTGAGATTTAATAAAAAGTGAGTGGGATGAATGCAGAGCTGGGTAAGTTACTTTAAAAAGTAATTAGCTATAGTTTTAAGGTCTGGAAAACAATCAGTTACTGTTTTAATTTTAGGGAACACTTTTGCTTTCTGGTTCTCCAAGATAGTTACATTTTAGTTATTTTTTAAAATGCCCTGAAAACATCTTGTCACTGGCCAATGGGGCAATACACTCTTCTTCCTTTCATCTTGTTGTTACCCAAAGACCCATAATGCAGCATAAGGCAGCACTGTGAAGAAGTTCTTGAGCTGCAATACTTTGATGTGGAAAGAATCTTTGAAAAGATGAAAGCCACCACATGGTACAGGATCCTCACCCTTCCTAGCTTATGAAAGCAGCCAGAGAAGGAAATGGCTGAATTAGTTAGGGCAGTGGTTCCCAGAGTGGGGCCCACACCCCACAGAGGGACTTCAATTCCCAGAAGACTAACTCAGTACATTGGCTGATCAGTGTGTTGAGGAATTGATTTAGGCTTCTAGGAATTGAAATCCAAAAACCAAAAGTTGGAAAACACTGGGTCAGAGTATTGTCTCCTTACAACAAGGTAAGATATCAAAATGCCTAAAGTAGTAGTAATAACTTTGTTTAAAAAACCCCTATATCATCCCTATATTGGATTCAGATACGGCATAATAATAATAATAATAATAATAATAATAATAATAATAATAATAATAATAATAATAATAATAATAATAATAATAATAATAATAATAATAATAATAATAATAATAATAATAATAATAATAATAATAATAATAATAATAATAATAATAATAATAATAGTATTGGGGCTTTCGACCGGTAGCCAGCCGGTGGAACGAGCGGCACCTGAGGGCTTTCCATCGCCCTCAAAAGCCGCCCCAGCCTCCACCAAGCCCGGCGGGGCTTTCGACTGGCAGCCGGCTGGTGGAACGAGCGACACCTGAGGGCTTTCCATCGCCCTCAAAAGCCGCCCCAGCCTCCACCAAGCCCGGCGGTGCTTTCAACCGGTAGCCAGCCGGTGGAACGAGCGGCACCTGAGGCCTTTCCATTGCCCTCAAAAGCCGCCCCAGCCTCCACCAAGCCCGGCGGGGCTTTCGACCGGCAGCCGGCCAGTGGAACGAGCAGCACCTGACGGCTTTCCATCGCCCTCAAAAGCCGCCCCAGCCTCCACCAAGCCCGGCGGGGCTTTTGACCAGTAGCCAGCCGGTGGAACGAGTGGCACCTGAGGGCTTTCCATCGCCCTCAAAAGCCGCCCCAGCCTCCACCAAGCCCGGCAGGGCTTTCGACCAGCAGCCGGCTGGTGGAACGAGTGGCACCTGCCAGCATCAAGATCTCGCCACGGGGCCTCTTCCAATGCTGGTTGCCTTCGCCCTCCCTGGACTGCCTACGGGTGAAATGGGGGTCAGCTGCCTCAGACCCCTGCAGCTACAAAGATCTCGCCGCAGGGCTGCTCCCGACACTGGTGCCTTCCTCCGCCCTGGACTGCCTGCCTGGAATTGAGCCCAGCTCACCTGCACTTGCAGCCGCTGCCACCCTCTACGAGCCACGCTTGGCTAGAAGGGTGAAAAGCTGCCGCCACCACCGCAGAGGTCCTGTGCTTCCTCGGAGCCACACCATTGCCCTGGGGGTGGGTGGGTTTGAAGCCACTTGGGGACCTTTTGACGTAACTGAGGAACGTTTACCTTTTATCCTGGCTGGGCTTTATTGTTTGTATCTTTTCTTAGTTTCTATTTCATCACTGCTTTCTTTTGATTGTAACTTTAATTATGTTTTGACACTTTTTGTATATTTTATATTCTATTTTCTTGTTTATGTTTGCTGCTGTATGCTGTGCAGACAGCATGCGCCAATGTAAACGGCTCGGAGTCGCCTTTGGGCGAGTAGAGCAGTATATAAATTAAATTTTATTATTATTATTATTATTATTATTATTATTATTATTATTATTATTATTATTATTATTATTATTATTATTATTATTATTATTATTATTATTATTATTATTATTATTTCACTGTATTGGATAATTATCAGGCAGATTCCAGTATTCCATTTTAAGATAAGGTCTTGGAGCTTGACATCTCAGCTCCGAATATTCCTTGATAAAGGGATTATCTAAATCTATTTCAGTCTGGCTTCAGCCAGGTTATGGAACAGAAGCAGCTTTGGTTACCTTGGTGGCTGATCTATACCAGGAACTGGATAGAGGGGTGTGTGTTCTGGTGGACCTCTCAGGAGCTTTCAATATAATTGCCCCTGATATCTCTCTTGGACACTTTTCTAGCTGGATCTTGGAGGTACTGTTTTACACTGGTTATGATCCTTCCTGGGTGACTGGACTCAGAAGGTAGTATTGGAAGAATCCTGTTCGACAGCCAGGCCATTGGTCTGCAGTTTCTCTCTGGGCTCAGTCTGTAATGAACCCAGGGAGTCAATCCTCTGAATTTGACTCTTTGTCCTACTGTTGTGTCCTAAAGCCTGTGCCTTTAAACAATGTACCTATCCATGTGTATCCAATGTAACCTCTTCTATGTGTAACAATGTAACCTCCAGCTGAATCACTGCAACCTTAATAGGACGCGAGCTAGTGACCACTAGATGGCAATAGCGAGCGTCCAAGCTCATTGGTCCAAGACTCACCTAGAACAACAGCGCGGGAAGATTCCCGCCACTACCTTCACCTGGACAAGAAGGGCGTGACCTGCAATGACGTCACGCAGCCTGTAGCCAATAGGCTATCAAGGAGCCACATTCAAATGTATAGCCACTGTATATATTGAGCTGTTCGTCCGCCATTACCTCATGTTCCCTCTGACCAGCATGTAATAAAGTTGTGTTAAGCCAGCTCTTCGGCTGTCCTGGTGTCTTTGGTCCCATACACTAAATTGGCGACGAAGGTGGGATCATGGCTGCCCATGGGACCAAGACATACGCCGGTTTCGACATCAAGAAACCGCAAGATAGGGTTCCGAGTAACTCCCGAGGGGATCAAACCGTCCAAATCCAAGGTTGCCGCCATCAAGAAAGCCCCTCGCCCCACATCCAAGCCCGAGTTGCAGTCGTTCCTAGGGCTCTTAAATTTCTACCACTCCTTCCTTCCACGGAAGGCTGCGGTGGCCGAGCCGCTTCACAAGTTGCTCAAGAAAGATGCGGCATGGATGTGGGGCGATGACCAGGAGAGGGCATTCACGGAACTGAAACAACTCTTGGCGTCCGACGCCATTCTGACCCATTTCGACCCCAAACGGCCGGTGGTACTGATCTGTGATGCATCCCCGGTGGGGGTGGGGGCAGTGTTATGCCACGTGTTGGAAAACGGGAGGGAGGCCCCAATAACGTTCTACTCCAGGTCCCTGTCCCAAGCGGAGAGAAACTACGCCCAAACAGACAGGGAGGTGCTGGCGATAGTTGCGGGGACCAAAAAATTTCACGATTTTCTGTACGGCCGCCCCTTCACCATCGTGACCGACCACAAGCCCCTACTAGGCATTTTTACCGCAGATAAGCCCACGCCACAGATCCTGTCCCCGAGAATGCTTAGGTGGGCCATTTTTCTCAACGCCTACCAGCACGCGTTGGTGTACCGGCCCGGGAGAGAAAACAGCCATGCGGACGCTCTATCGAGGTCCCCCCTCCCCCTGACGCCCAGCCAGGTGAGCAAGGGGGAGCGGGACCATCAGGTTCTCATGATAGAGGTACTGGATTCGCCCCCCGTAGTGCCCGCTGACATTGCCACAGCGACAAGAAAGGACAAAACGTTGGCGGCGGTTTGCTCCTGGGTACAGAAAGGGTGGCCGGCGTCCTCCCCAGCAGAAGAATTCGCCCCATTTTTTAGGAAGAAGCTGGAACTGTCCCTAGAGAGGGGGTGCCTCTTGTGGGGGCAGCGGGTGGTGGTCCCTACATCCCTTCGACCGCGGGTGCTTAAACTGCTGCACGTCAGCCACCCCGGAATCGTGCGCTCCAAAGCGCTGGCCCGAAGCTACTTTTGGTGGCCCCAGTTAGACGCCGACATCGAGCACATGGTCGGCACTTGTGAGAGTTGCCAATGCTCCAGACCAGAGGAGGCCCGTCTTCCCCACAGGGAGTGGGACGCGGCTAAGGGGCCGTGGTCCCGGATACACATAGACTTCGCGGGCCCGTTCCGAGGAACCCTGTTTCTCCTTGTTGTGGACGCCTTCTCCAAGTGGTTGGAGGTCATCCCAGTCACGAGCACCTCCTCGGCCGCGACAATTAAGTATTTGCGGAGACTTTTTTCCACGTTCGGCATACCCGACACCCTAATTAGCGATAACGCTAGTTGTTTCACGTCCGCTGAGTTCAGGGCATTCACAGAGATTAACGCCATCCGGCACATCACCTCCACCCCTTTCCACCCGGCCACCAATGGCCAAGTGGAGCGCCTCGTACGCACCACGAAGGACGCGCTGCGGCGCATGGGCCCTGGGGACCTCAACCTGCAAGTGTGTCAGTTTCTGCTAGGGTACAGGGTGACCCCGCTAGCGTCAGGCTACTCCCCTGCGGAGCTTTTAATGCGCAGGAAGCTGACCACCATACTCACTAGGCTAGATCCTACGAGAGTTGAGGACAAGGGGCGGAACATAGGGTTAGAAGCCACCAAGAGCTTCAGCGTGGGCGCCCCGGTATATTGCAGGAACTACGCCAGCGCGGGGCCAGCCTGGGTGCCGGGGGTGGTCGTGGAACAGACCGGTCCCGTGTCGTACCGCGTGGAGACCAACACGGGTCTACTGTGGCGGCGGCACGCGGACCAACTACGGAGCCGGGTCCCAGGGAATCAGGGCGCCGGAAACACGGATACAAACTCAGCGTTAGGGTTCTCCCCCACCCGTTTAGCCCAAGGGGGAGGAGAGGGGGGTCCAGAGTCCCCACCAAGGGGGGAGGAGAAGGAATTCATCTTCATAGATATCCCGCGGGATCCCCCAACAGAGTTTGATTTTGATTTTCAGAACCGGGGGGGTTTTTCGGAGTGGTCCCCCACCCATCCAAGCGAGAAGAGGGGTTTTACGTTAGCCCCTGGTGCCCCCGGTTCAACCACAACGGAATCTACCCTTTCCCCTAAAGCTGCAAAACCGCAGCAAGCATCTAACAAGTCTCCCTCTCCCATTACAGGACAAGGGTCCAGGGAACAAGGAAGCGGGAGCGGCCCCCGGGTGGGCCAACCCACATCGTGGCCCAAACGCGAGTGCAATAAACCATCTTGGCTAAGAGACTTCGTCTCATCCTAGGGGGGAGGGGTGTTGTGTCCTAAAGCCTGTGCCTTTAAACAATGTACCTATCCATGTGTATCCAATGTAACCTCTTCTATGTGTAACAATGTAACCTCCAGCTGAATCACTGCAACCTTAATAGGACGCGAGCTAGTGACCACTAGATGGCAATAGCGAGCGTCCAAGCTCATTGGTCCAAGACTCACCTAGAACAACAGCGCGGGAAGATTCCCGCCACTACCTTCACCTGGACAAGAAGGGCGTGACCTGCAATGACGTCACGCAGCCTGTAGCCAATAGGCTATCAAGGAGCCACATTCAAATGTATAGCCACTGTATATATTGAGCTGTTCGTCCGCCATTACCTCATGTTCCCTCTGACCAGCATGTAATAAAGTTGTGTTAAGCCAGCTCTTCGGCTGTCCTGGTGTCTTTGGTCCCATACACTAAACCTACTTAATTCCACCATCTCCCCCCCCCCCAAAGCTAGCCTAAAAAACCCTTTGATGCTTCAAGGTTTGTGGAAAATAAGGAAAATTGGGCTAAGGCAGTGGTGCTGGTCCCACCCCAGACACATAGCTGCAGGGGTCAGAGGTGGGCTGCTCCTGCTGCTGACAATTTTGACGTCAGCAGCAGCAGAAGTGATCGCGCTTTGTTCCAGCTGCTCCGAGCAGCTTCTTGCTCGGTCCCATCCCCTCTGCAGCCTTTGTCAAAGTCAATCGCCATGTTAGGAAAATCTTCAGAGCCTCCTCTGTTTCAAAATCCATGGCGCTGGAAGCGTAAACCTGGCGCGCTGTGGTGATGTCATCCCGGGTATGCTAGGGGGCTTTCCGAGTGCTGCGGATTTTGAAACATCCAAATTAGGAGCTAAAGTGGGCACTAAATTTCCCTCTCTGAGCGTGCTCTTTATGCTAATCAGAGTCCTGTGATTGGTTACAGTTTTGGATCTTGTTCCTCATTGGTTAATAAATATATATCATGTTATGATTGTTTGGTTGTGCTTGTCCGGCGGGTCGCTACTTTGTATCAAGGAACCACCGCCGGGGAGACACTATATAAGCCCCACTGGTAAACAAGGGTGGGGCCGGACCAGATATATGTACTACCCATTCTCCACAGGTAGCCAGTACATGCTAAGCCTTGGTCTCCTCCAAACACTATCACTACTAGCGTAGCTTAGTCATTGCCAATCTTCTATGGCAGATTCCGGAGGGACTGATTTCATGGGATTCGTATAGCCATCTTTGTGTCCGGAGCGCCCTGTCAGCTTTATCTGAAAGACTGTTTAATAAACGCTTGTTGCTGTTCTGTTCATCATTGCCTCGACTATTGCTTATAAGGTCCGGACGTGACAGACATCAATCCTTGTTACTCTAAAAATGACACCATGCTAAAATATTTAAAATTTTATTTAAAATAATTAAAAAGTTGCAAAGAATAAACATTCCAAACATCATGAGAAGACAGTTGTCACATAAATAAAATAAAATAAACCAGTGTTCCAAAGCACAAGATTGAAAATAAGACAGTTGGATATTTCCCATATTTTGAAGAAAATAATAAAGATCTAACTAAACCCTAATTCTAAATGATCATGATGCAAAGCTAACCGGAGAGCATGATGCTGGCTCTCAGAGCATGCCTCCAAGAAATCTACATAGCAGAAGCTTCCAGTTAAGGAACATTAAGAAGAACTAACTACATTTCCCATCTAGCTGCAATTAATTATTATTCTTTTGTCTCTCATCCTAGAATTAACCAATCAGATAACATTACATCATAGAAATTATGTTCCTCCCTGCAAAGTCCTCTTTCCTATGAGAATGATTTGTTGCTAATTAACGTGGAATGCATATTGGGCCTTGCTGTGACTTCTCCACTCCTTCCTGTTCTTGGATGTTTGTGCCAATTGGCCTTTTCAGCCACCTGGGGAAAACAGCTTATAAACAGCTTCTTCTGGGATGGCTCAAAGGGTTGGGGATCCAGGGCACTGTGCTGTCTTGGTTTTCCTCATTCCTGGAGGGCCAGACCCAGTCGGTGTGGTTGGAGAGTGAGAGGTCCAGCCCTAGAGTCCTCCAATATGGGGTGCCTCAGGGCTTGGTGCTCTCTCCTCTCCAATATCTACATGAAGCCGCTGGGTGAGATCATCCTATCCCACGGGGTGCGGTACCATCAGTACGTGGATGACACACAGTTGTACATCTCGGCCCATGGGGACCCAAGTGTTGCTGTCAAGGTCCTGTCTGGGTGCCTGGAGGCTGTGGTGGTCTGGATGGGGGCCAACAGGTTACAGCTGAATCCTAGCAAGACTGAGTGGCTGTGGGTGTGGGGTCCCACAATATCCCGGGAGCTGCCATCCTTGGTCTTGGATGGGGTTACAGACCCAGTGCGCAACTTGGGGGTCCTCCTGGATGCGCCACTGCTGATGGAAGAGCAGGTGGCGGCTGTGGCCAGGAGGGCCTTTGCACAACTCCATGTAATTCGCCAGTTGCGCCTGCTCCTGGATAGGGATTCTTTGCTCATGGTCACACATGCTCTGGTCACCTCCAGACTTGATTATTGTAATGCGCTTTACATGGGGCTGCCCTTGACGACCATTCGGAGGCTGCAGCTGTTCCAGAATGCGGCGGCTCAGGTAGTGATGGGGTGCGGGCAGTATGCCCATGCCTCGCCTCTGCTCCGGGAGCTGCACTGGTTACCAGTTTGTCTCTGGGTACAATTCAAGGTGGTGTTAATGACCTTTAAAGCCCTTCATGGTAGTGGGCCAGGTTACCTAAGAGACTGCATCACCCTAAGAGAGTCTGCCCGTCCTACCAGGGCGGACTGGAGGGGCTCCCTCAGTGTTGCATCGGCTAGAGGGGCTCGCCTCTCTAGCACAAGGAGGAGGGCCTTCTCCATGTCCGCCTCAACACTGTGGAACCTCCTGCCGGCAAAATTAAGGCTACAGTCAGAATTGCAGCCTTTTAGGAAAGAGTTGAAAACCTGGCTGGCAGGGCAAGTCTGGGGGGCGACGGGGGGCTGGCTCCTGCTCATTGGCTCTGTTAGAGTTATACTTCCTTCTCCTGAGTGTGGGGAGAGGAGGGTCTTTTTAGCTTGCTTTGTTAGCTGGAAGGCCAGCAACTCAGCAGTTTGAGACTCGGGTACTGCATAACAGTTTGAGCACCTGTCTCTATTCCACCTCCTGCCAACCTAGCAGTTTGAAAGTAAGAAATTGCAAGTAAAACAATAGGGACCACTTCAGTGGGAAAAGATCTTGGGAACATGAAAGGAGCCTCTTTCGGGCATCCCCTGAGCGTAGTCTCTCCAGCAAAAATTCTTTCAACCCAGAATATTTTCTGGCACAAAATTATTATTATCTTTATGTCAAGGCCTACTTTCTGGTACATTGCATTATGTTATTCAATATCTACTACTTGAAAACACTGGGAGAAGTTGCCCTGAGTTTGGGTACTCCAACTGCCCTTGCTTGAAAGCCAGTCATATCTGACTCTAGGGTTTGGTGCTCATATGCAGTTATAACCAAAGAGCCAGTGTTGTCTGTGTCTGCAGATGTTTCTGTGGTCATGTGGCAGGCATGATAGATGATACCCAACTCTATCTCTTTTTTACCATCTGATTCCAATGAAGCTGTTCAGTTCCAAGACCAGGGTCTGTTGTCAGTGATGGAGTGCATGAGGGCTAACAAATTGTGGTTCAAAAATACCACAATCTTTGAGGAGGCCTTTTCTGTGTACCCCACCTTAGCTTGTGAAAGCCTAGTTATGCTTGTATAACAATGAGAAAAGCTCAGTCTGATGGATTAATTTGATATGATATTCTTCTTGGCAGTTCTTATAGCGCTCACATGTTAACCAGAGAATTTCTTCACCTCAGCCAAATTCTTATCTGAAGGACCGTGCCTCAAATGCTCACTAGCTTCTTCCCTTCCTGCTTCATTGTCTGAAGCTCATCTGTGAACCACAAAGAGGATCACAGGGGGTGCCAGGTGAACTGCTGCCGTGGTGCGTTCTGGCTTCGGTGGGGCCAAAGAGGCCCTTCGGCCACTCCACTGCTGGCCTGCCGGCCCCCCTCCCCCCTCAGACTTAAAAGGCAGGGGGGTGCCGGGTGAACTGCCACCGCCGCCGCCACACGTTCTGGCCTCGGTGAGGGTGAAGAGGCCCTCTGGCCACTGCACCGCCGGCCTGCCGGGCCCCACCCTCCCCCCTAGGACTTAAAAAGTGGGGGGTTGAGATTCCATTGCTGTTAACACGTTCCCCGTTACCGGCACGGGAAAGAAAGCGGTTATCACCTGAGCTCCTTCCCCGGCCCGGCATTGGCTGCGGTGAAGTGGGAGTACTTGGGTGGCACCTCTTGAAGGGTCTCTTTATGGGGCTTGATTTTGTATTCATATTTAATATAGTATTTATTCCTGACTTGTAATCTTGTAACTTGATGACATTATTGATTTATTATTGTATTATTGATTGTATTGAGTTATATTTACTTGTGTTACTGTATTATCTTATTGTTACTGTGTACACCGCTTTGAGTCACCCGCTGGGTCGAGTAAAGCGGTATAGAAATTAAACTTGAAATGAAAATGAAAATCAGGCTCTGTGCTGAAAAAGGCAATTTGGGAGGTAATTCGTGTCAACCACCTGGGTTGCCTCTATGTATCATTTGACAACCTGGGCTTTGACACTGTGGTTTAGGTATTTGGCTGTGTGTGGGGCCAGATGTTGGAAACTCAGTTACCCACTGTTCATCCAGGGAGAAGACTAAGCTGGTGTAAAGATAAAGGTTGCCCTTGCTTGAAAGCCAGTCATATCTGACTCTAAGGTTCAGTGCTCATCTCCATTTATAGACAAAGAGCCAGTGCTGACTGCGTCTGTAGATGTTTCCATGGTCATGTGGGAGCCATGACTAGACCCTGGCATGCACGGAATGCTGTTTACCTTCTCACTGAAGTAGTACCTATTTATCTACATAGTCATTGGCAAACTGCATAGCCTCCCCAAAAGAAGGGAACAGTAAACAGCTTCTGAGTACTTTCTACCTTGAAAATCCTGGAAAGGTTTGCCATAAGTCAGAATTGATTTGATGACTCATAATAATAATTATTATGATTAAAAACATTGACTGCAAAACTGAGTCTTTTTTGGTCAAAGGATAATAGGAAAATTGTGCTCTAGGTTGCAGTCTACATAGAGCTTATTTTGCTTGAACTATTGCTTAAATTTAAATAAAATTCTGGATTTGTATAAATTACTTAGCCGACGAGGAAATAAATGTCTAGATCTGTTCTTCTGCATCTTTTTTTCAGATACATTACTTGCCACATCCAGCAGTGAGAAATGCCATGTGAGTTTATGATTTTCTTTGAAGAAAGCCTGTCCATAAACCAATTATTGGATTCTAGCCATTATAGCCATCCATACATGTAATTTCTTCATCTGTGACAGATGCAATATTGATCACATTCTCCACTGTAATATTTAATGACAATTTTCATTGAATAATTAATGACAGTATAATTTAATACAAGTTGCCCATGCTCTATTGGTTGAGAAATCATCTTCATCTCATTTAACTGTTTCGGGACTTTGGATCTGACCCTGACACAATATTCTAAAGAAGCATTGTTTTGCCAGTTTGGATAACTCCCATAATCCTGGGCCAGCATAGTGAATGTCTTGGTGGGACAATGTCCAAATTAGTAGGAATTATATTTTGTCCCGCCCTTGCTTCTCGGCTGCACTACTATTGAAATGTGTCCTCCAAGACCTTCCCCAGTTGTAATATGAACTCCACCCTATAAATACTCCTCCATTCTGACTGAGATCACAACACATATTTTATTTCAAATGGTAAAATAGAAAAATAATTAATGTGAATAACCCTATATATTAAGGATTGCAGGTATGCTCTATTTGGCTAGATAGCTTATTTATATTATTAAACCCTATTCAGGCAGGCTGTTACTTTGTGGAAAGTAGTGTGAATGCAATAACTCAATTATGAAAATAAAACACTTGTGTCATTAAGTCAGTTCTTTACAACACCAAGCTATACATAAGGGGGTGGGGAGCAGTGATGCACTACAAATTCTTTTACTACCTACTCTGTGGGTTGGCCAAATCTGTGGGCATGGCCAAACATCCTGCATTATGGGCTATGGAGGTGGGTGCGGCCAACCAAGTGGGCATCACCTGGGGAAATTTCCGCTGCTGGTTCGGCAGAACCTGACAGAACCTGCTGCAGTGCATCAGTGGTGGGGAGCCTAATGGGTATTTATTCCTATACAGTACATCTAAGATTGTTGCATTATGATGATGATGATGATGATGATGATTGTTGTTGTTGTTATTGTTGTTGTTGTTGTACATTTTAATGTAGTTTAAGTGGTAGAATCTAGCAAGGAATGTTCTGGTCCAGCAGCAGCTTCCATCTCTATATTGTGTGGTGCCAGTGGCAGTAGCAGTGAAAAGGATGTATGGAGGTTGATGTGCATGGGAGTGAAAGGAAAATCCAATGTGGCCCAGCACATAAAATTAGAACATGAAATATGCATCAAAGTAAACTGAAAACCATAAAGCAAGAAATGGAGCATGTAAACATTGCAGTGCTTGGCGTCAGTGAACCAAAGTAGACTGGAATGGGATATTTTCAGTCAGCCAGCTACAAAGTTTTCTAGTCAGGAAATTACAGACTCAGAAGAAATGGATGGCTCCAATATTGAGGCAAGGTGTTGCACAAGCAGTGCAACACCTTTAATGCAAAGTCTAACCGAATAAATCAGACTCTGGAGAAAACCTATCAGCATAACCATCATTCAAGTCAATGCTCCAACTACATATGCTGAAGAATAAGAATTGGAATCTTTTATGCAAATACTGTATCCAGGAGAAATTGCAAAATAAAACACCAAAACAAGGTATGCTTATAATTACAGATAACTGAAATACAAAAAGTGAGGAAAAAAGCAGAACCAAATGTTGTTGGACCAGTTGACAGGTGACAGAAATGAAGCAAGAGAACGACTCATAGAATTCTGTGAGGTTATTAATCTGTTTATGCCAAATTTAATTTAATTTTAATTTAATTGTCAAATTTATATACCACCCACTCGGCCAAGGCCGACTCAGGGCCGTTCACAATCACAATTTAAAAACATGTTAAAAACAGTTAAAACTACCCACCCCCTAAAACAAGGGGTGCAGGATCCAAAGGCACCATGGGGAGGAGTTCTTCTACACCAGCCAAATACATGTTTCAAATAACCAAACAGATGACTGGATGTGTGGAAATCACCATCAGTCAGTACAAAAATCGAATAGACTACACAATTAGAAACAGGAGATGGAGAAACTGTATTCTTTCTACCAAAACAAGATTTGGAGCAGATTGTGGTGTGGATCATGAACTGCTAATATGCAACATTAAAGTAAAACTGAAAAATAATTCTTAAAAAAATCACAGTGCCAAATAATAAGTTAAAATAAATTCATGAGGAATTAAAATCCATATATAAGGAACAAGTTCGTAATATTAACTCAATTGTCTGGGAACCAGAAGAATTGTGGGCTGAAACTGGCAATATTATTAGGGAAGAATGCAAAAGGGCAATTCCTGTAATAAAAAGAAAGAAAAATCTGGATTGGAGGAAACACTTAAAATTGGAAAGGAAAGGTGAGAAACGAAAGGTGACGGAAATAGGCTCAGAACCTTAAATGCAGACTTTTAGTGACTGGCATGTGGAAGCCAGTGCAAAGAAACAGAAGGGAACAACAAAAAGAGAAAAACAAGAGATCTCCCAGAAGAGCCAAGAAATCAAATGGAAATGTAGCCCTTGTCTAGGAATGCTGAACAACTAACAAGGAAGAATGCTATCTGACCAGAGAGAAATAAAAAGGTGGCAACAATATATTGAAGATCTATACAAAGGAGATAAAAGAATGATAAATGCTTTTGAAGAAGAATCTTATTATGAAGAACTCGCAGTTCTAAAGAGTGAAATGAAAGTTACTCTGAAGGTACTTGGAAGAAATAAATCACTAGGAGCAAATGGAATAGTAATAAATCCACAGAGCATGAATCTATCAAAATCCTAACAAAAATATGCCAACAAATCTGGAAAACAAAACAATGGCCCACAGCCTGTCAATACTCAATATACATTTCAATTCCCCCAAAAGCAGGTTTATAGCTGAACATTAAGGAAAAAAATCACAACAGAAAACAACAACAACAACTTAGCTTTAAAGTTGACAATGAAGAAATTGAAAGAGTGAAAGATATTGTATATCTAGGTTCAATGAAAGATATTGTATATCTAGGTTCAATCATCAACCCAGATGGGGACTGCAGCCAAGAAATCAGAAGAAGTTTGAGATTTGGAAGAGTAGCAATGAAGAAATTTGAAAAAGATCATTAAGTATGCGAATGTTTCACTAGAGACCAAGTCCAAGATTATTCATACTATTGTATTTCCAAACACCATGTATGGATGTAAAAGCTGGACAGTAAAGAAACCTAACAGAATTTTTTAAAAATTCATTTGAAACATGGTGCTGGAGGAGAATTCTGTGGATACCCTGGACTGTCAGAAAGACAAGCAAGTGGGCCCTAGAGCAGATCAAGTCTGATCTGTCTCTGGAGACAAAAATGATGAAGCTAAGGGTGTCTTATTTTCAGCACATCATGAGAAGGCAAGACTCTCTGGAAAAGACAATAATGCTGGGAAAAGTGGGAGGCAGCAGGAAAGAGAAAGACCAAGTGTGAGAGGGATTGACTCCGTCAAGGAATTACAGCCTTGAGTTTGCAAGAGCTGAGCAGGTTTGTTGAGGAGAGGGCATTTTGGAGATCTCTTATTCATAGGGTCACCATAAGTGATTTGATTCAATGGCACACCACCACCACCACCACAACCACCACCAGTAGGAGTAGCAGTGGTAGGAGTAATAAAAATAAGTACAAGAATGATTGTGTCAGTTTTGTACTGAATGAACTATTTCATTGATTAGGATGTTGTTCTAACTATATGCACACACACTAGTCAGTTCCAAGAAGTTTGTATGGTTAGGTCTTCTGCATAAAAGGATTATTACTTTATTATTCCAGCAGTCATGATAAAAACAACAATAAATATTAAAAACCAGTGTTGGCTTAGAATGTTTTCAGGGACATGTTGACCGAATGTCATACCTCTGTCATTAAATTGGCACATTTAATCTCCGTTAAGGGTTCTTTGTGAGGATCAAATGAATGAATCCCATTATATCTATTTAAGGATGAGTTGCAAATGTGACAAATATGTGATGATAGAATTTGCTCTCCATTACTATTTGATTTTCAACTTTTTATAAAGCATACTTTTAGGCACAGACAACACAGTGTGCAGTTTACTCATCTGTGGTTTTGTCACGCTCGCAATCTGGCATTTGGTTAAATTTGGCATCTTGAGAATATCAGCTTTCATACTGATAAAAACAAGTTTCTACTCTTTTGGAGAAGCAAGAATGAAAGAGAGAGCAAGTGAGCATGCAAGGAAGCATGAAAGCATAGAAATGTAGCATCACAACTTCTTGCTCAGTAAGTTGAATGCCAAACTCTTGCAAGGAGAACATTTTGATGAAAACATGCTGTGCAAAAACATGTTGTTTTTAATGTCTTGCACAGTTACATATTTACCAAAGAACATAAGTGACCTGGGTGTAGAATATGGCTTTATTTTGGTAAGAAGATCTAGCCCCCAAGGGTAACATTTCAGCTGGGCTGTTCTACATAGAGGTACTGCTTGAAGTTTAAGAACCAGCCCCTCCATCAAGATATATAGGATATTCAGGAGTCTCTGTGTAAATCTATGCATAGGTGGCTTGTGACTGAAATAATTTTCCCCAAATTTTGTAGTTTGTGTCCCCACTTGATCCGAAAGCTACCCTTGTCTCCAAAATGAATGGGATCTACTTCTATGTAAGTGTGTGATGTGTTGCAGCCTGGGCCAATCTGACTAAGCTAAGAGTAAGACAAGAAAAGTGCAGAGTGTCTACCAATATCTTTTCCAAATTCATTATGCTACAAATCTTCTAGGACTATAGGTCATGAAAAGTGTCAGGTTTTAAAATGAGTAGATTCTTTGGTTTTAAAATTTATATTTGTCATGGGATAGAAATGGGACCTGTGGTTTTTTTGAATCTGTAATGGAGATTTCTGTGTGCTGTTCACCAGGAGGGAGGTGGCAGTGTTGCATTATGGGTTGTCACTGGGCAGAAACTGTTTGCTAGTCAAAGCATTGTAAACCCTCATTTTATTTATTTAAAGGCATTCGGTGATGGCGGGGCATCCGGTAGCGGTGGCAGTTTTAAAGTCGGACCCACCGCACAGCTGCTGCTGGTCGCTGATCCACTGCTCCACCCTCCAGGCTGGCCTGGCTGAGGGCGTCGGGTGAATTCTTGGAGAATTGAAACTTAGAATTGGATAGACATGTAATACTGTATGGTCATTGGCTGAAATCCTTTAGGGAATGATCAAAGGGTGGAACTTGTTGGAGGAGATAAAAACCAGAGGGAGGGGGCAAAATGCTCTCTTGGTCTGGTGCTCCACATTGTGTAAGTCTATGGGGGGTGCTGAGAACTCCACAATCATGTAGTTGCTTTTAAGCTAAGTGGAGGCCCTCTGGGCTTTCAAAGCTTAGTCTGGTTTCATTGTTTTTAATGTGTTTTCTGAAATAAGATGTTTCAGCTTGTCTAATTATTTTGCTTCCTGTTTATGTAACCTACTTTTGCTACAATATACTTTTAAAAGACATGAAGATGACTGGAGTTGGTTATTTTACTGCACACTACCTTATTGACAGCCGGGACTTCGGTCAGGACATGTGAGAAGGCAAGCTAAAATACTGGATTGCTTAGCTACAGGGCGTCAATTTAGGGGTGTTCC
The DNA here is from genome assembly GCA_035047305.1 of Bradypodion pumilum. Taxonomy (NCBI): domain Eukaryota; kingdom Metazoa; phylum Chordata; class Lepidosauria; order Squamata; family Chamaeleonidae; genus Bradypodion; species Bradypodion pumilum. The sequence continues at coordinate 99,443,378 of JAWDJD010000001.1, forward strand.
CACTTACTTGTAGCCTAGGTCCTACTTGGGAGTAACAAGTTCGCTTACAATATTATTTGCAGTCCCATTCTAATCATCTTCACTGAAAATAATGAGGCTAAAGTACTAGTATCAGTGATGATAGTGATGGACAAACAGTTATACATAACCAAATATTTTAAATGGATCAGAATGACAAATATTTAAATTGAGTTGTGTGAAAATTTGTGGCAAGTACTTTATAACTGAGTTGAATGTGAGGTTAAAACTCAACTAAAACTCTTCTGCCTGAATTTCTGCTTATCTTTCACTGAAGTTCAGAGTCTGAAGCCATCTCCTTTACATTCTGTGTTGCCTGAAAGCATACAATTGTGTCCTCCTCTGCTAAGTGAACAAACAGTGATCATTTAGATTTAGACTATTATTAATAATGAGTTGCTTGCTTAATTCCCTATGCAGCACACTTGAAATTTACCCCAGAGGATTCATTTTTCAAAGTAGAAACATACATTCAAATAATGCAGCAGCATTCTCTAAATATACATCATAGCACTTATAATCTACGGGTCTCAAAAGTATTTTATGAAAATAGGCAGATATCATTTCTCCACTTTTACAAGTATATTTTTGGAATCAAAACCCCAAGGTAAATCTTCTAATTTAAAGCATTTTTAGTCAGTAGCAGCAGATTCTAGTTTGCAAATCCATTAACACACCCAGAAACACAAATGGATTTTGCATGTAAATATTCTTTATTCCAACTTCTATCTTATAAGGTTTTAATATTTCAGATGTCTTTCATTTCCTGTTGTTCTATGGTATAACCTCTATAACACAATCAATGTCTGGCAGCCACATATGTGAACTGGTGACATTGAAAACCATGGAAATTTAGTGATCTGGAAATTCTTCATGTAGCATTAGGGTCTATGATGCCCCCCTCCCCACTCAAACACATACAGTAAATTATTACTGTAGACTGACCAAATGATTAATAGGCATATGCCAAACTAAACATCAAACTGATATGATGACACAAAGTATGTTGTTATAAACAGGAATTAAGTGCTAAAATTGTCATAGTATTAGGCTTTTTCACCACCCCTTAGCTTGCTAATTACCGTGCTTTGATTTGTGATTGGTCATCAGATGGCTTGAATTGCAAGCCTGATTGTTGAGGCATGCTGCTTAGAGGGAACTGGAACATTATTGTGGTTTCAGCTTCAGATGATGACCCTCAGATTCTAAAGAATTCAAATATCGCTCGGGGGATTGAGCCCACCTGCGCCCGCCGCTGCCGCCGCCCCCTCTGAGCCACGCCTGGCTGGAGGGGTGAAAAGCCGCCGCCACCGCCGCCGCAGAGAGGCCCGCGCTCACCCCTCAGCCACACCATTGCTTGGGGGACTCGTTCTGTGACTCGTTCTCCACGAGGGGAGTGACAGGTGGGAACCACTGCTGTTGACGCAGCTGCCCTTATGGTCTTTTGAACCATTGGGCACTTTTGTGGCTGCTGGGTGGTTGAGATTAATTCTGTAATTTTTATAATGTATGTGTTATTATTATTTTTATGTGACTTCCCCCTCCCCCTTCCCCCCATTGTCATTTTATTCATGATATTATGCTTATATGTATTGTATTCCTATTATACAGTATTGTATACTGTTTATTCTGTATTGTACTTTTTGCATAATTTGATGTTTTGATTGTATTAATTGTGTATTGCCTTTTGTAGTCTATTGTATATTTTGCTCTGTTTATTGTATTTATATATGTTGTAAGCCGCTTTGAGTGGCACTTGTGTCAGGAAAGCGGGATAGAAATAAACTTAATAATAATATAAGAGAAGAGGAAAAAACAGAGACACAAAGACCATTCTTTATTCTATAAACTGGGATGGGGAATCTGTGGCCTTTTTGTGGTCCCCAGTGTGGCCTTTTTATAGAATTTAATACAGCAAATTCCTTTTATTTTTATTAATATACTTTTAATAATGTACATTTAAAAGTATATCTAATTGAAGCTTCTTGAATGCAGCTTCATTTGATTACAGCTAACCAAGAGAAAAGGTTCCGCAACAACCAACAACAAGCTACTTGCCTGGAAGATGGACAAATGTGATTCACTTAAGCCCTGTGTCAGTATATCCAACAGCACAGCTATGGTTTCCAAGAATTAAATAACCATTTCTAAAATTTGGTTCTGAACTCTATAGTTTTGTAGCTTTTAATTGCAAGTGGTTAGATGTTCTGAACAATTTGTTGTTCTGTCGCACAGTCGATTCCAACCCTTTGTGACCCTATGGACCATTGTCTTCCAGGCACCTCTGACCTGCACCATCCTCCTCAACCCACCCAGCTCTTGCCCATTGTGTCTACAATACCATCTAGCCATCTCATTTTTGGCCACCCCTTCTTCTTTTGCCCTCCACCTTTCCCAGCATCAAGACTTTCTTAAGTGAATCCTCTCTTCTCATTTGATGTCCAAAGTACTTTAGCTTCATCTTTACTATTTGACCTAAGGAGCAGTCAGGGTTGATTTAATCTAAGATTGACCTATTTGTTCTCCTCACTGCCCAGGGGACTCTCAAAACTGTCCTCCAACACCACATTTCAAAGGCATCTATTCTTCTGCACTCAGCTTTCCTAATGGTCCAGCTCTCACAATCATACATTACCACTGGGAATACCATTGCTTTGACTATGCGAATATTTGTTTGCAAGGTGATGTCTCTACTTTTAACTATGTTTCCAAGTTTTCTCATAGCTTGTCTCCCAGGCATCAGCCACCTTTTTATTTCATGGCTGCAATCTCCATCTGCATTGATCTTTGATCCTAAGAATGAAAGCGCGGCGCCAAAATGGCCACCGTGCTCTTTGCGCCCCCCCCGGACTCAGACATCCGGGTGAGTTAGGGGGCGTGGCCACCCCTCTATAAAAGGGGTGGCCACGAGGCAGCCAAGCTGCCATTTTAGAATTGTGACGGAGAGGAGAAGTTTTCTCCTTCGCTTTTTCTCTTTAGTCTTCGGCTATAGAGCCTTGTCGTTCGTTTCCCGGCTGGGAAAGGAGGATTACAGTACCCGGAGCCTTTTTGGATTGCTTGGCTACCGCGGTACTTACACGCTAGGAGTTTGATCCCTGGATAGGGATCCTGCAGCGACTTTCTTCTCCTAGGGAGACATGGCTCCCAAGCGGAAGGCCCCGGTGCTAAAGCCACGGCCGAGGGGAAGAACTTTTACCAGCCCTGCACCGGATGGGGGCCAGCCTTTGGGTCAGAGGACCAGGGCTGTGCCCCCATGGCAGGGCGATGTGTCAGCCTTGCCCACTGGTACCAGTGGGGCTGGTCAGGCTACCACTTGGCAGCCGGGTTCCAGCTTGGTAGCTGGTCAGCTACAGGCCAGCCCCTCTGGGGCTTTGGCCCTCGGCCCGCCTTTGCCGGGCATGGGACAGGGCGGCCCGGGGGGGCCTGATGTGGGTGTCCAACCCACTGCTCCTCTGGCCCCCCATGGGCCAGAGTTTTGGGCATGGCCCTATTCTGGCCCTGGCTCTCCTTTTGGGTTGCCTTTTCCTCAACTGCCTAGTGGGCCGTCCGGCCCACCCGGCCCGCTTTATACTGGGGGCTCTGGGGCAGTGGATGCTCTGTTAGCATGGATAAAAGTGCTGGAAGCATCCTTGGGCATTGCACAGCCTCCTTCAGAGGGGGGCGCTACTCTTTCTTCAACAGGGGCCCCTTCGTCGGCCCTGGCTACCTTGCCGGCCGCAACGCTTCAGCGGGCGGCCAACCGGGTCGAGCTGCTTGAGACGGTCCGGCCGGCCCCAGCTGGTGTCTCAGAGCTCCCCGTTCGACCTGATGTCTAGGCTGGGAGCCGTCAGGGGGTAGTCCCAGAGCTCGATTCCGGTCGCGAGCTCCGACGCCCGCCATGGGCCGGAACCCCCGGTGGGGGCGGCTCACGGGGGTGCACCTAGTGAGTATCAGGTTCAATTTAGTGCACCCACACCACAGCCCACTTACAGAGGTGGGGTTCAGGGGCCCTGGCCTCGTCAAGTTGATGCGAGCGGGCATCAGTTACCATCCTATCCCAGTATCCCATGGTTTCAAAACGGTCCCTCGTTAAGGGCGGGGGTGTCCGCCCCTGGGGCAGTGCCGAGCATTGCAGGGGCTGTCCAGGTCCCGCTGCGTATGCCCTCTATACAGAATGTGCCGACGATGGCTTTGCCGACGGCTGGTTATTCCTTGCCCCTGGGTGATCATTGGTCACAGGTCACGAGGGATAAGATTTGGCGAGGGGAGTATGTGAATATATTCTCCCTATTGAACCGTGAGCCCACTAAGGAAGAGAGAGAGGGACAGGACGACAGAGACAAAGAGCTGTCCTGTCGTCGTAAGCCACCGCGCACCTGGGCCAACTGGTTGCCGGCATACCTTATATGTATGGTGGTATGCCTCAGGGCCAGGCCTGATTGGGCCATCCCGATGGTTCAATACCTTGATAATATTTACAGGGCGATGGTTGATTTCATGGGCCCATCGTAGTTGGCTTACGATGAGGAATTTGGATGAGGGTGGCCCTACATCCTGAGATGAGGTGGGATGAGCCCTCTCAGCAATTGTGGCTCTTGTACATGACTCCCATGTGACTGGCGCCTGGTGATAGGTACCATTGTGGTTATGCTGTGCAGCGGGCTGCTGCAACACAGGCTCCCCGACAACCGGTGGGGCAGGGGGTTCCAGCCCGCCTGCTGTGTTGGACCTTCTCAGCTAGCGACGTGTGTAATAAGCGCCAGTGTTGTTACCAACACGAGTGTCCCTTTTGCACTGGCCACCATGCCGCCTCCGTGTGCCCGCGGGCTGGTGGGTTACGGGGCAGAGGTAGGAGTGCACAGGAGGCGATCAGAGCTCCGTCTGACGGAACTAGCCATGTCAAAGCCCCCCTCCCCAATTAGTGTACTCATGCTGGAGCGATGGCTCTCAGCTTATCCAAGAAGGGATGATGCCAGGTACCTGCTGGAGGGTTTCCAATGGGGCTTTTGTATTCCATTCGGGGGTGTTGGGGCCCCCAAGATGCTACTCATTTAGTTCCCTTGAAAGGTAACGAGGAGGTTGCTGCACTGAGCATAGCTAAGGAAGTTGAGGCTATGAGAGTAGCGGGCCCCTTCTTGGAACCACCTTTCCCTAATTTGAAGGTCTCCCCTCTGGGGCTAGTACCGAAGTAGAACCCGGGTGAATGTCGTCTAATCCTCCATCTAGCTTACCCTGCGGGTTCTTCGGTCAGTGATGCCATTCCTGATGACCTTTTTCAGTCAGGTAAACGTTGTTTGTTCAGCCCCTACGGGTGGTACGCTCATGCGGTCCCGGTGCTTTCCTAGCACAGTGTGATATGCACTCGGCTTTCCGATTACTGCCAGTGCACCCAGGGGATTTTGAGCTATTGGGTTTTAGGTTCCAAGGGGAATTTTACTTAGATAAGGCCATGCCTTTTGACTGCTCTATTTCATGTTCGGCATTCGAACGATTTGGTACTTTCATTCAGTGGGCCTTTGCTCGCAGGTCGGGGTCCCGGTCTCTAGCCCATTATCTCGATGACTTTTGGTTCAGGGGTGAACGGGGCTCGGACACGTGCACGCGTCTCCTCACTACATTTCAGACACTCATGTGGGAACTGGGTGTCCCCTTAGCGCCCGAAAAGACCGAGGGCCCAGCTACTAAGCTCACATTTCTAGGCATTGGAATTGACTCTGTCGCACAGGCATCCGGGTTACCCATGGATAAGGTGGCTCGGATCTCCGCGGCGATTTTGGCATTGATTGCCAAATGTAAAGTGTCCCCTCATGAGCTGCAGCTACTTCATGGCCACCTTAACTTTGCCTGCAGGGTGGTTACACCCGGCAGAGCATTGGCCAGGCGCCTGTGTGACGCCATGGCTGGCCTGTTAAAACGCCACCACAGGGTCCGGCTGATCAGGGGTATACGGGCGGACCTTTCGGTCTGGCTCAAATTCCTCCAGGGTTTTAACGGGGTCTCTTCCTGGAGATCAGACCTTATGGTCTGCCCTAGATTTCAAGTATGGTCGGATGTCTCTGGCTCCCTGGGTTATGGGGGTTTACTCTGAGGGTAGGTGGACTTACGGCCGAGGGCATCACGCATGGCTTGGCACGGATCGCCTCCGCGATCTTACCTTCCTTGAGTTTCTTCCCAATTTGGGGAGCACTGATGCTATGGGGTGACGAGTGGGCCAACTGAGTGGTCCATTTTTGGTGTGACAATGCGGCAGTGGTGCACATTGTCAACACCCAGACGTGCAAATCCCCCAGGGTCATGGCATTGGTTTGTCAATTCTTTTTGAGAAGCCTACGCCTAAATGTGCTGTTCAGGGCCAGACATGTTCCAGGTATTAATAACGATATTGCTGATGCTTTATCCCGCCTGCAGATCCCCCGGTTCCGTGCCTTGCTCCGGAAGCAGAGGAATTCCACTCGCCACTCCCGGCCAATATTTGGACGTTTGGCGAGGAGAGGTGAACCGGGCATGTCATTGGCACCTCGCACGTGTAAGGCATATCAACATGCTTTCATGCAATTTAGAACTTTTTGCGAGTAACTACAGTTACCTCAAGTGTGGTCAATACCAGTGGACCAGGTTTTACAATACATGTTTATCTTCACAGTCAGGGTTTGCCCCCCACGTACTATAGCCTTCAGGCTTTTGGCACTGGCATTTATGGCCAACGTGGGGGGGTTTCAATGACTGCGTGAGTTACTTCCGCATGCGTCGTGTTTTGGAGGGGTGGACACGTGAACGTGTCCGCTGCCCGGACACGAGTCACCCCAGTTCGCCAGAGTTTCTGACCCACCTTGCACGAGGCTGGCATATCTTATGTTCGGATAGGTGTGAAGTGGCTCTTGGTCACGCAGCTACCACGGTAGCCTTTTTTGGAGCGCTCCACATCAGTGAGTTGGTGCCAGAGTTGGTACCATTGTGTAAGGCGGATGTGTCTCGTAGGGCACTGGAACTCGACGATGTCTATGTCACGCATGAGTGGGCTCAATTGGGGATACGGTTCCCAAAGGTTGTTCAGCACGGCGTAGGCAGTGGAATTAGACTGCTACGAGGTTTCATTGGAGACATCTGTCTGGTTGGTGCCCTACATGAATTTTTGGCAGTGCCTGCTGCGCGCCCCAGCCTGTTTTTCTGCCACCAGAATGGGTCTACCCTTACCAAAGTAAAGTTACGGAGGGTGACCGGTGCCGCGCTTCGCGGTGTGGGGCCCGTTTTGGCACCCGTTTATTTAGGATAGGCGTCATGTTGACAGTGGCTACGTTTGCGGTACTCGGTGGCGGATATATGTGTACGTGTAATTCCTTATATGTACGTCCCCTCACTGTATGAGTACCTAGTTATGTCCTTCACCTCTTCTCCTCTTTTACAGAGCCTGTGTGTCTCTGCACACCGGTGGCAGTGGGGCTGGTGGGCCACAGCTATGTACACTGGGCAGCAGTATATGCTGCGGCGACAGAGTGTGGACCCCGACTTGGGCTGCGTGCATCTGCATGTATGCGATGGTACGGTATGCGCGGCACAAGGCGGCGGGAACTGTTGCCATTCCTGATGTCCGTCAGGGATGCTAGACCGCCAGATGTTCTTATAATGCACCTCAGCGGCAATGATCTTCTACAGATCACTGCTATTCCTTAAACTGTCGAGGTGCAGTGACCTGGCGTTTTCTATCATGTATGGCTTACACACGGTCGCTATGGTCTCACATCATGCCGAGACACCAATTTAGGGGAGACATGGATCTCCGTGGTTCGGACTGTTCCGACAGTCAGTGGACAGGGCTGTTGCTCGGTCCCTTGCTGAGCATGGCTGGGGGACAGCCATTGGAAACCTGCGGATAGGCATACAAAATTTTGCTGTTAGGCAGGATATGGAGTCCACCTGTCGGCTGGAGGTATGTACCTCTTTCTGGGCGAGGTGCAAGCAGGCCTGGCAACAGTGCTGACGGTCTGGGGGGGGCGGTGAGTCATCATGGACGCCTCCCTGTGTGGCGGGTAGCACTGGTAAGGTAAAGATTTATGACCCATAGGTATCCGGCAGGTTCGCAATTGACTGGCCAACACTTAGACAGGTACAGGGGTAATAGCTTTGGCCGGTCTACGACGAACCAGGCAAGGGGTGATGGCAGGAGCTTAACAGCCTGCATCACCTTGAGATTTAACAGATACACGTCATAGGGTGGGGTCAGTAGATAGTTTATTGACTCCGGTCAACAATTTGTTTGTGTCAACAAACAAATTGATACAAATAGTTACATGTAGCCAATTGCCATTGGCATTTTGGGAGGAACCTTACCAGTGTTACTGCGGCCTGCTTGCCTTAAAGAATTACAATTGGATGAATACACCAATTGAAAGTTATAATTCGGACTAGGGGATTATTCAATAAAAGTGGCCCGATGCCTTTATCCATATACCGGTGTCTGAGTCTTTCTTTGGGGGGTGCGCCTGCAATGAAAGCATGGCACCAAAATGGCCGCCGTGCTCTTTGCGGGCCCTCCCCACCCGGACTGAGACATCCGGGTGAGTTAGGGGGCATCGCCACCCCTCTATAAAAGGGGTGGCCATGAGGCAGCCGAGCTGCCATTTTAGAATTGCGATGGAGAGGAGAAGTTTTCCCCTCCACCCCCTCCCTAGTGAACAGTGTGAATTTTTGGTCGCTTCGGGGCCGGGTGGGAATTTTTGGCCCAAACCTACAATTGGCACTTTGGTTCTGGCTTTTTTGCCCATCCCACACTGTTGCTGGTGTTTGAGCAAAGGGGTTATTTGACTTTGGTCACTTGGGCGGGTAGCACTGGTAAGGTAAAGATTTATGACCCATAGGTATCCGGCAGGTTCGCAATTGACTGGCAAAGTAAAATCTGTCACTGCTTCTACTTCTTCCCCATCTATTTTCCAGGGACTGATAGTGCCTATTGCCATTATCTTGGTTTTCTTGATGTTGAGTCTCAAGCCAGCTTTTGCACTCTCTTCTTTCAACCTAAGCAGCAGCTTCTTTAGGTCTTCCTCTCTTTCTGCCATTAGGGTGGTATCATCTGCATATCTCAAATTGTTGATGTTTCTCCCAGTGAACATATCTTTATTTACCCAATTAATGCACTCTTAGATTTGAATGAGTAGCTAAAAGAACATGGAATGAAAATCATTCCAAGCAAGGTTTTCTACAGTGATGTGACGCACTGTGATATCTCCTTGCTAGTTAACTGCACTAAGAAAAATGTACTCAAGATACAAATAATCACAAGGGCAAAAATAAGTGAAGACATATACTGTTTGGTTCACAATCAGGGAAGCATATCATAGCACTAGCTTTTAACATTTGAAATAGACATATAGCCATTATTACCTTTGTGTGGATTTCTTCATAGTTTAAAGCAGACTATCTGAAGTCAGCATAACCGTAATAATAATAATTTTGCATCAGAAATTATTCTGGGTTGAAAGGATTTTTGTTGAAGAAGCTCCGCTCAGGGAACATCCAAATGAGGCTCCTTTCATGTCCCCAAGAGCTGGGACAGAGACGGGTGCTCAGACTGTCATGCAGTATCCGGGTCTTGAACTGCCGACATGCCAGCCTTCCAGTTAACAGGACGAGCTTCTTAACCACCAAGCCACCACAGTTCCTATAATCATAATGACGTTTAGTTTGTGAAGAAGGAGAAACAGCCTTCATTTAAAATGCTTCAGAAGCAGATAAAGAAGGTCTTGATATCATCACAGCATCAAAAATGATCTTCAACCCATGCTTGGCAAAGTACTATATTCTCCCAAGCCTTTGGTGGCAGGTCTCTACTTGCTTACAGACAAGCCCTGAAAATCAAGCAGCAATAGACACACAGAAGACAATGCAACATAGATACAGAGATAAGAACTAAGTCTTGCTACAAACCAAGATGCTAGTTCCATTGCCACGTCCACTCTGGCAGCATAATTACAAGTCCCAAGAATGTCACACACAATTTTAGGGGCAGGTTTACTTGTCTCTTTGCTAATGTGATATGTGTCATCTAACAATACCTTTCTGGACTCAACATAGGACAAAAAAGAATAGCCCCAATGCAAAAGAATTAATGGATGTGAATCTAAAGTCAAGCTTTTTTGGAGGAAACACACAACAAAACTAGAAAACAGCTGAGATAAAGTATACATGGATCCTGGAAACACTTAAAAGGACTGAATGTTAAACAAGTGTGAAATCCTACATTGAGTCCCACAGTTTGTCACTTGTGTCAACTATACTATAGTTGACTGATAATTGATATTGATTACAGCCTGCTACTGATTTGCTACTAATGAAATGTTTTCACTTTTGTCCATTATCTATATGCCCCATCTAGTCATGGGTCACACATACCTATGACAGTTGTATAGGAGCCCTGGTAGCACAGTGGTTAAACTGCTGTACTGCAACCAGAAGGTTGTGAGTTTGATCCTCATCAGGGTTCAAGGTTGACTCAGCCTTCCATCCTCCTGAGGTTGGCAAAATGAGTACCCAGCATGTTGAGGGCAAAATGCTAATTAACTTTTGAACTGCCCAGAGAGTTTACTAAGCACTATGGGGTGTTATATAAGTGTGACTGCTTTGCTATAGTCTCACTATTATGTCTGAGGAAGTGTACTTGATCCATGGAAGATAACATTAAAATATAAGAGTTAGTCTTCAAGGTGCCACACACTGTTTTTGTCTGTCTGTCTGTCTATCTGTCTCTTGGCTGAAATGTTTGTATATACTAACATGGCTGCTTCTTCAAAAATTAGTTAATAAACTATTTTAAGCCAGGCAATTTATTGCAAAATCATATAACCCCGAATATTTCTAGAAAGAAGGAAGGAAATATGGAGGACAAGATGTTGATAAAATGCTTTTGCTCAGCAAAGACATTTATACTAGACCTGCTGTTAATTTTTCTTTCAAAAGCCTTTGTAATTCTCATTCTCATATCAGACTGGCTCATATATTGTGGGGGCAGCACATTCAAATGGAGTAGGTAATGAATCATCAGTCAGAGAAGCTTGAGAACTGAAATAATGCTTCTCAAAGGCAAAACAACCAGAATATTAGCAAAATGTCTAGATCTTCTTAAAGGACAGTGCAAAACTTTCTTTAGTAATTCTACCTTGAGCTTACTGTAACTAAACTATCAGATGCAATTTTACACATATATTTGACCTTGTCTTTGCTGATGCATTTCCTTTCTTCTGGTGACATGTAAGTAGCCAGCTTACTTCCAAGGAAGATGAACCAGAGGGCTTAAGATAGTATACATGGCTCTTCCACCTTTTGTTCCACCTCTTACAAACCTGTGAGGCAGATCAGGTTGAGACAGAGTTTCTGGTCCATAGCTACCCTCCAAGTATCATGGCCTACATTAATACCAGTATGCTCTAATAATTTCAAAATAAAAAAGTGAAAAAATAATAATTCCCTAAGCCAGACATGTAAGTTGGGAGGTGATTGAGGGCTTTTCATTAAAGAAAATCTCTCCCAGTGTGTAAACAAGTACTAGATTCTTAAGGTTAAATAGTGGAAAGCCAGAAGCAAACAATAAAGAGGTTAATACATGTATATACTGCTCACCTAGAGAGAGAGAAAAATCACAACTCTGGGTAGTTTACATGGACAGAATAAACAAAAAACAATAGACATAAAAACCTTTCAGCCAGCAGCAACTTAATATCAATAAAAACCGAACTGTAGAACTTCGGGTCCAGAGGCAAACAAAAGTACAAAGAAAATCAATAATTATAGTGAGAGATGTTCTTGCATACCTTCCTACACACCTCTATACCACCCAGAATAGGAATGTCTCCCATTCATTCATTCAATCGATCTATCGATCAGGCAGGAGGACAGGTAACTCTAGTTATGGTAAACAGTTAGTTTCACATTCCATATTGTCTCTTAGGGATTCCTTCAGCTCAACAGTCTACAAGGCAAAACCATAAAAGGTATATGGAAGCAGCGACATGGGAAAACTCCATATCCTATGTCAGACTATGGAATCCAATATGGTCAACAGTGACTAGGAAAAGCTCTTGTATCTTTCAGGCAAGAGCCCTTTCAGTTTTATCTGGAGATGCCAGAGATAGAACTTGGAACCTTTTACAAGCAAAATATGTTCAAGGCCATACACAGCACCCATGTACATGATTGAACAAAGATAAAGGAAAAGCACCCCCTCATAATTCTGATTTGAACAGAAGCACACTGGCCCCCAAAGTGGACAACACTACTTTCTTTTCTAATATTAATACATAGAATATAATAGAAGCATCTCCTGCAGAACATAATTCTAATTTCCAACATAAAAATTCCTAACTATCTACATTTGAATATTTTTATCCAATAAGCTACAATCATGTATTCAATTGCATGGGAGTTATCTACTATCAAGAAGACCTGATTATCTTGGTGTTGGTGCTTGGAGATGCGCAGTTTGAAAGGATTTGGTGACATGGGGATTGGTTATCTGGGAAAGAAATTCTGAGAGATAATGAGATAATCATCATTATCTATCTTTTTTAATCTTTTGGGTACACTGACTTTTCTACGTTCATTAGTTCTCATTGCAGGATTGAGTGATCCAAAATTACAGGACATCTGTTTCCTTCATTCAGGACTGGATAAGCTAGAAACAAATAAGTCAAAATACTGTAGCTACTTTTTCCCGTGCATTACACATTCAACAATGCTCTTGGAGTCAAAATAAGCATTTCAGTGAGCTTGGATTTAGAAGTGGAGCTCCCTTAAAGAATGGTATTCATTTTCTTCTTAGCTCCATAATTGCAAGTTAGCTTGTTTTTTAGTTTGTTTGTTTGGCTGTTAGTCATCAGGAAGTAAAATTTTAATGTGTAATTTCATTGTACATAGTGTGGCAGTTTTCAATAGTTTTGTCTTTGGAAAGAAAATAGTATATCACTTTCTAATTGCAGACCTAACGTCTCATCTAGTTTGGCTCTTACAGTGTCAAATGCTTCCAAATGGTTGTTTCCTATTTTCTAGAGCACTTCTTTATTTTAATCAGTTTCTGATGTTTTCACAGGTGTAATTGTTTCAAACACTGAGAAGCTTTTGTTTGCAGAGATATATTTGCAAATAATTTTGGTGCATTTGCTCTGCGCTGCTTCTCTTGAGGCCTTATTAAACTTTCTGTGAGAAAGTTACCTTTGGTCTCTGGTCAGCAGAAGCAGAGATAACAAGGCAAAGGTTTATTGCCAAAGATACCAAGAAGAAAGAAACAAACAAGTTTTGTGGAAACTGCTTCCTTCACCTTTGACCATTCTGGAGATGGAAATGGTAGCAGAAGGATGTGTAGCCACTGCAATCTTTGGCTGCTGTGAAGCAGAAAGAACATTTTCACAAAAATAACAACCCAGATTATAGAGAAAATAATGCTGCAAGAGAAATAGTATGATATTTTCTTAGCTGAGTTATTTATAGTTAGCATGAACTCCTTGGTCAATACACCTTGGCTACAGTTAACTGCCATCTATTTCAGCTGGAAATAAAATACTGAAATTTCAAACAGCTTCAGAATTGAGAGACTACAAAGTTCATCTAGTTTCAATTGTCAGTAATGCAGGGAACTCACTAACAAAGTGTTTCTGTTATTTGACCATCCAGTTTCTACTTTAAAACATCCAACAAAGGAAAGTTCAGCAGCTTCCAGGGGAATCTGTTGTCAAAACAGCTTGTACTGTCAAGAAGCAATTTGCTTTATTTCCCCCATTCTGTATGGAGGAGAAAACTAATCCCGACTTTCTTGGAAAAATAACAATGAATATACAAAGTAGATTCCTGGCTTTTTTTTTAATGTTACAGGTTTTAGCACCCTAATGGTAAGGCTTATAAAACGCTGTGTAAAGCAGAAGCTAATTTCCCTTTTCACCTTGTAACTGTCTGTGATCAATGGGAATGAAATTTTTTGACCACATTTTGTCTGTTAAATGCACTTGCGACAGAAATATGGTTGGAGAAATACCATTGCCTTAGGGCTAAAGCAGACACATTCTCTGCACAACATTTTAAAAAACACCCTGAAGAGTATAGGTAGGGTTCTCAGGTCAGCGTATCACATTCCTTGAGATATCAGGGTCAACATCTGAAGGAAGGAAGTGCTGCAGAATGAGGGTAAAATCTGGCTAATTTCTTAATGTAAGCAAGGAAAACAAGCTATTTTAAAAAGTCTAAGCTAGTGGCATCCTAGTGCCTGCTGTGAAATGGTGAAAATGAGTGTCCATGCTTTAAAGCCCTCAGATACAAAAATCAAACTTTCTCCTCCTCCAAATCTGCTCACCTTGATATTTGTTTCCTTGCATGGAAACACTTAGCAATTCCCAGAGACTTTGCAGGCGCACCCCCCAAAGAAAGACTCAGACACCGGTATATGGATAAAGGCATTGGGCCACTTTATTGAATAATGCCCTAGTCAGAATTATAACTTTCAATTGGTATTCATCCAATTATAATTCTTAAGGCAGGCAGGCCGCAGTAACACTGGTAAGGTTCCTCCCAAAATTGCCAATGGCAATTGGCTACAATGTATCCATTTGTATCAATTTGTTTGTTGACACAAACAAATTATTGACCGGAGTCAATAAACTATCTACTGACCCCACCCTCTGACATGTATCCGTCAAATCACGGGGTGATGCATGATGAAAAGCTCCTGCCATCACCCCTTGCCTGGTTTGTCGTTGACCAGTCAACGTTATTACACCTGTACCTGTCTAAGTGTTGGCCAGTTAATTGCGAACCTGCCGGATACCTATGGGTCATAAATATTTACCTTACCAGTGCTACCCGCCTAAGTGACCAAAGTCGAGAAAAACCCCTATGTCAAACACTAGCAACAGTGTGTGATGGGCAAAAAAGCCAGAACCCAAGGGCCAATTGTAGGTTCAGGCCAAAAATTCCCACCCGGCCCCGAAGCGACCAAAATATCACACTGTTCACTAGGGAGGGGGTGGAGGGAAAAACTTCTCCTCTCCGTCGCTATTTCTAAAATGGCAGCTTGTCTGCCTCGTGGCCACCCCTTTTATAGAGGGGTGGCCACGCCCCCTAACTCACCCGGATGTCTGAGTCCGGGTGGGGGGGCCCTGCAAAGAGCGCAGCGGCCATTTTGGCACCGCGCTTTCATTGCAGGCGCACCCCCAAAGAAAGACTCAGACACCGGTATATGGATAAAGGCATTGGGCCACTTTTATTGAATAATGCCCTAGTCCGAATTATAACTTTCAATTGGTATTCATCCAATTGTAATTCTTAAGGCAAGCAGGCTGCAGTAACACTGGTAAGGTTCCTCCCAAAATTGCCAATGGCAATTGGCTACAATGTATCCATTTGTATCAATTTGTTTGTTGACACAAACAAATTGTTGACCGGAGTCAATAAACTATCTACTGACCCCACCTCTGACGTGTATCCGTCAAATCACGGGGTGATGCATGCTGAAAAGCTCCTGCCATCACCCCTTGCCTGGTTCGTCGTTGACCGGTCAACGTTATTACACCTGTACCTGTCTAAGTGTTGGCCAGTCAATTGAGAACCTGCCGGATACCTATGGGTCATAAATATTTACCTTACCAGTGCTACCCGCCACATGGGGAGGCTTCAATGAAGACTCACCTCCCCCCCCCAGACCATCAGCTCGGTCAACAGGCCTGCTTGCAAATCTTCCAAAAAGAGGTTCATACCTCTAGCCAACAGGTGGACCCCATCCCCTGCATAAAGATCAAAATTTTGTAAACTAATGGTGGGGTGTCGGATGACCATCCCCAAACCCTTGTCTGCCAAGAACCGGGCAACAGCCCTGTTCACCGAGCGGCGAGCGCGGTCAAGGGCATGGAGGTCAATACCTCCCCTGTAAGCATGACGCGGTATGATGTCCGACCATAGCAGCCTTGTGGACGGCCACACATAATGCAAATAAGCTAGGTCATTGCAAAGCGTGAATTTTAAAGAAAGGCCAGTGACCTGGGCGAGGTCATTGCCCCCGAGGTGCAGTACAAGGACATCAGGCGGTTCAGCATCCCTGATGGAAAACAGGAATGGAAAACAGTTCCCGCCATCTCATTCCACGCTTACCGTACCAACGTATGCGTGCGGATGCACGCAGTCCAAGCTGGGGTCCCCACTCTGTCGCCGCAGCATACTGCGCTGCCCAGTGCACGTAACTGTGGCCCACCAGCCATACTGCCACCGGTGTGCGGGGACACACAGGGTCTGTAAAAGAAAAAAGAGAACAGTGACTTAACTGGTACTCATACCTGAAGAGGGCGAACATATAATGCAAAACGCATAGATCCCCATCTTCCCATACGGCGTATATCAGCCTCAGAGTACCCAAATGCAGCCGCAGTTGATGCAGCACCTATCCTAAACGAATGGGTGCTGTAACGAGCCCCGGGGAGGCCAACACTGGATAGTGCCATACCGGTCACCTTCCAAAATTGAAATTTAGTAAGGGGAGACCCATCCTGGTGGCAGAAAAACGGGCCAGGGTGCATGCCACGCACTGCCAAGAACTCCTGTAGGGCACCAACCGGACAGATGTCTGCAATGGAACATCGTAGCAGTCTAACTCCACTGCCTACGCCGTGCTGATCAACTTTTGAGGACCATATCCTCAACTGAGCCCACTCATTAGAAACATAGACATCGTCGAGTTCCAGTGCCCTACGAGTCACATCCGCCTTAGACAGTAGTACCAACTCACTGATGCGGAGCGCTCCAAAGAAGACCACCGTGGTAGCCGCGTGAAAAAGAGCCGCCTCATACCTATCAAAACACAGGTTATGCCAGCCTCGTGCAAGGTGGGTAAGTACCCCTGGAGAAATTGGGTGGCGAGTGTCCGGGCGGCGGCCACGTTCCCGTGTCCACCCCTCCAAAACATGTTGTATGCGGAAATCATTCATGCAGTCAGCAAACCCCTTCACCTTGGCCATAAATGCCAGTGCTGACAGCCTGGATGCTATAGTGCGGGGAGCTAGGCCCTGACTGTGTAAATAAACCATAGATTTGTAAAACTTATTCCACTGGAATGGGCCACACTTGGGCAACTGAAGTTGCACACAAAAAGTTCTAAATTGAACGAAAGCATGGTGATACGCCTTACGCGTGCGGGGCGCCAAAGACATGCCGATCGCCCGCTTCACCTCTCCTTGCCAAATGTCCAAATCTCGGCCGGGAGTGGCGAGGGGAATTCCTCTGCGTCCGGAGCCAAGGCACGGAACCGGGGGATCTGCAGGCGGGATAAAGCATCAGCAATATCATTATTAATACCTGGTACATGTCTGGCCTTAAAAAGCACATTCAGGCGTAGGCTACGTAACACAAACTGGTGGACCAACGCCATCACCCTGGGTGATTTAGACGTCTGAGCGTTAACAATGTGCACTACCGCAGCATTGTCGCACCAAAAATGGACCACTGAGTCCGCCCACTCCTCGCCCCATAGCATCAAAGCTCCCAGGATTGGAAAGAACTCAAGGAATGTAAGATCGCGGAGGCGATCTGTGCCCCGCCATGCTGGAGGCCATTGGCCATAAGCCCACCTCCCCTCAAAGTAAATCCCGTATCCCAGGGAGCCGGAGGCATCCGACTGTACTTGGAACCTAGGGGAAACTAAAAGGTCGGATCTCCAAAAGGAGACCCCATTGAATTCCCACAGGAATTTGAGCCAAACCAAAAGGTCAGCCCTCATGCCCCTGGTCAGTCGGACCCTATGATGGCGCTTTGACAGGCCAGACATGGCGTCACATAGGCGCCACGCAAATCCTCTGCCAGGCGTGACCACCCTGCAGGCAAAGTTAAGATGGCCATGTAGTACCTGAAGCTCACGAAGTGACACTTTACGTTTGGCCAGCAAGGCCAAAATCATCGCGGAGATCCGGGTGACCTTGTCAATGGGTAACCAGGATGCCTGTGCGACCGTGTCAATTACAATACCCAGAAATGTGAGCGTAGTGGATGGGCCCTCGGTCTTTTCGGGCGCTAAAGGGATACCCAGTTCCCGCATTAGCGTCTGAAATGTAGTGAGGAGACGCGTGCACGTGTCCGAGCCCCGTTCACCCCCGAACAAAAAGTCATCGAGGTAATGGGCTACAGACCGAGACCTGGACCTGTGAACAAAGGCCCACTGAAGGAAGGTGCTAAAACGTTCGAATGCTGAACATGAAATAGAGCAGCCAAAAGGCATGGCCTTATCTACATAAAACTTCCCTTGGAATCTAAAACCCAATAGCTCAAAGTCCCCCGGGTGCACTGGCAACAATCGGAATGCCGATTTAATGTCACATTTTGCCAGGATGGCACCAGGACCACAAGAGCGCACCATCCGTAGGGCTTGGTCAAAAGACGTATACCTGACCGAACAAAGGTCATCAGGAATAGCATCATTGACAGAGTAACCCGCCGGGTACGATAGATGGTGGATTAAACAAAATTCCCCCGGGGCCTTTTTGGGTACTAACCCCAGAGGGGAGACCTTCAGGTTGGGGAAGGGTGGTACAGAAAAGGGGCCCGCTACCCTCTTGGCCTCTACCTCTTTGGCAATACTCAGGGCAGCCACCTCCTCCCTACCCTTCAGAGAAAGTAAATTGGGGGCATCTTGGGGTCCCCGCAATCCTTTGAATGGCATACGGAAGCCCCACTGGAAACCCTCCAGGAGGTACCTCGCGTCCTCCCTCCTTGGATAAGTTGAGAGCCATCGCTCCAACATATACACATTAACTGGGGAGGGGGCCTTTTGACTGGCTAGCTCCATCAGCAGAAGCTCTGCCCACTCCCTGTCCACCTCTACCTCTGCCCTGTGACCCACCCGCGGGCCCGCGGGCACGCGGCGGCGGCGTTGGGGCCAGCGCAAGAGGGACACTTGTGTTTATATCGGCACTGCCGCTTATTGCACATGCCATTAGCCGAGAAGCTCCAACACAGCAAGTGGGCTGGAACCCCCTGCCCCGCCGGCTGGCGGGGAGCCTGTGTTGGAGCAGCTCGCTGCACGGCATGGCCACAATGGTACCTATCCCCAGGCGCCGGACGTGTGGGGGTCATGTACAAGAGCCACAATTTCTGACAGGGCTCATCCCATCTCATCTCCGGGTGCAAAGGCACCCTCATTCTAAATTCCTCATCGTAAGCCAACTACGATGGGCCAGGGAAATCCACCATCGCCCTGTAAATATTGTCCAAATATTGGACCATAGGAAAGGCCAGATCAGGCCGGGCCCTAAGGTACAAAGACATATAAATAAGATATGCCGGCAACCAGTTGGCCCAGGTGCGCGGTGGCTTATGATGACGGGACAGCTCTTTGTCTCTGTCGTCCTGTCCCTCTCTCTCCTCCTTAGTGGGCTCATGGTTCAATAGGGAGAATATATCCACGTACTCCCCCCGCCAAATCTTTTCCCTCGTGATCTGGGACAAATGATCACCAAGGGGCAAGGAATAACCAGCCGTCGGCAAAGCCGTCACCGGCACATTAGGTATACGGGGCATACGCAGCGGGACCTGGACAGCCCCTGCGATGCCCGGCACTGTCCCGGGGGCAGAAACCCCCACCCTCAATGAGGTGCCATTGTGAAACCAAGGGGCACTGGGATAGGCTGGTAACTGATGCCCACTCGCCTTGACTTGACGAGGCCAGGGCCACTGAACCCCAACACTGGAAGTGGGCTGTGGTGTGGGTGCATTAATTTGAACCTGATACTCACTAGGTGCACCCCCGTGAGCCGCCCCCACTGGGGGTTCCGGCCCACGGCGGGCGTCGGAGCTTGCAACCGGAATTGAGCTCTGGGGCCACACCTGACTGCTCCCCGTCTGCAGCTCTGGACGAACAGGGAGCTGCGAGACACCGGCAGGCGCAGGCCGGAGCGTCTCAAACAGCTCAACCCGGCTGGCCGCCTGTTGCAGTGTGGCAGCCGTCGAGGTAACCGGTGGACACAAAGGGCCCCCGGCAGAGAGAGAAGGGCCCCCTCCCATAGGGTTGTGTGCAATCCCCAAGGATGCCTCTAGCACAGCTAAACGTGTTAGTAATGCATCCACTGCCACAGATCCCCCAGCATAAGGCGGGCCGGGTGGGCCGGAAGGCCCACTAGGCATTTGACAAGGAACACCAAAGTGAGAGCCTGGGCCAGAATAGGGCCATGCCCAAAACTCCGGCCCATGAGGGGCTGGAGGAGGAACAGGTTGCGTGCCCGCACCAGGCCCTCCCCCGCTGTCCTGACCCATGGCCGGCAACTGCGGGCTGAGGGCCGAAGCCCCTGAGGGGCCGGCCTGAGGCTGGCCAGCCAAGGCCGGCTGCCAAGTACCAGCCTGTATCACCCCACTGGTATCGGTGGGCAGAGCTGGGGTAGTGCCCTGCTGCGGGGGCACAGCCCTGGTCCTCCGACCTAAGGCTGCCCCCGTCCTGCGTAGGGCCCGAAAAAGTCCTCCCCTTTGGCCGCGGTTTCATCGCCGGGGCCTTCCGTTTGGGAGGCATATCTTTGAAGAAAGAGCAGGATCCCTTTCCAGGGATCGAAAACCTAGCGCCAAAAACACAGAGCAGCCAGCAAGCTAAAGGCTCTGTGCAACTCCTTCCTTCCCAGCCAGGAAGGACGAAGGCTAAAGAGCCGAAGACTAGAACAAACAGCGACGGAGAAAACTTCTCCTCTCCGTCGCTATGTCTAAAATGGCAGCTCGTCTGCCTCGTGGCCACCCCTTTTATAGAGGGGTGGCCACGCCCCCTAACTCACCCGGATGTCTGAGTCCGGGTGGGGGGGGGGCTGCAAAGAGCGTGGTGGCCATTTTGGCGCCGCGCTTTCATTAGTTGGCATTCAAAGACCTGTTAGCTCTAATTACAGCAGTTCTGGTGTGGATCAGAGCCTTAGTTTTCTCCAAAGTCCTTGCTCAGATCACAGAAGACAATGAACCACTTAGAAAATGAAAGTAAGAAAATAAGCCACAATTTGCAATATAAATTGCAGTGGTTGCTGCTCCCCAATTCCACATTGGAGCTGCATTGTAGGGATAGGAAAGGGTTCTCCATTCACCACACATCAAGTTATTGTGTTAATTCATATTCTGTCTTTTAGAAAATTTTCAGAATAAAGCTAATCTTAGCAAGGCTAATTTGAAGTTGGTCATATCTGTTGTTAAGAAGTGCAACCTCAACTTGATACTTCTTTCAAGAGCTATAGGCAGGTTTTGGAGGTAGGTTGAGAGGAACTTGGGTTAGTTAAGTGAATGGAGATGGAAGCCATGATCCAATTGTTTCATCAATTTTTAATCATTTTGGTGAGAAGGACCTGTGGGTGAGTGAGTTGACTTATGTACCAGGTGAAGGAGTTCACCTTTTTGAACCACTTGGTCATCACAAAAAACAAGCAGGAGAAAAGAAAAGACTGATCTGCATCAAATTGCATGTGGTAACTCATATGCAAAAATATAAAATTAGGGATGATTTTTTGTTTAAACAAAATGGCAACACTTCTCACTTGGGCAGGGAAGACAGTGGTCTTGTGCGCTTGTTGAGTCTGACACTGTGGACAGGCAGCTTCAAGGTCTGAAAATCAGACTTTAACCAGATGGCCCTTGAAATGTCAGGCAGTGAATGGCAGCCCTTCAGATGGAAGACGTTCCTCCTTATAAGAGGACATCTGGACACTACATGTCAAGGGCTTGAAGCAGGAAAACAGTATTAAAGAACACATCAGTAAATGAAGCAATGAGAGCACCTGCCACTGTGATGGCTTCTGTTGGGGAGGAATATAAAAAAGGAGAGAAATGATTGACACTGGTCCACAAACATGTACAGTGATGAGATGTAACAATATATTTCAGAAACAAAACTACAACCTGTGACAAGAATACAGCTTTCAGAAACGAAACACTTTGTGAACATAACTTCCTTATATATTGTCACAGGTTTCAAAGGATCAACCATCTATTTACCAGCCCCCTCAGCCCCCCCACTTTTTTCACATCCACATCTGGAAGCAGAAGACAAAGTCAGAGTGACCGCTTTTCAGGTATGAATTGTGCTTTCTCAAACTTAATGAAATGAAGCCCAGAGGCATATATGGTTTATTAATACATTGTCCTACAGTGTGTATGTAGACAAAGTTATGTGCCCTGAGTGATGTCAATTTATGTGTACATTTGGCTTTGATAAAGAAGACAATAATATAATTAGAAAACATGAACACCTTATTCCCTAAAACAATTTTAGCAATTGTAAACACCTAGACTAATAGGTTAATGCAGGATAAACATCTTCAAGAGCCAACCTTGTTTTTCTAAATAATAATACTTATTGTCCATAGTTGTGTGAACACTTGGAAAAGTTACTTTTTTAAAAATGGTCATGCTCTGAATTTCTCCAGCAAGCAGGAGGGTTTGGGGAGCAGAAGTCCAAACAAATAGCACAAAATTTCTTTCTCCCCTGGAAAAAAAATGCAAATCCTTCCCTGTGTTTTGTGTGTGACTCATTTCTTTCTTATTGAAAATTAACTACATATAGAGTTAGAGGTTAAGACACTGAACTTGAAGACTGGGAGGTCGGAGTTCGATGCCTGAGTACTGCACAATGGAGTGAGCTCCTGCCAACCTAGCAGTTTGAAAGCAAGAAATTGCAAGTAGATAAATAGGTATCACTTTGGTGGGAAGGTAAATAGCATTCCATATACTCCGGTGTTTAGGCATGCCTGCCACTTGTTCATGGAAACATCTGCAGATGCAGACAGTGCTGGCTTTTGGGCTGTAAACAGAGATGAGCACTGAACCCTGGAGTCAGATGTGACTGGCTTTTGAGCAAGGGTGACCTTTGCCTCTACCTAGAGTTAGTTTATATTGGGTAATTGGTAATGAATCAAACTGAGGCCTAGAATGGTCCAAAAGTCACAGGTAATGGATAAGGTCGGCTTGTTCTCACCACAAGGCAAGCAGAGAGTACTTTGAGGTTTTCCTATGCATCCCATCATTAGGCTGTTTGTTGTTGTTGTTGTTGTTGTTGCTGCAAGAATTCATATAGCAATATAGGTTCCCCTAGACATCTAATGGGTAATAAGCTCCTGTTGTTTTTAACACTCTGAAGCTTCTTCTTATGCTCAGCAGGTATGTTTTGCAAATAAACCTTATGTCAGATATATCATACACCCAGAGTTTTGAATATTAAATTTTAAGACAGTTTAAAGACAGACACCATTTTGCACACAAAAATTTGAAAAAACATGACTGTTGGAGGTGGAATAATGGAGGCAGTGTTGACATCTTCAATCTGCATTCATCACCTGGAGATAACTATAGAAAGAGAAGATAGAGTAAATACTTCACAAATTAAATACACATCACAAGAGTATATTATATGGTGATGTAACCATTTCCGCATCTCTGTTTTTAAATACAGCTACACGAAATGACTCTCTTTAGCAAATTTAAATGTTCAAAATATGGCTGAACTTTGCCATAAGTGACACTTCTCAAGTCAGGGAAGTCAGCAGAATATTCAGTGTTTTCTTTAGATCTTTCAGCCAAGTAGTAAAGATAAAGGTAAAGGTTTCCCTTGCTCGAAAGCCAGTCGTATCTGACTCTAGGGTGCAGTGCTCATCTGTTTCAAAGCTGAAGAGCCAGCGCTGTCTGCTTCTGCAGACGTTTCCGTGGTCATGGGGCAGGCATGACTAGACACCGGAGCACACGGAACGCTGTTTACCTTCCCACCAAAGTGGTCCTTATTTATCTACTCGCAATGTCTTGCCTTCGAACTGCTAGGTTGGCAGGAGCTGGGACAAAGACGGGAGCTCATTCCATCCTGCAGTACTCAGGAATTGAACTGCTGACCTTCTGCCTCCCAGTCAGCATCTTAGCCACTTGAGCCACTGCATACATTCTGTGAAATAATGCATGCCGTATTGACTATAGCTTGTCTGGCCGGACATCCTGCTATGGTAATGGAGTAGATTGTACAGCTAGCGACTCAACACTGAGCGTTTGGAGGCGGTAAATAACCTGACTCCCTAGAGGGGCCAATGGCTATGGGTGGATTAACCCCTTTAGGTGGGTTAGTCCACTCCTTCAGTGGAAGAAATGCCACTGGAAACCATCATATTGGGCCCAATGGCAAAATGAGTGGAGGAGGAACCACTTCACTATTCTGATTTCCAATGGTCATGGAGGTGGAAGACGCCATGCCAGATGGACTGGCTGTGAAGGCACACCTTAATAATATCCTCAAGGCTGTGGCAGTCCATTGCAGTCCCAGCATCAAATCCTGCATGTCTCATTTCATACGTGCCACAGGAGATGGCTCCGTGATCATAGTGTGTGGGTCACTTCATGTCAAGCTAGGATCCACCTTAAACAAATTCACACCAATGACAATTTTCCTAAAACCATTCAGGAAAAAATGTATACTCGGACATGAGTAGCAGCTGACGATTGGCTATAATCTTGATTGTGAGATTTTAGAGTCTATTTCTATATTGACATGTCCCCAGTGTGATATAGTGCTTACAGTGGTGAGCTAGGAACAGGAGACGTGGGGTCAAATTCCCACTTGGCCTTAGAAATCCCCTGGTTAGGATGGTAATGGTAAAAACACTTCTGAAATATCTCTCTCACCTTGAAAACCCATTAGGGTCAATACAAGTTGAATGTTACTGGACAGCACATAAAATACACACACACACAAGGTGTCAGAACTTTAACATCACGAGGTTCCCATTTCTTCTCTGTCATGGCTGTGAGGAGACATATTGAGACAATACAATTCAAATTATGATTGGTTGAATAGTATTTCTGTATATTAACTCAGTCTCACGGCTATGGGCAAAGTGTATTACTTTGAGCAAAAAAAAGTTAGGCTTGAAGTTGGCTGATTTCCCTACACCACAGTATAATAATTTCATGTCAGAAATTATTCTGGGTTGAAAGGATTTTTGCTGGAAAAATTCTGCTCAGGGGATGTCTGAATGAAGTTCCTTTCATGTCCCCAAGATCTTTCCCCACCAAAATGGTCCTTATTTATCTACTTGCAATTTCTTGCTTTCAAACTGCTAGGTTGGCAGGAGCTGGGACAGAGACGGGCTCTCAGACTGATCAGTGATGCTCTGCAAAAAAAATTACTACCCCCACATGGGTGTGGCTAACTTTGTGGGCCACGCCCACATGGCCTCCCTACACCATGGCCTAGGGTAGGGAGGTGGACGTGGCTGGCCAAGTGTGCGTGGCCTGGGGGAATTTCCGCTACAGGTGCCTGGGCACCTTGTGGGCACCTCTAGCAGCGTAACACTGTGCGGTACCCAGGTCTCGAACTGCCGACTTGCTGGCCTTTCAGATAACATGGTGAGCTTCTTAACCACTGAACCATTCACAGCCTCTTACATTCACAGTGAGGACTAACCACGGTCTGCCCAAATTGCAATCAGTTGAAATGCAAACAAAAGCATTCTCATGCTCTTATTGTCCAAACACATATGAAAGCGCGGTGCCAAAATGGCCGCCGTGCTCTTTGCAGGCCCCCCACCCACCCGGACTCAGATATCCGGGTGAGTTAGGGGGCGTGGCCACCCCTCTATAAAAGGGGTGGCCACGAGGAAGCCGAGCTGCCATTTTAAAAATAGCGACGGAGAGGAGAAGTTTTCTCCGTCGCTGTTCCTTGACTCTTCGGCTCTTTAGCCCTTGGTCTTTCCCGGCTGGGAAGGAAGGAGTTGCACAGAGCCTTTGGCTTGCTGGCTGCTCTGTGTTTTTTTGGCGTAAGGTTGATCCCTGGAAAGGGATCCTGCTCTTTCTACAGATATGCCTCCCAAACGGAAGGCCCCAGCGACAAAACCGTGGCCAACGGGGAGGACTTTTGCAGGCCCTGTACAGCGCGGGAGGCAGCCCTCAGGTCGGAGGACCAGGGCTGCACCCACGCGGCAGGGCACTACCCCAGCTTTGCCCACCGATACCGGTGGGGCGATGCAGGCTGGTGCTTGGCCCTCGGCTGGCCGGCCTTCGGCCGGCCCTATAGGGGCTTCGGCCCTCGGCCCGTAGTTGCCGGCCATGGGTCAGGTCAGCGGGGAGGGCCTGGTGCGGGTGCACAGCATGTTCCCCCTCCAGCCCCTCATGGGCCAGGGTTTTGGGCATGGCCCTATTTGGGCCCAGGATCTCACTTTGGGGTTCCTGCTCATATGCCTGGTGGGCCGTACGGCCCACCCGGCCCACTTTATACTGGGGGATCTGTGGCAGTGGATGCGTTGCTAATGCGTTTAGCTGTGCTTGAGGCATCCTTGGGGATTGCACACAACCCCATGGCAGAGGGCCCTTCTCTCTCTGCTGGTGGCCCTTCGTGTTCACCGGCTACCTCGACGGCTGCCACACTGCAACAAGCGGCCAGCCGGGTTGAGCTGCTTGAGACGCTCCGGCCTGCGCCTGCCGGTGTCTCGCAGCTCCCTGTTCGTCCAGAGCTGCAGACGGGGAGCAGTCAGGTGTGGCACCAGAGCTCGATTCCGGTCGTGAGCTCCGACGCCCGCCGTGGGCCGGAACCCCCAGTGGGGGCAGCTCACGGGGGTGCACCTAGTGAGTATCAGGTTCAAGTTAATGCACCCACATCACAGTCCACTTCCAGTGGTGGGGTTCAGTGGCCATGGCCTCGTCAAGTCGAGGCGAGTGGGCATCAGTTGCCAGCCTATCCCAGTGCCCCTTGGTTCCATACTGGCACAACATTGGTGGTGGGGGTTTCCGCCCCCCGGGGCAGTGCCGGGCATCGCAGGGGCTGTCCAGGTTCCGCTGCGTGTGCCCCGTGTACCTAATGTGCCGGTGACAGCCTTGCCTACGGCTGGTTATTCATTGCCCCTTGGTGATCAATTGTCCCAGGTCACGAGGGAAAAGATTTGGTGGGGGGTGTACAGTTGATGCGAGTGGGCATCAGTTACCATCTTATCCCAGTATCCCATGGTGCTAAATGGTCCCTCGTTAAGGGCGGGGGTGTCCGCCCCCGGGGCAGTGCCGAGCATCGCAGGGGCTGTCCGGGTCCTGCTGCGTATGCCCTTGATACAGAACGTGCCGTCGATGGCTTTGCCGACGGCTGGTTATTCCTTGCCCCTGGGTGATCATTTGCTGCAGGTCACGAGGGGTAAGGTCTGGAGGGGGATATGTGGATATTCTCCATATTGAACTGTGAGCCCACTGAGGAGGAGAGAGAGGGACAGGACGACAGAGATAAAGAGCTGTCCCATCGTCGTACGCCACCGAGCACCTGGGGCCAACTGGTGGTCGGCATACCTTATATATATGGTGGTATGCCGCAGGGCCCGGCCTGATTGGGCCATCCCGATGGTTCCATCTATTGCTAATATTACAGGGCGATGGTTGATTTGATGGGCCCATCGCAGTTGGCCTACGACGAGGAATGTGGATGAGGGTGGCCCTACACCCCGAGAGGAGGTTGGATGAGCCCTGTCAGCACTTGTGCTCGTGTACATGACTCCCACGTGACTGGCGCCTGGTGATAGGTACCATGGTGGTCATGCTGTGCAGCGGGCTGCTCAGACACAGGCTCCACGCTAACTGGTCGGGTAGGGGGTTCTAGCCCGCCTGCCGTGTTCGACCTGCTCAGCTGGCGACGGGTGTACTAAGCGCCAGTGTCGTTACCGACTTGGTGTCCCCTTTTGCGCTGGCCCTTACGCCGCCTCCGCGTGCCTGCGGGTGGTGGGTTACGGGGCAGAGGTAGGGGTGCACAGGGGGCGATCAGAGCTCCGTCTGAAAGAACTAGCCTTGTCAAAGCCCCCCCTCCCCAATTAGTGTACTCAGGCTGGAGCGATGGCACTCAGCTCATCCAAGAAGGGATGATGCGGGGTACCTGCTGGAGGGTTTTCAATGGGGCTTTTGTATTCCATTTGGGGGTGTTAGGGGTCCCGGGATGCTACTAATCTGGTTACCTTGAAAGGTAACGAAGAGGTTGCTCCACTGTGCACAGCTATGGGAGTTGGGGCTATGAGAGTAGCGGGTCCCTTCTTGGAACCACCTTTCCTAAGTTGAACGTCTCCCCTATGAGGCTAGTACTGAGGTAGAACCAGGGTGAATGTCATTTAATCCTCCATTTAGCTCACCCTGTGGGTTATCCGGTTAGGGATGCCATTCCTGATGACCTTGTTCAGTCAGGTACTCGTGGTTGGTTCAGCCCCTATGGGTGGCTCGCTCATGCAGTCCCGGTGCTTTCCTGGCACAGTGTGATATGTACTGGTAAGTTTTGCAGTTGGAGTAGAGCTGCTTTAGAGGCCTCTACTAATTTAAATTGATAATTGAAACTGCTGAGAGCCACCTCTGTTCAAACAGAGGAAGCAGTTTGAAGCTTCCAGAAGCAGGGGGCAGGGCCACACCAGGCCCTTCCCTGAACTGTGACTCATAGGGGCGGAGCCACACTAGCCTTTAAAAGCTCTGAGCTCTTTCAGGGTCAGCCATTTTGACTCTGCATGTGCTCTTAAGCAGAGCTGCTGCTGAGGAGAGCCAAACAAAGGAAGTGAGCACTGGTAAGTTTTGCAGTTGGAGTAGAGCTGCTTTAGAGGCCTCTACTAATTTAAATCGATAATTGAAACTGCTGAGAGCCACCTCTGTTCAAACAGAGGAAGCAGTTTGAAGCTTCCAGAAGCAGGGGGGCAGGGCCACACCAGGCCCTTCCCTGAACTGTGACTCATAGGGGCGGAGCCACACTAGCCTTTAAAAGCTCTGAGCTCTTTCAGGGTCAGCCATTTTGACTCTGCATGTGCTCTTAAGCAGAGCTGCTGCTGAGGAGAGCCAAACAAAGGAAGTGAGCACTGGTAAGTTTTGCAGTTGGAGTAGAGCTGCTTTAGAGGCCCGCGCGCCTAACGGCGCGTGAGATTACAAACTAGGAACATAAGAAGAATATAGTCTTACTAGGTAGAAAGGTAGTAAACGTGTACATTTTTGAGGCCCAGAATACTGCACTTGTTAAAATGGATTCTGAGGCAACAGCTGTAGTTACCTGCAATTCTTGTGCCATGTTTGTGTTCTTGCCAAAGCACATGGAGAACTACACTTGCAGCAAGTGCAAGCTGGTTGCACTACTAGAAGAGAAGGTCCAGCAGCTAGAGGCCCGCATATCTAACCACCAACAAATTAAGGAGCTTGAGCTGTTCTTGGACAGAGCGGAGCAGACTATGCTGGACAAAGAAGAGACAGGGCACAGTTCTGAGGGAGAAGGCCCTTCACTAACTCAGGAGGGAGATGGTTGGAGGAATGTGACTCAAAGGAGGAGAAGAGTAGGGGATCACTCTAAGAGTCTGAAATTACAGAATAAATTTGAGGCTCTTTCCCTTATCACACCTGACGAGGAACACACAGAGGAACAACTGGTTCCACCTGATGATCTCTCCTTCATCACACTTGATGAGATCCAGGAAGATGAACATCAGGAACAAACTGAGGTTCTCTCCCTTAATATGGTTGATGAGGTGCATGTAGATGAACAGATTGCAGGAGAGAGGCTCCTTGTACTAGGCGATTCAATAATTAGAAATACAGAGAAATGGATTTGTGATGCACATGATAACCGTATGGTGACTTGCCTGCCAGGTGCAAAAGTTGCAGTCACAAGAAATCTAGATAGATTGTTAGAGAGAACTGGGAACGAGCCAGTTGTCATGGTACACGTTGGTACTAATGATGTTGGGAAGGCCAAGCGGTCTGTCCTGGAAGCCAAATTTAGGTTGTTAGGAAGAAGATTGAAGTCCCGGACTTCCAAGGTAGCATTTTCAGAAGTGCTGCCTGTCCCTCGCGCAGGACCTACCAGGCAGGCAGAGCTCAGAAGCCTCAATGCGTGGATGAGGCGGTGGTGTCGAGAGGAGGGCTTCAGATTTGTCAGGAACTGGAGAACATTTTGGGACAAGCCAAATCTGTTCAGGAGGGATGGGTTGCATTTAAACCATGATGGGACCAGATTGCTGGCACTCAACATCAAAAAGGCTGCAGAGCAGCTTTTAAACTGATAACTGGGGGAAAGCCGACAGGAGCTGGGCAGCATCCGGTTCGGGAAAGTGTGTACTTGAGTAGTGAGGAGGATGCAAAAATTACTGAGCAGAGCAAGGAGCTAGTCACTAGCATTCTAGCAGAAGGATGCAAGAGGCAGTCTAACAATGCAACTGGACACAAAAGACTGTGTCAGAAATGCATATATAAATGCTTGTATACAAATGCCAGAAGCCTCCGGAACAAAATAGGGGAGCTGGAATACTTAGCAATAGATAAAAATATTGATATTATTGGTATCACTGAAACCTGGTGGACGGATCATAACCAATGGGATACAGTTATCCCAGGCTACAAATTGTACAGGAAGGATAGGAAGGGGCAAACAGGAGGTGGTGTAGCCTTGTATGTCAAAGAAGTGATAAAATCTTATGAATTGGAATATCTAGGTGATTTAGAGTCACCATTAGAAGCTCTGTGGGTAAGAGTACCAGGCCACAAGGATGGTCTAACAGTAGGCATATACTATCGGCCTCCGACCCAAACTCTTGAGGGAGACTGGCAGTTGGAGAATGTTGTAAAGGAGGCATCCAGGAAGGAAAGCCTGGTTATAATGGGGGACTTCAATTACCCTCACATAGACTGGGTGAACTGTTGTTCAGCACATGATAAAGAGATAAAGTTCCTAGATATGCTCAATGATTGTTCCCTGGGACAGATGGTTGAAGACCCAACTAGAGGTACAAGAATCCTTGACTTGATCCTGAGTAATACTCAGGATCTGGTGCAAGATGTTAATGTGACTGATCCAATAGGGAACAGTGACCACAACTCAATTATGTTTAACTTGATCATAGACCGCAAGTCACTGATAAAATCTAACACAGAGACCTTAAATTTTCAAAAAGGAAATTTCCCAAAGATGAGGAAACTAGTAAAAAAGAAACTGAAAGGGAAAATTGAGAGAGTCCAAACACTCCAAGTGGCATGGAGGCTGTTTACAAAAACAATAACAGAGGCCCAATTGGAATGCATACCCAAAAGGAAAAAGGGCACTGCCAGGTCCAAGAGGACTCCAATGTGGCTTACAGGAGTTGTTCGGGAAGTGATCAAGAGCAAGAAAAGCTCATTTAGAAGATGGAAGGCTTGTCCAAATGAGGACAGCAGGCAGAAACATAAATTCTGGCAGAACAAATGCAAGGCAACAATCAGGAAAGCAAAGCAAGACTTTGAGGAGCGTATAGCTAAAAATACTCAGAGGAATAACAAAGACTTCTTTAAGTACATTAGAAGTAAGAACCCAACTAGGAAGGCCATTGGACCATTAGATGACAATGGAAGGCAAGGGGTTATTAAAGAGGAAACAGAGATTGCAGAGAGACTCAATGAATTCTTTGCTTCAGTATTCACTGAAGAAGATAGAGACCACATGCCCAAAACAGAACCTATCTTCGTAGGGAGGGAAACCGAAGAATTAAGCAAGATAGAAATAACCAGGGAGGAGGTCCTTGCATGTCTTGTTAAGCTAAACACTAACAAATCCCCAGGACCAGATGGCATCCATCCACGAGTTCTCAGGGAACTTAAAGATGAAATTGCTGATATCCTAGCCAAAATATATAATCTTTCCCTCAAATCAGGCTTTGTGCCTGATGACTGGAAGGTAGCGAATGTAACACCAATTTTCAAAAAAGGATCCAGGGGTGATCCAGGAAATTACCGGCCTGTCAGTTTGACATGTGTCCCAGGTAAAGTGATGGAAACCATCCTAAAAGATAGAATTAATAGGTACATAGAAGAGGAGGCGCTGCTAAAGGAGAGCCAACATGGCTTTTGCAAGGGCAAATCATGCCTCACTAATCTGTTGGAATTTTTTGAGAGTGTCAACAAGCATGTGGATAAGGGGGATCCAGTTGACATTGTTTATCTGGACTTTCAGAAGGCTTTTGACAAGGTCCCACACCAAAGGCTCTTGAATAAACTTACCAGTCATGGAATAAAGGGACAGGTCTTGTCCTGGATCAGCAACTGGCTAAGGGACAGGAAACAGAGGGTAGCACTAAATGGACACTTCTCCAAGTGGAGGGAAGTAAAGAGTGGGGTCCCCCAAGGTTCAGTACTGGGACCCCTGCTTTTCAACCTCTTCATAAATGATCTAGAGGTAGGAGTAAAAAGCAAGGTAGCCAAATTTGCTGACGACACTAAATTATACAGGGTAGTGAAAACTGTGAGAGATTGTGAAGAGCTCCAGAGGGATCTCTTGACACTGGGGGAGTGGGCAAAACAGTGGCAAATGAGCTTCAACATCAGTAAGTGCAGAGTGATGCATGTTGGGGCAAAAAACCCCAATTACATTTATAAACTGATGGGGTCTGAACTCTCTGCGACAAACCAGGAAAGGGACCTTGGTGTCCTGTTGGACAGCTCAATGAAGGTGTCAACCCAGTGTGCCTCAGCAGTGAAAAAAGCAAACTCAATGTTAGGGATCATTAGGAAGGGTATAGAAAATAAGTCAGCAAGTGTCATTTTGCCTCTTTATAAATCTATGGTGAGGCCCCATCTGGAATACTGTGTACAGTTCTGGTCGCCATACCTCCAGAAGGATATTATGGAGTTGGAGAAAGTACAGAGGAGGGCAACCAGAATGATTAGGGGACTGGAACACCTTCCTTACCATCTGAGGCTGCAACGGTTGGGCCTTTTCACTCTTGAACGACGGCGTCTAAGAGGTGACCTGATTGAAGTTTATAAAATCATGCACGGTGTGGACAAAGTGGATAAGGAAAAACTGTTTTCCCTATCGCACAACACTAGAACTAGGGGACACTCCATGAAACTTTTGGGTACTAGTTCTCAAACAAATAAGAGAAAGTACTTTTTCACCCAGAGGATTACTGGTCTATGGAACTCCCTGCCAGAAGAAGTGGTGACAGCTGTCAGTCTTGACAGCTTTAAGAAAGGATTAGACAAGTTCATGGAGGACAAGGCTATCAATGGCTATAATTATGGATACTTAAGGACAACCTCCGGGTTGGAGAGATAGGCAGGATATCTCTCAATATCATTTCCAGGGAATCCTAATCAGGTGAAGGCATCTGCTTGGGAATACCCTGAAGGAAATGGTGAGCCACTGTGTGAGACAGAATGCTGGACTGGATGGGCTGTGGCCTGTTCCAGCAAGGCTGTTCTTATGTTCTTATGTTCTTATGTACTCAGCTTTCAGATTACTGCCAGTGCACCCAATGGATTTAGAGCTATTGGGTTTTTAGGTTCCAAGGTGAATTTTACTTCGATAAGTCCAACCCCTTCTGACTGAGTTAATTCATGTTCAGCATTCGAACAATTCGGGACTTTCATTCAGTGGGCCTTTGCTCGCAGGTCAGGGTCTCGGTCTCTAGCCCATTACCTCGACGACTTTTGGTTCGGGGGTGAATGGGGCTTGGACACGTGCACGCGTCTCCTCACTACATTTCAGACACTCAGGTGGGAACTGGGTGTCCCCTTGGCACCTGAAAAGACCGAGGGCCCAGCTACTAAGCTCACATTTCTAAATCGACTCTGTCGCACGGGCATCCGGGTTACCCATGAATAAGGTGGCTCGGATCTCCACGGCGATTTTGGCATTGATTGCCAAACATAAAGTGTTCCCTTGTGAACTGCCATTACTTCATGGCCACCTTAATTTTGCCTGCAGGGTGGTTCCACCCGGCAGAGCATTGGCCAGACGCCTGTGTGACGCCATGGCTGGCCTGTTAAAACGTCAACACAGGGTCCGGCTGATCAGGGGCATACGAGTGGACCTTCCGGTCTGGCTCAAATTACTCCTGGGTTTTAACGGGGTCTCTTCCTGGAGATCAGACCTGATGGTCTGCCCTAGATTTCAAGTACGGTCGGATGCCTCCGGCTCCCTGACTTATGGGGGTTTACTCTGGGGGTAGGTGGACTTACGGCCGATGGCAGCACCCATGGCTTGGCACGGATCGCCTCCGCGATCTTACCTTCCTTGAGTTTCTTCCCATTTTGGGGAGCACTGATGCTATGGGGCGATGAGTGGGCCTACTCAGTGGTCCATTTTCGGTGTGATAATGCGGCAGTGGTGCACATTGTCAACACCCAGACATGCAAATCCCCCAGGGTCATGACATTAGTTTGTTTATTCTTTTTGAGAAGCCTACGCCTAAATGTGCTGTTCTGGGCCAGACATGTTCCAGGTATTAATAACGACATTGCTGCTGCTTTATCCCGCCTGCAGATCCCCCGGTTCCGTGCCTTATTCCGGAAGCAGATGAATTCCACCCGCCGCCCGGACACGCGTCACCCCAGTTCCCAGAGTTTTTGACCCACCTTGCACGAGGCTGGCATTACTTATGTTCGGATAGGTGTGAAGTGGCTCTTGGTCACGCAGCTACCACGGTAGCCTTTTTGGAGCGCTCCGCATCAGTGAGTGGGTGCCAGAGTTGGTACCATCTGTGTAAGGCGGATGTGTCTCGTAGGGCACTGGAACTCGACGATGTCTCTGTCACACATGAGTGGGCTCAAGTGGGGATACGGTCCTCACAGTTTGTTCAGCACGGCGTAGGCAGTGGAGTCAGACTGCTACGAAGTTTTATTGGAGACATCTGTCTGGTTGGTGCCCTACATGAATTTTCGACAGTGCCTGCTGCGCGCCCCAGCCTGTTTTTCTGCCACCAGGATAGGTCTACCCTTGTTGAAGTAATGTTACTGAGGATAACCGGTGCCGCGCTTCGCGGTGTGGGGGCCCGTTTTGGCACCCATTTATTTAGGATAGGTGTCGCAATGATCGCGGCTACATTTGGAGTACTCGGAGGCGGACATGCGTGTATGCGCAATTTCTTATATGTACGTGCCCTCACTGTATGAGTACCTAGTTATGTCCAGTGGCAGTGGGGCTGGTGGGCTGCAGCTATGTACACTGGGCAGCAGTATACGCTGCGGCAACAGAGAGTGGACCCCGACTTGGGCTGTGTGCATCTGCACGTATGCGATGGTATGGTATGCGCGGCACAAGGGGGCGGGAACTGTTGCCATTCCTGATGTCCGTCGGGGATGCTGGACCGCCCGATGTTCTTAATAGGCACCTCGGCGGCAACGATCTTATACGGATCACTGCTGTTACTAAACTGTCGAGGGGCTGTGACCTGGCGTTTTATATCATGTATGGCTTACACACGGTCGCTATGGTCTAACATCGTGCCGAGATACCAATTTAGGGGAGACGTGGATTTCCATGGTTCGGACTGTTCCGGCAGTCAGTGGACAGGGCTGTTGCTCAGTCCCTTGCTGAGCATGGCTGGGAGACAGCCATTGGACACCTGAGGATAGGCTTACAAAAATTTTGACGGTAGGCAGGGGAAGGGGTCCACCTGTCGGCTGGAGGTATGTACCTTGTTCTGGGTGTGGTGCAAGCAGGCCTGGCGACTGAGCTGACGGTCTTGGGGGGGGCGGTGAGTCATAATGGACGCCTCCCCGTGTGGCGGGTAGCACTGGTAAGGTAAATATTTATGACCCATAGGTATCCGGCAGTTTCGCAATTGACTGGCCAACACTTAGACAGGTACAGGTGTAATAACGTTGAC
This sequence comes from Bradypodion pumilum, assembly GCA_035047305.1. Lineage (NCBI taxonomy): Eukaryota > Metazoa > Chordata > Lepidosauria > Squamata > Chamaeleonidae > Bradypodion > Bradypodion pumilum. Next base: position 99,478,945 of record JAWDJD010000001.1, read on the forward strand.
CGGTCAACGACGAACCAGGCAAGGGGTGATGGCAGGAGCTTTTCAGCATGCATCACCCTGTGATTTGACGGATACACGTCAGAGGGTGGGGTCAGTAGATAGTTTATTGACTCCGGTCAACAATTTGTTTCTGTCAACAAACAAATTGATACAAATGGATACATTGTAGCCAATTGCCATTGGCAATTTTGGGAGGAACCTTACCAGTGTTACTGCGGCCTGCTTGCCTTAAGAATTATAATTGGATGAGTACCAATTGAAAGTTATAATTTGGACCAGGGCATTATTCAATAAAAGTGGCCCAATGCCTTTATCCATATACCAGTGTCTGAGTCTTTCTTTGGGGGGTGCGCCTGCAAAGAAAGAACATTCTTTATCTGAGGGAAATGTTCTTCATTTTTCTCTTCTGCCCAGGGGAACAGTGGGGAACAGTGGGTTTGGAGCAAGCTGTGCTCTACTCTAGAGCCCAATCACTCAGAGGAGACCACGCGGCATTCTTAAAACATAAGAACAGCCTTGCTGGAACAGGCCACAGCCCATCCAGTCCAGCATTCTGTCTCACACAGTGGCTCACCATTTGCTTCAGGGTATTATTCCCAAGCAGATGCCTTCACCTGCTTAGGATTACCTGGAAATGGCATTGAGAGATATCCTGCCTATCTCTCCAACCCGGAGGTTGTTCTTAGGTATCCACAATTATAGCCATTGATACCCTTGTCCTCCATGAACTTGTCTAATCCTTTCTTGAAGCTGTCAAGACTGACAGCTGTCACCACTTCTTCTGGCAGGGAGTTCCATAGACCAGTGATCCTCTGGGTGAAAAAGTACTTTCTCTTATTTGTTTGAGAACTAGCACCCAAAAGTTTCATGGAGTGCCCCCTAGTTCTAGTGTTATGCGATAGGGAAAACAGTTTTTCCTTATCTACTTTGTCCACACAGTGCATGATTTTATAAACTTCAATCAGGTCACCTCTTAGACGCCGTCGTTCAAGATTGAAGAGGCCCAACCGTTGCAGCCTCAGATGGTAAGGAAGGTGTTCCAGTCCCCTAATCATTCTGGTTGCCCTCCTCTGCACTTTTTCCAGCTCCATAATATCCTTCTGGAGGTATGGCGACCAGAACTGTACACAGTATTCCAGATGGGGCCTCACCGTAGTTTTATAAAGAGGCAGAATGACACTTGCTGACTTATTTTCTATACCCTTCCTAATGCATTGAGTTTGCTTTTTTCACTGCTGAGGCACACTGGGTTGACACCTTCATTGAGTTGTCCACCAGGACACCAAGGTCCCTTTCCTGGTTTGTCGCAGAGAGTTCAGACCCCATCAGTTTATAAATATAATTGGTTTTTTTTGCTCCAACATGCATCACTCTGCACTTACTAATGCTGAAGCTCATTTGCCACTGCTTTGCCCACTCCCCCAGTGTCAAGAGATCCCTCTGGAGCTCCTCACAATCTCTCAGTTTTCACTAGCCTGTATAATTTAGTGTCGTCAGCAAATTTGGCTACCTTGCTATTTACTCCTACTTCTAGATTATTTATGAAGAGGTTGAAAAGCAGGGGATCCAGTACTGAACCTTGGGGCACCCCACTCTTTACTTCCCTCCACTTGGAGAAGTGTCCATTTAGTGCTACCCTCTGTTTCCTGTCCCTTAGCCAGTTGCTGATCCAGGACAAGACCTGTCCCTTTATTCCATGACTGGTAAGTTTTTCAAGAGCCTTTGGTGCGGGGCCTTGTCAAAAGCCTTCTGAAAGTCCAGATAAACAATGTCAACTGGATCCCCCTTATTCACATGCTTGTTGACACTCTCAAAAAATTCCAACAGATCAGTGAGGCATGAATTGCCCTTGCAAAAGCCATGTTGGCTCTCCTTTAGCAGCGCCTTCTCTTCTATGTGCCTATTAATCCTATCTTTTTGGATGGTTTCCATCACTTTACCTGGGACACATGTCAAACTGTCAGGTTGGTAATTTCCTGGATCACCTCTGGATCCTTTTTTGAAAATTGGTGTTATATTCACTACCTTCCAGTCATCAGGCACAAACCCTGATTTGAGGGAAATATTATATATTTTGGCTAGGAGATCAGCAATTTCATCTTTAAGTTCTCTGAGAACTCGTGGATGGATGCCATCTGGTCCTGGTGATTTGTTAGCATTTAGTTTAACAAGACATGCAAGGACCTCCTCCCTGGTTATTTCTATCTGGTTTAATTCTTCGGTTTCCCTCCCTACAAAGATAGGCTCTGTTTTGGGCATGTGGTCTCTGTCTTCTTCAGTGAATACTAAAGCAAAGAATTCATTGAGTCTCTCTGCAATCTCTGTTTCCTCTTTAATAACCCCTTGCCTTCCATTGTCATCTAATGGTCCAATGGCCTTCCTAGTTGGGTTCTTACTTTTAATGTACTTAAAGAAGTCTTTGTTATTTCTCTGAGTATTTTTAGCTATATGCTCCTCAAAGTCTTGTTTTGCTTTCCTGATTGTTGCCTTGCATTTGTTCTGCCAGAATTTATGTTTCTGCTTGCTGTCCTCATTCGGACAAGCCTTCCATCTTCTAAATGAGCATTTCCTGCTTTTGATCACTTCCCAAACAGCTCCTGTAAGCCACATTCTTATAGGCCTTACCTTCATTGCCAGGGACTGTGGTGGCTCAGTGGTTAAGAAGCTTGCCTTGTTAGCTGGAAAGCCAGCAAGTTGGCAGATCGAGACCCGGTACTGCAAGAAATCACAAGTAGATAAATAGAAACCACATTGGTGGGGACATGAAAGAAGCCTCATTCTGGCATCCCCTGAGCAGAGATTTTCCATCAAAAATTCTTTCAACCCAGAATAATTTCTGACACGAAATTATTATTATTATTACCTTCACTGCCTCTTTTATCTCTCCTGTTGCTTAGTGCAGAGACAAAGGGAAATTGTTGCATGTTTAGTTGCATGCTTTATCTCATATGGGAATGGGCATGCAATGTGGAGTTTGCTAGAGCTGGTTACATTTTTTTAAAAAGAATAAAAACAAGTAAAACAAAATGTAATTATGGAATCATAAAATCAGGTAAATCCAACCTCACTGCAAAAATCAAGTAAATTCATTAAAACCATTACACTCAACAAATAATACAGTTAAACACATGTGTGTGATTTTGTACATTAATCAAACAAATCCTCCAACTATGGGAGCAGACCTGTGTTTTGCACATGGATCTGTAACAGACTATGGTCACTAGTGTTGTTCTTCTTTCTTCTCTTTCTCCAAAGCAAAGCAAAGCAATCATATATATATATCGCCCCAAAGTGCACTCTCTGGGCAGTTCACAAGTTAATTAGTATTCCCCCCTACATGCTGGGTACTCATTTTACCGACCTTGGAAGGATCAAAGGCTGAGACAACCTTGACCCCTGGTCAGGATAGAACTCACAACCTTTTGGTTGCAGGACAGCAGTTTATCCACTGCGCCACCAGGGCTCCTTGGGCTCCAGTTTTACTACCATTTTTCTAATGTATAGGAAAAGTTCATCACATTGAGTCCCAAACACTCACCGTTTACCAGTTCTTTTCTCATTTGTGGTCCACTTGACATTAAGGCATAAAAGGATTTAATCACAGCTATATGACCACTATAACTTTTTATCAAGAGAAAAATATATGCCAGCATTCATTACCCCCTGTTTTGAAAGCACACCTCCTCACTATAAGGTGAATTTACTTTGCCCTTTTCATTTATTATTTTTTCACAGGTTTACCTGTAGGAATAAAAACAGGTACTCAATCTGTTTTGTTGTAACTCTTGGAATAAATGAAGTTGCGCCCCTTATCCATTCTTTAAAAGATCTAAGGACTCTTGCTGCAAAACTACAGAAATCTGAACTTCCTCCTAGGCCTGATACAATTTGTCAAAAGGCACTATATATATCAAAATGCAGTTATTTAATTTATGAGGTACGGGTATCAAATAACCTGTATAAAATTTTATGTTATATATCAGGATGATGAATCAAGATTGAAGTATGTCTGGGGAAGTTCCAAATAAATTGACTTCAGAGTTTTCTCTCAGGCTACCATGTGTTTAAATGTTATTGGTTTAACGTTGTGAAATAATTCTTTGGGGAAAGCACAACTGTAATAACTGTATCTAGCTTTCATACCATGCTGCATTTCAGTTTGAAACAAAAGGGCAGAATTCTTTAAAACCTACTCTCTGCACAACACTGGGACATTTGAATTGGACTTGCCAAGCAAAAACAGGCTTGGTGGGTTTAATCAAAAAGTCATTTCTCAGAGGGACTTGGAATTTACAGTGGTGACCTCAGCAAACTTATGAAGCACTGCAGAAGTGAGAAGAATGATGCCCACATATTGATGTGCCTCTTTTCCTCCTGGTATGCACTAGTTTGTGAAGAATGAAAGGTTTTAACCTCTGCTTGGCAAGGGTAATGTGGGCAGAGTCAGATTAACAGGCATTTTCTTCTTCCTCTTAAGTAATCAGTTTGCTAGTTTTATGCCTTTCTGGTCTGAGATCGTCCTGAGCATCACAGTTGTGCTTTGTGGAGACAAAGCAGACCAGGTAGGTGTTCAATCTGCCTGCATCCATAAAATATGCAAGGAATAGGCAACCTCTCCAGATGGCAGCTTCTAGCAAAGCTTCTAGAGCAGTCCCATTGATGGCAGACAAGCTACTTGATAAAACCAGAGTAAGAAATCAAACCAAACTAAGGTTTATGGACAGTGTGTGTCTTTCACTCTTCCAGAGCCCAAATAGTATCTTCTTCTCTTTTTTTGCTTGAAGAGATTGGAGCATATATACAAAGAGATCTGCTGCCAATTTTCCTGGCAGACTCACTGGCAATACTTTTGTTTAGTCACAGTTTATTTGGAAGCCTGACAGCTGACAGAATACAAATACACTCAGGGAAATGCATTTATAAGTATTTCCTTGCATCATAAATTGTCAAGAATGGTCACAGGAGTTGAAACCATTAAGGTCACCACACCTGAGGGTAGCATACCTGGCCCAGAGCTCAGAAGTAAAAAATTACAAATAGGGTATCTAACTCTAATTACTTTTGGAAGGGAAGGATGGTGTGACCAAGCTACATTTCAAAGGCATTGTAATGAGTGGGAACAAAATTGAAATGTTGGTGCAGTAAGCAACATTTTCCAGTTGCTTTTCAAAGTTACTTTTAAAAGGCATTTTACAGGGAAGTTGATTAGAATTTTTCATGTTATACATTGTTTTTTTATCAGTCCTAAGACATACTTTAAGTAATGGAGTAGGTAGCATAACACGTTACTTTTGAAACACTGTTACAAATATCAATGACAAATCACTTGTCAAAAATTATAAAGTAACGGGAGCAAACTGCAGTGAAAATAGCTTTCTGCATTCTGATTTGGTCAAGGATACATGAGATGGATATAGAGGAGAGGAAGGTCTTGTCCTGTTGACTAGCTTTCCACAACAGTAAGATTTATTATTCTGAAAGTTGTGTCAAGTCTACTGGCACGGTAATTTATGCTAGCAGGCACGGTGGGAGCTGACCAACTGCTGATCCATTTAGTCATTGAGGGGACTTGCTATCAGAGCAAGAAAGGAAACTTGCCAACAATCTCATATTATCACTTTTCCTTTGTCACACAAGGACTCAAAGCCTGTAAAAGTAATTTCTTTTGGACTTCAACTCCCAGAATCCCCCAACACACACACACGAGATTAAAAATTAAGCTTCATTTAATTCAACGAAATTTATTTTTCTAATTATCACTGTTGGATATGTAGAAAGAGAAGCCCAAATAAAAAATAATGTAGGGGAAGCATATTATATAGGCACGTTTCAAATCTCAAAGATCCTGCCCACATGATGCTTTCTCTTTACTACTTTCTTATTTTTATAATTTTTATTAATTTTTTAAACTTAACATATACAAAAAAGTAACTGAAAAATTAAATATAAGAGTACATGAAAAAAAATAAAAACAATAAGAGCAATTATAAAAGGTAAATACATTAAAAAGCAAAATACAATACAGCACAATTCTAGTGCCATTGCTTATCTTACCCACCCTTTTTACCTGATTCTATTTTTATAACCTTCATAATTCATCATTAAAATGCTTTTTGTACATATATGTACACCAATTATAACTACATTAAATTACTCACATATATCGGTAACTATGTTTCTTTTAACCCCAACATTCTATTTTGTGTAAGATAAGCTTATCACCAGTCCTATTTACTACTTTCTTCAGTGAATCTGTCTTAGCCTATTTCTCCATTCTGACTGAGTTCCAAACATTAAGACAAAATACACACATGCAGCCCAGGTTTAAACAAATATGTATTGGTTTGCACGGCAAATGGCTCTAGTTCAGATAAAGTTAATTGTATTTATCTCATTATTTATTTATCTGATTTATAGCCTACCCTTCTCCCAGAAATTGGGATGTAAGCTAGCTTAAAGTGATGAGAAAGCTATTGCTCATGTACCCAAGCAAAAGTGTAACTACATAAATCTCACAGTGCTGAACTGCACTAGTTATTGTTAGTTTTTCAGTGAGAGTTGTAGCAGTCTGAGGTGTGATGAGTCCAAGAAAGAAGACTATTCACCAGGCTTGGTTAAATCCAACTGGTATATTAACATTTGCAATCCAAGTAAATAAACATTACATTCAGCATTGCTCAGCTCTGCTCTGCTCTTTTCTGTAGCTTCTGTGCAGTCTGTGCTTCTGCTCTGCTAGCTCTGCAAAACAATCTTTGCAAGCAACTTCTATTTATATAGGAAGCAAACACTTAAGGTTACAATGTATCTTATTAACTGTCAATCACAGCAGAGCTGAGCTAGATGATTGCTTGCACCTGTTCCTTGTTAACTGACCTTAGCCTGACCTTATTATTTCTGCATTTTGCCTTACTAACTATAAGCATATTATTGACAGTTATGAGTTGCCTTTCATATTCTTCCGATTCAGTTCCTAACATAGGTCATTCCCCAAGTCAACCAAAGCTGTTTCTGTCAATAGAGATCTTAAACCCACCACCTTACTCAGGCAAGTTGGAATTGCGTGTTTTGTAAAGAGACATTCACTGCTCTTCTGCTCACACAACCAGTCCTTCTCTCAAGCCATTCTTATGAGCCAGGAAGACAAGATTATAGCACACATACAGTGAGCCTCACCCATTTATTTATTTATTTTATTTATTGTTAAAACTTTATACCGCCCACTCAGCCAAAGCCGACTCCGGGCGGTTCACAACAGTGGGTAAAAACAGATAAAAACAAATAAAACAGATAAAAACCAGCAATAAGAACCCACCCTTAAAAAGAGAGGGGTGTAAGAACTGAAGAAACCGTGGGGCACCCATCCAAAGACCTTGTCTGCATTCTCAGAATATAGAAAATAAAAAGTGTGCATTAATATTGGACTAGCAGGGGCCAAAAGTTATCAACATTAAGCAAAGCAATCACACTTATATACCACCCCATACCACTTAGTGCACTCTTTGGGTGGTTCACAGATTAATTAGAATTTTGCCTCTAACATGCTGGGGAATCATTTTACTGACCATGGAAGGGTGGAAGGCTGAGTCAAGTTGATTCCTGGTCAGGATTGAACTCAGAACCTTTTGGTTGCAGTACAGCATTGTAACCACTGCACCACATTAATATTTAAATTAGAACAAATCTGAGCAATTTTATCTGCAAAGTGTCTTGCAAATTGATAACAGTGAACTGTCAAATAGTCTATGGTTTCAAATGGATCAGGGCACAACAAGCTAGTAACACAACATAGGCCTTCTTATGAGCTGAAACCCATCTTCAGCCACAGTTATTCTGAATTTTCCAACACTGTTGCTCTAATTGCCATCTCCCTCAGTTCACTGGAGGCTATCATGGTTGTAGCCAGCTGGATAGCTCAGTTGTTTATGTACCTGGTTTTGGAGCAGAGGTTGGAAAGTTGTTTCCTCAGTGTGTCTCCAGGAAGAAGAGCCAGCTTAGTTAGCCACAGGCAAGCTGCACAGTCCCAAGAAACCCCCAGAAGAATGGAATTGTAAACCACTTCTGAATATTCTCTACTTAGAAAAACCTAGAAACTATTCCCATAAATTGGGATCAACCTTATGACATACTGTTGTTAGCTTGGTTGTACTCCGGGTGTGAATTGTGGACACCTCAGGACTGTGCATGATCCTGCCAATTTCTCCATTCCACATATTGACTGAGGGTTTGTCAAAATTATCTACTGAAGGTTCTGGAAGTTCTCTAAAAGCAGTGAGAAAAGCTTCGGGGTCCACCATTGTACCTTTCTGCTCAATCTGTATTAATCAAGCAAAAATGCAATGGTAAAGCAGTGTTGAAATCCAACTCCCAAAAAAACTGCTTGTGGCTATGTGTTGTTCAAGTTCATATCATTTTATTCTTATTCAAGTTCATATCATATTATTTTCAAATAATCCAAATTCAACCTTGTTTGTTCATGTCAATAATCTTGTTCATTTCACAGACAAAATAAATCTCCTCAATTTATCAGTAGCAAACAATATCAGTTCATTCTATAAGGAAGTCTTCAGTATGTCCAAATGTATATTCAGTCTCTTTGTAAATCTTTTTATAAGCCAGGTTATTAATTTCCAAAATCTAACTGGTTTAAAGATTTTTCGATTTTTTCTTCCTCAGGAAAATATCTCTGTATAAAATACAAATCATAATGTCTTTTAGTATTTTCAACTAGCATGCATCCATCATAAAAACTTTACAATATCCTCTAGTTACATAGTATTCCTTACCTATCTTCGCGTTCTGAATGGCCTCTAACGTAATTATTTTAGTGCCAGAACGTTAAAAATCCATTTAACCTTGTTGTTCATATACTCTGTGAAACCTAATCTTAAACACCTGTACTCCCCATTCTCTATTACGTCCTCATCCTGTTAATAACGACAACTGGGTAAATTGCAGACTAACTCATATTCTTAGCACCCCCTGTTGAAAGTATACTCTGAAGTGACCCATTCTATAAAAAAAACTTCTATAATCTATCTCTTGGTTCAAACCCTTCAGTGAAAGAGTCTAGAATCTGTGTATATAAAATGATTCTCTCTGGAGGAGTAAACGACCTTAATCTATTCTGTTATATTGTTCTGCTTTAACAGTTTCAATGACCACAAATCTGAAATCATTGTCTGAGTGATTTTTCCCGATATAATGCTGCACGAGGGGTGCAAACAAATTGCGATTCCTAATTCTACTTCTATGTTCCACTAACCTATTTCTGATTGGTCTAGAAGTCTTCCCCACATAGAACAGACCACACCCACATATCCATAGATACACGCAGGATGCTGTTTTACAATTAGAAAACGTACGCAAAGTATGGGTTATTCCTATATGTGAAATCCTAACCTCCTTTGTTTCCCGTGAAAATTTGCAGTAAGAGCAATCCTGACATTTGTAATGCCCCACAATTAGATCTGTCGAGGGAGTCCTGGCTAAACTGTCACTACGTGTCACGATGTTGCCTACTGTTCGTGTCTTCCTAAAACCTATTGTTGGATATTGCTCACAGCCTGGAATGTCAGTTATTAGATGCCAATGTTTCCTAATTATATTTTTAATGTTATTCACCAATAGCGTATACTCAATTGACCAAAAGATCTTTCTATTCTCCTCTGGCTTTTTCTATCAAAAAAAAAATCTACTTTCCATCTTGCTTGTTTAACCACATCTTCAGGATAACCCCTAATCATCAATTTATTTTGTATATCGACAGCAGCTGTTACAAAATCTGCATTAAGTGTAGAGTTCCTTTTAGCTCTTGCTAGCAAGCTAAATGGTATCTTTCTTCTTAAAGGTCCTGGATGAAATTTAATTTAATTTAATTTAATAGTCATATTTATATATGCCGCCCACTCAGGCAGAACCCGACTCAGGGCGTCATTACAACAAGTTCTAAAAACACATAAAAACACTTTAAAAGACCCATATCCCACCCACTTTAAAAGACCCACATCCCACCCACCCATCCCACCCACTATAAAAAGAAGAAGAGAGAGTTCTTAATTGTTTACATAAGCCAGCAGGCGGGGACCGTGTTCCCTTTCAGGCCCCACACCTGCCCTGCCAGCCAGGTCTTCAATCCTTTCCTGAAGGGCAGCAATTCTCTTTGAAGCCTTAGATCTGTTGGCAGGAGGTTCCAGAGGGTTGGTGCGGACACAGAGAAGGCCCTCCTTCGGGTGCTGGATAGATGTGCACCCCTAGCTGATGGCACTATTAGAAAGCCTCTCCGGTCCGCTCTGGTTGGACGGGCAGACACTCTTGGGACGATGCGGTCTCTAAGCTATCCTGACCCACTGCCATATAGGGCTTTAAAGGTCAAAACCAGCACCTTGAATTGCACCCGGAGACAAACTGGTAACCAGTGCAGCTCCCGAAGTAGTGGTGAGGCGCGGGCATATTGTCCGCATCCCATCACCACCCGGGCTGCTGCATTCTGGACCAGCTGCAGCCTCTGAATGATTGTCAAGGGCAGCCCCATGTAGAGCGCATTACAATAATATAGTCGGGAAGTGACCAGAGCGTGGGTGACCATATGCAAGGAGCCCCAGTCCAGGAGCCTGTGCAACTGGCGAATCACCCGAAGTTGGGCAAAAGCCCTCCTGGCCACAGCCTCTACCTGTTCCACTAGCAGCAGCCGCGAGTCCAGAAGGACCCCCAAGTTGCGCACTGGGTCTGTCTGGGGCAAAACAGCCCCATCCAGTATCAAAGATGGTAGCTCCCTGGATAACACGGGGCCCCTTATCCACAGCCACTCTGTCTTGCTGGGATTCAGCCGAAGCCCATTGGCCCCCATCCAGACCCCAACGGCCTCCAGGCATCCGGATAGGATTTCAACAGCATCACTGCGGTCCCCACGGGCCGAGATGTACAACTGGGTGTCATCCGCGTACTGATGGTACCGCACCCCGTGGGAACGAATGATCTCACCCAGTGGCTTCATGTAGATGTTAAATAGGAGAGGAGAGAGCACCGGGCCCTGAGGCATCCCATACTTGAGGAGCCTAGGGCTGGACCTCTCACTCTCTAACCACACTGACTGGGTACGGCCCTCCAGAAAAGAGGAAAACCAGGACAACACAGTGCCTTGGATCCCCAGTCATTTGAGCCATTCCAGAAGGATACCATGGTCGACGGTATCGAAGGCCGCTGAGAGGTCAAGAAGAGCAAGGATGGATGGATAACCCCCGTTCCGCTCCCGCCATAGATCATCCATCAGTGCGACCAATGCCGTCTCCGTACCATACCCAGGCCTGAATCCTGATTGAAAGGGGTCTAGATAATCTGCTTCCTCCAGGACACTCTGCAGCTGGCGTGCCACCGCCTTCTCCAAAACCTTACCCAGAAAGGGCTGGTTGGAAACCTGATGTGTATTCTAAGTATGCATTGCGGTCTGTAGGTTTATTATATAACCGCATATTGATTCTCCTATCACTGTTTATAAAGACCAACAAATCCAAAAATGGAAGAGCCCCTCTATCTGATTGTAAAGTAATTTTTAAATGTTGATTACGTCCCCCCAACCATGAAACAAAATCTGAAACTATATCAAAATCACTCACTACAAAAAATAGGTCATCTATAAACCTCCTATATACAACTATATATTTATAGAACGGGTTCACTGTAGGATTTAAAATGGTGTCAATCTCGAACTCTGACATGAATAAATTTTTCACAGATGGCGCTATTGGACTGCCCATAGCGACTCCACTAATTTGCAAATAGAAATCCCTTTCAAATCTAAAGAAATTTTTCTCAAGACATAAGTCCAATAAATCCACCAGGAAGTGAGTCGGTGGCTTTTGTATAGTTCTATTTTCCAAGACCTTCTCCACTACCCTCCTAGCTTCTTTGACAGGTATATTTGAGTAAAGAGACTCTACATCTAAAGTAATTAGGCCCCCTCGTTCCGGTACTCTCATACCCTCTACTTGTTTTATAAAGTCCGTGGAATCACGGATGTATGATGGTGTCAATTTCGAATATTGATTAATATGATTATCCAAAAATTTTGCTATGGGCTCTAAAATTGAATTTATGCCAGCCACAATAGGTCTTCCACGTGGAATCTGTCCAGGCAGCCTAGGTTTATGAATTTTTGGAAGAATATGGAATAATGGTACCTTTGGATGCATATTATACAAATAATCAAAAGATTTTTTTTGAAATATAATTCAATACTATCCCCTCATACAACACAGTCTGTATTACTTTTAAATAATGCGTGGTGGGGTCTCCAGCCAGTTTTCGGTAATAATTGCTGTCATTTAATTGTCTCAAGACCTCTGCCCTGTAATCCTTTTTATCCAAAATGACAATTCCCCCACCCTTATCTGCCTGTTTGATAATGATTGTGTCATCCTTACCCAAATTCTCCAAGATCAATCTATCTTCCCTGGTTAGGTTATGTTGTATGCCCCTCCCCTGCTTCTCTAGATTCTCTATGTCCTTCAAAATGAGTCTATAGAATACCTCTATATTAGGTTCTATAATATTAGGACAGAAAGTAGAGGAAGCAGTGAACTATCTGTATTAATAATCTGTATTAATAACAACAACAGCAGCAACAGCAACAATAGCAGCAGCAGCAGCAGCAGCAGCAGCAGCAGCAGCAGCAGCAGCAGCAGCAGCAGCAGCAACAACAACAACAGGAAGGAAAGCATAGGTTGAATGACTACATTAGGGAAAATGAAGAGCCTATGCTTCAGGAAGTGAACAAAGGAGGACTTAAAAAGAAAGTTGAATATAGAAAGGAAGGGATAGAAAGTTGAGCTGCAAACTGGAAAAACATGCCTGTGCATGGTCAATGTTTGAAAAACATAGAAGGCAAGGCTGACCCAAAGCTAACATGGGAGTGGTTAAGAGCAGGAGTTTTGAAGAAGGAAATGGAAGGATTTATCTTGGCAGCTCAGGAACAAGTTTTACAACAAATTGCACGAAGACATAAATACAGTAGGTATCCAACAATAGCAAATGCCGGTTTTGTAATGAAAAGGATGAAGCAGTAGATCATTTGATCAGCAGATGCAGCAAAATTTCACAGCCAGATTATTTGCAACACCATGACAGGGTTGCAAAAATTATCCATTAGAAACTTTGCCAGAAGTTTGGATTTGAATGTAGTAAAAATAATTGGAAACATCAAGTAGAGAAAGTTTTAGAAAATGAGAGAGTCAAGATCCTGTGGGACTTTCAAATTCAAACAGATAGACATATGCCTCACAACACACCTGGTATAACTGTTGTGGAAGAGAAGAAGGTCCTGTTTATTGATGTTGCTATACCAGGAGATGCACCAATTGAAGACAAGCAAATGGAGCAAATCACAAAAAAATCTTGATTTGCAAATTGAAGTTGAGCATCTATGGAATAAGCAATCTGTTGTTGTACCCATAATGATTAGAGCCTTTGGAGCAATACCCAAAGGACCCCCCAGATATTTGGAAATTTTGGACTTATCGGGCTTGAACATCATAACTCTCCAAAAAAAACAACTCTACTAGGAACTGCATATATACTCAGATGTTCGTAGGTCCTTGGTTAGGGGTTGAACTGTTACTTTTATTCCAGCCCTCAACTGTGAATCAAATGGTTGATTTGTATCCAATAATAATAATAATAATAATAATAATAATAATAATAATAATAATAATAATAATAATAATAATAATAATAATAATAATAATAATAATAATAATAATAATAATAATAATATGGCTGCTTCTACCCCTTCAATAGATACATGAAACAACCATCTGCTCCCACTATGTTTGTGCAATGATAGTGGAAACTCAGTTGTACATTCTGAACTCAGCCTCTTCCTCATCATTTTCTTCTTAACCTTTAACACTGAAACCCCAGGCAGGCAAACATATGTGGTGTATAAAATGTATTTTTAGCATGAAAAGTAGCCCCAACAGTTAAAATTGGATGAAGTTACAAATAACAGAACATAGATCATGAACGTTAATTTTCTGATATAATACTACTTTTGTTCTTTTTTAAAACTTCTGTTCAGTCTAGACACTTATACCCTTGATCTAATGTTTTGCCTCATAACAGCTGCTGTCTATGAGCCATGGAAATATTTCTGGCATTCCCCTAAAACACAGCCATAAAAATTATCTTGATGTATCATCCCATTAGAATTTAGATGAACTCAGACCACTTTAGTTTCATCAGCATAAAACTGCTTTTAATCTTGCTTCTTGTTTCAGGTTAGTAGAAAATGGTAGGATTAGTTCTGAACCTCTGGATAATCTATAGCCAATTCTTTGGCATAATATTCATCAAGATGGATGATTGCATTGCTTGCTCATCTGGTAGTATATCCATTTGTTGTTATGTGCTGTCAAGTTCCTTCTGACTCATAGATACCCTGTTAATGACCTCTGAAACATCCTATCATTAACAGCCCTGCTCAGATCTTGAAAACTGAAGGTCATGACTCTTTCTTTATCCAGCCCCTCTCATTAAAGCTTTTCCTAGTGCCTTCAACTTTTCTCAGCATTACTACCTTTTCCAGTGAGTCATATCTTCTCATTATACATCTGAAGTACAATAATCTCCCTTTAATCATTTTAACCTCTTGTGTCAGTTTAAGCTGTTTTGAGCTAACACCCACTTGTTTGTCTTTCCAGCAGTCCATGATATCTGTAAAACCCTTCTGCAATTTCACACCTCTATTCAATCTATGTTTTGCTTATCAGTTTTCTTCACTGTCCATCTTTCACATCTGTACATTGTAAATGAGAATACCATAATATGGATCATATTTACCTTAATTTTCTGCTTTTACCAATCTTAGTCTAGTTGTTATTTTTGTTTCCTTAGTTTTATTCTCATCTTTCTAATTTTCAATTCAAAGAAAATCATGCTTTGGCACTTTCATCTTTAACTCTTTTCAATAGTATTTTAAATCAATGCTATTTTCTAACAGTTTTTACTTGCATATATTGAATTACTGATTATTCTTCTAGATTTTTCTTTTAATTATTTGGGAATGGTATTTAAACAATACTGTGGAACTGTTTTTCTTGAGCTTCATTCTAGGTTTTTATATTCATTCATGGTCTTTTTTAAATATAAATTTTTATTGAATTTTAAAATATAACATACAGATAAAGAAAAAAGGTAACATTACATTATACAATAAAACACAAACCAAAGTTTTGTTAGTAAACTGTATTATATTATACATTATTAAATGATAAATTTATAATAATATCTATTAAATATATTTAATTGTACTTATATTTACTCTATTATATTTATTTATTTATTTATTTATTTTCAAGATTTCTACCCCGTCTTCCTCATCCATGGATGACCCAAGGCGGCTTACAACAAAGTTAAAAACATACATGGTTAAAAACAACAAAAACCCACCAATACCCTCCCTAACCCCTTAAGAAGCGAATACAAAACATGATTTAAAATTGTTGAAAAATAAAAGGAATTAAAAGGTACGAAGACTGAAAAAAGTTAAAAAGATAAAAGATTAAAAACCGGGGGTGGGGGTGGGGGTGGGGGGGAGAAGGAAGAGGAGGGGTAAAAAAGCAGACAGATGCATTAGGTGATGGCCATCATACAGCTGGGCTGTCACAACAGTTGGGCCCCATACCCGCTGGCACAGCCAAGTCTTAAGCGCCCTCCTAAAGGGGAGTAGCTCTGTCTAGAGGCACAATTGAGGTGGTAAAAGGTTCCACAGGGCTGGGGCAGACACTGAAAAGGTTCTTATTCTCATCCCCACCATATGTGCCTCTTTAGTAGGAAGAACCACAATTGAGCCTCTCCGGTCTGCCATTGTAGGATGGGCGGAATACCTTGGGGTGACACGGTCCCTTAAGTAAGCAGATGGGGACTAAACGTAGAATCAACAACAAAGAAGGGAAACCGTTTGCTTTGGCTGATGAATAATAAGTGTTTAATCCAATAATTCAACTAAAGGTAACAGATCCTAATTCCTTCCGATATAGGAATTTTCAGTCCTTCTTCAGGGATCTAAATCAAAACAAATTGATAATGTCTCTGTCAAAAACTTATATACATAATATACAAAATGTGCAATATGTACATTATTTACATAGTCTTGGATGCATCTCATGCTGTGACATAAAATAAGTTGCTTAAACAATAGTTAATACATCAGTTACCTGTGTATCCCAGTAAATAGTAAAATTTTGAAGCATTAATGTATTATAGCGCGTCCCAGACCTCTATCATGAGTTTATTCAGTGTCGATGGACGTTATGCTAATGGTGAGCTATGCTTGTATTTAAAGGAATACTGAACCACACAGCTGAGCTCCGAACAGAGATTATAAGAAACATGTGTAATCAATTTCCATGTTGAGGCCCGAGGGGTATAGGGTATTAAAGTGATGTATGAAAAAACACTCCCTTTGTCTTAAAATGATGTCAATATCTTTGCGGGAAAATGAATCTTGTTTATGGCTTTCCAACACCACAAACTTAAAATCATAATCTTTATGATTTTTCTCCAAAAAATGGCTAACGAGAGGGGCAGAAATGTTTCCAGTGCGGATCTTCGATCTATGTTCCCCCACCCTAGTTTTCATTTGGCGGGAAGTAACCCCCACATATCCTAAGCCGCATGCACATACGAGAAGGTAGACGCACCCAGAACTTATACAATTTAAAAATTGTTTTAAAGTCAAAGTGAACTCGCTACTAGAGATGGTGACTATTTTGGTTTGCCACGCCAAAGAGCAATGGGTGCAGTTACCACACCTGAAATGCCCTGTAATGGTCGGGCGTCTTAATTGAATGCGAGATTCATGATCCGATCTACTCACAATCTGTTTGATGGATCTGGATTTCCTAAGCCCTATCAGAGGGTAAGCAGCGCAACCAGGTAAGTGGCTCACGATGTGCCAGTGCTTCTTAATAATGGATTGTACTTTACTCACCAAGGGTGAGTACTGAAAAGAGCAAAAGATTTTCTCAATCGATTTAGGCACATTTTGCTGAAATAACTGCTCCCTGGGAACTAATCTCGCCTTATTCAAATTATGATTAATTACTTGGTCAGGATACCCTTTATCCCGTAAAAAAGAGCAGATGGTAGAGGCGGCTGAGACAAAATCACTTTCAATAGAGGAATTACATTTAGCTCTGAGGAAAAGTCCATATGGGAGGTTATGTTTTAAATGATATGGATGGAAAGATTCGAAGTTTAAGTATGCGTTCCTATCTGTTGTTTTCCTGTAGAGTCTGACTAGGACTTTACGCTGAGTAGAAACGTAAGTTTCTACATCCAAGAATGGAATGGAGGTTTTTGAGATGTTGTGAGTGAATTTTAAATTGTCATTAAGCCCGTTAACCCAGGACACAAACAAAGGTGCTACTGATAAATCATCAACAATAAAATAAAGGTCATCAATATACCGTCTATAAAAAATAATGTGGGGAAAAAAGGATTAATATCGGAATTAAAAATGAAATCTTCTTCAAAAGAAATCATATATAAGTTTGCCAAACTTGGCGCTATTGAGCTACCCATGGCCACGCCTTTTATTTGTAAATAGAAGGTTTTACCAAACCTAAAAAAATTGTAATCCAAAACTAAATCTAATAATTCCATCAAAAAGTGTGTGGGTGGGTTAAGCTCTGTGCGTGTGTCTAAGTGTTTGTGTACAAGGGCTTTAATCTCCTCCAAGGGCACGTTCGTGTACAAAGCCTGGACATCCATGGTAATGAAGCCACCCTCCAAAGGGACCTGAACCCCTTCTACTTGAGATATAAATTCAGTAGTGTTTTTAATATAAGAGGGGGTGGCAAGAACAAACGGGCTGATATGGTGATTCAAAAATTGTGATGCGGGTTCGTGGGCAGAACCTACAGAAGCCACTATAGGTTTCCCTTGCGTAAGGCCATCAGGGGATCGAACCTTGTGTATTTTAGGGAGCAAGTGGAAAAGGGGCACTTTAGGGCTATTGTTTAACAAAAAGTCATGAGTTTTTTCAGAAATGTAGCCCATGGCAACTCCTTCATACAATAGGTTTCTAATGGTATTCAAGATGTTATCAGTCGGATCTTTATCTAACACCTTGTAAAAGGAGTTGTTAGATAACTGCCTGAATGCCTCGCCCTCATGCTCAGACATATCCAGAATGACAATCCCCCCACCCTTGTCAGCTTGTTTAATGATAATCTCCTGGTCAGACGAGATTCTTCTAGATTTTTCTTTTAATTATTTGGGAATGGTATTTAAACAATACTGTGGAACTGTTTTTCTTGAGCTTCATTCTAGGTTTTTATATTCATTCATGGTCTTTTTTAAATATAAATTTTTATTGAATTTTAAAATATAACATACAGATAAAGAAAAAAGGTAACATTACATTATACAATAAAACACAAACCAAATTTTTGTTAGTAAACTGTATTATATTATACATTATTAAATGATAAATTTATAATAATATCTATTAAATATATTTAATTGTACTTATATTTACTCTATTATATTTATTTATTTATTTATTTATTTTCAAGATTTCTACCCCGTCTTCCTCATCCATGGATGACCCAAGGCGGCTTACAACAAAGTTAAAAACATACATGGTTAAAAACAACAAAAACCCACCAATACCCTCCCTAACCCCTTAAGAAGCGAATACAAAACATGATTTAAAATTGTTGAAAAATAAAAGGAATTAAAAGGTACGAAGACTGAAAAAAGTTAAAAAGATAAAAGATTAAAAACCGGGGGTGGGGGTGGGGGTGGGGGGGAGAAGGAAGAGGAGGGGTAAAAAAGCAGACAGATGCATTAGGGGATGGCCATCATACAGCTGGGCTGTCACAACAGTTGGGCCCCATACCCGCTGGCACAGCCAAGTCTTAAGCGCCCTCCTAAAGGGGAGTAGCTCTGTCTAGAGGCACAATTGAGGTGGTAAAAGGTTCCACAGGGCTGGGGCAGACACTGAAAAGGTTCTTATTCTCATCCCCACCATATCCTCAATGCTAAGGATCATTAGGAAGGGTATAGAAAATAAGTCAGCAAGTGTCATTTTGCCTCTTTACAAATCTATGGTGAGGCCCCATCTGGAATACTGTGTACAGTTCTGGTCGCCATACCTCCAGAAGGATATTATGGAGCTGGAAAAAGTGCAGAGGAGGGCAACCAGAATGATGAGGGGACTGGAACACCTTCCTTACCATCTGAGGCTGCAACGGTTGGGCCTCTTCACTCTTGAACGACGACGTCTAAGAGGTGACCTGATTGAAGTTTATAAAATCATGCACGGTGTGGACAAAGTAGATAAGGAAAAACTGTTTTCCCTATCGCATAACACTAGAACTAGGGGACACTCCATGAAACTTTTGGGTACTAGTTCTCAAACAAATAAGAGAAAGTACTTTTTCACCCAGAGGATTACTGGTCTATGGAACTCCCTGCCAGAAGAAGTGGTGACAGCTGTCAGTCTTGACAGCTTTAAAAAAGGATTAGACAAGTTCATGGAGGACAAGAGTATCAATGGCTATAATTATGGATACTTAAGGACAACCTCCGGGTTGGAGAGATAGGCAGGATATCTCTCAATATCATTTCCAGGGAATCCTAAGCAGGTGAAGGCATCTGCTTGGGAATATCCTGAAGGAAATGGTGAGCCACTGTGTGAGACAGAATGCTGGACTGGATGGGCTGTGGCCTGTTCCAGCAAGGCTGTTCTTATGTTCTTATGTTCTTATGTGCCTCTTTAGTAGGAAGAACCACAATTGAGCCTCTCCGGTCTGCCATTGTAGGATGGGCGGAATACCTTGGGGTGACACGGTCCCTTAAGTAACCTGGTCCACTGCCATGTAGGGCTTTAAAGGTCAAAACCAGCACCTTGAATTGCACCCAGAGACACACTGGTAACCAGTGCAGCTTCCGGAGCAGCAGTGAAGCATGAGCATAGCACCCACATCCCATCACCACCCAGGCAGCCACATTCTGAACCAGCTGCAGCCTCCAAATGGTCGTCAAGGGCAACCCCATGTACAGCGTGTTACAATAATCCAATCTGGAGGTGACCAGAGTGTGAGTGACCATGAGCAAAGAGTCCCGATCCAGGAGCAGGCATAATTGGTAAATAACATGAAGTGGTACAAAGGCCCTACTGGCCACTGCTGCCACCTGCTCTTCGAGCAGTAGACGTGAGTCCAGGAGGACCCCCAAGTTATGCACCGGATCTGTCTGGGGCAAAAATGCCCCATCCAGAACCAAAGCTGGTAGCTCCCGGGATAACGCAGGCCCCCGAACCCACAGCCACTCAGTCTTGCCAGGATTCAGCTGAAGCCCGTTGTCCCCAATCCAGACCTGTACAGCCTCCAGACACCTGGTTAGAACTTTGACCGCATCACTTGGGTCCCCATGGGCCACGATGTACAATTGAGTGTCATCAGCGTACTGATGGTACCTCACCCCATGGAAATGAATGATCTCACCCAGAAGTTTCATGTAGATGTTAAACAGCAGAGGCAAGAGTACCGAGCCCTGAGACAACCCACACAAGAGGGGCCTAGGGCTGGACAACTCACTCTCTAAAAACACCGACTGGGTCCGGCCCATCAGAAATGGGGAAAGCCAAGACAACACAGTGCCCTGGGCCCAATCCTCGGAGCTGGCCCAGAAGGATACTGTGGTCGACGGTATCGAAAGCCGCTTAGAGGTCAAGAAGAGTGAGAACAGAGGGATTCCCCCTGTCTCACTCCCGCCAGGGATCATCCATGAGTGCGACCAATGCAGTCTCGGTATCATAAGCAGGCCAGAATCATGACTGAAATGGGTCCAGATAATCCATATCATCCAGAACCCCCTGGAGCTGCCGAGCCACTGCTCTTTCCAACACCTTCCCCAAAAAGGGAAGGTTAGAGATTGGTCTAAAGTTTGAAATAACTGTGGGGTCGAGCGATGGCTTTTTCAGAAGGGGGTGCACCAGTGCATGTTTAAAAGCTGCCGGGACCGCCCCCTGCAAGGAAGCATTTACCAACGCACCAACCCAGCTGCCTGTAGCAGCTTTGGCTGCTTTGACCAACCAGGCAGAGCAGCAATCCAATAAGAAAGTGGCATCACGCACAGCTCCAAGGAGCCTGTCCACTTCCTCAGGGACAACTGGATCAAACTGATCCCAGATAACATGGCTAAACTCTGCTACGGCCCTCTCCAGGCGATCTAAATCCACATCAGGCTTAAACTGTGAGCGAATGCGAGCAATTTCTTTGCCAGATGGTCTGCAAAATCGTCAGCAGAACCCTGCCACCCAGGCCCCGCCCCCCTGCCAAGGAGGGACCTGGTGACCCGGAACAGGGCTGCTGGGCAATTGTCAGCAGAGGTGATGAGAGTGGTCAAGTATTGATGCTTCACACACACACCCATCACCACGAGGTAGGCTCTGATAGCGGCCCTAACTCGTGTTTGGTCACACTCACTCCGGGTCTTCACCCAATGGTGCTCTAGGTGTCTCCTTGCCCATTTCAGCTCCCCCAAATCCTTTGTGTACCAGGGAGCCCTGTGTGGCCTGCGGGGAAGGAGAGGCCACAGTAGCGCGATTGCATCCAGGGCCAGCGTCGCTTTCTTTTCCCACAGAGCAACTAAGGCCTCGGCAGAATTGCACAATTGGACTGGAGGAAACAGCCCCAGCTCCAACTGAAATCTCTCAGAATCCATCAGTCGCCGGGGTCTGACCAATTTAACTGGTCCAGCCTCCCTGCAGAAAGGCATCACACCTCGAAAATCCAGAGAGACCAGATGGTGATCTGACCATGGCACAGGAGTAATCTCTAAATGTTGTAACTTCAGATCACTCAGCCACCGTTCCGACAGGAAAACCAAGTCAGGGGTGTGGCCGCTGCCCCTGGTGGGATCCTGAATTACTTGAGTGAGGCCCATTAATCTAATGATTAAAAATACTCTCAATATTTCAAAAAGAAAACAAAAAACAAACAAAAATAATAAACACTGGTGATATTTACAAGGCCCTGAAGACTGCATTTGTCTTAGCATCTATATTACTGTTTCCAAAAACTCAATTGATCTGGCACTGGTCTGTGATCTTTACCTTTATACACTGTACTGTATAATCCACAAATGGTTTCCATATTTCCCCAACATTTATTTTTAATTTAATTTAATTTAATTTAATTATCACATTTATATACCGCTCACTCGGCCAAAGCCAACTCAGGGCGGTTCACAATAAAAATTAAAAACACAAGTTAAAACAGTTAAAACAGTTAAAACTACCCACCCCCTAAAAACAAGGGCTGCAGGATCCAAAGGCACCATGGGGAAGAGTTCTTCTACACCAACCACCCAATGGCGGTTACCCTTCCACCTGCACCCCACACTTGACCCGCCAGCCAGGTTTTAAGATCTTTTCTGAAAGGCAGCAATTCCGTCCGGAGACGTAGCTCTGTTGGCAGGAGGTTCCAGAGGGCCGGTGCAGACACGGAGAAGGCTCTCCTCCTTGTGCCAGAGAGGCGAGCCCCTCTGGCTGATGGAACGATTAGAGAGCCCCTCCGGTCCGCTCTGGTTGGACGGACAGACGTCCTCAGGGCGATGCGGTCTCTTAGGTAACCCGGCCCACTACCATATAGGGCTTTAAAGGTCAAAACCAGCACCTTGAATTGCACCCGGAGACAAACTGGCAACCAGTGCAGCTCCCGGAGCAGTGGCAAAGCACGGGCATAACGCCCACACCCCATCACCACCCGGGCTGCCGCATTTTGGACCAGCTGTAGCCTCCGAATGGTCGTCAAGGGCAGCCCCATGTAGAGCGCATTGCAATAATCTAGTCTGGAGGTAACCAGAGCGTGAGTGACCATGAGCAAGGAGTCCCGGTCCAGGAGTGGGCGCAACTGGCGGATCACCCGAAGTTGGGCGAAAGCCCTCCTGGTCACAGCCGCCACCTGTTCCTCTAGCAGTAGCCGTGAATCCAGGAGGACCCCCAGGTTGCGCACTGGGTCTGTCTGGGGCAAAATAGCCCCATCCAGAACCAACGATGGTAGCTCCCGGGTTAATGCAGAACCCCCTATCCATAGCCACTCAGTCTTGCTGGGATTCAGTTGTAGCCCGTTAGCCCCCATCCAGACCCCCACAGCTTCCAGGCATCTGGAAAGGACTTTGACGGCATCACTGGGGTCCCCATGGGCCGAGATGTACAACTGAGTGTCATCCGCGTACTGATGGTACCGCACCCCATGGGAACGAATGATCTCACCCAGCGGCTTCATGTAGATGTTAAATAGGAGAGGAGAGAGCACCGAGCCCTGAGGCACCCCCCATTTGAGGGGCCTAGGACTGGACCTCTCACTCTCCAACCACACCGACTGGGTACGACCCCTCAGAAATGAGGAAAACCAGGACCACACATTACCCTGGATTCCCAATCCTCGGAGCCGTCCCAGAAGGATACCGTGGTCAACGGTATCGAAAGCCGCTGAGAGGTCAAGAAGAGCAAGGACGGATGGGTGACCACCGTCCCGCTCCCGCCAGAGATCATCCATCAGTGCGACCAATGCCGTCTCGGTACCATATCCAGGCCTGAATCCTGACTGAAAAGGGTCCAGATAATCCGCTTCATCCAGCACCCCCTGCAGCCGACACGCCACTGCCTTCTCCAACACCTTCCCTAAAAAGGGGAGGTTAGAGACAGGCCTATAGTTGGTTAGGACAGCTGGGTCGAGGGAAGGTTTCTTCAGGAGGGGGCGCACCAAAGCATGTTTTAAAGGTGCAGGAAACACCCCCTCCCGCAATGATGCATTGATCACAGCCCCAACCCAGTCACCTGTCACCGCCTTGGAGGCTTTCACCAACCAGGTGGGACAGGGGTCCAATGGGCAGGTAGTGGCGCGCACAGCTGCAAGGAGCCTGTCCACTTCATCAGGGGCAACTGGATCAAACCGGTCCCAGATGGTATGGCAAGACTGTGCTCCAGCTCCCTCCGGACTCTCCCCATCCACGCCGGAATTAAACCCAGAGCGAATCCGATCGATTTTCTCCACTAGATGGTCAGCAAAGTCCTCAGCCGACCCCTGCCAACCAGGCACCGGGGTCCCCCTACCAAGGAGAGACCTGGTAACCCGGAACAGGGTGGCCGGGCGATTGTCAGCGGAGGCAATAAGGGTGGTGAAGTATTGCCGCCTCACCACCTCCATCGCCACTAGATAGGCCCTAATAATTTTTCTTATTTTGGTCTTTTTTGGGGGCATTTTCCTTAATTATACCCTTTTTTAGATTCAATTCCCATGTCAACTTATCATTCAAAGCAATATTCCATATTTCTTTATACCATTCCTCCACTTTCAATGTTAAATTGTTTTTCAAATTTCTTGCAATATATTGTCTTGCAATTGTCAAAAAAGAAGAAGATAATAATTCTATTTCATTTATATTTATATCTATATCTATGTCCTCAACATCTGTCAATAAGGCAGCACCCAGCTCCAGCTTAAGGTCACAACCCATTTTTCCGATACCTCCTTTTCAATCTTTATCCAGAAATCCCTTATCATGTTACATAATTGCCCCATGAGCTATTAAATCTGCAACAATTTTTTGTTTTGTATTATACATTTGATGTAACCGAACTGGAGTCAGGTACCACCTCCACAACATCTTATAATTATGTTATTTAACCCTAACAGACAAAGTCCTCATAATCCTTCCCCCCCACTTATTTTTCCATTTTGCTTCCATAATTTTTATTTTTAAATCTTCTTCCCAAATTGTTCTCAATGTATCTTGTGGATTTCCTTCCTGATTTAATATTTTATATATCTTACTTACAAGCCCTTTCATTCCCACTAAGCCTTTTCTTGTTCTATAAATTAGTTCTTCAAAATCTGCCATTTTTCTTTCTAAACTGGTTGCATTAATATATTTACTGTTCCATTTGTTCACTAACACTTTTTGAAACCAGTTCAGATTCATTTGATTATATATTTCCAATCTTTTTCATCATTGTGACATATCTATATCTAATCTTTTAGCAGGAGCATACCATTTTCCAGGAGTATTTCTTTTATTCTTGTATCTATTTTAAATCGTATTGGAATGTATTAGATTGAAATCCCCTGCTACTATCATTTTTGTTTTTTTTTCCTTTTGCTATTATCTGATACACTTTATCGAAAAATTTATCTTGATACTCATTTGGTGCATAAATATTAACAAGTGTTATTTCTTCATCTTCAATTGTTCCTTTTACTATCTAATATCTTCCTTCTGGGTCACTAATACTTTTAGTCATCATAAAACCTAGTCTATTTTAAATCAAGATGGCCACTTCTCTTGCCTTTGAGGTACTGAAGGACTTTTCATAGATCTGTGTCCATCCTAGAAATAATTTGTTTGTACAGTAATACCTCATACTAAGTCCGCTTCGTACAACATCGAATTCATACATCGCCTAATCCCTTGAAAAAAGTTGGCTCATACAAAGTTGCTGCGACTTTGTATGAGGCATTGGGGTTTTTCCCAGGTTGCATTGTGCCTGGGCAGTATAAAAGGCAGGACGCATGCGTGCATTGCTCTTGTGGGTTTTGCATGAGGCAAAGAGTGTTTAGGAGTGGTTTTGAGCGCAATTTGGTTTTTTTTAAAATTTTCCATCAGAATTTTTGGAAGCATTCCTGGGATTTTTGCAGCATTCTTCAGGTTCTTGGACCATTCTTTGGCACAGTGGAAAGGTAGGTAAATGAGGTTTTCTGTTTCCAATTGGGTTGGGAGTTGGGGGTAGATGGGGGAGGGCAATTTTTTTGTTGGGATGAGCAATTTTTTGGTGATTGCTGCTATGGTTTTTAAAAACAGATTGCATGCTCCATAATTTTTCTTATGTTGGTCTTTTTTGGGGGCACTGTTTGGTGGGGTGAGCAATTGTTTGGTGTTGTTTGGATGATTAACACTGTGCTGCATGATGGGACATGTTGGCATCCATTTTGTCTTTGCTTCCATCCAGTAATTGTTTACAGTAGCTTGTACACAATAAATGATCGGCCACATGGCTGCAGATTAACACTGTGCTGCATTATGGGACATGTTAACTTTTAAACCTGCACTTCATAAAGTTTTCAAAAGTTAAAAACTTGTTGCATGGTTTGTCCCCTAAAATCGGGGTTGTTTGACATGTTTTTGTAATGTATTTAGCCTTTAGACAATGATTTCTTAAAGTCCTGTCAGTTTCCTGTCTGTTTCCTTGACTTTGCCCTGATGTCTGTGCTGTTACAGTACAATGTATTTCTATGGAAATGACGTTGTATGAGGCATTGCAGCAAGGATTTGGACACTGTATGAGGCATCGCAGCTAGGATTCTGCATGCCTCATACAAAGTCCAAATCCGTATAAAGTCCAAACTTGTGGAACCAAGTTTGGATGTTGTATGAGGTTTCACTGTATCTTCTGGTTTTTGATGTGTTTCCTGCAAAAAAGATTAATTCTGGTTTATCTTTCCTAAGGGCAAATTCCAATCTCCTGCATTTCGTCTGACAGCCAGTACCCTTCATATTCCATGATAATACTTTAATAGTCTTCATATTTAAACTCTATTTTTTCTTGCTAGACTCATCACAATCTCCAAAGAGCGTGTACTTATCTAAACATTTGAATCCCTATACCCCACATTTACAAAAATAATAATAAAAAACTTCCATCACTCCCCCCCCTACAAAAAGCCGCCTCTGTTTACCAAAGAAGGGGAGGGAATGTGTAAGATGTGAATGCTGTTCATATGCTAACTTTAAGTGCTAACTCATTTTTCTTAAAACTATACTTTTGTTCTTACATCCCATGTATCTAAATTCCCTTCTCAACCACTGCTACAACTCCCACAGCGCCCCCTACTGCACCTCTTTCCTCATCTTGTTCTCCCTCTTCTCTTTCAATTCCCCCTGAATCCCACAATTCCTGTCTCAAATTAATCCATTCTCGTGTACCCCCTTTAACCAATTCAATTAAGCGCAAATACTCCAGTGCATCCATCCCTGAATTAATTGTGTGCATTTTTTTGCATAGAAAAACCTTAATTGCTGAGAAATCTCCAATTATAAGCAATACCCCTTTCTCTCAATATCTTGGTCACAGGCTTCATCTTGTATCTCCACACACGTTAATCAACAGCTTTATCATTATAGATCTCAACATCATTACCATCAATTTTTAAAAGGGCAGACCCTGCTTCTTTTATAAATGTCATTACTTTCAGCTTGTCTCCCACGTTAGCAAATATGTCTAAAACGTTCCTTTGAAAATTCCTTTCCTTTCTTGCACCCAGTCTGTATGCACTTGCAATATCTTCAGGTACAAAATCTTTACCCATTTTAAGATCATTAAGCCAATCAACAATTCTTTTATAAAGCTGGTCCGGTGTTTCCCCCCAACAATTTTCTAATCACAATATTACATTTTCTCATATGTTCTTCGAAGATCTCAACCTTTTTTCCATGTATCTCAACCCTCAATTTCACCTCCTTTTTTCTTTCCTGTACTTCCTTCATCTCACACTTAAGCTCTTTAATTTCCTTTTCACATTCTTTGAAGTTAACCCCAACCTGTTTCATGAATTCTGCAACCTTATCTGAGAAATCCTGTTGACTTTTCATAAGATTTTTCATAAGATCTTGCCGGCCTTTCAATATTTCTGCCTTCTTTCCTGAGCCCAATCCTCCTCATTTTTTTGTATATTTTCTCCATTTTTTCCAATTTGCCAGCTAATTTCCCCATCTCTGTAGTTATCATAACTTCATCAAGTGGCACTGGAGAGCAAGAAGCTGCTGTTGTCACTGATTGCTTCTTCTCCTTTTTCCCTCCATTCTTTTTGGTCTTGTGGCTTCCTCCTCCATTTGGTCTGTAGTCTGCTCTAATCCTGTTTGGCAGAAATAATAGATGTTCTTCATTTTCTGTATATCTTTTCTTCCCTCCTAAGAACAACTTCACTAGGCAGTGATTCTTCTTGGTAGTCATATTTCTTCTCAACTGCTAACTAGCAACCACTTATCAAGATGAGCACTATCAGTACATTCAAAATGTATGTCTATGTTTCTATATTTTTCTCTCTTTCTTTCCCTTTTTCTTTTCTCATCTATCTTATAATTTTATCCTGTAATTCTAAAGGGTAGGGAAATCCCTTTCTGTAACTAGTAAACTGTGGGAAACTGTTATGTCAGTTATGACTTATGGAAAACCTTTCAGGGTTTTCTATGTAAATACTCAGAATTAATTTGCCATTCCCTTCTTACTGGTGGACAGCTCTGAGATTGTGCATCTTGCCCAAAGCCTCACAGGTTCTTTTGAGATACAGTACATAGTGGGCAACTGAGCTCCCAACCTCTGGCTCCACAGCTAGAAACCTAACCCACAGAGCTTTCCAGTCAACTCTTTACATAGCAACAAAAAATAATAATTTCGTGTCAGAAATTATTCTGGGTTGGATTTTTGCCGGAGGAACTCCACTTAGGGGATGCTTGGATGAGGCTCCTATTTATCTACAGTACTTGCAATTTCTTGCTTTCAAACTGCTAGGTTGGCAGGGGCTGGGACAGAGATGGGTGATCAAACCATCAGGCAGTACCCGGGTCTTGAACTGCTGACTTTGCCGGCCTTCCAACTAACAAGGTGAGCCACCACAGCCATAGCAATAAATAATGATTACTAAACAAAATAGCATCTAAATGGAAAATAATGTGCACAATGAAGAGCTATTCATACTGTTTTCTCTCTTCAATTCAAGTTACTATATTCCCCAACATTTCTTTCTTCCATCTTAATTTATAGAAGTCTCTTTCTGCTATATTGTAGCCTTAAAAAAGTAGATTTCCAAACATGAACAATATTTCTAATTTTATTTCAATTCAAGCTATCACAACCCCCTTCAGTATACATGCTATCAGTATGCATGCTTCATTTTTATTATTCACACTTGTGGTGAAACTGCCAGCACTTATACTGGGATGATATCTTAGAATGGTAATATGTTTAGAAAACCTAATGTGGGACAGATTTTTTTTTTTTAGGAAAGAGAAAGTTGTTGTTTTGGTTGGGGAGGAATTCTCTTGATGAATTTCTGTTTGGCATCTATTAATATCCTTATACTAGAACAACTATCCTGTTTTGAACATCAAATTCATATAAATGTTATATACTTCCAAGTAAACGCATTTAAGCTACGAGCACTGGGGTACAAAGAAAGAGCCTCCTCAAAGAATGTGGTATTTTTGAGCCACAATTGGGTGTACCCCAGGCAACGGCCACCTTGTGCGGGCTAATCGTTGTCACACTAGGTCAGGTGAAAGGAACTGTAGAATGAACTTCCCAAAGGTGGCTTCATTTTTGCAGTTTCATGGAAGAAGAAGAAGAAGAAGAAGAAGAAGAAGAAGAAGAAGAAGAAGAAGAAGAAAGCACTAACATGAAACACATTTTCTGTTTTAAATGCTTTAGCATAGAAGGTAAAATTTGTCCTCAGAGTGTACTTTGCCCCAATCTTACCTTATTTTTTTCTGGTGCTATCACTGCCTGATATATATGCTAACTCCGTGGAGCTTTTATATTAAAGAAGATGACCACTAGTGCTAAATTAATGGAGGAGTATTTAAAAAGGCAGAAAAGCATAATGGACCACTGATCTTCTTTTGTTACTATATAGAAGACTATTAAGTTACATGGTGTCTTAACAAGCCAAGTTCTGAAATCTATCACTATTCCATAAATGTATTCATTTTATTCATGGTCTTTCCTGGAAGAATTTACTGCACAAGGAGATTGTGCTGACTATGAATCTTAAAACTGAACCATTCCCTCCAATTAAGCTGTTCAGGACTTGGATTCAAAGAGCTGCCATTGTTCCGACAAATAGATTTATTTCCTGATTATGGTCCAAGCTCTTGAACAAAATGTGAAAGGACAGGGGGCTGCAATAACCTTTACATAAATGTACCTTTCTCTATTTGTAATTATATCAGAGTACAAACCACCTAATTTTATTCTGACTTAAAATTAAGTGATACTGTTTTTATAAAAGCAACAAAATCTCCCTTTCTTTCATTTCTTCATTAAATTAATGTGCCCCTCTCAAGAATGTGTTAATGTTTCCATAAGACAGTTTTTGAATAATAGTTAAGCCACTGTTTTATACTTCTAAGTTCTGTTATTAGTACTGTAGTTTTCTTTGATTTAGGCTAGTGGTTCTCAATATGGGGCACGTGACCCACAGGGGGACTTCAATTCCCAGAAGCCTAAGTCAGTACATTGACTGATCAGTGCTTTGGGAAATTGACTTGGGCTTCTGGGAATTGAAGTCCAAAAACCAAAGGTTTAGAAACACTGGTTTAAGACAGACAATGTAAACCTCTAAATGTGGCCAGACAGTTCCCCTAGCACAGGGGTGGCCAAACTACAGCCCAGTCAGTGGTGCCAAATCATCTGGCCTGTACCACCCTCATTGCTACTGGAAGTGGAAGTTAAATGCTCCTGTACATGCACAAAACACTGCCATAAATGCACCTGCGGCTGTCATAAACATTTATGACAGACATGGACGTGTTTTACAGTGGGACCCGCTCAACCATGTAACTGCCCCCGGTATGAAAAGTTTGGCCAGCCCTGCTCTAGCACAATTTTCATTTGTCAAGGAGAATAAAGCAAAAGATTTCTCCTACCACATACATTCAAGATACTACCTTTACTGTTGTTCCAAAAGTTCACTGACCCAACATTTAGCTAGCCAGTTACACTTTGCCAAAAGAAGGAAGTTCATCATAAAAAACAAGACAAAGGAAGGCACAGATTTGCATAAAATCTGTACAGCCTACTTTTTATGTGTGCATGTAGATTTAATCATAATTAATATACAGTACTGAACATAGCTTTTATAGCTCATTGGGTTTGAGGACCTGGCTAAGAAGCTAGGGGTGAGGAATTCAAAGTCTTTCTCTGCCTTAGGAAAGTAGTGAGCTGAGCTCATCCAGAGCATGTGTGACTGATGGTTAAATGCCTTTCCACCGGTGTGGCTTTGGGCTAGTTATGTGGCTTTGGGCTAGTTGGATACCATGTGTAATCCCAGAGCACCACTAGAAGGAAGGACTGATAAACCATTTTTATTACACCTAGAAAACCCTGGCAGGGTCACCATTAGTCAAAACTGTCTTGACAGCACACAAACCCTGTAGAGATATAATATGTCTCACCATGGTAGGAAACTTTGTGACTAGCTGATCTATTGCGTGCTGAGGCTGCTGTCCAGGTGATAAATGTTAGTGAGCAACTCCAACAAAGCTATTTTTATATTGGCCTGGCCTGGATAGCCCTCCAACTAGGAGATACCTTCAACAGAGAATTGTCTTACAATAACCTTTCACTCTGTATCTGTGCTCTTTTATCTAAAATAGATAGTTCTCTATATTTCAAGGCACATGGGCATTCAAAGCACTGTAGTCAATATTTTAAAATGGATAAAGAAATAAAGTAATTAAATTAACCAAAATATGGCATCCATGTTATGATGGAAACCAACTGGAACCCAACCTTGCTAAAAAGAAAATGTGTGCATTTCAGCTGAGAAGCAAATGGGTATCTTGGAAATATCGGGCTGCATAGAATGGCATCTGGCTAGATCATTATTTTGCCTCCAAATACCTAGATGTTATTTTAGATTGTGTGCTGACCTATAAGAAAAACTGTCAAAATAAAAGGGGAGAGATCTCTGCAAGGAACAATATTTTTCAAAAGTTATCAAGAATCAATTGAGACCATACCTGTCAACCTTCCCAGATTGACCAGGATTTCCCGATTTTCGGCGCCGATTTGCACCATTTCCCGCCTGCAGCTGCCAAAACCCCGGAATTGGCAGTGGGGGGGGGGGAGAGGTACTGCACATCCGTTCTGCACAGATTGCCTTCTACGCATGCATAGAAGGCTTTTACGCTAGCTTAGAACCCTTCTACGCTTGCGTGGAAGCCTTCTACGCATGTGTAGAAGGCGATCTGCGCAGAAAAGGATCGTAGAAGCCTTCTACGCATGTGTAGATCTACGCAAGCATGGAAGGGTTCTACGCAAGTGTAAAAGCCTTCTACACATGCAAAGAAGGCAATCTACGCAGAACCATTCTGTGCAGGTCCCGTATTTTCCAGAGCCGCGGTTGAAAGGTATGATTGAGACAACCACAAATATTAAGAGCCACAAATTGTGGCTACCATCTTACCCTTCCAGATTAAGATCAAGGAGATGTTTTATTTATTTTTAAAATTTGTATCGCCGCCCTCTCGCCGAAGTGACTCTGGGCGGCTCACAACAAGACATAAAAAACATAAAACCGTCCTCAAAAAAATCATCTAAAACCAATCCATTGAAAAACCCACCCACCACAAACCACAGAAGAAGGAACAATTTATACCAGCCAGCGGGCATGGGTCACCTCCCCGTCGGTGCCCCACACCTGCTTTGTCAGCCAGGTTTTAAGATCTTTCCTAAAGGGCAGCAATTCCTTCTGGAGCTGTAACTCTATCGGCAGGAGGTTCCATAGGGCTGGAGCAGACACGGAGAAGGCCCTCTTCCTTGTGCTAGAGAGACGAGCCCCTCTAGCCGATGGTACAATTAGACAGCCCCTCTTTTTTTTAAAAAAACAACCTGTGAATTTTGAAGAAATAGCAGAAAACGTCATGATTATAATGTAAAAAAAGAATGGACTACTCCCCTCTTAAAACAGAATGATACAAATAAACAAAGAAGCTGTTGAAGGACAGACAAACATATGCAGTTTCTCAAAAGCACAGGGTGATATCTAGTGATGTAAATGCTTCCATCAGCAATCCAGGGGCAAGGGAATACTTCACTCACATCCCCAAAGTCTGATATAAGATATTACGAACCCCTAGGGTTTTTCTTAAACTTGCAGATATGCTAAAGAATTGAAACCAAGAATACTTATATACAGTAAACATGTTGTTTACCATTGAGTCCCTGTGGATATTTCCTGATAGACTAGTTTCTGTCTCCAGATTCATCATCATGTTTAATTTGTATGCCGCCCACTCGACAGTTGTGACTCAGGATGGCTAACAAAAACAACAGAGCATAACACAATGAAATACAATAGCATAAAACATTACAATAGAGAGAAAAAAACCATTCATTTAGAGATCCTATAATAACACCAATAAAAGTCCCAACAGTTTGGGCGTGAACCACACCATGGTGCCACAATCCAAACGTTGATAGGGCCCTGTGGTCAGCCATGGGAGGGGTCTGGGGTCAGCTGCGGCAGTGTCTCCGGCCACCCGCAATGCACTGGCAATCTTTTCTTCTTCCTGGCCATGGGTGGTGGGCAGGCTGGGATCAGCTGTGGTGGCATCTTCAGCTACCCACAACGCTAGCTTTTTCAAAGACCAACCCTTTCTAGCATGGTTTTGAGAGACAGATGCCTCACCAGAAAAATTATTTTTCCCCTAGAACTAGGGGGAGAGAAAGAGAGAGATGAAGACTCCTGATGAGCTTCATGTCTGAGCAGGGATTCAAATCTGTCTCTTACTGCTGCTGGTCTGGCATTCTGTCTACTAGGTTGTGTGGAGTGGAAATCATGCAGTCCATGAGCCATACACTTGTCCATGGCCGTTTGCCCTGGACAATTTACAAAATGTATATATTTTTCAAAATAAAATTAGAAGAATTGTGCCTCTTACGAGATGGTTTTTTTCTGTAACATGTCCTGCTTATCACACTTTGTTAGAAAAATGAATGAATCAATCAATGAATCAATGGGAAGTGGCCTTTTGTTCATTTTATTTAGACTTGAAAAAGCATTGAACAGGTTGAATGTTGCCAGGGTTGTAAAGTAGAGTTACATATTCTGACTTCTGGTGACTTTTCTTCTTCCCGGCCATGGGAGGGTCCTGGAATCAGCTGATTGGTGCTCTTTTATCCAAACTCATCAGAGACGTTGACTTGCAACTTAACAACTTAAGTCAGAATATGTAACTCTACTTTACAACCCTGGCAACATTCAACCTGTTCAATGCTTTTTCAAGTCTAAATGATTCTGAACTCATTACAGTGGTATTTGGAATAAGCCATGTGAAAATTAATAGTTGCATGAAGCAGCAATATACAAAACTCCATAACCTATCATATCTTCAGTCGAACTTGGATCTGCTGTAGACACTTGCACAAAAAACTGATGTGCACAGAATCATGATGTTTGTTATGTGTTTCTTGCCAAAGTATGCTTGGCTGTGGGTATATTAGTTCCTAGAAATGAAATAAAATGAACAAAAGGCCACTTCCCATTGATTGATTCATTCATTTTTATAACAAAGTGTGATAAGCAGGACATGTTACAGAAAAAAACCATCTCGTAAGAGGCACAATTCTTCTAATTTTATTTTGAAAAATATATACATTTTGTAAATTGTCCAGGGCAAACGGCCATGGACAAGTGTATGGCTCATGGACTGCATGATTTCCACTCCACACAACCTAGTAGACAGAATGCCAGACCAGCAGCAGTAAGAGACAGATTTGAATCCCTGCTCAGACATGAAGCTCATCAGGAGTCTTCATCTCTCTTTCTCTCTCCCCCTAGTTCTAGGGGAAAATAATTTTTCTGGTGAGGCATCTGTCTCTCAAAACCATGCTAGAAAGGGTTGGTCTTTGAAAAAGCTAGCTGTATTCTGGAACTTCAGTTGTATACTGTAAAGTCTAGCGCCACAATGGTATGATGGATTGAATGATGGATTCAAGAGACCAGGGTTCAAATACCCAGTGAGCCATGGAAATTCACTGGGGATATGGCAGTGGTAAAACCACTTCTTAAATATCTAATTTATGTTGAAAACCCTATTAGGATTGCTATAAATTGGATGCAACCTGACGGCACATAGCATACACTCTATTAGATCTAGGTCATTTGTAGTATCTTCCATGAGCTAACAAATGCAAAAGTTTGGATGGAACACACAGATAGACTGCATGATGAGGCTACAGGGAGCAAAGCAGAACTATTTGATATCAATGTCACATCCTTTGGAGATTATTGGACACAACCAGATAAGGTTTCACAACCTGGTGACAATACATTTTTGATCACTGTGTCCCTGAACAGTTGTTCAATGTCACTTCTGTTTAATAATAATATTGTGTGTCTCCAAATGAATTCTGACACATGGTAGGTCTTGCCACGGTTTCTTAGGTATAAGCACTCAGAAGTAGATTACCAGTCCCTTCTTCTTTTGGCACTATCAATTATATCACAACTTAAATTTTTTTAAAACTTCATTCTTGAGAAGGAAAAGCGATCAAGCATAACAAATTGGCTTAATCTCTCATTTTAAAATATATATTTAGAAAGCCAATGGCTATTACACACAGAAACAATAATGGCAGCCAAGATGCTGTATATGACATAAAAAGCTGTTGAAATTGTAAGGGAAAGACAAACATCTTTAGAACATTCTGAAACATGATCTGCTGCCATTAAACATGTTGCTGACAGGAGCTCCTGCAACTAACCTGGTGAAATGAACTTTTATGGCAGAATTCTCACAACACCTCCAAATTACCAAAGGCTTATTTAAACCAATTTTCTCAACTGAGATCTGTTGACACCACTAATCTTGTGGTCACAGATTAGAACAATGTATATGAGCTCTCTTACTCTCGTTTAATAAAGCTCTGGTTAACCAATACTCACAATAAACTATGTGCGGCAGGGCTCTCCACCTCTTACCTATGATCAGAAGTACAAAAGAGGAGAGGGTTAGACTTGAAGACCCTTGTACAGCAAATGCAAGCGCGGCACCAAAATGGCCGCTGCGCTCTTTGCGGGCCACCCACCCACCCGGACTTGGACATCCGGGTTAGTTAGGGGGCATGGCCACCCCTCCATAAAAGGGGTGGCCACGAGGCAGCCTGGCTGCCATTTTGCGAAGCGACGGAGCGGTGAAGTTCGCTCCGTCACTTCCTCCCTTGCTCGCCTCTTTTGGAGGCTCCTTTTGTTAAAATTTTCAGAAGAGAGACATTTACGTGTCTCTCTCTTTTAAAACCCCTGATCGGAGGTTTCCCTTCCTCTGATCAGCACCGGACTGCAGTGGCTCAGGTGGCTAAGATGCTGACTGGGAGGCAGAAGGTCAGCAGTTCGATTCCTGAGTACTGCAGGAAGGGATACTCTTTACTCAGGCGGCCCCCTTGGTCGTGCCTGGGGGGGCTCAGCCCACCCCCTCTATTTTTTGGGTGCGCCACCGGGCAGGGGGGCTCAGATGGCACCCCCGCAGGTGGGTGGTGGGGTCATTAGATGCGCTGCCACCAATGAGACCAGGCTGAGGGCTCGGGCGGTGGGCGGCACAGGTCTGCTCCACTGGGGTTCTTACCCCCGCTGCTTCTTTGCCCCCCTTGGGGCATAGCGGCCCACTTGGGCACGGTGCGGGTTTCCGCCCCGCCGTCATTCCTGCAATTCATGGGCCGGATTACTGGGCATGCCCCTGTTCTGGCCAGGGATTATCACATGGGTTTATCCCACATCAATTACCCGGTTGGCCCATCCGGCCCATCCGGCCCACCTTGTCCCAGTGGGTTAGATGATGTGGATGCTTCCCTGCCTGCAATTTGGCACTGGGGGCATCAATGGACATTGCTCCACCACCTTCGATGGCAGGCGTGCCAACTCGGCGGTTCTGGCCCACATGCTGGCCATGGCAGTGCAGCGGGCTGCCAACAGGGTTGAGCTGCTGTAGGCCATCATGCCAGTACAGGCTGGCACCTCGCAGCTCCCCATCCATCCAGGAAGCACGGGGACACAGAGCTCGAGGGCCATCGCGAGCTCCGACATCCACCACGGGCCAGAACCCCCAGTGGGGGCAGCTTGTGGGGGTGCACCGAGTGAGCATCCTGGTCAAATCAGCACACCTGTGACACTAGCTCATCACGCTGGGGGGGTATAGTGGCCATGGTCGCAACAGGCCTATTACACCCTGGTTCTTACTGGGGTGACCGCCCCTATGCTTTTACTTAATTTCTCTGGGGCCCGAAGGGCCGATTATGCGTTTATTCACTCTAATCCGTGCCAACGGTGGTTCTGCCAATGGCCGGTTACTCTATACCCCTGGGTGACCATTTGTCCTGGGCTATTAGCAAGACTATGGGACTTGGGGAATATATTCACATTTCCCCCCCTCCTGCAACGTTAACACACTGATGAGGGCATTGAGGGGCAGGACGACAGGGACAAGGAGTTGCCCCGTTGCCGCAAGCTCCCTCCCTATGGGCCAATTGGTTACCGGCCTATTGGGCATTCGTAGCAGGATATGTAAGGGCACATCCTGATTTGGCCATCACGATGGTCCAGAGCTTGGACAATGATTACCGGGCTGTGGTGGTTTTTCCCTGGCCCGTCATGGTTAGCTTAGGTCAAGACCTTATGATTAGGGTGGCCCTTCACCCTGAGATGCCAGCGATGAGCCCTGCTAGCACTTGTAGTTAATATATATGACTCCTACGTGGCAGCGCTTATGCTCCGTATGGAGGGCCTACTTTCGGGCAACCACATTTGTCCCTTGATCTGGAGCTCTCAGATTAAGTTAGCTGCTGCCATCTTCAACAGGGAAAGTGTTTTTGCAGGGCACTTGAAATGGATTATGTGCTGCTCGATTAGGAGTGAACTCTGTGGAGGCTTCGCTCCTCAAGGGCCGATCAGCCGGAAGAGGGTACTAGCCTGGCGCTGCCATAGTTCCGGTTGCTTCCCCACAGGTGTTTGTGGCAGCATGTGGTTCCTGCCCTGGCCTGTCATTTGCTACCAAGCCGGGTCTACCCTTACTGAACTAGAATTGGTACTCATTCCTTCCGGTTAGGCGCCGGATCAACTGCGGCTGCATTTGGGTGCCTGGAGCCTGACATAGGTTGCATGGGCAGGTGGGGGTTTGCCCAATTTTTTCTGTCTGCCTGTCCCTTCACTGAATGAGTGCCTTGTTCTGCTCTCTATTCCTCCTCCTGATTTTACAGACCCTGTGTGTTTCCGCACACTGGTAGTAGTGTGGCTTGTGGGCCACAATTATGTGCACTGGGGCGGCACAGTATGCTCCTTTGACAAAATGGGGACCCCATCTCGGGCTACGTGTACCCGCGCGTATGCAGTAGTATGGCATACACGGCATTTAGGTGGCGGGAACTGTTGACATTCCTGATGTCCATTGGGGATGCTGGGCTGCCACATGTTTTAATTCTGCACCTCGGAGGCGGTGATCTGCACGGATTGCTGGCCGGGACTTATAGACTTCAGAGTGCAGTGACCTGGCGTTTTTTTGCCATTTATGGCCGTCTACACGATTGCTATGGTCATACATCATGCCGAGGCAATATCATGGATGAGACTTTGACCCAGCGTTCGGACCATGCCCGACGGTCAGGGGACAGGGCTGTTGCCTGGTTCCTGGTCTAGAATGGCTTGGGGACAGCCATTTGTCACCTGGGGATAGGGTTACAGGTCTTTGGCCTGTATTCTGGAGATGGGGTTTACCGGTCAACAAGTGGATGCACCTCTCTTTTGAATAATGTGCAATAGGGCCAGGTGACCGAATTGTCGGTCAAGGGGAGTGGCCCATGCTGCACTGTGGCACTGTTGCCAGGTGGAAGGTGCGTCTCCGAGAGTCGCAGGTGATGCATGGCCACATCACCTTCGCCTGCAGAGTGGTAACACCAGGCAGTGCCTTCGCCTGGTGTCTGGGACACACTATGGCGGGTCTTGATAAACGACATCGCAGGGTACAGCTGATTAGGGGGTTACGAGCGGACCTGTTGGTTTGGCTCACATTCCGCAGGACTTTCATGCTGTCTCCTTTTGGAGGTCTGAGCTTCTGGTCAGCCCCAGTTCCAACTAAACTACAGTCGGATGCCTCCGGCTCCTTGGGGTGGGGGGATTTATTTAAGGTCAGTGTGCCTATGGTCATTGGCCCCAGGGATGGGAGGGCACGGATCGCTTACGCGATCTTACGTTTCCGAAAATTTTTCTCAATTCTGGGTACCCTTTAGGCTCTGGGAGGACAGATGACTTAATTCTGTGCCTCGCTGTTGGTGTGGCAATGCTGTGGTATGCACATGGTCAGTGCCCAAACGTCTAAATCCACCGGAGTCATGGCCTTAGCTCGCCTATTGTTCTTGGGTCCGTGCGCTTTAAGGCGCTCCTTAGGGCCAAACATGTGCCAGGCATTAATAACGATATTGCTGATGCATTTTCCCGCCTGCAGATCTCCCGGTTCCGTGACTGTGCTCCAGACGCTTGGGAACTACCCTCTCCACTCCTGCCTGAGATATGGTCATTTGGCAAGGAGACGTGAACCGGGCAAGTGGCATGCCTTGGCAACTCGCATGAGCACGGCACATCAGCATCCACTCCTTCGCTTTAGAGTCTTTTGTAGGCAAAGGCAATTGCCCAAAGAATGTGGCCGCCATTGATCACCTGGGTTTTCTAATGTATCGTCCACCCTTGTGATCTGGGGTTGGCGTTACGCGCCATTGCCACTAGGCTTTACGCCTTGATATTCATGGCCAGGGCACGGGGTTTTTTCCTGACTATGCGAGGGTTTTTTGCATATGTCATGTAATCGACGGGTGGACACATGTACATGGCCGCCGCCCGGACACTCGTCACTCTATTCTCACAGATATTATGACCCACCTTGCACGAGGTTGGCATAGATGATGTTGCAGTAGGTAGGAGGAGTCTCTTTTCCTGCAGCTACCGCTGTAGCCTTTTTTCTGGAGCTCGACGACTCAGCGAGCTGGTCCCATGGTCGGAGGGGGACGTGTTTTGTAGGGCACTGGAACTCGAAGATGTTTCTATCAACCAGGAGTGGGCTCAGTTGAGGATTTGTTCCTCAAAGGCCGATCAGCATGGAGTAGGCAGTGGTGTAGACTGCTATGATGTATATTTGCTGACATCTGTCCGGTTGGTGCCCTACATACAGTTTTGACAGTGCCTGCTGCGCGCCCTGCCCTGTTTTTTCTGCCACTAAGATGGGTCTCCCCTTACCAAATTTAAGTTCTGTAGGGTGACCGGTACCGCGCTTCACAGTGTGGGGCCCGTTATGGCACCCATTCATTTAGGATAGGCGTTGCATTGACCGCGGCAGCGTTTGGGTACTCGGAGGCGGATATGGTGGGCACGTGGTGGGTTTGTGCGTATTTTCCTTATATGTACGTCCCCTCACTGTATGAGTACCTAGTTATGTCCTTGCTTCCTTTTCCTCTTTTACAGACCCTGTGTGTATCTGCACACTGGTGGCAGTGGGGCTGGTGGCCCGCAGCTATGTACACTGGGCGGCAGAATATGCTGCGGTGACAGAGTGTGGACCCCAGCTCGGGCTACGTGTATCCGCACATATGCAGTGGTATGGAATGTGCGGCATGGAAGGGCGGGAACTGTTGCCATTCCTGATGTCCATCAGGGATGCTGGACCGCCTGATGTTCTGCACCTCAGCAGTAATGATCTCACACGGATCACTGACCTTTCCTTAAAATGTCGAGGTGCAGTGACCTGGCTTTTTTACATCATTTATGGCCATACACGCGGTTGCCATGGTCTAACATCGTGCCGAGACACTGTTTTAGAGGAGACATGGTCCTCCGTGGTTTGGACCATCCCCGGCGGTCAGTGGACAGGGCTGTTGCCCGGATCCTTGCTGAGAATGGCTTGGGACAGCCAGTAGACATCCAGGGATAGGCTTGCAAAAGGTTTGACTTATAGC
This sequence comes from Bradypodion pumilum, assembly GCA_035047305.1. Classification (NCBI taxonomy): domain Eukaryota; kingdom Metazoa; phylum Chordata; class Lepidosauria; order Squamata; family Chamaeleonidae; genus Bradypodion; species Bradypodion pumilum. The sequence goes on from JAWDJD010000001.1 coordinate 99,519,722, forward strand.
CAGGAAATGGGGTCCACCTGTCGGTCAGAGGCATGAACCTCTTTCTGGAAGATGTGCAAGCAGGCCTGGTGACCGAGCTGACGGTCTGGGGGGTGGGGCGGTGAGTCATCATGGACACCTCCCCGTGTGGCGGGTAGCACTGGGTAAGGTAAAGGTTTAGGACACATAGGTATCCGGCAGGTTCGCATTGACTGGCCAACATGTAGATAGGTACAGGAGAAACAGGTTTGGCCGGTCAAGGGCGAACTATGAAAGGGGTGATGTCAGGAGCTTCACAGCCTGCATCACCTTGATATTTCAATGGATACTCCTCATAGGGTGGGGGTCAGTAGATAGTATATTGACTCCGGTCAACAATTTGTTTGTGTCAACAAACAAATTGATACAAATTGATACATGTAGCCAATTTCCATTGGCATTTAGGGTGGAACCCTACCAGTGCTACTGCGGCCTGCTTGCCTTAAAGAATTACAATTGGATGATACACCAATTGAAAGTGATAATTCGGACTAGGGCATTATTCAATTAAAGTGGCCCGATGCCTTTAATCCAATACTGGTGTCTGAGTCTTTATTTGGGTGGGTGCGCCTGCAAAGAGGAGAAGGAGTAAAGCTGCCAAAGCATGTGGTAGAAAAGCTGTACCCAACACTTGGGCTGGGGACCCCTATGGTTGACCACTGACCACCATTGCATTCCCTGAGATTTCAGGGAAGGGTCCATATGACATCACAGTGGTGGAGCAGAAAAGGGGAGTTGTAATAGGTCTGGCCAAGAAGGTTGTGAGAAAGGGCATGAGGAAAGTCAGGGTAAATGAGCTCAGATTATGGGTAAAACCAGGGTAAAAAAGTAATGTGACAATCCAAAGGAGAGAAGAGTGAGCAATGACTTTTCCATATGAGCCTACTTATGGCACACATAACACATGGAGTCTTTTTAAAGTGATATTTTGCTGAGGTTGGCCATGGGGAAGGTTCACTGCCAATTATGGGATTCTCCCCTGTAAAAACAAACCCTATGCAATTGCTGATAGGTCTTGTGCAACAAGAAGGCTCACAGGTTCTGATACCAGTGTTCTATTTGGCCTTGATCAAATGGCACAATGGGTCCAAGTGCATGTACCCATTGCTCCTCTCTCTGGCCCCTGCCCTCTCTCCTGGCTCTTTGGTATGCAACATAAATCCAGTGCTCTTTTGTACTGAGTCAGTGTGCGCAAACTTCAGCTAGAGGTAGGTGGAGAAATAGCACCAGATGCATTCTACGTACTGTTAACTCTACAGTCTAGCTTTCTGGATCACTGGTCCAGCAGCTTCATGTTTATCAAGGACATGTGGGGAAGGGCCACATGCACACTCCTTCCCCATTTTTGCATTTCCTACTGTGTTCTTTTCTGCTGCTATTGAAACAGGACCATTGATGCCTGTTTTATAACTTTCTTAAGCTAAACCAGGCTTTTTCTAGGCTTTTGGGTCATAGGCCTGACCACGCCTCCTGGACTGCTAATCAGGCCAGTCATGTGGTTCCTCCCACCCAGAAGTGGAAGAAAAATGTGCATTTTAATCCCACTTCCGGGATTGGCAAGATCATTGGGGGCTGGATGAATTGGCATTGGGGGCTGGGTTTGGCCCATGGGCTGTAGGTTGAAAATGCCTGACCTAAACCATCATCATGTGCACTTCTCCCACTCCAGACAGTGCTGAACAGCATTGTAAATTTAAGCTTTGCTACACTAATAAGCCTTCTCTATGTAATTGTTCGTGTTTGCACATAATCATGTTGGCTTGTATGCAGCCATAGAAAATGTCTATAGCAACCAAATTATTTAATGTCATAGAAACAACAGGTCAAAGCTAATGCAAGCGCGGCGCCAAAATGGCAGCCGCGCTCTTTGCGGGCTCCCCCCCATCGGACGAAGGCATCCGGGTAGTTAGGGGGCGTGGCCAGCTCCCTTATAAAAGGGGTGGCCATGAGGCAGCCGAGCTGCCATTTTGTGAAGCGACGGAGCGGAGAAGTTTTTCCCTCTTACCTCCGTCGCTTTTGGCTTTTACCGGGAAGCCTTTTGGCTGCTGAATTCACTCGTTTCGGCTTCCCATCGATTGGCTGAGAGGCCCGCGAAGAAGAAGGCGGCTGCGAGCGCGGCTCGTGCGGTTCGGAGGCGCAATCTGGGTCGGAAGACCGCGGCTGCGCCTCCCCAGCAGCCGCATTTGCTTGCACCCACCGGGACCGGTGGAATGGGGTCTATTCCCCCTGGCTAGAGGATGGTGGCCCACGCACGGGGCCAGTAGGGGCTGCGGCCCTCAGCCCGCAAGCGGTGGACACCTCTCCTGGTGTTGCCCATTCCGCTGGGCCTCCCTTTATAGGAGCGTAGCTCGCTCCGAGGCCTTCCAGCCTTGGGGGGTGGTCCGGCCCCCTTCCCTGGCAGGTTGCTACATCGGCCCTAACGGGCCCGGGTGTGGGGTTGTTGCCCTATTCGGGCCCCGGGGTGCAGGGACCTGTACCCATGCCTGTAGTAGGCGGGCCGGCTGGTCCTTTGCCCCATGTCTGCGTGGAAGCCTTATTGGCCCGCGTTGCGGCCCTCGAGACATCCCTGGCCCGGGCTAGCCACTCTTGGTCTCCCTTTGGGGTTCGTTTCGACGCGTCGTCTGCTGGGCAGCGGCAGGCGACAGGACGGGCCGAGCTGCTTGAGGTGCGTGGCACGACCTGGGCCACTGCCTCGCAGCTCCCCATTCAACAGACCGGTGCGGGTCAGGCCCCATCGACGAGCTCGATGGCGGTTGTGAGCTCCGACGCCCCCAGTGGGCTGGAACCCCCGGTGGGGGCGGCCTACGGGAGTGCAGCACGTGAGTATGCGGTCCAAGCTAGTGCACCTACACATGTGGCCACGTTGGGGGGGGTTCCAATGGCCTGGCCTCGCGCGGGTGGGGCGGCAGTCCAGCCGCTGATGCCCTACCTGGCGACGACAACTACCAATTAGGGCCCCGTGGTGGGGGGTGTTTTCTACCCTGTGGGGAATGTTTTGGGGGTGGCTGGGTTAGTACAGGCCCCCTTTCAGATGCCAGCAGTTCCTGTTGTGCCCGTGTTGGCCTTGCTGACGGCGGGGTATTCCTTACCGCTGGGTGTCCATTCGGCACAGATCACCAAAGAGAAGATCTGGCGGGGGGATTACCTGGATACCTTCTCACTCCTCAACAGAGGGCCCACCAAGGAGTAGGGGGGGGGCAGGATGAGAAGGATAAGGAGCAGGCACGTCGTAGCAAGCCACCACGTACGTGGGCTGACTGGTTGCCGGCCTACCTCATATACATGGCGGTGTACCTTAGGGCCCGGCCGGATTTGGCAATTCCGATGGTCCAGTATTTGGACAACATCTACCGGGCGATGGTTGACTTTCCGGGCCCATCATGGTTGGCTTATGACGTGTAATTCCATATGCGGATTCCCCGGCACCCCGACATTAGGTGGGTTGAGCCATGCCAGAGGCTGTGGCTTTTGTACATGACGCCCACGCGCCCCGCGCCCGGGGAGAGATACCATTGTGGACATGCGGTCCAGCGGGCGGCCCCAGCACAGGTCCACTGCCAGGGGGCGGGGCAGGGGGTTTCCAGCCCGCCTGCTGTGCTGGACTTTCTCGTCCAATGGTTCCTGCAATAGGAAGAATGGCAAATACAGACATTAGTGTCCCCCCTGTGCTGGCCCCCATGCGGCCTCTGCCTGTCCCAGGCCTGGAGGGATGCGGGGCAGAGGGAGGGGTGGACAGGGGGCTGGCAAGACTGCCGCAGATGGATCTAGTTCACCAAAGGGCTCCCTCCCCAATTAATGTGGACATGTTGGAGCGCTGGCTCACATTGTACCCGAAGGGAGAGGATGCGGATATCTCCTTCAGGGTTTTAGGCAGGGGTTACGTATCCCTTTCATGGGTGATAGGTCCCCTCAGGATGCCCCCAATCTTTATCCCTTAGGGGGAGGGAGGAGGTGGCTCCTGCCAGCAATGATAAGGAGGTCTATGCGGGCAGGGTCGTTGGCCCTGTCCCTGCGCCCCCGTTCCGGGGAGCATATTATTGCAATTATGCCATGCCTTTTGGCTGTTCCAATTCAGGCTCGGCATTCGAGCGTTCCTCCATCTTCCTAGAGTGGGCTTTTGTTCGCAGATCAGGGTCCCGGTCTGTAGCCCATTCCCTGGATGATTTTATTCGGGGCTGAACGGGGCTGGGACACGTCCACACGTCTCCTCAACACATTTCAGACGCTAATGGAGGAACTTGGTGTCCCTTTAGCGCCCGAAAAGACCGAGGGCCCACCTACACAGCTAGTATTCCTGGGGGTGGAGATTGACACAGTAGCGCAGGCTTCTAGGTTGCAGCGGGATAAGGTGTCAAAGCTAGTGGCCCTTATCTCGGACTTGCTGGCCAAGCGCATGGCATCACCGAGGGACCTGCTGGTGCTACATGGTCACCTCAATTTCGCTGGCAGGGTCGTTGCACCGGGCAGGGCATTTGCTTGGCGCTTGCGCGACGTCATGGCAGGATTATCCAGGCCCCACCATAGGGTTAGACTTACCCGGGGTATCAGGGCAGACGTGGTTGTCTGGCTACAGATCCTGTGGGATTTCAATGGGGTGTCATCTTGGAGGTCTGAGCTCCTGGCTTCCCCTCGCTTTAAGATACAGTCCGATGCCTCGGGATCCCTGGGTTATGGGATGTGCTTCAATTGGAAGTGGGCCTATGGTGGGTGGCCACCATCCTGGGCAGGCACGGGTCGCACGTATCTGGAATTTTCCCTATCCTGGGTGCTTTGATGCTATGGGGCGAGGAGGGGGCCAACTCGGTTGTCCATTTTGGTGTGACAATGCGGCTGTTGTCCACATTGTCAATGCACAGACCTCTAAATCGCCCAGGGTTATGGACCCAGTGCGCCAGTTTGCGTTGCGCAGCCTGCGCCTCAACGTTCTTTTCAGGGCCAGGCATGTCCCAGGGGTTACTAATGATATTGCTGACGCTTTGTCCCGCCTGCAGATCTCCCGGTTCCGTGCCTTGGCCCCGGATGCGGAAGAATTTCCCTCGCCACTCCCAGACGGGATATGGAACATTGGCAAGGAGAGGTGAACCGGGCGTTTGGCCTGTCACTAGTGCCACGCACGCGTAAGGCGTATCACCACACATTTAATTCTTTCAGAGCATTCTGTACCCAATTTCAAATGCCAGGAACCTGGCCGATCCCAGTAACCATGTTCGGCGGTTCATGGTTTACCTGCATGCCCAGGGCCTTGCACCTCGCACCATAGCATCTAAGCTGTCAGCGTTGGCTTTTATGGCCAAAGTGGGAGGTCATGTGGACAGCACCACTGACTTCCGTGTGAGACATGTTTTGGAGGGGTGGGTGTGCGCGCGTGGGCGTTGCCCGGACGACCGCCACCCGATTTCCCCAGGGGTTTTTACCCAATTGGCCCGGGGCTGGCCTGGCCTCTGTTTTGATAAGATGAGGCAGCCCATTTCATGCGGCTACAACGGTGGCCTTTTTTTTTTGGAGCGCTCCGCAGCGGCGAGCTTGAGATGCTGTATAAGGCGGATGCAAGTCGTGGACAGCACCACTCACTTCCGTGTGAGACATGTTTTGGAGGGGTGGGTGCGCGTGCGTGGGCGTTGCCCGGACGACCGCCACCCGATTTCCCCAGGGGTTTTTACCCAATTGGCCCGGGGCTGGCCTGGCCTCTGTTTTGATAAGATGAGGCAGCCCATTTCATGCGGCTACAACGGTGGCCTTTTTTGGAGTGCTCCGCATCGGCGAGCTTGAGATGCTGTATAAGGCGGATGCAAGTCGTAGGGCACTGGAACACGAAGATGTCTGTGTGAACAATATTGGGCTCAGTTGGGGATACGCTCCTCTAAAACGTATCAGCACGGCGTAGGCAGTGGAGTAGACTGCTACGATGTTCCTCGGCAGACATCTGTCCGGTTGGTGCCCTACAGGATTTCCTTGCACTGTGTGGCACGCACCATGGCCCGTTTTTCTGTCACCAAGGTGGGTCTTCACTTACTAAATTTCAATTTGGAGGGTGCCGGGAAGGCACTAGACAGTGTTGGCCCCTCTGGGGCTCGTTGCAGCACCCATTCGTTCAGGATAGGGGCGGCTTCTACTGCAGTTGTTTTTGGGTACTCCGGGGCTGAAATACGCCGCACGGGAGGGTGGGGATCACAATGTTTTCAGTTTTGTGTTCGCCCTCTTCAACCGTGAGTACCAGTTTAGTCACTGCACTGTTTCTCCCTCCCTTTTTTCCTTGACAGACCCTGGGTGTCGTTTTACACCGGTGACAGTATGGCTGGTGGGCCGTAGCCACGTGCACAGGGCAGCGCGTTGCGCTGCAGCGACAGAGTGGGGACCCCGACTGGGACTGGATGCAGCCGCACGTCTCAGGTAGTATGGTAAGCGCGGCATGTTATGGCGGGAACTGTTGCCATTCCTTTTCTACATCAGGGATGCTGACTCGCCCGATGTCCTGGTTATGTACCTTGGGGGCGATGGCTTGGGGCAGGTCACTGGCCTATCGCAGAAGCTTGCGGTTTGCAGTGACCTGCCCTACTCACATCATGTGTGGCCTGCCACATCCCTCAATTGGTTGGACACGATACCGCGGTACGCTTACAGGGGGGTGTTCGGCCTCAAGGCTCTTGACTGAGCCGATGCTCCGTGAACGGGGCTATTGCCCGGTTCCTTTTCGACAAGGGCGGGGGACGCGTCATTAGCCTCCCCGGCGTCAGTCTGCAAAATTACGAGCTTTACTCAGGGGATGGGGCCCATCTGTCGCAGGGAGGTATGGGCCTCTGGTTAGTGGAATGGCGAGCAGGCCTGTCGACCGAGCTGACGGTCTTGGGGGGAGGGCGGTGAGCCTTTTGGGAAGCCTCCCCGTGTGGCGGGTATCACTGGTAAGGTAAACATTTATGACCCATAGGTATCCGGCAGGTTCGCAATTGACTGGACAACACTAGACAGGCATAAGTTGGTTAAACGTTGTCCGGTCAATGACGAACCAGGCGACGGGGTGATGGCTACAGCTAGACAGCATGCATCACCCCGTGATTTCACGGATACACATCAGAGGGTGGGGTCATTAGTTAGATATTGACTACGGTCAACAATTTGTTTGTTGTCAACAAACAAATTGATACAAATAGATACATTGTAACAATTGCCGTTGGCAATTTTGGGTGGTACCTTACCAGTGTTACTTCGGCCTGCTTGCCTTAAAGAATTATGATTGGTCAATTACCAATAGAAATTTATAATTCGGACTAGGGCATGAATCAATAAATGTGGCCCAATGCCGTTATCCACTTTTACCAGTGTCTGAGTCCTTTATTGGGGGGTGCGCCTGCAATGCAAGCACGGCGCCAAAATGGCAGCCGTGCTCTTTGCGGGCTCCCCCCCATCGGACGAAGGCATCCGGGTAGTTAGGGGGCGTGGCCAGCTCCCTTATAAAAGGGGTGGCCATGAGGCAGCCGAGCTGCCATTTTGCGAAGCGACGGAGCGGAGAAGTTTTTCCCCTCCACCCCCTCCCTAGTTAACAGTGTGATATTTTGGTCGCTTCGGGGCCGGGTGGGAATTTTTGGCTGGGACCCACAATTGGCTCTCGGGTCCTGGTTTTTTCGCCCATCCCACACTGTTGCTATGGTTTGATATAGGGGTTTTCTGTTGCTGCTGTTGACTTTGGTCACATGGGCGGGTATCACTGGTAAGGTAAACATTTATGACCCACAGGTATCCGGCAAGTTCGCAATTGACTGGACAACACTAGACAGGCATAAGTTGGTTAAACGTTGTCCGGTCAACGACGAACCAGGCGACGGGGTGATGGCTACAGCTAGACAGCATGCATCACCCCGTGATTTCACGGATACGCGTCAGAGGGTGGGGTCATTAGTTAGATATTGACTACGGTCAACAATTTGTTTGTTGTCAACAAACAAATTGATACAAATAGATACATTGTAACAATTGCCGTTGGCAATTTTGGGTGGTACCTTACCAGTGTTACTTCGGCCTGCTTGCCTTAAAGAATTATGATTGTGTCAATTACCAATAGAAATTTATAATTCGGACTAGGGCATGAATCAATAAATGTGGCCCAATGCCGTTATCCACTTTTACCAGTGTCTGAGTCCTTTATTGGGGGGTGCGCCTGCAAATATGTATCTGCTCCTGCTACTGAGAAGCAAGAAGACCCAGTCAACTAGTGATGATCTCTAGCATTTTCAGAAGAGGTTTTTGGTAGAGACACTTGTTGATGTAATTGGTCAGCAGAGTGGTGTAGTGGCCAGCAAGAGGTTCACACCTGGCCAAGTGATCTCTTGTGAGAAAAACAGGCAGACCAGAGTTTGGTGCAGAAGAAAAACTCAAAGTAGGTTTACTCAGAAAGTAGAAGGGTGCAAGTATATACAGTGCAACAACTGTAACACAAAACATATATTCTCTCGGGCTGCTCAGTTGACCTCACTGAGACAGTACAGTATATTGCTATATACAACTCCATACAGTTCAGCAACAGTTCAGTTCAGTAGGATAAAGGCAAGCTGTAGTTACAAACAAAGCCAAATAGTGGAGGCTTACCCCAATTAGTTCTCCTTTGTCCAGTAAACACAGATGGCATATCCAGCAAAAGCCACCAGTAAGAACAGTGGCAAAGGTTCAATCCTCGTAGCAGGTTCTGGAAGATACAGGAATATTTGTCCAGACTGTCGGCAGAGGAAGGTGAGCATTAAAGCTCAGGCAAGTTGAGCATTGTAGCTCAGGTGAGTTGAACATTGTAGGTGAACATCTTCAATCCTGCTCTGTCCTAGATACACTGGCCCTTGGAGCATATCAGGGACAACTCCCAGCACCTGTGTGACCCAGTAGTAAAGTCTTAAAGGCATCACAAACACAATATGCCTTGCAACCAGTTAGGGAGAGCAGTGAAGAATCCATGCTGTGAAGAGAGGTCCAAGCCTGCTGCAACTATCAATTGTGCAGCAACTTTATTATACCGTACCTTGTTCATAATGGTAATGGATACCTGTGGATTTACTGCACCAAAGAGAGTTGGACTTGAAGACCCCTGAAGATCCTTCCAGCATTACAATCCCAATTCTATGCACAATTTGTGGAACCTCTATTTCCCTTCTGTAAACTCTCCAATTAAACACCCCCCCCCCGCAGCATAGATCTTCTCCCCGCCATTCCCCAGTCTTTTCCGACTGCCAGACTGCTACTTTTGTCAATATTATCTGTTGATTTCATCCCCATTATGTTTTCATTAAGTGCAACTGCAGAAGGAATGAGTTTCATCTGAAGGAAAGCTTGGAATGATTGTCAGCTCTGTCTCATCTTTCACAGCATCAAAGCTGGTACAACCCGTTCCCACTTGCCGAAGCGTGACATGGGATTAGATAAAGATCCTCCATCATCAACACACTGCTTTGATAATGGCAACAATGTCCCTGTGTTAGAACTAATATACATACAGAGCTAGCAGTGCATGCTGTGTCTGCATGTATAAAATCCTTTTTATTTATTTCTACTTTAATTATACGAAATGGGACAGTAATTCCTTGCCAAAGGGACTAGAGTGGTGGGTGGGGGTGGCAGAGAAAGAGAAGGAGGGGGAGAGAGTCTGTACTTGCTGTCATGACAGTATTTTCATCTGTCAAATGTGCCCATTTATACAGTGTGAAGCTTTGCCTTTTTGTTACAGTTGAGTCAGCCACAGAGCCTTGAGCCCTCAAGTAATTTCCTCAGTAGCATAGGCAGTGGGTGGAGGAATTTACTTTGGTTGTCACTGTGATCAAATGAATTCTTAAAAGTAAGACCCAGGTCTCTGTTATCTAAGTGAAGTGTTCAAGAAATCCAGTTGTGTAGAGAATTTTCTCTCCACTACAGCACTAAAGATTTGAACCTCTTCATTCTCACATGTTAACATATTTACTTATTTAGTTTGCCATCCATTCTAGGAGTACACTTGATATTGATGACTTTATTTTTTGTTATGCTAAATGAGGCCCAGGTATGCATGTGAATATGTATAGGGCTGTCAGTGACATACCTGTCAACCCGCAGCTCCGGAATAAACGGGACCTGCACAGATCACTTGTGCGCAGGTTGCTTTCCACGCATGCGTGGAAGGGTTTTACACTTGTGTAGAACCCTTCCACGCATGCGTGGAAGTGCTCCACTGCTTGTGTAGGGGCTGCGCAAGCGGCGTAGCGCTTCCACGCATGTGTGGAAAGCGTTTCCCCCGCTGCCAAATTACGGGGTTTTGGCAGCACGGGGCGGGTTATGACATCAATTGGCGTTAAATTACGGGGTAATCCCGGCCAAATCAGGATGGTTGCAGGTATGGTCAGTAATGATGTCATTGACGGCAGGTATTACAATCAAGACATTTTTGTGTTGAACAGAGACTTGAACTATGTAATGAATTACTGGTCTACCCTTTCTTCTTCTTTTGCTTTTGTGTGCATTGGAACAGAGTCTACAAAAACATTGTGTGCTGATTCTGGCAGCTCCAGCCTAGTGTTTCTCAACTAGTCAGTCAGCCCCTGCTCACTTCCAAATGAGTCTTACTGCTGCCGTCCATCTCTGTTCACTACCATTTTGTTTGACTGCCCAGCACCACAGCAGCTTTTTAACTGGGTTGGCTTCTGCAACAGCACCAGCACAGCATACATGTAGTACATAGTGCACAGGGACAGATGGGAGTGACAGTTGTTTAGACATTGAAGTTATGGTGTCCAAAGGAATGTACTTGTGATTCTCATTTTTATTTTATTTAAAAAAGAATACCCTGTACACCAGGGGTGCTCAAACTATGGCCCGTTAGCTGGATCTGGCCCCCAACACCAATTCATCTGGCCCATCCCTCCCGGAAGCAGAAGTAAAATCTGCCCGGCCCCTTGAACCATGTTACCGACCCATGGCCCAAAAGGTTTGGGCACCCCTGCTGTACACAAATGACAAAAATTAGAATCATTCAAAATAATGCACACAACAAGAGCATTAAATGGTATTACTAAGTTAAATCAACATATCTTTCCATAAGTCAACAAAGGAGATTGGGGGATTGCTAAAATAATCAGTATAATTTTAAAAATACTGAATAAATGGGAGCCAAGTAATTACAAAATGAGTCTGTTTAGGTATTGTGGTACATGAATTGTGAACATGCAGTGAGTTTTTCTTTAATGCTGATTTCCAAACTCTGGATTCCTAAACATTTATTGAAATTTGTCCAGCTGCTTTCCAAGACTGAACAATCATCTGCCTAGCTGCTACACACAGAGAAGTGATTATGTAATAATGCACTGGAATCCAAAAATAAATAAATTAAACCCAATTCTGGAGTCATGACAATCCTTTGTAAAGCTATCTTTCCAATTTTATCAAACACATTTACTACAAAGTTAAATATTCTAGGACAGTGCCACTAGGAATGTAAATATGCACCAACCTATTTACAGCCTCTCCAATAATTTGGATCAGGCTTTTTATTTATGCACTGCAATTTGAGTGAAGTGTAATAACATCCGTATTCCACTTTGAGGAAATACTCTCTTACAGATAGTGAAATTGATTTAAAAGTTTTTTTTTACACTTCACAGTATTTTCCCAATCTTTGTCTCTAACTGTAAATTCAAAGTCCCCCCCCAGATTTCTTTGAGTCCCCCCAGTCTTACCATACAATGTGTTATTAATACAGGATAAATCATTCTCTTTATTAGTCAATAAAATTATGTTTTCGATTGTTAAAGGTTCACCAACCACTTTTCAAATTTGAGGTAAGTGGCTCAAATTATATACTGAGTGGAATTGGAACCATGACATTTTTATATCACCAGGTTGTACCACAAGTTGGATTCTAGTCTTTGTTGTGCTACCTGTAAAAAGGTCACAGAGGTGGAATAAGACACTTTTCTTCTAATTTCTAAAATGCAGCCATTTATCACTGTTACAAATAGAGGATAACTTTAAAAAGGGTTTGAGGGAAGAAATAAAAGGTAATAATCTTGTCTTCCCACTCACCTTAATTCTTCTAGAGGGTTTTCAAAAATGGATTTTCTGTGTATCTTGGAATATTGTTATTTCTAAGGGAAATTGGAATTCCAAGTGGTTTTTCCAAGGGTCCATTTGTTGATTCAAATGGCAACCATGTATATTCTTTGTCCTGATTGATCAATCTAAGTAATTGTCTCATTTGAAATGCCACAGTTTAGATATTTCTAGTTTACCTTCTTTGTTTCCCATATAGTGTATTATATTTGGTACGCTTAGCTGCTTGTATACATTTCTCAATTACACGTTGTCATTTTTTCCCCCAGGGGATCCCCTGGTAATCTGATTGGAATTACCAATATATTTTAGTGGAGTTGGATTGTATTCCAACAGATGGCCAAACAACTCTTTAAAGTAGTCTGTGTTTATGTAGTTTATACAATTAACCATGCCTTTGACTAAAGCTGCATTGCAGGCGCACCCCCCAATAAAGGACTCCGACACTGGTAAAAGTGGATAACGGCATTGGGCCACATTTATTGATTCATGCCCTAGTCCGAATTATAAATTTCTATTGGTAAAACGACCAATCATAATTCTTAAGGCAAGCAGGCCGAAGTAACACTGGTAAGGTACCACCCCAAAATTGCCAACGGCAATTGGTTACAATGTATCAATTTGTATCAATTTGTTTGTTGACAACAAACAAATTGTTGACCGTAGTCAATATCTAACTAATGACCCCACCCTCTGACGCGTATCCGTGGAATCACGGGGTGATGCATGCTGGCTAGCTATCGCCATCACCCCGTCGCCTAGTTCGTCGTTGACCGGACAACGTTTAATCAACTTATGCCTGTCTATTGTTGTCCAGTCAATTGCGAACCTGCCGGATACCTGTGGGTCATAATGTTTACCTTACCAGTGATACCCGCCCATGTGACCAAAGTCAACAGCATCACAGAAACCCCTATATCAAACCATAGCAACAGTGTGGGATGGGCGAAAAAACCAGGACCCGAAAGCCAATAGTGGGTCCCAGCCAAAAATTCCCACCCGGCCCCGAAGCGACCAAAATATCACACTGTTAACTAGGGAGGGGGTGGAGGGGAAAAACTTCTCCGCTCCGTCGCTTCGCAAAATGGCAGCTCGGCTGCCTCATGGCCACCCCTTTTATAAGGGAGCTGGCCACGCCCCTAACTACCCAGATGCCTTCGTCCTATGGGGGGGGCCCGCAAAGGGCGCGGCGGCCATTTTGGCGCCGCGCTTGCATTGCAGGCGCACCCCCCAATAAAGGACTCCGACACTGGTAAAAGTGGATAACGGCATTGGGCCACATTTATTGATTCATGCCCTAGTCCGAATTATAAATTTCTATTGGTAAAACGACCAATCATAATTCTTAAGGCAAGCAGGCCGAAGTAACACTGGTAAGGTACCACCCCAAAATTGCCAACGGCAATTGGTTACAATGTATCAATTTGTATCAATTTGTTTGTTGACAACAAACAAATTGTTGACCGTAGTCAATATCTAACTAATGACCCCACCCTCTGACGCGTATCCGTGGAATCACGGGGTGATGCATGCTGGCTAGCTATCGCCATCACCCCGTCGCCTAGTTCGTCGTTGACCGGACAACGTTTAATCAACTTATGCCTGTCTATTGTTGTCCAGTCAATTGCGAACCTGCCGGATACCTGTGGGTCATAATGTTTACCTTACCAGTGATACCCGCCACACGGGGAGGCTTCCAAAAAGGCTCACCGCCCCCCCAAGACCGTCAGCTCGGTCGACAGGCCTGCTCGCCAGTCCACTAATCCAGAGGTCCATACCTCCCTGTGACAGATGGGCCCCATCCCCTGAGTAAAGCTCGTAAATTTGCAGACTGATGGCGGGGAGGCTAATGGCGCATCCCCCGCCCTTGTCAAAAGGAACCGGGCAATAGCCCCGTTCACGGAGCGTCGGCTCAGTCAGAGCCCTGAGGCCAAACGCCCCCCTGTAAGCATACCGCGGTATCGTGTCCGACCAATTGAGGGATGTGGCAAGCCACACATAATGTGAGTAGGGCAGGTCACTGCGAACCGCAAGTTTCCGTGATAGGCCAGTGACCCGCCCCAAACCATCGCCCCCAAGGTACGTAACCAGGACATCTGGCGAGCCAGCATCCCTGATGTAGAAAAGGGATGGCAACAGTTCCCGCCATAACATGCCACGCTTACCATAGCACCTGGGACGTGCGGATGCACCCTGTCCCCGTCGGGTACCCACTCTGTCGCCGCAGCGTAACGCGCTGCCCCATGCAGCGTAACGCGCTGCCCTGTGCATGCGGCTATGGCCCACCAGGCATACTGTCACCGGTGTAAAACGACACCCAGGGTCTGTCAAGTAAAAAAGGGAGGGGGGAGAAACAGTGCAGTGACTAAAACTGGTACTCGCAGTGGAGGAGGGCGAAGACAAAACTGAAAACATTGTGACCCCCCACCCTCTCATACGGCGTATTTCAGCCCTGGAGTACCCAAAACAACTGCAGCAGAAGCCGCCCCTATCCGGAACGAATGGGTGCCGCAACGAGCCCTTGAGAGGCCAACACTGCCTAGTGCCTTCCCGGCACCCCCCAAATTGAAATTTAGTAATAGAAGATCCACCTTGGTGACAGAAAAATTGTGCCATGGTGCGTGCCACACAGTGCACGGAAATCCTGTAGGGCACCAACCGGACAGATGTCTGTCGAGGAACATCGTAGCAGTCTACTCCACTGCCTACGCCGTGCTGATTCACTTTAGAGGAGCGTATCCCCAACTGAGCCCAATATTGTCCCCACAGACATCTTCGAGTTCCAGTGCCCTACGACTTGCATCCGCCTTATACAGCATCTCAAGCTCGCTGATGCGGAGCGCTCCAAAAAGGCCACCTTTGTAGCCGCATGAAGTGGGCTGCCTCATGTATCAAAACAGAGGCCAGGCCAGCCCCGGGCCAATTGGGTAAAAACCCCTGGAAAAATCTTGCATCTGCCTTATTCAGCATCTCAAGCTCGCTGATGCGGAGCGCTCCAAAAAGGCGACCATTGTAGCCGCATGAAGTGGGCTGCCT
Organism: Bradypodion pumilum; assembly: GCA_035047305.1. Taxonomy (NCBI): domain Eukaryota; kingdom Metazoa; phylum Chordata; class Lepidosauria; order Squamata; family Chamaeleonidae; genus Bradypodion; species Bradypodion pumilum. Next base: position 99,534,830 of record JAWDJD010000001.1, read on the forward strand.
CATTTATCAAAACAGAGGCCAGGCCAGCCCCGGGCCAATTGGTAAAAATCCTTGGGAAAATCTTGCATCCGCCTTATTCAGCATCTCAAGCTCGCCGATGCGGAGCGCCCCCAAAAAGGCCACCGTAGTAGCCGCATGAAATGGGCTGCCTCATCTATCAAAACAGAGGCCAGGCCAGCCCCGGGCCAATCGGGCAAAAAACCCCTGGGAAAATCGGGTGGCGGTCGCCCGGGAAACACCCGCGCACGCGCACCCACCCCTCCAAAACATGTCTCACACGGAAGTCATTGGTGCCGTCCACACGACCTCCCACTTTGGCCATAAAAGCCAACCCTGACAGCTGAGATGCTATGGTGCGAGGTGCAAGGCCCTGGGCATACAGGTAAACCATGAACCGCAGAACATGGGCCACCGGGATCGGCCAGGTTCCTGGCAGTCGAAATTGGGTACAGAATGCTCTGAAAGAACTAAATGCGTGGTGATACGCCTTACTCATGCATGGCACTAGTGACAGGCCAATCGCCCGGGTCACCTCTCCTTGCCAACGTTCCATCTCTCGTCCGGGAGTGGCGAGGGAAATTCCTCCGCATCCGGGGCCGAGGCACGGAACCGGGAGATCTGCAGACGGGACAAAGCAGCAGCAATATCATTATCAACCCTTGGGACATGCCTGGCCCTGAAGAGAATGTTGAGGCACAGGCTGCACGACACAAACTAGCGCACTAGGTCAATAACCCCGGGCGATTTGGATTTCTGTGCATTGACGATGCAGACAACAGCCGCCTTGTCACGCCAAAATGCACAACCGAGTTGGCCCACCCCTTGCCCCATAGCATCAAAGCACCCAGGATAGGGAAACATTCCAGATACGTGAGACCACGCAGGCGACCCGTGCCTGCCCAGGATGGTGGCCACCCACCATAGGCCCACTTCCAATTGAAGTACATCCCATAACCCAGGGATCCCGAGGCATCAGACTGAATCTGAAATTGAGGGGAAGCCAGGAGGTCATGCCTCCAAAATGAGACCCCATTGAACTCCCTCAGGAACTGCAACCAGACAAGCATGTCTGCCCTGATACCCCGGGTAAGCCTAACCCTATGGTGGGGCCTGGATAATCCTGCCATGGCGTCGCACAAGCGCCGAGCAAATGCCCTGCCCGGAGCGACGACCCTGCCAGCGAAATTGGGGTGACCATGTAGCACCAGCAGTTCCCTCAGTGATGCCATGTGCTCGGCCCGCGAGTCTGAGTTAAGGGCCACTAGCCTTGACACCTTATCTCACTGCAACCTAGAAGCCTGCGCTACCGTGTCACTCTCCACCCCAGGAATACTAGCAGTGGAGATGGGCCCTCGGTCTTTTCGGGCGCTAAAGGGACACTGAGTTCCTCCATTAGCGTCTGAAATGCGTTGAGGAGACGTGGGCACGTGTCCCAGCCCCGTTCAGCCCCGAATAAAAACCATCCAGGGAATGGGCTACAGACCGGGACCCTGACCTGCGGACAAAAGCCCACTCTAGGAAAGTGGTGAAACGCTCGAATACCGAGCCCGAATGTAACAGCCAAAAGGCATGGCATCATTGAAATAATATGCTCCCCGGGACGGGGTGCAGGGACAGGGCCAACGACCCTGCCCGCATAGACCCTCTTGTCAAAGCTGGCAGCAGCCACCTCCTCCCTCCCCCTAAGGGATCAAAGATTGGGGGCATCCTGAGGGGACCTATTACCCAGAAAGGGATCCGGAACCCCTGCCTAGAACCCTGAAGGAGATAACCCGCGTCCTCTCCCTTCGGGTACAATGTGAGCCAACGCTCCAACATGCCCACCTTAATCGGGGAGGGAGCCCTTTGGTGGACTAGATCCATCTGCGGCAGTCTTGCCAGCCCCCTGTCCGCCCCTCCCTCTGCCCCGCATCCCTCCGAGCCCGGGACAGGCAGGGGCCGCATGGGGGCCACACATGTGGGACACTCCTGTCTGCATTTGCAATTCTCCCCATTGTAGGAACCATTGGACAAGAAAGTCCAGGACAGCAGGCGGGCTGGAACCCCCTGAGCAAGGCGCGTGGGGGTCACGTACAAAAGCCACCGCCTCTGGCATGGCTCACCCCACCTAATCTCGGGGTGCGGGGAAATCCACCTACGGCATTCCTCGTCATAAGCCAACCACGATGGGCCCGGAAAGTCAACCATCGCCCGGTATACGTTGTCCAAATAGTGGACCATCGGAATTGCCAAATCCGGCCGGGCCCAGGGGTACACCGCCATGCCTATGAGGCAGGCCGGCAACCAGTAGGCCCACGTACTTGTTGGCTTGCGACGACGTGCCTGCTACTATCCTACCCCTTCTGCCCCGCGCTCTCCTCCTTGGTGGGCTCTCTGTTTATGAGTGAGAATAAATCCACGTACTCCCCCCGCCAAATTTACTCTCCGGTGGCCTGTGGCAAGTGGTCACCCAGCAGTAAGGAATACCCGGCTGTCGGCAAGGCCGATACCGGCACCACAGAGACTGCGGGCATCTGAAAAGGGGCTTGGACCAACCCAGCCACCCAACACGTTCCCCTCAGGGTAGGAAACACCCCCCACCACGGGGCCCTGGGTGGTAGTTGTCGTCGCCGGGTGGGGCGTCAGCGGCTGTACCGCCGCACCACCCACGCGAGGCCAAGGCCATTGAAAGGCCACCCCCGTAGTGGCAATGTGTGTAGGTGTATTGGCTTGTACTGCATACTCACATGTTGCACCCCCGCAGGCCGCCCCCACCGGGGGTTCCGGCCCACCGGGGGCGTCGGAGCTCATGACCGCCATAGAGCTCATCATCGGGGCCTGACCCACACCTGCTTGTAGGCCGGGGAGCTGCGAGGCAGTGGCCGAAGTTGCGCCACGCGCCTGCAGCAGCTCGACCCGTCCCGTCGCCTGCTGCTGCCCGACCGACGGCGCCTCGAAACAAACCCCACAAGTAGCCCCAGCATGGCTGGCCCGAGCCAAGGAGGCCTCGAGGGCCGCCACGCGGGCCAGTAAGGCCTCCACACTGACCTGGGGCCAAGGGCCGGCCGGCCCGCCAGTTAGAGGCGCGGGTACAGGTCCCTGTACCCCAGGACCCGAATAGGGCCATTGTCCCGCACCGAAGCCCGGAAGGGTCGGTGCAGGCACCTGCCGAGGCAGGGGGCCACACCACCCCCCAAGGCTAGAAGGCCCCGGGGGGAGCTGCGCCACAACTGCTGCAGGCCCAGCAGAATGGGCAAAGCCAGGAGCGGTGTCCACCGCTTGCGGGCCGCGGGCCGCAGCCCACACCGAGCCCATGCTTGGGTCTCCCGCTTCCGGCCAAGGGGTGATCGACCCCATCCCGCCGGTCCCGGCGGGTGCCGGCAAAGGCGGCTGCTGGGGAGGCGCCACCGTGGTCCTCCGACCCGGATTGCGCCTCCTACCCGTGCGAGCCGCACTCGAAAGTGCCTTCTTCTTCGGAGGCATCTCACTCAAGGCAAAAGGAATCTAGGTAAGGAGCGACGGAGACACAGGGGGAAAAACTTCTCCGCTCCGTCGCTTCGCAAAATGGCAGCTCGGCTGCCTCATGGCCACCCCTTTTATAAGGGAGCTGGCCACGCCCCTAACTACCCGGATGCCTTCGTCCTATGGGGGGCCCCGCAAAGGGCGCGGCGGCCATTTTGGCGCCGCGCTTGCATTCTCTTAGTACAATTCTTCATGGCTTTAGTTCAGAGAAATTTCTAGTGGGTAACAATAAAAAGTCATGTGGAACCTTTGAAACTAATAATTTTTATGGTGCATAAGCAGTCCATAAAAGTTAAAGGTCGCCCTTGCTCAACTCTAGGCTTAAGTGCTCATCACTGTTTACAGCCAAAGAGCCAGTGCTGTCTGTGTTTGCAGACGTTTCTGTGGACATGTGGCAGGCATCACTAGACACCAGAATGCACGGAATGCTGTTTACCTTCCCATCAAAGTGGTACCTATTTATCTACTTGCAATTTCTTGCTTTCAAACTGCTAGGTTGACAGGAGAGGGACAGAGATGGGAGCTCACTCGGTCATGAAGTACTCAGGTCTCGAACTGCTGATCTGCTGCCCTTCCAGTCATCAAGTTCAGCACAGGGATGTAGCCAGGATTCTAGATGTGGGTGGGCAAATATTTTTCAGGATTGGCAACAAAGCCTCTTTTCAATGCATTCCTACAGGAAACCACGCCTTGCCAGAGTGGGCAAACTGCTAACTCAGGGTGGGTGAGCCCCCCTGCCCCCATCTGGCTATGGCCCTGGTTCAGGAAAAAGTGGGCCAAACGGTGAGAATCCCAGGAACAAGAAACCGTTTGCCGCGAAATATCAAGGAAATGCAAATTGTCAATGTTCTGAAACGTGCTTTAATGCGCAAGTAGACCTGAAGCCCTTTCCAGATAAATTGGCTTTTCCAAGCTTCCTCAGGAATCTGCTTGCAATGTAGATATAGTTTCTTCAAGGTATTTTAATTTTAATGAATATTTAATTTTATTCGCGTCTGCGCCTCAATGAAAATTCTGCAGTGCTCCTCGATGTCCCTGGTTCAGCATCTTAACCACTAAGCCACCGCAGTCTTGTCTAAATTCTGTTGAAATCAAGAAAACTAACTCCTAAATTTCCACAACATATGGTTCTCAACCTTGTCTCTTCAGAAGTTTTCGATGGTGTTTCCCAGAATTCTTGACTATTGGCCATACAGGCTGAGGCCCTTGGGTGCAGATGTCCAAAAACTTGCAATATCAAAATTTGAGAACCACTGGACTGGAATAATGAATAAACATTGCCTGCTGATGCACATCATCCGAGGGCTAGAAATGATTTTTCCCCTACAAATGCCAAAGTCTACAACCATTGAATAATCATGTAATCTTTTAAAATTAAGATCATAAAGCTACATTCATAATAGTACCTGTAGTGATGAACAGCCAAGAAAATAGTTACTGTGAAGATCAATAGTGTATCACTTTCTCCAAGGTGTCCAAGTACTGTACTGGTCTCTGAACCTCATTCTCTGCTGAGATTTATTTTGATGAAGGCAAGTCGACCTACATTACTGAGTGCTAAAAATGCTGTTTACTGCATCACAAGAAATGCTGAAAAGTTATGTGGAGCTCAGCTGAAAACTGAAAAGATAATCAAATTATTTTCTGGTTGAAAGACCTAATCTTTTGATTCCTTTTGTTTATATGAAGGAAGGATTTATGACTAAAATCTAGAGGTAGTCCATAGGACAGCTTTCTCTCGCAATGGGAAAACTGATGTTTCATCTGTTGCTTGGAATGTTATTTTAAAAAAGTAATACATAGGATGTTATTTGTTACTTTCTTGTGGCAATGTGTTGTCAAACCATCATTTTTCTATTGCAGTGTCCTTATTAGAGGTATGCAGATTTATAGGGTTTTTTGAGTACCTAATAAATCTTACTTGACCGGTCATTATACAATTTTGTTAAAACACTCCACATTGTTATAACTGTGTTAACCCTCCCACCATGGTATGCTAACGCCAGCATTTCTACTTTCAATGCATTATTTTAAACTGTTTGTATTAAAAAGCTCACAATGAAGAATGGACAAAAGGCATAAGGAACGATGGTGTTTCGAATACTTTCACTAACCCCATCAAACCAACTATGCCCTAATCCGATAGACATTGGAAGTCCTATTTGTAATAAATAATTGTGTGCTGTCATGTCAACTCTGACTTATGGCAACTCTTTTTAGGGTGTTCTATGTAGAAAGTTCTGAGAAGTAGTCCCTTCTTTTTGGAGCAGCCTGGTGCTGTTTATACATACAACTATATAATGACATATACAGTATAATGAAACATATAACGTATAATAAAGAAAGTGCAAGCAAAACTCAATTGCAGGCGCACCCCCCCAATAACGGACACAGACAACATTGAAAGTGGATAACAGCAAAGGGCCACATTTATTGATTCAATGCCCTAGTCCGAATTATAAATTTGTATTGGTAAAACGACCAATCATAATTCCTAAGGCAAGCAGGCCGAAGTAACACTGGTAAGGTACCACCCCAAAATTGCCAACGGCAATTGGTTACAATGTATCAAATTGTATCAATTTGTTTGTTAACAACAAACAAATTGTTGACCGTAGTCAATAACTAACTCATGACCCCACCCTCTGACGCGTATCCGTGAAATCACAGGGGTGATGCATGCTGGTTAGCAATCATCATCACCCCATCGCCTGATTCGTCGTTGACCGGACAACGTTTAACTACTTTATTCCTGTCTAGTGTTGTCCAGTCAATTGCGAACCTGCCGGATACTTGTGGGTCATACTGTTTACCTTACCAGTGCTACCCGCCCATGTGACCAAAGTCAACAGTAGGAACGAAGAAAGACCCCTATATCAAACCATAGCAACAGTGTGGGATGGGCAAAAAAGCCAGGACCCGAAGCCAATGTGGGTCCCAACCAAAAATTCCCACCCGGCCCCGAAGCGACCATAATCACACTGTTAACTAGGGAGGGGGTGGAGGGGAAAAACTTCTCCGCTCCGTCGCTGAGGCAAAATGGCAGCGCGGCTGCCTCGTGGCCACCCCTTTTATAAGGGAGCTGGCCACGCCCCTAACTACCCGGATTCTCTGTCCTGTGGGGGGGGGGCCCGCAAAGGGCGCGGCGGCCATTTTGGCGCCGCGCTTGCATTGCAGGCGCACCCCCCCAATAACGGACACAGACAACATTGAAAGTGGATAACAGCAAAGGGCCACATTTATTGATTCAATGCCCTAGTCCGAATTATAAATTTGTATTGGTAAAACGACCAATCATAATTCCTAAGGCAAGCAGGCCGAAGTAACACTGGTAAGGTACCACCCCAAAATTGCCAACGGCAATTGGTTACAATGTATCAAATTGTATCAATTTGTTTGTTAACAACAAACAAATTGTTGACCGTAGTCAATAACTAACTCATGACCCCACCCTCTGACGCGTATCCGTGAAATCACAGGGGTGATGCATGCTGGTTAGCAATCATCATCACCCCATCGCCTGATTCGTCGTTGACCGGACAACGTTTAACTACTTTATTCCTGTCTAGTGTTGTCCAGTCAATTGCGAACCTGCCGGATACTTGTGGGTCATACTGTTTACCTTACCAGTGCTACCCGCCACACGGAGGGGCTTCACAGAAGACCTGACGCCCCCCCCCAGACCGTCAGCTCGGTCAACAGGCCTGCTCGCCAGTCACCCAACAGGAGGTCCATACCTCCTCGCGACAGATGGACCCCATCCCCTGCATACAAGTCACAATTTTGTAGACTAATATCGGGGTGATGACTAACCCGTCCCCACGCCCTGGTGGTGAGAAACCGCGCCACTGCCTTATTGACCGCGCGCCTAGCTCGGTCAAGGGCCAGGAGGTTAACGCCCCCTCTGTAAGAGTGGCGCGGAACAATGTCCGACCAAACCAGGGCTGTGGCAGGCCAGACATAATGCAAGTAGGCGAGGTCCTCGCAAATCGCATGCTTGAGCGATAAGCCGGTGACCTGGCCCAAATCATTGCCCCCCAAGTGGATGATTAGAATGTCAGGCGGGTCAGCCCCCAGGCCAGAAAAAAGGAAAGGCCGCAGCTCCCGCCATAACATCCCAGGCTTACCGTGCCATGAGAGACTGGCGTGGTCACCCAGTCCCAGTCGGGGTCCCCACTCTGTCGCCGCAGCGTAACGCGCTGCCCTGAGCACATAGCTGTGGCCCACCAGCCATACTGTCACCGGTGTAATACGACACCCAGGGTCTGTAAGAAAATTGAGAAAAATGAAGGTAAGGTGACTGGATTGGTACTCATGGCGGGAGTGGGCGCACATAAAACTGAAAACATTGTGAGCCCCACCTCCCCATGCTACGTATGTCAGCCCCAGAGTACCCAAAAGCAGCTGCTGTAGAGGCTGCGCCAATACGGAACGAATGTGTGCCATAACGGGCACCTGGTAGTCCCACCCTGGTGAGGGCTCTGGCTGTCACCTTCCAAAACTGAAATTTAGTAAGGGGAGACCCATCTTGGTGACAGAAAAACGGGCCGTGGTGCCAGCCACGCAGTGCCAGGTATTCATGTAGGGCACCAACCGGACAGATGTCTGCCAAAGAACACCGTAGCAGTCTTACTCCACTGCCTACGCCATGCTGATCTGTTTTGGAGGAGCGAATCCTCAACTGGGCCCAGTCTTTGGCAACATATACATCTCCGAGTTCCAGTGCCCTACCACTTGCATCCGCCTTAGACAGCATCACGAGTTCGCTGATGCGGAGCGCTCCAAAAAATGCCACCGTTGTGGCTGCATGAAAAAAGGGCTGCCTCATAATGATCCAAACAGAGGCCTGGCCAGCCCCGGGCCAACTGGGTAAGAACCCCTGGGGAAATAGGGTGCCGGTCATCCGGGCAACGCCCGCGCTCGCGCACCCACCCCTCCAAAACGTGTCTCACACGGAAGTCAGAGGTGGTATCCACATGACCCCCTACTTTGGCCATAAAAGCCAACGCCGAGAGCTTGGATGCTATGGTGCGAGGTGCAAGGCCCTGTGCATGCAGGTGAACCATGAACCGCAGAACATGGTCCACCGGGATGGGCCAGGTCTCTGGCCATTGAAATCGAGTAGCAAAAGCCCTATACAAATTGAATGCTTGTTGATATGCCTTACGCGTGCGTGGCGCTAGTGACAGGCCAATCGCCCGGTTCACCTCTCCTTGCCAATAGTCCACATCTCGTCCGGGAGTGGCGAGGGAAATTCCTCCGCATCCGGGGCCAAGGCGCGGAACCGGGAGATCTGCAGGCGGGACAAAGCGTCAGCAATATCGTTATTAACCCCTGGGACATGCCTGGCCCTGAACAAGACGTTGAGGCGCAGGCAGCGCAGCACAAAATGGCGCACTAGATCCATGACCCTGGGCGATTTAGAAGTCTGTGCATTGACAATGTGCACCACGGCAGCATTGTCGCACCAGAAATGCACCACCGAATTAGCCCACTGTTCGCCCCATAGCATCAAAGCCCCCAGAATGGGAAAAAATTCCAGGTATGTGAGATCCCGCAGGCGACCTGTGCCTGCCCATGCCGGTGGCCACCCACCATAGGCCCACTTCCCATTGAAGTACATCCCATAACCCAGGGATCCTGAGGCATCAGACTGGATCTGGAAATTGGGGGATGCCAGGAGGTCAGACCTCCAAAATGAGACCCCATTAAACTCCCTCAGGAATTGCAACCAGACAAACATGTCTGCCCTGATACCCCGGGTAAGCCTGACTCTGTGGTGGGGCCTGGATAACCCTGCCATGGCGTCGCATAAGCGCCGGGCGAAAGCCCTGCCCGGTGCGACCACCCTGCAGGCAAAATTGAGGTGCCCATGTAGCACCTGCAGTTCCCTCAGGGATGCCTTACGCTTAGCCAGCAATTCCGAGATAAGGGTCACTATCCTGGACACCTTATCACCCGGTAACCTAGAAGCCTGTACTACTGTATCAATCTCAACCCCCAGAAATACTAGTTTGGTCGACGGGCCCTCGGTCTTTTCGGGCGCTAAAGGGACACCCAGTTCCTGCATTAGCGTCTGAAATGTATTGAGGAGACGTGCACACGTGTCCCAGCCCCGTTCACCCCCGAATAAAAAGTCATCCAGGTAATGGGCTACAGACCGGGACCCTGACCTGCGGACGAAAGCCCACTCTAGGAAGGTACTAAAACGCTCGAAAGCCGAGCATGATATGGAGCAGCCAAAAGGCATGGCCTTATCAAAATAATACTCCCCTTTAAATTTAAAACCCAGCAATTCAAAGTCGCCCGGGTGCACCGGCAAGAGGCGAAAAGCTGACTTAATGTCGCACTTGGCCAGCAAGGCACCCGGGCCACACGAGCGCACCATGCGCAGCGCATGGTCGAACGATGTATACCTGACCGAACAAAGGTCATCAGGTATCGCATCGTTGACCGATCGGCCGGCTGGGTAGGACAAATGATGAATAAGGCGAAACTCACCTAGGGACTTTTTAGGAACCAAACCCAATGGTGAAACCTTAAGGTTGGGAAAAGGGGGTGCGGGAAAAGGTCCGGCGACCCTGCCCGCGTCTAACTCCTTTTTAATGCTGGCCTCGGCTACCTCCTCCCTTCCTCTGAGGGATAAAAGGTTGGGAGCATCCTGAGGAGATCTATCACCCATAAAAGGGATACGAAATCCCTGCTTAAAACCTTGGATGAGGTACTCCCTATCCTCTCCCCTTGGGTACGATGCGAGCCAGCGCTCCAGCATGTCCACCTTAATTGGGGAGGGAGCCTTTCGGAGAACTAGCTCCATCCGTGGCAGGCTTGCCAGCCCACTGTCCACCCCTCCCTCTGCCTCGCACCCCCCCAGGCTTGGGACAAGCAGAGGCTGCATGGGGACCAGAACATGTGGGACACTCGTGCTTATACCTGCAGTTCTTCCGACTGCAGGAACCATTGGACGAGAAAGTCCAGCACAGCAGGCGGGCTGGAACCCCCTGCCCCGCCATTTGGCGGGTAACCTGCGCTGGAGCTGCTCGCTGGACCGCATGTCCACAATGGTATCTATCCCCCGGGGCAGGACGTGTGGGTGTCATATACAAGAGCCACAGTCTCTGGCACGGCTCATCCCATCTCATCTCGGGGTGCAGGGGAATCCTCATACGGAATTCCTCATCATATGCTAGCCATGAGGGGCCTGGGAAATCTACCATCGCCCTGTATATGTTGTCCAAATATTGGACCATGGGAATAGCTAGATCCGGCCGCGCCCTCAAATACACCGCCATGTATATCAAATAAGCGGGGAGCCAGTTAGCCCAGGTACGCGGCGGCTTACGGCGGCGTGCCTGCTCCTTGTCCTTCTCATCCTGACCCTCCCTTTCTTCCTTAGTGGGCTCCCTGTTCAGGAGTGAGAAGATATCCACGTACTCCCCTCGCCATATCTTTTCTCTGGTAGCCTGAGCCAAGTGATCACCCAATGGCAGGGAATACCCTGCCGTCGGCAAAGCCGAAAAGGGGATAGCTGGCCTACCCAAAGGGGCCTGAGTTAACCCTGCCACCCCAAGTACGTTCCCAGCAGTGTAAGAACCAATGCCCACCCCAGCGGGCATGGTGGCAGTAGTTGTCGCCGGGTGGGTCGCCAGCGGCGTAGCCCCTGCACCACCCGCGCGAGGCCAAGGCCACTGAAAGGTCCCCCCTATATTGGGAATGTGTGTGGATGTACTCGTTTGCACCATATACTCACATGCTGCACCCCCGCGGGCCGCCCCCAACGGGGGTTCCGGCCCACTGGGGGCGTCGGAGCTCACGACCGATGTAGAGCTCATCACCGGGGCTTGACCCGCGCCAGGTTGCTGGCTGGGGAGCTGCGAGGCAGTGGCCGGAGCCGCGCCACCCGCCTGCAGCAGCTCAACCCTCCCCGCCGGCCGTTGTCCTGCTGCCGATAGCGCCTCCAAAGGTACCCCGAAAGGGGCACCTGCCTGACTGGCCCGGGCCAAAGACTCCTCTAAGGCCGCAATACGGGCCAGTAAGGTGTCTACAGTAACCATGGGTAAAGAGCCGGCCGGCCCACCTGACCCTTGCATGGGGACAGTTCCCTGCACCCCATGGCCCAGATATGGCCATTGGCCAGGGCCGAAGCCCGGTAGGGCTGGTGAGGAAACCTGCCAAGGCGGGGCACCGGGCCACCCCCCAAGGCTAGAGGGCCCCGGGAGAGGCTGCGGCCCAGAAGTAGTCGGCCCAACGGGTTGGGCGGAAGGAGGAGCGGTGTCCACCGCTCGCGGGCCGCGGGCCGGAGCGCCCTCCGCGCCCGCACTCTGAACGGGCCAAGGTGCGATAGACCCCAAGCCACTAGCCCCGGCCGGGGATGGCAAAGGTGGCTGTTGAGGAGGCGGCACCACGGTCCTCCGACCTGGGTTGCGCCTCCTAACAGCCCGAGCTGAATTCGCAGCAGCCTTCTTTTTGGAAGGCATCTTGAGCAAAAAAGGGAAGCTAGCTAAGCAAAATCGACCCAAAAGGCTTCCCGGCAATACCAACGAGCGACGGAGGCGCAGGGGAAAAAACTTCTCCGCTCCGTCGCTGAGGCAAAATGGCAGCGCGGCTGCCTCGTGGCCACCCCTTTTATAAGGGAGCTGGCCACGCCCCTAACTACCCGGATTCTCTGTCCTGTGGGGGGGGGGCCCGCAAAGGGCGCGGCGGCCATTTTGGCGCCGCGCTTGCATTTGCTTGAGAAAGATTCAAGACAAAAACGCAGGCAATTGTGTGAATGGCTCCTCTTGCTTACTTGGAGCTATTCTCAGTTTTGTGGATAGCAGGATTGTATTAGAGACTTTGCTTCAGACATGAGTAGCTAAAGGAAGCTGAAAGATGACCTTGCTTTGAGGCCAAGAAAGCTGTGAAGGACAAAAAGGCAAAAAAAGAGAGGAACATTTAAATTGCTTCCTTCTTCTCACAACAGAGCGCTGTAGTCATTTAGCATTCATTGTGAGCTTTTTGGCAGCTGCAAACTTTAAAAGTGAGAATCTGAGAGGAAGGACATTACATAATACTCAAGAGTACAGCATCCTATCGATCTCCACATTCTCTGTGGAGCTCCTCTCTTGGTGATGACTAGGGCTTACGGCATTTTCAATGGTTACCTTTTTCAAGACTGCTTTTTCAAATGCTCAGGCACTCTTTGAGGAAGAATCTGAAAAGAAGAATGACCTCAGGCTGAGCTAGTATTGTCACAAGAGTGATCACATTCCAGTGTTGCAAGAACAGGAAAATAAAGGCTGATAATATACAATGGGGACACATTGTCTGGAAGCAGAGAGATGTGATGAAGCTCTACATATGGACAGTAGGAAGGCAAATGAATACAACCATTGTTATTATACCTTCTTGATATATGTCACCTCTCCTTTTACGATCTATTTTGTTTTTTTAAAAAATTCTTGGACTTCTACATTGTCAGTTCTTCTTAATGTTTTGTTTGTTTATTTCCTTACCTGCTGCCTTGGCTCATGGCAAGCCCCTAATGCATGATGAAACTATGGAAAGCAATGGTTGTGAATACCTATTTCATGTAAGTTTCATCAGAATAGTGTAAATTTATCAAGTTATTTATAAGAGGGAGAGAACTGACATCTGCTACATAAAAATCTACCATGGCTAGCAGTAAATAGCTCCCTTGACACAATTAATTGCAAAGCTGATTATGTATTAATATATACAAATGACAAAGTTAAACACAATGTCAAAAATCAAGAATGTATTATTCTTTCATTTGTATTTAACAAGGAAAACACATGTTCTGTGAAGCAAGTGAAGAGTGATGGCGAAATATCACTGTATTTCTATATGTACGAAAAATTAAAATTAACAGCCACCTAACATAATAATAGAACTGGTATTGTATGCAATATTTTACATGTGCTAATTTCTACACATTTATATGAAGTATAGACATGCAGAAATACAGCTGTACATATATATTTATATACATAAAATGTACACATGTACAGAGAAAGAGGGAAAGGGGTTAGTATAGGTAAAGATGATCAAGCAAATCCTGTCACAGGCACTTTAAATACTTTGATTCTACAGACATGAATACAAGATGGTGTAGTACCAGTTTTAGAAGCCTATGAGACCTTTGACTAACTCACATCAGCCATGAACTCAGTTGGGTGACTTTAGGCAAGCCACTAAATTTCAGCCTATGTTACAAGGACATTGGCTACATCTTTTTATCTCATACAGAATTGTAAATAGTGCTTCTAGGATGGTATGTGAAGGGGAAACTTGTATATTTTTAATTTCAATTTTTGTGTGCTATACAATGAGTATATTTTGTTGGTTATAGGGTGGGAGAAAGGTTTTCTATTATATATGTTTCATTCATTTTGCCCACCACCCAAAGTGACATTTAAATTAGATGGGAAATATAGAAATGGAATACCTAAATAAATAAATTTAGTTGCCTAGTTTCATTTATAGGCTGCCTTTCTTTTCATAAGAGGACTCAAGGCAGCTATATAAACATCTTGAAAATCTCAACAGAATTGCCAGGTATGAATTCTCCCTTTGAATACTAACCTGGAATGGTTGGGGGGGAGGGTTGTCCATGTGTTAAGGTATTCTGAGAAAAGCATGTGAACATGTGGAACATGTGGTGGGGTGTAGTCATTTCGCCCGTGCCTCGCCACTGCTGCGGGTGCAATTCAAGGTGCTGTTTGTCACCTTTAAAGCCCTTCATGGTAATGGACCAGGATACCTCAGGGACCGTATCATCCCTAGGACATCGACCCGTCCCACAAGAGCAAACCGAGAGGGCACCCTTCATGTGCCATCTGTTGGGGAGGCTTGCCTCTCCAGCACAAGGAAAAGGGCCTTCTCGGTCATAGCCCCCACACTATGAAACCTCCTCCCAGTAGAACTACGCCTCCAGACACAGTTGCTACCATTTAGGAAAGAATTGAAGACGTGGTTGGCAAAATGGGTCTGGGGGCCGGGATTGTCAACAAGCTCCCCTTTTTGGCTTGTCTGAGGCTTCCCCCCTCCTGTAATTAATTGTTAAGGTTTTTTTAGATTTTATATTTCTTTTTAGATAATAGATGTCATGGGGGGGGATATTGTTATGTTTTTATGGTTTTTTTTAAAATTGTTTTACCTGAATATTGGTCTTAGTGCACACCGCCCAGAATCCTTTGGATAGGGCGGTATATAAATCTATTAAATAAAATTACATTAAATTAAATTACATTACATTAATTAAATTAAATAAGAAATGGTTAGATCAGTCTCATTCTAAACTGCATTAATTTTGCACATATCAGTTTCATCTAACTTCCAGATCAACCTGAAACTCTTCAAAATAAAATTCATAAGCATATTTGTATATATTTGATAACATATGCATTTTATATATATTTTAAAAATAGTTGGAGAACAGAATTACAATATCTGGATAAGTTTATAGACCAAATAATATCTAGTTCCATCTACTTTCAGTCCACTAAGTATGAAGGCAAGACTGTTTGGTTTAAATGTGGATTGAAAAAAGTCTACATAAAGTACTTCAAATATTTTTGTTATTGATAAAATCTAGTTATTAGGGATTAGATACTTCTCTTCCATCTTCTTTTTTTTACATTGCAGGTATTTATACTCTGAATATTTTATTAGTCCATTTATTTTTACTGACTATTAGTTGTATTTGTATCTTGTCTTTCTTCCTATTAGCACAGCCTTAACCTTTGCAGAACGTTTGTATCTTATTCTTACTTATGAGGAAGCAGACACACCTCTCCTTGCCACCTTTATTTTATTTCCACAGCAATTCCTTTTGAGAAATTATTTCTACTATTTCTGTTTAGAGATATAGTGATCAGAGTTTAAATTCAGACCCGTGGAAATCAGATGAAATTTATTGTATGATTTGTTTCTTCATTTAAAACCCCTGTGAGAATATAGATAACAATTTTGTATTTTGGTTATATTTTGGTTTCACCATAGACAGAATAACTAGACATTTGTATGAACTTTAAGGAACTTTACATCCTGAACCCTACTCCCAAAATAAATTCAGCACTCTAGACAGCTCCTTACTGTTGGGATTATAATGTGGGGTAGAATCACCACCTTCATAACATCAGAGTTACCAATTGTCATTTCTTCTTCTTTCATGTCCCGATCAAACCCTGAACTACCAAAATGAAGTCACGTTCTTGGCTTTGTTATTGGCCAAACTTAAGTCCTTATCGGCACATGTTTCTGGCAGTAAACCGCAGACAAGTAAATGAGCAGGATTCTGTATCTCTCCACATTCAACGAATTGTCATTGACTCAGGGAAGTTCTCCCTGGCCCAAATCCTGCTCTCAAAGTATTGCACTTTACTAGTGTGTAGAAGGCTGATATTGTTGCCAAATCTGTCCTATAACAATGGCATATTCTTTACCTGTTTCTCCCTTCCAATCATTTGTTTATTTTGCCTATAAAGTAATCGCTTTTGCACCACATATATGAGAGTCATTACAGTGGCTATTCTAATTATGGTGAAATGGGTAGCTAAAATGTAGACAACATTATTGTTATCCATATTCTCAGGTTTTTTTTAATTGAAGAAACAAATCACACAGTAAATTACATCTGATTTGCATGAAATGCTGCGTGCACCTAGAGCTCAGCATGAACTCGGAGAAAGACATTGTTTTAATCCCATGGCCCTTTATAGTTGATATTTTTATTAAATTTTCCCATACTGTAATTCTTCCTGAGCTTCTATTACATTCAAGGAACCCTCCTGGGTATAATTTAACATCTGTACATTACTGCTGCTGGTAATGAAAGACTAATACGTACTGCCCAGACTGAGAGAAGAATGAGGGGACGTGCTGCTCCCACCAGTATTTTTTTGATTGTACTCATTTTGAGGCAAGAAGAATTAGGAGACAAAGAGGTCTGTTTTCATCCATGTTTGGGAGCTTTTCTCCTTGTTGGCATTCAGGAATGGTTGCGTTCCTTGTAATTTCTGTTTAGAAGGCATATAATTGTCAGCCTTCTACATTATCAGTGACATTGCTCTTGGAAGAAAAGACAACTATTGAACTTTTTCTGTTTTGTCTTGCTTGTGTTTGTTCTCTCTTCCTTTATTTTTCCATATGTGAATTTTTACTTTTTTCAAGGGAGCTCAGAGGAGTGCCTCCATGGGAAATTTATCCACAGGCACTTTGTGAGTGGGTTATTCTTAGCTTCAATGCTGAAGGATGACTTCAGTCACTGGCAGAGTTGGCTGAAGAGTTTTGGGGTTCCTTAGGGTTTCAAGTCTTAGGGAACACTACACATCCATTTCCTGTGAGGTCATCTCATAATATTGAAGTGAGTGGAGCAGACTTTCCTTGTGCAGACATCTCTCTCTCTCTCTCTCTCTAAAGATTTGCAAGGCTTTAGAACAGATGTTTGGTCTGAGATCACTGAAGGCCTCATGCTGTGAAAAACAACACTTGTTTTGCTTTTATTGATGCATAGAAAAGGTTTTATGTATTGATTAATTGGGAGCCAATAGGAAACACTGCTTCAGCATCTGTCACATTGCATTAGTTGCCAATATCAGCCTAGAAATTAAGGACATGAATTGCCACTGCTCCCCATAGCCTTCTTGCATACATATGGCACATGAAGCTCTGGGAAGGGCCATCACTTTGTGGTAAAACACATGTTTTGGATGCAGAAGATTCCAAGTTCAAACTCCTACATCTCAATTTCAAAAGCAGAAATAAAGCACATAATAAGCAAATTATGCTTGAAACCCTGTTGAAATAAAGTTAATTAAAGTAGGCAATGCTGAGCTAGATGGACCATTAGTTTTGTGGGTAATAGCACTAAACCAGAGTGGGAGGGGGATTTACAGCCTAATGTGCTTGTCCTTTGCCACTAACTTGATTGGGAACATCCTTTTCCTGTCTCTGACATTTGAAGCAAGCCCCTGGCCCTCTTGCTGTTTGTTTTCTTTCTCCTATAGTTTTTGTTGATAGTCCTTTCATCCTTGTCTGACCTTCCTCCAAGCAACACGCACGGAGGGTCTCCACTACATGCTGGAGACTCCATTTTTTCCTTTTTCTCCTGAATGTAACTATAGATGGTAACTGTAAATAAAGATATATATTTTCTACTTTAAATATTTCTAGAGTGATTTTATTATACAAAATCTTAGTTGGTGTGCAAAAACCCAAGGAAAAGGGGGTGATGAAACAGAACTGATTTCTTCCAATTTCTTTATGTTGCTTTCCCCCTATCTCATACTGTGATAATAACAGGGAATAACCAAAAGAGGAAAAACCTTTTCAATAGTAATTTGGTTCACATTCAAAGACTCTGGAGTCAGGCGGACAAAATAAATACAGAGACATTTTTTAAATAATTTAGCCACAACTTTATTGGTTACAGCTGCCACTAGCCCTGGTACTAGTATGCAGCAGTGCACAAAAGCTGGGTGTGCACACAGACTCACCATCCCCTTGAAAGAGATTGTCCTGGTTAAGGTCCACCCTCAATGGGGACGCTCCCCAACCAGTTGAATCCATCCTCATGCTTTAAAAATTCTCCCAACAAAACTATGGCAGAAGAAAGTTAGTATAAGGCAACCATATTTCCAGAACTCAGTAGAGTGAGTGGGTAGGAGAAGATAGAGGATTCCATCCTGAAAGTTTGAATTGAGGAGGTGTGGGAGGATGCTGCAGCCAGAAGAGGTGTGTTCTGCAGAGTCTGCATCCCAGAAGATATGGAAGTCCCTCAGTGGCAGGGACTACTAAACAAAGAGGAACCATGGACAGAGGCCATGGTCAAGTTCTAATCCCAGCAGTTTAGGTGAGATGTGTACAGAGTGCAAAGCCTCTGCCCAAACTGGGGGAGAAAAAGAGAGACAGGGGTGATGATGGCATCAAGAAATGAGACCTGAAAGTCTTGCACATGGTGACCAGGACCGCTCAGCAGAGGCGCCTACAAAACTGTCAAACCGCTTCCACTGCTGACATGGCTTCCACCAAGTGTCCTTATTGCCAACATCAGGGCACTCTTTCATGAAACTGAGTGGACTGTGGAACCTCTCAGTGAATGGAACCAGAGAGGATGTGGACCAAGGGACTGAGGGGCAGCAGGGGGAGTGAGGTCCAGAGTTAGTACTTAGTTATTATTATTGCAAGTTACCTATTCTAAAAAACCACTTGTGCTGCAAGACCTCTGTCTCAGTGTGGTCTTTTGATGAAAGAGGGACTCACAGACTCCACCTGAGGCGGGCATCCATAGTTAGTTATATAGCTGGTTGTTAGATTGCTAGCCTCTGTTAAGATACAACATATTTAAAATCAGAGATAAGCTACTTCTTACTTCATAACTCTTCTTTCTTACTCATTTGCAAATTTTACTGTTTAATTAACAGGTTAAACTTAATCAAGAAATATTTCTTTACTTGAGAGTCAGACCTCTTTTTAATGAGACAATTATGAATGTGTGAACATCTTTTCTAATAAAATAAAAGGGAGCTGAACCCCATTCACACTTTATCACTTTCTCCTTTTCCTAGTTCTCTCAGCCCAGGGTTTTTCTTTTCCTCTTACAGAGATTTTTGATCATGTAAAATGTAATTTGAATGTAATTTTAGTATAACCTTCCTACGCATCCTCTCTACAGCTGCTATGATATACCTCCTACTTCATCTGGCTTTTAAAGATGGGTGAATTCCATTCCAGAGCAACACTGACATTTAAGACAATGGCAGATAGCTAAAGGAATTGGTTCACTTCTCTCTAAATGAAGCATACTGTGTACAAATGTGTTTTCAAAGGAAAGAGTGAAGTCTTCATTAGCAGTATTAGCAGCATTACTAACTAGCGACTTTTGGCAGCCTAATTTTCTTCAGGCAATCTTAGCATTGAAAGAGTGAAGAGCTTCAAGATGTCAGTTGAATGCTGCAAGTTACCATGACTAAAAGTGGAAAATCATCTTAAAGAAATAAAACCTGGGGATATACATAAGGTGCTTAAGTTCTGAATTACTTGCCCAGATTTAGTTAGTATGTCTGAATTATTCCTAGTACCAGATATCCCTTGTGCATCCTGCATTGCACTTTCTAGAATAACTGATAACAAGAATCCAGATTATTTGTTTCATTGTTTGCTACCTTTCTCTTCATAAGGGACTCAAAGTGACTGTCAACAATTAAAACCAAATATTGTTGACGGGTTTAAAATACTACATTAAACTATATATTTTTTAAAATTAAACTTTAGTCAATATTAACACCAAAATTAAAACCAATTAAAAATATTATAAAGCATTCAAAGATTTCTAAATGTAACAAATACTGCATTCCCTAGATGTGTTGCTCAAAAGTCTGCCTGAAAAAAGAGATCTTTGCTTCATGACAGAAAGACAAGAGGGAAGGGGCTAGTCTAGCTTCTCAGGGCAGCCCTTTCCAAAGTCTGGGAGCAACCACTGAGAAGGTCCTATCTTGTGTCCCTGACCAAATGCATACCTGTCAGGTTTCGGGAAATTTCTGTGAAACCCCCGTATTTTACACTCTTTCCCGCCATCATCCCGTATTGGTTAGACTGCAATTAGACTGGAGTTAGACTGGAGGCCAGCACAGGATAAGCGTAGCTGTCCAGGTTCCTGTTTTGGCTGGGAAATTTCCCTTATTTGACAGAAATTTCCCGAAACTTGACAGGTATGCAAATGAGCTTGAGAAGGTAGTGTAAACTGAGAGAAGGGCATCCTCAGATCATAGACATTGAGATGGCTTGTAAGGAGTGACACAAGCCTTGACCCAACCAGCCTCAATCAACTGTTTGGCGACAACATTTTGAAACACCTGAAGTTTCTGAACGCTCTTGAATGAGAGCCCCATGTAGAGTGCATTTCAGTAATTCATATGAGATATAACTAAAGTGTGTGTCACCATGGCCAGATTTTTTAATAAAAAAATTCTCTCTGTGAGACACTAGGGGCCACAAAAACTTTGGAGACTGCATAATTCCCACCCCTGTTCTAGAAGAGGAAACATTCAAAGGCCTATAAGCCTTTAAAGTGTTGGTTAGTTAGACCTCAAGCAGGAGTTTCTGCAGGCTTTGTTACTGAACAATCTTCGGTTGAATGTCAAGCTATATTTTGCATTAGACGTACCTTTGGAAAAAGCATGCTTGCGCTGGGCTTCCCCCCCCCCCCCCCGCCCCAGCAGCCAGCTTCACAGAGTCTCAGTATGGCTCATGTTTTCAGTGAAATTCCGCTACTTGGTATTTGTTTGCTTGAAAGTAGCCATTTTACAAGCTACTTATGGAGCATCGGTCTCAGATTCGAAGCCAAGTACTTACTGCCCCTCTGGTAGCTCTCTTTTTAGAAAAACAACACACCGAAGACAATATTAAGTTTGTAGCACTAGAGAAAGTGAGTTTCAGGAAATTTGAGAAAATTAATAAAGAAAAAGAACTGCTCTGACAAGAGGCTTTTTATATTTATTTATTTAACCTTTTGGTCCTACATGGGCTCAACCATGATCAGGATTTTAGTTGCTTCTTCGCATAGGGAACGTGAACACTTTAAGAAAATGTTTTAATTATCTTAGAAAGTTTCATCTGGATATCTGACTGCAGATAAATATCTAGTAGCTCTAAGGTTTAGCTAATGTCGCAGGCACTAAAAGAACTAACAAGAACTAGCAATAAAAATATAAATATAAATATAAATAAAATGCATGATACTTTATTACTAAGGTAAGGTAATATCATATGACTTTTGGAATTATGGGCTACTAGGTTCTCAATCTTTTGTGCCTATTTTGCTACAAGACCTATCTATTAAGAGATATTACTAGAATAGCAAATGATCCAACCATTGATTTGATACTGTGTAATTATGTATATATGTGTTTTGTATATAAGCGTGTTGTATATATGTGATATTGATTGATTGTTCTCAATTGTACTCTTAGAAAACCCTGAGGAAACGGTTCGAGAAAGGCTGCTACACTGGATTAGCCTCGGTTTTTTGGACAAATATAGTGACTGATGTTACAGTTTTGAGATTTATGTTACCTAAAATAAGGAACTTTGAGTTGATTTTTGAAGAAGTAAAATAATAGACAAAGACAAGGGGGAAATAAATCGTAGAGAAGCATTCATACAAGACGGATTGTTTTTTAGTCTTGGTATTCTACCGTCTAGCCATACTTCTATCATGATCCATATCGAGGCTGCTGTGTTCCCTTCAAAACAGAAGTAGCTAGCATTAATAAATTATTTTGTTAAGGAAAACACATTTAAAGTAACATGTAAATGGTTTGAAATACAAAGTGATTTCTGTACCCGAGCAGTGTCTTTGTATTCCTCATTGTCAAACTATACAATATTGTCATCACATCATTAGAAGCAGAGCTTACTTAAGAGAGAACAGGCATTTGTTTATCCTAACATGAGAGTTCCTCACAGAAAATTAGTTGCTTTTGTTTTGTGATTAATCATTGGGAGGTAAAGCCACTTACTAGTTGATTGCTAAGTCATGGAGCTATGAAAAATTTACGTCTCTGGAGAGAAAATGTGCTACTGGCTTCTGGTGACACATTTATTGTATCATCTGGTTTGACTCAGGCTGAGAAGAACCAGGAGATCAGCTTAATATAAGCTAATTTGGCACAAAAAATACTATGCTGAAAATGCTTTCAACTGCAGCTGTTCTCTAGTGCATTCAGGTGTCAATTGAATTATGGAAGACGTTAAAATTGGGTGTGTATGTTCAGGGAAAACTTCTTTCTCCTGCTCAGTGTCATGATATCGATCTCTTTCTAGAGAACTTATCATGCCTTCCTGCCACACATCACCCTCTGCCTCCTTACCATCTATGTCCATCACTTCTGGATGGGGCAACCCAGCCCTTATGGGCTCCCCTGTGACCCCACGTGGCTCCCAGGCTAGGTTAAATTATTATTAAGGTAGCATCAACATGGCCGCAAGCATGGTCCAGTCAGCTCTTCGATCCAAATTCAATAGACACAGAGGATCTATATTTAATAAGGTTTATTAAGCAAGTAAAAGAAATAAGTATAGCATTAGGAAATCAGACTTGGAAACTTAGTCATTCAAAGTACATACAAAAATAAGAAAAAGCTTAACTTGGTTCGGCCCTTGTGGCCTTAGTTATACTTACACTCCATATGTGAGGCCGTTCCCCTCGACTTTCCCAGCAAAAGAGAAAGAGAATCTCTCCCACTCTAGTTTTATGTTTTTGGTATCAACCTCCCCATGTGGGGAATCTCATCCAATTGGAATTAGGTTACATTCCTCTCTCTCTCTTTGGTATGTGGCATGCAGAAACTCCTACGTACTGTACTACAATCTCCATTTTGAGAGGGCAAAGCACAAAGTAATCTAGTGGGCAAAATCTCATGAAAAAGCACAGTTCAGAACTGGGCCTATTTCATGACACTCAGTCCTGTAACACTAGAGATGAACAACCTTTTTGCCCCAAAGTTCACTGAGGTGATAGGTACGTGCATATTCACACAGCCACACCCCCAACTCACTTACCCACACACCAGTCACACTGGGGTGAGGAATCTTCATCTGTACAGCTTTTGAGGTACCCTCAGTCAGAATAGCTCTGTGGTTTACATGTCAAAGGTTGGGAGTTTGATTCCCCCTGTGCCTCCTTGACAGGGGTTGGACTCAATGATCTATAGGGTCCCTTCCAGCTTTGCAGTTCTAAGACTATTATTATAAGATTACTAGCAGATTTTGCCCGTTGGTGCCGGGCTGTTTTAAATGGTTTTGGAAGGTTTTTTTTTCTTAATGTTGGTAAAGAGCCGGGCTGTTTTAAATTGTGTTGTAAGGGATAATTTTTTTTTGGTAATTTATGTAAAAAAGAGGTGTGTTGGTGGTTAGGTTTTTTTTTGGGTGTGCACAACCACCACCACCCATACAATACCACTCCAACCACCAACACACACATTAAAAATTCCTGGCAAGGCAGGAGTGTCGCGCGTGCGTGCGTGCATGTGTGTGTATGTGTGTGTATGTGTGTGTGTTGTCCCCCCCAACCCTTCCAGAGCAAGGGGACCCAGCAGAGAGGGGAACATCTCCCCCCCCAAAAAAAACACTCCTTTTTAAAGAGAAGAAACCAAGCTGTTTCTTCTCTTTTAAAACAGAGTGTTTGGGAGGGGGGTGTATTCAATCTCCTCTTCCTGGTCCCCTGGGTTTGGTAGGGTTGGGGGGGACAAAAGGGGCCTGTCCCCCCACCCCTTCTAGAGCTAGGGGACCCAGCAGAGAGGGGATCATTCCCCCCAAAAAACAAAACACTGTTTTTAAAGAGAAGAAACCAAGCGGTTTCTTCTCTTTAAAAACGGAGGGTTTTGGGGGGGGGGGTCTGTTCCCCTCTCCTGGGTCCAGAAGGGTTGGGGGGACAAAAGGGGTCTGTCCCCCCAACCCTTCTGGACCCAGCACCTTTCATTGCCTCCCTCCCTCCCTCACCCACCCCCTAACCCTTACCTAACCCTTATCTTTCCCTGGCTCCCTCCAGCTGGGTCTTTCAAAGTCTTTCCCTCTGGCTCCCACTGTTTTTTTTTAAAGTCAGCGCGCGTTCCCAGCCTCCTCTGCGCTCATATCCCTCAGCCAGATTGGCTGAAGGGTTGCACAGTGCAAAGGATGCTGGGAATTGAAGTCCTTTTTCTTTGTTCATGTTCGGGGGGCTCCTGTCCCACTGCCACATTTCTCAACCTGACAGTTACCTGCGAACCCGGTTCGGGTGAGTGCAGGGAGGCTCTGTCGGGGCTAGTGGGGCCTGGTGCAACATCCTTTGTCACATTCCAACAGTTAACGCACAGATTTATAGGTATAGATTATCACTTCCTCATTGTCTATAGAAGCAGCTGTGTAGGTTTAGTGTAAGGGACCAAAGACAATGAAACAGCCGAAGGGTTGGCTTAACACAGGTTTATTGCATGATGATCCGGAGGAACATGTGGTAATGGCGGATGGGTAGCTCAATATATACGGCTGGCTATACATTTGAAAGTGGCTCGTCGACAGACTATTGGTTGCTGCCTGCGTGACGTCGTAGAAGGTCACGCCCTTCTTGTCCAGGTGAAGAGGTGGCGGGAATCTTCCCGCGCTGCTGATCCAGGTGAATCTGAGCCATGAGAGCTGGACGCTCGCTATTGCCATCTAGTGGTCACTAGCTCGCGTCCCCTTATCAGGTTTACATTGATACAGCTGAAGGTTATAATGTTGCACACAGAACGGTTACATTGTTCCCACATGGCTAAGGTACATTGTTAAAGGCACAGCTTTACAGAACACAACATCCCTCCCCCCTAGGATGAGACGAAGTCTCTCAGCCAAGATGGCTTATTGCATGTGCGTTTGGGCCGTGATGAGGGCTGACCCCCCCGGGGGTGCTACTGCTTCTTTGTTCCCTGGTCCCTTGTCCTGTAATGGGAGAGGGAGACTCGTTAGTGGCTTGCCGCGGTTTGGCGGCCTTAGGGGAAGGGAAGAACTCCATTGTGGGCAGACTGGGGGCAATCGGGGCTAACGAAAAACCCCTCTTCTCGCTTGGACGGGTGGGGGACCACTCCGAAAAACTCCCCCGGTTCTGAAAATCAAATTCTAACTCAGTTGGGGTATCCGCATTTGTGGGGAGATTCCGCGAGATATGTATGGGGTCGGGTTCCTCCTCCTCAGAAAGATCCCCTAGGATATCTACGAGAACATCCTCCTCCCCCTTGGTGGGGACCTCCCCCTTGGGCTGAACGGGTGGGGGAGAACCCTAACGCTGATTTTTTCTCTGTGTGGTCTGTGCCCTGCTCATCGGAGACCCTGCGTCGGAGCTGGTCCGCGTGCCGCCTCCACAGTAGCCCTGTGCTGGTTTCCACGCGGTACGACACGGGGCCGGTTTGCTCCACAACTACGCCCGGTACCCAGGCTGGGCCCGTGCTGGCGTAATTCCTGCAATGCACGGGGACGCCTACACTGAAGCTCTTCGTGGCCTCTAGCCCAATGTTCCTTCCTTTGTCCTCTACCCTCGTGGGGTCTAGCCTAGTAAGGATGGTGGTCAGTTTCCTACGCATTAAGAGCTCTGCGGGGGAGTATCCTGACGCCAACGGGGTCACCCTGTACCCTAGCAGAAACTGACACACGTGCAGGTTCAGGTCCCCGGGGCCCATGCGCCGCAACGCCTCCTTCGTGGTGCGGACGAGGCACTCTACTTGACCATTGGTGGCTGGGTGAAACGGGGCGGAGGTGATATGCCGAACGGCGTTAATCTCCATGAATGCCCTAAACTCGGAGGACGTGAAACAACTAGCGTTGTCGCTAATTAATGTGTCGGGTATGCCGAACGTGGAAAAGAGCCTCCGCAAATGCTTAATGGTCTGGGCCGAGGAGGTGCTCGTGACTGGGATAACCTCCAACCACTTGGAGAAGGCGTCCACCACAAGAAGAAACAGGGTGCCTCTGAACGGGCCCGCGAAATCAATGTGCACCCGGGACCACGGCCCCTTAGCCGCGTCCCACTCCCTGTGGGGAAGGCGGGCCTCCTCTGGTCTGGAGCATTGGCAACTTTCACAAGTGCCGACCATGTGCTCGATGTCGGCGTCCAACTGGGGCCACCAGAAGTAGCTCCGGGCCAGCGCTTTGGATCGCACGATGCCGGGGTGGCTGACGTGCAGCAGTTTGAGCACCCGCGGCCGAAGGGAAGTGGGAATCACCACCCGCTGCCCCCACAAAAGGCACCCCCTCTCTAGGGACAGCTCCAACTTTTTCCTGAAAAATGGCGCGAACTCCTCCGCTGGGGAGGACGCCGGCCACCCTTTCTGCACCCAGGAGCTAACTGCCGCTAACGTCTTGTCCTTCTCTGTCGCTTTGGCAATGTCGGCGGGCATCACGGGGGGCGAATCCAGCACCTCTATCATGAGAACCTGATGGTCTCGCTCCCCCTTGCTCACCTGGCTGGGCGTCAGGGGGAGGGGAGACCTTGATAGAGCGTCCGCATGGCTGATCTCTTTCCCGGGCCGATAGACCAACGCGTGCTGGTACGCGTTGAGAAAAATAGCCCACCTGAGCATCCTCGGGGACAGGATCTGTGGTGTGGGCTTATCTGCGGTAAAAATGCCTAGCAGGGGCTTGTGGTCCGTTACAATGGTGAAGGGGCGACCATACAGAAAATCGTGAAACTTTTTCGTCCCCGCAACTATCGCTAGTGCCTCCCTGTCTGTCTGTGCGTAATTTCTCTCTGCTTGGGACAGGGACCTGGAGTAAAATGCTATCGGGGCCTCCCTTCCGTCTTCCAGCACGTGGCACAGCACCGCCCCCACCCCCACCGGGGATGCATCACAGGTCAGGACTACCGGGTGTTTGGGGTTGAAATGGGTCAGTATGGCATCGGACGCTAGGAGACTTTTTAGTTCACTAAATGCCCTTTCTTGGTCATCGCCCCACTTCCATGCCTGGTCCTTTTTTAGCAGTTTGTGTAGCGGTTCAGCCACTGCTGCCTTCCGGGGGAGGAAGGAGTGGTAAAAGTTGAGCAGCCCTAGGAACGACTGCAGCTCGGGCTTGGAGGTGGGGCGGGGGGCTTTCTTAATGGCGGTCACCTTGGATTTGGATGGTTTTATCCCCTCAGGAGTCACACAAAACCCTAGGAACTCAACCTCGGCCGCGAAGAAGACGCATTTGTCCTTTCGCAGTCTCAACCCCACTTTTTCGAATATTGTCAGGACCTTCCCCAACCTCTTGGCCAATTCGACCCGACTCCCCCCCCCCGTTATTAACACGTCATCAAAATAAGGCAACACCCCCTCTAGCCCCTTCAGGAGGCGTTCCACGAGTGACTGGAAAATTCCAGGTGCCGAATTTACGCCGAACTGAAGGCGCGTCACCTGGAACGCCCCCTTATGGGTGACTATGGTCTGCGCAGCAGCTGCGGCAGGGGACACCGTAAGCTGCTGGTAGGCCTGTGCTAAGTCGAGCTTAGCGAAACACTTTCCCCCGTGTAACCTGGCCAGCAGATGGCTGACTACCGGCACCGGATACGCATTCGGGCGGATCGCCTTGTTGATGGTGCACTTGTAATCGGCGCATATGCAGACCTCCCCATTGGCCTTTAGTGCAGTTACAATTGGAGTTTCCCACTCCGCAGAATCAACAGGCACAAGGATTCCCTGGCCCACCAATTTGTCCAGTTCCGCCTCTATCTTGTCCTTGAGTGCGAACGGCACCCGGCGTGGTTTAAGACGAATTGGGTGGACCTCCGGGTCCAGGTCGAATGTCACTGGGGGCCCCTTGAATTTCCCCAGTCCTTTTTTGAAAACTTCGGGGTGCGCCTCGCACACCTCCTGAATTGGGTCAGTCCCAACGGCGTGCATCCCAACGGCGTGCACCCCCCCAATAAACAACCCCAGGGGCTGGAACCATTGAGTCCCGAGGAGGCTGCAATCTCCCCCTTTAAGCACGACTAGAGGGAGAGACGCGGCGTGCTTCTTGAATTTAACCTGAAATTCTCCAACCCCCAACACTGGAATGCTGTTCCCTTGCACGTCCTGTAGTTTGGACCTCAACGCTTTGAGCTGGGGTCGCCTGTGGGGGGCAATTCTCAAAAACTCCCTCTGGGAAATGATTGAATATGAGGACCCCGAGTCAATTTCCATTCTAATGGGAACCCCTTGAACTAGTACCTCAACAAAGTAGCGGGGGTGTCCTACGGACACGCTGAATACTGGGGCGTCGTCCTCGCTGCCGTCGGAGATGCGGCCCACGCCGTCCTGCTTCCGCGTGGCCTGAGCGCCGTCCTTGGGTCTCGTTGAGCGGTCTTGTCCCGCGGAACGGTCTGCCGAGCTTCTCCGGGTCTCGCGCCTCTTCCTGCACACCTTAACGATGTGCCCGCGGCGGCCGCAGTTGTGACACTTGGCCTTCCGAAACGGGCATTTTACGCGGTCGTGGGCCGCTCCACAGCCGTCGCACCGCCAGCTCTCTTTCTGGACCCTCCGGACGTCCTCGTCGTCGCTGCTCTCCGCGGACGACCTCAAAGCTCGCCGGGCCGCATGCACCGGAGTCTCTGCCTTGCTCGACCTCGGCCGCCATTCCTGGAGTTCTTGGACCCCAGCCTTCGTAGCTTCCGCGGCCTGTGCCGCTCTGATGACCTCCTGCAACGTGGGAGGCGGCTCTTGGTTCATTAACGTGCGCTGGGTTTCGGCGTCGTTCAGGCCACACAGCACACAGTCCCGGAGGGTGATTTCGGCATTCTCCCATTTGCACGAGCCGGCCGCCAGCCGCAGGGCCGCCACGAATGTGGCGACCGTCTCCCCGGGCGCTTGGACTCGCCTCCAGAACGCACTCCGAGCGGGAAACATCGCCGTGGCGGGCCGGACGTGCTCACGCAGCATCTGCATGAGTTCTTTGGCCTTGAATTCGCTCACCCTCCTCGGTGCGATCAGGTCCACCAAGGTCCTTTTGGTTTCTTGTCCGAGCATCCTGGTGAAGATGGCCCTTTTCTTTGCCTCATCCGTGACTTCGGACTCAATCAGTGCTGCCTGGAAGTCCATCTCGAAGATCTCCCAGTCGCCCGGTTTCCTGATCTCGAAACCGGCGCATGTCTTGGTCCCGTGGGCTGCCATAATCCCACCTTCGTCGCCAATTTAGTGTAAGGGACCAAAGACAATGAAACAGCCGAAGGGTTGGCTTAACACAGGTTTATTGCATGATGATCCGGAGGAACATGTGGTAATGGCGGATGGGTAGCTCAATATATACGGCTGGCTATACATTTGAAAGTGGCTCGTCGACAGACTATTGGTTGCTGCCTGCGTGACGTCGTAGAAGGTCACGCCCTTCTTGTCCAGGTGAAGAGGTGGCAGGAATCTTCCCGCGCTGCTGATCCAGGTGAATCTGAGCCATGAGAGCTGGACGCTCACTATTGCCATCTAGTGGTCACTAGCTCGCGTCCCCTTATCAGGTTTACATTGATACAGCTGAAGGTTATAATGTTGCACACAGAACGGTTACATTGTTCCCACATGGCTAAGGTACATTGTTAAAGGCACAGCTTTACAGAACACAACAGTAGGCCTGGTAGCAATTTACACTGGTGAAGTTATTTATGTCTCTTAATTATTAGTGTTTGCCCCATATGGTTTACCCTGAGAAATAGATTATGACACTTGCTTGTATATCTAGTCACCACAGGGTGAAGGAGTTATTGTTTAGCCTAGAAAAATACCGCAGGGTTCTCCAGTAGCTTTTTTTATTTATTTTATTTTTATTTATTTATTGTTAAATTTTTATACCACCCACTCAGCCAAAGCCGACTCCGGGTGGTTCACAACAGTGGGTAAAAACAGATAAAAACAAATAAAACAGATAAAAACCAGCAATAAGAACCCACCCCTAAAAAGAGAGAAAACTGTATTCATTACAGCAGATATAGATATGACCCTTATGATCATATTGTTGGACTACAGGATCCTCAGTTCTGGCAGCTAATCTAAGGCCCCACAGAAGGACAGATAATTTCATCCTCTATTTAAAGCAGCATCCTTGGTCCACTCCCCCGTGAGCAACCTAATCTCAACTCAATCACATTTGTTTCTATGAAATTTTTCAGAGGATTGTGCTGTATGTCTAGGGAGAAAACAAACCACTACCAAGTGCCTTCAAGGCATTCATATCTTGATATGCTTTGAGTGACTGAGTTGCTCAATTGTTCAACACCTCAGTTAGTGATTAGTGGCTCAAAACAACAGAAATATTATTCAGTCTTGTATGTCATAAATATTTTCTCTGTTTTATCAATAATATTTTGCTTGGTAGGTGTAAATCAGAAGTGTACCCAGAAATAAATTTTGTGCTTGGTAATTTTTAGCAGTGGTACTTCCATCAATGGTGACAAAATATCAGTTTGCCCCCAACACAAATTCCTCAATGTTGTGCTTTACATTCTGGCCTATTTTGTTTTGTGATTGGTCATTGGAAAGCAAACACAGGCTTGAGCTGCAAATGTAATCTACAAAGCAATTATCCCTGAGGAAATCACATTGTAACAGGAGGAAACACATTTTGTTTCATGTCTAACTTGACCCTCAGTGTATGTATAATCTAGAGTATCAGAAAATCTGAATTTCACTACAGCATCAAATACTGTACATTCATACTTTGAATGAAATGTTCATGTGGAATTAATAGACATGATACAATAATGACTGCAGGGTGAAGAAAACAACTGACAGATAAAAGAACATGAAAATGCCAGCTATAGTTTGTGGTCTCATAAATATTATGAAGCCTTGTATATAGTTAGTCACTTCACATACCACTCTTAGGGGAGTTCTAATCAGCATCATTGGCCCATACAAAATGCATTTAGCCTGGGGAGTATGAGTATTCTACTGATCAAGCCTTTTCATCTGACCTTCTCTCCCACACAGAAATACAGTGAAGGATGAGAAGACACAATCATCTGATGATAGCAAAGCAATCAAATCAGAATTGTGCTGAATTTTAAGGATGATGACTGTTAACAGCTAAAGGCCATGTAAATTAATAGACAGAAAAGTGCACTAACTGCAGCAGAGAGCCTCCTCTTCCTTCAGAGCAAGCTGAGTTTCATTGCAAGAATGAGAACCATAAACTAAAGGTCCACTCCTCCTACCCACCCAGGTATCATTAAATGACAACATTTGAAAACCCCAAAGTGAGTGATTTTGTCTCAGTACTGCTACCAGATAAGCCACTATTACACTTTCCCAATTTAGATAGGTAGATAGATAGACAGGAGTAATTGTTATCTAATGGGAGAAGTACAATTGCTAAATGCAAAGCAGTCTTGAGAAGTCTCTTTTTTAATAGTGTGAGGAAATACAGGGAAACATGGTACATAATAAATCTATATATCTATACCTATAAAATGGTGCATTAACCATTGGAATGTGACAAAGGATGTTGTATCAGGCCCCACTAGCCCGTAATGGGCCTCCGTTCACTCGCCCGAACCCGGTTCGCAGGTAACTGTCGGGTTGAAATTTTCAACCCAGGGGCAGGAGGCCCCCAGTCATGAACCAAAAAAGGGAACTTCAATTCCCAACGTTCCTTGTGCCGTGCCGTGCCAGAGCCAATCAGGCTAAGCCGCGCGGCAAAAGGAACGTTCGGAAACGCGCCACGGTCAATCAAAAAAAAGCCGCAGGAAAAAAACCACCAAAGTAAGCAAACACACGCAGGCAAAACTACAAGCCCCAGCGTCCTGTGTGCCGAACGCTGAGGCAGCCTGCGCGTGAAATAAATAAATAAATAAAAACGCCTGCCGCCGCTGCCCTTCTTCCCCATGGGCCAGCCAGCATGGCCTGTGAAAAAAAAAGAAAAAACCCCGCCGCCACTGCCCTTCTTCCCCACGGGCCAGCCAGCATGGCCCGTGGAGAAGAAAACAAAAAAAGCACCACCCCCACCAGCATGGCCTATGGGAAAGAAAGCCCCCCCTCCGCCAATGCCCTTCCTTCCCACGGGCCAGCCAGCATGGCCCGCGGGAAAGAATGAAAGCGCGGTGCCAAAATGGCCGCCGTGCTCTTTGCGCCCCCCCACCCGGACGCAGACATCCGGGTTAGTTAGGGGGCGTGGCCACTCCCTTATAAAAGGGGTGGCCACGGGGCAGCCGAGCTGCCATTTTAGAAAAGTGACGGAGAGGAGAAGTTTTTCTCCGTCGCTCTGTGGGACTGCAGTGGCTCAAGGGATTAAGATACCGAACTCACTGCCTGGAGGGTCGGAGTTCGATTCCCGAGCATTGCAAAAGGCTCTCGATCTTTGGCTTTCCAGCCAGCGGGTGCTGATCCCTGGATAGGGATCGTGCTTTTCTATGCTCCTCGAATTAGCTGGCCAGTTTAGAAAAGCGACGGAGAGGAGGAGTTTTCTCCGTCGCTTTATCCCCTTTCGCCTCTTTGCAAGAGGCTTGAGTCTGCTAGCCTCTGTTCGAGGCTTCCTTTTGGCTTTCTAGCCTATTGGCTTCAGAACGCGATGGAATGGAGAAGTTTGCTCCGTCGCTCACTCCTTTTCCTAACCCAGGGGTACCCAAACTTTACGTGGGACTGCAGTGGCTCAAGTGCCTCAGACGCTGACTGGGTTGTGTAAGGTCAGTGGTTCAATTTCTGAGTACTGCAGGACAGAATGAGCTCCCGTTTTCAGCCTCAGGCCGGCCCTTCGGAGGATGCGGCCCTCGGCCCACGGTTGCCGGCCATGGGCCGGAATGATTGGGGGAGGGCCTGATGCTGGCTCACAGCATGTTTTTTCCCATTAGGGGCTGGATTTTTGGGCATGGCTTATTCTGGCACAGGCTCTCAATTTAGGGCCTCTGGCACAATTCCTATCGGGCCGTCCGGCCCACCTGGCCCACCTACTGGGGGTTTACTGTGGCAGGGGATGCCTGGTTAGCACGTTTGGCTGTACTGGAGGCATCCTTAGCAATCCAGTGGGTGGGGGTCCTTTTCCTATCTACCGGGCCCCCTTTGTGTCCGCCGGCTACTTCGACCGCTGCCACCCTGCAACCGGCGGCCGGCCGGGTCGAGCTTATTGAGACAGTCTGGCCTGTGCCGGCCACTGTCTCGCAGCTCCCTGTTTGTCCAGAACAGCGACTGGAGTGCGTTGGAGGTCGTCCCAGAGCTCGATTTCGGTCACGTGCTCCGACGCCCACCGTGTGCCGGAACCCCCAGTGGGGGCGGCTCATGGGGGTGCAACTAGTGAGTATTGGGTCAAGTTGAATACACCCAAATCACAGTCCACTTTCAGCGGTGTGGTTCAGTGCTCATGGCCTTGCCAATTAGAGGCTAGTGGGCATCACTTGCCATCCTATACCAGTGCCCCTTGGTTGCATTCTGGCACGACGTTGGGGGTGGGGGTTTCTGCCCCTGGGGCAGTACGTGGCATCGCAGGGGCTGTCCAGGTCCCGCTGCGTATGCCCTGTGTACATCATGTACCGGCAACGGCCTTGCCGATGATTGGTTATTCATTGCCCCCTGGTGATCATCTGACCCAGATCAGGAAGGGAAAGATTTGGTGTGTGTGTGTGTGTGTGGGGGGGAATGCGTGGATTTATTCTCCCTATGAACTGGGATCCCAATAAGGATAGGTGGTATGGACAGGAGGACAGAGACATGGTGTGGTCCCGCCGTAGTAAGCCACCATACACTGGGGCATCCGCCCCTGGGACAATGCTGGGCATCGCAGGGGCCGTTTGGGTCCGGCTGCGTATGTCCTTTAGACGGAATGTGCCGTCAAGGGCTTTGCCGACGGCTGGCTATTACTTGCCCCTGGTTGATTATTGGCCGCAGGCCAGGAGGGGTAAGGGATGGAGGGGGACGTGTGGATATTCTCCCTATTGAACTGCGAGCCCACTAGGAGGAGAGAGAGCGACAGGGCGACTGCGACAATGAGATGTCCCATCGTCTTAGCCACCGCGCACCTTGGGCCAACTGGTTGTTGGCATACCTTGTACGTATTGTGGTATGCCGCAGGGCTTGCTCTGCTTGGGCCATCCTGATGTTGATCAGATGGGCCCAGGGCAGTTGGCTCATGGTGACGAAGGTGGAGGAGGGTGGCTCTATACCCTGAGGGGAGGTGGGACGAATCCTGTCAGCAAGTGTGCTCGTGTACATGACTCCCACGGGATGGGTGCCTGGTGAGAGGTACCATGGTGGTCCTGCTGAGCAGTGGGCTGATCAGACACAGGCTCCACGCTAACTGGTCGGGCGGGGGGTTCCAGCCCGCCTGCTATGTTCGGCCCGCTCAGCTGCTGATGCGTGTACTAAGCACCACGGTCGTTACCGACTTCGTGTCCCCTTTTGCGCTGGCCCTCATGCCGCCTCTGCGCGCCCGCGGGTTGGTGGGTTACAGGGCAGAGGTAGGGGTGCACAGGGGTGATCAGAGCTCCGTCTGAAGCAACTAACCTTGTCATAAGCCCCCCCGCCCCAATGGTTATAATCAGCCTGGAGAGATGGCACTCATTTCATCCCAAAAGGAATTGGGCGGGATACCTGCTGGTGGGTTTTCTATGGGGGCTTTTATATCCATTCGGGGGTGTTAGGGTCCCAGGATGATACTAATCTGGTTCCCTTGCAAGGTAACGAAGAGGGGGCTCCACTGTCCACCGCTGAGGGAGTTGGGGCCATGGGAGTAGCGGGGGCCCTTCTTGGAACTATCTTTCCTAAGTCGAATGTCTCCCCCATGAGCTCATACGGAGCTATACTAGGGGGAACGTCCTTTAAGCCTCCATTCAGCTTACCCTGTGGGTTCCCCATTCAGGGATGCCATTCTTGATGACCTTGTTCACTCAGGTGCCCGTAGTTGGGTCGGCTACTATGGGGCACGCTCACGCAGTTATGGTGCTGTTTTGGCACGGTGTGATATGCACTAGGCTTTTAGATTATTGCCAGTGCACCCAATGATTTAGACCTATTGGGTTTTTTGGGTTCCGAGGGGAATTTTACTTAGATAAGGCCAACCCCCTTCTGACTGAGTTAATTCATGTTCAGCACTAGACCGATTGGGGACTTCACTCAGTGGCCATTTGCTCACAGGTAGGGGTCTCGGTCTGTAGCCCATTACCTCGACGACTTTTGGTTCGGGGGTGAATGGGGCTTGGACACGCGCCCGCGTATCTTCATTACCATTCAGACACTCAGGCGGGAACTGGTTGTCCCCTTGGCGCCTGAATAGACCGAGGTCCCATCTACTAAGCTCACATTTCTGAATCGACTCTGTCGCGCGGGCATCCAGGTTAACCATGCGTACGGTGGCTTGGATCTCCGCGGCGAGTTTGGCATTGCTTGCCAAACATAAAGTGCGCCCTCGTGAGCTGCAGTTAATTTATGGCCACCTTCATTGGTCCGGTCTGGCTCAAATTACCCCTGGGTTTGGGGGGTCTCTTCTTGGGTATCAGACCTGATGGTCTGCCCTGGATTTCTAGTACGGTCGGATACCTCCGGCTCCCGGACTTATGGGGTTTGCTCCGAGGGTGGGTGCACGGATCGCCCCGCGATCTTACCTTCCTTGAGTTTTTCCCCAATTTGGAGAGCACTGATACTATGGTGCAAGGAGTGGGCCTACTCAGTGGTCCACTTTCGGTGTGACAATGCGGCAGTGGTGCACATTGTCAACACCCAGACATGCGGATCCCCCAGGGTCAGGACATTAGTTCATCTATTCCTTTGAGAAGCCTACGCCTAAATGTGTCGTTCTATGCCAGACATGTTCTAGGTATTTATAATGACATTACTGTTGCTTTCCACCACCTGCAGATCACCCGGTTCCGTGCTGTACTCTGGAAGCACAGGGTTTTAACTCGCCATTTTGGCCGATGGCTGGACGTTTGGCGAGAAGAAGGGAACCGGACATGTCATTGGCACCTCGCACGCGTAAGGCGTATCACTATGCATTTATGCATCGTGTTTGGGAGGGGTGGACACGGGAACGTGTCCGCCGCCCTTACACGCGTTACCCCTGTTCCCAGAGTTTCTGACCCACCTTGCACGAGGCTGGCATTACTTATGTGCAGATGGGTGTGAGTTGGCTCTTGCCCACGCAGCTACTACGGTAGCCTTTTTGGAGCGCTCCGCATCAGTGAGTGGGTGCCAGAGTTGGTGCCACAGGTGTAAGGCGGATGTGTCTCGTAGGGCACTGGAACTCGACGATGTCTCTGTCACACATGAGTGGGCTCGAGCGTGGATACTTTCCTCACGGGTTATTCAGCAAGGTGTAGGCAGTGGTGTATACTGCTACGAAGTTTTCGAGACATCTGTCCGGTTGGTGCCCTACATAATTTTGACAGTGCCTGCCGGGCGCCCCAGCCTGTTTTCTGCCACCAGGATGGGTCTACCCTTACCATATTACAGTCCCTGAGGGTGACCGGGGCCACGTCCGCGGTGTGGGGCCCGTTTTGGCACCCAATTTTCTTAAGATAGGCGTCGCATTGGTCGCGACTGCGTGTAGGGTACTCGGAGGTGGATATGCGTGTACGCGCAATTTCTGATATGTACGTCCCCTCACTGTACGAGTACCTGTTATGTCCTTAACCTTTTCTCCTCTTTTACAGATCCTAGGGGTTTCAACACACCGGTAGCAGGGGGCTAGTGGGCCGCGGCTATGTACACTGGGCAGCAGTATATGCTGTAGCGACAGAGAGTGGACCCCGACTGGGCTGTGTGCATCCGCACGTATGCGAAGGTATGGTATGCGCGGCACATGGGGTCGGGAACTGTGGCCATTCCTGCGGTTTGTCAGGGATGCTGGACCGCCCAATGTTTTACAAGCACCTCGGCGGCATTGATCTTATACGGATAGCTGCTGTTACTTAACCGTCGAGGGGCTGTGACCTGGCAATTTCTGTCACGTATGGCTTACATACGGTTGCTTTGGTCTAACATTGTGCCGAGACACCAATCGGGGGAGATGCGGATCTCCCTAGCTCGTACTGTTCCGGCAACCAGTGGACGGGGCTGTGGCTCCGTCCCGTCCTGGGCATGGCTGTGAGATGGCCATGGGATACCGGATGATAGGCTTATACACAAAAAAAATTACTGGTAAGCAGGCGAAGGGGTCCACCTGTCGGCTGGAGGTATGTACCTCGTTCTGGGTGTGATGCAAGCAGGCCTGGTGACCGAGCTGACGGTCTTGGGGGGGGGAAGGCGGTGAGTCATCATGGATGCCTCCCCGTGTGGCGGGTAGCACTGGTAAGGTAAAGATTGATGACCCACAGGTATCCGGCAGGTTCTCAATTGACTGGCCAACACTAGATAGGTACAAGTTTGTTAACGTTGACCGGTCAACGACGAACCAGGCAATGGGGTGATGGCAAGAGCTCTCCAGCATGCATCACCCCGTGATTTTACGGATACACGTCAGAGGGTGGGGTCAGTAGATAGATTATTGACTACGGTCAACAATTTGTTTGTTGTAAACAAACAAATGGATACAAATGGATACATTGTAGCCAATTGCCATTGGCAATTTGGGAGGAACCTTACCAGTGTTACTGCGGCCTGCTTGCCTTAAGAATTATAAGTGGCTGAGTGCCAATTGAAATTTATAATTCGGACTAGGGCATGAATCAATAAATGTGGCCCAATGCCGTTTTCCACTTATACCAGTGTCTGAGTCCTTTGTTGGGGGGTGCGCCTGCAAAGCCACCCCCCTCAAAAAGTAGACAAAACAAAAACACTCAAAAACACACAAAAAACAGAAAATGAAACACAAAAACAGCCAAAAACAAACAAGAAAAAACACACAGAACCCCCCCCAAATCCCAAACACCCCCCCCCAAAAAAACGCCAAGAGAGCTTACCAAAACAAGTCTTCCATCCATTAAGACCGGAACTCAAATGAGAAAATAATAAATAAAAAAAACGGAAGCGACACCCAGAGGACAGAAGAGAACAATTGTAGAGAGGCAGAAAAGCTCACCACCCTCACCCAGAGGCCAAAAGAGAAAAAACATTCAAAAATATTGAAACGAATAAGATTAATTCAAAAATTAATCAAATAAATTATAAAAACATTCAAAAATAATCACACTAATCTCAAAAAATACCAAAAATAACAGAAATCACTTTTCACTCAAAAAACCCAAAACAAAAATTAAAAATGCGTAAAAATAAAGATTTAAAAAACCAAAATTAAATTTTGAACTAAATAATATAAAATAAAATAAAATAAAATTTGCATAAACAGAAAACAAAAACCTTCAAAAACCAATTCAAAGAGCCCGGCACTGAGGAATCTGGCACACAAACCCCCCCCAAAAACCACTGGGAGCGCAAGTCCGCTGCATGTGGACACAGTGCCTCGAAGCCAAAAAATCACAAAAACTTACAACACCATTTGAAACAGCCCAGCACCATTGGTTCAAGAAAAAAAGGAACCCTTTACTATCCAACACAATTTTTAAAAAGCCCGGCATTGCCAGGCAAAATATGCTAGTCATATATAAAACACAGGTGGTTGTTTGTATGTGCTCGAAAGGCTCCCACATCCCTGGACTGAACTCACTGAAACTTGCTGCATACCTACCTTGGCCTTGCAAGATCAGCACTGTGGGGTCCCAAAACCCATCTGGGGGTCTATGCCCTCAAAAATGGGTCGCAAAGGGGACAACCCCGCCGACATGGTAAAATGTCAGGAAAGGCGGTAATGCATACGTGCTGTAGTCCGGGCTCACACCACAGCCTAACTGGCGTTCGAGGCACTGCCACGCGTGCACGCTGCAACACTGGCTAACCGCCATGCGAGGCAGCGGCAGTGGAGGTGACAGGTGAGGCGGCAGCAGGTGAGGCAATGAGGTGGCGTGGGTGACATGGTGGCCGCGGATGCAGCAGCGACAGACAAGGCGGCAGTGGGCAGAGTGGCAGAGGCTTAGGCGGAGGAGGCTGAGGTGCACGAGGTGGCTGGGCTGAGGCCAGGCCAGGCCAGGTGCTGCTCCAACAGGATCCCTCTGCTGTGTCCCCTCATACAGCTAACCGGGTCAGACTGGTGGTTCCCCTGTTGTAAATGATGCAGGAGGAGCAGAGCAGGTCCCGGGCCAGGCCCAGGAGGCCTCAGTGGAAGCCCGGGTGGCGTAGGCGGCGTAGGAGCCAGACCCTCCCTGGGCAGGTAAGCAAAAACAAAAAAAAAAAAAAAACAGGCAAGGCTGGGTAAGCAGGTAGTCCAAGATAAATCTAGCATCAAAGATTAAAAACACCAAACTATTTAAAACCCAAATGTAACATAGGTAAAGGTCACCCTTGCTCAAAAGCCAATCATATCTGACTCTAGGGTTCATTGTTCATCTCTTTTTATAGCCAAAGAGCCAGCATAGCAAGCTAAAAACAACAAACCACTCAACATTCTAAGATAAAAGACATTCAAACACTTATTTAAATGCTTTGGAGGACTGAAAAGTCTTTGCCATTTATCCCAGAGAGGATAACATGAGTGTCGGGTGAGCCTTCCTAGCATTGCCCTCACTGAACAGGCTCTCTCTTGTAGCCACCTACCTTGCCTCAGTTGGTGAGGACACCTGGAGCTTTGGATGACAAAATTAGTGTTGCAGCTGTGGATAATGACTTTAAGATCCAAGTGAGTAGATTAGCGAAGTGTCTGTATGTTTTGGGTGTTTGACTTATAATCTTTGAAATGTGGCTCAGCTTTCTAAAGTGGGGGTCTGTCTGACTAAAATCCCGAACATTTCTTCACACCCTGAGGGTTGACATATTTAGAAGCAGGGGGCTGAGTTTCCTCTTGGTTTATGGCTTAAATCACAGAGCTCTCGATACAAGGCTAGGAGAATCATTAGGCTAAGAAGAAGTGGGCCATTTCAGAGAAAACTCAGTGAGCTGACAACCAATTTGTCAATGGACAGCTACAGAAGCTAGCCAAGCTGCTTGTGGAGAGAAGCCAACAGGGTAGAGTAACTCCAGCAGAGCTGTCTTTTTGTTTAATGGTGAAAGAGCAAATGGAATTCTTGGCTCTATCGAGAATAACCTCAAAGCTGCAGGGAGCAACTCTAGGCTATGTTCTCTAGCATGACCCATACTGGCTAATCTATTACTTTGATAGGAAAATGGACAGAGGCTCCTGAGTTGCTGAGTTCTCAACTGGATTGCTACAGCTACGTCCTAGTGAAAAAATGTAGCAAGCTCTGGGGCACCTGCTAGAAAGGAATCCGATTTTTGTCTTTCTTTTTATTTACTGTGTTGAACTGAATTTGTGATTAATATTAAACTGTGTGAATGACATAGGAATTTAAACTCCCCCCCAATATTCTGAAAGTAGGAACTAGCAAGTTAAAAAAACACACAATCTCTCTCCCTTGTTCTTTCTCTAGACACCTGGGAGCCTAAGGTGTTAGTTATTTTATCTTCCTCTATCTTCCTGCTTTACTTCCTTTCCCACACTCACATGTTTGTCTGTCATGCACACTTATCATCCTTTTTGTTTTTGTTTAAAACCAAAACAATGTGCCATTGTGAATGTGTTTGTATAGCAATTGCACTAGTGGCAATTCTATTTGGGAATGTTCCACTTATGGAATCTAGTACTGTTCCACCTTTGGGGCAGTTATGCTCCAAAAATCTAATAAGATTTTGGCTTCTGACCAGTGGCTCGCAGAGACACAGACAGACAGGTGTTGAAAAAACCTATAATTTACCTATGTACTCCATTGGATAAATTTAACTTGCCTTATTCCATCTATAAATACTAGGTGGTGGCAAGCTAAGAGTTAATTATGAAATGTTGTACTGCACAAATTTAAGGTGGATCAAACTAGATGACATGTTTAGTGTGTTATTAACAGTTGTGCACTCTCAAGTGGAAAAAGAATCTGTTCATGTACATTTCCTCACATCTATATTTTGAATTCTAACAACACCAATTCATTGGCCCATAAAGCCCTCATCACTCCCGGAAGCGAAAGTAAATTGTGCCCATACAGGAGCATCTTACTTCCGCTTCTGGGAGCGACAAGGGCCGGATCCAGCTTTGGGCCGTAGTTTGGGCACCCCTGGACTACAGTATTGTTTTGGAAAACATAGCGAAGATAAAATTACCAGAACAAAGATAAAGTTACAATATTAATTTAAAATCAGCTGTCTTCTGCTCAAGTGGGAGAGTGATTAGACCAGCAAACATGGCATATTTTGTTAACTTTTTCAGTCTTGAGGGAGCTAAGTAAACTTTTTAGTTCCCAAACTAGCCCTTCTTATTCTGCTGGAATGCAGAGATGTGTTATATCTAGAAATGTACAGTGTTGGCTATTTCAATCAGTAGGGCATGGCAGGAAAGTTTTATTTTTTTGCTTATCTATATATGGGGCAGCCCTTGGTTGGGATTGGATGTGATGTTCATTAGTGATTTGCTGAGTTGTAAGCAGAAATACTTTTGAAAGGGAGTGCCTTGACAGGAAGCAATTTCTGTATGACTTGCTTATTTCAGGACAATTGATGCCCAGCTCTTCAGGGAGCAAGAATAAATGGTACATCTCTCAAACCTTCATGCTGTCTAATTGTTCAAAGCCGTATTAAAGTACCATATGTTTCTTAATCTTGACATGCTTTTGTCACAAAAGAAATGACAACTGGAAGAGTGGAACAGGATAATGGACCTTGATTCCTGCAGAGAATGGCAGTTGGGGCTGACGTGAGGCAAGATTGGAGGGACACCTACTGGGATATTACTGGATCAAATAGATTGCACATGGATTAATACAAAGATGATCCTGTATGACTAATCTGATAGCATGTTTATTTTTAGTTGAGAGGACAAAAGAGCAAACAGGAGGGTGCTGCACACATATATTTGCTATCTAGACAATGCGCTGTTCTCATTGCTGTGGCAAGTTTTTGAAAAAGCTAATCGGCAGGAACAGCTGTATAGCACAGAAGGTGAAAATGCTTGAATGGATCAGGAAGTGACTTAGATATTGATCACAGGCATTGCTGGTGGGTGAAAAAGCTTCACTGCAGATTTAGGTGACAAACAAAGCTAACAACAGAACTGAGCTCATGTTTGTTCCTTTCATCTATATTGCACATCCAAGATTTGGGGAAACAGGGAGAGTAAAGTAGGAACTGTTGTTTCCACCAACGGATGGTGGTACATACTGGCACAAATGTATGACTAGATTCTTGACTGTATAATTTGCAATATAATCCTGTGCAGCCTTTTTACTCAGATCAACTGAAATCATTATGGTCCTGTGTATAATTTAATATTTAAAATGGCAAACTGTAAGAGTGCAGAATAAAAGCTAATTTCAAATGCAGGATTGTCAGCTGAATTTACTGGGGTGCTGCTTTAAACAAGAAATAGTGCTGATGGAACATGCCTCCTGCACTCCCCCCATCCCCCAGCAATCCAAAGGATCTCCCAAGAAATCAAGCTTCCGTAGTCAGACATCTTGCCTTTTGGCAAGGAAGATAAAAAGTGGAAATGGCTGTCAGTGATTTGGTAGAATAGGAAATGTTTTATCTTTGTTTCTGTTATACACTTAACTGGACATGCTTCCAGTTGCTTCAGGCAAGAGCAGATCATGCCCACTTTCAGGTGTTTTCATAATTAGTTAAATTCCTTATTCTCTTCAAATTCTGGGGTGTGGACCTCATAGACTTTTTGGCTAAGGACTTCCTTCAATAGTCATAGATCAATAAATCTTTTCTGCTTCAAGAGAGAGAATAACTGTGTGAGATCAAGTCAATTCCAACCTATGCAGACCCTTTTCCGAGGTTTTCTAAACTGGGAATTCACAGCATTTTGCCCTCCCTCCTCTTGGACTTTGCAGCTTTTCCATGACTATACAGGCTGGCTCTTTTCCTAAGAGGCACAGTGAAGAATCAGATTCTAAACCTCTGGCTCTGCAGTCAGATACCTAAAGCACTGAGCTATCTAGCTAGCTTTATGGTTTGGACTGTTGCTTTACTACTATATAGATATAAATGATCAAAGATATAGAGTTATGGGATAAACTGCTGCTGTGTATCTCTTGGCCATCCTACATTATTTTCCTTGCCTTCCTTAGAATTTCTCAAAATAGGAATATTTATCTTCACAATAAATAAACATTCTTGGAGCTTTTGGCATAAGCTAGTAGTTCTGCCCATCAGAGATTGATAAGATTTTTGCTTGAGTGGAGAGCCACAAATGCTACAGTCTCAGCAGAAATGTCAGTTCATACTTCGTGTGAGCCCTTTGTAATATCTTTCTGTTATCTATGTGTAAGTATAGCCAGTGGTGGGCTCCAAAATTTGGGCATGGTATGGTGGGCGTGGCTAGGGGGAAAGCCCTGCATTGCACCCGAATTAGGACTACTTTATTTCAAAACATGGATGGGCATGGCCAGATGGAATTTCTGCTACCGTTTCTGGCGAACTGGTGCAAATCTGCTGATGCCCACCACTGGGTATAGCTGCATTAAGGCATTCTTCTGTAAAGCAGTTAAAACCAATACAAGAGTCTACCAGCCCTGGATCCTCCATTGCACTCTCCCCATCTTTTCACATGTAGAAACCAATGTCTGTAGGGCCACCATCAGGGCAGTACTACCAGTACTGCTGTATAGGGCCCGGAGCTGACAGGGGCCCTGTCGCCACCAGCCATAACTGTGACATTACTATGTGCGGGGGGGGAGAGGGGGGATAGGATTGCTCAGTATGGGGCCCAGAAATTTCTGATGGCGGCCCTGGTTGTCTGGAGGATCTTCATGCAATCCAAAATATTTGATTTCCAAGGTTCTGGATTGTGTGAAGATCCTCTGCCTGTAAAGGCTGCTAAGATTGTATCTCTTACCAACTCAGCATAGGCGGCTCCCCCTTTTCATGCAACGGGTTTAACCATATCAATAAAACCTAGGTTTATCTGTCTGGTCTGTCTGTCATTTGAGACCACAAAATTAGGGTAATGTAGACCTCAATCAGCAGAAAACATTTTGTTAAGTTTTCTCATATGGCGTCACAGAGAACCCTGCATCAGAGCCCCGATGCCATAAGGGATTGGAGATTATTCCCTCCTCCATTACACAAAGACCTTGCCTAACTAACAGAGCAGGTCATCCCCCAAAGTCTAAGGCAGTTCCATGCCCAAACCTTCCAGAATAGACATGCATGGTAAGTATATTACAAATATTCCTTTTACTCTGGAAAAATAAAAGTTTTGGATTTTTCAGTTTCAAAATAAAAAATCACATTAAGAATACACAGAAATCTGATGAGATCGAGGGACAGAAATAATCATAAGAGTTTACATATATGTTACACTGTTTCCCACAGTCATGAAGAAATAGTTGTCACAGCACTAATTTACTGGATACAATCACCATACCATGAGTGTGTGAAAAACTCAAGTCTTGAATGTGAGCAGTGAAGGAGTGGGAAATAGTAGATGGATTTTTCTCACACCAACTCTTTCCTTCCTGTAGCAAGATTTCTCTTTACTGGGTTTGTTGTCGGCCTGGAACTAATTGAGTGTAAATCATCCCTTAGGATGTTTTTGTGGTTTTTTAAATAGGGAGTGGGTGGTGGTTTTGCCTTTTCCCTGAATCACTCATACTTTGCCTGTTGTCTATTTATTCAGCAGTTTTGTTGTATGAGTGAAAGAACAGAATGGTGCTTCCCTCACATTCCATGTACAAAAGCTTACTGGG
Organism: Bradypodion pumilum; assembly: GCA_035047305.1. Lineage (NCBI taxonomy): Eukaryota > Metazoa > Chordata > Lepidosauria > Squamata > Chamaeleonidae > Bradypodion > Bradypodion pumilum. The sequence goes on from JAWDJD010000001.1 coordinate 99,579,495, forward strand.
CTGAATGATTAAGTTTACCTCAGTACTGTCATTGGTGTCAGGATTGTATCTTCTAATGCAACTGAGGGAAGCAGGTCAGTTGAGCAGGCTTATCTCCTCCTGTATCATGCCACTAATCCACCTTTCCAAAGCTATACTTGAAGCAAATGCCTTGTTTTAAAGAGTTGGCACTATCCTACTGTCATATGTCACTGTAGACTTAGCAAGGATTCAGCCCAGAAAAGGCTCCATGACTCTTTCACTTCAATCTCCCATTTTACACAGCTGAATGTCTTTATTTGTGAACTAAGTGCATACATCTAATTGACCCACACGACCTTTATCTTCCAGGCTTTGTCCTTTGGACAGGTGGTACCCAACCACTAGTAATTTCCACTATGGCTTGACCTGGCAGTGACATCTGAGAACATGTCAGCTGTCAATCTTACAAATAAACTGCTTGCAATAGAGCTTTAAATTTCAAGCGGATAATCATCGCAGACCTTGTGCACTTGCAGTGAACAAGTATTGCCAGCATTCAAAAATGGCAAGTAAGTCTGTGATGCCTGCAATCCTGTCACATTTTGAATTCTCCTAGTAAATGCAGTACTGAGTGACATTCTGTCAGACCAAGGAAATGAAAAGCCCACAGAAGGATAAGCAGCCTGACACTAGATCTAGTCTCTAAGCAAGGAACAGATATCCCTACACAGTAAAGTATTTCTGCATAAGTAATTAATAATGGAGAAACCATACAGTGTCAGAGAGCATCCAAGGGGGAGAAACTGTCAGACTGTTTTATTCATTTATTTTCTTCTAACTAAATTGATGGGATAGTCTGATGTCTTTTTAGATTCTGTACAAAGATGGAATGGCAAACAAGTTGCATTTAAACAATGGGCAAATCTAACAATTAGTCAAAGCCTAATCTTCATGGTTTAAAAATGATAGAGTGCATTTAATGTGGCCTTTGCCAGATTGAAAAGAGGCTTAAAATTGTGTGTGTATTGGGGGGGGAGGGGCAAAATCAAGACATTGATCTAAAGCTTTGGTCACAGATTAAACAGTATGTAAATCTGGGGGTGGCTTTACTGAGACTGTGGCTATCACAAAGACTCATTTATTGCAGTTTAATGTCACACTGATTGTCTTTCCTCATAAAAGTTTATGGTAGTTTCTGTTCCACTTAGGAAGCATGTACATTTCTGTACAGTGTTAGAAGCCTGTACATTTCTGTGGTATTCTTAGTCCTAATAAATGGATCACCTAGTTGTAGATTTTGGATCTTCGCGACTAGGAATCTCAAACACACGAACAAACAGAGCAAATTGAGAGGTAACATTTGGTGATTTGCTAACGTATGTGTTGTGGTGGCAAGGAGATGAATGGAGTGCTAAGTTATAGGATGCAAGATAGACATTTGCACAAATGTTGTCTTCTCAGTTCTCCCTCCCCCCACCCTGACAAAGCTAAAGTCAAAGGTAGCAACAAGAAGCAAAAATGCGGATGGTTTCCCCTTTTACTACAATGAAGCGGGTTTTACTTTAATTTAGATATATGTAGATGAAATTTCCAAATATATGTTGGTTCCATCACTGAATGTTCAGGAATGTTCATGAACATCCCAACCTCTTATCATGTAGATAAAGGCAATGGCTGCTATGTGCTTTTGTTAGAAAGAGGTTATCTTGGCAGGGAAATAAATAGCATTATAAAAATTATATGTAATTATTATTTCAATAAAGCACATGAATACTATACATATGAATTGTAGAACTCAGATTAGTATATACTCCTGATAAATTTTGGTCCATATAGAGGACAAGTTTGCATTTCTAAACTCAACTGATCATGAACCAGATGAACTGTCTGATTGAAACCAGAGATATCATTAGAGAAGAATGCAAAAATACAATGTAGTAATAAAAAGAAAAGAAGAACCTAGATGGATGATGAAAGAAACACTTAAAATTGTAAAGGACAGGCAAGAAGCAAAAGGAAAAAAGAAGAAAGGTCAGAACCCTGAATACAGCTTTTCAGTGACTGTCATGTAAAGGCAAAGAGAACTATTACTGTAACCAGCAAAATGCAAGCGCGGCGCCAAAATGGCCGCCGCGCCCTTTGCGCCCCCCCCACCGGACGAAGACATCCGGGTAGTTAGGGGGCGTGGCCAGCCCCCTTATATAAGGGGCGGCCACGAGGCAGCCGAGCTGCCATTTTGCGAAGCGACGGAGCGAAGACGTTTTTCTCTCTTACCTCCGTCGCTCTTGCCTTGCTCAGGGAAGCCTCTGGCTGCTGATTTTCTTGACTTTTAGGCTTCCCATCATTAGCTGCTATGCCCTCGAAGAAGAAGGCGACTGCGAACGCGGCTCGTTCTGCGCGGAGGCGACAGCCGGGTCGGAGGACCGCGGCTGCGCCTCCCCAGCAGCCTCCTTTGCCTGAGCCCACCGGGACAGGTGGGATGGGGTTAATTACCCCTTGGCCCGAGGTGGGGGGTCCGCGTACCGGCCCAGCTGGGGCCGCGGCCCCTGGCCCGCAAGCAGTGGCCACTGCCTCTGGCACGGCCCATTCTGCGGGGCCTTCTTCCATGGGTCTGCAGCTTCCTGTGGGGGGTTTCAACCAGGGGGGGGGTGGCTGGGTTCCCTCCCCTGGCAGGGTACCCCCCCGGCCCTGCAGGGGCCGGGCCTGGGGTCGTGGCCGTATATGGGCCCCGGGGTCCAGGGACATGGACCGGCGCCTGCACCCAGTGGGCCGGCTGGCCCTATGCCCCCACTTGGCTTAGGGGGCTACGTTAGTGTTGAGGCCCTTCTGGCCCGCGTTGTGGCCCTCGAGGCATCCCTCGCGAGGGTTAACCAAAAGGGGGTGCCTTTTGGGGTGCAGGTTGATCCGTTGTCTGCCGGTCAGCGGCAGGCGGCAGGAAGGGTCGAGCTGTCCGAGGCGCGTGGGCCGGCTTCGGCCACTGCCTCGCAGCTCCCCACTCAACAGGCTGATGCTGGTCAGGCCCCGTCGACGAGCTCAATTGCGGTCGTGAGCTCCGACGCCCCCAGCGGGCCGGAACCCCCGGTGGGGGCGGCCCGCGGGGGTGCTGCATGTGAGTATGCGGTTCAATCTAGTGCACCCACACACCTACCCACGTTGGGGGGGCATTCCAGTGGCCATGGCCTCGCATGGGTGGTGCGACGGTTCAGTCGCCGACGTCCCACCCGGCGACTTCACCGCTCACCCAGGGCCCAGTTTTGGGTGGTACCTCTTATTCAGTTGGGAATGTGTTAGGGGTGGCTGGGTTGGTCCAGGCTCCTTTTCAGATCCCCGTGGTTCCCACTGTGCCAGTGTCAGCATTGCCGACAGCGGGGTATTCCTTGCCCCTGGGGGACCATTTGGCCCAGGCCACCAAAGAGAAGATCTGGCGTGGGGAGTATGTGGACATCTTCTCCCTTCTTAACAGAGAGCCCACCAAAGAGGAGAGGGAGGGGCAGGATGAGAAGGATAAGGAACAGGCACGTCGTTGTAAGCCGCCACGTACGTGGGCCAATTGGTTGCCGGCGTACCTTATATACATGGCGGTCTACCTCAGGGCCCGGCCGGATTTGGCAATTCCGATGGTCCAGTATTTGGACAACATTTACCGGGCGATGGTCGACTTCCCGGGCCCGTCATGGTTGGCTTACGACGAGGAATTCCGTATGCGGATTCCCCTGCACCCTGAGATGAGGTGGGATGAACCCTGCCAGAAGCTGTGGCTTCTGTATATGACTCCCACGCGCCCCGCGCCTGGGGACAGATACCATTGTGGACATGCGGTCCAGCGAGCGGCCCCAGCACAGACACCCCGCCAGGTGGCGGGGCAGGGGGTTCCAGTCCGCCTGCTGTGCTGGACTTTCTCTTCCAATGGTTCCTGCAGTAGGAAGAATTGCCGGTACAGGCATGAGTGTCCCTCTTGTGCTGGCCCCCATGCGGCCTCCGCCTGCCCCAGGCCTGGAGGGGTGCGGGGCAAAGGTAGGGGCGGACAAGGGGCTGGCAAGACTGCCGCAGAGGGAGCTGGTCCACCGAAAGGCCCCCTCCCCAATTAATGTGGACATGCTGGAGCGTTGGCTCGCATCGTACCCGAGGGGGGCAGATGCGGTTTACCTGCTTCAAGGTTTTCGACTGGGGTTCCGTATTCCTTTCCAGGGTGATAGGTCCCCCCAAGATGCCCCCAACCTTTTGTCCCTTAAGGGGAAGGAGGAGGTGACTGCCGCCAGCATTTCTAAGGAGGTTGATGCGGGCAGGGTCGCTGGCCCTTTCCCTGCACCCCCGTTCCCCAACCTTAAAGTGTCACCCTTGGGGTTGGTGCCCAAGAAGTCACCGGGCGAGTTCCACCTGATCCATCACTTGTCCTACCCAGCCGGCCGATCGGTCAATGATGCTATACCTGATGACCTTTGCTCGGTCAGGTATACATCTTTTGACCAAGCGCTGCGCATGGTGCGCTCATGTGGCCCGGGTGTGCTGTTGGCTAAGTGCGACATTAAGTCTGCCTTTCGCCTCCTGCCGGTTCACCCGGGTGACTTTGAGTTGCTGGGTTTTAAGTTCAGGGGTGAATATTATTTCGATAAGGCCATGCCTTTTGGCTGTTCCATATCGTGCTCGGCCTTCGAGCATTTTAGCACCTTCCTACAGTGGGCTTTTGTCCGCAGGTCAGGGTCCCGGTCTGTAGCCCATTACCTGGATGATTTTTTATTCGGGGGTGAACGGGGCTGGGACGCGTGCACACGTCTCCTCAACACATTTCAGACGCTAATGGAGGAACTGGGTGTCCCTTTAGCGCCCGAAAAGACTGAGGGCCCATCTACACAGCTAGTCTTCTTGGGGGTGGAGATTGACACGGTAGCGCAGGCTTCTAGGTTACCAGGGGATAAGGTGTCAAGGATAGTGGCCCTTATCTCGGACTTGCTTGCTAAACGCAAGGCATCACTGCGGGATCTGCAGGTGTTGCATGGTCATCTCAATTTCGCTTGCAGGGTGGTCGCACTGGGCAGGGCATTTGCCCGGCGCTTGTGCGACGCCATGACAGGCTTGTCCAGGCCCCACCATAGGGTCAGACTAACCCAAGGCATTAAGGCAGATATGCTTATCTGGCTCCAGTTCCTGAAGGAGTTCAATGGGGTGTCATTTTGGAGGTCTGACCTTCTGGCTTCCCCTCGTTTCCAGATACAGTCCGATGCCTCTGGGTCCCTGGGTTATGGGATGTACTTCAATGGGAAGTGGGCCTATGGTGGGTGGCCACCAGCCTGGTCATGTACGGGGCGCCTGCGGGACCTCACGTACCTGGAATTTTTCCCCATTCTGGGGGCCTTGATGCTATGGGGTGATGAGTGGGCCAACTCGGCCATTCATTTCTGGTGTGACAATGCGGCCGTTGTCCACATTGTCAACTCACAGACTTCCAAATCACCCAGGGTGATGGACTTGGTGCGCCAGTTTGTATTGCGCAGCCTGCGCCTTAATGTACTGTTCCGGGCCAGGCATGTCCCGGGGGTCAATAATGATATCGCTGACGCTTTGTCCCGCCTGCAGATCTCCCGGTTCCGCGCCTTGGCCCCGGATGCAGAGGAATTTCCCTCGCCACTCCCGGACGAGATATGGACCTTTGGCAAGGAGAGGTGAACCGGGCAATCGGCATGTCGCTAGCGCCACGCACGCGTAAGGCGTATCAACACGCATTCAATTCTTTCAGGGCGTTCTGTGCCCAATTCCGGCTGCCAGATACTTGGCCTATCCCGGTGGCCCATATACTTCAATTCATGGTTGACCTGCATTCCCAGGGCCTTGCACCTCGAACCATAGCATCCAGGCTGTCAGCACTGGCTTTTATGGCCAAAGTAGGCGGACATGCGGACAGTACCGCTGACTTCCGTGTGAGACACGTTTTGGAGGGGTGGGTATGGGAGCGTGGGCGTAGCCCGGACGACCGCCACCTAATTTCCCCAGGGGTTCTTACCCAACTGGCACGGGGCTGGCAGGACCTATGTTTTGCTAGGTATGAGGCAGCCTTGTTTCATGCGGCTACAACGGTGGCCTTTTTTGGAGCGCTCCGCATCAGCGAGTTTGTGATGCTGTCTAAGGCGGATGCTAGTCGTAGAGCACTGGAACTCGAAGATGTCTATGTGGCCAAAGACTGGGCTCAGTTGAGGATACGCTCCTCTAAGACAGATCAGCATGGCGTAGGCAGTGGAATAAGACTGCTACGATGTTCTTTGGCAGACATCTGTCCGGTTGGTGCCCTACGGGAGTTCCTTGCACTGCATGACACGCACCATGGCCCGTTTTTTCTGTCACCAAGATGGGTCTCCCCTTACTAAATTTCAATTTTGGAGGGTGCCGGTAGGCACTAGCCAGTGTTGGCCTCCCTGGGGCTCATTGCGGCACCCATTCATTCAGGATAGGGGCGGCTTCTACTGCAGCTGTTTTTGGGTACTCTGGGGCTGACATACGCCGCATGGGAGGGTGGGGATCACAATGTTTTCAGTTTGTGTTCGCCCTCTTCAACTGTGAGTACCAGTTTAGTCACTGCACTGTTTCTCCCCCCCTTTTTTTTCCTTGACAGACCCTGGGTGTCGTATTACACCGGTGACAGTGTGCCTGGTGGGCCATAGCCATGTGCACAGGGCAGCGCGTTACGCTGCACAGGGCAGCGCGTTACGCTGCAAAGGGCAGCGCGTTACGCTGCGGCGACAGAGTGGGGACCCCGACTGGGACTGGGTGCATCCGCACGTCTCAGGTGCTATGGTAAGCGCGGCATGTTATGGCGGGAACTGTTGCCATTCCTTTTCTACATCAGGGATGCTGACTCGCCGGATGTCCTGGTTATGTACCTTGGGGGCGATGGCTTAGGGCGGGTCACTGGCCTATCGCGGAAGCTTGCGATTTGCAGTGACCTGCCCCCCTCACGTTATGTGTGGCCTGCCACAACCCTCAATTGGTTGGACACGATACCGCGGTACGCTTACAGGGGGGCGTGCGGCCTCGAGGCTCTTGGCCGAGCCGATGCTCCGTGAACGGGGCTATTGCCCGGTTCCTTTTCGACAAAGGTGGGGGACGCGTCATTCGCCTCCCCGACATCAGTCTGCAAAATTACGAGCTTTTACTCAGGGGATGGGGCCCATCTGTTGCAGGGAGGTATGGACCTCTTGTTAGTGGACTGGCAAGCAGGCCTGTTGACCGAGCTGTCAGTCTTGGGGGGGGGCGGTGAGCCTTCTGGGAAGCCTCCCTGTGTGGCGGGTAGCACTGGTAAGGTAAACATTTATAACCCACAGGTATCCGGCAGGTTCGCAATTGACTGGACAACACTAGACAGGTATAAGTTGGTTAAACGTTGTCCGGTCAACGACGAACCAGGCGACGGGGTGATGGCTACAGCTAGACAGCATGCATCACCCCGTGATTTTACGGATACGCGTCAGAGGGTGGGGTCATTAGTTAGATATTGACTACGGTCAACAATTTGTTTGTTGTCAACAAACAAATTGATACAAATAGATACATTGTAACAATTGCCGTTGGCAATTTTGGGTGGTACCTTACCAGTGTTACTTCGGCCTGTTTGCCTTAAGAATTATAATTGGTCAATTACCAATAGAAATTTATAATTCGGACTAGGGCATGAATCAATAAATGTGGCCCAATGCCGTTATCCACTTTCATTGGTTTCTGAGTCCTTTATTGGGGGGTGCGCCTGCAATGCAAGCGCGGCGCCAAAATGGCCGCCGCACCCTTTGCGGGGCCCCCCCACTGGACGAAGACATCCGGGTAGTTAGGGGGCGTGGCCAGCACCCTTATATAAGGGGCGGCCACGAGGCAGCCGAGCTGCCATTTTGCGAAGCGACGGAGCGGAGAAGTTTTTCCCCTCCACCCCCTCCCTAGTTAACAGTGTGATATTTTGGTCGCTTCGGGGCCGGGTGGGAATTTTTGGCTGGGACTCACAATTGGCTCTTGGGTCCTGGTTTTTTCACCCATCCCACACTATTGCTATGGTTTGATATAGGGGTTTCTCTGTTGCTGCTGTTGACTTTGGTCACATGGGCGGGTAGCACTGGGAAGGTAAACATTTATGACCCACAGGTATCTGGCAGGTTCGCAATTGACTGGACAACACTAGACAGGTATAAGTTGGTTAAACGTTGTCCGGTCAACGACGAACCAGGCGACGGGGTGATGTCTACAGCTAGACAGCATGCATCACCCCGTGATTTTACGGATACGCGTCAGAGGGTGGGGTCATTAGTTAGATATCGACTACGGTCAACAATTTGTTTGTTGTCAACAAACAAATTGATACAAATAGATACATTGTAACAATTGCCGTTGGCAATTTTGGGTGGTACCTTACCAGTGTTACTTCGGCCTACTTGCCTTAAGAATTATAATTGGTCAATTACCAATAGAAATTTATAATTCGGACTAGGGCATGAATCAATAAATGGCCCAATGCCGTTATCCACTTTCATTGGTTTCTGAGTCCTTTATTGGGGGGTGCGCCTGCAAAGAAATACAGGAGAATAACAGAAAGGGAATAACAGAAAAGGGGAAAACATGAGATTTCTTTGAGAAGATCCAAAAAATGAAGCCTGAACTATGTCTAGAGGCTTCAGCTGGTCCAGAATGCGGCTGCCCGGGTGGTGATGGGGTGTGGACGTTATGCCCGTGCCTCCCCACTACTTCGGGAGCTACACTGGTTACCAGTTTCCTCTGGGTGCAATTCAAGGTGCTGGTTTTGACCATTAAAGCCCTATATGGCAGTGGGCCAGGATACCTAAGAGACTGCATCTCCCCAAGAGTATCTGCCCGTCCCACCAAAGCAGACCGGAGGGGCTCCCTAGTTGTACCATCAGCTAGAGGGGCTTGCTTCTCTAGCACATGAAGAAGGGCCTTCTCCGTGTCCGCACCAGCCCTCTGGAACCTTCTGCCAACAGAGTTAAGGTTACAGACAGAATTGCTGCCCTTCAGGAATGGTTTGAAAACCTGGCTGGCGGGGCAGGTGTGGGGTCTTGATGGAAATACGGCCCCCTCCTGTTGGCTCATTTCAAGCTAATGCATTAATCTAGAGTGTCCCTCCCTCTGTATTTCTTGTATCTCTTTTATTCTTTTATAAATAGGGTGGAGGTAGGAGGGTGGGTAGGTGGGTGGGTGACGTGGGTTTTTTAATTTGTTTTATATGTTTTTAATCTGCAGTTAGCCACCCTGAGTCGGGTTCACATGAGTGGGCGGCATAAAAATCTGAAAATGAAATTTAATTATTTAAATTAAAAATGATGAAGCCTAGGTTGTCATCCTTTGGACACATAATGAGAAGGCAAGATTCTCCTGAAAAGACAATAATGCTTGGAAAGGTAGAAGGCAGTCGGAAAAGAGGAAGACTAAATATGAGATGAATTGGCTCCCTCAAGTAAGTCACAGGCTTACGAGAGCTAAGCAGGGCTGTTGAAGACAGGGCATTTTGGAGATCACTCATTCATAGTCATTATAAGTCTGAGGTGACTTGACAGCACATAACAACAGAGCAAAACCGATGTTTTATAAATTAACAAATCCTCATGTGCTTTCAAATATGGCACATTGGGACATTGCTGAACTCAGCTGTAATAAGTGCTCACATCCATGTCCACAAAACTACACGCTGACTTCACTCAAGTCAAGTTGCATGCAATTCAGACAGAGCAGAAGAAATTCTGTAAGACAGTGACAAAGATGCTCAACTATTTGAGAAACATGACATATGTAAAAATGTTGCAGGAGACCGGATGAGTCTGTGTGCCTTTTACATACAGGCTGGTTTCTAATGCCCAGATTTTGTGTGTAAGAATTAGTCATTGAAACTGCAGGGTTGCAAGAGTAAAGCATCCTGAGGTGCCCAATGTTCAGTGCTCAGGACACACAGACTGTAGTCATCATGTCAGCTATGTTGCTAAAGAATAATGTATATACAGTGGTACCTTGGATAAAGTCCGATTCAGATTAAGTCCGATTCGGATAAAGTCGCGGTTTTCATGCACACATGATGCATCGCATAAAGTCCAAAACCACTAAAAATGGACGTTATCCAAGGTATTTGGTATAGGAACCTCGGATAAAGTCCATTTTTGGATGTTATCTGATGCATCACCCATTTGATTCGGATAAAGTCCAAAATCGAATAAAGTCAAAACTTGTGGAACGGAGTTTAGACTTTATCCGAGGTTCTACTGTACTCCATTCCCTGTTGAGCTTCTTTGGATAATATGGCTACACCTGAGGACTATGTGCTCATGAAACAGAAGAGGTGTCTGAATCTACCTAAGGAATGGCCTAGACAAAAAAATTCCCTATGAGGAAATAGAAGCATTGTCCTTTATTACTAAACTGTAGTATTAAAATGCAGCTGAAGGGAGAGTTATAAAGAACTTGTAGAGAAGAAGAAATTCCTTATGAGAAGTGGAAGATGATAAATCAAGAGACAGTGATTGATATATGGATGACATAGTAGCTGCTGTCATTGTGATTACATAGTATTTTTTACCAATCATAATTTGCTTCACTTGCTCAAATGGCACACTTTGCAGCTAAATTCACTCACTTGAAGTTTAGAAGAAGGTGCAACAGTTTGAATTAATTAAATTTGAGGTGCATGCCTCAAATGATAATTTTGAACCTTCTTGTAGATTGGCCAATGGAAATCTAAAAGGAACTCAGACACAGAAAGGAGGGCTCCTTTTTGATTTTGTACATGTCATATTGGCAGTTTGGTCTCATCCTATTTCAAGCAATTGCTAAAGGTTTCTCATCCTGTTATCCATGTAGCTGTAGTTTCATTTCACAGGCTTCCTCTGGCAGTGTGTGTGACATGTAAATAGTCAAGACTTTCTAGACTCCTTCATTTTGCAACACTTTTGGATATCATGATCATTGATTTATTCAACTCCTGTCCTGTGACTCTCAGGGTCAAACTATACATTTGAAATAATCTGGAATATATATAAAAGGAGGAAAAAGAAAGCTAATTTACTGACTATGGAAGATTTGAAAAGTCACTTCTAAGGTAATCAGATGTTCCCGGCACTAAAGGGATTTTCTCTTCTTCTGTTTTTACAGCAGATATAGTATTTCATCAATGTTATTCCCACCAAATTAATAAAGCTGTGGCAAATGATCAAAAACACTGGAGAATACTTGCTGCCCAATGTGCCACTCAACTCATAATGGCTTTTCTCTCTTAGAGAATGAACAAGGACCCATTATCTTCCATTCTTCCCTGCCAGTTTCACTGTAATGAGACTGTGGTATAAAAACTGCAAAGGGTATCTAGGTCTTGGTAGTCCTTCTGTTGTGAGTCAGTCCAGCCATCCATATGGAATCACTCCTTACAAAACTAGACCTAGCTATACTGAGGAAGGCTTACCAGTGCATGAGGGTATCTGTGTGTTTGCTTCTTCTGTATTATGTCATGCTGCATCTATGTGTCAGATCGTAATATCAAACTGTATGGACTGCAAATACCACAATGCACCACTGTGATGACATCACCAGAGATATATATCCCTGACCCCACGCTCTGTGAGCAGAGCATCCCTCCTTCACCATGATGTATCAATAAAATACAAAACGATATATCAGCCCCGTAGTTATTTGACTAGACCATCTCTCTATTTCACAAAATGGTAGCAGAGGTCGGCTATCAAATTTAACTACACTTAAAATAAAACTAAAGGCCAAAAAGGATGTCACGAACATCAAAGGCCACCACGAGGTCAGGTCCCAAGCCAGGACAATGATGAAAGCCTTAAAGGAGCCATCATCAAGATGATCGAGAGATCTAACCAAGATACAATCCCCATTTCAAAATTAGTTGCCCTGATAGAAGGGGAAGACGGAGGAACGAGTACCAGGACAGCAAGCCCTGACTCTTCAGAGGGGACCCCCTGCCTAGACAAAGCAGGAAACTCAGTGGTGGCACCATTTTTAAATTCCACACATCAAGATGCTGACCAAACGCCACAGCCAGTAAAAATGGCCGAACGCAAACCAACACAGACCTGGGATTTAAACCGTGTGGTGGAAAAATGGTGGAACTGAGACACAGAGCAAAAAATACATGAGAAATACAGAAAAATAAAGGGAGCAATGGCCCATAGCTACTCTACCCCCAATGCCATGCGAGCAAACCTTACCAGGCTTCTGATGGTTGTAGCACACGAATACCCCCCTGGCCTTTCCATTGCAAAAAACTACAGCCACCACGGCCATGAACCCTGGCCAGATGACCGTGATGACCCCAAACACTACCCCGCGCAAAACTGTGGCTACTACCACAACCGCCCACAGATGCCAACCGAATTGGTCATCGATACGGCAATGGACATCCTCACCGCTGCATTCAGAGAGGTGTCCATTCCACACCAATCCTGAGACAAAGCGCAGCTGAGGCAAAAAGAAAACAACCCCTACCTGATTGAAGACACTGCAGTAAACCCACGAGGGACACCCAGGGAGAGGGACCCCCCTCCGGTCTACTCTCAAAATCCATCAGTACCCCCAACACATCACAGGCCTCCACAGCCAGAGCAGCCAGCACAGAGATCCTTCCCCTTCAGCGACACTGTTAGGTTCGACAGTGTCAAAATAGCATCGATTCAAAGGGGACAGGTATATCAGTTTGATGTGCAAACGGCTTACCTACACGCCCGACTTGACAAGGAAATTTACATCAGATCACCACCTGGGATAGAAAACAATGAAGGGAAAACCTGGTTACTTAATAAAAGTTTGTATGGACTCTGCCAGTCCAGCAAAAGGTGGTATGAATGCCTCTCAGCAAGGTTGGAAGAGATGGGCTTCTCGACAATATCATCAGACAAATGTGTGTTCACCAGGAAAGAAGGTGGGGAGACAGAGAAGGTGCTGGTCTACGTTGATGATATCCTATACATTGGCAGGCACAAAGCCAAAGGCGACAAATTTGCGCAAGACCTCAGGGAACAATTCTCTCTGAAGTCCATGGGGAAAATTGACAGATATCTAGGAGTCCAGGTATCAGAAGTACAAGGCGGGTTCGCCCTCTCACAGGCAGAGAAGATATCTGAACTATTGGAAAATTGCAATATGAGTAAGGCCAAGCCATGCGATATACCCATGCAAACGGATTTCCTGAAGAACATGTACAAGGACGGTGAGCCTTTTGAAGATAACACATTGTATAGGTCAACTATAGGATCACTTTTGTACCTCGCCAACTGGACCAGGCCTGACATTGCATTGGCGGTGAATTTATTATCACAACATGTCTGCGACCCAAAGATCTACCACTGGAATGCAATCAAGAGGTTACTGAGGTACTTGAAGAAAACTATAGACATGAAACTATTAATCATCCCCAAACCAAGCAACAAACTGGAAATATCAGTCTATGCCGATACCGACTGGGCCAGAGATACCTCGACCAGAAGAATCACATCAGGATACTTAGTCTTATTGAGTGGTAGCCCAATACAATGGTTCACAGGCAGACAGGAGTTAGTTTCCACCTCCACAGCTGAAGCAGAGTATGTCTGCGTGTCTAAGGTCATGAGCAAACTGGTAGGCCTCAATGATCTAATATCAAAGATATGGGAAGTACCATCTCTCCCGATCATCATCCATAAGGATAACCAGGCTGCAATAGATATATCCAGGTCCGATGGCCCATATCAGAAGTCCAGACATATAGATATCAAGAATAAGCATGTAAAGGAGATGTCCACAGCAGGCTTCATCAAATTAGTGCATTATGTCACCAAGGAGCAGATCGCGGATATATTAACTAAACCACTACCTGCACCTCAGCAAGTCTACTTATTCAACAAGTTATGTCTGAAATTGTGAAACGAACCAATTGACTTTCAGTCATAGAGCGCATCCAACCAGTATGATATTAGAAGGGGTTTTGTCAGATAGTAATATCAAACTATATGGACTGCAAATACCACAATGCACCACTGTGATGACATCACCAGAGATATATACCCCTGACCCCACGCTCTGTGAGCAGAGCATCTCTCCTTCACCATGATGTATCAATAAAATATAAAACGATATATCAGCCTCATAGTTATTTAACTAGACCATCTCTCTATTTCACACTATGTCAATCATCTACACATGTGCTACTGAAATGCATAGCTTTACACACACACCCTCCAATTCCATCTCCTGTATTGGAGTCATGAGACACAAGCCATATGACAACCCTAAATTCTGGTTCGCAGCTGGTTCTGAGTTTTAAAGTGGATACTTTATTTAGCCTACATGGCTACCTTGTTCTGATAATCTTTTATCAAGAGTGGGAGGGTAAGGGAGATTTTTAAGAGATAGTTTTAAAATGGGTTTTTAAATAGTCTATAGATAGGGAGTTATTCAATGTTTTATTTAATGTTTTTAAGTGTGTTGTGAACCGCTTCGGGTCACTCCTGAGTGAGGTAAGCGGGATGGAAACATTTTAAATGTAAATCTAAATACTTTGACCTGGAAGGCTTTTCATCGGCTGCTTCAGAAAGCCTTGTTTCCTGGTGTCACTGCCGACCTTCACTCCTAGATCCCCCTTAAAACCTAGTCAGCAAAATCCCTAACACCTTCTAATATGGAGATCACTATAAAATATATATTTTTTCATCCTCATCCAGATGGGGAAATGCAATTAGCTTATCACATAATGAAGAAAAAACAGACTGAGTTATGACAAGGTTTTCAAGCTCTGTTGCTGAGTCATCTACTCTTCCACCTGAACACCCAGATGGCCAGCAACTTGTATTGGCAAGTGCACCTAGCTTTGCAAGGCTACAAGATCCGTGTTCCAGCAGTCAGTTGAACTTACTCACTTACTTCAGAGAGAAAATGGCAAATCAAGGGGAAATAAAGGCCAAATCAGACTTTCCAAAGAGCAATTAAACTTTAAACATTGTTCAGTGAGTAGTGATGAGAATGTATCTCTCAGGCAAATCATATACTGTACTTACTCTCAAAGATGACCAAATGTTTACAGAGATATGTTGCTACTAATCATACCAGATGTAATGAAACAACATGCAGAGAAGTAAGCAGTTGTTTAAAGAAGTAGAAAGTACATGATTGTTTGTTTTCATAAGAGGAAATTTTATTTGGATACACAATTATGTGAACAAACAACACTGTGAATTACCATCCAATGAATTTGGGGGATTGTGGTAAAATTGCCTTAGCAGCATTGTCTTTTGCACCCGGATGAATTCCACATAGTGTTACTCATTTAGGACAGGAGTAGGCACACTCTTTAAATAAAGTAAGCATTTTGCACAACAAGCCATGTAAAACAAACAGCACTTAAAGCAAACACCCTTTGCTTTAAACTCCTTTATAAACAGCTTCAAAACATTGAAGGCAACTCTGGAGTTTCTTCTGTTTGCTGCCCAGTTTTGGTGGCAGATTGCTATCAAGGAAGCAAAATTCATTTAAATGCTTGCTTTAAATGGATCTTTCCTTCCTGGCTGCTGTGTTGAAAGACCTGCAATAACGGTTTGTGTGTGTACAATTCCCATTGCAGGCGCACCCACCCAAATAAAGACTCAGACACCGGTATTGGATTAAAGGCATCGGGCCACTTTTATTGAATAATGCCCTAGTCCGAATTATCACTTTCAATTGGTGTATCATCCAATTGTAATTCTTTAGGGCAAGCAGGCCGCAGTAGCACTGGTAAGTTTCCATCCTAAATGCCAATGGACATTGGCTACATGTATCAATTTGTATCAATTTGTTTGTTGACACGAACAAATTGTTGACCGGAGTCAATATACTATCTACTGACCCCACCCTATGACGTGTATCCGTTCAAATATCAAGGTGATGCAGGCTGTGAAGCTCCTGACATCACCCCTTTCATAGTTCGCCCTTGACCGGCCAAACCTGTTTCTCCTGTACCTATCTACGTGTTGGCCAGTCAATGCGAACCTGACGGATGCCTATGTGTCATAAACTTTTACCTTACCCAGTGCCACCCGCCACACGGGGAGGCGTCCATGATGACTCACCGCCCCCCCCAGACCGTTCATACCTCTGGCCGACAGGTGGACCCCATTTCCTGCCTATAGGTCAAATTTTTCACAAGCCTATCCCCGGATGTCTACTGGCTGTCCCAAGCCATTCTCAGCAAGGATCCGGGCAACAGCCCTGTCCACTGACCGCCGGAGGACCATGTCTCCTCTAACGGTGTCTCGGCACGATGTTAGACCATGTCAACCGCGTGTACGGCCATGAATGATGTAAAAAGCCAGGTCACTGCACCTCTACATTTTAAGGAAAGATCAGTGATCCGTGTGAGATCATCGCCGCCGAGGTGCAGAATAAGAACATCAGGTGGTCCAGCATCCCTGATGGACATCAGGAATGGCAACAGTTCCCGCCCTTCCATGCCGTGCATACCATACCACAACATACGTGCAGATACACGTAGCCCGAGCTGGGGTCCACACTCTGTCGCCACAGCATATTTTGCCACCCAGTGTACATAGCTGCGGCCCTCCAGCCCCACTGCCACCGGTGTGCGGATACACACAGGGTCTGTAAAAGAGGAAAAAGAAATAAGGACATAACTAGGTACTCATACAGTGAGGGGACGTACATATAAGGAAAATACGCGCAAACCCCCATGTGCCCACCATATCCGCCTCCGAGTACCAAAACGCAGCCACGGTCAATGCGACGCCTGTCCTAAATGAATGGGTGCCATAATGGGCCCCACACTGTGAAGCGCGGTACCGGTCACCCTACAGAACTTAAATTTGGTAAGGGGAGACCCATCACGGTGGCAGAAAAAACAGGGCAGGGCTCGCAGAAGGCACTGTCAAAACTGTATGTAGGGCACCAACCGGACAGACATCAGCAAATATACATCATAGCAGTCTACAGAACTGCCTACTCCATGATGATCAGCCTTTGAGGAACAAATCCTCCATTGAGCCCACACCTGGTTGAAAGGAACATCTTCGAGTTCCAGTGCCCTACAAAAAACGTCCCCCTTCAACCATGGGACCAGCTCGCTGAGTCGTCGAGCTCCAGAAAAAAAAAATAAAGCGGTAGCTGCATGAAAAGAG
The DNA here is from genome assembly GCA_035047305.1 of Bradypodion pumilum. Lineage (NCBI taxonomy): Eukaryota > Metazoa > Chordata > Lepidosauria > Squamata > Chamaeleonidae > Bradypodion > Bradypodion pumilum. The sequence continues at coordinate 99,596,588 of JAWDJD010000001.1, forward strand.
ACTCCTCCTACCTACTGCAACCTCATCTATGCCAACCTCGTCTATTCTCACCTCGTGTGAGAATAGGGTGACATGTGTCCGGGCAGCGGCCACATACACGTGTCCACCAGTCTAATACATGGCGTATGCAGAAGTCCCTCGCATAGTCATGAAAAACCCCGTGCCCTGCCCATGAATATCAAGGTGTAAAGCCTAGTGGCAATGGCGCGTAAAGCCAACCCCAGATCACAAGGGCGGACGATACATTAGAAAACCCAGGTGATCAATGGCGGCCACATTCTTTGGGCAATTGCCTTTGCCCACAAAAGACTCTAAATTGAAGGAGTGGACGCCAATGCGCCGTGCGCATGCGAGTTGCCAAGGCATGCCACTCGTCCGGTTCACGTCTCCTTGCCAAATGACCATATCTCAGCCAGGAGTGGAGAGGGTAGTTCCCAAGCGTCTGGAGCACAGTCACGGAACCGGGAGATCTGCAGGTGGGATAAAGCATCAGAAATATCACTATTAATGCCTGGCACATGTTTGGGCCTAAGGAGCGCCTCAAAGCGCACGGACCCAAGAACAATAGGCGAGCTAAGGCCATGACTCCGGTGGATTAAGACGTTTGGGCACTGGCAATGTGCATACTGCAGCATTGCCACACCAACAGCGAGGCACAGAATTAAGCCATCTGTCCCCCCGGAGCCTAAGATAAGTTGAGAAATTTTTTCAGAAATGTAAGATCGCGTAAGCAATCCATGCCCTCCCATTCCTGGGGCCAATGACCATAGGCACACTGTCCTTAAATAAATCCCCCCACCCCAATGAGCCGGAGGCATCTGACTGTAGTTCGGACTGGGGCTGAACAGGAGCTCAGACCTCCAAAAGGAGACAGCATGAAAGTCCTGCGGAATGTGAGCCAAACCAACAGGTCCGCTCGTAAACCCCTAATCAGCCGTACCCTGTGGTGTCGTTTATCGGACCGTCCATAGGGTGTCCGAGACACTAGGCAAAATCACTGCCTGGTGTTACCACTCTGCAGGCGAAGTTGATGCAGCCATGCATCACCTGCCATTCCCGGAGAGGCACCTTCCACTTGGCAACAGTGCCACATTGCAGCAGTCGCCGCTCCCCTTGACTGACAATTCGGTCACCTGGCCCTCTTGCACGTTATTCAAAAGAGAGGTGCATCGACTTGTTGACCGGTGAACCCCATCTCCAGAATACAGGCCAAAGACCTGTAACCCTATCCCCAGACGACAAATGGCTGTCCCCAAGCCATTCTAGACAAGGAACTAGGCAACAGCCCTGTCCCCTGACTGTCGGGCACGGTCCGACCGCTGGGTCAAAGTCTCACCTATGATAATGCCTCGGCATGATGTATGACCATAGCAATCGTGTAGACGGCCATAAATGGCCAAGAAACGCCAGGTCACTGCACTCGGAAGTCTATAAGTGAGGCCAGCAATCTGTGCAAGATCACCGCCTCCGAGGTGCAGAAGTAAAACATGTGGCGGCCCAGCATCCCCAATGGACATCAGGAATGTCAACAGTTCTCGCCACCTAAATGCCATGCACACCAAACCACTGCATATGCGCGGGTACACGTAGCCCAAGATGGGGTCCCCATTTGACAAAGCAGCATACTATGCCGCCCCAGTGCACAGAATTGTGGCCCACAAGCCACACTACTACCAGTGTGTGGAAACACACAGAGTCTGCACAATCAGGAGGGGGAATAGAGGGCAGAACGAGGCACTCCTTCAGTGAAGGGACGGACAGACAGAAAAATTGGGCAAATCCCCACCTGCCCATGCAACATATGTCAGGCTCCAGGCATCCAAACGCAGCCACAGTTGATGCGGCGCCTAACTGGAAGGAATGGGTACCAGTTCTAGTTCAGTCAGGGTAGACCCGGCTTGGTAGCAAACGACAGGGCAGGGTGTGGACTACGCGCTGCCACGAACACCTGTGGGGAAGCAACCAGACCTATGGCAGCGCCAGGCTAGTACCCTCTTCCGGCTGATCGGCCCTTGAGGAGCAAAGCCTCCACAGAGCTCACTCCTAATCGAGCCGCACATAATCTATTTCGAGTGCCCTGCAAAACATGTCCCTTGTTGAAGATGGCAGCAGCTAAATTAATCTGAGAGCTCCAGATCAAGGGACAAATGTGGTTGCCCGAAAGTAGGCCCTCCACACGGAGCATAGGCGCTTCCACATAGGAGTCATATATATTAACTAAAAGTGCTAGCAGGGCTCATCACTCACATCCTAGGGTGAAGGGCCGCCCTAATCCTAAGGTCTAGACCTAGGCTAACCGTGACGGGCCAGGGAAAACCACCACAGCCCGGTAATCATTGTCCAAGCACTGGACCATTGGGATAGCCAAATCAGGACGGGCCCTTATATATCCTGCCATGGATGCCCAATAGACCGGTAACCAATTGACCCCATAGGGAGGCAGGTGACAGCACAACTCCTTGTCCCTGTCATCTTGCCCCTCAATGCCCTCATCAGTGTGTTCACGTTGCAAGAGGGGAAAAATGTGAATATATTCACCAAGCTACATAATCTAGCTAATAGCCGGGGACGAATGGTCACCAAGGGGTATAGAGTAACCGGCTGTTGGCAGAACCACCGTTGGCATGGAGTGGAGTGAGGAAACACATAATCAGCCCTTAGGGCCCCAGAGAAATTAAGCAAAAGCATAGGGGCGGTCACCCCGGTAAGAACCAGGGTGTAACATGGCCACTATACCTCCCCCAGCTTGATGTGCTAGTGTCACGGGTGTGCTGATTTGACCACGATACTCACTCGGTGCACCCCCACAAGCTGCCCCCACTGGGGGTTCTGGCCCGTGGTGGGCATCGGAGCTCGCGATGGCCTTCGAGCTCTGTGTTCCCGTGCATCCAGGCTGGATGGGGAGCCGCGAGGTGCCAGCCTGCGCTGGCCTGGTGGCCTCAAGCAGCTCAACCCTGTTGTCAGCCCGCCGCGCAGCCATGGCCGGCATGTGGGCTGGAACCGCCGAGTTTGTACGCCCACCATCGAAGGTGGTGGAGCAATGTCCATTGATGCCTCCCATGCCAAATTGCAGGCAGGGGAGGATTCACAGCATCTAACCCATCAGGACAAGGTGGGCCAGATGGGCCGGATGGGCCCACCGGGTAACTGATGCGGGATAAACCCATGTGGTAATCCCTGGCCAGAACAGGGGCATGCCCAGTGATCCGGCCCATGGAGTGCAGGAATGACGGTGGGGTGGAAACCCGCACCGTGCCGAAGTGGGCCGCTATGCCCCAAGGGGGGGGCAAGAAGCAGCGGGGGTTAAAACCCCAGTGGCGCAGGCCTGTGCCGCCCACCTCCCGAGCCCTCAGCCTGGGCTCATTGGCGGCAGTGTGTTCAATGACCCCACCACCCAACTGTGGGGGTGCCGACCGAGCTCCCCGGCCCGGTGGCACCCCCCAAAAGTAGAGGGGGTGGGCTGAGCCTCCCCCCCAGGCGCGACCAAGGTGGCCGCCCGAGTAAAGGGTATCCAGTCCTGCAGTACTCAGGAATCAAACCGCTGACCTTCTACCTCCCAGTCAGCATCTTAGCCACCTGAGCCACTGCAGTCCGGAGCCGTTCGGAGGAAGGAAACCTCCGATCAAGGGACGTTAAAAGAGAGAGACATGTAAATGTCTCTCTCCTGGAAATTGCTAGTCAAAGAGAGCCTCCAAAAGAGGCGAACAGGGGAGGAAGTGACAGAGCAAACTTCTCCGCTCCATCGCTTCGCAAAATGGCAGCCAGGCTGCCTCATGGTCACCCCTTTTATGGAGGGGTGGCCACGCCCCCTAACTAACCCGGATGTCCGAGTCTGGGTGGGTGGGGCCCCGGCAAAGAGCGTGGCGGCCATTTTGGCACCGCGCTTGCATTCTGAGGAAGAAAATGAGAGATCAATGTAAGAGGCCCTCATGACATCATTGCTTCTTAAGTTATGTTTATGTTTATTTGATTTATACCCCTTCCTTCTCAGCTATAGGTAAGTTATCGGTAAGAAATAAGCATGGTTGATATTCTGGCCTTTTTGGCATTGGTGGAAGTCACTCTTAATCACTTCTTCTCAGGGAAGCTCTCAGAAGTGGAAGGAGGAGGGGTTAACACTCTTTGTACAATATCCAGTGGTGGGCATCAGCAGGTTCGCACCAGTTTGCCAGAACTGGTAGTAGAAATTCTGGCTGGCCCCGCCCATCCTAAGTTTTGAAATGAATTAGTCCTAATTCGGGTGCAACGCAGGTCTTCCCCCTGGCCACACCCACCATACCACGCCCACAGCGTGGTAGTAATTTTTTTTGGAGCCCACCACTGACTATATCTGTAAATGTAGTGAGATCAAAATTTGTGCTGCATACTCTTCAATTGAGGACAGAACTTTCACCATCCACAGACAGTAAATCCATTGACACAATAATAAAATAACCAGTATTTATTTAATATGTGAGCAATTTATGAAGTGTTTAGAAATCCATGACATAAAAATGCTTTCTTTCAGAGAGAAATGCACATTTTGAAGGAGGCACACCATTTCAACAAATGTCAATAGCAAAATAAATGCACAAAGTGAATTTATGGAATGAACTGTGCACGGAAAACTCCCAGTGGAGGAAACAAAACCCACTTAAATAAGATAACATTATTTGAGTAAAATTATTTGTGATAGCATAAATGATCTTAAGAAACAAATACCAAGGTGAGAACACATTGTTGGATATGACAATATATATTCTGCAACTAAGGAGACTCTTAGAAAATTGCCAAAAGCATTACCATGATTGTATTTTCATTATAATGTATAGCCATTTGTACTGTGCACTCCTACCAATCAGAACCCATATCATGGCAACATAATACTAGTTCACTGACTGTGTTGACACTAAATTCTGAACAGGAACTTTCTTGTTTGTATCTGTTTTTGCAACATGCCTTTTCACTCACTGTGTGTTTTTGTGTAATGTGGCTTTCAGTCAAGATCAGAGACTGCTCCAGTATTCATAGGATGAGTTCCCCAGAGGTAGCTTGATGCTATCAGATTCAGGATTGGACCACCCACCTGGACAACAGCTCTACTGCTAATAGGGTTGAATACTCAGCTGCAGCTGCTAAGCTCCATCTGAAAGGCCTGGGGGAAGGTTCTGGACCATCGTTAGCTCCGTCTGCAGGCCTTGGGTGGCTTATCTATAACTGCCTCTTCTTCCCAGAAGCTGCCTCAGCAAAGAAGGTCTATGTGTGGTTGTTGTGTTCTGTAAAGCTGTGCCTTTAACAATGTAACCTTTCTGTGTGCAACGTTATAACCTTCAGCTGTATCAATGTAAACCTGATAAGGGGACGCGAGCTAGTGACCACTAGATGGCAATAGCGAGCGTCCAGCTCTCATGGCTCAGATTCACCTGGATCAGCAGCGCGGGAAGATTCCCCGCCTCCTCTTCACCTGGTCAAGAAGGGTGTGACCTTCTACGACGTCACGCAGGCAGCAACCAATAGTCTGTGGACGAGCCACATTCAAATGTATAGCCAGCTGTATATATTGAGCTACCCATCCGCCATTACCACATGTTCCTCCGGATCATCATGCAATAAACCTGTGTTAAGCCAACCCTTTGGCTGTTTCGTTGTCTTTGGTCCCTTACACTAAATTGGCAACGAAGGTGGGATCATGGCAGCCCACGGGACCAAGACATGCGCCGGTTTCGAAATCGGGAAACTGGGCGACTGGGAGATCTTCGAAATGGACTTCCAGGCAGCACTGATTGAGTCCGAAGTCACGGAAGAGGCAAAGAAAAGGGCCATCTTCACCAGGATGCTCGGACAAGAAACCAAAAGGACCTTGGTGGACCTGATCGCACCGAGGAGGGTGAGCGAATTCAAGGCCAAGGAACTCATGCAGATGCTGCGTGAGCACGTTCGGCCCGCCACGGCGATGTTTCCCTCTCGGAGTGCATTCTGGAGGCGAGTCCAAGCACCCGGGGAGACGGTCGCCGCATTCGTGGCGGCCCTGCGGCTGGCGGCCAGCCCGTGCAAATGGGAGAATGCCGAAATCACCCTCCGGGACTGTGTGCTGTGCGGCCTGAACGACGCCGAAACCCAGCGCACATTAATGAACCAAGAGCCACCTCCCACGTTGCAGGAGGTCGTCAGAGCGGCACAGGCCGCGGAAGCTACAAAGGCTGGGGTCCAAGAACTCCAGGACTGGCGGCCGAAGTCGAGCAAGGCAGAGACTCCGGTGCATGCGGCCCGGCGAGCTTCGAGGTCGTCCGCAGAGAGCAGCGACGACGAGGACGTCCGGAGGGTCCGGAAAGAGAGCCGGCGGTGCGACGGCTGTGGAGCGGCCCACGACCGCGTAAAATGCCCGTTTCGGAAGGCCGAGTGCCACAACTGTGGCCGCCGCGGGCACATCGCCAAGGTGTGCAGGAAGAGGCGCGAGGCCCGGAGAAGCTCAGCAGACCGTTCCGCGGGACAAGACCGCTCAACGAGACCCAAGGACGGCGCTCAGGCCACGCGGAAGCAGGACGGCGTGGGCCGCATCTCCGACGGCAGCGAGGACGACGCCCCAGTATTCAGCGTGTCCGTAGGACACCCCCGCTACTTTGTTGAGGTACTAGTTCAAGGGGTTCCCATTAGCATGGAAATTGACTCGGGGTCCTCATATTCAATCATTTCCCAGAGGGAGTTTTTGAGAATTGCCCCCCACAGGCGACCCAAGCTCAAAGCGTTGAGGTCCACACTATGGGACGTGCAAGGGAACAGCATTCCAGTGTTGGGGGTTGGAGAATTTCAGGTTAAATTCAAGAAGCACGCCGCGTCCCTCCCTCTAGTCGTGCTTAAAGGGGGAGATTGCAGCCTCCTCGGGACTCAATGGTTCCAGCCCCTGGGATTGTTTATTGGGGGGGTGCACGCCGTTGGGATGCACGCCGTTGGGTCTGACCCAATTCAGGAGGTGTGCGAGGCGCACCCCGAAGTTTTCAAAAAGGGACTGGGGAAATTCAAGGGGCCCAGTGACTTTTGACCTGGACCCGGAGGTCCGCCCAATTCGACTCAAACCACGCCGGGTGCCGTTCGCACTCAAGGACAAGATAGAGGCGGAACTGGACAAATTGGTGGGCCGGGGAATCCTTGTGCCTGTTGATTCTGCGGAGTGGGAAACTCCAATTGTAACCGCACTAAAGGCCAATGGGGAGGTCCGCATATGCGCCGATTACAAGTGCACCATCAACAAGGCGATCCGCCCGAATGCGTATCCGGTGCCGGTAGTCAGCCATCTGCTGGCCAGGTTACACGGGGGAAAGTGTTTCGCTAAGCTCGACTTAGCACAGGCCTACCAGCAGCTCACGGTGTCCCCTGCCGCAACTGCTGCGCAGACCATAGTCACCCATAAGGGGGCGTTCCAGGTGACGCGCCTTCAGTTCGGCGTGAATTCGGCGCCTGGAATTTTCCAATCACTCGTGGAACGCCTCCTGAAGGGGCTAGAGGGGGTGTTGCCTTATTTTGATGACGTGTTAATAACGGGGGGGGGGGGAGTCGGGTCGAATTGGCCAAGAGGTTGGGGAAGGTCCTGACAATATTCGAAAAAGCGGGGTTGAGACTGCGAAAGGACAAATGCGTCTTCTTCGCGACCGAGGTTGAGTTCCTGGGGTTTTGTGTGACTCCTGAGGGAATAAAACCATCCAAATCCAAGGTGGCCGCCATTAAGAAAGCCCCCCGCCCCACCTCCAAGCCCGAGCTGCATTCGTTCCTAGGGCTGCTCAACTTTTACCACTCCTTCCTCCCCCGGAAGGCAGCAGTAGCTGAACCGCTACACAAACTGCTTAAAAAAGATCAGACATGGAAGTGGGGCGGGAACCAAGAAAGGGCATTTAGCGAACTAAAAAGTCTCCTAGCGTCTGATGCCATACTGACCCATTTCAACCCCAAACGCCCGGTAGTCCTGACCTGTGATGCATCCCCGGTGGGGGTGGGGGCGGTGCTGTGCCATGTGCTGGAAGACGGAAGGGAGGCCCCGATAGCATTTTACTCCAGGTCCCTGTCCCAAGCGGAGAGAAACTACGCACAGACAGACAGGGAGGCACTAGCAATAGTTGCGGGGACGAAAAAATTTCACGATTTTCTGTATGGCCGCCCCTTCACCATTGTAACGGACCACAAGCCCCTGCTAGGCATTTTTACCGCAGATAAGCCCACCCCACAGATCCTGTCCCCGAGGATGCTCAGGTGGGCCATTTTTCTCAACGCGTACCAGCACGCGTTGGTCTACCGGCCCGGGAAAGAGATCAGCCATGCGGACGCTCTATCAAGGTCTCCCCTCCCCCTGACGCCCAGCCAGGTGAGCAAGGGGGAGCGGGACCATCAGGTTCTTATGATAGAGGTGCTGGATTCGCCCCCCGTAATGCCCGCCGACATTGCCAAAGCGACAGAGAAGGACAAGACGTTAGCGGCAGTTAGCTCCTGGGTGCAGAAAGGGTGGCCGGCGTCCTCCCCAGCGGAGGAGTTCGCCCCATTTTTCAGGAAAAAGTTGGAGCTGTCCCTAGAGAGGGGGTGCCTCTTGTGGGGGCAGCGGGTGGTGATTCCCACTTCCCTTCAGCCGCGGGTGCTCAAACTGCTGCACGTCAGCCACCCCGGCATCGTGCGATCCAAGGCGCTGGCCCGGAGTTACTTCTGGTGGCCCCAGCTGGACGCCATCGAGCACATGGTCGACACTTGTGAAAGTTGCCAATGCTCCAGACCAGAGGAGGCCCGCCTTCCCCACAGGGAATGGGACTCGGCCAAGGGGCCGTGGTCCCGGGTGCACATTGATTTTGCGGGCCCGTTCAGAGGCACCCTGTTTCTTCTTGTCGTGGACGCCTTCTCCAAGTGGTTGGAGGTTATCCCAGTCACGAGCACCTCCTCGGCCCAGACCATTAAGCATTTGCGGAGGCTCTTTTCCACGTTCGGCATACCCGACACGTTAATTAGCGACAACGCTAGTTGTTTCACGTCCTCCGAGTTTAGGGCATTCATGGAGATTAACGCCGTTCGGCATATCACCTCCGCCCCGTTTCACCCAGCCACCAATGGCCAAGTAGAGCGCCTCGTCCGCACCACGAAGGACGCGTTGCGGCGCATGGGCCCCGGGGATCTGAACCTACAAGTGTGTCAGTTTCTGCTAGGGTACAGGGTGACCCCGTTGGCGTCAGGATACTCCCCCGCAGAGCTCCTAATGCGGAGGAAACTGACCACCATCCTTACTAGGCTAGACCCCACGAGGGTAGAGGACAAAGGAAGGAACATTGGGCTAGAGGCCACAAAGAGTTTCAGTGTAGGCGCCCCCGTACATTGCAGGAATTACGCCAGCGCGGGCCCAGCCTGGGTACCGGGCGTAGTTGTGGAGCAAACCGGCCCCGTGTCGTACCGCGTGGAAACCAGCACAGGGCTACTGTGGAGGCGGCACGCGGACCAGCTCCGACGCAGGGTCCCCGATGAGCAGGGCGCAGGTCAAACAGAGAAAAAATCAGCGTTAGGGTTCTCCCCCACCTGTTCAGCCCAAGGGGGAGGGGAAGGGGGCCGCGGGTCCCCACCAAGGGGGGAGGAGGATGTTCTCATAGATATCCTGGGGGATCTTTCTGAGGAGGAGGAACCCGACCCCATACATATCTCGCGGAATTCCCCCACAAATGCGGATACCCCAACTGAGTTAGAATTTGATTTTCAGAACCGGGGGGTTTTTCCGGAGTGGTCTCCCACCCGTCCAAGCGAGAAGAGGGGTTTTTCGTTAGCCCCAATTGCCCCCGGTCTGCCCACAATGGAGTTCTTCCCTTCCCCTAGGGCCGCCAAACCGCGGCAAGCCACTAACGAGTCTCCCTCTCCCATTACAGGACAAGGGACCAGGGAACAAAGAAGCAGTAGCGCCCCCGGGGGGGGTCAGCCCTCATCACGGCCCAAACGCACATGCAATAAGCCATCTTGGCTGAGAGACTTCGTCTCATCCTAGGGGGGAGGGATGTTGTGTTCTGTAAAGCTGTGCCTTTAACAATGTAACCTTTCTGTGTGCAACGTTATAACCTTCAGCTGTATCAATGTAAACCTGATAAGGGGACGCGAGCTAGTGACCACTAGATGGCAATAGCGAGCGTCCAGCTCTCATGGCTCAGATTCACCTGGATCAGCAGCGCAGGAAGATTCCCCGCCTCCTCTTCACCTGGTCAAGAAGGGCGTGACCTTCTACGACGTCACGCAGGCAGCAACCAATAGTCTGTCGACGAGCCACATTCAAATGTATAGCCAGCTGTATATATTGAGCTACCCATCCGCCATTACCACATGTTCCTCCGGATCATCATGCAATAAACCTGTGTTAAGCCAACCCTTCGGCTGTTTCGTTGTCTTTGGTCCCTTACACTAAAGTGGTTGTTTGGCTTTTCGATCTTGTGCCTTGTACTTGTGGCCAAAGACTTTTTACCCGGTTCCCGTGGACTGCTGTTGTTGCCTTGCCTGAATCCTTGCTCTTTGGTCCCCATCAGTGCCCTGATCCAGCTCCCAAAGGTCCTCTGCCTTTTCTGTTAACTCAGACACCTGACTTCTGGCTTGCTTGGACTAAATTTTTGTCATCTGGACTAATCCTGTATCTCCGTCTTTCTTGAACTTGATTTTGGACTTAGGCTGTGATACTGTTTGGCCTGTAACCTGGTGTTTGTGTTACTTGCTCACTCCTTGACTTTGAGGAGCAGCCTTTTGTTCTCCCTTTTATTCATTTGATGAAATTCTGCCCATATTGGTGTAACATAAAGTTATACCTATGTAAGTTCACTGGTCATGATGCCTAAGTAGCCAGGACCAATATTTGGTTACAACCCTCGAGAGAAAACATAGGAGAAAAAGTACGGTATCAAATGACAGAAAAATGGTTAGCTGTTCTCTCTCTCTGGGGTAAAAATAAATACCCCTCTGGGCAAAAAAATACTTGGCTGAGCAAAATAACCTTTGGAGGAATTTGTAATTTAACTGTTTCCTCTCTGGTGCAGAGAAAAGCGTGGAGAGATCTGCCCCTATTCTACTTACAATACATGCATGTATTCTTTCTTGCATCTCTGCATACCTGTCTACAGAGAGCAGAAAATGGAGGAGAGAGGTAAGGTATCTAACAAAGGAAACATCAGGTAAGTAAAAGTAAAGGTCTCCTTTGCTTGAAAGCCAGTTGTATCTGACTCTATGATTCAGTGCTTTTCTCTGTTTATAGCCAACAAGCCAGCGCTATCTGTGTCTACAGACATTTCCGTGGACATGTGGCAGACATGCCTCAACAACGGAGTGGACAAAACACTATTTACCTTCCAACTGAAGTGGTCCCTATTTATCTACTTGCAATTTTTTGCTTTCAAGCTACTAGGTTGGCAGGAGCTGAGACAGAGACGGGAGCTCACTCAGTCATGCAGTACCTGGGAATCGACCTCCGACCTTCCAGTCAGTAAGTTCAGTATCTTAACCACTTGAGCCACTGTGGTCTCATAACATCAGGTAGAAAGGGACAGTTTCATGGACTCTGAGGTTGGGAATTAAAAAAATCCTCTGTACCTGATATAGTAGCAGGATCAGGGTGTGCTCCTGACACTCAATATTAAATGATGTAAAGCTATATTTTTCTGACCGAGTGCAGATCCCTAGCTTACGGCATGTATTCAATAGGATAAAAATAAGTAAAATAATTTAGTCTGAGTACATGCATGGAAAATATTAATAGAGCAATTGAAGCTGTTTCCACACTGACAAAGACTTTGGAAAACTGAAGGAAAGGCAAACAAGGAATGCCATTTTCAACAGGAAAAAAATGTGGAAATACTGTACCTAAAGATATGGAAATACTATTAATGCATATCAAGAGCAGTTCACATATTAGGTATCATTTAGTAAGACCTTTTTGTATCTGTCTGCATGAACCAGGAATGTATAGATGTCTTCCACAGCTGTCAAACCTAGGTTGGAACTCACAAATATTGCCAAATATAACATCTGTGAGTTTCCAGCACATATTATGTTGTTCACATAAATCCAGATGCTGAGGCATCTCCAGTAAGCTTGAAAGGGCATCCCAGTGGAATGTTTGAACCAGCCCTCAATTAATTTTTCATCAAGTGCCTACACCATCTCATCGTAAATATGGCTTTTCATAAAATGTTTATATTAAAAGAGTGGCATATGCTCTTTTTAAGTCTTTGTTTTTACATTTACATTTCATTCCAGATACCACATATTAGAAGTTCTCTTTTTTTAGGCTATAAATTTATTTTCTTATTGTTAAGCCAAGTAGAAAGCAAATGAAAAATTGGCTTCTTAAAACCTCTCTTGCGTGAGTCCTTGAGGGACAAGTGTCTTGACAAATGACAACTTCTCTTGGCATGATAGACACAAGCAAACTCTGCTCTCTGAAGGGCCCACTGTAATCACATATCTTTATTTCTCAAGTGCAGTTCAACAACACAAGGCTACCCACCAAGGTGAACCTATTAACCTCATCCAGAATAGAATAGTGACACTGAGGGAAGAATCAGTCATTGCCAACACAGCTTCCTTTCTATAATGTGCAGTACTGGAAAGGGAGATAGGTCATTTACATCATCCACTTCCATGCCACTTGTTGGCAAGGGAACCTGGGAGTGAGTGTAGTGTGATAACATCACTGTGTGCTTTGTTATCATAAATAATGGGGAAGGATGTCAAGGTAGACATCTTTTTTGGTGATATATCTTTTCTCCCCCTTAATAGCTTGTGGTATCCCTCAGATAAGTATTAGTACAATATTAGTTATCAATGTATGGGATAGCAATAGGAGACAGAGTACATCTGGTTCTTCTACTGCAGGGATTCTCAACCTGAAGCCCATTGATTGTGTGAGGCCCATGGCACCATTTCATGTAGTCCCCACACCACCTCCACCACACCAGTAAGTACCATGTGGTGGAAGAAGGGCAAAATGGCCGTCCAGCCCCTGAAGCTGAGGGAGAGTGATATGGGCCCCAGCTTAAAAAGGTTGAGAACTCCTGCTTTTGTGTGTGTGTGTGTGTGTGTGAAATTCAGAATGTGATGGTGAGGAAGTTTATCCTATGGCCATTGATTTGTGGGATCCTTCAGAACTGTTTCCCATTCCTCATTATTTAAGATGTATATTAAAACTTTGGAATGGATTTCTGTTTTGAGGTTCACTATCCTCAGCATGCTAATGAATTCTATTTTGTCCTTTACATCTAAATCCAAAGAAACGGTTCTAGTTCTAAACCAAGTCTCAGGTAGGTGATGGGCCTGAGGATGTCTCTCCAATATGACTGCCCTGGGTAGGGCGGAGGTGACTCAACATGACTTAGGGCAGTGGTGGCAAACATATGGCACATGTGCAGAGGACTCTCTGTTGGCATGCACACTGTTGAGGGGAAGCCCCACCCCGCTGCTTTCCCACCACCCTTCTCCCTATACCAATGGGGAAACTGAAATCCAGGAAGTGGCTGTCGGGACTAAGTGAGGTAACCTGACACCCCCACCCATCCCTCCTAGGAGTCGGGTGCAGCCACGGGGGGGGGGGACACCCACATGACTTCTCCGGAGGCGTGCTGGCAACGTCACATGAATGTGTGGGCATGTGTGGTGCCTGGCTGTGTACCTCCTCCATGGTCTTTAAAAGGTTCACCATCACTGACTTAGGGGCTAGAACAGTGTTTCCTCACCTTTGATTCTTTTGACTTCCCAGAAGCCTAAGTCAATTCCCCAAAGCACTGATCAGCCAATGTACTGACTTAGACTTCTGGGAATTAAAGTCCCCCTGTAGGGCGTGAGGCCCACATTGGGAACCATTGGGTAAGAGGCTTGCCTGTTAAGGGCTGGAAAGGAGCCAGAGGGTGGCTACTTGTTTTAGCACCATGTTGCTTTTTGCACTACCACAGGCCCCATAGCAGATTTGGAAAATTTAAATAAATTGTGGCCTGAGTTTAAAACTCATGACTTGTGTCTCACCTGTTTATTTGTGGATAGGGGGTGGGGTGGGGGCAATATTACGCATAATAAAACCAAGGAAAAACATTACAGTACCTGCCCTATTCAAACTCGTGCAGGTATACAATGCAATTCACTACACCTTCTGCAGGAACAAAATAATACACAGAAGAAAATATTCTGTAAAGCAGTATTAAGCAGTCTATTACAAGCTGATGAATTGCCTAGCAAAAATTTACACGAAAACTCACACTTAAGCATATTTTCTTTCTCTCCAGGTGGCACTTCCTTTGAAAATATAGCATGATTCTATCTTGAATGTTAAAATAGACAACACACACACTTGTTAATTTTATTTTTTGCTGACACCTAGTGCTGCTGAACGTGCTGACATTTCATGGCTGATAGCTGGATCAATCCATCCTAACTAGTCTATAAATCTGCATGGTCTAACAATGCAGGGAGAAAAATAATTGATCAAATAATCTGATTTACTTATTTATTTTGCAGTACCATTTTGTGTAATTTTTAAAACCTTTTTCTAGAAAGGGTATCACTGGTGCATTTTGGATTGCAGAGTCTCTGTTTTGTTCTCTCCCAGTAATTCCCTGCAGCCTAACTTGTGATTTATTAGCACTGTCTTTCAGGTGTACCAAATTTGTGGAAATACAATGCGCTGAACAGCAGAGAGGAAATGAAGTTCAAAGAACACATGAATAAAACCTAAGTGGATAGTACTTCAAATTTAAAGCCCAAACACTGAGTTGGCAAAATGCAAATAGAAACATTGCTTTTGCTTGTCTTGGATATGGAGGCAGCTGCAATTGGGTTATTTGCCTAAGTTTAATGTAGCTATGGATTTCATTCTAAATGATTGTGTTATATACAGTATGTTTACCAGCTGTACATGTAATACACTGTTAAATGGAATTTGTGATTTATGGCGCATGCACACACACACATGATAGACAGTCAGTAGTAATCAACTGTTCCATGGTTCAGACTCCCACTTCAATCCAACCTGCGTGAGATCCAAAATACAATTTTCACAGCATATAACTTACCCTATCTTCTTCTTCATCCCTGGCTATGATTTCCTGTTCCTTTCATCCTGTTTCTTTTCTCTCCCTTCAATCTCAAAAAAGTGTTTAAACCCAATTTTAAAATGGTGTTGCAACACAGGATACTTCCAGATGAGATAAGAGTAAAATATGTCTCCCCTGAAAATCTTGGAAATCCTTCACAGAATATTTTAAAATCCACTTCCCTGATTTGGTTTTAATTCTGCAGCCTTTTAAAAATAGATTGTGAAGTAATAAAATGTTTTCTCTTGGGATCCTGTTTCGAACCCAAAACCATCTGAAGAAGCCTTTTGTTTCAATTTGTAATTTGATAATTACAAGTTAATAATTATTTCATGTCAGAAATTATTCTGGGTTGAAAGGATTTTTGCGGAAGAAACTCCCCAAGAGCTGGGACAGAGATGGGCGCTCAATGCGTCATGTAGTACCCGGGCCTCGAACTGCTGACTTGCCAGCCTTCCAACTAACGTGAGCTTCTTAACCACTGAGCCACCCATCAGTTCATATAGGTCCAGTTGGGGACTCTGGGTACATGAAAGTCAGCTTTCAAAAGCATATCTGTAGCTTGATTAGGAAGTTAATGCACACGTATGTGCTGCATTTCCCTGTGCAGCCCAGGAACTAGGACTGTGCACATGTGGATGAGCTGTAAGCAAAGCTTGTCACCTACTCAGAGGTACTGAATAGATTCAGCCTTTGGCTACCCTCAGGAACATAGTGGATTAAGTAGGCACATAGTAACCCAAGACACCACAGATTGCGTTCCATTTTTGGTTCATCAAGTTCAGTGTTCTTGACATTGATTGGTAATGGCTGTCCAAGGTTTCAGGCAGGATTCTTTCCTAACCCTTCCTGAAAACCATAGGCATTCCCTAGAGCAGGAGTGATTAACTTTTGATAGATGTTCTCCCATAGTCCTTTATCATTGGCAACACAGGCTTCTATGAGTCGAAGTCTGGAACCTCTGGACTGCCAAAGATTTACCACTCTTGTCCTGGAGGTCTAGCTACTGACAAAACTATATCCTGCTTAATTTCCAAAACTCTTCCTTGCCAAACAGCTAATATAGAAAATTTCAGGGTGTTTTTTAAAAAAAATAAATAAATTATGCATCCACAGCCTTAACTGTTGACATGATTGACTGGTTGGATCAAGGCCTAAAGGTAAAGACAGTTCTTACAAAAAAAATTGTAGCCAAATATGGGTTTACTAGAATAATCTTTTGTTCCTCTATGAGCACAGTCCTTTTCCGATGGGTCTGATTATGTATGCATAGCATATCAACATATTGAATCGGTTAAGTAGGTACCAAGGCTGAAGCTGTTGGGAAACATAGATCATCATTTTACTTACTCCCTTACATCATTTAACTCTGTGCTGGTGACCCTGGGACCTAGTAATACATACTGCAACCAATAACCATAATTCCATGATCTGTATAGAATACATGAAGGATGGTAGCAAGGGTATAATTTATAACCTTCTGAAGTGCTGTGTTATTACTATGTGACTGTTATAGCATTCGTAGTATGACAGATTCTTATTAGGTAGTCAAGCATGTGTGTTATAGCCCTGAAAGCCCTTTTGCATTAATGGTCTTGTTGAACCTAGTCATACTACCCATGTGTCAATGGCTTAAGAATCACAGCTGCACAAGACCAGTTAAATTATGAAGATTTTCTCAAAAGAGTGCATACAAAGTATTCTAAAGGAACAGCTCAATTCCGGGTTATGGTAAAACAACTCTTGCTCTGGACGTGGTTTTTATATGCATTATTTGTGAAACTCCTAGGCTTCACTGAGATAGATTCAGAGCCCATGCTGATTTAGTTCAGGTGTAATGCTCAAGTGGTTAAAACACTGAACTCGCTGAGTGGAAGGTTGAAGTTCAATTCCCGGTTACTGAGTGATGGAGTGAGCTCCCGTCTCTGACCCAGCTCCTGCCAACCTAGCAGTTCGAAAGCAAGAAATTGCAAGTAGGTAAATAGGGACCACACCAGTGGGAAGGTAAACAGTGTTACATGCACCCTGGTGTTGAGGCATGCCTGCCACATGTTCATGGAAATGTCTGCAGACATAAACAGTTCTGGCTCTTTGGCTATGAAACAGATGAGCACTGAACCTTAGAGTCAGATACAACTGGCTTTCGAGCAAAGACAACCTTTACCTTTAATGCTAAGCCATGTTTTAGTGTAAAATGCAAAGGCTTCAGGTTTGGGGGTGTCTTCCCCTCTCTTCTCCTCAAATGCAAACCAGGAAGATAAGAAGCTTTTGCTTATGTTTCTAGTTAGTTGTAGTTTGTTGTTATATCTGAATCCAGAATGCTGATTAATGGTAGTGGGCCAGGATACTTAAGAGACTGTGTCACTCTGAGAACATCTGTCCATCCCACTAGAGCAGACCAGAGAGGCTCACCTCTCTAGCACCAGAAGGAGGGCCTTCCTTCTCTGTGTCTGCTCCGACCCTATGGAACCTCCTGCCAATTGAGCTATGACTCCAAATGGAGTTGTTGCCCTTCAGGAAAGGACTAAAAACCTGGCTGGCAAAGCAGGTGTGGGTCACTGGGGATGCAGTGACCCCCACCTGCTGGCTGATATAGTAATATCGCTCCCTCTCTCTTTTTAGATGTCGAGCTATTTTTTATTGTATTTTTAATTGTTTTTTTTTACTGGTTTTAAGTTTTTATAGTTCTCAAGTGGGATTTATGTAGTTCATGATGTAATTGTTGTACACTGCCCAGAGTCGCTTGCTGAGTGGGCGGCAATAAAAATGTGACTAATAAATAAATACATAAAATTAACAGGGGTTTATGGTATCTAGATGCATTTGATTGCAAAGCCCATAATCCAGTGCTGTTGTCTGAGCAGGCTGGAGCTCCTGGGAGATTTAAGCAAAACAAACAAACAAAGAACACCTTCCTCATTAAAAAAAACCCCCAAAACAGAAGAAAACAACACAGCCTTACCCTGCAGGGCTACAGTTTGTTGCTTCTTGTTTTGGGAAATATGGTCAAAGTTGCAAATAATGGTCTGAAGCTGGCTTGTTGTTCAAATGAATCAATAGCTGGTATTAATTCACACATGATTGTACAAAAGTAGGAAATTGGAAATGATAAATCTGGATCTAGACAATGCACTTCTGAAAACCTGTATTTATATATAAAATGTATTTAGACAAACACAATGGCTAAAATCTATTTGAGTATATCTGTGTGTATGAAGGCTGATGGTTTTGGTTTAAAGCTTGCGGTTTCCCCATGCCCAATTGGCACGGGACCTTGGCAGAGGTTAAACCAGTTGAGCAGACTCCTGGCCGCTGGCCCTTGCCAGTACGGAAATTAAGGGGGATGGATTAATAATAGGGTTTGATTCACCCAATTCCTTGACCTGACCAGCGGTTCTGCTGAGAGAGCGAATATCTAACCCCGTTACCCATTAAAGTAATCACTCATCTCCGAGTTTATCCTTATCCTTGGTGCAAATAGCAGCCATGTTTACCCCAGTCTTATCCCTAAACAATGGTGTTTTCCCATGTCAGTGTTTGCCTGAGTTAATTAACTTCCCTTAGAGAGATTCCTCATTAACCTGAGCAAATAGGTGATGTGATTTCTGTCAGATGACGGTTTTGCCACCGTTGCGCTTTTTCTCCTATATATGTTGATGCTTTCCCTCAATAAACTACTGATCTGATCACGCTCCATATTGCCTCGTATCGTTTCTTGATCAGTCTCCTCCGGGACCTCTGGCCCTCTGCAGCCCCGATTCCTACACCTGGTGACCCCGATGTGATTTACTCATGAGTAAGCGACCCCCGAGCGGTCTACCTCAGAGTAAGCGATCACACGGTCCGGTTCTGCGCTTGAACCGCGTCGATCATCCCGGAGGACAGCGCGGCAGCCCGGCCGGTAAACCAGCCGGTCGGGAAGACGGCCTAAGTGGCGAGGCATTACCGAGAGGTTTTCTACAGTTTTCTCCCGACTTTCACGGCGGCTTGCAGGTTACGGAGAAAACGCGTTCCGCAGGGTCAGCTGTGAATCCCTGACAGCGCAGAGGCCACCGAGGGCCCGTGGTAGGGGACCACGCTCCGAGCTCTACCCAAAGAATCGTCGCCAGAACCTATTACTTGCCCAAGACACGTCGACCCGTCCCGAGGAGGAAACTTCGGAGGACCCTTCGCAGGTAATATGGGGACCTGTCCTCAGCGACAGCATCCGTCCGCTAGCCAAAAAACTCGTGAGGAAGAGTTTAAGATCCTGGCCAGGATATTTCAGTTAAGATTTCACAGCCGAGAGCTACCGAGACTTTTGGTGTACCTAAGGGAACACTGCCTGCTTTACCCAGAAGCAGGTACGTTAACCCTTGAGCTTTGGGATCAGATAGGAGACTGCATCCAGCAACCCCCGAAAGCTCCAGAGCGCCTAATTCGCACATGGGACAAATGTAGGAAACTCTTAGCGGAGATAGAACCAGTCCGGGTAGAGGCCAAAGAACCCCCACATCTGCCAGCCACACCAGCCGAGCCAACGGCGCCTACGGCACTCTATCCGTCATTGCAGTTTAGGCAGAATAGCGTAGGGAACTTTCCCTCGGTGACAGCTGCAGACGTCACTGACGGAATGCATGGAATGAGGAGCGCAGGCGCTTCTCTGACAGCCCTAGGTTCCCAAGTTACCAAGAGTGCCCTTCAGCGCACAGTGGAAGAAGAGATCAGGAAGGGGGAGTTGCCAGCGAAAGAACTAGCTGAGCTTAGTCAGATTTGTCCAATTCGCTTAGAAATGGATGCCCTCACAGGGGCCCAGAAAGTAGTTCACTCACCAGTCCCGTATAAGCTTCTCATGGCTATACGGAAGGCCATTTCAGAGACAGGGCTTCAAAGCCGATTTACTAGGGGCATGCTTCAGCAAGTGTGCAAGAACACCATGTTCATCCCGCACGACTGGAAAGCCGTCATGCGGATGATGCTCAACCCTAGCCAGTATCTGATTTGGGATAGCGAGTTTCGCCTTGAAGCTCAAACTAGGGCTGCCAGGATGGGAGGCGCAGTAATTCCTGACCAGCTGTATGGTTCAGGTGCCTTCGAATCCGTCGATGCGCAGATCAACTTGCCACTCGCCACTTTCCAGATGTCGGCAGAGGCTGCCTTTAGGGCTTTTTTCAAGGTCCCTGCGACCGGCAAAGTGGCTAAAAATTATACCGCAGTCAAGCAGGGAGCCCAGGAGCCCTACATGGACTTCATCAATCGCCTGGAGGAGGCAATTAGCAGGCAGATCAATAATGAGGAAGCCCAGCAAGAGCTCATGATCAAGTTAGCCAAGGACAATGCCAATTTAGACTGCCGTAAAATCTTGCAGTCACTGGGCAATCGTCCCGACTTGACTCTCACGGACATGATTAGAGCTTGCGCCGACGTTGGCACAGAATCCTATAAAATGGGTTTGCTAGCGGCAGCGGTGCAAGGAGGTAAGAGACCTAAAAGCAAACATCAAGGGGCATGTCACAATTGTGGCAAGGTCGGTCACTTCGCTAGGGAGTGCCGATCCAAGGGAGGCGGACAAAATTCCGGCCGTTCCAAGCCTCCAAACACCCTGTGTCCGAAATGCAAGAAAGGCTATCATTGGGCCAGAAATTGTCCGAGTTCGGGAAACCGGCACGCGGGCATGTCTCTGGCCCCGGTCCAAACAGGGACTTCCCAGATCCAAGGCTCGCCAAAGCTAGACTAGGTTCAGGTTGCATCCCAGGCACTGCGAGGGCGCAGGCCAGCCCCAAGGGTAGTACAGGGTTAGACTTGACTTGTCAGCCAGACGTCACATGCGACTTGCCAGGCACGGTCTATCTGGTGGATTCCCAGTACATGGGTCCACTGCCCAAGGGCTTTATAGGTTTAGTTTTGCCCCGCAGTATAGCAGGAACCCGCGGAATTCTTATAATTCCAGGAGTCGTTGACTCCAATTTTTCAGGCGTTCTCCAAGTTCAGCTTTGGACGCACCTACCCCAGACAATTCACAAGGGAGACACCTTAGCGCAACTGATCATGGTTCCTTGTCACTCGCCAGCAGACAGCCAGGGAAGGCTCAGGGACAGCTCAGAGTCCCGTTCAGAGGACCGCTCGAGCGCCAGTGAGGCAGTACAAGGATACCAGGTCTTAGCGACAGTGGAGACCAACATTGAGTGGAAACAGCACCCGGTTATTGAGGTATTTCTGAATAATAGATCATTCTCAGGCCTGTTAGATACCGGAGCTGATGTGTCAGTGATAAACAGAAGCCAGTGGCCAAGGGAGTGGGCCATTGAGCCGGTCTCCGATGTGTGGGGGGTAGGCGGCGTTCAGGAAGCGTTTAGGAGCCGGGAGTGGGTGACAGTCACGATTCCAAAGGCTGACGGCACAGCGGTAATTCGGCCGCACATTCTTGACGTGCACATCAACCTTTGGGGGCGAGACATTTTGCAGCAGTACGGTGCTACGCTTACCTTCGGGTAATGGCGTTGCCACTTAAATGGCTCACCGATACGCCGGTCTGGGTAGAACAATGGCCGGTGGTGGGAGAGAAATTAGTCGCCCTGAAGCAACTGGTTAAAGAACAGCTAGACGCAGGACACATAGAGCAGTCCACTAGTCCTTGGAATTCGCCAATTTTTGTCATTAAGAAGAAATCGGGGAAGTGGCGACTCCTCCACGATCTCAGAGAGATCAATAAATGTATACAGCCAATGGGTCCGCTTCAATGCGGCATCCCAAATCCAAATATGATTCCCGAGGGGTGGGAGATCCTAGTCGTAGATCTCAAGGATTGTTTTTACACGATTCCCTTAGACCCCAGGGACCGGGAAAGGTTTGCCTTTACGGTGCCGGTTGTGAACCACAGTGAGCCTACGCAGCGTTACGCGTGGAAATTTTTGCCACAGGGCATGCTCAATTCGCCCACCCTGTGCCAAATTTATGTTCACAACGCACTGGCAAAATTTCGAAACCTTTACCCTAAAGCTTTAGTTTGTCACTTCATGGATGACATCTTGGTCGCAGTGCCGCAACTCGGCAGCGAAATGTTTTCTGACCTCCAGGCCAGCCTGGGGGAGAAAGGTTTGCTCATTGCCCCAGAGAAAGTGCAGAGAACCGAGCCCTTCTCATACTTGGGTCATCGGCTTCTCCACTCTTTCGCAGCACCAGTTTTGCCCCAAATCAACTTGAAGGATTCAGTCACCTTAGTGGAATTGCAGCAGGTTTTAGGGAACATTAATTGGGCCAGACCGTATTTCAGATTGGATACGGATCTTTTGAAACCGCTCTTCTCGCTGCTTACATTAGGTAAGCAGCCAGCAGACCGGATACAGATTTCTCGAGAGGCGCGCTTGGCTCTCGAGAAAGTCAACCAGGTTCTTAGCCAGAGGTGGGTAGATAGGATCACCCAAGGGCCATATGCCCCAACCCTGAATTTATACATAGTTTGAGCGGGATCCATGTTCACCGGAGCCCTAGGAGTGGACTCCGAGAAAGGGGCGAACATTGTGGAATGGGTGTACTTGCCGAACACCTCTTCACGGAACATCGTTCCTCCCCAAGAGTTGGTTTCCGCGGTGGTCTACCGCGGGAGGCTGAGGGCTAGGGACATCTCAGGGCACGACTTAGCCAAAATTGTAGTCCCGTTCACCAAAGAGCAGATCCAGCAACTGATGCAGCTCGGTGACTCGCTTCCAATAGCTTTGGAGGGATTCACTGGAAGCTTGGCGTACCACTTGCCAAAGGACCCCAGACTTGTCTCAGTTCAGACGCAGACAGTCAGCTTGTATGAATTGCTTTCGCTGGTTCCGCTTCAGGGAGCCAGGACAGTTTTTACTGATGGTGGTCAAACATATGGTGTCTTAACTTGGCAGGAAGGCCAGGCTTGGCGCACGCTGTTAACTCTTCCACAGAAGTCCGCACAGTGGGCGGAGTTGGCAGCGGTGAACCTCGCCTTGCGCACCTTCGCCAAAGAGTGCCTAAACATCATTACTGATAGCCAGTACGTTAGGAATTTGCTTCACAGTCTACCGGGAGCATACATCACTCCCGCGATAGACAAGAACTTGCTCAATTTCATTTGCGAAACCGCACGGAGCCGCTCTATATTGCCCACATCCGAAGTCACCAAGACCTACCGGGTCCGATTTCCGCAGGCAATAGCAGAGCGGATGCGGCGGCAAAGGAAATTCAGCAACGTTCAGTGTTGGGTGTTTTCACTACGCCAATTCAGAGTCATGCGTTCTTCCATCAGAATGCCAAAGTGCACGCCAGACAGTTCAATTTGCCACTTTCTTAAGCCCAAGGCATAGTTCGCTCTTGCCAGCATTGCGCAGGGGCACTGGGGGGGCCCTCGTGGGGGGTCAACCCACGAGGGACAGAGGCTAATCAGGTGTGGCAAATGGACGTCACGCATGTTCCGCAGTTTGGCAGATGGCAGTACATGCACGTTTGCATAGATACCTTTTCACAATTCGTTTGGGCAACGGCGCAGAAAGGGGAGACTGCTTCCCACGTGGAGCAGCACCTCCTTTCCTGCATAGATACCTTTTCACAATTCGTTTGGGCAACGGCGCAGAAAGGGGAGACTGCTTCCCACGTGGAGCAGCACCTCCTTTCCTGCATCGTGACAATGGGCAAGCCGCGGCAAATTAAAACCGATAACGCCCCGTCCTACAGCTCCAGGCAGCTGGCGGCCTTCATGGCCACTTGGGATATTAAGCATACGTTTGGCATTCCTTACAATCCGCAGGGGCAAGCGATTGTGGAACGGGTCAATCGGACACTCAAGTCCTATATTGACAAACAAACAGAAAGGGGGGAGCCACCAGCCCTCCCCAAGTCACAGGCTCAGGCACAGCATTGTCTGAACAAGGTATTGTTAACATACAATCACCTTAATGTTTTTTCGGATTGCACACCGCAGGAGAAGCACTTCCGCCGTTCGGAAGCTCTCCCGCGACCGCTGGTTCGATACCGGGTGCCACTCGACCCTTCCTGGAGGGGCCCGGCGCCGCTCATAACCTGGGGAAGAGGGTATGCTGCAGTTATGTCTCCTACAGGTGTCGTTTGGATTCCAGCCTGGTGTGTCAAGCCTCATTTGGAACCACATGGCGTGGACCCAGTCCGACCCGAGTCCGATCCCGGAGATGGAGGACCTCACCCTGACCGAGGGGACCCGGCGGGAGAGGCGACGACTGCGGACGCCAGCGCCGAGGATCACCTGGGGGATGGTCAAGACCCTTTGCAGTGAGGCCCGGGACGCCCTCCAGCGCGAGGAGAAGGAACCGACACCGGAGAATCTTGTAGCTGCAGTCTTTGCCCAGATCGATGCCAACTCCGTGGCATTCGCCATCATCCTGATCCTCTCCCTATTTGCCGGGGGAGGCGTTCAGGCTACCTTGTTAAAGGCCAATGATTTGGTGCCCGGCGGAGACCTCTCTGCCAGAATGCAGTACAACATTTGGGAAAGGTTGGCGGGCCTCGTCAACCAGTCCGATTTTTGCCTGAGACAGGACATTGGTTCTGCCTCAATCCTGAGCACCTGCCTCATCCCAGTGTGCCATTCTCCAGGTGCATACCCCAGGGATGGGGACTGGCTTGTGAAACGGATTTTCAGCCCATACAACCCAGCGGCTTCTACAGAATACGCCCGTTGGGAGATGCGGCTCACCATGACTTTGCCAGCTGATGCGGCCACTCTCCACACTCCTCAAGTGGCGGTCAGCCCGAACTCGACTTGTGGTCGAATGACCGGCTGCTCCACAGTCGGTCGAACCCGGCGCCGCTGCCTCTACGTCGGCAGTGGCAATTGGACTTGCGATAACCCAGTGAAGCTTGGTTCAATGTATGCTCATGTTACGTTACCATCTGGTTGGTTCTTCACATGTAATCAGTACACGTGGAACTACATTCCTGCAAATGTGTCAGATGCTACATGTTGCATTAGTCGCTTGACACTGTTACTCCCTACTAAGGATATGGTCACCCCAAGCACAAATGTTACAAATGTTTCAGCACCCATACGGCACACTCGCACCACCCAGTTAGACAGCTCATGTGAGAGCAGCTTTAGAGTTATGAGTCCAGCCGAATATGTCTCGTTGGCAGTCAGCATAATTGGCGTGCCAGGCTTAGCCGTCGGCAACGCTCGGAGGATCAGCCGACTGGCTTGCGGGTTGGCTAAGGCCATCAACCACACCTCCTCGGTGATAGCGCTGCTCAACCAGGAGCAGGCGGAGCTTCGCCATGCCATACTTGACAATAGAGCGGCTATAGACTACCTCTTATTGCTTCATCATTTGGGTTGCGAATCCTTTCACGGTATGTGTTGCTTTAATCTTACTGACAACTCCCGCAAGGTACAGAGTCAGCTCACGGCCCTCCACACAATAGTCGAGGGCATAAGGGAAGGTTCTGCATGGGGAACTTGGTGGAGTTCATTGTGAAATTGGATTTGGTCATGGATTCCATGGGGGTGGCTCCAGACGGTACTCAAGGTGGTTGTGGGGGTGGTCATACTAGGCATAGCTATCTGCTGCTTTGCGCAATGTATCCCCTCACTAATCTCGAAGTGCCGCCCCAAGAAGGAACCCCGAAGCGTCATTTCCGCTCAGCAGCTAATGCCTCTCTTGCGCAGAGTCGCCGGTCAGGCTCTTAAATAAAACAGAAAGGGGAGATGCGGTTTCCCCATGCCCAATTGGCACGGGACCTTGGCAGAGGTTAAACCAGTTGAGCAGACTCCTGGCCGCTGGCCCTTGCCAGTACGGAAATTAAGGGGGGGGTGGATTAATAATAGGGTTTGATTCACCCAATTCCTTGACCTGACCAGCGGTTCTGCTGAGAGAGCGAATATCTAACCCCGTTACCCATTAAAGTAATCACTCATCTCCGAGTTTATCCTTATCCTTGGTGCAAATAGCAGCCATGTTTACCCCAGTCTTATCCCTAAACAATGGTGTTTTCCCATGTCAGTGTTTGCCTGAGTTAATTAACTTCCCTTAGAGAGATTCCTCATTAACCTGAGCAAATAGGTGATGTGATTTCTGTCAAATGACGGTTTTGCCACCATTGTGCTTTTTCTCCTATATATGTTGATGCTTTCCCTCAATAAACTACTGATCTGATCACGCTCCATATTGCCTCGTATCGTTTCTTGATCAGTCTCCTCCGGGACCTCCGGCCCTCTGTGGCCCCGATTCCTACAAAAGCTTCCCATTCCCCTCTCAGTTCTGCGGCTCCTGGGGGGGGGGGGTTATCCCTTGTTATCCTGGTGAAGAATTTGGGAGCCTCAGGATGAGGGGGAGGGGAAGGTGGAGCCTGCCAGTTGTGATTGTTGTTGGACATTAAAGGCTCTCTTTCAACAGTCCAAGACTCCAAAAGACTTCCTGGGGTTAAGAGGCGTCCACTGGGAGCCACAGAAATTGAGGGAGGAATGGGACACTCTGAATTAAGGATTACATGTGTGATGTTACTCAAGTGGATTTTAGCCAGTGTGTGGTAGTGGCAGCTTCCACTTTTTGGATCCCCCTTCTAATTTAGCCAGGAACAATATTATCCAGAGTCGCACAAAAAAACAAAACAAGAGCATTTAACAGAGGCTGCTGTGTAGGATTTCTTTTCAAAAGTCAAGCAGTAAAACACCCAACAGTTAACATATGTGCTTCAGTGCCTTGCCTCAACTGCGTGACACTTTAATCGCTCCCTTCTTCTGCCTCATTCAAGGAAGAGACTGGAAGACAGATGCCACTTCCTCACCTTAAATGTGCATTTGCTAGTTTGTTTGGATTTATGTCACAACCTTAATGGGATTTAAATGGAATTTTTATATGTGAATAATACTTGGCATTAATGCGAGATCTTGATGTTACTGTGCTATCAAGATGATTTGCATAAAGGTTTTAAAATATAAAAGTAGAATGGCCAGGCTATTGTAAATTGTCAGGCAAAATATGACACTTGGATAATAGGAAAGCAAAGAAACAAAAGCTATAGAAGCAAAGGCTTTCCCTGAGGGTTAATGTTTCAATATTAAGATACAGCAGGGCGCAAGGAGGAAGAAAAGCTTGAGATGATAGTCTTTGAGGGCTTAGTTATTCGAGGATTAAATGGGTACAGGGGGCAGTTCACCACTGTGAGACGGGCAACTACTCCTTAGAGAAGAAAAAACATTGTATTATAAATATGGTGCATAAGCTGCAAGTATATTCATCTTATTATTTGCTGTCTGTCTATTATAGCTGCAGTGAGGACATATCATTTCACTTGGTAATTTACTTCAGTACAGTATTATGTATCACAGCAGTGGGTGTTTTATGAAAAGAACTGGTTGGTAACATAAGGACAACTCCTCCCCCTGCCAGAGGCTAGCAGGGGGGCTTTAGCTGTAACTGTTCACACCCAGGCAAATATCAGCAGGTGGGTCCTCGTCTTGGGGAGTGGGCACTGTCATTATGGGAGTGGCTAAGTTCTGCTGGGGAGTGAGCATGGGTGGTATAACCCTAACAGGTGCAGATCCTGAGGAAGCAATAGTCTTTATGGAATCCTCTACACCATAAGGTAGAAGAGGAGGCAATTAAGTAAGTAAGTAACATAAGGACTGGATATAAGGAGTTAGCATGATCAGATACCTAGTAAGCCTAATGCCATAGGAGGGGCTGGGTACTAGCAAGTCCCGTCATAAGGGCTAGGATTATCTTTCCAACCGAGGACTGAATTGAACTTGAGAGACACTCTTGGTGATTGCATTATAATGGCAGGAGTGGCTAAAGGTAAAAGGGTGTGCCGAATTTATCAGCACATTTTAATTCAGAAGTGAAAAGGTGGGATGGTATAGTACGAAGCTCTTACTGCCAGTACCTAAGTAGAGGTGTTTAAACCATTTTTAAAACTAGGAGTGAGGTAGGAAGAAGAGGGATTTCAAAAGCTAGGAAACTACCAAACCGAAGGGTCATCAGGAGTAAAGTGTGGTTGGTACCTGAAACGGCCTCCCCATTCCACGAGTTAGATTTCTAAGGCCACTAGCCTCTATAAGAAGGTTCACCAGACCCCCTTTTTCTTTTGCCCTCCACCTTTCCCAACATCAAGGCTTTCTCAAGTGAATCCTCCCTTCTCATTTGATGTCCAAATTACTTCAGCTTCATCTTTACTATTTGACCATCTAAGGAGCAGTCAGGGTTTATTTCTTCTAAGATTGACCTATTTGTTCTCCTCGCAGTCCAGGGGACTCTCAAAACTCTCCTCCAACACCACATTTCAAAGGCATCTATTCTTCTGCACTCAGCCTTCCTAATGTTCCAGCTTTCACAACCATACATCACCACCGGGAATACCATTGCTTTGACTATGCACATTTTTGTTTGCAAGTTGATGTCTCTACTTTTCACTATGTTCCCCAGGTTTCTCATAACTTGTCTCCCAAGAATTAGTTGCCTTTTTATTTCATGGCTGCAATACCCTTCTGCATTGATCTTAGATCGTATGAATGTAAAATCTGTCACTGTTTTTACTTCTTCTACAAGCAATTACTATAGGGGGCCCAAGCAGAAAACATCTTAGACTTTTAAAATTTGAAGCCTATTTCTAGGGGCATTACAGTATCTTTCAAAGAAAAATTGGCATTTGGAACTAGCCTCATGGTTTGAATTCCATATGTTTCATAGTCTGACTTGATAGATATGGGTGGGTCAGGGTGATTGGAGAGACTCCTGAAATCTGAATGATTTGATGTTAATTTCTGTGTGGTAGGTGTGAGCCACCTGTGGAGTGACACTGATATGGGAAGGCTAAATTGGGCAAACTTCTTTAGGAACAGATGGTATAATGGAGTCCTTTGTAGCTTTTGAGGTATACATTAGGTATTGTAGGCTTAGTAAATTCTGCATCCATTTTTATAGCACTGTCATATAACACATATTCCATTTTTCTTCATCCCCCCAGTACCCATCAACAGCATTTAAGAGCTGTCAACAACTACTTAGTATTATACTGATATCATAGTTTCAAGGATAACTCTGTACCCCCCCCCCCCCTTTGGATGCTTATGTGTTACCAATGACTTAGAAATATGCATCTGTCTATCTATGAATACAATGTTAAGAAGCAGATAGTAATTCTGGAGATACTAGTAAAGAAGCTGTTCAAAGCAACTGAAATAGCTACTCCTTTCTATTCTGTGGCTGCAGCTTTAGGATCTCACAAATTTAAAGATATGAGGCCAATTTAGGCTTCCCAAAGCAGCTCAGCCATTAGTACAGCTCATAGACTTAAACATCCAAAGGGCAGCCTGTTCACATATTGCCTTCTATACCTTTGTAATTTGCCTTGCTGTTAAACTAGGGGATGTTATTGACTCTGTAGGCACCGTAAATATACAGTCGAGCAGAATAAGAACAAGAAAATATTGCTCGATCCGAATATACTTTCCAATTTCCACCCTGTCTTGAACCTCCCCTTTTTGGAGAAAGTTGTTGAGAAAGCATTGGTGCGGTAGCTCAATGGAGGAAGCGGACCCTTTCCAGTCAGGCTTTAGGCCGGGTCATGATACGGAGACTGCATTGGTCGCACTGTTTGATGATCTCTGATGAGAGCGAGATGGAGGGTCCATTCTCACTCTTCTTGACCTCTCAGCGGCTTTTGATACCGTCAACCACAGTATCCTGCTGGACCGGCTCCAGGGGTTGGGGATCTGTGGCAATGTGCTGTCCTGGTTCTCCTCCTTCCTGAGTGACCAGACCCAGTGGGTGAGCAGCCAGTGAGGTATTCGCTGGACTGTGTATACTGCCCAGAGTCTATTGATTGGAATATAAATATAAATATAAATATAAATATAAATATAAATATAAATATAAATATAAATATAAATATAAATATAAATATAAATATAAATATAAATATAAATATAAATATAAATATAAATATAAATATAAATATAAATATAAATATAAATATAAATATAAATATAAATATAAATATAAATATAAATATAAATATAAATATAAATATAAATATAAATAAACGCACTCTGAAGCTATGAGTTCAAATGTTCATCTCTTTGTATGTGTCAATTTCCTTTTTGGTCCAGAGCAAAGTGTAATCGAAAAGAACAAAAACTACGTTGCAAGGGGTCAGATTTAATTTTCTTTTAAAAACCTTCTTCTAGGCTCAACCTTTTCTCCCCCCCCATACAGTCAACCCTCACATAACAACGCATTCAGATAGCATAATTTTTGCTTAACAATGCATCGTTATGCACCACGTGTTCCCCCACATAACAACGTTTTAGTGTCATTGTCTGAACAACGCTAAAATAACTGAACAACGACGCTAAAAACATCGTTATGTGGGAAACTCCATAGAAACCCGCAAAACAAAAATCGCTTAGCAATGCTACTTGGGGAACCAAGTGACATCGTTATGCGAGGGTCTACTGTAGCTGAACATTTTATTTATAGTGCAGTGATCACATATGGATTTGTGTTCTCCAAACATATGTTGGCTTTCTTGTGTCTTTGGTTGTCCTTTATTTTGATGGAATGCAAACAGATACAATCAAATTCAAATCCAAGTGTGAAAGAAACAGAGACTCAACTGTTTCAACATAGCTCGAAACACTTTAGCCCTGTATTTTGTCAACATGCTAATATGAGTCACCTCTTTGAATGAGATACTGGAGAATGACTGAAATGTACCATAGCTGCAAATAGATCCTGCACATGCGCTGTTCATTCATGAGTTTGAGATATTCACAAAATTTATCTAGGATTTTCAATATCCTATCAGGTTTTGGACATCTACTTATATATAATTCATGCAGAAATAAACAAATATAATTTGCATTGTTGTGAAGAACTTTCTCAATTAGATTATGTGTCACTTGGAACCTAACAACTGTCAACAAACTATCTATTTGGTTTCTTTTCTTACTGTGGGGCAGCAAGATCTGTCAGCCTAATATTCAGTTTGTATGTTTTGGTTTCCAGTAGTTCAATAACACACATCAAAGCTTTATTAGATTTTGCTGTTCGATTAAGCAGGAATACCAGCTGTGCATTTCTACCCGCTTACATTTTCAGTTTCTCATCTCAATCCACAATGTTTTTTCTGAGATGACATCCATACTTTCCTGTCCTACTTTATTCACTTTGAAGGAGAACTGGTCAATTTTGCATCTATTGAGAGTACATCAATTTTACAGAGGGAGACAAGATTAATCTGGATGAAGGACTTTATTTCCATGGAGTTTGCAATGAATTGATATGCTTTGTTTACATATCATAGAATAAACAAAACAAATGGCAATTCTATGAATCAGCTATTTCCTTCTCTCCATTGCTTTGGGATTTTATATTTTATATTAGGTTTCTCAGTTGACTGCAAAGATCATATACATAATAGTAAATGTATTAGTAAACTTTTTATTAAAGCCAACTTTTAAAAGGTATGGTGCACAAAATCCCTTTGACCTTTGTGGATGGGACCCAGAGGAAGTTGGCAGTTTGCATCCCTTGAAGAATCCAGTCTGAAGTTCTTGACATCAAGCTTCCCAGTGGACCAGAGCAATGAGGTGTCAGAAGTGGTAGAGGCCTTTGTGATTGTAGGAGAGGTGTTGGAGGACAGTGAAGTCCCAGAGATAGAATTAAAGGAGCAGGGTGAGAATGATTTAAAGGAACAAGAGCAGAAAATAACAGCTAGGATTAGAGGGAGAAGAGTGGGAACAAAGAAGGAGCAAAGATAAGGAGAAGGAGGAAAAGAATTTTTTTGGAGCACCGAGGAGAAGCTGGATGGTTTATTTATTTATTTATTTATTTATTTATTTATTTATTTATTTATTTATTTATTTATTTATTTATTTATTTAATCTCATTTAATTTAAATATCACCATCATCAAAGAGAAAGGCAGTGTGAGGCAGAGAGGGCTGCTTAGGGATACTGCAAGGGGGGGGGATACTCATGCGCCAACAGAAAGTGAGGTGGACATTTGTCTAGCAGCATGACCTTATCCTGGTTTGAAAAAACATAAAGGACTCCCCAGAGTGGTTGCAGTGAAGATAACTGGAAAGCCGTTTGTATACTTGTAGTTCAGGAAGTGCACCTGTTTTATATTAAAGTTTGACCAGGCACCTAAAAACACACACACACACACCAGAGACCATTGATTTAAATATGGAGAAAGCTGGACAGGCCATAACCTAGTTATCTGGAATTTGGCAAGATTAGCCTGTTGTGGGTCTCTATTTTCAAATTTCATGCACTCATATGGGCAATCAAGTGAGAGAGACAAATGTTCAAATATCTGACTTTTGTTCCATATCTAAATCAGATCATATTCACCTCAGCCCAAACTGATTTGGGGACAAATTCTATCACCTAAATAGATTCCAAACAAAATGTGGATATATAATTCAACTACTTATTGAGAATTACTTCCCAAGCCCTGCCATAGTTGACAAATGTAGCACCAGACATCCTTGGAATTTGTCTATTAAAACTTTAGAAAGGTATGACTGTTACCAAAATATAAGTTATACATGATTCCAATTTGAACAAGAGAAATCCAGTGATTCACCAAGACAATAAAGGCCTAGTGGTGGTTGTGGTGGTTGGAGGGGATGTATTTAAGAAACATTGTCTACATTTATCTACAGTATGTACAAAAGTCACATGTAACAAGCCACAGATATGCTGGCTATTTTGTTCTCTTTTGAAATGCGAGTTCAACTATTGCTTTGGTTCTCAAATGAAAATGTCTATGGTAAACTTCTTTTAGTCTTTGCAATTATACTGTTCACAACAAAAAATAAGATTTATTTTGTGCAGGGACCTCTGTTATTAGTGAGTAAATTTTCAAGTCTTTAATTCACTTGGGTAATTATTCAGCAAATATGGAGCATCAAGAATCTTCTTCTAAAGACATCACACCTGGAATACTATATACTCAATCATGTAGGTAATATGTGGAAAGCTGTTTTTTGTACAAGCACATAAATACATTTTTATAAATTGTGCCAAACTGAGCCCATTGGTCGCTGATTCACATGTTACCCACAAATAAAATCTGCAACTGTCAAGATAGTTATAAGGGGATAAAGGAGCTCAGGGCAACAGATTTCTGAGTAAACCATGCATAGCAGTGTACTGCTTACAAAAAAAGAGAACTCAGATGTAAGTGCTCACAGTTGTACTATTTATACAGTAGTTAATTTCCCACAAACTCTGTTTTTTTAGAAGACATAGAAGACAAGTTTGAGACTTGTCCAATAAGACATAGAGGAGAGAGTATGTGCATTAGTTGTCCCCTTCATTACTGTGCCCATCACACACAGAAGAGAATTTTCTGAAGAGAAGAACCTATCTTATTTGTGGAGGTACTTACATGACAAAAGACTCTAACTATCAGTCTGTTGGCAGGGTTAATCTGCCAACCAATAGCAAGATTTCTATGTGGAGTTGACAGAAGGAGGAAATATTGTTTACTAGCAAAGGTTGCCTGGTGTTGCTGTGCTGTTATAAACTGTGTTTAGATGTTTTGGGTTTTTTTAAAGTTAAAAATCAACAGAGGATGCTATAAATCTTTTTTATTTTATTTATTTAACTTATGCTTGTTATTTGTGTAAACTTTTGATTTATTGTTATTTTTTACTTGTTTTTACTCTTGTGGCCTCTAGGTGGGCTGTTTTGTTTTTGACTTGTTTTTAATATTCCGGCCTGCAGGTGGGGCTGTTAGTAATAGTGTTGGTTTTGTTTTTGTTTCACTTGTTTTTTCTCTCCTGGCCTCTGGTGGGGCATTTTCCGGTAAGTAGTCTTTGTTTCTTCATTTCTGGTCCGGTCTCGTGGAGGGAGAACGTGCTGGTGAGTTCTCTGGTTTAATTTATTCTGGGATTTTTCTTTGTTTTGATTTTGTGGTGGTGTGCTGGGATGTGTTTCTGTTTGTTCTTTTGTAGTTTGTTGTGCTTTAGATGTGTGTAATTGGATTGTTTATTTCTGGTTTTGTTTATTTTTGGTTTTGTTTATTTTTGTGATTAATGTTGGTGTTAATTTGTGTAATTTGTGGTAGTTGTGTTGTTATAGTTAGGTATTTTCGTGTTGTAGTTAGGTGTTTTTTCTGTGCTTTTCTGGTATTGTAGATGTTTTTGTGGATTTTGTTGTTTGCTTTTTTGTTTATTAATGGGTTTTTTAAAATTATTTAATTATTTGTGATTTATTAATTTTGATATTTGTTGTTGGTGTGTGCTTTTGCATGAAGAACGGGCTGCCTGTCGGTTCCTCTTTTCCCCCACTGCTGCTTCGAATTTTGGCAGTCAGCCCATTCTTCCCCTGGTAAGGTTTGTTAGGTAGGTCGGGGGAGAAGGAGGCAGAGAAGAGCTATCTGCCTGATGATGGCTCTCTCCTCTCTGTATCCTTTTTCTCCTGGCTTACCTAACCAGAGATTGGCAGGCAGCAATCCGTAAGGGGTGGTGCTCTTCCTTGCGGATTGCTGGCTGCTGCTTTTGTATTACCTCCACCGCTGTTTCGTGTTAGTTCTCAAAACAATGGTGTCGGAAGTACAAAGGCAGCAGCCAGCCATTCACCAGGGAGGGTACTTCCCTGATGAACTGCTGCCTGCTGTTGGTTTTTTCCACCCTGGCTCAAGGTATCTTGAGGCTGGCGGTGGTCTTGCCGTGTCTTCTGCGGGGTAGCATGGAGGAGAGGGAGTCCTTCTTCTCCCCGTTGCTCCAGGAAAGAAGGCTGGCGGTGGTTTTTTGTGGGTGTTTGTTTTGTGAGGCTGTGAGGCACTGTGTCCGCCTGTGGCGGACTTGCGTTCCCGTTGTGGGATGCTGGCATTTTTTAATTTTATTTTTCATGTGCCGGCTTCCTCAGCATTCTGCGCGCTCACTGGGACTTGGAGTTTTGTGTTTTCTGTTTGCGTTCATGCGGCAGTTTTCCCCCCTGCGGCTTGATTTCAATTGGCCATGCCGTGTTTACCAAAGTTCTTTTTGCTCGTGCCTCTCAGCCTGATTGGCTGAGGCGTGGCACGGCACAGAGGACGTTGGGAATTGAAGTTGTTTTCCTTTGTTCGCGTTCATGGGGCTCTTGCCCCACTGGCGCCTTTGGCAACCCTGCAGTACTCTGCGGGCTGGGTTCGGGTGAGTGCAGGCGGCTCGGTACGGGATAGTATGGATGGGTGCAGAAACATATAGCAAGTTCCAACGGTTAACCCTTGGATTTATAGGTATAGATCGATACCTATAAAGAGGGATGTTAACCGTTGGACTCCGGCATACACGCCCGCACCCATCCATAGTCTCCCGTACCGAGCTGCCTGCACTCATCTTAACCTGGCCTACAGAGCGCCGCACGGGTTCTGCAGTCGGCAGTGGGGCAACAGCCCCATGAACACAAACAAAACAAAATGACTTCAATTCCCAACGTCCTTTGCGTCACACCACCCCTCAGCCATTCAGGCTGACAGGTGAGAGCAAAGAACATTGGGAAAGGTGCCGTGCCCAATAGAAACCGAGCCGCAGGGAAAAAACTGCTGCACAAACGCAAACAAAATAAACTAAACTTCAATTCCCAGCGTCCTCCGTGCCATGACCACTTCAGCCAATCATTCTGAAGGGTGCAAGTGTGTAGAATGCTGAAAAAGCCGGTGCATGAAAAATAAAATAAAAAACACCTCATGTGATGGGAGTGCAAGGCCACCGCAGGCGGATGCAGCGCTTCACGGCCTCGCAAACAAAACCCCGCAAAAAACCACGATGAGACAACTGCTGCCCTTCTTTCCCGGAGCAACGGGGAGAAGAGGGACTCCCTCTCCTCCCTGCTACCCCACCGAAGACATGGTGAGACCACCGCCAGCCTCAAGGTAAGTTGAGCCGGAGTGGGGAAAAAAAGCTGCAGGCAGCAACTCGTCAGGGGAAGTGACCTCCCTGGTGAATGACTGGATTCTGCCTTTCTACTACCCACACCACTATTTTGAGAACTAGCACGAAACAGCGGTGGAGGTAATAGAAAAGCAGCAGCCAGCAATCCGCAAGGAAGAGCACCACCCCTTATGGATTGTTGCCTGATGATCACCCCATTAGGTAAGCCAGGGGAAAAAGGAGGACAGAGAAGAGAACTATCGTCAAGCAGATAGCTCTTCTCTGCCTCCTTTTCACCCGACCTACCTAACGAACATTACTGGTCGAAGAGCGAGCTGACTGCCGGCTCTTCCTTTTCCCCATCGCTGCATCGAAACCTAATTTCAAAGCAGCAATGGGGAAAAAGAAGAAATGACAGACAGGCCGTTCTTTACATAAGAAAACAAAACAACAACAAAACCCAA
Source organism: Bradypodion pumilum (assembly GCA_035047305.1). Classification (NCBI taxonomy): domain Eukaryota; kingdom Metazoa; phylum Chordata; class Lepidosauria; order Squamata; family Chamaeleonidae; genus Bradypodion; species Bradypodion pumilum. The sequence goes on from JAWDJD010000001.1 coordinate 99,632,934, forward strand.
CAGTTAACCAAAATGCAAAGCACCAAACTTAATAAAACACAAACAAATAATTAAAATAAATCCATTAAACAACAAAACAATAAACAAAATCAACAAAAAACACCCAAAATACCAAAGGCTAACGAAAAACCATAAAAGCACACTAAAAGCAACTATCTACAACATGAAAATACCTAACTCAACAAACAATAATTTCACAAATTAAAGAAATAAATATGGAAAAATTAAAAAAAATTACAACCAGAAATAATTAAAACACTTAAACACATCTAAAACCCACAATACAAACCAACAAACAAGCCAAAACACTTTGGAGGGTTTAACTAGAAACTCTCTACTTAAACCCCCTAACCCAACACCACAAAACCAAAAAAAAAAAAAAACCCAAAAAACAAAGCAAAATAGAATAAACAATCAAGAGCACTTGCCAGACATGTCCTCCCTCCATGGGGTCCAGAACTAAACTGAACAAAGAAAGGAAACTCACAAAAATCTTAATAACAGCCCCTCCTAGAGGCTGGAAGAGTAAAAACAGTCAAAAATATGTTAAAAATCAAAATGACAAATTTAAATAAAATAACATAAATCAAATAAAGTCACAAACCACAAATGCAAAAAACCCCCACCCAAACCACCCCTAACCAAAAACACACACAAAAACTGCCTGGCAAGGCCAGGCAAACTTATGCTAGTAATCAAATAAAACAACAAATATGGACCAAGGTTTGGAATAGGAAAAGGAGTAAGACAAGGCTGCATTGTGCCATCCTGCTTATTCAACTTATACACAGAGCACATAATACGCAATGCAGGAATGGAGGAATTACAATTTGGGATCAAAATTGCTGGGAGAAACATCAACAATTTGAGATATGCAGATGATACTACCCTCATGGCAGAAAGTGAGGAAGACCTAAAGAAGCTCTTGAGACTCAACATCAAGAAAACAAATATAATGGCAACATGCCCTATCAGTCCCTGGAAAATAGATGGGGAAGAAGTAGAAGCAGTGACAGACTTTACGTTTCTACGATCAAAGAACACTGCAGATGGTGACTGTAGCCATGAAATAAAAATGAGACTGATTCTTGGGAGGCAGGCTATGAGAAACCTGGGGAACATAGTGAAAAGTAGAGACATCACATTGCAAACAAAAATTCGCATAGTCAGGGCAATAGTATTCCTGGTGGTAATGTATGGTTGTGAGAGCTGGACAATGAGGAAAACTGAGCGCAGAAGAATAGATGCCTTTGAAATGTGGTGTAGGAGGAGAGTTTTGAGAGTACCCTGGACAGCAAAGAGAACAATACAATACAATTTTAATTTATACCCAGCCTTTCTCGGCAAGGCTGACTCAAGGCGGCAAAAACATATCAATACAATACAATACAATATAACAACATAATAAAATACATCACATATAAAATAGCAAATACAACAATGCAAAAAGATAAATACAGTAAAACTATTCAAATCAAGGTATATAATACAATGTACAATAGTCACCCAACAAATACAAAATGCAATAAACACAATAACTCACCCCAGCCCCAAAAAAGTCCCAGAATGGAAAGAGATGGACCTATTGTCATCATGGCCCCAAGTCCTGGCCAGCAGCATAATGATGGCAATGGGGGATCCCAGAGCACCGGTAAAGATGACCCGTGGCGGCTCCTACCTGTCTCCATTCCCCAGAGCCAGTGACAGGGAGTTCCTCGAGGCAGCGGCTTCCTTTTCTGCTCTCCGGGCAGGAGGGCCTGAAGAGCGAGGGCAGCTGCGGTGGTGGCGGCGGCTCCCATCTGTATCCATTCCCAGAGCCAGTGACGTGGGCTCCCGGATGAGACAGGGAGTTCCTTGAGGCGGTGGCAGAGGCGGCTTCCTTTTCTGCTCTCCAGGCAGGCAGGCCTGGAGAGTGAGGGCAGCTGCGGCAGCAGCGGTGGCTCCCACTAGTGTCCACTCCCTGGTCGATCTTAGAAGAAATCAACACTGACTGCTCCGTAGAAGGTCAAATAGTAAAAATGAAGCTAAAGTACTTTGGATATCAAATGAGAAGAGAGGATTCACTTGAGAAAGCCTTGATGCTGGAAAAAGTGGGGGGCAAAAGAAGAAGTGGGCGGCCAAAAATGAGATGGCTAGATTGTAGATGCAATGGACACAGAGCTGGGTGGATTAAGGAAGATAGTGGAAGACAGAGGTGCCTGGCGGTCAATGGTCCATGGAGTCGCAAAGGGTTTGAATCGACTGTGTGACTGAACAACAACATGTACCAAGGAAGGATGAAATTAGACTGAAAAAGGATGTCAAGGGGGGGGGATTGAAGTGAAGGCATTAATAGGATAAAGGAACGAGAAGTACAAGCTACTGCAAACACAAAACTGCCATAAAACTTTCTTCTTGGTGAAAGAAAAATATCAGAAGATCAAAAACATACATATCTTCCCTCAATATTTGTGACTGGAGAATGCGGCTGAAATTTTTAGTCACACTAGATACCCACACTGTCAGTAAACAAAGTCATGCTTCCCTTCTTCTTTTCCTACTGGTTCCTTCTTCCGTGTTTTTTTAAAATATGGTACTGATTTGCAATATTTTGTAAACATCCTATCTTGTTTTCTTCTATGTCCAGATCACTGAAACTATCCTCAGTAATTTGGACTGAACTAGTCCCAATGAAGATTGATCTGAACCGATCTGAATCCAGTCAGTCTGAGGGTGTGGCTGTATTAGCCATTTACCACAGAGTTTGTGTCAGATTTGGTATGGATGAATCGGCAACTACATGATTTAAGCTAGTTGTAGAAAGACCAGTGAGGAATAATTTCTTGTCAAACGGGAATCATCTCCCTTTTGTTCAGCTGGCAATGATAGTTTCAGTGTCAATCCCCTTCAACCTAGAGACTGTTCTTCCAAAGAGCTTTTTAAAATGCTTTCCAAAGTTAGCAATGATTCAATGAAGTGCTATGTCTCCTTGGACAAATAAAGTGCTATATCTCATATTTGCTCATATTTATCTGGATGGCTACAGGGATTTCACCCATTGAAACAGATAGGAATCGGATTTGAAAAACTTTGCATCAAAGCAGGCTTTTCCCATCGTGTAGTCATAGTCGTACCTTCAATTGGCCTGATCTGATTTGGGATTCAGTTAAGTGAGTTGCTCTGTCGTAGTAAATTGCAACAGGTCGCATTCTGATTTCAGTCCTGGGCAGAGAGCAAACTAAAGGTAAGGGTCCCTTTGGTTGTGAGGAGAAGCATGCATTAACATATGTGAGTGTGGGGAATGCTACGCTCCTGTTCTAACCATGGAGGAAAATAATGTGTGTGAACTATGTGATAGCAGTGAAATTGTGCTTTTTCTTATTCTGTCTTTAACAACAAATACTGTTGTGTTTGGCCCTGAAGGCACTGGAGTATAGTTTGTGGTAAAATACATGAACACTGCACATAGCAATGGCAAAGATAAACCACTACAATTTGCAGCAGTGGAGAGGTAGCTTGGGCAATGATCCTTGGTATGCATACTGAAATGTCGCAATCATGTCCCTACTTTCACTGGTCTCCCCAAGGCTAAAGTAGCTTTCAAGAGCAAGTTGCTTTGTGGGGCCTATTTTTATTGCCGCTTTCTTTGTTTCATCAACAGAAGCTTTTGCTGCTAGGACACTTTATATGTATGTCTTAACAAGTTGTTTATGGTTCTTGGATTTGGAGATTTCTCAAGGGTATGCAGTTTCCGATGATATCCAGCAAATTTTCATTTTTGGTATCTGTTTTTCCTGCCTAGAGGTTTGTGTTTCGTAGCTGTAAGACGTGTTCCATAATGCTGAAAAGAGTATTACAGGCTTAGTACGATCTTCCCTGATGCATTTCCTAATTCATAAAAGAACAACACTTTTTTGGGGGAGAGCTCAAAAAGAAACCCGGAGCAAAAAAGAGAAATATTTGTGCTATCCTCTTCAAGAGTGATCCCAATTATATTTAAAGTACAGATGATATCTTGTACAGCTTCAGGCTTTCTTCCATTAAAATAACAAAACAAAGTACCAGTCTCAGAAACCTGAGACAAGTTTATATTTCCCCAGGGCCGGAGTCCACAGGAAGAAGCACTGGACTAGAAAACAAGGGACATGTTTTCTATTTCTGCCATCTCTGTTAATCTCAAGTTGGTGATCTTGTACTAGTCACCTCTTTCTTTGCCCTCTTGGTTTATAATTAAATTGTTAGGTTTCCACAGCAAACACTATTCTTTCCTACATGCCTTTAAAAGACTTTATGCCCTGTGGATGCAGGGGAAAAGAGGAACCATAAATCTGTCATATATGGGTTATTGAGGCTTTCTGGAAGATTTAAATTGTGCCTTAGTAAAAGAAAAAGAAGGAATGTTTCATGCACTTTGTTTATATGGTCCATTGCACTGAGCTATTTGAAGAACTAAGGAAAGATGCCTCACTCATAGCATCAGACAGCCCTCTAGTCTTAGATCTCCTCCTTCATGCTGTCTCCTCTTTGAACTCAACTTCCTTAGCTGACTGCCCCACTATTCTCAGTGCCTTTAGCCAATATTCTTTGATGTTACGGTTGGCTTCTTATGGTACCTCTGGCTCCCATTGGCACTCCTGCAGATGTGGAAGTGGCTTTGGAGATCTTAGAAGGTGCAGGTGAAGTTCAAGATCCTTGGGTTTCCTGGGTTAAAATTTCAAATTTAATTGTTGCTTTGATGGAGTTGAGCAACCTCAGAACCTTGTCATGGACAAGAAGAGTTAATATCTGAAGCCTATATATGTGCAGGCATTGTAACCTGATAAGCTGCCAGAATGTAAGTTGAACCCACACATGTTATGAGATACTCTTTAATGGGTTCTTTGAAGCAAGACAATAATGTGTCTTAAAACTGATTGAGTAGACTAAGGGTGCATCTACATTAGCACTCTGGAGTGATCCAACCTTGGTTGATTTGGAATTGTGGGGGCGGTCTTGTTTAGATCACTCTTCTTATTAACATGGAAATTGGTCCTGCAACCTCTATTGTTTTGATGTGGGCACCAGATGTTGGCTTTGGATAGTTCATTGTTTGATTGTAATGTGCCCTTTCCTTTCTCACTCACTCCTCCTGCCTCCTCCCTTGCTATAGCTGCGAGCCATTTGAGAAACATTTGTTGGGCTTTAGAGAACACAAAGGGGCACGGGGGGGGGCACAAAGATATTTAAAATCTGCATTTCTCTATTTTTACAAGTTCATTTTTAGTAAGTGGCATAGCATTTCATTGTTCTAATCTTCAGTCCTATTTTTATAGCAATTAACTGATAATAATAATTTTGTTTCAGAAATTATACTGGGTTGAAAGGATTTTTACTGAAGATAATCTGCTCAGAGGATGCCTGAATGAAGCTCATGTATCTAAGATATTTTCCCACCGAAATGGTCCCTATTTATCTACTTGCAATTTTTTGGTCTTGAACTGCTAGGTTGGCAGGAGCTGAGACAGAGACAGGCACTCAAACCGTCATGCAGTACCTGGGTCTCAAACTGCCGATATGCCGGCCTTCCAGCTAACAAGGTGAGCTTCTTAACCACTGAGCCACCACAACTGATGAAACATAATAGTGGAACAATATTTTTAAAATATATAATTTAAACAAAAATGTCTCCTCCCCCCACACTTCAAAATAGGAAAAAGAGTTCTATCTGCAGTGATACCGAAACTATACCCACTTCTACACATCACCACTGTGTAGGCAGAGTGAAGAACACCTCCCCAACCCTCAGAGCTGCAATATAAGCAACTGCACATCAAGGAAATGCCTTTAGCTGAAAAAAATCCTTAAGTATTCCAATTCAAAAAGATTCCTACTCTAGACCACTCTGGAACAGATTGGTATATACTAGGGACTATTGGTAAAACTCTAACAAAAATGTCACATAGTCGAGTTTTTCGGTGTTCCTACCATTCCAGGAAGGGGCTACACAGAGTAGGCTAAACTCCTGTGTAACTGGACTCTAAATCACATGCACACATAGCAGGAATGAGGAGATGCCTTTTTAATGGGATTATTTGGAGTTGTTATGTTATGTGCTCTCAAATCAGAAGTAACATAGCAATAAAGCTTTCAAGGAAGCTTGCTGGATAGCTCAGTGGTTTAGGTATCTGGCTGTGGATATTTGATTTTCCCACTGTGCCTCCAGAAAGAAGAGCCACCTGTGTAGTCATAGACAAGATGCACAGTCGCAAGGCACCCACAGAAGACAAGGATGGTAAACCACTTCTGTCTATTTGTTATCTAGGAATCTTTGAAAGGGGTCACCATAAGTTGGAATTGACTTGATTCAATTATCTTTTAACCGGGCTTTCAATGTACATTGAGATACATAGGTACTAGTTTTACCTGTTCAGGGAGTTTCTATGGGAGTCAATGTCACCTGAATCCTAGTCCACCACTCTATCATTAAACCACACTATGGATTTTATTTGGATTTGCAGTTCCTGAAATGTTCTTTGTCTTGTAGAACTTTTCTTTGATAATCTGACTGGCAAGGCCTTATTTTTTTGGTTACACTTCCTGTTTTTAGATTGTGGTACCCATTGGACCCCCATTTCAAAAAAGATTTTTAGCTTAATGATCATCGTTGTGTTGGTACATATGGTCGCATGCTCACACGCACAGGCAATAGCAGAGACAAGGGTTAGGGGCCATTCAACAATTACATGATCAGTTTTTTGGGAAAAATTGACCCCCTCCCCCCATGTAATCCGACCATAATTTTTGCTTCAAACCCATCTCCCTTTAAAATTACATAATCCAGAGCTTTTGTATCGAAACTCTAAATTTTAGAGCTTTTCACTATTGGTGCCTAATGCAGCGCAATCATCTAATAAAATAAAACCTTTCAATGACCAGGTATTATTTATTTATTTCATAACTGGCCGGCCGATGCAAAAGCATGAGATGTTATACGAATTTCTGTCAGTTAGAAATTGACTGCACAAGCAATTCAATAATCTCAAATTAGATCAAAATTCTCAGAGATCATTTTTAAACCTAAAAAAGCACCATGTTTCGAAACCACAACAGCTCCAAATGGATTATGTACTATTTGACCTGACCCCCCCCCCCACGTAACTTCCCATAACTCAGATGGCAGACCCCCTCCCCCCTCGAGGATCACGTAATTGTTGAATGGCCCATTAGGGTGTTATACAAATCTAACCAGCTTGGTAATGCTCTTTCATTGTAGATGGTAAACACTTGTCTATCACATCACCCATACACTTCAATCATTTCATTTTGATCCAACTTTTAATTCGCTGCAGCTGTGCACCAAAGTTCTATACAGCACAGAACTCTAGAGTATACTAGTACCTTAAACATTTGGATGATTAATATGATCACAGTTGGATTGCCCTTAGTCTGAACACCAGCAGCTTGATTGGCAATCAAAAGAATGATTCCCACCAGTTGTGGGTACTTTTTTGCATAAGGAACAAGAGTTTCTAGTCTCTACTTGTTTTTAATGTCTTTTTGGGACATATTATTATTAGTGTGGATGTTAAACCCCAATGAGAATCACTTCTGCCACAGTTGCTTCAAATGAGAAACTCTTAGCTATACCAAGCATAATACATTGTCCAGCCATTTTAAAAATCTTTCTTGTTTTAATTCATGTTTTGTAGTGAAGACAAATGGAAACATAGAAAGGAAACCTTGGAAGGGGTTAAACATTAAAGATAAGGTCTAGAGCTCACCATTAAATTATGTAGATAAGGCACAATAATTACACTAGAAAAGCCTTATCTGAAAGCACCAGAAGTCTCTTAACCTCTGTACTCTTCGTTTCTGCTGCTACAGCTCAGGTGAGTTTTACAAATCTTGTCACACCTGATTAACCTCAGGAATCCAAGGCTGGCCCAACAACTAGTTCTTAATTATTGCTCAGTTAGCTTCCTAGAGATGGCATGATGTGTGATGACTTTTTCAAAGGCTTTCTCCTATTTATTTATTTATTTGTTAGATTTATATAGCCTCCTTTTTCACCTAAGCGACCCAAGGCGGCTCACAACATTTCTGATTGCATTCACACACAAAATGTACCATAGAGCATCCGTAGTTGTGGAGATATTTCTGTGTTAGATCTGACACCAATTGTGCTTCACTAGCTGCTAATAATTGCTGATAAAGCAGCAAATATTTACTGGGAAAAACTAAGATGTGCTAAGAATGTTATGGTTGCTAATGGCTTGTGAACATTCGAGATTATTTTCTACTTTCCAAAAAACTGATTTGTATTTGGTACAATGATGATCTTATAAATGCTGATAGAAAATTAGTGCATGATATTACATCATTGTTTACTGGGGTGAGGAGTGAAGCTTTAGACAGGGAGAATCTCAGCCTTTTATAGCACATCTGTACTCTCAAAAAAGCATTGCAGGTACTTTCCAAAATGGTTGCCACAAAAGAACTGTGGTTATTATTCACAAAATGGCTGCAGCGGTGGGCCCTGCATGACAGAAAGCACTATCTCTTATAAAGAAAACAATTGAACCTAATAGAAAAGTAACTTGTGCAAGAAAAAGAGTATAATATGGGTAGCCTTTAGCCAGGCAGTATATTGTTCAAATATGGAGTGCATCCACACACGCAAAGCAAGTTGACATCACTGTTAATGATGCCATGCGTTTATGACTGGATGCCTCAAACCTACACCTGTTGAGAAAATATACCCTCTTGTTGGTATCACTCCACCTGAGATCAGGAGAGAAATAGCAGCAGACGTGAGAGAACTAAGCAAGAGAATGGCCCTCGACATCTTCTGAACAAATATAAACCTCAAGTCCACTGGCTCAGATCCAGGAAGAGCTTTATGGCAAAAATAAACATTCTTGAAGGTACATAAGAGCAAAACCAAATTAGAAGATGGAGGAAGGAGCTCACTGTGCAAGAAACAACATTAAAGGAGGATATAGCTGAAGATCCCAATCTCCCCTACATCATTTGGAGGACCCTGAATAGGCTGAGGATTGGAGTTCCTAAATGCAAGACCAACATGCTCAAGTGGGGACTGCTGATGGACAACAACACACAGTGTGCATGTGGACAGAGACACAGCCCAGCCCATTTACTGGTCTGCTGATTGCTGCCAGAGACATGCACCGATGAGTTTGGGCAACAACAAAGCGAAGAAAGTAGGTTTATTTTGGCAGTCATGGGTTTGATCAGGACACAGAAGAAAAAGAAGCCAGGCAGTGCTTTGAATTCTATCCCGTCTTTGGACAAGTTGTCTGGATCTGCCTGCAGATAATCAAGTATAAGGTGCCCACAGGCTATCTCCAGCTGATAAAAACATTGACATATGGGCATTCTATATACAGAAACTTGCAGCATGGTTGAGGCCAGAAGAAGAGTTTGAGGCATGGCCCATTTGTCTTCAATTACATGATATCCCCTTCAGCGACAGATTAAAGTGCAATACTGTACTTGACTTCACATAGCAGCTATATGGTAAATACTGCTTTAATCCCTGCATCCACATTTACACACGCAGCGCACACGTCCTGTCTCTGTCTCAGTCACACACATAGACACCCATCATTCTGTAATCCCTGAACTTTCTTGCTTCTTGCCTTTTTTTTTTTTTTTAGGAAGGGGGACTCCAAACTCACACACAAGCTCATTCCTCATTTACCTACCAAGTTCCCTTCATTTTTCCTATCCCCTTGCTTCTACTGTCTTCTATTGCCAAGCATATACATCCTGTTGATTTCCCCTCCCCCTCCAATGGTTAATTTTTTTAGAGGTGGTCAGACATGCTACCTGCCTCCATCTTCATGCCTTAACAATCTCTCTGGGTCCATTTTGCCACCTATAGGCACTGCCCTGGCTGGGAATGGTAGCTTTCAGTTTGGTAATCTGCTCTGTGAATAAGAAAATCAGAACACAAGGTTTTAAAAGAAAAGGAAAAAAAGAAAATGCTTTTTAAAGATCAGTTCCAGTATCTGTGCCACTGCCATCCAGATTTAGCCAACACTACATTTTGTTTGGAGAAACAGAACTATAAGTGAACGTATTTCAGTTCCAAATGTGTCTTGGCTAAGGGAAGAACCAGAAGGACTTAAGGATAACAATCCTTCGGAGGAAAAAGCTGCAGAAGTGTCAAAGCCATACCGTGAAATGCCACAAAAATTACCTTTTGCATCTCACGACCGGTTTGTACCTGTGTTTACATGCTTTTGCTCTGTGATTCTGTTCACGTTTTTGTCTCATTATTCCACATAATCTTTATTTCACATTCAAATTGAAAACATACATGTGATAAAATAGGTTCTTTGAGTACATGAAACATTTTGTCACAATAAATCTGCTAATCTCTTTCAGTTTCACAAGACTTTCTAAAAATATGGACAAATCCCAGTTTATAACAGAATTGGAATGTGGGGGAAAAAATCAATCTTATTCTGATGCATTTTTCAGAATCCTACCAACAGTGATATCCTATTCCAGTTCTAAGTGGGGTTGCATTTTTCTTCTCATATGGAAGTACAGTATGTGCATTTTTGTATGCATTTTTCTGATATATTCATTTGGTGAGCATTTCCCCCATTGACTGAAGTGTGCATGTATGCATTTTTCTTCAAATACATGCTTTTGTAATGAATATTTTTCAAGCATACATATAGTTTTTGATACATTTTTGAAATATAGTTCAATCCTCAGGAATTTACTTATTTACAAGGCAAGGTTTCCTGCCAACTTAGCAGTTCGAAAGCAAGAAATTGCAAGTAGATAAATAGAGACCACTTCGGGGTGGGAAGGTAAACAGCATTCCATGCGCTCCAGTGTCTAGTCGTGCCTGCCACATGACCACAGAAAGTTCTGCAGAAGCAGACAGCACTGGCTCTTCGGCTTTGAAACAGAGATGAGTACTGAACCCTAGAGTCAGATACGACTGGATTTTGAGCAAGGGAAACCTTTACCTTTACCTTTACCTGTACCTGTACCAGGCAAGGCACACTTTGTCCCTTTGCTGGTCTCTAGACTGGGAAACGCAGACCCACTGAGTTCCTTTTCCTTTCCTGCACTTAAGCAGAAGAATGGTGGTGGTGGTGGTGGTGGTAGTGGATAGAAAAATATTCAGTCACTAAACAGTTTGAATGCTAGATATCCACTTTCTATTTGGGCAGGATAGTTGAGGTCAGCATATTGTACTCAATTTCTATGGAGTGAGCTTGTCGTTATATGTCGAATTGCTAACAGCTACCAGAGGTCACTTTCTCCAGTCTAGATACAAGGAGCAAAGGGGGACCATTTTCTGTGAAATTATGTCTGTGTCAGAATCAGTTAGGCCTGTGAGGGAAACTGAACCTATTTTCTTTAACTAAAATAGCCTTTAATCATTTTCTGCATATTTTCACATTTGAAGCACTTTCCCCTAGTTGTTTGTTGTGCAGTCGTACAGTTGATTCTGACCCTTTGTGACCCTATGGACCATTGTGAGTAATTATAATAATAATACAGTAAAACCCCTACTTACATAAAAAGTCTGTTCTGTAGGCTTGTTTTTTTTTACTTAACTTGAAGTAAACCCATAGGAAAAATGAATAGTTTTTACTTAACTCAAAGCAAACCCATAGGAAAATGATATTTATGTAAATTGAAGCAACCCCATATGAAAAATGATTTTTTTTACGTAACTCGAAGCAAACCCCTAGGAAATTGTGTTATGTAAATATGGTTTTAGTGCAAAAGTCATTATGTAAGTCAAATTGTATGTAACTTGAGGCATAAGTAAGTCAGGGTTTTACTGTATTTGTTACCTCTATAGCACTACAGAGTATTAATTATGTCAGGCTCAATTTAATTCTGACTCAGTCCTCCAACTCCTTCTCACAACTGTTGATTTTAAATGCACAGTGGCATCAGAAATATGGAGCAGGAAAGGTGATTCTGCCTTTCCTTTCCTTTAATTTACCTTCTACCAGAAGCTGTTTCCTAATCCACAAGCAAAAAAAAAATATAGGGCCCAAGTAGCCTTGTGCAGGTGGCAACCAGCAGGTAAGGACAGAATTTGAAGACTCATCCCTTTCCTTCCAAAATTAGAAAAGGCAGCATAGAAAAATATGCTGCCCTGATAGGGGTGATGCAAACTTTCCTATCATCTGAGGCGGGAAAGACCATGCCACTACCGCTTTGCTTTGGTGACCCCTCTGATGATGTGCTGAAAAGCACAGCCAGGCAACTGCTTCCCCCCCACCCCGTGTCCCTCTACTGTGGAAATTGAGGTGTTTTTAAATTCCTTTGTAATTCAGTGATGTTTCAAAATGAAAACTTGTTTAATTGTCTTTTAACATTCTAAAATTGTTTACATTTGCACCCATCTTCATTCCTACGGTGAGCTCTCTGGGGTCCCAATTTTGGGAGAAAGCTGAGGTACAGTGGACCCTCGATTAAAGACGTGCTTGAATAGTGTCATTTTCGATTAACGGCGCTACGACGCTCCCAATGTGATTGTTCGAATAACAACATTATTCAAATAACAACGGTACTTTTTCGCGTCATTATTCGAATAACGACATTGTTATTCAATTAATGATGGTATTTTTACTGTCGTTATTCGAATAACGATGTTTTTTGCCGTTATTCGAATAACGACATTATTCCAATAGCGATGCTACTTGGGGAACCAAGTAATGTCGTTATTCGAGCGTCCACTGTATACATAAGGTAAGATAAAATAAAATATTAAAAAGATAGGGCTGAGGCACTGATGGGCAAACAACTAGGAGATGAGCCTTGACAAATTCTAATTATACTGATCCATGACCCCAATACCTGATAGGATCCCTCAGGAATATTTTGCTCTACATTTAAAAGGAACTAAGCTCTTTCTTACATCAATGAAAAAATTTATCCTACACACATTGACATGTAGTTACCATTCAGTTTCCATACTTATTTGAATTTTCTGGCCACTTTTTTAACTTTAAAGAAAATATACCAATATATATATGAAAAGGTACATTTTGGGTTAAAATGCATGTAAAAATTCATGTTTGTTAATAAAATTTACATAGAAATATATATTATATGAAAGAAACATGCAAAAATAATGTGTAGTTTCTTGTTTTTTTATTTTCTCTTTTAAATCGTAGATTGATATGGAGCTAGGATGGTTTTATGGCTGCACATACCCATAATTAACATGGACTGGTAATGCACTGATCGCGTCCAGAGTCCAAACTGACTGCTGTGGAGCTTTAATGTGCCTTTTCTTCTGGTTTTGTATTTAGGATACATCCCCTTTATTGCGACTAAACATTAATTGGATTCGTTCTGAATTCTGAATGACATCCTTATCATGGAAACTTCTATTCCAGAAATTATGTTTCTTCAGGACTGTGTAGCAGGCACCAAAAAAACCTAGCAGTGTTTGCTTCATCTCCTGTGCAACACTCTAATCTAGATGGAATCTAAATAGATTTTAAAAACCCTGACTTTGTAGATTGTGTCCAGTGCTTAGTATATTGCTTAGTAACCCCTGGGTCACTCTTGGATAGGTAAAGCCAACATATCAATCTATAAGAATTATTTCCACAAGACGCTTACTTTGCATCATCAATAAAGTTTCTCTCTTCTTCTCCTTTAAGTTGATATAACACTATTAGGGCTAAAATGAACAATAACATAGTATTGGCAGAGAAAAGATGTGCTCACCTCTTTTTATGCTGCTTCTAAAAGATTTTTCCCTTCTTTTGCTTTGCCATTATCTTCCCTTTTCTGCATAATAATGCCACATCTCCCTTTTGAACTTTCAAAGAAGAATCAAGGGCTGGGATAGAGTAACCCCACAAAGAAAAGGATGCATCTGTCTGTAGCACAAACCAGTTTTATTTTCAGTCTGGCACATCATTCTATTCAGTTAATGTTACTCTCATATTGTAGAAGCACTACACAACTAAGAAGATGACAATGTTCTCGACAGTATCCAGAAAGTTCACAAAAATAGGTTGGATTTTTCCACTCTGTTTTCTATATTCCTGAAGGATTTAGTTTGTTCACCCCGGCTATGTGGGAGCCTTGTCAGGGCACAAGGGCTTGAGCGGTCTAACTAGGCAGTGTTGCCCATCTCTTGTCAATCATTTTAGGTAAAGGTAAAGGTTGTCATTGCTTGAAAGCCAGTCATATCCAACTGTAGGCTTCAGTGCTCATCTCTCTTCACTGCCAAAGAGCCGATGCTATCTGCATCTGCAGACGTTTCTGTGGACATGTGGCAGGTATGTCTCAACACCGGAGTACACAGAACGCTGTTTAGACTGGGATTAAACTCACCAAAGCATCCTCTGTACGATCCCTTGGGCAAGGTGAAAGCAGAGGGCACATGTCACAGTCCGCCTAGGCAGCAGGTGATATGATATCCAAACGGCTAAAAAACTGCATGCAAATGGACTTGATTTCTCAAGTCCATTTGCATGTGTGGAATATCATCGCAGAGACTGTAATAATCCACTTACTCCCAAGTAGCACTCTGGCATCCTGGTGATGGGATTGTGCTTGATCCTGCTTCCCTGGCCCTCTTGGACCCAGCAGTTCAGGCTTTTCCTAAAAGTGTGCCCAGTTGCCCCTCACCTAAATCTAGGTAGTGAACAAAGAATACTCATGAAATTAGTGAAGATTCAGGTAACGTGAGCCAAGTAAACACTCTAGGTCTCTTCAGGTATTTCAAAAGTATATTGAAATCATAGTAAGGCACAGAATAAAGTCCAGCAAAAGTTCAGAAAGCTTTTCAAAGCATTTAAAAATAAAGAAATAAAGAAAGCTGCTTCTTTGAGGGAAATCCCACGGCTCCCCTTCTGGCTAAATATGCTACATGATTGCAATTAAGATCCACGAGAGTGTGTCTTCAGCCCCCACCTTCACTGGGTTATAGCTCCTCCTTCCAGGTGTATCTCCCAGCCATTCCCCTAAGGGATTCCAACCAATGATCTTACAGGATGACATGTCCATCACATTTTAGGTTTCATTTCTCCCAACTCACGAGGCCAACATTGTTTATATTCCTCATCTTGGATGAGGCTAAAGCACAGGATATATATAATTTCATTACAGAGACGTCTACCAATGCGCGGACTTCTCGCTGAATAACGACTCCAAGTTATCCAATGTAACTGAGGTCCTCCTGCCTAGACCAACTCACTATCACCTGAGTTCCTCCATTTCTCTAAAAATGGCTGTCTGTAATTTCTCTTCATATGTTGTGCTTGGATAACATTATCATATATTATGCAGCCCAGAGCTTTCTTATTCCTTCCAATCACATATAAGGGCCTGTAGGAATCGGGGCCGCAGAGGGCCGGAGGTCCCGGAGGAGACTGATCAAGGAACGATACGAGGCAGTATGGAGGAGGATAAGATCAGTGGTTTATTGAGGAAAAGGCATAACCATTTATAGATCAGAAGGCAAGGTAGAAAAATCCGTCACCCGACAGTAAATCACATCACCTATTTACTCAGGTTAATTGGGAATCTCTCTGGGGGAAGTTAATTAGTGCGGGCAAACAAGGACTGGGAAAACACCATTGTTTTGGGCTTAGGAGCTGGGTAAATATGGCCACTATTTGCGCCAGAGATTTACGCTAAGCTCGGAGATGAATGTTTGCCTAATTATGCTGCAGGAGTTAGCGATCTGCTTACTTGGCAGAGTCTTAGGTCAGGTCAAGGAATTGGGTGAATCAAACCCTATAATTTATCCACCCCCCTTAATTTGGGTGCTCGCAGAGCCCACGGACCAGGGAGCCTTTCTCCCGAAAGTGGCCTCTGCCGGGCCGTTCCGTGCCCATGGGGGCACGGGGAATCCACAAAGGCCCAAACAGACAAAATAGGTTTTGTAGTTGTGTCGTTCCATTTTACTGTAAAATAGTTGTCTGATTATTTATTTATTTTTATTTATTTATTTTCTCAATTTATAGGCCGTCTTTCTCGTCTCGGCAAGAAATATTGGGTGTTGTATGTGTATATACAACAATATTTTTGACACATTAACATATTAAATTAAAATATAAATGTTGGTTCAATAGTTTAGGATTTTTGTTTTACACACCTGCATTGCTACAGCTCCCTATAACTTGCTAATTTGATATCTAGTCATCCTATATTTAGAATTACTGAAATTGTTATTTAACCATAGTTTTGTCAATTGCTTCCTAAAAATCCAGATCACAGACTCATTTTGGTTTCTGTACATGAAAACAGAGATAATGCTAAAATACTTTCAAGTTTCCTGCCAAGCTCATATGGATTTTTATCTGTGACCTATTACCTGGCAATGGCACCAAGGCATATAATGCGCTTAGATCTGGCAGCCTTAAGCAACTAACCTTGCTCAAGGCAAATTCTTTTCAGCAGGGTAAACTCTGGTAAACTCAGAAGTCCCATCTGCCTGTCATTTTCTGCGTAGTGAAGCCTTGTTGATGTGATAATAAGGAGGCTCTGCAAGAGATTACCTGCTACAGCAATTTTCAGCATGTTAATAGTTGCAGTTTTCAAAAGAGAAACATACCTGTGGAAGAGATGTCTACATTTTATCCTTTTCTTTTCTCCCACTAAAGGTGCAGCCCAACCAGGAGTTCGGCTGACACTTCTTAATAGGGGTCGTGCAGCACTTCAGCCTACAGCTTGATAGCATTTATTTGGATTTCTCTCATTCCCGCTAGCCTGTCATACAATGCTGGTTGTGTAGTCTCCTAACAAGGGGAGGGAAGGGGAGGGGGTCAGCTGGATCCATTTGGGATGAAGGGATGACATCCTGCAGGAACATCAGTGGATAAAACAGCAACCTGCATTTCTTTGTTTCAGTGACAGCATTAAGCATGTACATTTTATGCATTCTGCACTACCAACGCTGGTGTCAAATTCAGAGTTTGTTGCATTGAATTCTAAAGCAGTACCTTCTCTCTCCCACCCCAAACACCAAGCTCAAATGCTTTCAGACTCTCTTTCCAACATGAACAGACAAGGGCAGTCTTTAGCACTGCTGTGCATTCATCTACACATGTTGTATTAAATGCTGCATAATACTTGTTTAACCCCTTGATGGCTAGTACTGATTTTCCCTTCACTTGTTTAGCACATGCGCCTGCACCCAGCACTCTTGTACTACTAAGAGTAGAAAGATATGAAGACAAATGCAACAGTGTACTGCAGATGGTAAAATGTCAGTTTACACTTCTGAGCACATTAGTACCACTGCTACTACCACCACAAAATAAGAACTATGTGAATGCAATTTGGAGCCTTAAGCATTTAATTGGAGGATTTGGAGCTAGGCTGTAAGGTACATGCTTGGTGTTCAGAAGATCTCCTTCATGTTCAATCCTTGTTGCATTTCTGAATTTAAAAGATCTCAGGCAGCCATGGTAGGAGATGGTGAACTTGTGGTTTGCTAGACAATGGTGGATCAAAGGCTCCACTCCCAGAAGTTCCAAGATGTCTACTCTCTACATTCCTATCCCTGGCCACACCTGGTAGTATTGATGGGAGCTGGAGTCAAAGAACATATGGAGGGCCACAAGTTCCTTACCCTGAATCAGGGGTGGCCAATCTTGGTATCCCAAGTGTTCTTGGACTTCAATTACCAGAAGCCCAAGTAAGCATACTTGCTGATCAGGGCCTCTGGGAAGTGAAGTCCATGAACATTTGGGGCACTAAGGTTGGCCGCTCAACCTTTTTAGGAGTGGGGAATTTTCATTTTTTATAGATTTTCATTTTTTATAGATTTTTTTAAAATGGAAGATACAAAGGGAAAACATGGGAAGATTGCAAATAGATTTTGCCATCAAGATCACTTACAAACATCTATGAATGATGTCGATGAAGAATGTACCTTACTACCTAAGGACTCATATGTGATCTCTTTTCCAAATATATTCTTATACTGTACTTGTACCATATAATCCAGGAGTTCTCAACCTTTTAAAGCCAGGGGCCGGGTCATGCACCCTCAGCCAGCTTTGGGGGTTGGATGGCCATTTTGCCCTTCCTCCACAAAATGGCACTTCCTGGTATGGTGGTGGTGGGCCACATGAAATGGCACCACGGGCTGCATCAGGTGCACAGGCTGCAGGTTGAGAATCCCTGATATAATCTGTTGAAGTTGTTTTGCCATGAAATTGGAAAGAGTCAAAGGAGCATACATGCTTATTTAGACTCACATTTGATTTTCTACTTTTCTTTACAAGAAAGGATCTTGCTTTATGAATTCATAGAAATAATATGTTAGTGTGGCAAAACATGGTACCATAACAGCCGTGTATTTTTCTCAAGCTAAAATAACTTTTACTTGTAAAGTGTAGGAATCGGGGCCGCTGAGGGCCGTAGGTCCCGGAGGAGACTGATCAAGGAACGATACGAGGCAGTATGGAGGAGGATATGATCAGTACTTTATTGAGAAAAGGCTGCAACATATATAGAAGGAAAAGCGCAACGGTGGCAAGACTGTCACCTGACAGAAATTACATCACCTGTGTACTCAAGTTAATTGGGAATCTCTTTGGGGAAGTTAATTAACTGGGGCAAACATGGACCTCGGAGTCTCCATTGTTCAGGGATCAGGCAGGGGTAAACATGGCATCTGTTTGTGCCTGAGATTACACTGAGACACGGAGATGAGTGATTACTCTAATGGGTAACTGGGTTAGGTATTTGCTCTTTCAGCAGAACCGCGGGTCAGGTCAGGAGTTGGGTGAATCAAACCCTATCATTTATCCACACCCCCTTAATTTCTCTGCCCGCAGATGCCACGAGCCAGGAGTTTTCTCTACCGTAGTGGCCTCTGCCAGGGCCGTTCCATGCCCAATGGGCGTGGGAAATCCACATCTCCCCTTTAATTTTCATTTAAGGACCTGACCGGCGACTTTGCGTAGGAGCGGCATCAGCTGTTGAGCGGGAATGATGCTTCGGGGTTCCTTCTCGGGGCGGCACTTCGAGATCAGTGAGGGAATACATTGCGCAAAGCAGCATAACGCTATGCCTAGTATGATCACCCCCACTACCACCTTGAGTACCGTCTGGAGCCACCCCCACGGAATCCACGACCACATCCAGCTCCACAGTGAACTCCACCAGGTCTCCCATGCGGAACCTTCTCTAATACCCTTTACTATGGTGTGGAGGTCTGTGAGCTGATTCTGTATTCTGCGGGAATTATCGGTAAGGTTGAAGCAACACATACCATGGAAGGATTCGCAACCCAAATAATGGAGCAATAAGAGGTAGTCGATAGCCGCTCGATTGTCGAGAATGGCGTGGCGAAGCTCTGCCTGCTCTCGGTTGAGCAGCGCTATCGCTGTGGAGGTATGGTTGATGGCTTTGGCTAATCCGCAAGCCAAACGACCGATCCTCCGAGCGTTGCCGACGGCTAAGGCCGGCACGCCAACTATGCTGACTGCCAATCAGACATACTCGGCTGGACTTACGACTCTAAAGCTGCTATCACATGAGCTGTCTAACTGGGTCGTGCGAGTGTGCCTTACGGGTGCAGGAACATCTAAAGCATTCGAAACATTGGGAACATTTGTGCTTGGGGTAACCATATCCTTAGTGGGGAGCAACAGTGTCAACCGACTAAGGCAACATGTGGAATCTGATACATTTGCGGGAATGTAGTTAAAGGTATACTGATTACATGTAAAGAACCAACCAGATGGTAATGTAACATGAGCATACATAGAACCAAGTGTCTCTGGTTTATCACAAGTCCAGTTGCTGCTGCCGGTATCGAAGCAGCGGCACTGAGTTCGGCCGACTGCAGCGCAGCCGACTATTCGAGCACAAGTAGAGTTCGGGCTGGCCGCCACGCGCGGGGTGTGAAGAGTGGCTGCGTCAGCCGGCAAAGTCATGGTGAACCGCAATCCCCCCCAACGAGCGTAAGCTGCAAAACTCGCAGGGAGATGCGGTCCAAAGATCTTCTTCAGCAACCAGTCGCCATCCCTGGCATGTGCATCTAGAGTGTGGCACACTGGGATGAGACAGGTGCTCAGAATTGAGGCAGAACCTGCGTCCTGCTTCAGGCAAAAATCGGACTGGTTGACGAGACCCGCCAACCTTTCCCACAAGTTGTAATGCATCCGGGCAGAAAGGTCTCCGTCTGGTATCAAACCGCTGGCCCCAAGCGGGGCGGCCTGAACGCCTCCCCCCACAAGCAGGGAAAGGGTCAGGACGATGAGAACTGCCACGGAGTTGGCATTAATCTGGGCAAAAACTACAGCCAGGAAATTCTCCGGTGTCGGCTCCTTTTCCTCGCGTCAGAGGGCGTCCTGGGCCTCATTGCAAAGCGCCTTGATCATCCCCCAGGTGACCTTCGGCGTCGTCATCCGTGTCCGCCTCTTCCGATGGGTCCTCTCGGTCAGGGTGAGGTCCTCCATCTCCGGGATCGGACTCTGGTCGGTCTGGGTCCACGCCATGTGGTTCCAAGTGAGGCTTGACACACCGTGCTGGAATCCAAACGACACCTGTAGGAGACATAACTGCAGCATACCCTCTCCCCCAGGTTATGAGCGGCACCGGGCCCCTCCAAGAAGGGTCCAGTGGCACTCGGTATCGGACCATCGGTCGCGGGAGAGCTTCCGAATGGTGGAAGTGCTTCTCCTGTGGCGTACAATCCGAAAAAACATTAAGGTGGTTGTAAGTGAACAATACCTTATTCAGACAATGCTGTGCCTGGCCCTGTGACTTGGGGAGGGCCGGCGGCTCCCCCCTTTCTGTTTGTTTGTCAATATAGGACTTGAGCGTCCGATTGACCCGTTCCACAATCGCTTGCCCCTGCGGATTGTAAGGAACGCCAAAAGTATGCTGAATATCCCAAGTGGCCATGAAGGTGGCCAGCTGCCTAGAGCTGTAGGACGGGGCGTTATCGGTTTTGACGTGCCATGGCTTGCCCATTGCCGCGATGCAGGAAAGGAGGTGCTGCTCCACGTGGGAAGCAGTCTCCCCTTTCTGCGCCGTGGCCCAGATGAACTGGGAAAAAGTATCTATGCAGACGTGCATGTACTGCCATCTGCCAAACTGCGGGACATGCGTGACGTCCATCTGCCACACCTGATTGGCTTACGTCCCTCGTGGGTTAACCCCCCACGAGGGCCCCCCGGCGCCCCTGCACAATGCTGGCAAGAGCGAACTATGCCCTGGGCTTGAGAAAGTGGCAAATTTAACTGTCTGGCGAGTGCTTTGGCATTTTGGTGAAAAAAAGCATGACTCTGAATTGGAGTAGTAAAAACACCCAAAACTGAACGTTGCTGAATTTCCTTTGCTGCCGCGTCCGCTCTGCTATTGCCCGCGGAAATCGGACCCGGTAGGTCTTGATGACTTCGGATGTGGGCAATATAGAGCGGCTCCGTGCGGTTTCGCAAGTGAAATTGAGCAGTGAGAAACAAACTAAGCAAATTCTTGTCTATCGCGGGAGTGATGTATGCTCCCGGTAGACTGTGGAGCAAGTTCCTGACATACATGCTGTCCGTAATGATGTTTAGGCGCTCTTTGGCGAAGGTGCGCAAGGCAAGATTCACCGCCGCCAACTCCGCCCGCTGTGCGGACTTTTGTGGAAGAGTTAACAGCGTGCGCCAAGCTTGGCCCTCCTGCCAGGTCAAGACACCATATGTCCGACCACCATCAGTAAAAACTGTCCTGGCCCCCTGAAGTGGAACCAGCGAAAGCAACTCAAATAAGCTAACTGTCTGCGTCTGAAGTGAGACTAGTCTGGGGTCCTTTGGCAAGTGGTATGCCAAGCATCCGGTGAATCCTTCCAACGCAATTGGAAGCGAGTCACCGAGCTGCATCAACTGCTGGATTTGTTCCTTGGTGAACGGGACTACGATCTTGGCTAAATCGTGCCCAGAAATGTCCCTAGCCCTCAGCCTTCTGCGGTAAACCACCGCGGAGACCAATTCTTGGGGAGGAACGATGTTTCGTGGAGAGGTGTTCGGAAGGTACACCCATTCCACGATACTCGCCCCTTTCTCGGCATCTACGCCGAGCGCTCCAGTGAACATGGATCCTGACCGTACGATGTACAAATTCAAGATCGGAGCATATGGCCCTGGGGTGATCCTATCTACCCACCTCTGGCTGAGAACTTGGTTCACTTTCTCGATAGCTAAGCGCGCCTCTCGAGAAACCTGTATCCGGTCTGCCGGCTGCTTACCTAAGGTTAGCAGCGAGAAGAGCGGTTTCAAAAGATCCGTATCCAAACAAAAATACGGTCTGGCCCAATTAATATTCCCTAAAACTTGCTGCAATTCTACCAAGGTGACTGAGTCCTGTAAATTGATTTGAGGCAAAACCGGTGCTGCGAAAGAGCGGAGAAGCCGATGACCCAAGTACGAGAAGGGCTCGGTTCTCTGCACTTTCTCTGGGGCAATGAGTAAGCCTTTGTCCCCCAGGCTGGCCTGGAGGTCAGAAAACATTTCGCTGCCGAGCTGCGGCATCGCGACCAAGATGTCGTCCATAAAATGGCAAACTATAGCTTTTAGGTAAAGGCTTCGGAACTTTGCCAGTGCATTGTGAACATAAATTTGGCACAGGGTGGGCGAATTGAGCATGCCCTGTGGCAAAAATCTCCACGCGTAACGCTGCGTAGGCTCACTGTGGTTCACAACTGGCACCGTAAAGGCGAACCTTTCCCGGTCCCAGGGGTCTAAGGGAATTGTATAAAAACAATCCTTGAGATCTACGACTAGGATCTCCCACCCCTCGGGAATCATGTTCGGATTCGGGATGCCGCATTAAAGCGGACCCATTGGCTGAATGCATTTATTGATCTCTCTGAGATCGTGGAGGAGGCGCCACTTCCCCGACTTCTTCTTAATCACAAAAATTGGCGAATTCCATGGACTCGTGGACTGCTCTATGTGTCCTGCGTCTAGCTGTTCTCTCACTAGCTGTTTCAGGGCAACTAACTTCTCTCCTACTACCGGCCATTGTTCTACCCAAACCGGCGTATCGGTGAGCCACTTAAGTGGCAACGCCATTACCCGAAGGTAAGCGTAGCACCGTACTGCTGTAAGATGTCTCGCCCCCAAAGGTTGATGTGCACGTCAAGAATGTGCGGCCGAATTACCGCCGTGCCGTCAGCCTTTGGGATCGTGACTGTTACCCACTCTCGGCTTCTAAACGCTTCCTGAATGCCGCTTACCCCCCACACATCGGAGACTGGCTCAATGGCCCATTCCCTTGGCCACTGGCCCCTGCTTATCACGCTGACATCTGCTCCGGTATCTAACAGGCCTGAGAATATTCTATTATTCAGAAATACCTCAATGACCGGGCGTTGTTTCCACTCAATGTTGGTCTCCACTGTCGCTAAGACCTGGTATCCTTGTACTGCCTCCCTGGCGCTCGAGCGGTCCTCTGACCGGGACTCGGAGCTGTCACTGAGCCTTCCCTGGCTATCTGCTGGCGAGTGACAAGGAACCATGATCAGTTGCGCTAAGGTGTCTCCTTTGTGAATTGTCTGGGGCAGGTGAGTCCAAAGCTGAACTTGGAGAACGCCTGAAAAATTGGAGTCAACGACTCCTGGAATTATGAAAATTCCGCGTGCTCCAGCTACACTACGGGGCAAAACTAAACCTATAAAGCCCTTGGGCAGTGGACCCATGTACTGGGAGTCCACCAGATAGACCGTGCCTGGCAGGTCGCATGTAACGTCCGCCTGACAAGTCAAGTCTAACCCTGTACTACCCTTGGGGCTGGCCTGTGCCCTCGCAATGCCTGGAATGGGGCTGGGATCTAGTCTAGCTCGGGTGAGCTCTGAATGAGGGAAGCCTCTGTTTGGACCGGGGCCAGAGACATGCCCGCGTTCCGGTTTCCTGAATTCGGACAGTCTCGGGCCCAATGGTAGCCTCTTTGACATTTCGGACACTGGGTTTTCGGAGCCTTGGGACGGCCGGACTTTTGCCCGCCTCCCTTGGATCGGCACTCCCTAGCGAAGTGACCAATCTTGCCACAACTGTGACATGCTCCTTGGGTCTTTCCTTTTGGTCTCTTGCCTCCTTGCACCGCTGCCGCTAGCAATCCCATCTTGTAGGATTCAGTGCCAACGTCGGCGCAAGCTCTAATCATGTCCGTGAGTGTCAAGTCGGGACGATTGCCTAGTGACTGCAGGATTTTACGGCAGTCTAGATTGGCATTGTCCTTGGCTAACTTCATCATGAGCTCTTGCTGGGCTTGCTCGTTATCAATCTGTCTGCTAATTGCTTCCTCCAGGCGATTGATGAAGTCCATATAGGGCTCTTGGGCTCCTTGCTTGATAGCGGTGTAATTTTTAGCCGCTTTGCCAGTTGCTGGGACTTTGAAAAACGCCCTAAAGGCGGCCTCGGCCGACATCTGGAGAGTGGCTAGAGGCAAGTTGATTTGGGCATCGATGGGCTCGAAGGCACCTGAACCATACAACTGGTCAGGAAGTACTGCGCCTCCCATCCTGGCAGCCCTCGTCTGCGCCTCTAGGCGAAACTCGCTGTCCCAAATTAAGTACTGGCTAGGGTTGAGCATCATCCGCATGACAGCTTTCCAGTCATGGGGAATCCACATGGTGTTCTCGCACACTTGCTGAAGCGTGCCCCTTGTAAAACGACTTTGGAGCCCTGTTTCTGAGATGGCTTTCCGTATGGCCATGAGAAGCTTATACGGGACTGGGGAGTGAATTATCTGCTGTGCGCCTGTGAGCGCGTCTATTTCCATGCGGATGGGACATATCTGACTAAGCTCAGCTAGTTCTTCTGCTGGCAACTCCCCCTTCCTGATCTCCTCTTCAATGGTACGCTGAAGTGGACTCTTGGTAACTCAGGAACCTGGAACTGTCAGAGAAGCGCCTGCGCTCCTCATTCCTTGCATTCCACCGGTGACGTCTGCAGCTGTCGCCGGGGGAAAGCTCCCTACGCTACCCTGCCTAAATTGGAGTGACGGATAGAGCGCCGTAGGCGCCGTTGGATTGGCTGGCGCTTCTGGCAGACTTGGGGGTTCTTTGGCCTCTACCCGGACTGGCTCTATCTCCGCCAAGAGCTTCCTACACTTTCTCCATGTGCGAATTACGCCTCCTGGAGCTTTCGGGGGTTGCTGAATGCAGTCTCCTATCTGATCCCAGAGCTCGAGGGTTAACATACCTACTTCTGGGTAAAGCAGGCAGTGTTCCCCTAGGTACACCAAAAGTCTCGCTAGCTCCCCGCTGTGAAAACGCAAATTAAATACCCTGGCCAGGATGATGAACCCCTCCTCATGGGTTCTTTGGCTAGCGGACGGAGTGCCGCGCTGTCCTCCGGGACGATTCGGACACGGTTCAAGCGCAGAACCGGACCGTGTGATCGCTACTCTGAGGAAGACCGCTCTTACTCACGAGTAGATCATGTCGGGGTCACCAGATGTAGGAATCGGGGCCGCTGAGGGGCATAGGTCCCGGAGGAGACTGATCAAGGAACGATACGAGGCAGTATGGAGGAGGATATGATCAGTACTTTATTGAGAAAAGGCTGCAACATATATAGAAGGAAAAGCGCAACGGTGGCAAGACTGTCACCTGACAGAAATTACATCACCTGTGTACTCAAGTTAATTGGGAATCTCTTTGGGGAAGTTAATTAACTGGGGCAAACATGGACCTCGGAGTCTCCATTGTTCAGGGATCAGGCAGGGGTAAACATGGCATCTGTTTGTGCCTGAGATTACACTGAGACACGGAGATGAGTGATTACTCTAATGGGTAACTGGGTTAGGTATTTGCTCTTTCAGCAGAACCGCGGGTCAGGTCAGGAGTTGGGTGAATCAAACCCTATCATTTATCCACCCCCCTTAATTTCTCTGCCCGCAGATGCCACGAGCCAGGAGTTTTCTCTACCGTAGTGGCCTCTGCCAGGGCCGTTCCATGCCCAACGGGCGTGGGAAATCCACAGTAAAGCTTCAGTTTTGAGTTCTTAAAAACATTTTGTGACAAGATATTACAGATCTCAAGTAAAGCATAGCTGAAAAATGCAAGACAAAAATGAAAGAAAACCCTTAAGCAATAATTGTACTACTGTTGTGGAGTTAGATTTATTTTAATTGAGATCTGTATTCTTTCAGTGTGTGTGTGTGTGTGTGTGAATGTTATTATCTCTATAAGTAAATGTTACTTTTGGTTAAGAAAAAATAGCATTCTTACAACTTCTGGTACAAAAATTAGTTCTCAGCAACATTTGGACTTATCCCTAGCATTATGTTCATCGTTGTGGACATAGTATCGTTATATTTATCTCAGTAGGTATTCCCCTTCTGCACCATCTAATGAGTGTCATGGTTGTAGCAAAGTGACCTAAGGTCCACTTACAGTTCATTCTAGACAGTATAATAGAAAAAGGCCAAAGTTGTTTACTGCCTACTTTTTGCAAACTAGGTCTTGCCATTGCATAAGGGAAGCTGGACTTCACTGAAGAGAAAATACTCTTGCTGTCTTAGAGTAAGTAAAGCATAATATGCTTTAATATGTACCTGTACATGGAAATGTACTTCAGAATTCTCCATTATTCTGAAGACATCTAGAACTCTACCCATAGGTTCTCTACAGGAGAAATCTTCTTTCGTGTCTAGATCAGACTTTAAACTGTCAAAATGAATCCACCTTTTGGTGAATTCATTTAGCAGTTCCTTTACCCTGACCTAGGGTTGCCATACATCCCGGAAAACTAGGATTGTCCCGGATTCACAGTTGGAAACATTGTCCTAGCTGGTTAACTAAAAATCATGTTAAAGTCTCGGGAGCCCTTTGCAGAGGAAGAGAGAAAGAGAGAGCGTTTTTCTTTATTTCTCTGACTTGGTAGCTCTATGGAAATCCTCACTCTCCAGGTGTAATATCACCCTGGGCTGTTCCTCTCCTCCTTAGCCATGGAAGTCTTGGGCAAAGCAGGCCTTTGAGACCCACAGCAGTGGCTTCCGGAGGGTTGCTGGGTGACCATGAGCATCTGGCTGGAGAAGCCCCAAGTGGTGAATAAGCAGCTGTGCAGAGCCCACTTGGAGGACTCCTGTAGGGCCTCCTGGCTTTGGCCTGGAGCCAGCAGCCAGGGGAGCCATGGAGCACCTGAGGCTGCCAGGGAAGTTTTCCATTCCTTGGAGGAGTGGGAGGAGCTTGGGCTGGAAGGCTCTGTGGGGGCGAATATGAGGGGGTGATCTGGACTCTCACACCCAAAGGTAGCCCTCCTGCACTTGCCAAGGAGCTGGTGCTCAAAGGTGACTGAGAATCACAGAATCACTGGGTTGGTAGGGGCCTTTTTGGGCATCGAGTCCAACCCCCTGTTTAATGTCTCGGTTTTGTGGGAGAGAGTTATGGCAACCCCTAGCCTGACCTAGTGTGAGAAAGATTAGCTGGCACAACAAGGTTGCTGTTGCCCAGGGTACACCCGATTACAGTTCAAAAATACCACAATCTTCAAAGAGGCTATTTCTGTGTACTCCTACTGAAGGAATAAAGAAATAAGAAAATAAAACAGGATGGTAAGAACTGCACCTAAATGAAGAATGTAGCTAGGGTGTAGCAAATATGTATTTCCTAGCCTCCTAGACTTAGAGATGACCTAGATATTTTTTGTAGGGTACAAAAGAGGACAGGGTTCTTGAACATTCAGTAGGAATGTGAGAAAATTTCAGCCCGTATGCCTTGCGTGACATGGTAACACCTGCTAACACTTTCTTACTCACACAATCATTAAAAGTTCAAGAGGTTCTGTTCTAATTGGCCACACAAGCCTTTGGCACAGAGGCCAGGAACAAAGCTAAACTTCTCTTAAAGGCAAACAAAGAAAATTAGCCATGTGATCCATGATCAAATTATAAAAAAATGCAGGAGGAAGGAGATACCTTTATTGGATCACTAAAAGAAACAAAAATGTTGCAAGCTTTCGAGATCAAAAGGTCTCTTCATCAGGCAGGCATTCAATTGAAAGGTCATGACATGGTGGTATTGTGCCAGTCGCTCTTCGTGGAAATGCATAATGGACCTCTTTGAAGTATTAATTTCCTTTTGTGACCAGACAAAGAGAATACAAAACTCCATATGCTCTCTATCAGATAGCAGGGTTTCAATTTAGTTACACACTAGGCATGCCAATTGTAGCCAAATCAAGTCAATTAAAATTTGTATGCCTGCCTGATGAAGAGACCTTTTGATCTCGAAAGTTAGCAACATTTTTGTTTCTTTTAGTGATCCAATAAAGGTATCGCCTTCCTCCTGCATCTTTTGCATTCTTTTAAAGGGTGATACTGCAGCTGGGGCCGTTGGCTGGTCATCCTATGTGGATATGTTATTATGGAAGGGTAAAATATATTGTAAAATTCTCAGGAGCTAAAATGATTTCATGAGAGATTTGTACTCCTTAATGAAGAAATGTGTGTGTTAGGCATCTTCCCTTTGGTCTGAAAATGATCACTAACCACACTAAGTGGTTTTCTTTTTCTGGAGTCTGTCATTTCAAACATTGGCAGCACAACGCTGAATCAGGAAGATGCCAGATGTCTCTCTTAAAGATTTTTTAAAATGTTTCGAGGAAGCAAGGATCATTTCCAACATAAACTTTGAAACTGTGTCAGTTTCGAAAGATTGACTGAAAGCTTTTTCACTAAAGCACATGGGTTTTCCCCCCAAAGAAGAAGGAAAAAGAGTCATAAATTTAAAAAAAAAACTTGGAGAAAAGCCAGGCACTTTGTGTATCTCCCGATGTTGACAAGTCTGGAAAACACACATTTGCACGCACACACTATCAGGCTGTTCCAAATGAACACATTTTAACTTCTTACCAGAATGGGATGAGTGGAGAGCCACAGCCTGTTTTCACAGGCTGTTCTTTGAAACCATTTAAAATACCATTTTGCTTCAAGAAGCCATCTTATAAGGAAAACCAAAATACTTTCTAGTTGGAGATTTCAACACCTACAGAAACATTTTGGGCTATAAACATGAAGCCAAGAATGATGAAGCTTTTATAAAATGGGCAAAATCCTATTCAATGTGCCATATTCATGACCCTAAACTACCCAGTTCATTTAATGGTGGCAGTTGTCAGATCTAATTTTTTTGTTAGTGAGCTTATTGCTCAACAATTCTTTAAGGGTGTAGGTCAATGGCGGCAACAGCTGCTTCTCCCCCGGCCGGTGGTGTGGGTTTGAGTCCATTATTATGTGTCCTGCACTCTTGGATGATTGAGAACAGATCTTGCCCCTCATCTTTATGACTATCTTTCAAGTATTTGAAAAGTGCTACCATATCCTTTTCAGTCTCTTTTTCTCAAGGCTAAACATGTCCAGTTCTTTCAGTCTTTTCTCATTGGGTTTGGGTTCAAGAATGCCAATGTTTATTTTTTATATTTATACTTAGATTTCTATCCCACTTCACCCAACACACAGTGTGACTCAAAGCGGCCTACAACATGAATAAATAATACAATTCACAATATGATATAATACAATTCAAAAATATGGTTACAATAAAGAGAAAAATACAAAATTATCACAGATAAACACACAAACATCACCACCCAACGTCCAGAAGAGAATCCCCTGACTCAAACGTCCATGACAGAG
Source organism: Bradypodion pumilum (assembly GCA_035047305.1). Lineage (NCBI taxonomy): Eukaryota > Metazoa > Chordata > Lepidosauria > Squamata > Chamaeleonidae > Bradypodion > Bradypodion pumilum. The sequence goes on from JAWDJD010000001.1 coordinate 99,662,511, forward strand.
CCAGAAAAAACTGACTTTGGTGAGAAGATAGTCTTCAGCCCACAACAAATCCAGTGGTTCAAACAACAGTGGCTTTTGAGGGTCCAGCCGAGGGGGAAAACGCACCTCAGCTGAGCTCCCACCTCCCGGGCCAGGGAGGGAGCTGATGGTGGTGTGACAGCTCCAACGGTGGTGGCTTTTGAAGGTCCCACTGAGGGGGGAAATGCACCTCAGCTGAGCTCCCACCTCCCGGGCCAGGGAGGGAGCCAACAGTGGTGTGATGGCTCCAACTACGGTGGCTTTTGAAGGTCCCGCCGAGGGGGGAAACGCACCTCAGCTGACCTCCAACCTCCTGGGCCAGCGAGGGAGCCAACGTTGGTGTGACAGCTCCAACAGTGGTGGCTTTTGAAGGTCCCACTGAGGGGAAAAACACACCTCAGCTGAGCTCCCACCTCCTGGGCCAGGAAGGGAGCTTTGCTTCATATTGCCCCTTAACCAGAAAGCTATGATCAATTTGTAACTTTCAGCAGCAAACAAGGAAGGCCAAACATGAGATGGATTGATTCCCTAAGACAGCGATTCCCAACCTGCAGCCTGCAGCACCATTTCATGTGGCCTCCCACTGCCTCCACCACACCAGGAAGTGCCATGTGGTGGAGGAAGGGCAAAATAGCTGTCCAGCCCCTGAAGCTGTCTGAGAGAGCGTGACCCGGCCCCCGGCTTAAAAATGTTGAGAACTCCTGCCCTAATGTAAGCTACAGACTATAATTTGCAGGAGTTGAGCAGAGCTGTTGAAGAAAGGGCATTTTGAAGATCTCTGATTTATAGCATTGCCATAAGTCAGAGATGACTTGCCAACACACAATAACAACAACAAAGTAGTGAGCTCACGTGTGTGTGTTAAAGGAATAAATAAAGGAACACAGTAAAAAAGTGTAGAATCTCTTAGAAGGAATAAACTTACCATTATAAAAAGTGAAGTTTCTGTCAGAATATGGCAATATAAGCAGTGGTTGGCTCAATAAAAAATACTACCACACTGTGGGTGTCGCCTACTTTGTTGGTGTGGCCTACTCTGTGGCATGGACATGTGACTGGGTGGGCGATTTAGTCATGCCTGCTCAGTGGTTGGATTCAAAAAAAATTACTACCTACTCTGTGGGAGTGATTTGGTGGACGTGGCCAGGGGGAAAGCCCTGCATTGCACCCAAATTAGGACTACTTTATTTCAAAATTTGGATGGGTGGGGCCAGCCAGAATTTCTGCTACTGGTTCTGGCAAACTGGTGCAAACCTGCTGAAGCCTACCACTGAATCTAAGGCCTCAAGGCCCCAGAGCAGTTAGAATTTATAGAAGTAAAATTTACATGCGAAAAAGGGAACTGAAAAGCATGTGAGCGTGAATTTGAGTCTCTTTTTCCAAAGCAGTAAATGCTTTTTGTTCCTCTGACACCCCTATATTAACTTCTTTACATTTACCCCTAAAATTCAGATCTGTACTGGTAAATAGCAAGTTGAGAGCAAAAGTGCATTGTACAACCTTTATTCCCAGAGACAAAATAATCTATTTGCAGGCGCACCCCCCAATAAAGGACTCAGACACTGGTAAAAGTGGATAACGGCATTGGGCCACATTTATTGATTCATGCCCTAGTCCGAATTATAAATTTCTATTGGTAATTGACCAATCATAATTCTTTAAGGCAAGCAGGCCGAAGTAACACTGGTAAGGTACCACCCAAAATTGCCAACGGCAATTGTTACAATGTATCTATTTGTATCAATTTGTTTGTTGACAACAAACAAATTGTTGACCGTAGTCAATATCTAACTAATGACCCCACCCTCTGACGCGTATCCGTGAAATCACGGGGTGATGCATGCTGTCTAGCTGTAGCCATCACCCCGTCGCCTGGTTCGTCGTTGACCGGACAACGTTTAACCAACTTATGCCAGTCTAGTGTTGTCCAGTCAATTGCGAACCTGCCGGATACCTGTGGGTCATAAATGTTTACCTTACCAGTGATACCCGCCACACGGGGAGGCTTCCCAAAAGGCTCACCGCCCCCCCCAAGACCGTCAGCTCGGTCGACAGGCCTGCTCGCCATTCCACTAACCAGAGGTCTATACCTCCCTGCGACAGATGGGCCCCATCCCCTGAGTAAAGCTCATAATTTTGTAGACTGACGCCGGGGAGGCTAATGACGCGTCCCCCGCCCTTGTCGAAAAGGAACCGGGCAATAGCCCCGTTCACGGCGCGTCGGCTCAGTCAAGAGCCTCGAGGCCGAGCGCCCCCCTGTAAGCGTACCGCGGTATCGTGTCCGACCAATTGTGGGATGTGGCAGGCCACACATGATGTGAGTAGGGCAGGTCACTGCAAACCGCAGGCCAGTGACCTGCCCCAAGCCATCGCCCCCAAGGTACATAACCAGGACATCGGGCGAGTCAGCATCCCTGATGTAGAAAAGGAATGGCAACAGTTCCCGCCATAACATGCCGCGCTTACCATACTACCTGAGACGTGCGGCTGCACCCAGTCCCAGTCGGGGTCCCCACTCTGTCGCCGCAGTGTAACACGCTGCCCTGTGCAGCGTAACGCGCTGCCCTGTGCACGTGGCTACGGCCCACCAGCCATACTGTCACCGGTGTAAAACGACACCCAGGGTCTGTCAAGGAAAAAAGGGGGGTGAGAAACAGTGCAGTGACTAAACTGGTACTCACGGTTGAAGAGGGCGAACACAAAACTGAAAACATTGTGATCCCCACCCTCCCGTGCGGCGTATTTCAGCCCCGGAGTACCCAAAAACAACTGCAGTAGAAGCCGCCCCTATCCTGAACGAATGGGTGCCGCAACGAGCCCCAGAGGGGCCAACACTGTCTAGTGCCTTCCCGGCACCCTCCAAATTGAAATTTAGTAAGAGAAGACCCACCTTGGTGACAGAAAAACGGGCCATGGTGCGTGCCACACAGTGCAAGGAAATCCTATAGGGCACCAACCGGACAGATGTCTGCCGAGGAACATCGTAGCAGTCTACTCCACTGCCTACGCCGTGCTGATACGTTTTAGAGGAGCGTATCCCACAACTGAGCCCAATATTGTTCACACAGACATCTTCGAGTTCCAGTGCCCTACGACTTGCATCCGCCTTATACAGCATCTCAAGCTCGCTGATGCGGAGCACTCCAAAAAAGGCCACCGTTGTAGCCGCTTGAAATGGGCTGCCTCATCTTATCAAAACAGAGGCCAGGCCAGCCCCGGGCCAATTGGGTAAAAAACCCCTGGGGAAATCGTGTGGCGGTCATCCGGGCAACGCCCACGCGCGCGCACCCACCCCTCCAAAACATGTCTCACACGGAAGTGAGTGGTGCTGTCCACGACTTGCATCCGCCTTATACAGCATCTCAAGCTCGCCGATGCGGAGCACTCCAAAAAAGGCCACCGTTGTAGCCGCATGAAATGGGCTGCCTCATCTTATCAAAACAGAGGCCAGGCCAGCCCCGGGCCAATTGGGTAAAAAACCCCTGGGGAAATCGGGTGGCGGTCGTCCGGGCAACGCCCACGCGTGCGCACCCCCTCCAAAACATGTCTCACACGGAAGTCAGCGGTGCTGTCCACGTGACCTCCCACTTTGGCCATAAAAACCAACGCTGACAGCTTAGATGCTATGGTGCGAGGTGCAAGGCCCTGGGCATGCAGGTAAACCATGAACCGCAGAACATGGGTTACCGGGATCGGCCAGGTTCCTGGCATTTGAAATTGGGTACAGAATGCTCTGAAAGAATTAAATGCGTGGTGATATGCCTTACGCGTGCGTGGCGCTAGTGACAGGCCAATCGCCCGGTTCACCTCTCCTTGCCAATGTTCCATATCTCGTCCGGGGGTGGCGAGGGAAATTCCTCCGCATCCGGGGCCAAGGCACGGAACCGGGAGATCTGCAGGCGGGACAAAGCGTCAGCAATATCATTAGTAACCCCTGGGACATGCCTGGCCCTGAAAAGAACGTTGAGGCGCAGGCTGCGCAACGCAAACTGGCACACTAGGTCCATAACCCTGGGCGATTTAGAGGTCTGTGCATTGACAATGTGGACAACAGCCGCATTGTGACACCAAAATGGACAACCGAGTTGGCCCACTCCTCGCCCCATAGCATCAAAGCACCCAGGATAGGGAAAATTCCAGATACGGACCAGCACGTCTGCCCTGATACCCCGGGTAAGTCTGACCCTATGGTGGGGCCTGGATAATCCTGCCATGGCGTCGCGCAAGCGCCGAGCAAATGCCCTGCCCGGTGCGACGACCCTGCCAGCGAAATTGAGGTGACCATGTAGCACCAGCAGTTCCCTCAGTGATGCCATGCGCTTGGCCAGCAAGTCCGAGATAAGGGCCACTAGCTTTGACACCTTATCCCGCTGCAACCTAGAAGCCTGCGCTACCGTGTCAATCTCCACCCCCAGGAATACTAGCTGTGTAGGAGGGCCCTCGGTCTTTTCGGGCGCTAAAGGGACACCAAGTTCCTCCATTAGCGTCTGAAATGTGTTGAGGAGACGTGTGAACGTGTCCCAGCCCCGTTCAGCCCCGAATAAAATCATCCAGGGAATGGGCTACAGACCGGGACCCTGATCTGCGAACAAAAGCCCACTCTAGGAAGGTGGAGAAACGCTCGAATGCCAAGCCCGAATTGGAAGAGCCAAAAGGCATGGCATCATTGAAATAATATGCTCCCCGGAACGGGGGCACAGGGACAGGGCCAACGACCCTGCCCGCATAGACCTCCTTATCATTGCTGGCAGCAGCCACCTCCTCCCTCCACCTGAGGGATAAAGATTGGGGGCATCCTGAGGGGACCTATCACCCATGCAAGGGATACGTAACCCCTGCCTAAAACCCTGAAGGAGATATCCGCATCCTCTCCCTTCGGGTACAATGTGAGCCAGCGCTCCAACATGTCCACATTAATTGGGGAGGGAGCCCTTCGGTGAACTAGATCCATCTGCGGCAGTCTTGCCCGCCCCCTGTCCACCCCTCCCTCTGCCCCGCATCCCTCCAGGCCTGGGACAGGCAGAGGCCGCATGGGGGCCAGCACACTAATGTCTGTATTTGCCATTCTTCCTATTGCAGGAACCATTGGACGAGAAAGTCCAGCGCAGCAGGCGGGCTGGAACCCCCTGCCCCGCCCCCTGGCAGTGGACCTGTGCTGGGGCCGCCCGCTGGACCGCATGTCCACCATGGTATCTCTCCCCGGGCGCGGGGCGCGTGGGTGTCATGTACAAAAGCCACAGCCTCTGGCATGGCTCATCCCACCTAATCTCAGGGTGCCGGGGAATCCGCATATGGAATTACACGTCATAAGCCAACCACGATGGGCCCGGAAAGTCAACCATCGCCCGGTAGATGTTGTCCAAATACTGGACCATCGGAATTGCCAAAACCGGCCGGGCCCTAAGGTACACCGCCATGTATATGAGGTAGGCTGGCAACCAGTCGGCCCACGTACGTGGTGGCTCGCGACGACGTGCCTGCTCCTTATCCTTCTCATCCTGCCCCCCCCTACTCCTTGGTGGGCCCTCTGTTGAGGAGTGAGAAGATATCCACGTACTCCCCCCGCCAGATCTTCTCTTTGGTGGTCTGTGCCAAATGGTCACCCAGCGGTAAGGAATACCCCGCCGTCAGCAAGGCCGACACAGGCACAGCAGGAACTGCTGGCATCTGAAAGGGGGCCTGTACCAACCCAGCCACCGCCAAAACATTCCCCACAGGGTAGAAAACACCCCCCACCACAGGGCCCTGGGTGGTAGTTGTCGTCACCAGGTGGGGCGCCAGCGGCTGGACCGCCGCCCCACCCGCGCGAGGCCAAGGCCATTGGAAACCCCCCCAATGTGGCCACGTGTGTAGGTGCACTAGCTTGGACCGCATATTCACATGCTGCACCCCCGTAGGCCGCCCCCACCGGGGGTTCCGGCCCACTGGGGGCGTCGGAGCTCACAACCGCCGTCGAGCTCGTCGATGGGGCCTGACCCGCACCGGTCTCTTGAATGGGGAGCTGCGAGGCAGTGGCCTAGGTCGTGCCACGCGCCTCAAGCAGCTCGACCCGTCCCGTCGCCTGCCGCTGCCCAGCAGACGACGCGTCGAAATGAACCCCAAAGGGAGCCCAAGAGTGGCTAGCCCGGTCCAGGGATGCCTCGAGGGCCGCAACGCGGGCCAATAAGGCTTCCACGCTGACATGGGGCAAAGGGCCAGCCGGCCCGCCTACTACAGGCATGGGTACAGGTCCCTACACCCCGGGGCCCGAATAGGGCCACAACCCCACACCCGGGCCCGTTAGGGCCAATGTAGCAACCTGCCAGGGAAGAGGACCGGACCACCCCCCAAGGCTGGAAGGCCTCGGAGCGAGCTGCGCTCCTATAAAGGAAGGCCCAGCAGAATGGGCAACACCAGGAGAGGTGTCCACCGCTTGCGGGCCGAGGGCCGCAGCCCCTACTGGCCCCGTGTGTGGGCCCCCATTCTCTGGCCAGGGAATAGACTCCATTCCACCGGTCCCGGTGGGTGCAGGCAAAGGCGGCTGCTGGGGAGGCGCAGCCGCGGTCCTCCGACCCTGATTGCGCCTCCGAACCGCACGAGCCGCATTCGCAGCCGCCTTCTTCTTCGCGGGCCTCTCAGCCAATCGATGGGAAGCCGAAAACGAGAGAATTCAGCGGCCAAAAGGCTTCCCGGTAAAAGTAAAAGCGACGGAGGTAAGAGGGGAAAAACTTCTCCGCTCCGTCGCTTCGCAAAATGGCAGCTCGGCTGCCTCATGGCCACCCCTTTTATAAGGGAGCTGGCCACGCCCCCTAACTACCCAGATGCCTTCGTCCGATGGGGGGGCCCGCAAAGAGCGTGGCTGCCATTTTGGCGCCGCGCTTGCATTGTCTTATAGCATATGACATGTTCATAGCACCTTATCAAAGTAAAGTCTGGATCTTTAGCCACTGAAAGTATCTAACTCTAGTCTATAGCTTACTCATCCTGTTCCATTGTTTTAGTGTAAGAGACCAAAGACAACAGGACAGCCGAAGGGTTGGCTTAACACAGGTTTATTGCATGATGATCCGGTGGAGCATGAGGTAATAGCGGTGACACATCTCAATATATACAGTAGCCCTATACATTTGAATCTTGTAGCACGGTAGCTCATTGGCTGCTACCGGCATGGCCTCGCCCAGGCACGCCTCTCTTTCCTGCTGCTGAATGCAGATCTTTCTTCTGCTGCTGAATGCAGATCTTTTTCCTGCTGCTGAATGCGGATCTTTCTTCTGCTGCTGAATGCAGATCTTTTTCCTGCTGCTGAATGCAGGGAAGGTTTTCCCGCGGCTGTCCGTGATTGAGCAATGTGAACCATGTGAGACTGAACGCTCGCAGCTGCCCTCTATGGGCTGCCTGCTCGCGTTCCTTTACAGCTGAGATACCTTGTATTTGGAGTGGTTACATTCTTGCCTTTACAGTACAATGAACATGCAAACATACATACATAACAATTGTCTTCCAGCTTGGCCAAAGCCTTGTTACCACAGCAAACATCTATCTGTCTTTTTGCTCTTTCCCTCATGTATATCTCCAGGCTGGGAGAAATCCTTAGCCCTTTTGCCATCAGGAAACAGCCTCTAAGGAGGTGACAGGTAGCTGGGTCGGGGCAATAATTAATGCCTCATTTTGGGAGGGGGTGGTTCCTGCACCGCTAAAACATGCTTTGGTGTGCCCCCCTTCCTTGACCCAGCTGTCCTTTCTAATTATAGACCAGTCTCCAACCTCCCCTTTTTGAGGAAGGTAATGGAGAGGGCGGTGGCGCATCAGCTGCAGGGGGTTCTGGATGAAGCGGATTATCTGGACCCCTTTCAGTCGGGATTTAGGCCCGGTCACAGTACTGAGCCTTCTGGGATGGCTCAAAGGGTTGAGGATCCAGGGCACTGTGTTGTCCTGGTTTTCCTCATTCCCGGAGGGCCGGACCCAGTCGGTGTGGTTGGAGAGTGAGAGGTCCAGCCCTAGGCATCTCCAATATGGGGTTCCTTAAGGCTCGGTGCTTTCTCCTCTCCTATTTAACATTTACATGAAGCCGTTGGGTGAGACCATCCGTTCCCATGGGGTACGGTACCACCAGTACGCAGATGACACTCAGTTGTACATCTTGGCCTGTGGGGATCCAAGTATTGCTGTCAATGTCCTGTCCGAGTGCCTTGAGGCTGTGGGAGTCTGGATGGGGGCCAATGGGTTACAGCTGAATCCAAGCAAGACTGAGTGGCTGTGGGTTCGGGGTCCCACATTATCCCGGGAGCTGCCATCCTTGGTCTTGGATGTGGCAACCTTGCCCCAGACAGACCCAGTGCACAACTTGGGGGTTCTCCTGGACGCGTGTCTGCTGCTTGAAGAACAGGTGGTGGCCGTGGCTGGGAGGGCCTTTGCACAATTACGTGTAATTCGCCAGTTGCGCCCGCTCTTGGATAGGGATTCCTTGCTCATGGACACACATGCCCTGGTTACCTCCAGACTTGATTATTGTAATGCGCTCTACATGGGGCTGCCCTTGACGACCATTTGGAGGCTACAGCTGGTACAGAATGTGGCGGCCCGAGTAGTGATGAGGTGTGGGTGCTATGTCTGTGCCTTGCCTCTGCTTTGGAAGCTGCACTGGTTACCAGTTTTCTCCGGGTGCAATTCAAGGTGCTGGTAATAACCTTTAAAGCCCTTCATGGTAGTGGGCCAGGTTACCTGAGAGACCGCATCGCCCCAAGGGAGTCAGCCCATCCCACCAGGGCGGACCGGAGGGGCTCCCTCAGTGTTCCTTCGACTAGAGGGGCCCGCCTCTGTAGCACAAGGATGAGGGCCTTCTCCGTGTCCGCCCCAACATTGTGGAACCTCCTGCCGGCAAACCTGTGGCTGCAGACTGAATTGCTGCCCTTTAGGAAAGGGCTGAAAACCTGGCTGGCAAGGCAAGTATGGGGGCCCCGACGGGGTGATGACTACCGCCTGTTGGCTCTGCTAGAAGCAGTGGTATTTTTATTGTTGGGTGGGAAGGGAGGGTCTTTTAACTGTGAGAGGATCATGTTTTGTTTTTATGGAAATTTTAAAAGGGATTTTACAGTTTTTAAAGGGGATTTTACAGTTTTTAGGTGTAATTGTGCACCCTGAGTTGCCCTAGGGCAAGAGGGCGGGATATAAATCCAATTAAATAAATAAAAAATAAATAAATAAATGTACTGTTTATGAAATAGATAAAAGAGTTCCCCAATCTTGTTATATTGGAGGGCCATTCCACAGGTTGTTAATCCAGTCCACAGGTCTTTTGTCCATTGTACCTTGTATCAAGGTGTGCTATAATGCACATATAAATTGTTAAATAACTACAGGTGGTTTATACAAAGTAGTTCTTGGAATGGTTTATTATATCCAGCTCTCCAGCTGAGCAAGGTCACTATAGAAAAATATTTTGCCAGCTGAACTTTCTTTGTCTTGCAATGTGCAAAAAGGAGAAGGTATGTAAATATGAAGATGGAGTTAGTGAGTCATATAGCACACCCTTTCAGGAATTACAAGGTTGTGATGTCTACGGGACACAACAAGCACTTTTTCTAGCTACAATCTTGTAGCATTCCAGGATCCTGGAGTTGCAGAGTACTAGTACAACAAGGCTATTATTATAGACTCTTATTACTCTAAGCCCATGATGGTGAACCCTGACACTCCAGGTGTTCTTGGACTTCAATTCCCAGAAGCCCAAGTCAGCACTCCTGCTGATCAGGGGTAAAGGGAACTGAAGTTCAATAACAGCTGGAGTGCCAAGGTTTGCCATCATTGCTCTAAGCCAACCTTTCCAACCTGTTTTGAATTGTGATCCCCTTTTATAATAGTCGAGTAACCTGCAATCCCCAGCTATATTTGCATTAAAGGGCTTTTAATGCAGGAAAAAACACATTAAAATAGGTTTGTTTTATGCCTACTGAGGTTGTTTTACTTCACACCATGGTGGTTTCCATCTAAGCTGTCACTTGCTCCCACCTCACAAAACCTTCTTTGTTAGCACAGTGACCCCAAGAAAACACTTTGTAATCCCTTTGAGGATCACAACCTACAGGTATGCAGCCCCTTCTTTAAGCACCGAAGAATGGAAGAATGATAGTTAAAACAAAGGATGTTATTGTTAAAACAGTGGATTACATGATTCCTCGTTACATCAGCATATTCTAATTCAATAAAAATTCCTATTGAAAAAAATTATTTGTGGCTCTCCAGAGTGCTAGAACGTGCAGGTATTTTAAAAATATTGTTTTTAGTTGATAAAGGACAAATGAGAGTATAAATAATGGGTGGAAAAGATAGTCAGGGAAAAGAAGTATGAAGGCATCAGAACTCCACATTAGATGCATTAGAAAACAACACTAGAGACATGTAGCAGAGCAGCAGAAGAGGAGGAAGACATGGACACGCATGCACGCACCATAGATTCATGCTGCTGTGGCTGGGTAAGCATAATTAGAATAAATTCCTTTGTGTGTTTATTTTATATGCTTAAGAATTAAAGTGATTCTGCCTTTTACTTTTAAGAACATTGATTTTTAAGAAAAACTTTTACTTTATATATTCTTACCTTTAAGAACTTAGATATTTTAGAGATACATTTTCTGCTTTTTTAAATGTGCCTGGGTGGAATATTTGGTTAAGCCCAGTTGGTGGAGAAATCCTAGGAAGGGGCTGAGATTCAAGATTTGAGTTAGAAACAGAAGGAAAGGAAATTGCTGCTGTTCCCATGGAATAGAATAATGCTCCACAGGGTGACTTCAATTACCAGAAGCCTAAATCAGTACATTGCTTGATCAGTGCTGTGGGGAATTGATTTAGGTTTCTGGGAATTGAAGTCCAAAAACCAAAGGTTGGGAAACATTGTCTTAGGGTTTAGGTAGTGGAATTCTAATATATTTAAAATATTTCCAGGAGGAGCACTGGAAGTGTGGATCTACATCAGGGATTGTCAACCTGCGGCCTGTGGGCTGAATATGGCCTACGGCACCATTTCATGTGGCCCCCACCGCCTCCAATACACCAGGAAGTGCCATGTGGTGGAAGAAGGGCAAAATGGCCATCAGGCCCCCAAAGCTGTCTGATAGAGCATGACCTGGCCCCAGGCTTTAAAAGGTTGAGAACTACTGATCTACATAGTGATCTTTAGTATTTTTATTTTTAGTTTAGCTTAGTTTTGTTTTTTGAGATTGTATACATGGAATTGATTCCTTTGTGTTGTGGATGTCCTGAGCAGGCCGGACTGGTGGTTCCCTCCCGGCTGTAAATGCTGCCATAAAATGCATCCAAGGCTGTTGTAAATGTGTTTACAACAGCCACCGGCATATTTACAACTATCATAAATGCATCCACTTTCACTTCCGGTGGCGGTGGCACAGGCCACAGGAAATGGTGTGGCCCACAGGCTGTAGGTTGAGAACCACTGCTGTAAGCGCTTATATTTTGGCATTGTAAGTTAAACATATTTTTGCATTTTATTATACTTTTTATATATTTAGTTCTTGGTCCTGACATTTTATGATGACTTCACAAGAATGGATACCTCTTATATTGTTCTTATTTAAGTATTATCTGCATGAAATAATAAACTACCTTTCAGTATATTTTTTAATTCTTAAACCAGTCATCAGGGCAACAAACAGATTGTTAAATTATTTGAATCCCACCACTGACTGTACCCTATGATTAGCTTTTGAGCAAGGGTGACCAATGAACACAAGAATACAAGAAGTATTCATTGATGCCACCTTCTTCTACTTTTTAAAGCTTTCCAAGTTGGTGGCCATCTCTGGGCCTTCAGGTTGTACTTGCAATAGTTCTTGACTTATTCAGTAGCCCCATTCAAATATTCGTACATAGGGCTAAATTGGTTGTAGGTGCACCTCTATCTCATTTACCAAAGTTCCCATTCACTAGATACTAATCCTTTGATCAGTAGTTAGAGGGCTGCTGAGAATAGATAGCCATATTACAACGTACCAGGGCAGAATACTACACAAGCAATTTAAAATGGCTTAAAATGTACAAAACAAGTAAAGCAATTACAAGCCTTTTAAAACTTGACACGTATAAAAGATATTTAAAAACTCCACATATATACTTACAGTTTACCATGTATGGGATTGCTGCATGTCATATTAAATAGGTAGGTGAACTGGTTTCTTTCAAACCTTTTAAACCATGAATCCCATAAATACTGATAATTGACTCTCTTGGCTGGGACTTATTAGAACTGGTGAGTGCTTAATTGCAAAGCCTTGTCTTGCACTCAGCAGTACTGTATATGATTGGCTGAATTTAGCTCAGTGGGATATACTTCCTACTGCATGGCCATATTTAGGATTGTGTTGTTGGGGTGTGTGTGAGAATGGAGAAAATACTACACTTGGAAAGAAGAGATTTTCATAAAATTATTCATAAATAGTTCAATTTCAAGTATTCCCTAAAGCAAAACAAATGAGCTCCAGATAGTATGAAAAAGTGGCCAGAATGTAGAAACAAAATGTGGAACCATTATGTGGTTAGGGAACAACAGGAACATAACAGGAATTGTCCAATCATTCTGTATTCTCTTTGTTAAGATGTCCGTTGCACTTCTTGTCACATAACTAGTTGTGATGGGTACCCAGAAAAGTGAAGGACTTTGTGTGATTCCCAATGCATGCATGCAAGAAAGATCCCAGCATGATTTTTTGCTTTTCTGCAGTATCTATCAAACTGTCTTGCCAGAAAATTGTCACAACTGTGCTAATCACCATAACATATATTTCCCAAGCTTCCTGAAAGAGTCATTTTAGACACATAGATGACCATCCTGTAGCAGCTTCTCTCTAAATGTGCTCCTCATATACTTCTCCTAATTTAAAGTTGATAACTGGACGTCTTGGGTGACTCAACTTTAGGATAGCATCTAATTACTGTCCAGGTAGTCATATCACCCATGTAGCCTGAACAGGGGAACACTCAAAACCCTGACAAGGCCTGTAAGAAAAAAAAAGTCACCACCACAAAGCATTCTGGTTTTGTTTTTTTTAATCATGAACACATGCAACTCCAATAAGAAGTTGGGTGAATTTAAACATTATGCGCCATTGAAAACATTGCAGCACCATTGAAACAATGGGAGAGATGTCACCAGAAATGGTAGATTAATTAAGGAGTTCCTGCCTTGCTTTTGAGTTGCATACAACTTTGCTTCATGACTTGTGAGATGTGTCCAACCCAAAATCAAAGCAGGCCATCTATACTTTGTTGCAGTCTGCCACTGTTGGTGATGACAGCTCCTACTGTGGTGGCAAAGCCATGCAACAGAATACTGACCATAGGCTTAAGGTTTGCATAGTTTCCCACAGCTAATTGTAGCTAACAGACAAGACGATGGAGTGCATTTCTCTTGTACAACTGGATGTGTGACTAGCATGCTCTCTACTACCACATCAATAAGCTGGAATTAAACATAATATGTTATGCAAACATATGAAACCACAAACCTTATTCTTAATTGCAGTATTTTGATATGGAGGTAATAGAGGACATATTGGGTACCAAGGAGTTCTAAGTATTTAGTTTCTTTGGCACATTGAACATATTTAAAAAATATCTGGGAGGGTAAACTGGGTTCTTGCCCATAAATTTACTATTGCCCATAAATTCTTTCATGATAGCACTTCAAGGATGAGATACAAAGCTCACAGTGGTTCGATGTTTCAAATAACTGCTTCTGATAACAATAATAATGGTTATAATGTTTTTTGTGGGGTGGGCACTTTGTGGCTTCGGGGTACATTGCGACACACTTTGGTCATCATGGCCTAAATAAAATTGAACCATTCTCTAGTTTGGTTTCCTTTTTGTTTAAATAAATACACTTGGAAAGAGAGACTTCTGGGACTTCTTAGATTACAGGAGTAGTATTTAAACGTATCACCAAGAAAATATGGAATGTTTTATCTCTGAAACAACATTATGTGGCATTCTCATTGTGAAAGTTTTACTTCCTTTGATAGACCTCTCCCCCCCACCCAGAGATCAAAGTTACATAAAAGCATCTCTGTTTTTCTGTGGAGCAATGGACACACCCAGTGTTAATCACATATGTATTCCCTATGGATACATCAAACATTTTATGTATGACCTGTTGTGCAGAAATAGGAAATTCTAATAAAGCTGAATATTCACCACAGCAAAAACCAGCACTTACTGTGAGATCCTTGAGCTTTGTTCTATAAAAGCAATCCATTGATCAAACAGAAGTTCCAAAGGATCTAAACAGGGGAAAATCATTAGACACTGGTACAAGCTAAAATCAGGATCTGTTAGTTTACAGGTTGCCAGGTCCCCAGTATTCCATTGCAGGCGCACCCCCCCAATAACGGACACAGACAACATTGAAAGTGGATAACAGCAAAGGGCCACATTTATTGATTCAATGCCCTAGTCCGAATTATAAATTTGTATTGGTAAAACGACCAATCATAATTCCTAAGGCAAGCAGGCCGAAGTAACACTGGTAAGGTACCACCCCAAAATTGCCAACGGCAATTGGTTACAATGTATCAAATTGTATCAATTTGTTTGTTAACAACAAACAAATTGTTGACCGTAGTCAATAACTAACTCATGACCCCACCCTCTGACGCGTATCCGTGAAATCACAGGGGTGATGCATGCTGGTTAGCAATCATCATCACCCCATCGCCTGATTCGTCGTTGACCGGACAACGTTTAACTACTTTATTCCTGTCTAGTGTTGTCCAGTCAATTGCGAACCTGCCGGATACTTGTGGGTCATACTGTTTACCTTACCAGTGCTACCCGCCCATGTGACCAAAGTCAACAGTAGGAACGAAGAAAGACCCCTATATCAAACCATAGCAACAGTGTGGGATGGGCAAAAAAGCCAGGACCCGAAGCCAATGTGGGTCCCAACCAAAAATTCCCACCCGGCCCCGAAGCGACCATAATCACACTGTTAACTAGGGAGGGGGTGGAGGGGAAAAACTTCTCCGCTCCGTCGCTGAGGCAAAATGGCAGCGCGGCTGCCTCGTGGCCACCCCTTTTATAAGGGAGCTGGCCACGCCCCTAACTACCCGGATTCTCTGTCCTGTGGGGGGGGGGGGCCCGCAAAGGGCGCGGCGGCCATTTTGGCGCCGCGCTTGCATTGCAGGCGCACCCCCCCAATAACGGACACAGACAACATTGAAAGTGGATAACAGCAAAGGGCCACATTTATTGATTCAATGCCCTAGTCCGAATTATAAATTTGTATTGGTAAAACGACCAATCATAATTCCTAAGGCAAGCAGGCCGAAGTAACACTGGTAAGGTACCACCCCAAAATTGCCAACGGCAATTGGTTACAATGTATCAAATTGTATCAATTTGTTTGTTAACAACAAACAAATTGTTGACCGTAGTCAATAACTAACTCATGACCCCACCCTCTGACGCGTATCCGTGAAATCACAGGGGTGATGCATGCTGGTTAGCAATCATCATCACCCCATCGCCTGATTCGTCGTTGACCGGACAACGTTTAACTACTTTATTCCTGTCTAGTGTTGTCCAGTCAATTGCGAACCTGCCGGATACTTGTGGGTCATACTGTTTACCTTACCAGTGCTACCCGCCACACGGAGGGGCTTCACAGAAGACCTGACGCCCCCCCCAGACCGTCAGCTCGGTCAACAGGCCTGCTCGCCAGTCACCCAACAGGAGGTCCATACCTCCTCGCGACAGATGGACCCCATCCCCTGCATACAAGTCACAATTTTGTAGACTAATATCGGGGTGATGACTAACCCGTCCCCAAGCCCTGGTGGTGAGAAACCGCGCCACTGCCTTATTGACCGCGCGCCGAGCTCGGTCAAGGGCCAGGAGGTTAACGCCCCCTCTGTAAGAGTGGCGCGGAACAATGTCCGACCAAACCAGGGCTGTGGCAGGCCAGACATAATGCAAGTAGGCGAGGTCCTCGCAAATCGCATGCTTGAGCGATAAGCCGGTGACCTGGCCCAAATCATTGCCCCCCAAGTGGATGATTAGAATGTCAGGCGGGTCAGCCCCCAGGCCAGAAAAAAGGAAAGGCCGCAGCTCCCGCCATAACATCCCAGGCTTACCGTGCCATGAGAGACTGGCGTGGTCACCCAGTCCCAGTCGGGGTCCCCACTCTGTCGCCGCAGCGTAACGCGCTGCCCTGAGCACATAGCTGTGGCCCACCAGCCATACTGTCACCGGTGTAATACGACACCCAGGGTCTGTAAGAAAATTGAGAAAAAGGAAGGTCAGGTGACTGGATTGGTACTCATGGCGGGAGTGGGCGCACATAAAACTGAAAACATTGTGAGCCCCACCTCCCCCTGCTACGTATGTCAGCCCCAGAGTACCCAAAAGCAGCCGCTGTAGAGGCTGCGCCAATACGGAACGAATGTGTGCCAGAACGGGCACCCGGTAGTCCCACCCTGGTGAGGGCTCTGGCAGTCACCTTCCAAAACTGAAATTTAGTAAGGGGAGACCCATCTTGGTGACAGAAAAACGGGCCGTGGTGCATGCCACGCAGTGCCAGGTATTCCTGTAGGGCACCAACCGGACAGATGTCTGCCAAAGAACCCCGTAGCAGTCTTACTCCACTGCCTACGCCATGCTGATCTGTTTTAGAGGAGCGAATCCTCAACTGGGCCCAGTCTTTGGCAACATATACATCTCCGCGTTCCAGTGCCCTACCACTTGCATCCGCCTTAGACAGCATCACGAGTTCGCTGATGCGGAGCGCTCCAAAAAATGCCACCGTTGTGGCTGCATGCGATTGGGCTGCCTCATAATGATCAAAACAGAGGCCTGGCCAGCCCCGGGCCAACTGGGTAAGAACCCCTGGGGAAATAGGGTGCCGGTCGTCCGGGCAACGCCCGCGCTCGCGCACCCACCCCTCCAAAACGTGTCTCACACGGAAGTCAGAGGTGGTATCCACATGACCCCCTACTTTGGCCATAAAAGCCAACGCCTAGAGCTTGGATGCTATGGTGCGAGGTGCAAGGCCCTGTGCATGCAGGTGAACCATGAACCGCAGAACATGGTCCACCGGGATGGGCCAGGTCTCTGGCCATTGAAATCGAGTAGCAAAAGCCCTATACAAATTGAATGCCTGTTGATACGCCTTACGCGTGCGTGGCGCTAGTGACAGGCCAATCGCCCGGTTCACCTCTCCTTGCCAATAGTCCACATCTCGTCCGGGAGTGGCGAGGGAAATTCCTCCGCATCCGGGGCCAAGGCGCGGAACCGGGAGATCTGCAGGCGGGACAAAGCGTCAGCAATATCGTTATTAACCCCTGGGACATGCCTGGCCCTGAACAAGACGTTGAGGCGCAGGCAGCGCAGCACAAAATGGCGCACTAGATCCATGACCCTGGGCGATTTAGAAGTCTGTGCATTGACAATGTGCACCACGGCAGCATTGTCGCACCAGAAATGCACCACCGAATTAGCCCACTGTGCGCCCCATAGCATCAAAGCCCCCAGAATGGGAAAAAATTCCAGGTATGTGAGATCCCGCAGGCGACCTGTGCCTGCCCATGCCGGTGGCCACCCACCATAGGCCCACTTCCCATTGAAGTACATCCCATAACCCAGGGATCCTGAGGCATCAGACTGGATCTGGAAATTGGGGGATGCCAGGAGGTCAGACCTCCAAAATGAGACCCCATTAAACTCCCTCAGGAATTGCAACCAGACAAACATGTCTGCCCTGATACCCCGGGTAAGCCTGACTCTGTGGTGGGGCCTGGATAACCCTGCCATGGCGTCGCATAAGCGCCGGGCGAAAGCCCTGCCCGGTGCGACCACCCTGCAGGCAAAATTGAGGTGCCCATGTAGCACCTGCAGTTCCCTCAGGGATGCCTTACGCTTGGCCAGCAATTCCGAGATAAGGGTCACTATCCTGGACACCTTATCACCCGGTAACCTAGAAGCCTGTACTACTGTATCAATCTCAACCCCCAGGAATACTAGTTTGGTCGACGGGCCCTCGGTCTTTTCGGGCGCTAAAGGGACACCCAGTTCCTGCATTAGCGTCTGAAATGTATTGAGGAGACGTGCACACGTGTCCCAGCCCCGTTCACCCCCGAATAAAAAGTCATCCAGGTAATGGGCTACAGACCGGGACCCTGACCTGCGGACGAAAGCCCACTCCAGGAAGGTACTAAAACGCTCGAAAGCCGAGCATGATATGGAGCAGCCAAAAGGCATGGCCTTATCAAAATAATACTCCCCTTTAAATTTAAAACCCAGCAATTCAAAGTCGCCCGGGTGCACCGGCAAGAGGCGAAAAGCTGACTTAATGTCGCACTTGGCCAGCAAGGCACCCGGGCCACACGAGCGCACCATGCGCATCGCATGGTCGAACGATGTATACCTGACCGAACAAAGGTCATCAGGTATCGCATCGTTAACCGATCGGCCGGCTGGGTAGGACAAATGATGAATAAGGCGAAACTCACCTAGGGACTTTTTAGGAACCAAACCCAATGGTGAAACCTTCAGGTTGGGAAAAGGGGGTACGGGAAAAGGTCCGGCGACCCTGCCCGCGTCTAACTCCTTTTTAATGCTGGCCTCGGCTACCTCCTCCCTTCCTCTGAGGGATAAAAGGTTGGGAGCATCCTGAGGGAATCTATCACCCATAAAAGGGATACGAAATCCCTGCTTAAAACCTTGGAGAAGGTACTCCCTGTCCTCTCCCCTTGGGTACGATGCGAGCCAGCGCTCCAGCATGTCCACCTTAATTGGGGAGGGGGCCTTTCGGAGAACTAGTTCCATCCGTGGCAGGCTTGCCAGCCCACTGTCCACCCTTCCCTCTGCCTCGCACCCCCCCAGGCTTGGGACAAGCAGAGGCTGCATGGGGACCAGAACATGTGGGACACTCGTGCTTATATCTGCAGTTCTTCCGACTGCAGGAACCATTGGACGAGAAAGTCCAGCACAGCAGGCGGGCTGGAACCCCCTGCCCCGCCATTTGGCGGGTAACCTGCGCTGGAGCTGCTCGCTGGACCGCATGCCCACAATGGTATCTATCCCCCGGGGCAGGACGTGTGGGCGTCATATACAAGAGCCACAGTCTCTGGCACGGCTCATCCCATCTCATCTCGGGGTGCAGGGGAATCCTCATACGGAATTCCTCATCATATGCTAGCCATGAGGGGCCCGGGAAATCCACCATTGCCCTGTATATGTTGTCCAAATATTGGACCATGGGAATAGCTAGATCCGGCCGCGCCCTCAAATACACCGCCATGTATATCAAATAAGCGGGGAGCCAGTTAGCCCAGGTACGCGGCGGCTTACGGCGGCGTGCCTGCTCCTTGTCCTTCTCATCCTGACCCTCCCTTTCTTCCTTAGTGGGCTCCCTGTTCAGGAGTGAGAAGATATCCACGTACTCCCCTCGCCATATCTTTTCTCTGGTAGCCTGCGCCAAGTGATCACCCAATGGCAGGGAATACCCTGCTGTCGGCAAAGCCGAAAAGGGGATAGCTGGCCTACCCAAAGGGACATGAGTTAACCCTGCCACCCCAAGTACGTTCCCAGCAGTGTAAGAACCAATGCCCACCCCAGCGGGCATGGTGGCAGTAGTTGTTGCCGGGTGGGTCGCCAGCGGCGTAGCCCCCGCACCACCCGCGCGAGGCCAAGGCCACTGAAAGGTCCCCCCTATATTGGGAATGTGTGTGGATGTACTCGTTTGCACCATATACTCACACGCTGCACCCCCGCGGGCCGCCCCCAACGGGGGTTCTGGCCCACTGGGGGCGTCGGAGCTCGCGACCGATGTAGAGCTCATCACCGGGGCTTGACCCGCGCCAGGTTGCTGGCTGGGGAGCTGCGAGGCAGTGGCCGGAGCCGCGCCACCCGCCTGCAGCAGCTCAACCCTCCCCGCCGGCCGTTGTCCTGCTGCCGATAGCGCCTCCAAAGGTACCCCGAAAGGGGCACCTGCCTGACTGGCACGAGCCAAAGACTCCTCTAAGGCCGCAATACGGGCCAGTAAGGTGTCCACAGTAACCATGGGCAAAGAGCCGGCCGGCCCACCTGATCCTTGCATGGGGACAGTTCCCTGCACCCCATGGCCCAGATATGGCCATTGGCCAGGGCCAAAGCCCGGTAGGGCTGGTGAGGAAACCTGCCAAGGCAGGGCACCGGGCCACCCCCCGAGGCTAGAGGGCCCCGGGAGAGGCTGCGGCCCAGAAGTAGTCGGCCCAACGGGTTGGGCGGAAGGAGGAGCGGTGTCCACCGCTCGCGGGCCGCGGGCCGGAGCGCCCTCCGCGCCCGCACTCTGAACGGGCCAAGGTGTGATAGACTCCAAGCCACTAGCCCCGGCCGGGGATGGCAAAGGTGGCTGTTGAGGAGGCGGCACCACGGTCCTCCGACCTGGGTTGCGCCTCCTAACAGCCCGAGCTGAATTCGCAGCAGCCTTCTTTTTGGAAGGCATCTCGAGCAAAAAGGGAAGCTAGCTAAGCAAAATCGACCCAAAAGGCTTCCCGGCAATACCAACGAGCGACGGAGGCGCAGGGGAAAAAACTTCTCCGCTCCGTCGCTGAGGCAAAATGGCAGCGCGGCTGCCTCGTGGCCACCCCTTTTATAAGGGAGCTGGCCACGCCCCTAACTACCCGGATTCTCTGTCCTGTGGGGGGGGGCCCGCAAAGGGCGCGGCGGCCATTTTGGCGCCGCGCTTGCATTCCCTGAGAATTCAGGGGCAATACCTGACCTTTGGGAGCAGATGGGGAGGGAGGTTCTTTGTGGTATCACAGAAGCAGAACAGACAAGGACTAAGGGGAGGGGAAGGCAAGCACAAATTTATTTGAGCTTCATTGGTGAGCTGGTATAAATTTGGAATATCATTAAAACCATTTTATATACAAAATCCAAACTTTATCATATTCCAGAGCTGCTGATCGTGAGATTTAAAACTTCACTTGAAGATTTGGAAAAATCTAGCACATCTCTAAAGCCTCAGTAGGTGTCCTGAAATCTGGCAACCTTAGTTAACTCTGATGAGATTTTGATTTAATATAATCCATATAGGATAATTCAGCACATCTAACTTTATCCAATTTAAATGCATTATCTTTAATTTCATGGCAAAGACATCTCCTTCAACCCTGCCAAAGTAATTTCTAGCATTTTCCTGTTTCTGTTTTTTCTTGAATATAAAAAAACCCACACACCATATTTATACCCATTTATAACCAAATTTACTGTGATTACAGATTAAAATATCCTATTTCCCCATTTCCCCCACAATGCAGTATTCTAGATCCACAGAATTATAGAGCTGAAAGGGAATCCAAGGGTCACCATCTCCAGCACTCTACAGAAACAAGAAACCCACCACTAAAGCAACCCTGACAGATGATCATTCATGTTCCTCTTAAAAACCTTCTATGAAGGAGAATCCATCACCTCCTGAGCAGACATTCCAGAATCCAAGTCCAGAATCAAACCCAAAATAGACAGGGATACAGGGTTGGTCAGGACAACATGGTATAATCCAAGCAAGCCTAAGGTCAGAGGGCCAAGAGAGCAGGTGAAGCAGAGTACCTGGAGCAGGGCAAGGACAGGGTCCAAGGAGTGAGGCTCTAGATGAGGCACAACAACAGTCCACAGGAGCAGGAAACAGGACAGGAAGTCTTTAAGAGCAGGAGATTTTCAAAAGCAGAAACCAGCAATAATCTAAGAGCCAAACAACCACAAGTCCAGTAACCTTAATTGCTAAAGGAGCTTCCAAGGCAAGCAGTATGTTCTTATATAGTTCAGCTTCCCAGGGACTCCAGGTGGCGATTATGATTGTCCCAAACCTTCCCTAGGGCTCTTAGGTGGGGCCCAGCAACTGCAGCAGGGTGAAGTTCTAACCCTGTAAGTACTAGAGCTGCCTTCCAGGTTGGAGTTTTATTCCTGTGAGCATCAAAGATACCTCTTGGAAGCTCATCCTGCAAATACCAAAACTGCCTCAGATCCTGGCATTTGCATTCCAGCAGTGAGGCCAGATCCAAAGTGTATGTATAGCTGCTGATGTGGCTCTAGCTTTTCCATGTGTACATTGACAAAGAGAGCAGAAGATCCTTGGACTCAGTCATTCTCCTTGAGGAAAGTTCCTTCCATCAAATTTGTAGCTGGAGGGTAAGCAGAATAGCATTAGCAAGACAAATAGTCAGGATAGGGCAGTTGAAGAATGTCTAGACCTCAAAGCTTTTTTTGAAGTCTCACAGAACTTTCACACTTCTCTGTAAAGTAATGTTGTAAGCACAAGTTGAAATGGTAAAAACTGCTGGACATATTTTGTGAACTGACTGATCACCAAAATATCAGTAATTCCCCTTTGGTTCTAGGTTGGCATATTGCTTAGACAGAAACATAGCTTCATAGGTCTCTTCCAACTCAATTATTCTATCAAGTCCAACTCCATGCTCAAGGTAGGAATCCAAGTCAAATCAGATCCCAGATAGCTGGGATTACTGTATACAACCTCAAATCAATAATCAGCCCTGAGGAGGGCAAGAGTTCATAGAAATCAAAAAGTCATAAAAGGTTTAGATGATGTCATCTTCATCTGGCAAGAAGATCATACAGTTAAGTTCTTATATTGCTTCTAGCAGGAAGATTGCTATCTAATGCTAAGTGCTCAGTAATTGTTAAAAGCTAGTGGACATGTCTGGTTTTAAGAGTGGCCAGTGTCTATGTTTTATCTGTAATCCTTTATACTATATGGGAGTCTAAAGTGAAGACTTTCATTCAAATTATTCTATAAAACTATAATCTTTAGCAGTTAAGGACCAAGACACACAACAGTTAGAAAGAACTCAGATATTCATTTTCTGCTGTTGCTACTCTACATTATATTTATTATTAATTACAAAGTATAGGTGAATGGAACCAGAATATATTCTAACTAGTTCTTTGTATTACCTCATTGATAGGCAGTCTCATAATTAGATATTGCACATTAAGTTACATCTTAGTAAAGCATCTGGAAAAGTTATGAGTTAATTATGTCATGGATCATAAGCAAGTTAATTAGGTTATGACCTTGGTCATGAACTTGGGGAAAAGTTAAGTTTTGATAATTGTGGAAGTGCTTACACCATGAAAGTATTTTATTGAATTATTGTGCTTTAGGAGTTATAGTTATAGAATAATACTATGTCTGGCTTCTATAATTATGCTTGCTATCTAAATGAGTTAGCTTGATGTCATTGCTATCCAATGGGTTTTGCTCGATGTCATTGCTATCCAATGGGTTTTGCTTGATGTCATTGCTATCCAATGGGCTTGCTTGATGGTTAAGGCACCCAGCTGTGTTCCTAGAAAAAGAATATAAAAAGCCAAAGCAGAATATGGTCTTTACTCATTTCTTTTTGGAAACCGTTTTCAGACTGAGTCCTGCTGACTATGCATGCAAGCATTAAATAAAACTCTTTGCTGTTTTTTCACTTATTGTTTGGTCTCTTTCGTTCTTTGTCCTGATATAGCCACTACAAACCCACCAATTGTCATTACTTTATTTAAATTTCCTATTTTCATTTACTGAAAACATGAATTATATAATTGTTTAGCACAGGGGTGCCAAACTTTTTGAGCTCATGGGGTTTCTCCCACTGGAAGTGGAAGTAAAACCTTCTCACACATAAATGCACCCACAGTTGTTGTAAACATGTTTACGACAGCCATGGGTGCTT
Organism: Bradypodion pumilum; assembly: GCA_035047305.1. Classification (NCBI taxonomy): domain Eukaryota; kingdom Metazoa; phylum Chordata; class Lepidosauria; order Squamata; family Chamaeleonidae; genus Bradypodion; species Bradypodion pumilum. The sequence goes on from JAWDJD010000001.1 coordinate 99,686,243, forward strand.
TAGGGCAGTGTTTTACACATGTGCAGGTCTGTTTTACTTCCACTTCCAGGAGTGGTGAGGATGGGGTGGCCCAGATGATTTGGTGCCATGGGGCATAGTGTGGCAACAACAAACACAAGCATACTGGTATACAACATACAGATCATTTCCCATTATATAAACTGGTCTTATTTCTTAATATTATCCTCATTTTATTTTGAGGAAGGAAGCATGTAAAGTCTCTGCTACTAGCATTACATCAAAGAGGACCAGGTCTCCTTGAAATGATATCCATTATTCTATCCTCTCAAACGCATATTCACTCATCTCTCAACTTAAGATAAGTTGCTTCTGTACAATTCATTTTCCCGTTATCTTTTGCAGTATTTAATAGTGGGACAAAGACCTTTCATTTCCCCTTCTCTTCATTCTTCTCTTCTAAGACCTAGTTCTGGCCATCATCAGCTATCCAGCTCAGTGTGTAAAGTATTACATGGAAATTAAAAGGTTTCTTCCTACTTTGTTGCAGAGGGCCCTTTCAAAATTCACCACCTTTAAGGTGAGTTGCAAAAGCTATAATAAAATGGTGTCAAACTTCATCTTTTTTATTAAACACCATCCACTAAGGCAGGCAGGGGGCATCATGCATAGAAATAACCACACTTCTAAAGCAACAGTTAATTCCTTTTGGGCAAAAAGATAATACTTTCTTGGTGAACAAAGACTCAACATTCAGTGAAAAGGAGGCAGGGAGAAAAGTAGTTGTTGGATAACTTTTATTTGGATTCTGAGGCCTAGTTCTCTATGAGGTGATAAACTTGTGAATAAGGGCTGAATTGCTTTGGCATGTTTCAGGGCATTGGCTGGAGTGTGAGGATGTTGGTTTTCTTGAACTTCAGGGGATGATGAAAATATCAGGGAGAGCCATGCTTGGAATCATATGATAGGGTTGAAGCCTGGATGCCCATCTCCTTCTTACTGGCACCAACGTGCGCAGCTTAGCTAACAGTACAGTATTTGTTTATTGGTCTTCCACATGTCCACTGCAGAAAACTATCAAGGAAGATGAGACAAGACAGTTGCTAGCACTAGTTAGTATAGCACTGAAAAGATACGTAAAAAAAATATTGATGGCAAAATGAAGGTATAGTTCAAGATTCCCCAAAACACTAATCTGCAATTATCGTTTTAATCTTTAATTATTTTAAAAAAAACTAACTATTTACTTTCCTGATTCCCCAACAGCAATTGAAATAGTTTAAAAATCTGGATGACTAATTCATAAGCATATGGCACAGCAAACCAACACTTGAACCATATGATATTCTTCCTCCAATATTTAGGAAGTCTGTACTCCTATAAATGTAATATTAGGGAATTTGGTGGTTTCTTTTTATTTAGCAGAGTATAAAGACTTAGCAGGAAAACAGAAAACAACAATATAGAAATGTGGAGAGATCAACCCAGCCTTATCAAGCAGCACCCTCCCTGGTTTGTATACAAAACTAGCCCTTGATATGGTACAAAAAAAAATCACTTGAGAAACATATAAAGTAAAAAAGAAGGTAAAAGACACCACAGAGACTAGTGACTTTGAGAGAACTTTGAGTCTTGAGGATCAGAAAGAAGCCCCTACAATGACTGGATGCAAGGGTAATTAAGATGAAGCCCCAACCGAGCTGTCTCAGGAAGAGCCCCAAAAGGGTAGGATTCTTATATGTGTGGCCAGAAGGGAACCAAGGTTGGAAATTGTGGATGTATTGTCAGAGGTCCAGGAGGATAGGTGGGAAGAGAAGAATTGCAAGTACCCCTGAAATAACAAAAGATGAACAAAAGAGACTATATGAACACAAGCCAGGTAGAACTTGCCTGGCTCAGCACAATATGCTTGCAAAAGATTCTCCACCCATTAGTTCATTCACCTTTTACTGTTCTAAAGCCAACCATGTGGAGAATAACAAAAGGGAGATCAAGGAAATGCTGAAGCTGAGTATAATTAAGCCTTCATCCAGCCCTTGGGCTTCTCCTATCATTGTGGCCCCTAAATGTGATATGATTGTGAATATTTAGGAGGAAGTGAGATTTTTTGTGGAAAATCAAAAAATGAATTACATTATCCAGCCTTATCTATACTCCATGGCCAGGATGGATAATCTGATAAGAGGTTTTAAAGAAAGCTCAGTTTATTTCCACCTTTGACTTAACCAAAAGTTACTGACAAGTGCCCCTTGAAGAAGATGCTTTTGACAAAATCAGCTTTCTTCACTTATATGGGCTTGCTCCAGTTTGCTTTTGGGCTGAGAAACACACACACACACACCTCAATGTTCGGAGATTTATGAATAATTTACTGGCTGGATTGCCATTTGTGTATGTGTTCATGGATGATTTGCCCATTTTTGGTGAGGATTTTGACTCTCATATCATCTAGCAATGGTGTTGCAACAATTACAGGAGGCAAGACTGACTGTGAAAGCCTCAAAGTGCCAACTGGGATGTATTTAAGCTCATGTGGTGGTGGAAGGACAAACTGTACCCCTGGAAGCTAGGAGGCAAAGTGGTAAGGAATGAGTTGTCCCTCAGAGTAAAAATGCGAATCAGGGCTTTTCTGGGTTCATTTTTATTCTGCATGTCTTCTCACAAATCAGTGTTAGAGATAAATGCCGTATAAAAATCCATTCAACAAAACTTGCCACCAAGTCTTTGATACTTTAAAGGTTCTATTATAATAGAAACAACAAACAAGAAGTAACAAATACAAATAATTTCTAAAAATCTTGATGTGATCAGATTTGATTGTATAAGGATCTGTTCATTTGTTGTTGTTCAGTCGCACAGTCGAATTCATAAATGTGTGCATTTTAGAAAACAAGAAGAAATCAGGAAGCACATACTATTGTATGGAGAGTATAAATTCATGTCAATATCACTGAAGCAAAATAAATATATATGATCTAAAGGAATTCAGTGGAAACAGTTCTGGAATTAAAAGCAGACATTCTTCTAGATTAAACCAGAATGCTGGAAGAGTGGATTGTGGGGCAGAGAAAACCAGGGAATAATTAAAAAAGAGTAATCTAAATCTTCATAAAAAGTTTTAATACTTGCAGCCCCTATGTATAGTCATATTTTGGGAGGTTGCACAAATGTGCTTAAGTGTCAGATCATTAATAATGAAGAAGTCAGGCATTGCCCCTGTTCTGCATTGGCTTTGTGATGTTACCATGCTAAATTAAACTGAGAAGGCAGAAGCAGTATTTAGAGAGAAAGGAGTGGATTCAGAGGGGGAAAAATCAGTTCATGCATTCCAGCATTCAATAACGTAGAAAGAATTCTAAAACTATTTCAGGGGAGGACATGAATCCATTTTATCTCTAATTTTCATCATGTTATTCAACTTAACAATTCATTTCCAAATAAACAAAGACAGAATTTGCCAGAGGAGGTGAACAGAAGGCAAAGTTTTAGTAACTGTGAGCACAGATTATGGTTTCTTTCCAATTTTTTTCATATATAAAGCCCTTGCCATCACTTGGTTCATTTTTTTCTCATAATGAATATGCTATTAAGCTTCTTCTATGATGTTTGGTTAGTGTTTTTTGTTATTTTAATCAAGTTTGCTCTTACAATTCTTGATCTTGTTATCTATAGGGCCACATGGGTGCTAGTTACAGCTTGTAAAACATATGGTAGTGCTTACAATGTGAATAATGAATTCTGAATGTGCAGTTTGAGTTTTTATCATGTGCCACTTCGGCTTTCCATTGGTTATTTATGTTCGGTAGAATGGTTAGATAGTGTTATCATAGCAACACCCTCTCACTGCTACATTGTAGGGGGTCTTCATCAAATAAGTAACTGTCATAAAAGTGTGTATTTTAAAAATATATTTACACTTCTAATCATGGGGAAATCACTTAAATTCTGAACTGGTTTCTGGGGGTATGTTTAGGACTGGATGACATTAAACAAATTCTAGTATAACATAAAAAGGATGTAGCAGCTTTGGTAGGAGAATCTAATCATCTCAGTGATTATGTGAAACCCATGCCTTTCTGTTGTTTAACTCTAATCTTCTTTATCCCTAAAGCAGCAGTTTTGCATTTCAGTAGTACTCCTGCATTCAGCAGTTACCTTGGATGTGCGAGAATTGGCCAAAAATATATTTCACCAACTTTATCTGATAAGATTTTTGTTGTTCAGTTGCATAGTCAATTCTGACCCTATGGACCATTGCCCGCCATGTACCTCTGTCCTCCACCATCCTCCTCAACCCGCCCAGCTCTGTGCCAATTGTGTCTACAATACCATCTAGCCATCTCATTTTTGGCCCTGGTGTCCTTATCCTAAGCCATTGGACCCTTTATAGTGGATGAGCCCCTTTAAGTGGGGGTGATGGCCCCCTCAGTGGAGAAAAGGCCACTGGAAACCATCATATTGGACTCAATGGCAAAATAAGCAGACAAGGAACCACTTCACTATTCTGATTCCCAACAGTCATGCAGGTGGAAGAGGCCATGCCAGATGGGACTGGCTGTGAAGGTGCATCTTGTCAATATCCTCAAGGCTGCGGCAGTCCATTGCAGTCCCAGTGTTAAATCCTGCATGTCTCATTTCATACGTGCCGCAGGAGGTGGTTCTGTGATCACAGTGTGTGGGTCATTTCATGGCAAGCTGGTATCTACCTTAAACAAATTCACAACAGTGGCATTTTTCCTGAAAATGATTTCCAGGGGAAAAAATGTATACTTGGATATGAGTAGCAGCTGCTGCCACCTTAGCCTAAAGGAATAAGATAGAGTTTCCTTCATTTATGCCTATTCACCTATATTTTGGATTAATGAAATACACTTTGCTTGGTCCCTTCCATAAAGGCACTTTAGATAGTTCAGTCACTTCACAATGTGGCCACCAGGATTCTAGCTTTGTGATCTCAATTTATTGTAATAATTTCCCAACTTCATTGGTTGTCAATTTATTTTGAAGCTCAGTTTACGTTGAAGGCTTTGCAGGCGCACCCACCCAAATAAAGACTCAGACACCGGTATTGGATTAAAGGCATTGGGCCACTTTTATTGAATAATGCTCTAGTCCGAATTATAACTTTCAATTGGTGTATCATCCAATTGTAATTCTTTAAGGCAAGCAGGCCGCAGTAGCACTGGTAAGGTTCCACCAAAAATGCCAATGGCTATTGGCTACATGTATCAATTTGTATCAATTTGTTTGTAGTCACAAACAAATTGTTGACCGAAGTCAATATACTAATCTACTGACCCCACCCTTTGACATGTATCCGTCCAAATATCAAGGTGATGCAGGCTGTGAAGCTCCTAGCATCACCCCATTCATGGTTCGCCCTTGACCGGCCAATCCTGTTTCCCCTGTACCTATCTACGTGTTGGCCAGTCAATTGCGAACCTGCCGGAAACCTATGGGTCATAAATTTTTACCTTACCAGTGCTACCCGCCACACGGGGAGGCGTCCATGATGACTCACCGCCCCCCCCGACCGACAGCTCAGTCACCAGGCCCACTTGCATGTCCTCCAGAAAGAGTTGCATACCTCTGGCCGACAGGTGGACCCCATCTCCTGGATACAGGCTAAAATCCTGCAACCCTATCCCCGGGTGTCGAATGGCTGTACCCAAGCCATTCTCAAGAAGAAACCGGGCAACAGCCCTGTTCACTGACCGCAGGGCACAGTCCAAACCACGGAGATCAATGCCTCCTCTATAACAGTGTCTCGGCACGATATCAGACCATAGCAACCGTGTGTACAGCCATAAATGATGTAGAAACGCCAGGTCACCGCACACCGACATCTTTAAGGAAAGGCCAGTGATCTGTGTGAGATCATTGCCGCCGAGGTGCAGAATCAAAACATCAGGCGGTCCAGCATCCCTGATGGACATCAGGAATGGCAACAGTTCCTGCCACCTCATGCCGCGCACACCATACCACCGCATACGTGCGGATACACACAGCCCGAGATGGGGTCCCCACTCCGACGATGCAGCATACTGTGCCGCCCAGTGCACATAACTGTGGCCCATCAGCCACACTGCCACCGGTGTGCGTAGACACACAGGGTCTGTAAAAGAAGGAGAAGGAATTAAGGACATAACTAGGTACTCATGCAGTGAGGGGACGTACATATAACAAAAAACGCGCGGATCCCCACCGGCCCATCCGACATATATCAGCCTCAGAGTACCCAAACGCAGCCGCATTTGAAGCGGCGCCTATCCTGAATGAATGGGTGCCATAACGAGCCCAAGGAAGGCCCACACTGTGAAGTGCCGTCCCGGTCACCCTCCAGAATTGAAATTTGGTAAGGGGAGATTTAGTGTTTGGGAATCAAGACAATGGAAATGGCTGTAAGCTAGCCTAACACATCTTTATTGCATAGAGTACAGTACGAACATGTGGTAATGGCGGACAAACAGCTCTTTTTATACGGTGGCTATCTAATTGAATCTGGCTCTTCGACAGGCATTGGCTGCTGTCCAAGTGACGTCATCCTTGGTCATGCCTTTCTTGTCCAGGTGAGGTGAGCGCGGGAATCTTTCCCGCACGGCTGAAGGCATTTGAGTAATGTGAACCATGTGAGCTGGGCGCTCGCTATTGCCCCCGGTGGCCACTAGCTCGCGTCCTCATACAGAAGGTTACAGTGTTACCTGTACCCATTCATGTGGTTACAAATACATTCAACACACTACATTCAGTACACAACATCCCTCCCCCCTAAGATGGGACAAAGTCCCTTAACCAAACTGGTTTCCTGCATGTGCGTTTTGGCCGTGCGGCCGTTATGCTTGACTCGGCCATGCCCCCTCGTCTGTGTCCTCCTGGTTCTTGTCCTGCAATTGGAGAGGATGACTCGTTAGTGACTCGCCGCGGGCTTGCCGCCTTGGGATGGCCAGGAGAAGGGGGAGGAAGGGTTCCCGACGTGGATGTGGACAAACCGGGGGCACTAGGGGCTAAAGAAAAACCCCGCTCTTCGCTTGGACGGGTGGGGGAACACTCCGAAACCCCCCCCCCGGTTTGATAACTCAAAATCTAATTCAGGGGCAACAGTGGCAAACTCATTTCCCTCCTTCGAGGGGCTGCTGGGTAGAACTACAGGGGCAAACTCGTTCCTCTCTTTCAAGGGACTGGATAGAGCTGGCGTATGAAAAGGATATGAGTTTGACCCTAAGCTTCCCCCCCCCCTGTTTGGGACTGTTGCCCTACGTTTTCTCCCCCTTGGTCTAAACGGGTGGAGGAGAACCCTAACGCTGAGCGTTGCTGATGATCCCCTCTGTCCGGCCCCCCAATCACTCGGTGCCTAAGTTGGTCAGCGTGCCTTCTCCAGAGGAGACCCGTGTTGGTCTCGACACAGAATGAGACTGGTCCTGTTTGATTAATGACTACCCCCGGCACCCATGCTGGCCCAGTAGTGGCGTAGTTTCTGCAATGAACAGGCTCTCCTATCTGGAAATTTTTGGTGGGGCTGTGCTCAATATTTCTTCCTCTATCCTCGACCCGGGTGGGATCCAATCTAGTTAATAATGAGTGTAACTTCCTCTTCATGAGGAGTTCCGCGGGAGAGTATCCCGACGCCAATGGCGTCACTCGATATGCCAACAGAAACTGGCAGAGCTGCCAGTCCAGATCCCCGGGACCCATGCGCTGCAGCCCTTCCTTCATTGTGCGCACCAGACGTTCCGCCTGGCCATTTGTTGCAGGGTGAAAAGGGGCTGAGGTAATGTGCCGAATGGCGTTGGACTCTAAGAACGCCTGGAACTCGGCTGACGTGAAACAACTCGCATTGTCACTAATTATGACGTCAGGTATCCCGAACGTGCATATCAGTTTGCGCAGCTGTTTTATAGTCCCCGCTGATGAGGTGTTGCGCATTGGAATTACCTCCAACCACTTGGAGTATGCGTCCACCACAAGTAGAAAAAATGAACCCCTGAATGGCCCTGCGAAGTCTATGTGGAGGCGGGACCACGGTCCCCTAGCCGTGTCCCATTCTCTGTGTGGAAGGCAGGACTCCTCAGGCCGAGAGCTCTGGCAACTTTTGCAGGTGTTCACCATGTGTTCAATGTCTGTGTCTAGCTGAGGCCACCAGAAGTAGCTTCTGGCCAGCGCCTTAGAGCGCACAATCCCTGGGTGGCTGACATGTAAAAGCCGTAGCACCCTTGCTCTTAATGCCTGTGGGACCACCACCCTCTCCCCCCACAACAGACACCCCCTTTCTGCGGACAACTCAACCCTCTTCCTGAAAAATGCCGCAAACTCGTCTGCGGGGGGAGCTGCGGGCCACCCCTTCTGTACCCAGGATCTCACAATGGCTAACGTTTTATCCTTGGCCGTTTCGGCAGCAATTTCCTTGGGCAAAATGGGGGGTGCATCTAGGGCTTCAATGAGGAGGACTTGGCTATCCTGTTCTACCTCACACTTTGGGTCCCCCAGGTGGGGCAGAGGAGACCTTGAAAGGGCGTCCGCGTGGCTTATCTCTTTCCCGGGACGGTACTCTAACGCCCCCCTGTATGCATTCAGAAAAATCGCCCACCTAAGCATCCTGGGGGAGAGGATCTGTGGAGTGGGCTTGTCTGAGGTGAAGATACCCAACAGCGGCTTGTGATCGGTGACAATGGTGAATGGGCGACCATACAGAAAATCATGGAACTTCTTTGTGCCCGCAACAATGGCAAGAGCCTCCCTATCTGTTTGGGCGTAATTTCGTTCTGCCTTGGACAATGATCTCGAGTAGAATGCAACTGGGGCTTCTCGCCCCCCCTCTAGCACGTGGCACAGGACCGCCCCCACCCCCACTGGTGAGGCGTCGCAGACCAAGACTACCGGCTTCTTTGGGTCGAAATGGGTTAGAATAGACTCCGAGGAGAGGAGTTGCTTGAGTTCCCTGAAAGCCCGCTCTTGCTTCTCCCCCCACCGCCAAACCGCATCCTTCTTCAGCAGCCCATGCAGGGGCTCTGCAATCGTCGCTTTCCTGGGCAGGAAGGAATGGTAAAAATTCAGCAGCCCCAGGAAAGACTGCAGCTCCGGTTTCGCGGTGGGGCGAGGAGCGTTTCGAATGGCTGAGACTTTGGACTCAGCGGGTTTCACCCCCTCAGAAGTTATGCGGAACCCCAGAAACTCCACCTCCCTGGCCAGAAACACACATTTGTCCCTCCGCAACCTCAACCCCGCGGATTCGAAGGCTGTGAGGACCTTATCTAGTCTCTGGGCCAGTTCTGCTTCGCTCTCCCCAGATATCAATATGTCATCGAAAAATGGCAAGACCCCCGGTAATTTCTTCAACAAACGTTCCACAAGAGACTGAAATAACCCCGGTGCCGAGTTCACGCCAAACTGTAGGCGCGTCACCTTGAATGCCCCCTTGTGAGTTACAATGGTCTGCGCAGCAGCTGTGGCTGGGGTTACTGGAAGCTGCTGGTACGCCTGCGCCAGATCTAGTTTAGCAAAAACTTTTCCCCCATGTAAAGTGGCCAGTAGATGGCTAACTACCGGCACCGGATAGGCATTAGGGCGGATCGCCTTGTTAATTGTACACTTGTAGTCAGCGCAAATTCGCACTTCCCATTTGCTTTCAATACTGTAACAATAGGAGTCTCCCACTCTGCAGAGTCCACCGGCACTAAAATCCCTTGCCCCACTAATTTGTCCAGTTCCACCTCAATTTTGTCCTTGAGGGCGAATGGAACCCGACGTGGTTTTAGTCTCATTGGGCGGACCTCCGGGTCCAGGTCGAAGGAAACTGAGGGCCCCTTGTACTTCCCGAGTCCCTTCTTGAATACCTCTGCGTGTGCGTCGCACACTGCCTGAATCTCATTCCCCCCGATGGCATGGACGCCGCCTATGAAGATGTCCAGGGGTTTGAACCATTGTGTCCCCAAGAGATTACACCCCCCATTTTTTAGAACTACCATGGGGAGTTTCCTTCGGAGTCCCTTGTACCGTGTCTCGAAGTCCCCAATCCCCAATACTGGAATCGCATTTCCCTGCACATCTTTTAAGTTCGCCCCCATCTCCTTGAGTTTGGGTCGCTCCTTGGGGGGAATCCGCAAAAATTCCTTATGGGAAATGAGGGAGTAAACAGACCCCGAGTCTATCTCCATCTTAACAGGGACCCCTTGCAACAGTACCACAGCATAAAAACGTGGTTGCCCTAGAGGCACGCTGTGGACGGCCACGTCGTCTTCCGCGTGCACCCGCAGGCACACGTGGTTCCCCTCTGGGTCGTCGCTGCCATCGCCGACTCTGCTGACGCCATCCCGGCTGCTCGAGGCGCGCTTACTCTCTTCCCGGCGTTGCTTGCAGACCCTGGCGATGTGGCCCTTCCGCCCACAGTTGTGGCACTCAGCTTTCCGGAATGGACATTTGCTCCTCTCGTGGGACGCTCCGCACCCATCGCAGTGCCGCCCCCCCTTCCCCTTCTTCTCGCTCAGCCCTTTCCTGACCTTCCGGACCCCCTCATCTTCGCTGGAGCCTGGGGTGGCAGAAGCCTCTGAGGATGTGGGCGAGCGTGGGGCAGGGGTCGCCCTCCAGGCTGCCTGGATGGCGGATGCAGCTGCCTCGACTGGTGGGGGCTTTGCCTTGAGAAGCTTGTACCCGGCCCACGTGGATTCAGCTGCTAGAGCCTCTTGTAGTACCTCTTTAAAAGTGAGGTCGTGGCCTCGGTTCATGAGTTTCCTCTGGGTCTCCCCATCTCTCATCCCGCAGAGCATCCTGTCCCTTAGGGCCACATCTAGAATTTCCCGCCATTCGCATGGGGTTGCCAAAACGCGGAGGGCCGCTGCATACTCGGATATTGACTCACCTGGCTTTTGGTCCCTCCTTGCGAAAGTGGCCCTGGCAGAGAAGAAGGATACCTTGGGCTTGAAATGATTCCGCAGAACCCCCAGAATTTCCGTCACCGAAACCTGGTCCACCTCTTGTGGTGCCACCAGATCCATCAGTGCTTGCACGGCGTGGAACCCGAGCATCGTGATGAGAAGACCCTTCTTCTTCCCAGCGTCGGTGATGCCCGCATACGTCACCGTACTCTTGAAATGCATTTCAAACCAGTCCCATCGCTCGGGATGGGTCACGTCGAAAACTGGCTTCTGTGATATTGTCTTGTCCCCGTGGGAATCCATATCCCACCTTCGTCGCCAATTTAGTGTTTGGGAATCAAGACAATGGAAACGGCTGTAAGCTAGCCTAACACATCTTTATTGCATAGAGTACAGTACGAACATGTGGTAATGGCGGACAAACAGCTCTTTTTATATGGTGGCTATCTAATTGAATCTGGCTCTTCGACAGGCATTGGCTGCTGTCCAAGTGACGTCATCCTTGGTCACGCCTTTCTTGTCCAGGTGAGGTGAGCGCGGGAATCTTTCCCGCACGGCTGAAGGCATTTGAGTAATGTGAACCATGTGAGCTGGGCGCTCGCTATTGCCCCCGGTGGCCACTAGCTCGCGTCCTCATACAGAAGGTTACAGTGTTACCTGTACCCATTCATGTGGTTACAAATACATTCAACACACTACATTCAGTACACAACAGGAGACCCATCCTGGTGGCAGAACAACGGGCCAGGGCACGTACCATGCACTGCCAAAAACGCATGTAGGGCACCAACTGCCTTCTCCATGCTGATCGGCCTTTGAGGAACAAATCTTCAACTGAGCCCACTCCTGGTTGATAGATACATCTTCGAGTTCCAGTGCCCTACGAGACATATCCCCCTTTGACAATGGGACCAGCTCGCTGATTCTCAGAGCTCCAAAGAAAGCTACGGTGGTAGCTGCATGAAAAAGAGACTCCTCATACCTATCATAACACAGTCTATGCCAACCTCGAGCAAGATGGGACAGAATACACGGTGGAACAGGGTGACGTGTGTCCGGGCGGCAGCCACGTTCATGTGTCCACCCTTCCAAGACATGGCGTATACGGAAGTCACTCACACAATCAGTAAAGCCCCGTGCCTTGGCCATGAATGCCAAGGCCGAAAGCCTGGTGGCGATGGTGCGTGTGGCCAATCCCTGATCATGAAGGTGCACCATATACTGCAAAACCTGGTCGACCGGTATCGGCCACATTTCAGGCAACTGCCTTTGCCTACAAAAGGTCCTAAATTGAAGGAGTGTATGCTGATACGCCTTACGCGTGCGAGGTGCCAAAGACATGCCGATCGCCCGGTTCACCTCTCCTCACCAAAGGTCCATTTCTCGGCCGGGAGTGGAGAGGGAGAGGGAGAGTGGAGAGGGAAGTTCCTCTGTGTCTGGAGCCAAGGCATGGAACCGGGAGATTTGCAGGCGGGATAAAGCGTCGGCAATATCGTTATTAATGCCTGGCACATGTCTGGCCCTGAAGAGCACATTAAGGCTCAAGGACCTAAGAACAAATTGGTGAACTAAGGACATGACTCTGGGGGACTTAGACGTTTGGGCATTGACAATGTGCACCACAGCAGCATTGTCACACCAAAAGTGAACCACAGAATTAGCCCACCTGTCCCCCCAGAGCATAAGGGCACCCAAAATTGGAAAAAACTCCAGGAACGTAAGATCGCATAAGCGATCCGTGCCCTGCCATTCCTGGGGCCATTGACCATAGGCCCACTGTCCTTCAAAATAAATCCCATACCCCAGGGAGCCGGAGGCATCCGACTGTACTTGGAACTGGGGGCTGACCATAAGTTCAGATCTCCAAAAGAAGACGCCATTAAATTCCTGTAGGAAAGTGAGCCAAACCGACAGGTCTGCTCGTAAACCCCTAGTCAGCCGTACCCTGTGGTGTCATTTAGAAAGGCCCACCATAGCATCACTAAGACGCCTGGCGAAGGCTCTGCCTGGTGTCACCACCCTGCAGGCGAAGTTGAGGTGCCCATGAAGCACCTGCAACTCCCAGAGAGACACCTTACGCTCGGCAAGCATTGCCAAAATCGCATCAGAGATCCGAGTCAGCTTTTCCATAGGCAATCTGGATGTCTGGGCAACGGTGTCAATGTCAATACCCAGAAAGGTAAGGGTGGTGGCTGGGCCCTCTGTCTTTTCAGGTGCTAGGGGGACACCCAGTTCCCCCATGAGCGCCTGAAATGTGGTGAGCAGGCGTCCACACGTGCCCAAATCATGTTCACCCCCGAACAAAAAATCATTGAGGTAGTGGGCTACAGACTGGGACCCCAACCTACGAACAAAAGCCCAATGGAGGAAGGTGCTAAATCGTTTGAAGGCTGAGCACGAAATGGAACAGCCAAAAGGCATGGCCTTGTCCACATAAAACTTGCCCCGGAAACAAAAACCTAACAGCTCAAAGTCGTCTGGGTGCACTGGCAAAAATCGGAATGCCAATTTGATATCACACTTTGCCAAGAGCGCCCCGGGACCACACGAGCGTACCATCTGTAAGGCCTGGTCAAAGGACGTATACCAAACAGAGCAAAGGTCATCCGGTATAGCGTCATTGACCGAGGAGCCTGCAGGGTAAGAAAGGTGGTGAATCAGATGAAATTCACCCTGGGATTTCTTAGGAACTAAACCCAGAGGGGATACCTTTAAGTTAGGATATGGGGGGGTTGTTAAATGGCCCCGCCACCCTCTGTTCTCTAACTTCTTTGGCTATCTTCTCCGCAGCAATGTCCTCATTACCCCTGAGAGACAGTAGGTTTGGGGCATCCTGAGGCCCACGAACACCCCTGAATGGGATGCGGAAGCCAAACTTAAAACCCTCAAGCAGGTAGATTGCATCATCCTGTCTAGGATAGGCGCGCAGCCATCGCTCAAGCACCGTGAAATTAATTGGGGAGGGGGCCTTTTGTATGGGTAGCACCGTCAGAGGGAGCTCTGGCTGCCCCTTGGAAACCCCTTCCTCTGCCCCGTGACCCACCGGCCCGCGGGCATGCGGAGGCGGCGTGAGGGCTGGAACAAGAAGGGCACTCATGCCTAAATCTACACTGGCGCCTGGTGCACACTCCATTGGCAGAGAAACTCCAACACAGCAGGCAGGCTGGAACCCCCTGCCCCGCCAGCTGGCGGGGAGTCTGTGTAGTAGCAGCCCACTGTACGGCATGGCCACAGTGGTACCGGTCACCAGGCACTGGCCACATAGGGGTCATATACAGTAGCCACAACTGCTGGCAGGGCTCGTCCCACCGCATCTCAGGGTGAAGAGCCGCCCTCATCCTAAATTCTTCGTCATAGGCCAACCATGATGGGCCAGGAAAATCAACAACGGCCCGGTAAATATTGTCCAGGTACTGGACCATTGGGATGGCCAAATCAGGACGGGCCCTGAGATATACCGCCATGTATATCAAATAGGCCGGTAACCAATTGGCCCAAGTACGAGACGGCCTACGACGACGGGACAACTCCTTGTCCCTGTTGTCCTGCCCCTCCCTCTCCTCCTTACTGGGTTCATGGTTAAGGAGGGTGAAAATGTCAATATATTCCCCACGCCATATCTTCTCCCTAGTAGCCTGGGATAAATGGTCACCCAGGGGTAGGGAGTAACCGGCCATCGGCAGGGCTGCCGTTGGCACGGAGTGAAGTGGGGGAACACATAATGGGCCCTGTCGGGCCCCAGAGAATTTAGCCGGAAGAGTTGGGGTGGTCACCCCTGTAAGAACCTGGGGGTAATTGGGAGCCCAGGAGGCAACAGGGTAGTGTGCATTGAACTGCCCTCCCGCAGTAGCCTGTTGCGGCCATGGCCACTGAACCCCCCCCCCCGGTGTTGTGAGCCAGTGTCACTGGTGTGCTGACTTGACCAGGATATTCACTCGGTGCACCCCCATGGGCCGCCCCCACTGGGGGTTCCGGCCTGTGGTGGGCGTCAGAGCTCACGATGGCCATCGAGCTCTGTGTCTCCGTGCGTCCATGCCAAGCATGACCGGTCCCCGGTGGAATGCCCTGCTGGAACTGCTGGATGGGGAGCTGCGAAGCACCAGCCTGCGCTGGTCTGATGGCCTCCAGCAGCTCAACCCTATTGATGGTCCGCTGCGCGGCAGTGGCAGGCCTGTGGGCCGCAGCCGAGGAGCTGCCAAGCCCACCCTCCATTGGTGGTGGAGCAATTCCCATGGATGCCTCAAGTGCCGATATGCGGGCAAGGAGAGCATCCACAGTGTCAGACCCACCAGAATAAGGTGGGCCAGGTGGGCCGGACGGCCCACCGGGCAATTGGTGAGCGAGCAGAGGGGGGAAACTGTGTGGCAATCCCTGGCCAGGATAGGGCCAGGCCCAATAATCCGGCCCATGGGGGCCCGGTGGAACAGCGGGGCACAATCCCGCACCGCGCCCAAATGGGCTGCTATGCCCCATGCCGGGCAAAGGTTCAATACGGGCGGAAACCCCAAGGGATCAGGCCCGCGCAGCCCCCATCTGAGTCCCGCGACTGGGCAGGTAAGCAGATGCCTGGTCACCCGCATTGGTGGCAGTGGATTAGGTAATGCTGCCACCCCCCGTGGGGCGCCCGCCCGAGCCCTCCGGCCCGATGGCAGCCCCAAAGAGGATGTCGAGGGGGTAGGCCGAGCCCTCCCCCTTGGACGTGGCCTCAGGGCCGCAGGACCCTTTCGCTTAGGTGCCATGGCCACCCAAGCGCTGAAGTACTGATCAGAGGAGAGATATCCTCCGATCAAGAAATAAGCACCAAAGGAACGAGCAGTGTCGGAGCAAACTTCTCCGCTCCGTCGCTGTTCTTAAAATGGCAGCGAAGCTGCCTCGTGGCCAACCCTTTTATACAGGGATGGCCATGCCCCTAACTAACCCGGATGTATGAGTCCGGGTGGGTGGGGGCCCACAAAGAGCACAGCGGCCATTTTGGCGCCACGCTTGCATTTGCTCAAATTTCTTGAGTGCTTTAGGAACTCCTCCTTCTGAAAGGAGTGTGTCTTCAGAATAGCCTCCTTTTGTATAAACTTGTAAGCTCTGCTTCAGAGACTATCCTCTACAGCAAGGGTTCTCAACCTTACCATGCAGTGGGCAGGACAACTCCCCCTCCAAAAGCTGAGTGGGGTGGACAGGTGGTTTCCCCCTGCCATAAAGGCACGCTTGCGCATGCACGGGTACATTTGTGCATGTGTGGGTGCATCCATGTCCACTTCTGGGGTCGTTGGGTTGGATGGAACATTGTCAGCGGCCAGGTCCGGCCCACGGGCCATAGGTTGCAAACTACAGCCTATTGCCAAGCATATCAGAGAATAAACAAAACAAAACAATAATGCTGTAACACTTTAAAGACTAACTGTTATATTTCAATGTCAGCTTTTGTAGATCAAATCAACTTCATCAAACATGGGAAGTCTGATGTGGTGGACTTGATCCACGAAAGCTCGCATTGAAATATAACAGTTAGTTTTTAAAGTGCTACAGCATTTTTGTTTTGTTTATTCTCTGATATGCCTGAAACACAGACTAACACGGCTACTATTCCATAAACCTCAAGCCTCTTGTCAAGGTATGGAAAGCTGGAATGAGAGAAAAACATCCATTGCAGCAATCAGAGGAATGTTCTCCATGGTACAAAGAAACTGAAGCTGGAAGATTTACTTTGCTAAGCAACAACCTCCATACCTCTATAGCCTGCCACTATGCTAACTGGTGTGGTTAATTCTGCTGGTTTGGGGGTATTAATCCAACTCTGTCATTGGAAAAATATCTAGTATCCAAGATACAATCCTGGCGCAACATACCATCTGAAGACCTGAATGAATGAAGAGAAGTTGATACTTTTTCAGTTATGTCTGCCAGGTTAAAGAAAGGCCTGCTTCACTTTTACTTTTTAATCCTCCAAAATATGGTAAAGACAGTCTTTTTAAAGGAAAACATTTATCAACCTGCTATTATCTTTCTACATCCCTCTTTGCAGGCGCACCCCCCAAAGAAAGACTCACACACCGGTATATGGATAAAGGCATTGGGCCACTTTTATTGAATAATGCTCTAGTCCGAATTATAACTTTCAATTGGTACTCATCCAATTATAATTCTTAAGGCAAGCAGGCCGCAGTAACACTGGTAAGGTTCCTCCCAAAATTGCCAACGGCAATTGGCTACAATGTATCCATTTTGTATCAATTTGTTTGTTGACACAAACAAATTGTTGACCGTAGTCAATAAACTATCTACTGACCCCACCCTCTGACGTGTATCCGTCAAATCACGGGGTGATGCATGCTGAAAAGCTCCTGCCATCACCCCTTGCCTGGTTCGTCCTTGACCGGTCAACGTTATTACACCTGTACCTGTCTAAGTGTTGGCCAGTCAATTGCGAACCTGCCGGATACCTATGGTCATAAATCTTTACCTTACCAGTGCTACCCGCCGCACGGGGAGGCTTCAATGAAGACTCACCGCCCCCCCCCCCAGACCGTCAGCTCGGTCAACAGGCCTGCTTGCAAATCTTCCAAAAAGAGGTTCATACCTCTATCCGACAGGTGGACCCCATCCCCTGCATACAGATCATAATTTTGTAAACTAATGGTGGGGTGTCGGATGACCATCCCCAAACCCTTGTCTGCCATGAACCGGGCAACTGCCCTGTTCACCGAGCGATGAGCGCGGTCAAGGGCACAGAGGTCAATACCTCCCCTGTAAGCGTGACGTGGTATGATGTCCGACCATAGCAGCCTGGTGAACGGCCACACATAGTGCAAATAAGCTAGGTCTCTGCAGATCGCAAATTTTAAAGAAAGCCCAGTGACCTGGCCGAGGTCATTGCCCCCGAGGTGCAGTACAAGGACATCAGGCGGTTCAGCATCCCTAATGGAGAAAAGGAATGGCAACACTTCCCGCCATCTCATTCCGCGCTTACCGTACCAACGTATGCATGCGGCCGCACGCAGTCCAAGCTGGGGTCCCCACTCTGTTGCCGCAGCATACTGCACTGCCCAGTGCACGTAACTGTGGCCCACCAGCCATACTGCCACCGGTGTGCGGGGACACACAGGGTCTGTAAGAGAAAAAAGGGAACAGTGACTTAACTGGTACTCATGTCTGAAGAGGACGAACATATAATGCAAAACGCATAGATCCCCATCTTCCCATACGGCGTATATCAGCCTCAGAGTACCCAAATGCAGCTGCAGTTGAAGCAGCACCTATTCTAAATGAATGAGTGCCGTAACGAGCCCCTGGGAGGCCAACACTGGAAAGTGCCATACCGGCACCTTCCAAAATTGAAATTTAGTAAGGGGAGACCCATCCTGGTGGCAGAAAAAAATGGGCCAGGGTGCGTGCCACGCACTGCCAAGAACTCCTGTAGGGCACCAACCGGACAGATGTCTGAAATGGAACATCGTAGCAGTCTAACTCCACTGCCTACGCCGTGCTGATCAACTTTTGAGGACCGTATCCTCAACTGAGCCCACTCATAGAAACACAGACATCGTCGAGTTCCAGTGCCCTACGAGTCGCATCCGCCTTAGACAGTAGCACCAACTCACTGATGCGGAGCGCTCCAAAGAAGGCCACCATGGTAGCCGCATGAAAAAGAGCTGCCTCATACCTGTCAAAACATAGGTTAGGCCAGCCTCGTGCAAGGTGTGTAAGCACCCCTGGGGAAATTGGGTGCCGAGTGTCTGGGCGGCGGCCACGTTCCCGTGTCCACCCCTCCAAAACATGCCATATGCGAAAATCGTTCATGCTGTCAGCAAACCCCCCCATCTTGGCAATAAATGCCAATGCTGACAGCCTTGATGCTATAGTGCGGGGAGCGAGGCCCTGACCGTGTAAATAAACCATGAATTGTAAAACCTGTTCCACTGGAATGGGCCACACCTCTGGCAACTGAAGTTGCACACGAAACCTATTAAATTGAATGAAAGCATGATGATACGCCCTACGCATGCGGGGCGCCAAGGACATGCCAATCGCCCGGTTCACCTCTCCTTGCCAAATGTCCAAATCTCGGCCGGGAGTGGCGAGGGGAATTCCTCTGCGTCCGGAGCCAAGGCGTGGAACCGGGGGATCTGCAGGCGGGATAAAGCATCAGCAATATCATTATTAATGCCTGGTACATGTCTGGCCCTAAAAAGCACATTGAGGCGTAGGCTACGTAACACGAATTGGCGAACCAAAGCCATCACCCTGGGTGATTTAGAGGTCTGAGCATTGACAATGTGCACTACTGCAGCATTGTCACACCAAAAGTGGACCACAGAGTCGGCCCACTCCTTGCCCCATAGCATCAAAGCTCCCAGGATTGGGGAAAAAACCTCAAGGAATTAAGGTCGCGGAGGTGATGCGTGCCCCGCCATGCTGGAGGCCATTGGCCATAAGCCCACCTCCCCTGGAAGTAAATCCCATATCCCAGGGAGCCGGAGGGATCCGACTGTACTTGAAACCTAGGGGAAACTAAAAGGTCGGACCTCCAAAAGGATACCCCATTGAAGTCCCGCAGGAATGAGAGCCAAACCAAAAGGTCAGCCCGCATGCCCCAGGTTAGTCGGACCCTATGATGGCGCCTTGTCAGGCCAGACATGGCATCGCATAGGCGCCAAGCAAATGCCCTGCCAGGCGTAACCACCCTGCAGGCAAAGTTAAGAAGGCCATGCAGTACCTGAAGCTCACAAAGTGACACCTTACGTTTGGCCAGCAAGGCCAAAATCATCGCGGAGATCCGGGTGACCTTGTCAATGGGTAACCGGGATGCCTGTGCGACCGTATCAATTTCAATACCCAGAAACATGAGGGTAGTGGATGGGCCCTCGGTCTTTTCGGGCACTAAAGGGACACCCAGTTCCTGCATTAGCGTCTGAAATGTGGAGAGGAGACGCGTGCACGTGTCCAAGCCCCGTTCACCCCCGAACAAAAAGTCATCGAGGTAATGGGCTACAGACCGAGACCCGGACCTGCGAACAAAGGCCCACTGAAGGAAGGTGCTAAAACGTTCAAATGCTGAACAGGATATAGAGCAGCCAAAAGGCATGGCCTTATCTACATAGAACTTCCCTTGGAATCTAAAACCCAATAGCTCAAAGTCCTCAGGGTGCACTGGCAACAATCGGAATGCGATTTGATGTCGCATTTCGCCAAGAGGGCACCAGGACCACAAGAGCGCACCCTCCGCAGGGCTTGGTCAAAGGACGTATACCTGACCGAACAAAGGTCATCAGGGATAGCATCATTGACAGAATAACCCGCCGGGTACGATAAATGGTGGATTAAACGAAATTCCCCCGGGGCCTTTTTGGGTACCAACCCCAGAGGGGAGACCTTCAGGTTGGGAAAGGGTGGCACAGAAAAGGAGCCTGCCACCCTCTTGGCCCCAACCTCCTTAGCGATACTCAGGGCAGCTATCTCTTCTCTACCCTTCAGGGACAGTAAATTGGGTGCATCTTGGGGTCCCCGCACTCCTTTGAATGGGATTCGGAAGCCCCACTGGAAACCCTCAAGGAGGTACTTCGCATCCTCTTTCCATGGATAAGTTGAGAGCCATCGCTCCAACATATACACATTAACTGGGGAGGGGGCCTTTTGCCTGGCTAGCTCCCTCAGCAGCAGCTCTGCCCGCTCCTTGTCCACCTCTACCTCTGCCCCGTGACCCACCGGCCCGCGGACACGCGGCAGCGGCGTGGGGGCCAGCGCAAGAGGGACACTCATGTTTGTATCGGCACTGCTGCTTATTGCACACACCGCTAGCCGAAAAGCTCCAACACAGCAAGCGGGCTGGAACCCCCTGCCCCGGCAGCTGGCAGGAAGCCTGCATTGGAGCAGCTCACTGAACGGCATGGCCACAATGGTACCTATCCCCAGGCACCGGATGCGTGGGGGTCATGTACAATAGCCACAATTTCTGACAGGGCTCATCCCATCTCATCTCCAGGTGCAAGGGCACCCGCATTCTGAATTCCTCATCGTAAGCCAACCACGATGGACCAGGAAAATCCACCATTGCCCTGTAAATATTGTCCAAATATTGGACCATAGGAATGGCCAGGTCTGGCCCGGCCCTGAGGTACACCGCCATATAAATAAGATATGTGGGCAACCAGTTGGCCCAAGTGCGTGGTGGCTTACGACGGCGGGACAGCTCTTTGCCTTTGTCATCATGTCCCTCTCTCTCCTCCTTAGTGGGCTCACGGTTCAATAGGGAGAATATATCCACGTACTCCCCCCACCAAATCTTTTCCCTCGTGACCTGGGACAAATGATCACCAAGGGGCAACGAATAACCAGCCATCGGCAAAGCCGTCACCGGCACATTAGGTACCCGGGGCATACGCAGCGGAACCTGGACAGTCCCTGCGATGCCCGGCACTGGCCCGGGGGCGGAAACCCCCACCCCCAATGCTGCACCAGTATGGAACCAAGGGGCACTGGGATAGGCTGGCAACTGATGCCCACTCGCCTCGACATGACGAGGCCATGGCCACTGAACCCCACCATTGGAAGTGGGCTGTGATGTGGGTGCATTAACTTGAACCTGATACTCACTAGGTGCACGCCCGTGAGCCGCCCCCACTGGAGGTTCCGGCCCACGGCGGGCGTCGGAGCTCGCGACCAGAATCGAGCTCTGGGGCCGCACCTGACCACTCTCCTGCTGTAGCTCTGGACGAACAGGGAGCTGCGAGACACCGGCCGGGGTAGGCCAGAGCGTCTCCAGCAGCTCAACCCGGCTGGCCGCTTGTTGCAGTGTGGTGGCCATTGAGGTAGCCGGTGGACCCAAAGGGCCCCCCGCAGCGAATGAAGGGCCACCAGGCATGGGGTTGTGTGCCATCCCTAAGGACGCCTCAAGCACAGCTAAACGCATTAGAAATGCATCAACTGCCACAGATCCCCCAGTATAAAGTGGGCCGGGTGGGCCGGACGGCCCACCAGGCATTTGACCAGGGACCCCAGCATGAGAGCCTGGGCCCGAATAGGGCCATGCCCAAAACTCCGGCCCATGAGGGGCCGGAGGTGGAACGTGCTGTGCACCAGCACCGGGCCCACCCCCGCTGACAGGGCCCATGGCCGGCAGCTGCAGGCCAAGGGCCGGAGCCCCAGAAGGGCCGGACGAAGGCTGACTAGCCGAAGGCCAAGCAGCCTGCATCGCCCCACCGGTATCAGTGGGGGTAGAGCCCTGCTGCGCGGGCGCAGCCCTGGTCCTCCGACCAGAGGGCTGCCTGCCGCGTTGCGCAGGGGCAAAAGTCCTCCCCGCTGGCCGCGGCTTCGTCGCCGAGGCCCTCCGTTTGGGAGGCATATCTTAAAGAAGGAGCAGGATCCCTTTCCAGGGATCGAAGAGCGCAAAAAAGGCACGGAGGAGCCAGCAAGCCAAAGGCTCCTTGCGAAAATCCTTCCTTCCCAGCCGGGAAAGGAAACGAACAGCGACGGAGAAAACTTCTCCTCTCCGTCGCTCTTTTAAAATGGCAGCTCGGCTGCCTCGTGGCCACCCCTTTTATAGAGGGGTGACCACGCCCCCTAACTCACCCAGATGTCTGAGTCCGGGTGGGGGGGGGCACCGCAAAGAGCGCGGCGGCCATTTTGGTGCCGCGCTTTCATTCTCTTGAGTATCTGAGTATTTTGAATATTTTGATTGTTGTTGTGTATTTTGATTCTCTGCTGCTATCTCCATTTTCTAATGCTTAGTATAAATTGAAAAGATGTTTTCTCTTGCTCAGTTATTGACCTTTCCATAATCCACCTTGAACTTCTCAGAGATACAGCGAGGAATGTGTGTTTGCAAAATAAATAAATAAAAGTATGTTGTAAATTGCCATGAACTTTGGCAACATAATATAAATAATAAACATGGATTCTTTGTTATTTGGTATAGAGTTACTGATAAAATCATCTAACAGTACTAATCAATTGCATAGACATTAATTATACTTTTCTATGAGCAAACAATGGTGGTTGTGGGTGTCACATTGCATTCCATGTTTCTTTTTTAATAGGTTAAGTTACTTGAGGTACTTGAAGATAAGTAAGGACAGAGAGATCTTCTGTATTAAAATATCCATTTTACCAGTAAAGGTAAAGGTTTCCCTTGCTCGAAAACCAGTTGCATGTAACTCTAGGGTTCAGTGTTCATCTCTGTTTCAAAGCCGAAGAGTCAGCGCTGTCTGCTTCTGCAGATATTTCTGTGGTCATGTGGCAGGCATAACTAGACACTGGAGTGCACAGAACACTGTTTACCTTCCCACCTATTTATCTAGATGTACAAAAATGTCCACTTTTATCTCCTTTGATTTCTGTGCAATTGTTTGTCACAGCATAGCATCTTTCTCCTATGAAATGTGACTGTGTTTTCTAATCATCCCAGCATCATTTGTGTGTGTGCAAAGAACAAATTAGTAGTCTGTCCAGGTTATCCTGCTATGGTAATAGAGTAGACCATACTGTGAGCGACTCAACACCAAGCATCAGGCGGCGGTTAACTAACCTGCCAACCCTGAGGACTAGTGGCCTTGGTGAAGTCCACAGGGAAGGGTGATAGTCCCCAAATGGATTA
Organism: Bradypodion pumilum; assembly: GCA_035047305.1. Taxonomy (NCBI): domain Eukaryota; kingdom Metazoa; phylum Chordata; class Lepidosauria; order Squamata; family Chamaeleonidae; genus Bradypodion; species Bradypodion pumilum. Next base: position 99,709,655 of record JAWDJD010000001.1, read on the forward strand.
AATCCCATTTGAATCCACTTTGATGGAGGGCAGCAGCTTCATCAATACTGGCCTGGGGCTGAGGAGGACTTTGTGTGCCAAAAGGGCTCAGGACCAGAAAGTGACTCACGGAGCTGGATCAATGGTATGGGTGTCATGCTGCGATGTGGAAGGCAAATGAAAGGCCACAACATTATATTCGCAGGATAGTCTCCATGGCTGATCTCCATGATGATTGCAAATATTCAGATCTGATAAGGCACAAGCAGCAGCAGCAGCAGCAAAGATTGTGGGGGAGCATACAGCTGAGCTCACCAGCTACCAGTTGTTTGTTTTTACTCATTTATTTTCAATCTTACATTTTAAATACTATTTTAGTCTATAACACTATAAAAAGGGGCATATTCTGTGTCAGTTGCCAGGACCTGGGCCCAGAACACTGGAGCTAACTTAAAATAAATGGTGATTATGTTAAAGAGAGATACCCTCAAATGGCAAGTAGATGTCATTAAACCCCTCCTGCTCTCTAATCATGACTAACTTTAAACAGTCTGTGGGAAGTCTGTTTCATATTGTTTAAGTTTGGGTGCCCAAACTTTTTGGGCCATGGGCCAGTCACGTGGTTCAGGGGGTGTTGTGTTCTGTAAAGCAGTGCCTTTAACAATGTACCTTTGCCATGTGTTATCAATGTAACCTTTCTGTGTGCAACATTATAACCATCACCTGTATCAATGTATGCTTAATAAGGGGACGCGAGCTAGTGACCACCAGAGGGCAGTAGCGAGCGTCCAGCTCTAATGGATCAAAGCCACCTGGATCAGCAGCGCGGGAAGATTCCCCGCGACCTCCTCACCTGGTCAAGAAGGGCGTGACCTCCTACGACGTCACGCAGGCAGCAACCAATAATCTGCCAACGAGCCACATTCAAATGTATAGCCAGCGGTATATATTGAGCTACCCAGCCGCCATTACCACATGTTCCCCCGGATCATCATGCAATAAACCTGTGTTAAGCCAACCCTTCGGCTGTTGTATTGTCTTTGGTCCCTTACACTAAAGGGGGCCAGTCACTATGGCCTGCGGGTTGTATCCAGCCCCCAATGGCAATTCATCTGGCCCACAAAGCCCTCGTTGCTCCCGGAAGTGGAAGTAAAATGCGCCCGTATGGTCCTGGCAACTGACACAGAATATGCGCCGTATGGGCACATTTTACTTCTGCTTCAAGGAGCAACAAGGGCTACGTGGGCCAGATGAATTGCCATCGGGGGCCGGATACGGCCCACGGGTTGTATTTTGGGCACTGCTGGTTTAAGTATTACTCCATTTAACCATGTTCATTGCACTTTGCCTGTACAAATTTGTTGATGGGGAAAGTGCCCAAAATATCCCCTTGCAGTATTTTAATACAGCCCACGCCATCTTGCTAGCAATAACATCCAAAGTTTGAAACAAATTACATTGGAATTTGCCAACTATGTTGCTGATGCAATGATTTTTTTAAAAAAAACTTTGCTTATTTTTAAAATGTTGCTGGCAAATCTAAATGCCCCAGGCAATCTTTTACCAGATTGTAGCCTTGATTAATATTCTTTATTTCAAAGCAGGAATTTGCAGATGAACACTAAGAAAACAAAAATTAACACTACAGAAGAACTACACAGCTTTGAAGTTGACAATGAAGGAATTGAGATAGTGAAATACTTTGTTTATTTTGAAATTCAATCACAGTCATCAACTCATATGGCAACTGCAGCCATGAAATCAGAAGACTGAGACTCAGAAGGGAAGCAATGAAGGAATTAGAAAAGATTATCAAGTGTAAGGATGTGTTATTGGAGACCAAGACCATTCATACTATTGTGTTCCTGATCACAATGTATGGATGTGGAAGTTGGACAGTAAAGAAAGTTTACAAGGATTTTTTTGTTCATATGAAATATTATGCTGGAGGAGAGCTGTGTGGATATCGCTGGACTGCTAGAAAGAGGAACTAGTGGGTCAGAGCAAATCAAGCCTGATTTCTTTGTGGAGGCAAAAATGATGAAGCTGAGGCTGCCCTACTGTGGGCACATCATGAGACTGCAAGACTGTCAGGAAAAAGATAATAATTTTGGAAATGATGGAAGGCAGCAGGAAAAAAGGAAGACCAAAATGTGGCTCCATAAAAGAACCACAGGCTTGAGTTTGCAAGAGCTAAACAGGGCTGTTGAAGACAAAACTTTTTGGAGATTGCTCATTCATATGGTCACTGTAGGTTGGAGACAACCTGACAGTACATATCAACATTTTCCCCCTACTAACCTTTTCCTAGCAGAGATTCTTTTGGCCCACCAACATGAAGACTAGTGGGTTTCAGAAGAGCATGTACAAAGAATTTTGGAGTGGTGGAGATTTACCTTGGGTACCATGGCGGCCTTGTCTCAACCATTCACATAATTGGCCAGCATATGAGTGATCTCTGTACATGCTGCTATACATGTGTAGAATGTATTAATGTGTGTATGGGGTGGGCACTAGCCCAATTGCTTTCCCCATACATCTGAATCATCCCAAAGGCAGGACCCTTTTAAACGTTGCCTCCAGAGGTATAGAATTCTTTTTCTGGAGAGGTCTGACATGCTTCCTCTTCTTATTTCAAGCCAGCATAAATGGTTTGATGTCTGAATAGTGAGCTTATGTTTATGATCCAACTTTTTAATTTCTTACTAGATTATGTTAAGTGATAGACTTCCAAAGTGGGATGAAATAGCCCAAAGCAGATCAGTGGTGGATATATGAGAAACAGTGCTAGCATGGGGGCATGGGTACAATATTTAGAGATAGCAGGACATGGTTTTGGCTTTGTGCAAGATTCTCTTAGAGAAAAACCATAGGATTGTTTTTCTCCCTTTGGCTAATGCCACGGCTGCTTTAAAAAACCTTTATATTTTCACTCTCATGTAGGAGTAAAAAAAAAAATCAGTGACTGATAGTTTTTTTAATGAAACGTTTTGATGTTTTGAGAATTTTTTTTGTCAAGAATGGCTACCAATTCAGCTATATTCACAGGAGTCCATTTAGAACATTTAATTAACTCATAGGACAATCAACACAATAATCATCAACAATCTATCCTTCAACTAACTAAGCCTCTACTGTAACTTAGCATCAACTGGAATCACTAATTTTTAGTTCATTGGACATCTTCTTCCAACAGCTTTTACACATTCCAACATTGCTGCAAATGTTTATGATAGATGAACTAAATGTATGTTCTAGGCCAGGGTTCGGCAACCTTTTTAGGTCAGGGACTGTAACTGCTGCCATAAATACATCTACTTGCTGCAGCGGAGGCTGGAACGAGAGCATGGGCTGGATGATTTGGTGCCATGGGCCAGATCTGGCCCATGGGCCAAAGGTTAATGACTCCTGTTCTAGGCATTAGTGATAGAGGACACCTTGAAGCAATCATCACAAAGTTGGAACATTTTTGTAATTCTAGCAAAAGTGGATTTGATCTTCAATAGAATAACTGACAAGACCTGAAGCAGAAGTCCAAACATGGTCATATAATGAATGATCCCTCACCAACAGTTCAAGGATCTTTGTTCCTGCTGTATGAACATGGGCCATAGTTGCTTTGAAGACATTCTGAAAACCAATTGGATTAATCAGGTGTTGGATGTCAAACATACGCATGAGCCACCACATCTTGAAAGGGCTAGAAACCACAGGGATGCTAAAGTATGCCAAATGATAAGTATCAAATATTAGCTGTGCTAGCTCATATTTAGATGCTGCAACAGTGATAGATAATCCTGAAGACTATTATAGAAAGATACATATTTGTTTAGCTGTTTGAAGCAATTAATCCCTGTAGTTTGCCTTTTATGTAAGCAAATATAAGGCAAGCCTGTCTTTGTGCTTGCGCTCTGGGAGGTAGAGCTCTTGCAGATTCCTATTACTCTCAAAGACGATGACAACAACAACAACACAACAGCAACAACAACACCATGCACTGAGCTGCTGAAGTGTGCTGGGTATCCAGTGACATAAAATACTTCATTAAGTAGATAGTAAAGGAGTGTTGTGAGGATTACTATATAAGAAAAACACTGGTGTTGTGTTCTAATGGTTTTACCTTCCACAATGTATCTGAACCAATGTAACCTTGCCTATAGCAACAATGTAACCTTCAGCTGCATCATATGAACCCTGTAAGAGGACGCGAGCTAATGACCACCAGCTGGCAGCAGCGAGCGTCCAAGCTCCCTTGGTCCAAACTCATCAAAGGCAACAGCGCGGGAAGTTTTCCCGCCATCACCTACACCTGGACAAGAAGGGCGTGACCCGCAATGACGTCACGCAGACAGTAGCCAATGGGCTACCATGGAACCACGTTCAAATATATTACTACTGTATATAAAGAGCTATCGATCCGCCATTACCTCATGTTCCCTCTGTCCACGATGCAATAAACCTGAGTTAACCCAGCCCGAGGCTGTGTCCTGTGTCTTGGTTTGCATACACCAAATTGGCGACGAAGGTGGGATGATGGATCCCCACGGAACAGCCAGGGCACAGAGCGGGTTCAACATCACCAAACCGCAAGACTGGGAGCTGCTTGAGATGGACTTCCAGGTGGCACTGGTGGAACTCAAAGTCAAAGGAGACGACGAGGAGAGGAAGAGGGCCATCCTCACCAGAATGCTCGGGATGGAAACCAAGCGGACGCTGGTGAGCATCATCGCTCCGAAGAAGGTGAGCGAATTTAAGGCGGACGACATCATGAAGCTGCTGCGAGAGCGCTTCAGTCCCTCGAGGGCAATGTTTCCCGCTCGGAGCGCGTTTTGGAGGCGAGTCCAAGCGCCGGACGAGTCGGTTGAGACATTCGTGGCCGCCATGAGGATAGCCGCCGCCCCCTGCAAATGGGACAACATCCTAGAGATGGCCCTCAGGGACGGCGTGCTGTGTGGCCTGAAAGACAAGGAGGTGCAGCGCAGCTTGATGAACAAGGACCCGCCACCCACGCTGGCAGAGGTCGTAGAGGCCGCGGAAGCCGCAGAGTCCACGAATGCTGGAGTGGACGAGATGCACCAGTGGCGTGAGTGGCGTCCTAGAGCCGGCCAGGCGGCAAATTCGGTGCACGGGAAGTCCGGACAGGCGGTGCACGCAACTCGACGGGCCTCAAAGTCGTCTACGGAAGGCAGCGACGGCGAGGAGGTCCAGAAGGTCCGAAAGGGTGGTCGACGCTGCGATGGTTGCGGAGCGGCCCATGAGCGCGCGAGATGCCCATTCAGGAAGGCCGAGTGTTACACCTGCGGCCGTCGGGGGCACATCGCCAAGGCATGCAGAAAACGGAAGGAGGGCCGGAGGCAGTCACAAGACCGTCCGGCCAGACCGGACCGTCCAGCGAGGCCCAAAGATGGCGCCCAGACCACGAGGAAGCAGGATGGCGTGGGCCGCGTCTCGGACGACAGCGAGGACGACGCCCCAGTGTTCAGCGTGTCCGCGGGACAGTCCCATTACTTCGTTGAGGTACTAGTACAAGGGGCCCCTATTAGGATGGAAATTGACTCGGGGTCCTCCTATTCTATAATTCCCCAGAAAGAGTTCTTGAAAATCGACCCCCACGTGCGGCCCAAACTTAAAACGTTGAGGTCCACGCTACGAGACGTACAGGGAAACAGCATTCCGGTGTTGGGGGTCGGAAAATTTCGGGTCAATTTTAAGAGACATTCTGCGGAACTGCCCCTAGTTGTCCTTAAGGGGGGAAGTTGTAGCCTCCTAGGGACGCAGTGGTTTCAGCCTCTAGGTTTGTTCATAGGGGGAGTGCATACAGTGGGGGTGGACCCAATACAAGCGGTTTGCGATGCGCATCCCGCCGTTTTTAAGAAAGGACTCGGGAAGTTCAAGGCACCCCCTGTAGCCTTCGACCTAGACCCGGAGGTCCGCCCGATAAGACTCAAACCGCGCAGAGTGCCGTTCGCACTCAAGGACAAGATAGAGGCGGAACTGGACAAACTGGTGGGCCAGGGGATTCTTATTCCTGTTGATTCCGCGGAGTGGGAAACTCCAATTGTAACGGCTCTAAAGGCTAACGGGGAGGTGCGCATTTGTGCTGACTATAAGTGTACGATTAACAAGGCGATCCGCCCTAATGCATACCCGGTGCCGGTGATCAGCCACCTTTTGGCCAGGCTGAATGGGGGAAAGTGTTTCGCTAAACTCGATTTGGCACAAGCCTATCAGCAACTTCCTGTGACCCCCGCCACGGCCGCGGCACAAACGATAGTTACACATAAAGGGGCGTTCCAGGTGTCGCGTTTACAGTTCGGCGTGAACTCGGCACCCGGCCTTTTTCAGTCGCTTGTGGAACGCCTCCTGAAGGGACTGGAGGGGGTGTTGCCTTATTTTGATGACGTGTTGATAACAGGGGGGAGTGAGGCTGAACTGGCAAAGAGATTGGACAAAGTACTAACCGTGTTCGAGAAAGCGGGGCTGAGACTGAGGAAGGACAAATGTGTTTTTTTCGAAACTGAGGTCGAGTTTTTAGGGTTCCGGATCACACCCGAGGGGATTAAGCCGTCTAAATCCAAAGTAGCAGCCATAAAGAAGGCCCCTCGCCCCACATCCAAAACCGAGCTACAGTCTTTCCTGGGGCTCCTCAATTTTTACCATACATTCCTCCCGCGGAAGGCGTCCGTGGCCGAACCGCTCCATCGGTTACTTAAAAAGGAGGAGACATGGATGTGGGGTGACGAGCACGAGAGAGCGTTCAACGAACTAAAGCAACTCTTAACATCTGAGGCAATCCTGACGCATTTCGACCCCAAACGGCCGGTGGTCTTAGTCTGTGATGCATCCCCGGTGGGGGTGGGGGCGGTGCTTTGCCACGTGTTGGATGACGGAAGGGAGGCCCCGGTAGCGTTTTATTCAAGATCCCTGTCCCAAGCGGAGCGCAATTACGCACAAACCGACAGGGAGGCATTAGCAATAGTAGCGGGAACCAAAAAATTTCACGATTTTTTGTATGGCCGCCCGTTCAAAATCGTGACTGATCACAAGCCACTGTTAGGGATTTTCACGGCAGGCAAGCCCACGCCGCAGATCCTGTCCCCGAGAATGCTGCGATGGGCTATTTTTCTCAACGCATACCAACATGAGTTGGAGTACCGGCCCGGAAAGGAGATCGGCCATGCTGATGCACTTTCGAGATCTCCTTTGCCCTTGTCGGACGACCAAAAGGCGAGAGTAGAAAGAGACCGCCAGGTGTTGCTAATTGAGGTCTTAGACGCACCCCCAATTGTACCAGCCGACATTGCTAGGGCGACAGGCAAGGACAGAACGCTAGAGAAAGTTAGTTCATGGGTACAGAAGGGGTGGCCGGCATCGTCCCCAAGCACAGAATTCGACCCATTTTTTCGGAAAAAGCTAGAGTTGTCCCTAGAGAGGGGGTGCCTTTTGTGGGGCCAACGGGTGGTGGTCCCTACGCCCCTGCGGCCGAGGGTGCTCGAACTGCTGCACGTAAGCCACCCGGGCATAGTTCGTTCAAAGGCGCTGGCCCGGAGCTACTTCTGGTGGCCACAGCTGGACGCGGACATTGAGCACATGGTCGGCACTTGTGAGGCATGCCAGGGATCCCGACCAGAGGCGGCCCGTCTTCCGCATAGGGAATGGGACACAGCAAGGGGACCATGGTCCAGAGTGCACGTAGATTTCGCTGGCCCATTCCGAGGAACCATGTTTCTCCTGGTGGTGGATGCGTTCTCCAAGTGGCTGGAGGTTATCCCAGTAAAGAGCACGTCCTCCACCACGACAATTGGCCAGCTAAGGAGAGTCTTTTCCACGTTCGGTTTACCCGATACTTTAGTCAGCGATAACGCTAGTTGTTTCACCTCCGCTGAGTTCGGGGCATTCATGGAGGCAAACGCCATTCGGCATGTCACATCCGCGCCGTTTCACCCGGCCACGAATGGCCAAGTGGAACGGCTGGTGCGTACAACAAAGGATGCGCTGCGGCGCATGGGCCCGGGGGACCTGAATCACCAAGTATGCCAGTTCCTCTTAGCGTATAGGGTGACCCCCTTAGCGTCAGGCTACTCGCCGGCAGAGCTCTTGATGCGGCGAAAACTAACCACGATCCTGTCCAGGCTAGACCCGACGAGAGTCGAGGATAAAGGGAAAAACATAGGGTTGGCAGTCTCGAAGGGTTTCGCCGCCGGCGACCCTGTTCACTGCAGGAACTATTCCAGCGCAGGGCCAGCCTGGGTACCAGGGACGGTTGTAGAACAGACGGGGCCAGTGTCGTACCGGGTCGAGACTAACACCGGCCTCCTCTGGAGGAGACACGCAGACCAACTGAGGCACCGAGTGAGTAGGCCAGTCAGTGGGGCTCAGCAACAGGATTCAGCATTAGGGTTCTCCCCCACCCGCTTAACCCAAGGGGGAGACAGCAGCGGACAACAGTCCCAAGCAAGGGGGGAAGGCAGAAGCAGCGGCCCCGACTCATACCCTTTTGATACACCAGTCCTATCAGAGGCCGGGGAAGGGGGAGAGGAGGGAGAGGAGTTCGCGACCGCTGCCCCCGAATGTAATTTTGATTTTGATTTTGCGAGCCGGGGGGGTTTTCAGGAGTGTTCCCCCACCCATCCAAGCGAGAAGAGGGGTTTTTCGTTAGCCCCCAGTGCCCCCGGTTCCTCCCTAAGAAAGAGCACACCTTCCAACAACGCCGCGGAGCCGCGGCAAGTCACTAACGAGTCTCCCTCTCCAATTACAGGACAGGAAACCAGGGGACAAAGAGAAGGTAGCAAACCCGGGGAAAGGCAGCCCGCATCGAGACCCCAGCGTGTTCGAAATAAGCCATCTTGGCTGAGAGACTTTGTCTCCTAGGGGGGGGGAGTGTGTTTAAGTGTGGGCTCGAGACTTTGTCTCGTCCTAGGGGGGAGGGGTGTTGTGTTCTAATGGTTTTACCTTCCACAATGTATCTGAACCAATGTAACCTTGCCTATAGCAACAATGTAACCTTCAGCTGCATCATATGAACCCTGTAAGAGGACGCGAGCTAATGACCACCAGCTGGCAGCAGCGAGCGTCCAAGCTCCCTTGGTCCAAACTCATCAAAGGCAACAGCGCGGGAAGTTTTCCCGCCATCACCTACACCTGGACAAGAAGGGCGTGACCCGCAATGACGTCACGCAGACAGTAGCCAATGGGCTACCATGGAACCACGTTCAAATGTATTACTACTGTATATAAAGAGCTATCGATCCGCCATTACCTCATGTTCCCTCTGTCCACGATGCAATAAACCTGAGTTAACCCAGCCCGAGGCTGTGTCCTGTGTCTTGGTTTGCATACACCAAAACTACTTACTTAGCTGTGCTTTTTTGTTTGTTGTTTTTTACTGGAGTGTTTTCACTCCTATATGTAAAGAGGAAAATACATTGCTGTGCAGGAAAAGAAGACTAAGTCATTTTTAGGCAATGACTTGCTGGTTTCCCACAGGGGGAGAGCACCCCCACCCCCCACAGATCTCTCATGTTAAATGTGCCATTTACACATCATGATTAAAACTGAGGAAACAGAAAGAAAGACAAGGAATGAGAAAGAAATTTTGAGTAAACCATCAAAATATGGCTATATCACCATTAATTTTTGATTAAGGGAACAGGCAACATGTGGGGGAGAAAAATGACAGAAAATACTAATAATTTCATGTCAGAAATTATTCTGGGTTGAAAGGATTTTTGCGGAAGAAACTCCACTCAGGGAATGCCTAAATGAGGCTCCTTTCATGTCCCAACAGTGGGACAGAGACGGACACTCAATCCGTCATGCAGTACCTGGGTCCCAAACTGCTGACTTGCCAGCCTTCCAGCTAACAAGGCAAGCTTCTTAACTACTAAGCCGCCATAGGCCCTATGACAGAAAATGAAGAATTGAGACTCTTTTAAGAAGGAAGCAAAAACCACACCCACTGTCCCTGTCCATTCCTCCTTTCAGTGGCTGCCTTAGGAAGCTGACGGGGATGTTTTCGGTCTGAAGAAAGAAAGGGGGGGGGACACAACATTGAATGAAATCCTGATGCTTAGTGCAGTAATAGGCTCATTGAATCAATGGGACATATGGAGGAGTTGGTTCACCAAATTTCCCACTGTGTCAGTGGTTCTACTCTAGTCTGCAGACTTCTGCTGCTTCCCTTTTTTCTTGCCTGTACTATTCAGTCAGCCTCCTGATTGTGTTTTTCCTTTCACCAGGATTGGATGTTCATGGTGATACATAAACACACAATGAGAAACAAATACATCACTATCATGAAGCAGGACAAGGACAGGGTTGGGATGTAATTGGAAAGGCGCAAGAAGGGTTAGTGCAAGCTGTATATCCTTTATTTGGGCATGAATTGAATTCTGCACATCCCTATTGTAGACCAATTCAACCACCTGGACAGAAGTAGAATGTCAGTGCGTTTACAAAATGCAGAGTGGGCTGGAGAATCTCTGTCTCTCTCCAGTGCTTGTGTATGTGTAAGATGATGTACATATACACAGGTCGCCCTTGCTTGAAAGCCAGTCATATGACTCTAGGGTTCATTCATTCATTCATTCATTCATTCATTCATTCATTCATTCATTCATCATACAAAGTTAAACCTGCTGCTACCGCTGCCACAACTGCTCCCAGGCCGGGGCTGCCCCTCCTCTTGTTAGGGACACTGATCTTCAGGCACTGTGGAGGGTAGAACATGGGCTCTGTCAGGTACATTGAGCCTTGGGCTCCATTCATGGACGTCAAGCCCTGGGTTCCGCTCTATGGCCCTATGGACTGGCGAGGGTGTTTTGTTCTGTTCTGTCGCCTAATTGTACTTATTTTATTATGGTGCCTCTATTATGTATAATTTTATTGTATTTGATGTTTTGATACTTTGCTTATTGTATTTTAGTGTATTTATTATGTATTATGTATAATTTCATTGTATTTTTTCTCTGATTTGTATTTTAATTGTTTTGTATTGTATTGTATATTTTTATTGCATCTGTTATGCTGTATATGTATATACTGCTTATTGTATTATTGTATTGATATTGTATTGTTCAGTTGCTGTCTGCTGATATGCTTTTTATACTTTGGTTGTGTTATATTTTAGATTTAATTATGTTGGAAACCGCCCTGAGTCGGCCTACAAGCTGGGTTGGGTGGGGTACAAATTAAAAATCTAATCTAATCTAATCTAAACACCTAAAACTTTAAAAACTATTAAAACCAAACTAAAACACCCTCCCTATAAAATTAAAAAACCTGGATGGCCTTATATAAGCCAGCGGGTGGCCGGGGGGGGGGGGGGCTACCACACCGGCAGCACTCCACACCCGCTCCACTAACCAGGTTTTAAGGCCCTTCCTGAAGGCCAGCAGCTTTGCTTGGAGATGCAACTCGGTCGGCAAGAGGTTCCACAGATACAGAGAAGGGAGCCCCTCTTGTCTTGTAGGATGGGCAGATGATCTTGGGGTGACATGGTCTCTTAAGTATCCTGGTCTACTACCATGAAGGGCTTTAAAGGTCATTACCAGCACCTTGAATTGCACCTAGAAGCACACCAGCAGCCAATGCAGCTCCCGCAGCGGGGGTGAGGCATGGTCATAGAGACCACACCCCATCACCATGCAGCCAGCCGCATTTTGCACCAGTTGTAGTGGGTGTAATTGGCAAATGATGTGAAGTTGTGCAAAAGCCCTCCTGGCCGTAACTGCCATCTGCTCTTTGAGCAGGAGTCATGACTCCAAAAGGACCCCCAAATTATGCACTGGGTCTGTCTGAAGCAATGGAGCCCCATCCAGTACCAAAGATGGTAGCTGACAATGCGGGCCCCCTAACCCACAGCCACTCAGTCTTTCCAGGATTCAGTTGTAGCCCGTTGTCCTCATCCAGACCCATACAGCCTCCAGACACCTGGATAGGATGTCAACCACATCATTTGGGTCACCACAGGCCGAGATGTACAATTAAGTATCAACAGCATATTGATGATAGTTCACCCCATGCGAACGGATGATCTTACCTAGCAGCTTCATGTAAATATTAAATAGGAGAGGCGAGAGCACCGAGCCCTGTGCTACCCCATAATGGAGAAGCCTAGGCCTGGCCCTCTTGACTTCCAATAACACTGACTGGGTCCAGCCCCTAAGAAATGAGGAAAACAGTGCTCATCTCTGTTTACAGCCAAAGAGCCACCTGCACATGTTTCTGTGCATTACATGCATTACTAAACAGCAGAGTGCACACAACCTTGTTTACCTTTCCACTAAAGTGGTACCTACTATATTTATCTACTTGCAATTTCTTCCTTTCAAACTGCTAGGTTGGCAGGAGCTGGGACAGAGATGGGAGCTCACTCCAATGTGCAGCACTCGGGTCTTGAACTGCTGATCTGCCAACCTTCTAGTCATCAAGTACAACATCTTAACCACTAAGTCACCACAGTCCCTTGTACACTTATGTGTGTGTCTATGTACATATACATAGACACCAGATCGTTTCTCTTTTTGTCTCATTTTTTCTTACCTGATTCACTGTAACTTCACTCATGCAAGGTGGCAGTGGAGTTGCCAGGACCATTGTGAACCCATGTATGATGCTCCAGCAGCTTTTTTCCTTATACCTATTGTTGTAGAGTGAACTCTATTGCCTACATAGAAACTGGAGCTTGGAAACATTGGTGTTTTATATATTTATTAATTTTGAGTCTACAATTGCCAGCATTCTCATCTCTGCTAGAAACTATGCCACAATCATAGGATCACTAGGAACATAGAACAATTGAGTTGGAATTGAGTCCAACCCCCTGTTGACAAATAGACATCCAATTTCTTTTGAATGCCTTCAACATTGGAATGCTCATCACCTCACAAGATAATTGGTGGTCCCACTGTCATACTATTCTAACAGTTAAGAAGTTTTTCCTGACATTCATTCTATATCTGGCTTCCTGTAGTTTGAGCCTATTATTACATGTTCTGCATTCTGGGATGATGGAGAACAGATCCTGTTCTTCTTTATGACTGTCTTTCAAGTATTTGAAAAGTGCTATCATGTCACCACTCAGTCTCCTTTTCTCAAGGCTAAGCATGCCCAGTTCCTTCAGTCTTTTCTCATACGGTTTGGTTTTCAGTTCCCTGATCATCTCTCGTTGCCATCCTCCAATCTTGTTCCATTTTGTTGGTATCCTTCTTAAAGTGTGATGTCCAGAATTGGACACAGCATTCTAAATGAGATGTACCTAGTGCCAAATAGAGGGGGACTAGTACCTCAAGGGTTTTGGAGACTATACTTCCACTAATGCAGCCTAAAATAACATTGGATACCTTAGAGACCGCATCGTCCCAAGAGTGTCTGCCCGTCCAACCAGAGCGGATCGGAGGGGCTCCCTAATTGTTCCATCTGCCAGAGGGGCCCATCTCTCTGGTACACGAAGGAGGGCCTTTTCTGTGTCCACACCGGCCTTGTGGAACCTCCTGTGGAGTTGTGGGAGCAGATGAAGCTGCTACGTTTCAGAAAAGACCTAAAAACCTGGTTGGTGGGACAGGCGTGGGGCCCAGATGGAAGAGTGGCCCCCGCCTGTTGGCTTATAAATTAAGCCCCCATTTCTTTTAATTGTCAATGAAGGCAGTTTTTTAATGTGGGTTTTTAAGAGGAATGGGGTAGGTGGGTGGGTATGTTGGGTTTTAATTGGTTGTATTGTTTTATGTGTGTTTTAACTTGTTGTGAGCTGCCCAGAGTCGGGTTTACCTGATTGGGCGGTATATAAATTTGAATATAAATAAATAAATAAATAAATAAATTGGGTTGGAGTTTTTTTTTGCAGTCACATCACACTGTTGACTCATATTCAGGTTGTGATTTATAACAATTGCAAAACCCTTCTCTCTTGTAGTATTCTTGAGCCAAGTATCCCCCATTTATTTATTTTTTCCTTCTAGGAAACTTTGTACTTATCCCTGTTAAATTTCATCCTGTTGTTCTCAGTCCAGAGTTCAAGCCTTTCAAAATATTTCTGAATTCCGTTCCTGTCTTCCAAGGCATTAGCTATTCTACCCACTTTTGTGTCAGCTGCAAATTTGATAATTAATACCTGCGCTCTATCATCCAGGTCATTAACTAAAATATTGAAGAGTACTGGGCCCAGGACTGAGCCTTGTGGGACTCCACCTGTTACCAGTTTGAGAAGAAGCCATTGATAACCAACTGTAGATCCATCTAGCACTTGTGCTATTCAAGCCACATCCAGTTAGCTTCTGTTGTGTATGTAATGTTATGTTAATGCTTTTGAAAATAACTGAACCTCCATTTTGAGTCTCCTCAACACCGTTCTATCGTGAGACTTGGTTCATGCCCTTTTCCCATGAGAAGTGTGAAAAGTTCCCAGTTTAGGATCACCCCACTATTCCCCCATTCCCAGCAACCAATCCTATTGTTTCCTGCCTTAATACATCCTTCCCCAACCTGTATAAAAGGCGCTGCTGCACCCCTGTTCGGTGTGTCAGTACCCGAATAAAGTTGTGTTTGGCCCCGTTATGCTGGCTGCTGCTTCTTGATTACTGAACACCAAAGCTTTCCAATCAAATTGATTTATTACAATGAATAAAATGGAATGGGGCTGTGCCCATTAGACTAATAATATCATTAGTTGTTTGTTTTCAAAAAAGACAAGATGGCAGGTTCTGGGTTTTGCACCCTATGAAGTAATCCACAGCTTGTGCCAAAATACTTTAAAATACTCCCCCCAGGCTATTGTACATTTCATAGCACAGGTTGCTTTGCTTGCGGTATCACGTATTGTAAAGATCACTGCAGGTAGTTTTATGGAGAAATGATGGTCATTGGGAAACAGAGATGGTATGTACTGAAATCTAGAGATAGAAATTGGCAGAACATTGACCTTGAGAAACAGCAAGGTCAAAACTGAAAGCTACCTTGTTAGCTACTGTTATTTTAGTATATATGCTTCCAGGGTGAACTGCATTAATAATCTGCACATACAGCTTTTTCTGCAACTTTGGAAGGATGGAAAACTTGCAGAGAGAAAGGTGATATTGCTGGGAAATCTCAAGAGACAGCTTAGCTTCCACATTTACCCTCTAAAATGTACAGTGATACCTCATACAACGTCCAAACTTGGTTCCACAAGTTTGGACTTTATACGGATTTGGACTTTGTATGAGGCATGCAAAATCCTAGCTGCGATGCCTCATACAATGTCCAAATCCTTGCTGTGATGCCTTGTACAACGTCATTTCCATAGAGATGCATTGTACTGTAACAGCACAGACTTCAGGGCAAAGTCAAGGAAACAGACAGGAAACTGACAGAACTTTAAGAAATCATTGTCTAAAGGCTAAAAACATTACAAAAACATGTCAAACAACCCTGATTTTAGGGGACAAACCATACAACAAGTTTTAAACTTTTGAAGTGCAATTTTAAAAGTTAACATGTCCCATCACGTAGCACAGTAATAATCTGCAGCCATGCAGCCTATCATCCATTTTGTACAAGCTACTGTAAACAATTACTGGATGGAAGCATAGCTGTCAAGTGTCCTGTATTGGCCGGGAACCTCCCGTATTTTACCCTCTTTCCCGGTGGTGGCCCGTATCAGTCAGACTGCAATGCCCTAATGCTGCCACTGGAGGGCTGCACAGGATAAGCAGAGCTGTCAAGTTTCCCATTTTGTCCGGGAAATTTCCTTTATTTTTAAATCCAAAACTTGACAGCTATGGATGGAAGCAAGGACAAAATGGATGCAAACATGTCCCTTCATGCAGCACAGTGTTTATCATCCAAACAGCAGCAAACACCAAACAATTGCCCACCCCACCAAACAGAGCCCCCCCCAAAAAGACCAACATAGGGAAAAATTATGGAACATGCAATCTGTTTTTAAAAACCACAGCAGCAAACACCAAACAATTGCCCACCCCACCAAAAAATTGCCCTCCCCCATCCACCTCCCCTTCCCAAGCGAAACAGAAAACCTCATTTACCTACCTTTCAACTGTGCCAAAGAATATATTACATCAGGAGTTCTCAATCTTTTTAAACCAGGGGCTGGGTCAGGGGGCGGATGGCCATTTTGCCCTTCCTCCACTACATGGCACTTCCGGGTGTGGGGGTGGTGGGCCACATGAAATGGTGCCACAGGACGCATCTGGCCTACAAGCCTGCATTATATTATAAACTGATAATGTGTTTTACTATTAACTGCCTGCAGTATATTTGTGATTGAAAGGCAGGATATTTTTTTAAATATAGGACTGTTAATGTTATGAAAATTAACTTTATATTAGGTCAGATTATCATTCAATCTAACCTGGACAGCCTTGGGGAACCTTCAGCCCTCCAATTGTCTTGGATTTAAACTCCCATAATTCCATACTACTGGGAGTTCTTTCATGTAGCTTCTCTCATACACACCTGGATTAGTGCATTCATATGGGGAACTTGTCATTTGTAGTCTTTGGGGATCTTGCAAAAGGTTGATGCCATCTAACCAACCAGAATCCTCACACCAGAATACCATTAAATACTATAATAAAAGCAAGACAAATTCAAGAGGGGAGGGGAAATGGAGCCACCAACTTTCTTTAGGAATAATTAAATTGGTAGAAGAGGTAGCACTGAGTTACTGAAAGAGAGTGGAGAAAAAGGGTTGGCAACAAATAAAATAAAAGGTTGTTAATAATGTGGAGCTCAAAAGAGTGGACTTTGCCAAATTGAAAATGGGATGGGACACAATTATGAAGATTATAACCAGAGAGATGATTAGAAACATGGGGAATCTTTTCACACAAAAAAATGGGATTGTAATTAGAAGTAGAAATGGAATTGGGAGAAGATTTCTCTAACGTAAAATGAAAAGGCTTTTGTGAATGCTTAAAAAAATGGTAAGAAGCAAAAAAAACTACTGAAAATTGCTTGTGATTTATTTATATTTTTATGCATGAAATTGATAGTTAGGTTAACTTCAGAGGCAATTATAAGAATATTTAGTTCTTATTTCTCTTTCAGAAAATAACTGTCAATAATACCATGATATGCATGTCATACTTCTTTGAAGATATGTGAACTGAATCATTCTATCACAAAAATATCTCCAACATCCTAACTTTTATAACATTAAATATAAACAAGTGTATCAAATGGGCTCTTGTGATTGCCATTTATGTATTCACTATATGCGATGACATTTTTTAAACTTACATTTCCCTAACAGTCTTTCCTTACCTGCATCATAAACTGCTTGTGAAACTCTTCCAGATTTGAGAAGTGTGAAGAGATGTAAAATATTGGCAATCAAAAGCAATGTCTTTCTTTCTTTATTTGTATCAGAGTGCTGCATGATTTAAAATTATGGACCCACATGAAATATAGGTAATATTCAAACCAAATTAAACTGTTAAAATAATTTGACTTTTTTATAGCAAAAGCGGTTATTTCAATAGCATTATTTCAGCTATTTACCAGATCTTCTTTTGTCAACATGGTGAGCCATAATTTGCACATAATTTGCAAAAATACTGCATTGATTAAATTGCTCCACATTCAAAGAACATTTGTCCTGTGTCCAAGTTGTTGTTCAGTCACACAGTTGATTCTGACCCTTCATGACTCCATGGACCACCACACGCAAGGCACCCCTATCCTCCACTATCCTCCTCAACCCACCCAGCTTTATGCCCATCGCATCAAAAATACCATCTAGCCATCTTATTTTCTGCTGCCCCCTTCTTCTTTTGCCCTCGACCTTTGCCAGCATCAAGGCTTTCTCAAGTGAATCTTCTCTTTTCATTTGATGTCCAAAGTACTTTAACTTAATCTTCAGTATTTGACCTTCCAAGGAGCAGTCGGGGTTGATTTCTTTTAAGATTGACCTATTTGTTCTCTTTGCTGTCCAGGGTACTCTCAAAATTCTCCTCCAGCACCACATTTCAAAGGTGTCTATTCTTTTGCACTGAGCCTTCCTTATGGTCCGGCTCTCACAACCATACATCACTACCGGAAATACCATTGCTTTGACTATGCAGACTTTTGCTTGCAAGGTAATGTCTCTACTTTTAACTGTATTGCCAATATTTCTCATAGCTTGCTTCCCAAGAATTAGTCATCTTTTTATTTCATGGCTGCCATCTTCATCTGCAGTGATCTTGGAACAGTGACCACTGCTTCTACTTCTTCCCCATCTATTTTCCAGGGAGTGATAGGGCCTGTTGCCATTAACTTTGTTTTCTTGATGTTAAGTCTCAAGCCAACTTTTGCACTCTCCTCCTTCAACCTAAGCAAGAGCTTCTTTAGGTCTCCTTCACTTTCTGCCATTAGAGTAGTATCTTCTGCATATCTCAAATTGTTGATGTTTCTCCCAGCAATTTTAATTCCAACTTTTGATTCATCCAGCCATGCATTGCACATTATGTTCTTGTATACAAGTTAAAGCAGCCGCGAGACCACCCCAGCCGGGGGTGGGGACAACTAGGCAGACGGCAGGAAAGGTCACGATCCACCGCCGCCGCCATTGAGAGGCTGCCCGTGGCCAGGAGCAGCTGCGAGACCACCCCAGCTGGGGGTGGGGACGACTAGGCAGGCGGCGAGAAAGGTCGCCATCCACCACCGCCGCCATTGAGAGGCTGCCCGTGGCCAGGAGCAGCCGCGAGACCACCCCAGCTGGGGGTGGGGACGACTAGGCAGGCGGCGAGAAAGGTCGCCATCCACCGCCGCCGCCACGGAGAGGCTGCCCGCAGCCAGGAGCAGCCGCGAGACCACCCCAGCCGGGGTTGGGGACGACTAGGCAGGCGGCAGGAAAGGTCGCCATCCACCACCGCCACCAGAGGCAGAAGAAGAAGACCAGCTGAACCACGGGGGAAAACATCCAATGCCCGCCACTGCGATGTCCCTGGAGCAAGGGGCCGCCCAGAGACCACAACCCCACCTGGGGAGTGAGGACACAAAGATAAGTAGCTGATGTGCAAAAAATGTAGCTGACTTAATATAGCAACTGACATAGAGACTTTACACTGACTTAATATAGCAATTAACATAGAGACTGTGTTTTAGAGTGTGATAATATGCATGATAATATGTTGTCTAAACTGTTTTAAACTTTTAAAACTGTGATATGATGTATGATGCGAGAAAAAAATGGCTTAGAAAATGGCAAACCACGCCACAAAGCTTGCCAAGAGAACCCTATTGACCAAAACAAAAGGCAAAACAAAGGGGCAGGCTAGGTGATACAGGATTCTTAACACCACAGAGTGGAGGAAGGGGAGGGACAGGAAGGGGGGGAGGAGAAATGCAATGTTGTAAGGAGCAATACTGCATAGGGACATGGAATGTGAGATCAATGAACCAAGGTAAACTGGAAGTGGTAAAAAATGAGATGGAAAGAATAAGCATTGACATCTTGGGAATCAGTGAGCTAAAATGGACAGGGATGGGCGAATTCAGCTCTGGAAACCATCATATCTACTACTGTGGACAAGAAAACCTTAGAAGACATGGAGTAGCCATAATTGTCAACAAAAGAGTGAGAAGAGCAGTAATGGGATACAACCTCAAAAATGACAGAATGATGTCAGTAAGAATTCAGGGCAAACCTTTCAATGTTACTGTGATCCAAATATACGCACCAACCACGGGTGCAGATGAAGCCACAGTGGACCAGTTCTATGAGGACTTACAACACCTCATAGAACAGACACCAAGAAATGATGTCCAAATTATTTTAGGAGACTGGAATGCCAATGTAGGCAATCAAAAAGTGGAGGGAATAACAGGCAAGTTCGGTCTTGGAACACAGAATGAAGCAGGGCAAAGATTGATAGAGTTCTGCCAAGAGAACGCACTGGTCATAGCAAACACCCTCTTCCAGCAACACAAGAGGTGACTTTACACATGGACATCACCAGATGGCCAACACCGAAACCAGATTGACTACATACCAAAGATGGAGAACCTCCATACAGTCAGCAAAAACAAGACCTGGAGCAGATTGTGGCTCAGATCACAACCTACTGATTGCAAAATTCAGGCTTAGACTAAAGAAAATAGGGAAAACAAAGAGACCAGACAGATATCACCTAGACAGCATCCCTAAAGAATACACGGTGGAGGTGATGAACAGATTCAATGGTTTAGACTCAATAGATAGAGTGCCAGAAGAATTATGGACAGAGATGAGGGACATCATGCAGGAAGCAGCAAAGAAAACCATACCAAAAGAAAAGAAGAGTAAGAAAGCAAAGTGGTTGTCTGATGAGGCTCTTAAAATAGCAGAGGAAAGAAGGAACGCAAAAGTCAAAGGAGAAAGGAAAAAATACAATCATTTGAACACAGAATTTCAAAGAAAAGCAAGGAGAGATAAGGAAAACTACCTAAAAGAACAGTGCAGAGAAATGGAGGAAAACAACAAAAGAGGCAGAACCAGAGACCTTTTCAAAAAAATCCGGGAAATCAAGGGAACATTTAAAGCAAAAATGACCATGATAAGGGACAAAGACGGAAAGGAGCTAGCTGATGCAGAAGAGATTAAGAAAAGATGGAAAGAGTACACAGAGGAACTCTACAAAAAGGACCTCAACACTCCTGATAGTCACAATAATGAAGAAATTGAACTTGAGCCAGACATCCTGGAGAGTGAAGTCAGAAAGGCCCTAAAGAGCACTGCAAACAACAAAGCTAGTGGAGATGATGGTATCCCAGTTGAATTTTTCAAAGCTCTAAAAGATGATGCCATCAAATTACTGCATTCAATATGCCAGCAGATTTGGAAAACAAAACAGTGGCCACAGGACTGGAAAAGATCAGTATATGTTCCAATCCCAAAAAAGGGCAATGCCAAAGAATGTTCAAATTATCGAACAATTGCGCTCATCCCACACGCCAGCAAGGTGATGCTCAAGATAATACAGGATAGACTTCAGCAGCATGTGGAAAGAGAATTACCAGAGGTGCAGGCTGGTTTCAGAAGAGGCAGGGGGACTAGAGACCACATTGCCAACATACGTTGAATCATGGAGAAAACAAAGGAATACCAGAAACAAGTTTACTTTTGCTTTATTGACTACACTAAGGCATTTGATTGTGTGGATCACAACAAGATGTGGCAAGTGATTAAAGAGATGGAAATACCAGAGCACCTCATATGCCTCCTGAGAAATCTGTACATGAACCAAGAAGCAACAGTTAGGACAGAACACGGAATGACGGAGTGGTTTGGAATAGGAAAAGGAGTAAGACAAGGCTGCATTCTGTCACCTTGCTTATTCAACTTATACACAGAGCACATAATGCGCAATGCAGGGATGGAGGAATCACAATATGGGATAAAAATTGCTGGGAGAAACATCAACAATCTGAGATATGCAGACGATACCGCCCTAATGGCAGAAAGTGAGGAAGACCTAAAGAACCTCTTGATTGGATTGAAGGAGGAAAGTGCAAAAGCTGGCTTGAGACTCAATATCAAGAAAACCAAGATAATGGCAACAGGCCCGATCAGTTCCTGGAAAATAGATGGGGAAGAAGTAGAAGCAGTGACAGATTTTACATTCTTAGGATCTAAGATCACTGCAGATGGGGATTGCAGCCATGAAATAAAAAGGCGACTGATTCTTGGGAGACAAGCTATGAGAAACCTGGGGAACATAGTGAAAAGCAGAGACATCACCTTGAAAACAAAAATTAGAATAGTCAAAGCAATGGTATTCCCAGTGGTAATGTACGGATGTGAGAGCTGAACAATTAGGAAAGCTGAACGCAGAAGAATAGATGCCTTTGAAATGTGGTGTTGGAGGAGAGTTTTAAGGGTACCCTGGACAGCGAGGAGAACAAATAGGTCAATCTTAGAAGAAATCAACACTGACTGCTCATTGGAAGGTCAAATAGTAAAGATGAGGCTAAAGTACTTTGGGCATCAAATGAGAAGGGAGGATTCACTTGAGAAGGCCGTGATGTTGGGAAAGGTGGAGGGCAAAAGAAGAAGGGGGAGACCAAGGATGAGATGGATAGATGGTATTGTAGACACAATGGTCACAGAACTGGGAGGACTGAGGGGGATGGTGGAGGACAGAGGCGCCTGGAGAACGATGGTCCATAGGGTCGCAAAGGGTTGGAATCGACTGTGCGACTGAACAACAAACAAATACAAGTTAAATAAGCAGGGTGATAAAATGCAGCCTTGTCTTACTCCTTTTCCTATTCCAAACCACTCCATCATTCAGTATCCTGTCCTAACTGTTGCTTCTTGACTCTTGTACAGATTTCCCATGAGATGGGAGATGGTACTCCCATCTCTTTAATTACTTGCCACATTTTATTGTGGTCCACACAGTCAAAGTGTTCAAGTAGCCCCATTTTAATTGATTAGTCTTTGATCTTCTTACTTTGCTTCAGAGTTTATTCAGTCACTTCTAGATGGTTCAGCTAGAATCTTGTCTTGATGGGAGACACTCTTTGGTATCCATCCATTCCACAAGGTACTGTATATTATTCTTGTCATTAACTTCTACATAAGTTTAGATTAATATCTTCTGCCTTAATATTTAGAGCTTGGGAGGTGTGCAGAAAGTGTTTCCTGGATTTTGGCTGTTGTCTAGGAGGTTGGTGTCAATAAAGTGGATGGATTTGGTGCTGTATTACTTTATTTTGTTCATTATTTGTTAACACAGCTCAACATATGTCTGGAGGGGCATTGCCAGCCAAATAACCGATACTTTCAGTGGGGTAGGTTTCATACAGCCAGTAATAATTCTGCATGATTCATTAAGACAGGGGTTTGCAACCTATGCCTGTGGGCTGGCCCTGGCCCCCTATGCCATTCCAGCTGGCCCAGAAGCGGGCGAGCTTATGACAACCATAAACATGCCCGCACATGTGCAAATGTGCCCACCATGGCTTGCGGAAGCTTTTATGGGGGAACCATGTATCCGGCCTGCTCAGCAGTCTGAGGGTATGTAGTCCAGTCCATGGCACAAAAACCTTGAGAACCCCTGCATTAAGAGCTACATCTACTTGTTTGGTACATGCTGATTCATACCATACAGCACTATCATATTCTGCAAGGGAGTATAACAGGTACAAATAGGTTGTTCTTATTGTTTGTGGATGTCCACCTAAGTCTGAACCAGCCAGTTTCCTAAGTATATTATTTTTGTCATTAACTTTATGTTTGATCTTTGCACAATGTTTTTTTATAGGTCAGGGTTTATTCCAGAGTGATGCCAGATACTTTAGGGTATGACAATGTTCCAAAATCATGCCTTCCAGCCCATTTATTTATTTATTGTGGCACAGTGGCTAAACTGCTATATTGCAGCCAAAACATTGTGAATTCAATCCTGACAGGGATCAAGGTTGACTCAGCCTCCCAGCCTCCCAAGGTCAATAAAATGGGTGCCCATGGGGGCAAAATGCTAATTAACCTGTAAACCACCCAGAGAGTGCACTAAGCACTATGGGGCAGTATATAAGTGTAGTCTTGAAAGCAATGACATACAACAGCAAAACATGGGCTTTAACAGCTGTAGAAGAAATATGGCTGCAAGTAACACAACAAGCAATGGACAGATCAATGCTCAGAATCTCACTTCACAATAAAGTGAAAAATGAGGCTATCGGGTGAAGATCACGTCTAAAAAATGTAGTAACAGAATACCTGGCGAACAAATTATGGTGAACTAGCCATGTTGCATGCACAACTGACAATAGATGGAGCACCAGATTAATGAATTGACATCCGAGAGATCACAAAAGATCTAGAGGAAGACCACCTCACAGATGGGAAGATTTTCTCAAGAAAAATGTTCACCCAACATAGAGAAGAACTGCTGGGGACAGATTGTTATGGACAGAAGTTGTGCAGAATGTCATCACGGAGATGTCTACTCATATGAGGACTCCTCACTGAATAATGACTTCAAGGTATCCGAGCTATTAAATTTTTATACTTTCTGCTTCTCTCTTCTTTAAGTGGAAGGCACAGATCTGTATTTTTAAAGGATTTTGGTTTCAGTTTGTTGTTTATAAAATAGAAATATCTTCTGGGGAAGAGGTTAGCTGTAGCTTGAGGGACTCAAAATTTTCCCCCTGGACTGTAAAGGCAAGGTCATTAGCATAGATGAAATTAGGGAGTATGGGAATGTTAGTCAATCATTTATGTAAATGTTAAAAATTAAAAAGCAAGTGACACTTCAAAGTAACATTACCTGAATAGAGCTGATCCTGTGGCTATGAGTATGGTAGCCTATCAATTTAAATCAGATTTAAAATAAGCAAGGTCTGATTTTCTCCTCATGCTCATCATTTCTCAAAATGGTGGTAAACATGTTTGTATTTTTGTAATAATTCAATCTTATGATATAGATAAATTTGAGTAAAAGATTAGAGATATTTATGTTTGTGCATTTTATAATGTATTACAACTGACAATTAAGGCCATTGTTTGGTTTTAGCAGGACTTGCACAATAGTCATTGAACACCCCTCACCCCTCTATTTTATATTAAATGAGGGTTTTACATCCTATTCTATGGTTTGGGTAACATATTTTTAACAAATCAGGCTACTGAATAAAGATTCATTTTCTGTCTCAACCAAAGATAGGTATTATCATGCTATAAAAATAACTTCAATGCTCTGTTGCTCATCTGCCCCAAAGGCAAGCACTTAATTCTTATTCTATTTTTAACTGGCTTTGTGATCTATAGATGTTCAGTAGAGCCATTTTTGGAAAACAAAAGTTCTGATATTTGAAGAATTGGACTTTGATCTCACTAAAATAAAGTGCTTAGCTACTCAGCAGGCAGCACAGCATTCCCTGAACATAGTCATTGTGGATCAATACCTGTTCTGTCATAAACCAACATTAGGTTGGGCCAGTACCTGATCAATTTACATTTTGGCAATGGTGAAAAATGTTGTGATTTCCTGCATCCTCCAGGGCATTGTATGATACACTGGGTGTGTAGTTTGATTTTGTGTATATGTTTTTATTATTGTATTTTCATGATATTGTATTTAGGAAAAATTATAGTAATACAGTATTAACTAATAAGGTTTGGGTAGAAAAAAGGGTGTAAATATGAATATTATATATAAATGAGTTTGACCTGGAGATTTTGCTATAAGATAAAGAAAATATTGCAAATGTAATTTTTAAGTTGCATATAAATATTTGAGCTATAACAATTAAGATGTAGTGAAGGATGGGGAGGCATTAAATAAGTAGAGGTATTGTTATAGTGTTATTTTAGTATTGTTTATTGTTTATTATTGCATGAATCTTATGTATTGTATTGTATATTGTCATATGATTTTTTTGTATTGTATTGTAATTTTTTCTCTTTCTATTTAGATTTTGTAATTATATTTTGAAAATTAATAATAATTATATATATATATATATATATATATATATATATATATATATATATATATATATATATATATATATATATATATATATATATATATATATATATATATATATATATATATATATATATATATATATATATATATATATATATATATATATATATATATATATATGATTTGCAGAAGGTATCCCCATGTTATGGGGATACCATACTTGGGCCCATTTAAAAGTTCAAAAATCTATGTGCAGGCTTCTAGGATAAAGAAGCCCTTCATCAAGGATATTAGAGAAGATAGGTCCAGTGTCAGAGCTGTTTAGTTTGCTAGTTGTCTTAAGATGCACAGGGGAAAAGCTACAGACATGAATACAGATGTGGTATTTGATTTCTTCCTGAATGGACAATAGTTCTACTGGAACAAGAAAAAGGCCATAGGAAGCAAACTCCAGCACTCTGTTTTGAAATACAACATACACATGCTTCTGAAATCCAGGATTCTCTCTATTAGGGTTTGTAGTTGTAGGAGAGGGGTGATTTTGGGACAGAACAGAACTAAGGAAGGAAGAAATATGTCCACTTTATACTGCAGAATGCTGGAGGTGATATGGAGAAGATGGCTTTTAAAATGGAATTTCTCTAAGGGCCGAACTGCCTCCTGAAATGGAAATGGAACTTATCTTGCCTCAGAAGTTTGTGATTTGTTACATATTGAGCAAGGGGTTGGACTTGATGGTCTCATAGGCCCCTTCCAACTCAATTATTCTATAATTCTATGTTTCTATGTTTTGGAACAGACAAAATGTAAAGCAAAGCATGAATACATCACCAAAGTGTGCTTGATTAAGGATGCCTGTGCATTTGAAAAATGTTAGCCAACAGGTGTATATTTTGAAAAATGCTCACCAAGATACACAGGAAAAACTATTTGGAGAAGGTTAAAGTATCACAATTCAGTATGGAAATTGGACACAATGAGGGAATGTGTGGGGCTGGCAAAGTTAAACAACGCTCATGTTTCCACTGTGGTCTGATCCAGCATGACACTTTTCATGTTCTTATGTATATTCTGGCCATCACAATAAGCTTGACATTTGGCTTCCTTGCATATAAAGAGGAGAAAAGCAGACTCTTATAATCTTGCTAGAATTAACTCATAACATTCTCCTAAAATACTTTCAGGAGTTCTCTTGGTATCAATGAAATGGCTACAGTAAACAGTGGGGACCTTCTGCAAATCACCCACAGATCTACCCAGGATATTCTGATCTACTTTCCATGCGCTCTATATCATAGAAGTTGCTACTGTCTATTCCTTGGATATAATATATGGATTTATTACATGAGTTTTTATCAGTCTTTTTTTGTTGTTGTTCAGTTGCATAGTCAAGTCCGACCCTTTGTGACCCATGGACCACCGCATGCCAGGCACCCCATCCTTCACCATCCTCCGCAGCCCATTCAGCTCTATGCCCATTGCATCAATGATGCCATCTAGCCATCTCATCCTCTGCCCACCTTCTCCTTTTGCCTTCAATCTTTCCCAGCATCAAGGCCTTCTCGAGTAAATACTCTCTTCTCATTTGGTGTCCAAAGTAATTTGCAGGCGCACCCCCCAAAGAAAGACTCAGACACCGGTATATGCATAAAGGCATCGGGCCACTTTTATTGAATAATGCCCTAGTCCAAATTATAACTTTCAGTTGGTGTAATCATCTAATTGTAATTCTTTAAGGCAAGCAGGCCGCAGTAACACTGGTAAGGTTCCTCCCAAAATGCCAATGGAAATTGGCTACATGTAACTATTTGTATCAATTTGTTTGTTGACACAAACAAATTGTTGACCGGAGTCAATAAACTATCTATTGACCCCACCCTATGACGTGTATCCGTTAAATATCAAGGTTATGCAGGCTATGAAGCTCCTGCCATCACCCCTTGCCTGGTTCGCCCTTGACCGGCCAAACCTATTTCCCCTGTACCTGTCTACGTGTTGGCCAGTCAATTTTGAACCTGCCGGATACCTATGGGTCATAAATCTTTACCTTACCAGTGCTACCTGCCACACGGGGAGGCGTCCATGATGACTAACCCCCCCCCAGACCGTCAGCTCGGTCACCAGGCCTGCTTGCATATCCTCAAGAAAGAGGTTCATACCTCTGGCCGACAAGTGGACCCCATCTCCTGCATAGAGATCATAATCCTGCAAACCTATCCTAGGGTGCCGGATGGCTGTCCCCAAGCCCTTGTCTGCCAGGAACCGGGCAACAGCCCTGTTTACCAAGCAGCGAGCGCGGTCAAGGGCACGGAGGTCAACGCCTCCCATGTAAGTATGTCGTGGCACCATGTCCGACCATAGCAGCCACGTGGACGGCCATATGTAATGCAAATAGGCTAGGTCCCTGCAAATCGTGAATTTTAAAGAGAGGCCAGTGACCTGTGCGAGGTCATTGCCACTGTGATGCAGGATAAGGACATCAGGCGGTCCAGCATCCCTGATGGAAAACAGAAATGGCAACAGTTCCCGCCATTTCATACCGCGCTTACCGTACCATCGCATAAGTGCGGCTGCACGTAGCCTGAGATGGGGTCCCCACTCTGTCACCACAGCATACTGCGCTGCCCAGTGCACGTAACTGTGGCCCACCAGCCATACTGCCACCGGTATGCGGGGACACACAGGGTCTGTAAAAGAAGGAAAAAGGAATAATGACATAACTGGTACTCATGCATGGAGGGGGCGTACGTACAATGCAAAGCGCATGGATCCCCACCTACCCATCCTGCGTATATCAGCCTCAGAGTACCCAAACGCAGCCGCAGTAGACGCGGCGCCTATCCTAAATGGATGGGTGCCGTAACGAGCCCCAGGGAGGCCCACACTGGTAAGTGCCATGCCGGTCACCTTCCAAAACTGGAATTTAGTAAGGGGAGACCCATCCTGGTGGCAGAAAAATGGACCAGGGTGCGTACCACGCACTGCCAAAAACTCATGTAGGGCACCAACCGGACAGATGTCTTCAATGGAACATCGTAGCAGTCTGACTCCACTGTCTATGCCGTGCTGATCAACCTTTGAGGACCGTATCCTCAACTGAGCCCACTCTTGTGTAACATAGACATCGTCGAGTTCCAGTGCCCTACGAGACGCATCCGCCTTAGACAGTGGTACCAACTCACTGATGCGGAGTGCTCCAAAGAAGGCTACAGTGGTAGCTGCGTGAAAAAGAGCCACCTCATACCTATCATAGCATAAGTTATGCCAGCCTCGTGCAAGGTGGGTAAGAACCTCTGGTGAAATTGGGTGACGTGTGTCCGGGCGGCGGCCACGTTCACGTGTCCACCTTCCAAAACATGACGTATGCGGAAATCATTCACGCAGTCGGCGAAGCCCCGCACCTTGGCCATAAATGCCAGTGCCGAAAGCCTAGAGGCTATAGTACGGGGGGCCAGCCCCTGACCGTGAAGATAAACCATGTATTGTAAAATCTGGTCTACTGGTATTGGCCACACTTCGGGTAACCATAGTTGCCCACAAAAGGTTCTAAATTGTATGAAAGCATGTTGATACGCCTTACGCATGTGAGGTGCCAAGACATGCCGATCGCCCGGTTCACCTCTCCTCGCCAAATGTCCAAATCTCGGCCGGGAGTGGTGAGGGGAATTCCTCTGCTTCCGGAGCCAAGGCACGGAACCGGGAGATCTACAGGTGGGATAAAGCATCAGCAATATCGTTATTAATGCCTGGTACATGTCTGGCCTTGAACAGCACATTAAGGCGTAGGCTTCTCAAGACAAATTGACAGACCAATGCCATGACCCTAGGGGATTTGGACGTCTGAGCATTAACAATGTGCACCACTGCAGCATTGTCACACCAAAAATGGACCACTTAGTTGACCCACTTATCGCCCCATAGCATTAGTGCCCCCAAAATGGGAAAAAATTCCAGGAAAGTAAGATCGCAGAGATGATCCGTGCCCTGCCATGCGTGAGGCCATTGGTCATATGCCCACCACCCCTCGAAATAAATCCCATAACCCAAAGAGCCGGAGGCATCCGACCGTACTTGAAATTTAGGGCAGACCATAAGGTCCGATCTCCAAAAGGAGACCCCGTTAAATTCCTGGAGGAATGTGAGCCAAACCGAAAGGTCTGCCCGTATACCCCTGGTGAGCCGGACCCTGTGGTGGCGTTTTAATAGGCCAGCCATGGCATCACACAGACGCCTGGCGAAAGCTCTGCCCGGTGTCACCATCCTGCAGGCAAAGTTGAGGTGGCCGTGCAGTACCTGTAGCTCACGAAGGGAACCTTACGCTTGGAAATCAGTGCCAGAATCGCCGCAGAAATCCGAGCCACCTTGTCCATGGGTAACCTGGATGCCTGTGCGACAGTGTCAATTTCGATGCCTAAAAAGGTGAGCTTGGTGGCTGGGCCCTCGGTCTTTTCAGGCGCTAAGGGAACACCCAGTTCCCGCATAAGGGCCTGAAATGTAGTAAGGTGACGCGTACATGTGTCCGAGCTCCATTCACCCCCAAACAAAAAGTCGTCGAGGTAATGGGCTACAGACCGGGACCCTGACCTGCGAACAAAGGCCCATTGGAGGAAAGTGCTAAATCGTTCAAATGCCGAACATGAAATAGAACAGCCAAAAGGCATGGCCTTATCTACATAGAATTTCCCCCGAAAATGAAAACCCAACAGCTCAAAGTCCTCGGGGTGCACTGGCAGTAATCGGAATGCCGATTTGATATCACACTTTGCCAGGAGGGCCCCGGGACCACGGCGCGTACCATCTGTAGGGCCTGATCAAACGACGTATACCTGACTGAGCAAAGGTCATCAGGAATAGCATCATTGACCGAGGAACCCGCAGGGTAAGAGAGATGGTGGATTAAGCAAAATTCACCTGGGGTCTTTTTCGGGACTAGCCCCAGAGGAGAGACCTTCAAGTTAGGGAATGGTGGTTCAGCAAAGGGCCCCGCAACTCTCATAGCCTGCAACTCCTTAGCTATGCTTTGTGCAGCGACCTCCTCATTGCCCTTTAGAGAAAGTAAGTTTGGGGCATCCTGCGGTCCCCGAACACCCCTAAATGGTATATGAAAGCCAAACTGGAAGCCTTCTAGCAGGTAACTCGCATCATCCCATCTAGGATAAGTGGAAAGCCATCATCCTAGCATGGGGATATTAATTGGGGAGGGGGCCTTTTGCGTGGCCAGCACCATCAGAGGGAGCTCTGACCGCCCCCTGCCCGCCCCTACCTCTGCCTCGTGACCCACCTCGTGGAGGCGGCGTGAGGGCCAGAGCAAGAGGGACACTCGTGCCAGAAACGACACTGACGCTTGTTGCACACGCCGCTAGCTGAGAAGCTCCAACACAGCAGGCGGGCTGGAACCCGCTGCCCCGCCGGCTGGCGGGGAACCTGCATCGCAGCTGCCCGCTGCACGGCATGGCCACAATGGTACCTATCACCAGGCGCCGGACGTGTGGGAGTCATATACAAGAGCCACAATTGTTGGCAGGGCTCATCCCACCTCATCTCAGGATGTAGGCCCCACCTCATCCTAAATTCCTCATTGTAAGCCAACCACGACGGGCCAGGAAAATCAACCATCACCCTATAAATATTGTCGAGGTATTGCACCATCGGAATGGCCAAATCAGGCCGGGCCCTAAGTTATACCGCCATATATATAAGATATGCCGGCAACCAATTGGCCCAGGTATGCGGTGGCTTACGACGACGGGACAATTCCTTGTCCCGGTCATCCTGTCCCTCCCTCTCCTCCTTGGTGGGCTCACGATTCAGGAGGGAGAAAATATCAACGTACTCCCCTCGCCAAATCTTATCCCTTGTGGCCTGTGAAAGATGATCACCCAGGGGCAAGGAATAACCAGCCGTTGGCAGAGCTGCCGTTGGCACATGTTGGATGAAGGGTATGCGCAGCGGGCCCTGAATTGCCCCTGCGATGCTTGGCATACCCCCGGGGCGGACACCCCTGCCCTAACCGAGGGGCTATTTGGCAACCAGGAGTTAACAGGGCAGTGTGGAAGCAACTGCCCACCCACAGTAACCTGGCGTGGCCATGGCCACTGTACCCCCCCAGTGTGACTGGACAGTGTCAGTGCAAAAATTGAACCGGATACTCACTAGTCCCACCCCCGTGAGCTGCCCCCACTGGGGGTTCCGGCCCACGGCAGGCGTCGGAGCTCTGGGGCCACACCTGACTGCTCTCCACCGGCAAATCTGAACATGCGGGGAGCTGTGAGGCGCCAGCCTGGGCTGGCCTGATGGCCTCAAGCAGCTCGACCCTGTTGGCGGCCCGCTGGAGAGTCACGGCCGACGTGTCTGCCGGGACCGACGAAGGGGCTGTAATAGAAGCAGCAGCTAAACCCCCATCGGGAGGTGGTTGGGCAATGTCCAGTGATGCCTCTAGCACTGAAATCTGTGCAAGAAGCGCATCAATAGTCTCCGAGCCCCCAGTATAAGGTGGGCTGGATGGGCCGGACGGCCTGCTGTCCAATTGCTGGACGGGAAACCGGAATGGGGATCCAGGGCCCGAGTAGGGCCATGCCCAAAACTCCCGCCCGTGGGAGGCCGGAGGATTGGTGGGGCGGAAACCGCCACCAGGTCTAAGTGGGCCACCCTGTCCCGAGCCAAGAAAATGCCCTCCAGGGGCAGGGATCCCCGAGGAGCCAGCCTGTGCCAGCCCAGCCTGGAGGCCTGTGCCGGGCTGACCAGTAGAAGCCTGATCAGCCCCATTGGCAGCAGTGGGCAAGGCCATCCCACTGCCCAGCTGGGGGGTGCAGCCCGAGTCCTCCGACCCAATGGCTGCCCCCAGTAGAGGGAGGGGTAGGGAAAGCCCTTCCCCTCGGCCGCGGCTTGACCACCAGCGCCTTGCGCTTGGGAGCCATGTCTCCCAAAGAAGCTGCCTACTGACGGATCCCTGGCCAGGGATCAGTTCCTGTGCCCTGAGTACCGCAGTAGCGAAGAGGAGAGAACTCCGTTCAAAGCAAAAGGTACGAAGGGCAAAAAGAGCCAGAAACGCGGTGGAGAAAAATTCTCCGCTCCGTCGCATTCTAAAATGACAGCTCGGCTGCCTCGTGGCCACCCCTTTTATAGAGGCGTGGCCACGCCCCCTAACTCACCTGGATGTCTGAGTCCGGGTGGGGGGGCTGCAAAGAACGCCATTTTGGTGCCGCGCTTTCATTAGCTTCGTCTTCAATATTTGTCCTTCCAAGGAGCAGTCAGGGTTGATTTCCTTCAGGATCGACGGATTTGATCTCCTTGCTGTCCAGGGGACTCTCAAAATTCTCCTCCAGCACCACATTTCAAAGGCATCTATTCTTTTGCCCTCAGCCTTCCTTATGGTCCAACTTGCACAACCATACATTACTACTGGGAATACCATTGCTTTGACTATGTGGACTTTTGTTGGCAGGGTGATGTCTCTACTTTTTATTATGTTCCCTAGGTTTCTCATAGCTTGCCTCCCATGAATTAATCGTCTTTTTTATTTCAGTCACCATCTGCAGTGATCTTGGATCCTAAGAACATAAAGTCTGTCACTGCTTCCATTTCTTCCCCTTCTATTTGCCAGGAAGTGATAGGGCCAGTTGCCATTATCTTGTCTTATCAGTCTTAGCTTTCACAAATTTGGAGAGTGATCAGGATTCTTCAGCTTCAACTCACACATCTATAACAATTGGGGTAATGGTGTCTACAAGTAGCGACTAATAACAGGCATTTTGAATGCAAAATTATACATATTAAGTAACATAATTATCAAATTTTCAAATAACTTTTTCATAGTTGTAATTCAAATATTAAACTTTATGTTCAGAATGATTCATTTTTTTATTTTTATGTGCACACAAAGCAAAGTTTTTTTAAAAAAAAAGCTGAGAATTTATCATACGACTTTCAAAACTTAAAAAAAAGAAAGGATTATTTTTTGCTGAGACCCTTGATCTATTCAGCCAAAACAATATGTTTAATTACAGAGTACTGTGAATAATCTGAGATGGATTGTGGAGCTTTAGGGCTATAGTAGTTTAGTGCGAAGTAAAAACTGCTCTGTTCTAAATGTTTGAGGTAATCTGTTCCTTGCATAAAGCAAGGAAATATTCAGATTCCTGCGGCTAACAGTATGTTAAGCCAGAAAGCTTTGTTTATATGAATCAACTCTTGATGATCTGACTAGAGCCTGAATGCTGCTTAGAGTACTTAGTAGATACAATTACAATTTCATATCGAGAAGCAACCTTTCCTTATTTTGTATTTGTTTGTGTTTTCTTTATTTTAGAAATGGTCAGTTGAGAAATAGCACAGCTCTCTTGTGTATCTGATGTCTCAGGTGATCTCATCATACTCATCATGCTTCTTCCCTCCAAAAGTAACTGCTTTCTGCTTTGTATTTACACTGAGTTCTATGCATGGGCGATGTATAGTTCAGTCTGTCTGCATAATTCAGTTGTTCAGCATAGGTCAGTCTCTTTCTATGTGAAAATGTGTTAGTCTCAGGAAGTGCAATTGAGGTTGTAATTCAATTGCAACCATCATTTGTTTGAGAGATTTTTCTTCCTACTTTTTGCAACTAAGATGAAGTGAACTGCTGTATTATATTTTTGCCATCTACCTGACAAATTTATTTGAACACAAACCTTGTAAGTGAACATTTCTTTATTTCTTTTACTTCTGTTAAAGCTGTGCCTAAGTATTTGTTCAGTATTTGTTCAATACTCAAAGGGGGAAAAGGGGGGAACTGAAGAGGCCTTGCATTTCAAAGTTTTCACCTTAATCTTTGGCTACAAGATGTCCCTACCCCCGCAAATATAATCCAGCATGTTTCCCTATGTGAGCCCCTATCTTGGTCCCACCACCTTTGCAGGTTCATGAGTGAGGATGCAAGAAAGGAATTTTTACCAGCTGCTCAGAGGTTATGGAATACCTTTCTTAGGAGGCTTCCCTCCTTGTTATCTTTTTTAACATTTTGATTCAGATACTTTATGGCAGTATGTCCTTGGACTAAAACTCCCAGAAGCTTTCACCATTGGCTGTACTGGCCAAGATTTCTGGGAGCTATATTCCAGGAACACCTGGGGATCTAAAGTTGGGAACCACTTTATGTGATGACAGATGGTAGACATAATATTTTACTATGAGGGGTGTGCACTTCCAGAGATTTGGACTTTAATTGCCAGAATTATTGAAGATTTCTAAGGTGTAGCAACCTAGAAACTGAAATTGATTTGCCTGTAGATTTTGCCCTAACAGAGGAGGTCTTTCCAGTGATTTTCCTGGACCATCTGACTACTCCTGCATTCCTATGGTTAATCTGCAAAGAAAAGAAACTGCTCTCCTGCTTTCTGGGAAGTGTTGTTCTTAGAGAGGAGATATTTATAATGTCCAATAGATGTCTACTTCTCCCAGGAAGCACTGAGTCCTAAATTAAGCTTCCTCCTCTTCCTTCTGTGTCCCAATCAAACCCTGGACTGCCAAAATGAAACCACTTTCTTTGCTTTATTGTTGCCCAAGCCCTCATCGGTGCATGTCTCTGGCAGCAATCGGCAGACCAGTAAATAGGCCAGACTCTGTGTCTCTCTACATTCACACTGTGTATTATTGTCCGCCAGCAGTCCCCACTTGAGCATGTTGGTATTACATTTAGGGACTCAAACCCTCAGCCTATTTAGGGTCTTCCAAGTAGCATAGGAGAGATCTTCAGCTCTATTATCCTCCTTTAATGATGTTCCTTGTCCAGTGAACTCCTTCCTCCATCTTCTAATTTAGTTTTGCTCTTGTGTACCCTCAATAATGTTTGTTGTTGCCATAAAGCTCTTCTGTGATTGGAGACAGCGAACTTGAGGCTCATATCCATTCAGAGGGTGTCGAGGGTCATTCTCTTTTTTAGTTCTCTCAGCGTCCACTGCTACTTCTCTCCTGATCCTAGATGGAGCGATACCAACAAAAGGGTATATTTTCTCAACTGATGTAGGTCTGAGGAATCTTGTCAGTTAAGTGATAATGTACATTTGAATCCAAATTGGAGTCTCCATCCCACTGAAAGCAATGTGTTGTGGATCTGTAGCATTTTTATTCAAAATTAGAGATGTAAATGCTTGCTGACTTCATTCTGGCAGGTAAGAATGAAACATTTCAAATCTTTTATCCCTAATGGGTGAGATAACTAGAGTTTTTTGTGCATCTTTGGCTTCTTGGCCCATTCTTTGGAAAGAAAAGAAAGAAAGATTTTGTGTGTGCAAAATCTTTGCATTACTGAAAAATACAAGGATTTTTGATGACCACAAAATACAATTTCTTCATATATTTTTGCTAATACTGCTACTAAAAAAAACAAAACACCTGTTCCTTCTTCTCTCAAGCAGAAGTGAAAAAAAATCACAGCAGCTAGTAAATTTGGGATGTTTTGATAGGGGATCATAATATATATTTTGAGTTCTTTGTTAACATATATCCATATATCTGTTGCACCTCTGTTCACAATGCACATTTCAAGGAGCACATCAGTGCACATCTAAAAACCACCTCCCCCCCCCCCCATATAGCAAGTCATATTTGCCTGGAGGTCTGCTTGTATACACTGATGATAGCAGGCTTTTGTGGATAACAGAACCCACTCCTCCTGTCTCCT
The DNA here is from genome assembly GCA_035047305.1 of Bradypodion pumilum. NCBI lineage: Eukaryota > Metazoa > Chordata > Lepidosauria > Squamata > Chamaeleonidae > Bradypodion > Bradypodion pumilum. The sequence continues at coordinate 99,745,691 of JAWDJD010000001.1, forward strand.
GAAAGGTATTTTAATTGGATATTTTCTGTCTTTGCCTCTGTGTTCAATTTGTCACCATGGCATACAAATGAATATGATCAACAATGTCATGTAATTAGAAGTGCATGGAATCCAACCTCACAATTAACTACAATCATTTTCTAGATCTTACAAGGGAACCTAATTTTAAGATAGTGGCTGTGGGATTTTCAGGTTTCCTAATATTTGCTCTTTCAATTAAGCAGATGGAGAGCCTGCTGGTAATGAGTGAGCAAGCATCAGAACTTCTCCTGCAACTAATTTCTACCCAGACTGAAGCAAATTATGTGCAGCTTCTTTATCAAGGGTAAACAACATCATGTGCCACTTGGCAAATGGCCTAACAACAAAAACAACAGCAGCCGTGACAGAAAACCTGAGAAGTGTTTAAATGTATCATACCTAGTGAGAGATTTCTTGACACCACCAGAACAAATGTGGCACAGCAAAAAGCAAGCAGCAAAAGGGAATGCTTTCTTATCTAAGTGCTCTGGAGAAAATTTGCTGATCAATCCTATGAAAAGATGATATGCTTATGTGCGTCCAGGGGATGAAATAACAAGCCTAGGGGCAATAAGGCGCTCATATCATCTTTGTGAATTTTACAAATACAGCATGAAGCTCAGTGTGACTCAGCCTGAATGGAATTCTTAACACATGCATTTAACATGATAGTTCAATGAGAGCTTTCTCGGGCAGTTCCTCTAATACCAAGGGATGTTGGTTTATAGGCATTTTTTTTATCACATTGGGATATGCCACAACACATTTTGTGAACTATTTGAGGCAAGCTGTAAAGCCCTGGAATATGAGAATTTCAAGGTTATTTGATTTGCATCCTTTTGTAAACATGTGTGGTCTTTTTGAGCACTGGTGAGAATAAAAATAATGATAAACTTCAGGAAACCCCCAAATAAATGTGGATTGCAATCTGGTCCTATGAGTATTTATTTCCTCAGCAGCATGTCCCATGGAATACATTTTCAATGACTGCAGTTTGAGTCTTTAACATGCTAAGCAAAGTTCCATGAAGTAAAGTTCTATTACAATCACTGAAATGCATTTGTAAAGAATGGGTAAATTCCTCTTGTTTATGCTAATGTAGCAAAAAAAACAAAACAACCTGTAGCTTTTGGAGGGAAATTGCATAGACATTAGCTGTTGCATACTGAGAACTACCAGAGGTGCAGGCTGGATTCAGAAGAGGCAGGGGGACCAGAGATCACATTGCCAACATACGCTGGATCATGGAGAAAACAAAGGAATACCAGAAACAAGCTTACTTCTGTTTCATTGACTACACCAAGGCCTTTGATTGTGTGGACCACAACAAAATGTGGCAAGTAATTAAAGAAATGGGAATACCAAAACACCTCATATGTCTCATGAGAAATCTGTACATGAGTCAAGAAGCAACAGTTAGGATAGAGTATGGAATGACGGAGTGGATTGGAATAGGAAAAGGAGTAAGACAAGGCTGCATTTTATCACCCTGCTTATTCAACTTATACACAGAGCACATAATGCGCAATGCAGGGATGGAGGAATCACCATATGGGATCAAAATTGCCGGGAGAAACATCAACAATTTGAGATATGCAGATGATACCACCCTAATGGCAGAAAGTGAAGAAGACCTAAAGAAGCTCCTGATTAGGTTGAAAGAAGAGAGTGCAAAAGCTGGCCTGAGACTCAATATCAAGAAAACCAAGATAATGGCAACAGGCGCTATAGGTCCCTGGAAAATAGATGGGGAAGAAGTAGAAGCAGTAACAGATTTTACTTTCTTAGGATCCAAGATCTCTGCAGATGGGGATTGCAGCCATGAAATAAAAAGGCGACTGATTCTTGGGAGACAAGCTATGAAAAACCTGGGGAACATAGTGAAAAGCAGAGATATCTCACTGCAAACAAAGGTCCGCATAGTCAAAGCAATGGTATTCCCGGTGGTAATGTATGGCTGTGAGAGCTGGACCATTAGAAAGGCTGAGCGAAGAAAAATAGATGCCTTTGAGATGTGGTGCTGGAGGAGAGTTTTGAGAGTCCCCTGGACAGCGAGGAGAACAAATAGGTCAATATTAGAAGAGATTAGCCCTGAGTGCTCCTTAGAAGGACAAATAACAAAGATGAAGTTGAAGTATTTTGGACATCAAATGAGAAGAGAGGATTCACTTGAGAAGGCCTTGATGCTGGGGAAGGTGGAAGGCAGAAGAAGAAGGGGACGGCCAAAGATGAGATGGCTAGATGGTATTGTAGACACAATGGGCACGGGGCTGTGTGGACTAAGGAGGATGGTGGAGGACAGAGGTGCCTGGAGAGCGATGGTCCATAGGGTCGCAAAGAGTCGGAATCGACTGTGCGACTGAACAACAACAACAAACTGAGTGATATGACCCAGTGTGCAAAAAGATAGCATCTGAGGTGACTTCTTCAGGTGCCATATCCATTTCTGATATTGGCTATCATCATGGCAATAGTCTTCCTGTTCTTAACTTCTCGGAACAGTTCTTCCGAGGATATGCCACACCACTCTCTCAGGTTCTTCAGCCATGAAGTCCGTCTACATCCAAGGACTCTCTTTCCAGTGATTTTTCCTTGCAGAGTGAGTTGGAATATTCTATACTTTATGTTGTTCCTCATGATATGGCCAAGGTATTGGAGCTTTCTTTGCTTAGCAGTCTTAAACAGTTCTTGTTCTTTATCCATCCGGTGCAACACTTCTACATTAGTCACATGGTCAACCCGTGATATCCTTAACAGCCATCTGTAGATTCACATTTCAAAAGCTTTGATTCTCTTTTCAGATGCTTTAGTTCAGGGATTCTCAACCTGCGCCCCGTGGGCTGGATGTAGCCTATGGCACCATTTCATATGCCCCCACCCACTGCCTCCACCACACCATGAAATGCTATGTGATGGAGGAAAGGCAAAATGGCCATCCAGCCCCCAAAGCTGTCTGAGGGAGAGTGACCCAGCCCCCAGCTTAAAAAGGTTGAGAACTCCCGCTTTAGTCAATGTCCAAGCTTTGACTTCATACAGCAGTACTGGGAATACATAACATCTCACTATTTGGATCTTTGTAGTTAGAGTTAGATCTCTACTGCATAACAAATGTCACATTTTTATTTTCTATTTATATTTTAATCTCTACCTCGGGATCCCAATTTTTATTTAACATACTCTCTAAATAGACAATTTTATCCACTCTTTCAATTTCTATTGTTCCTGCCATTAGTTTGCCATGAGTTGATGTTTGGTTGATAACCAGATATTTAGTCTTCTTGTTAAGTGAAGGTAATTTATCTTCAAAACCTATGCTATTTGCATTAGGCCAGTATAACTATGCAGAACGATTTGCATTTAGCATTAGATGTTTTGTGTTAGCTAGCAGAACTGTGACTGACTTTAGCATCAGTAAATATCTTAGTCCCCACACCTAACAGATTGTAAATCTAAGCTGCCGACCTAACCACATTGAACCTGACAGAGAGCCCAGTTGAATAGAGTGAAACATATTTCTCTAAATGTCAGACTAGAAGAAACACTTAGCCTGTATCTAGATGCAGTGCTCAGTTAAGTGGTGAAATATGTTTCTACTAGTATTAACATTCCTCATCTCTGTATATTGGGTTCCGAGCAGCTTTCTATTCCGATCCATCGTTTGAACAGAAACATCAGCTTAGTCTGATTGCAAAGCACTTACTGCTGGGAAATAACATTGAGGAAGAATGACCTAATCACAGAAAAGGTCTATTTTCCTTAAATGTCTAGTTTGACTTGCCATGCATTTTGTTAGCTTGTGAAGAGGAGGAATATGCTGTTTTTGCATATTGCTTTTGTCATCATGGTTTAAAAAAATTGCAATGGAAAGAACAGTATGAAGGTTTGCAAATCATGTTTTGGTGAATTTCCTTCTCCTCACAGCTTATACTCCTGCTCCACCGGTAGACTTTTGGCTGTCCTCCCTGTCTCAGATTTTAAATTGTTGGTTAATTAGAGCATGGGTTGATATTTTCTTTATGTGGCTAACTAAAGAACCATGGTAATAATTGTATAAAAACAGAATTGTGGTGACTCCCCACCCCCAACCACTAAGAAATAAAATACATGCTGTTGTACTGACTTAGGTTTGGCCTTTTTCTTTTGTCCACAGCACTGTTCCTTATTATATAAACATTAAAGTGCTCTATAGTTAAGGCACAGGGAAAACCCAGCATTTTAAAGCTTGTAAATAATATTGCTTATAAATGTGAAAACATTTGCACCATCAATGCAAAAATAATCATAGCAGCAAGCATTTATATAGCCTGTTTCAAGCATTCAAAGTAATTCAGATATTGTACAATCACTATTATCTTTGAAAGAATAAGTGTGTGTGAGTGTATATATATACACACACACAAGTACACACATATGATATACACTTAGTTTCAGATAACTAAATCTGTTCATCCTTCTTTACTTAAAGCCTGGTGTGAACAATATTTCTTACATTTCACAGGTAAAAATCACTTGTGTTGGTGCTGGATGGTCCTGATAGCTTTAGCAAAGTTAGATGACTGCAGTTTAGGATACCATATGTTCTTGTTATGGTTATGGTTGCCATATGTCCCAGAAAATCGGGATTGTCCCAGATTCAAGGTTGGAAAAATTGTCCTGGCCAGTTCAATAAAAATAATGTTAAAAGTCCCAGATTTTAAAAACTTACTGATTTTATATTATAACACACCATTAAAATAAATTTGAACTCTTGCCATCAAACAAGTGATTTCCTGCCACATTGGAGTTGGAGTATACCTGGAGACAAATCTTAACACCCTTTCCTCACACCACCGCCCTATAAGTGTGACCAGTGTGTTTCCTCGAACTGAAGATGTTAAGAGTTGACCGCGACGTCACTTCTCAGAAGTACAACAGATCATCTTACAGTAAGAATTAACTGTTGTAATTAAATTCATTTATGTATTGATATATTTAATGTGAAAGTGTTTTATAGATGTTATTATACTGTTTGTTTTAAAAAAGGCTGTTTTGTAGATAACCCGCCCATTTTTGTCAAGTATACTTCTGTCCCGGTTTTGTGGGAGAGAATTATGGTAACTCTAGTTATGGTGGATAATTTTCAGCTCTTGCAACCTGAAGATGTGGACAAGGTGCTTAGAGAACTGAGGACTAACACATGTGTTGACTCTCTGCCACTTTGTCGGCTGAAATCTGTCAAAGTAGAATCAGGACTGTGAACCTTGTAGGTACTCTGGAGGTCAAAACAGATGCTATGATGAGCCTGTGGTTAGATGAGGAGCTCCGTTAACCTATTTTAGTATTGGTTGTTTACCCTAGCATGAGGTTCCTAGATTCACAACTTGCAAATTAGCTTGATTGTAACTGTTTACTGGTTATTTGGAGAAAAGTACAGGATTCGTTTGAAAAGTATTGTGCAAATCTGGCCAAATTTGATAGTTATCTTTGTAAGGAAAGCAGTTTAGCAACTATTCCTTGTCAGTGTCTCATTTAGTTCAGCTATAAAGGTTAGTTCTTGCTGTCATTGCAGTGATGGTAGTAAGACTTTTTTGGTTGTTGAAATTCCAAGTCTTGAGCTGGTGTTCAAGGAAGTGTCTGAAGAAAGTGTTGGAGGGAGGGGTGACCTTTCAGATCCAGGTACTCTTGAAAAAACTGGTTGGATCTATTCCAGGCTGGCTTGAGATCACATTTCAGGATAAAAACAGCCACCTTCATCGATGATGTAAGTGAATGAAACTGAGGGTTCTGTAATTACTTACAGCTGCTTGAATTACTACAACAGCAAATACCAGTAATACTTACTTAAGTGTGATGCAGTCATAATGCAACCTTACGTAATTTTTATAAGAGGCCTGCATGGTTCATTATGAGCATAGCATATTGCAGTTCGGGGTCTGAAGTTGAAGAAATAATAGTAGCTTGCCTAAAGCTATGGTGAGTTTTTCTGGCTATTTCCTGTGCCTTTTTATAAGGTGTTGACACAAAGGAGTAAAGTGGGTGAAACATTCTCCATAAATTTCCCAGTCTTCATGATGGGAGTGGGAGAGAGGATTACCTGTTTAATTCTCTTATGCCAAATTGTTAAAAGCACAACAGAAACATTATGGAGGCATTTGAAAGAGGAACATCCTAATCCTGGGCTCTTAGCTACTATCTGAAGAAATGTTTTGATGGACTTTTTACTAACACATGTACCTGTACCTAGGATGTCTGGCCAGGTTATCCTGCTATGGTAATAGAGTAGGCCATACTACCAGCAACTCAATGCCAAGTGTCAGGCGGCAGTTAACTAACCTGACAACCCTAAGGGCTAAAGGCTTTGGGTGCCGAAGTCCACAGGGAAGGGTGATGGCCCCCAAATCCCACTTGTATCCATCTTGATGGAGGGCAGAAGCTTCATCAATACTGGCCTGGGGCTGAGGAGGATTTTGCATACCAGAAGGGCTCAGGACCAGAAAGTGACTCATGGAACTGGATCAGTGGTACGAGTGTCACATTGTGATGTGGAAGGCAGATGAAAGGCAACTGCATTATATTCTCAGGACAGTCTTCATGGCTGATTGCCAAGAGGATTGCCAGTTTATTTATTTATAATTCAAATTTCTATGCTGCCCAATCAGGCGAACCCGACTCAGGGCAGCTCACAACAGGATTAAAACATACATATTAAAAACAATTAAAACCCCAACATACCCACCCACCTATTAAAAACTAACCACATTAAAACTGCCCGCAATAAAAAGATGGGGAAGCTTTATTTTATAAGCCAACAGGCGGGGGCCACTCTTCCATCCGGGCCCCACACCTGCCCCACCAACCAGGTTTTTAATTCTTTTCTGAAAGGCAGCAGCTCCGTCTGCTCTTGCAACTCTACTGACAGGAGGTTCCACAAGGCCGGTGTGGACACAGAAAAGGCCCTCCTTCGTGTGCCAGAGAGGCAAGCCCCTCTGGCAGATGGAACATTTAGGGAGCCCCTCCGGTCCACTCTGGTTGGACGGACAGACACTCTTGGGACGATGCGGTCTCTTAGGTATCCTGGCCCACTACCATGTAGGGCTTTAAAGGTCAAAACCAGCACCTTGAATTGCACCCGGAGACAAGCTGGTAACCAGTGCAGCTCCCGAAGCAGTGGTGAGGCACGAGCATAACACCCGCACCCCATCACCACCCGGGCTGCCGCATTCTGCACCACCGGTAGCCTCCGAATGGTTGTCAAGGGCAGCCCCATGTAGAGCGCATTGCAATAATCTAGCCTGGAGGTCACCAGAGCATGTGTGACCATGAGCAGGGAGTCCCAGTCCAGGAGCGAACGCAACTGACGGATGACGCCAAGCTGTGTGAAAGCCCTCCTGGCCACGGCCACCACCTGATCTACAAATAGTAGTTGCGAATCCAGGAGGACCCCTAAGTTGCGTACCGGGTCTATCTGGGGCAAAGCAGCCCCATCCAAGACCCAAAGTTGGCAGCTCCCTGGATAACATGGGACCCCCTATCCATAGCCACTCAGTCTTGGAGGGATTCAATTGTAGCCTGTTGTCCCCCATCCAGACCCCAACAACTTCCAGACATCTGGATAGGACACTGACCGCATCACTGGGCCAATATTTGGATTTGGATATGGCAGAAGAAGAAGTACCATGTAGATAATTGTCATGAATCAAAAGCAGATACAGTGGTACCTCATACAATGATTTTAATCCATTCCACGGGGCTCGTTGTTGTACGAAACAATTGCTATATGATGCATGCATCGTATAGTGGTTTGTTTGTTTTTTTGCTAAGTGGTTTTTCCCATTGAAAAATTGTTGTCTGTTTTTTTCCATAGGGAAAATTGATATGCGGGACACCATTTTCACCCGAAACCTAATTGTTATGCGATTTCATTGCTATACGGAGCAATTGTTGTATGAAGTTCCACTGTATTGGCAAATGCCTGTTTTGTATCACTCTGCCACTGAAAAGATGTGAAGTACCCCTAAAGTCCCACATTGTTCTGACATTTTTAGATATATCTCAGGCTTGTTTGATAAATAAAGCTACTCCTCATAGTGCTTTTGGAGAAACTATAAGTATTACAAAAGATTGACCATTTTTCAAATGGAGGGAAAAGGCATATGCATAGAAATACCTGTATAATAGCACCATCTGATAATTTTCCAGCACCGATTTTGCATAAATATGAAAAACATCTGTTATTTTTTTCAGTGAAATTACGCAGTGCAAAAAACCTGCCACTGGACAGTTATTTATAAGGTAGCAGTCTAGTTCACATATACACGTCATGTGTTGCTTTGTCTTCTGATGGTGCTCATGATCCCATACTCCAGAGCAGATGAGGATGAATGCCCCATGTATGCATTTTAATCCAGTCAGTTAGAAAGTTCTAAAATATGTTACAGAGCTTGGGAAAGTTATTTCTTTTGGATGACAGCTTACAGAATTCAGCGTTGCCCCTGCCTAATCAAACAGGGGCAAAAATTTAGAAGGTCCTGTCTCTCTTATCTATGACTTCTGAAGCTGACCTTTGAGGTGTGGGCAAGGTTGTATTTGTAAAGGTGACCCTTCAAGTAATCTGGTTTCCAAAAGATACATATTGAAAGTTTACCATGAACATTACATATTGTTTTGTATTGACATATTGTTATTGATTTGATTACTGTATCCTATTGCATAGTTATTTTATTGTATTGCTATTCTCTGTTATATTTGGATTATTGTACCCTTATATGTTACTGTATCTTACTGTATTTATTGTATGTTTTGTATTCATATGTAATTATGTAATTTTGTTGGGAACCACTTTGAGTTGTCTTAGGACAAGAAAAACGGTATACAAATACAAATTACAAATTCAGTCCGGAAACACACTGGCAACCAGAACACTGGCAACCAGGTACAACTGAACTTGATGACTGAAAGGTCAGGAGATCAGCAGTTCGAGACCTGAGTGCTGCATGATGGAAGGAGCTCCCATCTCTGTCCCAGCTCTTACCAACCTAGCAGTTTGAAAGCAAGAAAATGCAAGTAGATAAAGAGGTACCACTTTGGTGAGAAGGTAAACAGTGTTCCGTGCACTCTGGTGTTGAGGCATGCCTGCCAAATGTCCATGGAAATGTCTGCAGACACAAACAGCCCTGGCTCTTTGACTATAAACGGAGATGCTCACTTTGAAGTCTCGAGCCCACACTTAAACACACTCTCCCCCCCTTAGGAGACAAAGTCTCTTAGCCAAGATGGCTTATTTCGAACACGCTGGGGTCTCGATGCGGGCTGCCTCTCCCCGGGTTTGCTACCTTCTCTTTGTCCCCTGGTTTCCTGTCCTGTAATATGAGAGGGAGACTCGTTAGTGACTTGCCGCGGCTCCGCGGCGTTGTTGGGAGGTGTGCTCTTTCTTAGGGAGGAACCGGGGGCACTGGGGGCTAACGAAAAACCCCTCTTCTCGCTTGGATGGGTGGGGGAACACTCCTGAAAACCCCCCCGGCTCGCAAAATCAAAATCAAAATCACCACAATCGGGGGCAGCGGTCGCGAACTCCTCTCCCCCTTCCCCGGCCCCTGATAGGACTGGCATATCAAAAGGATATGAGTCGGGGCCGCTGCTACTGCTTCCTTCCCCCCTTGCTTGGGACTGTTGTCCCCTGCTGTCTCCCCCTTGGGTTACGCGGGTGGGGGAGAACCCTAACGCTGAATCCTGTTGCTGAGCTCCACTGACTGGCCCACTCACTCGGTGCCTCAGTTGGTCTGCGTGCCTCCTCCAAAGGAGGCCGGTGTTAGTCTCGACCCGGTACGACACAGGCCCCGTCTGCTCTACAACCGTCCCTGGCACCCAGGCTGGCCCTGCGCTGGAATAGTTCCTGCAGTGAACAGGGTCCCCGGCGGCGAAACCTTTCGAGACTGCCAACCCTATGTTTTTCCCTTTATCCTCGGCTCTCGTCGGGTCTAGCCTAGACAGGATCGTGGTCAGTTTTCGCCGCATCAAGAGCTCCGCCGGCGAGTAGCCTGACGCTAAGGGGGTTACCCTATACGCTAAGAGGAACTGGCAAACTTGGTGATTCAGGTCCCCCGGGCCCATGCGCCGCAGCGCCTCCTTTGTTGTCCGCACCAGCCGTTCCACTTGGCCATTCGTGGCCGGGTGAAACGGTGCGGACGTGACATGCCGAATGGCGTTTGCCTCCATGAACGCCCCGAACTCGGCGGAGGTGAAACAACTAGCGTTATCGCTGACCAAAGTGTCGGGTAAACCGAATGTGGAAAAGACTCTCCTTAGCTGGCTAATTGTCGTGGCGGAGGACGTGCTCTTCACTGGGATAACCTCCAGCCACTTGGAGAACACATCTACCACCAGGAGAAACATGGTTCCTCGGAATGGGCCAGCGAAATCCACGTGCACTCTGGACCACGGCCCCCTTGCTGTGTCCCACTCCCTATGCGGGAGACGGGCCGCCTCAGGTCGGGATCCCTGGCAAGCCTCGCAAGTGCCGACCATGTGCTCAATGTCCGCGTCCAGCTGTGGCCACCAGAAGTAACTCCGGGCCAGCGCCTTTGAACGAACTATGCCCGGGTGGCTGACGTGCAGCAGTTCGAGCACCCTCGTCCGCAGGGGCGCAGGGACCACCACCCGTTGGCCCCACAGAAGGCACCCCCTCTCTAGGGACAACTCTAGCTTTTTCCTAAAGAATGGGTCGAACTCTGTACTCGGGGACGAAGCCGGCCACCCCTTCTGCACCCATGAACTAACTTTCTCCAGCGTCCTGTCCTTGCCTGTCGCCCTAGCAATGTCGGCTGGTACTATTGGGGGTGCGTCTAAAACCTCAATTAGCAACACCTGGCGGTCTCTTTCTGCTCTCGCCTTTTGGTCGTCCGACAAGGGCAGAGGGGATCTCGAAAGCGCATCAGCATGGCTGATCTCCTTTCCGGGCCTGTACTCCAACTCATGTTGGTACGCGTTGAGGAAAATAGCCCATCGCAGCATTCTCGGGGACAGGATCTGCGGCGTGGGCTTGCTTGCCGTGAAAATCCCTAACAGCGGCTTGTGATCGGTCACGATTTTGAACGGGCGGCCATACAAAAAATCGTGAAATTTTTTGGTCCCCGCTACTATTGCTAACGCTTCCCTGTCGGTTTGTGCGTAATTTCGCTCCGCTTGGGACAGGGACCTTGAGTAAAACGCTACTGGGGCCTCCCTTCCGTCCTCCAACACGTGGCAAAGCACCGCCCCCACCCCCACCGGGGATGCATCACAAACTAGGACCACAGGCCGTTTGGGGTCGAAGTGCGTCAGGATTGCCTCAGATGTTAGGAGTTGCTTTAGCTCTTTGAACGCCCTCTCGTGCTCGTCACCCCACATCCATGGCTCCTCCTTTTTAAGTAACCGATGGAGCGGTTCGGCCACGGACGCCTTCCGCGGGAGGAATGTATGGTAAAAATTGAGGAGCCCCAGGAAAGACTGCAGCTCAGTTTTGGATGTGGGGCGAGGGGCCTTTTTAATGGCTGCTACCTTGGATTTAGACGGCTTAATCCCCTCGGGTGTGATCCGGAACCCTAAAAACTCGACCTCGGTTTCGAAAAAGACACATTTATCCTTCCTCAATCTCAGCCCCGCTTTCTCGAACACGGTCAGTACCTTGTCCAACCTTTTAGCCAGTTCAGCCTCACTCCCCCCTGTTATCAACACGTCATCAAAATAAGGCAACACCCCCTCCAGGCCCTTTAGGAGGCGTTCCACGAGCGATTGAAAAAGGCCGGGTGCCGAGTTCACGCCGAACTGTAACCGCGACACCTGGAACGCTCCCTTATGTGTAACTATCGTTTGTGCCGCGGCCGTGGCGGGGGTCACTGGAAGTTGCTGATAGGCTTGTGCCAAATCGAGTTTAGCGAAACACTTTCCCCCATTTACCTTCTTCGGAGCGATTATGCCCACCAGCGTCCGCTTGGTTTCCATCCCGAGCATTCTGGTGAGGATGGCCCTCTTCCTCTCCTCGTCTTCTCCTTTGACTCTGAGTTCCACCAGGGCCGCCTGGAAATCCATCTCCAGCAGCTCCCAGTCTTGCGGTTTGGTGATGTTGAAACCGCTCTGTGCCCTGGCTGTTCCGTGGGGATCCATGATCCCACCTTCGTCGCCAATTTGGTGTATGCAAACCAAGACACAGGACACAGCCTCGGGCTGGGTTAACTCAGGTTTATTGCATCGTGGACAGAGGGAACATGAGGTAATGGCGGATCAATAGCTCTTTATATACAGCAGTAATACATTTGAACGTGGTGCCATGGTAGCCCATTGGCTACTGTCTGCGTGACGTCATTGCAGGTCACGCCCTTCTTGTCCAGGTGTAGGTGGTGGCGGGAAAACTTCCCGCGCTGTTGCCTTTGATGAGTTCGGACCAAGAGAGCTTGGACGCTCGCTGCTGCCAGCTGGTGGTCATTAGCTCGCGTCCTATTACAGGGTTTATATGATACAGCTGAAGGTTACATTGTTGCTATAGGCAAGGTTACATTGGCTCAGATACATTGTAATCCATGTGTACAATAAAACCATCAGAACACAACACTCACTGAACCCTATGGGCAGATACAACTGGCTTTTGAGCAAGGACACCCCTTTACCTATAAACCACTGGATAGCTCAGTGAGTTGAAGCAGAAAGCCAAAGATTCCAGTAAAAATGCATGCGGTGGCCATTTTCATTTACAGGAGCTTTGGCTTTCTGGGAATTGAAGTCAAAAAAGCAAAATGGCCACAGCAACGCTGATCAGCTGTTTGTCTGGGGTAGGCCAGGGAGAGATTTTTTTCCTCCACAACCAGCACAGGTAGGAGACCAGACCTCCTTTTGGGGAGGTGGGTGGGCAAAGGCACCCCGGGTGCCTCTCTTGATCCTAGGGGGAGCCGATTGGGGCTTTTTCCAAACGCCCCCCTCCCCCACCTGCCGGAACTGCTGAAAAGCAAAACATTGGGGAAAACTCCTTTGTAGGCTGCAGTTTTGGGCTTGCAGCAGCGTCCAGGCAGGGGGGGGCAGGAAAAAGCCCCGATTGGCTCCCCTTAGCCTCAGAAAGTTTAGTGTAAGGGACCAAAGACAATGAAACAGCCGAAGGGTTGGCTTAACACAGGTTTATTGCATGATGATCCGGAGGAACATGTGGTAATGGCGGATGGGTAGCTCAATATATACAGTTGGCTATACATTTGAATGTGGCTCGTCGACAGACTATTGGTTGCTGCCTGCGTGACGTCGTAGGAGGTCACGCCCTTCTTGACCAGGTGAAGAGGTGGAGGGGAATCTTCCCGCGCTGCTGAACCAGGTGAATATGAGCCAAGAGAGCTGGACGCTCGCTACTGCCCTCTGGTGGTCACTAGCTCGCGTCCCCTTATCAGGTTTACATTGATACAGCTGATGGTTATAATGTTGCACACAGAAAGGTTACATTGATAACACATGGCAAAGGTACATTGTTAAAGGCACAGCTTTACAGAACACAACATCCCTCCCCCCTAGGATGAGACGAAGTCTCTCAGCCAAGATGGCTTGTTGCATGTGCGTTTGGGCCGTGACGAGGGCTGCCCCCCCCGGGAGCTTTATTGCTTCTTTGTTCCCTGGACCCTTGTCCTGAAATGGGAGAGGGAGACTTGTTAGTGGTTTGCCGCTGTCTGGCGGCCTTAGGGGAAGGGAAAAACTCCATTGTGGGCAGACCGGGGGCCGTCGGGGCTAACGAAAAACCCCTCTTCTCGCTTGGACGGGTGGGGGACCACTCCGAAAACCCCCCCCGGTTCTGAAACTCAAAATCAAACTTGGTAGGGGTACCCGCATTTGTGGGGACTTTCCGCGAGATATGTATGGGGTCGGGTTCCTCCTCCTCGGAAAGATCCCCCAGGGTATCTATGAGGATATCCTCCTCCCCCCTTGGTGGGGGCCCACGGTCCCCTTTTCCTCCCCCTTGGGCTGAACGGGTGGGGGAGAACCCTAACGCTGACTTAGTTCCTGCCTGATCATTGCCCTGCTCATCGGAGACCCTGCGTCGGAGCTGGTCCGCGTGCCGCCTCCACAGGAGCCCTGTGCTAGTTTCCACACGGTACGACACGGGGCCGGTTTGCTCCACAACTACGCCCGGCACCCAGGCTGGGCCCGTGCCGGCGTAATTCCTGCAATGCACGGGGGCGCCTATACTGAAACTCTTGGTAGCCTCTAGCCCGATGTTCCTTCCTTTGTCCTCTACCCTCGTGGGGTCTAGCCTAGTAAGGATGGTGGTCAGCTTCCTGCGCATTAAGAGCTCTGCGGGGGAGTATCCTGACGCCAATGGGGTCACCCTGTACCCTAGCAGAAACTGACACACTTGTAGGTTCAGATCCCCTGGGCCCATGCGCCACAACGCGTCCTTTGTGGTGCGGACGAGGCGCTCTACTTGGCCGTTGGTGGCCGGGTGAAAAGGGGCGGAGGTGATATGCCGAATGGCGTTAATCTCCATGAATGCCCTAAACTCGGTGGATGTGAAACAACTAGCGTTGTCGCTAATTAACGTGTCAGGTATGCCGAACGTGGAAAATAGCCTCCGCAAATGCCTAATGGTCTGGGCCGAGGAGGTGCTCGTGACTGGGATAACCTCTAACCATTTGGAGAAAGCGTCCACTACAAGGAGGAAAAGGGTGCCTCTGAACGGGCCCGCGAAATCTACGTGCACCCGGGACCACGGCCCCTTAGCCGCGTCCCATTCCCTGTGGGGAAGGCGGGCCTCCTCTGGTCTGGAGCATTGGCAACTTTCACAAGTGCTGACCATGTGCTCGATGTCGGCGTCTAGCTGGGGCCACCAGAAGTAACTCCGGGCCAGCACCTTGGATCGCACGATGCCGGGGTGGCTGACGTGAAGCAGTTTGAGCACCCACGGCCGAAGGGAAGTGGGAATCACCACCCACTGCCCCCACAAGAGACACCCCCTCTCTAGGGACAGTTCTAGCTTTTTTCTGAAAAACGGAGCGAATTCCTCCGCTGGGGAGGACGCGGGCCACCCTTTCTGCAGCCAGGAGCTTACTGCCGCTAACGTTTTGTCCTTCTCTGTCGCTTTGGCAATGTCGGCGGGCATTACGGGGGGCGAATCCAGCACCTCAATCATGAGAACCTGATGGTCCTGCTCCCCCTTGCTCACCTGGCTGGGCGTTAGGGGAAGGGGAGACCTTGATAGAGCGTCCGCATGGCTGATCTCTTTCCCGGGCCGGTAGACCAACGCGTGCTGATACGCGTTGAGAAAAATGGCCCACCTGAGCATTCTCGGGGACAGGATCTGAGGGGTGGGCTTATCTGCGGTGAACATGCCTAGCAGGGGCTTGTGGTCCGTCACAATGGTGAAGGGGCGGCCATACAGAAAATCGTGAAATTTTTTCGTCCCCGCGACTATCGCTAGTGCCTCCCTGTCCGTCTGTGCGTAGTTTCTCTCTGCTTGGGACAGGGACCTGGAGTAAAATGCTATCGGGGCCTCCCTTCCGTTTTCCAACACGTGGCACAGCACCGCCCCCACCCCCACTGGAGATGCATCACAGGTCAGAACTACTGGGCGTTTGGGGTCGAAGTGGGTTAGAATGGCATCGGACGCCAGGAGGCTTTTTAGCTCGCTAAATGCCCTTTCTTGGTCATCGCCCCACTTCCATGCCTGGTCTTTCTTTAGCAATTTGTGTAGCGGCTCGGCCACCGCTGCCTTTCGGGGGAGGAAGGAGTGGTAAAAGTTGAGCAGCCCTAGGAACAACTGCAATTCGGGCTTGGAGGTGGGGCGGGGGGCTTTCTTGATGGCTGCCACCTTGGACTTGGATGGTTTTATCCCCTCAGGAGTCACACAAAACCCTAGGAACTCAACCTCGGTTGCGAAGAAGACGCATTTGTCCTTCCGCAGCCTCAGCCCTGCCTTTTCGAATATTGTCAGGACCTTCCCCAACCTCTTGGCCAATTCGACCCGACTCCCCCCCGTTATTAACACGTCATCAAAATAAGGCAACACCCCCTCCAATCCCTTCAGGAGGCGTTCCACGAGTGACTGGAAAATTCCAGGCGCCGAATTCACGCCGAACTGGAGGCGCGTCACCTGGAACGCCCCCTTATGGGTGACTATGGTCTGCGCAGCAGCTGCGGCAGGGGACACCGTGAGCTGCTGGTAGGCCTGTGCTAAGTCGAGCTTAGCGAAACACTTTCCCCCGTGTAACCTGGCCAGCAGATGGCTGACTACCGGCACCGGATATGCATTCGGGCGGATCGCCTTGTTGATGGTGCACTTGTAGTCGGCGCATATGCGGACCTCCCCGTTGGCCTTTAGAGCGGTTACAATTGGAGTTTCCCACTCCGCAGAATCTACAGGCACAAGGATCCCCTGGCCCACCAACTTGTCCAGTTCCGCCTCTATCTTGTCCTTAAGTGCGAACGGCACCCGGCGTGGTTTTAGGCGAATTGGGCGGACCTCCGGGTCCAGGTCGAAAGTCACTGGGGGCTCCTTGAATTTCCCCAGTCCCTTTTTGAAGACTTCGGGGTGCGCCTCGCACACCTCCTGAATTGGATCAGTCCCAACGGCGTGCATCCCAACGGCGTGCACCCCCCAATAAACAACCCCAGGGGCTGGAACCATTGAGTCCCGAGGAGGCTGCAATCTCCTCCTTTGAGCACGACTAGGGGAAGGGATGCAGCGTGCTCCTTGAATTTGACCTGAAATTCTCCAACCCCCAACACTGGAATACTGTTCCCTTGCACGTCCCGTAGTGTGGACCTCAATGCTTTGAGCTTGGGTCGCTTGTGGGGGGCAATTCCCAAAAACTCCCTCTGGGAAATGATTGAATATGAGGACCCCGAGTCAATTTCCATCCTAATAGGGACCCCTTGGACTAGTACCTCAACAAAGTAGCGGGGGTGTCTAGTAGACACGCTGAACACTGGGGCGTCGTCCTCGCTGCCGTCGGCGATGCGGCCCACGCCGTCCTGCTTCCGCGTGGCCTGGGCGCCATCCTTGGGTCTCGTTGGGCGGTCTTGTCCCGTGGAACGGTCTGCGGAGCTCCTCCGGGTTTCGCACTTCTTCCTGCACACCTTGGCGATGTGCCCGCGGCGGCCGCAGTTGTGGCACTCGGCCTTCCGGAAAGGGCATTTCACGCGGTCGTGGGCCGCTCCACAGCCGTCGCATCGCCGGCTCTCCTTCCGGACCCTCTGGACGTCCTCGTCGTCGCTGCTCTCTGTGGACGACCTCGAAGTTCGCCGGGCCGCCTGTACCGGAGCCTCTGCTTTGCTCGCCTTTGGCCGCCAGTCCTGAAGTTCTTGGACCCCGGCCTTCGTAGCTTCTGCGGCCTGGGCCGCTCTGACAACCTCCTGCAACGTGGGAGGCGGCTCTTGGTTCATTAATGTGCGCTGGGTTTCGGCGTCGTTCAGGCCGCACAGCACACAGTCTCGGAGGGTGATTTCGGCATTCTCCCATTTGCACGGGCCGGCCGCCAGCCGCAGGGCCGCCACGAATGCGGCGACCGTCTCCCCGGGCGCTTGGACTCGCCTCCAAAACGCACTCCGAGCGGGAAACATCGCTCTGGCTGGCTGGACGTGCTCACGCAGCATCTGCATGAGTTCCTTGGCCTTGAATTCGCTCACCCTCCTCGGTGCAATCAGGTCCACCAAGGTCCTTTTTCTTTCTTGTCCGAGCATTCTGGTGAAGATGGCTCTTTTCTTCGCCTCTTCCGTGACTTCGGACTCGATCAGTGCGGCCTGGAAGTCCATCTCGAAGATCTCCCAGTCGCCCGGTTTCCTGATCTCGAAACCGGCGCATGTCTTGGTCCCGTGGGCTGCCATATCCCACCTTCGTCGCCAGTTTAGTGTAAGGGACCAAAGACAATGAAACAGCCGAAGGGTTGGCTTAACACAGGTTTATTGCATGATGATCCGGAGGAACATGTGGTAATGGCGGATGGGTAGCTCAATATATACAGTTGGCTATACATTTGAATGTGGCTCGTCGACAGACTATTGGTTGCTGCCTGCGTGACGTCGTAGGAGGTCACGCCCTTCTTGACCAGGTGAAGAGGTGGCGGGGAATCTTCCCGTGCTGCTGAACCAGGTGAATATGAGCCAAGAGAGCTGGACGCTCGCTACTGCCCTCTGGTGGTCACTAGCTCGCGTCCCCTTATCAGGTTTACATTGATACAGCTGATGGTTATAATGTTGCACACAGAAAGGTTACATTGATAACACATGGCAAAGGTACATTGTTAAAGGCACAGCTTTACAGAACACAACAGAAAGGCACCCGCACTGGCTGAGAACCCAAATACGATCCATTTGAATAACGACGTCATGTCGTTATTCGGGGCATTCAGATGCATCGTTATTCAGGGTTCCACTGTACCTTGTAAACTGCCCAGAGAGTGCTCTAACTGTATGGGCTAGTATACAAGTATATATTTTTCCTTCTTCCATGACAAGGCCAGACATGAAACTGCCAAAATGAAAGCAACTTTTGGTGAGTTCATTTTGTAGTTCCTTTTGCCTGACCCAGTGTTAGAGAGATTAGCCGGCAACACAAGGTTGCTGTTACCAGGGTATGCCTGATTGTCATTCAAACATACCACAGTCTTCGAGGAAGCTCTTTCTGTATACTCCATAAGTATAACTGCTATAAGTGTTGTACAAGTTGGAATTAGCTTGATGGCACATTAATAACAAACCACTTAGATTCAAAAATTTCAGAATGGCATTCAATAGGATAAAATCTACATTATACACAGTACGCAAATGCACAGTTCACCAACTAATATAGAGCACTTGCTTTATAGTCAGCTGTAATATGGCTACACTTAACATAGACTAATTTCTACTCATGCACATTAGCAATAATTTTCAGCATGGGGAATCATTTAGCCTAACTTTTAACTTGAAAGTAGTTTTGTATTGGGAGCTGGTGGGGAAGGGTCTTTAGGCACCAGACTTTTTTTACCCACAATCCCAAACAGCACTATTTGGTGCAGTTTGTACCATCTGGACTTTTTGTTTGCATGTGTACATTGGCATTTATTTTCTAGTCATTAATCCATGCAGGATAGAAGTGTTCTGATCTAATCTGCCATGCAGATATCTCCAGGGTCCCTGCTTTAGGTATCTCTTCAGTGTCACTATACTGGTCTTACCATTATGGATTACCATTACCATTATCTCTTTCTCAGATACTTCAGACTAACTCAGGGGTGGGGAAGCTGCAGCCTTAAGACCACATGTGGCCTTCTAGGTCCTTAAGTGAGGCCATTTGGCTGAATCCACATTTTATAGAGCAAATCCATTATTATTATTATTATTATTATTATTATTATTATTATTATTATTATTATTATTATTATTATTATTATTATTATTATTATTATTATTATTATTATTATTATTATTATTATTACTTCTTCATCCAATTCTGAATATAGGCTATCATCATGGTGATCAGTCTGCCTTCTGCATTTTAGTGTGATAACCATACCACTGATCCAGTTCTGCGAGTCACTCTTGAGCCCTTTTGCCATGCAAAGTCCTCATCAGCCCCAGGCCAGTATTGATGAAGCTGCTGCCCTCCTTCAAGATGTATTCAATTGGGATTTAATCCATTTGGGGACTATCACCCTTCCCTGTAGACTTTGGCACCTAAGGCTGTTAGTCCTCAGGGTTGTCAGGTTAGTTAACCACCTGACACTTGGTGTTGAGTCACTGGCAGTACGGTCTATTCTATTACTACAGCAGGATAACCTGGCCAGACTGCTTATTATAGTATTTTTATTAATATACTAGCAGGGGTGCCCGGCTTCATCCGGATGGGGTTGGGGGGGGTGCTGTCCTACCTCCCGGGGTTGCGTTGCTTGGGTGCTCCATCTCCTGGGCTGACCTCTGTCCACTGAACTCCTGCCCACCCTGCCAGCTGGCCTGCTTGGCCAAGGGGCGGGGCCCTGTGATGTCACATTGACTGACCACTCCCAAGGGCTGACCAGGTCTGGGCAAGACGTCACAAAGAGCCAGACCTGGTCAGCCCTTGTGATTATTTGGGCTAAAGGATCGATTTGGGGGGCGTAACCCTCCTGGGCTTCAGGACCCCAACAGTGACCTGCTCACGTGTGCAAGGTACATGTGTGCCGAATTTCATGGGGTTTGGTCAAGGGGTGTGGCAGCCCATTCCGGATGCCGTACCCACACCTTTGCTTTATAGGTATAGATTTTTGTTAGTCTTTTATACTTTTATTTTAGTAACTTTAAAACTAAGGTTTTTAAAAAATTATTAAGTTCATGTGGAAAAGTAGTCTGTGTCGGTGGGTGGTGCCTCAAAATGATAGGAGGAGGCAGTTCTCCCCATGATAAGACCACAACGACCCATAAAATACTCCCCTCTGACCATCCATCATATGGTGCACCTGTTTTCCTTCCCTTTGCTGTGCTCCTAATACTGCCCCATACTCAGCCGATGGAGATGTTTCAGTGTTGCTAGCTCCAAATCAACATTTTGATTTGGATAATTACTAACATTGTTTCAATCTTCATTTTGCAAGAGGAAAATTAAGATCTTCCTTTCCATTTATATTGTTAACATTTGTTTTCCTTTCTATTTCCAGCATGCATTTTCAGTAACATCTTGCTAATCCAATCTCTCTAATTAGGATTCCTCGTTATGTTTGATTAGATTTATGTTAGGCGATATCTTTCTGCTTTTTGTCCCCCTTCTGTCCCCCCCCCACTTCAGCAGCCTATGAGTCTAGAGGAGGGAGATCTAGGATGATGGGAAAATACACACAACAAAATAAGCTTTCTTCCTTAATGTGGCAAGGGAGGGGTTCCAGCAAAATGCTTTGGGGACATGAAATTCCTCTGCTTACAGCAAATAAGGCAGACAGTTTCATTTGTAATCTTTCCGTTGCCATAGTCTTATTTTTAGAGATTCAGTGCCTTGCTTCCGCAAATCAGGTTAAGCTGCACATTACAAGGTAACCGGTTGACCTTGAAGCGATCCTTTTTGAGAGAGAAGTGACTGAGGGGCTTGGCAGGAAGAATTTATGTCACTCGAGGGAATGCAGAAGGAGCAAATGAGCATAAATATAATGTAGAAAATAGGAGCAAGCATCGTAGATGGATCTGGCAGATAAAGATGAGCCTGTGTTTTTGAGTAAGTAGGTCAAAGTATGATAGCATCAGCTCCTGCAGAAATAAAATCCAAAGGCTATTTATGATAGTATGGGATGCCAGCCGGGCTTCATCAGAGAGATAAAAAAAATCTTCATTATGTTAGCAAGGCAGTGTAGTGCGTGGGAAACTAAGCATATATTATGAAGCCAGGAAGGTTCTGAAACAGGAGCCCAAGGATGATGGGATTGGTCACGGGAGACCAATTCTGACTAAGCACAGCTTGCTAAAGTGGTTGGAGTTTTCTCTGCCCTGGCTGAAATACATAACTTATTGCAGTCATTTTTATTAGGAACATGTCATGCCTTCAGTTACAGTCTAATCTTCTGTGCTTGTGCTTTTTGCATATGCACACGCTCAGCACACATTTAAGACCAGGTTAGAAGGAGAGCTGTGCTACTGTTACGGAATGATTGCTGATTCACAGGCATACTGCCAGGTGGGTCTAGCCCAGGATTTGGCCCTGTATATGACCTTCAACATTAGAGGCAGGATGTGTCTGGCGGTGCAGTGGTTAAACTGCTGTCCTGAAACCAGAAGGTTATGAGTTCATTCCTGACCAGGGATCAAGGTTGATTCAACCTTCCATCCTTCCAAGGTTGGTAAAATGAGTATCCAGCATGTTGGGAGCAAAATGCGAATTAGCCTGTGAACCACCCAGAGAGTGCACTAAGTGCTATGGAGTGGTATATAAGTGTGATTGCTTTGTTTTGCTGTCTGTATTTAGGGCTGTACTGTATATTACAGTATTGTATTGTAGTATGCTGCGTAATGCCCCACCACTTCCATCACCGCTGGAGCCTTGCGGAGGGTGGTGGGGGGAGTGGGTGGGGCGGTTTTATATGGGGGTGGGAGGGAGGGAGGGAGAGACTGCCCGGCCAGCCGGGAAGGAGAGGCAGCATTCTGTCCAAGGCAATCAGGGAGGCTCCCGAGGCCAATATAGAGGTTGTGATGGGCATGGGGCGATATAGCGGGTACCGAGGGGCGGGCCGCACTCGGGGAATGCGGGGCAGATGCTTAGTATCTGTCCCTCGTTCCAGCCCCCCGGTTACACCTCTAGGTCCTGAGCAGCTGACCCAGGGTGACCCTGCCCTTAGGCTGCTGCTGATGAATGCCAGGTCGGTATGTAATAAGGCCCCCCTGATACAAGATTCCATTATGGGGGAGCGGGCCGACCTGGCATGTATCACTGAGACCTGGCTGAGACCAGAGGATGGGGTTCCTCTGCCAGAAATGTGTCCAGCTGGGTTCAGTATTTGGCACCAGCCTAGGGATGAGGGTAAGGGCGGTGGCGTTGCCATCATAGCCAGGGAGTCACTGGGAGTCGCCAGGGCTACCGCTCCACAAATTCTGGGTTGTGAGGCCCTGCTTCTGCGTCTGGGCTCTAAGGGTCAGTTGGGAGTCTTACTCCTGTACCTGCCCCCTTGCAGGGTAAGGGACTCCCTGCCTGAGCTCCTCGAGGCCGTCTCAGCGTTGGCGTTGGAGTTCCCTAGACTGATGGTTCTGGGGGACTTCAATTTGCCTTCGCTGGGGACTGGCTCCGAGGTGGCTCAGGAGTTCATGGCTTCCATGGCAGCTATGGACCTGATTCAGGTAATTCAGGGCCCGACCAGGGGCAGTGGCCACACACCAGATTTAATCTTTTTGTCGGAGCAGTGGCAGAGTGATCTGAGACTACGGAAACTAGACATAACACCTGTGCCATGGTCAGATCATTATTTGGTGGCTCTAGACTTCCTGGGTGCGACGCTTCATCGTAGGGAGGCAGGGCCTATTAGAATGGCCCGCCCCCGGCAACTGATGGATCCTGATGGATTCCAGAGGGAACTGGGGGATTTCCCTCTGGATCGGCAACACGATTCGCCCGAGGCGCTGGTTGACCTGTGGAACAGGATGACAACAGCGGCCTTGGATGAAATCGCACCACTACGGCCTCTCAGAGCTCATGGAGATAGGTCATCTCCGTGGTTCACAGATGAACTGCGGGAGCTCAAACGGGCAAAGAGACGCCTAGAGCGCCGCTGGGTGAAGACCCAGAGAGACTCCGATTGGACACTAGCTAGAGCCGCTATTAGGGCCTATCTAGTGGCGATGGAGGTGGTGAGGCGGCAATACTTCACCACCCTTATTGCCTCTGCTGATAATCGCCCAGCCACCCTGTTCCGGGTTACCAGGTCTCTCCTTGGTAGGGGGACCCCGGTGCCTGGTTGGCAGGGGTCGGCTGAGGACTTTGCTGACCATCTAGTGGAGAAAATCGATCGGATTCGCTCGGGGTTTAATCCTGGCGTGGATGGGGAGAGTCCGGAGGGAGCTGGAGCACAGTCTTGCCATACCATCTGGGACCGGTTTGATCCAGTTGCCCCTGATGAAGTGGACAGGCTCCTTGCAGCTGTGCGCGCCACTACCTGCCCATTGGACCCCTGTCCCACCTGGTTGGTGAAAGCCTCCAAGGCGGTGACAGGTGGCTGGGTTGGGGCTATGATCAATGCATCATTGCGGGAGGGGGTGTTTCCTGCACCTTTAAAACATGCCTTGGTGCACCCCCTCCTGAAGAAACCTTCCCTCGACCCAGCTGTCCTAACCAACTATAGGCCTGTCTCCAACCTCCCCTTTTTAGGGAAGGTGTTGGAGAAGGCAGTGGCGCGTCGGCTGCAGGGGGTACTGGATGAAGCGGATTACCTGGACCCCTTTCAGTCAGGATTCAGGCCTGGATATGGTACCGAGACAGCATTGGTCGCACTGATGGATGATCTCTGGCGGGAGCGGGACGGTGGTCACCCATCCGTCCTTGCTCTTCTTGACCTCTCAGCGGCTTTCGATACCGTTGACCACGGTATCCTTCTGGAACGGCTCCAAGGATTGGGAATCCAGGGCACTGTGTGGTCCTGGTTTTCCTCATTTCTGAGGGGTCGGACCCAGTCGGTGTGGTTGGAGAGTTAGAGGTCGAGTCCTAGGCCCCTCAAATGGGGGGTGCCTCAGGGCTCGGTGCTCTCTCCTCTCCTATTTAACATCTACATGAAGCCGCTGGGTGAGATCATTCGTTCCCATGGGGTGCGGTACCATCAGTACGCGGATGACACTCAGTTGTACATCTCGGCCCATGGGGACCCCAGTGATGCCATCAAAGTCCTTTCCAGGTGCCTGGAAGCTGTTGGGGTCTGGATGGGGGCTAACGGGCTACAACTGAATCCCAGCAAGACTGAGTGGCTATGGATAAGGGGTCCTGCGTTAACCCGGGAGCTACCATTTTTGGTTCTGGATGGGGCTATTTTGCCCCAGACAGACCCGGTGCGCAACTTGGGGGTCCTCCTGGATTCGCGGCTACTGCTAGAAGAACAGGTGGCGGCTGTGACCAGGAGGGCTTTCGCCCAACTTCGGGTGATTCGCCAGTTGCGCCCACTCCTGGACCGGGACTCCTTGCTCATGGTCACTCACGCTCTGGTCACCTCCAGACTAGATTATTGCAATGCGCTCTACATGGGGCTGCCCTTGACGACCATTCGGAGGCTACAGCTGGTCCAGAATGCAGCAGCCAGGGTGGTGATGGGGTGTGGGCGTTATGCCCATACTTTGCCACTGCTCCGGGAGCTGCACTGGTTGCCAGTTTGTCTCCGGGTGCAATTCAAGGTGCTGGTTTTGACCTTTAAAGCCCTATATGGTAGTGGGCCGGGTTACCTAAGAGACCGCATCGCCCTGAGGACGTCTGTCCGTCCAACCAGAGCGGACCGGAAGGGCTCTCTAATTGTTCCATCAGCCAGAGGGGCTCGCCTCTCTGGCACAAGGAGGAGAGCCTTCTCCGTGTCTGCGCCGGCCCTCTGGAACCTCCTGCCAACAGAGCTACGTCTCCGGACGGAATTGCTGCCTTTCAGAAAAGAACTTAAAACCTGGCTGGCGGGTCAAGTGTGGGGTGCAGGTGGAAGGGTAACCTCCATTGGGTGGTTGGTGTAGAAGAACTCTTCCCCATGGTGCCTTTGGATCCTGCAGCCCTTGTTTTTAGGGGGTGGGTAGTTTTAACTGTTTTTAACATGTGTTTTTTAATTTTTATTGTGAACCGCCCTGAGTTGGCTTTGGCCGAGTGAGCGGTATATAAATGTGACAATTAAATTAAATTAAATTAAATTAAAATTAATTCACACTGTGGATGTAAGCAAAGGCATAGTTTCCAAGCCTATCTTCTAAAACAAAAAACCCAGATTCCTACTACTTTTTGCATAAGGTTTGCATATTTTGCTGCAGCTAATTGCAGCTAATGGACACAGTGTCAGGGCATGTCTCAGCCATATGCTTGGTCACACACCTAACTACATGTTACCAATTGTAGCACTGTTCATAAATGGTTTGAATTCATTTACTATGACTCAATGTATGGGCAGGTGCACACACGCCTATTCATCTCATCAAGAAAACATTAAAGGCCAAAGTTGGAAAAAGGTCTTCCTTGCTTGAAAGCCAGCCATGCCTGACTTTAGCAGTGGTGGGCTCCCAAAAATTTTACTACCACACTATGGATGTGGCCTACTTTGTGCGTGTAGACTACTTTGTGGGCATGGCCTACTCTGTGGGCATGGCTATGTGACTGGGTGGGCAATCTAGTCATGCCTGCTCAGTGGTGGGATTCAATATTTTTTTACTACCTACTCTGTGGGCATGGTATGGTGGTCGTGGCTGGGGAAAAGCCCTGCATTGCACCCGAACTAGAACTACTTTTTTTCAAAACTTGTATGGGTGGGGCCAGCCAGAATTTCTGCTACCAGTTCTGGCAAACTGGTGCAGACCTGCTGAAGCCCACCACTGGACTTTAGGGTACGGTGCTTATCTCCATTTACAGCCAAAGAGCCAGTGCTGTCTGCATCTGCAGATGTTTCTGTGGTCATGTGGCAGACATGACTAAACACTGGAATGCTGTTACTTTCCCACTGAAGCAATACCTGTTCATCTACTTGCAATTTCTTGCTTTTGAACTGCTAGGTTGGCAGGAGCTGGGACAGAGATGGGAGCTCATTCCGTCCTGCAGTACTCGGAAATCGAACTGCTGACCTGCTGACCTTCCTGTCAAGTTCAACGTCTTAACCGCTAAGCCAAATGTTGGAAAGAGAAAATGATGTTAACTTTATAAGTGTTCCTAAAATGTTTTGCTCAAATCGACAAGAAACCTGAAGTTGAATTTATCATGCTCAAAAGAACAGCTGCTGGGATCCTTCCTTTAATCAGCCAAATGCTGAAGCTCACAATGCCTTCGTCCCTATCCAATTTCTGAATTGTGAGACAAGAAACATGGTGGCAGAGAAAAACCTTGTGCAATCTCTTGTTAGGTAACTGCAGTGTTTTGTTCCATGGTTACAAGTCTGTACAAGCCATCCATGTGTAATTCATAATTACCACCTGTTTGATGGTTCCCTTCAGGTTTCATCACCTTTGCAGTTTGAAGGAGCCAGCTGCAAGAAGCAGAGCCAACTTCCCTGGAGCAACAACTATCAGGCTCAAGGTTTCAGGCTATAATTGCTGTCTGTGCACAAACATCCCCAACCTACTGCCAAAACGAAACATAAAATATCCAAAACTAGTCACTTTCGTTGGGTGAAAACAGAACTTGTCAAGTCTGGTTTCTGCTAGAACTCTCCTCATGCTGAAGTCTTTGATTCAAACACTAATGGATTTAAATGTTGCATTTTACTAGTCAATTATGTGAGGAGTTGATGTAGTACAACAGGTAAAACTGTCTGTTGTGAATCTGGGAATCCCCTTCTTAGCTATTTATATGGAAGACAGCTGTAGTAGTTCTCTTCCCCACCTGCAATATGAATATAATTAGATTGGCTTCCCATAAAAGCATGTTCCTGGGACAATGCATATGAAGTGATTTGGACCATTACTCTCAGGAAATAAGCAAACCATTACCTTTTAGATTATACTAGCAGAGTTTCCCGGCTTTGCCGGGGGGGGGGCTTGGAGAAGAGTGCACACCTCTCTGGGTGGGTGTCCCTAGATCCCGCTCTCTATCCACACATGTTGCACCCGTGTCTATTCTCCGCTCGCCCCCCCTCCCAAAAAAAGGGCATCGCTTCTTCACCTCCCAAAGAAAACGGCAGGCAAGCTGTGGCCGAAGGAGGAGGAGGAGTGAGTGAGGGAAGGAAGGAAAGAAGGAATGAAGTGGACAGGAGAACACACACACACATACTGGAGGGATGGGGGGAGCAGTCAGGCACACGCACACCCAGCAACTGCCTGCCCTACCCCTCCTGTGCGCACTCTTTCTCTCCCCCTCTCTTACAGACACACACTCACACACACACACACACACACACAGGAGGGGCGGGCAGGCAGCCAGGCGTGCACATGCCCAGAAGCTGCCTTCCCTCGCTCTCCAAGCACGTGGCCTCTGCCCCACCTCTCCTGTGCTCGTTTCAGCCTTTTTGATTGGCTGAGGCGTGGCGCAAGGGATGCTGGGGCCTATAGTTTTGTTTTCTTTTGACTTTTGTGGAGCTCATGCCCCACCTGCTGCCCCCTGACTCAGGCTATGCAATCTGTGATGCCAAAGGTAGGTGTGTGCAAACTTTTGGGAAGCTCCGTTCAGGGGCATGGAAATGCATTCAGGACACACGGACGTACCTTTCCATTTTATTTATATAGATATAGACACAGTGGGCAAAATCCTGTTGTTTAGTGTAATAAATTGAACCAAACTAGGCTCATTGAATCAGTGGGGATAAATTTTAGTAATATAAATGGGCCTAATCTAGTTTCAACTTGGTACGTCAAAGTCAGCCACAAACAAGAGTTGCGATAAAACCCAGCAGTCTTCCTACTATTGAGTCTGAAACAGTAAGCAGACTATAAGTGGGATGGTGGGTAAATACAGGCCAAGTTTACCATGCAAATCATTTCACTGGAAAGCACCAAAAGCTTCCTTTGCTTATGCTTAGCACGGTCTTTTTTAAAATAAAATTTGCTCAGTAAATAATATTACATATAAACATTAGCTTTACAGCTCATTTAGAATGTCAATATTTAAAATAATTGGCTAAAAGGTATTTCTGAAACCCAGAATCTCTGGCAAATTTGTGAATTACCAGCTGATCTCTATATACAGGGAGACAAAGGAAGGAATTATATTCTTTTCTCCTTAAAAAAATATTGATCGATTAAATCTGCACCCTCAACTCCCAAAGCTACTACCCAGGTCTAAATAGTCAAATTTCTTACCCAGGTCTACATAGTGAAAACAGACAATTGTAAAACTCCAGAAATGAAGTTGCATGCCATACTGCAATAACATTATACAGTCAGCTCCTTTATTTTTGTCAGGACCGTGCCTGAATTAAATGAGCTTTTTAACCTCTGCCATAATTAACCTTGGCCTTTCATCAAAATACAAGGGCAATCCACTGAGGGTCAAGCACAGCTGCTGCATTTTAAACACAAATTCACAGCGTAAGTGCTGGGATGCATTATTTGGAGCAGAATGTGTTCCTGTTGTCTTCTGCATGTTCCAGAGTGAGAGATCCAAGCACTTAGCCCCCCCCCCCGCTCCCCACAATTTAATTGGGCATCCAGTCATTAGATATGGATTGCATTTGGAAATGCTGTGTAACACGTCAACACCCCACTGCGCATAAATATGGATTATTCTTTTGAGCAGCAGCCTAACCAAAGCAGAATGAAAACTACTTTTTGTTCTATTATTTTGCGTAATCAAACCAAAGCCAACTTTTTATACACCAAAGAAGATGTAATGACTTAACTGGCAATCTGAAGGGGGGGGGGGGGAGACCTCAGATGTAGCACTTTTGTGAGATAAGTATATCTGTCACTCCTCAGATTTTTTGCCAATTATTCTTGTCTTTTGTAGCCAGTAGGTCTTGAATGATTTGGTTTGCTGTTTGAACAGGAAACCAGGCAGAGAAAGAATTGGACTGTTCAGATGACAAAAGCTATAAAGAAAAAAGAGTTCTGAAGGAAGGGAGAAGCATTATAGTGAAGCAGCAGTTGAATGAATTCTTTGCATCTGTTTCCATGGTAGAGGACTTTGGAAGACTACCTCTTTCTCCCATCTCTGTTTTTCTTTACAATACCTTTGAAAAACAGTGTTGAGAAGTGACAAAGTGTTCACTGGATAATCTGGAAGCAGCAAACTGAAGTTTTGGGAAGAAATAACACATGGAATTTCCATGATCAGTCATTGAAAACCCATGACATTCCCCCACCCCCCAAGAAATCTGAAAAGATGTGAAATTTCTTGACTGTTAATTGACTGAAGTGTTACTGTTAGTTAAATGGCCAATTTGGTCACATAATGAGGGATGAAAGAGAAGAATCAGCCTTGCTGGGAAAGAGGTTGTTTGGTTTCTCTGGTGGAAAATTTTGCTCCATATATTATTCAAAATTCTCTGAGGACAGAATCAAATATGAAGGAAGGGAAAATCCAGCAAAATTTCAATGCTTTAGATTTCTAGACAATTTCAGTGAAGTCTCCTGCAAAGAGTCTTTTTAAAAATCTGCATATTATAATAACTGATAGCCAGTAGCAGCTAGTAGTTTACTCTATATTGTACAGTTTATAGCAGCATGAAACTGCTTTAACTGACATAGACTTGTCCTAGGGAATCCTGGATTTGTAGTTTGGGAAGGTACTTAAAATTCTCTGATGCAACTCTGTGGAGAGCACGAAAGCTCTCTGGCAAAGAATTCTGAGTGCTTCACTGATCCATAGATCCCAGTGTCTTGTGGAATGGAGTCATGACGGTTAAAAATACCACCGTGCAGAGTAGAATGGAAGCTTAGAAGTAATGTAGCCATTTGACAATAGAGACTGAAGTAAAGAAACCTCTCAAGAATGGCTTTTGGGTTTGATGACAAAAGGTATGCACAAGAAGATAAATAAGGAGATAGAATTTTTGGGTGGGGGTGGGGGTGGGGGTGGGAATAGTACCTTCCCAATGTGCTTTATGCCATCTCTTGCCAAACATGCTCTTCTGCACTCTATGCAGGACAAACAGAACAATCTTTGCGCAAAAGATTTAATGGACATAAATCAGACATCTGGAATGGCAACACAGAGAAACCTGTTTCAAACTATTTCAATCTACCTGGACACTCTGTCCAAGACCTAAAAGTTGCAATTATGAAACAGAGAAATTACAAGACTAGGATGCAGGAAGAGACAGCAGAAATCAAACACATCCATCTGTTGGACACCAACCACAAGAGTTTGAATATTAGCCAGGGATTTGTCATTATCAAATTTGATACACAGATTGTTATAGTCTGCTATATATTTTGCATTTTGTTACATTATACCACCTTCATAACTTTCCTGTAATACAGTATTCTTTTTCACAGCATGCCTCTACAGAATGGGGGATGTGCTCACACAGCAACACAGAGTTTAAATTCATTAAATTCAATGGCAGGATTTGTTTTGCATTTCCTCACATTTAAAATTGAATAGGGGACATTTAGAGCTGATCCAAATAACAGCCAGAGTTCATCTGCCACTGCCAGCTGTGGGAAGCTGTATTGATTTGCATGATTATCTGTCATTCTAATTTAACCACTCTATGACTCTGTATCTGGGGTATATAAGCTCATGCCTGCTACACTGCCCGCGTAGTGATGGGGTGTGGGCATTATGGCCATGCCTCACCCCTGCTGCGGGAGCTGCATTGGCTACTGGTGTGCCTTTGGGTGCAATTCAAGGTGCTGGTGATTACCTTTAAATCCCTACATGGTAGTGGACCAGGGTACTTAAGAGACCACATCACCCCATGGATATCTGCCCGTTCCACTAGAGCAGACCGGAGGGGCCCCCTGATAGTTCCATCTGCTAGAGAGGCTCACCTCTCTAGCACGTGAAGGAGGGCCTTCTCTGTGTCTGCTCCGGCCCTGTAGAACCTCCTGCCAACTGGGTTTTGTCTCCAGGCAGAGCTTTTATCTTTTCATAAAAACCTCAAAACCTGGCTGGCACAACGTGTGTGTGTGTGTGCCGGGGAGGGCGTGGGGCGGCGGCTGGAGACATAGCCACTCTGGGCTGGCTCGTATAAGTGTTGGAGCAAACCAATGTATGAAAAGTATTTAATATTAAAACCACAAAATCCCCAGAGAGTTAACAACAATCTAAAGTGGATTACAAACGCTGAATATATAAAACGTATAAGTATTGCCCAAGCTTCCAGCTTTTAGTGTTTAGTGTTGGTTTTAGTGTTGGTTTTAGAAATCTGAAGATGCGGCATTGGGGAGGGCATTTTAAATTTTAAAAACTTCAAACAATTTAATATTTTAATGTTTTTTATCTTAATGTTTCTGTAAAATTTTTATGTCATGTTTATATGTGTAACCTGCCCGGAGTCGCCTCGGCGATGGGGCAGCGGTAAAAATGTGATTTAATAAATATATAAATAAATAAATATGTCATTCCTATGTCTGATGAAGTGGACTTGTTCCGCAGTTAGTCTTTAAAGTGCTGCAGAGTTTTTGTTTTTTTGTTTTTGCAAGGAGATAGATAATGTCCAGTCACTTCTTCTCCAGTCCAGTCCAATCCAGTCACTTCTTCTCAGGCATAAACATGTTCAGTGGGACTTGCTCTCAGATAAATTTGCAGCAACAAAAATAATCAAGATTAATGAAAGCTGCCATCTTGTATGCATTAATCTGCAAGTTAGGTTGACTGAGATAGCGTAAGTAACTGAAAATATATGTGAAGGCATTGTAACTAAATGATGTCATTCAAGTGCCTATTGGTTTAAAACATCTGTAACAGAGGTTCCCAATCTATGAACCATGGGCCAGTTCCAGCCCACAATGCCATTCGATCTGGCCTGTTGCTGCCTCTGCCGCACCCAGAAGGGGAAGCAGCCATGTTTACATCCAGCCATAAAACATGCATGCGCAAAAGTGGCTGCAGCTGTCGCAAACACAGAAGTGGGCATATTTATGTCAGCTGTAAATGCGCCTGCTTCTGCTTCTGGGGGGTATGGTGCGGCCCGCTCAGCTGTCTGGGGACATGGTCAGGCCCACGGCATAAAAAGTTTGGCCACCCCATAGTGTAATCATGTTTATCTTTGAAACTAAACTCTGTGGGACATAGGACAAAAGTTTGTACAAGTACAAAATCCTCTCTTACAATTGGGATCACTCCACTGAATTGGATTAGAAGATTCAGGACAGACAGAAGGAAGTCATTTGAAGAAGACATAAATGACATATTAAATTCATTACTATAAAATGTGATTGCAGCTATTTCCTCAGAAGGCTTTGTAAAAATAAGACAACTTCATAGACCTCAATCAATTTTCATGCTCCCAGATGTCCATATGTGTGACAGCAATTTCTTCATCTCTCTTTTCTCCTGCAGCCCACAGCCATATAACTCCCACCTTTCCTTAAAGTTTCCAGATTTTTGGATCAGGGTGCAATTCAAGAAGCTGTAGAGAGGAGTGGGGGAATCAGTTCTTTAAGCAGGATGACATTATTGAATGAAAACCATGATCAGCACTTCTGATTATAATTGGTAATGGTGGCAAACAATTGGTAATATCTATGTATACCAACTTATTTGTACTTAGTATCATCTGCTCAGTGGATCAACTTGCTAAGATGCTGACTGGGAGGTGGAAGGTCAGTGGTTCGATTCCCGAGTACTGCAGGACGGAATGAGTTTCCGTCTTTGTCCCAGCTCCTGCCAACCTAGCAGTTCGAAAGCAAGAAATTGCAAGTAGATAAATAGGATCCACTTCGGTAGGAAGGTAACAGCGTTCCGTGTGCTCCGGTGTCTAGTCATGCCTGCCACATGACCACAGAAACGTCTGCAGAAGCAGACAACGCTGGTTCTTCGGCTCTGAAACAGAGATGAGCACTGAACCCTAGAGTCGGATACGACTGGCTTTCGAGCAAGGGAAACATAAAATTCCACAATCAATCGCATTGACTGCAGATCTGATCACACATTAAGATGAACCCATATTTCTTCTTCTTACAAAGTTACCCTATACATATACACATTTTTAAAGCCATGGGTTTTGTTTTTCCCACCAGGGTCATAGAAAAATCTAAACTGCTTCTAGATTTGGTGTCAGTACCTAGTCTGGTAAGGCCCTAACACAGTAATGGGCAAATCTTTTAGAGACCGAGTGCCCAAACTCAACAGGCTGCCATCTGTGCTGCAGAGGGGCAGGGTGAACTCTGTGCTGGGATAGGGAGGAAGCACTCCCATTGGGATGCTGGTCAGAGGGGTGGCACAAACAGATTATGGCTGTTACAGTCTGTAGGAATCGGGGCCGCTAGGATGGCCGTTGGGTCCCGGAGGAGACTGATCAAGAAACGATACGAGGCAGTATGGAGCAAGATCAGATCAGTGGTTTATTGAAGGAAAAGCATCATCATATATAGATCAGAAGGCAATACGGGGGAAAACCGTCACCTGACAGAAAATCACATCACCTATTTACTCAGGTTAATGAGGAATCTCTCTTGGGGAAGTTAATTAGCGTGGGCAAACATTGACAGGGGAAACACCATTGTCTAGGGCTTAGACCGGGGTAAATATGGCCACTATTTGCACCAGGGATTGTGCTAAACTCGGAGATGAGTGATTGCCTAATGTCTAACAGGCGTTAGTGATCTGCTTACTTGGCAGGGCTGTAGGTCAGGTCAGAAGTGGGTGAATCAAACCCTATCGTTAATCCACCCCCCTTAATTTCTGTGCCCGCAGAGCCCACGGGCCAGGAGTTTTCTCAACCGAGGTGGCCTCTGCAAGGGCCGTTCCATGCCCACAGGGCATGGGGAATCCACAACAGTCCAGTACTAATTGAAGTTGCCAAGTGGGAGGAGGCAGATCTTCAGGGGTGACTCATGACATTTTCCTGCTTAAGGCAGGGTAGCAAATTTTGCTCCCTCTCTGTTTATCCCCAACTCAATATACAGAGTACCCATAGCCAGACACCTTATTTGGAAACAATGTAAAAAATCTCACACGTATCTTCCTTCCAATCTAGAAATTAAATTACAATAATAAAATGCTTATCAATTTCCTGATCTGTTCCTCAAAATCTTCTGCCTGAGGTAGCTCTCTCACTCTGTCTAATGGTACGTCAGGCCATCATAGTCTATGGATGCCTTCTGAGCTCCCTAGGGACACATAGCGGTTGCTTCCTTTTTAAAACAAGGAGCTAGACTAGTGAACCTCTGGTCTAATCCAGCAAAACAGTTGCTGCATTTTAAAGTCTAATTATTCTCAGATGACTTTTCAAAACATCATATCATTCAAAAAGAAAAAGAAAAACTTGAGACAGCCTTTAAAAATCAGAATCTTTCTTCTTTTCTACATCAAGCACTTTGCCTTTGACAAATTAACATCCTCTTCCGTCTCTCGGCACCAATTTCTTAATTCTCAACAATGACTCCTCCCCACCCCCATATAGCTTTTATTTTTCAGTCAAACTTGGGAACACCACCCTATATTGGTGTTTATCTCCTTTGGCCAGTTTTGTACTTCCCTGAAATATTGCTTGGAAATTATTACTTTTGCGTGTCTGTGGTGTTTCTTTCTCCCCTCTCCTATTTATGTAAAAGCTGACTTGCTTTTTAAGTACAGTTAAATCACTCTTTGTTGTGTTAGTTGAGCTGTAAAACTGGGTAGGATTTTTTTTTCATCTAACGTGCTACTCTCTTGCACACTCTTTCTTTCTTGCTTACTGTGAAATAAATAAAAGGCCTAGTTTTGCAATTCATAACCTTGAAGTCCTTTGAGGAGTTTTACCTCAAGGGTTTAGTAACAGAACATTTGCAAATAGCATAGAGAGAAGTGGGAAGTAAAAGGCAATAAACAAGATGATCTTGGATTTTCATGGCCAATAGAGTAGGATATAGATACAATAAATAAATGAGTAAATAAATTCCAGTTGTGGACTTTTAAATGATAGAATAAAACAGTTACATAACTCGAAATAAATGCATATTTAGAAACATTTAATAGAACTAAACATTGCCCCTAGAAGAAAGGTTATACATTGAGCGTATAAATAATTGCTGCTAATTTAGAAGATGCCTGTTGCCTTCTTGGATGTATGGCTAGTCCTGTGACAGGATGCATGTTGAGAAATACAACCAATAATTTATTGTTAAGATTTACATAGTTTCCTTTATGTAAGCAGAAAGTGCAATTCATTTAATTAAATCCTCAAAATGATCTGTACATCCGCTAATGTCTAGGATGCAAACTTTTTTTTTAGAAGAGGAGAATCACTTTGGCAGGGCTGGGGTCCACTTTTCTGACCAATGATCTGCTAGCCACACAGAACATTCCAAATCACTCCTCTACGAAAAAAATGAGACCAGAAATGATCAGAAATCTCATTCCAGTTCTGAGAACCTGGGATTTGGGAGTTCTAAATGTTTTAGGAAGCTGAAAGCTATAGGAAAGGTAAAACCCCCACCCATTCCTCTAGGCTTCCAGGAGCAACTATTTTCACCTTTTTATGGAGGAACTGAGGAGCAGAGAGTGGAGGAACATTGGGAGAATGAGGTGTCAAAAATTGCTTTGAGGCACACTTTGTCTTCCCCGATTTACAGAACTGCAGTAAATGTTACAACACAGCAAAGGAATTGGGTATGGGTGGGGAGACTACAAATGGCAGCTAGTAAAGAACCAGGCAACAAAATGCTGGATATTGGGCAAAAACCTGTTGGGATAAATTGACACCAGTATAACCTGGAACAGACATTGGGAATGTTTAATTTAAATGAACAGCAAGCTTTCTGTCCCCTACTCCTTCAGGTTCCAATGTTTCTTAGGGCTTCTCTTTGCCCAGGGAAAGC
Source organism: Bradypodion pumilum (assembly GCA_035047305.1). NCBI lineage: Eukaryota > Metazoa > Chordata > Lepidosauria > Squamata > Chamaeleonidae > Bradypodion > Bradypodion pumilum. Next base: position 99,781,682 of record JAWDJD010000001.1, read on the forward strand.
CTTTGGGAGCCTCAGAATGGGGTGGGTGGGGAACCATTAATAGTATAAAATGCATACCTGTCAAGTTTTGGGAAATTTCTATCAAACCCCCATATTTTACACTCTTTCCCGCCATCATCCCATATTAGTTAGACTGCAATTAGACTGGAGTTAGACTGGAGGCCAGCAAAGGATAAGCATAGCTGTCCAGTTTCCTGTTTTGGCCAGGAAATTTCCCTTATTTGACAGAATTTCCCGAAACTTGACAGGTATGATAAAATGTCACCACTTGGATTGGGACTTGTGGTAGTGATCTGGCAGATACTTTTGACTATTATTACCTCTTCCTCCTTTTGTCCCTAGGCCTACAAACACTTCCTAGAGCAAAAAGGCCCTAGAGAGCTTTAGAAGCTGAAAGTGAGGGGATAAGAAACTTTCTGTTATTAAATTTAATGTTTCCAGTTCCCAGTCTGAGTTATGCCAGCGTAAATTCATTCATTTTCATGTCAGAGATTACTCCAGGTTGAAAGGATTATTGCAGGAAGTGCCTGAATCAGGCTCCTTTCATGACTCACATTGTACAGCTCTCTGGTATCAAACCTGTCTTTCCAGTCTCCAAGCCTAGTGCCTTAACCACTAAGCCACTGGAGGAGCTGCTAGCATAAATTTATGCAAGAGAAATTTGTCTATCTTCCTTTGCTTATCAAGGCAACAGTTTTCAAATTCTACTAATGGATTCCTTTTTCACTTGACAGGCTGTCCATATACTTTGTGCCTGAATGCAAACTTTGGTGGATGTTATGGGTTAGAGGGTATTCTGAAATTTTAAAGGAAAAACAGGCAGGATCATACTCTACTTGCACATGAGTCTGTTGAGCAAGTGGTGCCTTTATGTGTGTTTGTTAGCCATATGTAAGTTCTTACTGGGTCATCCTTTGGAAAACAACCAACATATTTAAATATATAGCGCTTCTTCTTGCATGCTGTTTTCTCTCTGAGGTAGGGATGAAAATGTAAAGGAAGATTCAACCAGTAATGAAAGGCATTCTTATTAAACCCTGCTTTACTGCATATTGCAGCAGCCCATCTTTTCAAAGCACATTCAAGCAGATAAAGGCATCTCGCCATACTCATTAAACTGTGCATGGTTTGATGCAATCAGATGCGCCTACATTATTTGCATATGGATCAGTTTAATCTAGTTCATACATTCACATACTTATTGTTAATCATGCACAATCCCTCTTGCATCCAGGTTTCTCTCTCCCCCTCTCTCTGTGACAACCCTTTGATGCAAGCAGATAAACAAACAGTTGTAAAGAAACCAACATATTTCTGAGTGATCATCAGGCTTACATTGCTCCATGTTCTACTGATTATACCTAAGTTGGTATTCCATATGTTCATGATTGTGTGTGTCTTTTCTGATTTAGGAGAAGCTGTACAATTATAAGAGTGATGAAGACAAAGGATTATGAAACACTACAAGTCTAGATTTAAAATCCTAACCCCCAAAATTTGACATGACTTCTGCTTTCAGAGGACATAATTTACACCAGAATTGTAGCTGCATTAGCCTTCCTTGTTCCATTACATTTTTGTTTTATTCTTGCTGTGTAGATTGAAGAGGAGAGCCTCTGCTGTCAATGCAGACTGTCCACAGGGCTGGGCAGTCAAGATCTGATCCTCTTTAACTGTTGCCATGCTATAACAGGAGCTTTCCTCTTCAGACTCATAAATGTGCATGCTAGGGCATTCTCCTTTACCCATAGTGATTTAAAATACTAAAAAATCCTGACTAGGGCTTTAATTTCCAGAGATTTAATATGGGAAAACCTTTGTGAATGAACTCATAGTTGCCAACATGCCACAGCCTCATCTTCTTCCCCCTCCTCCTCTTCTTCAGGCAGCTGCAGATTTTATTTGTGTTACACTTTAGAATAAAAAAAACTTAGTGCCTGTGTGTGTAAACATATGATTGATATCTTGAGTCTGTCATGCAGGATTTGAGTGGAATAAGTCACACTAGCATTAGAAAGCTCTTCTATCTCCACCGCCTCAATTTATACTTTGCTTTTGCCGCTAGCTTTCACTTTTGCAGCACAATGGCTTTTCTTTTTTTCTTCTCCTGTGTCTCACATCTGGGACAGCAAAATTACTAACTGAGGGTACTGTATTCCCCTTTTAATAAATGTTTTTCTTGAGTATATTTGAATAAATTGCACATTCCAAAGGAAGGAAGGAAGGAATGGAAGGAAATGGTATGAGCTTTGCCTGCATGCTCAAGGTGTCGCAGTTGTTGATGGCCATTCCATATCGAAGTTCTTTATTTTCCCTATTTCCATGTTCTTCCCCCCCCCCAATCCTCTCACTATTTGATGTGAACCATATAAATTTGATTTGAACCAGTTTCTATCTGAGGACAAAGAATTTAGACTTAATCAAAGCGGATGGTATTTGCCTATCCTACTGTAATGCATAGATTGATTTACAGGTGGAAGATGTGAGCTGCTCAATACAAGTAAGAATGGCTTAGTTTTCAGACATATTGTGTTGCAAGATCCATAGTCCTAGCAAGAAAACTACCACTGGTGTAACAGATGTGCAGACATTTCCAAGAGTTATATGCACACAAAGCCTTCATCACACTGGAAAGAAATTTAAGCTCCAACTCTGCATGTGAGGGGTTATCTCATCCACCCAAGTTAGAAAATTTGATGTGGGGGCTGCTTTCTCCCTCTTATAGCCTCCACAGAGCCTCAAAGAGCAGCAGGTGAAACAGGCTCATTGGCAGGAACAGAATCACCAAAGGCCTGGGAAATGAACATTTTCTAGCTCATCTCTCCCACACCTTCATAAAGTCACCACTGTATTTTACTGAGTCTTGTACTTATGGTCACTCACCTGGGGGGGCATTCTCAAGAAAAAAGCTGTGGTATAAATGTTAAATAAAAGCAACGCTCATTCAGAGAACAGAATAGCTTGCTTCTAATTCTATTCATTTCCTCTAAATTGTTAGCACAGCATTTGGACTCCAGCCACAATCAAGCATGCAGTGAAAAGTGGATTAAATGAGTGGGTTGAAGCTTGTAGCCTCTGTATCTTGGATAAATACTGCAAATATCTCTGGCCAAGGCAATCATTTTCTTTTCTTTTTTTTGGAAAAGTTGAACATTTCTTTCTACAGGAACAAATCTGAGGCAGTAAACACTATTAACCTGTTCCAAATGGGAATGGTAGAATTTCAAGTGAGGCATTGGATCACAGACAAATGTTCAAGAAAATCCATGGCAGACGTGCCTTCTCCTGGCCAAGAGATTCTGACCAAGGTACCCCTGGATATCAGGTCAACTGTTTGACCCTATTATGACTGTTCAATAGCAGTTAGAAAGGATGTTTCAGCAAACATCAACCTTGTCTATGTTGGAAATGAAGCCAAGATAATAAAAAGCAAAGTGAGACAATCAACAAATTCCTCTGGGCTATGGATTTCCCAAGCACACATTTAAAGAAACTCTGAGACTTCCAACACAAATCAGGGTCTTAACCCAACATGGTCTTCATTCCCTCTCTGCTGCCCTCTGTTTTCCCATTTGCCCTCAAATACAGGCTAACACAGAGAGGGATACCTGTAGTTCTTCCTCCACAACAGGAAGAAAATATCAATTGAGATGAGACAATATCAGCAAGATGGCAAGATTTTCAGCCTGGCACATCATTATAATATTTATGTAATTCCAAGTCAGTTCTGACTTGTGATTATCCTTTTTGGAACTTTCCAGGTAGAATATGTAGAAGCAGTTCACCATTTCTTTCTTTTGGAGGCACTCTGGGACTGTTTAGCTCAGGGTTTACCAACCTAAGGCCCATGGGCTGGATCCGGCCCATGACATCATTTCATGTGGCCCCCCACTCCTCCAAGGGCATTCGAGAAAAAATGCCCACCCATTTGAAGCTGTTGGGACAAAATGGCCACCCCCATTGTGCAGGCCAGGCAAAATGGCCATCCAACCCTCGAAACTGACTGAGAGAGCATGACCTGGCCCCCTACTTGAAAAGGTTGGGAACCTTTGGTTTAGATTGTCCAAGGCCATTTAAGCTGACTCTACTTGTAAGATACACAGATATTGTAGGGGAATCAAGCTCCTAATTTATTTATTTATTTATTTATTGTTGGACTTCTATACCGCCCACTCGACCAAGCCCGACTCAGGGCGGTTCACAATTGGTAATAACAGAAAATCTCTGGTTGGTATTCAGATTTGCTGTGAAGTTTGGCCCTCTTAAGTTGCAAATGGTCAGTCAGTGGATGCAAAACAAATACAGTGATACCTCATACAACGTCCAAACTTGGTTCCACACGTTTGGATTCCATACAGATGGACTCCTAACCTCTTGTTCTACGGCCAGATATCTAAACTGCTGAACTATCTTGTCAGCTACATACAATCATATGTTTGTTTTATTAATACAACAGTTCGGCTAAATGAGATCACTTTAATAATAAAACATTTATCAGCTAAACGCTGCCACCTACTGAAGTTTTGCAAGCAACCCCAATGACTGGCTATGAATACAAATTCTCACTGTGGGAAGTACATGCTGATTTTTGCTGAAATCTTTCTGAAAAAGGAATGGGTGTGAAAGAGGAGAATGATATCCATTAGAATTAAGCTAGATATTTCTTTAATGCAGCTGGTTTTGAAAGCATCAGACTAAATTTTGGGGAACAACAGCCAAAAAGAATGGAGTGGATTTTGGATTTGAATATTTTATAATTTAAAGGTTCAACAGCTGCGTGAATGTTTCACGTGTACACACTTTATATTATAAATACTCAGTCACATTTTTCTATTACTGGCCAGGATTTCAACCCATTTTACCCTATAAGTTACCATGGTTAAAAATGAAAGAGAGAGGGAGAATGAGAGGAAAATAGAAACTAGGATACCTTGGCAAATATATTTTCCAATATTCCAACTCTGCCATGCTCCCAAATAATGCTATTTAAGTATGACCGCATGGGTTTAAATCTTAGATAAGCCAAATCAGAACCTGATATTTTGATTGGCACTCAGAATGTATATACAATTTCATTTAGTGAGCATTAGTTACCTGTGTACACCCTCTTACCACCATGTAATCTTGACTGAAAGGTTAAAGAGGTAGGCGGCTGTCCCCACCTTTTCATGCTTGTTGCTTGATGGTGTCAGTGCTGTGCAGAAACAGTGATCAGAATTTCTGAGTCTTCGACCTCTGTTTCTCAAGTGACGAGGCATCACCCTGACAGTGAGATTGTTCCATGCCTGCTTCTAGACTACAGAGTCTACTCCTCTTAAGGGCTCTAATCAGTTTACACTGTGTCTTGTTTCTTTTAGAGGGTACGAAGATCTACAGTATCTCTTCAAAGTGGCCTCATGTTATAAAACAGGGGTCCCCAACCTTTTCAAGATGGAGGCCGGGTTAGCTTCGAGGGCCAGATGGCCATTTTGCCCTGCCTGCAGAACAGGGGTGGCCATTTTGTCCTAACATCTTCAAAGGGGTGGTCATTTTGTTTCTCGAATACCCTTGGAGGGGTGGGGGGACACATGAAATGGCACCATGGGCAAGATCCGGCCTGTGGGAGTTAGTTTGGGATCCCCTGTTATAAATGGTCATGTGGCTATTGTCAAGGTTTTACTTTCCTTTCCTTATTGCTCTAATTAAAAATGTTTTAAATCTGTTTTTAAAATCATATTCAATCGCTTTAAACATTATTTAATACAATAAATAAAAAAGAAGGAAGGGAGGCAATAGATAAATATGTCAACTTTCCTTTCAACTTTGTATTATCCTAGCAAGCATTATTTTTCCCCATAGAAAAATATAGTTCTTTTCCTATCTAGTTTTTCCATTTCTTTTCCAACTAAGCTTTGGAGCCTGTTTGTCTGTCATCATCACCGGAAGATTTTTGACTAGATAGACTGTGATGGACCACTGTTAAGCTATTTGCTTATGATTACCTGTTTTTCTCTCCTCACCTCCATTTTTTATTATTAATCTTAATATGTTTATGATTTTTTTCTAGACACTTGGTAGTTGTACCTCCCTGCTGCCCCATTACCATAGCAAGTCACTCTTAAAAGTAGCTGATTAAGAAGTCAGGGACCAGGAAGCTTTGGGGGTGTGAGTGGGGAGGCTATCCAAAAATCTGTTCCACCCACATTTTTTTTGATGTGTTACTAGAATATTCTTGCTTCCCTGCTATGCAAAGCCAGCACTAGCACAACGAACTGGATCTCTCTCTCTCTCTCTTTTTTTTAAAAGGTTGTCAGTACTAGGGCTGTTTCCCCTGAAACCAGCTTGCTGTCAATATAGTACTGAAGGGGAAAATCAATTTCACAAGCTTTCCCAGGCAATATTTTTTATATTGCCTGGAGAAGCTCATGAATGTACCTTCCTTATTCAAGGGATAACTGGTGTTTCTGACGCTCACGGGCTGTTTTATCTTCTTCTTGGATTCTTCTTCCTTCTTTAAGCCTCCAGCTTTACTGAAAGTGGAATGGCTATTTCCAAAGGACCAGGGAAGGTGTTTTGTTGATGAGGATCTTACTCAGCCTAATATGGGATTCAGGAACTACAGACCTGGGATAAAGTGACTGCAATAATGATTCCCTGAGAAAATCAGTTGTGGCAGATTTCATGAATGACAGCTCTTATCTCTGTAGGGGACATGGACTAAAAGTAATATATTAAGTTTCCAATAAAACCTTGTAAATCCCATTGTATTTCAGAACTAACAATTTAGTTTAATTTATAGTTGTTTCAGTTCAAAAAAAGAGTAGAAGGGTTTTTTACACCTTGGGTGTTGCCAGGAAAACATTCAAGTTTTCTTTAGATTTCTCCTGTTGATAGAACTGCTATGGAATTAGTGGTGGTCTGGTCCATCGGGCAACTGGGACTCTGCCTGGGGCGCCCCCAGACCCCCCAGTACCATGCCCCTCTCTTGGGTGCCAATCCAAAGAGCCAAGCCAAGAGGCTCCATGTACCTCTGCCTGCCTTCCTCCTCCTGTGCTGCCAAAGATAAGATTACAAAAAGCAGCTCCATTAATAGCAGAGCTGCTGTGGCTTAGAGGTTGCAATTTTGCCTTATAAGCAGGAGGTTTTTGGTTTGAATCCCCAGAGGGGAGTTGAAATTAGAAGGCAAGTGGGAACATATATATTTTGTTAGGGTTAGACACCCTCATAACTCCCTGTCCCACTCCCTGTCCAGTGCCCTTTTAGCTCAGCCAGCATGCCCCTGTACGAAATTACTGCCAAATGTTGTCTCCCCCAGCAGTTCTGGAAATGCCAAAGAGAGCAAGATGTGTGGTATTGTCTCACTTGTGGTGGAAATCCATGACCTTTCTCCGATCACCGTTAGCCCAGTTCAGAAGCATGCTGTACACTCTTTTTTAAAGTACTGTATAGAAATGCAATACCATTTCTTCAAAAGGACTCTGAAAAGTTAAGTCTGCAAATTAATTTGTCAGTGTTAAACATCAGTAATTAAAAATGGATTTTGTTTCTGTTAATGTCTCCTAGAATTACTTTTTAAAATTAAAATAAACTAAATTGTTAGTTCTGAAATACAATGGGATTTACAAGGTTCTATTACCAGTGCCCCCTGAAATGCTCTTTTTGTTGCATTAAAATTGTCTCCCCCACTCTGGGACTTTTTTGTAAACAAACTACAAATCCCATGATTCGGCTATTAACTATGGATCTTGAAATACAATATGTCTGAAAACTATGCCATTCTGCTTTTAAAGTGTAAGATCTCATCTACCAAAAAAAAAAAAAAAAAAAAGGACACAGATTCAGTATTTCCTATGCCACTGCAGGGAGCTCTTCTGGTGATAAATGGAGCCACAATCACTTGGCTGGAAGACACGCAGTTCTTGTTGGAGCAGAATTATTATCATTATCATTATTATTTTATGAAGTGCCACAGGTGTTAGGCACCATGCAGTAACTATGTTTACCAGAACAAATACTGCCTTAAGACTAAAAATGTATGAAAGACAAGTTTATTAAGGAAGGGCATGAGATACAAAAGTCACTTCGTGCTATTATAGGTTTAAGACAGGGATTCTCAACCTATGGCGCATGGGCTGGATGTGGCCCATGGTGCCATTTCATGGAAGTGCCGTGTGGTGGAGGCAGGGCAAAATGATCATCCAGCCCCTGAAGCTGAGGGAGCATGACCCAGCCCCTGGCTTAAAAAGGTTGAGAACTCCTGGTTTAAGGTCTACTGCAGCCTTCCCCAACTTGATAGCAATAGATAAGGGATGTTGTACTCCAATGCCCATGAGGGGCACCAGGTTGTGGAAGGTATGCCTACTGGATGCTTGTGGTATCTTCAACTTGGTACACCTTAGGCCTAGCAGTTTGTCGTCCATGGCTGTCTTCCTTCCTTGTTTATTTATTCATGTTATTCATACGCTAACTTTCTCCTTGATCTTGCTGGGCCAAAAGACCTGTTCAGAGAAACCCATTTCTAGAAAGAATGCTCCCTCCAGTGGTAAAAAAAAGGTGTAATTGTGAAAGCATGTTAAAAGGAGAAGCATATGAGTCATCTGCATTACCTCTGGAATGTAAACCATAGCTTTCTTTGCATGTCTAACTCTGGAGTCATGCATAACAAAGCAGCTCATGTTGCAGGGGGAAACATTCCTGAAAACATGTTCTTTGGCCCCTGACTTGCTGTGACTTGGTAGTGTTTTTAAGCTGAGAGAGTTGAGGATGAATTTTTTTTAAAAAATGTTCTTCCAAGTTGAGAACTGGAGAAACCACTGTTTATCAGATGAGTATTGGATTTGGGTGTAAGTGCTGCTTCATCTATTGTGCTGCTTTAGTTTTCTGTGAAATAGCTCAAAATAGCTTTTTGGCTGATTCTTCTCTTGACCTAGTTTGCAAGAGGTAGAGTTACTGAATAGATGGCTAAAGATTCCTTAGCTAATACAAAGAAGATACGTCTGTCAGGGTTATTGCTTCTAATTTGCTGGAATTCTGGCTTGTAATCCTAAAGGGTTGGCACCTCTGACTTGCTAGCTGGAATGTCAACAGTGTTTATGGGAAATGGTACAAGGCACACTCATTTGCGGGAGAGGTCAAGTCACAAATCTTGTGAGTTCATTTAGTACCCTTCTTGAGATGGCATTACTTTTTGACCTTAGCTTTGTTGCAACTATGGCTTGTTTGCCTCTATTCCCAGGCAGGCAGAAGTTTGCTGCCTTAGAGCTTTCAGCATATCTCTCTGGAATTATGGCTCATGCCATTTCTCCACAATCTTAATAGTCTTGGCTTCCATCAGCACATTTAAAGAAAATGTTAATTAAAAATGAGACAAACTGTGTTTTCGCTGTTGGAACAGGTCAAAATCCATGAATTTATGCTTGCTTTGGGGAAATCTTTAGCACCCGGTTTGGCACAAAGCTATAGAAATGCTGTTCTCTATATAAAAATGCCTCCACGTCAATTTTAATATATTTATAATGGGTGGCAGTCATTTACAACCTTTTATTGAAGAAGGGAATGGTAAACCATTCCTGTATATTCTCTACCTGGAAAACCCTGGAAAGGGTTGCCATAAGTCAGAATTGATTTGATGGCAAATAATCAATCAATCAATCAATCAATCAATCAATCAATCAATCAATCAATCAATCATTCATTTATTCATTCATTTATTTATTTATTTATTTATTTATTTATTTATTTATTTAGATTTATATACTGCCCCAATCAATAGACTCTGGGCGGTGTACACAGTCCAGCGAACACCTCACTGGGTGCTCAGTAAAACTTAAAAACAATATAAAAACAGTTAAAAGCCATTCAATAAAACCAATTACAAGAGTTTAGCATATATAAACAAAGTACTCTTGCAGTTTTTCTCTCTGTAAATAAAAAATCAGTAATTGCTAGACAATAGTCTGCCCATATCAGTCAGGCTTCAGAAAATGATAACTTTCTTTTATGTAGAGCATTCTCTCAAGGGTAGGTGACAACTGTGCTGTTAAATCTTGCAAGGAAGCAATCTGAAATGGCAAACCAATAGCGACCAAAAATGCCCAAGAGACAAAGAAAGGAACTTAAATTAGTTCAGTGCCATAAAATTATTTCTCCAAAAACTATGAACCAATAGCTCATGTCCACATATTTTATAAGTTACACTTCTTTCTGTCTTATGCCCCAGCTTCTATAGTTCGTACCTAGCTTCCTGACTGTGTATTTTTGTCCTCCTGTCTTCAATATGAAAATAAGAGTGATGAATACATCCTTTTGATAGTAAGGCCCTTAAAATGTACAATCTGGGCTTGCTAGGGCTCAAGATACTGGCTGATGTCCCTTTTATTTCTTTGCCTTCAAGTAAGGAAGTGAGTAATAGATAACTTTTGTTGGAAGTAGGCAATGTTGATTTTTGTGTGTAAGGAGATTTTAACCTCTGGATACCTACCACCATTGGTTCCCAGCTGGCACAAGAGCTCACCATTCAGTGTGTAAGTGTTCTGAGTATGACTCCAAATGGCATGCTAGAATCCTGTGTATGCACCCACCAGCTCTTTCCACAGTCTCCTTCCCTTGCTTCTAGCTTTTTGGTCCATCATATTATTCGAATAAAGTAGAGAGTAGAGCAAGAGAATTGTAACTCAAAAGACTTCTTGTTTCAGTGGCCATTATTTCATAAAGCAGCATTATAGAGACTCACAGAATTTGAAAGGACACCAGGAGTCACCAAGTCAAATCCCATGATAAAGGAGGAAATCCATAATTAAGGCATCCATACAATCTTTGTTTGAAAACCACTTGGTTCCAGTGGAATCTAGTGCACTTGGCCTTTTCAGTCCTCTTAGGCTAAACATTTAGACCAGAGATTCTCAACCTGCTGCCTGTGGGCCGGATATGGCCCATGGCACAATTTCATGTGGGCCCCCAGTGCCTCCACCACACTAGGAAGTGCCATGTGGTGGAGGAAGGGCAAAATGGCTGTCTGGCTCCCAAAGCTGTCTGAGGGAGTATGACCCGGCACCCGGCTTAAAAAGTTTGAGAACTCCTGATTTAGACAATGAACAGGTTTTGTGAACTTTGTGATAAAATTCCCAGAATTCTTTGTGAAAAGTAGAAGAGTCAATCTCTGAGGGAACATGAGAGCAACAAGGGTACTACAAGATAGACAAGACGGGGTTAAATTCCACCAAAGAATATTCCAGTGTCAGCTGATGGGCTTGCTTTCCCAAGTTAAGGGAACCTATTATCTCAGAGTACAGATGGAAAGAATGTTCACTAACACTATCGTTTTCATTGGTTCAGGTGTCTAAATGTGACAGGACCCCAGGATGAGAAATTCTCAAGCTTCATGGGTTCCTGCGCACATACAAGAGCAAGACAAAGAATTCTTTCATGGTCACAGAAATCTATATAAAAACTACTCAAATGTATTTTTCCTTATAGGAAGAAACACACACATATTACAAGCATAAAGGGATTATCTGATTTTTAAGAAAGACAGAGAACATATCTCCCTCTGCTTCAGATTCTTAAGCAAATCAGCAGTTTAGGACAATTTTAACAACTGCATGGACTGGGCAATTCTACAGAAAATGGCTAATATTACAGAGAGAGAGAAGGCAATTATATGCCAAAAATCTGGAAACTTTGAGCAAATGCCCACAGGGACTATTGGCAGGTGTACCCAATAAAGTTGTGTTCAAAGATAGGAAATCCGTTTGAGGCTTGAATATGTAGTAATATAATATAATGTTTTATTCTGGTAGTTAATATATTCAGTATCTTCCAGTAGAGCAATACAACAAGTCCAATACATTGTGAAAGTCAACCGGTATGCAGACTCTTTCAGGAGAATTTCCCTTCATCAGACAACTTGACTTGCTAACTTTCCAATATCTGAAAATATATACAATATATATATAAAAATTAATTCTGAACTGGAATATTGCTACTGAGCTAAGTATAAAAGAGAAACCCACCTGGATATATAACATTTAGTTTTCAAAGGGTATCTTGTTTTCATGTTGCATCCAAACCTCTTTTCGTTTATTCATTTTGGGCTGTGGATGTTACTGTCTCAAAATATTACTCCCCTTATAAATCCTGCTGATAGGAAACCAGGTGTGCATAATCTAGCATTCCCCTCCCATGCCTCCTAATTGACTAAATATATTTATACATTTTTATATTTTTATACATTTTATATTCCAGGGCTACAAATTGACATAATTGTGTAAAGGGGGACAAAAATATATATCTACAGAAGTACATTACACCACAATGCTTGAACTCTTAACAATCTCAGAATTGTATTAGCCAGGATAACGCTGGCCATGTAAGTAATTAGTAACAGCTGTGGGAAGAGGTCTCATGCTTGTGGAATCCCCACTGTTTTATAGTCTTTGTAAAAGCCCTGAGTAAACAGTTTGAAACATCAAAATAGAGGTGCCATTGGAGGATCTGCCCATTCTCAAATGCCATAAAGCCAAGAAATGCAAAAGCACAGGTACACAGAAGTGGCCAAACGGTGTGGCAATGTTCAAAGATAGGAAATCCGTTTGAGGCTTGAATATGTAGTAATATAATATAATGTTTTATTCTGGTAGTTAATATATTCAGTATCTTCCAGTAGAGCAATACAACAAGTCCAATACATTGTGAAAGTCAACCGGTATGCAGACTCTTTCAGGAGAATTTCCCTTCATCAGACAACTTGACTTGCTAACTTTCCAATATCTGAAAATATATACAATATATATATAAAAATTAATTCTGAACTGGAATATTGCTACTGAGCTAAGTATAAAAGAGAAACCCACCTGGATATATAACATTTAGTTTTCAAAGGGTATCTTGTTTTCATGTTGCATCCAAACCTCTTTTCGTTTATTCATTTTGGGCTGTGGATGTTACTGTCTCAAAATATTACTCCCCTTATAAATCCTGCTGATAGGAAACCAGGTGTGCATAATCTAGCATTCCCCTCCCATGCCTCCTAATTGACTAAATATATTTATACATTTTTATATTTTTATACATTTTATATTCCAGGGCTACAAATTGACATAATTGTGTAAAGGGGGACAAAAATATATATCTACAGAAGTACATTACACCACAATGCTTGAACTCTTAACAATCTCAGAATTGTATTAGCCAGGATAACGCTGGCCATGTAAGTAATTAGTAACAGCTGTGGGAAGAGGTCTCATGCTTGTGGAATCCCCACTGTTTTATAGTCTTTGTAAAAGCCCTGAGTAAACAGTTTGAAACATCAAAATAGAGGTGCCATTGGAGGATCTGCCCATTCTCAAATGCCATAAAGCCAAGAAATGCAAAAGCACAGGTACACAGAAGTGGCCAAACGGTGTGGCAATGTTCAAAGATAGGAAATCCGTTTGAGGCTTGAATATGTAGTAATATAATATAATGTTTTATTCTGGTAGTTAATATATTCAGTATCTTCCAGTAGAGCAATACAACAAGTCCAATACATTGTGAAAGTCAACCGGTATGCAGACTCTTTCAGGAGAATTTCCCTTCATCAGACAACTTGACTTGCTAACTTTCCAATATCTGAAAATATATACAATATATATATAAAAATTAATTCTGAACTGGAATATTGCTACTGAGCTAAGTATAAAAGAGAAACCCACCTGGATATATAACATTTAGTTTTCAAAGGGTATCTTGTTTTCATGTTGCATCCAAACCTCTTTTCGTTTATTCATTTTGGGCTGTGGATGTTACTGTCTCAAAATATTACTCCCCTTATAAATCCTGCTGATAGGAAACCAGGTGTGCATAATCTAGCATTCCCCTCCCATGCCTCCTAATTGACTAAATATATTTATACATTTTTATATTTTTATACATTTTATATTCCAGGGCTACAAATTGACATAATTGTGTAAAGGGGGACAAAAATATATATCTACAGAAGTACATTACACCACAATGCTTGAACTCTTAACAATCTCAGAATTGTATTAGCCAGGATAACGCTGGCCATGTAAGTAATTAGTAACAGCTGTGGGAAGAGGTCTCATGCTTGTGGAATCCCCACTGTTTTATAGTCTTTGTAAAAGCCCTGAGTAAACAGTTTGAAACATCAAAATAGAGGTGCCATTGGAGGATCTGCCCATTCTCAAATGCCATAAAGCCAAGAAATGCAAAAGCACAGGTACACAGAAGTGGCCAAACGGTGTGGCAATGTTCAAAGATAGGAAATCCGTTTGAGGCTTGAATATGTAGTAATATAATATAATGTTTTATTCTGGTAGTTAATATATTCAGTATCTTCCAGTAGAGCAATACAACAAGTCCAATACATTGTGAAAGTCAACCGGTATGCAGACTCTTTCAGGAGAATTTCCCTTCATCAGACAACTTGACTTGCTAACTTTCCAATATCTGAAAATATATACAATATATATATAAAAATTAATTCTGAACTGGAATATTGCTACTGAGCTAAGTATAAAAGAGAAACCCACCTGGATATATAACATTTAGTTTTCAAAGGGTATCTTGTTTTCATGTTGCATCCAAACCTCTTTTCGTTTATTCATTTTGGGCTGTGGATGTTACTGTCTCAAAATATTACTCCCCTTATAAATCCTGCTGATAGGAAACCAGGTGTGCATAATCTAGCATTCCCCTCCCATGCCTCCTAATTGACTAAATATATTTATACATTTTTATATTTTTATACATTTTATATTCCAGGGCTACAAATTGACATAATTGTGTAAAGGGGGACAAAAATATATATCTACAGAAGTACATTACACCACAATGCTTGAACTCTTAACAATCTCAGAATTGTATTAGCCAGGATAACGCTGGCCATGTAAGTAATTAGTAACAGCTGTGGGAAGAGGTCTCATGCTTGTGGAATCCCCACTGTTTTATAGTCTTTGTAAAAGCCCTGAGTAAACAGTTTGAAACATCAAAATAGAGGTGCCATTGGAGGATCTGCCCATTCTCAAATGCCATAAAGCCAAGAAATGCAAAAGCACAGGTACACAGAAGTGGCCAAACGGTGTGGCAATGTTCAAAGATAGGAAATCCGTTTGAGGCTTGAATATGTAGTAATATAATATAATGTTTTATTCTGGTAGTTAATATATTCAGTATCTTCCAGTAGAGCAATACAACAAGTCCAATACATTGTGAAAGTCAACCGGTATGCAGACTCTTTCAGGAGAATTTCCCTTCATCAGACAACTTGACTTGCTAACTTTCCAATATCTGAAAATATATACAATATATATATAAAAATTAATTCTGAACTGGAATATTGCTACTGAGCTAAGTATAAAAGAGAAACCCACCTGGATATATAACATTTAGTTTTCAAAGGGTATCTTGTTTTCATGTTGCATCCAAACCTCTTTTCGTTTATTCATTTTGGGCTGTGGATGTTACTGTCTCAAAATATTACTCCCCTTATAAATCCTGCTGATAGGAAACCAGGTGTGCATTGTGGTGTAATGTACTTCTGTAGATATATATTTTTGTCCCCCTTTACACAATTATGTCAATTTGTAGCCCTGGAATATAAAATGTATAAAAATATAAAAATGTATAAATATATTTAGTCAATTAGGAGGCATGGGAGGGGAATGCTAGATTATGCACACCTGGTTTCCTATCAGCAGGATTTATAAGGGGAGTAATATTTTGAGACAGTAACATCCACAGCCCAAAATGAATAAACGAAAAGAGGTTTGGATGCAACATGAAAACAAGATACCCTTTGAAAACTAAATGTTATATATCCAGGTGGGTTTCTCTTTTATACTTAGCTCAGTAGCAATATTCCAGTTCAGAATTAATTTTTATATATATATTGTATATATTTTCAGATATTGGAAAGTTAGCAAGTCAAGTTGTCTGATGAAGGGAAATTCTCCTGAAAGAGTCTGCATACCGGTTGACTTTCACAATGTATTGGACTTGTTGTATTGCTCTACTGGAGGATACTGAATATATTAACTACCAGAATAAAACATTATATTATATTACTACATATTCAAGCCTCAAACGGATTTCCTATCTTTGAACATTGCCACACCGTTTGGCCACTTCTGTGTCCCAATAAAGTTGTGGCATTTTTATACTAACCATTTTATATGTGTGGTTGTTTAATTTTTCCTGATCCACGAAACATCTATGAAGCTCACCAACAAAAGGTTGTCCTGGCCAGTACAAGAACTATAGAAAAGAGCACGAGGAAATTCTTTGCCATACTGCTGATGATGGAGCATGTTGTAGTTTTTCATATTCACAGCTGAAGACTTAACAATTGGAATTTTGGATTCTCATTCTCATAGCCTCAAATTCTTAGGAGGTTTGATGAAACCTGCCAGAATATGATGCAACACCACAGAATGATGTTCAATTGGACAACCTTTGCTCGAAGTTTCCAGATGTTAAGGCAGCAGATAAAGTGGCACTAAACTCTCCAGCTCAGCCACATACCTTGCATTGAACAGATATGGAGAACTTGCCTTGATGTTCAGTCCTGGAAACTTCAACTTGATTTAGGGGATGGTAAGCCAAGGCTTTAGTGCTTTAAATCAGCTATCCTGCTTGGGAATCAGAAAGTTTATCATAATGAACAATCAACGGATATGTCCACTTCGACTCAAAGGGCTTTTTTACATACATACCTGCAACCTATATTTTCAAGGGGAAATCTTTAATCTGTACCACTTCTCTTTTGTGGTTTTAGGGGCTCTTGCACTGTACTATCTTTCTTGCCTGTGTCATTTGTAAATCAAATAGCTACATTTTATGGACGGCTCAAAGTGATACCAAGGGAAACTGAACACCAATGAAATAAGCCTGGATGTAAAGAAATGTGTCTGCATTGTCTGGCTGATGGATTAGTAAACCACAAAAGTACTAAGATCACATTAATGCAAAAGTCTCAGACTGTGGCTTGTGGGGATGCAGAAGTGCTCCGGAGAGACTGAAGGATGTATGTGATTGTCAGCATGGCAATGGATCATGGGAAGGGAACAGCTCTCAAATTGCTCAGATCACCTTCCCCCTGGGGAGTGCAGGTATCTTCAGCTAGCATATGAAGCAGGAATGCAGAAATGTGAGGAATGACAGTTTAGCCCTATTTTTGTCTTCAGATTTTCTGACCCAACAGAGAAAGATGCACAGACATAATGCAAAATCACTATGTCACATCCTTAAGCTGTATAAATATAAATGTTTCTGAGGCACAGTTTCCAGACTGGTTCATTCTACAGTAGGATATATTTTAAGCATTAGAGAGAAAATCATACATCCTTCCGTCAATACCATCTAAGCCACAGTTTGGAAACTTTCCTTTTTTTTGGACTAGAGCTCCCAGAATCCCTTGCCAACACAACATGTGGACATGGTGACTGGGAGCAGAGTTCCAGAATGGATGATAGTGGTAAGATTCCTAGCGCATTATTATGTATGCTCAATGCAAAATTATTGAGACTTATTGAGACTTATTATCCTAAAAGCAAGCCAAAATAGTTTGCCTCCAAGTGCCATGATCCAACAATAATACTGTACTCTAGTGTTTAATAGCAACTGTAATCAGAAATTCCCTCCTTCCATTCCTTTTGTATCTCTCCATGGAGCCAAAATCTGTTCCACAGTGTTTTCCAATCCTCCTGAACAGGATTTCAGAATGCATAGGGAGTGAACTCAATTATTCTGGGGGATCTGGTGGCATTGATCCACAGGATTCTAGCCTAGAAGTCTATGCCAGCATAGACTTCTGGATAGGATATTATCCTCTTAAAATAATAAGAAAATGATAGAAAAATGGTGGCACCCAACTATGGAATAGGCTTTCCCTGTATGCCCATCAGGGACCCTTCCACACTGTTTCCTGCAAAATGCTACGGCAGAATTATTTAGAATTGCCTTTGCTAACATTTTTGTTCATGGGATGCTACACCAGTTTTTGATTTGCCACCACTGTGTTTTATTGGTTTAAACAATTCAATTTTCTAACAGGAATTTTTGTTGTAATTGGGTGTTTATTTATTGATGTTGTGCTGTGTCTGTTTCCATGTGTCAATTTGGTCAGTTGGGCAGCATATTAAATAAATAAATGAATGAATGAATGAATGGAAGGATGGATGGACAGATAGATGGACAGATAAAACTAGTAACATCTTCAAGCTCTGATCTTAAAGGTTTAGAACACCAGCCTTGTTTAATGTATCCTGTACACCAGTGCTTGGCAAACTATGACCCATGGACTGAATCTGACCCATGGTGCCAAATAATCCATCCCCCGCTCTCGCTCCAACAGCCACTGCCACTGCCACTGCCAGAAGTGGCCACAGATACAATTACGACAGCCACAGACATGTTTACGGGGGGGGGGAAGCACCATCCAGTCCCCATAACTTTCTGATTTTAAAAGGTTGCCGGCCACTGTTGTACACCTTTCTCTTGGTACTATAAAAATAGGAAAACTCCCTGATCTGATATTTTGTTTTATGATGAAAGCTACTTACTGGTAAAGCACCAGAGGTCCAGTTCACAGGAGACCTAAAGGTGTATTCTTTCTCAAGTAAACTGGGCCTCAAATCAATTGAAGATTGAAATCTACCAGAAATAATAACATGGTTGTCCCAGTATCAGCCATTTGGACAATACAAATTAATATACAGAGCTAAGCCATCATTCCACTTACCAGATGTCTGTAAAAATTCATAGCAGGCTATTAAACTTAGCAGATTCCATCTTAATTAGATTAGCTTCTGTGCAGCATGATGGACGAATATTTCATTGATGGAGAATTTATAAACATTTCCGGTGGGAATTCTTTATGTGAAATGTAGTCTGTTTTCTCCAGTGGGGGGAAACTGATAATGACAGAACAACATTGGCATGTTGGGACATAGTGACAGACTTTTCATTTCTCTGAAAAACATAAAACTTTTCCCTTATATGTCATGTCTCTGAATGTATAGCTCTGTTAACCTAACAGCATAAACAATAGGAAGAAACTACTGTATAAGCAATTCTTGTTGTCAAACACCATTACCAAACGATCACCATACAAAGCATTCATTATTTGCCTGACAGTTCAAGAGGTAATATTTACATATACATAATGAAAAGAGAATTCTGTGTTGTGAAGCGACTCCATTTTGTGTACTGTGATCTACCAGCTGCTCAAATCTTGCCCTTAATGTAGTTGTTGACAAAACAATAATCTTGCATGCTTGCATTTCTAACACTGGGTAATAATAATAATAATAATAATAATAATAATAATAATAATAATAATAATAATAATAATAATAATAATAATAATAATAATAATAATAATAATAATAATTTTGTGCCAGAAAATTTTCTGTGTTGAAATGATTTTTGCTGGAGAAACTCCACTCAGGAGATGCCTGAATGAGGAGCCTTTCATGTCCCCAAGAGCTGGGACAGAGATGGGCGCTCAATCCGTCATGAAGTACCTGGGTCTCAAACTGTGCCTTCCAGGTAACAAGGCAAGCTTCCAAACCATGGAAGGAGAGCTTTTAGGACCTAGAGAGGCTTTTCTTTCCCACTAATCTGAGGCAACTCTTCCAGTTGTGCTTTGCTTGTCTTCTTTGTTAAGCTCTCTGTCTGTAGCTACAAACCTAGTGTGTAAAAAGAGTGTGAAAAGTCACTCTGCATGGGTAGACTTTGTTTTTTTTTACCTTTTCCCTTCTGTTTGTAACTGCTGAATCTGCTTCTAAGAGCAAGCATCTGATTTTTATTCCAGAGTGATTTTGCTGTCTAAAGTATTAGTAACTGTGGAAGGGGAAGGGGGAGTAGTGAGCATTTGTGTTGCTCTTCTTATGCTTTTCTCTCAACAAGTGTTTTTAATGCCTTGTCCACTGCTAAGTAAAAGGGAAAAACCAAATTCCAACCTATATACCTGTTGAGTTCGACTATTGAATGCAATGCCACAGCAGATCGGAGGTTAACCAACAAGATGTTTATTATAGCACAGTTCGGAGTGTTATCAGTCTTAGTCGAAACTGGGGGAAACAGGGACGAGGTAGCAACTTATATAGAGGCAGGAAGGCAGAAACAGTGATACATTTGCCCATACATTTAGTTAGCACGGGAAACCTGTGCGGGACCCAATCGAATACATTGCAAACACAGAATAGATGCCTTACAGAAAAAGGGCGCGAATACAGCAAAGACTTAATGGCGAACCGTAACTTAAAGTAATATGCGTAATTAACGTTTGGACACAACAATTCCCCAACAGTATTAAGGGTACTGCCAAGACCCAACAGAGAACAGTCTTAGACCAGTTTAAATAACAAACAGGCAAATACAGGGAGGATAGCTGTACCATACTGGCTAGTATCCATGGTTCCTATGGAAGAATATATTGCAGGAGGCCAAGTCCTTGAGATGTTTCTGGGCCACTTACTGTTTATGTTAGAAGTGTCTAATAATAAATTCCGGTATGAAAAAATTTGTGTCTGCAACTCCTATACTACTGTGTAAACCAGAATTTTGTGATTTGTGTGTGTGTGTATCTGTCTGTCTTTTTCTTTCTATCTATCTATCTCTATCTATACACACACACACACACATATACACACACACATGCATGCACGTGCGCACACACACACACACACACGCACGTGCAACACACACACACACGTGCAACACACACACACACACACACACACACACACACACACACACTTTCCTAATTTAAAGGCCAAAATGATTTTAGATAAATAAAATATAAATACTGTATCACTAGAAATGGACAGATTTACTTGCTGGCTTCTGGCAGAGATATGTACAAAATTTCTGTTTCATCAGTTATGGAGTGGCTATTTCACAGTTCCAAACCTTCACTCAATGCTGTTGTTGTTGTCAAGTGATGAAGACTCAGGTGAACTCAACATAAGGCATTTAAGAGTGGAGAATATTTTTCTGAAAGTCCATTTCTGGGTGAGCAAAGGATGGCATCCTTTGGAAATGTTTAGGGAGAGGAAGGGAGGCCCACAGGAAGGGGGGCAGGCAAAATGTCATTCAGAACTTCCACTACAGATCACAATTTTCATATAATAGCAAAGGAGTCCTTCAGAACACAAGGATGCATGAACGCAGAGTGTGCATGCTGACGGCTGATAAAAAGAATAGACCAGCATTTGCTCATGCTGAAGGCTGATAGCATTCACATCATACTCCATTTGTTACTAGGCAACTGATTAAATATATGTGCTGGTCCTTCAAGCACTGCTTGCAATTAATTAACCAACCCATTTTCATGTTGACTTCCTTCCTTCCCCCACTCTCTTTCACATGCTGACAGATGAGAAGTGCTTGTTATCTTCCTCAACTGAGGCCAGTAGAGAGGTAAGGTCATGGACAGGTAGGAAAGAGTCACCTGTGAAGACACGTAGGAAATTTTTGAGGGCACCTGGGCGGCAGAAAAGCTTTCCCCTCCAATTTTGTACAGGTGGGAGCTCTTGGGAGGCAAGAGAGCAACAAAGCAGCATGTGTAGTACTGTACAAGCTTATAGTGTCTACTCAGTAGTAAGTCCCATTGTTAAATGAGACTAATTAAGGTGTAGCTACTACACTAGCAACAAGGAGCGTCTGAGCTGCTTTGGATCACTTTGGAATGGACAGGCTTGATTACTGTGATCTAATCAAGCCCAAGTGTTCAAATGAAAATGGCTCATGTAGCCTTCCAGTTGTGATCTAGTCAAACACATGTTAGCATAGCTCACTCTGTTTTGGTTTGTTTGGCTCCAATGTGTCCTTTCCCTTCTCTCTCTCCTCTGCAATCACTGTCAGCCAGTTTGGAAACTAGCTGCTTCCATTTACTTGCAAGTGGGTGGTAATGCTGGGGTTTTTAATGCACACAACTTGTCACCCTCTACACAGGTTGTTCTACAAGGCCCATCACTTGAGGCCAGGCTCTGCTGGATGTGGGACTGCCCCAAAGCTCCATCACCAGAATTGGAGGAGATACCTCTGGCAAGCCACAGACCTTTGCAACTGAGAAGACGAGCAGCACACAGGAAAATTATGTAATTATGTCCTATCACTGATCAGAGATGATAGCAGGGTTATTAAGTGCCCTGTTTCTGCCCCCTTCTTATTTTCTCCTTTAAAAAATTACTTTTGCAGTTTCATCCAGTTAGCAGCTCTCCCTCAGCAACTCTGCAAAACTGAGAGGTAATAAAGGTGAAGTTCCACTACCAAGTTCCTTCAGCCATGTACTTTTACAGTGATTAAGCGATACAGCACAATAGTGGGTAAGTTTTTTAAAATGCTTTCTCCCTTAAAAACAAGACAGAGTGTCATTGCAGGCGCACCCCCCCAATAACGGACACAGACAACATTGAAAGTGGATAACAGCAAAGGGCCACATTTATTGATTCAATGCCCTAGTCCGAATTATAAATTTGTATTGGTAAAACGACCAATCATAATTCCTAAGGCAAGCAGGCCGAAGTAACACTGGTAAGGTACCACCCCAAAATTGCCAACGGCAATTGGTTACAATGTATCAAATTGTATCAATTTGTTTGTTAACAACAAACAAATTGTTGACCGTAGTCAATAACTAACTCATGACCCCACCCTCTGACGCGTATCCGTGAAATCACAGGGGTGATGCATGCTGGTTAGCAATCATCATCACCCCATCGCCTGATTCGTCGTTGACCGGACAACGTTTAACTACTTTATTCCTGTCTAGTGTTGTCCAGTCAATTGCGAACCTGCCGGATACTTGTGGGTCATACTGTTTACCTTACCAGTGCTACCCGCCCATGTGACCAAAGTCAACAGTAGGAACGAAGAAAGACCCCTATATCAAACCATAGCAACAGTGTGGGATGGGCAAAAAAGCCAGGACCCGAAGCCAATGTGGGTCCCAACCAAAAATTCCCACCCGGCCCCGAAGCGACCATAATCACACTGTTAACTAGGGAGGGGGTGGAGGGAAAAAACTTCTCCGCTCCGTCGCTGAGGCAAAATGGCAGCGCGGCTGCCTCGTGGCCACCCCTTTTATAAGGGAGCTGGCCACGCCCCTAACTACCCGGATTCTCTGTCCTGTGGGGGGGGGCCCGCAAAGGGCGCGGCGGCCATTTTGGCGCCGCGCTTGCATTGCAGGCGCACCCCCCAATAACGGACACAGACAACATTGAAAGTGGATAACAGCAAAGGGCCACATTTATTGATTCAATGCCCTAGTCCGAATTATAAATTTGTATTGGTAAAACGACCAATCATAATTCCTAAGGCAAGCAGGCCGAAGTAACACTGGTAAGGTACCACCCCAAAATTGCCAACGGCAATTGGTTACAATGTATCAAATTGTATCAATTTGTTTGTTAACAACAAACAAATTGTTGACCGTAGTCAATAACTAACTCATGACCCCACCCTCTGACGCGTATCCGTGAAATCACAGGGGTGATGCATGCTGGTTAGCAATCATCATCACCCCATCGCCTGATTCGTCGTTGACCGGACAACGTTTAACTACTTTATTCCTGTCTAGTGTTGTCCAGTCAATTGCGAACCTGCCGGATACTTGTGGGTCATACTGTTTACCTTACCAGTGCTACCCGCCACACGGAGGGGCTTCACAGAAGACCTGACGCCCCCCCCAGACCGTCAGCTCGGTCAACAGGCCTGCTCGCCAGTCACCCAACAGGAGGTCCATACCTCCTCGCGACAGATGGACCCCATCCCCTGCATACAAGTCACAATTTTGTAGACTAATATCGGGGTGATGACTAACCCGTCCCCAAGCCCTGGTGGTGAGAAACCGCGCCACTGCCTTATTGACCGCGCGCCTAGCTCGGTCAAGGGCCAGGAGGTTAACGCCCCCTCTGTAAGAGTGGCGCGGAACAATGTCCGACCAAACCAGGGCTGTGGCAGGCCAGACATAATGCAAGTAGGCGAGGTCCTCGCAAATCGCATGCTTGAGCGATAAGCCGGTGACCTGGCCCAAATCATTGCCCCCCAAGTGGATGATTAGAATGTCAGGCGGGTCAGCCCCCAGGCCAGAAAAAAGGAAAGGCCGCAGCTCCCGCCATAACATCCCAGGCTTACCGTGCCATGAGAGACTGGCGTGGTCACCCAGTCCCAGTCGGGGTCCCCACTCTGTCGCCGCAGCGTAACGCGCTGCCCTGAGCACATAGCTGTGGCCCACCAGCCATACTGTCACCGGTGTAATACGACACCCAGGGTCTGTAAGAAAATTGAGAAAAAGGAAGGTAAGGTGACTGGATTGGTACTCATGGCGGGAGTGGGCGCACATAAAACTGAAAACATTGTGAGCCCCACCTCCCCCTGCTACGTATGTCAGCCCCAGAGTACCCAAAAGCAGCCGCTGTAGAGGCTGCGCCAATACGGAACGAATGCGTGCCAGAACGGGCACCCGGTAGTCCCACCCTGGTGAGGGCTCTGGCAGTCACCTTCCAAAACTGAAAGTTAGTAAGGGGAGACCCATCTTGGTGACAGAAAAACGGGCCGTGGTGCATGCCACGCAGTGCCAGGTATTCCTGTAGGGCACCAACCGGACAGATGTCTGCCAAAGAACACCGTAGAAGTCTTACTCCACTGCCTACGCCATGCTGATCTGTTTTAGAGGAGCGAATCCTCAACTGGGCCCAGTCTTTGGCAACATATACATCTCCGCGTTCCAGTGCCCTACCAATTGCATCCGCCTTAGACAGCATCACGAGTTCGCTGATGCGGAGCGCTCCAAAAAATACCACCGTTGTGGCTGCATGCGATTGGGCTGCCTCATAATGATCAAAACAGAGGCCTGGCCAGCCCCGGGCCAACTGGGTAAGAACCCCTGGGGAAATAGGGTGCCGGTCGTCCGGGCAACGCCCGCGCTCGCGCACCCACCCCTCCAAAACGTGTCTCACACGGAAGTCAGAGGTGGTATCCACATGACCCCCTACTTTGGCCATAAAAGCCAACGCCTAGAGCTTGGATGCTATGGTGCGAGGTGCAAGGCCCTGTGCATGCAGGTGAACCATGAACCGCAGAACATGGTCCACCGGGATGGGCCAGGTCTCTGGCCATTGAAATCGAGTAGCAAAAGCCCTATACAAATTGAATGCTTGTTGATACGCCTTACGCGTGCGTGGCGCTAGTGACAGGCCAATCGCCCGGTTCACCTCTCCTTGCCAATAGTCCACATCTCGTCCGGGAGTGGCGAGGGAAATTCCTCCGCATCCGGGGCCAAGGCGCGGAACCGGGAGATCTGCAGGCGGGACAAAGCGTCAGCAATATCGTTATTAACCCCTGGGACATGCCTGGCCCTGAACAAGACGTTGAGGCGCAGGCAGCGCAGCACAAAATGGCGCACTAGATCCATGACCCTGGGCGATTTAGAAGTCTGTGCATTGACAATGTGCACCACGGCAGCATTGTCGCACCAGAAATGCACCACCGAATTAGCCCACTGTTCGCCCCATAGCATCAAAGCCCCCAGAATGGGAAAAAATTCCAGGTATGTGAGATCCCGCAGGCGACCTGTGCCTGCCCATGCCGGTGGCCACCCACCATAGGCCCACTTCCCATTGAAGTACATCCCATAACCCAGGGATCCTGAGGCATCAGACTGGATCTGGAAATTGGGGGATGCCATGAGGTCAGACCTCCAAAATGAGACCCCATTAAACTCCCTCAGGAATTGCAACCAGACAAACATGTCTGCCCTGATACCCCGGGTAAGCCTGACTCTGTGGTGGGGCCTGGATAACCCTGCCATGGCGTCGCATAAGCGCCGGGCGAAAGCCCTGCCCGGTGCGACCACCCTGCAGGCAAAATTGAGGTGCCCATGTAGCACCTGCAGTTCCCTCAGGGATGCCTTACGCTTAGCCAGCAATTCCGAGATAAGGGTCACTATCCTGGACACCTTATCACCCGGTAACCTAGAAGCCTGTACTACTGTATCAATCTCAACCCCCAGGAATACTAGTTTGGTCGACGGGCCCTCGGTCTTTTTGGGCGCTAAAGGGACACCCAGTTCCTGCATTAGCGTCTGAAATGTATTGAGGAGACGTGCACACGTGTCCCAGCCCCGTTCACCCCCGAATAAAAAGTCATCCAGGTAATGGGCTACAGACCGGGACCCTGACCTGCGGACGAAAGCCCACTCTAGGAAGGTACTAAAACGCTCGAAAGCCGAGCATGATATGGAGCAGCCAAAAGGCATGGCCTTATCAAAATAATACTCCCCTCTAAACTTAAAACCCAGCAATTCAAAGTCGCCCGGGTGCACCGGCAAGAGGCGAAAAGCTGACTTAATGTCGCACTTGGCCAGCAAGGCACCCGGGCCACACGAGCGCACCATGCGCAGCGCATGGTCGAACGATGTATACCTGACCGAACAAAGGTCATCAGGTATCGCATCGTTGACCGATCGGCCGGCTGGGTAGGACAAATGATGAATAAGGCGAAACTCACCTAGGGACTTTTTAGGAACCAAACCCAATGGTGAAACCTTAAGGTTGGGAAAAGGGGGTGCGGGAAAAGGTCCGGCGACCCTGCCCGCGTCTAACTCCTTTTTAATGCTGGCCTCGGCTACCTCCTCCCTTCCTCTGAGGGATAAAAGGTTGGGAGCATCCTGAGGAGATCTATCACCCATAAAAGGGATACGAAATCCCTGCTTAAAACCTTGGGTGAGGTACTCCCTGTCCTCTCCCCTTGGGTACGATGCGAGCCAGCGCTCCAGCATGTCCACCTTAATTGGGGAGGGAGCCTTTCGGAGAACTAGCTCCATCCGTGGCAGGCTTGCCAGCCCACTGTCCACCCCTCCCTCTGCCTCGCACCCCTCCAGGCTTGGGACAAGCAGAGGCTGCATGGGGACCAGAACATGTGGGACACTCGTGCTTATACCTGCAGTTCTTCCGACTGCAGGAACCATTGGACGAGAAAGTCCAGCACAGCAGGCGGGCTGGAACCCCCTGCCCCGCCATTTGGCGGGTAACCTGCGCTGGAGCTGCTCGCTGGACCGCATGTCCACAATGGTATCTATCCCCCGGGGCAGGACGTGTGGGTGTCATATACAAGAGCCACAGTCTCTGGCACGGCTCATCCCATCTCATCTCGGGGTGCAGGGGAATCCTCATACGGAATTCCTCATCATATGCTAGCCATGAGGGGCCCGGGAAATCTACCATCGCCCTGTATATGTTGTCCAAATATTGGACCATGGGAATAGCTAGATCCGGCCGCGCCCTCAAATACACCGCCATGTATATCAAATAAGCGGGGAGCCAGTTAGCCCAGGTACGCGGCGGCTTACGGCGGCGTGCCTGCTCCTTGTCCTTCTCATCCTGACCCTCCCTTTCTTCCTTAGTGGGCTCTCTGTTCAGGAGTGAGAAGATATCCACGTACTCCCCTCGCCATATCTTTTCTCTGGTAGCCTGAGCCAAGTGATCACCCAATGGCAGGGAATACCCTGCCGTCGGCAAAGCCGAAAAGGGGATAGCTGGCCTACCCAAAGGGGCCTGAGTTAACCCTGCCACCCCAAGTACGTTCCCAGCAGTGTAAGAACCAATGCCCACCCCAGCGGGCATGGTGGCAGTAGTTGTCGCCGGGTGGGTCGCCAGCGGCGTAGCCCCTGCACCACCCGCGCGAGGCCAAGGCCACTGAAAGGTCCCCCCTATATTGGGAATGTGTGTGGATGTACTCGTTTGCACCATATACTCACATGCTGCACCCCCGCGGGCCGCCCCCAACGGGGGTTCCGGCCCACTGGGGGCGTCGGAGCTCACGACCGATGTAGAGCTCATCACCGGGACTTGACCCGCGCCAGGTTGCTGGCTGGGGAGCTGCGAGGCAGTGGCCGGAGCCGCGCCACCCGCCTGCAGCAGCTCAACCCTCCCCGCCGGCCGTTGTCCTGTTGCCGATAGCGCCTCCAAAGGTACCCCGAAAGGGGCACCTGCCTGACTGGCCCGGGCCAAAGACTCCTCTAAGGCCGCAATACGGGCCAGTAAGGTGTCTACAGTAACCATGGGTAAAGAGCCGGCCGGCCCACCTGACCCTTGCATGGGGACAGTTCCCTGCACCCCATGGCCCAGATATGGCCATTGGCCAGGGCCGAAGCCCGGTAGGGCTGGTGAAGGAAACCTGCCAAGGCGGGGCACCGGGCCACCCCCCAAGGCTAGAGGGCCCCGGGAGAGGCTGCGGCCCAGAAGTGGTCGGCCCAACGGGTTGGGCGGAAGGAGGAGCGGTGTCCACCGCTCGCGGGCCGCGGGCCGGAGCGCCCTCCGCGCCCGCACTCTGAACGGGCCAAGGTGCGATAGACCCCAAGCCACTAGCCCCGGCCGGGGATGGCAAAGGTGGCTGTTGAGGAGGCGGCACCACGGTCCTCCGACCTGGGTTGCGCCTCCTAACCGCCCGAGCTGAATTCGCAGCAGCCTTCTTTTTGGAAGGCATCTCGAGCAAAAAAGGGAAGCTAGCTAAGCAAAATCGACCCAAAAGGCTTCCCGGCAATACCAACGAGCGACGGAGGCGCAGGGGAAAAACTTCTCCGCTCCGTCGCTGAGGCAAAATGGCAGCGCGGCTGCCTCGTGGCCACCCCTTTTATAAGGGAGCTGGCCACGCCCCTAACTACCCGGATTCTCTGTCCTGTGGGGGGGGGCCCGCAAAGGGCGCGGCGGCCATTTTGGCGCCGCGCTTGCATTTATGTGATACCACACCTATCTCTACACATCACATCCCTAAGTCTAGGCAGAACACATCCCAGAGCCCAAATTGGACCGATTTAGGTCATTGCATAGTAGACTATGCAAGTGTATTTATTTGGACTGGTCTTAGATGTTCCAAACAAAAAGTAGGCTCTCTCCTAGACCAGTTGGGGATGGATTAGTTCTCAATAGGCACAGGCTGGATTGTTCTAACATGAATGTCAGGTAGCTGATTTTTAGAGCGATCCAAACCATTTCTTCAGGAAGCTGCAGCATGGGATAAACTCCCTCTAAGAGTGAGATTGGACAATGAGGAAAAGATCACATCTGATTGCACTGAAAAGAGTTGCTTTCCTTAGAGCATTCTCCCTTAAAGTGACTGTTCTGTCCATAGAGAAATTGCTCCGGATGAGCTCTCCACCCCACCCTGCAAAAATTAATAATAACTCTGCTGCTGGATCAAAAGGACAAGGTTGAGCTTGGACAAGGATCAGGGATAGGATGGTTTATGATCTCATGTTGATTATATGATTGTCAAAAAAAATGGCATCCACTGGGGTATGCCATAAGCAGTCCAAAGAACAAGCTATCCCTGCCTGTTTGCACCTTTATTGCAAGGTACATAAATATAGGTTTCCATCCTAAATAAATGTATTTTTGCTTGGAAGGGCAGTAGTAAATCCCTAGCTGCTAGCTATTACTTATGATGTAATAAGAAAATCTCACTGATTCAAAACCATTTTACTGCACTTCCAAAACTTTCACCCTCTACACAAGTTGTTCTACAAGACATTTGAGGACAGGCTCTGCCCCATCACCAGAGATACCCAGTGATGCATTCCCAAAAAAATTACTACCACCTCGGTGGGTGGGGCCAAATCTGTGGGTGTGACCAAATCTGTGGGTGGAGCCAAATCTGTGGGCATGGCCAATGCAATGGGGTATGGAGGTGGGCATGGCTGGCCAGGTGGGCATGGCCTGGGAAAATTTCTTTTTTTTTTTAATAATTTTTATTAAGTCTTTAATAAACATACAGAAAAAAAAGAAAACATTAACAGTACATTAACAGTACATTACACTAACAAGTCCATATATCATACTAACAAACATTACTATATGCTAGCACATAACAATATCTATATTCATTAACTACTATTTAACCACCAAATATTAAGAACCTTTATTTCAAAGTCCAAAATAATAGAAAGAAACTTTCTGTACTACCACTAATCTTTTTAACCAATAAAAAAAAAACACCCTGTGAATATATACAATGCCCGGAGAGTTTATTTTCTACTCAAGTCCAGAAACTTCTTTGAGATGGTACTGGTCCTGAACTATCACCTGCCATAATAGAGTGATCCACGAACGGTTTCCATATATTCCAGAATCTATTCTCTTTTAAATTATCTCTTTTGACTTTAATCTCCCATGTCAATTTATCGTTCAATGCTAAACTCCACATTTCTTTATACCATTCTCCAACCTGGATATCTACATCGTTTTTCCAATTTCTGGCTATACATTGTCTACCCGTTGTCAGTACAATTTCCAGTAATTCTTTTTCCTCCTTGTTTAAACCCAGATCTTCCACATTCGTTAAAAGAATAGTACCCGACACCAACTTAACACTTTTACCCAATATTTCACCAAATTCATTTTCTATTCTTCCCCAAAAATCCCTTATTTTTTTACAACTCCACCACATATGTTCATATGTTCCATCAAATTCTTTACATCTCCAACATAACTTATCTCTTTTATTATCCATCTGGTAAAGTCTTAATGGTGTCAGGTACCATTGCCACAACATCTTGAAATTATGTTCTTTAATTCTTACAGACATTGTTCTCATAATTCTCTTTTTCCATTTATTTTTCCATTCAGTCTCCCCAATTTTTATATTCAAATTTTGTTCCCACTTCCGTTTCAAATCCTCCTGTGGATCTGCACCTCTATTCAATATATTATAAAGCTTACTTACAAGACCCTTAATACTACTTTCCCCTTTTCTAATCTTCCTTACCAATTCCTCAAATTCCGTAAGTACTCTATCTGACCCTAGTTCTCTTTTATATTTTTTATTCCAATTGTCCACCTTTAACCTCTGAAACCAATTCAAATTTAATATCTCAAACATTTTTTTCCGCTCGGCATCAACATCACATGCTTTTAACCAATCCTTCAATAACAACGTCCCATTTTTATCCAATATTTCTATTTTTTCTTTGTCTAATTTTATTGGGAAACACATCATATCAGTCAATTCCAAGATTGGGGAGAGATTCGGAACCATATCTTTTTTTACCTTCTTCCACACCTCCATGAGAACTTTCATCATAGTATTATTTGACCTTTTCACCTTATCCTTCATTCCCAGAAAATTCAAGTTTCCAATATTTCTGTATTCTTTCATTTCCAATTGTTCCCAAATTACCTTTTCTCTTGCCAAGATCTTCACAACATTCTTGACTTGAAATGCTCGGTAATATACTAAGAGGTTTGGCATACCCAACCCCCCTTTTTTCTGAGACAAATACCATAGTTTCTTTGGAAGCCTAGATTTTTTTCCTCCATTACAAAAGTCATTAAACATTTTTTGAAACTCATTGATTTCTTTCTCTTTTAAATGGATCGCGAGCGTATCAAATAAAAAGTTAATCTTTGGTAACAGTATCATTTTACACATAGCAATCCTTCCAAACCATGACAGCTTTAACTTCTGAAGTTCTCGTATTTTATTCCTAAATTCAATTCTCAAGCTGTCATAATTCAATCGTTTAAGTTCTTCTAATTTGTTTGAAATAATTATCCCTAAATACTTCAACTTATCTTTGATTTGTATATTAAGTGTCGACACCGTCCTACCCATCTCGCTCAATTTCAAATTACACAACATCAATTCAGATTTATCCCAATTTATCTTTAATCCTGTTATAGCTTGAAATACTTGTAGATGATCTTTAATCCTGTCCATTACCTGTTCCGGGTGCTTCACCATAAGCAATGTATCATCAGCGTACATGCTCACTTTATTACCCATAATCCCTTCTATATTTGAATCCTCCCTTATACTTTTAGCTAAAATCTCCATTGCCATTATAAACAAAATAGGAGATAATGGACAACCCTGCCTAGTGCCTGCCTCTAGCTTTACCACATCCGTGAGCTCCTCGTTTACTCTAACCCTGGCATTTCCTTTTTGATATAGTAAATCAATAACCCTATTAAATTTATCTCCAAACCCATATTTTCTAACTATTTCCTTAATTGAAGACCATTGCAATGAGTCAAATGCCTTAAAAATATCCAATGATAGTAGTCCCACTTTTTCCTTTGTTTGATTAACACTGTCTATTAAATCTAATACCCTTCTAGTCAAATCCGCCATGTGTCGTCCTTTTAGAAACCCAACTTGATCAACATTTATATATTCCCCCATAAAACTATTTAAACGGTTAGCCAATATTGCCGTGAAGATCTTCGCATCTTGATTTATAAGCGAAATTGGTCTGTACGAATCCACTCTTTCCAAATTCTTACCAGGTTTTGGCAAAAGAACAATTGTAGTGTTATACCATGAAGTCGGGATTGATCCTCCATCTAGTATATAATTATATAACTTCACCAATTTCGGGACCACCACCTCTTTAAATTCTTTGTAAAACTCTGTTGATAATCCATCATCCCCCGGGGCTTTCCCTATCTTCAATCTGCTTATTACCCCCTTAACCTCTTTATCAGTTATCTTTTCCTCCATTTTCTCCCTATGGTCTTGCTTTATCCCATTCCCTAACTGCCTCTCCAATATCCTTTTAAGCTTTTCCATATCTATTTCTTTTTCTGCATATAACACCTGGTAAAATTCCCTAACTATTTTACATTTATCGCTATTCTTATTACACCTTAAACCTTGCCTGTCAACTAACACCCCAATTTCTCTTTTTTCCCTTTTAACCTTAGCTGCTCTTGCTAATAGTTTTGAGTTCTTATTACTAAATTCAAAATATTCTCTATTTAAATAAATCAAGTCTCGTTTAACTTTATCAATATCTTTACCCATTACTTCTGCCTTAAGTCCTTGTAGTTTCAAGAGAATTTTTTTATCTTTACTTTTTGCGTGTTCTTCCTGTAATTGTTTTATTTCCTTTTCTTTTTCTATGTGTTCTGCTTTATACCTTTTATATTTGAGGCTTGCCACTTTTATGCTTTCCCCCCTAAAAACTGACTTCATGGTATCCCATACAATGTTAAAATCAACCTCATTATTATCATTCCATTGCCAACTTTCTTTCCAACTTTCCATAATTGCCTCTTTGCTTTTCTGATCTTTGAACAAATTAGGATCGTACCTCCAATTTCTAACTCTTTGAATATTTTTTGGTGCTTTCAATTCCAAATATACTTTAGCATGATCCGATTCCTTAATAATCCCAATTTCCGTACTTTCTATATCCCCAATTAAGTTTTCCGACAGAAAAACATAATCTATTCTCGAGTAGGTCCCATGTACATGCGAAAAAAAGGAATATGCCCTTTCCAAGCCTTTAAACTCTCTCCACGAATCCTTCAAACCCATAACTTTCATCCATTTGTCCATCGCCTTCCCTTTCACACCCATTCCACTTCTAGCTATGTTTGTGCAATCCATTCCTGACCTGATCAAATTAAAATCACCAGCCACAATAATTTTTGCAACATTTTCCCACTCCACTATTTTCCGAATTTTTTCAAGAAACACTACTTGGTGGTCATTTGGAGCATAAATATTTACCAACAATATTTCCTCATCCTCCAATTTTCCTCTTAACAACAAATACCTACCCTCGTGATCAGCAATCTTTTTTGTGATTTCAAATCCTAACTTCCTAGAAATCATAGTTGCCACCCCTCTTGCTTTAGATGTTCCAAATGCCATCTCATAGTGTTGCATCCAACCCAGATAAAGTTTATTCGTATCTTTTGATTTCTGATGTGTTTCCTGTAAAAATAAAATATCTGGTCTATCTTTTTTCAACGCCAATTCCAACCTCCGTCTCTTAAGAACAGAACCTGTACCTTTCACATTCCACGATATTATTTTAATACTATCCATAACCAAATTCTTCTCCCAACTTTAAACTCTCCATCGGGCGTGCCACCAAAAACCCTTCACCATACCCACTACATAAAACACACATTTTTCACTCTCCCCACCTTCCAATGAAAAGTCGCCTCTGTCAACCAAAGAGGGGAGAGGGGGGACCTGCAAGATGCGCCCTACTGCCGGCGCTATGCGCTATTTACCCATTCTACCTCTATTAGATAATTAAGATTACTACAATCTAATGCTCATCCTTCCTTACCTATCTCCTCCTCCATCATAATCAAGGACAGCTCCTCCTCCTCCTCCCCTCGTTGTGGTGTTCCACCTGTTGCCCCACCGGGCTCCTCCCTCCCATATTCCCTCCCCAAAGCTCCAGAATCCATCATTTCCTTCTTAAGATTTTTCCATTCTTCCGAATCTACTTGTACCAATCCCAACAAACTCAGGTATTCCAATGGATTAGTGCCTTCATCAATAACTTGCATTCTTTTATCATAGAAAAAGCGCAATTGTTGTGGAAATCTCCAATTATACCTTATATTTTTACCCATCAATAATTTAGTAACAGGCCTCATCTTATATCTCCATGTTCTTTCTTTTAGTGAAATATCATTGTAGACTTCTACATCTGAGCCATCAAATTTCAACGCATCTGAACCAACACTTTTCAGATGAGCCATTACTTTTAATTTATCTGCCCAATTTGCAAATTTAACCAACACATTTCTTTGAGCCACTCTCCCTCTTCTTGGACCCACCCGGAATACACTTCCTAAATCCTCCTGAACAAATTCCTTCCCCATTTTTAAACCATTTAACCACTGAACCACCCTCTCTCTTAACAGATCCGGAGTGCGTTCCGGTACCTGACGGATCAAAATGTTCTGCTTTCTCATCATATCTTCGACAGCATCTATCCTCATTTCTTGTTCCTGCAGTTTTAACTTACTGTCCCGCACCACCTCCTGAGTCCCTTTTACTTCCTTCTTTACCGCATCCACCTCGATTTGAACCACTTTCAGCATTCCCTCAAATTTATTCAAACTTAAGTCCACCTTTTTGGTATAATCTGTCAGTGTTGACATCATCTTTTCTTGCCTTTTAAACATTTCATTTTTATCTTTCACCCTTGAAGCCTCATTTTTCTCCATTTTTTGCGACAACTTGCCAATTTCCACCATAATTTGAGTCTGGTCCAATGACACTGTGGGCAGAGCTGTTGGCTGAACAAATTCATCCATTGGTGCTTTTTCAATCTTCTTAGGTTTTACAACCTGTTCTTCTTCTTTTGCTTTCGCTCTCGTACCTTTATCCATAGTGATGTAATATATTTCAAACCCAATGTTGCAGATCGCTATAACAATTCCAATACAGTAAGGCTTACTACACTGCAGCCATAGGTTCCACCAATACAGCCGGCAAGTTCTTATGTCAGCAGAAGATCCAAAATTTACTGTAATCCACAACGATGAAACAAAGGAAAACAAAAGAAAACAGCTCTCCAAACAGGCAGTTTAAAAGTAAAAATTGTTAACCACAAATAATCCTTTCCCACAAAACCAGCAGTCAAATAACGTCTTCCAACCACAGCAAAAAGGCTTCAGAAAAACAGTTAATCAGGTTGCTGAGGGGGGGGGGGAGCTCAGAAGGAAAGAAAAATCCAGCCACCAAGGGGTTAAGGTGAGAAGTTGAGCAGCTATTTGTAATCCACACGGTGATGGAACCCTGCAATCAAAGCCACATAATCCTTCCTTTGAAGTGGATAATCAAAGCACCCTTTTCCAGCGAGTGCCTTAACTTTGAAGTGAGAAGAGGCCCCCCCTCTTCCCCCTCTTCCCTAAATGAGCAGGCAGCTTAGGCAGAAGAGAAGAGAAAGAAAAAAAACAAACTCCCACAGCTTCTCCTCTTTTCCAGTCCAGAGAGGAGGTAGAAAAAAAGAAAAAGGAAAATTAATCCACCTTATTGATCTCAGAATGTGGCGCGGTCCTCTGGTATGTAGAAAAAAAAAACCACAGTCTATACACGATCACTTTCGTTTTCCCTGACCGTCGCCATTACAGTACCTCCAGCTCTTTCCCCCCCCCCTTTTTTTTCTTCTGAGAAACTCAGCCGGTTTTATAGCTTATAGCTAAGAATGTAGCTCCCTTCAGGCACTTACACACAAATTGCCTTCACTCCAGCCGCTTCTTGCCACTTCCAAAACCAGTTCCAAAGCCTTCTCCTCACTCTCGCTGATCCCGTTCCTCGGCTCTCCAGCGGAAAAGCCGTGACTGCCGTCACAGCTCAACCGCCCAGAAAAACCTCCCAAACTTCGATCATCCAGCTTCAAAAGCTCAGCAAACTTTCCAAGGAGACAGGCAAGGATCTTAACTTTAAGCTTTACCACTTGAAAATTTTTCTATTCCGCTCCTTCACATCGTTCACCACTTTGTTGAGCACGAGCGTCCGAAACTAGATGTTACACAGCGGCCATCTTAGCCAAACCCCCGCCTGGGGGAATTTCTGCTACGGTTCTCCTGAACAGGACAGGACCTGCTTCAGTGCATCACTGGAGATACTTCTGCAAGCCACTGAACTTTGCAACTGAGAAGTCAAGCAGCACGCAGAGAAATTACGCAATTATTTCCTATCACTGATCAGAGATAATAGCAGGATTCTGTCCTGCTGTCAGCTCATGTTCCCAGTTGCAAAGGGAGATGGTAAAGATAGCAGTTAGCTCTAATTGGTTTCCACCTTTCCCTGTTTCAATTGGGGAAAGGAGCAGAATGAAGAGAATTCTGGTTTTGTCGCATTGAAGAGTAAAAAAGTGCACCAAACTCAATGGGACTTCAGTTAGTTATGACATGCACCATTGATTTCAGTAGACCTATTCTAAGAATAACTAAGTCTAGATCCACCTCTCTATATACTGTATTTTATAGCACTGAGCTGTCAACCAGAAACTCCTGAGTCATATTGCTCCACTTCCATGAACTTAGGATAGTTTTTAGGGACTGCAGTGGCTCAAGTGGCTAAGATGCTGACTGGGAGGCGGAAGGTCAGCAGTTCAATTCCCGAGTACTGCAGGACGGAATGAGCTCCCGTCTTTGTCCCAGCTCCTGCCAACCTAGCAGTTTGAAAGCAAGACATTAAGGTAAAGGTAAAGGTTTCCCTTGCTCGAAAACCAGTCATATCCGACTCTAGGGTGCAGTGCTCATCTCTGTTTCTAAGCCGAAGAGCCAGTGCTGTCTGCTTCTGCAGACGTTTCTGTGGTCATGTGGCAGGCATGACTAGACGCTGGAGCCCACCACGGAACACTGTTTACCTTCCCACCCAAGTGGTCCCTATTTATCTACTTGCAATGTCTTGCTTTCGAACTGCTAGGTTGGCAGGAGCTGAGACGAAGACGGGAGCTCATTTCCGTCCTGCAGTACTCGGGAATCGAACTGCTGACCTTCCGCTTCCCAGTCAGCGTCTTAGCCACTTGAGCCACTGCAAGACATTGCGAGTCGATAAATAGGGACCACTTCAGTGGGAAGGTAAACAGCGTTTCGTGCGCTCGGGTGTCTAGGCATGCCTGCCACATGACCGCGAAAATATCTGCAGAAGCAGACAGCCCTGGCTCTTCAGCTTTGAAACAGAGATGAGCACTGAACCCTAGAATCAGATATGACTGGCTTTCAAGCAAGGGAAACCTTTACCTTTACCTAGGATAGTTTTAGGGGAGCCACTCTCTTCCACTTCCCACTCATTTCTATGTGTAACAGAGAAGAGTGTTTGTTTTTCTTTTGTAAATGGTGACTGGTTAATTATTGCATGTATGTATGCAATATGTATGTATGTATGCATGCAGTAAGGTGTTTTAAACACCTTACTGTCACATAAAAGATAATAATTGTCAGCAGGGGGAGGAGGAAGTCATGGGCATGATTCTTCTTCACTTCCATCCTCACTTGCTCATTATATCCAACTGTAATGTCTTCACATTACTAGCGCTACCACCAATGATTAGTATCTCTATGCATATTATTTTGCTACTTCTCATTAACACAAATCCCACCAAAAGATAAAATTGGCAAGAGGAATATATAAGCATTAAAACTGTATTAGTTGTGATATCCATATTGTGATGGTTTTTTTTTTGTTTTTTTACAGACTAAGCAAACCATAGACTGTATTATACCACCCACAATCTATCACCAATCTTTTGGCGATTCTCTAGATAAAGGTTGCCCTAGCTCCAAAGCCAATCACATCCGACTCTAGGGTTTAATGCTCATCTCCAGTGATGCGCTGCTCCCGGTGTCCACAGGTGCACGGGCACTGGTAGCGGAAATTCCCCCAGGACATGCCCACTTGACTGACCACGCCCACCTCCCTACCTCAGGCCATGGTATGGCTGTCCAAGTGGGCATGGCCCACAGAGTTAGCCACACCCCGCGGGGGTAGTAATTTTTTTGCAGCGCATCACTGTTCATATCTTTTTATGGCCAAGGAGCCAGCACTGTCTGTGTCTGCAGATGTTTCCATGGACATGTGGCAGGTAGGACTAGACACTGGAGTGCATGGAACACTGTTTATCTTTCCACCGAAGAGGTACTTATTTATGTACTTGCAATTTCTTTTTTTTTTTAACTGCTAGGTTGGCAGGAACTGGGACGGAGACAGGAGCTCACTCCATCGTGCAGCACTCGGGTCTCGAACTGCGACCTACTGACGTGAAGTTCAGTGTCTTAACCTAACCACCAAGCCACTACATTCCCTAACTTTGCCAAATTCAGATGTAGTGAAATATAGTGCCAGAAGCAGCCTTTTATTTCTGTGGGTCTGTGAATGGTCTGAATTGCCATTGAACAACAGCAGCAGCAGCAGCAGCAGCAGCAGCAGCAGCAGCAGCAGCAGCAGCAGCAGCAGCAGCAGCAGCAGCAGCAGCAGCAGCAGCAGCAGCAGCAGCAACAACAACAACAACAACAACAATAATAATAATAATAATAATAATAATAATAATAATAATAATAATAATAATAATAATAATAATAATAATAATAATAATAATAATAATAATAATAATAATAATAGGATTATTTGTACCCCGCCTTACTCGCACCAGTGTGGCTGCAGGCAGCAAACCCAATATATATGCACATAATTACAAGATAGCAAGATTACAAAATAACAATGTCAATACAAACAATAT
This sequence comes from Bradypodion pumilum, assembly GCA_035047305.1. NCBI lineage: Eukaryota > Metazoa > Chordata > Lepidosauria > Squamata > Chamaeleonidae > Bradypodion > Bradypodion pumilum. The sequence continues at coordinate 99,820,665 of JAWDJD010000001.1, forward strand.
CAGAATACAATAACAGGCTACAATAACATAAATGCATTAAGAACAATTTACAATTTACAAAATGCAGATCAGAAAAAGTGTAACAATCCAAGGAGGGGGGAGCCCACGGCTCAATGCCCTTAAGCGGTCATTAAACAAGGTCCAGGCACGATGACCACGTCGGAGCCCAGCTCCAAGTCCCCAGCCACGTTGGCAGAACGAGTCCACCACGCTTAAGCAAGGCGGTGGCAGCAGACGGCTTTAAGTCCTCGCCGCCACAGAGCCAGATGGTATCGCTCCCCCATGGCAAATGCCGGACCAGGGCAGTTGGCTTCAGCGAGGAGGAGGAGGTGGCTGCCTTTAAGTCCTCGCTGCCATGGAGCCAGGTGGTATTGCTCCCCCACAGCAAATGAAGGGCCAAGGAAGGAACAAAACCAATCTCGAGACTTTGTCAGTGGACGTGCCCTTGGCCAGTAATGTCCCTGGGTCTGAGATTTAATGAAAATGAAACCCGCCAGCCCTACTCTTTTGCCTGCTAATTTCGTAATATAGTTGTCCTATTAAAGTTCTACGCAAGAGACTGGAATTACACATGGAAAACAGCTAGCTACAAGGATCTGGGAAGATCTGACTGTTCCTATTATGCTTGATCAAATGCAACTGTCAGCAGCTTTGGCAGGGATCACCTCTGATGAGGAGAAAGGAAAGAACTACATTACAGGAGGCTTCAAAGGCAAGAAGAAGAAAAACCCGCTCACTGCAATCTGCAATTAAATGGGAGCGGCTATTGTGCTGCTTTCTGACTAGGAACAGAGCTTCAGTCTTGCTACTCTGCTTGCCTTTAATGAGGACTTCCAAAATCAGAACATCTCTCCATTCCCTTCAGTCGAAATCTTGACTGCATTCAACATAATTTAGGTGATGCATTTGATATATACATAATGCTATTTCCAATTGTGCTCCTTTCTTTTCCCCACTGATTGTCTAGATTTCCCTTCTTTCTTTCTTTCTTTCTTTTTTGAATCATTGGATTGTCAGAACTTAGAGTCTAGTGGTAGAGTTGAGTAAGTAATGATAGAGATGAATTCTAAAGGTAGAAAACTTCTGAAAGTTGAAGGGTTTGGGCAAATTGGGTCAGGCTCTCAGCTGGTTTAAATTAGGGGAGCTTTTTTTAACACTGTCAGTGGATTCATTCTGTCTACAGGACCATGCTGGTTTTTAAGAGCACACATTCTTGCCCATTGTACCAAATGAATAGAATGGACCAATACAAGTATACTGGTTTTCATTGTGCATTCAGTACATGTTTATGCATTATATACAATGCTCACAGTAGCTTACACACAATCAAAATGCTGTGTAAATTTTAATGCAACCCTAGCTGCAATAAGTACAATGAATTCTTCCTTGTTGAAAGGGTGTTCCAGTTCTTATTTTAGCAATCATCAAGACAACGCAGTGTATGTTGACGGCTAAATGACAGTTATTTCACTTTTTAACATGTGGAATCTCCAAGAAGAATGTGGAAGGTTTTTAAGAATAGTTAAGAACCATTTAATAGGAGAAAGGCAAAACAGATATGAAACAAACATATTATTATTATTATTATTATTATTATTATTATTATTATTATTATTATTATTATTATTATTATTATTATTATTATTATTATTATTATTATTATTATTATTATTATTATTATTATTATTATTATTATTATTATTATTATTATTATTAGCCCCATAATTTTGTTAGCTACAAGTGTCACAAATTAGTTATAATTTCTGCAGTAAGTTTTTCTATTCCTAAACAACAACAAGAGCAGGAGGGTCTGGATGGGAGGGAATAATGGTCTTACTATGTAAACTGCCAATAGGAACAGAAAAAATCATGATAACCATTTGGAGGCTACAGCTGGTCCAGAATGCGGCTGTCTGGGTGGTGATGGGATGCAGGCATTATGCCCGTGCTTCCCCACTGCTCTGGGAGTTGCACCGGTTACCAGTCTGCCTCCGGGTGCAATTCAAGGTGCTGGTTATGACCTTTAAAGCCCTATATGGTAGTGTGCCAGGATACCTAAGAGACTGCATCGCCCCAAGAAAGTCTGCCTGCCCAACCAAAGCGGACCGGAGGGGCTCTCTAATGGTACCATCAGCTAGGGAGGGCCTTCTCCGTGTCCGCCTCAGCTCTATGGAACCTCCTGCCGGCAGAATTACGGCTGCAGACGGAGTTGCTGCCCTTCAGAAAGGGACTTAAAACCTGGCTGGCAGGGCAGGTGTGGGGCATGGACGGGGAGGTGGTCCCCACCCGGTGGCTCATTAAATAATTGTTTCCCTCTTCAGATGGGGGAGGGTGGGTGGGTTAATGGTTTTTGTAGGTTTTAACCCGGAGTCGCCTCGACGAGGGGGTGGCTATATAAATTTGAATAAATAAATAATAATAAATAAACAAACCATTTGCTATGGAAAGTGGCCTTCAGTGTCAGCCTGTATAGACTGGAAAGAACTGCCACAGATGTGGGATGGAGATGGTATGTTGATTCTCCCTCCCACATGTGTGAGTGACATTTAAGAGAGCAATATCAGAGTATGGCTTTGCATTGATTTATAGTCTGCTTAGACTTACAGAAACCACCTTGATACCTGGATGAACACTTATAATGATTGGAAGCCTCTTCAGATTGTAAGGCTGTGTGTCCTAAGCATAAGCCCAAAACGAGGGATAGAGCAAAAGCTGCCAGTTTCAATTCCCCCTGCTGCCATTGGAATGTTAAAAAAATGTCTTGCCACCCTAAATGTGAAGAAACTTATTATTATTGGTGAATCCTTCAAATGTGGAGTGAACTGAAATTTGGCCCCATCTGCACTGACTAAGAGGTACAGCCAGTCTTGGTATGGACAGGACCATGTTGCACCTGTTTGCCATATAGGTATTAAAGATAAGGGTAGTGAAGAGAATGTCAAGCTGAGATTGCTACATAAATGAAGTCACACCAGTGATGCGTTGCAAATTTTTTTACTACCCCCACCATGAGTGTGGCTAACTCTGTGGGCCATGCCCACTTGACCTCCCTACGCCATGGCCTGGGGTAGGGAGGTGGGCGAGGCTGGCCAAGTGGGGATGGCCTGAGGGAATTTCTGCTACGGGTGCCCGGGCACCTGTGGGCACCTGGAGCAGTTCAACACTGAGTCACACCATATAGATATACCAAAATAAATGCCAAATGGTAAAGAATACCACAAGTGAGAAAAACCATGGGTTTTTCTCGCTTGTGGTACACCATATAGATAGCCAGTATTGCTGAAAGCAACTGGCATTAGCTTTTCAGGCAGCAGTTCTTCCAGTCTTAGTGAAGATGATATGGATTGAAAGGAGGAACTTTTGCATGCAGAGCATCTACTCCTCCACTGAGATCCCTGTTCCTTTCAGTCCAACCTTAATTCAATTCTAAAATGGCTGTAAGGACATGGGCTCCGACTTAGGCTTTTAAAAACTAAACGCTCAAAATCCTCAGCCTGGTTGAGAAAGTGGCCAGTCCCCCCACCCTCCCAAATCAGAATGTTGGGACCTCAAACTCTTTATATCCCCCTTGCAAAAGAACAAAGTGGCAAATTTTGGCAAATTCTTTTTATAAAAAAAATCCACAGTGAACCATGTAAAACTACCATTCATCAAAGAGATGGTGTCAGCTGCTCAGTAATCTTGCATATCTGCATTTATCAATGAGTGATGGGGATCAAAACTAAAATATATAAACACTGTGATTACTACTACTTTACACATCCCTTCCCAAATTTATTAATCCAGGGAGGAATGTATGTGGTGGTAAGAGAGAGACAGAGAACACCTGTATTCCTTTTATAGGCCCTTGCATGCTTTTCCTTCAATCATGCAGATTCAAAATGTTTTATCTTTAATTTGCTTTTAATGACACTTTCACTCCTTTTCATCTTTTGTGCCCTGTGCCAAAGTCTCTTGCCAGCCCTAATTTCCTGTCTTGCTTATGACAGTAAATTCAGTAGAGATGAAAAAGAAAATTACCTGGCCAAGTTAGGGCATGAAGTACATTTATGAGAGTAAACCAAAGCTATCATCTGTCCATATATCTATTTAATTTTAAGAGAGCTCTCTGGCCAGCACAGGAATATGTGCATTTCGTTTTGGAGGCTAATTATCTGTTGCTGTTAAACAAATAGCTTCACCTTCTTTTTTTAAACCTCACTTAGAAAATGCAAAGCAATGTAAGCAATTTAAGTAAATGACATCAATATATATATATATATATATATATATATATATATATATATATATATATATATATATATATATATATATATATATATATATATATATATATATATATATATATATATATATATATATATATATACTTTTAAAAGCCATGGACTGAAGATGGCATACCTGTCAACCTTTCCGGATTGGCCAGGATTTCCCGTTTTTTGGCGCCGATTTTCGCCATTTCCCGCCTAGAGCTGCCGAAACCCCGGAATTTGGCAGCGGGGGGGAAAGGCATTACTGTGCATCCCTTCTGCACAGCTCACTTCTACGCATGCGTAGAAGGCTTTTCCGCATGTGGAAAAGTGACTTGTGCAGAACCGTTCTGTGCAGCTCGCTTATACGCTTGCGTAGAAGGCTTCTGTGCAGAAGGGGATTGTAGAAGCCTTCTACGCATGCGTATAAGCGAGCTGCACAGAACGGTTCTGCACAAGTCACTTTTCCACATGCGTAGAAGGCTTTTACGCATGCGTAAAAAGCGACCTGCGCAGAACCGTTCTGCGCAGGTCCCAGATTGTCCGGAGCTGCAGTTGACAGGTATGGAAGATGGCATGAGAAGAAGAAGACCAAATGTGAGAGGGATTTACTCCCTAAAGCAGGGGTTCCCAACCTAAGGCCCAGGGGCCACATCTGGCCCATGACACCATTTCATATGGCCCTCAAAGGGCATTCAAGAAACAAAATGGCCACCTATTTGAAGCTGTTGGGACAAAATGGCCACCTATTTGAAGCTGTTGGGACAAAATGGCCACCCCCTTCATGCAGGCAGGGCAAAATGGCCATCCAGCCCTAAAAGCTGACTGAGAGAGCATGACCTGGCCTCCAGCTTGAAAAGGTTGGGAACCCCTGCCTTAAAGCAACCACAGGCTTGTGTTTGCAAGAGCTGAGCATGGCTATTGAGCACAGGACATTTTGGAGATCACTCATTCATAGCATTGCCATAACTGTGAGATGACTTGATGGCATCTTGGAAAAAGAGGGTCACTGATGACTGATTCAATTTTCCATTGTACTGTATGACAAGAGAAGTGGAAAATACCCAAACAGCATTAGCTATAATGCACATTGGAAATGCATCTTTTTTCACAAGACATACTAACATTTTAATATTTTAAAGGGTGTGAAAGGCAAGTCTAATTTATATTTGAACTCTGAGGCTCCCATTTCTTCCCAACCTTTGGTGGTTTTTTTGGTTGAGTTCTGTGAAATTTTTCATGAAATATGTTCTAGATCAGTGTAATCCTAGACAGAGATAAACTCCATTGACTTCAGGGGTATCTACTCCCAAGCAACCATGCACAGGTTCGTAGTCTCCAAGAGCAATCTTAAGAGCAAAGAATCTGCAGGATTCAGATTTCCACTGAATTATCCAAAGCCATACTGGGATCTTGCTGTAGGAACAAAATGATGAAGGAACCTTTTTAAAAAACCTCCCTTCATTTCACTGTCTCCCAACTTTACTTAGATCAGTGCCAAGGTTGGGGCTGTGGACCCAGTGAATCTTTGTTTTTCTCTGTGCATATTGTCATTTCCCAACAATACCTACCTAGTCAAAGTTCTGACCTTGAGTTGGAAACCTTAGACACCAGGAAGTAAAGGAAATGAATGTGATATCCCACAAACTCCAAATGATGTACATACACTGGGTGATTATTGTAAATGTGTTTATTGTAATTTAGATATTAAGACCATATATTAATTTAGTTATTGTACAGTGAGTTATGGAGGTAACAATATTACAACAATTGTTGTAATAAATAATATGGGAGTAATAAGAAGTATAAAATTGTGAAAGAATATAGAACAAACGAATGTAAGACTTGAATATGGATTTATTGAAACGGTTGTTAATCAGGCAGGTTCTTGCTATACAATTAAGTTTAAATTGTTATGAAGTATAATATTTTATCCTATACACTGTATTTTATATGTATTTTTGAAAATTTATAATAATAATAATAATAATAATAATAATAATAATAATAATAATAATAATAATAATAATAATAATAATAATAATAATAAACCAGGAAGTAGCCTGGAGCTGGAGGGGAAAATGGAGATGAGACCTCTCTTCAAAAATTGTCTACAACTAGTAAAGGTTTCACTTGCTCGAAAGCCAGTCGTATCCGACTCTAGGGTGCAGTGCTCATCTCTGTTTCTAAGCCGAAGAGCCAGCGCTGTCTGCTTCTGCAGACGTTTCCGTGGTCATGTGGCAGGCATGACTGGACACCAGAGCGCATGGAATGCTGTTACCTTCCCACCAAAGTGGTCCCTATTTATCTACTTGCAATTTCTTGCTTTCGAACTGCTAGGTTGGCAGGAGCTCGGACGAAGACCGGAGCTCATTTCCGTCCTGCTGACCTTCCGCTTCCCAGTCAGCATCTTAGCCACTTGAGCCACTGCAGTCCCTGCCTGTCTCCAACTACAAAAAGTATTTTCTTTCCTCAATATGTTCCCTGGGATGCTATCCCTGAGACCATGAGATAGTTTTCTTAGCACATGAGCTATTAAAGAACAAAGCATTTCCTGTACAAATCTTTCTGTCCAGCAAAAGATTTACTGGGTGTCATTTGAAAAACCACAACCACTCTTCTTATAGTCTGTATCTTCAATAACAGAATAATAACCCTGACCTAACTTATCAGACTGTGACAACCAACAACATTTTTAACATTCTGAAGTTAAAAATACTAAATATTTGTATTTATCCACCCATCCCCCAAGTAGGATTCAATGTGCTCATGTGTGAAAACATTTCATTTGAATTCATCAAGTGTTCAACCCCCATCCACCCTTACTGTTGTGATTTGGGGAGGAGGAGTAGATTGCATTAATTTACATGCCACCTTTAAATATCTGTAAACAAAAGAACAATGGAGATAATCTGTCTTCCATAGTTCAAACTGAATATTTTATTTCTACACTTCTTTCACAGGCTTACCATTTTGTCAACATTCAAGTGTCATTTAAACTGTGCCTTTTGTGTTGCTTAAATATTAGTTACCTCAAAAATCTCACTTGAAAAAAAATAAGCAAATTTTGTCCCAACATTTACAAATGGATCCTTCTTCAACCACTATACTAACTACTCATCTTCTGCAAATACTTTTTCTCAGTCTCCCTCACCATACATTTTGAAAATAAATGCTCCCATAGGGGAAGAAAGATACATGTTTGTTATGGCACGTGCAGTTCCTCACATCTGTATTTTGCATTCAGTATGGTTTGCTCATTGAAAAACACACATGATCTTAATTTTCAACTCTGATTCCTCAGGTATGTGTCTCTGAGGAAACCCTATTGTAGTTTGGTGTATTGCCAACTCAGGCTGCCAGGCCTGAAGGGCTTCAGGTTCTTTTTAGGGTCTTAGACACAATAAGCATTCAGTGGTTGAAGAAACAAGGCTTTATTAGACAATTATCTAAACAAGCAAAGCATATCAGAGAGAGAATTAGAAACACAAGAGGCAAGAATCAGAATGCAAGCAAACCATTCATATTTGTCTATAATGGGTTCCCTCTGTCCCTCTGTCTCTACGTGGTGCAAGTAGGAACGATTCTTTATAAACATTGTTCCTCTTGTCCAAGGACTCAGATTGTTTTCACTTCAGAAAATTACAGGCTGCTTGGTTGCCCAAAATAGAATTGTTGTTGTTGTTCAGTCACACAGTCGATTCTGACCCTTTGCGACCCTATAGACCATTGTCCTCCAGGCAACTCTGTCCTCCACCATCCTCCTCAGCCCGCCCAGCTCTGTGCCCACTGGGTTCACGGAAGCCATCTAGCCATCTCATCTTTAGTCATCCTCTTTTTCTTTTGCCCTCCACCTTTCCCAGCATCAAGGCTTTCTCAAGTGAATCTTCTCTTCTCGTCTGATGTCCAAAGTACTTTAGCTTCATCTTTGCTATTTGACCTTCTAAGGAGCAGTCGGGGTTGATTTCCTCTAAGATTGACCTATTTGTTCTTCTCGCTGTCCAGGGGACTCTCAAAACTCTCCTCCAACACCACAACTCAAATACATCCATTTTTCTGCATTCAGCTTTCCTAATTTCTTTTCATTTCATTTCATGTTTAATTGATATACCGCTTTACTCTACCCAGTGGATGACTCAAAGCGGTTTACATGGGTAATACAAATATATATATGGATTCATACAATCAGTAACACAATGATGCAATACAGCAAAAATACAATAATGCAGTATATCAGCCACAAATGCAACAAAATAATACAATTACTGTTACAATTACAAGAATCAAGTATAAAATTACAAATCTCGGGGGGGGGGGGGGGGAGCCCAAGACTCACAATCTTAACGGACCTTGGCAAGACACAGTAACAGTGTCCTGAACAATGTTCTTAGCAGAGCCTGGGCTCGATGTCCACAATGGGACCCGGCTTAAAGACCTCAACGGCGGCAATCAAGTGAGCCGGCAGGACAGTACTGCGTAACCCAGGTGCTCCACTTCCCCGCAGCCAATGCTGGACCAGGGAAGGAGCTCAGCTAAGGTGGTACTCATTGGCGGTGGCAGCGGCGGAGCTAGCGCTCCTCTTTCCTGGCCAACCCAGTCGAGGGAAGTCTGGTGAGAGATGCCGCCACGGCTCTCGTCTTTTGAAGGGCAGCTCTCACACCCATACATTACCACCAGGAAAACCATTGTTTTGACTTGCGGATTTTTGTTTACAAGGTGATGTCTCTACTTTTCACTATGTTGCCCAGGTTTCTCATAGCTTGTCTCCCCAGAATCAGTCGTCTTTTTATTTCATGGCTGCAGTCACCATCTGCAGTGATCTTAGATCCTAAGAAAGTAAAATCTGTCACTGCTTCTACTTCTTCCCCATCTAAAACAGAATTCCACTGCACTTCCTATAGAATTCCACTGCAACAGAATTCCACTGCAACTTCCTGTAGGGAGTGGGGGATATTCTTTCAGTCCCTATACTCTGTACCCTCAAAAGAGAAAACAGACTGAGTTACAGCACTGGGAGATTATTTAGGAATTATTAAACACCCAGTGAATTTTTACATCCACTGAAAATGTTGTAGTTGTCGGCCACCGTACTTACTGTCTCTGCATCAGTCTTGGCTATTCAAAGGTAGCTTTGATTGAAAGTGCCTTCATGGGGAGCCATATCAGAAGACTACTGTGCTAAACAACTCCTGTAAAAAGAGAAATCAACCCCACCATATTTATTTATTTGACTTTAGTTTCTAAGTACTTTTGATGATTTTCTCACAGGAGTAAGAAACTGCTCAAGAACAGGCAGCAGGATGCTTGTCTATCTAAGGGGAGTTCTCGGAATGGCCTTTAAGTTAGATGGTTTATGTAGCTCATAAGCCCCGAGGTAAAGGAAAAGGGAAACAGATTAATAGATGTAGCAATCCTCCCCAAGATAAACACAGCCTTGGGCATTTAGAGAACTGAATGTACTACACCTTAAAAAAGGTTAGTGAGATGCATGGTTCTTTTACTTTAAAGTATGCAGCTGAAGGCATGTGGATCTTTAATCTTGCCGCTTCTCACTGACAAACAAGCCCAAGAACATGTCCCTGTCTTTCAAAAGAGTTACGTATAGACTGGAAATAATCTGGGCAGTACTTCAGAAGAATGAAGACTCTTCCCCCTTCCTCCAAAGCTGAAATAGATTTGGACTGAAGCCAAACACATTTTCAGTATCTGTGGGTTATGCAGGGAAGAGACTGAGAAATGCTGGGAAAATGAGAGGATAACAAGCTAAGCCCAATCTTTCTCCCTAAGTAAGGGAACATACAGAAATTAAATAGAAAGGAATGATTAGATATCTAGTGGTAAATCTCTTTCTTCTTGCTGTGGCCAATTGCAAATAAATGATGTGCACCTTAAGTAGTGATGGTAACTCTAGTCTGATTGGCACTTTGGACTAAGGCTGGGGAGATTCAAATTCAAATCTGCTCACTTGTGAGGTTCACTGGGTGACTTTGGAGTAGTCAATATTTGTCAGCCTACCCTTAATCACAAGGATAGGATATGTACACTGATTTGAACAACACAGAAGAAAATTAGTAAAATGTAAGTAAATAAACAGGTCTGTTTCAAAAAACAATAGATTTAGTTACAGTTATGTTGAAAAGGTGGATATTTTAACCAATATAAATTAACAATAAAAAAATTTGGTACATTTTTAATGTAACTATCTTTACTAGAGATATCTATTTTAAAGTGAGTTTATCCACATAATAGGGATCTACAAATATCATCTGTTTCAATTAAATGTGCATTATTTTTTGCAACTGATTTGCTTCAAGCCAATTTGTCTCCACCTGCTTTGATTCATATCCAAATAGTCTGAAGTATCTGTATGTGTTTGAATACATCCAAATTGTGTGTGTGTGTGGGTGGGTGGGGGTGGGGATGGAAAGAGAAAATAAAGGGTTCTGACATGGGCTAGGGCTGCCATAAATTTCAGCTACACTTCCAGTATGCACGCAAACCTCTCACCATTCCCCCCATTCCTTCCCTCATCTCCAAAAGCCATACTATTAGATAGCTTAGGACATATTCCCAATGCAGCTATGATCTGATCTACCCAAAGTCTTGCACAATGGCATAAACTCCACATGCACAAACATTCAGTCAATCAGATTGAGATCTGCAGCTGCCTAGTAAAAAAGAAAGAAATATTCAAATTCTTTCCACCTTCTTAAAATGAAAGCAAGGAATATAGCAAAGTGTTCTCCAATATTGAGTGTAACAACAACAGTAATAAATCTGAATTATTTGTATATAGGAACTGCATATGTACTTAGACAGTACTTTAACGGTTCTTAGATCCTTGGTTAGGGCTTGAACTATTAATTTTATACCAGTCCTTGACTGTGAATCAAATGGTAGATTTGTATACAATAATAATGTGCCTCAAGTCAATTCTGTGTGTCAATAGCCTGTGTGGATGCAGAGAAGAGCAAACAATCGCCCATATGACACAGTGCACATGATGCCCTTCAACGTGCACTGAGGATGATCTTATGTTGGCAAGAGGAAATGCTGTTGATGTGGCCTCATACTGGGTGGATGTCATCTAATCCTTTTAATTCCTTTTTGTTTTAGATATATTAATTTTATATTTGTGTGTTATTATATGCTGGTGGTGCCTCTAACACGAATAAAGAAAAAGAAAGAAAGAAAAAGTAAATTCTTACTAATAATGACCCTTTCCTGGGTTTTCTAGGCAGAGAAAATACAGAACTGGTGTACCATTCTCTTCTTCTGAGGACATTGTGGGACAGTGGGTTCCCCAAACCCACACAGTGTATTGCCCAGGGGATCATGGGCTTTGTAGAAGACTATTGTAATCCCAGGGAGTTAAGATGTTATTTCCCATTTTCCATCTCCAAGCTCTGAAGTGGTTAAAATCATTTGAAAATGTATTAAAGTAGTGGAATATGTTTGTTCAGCAATTAATGCATTTAGAAGGTTTTTGTTGACTGGAAAACAATGTTTTCCCATGGAACTTGTCAGTTAGTAAGATAGATAGAGAGTTCCCTTTGGCAAGAGAACCCAGAGGAACATCTGTGTCCTTGGCTGATAAGACACCTCGGATATGTAATGAGTGGAAATTCTCAGACTAAATAAGGAAGGGATGAAGCAGGTCATGATGTCCCTTTCCTTTGTTCTCAAGCTTTATGACCAGTGATGAGGTAATGTTCCAGCTGCAGGGGTGAAACATCAATTAATTATTCCAGGTGGCCGTTGTTAGTTTGGACATCTTCCAAGCAATAGGGGTAGAGCTAAAAATGATGACACAGCATCTTTAGCTTCAGGGATAAATAAGGGGGACTTACATCCAGACTAAATAAATAAATAAATAAATTTTTGGACATCAAAAGTACCTGCCACCTAACATGAGCTCCCAGGTGGCTTAGAGATAGGTAAATATGATTGGCTTGCTTGCATTCTGTTTCTTGCCTCTTGTGTTTCTGCCTCTGATATGCTTTGCTTGTTCGGATAATTGTCTAATAAAGCCTTGTTTCTTCACCCACTGAGTGCTTATTGTCTCTGAAATCCTAAAAAAACCTGAAGCCCATCAGACCCGGCCAGCTTGAGTTGGCATCACACACATGCTGTCTCTTCTTCTAAGAGTCCCAGTATAGGATCAAGCACCCAGCCTCTAGTTCATGAGTCATATACCTAAGTCATTAAGCTATCCAGCCAGCTGAGTGCAAATATATGAAAAAATAAATAATGTTTGCTAAATTCCTCAAAGACATCATTGTAGGCTGTTTCAATATGCCAAGTTAAGCAAGCATGCAAAAGTCCTTTTTTCCAATCAAGGGTGAGACAGCAGGGTTTCAGTGATCCATGTAAAATGTCTCTGGTGTCCTTTTCCTTTCAGGAGCAAAATGCTTGCTTGCTTGCATGTGTGTAACACACTCACACCCCAAGAACAGAAGGACAAGATGATGGTTATGAAAGATGTTAAGAAAGATTTAGTGCTTCAAATTCTTAAATAGTGCAGGAACCTTCCCAGTTTGGTGATATTCTGTAGCTGTGCAAATGCTACATTTTTCCATAAAGCAGACATTTTTATGCTAAAATGGGAAAAATTTGCTCAAGAAGTAATTCTTGTTAATGCAAGAACTCTACCATAAAGTGCACCAGAAAATTCCTTCCCTGAGAAAGAGAATAATGTGTGAAGATTTAGATTCCTGTAGCTGTAGCAAGATGCAGTAGCAAAGGGTTGTTGACACTTCACTTCTACTCTAATAGACATTTGAAACCTCAGTGGTTCACAAACTTTGATGTTCTTGGGCTAAAACTGTCAAAAGTCTTCACCATTGGTTATGCTGGTCAAGTTTCTGGGAGCTGTAGTCTGAAAACATCTGGGCACCCAAGGTAGAGAACCACTGCTCTTGAGTGACTGAAGCATACTGACACCAATCCCAAGAAAATTGTTCCTGTAATGTGGAACATCATGGTTTTTTTCTTTGCATCTCTCTTGCTGTCTGTATTCTCTAGGATCAACCTTAAGTGAAATGTATTTACTGCTATTATAACTTTTACTCTCTATGCAGACAGTTCCTTCAAAGTTCCATGGCTGAACAATCAAACTTGCAAAGGAAGCCTGTGCTTACCACCTGATGGTCAACCCAAAACAAAATTACTTTGTTTGCAATGTGGGGAGTGAGGCAGGCTGAGGCAGGCTCTTACAAGGGCAAGCAGATGTCTTTTACCACTTAAGCCACAAGACCTGTCCTGTTTCTAAACATGTACTAAGAGGTGACCTGATTGAAGTTTATAAAATCATGCATGGTGTGGACAAAGTAGATAAGGAAAAAATTTTCCCTATTGCACAACACTAGAACTAGGGGGCACTCATGAAACTTTTGGGTACTAGTTCTCAAACAATTAAGAGAAAGTACTTTTTCACCCAGAGGATCACTGGTCTATGGAACTCCCTGCCAGAAGAAGTGGTGACAGCTGTCAGTCTTGACAGCTTTAAGAAAGGATTAGACAAGTTCATGGGGGACAAGGGTATCAATGGCTATAATTATGGATACCTAAGGACAACCTTCTGGTTGGAGAGATAGGCAGGCTATCTCTCAATGCCATTTCCAGTGAATCCTAAGCAGGTGAAGACATCTGCTTGGGGATACCCTGAAGGAAATGGTGAGCCACTGTGTGAGACAGAATGCTGGACTGGATGGGCTGTGGCCTATTCCAGCAAGGCTGTTCTTATGTTCTAATGTACTAACTCTGGCATCTACTTCTGCACTAACTCTTCTCCACTAAAACTGAAGGGCTTGCATTGCTAGCATAACTAGATCTATAATCAAGCGGTTTCTTCTCTTTAAAAACAGAGTTGTTTTAAGGAGAGGAAAAAAAATCTCCCTGGTCTCCTGGGTCCAGAAGGGTTGGGGGGGGGGACATACCCCTTTTGTCCCCCCAAACCTCCCAGCTCCAAGGGAGTCAGCGGAGAGGGGGGTTGCAACCCCCACCCACTGATATTAAAGGGGAAACCCCGATCTACTTTCACGACTCCACACAATCAAAGCACCATAATACAATAAAGCCCCCTCCCCACCACCTAGCCCACCCTTCCTATCCCCCACTGACCATGCCCCCTCCCCACCACCGAGCCCACCCTTCCTAACCCCCAACGACCATGCTCCCTTCCCCACCACGTACCCCACCCTTCCTAACCCCACCAACCACGCCCCCTCCCCACCACCTAGCCCACCCTTGCTATCCCCCACCGACCACGCCCCCTCCCCACCACCTAGCCCACCCTTCCTAACCCCCAATGACCATGCCCCCTCCCCACCACCTAGCCCATCCTTCCTAACCCCCACCGACCACGCCCCCTCCCCACCACCTAGCCCACCCTTCCTAACCCCCACCCACCACGTCCCCCTCCACACCACCTAGCCCATCCTTCCTAACCCCCAATGACTACGCCCCCTCCCCACCACCTAGCCCACCCTTCCTAACCCCCAATGACCATGCCCCCCTTCCCACCACCAAATAAATAAATAATTTTTAAAAAATTACTAAAAACACTGTCAAAAACATCCAAAAATACACAAAACAAACAAAAACACCAAAAACAATATGAAGTAAACAAAAACACAATCAAAAACAAACAGACAAAAAATACAAATTCCAACCAACCCCCCCCCCCCCCCCCACACACACACACACAAAAGAAAGAAAACAAGCAAACTTACCAAAATATGTCCTACCTCCACAAGGACCGGAAAAGAAATGAATAAAGAAAGAGACTACTTACCAGAAGAAGCTCCACCCAGAGGCCAGGAGAGAAAAAAAAAACAGTCAAAATACAATAACCCCTACCAGCACCACCTGCTGGCCACAATAGTAAAAACAATTCAAAAACAGACAACAGCCCCAAACAAAAGGCCACAAGAGTAAAAACAAATCAAAAACATAACACAAATTCACAATTTTACACAAAAGGTCACACCAATAAAAACAAGTCAAAAAAATTTCACTAACACACGCTTTAACACAAATCACAAACATATGTCAATAAAATACAATAGAAACTTTTAAAAATCCGGTGCTGAGTTTTAATTCAAATTAAAACCCAAAACATCTAAACACATTTTAAAAACATTGAATGTAAAAAACATTTACTTTTACATTATTAAAATTATTACCTACGGTACAACTAATTAAAAAAATTAAAAAAACTAAAACATTATTCGCTTACAAAAAACAATTTGAAAAAATTATATCATACTTTGTTCTTTTATTAATCCTCAAAAAAAACAGATCACAGTTAATAACAGCCAAGCCAAAAAATTTTTACATAAATAAACATTTTAAAAATTAAAATTACAGACTAAGCAATTTTTAAAAAACATTAACACAATTTAACCTTCCAACACAATTTAAAACAGCCCGGCAATGCTGGGCAACCTCTGCTAGTAATAATAATAAAATAGTTGTGTAGCACTCACCTCTCTCCTGCCCCCTACTTACTCACCCTCTATCATTGCCGTTATGCAGAAAGCTTACATCTGTTCCTCTTCCCTAGCTATTGTCTTTCTCTGGTGTCAGGTGTGTCTGAGAGGTGATTTTTTTGTCAACTTCAGCCCTTGCTTGCTCTAGGTTTTGTTAAAAAAAATTGTGTTTTAGGGAAAGAAGTAGAGAGTTACCTATAGTGTTATTTCAGCCCACCTGATAGCCTCATATTGGGAAAAGATAGGTCTCTGCAAAAGCTTTTGAATTTGAAAGAGTTCCTCTGAGCCCCGTCGATCCGTTCCCTCACCCACTCGGGGCTGGAGGGAAGGATAAACACCTGAGGAGACTAGTGGGGCTTGGGGGAAAATGTCAATGCCGAAACCCAGAGCTCCTCCCCCCGGTCTGGCAAACTGGGAGGAGTGGAGCACCTGTGCTGGCCCCTGTGGGGGATAAAAAGACCTGTTGCAGCTGCTGCCTCCTGCCACCGCTGCCGAAGCCTGGAGCTTCTTTTCTCCGGTCCGTTGAGAATGTTGAGTCCTGGTATCTGTATGGACTGCAGGGATGCAATTTTGTCATGGGACTGTGATATTGTGCTGCTTTTGTAGTAGATTGTATATTGTACTATTGAATATTTATTCTGTGCTACTCTGTGCTATGTTACCTTGTTAGTTTGAATTTTTTGGATATTGTAAGATGCTGCCTTTTATAAATGTGTTTTACTGTTTGAACCCATATTATGTTTTATGATCTGTAACTGTAACTTGAGCCGGTATTATTATGGTTTTTCTATGATATGCTGTTTTTTTACTTTGTATTGTAGCTTGTAATATTGTATCTGGGCCTTTGGCTATATTGTATTTTTGAATATTGTATTTATTATTGTATTTTGAATCCTGTATTTAAACCCCTTGGGTTATCTTGGGGTCATTTATACGTTGTTAGCCACCCTGAGTCGACCATGTGCTGAATAGACATAAACAACATAAACATAACGTAAAGGGGCAAAAAGAATCTCTTTAATCATTTGGGAAGAAACCTAATGCAGACTGGGAACAGGGACTTTATGATCAGAACAATCCGGGAAAATCAAAGTCCCATCAGCTGCCTCGGGGGCCAGCCCCTCCCAGCCCTGGTGGGGTGAAAAAGACTGGCCCCAAAGGCCCGGATGCTGCCACCACCGCGAACACCACCGCTGCTCAGCTGCCTTGGGGGCCAGCCCCTCCCAGCCTGGGAGGGGTGAAAAAGACTGGCCCCAAAGGCCTGGCTTCTGCTGCCACTGTGTATGCTCCACTCCTTCCCTGGCCCGGCATTGGCCGCAGGGAAGTTGAGCACACCTGGGACACCTGGCGCGAGGACTCAAGAACTGCTGCCGCTGCCGCACCTCACTTCGCTCCTTCCCCAGTCTGGCATTGGCCACAGGGAAGTCGAGCACATCTGGGACTCCCGGGTAATTTGTATTTGTAATTTTTTACATTTGATACTGTATTTTTATATTGATACTGTATTTTTTATATTGTATACTGTTCTTTCTCTGTTGCTATATTACTGTGTTGCCTATATTGTATATTGTACCCTATTGTCATGAATATGTTGTTTGCCACCTTGAATCGCACTTTGGCTGAAAAAGGTGGGGTATATATAAAACTTGAATGAATGAATGAATGAATGAAACCAGATGATGCAATCATTTTAAGTAACCTCATCTCTTGGGCCAACACATGTCTAACACTGGAGACTTGGAAGGTTGCTACATGGTTCTCAAATTATACCTCACTTGGGCCAGCTAAGCAACCCTGATACCATTAGCAAAGAAGATATGAGTGAGCCATACATGCTTAGAAAAATTAGCTTCCCATCTCTCACACCACCACAGAGTAAAATTTTCCTATAGAAAACCCTCACTGGCAAACTGAAATGATTTTGCTGCTGCTTCCCCTCCTATGAAAAACATTCTTCTTCAGTCACTGTAAAATCAGACTCAGCAATCAGACTGCAGACTGCATATTTCTTGACCTTAATTAATGACAATTGATTAATAGGAAACCATATTCTGCCTACATGTATTTGGAAATAAATGCTTGACATGCACTTAAATACATATGCATCCTTTATTGATTATAAGAAAGCCTTTGACAAAGTCCAACCCAGCAAAATGATGGAGTTTTTTGTTGTTGACAAAGCTCTTGTTTCAAGAGGTATTTATAGAACTGGAATCCTATCCTGGCAACAAAAACCTGCAATGAAAGTTGAAAATTAGATGACAGAGTACATAGTTCTAAAAAGAGGAGAACACTGAGGATACATATGTTCACTACTGATTTTCCAAGGACATCTTTAAATAAGGACTTGCAGATTTAAATGATGGTCTCATTGTCAGTGAAGAAGTTAGCAACAACATTATAGCTGTCCTATCGTTATTATGTAGCAGAGCAAACCAACATTCTACAAGGCAATTCTAAACTCGGGGTTAGCCCAAACAAAAAAATATAGTTTTGAAATTTAGCTTCAAATCACCACCAAACTATGCACCATAATTTCAGACAATCTTGTCTAGCTCTGTACCAAATTTGGGGAATTTGAACAAATAATTTTCAAATTATTATTTTTAAATGTAAAATTGTTTTGTTCTCCCCATTATGAAACAGGTTACCTTAAATGTTCCTGATTTAAAAATAGCTGGTATAAATAGAAAATACCAATCTTATTTATCTTGAAAGAGAATGATTAGCCCAGCCTAATTTTTTTTTAATTCGGAAAGAATCCAGGCTTTTACAGTCTGAAATATTGATCCTCAAAAAAGGCCTTTCAAAAAAGAAAACCAGTGACTACGAACTGAGTCTGCATGGAACAGGCTTACTAGCAAGAGTGCTCCAAAATAGATATATTATACCACCATAGGGAGGGGTTGGTGTCAGTAGGGCAATGAAAGGTAACAGAAACAGAGTCAAAACACAGGTTGTCTTTAAAGAGTACTAAAAAACCCATCAGGCTTGCTCTACAGCAGGCATTTGCAACCTCTGGCCTGCAGGCCTAATCCAGCCCTTGAATCTCATTAATCCAGCCTACAGTGGCCACCCCAGCACCTCCAGAAGCCCACCACCACCACCTGTAGTCAGACAGCATCACTTGTAACGGTGGCAGTGGTGGGAATTGTGCTGTTTTTCTGGGTTCTTGCACAGCCTCTGCCACTCCCCATAGTGGCAGGAGGCTTTTTGGAGCATGTTTGCTCCATTTTCAGAATTTTCACCACTTTTCTACTGTATTTCGGTAGCTAGAAAGCAGTGGTTGGGCACTTCTGGTGCCGGGTGGAGCTTACGTAAGTGGCTGGGCACCCAGTGACAAACCGGGTAGTTGCCAACTGCCGCTTTCTAGCTGCCAAAATGCATTGGGAAGCAGCAAAAAACTTCCCAAAATGGAGCGAACATGCTCCGAAAAGCCTCCCACCACTGTGGGGAGTGGCGGAGGCTGTGCAAGAACCCAGAAAAGCAGCGTGATTCACAACAGCAACGGTGATGAAAACAGAAGCACCAGAGGGCAACCACATCTCTGGCCCCCACAGCTGTGGGTAGGGGGTGGGTCTGGTCTGTGGCAGGAAAACATTGCAAACCCTTGCTCTAGAGAAAGTAAAGGAGTGACAATCCTCCAGAAACGAAAACGTTTTACAAGGTATCTTCAGATTATTAGCATACAATTTTCTAAGGCACATTCAAAGTATTTCTGCATTACCTAAACACAGAGCAGTGTGTTTGTCCCACACCAATGACAACAATCAAGATGGTCAACACTACCATTTTCATACTTGCCAAAAAACAGGCATGACAATTGATTTGTATTTTTGTGAGGTTACTGATTGAAAAAAGAAGTCAGCTTCTGGGGTTTTCTGTTTGTGAATGGTAGTGAGCACAAGAGGATACACTATGTAGACCAGGGGTTCCCAACATATGGTCCATGGGCCGGCCCAGGCCCATGATGCCATTCCATCTGAGCCATCGCTGCCTCCGTCGCATCCTGAAGTGGAAGTGGGGACATTTATGTCAGCTATAAAACACGCCCATACATGTGCAAATGTGCCCATGGATTTCATAAACATGGAAGTGGGTGCATTTATGGCAGCTGTAAATGCACCTGCTTCCACTTCCAGGGGGCATGGTCAGAATTGCAGCATGAAAAAGTTGGTCACCTCTGATGTAGACTATATTGACTGCTGAGACTGGTGATGTTTACAGTCAGGCTGTCCTTTGTACCATAAAGCTTGCCATCCTTTTTCCTTCTGGCAATGCAGGCACAACATTGTGCAGCAATACTGGGCTATTTCCTGGCATTCTGAATTGTGAAGCATAATATCCTACTTTCATACACCAGAAGCTGAATTAGCTGAATTGAATCCAATATAAAGACAATACAATTTTATAAGATGACAGTTTATATAGTGTGCAAAGGTTACTGAATTAAGTCTATGAAATAAATAATGAGCATGGTCAAAAATGAATACTAAGGAAATAAAGTTCATAATTAGTATAGCAGGCAGCCCAAGAAACACTTCTAAAGATTCTAAGCGGAAGTGTATACGTTTTAGTAGCTAGAGGTACTTTGGAATTTGGCTAAAAGAACAGTGAGATTATAGCCATTAATAAAAGTTATACTAGAGATAGCCTCTAAGCAGCTTCCTTAAGATGAAGTATGTGATGCACAAAGAAAATGTAACTTTGAGTTCTTTCTTTATTCATATCAAAGGCACCACCAGCATATAATAACATACAAAGTTAAAATTAGTATATTCAAAACCAAAAGGAAGGGAAAGGGGGTGGCAGAGGATGAGATGGCTAGATGCATTGTTGATGCAATGGGCGTAGAGCTGAGCAGGCTGTGGAGGATGATGGAGGATAGAGGTGCCTAGCGTGCAGTGGTCCATGGGGTCACAAAGGGTCGGACTCGACTATGCAACTGAACAACAAAAATGACATCCACCCAATATTGGGCCACATTAACAGCATTTCCTCTTGCCAATTTAAGGTCCTCCTCAGTGCACATTGAGGGGCATAGTGTACATTGTATCATATGGATGATAGTTTGTTCTTCTCCGCATTCACACAGACTACCATCTACAGGGAAACCCCACTTTCTCAGATTAGACTGAGTTTGAGGATATATATTATATGGTGCTAAGTATTCTTGAGTGTACTTTATGTGATAAAATACTGGACTTCAACTCAGGTAACAAATGAATAAATGAACAAACAAACCAGAATTATTTGAAATATGGATTTAGTGCAGGATCCTAAGAATTTCCTGTACTCAGTGGGTGACCAACACAGAACAATAACTAAAGGCCAATAAATTATAAAACACATGAAATACAGAAAGCTATCTTTACTAACTGCAATGAGACAGAAATCCTGCATTTGGCTACAGCTGATCATTCAAGGTAAAATAAATACAAACAGAATTGTAGGGAATCAAATAACTTTTCAGTTGGAACATCTGGGAGGCTGGTTTAGGATATAGCACAATTTCCCTATTTAAAGTCGCCACATTGTTGTGTCCAAACATTTATTAATGTATATCGCTTAAGTTGCAATCGCCATTGAGTCTTTGCTGTAATTGCGCCCTTTTCTGTAAGGAGCCTTATTCATATCTTTTCAATGTACCCTGATTGGTTCTACATAGGTTTCCCGCGTTAACTAGAGTCCAGGTAAATGTATCACTTCCACCACTGTTTTGCTTGTATATAAGTGCTACCCGTCCCTGTTTTCTCCAGTCCGAAACACTCTGAACTGATCTGTAATAAATGACTTGTTGGTTAACCCCCGATCTGCTGTGGCATTACTGATAAATACTTGGACTCAACATACATTCAGAATTAAAATAGCCATTATGACATCCAACCTTCAGTAGGAAGGAACAGTAAGATGTTAAAGTACCGTCCTACCAGTCTGAACACATGAGCCCATCTGATTTCAGAACTTAAGCAGGGTCACACCTAGTTAGTAGTTTGATGAGAGATCACCAGGGAGTACCATGGATCTGCAGGTAGAACTAAGAAAGAATTGTCCCTGAAATTCTGGACAACAGCTGCTGGAACTGACAACACTGGATTAAACAAACCAATGGGCTGACACAGTTTGAAGCAGTTTTCCAATTTTCCTAAGATCTGTCTCTATTCTAACATTACATCAATAGCTCTTAATCATTGGAGCAGGAATAAGGAATTTTATTCAAAGCATAGCATAAATTTTCTTTAAGTTATCTTAAAGAAATTTAAACAGTCATTAAAAGCCTAGTCAGATGTCATTAAGCTATTTCTATTTAACCAGTAAGCCATCTGCATTCTTTCCTGAGACCTTTCTTTCTTCAGCTTTCTGAAATCATCCTAACCTCATTGCCATCTAGATTTTGTGTTCTCTAGTCTAGAAATATTACCCTAATTTCTCATTGCATACTTTTTGATCTCTTCTCTTTTTGTCTGTCGAATTTAAACCTATTGAGCAATGGAGGTTGGCACAGAATTTATGTTAAATAAGGAGTGACCATCACCCTCCATTTATTTTCTGCCTTTGTCTGTTGTTATAGTGTCTGCATTTTGTGTCATTTTCTTTTGCTCTGGCAATTTCCTCTCTTCTGGCTTCTGTAAATAGTTCTAGTTTTTTTATTGGTATCATCCAGCAGAAATACTCACCTTGAGAAGGTCACCTTTTCACACCCTTTTTTTATCAGTGAACTGATTTTCAATGCATTTTGCCCTACTTTCCTTTTTGGCCTCATTTTATGGCTCGAGACCTTGTGACTTGTGGAGTTGAAAACATTAGGCTTATGTGAACACCTGAATCTAAACGTTTGCATTCGGTCTAATGCTAGAATTGTATCATGTCTGATGATGGCAATTTGGTGTAACAGTGAGTTTGCCCCATTCTGGGTAGCTGTTTGCTGATGCAGCACGACATCTGACTAGGCTTTTAATGACTGTTTAGGTTTCTTTAAGATCCAAAGCTCTTAATCAATGATCACATCCCTACTGTGCTGGGTTTAAGGTCCACTTCACTTCACACACAGAAACTATGTGAAAATTGCTTTTCCCAGGTACAAAAATGCCTGGAGAGGCAGCATGCATCAGAGCTGCTTTTCAAAGGCCCATTATAATGATTACCCAGCAATTCAATCACTTTAGTCCTTGTACTAGTCATAGACATGATTTTCAAATATAGGACTTGCTGTACATTTATTTTAAAAAAGACCAGAGCTCAGAAGTAAAAAGATAAAACTGATATAGTTACCTGCAACAAATCACCACCTATATTATTGTTATTGAGTACAAGTCAACCATTTGATTCACAGTTCAGGCCTAGAATAAAATTAACAGTTCAAGCCCTAACCAAGGACCTAAGAACTGTTAAGGTAACGTCTGAGTATATACACGTATGCAGTTCCTAGTAGAGTTTTTTTTTTTTTGAGAGTTAGGATGTTCAAGTCCAATAAGTCCAAAATTTCCAAATATCCAGGGAGTTCTTTAGGTATTGCTCCAAGGCCTCCAATCAATTTGGGAACAACAACAGATTTCTTCCTCCATAGACACTCAACTTCAATTTGTAAATCATGATATTTTGTGATTTTCTCAAGTTGTTTGTCTTCAATTCATGTGTCTCCCGGTATAGCAATGTCAGTAAACCAGACCTTCTTCTTTTCCACAACAGTTATATCAGGTATGTTGTGAGACAAATGTCTATCTGTTTGAATTTTAAAGTCCCACAGGATCTTGACTCTCATTTTCTAATACTTTCTCTACTTGATGTTCCCAATGATTGTTATTGCTTTCAAATCCAAACTTCTGGCAAGGTTTCCAATGGACATTTTTTTGCAATTATGGCATTGCAAATAATCAGTCTGTGAAATTTTTGCTGCATTGCAAAACTGGCATTTGATATTGTTGGATACGTGCTGTATTTTTGTCCTCATGCGATTTGTTGGCAAAACAATCCTTCCATTTCCTTCTTCAAAACTCATGCTCTTAACCATCCGCATGTCAGCCTAGAGTCAGCCTTGCCTTCTATGTTTTTCAAATATTGACCATGCATAGGCTTATTTTTTCCAGTTTGCAGCTTGACTTTTTATC
Organism: Bradypodion pumilum; assembly: GCA_035047305.1. Taxonomy (NCBI): domain Eukaryota; kingdom Metazoa; phylum Chordata; class Lepidosauria; order Squamata; family Chamaeleonidae; genus Bradypodion; species Bradypodion pumilum. Next base: position 99,844,515 of record JAWDJD010000001.1, read on the forward strand.
TTTTTCTTTCTGTATTCAGCTTTCTTCTTCACTGTTTTCAAAAGTCATCCTTTGTTCACTTCCTGAAGCATAGGCTCTTCACTTTTCTTAGTGTAGTCATTCAAGCTATGCTTTTCTTCCTCTACTGTCTGTTTCAGCTATAGGACTCCTCTGCTACCCTCAGCTCTTGGTAAGTACAAATGATCAACAACACTTTTTGGGAGCAGGGCAATGATGCTTGGTCATTAGCTTCCTTGTTTTTTGGTCAAGGTTGTCTAATTCCATATGGGTCCAATCTATTATTCCAGCTGAATAGCGTGTAAGAAGCACTGCCCAGGTATTAATTGCCTTGATTATATTACCTCCACTCAGTTTTGACCTCAATATTTTCCAGACCCAAATTTTTGTATTTTGTAGTAGTTCTTTTGACTTGGTTGTGTAGCAGATCAGAAGCTTCCAGAACTCCCAGGTACTTGTATCCCTCTTCTGATGTTATTGCTTTGATACATTCCTCATTATCTAACTCAAAATCATCACCTTTGACAATTTTGCCTGCCTTAACAGTAAATGTTGCACACTTGTCAATTCTAAATTGCATTCCTATGTCTTTACTAACTTTATTTGTAGTTTCCAACAGTGTGTTTAATTCAGCTCTTGTCTTTCTAAACAAATGTGAAACTTTCAGTTCTTTCTTAGCCAATTCATATCCGCAGTTTGTTCTATTTAGAATAGCTGTCAGCAGTGCCATTGATAAGACAAATAGCAAAGGTGATAGTGAGTCACCTTGAAAAATACCACACTTAATTTCAGATTCACCAAACTCTTCTCCGCTAGCCATTAACTTTGCTCGCCATAGCTTCACTGAAGTCTTCATGAAACATTGAATGTTGTTGCTAATTCCAAAAATGTCAAGGCATTTTTCAATCCAGCTGTGTGGAACTGAATTAAATGCCTTTTTATAGTCAATCCAAGCCATAATCAAACTTGTTCTCCTTTTCTTTGAGTTCTTCAAAACCAATTGGACAATTAATAGATGATCTTTTGTTCCTCTTGAGTTTTTGCATCACCCTTTTTGCTCTACAGGCAACAAGTTGTTGTTTTTCAAATGCCCATATATCTGGTTTGCAATTATGCCTGTGAGTAATTTGTAAGTTGTTGGTAGACAAGTTATTGGTCTGTAGTTTCCAGGCTTGTTTCCCTTTTGTTTATCCTTCTGAATTAGGAGTGTTCTTCCAATTGTTAATCATTTTTCATCTGCTGGTGTTTCCAAAGCCTGATTCATCTGGTGTGCCAATCTTGGATGTAAGTTTGTTATCATTATTAGCAAGAATCCATGGACTTTAACCAGGAGCACTCCAGTTTTTGATCTTCTTAGCCTGTTCTTGTACTGCTTCTTTTGTAATCCGAAAACCTACCATTTTGAATGCTTTTGTTATATTTTCAGCCTCTTGATCCATATTGCATTTTCATTATGCTCCTTATTATTTTCCCACAAACTTCTCCAAAACTTCAGAGTGCTTTCTCTGTTAGGCTTTTCGCTTGTGCTGGCCTCATGCCCATTTTCAAGGGTCTTGTAAAAATAATGCTGGTTAACTCGAAACTGTGAATTTTGCTGAAACTGCATTACTCAGTTATCATATCGCTTGATCTTTTCTTGAAACCCTTTGTTTCAACTCTTCAATTATAACTGCAATTCCCTTGTTGCTCAAATCATACTTTGTTATCAGGCTACTTTTGATCTTCCTATTTTTTTATTTCCTTGTCTCAGATTCTTCAGATTTACTCAAGTCCGATCAAATGCTTTTAATTATTAACTCTAAGTGAATTTTCCATTTTGGAAACTATCATCATCATCGCTGCCACCATTATTATTATTATTATTATTATTATTATTATTATTATTATTATTATTATTATTATTATTATTATTATTATTATTATTATTATTATTATTATTATTATTATTATGGGGCAGATGTGGGGTCCTGAGGGCAATGTGGCTATTGCCCACCGGCTTTTACCATAAGATGGCATTTAACATAAGATGGACCCTCTCTCTCCTGCATGGGGTGGGTGGGATTTTAATGAGGGGTGGGGATTTTAACTGTTTTTGTTTTTGTGAGGTTTTTAAATTTTGTAAGCCGCCCTGAGTCGGGCTTGCCTGAGTGGGCAGTGAACAACCTGAAAAATTAAATTAAATTAAATTATTATTATTATTATTATTATTATTATTATTATTATTATTATTATTATTATTATTATTATTATTATTATTATTATTATTATTATTATTATTATTATTTAATAATAATAATAATAATAATAATAATAATAATAATAATAATAATAATAATAATAATAATAATAATAATAATAATAATAATAATAATAATAATAAAAAATGCTTTTAAAATTAATGCTTGCTTTTCCATAGAGCCTTTTTATACACTTCTGGAGCCATTCAGAAACTTTTCAAATGCTACACTTATCAGACATAAGGTATGTCTTTTTCTGTCCTCCCAAAAGCACTACTTCTTCTTCTTCTCCATGTCTAGGCCAGACATGAAACTGCCAAAATGAAGTCACCTTTTGGTGAGTTTCTTCTGCCATTCCTTTCACCTGACCGAGTGTGAGAAAGATTGACAGGCAACAACACAAGGTTGCCATTACCAGGGTACACCTGATTGTGGTTCAAAAACACCACAATCTTCGATGAGGCTCTTTCTGTGCACCCCCTCCCTCAAACTCCTGAAAAACAAATAATGAATTGTGTTATTTTTCAGCATGTAGCCATGTTAGTTTATTGTCTGTTGCAGTAAAAGTCTTTTGTTCGTTCGCTTGCTTGCATTTCTGTGCTGCCTTTCTCACAGACTGAAGGCAGTTCACAAATCATTTAAAAAGGTCAAGAATTAAAAACAACTTATAAATTCTAATTTAAAAGGTTAAATTATTAACTTTTTGTATATTAATTATTAAATCATCATAAAGAACAAATCAGGAAACATAAAAACTTTTTAAAACACTAAAAAGGATTCGCTGACAGAAAATGTTGAGTAACTACCAACATGAAAAAAGGACATTCGTGAAGTAGTCATTCCCAATTGTGCTCAGAGGATGAACAGACTGGGAAAACAGAGATCCATCTCCCTTTGAACTTGTAACCTCTTTAATTCATTGTATCCATACTAAAGAAAGGTATCAAACAACAAATTTCACCTCCACTGAATAGTCTCATATCTGACCATAATCTCTGAAACGTGTATTAAGAAATTCTTCTTTGGTGAAGAGATCTTGCTGGAGATGAAGGTTATTTCCTAGTAGCAGAATGTTGGTGACAACCTGTCATTTGAAAATGCAAGATGAGAACATGAATATCTAACTCTAATCCTACTGCCAACCTTCAATACTTTGGAATTCATGTATGTGGGATGTGTGGGTGATAAATTTCCCCCTAAGATACTGAGTGCAGGTTTGTTTTGTTTTTGTTTTATTAATTCTGAGGGAAGATGATTAACCCATATAAAGACCCAGACTCCCCTGCACTGTATTTCATCAATGCGTACAAGGATTCAAACAAATAAAATAGCCTTAATACATCCTCCCTTGGTTCCATCCAGGACAATATTGTCTGTAATGGTTGGTAGGAACTCCACAGGGTTTTAGATATGGATTTACCAGCTCCTTACAGTTTTTTATATAAAGAATGTGTTCTAACATATCAAAGTATAATTCTCATGCTCACGGTTAATATGGGCAAAAGCTACACATATACAAATGAATTGAAGGAGCTTGACATTGTATCAAATGAAAGCGCGGCGCCAAAATGGCCGCGCTCTTTGCAGCTCCCCCCGGACTCAGACATCCGGGTGAGTTAGGGGGCATGGCCACCCCTCTATAAAAGGGGTGGCCACGAGGCAGCCGAGCTGCCATTTTAGAAACACGACGGAGCGGAGAAGTTTTCTCTGCTGCGTTTCTGCTTCTTCACCCTTCGTACCTTTGCCTTGAATGGAGTTCACTCCTCTTCATTACTGCAGTACTCAGGGCACAGGAACTGATCCCTGGCCAGGGTTCCGTCGCTTCTTTGGGAGCCATGGCTCCCAAGCGCAAGGCCCTGGCGGTCAAGCCGCGGCCGAGGGGAAGGGCTTTCCTGCCCCCTCCCTCTACCGGGGGGCAGCCATCGGGTCGGAGGACTCGGGCTGCACCCCCCAGCTGGGCAGCGAGACGGCCTTGCCCACCGCTGCCAGTGGGGCCGAGCAGGCTTCCACTGGTCAGCCCGGCACAGGCCTCCAGGCTGGGCCGGCTCAGGCTGGCTCCTCGGGCATCCCTGCCCCTGGGCGGGATTTCTTTGGTTCAGGACAGGGTGGCCCACTTGGACTTGGTGGCAGTTTCTGCCCCACCATTCCTCCGCCCCCCATGGGCCGGAGTTTTGGGCACAGCCCTACTCAGGCCCTGGATCCCCATTTGGGTTTCCCGCTCAGCAACTGGCCACAGGGCCGTCTGGCCCATCCGGCCCGCCCGCCCCACCTTATACTGGGGGCTCGGAGACTGTTGATGCCCTTCTTGCACGTATTTCGGTGCTAGAGGCTTCACTGGGCATTGCCCAACCACCTCCCAAAGGGGGTTTGACTGCTGCTTTGATCACGGCCCCTTCGTCGGTCTCAGACACGTCGGCCGTGACTCTCCAGTGGGCCGCCAACAGGGTCGAGCTGCTTGAGGCTGTCAGGCCAGCCCAAGCTGGCGCCTCACAGCTCCCCGCACATTCGAATCTGCCGGTGGGGAACAGTCAGGTGTGGCGCCAGAGCTCGATGCCTGTCGCAAGCTCCGATGCCCGCTGTGGGCCGGAACCCCCGGTGGGGGCGGCTCACGGGGGTGCAACTAATGAGTATCCGGTTCAATTTAGTGCACCGACACTGTCCAGTTACACTGGGGGGGGGTACAGTGGCCATGGCCACACCAGGTTACTGTGGGTGGGCAGCTGCTTCCACACTGCCCTGTTAATTCCTGGTTACCAAATGGCCCCTCGGTTAGGACAGGGGTGTCCACCCCCGGGGGTATGCCAAGTGTCGCAGGGGCTATTCAGGGCCCGCTGCGCATACCCTTCATTCAACAGGTGCTGATGGCGGCTCTGTCGACGGCTGGTTATTCCCTCCCCCTGGGTGATCATCTTTCACAGGCTACTAGGGATAAGATTTGGAGAGGGGAGTATGTTGATATTTTTCCCCTCCTGAATCGTGAGCCCACTAAGGAGGGGAGGGAGGGACAGGATGCCCAGGACAAAGAATTGTCCCGTCATCATAAGCCAACGCGTACCTGGGCCAATTGGTTGCCACCATATCTTATATATATGGCAGTGTACCTGAGGGCCCGGCCTGATTTGGCCATTCCTATGGTCCAATATCTCGACAATATTTATAGGGCGATGGTTGGCTTTCCTGGCCCATCGTGGTTGGCTTACTACGAGGAATTTAGGATGAGGGTGGCCCTACATCCTGAGATGAGGTGGGATGAGCCCTGCCAACAATTGTGGCTCTTGTATATGACTCCCACGCATCTGGCGCCTGGTGATAGGTACCATTGTGGCCATGCAGTGCAGGGGGCAGCTGTGACGCAGGTTCCCCGCCAGCCAGCGGGGCAGGGGGTTCCAGCCCGCCTGCTGTGTTGGAGCTTCTCAGCTAGCGGCGTGTGCAACAAGCATCAGTGTCGTTTCCGGCACGAGTGTCCCTCTTGCTCTGGCCCTCACGCTGCCTCTGCGTGCCCGCGGGCTGGTGGGTCATGAGGCAGAGGTAGGGGTGGGCAGGGGACGGTCAGAGCTCCCTCTGATGGTGCTGGCCAAGCAAAAGGCCCCCTCTCCAATTAATATTCCTATGTTAGGACAATGGCTTTCCGCTTATCCTATATGGGATGATGCGAGGTACCTGCTTGAAGGCTTCCAGTTTGGCTTTCATATACCATTTAGGGGTGTTCGGGGACCGCAGGACACCCCAAACTTACTTTCACTAAAGGGCAATGAGGAGGTCGCTGCACAAAGCATAGCTAAGGAGTTGCAGGCTATGAGAGTTGCAGGGCCCTTTGATGAACCACCATTCCCTAACTTGAAGGTCTCCCCTCTGGGGCTAGTCCCAAAAAAGACCCCAGGTGAATTTCGCCTAATCCACCATCTTTCCTACCCTGCGGGTTCCTCGGTCAATGATGCTATTCCTGATGACCTTTGCTCGGTCAGGTATACGTCGTTTGATCAGGCCCTACAGATGGTACGCGCCTGTGGTCAGGGGCCCCTCCTGGCAAAGTGTGATATTAAATCGGCATTCCGATTACTGCCAGTGCACCCCGAGGACTTTGAGCTGTTGGGTTTCCATTTTAGGGGAAAATTCTATGTAGATAAGGCCATGCCTTTTGGCTGCTCTATTTCATGTTCGGCATTCGAACGATTTAGCACTTTCCTCCAATGGGCCTTTGTTAGAAGGTCAGGGTCCCGGTCTGTAGCCCATTACCTCGATGACTTTTTGTTCGGGGGTGAACGGGGCTCGGACGCATGTACGCGTCTCCTTACTACATTTCAGGCCCTTATGTGGGAACTGGGTGTCCCCTTAGCGCCTGAAAAGACTGAGGGCCCAGCCACCAAGCTCACCTTTTTAGGCATCGAAATTGACACTGTCGCGCAGGCATCCAGGTTACCCGTGGACAAGGTGGCCCGGATCTCTGCGGCGATTCGGGCACTGATTTCTAAACGTAAGGTGTCCCTTCGTGAGCTACAGGTACTGCACGGCCACCTCAACTTTGCCTGCCGGGTGGTGACACTGGGCAGAGCTTTTGCCAGGCGTCTGTGTGATGCCATGGCTGGCCTATTAAAACGCCACCACAGGGTCCGGCTCACCAGGGCAGACCTTTCGGTTTGGCTCACATTCCTACAGGAATTTAACGGGGTTTCTTTTTGGAGATCAGGCCTTATGGTCTGCCCTAAATTTCAAGTACAGTCGGATGCCTCCGGCTCTCTGGGTTATGGGATCTATTTCGAAGGGAGGTGGGCATATGGCCGATGGCCTCACGCATGGCAGGGCATGGATCGTCTCTGCGATTATACTTTCCTGGAATTTTTCCCCATTTTGGGGGCACTAATGCTATGGGGCGATAAGTGGGCCAACTCAGTGGTCCATTTTTGGTGTGACAATGCTGCAGTGGTCCACATTGTTAACGCTCAGACGTCCAAATCCCCTAGGGTCATGGAATTGGTCCGTCAATTTGTCTTGAGAAGCCTACGCCTTAATGTGCTGTTCAAGGCCAGACATGTACCAGGCATTAATAATGATATTGCTGATGCTTTATCCCACCTGCAGATCTCCCGGTACCAAGCCTTGGCTCCCGAAGCAGAGGAATTCCCCTCGCAACTCCCGGCCGAGATTTGGACATTTGGCAAGGAGAGGTGAACCGGGCGATCAGTATGTCTTTGGCACCTCGCACGCGTAAGGCATATCAACATGCTTTCATACAATTTAGAACCTTTTGTGGGCAACTACAGTTACCCGAAGTGTGGCCAATACCTGTGGACCAGATTTTCCAATACATGGTTTATCTTCACGGTCATGGGCTGGCCCTCCGTACTATAGTCTCTAGGCTTTCGGCACTGGCATTTATGGCCAAGGTGCAGGGCTTCGCTGACTGTGTGAATGATTTCCGCATACATCATGTTTTGGAAGGGTGGACACGTGAACGTGGCCACCGCCAGGACACACGTCACCCGATTTCACCAGAGGTTCTTACCCACCTTGCACGAGGCTGGCATAACTTATGCTATGATAGGTATGAGGTGGCTCTTTTTCACGCAGCTACCACTGTAGCCTTCTTTGGAGCACTCCGCATCAGTGAGTTGGTACCACTGTCTAAGGCGGATGCATCTCGTAGGGCACTGGAACTCGACGATGTCTATGTTACACAAGAGTGGGCTCAGTTGAGGATACGGTCCTCAAAGGTTGATCAGCAAGGCGTAGGCAGTGGAGTTAGACTGCTACGATGTTCCATTGAAGACATCTTTCCGGTTGGTGCCCTACATGAGTTTTTGACAGTGCGTGGTACGCACACTGGCCCGTTTTTCTGCCACCTTGATGGGTCTCCCCTTACTAAATTCCAGTTTTGGAGGGTGACCGGCATGGCACTTACCAGTGTGGGCCTCTCTGGGGCTAGGATAGGCGCCGCTTCTACTGCGGCTGCGTTTGGGTACTCTGAGGCTGATATACGCAGGATGGGCAGGTGGGGATCCATGCGCTTTGCATTGTAGGTACACCCCCTCCATGTATGAGTACCAGTTATGTCATTATTCCTTTTTTCCTTCTTTTACAAACCCTGTGTGTCCCCGCACACCGGTGGCAGTATGGCTGGGGGGCCACAGTTACGTGCACTGGGCAGCGCAGTATGCTGCGGCGACAGAGTGGGGACCCCATCTTGGGCTACGTGCAACCACACGTTTGCGATGGTATGGTAAGTGCGGTATGAAATGGCGGCAACTGGTGCCATTCCTGTTTTCCATCAGGGATGTTGGACTGCCTGATGTCCTCATCCTGCATCTCGGTGGCAATGACCTTGCCCAGGTCGCTGGCCTCTCTTTAAAGTTCACGATTTGCAGGGACCTAGCCTATTTGCATTACGTATGGCCGTCCACCCAGCTGCTATGGTCGGACATGGTGCCACGACATACTTACATAGGAGGTATTGACCTCCGTGCCCTTGACCGCGCTCGCCGCTCGGTGAACAGGGCTGTTGCCCGGTTTCTAGCAGACAAGGGCTTGGGGACAGCCATCCGGCATCCTAGGATAGGCTTGCAGGATTATGATTTCTATGCAGGAGATGGGGTCCACTTGTCAGCCAGAGGTATGAACCTCTTTCTTGAAGATATGCAAGCAGCCCTGGTGACCGAGCTGACGGTCTGGGGGGGGGGCAGTGAGTCATCATGGACGCCTCCCCGTGTGGCAGGTAGCACTGGTAAGGTAAAGATTTATGACCCATAGGTATCCGGCAGGTTCGCAATTGACTGGCCAACACATAGACAGGTACAGGGGAAATAGGTTTGGCCGGTCAAGGGCGAACCAGGCACGGGGTGATGGCAGGAGCTTTACAGCCTGCATCACCTTGATATTTAACGGATACACGTCATAGGGTGGGGTCAGTAGATAGTTTATTGACTCCGGTCAACAATTTGTATCAAACAAATTGATACAAATAGTTACATGTAGCCAATTGTCATTGGCATTTTGGGAGGAACCTTACCAGTGTTACTGCGGCCTGCTTGCCTTAAAGAATTACAATTGGATGATTACACCAATTGAAAGTTATAATTCGGACTAGGGCATTATACAATAAAAGTGGCCCGATGCCTTTATCCATATACCGGTGTCCGAGTCTTTCTTTGGGGTGTGTGCCTGCAATGAAAGCACGGCGCCAAAATGGGCACCGCGCTCTTTGCAGCCCCCCCTCGGACTCAGACATCCGGGTGAGTTAGGGGGCGTGGCCACCCCTCTATAAAAGGGGTGGCCACGAGGCAGCCGAGCTGCCATTTTAGAATGCGACGGAGCGGAGAAGTTTTCCCCTCCACCCCCTCCCTAGTTAACAGTGTGATTTTTTGGTCGCTTCGGGGCTGGGTGGGAATTGTTGGCTTGAACCTACAATTGGCTCTTTGGTTCTTGCTTTTTTGTCCATCCCACACTGTTGCTAGTGTTTGAGAAAAGGGGTAAGTTGACTTTGGTCACTTTTGGCGGGTAGCACTGGTAAGGTAAAGATTTATGACCCATAGGTATCCGGCAGGTTCGCAATTGACTGGCCAACACGTAGACAGGTACAGGGGAACTAGGTTTGGCCGGCCAAGGACGAACCAGGCAAGGGGTGATGGCAGGAGCTTTACAGCCTGCATCCCCTTGATATTTAACGGATACACGTCATAAGGTGGGGTCAGTAGATAGTTTATTGACTCCGTTCAACAATTTGTTTGCATCAACAAACAAATTGATACAAATAGTTACATGTAGCCAATTGCCACTGGCATTTTGGGAGGAACCTTACCAGTGTTACTGCGGCCTGCTTGCCTTAAAGAATTACAATTGGATGATTACACCAATTGAAAGTTATAATTTGGACTAGGGCATTTTGCAATAAAAGTGGCCCGTTGCCTTTATCCATATACCGGTGTCTGAGTCTTTCTTTGGGGGGTGCGCCTGCAATGGTATATGTATCAGTTATGGAATTGCATATAGAAGCCATTACATGTTAAATTTTTAGGAAAGCAAACTAGAAGAAGAAGAGTTAATCCATATAGCAAAAATATAATGGGAGAAGGGTTACAGATAGATCTCTTAAAGGAATATTGATAAATACCTTGCTTTAATTGTACACAATATTTAGTACATACTGAGTACGCATTGAAACACACAGATCTCAAATTCAAATTGGGCACCAGAAGAAATATATCACCAGCAAACAGAAAATGTTGTTTCCATTTTGATTTAGGAACATAGTTTATGTTCTGTTTTATAGGTTCTTTTATTTAAAAAGTTATAAATCAGAAATGTTCATTGTGGCTCTAAGGGAAATTGAAATCATGAGAAACTTGTTTAATACAAGCCTTACTAGATGCTTGTTTTAATGTTTATCTATGATTACTAACACAGGATTGGTGCATGTGAACATAACTCCCTCTGTTAGATGATCCAGAAACCAGACTTCAGAGTCTGCATATTTTTTTCCTCCCTTGCACTGCACTGCAACAGTGTCTCTCTTAAATTTCTCATTCTAAACCAGGGGTGCCCAAATTATGTCCTGGGGGCTGGATCTGGCCCCCGACAACAAATTCATCTGGCCCCCGAAGCCTTCGTTGCTCCGGGAAGTGGAAGTAAAATGTGACCGTATGGCCCCGTTTTACTTCCGCTTCCAGGAGCGACGAGGGCTTTACGGGCCAGATGAATTGGTGTCAGGGCCCAGATCCAGCCCCCAGGCTATAGTGACCAGCTTCCTGAACTGCGGGACTGGCCCACGGCCCGAAAAGTTTGGGCACCTCTGTACTAAACCTCTGTTTTTCAAGGGTCTTCCCCCCCCCCCCGAGGTTTAAAATTTTTGTGGCTTTGATTGAGACTGGTTTTTCTCAAAGTCCCAGGTTTAATTCCCTGCTCTATCATGAAGCATTCAGGAGGACAGTAAAGTCGGTATTTGCCAGCTTCAAACAGCACTGAGAGCCCCATATCAAACAAGGTGGTGGAAGAGCTGTGTTTAAAAGAATAGTGCTACTCCATTCGCAGGAAGCATGATCTCACATGTAAAAAGAAATACATAATGAAAGGGTCTCATCTGTTCATTTACACTTAGTCTCTACAGCACTAGTATTTTCTTCTAGTCTGTCCCTTTCCAGTTTTAATGCCCCTGAGATAAAGAGATAAGCCAACCTGGAAACATTTTGTTTTGCATCATTTTGTCTGTGAACATTTTTAATTTGATAAGTGCATCTTTCCTCTTTGACTTATCTGCGAGAGGGCAATAATTGTGTGCTGTCAAGTCAATTCTGACTTAAGGTGATCCTTTTCAGGATTTTCTAGGTAGAGAACACTCAGAAGAGGTTGCCCATTCACTTCTTCTGGGCCTCCCGTGGGACTGCATCTTGCTCATGACTACACAGCTGACATGTCTCTCAGGAGGTGCAGTTGGAAATCAAACTCGCAACCAGATAAATATTGACCAGCAGCAATCACTTTTAGTTCATCTCTAGATTAGAGGCTTCATGCATTGGTGTGGCCAGGAATGAGATCAAGATTTTGAGGGATTTTGGGTTGCTGACAAATCCTGTAGAAACAATGTATGGCTCCAATGCAAGACAGCAAATACTGTGGTTGTTTACTGAACAAATGGCTGAACAATCTAATCTCTTCATCGAGGCCTGTATGTAGGCCAAGAACAATAGTTTTCAAACTTCTTCCAAATAATTAGTATCATGTCACCCTGCTGATCAGGGTTTCTGGTAATTGAAGTTCCACGACATATGGAGTGCCAAGGTTTGCCATCACTTGCTTATACTCTTAGAATAGGAAAAGGAGTACGACAAGGCTGCAAGACTTCTTTAAGTACATTAGAAGTAAGAACCCAACTAGGAAGGCCATTGGACCGTTAGATGACAATGGAAGGCAAGGGGTTATTAAAGAGGAAACAGAGATTGCAGAGAGACTCAATGAATTCTTTGCTTCAGTATTCACTGAAGAAGATAGAGACCACATGCCCAAAACAGAACCTATCTTCGTAGGGAGGGAAACCGAAGAATTAAGCCAGATAGAAATAACCAGGGAGGAGGTCCTTGCATGTCTTGTTAAACTAAACACTAACAAATCACCAGGACCAGATGGCATCCATCCACGAGTTCTCAGGGAACTTAAAGATGAAATTGCTGATCTCCTAGCCAAAATATATAATATTTCCCTCAAATCAGGGTTTGTGCCTGATGAGTGGAAGGTAGCGAATGTAACACCAATTTTCAAAAAAGGATCCAGGGGTGATCCAGGAAATTACCGGCCTGTCAGTTTGACATGTGTCCCAGGTAAAGTGATGGAAACCATCCTAAAAGATAGAATTAATAGGTACGTAGAAGAGGAGGCGCTGCTAAAGGAGAGCCAACATGGCTTTTGCAAGGGCAAATCATGCCTCACTAATCTGTTGGAATTTTTTGAGAGTGTCAACAAGCATGTGGATAAGGGGGATCCAGTTGACATTGTTTATCTGGACTTTCAGAAGGCTTTTGACAAGGTCCCACACCAAAGGCTCTTGAATAAACTTACCAGTCATGGAATAAAGGGACAGGTCTTGTCCTGGATCAGCAACTGGCTAAGGGACAGGAAACAGAGGGTAGCACTAAATGGACACTTCTCCAAGTGGAGGGAAGTAAAGAGTGGGGTCCCCCAAGGTTCAGTACTGGGACCCCTGCTTTTCAACCTCTTCATAAATGATCTAGAGGTAGGAGTAAAAAGCAAGGTAGCCAAATTTGCTGACGACACTAAATTATACAGGGTAGTGAAAACTGTGAGAGATTGTGAAGAGCTCCAGAGGGATCTCTTGACACTGGGGGAGTGGGCAAAACAGTGGCAAATGAGCTTCAACATCAGTAAGTGCAGAGTGATGCATGTTGGGGCAAAAAACCCCAATTACATTTATAAACTGATGGGGTCTGAACTCTCTGCGACAAACCAGGAAAGGGACCTTGGTGTCCTGGTGGACAGCTCAATGAAGGTGTCAACCCAGTGTGCCTCAGCAGTGAAAAAAGCAAACTCAATGTTAGGGATCATTAGGAAGGGTATAGAAAATAAGTCAGCAAGTGTCATTTTGCCTCTTTATAAATCTATGGTGAGGCCCCATCTGGAATACTGTGTACAGTTCTGGTCGCCATACCTCCAGAAGGATATTATGGAGTTGGAGAAAGTACAGAGGAGGGCAACCAGAATGATTAGGGGACTGGAACACCTTCCTTACCACCTGAGGCTGCAACGGTTGGGCCTTTTCACTCTTGAACGACGGCGTCTAAGAGGTGACCTGATTGAAGTTTATAAAATCATGCACGGTGTGGACAAAGTGGATAAGGAAAAACTTTTTTCCCTATCGCACAACACTAGAACTAGGGGACACTCCATGAAACTTTTGGGTACTAGTTCTCAAACAAATAAGAGAAAGTACTTTTTCACCCAGAGGATTACTGGTCTATGGAACTCCCTGCCAGAAGAAGTGGTGACAGCTGTCAGTCTTGACAGCTTTAAGAAAGGATTAGACAAGTTCATGGAGGACAAGGCTATCAATGGCTATAATTATGGCTACCTAAGGACAACCTCCGGGTTGGAGAGATAGGCAGGATATCTCTCAATGCCATTTCCAGGGAATCCTAAGCAGGTGAAGGCATCTCCTTGGGAATACCCTGAAGGAAATGGTGAGCCACTGTGTGAGACAGAATGCTGGACTGGATGGGCTGTGGCCTGTTCCAGCAAGGCTGTTCTTATGTTCTTATGTTCTTATTGTCACCCTGCTTATTTAACTTATATGCAGAGTACATAATGTGCACTGCAGGGCTGGATGAATCACAAGTTGGAATTAAAATTGTTGGGAGAAACATCAACAACCTGAGATATGCAGATGATACTACCCTAATGGAAAAAGTGAAAAAAGAGAATGCAATAGCTGGCCTGAGACTCAACATTAAAAAAAAAACACCAAGATAATGGCAACAGGCCCTATCACTTCCTGGCAAATAGAAGGGGTAGAAACGGAAGCAGTGACAGACTTTACCTTCTTAGGATCCAAGATCACTGCAGTTGGTGACTGCAGCCATGAAATAAAAAGGTGATTAATTCTTGGGAGGCAAGCTATGAGAAACCTAGGGAACATAACAAAAAGTAGAGACATCACCCTGCCAACAAAAGTTTGCATAGTCAAAGTAATGGCTTTCCCAGCAGTAATGTATGGTTGTGAGAGCTGGACCATAAGGAAGGCTGAGCACAGAAGAATAGATGCCTTTGAAATGTGGTGCTGGAGGAGAATTTTGAGAGTACCTTGGACAGCAAAGAGATCAAATAAGTCGATCCTGTAGGATATCAATGCTGACTGTTCCTTGGAAGGACAAACATTGAAGATGAAGCTAAAGTACTTTGGACATCAAATGAGAAGAGAGGAGTCACTCGAGTAGGCCTTGATGCTGGGAAAGATCGAAGGCAAAAAGAGAAGGGGGTGGCAAAAGATAAGATGGCTAGATGGCATTGTTGATGCAATGGCTGTAGAGCTGAGTGGGCTGTGGAGGATGATGGAGGATAGGGGTGCCTGGCATGCAGTGGTCCATGGGGTCGCAAAGAGTCAGACTCGATTATGCGACTGAACAAGAACAAGGACCTATACTTAGTTCATATGGGGCATTTGCAAGAGCAATTTTGATTCATCATCAATCTGCATAAAATAATCTAATCTAATCTTTTTTCTTTCTTTATACATAGATGTCATGGAGCCTTCTCATAGGACTTAATCAAGAATGTATTGTGTTTCATCTATGGCAGCACTACGGTGGTTTAGTGGTTAAGAGGCTGAGCTTGGAGACTGGAAGGTTGGGCTTTGATACCCGGGTGCTGCACGACAGATCTTGGGGACATGAAAGGAGCCTCATTTGGGAGTCCCCTGAGTGGAGTTTCTCCAGCAAAAATCTTTTCAACCCAGAGTAATTTCTAACATGAAATTTATTTATCTTGGGAACTGGAATATGTATTGATTGCAGAATATTATTTTGTTTTCCATATTTGTTGGCATATTCTTTTTAGGATTTTGATAAACTGAGGGTATGAACAAACTGGCTTTTTGGTGCAGGTTGGTGCAGTCTAAATAGGGTCATTTAAGGTCAAGGGGAAGAGTGGTCTGCCATTTGGTGTGATCCTCACATCCAAATGACATACTGACCTCAAGTGACTCTATTTCTGTTGTTGTGAAGATATCGGCAAACTGAATACTTCCCCTGCTCCTCTATATAGGATCAGGAGAAATGATGTTATTTTTTGTGCCCATGTTAGACCATTGCTGAGGTGCTGAATCACTTAGATTAAGTTTAAAAAATATTTTCTTTACCTTGTGTGTAGTGCCAATTGAGAAACTAAATGCAGCCACAGTTTCAATCAACACTTCAAACAAAGGCAAAGAAAAATGTGATGTAAGTGATCCAGCAATAGGCAAAGAAGCAGAGAAATAATTCAATTTGCCAATATGCAGAAGTGGCTCTATTATTTAGGAGCCTTGACAGATGCAAGGCTCAATTTTGGTCCCATTCCCAGAGATTGCACATGCAGGGCATGAACCAAATTTACTCCCATCAAAGAAGTAGAAACCCCTAACAGAGGGTCAAAAAGGTACAGGTTGGGGCACTCTGGAGACAGAGTGGGTACTCTAGTGATCAGGTTGTGTGATCTACAGATGGCTGCTAAGGATGTCATGGGTTGATCATGTGACTAATGTAGAAGTCTTGCACCAGATGGATAAAGAACAAGAACTATTTAAGACCATTAAGCAAAGAATGCAAGCGTGGTGCCAAAATGGCCACCGCGCTCTTTGCGCCCCCCCATCCAGACTCAGACATCCGGGTGAGTTAGGGGGCGTGGTCACCCCTCTTTAAAAGGGGTGGCCACGAGGCAGCCGAGCTGCCATTTTAGAATGCGACGGAGCGGAGAAGTTGCTCCGCCGTTTTTTCTCTTTGCTTCCCCTCTCTTCTTTAAAAATGGAGTTTACCTTTGCTGATTGATACCGCGGTACTCAAGGCAAAGGGTTGCGAGTTGGATCCCTGGCTAGGGATCATTTAGGAGCAGCTTACTCTCTTCTGCTTGGGAGACATGGCTCCCAAGCGCAAGGCGCCAGCTGCCAAGCCGTGGTCGAGGGGAAGGGCTCTGCCTACCCCCTCTTCATCCAGGGGGCTGCCACCGGGCTGGAGGGCTCGGGCGGCACCCCCGCAATCGGGTGGTGGGGTTGCTATACCCACTGCCACTAATGCGGGCGAACAGGCTTCTGCCTGCCAGCCTGGCCCAGGATTTCAGTCAGGGCCGGCACAGGCTGACCCCTCTGGGATCCCTGCCCCTGTAGGGCCTTTTTCCGGCTTGGGGCAGGGTGGCCCATTTGGGCCCGGTGCGGGTTTCTGCCCCACCATTCCTCCGGCCCCGCATGGGCCGGATTATTGGACATGACCCTATTCGGGCCCGGGATCCCCATTTGGGTTTCCCCTCCAACAATTACACAGTGGGCCATACGGCCCATCCGGCCCACCTTACATGGGTGGCTCGGAGACTGTTGATGCCCTTCTCACATGCATTTCGAAGCTGGAGGCATCAATGGGCATTGCCCCACCACCTTCCGATGGTGGGCTTGCTAATTCTTCAATTCCGGCCCACACGTCGGCCACGACTCTCCAGCGGGCCGCCAACAGGGCTGAGCTGCTTGAGGCCATCAGGCCAGCCCAAGCTGGTGCCTCGCAGCTCCCCGCCTGACCAACATAGCAGGACTTGCTGCTGGGGACCAGTCCGGCATGGCAGGGGTGCAGCGGCACGCAGAGCTCGAGGGCCCAGCCACCACACTCACCTTTTTAGGTATCGAAATTGACACTGTCGCCCAGGCATCCAGGTTACCCGTGGAAAAGGTGACTCGGATCTTGGCTGTGATTCTGGCAATGATTGCCAAGCGTAAGGTGTCTCTTCGAGAGTTACAGGTGCTTCACGGCCACCTCAATTTTTCTTGCAGGGTGGTAACCCCAGTTTGGTGTATGCAAACCAAGACACGGGACACAGCCTCGGGCTGGGTTAACTCAGGTTTATTGCATCGTGGACAGAGGGAACATGAGGTAATGGCGGATCAATAGCTCTTTATATACAGCAGTAATACATTTGAACGTGGTGCCATGGTAGCCCATTGGCTACTGTCTGCGTGACGTCATTACAGGTCACGCCCTTCTTGTCCAGGTGTAGGTAGTGGCGGGAAAACTTCCCGCGCTGTTGCCTTTGATGAGTTCGGACCAAGAGAGCTTGGACGCTCGCTGCTGCCAGCTGGTGGTCATTAGCTCGCGTCCTATTACAGGGCTTATATGATACAGCTGAAGGTTACATTGTTGCTATAGGCAAGGTTACATTGACTCAGATACATTTCAATCCATGTGTATAGTAAAACCATCAGAACACAACATCCCTCCCCCCTAGGACGAGACAAAGTCTCGAGCCCACCTTAACACGCTCCCCCCCCCTTATGAGACAAAGTCTCTCAGCCAAGATGGCTTATTTCGAACACGCTGGGGTCTCGGTGCGGGCTGCCTCTCCCTGGGATTGCTACCTTCTCTTTGTCCCCTGGTCTCCTGTCCTGCAATATGAGAGGGAGACTCGTTAGTGACTTTCCGCGGCTCCGCGGCGCTGTTGGGAGGTGTGCTCTTTCTTAGGGAGGAACCGGGGGCACTGGGGGCTAACGAAAAACCCCTCTTCTCGCTTGGATGGGTGGGGGAACACTCCTGAAAACCCCCCCGGCTCGCCAAATCAAAATCAAAATCACTATCGGGGGCAGCGGTCGCGAACTCCTCTCCCCCTTCCCCGGCCCCTGCTAGAGCTGGCGTATCAAAGGGATATGAGTCGGGGCTGCTTCTGCTTCCTTCCCCCCATGCTTGGGACTGTTGTCCACTGCTGTCTCCCCCTTGGGTTACGCGGGTGGGGGAGAACCCTAACGCTGAATCCTGTTGCTGAGCTCCACTGACTGGCCCAATCACCCGGTGCCTCAGTTGATCTGCGTGCCTCCTCCAGAGGAGGCCGGTGTTCGTCTCGACCCGGTACGACACTGGCCCCGTCTGTTCTACAACCGTCCCTGGTACCCAGGCTGGCCCCGCGCTGGAGTAGTTCCTGCAGTGAACAGGGTCACCGGCAGCGAAACCTTTCGAGACTGCCAACCCCACGTTTTTCCCTTTATCCTCGATTCTCGTTGGGTCTAGCCTGGACAGGAGCGTGGTCAGTTTTCGCCGCATCAAGAGCTCTGCCGGCGAGTAGCCGGATGCCAAAGGGGTCACCCTATACGCTAAGAGGAATTGGCACACTTGGTGATTCAGGTCCCCCGAGCCCATGCGCCGCAGCGCCTCCTTCGTTGTACGCACCAACCGTTCCACTTGGCCATTCGTGGCCGGGTGAAACGGTGCGGACGTGATATGCCGAATGGCGTTTGTTGCCATGAATGCCCCGAACTCAGCGGAGGTGAAACAACTAGCGTTATCGCTGACTAAAGTGTCGGGTAAACCGAACGTGGAAAAGACTCTCCGTAGCCGGCTAATTGTCGTGGCGGAGGACGTGCTTTTTACCGGGATAACCTCCAGCCACTTGGAGAACGCATCCACGACTAGGAGAAACATGGTTCCTCGGAATGGGCCAGCGAAATCTACGTGCACCCTGGACCATGGCCCCCGTGCTGTGTCCCATTCCCTATGTGGAAGACGGGCCGCCTCAGGGCGGGACCCCTGGCAAGCCTCGCAAGTGCCAACCATGTGCTCAATATCCGTGTCCAGCTGCGGCCACCAGAAGTAACTCCGGGCCAGCGCCTTTGAACGAACTATGCCCGGGTGGCTGATGTGCAGCAGTTCGAGCACCCTCGTCCGCAGGGGCGCAGGGACCACCACCCGTTGGCCCCACAGAAGGCACCCCCTCTCTAGGGACAACTCTAGCTTTTTCCTAAAGAACGGGTCGAACTCCGTACTCGGGGACGAACCCGGCCACCCCTTCTGCACCCATGAGCAAACCTTCGCCAGCGTCCTGTCCTTTCCTGTCGCCCTAGCAATGTCGGCTGGCACTATTGGGGGAGCGTCTAAAACCTCAATTAGCAACACCTGGCGGTCCTTTTCTGCTCTCGCCTTTTGGGCGTCCGACAATGGCAAGGGGGATCTCGAAAGCGCATCAGCATGGCAGATCTCCTTTCCGGGCCTGTACTCCAACTCATGTTGGTACGCGTTGAGGAAAATAGCCCATCGCAGCATTCTCGGGGACAGGATCTGCGGCGTGGGCTTGTGCGCCGTGAAAATCCCTAACAGCGGTTTGTGATCGGTCACGATTTTGAACGGGCGGCCATACAAAAAATCGTGAAATTTTTTGGTCCCCGATACGATTGCTAATGCTTCCCTGTCGGTTTGCGCGTAATTCCGCTCCGCTTGGGACAGGGACCTTGAGTAAAATGCTACCGGGGCCTCCCTTCCGTCCTCCAACACGTGGCACAGCACCGCCCCCACCCCCACCGGGGATGCATCACAAACTAGGACCACAGGCCGTTTGGGGTCGAAATGCGTCAGGATTGCCTCAGATGTTAGGAGTTGCTTTAGCTCCTTGAACGCCCTCTCGTGCTCATCACCCCACATCCATGGCTCCTCCTTTTTCAGCAACCGATGGAGCGGTTCGGCCACGGACGCCTTCCGCGGGAGGAATGTATGGTAAAAATTTAGGAGCCCCAGGAAAGATTGCAGCTCGGTCTTGGATGTGGGGCGAGGGGCCTTTTTAATGGCTGCTACCTTGGATTTGGACGGCTTAATCCCCTCGGGTGTGATTCGGAACCCTAAAAACTCGACCTCTGTTTCGAAAAAAACACATTTATCCTTCCTCAATCTCAGCCCCGCTTTCTCGAACACGGTCAGTACCTTGTCCAACCTTTTCGCTAGTTCAGCCTCACTCCCCCCTGTTATCAACACGTCATCAAAATAAGGCAACACCCCCTCCAGGCCCTTTAGGAGGCGTTCCACGAGCGATTGAAAAAGACCGGGTGCCGAGTTCACGCCGAACTGTAACCGCGACACCTGGAACGCTCCCTTATGTGTAACTATCGTTTGTGCCGCGGCCGTGGCGGGGGTCACAGGAAGTTGCTGATAAGCTTGTGCCAAATCGAGCTTAGCGAAACACTTTCCCCCATTTAGCCTGGCCAAAAGGTGGCTTATCACTGGCACCGGGTATGCATTAGGGCGGATCGCCTTGTTAATTGTACACTTATAATCTGCGCAAATGCGCACCTCCCCGTTAGCCTTTAGAGCCGTTACAATTGGAGTTTCCCACTCCGCGGAATCAACAGGAATAAGAATCCCCTGGCCCACCAGCTTGTCCAATTCCGCCTCTATCTTGTCCTTGAGTGCAAACGGCACCCTGCGTGGTTTGAGTCTTATCGGGCGGACCTCCGGGTCTATGTCGAAAGCTACAGGGGGTCCCTTGAACTTTCCGAGTCCTTTCTCAAAAACGGCGGGATGCGCATCGCAAACCGCTTGTATTGGGTCTCCCCCCACGGTATGCACCCCCCCTATGAACAACCCTAAGGGCTGAAACCACTGTGTTCCCAGGAGGCTACAGCTTCCCCCTTTCAGGACAACTAGGGGCAGTTCCGCAGAATGTCTCTTAAAATTGACCCGAAACTTCCCAACCCCCAATACCGGAATGTTGTTTCCCTGTACGTCCCGTAGTGTGGACCTCAACGCTTTAAGCTTTGGCCGCACGTGGGGGTCGATTTTCAGGAACTCTTTCTGGGGAATTATGGAAAAGGAGGACCCCGAGTCAATTTCCATCTTAATAGGGGCCCCTTGTACTAATACCTCAACGAAGTAATGGGACTGTCCCGCGGACACGCTGAACACTGAGGCGTCGTCCTCGCTGCTGTCCGAGACGCGGCCCACGCCGTCCTGCTTCCTCGTGGTCTGGGCGCCATCTTTGGGCCTTGCTGGACGGTCCGGCCTGGCCGCGCGGTCTTGTGATTGCCTCCGGCCCTCTTTCCGCTTTCTGCACGCCTTGGCGATGTGCCCCCGACGGCCGCAGGTGTAACACTCGGCCTTCCTGAACGGGCATCTCGCGCGCTCGTGGGCCGCTCCGCAACCCTCGCAGCGTCGACCGCCCTTCCGGACCTTCTGGACCTCCTCGCCGTCGCTGCCTTCCGTAGACGACTTTGAGGCCCGCCGAGTCGCGTGCACCGACTGTCCGGCCTTCCCGTGCACCGAATTTTCCGCCTTGCCGGCTTTAGGACGCCACTCACGCCACTGATGCATCTCGTCCACTCCGGCATTCGTGGACTCTGCGGCTTCCGCGGCCTCTATGACTTCGGCCAGCGTGGGTGGCGGCTCCTTATTCATCAAGCTGCGCTGCACCTCCTTGTCTTTCAGGCCACATAACACGCCGTCCCTGAGGATCATCTCCAGGATGTCGCCCCATTTACAGGGGGCGGCGGCTATCCTCATGGCGGCCACGAATGCCTCAACCGACTCGTCTGGCGCTTGGACTCGCCTCCAAAACGCGCTCCGAGCGGGAAACATTGCCCTCGAGGGGCAGAACCGCTCTCGCAGCAGCTTCATGATGTCGCTCGCCTTAAAGTCGCTCACCTTCTTCGGAGCGATTATGCCCACCAGCGTCCGCTTGGTTTCCATCCCGAGCATTCTGGTGAGGATGGCCCTCTTCCTCTCCTCGTCGTCTTGTTTGACTCTGAGTTCCACCAGTGCCGCCTGGAAGTCCATCTCAAGCAGCTCCCAGTCCTGCGGTTTGGTGATGTTGAACCCGCTCTGTGCCCTGGCTGTTCCGTGGGGATCCATTAATCCCACCTTCGTCGCCAATTTGGTGTATGCAAACCAAGACACGGGACACAGCCTCGGGCTGGGTTAACTCAGGTTTATTGCATCGTGGACAGAGGGAACATGAGGTAATGGCGGATCAATAGCTCTTTATATACAGCAGTAATACATTTGAACGTGGTGCCATGGTAGCCCATTGGCTACTGTCTGCGTGACGTCATTACAGGTCACGCCCTTCTTGTCCAGGTGTAGGTAGTGGCGGGAAAACTTCCCGCGCTGTTGCCTTTGATGAGTTCGGACCAAGAGAGCTTGGACGCTCGCTGCTGCCAGCTGGTGGTCATTAGCTCGCGTCCTATTACAGGGCTTATATGATACAGCTGAAGGTTACATTGTTGCTATAGGCAAGGTTACATTGACTCAGATACATTTCAATCCATGTGTATAGTAAAACCATCAGAACACAACACCCAGGCAGAGCTTTTGCCAGACGTCTGTGTGACACCATGGCTGGCCTATTAAAACGCGACCACAGGGTGCGGCTGACCAGAGGTTTACGGGCAGACCTTTCGGTTTGGCTCACATTTCTCCAGGATTTTAATAGGGTCTCTTTTTGGAGATCGGACCTTATGGTCAGCCCTCAGTTCCAAGTACAGTCGGATGCCTCCGGCTCTCTGGGTTATGGGATTTATTTTGAGGGGTGGTAGGCCTATGGCCAATGGCCTCACACATGGCAAGGCACGGATCGCCTACGCGATCTTACTTTCCTAGAATTTTTTCCCATCTTGGGAGCACTAATGCTGTGGGGCGACAAGTGGGCCAATTCGGTGGTCCACTTTTGGTGTGACAATGCTGCAGTGGTGCACATTGTTAACGCCCAGACATCCAAATCCCCCAGAGTCATGGCATTTGTTTTGTGATCCCTACGCCTCAATGTGCTGTTCAGGGCCAGACATGTGCCAGGCGTTAATAATTATATTGCTGATGCTTTATCCCGGCTGCAGATCTCCCGGTTCCGTGCCTTGGCTCCAGAAGCAGAGGAATTTCCCTCTCCACTCCTGGCCGAGATTTGGACATTTGGCGAGGAGAGGTGAACCAGGCGATCGGCATGTCTTTGGCACCTCGCACGCGTAAGGCGTATCTACATGCTTTCCTACAATTTAGAACCTTTTGCGGGCAAAGGCAGTTGCCCGAAGCGTGGCCGATACCAGTCGACCAGATTTTACAATACATGGTTTACCTTCATGGTCAGGGGTTGACCCCCCTGTACCATAGCCTCTAGGCTTTCAGCATTGGCATTTATGGCCAAGGCACGGGTCTTCACTGACTGCGTGAATGACTTCCGCATACGACATGTATTGGAAGAGTGGACACGTGAACATGGCCGCCACCCGGACATACGTCACCCCATTTCGCCAGGTGTTCTTAGCCACCTTGCACGAGGCTGGCATAGCTTGTGTTATGATAGGTACGAGGAGGCTCTCTTTCACGCAGCTACCACTGTAGCTTTCTTTGGAGCGCTCCGTATCAGTGAGCTGGTCCCATTGTCAAAAGGGGACGTGTCTCGTAGGGCACTGGAACTCGATGATGTCTATATCACCCAAGAGTGGGCCCAGTTGAGGATACGGTCCTCAAAGGTTGATCAGCATGGCATAGGCAGTGGCGTAAGACTGCAACGATGCTCAATTGATGACATCTGTCCGGTTGGTGCCCTACATGAGTTTTTGGCAGTGCGTGGTAAGCACCCTGGCCCATTTTTCTGCCACCAGGATGGGCTGATATACGCCGGATGGGCAGATGGGGGTCTACGTGTTTTGCATTATATGTACGCCCCCTCAATGCATGAGTACTAGTTATGTCATTAATTCTTTTTCCTTCTTTTACAGACCCTGTGTGTCCACGCACACCGGTGGCAGTATGGCTGGTGGGCCACAGTTACGTGCACTGGGCAGCACAGTATGCTGCAGCGACAGAGTGGGGACCTTTGGTGTATGCAAACCAAGACACAGGACACAGCCTCGGGCTGGGTTAACTCAGGTTTATTGCATCGTGGACAGAGGGAACATGAGGTAATGGCGGATCGATAGCTCTTTATATACAGTAGTAATACATTCGAACGTGGTGCCATGGTAGCCCATTGGCTACTGTCTGCGTGACGTCATTGCGGGTCACGCCCTTCTTGTCCAGGTGTAGGTGGTGGCGGGAAAACTTCCCGCGCTGTTGCCTTTGATGAGTTCGGACCAAGAGAGCTTGGACGCTCGCTGCTGCCAGCTGGTGGTCATTAGCTCGCGTCCTATTACAGGGTTTATATGATACAGCTGAAGGTTACATTGTTGCTATAGGCAAGGTTACATTGGCTCAGATACATTGTAATCCATGTGTAAGGTAAAACCATCAGAACACAACACCCCTCCCCCCTAGGACGAGACAAAGTCTCGAGCCCACACTTAAACACACTCCCCCCCCCTTAGGAGACAAAGTCTCTCAGCCAAGATGGCTTATTTCGAACACGCTGGGGTCTCGATGCGGGCTGCCTCTCCCCGGGTTTGCTACCTTCTCTTTGTCCCCTGGTTTCCTGTCCTGTAATTGGAGAGGGAGACTCGTTAGTGACTTGCCGCGGCTCCGCGGCGTTGTTGGGAGGTGTGCTCTTTCTTAGGGAGGAACCGGGGGCACTGGGGGCTAACGAAAAACCCCTCTTCTCGCTTGGATGGGTGGGGGAACACTCCTGAAAACCCCCCCGGCTCGCAAAATCAAAATCAAAATTACAATCGGGGGCAGCGGTCGCGAACTCCTCTCCCCCTTCCCCGGCCCCTGATAGGACTGGCGTATCAAAAGGATATGAGTCGGGGCCGCTGCTTCTGCCTTCCCCCCTTGCTTGGGACTGTTGTCCACTGCTGTCTCCCCCTTGGGTTAAGCGGGTGGGGGAGAACCCTAACGCTGAATCCTGTTGCTGAGCTCCACTGACTGGCCCCCTCACTCGGTGCCTCAGCTGGTCTGCGTGCCTCCTCCAGAGGAGGCCGGTGTTAGTCTCGACCCGGTACGACACTGGCCCCGTCTGTTCTACAACCGTCCCTGGTACCCAGGCTGGCCCCGCGCTGGAATAGTTCCTGCAGTGAACAGGGTCACCGGCGGCGAAACCTTTCGAGACTGCCAACCCTATGTTTTTCCCTTTATCCTCGACTCTCGTCGGGTCTAGCCTGGACAGGATCGTGGTCAGTTTTCGCCGCATCAAGAGCTCCGCTGGCGAGTAGCCTGACGCTAAGGGGGTTACCCTATACGCTAAGAGGAACTGGCATAGTTGGTGATTCAGGTCCCCCGGGCCCATGCGCCGCAGCGCCTCCTTAGTTGTACGCACCAGCCGTTCCACTTGGCCATTCGTGGCCGGGTGAAATGGTGCGGATGTGACATGCCGAATGGCGTTTGCCTCCATGAATGCTCCGAACTCAGCGGAGGTAAAGCAACTAGCGTTATCGCTGACTAAAGTGTCGGGTAAACCGAATGTGGAAAAGACTCTCCTTAGCTGGCCAATTGTCGTGGCGGAGGACGTGCTCTTTACTGGGATAACCTCCAGCCACTTGGAGAACGCATCCACCACCAGGAGAAACATGGTTCCTCGGAATGGGCCAGCGAAATCCACGTGCACTCTGGACCATGGCCCCCTTGCTGTGTCCCACTCCCTATGCGGGAGACGGGCCGCCTCAGGTCGGGATCCCTGGCATGCCTCGCAAGTGCCGACCATGTGCTCAATGTCCGCGTCCAGCTGTGGCCACCAGAAGTAACTCCGGGCCAGCGCCTTTGAACGAACTATGCCCGGGTGGCTGACGTGCAGCAGTTCGAGCACCCTCGTCCGCAGGGGCGTAGGGACCACCACCCGTTGGCCCCACAAAAGGCACCCCCTCTCTAGGGACAACTCTAGCTTTTTCCTAAAGAATGGGTCGAACTCTGTACTCGGGGACGATGCCGGCCACCCCTTCTGTACCCATGAACTAACTCTCTCCAGCGTTCTGTCCTTGCCTGTCGCCCTAGCAATGTCGGTTGGTACTATTGGGGGTGCGTCTAAAACCTCAATTAGCAACACCTGGCGGTCTCTTTCTGCTCTCGCCTTTTGGTCGTCCGACAAGGGCAAAGGGGATCTCGAAAGTGCATCAGCATGGCTGATCTCCTTTCCGGGCCGGTACTCCAACTCATGTTGGTACGCGTTGAGGAAAATAGCCCATCGCAGCATTCTCGGGGACAGGATCTGCGGCGTGGGCTTGCTTGCCGTGAAAATCCCTAACAGTGGCTTGTGATCGGTCACAATTTTGAACGGGCGGCCATACAAAAAATCGTGAAATTTTTTGGTTCCCGCTACTATCGCTAACGCCTCCCTGTCGGTTTGTGCGTAATTTCGCTCCGCTTGGGACAGGGACCTTGAGTAAAACGCTACCGGGGCCTCCCTTCCGTCCTCCAACACGTGGCAAAGCACCGCCCCCACCCCCACCGGGGATGCATCACAAACTAGGACCACTGGCCGTTTGGGGTCGAAGTGCGTCAGGATTGCCTCAGATGTTAGGAGTTGCTTTAGCTCTTTGAACGCCCTCTCGTGCTCGTCACCCCACATCCATGTCTCCTCCTTTTTAAGTAACCGATGGAGCGGTTCGGCCACGGACGCCTTCCGCGGGAGGAATGTATGGTAAAAATTGAGGAGCCCCAGGAAGGACTGTAGCTCGGTTTTGGATGTGGGGCGAGGGGCCTTTTTAATGGCTGCTACTTTGGATTTAGACGGTTTAATCCCCTCGGGTGTGATCCGGAACCCTAAAAACTCGACCTCGGTTTCGAAAAAGACACATTTGTCCTTCCTCAATCTCAGCCCCGCTTTCTCGAACACGGTCAGTACTTTGTCCAACCTCCTTGCCAGTTCAGCCTCACTCCCCCCTGTTATCAATACGTCATCAAAATAAGGCAACACCCCCTCCAGTCCCTTCAGGAGGCGTTCCACAAGCGACTGAAAAAGGCCGGGTGCCGAGTTCACGCCAAACTGTAACCGCGACACCTGGAACGCTCCTTTATGTGTAACTATCGTTTGTGCCGCGGCCGTGGCGGGGGTCACAGGAAGTTGCTGATAGGCTTGTGCCAAATCGAGTTTGGCGAAACACTTTCCCCCATTCAGCCTGGCCAAAAGGTGGCTGATCACTGGCACCGGGTATGCATTAGGGCGGATCGCCTTGTTAATTGTACACTTATAATCAGCGCAAATTCGCACCTCCCCGTTAGCCTTTAGAGCCGTTACAATTGGAGTTTCCCACTCCGCGGAATCAACAGGAATAAGAATCCCCTGGCCCATCAGTTTGTCCAGTTCCGCCTCTATCTTGTCCTTGAGTGCGAACGGCACCCTGCGCGGTTTGAGTCTTATCGGGCGGACCTCCGGGTCTATGTCGAAAGCTACAGGGGGTCCCTTGAACTTTCCGAGTCCTTCCTTAAAAACGGCGGGATGCGCATCGCAAACCGCTTGTATTGGGTCCCCCCCCACGGTATGCACTCCCCCTATGAACAAACCTAAGGGCTGAAACCACTGTGTCCCTAGGAGGCTACAGCTTCCCCCCTTGAGGACAACTAGGGGCAGTTCCGCAGAATGTCTCTTAAAATTGACCCGAAATTTCCCGACCCCCAACACCGGAATGCTGTTTCCCTGTACGTCTCGTAGCGTGGACCTCAACGCTTTAAGTTTGGGCCGCACGTGGGGGTCGATTTTCAAAAACTCTTTCTGGGGAATTATAGAATAGGAGGACCCCGAGTCAATTTCCATCTTAATAGGGGCCCCTTGTACTAATACCTCAACGAAGTAATGGGACTGTCCCGCGGACACGCTGAACACTGGGGCGTCGTCCTCGCTGTCGTCCGAGACGCGGCCCACGCCATCCTGCTTCCTCGTGGTCTGGGCGCCATCTTTGGGCCTCGCTGGACGGTCCGGTCTGGCCGCACGGTCTTGTGACTGCCTCCGGCCCTCCTTCCGTTTTCTGCATGCCTTGGCGATGTGCCCCCGACGGCCGCAGGTGTAACACTCGGCCTTCCTGAACGGGCATCTCGCGCGCTCATGGGCCGCTCCGCAACCCTCGCAGCGTCGACCACCCTTTCGGACCTTCTGGACCTCCTCGCCGTCGCTGCCTTCCGTAGACGACTTTGAGGCCCGTCGAGTTGCGTGCACCGACTGTCCGGACTTCCCGTGCACCGAATTTTCCGCCTTGCCGGCTCTAGGACGCCACTCACGCCACTGGTGCATCTCGTCCACTCCAGCATTCGTGGACTCTGCGGCTTCCGCGGCCTCTACGACCTCTGCCAGCGTGGGTGGCGGTTCCTTATTCATCAAGCTGCGCTGTACCTCCTTGTCTTTCAGGCCACACAACACGCCGTCCCTGAGGGCCATCTCCAGGATGTCGCCCCATTTACAGGGGGCGGCGGCTATCCTCATGGCGGCCACGAATGCCTCAACCGACTCATCCGGCGCTTGGACTCGCCTCCAAAACGCGCTCCGAGCGGGAAACATTGCCCTCGAGGGGCAGAACCGCTCTCGCAGCAGCTTCATGATGTCGCCCGCCTTAAATTCGCTCACCTTCTTCGGAGCGATTATGCCCACCAGCGTCCGCTTGGTTTCCATCCCGAGCATTCTGGTGAGGATGGCCCTCTTCCTCTCCTCGTCGTCTCCTTTGACTCTGAGTTCCACCAGTGCCGCCTGGAAGTCCATCTCAAGCAGCTCCCAGTCTTGCGGTTTGGTGATGTTGAACCCGCTCTGTGCCCTGGCTGTTCCGTGGGGATCCATGATCCCACCTTCGTCGCCAA
Organism: Bradypodion pumilum; assembly: GCA_035047305.1. Classification (NCBI taxonomy): domain Eukaryota; kingdom Metazoa; phylum Chordata; class Lepidosauria; order Squamata; family Chamaeleonidae; genus Bradypodion; species Bradypodion pumilum. The sequence continues at coordinate 99,873,370 of JAWDJD010000001.1, forward strand.
TTTGGTGTATGCAAACCAAGACACAGGACACAGCCTAGGGCTGGGTTAACTCAGGTTTATTGCATCGTGGACAGAGGGAACATGAGGTAATGGCGGATCGATAGCTCTTTATATACAGTAGTAATACATTCGAACGTGGTGCCATGGTAGCCCATTGGCTACTGTCTGCGTGACGTCATTGCGGGTCACGCCCTTCTTGTCCAGGTGTAGGTGGTGGCGGGAAAACTTCCCGCGCTGTTGCCTTTGATGAGTTCGGACCAAGAGAGCTTGGACGCTCGCTGCTGCCAGCTGGTGGTCATTAGCTCGCGTCCTATTACAGGGTTTATATGATACAGCTGAAGGTTACATTGTTGCTATAGGCAAGGTTACATTGGCTCAGATACATTGTAATCCATGTGTAAGGTAAAACCATCAGAACACAACAGGACCCCATCTCGGGCTACGTGCAGCCGCACGTATGTGATGGTACGGTAAGCGTGGCATGCGATGGCAGGAACTGTTGCCATTCCTGTTTTCCATCAGGGATGCCGGACTGCCTGATGTCCTTATCCTGCACCTCGGCGGCAATGATCTCGCACAGGTCGCTGGCCTTTTTTTAAAAATTGCCGGTTTGCAGCGACCTAGTCTATTTACATCACTTATGGCTGTGCACGCGGCTGCTATGGCCGGACATCGTGCCGCGACAGTCTTAAAAGGGAGGCATTGACCTCCATGCTCTCAACCGTGCTCACCGGTCGGTGAACAGGACTGTTGCCCGGTTCCTTGTGGACAATGGCTCTGGGACGGCCATTCGACATCCTAGGATAGGCTTGCAGGATTTTGATCTCTATGCAGGAGATGGGGTCCACTTGTCAGCCAGAGGTATGGACCTCTTTCTTGAGGATGTGCAAGCAGGCCTGGTGACCGAGCTGATGGTCTGGGGGGGGGGGCGGTGAGTCATCATGGACGCCTCCCCGTGTGGCGGGTAGCACTGGTAAGGTAAAGATTTATGACCCATAGGTATCCGGCAGGTTCGCAATTGACTGGCCAACACGTAGACAGGTACAGGGGAAATAGGTTTGGCTGGTCAAGGGTGAACCAGGCAAGGGGTGATGTCAGGAGCTTCACAGCCTGTATCACCTTGATATTTCAACGGATACACGTTATAGGGTGGGGTCAGTAGATAGTTTATTGACTCCGGTCAACAATTTGTTTGTGTCAACAAACAAATTGATACAAATAGATACATGTAGCCAATTGCCATTGGCATTTTGGGAGGAACCTTACCAGTGTTACTGCGGCCTGCTTGTCTTAAAGAATTACAATTGGATGCTACACCAATTGAAAGTGATAATTCGGACTAGGGCATTGTTCAATAAAAGTGACCCGATGCCTTTAATCCAATACCGGTGTCTGAGTCTTTCTTTGGGGGGGGGTGCCTGCAATGCAAGCATGGCGCCAAAATGGCTGCCACGCTCTTTGCGCCCCCCCGGACTCAGACATCCGGGTGAGTTAGGGGGCGTGGCCACCCCTCTTTAAAAGGGGTGGCCATGAGGCAGCCGAGCTGCCATTTTAGAATGCGACGGAGTGGAGAAGTTTTTCCCTCCACCCCCTCCCTAGTGGACAGTGTGATTTTCTGGTCGCTTCGGGGCCGGGTGGGAATTTTTGCTTGAACCTACAATTGGCTCTCTGGTTCTTGGCTTTTTCACCCATCCCACACTGTCGCTAGTGTTTGAGATACGGGGTAAGTTGACTTTGGTCACTTTTGGCGGGTAGCACTTGTAAGGTAAAGATTTATGACCCATAGGTATCCGGCAGGTTCGCAATTGACTGGGCAACACGTAGACAGGCACAGGGGAAATAGATTTGGCCGGTCAAGGGCGAACCAGGCAAGGGGTGATGTCAGGAGCTTCACAGCCTGCATCACCTTGATATTTCAACGGATACACCTCATAGGGTGGGGTCAGTAGATAGTTTATTGACTCCGGTCAACAATTTGTTTGTGTCAACAAACAAATTGATACAAATAGATACATGTAGCCAATTGCCATTGGCATTTTGGGAGGAACCTTACCAGTGTTACTGCGGCCTGCTTGCCTTAAAGAATTACAATTGGATGATACACCAATTGAAAGTGATAATTCGGACTAGGGCATTATTCAATAAAAGTGGCCCGATGCCTTTAATCCAATACCGGTGTCTGAGTCTTTCTTTGGGGGGTGCGCCTTGGCCGTATCATGAGGAACAACATAATGTATAGACTACTCCAAATCGATCTGCAAGGAAAGATCCCTGGGAAGAGAGGCTCTGAATGTAGACGGACTCCATGGCTGAAGAACCTGAGAGACTGGTGTGGCATGTCCTCAGAAGAACTGTTCCGAGAAGTTAAGAACAGGAAGACTATTGCCAGAACGGATATGGCACCTGAAAAAGAAGATGATCTCTTTAAAAAAGAACCAATCCACACCAAACAGTAGGACCAATACCTGTTTGATTGAGCTGCCTGGATAGCTTGGAATAATTCTTTTGATATTGTATGAACTCCTGGTTAATTATATACTGTATTCCAAATGCTATGAGAACAGCCTTCCTTTCACTTTTTAAAATTGCATTTGACTTATCACAGAGTTCACACAGGATATGTTGCCTTCTGGATTGATTTTAAAAAACAAATAAACCACCAGCTGACTGAAGCATATTTTGAACTGATTTTTGGGTCTAATGTTGATTGCTCTGCCATTTGAGCTCTTTTACTATCACAGTTTTGTGTTTTACAAAGTTGCTATTTTATCAACAGGTTGGTGAGCAACAAGCTCCTTTAAACCAACAACTGCAATAATGACTTAATTTAATGCATAGTCTCATCCATGTTGTTATTGTCAAGACCTTGGTTTTATGTGTCATGCAGACCATAAACTACTTTTAGCAGGCTTGAAGACTGAGACAGAAGCAAAATGCTTTGAATTCTCCATACTAAGACCTTCCTCTCTTGGGGGCGCTAGTGAGTTATTGCAGCTTGTGGATTTCCCACGCCCGTTGGGCATGGAATGGCCCTGGCAGAGGCCACTACGGTAGAGAAAACTCCTGGCTCGTGGCATCTGCGGGCAGAGAAATTAAGGGGGGTGGATAAATGATAGGGTTTGATTCACCCAACTCCTGACCTGACCAGCGGTTCTGCTGAAAGAGCAAATACCTAACCCAGTTACCCATTAGAGTAATCACTCATCTCCGTGTCTCAGTGTAATCTCAGGCACAAACAGATGCCATGTTTACCCCTGCCTGATCCCTGAACAATGGAGACTCCGAGGTCCATGTTTGCCCCAGTTAATTAACTTCCCCAAAGAGATTACCAATTAACTTGAGTACACAGGTGATGTAATTTCCGTCAGGTGACAGTCTTGCCACCGTTGCGCTTTTCCTTCTATATATGTTGCAGCCTTTTCTCAATAAAGTACTGATCATATCCTCCTCCATACTGCCTCGTATCGTTCCTTGATCAGTCTCCTCCGGGACGTACGGCCATCAGCGGCCCCGATTCCTACATCTGGTGACCCCGACGTGATCTACTCGTGAGTAAGAGCGGTCTTCCTCAGAGTAGCGATCACACGGTCCGGTTCTGCGCTTGAACCGTGTCCGAATCGTCCCGGAGGACAGCGCGGCACTCCGTCCGGCAGCCAGCCGAGCGGAGGGACGGCCTGCAGTGAGGCAGTCCAAAGAGGCTTTCCTACAGCTTACTCCCGGCTTTCGCGGCGGTTTGCGCCAAAGGGAAACGCGCGTTCTGCTCAGGGCAGCTGTGAGCCCCTGACAGCGCAGTGGCCACCGAGGGCCCATGGCCGCAGTCCACGCTCCGAGCTCTACCCAGAAAGCGACGTCGCCAGAACCTGTTGCCTGCCAAAGACGCGTCGACTCGTCCCGAGGAGGAATCTTCCGTGGACCCAATCGCAGGTAATATGGGGACCTGTCCTCAGCGACAGCGTCCATCTGCTAGCCAAAGAACCCATGAGGAGGGGTTCATCATCCTGGCCAGGGTATTTAATTTGCGTTTTCACAGCGGGGAGCTAGCGAGACTTTTGGTGTACCTAGGGGAACACTGCCTGCTTTACCCAGAAGTAGGTACGTTAACCCTCGAGCTCTGGGATCAGATAGGAGACTGCATTCAGCAACCCCCGAAAGCTCCAGGAGGCGTAATTCGCACATGGAGAAAGTGTAGGAAGTGTAGAGCCAGTCCGGATAGAGGCCAAAGAACCCCCAAGTCTTCCAGAAGCGCCAGCCAATCCAACGGCGCCTACAGCGCTCTATCCGTCACTCCAATTTAGGCAGGGTAGTGTAGGGAGCTTTCCCCCGGCGACAGCTGCAGACGTCACCGGTGGAATGCAAGGAATGAGGAGCGCAGGCGCTTCTCTGACAGTTCCAGGTTCCCGAGTTACCAAGAGTCCACTTCAGCGTACCATTGAAGAGGAGATTAGGAAGGGGGAATTGCCAGCAGAAGAGCTAGCTGAGCTTAGTCAGATATGTCCCATCCGCATGGAAATAGACGCGCTCACAGGCGCCCAACAGATAATTTATTCCCCAGTTCCGTATAAGCTTCTCATGGCCATACGGAAAGCCATCTCAGAAACAGGGCTCCAAAGTCGCTTTACAAGGGGCACGCTTCAGCAAGTGTGCGAGAACACCATGTTCATTCCTCATGACTGGAAAGCCGTCATGCGGATGATGCTCAACCCTAGCCAGTACTTAATTTGGGACAGCGAGTTTCGCCTAGAGGCGCAGACGAGGGCTGCCAGGATGGGAGGCGCAGTACTTCCTGACCAGTTGTATAGTTCAGATGCCTTCGAGCCCATCGACGCCCAGATCAACTTGCCTCTAGCCACTCTCCAGATGTCGGCCGAGGCCGCCTTTAGGGCATTTTTCAAAGTCCCAGCAACTGGCAAAGCGGCTAAAAATTACACCGCTATCAAGCAAGGAGGCCAAGAGCCCTATATGGACTTCATCAATCGCCTGGAAGAAGCAATTAGCAGGCAGATTGATAATGAGCAAGCCCAGCAAGAGCTCATGATGAAGTTAGCCAAGGACAATGCCAATCTAGACTGCCGTAAAATCCTGCAGTCACTAGGCAATCATCCCGACTTGACACTTACGGACATGATTAGAGCTTGCGCCGACGTTGGCACTGAATCCTACAAGATGGGATTGCTAGCGGCAGCGGTGCAAGGGGGCAAGAGACCAAAAGGAAAGACCCAAGGAGCATGTCACAGTTGTGGCAAGATTGGTCACTTCGCTAGGGAGTGCCGATCCAAGGGAGGCGGGCAAAGGTCCGGCCGTCCCAAGGCTCCGAAAACCCAGTGTCCGAAATGTCAAAGAGGCTACCATTGGGCCCGAGACTGTCCGAATTCGGGAAACCGGAACGCGGGCATGTCTCTGGCCCCGGTCCAAACAGAGGCTTCCCTCAGCTCACCAGAGCTAGACTAGATCCCAGTCCCACTCCAGGCATCACGAGGGCACAGGCCAGCCCCCAGGGTAGTACAGGGTTAGACTTGACTTGTCAGGCGGACGTTACATGCGACCTGCCAGGCACGGTCTATCTGGTGGACTCCCAGTACATGGGTCCACTGACCAAGGGCTTTATAGGTTTAGTTTTGCCCCGTAGTGTAGCTGGAGCACGCAGAATTTTCATAATTCCAGGAGTCGTTGACTCGAATTTTTCAGGCATTCTCCAGGTTCAGTTGTGGACGCACCTGCCCCAGACAATTCACAAAGGAGACACCTTAGCGCAACTGATCATGGTTCCTTGTCACTCGCCAGCAGATAGCCAGGGAAGGCTCAGTGACAGCTCCGAGTCCCGGTCAGAGGACCGCTCGAGCGCCAGGGAGGCAGTACAAGGATACCAGGTCTTAGCGACAGTGGAGACCAACATTGAGTGGAAACAGCGCCCGGTTATCGAGGTATTTCTGAATAATAGAATATTCTCAGGCTTATTAGATACCGGAGCAGATGTGAGCGTGATAAGCAGGGGCCAGTGGCCAAGGGAGTGGGCCATTGAGCCGGTCTCCGATGTGTGGGGGGTAGGCGGCATTCAGGAAGCATTTAGAAGCCGAGAGTGGGTAACAGTCACGATCCCAAAGGCCGACGGCACGGCGGTAATTCGGCCGCACATCCTTGACGTGGACATCAACCTTTGGGGGCGAGACATTTTGCAGCAGTACGGTGCTACGCTTACCTTTGGGTAATGGCGTTGCCACTTAAGTGGCTCACCGACACGCCGGTCTGGGTAGAGCAATGGCCGGTAGTGGGGGAGAAATTAGTCGCCCTTAAGCAGCTAGTTAAAGAACAGCTAGACGCAGGACACATAGAGCAGTCCACGAGTCCATGGAATTCGCCAATTTTTGTGATTGAGAAGAAGTCGGGGAAGTGGCGACTCCTCCACGATCTCAGAGAGATCAATAAATGCATACAGCCAATGGGTCCGCTCCAATGCGGCATCCCGAATCCGAACATGATTCCCGAGGGGTGGGAGATTCTAGTCGTAGATCTCAAGGATTGTTTTTATACAATCCCCTTAGACCCCCGGGACCGGGAAAGGTTCGCCTTTACGGTGCCAGTTGTGAACCACAGTGAGCCTACGCAGCATTACGCGTGGAAATTTTTGCCACAGGGCATGCTCAATTCACCCACCCTGTGCCAAATTTATGTTCACAACGCACTGGCAAAGTTCCGAAGCCTTTACCCTAAAGCCATAGTTTGCCATTTCATGGATGACATCTTGGTCGCGATGCCGCAACTCGGCAGCGAAATGTTTTCTGACCCCCAGGCCAGCCTGGGGGACAAAGGTTTACTTATTGCCCCAGAGAAAGTGCAGAGAACCGAGCCCTTCTCATACTTGGGTCATCGGCTTCTCCGCTCTTTCGCAGCACCGGTTTTGCCTCAGATCAATTTACAGGACTCAGTCACCTTGGTAGAATTGCAGCAGGTTTTAGGGAATATTAATTGGGCCAGACCGTATTTTCGTTTGGATACAGATCTTTTGAAACCGCTCTTCTCGCTGCTAACCTTAGGTAAGCAGCCGGCAGACCGGATACAGGTCTCTCGAGAAGCGCGCTTAGCTATCGAGAAAGTGAACCAAGTTCTCAGCCAGAGATGGGTAGATAGGATCACCCCAGGGCCATATGCTCCGATCTTGAATTTGTACATCGTACGGTCAGGATCCATGTTCACCGGAGCGCTCAGCGTAGATGCCGAGAAGGGGGCGAGCATCGTGGAATGGGTGTACCTTCCGAACACCTCTCCATGAAACATCGTTCCTCCCCAAGAGCTGGTCTCCGCGGTGGTTTACCGCGGAAGGCTGAGAGCTAGGGACATTTCTGGGCACGATTTAGCCAAGATCGTAGTCCCGTTCACCAAGGAACAAATCCAGCAGTTAATGCAGCTCGGTGACTCACTTCCGATAGCTTTGGAAGGATTCACCGGATGCTTGGCATACCACTTGCCAAAGGACCCCAGACTTGTCTCACTTCAGACGCAGACAGTTAGCTTGTTCGAATTGCTCTCGCTGGTTCCACTTCAGGGAGCCAGGACAGTCTTTATGGATGGTGGTCGCACGTATGGTGTCTTGACCTGGCAGGAGGGCCAAGCTTGGCGCACGCTGCTAACTCTTCCACAGAAGTCTGCGCAGCGGGCAGAGTTGGCGGCGGTGAACCTTGCCTTGCGCACCTTCGCCAAAGAGCGCCTAAACATCATTACTGATAGCCAGTACGTCAGGAACTTGCTTCACAGTCTACCGGGAGCATACATCACTCCCGCGATAGACAAGAATTTGCTTAGCCTGTTTCTTACTGCTCAATTTCACTTGCGAAACCGCACGGAGCCGCTCTATATCGCCCACATCCGAAGTCACCAAGACCTACCGGGTCCGATTTCCGCGGGCAATAGCAGAGCGGATGCGGCGGCAAGGGAAATTCAGCAACGTTCAGTTTTGGGTGTTTTTACTACGCCAATTCAGAGTCATGCTTTTTTTCACCAAAATGCCAAAGCACTCGCCAGGCAGTTCAATTTGCCACTTTCTCAAGCCCAAGGTATAGTTCGCTCTTGCCAGCATTGTGCAGGGGCGCCGGGGGGGGCCCTCGTGGGGGGTCAACCCACGAGGGACAGAGGCTAATCAGGTGTGGCAGATGGACGTCACGCTTGTCCCGCAGTTTGGCAGATGGCAGTACATGCACGTCTGCATAGATACTTTTTCCCAGTTCGTTTGGGCCACGGCGCAGAAAGGGGAGACTGCTTCCCACGTGGAGCAGCACCTCCTTTCCTGCATCACGGCAATGGGCAAGCCACGGCACGTTAAAACCGATAACGCCCCGTCCTACAGTTCTAGGCAGCTGGCCACCTTCATGGCCACTTGGGATATTCAGCATACTTTTGGCGTTCCTTACAATCCGCAGGGGCAAGCGATTGTGGAACGGGTCAATCGGACGCTCAAGTCCTATATTGACAAACAAACAGAAAGGGGGGAGCCACCGGCCCTCCCCAAGTCACAGGGCCAGGCACAGCATTGTCTGAATAAGGTATTGTTCACTTACAACCACCTTAATGTTTTTTCGGATTGTACGCCGCAGGAGAAGCACTTCCGCCGTTCGGAAGCTCTCCCGCGACCGATGGTCCGATACCGAGTGCCACCGGACCCTTCCTGGAGGGGCCCGGCGCCGCTCATAACCTGGGGGAGAGGGTATGCTGCAGTTATGTCTCCTACAGGTGTCGTTTGGATTCCAGCACGGTGTGTCAAGCCTCACTTGGAACCACATGGCGTGGACCCAGACCGACCAGAGTCCGATCCCGGAGATGGAGGACCTCACCCTGACCGAGAGGACCCGTCGGAAGAGGCGGACATGGATGACGGCGCCGAAGGTCACCTGGGGGATGATCAAGGCGCTTTGCAATGAGGCCCAGGACGCCCTCCGACGCGAGGAGAAGGAGCCGACACCGGAGAATTTCTTGGCTGCAGTTTTTGCCCAGATTAATGCCAACTCCGTGGCAGTTCTCATCGTCCTGACCCTTTCCCTGCTTGTGGGGGGAGGCGTTCAGGCCGCCTCGCTTGGGGCCAGCGGTTTGATACCAGACGGAGACCTTTCCGCCCGGATGCATTACAACTTGTGGGAAAGGTTGGCGGGCCTCGTCAACCAGTCCGATTTTTGCCTGAAGCAGGACGCAGGTTCTGCCTCAATTCTGAGCACCTGTCTCATCCCAGTGTGCCACACTCTAGATGCGCACGCCAGGGATGGCGACTGGTTGCTGAAGAAGATTTTCGGACCGCACCTCCCTCCGAGTTTTGAAGCTTACGCTCGCTGGGGGGGATTGCGGTTCACCATGACTTTGCCGGCTGACGCAGCTACTCTTCACACCCCGCGAGTGGCGGCCAGCCCGAACTCTACTTGTGCTCGAATAGTCGGCTGCGCTGCAGTCGGCCGAACTCAGTGCCGCTGCTTCGATACCGGCAGCAGCAACTGGACTTGTGATAAACCAGAGACGCTTGGTTCTATGTATGCTCATGTTACATTACCATCTGGTTGGTTCTTCACATGTAATCAGTATACTTTTAACTACATTCCCACCAATGTATCAGACTCCACATGTTGCCTTAGTCGGTTGACACTGTTGCTCCCCACTAAGGATATGGTTACCCCAAGCACAAATGTTCCCAATGTTTCAAATGCCTTAGATGTTCCCGCACCAGTAAGGCACACTCGCACGACCCAGTTAGACAGCTCATGTGATAGCAGCTTTAGAGTCCTAAGTCCAGCCGAGTATGTCTCATTGTCAGTCAGCATAGTTGGCGTGCCAGCCTTAGCCGTCGGCAACGCTCGGAGGATCGGTCGTTTGGCTTGCGGATTAGCCAAAGCCATCAACCATACCTCCACAGCGATAGCGCTGCTCAACCGAGAGCAGGCAGAGCTTCGCCATGCCATTCTCGACAATCGAGCGGCTATCGACTACCTCTTATTGCTCCATAATTTGGGTTGCGAATCCCTCCATGGTATGTGTTGCTTCAACCTTACCAATAATTCCCGTAGAATACAGAACCAGCTCACAGATCTCCACACCATAGTGAAGGGTATTAGAGAAGGTTCCGCATGGGAGACCTGGTGGAGTTCATTGTGGAGCTGGATGTGGTCGTGGATTCCGTGGGGGTGGCTCCAGACGGTACTCAAGGTGGTAGTGGGGGTGATCATACTAGGCATAGTGTTATGCTGCTTTGCGCGATGTATTCCCTCACTGATCTCGAAGTGCCGCCCCGAGAAGGAACCCCGAAACGTCATTCCCGCTCAACAGCTGATGCCGCTCCTACGCAAAGTCGCCGGTCAGGTCCTTAAATGAAAATTAAAGGGGAGATGTGGATTTCCCACGCCCGTTGGGCATGGAATGGCCCTGGCAGAGGCCACTACGGTAGAGAAAACTCCTGGCTCGTGGCATCTGCGGGCAGAGAAATTAAGGGGGGTGGATTTATGATAGGGTTTGATTCACCCAACTCCTGACCTGACCAGCGGTTCTGCTGAAAGAGCAAATACCTAACCCAGTTACCCATTAGAGTAATCACTCATCTCCGTGTCTCAGTGTAATCTCAGGCACAAACAGATGCCATGTTTACCCCTGCCTGATCCCTGAACAATGGAGACTCCGAGGTCCATGTTTGCCCCAGTTAATTAACTTCCCCAAAGAGATTCCCAATTAACTTGAGTACACAGGTGATGTAATTTCTGTCAGGTGACAGTCTTGCCACCGTTGCGCTTTTCCTTCTATATATGTTGCAGCCTTTTCTCAATAAAGTACTGATCATATCCTCCTCCATACTGCCTCGTATCGTTCCTTGATCAGTCTCCTCCGGGACCTACGGCCATCAGCGGCCCCGATTCCTACAGCAGCTTACTAGATAATAACAAAATATCCTTCACAAATCATCCCTTAGATCAGGGGTGCCCAAACCTTTTGGGCCACGGGCCAGTCACATGGTTCAGGGAGCATGTCACTATGGCCTAGGGGCTGCATCCAGCCCCCAATGCCAATTCATCCAACCTGCAATGCCCTCATCGCTCCTGGAAGCGGAAGTAAAATGTGCCTGTATGGACGTGTTTTACTTCTGCTTCTGGGAGTAATGAGGGCTTTGTGGCCCGGGGGGCCGGATGCGACCCTTGGGCAATAGTTTGGGCACCCCTGCCTTAGATGATAAGCTAGCTCATCCACAATAAGACATATTTATTTCTTTTCTAATGGCACTTTGATTGGATTTTGTATATGTGATTGTTATTAAACTGCTGTAAGGCAGCCCCAAAATGTCTGCTACTACTCTAGCCTGGTTATAGGCTGCTTATCACCAGAAGGGACTTGAACACCAAAGGGGGTGGTAGGAGGATATTACTTCATCCCCCATTCCTCTCAATTTGGGTATGAGATGCCAGCGTGGCTGTAATAAAGAAATAAGTGATTTATAACCAAAACAGAGCCTTAAAGGTCTGCAAGAAACTGGAGAGTTTATTTGCTGAGTTACTATGCAAATTTGACAATTAAATCTTAACTCATCTCCTGAGGGAATGATGGGGAATTACAAAGGGAAGGAAATTTGACATGATTAAAAAGAGGCAAAAGAAAATACAAGGATAGGAGGCAGTTGATCATTCCTGCTCTGCACAGTGAGTATCGTAGCCGTCAGTGGAAATTACTTTAGAGACTTCCAGGTAGAAAATTGAAGAAAAAGGATTTTTTTAAAAAAATACTACCTGGTAATATTGTAAAAACAACCACACCATAAATCAGCTTTTGTGTCTGTTTGCTGAACTGAATTAATGATGACATCTTCAAGCCTTCCCAGAACTCTTGTGTGTGTGTTTTTTTTTACATACAACCTTACAAGATAGCCTAGCGTTCAATGGAGGGAGGGGGAGGGGGGAACCCAGGCTTTTGGTTAGCCTAAGCTAAACTTTCTAAAAATTATATTCTACCTTCTTTATTTGCTCATTCTGCTGCCTACACTTTCCTTGCTTGAACAAGAAGCTTGTGTTTTGACAGCATGTCTCCTGGGCTTCCCTGCTGAAAAGGCCAGAGCTTGCAGTGCACTCGCATTTGCTGCTCTTAAACATGAGATGAACGGTTCTACCTTTCCTGCATTGCATGTAAATCAAGGTGTTGCAGTGCTGCCTACTTTTCTGACCAAAGATATCTCTTATGGTAAACACCTGTACATGGAAGCGCTTGACAGTGTGACTCTGGCTGAACCAATGTCCTCAATACCGCTGGTACTCCACTAGTTGCTTGCGGTAAACCCTGCCGAATCACACCTTGACAGGTTTAGGTCCATAGGATCATTCTGTGCCAAGCATTCAATAAAGTTCAGGACTTAAGCTTCTCCCTTATGTTCATACCCGGTGCATTGTAACTTGGTTGTTTCTATAGCAGGGCTTCGTAGTTTGGCAGCCTCAAGGGGCCACCTTTTTACCTCAGCACCTGCAACACAACTCACCAGACCAGAATATGACCAAAAATTAGAAAATGTCAGACCCAGAGGTATCCATAGAGCAATTGTGATGTTGAGATGTTGAGATGTTAGTTGTTTTTATCTGGGATGCCTTTTATCTGAATGTTTTACAGAGGCTCTCTAGGGTGCTGAGACTGAATTAGGAACAGAGTTCAGCATCTGTTAAGTTCAAACTAAAACCAGAAATGAATACATTGCCCCTTTGAAATTGGAGTTATCAACTTTCTCTAACATAAAGCCCCTGGTACCAAAAATGGAAAAGACACATTTTCTCCATTTTAATGTGTGTGTATGTGGGGGGGATGGGAGAGGGGATGAGGAAGCTTTGGGGCATTCTGGAGGAGGTTACAGAGGCTGACTGGGGTCTACAAGAATGTCATTGAGGCTGCACTTTGCCTCCTAGTTTTCTAGAAAGCAAATCTCTGTATTTTTAAAGAAGCCTTCACTTATAAATGTTATTTTGGGACTCCTGCTTAATTATTATTCTCTACCTACTCCCCTGCCTCCAGACTGTGATAACATTTACCTTCAAACAAATATCGTGTAGCACTTATGCCCTTTCCACATAGTACAACTATTCATCCCATATTCTCGATCACTAAACTCTGAACTATTCAAAGGAGCCCTTGGATGATAGCAATGCCATGCTGATGGAAGAGAGTCCACTGTACCTGATTTCCCCAAATCCTCCTTGCTTTGATGGCTGCCAGATCCCACTGAAAATGTTACCCAGAGGGTTGGAGAATTTTCCTGAAAGAGGTATGTTATGGTGTAGGGATATAAGAGGAGGATCCTTGCACGTTAAATGGAGGGTCCACCTGCCAGTGGGAACTCCATTTATCAGAGGTGCCCCACTGCTGCTGCCTCATTTGTGCCCGGGGGTGTTTCCCTGCGCCTACCCGGTCAGGCACGGTCTGTCTCCCCTGTCCCTGTGTCCTTTGTTGCTGCCTCACTCGGCCGACACTCGAATGGTGGTGAGGCTGTTGGGCATAGGCGAAGTCGTGCACATGTGTCGCAGTGAACAGCACCTCAAGTGGCATTTCGGCAAAGGGGGGAGTGAGATTTCAAACTGCCGTCACTGTTGTGCTTGTTGTGGCCAGAAAGGCAAGCCCTCGCGCTCGGGTCCTGTGGCCTCTGGCATCATGGCCTGTCCTCTTCCTCTCGCCACAGCCGCTGTTTCGTTCAGCCATGGCGGCGCCTCTCCCACCGGTGTCAATGTCGCATCTGCTGTCATCCTGAGCCCTGCTGCGGGTGACAATCAAACAGTGGTTATTCTGTTTGGCGTGCATGGATGTATGCGCGTGCGACACTTCAAATACCCCCTTGAACGGCTGTTCTGTTGCTGTTGGCACGCGCACTGTTGCACATGTGCATTACCACCTTCCCTTGTTGATCTTCCCGTTGGGTGGGGGTGCCCCCTGGGACCCTTGTTGGAGGGCAAGAACCCCAAAATGTGCTGTTGGACCACCGCCACGGCCATCTCGAATGCTCAAGGTAGGTGTGTGTGAAGTTTCAGCGCAATTGGTGTAGGGGTGTGGATTTGTATAAAGAACATACAAGATGACACATTTGTTTTATATAGATAGATATATCCACTATGTGCACTTATATATAGACATTTTTATTCTTATTTTATAACTGTAACTATAACTTTTATACTGTTTTATGTACTGTTTTATTCTTTTTAAACTAGATACCTGTCCCAAATGTACCATAAATTTTAAAACTGATTTTATTCTATTTTGTTTTAATTCAAACAAATGTGTTTGTGGGGGTGCATTTTGACAGTATTTCATGCACTTAAACCCTTTTTACTTCACTGGTCATCGACTGCAATAAAGTTTGATTGATTGATTGATTGATTGATTGATTGATTGACTTCCCATCTTTGCTTAATGTTGGGTTTGACTGAGAGTTCTGCAGAACTCAAAGGCTTGCTAATTATTTATTTGGTGTCTTAACTGGTCCCAGTATTGCCCAGTATTGTGTATTTTAGAATTCTCCTTTCTACTAACAGAGACATTATATAGTAACAGACATGAGTAGGTGATATGAGTATCTAGTGCAATTGCCCATCCTTTCTTATATCATTAAAGTTATCAGGAAGGTGATGCAAGTATGTTATTTTAAAAATTTCCCAGCCAAAATAGCATCATAATAGTGAATACTTTTTTGTGAGCAGATGCATTAGCGAAAAATACTACTCATGATCCATAACTGACCTCTGTGTTTCCATCCATTTATGTGTCTGATAAACATATTTTCCTTGAATATATTGTCTCAGATCTACTTGGTAAGCTGAAAACCTAACATTGCATGATTTCACCAAGAGCCCAACTTTAGTTTGAAAGTCAAACAGCATTGTTGAGCTTTGATTACCTTTTCAAATCACTTGGTGTTTTTTTACCATGGGCACTAGCACTGTGTAACGTGAGGAAAAACAAGAGTAGCTTGCTATGTGCAGAACACAGGTTTGGGTGAACTGACCCAAAGAACAATGGTGGCCAACACACAAGAAAAGTATTTTTCTTCCAGAAGTGGGGTGGAAGAATAAACAATGAATAACAGTAGAAAGGGAGAATAGGCAGAAGTCCTTGAATGGAAATGTTTTCATAGCCAAGAGAAACCTTCTTCTTTAAATAGCACCATTAACAATGGAAATGTTGATACAATCTTAATCTTGGCAGGATGAGTATCACTTGATTTAATCAATTGAGGCAGCATTAGCCATATAATAAGCATCAATAGAGAGATCTTAGAGAACATAATCACACCAACGTCTAGGAAAACTGCGCAGACACCAAGTGTAGGCAACAGATATGCTTCTGATGTTTTGAAACAGGTATTTCAGACAATGGATTGTTTATGCCATCATCAACAAGTTAACATATACAAGATCAAAGGTGGCCAACACACAAGAAAATTTTGCTCCTCCTGATATATTTGGACTACATATCCCATTATCTTATATTACTAATAAGCTATTGGCTACGGTTGTTTCCAAGTGGATATTGTAGAGGAAAACATCTGGAGGGATACACTTGCTCATCTTGTTCTAGATCATTGAGATAGAATTCATCCTATGGACCAGGAGTGTCCAACCTATAGCCTATGGGCCGGATCTGGCCCATGGACCATAGTTTGGGCACCCCTGGCTTTAAGCAGATAAAATGGCAGCTTGAAATCTATCTCCTCCCTCATCCTGTTGCAAAACAGATTGCAAGGTGCGTTTTACTTCCACCTCTGATGGGAGGAACCATGTGACTGGCCCACTGAACCATGTGACTGGCCTGTGGCCTGAAAAAAATTGGGCACCCCGGCTATGGACAATTGCCTAGAATTATGAGAAATTGCCCTGAGATGAGGATTTCCTTCCAAAATCAAAGGCATCAACTAACCCCTAAGAGAAAGAGGCTGTTAGAACATAGAACATGTTATTCAAGTAATAATAATAAAAAATAACAGGTTATTTAAAGCAGTCTTTTCAAGACTACTAATCAGATTTTTTTTAAGGAGATTAAATTACCTGAAGCCTGTGTGAATTGCAGTTGGGCTTTTAACAGCAGCCATCTGCAACACAGTATAATGTTGGCATACTCTGAGAAATATAGAAAGTCTCCAAAAACTCTTATTGGGAGTACACTTATTTTTGGGAATACACATCACAGTATTTTACTAAAGGAATTTTCACATTTAGGACCATTGCATTTAATGTCACCATATTTGTACAGTGACTGAGTTGGTTGATGACAGTACTTAGAAATGTTACTCTCAGGGACATTTCACTATCTGCAACACTCATTCCATAGTATATCTGATTGGATGTCCCTGTGACAAACTTTATATATGGAACAACATCCAGGAGTCTTAAGATACTTTCAGGAAAACATAGGTCTAGGTCAGGGGTGCCCAAATTTTTTGGGCTGCGGGCCGGTCATGTGGTTCAGTGGACTGGTCACATGGTTCAGCAGGCCAGTCACGTGGTTCCTCCCACCAGAAGTGGAAGTAAAATGCACCTTGCAATCTGTTTTGCAACATATATGTTTTGCAACAGGATGAGATAGATTTTAGGCTGCCATTTTCTCTGCTTAGACCAGGGATGCCCAAACTACAGCCCATGGGCTGGATCTGGCCCCCAATGACAATTCATCTGGCCCAGCCCACCCTCATCACTCCTGGAAGCAGAAGTAAAATGCACCAGTAAGGGCATGTTTTACTTCTGCTTCCAGGAGCGACGAGGGCATCATGGGCTGAAATATTTTATTTTGATATGTTATGAAGGTAATGTGATTGTAATAGTTGAGATTTTTCTGAAATGTGTTGGGTTGTTTCAATGAACAAAATGCATTTTTCCATATGTTTGAAATTCCATCTCTTTTCACATTGAATATAGCAATGTGCCATAATTCCACATACTGCACTTGAATGGTTAGATTGGATCCAAATAGCAAACTACAGATAGATTGGCTGAAATCCTGTTGCCTGTCATAACAAAACACTGTTACATTTCAGTAATTAAAGTATCCTTGATGGAATTGTCCAGCATGCACCAAGCCAACAAATGCCCACACCAACAAGAGTCACAGTGATGACTCTTTAATTGCCAGCTAATGTTATGCCTTTTGCTATGCACAGCAACAGGATTTCAGTCCTTGTACTTTCAGGATCAAATTACCAAGAAATTTAAAAGGCAGACTTTCTTTCTTTCTACTTACTTACTTACTTACTTACAAATAAGCTTGTGAACCATAATCTAGATCAATATGAGTTTAATGGCTGAATGGCTCACTACAGTATTTATGTAGCATATTTATAGTTGAACCCACAGTCTAAGTGAACTGCCAATTCCTCTAATGAAAATTACCATTTGGAGATGCTTACTGTTGACTTGGCAAGACACCAAACTAACAGACTGCTGCACAATTTACACCAATTGTGTCTCCTCTAATTAAAATCCGTCTGACTTCAAAAATAAATTTGTTTTCATGATATAACACACATACACAAGCAATTACACTGTGTCCCATTAGCATTATCTGGCTCCTTGCTTTCAAGTGTTGCTGCTGTGTAGACAATGAGAGCTAAAATCTTGATCATACAAAGTCTGTACATATATCTGTGAGCTATATAAGGCCTGTACCTGTGTGTCTCAGTATGAATTCAGTTAAATTTTGATCATTTCCAGGTCTCTGATATTCAGTTTGGATTTCTCACAAAAAATTAAAATCAGGGACCACCAACAAACCCTAGCTCATTCCTCCACTTTTTGATACCATAAAGGTAAAGGTCTCCCTTGCTTGAAAGCCAGTCATCTCCAACTCTAGGGGACGGTACTCTTCTCCATTTACAGTCAAAGAACCAGCACTGTCTGCATTTGCAGACTTTTCTCTGGTCATGTATCTTGCACAATTAGGTGCTGGGGCACACAGAATATTCTTATCTTTCCTGCCAAGCCAGGACCTATTTGTCTACATGCAATTTCTTGCTTTCAAACTGCTAGGTTGGCAGGAGCTAGGACAGACATGGGAGCTCACTCCATCACACACCGCTTGGATCTTGAAGTGCTGACCTACCAACCTTCCAGTTGTCAAGCTTAGCATCTTAACCACTAAGTCACTACAGCACACATGCGAATATGCTCACATCTTCCATCGAAAATAAAATCAGTGGTGTAATGGAAGCAATCACACAGAGTTGAAGTTCTGCAATGTTGACTGGTATCATCCACTATCCCCTTACTTTTCTGTCCCTCACAGCTTAGCTTCACTTTTACCAGTAGCTGTGGAAGAATTAGACTTTTCCAGAAACAGTACTGTTGCAAGCTATATCTATAACAAAGCAACTTTTCTTTTTAGAGGGCTGGCTATAGCAACTATTTAATAATCTTTTGTACTTCCAAATTTACCACTGAATGAAAATGTAGTCCCCATTATTGGAAATGATGAACCAATGTGTATAGAAAGTGTGCTATACCAGTATGTGGGTGTGTGGCTAGACAGATTGATAGACTGATGGGCCCAAGCATTTCTTTTATCTTCTCTTTTCTGTTGAGATTGCTACTCTTAGGGTCACTTCCCCCCTCCCCCTTTCTTGTTGGTCACTTCCTGCTTGTTTTTTTAACCAGAAAGCAAATGTCTTTCTGTAATAACTGCCTGAGCAGACCATCATGCATTGCAACCATCTCTAGATTTTTATTGTCTGAAGGAAGTACAGTAAAACCCCGACTTACATATGCCTTGAGTTACATAAAATTTGACTTACATAATGATTTTGTGCTAAAACCATGTGCTGATTTACACAACTTCCTATGGGTTTGCTTCAAGTTACATAAAAACCCGATTAAGCAAAAGCCTACAGAACGGACTTTTTTTCATAAGTAGGGGTTTTACTGTATATTCATGCATACCTGAATAGACTTCATTCAGGCAATAGGTTTCCCTTGCTTGACAGTTAGTTGTATCCGACTCTAGGGTTCAGTGCTCATCTCTGTTTCAAAGCCGAAGAGCCAGCATTGTCTGCTTCTGCAGATGTTTCTGTGGCCATGTGGCAAGCATGACTAGACACCAGAGCACATGGAACGCTGTTACCTTCCCTCCAAAGTGGTCCCTATTTATCTACTTGCAATTTCTTGCTTTCAAACTGCTAGGTTGGCAGGAGCTGGGACAAAGATGGGAGCTCATTCTGTCCTGCAGCACTCGGGAATCGAACTGCTGACCTTCTGCCTCCCAGTCAGGGTCTTAGCCACTTGAGCCACTGCAGTCCCATAGCCTCCTGAATTTATTTCTTTTAGACACTTAAAAAGTAAGTTTTTCCTTTTGCCTTATAACTGATTTCTGGAGTGATAATTTCTATTCAGTTATCACAGGTGTAATGCTACTATTTATACCCTGTGCTTTAGCCTCATCCAAGATGGAGAATTCAATCTGGAGGAGACCCTTTAGGACACATACCAGAGAGAGACTGGAATGTAAACATGTTAGTCTCATGGGTTGGGAGAAATGAAACCTAATGCGTGATGGACATGTCATGCTATAAGACCATTGGGTGGAATCCTTGCAAGAAGGTGAACCCTGAGGGAGGAGATAAAACCCAGAAAAGGGGGGGGGGAAGCAGTGGAACAGCCACTCTCTTGGATGCTATGCTTCAAACTACAATCACGTAGAAGCCTAAGCAGGAAGGGGGGGGAGACATGGGCTTTCCCTCAAAAGGCAGCTTTCTTTACTTGTTATGTTTTCTGAACTTTTTATGAACTTTATTCTGTACTTTACTTTGATTTCAATATACAGTACTTTTTAAATACTTGAAGAGGCCTGGAGTGATTACTTGGCTCGATGCTACCTTATTTATGCTAATCTAGAATCCTGGGTTGCTCAGCCAGGGGGCAGCAGCTCAGAAGCATGAAGGGCTTACTTGTGAGTAAAGTCCTTTCATGACAACAGGCTCAGCATTAGGCTGTTGCTCTCTCTATATATAAATATAAACTTAATATAAAGGATATTACAGGTTACTTGTGTATTATTACGTTGTCTAGTGTCATAAGGATAGATCCAAAACTTTTTTCTTTTTTCTGTTACTCTCAAGATCTAAGAAACTGGAACAAAGGGACATGGTGGAGTAAAAGCAGCCTCAAGTTAAATCATATTATAACTAAGAATCAGTTGGACAATTTCTTAAAATCTCAAGTTCTTTTGCTATTGAATATGAAGAAATTGGCAAGTATTGATCAATTTTTCCCAAGAATAAACAGATGTAAAATTCCTATCTATCCCTGGGTGAGATATATTTTTATTTAAGTTGTAGACATTTCTAACTTGTTTATATTTGCACATGCAATTTATAGGCAAATCTATGGCCTTTTTTGTTGATGCAGAAGTGAGCAGCCCTATACCAGCCACAGATACTGTATAATAATAAATATCAGCTTCCCTTCTGAAAGTCATAAAGAAAAATGGACAGAGTAAATGGTGTACACCTTCCTCTCAATCTTACATACACAGAGACTTCTTTTCTATGATAAAGAAATGCACTCAGGGAAATTGCTTTCTCGGCACTGTCAATCAACGGGCACAGGATGTCTTTATGGGAGCTGACTTTCCTTTATTGTTGGAATAACTCACATGCTTGAGTTACAAGCAATTTGGGAAGAATGCTGCCTCTGGGTTTTTTTTTAAAAAAATTATTTATATGTAACTTTTGGTTTGAGAGCTTATTTGCTTTTTTTATATTTTCAAGTTGAAAGATCGCCTAATAGAAGCTGATCTTTCTGATTTAAGTCAAACTTGCTGGTTCTTTCCACCAATACAGTATTACACAAATTAATAACTGTGCAAACCCATGGATACTGTATACAGTATTTAAAGATTCAATCCTTACCAACCTATGCATACTTACAACAGTATCAATGTTAGTTGGATGTTCCAGGGCAGAAATCAACTAAATTTGTTATTTACAGTAGGACTATACCCATTGAATGAATGGTACTTGTTAGGTACTTGGTATTTATTGTATACTGCCCAATAATTTCTTTACAATAGTATGAACAATTATTAAAATAAAGCATTGTTCAAATGTGAGACTGTGAAAAAAATTGAACACTTTGAAGCCTTTTCTTTAAAAATACACAATGTTTCTTATCCTAAATCCCTTCTTAATAGGCTCTTCTTCTTCTGTGTCTAGGCAAGACATGAAACTGCCAAAATAAAGGCACCTTTTGGTGAGTTCATTCTGCAATTCCTTTCACCCGAACTAGTGTGAGAAAGATAAGCCAGCAACACAAGTTGGCCGTTACCAGGGTACGTCCGATTGTGGTTCAAAAATGCCACAATTTTGAAGGATGCTCTTTCTATGTACCCAAGCTTATTGAGTAAATGGACAGTACACATTATTATATTACAGTAATTTTGAAGTAGACTGCAGTGGCTTAAGTGGCTGAGATGCTGATTGGAAGGTGGGAGGTTCCAGTTTGAGACAGAATGAGCTCCCATCTTTGTCCCAGCTCCTGCCAACCTAGCAGTTTGAAAGCAAGAAATTGCAAGTAGATAAATAGGGACCACTTCGGTGGGAAGATAAACAGTGTGTCTAGTCATGCCTACCACATGACCACAGAAACAACTGCATAAGCAGACAGTGCTGGCTCTTCGGCTTTGAAACAGAGATGAGCACTGAATCCTAGAGTCAGATACGACTGGCTTTCGAGCAAGGGAAACCTTTACCTTTACCCTAACACTGCTATGTAGGTTCTTTTAGATTCCCTGTTGAACACATTGCATTCATATTTTGAGCACTGATGGGATGAAGGCCTACCACAGGGATTCTCAACCTTTTAAAGCCAGGGGCCGGGTCACGCTCCCTCATACAGATTTGGGGGCCGGGTGACCATTTTGCCCTTCCTTCACCACATGCCACTTCCTGGTGTGGTGGAGGTGGTGCACGGCCACATGAAATGGTGCTGCGGGCCACATCCAGCTCACGGGCCACAGGTTGAGAATCCCTGAGCTAGATAATGAATAATTGCACCCCTAATAACCTTGGGGAGGGGCTATTTTCAGTTTAAGGCTGCTTTGTGGGGCTCATATCTTCCCGTGATACTGAGTATGGTGTAGTAGATAGAGTGATGGACTAAGACTCAGGAGGAAACTCACTGGCACAGTGGAACAGGTAAAACCACTCCTTAAATATTTGTTTACCTTGAAATATTTGCTTTCCTTAGGATTGCTACAAGTCAGTTCCAATTTGATGGACATAACAACAGCAACACATCATCTTAAAGCCTGGCAGAGGTTTTTCTTCCAAATCTATCTTTTTTGGGGGGCGGCGGGGTGAGGGGAGGATAGGACAGCTGCTGGGGATTAGAGTAGTAGAAAAGAGGTTGTGGCAATCCTCCATAGTTGCCCATCCTGCATTCAGGTACCAGGCTAAGACTGAGGAAATCTGCAAATCCTTACTCAGCCATGAAGGTGTCTATATGATTCTGGGCCCTTCACAGTGTTTTTGACAGTGTCATGAGTTAGCAAGTAAGTATTTGTTGTTTTGGGAAAGCTGCTTGGTTTTCATCTGGGACAATACATGGCCTACAGGTAGGGTGAGTAACTTTGGTGTGTCCAGGGGTCAATTTTATGTACCTGGAATTCATGAAGGCATACAACCTCCTCCCTAAAGGTGAAAGGAATGGGGGAGGGTTGATGCAGAGGAGACTGTGACTTATTGAGCAGGTGAATTGTAGTCCCCAGAATATTCTGGGAGCAGCACCGACAGGAACAATACATTTTGCAGTTCCCTGGTGGGCTGGAGGGTCCATCTCTACATGTGGCTTTGCCTCTCTCTGTCCCTCCCCCTCTTTTTTGCTGAACAAAATTAGAAGCAACCTATCTTTCGCTTCAGATTGGCATCTTTTTATTCAAAGGGGAATGAGACAATGGTGTCCAATTGGTATTGTGATGTTACCATAGAAGCTGGAAGATGCCAGTAACAGAAATTAGAAGATCTCTGTTTCACTTGTTTTGCAGCATTTTGTACAGTGCAGAATTGGGTGTGGTATTTATCATTGTGAGACAGCAGTTCTCTCAGAGGAAGTGTCAGAGCAGGGTTATCCTATTTTGCACAAACTGGTGCTTTCATCATGGGATGCTTGCTCTGTGGCATTGTCATAAATGGTGACAGAGAGGCCCTGAGGACCAAGAGTGCACAATTTATGACAAAATCCTTGCCTCACCACCATTACATCCACTGTTCCTAATAGATCCCTCCTCCTCAGATTCAGTGCTTGGGAAAAATTACTGAGATAGGACTGGGAGCAGATGAATACCCTGAATGTGCTTCAGTCCATTACTTTCGGTTAGCCCATTTGCCTTTAACTCTCACTTGAGCAACCGTTCGGCAAAGTTAATAGCTGCCAGCTCTTTGGGGAAGGCTTATAAAATCATGTTCATGAAAATAAATAGAATGAATGAGCAATCTGCAGAGAAAGCCCTGGCATTTTAAAAAAAATGTAAATGTGGTTTGTGGTATCACCTATGAAATAGTCAATGTGTGTCTGTCTGTCTGTCTGTCTGTCTGTGTAGAGTAGAAAAGGTAGATGTGTGCTATATCTGGGAACCCAAATATGTCTGATCCAAAGTTGCTCTGTTCGTAAGTTTCTTATCAGACTCTGCCTGCATTTCAATGCACTTTTGCTGCTGTAGAATCAATGGGCTTTGATATGTGGAAAGCTGGAGAACAGCTTTGAACTCCTCTGAACCCAATTATATCTGGCCATTTAAAAGTGCCACCGCTTGGTGATGGTAGAATTCTGCTCTTTGAACTAAGAAGCAGAGTTCAAGGCACACTTTTGAGTGAAGCAACAAATTTATACTCTATTGGGGGTATTGCTTTTGCGACTGAAGTGGAATCAGGAAAAGGCATGTGAAAAGGAAACGGCCTGCATTAGCATAAAAGTTTTTGAGCAACCAACATGAGGAAAATGCGTAACTCATTTGGAGCTCCTTTTGTGGAGTTTAGGGAAACTAGATGATATAGTTAAGACTGTGATGGTGAACCTTGGGACTCCAGATGTTCTTGAATTTCAATTCCCAGAAGGCCAATCACCCTGTGAATCCACACGAATGGGTTTACTGTGATTCATGCTGCCCTCGTCGATCCTGGAAGTGGAAGTAAAACGCGCCCGTACAGTTAAGACTCTTCCGGGTTAACCCTTTTTCCATACGGGCGTGTTTTACTTCTGCTTCCAGGAGCAATGAGGGCAGCGCGGGGCAGATGAATCATAGTAAACCATTCGTGTGGATTCACAGTGTGCTTGGGCTTCTGGGAATTGAAGTCCAAGAACATCTGGAGTGCCAAGGTTCGGCATCACGGAGTTAAGACATCATTAAAACAGGATTACCTTAAAAGAAAAAGGCTGTTTATTCTAACATAGAGATGGGCAAAATGTGGTCCTGAGGCTGCATGAGTGTTCCCTGAGGGTCTTTTTGTGAGCCTCAGCCTTACCAGAACCCCATCACCATGTTTTTAAAAAACCTTCCCAATAAAACATACATTCCTAGGAGACTTGATTCACTTTCTAAGACAGTAAAATGGTCCCTAAATGTCAATTTTTCATATCTTCAGGTGGAGGTCTGGCCACTTCTGGTTTTATTTTTTCACATCTTTGATCGACTGTGTGGCCCCCAGAGAATCTTGCATCGAGCAGATGGCAGGTTATTCTGCTTGTGTTTTGAAACTGTACAGTTTGGAGACAGCACAACTTTAGTTTCGTGCCTGATGTCTCGGGCACACTATACCAGAAGATCCATTTGACTAGATGGATAGCATTTTAGGGAGAGGGATGAGATTGCAAAAGGAGGAACTATCAATTTGTCTCACCATAGGACTTGACTGGTAGCACATGGAACAAAAGACAGGGCAGCAATAGGGGGCAAATTGGAGATAATGAGAAGCATGCTAATAAAAGGGTTATAGGAGTCTTCCAAGAGTAGAAAATGCTATTTTTATACAAAGGTAAACTAGTAAACTCTACAGGCATCAAATATGACCATCTTACCCCACTCTACCTGCATTCCAACGTACTTCTGCTGCTGTGGAATCAAGGGACTTTGAACGTGGTAAGCAACTGATTCTCGAGAGACACGCTATGAGAAATCTGGGGAACATAGTTAAAAGTAGAGACATCACCTTGCAAACAAAAATTCACATAGTCAAAGCAATGGTATTCCTGGTGGTAATGTATGGTTGCGAGAGCTGGACCATTAGGAAAACTGAGCGCAGAAGAATAGATGCCTTTGAAATGTGGTGATGGAGGAGAGTTTTGAGAGTACCTTGGACAGCAAAGAGAACAAATAAGTTGATCCTAAAAGAAATCAACCCTGACTGCTCATTAGAAGGTGAAATAGTAAAGATGAAGATGAAGTACTTTGGACATCAAATGAGAAGAGAGGATTCACTTGAGAAAGCCTTGATGCTGGGAAAGGTGGAGGGCAAAAGAAGAAGGGGTGGCCAAAAATGAGATGGCTAGATGGTATTGTAGCCATGGGCACAGAGCTGGGCGGGCTGAGGAGGATGGTGGAGGACAGAGGTGCCTGGAGGACAATGGTCTATAAGGTTGCAAAGGGTCGGAATCGACTGTGTGACTGAACAACAACAACAAAAGCTGTAGGACATGTTGCACATGTCTATTCTTGGCTATGGCTGAAGATTAATAGCCTTTTCTAGCAAAGCTGAAAATGGCTTGAGCAAGGCATCATTCCTAACAGTGCAATTTATGTTTCTTTTGTTCTTTTGTTGTACTGAATATCCCCTCTGCCAACACCCACAAATAATATAGACACATGCAAAGCCTGTTTACTAGTGGTATCAGTGGGATGAAGATATGTGCTGTCATGAAATCCCTCTTTTGAGCTGCTTAATTATTCAGAAGCAGAAATACTCTATTGTCTTCTTCCAGTATTTGGCTCAGTAAGCATGACTAGTTTTTCTTCCCTAGCTGTATTTCTTGCTCTTTTATATTTTGTATTTTCTGCTTTTCACAACCAATTTCAGGTGTGACATTTTAGTTCTATGTTTCACTCTTCTCCCTGGCCAACCATTCCTGACACTTTCTCCTACATATAAATTGCTAGAAGGATACATTATTTAAAGCTCTTTGTCTGTTCTATGAAGATAAAAGCACATAACTTTTCTCAGAAAAAAGAAACAACAATGGCATTCAATTGTTCTAATACAGGAAAAAATAAATACATATAATGCTTATCCTTGGGAGACATTTTGCATGAGAAGTGAGAATGAATTGAAATAATATTCCCAGAGCCCTCTCTGCATCTCAGGCTAGTAAAAACCACTGAGGCATATTATGTCCACACCTTGCTGTGTGTAGAGGGGTTGTGAAATGTTTTCAGAGCAACCAAGTGCCTTGCATAAAACTTTCTATCACACTGTGGTTAAAGGCGCTGAAAGTATTAGTGAGCTTTTCAAAGATTTATGCTGCTACCCTGCTTTTGGCTGTTATCTGCTCAAAGAATTCATTCATGCCTGACAGCAGTGCCAAAGTGAAGATGGTTGAGAAGAACTTGCCATTTTATAAATTCTTCAACTATTGTTTGGGCAGTGGGGGCTTGCTTAAGGATGGGCAAGCTGAACACTGATCTTGGCCAACGTATGCTCCGGAACAGCATTCACAGCTCAGCAACTCAATGATCATTAAATGTCATCTAGCCCTTTTTAATTCTATCTGTTGGCGTGTCTCTCCCTCAGAGCAACTCCCTGCATCACCCAGTCATCACAGTCGGCGCAGCTCCAGGTGCCGACCCCGAGGATGGCTCAAAAGTCTTTAACCAGAAATAGAATCTTCCCAGTGGTGGCACCAACACTGTGGAATACACTACCGATGGAGCTGTGCCAGGCCCCATCACTGGCTACCTTTAAAAAAAAAACAATTAAAACACTCTTTTTCATGGAGGCCTTTCAGGGTGTTGTTCCCCTATCGATAAATTAGCCAGTTAGGTTTAGTCGGGATGTCCTCTGGTGGCAATTATTTTTAGTTTAGTTTAGTTTAGTCTATGATGTATTTGTTGGTGGTGGGTTTTGATTTGTTGTGGGTATTGTTGTTATTTATTTTATGTTTGTTCACCGCCCAGAGTCGGATAACACCCAGATGGGTGGTATAGAAACCCAATAAATAAGTAAAAATAAAATAAAATAAATGTTTTGCATACGGTAGGCTAAGCTGAAAGGAAGAAATAGCCTAGATCAGTGATGGCTCACCTTGGCACTCCAGATGTTCCTGAACTTCAATTCCCAGAAGCCCTGATTAGCAGTAGTGCTGACTTGGACTTCTGGTAATTGAAGTCCAAGAACACCTGGAGTGGCAAGGTTTGCCATTACTAGCCTAGATCTAATTATTAGTGTCAAAACAGAGTCAATGATTGAGACTTATTAAGCCAAAGTCCTCAACCTTTCCAAGCCAGGGGCCAGATCATTCCCCCTCAGACTGTTGGCGGGCTGGATAGGTGCCATCACCACCATCGTCTTTGGTACGCACCAAGCCAAGTTGAGGAGACAAGGTTTGATGCAGTGGCGGTGGAAGCGGCGGCTGCAGCAAGGACATGGGCCGGATTATTTGTAGGTTGAGAACCCCTGTGCTAAGCCAACAATCATGCAAGACCTATTTACTGAATCCATTTTGTTGGTACTAACTGTTGGTGTAGCTCAGTCTTTCTTCTTTATTCGTGTCAGATGCACCACCGGCATATAATAATGTACAAAGCTAAAATGCATTTCATTTCGTATTTCATTTCATATTTACATTTGTATGCCGCCCAATCACCACATGACTCAGGGTGGCTCACAACAATAAATTACCACATCAAAGTTACAATCATTACAAAACATCAAAAACATAGCAAAAAAAATTTATTCAATAAAAAGTCCATATCAGCTCGCATAATGGCCCACACCAAAACCGTTGGTAACCTCAGCGGCTCCTCATCTCCCCAACCATCTAAAAACAAAATAGAATTTAAAAAGGCTTGATGACATCTGCTCAATATTGGGCCACATCAACAGCATTTCCTCTTGCCATCTTAAGGTCCTCCCCGGTGCATGTTGAGGGACATTGTGTGCATTTTATCATATGATAGCTTTACTTTACATTCACACAGGCTGTCATCTACAGGGAAACCCCTCTTTCTCAGATTAGCCCTTGATCTTCCTACCCCTGAGCGCAGTCTAATTAAAGCTTTCCACACAGGCCATGGCTATTCTTGGCCAGGAGGTAGAGAGTCATGTGGTTCTGCCCAGTTATCTGGTAGCTTCTTGCTCACCTTCCAAAGTTCCAATGTGGTCTGTGAGGACTGGTTTGTTTGGAGGGACAGATGTTGTGAGGAAGCTATGCCTTGATTTCAGTCTCTGCTTTGGTGGTTGGTGATCAAATAGCAGGTGTTTCCAAGGAACTTGCTTTGACCCACTCTTTCTGAGCAGCACTTTCCCAACGGAATTGTGATGGAGGGATGCCAGCTAAGTAATGCACTTTTTGTATCAGGGTTGGTTTTAGGAATCCTATGATCAATCTCACTGTTTCATTTAGGGCCACATCTACCTGCTCTACATGCTTTGATCAGCACCATACTGGACTAGTATACTCTCCTGCAGAGTAACATAAAGCTAGTGCAGAAGTTCTTAATGTGTGTGGTTGGGCACCCCACCCTGTGCCTGTTATTTTCCTCAGAATATTGTTCCTAGCAAAAACCTTCTATTTGATATTAAGCCCATTATTTTTAGAAGATGTTGGAGAATGCTGGGATCTAAAGCCCAAAACAGTAATTTCTGGGAGCACCAATTTTCTGTCGTGTCCCTTCCTCAGAGATTGTTTGGTTAGAAACTTACTTTAAAATACATTATCTACTGATACCCCACATTTTCCGTCATTTTTGGTGTGGTTTGGTGCTACCTAAGTTTTGGTATCCCCCGGAGGAGCCATTTAGCTGGGCCATGTTAGCCCAATCTGCAGTTTCTAAAACTCCTTTTAGTAGATTCTACCATTTTGCGGCACTCTGCTTTTACCCGTGCTTAAATAAATGTGTCTGCTTGAGATGGGTTAAAGTATCATTTTTGCCTGCCTCAATGCCAGAAAGAGAGGTCATCTCTCTGTGTGCACCAGTATAAAATGCTTGTTGGCCTTTATGTGTACTTGTGTGAGAATTCCTCTGTGTATTTGTGAGAATATGTTAATTTATTTACAATTCTACCCCACCCTTTGGTGCAAGTACCACTCAAAGTGTGTGTATGTGTGCGCACGCACGTGTGTGTGTGTGTGTAACAGAATCAGGAAAGAGAAAGTAAAACACCCAATTTTGCTACATTTCCACTCACCATTGGTTCCTGTGACCCAACCCCAACCCCAACCACCACCACCAACCACCAACCAGCCACCACTGGAACATACTATGAATATTCTGCAACAAAAGTGAGGAAGTGAGTGTGAACAAAGATGGTATGGCATCTCAGTCAGGGCAGAATTACCATTTCTGGCCACCCAACCTATGTACAATCAGTGTCAAGGGCAGCAAAGGGGTTTAAAATGCGATGTTCTTTAAAGCTGTCATTAAGCATTGCTTTCAGCTTATACTTGGTGCCATTTGACCAAATTGACACCTGCATGGATATCTGCTGAATTCAGATGAAGTACTATTTTGAAACAGTTTCAAAATAGTACTTTTTGTACCATTTTGAAACCTGATACCTGCACTTGTGTCTTTTAATAGACAAAGTCTGGCTTAGCTGTGTCTGGCAGGGCTGATAAGTGTTGTGTTCTAATGGTTTTACCTTCCACAATGTATCTGAACCAATGTAACCTTGCCTATAGCAACAATGTAACCTTCAGCTGCATCATATGAACCCTGTAAGTGGACGCGAGCTAGTGACCACCAGCTGGCAGCAGCGAGCGTCCAAGCTCCTTGGTCCAAACTCATCAAAGGCAACAGCGCGGGAAGTTTTCCCGCCACCACCTACACCTGGACAAGAAGGGCGTGACCTGCAATGACGTCACGCAGACAGTAGCCAATGGGCTACCATGGAACCACGTTCAAATGTATTACCACTGTATATAAAGAGCTATCGATCCGCCATTACCTCATGTTCCCTCTGTCCACGATGCAATAAACCTGAGTTAACCCAGCCCGAGGCTGTGTCCTGTGTCTTGGTTTGCATACACCAAATTGGCGACGAGGATGGGATAATGGATCCCCACGGAACAGCCAGGGCACAGAGCGGGTTCAACATCACCAAACCGCAAGACTGGGAGCTGCTCGAGATGGACTTCCAGGCGGCACTGGTGGAACTCAAAGTCAAAGGAGACGACGAGGAGAGGAAGAGGGCCATCCTCACCAGAATGCTCGGGATGGAAACCAAGCGGACGCTGGTGGGCATCATCGCTCCGAAGAAGGTGAGCGAATTTAAGGCGGACGACATCATGAAGCTGCTGCGAGAGCGCTTCAGTCCTTCGAGGGCAATGTTTCCCGCTCGGAGCGCGTTTTGGAGGCGAGTCCAAGCGCCGGACGAGTCGGTTGAGACATTCGTGGCCGCCATGAGGATAGCCGCCGCCCCCTGCAAATGGGACAACATCCTAGAGATGGCCCTCAGGGACGGCGTGCTGTGTGGCCTGAAAGACAAGGAGGTGCAGCGCAGCTTGATGAACAAGGAGCCGCCACCCACGCTGGCAGAGGTCGTAGAGGCCGCGGAAGCCGCAGAGGCCACGAATGCTGGGGTGGACGAAATGCACCAGTGGCGTGAGTGGCGTCCTAGAGCCGGCAAAGCGGCAAATTCGGTGCACGGGAAGTCCGGACAGGCGGTGCACGCAACTCGACGGGCATCAAAGTCGTCTACGGAAGGCAGCGACGGCGAGGAGGTCCAGAAGGTCCGAAAGGGTGGTCGACGCTGCGATGGTTGCGGAGCGGCCCATGAGCGCGCGAGATGCCCATTCAGGAAGGCCGAGTGTTACACCTGCGGCCGTCGGGGGCACATCGCCAAGGCATGCAGAAAACGGAAGGAGGGCCGGAGGCAGTCACAAGACCGTTCGGCCAGACCGGACCGTCCAGCGAGGCCCAAAGATGGCGCCCAGACCACGAGGAAGCAGGATGGCGTGGGCCGCGTCTCGGACGACAGCGAGGACGACGCCCCAGTGTTCAGCGTGTCCGCGGGACAGTCCCATTACTTAGTTGAGGTACTAGTACAAGGGGCCCCTATTAAGATGGAAATTGACTCGGGGTCCTCCTATTCTATAATTCCCCAGAAAGAGTTCTTGAGAATCGACCCCCACGTGCGGCCCAAACTTAAAACGTTGAGGTCCACGCTACGAGACGTACAGGGAAACAGCATTCCGGTGTTGGGGGTCGGGAAATTTCGGGTCAACTTTAAGAGACATTCTGCGGAACTGCCCCTAGTTGTCCTTAAGGGGGGAAGTTGTAGCCTCCTAGGGACGCAGTGGTTTCAGCCTTTAGGTTTGTTCATAGGGGGAGTGCATACAGTGGGGGTGGACCCAATACAAGCGGTTTGCGATGCGCATCCCGCCGTTTTTAAGAAAGGACTCGGAAAGTTCAAGGGACCCCCTGTAGCCTTCGACCTAGACCCGGAGGTCCGCCCGATAAGACTCAAACCGCGCAGGGTGCCGTTCGCACTCAAGGACAAGATAGAGGCGGAACTGGACAAACTGGTGGGTCAGGGGATTCTTATTCCTGTTGATTCCGCGGAGTGGGAAACTCCAATTGTAACGGCTCTAAAGGCTAACGGGGAGGTGCGCATTTGCGCTGATTATAAGTGTACAATTAACAAGGCGATCCGCCCTAATGCATACCCGGTGCCGGTGATCAGCCACCTTTTGGCCAGGCTGAATGGGGGGAAGTGTTTCGCTAAACTCGATTTGGCACAAGCCTATCAGCAACTCCCAGTGACCCCCGCCACGGCCGCGGCACAAACGATAGTTACACATAAAGGGGCGTTCCAGGTGTCGCGTTTACAGTTCGGCGTGAACTCGGCACCCGGCCTTTTTCAGTCGCTTGTGGAACGCCTCCTGAAGGGACTGGAGGGGGTGTTGCCTTATTTTGATGACGTGTTGATAACAGGGGGGAGTGAGGCTGAACTGGCAAAGAGATTGGACAAAGTACTAACCGTGTTCGAGAAAGCGGGGCTGAGACTAAGGAAGGACAAATGTGTTTTTTTTGAAACTGAGGTCGAGTTTTTAGGGTTCCGGATCACACCCGAGGGGATTAAGCCGTCTAAATCCAAAGTAGCAGCCATAAAGAAGGCCCCTCGCCCCACATCCAAAACCGAGCTACAGTCTTTCCTGGGGCTCCTCAACTTTTACCACACATTCCTCCCGCGGAAGGCGTCCGTGGCCGAACCGCTCCATCGGTTACTTAAAAAAGAGGAGACATGGATGTGGGGTGACGAGCACGAGAGGGCGTTCAAAGAACTAAAGCAACTCCTAACATCTGAGGCAATTCTGACACATTTCGACCCCAAACGGCCGGTGATCTTAGTCTGTGATGCATCCCCGGTGGGAGTGGGGGCGGTACTTTGCCACGTGTTGGATGACGGAAGGGAGGCCCCGGTAGCGTTTTATTCAAGGTCCCTGTCCCAAGCGGAGCGCAATTACGCACAAACCGACAGGGAGGCATTAGCAATAGTAGCGGGAACAAAAAAATTTCACGATTTTTTGTATGGCCGCCTGTTCAAAATCGTGACTGACCACAAGCCACTGTTAGGGATTTTCACGGGAAGCAAGCCCACGGCGCAGATCCTGTCCCCGAGAATGCTGCGATGGGCTATTTTTCTCAACGCATACCAACATGAGTTGGAGTACCGGCCCGGAAAGGAGATCAGCCATGCCGATGCACTCTCGAGATCTCCTTTGCCCTTGTCGGACGACCAAAAGGCGAGAGTAGATAGAGACCGCCAGGTGTTGCTAATTGAGGTCTTAGACGCACCCCCAATAGTACCAGCCGACATTGCTAGGGCGACAGGCAAGGACAGAACGCTAGAGAAAGTTAGTTCATGGGTACAGAAGGGGTGGCCGGCATCGTCCCCAAGCACAGAATTCGACCCATTTTTTCGGAAAAAGCTAGAGTTGTCCCTAGAGAGGGGGTGCCTGTTGTGGGGTCAACGGGTGGTGGTCCCTACGTCCCTGCGGCCGAGGGTGCTCGAACTGCTGCACGTCAGCCACCCGGGCATAGTTCGTTCAAAGGCGCTGGCCCGGAGTTACTTCTGGTGGCCACAGCTGGACGCGGACATTGAGCACATGGTCGGCACTTGTGAGGCATGCCAGGGATCCCGACCAGAGGCGGCCCGTCTTCCGCATAGGGAATGGGACACAGCAAGGGGGCCATGGTCCAGAGTGCACGTAGATTTCGCTGGCCCTTTCCGAGGAACCATGTTTCTCCTGGTGGTGGCTGCATTCTCCAAGTGGCTGGAGGTTATCCCAGTAAAGAGCACGTCCTCCGCCACGACAATTAGCCAGCTAAGGAGAGTCTTTTCCACGTTCGGTTTACCCGATACTTTAGTCAGCGATAACGCTAGTTGTTTCACCTCCGCTGAGTTCGGGGCATTCATGGAGGCAAACGCCATTCGGCATGTCACATCCGCGCCTTTTCACCCGGCCACAAATGGCCAAGTGGAACGGCTGGTGCGTACAACAAAGGATGCGCTGCGGCGCATGGGCCCGGGGGACCTGAATCACCAAGTATGCCAATTCCTCTTAGCGTATAGGGTGACCCCCTTAGCGTCAGGCTACTCGCCGGCAGAGCTCTTGATGCGGCGAAAACTGACCACGATCCTGTCCAGGCTAGACCCGACGAGAGTCGAGGATAAAGGGAAAAACATAGGGTTGGCAGTCTCGAAAGGTTTCGCCGCCGGCGACCCTGTTCACTGCAGGAACTATTCCAGCGCAGGGCCAGCCTGGGTACCAGGGACGGTTGTAGAACAGACGGGGCCAGTGTCGTACCGAGTCGAAACTAACACTGGCCTCCTCTGGAGGAGGCACGCAGACCAACTGAGGCACCGAGTGAGTAGGCCAGTCAGTGGGGCTCAGCAACAGGATTCAGCGTTAGGGTTCTCCCCCACCCGCTTAACCCAAGGGGGAGACAGCAGCGGACAACAGTCCCAAGCAAGGGGGGAAGGCAGAAGCAGCGGCCCCGACCCATACCCTTTTGATACACCAGTTCTATCAGGGGCCGGGGAAGGGGGAGAGGAGCTCGCGACCGCTGCCCCCGAATGTAATTTTGATTTTGATTTTGCGAGCCGGGGGGTTTTCAGGAGTGTTCCCCCACCCATCCAAGCGAGAAGAGGGGTTTTTCGTTAGCCCCCAGTGCCCCCGGTTCCTCCCTAAGAAAGAGCACACCTTCCAACAACGCCGCGGAGCCGCGGCAAGTCACTAACGAGTCTCCCTCTCCAATTACAGGACAGGAAACCAGGGGACAAAGAGAAGGTAGCAAACCCGGGGAAAGGCAGCCCGCATCGAGACCCCAGCGTGTTCGAAATAAGCCATCTTGGCTGAGAGACTTTGTCTCCTGGGGGGGGGGAGTGTGTTTAAGTGTGGGCTCGAGACTTTGTCTCGTCCTAGGGGGGAGGGGTGTTGTGTTCTAATGGTTTTACCTTCCACAATGTATCTGAACCAATGTAACCTTGCCTATAGCAACAATGTAACCTTCAGCTGCATCATATGAACCCTGTAAGTGGACGCGAGCTAGTGACCACCAGCTGGCAGCAGCGAGCGTCCAAGCTCCTTGGTCCAAACTCATCAAAGGCAACAGCGCGGGAAGTTTTCCCGCCACCACCTACACCTGGACAAGAAGGGCGTGACCCGCAATGACGTCACGCAGACAGTAGCCAATGGGCTACCATGGAACCACGTTCAAATGTATTACCACTGTATATAAAGAGCTATCGATCCGCCATTACCTCATGTTCCCTCTGTCCACGATGCAATAAACCTGAGTTAACCCAGCCCGAGGCTGTGTCCTGTGTCTTGGTTTGCATACACCAAAATAAGCCAGGGTTGCCAATCACACAAATGATATAAAGGCTTTCTGATAAATGCACTTACAGGTACCTCTTCTGACCTACATGCTCACTGCATAAAGGTATGATTGTCTTCTTTGGGGAGGGGTATAACATAAGTGTGTTACTTATATGTGCATTTCTATTCACATGACACTTAAAGCTCTAGCAGTTTCAAAACACCTCAATAGGGCTTCTGTGGTGCTACTGCTAAGTGGTAAAAGACTGATGCTTGTATTTCTTTTAGGACTGACATTGACATGTAAGTGTGTGCATTTATGGCAGCATAGACTGTGAGTTTCTTTTGCTGTAATCACTAATCCCTTCTCCAGGAATCGTATACTAGAGCGATAGACAAGAATTTTCCACACTATATTTTTTTGACCACAGTGTGAGGCAGGTTAGGCTGAGAGATCATGAGGAATCCCCTAGTTTCAGGGATAAGTTGCAATGCAAAGCTGTGTTGGGCAAGCCCAACTCCAGTGCTCCATCCCGGACTCATGGTGCAAAGCTGGCTGGGAAGAGTTCCCTTCAATGCCACTTTGTGGTACTTTATTAATATGTCAAGTGCATAGACTGATAATAACAATTTCGTGTCAGAAATTATTCTGAGTTGAAAGGATTTTTGCGGAAGAAACTCCGCTCAGGGAATGCCCAAATGAGGCTCCTTTCATGTCCCCAAGAGCTGGGACAGAGACAGGCGATCAATCCATAATGCAGTACCCAGGTCTTGAACTGCTGACTTTCCAGCCTTCCAGCTAACAAGATGAGCTTCTTAACCACAGAGCCACCACAGTCCCCATAGACTTATGGAAAGATGATAGGAGACAAGGCTGTTAGTCATCTCCTGTCTCATATTTTCCTACAATGCCTTCTCTTGCAACTGGACAATCTCTGAGGGAATTATCTCTTGATAATGCAGCAACCTTTATTTATATTCAGAGCTGGGAAATGTTACATTTTTGATTACAACATCAAACTCCGGCAGTCAACATTGGGATATATTCTACTGTTGCCCAATACGATGGCAATCAGAGGAGACAGCCATTTTATAGTAAAACCCACTTTGAATTCCTTTCATTTTAAAAAAGATTACATAAACATAGGGCTTTTGGGGGGAAGGTAACTAAGAACTGTTTGCTTCTCTTCCCCCTTAAAGAATCATCCTGACACATAACTAAACTAATCAGTTGATTTCAAAGTGCATCAAATTGCTGTCAATTTGCTATAGACTTCCATACAATCTATACCTATAAATCTGAGAGTTAACCATTGTGATTTGACAAAAGATCATTAGCCAGGCCCTACTAGCCCGTACCGAGCATTCGTGCACTCGCCCGAACTGGGTACGGAGGTAACTGGGGGGTTGAGAAATGCGCCAGTGGGGCAGGAGCCCCCCGAACACAAGCAAAGGAAAAGGACTGCAATTCCCAACATTCCTTGTGCCGTGCCGCACCAGAGCCAATCAGGCTGAGAGGTATGAGCAAAAGGAACGTTCGGAAATGCGCCGCGGCCAATCAAAATGGAGCTGCAGGGAAAAAACCGCCGCACAAATGGAATGCACAAACCCATAACTACAAGCCCCAGAGTCCTGCGCGCCATGAGCATGCAGAATGCTGAGAAGGCCGCCGCGCAAAAAATAAAAATAAGAAACACAACGTGAGGGCAAGTCCGTGGCAGGCGGACGCAGCGCCCCACAGCCATGCAAACACCCGCCGGCCTTCTTTCATGGAGAAATGGGGAGGAGAGGGACTCCCTATCCTCCATGCTACCCTGCCGAAGACACGGCGAAACCACCACCGGCTACAAGAAAAGTTGAGCCAGGGTGGAAAAAACCCACAAACACCGGGGGGATTCAAGGGGTTGGAAAGGTACTGATGCCTTCACCCCCTTGAAAGCGAAACAATTCTTCCGCAAAGGAAAGGCAGCGAACAGCGCTCCGGCCACTGCTTTTACTTTCTGAGTAAGTGTTTCGCTTTCAAGGGAGGGCGAAGGCATCAGTGCCTCCCCCCTGAAAGCGAAACAATTCCTCCGCAAAGCAAAGGCAGCGAAAGGCGCTCTGGCCGCTGCCTTTACTTTATGAGTAAGTGTTTCACTTTCAAGCCGGGGCCAAGGCACTGGTGCCTTGCCCCCCCCTTGAAAGTGAACCCATTCCCAGGGAAGCAAAGCCAGCAGATGGCGCTCTGCCTGCTAACTTTACTTACCGAGTAAGTGTTTCACTTTCGAGCGGGGGCCAAGGCACTGGTGCCTTGGGCCCCCCTTGAAAGTGAACCCATTCCCAGGGAAGCAAAGCCAGCGGACGGCACTCCGCCCGCTGACTTTCCTTTCCTTTCCTTAAAAGTGTTTCGCTTTCAAGAGGGGGCCAAGGCACCAGTGCCTCCCCCCTTGAAAGAGAAACAAAACTAAAAAACACAAACAAACACCAAAATAATTAAAATAAATAAACCATTAATTAAAAAAACACAAAAAACAAAAACAAAAACATCCATAATTAACGAAAACCAAACATAACAAACAGAAAAAAAACACACAGAAAAACAACAAAAAAGAAAAACAAAACAAACCCACAAAAGAAATTAAACCAGCCAACTTACTTACCATGATGGCCGGAACTGAAATTAGGAAAGAAAGAGACTACTTACCGGAATAAGCGCCACCCAGAGGCCAGTAGAGAAAAAACAGTCAAAGTAAAAGAAATACTCAACAGCCCCACCCAGAGGCCACAAGAGATAAAACAGTCAAAAACATAACATTACATCACACATTCACACAAATCACAAACAAATCACAAAATAATAAAATAAAAACATTTCTAAAATCCTGTGTAGAGTTTACACTAAAAAAAACCAAAACATCTAAACACAGTTTAAAAACATTGAATGTAAAAAAACATGTACTTTCACATTTTTAAAATTATTATCCAAGGTACAACTATTTAAAAAATTCACATACTAAAACATTATTTGGTTAAATAAAATAATTGTAAAAAATTATATCATCCTTTCCTCTTTTTTTTAATCCACAAAAACAAACCCCAAAAAGCTGATCACAGTTTATAACAGCCCGTGTGTATAAAGAAACATTTTAAAAATCACAATTACAGACAAACCTCTTTTTTACAAACATTAACAAAAAAAACCCCTTCTAAAACAATTTAAAACAGCCCGGCACCGCCGGGCAATCTCTGCTAGTTCCATAAATTTCTGACCCCTTTTCTACGGGTGAAAAAGCTATTGCAGAGGATGAAGAAATATGTGACTGTGATAATTCTGTTGGATGTATCCATCTGAGCAAATATCAGGAAAGAACTTCTGTATGGAGAAGGTGAGAAAATGTAGGGCAAAATATTTTCTGAAAACTGGCTGCAAATATCATTGAATGGCAAAAATGTAGTGACATCCAAAGCAGGGAACTTAATTAAACATTTACTATAAGAATAAAAAGTCAAATTAAAACAAGACTGCATTCAGTCTCTGCACCACATGAGGTCATTTAATGATTTTTTATTTTTTATTTAAGAACATATTTAAAGGAGAGGAATTGAGTGACAGGTCCTAATAATATCACTTCTTCAATCATGTTAGGGGTATATGAGATTAGCAGGTCCCTAGTTATAAATGCCATTCAAAAAAGGAAATAGGGCAAATCAGATGTTTGATATGGAAGTTTGAATTGCTTGAAAACATTCTGCGTGGGTAGCCAACCTGACAGGAAGTCTTCAGCCATACAGTTGGATAAAAGTCACCTCCTTCCCTGGTTGCTGTTATGCTAGCATGTAATAGAATTGCTTGGCTCACTGCCTGGCAGATCTTACCATTGATCAACTCTGCATAACTTAAAACTATGTATAACATTTTGAATAGCAACTGCCAATGCTACTCTCTACTGAGGTCAGTTGGCTACATGATATTGCTGTCCTATCAAGGTCATTTGGCACCTGTCATCAGAGTTCAGAAAGATCACCCTTTTAGACTCCCACGCCCAGAATCCCTCAGTCAATGGGTGGTAGATTCTGGGAGCTTCATTTTAAAAATCCCTACATTTTCTAAGTTCTGGTATGAAACAAACAAACAAACAAAAAGCTTCTATGCTGCAGACCAAGAAAGAAACAACTGTGAAGGCCCTATCCATGGGAACAAAGTTTTGGTTTTGCTAAGAACCTGCTTTATTTCATAATTAATGGCATGATTGCTGCCGCTGCTGCCGAAAACGTAAGTAGTTGAGCACGGTGGTGGGAACTGGCCACTGGCGGGAAAACATTGCAAACCCCTGGTCTATACTACTTTTATTGTGTTTGTATTTACAATTTTTTACTAACATAAGCTCTGCCTGGCACCGGAAGTAGCAAACAGCTGTGGTTTAGGTGCCGAAATGCACCAGGGAAATGGCGGAAAATTCCCAAAACTAACAATTTACAAATCCCCAGATATAATCCTTCTAAAAATGCTAGGCCACTTTATCTTGTGTCTAATGAACCTAGTCTTCTATAGCATAGCACTTTTCAGATACAGTACTGATAGTTGTCCTACTCAGTTGTTAAGGAGCTGTGTAAAGCTCCACATGCATTGAGTTTCTAGACCCATCTTCTCTCCTGTCACCCTGAAGATGGAAATGCAGTTCTCTGAGGAGGAAGAATCTGCTTTGAGTTCCATGTGAACTCCAATTCTGGGGAGTTTGGTTGGGTCACTTGGAGAGGCTTCCTGGGTATAGCAACCTCCTTCTCTTCACACAATTGTAATTATGTGATCAAATCAGTGGAGGAAGGGAGATGGTTAATACATTCCCTTCAATGAAGGAGGGCTCCAAATACCTCTATAATAACTGAAAAGTTTTCTACTCTGATCAGCTGACTGGGAAGCAGTAGCCCAATACCCCTGGTAATTCCCAGCTTAGATCAGGCATGGGCAATTTTGTGGAGTCTGAGACCAATATCCTCTCCTTTGGAACCTTCCTAGGGATCCATAAGTGGAGGGGACGAAACACACATGCACAATTAGAGGTGGCTATGTTGTAGGCTTTGCTGCTCAGTCACATAGAGTTAGACTATGACCATTTAAAGAGAGAATCATTCTGTATTTCCAAACCTTCCTGGAGCTTTTTTTTAACCAGAAAAAAGAGTGGATCACAAGAGGATAGGAAGCTGTGAGAGCTACATGTGGCCCAAGGCCCACATTTCACCCACTTTGCCTTAGATAGTTCATTAGCTTCAGCTGTTAGATCTGGGGTTCAGAATGGGAAGGCTGGCTATCTCATACCACCAACACTTAAGTACATGGTGACTGCAGTAATGGCATGACCAAAACACAAATTCTATTAATCAACTGGAGCAGCTGAAGGAGGAGCTTCCTTTCATCACTTATTGGGGGTAGGGGAGGAATGAAGGCTGCTTAAATGGATGCTTCAATTGATACTGGGAAATGTCTTGTTTACATTTTGAGTGGCATTGTATTGAGAAAAATTGTGCACTCTCCCTGGAAAGGGAGATAAAGATACAATGCTGATGTTTCCTGGGATGTCTGAGTCTTGAATTGACCATGTGGAGGCCCAGTGCAAGAGTTGCCAAGCTGATGAGTCTAGTGGTGCAATACTTCAAGAAGAGCAGGGGATGCCAGTTTTTCCTGTGTGCTTCTTACAAAGGTTATATGATTTGAAGAATGAGGAAAGAGAAAGATCATAATTCTGTTGGACTTTAGAAGATTGAGAATTGGCTATGTAGAAACAGGAAAGCAGACAAATAAAGAGCAATATTGACTTTAACAAAATAGAGATCCAGGGGGTACTAAACATCATGGTTTAGAATAGTGATCATCAGGCAGTGGTACATCAACTTCTGGTGGGACACATAAGTGGTCTATATAGGATTTTGTGCTTTCATAAGAATGTTCTGCTGGAAGTGCAATACCATGTGGTACCAATCCTGCATACCATGGATTACCCATGGATTACCCATCTGTGACATCTTACTGGGTGTTGGTTCTTGGGCCATAAAGAACATATCCACCAGATGGAATGCATCTTGCAGACTACACAATTCCCACCACAAAAGACCTTACAAATGATGGTATGACTTCTGGTCAGTTTCTTCTCTCACTCAAACCCAGCCCTAGCCTTCTCATATTTGAATGGAACATTGTTATTGTGCTATCTTCTCATAACAACTTCTCTGAGTCCTTAGAAGAACTATATAACATTTTTGTCTTATATTGTTAGTATTATGTCAGATTATGATTTGTCACACCCCTTGGGAAACGGCACATAGTGAGTCATAATTTCAAAAGTGTTAGAAGCATTCACAAACCCAGTTCGTCACAATGCATTTCACAAGAAAGGCAGCTTGCTTTCCACCATGAAGAAAATCATTATAGGACTAATGCCTATTTATATTAAGACAATTGTACTGAGACTTGCAATCACACATCTTTCACACAACCACAGAGTGGAAAAGTGGATTACTCTTTTAAAGTGGATGCAAAGGAACCAGCTGAGAATAGAACAAACAAATCCTATACTCTTTTTAAAAATTGTAAATATAGATTAGGGGGGAGGGGAAGCAGGCAAAGAAGCATACCCACAATATTGCTTTGGCTGGAGACTGCTCCAGGTGGACTGCACTACCTGCGAGAAAGGGCTTATTTATTTATTTATTTATTTTTCAAATTTCTATTGCCGCCCAACTCGACACCGACTCTGGTCAGCTAAAAGCATTAAAACAAACATTAAAACCCTTTAAAAACCCACAAAATATGGTTATTGTAGCTTAATAGTGCTGTGTTAATAATGTACTTTTTTGTTATTTGCAAGCAGCCTTTGGAGGCAGTATATTCTGATAGACAACACGTTAATTTAACATAATCAAATAATTAGCAAAGTACAGTAGTTTTAAGCCAACTGGATATTTTCTTTTAAAATAGATCAACAGGGAGGAGATAAAAAGCTTGGCTGTGTTGGCTGGGGGATTCTGGTTGTCGTAGCCCTTAACAGAAACATTTTCAGCTCTGCAGCTGCCAGAACCATCTAAAATCCTCATGGTATCTTGCAGCTATAATGAGAGATTTAGGTGAATTTCCTCACCTTATATTATGCTTTTGTTCCACCTCACTGCATTCAATGCAAAAAGCATGGGTTATATATGCCTAGTGTACTTGGACATTCTTTTGAAGCTATTTTGAGATAATGAGGAGAATTTAGGCTTTGAAATGCTCCATTTTATTTTCTCTCTGCTAGCGGAAGGACATCTAGACCCAAGGCATTCCATAGGCATACTGTCCCTCTATACAGCATAAATTTTGCTCTACCACTGTCGCAGAAATTATACAAAATCTTACGGTTTCTTAGCTGCTGCAGTTCCATACTAAGGAATGCTAGCATTTCTAGTTTTGTGATGAACTAGGAATTCTTTGTTAGTTTAGTGTATGAGAGCCAAGACAAAGGAACAGCCGAAGGGTTGGCTTAACACATCTTTATTGCATGAGTGGTCAGAGGGAACATGAGGTAATGGCGGACGAACAGCTCAATATATACGGTGGTTATACATTTGAATGTGGCTCCACGATAGCCCATTGGCTACCCCTTGGCGTGACGTCATTCTTGGTCACGCCCTTCTTGTCCAGGTGAGGTAGTGGCGGGAACCTTCCCGCGCTGTCGTTCTTTGGTGATTTATGACCTGTGAGCTGGGCGCTCGCTATTGCCACCGAGTGGTCATTAGCTCGCGTCCTGGTTGGAGCGGGTTGCATTGAAGTATGGTTTAAAGGCACAGTATGAAGAAACACAATGCATAGAATTGAAACACAACATTCCTCCCCCCTAGGATGAGACGAAGTCTCTCATCCAAGATGGTTTATTGCAAACGCGCTTTGGGCGTGTTGTGGGCTGGCTTGTCCCGGCTCCTTGTCCTGCAATGGGAGAGGGAGACTCGT
Source organism: Bradypodion pumilum (assembly GCA_035047305.1). Lineage (NCBI taxonomy): Eukaryota > Metazoa > Chordata > Lepidosauria > Squamata > Chamaeleonidae > Bradypodion > Bradypodion pumilum. The sequence continues at coordinate 99,916,315 of JAWDJD010000001.1, forward strand.
TAGTGACTCGCCGCGGCTCAGCGGCTGTTGGGGAGGGAGACTCGTTAGTGATTCGCCGCGGCTCAGCGGCTGTTGGGGAAAGGGCAGAAAAACCGGGGGCACTGGGGACTAACGAAAAACCCCGCTTCTCGCTTGGAAGGGTGGGGGACCACTCCTGAAAACCCCCCCGGTTTTGTAACTGAAAATTAAAAGTGTCCCCTGGGTCTCCATTAGGAAGATTCCACAGGATCTCTCCGGGGGCTGCTTCGGACTCCTTTCCCTCCCCCCTAGGTGGGGACCACCGATCCCCTTCTCCTCCCCCTTGGGCTGAACGGGTGGGGGAGAACCCTAACGTTGAAGGCACTGCCGCGCCATCCGCGGGGCGGTCGTCTGGGACCCGGCGCCGGAGCTGGTCCGCGTGTCGCCGCCAGAATAGACCCGTACTTGTCTCGACACAGTACGACACGGGACCCGTCTGGCCAACGATGACGCCCGGGACCCAGGCTGGCCCCGCGCTAGCGTAGTTCCTGCAATGTACCGGGGCACCCACTGCGAAACTCTTCGTGGCTGCTAGCCCCACATTTCTCCCCGTGTCCACTACCCTTGTTGGATCGAGCCTGGTCAGAATCGTTGTCAGCTTCCTACGCATTAAGAGTTCTGCGGGCGAATACCCTGAAGCTAGGGGGGTCACCCTGTATCCGAGCAGGAACTGACACACCTGAAGGTTGAGATCCCCTGGACCCATGCGCCTCAGCGCGTCCTTAGTGGTGCGCACGAGGCGCTCCACCTGGCCGTTCGTCGCCGGGTGGAAAGGGGCGGAGGTGATGTGCCGAATGGCGTTGATCTCCATGAATGCCCTGAACTCAGTGGATGTGAAGCAACTCGCGTTATCGCTAATTAGGGTGTCGGGTATACCGAACGTGCTAAAGACCCTCCGCAGATGCTTCACCGTCGTAGCTGACGAGGTGCTTGTAACTGGGATTACCTCCAGCCACTTGGAGTAAGCATCCACCACGAGGAGAAAAAGTGTCCCTCTAAATGGCCCCGCAAAATCAACGTGCACCCGCGACCATGGCCCCCTTGCCGCGTCCCATTCCCTGTGCGGCAGACGCGTTTCTTCGGGCCTGGAGCATTGGCATTTCTCGCAAGTGCCCACCATGTGCTCAATGTCGGCATCTAATTGGGGCCACCAAAAATAGCTCCTGGCCAGAGCCTTGGAACGAACAATCCCAGGGTGGCTGACGTGCAGCAGTTTGAGAACCCTGGACCTCAGGGAATCGGGGACCACCACCCGCTGGCCCCACAGAAGACACCCCCTCTCTAGGGACAGCTCTAGCCTCTTCCTGAAGAACGGGGTGAGCTCGGCCGTCGGGGAGGACGCAGGCCACCCTTTCTGCACCCAGGAGCTGACAAGAGCAAGTGTCTTGTCCTTGCCGGTCGCCTTAGCTATATCCGCAGGCACAATGGGGGGCGAATCCAGGACTTCGATCAGGAGCACTGAGCGGTCTCGCTCTTCGTCGGCTACGACGCTGTTAACATCGGGAAGAGGAGACCGCGACAGGGCGTCAGCATGGCTTATTTCGCTCCCCGGGCGGTAGACCAGCGCGTGCTGGTACGCGTTTAAGAAAATGGCCCACCGTAGCATCCTAGGGGACAGGATCTGAGGAGTTGGCTTGTCTGCAGTGAAGATGCCCAACAGGGGCTTGTGATCGGTCACAATGGTGAAAGGGCGGCCATAGAGAAAATCGTGGAACTTTTTCGTTCCCGCGATTATGGCGAGCGCCTCCCTGTCTGTTTGGGCGTAATTCCGCTCTGCCTGGGACAGGGATCTCGAGTAGAATGCGACTGGGGCCTCTCTCCCGTTTTCCAGCAAATGGCACAGCACCGCCCCCACCCCCACTGGGGACGCATCACATATCAGAACCACCGGTCTCTTGGGGTCAAAATGGGTTAGAATAGCGTCAGACGCTAGGAGTTGCTTCAGTTCAACGAATGCCCTCTCTTGATCCTCGCCCCACTTCCACGCCTCGTCTTTCTTAAGTAACTTGTGCAGTGGCTCTGCCACTGATGCCTTCCGCGGTAGGAAGGAATGGTAAAAGTTTAAGAGGCCTAGAAACGATTGCAATTCGTGCTTAGAGGTGGGGCGAGGGGCATTTCGAATGGCGGCTACCTTTGATTTGGAGGGTTTGATCCCCTCGGGGGTTACCCGGAAACCTAAGAACTCAACCTCCTTGGCGAAAAAAACGCATTTGTCTCGCCGCAACCTCAACCCCGCCTTTTCGAACACCGCCAGCACTTTGTCCAGCCTCTCAGCCAGCTCCTCCTCGTTTCCCCCTGTTATCAACACGTCATCAAAGTATGGCAAAACCCCCTCCAAACCCTTTAAGAGGCGTTCCACGAGTGACTGGAAAATACCGGGCGCCGAGTTCACGCCGAACTGTAGGCGCGTCACCTGGAACGCTCCCTTATGAGTGACTATCGTTTGCGCAGCAGCCGCAGCTGGGGTTACAGAGAGTTGCTGATAGGCTTGCGCAAGGTCAAGTTTGGCGAAACACTTTCCCCCGTGTAACCTGGCCAACAGATGGCTGACTACCGGCACCGGATACGCATTTGGGCGGATCGCCTTATTAATGGTGCACTTGTAATCAGCGCAAATGCGAACCTCCCCGTTGGCCTTTAGCGCGGTTACAATCGGAGTTTCCCACTCTGCGGAATCAACAGGAACAAGTATCCCCTGGCCCACCAATTTGTCCAGTTCCGTCTCTATCTTTTCTTTGAGTGCGAAAGGCACTCTGCGTGGCTTGAGTCTGATAGGGCGGACCTCCGGATTCAGGTCGAATGCTACTGGGGGTCCCTTGAACTTTCCCAGTCCTTTCTTGAAAACTTCGGGGTGCGCATCACACACCTCCTGTATTGGGTCAGTCCTGACGGCATGCACCCCCCCAATGAACAACCCCAGGGGCTTGAACCACTGAGTTCCTAGGAGGCTGCAACTTCCCCCTTTGAGAACGACCAGGGGCAGTTCCGCGGCGTGTTGCTTGTATCGGACCTTGACATTTCCAACCCCCAAAACTGGAATGCTATTTCCCTGCACGTCCCGCAGCGTGGACTTCAACGCTTTGAGCTTAGGGCGCACGTGGGGAGAAATTCCCAAAAACTCCCGCTGGGACATAATTGAGTATGAAGAACCCGAGTCTATCTCCATCCTAACAGGGGCCCCTTGCACCAGTACCTCAACAAAATAACGTGGGTGTCCCAAGGACACGCTGTACACGGGGGTCTCGTCGCCGCTGTCGTCGGAGATGCGGCCCACGCCGTCCTGCTTCCTCGCGGGCCGGGCGCCCTCCTTGGTCTTCGGCGGCCGGTCCGATGGGTTTCTCTGGTCTCTACGCCGTTGTCTGCAAACCTTGGCGATGTGACCCCGGCGTCCGCAGTTGTGGCACTCGGCCTTCCGGAACGGGCACTTGATGCGGTCGTGGGTTGCTCCACAGCCGTCGCAGCGACGGCCGTCCTTCCGCACCTTCCGGACGTCCTCATCATCGCTACTCTCCGTGGAAGACTTCGGCGTGTGCCTGGCTGCCTGCACCGAGGCCGGGGCCTTGTCGGACTGCGGGGGTCTCTCTCTGAACCCCTTAACTCCGGCCCTCGTGGCCTCCGCAGCCTGGGCCGCCTTCATGACCTCGCGTAGCGTCGGCGGCGGCTCCTGGTTCATCAGTTTCCGTTGAACCTCTTCATCCCACAGGCCGCACAGCAAACGGTCCCTGAGGGTGATTTCGAGGTTTTCCCACTTGCATGGGCCGGCGGCCAATCTTAGGGCTGCTGCGAAGGCGGCGATGGATTCACCGGGCGCTTGAACCCTCTTCCAGAATGCGTCTCGAGCCGAAAACATCGAGACCGTAGGCTGGAAATGGTCTCGCATCACCTTTAGAAGCTGTTTGGCCGTCAGCTCGCTCACTTTCTTTGGTGCTACCAGGTCCACCAAGACTCGCTTAGCGGCGTTTCCCAGCATCCGAGTGAGGATGGCCCTCTTCTTCCCCTCATCTGTAATGTCGGACACCACCAGCATATCCTGGAAATCCATTTCAAAGAGCTCCCAGTCTTCCGGCTTGTTGACATCGAAACCGGCATGTGTCTTGGTCTCGTGGGAAGCCATAATCCCATCCTCGTCGCCAATTTAGTGTATGAGAGCCAAGACAAAGGAACAGCCGAAGGGTTGGCTTAACACATCTTTATTGCATGAGTGGTCAGAGGGAACATGAGGTAATGGCGGACGAACAGCTCAATATATACGGTGGTTATACATTTGAATGTGGCTCCACGATAGCCCATTGGCTACCCCCTGGCGTGACGTCATTCTTGGTCACGCCCTTCTTGTCCAGGTGAGGTAGTGGCGGGAACCTTCCCGCGCTGTCGTTCTTTGGTGATTTATGACCTGTGAGCTGGGCGCTCGCTATTGCCACCGAGTGGTCATTAGCTCGCGTCCTGGTTGGAGCGGGTTGCATTGAAGTATGGTTTAAAGGCACAGTATGAAGAAACACAATGCATAGAATTGAAACACAACAGTTAGAAAGGTCTAATACATTCCTTCTGATCTACAGCAAAGAATTCTAAGTACTACAAAGAACCATAAGTCCCACAGGATTGCTCTTTTTTTATTTGTACCAGAGTGATTTTAAATTATGGACATATATGAAAGATAGATAAAATTCAAACAAATTAAAGTGGGAGAATGATTAGACTAGTTTTGACCGGAGTGGGTTACTTCTATTGTGTTATTTTGGTTATTTACTGGATTTTTTGTGCATCTAGTAGGGCATAAATCGCATGCACAGAAATGCTGCATTGATTGTATTTCTCCACATTTACAGAAAATCTGTATCTAAGTAGCCACATTTTACTTGCTTAGCCTTTGATCTTCCTACTTCACTTTGAAGTGTTTTTCAAGTGACTTCCTGATGGTCCAGCCAGACCTGGTGGGATACACTCTTAGGCATTCATCCATTCAACACAGCATGTTGTTTTTGCTCTCTATAGGTTTAGCCTGGTTTAATATTTAGGGACTGAGATGTGTGCAGAAAAACTTCTCCCTGAAAATCCCTGATCAGTTTTTGTCCAGACCGGATCACCTACAATGGTTTCCTTGTAGACTTCCATGCCCAATTCAAAATTCTGGTTATGACCTATAAAACCTTGAATAGTTTTAGACCTCAGTACCTTGTGAAGCATCTCTCTCCAGTAAATTCTATCAGAACAACCTGTGGACTAGGGGTGCCTACCCTGAGGGAGGCCAGGAAGACAGCTGACAGAAATAGACAGTGGCACCAGTATTATGGAATACCCTTCTAGGATATATCTGTCAGGCTCCATCCCTTTCTGTATTTCAGAAGTTGGCTAAGACAGAATTTTTAATGAAAGCATATATAATAATAATAATAATAATAATAATAATAATAATAATAATAATAATAATAATAATAATAATAATAATAATAATAATAATAATAATAATAATAATAATAATAATAATAATAATAATAATAATAATAATAATAATAATAATAATAATGTTTTAGTTATATCTTGCTTCCCTCAATCCAATGGACGACTTGAAGCGGCTTACAAGACATTTAACAATACAATAATAAGATACAAAATTCAGAAATACAGTATGACAGTATAATCAAAACTATCATCTAAATATACAAAATAACAAAACCAAAAATACATTATAACAAAAACTAGTAAAGCAATACAAAATTTCCAAAATATCACATCAGCATAACATCCCAATAGACAAAGTCCTCAGGGTCAGTCTCTCCTCCATGCCACCGCTCTCACCAGGTGCAGTGGTCCAGTGAGTCCGACACATCTAGCCGCAATGGGACAGTCCTCAGCCGCTTTCCCACATCCCCAGATGCCAGCGTCCAGGGCGGCAGTGTGGCTTTTCATGGCCCCGGCCATGATGGGAGACATCTGTGCTTCGCTCCCACCCCCCATGACTGGCAGAGCCATGGGAGGGAGCCAAAGGTGCTGGTGTCTGGGGCGGCAACATGGCTTTTCACAGCCCCAGCCATGATGGAAGACAGCTGTGCTTCGCTCCCACCTCCCATGACTGGCAGAGCCACGGGAGGGAGCTGAAAGTGCTGGCATCTGGGCCCTGGCCATGATGGGAGACAGCTGTGCTTCGCTCCCACCTCCTGTGACTGGCATAGCCATGGGAGGGAGCCAAAGGCGCTGGCAGCTGGGGCAGCAGCGTGGCTTTTCATGGCCCCAGCCATGATGGGAGACAGCTTGCCCTGGCCATGATGGGAGACAGCTGTGCTTCGCTCCCACCTCCCGTGACCGGCAGAGCCATGGGAGGAAGTTGAAGGCACTGGTGTCCGGGGCAGCGGTGTGGCTTTTCACGCCCCTGGCCATGATGGGAGGCAGCTGTGCTTCGCTCCCACCTCCCGTGACTGGAAGAGCCACGGGAGGGAGCCAAAGGCCCCAAGTTAATCTTAGGTAAAGGTAAAGGTTTCCCTTGCTCAAAAGCCAGTCGTATCCGACTCTAGGGTTCAGTGCTCATCTCTGTTTCAAAGCCGAAGAGCCAGTGTTGTCTGCTTCTGCAGACGTTTCCATGGTCATGTGGCAGGCATGACTAGATACTGGAGCGCACGGAACACTGTTACCTTCCCACCAAAGTGGTCCCTATTTATCTACTTGCAATGTCTTGCTTTCGAACTGCTAGGTTGGCAGGAGCTGGGACAAAGACAGGAGCTCATTCCGTCCTGCAGTACTTAGGAATCGAACTGCTGACCTTCTGCCTCCCAGTCAGCATCTTAGCCACTTGAGCCCCTACGGTCCTTAAATTAATCTTGGCCCAAGTTAATCTTGGTTTATTTTTCCTCTGTAACTACCCACAGGGTGTCCCAAAATTCGCCATACATAGGAAAAATGGGAAATTGTAGCTAAATGTACCTTTATTGACAAACTATTTGTTATAAAATCTTACAAAATATTTAGGAAATATTCTCTTTGTGTTGGCTCTTCGTTTTACACACTCACAAAGTCTTCTCCCCCACTTATGGCAAACACATTCCAACATAACTGTTTTCCCTTTATATGGTGCCACTTAGGACACCCTGTATTCTTGGGTCATTTTGAATTATATAAACAATATATTTTACAGTTAGAGTGAGGTGGAATTTATATTATATAAGTTTTATTTATTATGTTCATTGCCCAGAATGACTTTTCAGTTAGATGGTTGGTATAGAGATGGTATAGAAATATCAGGAGACTGGGAGGATGAGAGGAATAGCATTGAAAAACATCAACAGTGAGCTGCATGTTGAATAAAAGAAGCAACATCAATTGTGATATGTGGCCTTTTTAAAGACTCCAACTAACATTCAATAACAGTTAAACAAAAGATATAAAGAACAAATCTCTTGTACCTTTCACAGTTATGTAGAAACATATATTTCAAATTGGCAACTTTTCTCTTTATCCTTGTAACTTTGCCCTTCGTTGTAGTTATCCACTCAACCTGGTTATGAAAGCACATTACACAAATTAGAATGTAAATTAAAATTTTTGCACTGGAACTGAATATAGTGAAAGTAAACTGAACATTTTAAAAGCACTAGAATTTAGGGCAGAATTGAAGCCTGCAAGCTTTAATAAATTTGCTATGGAGTAAGTGCTAAAATTCTCAATTTTGCAAATCACAAATACTGCTTCTCCTTCCCTCCCTCCTTCCCTCCCTTCCCCCCTCTCTCTCTCTCTCACACACACACACACTTTTAGTATATGCACACAAGTTCGAATGAGGACAAAACTGTTGATAGTTATAGTGGTTATACAGTAAAGAGTCAGCAGCAATGTGTTTTCTCTGACTATTCGCCTGGCAGTCTGTGGTTTAAAAAAATGTCCATGGGAGAGGAAACTGTAGGGAGAAAGCATCCCTCTCATGTGTTTTTCAACTTCAAATTTCTGCCTCCTAACACTGTTTTACAAAGAACAGTGGGGGGAAATGTTGTTTGGTTTAAGCACATTTCCCTGCTGCGTTTGAAAAGCCCTGAAATGCAATTGAGCAGGAGGATACATAGTTCTATTCAATTAACAGATGCACAAATTCTCTTGGATTAACAGCCCCACAATGTCATGAGACACAGGCATCCAAGCAATCTGAAACATTCCATATGAAAGAAAAAAAGAAAAATGATTGTATAACTCAGAAGACCGGGGGAAGGGGGGGCGGCGGTGGCAAGGGAGGGAGTAAGAATCCTCTTACTTCTTGATTTTTTTTAAAAAATGATGCACTGTTACTGCTCTGGCCCAGGAACAGAAAAGGTATTTTGAGCTGTCAGTGAACCACCACTCCCCTGTTGCTCACCATTAGGAACTTGATACCAGCAACGTCTTGAAAAACGCTGATTCCTGAGCTCTGCTGCAGCTCCTTGTCCCTCAACAGTTTTGCCTGCATTTAACCTCCAGAGAAACAAATCTTCTTTAATTCCTAAAATGATTGGGTATCATGGGAAGGAAGGGCACACTCAGGAGACTAAAGTAATCTATTGTACTTAGAGAGCATGCAGCTTGTTGTCAGAGATTCCCCTAATCACTACCTCCTACAGAACAGGATGCATCTTCCCCCAAAAAAATCCCTGCAGATTTGCAAGGCTTGCAGTGTGGTACAAAAGGGGGGAAATCACACAGAAAACCATGCATATCTTTCAGAAACATCTATTACTAAAAATAAGTATAACCGAAAAGTGTGCATAAACATGCTTCACTCAATGGAACATGCATTCTAAAAGGAGAGTATATTGGAAAAATGCATGTTGTTTTGGGGGGTGGGGGGTGGGGAACCTGCCGCAATATGCAGGAGCATACAGGCAAGGGGGAAGTCTCATAGTTTGTTATAAAAACAGGAATGGAGCAAGAATGTCAAACTCCTTGTGAATGAGATTTTCCACATTCCCCCACTGATGGCATTCTTCTGCTTAGAGACACTCCTGCCTTCACAACATTAGTAGACACCACACCATTCTCCATCTTCATCTGAGAATTTGCTTATATGTTTACCAATCAACATATCTTCCACTAAGAAAAAAATCAGATTTGTGATGATGTTGTGTATGTAACAGAATGTATTGTTTAACAGTGTGTATTTAATTGTTAGGATCGGGTGATCCTCCGTTTTGTGTTCTTCTTGAAACTAAGCTCTTGCGGGACTTGGGTTCCCGCCTCTTCTAACGAGAAGCGCGAAAGGCTTCACAGTCTCTGTCACCCCACGATCACCCCACTGTCCTCCCAATCAATCCAGTTGCTTCCCGCCCAAATGTATCTTTTCTGTATTGTATATATAGGTGCTGCTGCGCCATTGCTCTCCATGTTCAGTTCCCGAAATAAAGTTGTGTTTGGCCCTGTTATGCTGGCTGCTGCATATCCTTTGCTGAACATTAAAGATGCTTAATAGAATTGGAAGCAAATGAGTCAAGAATGACTGTGAGAACATGGAATTTGAGCAACAGCCATGTCGTGTGTTGTTTGCTAATATGAGGTCATGGGTAGTCACCCATCCTGTATGTCTTTCAGAAAGTCAAACATTACTTTCTCTTGGTATGTAAAGGAGGCACACACACCCTCTAACCCAAAATTTAGAATGGGATAGAGGAGGGCTTTTCTCCTCTTTCTCTTCTCTTCAGATGCACAGACATACTAGTAGAGGAATAGTGATGTTAGAATCAATATAAGAATAAATTGCCACACAGTCTTTATTGTGAAGGCAAGATTTCTACAGAAAATCCTTGTAATCAGAAAAAGAGGGAAGATGAGATTAAACTGATTAAACTGAGAAAGTCAAAAAAGGACAACTTGAAAGATTAGCTCTAGGACAACTGAAATGCATAATCCCCCATGCATGTTAAGTAGAAGAGTCACTCTTTCTTATCAGTCCTTTATCTAGTGACCTTCTGTTACATTCCCTTACAGCTACCTGATCCAAGGCAAACAATGAAAATTGAAAAACCTGAATTCCAGTGATTACAGTGGAGAATCTTTGTTATCATTAGTGAGTTTCACGTTGACTCTATGCTTGCTATGAAAACAAGGAGGGCAAGAAATAATGGCAAATCAGGATTATGCCATGCATGCCTAGCTAGTAAAAAAGGGACTGGTACAATTGTGGATGGGTCCTTTTTCATATGTAACCAATATTAAACTTAGACCAGAAGAAAGGGCAAGATGGAACAACTAGATGTATTCATGGGTTTCTTAGCAGTTCTTCATCAGAGAGAGAGAGAGACAGAGGGGGAAAGGGAGCAGGGAGGAAAGACACACAACCTTACAACTACAGATTGCATTATGTGTATAGTTTTCATTTCTTGGGTGGGGGGTGGGGGAGTCACTCTTATATTAGGAAAAGGTTGCATTTTTGTCAATTACAGTCAATATACAGGGAAATAAATCACCATATAACTAGTGCAAGTGTCAATACCTCCAACTAGGTGTAATTACTTGAAAATAATGGACTAAGTGCTTTACAGCAAAAAAATTCATGCACAGTTTGATGGGCATATTCTACAAGGAATTTTGTATGATTCAATATCTTAATTCACTCAGACAACAGAGATGCCAAGCCAAGGTTATCCATGCTAGAATAGAATAGAATAGAATAGAATAGAATAGAATAGAAAGGGGACTGTGGTGGCTTAGTGGTTAAGACACTGAACTTGATGACTGAAATATTGGCAGGTCAGCAGTTTGAGGCCCAAATGCTGCACAATGGAGTGAGCTCCCATTGTCTATCCCAGTTCCTGGCAACCTAGCAGCTCAAAAGCAACAAATTGCAAGTACTGTAGATAAATAGGTACTGCTTCAGTGAGAAAATAACAGCATTCCATGCACTCTGAGTTCTAGTCATGCTTGCCACATGACTATGGAAATATCTGCAGATGTACAGTGATGACTCTTTGGCTATGAACAGATATGTGTGCCACTCCCTGGAGTTGGACACAACTGGCTTTTGAGCAAGGGCAATTTTTTACTTTACTTCTTCTTCAAGTGCCATATCCGATTCTGAATATCGGCAATCATCATGGTGATCAGCCATGAAGATTGTCTTGAGAATATAATGCCACTGGCCTTCCCTTTGCCTTCTGCACCGCAGGGTGACACCCGTACCACAGATCCAGTTCTGTGAGTCACTTTCTGGTCATGAGCCCTTTTGGCACACATGGTCCTCATCAGCCCCAGGCCAGTATTGATAAAGCTGCTTCTCTCCATCATGATGGATTCAAGTGGGGTTTAATCCACTTGGGGACCATCACTCTTCCCTGTGGACTTCACCACCCAAGTCCTCAAGGTTGTCAGGTTAGTTAACCGTTTCATGATGATCGGAGTTGAGTTGCTGGCAGTATGGCCTACTCTATTACAATAGTAGGATAACTTGGCCAGACTGGATTTACTTTACTAGGTTGGACAATATGTAGCTTTGAATAATTGGTATTTTCTCCCTAATACTTAGATGTGTGTTTTTTCTTACTATGAATTGGATGATTTAATAGTCTCACAATATATTTATTAGAGGAATACTTATATGACTACTTAAATTGGCATGTAATTGTTTCTGAAATAATTTTGGATTGTATACAGACCTATAAAAATCACTGCAAAGCACAAAAAGTTCTCTTCAAGGAACAATGTTATTTGATAGCTACCAGGAGCCAACTGGGTCACAAAACCCCAACACCTGAGATCTACAGCTTTGGCCCTAAGCTGTGCTTCCAGCAAATAACATCAACCTAGTGTGCTGTTCTTTAGCACATAGTTAGGTCTTCTATGTCTTTTATGATTGTTCAGGCAACTTAAACTTTTGTTTGCCTCAGGGTTTTAGAAAGCACAGGTTTGGTGGGTGGGGGAGGAGATTTTGCTTGTTTACCAACTTTTAAGCATGTGAAGACACTATTATGCTTTCATAACACTGAGTCCTGAAAAAGTTCACTAATTCTATGCCTTCACTGAGGTCATTCTTCAGAATAGCAAGAGTAAAAGATCTGATTCCCAGCAGAGGTGTGATAATGGCCCCTGACTGAGAGGAGGTCACAATCTTGAGCACTGGGTTTTTACTTCTTATCTCAACAAGTCCTGACCCAGAAAAGAGAACATGAGTTTTAAAAACAAGATCTAAGGGATCCCTTGCTTCCAGAGTTGCACTTCATTCATAGCATCTTTTCCCTCATCACATCTCAGGTCATATAAATATGATCCCTTGCCCTCTACTCCAGCACATTTCTTGTGTCTTTCTCCCAAATGCAGCTTAACATTGTTTTTAAGAATAGCTCTGTTTATACAAAAATTAACCTTTGCTGTGATGTAAAAGTTAAATCTGACTTCCCCCCCCCAAAGTCCTTCTTTTCTGTTGCTGCTGCTGCTGCTGCTGCTGTTGTTGTTGTTATAGATTGTCCAATACTCAAGCAGTACATGGTTAGGACAGCCCATATGTACCCAAGATAAACTGGGAGAATTACTCCTTCAGCACATCTTGTTCTGTAATGGATCATAACCTTCCACTTTTTTTAAAAAAAACTCCAAACAAAATATAAATGTGTGCCTAGAGCAGTGGTAGTGAACCTATGCCACGTGTGGCAGAGGGGGCACTCAGAGCCCTCTCTGTGGGCATGTGTGCCATCACCCCAGCACAGAGTTCGCCTCTGCCCAGCAGCCCAATGGGAACACTTCCTCCCTCCCCAAGCACAGAGTTCACCCCACTCCTCTGTGGCGTGGATGGCAGCCTGTTGAGTTTGGGCACTCGGTCTCTAAAAGGTTCACCATCAGTGGCCTAGAGTCTTTATGGACCCCCCACACACACACACACACATACAATTTTGTATTTTGAAGATACTACACTCATTGCTCCCTTCCTCTCCAGTGTTAAGTATTTCCATCATAATTTAATGAAAGCATGCAACAGAAACAAGATGAAAGGTAGTGCAAGAAGTGATCCGGAACAACAATTTCTCAAATTCCATGTCTAAAGCCTCTCCTATGCTGCCCATTGATGGAATCATTACCATGTTAACTCATGGCAAGGTATGATTTGGGTGGGGAAAAACAGTAATTTAGTAATGCATACTTACCACTGAGCACCTAGTATGGATAGAGTAATGGACTAGGACTCAAGAGGTCTGGGTTCTATGGGTTCTGCCATTGAAACTCTCTTGTGGATGGAACTGGTAAAACCACTCCTTAAATATCTCATTTACCTTCAAAACCCTATTGTTGTTGCATCCTGTAAAATCATTTCCAACCTATGGCAACATTATGAATTGGAAATTTCCAAAATGTCCTGTCTTCACTACCCTGCACACTTCTTGTAAATTCAACCTTGTGCCTTCCTTTTAGGAGTCAATTCATCTTGTATTTAGTCTTTCTCTTTTCCTGCTGCCTTCTACCTTTCCCAGCATATTGTGTTTTTCAGAGAATCTTGGCTTCTCACGATGAATGCAAAGTATGACAGCTTCAATTTAATCATGTTTGTCTCCAGAGACAGTTCAGGCTTGATTTGTTCTAGGGCCCACTTGTTCATCTTTCTAGCAGTCCAGTGTATCCACAAAGCTTTCCTCTAGCACTATATTTCAAACATACCAGATTTTTTCCCCTGTCAGATTTCTTTTCTCTCCAACGTTCATATCCATAGATAGTGGGCAGGAAGAATGCAATAGTATGGATGATTTTGTTCTTTGTCTGACACCTTTGCCCGTAGGAAACCAATCTGTCTCTCCATATTCTGTCCTAATTGTAGGTTCTTGTCTACAATATTTTTTTTATTTATTGTTAAATTTTTATACCACCCACTCAGCCAAAGCCGACTCCGGGCGGTTCACAACAGTGGGTAAAAACAGATAAAAACAAATAAAACAGATAAAAACCAGCAATAAGAACCCACCCATAAAAAGAGAGGGGTGCAGGAACTGAAGAAACCATGGGGCAGGCATCCTCCCCTATTTTAACCACCCAACGGAAGCCACCCCTCCACCTGCACCCCAAACTTGGCCCGCCAGCCAGGTTTTTAGTTCTTTTCTAAAGGGCAACAACTCCATCTGGAGACGCAGTTCCACAAGTTAAAACATACATAAAAACAATTGAACCATTAAAAACCCAACATACTCACCCACCTATCCCATTCATCTTTAAAAGACTACCCACATTAAAACTGCCTGCATTGGTAATTAAAAGAAATGGGGGCTTATTTAAAAAGTCAACAGGCAGGGACCATCCTTCCATCTGGGCCCCACACCTGTCCCGCCAACCAGGATTTTAGGTCTTTTCTGAAAGGTAGCAGCTCCGTCTGCTCCTGTATCTTTACTGTTAGGAGGTTCCACATGGCTGGTGCAGACACGGAAAAGGCCCTCCTTCGTGTACCAGAGAGAGACGAGCCCCTCTGGCAAATGGGACAATTAGGGAGCCCTTCCAGTCCGCTCTGGTTGGATGGGCGGACACTCTTGGGATGATGCGGTCTCTAAGGTATCCTGGCTCACTACCATGAAGGGCTTTAAAGGTCAAAACCAGCACCTTGTACTGCACCCGGAGGCAAACTGGTGACCAGTGCAGCTCCCGAAGTAATGGTGAGGCACGGGCATAATGCCCTCACCCCATCACCACCTGGGCTGATGCATTCTGGACCAACTGCAACCTCTGAATGGTTGTCAAGGGCAGCCCCATGTAGAGCGCATTGCAATAATCTAGCCTGAAGGTGACCAGAGCATGTGTGAAACTGAGCAGGGAGTCCCGGTCCAGGAGCGAACGCAACTGACTGTGTAAACTCCGATTACACAGGCATAGTCAAAGTCCAGCTGTGGACACACCTACACCAGACAGTCAGTAAAGGGGATTCAATAGCGCAACTGATCATGAAGTCAATCACATCCTCAGCCACTGCTGGGTGGATCGGATTGGCGGGGGCTCATTCACCCACACACTAAATCTGTATATCATTAGAACAGGATCATGTTCACTGGAGCTCTAGGCACAGACTCCAGCGGGGGGTGAACATCGTGGAATGGGTATATTTACCACATACCACTTCCAGGAACATCGTTCCTCCGCAAGAACTGGTAGCCACAGTCATCCGCAAAGGAAGGCTTAGAGCTAGGGATGTTTCAGGACATGACTTAGCCAAAATAGTTTTGCCCTTTAATAAGGAATAGACACGCCAGCTGATGCAGTTCGGAGATACCCTCCCAATTGCATTAGAAGGCTTTACAGGTAACTTGGCATATCATTTGCCAAGGGATTCCAGACTTGTCTCCCTTCAGACTGAGACAGTCAAATTACAAAGCATGCTGTTGCTAACTCCACTTCAGGGGGCCAAGACAGTATTAACAGATGGGGGAAAATATATGGGGTTCTCACTTGGTATGAGGAGCAGGCTTGGTGAACGCTACCGACACTTCCGCAGAAATCAGCGCAGAGAGCGGAATTAGCAGCAGTGAACCTTACCTTAAGAACATTTGATCAACAGCCACTGAATATAGTCACGGACAGTCAGTACGTCCGGAATTTAATTTACAATTTGCTGGGGGCTTACATCACTCCGGCCATAGACAGGAATTTGATGAGTCTATTCCTGACCATGCAATTTCACTTGCGACATCGCAGGGAATCGCTCTATGTAGCTCATATTAGGAGTCACCAGGACTTACCTGGTCCAATTTCAGAAGGTAACAGCGGTCAAGGAAGCGCATCAAAAATTAGTCTCAGGAGTCTTTACAGCTGGGAAGCTCTCCCGCTTCCCATGGTTAAATTCAGAGTGCTTGCTGCCAGACCCCTCTTGGAAGGGTCCGGCGGCCCTGATAACCTGGGGACGAGGCTATGCAGCAATTATGTCTCCTACAGGTACCATTTGGATTCTGGCCCACTGTGTGAAGCCGTACTTCAACCCGCTTGGCGTCGAACCAGGCTGCCCCGAACCCATTGCCAGAGATGGAGGAGATAGACCTGATGACAGGATGGAGGCGGGGCAGGTGACACCGGCCACGACGGTCCAGGATGGAGGAGCCGAGAGTGACATGGGGAATGATCAATACCCTGTGTGATGATGCCATGACCATTTTCCAAGAGAACCACTCTGAGCCCACTCCGCACAACATGGTACCTGCAGTCTTGGCTCAGATCACTTACAACTCCCTAATGATAGTCTTGATCCTTTCCTTGCTTATGGGGGGAGGGTTCAAGCTGCTCCTGGGGACGTAACACCTGGCGGGGACCTTACCGCCAGGCTCCAGTACAACATCTGGGAAAGACTGGCCGGACTTGTCAACCAGTCAAACTTTTGCTTAGCGCAGACCACAGACACTTCTTCATTGTTAAGTACATGCCTTATCCCAGTCTGCCGCACTCCGGGAGAGCAGGCCAAGAACTTTGAATTGTTGGGAAAACGTATACTCGGACCTCATTACCGAATCACGTACACAATTTATGCGGGGGGGGGGGAGGGCTTAACAAGACAAAATGGATATCCAGAAACTATCTATAACAAGATAGATCCAAAGATGAAAATTATGAAGCATCTTTGGTAGTCACTTACAGTTCCCAACTGAGATCACAAATGTTTATATAGCATTTTGAAAAAAGATTGCCTACTCATCATAGTTTGGTTAGAAGCCCCTATTATATTCTTGCTTAATTGCTTCCATGCAGAGCTGAGATGTATTTTATTAGGTTGGCTTCTGTATTTAGCCTACCCTGTTTCACATTCAAGTGGGCACAGCAAAACTATGAAAGAAGGTTGGGCCGATTTGTGTTGGGGAAAATAGCAGCCACATTAGTAGATAGTGAAGCAAAGCTAATTCAAGACATTTACATGATAATACAGTAAAAGACAATATATTAACTTGATTTTCCAGGAAATACAGTCCTTTGCAATAGATATTTCATCTGTTGTTGTTTTTTTAGTAGAGATGTTTTAGCTAAAGAAAATAAGTTACATTATGGAAAAAGGATTTTGTAATGTTTTTAATTTAATTTATAGGTGTTTTTTACCTGACTTGAGCTGTAATACACAGAATCAGAATGAAAAGAATTCAGTCTGAGGAAGTCAGCCCACAATGCCCTTAGGGGCAATGGTCGGAGCTTGCTTGCTTGCCTGGCTGGCTGGCTGCCTATTTATTTATTTGCAGTTTACAATTCAATAATGAAACATAAAGAAATAAATATTATTATAAACATAATAATATAATAGTCCCATAGCCTATTATAAAATTATCTCAAATATTGCGTCTTTAAACCCAGTATAAATAAAACCGGATCAACTCAAGAAGAAACATAACTCAAAAGAAAAATAACTAAACTAATTGATTGCTAACAACAAGTCTTAAAAAGCCTCCTTAAACAGGAAGCTTTGTAGATTTTTCTTAAATATACAAGAGATAGTGCCTGATGCAACTTTAAAGGAATGGCATTCCACATTATTGGTACTGTCACCGAGAAGGCTAATTTCCTTGTTGAGACCTTCTTAGCCTCTCTCTGTGTTGGCACCTGGAATTGTACCACCTATGCTGACTGGGTGATGCAAGGAAACCTCTATGGGAGAAATGGTCCTCCAGATAACAAGGTCCTTATATATTCTAGGAAATGTCTTTTGTACCTGGACTTGGAACATATCATGTACCTGCCATGAGTTGAGCTGCAAAGATACCGAGCTAGAAAACTGACACTCAGATTCCTTGGCTTGATGTGCCGAGTGCAAAGCTTCCTATTCTTAACTGTCCATCACTTCCTGTATACTGTATTTTAAGCATATCACAATCTATGTGATTCAGATGTATGTCCTTCCTTGCAGTGGGATTTTTGAAGATACCTCCCATCTCTCTTTTCCAATATATGTCTGTTTTGCTTAGCTCATATATATATATATATATATATATATATATATATATATATATATATATATATATATATATATATATATATATATATATATATATATATATATATATATATATATATATATATATATATATATATATATATATATATATATATATATATATATATATATATATATATATATATATATATATATATATATATATATATATATATATATATCCCCGAAACAAAACTTCTCCCTCACTGGCTGTTTTTCCTATATATATATATCCACCCAGAGTGGAAAAATATCCCAGATGGGTGAGGTATAAAGTTTAAGAACTGTCTCCTCTACACAAGATCACAACCTCCTATTCATGTTTTTCAATTCACCATCATACCACTCGCAAATGTTACTTACTGTCATAGATTTCATAGCTGGGATGAATTTATTTCATTATTTACTGTGTTCATTTAAAGTTTAATATGCCAATGTTATTTTTCTGTTTTCATTCCACTAGTTTGTTTAACTTTGCTTAGCCTAAACGGGTCCATTTTGGAAAGCTACAGTATGCAGAAACTGAATTCTGACCAATGAAAAGTGATAGGTCAAGCTGACCTCCATTCACATACAGCAAAGCTGAGAAAGTGTCTGTTCTCAGAATAATTACCTGGGAAGAGCACGGTTCTCAGACGAGCCACCTGTTGGTAGACATGAAATGTATGTCTTTTAGATGGGAACTCAGATTAAATGTTCTGGTCTAACACTGGACATCAAAAGACTTGTCTGTCACTCAAGATAAATCCACATGCGTTCTCACTGGAGAACTGTATAAATATCGAGGCTCCGAGCCCCATAGATTAGATCTGAACAGCTATCTTGATTTCATCTCGATACACTGCCCATTTGCCTCCAGATTGGATCCGCACTCAGAATCTATATGGGCAGCTTTTAGCCACACTCCTTACTTTCAGATATGTATTGCTTTTTAAAACGCTATTTTTCTTTCTTAGAAAAATGTATTTGCATAGCATAGAGAGATTATAATTCTGTATTTTAGAACTTTCTTTTTATTTGTTAAGTCTTTAAACAGACTTATTTTGTCAAAGATCAGTTTTTCTAACTCTTCTCAGTCAGGAGAGAGTTGAAAGGGAATTTTTCAGATAAGGCCTTGTTACTCTGCAACATGGACTCTTTGTTATTTCGGCCAGTGCAGCTAGGCCCGATAAACAAGGAAGGTAGAGAGGGAGAGATTTCGGAAGTCTCGCCTTCCCAGGACAGAGCTGGCCTCCCCATCACCTAACGCTACATTGAAGGCCAAATTCCCGTAAGAAAGCCGTGAAAGGGTGGAGAAGTTCTAATGGATGAAGCAGCTACCAGTCCCAGAGGGCTTTGCAGAAACTTTCTATCTGTGACATTTTATAAGGCACCGCCATTACCCATTAGATCCCGATTTTCTTTGTCGGTTTTCCCTGCTTGGGCAAACTGCGTAGAGACACCCTTCTGCAACGCTACCATAAGTCCACTTTGCTTTCTCTCACTGAGTCGGGAAACCATTCCATTAGCCTGGGAATGAGGTCACCAGTTCCAGCCGATCAGTAAGGGCAGGTGGAGTGGCACTCATTGCGAGGCCAGATCTCATGTTGGCGGGAGTTGGGACAAGCCGAGACCTGGTGCCGTGTACAATACTTACATCTTTCTATTCCAGAGCCACGGAGGGTGAAGTATGGCCCTCCAGAATTCTTCACCACTGGGATACTTATTCTGACAAACATATCAGAGAGTAAATAAAACAACAACAACAAGACTAAAAAAGTTGTGGCACTTTAAAGACTAACTGCTGGATGAAGGGGAGAGTGGCTGCAGCTGTCGAGTCCCAGCAGCTACAAGAGCCTCACCACTGGGACCACTGGATGCCTGCCCCAGACCTGCCTGGACAAAGGGGAGAGTGGCTGCAGCTGCCGAGGCTTGGCGGCTTTAGAACCCTAGCCACTGTAGTAAAGCCCAGTTAGGTTTTGAATTTTTTTTGTACCGCTTGATGTATATTGTTCTATAATGTTAAGACATTATGATTTATGTATGTTATTGTATTTCATATTTTGTACTTTATCACTTTACTGGAGCAGCAGAAGACGGTCCTGCCTGGAGCCTGAGGACGCCTGAACCCCCTACCCCCGGACTTTGTTTTTGTGTGGGAATTTAGTATTGAGTTGTTGTAGATTGAATTTTGCCAGAGTCGGGTTTACCTGAATGGGTGGCATATAAGTGTGAATAATAATAATAATAATAATAATAATAATAATAATAATAATAATAATAATAATAATAATAATAATAATAATAATAATAATAATAATAATAATAATAATAATAATGATGATGATGATGATGATGATGATGATGATGATGATGATGATGATGATGATGATGATGATGATGATGATGATTACGTGTAGCATGGCCAAAAAAAGCTTCGGAACCACTGTCTTACACCTTCCCCATCAATATGGTACATCTTACGATTTGAGCTAATTCTTCACGCTAACTTTAATCTGCAATAATATGAATAATAAGATAATTTGGAATTGAGCACCATTAGGTATCTATATCCTCTTTGTTGTTTGTTTATATTTTGTTTGGTACAGTATTTTATTTTATATTAGATTATGTTTTTATTATTGCTATTTATGTGTTAATTGGTTTATATTGTGACTTTATATTGTGACTTTATAATTTTGGATGTTAGCTGCCCTGAGTTGTGATTATACTAACTAGGGTGGGATATAAATGAATGTGTACATACATACATACATACATACATACATACATACATACATACATACATACATACATACATACATACATGACTAAACAAATACAATAACACACATATTTTGTTTTGTACAACAAACACTTCTGTATTTCCAAGTGGCAGTTGTCAAATAATAAGCACTCAAGCTGGTGCTTGGCCAAAATTCACCAAAGGGGAAGATGAAAAGAAATAAGGTATAACTATTAAAAGACTGCCACTATGGGAAATGATGGTGGCAATGATATGTAAGAGTCCTAACGAAAGGCTGAAATTAAATCTTTCCTCAGAGTAAAGTGGAGGTGTTATGTATGTTAACTGTGTTTTCTGACAGGAGCGGAATGTATCTTTTCTCATGTATCTATTCTTATGCAAATAAGTGGATCAAAAATGTGCACACTCTGTTAGCCAATGGGCTTGTTGTATTATTGTTACTGTTACTGTTTATAGCAGCGGAATGTATCTTTTCTCATGTATCTATTCTTATGCAAATAAGTGGATCAAAACGTGTGCACACTCTGTTAGCCAATGGGCTTGTTGTATTATTGTTACTGTTACTGTTTATAGTGTATATAAGTCTGAGTTTTGCCCCATCCAAACAGTGTTCAAACCCCACTAATAAAGAGCTGAATTTCACTACTTCATTCGTCTGCTTCTTTAACTGGCAATGAGGATGGGATGGCGTCCCCACATGGCAGCAACACCGGCCCATTTGACCCAGCGCATCCAGAGAAATGGGCAACATACGAACGCCGATTCCGCCACGCAATGGCCTTGCAGAAGATCACCGATGAAGACCAGAAGTGCTCCTGTTTCCTCGCTCACTGCGGTTCTGAGTCGCTTGAGCTGGCAACTCACCTCGTTCTCCCAAGGGACGTGGATGTGGTGCCATTAGCAGGAATCATGTCCGCACTGAGGAGGCACCTGCAGCCAGAGGTCTCGATCTTCCCGGCCAGGGTGGCCTTCCACAGAAGGGAGCAGCGACCCAGTGAGTCCATTGCAGACTACGCCGCCACTCTGTGCATTGCTGCTGCCCCGTTCAAGTGGGACAACATTGAAGAAGTACTCCGGGACTGTTTGCTGGCCGGCATGAGGGACGAAGATGCTCAATGTCGCCTCATGATCAGGAAGACACTAACTTTCAAGGCTGTCCTAGCAGAGGCTACCATCAGAGGCCGCACGGTCCGGGATCAAGCTTTTCTGGCATCGCCACTCCACCACCAGTGCCACCGACTCAGCTGTGCAAGCTCAGCAAAATTCATCTTCATCCTCCTCAGCATCGCCTGGTTCCACCTCTTCATCGCAGTCCAGCGACACAGAGGGAGCAGTCCGACGAAAGCACCGAGAGCACGGTGACAATCGGGAGAAGAAATTCCTTCGTAAGTGTGATGGCTGCGGAGCCCGGCATGATCGCAAGAAGTGCCCCTTCCGCACCACAGAATGCCACAACTGCGGGCGAAGAGGGCACATTGCTAAAGTATGCCAACAGCAAAAGCAAAGAACTCCAGCACCTGAGTCCAAGAAGGGTCATCACCACAAATTGTCCATCGCCAAAGTGTCACTCGAGCCTGAGCCATGCCAAGTGGGCATTGTCAGCAAGTGTTTCATCGCAGACCTGAGCCTGCAGGACGTCCCCTTCAAGGTGGTGGTGGATTCAGGTACTACCTTTTCCATAATCCCACAGTAGGAGTTTTTGAGAATTCCCCCTGCCTCTCGGCCCAAGCTCAATTATTTTAAAACTTCTCTCTGGGATGTGCAAGGTTGCCAGGATTCCGGTCATGGGGGTGGGCAATTTCTTGGTCAAATTCAAAAACATTCACTCCTCCTTGCCATTGGTTGTAGTTAAGCAGGGCGCTAACTGTCTTATTGGGACCCAATGGTTTAGGTCCCTGGGAATCCGACTTTCTGGCATTAATGCAATAGATGCTGACCTAATCCGGGATGTTTGTGCTGCACATCCTGAGGTGTTCAAAAAGGGTTTAGGTTTATACAAAGGACCCCCTGTTGACTTTGAGCTTGACCCAACCATGCGGCGCATCCGGATGAAGCCATGCCAGGTACCCTTTGCTTTAAAGGAGAAGATAGAAGCCGAGCTGGACAAACTGGTGGGGCAGGGCATCCTAGTGCAAGTGGACTCCGCAGAGTGGGAGACACCAATAGTGACTGCTTTGAAAATTAACAGGGAGGTCAGGATATGCGTTGACTACAAGTGTACCATCAATAAAGCTATTCGCCCGAACGCATATCCTGTGACCATGGTAAGCCACCTTCTTGCCTCCTTGCATGGAGGAAATTACTTTGCAAAACTTGACCTTGCCCACGCTTACCAACAATTAACTGTGTCTCCTGCTGCTGCCATAGCCCCGACAATAGTAATGCATAGGGGGCATTTAAGGTAACTAGACTACAATTTGGGGTGAATGCGGCCCCCAGAATATTTCAATCTCTTGTAGAATGTATTTTGAAAGGGTTGCCTGGTGTCCTGCCATATTTTGACAATTTCCTGATCACCGCTAAGGACACCGTCGAACTAGCGGCCAGGCTCGAACGAGTCCTGTCACGTTTTGAGAGGGCTGGTCTGCATCTCAGAAGAGACAAATGTGTGTTTTTGGCAGGGGAAGTGGAGTTCCTGGGGTACCGCATTACACCCCAAGGTATCATGCCCTCTGACTCCAAGGTGGTGGCCATGCGGAATGCATCCAGGCCGAAATGTAAAGCCAAATTGCAATCGTTTCTAAGATTGTTAAACTTTATCATGCTTTTATCCATCGCAAAGCCTCAGTTGCCGAACCATTACATCGGCTTCTTAAGAAAGATACTGTTTGGCACTGGGGCCATTGCCAGGAGAAAGCGTTCCTAGAACTTAAAAGGCTACTATCTTCGGATGCTGTATTAGCTCATTTTGAACCTAACAAAGAAGTTGTATTTGTGTGTGATGCATCCCCTGTGGGAGTTGTGTTATGCCATGTACTAAGTGATGGGAGAGAAGCCCCCATAACATTCTATTCCCGTTCGCTCTCAAAGCCTGAGAAAAATTATGCTCAGACAGACAGGGAGGCATTGGCAATCGTGGCAGGCACTAAGAAATTCCATGATTACTTTTACGGAAGGCCTTTTACCATCGTAACTGACCACAAGCCCCTCCTTGGAGTCTTTGTGAATGGGAAGCCCACGCCGAGGAATTCAGAACATTCCACCGCAAGCATTTGGAATTGTCAGTGGAACAAGGTTGCCTTCTATGGGGCCAGTGGGTGTTCATTCCTGTCA
The DNA here is from genome assembly GCA_035047305.1 of Bradypodion pumilum. Lineage (NCBI taxonomy): Eukaryota > Metazoa > Chordata > Lepidosauria > Squamata > Chamaeleonidae > Bradypodion > Bradypodion pumilum. The sequence goes on from JAWDJD010000001.1 coordinate 99,940,227, forward strand.
CTCTCAGGAAAAAAGTTTTACATTTACTTCACACAAGTCATCCAGGAATTGTACATTCCAAAGCCCTTGCCCATAGCTACTTTTGGTGGCCTCAACTGGACCAAGACACAGAGCAGATGGTCAGCACTTGTGCCAGTTGTCAATCCTCTCACCCAGAGCAATCCTACCTTCCCTCTCGGGAATGGGATTCTGCTAGGGGCCCGTGGTCCAGGTTGCACATAGATTTTGCATGTCCATTTAGGGGTGCCCTATTTCTGTTAGTTGTAGATTCATTCTCTAAGTGGCTGGAAGTGATTAGAGTGCCTAATACCACTTCAGCCACCACGATAATGCACCTGAGAAGGCTGTTTGCAGCATTTGGACTTCCAGATTTGCTGGTGTCCGACATCGCGTCCACGTTCACATCTGCAGAATTCCAATCTTTCATGGAAAGGAATGCAATTAGGCATATCACTGCCGCCCCATTCCACCCAGCCACCAATGGCCAGGTAGGGTGGCAGGTGCACACAACTAAAGACGTGCTTCGGTGTATGGGTGAAGGGGATTTGGAGCTCCAGCTATACCAGTTTCTTTTTACATATAGGCTCACCCCCTTGCCTCAGGGCTATCCCCTGCTGAATTGCTCCAGCGAAAGAAACTGTCATCCTTGCTGGACAGACTGGATCCCTCTAGGCTAGAGGACAAAGGCACAAATATAGCAATCCAACACCAGAAGTGTTTCTCATCCGGAGACCCTGTACATTGCCGCAATTATGCAGCTGGTGGTCCTACGTGGGTGACCGGGTTTGTGACCGATCAAACTGGTCCTGTTTCTTACAGAATTAAAACAGCCACTGGTCTGATCTGGAGGAGGCACACGGATCAATTGAGACCCAGAGTACTGGACCCACAAGACGAATACAGACACTCAACGCTAGGGTTGGCCTCCACCCGTTTAAACCCAGGGGGCAGAGGTAATAGTCAGCAGCAAGCTAACTCTGACCCAGAGGTGTGTTCTAGGGACCGATTTCAAGGGGAAATTGTGGAATGCTCCCCTACTCCGGCCATGTGTACTCCTACACTGTCCCAGCCTAGCACTCTGGATTCCTTTATTGATGATGACCAATATTGTTTGGAGTTGCCCTCTACTCTTAGTACACACAGGAGGGACCCTGAGTTGTCTTATTCATCCACAGAATTAGATTTTGGTTTTGAGCGATCCCCTGCTCCTCCATCTGACAAACGGGGCTTTAATTTGGGTTTACAATCCTCCCCCTCTAGTCAATCCCTCACTCCAGTCAGGTGGCCCATCCTACGAGCCCCTGAGCTGGCTCAGCCAAGCATCCGTCCCAGAAGGGAAACTAGAGCACCATCCTGGTTAACGTACTTTGTTTTTACCTGGGGGGAAGAATGTTATGTATGCTAACTGTGTTTTCTGACAGGAGCAGAATGTATCTTTTCTCACGTATCTATTCTTATGCAAATAAGTGGATCAAAAAGTGTGCACACTCTGTTAGCCAATGGGCTTGTTGTATAATTGTTACTGTTACTGTTTATAGTGTATATAAGTCTGAGTTTCGCCCCATCCAAACAGTGTTCAAACCCCACTAATAATGCAAGCGCGGCGCCAAAATGGCCGCCGCGCCCTTTGCGGCCCCCCCCCACAGGACAGAGAATCCGGGTAGTTAGGGGCGTGGCCAGCTCCCTTATAAAAGGGGTGGCCACGAGGCAGCCGAGCTGCCATTTTACCTCAGCGACGGAGCGGAGAAGTTTTTTCCCCCGTCGCTCTGTCGGACCCCTGTGGCTCAGGGGATTAAGATCCTGAACTCGCTGCCTGGAGGGTCGGAGTTTGATTCCTGAGCACTGCAAATGCTCTCGTGCTCCGGCTTTCCAGTCAGTGGGTGCTGAGCCCTGGATAGGGATCGTGTTGCTCTATACTCCTTGAATGGCTGGTGAGTGTAAAAATAAAGCGACGGTGAGGAGGAGTTTTTTCCGTCGCTTTATTCCCTTCTGCCGCTTTGCAAGAGGCTTGAGTTGCCAGCCTTTGTTCGAGGCTTCCTTTCGGCTTTCCAGCCTATTGCCTTCAGAGCGCGGGGGAGCAGAGAAGTTTGCTCCGTCGCTCACTGATTTTTCCAACTTAGGGGTGCCCAAACTTTAAGTAGGACTGCAGTGTATCCAGTGCTACAGAAGCTGACTGGGTTGTTTAAGGTCAGTGTTTCAATTTCTGCGCATGCAGGACAGGATGAGCTCCCGTGCCGTGCCGTTTTCAACCCCAGGCCGGCCCTGCGGGGGATGCGGCCCTTGGCCCACGGCGGCCCGCCAGGGGCCGGGACAATTGGGGGGAGGGCCTGGTGCTGCCTCACAGCATGTTTTTGCCAATTAGGGGCTGGAATTTTGGGGCATGGCTTATTCGGGCACAGGCTCTGAATTCAGGGCCTCTGGCACACTTCCCGTCGGGCCGTCCGGCCCGCCTGGCCCACCTACTGGGGGTTTACTGTGGCTGGGGGTGCCTGGTTGGCACGTTTGGCTGTACTGGAGGCATCCTTAGCAATCCAGTGGGTGGGGGGTCCTTTTCCGATCTACCGGGCCCTCCTGTCCGCCGGCTACTTCCACCGCTGTCACTCTGTAACAGGCGGCCGGCTGGGTCGGGCTTATGGAGACAGTCCAGCCTGTGCCTGCCGCTGCCTCGCAGCTCCCTGTTTGTCCGGTACAGTGATTGGAATGCGTTGGAGGTCGTCCTAGAGCTCGATTTCGGTCGCGAGCTCCGACGCCCACGGTGTGCCGGAACCCCCAGTGGGGGCGGCTCACGGGGGTGCAACTAGTGAGTATGGGGTCAAGTTGAATACGCCCACATCTCAGTCCACTTTCAGCGGGGTGGTTCAGTGCTCTTCGCCTTGCCAATTAGAGGCTAGTGGGGCATCACTTGTCATTCTATCCCAGTGCCCTTGGTTGCATTATGGCACGACCCTGGGGGTGGGGATTTCTGCCCCGGGGCAGTATGTGGCACTGCATGGGCTATCCAGGTCCCGCTGCGCATGCCTGGTCTACATTTTGTACCGACAACGGCCTTCCCGATGATTGGCTAGCCGCCACGCACGTCGTGGTTGGCTTATGAAAAAAAAAAGAATTCCGTACAAGAGTGCCCCTACACCCGGAGATGAAGTGGGATGAGCCCTGTCAGAAGCTGTGGCTTCTGTACATGACCCCACGCGCACTGCGCCTAGGGAGATGTATCATTGTGGAATTGCGGTCCAGCGAGCTGCTCCAGCGCAGGCACCCCGCCAAGTGGCGGGGCAGGGGGTTACAGCACGCCTGCTGTGCTGGACCTTCTCGGACAATGGCTCCTGCAATGGGAAGAATTGCAAATACAGACAGGAGTGTCCCACCTGTGTTGGCCCCCACGCGGCCTCTGCCTGTCCCAGGCCTAGAGGGATGCGGGGCAGAGGGTGGGGCAGACAGGGGGCTGGCAAGACTGCTGCAGATGGATCTAGTCCACCGAAGGGCTCCCTCCCCAATTAAGGTGGACGTGTTGGAGAGTTGGCTCACATTGTACCCGAAGGGAGAGGATGCGGGTTATCTCCTTCAGGGTTCTAGGCAGGGGTTCCGGATCCCTTTCATGGGTAATAGGTCCCCTCAGGATGCCCCCAGTCTTTTATCCCTTAGGGGGAGGGAGGAGGTGGCTGCTGCCAGCTTTCACAAGAGGGTCTATGCGGGCAGGGTTGTTGGACCTGTCCCTGCACCCCCGTCCTGGGGAGCATATTATTTCAATGATGCCATGCCTTTTGGCTAGTCCATGGGGGCTCGGTATTCGAGCGTTTCACCACTTTCCTAGAGTGGGCTTTTGTCCGCAGGTCAGGGTCCCGGTCTGTAGCCCATTCCCTGGATGGTTTTATTCGGGGCTGAACGGGGCTGGGACACGTATACACGTCTCCTCAACACATTTCAGACGCTAATGGAGGAACTTGGTGTCCCTTTAGCGCCCGAAAAGACCGAGGGCCCATCTCCACAGCTAGTAGTCCTGGGGTGGAGAGTTACACGGTAGCGCAGGATTCTAGGTTGCAGCGGGATAAGGTGTCAAGGCTAGTGGCCCTTGTCTTGGTCTTGCTGGCCGAGCGCGTGGCATCACTGAGGGAACTTCTGGTGCTACATGGTCACCCCAGCTTTGCTGGCAGGGTCGTCGCACCGGGCAGGGCATTTGCTCTGCGCTGGTGCGACGCCATGGCGGGATTATCCAGGCCCCACCACAGGCTCAGATTTACCCGGGGTATCGGGGCAGACGTGCTTGTCTGGCCATAGGTCCAGAGGTAGTTCAACGGGGTGTCATTTTGGGGTCTGATCTCCTGGCTCCCCCTTGCTTTCAGATGCAGTCCGATACCTTAGGATTCCTGGGTTTATGGATGTACTTCCATTGGAAGTGGGCCTATGGTGGGTGGCCACCATCCTGGGCAGGCAAGGGTCGCCTGCAGGGTCTCACGTATCTGGAATGTTTACCTACCCTGGGTGCTTTGATGCTATGGGGCAAGGAGTGGGCCAACTCGGTTGTGCAATTTCGGCATGGCAACGCGGCTGTTGTCCGCATCGTCACTCCACAGATTTCCAAATCGCCCGGGGTCATGGAGCTGGTTTGTGTTATGCAACCTGCGCCTCAACGTTCCCTTCAGGGCCAGGCATGTCCCAAGGGTTGATAATGATATTACTGCTGCTTTGTCCTACCTGCAGATCTCCCGGTTCCATGCCTCGGCCCCCGGATGCGGAGGAATTTCCCTCGCCACTCCCGGACGAGAGATGGAATGTTGGCAAGTAGAGGTGAACCGGGCGATTAGCCTGTCAATAGCGCCATGCATAGTAAGGCGTATCACCACGCATTTAGTTCCTTCAGAGTATTATGTACCCGATTTCGATTGCCAGGAACCTGGCCGAGCCCAGTAACCCATGTTCTGCGGTTCATGGTTTACCTGTATGCCCAGGGCCTTGCACCACGCACCATAGCATCTCAGCTGTCGGGTTGGCTTTATGGCCAAAGTGGGAGGTTGTGTGACAGCACCAATGACTTCCGGGTGAGACATGTTTGGAGGGGTGGGTGCGCGTGCGCGGGCGTTTCCCGGGCGACCGCCACCCATTTACCCAGGGGTTTTTTACCCAAGTGGCCCGGGGCTGGCCTGGCCTCTGTTTTGATAGATGAGGCAGCCCATTTCATGCGGCTACTACGGTGGCCTTTTTGGAGGCGCTCCGCATCAGCGAGCTTGAGATGCTGAATAAGGCGGATGCAAGATTTTACCAGGGTTTTACCCAATTGGCCCGGGGCTGGCCTGGCCTCAGTTTTGATAAATGAGGCAGCCCACTTCATGCGGCTACAACGGTGGCCTTTTTGGAGCCCTCCGCATCGGCGAGCTTGAGATGCTGAGTAAGGCGGATGCAAGATTTCCCCAGGGTTTTCACCCAATTGGCCCGGGGCTGGCCTGGCCTCTGTTTTGGAAATGAGGCAGCCCACTTCATGCGGCTACAACGGTGGCCTTTTTGGAGCGCTCCGCGTCAGCGAACTCGTGATGCTGTCTAAGGCGGATGCAAGTGGTAGGGCACTGGAACTCGAAGATGTCTACGTAGCCAAAGACTGGGCCCAGTTGAGGATACACTCCTCTAAAACAGATCAGCATGGCGTAGGCAGTGGTGTAAGACTGCTACGTTGTTCTTTGGCAGACATCTGTCCGGTTGGTGCCCTACAGGAATTCCTGGCACTGCGTGGCATGCACCACGGCCCGTTTTTCTGTCACCAAGATGGGTCTCCCCTTACTAAATTTCAGTTTTGGAAGGTGACAGCCAGAGCCCTCACCAGGGTGGGCCTACCAGGTGCCCGTTATGGCACACATTCGTTCCGGATTGGTGCAGCCTCTACAGCAGCTGCTTTTGGGTACTCTGGGGCTGACATACGCAGCATGGGGAGGTGGGGCTCGCAATGTTTTCAGTTTTATGTGTGCCCACTCCCGCCATGAGTACCAATCCAGTCACCTTACCGCCTTTTTCTCAATTTTCTTACAGACCCTGGGTGTCGTATTACACCGGTGACAGTATGGCTGGTGGGCCACAGCTATGTGCGCAGGGCAGCGCGTTACGCTGCGGCGACAGAGTGGACCCCGACTGGGACTGGGTGACCACGCCAGTCTCGCAGGGCATGGTAAGCCTGGGATGTTATGGCGGGAGCTGCGGCCTTTCCTTTTTTCTGGCCTGGGTGCTGACCCGCCTGACATTCTAATCATACGCCTGGGGGGCAATGATTTGGGCCAGGTCACCGGCTTGTCGCTCAAGCATGCGATTTGCGAGGAACTCGCCTACTTGCATTATGTCTGGCCTGCCGCAACCCTGGTTGGGTCGGACATTGTCCCGTGCCATTCTTACAGAGGGGGTGTTAACCTCCTGGCCCTTGACCGCGCTGGGTGCGCGGTCAATAAGGCGGTGGCGCGTTTTCTTACCACCAGGGCTTGGGGACGGGTCAGTCATCACCCCGATATTAGTCTACAAAATTATGACTTGTACGCAGGGGATGGGGTCCATCTGTCGCGAGGAGGTATGGACCTCCTGTTGGGCGATTGGCGAGCAGGCCTGTTGACCGAGCTGACGGTCTGGGGGGGGGGCGTCAGGTCTTCTTTGAAGCCCCTCCGTGTGGCGGGTAGCACTGGTAAGGTAAACAGTATGACCCACAAGTATCCGGCAGGTTCGCAATTGACTGGACAACACTAGACAGGAATAAATTAGTTAAACGTTGTCCGGTCAACGACGAACCAGGCGATGGGGTGATGACGATTGCTAACCAGCATGCATCACCCCTGTGATTTCACGGATACGCGTCAGAGGGTGGGGTCATGAGTTAGTTATTGACTACGGTCAATAATTTGTTTGTTGTCAACAAACAAATTGATACAAATCGATACATTGTAACCAATTGCCGTTGGCAATTTTGGGGTGGTACCTTACCAGTGTTACTTCGGCCTGCTTGCCTTAGGAATTATGATTGGTCGTTTTACCAATACAAATTTATAATTCGGACTAGGGCATTGAATCAATAAATGTGGCCCTATGCTGTTATCCACTTTCAATGTTGTCTGTGTCCGTTATTGGGGGGGGTGCGCCTGCAAAGAGCTGAATTTCACTACTTCATTCATCTGCTTCTTCATTCCTTGAACATTAAAGGAGGGCAGAGAAGAGGCCCAGAAGTCCAAGTGCGTAGGCAACAGTGTGAAGAAGCACATTATTCAATTGGGTAGATGCAGGGGAGGTCCTGTATACTGCTGCAAGGTGCCACTTCAGCTAAGGGAAGCTATAGCTTCTCCCAAACTAAATACATAATTCATTAGTAGGATAGTAGCTATTACTAGGTGTTTCAAAAATGATAAACTAAACCTAATCCATTCAAAACATCCTTTTTTTATGTAGATGCATTTGCTTGAATTCACATATTTGGTAAAGAAAGACCAGATTTCTGTTTGGCCCCTAGAAACATAAATTAAACATAACTTGATAGTTTTTAAGATTGTTTTGGGGTTTGGAAAATGTAACTCCTCTGGAAATCTACAAGAATATGCAGTCAAGAGAAGTGGTGTTCTCCAAAATAGAGACTCTCTTGCCAAACAGAAATACTCTTATTTCATCTAGAAAAAGCATTTCACCTTCCCAGTCTTTAAAACACATCATTTTCAGAAAAAGAAGAAAGTACTGTACTTCATTTCTCAAGTAAATGGGAAGGGGATGTACACTGTTCTAGTAGTTATTTGCTCTATCAGGTCAGGCCAAATTACTGTGAAAAAGAGAAATAAATCAGAATGAACTGATTTGGAACCAATTATCATTTCATGTCATATTGACATCAGCTGTGGCATATTACTGAAAACTAAAATGGAAGCCAAAGCTGCATAGGCCCAGCACGGCACCATGAAATTGAAAACCTTCCCTGAAGTCTTCTGGCCTCTTCACCTTCAAGGGCAGCCAAATAGCTCATGTGTTCAACAATGTCTGTCAGCCAATTAACCAAGGCGATGTTGAACAGCAGATGTGCAATGCTGAGTTAATGCAGATTTTAAACATGCACCACAGATTCATAATTATGGCACTTGTGCTGGAGGGTTACTTTGGGAAGGGAAAGTTGTTTTCTTAGGCTGACAATCAGCTTCACCATCCCCTCTGCCAGACATGCTTTAATGTAAAGGGATAATTGGAGATCTGCTCCTTCAAACATGTATCAAAAGGGGATGATGCTTGCTAGCTAAGGGCCAAACTAATTGTTACTGCTAGGCAGCTTAGTTCTAATCCAGGGGTTCTCAACCTTCTTAAACCAGGGGCCAAATCACGCCCCCTCAGACTGATGGCAGTGAACACCAATCCAGCCCATCAACACTTCCCTCCCACACCACCACTGCTGCTTCCCTGCTTACCAGCCTGCCGTGTGTGAAGGAGGGGTCCTGACTGACCTTGCACACCCTCGGCCAGAGCAGCCCCCGGGAAAGATGCATGTAGCCACATGCGTCTGCCGCTTCCACTTCCACTGCCTCCACGTCAATGCTTGATCTCTCCGCCTGTCATGGCTTGTCCCTAATGCTGCTCCATAGCAGGGTGGATGCTATAAGCCTTCTTGCAACATTCACCCTGCTATGGAGTGCCATTAAGGACATGCCAAGCCAAGTGGAGGGGGCAAGGATGATGGCAACAGTGGCGGCGGCGGCGGCAGGAGCAAGGGCATGGGCCAAATGGAATGGTGCCAAGGGCCAGATCCAGCCCACAGGCTGTAAATTGAGAACCCCTGTTCTAATCTGTCTCCAAGACTGTATTGCCCCATATGAGATTGGCCAGACTTTGAGAACTTCTCCTCAGGTACTGATAAGAAAACGTTTTCCAAGTGGTTGCTCTGGAACTTTGTCAGATTCTTTTACCTCTTTATTGTCTTTCCACCTGAAGGCAAAGCAATTTCATCCCAGCAGACTTTTAAGCAACAGACAGGCTGCTGAGGAAAGGAGTTTTCTCGCTGTTCTTGTTTTTTAAAAAAATTGTTGTGTTTTATAGTTTGTTTAAAATGCAACAGTCCTTTAAAATTATATTTTAGCTGAATTTTAGTCTATTTTAATTTTTGTGCCTTTTAAAATCCACTGTAATTTATATCTGGTTATGAGCTGCTTTAGATCCCAGTTTCTGGACATTTTAGAATCTTGTGGTCTAATAAAAGAGGGAACGGTTGAATGGGATAAATTAAAGAATGAATTAACAAGATCAGGGGGTCATAGTCCAAAGTAGCTCATATTACCAGTTATAAGCTGCTCCTACTCTTAATTTTAACAATCAATTCAATTTCAATGGGTTTTATTCATTTCTTTTCGCTTTCTCTTTTCCTTTGAACCCAATAAAGAATTCAGCCCAGTAATTAAAAGTTTTAGTTTAAAATTAGGTATTTTGAAGGCTGAAGGGTTGAAACGGTATGAAATTCCTTATAAATGAATAGTGTAATTGGAACAGGTTCTGTCCATCTAATTCTCACTCAAGGGGGTGAGAAAGTTTCAGCAAGGAAGCTCGAATCCTCTCAAACTTCCGTATTAGAAGGCGGTTGCCCGTGGGGCAACAGAGAGGAAGGTTTTTGGTTTTTTTGTTAGTTGTTTGTTGTTTGTTGTTGTTTTTGTTGTCAAAACAGGTGGGTGGAGGGAAGGAAATTTCCACGGTTAATGTATGGTGATATTGTTGTCTAATGGACAGTTGTAATTCTATAATTTTATGTTATTTATTCACTCGAGAGTTAATTAGTTTAAAAATTTACTCATGTCAAGCACAATAAAGATAATATCATGGAATGTGAAAGGTTTGGGAACGGTGATAAAGAGAAAAAGAATTGAGAATGCATTTAAAAAGGAAATGCCCGATATTCTATTCTTACAGGAAACACATCAAAAAATGGATAAAGTGAATAATCTTTACTTAGGATGGATGGAAGTATATGAAAAATCATTTGGATCGTCGAAAGCAAGGGGTGTAGCTATCCTTATCTCCAAAAAATTAAATTTTTCAATAACAAAAGCAGTAAAGGATGAAGAGGGGAGATTTTTGTTGTTAAAGGGAAAGATTGGGGAAGAAGAAATATCATTGGTCAATATTTATGTTCCAAACCAAAAACAAGAAGATTATTTAGAAAAAATAAGGATAATTTTGCAAAATGAGGATGCACAGAACTTGATAGTAGGAGGAGACTTTAATTTAACCGCATTGGCATTAGATACGTCTGTAAAAATTAATGTAGGAAAGAAAGTTAAAAAATCAGGATTAGAAAATTGAATAGAGAGTCTAGGGATTAATGATACATGGAGAATCTTAAGAGGAACTGAACGAGGTTATACTTTTCCCCCCCAAATGCACAAAACATATTCGAGAATCGATTACCTGATGGTTTCAAGCAATTTGGTAGGACGGCTGAAGGATACAGAAATCGGAATAATCAGGGAATCAGATCATGCAATACTCAAGTTGGAATTGTTGTTTAATAGGGATAATAAACAAAAGAAATGGAGGTTTGATACATATTTAATTAAGAATAAGGAGATATTAAACAAGTTAAAATCAAAATGGCAAGAAGACTGGACGTTAAATGATACAGGAGAGGTAGAGATGCATACACTTTGGGATGCTATGAAAGCAGTGTTTTGGGGGGATTGCATTAAAGAAATAATAATGTTGAATAGGCAAAAGAAGTAAAAAATGCAGAATATAGAAAAAGAGATAAAAAGTTTAGAAAAAGAACATGCCAAGGGTCAGAAGAAAGAAGTATATCAAAGACTAGCGAAGTTGAGAAGTGAGCTTTTAGGACAGGATATGGAGAAAGTTAAAAGGGAACTGATTTATTTAAAGAGAGATAGTTTCGAATTTAATAATAAAAGTCTTAAAAGACTTTCAAAAGCGGCCAGAGAAAAGAGAGTGAGGAGGGAAATAAAGGTATTAGTAGATGATAAGGGTAACCGTATGGTAAAAACAGAGGAGAAAATAAGAATAGTAGAACAATTCTTTAGTGAGTTATATACAGGAAAACGTATAGACATGGAGGAATTGAAAAGGCAACTAGAAATAGAAACTATGTTAAAAATACAGGATGATCATAAACAAATAATGGAGGAAAGAGTTACTGAGAAATAAATAAAGGAGGCTATAATGAAGCTTAAACTAGGGAAATCTCCGGGTGAAGACGGGTATACGACTGACTTTTATAAGGCATTTCAAGAAATTATTATCCCAAAGTTATGCATTTTATATAATTCAATTTTAGATGGAGGAAAGGTCCCTGACTCCTGGAATAAATCAATAATTGTATTAATCCCAAAGCCGAACAAGGATCCAGAAGTAATTGATCATTATAGGCCGATATCACTTCTAAATCAAGACGTCAAATTATTTACAGCTGCAATGGCTAATAGACTGAGTACTTTTTAAGGAAAATATATTCAGAGGGATCAGGTAGGATTTCTCAAAGGATGTCAATTAGGAGAGCACATAGTAAGAATAATCAACATACTTGAAATAGCGAAAAGGGAAAGAACAAAACTATGTATTCTCTCACTTGATTTATTTAAGGCATTTGACTCAATACAATGGCAAACACTACAAACTATAGTACAGAGAATGGGCTTTGGGGATAAATTTTTACATGTATTTAATCAATTATACAGTAAAGCGCAAACAGTTATAAAAGTAAATGATGGATTCACTAAAAAGATTGATATTACGGCAGGAACAAGACAAGGGTGTCCATTGTCCCCGTTATTATTTGTCTTGTCTATGGAATTATTAGCAAATGTCATTAGAAGGGATAAGGACATTCAGGCTATTAATGGTCAAAAAATTAGTATGTATGCCGATGACACGTTACTTGTATTAAAAAATGCTAAAAACACAATTGGTAAAGTTCAAGAACATCTATACAGGTTTGAAAAAATAACTGGTTTAAGAATTAATTGGAAAAAGATTGAAGCGATAGCTTGTAACTATAATGAAAAGGACAAGGAAGAGATTTAAAAACATTATAAAATAGATATAAAGAAAAGTTTGAAATACTTGGGTATATATATAACTGAGGATATTAAAGAACTTCATAAGTTAAACATAGACAAATTAAGGCAAGATTTAAAGTTAAACATAGCTAAACTCAATAAATTAAAAGTGTCCTGGTTTGCTAGAGTGAGTTTGGGGCGAATGAAAATTTTATCAAAATTAAATTTTGTCATAGGCAACCTTCCTCTTAAGATAAGTAATAAGCAATTAAAGGAATGGCAAAAAATGTTAAACAATTTTTGTAACGGAGGAAGGAAACCAAGGATAATGAAATCGTTATGGTACCAAAGTCAAGATGACGGTGGGTTGGGTATCCCCAATATAACAAATTATTATAAAGCATTTCAGCTAAACAGAATTGTTAATTTGTTAATACAGAATAAGGATGAATATAAATAAATATAAATCAGTTGGAATATAAAAAATACAACGGTAGTTTATTCTTAGAAACGCAGGTTAAGAAAATACAATTAAATACTAAGACATGAAGAGAATTATACCAATGTTGGAAGGCAATAAAAGAAGAATTAGTTAGAGGAGATTCTCCAATATTAGAAGTGACGAATTTTGCAGATTGTCCATTAAATGAGATAAAGGATATGAAAAAGAAATTAAGGTTGAATAACTTAATACAAATTAATGACTGGATTTCAAAGGGGTCTACATCCCAATTGAGGGAAGAAATTATCGAAAGTTAGAGTTAAATTGGTTTCAAAAAATTTGGTTGGAAAAATGTGATAGCAAAATAAGAAAAAAAGGACAAAAAATTAGAGAGGTATCAAAGTTTGAAGAATTGATATACAGCTTAAGAAAGGGGATTGTAGTTAAGAGCGGAATGGTAAGTAAATTATATAAAATAATAAACAAAAAGGAAGATCCACAAAGATTAATAAAGAATGGATAGGAAGAAGAATTAAATATAAAGATAAGTGAACAGGCATAGAAAGGAAGGTGGAGTCAAAGAATAATGAAGCAGTTATCAATGAGGGAAAGGGAACATAATTTTAAATTAATTTGGAAGTAATATTTGACCCCGGTTATTTTACATCATATGGATAAAGCAAGATCAAATAAATGTTGGAGATGCAATAGAGATTTAGGTACCTATGTTCACATGTGGTGGGACTGTGAATATACACAAAACTATTGGAAGATGCTAGAACGGGAAATAAATAACATCTTTAATAAAAACATAGTATTGAACCCTAAAATTGCTTTGCTGGGACAGTTAGAAGATATAAATATTGATAATAATGAAAAGGAGTTGCTATCCATTCTGCTTACTGCAACAAGGCAGATAATTGCTTTGGAATGGAAGAACAAAATAAATAAATGCAGAAAAAGATGGTTTAAACAAATATGGTGGTTGGCGTTAAATGATAAACTAACATCAGAAATGAGAGTAGAAAGAGGTGAAGTTAAGAGTAACCTTTTCTGGAAAATTTGGAGACCTTGGATAGTATATGGTATGTCAAGTGAAGACGGAATAAAGCCTGTACAAGAAGAATATGAATTTTGGGCGGATTTATAAACTTATAAATAATAATTGAGCGACAAGGGTAGTTTTTTTAAAATTTACTTTATACAGGGTTGGGCGTGGGTTGGGTGGTGGGGGTGCTATGTTGTATGCATTGTATGTAATGTTATTTTGTCGGATGTATGTATTGTAAAGTAATTAATAAAAAATTTATTTAAAAAAAAAAGATCCCAGTTTCTGGGAGAAAGGCTTATAAAGCCAGCCAGCCAGCCAACCAACCAACCAAATAAATGAATGAATGAATGAATGAACGTGAAGATTAAAAATCAGATTGAGGTAATTCTTAACAAAAAGCTGTCATGTGGAGGAGGGAAGGGGATGATTGAGCCTGGGACCATGGCCAATTAAGAAAGAGATGAACCATTCTCACTACTTCCATGCAGTGGCTTAGTGGCTAAAATGCTGAACTTAATTACTGGAAGGTCAGCAGGTCAAGACCCGAGTACTGCATGACAGAGTGAACTCCAGTCTCTATCCCAGATCCTGCCAACATAGCAGTTTGAAAGCAAGAGATTACAAGTAGATAAATAGGGACCACTTTGGTGGGAAGGTAAACAGTGTTCCATGCACTCTGGTCTAGTCATGCCCGCCACATGTCCATGGAAACATCTGCAAATGTAGACAGTGCTGACTCTTTGGCTATAAATAGAGATAAATAGAGATGAGCACTGAACCCTTGAGTCAGATATGACTGGCCTTTGAGCAAGAGTGACTATTACCTTACCTTTAGTAAAGGTATCCAACTCTAGGGTTCAGTGCTCATCTCTGTTTCAAAGCCGAGTAGCCATGCTATTTTCCTACTGACAAATATAAATTTTCCCATAATACTGGCATATAATTATATAATGTGACCAATTGTAGTGAAAACTGTATCAGGCTCTACATACAGGGGTCTTTTTTTAAAATGGAAATTGGGCAAGCTGTTGTATATTTAGTCAGCTAATGCCTTTTACTCCCTAAGATGCTTTACCTGTAGATTCAGTTACCTTTCCTCTGGAATTTAACTACATGCAAATAAGAAGTTAAATCTGGAGTCAACAGCTGGGCTTCTTGGAAGGTATGCATGATGAAGAATTAAACTCCCAGACAAAGATTACATTCTGGAAGTGTCAAGATTTATGTGTTTTATTTACCTAATTATTACATCATAATAAACAACACACAAATCACAATCCCCATTTAATTAGGTAAGTCACACTTATTATAAGCAAACACGAGCAGTGATTACATTCTAAAAGATTGATTATTCATTTCAGCTATGTTCAGTCTTTTACAAAAGATGAGTGGAACCTGGGACAAAACGTGGTAGTGTGGAGTATAGCTGTTTCAAGATTCCAGCCATGCTCCTTTGCAGGCGCACCCCCCAAAGAAAGACTCAGACACCGGTATATGGATAAAGGCCTTGGGCCACTTTTACTGAATAATGCTCTAGTCCGAATTATAACTTTAATTGGTACTCATCCAATTATAATTCTTAAGGCAAGCAGGCCGCAGTAACACTGGTAAGGTTCCTCCCAAAATTGCCAACGGCAATTGGCTACAATGTATCCATTTGTATCAATTTGTTTGTTGACACAAACAAATTGTTGACCGTAGTCAATAAACTATCTACTGACCCCACCCTCTGACGTGTATCCGTCAAATCACGGGGTGATGCATGCTGAAAAGCTCCTGCCATCACCCCTTGCCTGGTTCGTCGTTGACCGGTCAACGTTATTACACCTGTACCTGTCTAAGTGTTGGCCAGTCAATTGCGAACCTGCCGGATACCTATGGGTCATAAATCTTTACCTTCCCAGTGCTACCCGCCACACGGGGAGGCTTCAATGAAGGCTCACCGCCCCCCCCCCCAGACCGTCAGCTCGGTCAACAGACCTGCTTGCAAATCTTCCAAAAAGAGGTTCATACCTCTAGCCGACAGGTGAACCCCATCCCCTGCATACAGATCATAATTTTGTAAACTAATGGTGGGGTGTCGGATGACCATCCCCAAACCCTTGTCTGCTACGAACCGGGCAACTGCCCTGTTCACCACGCGACGAGGGCGGTCAAGGGCACGGATGTCAATACCTCCCCTGTAAGCGTGACGTGGTATGATGTCCGACCATAGCAGCCTTCTGGACGGCCACACATAGTGCAAATAAGCTAGGTCACTGCAAATCATGATTTTTAAAGAAAGGCCAGTGACCTGGCCAAGGTCATTGCCCCTGAGGTGCAGTACAAGGACATCAGGCGGTTCAGCATCCCTGATGGAGAAAAGGAATGGCAACAGTTCCCGCCATCTCATTCCACGCTTACCGTACCAACGTATGCATGCGGCCGCACGCAGTCCAAGCTGGGGTCCCCACTCTGTCGCCGCAGCATACTGCACTGCCCAGTGCACGTAACTGTGGCCCACCAGCCATACTGCCACCGGTGTGCGGGGACCCACAGGGTCTGTAAGAGAAAAAAGAGAACAGTGACTTAACTGGTACTCATGCCTGAAGAGGGCGAACATATAATGCAAAACGCATAGATCCCCATCTTCCCATACGGCGTATATCAGCCTCAGAGTACCCAAATGCAGCTGCAGTTGAAGCAGCACCTATTCTAAACGAATGGGTGCCGTAACGAGCCCCTGGGAGGCCAACACTGGATAGTGCTATACCGGTCACCTTCCAAAATTGAAATTTAGTAAGGGGAGACCCATCCTGGTGGCAGAAAAACGGGCCAGGGTGTGTGCCACGCACTGCCAAGAACTCCTGTAGGGCAGCAACTGGACAGATGTCTGCAATGGAACATCGTAGCAGTCTAACTCCACTGCTTACGCCGTGCTGATCAACTTTTGAGGACCGTATCCTCAACTGAGCCCACTCATTAGAAACATAGACATCGTGGAGTTCCAGTGCCCTATGAGTCGCATCCGCCTTAGACAGTAGTACCAACTCACTGATGCGGAGCGCTCCAAAGAAGGCCACCATGGTAGCCGCATGAAAAAGAGCTGCTTCATACCTGTCAAAACATAGGTTATGCCAGCCTCGTGCAAGGTGGATAAGCACCCCTGGGGAAATCAGGTGACGAGTGTCCGGGCGGCGGCCACGTTCCCGTGTCCACCCCTCCAAAACATGTCGTATGCGGAAATCGTTCATGCTGTCAGCAAAACCCCTCACCTTGGCAATAAATGCCAGTGCTGACAGCCTGGATGCTATAGTGCGGGGAGCGAGGCCCTGACTGTGTAAATAAACCATGAATTGTAAAACTTGTTCCACTGGAATGGGCCACACCTCGGGCAACTGAAGTTGCACACAAATTTTTTAAAATTGAACGAAAGCATGATGATACGCCTTACGCGTGTGGGGCGCCAAGGACATGCCGATCGCCCGGTTCACCTCTCCTTGCCAAATGTCCAAATCTCGGCCGGGAGCGGCGAGGGGAATTCCTCTGCGTCCGGAGCCAAGGCGCGGAACCGGGGGATCTGCAGGCGGGATAAAGCATCGGCAATATCATTATTAATGCCTGGTACATGTCTGGCCCTAAAAAGCACATTGAGGCGTAGGCTGCGTAACACGAATTGGCGAACTAAAGCCATCACCCTGGGTGATTTAGACGTCTGAGCATTGACAATGTGCACTACCGCAGCATTGTCACACCAAAAGTGCACCACAGAGTCGGCCCACTCCTCGCCCCATAGCATCAAAGCTCCCAGGATTGGAAAAAAACTCAAGGAATGTAAGATCGCGGAGGCGATCCATGCCCCGCCATGCTGGAGGCCATTGGCCATAAGCCCACATCCCCTGGAAGTAAATCCCATATCCCAGGGAGCCGGAGGCATCCGACTGTACTTAAAACCTAGGGGAAACCAAAAGGTCAGATCTCCAAAAGGAGACCCCATTGAAGTCCCGCAGGAATGTGAGCCAAACCAAAAGGTCAGCCGGCATGCCCCTGGTCAGTCGGACCCTATGATGGCGCCTTGACAGGCCAGACATGGCGTCACATAGGCGCCGAGCAAATGCCCTGCCCGGCATAACCACCCTGCAGGCAAAGTTAAGATGGCCATGTAGAACCTGAAGCTCACGAAGTGACACTTTACGTTTGGCCAGCAAGGCCAAAACCATCGCGGAGATCCGGGTGACCTTATCGATGGGTAACCGGGATGCCTGTGCGACCGTGTCAATTTCAATACCCAGAAATGTGAGGGTAGTGGATGGGCCCTCGGTCTTTTCGGGCGCTAAAGGGACACCCAGTTCCTGCATTAGCATCTGAAATGTGGTGAGGAGACGCGTGCACGTGTCCAAGCCCCGTTCACCCCCGAACAAAAAGTCATCGAGGTAATGGGCTACAGACCGAGACCCGGACCTGCGAACAAAGGCCCACTGAAGGAAAGTGCTAAAACGTTCAAATGCTGAACAGGATATAGAGCAGCCAAAAGGCATGGCCTTATCTACATAAAACTTCCCTTGGAATCTAAAACCCAATAGCTCAAAGTCCTCCGGGTGCACTGGCAACAATCGGAATGCCGATTTAATGTCGCATTTTGCCAGGAGGGCACCAGGACCACAAGAGCGCACCTTTCGCAGGGCTTGGTCAAAGGACGTATACCTGACCGAACAAAGGTCATCAGGGATAGCATCATTGACAGAATAACCCGCCGGGTACGATAAATGGTGGGTTAAATGAAATTCCCCCGGGGCCTTTTTGGGTACCAACCCCATAGGGGAGACCTTCAGGTTGGGAAAGGGTGGCACAGAAAAGGGGCCTGCCACCCTCTTGGCCTCAACCTCCTTAGCAATACTCAGGGCAGCCACCTCTTCTCTACCCTTCAGGGACAGTAAATTGGGTGCATCTTGGGGTCCCTGCACTCCTTTGAATGGGATTGGAAGCCCCACTGAAAACCCTCGAGGAGGTACCTCACGTCCTCTCTCCTTGGATAAGTTGAGAGCCATCGCTCCAACATATACACATTAACTGGGGAGGGGGCCTTTTGACTGGCTAGCTCCATCAGCAGAAGCTCTGCCCGCTCCCTGTCCACCTCTACCTCTGCCCCGTGACCCACCGGCCCGCGGACACGCGGCGGCGGCGTGGGGGCCAGCGCAAGAGGGACACTCATGTTTGTATCGGTACTGCCGCTTATTGCACACACCGCTAGCCGAGAAGCTCCAACACAGCAAGCGGGCTGGAACCCCCTGCCCCGCCGGCTGGCGGGAAGCCTGCGTTGGAGCAGCTCGCTGAACGGCATGGCCACAATGGTACCTATCCCCAGGCGCCAGACGCGTGGGGGTCATGTACAATAGCCACAATTTCTGACAGGGCTCATCCCATCTCATCTCCGGGTGCAAGGGCACCCTCATTCTAAATTCCTCATCATAAGCCAACCACGATGTGCCAGGAAAATCCACCATTGCCCTGTAAATATTGTCCAAATATTGGACCATAGGAATGGCCAGGTCAGGCCAGGCCCTGAGGTACACCGCCATATAAATAAGATATGCGGGCAACCAGTTGGCCCAGGTGCGTGGTGGCTTACGACGGCGGGACAGCTCTTTGTCTCTGTCATCTCTGTCCCTCTCTCTCCTCCTTAGTGGGCTCACAATTCAATAGGGAGAATATATCCACGTAGTCCCCCCGCCAAATCTTTTCCCTCGTGACCTGGGACAAATTATCACCAAGGGGCAACGAAAAACCAGCCGTCGGCAAGGCCGTCACCGGCACATTAGGTACACGGGGCATATGCAGCGGAACCTGGACAGTCCCTGCGATGCCTGGCACTGCCCCGGGGGTGGAAACCCCCACCCCCAACGCTGTACCAGTATGGAACCACGGGGCACTGGGATATGCTGGCAACTGAAGCCCACTCGCCTCGACTTGACGAGGCCATGGCCACTGAACCCCACCATTGGAAGCAGACTGTGATGTGGGTGCATTAACTTGAACCTGATACTCACTAGGTGCACCCCCGTGAGCCGCCCCCACTGGGGGTTCCGGCCCACGGCGGGCGTCGGAGCTCGCGACCGGAATTGAGCTCTGGGGCCACACCTGACCACTCTCCTGCTGTAGCTCTGGACGGACAGGGAGCTGCGAGACACCGGCAGGCTCAGGCCGGAGCATCTCAAGCAGCTCAACCCGGCTGGCCGCTTGTTGCAGTGTGGCGGCCGTCGAGGTAGCCGGTGAACCCAAAGGGCCCCCAGCAGAGAGTGAAGGGCCACCTGACATGGGGTTGTGTGCAATCCCCAAGGATGCCTCAAGCACAGCTAAACGCGTTAGCAATGCATCAACTGCCACAGATCCCCCAGTATAAAGCGGGCCAGGTGGGCCAGACGGGCCACCAGGCAGTTGACCAGGAACCCCAAAATTAGAGCCTGGGCCCGAATAGGGCCATGCCCAAAACTCCGGCCCATGAGGGGCCGGAGGGGAAACGTGCTGTACACCATCACCAGGCCCACCCCCGCTGACCGGACCCATGGCCGGCATCTGCGGGCCGAGGGCCGAAGCCCCAGAAGGGCCGGTTGAAGGCTGGCCAGCCGAGGGCCACGCAGCCTGCATCGCCCCACCGGTATCGGTGGAGGTAGTGCCCTGCCGCGTGGGCGCAGCCTTGGTCCTCCAACCTGAGGGCTGCCCCCCCGCGTTGCGCGGGGCCAGCAAAAGTCCTCCCCGTTGGCCGCGATTTCGTCGCCGGGGCCTTCCGTTTGGGAGGCATATCGGTAGCAATAGCAGGATCCCTGTCCAGGGATCAACCGATGCCAAAACACAGAGCAAGCAAGTCGAAGGCTCTGTGCAACTCTTTCCTTCCCAGCCGGGAAAGCCAAGGGCTAAATAGCCGAAGAATCGAAGGAACAGCGACGGAGAAAACTTCTCCTCTCCGTCGCTATTTTAAAATGGCAGCTCGGCTGCCTCGTGGCCACCCCTTTTATAGAGGGGTGGCCATGCCCCCTAACTCACCCGGATGTCTGAGTCCGGGTGGGGGGGGCCTGCAAAGAGCGCGGCTGCCATTTTTTGTGCCGCGCTTTCATTCCTTCCTTTCCATCTCATCTTCTCTTTCTCTCCTTTCAGCAATCAGCAAGCATATCATGACCACTGATCATTCTTACTCTTAATAGGACTGTTAAGAAGATCTGACCCATCAGATCCCTCACCCCATCTAAGATTTTAGAGGTGGCTGAACAGTGCAGTGGTTTAGGTTAGGTATCCAGGTGAGGAGTCAGAGGTTGGGAGTTCGCTTCCCCACTGTGCCTCTGAGAGAAGAGACAACTTGTATGACCATTGGCAGGCTCCACAGTCTCAGATGCCCTCAGAAGAAGGGAATGGAAAGCCATTTCTGAGAAAATGGTTCAGTACCCTTGAACCAGACAGTAGTATTGAAGCCAAATCATTGTGAATTCAATCCTGATGGGCTCCAGATTGACTCAGCCTTCCATCCTTTACTGGTTGATAAAATGAATACCCAGCATGTTGCAGGCAAAAACGCTAATTACCTGTGAACCACCCGGAGAGTGCTCTAAGCACTATTGGGCGGTATATACGTGTAATTGCTATTGCTATTGCCATATGTCAAAGAAACATAATCATAGAATATTTGAGTGGGAAAGGGCCTATGAGTCAAATCCCCTGCTCAATCCAGGAGTCCAAATCAAAGCCAATCTGACAGATGGTAATCCAATTTCTTTTTAATACCTCCAGCATTAGAGCACTCACCACCTCCCAAGGTAATTGGTTCCATTATTGTACTGCTCTAATTATTATTATTATTATTATTATTATTATTATTATTATTATTATTATTATTATTATTATTATTATTATTATTATTATTATTATTATTATTGTTATTGTTGTTGTTGTTGTTGTTGTTGTTGTTGTTGTTGTTGTTGTTGTTGTTGTTGTTGTTGTTGTTGTTGTTGTTGTTGTTGTTGTTGTTGTTGTTGTTGTTGTTGTTGTTTAATAACAATAATTTAAAAATTTTCACCTTGCTATTCAGCTGCTATCTGGCTTCCAGTGGTTCAACCCATTATAATGTGGTCTGTACTCTGAGGAGTGTAAGAACCAATCCTGCCCCTCCTCTTTATGACTATCTTTCAAGTATTTGAAAACTGGTATTATATCACCTCTCAGTCTCATTTTCTCAAGGCTAAACATGCCCAGCTCTTTCAATCTTTCCACGTAGGGTTAGATTTCCAATCCCCTGATCATCCTTGCTGCCATCCCCTGAATTTGTTCCAGTTTGTTGGCCTCCTTAAAGTGTGGTGTCCAGAACTAGGGCTGAATTGAAGGGAACTAGTATCTCATGGGTTTTGGAGACTGTACCTCTTTTAATGCATCCTAAAACAGCACTGGCCTTTTTTTGTAGCCACATTGCACTGTTGTTGTGTCCTAAAAGCCTGTACCTTTAAACAATGTAACTCCAAGAGGCATGGAGGCTGTTTACAAAAACAATAACAGAGGCCCAATGGGAATGCATACCCAAAAGGAAAAAGGGCACTGCCAGGTCCAAGAGGACTCCAATGTGGCTTACAGGAGCTGTTCGGGAAGTGATCAAGAGCAAGAAAAGCTCATTTAGAAGATGGAAGGCTTGTCCGAATGAGGACAGCAGGCAGAAACATAAATTCTGGCAGAACAAATGCAAGGCAACAATCAGGAAAGCAAAGCAAGACTTTGAGGAGCGTATAGCTAAAAATACTCAGAGAAATAACAAAGACTTCTTTAAGTACATTAGAAGTAAGAACCCAACTAGGAAGGCCATTGGACCATTAGATGACAATGGAAGGCAAGGGGTTATTAAAGAGGAAACAGAGATTGCAGAGAGACTCAATGAATTCTTTGCTTCAGTATTCACTGAAGAAGACAGAGGCCACATGCCCAAAACAGAGCCTATCTTCGTAGGGAGGGAAACCGAAGAATTAAGCCAGATAGAAATAACCAGGGAGGAGGTCCTTGCATGTCTTGTTAAACTAAACACTAACAAATCACCAGGACCAGATGGCATCCATCCACGAGTTCTCAGGGAACTTAAAGATGAAATTGCTGATCTCCTAGCCAAAATATATAATCTTTCCCTCAAATCAGGCTTTGTGCCTGATGACTGGAAGGTAGCGAATGTAACACCAATTTTCAAAAAAGGATCCAGGGGTGATCCAGGAAATTACCGACCTGTCAGTTTGACATGTGTCCCAGGTAAAGTGATGGAAACCATCCTAAAAGATAGAATTAATAGGCACATAGAAGAGAAGGCGCTGCTAAAGGAGAGCCAACATGGCTTTTGCAAGGGCAAATCATGCCTCACTAATCTGTTGGAATTTTTTGAGAGTGTCAACAAGCATGTGGATAAGGGGGATCCAGTTGACATTGTTTATCTGGACTTTCAGAAGGCTTTTGACAAGGTCCCACACCAAAGGCTCTTGAATAAACTTACCAGTCATGGAATAAAGGGACAGGTCTTGTCCTGGATCAGCAACTGGCTAAGGGACAGGAAACAGAGGGTAGCACTAAATGGACACTTCTCCAAGTGGAGGGAAGTAAAGAGTGGGGTCCCCCAAGGTTCAGTACTGGGACCCCTGCTTTTCAACCTCTTCATAAATGATCTAGAGGTAGGAGTAAAAAGCAAGGTAGCCAAATTTGCTGACGACACTAAATTATACAGGGTAGTGAAAACTGTGAGAGATTGTGAGGAGCTCCAGAGGGATCTCTCGACACTGGGGGAGTGGGCAAAACAGTGGCAAATGAGTTTCAACATTAGTAAGTGCAGAGTGATGCATGTTGGGGCAAAGAACCCCAATTACATTTATAAACTGATGGGGTCTGAACTCTCTGAGACAAACCAGGAAAGGGACCTTGGTGTCCTGGTGGACAACTCAATGAAGGTGTCTACCCAGTGTGCCTCAGCAGTGAAAAAAGCAAACTCAATGCTAGGGATCATTAGGAAGGGTATAGAAAATAAGTCAGCAAGTGTCATTTTGCCTCTTTATAAATCTATGGTGAGGCCCCATCTGGAATACTGTGTACAGTTCTGGTCGCCATACCTCCAGAAGGATATTATGGAGCTGGAAAAAGTGCAGAGGAGGGCAACCAGAATGATTAGGGGACTGGAACACCTTCCTTACCATCTGAGGCTGCAACGGTTGGGCCTCTTCACTCTTGAACAACGACGTCTAAGAGGTGACCTGATTGAAGTTTATAAAATCATGCACGGTGTGGACAAAGTAGATAAGGAAAAACTGTTTTCCCTATCGCATAATACTAGAACTAGGGGACACTCCATGAAACTTTTGGGTACTAGTTCTCAAACAAATAAGAGAAAGAACTTTTTCACCCAGAGGATTACTGGTCTATGGAACTCCCTGCCAGAAGAAGTGGTGACAGCTGTCAGTCTTGACAGCTTTAAGAAAGGATTAGACAAGTTCATGGAGGAGAAGAGTATCAATGGCTATAATTATGGATACTTAAGGACAACCTCCGGGTTGGAGAGATAGGCAGGATATCTCTCAATATCATTTCCAGGGAATCCTAAGCAGGTGAAGGCATCTGCTTGGGAATACCCTGAAGCAAATGGTGAGCCACTGTGTGAGACAGAATGCTGGACTGGATGGGCTGTGGCCTGTTCCAGCAAGGCTGTTCTTATGTTCTTATGTTCTTATCCATGTGTATCCAATGTAGCCTTTTCTATCTGTAACATTGTAACCTCCAGCTGAATCACTGTAACCTTAATAGGACGCGAGCTAGTGACCACTAGATGGCAATAGCGAGCGTCCAAGCTCATTGGTCCAAGACTCACCTAGAACAACAGCGCGGGAAGATTCCCGCCACTACCTTCACCTGGACAAGAAGGGCGTGACCTGCAATGACGTCACACCGCCTGTAGCCAATAGGCTATCAAGGAGCCACATTCAAATGTATAGCCACTGTATATATTGAGCTGTTCATCCGCCATTACCTCATGTTCCCTCTGACCAGCATGTAATAAAGTTGTGTTAAGCCAGCTCTTCGGCTGTCCTGGTGTCTTTGGTCCCATACACTAAATTGGCGACGAAGGTGGGATAATGGCTGCCCACGGGACCAAGACATACGCCGGTTTCGACATCAAGAAACCGCAAGATTGGGAACTCTTCGAAATGGACTTCCAAGGTGCGCTGGTGGGGTTCGAGGTGACGGACGAGGCAAAGAAGAGAGCCATCCTCACCAGAATGCTCGGGCACGACGGAAAGAGAGTACTGATTGACCTCATCGCACCCAAAAAGGCGGCTGAATTCAAGGCAAAAGAGCTCCTGACGGTGCTGAGAGACCATTTCCGGCCCTCGATAGCGATGTTTCCCGCTCGGAGCGCGTTTTGGAGGCGAGTCCAAGCGCCTGATGAGTCGGTCGCCGCTTTCGTAGCGGCCCTGTGCCTGGCTGCAGGCCCGTGCAAATGGGAGAATTTGGAAGTCACCCTCAGGGACTGCGTGCTATGCGGCCTGAAGGACGCCGAGATTCAGCGCACGCTAATGAATCAGGAGCCGCCCCCCACGTTGCAGGAGGTCCTGAAAGCGGCACAGGCCGCGGAAGCCACGAAGGCAGGGGTGCAAGAGCTCCAGGACTGGCGGCCGAAGGCCGACAAAGCAGAGAGTTCGGTGCACGCAGCCCGGCGAACTTCGAAATCGTCCGCCGAAAGCAGCGACGACGAGGACGTCCGGAGGGTCCGAAAGGAGGGCCGGCGTTGCGACAGCTGCGGGGCGGCTCACGACCGTGCCAGGTGCCCGTTCAGAAAGGCCGAATGCCACAACTGCGGGCGACGCGGGCACATAGCCAAAATCTGCAGACAACGACGAAAGGACCGGAGGAGCTCGCCCGACCGCCCAGCGAGGGACCGGAGGCGCTCGCCCGACCGCCCAACGAGGCCAGACCTCTCGACGGGTCTAAAGGATGGCGTCCGGCCCACGAGGAAGCAGGACGGCGTGGGCCGCATCTCCGATGACAGCGACGACGCCGCCCCGGTTTTCAGCGTGTCCATGGGACACCCCCGTTACTTTGTTGAGGTACTGGTGCAAGGGGCCCCTGTTAGGATGGAGATTGACTCTGGCTCCTCTTACCTCATTATTTCCCAGAGGGAGTTTTTGAGAATTGCCCCTCGCGTACGGCCCAAGCTCAAAGCGTTGAGGTCCACGCTTCGGGACGTGCAAGGGAACAGTATCCCGGTGTTGGGGGTTGGGAATTTCCAGGTTCAGTACAAGCGGCACGCCGCGGAACTCCCCCTAGTCGTTCTTAAGGGAGGTAATTGCAGCCTCCTCGGGACTCAATGGTTTCAGCCCCTGGGTCTGTTCATTGGGGGAGTGCACACCGTTGGGTCTGACCCGATACAGGAGGTGTGCGACGCGCACCCCGAAGTCTTCAAGAAGGGACTTGGGAAATTCAATGGACCCCCAGTAACGTTCAACCTGGACCCGGAGGTCCGCCCAATCAGACTTAAACCACGCAGGGTGCCTTTTGCACTCAAGGACAAAATAGAGGCGGAACTGGACAAATTAGTGGGCCAGGGGATTCTTGTTCCTGTTGATTACGCGGAGTGGGAAACTCCAATTGTCACAGCATTGAAGGCCAATGGGGAGGTTCGCATTTGCGCCGATTATAAGTGCACCATTAATAAGGCAATCCGCCCTAATGCCTACCCGGTGCCGGTGGTCAGCCATTTGCTAGCCAGGTTACATGGGGGAAAGTGTTTCGCTAAGCTCGACCTGGCACAGGCCTATCAGCAACTCATGGTAACCCCTGCCGCAGCTGCTGCACAGACCATAATCATGCATAAGGGGGCGTTCCAGGTGACGCGCCTCCAATTCGGCGTGAACTCGGCGCCTGGAATTTTCCAGTCGCTCGTGGAACGCCTCCTCAAAGGGCTGGACGGCGTTTTACCATATTTTGATGACGTATTGATAATGGGGGGGAGTGAGGTTGAGTTGGCTAAAAGGCTAAACAAGGTCCTGGCGGCGTTCGAACGGGCGGGGTTGAGGTTGTGAAAAGACAAATGCATCTTCTTCGCGAAGGAGGTTGACTTCTTAGGGTTCCGAGTAACTCCCGAGGGGATCAAACCGTCCAAATCCAAGGTTGCCGCCATCAAGAAAGCCCCTCGCCCCACATCCAAGCCCGAGTTGCAGTCGTTCCTAGGGCTCTTAAATTTCTACCACTCCTTCCTTCCACGGAAGGCTGCGGTGGCTGAGCCGCTTCACAAGTTGCTCAAGAAAGATGCGGCATGGATGTGGGGCGATGACCAGGAGAGGGCATTCATGGAACTGAAACAACTCCTGGCGTCTGATGCCATTCTGACCCATTTCGACCCCAAACGGCTGGTGGTACTGATCTGTGATGCATCCCCGGTGGGGGTGGGGGCAGTGTTATGCCACGTGTTGGAAAACGGGAGGGAGGCCCCAATAGCGTTCTACTCCAGGTCCCTGTCCCAAGCGGAGAGAAACTACGCCCAAACAGACAGGGAGGCGCTGGTGATAGTTGCGGGGACCAAAAAATTTCACGATTTTCTGTATGGCCGCCCCTTCACCATCGTGACTGACCACAAGCCCCTACTAGGCATTTTTACCGCAGATAAGCCCACGCCACAGATCCTGTCCCCGAGAATGCCTACCAGCACGCGTTGGTGTACCGGCCCGGGAAAGAGATCAGCCATGCGGACGCCCTATCGAGGTCCCCCCTCCCCCTGACGCCCAGCCAGGTGAGCAAGGGGGAGCGGGACCATCAGGTTCTCGTGATAGAGGTGCTGGATTCGCCCCCCGTAGTGCCCGCCGACGTTGCCACAGCGACAAGAAAGGACAAGACGTTGGCGGCGGTTTGCTCCTGGTTACAGAAAGGGTGGCCGGCGTCTTCCCCAGCAGAGGAATTCACCCCATTTTTTAGGAAGAAGCTGGAACTGTCCCTAGAGAGGGGGTGCCTCTTGTGGGGGCAGCGGGTGGTGGTCCCTACATCCCTTCGACCGCGGGTGCTTAAACTGCTGCACGTCAGCCACCCCGGAATCGTGCGCTCCAAAGCGCTGGCCCGAAGCTACTTTTGGTGGCCCCAGTTAGACGCCGACATCGAGCACATGGTCAGCACTTGTGAGAGTTGCCAATGCTCCAGACCAGAGGAGGCCTGTCTTCCCCACAGGGAGTGGGACACGGCTAAGGGGCCGTGGTCCTGGATACACATAGACTTCGCGGGCCCGTTCCGAGGAACCCTGTTTCTCCTTGTTGTGGACGCCTTCTCCAAGTGGTTGGAGGTCATCCCAGTCACGAGCACCTCCTCGGCCGCGACAATTAAGCATTTGCGGAGAATTTTTTCCACGTTCGGCATACCCGACACCCTAATTAGCGATAACGCTAGTTGCTTCACGTCCGCTGAGTTCAGGGCATTCACTGAGATTAACGCCATCTGGCACATCACCTCCGCCCCTTTCCACCCGGCCACCAATGGCCAAGTGGAGCGCCTCGTACGCACCACGAAGGACGCGCTGCGGCGCATGGGCCCCGGGGTCCTCAACCTGCAAGTGTGTCAGTTTCTGCTAGGGTACAGGGTGACCCCGCTAGCGTCAGGCTACTCCCCTGCGGAGCTTTTAATGCGCAGGAAGCTGACCACCATTCTCACTAGACTAGATCCCACGAGAGTTGAGGACAAGGGGAGGAACATAGGGTTAGAAGCCACCAAGAGTTTCGGCGTGGGTGCCCCGGTACATTGCAGGAACTACGCCAGCGCGGGGCCAGCCTGGGTGCCGGGGGTGGTCGTGGAACAAATCGGTCCCGTTTCGTACCGCGTGGAGACCAACACAGGTCTACTTTGGCGGAAGCACGCGGACCAGCTCCGGAGCCGGGTCCCAGGGAATCAGGGCGCCGAAAAAACGGATACAAATTCAGCGTTAGGGTTCTCCCCCACCCGTTTAGCCCAAGGGGGAGGAGAGGGGGGTCCAGAGTCCCCACCAAGGGGGGAGGAGAAGGAATTTGTCCTCGTAGATATCCCGCGGGATCCCCCAACAGAGTTTGATTTTGATTTTCAGAACCGGGGGGGGGGTTTTCGGAGTGGTCCCCCACCCATCCAAGCGAGAAGAGGGGTTTTACGTTAGTCCCTGGTGCCTCCGGTTCAACCACAACGGAATCTACCCTTTCCCCTAAAACTGCAAAACTGCAGCAAACCGCTAACAAGTCTCCCTCTCCCATTACAGGACAAGGGTCCAGGGAACAAGGAAGCGGGAGCGGCCCCCGGGTGGGCCAACCCACATCGCGGCCCAAACGCGAGTGCAATAAACCAACTTGGCTAAGAGACTTCGTCTCATCCTAGGGGGGAGGGGTGTTGTGTCCTAAAAGCCTGTACCTTTAAACAATGTAACTATCCATGTGTATCCAATGTAGCCTTTTTTATCTGTAACATTGTAACCTCCAGCTGAATCACTGTAACCTTAATAGGACGCGAGCTAGTGACCACTAGATGGCAATAGCGAGCGTCCAAGCTCATTGGTCCAAGACTCACCTAGAACAACAGCGTGGGAAGATTCCCGCCACTACCTTCACCTGGACAAGAAGGGCGTGACCTGCAATGACGTCACGCCGCCTGTAGCCAATAGGCTATCAAGGAGCCACATTCAAATGTATAGCCACTGTATATATTGAGCTGTTCGTCCGCCATTACCTCATGCTCCCTCTGACCAGCATGTAATAAAGTTGTGTTAAGCCAGCTCTTCGGCTGTCCTGGTGTCTTTGGTCCCATACACTAAAACTGTTGATCCATATTCCTTTGAAATAAAGAACTCAAACAGCACATGAATTGACTTAATGGCACAGAACTATTAATTATATCAGAGAGTAAA
The DNA here is from genome assembly GCA_035047305.1 of Bradypodion pumilum. Taxonomy (NCBI): domain Eukaryota; kingdom Metazoa; phylum Chordata; class Lepidosauria; order Squamata; family Chamaeleonidae; genus Bradypodion; species Bradypodion pumilum. The sequence goes on from JAWDJD010000001.1 coordinate 99,969,587, forward strand.
CAAAACAAAATTATTAATTAGTTATATTTACCACTTCCATCACCCAGTGAGTTGCCATTGGCATGGCCAAAGAATCAAAGTCAGGCCTTCTGAGTCCTGGAAAACCCTGAAAAGGCTCACCATAAGTCGGAATTGGCTTGATGGCTCATCAAAGGTATACATGATCTACTAGATGTTCGGACCAGAGTTTTGGAACCCCACTGCTCAGGTATCTCCTGATATTGTAGCTGGTACCTAGTACTACTACTCTCTGTAACTGCTCTGTTGTGATCTTTTCAATGCCAATCACACTCAGATTTGTTTCAACATTTTTAGGGTTGCTTCCCATGCTCCTAGCGCTACTGGTATCACTACTTTGCTCTTTTCTCTCAGAGATGCTGTACTTCAGATCTCAAATCCTGGTAGCTCATGATCTTTCCAACCTTTTTTCTTTCACCCAAACATAACTTTGCACCACCATAATAATCAGCTTAACAACAACAACAACAACAACAACAACAACAACAACAACAACAACAACAACAACAACAACAACAACAACAACAACAACAACAACAACAATCAACCAAAGTTAATGTGTGGAGTGTTGTATTCAATGATGATGATGATTTATTTTATAGTTCTAGGAATCTAGGAATTCAATATAGGTGGTGTTGGGATAATCCTGTTCAATGCCCTGGCTATTGGCCTGTGATGTCTCTCAGGGTTCAGATCTGCTTTCCAGCGTTATTCAGCATCTACATGAAACCATTGAGATAAGTTGTCTGGAATTTTGGGGTCTGGTCACATCAGTATGCTAATGATACCCAATTCAGACTCTCCTTCCCATCTGATTCTGAGGAAGCTCTTCTGTGCATAGACCAGGGTTTGTTTGCAGTAATGGACTGGATGAAGGCTAGAAAAACCTCAAACTTTATCCAGACAAGACAGAGATGCCGCTGGTCAGTCACAAGGCAAATCAGGGATAGGGATTCAGCCTGTACTGAATGGGGTTACTCTCCCTCTGAAAAGTCAGGTTCACAGCTTGGATGTGCTCCTGGATTCAACCCTGAACTCAACCCTGAACTAGGATTCACAAGTCTCAGTGATGACCAAGAATGTCTTTGCACAGTTAAAGCTGGTGTGCCAGCTGTTCCTTCTACTTGAGATGTCTGATCTCACCACAGTGACACATACCTTAATTACATCTCATTTGGAATACTGCAACATTTTAGTGTAAGGGACCAAAGACAATGAAACAGCCGAAGGGTTGGCTTAACACAGGTTTATTGCATGATGATCCGGAGGAACATGTGGTAATGGCGGATGGGTAGCTCAATATATACAGCTGGCTATACATTTGAATGTGGCTCGTCGACAGACTATTGGTTGCTGCCTGCGTGACGTCGTAGGAGGTCACGCCCTTCTTGACCAGGTGAGGAGGTCGCGGGGAATCTTCCCGCGCTGCTGACCCAGGTGACTATGATCCATGAGAGCTGGACGCTCGCTACTGCCCTCTGGTGGTCACTAGCTCGCGTCCCCTTATTAGGTTGCATTGATACAGCTGATGGTTATAATGTTGCACACAGAAAGGTTACATTGGTAACACATGGCAAAGGTACATTGTAAAGGCACAGCTTTACAGAACACAACATCCCTCCCCCCTAGGATGAGACGAAGTCTCTCAGCCAAGATGGCTTGTTGCATGTGCGTTTGGGCCGTGAAGAGGGTTGCCCCCCCGGGGGCGTTATTGCTTCTTTGCTCCCTGGTCCCTTGTCCTGAAATGGGAGAGGGAGACTTGTTAGTGGCTTGCCGCTGTCGGGCGGCCTTAGGGGAAGGGAAAAACTCCATTGTGGGCAGACCGGGGGCCGTCGGGGCTAACGAAAAACCCCTCTTCTCGCTTGGACGGGTGGGGGACCACTCCGAAACCCCCCCGGTTCTGAAAATCAAAATCTAAGTTGGTAGGGGTATCCGCATTCGTGGGGACTTTCCGCGAGATATGTATGGGGTCGGGTTCCTCCTCCTCGGAAAGATCCCCTAGGATATCTATGAGGAAATCCTCCTCCCCCCTTGGTGGGGGCCCACGGTCCCCTTTTCCTCCCCCTTGGGCTGAGCGGGTGGGGGAGAACCCTAACGCTGACTTATTTCCTGCTTGATCCATGCCCTGCTCATCGGAGACCCTGCGACGGAGCTGGTCCGCGTGCCGCCTCCACAGGAGCCCTGTGCTGGTTTCCACTCGGTACGACACAGGGCCGGTTTGCTCCACAACTACGCCTGGCACCCAGGCTGGGCCCGTGCTGGCGTAATTCCTGCAATGCACTGGGGCGCCTATACTGAAACTCTTAGTAGCCTCTAGCCCGATGTTCCTCCCTTTGTCCTCTACCCTCGTGGGGTCCAGCCTAGTGAGGATGGTGGTCAGCTTCCTGCGCATTAAAAGCTCTGCGGGGGAGTATCCTGACGCCAATGGGGTCACCCTGTACCCTAGCAGAAACTGACACACTTGTAGGTTCAGATCCCCTGGGCCAATGCGCCGCAACGCGTCCTTCGTGGTGCGGACGAGGCGCTCTACTTGGCCGTTGGTGGCCGGGTGAAACGGGGCGGAGGTGATATGCCGAACGGCGTTAATCTCCATGAATGCCCTAAACTCGGAGGACGTGAAACAACTAGCGTTATCGCTAATTAACGTGTCGGGTATGCCGAACGTGGCAAAGAGCCTCCGCAAATGCCTAATGGTCTGGGCCGAGGAGGTGCTCGTGACTGGGATAACCTCCAACCATTTGGAGAAAGCGTCCACTACAAGGAGGAACAGGGTGCCTCTGAACGGGCCCGCGAAATCAACGTGCACCCGGGACCACGGCCCCTTAGCCGCGTCCCATTCCCTGTGAAGAAGGCGGGCCTCCTCTGGTCTGGAGCATTGGCAACTCTCACAGGTGCCGACCATGTGCTCGATGTCGGCGTCTAGCTGGGGCCACCAGAAGTAACTCCGGGCCAGCGCTTTGGATCGCACGATGCCGGGGTGGCTGACGTGCAGCAGTTTGAGCACCCGCGGCCGAAGGGAAGTGGGAATCACCACCCGCTGCCCCCACAAGAGACGCCCCCTCTCTAGGGACAGTTCTAGCTTTTTTCTGAAAAATGGAGCGAACTCCTCCGCTGGGGAGGACGCGGGCCACCCTTTCTGCAGCCAGGAGCTGACTGTCGCTAACGTTTTGTCCTTCTCTGTCGCTTTGGCGATGTCGGCGGGCACTACGGGGGGCGAATCCAGCACCTCTATCATGAGAACCTGATGGTCCCGCTCCCCCATGCCCACCTGGTTGGGCGTTAGGGGGAGGGGAGACCTAGATAGGGCGTCCGCATGGCTGATCTCTTTCCCGGGCCGGTAGATCAACGCGTGCTGATACGCGTTGAGAAAAATGGCCCACCTGAGCATCCTCGGAGACAGGATCTGCGGGGTGGGCTTATCAGCGGTAAAAATGCCTAGCAAGGGCTTGTGGTCTGTTACGATGGTGAAGGGGCGGCCGTACAGAAAATCGTGAAATTTTTTCGTCCCTGCGACTATTGCTAGTGCCTCCCTGTCCGTCTGTGCGTAGTTCCTCTCTGCTAGGGACAGGGACCTGGAATAAAATGCTATCGGGGCCTCTCTTCCGTTTTCCAACACGTGGCACAGCACCGCCCCCACCCCCACTGGAGATGCATCACAGATCAGAACTACTGGGCGCTTGGGGTTGAAATGGGTCAGTATAGCGTCGGACGCCAGGAGGCTTTTCAGCTCGTCAAATGCCCTTTCTTGGTCATCGCCCCACTTCCATGCCTGATCTTTCTTTAGCAGTTTGTGTAGCGGCTCAGCCACCACTGCCTTTCGGGGAAGGAAGGAGTGGTAGAAGTTGAGCAGCCCTAAGAACGACTGCAACTCGGGCTTGGAGGTGGGGCGGGGGGCTTTCTTAATGGCCGCCACTTTGGACATGGATGGTTTTATTCCCTCAGGAGTCACACAAAACCCTAGGAACTCAACCTCGGTTGCGAAGAAGACGCATTTGTCCTTTCGCAACCTCAGCCCCGCCTTTTCGAATATCGTCAGGACCTTCCCCGACCTTTTGGCCAATTCAGTCCGACTCCCCCCCATTATTAACACGTCATCAAAATAAGGCAACACCCCCTCCAATCCCTTCAGGAGGCGTTCCACGAGTGACTGGAAAATTCCAGGCGCCGAATTCACGCCGAACTGGAGGCGCGTCACCTGGAACGCCCCCTTATGGGTGACTATGGTCTGCGCAGCAGCTGCGGCAGGGGACACCGTGAGCTGCTGGTAGGCCTGTGCTAAGTCGAGCTTAGCGAAACACTTTCCCCCGTGTAACCTGGCCAGCAGATGGCTGACTACCGGCACCGGATATGCATTCGGGCGGATCGCCTTGTTGATGGTGCACTTGTAGTCGGCGCATATGCGGACCTCCCCATTGGCCTTTAGAGCGGTTACAATTGGAGTTTCCCACTCCGCAGAATCTACAGGCACAAGGATCCCCTGGCCCACCAACTTGTCCAGTTCCGCCTCTATCTTGTCCTTGAGTGCAAACGGCACCCGGCGTGGTTTTAGGCGAATTGGGCGGACCTCCGGGTCCAGGTCGAAAGTCACTGGGGGCCCCTTGAATTTCCCCAGTCCCTTTTTGAAGACTTCGGGGTGCGCCTCGCACACCTCCTGAATTGGATCAGTCCCAATGGCATGCATCCCAACGGCGTGCACCCCCCCAATAAACAACCCCAGGGGCTGGAACCATTGAGTCCCGAGGAGGCTGCAATTTCCTCCTTTGAGCACGACTAGGGTAAGGGACGCGGCGTGCTCCTTGAATTTGACCTGAAATTCTCCAACCCCCAACACTGGAATACTGTTCCCTTGCACGTCCCGTAGTGTTGACCTCAATGCTTTGAGCTTGGGTCGCTTGTGGGGGGCAATTCCCAAAAACTCCCTCTGGGAAATGATTGAATATGAGGACCCCGAGTCAATTTCCATCCTAATGGGGACCCCTTGGACTAGTACCTCAACAAAGTAGCGGGGGTGTCTAGTAGACACGCTGAACACTGGGGCGTCATCCTCGCTGCCGTCGGCGATGCGGCCCATGCCGTCCTGCTTGCGCGAGGCCTGGGCACCATCCTTGGGTTTCGTTGGGCGGTCTTGCCCCGTGGAACGGTCTGCGGAGCTCCTCCGGGTTTCGCGCTTCTTCCTGCACACCTTGGCGATGTGCCCGCGGCGGCGGCAGTTGTGGCACTCGGCCTTCCGGAAGGGGCATTTCACGCGGTCGTGGGCCGCTCCACAGCCGTCGCATCGCCGGCTCTCCTTCCGGACCCTCTGGACGTCCTCGTCGTCGCTGCTCTCTGCGGACGACCTCGAAGTTCGCCGGGCCGCCTGTACCGGAGCCTCTGCTTTGCTCGGCTTTGGCCGCCAGTCCTGAAGTTCTTGGACCCCGGCCTTCGTAGCTTCTGCGGCCTGGGCCGCTCTTACGACCTCCTGCAACGTGGGAGGCGGCTCTTGGTTCATTAATGTGCGCTGGGTTTCGGCGTCGTTCAGGCTGCACAGCACATAGTCTCGGAGGGTGATCTCGGCATTCTCCCATTTGCACGGGCCGGCCGCCAGCCGCAGGGCCGCCACGAATGCGGCGACCGTCTCCCTGAGTGCTTGGACTCGCCTCCAAAATGCACTCCGAGCGGGAAACATCGCCGTGGCGGGCCGGACGTGCTCACGCAGCATCTGCATGAGTTCCTTGGCCTTGAATTCGCTCACCCTCCTCGGTGCAATCAGGTCCACCAAGGTCCTTTTTGTTTCTTGTCCGAGCATTCTGGTGAAGATGGCTCTCTTCTTCGCCTCTTCCGTGACTTCGGACTCGATCAGTGCGGCCTAGAAGTCCATCTCGAAGATCTCCCAGTCGCCCGGTTTCCTGATTTCGAAACCGGCGCATGTCTTGGTCCCGTGGGCTGCCATATCCCACCTTCGTCGCCAATTTAGTGTAAGGGACCAAAGACAATGAAACAGCCGAAGGGTTGGCTTAACACAGGTTTATTGCATGATGATCCGGAGGAACATGTGGTAATGGCGGATGGGTAGCTCAATATATACAGCTGGCTATACATTTGAATGTGGCTCGTCGACAGACTTTTGGTTGCTGCCTGCGTGACGTCGTAGGAGGTCACGCCCTTCTTGACCAGGTGAGGAGGTCGCGGGGAATCTTCCCGCGCTGCTGACCCAGGTGACTATGATCCATGAGAGCTGGACGCTCGCTACTGCCCTCTGGTGGTCACTAGCTCGCGTCCCCTTATTAGGTTGCATTGATACAGCTGATGGTTATAATGTTGCACACAGAAAGGTTACATTGGTAACACATGGCAAAGGTACATTGTTAAAGGCACAGCTTTACAGAACACAACAAACATGCTGTGTGTTGGGCTGCCTTGGAAGAGCATTCAGAAAAATCATCAGGTTCAAAATGCTGCAGCCAGACTTATGATTGGTGCTGGTTATGGGGAGCATGTAACTTTCTCATTCCAACAGTTTCATTAGCAGCAATTTTGTTTCCAGGCTCAAGTCGAAGTGCTGGTTATTGCCTATCTTGGACCCATTTTAAAGGACCATTTGACCCCATATGATCTTAATACCCTTTAAAGGTCTTTTGCAGGGGGGTGGGGGAGATTTTCTTGGTTATGTCACCTTCCAAGCTCTTTTTGGGAGGACATTAGAGGGGACTTTCTTAGTGGCTGCTCCCAGGGTTTGGAATGCACTGTCATGAGAAGCTAGTTTGGCCCCCTTTCTCTTGTCCTTCCAGGTTTAGGCAAAGACCTTCATTTTCAGGCAGGCTTTTAAGCAATAAGTAGGGCTTAAGGGAGGGGACTGCAGTGGCTTAGTGGTTAAGACACTTAATTTGATGACTGGTAGGTCAACAGTTCAAAACCCGAATGCTGCATGACAGAGTGAGCTCCTGTGTCTGTCCCAGCTACTGCCAACCTAGCAGTTCAAAAGCAAGAAATTGCAAGTAGATAAATAGGTACCACTTTGGTGGGAAAGGTAACAGTGTTCCATGCTTTCTAACATCTAGTCATGCCTGCCACATGACCACAGAAATGTCTGCAGATGCAGCCAGTGCTGGTTCTTTGGCTGTAAATGGAGATGAGTACCAAACTCTAGAGTTGGTTATGACTGGCCTCCGAGCAAGGGCAACCTTTACCTACTTTTACTAGGGCTTGAAGGAACAATATGTGTATTTGAGATATTTTAAATGTTTAAAAAATAGGTTTTAATCTTCACCAATTTTTAAAAAGAATTTATGACCTCTATATGTTTCTTCACAGTTCATAATGGTACTATTCAGTCTGTACATCTGGAAATATGAGTTCTTATTCTCTAGAACAGTGATGGCAAACCTTTTAGAGAGCAAGTGGACAAACTGAGATCTGGGGTGAACTCTGTGCTGGGGGGAGGAAGGAAGCACACCCATTGGGCTGCCGTGCAGAGGGACGGGGTGAACTCTGTGTTGGGGCGATGGCACAAATGCTCACAGAGAAGGCTCTGAGTGCCCCTTCTGGCACGCATGCCATACGTTCTCCACCACTGCTCTACAACGTTCCACAATGAGGACAAAAAGAAAAACACTTTTTTTTCAATTCATCACCTACTTCCTCTCTTTTCCAGTCATCATTTCTGCTGACTGGATGAGGACTCAGAAGAGTCCTGCTTAGTTGTGGAAACTCACTGTGGGAAAGCAATGTACACCACTCTTGAACATCTCACATATCTCAAAAACTGCATCAGTTACCCTAAGTCTGAAGTGGCTTGTTGGATCAAAACAAAATTTTTAACTCATTTCCTTGTTTCCCATCTCCAAATTTTACACTATCTATTTTAAAAAGAGAACTTAAAAATTTGCCTTGCCAACAAACTCTTAATTATCCAAATAAAAGTATTGCCCAATGTAGAATTCTATTTCTGCTTATGTATGATGTGGTAACCACTCTGAAGGCATAGGGTAGAGTGGGAGGGGAACCAAATTAATAACAGCATAAAATAAATAATCATTTTTGTGAGCACAGAGAACAGATGACTGCAGACTATTCTTTGTTTGAACCACAGGATCTCCTTCTGGGCAGAGAGCTAGCCGTAATAATACAATAAAGAAAGTGAACATGCACATTTGAACATGTAAAAATGTTCAAATATTGCAATCAGCATTACTGAGGTTTGAGTTATGATTAATGAGAATTCTCAAACAATATTTACTTACCCAAATAGATACATGTTGGACAAATAACTGGATGCAACTGCAGATGATTTGCATAGGACTGGAAGTGTATGTTTATGTGTGTCTATTTTTCTTATGTTATAAAAATACTAAGTGTGTGTGTGTTCAAATCTACCTTGCTCCTAGAGTATTAGAAAAACGGAGGCCACATGGGGAAAATGGTGAAAATATATTTTATATAAAAACAAATGTTTTCAGCAGTTTGGTTCATTACTCAGATTCTTTGCTTGCTCACTTGGCTCATCTGAGTAAAAGGGGAGTGGGATTGCCTATGTCTATTTATTCATATTCAAAAGTAAATTTCATTGGGATCCCTTAACAGTCTTTTGTGTGCACTTCTCAAACATTTGAGCTCTACTGGCTCAAAATACTGGCACTGATATTGGCAATAAGAGGATTTAAACTTGGATGGTTAAATATTTGCCCAGTGTCGATTCTGAATTATTTTTGCTTTAAATAATTACACTTTAATATTTCACTGGGGTGATACTGTCTGCAAGGGATCACAAGAAAATTCTGTATGGAAAATACAATTCTCATTCTCCCAGCTCCAATTTTTCCAGAGAACTTGAAACTGTAGTTTGTTAAATTTCTATTTCAGTTTGGGAAGCAAAAGGAATTTCAAATCCAATGATCTCTCACAGAAAATGACATTCCAGTACACAATTGTTTCCACTGCAATCATCATCATCATCATCATCATCTTCTTCTTCTTCTTCTTCTTCTTCTTCTTCTTCTTCTTCTTCTTCTTCTTCTTCTTCTTCTATTGGCTAAAATCTTAGTGTAGGCTCATTGAATCAGTGGGGATTTGGTGAATCAACTCCTCCATGTGTTCCATTGATTCAGATGAGCCTCCTCTAATTCTAACTTACTTTAGTATAGTATGTTAGTGTAAAGAATCGATGGAACTTATGGAGGAGTTGATTCACCAAACTGATTCAATGGGCTTACTGTACTGCAAATTACTTCACAAGACAGCAGGATATTTGTTAAATTTATTGATGCCTTTTGTGAGGAAAAAAAGACTTGCCATATTTGCTGGCATATAAAACCCACTCCCCCCTTAAAATACACTGTAAAAATGAGTGCATCTTATGCTGTATATAGTGGCCTATAGAGAGCTAGTTCAGTAATAACAGGGTGTGTTTTATACTCCAATGCGTCTTATACACTGGTAAATATGATAAGTTAATCAAAACATACAAAACATCAAAACTAAAATGATAAAAAATGTCCAGAATCCTATAAGGTTTGGGGAGAGGGGTCCAAAGCCTCCATTGACACTTGGCACAGGTGGTGGCCAGGGTGGGCATTGCCCACACTGAGTTAGCAGTTTGCCTACCCTCAAACACCTGGCTGCTTATATATATGACATTGTTGCCCATCCTGAAAAAACATTCACCCACCCATATCTAGAATCCTGGCTATGGTCCTGGTTTGGCATCTCCCTCCCTCCTTCCCTTTGAAGCTGTTGGGACAAACTGGCCATCTCAAAATGGCCACCCCCATTGTGCAGATAGGACAAAATGGCTGTCCAGCTCACTTAGCTGTCTGAAGGAGTATGACCTGTCCCCCGGCTTGAAAAGGTTGAGAACCCCTAGTCTAAATCTTTGGGGGAGGTGTAATTCCCTATAGAAGGGCCTTCTAGGGAACCTAAAGGGCAAGAAAACAACACTTCCCACAAAAACCTAGACACCCTAAGAAATACTGGGTCAGCTTCTGTTGTGTCCAAAGCTTAATTCTACTTTAAAAGACAAGCCGCGCCAAAGCGGAAGGACACACCATTTTCTAAAGGCACAAAATTCAAATGTATGTCAAAGTGGGAAATGTTGAACTTTGTTTGTCCTCCGGAAGCCCACCTAAATGTATCTTGTTTTGTAACAGTCAGATCACTGTATATATAGAGGCCACCCCTGTACATAGTCCCCAGTCCGAAGTATGATCTGAATAAAGTATCACTGAGTTTAACCCGATCCTGCTGGTTAGAGTACTTCTTGTTCCAGACTCAACATTGGTGGCGAAGGTGGGATGGCAGCCGGCGTGTTCTCCTTCAGGCCGTTCAACATCTCCAACCTGGAGAAATGGCCAATGTACGAGTTCCAGTTCGAGAAACTTAATCATTGCGGAGAAGATCGAGAGGGATGGACGACAGAAGGTATAGTTCCTGGCCCGTTGCGCGTTGCTCACGATTGAGCTGATCATGCACCTGTTGCTGCCACGGGCCCTGTAGGACGCTCCATTAATGGACATCCTTGCTGTCCTCCAGAACCACTTCAAGCCCAAGGTCTCCTCTCCATAATCCCGGCGAGGGCGTTTTACCGTCAAGACTAGAAGGTCAAAAAATCGGTCACCAAATATGCTGCGGTCCTTCATCATGCTGCCGTGCTCTGCCAGTGGCACAACTTGGATGAAGCTCTCCGGGACTGACTACTCCTGCACCTAAGAGATGAAGCAGCCCGACATAGGCTGGTAAAAAGGGACATGTTAACCTTCAACCACATCCTCAAAGAGGCCCTGGCATCAGAAGCTGATGTCGGGGTGAAATTCTTCCAGTCCAGGCCAACTGTGCCTGCCCACAAAGATTCAGCAGTCCAAAAGCAATGCTGCTCCAGTCCATCATCATCCTCAGACGACAGCAAGGTGAGGGACGACATCGGTAAAGTTCATCAGAAGCCGACCAAGCATTCCAAAGGTGGTGTTGCTCTGTGTCAAGGATGTGGGAGCATACATCTATGCACCCACTGCCCTTTCAAGGCCACAGAGTGCCACAAGTGCGGTAGGAAAGGGCACATTGCAAAAGTGTGCCATCAATGGTCGGAGGGTCAACCTGGGACCAGGGTCATCGCTGGTGGGAGCACCCAATTTCCAAGGTCTACACAATGCAGAGATCATCCGCAGGTGTCCAGGTAGTGTCCGAAAGGTTCTTCGTTGACGTCTGCCTGCAAGGGTGCCCCTTCAAGATGGAAATTGACTCGGGTATGTCGTACTCCATTATTTCACAGAAAGAATTCCTTCAAATTCCTCCTGCTGCCTGTCCCAAGTTGTGGGCTCTCCAGGTACTGTTGAGTGATGTATAGGGCAAGCACATCCCTATCCTGGGGATCGGCACATTTGACATGTGCTTCAAAGGCATCTCAGCGAAACTTCCTCTGGTCATGGTGAAGGCCGGTAGGAACAATCTTTTGGGGGTACAGTGGTTCGAGCCCCTGGGTATTGCATTTTGGGGGATTAATGGGGTTCTGGCTGATCCCATTCAAGCTGCTTGTGAACCCTACCCTGATGTTTTTTTGTGCAGGACTGGGTACGTTCAAAGGGCCCTCTGTTAACTTCAAGCTGGATCCAACTGTCCAGCCCATTCGAATGAAGCCTCGACGGGTGCCTTTTGCACTCAAATACCGCATTGACATGGAACTTGACAAACTGGTTGCTCAGGGCATTCTTGATCTGGTGGACTCTGCTCCATGGGAGACCCCCATCGTCACAGCGCTCAAGGCTAATGGGGACATCCACAACTGTGTGGACTATAAATGCACAATTAATAAAGCTATACACACTAACTCTTATCCTGTTCCAGTGGTCAGCCATCTACTAGTCACCCTCCTTGGTGATAAGTGTTTTGCCAAATTTGACTTGGCCTACCAACAATTGCCTGTCACCCCCAAGTCAGCACTGTGTCAAACTATCACCACCCATAGGGGTGCGTTTCATGTTAAGTGTCTACAATTCGGTGTCAATGCTGTGCCTGGCATTTTCGAGGCTCTGGTTGAAAGGTTGCTGAAGGGTCTACCGGGGGTGCTACCTTATTTCGATGATGTATTAATTGCTGGGGAGGACAGGGTGGACCTTGTGTCCAAACTGGGAAAAGTGTTGGAATGGTTTCAAAATGCAGGGTTATGTGTGAAAAAAGACATTTTTTTGTGTGGGAGGTTGAGTTCTTAGGTTTCAAAATCACCCCTGAGGGCATCAAGCCCTCTGACACCAAGGTCAAAGCTGTGTGGGACCCTCCCCGTCTGACTTCAAAAACTGAACTTCAGGCCTTTTTAGGGCTCCTGAACTTCTATCATTCATTTCTTCCTCAAAAGGCCACCATAGCCGAGCCACTGCACCAGTTACTAAAGAAACAAACTGTGTGGTGGTGGGGTCCTTCCCAGGACAAAGTGTTCTGAGAGGTCAAGAAACTCCTAACATCAGATGCCGTCCTTACGCATTATGACCCCCAGAAGCCCCTTATCCTGTTATGCGATGCCTCACCTGTGAGGGTAGGGGTTGTGCTTTGCCACGATCTGGGGGGAGAGAAAGAAGCACCTGTCACTTATTATTCCAGGTCTTTGTCTGCAGCTGAGAAAAACTATGCTCAGATCAACAGAGAGGCACTGGCAATAATAGCTGGTATTAAGAAATTTCATGATTTCATCTATGGGTGGGCTTTCACAATCGTCACAGATCACAAGCCATTGTTTGGCATCTTCATGCCACACAAACCTACGCCTCAAATCCTGTCACCACATATGCTGTGCTGGGCAATGTTTCTACAGGCATACCAGTTTGACCTACAACATCGTCCAGGTGCCAGTAATGCAGGTGCCAGTAAAGCCAGTAACGCAGTAACACAGACACATTGTTCAGGTCCCCAATAGCAATTGTGGGTAAGATTGAAATGGACAATCAAGTCCTCATGTTAGAGGTATTAGACTCCCCGCCAGTGTCCGCTGTGGACATCGCGGCTGAAACAAGGAAGGATCCCCTCCGGTCAAAGGTTGTAATGTGGGTTCAGAAAGGGTGGCCATCACCATTGGTCTCTGAAGAGTTCAAGGTGTATTACAGTAAATGTAACGAACTGTCCCTAGAGCGAGGGTGCTTGGTATGGGGGCACAGAGTGGTCATTTTGTCAGTGCTATGGAACAAGGTTCTTTGTACACTACATGTTAGCCACCCGGGGATTGTCTGGTTGAAGGTGCTAGCACATAGCTACTTCTGGTAGCCCAAATTAGAACTCAACATTGAGGCATGGGTCAGGCATTGTAGGGAATGTCAAGCCTACAAGCCGGAGGAGACATATCTTCCCAGCAGAGAGTGGGACACCACAAGAGGTCCCTGGTCATGAGTCCATATTGACTTTGCTGGTCCCTTAGGGGAGCAACATTTCTACTTATCATAGATTCATATTCCAAAAGGTTGGAAGTTATTCCCGTATCCGGTACTTCATCTGCAGTCAGTATTCACAAGTTAAGGCGAGTGCTTTGTACATTTGGTTTACCTGACATCGTTGTGTCCAATAACGCATCAACCTTCATGTCAGCAGAGTTTCAAGATTTCCTTTGCTGTAATGGTATCAGGCATATTACTGCCTCACCTTTCCACCCCGCGACAAATGGACAGATCGAAAGACAGGTCCGAATTGTCAAAGACACTCTTAAGTGCATGGAGGCTGGAGACTTAGAATTGCAATTATGCCAGTTCTTACTGTCCTACAGGATCACCCCCCTGGCATCAGGGCTGTCCTCAGCCGAACTCTTAATGAAGAGGAAATTGTCCACGGTCTTGGTCCGCTTGGATCCCCACCATCTTGAGGACTGGGGGTCTCAATATTGACATTGCTAATGCAAAGGGTTTTGCAGTTGGGTAGCCAGTCCATTGCTGGAATTACATCCCCGGATCCCAAAGGGTTGGAGGTGAGGTCTTAGAACAGACAGGTCCAGTATCATACAGGGTCCAACTGGATGATGGTACCATGTGGAGGAGGCATGCTGACCAAATTCGGCCATGAGTGCCAGGTCGGAATGTAAGCCCAGAAAGGGAGTCACAAAGGGAGACCACTGCTACCAATGAGCAGGATTTTGAGTTGGAGCTCTTTAGTGAGCCACTCCCCTCCACACCAGTTTCCCCTTCAACCGGGACTCCACCGGAGGTACCCGGAGCAGAAGCAGCAACTGAGGCTGCACCTAGTTCACTGACAGCTCAAGAACCAGTCAGGGTTCACACAGAGTTGGCACCAAGACCTGAGATTCTCAGGCACCCCAAACGGACCTGCGGTCCGCCCAAATATTGGGGAGATTATGTTCCTCGCTAAGGGGGGAGGGATGTTGTGTCCAAAGCTTAATTCTACTTTCAAAGACAAGCCATGCCAAAGCAGAAGAACAAATGCACACCATTTTCTAAAGACGCGAAATTCAAATGTTTGTCACAGCGGGAAATGTTGAATTTTGTTTGTCCTATGGAAGCCCGCCTAAATGTATCTTGTTTTGTAATGGTCAAATCACTGTATATATAGAGGCCACCAGTCCGAAGTATGAGTTGAATAAAGAATCACTGAGTTTAACTCGATCCTGCTGGTTAGAGTACTTCTTGTTCCGGACTCAACAGCTTCCTTTTTCAACAAGAAGCAAGGTCTGAGATAGAACTCAGTTCAGTGAGCGTCTGTGAGTTGAAACCTACAGAATTCTGCCTGTGGGATTCATGGAGAAGTATGGTAGTTGGTATCCAGAACAAACAAAGAGTGAATGTCACACCACTAAACACCAGATTCAGGGCAATGTATAAAATAAAACAGCAACTCTTACATCCACCCCCACTGTAGAGATAGCAGATGACTTAAAATTGAGATCCGTGACATCTCATCAAATGTCTGGAGCAGGGAAAATATCTTTTTTCAGTGGAAAGGGAACTACTGTGTTATGGGCAGCAGGGCCTCACTGGAGAGAGCATTTTATGGACTGTCCCATCTGATATGTAATTAATTGTTTTTGAGCCAAAGGCAAGTGGCATCATCTCTCACCGACTCCACTGTGGGGCATGGGGATGAGTCCTGCAAGGAGCTCAAATCAGTCAATCCTGAAGGAAATCAACCCTGACTGCTCATTGGAAGGACAAGTACAGTACTGAAGATGAAGCTCAAGTACAGTACTTTGGCCACCAAATGAGAAGAGATAACTTACTTGAGAAGGCCTTGATGCTGGGAAAGATCGAAGGCAAAAGGAGTAGGGGGCAGCAGAGGATGAGGTGGATGAATGGAATCCTTGATGCGAGGGGCGTAGATCTGGCCAGGCTGCGGAGGATGTCAGAGGACAGAGGAGCCTGGCATGCGGTGGTCCATGGAGTCGCAAAGGGTTGGATTCGACTGTGCAGCTGAACAACAACAAAACAAAATAAATAGTTTATACTTTCAAAAACAACAACCAGAAATTGAATAGTTCTGGAGATGTTGCTGTTTGTTTTCTTCACCTTTTCTTTACCTTTAAATTCTCTTTTGTTACCACATTAACATGTGAAGTAAAACATGATCCTCTTCCTCTGCCAATCTCGCACTCTCTTCCCAACATCTGAGACATTTCTCCAAGGATCTTCTCTGAAAATGGTTAAGAGGTGGCCCTTAGAAAAATATTGCAGATGTTGATGTCACAATGTGGGTAGGTTTATGATGAAAAGGGCTATGTGGTCTCCAGCTTTACAAGGGTAGGAGTTAAAAGAAGTAGTTGGTATCCCAATACAGGAAATGTATTGGCAGCCACTGCAGCTGGGTGTAAGATGATCAGATACTGTTTTCTCTGTCATTTATTTATCTATTAACTGCATTTTATGAAGTCTTAAGAGACATATTTAAATAGAGCATATTATTGTAATCTAAGTGAAGATTTACTAAGGAGAGGACCCCAGAAAAAGTGCTATCCCTTTACAGTGTTGAGGTAAATGAACCACCAGCCAAATCTGACAGAAGGTACATGATATCATCGAGGGCCCCTTGTGCCTCAGATGATAGTAATAGATCCATCAATTCCTACCTGTACAGTCACCTATTACCTGCTCCCTCTTCTCACATATTTCTCTTCCATAAGTGAGTGCCAGATTGATAGAGAAAGAGGATGGTGTTTGACTTTACACATTAGTTTTGGTTGGGGAAAGTCCTGCTCAAAATTAGTTTTGTTTGTATTAAGCATATGGTAGAATCATTTATAGGCAGCTGGGTCATATTTATAAAACATCTGAAAAACAATCATGTACCAGGAGGCTTTTAAAGACCTGCTCCTTGAAGCTAAGCAATGTCAGCTCAGTTTAACATGTAGTTTAAGTATCAGTGAAACCTTTTATTTTCCCAGATCTACTATGCTTTCTATGATGGGGTGTGGTATGAAATTTTACTGTCACTGGTTATGACTTTATTATTATCCCACAAGGTGATATTTGTGTTGCTTTATGCTATTTTATTTTATTTTATGCATGTGTTTTATTTTGTAAACCACCCAGAATGGGTATACCCAGAGGGGTAGTATAGAAATTGATTAAATAAGATAAGTAAATTAAAAATATAATAATTTTTAATATTTCTTTAATAAAGAGCTGGTGGTTGGATTTTATTATAGAACTAATCTTTACATCTGACCAAGAAATGTAGCATGACTCAAGAGAGGAATACCCTCTTTATCTAGTGGGAAAGTAAGCCTTCAGCAAGCCTGGGATGCCTCCTGGGTTTATAAGAATCAGTGTTGTGGAAAAGTGTCATCACGATTCTTTGTGGGGGGGGGGGGGAAACTTCATGAAAACCATCCAAGTATGGCTGATATGGAAGAGCAGGAGAAATTCTTCAGTAAAAATAGGCCGTCAATGGATAAGGATACAGAAAAATCAATTCGTATCTGTCACTCCTGTCAGTTTGTACAAGTTGTGTTATGTCTTGTACTGGAAAATTGCTCAGTGCTGTTGCTGAAGCCTATGGAAGTCACTCTTGTATTGATTTTAGCTGGCTCTTTTTACGAGGCAAAACTTTTTGGCATTTGTAGAAGCAATCAAATGACTAGACATTATCCCTATGTCCTCAGTTAATAGTGACAGCACCTTTGATTTGGAAGTCATGAATTACCACTCCTATTTGATACTATCTTTACAACATTGGGATTGGAGGATCTTTTTGTAGGCTAATATAAAATTGGTCTTGTGTGTTATAGCTGCCTTCAGGCCTGAGAACTGTAATAAAGAAGTGTAAAATGTGGTTGTGAGGAATTTTTACCTCTCAAAAATACTTCTTAAGGCAGACTAATATTTTCATGCTTTAAAGGTATTTTTGCTTCTCGTTTCACAAATGGGACAATATTTTGAGGGTTTTATATTATTGCTCAGAATTAGACAGCCAAAGGCAAGCTGCACTCCCACCTGGTTCTTCCTCATTTTATCCCCTTTATCCTTCTGAACAGTGTGACTAATGGGGACTGTCACAAAAGACAAGGAGTAGTAACTGTTCCTCTTGTGCCTCCTGGATTTCAACTGCTGCTTTCCATTTGCAACTAAAAAGCCTCTCTGTTTAGGTGACTCTAAATGAGAGGCAGCCCAGATGTACCAGAAATAGCGGTTCAACCTGAGCAGAAGTGGCAAACACTGGCTGACTCAATACAAGTTATAGTAGTTTTGACTCACCAAATCCCTATGATACAAAGGAACTACCTGAGTTGTGACTTACTACTGGATTTGAGCCACTGAATTTAAAATGGGCTGATGCTAATAAAAAGTTTGTGGAGCTATTTTCATTTTCTAGAGAGGATTCTAAATCAGACTTACATTATTGTTTTGTACAGTCAGGGGTGAGGAAAGGTACTTCTGGGAGTTTCTGATTCATCTGCTAGAATAGCAACACGTTAGGTAGCTGTTTTGGGTAATAAACACCATGATTTTGGTGTGTGAGGAGGGGAATTAGCAGAAAACATTTATATTTTACTAATCCTTGCAGTTGTAAAATCATTACAAATCTTGGAACAATGAAGGGTGGAAGAAGGATTCCAATTGGCCTATGGGAAAGTCTTGCACAGTTCACCAAAAAGAAACAAGCATTCTTGTATGTGTCAGAGAATCAAGGCCTTAGTATACATTTATGCATGCATAACATTGGGCTGTGCATGGGCTTCAGCCAAATCCCAAACATAGTGAATCCAATTTTGCCCAATTTGTATGAGGTCTGGTTGAAATGGAATACCCAGAGTTAGTTTTCAAATGACGACAAAGAGTACAGAGTGCTTAGAATGAGAATATGACTACTAAGAGGGGGAAATGCAAATACATCCACTGTGAAGTCACACTCAGGAAGTTGGGCTTTCCTGGTCAATTCACTTTAGCTGAATACATAGGAGTCAGTACAGAAATTGTGGGGGTGGGGGAAAATGCAAATACATCATCAAGAATCACAGCAAGCAATGTTCTGTTTGTTTTCCTTGCCTTCTTCATTCATCTATATCTATAAAAAGGCCCCGTAACTGTTGGGTTTGTTCAAAGTCTCCCGCACCAGGCCCAACCATCCCCGACCTAGCCCTCCGCACTCACAGTAACCCCTGCCTTCCCAACACTGCAGGGTTTTGGTGGTCGCCAGTGTGGCAGCCGCCCCACGAATGTGACCAAAAAAAGAACTACGATTCCCAGAGTCCTCTGCGCTGCGCAACCCCTCAGCCAATCAGGCTGAGGGATGCGAACGCAGAGGAGTCCAGGAACACGCACGCTGACTTTTAAAAAAAAAACCCGCTGGGAGCCGGAGGGAAAGACTTTGAAAGGCCCAGCTGAAGCCAGGAAAAGGTAAGTGCAGTCGGTAGGGGTTACAGGGTGGGTGGGTGAGGCATGGCCCCAGTAACCACGCTACCGCCCTGCCCCACCACCTAGCCCCCCTCCCTAACCCCCACCGACCGCACTTACCTTTTGCCGGCTCCGGCTGGATCTCTCAAACTCTTTCCCTCTAAGCGCAGCCTTCTGCGTAGGGAGAAGCACTGGTCTCTCCTTCATCCCTGCGGGCAATGTGGCCTTGATGCCCGCATGGACAAAGGAGAGGCCGAAGCACCTCCTGGCCTACCGGAGAGAAGGACTCGCTTCTCTCTGGGTTGGCTGGGAATGAAAGTTCTGTTCCCAGCCAACCCAGAGAGAAGCAAAGCCCCTCCGTGATGGAGATTCGTTCTCTCCAGGAGGCAATGAAAGGTGCTGCAGAGAGGGGACCCCCCTCAGGACACCCCGTTATTAAAGAGAAGAAACCAAGCGGTTTCTTCTCTTTAAAAATGGAGTGTTTGGGAGGGGCAGAATTAATCCCCTCTCCCGGGTCTCCTGGGTACAGAAGGGTTGGAGGGACAGACCCCTTTTGTCCCCCCAACCCTTCCAAACCCAGGGGGCCAGGGAGAGGGGATCGAATCCACCACCACCTCCCAAAACTCCATTGTTAAAGAGAAGAAACTGCTTGCTTTCCTCTCTTTAATATGGGGGGTGTCGGGGGGGATTCCCCCTCTCTGCTGGGTCCCCTGGGTTCAGGAGGGTTGGGGAGATAGACCCCATTTGTCCCCCCAAACCTCCCAAACCCAGGGGCCCAGGGAGAGGGATCGATTCCACCCCCCCCAAACAATCCGTTTTTAAAGAGAAGAAACCGCTTATGAAAAAAGTCCATTCCATAGGCTTTTGCTTAAATTGGTTTTTTATGTAACTCAAAGGAAAACCATAGGGGAAAAACATTTTTTTTACTTAACTCAAAGCAAACCCATAAGAAAATGAAATTTTATGTAAATCGAAGCAAACCAATAGAGAAATAATTTTTACTTACAGTAACTCGAAGCAAACTCATAGGAAAAAGAATCTTTATGTAGCTCGAAGCAAACCAATAGGAAATTGTGTAAATCGGGACATATTTTAACACAAAATCATTATTAAGTCAAATTTTCTGTAATTTGAGGCAAATGTAAGTCGAGGTTTTACTGTACTCTAGCACAGTAAGTCTCAGAGTAGGCCCATTTGAATCAGTGGAACTGAATGAGCTGACTCACCAAATCCCCACTGATTCACTGGGCCTTCTCTGGTGTGATCTACTATGCAAGGGATACTCAATTTATGGCCTATGGGCCAGATCCAACCTATGACACCAAATCATCTGGCCCACACCCTTGCTCCAGCTGCTGCCACTGCCCATTCAACCCTTGTCTCCTCTGCTTGGTTTGGTGTGTCCTTAACAGTACTCCATAGTAGGGCAGATGTTGTGAGGCTTACAACATCCACCCTGCTATGGAGTGCTATTAGGGACATGCCGAGCCAAGCAGAGGAGAAAAGGATTGGGGTGGCCGTGGTGGGTGCATTTCCAGTGGCCGCAGCCACGTTTCTTTCACCCATGCAATGCAGCTCCTCCAGGCCAGTAATTAGGGGTGCAGTCGGGGGGAGGGTCTTTTGTGGTGTGTGGTGGACTTGAGGTGTGTGTGTGTGGGGGGGTACCACCAGTTCAGCCCCTCAACAGTCTGAGGGAGTGTGACCCAGCTTTAAAAGGTTGCCAACCCCTGTATTATGCCAAGCAACAGAATTTCCAGTCAATAAATGTAAAAATTGGTAACATCCTAATTAATTAAGCACTCTCATAGCCTAGTTTAAAAATACCAGGTTATAATCTATCCTTTGTAAGAAGCTCAGGCAGTCAACCATAGAAACAATGGGCTAGAGCAGGGTTCCTAAAACTTGGCTCTTCAGATGTTCTTGGACTTCAATTCCCAGAAACACAAGTCAGCACACCTAGCTTCTGGGAGCTGAAGTCCAAGAACATCTGGACAGCCAAGTGTGAGGAACCCTGAGCTAGAGGGAGTAGAGAACTGTGTGGTGAAAACCTCTGATGTCAAACCAGATCACCAAATGCCCTGTTGGGTTGGTAGCATGGATTGAATCAATGCTCTTTGCAGTATTTGATGCTGAACCTTGGGGATTCTTTTAAAGGCTCTAGCATAGTTTCTCCAAAACTGAGAGGGTGCCAGCCAAGAAGCACGTCTTCAAAGGCAATGGTCTTCCTCATCATCTGCTACCTGTTTTTTGCTTGATTTTGTCCAAAGCAGGGTCTCTATTATCAAATTCTGTTTTATACGTGGCAGGATTACAGGTATTAAACCAGACAGACAAAAATGCTGCAGGTCCTTCAACTGAAAGAAGAGGAAAAGTGCCAGGGACATTCTCTTCTGCTCCTGTTGGACCTCTGCACTTCAGTCTACAGAGAACCGCTTGATTCAAATTATAACAGCTCAAGGCATCAGTAGAAAGAAAGAAACTGACCTCTGTTTTGTGCCCTTCCTGCTTAAGACTCTAGACACATCCCCACCAAATAAAATCATATGCTAGCTGAGCTTGAAAGTGAAGTTTTCACTCCTCTGACAATGTACCCTTTAATTGCAGTAATGTTTTTATACACTTCTTTAGATTAAAATGCTATTTCTAACTGTCAGTTAATAGGTTTTAATGAAAGCAATTTATTAGACATTATGTACTAAGTTTAAACCTAGCAGGGTAACTAAACATTCAAGAAACCAAGGACAAGGTGGGAGGAAATCTATATGGCTAATTTGCATTGTATGTTCTTCTCACTGAATATAATTGATATTGACCTCCCAGAGCAAGACTCACCAAATCATGAATAATCAGGAACAAAATATAATTAAGCAAAATAAGCACATTCTGGAATACACATTGGGCAGGAAGACAGGAGTTCTCCATAGCTTGCATACAAGCAACAAGGTTAGATTCTATTTCACACCCCCACCTAATTGTAGATTTAACATGCCTATTATTCTGAGGACAAAAATAAAATTATGACTTAAAATTACAATTTTAAATTTCCTGTTTTTTTTTTAAACCTTTAAATCATTATTGGGGTCTTCAAACAGCCCTGCTTCAATCTGAGGACTGTTTGAGGTTGCCTTGCCTCAATGGACAAATAACTTCAATTCAGTTCAGAATCCAAATAAATGTTGAAACCGAAGCACATGCTAAATAAAAATGGAACAGGTTCAGCCAGGTAGTGGCCATCTACTGTTAAGCCTAGGCATGTACTTTGGGTTTGGTATTAGTTTGGATTCCAAAGCAAACCAGGGGCACGTGTCCATTTTCAAAGCAATCTGAAGCTAAGTTGGAGAATGTGAAGCAGGACTCAAACTGATCCACAGCTCTCTGAAGCCTTAAATATTGCTTTGGTGCTCTGGGGGTTAAGTGAGAAGCACCTATGAAAAGCTCAGACTCTCTCCCCTATCATGGAGTCTTTGGAAGAAAATGCCTTTGCCTATTTGGTTTGTGGCCATTTTGTGAGAACAGCATGTTGGAGAATGACAGACATTGCCATCCACTGCTGTTTCACTTTCAGAAATTATGGAGAACTGAAGAATTTTGCCCCTTTTTTTCTTTCTTAGGCAGCTACAGATCTCAACCTGATCAGTGAAGTGTCCGTGTTTGTTAGATGTGTCCCATTATGCAAAATTTGAGTGAGGTACATAGTTCTGTGCACTCAGGTGTTGAGGGATGCCTGCCACATGTCCACAGAAATGTCTGCAAATGAAGACAGCGCTGGCTCTTTGGCTATAAAGAGAGATGAGCACTGAACCCTAGAATCAAATACAACTGGCTTTCAAGCAAGGGCAACCTTTATTTACATTACAGTAGCATTAGGAATAGGATTCAAGTGATCTAAATTTCATAGCTCCATGCAAAGTGAGGAAGGAGGAAAGAAAATTTTGGGACTTTTGTCTGCCTATTGAAGATGAACCAGTCATTGATGACACTGGGTTTAAACCTCCTCCCCCACAGGTTCAAGCCCTTCATCTTTCCCATTTTAATGCTTTTTCACTATTTGGATATAAACAAATGCATACCAATATTTCAAAATACTGTACTTTAATATGAGTCAAAGAAGTAAGTAGCACTACAGATTAGTGCAAAATAATTCAGTTGTTATTTGTAAGACAAGTAAGTTGGCCTGAATTGAAGCAGATTGTATTAACACACCTACAATTTCTACTAAATTTAACACATACACATATACACGCTTGCACATATGTGTTCAAACATTCCCATTTTGTTCTTACAGGTGAAAAAGAAGAATTTAAAATTATTCTCCTTGCTGCTTTTGTGCCTTTATTTGCATTTGTGATCATTTGGGAGGGGAGGAATTAAAGTGGAATCTTGGTTCATCTGGGGGGGGGAATGTTACAATTTGTTCAAAATAAACAAAATGCAAACCTTGTTGAGCACACAAAATAGTTTTGTTACTAATGTTACAAATGATGGAGGGGAAAGCCCATGTCTTTTTTGGTCTCATGCAGGGCTAAAAAATCTCACAGTCATTGACAGGTTTTAATGTTTTAATGTTTTGTGAGGTTTTAATGTTTTGAGAAACCCTTTTTTATTGATGATACCATTGCAAATATTCATTACATTTCAGAATATAAATGCTTGCCTATGTAAACTATACTCCATTCATGTAAAAAAGTAAACTGTGGTCCCGCAATGTTTACACAAAATTAATTTTTGCTGTTGTTTGTAAGAGCTACACAATTTTTATTTTATTTTGCTGCAACATATTACAGATGTAAAATAATTGAGATGTGTGGCTTGTTCTTGGTTTTTTTGGGTGGAAAGACTGGAATGGTTAAAAAATCATAAAATAATTTTCTTAAAATCAGAACTATGAAAATATTGGAATAGCTTGAAGAGTTTTGGATACTTGTTCCAAATAGATATACATCTATACCTATAAAATGGTGTGTTAACTGTTGGAATGTGACAAAGGATGTTGCACCAGGCCCCACTAGCCCGTAATGGGCCTCCGTTCACTCGCCCGAACCCGGTACGCAGGTAACTGTCGGGTTGAATTTTTTGACCTGGGGGCAGGAGCCCCCCAGTCGCAAACAAAAAAAGGGAACTTCAATTCCCAACGTTCCTGGCACCGCGCCATGCCAGAGCCAATCAGGCTGAGCGGCGCGGCAAAAGGAATGTTCGGAAACGCGCCACGGCCAAAAAAAAAAGCCGCAAGAGAAAAACTGCTGCAGTAAGCAAACACATGCAGCCAAAACTACAAGCCCCAGCGTCCTGCGTGCCATTAGCGCACAGAACGCTGAGATGGCCGGCACGTGAAAAATAAAAGTAAAAAAAATAATGCCCGCCACCGCTGCCATTCTTCCCCATGGGCCAGCCAGCATGGCCCGTGGGGAAAAAAAGAAACCCCCCCACCGCCGCTGCCCTTCCGGTCGAAGGGCTAGCTGGCGCACGAAACATACAAGTAACACCCCCCCGCAACTGCCCTTCTTCCCCACGGGCCAGCAGGTATGGCCTGTGGGGAAAAAAGAAACCCCCCCCCGCCGCCGCTGCCCTTCCGTTCAAAGGGCCAGCCAGTGCACGAAAAATACAAGCACCCCCCCCCCCACAACTGCCCTTCTTCCCCACGGGCCAGCCAGTATGGCCCGCGGGGGGAAAAAGGAACCCCCCCCCCACCGCCATTGCCCTTCCTTCCCATGAGCCAGCCAGCATGGCCCGCAGGAAAGAAAGCCACCACCACCCCTGAAAAAATAAAAACAAAAACAAAAAACAAAAACATTCAAAAACACACAAAAATCCAAAAATGAAACAAGAAAAAACACACAGACACCCCCCCCCCCAAAAAAAAACCCCAGAGAACTTACCAAAAGACGTCTTCCATCTATGAGGACCGGAACTCAAATGAGAAAAGAAAGAGAAAACTTACTGGAAGCGACACCCAGAGGACAGAAGAGAACAATTGTAGAGAGGCAACAATTGTAGAGAGGCAGAAAAGCTCACCACCCCCACCCAGAGGCCAAAAGAGAAAAAACATTCAAAAATATTAAAACTAATAAGATTAATTCCAAAATTAATCAAATAAGTTATAAAAACATTCATAAATAAACACACTAATCTCAAAAATTACCAAAAAAACCCAGAAATCACTTTTCACTCCAAAAAACCAAAACCAAAAATAAAAATGCGTAAAAATAAACATTTTAAAAACCAAAATTAAATTTTAAACTAAATAATATTAAATTAAATTAAAATAAAATTTGCATAAACATAAAACAAAAACGTTCAAAAACCAATTTAAAGAGCCCGGCACTGAGGAAGCCAGCATGCAAAAAAAAAAAAAAACCCCAAAAGAACCAAAAAAAACCCACTGGGAGTGCAAGTCTGCCGCAGGCAGACGCAGCGCCTTGAAGCCACAAAATCACAAAACCTTACAACACCATTTAAAACAGCCCAGCACCATTGGTTCAAGAAAAAACCGAAACCCTTTACTATCCAACACAATTTTAAAAAGCCCGGCACCGCTGGGCAAAATATGCTAGTGTACATATATGCATAATATGCGTATAATATAATATGAAGACTTGTTAGAAAATGAAAGGAATGACATTCCACAGAATAAAATGACTGAGGGAAAGAGTCTCTGTAATTATCACTAGGAACAATTGTTTTAAGGAAGGAGTAATTGACATGTCTTTACAGCTTCACTTTCAGCAGGGTATCTAGCAAAAACAGAGCATCTATGGAACTTTGCCTATCCTACTAAAGGGCCATTCAACAATTACGTGATCCTCGAGGGGGGAGGGGTCTGCCATCTGAATTACGGAAAATTACATGAGGGCGGGGGGCAGGTCAAAGATTACATAATCCATTTTGAGCTGTTGTGGTTTCCAAACATGGTGCCTTTTTAGTTTTAAAAATGATCTCTGGGAATTTTGATCTGATTTGAGATTATTGAATTGCTTGTGCAGGCTATTTCTATTTCACCAATAGTGAAAAGCTCTAAAAATTAGAGTTTTGATACAAAAAGCTCTAGATTATGTAATTTTAAAGGGGGGGGTTGAAGCGAAAATTATGGTCGGATTACATGGGGGAGGGGTCAATTTCCCCCCCAAAAATGGATCACATAATTGTTGAATGGCCCGTAAATCAATGAAAATGTCATTACTTCTTCTGTGCCTATCTATCAAATTCTATGTTATTTTTCCCCCATGGCACAACAAAAGGGTGCTAATCTCATCATCAGCCTGTGAAAAAAGAATTCAAAGAAAGAGTCTGGAGACTTTGTGGCTAAGAAATGTCCAGAATTCTTTTATACAATGTTACTGACAATTTTGACTGTACATGATCTCAGTCTCCATTCCACCTTCTGACTATAGTTGTTCTTTTCACCTTCTTTTATCCACATTAATAGAATTTTCACCTTTTCAATAACAGTGATGGCATTTAGATGAGGAAGCTGTGAGCTAAAGGTGATAAAGTCAATATTTTTCACATATTCAGAGGTTAAAGTTTTAAGGATATTTGAATTAATACTCTTTAGCTCTAAAAATTATCTTCAGCTACCTCTTTGTGATAAACTGAGGTGTTTGTGTGTGTGTTTTCTAAAGGTATTTATAAGTGCTAACTCAAAAGCATTCTTGGCATGTAGGTCACTACTTGAGGCTCATGCACAACAAAAGACAGGCCTTGCCTTATTACGCACAGAACATTGTGAGACTACATATATACAAGTGAGTTTGAATCTTGCACTTGACTCTCCATAAGTAAAGTGTAGAGCATCAACAATTTGAGATATGCAGATGATACTACCCTAATGGCAGAAAGTGAGGAAGACCTAAAGAAACTCCTGCTTAGGTTGAAAGAAGACTGCAAAAGCTGGCTTGAGACTCAACATCAAGAAAACAAAGATAATGGCAACAGGCCCTATCAGTCCATGGAAAATAGATGGGGAAAAGGTAGAAGCAGTGACATATTTTACTTCCTTAGGATCCAAGATCATTGCAGATGGTGATCGCAGCCATGAAATAAAAAGGTGACTGATGCTTGGGAGACAAGCTATGAGAAACCTGGGTGGGTGTATCAGCTGGAGAGGGCTTCACCCAGCCCTCTGGAGCTGTTACAATGGGAGAGGCCTCTCAGGCCTCTGATCATCCATACAAACAAGCCTGCACACACACACAAAGACATACAGAGACACAACTTCTTGCTTAAGCCAGCTGGGAGGGAACTACTGAGACAAAGGGACCCAGATTGTTTTATTAGACATACAATTCTGTACAGGAAGTGGGTGTGATCTTTGAGGTGATTGGTTAAGCAGGTCATATGATCTATATTGGCTACAAAGCAGTGGTCATGTGAGATTACATCATATTGCATGAGTAGATGATCTAAGCTACAGGTGACTAGAGCTTGCAATAAACAGGATGTTAGGTATGCTTATATTTTGGGGAAGATGAGTCATAGGGCTGTGCTTTGGCCAGAACACCCAGGCCTTGTCTTCGTAAGCCAGTGTGGATCCTTAAGAAGACAGCCATGAATCCCTACATCCCACCCTTACTTATTTTAAAAAGAAAATGCGCCAGCGGGTATGGGCAAGTGCCTTGTGCAGAGTGGTCTTACACCAGGGTAATCAAAATGGGAAAAAGCAAGCACTGATCACGGCAGACCAAAATACCTAAAATAGCAAGAGCAATTGCATATCGTAATACAAATCAAAATAATACATATATTTGACCTCTGTACAACTGCAGTGGTGCAATAGCAGAAAATATCCAGTGGCACCCCAATTGTCCTGAGCTGCTTGCCGGAACTTCACCGAGGCCTTATGACTATGGAAGTGTGACGGATGGCCTTAGTTAAGGCACAGGTTTGGGAATCAATATCCCATGTGTTGCCCACAAGGGAGGCAGCTATGAACTCCACCTCTGGCAGAAGGGAGATCATGCATGCATGTCTCATTTCAGGGTGTGGCCCTTTGCCAAGAGCAAGAGCTGGTTTGGTTGGTCCAATCGAGAGGGTCAGTGACCATATGACAGGCTGCTGAGGCAGCATTGAGTTGGCTGGAATGTAATTCCATGTACCTTCCCCATGGGTGAAATGCAAAAGCAAAGACAATCAGATTATAAATCAATATGAGCCCAATGGCATGATGCAGGTAGAACAATTCAACCTCAGGTCTGTTGATGGTAATGACCTTCGTGAAAGCTAAAACAATTATTTATGCAAACATAACTGGAATACTTATGGTCAGCAATATGAGTGGTATACACAGAAAATAGGAAACTTATGCATGGCAGGTTTCCAATGGGAAAAATGGTGTGTACAAATGAAATAACATTGTGAAAACCTTGGTGCAAAGTGAGTCCTCAATGAGAAATGGTACCACATGACAGGAAAGTAAAAATCAATGGTAGCAAATATTCATGGTGACAACCCTAGCAAAATTAATATGATATGGTTATGATGAGGAAAACTATGCATTATACTAGACAATTTATTTATTTATTTATTTTGTTAAATTTCTATACCGCCCACTCGACCAAGGCCAACTCAGGGCAGTTCACAAATAGATAAAACAGATAAAAACATACAGAATTAAAAACCCACCTCCTAAAAAGGGGTGCAGATACCGATGGAACCGTGGGGGAAGGCATACTCCTCTATATCAACCACCCAACGGAAGCCACCCCTCTACCTGCACCCCAAACTTGGCTTGCCAGCCAGATTTTTAGTTCTTTCCTAAAGAGCAACAACTCCATCTGGAGGCGCAGTTCTACTGGCAGGAGGTTCCAAAGAGCCGGTGCAGACACGGAGAAGGCCCTCCTCCTTGTGCCAGAGAGGCAAGCCCCCCCTGGCCGATGGCACAATTAGAGAGCCCCTCCGGTCTGCTCTGGTTGGACGGACAGACGTCCTTAGAGCGATGCGGTCTCTTAGGTAACCTGGCCCACTACCATATAGGGCTTTAAAGGTCAAAACCAGCACCTTGAATTGTACCCGGAGGCAAACTGGTAACCAGTGCAACTCCCAAAGCAATGGTGAGGCATGGGCATAATGCCCACACCCCATCACCACCCGGGCCGCAGGATTCTGGACCAGCTGCAGTCTCCGGATGGTCATCAGGGGCAGCCCGATGTAGAGCGCATTACAATAATCTAGTCTGGAGGTCACCAGAGCATGAGTGACCATGAGCAAGGAGACCCATCCAGGAGCTGGTGCAACTGGCGAATCACCCGAAGTTAGGCGAAGGCCCTCCTGGCCACAGCCGCCACCTGTTCTTCAAGCAGCAGCTGTGAATCAAGGAGGACCCCCAAGTTGCACACTGGGTCAGTCTGGGGCAAAATTGCCCCATCCAAAACCAAAGATGGTAGCTCCCAGAATAGAGCAGGACCCCCTATCCATAGCCACTCAGTCTTACTAGGAGTCAGTTGCAGCCCATTCGCCCCCATCCAGACCCCAACAGCCTCCAGACATCTGGAAAGGACTTCGACTGCATCACTGGGGTCCGCACGGGCTGAGATGTACAACTGTGTGTCATCCGCATACTGGTGGTACTGCACCCCGTGGGAATGGATGATCTCACCCAGCGGCTTCATGTAGATGTTAAATAGGAGAGGAGAGAGTACCGAACCCTGAGGCACCCCATATTTTAGGGGCCTAGGACTGGATCTCCCCCTCTCCAACCACACCGACTGAGTCTGGCCCCTCAGAAATGAGGAAAACCAGGACCACACAGTGCCCTGGATCCCCAATCCTCGGAGCTGTTCTAGAATGATACCGTAGTCAATGGTATCAAAGGCCGCTGAGAGGTCAAGAAGAGCAAGGACAAACGGATGACCGCTATCCCGCTCTCGCCAGAGATCATCCATCAGTGCGACCAATGCAGTCTCAGTACCATATCCAGGTCTGAATCCTGACTGGAAGGGGTTCAGATATTCCACTTCATCCAGTACCCCCTGCAACTGACGTGCCACTGCCTTCTCCAGCACCTTCCCAAAAAAAGGAAGGTTGGAGACAGGTCTGTAGTTAGTTAGGACTGCTGTTTCGAGAGATTGCTTCTTCAGGAGGGAGCGCACCAAAGCATGTTTCAACGGTGCAGGAAACTATAATTATAATAGATGAAACTGGACTTGTAGAGATGTATACTGTATGCAGTATTTTCCAGAGAAGGAAAATATAGATGTCTTTACTGAGGCATATTGGAAACACTTTAAAAACCTTTCATAATTTAAATGCTTTTTGGTTGTTTTTAAGAACAGAGTTAGACTCAACAAGAGACCTGCAACTGCTACTCATCTATGTCCCTTTCTTTCTTCATGCATCAGACAAGTCAAACACTTATAGGGTGGGATGCCGCTTTGATGTAATGATTTATTTAACCTAGGAGTAAAAATTCAAGGGTATCAGATTAGAAGAGATAAATCATATCATGTTGTGGTATATAATGCACATTCTCTTGCTAGATCAGAGAAAGAGAAATGACAATGCAGTTAACAGCTCATGTAAGATTTGTTCTAATTTCAGTAGAATAATTTCTGCGGTCTAATTAAGACACAGACCTGCACCATAAAGTGCTAGTGATGTTTAGAGTTGGGATTCCCAGTTATGATCAAAGTATGTGAACTCTGGAGAAATGACACACTA
Source organism: Bradypodion pumilum (assembly GCA_035047305.1). Lineage (NCBI taxonomy): Eukaryota > Metazoa > Chordata > Lepidosauria > Squamata > Chamaeleonidae > Bradypodion > Bradypodion pumilum. The sequence continues at coordinate 100,000,039 of JAWDJD010000001.1, forward strand.
TAAAAAGCAGAGTAAATATGATGAATGTCAGGCAACTAGCTTCTACAGCTCATATACTCTACACCCGTGGTGGTGAACCTATGGCACGTGTGTCACAGAGGGCATGGAGAAGCCTGTCTATTGGCACGTGTGCTGTCGTTCTAGCACAGAGTTCACCCTGGCCTTCTGCACAGCAGCCCAATGGGAGTGCCTTTTCCTTCCTCTGAGCACAGTGTTTACCCTGCCCTCTGCCAAGCAGCCAAATGGGAGCGTTTCCTCCCTCCCCCAGCACAGAGTTTGCCCCGCCCCTCTGTTTGGGCACTTGGACTCTAAAAGGTTTGCCATCACTGCTCTAGGCATTTTAGAGTTCATGGTTTTTTTTAAAAAAAAAGAAACACAATTTGTGAAAGTTGCTTCACATCACTAAACTGAGCAAAATAATGATGCACGAAATAAATGACTATATCATTTTACTGCCTTCACAAATTCCCTCTTCATAAAAATTTTGTTTGGAGAGTGCTGGCAAGAATCTTGCCTCAGATGGCATGTTAGAACTATCCATTAGCAAAGCCACCTCCTTGTTGGAGACACATTGTCTGACTTTTCCACATTATTTTTAGATCTCTGAATCTTTGGATTGGTTTCACCTACTGTGAACTCTTTCATTTCATCCTTGAACTGAATTTGGCCATTTTGCTTTACTTAAGCCTTGTGTAAATTGATTTAAATCAAGCAAATTTGTTAATAATTTGGGATTCATCTGAAGCCCTAGTGATGATGGTTCTTTCACTAATTTCAAAATGCTACTCTTCATAGAAGAGGGAGGGACAGTAAAGACCAGAGCTACAGGATAGGCTTTGTGTATGACTAAACTTTCAAGTTCATTATCACCAGGTCTGGGACAGATTTCTGTGAGGCCTCTGGAGAGCTATGGCTGAGACTTGATGCAATTTATTTGATTATACTGCTTATACTCAAAGAGCAAACATATAGCCAAATGAACTTTTCTTCTAACTGCCAAATGAGCCATGTGGAAGAAAATTTCCCTCATTTAACATAAAATTGGAGGGCACTTCCCCAAAGCAGCAGTGGTAGAAATAACCCAGAATGATTCTTGAAGTGTTTATTGTTCCCGCTTGAAATCTCCCAGTTGTTAACAAACAGAAGAGTCCTTTCCTGGAAGAACAGCCCAAAACTCTTTTCTGAGGGCAGTTTAGTGCTTGCAGAAGTGGGTGCAGAACAGCAGCTTTGCCTGTTAAATTTAATTAAAAAGTACTTGTGTGGGCCTGCAGTTAGTATCACTGATTGGGCATTTGGCTGAAAAATAATCACGGCTCCAGAAGGAATTCAACATGATGTTTGTTGTTAACATAGTGCCAGAATTCTAATTGAAACCAAGACCAAAGGGGGAGTGGGAGAACTTGTGAGAAATTCTTCTTAGCTTTGAACCATTTGGATTAGAGGCTGTGGGAAAGATTCCCACCTAGCAGAAATCCTTTGGCAACATACTTTCCAGACACACACACCCCCACACCTTCCTGGAAATTGGAATCTGGAGAAATGTTCATGCTATCTGCTGGCGGGAGAACTGAGTAACTTTGGCTCAGTTTCACAGCTTCCACAGTACTATCCAGTGTACCATTAATTACTTAAGCACATCAATGAAGGTTTCCCAGAAAATTATAGTTCTAATACAATTTTTGTAATGGGCTGGTTGGTCCCGGAAAATTCAGAAAATATGTGCTGTCCTCACAATCTCATGATATCTGTGCTACATTATGTCTTTGAATGGGCCAGCCATAGCAATTTCCAAGGGGACATTTTGTGGTATGCCCGCGTTCCTAAATTGGCCATAACCCTTCCCGATGGGTTTGCTCACTTACGCACATGGCTTGAGAATCAACACGGGCTCTGATGGAAGGGAAATTGGGTGCAGGCTAGATTAATTGGCATAAATCATGAGAGCCTTGGCTGGAGGATTGCGGAGGAAATAGGACAAAAGATAAAAAGTTGCTGACTCCAGGGTTGAACTCGCTCTTCCCTTTCTGACCCAAGATAAGGTTGAGTAAGCACACTGAGTCAGCAGCTAAGGAAGTTAGTCCCGGAGACAGTTTACATGGTCTTCCGAGATAGGGCGAGAACAATGGGGTTTCGCCAACCCAGATCTTAGATAACTGCGGGATATTGCAAACGTTTATAGATTGGGGGTGAGAAGAGGAAGAAGTGCTCCTAGAAATGTTTTAGTCAAATTTGCAAATTGGGGGGGATAAGCTAAAGGTGATGGCCTTTATAAAACAGGCTGGGTCTGGTGTTTTGAAAATTGACGGAAATGATGTGGAGGTTTATAACAATATTGCAGTCAATGAGCGGGTTTGGCGGTATAAAATGAAAACAGTAACCAAAATTTTGATTTCATGTGGGATAAAATACAATTGGAGATTTCCACAGCAGCTAAGATTTTTCCATGACAAGAAAATGCATACAATTGATGCAGAAACAGATGCATTGGATTATTTGAGCTCAATTGAATTGGTTGAGGTGTCTTCAAGAGAATGGCTGGCATTAAGGAAAGATTTGTTAGAGTCTGGAGGGATAAAAAGAGATTATGGGGGAATGGAGCAGGAGGGGGCAGGTGGAGGGAGGGAGGAGGGATCGAAGGTAGATAAAGGGGCTGGAGAAGGGTGAAGTATCTGGAGGAGAGAGGTCAGGATAGATGGGTAAGGAATATAAACGTCTTCAAAGTTTAAAAGAGTAGTTAAAATTTAAATCTATTATTGTAGAATATAGCGCTGGAGCACTGTCTTCTTTTTTTTGTTTAGGTCACATCTTCCACGTTCCCCCCCCTCTTTGGGTACAAAGGTGGCTTTTTTGGGTAAAAAGGTGGGGAGGGTAGAGATGAATGTTTTATGTAGTAGGTTTAGTTTTAATTGTGGGGTTGAATGTTGCACGCCCAATGGAGAAATCGGAGATTGTAGAGGAGTGCATTTGCCAATACTATGAGAAATATAAAGGTTCTAACATGGAATGTGAAGGGTACAGGATCTCAAGTTAAGAGGAGAAGAATTGAATCAGCCTTAAGAAGGGATAGGCCGGATGTGATCTTTCAAGATATTTTTAAAATCGATGCACTACTACGAAAAATCATTTGGTACTTCAAAGGCAAGAGGGGTGGCTATTTTGATTTCGACTCGGTTGGGTTTTGAAATGACAAGTAGTATTTCCGATCCAGAGGGCAGATATTTGATAGTAAAAGGAAAGACTGATGAGGAAGAAATAACATTGGTGAATATATATTTGCTCCAAATGATCAGCAAGAGGCTTTTCTAGAGAAAATGTACAAAATATTAGAGAAAGAGAGAATGACTAAAATGATAGTGGCTGGAGACTTCAACTTAATAAGGTCAAATCTAGATTGTACAAATCTACTAAGATGTGGGAAAAGAACTAAGAAGCCGATTTTGGACAATTGGTTGACTGCATTAGGATTGAAGGACACATGGAGAGAATTCAAGGGGTCGGAAAGGGTTTACACTTATTTTTCACATGTACACAATTCATATTCTAGAATAGACTATGTATTTGTAACAGAGAATATAATCAAAAGCATAGATGAGGTAGACGTAGGCATTTTCAAGGAATCAGATCATGCAAAAATGATGATAGAGTTGAGGATAGAGGATCGGGAGAAAAAAAGAAGGGTCTGGAGATATGATGCAAAATTATTTAAGGAACCTAAATTTAAAGAACAAATAATGGAGAATTGGAAGGAGAGTTGGTATTGGAATGACATGGATGAGGTGAACTTTAATGTGGTATGGGATGCCATGAAGTCGGTTTTTAGAGGGGAAAGTATTAAATTGGCTAGTATTAGGAATAAACAACATAAAGTGGAACAGGATAAAATTGAGAATGAGATAAAACATTTACAAGAACAACATGCATGAACTAAGGATAAGAAGGTTTTTGATAATTTACAAAGATTAAAGACTGAATTGATAGGAAAAGATATAGATAAGGTAAAAAGAGACTTGGTATATTTAAAAAGAGAATTTTTTGAATACAGTAATAAGAATTCAAAATTATTAGCAAGGGCTGCAAAAGAAAAAAGAGAAAAAAGGGAAATTGGAGTTTTGATTAGAAAAGATGGGGTTAGATGTAATAGAACTGGAGACAAATGCAAAATTGTGAAGGATTTTTATCAGGAGTTATATGCAAAAAAGAAGATAGATGAGATAAAATTAAAAAAACAATTGGAGAAACTAATAATTAATAAGATAGATCAGGAACACAGGAATAGAATGTAAGATAGGATAACAGAAAAGGAAATAAAAGAGGTTATTGCTAGATTAAAAACAGATAAAGCGCCTGGAGAAGATGGACTATCGGCTGAATTTTATAAGGAGTTTAAAGATTTAGTGGTTCCAAAATTGACAAAACTTTATAACTATATATTGGAAGGTGGACAAATTCCGACTTCATGGTATAGGACCATAATCGTGTTATTGCCAAAACCCGGGAAGGATTTGGAAAAAGTTGAATCATACAGACCAATTTCACTGATAAACCAGGATGCTAAGATCTTCACAGCGATATTGGCTAATAGATTGAACAAGTTTATGGGCAGCTATATAAATGAGGATCAGGTGGGTTTCCTGAAAGGTAGACATATGTCGGACTTGACAAGAAGAGTTATAGATTTAATAGATGTGGTTGGACAAACAAAAGAAAAAGTAGGACTATTATCATTAGATATTTTCAAAGCATTTGATTCTTTACAATGGGTAACAATTAATGAGATAAACAAATGCTATGGATTCGGAGATAAATTTAGGAAGACAATTGAACAACTATATCAGCAAGGTACCGCAATAGTTAGAGTAAACGATGAGGACACAGAAGAAGTGAAATTAGAAGCAGGTACTAGGCAGGACTGCCCACTTTTGCCAATTTTATTTATTATGACAATGGAAATGTTGGCAGAAGCTATAAGGGAAGATATGGAAATAGAAGGGGTTTTAGGTAATAAGATAAATCTTTATGCGGATGATACTCTAATAATAACTAAACATCCTGTAAGGGCATTGGATAGAATACAAGCGTTATTAAAGGACTTTGAAGATATTACGGGTTTGAGAATAAATTGGGATAAATCAGAAATGATTCTATATAATATGAGCAAAGAAGATTAACAAAAGATAAAAGGAAAGGGTAATTTACAAATTAAGGACAATTTGAAATATTTAGGGATAAAATTGAAGTTGTCCTGGTTTTGAAGAATAGCAATAAGAAAAATGATGTTATTACCAAGAATTAATTTTTTATTTGATGCACTCCCAATTCAACTTAAAGATAAGGAAATTAATGGGTTTCAAATAATGATTAATAATTTTTGTAATGGGGGAAAAAGATCCAGATTGGCAAAAAAGTTTTGGTATTTACCTCAAAAAGATGGTGGGTTAGGAATACCAAATTTAATAACATATTATCGAGCTTTTCAAATTAAGAACGTTGTGAAGATCTTAGCAAGGGAAAAGGCAATTTGGGAAGAAATTGAAATGAAAGAACTTAGTTATTTGGGAAAAATAGTCTTTCTAGGAGGCGACATTGGGAAAGTAAATACTAAAAATAAGATGATGAAGACATTATTGGGAACATGGAAAAAAGTGAGAAAAGTGTTGGCACCAGATATTTCTCCTATTATTGAATTGGAGGATATTGCAAATTTTCCAATAAGAATTAATAAAAGGATTGAAGAAGTATTGGATAAGAATGAAGTTTTCCTGTTGAAAGATTGGATACAGGCATGCAGAGACAACGAGAGAAAAATAAATTTGTATGCACAATTGAAATTAAATTGGTTTCAGATAAAAATAGTAAATAAGTGGAATTGTCAATTTATTAATGAGGCCGGATTAGAAAGAGGGAAGACAGAGTTTGAAGATTTAGTTTTTGAAAATAAGAAAGGGACAAAGTGGTATAAAGGTGCTGGTGAGTAAAAAATATATATAATGATAAATAAGGAAGGTAATCCACAAGAGGAGCTAAAAGTCAGATGGGAACAGGATCTTGAGATAAAGATTGAGGATCAAAACTGGAAAAATAAATGGAAGAAAAGAATTATGAGAACTCTGTTGGTTAGAGTAAAGGAGCATAATTATAAAATGTTGTGGAGATGGTATTTGACACCGGTGAGATTGCATCAGATAGATTAAAAAATGATAAAATGTGTTGGCGTTGTAAGAGTGCATTGGGTACATATGAACATATGTGGTGGAGATGCAAGGTTCTAAAGGATTTTTGGGAAGGTATTGAGAATGAGATAAATGAAATTATGGGAACAAAAATCAAACTGAGTGCAAATACCATCATGCTGACAGATGTGGAAGATATAAATTTAAGTAAAGATAAAAAAGCATTGCTTGAAATAATGCTGACAACGGGTAGATTGTGCATAGCGAGAAAATGGAAAAATGATGTGATTATAAAAATTGAGGAATGGTATAAGGAAATGTGGGAATTGGCATTGAATGATAAATTAACATATGAGATAAATATGAAAAAGGGGATTATTAAAGAAAATAGATTCTGGAAGATTTGGAAAAATTTTGTGGATTACTCTTTGAAGGGAGAAGAGTTGAATAGACCTCCACCTGTTCACAAGGGTTTTTGGGAATGATTCCATAATGTTACTCCGTGTTCTCCAGGGCAATGTATATAACACAGGGTGGTTAGTCTTTTTGTTTTATTTTCTTTTATGGTTTAAATTTATTAATTTTAAAATTTAGTTATGTCATTTTTGTATTGTTATTATGAAGTAGTAGGGTGACTTGGTGGATATATGGTATATTAGAGATTATGAAATGCACAAATAAATGGATTTGGAAAAATTATAAACGACATTGATAAAAACTTTGTACCAAGGAGAGAAATAGAAGGGGGAAGTAATATAATATCGAGTCACAACTGAAATGTAGTGTTATTACTGGATGTGAATTTGATGTATGTCTTTACATATTGTATTTATGTTAAAATTTAATAAAAAATATTTTTTAAAAAAGATAACTGCGGGTTTGTCCATTAATCACAAGACAACGTCCGGAGACAGGTGTTATCTTGACCCACCAGAAATGCCACATATCCATTCTGTGATGAAGTCCCGTGCACCTTTAGCACGGAACTCACGAGGCAGGGTAATAAATATGCAACCCAACTTAGGTCGAGACTGGACTCCACCGCACATTTTGTCTCATGTGCCTTCCTTGCGGCCAGTCACTCTGAACCTCCGCGGGCCATTCTCGGACCAGGCGGCCCTCTCCGTTGGCCCTTGCAACACCATTGCAACAACATTTGTAGAAAATGGCTTCATAATATTAATATAAAAGTTACTTGGTGGTGGCCCCAACCCTATGGAACTCGCTCCCGGTGGAATTGTGTCAGACCACTTGATTACTGACATTTAAAAAGTAGCTAAAATGCCCTCTGTTGAGGGATGCATTTGAAAAGGGATCATCATCAGCCTAGTCTGAGGCTTCTTGCTGCCCCGCCCCTGCCCCCCTGTTGTTAATTTAGGCCAGGAGTTTTTTTAATTGTGTGATTTTTAGATGTCATTTTATGATTGTGTGGATTTTAAGATGTTTTTAATATATTGTTGGTTGTCGCCCAGAGTGGGGATGAATCTCCAGATTTGCGGGATATAAGTGGAATTGATGATGATGATGATAATGATGATAACTGTTGTTTGTGCTCTGTGTCAGCTTCATTTTCAATTTTGTTTGTGAAGTCTCAGCAATTGGCTTTGTAGTAAGAGGAAATGTTGGAGAATAAGCATTTGAGACCTATCAATTTTCTGGGACCCATTTTGGTGACTTACTGTCAAAAATATCTTTCCTTGCCATGGTTTGGTTCAGAGCTTGTTTCTCTGAACCTCTCATGCTTTTTCTTGATTTTAATCCCTGGTAGTCAATCACCCTTAAATTCTGCTTGAGAAGAAGCCTACTACTTAAAAAACTACTATTTTTAATACAAATTTGGAAAACATAGAAACTTGAACTTCTTACAGGAAGGCTGTGAAGAAATATCCCCTCTCATTGGTATTTCAACCTGTTTTATTCATGATCATGCTTATCTTAATTGCTTTTGATTTTAATGGCTTTATTATTTAAGCTGTTTTCAGTATTTTTTTACATTTTGTATATTAAATTTGTTTTATGCTAGAGTGCTTTTTTAAGTGGAAATGCAGAATCAAAAGTTAATAAATAAATACATGAATCTTGAAACTTAGATCTTACCGTGTTGTTGCCAGTAAGCTGAGGCCCATTCTTACACTGTGTTGATAGTAGTAGAGGTTACTGCCAGGATAACAAACCTTCCCACATGATCCAGGTAACTGGAAGTGCTTTCAGATCCTTAGGGGATTAATTACATGAGCAGTGAGAATTAATTCATGCTTCATTAATTAAGGCTGGGGGCTGATTAAAACGTGATGCCATATCACTGGAAAGCAACTTGAGCTGTATATTGCAGGCTATACATGGCACAAACTCCCTAAAGCAAGAGCTATTTAAATGCTAATAAATGCTTAAATATTGTATAAGTATTGGGGGTAATGCTGTGAGCTAATGGTTCTTCTTCTTTACTTCCTCTTTTACCCTGTTGGGTGTCAAGGGTAAGCTAGTGGTGGTCCATTTAAATCAAGCCTCCATTGCTAAAGATTAAAAGTCTATTGGCACTATTGGAGTTTATGTGAAAATAGATGGTAATGTCTATGGGTCAGTGACAAATCATTAATGTGAATAAGCTCCTACATGATAAAGTGTTCAATTGCTTTGATCATATATGTATCAGGAGTGCCCAAACTACGTGGATCCCTGTGAATCCACACAAATCCACACATATGCACAGTAAACCCATTTGTGTGGATTCACAGGGGCTTGGGTTCCTGGGAATTGAAATCCAAGAACAGCTGGAGTGCCAAGGTTTGCCGTCATTGCACTAGGTCAGGCAAAAGGAACTGCAGAATGTACTCACCAAACGGTGCCTTCATTTTGGAGTTTCACATCTGGCCTAGACACGGAAGAAAAAGCACCACCAACACAATTGCATTACTCTATTCTGTTTCGCTTTTTTGTTGTTGTTATACAAAAAGCTCATCCAATTTATGAAAGGATGTAAGAAGAACAAAAAAACTTGTATATGGATAAATGTAGAAATCTTTGTTAATATTCTATGGAAAGTAGCTTTTTGTATTGCAATTATCTTTTTTGTGTTCCAAAGCAGAACAATAGAGAAAGAAACTTCTTCATTACTGCCTTTTAAAAAATTCTAATTTCTTTTTTCTAGTTTTCCTTTAAAGGCTTTTTATCAAATCTTACCTAATTTGACAAGATTAATTATACAATTAATTTAAGAGAGCTCTCAATTAAATTATTTTTTAAAACTAAGTACACTGGAATCTAACCTGAAGTGAGCCAGCTATTAAGCCTGATATTAATTAGACAGATATGAAATAATGCATGTTTTGTTAATAGAAAGGCCATTGAAAAGTTAGTAAAGATGCAGTATTTTGTTATGTTAATGAGACAAAGACAAAAACCCTGGAGATTCTTTCTTAATCTCAAATAAAGAAGACAAAACAGGGGCTCTTAGCAGTTAGAGATAGAAACTGACTTGTGTTTTGCTAAGGTAAATACTACCACCTATCATTTTTCCTTTTAAAAAGCAAATAGGAGTTGAATCTATCAACTTCTTTGTATGACTCCTTTTTCAGTGGTAACAGCAAAAATAGCACCTTCCAGTTGCTATTAGCTATACATTTAAGTCCAGTATGTGTCATGCATATTTACCAATAAACTCCATCCTCTGGCCCGACATCACCAGAGGAGAGGAAGCGGCAACAGCTGCAGCAGTTGGACGGTGGAGGTTCGCTCCCACCCTCCACCCTTCGGGTCCTGCGTCGCCCGGGGTGGGATAAAAAGCTGGCCATGGCCCCTGACATCAGGATGCTCTCGCCGCCATCCTCTGGCCCAACATCACCAGAGGAGAGGAAGCGGCAACAGCTGCGGTTGTTGGGCAATGGAGTTTTGCTCCTGCCCTCCCCCCTCCGGGTCCTGCTTCGCCCAGGGAGGGATAAAAAGCCAACCATGGCCTCCGATGCCGGGATGCTCTTGCCGCCATCCTCTGGCCCACCATTGCCAGAGGAGAGGAAGCAGCAACAGCTGCGGTGGTTGGGCGGTGGAGTTTCGCCTTCACCCTCTCCCCTCCGGGTTTTTGCCTCCTATTTAGAACTTTGGAGGTCGCTGGGACGTCAGCACTTCTACTTCTCTTGTGGACTTTCCTGGGGTTGAGAGAGGAGTGCGGGGTATTGCTGTGTTGGTAGTGTTATGATCTTTCTATTGTATTCTGTATTGTATTTGTGTTTTTGTGCCTTTGCTGTTTATTATTGTTGTTCTAAATATTGTGTCTTTGAAGGCTGTACCTTCAACTTTGTATTGGCCGCTTTGGGTTGCCCTTTGGGTCAAGGAAAGTGGGGTATAAATAAAGATTATTATTATTATTATTATTATTATTATTATTATTATTATTATTATTATTATTATTATTATTATTATTATTATTATTATTATTATTATTATTATTATTATTATTATTATTATTATTATTATTATTATTATTTCCAGTGATGGTGAAGTCCAGGTTTCTGTGAAGCGACACGAATTTGTTTGCTGCGCATTATAAACCCATTCGCGTGGATTCACAGAGGCTTGGGCCAGACTTGAATGCAGTGCTGCCAAGCCAAATATCCCCATCTTGTAACTTTGCACTTGGTATCTTTTCCCCAGAGGTAGAGCTCTGCACTTATCTTTAAATTTCATTCTGTTGATTTCAGCCCAGTGCTTGATCCTATCAAGATCTTTTAGAATTTTGTTTTTGCCTTCCAGATTATTAGCTATCCCACCTAATTTTGTGTCATATGCAAATTTGATAAGGATTTCTTGTACCTCCTGATGTGAGTCATTAATAAAAATGTAGAAGAACACCAGGTCCAGGACTGAGTTGTTCGGTATACCACGTTACCCAGTTTGACAATAGAGCCAAAAGCAGGGGGGAAAACTAAAATAAAATGTATTTAAATTTGTGATTTTCTAGACAGGAGCAGAGTGGAAGTGGGAATTGTGAAAGTAGGGTTTAGTGACTGAATGGTCTACCTTCTAATCCTAAAAGGTAAAGGTAAAGATTTCCCTTGCTCGAAAGCCAGTCATATCCAACACTAGGGTGCAGTGCTCATCTCTGTTTCAAAGCCAAAGTGCTATCTGCTTCTGCAGACAGTTCTGTGGTCATGTGGCAGGCATGACTAGACACCGAAGCACACAGAACACTGTTTACCTTTCCACCAAAGTGGTTCCTATTTATCTGTTTGCAATTTCTTGTTTTCGAACTGCTAGGTTGGCAGGAGCTGGGACAAAGACGGGAGCTCATTCCATCGTCCAGTACTCAGGAATTGAACTGCTGACCTCCTGCCTTCTAGTCAGTGTCTTAACCACTTGAGCCACTGCAATCCAACCTTCTAATCCTAGGACACGTTTTATTCTAATATTTTGCAGGAGAGATTTTGATTTTGATAAAACACATGATTCCAACTTCTTTCTTTGTTGGATAGAGAGGCAGAAAGAGGGGGATTGAGAGTGTTTTTCATTTAGGATTTAGGGAAATTGGTATTGTATCTTACAATACAATATGCAAATATATTTGACAGCTTAAACTCCCCATGTCTGTGATCAGTCTTGCGGAAAAATTTGGCCGACTCTCTTTCTTGGCAGTTGAATGATATACACCATTTTCATACAAACAATGTTTTTATTGTTTACTTTTAACCTGTTAGCTGAAATATTTCATCCATTCATGTGTGGGTTCTAAATAAACGTCCTTTTGGTTTACAAATCTTGTTTATTATTTTTAAGACAGCAGACACAAGACATTATAACCATGTTCGGTGCTGGGACGCATAGTTTATCTCAGGGGTTCTCAACCTTTTCAAGCCGAGGGATGGATCATACTACCTCAGACAAGTTTTGGGGCTGGACAGCAATTTTGCCCTGCGTGTCACACATGGCCCTTCCAGGTGCGGAGGAGGTGGTGGTGGGCCACTTGAAATGGTGTCACAGGCTGGTAGCTCTGCGGGGAGAGGAGGGGTTCCCCCTCCTCCTGCCCGGAAGCCTGTGACACACACACACACACACACACACACACACACACACACACACACACACACACACACACACACACACACACACACACACACACACACAATATCTTGCCAAATTTGGGGGGAAGAGATCTCCCTCCTCACCCCCAATCCTCGACGATGACTCCCAGAAGGCCATGCCGGGGTGAAAGGGCCAACCGGCAAAAGGTAAGTGCGGTGGGGGTTAGGGGGGGCATGGTGGTGGGGCGGGTAGGTGGCATGGTTTCCAGGGCCATGCCTCCCACTCCCACTCGGTAACCCCCACCGCACTTGCCTTTTGCTGGCTGGGTCTCCCCCCCCAGTGCGGCCTTCTGCATTGGGAGGCGCACCGGCCTGTCCTTCATCCCTGTGGGCGTCGAGGCCTCCACGCCCGCAGGGATGAAGGACAGGCCAGCGTGCCTCCCAACGCAGAAGGCCACGCCAGGGGGAGGACACCCAGCCAGCAAAAGGTAAGTGGGGTGGGGGTTAGGGAGTGGTTACCGGGGCCGTGCTTCCCCCCACTCCCTAACCCCCACCGCACTTACCTTTACTTCTCTTGGAGAGAGGAGATTCGCTTCTATGTTAGTTGGCTGGGGATGAAAGCTTTGTCCCCAGCCAACAAAGAGAGAAGCTAACCCCCTCCGTGGAAGGGGTTTCCTTCTCTCCGGGAGGCGAAGGCATAGCCTTTGTCTCCTGGAGAGAGCATGTCATTTCCCCGTGGCCCCGGAGGTTAGTGCCGGCCTTGCCGTAGCTGGGGGGGCAGCCCCTTATCTCCCCATGTGGCTTCAGTGAGGAAGCGGGGAAAGGCCGCATCGTCTGGTTTTTTTTAGTGTGCGGTGCTTTCCCGACCTCCTCCGCACTCGAAGCCCTTCAGCCTCATTGGCTGAGGGGTGGCGTGGTGCGTTGGACACTGGGCCCTGTAGTTTTTTCTTGCCGTGTTTGTGGGGCGGTTGCCCCACTCGCGGCTGACTGACCCTTGCGGCGATGCTCGGACTCTGTAAAGGTAAGTGTAGGCGGCTCAGTTTGGGATGGTTGGGCCGGGTGCAGGCATGCATGCCGGACACCAACGGTTAACACACGATTCTATAGGTAAAGATTCCCATTTCTTTAATTACTTGGCACATTTTGTTGTGGTCCACACAGTCAAAGGCCTTGGTATAGTCAATGAAATAGAAGTAGACTTGTTTCTGATATTCCTTTTTCTCCATGATCCAACGTATGTTGGCAATGTGGTCTCTAGTCCCCCTGCCTCTTTGGAACCCAGCCTGCACTTCTGGTAATTCTCTCTCCACGTGCTGCTGATGTCTATCCTGTACTATCTTGAGCATAACCTTGCTAGCGTGTGGGATGAGCGCAATTGTTAGATAATTTGAACATTCTTTGGCATTACCCTTTTTGGGGATTGGAACATGTACTGATCTTTTCCAATTCTATGGCAATTGTTGTGTTTTCTAAATCTGCTGGCATATAGAATGCAATAATTTGATTCTATCATCTTTTAGGGATTTAAAATATTCATCTGGGATACCATCATCTCTACTGGCTTGCCTTTTATTCCATTTACTTTTTGATTTCCTACTTTGGCATTCCAATATCCTATGATAATGTGGACATCATTTCTTGGTGTCTGTTCTATGAGGTGTTGTAGGTTCTCATAGAACTGATCAACTATGGCTTCATCTGCATCAGTGGTTGGTGCGTATATTTGGATTACTGTGATATTGAAAGGTTTGCCTTGGATTCTGACTGAAATCATTCTGTCATTTTAAAGATTATATCCCATTACTGCTTTTCTCAATCTTTTATTGACAATTATGGCTACTCCATTTCTTCTGAGGTTTTATTGCCCACAGTAGTAGATATAGTAGTCTGATATTGAGAAGGCATAAACCCTTCCTAAGTTGTCGCTATGCCTACAAATTTCATCCAAAGTGAACCAAAGAAATACCTGTCAACCGCAGCTCCGGACAATCCGGGACCTGCGCAGAACGGTTCTGCGCAAGTCGCCTTCTACGCATACGTAGAAGGCTTTTACGCTTGCGTAGAACCCTTTTACGCTTGTGTAGAAGGGTTCTACGCAAGCGTAGAAGGGTTCTATGCAAGCGTAAAAGCCTTCTACGCATGCGTAGAAGGTGACTTGCGCAGAAGGGATGTGGAGTACCTCTTTTTCCCCGCTGCCAAATTCCAGGGTTTTGGCAGCTCCGGGCAGGAAATGGCGCAAATCGGCGCTGAAAAATGGGAAATCCCGGCCAATCCGGTAAGGTTGACAGGTATGACCAAAGCCATAGCTATTTTTCCATTTCCAGTGGAAGTAAATCTTGACTTTGGTTCAAGCCCTGAGCCACAGGTGAAGTGGGCTGTTCTCTTAATTGCCAAACTAGGACCGAAACCAAATAATGTGCTTTGTGCACATCCCTCCTAGATATTTTCAGACCCATTTAGTCTTCATTAACACATAAACCACTTCTGTGTATTTTCTGCCTAGAAAATCCTGGAAGGGTCACCATAAGTTAGAATTGACTTGACAGCATACAATTATTAATTATATACTTTATGAGGTTTTAAAAATAAATTATCCTGCATTTACTGTGAGGAATGATGAATTAAAACAGAAAAATAAGACAAAAACATAGGGGTTTTTTGTGTGAAAATGAGAGGATATGGTTTTGTATGTAAACTACATATTTCAAACTTTGTCCAGATTAGCACTGAAAAAGGAACAGGGTCTATTTGCTAAATCTACCTTATTCATACATTTTAATTCTGACTGCTTGATTTATCCTTGATGAGTAGTGAATAATTAAAACATATGTCCAAACTCTTGCATCTTCACTAACCTATATTGAGCAGGTCTCCCTAAGTGTGTTATGTGTGTTTCTTTCTTACCTGAATTAGTTTAATAGTCAGTTTTAAAAAGGCATTATTACTTGACAAAAATCCATTTCTAAATAGATTTTTTTAAAATGCTGTGCTTTTTTTATTAAACAAACATGCTGCTTACAGAAGATAAGACCAGTTGGAAACGACAATACACATTAACTAATTACAGCAAAGAAATTTGGCAGAAGCTTTAAAATACAGTAATTTAATAATATTTTTAGAAGAGTCACCAACTTCCAGGGAAGGAATTTTTTTTAAAAAAATGAATCCTCTTGCAGAAAAATAGGAACAAAGCAAACAATTATTTGGTTTATAAAAACATTTATAGCTCCAAACGACTTTAGATCTGTGCAATATGCTGGAACAATTAATATCTTTGGTCTGCCCTATTATTGTCTACTACTCTGGTTGGTTTAGTTGGGGTTCCCATTTTGCAGAAGAATATTCATTTCAGCAGGAATTCCATTTTTTGAAATGAGCCTCTTTCTTGTCAATCTATACCTATAAATCCAAGCGTTAACCATTGGAATGTGACAAAGGCTCCCGCACCCGGCCATACTATCCTGTACCAAGCCTCCTGCTGTTGCCTGAACCGGAGGTTACTGCAGGGCTGAAAAATGTGCCAGTGGGGCAAGAGCCCCACGAACGCAAACAAAGAAAAAGGACTTCAATTCCCAATGTTCTTTGTGCCGTGCCACGCCACAGCCAATCAGGCTGAGAGGTGCGAGCAAAAAGAACGTTGGGAAATGCGTCGCGGCCAATTGAAATTGAGCCGCAGGGGAAAAAAGCCGCACAAATGCA
This sequence comes from Bradypodion pumilum, assembly GCA_035047305.1. Taxonomy (NCBI): domain Eukaryota; kingdom Metazoa; phylum Chordata; class Lepidosauria; order Squamata; family Chamaeleonidae; genus Bradypodion; species Bradypodion pumilum. The sequence continues at coordinate 100,015,919 of JAWDJD010000001.1, forward strand.
AACCACAAATGCAAAACTACAAGTCCCAGCGTCCTGCACGCCTTGAGTGCGCAGAACACTGAGAAAGCCGGCGCACGAAAAATAAACTTACAAAAAGCAACAGGAGCGCAAGTCCCCAGCAGGCAGACTCAGCGCTTCACAGCCACACAAAACCAAAAGCCACAAAACACCACCACGAGATACCCGCCGTCCTTCTTTCCTGGAGCTACGGGGAGAAGAGGGACTCCCTCTCCTCCACACTACCCCGCCGAAGACACGACAAGACCACCACCAGCCTCACGTAAAGTTGAGCCAGGGTGGAAAAAAAACCCCCAAACAGGCAGCAGTTTGTCAGGGCAGGCACCCTCCCTGGCGGATGACTGGCTGATGCCTTTGTATTTCTGAATACAAAAACAGCAGCCAGCAATCCGCAAGGAACAGCACCACCTCTTACGGATTGCTGCCTGCCGATCTACAGTTAGGTAAGCCGGGAGAAAAAGGAGACAGAGAAGAGAGAACCATCTGCCTCCTCCTTCTCCCCTGACCTACCTAACAAAAAATAAAATAAACCACAAAACACACAAACAAAACCATCCACAATGGCACAAAACCACAAAGAAAACACCTAGCTACAACACAAAAAAACCACAAAGTACACAAACAAACACCAACTAATTACAAAAATAAGCAATGAAATAAGAAAAATTAAACGAAACCAGAAATAACCAAACCAATTAAACAAACCTAAAACTAAACCAAAACAAAAAAAAGAACAAACAGAAACACCTCCCAGCCCACCACCACAAAAGCAAAACAAAGAAAAACCCCAGAAGAAAGAAAACCAGACAACTCACCAGCACGTCCTCCCTCCACGACGACCAGAACAGAAATGAAGAAACAAAGAGACTATTTACCAGAAGAAGCCCCACCCAGAGGCCAGGAGAGAAAAAACAGTGAAATTAAAACAGAACCCCTAGCAGCCCCACCTGCAGGGCAGAATAGTAAAAACAACTCAAAAAGACTCAACAGCCCCACCTAGAGGCCACAAGAGTAAAAACAAGTTAAAAACATAATAAATCACAATTTTACACAAATCACAAACATATGTCAAAAAAATAAAATAAAAAGATTTATAACATTGTGTTTTGAGTGTTAACTCAAATAAAAAACCCAAAACATCTAAACACAGTTTAAAAACATTGAATGTTAAAAACATGTACTTTCATATTTTTAAAATTATTACCTACGGTACAACTATTAAAAACCCCCACAAAATAAAACATTATTTGGTTAAATAAAACAATTTGAAAAAATTATATCATCCTTTGTTCTTTTTTTAATCCACAAATAAACCCCCAAAAAGCTGATCACAGTTTATAACAGCCTGGCATCGCCAGGCAACCTCTGCTAGTGTTATAATATATATCAGTGGTGCCCAAACTTTTTGGGCTGCAGACCAGTCACGTGGTCAAGCATGCTGGTCATATGGTTACTTCATGGGAGCCAAATGTGCCTGTGAATGTTCAGAATGCTGCCATAAATGACCCATGTCTGTCATAAAAGTGTTTACAACAGCCAGTAGTCATTTACGGCAACATTCTGCGCATGTGCATTCAGCACCCATGCAAGCACGTTTGGGACCCACACATGCACATTTTACTTCCACTTCTAGGAGCGGCACGGGTGACACAGGCTGGGTTAATCATGTAGATTTGTGTGGATTCACAGGGACTTGGGCTAATAATAATTTTGTGTCAGAAATTATTGGGCTTCTGGGAACTGAAGTCCAATAACAGCTGGAGTTTCAAGGTTCGCCATCACAGACCTATTGTGAGAAAGATTAGCCTGACTGGATAGTTTGAGATACTGAGTACTTGTTTGAATGGAATGTCAAATAAATTCACTCCTGAAAAAGCTAAGGTCTTAAAAGCACACACAAAAGAATGCAGTCCCTCTTCATGTTCGGGGGAAAACAGCACATTGATTTCTTTGGGATATGTGGAGGACTGTGGTTTTTCAGTAAGCTCTAGTGCAGTGCTTCTCAACCTTTGGTTTTTGGACTTCAATTCCCAGAAGCCCAAAGTCAATTCTTCAAAACACTGATCAGCCTAAGTACTGGCTTAGGCTTCTGGAAATTGGAGTCCAAAAACCAAAGGTTGAGAAGCACTGCTCTAGTGGATTACTAAACACATCAGCTCTTGTACAGGGGAGTCTGGAAGAATTTCTTCCAGAGGCCCCCTGGAAGGTGGCTGTGAAGATGATATTCAGAAATCAGGGATTGGTGGTGGCAGCTGGGATGGAGGAAAGGCAGCCAGGTGGGCTGCAAAAAGGGGAATAGATAATGAAAGGGACCATCAATTTTTTATGCATATGGAAATTACACTCAAGGTCAACATAAAGTCCAAATACTAAACCCATATTGATATGCAAGGGATGCTTTCTTATTTTATCTAAAAATTCCTTATCTGCCTATTTGGCTTAGTTTGGGATACAGATCTGATGTATCATGTAGTGAAGGTAAAGGTAAAGGTTTCCCTTGCTTGAAAGCCAGTTGTATCCGACTCTAGGGTTCAGTACTCATTTTTGTTTCAAAGCCAAAGACCAGCATTGTCTGCTTCTGTGGACATTTCCTCAGTCATGAAGCAGGCATGACTAGACACCAGAGCACACGGAACACTGTTTACCTTCCCACTTAAGTGGTCCCTATTTATCTACTTGCAATTTCTTGCTTTCGAACTGCTAGGTTGGCAGGAGCTGGGACAAAGACGGGAGCTCATTTCCACCCTGCAGTACTCGGGAATCAAACTGCTGACCTTCCGTCTCCCAGTCAGTGCCTTACCCACTTGAGCCACTGCAGTCCCTGATGTATCATGTAAGTAGTTGATTTATGATAAGTAACTGTAGGAAAAAATATTGAAATGTACTCTGCACTATATTCTTGTATAACCATTTGCTGGTCACCACATCATATAGTTGAGAACAAGTAAAGGATGCATTAACACAGGGGTCAGCAAACTTTTTAAGTCAGAGGGCGGGTTACACTCCTTCAGACAGTTGAGGGGCTGGACTGGTATAAATGCTGCTGTAAATGCTTCTTAGAACGCATCAGCGACTGTCATTTACAACAGCCATGGATGCATTTACGACAGCCTTGGATGAGTTTACAGCTGTTTCCACTGCTTCAGGCAGTGGGCCAGATGATTTGGTGCTGTGGGCCAGATCTGACCCATAGGCCATAGGTTGCTGACCCCTGCATAAACCCATTGATATATTTATTTATTTTTATTTATTTATAATTCAAATTTCTATGCTGCCTAATCAGGCGAACCTGACTCAGGGCAGCTCACAACAGGATTAAAACATACATATTAAAAACAATTAAAACCCCAACATACCCACCCACCTATTAAAAACTAACCACATTAAAACTGCCCACATTAAAAAGATGGGGAGGCTTCATTTTATAACCCAACAGGCGAGGGCCACTCTTCCATCTGGGCCAATAGTTAAACATTTGCATAAGCAGCCATGTATGCTTGAGGGGTACGTAAGGTTCCTATGCTATACTAGTCAAATGTGTGATACATATACTGAATGGAAAATTGAATGGGCATATATGAATGGATGGATACATCAAAATGGACAGATATGTCAGAAAAGTAGCATGTAAGCCAAAGTAGGAAGTGCTAGGCAATCTGAATGACAAGAACATTGTCTATTAATATTAAGCCAGAGATCAGAAACAATGCATTTTGGGGCTAGAACATCCCTGCTTGCTTGGATACTAATCTTGCTGGCTGTGGTATACAGGGAATTGTACTCCAAAAAGCTAACTTTCCTTGTCTGTTAATTAAATTTACACATGTACAAATCTGAATTAAAAATGACAGGGAGTTCTGTCTCCTGTACCCATAACAAAAACCAAGTTTCTCATCTGCACCCAAAGATGCACCTACCCTGCTTAATTGGGCAAAAAATACCAAAGTGCTTTCCCTATACATAGATGTTCTTTGCTGGGTTCAGAGCAAAGCCATTTAGGAATCCTGAGTGCAACTAACCACAGCACAGCAAAATCAGCTTGCATTGACAGTCCATTCATTCTGCAGCCAATCCATTATTTTGAACACAGTTCTAGTGAAATAACGGAAAGTTGCTGTCTTGGCTGGGTGCCCACTTTAATTTTGTGAGTTTGAATTTCAAAAGTAAATGGATTGGGAAGCACCCACACTGTGGTTTTATGTGGGCTGCTACATCAACTGTCAGAAGTTAAGTAGGGAACACCAACTTATAGTACAGTAGGATTGTCAATGATATTATTCTTCATAATTCAATAAGCCATGAAGTTGATGGAGCTGCAATCTTGTTGGTTTTTAGCAGAACTGTCATTCTGATTAGCTTGTGTTTTCGGTTTTCTAATTATATTTATCCTATCTCTGTGAAGCTCAAGCCCTCCATCCTCCTTCTCTCCACAGTCTATAATACTAGATGTTCTGCATTACATTACTTTTCATTGAGATTTGATTTCTCTTGTGTCAGCCATGCTGCTCAACCTGTCACCGGCCTCCTGCTGCGGCAACTGACACTCGTAGACTGCTCTGTTGTTGCTCTGTGGGAAAAAGAAGAGTGAAAGGAGGGGTCCGGGGGATTTATTTCTCCCACCGCATTTATTAAAATCAATCTTACTCACCTGCAGGGTTTCTCTTTATTATTTTAAGCCCACCCCCTTGCTGTCATTCCATATTATCACCAGTTGTTAATAAAACTGGCCATTCTCAGTGAGGGGAAATGATTTTTGTGTCAGGTGTATATTAGCAGATCATGCTGAGCCCATCCGGCTCTTTTCACACTTAGCTATTTGTTTTTGGTGGCGTTCCTCCATGTCATTAGGATTTCCCACCTTCAATGGATGCATAAATGGATATTATGCCAAGTGTATATATCAGACCAGTGCAGTGCTATTTTCCAGCAAAAACAGCAGCTTTAAACTGCAGTGATTCCACTGCCCATTTCTCATTCCACATATAGAAAGTGGCTGTCAGTAGGATGTCCTCTTCCATCTCATTTCAGTCTGACCCATCTTTCTATTCTGTTCTATATATATTTACTGGTCGATAGTGAAAAACTATAAAGAACAATAAATTCTCCATCTTAAACGTCCTTCGGCTATCTCTAATATGTTATAACAAACTTTTTAATGCTAGCCAAAGGATATTTAAGATAGAAAACCAAGATAACGGTTTTTCTGACCTTCTTAAAACCCTACCAATGGGGCATGTCAATGTTGGAAGAATGATCTGGAATGGAAAATTTGTATGTTTAATTCTATTCCAAACTATTATTTTTTATCAAATGTATATACCACCCATCAGGGATATTTTCCCAATTCTGGGTAGTGTACAACAGTAAATTTTTTTTACAAATAACCAATATACAATATATAATTTAAACATCTATGTTATTAAAATTATTAATAAAAATAGGAAACTTATGCCCCATTTCTTTCTTCCCCACTCCCTTCTTTTGCATCCTTTTCATGTCTGTTGGACTTCCAGGGTTTCCTAGTAAAGGTTTCCCTTGCTCAAAAGTCAGTCGTATCTGACTGTAGGGTTCAGTGCTCATCTCTGTTTCAAAGCTGAAGAGCCAGCACTGTCTGCTTCTGGAGATGTTTCCGTGGTCATGTGGCAGGCATGACTAGACACCGTAGCGCACAGAATGCTGGTACCGTCCCACCGGAGTGGTCCCTATTTATCTACTTGCAATTTCTTGCTTTTGAACTGCTAGGTTGGCAGGAGCTGGGACAAAGACGGGAGCTCATTCCACCCTGCAGTATTCGGGAATCGAACTGCTGACCTTCCGCCTCCCAGTCAGCGACTTAGCCACTTGAGCCACTGCAGTCCCTTAGGGTTTCCTAGGAAAACAATTTTATTCACTATAGAGTGAAACTCAATTTTGAGACTGCTTCTTTTTTGCTTTGCTTTTTTCTATTCTTACAAAGTCTGACAAGGGGCTTTCTCTAGAGAACCATATTCACCAGACTCTTTATATTTGTTGTCACTAGTTGGCATTTTCCTCCTCTTTAAGGAATCAGGAATGTACCCATTGCTGCCAACATCTTGCAGAGTGTCATACCAAGATGATGATGATGATGATGATGATGATGATGATGATGATGATGATGATGATGATGATGATGATGATGATGGAGAACAAAGGTAATTTCCCAAATTTTGCATGTGAACATTTACCTTTTTTAATTTTGGGTTTCTATCAAATTCATGAAAAATTAAAAATACTGTACCTGCTTTACAAAGGTACTAGTGGATATGATGCAATCTATGTAATGCGTGTTCAGAGAAAAGGAGAGGATGGATGTCAGCATACCTGTCAACCTGCTGCTCTGAAAAAACGGGACCTGCATACATCGCTTGTGCGCAGGTCGCATTCCACGCATGTGTGGAAAGGTTTTACCCCTTCCACGCATGCGCAGAAGCGCTATGACGCTTGTGCAGTCCTTACGCAAGCGACATAGCGGTTCCGCGCATGCGTGGAAGGGGTAAAACCCTTCCACGCATGCGTGGAAAGCATTTCCCCCGCTGCCAAATTACGGGGTTTTGGCAGCGGGGGCCGGGTTATGATGTCAATCGACGTCAATTTACGGGGTAATCCCGGCCAAATCGGGAAGGTTGACAGGTATGTGTCAGAAAGATGCTAATTTTGGAGACTTGTATGTACTGTATCTCGGGTGCTTTATCTCACTCTATTATAGCAGGTGGGGAAAAAACCTTCTGGATTTCTTATGCTCTTCTTGGATTAAAAGAGTTTGCAGCATTTTGTCAGATAATCAGCATTTCTTCCCATACCCATGTCAATGTTTAAAGATTAAACCATGGTTGAAGAGATTAGTGATTTCTTTTTAAAATTTCTTTTCAAACACAAAAGAACAGAAAGAAAACAAATCTAATAATGACATAAATAAATACCCAGTGTTCCTTGGCACCAAGACCATTGGGGAATAATCATCTACACTATTTATCATGATGGAGCCCCATCTCCCTTCCAAAGCTGAATTGCATTGGGTTTTACTCATTCCCCTTTATCAATATAAAATCTATAAAGAACCCAATATATCAATAAATACATCTCTATCTCTAATTTATCATTGATAGCTATATCCCAAACTTTCCTATACCAATCACTTAACTGAAAAATAATAGGCTATTTCCCAGTTCATAGCAATGATCAGTCTTGCTGCTGTTAACAAATTGGAAACAAATTCAGTTTGTCTAATTACCTACTTCCTTTTCAAATATTGATAAAATTGCTTTTTTAGGATATACAGCCAAGTTTAACTTTCTTATTTCATTTATTTCTTTAAAAAAACAATTCTCAAATTGCAATATATTGTTACATTCCCACCATATATGAAAGTAAATATTTTCTGGCACCCTCTTCAGCATATTTTTTGATAATTATCATCTATTTGATTTAGTTTCATTTGAGTTAAGTACCATTTCTAAACTAACATTGAAAAATCCCTTTATCTTTATTGACATAGTTTTCTATATACTAATGTTCTATATAATTTTCCAAGAACTATTCCTTATTCCTCCTGATCTTCTACTTCCAACAGTATAGGTTTTACTTCCTGAACCCTTTCTTAAATTTTCACCTTCTCTTTTCTTTTGTAATATAATTCCTTCATGTTTTTGAGTTCCCTACATTTACCATTTCTTTTGATCTACTGTTCTAATTGAATAATATTATAACAAATTGTTTTATCTATACCTATTACTTCTTTTATCTGATCTTTATTTTTTTCTAGCCAATCCTTAATTCTAACAATGTGTCTCTCTTTTTTATACTAAATTCTCAATCAGCCCTTCAGAATTTCTCCAATTCTGTCACTAGATGCAATGGGGAAACTGATGGAAACTTTATCTCAGGAAATATCTTCATTTTACATGCTGTGATTCTGCCAAACCATGACAATTCAATTTTTCTTAATCACCAAACTTATTTTAATTATTTATTTCACTACTTTGAATATTTCCAGACTATTTATTTATAGCTAAATACTCGGTAGTCTTTCAAATATTAACATCCGTGTCTTTTCTAATTTTTTCTTTCCTTTTTGTTATAGTGGAATAAGATTATTTCTGATATGTGCTGGTTTATCTGTAACCCAGTAATCTCTTCAAATTCTTTTAAATGCAGTTTTACTGTCTCCATAGTTTATACAAGATTTTCTGTTGTTAATACAGTATCATCAGGGAGTATGGAAGACAAACAAGGAGCTACCAGATAACTGGGTAGAACCACACAACTCTACTGCCTGGCCCAGAACAACCTTGGCCTGCTCATCTGTCTCACCCTCCCTCTTACTTTCCCCGCTGGGGAAACACTCACAGCACAGTATATCCAAGAGAAGCCCAGGTTCCATCCAAAAATCCAGTCCAGAGTTTCATTAAGCTGAGGAGACAAGCAAACAGGAGCAGGGATAGGGAAGCTCAAACTTTGTCCATCACAGAGCCACACCGGGCATTCTGGCTCCAGCCACGCCTCGTCACCAGAGCTGTCTGTGTGCTGTGGCTGCTGTCAAGGAACAGTCTCACCATCAGACTGCTGCTGGAGTTCCAACGGAGGCTGAGGCAATGTTGGGGGGGCACTCCTGGGGAGGAGGGTCCTGCCAGCTCCTCCCCCTCATCCTCAGAGTCCTCATACCCAAGGTGGGCCGGTTTGGGGGCCGGAACTGGTCCAGGGGCTGGACTCACAACACTATCCCCCGCCGCAGGACCCTTTCCCTGGGGCTGATGGTCAGGATGAGGCCGCAAGGGGAACTGGGTATGGAAAGAGCGGATGAGGTTGGGGGCATGGACGTCGACAGCATCCACCCAGGTGAAGTCCTCCGACCCGTACCCCTGCCACTCGATCAGGTATTGGAAATGGCCCTTGATCCAACGAGAGTCACAGATGCTGGCAACCTCGCACTCCTCTGCGCCATCCCCATCAGACATGGGTGGCAGGGCAGGGGTGCTCGGCGCTGGAGGGAACACGCTGGGGCTTCCAGTACCAGAAGGGAACGGTGGAAGACCGGGTGGTCATGCAATGAGCAGGGAAGAGCAAGGCAGTAGGCAACGGGATTGATGACGGCCATGACCGGAAACAGCCCAATGAATCTATGGTCCAGCTTCTTGGTGGGACGGTCGGTCGGTATTTCGTGGAGAGCCAAACCCGATCCCTAACTGCCAGCAGCGGTGACGCCCAGCGCGAGCGGTCGACGACCTTCTTGTAATCTTCCTTAGCCTGGCTCAGCTGGCACCGCACTAGTTGGTGGACCACCCGCAGCTCCTCCAGGAAGTCCCGAGTCTCAGGAACATGGGAATCGGAGGTAGTCAAAGGGAAGAGGCACGGGTGGTACCCCAGATTTGTGTAGAACGGGGTCAGCCGGGTGGAGGTGTGCTGGGAATTGTTGAAGGCAAACTCCGCAAGGGGGAGGTATTCAGCCCAGTCACTTTGCTGGTGGTTCACAAAGCATCGCAGGTATTGCTCCAGGATGCCGATCACCTTTTCCATGCCCCTGTCGGTCTCCGGATGGTGAGCCGACGACAGGCATACCTGCACGTCCAGCATGGCCATCAGGCTTTTCCAAAAACGTGCCATGAACTGCGTGCCCTGATCTGAGACCATCCTATCTGGCAAGCCATGGAGGCGGAATACATGTTGCAGGAACAGGCGGGCGGTCATACGGGCTGATGGCAGCCCCCAACAGGGGATGAAGTGCACCATCTTCGTTAACATGTCGACCACTGCCAAGACGGTCGTGTACCCTGACGCCGGTGGCAAGTCCATCAAGAGGTCCATGGAGATGGCATCCCATGGCCTGTCCGGCATCGGCAAGGGTTGGAGGAGGCCGGGTGGCACACCGGTGGCAGCTTTCGCCTGGCGGCACGGCACGCAGGAGGTCACATAGGCATAGAAGTCATGCCACACCTGAGGCCACCAGAAAGTCTGTAGCACCAAATTGAGGGTCTTGAAGAACCAAAAATGTCCTGCTGTGAGATTGTCATGGCATTGAGTCAAGATGAGAGTTTGGAGCGGGCCCACAGGCAGATACAGCTGCCCCTGGTGTCTGAGTAGTCCTTCCTCGTAGGTCCATGGGGATGTGGGGCCTACCTCCACTTTCCGTTGTTGAGCCCACACGTCCAAACCCTGCGCATCTCGCACTTGCTCTCGCAAGTCCACCGGCTCATGGACCACAGCCAAGGAGGCCACGGGCAGAACCGTCCATGTGGGCAGCGGGTGCTTGGTGTGGAAGTACTCCAGTTTGTGGGAAGGAGCGTCCGCACATCGGTTGGTGCTGCTGGCGATGTAGGTCACACAGAAGTCGAATCGGCTGAAGAACAGGGACCATCAGACTTCTCGCTGGTTCAGCTGCCTGGCCGTCATCAGATGCTTGAGGTTCCGGTGGTCCGTCCGAACCTCCACCTGATGCTGAGCCCCTTCAAGATGATGCCGCCAAGCCTCGAGCGCAGCCTTGATGGCCAGCAACTCCTTTCCCCAGATGGTATAGTTGCAGTCAGACTGGGTGAGCTTCTGGGAGTAATAGGCGCAGGGGAAAAGGGTTCCGCCATCCTCCGAGGCTTGCAACAATACTGCTCCGATCACCACATCGGATGCGTCTGCCTCCACCATGAAGGACCGGGTGGGGTCTGCGTAGTGCAGAATCGGCTTGGAGATGAAGGCTTGTTTGAGGGCCTCGAATGCCTGCTGCTGTGGGGGACCCCACCGGAACGGAACCTTCTTTTGTAGGAGCTGGGTGAGGGGTACTGTCAATGAAGCGTAACCAGGGATGAACATGCGGTAGTAGTTGGTAAAGCCCAAAAACCGTTGGACATCCTTCACTCGATGGGGGGGGGTTTGCCCAAGAACACAGGGCCTCTATCTTGTGTGGGTCCATGGAGATACCCTCAGGAGAAATGACATGGCCAAGGTACTCGATGGAAGTCTGGAAGAAGAAGCATTTCTCCAGCTTGGCATAGAGCTGGTGCTCCCGCAGGCACTGTAGGACGAGGCGGACCTGCCAAACATGCTCCACCTGGGATCTGGGAGTAGACCAGGATGTCGTCCAGGTAGATCACCATAAAACGGTCAAGCACATCTCGGAACACGTCATTCATGAAGTGCTGGAAAACTGTGGGGGCGTTGGTCAAACCAAACGGCATCATGGTGTACTCGCAATGGCCGTATCAGCTGCCGAAGGCTGTCTTCCATTTGTCCCCCACCCGCATCCGCACCAGGTTGTAGGCCCCTCGCAAGTCAAGCTTGGTGAATATGGTGGCCTCCCGCAGCCTCTTCATGAGTTCCAAGATGAGCGATAGGGTTACCAGTTCCGCACTGTGATGGCATTGAGCCTGCAGTAGTCGCAGCACAAATGCAGGTCCCCTGTCTTCTTCTTGATGAAGAGCACCAGGGCCGAGAGGGGGGAAGACGAGGGCCGGATAAACCCTCAGGCCAGGTTTTTGTCCAGCAAGTGCCACAAGGTGGCCAGCTTGGGTCCTGACATAGGGTACAAGCGCCGCAGCGGCACATCGGGCTTTAGGTCCACAGGACAGTTGTAGGGCCAGTGCGGGGACAAACAGTCTGCCGTGCACTCGCTGAACACATCTGCAAAGTCAGACAGCTCGGGGGGCAAGGAGACTGCAGGGGAGGAGACCCCCTGGCCGGCACAAGTGTGGCGGATGTGGTTGATGCACTGCAGGGCCGGGAAGGCGATGGCATTCTGTGACCATGCTACCTGAGGGTCATGGGCCCGGAGCCAGGCCATGCCTAGGACCAGAGAGAAATGGAGGTCTGCAGTTATGTAAAACTGGATTGCTTCTACATGTGCCCCAATGGCCAGGTGCAAAGGTTCGGAGTCTGTCTTGATGGGCCCCAACACGAGTTCCCGCCCATCAATAGTTTCTACCCACAACGGTGGGTCGACCGGGGCCAGAGGAATCCCAAAGTGGGCCACAAAGGCCCAGTCCATGAAGTTGGTCGTGGCTCCCGAATCCACCAGTGCATGTGCTGGAATCCCCTCGGGCTGGCCAGAGACAAGGATCCAAGTGTCCAACACCAGGTGCCGGGGGGCCTGGGGTCCGTGTCAGTGGACTGTGGCAAGGGCATGGTGTGTGCCCGACCGAGGGATTCCCCTAGGCCAGGCTGACCCCGTTTCCCGGCTGGCCAGGCTGAGAACCAGAGCCGGACATGGGTGCCCCGCCCCCCTTCCGAGGGCAGGAGGCGGCAAAGTGTCCGGGTTCCCCACAATACAGACACAGACCCCCTTGGCAGCAGCACGCCCGCTCCTGGGCCATCAGACGGGGCCGAGCCGCCCCAAGCTCCATTAGTTCCTCAGCCATCGCCACGAACCACGGGGTGGAGTGGGGTGTCACTGCCACTGACTGTGGGGGCACGGGTATGGGCACGGCCGACAGCTCCCAGGCGGTGTGCTGCATCCGTCGGCACTGAAGGCATGCGTCGATGCGAAGGCATTGGACCACCATGGCATCGAGTGTCAGGGGGACCTCCACCCGGACTAACTCATCCTGTAGTTCTTCAGACAGCCTGTCCTGGAAGGCGTCCATCAGTGCTGCATCATTCCACGCTGAGTCCTGGCACAAAAGCCGAAACTCGGCGATGTATTCCTGCAGGGGGCGCTTCCCTTGCCGGAGGTCCTTGATGCGCCTGGCTGCCGTCTGGGCCCAGATGGGGTCCTCATACATGTGGCCCAGTAGTGCCGGAAGCCCTGGTAGTCCATCAGCAGAGGACTGTTCTGGGTCAGCAAAAGCGTGGCCCACCGGGCAGCCGGGCCAGACAGGAGGCTGATCACAAACCCCACCGTGGCCCAGTCGTCAGGGAAATCCTAGGGCTGTGCAGCCATAAACAATTGACATTGTCCCATGAACATTGGAAACATCCCTGGTTGGCCAGAAAACTTATCAGGCATGGCCACTGGGCATTTCCGATGAGGAGGAGGGGCAGCAGGGGCGGCCAGCATGGCGACTTGGGCCGTCAGGTGTGCCACTTGCTGCTGTAGTTGTTGGTTCGCCACCTGCAGCTGTTGCAGCTACTCCATCATGCCAGCAACGTCGCCCATTTGGGCTGACAGGCAAGATGTTCTGTCTCCCCCTCCCTCTTACTTTCCCCACTGGGGAAACACTCACAGCATGGTATATCCAAGAGAAGTCCAAGTTCCATCCAAAAATCCAGTCCAGCGTTTCATTAAGCCGAGGAGACAAGCAAACAAGAGCAGGGACAGGGAAGCTCAAACTTTGTCCGTCACAGAGCCACACCCGGCATTCTGGCTCCTTATATCCCCCCATGGGGTGTGAGCCGATGCTTCCTAATTACCTCCTGGCCCTCCTCTCTCTCTCTGCCTCTGCTGGAGACTCTTTGCCTTGCTTCGATGTCTAGCATCCAGCCACGCCTCGTCACCAGAGCTGTCTGTGAGTTGCGGCTGCTGTCGAGGAACATTCTCACTGTCAGAGTGCTGCTGGAGTTCCAACGGAGGCTGAGGCAATGTCGGGGGGCACTCCTGGGGAGGGGGGTCATTCCAGCTCCTCCCCCTCATCCTCAAAGTCCTCATACCCAAGGTGGGCCGGTTCGGGGGGTAGAACTGGGCCGGGGGCCGGACTCACAACACCTGCATGGAAAACTTTAAACCAGGGGCTCTCAACCTTACCACACCACAGGCAAGACAACTCTCCCTCAGACCTTGCTGCAGGCCGAACACAATGGTGGTGGGCACATTTGCACATGCCCGGGTGCATCCGCTTCCGAGGTTGCCACTGTAGGCCAGATGATATGGTGGCTGGGGCCAGGCCACAGGCTGTAGGTTATAGGTTGTGAACCACTGCTTTAAACAGACTAGGTGCTGAGGTAGGAAGATCAAGGGCTAATCTGAGAAAGTGGAGTTTGTCTGTAGATGACAGCCTATGTGAATGTGGAGAAGTAAAAACTATCTCCCATATGATACAATGCACACGATGACCCTCAATGTGCACTGAGGAGGACCTTATGTTGGCAAGAGGAAATGCTGTTGATGTGGCCCAATATTGGACGGGTGTAATCTACCCCTTTTAATTCTATTTTGTTTTAGATGTGTTAATTTAAACTTTATATGTTATTATATGCTGGTGGTGCATCTGACGCAAATAAAAAAATGAGGGAGTGGCTTTTTAATTATTTGAAGAAAGTGAGTTATCTTTTCATATTTCCAGGGATGTCCCATCTCAAACTTTTTGTTACCAATATACAGACATATATAGTGAAGAATAAGGGGTATAGTCCAGACAGTATCAACACTGGTTCCCACTGAAATTAATAGTATTTAGAAAATCCTTAATTATGGGTAGGGTATATCCCAGTGATTATTTCTGCCACAGCTTTTGAGGCAATAAACAATTGTAGTTTTGCACTATTTATAAAACAACAACTCTGCTTTCTTTCAGCATAACACCCTTTTCTGTTGGTTGCATATGGCATCAACTGTCTTTCAAGTTTTCAGTTTGTACCAGGTAGGGGAGTGCTGGCTACACTAAAAAAGTGCAAGACAGGGAGGGAGGAGGCGGCACCTATGGGGGGTACTGCATGACATCATGGATTGTAGCCACTAGATGACATACTTCTGCCCACTTCTGGGGGGTGCCAGTCACTGGGGCGCACCGGGACTTTCCCTGTGTCTCAAATGGCCAGCACGGGACTGGTACCAGGTTAAATTGTTGTTGGTCTATACATATACTGTCTAAGTGGCTTCTCTTGTTTCAAACCTCATTTCAAAATGAAATGTAAGTTGCAATGCAGTGCTTTTTCCATGGTGCTCTGCTTAGCTCCAGGTCATTTATATTTTGTCAATCAGTCCAACACTGTTATTTATTTATCTCTCACATAATAACCATGCTGAAGAGAGTAATTTATCTGGCATAGCATGGTAATTTGTACTATAATTTCACCCCTGCTGCCACAGACTTGCATTCCATTACAGTGATGGTTGAGAAAATTATGATTCTGAGGCCATTTCATTTCTGGCTCTGTTTTGTGCCTGTCATAATTTTATTTTGTCTCATATCCAGCTGAGAGTTCATCCAAAAAGATAAAGACAGTGGGGCGGGAGAAAGCTCGTTGTTAAATCCTCTAGTTTTAATGTGGTGCCTTAAAGTTTATCCCTTAAAGACAGGGCAATAAAATGTATGTGTGTTTTTAAACATTTATGTTATAGCTGCAGGAAAATCCAAATGTCAATATCTCCTTTTATTTAGAAACTCAAGGCTACAAAATCCAATACATGAGCCATGGAACCCCTAACTCCTTCCATTTCCATCACCAGTTCTTCCACTTGAGGAACAACATATACTTGCAGAGGACATGGAAATCATGTCTGAGCAGGAAGCTACCATCTACATCAGCTACACTGATCTCCACAGCAAGAGCACATACCTGTCAACCTTCCTAGATTGGCCGAGATTTCACAGTTTTCGGTGCCGATTTGCACCGACAGTGGGGCAGGAGAAAGCCCGTTGTTAAATCCTCTAGTTTTAATGTGGTGCCTTAAAGTTTATCCCTTAAAGACAGGGCAATAAAATGTAAGAGTGTTTTTAAACATTTGTGTTATAGCTGCAGGAAAATCCAAATGTCAATATCTCCTTTTATTTAGAAACTCAAGGCTACAAAATCCAATACATGAGCCATGGAACCCCTAACTCCTTCCATTTCCATCACCAGTTCTTCCACTTGAGGAACAACATATACTTGCAGAGGACATGGAAATCATGTCTGAGCAGGAAGCTACCATCTACATCAGCTACACTGATCTCCACAGCAAGAGCACATACCTGTCAACCTTCCCAGACTGGCCGGGATTTCACAGTTTTCGGTGCCAATTTGCACCATTTCCCGCCCCGCGCTGCCGAAACCCTGGAATTTGGCAGCGCGGGGAAAGGAGGTACTGCACAGCCCTTCTGTGCAGGTCGCCTTCTACGCATGCGTAGAAGGGTTTTACGCTTGCGTAGCCCTGTTCTACGCATGCATAGAAGGGTTTTACGCTTTCGTAGCCCCGTTCTACGCATGTGTAGAAGGCTACGCCGCTTGTGTAGAAGGTTACACCACTTGCGTAGGATGATATGCCACTTGTAGGAAGCAGCGTAGTCTTCTACGCATGCGTAGAAGGTGACCTGCGCAGAACCGTTTGCGCAGGTCCCGTATTTTCCAGAGCTGCGGTTGACAGGTATGAGAGCAATGACAGAGTGGGGAGGGGTTAGGTCTCTCCTGTATGTTCTTTGGAAATAACTTGATGATTGACTAGATTTGGCCCTTATTATTTATTTATTTACTCAATTTATAGGCCACCTTTCTTGCCTTGGTGACCCAAGACGGCTCACATCAATTAAAACATTCCATATATTAAAAATCCGCTACTAAAACAATAAAATGATTAAAACCTATAAAACCCAAAGCCCCTTAATTAAAACCCCAACAGGGCTAGATGAGCCAGCAAGGCTGGGATGTGCTGCCAGACACACCCCATGCCTGTTGGCAGAGCCAGGTTTTTAGAGTCTTTCTGAAGGGGTACAGCTCCATCTGGAGGCACAGTTCTGGTGGCAGGAGGTTCCAAAGGGCCAGGGCCAACACGGAGAAGGCTCTCCTCCTGGTCCCGGTAAGATATGCGTCCCTGGCAGATGGGACCACCAGAGAGCCTCTACAGTCTGCCCTGGAAGCAGTGACAGACTACCTTCTTGAGATCCAAGACCCACTGCAGATGGCAACTGCAGCCATGAAATAAAAAGATGATTAATACTTGGGAGCAGTGGTGGGCTCCAAAAATTTTTACTACCACACTGTGGGCGTGGTATGGTGGCCAGGGGAAAACCCTGCGTTGTACCCAAATTAGGACTACTTTATTTCAAAACTTGAATGGGCGGGGCCAGCCAGAATTTCTGCTAACAGTTCTGGCGGCCTGGTGCGACCCTGCTGATGTCCATCACTGCTTGGGAGGCAAGCTATGAGAAACCTAATAAAAAGCAGAGACATCACCCTGCCAACAAAAGTCCACATAGTCAAAGCAATGATATTCCCAGTAGTAATTATGGTTGTGAGAGCTGGGCCATAAGGAAGGCTGAGCGCAGAAGAATAGATGCCTTTGAGATGTGGTGCTGGAAGAGAATTTTTAAAGTACCCTGGACAACAAAGAGATCAAATAAGTCAATCCTGAAGGAAATCAACGCTGATTGCTCCTTGGAAATTTCTCCTTGGACACCAATAATTATACATGAATGTGAGTGATCTCAAAGAACTAATCAAGGTTTAGTGGTCTTGATGATATAATACCTAGATATTAAAATAATATCTGTTTCCTTAACTTCTACAAAATGAGAAAGAAATTTTAAAGGAAAAAAAGCTGGCTAATAAGAAGAATCCCCTCCCCATTTTATTTGCATATGATAATTAATTTATATGTTGACTGTGAAAGCTGGTGTTACCATAACATGTGAAGAAAAAGAATAAAATGTAAATCTTCTTTCGCTTCCTAATGTAATTCGCCATCTTTATCTATTTTACTGCTATACTTCTTATTCAAACTATGCCCTTCTTTCTTAACATCCTCTTTCTATTCATAATCTACCAGTTATATCCATCCTCCATCCCCATCCAGCCTTGCCTACTTGACCTCTTTCTCTTAAGTGAAATTTCAAAAAATTATTGATCCCTGCCCACATTTAAATGACAGTGATTTGGGGAAGGGATTATTCAGCACAATTAACTTCAGAATGTAGTTGTCCCTCAAATATTCAGAGAAAGTGTTGGTAATGTGCAAGAAAGGTTATTATCCTTACTAAGGTTTTAAGAGTCATGCTCCTTTTCCCTTTATGATCTATTCCTGGATATACAGAGTATTACCCTTGATTTCTGTTTCACCAGGAACCATGGTAAACTAACCCCATGAATGCTAGATTGAACACAAAGGATCTGGTGGGCGAGTACTCTGCCCCATGGTAATCAGGTGGCTGCTTGGTCTGCCCCATCATGCACTGTCATCTTGCACTGTCTTCACATTGCTATTGATGCCCCAGGGTGCCAGAGGCGAGGGCAGGGTGGGACAAAGCCTGATTGCCTGATATACCAGCACGCATCTGCATACAGCCTAGAATGAAATCTTTTGTTGCACTATTGCTTTATTACCAGTAAGGCATTATTTTTAAAAGGGAATGTCAGGAAATGAACACCTAGTCACCTGTAATTATTAGAATAAATAGAATTAAACTAAATCCTGTACACTGCTTGCTTAAGACCTCTGTAATAATAGTGAGCTGAATTGTGAATCCTTTTCTGCTGATTGCTAGAATGGTTTAAATATTATCTTGAAATTCATGCAAGCTAGAGAGCTTATTATGTCAAACGAAGTTTAATTAAATATCACATTAATTTGATTAAAACAAGGGAGAGGAAGAGAATCTACACTTTTCACTACTGCAGACCGCGAAGGTTTTAGGATCTAATTGATATTTAGGTATTTATGGGTTTGCACTTTCTGGGCTGAGTTCTGAAACAAGAACAGAGAGAAAAGTTGCTTTTTAATTTACAACTTCCAGACCCACATAGCTGGCACACTCCCTGGGCATAATCAAAAATTCTACATCAGCTTATTTTAGGCAATACAGAGCAATGTTGAAACCTGGACATTTCCAGTTTATTCTTGGTGGAGAAACCAGCACTTCCTGCTTGAGAACTAAGTAGATCAGCATGGACAAGCTTTAGCCTTAAGCAGGTGAATATGGAAAATACCTGGGCCCCTCTATTTCAGAGACACCTGACATTTGGCTAGAGATTATCTTTATAGAAGGAAACATCCTGAGTCTTTGCCACCCTACTCTTTTGCATTGCCCACAATAGAAAATCTCACTGGTAGACCTATGGAAATAGGGATCTGGACAAGAGTGGTGTAGCAATCTCACTGTGCTTGAGATGCGAACAGTGTAGGATTCAAGAGAAGCATAAACTCACTTGCTCCACAAAGGTTGTAACAATCAAATGTGATGAAATGAAGCAAAAGGGCAGAGAGAAGCCTTTCTTACACTCAATAGATCAGATAAAACCAACAGGGCCATTTCATTTATATCCTTTGTGAAAAATCACATCTCCATAGCCAAAAAGTAATAGCACACAATTAGCAAAATGTGGTTTCACAAGTTTCTGCAAGTAGCAGAAAGGCCTTAAAGTTTTCAAGGTTTCTAGTGGCTTAATCCATATTTTTTTCTCAGCATAATATTTCTTGGCCATTATTTCCATACAGACTGAATACTTAAGTTTATGTTAATGTTTATTCAATTTATATCCTGCCCTACTCAACACATGGCTGACTCAGGGCGGCTAACAACATATAAATGACCCCAGGGCAACCCAAGGGGTTTATATATAAGATACAAGATACAATGTTCAAAATACAATAATAAATACAATGTTTCAAGGAAATACAATAACACAAATCACAATATAAAGCAAAACAATCCACAAAATGCAAAATATCAGCACCACATCAAAATAGAAAACAATTCAACCAAGACCACCCACAAAAAACCCCTGCCTCCAGAGTCTTATGAAGGGGAGGACAGGGCCCAGAAACACTGACCGGTGGCTTGTCCACTTCCACTGATGCAATGATTGCATAGATCAGTCACTGGGTTCTTCAAACATCTGGGAAAATATGTCAATCATGAAGGGATCATGTACCAAAATGGAATAATCACACATGTTACATGCAAATGCTTTTTGGGTGGGGGGATGTGGTAGCATATCACACCAAAGTAATGCTGAAGCACACAAGCCAAACTGGCTGACTTCCCTCTTTAAATAAACCTAGCTAGAGTTCACTAAACATTACTACACATGGACTACACATTGTCTTGAATGTTTCTGTTGATGTTATTGGAAGCAATCCAGGCATAGTATATTGTGCGCAGCATACTGTCAAACCTAATTTAAGATAAATTAGGCCCTTCACCTTAACATGGTGAAGGGGTTTGAGTGTGTCAGTGAAAGTAGTAGCAATGCAATCAGCAGTCCAGACTCAATTATGAACCTAGGCTCCTAGCAAGGTCACCCAAAGTAAAAAGAAAACAGCTAAGACACCACATTTAGATGCAGCCACCTTCTTCAGGTCAGATACTAGGCAGCAGCTGTAGCTAAAGGTAGCACTGGTGGAGTAGACAATGACAGTGACACCCGAGCTAATTTCTGTATGTACTACACAGAAAGTAGAACTATTGTTGTTGTTGTATTTCGGTCCCATAGTCGAGTCCGACCCTTTGCAACCCCATGGACCATCGGACCCCAGACACCCCTATCCTCCACCATTATTTTCAACCCACACAGTTCTGTGCCCATTGTGTCAACAACATCATCTAACCATCTCATTCTCTGCCACCCCTTCTTCTTTTGCCCTCCACCTTTCCCAGAATCAAGGCTTTCTCAAGTGAATCCTCTCTTCCCATTTGACATCCAAAGTACAGTCAGGGTTGATTTCTTTTAAGATCAACCAATTTGTTTTCCTTGCTGTCCAGGGTACTCTTGAAATTCTTCTCCAACACCACATATCAAAGGCGTCTATTCTTCTGAGCTCAGCTTTCTTTATGGTCCAGCTCTCACAACCGTACATTACCACAGGGAATACCATTGCTTTAACTATGCGGACTTTTGTTTGCAAGGTGATGTCTCTACTTTTAACTATGTTCCCCAGGTTTCTCATAACTTATCTCCCGATATTCAGTCACCTTTTAATTTCATGGCTGCAATCTCCATCTGCAGTTATCTTTGCTCCTAAGAAAGTAAAATCTGTCACTGCTTCTACTTCTTCACCATTTATTTTCCAGGGGCTAGTAGGGCCTGTTGCCATTATCTTGTTTTTCTTGATGTTGAGTCTCAAGCCAGTTTTTGCACTCTCTTCTTTCAATCTGAGCAAGAGCTTATTCAGGTCTTCTTCACTTTCTGCCATTAGGGTAGTATCATTGTATATCTCAAATTGTTGATGTTTCTCCCAACAATTTTAATTCCAACTTGTGATTCACCCAGCCCTGCATTGCTCCAATTTAACTTTCCTTGCCATGAAAAATGTACGATAAAACAATCCAAAAGGAAAAGAGATAGTTCTGCAAGATACAACTCCAAGGTCAGAAAGAACTCCATAAACTACTGAGGAAGAGCAAAGGACAATTACAAGTAGCTCTATCACTAATGAAACAACCAAATTAAAGCTGAAAGAAAATTGAGTGGCTAATGTACACAGAAGTGAAAGCCTGATATTTTACAATATACCTGTATACAATTGGAACATGGAATGTGAGGAATATGCATCAAGGTAAACTGGAAATTGTAAACCAATGAAATATTTAAACATTGCAGTGCTTGGTGTCTGTGAACTAAAGTATAGTAAATCCTCGCTTAATGAGTATATGCATTCCACGGGATCACTCTTTAAGTCAGTTGCTATTTAAGCAAAATGCATTTTCCCATAGGAATGCATTGAATACCAAATATTCCATTCCAGACCTGAGAAAAAAGCCCAAAAAACCATTTTTAAGTGTTCAAAATTCTTTATAAAGTGCACTTTAACTGCATAAATTCTGTGCAGGGACATTGTAAATCAAGCAATAATATTTCAAACATCAAACTTCAACTTTTAAAACATCACACACCAAGAATAAAGTAAAAAAAGAGTCTTTTACAGGGTACCTATTCAAAACTCATTAATAAAGTGCTCTTTAAAGGCGGGAGCCCGAAGATGCTGACGCCTTCGCTGCTGCACCCTCACAGCTCCATCACCAGCCAGGAGGTTTAAAATGAGCTCCCCGTGGCCTGGGGAGCCCAAAGACGCCGCTGTCTGCCCTCTCAGCTCCGTCACCAGCTGGGAGGTTTAAAAGGAGTTCCCCGTGGCCTCAGGGAGCTTGAAGACGCCGTCGCCGCTGTTCCCTCCTGGCTCCGTCATAGGCCGGGAGGTTTAAAAGGAGCTCCCTGTGGCCTGGGGAGCCCGAAGATGCCGACGCCTGCGCCGCTGCATCCTCTCAACCCGTTATAGGCCAGGAGGAGGACAAGGACAGTAACTTTTGATTCTGTTTTTTGGGGCGGTTCTGCTGCTGGCGGTCTTTGTGGGGCTTCTGAAATGAGGTTTCCATTTGTTTGAAATGCCTTTACATTATGTATTCTTCTTGTTTTCTATACTTTGTATTTGAATTGTAATTATTGATGCTGAGCCTTTGTGCCATTGTGGATTTCTCTGATTATTTATATGTATTGTGATTATGTGTATTATTATATTGCTGTAACTGTATATGTATTGATTGTTGTAGCCACTCTGAGTTGGCCTTGTGCTTGAGTAGAGCAGGGTATAAATTCAATAAATAAATAATAAAATAATAATAAAGGTTTTTATGCAAGCATCCAGAAGGAAATTAATCATACACCAAAACAAGACATTCTTATAATCATAGATGACTGGAATGTGAAAGTATGAAACAAAGCAAAACAAATGTTGATGGAAATTTTGGCTTAAGGAATAGAAATAAAGGAGAAAAATGATTCATACAGTTCTATGCAGCCACCTATTTGTTTATTTCAAATATATGCTTCAAGAAACCAAACAAATTTGTTGTAGATGTGGACAACACCAAATGGTCAATATAGAAATTAAATAGACTACGTCAATTGAAACAGGAGATGAGGAATCTATTTTCTCTCTGCTGAAACAAGACCAGGCATGGATTGTGTTAATATGCAACATTAGAGTAAAGCTGAAAAGTACATTGAAAGAATCATAGTGCCAAAATATAATGTAAATAACATTCCTGGTAAATGTAAAGTCTATGTAAGGAACAGATTTTCATTACTAAACTCAAATAATTGTGAACCAGAAGAGCTGTAGATTGAAACCAGAAATATTATTAGAGAAAATTATAAAATATTATATTATTAGACTAAAAAATAGAATTCCTATAGTAAAAAGAAAGGAGAAACTTAGATGGATGGTGGACTAAATATTTAAAATTGTAAAGGAGAGGTGAGAAACAGAAATAAAAGGTGACAGAAATTTGGCAGAACCCAAGATGCAGTTTATGCATCAGCACTTGATGATTGTCTTATGCATGACCTGTATTGTAGACAAGAAAATATTGTTAGGACAGAATGCAGAGAAATAAAATGGTTTCATAAAGGCAAAGGTGTCAGACAAGGATGTATTTTATTCCATTTTCTGTTCAGTCTGAACACAAAACATATCATACAGAAAGCTAGGCTATATTCAGATGAAAGAAGTGTACAAACTGGTGGAAGTAACATCATATGCAGATATGTATATGCAGATGCAGATATGCAGATATGCATATGCAGATATGCATATGCAGATATGCAGAAATAACATCATTTACTAGCAGAATGCAGCAATGACTTGAAACAACTTTCAAGAAGAAAGTGACAAAGTAGGACTGCAGCTGAACATTAAAAACACAAAAATATTGCTACAGGAGAACTGCAAAGCTTTAATGTTCACAACGAAGATGTTAAAATAGTGAAACATGGGGGCGTGGCTAAGATGGCCGACGAGTAACATCTTGATTCGGATGCTCGTGCTTAACAAAGTGGTAATTAATGTGTTGGAGTGAAATGGGAAACTTTTAAAGTGGCAACTTCTGTAGATAAGAATCTTGCTTTTCTTTTTGGAAAATTTTGGGAACTTTTGAAGTCGGATGGTCGAAGTTCGGGAGGTTTTCCTGGGCGGGTGAGGCCTGTGACGGCAGTCGCGGCTTTTCTGCCGAGGAGCCGAGAACGGGACCAGTGAGACTGCGGAGAAGCTTTGGAGCTGGCAAGAAGTTGTTTGGCATGAAAACAGCTGCATGTAAGTGCATGAATGGAGTACTAAAGACTAAACTCAGCTGGAGATCTTGTTTAATGAACCCGGGCTTTGAAATGGAAATGGGTGGAAGTAGATGAAAACAAGTGGCTGTTTCGTTAATGGCGGCGGTTCTGGAAAACGAAAGTGATCGTGCTTGGATTTATTTATTTATTTTGCATACCAGAAGGACCACGCCGTGTTTTGACGGTAACAAAGTGGTTTAAAAAAATACTTGTCTGGGCTACAATATTGGAAGGTAACAGTGAATTTCCCAGTTTAAAGTGTTTGGAAAAAGTCTGCCGTTCCACAGAAGAAGAAGGGGGTTTTTTTACCCAGAAGTTAAGGCAGCCGCTGGAAAATGGCGTTTTGACTTGTCTGCTTCAAGAGAAGGATTAATTGGGCTTCTTTTTGCTCCTTCACCGTGTGGATTATAAATATTTAATTTTTTGGAAAATATTGCTTCTTACTTCTCCTGCTTTCCTGTTTGGTTTTTGGGCTTTTTCTCCCTCCAGTCTCCCCTCCCTTTTTTTCTTTTTACTTTTCGGCGGCTTGGATTTAAAGGAGAAGTTTTGGGTGACTGTTTCCTTGGAGCACTTACATTGCAGTGCGGAAGACGACTGGCTGGACTGATTGCTTTGGGGAAACGGACCCGCTGTGGATTATCATTTTCTTTTTCGCCCTTCTTCTTTTTTTCTTCTCAGCTGCCTGTTGGGAGTATTGGTTCCTTCTGCCCTTTTTTTGTGGATTACAATAACTCTTTGGACTTCTGCTTAATATAAGTCTGTTGGACTTGTGGAACCAGGGGTTGCAGTGTTATAGGCTTATTTGTTTGGCTAATTTTTACAACGATCTGCAACTTTGGGATTTTATACTATTATGGATAAAGGTACAAGAGGAAAAGCAAAGGAAGAAGATCCAGCTGTTAAGCCTAAGAAGAAGGAAAAAGTACCAATGGAGGAAGCCCCTCAGTCTTCATCCCCGCCCACAGTGCCCTACGATCAAACCCAAATTATGGTGGAAATTGGCAAGCTGTTTCAGAAATTGGAGAAGAATGAGGATTCAAGGGTGAAAGACAGAAATGAAATGATGAAAAAGCAAGATAAGGTGGTATCATCTGTTGCAGATTTTTCAAAAAAGGTGGACTTAAGTTTGAAAAAAATTGAGGGAAATGTGCAATTGGTTCAAACCGAGGTAATTGCCATAAAAAAGGAAATAAAAGGGACTCAGGAGGTGGTACGGGAGAATAAGCTGAAATTGGAGGAACAAGAGAGAAGGATTGATGCTGTGGAAGATATGATGAGAAAGCAGAACATTGTGATCCGTCAGGTCGTGGAACGAACTCCGGACTTGTTAAGGGAAAGAGTGGTTCAGTGGTTAAATGGTTTGAATATGGGAAAAGAATTTGTCCAGGAAGATCTTGTAAGTGTATTCCGGGTGGGCCCAAGAAGAGGGAGGGTGGTTCAAAGAAATGTGTTGGTAAAATTCACAAATTGGGCAGACAAGCTAAAAGTAATGGCCCATTTGAAACGAGTTGGTCCTGATGCCTTGAAATTTGATGGCTCTGACGTAGAAGTTTATAATGATATTTCGTTGAAGTAAAGAACATGGAGGTATAAGATGAGGCCTGTAACCAAATTATTGATGAGTAAAAATATAAGGTACAACTGGAGATTTCCACAGCAACTGCACTTTTTTTATGATAAAAGAATGCAAGTAATTGATGAAGGGACCAATCCATTGGAGTATTTGAGCTTGTTGGAACTGGTAAAAGTAGACTCGGAAGAATGGATAAATCTTAAGAAGGAACTGATGGAATCGGGAGCATTGGGGAGGGAATACGGGAGGGAGGAGGCTGGTGGGGCAACAGGTGGAACACCGCAGCGAAGGGAGGAGGGGGAGGAGCTGTCGTTGATCATGGTGGAGGAGGAGACAAGTAAGGAGTAATGAGAATCAGGTTATAACAATTTAAAGCATTTAATTGATATAGAAAGGTGAATAGCGCGTAGCACCGGTAGGAAGGCACATCTTGCATGTCCCCCCTCTCCCCTTTTTGGTTGTCAAAGGCGGCTTTTTTTTGTAAGAAAGTGGGGAGAGAGATAGTGTGTGTTCTATGTAGTTTTGTATGTTATAGGGGTAAAGGGTGGTTAGTGGCACGCCCGATGGAGAGCTTAGAGCTTGGAAAAGAAATAGGTTATGGGAAGTATTAAAATAATATCATGGAATGTGAAGGGTACAGGTTCTGTTCTTAAGAGACGGAGACTGGAATTGGCGCTGAAGAAAGATAGACCAGATATATTGTTTTTACAGGAAACCCATCAGAAGTCAAAAGACACGAATAGACTTTTTTTAGGATGGATGCAACATTATGAGATGGCGTTTGGAACATCAAAAGCAAGAGGGGTGGCAATCATGATCTCTAAAAAATTAGGATTTGAGATTACAAAAAGGGTTGTTGACCAAGAGGGTAGATATTTGATAGTAAGAGGAAAATTGGAGGATGAGGAAATCATGTTGCTAAATATTTATGCTCCAAATGATCATCAAGTAGAGTTTCTTGAAAAAATTCGGAAAATAGTGGAACTAGAGAACGTTGCAAAAACTATTGTGGCTGGAGATTTTAATTTGATAAGGTCAGGGTTAGATTGTACAAATATATCAAGAAGTGGAATTGGCTTGAAAGGGAAGGTCTTGGATAAATGGATGGATGTTATGGGTTTGAGGGATTCTTGGAGAGAGTTTAAGGGCTCTGAAAGGGCATACTCTTTTTTTCACATGTTCATGGGACATACTCAAGAATAGATTATGTTTTTCTTACCGAAAATTTGATCAAAGACATAGAAGGAACGGAAATTGGGATTATCAAGGAATCGGATCATGCTAAAGTATATCTGGAATTGAAAGTACAAAAAGATACTCGAAGAGTAAGAAATTGGAGGTACAATCCCAATTTGTTTAAAGATCAGAAATGTAAAGAGCAGATTATGGGAAGATGGAAAGAAAGCTGGCAGTGGAACGATAATAATGAGGTTAATTTTAACGTGGTATGGGATACCATGAAGTCGGTTTTTAGAGGGGAAAGTATAAAATTGGCAAGTTTTAAATATAAAAAATATAAAGCAGAACAGATAGAAAAAGAAAGAGAAATAAAACAATTACAGGAGGATCATGCGAAAAGTAAAGATAAATTTTTTTTTACGAAATTACAAAGGCTTAAAGCAGAACTAATGGGTAAGGATATTGATAAAGTTAAACGAGATTTGATTTATTTAAATAGAGAATATTTTGAATTTAGTAATAGAAGTTCAAAATTATTAGCAAGAGCAGCTAAGGCTAAAAGGGAAAAAAGAGAAATAGGGGTATTGGTTGACAAGCAAGGTATAAGGTGTAATAAGAATGGAGATAAATGTAAAATTGTCAGGGAATTTTATCAGCTATTATATGCAAAAAAGGAAGTAGACCTGGAGAAGCTTAAAAAGATATTGGAGAGACAGTTAGGGAATGGAATAAAACAAGAACATAGGGAGAAAATGGGGGAAAGGATTAATGATAAAGAGGTTAAGGAGGTGATTAGTGGGTTGAAGACGGGGAAAGCTCCGGGGGATGATGGATTATCGACAGAGTTTTACAAAGAATTTAAGGAGGTAGTGGTTCCAAAATTGGTGAAGTTATATAATTATATTTTAGATGGAGGATCAATTCCGACTTCATGGTATAATACCACAATCGTTCTATTGCCAAAGCCTGGCAAGAATCTGGAAAGAGTGGAATCGTACAGACCAATTTCACTTATAAATCAGGATGCTAAGATCTTCACAGCAATATTGGCTAACCGATTAAACAGTTTTATGGGGGCATACATAAATGTAGATCAAGTTGGGTTTCTAAAAGGTCGGCATATGGCGGATTTGACTAGAAGGGTATTAGATTTAATTGATAACGTTAACCAAACTAAGGAAAAGGTGGGCTTATTATCATTAGATATTTTTAAGGTATTCGACTCATTACAGTGGTCTTCAATTAAAGAAATAGTTAAAAAATATGGGTTTGGGGATAGATTCAATAGGGTAATAGACTTATTATATCAAAAAGGGAATGCTAGGGTTAGAGTAAATGAGGAGCTTACTGATGTGGTAAATTTAGAGGCTGGTACTAGGCAGGGCTGTCCATTATCTCCTATTTTGTTTACTGTTTATTATGGCAATGGAGATTCTAGCCAAAAATATAAGGGATGATTTAAATATAGACGGGATTATGGGTAACAAAGTGAGCATGTATGCAGATGATACATTGCTTATGATGAAACACCCGGAGCTGGTAATGGACAGGATCAAAGATCATATACAGGTATTTGAAGCTACAACTGGATTAATGGGACAAATCAGAATTGATGTTGTGTAATGTGGGAGTAAGTGAGATGGGTAGGATAGTGGAGACACTTAATATACAAATTAAAGATAAGTTGAAGTATTTGGGGATAATTATTTCAAATAAATTAGAAGAACTTAAACGATTGAACTATGACAGCTTGAGAGCGGAATTTAAGAATAAAATACAAGAGTTTCAGAAGTTGAAGCTGTCATGGTTCGGAAGGATCGCTATTTGTAAAATGATATTGTTGCCAAAGATTAATTTTTTATTTGATGCACTAGCGATCCATCTGAAGGAGAAGGAAATTAATGAGTTTCAAAAGATGTTCAATGGTTTCTGTAATGGGGGTAAAAAATCTAGACTTCCAAAGAAACTATGGTACTTGTCTCATAAAAAAGGGGGTTTGGGTATGCCAAATTTGTTAGTATACTATCGAGCATTTCAAATTAGGAATGTTGTGAAGATCTTGGCAAGAGAAAAGACAATTTGGGAGCAACTGGAGATGAAAGAATATAGAGACATTGGTAGTATGATTTTTTGGGGAATAAAGGACAAGGTGAAAAGGTCAAATAATATTATGATGAGAGGTCTCATGTAAGTGTGGAAGAAAGCAAAGAAAGATATAGTCCCAAATCTCTCTCCAATTTTGGAATTGACGGATATGGGGTGTTTCCCAATAAAAATAGATAAGGAAAAATGGAAATATTGGATAAAAATGGGGTGCTTTTATTGAAGGATTGGTTAAAAGTGTGTGATGATGATACTAAGAGGAAAAAAATATTTGAGAAGTTAAATTTGGATTGGTTTCAGAAATTGAAGGCGGATAATTGGAATAAAACATATAAAAGAGAAGTAGGGTTAGATAGAAATAAGACGGAATTTGAGGATTTGGTAATAAAGATCAGAAAAGGGGAAAGAGGCATTAAGGGTCTTGTAAGCAAACTTTATATTATATTGAACAAGGGTAATGATCCACAGGAAGACTTGAAACGGAAGTGGGAACAAAATTTGAATATAAAAATTGGGGAGGTTGAATGGAGAAATAAATGGAAAAAGAGGATTATGAGAATAATGTCTGTAAGAATCAAAGAACATAATTTTAAAATGTTGTGGCAATGGTACTTGACACCACTAAGGCTTTATCAGATGGATAATAAAAGAGATAAGTTGTGTTGGAGATGTAAAGAAACAGATGGAACATATGAACACATGTGGTGGAGTTGTAAAAAAATAAGGGAGAAGAATAGAAGGGGAGTTTGGTGAAATATTGGGTAAAAAGGTCAAGTTGGTGTCAGGTACCATTCTTTTAACAAATGTGGAAGGTTTGGGTTTGAATAAGGAGGAAAAATAATTATTGGAAATTGTATTGACCACAGGTAGACAATGTATAGCTAGAAATTGGAAAAATGATGTAGATATACAGATCGGAGAATGGTACAAGGAAATGTGGAGCCTAGCATTGAATGACAAATTGACATGGGAGATTAAAGTGAAACGAGATAATTTAAAAGAGAATAGGTTTTGGAATATATGGAAACCGTTTGTGGAGCATTCTCTTATGGTAAATGACAGTTCAGGACCTGCACCATCTCAAAGAGGTTTCTGGAGTTGAAATGGCAACTAAGCTCTCCAGGCATTGTATATATTCACAGGGTGATTTGTAATTATTAAAAAATTATAATAGAGGTAGCTTAGAAAGCTTTTATTGTTTGATTGAGTAATATTTTACATTGTGGTATCTAATATTGTGGTTAAATGGTAAACAATTAGTTTAAGTATTGTTATGTGCTAGCCTCTATGAATGTGAGTTAATATTGCATTGAGGTTATCTTTGAGGTATTACTGTATTGTAATGTTATTGTTTTCTTTTCTTTTCTGTATGTCTGTTAATTTTTTTAATAAAAATCAATTAATAACAAAATAGTGAAACATTTGTAGACCTTGTTTAAATCATCAAGCCAAATGGGGACTGTAGCCAGAAAATGACAGAGACTTGGAAAGGCAGCAATGAAGGAATTAGAACATATTATAAAGTGTAAGGATGTGTCCCTGGAAACTAAGACCAAGATCATCCACACTTCAGTTCTCCTGATCACCATATAGAGGTGTTAAAGCTGTTCAATAAAGACAGCTGACAGGAAATAAGTTGACTTGTTTGATATATGGTGCTGGAGAAGAACTTTGTGGATACCCTGTAGATAGCTTGGGCTGTCAGAAAGACAAACATGTTTGACCTAGAGTAGGGGTGGCCAACCTTTTTGTACTGTGGGCCTGACCATGCTCCCGGTCAGCTGAGTGGGCCAGACCACACACCCAGAAGCAGAGACGGGCACATTTACGGCTGTCATAAATGCACCCACTTCCCCTTCCGGGTGCAGGGGAGAAGGTGACGGGCTGGATGGAATGGTGCCATGGGTCCATGGGCCGTAGGTTGCAAACCCCTGTCCTAGAGCAATTCCATTATTTCTGGAGACAAAAATGATGAAATTGAGGCTATCATGAGAAAGCAAGATTCTCTGGAAAAAACAATAATACTAGGAAAGATTGAAGACAGCAGGAAAAGAGAAAACTAAATATGAAATAGAATGACTCCCTAAAGAAAGCCCACAGATTTGAGTTTACAAGAGCTGAGCAGGGCTGTTGAAGGCAGGACATTTTGGAGACAGCTCATCCATAGGGTTGCCATAAATTGGAGGTGACTTGACAACATGTAACCATAAGTCGTGAAAGGGGATGCTTTTGTAGATTATATGATGTCTCATGTTGAATTGCTTAGGGATGGTGTGAAGTTACATCCCACTGGGGGGGAAAGCCACTTAAATCTGTTTTTATAAACATTTTTATCCCTGTAAGTAGAATTATTAAATAGCTCTCCCCGTGGCTGTTCTGGATGTGGTAGATAAATGCAAGTCTATATATTGTTATGTCTGAGGATTTCGAAGCAAAATTAAAGAGAGGACAAGAGTTCAGTGTGGGATATGAGAAAGCAGACCAATGGAAGGAAATGTAATCAGAAGACTGTACGCAGCTCCACATGGAAGGAAGTGCTCTGCTCATTAGCCCTGGAGAGACTTCCTGGCTAACAGCAAAGTAACTGCCTCTTGAGAGTAAAAGAGAGGAGGAGGAGGGGAACGCTCTGTAATTGAGTAAAAGGAAAGGATGATTCAGGGATCGCACACAACTCATGATGAAAGCAAGCGAAATGATGGCCGCATGTGAGTGTCTGCAGAGTCAACCAACTCCAGGATTATTTTTAAAAGCCAGAGTTGTTCATTGTATACTTTGGCAGAGCTACACGTCCACCCACACCCCTTATACTTCCCCTCTTCTTTTCATCAATTATTGCTACAACAATGGCTTCAGCAAGCTTCACAGACAGCCATATGTCAGGCTATGTAAGAAGAAGGTCTTCTAAATACTTTCAGGGTGTGTGAGGACTTTTTCTTTTCCCTGGCTGGAGTCAATTCATTTCCGTAGCAGCACTGACATTACTCATCCACTTAGTCAAAAATTCCCGCAGAGGGATAGGTTTTCCTGGGACTGACACTGTTCCTAAGTGGGGGCTTAATACTGGCCGTTAGCCAAAATCATCTAGAAATGAGCAAAGGGTCATCTCTCCATCATCTTTCACCTTTTGCTTCATTGGCTGGGGCTGTTTGCAGTTGCAGCCCAGGAATAACTGGAAAGCAGTACCTTTGCCTACTCCTGATGCAATGAGTATAACAAGGGTGGATTTGTTGTTGTATCCTAACATGGGAGCTCTGGATTGCAGCTGCCACATGCAGTCCTTTCCCCTTTATTTGCCTATCATGGCTTTGGCTGAAGAAAAAAAAACACATAGCTTCAATGGAAGCTTTTTTCCTTTCTCTGAATAGACAGAAAACTTTAGGAAGAAAATTGGATCATGAGGTCCTGATTCAGATCAGTAGGACCACACATGTTTCTTTCAGAATAATTGTAATCGAAATCATCCCAAACACATTAAGTAATGTGGCAGCTCACAACAGAACACAATGAACAATAAAATCACAATAAAAACACTTGCAATAAAATACCGATCGTCCAAGTACAAAAGTTCAAAAGCGGCCACAGACAGTCCAGGGGCTAGGCTGGCTGGGATGGCCAGGGGGGTGATGTCCGGCCCCCACCCCAACAGCCAAGTCCCGGTACCAGAACAGCACAATTTAGTAGAGAACATTTAGTAATGTTCTCACTGTCATTGGCAGGTATCTAAGGCTGATGTAGTGTTATTGTTTATAGGACTCAACTAGGTAAAGATAACCCAAAGGAGCCCCTAGAGCAGTGGTCCCCAACCTTTTTTTTTGCCATGCCTCATCGAAGCATCACTAAAATTCTGATTCCACCATCACCACCACCACCACCACCACCATGGCATATAATTCTTATTATTCAAAAAGTGAACTCCTATTCACGTGGAGGAAGCCTCAAAGGCCATTCACTGTTAATAACTAATTCTTGAATTGCCCCCTTAAAAATAAAAATAAAAACCCCTGTGGGGCATGTGTCCCATGTTGGAAACCATGGCCCTAGATCAAATAAAGGAAACAAAAAAGAAAGTAAGGAATTTCCATGTTTGTACTACTCTAAAATAAATAAATGACTGGAAAACATTTGTTTCCTCAGCTAAATAGCAGCTGTATCGATCCATTTGCTGTGGACAAGAAGTAGAGAGGAAAAGAAAGCTGGAAAACAGGGTAACAGACACATTTCATGTTTGCACCCAGCAGCTATGTCCTAAAGAATTGCATTCATACCAATTTGTTCATCCCCCCCCCAATCAAACAAGATATCTCAACATTGTTTTTAAGTATTTCAATAACCATGAAGAATTTCATACAATAGAAAGCTACCTCCTGGCTAGAGATGAAGACAATGGCACTCTTTAATAATAAATAGCCCAAGCTGTAAGGACTAAGTCTTGCTTTCCTGCCACTTTCTTGAGTTCAACAGGGTTGCCAAAGCAGAGTATTGTACTTGATTGAGTGTAAACAGCCTCATATATTGCACCAAAGTTCATACTTTCTCTATGCCTCTGGCTATCAGTTGTGGAGTCATGATATTGTTATTATTAAAACACAGTCCAAAAATATTTTTGCAAAACAAAAGCAAAACATTTCTTGGCTAAAATTGCTGTGAGTTATAATGTAATAATAATCTTTAAAACCTATTTTTTTGAACAGTGTACCCTAAGGAGACAGAAAACAATCCAACCAGCCTGGAAAGAAACCAAATGTAGATACTGTATAAGAATGCAAGATTGCTATCTATTGCATCTGACCTCAGATCATTTTGGTGGAGTTTTATACCAGTGGGCTATTTGTTGTTGTTGTTCAGTCGCACAGTCGATTCCGACTCTTTGCGACCCCATGGACCATTGCTCTCCAGGCACCTCTGTCCTCCACCATCCTCCTTAGTCCACACAGCCCCGTGCCCATTGTGTCTACAATACCATCTAGCCATCTCATCTTTGGCCGTCCCCTTCTTCTTTTGCCCTCCACCTTCCACAGCATCAAGGCCTTCTCAAGTGAATCCTCTCTTCTCATTTGATGTCCAAAATACTTCAACTTCATCTTTGCTATTTGTCCTTCTAAGGAGCACTCAGGGCTAATCTATACCTATAAAATGGTGTGTTAACCGTTGGAATGTGACAAAGGATGTTGCACCAGGCCCCACTAGCCCCGTCCAAGCCTCCGTTCACTCGCCTGAACGGGGTTCGCAGGTAACTGTCGGGTTGAAATTTTTGACCCAGGGGCAGGAGCCCCCCAGTCACAAACAAAAAAAGGGAACTTCAATTCCCAAAGTTCCTTTCACCGCACCGCGCCAGAGCCAATCAGGCTGAGCGGCGCGGCAAAAGGAACATTCAGAAACAAAAAAAGCCGCAAAAGAAAAACCGCCGCAAAAAGAAAGCACGCGCAGCCAAAACTACAAGCCCCAGCTGAGGCGGCCGGCGCACAAAAAATAAAAGTTAAAAAAAAGCCCGCCGCCGCTGCCATTCTACCCCACAGGCAAGCCAGCATGGCCCGTGGGGGGAAAAACCTCCCCACCGCCACGGCCCTTCCGTTCGAAGGGCCAGCCGGCGTGCAAAAAACAGGAGTAAAAAAAAGTAAACCCCCGGCCGCCGCCGCTGCCCTTCCGTTTGAAGGGCCAGCCGGCGCGCCAAAAATAAAAGCAACCCACCCACCCACCCCCGCAACTGCCCTTCTTCCCAACAGGCCAGCCAGTATGGCCCACGGAAAAAAAAGAAACAACTTTCTGCCATTAGGGTGGTATCATCTGCATATCTCAAATTGTTGATGTTTCTCCCAGCAATTTTGATCCCATATTGTGATTTCTCCATCCCTGCATTGCGCATTATGTGCCCTGTGTATAAGTTGAATAAGCAGGGTGACAGAATGCAGCCTTGTCTTGCTCCTTTTCCTATTCCAAACCACTCCGTCATTCCATACTCTGTCCTAACTGTTGCTTCTTGACTCATGTACAGATTTCTCATGAGACATATGAGGTGTTCTGGTATTCCCATCTCTTTAATTACTTGCCACATTTTGTTGTGGTCCACACAATCAAAGGCCTTGGTGTAGTCAATGAAACAGAAGTAAGCTTGTTTCTGGTATTCCTTTGTTTTCTCCATGATCCAACGTATGTTGGCAATGTGATCTCTGGTCCCCCTGCCTCTTCTGAATCCAGCCTGCACCTCTGGTAGTTCTCTTTCTACATGCTGCTGCAGTCTATCCTGTATTATCTTGAGCATCACTTTGCTAGCTTGTGGGATGAGCAGAATTGTTTGATAATTTGAACATTCTTTGGCATTGCCCTTTTTTGGGATTGGGACGTATACTGATCTTTTCCAATCCTGTGGCCACTGTTTCGTTTTCCAAATCTGCTGGCATATAGCATGTAGTAGCTTGATTCCATCATCTTTTAGGGCTTTGAAGAATTCAACTGGGATACCATCATCTCTACTGGCTTTGTTATTTGCCGTGCTTTTTAGGGCCTTTCTGACTTCACTCTCTGGGATGTCTGGTTCAAGTCCAATTTCCCCCTCATTGTTATTATCCGGGGTGTTGAGGTCTTTTTTGTAAAGTTCCTCTGTGTACTCTTTCCATCTTTTCTTTATCTCTTCTGCATCCGCTAACTCTTTGCCATCTTTGTCTTTTATCGTGGTCATTTTTGCTTTGAATGTTCCCTTGACTTCCCCAATTTTTCTAAAGAGATCTCTAGTCCTGCCTCTTGTGTTGTTTTCCTCTATTTCTTTGCACTGTTCATTTAGGTAGGTTTCCTTATCTCTCCTTGCTTTTCTTTGAAATTCTTTATTTAAGTGATTGCATTTTTTCCTTTCTCCTTTGCCTTTTGCGTTTCTTCTTTCCTCTGCTATTTTAAGAGCCTCATCTGACAACCACTTTGCTTTCTTGCGCTTCTTTTCTTTTGGTATAGTTTTCCTTGCTGCCTCCTGCATAATGTCTCTCATCTCTGTCCATAATTCTTCTGGTACTCTGTCTATCTGGTCCAGACCATTGAATCTGTTTCTCACCTCCACCGTGTAGTCCTTGGGTATGTTGTCTAGATCATAGCTATCCGGCCTATTAGTTTTCCCTATTTTCTTCAGTCTGAGCCTGAATTTTGCAATCAGTAGATTGTGATCTGAGCCACAGTCTGCTCCAGGTCTTGTTTTTGCTGACTGTATGGAGGTTCTCCATCTATGGATGCAGAGTATGTAGTCAATTTGGTTTCGATGTTGGCCATCTGGTGATGTCCATGTATAGAGTCTCCTCTTGTGTTGCTGGAAAAGGGTGTTTGCTATGACTAGTGTGTTATCTTGGCAGAACTCTATCAGTCTTTGCCCTGCTTCGTTTTGTGTTCCAAGACCAAACTTGCCTGTTATTCCGTCCATTTTTTGATTTCCTACTTTTGCATTCCAGTCTCCTAAGATAATGTGGACATCGTTTCTTGGTGTCTGTTCTATAGATGTTGTAGGTCCTCATAGAACTGGTCTACTGTGGCTTGATCTGCACTAGTAGTTGGTGAATATATTTGGATTACAGTGATATTAAATGGTTTGCCTTGTAGTCTGACTGACATCATTCTATCATTTTTGAGATTGTATCCCATTACTGCTTTTCTCACTCTTTTAGTTACAATCATGGCCACTCCATTTCTTCTGAGGTTTTCTTGTCAACAGTAGTAGATATAATGGTTTCCAGAGCTGAATTTGCCCATACCTGTCCATTTTAGCTCACTGATTCTCAAGATGTCAATACTTATTCTTTCCATTTCCTTTTTTACCACTTCCAGCTTTCCTTGGTTCATAGATCTTACATTCCATGTCCCTATGCAATATTGTTCCTTACAACACTGTATTTCTCCTCCCCCTTTCCTGCCCATCCCTTTCTGTCCATCTAATGTGCTGAGCATCCTTCCTGTTTCCTCTGATTTGTCCCTTTGTTTTGCCTTTGCTTTGGTCAATAGGGTTCTCTTGGCAAACTCCCTGGCGTGCTTTGCCGGTTTCTACGCCATTTCCCCCCCCCCCATCATACATATTATCACAGTTTAAAACAAGGTAACATCATGCATATTATCACAGTTTAGAACACAGTATCAGTTTAGAACTGACGTCAGTCAGTTCTAAACTGACACAGTGACACAGTCACTATGTCAGTTGCTATAAGTCATCTATGTTAAGTCAACTATATTATTTCAGTTTGATTACTGATCCCTTGCATGCATGCAGCAGCTCTCACCTCCCTTCGGCCGCGAGGAGTTGGTCAAAGGCGCCTACTCGGGCCTCGCTGTGATGGTGGCTGCAGATAGTGTCTCCTGGAGGTGGTCGAGGGTCTCCTCTGTCTGCAGTGTCTGTGTCTGCAGTGTCAGCGCGGCCCTTCCTCTTTGCCCTCTGGGGCGGGGCTACTCTAGGAGGACTCCCCTGGGCCTCTGGATGGTAACTGGACAGTTGGGGCCTGTGTCCTTCTCTCCCTTTTTCTTCCCTGCACCCAGGTTTTAAGATGGGGTGGGGGAGGGGCCGATTCTTCACTCACCTCCCCCCAAGGTCTCTGGATGGTAACTGGTCAGTTGAGGCCTAGGTCTTTCTCTATTTGACATCATCTGAATTCAAGATCTTTCAGAAGTTCTTGTGAGTGATAAGTGCATGTCTCTTGCCTGCTGTGTAGATTGGCTGATGCACAGCTAGTTACATTTTAAAACATGAATTATGCTGAAGCCTGACAAGTACATTCTGAACACTTCCAAATAAAGGGGTCCCTGCCCTGTCAACACAGTCATGTGGATGAAGTAACAAATGAATTGCCATTACCAAATCAAGTATTGCTTCCTAGGGGTAATTGCCATTAGGATTCTCATGGTTAGAATCAGTGGTGGGCTCCAAAAAGTTTTACTACCACACTGTGAGTGTGGTATGGTGGGTGTGGCCAGGGGAAAAGCCCTGCATTGCACCAGAATTAGCACTACTTTATGTCAAAACTTGGATGGGCAGGGCCATCCAGAATTTCTGCTCATACCTGTCAACCCGCGGCTCCGGAAAAACAGGACCTGCACACATCGCTTGTGTGCAGGTTGCTTTCCGCGCATGCATGGAAGGGTTTTACCCCTTCCACGCATGTGCGGAAGTGCTATGCCGCTTGCACAGCCCCTATGCAAGTGGCGTAGCGCTTCCGCACATGTGTGCAAGGGGTAAAACCCTTCCACGCATGCATGGAAAGTGCTACACCACTTGCGTAGGGGCTGTGCAAGTGGCATAGCGCTTCTGTGCATGCGCGGAAAGCGTTCCCCCCCTCTGTCAAATTACGGGGTTTTGGCAGCGTGGGGCAGGTTATGACGTCAATAGACGTCAAATTACGTGGTTTTCCCGGCCAAACCGGGATGGTTGACAGGTATGTTTTTGCTACCAGTTCTGGCGAACTACTGCAAACCTGCTGATGCCCATCACTGGTTAGAATCAAAGTAGACATTAAGGATGGTTGCAGGAATTCATATTTCCTCAGATAAGTCTATTTCACCTTGTATAACAAGTCTTCCCCAGTGGTAAATGTCTCAGCAATCAGACTTTCAAATTTAGCCTGTCTTTATCTTCCAGTAACCAATCAGAAAACAAAGCATGCTAAAAGCAAGGTGTCCATTTCAAAAAAATTCCGACTATGACTAATATATCTATCACCCATTGAAAATACTTATTTTCAAAACACGTGTTAAATTTTGTGAGGAATCTCTTTGCTCAAAGACCTTTACAGGTGCACCCCCCAAAGAAAGACTCAGACACCGGTATATGGATATGCGGTATATGCCGCCCTGAGTCGGGTTCTGCCTGAGTGGGTGGCATATATAAATATGACTTTTAAATTAAATTAAATTAAAATAAAGGCATTGGGCCACTTTTATTGAATAATGCCCTAGTCCGAATTATAACTTTCAATTGGTGTAATCATCCAATTGCAATTCTTTAAGGCAAGCAGGCCACAGTAACACTGGTAAGGTTCCTCCCAAAATGCCAATGGCAATTGGCTACATGTAACTATTTGTATCAATTTGTTTGTTGACACAAACAAATTGTTGACCAGAGTCAATAAACTATCTACTGACCCCACCCTATGACGTGTATCCGTTAAATATCAAGGTGATGCAGGCTGTGAAGCTCCTGACATCACCCCTTGCCTGGTTCGCCCTTGACCGGCCAAACCTATTTCCCCTGTACCTGTCTACGTGTTGGCCAGTCAATTGCGAACCTGCCGGATACCTATGGGTCATAAATCTTTACTTTACCAGTGCTACCCACCACACGGGGAGGCGTCCATGATGACTCACCGCCCCCCCCCCAGACCGTCAGCTCGGTCACCAGGCCTGCTTGCATATCCTCAAGAAAGAGGTTCATACCTCTGGCTGACAAGTGGACCCCATCTCCTGCATAGAGATCGTAATCCTGCAAGCCTTTCCTAGGATGCCGAACGGCTGTCCCCAAGCCCTTGTCTGCAAGGAACCGGGCAACAGCCCTGTTCACAGACCGGCGAGCGTGGTCAAGGGCACAGAGGTCAATGCCTCCCCTGTAAGTCTGTCGCGGCACAATGTCCGAACATAGCAGCAGCGTGGACGGCCATACATAATGTAGATAGGCTAGGTCACTGCAAATCGTGAATTTTAAAGAGAGGCCAGTGACCTGTGCGAGATCATTGCCACCGAGGTGCAGGACAAGGACATCAGGCGGTCCAGCATCCCTGATGGAAAACAGGAATGGCAACAGTTCCCGCCATCTCATGCCGCGCTTACCATACCATCGCATACGTGCAGCTGCACGTAGCCCGAGATGGGGTCCCCACTCTGTCGCCGCAGCATACTGCGCTGCCCAGTGCATGTAACTGTGGCCCACCAGCCATACTGCCACCGGTGTGCATGGACACACAGGGTCTGTAAAAGAAGAAAAAGGAACAATGACATAACTGGTACTCATGCATGGAGGGGGCGTACATATAATGCAAAGCGCATGGATCCCCATCTGCCCATCTGGCGTATATCAGCCTCAGAGTACCCCAAACGCAGCCGCAGTGGACGCAGCACCTATCCTAAATGAATGGGTGCCGTAACGAGCCCCAGGGAGGCCAACACTGTGAAGTGCCGTACCGGTCACCTTCCAAAACTGGAATTTACTAAGGGGAGACCCATCCTGGTGGCAGAAAAACGGGCCAGGGTGCGTACCACGCACTGCCAAAAACTCATGTAGGGACCAACCAGACAGACGCCTTCAATGGAACATCGTAGCAGTCTGACTCCGCTGCCTACGCCGTGCTGATCAACCTTTGAGGACCGTATCCTCAACTGAGCCCACTCGTGTGTAACATAGACATCGTCGAGTTCCAGTGCCCTACGAGACGCATCCGCCTTAGACAATGGTACCAACTCACTGATGCGGAGTGCTCCAAAGAAGGCTACGGTGGTAGCTGCATGAAAAAGAGCCACCTCGTACCTATCATAACATAAGTTATGCCAGCCTCGTGCAAGGTGGGTAAGAACATCTGGTGAAATCGGGTGACGTGTGTCCGGGCGGCGGCCACATTCACGTGTCCACCCTTCCAAAACATGACGTATGCGGAAGTCATTCACGCAGTCAGCAAAGCCCCGTGCCTTGGCCATAAATGCCAGTGCCGAAAGCCTAGAGGCTATAGTACGGGGAGCCAACCCCTGTCCGTGAAGATAAACCATGTATTGTAAAGTCTGGTCTACTGGTATTGGCCACGTTTCAGGTAACTGTAGTTGCCCACAAAAGGCTCTAAATTGTATGAAAGCATGTTGGTACGCCTTACGCATGCGAGGTGCCAAGGACATGCCGATCGCCCGGTTCACCTCTCCTCGCCAAATGTCCAAATCTCGGCCGGGAGTGGAGAGGGAAATTCCTCTGCTTCTGGAGCCAAGGCACGGAACCGGGAAATCTGCAGGCGGGATAAAGCATCGGCAATATCATTATTAATGCCTGCCACATGTCTGGCCCTGAACAGCACATTGAGGTGTATAGTTCTCAAAACAAATTGACGAAACAATGCCATGACCCTAGGGGATTTGGACGTCTGGGCGTTAACAATGTGCACCACTGCCGCATTGTCACACCAAAAATGGACCACTGAATTGGCCCACTTATTGCCCCATAGCATTATTGCCCCCAAAATGGGAAAAAAATCCAGGAAAGTAAGATCGCATAGGCGATCCGTGCCCTGCCATGCGTGAGGCCATCGGCCATATGCCCACTGCCCCTCAAAATAAATCCCATAACCCAGAGAGCCGGAGGCATCCAACTATACTTGAAATTTAGAGCAGACCATAAGGTCTGATCTCCAAAAAGAGACCCCGTTGAAATCCTGGAGGAATGTGAGCCAAACCGAAAGGTCTACCCTTATACCCCTGGTCAGCCGGACCCTGTGGTGGCATTTTAATAGGCCAGCCATGGCGTCACACAGACGCCTGGCAAAAGCTCTGCCCGGTGTCACCACCCTGCAGGCAAAATTGAGGTGGCCGTGAAGGACCTGTAGCTCACGAAGAGACACTTTACGCTTGGCAATCAATGCCAGAATCGCCGTGGAGATCCGAGTCACCTTATCCATGGGAAACCTGGATGCCTGTGCGACAGTGTCAATTTCGATACCTAAAACGGTGAGTGTGGTGGCTGGGCCCTCGGTCTTTTCAGGCGCTAAGGGGACACCCAGTTCCCGCATAAGCGCCTGAAATGTATTAAGGAGACACGTACACGTGTCCGAGCCCTGTTCACCCCTGAACAAAAAGTCATCGAGGTAGTGGGCTACAGACCGGGACCCTGACCTGCGAACAAAGGCCCATTGAAGGAAAGTGCTAAAGCGTTCGAATGCCGAACATGAAATAGAACAGCCAAAAGGCATGGCCTTATCTACGTAGAACCTTCCTCGGAAACGAAAACCCAACTGCTCAAAGTCAGCGGGGTGCACTGGCAGTAATCGGAATGCCGATTTGATATCGCACTTAGCCAGGAGTGCCCCGGGACCACAGGAGCGTACCATCTGTAGGGCCTGATCAAACGACGTATACCTGACCGAGCAAAGGTCATCAGGAATCACATCATTGACTGAGGAACCCACAGGGTAAGATAGATGGTGAATTAAACGAAATTCACCTGGGGTCTTTTTCGGGACTAGCCCCAGAGGAAAGACCTTCAAGTTAGGGAATGGTGGTTCAGTAAAGGGCCCAGCAACTCTCATAGCATTCACTTCCTTAGCTATGCTTTGTGCAGCGACCTCATCATTACCCTTCAGAGAAAGTAAGTTCAGGGCATCCTGTGGTCCCCGTACACCCCTAAATGGTATACGAAAACCAAACTGGAAACCTTCTAACAGGTACCTCGCATCATCCCGTTTAGGATAAGCGAAAAGCCATCGATCCAGCATAGGGATATTAATTGGGGAGGGGGCCTTTTGCGTGGCCAGCACCGTCAGAGGGAGCTCTGACCGCCCCCTGCCCACCCCTACCTCTGCCTCATGACCCACCAGCCCGCGGGCGGTGTGAGGGCCAGAGCAAGAGGGACACTCGTGTCGGAAATGACACTGACGCTTGTTGCACACGCCGCTAGCTGAGAAGCTCCACCACAGCAGGCGGGCTGGAACCCCCTGCCCCGCCAGCTGGCGGGGAACCTAGGTCGCAGCAACCCACTGCACGGCATGGCCGCAATGGTACCTATCACCAGGCGCCGGCCGCGTGGGAGTCATATACAATAGCCACAATTGCTGGCAGGGCTCATCCCACCTCATCTCAGGATGTAGGGCCACTCTCATCCTGAATTCTTCATCGAAAGCCAACCACGATGGGCCAGGAAAATCAACCATTGCCCGATAAATATTGTCGAGGTATTGCACCATCGGAATGGCCAAATCAGGCCGGGCCCTCAGGTATACCGCCATATATATGAGGTATGCCGGCAACCAGTTGGCCCAGGTGCGCGGTGGTTTACGACGACGGGACAACTCCTTGTCCCTGTCATCCTGTCCCTCCCTCTCTTCCTTGGTGGGCTCACGATTCAAGAGGGAGAAAATATCGACATACTCCCCTCGCCAAATCTTTTCCCTCGTGGCCTGTGATAGATGATCACCCAGGGGCAAGGAATAACCAGCCGTCGGCAGAGCCGTCATCGGCACGTTCTGGATGGAGGGTATGCGCAGCTGGCCCTGAATAGCCCCTGCAACACCTGGCATACCCACAAGGGTGGACACCCCTGCCCTAACCGGGGGGCCATTTGGCAACCATGAGTTAACAGGGCAGTGCGGATACAACTGCCCACCCACTGTAACCTGCCTCGGCCATGGCCACTGCACCCCCCCAGTGTGACTGGACTGTGTCGCTGGTGCACTCAATTGAACCGGATACTCACTAGTCGCACCCACATGAGCCGCCCCCACTGGGGGTTCCGGCCCACGGCGGGCATCGGAGCTCGCAACAGGCCTCGAGCTCTGGGGCCACACCTGACTGGTCTCCACTGGCAAATCCGATCGTGTGGGGAGCTGCGAGGCACCAGCTTGGGCTGGCCTGATGGCCTCGAGCAGCTCGACCCTGTTGATGGCTCGCTGGAGAGGCACGGCCGACATGTTGGTCGGGATCGACGAAAGGGCCGTAATTGAAGCGGTGGCTAAGCCCCAATCGGAAGGCGGTGGGGCAATGCCCATTGATGCCTCTAGCACTGAAATGCGTGCGAGAAGCGCATCAACGGTGTCCGAGCCACCTGTATAAGTTGGGCCGACTGGCCAGACGGCCCACTGGACAGTTGCTGAAGGGGAAACCCGAATGGGGAACCCGGGCCCGAATAGGGCCATGCCCAAAATTCCGGCCCATGGGGGGCCGGAAGAATGGTGGGGTGGAAACCCACACCAGGCCCACATGGGCCACCCTGTCCAGGGGCCATGAAAAGGCCCTCCAGGGGCAGGGGTCCCCGAGGGGCCAGCCTGTGCCAGCCCCGCCTGGAAGCTTGTGCCAGGCTGACAGGCAGAAGCCTGGTCAGCGACATTGGCAGCAGTGGGCAAAGCCATCCCACTGCCCTGCTGTGGGGGTGCCGCCCGAGCCCTCCGACCTGATGGCTGCCCCCTAGAGGAAGAGGGGGTAGGCAAAGCCCTCCCCCACAGGCGCGGCTTGGGAGCCGGAGCCTTGCGCTTGGGGGCCATGTCACCCAAGCCAAATATAAACTGCCCCCAAATTGATCCCTGGCCAGGGATCCGAAGCACGATCCTGTGCCCTGAGTACCGCAGTAGCAAAGAGCAAAGGAACTCCGATTGGAAAGCTAAAGGTAAGTGAAGCGCAGAGAAAAACGCGGCGGAGCAAACTTCTCCACTCCGTCGCGTTTTAAAATGGCAGCTTGGCTGCCTCGTGGCCACCCCTTTTATAGAGGAGTGCCCACGCCCCCTAACTACCTGGATATTTGAGTCCAGGTGGGGGGGGCGCAAAGAGCGTGGCGGCCATTTTGGTGCCGCGCTTTCATTATAAAAAAAATCCATCAGGTTTCCAAAGCTCAACAAACTTTAGGCAATTTTAATTTCTTCTTGCTTCTGTACAGCTGCTATTACTTTAAGTGTCTGAGAAAAACCCTGCAGCTGTAGCATTCAACCCGCTGTGGCTTGGTACATGGGGCAACGGACTTGACATGCCTATTTAAATAAGTGCAATTAGCAATTTAACAAACTTAGCATTAGCATCATTGCTTTTTGCATGAAGCAGCCTTCTCATTATTGCTTCCTTCAATTTTTTATTTTCATGTAATTATTTTTGAATATGGACACAAGTTAGCCATAAATACATTAAAAAGCATTCGGTTATTTTAAAGTATCCATTTGCTTTTCTGTATTATTTTAGACTAGTGAAGCTATGGATCAGAAAGTGTCCAATTACATTCCCTGCAGGGGGAAAAAACCAAAGAGATCAGCAGTCTTTTG
This sequence comes from Bradypodion pumilum, assembly GCA_035047305.1. Taxonomy (NCBI): domain Eukaryota; kingdom Metazoa; phylum Chordata; class Lepidosauria; order Squamata; family Chamaeleonidae; genus Bradypodion; species Bradypodion pumilum. The sequence goes on from JAWDJD010000001.1 coordinate 100,060,628, forward strand.
TGCTTTCGCCTAAAGGTATCAAATGCAAAAACAAATTAGGTGTCTAAAATAAAATTAAGGATAATAAAATTGATTTTTATGCCAGACTTGTTTGTACTCAATGACACTGACTGACTGGGCAGGTAATTGTTATAATCGGTTTTAGAATGAGAATTTGGGAAACGAATTAATTTTATTTGTTGTGGGACAGTTAAAAGGGATATTAAAAGTTAAAACACTGGAACACTGGGAGAGCTTAGCGAAACACTGATATCTTAGCTGGTGCAGTGATGGCTTCCTTGTTAATATGTAGTCAAGCGAAAGCGATTAATGAAAAAGGCAGACCAGTTTTGTATCATAATGATTTTTCAGAACAATTGTTTACTAGAATTTTGGACAGTATGCTACTGTTTTTTCCAAATAAATTAGACCCATTGACTCAATGAGATTTACAAAAGTTCCGACCTATCATACAACAATTGGATCAGTGAGTCTATTCTTAGGGGTTGTCCAAACAGATTAGTCTCTGGAGTGATTTAAGGATGGCCTGGTCCATCATTTTTTATGATATCCACATATGTCTGATGTCAGAGGAGTCCCCCCCCCACCCCAAATGTGCTTTTTGAGACCTGGTCAGGGATTCAACCTTTTGCCTGCATGCTCCTATATTTGCTATTCCCAGGGTCTGTGGATGCTGTGAATGGCATATATGAAAGCCTTGTAAATATCCAGTATGCTGAAGGGACCAATGAGCAAAATGCATGTGTGTATTGCCAATCAAAACAGTGCTCGGAACCAAGATTTAGATCAGCAATGCATACAGACATGCAAATAATTTTAACCCATCCCACACCCACAAAGTGATGCATTGCTTCATTTATTATCTCTTTTGTTGTTGTTGTTGTTGTTGTTCAGTCACACAATTGGTTCCAACCTTTTGTGACCTCTAGGAGATGTTAAAATGTATTTCACTTCCTCTGACCATTTGCTGGGAAACTTTCAATTAAGATTCAAAGGTTGCAATGTGGATGGGAGGAGCTCACTGAATGGCACATCACTCATCCTCACCAAATGGGAGTCAACACTTTTCCATCTGATCCACATTTAGCAGGCAGTCTGGACAGGCCCTTAGTTGGGAGTAGCCATTGGATACTGGCCTTTTACATTTTCCCCTTTAAATGAAACAGAAAAGTATGGGTTTCCCCCTTTCTAAGACTATTGTTAAATAGCATACCTAGTGCTTAACTAATAGCCCAGTTGTTCACCAACAACACAGTCAAAGTAGTGGTTTATTCTATGAAGTTAATGATATGATTGACTAGTGTCATGGTAACTTTGGGTCATCTAGTGACTTAGCCAGTATCTTATTTGAACTATTAAAAAGACCCTCCTTCTAGCATTTATTCTGAGCATTTATCAATATCATCTTGATGGAACAGGCTTGCACATCCTCACAGAGCAGGCATCCCAAGTGTAATGTGTCATGCTCCATCCAGTCATATAGGTTGTTCACATAGGAAGCACTAAAGCAACCCTTCACTACACACATCTCTGCCATTACACTCATAGTCTTTATTATGGACTGAAGCCTATGGGCAACTGTTGGATTGGGGCCGTGAAGCGGCCCTTGGGTCCCGGAAGAGACTGGTCAAGTAATGACACGAGACAAGATGGAGCGAAGACCAGTGATTTATTGAGGGAAAATCATCAGTATATATTATGTTCAAGGCTGCGTGTGATAGAATCGTCATCTGACAGAAAATCACATCACCCATTTACCCGGGTTAATTGGGAATCCCTCTTGGGGAAGTTAATTAACTAAGGCAAATACTGACAGGGGAAATCCATTGTTCATGGCTTGCACAAGAGTAAATATGGCCACTATTTGCGCTAGGGCTTGGGCTAATCTGCAAGTGCGGAATTACCTAATTCCTAACTTGAGTTAGATATTCAACTTCCTCCTGCCGAACTGCCTGCCAGGTCAGATATGGGTGAATCAATCTTATGACTATTAATCCGCTCCCCAATTTCTGTTCCCGCAGAGGCCAGTGACCAGGAGCCTTCCTCGACCGGTGTAACCTCTGTCAGGGACAGTTATGCCAATTGTGCTCGTGGATACCACAGGCAACAATGACTAGGGCAAGAATGCCCTGTCTGCAGGATCTAGCCAAGCCTTTTTCACAGTAAATGGAGTTCACAAACTGGGAAGATGCAGGTTTAGTTGTCCTTGTTCTGTAACAGAAAGCAGCTGTGAATAAAGAGACATTGTGAAAAGGGTAAGAGAGGCAGCCAGGGCAGCTAGGGACAATGTTAAGTGATTGTGAAGAGGTAGGTCACAACTGCTGCTCTGAGTAGACCGTCTGTCTTCATCCTAGAGCTCTAGGGGAGCCTCAGAGAACAATTGGCTTCCAGCCCCTGAAAGGCAAGAAGAAGGGTGGGCAAGTGTCCACATAGGGTCATTGGATGAGAGACACTTGTGGCAGGAGAAGGAAATACTGGTGGAAATGAAGGAGGCAGAACAGAAGGACTTGGGGGCTTAAGCAGAAAGAGGAAGGGCATGAGACCCCCTCAGAGAAGTAGAAGAGACTTGGAGAGAGGCAATTGATGCCTGGAACCCCTTGAGTAAAATCTTCCCACCCAGTCCATTTCACTGAGGAAGGGGTCACAGATAAGGGGTCCCTTTGCAGAACTCACCTAAGGGACTGTGGCCACTGGTACAACTGTGGTGAGCTCGTCAACTGACAAGAGCCACAACACCCACCCAGCCGAGTTACAATGCTGACTATGCAAACACCATTTCTTTGGTTCTTCACTTTCCGGTCAAGATTACTTTCTGAGAAAAGCATTTTAACTCATCTGCCAGATCGGGTGGAGAGCCAATCTGAAGGACAAATTAGATTATACTTTTATCAATGTTTTTTCAGAGATGTTGCACCATGTGATAAAATATATCTCTTCATTGTATCACACACTTTTCATTAGATATATATGTAACATGCTTTACGATACAGGGTGTCCCAAAATCACCATACATAGGAAACATTGCATAACAACAGATATCTTGGAATATGTTTGTCATGAGTGGGGGAGAAGACTTTGTGTGTGTGTGGAAAGAGTTGGCTAACACGTAGAGAATATTTCATAAACATTTTGTAAAATTTTGTGATAAATATTTTGTACATAAAGACACATTTAGCTACAATTTCCCTTTTTCTTGAGTATGATGATTTTTGGGATACCCTGTAGATGCTGGAAGATTTACACAGGCTTAAGTCATAAATTCTTATTGTGGAAGTGTAAATGGATTAACCATAGGATATATGCATTCCTTTTAATATTCTTTTTAATACACTGAGGTGCTTAATTCTGGGGAGAACATCCATTACTTGAACCTCAGGTACAGGTACCTCGGTTTGAGGGGGTGATGTGGCCGATAGTCTAAAACATCTGGAGGAAAGCTTACTGGGGAAGGCTGTCTGAAATCCCAACAAAAAAACCCTAATGATTTTTTTGACAAACTCTTCCATTCTGTATATGAGTAGCTGTTTTCATATATCTGCATTTTTTGCAGATGTCAGTGGGCAGGGCATTAGGAGGCATGGCAGTTTAATGAGGCTAGAAGTGTGGTCTTGTTTCCCTTTGTTAGTTGCAGTTTGTTTATTTGCTTCCAGCTAGAATTGAAATAGAAGATGATGGAAACATTAAGTTCTGTATAGATAAATAAATTAATAGGGCATATTGCAAGGGCCATTTAGTGAAGGTGCCATGGCAGTTAACGTCTGTCCATTAGATGTTAATGATTATTCCAGAGCAAAGCTGCCAAGTGTCCTGTATTGGCTGGGAAATTCACGTATATTACCCTCTTTCCCGCCGTCCTCCCATATTTATTAGACTGCAATGCCCTAATGCCACCACTGGAGGGCTGCACAGGATAAACACATACCTGTCAACCGCGGCTCCGGCAAATCCGGGACCTGCGCGGACCGGGTTTGCGCAGGTTGCGTTGTACGCATGCGCGTGGAGGGCTATGCCGCTTGCGTAGCCTTCTACGCACATGGCGTAGCCTTCTGCGCATGCGTGGAAGGGAGCTACGGAAGTGTAGAGCCCTTCCACGCATGCGTGCAACATGACCTGCACAGATGGGCTGCACAGTGCCTCCTTTCCCCCGCTGCCAAAATCCGGGGTTTCGGCAGCACGGAGCGGGAAAGGGCAAAAATCGACGCCGAAAACCGGGAAATCCCGGCCAATCCGGGAAGGTTGACAGGTATGAATAAACATAGCTGTCAAGTTTCACGTTTTGGCCAGGAAATTTCCCTTATTTACAAATCCAAAACTTGACAGGTATGTTCCAGAGGAAGATTGATACTTCAGATAGTTCACTCGGTGTGTGGGAGGCTTGGGCAGCAGTTCAGTCTGATTGGTTTCCTGGTGATCACACAATGTATGAGGAAATGCCCTCCAGCCCTACTGTAATCCGTGGCCAATCTGGACTTTTTTGGCCCAGCTGTAAGGCTTCCACTTTATGGAGCTGGGCTAGAGTGATTCCTCAGTAGATGGAAGGGTCATTTTAATAGTGATCCCCCCAATTTTAAACTATCAATCAGGTGCATGATTTTGTAGCTGTACGATCATACCCTTCCTCTACTCATGCCAGAGTTTTGTTTTGTATTAGTTTTTGTTTGTCTGTTTGTTTGGCAAATCACTGAATAGTCGTGTTTCTTGTTGTTGTTGTTGTTGTTGTTGTTGTTGTTGTTGTTGTTGTTGTTGTTGTTGTTGTTGTTGTTGTTGTTGTTGTTGTTGTTGTGTGCTTTCAAGTCAGAACTGACTTATAGTGACCCTAACAATGTGTTTAAGGTAAGTGAGCTATTTAAGGCAAGGCTTTACCAGTTCCACTCCCTCACTGAGTTTCTACAGCTGACTTGAAGCGAGGCCTTCTGTAGTCCTAGTATATCTCGCTACACACTATACCACACTCGGTATCCTGCTTCATGTACAACTAGGTTGATATTTGAAATAAAGCCCAGAAGCTTTCACTAGATAACTGCATCTGTTTTTATTTTTTATTTTAAAAAAGCAACCCTAACACTATGTGATAGGATAATAGCAGGTGTTGGTTGACACACTTAAAAAGCAAAGAGAAAAACAAAAAGAGGAGGAAATGTGCTTTTTTCAAACCTTTCATCACTACAAAGAACCAATTCTGCCTATTTCTCCCCCCCCCCCCAAATGCTAGGGAACAGATATTGCTGCAATCAAAATAAGCATGTTCAGTATTTTCTCTTTTTAAAAAACAGCTGCAAATATAAATATAAAGTGCATCTTCCAGTGGCTAAATAAATCACTCTCAAAGCATGTAAGAGAAGATGGAAGGATAGATAAAGGAACTGAGCATACTCTAGATAACCAAGTTAATTAACACAATTATTGGCTCTCAGGCATAAGAGAAAGCTGTATAAATGGCCTAGGCACGAGGTGAAAATACTAGCTCACTCACTGATGCATTGTTTTGGAAGCTTGCTTAGTGCTGAGCTAGGGTGCATCCCAACTTGAATCCTAATATCCTCCGAGTACAACTCCATTTATGGAATATTCCTGGAGAGACATAGGGAAAAGATAATGTCTGTTTGTAGGTGGTTCCTGACTAGAACAGTACTCCAAGATTTGTGGCCGTAAGGCATATCCCTTACTCACTCCACAAGCTATTGTGATATTTACATGCTGGATTTCCCCCCCTATAGTCCTCTTGAGTACACCTTCAGACTTCTGAATTCTATCCTGGGAGGTTAGAGAACCTTCTCGAGTAGCATGAGGAGTAATAATCTGGAAAGTGTGACTGAGAAGCAGCCTTTGTCCCTTCTAAGCACCACAAATGTTCTTCAGTCTACTGTAGGGATGCATAAGGCAACCAAGTGCTTAAAGCTTCAAAAAGAATGCATGATATAGTCCAACATGAAATAGATGAGTTGTTACAGCACAGTCCTGAAAAATGTAGTATTTAATTAAGCTGTAATTGATTATTGAATCAGAAGTGATAGAAAATAATGTGGTTGGAAGTATAGATGGTTAAAATATTTTTAGTTCAAGAGAGATAGTTGCAATCCAGGTGGCTGTTAACATATAATGTCAGACACACAGACACACCACTTCCATATTGTTGACACAGAAAATAATGCTTGGCAGTTCTTTAAGTAAAAGTGTAAATAGCAAAGAACTAATGTCTCACTCTGAAAAAGCAACAGCTATAATATCTCAGCAGCTTCCATCTACCTTCCATCGAATTGGTTTGATAGATCCCTCTCTATCTGGCTGGGTATTATTGATTGGCCATGTTTCTTTTTGTTATAGGTCATTCCTTGAATATACAAGTGAAGTGAAGTGAGAGAAACAGCTCAAATTTTTATCGTTGGCATCTTTGGAGACAGATTTCCCCAAATTCATCATTCCTGAGCTCAAATTTCTATGTCCCTGTGGTAAATTGTGTCATGATCTTGACATGCTTAAGGCAGTACTTAGGCTGCATCTTTCTCTCTGTGTGTATGCATTAAACAAACCGTTTAGAAGTTCAGTTAAAATGCGTAGTATCTTAGGATAAGATAAGATAGAATGCTAGTAAAGTAGTTATAAAGTTTAACATGCCTTACAGTTAGAAGGTAGAATTGTGTGTGCTAAGTTAGCTTGCTTAGAATTTAGTTCACTTGTTTAGAATTAAATAAAATGTTTAGTTTATCTGATAGAAATGTATTCTTTAAGCTAGCTGTTTAAGAGTTAAGTAGAAATTTTAGTTAAGTTGATAAAAATATAAATCATTTAGTTACTTACATGTTTAGTTCAGCTGATAGAAATAGAAATCATTTAGTGACTTACATGTATTCAGAAAGGTTGATAATCAGCCTGATGCCTGCTTGAAAACACAGTCTCAGTAACTGCATTCCTCAGACATTCCAGAGGGATGACATCAATGAGATAGAGCCAGAGGTATACTCAGAGTCTCTCTGACCGATAGTAAACTATTTGCAGGGTTCCATGACCCTTAATGACTGCATTCCTTAGAGATTGGTAATCAGCAATGTCCTAAAGGAATTGGCAGGATGAGCCCTGTCAGGGCTTGGACTATTGGACTCTGATTTCCCTGCCTGGAGGCTGGGAACCTTGCCTGCCTGGATGCTGATGGACTAATCGGAAATGCCTTGCCTGGGTCATCTCAACACTTTGCTATTTCACAGACATGTTGGACTTTGCCATTTTTTAGACTGATGGGCATTTCAATACTTTGAAATATTTCATGGACTGATGGATATTTCATGGACTGCTGATACTTTGACATTTCATGGATTGATGGACTGTTGGGTTCTTTGAATATTTCCATGGACTTTGGGGGGTTCTTTTGCTCCTCAGGTTCATGGACATTTATGGACATTTAATGGACTTTGGGTTTTTTAAAATTATCCACCGATTTAAGGGCATTTTAGGGACATTTTTGCCCTTAGAAAAATCTCCATGGACCATTTTCCTTTTTCAGGTATTTCTTTGCTTTAATGGAATATAACTTGGAAAAATAAAGTTCTGTTTTGGTACTTTAACCTGTTGGCTTCTACTTGGGCATAGCACTGGCACATTGCTCTCTGCTTCAACTACACTGCTACTGCTACATCCACGCTACTGTTGAAAAACCACACTTCCTGTGACTGGGTAAGATCAGGGTGCCTGGGTCATTGGGAGAGGCTGGTAGAGGCTGTAAAAGGGAATTGTGGTAGGTTGTATCATATACAGCACTCTGTCACTGCCGGTGCCTCTCAAGACCCCCACGAGCAGTCCTGACAAATTGTTCTTTCTCAATAGAGCTCATGAGTAAAAAGTAAGCCACAGAGATGGAAGGATGGGAACTTCCAGCTTTTAAAAATCTGCCAGTTGTGAACATGGAAAAGGAATTGCAAGATTATACAGCAGGAGTAGGGAACCAAGAGTTGTCCAGATGTCAATGAGCAATTGTTCCTGTCATCCTTTACCATCGCACATAGCATTTGCCACTGTAAGAGAGTACATCTTTTTTTTAATAGCTTTTATTAAGAACTGAAATAATACAAAAACAAATAATGAAAATAATACAAAAATAATACAGTAACAAATCTATACATTATAAAAAATATCTAAAGCAATAAAACAATATAACCCGACCACCTGTGCTCTGTCGGGGAATGTCGGCAGGGGTTTCTTGACCATTTACCTTCAATTCTGTTTCCAAAATTGGATCATGTCAGGGCTTGGGTTAAACTTGTTATCACCTAATAAAGCGAAGTTGACAAAGGGACCCCAAATCTCCCAAAATGGTGTCTTTATTGGTAACCCCTTTTTCTGGTGAACTTGGATAGTTAATTTCTCATTGAGAGCCAATTGCCAAACATCTGCGTACCATCTAACTTTATTAATATTATTTCCACTCTTCCATTCCTTGGCAATTAGCTGTCTGGCAACCATCAATAAAGATAACAATAATTCTTTTTTATTATTTTCCAGATGTAAATCATCCACTTCACCTAGTAATACTATCTTTGGACTTAGCACTATTGTTATGTTTAATATTTTATTCAATTCTTCTTCTATAACATCCCAGAAATTCCTCATTTTATCACACAGCCGCCACATATGAATGTAAGTCCCTTTTCCTTTATTACATCTCCAGCATAAATCAGAGTTTTTATTATTTATTAAATGTAATTTGGCTGGAGTGAGATACCACCTCCAAAGTACTTTACAATTATGTTCTTTTTCCTTTATTGAGAGTGATTTCATACTTCTATGAGTCCATTTCTTTTTCCAGTTCTCATCTTTTATTACGATTCCCAAATCCTCCTCCCAAGTTTTTTTAAGCCAGTGCTGAGTATCTTCACTAGAATTTAGCAACTGATAAATCTTACCCACTAAACCTTTTAAATTCTTTTTACCATTCCTTACTTCAAGAGTCAGATTTTCAAAGGGGGTTGATGCCCGATTTATTGTATTGTTTTCCCTCATCTTTCTATTCCACGCCTCCATCTGTAGTTCTTGCAACCAGTTTAAGCCTAACTCCGCATAAATACTTTTTCTTTGGAAGATGGTATTACAATTATCAATCCAATCCGTGATTAACAGAGCTTTTTTGCGTGTTAAAATTTCTCTTGTACTTATTGTTACCTCTAAAGGGCAATTTTGTTGGTCTAAAATTTCCATTATGGGCGAAGAATTTGGAGATAATATTGGTTTTAATCCTTTCCATATTCTGAATATATTCTTTAAAGAAAAATTACAAAATTGGGGATTAGTTCTTATCTCACCTAAAAATAATTCGCCCTTCCAATTTCTAAACTCTATATAATCTAATTCATACTTTTGCGCATAATTTTGACTTAATAATTTAATAATTCTCTTTAAATTGAAAGCTCTGTAATAGAGTTTAACATTCGGGATATTTAGCCCTCCCAACTTGTTTTTAAAATACCATAAACTTTTATTAATTCTTGGCTTTTTTCCGTTGTTACAGATTTCATTTATCAATTTCTGCCAGATTTTAAGCTCTGTTTCTTTTATTTGTATTGGTAAATTTTCAAATAAAAAGTTTAGTTTTGGCATAATTTTCATCCTGCACAAATTTATCATCCCAAACCATGATATTTTCAATGATTTCCATTGATCCTTAATTTTTTTTTATTTCCTCTTTTAACTTATTAAAGTTGATCTTATACAAATCCTTAACTTCATCTGACACCATTATTCCCAAATATCTCATTCTATCTCTTATTTTAAATTTATATTTCTCCATTACTTTCTTCTTTTCCCCCTCCGATAGATTACAAGTAATAGCTTCTGTTTTATTCCAATTTATTTTTAATCCTGTAACTTGCTCGAATAACTTCAAATGATGTTGAATTTTATTAATATTTAGAAGAGGGTCCTTGACCACTAGCAAGGTGTCATCTGCAAATAGACTAATTTTTTTGTTTTTAACACCTGTCAAACCTTCATCTTGTCGAATACTTCTTGCTAACAACTCCATTGCTAGAATGAAAAGTGATGGGGAGAGCGGGCAGCCTTGTCGGGTACCAGCCTTAATCTCGATTTCTCCACTTAACCTATTATTCATTTTTATTCTTGTCACTGAATCATTATATAATTGATCAATTGCATGTTTAAATTTAGAACCAAACTCTAATCTGCAACATATTTCTTTAATAGTAGACCACTGAATAGAGTCAAATGCTTTGTAGATATCTAGTGCCAAAATACAAACTTTTTCCTTACTCTTTTTAACCAAATCTATAATATTAACTAACCTACTTATCAATCCCTCCATCTGTCTGCCCTTCAAAAAACCAGCTTGATCCTCTCCTATATAAAAGCTTAAAAAGCTGTTAAGTCTATTATTCAATAAAGAGGTGAATATCTTAGCGTCCTGATTTAATAAGGAGATAGGGCGGTAGGCATCAATTTTTTCCCTATCTTTACCTGGTTTTGGGATCAATACCATAATTGAACGACTCCAGGATTTTGGCATATTTCCCCCCTCTAATATATAATTATACAATTTCTTTAATTTGGGAATCATTACATCCTGACATTGTTTATATATTTCCGATGGAAAACCATCTTCACCTGGTGCTTTGTCATTTTTTAAGTTTTTAATCACTATTTCAATTTCTTTATCTTGAATTTCTTGCTCCATATAATCTGAATGTTCTTTTTTTAATTTTATATTTAAATTTTGATCTAAAAAAGTTCCTAAATTTGTCATATTAACCGACTTTTCTTTGTATAAATCCGCAAAGAACTTTTCTGCAATATGGAGTTTCCCCTCTAGTTTATGTACTATGAGACCATCCTCATCTGACAGAGCTTCTATTTGTCTCTTGATCTTCTTATTTTTTGCTCTTTTTGCTAAAGTTTTCATATCCTTACTATTAAATTCAAAGTCATTTCTCTTTAGATATACCAAATCCTTTCTTGCTTTGTCAATTTCTAAACCTATTACCTCTTTTCTTAAAGACTGAAGTTTATTCCAATTCCTCTCATTACCATCCTCTGCATGTCTTCTTTCTAATTCTTTTAATTCTTGATCTCTTTTAACTATTTTCCTATTTAATTCTCTATCAATAATAATTTTTTCCTGAATGCAGTCTCCCCTTAATACCGCTTTCATGGCATCCCATAAAATATGTGGTGCCACTTCACCCGTATCATTGATCTCCCATTTTTCTACCCATTTGTCCATCAATCTTTTCTTTATCACTTCATTATTTAGGAGTTTTGTGTCAAACCTCCATATATTACTTTTTGAAACATCCTTTCCTAAATTAATTTCCAAAGTGATTGGGGTATGATCTGACAACTTAAACGTGCCTATTTTAAATTCTTCCAAATTATGTGAAAGGTTCTCTGATACCATAAAATAATCCAATCTGGAATATGTTCTTGACACTGAGGAGAAGAAGGTAAATCCCTTTTCCTTTCCTTTCATATATCTCCAAGTATCTGTAAGATTTAGCTTCTTCATCCACCTGTCAAGTATATTGAATTGACCTTTCCGATAGTTGGAATAATTGGAAACATCAGTCACAGCTCTTGTTAAATTAAAGTCTCCACCTACTATCAAATTTGGTGATCTTTCTTTTTTTATAATTGGTAAAATCTTATCTAAAAAGAAACCTTGATTTTTGTTTGGAGCATAAATGTTTACCAAGGTATATTCATCATCTTCGATCTTACCCTTAATTAGCTGAAACCTTCCCTCTTTATCACATATATTCTTGGACATTATAAACCCCAGTTTATTCGCTATTATGGTAGCTATACCTCTAGAATTTGAGGTTCCCAAACATTTTTCATATATATCGGTTCCCTTTACATAAAGATTATTTTTGTTTACATTTTTTTGGTGAGTCTCTTGAAGGAATATAACATCTGCTTTCTCTCTGTTCAAAATTACCTCTAGTCTTTTTCTCTTAATTTGATTCCCCAGGCCCTTAACATTGTATGATATAATTTTTAATCTCCTTGACATGAGGGAGTATTGGTCTTATTACCCTCACCGACAGTTCCCCAACATTGAAAGAAAAAAGAAAAATTGTGGAAAAAATTTAAAAAACTACAGAAAAAGTTCTCTTTCATCCATTTTAATTTACTTCTATCAACCTTTGAATTCCATGTGCAAAGAAAAAAACTTAACAATAACAAAAATGAGAAAAAAATTCTCAACCCCCCCACTTTCCTAGTCGGAAAGCAACCTTTGACATCCAAAGTCGGGGGAGGGGGGACGTTAAGCAAAAAAAATGACATTCTGACATACAACCGTTGCATGTTCAATATCTATTTTTACAAACTTAAAAATTAATATATTTTCAATAGACCATTTAATAAAATGAATGACCAAACCATTTAATTACCTCCCTCCGCCCCCAGCATTTCTTCGTCTTCCACCTCATCTTCCTGCTCCTTCATCTTTGGAGTTAGTAACTCCTTTAGAGATTGCCAGTCCTTTGAACCCTTCTGTATAATATTTGCACTTATAAGTATGTCCAACATTTGTGGAGTTTCCCTTAATGCAAAATTTTTCCCTTGATTCATGAATCTTAATTGTTTAGGTGGTCTCCAATTATATTTAATGCCCTTGTCTCTTAATATTTTAGTCACTGGTTTTAAACGTGACCTCCAGACCCGTTTTTCCAATGATATGTCATTGTATACTTCTACTGTTATAGATTCCATTTTTAGGGCTTCTTGACCTAAAGATTTAATTCGATTCATCAATTTTAATTTTAAGCCCAAATTAACAAATTTCACCAGGACATTTCGCACTCCACCTCCATTGGTTTTTTTGGGGCCTAATCTATATATGCTCACTATTTCTTCCGGACCCACATTCTCCCCTAAATTTAATCCATTCAGCCAATTTAAAAATCTCTGTTTTAAATCATCTGGATTACCCTCCGGGATATGTCTAATCACCACATTATTTTTTCTCAATTGATCTTCCAGATAACCCAACCTTTTTTTCCTGATCTGACCACTTGTCCTCTGTGGAATTCACTCTCACCTTCATTTCTTTCATATCATGATGTAATTCCCACACTTCTTTACCAATGGCATTTATCCCTTCTTTCAAATCCTGTATTTCCTTAATCAAATTTGTACATTCAACTTTAGTTGATTTAATTACTTTTGAAATAGTGTCTTTAATCTCCATTTGAAATCTTTTATTATCTAACAATCTTTGTTCTTCCATATCTTGAAGCTTTGTTTGTAGTGCCTGCTCCAACTTATCAAATCTAGACTCTAAGTTTCCCTTTAAATCTTTAATATTGGAAGTTGAAGTCTTATCCATCTCTGTCCCCTCCTCTGCATCTGAATCCTTATTTTGGACAGATGGTAAATCCATTAGAGTAACCTGTGTTTTTAAAGTTCCTGCCCTGCTCATTCCTTCTAACCCCTCACCCCCACCCTCCTGTTGCTTTTCCTGAATCCCTTGTTGCAATTGTTTACTCCTTCTTTCTCCCACTTTCTTTTTTAATTGTTCCAAATCAAAAATCTCATCAAGTTCTTCCCTCAATGATCTTCTTCTGCTTTCTTCTTGCTCCCTTCTTATTAATCTTTTATCTCTCACCCAAAATGGATCCTGATTTGGTGCTTTTACCCTCTTACTCATTAAACAATCTTCAACCACTCTTATATAGAAGGAAAAAGAGAGAGAAAATCAGCATAAATAGGTAACAATGTCAACACCAATAATGCTTAATAGTATATGTCAGAATACAGCAGATAAGGGGTTAAGAGAAGGGGGAGGGAATGCAAATATAACCCAGAGTGTAGGAAGACCATTAATATGGGTTGTCTAGAAAGTACACAAAATATATAAACAGGAGTTTATGTCCCTTTTTCAACTTATTTTCCTTTCCTTCTTTCACTTTAAGTGCTATATAGAAATGGGGGGGAAATGCCAAAGTACAGTTTGTCGTCTGCTCCAATAGCACTCAGTAACCTTGTAACTCCAGCGAAGGAATGCAGGGGAGGGAGGCTGCAGTCCAGTCACCACTTTGATAACAGAGGCTGCCGAAGGCTGTTCAAAGTATAATGAAACAAACTTTCTCACTTGATGTTGCAGAGTCTTGTAGTTCCCTGTCTCTTCGCAGCTGCCAGCTCCAATTTTAAGATGAGTTTATAACAAAAATAACATCCAATATCACCATAGTAACCAAAGTTTTGCCCAAACTGTAGCTTTGTTGTGATTTCAATGCATCGGAGGTTGCTGACTCAAACCAGGCAAGAACCGCCCCTGGAACTTTCCTCTCCCCTTTAAACACACATGTTCAATCTCACTCCTTTTCTGTCACGTTAGAACAAATTAGCTCCAAATAACTCAGTCCATTAACAGTTCTCCCTCGAATCCAGGCACGGGTCGCTCCTCAACTCTCACTCTGTCTCTTCAATCAATCCAGCCAGTTCCCCCGCTATGCAGCCTTGTTTAAACAAAGCTGGCTTAGAAACTTTGCTGACTTGGTCTCTTATTTTTCTGTTCTCAGAGCCGTGACACCTCCAGGATGATATATATAAAAAAGGCTTCCTTCGGTCGGTCGATCCCTGCAGACCACCACTTCAATTAGTCTTCACCACCTCTATTCCCCCCGACAGATTGAATCTATCTGGACTTACCAGATCTCTTTGTGTCTGGGGGGATCCGAGGCTCCGAAGCTCTGTGCGAGCCAACTTCAACCTTGAGGATGGAGGGGGAGGAATCAGTCTCTCCTCTCTAATATCTTCACAACTCCGCCATATTCTGTCAGGATGCCGATGGCTCCTCAAGCCCACTGTTTACAATCCTTCGGAGATCTAAGCAATCTTAAGCCTTTAGCCGCTCCAAGTTTGATCATTCAATAGTAAATTATTTAAAGAAAGGATATTAGATCTTATTTGGTCTGCATGCCCGCATTCACCACTCCTTTTTCCGTTCTTCACGGCTCACCCTTCAGCAAGTAACAGAAAACCTGTCTTCCTACTCCACCATGATGCCTCACCCCCCGTAAGAGAGTACATCTATCTCTGTGTGTACACTAAGATAATTTTCGGCTCTAGGATTCCAGGGAGAAAGATGTATCCCTTCCCTTCTCCCATATCTTGCTGCGAATGCTCATGGAAGTTGACTGCTCAAAAATATTGTTAAATTAAGATAAACCAGTTTATTTTTTAAAAAAGCCACCACACCTTCAGACAACAACTTATATAAATTGAATTTCTATTAACAAACAACCTTAAAAGTATGGAATGTAGGAAACTTGCAAAGTATGAAGTTAAGGCAAGAAATCAAAAGAATATGGAAAGCAGGATCAGTTAATCTCTTCCCCATACTAATTTCAATAACTACAGTAATTCCATAATCTCTCTTTAACAATTCAAAACAATTACCAATAATTGCTTTGCATCCTGAAATTAAAAAAACAACAACCATGATTTTGCAAACATATAATCTCACAATTTTTTAAGACTTAGCTTGTAATTTTTAGGCTTGACCCTTTGTTCTACCCCTCTCTCAAGGATCCACAATGTAGAGTGATGAAGATGATGACCACCACCACCACCACCATCACTGACAACTTAATTTTAACTTAATTTCATCTGGGTAATGGGACTTTTTTCTTTTTAATAAAACCAGTGAAACATATGTATTTGTGTCAAACCAGTATGCCATTGACATCCAAATCATATACAGTATGATCGCTGGGAGAAACATCAATAATCTGAGATATGCAGACGATACCACCCTAATGGCAGAAAGTGAGGAAGACCTAAAGAATCTCTTGATTGGGCTGAAGGAGGAGAGTGCAAAAGCTGGCTTGAGACTCAATATCAAGAAAACCAAGATAATGGCAACAGGCCCCATCAGTTCCTGGAAAATAGATGGGGAAGAAGTAGAAGCAGTGACAGATTTTACTTTCTTAGGATCAAAGATCACTGCAGATGGGGATTGCAGCCATGAAATAAAAAGGCGACTGATTCTTGGGAGACAAGCGATGAGAAACCTGGGGAACATAGTGAAAAGCAGAGATGTCACATTGAAAACAAAAATTAGAATAGTCCCAGTAGTAATGTATGGATGTGAGAGCTGGACAATTAGGAAGGCTGAACGCAGAAGAATAGATGCCTTTGAAATGTGGTGTTGGAGGAGGGTTTTGAGAGTCCCCTGGACAGCGAGGAGAACAAATAGGTCAATCTTAGAAGAAATTAACCCTGACTGCTCATTGGAAGGTCAAATAGTAAAGATGAAGCTAAAATACTTTGGACATCAAATGAGAAGGGAGGATTCACTTGAGAAGGCATTGATATTGGGAAAGGTGGAGGGCAAAAGAAGAAGGGGGAGGCCAAGGATGAGATGGCTAGATGGTATTATAGACACAATGGGCACAGAGCTGGGAGGGTTGAGGGGGATGGTAGAGGACAGAGGCGCCTGGAGGAAAATGGTCCATGGGGTCGCAAAGGGTCGGAGTCGACTGTGCAACTGAACAACAACAAAAAACTCCATATAACAACTTTAATTTGTTCCACAGGGCTAGTCATTGTATGATTTAATTTTTATGTGATGCATGCATCGTACAATGATTATCCCTATTGGATGCATCGTACAGCTATTATACCTATTGGGAAATTCGTACAATGTCAAAAATCGTTGTACGATTTTTCCCATAGAGATGCATTGCATCATATAATGATTTTAGTTGTTATACAGGGCACAATGTTTTTTCCAATCCTCATCGGTGTACGATTTAATTGCTGCAAGAGGCATTCGTTATGTGGGGTTCTACTGTATAAGTACAGACTTTAACTATGGGTGAAGAGCACGTGTCTTTATGTGATTTATTTGAAGTTGAAAAATGTCTAAGTTGCATATCTGGTTGTATGGAAGGAAAAGAGGGCTAGCAGGGTTTTTGTTTATTTGTTTTTTGTCTCCAGGAAAAAAATTATGCATGTTTCAATGATTTGAGTATGATCAGATGCTTGACAGATTGTCCACATCCCTTCTACTATACTAAGTATAATTTGATCTATTTAGTAAAACCTTGCTTCCTGGATATTTGCTGATTGTGATAAGCATGTGAAAGAGAACCATACAGAAAGCTAAGCAATATCCTCCTATTCATGTACTTAGAATGGATGGCATCTAAAAATGACATTTGGAAGATATTACAAACAGATAAAATCAGACCTAGTGTCTGAAGAAACAGTAGCATCTGAACAAGGTCCAGCAGTTGATGCTCATGTATCTATGTGATATGAATCTAACATAGATACAGAGCAGTGAAACACACACACACACACACACACACACACACACACACACAAGCTCAAATCATGTATATACTTTCACTGTTTTCCAAGTTTAAAAGCCTTCAGAATTACTGTGCATGACAGATTCTAGATAAGGCAGCAATAATGTTACTGGAGGTCAAGATCTGCCAATTTGACCCATTACATGCTGTCCAGAAGTAATTGTTTACTGATGGTTTTCTATGTTGAACCATTAAGGAAAGGTATATTTGTCTTCCAAAGTTTGGAACTGCAAAAGCTCTTTTTGTTGAGAGTTGCTTACTTCAGCTTTAGTTCCCTTTCCAGATAAAAGCTGGAAGCAATTTGCTCCATCTGGCCAGAATCTAAGTTGACGGAAGTAGCAGAAATACATGGAATAAGGTAGATTATTTACTCAGAGTAAGAAGAGAAATTCAGACAAGGCATTCATCCAAATAGTTGCTATTCTGATGGGTCATGGTAACTCATTTTAAGTGTTAGAATGAATTAATATATGCAGGGTGTACTGAGTTTATACTGCTAATGTAGCAAGAAGGATATATGAACTCCCTGACATAACCTAGGCTTTCTGACTGATATGGACAATAATTTCCTTTCCTGATAGGCTTGTGTATGCATTGATTGCCCCAGTGTATTGTACCTTTTTTTCTAATCAGAAATGTATATGAAATTATCAGAAATTGAAATTCTTTACAATAGTGCTGATGTTCAATTAGGAATGTAAATGACTTTATAACCTGCAAAGAGATTGATTTTTCATTCTTTATGGCCAACGTTTGTGCTTTGGAAGAGCTGCTTAACATGAAAAGCAATGGTGGAAATTTTAGGTATCAGGGAATACTGTATTGGGGACAGTGGATATATTTGCCTTCTGGACTGCAAAGAAACTTTGTTGCTTCCCTACCAACTTTACATATGCTTTATTTGACCTGGTTTTGTTCCATTTTTTTGTTTCAAATTGGGCGTTTCAACTGAGGGTTCATAGTGCAACTAGACATGCTTTTTTAAAAAAAAACAAAAATCTTATAGACATGGCACTCTAAACTCACGGGACAGTCATACCATTTGAGGCATGTGTGAAAAGAAGAGAAGGACAAAGACCACGAGGCAGATTCAGAGGGAGGTGGAGAGGTAACATCAAAAAAATTTACAAGAACACCAAATAACGTTGGTGGAGGCTGCTAGAAATGCCAGAGCAAGAACCTTGTATTTCCCTCAGCACCTGAAGGGGTAAAAGAGGAAGTAAAGAAGATAAGCAGGAGAAGTCAAAATTTCATTCTGAAGGCGAAGCCTATTTATTTCTCCTGTGTATTTTAGTTGGGTCTAGATCAGAGGTTCTCAACCTTTATAACCCATCGGCTCCCTCAGACAACTGATGTAAACACTGCCATAAAACATGTCCATGGCTGTCGTAAATACATTTATGACAGCCACGAGTACATTTACGGCTGTCGTAAACATGTCCACTTCTGCTTCAGGTGGTGGTGGCAGTGGCGATGTGGGCCACATGAAATGGTGCTGTGGGCCAGGGCCAACCCATGGGCCATAGATTGAGAACCCTGTCAGAGGCGTGGTGCACCACAAATGGGTTCCCCTTTTCTCAGCCCTAGTTAACTTCAGGCCTCGAAGGTGGCAGGCGTGGCTTTAGAGGCTTTGCTACTGCTTCTGGCATTGTGCCAATGGCACGGACCTCTGTGCCCAGTTCTAAACTGGTTCATAGGGATGTCGACGTTGGGGTGTCACAGGTGTGTGGTAGCAATTATAATATCAGATTAATAAAGTCCCGTTATATGCCACCTCCCCTTCTAGATAAAACAACAGAGATGGGTTGGCCTCTGGAGATCCGAAGGGTGTAGTGGGGTTTTACATTCCAGGCGAAACCAGCCTAAACTGGTCTTCGGCTCCCCAGTCTGAGAAACAAAAGTCCTGCCCTTTCGGTTTTGATGCACCCCTTAGGATAAGGCCTGAGAATAGTCCTGTTGTTGACTATTCTGCCCCCTCTTATCTCCTTCTGCTATCTCACTCCCTAATTTCTGGAATAACAATGCTGCTCAAAAAGTTCTTCAATCTAGCAATCTTTCATCGAAGAAAGATCCTAAGCTATACTGGATCTCTAACTGGATACATAAGTAAAAGACAATAATAAGCTTAATAAAAATCAATGGATTGGCAGGCATAGTAGCCCCCATGACATGTAGGGCATAGCTTAGATCTAAGGCATTTCTAAAATAAAAGGGACAGCATTTCCCCTAGCATTGGGGTGGCTGCTGCTGAGGTCCGAAATGTCAGACCTCTTATACTCTTCTGGGTCTGGCACCCCATCATTTGGAATGTAAGCAAGGCTTTGTTTTGGCTAATGATCCTGCTCATTAGGCACTGCAGGTGTCTTATCTCAATGTCCCATCTCTCTGAGATGGCTCTTCTATTTGATAATGATCCAAGTGTCTGTCCTTCGGTAATTGTTTCCAGATGGAACTACTCCCCTTTAGGAAGATGCTGAAGACATGGTTGTGTCAGCAGTTGTGGGGCATGAGTGCCCACACCTCTCAGGCTTGTCTAGCCTGGGAGATGGACTTGCCCTCTCTGGGATTTCTGTTTTAATGTGGGTGGAGAGGGCTGTTTTTTAATGACTATTCGGGGTTTATGTGTTTTAATTGTGGATTTTAGCTGGGGTTCTTTGGGGCAATTTTTTAAACTGTTGATGTTTCAATTGTTTTATATTGTATTTTTATTTCTGTTTTTCCCCTTTCCCTTTTCCTCTTATGTTGTTAGCTGCCCTGAGTGGTGTTCCCACCAGGAGGGTGGGATATAAACAAACAAACAAACAAACAAACAAACAAACAAACAAACAAACAAACAAACAAACAAACATAACAACAACAACAACAACAACAACAACAACAACAACAACAACAACAACAACAATAATAATAATAATAATAATAATAATAATAATAATAATAATAATAATAATAATAATAATAATAATAATAATAATAATAATAATAATAATAATTGGCAAGCTTTGTGTTTCTAATGACTTGCAAATCTGTGGAGTGTGTGCTTTGGAAAGTCAAAATGAAGTTAGAGCAGCTCTGGCTGAGTGTTAGGATACTCAGGTCTAGATTGAGTTAAATCAAACTACAGTGTTACCTAAGTGAATATAAAATAACTTATGTGAAATTTAACTTCACTTTAAGGATTTTCATGACAAACCCCCAGTCTAGATAATAAAAGGTAGCTGAGATCCATACATGATCAGACTAAGTAACTATAATTTTTTGGGTGTCTTGGATATCACTAGCTAAGAGGTGGACAGAAGGATCAGAAGAAAATAATCGTAATAGTTATTCCGTGTATAGTGTATAATATCTTTTGCTGGGATAAACAATTCATCATGAATCCACCATGCTCAAGAGAGCTGCAAGTTCTCTAATGTTATTACTATGACTACTGTTTGATTGAATGCTATCCATATCTTCAGCAGCATCTAGGACAGCATCAAAGCTGAGTATTTGATCTCTCTGTCTCTCCAAACGCTCTCAGTTCAGGAAATATTTTCTTAAGAATCAGATTTTATCTATATTGGAAACATAACTGCTTGTAACAACATACCTTTTGGGATCCTTAAACCTTTGAGACTGATCTCAATATTCTTGAATTATATTGTCTTGATATTTAAAGTCTGTCCCAGCTGTATGTAGCTTGAGGAAGATATCTTCAGTTTTTATAGCCACCACAAGCTCAGTGCTTTTGATATTGTCGAGGCATTATGCAAGCCTCAGTCCATAGCAGCAAAACACGGCAGTCCAAAAGAAATTCTTGACTGACTGGTGATATTTATTCTACAGTATTCCCTATCTTGTACCACCAGCAGCATAGTGATAATACTGGACTACAAATGCATAATGAGCTTCCTTATCCTTGTAGTCATTGACTGCATTGGCTGCAAACAACACATCCTGTAGGACTCAAACTCCTAAAAATGATTCCAAAGTCATACAGGAAGGCTGATACAAAGCAAATACTGTAACTGTATCCTGATTATTAAGTCAAGAGATGGGAGGGAGGGGAAAGGGGAAGGGGGGGAAAGGGGGAAGGGAGGAAGGGAGGAGAAAGGCACGACGCTGCCAATTCAAAAACATGGGGCCATACTTTTAAATTAAGTCTAGGGGGTGTAGTGGAACTGGTGATGAGGGGAAAGGTGTGTGGAGGAAGAAACCCAAAAGCCTGCAGGTGGGATCTGGCCTTCCTTTTCCACTAGTGCCCATGTCTGGTAGGTGGCTGGAGAAGGACTGGGTGGGTGGTGAAGGCACAACTCCAATGTGGGCTCCAGAGCCTGTTCCCAGCGGTGCCGCCTTGGTGAGCTTGGAAAGGGCTCCTTGTTTGTATGGAGGCTCAGACTGCTGGTTTGTTTTGGGTTAGAACGTGCAGCGCAACAATTTTAAAATGTTTCTCTACCATATTCCTCCCTACACTTATACCTGTAGACAGTTCAGGGACAGAGATCATTTATATATATATATATATATATATATATATATATATATATATATATATATATATATATATATATATATATATATATATATATATATATATATATATATATATATATATATATATATATATATATATATATATATATATATATATATATATATATATATATATATATATATATATATATATATATATATATATATATATATAACACAACCCTTTTGACTGCATGTGCACACCAACGAGTATTTTCTGAATAGGAGGTACTCCTCCGGAAACAAACGGGCACTCCTGGGGGTCAAAAATGCCACACATGGGCAAGGGTGGCAGGACGAGCTCATAGAGGTGCTACCTGCCTGTCCCAAACAAACATACAGGCTTGGGGTACACAGATGTACCCCCAAACCCTAAAAAGCAGGGATAACAACTGACCCCCTAAAAGGGGCGGGACTAAAAACTGAAGCCTAAAAAAAGGAGGTGGGACCACCTGTCACTTTTTTGTTTGATTAAAGGGACTCCCTATATTCTTCTGACTGTGACTCCATAAAGAGATTTAAGGAAGGGGAATATTGGGAGGCATTCAGTTGAGCAGGCAAAGACAAACATGCTAGGCTAAATTACCTTAAGAGATCTGAAACATCTAACACACAGTAGTCTCTGAAATCATTGTTAGGTGAAGAGGAAGCATGTGCCCAGCAGATTTGAGATACAGTGGAACCTTGATTAATGTAATTAATGTGTTCTCCAGGACATTTCTTTCAGCAAAAATTACTTTAACTGAATCTCCCATAGGAATGCATTGAAAACCAAAATACTTTAACCAAAATGCAGTTTGCCATAGGAATCCATTGAAAACCAATTAATCCATTGTGAAAAAATTCCACAAACTGAGCCACTATTTTCTATGGATTTCCTTTTGTTATGCAATGTTTATGTTAACTGAGCCATTTGTTAACTGAGGTTTCACTGTATTTATTTTGAAGTGTTCCATTGATGAAGGTTTATTTTTAAAAAGAAGATCCATGGAAACCATGGGTGCACTTATGCCTTCATTGAAGTGAGCAAAAGATGAGGCACTGCTATGGTTCTAGACAAGTAGTATAACAATATAAGTACCTTGACCCCAGTTTTTTTTAGTTTTTTAGTTTTTATCCCCCAAAATTTGAGAGGCAGCAGCTATAACAATAAAGATTTAATAAAACATCATATCGATGTGCCCTGTAATTTATAAATAGTTTTCAAATAAAAGCTTCTTCAAGAAGGTCAGTCTAACACAGGGTTGCCCAAACCACAACCCATGGGCGAGATCTGGTCCACAACGCCAAATCATCCAGCCTGCACCACCCTCACTGCTTTCATAAGTGGAAGTAAAACGCGCCCACGTATGCGCAAAATGCTGCCGTAAATGCACCCATGGTGGTCATAAACACATTTACAACAGCCACAAGTGCATTTACGGCAGCATTTTGTGCATGCGTGGGCACATTTTACTTCTACTTCTGTTGGGAGGAACCATGTAACCGGCCTACTGAACCACATGACTGGTCCACAGCCCAAAACGTTTGGGCACCCTTGGTCTAACAGAATTCCAAGAAAATGATGCTGCTTCTTTTTGTGGTGGCAGTCATCTTGGTGATTTCATGTCAGCTCTGTGCCCTAAGTAAAAGAATGGCACCAAACAGGATTTTCATACCTCATGCTTTCTGAGTAATAAACAACCAAAGAGACAGTGCAATGTAGTGGAAAATTTTACACAGTTTAAGCAATGTTTGTGAGGTAATGTAATCCCTAAACACACATCCCTGGCAGTCTAATCTAAAGAGGTGATGTGCACTATGGTAATTGTAAAGGTGACTTGCCTTATTAATTTTTGGTAACAGTTTTTTAGTAAGCTCATTAGGCTGCTATTGACTTGCAATGTCAGCTGGGGGAGAAATTCTCAGGGTGAGAATGACTTTGTATATTTGGATGTATCACACGTCCCAAGCTGTTCAGGTGCTATCAAGGCCGACTTGGCTAGTCAGTTAAGTCCTTAGCTCAATCAGTCTGATACAAAGAATACTTTAATGGCAGTATTTATTTCTTCTTCCATGTCTAGGTCAGATGTGAAACTGCCAAAATGAAGGCTCCTTTTGGTGAGTTTATTCTGCAGTTCCTTCCATCCAACCTAGCGTGAAAAAGATTAGCCGGCAATACAAGGTTACTATTACTAGGGTACACCCGAGTGTGGTTCAAAATTACCACAATCTTTGAGGAGGCTCTTTCTGTGTACCCCAAAGTATTCATTACTCAGATTGAAAAAATATAAATCTGTATCATGTTAATATGTGGCACAAGGTGGCTCATACACATTCCAGTTTTCTTTCCAAGCCGTTTTTATTCAGGACTTTTTATTAAGAACGTTTTGTCAATGTACATGGAGTCAGCTACAATATGTTGGCTGCGAATAAGCATGCATTTGTCCCTCTTCATGTGGCCTCACTTTGGCTATTGTGAGCCAAATCTCAGAATCTGCAGACATAAACATTAAAGCTGTCAATGTGCAATTTGGAACATATGGTTTAATTGCATAGCTGCTACATACTTAACCAAATGATTACATGCACGAGTAGGACTGAGGGTGGGGGCAACAGGGACATCAGCTGGACAGTGCTTTAGAGAGTTATTAAGCAATAGAGAATTAAGCTCATTTTCTTGCTCAAAATGAATAATAATTTAATCAAATACATGAAGAAAATGTGGTACAAGATTGCACATGCTTCAAAATAAGACTGGCAGTACTAGGCGAATGTGGGAAGAGGTGACATTTTATATAATGTAAGATTGACAGCATTTTGCTTGTGTTAATTTATTTATAGTGACTATACATCTGTTTCTCAGTTACTGGAAATCTATATTATACATATACATATACATATACATATACATATACATATACATATACATATACATATACATATACATATACATATACATATACATATACATATACATATACATATACATACAAGGGGCTGCAGTGGCTCAGTGGTGAAGAAGCTCGCCTTGTTATCTGGAAGTTCGACAAATTGGCAGTTCGAGACCTGGGTACTGCATGATGGATTGAGTGCCCGTTTCTGTCCCAGCTCTTGGGGACATGAAAGAGTCTCATTCGGGTGTCCCCTAAACAATAAACAACCAAAAAATCCTTTCAACCCAGAATAATTTCTGACATGAAATTATTATTATCAGTCTATGCACTTAACATATTAATAAAGTACTGCAAATTGGCATTGAAGGGAACTCTTCCCCGCTAGCTTTGCACCATGGTGTGTCCGGGATGGAGTGCTGGAGTTCACAAACACACACACACACACACACACACACACACACACACACACACACACACAAGTTCAATAAAGTAATTTTAATGCTGAAGTGGTGTCTTTCAAAGGAAGACACAATTTATGTTTCATTTCCAAGGAAACAGCTGTGTTAATTTGTTGCAGGAAATACAAGTAAGAGCTTTGTGTCATCTTAAAAGATTAACAAGATTTATTTGGCATAAGCTTTTGTGGACCCATTTCTTCAGACAACAAGGATGCAAACTATGCAAAAGATGCCGCAAGACTCTTTGTTGCCTTTATATAATATTGATTATAGAAATCCACTCAGGTTGGGGAAAAATTCTAACTTAATTTACAAAAGGGAACTGCAGTGGCTCAAGTCGCTAAGACGCTGACTGGGAAGCGGAAGGTCAGCAGTTCGATTCCCGAGTACTGCAGGACGGAAATGAGCTCCCGTCTTCATCCCAGCTCCTGCCAACCTAGCAGTTCGAAAGCAAGAAATTGCAAGTAGATAAATAGGGACCACTTCGGTGGGAAGGTAACAGCGTTCCGTGCGCTCTGGTGTCTAGTCATGCCTGCCACATGACCACGGAAACGTCTGCAGAAGCAGACAGCGCTGGCTCTTCGGCTTAGAAACAGAGATGAGCACTGCACCCTAGAGTCGGATACGACTGGCTTTCGAGCAAGGGAAACCTTTACCTTTACCTCGAGATTTATTTTTGTTTGTTTACTGCCTTATTGTCTAAGACCAATCAGAGTAGTTAAACATTCATAATCAAAACCAAAGTACAAAAATATAATCATAAAACCAGTTAAAACACATAAAAATAAGAAGTTACAGCAAGTTGATGTCAGATGGGCCAGTTATACAACATAACCAAACCTAAATAATAAATCAAGAGTGTTGTATTAAGAAAGTGGCAGATTATTAAGAAATGCCTCTCTCTACATTTTTGGAAATTATATTGTGTTTTTCTTGGTAGAATTAGGATATCTGTTGTTATAATAACATTTGCTATCTTTAAATCTTGGGGGGGGGGGTTAGCAGCTACTGTGAGGATACTGTGCAAAGTTGAAAAATATTTTATGCATTATAATTACATTTATATCAAGGTTTTCCTCAAAGAAGCTCAAAATATTGTATGTGGTTCTTCCTCTGCCTTCTTTTTCCTTGCAACAACCTCTTTTCGTAGATCAGGCCAAAAGAATGTGTCTGACCCAAGATCATGCTGAAATAATCGCAGCCAAGTGATTTGAGCTCCTATCTCTTATGTCCTGGTCCAGCTCTCTAGCCTCTACCTATCACACTGACTTGAAAGGCTACCACATTGAACTAGAAGGTACCAACAGCAGGAGTGGCCTGTGAGATCACATGGGGAGCAGAGGGAAGCTTCAGCCCAAATTTTAAAACTGCCTACGAGAGGTTCCTACTCTAAAGCAAGAAGGACTAATCTTCATGAAACAGAGGGTGTGCATTTGTGTGTGTGCTTTGCAGTTCATAGTTTAGGACATTTAGTGTATGAGAACCAAGACAATAGAAACAGCCGAAGGGTTGGCTTAACACATCTTTATTGCATGATGGTCCGGGGGAACATGTGGTAATGGTGGATGAACAGCTCAATATATACTATGACTATACATTTGAAAGTGGCTCCTCGATAGCCCATTGGCTACTGTCTGCATGACGTCATTCCCCGTCATGCCCTTCTTGTCCAGGGGAGGTGGAGGCGGGAATCTTCCCGCGCTGTAGTTGTTTGGGGAATTGGAACCATGTGAGCTGGGTGCTCGCTATGGCCCCCTAGAGGTCACTAGCTCGCGTCCTGATGCAGATGGTTACAGTGTTACAGCTGGTGGTTATTATATCTACTCATTCGAGTGTTACATTACTTAAAGGTATACTATTACTGACACAACATCCCTCCCCCCTAGGATGAGACGAAGTCTTTCATCCAATATGGTTTATTGCAAGCGCGTTTTGGGCGCAAGGCTGGCTGGCTTGTCCCGGGGGCGCTATCGCTTCTGTGCTCCCTGGTCTCTTGTCCTGCAATGGGAGAGGGAGACTCGTTAACGACTTGCCGCGGCTCCGCGGCTTTTGGGGTAGGGGTAAACTCCATTGTGGGAAAACTGGGGGCACTGGGGGCTAACGAAAAACCCCGCTTCTCGCTTGGATGGGTGGGGGACCACTCCGAACCTTCCCCCCCCCCGGTTTTGTAACTCAAACTCAAATTCATCTACTGGGGTATCTGTGGGGGTATCCCTCAGGATATCTATGGGGACAAACCTATTCCCTTCCCCCCCTGGTGGGGGCCCTTCCCCCCTTGGTGGGGACCACTGCCCCCCCTCTCCTCCCCCTTGGGCTGAACGGGTGGGGGAGAACCCTAACGTTGAATCCTGTTCTGCGCTGTCCGTGCTCTGGTTTCCGGCGACCCGGCGACGGAGTTGGGCTGCGTGCCGCCTCCAGAGTAGACCTATGCTGGTCTCTACGCAATACGACATGGGACCTGTCTGCCCAATGACTATGCCCGGAACCCAGGCTGGCCCTGCGCTAGCGTAGTTTCTGCAATGAACCGGGGTGCCTATTTCGAAACTCTTCGTGCCCGCTAACCCGATGTTCCTCCCAGAGTCCTGCACCCTCGTAGGGTCTAGCCTTGTCAGTATCGTAGTCAGGTTTCTGCGCATTAGGAGCTCCGCGGGCAAATATCCTGACGCTAGGGGGGTCACCCTGTATCCCAGCAAAAACTGACACAACTGCAGGTTTAAATCTCCGGGGCCCATGCACCTCAGCGCGTCTTTGGTGGTACGCACGAGGCGTTCTACCTGGCCATTCGTCGCTGGGTGGAAAGGCGCGGAGGTGATGTGCCGGATTGCGTTAATGTCGGTGAATGCCCTGAACTCGGCGGACGTGAAGCAACTAGCGTTATCGCTAATAAGGGTGTCGGGTATACCGAACGTGCTGAACACCCTGCGCAATTGTTTAATTGTTGCGGCTGAGGAGGTGTTCGCAACTGGGATAACCTCCAACCACTTGGAGTAAGCATCCACTATGAGGAGAAAAAGCGACCCTCTGAAAGGGCCCACAAAATCAATGTGCACGCGGGACCACGGCCCCTTTGCCGCATCCCATTCCCTGTGCGGAAGTCGAGTCTCTTCGGGCCGGGAGCTCTGGCAACTCTCGCAAGTGCCCACCATGTGCTCGATATCGGCGTCCAACTGGGGCCACCAGAAATAGCTCCTGGCCAATGCCTTGGAGCGGACAATTCCAAGGTGGCTGACGTGCAGCAGTTTAAGCACCCTAGCTCTCAGGGATTCAGGGATGATTACCCGCTGGCCCCACAGGAGGCACCCCCTCTCCAAAGACAGTTCTAGCTTTTTCCTAAAAAATGGGGTGAACTCCGCCGCCGGGGAGGATGTTGGCCACCCTTTCTGCACCCAAGAACTGACCAGGGCCAACGTCTTGTCCTTGCCTGTCGCCTTGGCGATCTCTGCGGGCACTATGGGGGGTGAATCTAAGACCTCTATCATGAGCACTTGGTGGTCTTGTTCCACCTCACACACGTGGCTGCTAGTGTGGGGGAGGGGTGACCTCGACAGGGCGTCCGCGTGGCTTATGTCCTTTCCAGGGCGATACACCAGCGCATTCTGGTATGCGTTTAAAAAAATGGCCCACCTGAGCATCCTAGGGGACAGGATCTGTGGCGTGGGCTTGTCTGCAGTAAAAATGCCTAGCAGGGGCTTGTGGTCAGTCACAATGGTAAAGGGGCGGCCATAAAGAAAGTCGTGGAACTTTTTTGTCCCAGCAATTATCGCTAACGCCTCCCTGTCTGTCTGTGCGTAGTTTCGCTCTGCCTTAGACAGGGACCTGGAGTAGAATGCCACCGGGGCCTCCCGCCCGTTTTCCAATACGTGGCACAGAACCGCACCCACCCCCACTGGGGATGCATCACATATCAGAACCACCGGTCTCTTGGGGTCAAAATGGGTTAATATGGCATCTGAGGACAAGAGTTGCTTTAGCTCATTGAATGCCCTCTCCTGGCTCTCGCCCCATTTCCACGCCTCGTCCTTTTTTAGTAGCTTATGAAGCGGCTCTGCTACCGATGCCTTCTGAGGCAGAATTGAATGGTAGAAGTTTATGAGCCCCAGGAACGACTGCAATTTGGGCTTGGAGGTGGGGCGAGGGGCATTTTGAACAGTGGCCACCTTTGATTTGGAGGGTTTGATGCCTGCAGGGGTTACCCGGAAACCCAAGAACTCAACCTCTTTTGCGAAGAAGACGCATTTGTCTTTCCGCAGCCTCAACCCCGCCTTTTCGAATACTGTCAGTACTTTGTCTAGCCTCTCAGCCAATTCTGACTCACTCCCCCCCCCCCGTTATCAACACGTCATCAAAGTATGGTAAGACCCCCTCCAGACCCTTTAAGAGGAGTTCCACGAGTGATTGGAAGATGCCTGGCACCGAGTTCACGCCAAACTGTAGGCACGTCACCTGGAATGCCCCCTTATGAGTGACTATCGTTTGCGCAGCAGCTGCAGCTGGGGTTACCGAGAGCTGCTGGTATGCCTGCGCCAGGTCAAGCTTTGCAAAACACTTTCCCCCATGTAACCTGGCCAACAGGTGGCTGACTACCGGCACCGGATACGCATTTGGGAGTATCGCCTTATTAATGGTGCATTTGTAATCAGCGCATATTCGAACCTCCCCGTTGGCCTTCAGCGCTGTTACAATCGGAGTTTCCCACTCCGCGGAATCAACAGGAACAAGGATCCCCTGGCCCACCAGTTTGTCCAGTTCCACCTCTATTTTGTCCTTGAGTGCAAAAGGCACTCTGCACGGTTTGAGTCTTATTGGGCGGACCTACGGGTCCAGGTCGAACGCAACTGGGGGTCCCTTGAATTTTCCGAGTCCCTTCTTGAACACTTCGGGGTGCACGTCACACACCTCCTGTATTGGGTCAGTCCCAATGGCATGCACCCCCCCCAATGAACAAACCCAGGGGCTTAAACCATTGAGTCCTGAGGAGGCAACAACTCCCCCCCTTGAGAACAACCAGGGGAAGTTCCGCGGCACGTTGCTTGTATTGGACCTTGAATTTTCCAACCCCCAACACCGGAATGCTATTTCTCTGCATGTACCGCAGCGTAGACCTCAGTGCTCTGAGCTTGGGCGGCACGTTGGGGGAAATTCCCAAAAACTCCCTCTGGGAAATGATTGAATAAGAGTCTATCTCCATCTTAACAGGGACCCCTTGCACCAGTACCTCAATAAAATAACGGGGGTGTCCTAAGGACACGCTGTCGACTGCGGTGTCGTCATCGCTGTCGTCGGAGATGTGGCCCACGCCGTCCTGCTTCCTCGAGGGCCGGATGCCTTCCTGGGTCCTCGGCGAGCGGTCTGTCGAGCCTTTCTGGTCTCTGCGTCGCCGTCTGCAAACCTTGCCTATGTGCCCTCGGCGCCCACAGTTGTGGCACTCGGCCTTCCGGAACGGGCACTTGATGCGGTCATGGGCCGCCCCGCAGCCATCGCAACGTCGGCCCTCCTTCCGCACCTTCCGGATGTCCTCGTCCTCGCTGCTCTCTGTGGAGGAGTGTGGCGCCCGCCTGGCTGCTTGCACCGAGCCTGCTGCCTTGTCGGGTTGTGGGGGCCTTGCTCTGAACCCCTTAACCCCGGCCCTCGTGGCTTCCGCCGCCTGCGCCTCCTTCACGACCTCTTGCAGCATTGGGGGTGGCTCCTGGTTCATCAGCTTTCGCTGAACCTCCTCGTCCCACAGGCCGCACAGCACGCGGTCCCTGAGGGCGATTTCCAGGTTCTCCCATTTGCATGGGCCGGCGGCCAACCGGAGGGCCACTGCAAAGGCAGCCACGGACTCACCAGGCGCCTGGACTCTCTTCCAGAACGCGTCCCGAGCTGAAAACATCGAAACCGAGGGCTGGAAATGGTCACGCATCGCTTTCAGGAGCTGCTTGACCGGCACTTCGTTCACCTTCGTCGGAGACACCAGGTCCACCAATACCTTCATGGCGGGGAACCCGAGCATTCTGATGAGCATGGCCCTCTTCTTCCCCTCGTCTGAGATGTCGGACACCATCAGTGCGCTTTGGAAGTCCATTTCGAAGAGCTCCCATTCTTCCGGTTTGTTGATGTTGAAACCGGCCTGCGTTGTCTTGATTCCGTGGGGATCCATTATCCCACCTTCGTCGCCAGTTTAGTGTATGAGAACCAAGACAATAGAAACAGCCGAAGGGTTGGCTTAACACATCTCTATTGCATGATGGTCCGGGGGAACATGTGGTAATGGTGGATGAACAGCTCAATATATACTATGACTATACATTTGAAAGTGGCTCCTCGATAGCCCATTGGCTACTGTCTGCGTGACGTCATTCCCCGTCACGCCCTTCTTGTCCAGGTGAGGTGGAGGCGGGAATCTTCCCGCGCTGTAGTTGTTTGGGGAATTGGAACCATGTGAGCTGGGCGCTCGCTATTGCCCCCTAGAGGTCACTAGCTCGCGTCCTGATGCAGAAGGTTACAGTGTTACAGCTGCTGGTTATTATATCTACTCATTCGAGTGTTACATTACTTTAAGGTATACTATTACAGACACAACAGGACAGGAGTTCTCAACCTTTTAAACCCGGGGGCCAGATCATGCTCCCTCAGATAGCTTCAGGGGCCAGATGGTCATTTTGCCCTTCCTCTACCATATGTCACTTCCTGGTGTGGTGGAAGTGGGGAGGGCACATGGAATGGTGCCACCGGCTGCAACCAGCCCACAGGCCACAGGTTGAGAATCCCTCGTTTAGGATAACTCTGAAACAGGTACAAAAGCTTATGCATGTTATATGGTCTTTTCCACACACAAAAAATTGTAGATGATCATCAGAACTATCTGGAGAATTAAAAGACAAAGATATTTTGAAATATTTGTTTCACATATATTATTTGCATAGTTTTACCCAGACCCTCACTTTTTAACCACATGTTGTGAGAGCTGCATTAGATGCCAGTGTGCCTCCAGGTGCAATTCAAGTTGCTGGGTGTTGTGTTCTGATGGTTTTACTGTACACATGGATTGCAATGTATCTGAGTCAATGTAACCTTGCCTATAGCAACAATGTAACCTTCAGCTGTATCAGATAAGCCCTGTAATAGGACGCGAGCTAATGACCACCAGCTGGCAGCAGCGAGCGTCCAAGCTCTCTTGGTCCGAACTCATCAAAGGCAACAGCGCGGGAAGTTTTCCCGCCACTACCTACACCTGGACAAGAAGGGCGTGACCTGCAATGACGTCACGCAGACAGTAGCCAATGGGCTACCATGGCACCACGTTCAAATGTATTACTGCTGTATATAAAGAGCTATCGATCCGCCATTACCTCATGTTCCCTCTGTCCACGATGCAATAAACCTGAGTTAACCCAGCCCGAGGCTGTGTCCCGTGTCTTGGTTTGCATACACCAAATTGGCGACGAAGGTGGGATAATGGATCCCCACGGAACAGCCAGGGCTCAGAGCGGGTTCAACATCACCAAACCGCAGGACTGGGAGCTGCTTGAGATGGACTTCCAGGCGGCACTGGTGGAACTCAGAGTCAAACAAGACGACGAGGAGAGGAAGAGGGCCATCCTCACCAGAATGCTCGGGATGGAAACCAAGCGGACGCTGGTGGGCATAATCGCTCCGAAGAAGGTGAGCGACTTTAAGGCGAGCGAAATCATGAAGCTGCTGCGAGAGCGGTTCTGCCCCTCGAGGGCAATGTTTCCCGCTCGGAGCGCGTTTTGGAGGCGAGTCCAAGCGCCAGACGAGTCGGTTGAGGCATTCGTGGCCGCCATGAGGATAGCCGCCGCCCCCTGTAAATGGGGCGACATCCTGGAGATGATCCTCAGGGACGGCGTGTTATGTGGCCTGAAAGACAAGGAGGTGCAGCGCAGCTTGATGAATAAGGAGCCGCCACCCACGCTGGCCGAAGTCATAGAGGCCGCGGAAGCCGCAGAGTCCACGAATGCCGGAGTGGACGAGATGCATCAGTGGCGTGAGTGGCGTCCTAAAGCCGGCAAGGCGGAAAATTCGGTGCACGGGAAGGCCGGACAGTCGGTGCACGCGACTCGGCGGGCCTCAAAGTCGTCTACGGAAGGCAGCGACGGCGAGGAGGTCCAGAAGGTCCGGAAGGGCGGTCGACGCTGCGAGGGTTGCGGAGCGGCCCACGAGCGCGCGAGATGCCCGTTCAGGAAGGCCGAGTGTTACACCTGCGGCCGTCGGGGGCACATCGCCAAGGCGTGCAGAAAGCGGAAAGAGGGCCGGAGGCAATCACAAGACCGCGCGGCCAGGCCGGACCGTCCAGCAAGGCCCAAAGATGGCGCCCAGACCACGAGGAAGCAGGACGGCGTGGGCCGCGTCTCGGACAGCAGCGAGGACGACGCCTCAGTGTTCAGCGTGTCCGCGGGACAGTCCCATTACTTCGTTGAGGTATTAGTACAAGGGGCCCCTATTAAGATGGAAATTGACTCGGGGTCCTCCTTTTCCATAATTCCCCAGAAAGAGTTCCTGAAAATCGACCCCCACGTGCGGCCAAAGCTTAAAGCGTTGAGGTCCACACTACGGGACGTACAGGGAAACAACATTCCGGTATTGGGGGTTGGGAAGTTTCGGGTCAATTTTAAGAGACATTCTGCGGAACTGCCCCTAGTTGTCCTGAAAGGGGGAAGCTGTAGCCTCCTGGGAACACAGTGGTTTCAGCCCTTAGGGTTGTTCATAGGGGGGGTCCATACCGTGGGGGGAGACCCAATACAAGCGGTTTGCGATGCGCATCCCGCCGTTTTTGAGAAAGGACTCGGAAAGTTCAAGGGACCCCCTGTAGCTTTCGACATAGACCCGGAGGTCCGCCCGATAAGACTCAAACCGCGCAGGGTGCCGTTTGCACTCAAGGACAAGATAGAGGCGGAATTGGACAAACTGGTGGGCCAGGGGATTCTTATTCCTGTTGATTCCGCGGAGTGGGAAACTCCAATTGTAACGGCTCTAAAGGCTAACGGGGAGGTGCGCATTTGCGCAGATTATAAGTGTACAATTAACAAGGCGATCCGCCCTAATGCATACCCGGTGCCAGTGATAAGCCACCTTTTGGCCAGGCTAAATGGGGGAAAGTGTTTCGCTAAGCTCGATTTGGCACAAGCCTATCAGCAACTTCCTGTGACCCCCGCCACGGCCGCGGCACAAACGATAGTTACACATAAGGGAGCGTTCCAGGTGTCGCGGTTACAGTTCGGCGTGAACTCGGCACCCGGTCTTTTTCAATCGCTCGTGGAACGCCTCCTAAAGGGGCTGGAGGGGGTGTTGCCTTATTTTGATGACGTGTTGATAACAGGGGGGAGTGAGGCTGAACTAGCGAAAAGGTTGGACAAGGTACTGACCGTGTTCGAGAAAGCGGGGCTGAGATTGAGGAAGGATAAATGTGTTTTTTTCGAAACAGAGGTCGAGTTCTTAGGGTTCCGAATCACACCCGAGGGGATTAAGCCGTCTAAATCCAAGGTAGCAGCCATTAAAAAGGCCCCTCGCCCCACATCCAAGACCGAGCTGCAATCTTTCCTGGGGCTCCTAAATTTTTACCATACATTCCTCCCGCGGAAGGCGTCCGTGGCCGAACCGCTCCATCGGTTGCTGAAAAAGGAGGAGCCGTGGATGTGGGGTGACGAGCACGAGAGGGCGTTCAAGGAGCTAAAGCAACTCCTAACATCTGAGGCAATCCTGACGCATTTCGACCCCAAACGGCCTGTGGTCCTAGTTTGTGATGCATCCCCGGTGGGGGTGGGGGCGGTGCTTTGCCACGTGTTGGAGGACGGAAGGGAGGCCCCGGTAGCGTTTTACTCAAGGTCCCTGTCCCAAGCGGAGCGAAATTACGCACAAACCGACAGGGAAGCATTAGCAATCGTATCGGGGACCAAAAAATTTCACGATTTTTTGTATGGCCGCCCGTTCAAAATCGTGACCGATCACAAACCGCTGTTAGGGATTTTCACGGCACACAAACCAACGCCGCAGATCCTGTCCCCGAGAATGCTGCGATGGGCTATTTTCCTCAACGCGTACCAACATGAGTTGGAGTACAGGCCCGGAAAGGAGATCAGCCATGCTGATGCGCTTTCGAGATCCCCTTTGCCATTGTCGGACGCCCAAAAGGCGAGAGCAGAAAAGGACCGCCAGGTGTTGCTAATTGAGGTTTTAGACGCTCCCCCAATAGTGCCAGCCGACATTGCTAGGGCGACAGGCAAGGACAGGACACTGGCGAAGGTTTGCTCATGGGTGCAGAAGGGGTGGCCGGGTTCGTCCCCGAGTACGGAGTTCGACCCGTTCTTTAGGAAAAAGCTAGAGTTGTCCCTAGAGAGGGGGTGCCTTCTGTGGGGCCAACGGGTGGTGGTCCCTGCGCCCCTGCGGACGAGGGTGCTCGAACTGCTGCACGTCAGCCACCCGGGCATAGTTCGTTCAAAGGCGCTGGCCCGGAGTTATTTCTGGTGGCCGCAGCTGGACACGGATATTGAGCACATGGTTGGCACTTGCGAGGCTTGCCAGGGGTCCCGCCCTGAGGCGGCCCGTCTTCCACATAGGGAATGGGACACAGCACGGGGACCATGGTCCAGGGTGCACGTAGATTTCGCTGGCCCATTCCGAGGAACCATGTTTCTCCTAGTCGTGGATGCGTTCTCCAAGTGGCTGGAGGTTATCCCGGTAAAAAGCACGTCCTCCGCCACGACAATTAGCCGGCTACGGAGAGTCTTTTCCACGTTCGGTTTACCCGACACTTTAGTCAGCGATAACGCTAGTTGTTTCACCTCCGCTGAGTTCGGGGCATTCATGGAGACAAACGCCATTCGGCATATCACGTCCGCACCGTTTCACCCGGCCACGAATGGCCAAGTGGAACGGTTGGTGCGTACAACAAAGGAGGCGCTGCGGCGCATGGGCCCGGGGGACCTGAATCACCAAGTGTGCCAATTCCTCTTAGCGTATAGGGTGACCCCTTTGGCATCCGGCTACTCGCCGGCAGAGCTCTTGATGCGGCGAAAACTGACCACGCTCCTGTCCAGGCTAGACCCAACGAGAGTCGAGGATAAGGGAAAAAACGTGGGGTTGGCAGTCTCGAAAGGTTTCGCTGCCGGTGACCCTGTTCACTGCAGGAACTATTCCAGCGCAGGGCCAGCCTGGGTACCAGGGACGGTTGTAGAACAGACGGGGCCAGTGTCGTACCGGGTCGAGACGAACACCGGCCTCCTCTGGAGGAGGCACGCAGATCAACTGAGGCACCGAGTGATTGGGCCAGTCAGTGGAGCTCAGCAACAGGATTCAGCGTTAGGGTTCTCCCCCACCCGCTTAACCCAAGGGGGAGACAGCAGTGGACAACAGTCCCAAGCATGGGGGGAAGGAAGCAGAAGCAGCGGCCCCGACTCGTATCCCTTTGATACGCCAGCTCTAGCAGGGGCCGGGGAAGGGGGAGAGGAGTTCGCGACCGCTGCCCCCGATAGTGATTTTGATTTTGATTTGGCGAGCCGGGGGGGTTTTCAGGAGTGTTCCCCCACCCATCCTAGCGAGAAGAGGGGTTTTTCGTTAGCCCCCAGTGCCCCCGGTTCCTCCCTAAGAAAGAGCACACCTCCCAACAGCGCCGCGGAGCCGCGGAAAGTCACTAACGAGTCTCCCTCTCATATTGCAGGACAGGAGACCAGGGGACAAAGAGAAGGTAGCAATCCCAGGGAGAGGCAGCCCGCACCGAGACCCCAGCGTGTTCGAAATAAGCCATCTTGGCTGAGAGACTTTGTCTCATAAGGGGGGGGGAGTGTGTTAAGGTGGGCTCGAGACTTTGTCTCGTCCTAGGGGGGAGGGATGTTGTGTTCTGATGGTTTTACTGTACACATGGATTGCAATGTATCTGAGTCAATGTAACCTTGCCTATAGCAACAATGTAACCTTCAGCTGTATCAGATAAGCCCTGTAATAGGACGCGAGCTAATGACCACCAGCTGGCAGCAGCGAGCGTCCAAGCTCTCTTGGTCCGAACTCATCAAAGGCAACAGCGCGGGAAGTTTTCCCGCCACTACCTACACCTGGACAAGAAGGGCGTGACCTGCAATGACGTCACGCAGACAGTAGCCAATGGGCTACCATGGCACCACGTTCAAATGTATTACTGCTGTATATAAAGAGCTATCGATCCGCCATTACCTCATGTTCCCTCTGTCCACGATGCAATAAACCTGAGTTAACCCAGCCCGAGGCTGTGTCCCGTGTCTTGGTTTGCATACACCAAACTGGGTATTACCTTTAAAGCCCTAGCCTACATGGTAGTGGACTAGGTTACTTAAGAAACCGTATCACCCCAAGGATATCTGCCCATCCCACCAGAGTGGACTGGAGGGGCTCCCTAATGGTATCAATGGCTAGAGAGACTCACCTCTCTA
This sequence comes from Bradypodion pumilum, assembly GCA_035047305.1. Classification (NCBI taxonomy): domain Eukaryota; kingdom Metazoa; phylum Chordata; class Lepidosauria; order Squamata; family Chamaeleonidae; genus Bradypodion; species Bradypodion pumilum. The sequence goes on from JAWDJD010000001.1 coordinate 100,098,202, forward strand.
GCACTAGAAGAAGGGCCTTTTCGGTATCCACTCCAGCCCTGTGGAACCTCCTGTCGACCGAACTATGCCTCCAGTCAGAGTTATTAGCCTTTAGAAAAGGCCTCAAAACTTGGCTGGCCCAGCTAGTATGGGGTGCTGCCTGTTGAGAAGCAACCCACCCATCCTCACCCCACCTGCTGGTTCATATGAATGGCCATCTGGATTTTAATTTTTAACTGTTGTGAATGTGGAAGGGTATTTTAATGGTTTTTAATGCTTTTATGATTTTAATTGTTATTGTGGGAATGCTTTTATATTTTAGTATCCTTATTGGTTAGAGACTGTAAGCCTCCCAGAGTCGCCTCGGCAAGGGGGCAGTGATAAAAGTTGAACAAAATAAATAAATACAATAAAACCCTGACTTACATATGCCTTGAGTTACATAAAATTCAACTTACATAATGATTTTCGCACTAAAACCGTGTCCTGATTTACATAAATGTCCCAATTTACATAACACAATTTCCTATGGGTTTGCTTCGAGTTAAGTAAAAAAAATCATTTTTTCTATAGAGTTGCTTCGATCTACATAAATTTCATTTTCCTGTGGGTTTGCTTCGAGTTAAGTAAAAAATTCATTTTTCCTATGGGTTTGCTTCTAGTTAAGTAAAAAAACTGATTTACATAAAATCCTACAGAACAGACTTTTTATGTAAGTAGTTTTTATTTTTTTTACTGTAAATAAAAATGTTCTACCACTAGAATCTGAGAATGCTAAAGTCCCCATCTCAGACCATTTTTATAGCCAGAGTCCTGAGATGTGTAGACTTCTTAGGTCACTGCTAGAGAGCTCTAATGTACTCCACTGAACATCTTCTTTTTCTTCTTCTGCCATATCTAAATCCAAATATAGGTGATCATCATGGCAATCAGCCATGAAGACTGTCCTGAGAATATAATGCAGTGGCCTTTCATCTTCCTTCCACATCGCAGCATAACACCCATACCACTGATCCAGTTCTGCTAGTCACTTTGTGGTCCTGAGCCCTTTTGGCACACAAAGTCCTCATCAGCCCCAGGCCAGTATTGATGAAGTTGCTGCCCTCCATCAGGATGGATTCAAGTGGGATTTACTCCACTTGAGGACCATCACCCTTCCCTGTGGACTTCAGCACACAAGGCAGTTAGTCCTCAGGGCTGTCAGGTTAGTTAACCGCCGTCTGACACTCGGTGTTGGCAGCGCTGAACTAGAGGAGATAATTCTTAGCACTTCTCCAAACCAAAAATCCATATGATGGAGTTCTGGCAAACTGGTATCAAATTTCTGTAAACATGTTGTGTAGACACAGTCAAACCTATGTGATGTATAGCTCTAGCAAAACAGTACCTTTTCAGACTGGCGTGTTACATAATTAAATGTTTCCTGCAGTTGTTGTTTTTTAAAACCCACCACCCATTCTTCCTCACAGAATGTTAATAGTTGGAAGGAGGTTTCTAAGGTAGCCTTTTCTCATTATGTTATTTTTCTATAAGTGTGAAGGAATTATGGTTACAAACTATAGTCATCCCACTTGTAACGTGTGATTTTGTTGCTTGGCTCTAATTGGTAACTTTGAATATTGTGAAATAAACTCCAGAGCATTCTCTTCTTGTTAACTGAGTAGATTTTTACTAACACATGTTAATGAAATCAGTGACAATGTCTTAAATCTGACTATTTCTTCCTCACAATGATCTTTTCTTTGCATACCAGGCATGTTTTTTTAAAGACTTCTCTGAATTGCTGCCTTGGTCTGCCCATTGTAGTTCTTTTCACATTTTTCTTTTTGTTCTGTCATTCATGGCACAGCTGTGGAAAAGGGAATAATTTTGAAGATTAGTAATAGGATATGGAGCATTTCACCTCTAGGTCACTGGTTTGAATCCACCCTTCTGTCAGCAGTGATTGAAAATCATTGCCATTTGATTGCTTTTCAGTGGCCTATCTGACATGAGCTGGTGGTCCTAGCCTGTATCCTAATGGATGAATGCTCACATCTGTCTTCAACTTGATAATTACCTGGCTAGTTCAGTTTGAGCAAAAACCACAGTACGACTGGTTGAGGCATGATTTTGGGAGTTGACCCACGCATGTCAGGAAAAGTTTGTTTTGTTCAACTTCACACAAAATAATTTCTGGCTAAATCTGGAAGCCCTTAGTTAAGAGTGTAATCATATGGCATGAGTTGGCCATGTGGTTACTATGGCACGTGTCATATGATCATCTGAAAACACACAGAACTCTTGCTATCTTCCACATGATCTTTTTATGAAAACATGTTATCTTGTGCTAGGCGGAAAACAGCTAGGCGGAAAACAGCGAAAACAGCCGGAAAACAGCCAGCATCAACAAGGCGGAAAACATCCAGCTAGGCGGAAAACAGCCAGCATCAACAAGCTACTGTCAAAGTCAATAAGCACATACCAGTATACTTATCGTTGAACACAGTATATTAATCCATCAACCCTTGTTTTCTTTCAGGAGGAATTATTGAAACAACCATTCAGAAGGGTATAACTATAAACTATGGATATGAAATTACACCTAAGTACAACTGTATTCAATATGGTTATTTCAAACTATTGTTCTTGTTTCAGTACCTACTTGTTTCTTGTTTTGGTGTTAACTATATAAAGGAGATACGTGAAATGTAATCCTATTGTTTGATGTAGTAAGTCACAACTATACTAGTGTAGGGATAATAGCAACATTGCATGTGTTAAAACTGGAATATCATTGGGAGTGGGCTTTACAGCCTATCATGAATACTTTTTATGTTTATTGTAACTGGTAAGAGTTCTTCTCCTGTTTCCATTGTTTCATTGATAGTCTTTCTTCTTATGATTTTCCTCCAAGCACAGGATAACATGTTTTCTGGATTTACACCTTGTGGCACAATGGTTAGAGTAGTTCAATCTAAAACATTTTAAAATTTGTGTAAACTGGTTCTGTGAGGAAGAAAAAGGTAAAAAAATCAGCAAGACTTTCTAAACACAGAGCTTGCATGTCTTATAATTTTGAACAAAAAATATATTAGTGAGTGGATCATTGATTCAGGAAGTACTAGCCACTCCACACATGGGGGGGGGATATTTTTCTAGATGTGAATTCTAATGAAAATATTCAAATAACCAATGGTGGATCTATTAATGAAAAGGAATTATAAATAGCATTTTACAATGTGTATTGTCCAGTGTAATCATTATCAATAATCTACGTGATATTTTATATATTACAGATTTTCAATAATGATAATAATAATAATTTTCAATGCAACATGTTAAGTACCTCATGCTCATAGTTTGGTCCATCCATATTGGACCACCCATCCTGTCTGTTAGATTGCTTCCATTGTTTCATAAATAATCCTTCTGCTTTTCCTGACCTTCCTCCAAGCAACAAGCATGGAGACTCTCCATGTGTTGGAGACTCCATTTCACTTTTATTTGTCTACTGATTATTACTTCAAATGACAATTGTAAGTAAAGATACACTTTTTCTACTTTATATGCCACTAAAGTGTTTTTAACATTACAAAATGCTAGTCAATGTTGAGGGCAGGGGTTAATGAGACCTAAGCTAATCTTTCCACATTTCTCTATGCTTCTGGTGGTTTTCCCCCTACTTTGTGCTCTGGTAACTGAAAGGAATAACCACACTTCCCAAGGAGTAAGTCCACTGAATCAGTGGAATTTGGTGTCAGCTTTTTCGTATGTTCCATGGATTCAATGAGCCTACACTAGCAGCAACTTACTGTGCTAAGCAACATGATTTCAGGCATGGAAAAGTATGTTATTGCTGAGGGCTCAGTGAGAATAACATGGTGGTTAATAAGAAAGAGTAGGCAGAGATCACACAAGAAAGAAGGAAGTCATCCCATTTCCTATTTTAAGATTGAGATCTTAAAAAGAATTGCATTCTGCTTTGGAGGAGTGACAGCAACTGATTTTCAATTACTAGGAAGTGACAATAGAACAACAATGTTAGTGCTCCCCAAAACACATTATTTCTTGCTTTGTAAAGGTCCCTATTTATAAAAAGCCGTCAAAGTGGCTTTCACAGATGCTTTTATTTTTAACAACTAAATACATTAGAGACAGAAGGATTCATGAAACATTTCACATGAAAAAATACATTTCTTTTGAAGGTTGTAATAACAGAAAATGCACATCATAGATTAAAAGTAAGATGGAGGGACCTGCATTCTTATGGCTTCATAATCATACAGTAGTGTTTGATTTCACTAGGACAATGTTTGACATTGAGACTATCAGGATAAGAAACAATGTCTTTTTGGAGAAAAGTAGAGTGTAGTAATTAAAGGAGAAGTTAATCAAGTGAATGGATGGTGAAAAGGAGACACAGTTAATATGATACATTGTTTTTATATGTTTATTTTGTTTATATATATATAATTATGTTTATATTATATTAAAAAGTCTATCAAGATAGGATCTGTTAGCAAGGAAAGTCACTGTGGAATTTGAAAAACGTTTCAGTGTATTATTAAAACAGCAGAGAATTTTTTTTAATAACAGAACTGTATTCATGAAAGTCAGATTTATTTTACTTCTCCCAAACTATGCCAAATCCCTTTGCTTCCTTTATGCCCAAGAAACTCACATCAACATCAATCAAATATTCCTTGGGGGGGGGGGCGGTGCTGAAAGGTCCCACAAATCTGATTGCAGCCATTGGTGATTTCGATATTCAGGTGTAGTCTTTGCTATGTAAAGCTTGGAACTCTTTTGGATTTTGAGACACTCGAAGTGTGCAGATATCACTCTGATTAGAACCCTGACCAACATAAAACTATGTCTAAACACAAAATAGAAGTTGCTGCCAGAAATAACATACTGAGGAAACATGCTGAGTCACACTTGCATGCACATACTCACAAACAGCTGGAGCACCTCTCCTTCATAATTCATGCCTGGACAATATGGTTTTTCCAGTTGGGGGGACTTGGGATATCTATCCTAAGGGAAATGTGAAAGATCAGGACAAGAAACCAGTCTTTTTCCCTGGTGGCCCCATATTTGTAAAACGTGACACTGTCCCAGGTCCATCTTTCCTCACATTCTGCAAGCTGCTTATACTCCTATGTATGACACATAGAAGTATAAGATGGCAACCATTATTACCAAAATAGCTCGCCATAGACGACTATATACAGTACTCAATTTTTCAAGTGTATTTTAAGGGGGGGGGGGAGAGTTAAAAATTTTCCTCTTGTGTCTTGACTGTCAGCTAATGATCCTTAATGGCAATGTCAAAAGTTCAGATTGCTCCAGAGATCAGCATACTTCTGTATTGGTAAACTTCTTCAGCACAGTTTTTAACTATTTTACCAATTTGAGAAGTTTTTTTTAAAGGATGAATATTTCAATCACTGCAGCTGTTATTATTTCTAAATTAAAAAAAAAAACAAGTGTGTTGGACCAACCATTCTCCTTCAAGATAAGTAAGATTGATCTTTCAGCTTATTTAGTCTGTTTTAAATATAGGGGCATAAGAAGTCTAATTTCTACTAAAGGTTGTCCTTGCTTGAAAGCCAGTCATCTCTGACTCTAGGCTTCAGTGCTCATCTCTGTTTCTAGCTATAGAACCTGCGCTGTCTGCATTTCTACATAGAGGTAAAACAATTTTACTTTTTTAATAATCATTACTCAAAATTCTTTTGCTCAAACCTCCCCATATTTGGCGCAAAGCAAGAGCAGACTATCTGCTACATCTGTGCTATGTTTGGTCCTGCTCTAAAGTGCAGGTTCAAAGTTACATATATGTTTTTTAAAGTTACATATATATTTCTATTGCCGCCCAACTCGGCAATGACTCTAGGTGGCTAACAACAATTAAAAGCAACATCAAACTAATTAAAAGCTTTTAAAAACCCATTAAAAATCTAAATAATTTACCCACTCACCCAATCCATTAAAAGAGAGAGAGAAATCTTAATTATATAAGCCAGCAGGCGGGGTTCACCCCTCCATTGATGCCCCACACCTGCCCTGTTTTTTGGTTTGGGGTGTCCCCTCTTTAGAATTTTAACTTGTTTCCTTGTATGGTCAGTGAGGTGCTCACTGGCCTATGTACACTGCCCAGAGTCCACCGGATTATGGTGGTATATAAATCTATTAAATAATAAATAAATAAATAAATTGCTATATAGAACATTATTTTGCTCTGTTGCACAATAACATATGTGCACTGACATGCAACTATAATAAAAAGTTAATTTTTCCAAGGTGAGGATCAGTCTGTGCATTCAAATTCTTCATACTAATTCCAGGGGTAAACTTGTTGTAGTGTACCTCACAATGGAAGTTAAAAAAATGTGACAAGGGCATATATCTAGCAATGTTTGGCCCTAATGAAAATGGACAGAGGGTGGATAAAGCAATTAAAAGAGTTTAAATTTAATTATTATGCTTTAAATTAGAATGCACCATGATCCTATCAATCATGCTATCAGACTCTGTAGTTATGGTCCAGTAAGTTCCAAATGGGCCTGTTAGAGAGTAAGCATTTCATTTTCATGCTTATTCCTGTAGACTCTTGACCACTGTGTTTCCAATAAACAAAGGCACATTTTAAAGACAATTTGGAGGAAAGAAACACACTAAAAGAGTGAAGATTGATGATCCTAATAATAAATTACAAAGCAATATTATAGTGCTTACATCTCTTTGTCTGTTGTAGTGTAGTAGCCAGACCACTCATTGATCATCATGCAGCACATTCTGAAGTCTCAGCCAACATGCAGCTTCAGTTATCAGATATATTGGTGGACATATATACAGGTGTGTGTGTGTGTGTGTGTGTGTGTGTGTGTGTGTGTATCCTAATGCCAAAATCAGTAATGTCATGCATTAGTGAGCTCATTGTCTTTCCCATGGGCATTTGATCAACCCTAATGGCATCTGGCAGACTGCCCATCTTAGTCTGTGTGACCATCACAGACACATCAGCTGGCCAGCATTGGCATGCTGCTCTGCCTAAGGTTTTCTGAAGGAAAATAACCCTAAAAGAGAAACATTAAGTGCCTACTTAATGAATTTAAGCACCACAAGATGATCTATGTACTCTACATAAACTTTTTGATACTGTAGATATATTCGGCATTTTTTTATTTATTTATTCAATTTGTATAGCCACCCCAATCAACATGTGACTCATAAAATCCCCAATGTTTATACTATAGAAACCCTTTAAATTCCTAAAAACACTGGAAAACTACCTCTCACCCACACCAATTAAAATTTAGTTAAAAACTATTAAAAGCATGAGTGAGTGAATGAGCCAGTGGGGGTGGGGGTGTTTGCTCCCTCTCCATCTCCCCATACCTGCCCTGCCAGCCAGGTGTTTAGTTCTTTCCTGAAGGGCAGCAGCTCTGTCTGGAGATGCAGTTCAATTGGCAGGAGGTTCCATAGGGCCGGAGCGGATACCAAAAAGGCTATGGTATTTTTTAAAGAGCCTCTCTGGTCCGCTCTAGTAGGATGGGCAGATGTCATTGGGGTGATGTGGTCTCTTAGGTATCCTGGCCCACTAACATGTAGGGCTTTAAAGGTAATAACCAGCACCTTGAATTGCACCCAGAGGCACACTGGCAACCAATGCAGCTCCCATAGCAGGGGTGAGGCACAGGCATAACGCCCGCACCCCATCACTACATGGACAGCTGCATTCTGAACCAGCTGCAGCCTCCAAATGGTCATCAAGGGCCGCCCCATGTAGACCGCATTACAGTGATCCAGTCTGGAGGTGACCAGAGCATGTGTGATGTGTAAGCAAGGAATCCCGGTCCAGGAGCGGGTGTAATTGATGAGTGACACAAAGTTGTGCAAAAGCCCTCCTAGCCACGACTGCCACCTGTTCATCAAGCAGGAGTCGTGAGTCCAGGAGGACCCCCAAATTATGCACTGGGGTCTGGCTGCGGCAAAAAAGCCCCATCCAGCTCCAAAGATGGTAGCTCCTGGGATAACGTGGGGGCCCTAACCCAAAGCCACTCAGTCTTGCCAGGATTCAGTTGTAGCCCATTGTCCCCCATCCAGAACCTGACAGCCTCCAGACACCTGGATAGGTCTCCGACTACATCCACCATACCTTTTCCCATACAAGATGGCATGCAGATAGGCTATGATGTCTAGAATTTGACTATTAAGGGAATGAGAGGAGAGAAAAAGAAGGAGAGCAACAAATTAAATGGGATTTATACAGTCGAAAGTTGGAAGCTTAAAATCAGTGGATATGATTCGTGGCTGAACACATTCTCAAAAGAAGAGCAGTAGCTTACATACTAATAACCAAATGGGAAGGTAGAACTCCTTACAGTTCCACTGCTTTACACAAGTGGGTAGATAAATTTAACTTCCACTGCAAACATAACTTGGTATTTTTCTCATCATCTAGATTACACAAAGCTTAAATAGTCAGCAGCATTAACAAAGAATGACAGAGACCTTGGTGCTTTTTTTAAAAAATCTACCTCCTGTAAGTGGGTTTTTCTTTCTTGAGTTTGCTTTGTACTGAAGAGCAGTTCAGGCAGCAAGAGCTACTTGGGTCAGCAGCTTTCAATGTTAGTGCTAATCATTAACAAAATGAAGAAAAGAAAAGGGAGAAAATAACACAAAAATCCAGCACAGAAGTTCATTTTTTTAAAAAAAAAATGTTTTCTCACCATTTATGAAAGCATCATTGTGAACCAAAGCTGATTTCTAACGTTGATTAGGTGCTGTGTGAGGTTTCTCTGGAAGAGCTCAGATCAGAAGCTAATACTATACTTCAAAAATCCAGCACAGAATTTCATTTTCAGAACATTTTCCAAGCTTTTTGAAAGATGTTTGAACCTCCTTTAAAAGATGCTGATTTCTTAAAGAGAAAACATTTGAAGCTTTGGAAATATATGTGGACACAATCCTTTGTAACAGAATCCTCATGTTTCTTTACCAACACCTCACAATAAGCAGCAAAGTATCAGAGGAGGGACTCTTGCTCCCATTGAATGGGCCCAAACTTACTATATTTTCCAACTTTTAAATCTTTTCCAGTCCTATTAATCTTACAAAGTGGTTTAAATCTTGATAAATTGCTTTCCTGTGTTCTGAACACTAAATTTTTACATACTTGACATGTTTGTTTTTAACTAACAAATGATATTAAATGACACCAGAAACTCTCTCTCTCACTCACTCACACACACACAAACACACACACACACACACACACACACACACACACACACACACACACACACACACACATGTGCAGTGTGTGTTTTGTTTTTGCTGTTATTGTAGTTTCAACAGAATCATAAAATTTTGCACGAAGCTTAACTATGTATTGGGTTTCGAAGTATTTTTTGTTTTTATTTTGTTTGGAAAATGTATATGTATTTTTTTCTTTAGTATTTTGTATTTATTCTTTGAAAATTTAATAAAAATATTTTTAAAATTGCTAGCAATACATCAGATTTGCTGGTTTTGCAATGTGGGTGTATAATGAAGGAAATAATTCAAAATAATTATTCAAATAGCTTTATAAGTAAGGTATTTTGAAAGCTACTGATTAATTTCTTTTTCAGTAGCAAAAAAAGAAAGAAAGAAACCACATTATAGTTTAGATAATGAGAGATAACATCACTTTTTAGTATAAACAAAAGCTGGTTGAAGATCTCTAAAGGATGTTGTAATGGCAAGACTCCTTCACTGAGGTCAGAATAGATGACTTCTAGGGTCCTTCCAATTCTAACATATAATATATGCTCTCTAGGCAGGGCTGCCATCAGGGGAGGGGGGGACCATCAGGACTCCAGTCCTGGGCCCGGAGATGAAGGGGGCCCGGCGGCGTCAGGAAACCACTGATGTGTGCATGTGCAAACAAACCACGCATGCGCAGAAAACCACAGGGGCGTGGTGGTGCCAGGAAACCACTGATATATGCATGTGCAAACAAACCACACATCCACATGAAACCAAAGGGGCATGGTCAAAATGGGGGGGGGGCACGTACCAGGCTCGGAAATTTCTGATGCCGGCCTTGCCTCTAGGGTACCTTCCAAGTCTATTATTTATGATTTTATATATTTGAATAAGTATTCAGAAATATTCATTAAAATGATATCTTGTCATTTCATAAGTTTTTAAATACTGTTGTGGTCCATCCCCCTCTTGGCCTTTTTGTTTACTCATTCCATTTGTTTGTCACTCTGAGACCTGTTACCTGAACTCAGACGCGTCGCATCGTCCCAAGGAGGAAAACTTCGAAGGACCGGCAGGTAATATGGGGACTTGTCCTCAGAGGCAATGTCCGACTGCTAACCAGAGAATTCACTTAATGGAATTCAAGGCCCTGGCCAGGGTATACCAAACACGCATTCACAGCGTTAAGTTAGCGGAACTCTTAGTGTACTTGGGGGGCAATTGTCCACTTTATCCAGAAGCGGGTATGCTTAACCTCCAACTTTGGGACCGGATAGGAGCCTGCATTCAGCAAGCCCCGGGAGCTCCAGATTGCATAATCAGCACATGGAGCAAGTGTAGGAAGCTCTTAGCAGAGGTAGACCCAGTCCGGATAGAGACCCAGAAACCCCCAGCGCAGTCAGAACTATCAACCCCAATGAGTCTCTATCCGTCATTTCAGCTTAAGCAGGGCAGTGTAGGGAGCTTTTCCTCAGTGACAGCTGCAGATGTCACTGAAGGAATTCATGGCATGAGAAGCCCTGGTGCTTCTCTGACAGTTAAAAGTTCCCTGCCAACTAAGAATTTCATTCAGTGCATGGGTGAGGAAGATCCATTCATGGGGAAATTGCCAGCAGTACAATTAGCTAACACCCAGCTGCTGTGTTCAGCCTGTCTGAAGGCAGACACACATTCAGGTAGACAGATTATTGTCTACCTGCCTGCTCAGCGCCCACTGCTCATGGAAATCTGCACGGCCCCTGGCCACGCAGGGCTCCAGAGCAGACCCATTACCACACTCAGGCGCAGAGCAGTGCCAAAACCCAAAGGCGCCTGCTTCCAGTGTGGAAAAATGAGACACCTTAGAAGAGAATGCCAATCTAGACCAGGGAGATCTTCAAAAGGTTGTCCAAATAAGCCTAAAACCAAATGGCCACACTGGCATTGGAGGGCGAGACAGCACCGAGATCTGGGAATCCGGCCCTTCGGCATGCATCTGGCCCAGGCTCGAAAGGAGGCAGCCATCGCCCTGGCTATGCCAGAGGAACCATCCCAGCAATAGTACCCCGAGCTCTCCCAAGGCACAGGCAGAACATACTTGTCTCACCTCGGAGTAGCCCAGAGAAACTCACCCCTAAGTAGAAGCACCCAGATGGTTGTGATAGCCAGCTGTGTATAAGTCATCTCCTCATGTGCAGGATAGAACACTGCAGATCAGGGGAGAAATGTGCGAATGTGTAAATAAATGTGTGTATGCGTGGTGCACCACTGAATGTATGACTGCAAGAACCAGTATGATTGTAAAAGCCTTGTCTCTATGACCACAGTATGATTGCAAGTGTTCCTTGTGTGTAACTGCGTGGTAATGTCACTGTGAAATATCAGGCATTGTGTGTTAAACAGTTTGCACTCTGTTCATGGGCAGGAACCATTTAAAGTTTGAGAAAGCATGGTTAGCAAAACTTCTTTGCCTTGCTTGCTTAGCAGCTTAAGGCACCCAGGGCAATGAAAGCAGGAGGGGGGGGGGGGAATCCTAACCTGCTATAGGGCAAAGTGACCCCACTTCTTCCCTTCAGCCAAAAGGCTTGTCTTTTGGATATGCCAGGGAGAGACCTTTCCTTGTCAAAGGATTAAGCCACTCTTAAAAACCGGTTTTGCAATCCGTGCCACTCAGGCAAACAGATAATTGGAAATGATAAAAACCTTGCATTGAAGAAACCTGCCTGAAAGAGGTGATTTTCTTTTCAGAAGCGCGATCTGAAAACAAAAATCACTTCTATGAGTTTTCCTCACTAAATCATAAACTATGGGGCCCCTCCCTATGTCTGTGTTTCTCAAACCCCTATCTCTGTGTTTTAAGGTGTTTGAATGTCCCTTAGCGTCTTTAAGTCACATATCTCACTAGGAATGAGAGAATTGCATTGTCTTCATTGTTATCATCTTGTAACCTAGGTTCTCAACCTTTTAAAGTCAGGGGCCAAGTTCCAAGGCCTCAGGCAGCTCTGGAGGTCCAGACAGTCATCCTGCCCTTCCTTCGCCACGCAGCCCTTCTTGGCTTGGTGGAGGTAGTGGCAGAGCAATGTGGGCCGCATCTGGCCCACCAATCCACATCTGGCAAACAGGTTGTGAATCGTTCTAATTCTCCTTCATTCTCTTAGGACTTTAATCCGGGTAAAGTAACTCACTCATTGTACCCCTTTCACAGGAAAAAGCACGCAAACATTCTTGCGCTCTGTATATTCAGAAAATGCTTAATCTTTACCTTTTTACAGGAAGAAAATTCCTCTCCAGGCCTTGAAAGTAACCAATTTATTTATTTCTATAGTCTTAAATTGCATCCCTTCACAGGCTCCTGAGTGAATTACTGGTAGGGATTCCTCAACAGGAGGATCCCAGCCAGCTGTCTTAATTATCTGACCTAATCTGATTTCATTGTGATAAGAGTTGTTGCATTCTCATTGTGCTAACTTCTGACTTGTCTTTCCTCCTTTCCTCCTTTCGCCATTGGAACTCCCTACTGGAAATGTTTAACTTGTGTGTCTTTTCTTTTTTGTGTATTGTTTCCTTACAGCTGGCACGTCATAGTTGGCTTGTTTTTAATAAGTCTTAGTCTGTCATTTTAAGTATGGCACCTGGACCACAGCACCCTAAATGAGCAGACACATTTCACAAACTCCAGAGCACAAAGGGAGGAAATAAGATTAGTCCCTGAGCTCCTGAGAATGTACAGAGTGCCACTCATTAGCCAGGGCTGCCTAGGACCATTTTAAGAATACAGTCAGGTCACACTTTCAATCAGACACAGGCATTTTCAGGCCACCCCTTCCTTTTTTTGCTGTTAGTCTAAGCACAGGCAAAAGGCTAAGCCAGCATCTGGTACCCTTATCACAGGAGCACAAGAATAGCTCCAGGAAATGTGCGCACGCACGCCAAGGGTGGAAGTGCGCAGGGGGGCCTTCATGAGAAATTTACCCAGGGGAAGCCTGGCACGTCATGTGCCAAGGTTTGCCATAAGACCCCAGACTCGTCTCGCTTCAAACGCAGACAGTCACCTTGTGTGAATAAATGTCACTGGCTCCACTTCAGGGGGCTAGGACAGTTTTCACTTATGGGGGTCGCACATATTATGTTCTTACTTGGCAAGAGGGACAGGCTTGGTGCACGCTCCTGACTCTTCCGCAAGCAGGCAGAGTTGGCAGCCGTGAACCTCGCCTTGCGCACCTTTGCCAAAGAATGCTTAAACATAATTACTGACAGCCAGTATGTTAGGAATTTGCTTCACAGTCTACCGGGAGCGTACATCACTCCCGCGATAGACAAGAACTTGTTGAGTCTTTTTCTCACAACTCAATTTCATTTGCGGAACCGCACCGAAGCGCTCTATATAGCCCACATCAGAAGCCACCAGGACTTGCCTGGTCCGATTTCTGCGGGCAATAGCAGAGTGGATGCAGCCGCAAAGGAAATTCAGCAACGGTCAGTTTTGGGAGTCTTCACAACTCCAATTCAAAGTCATGCATTCTTTCATCAGAATGCCAAAGCACTTGCAAGGCAGTTCAACCTGCCACTTTCCCAAGCCCAAGGCATAGTCCGTTCCTGTCCACATCGCACAGGGGCGGTAGAGGGGCCCTCGTGGGGGGTCCACCCACAAGGGACAAAGGCCATCCAGGTGTGGCAGATGGACGTCACACATGCCCCACATTTTGGCAGATGGCAGTACATGCACGTTTGCATTGATACTTTCTCACAGCTCATTTGGGCTACAGCACAGAAGGGAGAAACAGCTTCCCATGTGGAGCAGCATCTCCTTTCCTGCTTCGCGGCCATGGGCAAACCACAGCACGTGAAGACCGACAATGCTCCGGCTTATAGCTCCAGGCAGCTGACCATCTTCATGGCCACCTGGGACATTAAGCACACCTTTGGCATTCCATACAATCCACAAGGGCAAGCGATTGTGGAACAGGTCAATCGGACGCTTAAGTCTTACATTGACAAACAAACAAAAAGGGGGGAACCACCAGCCCTCCCCAAAAATCAGGGTCAGGCACAGCATTGTCTGAACAAGGTATTGTTTATGTACAATCACCTTAATGTTTTTTCAGATTGCACTCCACAGGAGAAGCACTTCCGTCGCTCGGAGGCTCTCCCGCGGCCGATGGTGTGTTACAGCTTACAATTTGTTTGATGGACCTAGATTTTCTCAACCCTATCATAGGGGGAGTGGTACATCCCGGTAAGTGATTTACAATATGCCAGTGTTTCTTGATTATAGAGCACACTCTACCCGATAACTGGGAGAACTGAAAGGAGCAAGAAAGTTTGCTTTCAAGTTTTTTCACTTTCGGTAGAAACAGCTGGCTCCTGGGAATGATCTTAGCCTTGTGGAAGTTCTGCAAGATTAATTGCTCAGGATAGCCTTTGTTACGTAAAAATGTACTGATGGTGGCGGAAGCTGAAACAAAATCTTCATTGGTGGAGGAGTTGCGTTTTGCTTGAAGGAAAAGCCCAAATGGAAGATGATTTTTAAAATGATGTGGATGAAAAGAGTCAAAATTCAAGTAAGCATTTCGGTCTGTAGCTTTTCGAAAGAGCCTGATCTGGACTGTATGTTGGGCCGAGAGGTAAGTGCTCACATCCAGGAATGGAATCGAGAATTTATTGTGGTTATAAGTGAACTTCAAATGTTCATTTACACTGTTAATCCATGTTGCAATTAAAGGGGCTAACGTCAAGTCATTGACTATAAAATAAAGATTGTCTATAAAACGTTTATAACAAATAATATGTGAGAAATAAGGATTGGAGTCAGCATTTAAAATAAACTGTTTCTCAAACCAAATCATAAAAATATTGGCCAGACTGGGGGCCACAGAGGACCCCATGGCCACTCCTTTAATTTGGAAATAAATAGTTTTACCAAACCTAAAAAAATTATTATCCAACACTAAATTAAGTAATTCCATCAAAAAGTGTGTGTGGGTATAATTCCGTATCTAAATCACTTCATTAGCCCCTTCACCCAGTCAACCCCTTTGTACATAAAGAACACTACAGATTTCATACAAAGGTAGAAGGCATTCATGTGCCTAAAGAGGGAGGTTTTATCACATTGGATGTCCAAGCCTTATATACAAATATACCCTTGGAGGAATCAAAACTCTGGTTCTTGAACATCTTGACACATGAACTGGAATTAACTGAAAAAACTGGAAAGCAAACTTTCTTGCTCCTTTCAGTTCTCCCCGTTATCGGGTAGTGTGTGCTCTATAATCAAGAAACACTGGCATATTGTAAATCACTTACCGGGATGTACCACTCACCCTATGATAGGGTTGAGAAAATCTAGGTCCATCAAACTAATTGTAAGCTGCTCGGATCATGAATCCCGCATTCCACCAGTCTGCCCGACTACAGTAGGTCATTTTAGATGTGGTGATTGCATCCACTGTTCTCTAGCTTGGCAAACCAAAGTAGTATCCATAGCCAGCAGTAATTACTCTTTAAGATTGGAACAATTTTCTAACTGCAAAAGTTCGGGGTGCATTTATCTTTTGGTTTGCACTTGTGATCTAGGCTATGTGGGGGTTACTGTTCGTCAGGTTAAAACTAGGGTGGGGGAACATAGATCCAAGATACGCATGGGCAATTTATCAGCCCCCCTAGTTAATCATGTTGTGGAAATGAATCACAGTGACCATGACTTTAAGTTTGTTGTGCTGGAAACTCATAAACAGAAGTCCTTCTCGCGAGTAAATATGGAGACCATTCTGAGGCAAAGGGAATGTTACTTTATCTATCGGTTTAACACCTTGTACCCTTCAGGACTTAACATGGAAATTGATTACACTTGTTTCTTGTAATCTCTGTCAGAGCTGCAGCTGTCCGATTTCAGTGAGGCTTTAAATTAGAGTTAGTTTCCCACAAGGTTAACATCCATCGACACTGAATAAAAAGAACAAGAGGTCTGGGATGCGATATAAAAACTTAATATCATAAAAACCACTATCTCAGAACAAGAATACACAGGTAATGAATGTTCAACTATCTATGAGTTTGCATTACTGAGTTATATTATCCTGTGGCAAATCCAAGATCTGTTGTATATAGTGTACATATGTGTGTATATATATGTTATAAGGAAATGAACACTAGTAATTGTTTATTACGTTTGATTTAGATCCCTGATGAAAAAGTTGAAAATTCCTATATCGGATGGAATTTGGATCTGTTCTTTCATGATTTCAGTGAATTAAACTGATTATAATTGCATGAGCCAAGTCAAACGATTTTGTTCTTCTTGCGGATATCTTCCATGTTTGGTCCCTTCATTGTTGGCAATTATGTCTCCTACAGGCATCATCTGGATTCCAGCCCGGTGTGTCAAGCTGCACTTCAAGTCCAATGGCGTGGACCCAGGCAGTTCCTGACCCGATCCCGGAGATGGAGGAACTAACCCTGATGGGGAGAGCCAAGCGGAGGAGGCAGAGACAGCAGATGACAGTGCCAAAGATCACCTGGGGATGGCCAAGTCCCTGTGCCAGGAGACGGCGGATGCCGTTCGGCGGGAGGACAAGGAGCCGACACCGGGGAACATCTTGCTTGCAGCCTTTTCCCTGATTACAGCTAATTCTGTGATGACCACCATCATCTTGATCCTTTCCCTGCTTGCGGGGGGAGGCGTTAAAGCAGCTTCGTTGGAAGCCAACAACCTGATGCCAGGCGGAGATCTCTCTGCCCGGCTGCAGTACAACGTTTGGGAAAGATTGGCGAACCTCGTCAATCAGTCCGATTTTTTCCTGAGGCAGACCACCGCTTCTGCCTCTATCCTTAGCACTTGTCTCATCCCGGTGTGTCACTCCCCAGATGCGTGCATCAGGAACGGTGACTGGTTGGTGAAGCGGATATTTGGTCCATTTTACAAGACTGCCTTTTCAACATATGCGCATTGGGGAACCCAAGTCACCAAAGTCCTACTGGCTGATGCGGCCACTCTCTACACTCCCCGAGTGGCGGTCAGCCCGAACTCTACTTGTGCTCGTATGACCGGCTGTTCCATGGTCGAAGGGCCACAGCGCTGTTGCCTCGACCCCGGCAACAGCAACTGGACTTGCAACAACCCAGAGACTATTAGCTCAATGTATGCTCATGTTACTTTGCCTTCAAGATGGTTTTTTACATGTAACCAGTATACTTGGAACTACATTCCTGCAAATGTATCTGATTCCCTTTGCTGTATCAGTCGTTTGACATTGTTGCTTCCCACTAGAGACATGGTTGCACCAAGCATAAATGTATCTTCACACACACGGCACGCTCGTGCCACCCAGTTAGACAGCCCATGTGATAGCAACATCAGAGTTCTGAGCAAAACTGAGTATGTTTCTTTAGCAGTCAGCTTGCTTGGCATGCCAGGCTTAGCCGTAGGCAACGCTCGGAGAATTGGTCAATTGGCTTGCGCTTTGGCAAAAGCCATTAACCACACCTCCTCGGCGATAGCGCTGCTTAATCAAGAACAGACAGAGCTTTGCCATGCCATACTGGATAATCGAGCAGCCATCGATTACCTCTTACTGTTACATCATTTGGGTTGCGAGTCTGTCCATGGCATGTGTTGCTTCAACCTCATGGACAACTCGCACAAGGTACAGAATCAGCTCACAGACCTCCATACCTTGGTCAATAACATCAAGGAAGATGCTACGTGGGGTTGGTGGAATTCGTTATGGTCCTGGTTCCCATGGGGTTGGCTAAAAACGACACTCAAGGTGATTGTGGGGGTGATAATACTGGGAACAACTGTGTGTTGTTTCATGCAATGTATTCCCTTGCTGATGTCAAGATGTCCCCCATGGAGAGAACCCCGGAACATCCTCACTCCATGTCAGCTGATGCCGCTCCTACGTCGAGCCGTCTGTCAGGTCCAATTAAACAAATAAAGGGGGAGTGTGGTATCCGCGGACACAATTGGCATACTGTCCCTGACAGAACCACAGTTTGGGAGAATGCTCCTTTGAGCCTTGGTTCCGAGGGGACAGGAATTGGGGGAGCGGAATATTAAATAGGGTTTAATTCACCTACAGCTGACCTGACAAGCAGCTTGGACAATAGGAAGCTGAATGACTAACTCACTAGTCATGTAATAGGTAATATCGCACCCGTGGATTACCCTAAGTCCTGAACCAATAACAGCCACATGTTTACCCCAAGTTAGTTTGGAACAATGGACTTCCCCTGTCAGTGTTTAAGTTGGTTAATTAACTTCCCTGAAGAGTTTCCCCATTAACTCGTGTGTATGTGGTATTTGGAGTCTGTCAGATCACAGTCTTTTACACGCAGCCTGCACATGATAAATACCCATGATTTTCCCTCATTAAACTACTGGTCTTCGCTCCATCTTGCCTCATGTCCCATTGCTTGACCAGTCTCCTCCAGGACCCAATGGCCACTTCGCGGTCCCGATCCAACACATTAATGAGATCTGTTAGTAGAAGGTTGTTGCTCCTTTCTTTACTCCTTAACTTTATAGTTGTTGTTGGAGATGCTTAGGTTCTCTCTTTTACTCTTTGGATAGATATTGTCAGATTATTAGGGTTGGGGAATCTACTCTAACCTTAAAACCACACAGATATATTTTTGAGGCGGAGAAGGATGGGGTAGTAATCTATGGTATATGAGTTGTGCTTTCAAACAACTATACAATTGGGAGTTTGGTCAAATGGGAAGGATGTCAACAGGATCATTCATGCATGAAATCTTCTAATGGAACTCAAATTTAACTGTAATTGGCTAGTGCCCAAAGTGGAAAAATATGTGCAATTTGCATCAGTAGACCAGGGTTAATAAATGGGAAGACAAATCAGCAGGACAGCTTTCACAGAAGCTAGGAATGTCAAGTGAATGCTTTATACTGCTTCCCACTCAAGATCATTATTCAGGCAATTCAGGTGAAAGACACAGTAGGCAGCTATGTCTTTGTCTGTCCAACATACATCACTACAAGCTACTTTACACAGGTGCACTTGGGTCTGGTATCAAAAGAAACACTGGATCAGATAATAAAGTAACAAGTCTTGTAAACTATTTACATACTGCTAACATGATAGAGTCTGTGATAAATGCCCACAGCTCATACATACAGGTAAATATGATAAACAGGCATGCATCCCAAAAAGGCAAAGAAATGTTTGAAAGGGAGGAGCTACTTTGTATATCTGTGAGTTAGTGTGCAGGTCCATGAAAATGTAACAAATTTGTTGTTAGCTCTCTTTCTCTTCACAGTCCTAAAATTACAGCTCTCCAACATGATTTCTGCAGTCATACCTTTTCTTTCAGGACTAGGACACCCATCTCCAGAATACCCTTGAATTCCCTCAATCGATCTGGGAGTTGGAGAGCACAAATAACAAGCAAGAGGAGATTCCACTCTCTTCCATGTGTTTCAGGTTTGAAGGAGGAGGGGGCTCCGCTGCTTGCTGGTGGTATAACAATGTGGCCTCGGAGTAAGCAATCACACATATATAGCACCCCATAGCACTTAGTGCACTCTCTGGGCAGTTCACAAGTTAATTAGCATTTTGTCCCCAACAAGCTGGGTACTCATTTTACCGACCTCAGAAGGATGGAAGGCTGAGTCATCCTTGAGCCCTGGTCAGGATTGAAGTGTGGTCTTGCTTTCCATCCGGATCTATATAGGGATCCTCCCATAGAACTATTTGACCCAAGCAGCCTTGGGAGGCCTTGAAGTATACAGGGTACCTCACTTAAAGAGCATAATGTGTTCCACAGGATTGTTCTTTAAACAAGTTTGGTCTTTAAGCAAAACATCATTGTAAGTGACCAATTGTGACTTCGGGGTGGGGGTGGGGGTGGGGGTGGGGTTGTTGTGAACTCTGATTTAGTTGTTAAGCAAATTTTTGGTTGTTTTTAGTTGTTAAGTGAGGCGACCATTCAGAGAAAATTCTGTTCTTTAAGCGAGTTAGTCTCTAAATGAGGCACTTTTTATGCAAGGTTTTACTGTACTATTTATTTACATTGCTTTTATCCCACTGTTCTCCCAAAATAGGACCAAGGTGTCTTAAGGTAAAGGTAAAGGTTTCCCTTGTTTGAAAGCTAGTCGTATCCGACTCTAGGGTGCAGTGCTCATCTCTGTTTCCATGCCAAAGAGCCCAGCGCTGTCTGCTTCTGCAGATGTTTCCGTGGTCATGTGGCAGGCATGACTAGACACCGGAGTTCACAGAACGCTTTTACCTTCCCACTGAAGTGGTCCCTATTTATCTATTGCAATTTCTTGCTTTCAAACTGCTAGGTTGGCAGGAGCTGGGACGAAGACGGGAGCTCATTCCGTCCTGCAGTACTCGGGAATCGAACTGCTGACCTTCCGCTTCCCAGTCAGCGTCTTACCTACTTAAGCCACTGCAGTCCTACATATGACTAAAAGACATATACAGTGGTACCTCAGTTAACGTAATTAATGTGTTCTCCTTCTTTTAATGTACCAGCCAGCAATATAATTGATATGGTAAAGGTTTCCCTTGCTCAAAAACCAGTCGTATCCGACTGTAGGGTGCAGTGCTCATCTCTGTTTCAAAGCCGAAGAGCCAGCGCTGTCTGCTCCTGCAGACGTTTCCATGGTCATGTGGCAGCATGACTAGACACTGGAGTACACGGAATGCTGCTTACCTTCCCACCAAAGTGGTCCCTATTTATCTACTTGCAATTTCTTGCTTTCAAACTGCTAGGTTGGCAGGAGCTGGGACAAAGGCGGGAGCTATTTCCGTCCTGCAGTACTCTGGAATCGAACTGCTGACATCCCGCCTTCCAGTCAGTGTCTTAGCCACTTAAGCCACTGCAGTCGATATACATGATAGCAAATTGAATAGCAATTTAATCTACACAGAAAGAGCCTCCTTGAAGATTGTGGTTTTTTTGACCCACAGTTGGGCGTACCCTGGTAACAGCAACCTTGTGTTCCTGGCTAATCTTTCTCATACTGGGTCAGACAAAAGGAACTGCAGAAGTGAATTCACCAAAGGTGGCTTCAGTTTGGCAGTTTCATATCTGGCCTATAAACAGAAGAAGAAGAAATGCCTGGAAGTTACATGACGTTGTGGCTTTAAATTTCAGCAAATGGTTATGTTTTCTTATTATAAATTTTTAAGTTGTCTGTCAGAGCAAGCAATATCACAAGGTAATTTAAGTCTTCTGAAAGTAGTACTTCATAAGCAATAGATCAGATATTAATGGGGACAGCAGTGCAAAGAAGCTGAATATTTATCTAGACGCACTCTGCTGTCTAGTCATGCCTGCTACATTACCACAGAAACATCTGCAGACACAGGCTCTTTGGCTGCAAACAAAGATGAGCACCGTACCCTAAAGTCAAATATGACTGGTTTTTGAGCAAGGGCAAACTTTATCTTTACCTTTCTCTAGAAATGGCTCCCATAATTTTCAGCCAGCCCTCATGACAAATCGTCATGTATATTGGGGGCAATAGTCTAGCCCAGGGGTAGGCAACCTTTTTGTGCCATGGGCCAGACTACGCCCCTCAGACAGATGTGCGAGCCAGAGGCATGGTTCCTCCCGCCACTTCTGCCACTTACAGCAGCAGTGGTGGTGACAGGTGCATTCACAGTGCATTTTCACCCATTTTTGCCACTTGTGCCACTTCCTGTGGTGGTTGTGGCAGCAGGAGCAAGGGCAGCACATTTTTGCACATTTCCAGCCCATTTTGGCATGTTTTCAGCACTTATGCCACTTCCAGTGGCAGCACCAGGGTCCTCACCATGGGCTGGATTAATTGGCGCCACAGACCAGATTTGGCCCACAGGCTGTAGGTTAGTCACCTCTAGTCTAGCCACATCTGGAAAAAGGAAGAAGAAGAATGGTATAGTCTGAAGAGACCAGGAAGGTTCATAGGGACTTGACAGATATCCCAGCCACATCCCAAAATCCAAAGAGGACATTACTGTTCTATAGACACTGAGAAGGGTTTAGAGGGCCCAGAGCCCATAAGAGAGGACCACAGTGAGAGATAGGATGAAGGGCCTGAGGGACTGGTGGGAAAAGGAGAAATCACAGGGGCACTACAGGGCATCCCAAAATACAAAGAGGGCAGGACAAATGAAAGCACGGCACCAAAATGGCCGCCGTGCTCTTTGTGGGCCCCCCACCCACCCGGACTCAGACATCTGGGTGAGTTAGGGGGCATGGCCACCCCTCTATAAAAGGGGTGGCCACGAGGCAGCCGAGCTGCCATTTTGGAAAAGCGACGGAGAGGAGAAGTTTTCTCCGTCGCTCTTCGTTTTCTTTGAGAGCCGCAGTTGGCTGTAGAGCCTTAGCGGGTATTTTGCCTCTCAATCTTCGGCTTTTCAGCCATCTGGTGCTGATCCCTGGAAAGGGATCGTGCTTTTCTTATGCCTCCCAAGAAGAAGGCTATGGCGACTCAGGCTCGCCCGAAAGGGAGACAGCAGTCGGGTCGGAGGACCGCGACTGCGCCCCCGCAACAGGACCCCTTATTGGATGCTCTCCAGCCTCAGACTGGCCCTACAGGGGCTTCGGCCCCCGGCCCGCAATTGCCGGCCATGGGCCTTGATCACGGGGGAGGGCCTGGTGCGGTTGCACAGCAGGGCTTACCCCCGGCCCCTCATGGGACGGAGTTTTGGGCATGGCCCTATTCGGGACCTGGCTCTCAGGTCGGGGGCCCTGGACCATTGCCCAGCGGGCCGTCCGGCCCGCCGGGCCCCCTTTATGCAGGGGGATCTGCGACAGTGGATGCACTACTGGCACGCGTAGCTGCGCTAGAGGCATCCCTAGGGATTACCAATAACACCATTGGGGGGGGCTTGACTGCCATCTGGGGCCCCCTTTTGCTTGCCTGTTACCACGACAGCTGCCACTCTGCAGCAGGCAGCCAGTCGGGTTGAGTTGCTCGAGGCGCGCAGGCCCGTGCCCGCCGCGGTCTCGCAGCTCCCCGTGCATCAGGAACTGCAGACAGGTAGTGGTCAGATGTGTCCTCAGAGCTCGATTGTGGTCACGAGCTCCGACGCCCACCGTGGGCTGGAACCCCCAGTGGGGGCGGCTCACGGGGGTGCACCCAGTGAGTATCAGGTTCAAGCTAATGTCCCCACGTCACACTCCACTTCCGGGGATAGGTTTCAGTGGCCATGGCCTCGTAATGTCGGGCCGGGTGGGCATCAGTTTCCAGCTTACCCGGGTGCAGCTTGGTCCCATACTGGCATAACATTGGGCGGGGGGGTTTCCGCCCCCGGGGCTACACCGGGTGTCGCAGGGACGGTACAGGCTCCTCTCCTAGTACCCCGTGTTAATACTGTGTCGGTGTCAGCATTGCCGATGGCCGGGTATTCCTTGCCCCTCGGGGATCATTTGGCCCAGGCCACAAGGGAGAAGATTTGGCGGGGGGAGTATGTCGATATTTTCTCCCTATTGAACCGGGAACCCACCAAGGAGGAAAAAGAGGGGCAGGTTGAGAAGGACAAAGAGCTGTCTCGCCGTCGCAAGCCACCATGCACCTGGGCCAACTGGTTACCCGCATATCTCATTTATATGGCGGTGTACCTTAGGGCTCGGCCTGACCTGGCCATTCCTATGGTCCAATATTTGGACAATATTTACAGGGCAATGGTGGATTTTCCTGGCCCATCGTGGTTGGCTTACGATGAGGAATTTAGAATGAGAGTGCCCTTACACCCAGAGATGAGGTGGGATGAGCCATGTCAGAAATTGTGGCTTTTATACATGACCCCCACGCGCCCGGCACCTGGGGAGAGGTACCATTGTGGCCATGCGGTCCAGCGAGCTGCTCCAACACAGGCTCCCCGCCAGCTGGCGGGGCAGGGGGTTCCAGCCCGCTTGCTGTGTTGGAGTTTCTCGGCCAATGGTGTATGCAATAGAAAACAGTGCCGATACAAACATGAGTGTCCCTCTTGCGCTGGCCCCCACGCCGCCGCTGCGTGTCCGCGAGCCGGTGGGTCACGGGGCAGAGGTAGAGGTGGACAAGGAGCGGGCAGACCTGCCGCTGATGGAGCTGGTCACTCAAAAGGCCCCCTCCCCGGTTAACGTAGCTATGTTGGAGCGGTGGCTCTCAACTTACCCGAGGAGGGAGGATGCCAGGTATCTCCTCGAGGGTTTCCAGTGGGGCTTCCGCATCCCATTCAAAGGGGAGCGGTGCCCCCAAGATGCTCCTAATTTACTTTCCCTGAAGGGTAGGGAGGAGGTGGCTGCCCTAAGTATCGCTAAGGAGGTTACTGCAGGTAGGGTTGCTGGCCCCTTTCCTATGCCCCCCTTTCCCAATCTGAAGGTTTCCCCTTTAGGGTTGGTTCCCAAAAAGACCCCTGGGGAGTTTCGTTTAATTCACCATCTGTCATACCCGGCGGGCCATTCGGTCAATGATGCCATTCCTGATGACCTTTGTTCGGTCTGGAACACGTCATTTGACCAGGCCCTGCGCATGGTGCGCTCTTGTGGCCCGGGTGCACTTCTGGCCAAATGTGACATTAAGTCGGCATTCCGTTTGTTGCCAGTGCACCCGGGTGACTTTGAGTTATTGGGTTTTAAATTCCAAGGGAAATTTTATGTTGATAAAGCCATGCCTTTTGGCTGCTCTATTTCCTGTTCAGCATTTGAACGTTTTAACACTTTCCTTCAGTGGGCCTTTGTTCGCAGGTCTGGGTCCCGGTCTGTAGCCCATTACCTCGATGATTTCTTGTTCGGGGGTGAATGGGGCTGGGACACGTGCACGCGTCTCCTCAATACATTTCAGACACTAATGCAGGAACTCGGTGTCCCTTTAGCGCCCGAAAAGACCGAGGGCCCATCAACTAAGCTCACATTTCTGTGTATTGAAATTGACACGGTCTCGCAGGCATCCAGGTTACCCATGGATAAGGTTACCTGGATCACTGCGTTGATTTTGGCCTTACTGGCCAAACGCAAGGTGTCACTTCGTGAGCTCCAGGTTCTCCATGGTCACCTTAACTTCACCTGCAGGGTTGTCATGCCTGGCAGAGCTTTTCCTCGACGCTTATGCGACGCCATGACTGGCCTATCCAGGCGCTATCACAGGGTCCGACTGAACACGAATGATTTCCGTATACGACATGTTTTGGAGGGGTGGATACGGGAACGTGGATGCCGCCCGGACAATCGCCACCCTATTTCTCCAGGGGTTCTTACCCACCTTGCACGAGGCTGGCATGACCTGTGTTTCGACAGGTATGAGGCAGCTCTGTTTCATGCAGCTACCACGGTGGCCTTTTTTGGAGCGCTCCGCATCAGTGAGTTGGTGCTACTGTCTAAGGCGGATGCGGCTCGTAGGGCACTGGAACTCGAAGATGTCTATGTCTCCAATGAGTGGGCTCAGTTGAGGATACGGTCCTCAAAAGTTGATCAGCACGGTGTAGGCAGTGGTGTTAGACTGCTACGATGTTCCATTGCAGACATCTGTCCGGTTGGTGCCCTACAAGAGTTCCTTGCAGTGCGTGGTACACACCCTGGCCCGTTTTTCTGCCACCAAGATGGGTCTCCCCTTACTAAATTTCAATTTTGGAAGGTGACCGGTAAGGCACTGTCCAGTGTTGGCCTCCCCGGGGCTCGTTACGGCACCCATTCTTTTAGAATAGGAGCTGCTTCTACTGCGGCTGCATTTGGGTACTCTGAGGCTGATATACGCCGTATGGGGAGGTGGGGATCGAAGTGTTTTGAATTAGATGTTCGCCCTCTTCAAGTATGAGTACCAGATAAGTCACTGTCCTTCAGACCCTGTGTGTCCCCGCACACCGGTGGCAGTATGGCTGGTGGGCCATAGCTATGTGCACTGGGCAGCACAGTACGCTGCGGCGACAGAGTGGGGACCCCAGCTTGGACTACATGCCTCCGCATGTATCAGGTGGTATGGTAAGCGCGGAATGTTATGGCGGGAACTGTTGCCATTCCTTTTCTCCATCAGGGATGCTGAACCGCCTGATGTCTTGCTGCTGCACCTCGGGGGCAATGACCTGGGCCAGGTCACTGGCCTTTCCTTAAAACAGACGATCTGCAGCGACCTAGCTTATTTGCATTATGTGTGGCCTGCCACAACGCTGCTATGGTCGGACATCATACCGCGTCACGCTTACAGGGGGGATCAACCCCCAGGCCCTTGACCGCGCTCGTCGCTCGGTGAACAGGGCAGTGGCCCGGTTCTTTGCTGACAAGGGTTTGGGGCGGGTCATCCAACACCCCACCATTAGTCTCCAAAATTACGATCTTTACACAGGGGATGAGGTCCATCTGTCGCCCAGAGGTATGAACCTCTTTTTGGAAGATTTGCAAGCAGGCCTGTTGACTGAGCTGACGGTCTGGGGGGGGGGCGGTGAGTCTTTATTAAGTCTCCCCGTGTGGCGGGTAGTACTGGTAAGGTAAATATTTATGACCCACAGGTATCCGGCAGGTTTGCAATTGACTGGCCAACACTAGATAGGTACAAGTTTGTTAACGTTGACCGGTCAACGACAAACCAGGCAATGGGGTGATGGCAGGAGCTCTTCAGCATGCATCACCCCGTGATTTGACGGATACACGTCAGAGGGTGGGGTCAGTAGGTAGTTTATTGACTACGGTCAACAATTTGTTTGTTGTAAACAAACAAATTGATACAAATGGATACATTGTAGCCAATTGCCATTGGCAATTTTGGGAGGAACCTTACCAGTGTTACTGTGGCCTGCTTGCCTTAAGAATTATAATTGGCTGAGTACCAATTGAAATTTATAATTCGGACTAGGGCATGAATCAATAAATGTGGCCCAATGCCGTTATCCATATACCGGTGTCTGAGGCTTTTTTTGGGGGGGTGCGCCTGCAATGAAAGCGTGGCGCCAAAATGGCCGCCGCGCTCTTTGCGCCCCCCACCCGGACTCAGACATCTGGGTGAGTTAGGGGGCATGGCCACCCCTCTATAAAAGGGGTGGCCACGAGGCAGCCGAGCTGCCATTTTGGAAAAGCGACGGAGAGGAGAAGTTTTTCCCTCCACCCCCTCCCTAGTGAACAGTGTGATATTTTGGTCGCTTCGGGGCCGGGTGGGAATTTTTGGCTGGAACCTACAATTGGCTTCCTGGTTCTGGCTTTTTTGCCCATCCCACACTGTTGCTATGGTTTGATATAGGGGCTTTGCGATTGACTTTGGTCACATGGGCGGGTAGCACTGGTAAGGTAAATATTTATGACCCACAGGTATCCGGCAGGTTCGCAATTGACTGGCCAACACTAGATAGGTACAAGTTTGTTAACGTTGACCGGTCAACGACGAACCAGGCAATGGGGTGATGGCAGGAGCTCTTCAGCATGCATCACCCCGTGATTTGACGGATACACTTCAGAGGGTGGGGTCAGTAGTTTATTGACTACGGTCAACAATTTGTTACAAATGGATACATTGTAGCCAATTGCCATTGGCAATTTTGGGAGGAACCTTACCAGTGTTACTGTGGCCTGCTTGCCTTAAGAATTATAATTGGCTGAGTACCAATTGAAATTTATAATTCGGACTAGGGCATGAATCAATAAATGTGGCCCAATGCCGTTATCCATATACCGGTGTCTGAGTCTTTTTTTTGGGGGGGGGGGGTGCGCCTGCAATGAACATTTTCATGTTATGGAAAGGTGTTCATTTTGTAGGTTACCCAGTCCTGCTTTACAGTGAATCCAGCCCAGCTGCCCAGATTTCTATTCATTTCCTTACTTTATTCTTTGTAGACCATTTTATACACTGTGTGCCCTTGTATTTTCTTTCAAAGTATTTGCACAGTTAAGAATCGCCAAAGCTGTTTCAGTCACTAAACAAGTACTCATTAAATGTTTCCTCATCCATTCAGAACAACCCATTTTCTTTTAATTTCTTTCAGTTTTATTAAAAGTAAGAAGTGGCTCCCAATCTACCTCCAAATCTAATTTCCTAATAAGCATCCGCCAGGCTCAGAAGCCCATTCAGTTCTTTGTTCTATGGCCTAACAGCCATGACTGTGCATGTTAATTGCTTTGGCTTGAGCTTTTCATTTGAATATAGCTTGAAAGAGACAGGGTTAATATGTGTATTCTGTTGCTCCTCTTGACTTTACAGAATATAAAATATAAATTACAGGCATATCAACTTGATTCTGCCACATTGGTCAGTAATGTAAATCTGTCTGGGGGATATATCAAGTTGACTTTACAAGCTAACCTGGAAGAAAGCTGTAGACGTGAAACAATTCAAGGGCAACTTAAGAGTACATCTGGTTATATTGAAATATAATTTCAGAATTGGGTCCACATCATAAGGAATACTGACTTAAGTTCCTGACAGATTGTTGTTCATTTGTTGTTATAAATTGTTCAAATGTTTTTCTTCTTCTTCTTCTTCTGGATCACCTTCTGTCAGTGCTGGTTGGAGGATTCTGTAAGTTGTAGTCCAAAAAACTAAAATTTCCAAGCTCTAAACATGTAGGTGTGATTATATTAATACAATGCTAAGTGTGAGCATTGTTATAATAATTGGAGGTATTTCAGGTTGTGTGACAGACTACAACACCCAGGCTACTGTATGGAGAACTGTGAACACAGAAATTCCAGATCTCCTACATTGATTAAACCAAACGTAATATCAAAGCAATCAGGTTTTTTTCTATACTTGAAAATTATCCCTCCAATTTTTTTTATTTACAAGAAAATCCCATTGTTTTCAGCTGAATTTATACCTTCGAGTTTTTGCTTCACATCATAGCCTTATTGAACTCTCACCACTGTAATTATATTCCTTATCTGTTCTGAATTTTTAAAGGTTATTTCAGCATTGTTGGTATAGTCAATTCTTTCTGATTACATGGTTTTCTGAAATTTTGTTAAGCTTTTTCTTTTCACTTGGTGTATGAAGAATAAAAAGTGTGGGGAGCTTTGTTTTTCAAAGAATTATAAAATGCTGTGTTTCAGTCATGGATGAAGTAACGACTGCATATTATCACAGTGTAATTTGCAAAGAATCTGGAGAACTTTTAAGGATAATGGTTATTATAGCAAATCTGACATGATAATGCACAAACATGCAAGGACAATAAAGTTGCGATTGCTTCGAGAACTGAAAGGGGTTTAATGCTACATTATGACTTTCACACAGATTTTACTTTAAGTATAGTCAATGAAAGTAATTATATAAATATGTGTGTGAGAAAAGTGCATAACTGTTCTGTGATCAGACACAGTTCAGGAGCCATGCCTCTCCTTCCTCGCTCCCTTATGAAATCTACAAAGCCAACATCTTGTCTTGCCAATCAAGCATGCTGCAAGCATACGGTATGTGTGTGTGTCTTGCCCCTGCTTTCCTCTTGTTTGACTGCAAACCCTCACTTAATATTTTAAACTCTTTCTTGTACAAAATGCAGAATTAATGCCTCCCCCCCCCATTTTCCAATCACATGAGTATTTAATATGGGGGAGCCATATTCTCTCTCTCTCTGGTGTCTGCTGGGCTGTGGGCTATCAAATAAATTCTCCTTTGTCCTTATGTAAAATAGCTAACGGTTATAGCTTCTGTACATAATGGAGCCATTAGCAGTAATCTGGCCGGCTCTGCCAACTGATTTTCTCAGATGACTATACATGAGTTGGTGTTCATCTGCCATGTAGGCCTAACAATTTTGCTACCCTTCAATATCCAAAGGTACCTCAAAATGTAATGGCTTGCTCCATTATGCCTCTGTTGGATGTGATTACTTATAATGGGATTACATGCTGGTGTGGCTGCACTTGCATTTCCACTCCCTTAGCATTTCAGTATTAGAATTTACACAAATATGATTCATGATCCAGCATAATGCATAAATAAAATGCTTTTGATTTGATAATGTGTATCTGATCTGTGCCAATTATGCTCAGCATTGCCATTGTACAGCCTAAGCTTCGCTTCATATTTGACAATTCACAAACACAGCAGATATTGTAAATGGGTTTTGAAATCCTTTGTAAATATCCTATCTGACTACTCTACTGGTAATAATTCTACAGATATTTTTTGATAACACCCTCATTTCAAAGACTACCGGAATCACAATGTGCTGCAAGAAGCTTGACATTTAC
This sequence comes from Bradypodion pumilum, assembly GCA_035047305.1. Taxonomy (NCBI): domain Eukaryota; kingdom Metazoa; phylum Chordata; class Lepidosauria; order Squamata; family Chamaeleonidae; genus Bradypodion; species Bradypodion pumilum. The sequence continues at coordinate 100,128,511 of JAWDJD010000001.1, forward strand.
CATGGAGAGGGGGAAAACATTTTTAAAAAGATGTTATATTTGTGTGTGAGTGTACATATGCACACATGGTGTGTAAAGATGCTTTTCATAAAGTTTTCTGGTTTTGTGAATATTATTGTTCAACAGTAAATAACCACTTACTTCTGATTTTTATTAAATGAAATAATAGGCACATTTATTTTAATAGTGCACTTTAACTGCAGAAACACAACAGACAGCTGTTTCCATCACCAGCTCTTTAGCAAGATTTCTGTGTTTTACAAGAGCAAAAAATAACTGCAATCATGCTATATGAGTTAGGCTTCTAATGCCCCATAGGTTATTTATTTATTTGTGATATGTTATTCCATCTTTCCTTTAGTGAGCCTTATGTGATGCACATCGATGTCCCTCTCCAACCCTATTCTCACAACAAACCTTACCTTCTAAGGTAAGATGACAAATGAACCAATTGCCTCAGGTCATGGGAAGCACTCCAACATTCTAGATACATTCATAGAATCCCTGAATCATGGAGTTGGAAGGGGCCTATGAGGCGATTGAGTCCAACTCCCTGCTCAGTGCAGAAATCCAAAGCTAAGCTGAAAGATGGTTGTCCATGTTTCTCCAGAAGGAGAGGTGCCCTGGTGGTGTAGTGGTTAAACTGTACTGCAGCCAAAATGTGAGTTCTATCCTAACAGGACACAAGGTTGACTCAGATTTCCATCCTCCCAAGGTCAGTAAAATGAGTACCCAGCATGTTGGGGGCAAAATGCTAATTACCTGAAAATTGCCGAGAGAGTGCACTAAGCACTATGGAGTGGTATATAAGTGTAATTGCTATTACAGTTTCTATTCTCTTGACTCACAAAGGAAGTAAGCTGACAGTCTGTCCCTTAGAGCAGGGATGCCCAAATTATGGCCCACGGGTCATATCAGGCTCCTGACACCAATTCATCCGGGCCCTGACACCCTAGCCACTCCCATATGTGGATGGGGGATGCACCTGCCAATGTGCATGTGCATCCTGAACCACTTCCGGGTGTAGCAAAACCACTTCCAGGAGTGGCGGGGACACATTTGTGCATGCACAGAGACATCCAGAACCACTTCCAGGAGTGGCAAAACCACTTCCAGGAGTGGCGGGGACACATTTGTTCATGCACATAGATGTCCAGAACCACTTCCAGGAGTGGCAAACTTCTGAGAGTGGTGAAACCACTTCTGGGACTGGCAAAACCACTTCCAGGAGTAGTGAAAACACTTCAGGGAGTGGTCGGGACACATTTATGCATGCTCAGAGACATCCAGAACCATTTCCAGGAGTGGTTTCTGATGCACATGTGCAAAAGTGCCCACTTCCGGGGGTGTTGTCAGGCCCATTCAGCTGTTCCGGGGCATGGTCAAGCCCCCAGTGCAAAAAGCTTGGGCACCCCTGCCTTAGAGGAAAAGGAGCAAACCATGGCTATCTAAGCAGTCAACCATCTGTCAGATACATTTTGAAACATTAAACAGAAGATTGGACTCAGTGGTTGTATAGGCTGTTTCCTACTCCGTGATTCTATGATTCATTATTCTATGATTCTATGTAGCTGGCCCAAAGTCACCCAGTGAGTTTCATGGCTGAGTGAGGATCTATACTCAGCTCTCTTGAATTCAACACTTTAACCACAAGATCAAAATGATATTCTATCAGTAGCCTATATAGTCTTTCTATATGTAAAAGGTGATCTAAGATGGGCAGAGTGCACAGAGATGGTTCACTTGAACCTTCTTCCTTGCATTGAGTTTGGAAATTGTCATTGTTGTTGGTGGCTGCTACTCGTATCCAAGTACTGTATACATTTTTCCTGGAAATCATTTTCAGGAAAATTGCAACTGGTGTGAATTTGTTTAAGGTTGATCGTAGCTTGCCATGAAGTGACCCACACGCAGTGATGATGGAGCCATCTTCTGTGGGACGTATGAAATGAGACATGCAGGATTTAACACAGGGACAGAATTGGACTTCTGCAGCCTTGAGGATATTAACCAGGTGCACCTTCACAGCCAGTCCATCTGGTCTAGCCTCTTCCGCCTCCATGACCATTGGAAATCAGAATCATTCCTCCTCCGCTCATTTTGCCATTGGGCTCAATATGATGGTTTCCAGTGGCATTTCCTCCACTGAGGGAACTACATATTCCCAAACTCCACAGCTCACCATAGTGAGTATATTTTCCAACCTCTAGTTTCTATCCCCCCCCTTAGATTCCAATGTGTTAGAGGCTATATCAGGTAACATTGCAAGGTCTGAGACAGGGTTCCCTAACCTGTGGTCCACAGTCTGCATGCAGCCCCCAAATTCTTTCTGTGTATCCTCCAACCTGAATATTTGCTGGTATTTCACTTCAGCCCTACACCTGTTCTTCCTGCCTCTTGCAGCACCATCTACTGCTGTTGTCCTGTACCATTTTTACAAAAAGCACAACAGAAACATTGTTTCTTCTCATCTCTTGGTCTTATTCTCCATTTTGACCATTCTGAGTAGTTAGCTAGTCAGCAGAGCTCAGGAATGTATAACATTAACATTTCTTCATTGACCTCTGAATGTTTACTTTTGATCTATACTGGGAAGCTAATTTCCTAACATTTTGATTTAAAAGGTGGCCCAGGAGGCTAGGGACACTGGTCTGAGAGAAGGGCAACAATGCAAAAGTATGAACAACTTCTATTCTGCAGCAACCGAGTTGTGAAGGTTTGCCTGTCTCAATGTCATTCTGTTTCTATGAATCACACCTGTGTGGTTGCCTTATCTTTTTTTGTCTCATGTTTCATTTGTCTCAAAGCTTTGTTTTAAATTCTCACAAAGAATTATTGTGTGCTTCCTCAAACACATTTTTAAAAATAATGTTCAGTAAAACTCCGGATAACGACAGTACCAGATAACGCCAAATCCGGATAATGATGGTAAATTTTGAAAAAAGATTTGCACTGGATAACACCATTTTAGTGTTATCCGATGCACCGCATTTGATCTCCTACCTTTTCACGCTGTTCGGGGCCAAAAAAAAATTGCCATTGTCGGGTGCATGTTTCTGGCTCTCCGCCTCCCCTGCAGCCTCTGGGAGGGTGGGAGGACCTTTTCCGTGCTATTACGCCTTCCTAGGACATCCCTGGACTGCACAACAGCTGAAAAAAGTTGCAGCTGCCATTGTCTTTAAAAAGAAATAAGAAAGAAATTATTATTGTAATGGTAATAGCTATGATATTCCTTTTTGTTAAAAGATGGACAGTAGACTGAATTTGAGCTGGATGACTGGTTTAAAGAATTATGGAATCTAGCAGTAAATTGACATGTGAATTAAACTTAAAGAAGGGACTAACAAAAAGAAATGGTTTTAAAGAGATTTTGGAAGAATTTTTGAGTATGTCCTAGTTTTAGCAAGAGGAATAAGGTGGGAACAAGAATACACAACCTTCTGGAAAGAGGGGACAAATATATAAAATTAATGTTATATATTGACAACAAAATGAAGGTTTATAACGTCCCAAGAGTGATTAAGTATTTATTTATTTATAAGGTACAACCCAACTCAGGGCGGTTTACATAGCGGAAGTAATTGTCTACCTTTTGATGTTGTTATTGTAGTTGTTATTATTGTTAGTTTTTCCCCTTTGATTAGTATGGTTACTTTATCATTTTAAATAAGTAAAAAATTAAAAAAACAAAAAACAAATCACACTTGTCGTAATCTCTCATTCTCTTTTTCCCCTCTCAATTTTTTCTTGCCATTATACAAAGATGAAATGTTATTCCTGTTTGGGGTTTTTTTGTTAGATGAAGAACAGAAAACAGAATACTGTATAAGCTTCTGGTGAACTTTACTAGGATTCAACTTATTTATTTTAAACGATTGCAAAGATCATATGTTTCATTTTTAATCTTTTAACTGGTGTAAACAGTCTACAACTTCCTTGTGGACAAAGACTTTGCCTCTCCACTGATAGAGTTGTTCTGCAAGATCTGAGGTGCTGAAATTATGATAAAATTGGCTTTTTAAAATGTCTGAGAAGGAACAGATGCTTGAAAGTATGTCACTAAGAGGAAAAGTGTTTTTGCCATCTTTTGGAATGATAAAGTTGGTGATTTTCTCATGATGCACTGTGAAATTGTTTATTACCCACTCAGTGGGCATGGCTATCTGTGGGTGAGGCTATCTGTGGGCATGGCCTCAAACCCACCCACCCACCCCAAGAAAAAACCTACCTTGCTCTCTTTCTTTGCAGAGATGAGGAGGAGGATGGAGGACTCCCAGAGCAGCAGGGCTGCTGGGAGGTGAGTGGGTGGGTTGGTGGGCTGACGCTGGCTGGCCTCCCCCTCCCAGTGCCACTGGAAACGTGCCCCATTTGCCTCACCCAGGGCCGAAGGCACAAGGGAAGTGTGGAGATGAAAGCACGCCTTCGGCCCTGGGCGAGGCAAATGGGACGCGTTTCCAGTTGCACTAGAAGGGGGAGGCCAAGGGGTGGGCATGGACAACCAAGTGGGTGTGGCCTAGAATGTCTACTACCGGTTCGCTAGAACCAGTCAGAACCGGCCACAGTACCACATTGATTCTCTCTGTCCATACACATGCTTTGCCTGATTCAAAGGGTGTAGTGGTATCTGGATAGTATGAATGTATTCATTAGAATAAATAATCACTACATCATTGTTCATTAAAAAAAATCCCTTGCTCACAGCTGTTTTACCTTAATGGAAGTGACTGTTGAGATTTTGATGCCCATTTTTGAATTCACATAACAGGTACACCCAGCCTCACAAGTACAAACATTACAGAAGGGTCAGCTATGAGAGGGTGGGGGGGGAGGAATGAAAGAGGGACTCTATGCTGGAATGTGACTGGAATAAATCTGCTGGAACTGGTGTGGCTGAAAATATCCTCATCTATGAGATAATTCACAAGATTGTCATGAAAATCTCGAGACAGATAAACATACTGTACACATCCACAGACTGAGTCGGGCCACTGAGATCTCATTTCAAATGCTCAAACATGTCTGAAGAAATGGATGAACAGTCAAAATCAAAAGTTTTCAGAGGGCCTGATCCCTGCCCTTTCCCAACAGCCTCATAACCCGTCTGCTGTTTTCCCCAGAACAGACTATAAGAACTTTAATAGGATTGCCTTTGCCAATCTGATGTTTTTAATTCCAATTTTTTTCACCTTTTTGCTTAGAACTAAGCTTGTCTGACTCTCTGAGCTTTATTGGTTATTACTGTGCACTTTAGCATACAACAAAGAAGTGAAGCAAATAGAGTAAATGCATATCAGTGTGTAGTACATTTCCATGGCAGACTACACATGGGTTTTTGCTAAGATGGCAGTCATGAATTTGATGGGCCATAAATTGCTAGTGAATGAGGGCCCTAAGGGTTGTTTAAATATTGCAATAATCATCTTGTCAGGCAAAGCCCCAAATTCTGCTCAGAGTAAGCTGACGCTTATCGGGAATGGCACAATAGAAGGTTATTTAATTTGGATCATGCTGGATTCAAAAACTGGCATCAGCAGGAGAGAAATGACCCAAATTGGAAACATTCGGTGTAATGGGAGCCAGAGGGGGAGAAAATCCTACAAAGCACATGAAACACATGCTCATTACTTGGTTGTTGCAGTTTTGGTTTATTGCATAGACACCAAATAGTGGGTAGGATTTTTGAAAAGCATGGTTCTCATTCTGATCCTATTATCAAAGTCAAGATGAATGTTGGCACTATATATATATATTAACACTGCATCCTAAAAAGTGGACTTAGCAATTGACTATGTTGTCAAATATTTCAGGATTTGTTCTAGTTCTAAAATGAGCGCGTTCAAAGTATACTTTACTGACCATGTGACGCAAAGGCTGAATTGGCCTCCTATGGCTCTTGTTCTCTCCTACCTTGGCTTTCCCCCTTCTGATCTCTACTTTTTCATTCTTGAACATTTCAATCAGACTTTTCCCCATGCAGTCAGTTGTGCTTCCTTCAGGGGACGTGTCTGTAGGCACTGATCATTTCTTCTTCCCTCTATTCCAGCATCTAGCTTTTCTTTTATGGTGTGTGGTATAGCAGCTTGGGTTACAAATATGGATTCTTTGGCATTGTATTTCATTTCATCTTGTGTTCTACTTTTTTCCTGTGTGGAGGTGATCTAGTGCTAAACTAGATTTAAACTAGATTAGATCTGGTGCTAAATTTGGGGAGGGGGAAACATAAGACATAAGACAATCAGGCAGAGGAGAAAATATTTTTTAAATAATTTTAATTTTATTCTCTTTCAGTCTAGTGCTGGATCACCTACCCACATATTTTTAGAAGAAACAGAAAAAGAAGAAAGCAAGATGAAATAAAATATAATACCATGGAAAGCCATAAAAGGAAAGTCAGAGGCAGGAATAGAGGAGGGGAGGAAAGAAGGAGGAACCGTGGGCTGGAGTGTGACTGAACACAGGAAACAATCTGCAAATCATGTGGAACCACAGGCTGCAATTCTAAATCTAATACAGTATAGGCTTCAAATCAAATCTCTGCAAAGCTGAATTGCTCCAGTGCAGCTTCCCAGTGTGGTCGACCCCTTAGTTTGCCACTTCCACAGAAGCAGTACACTGAGCTATAGAGAGTGCAGACCACAAAGAGATGCTGCCTGGGGAACCCAAACATGAGATTCTGTCTCCTAAGGGAGGCTGTAATGCCTCTGTGGGAAAATGACATTGCTCACTTTGAGTAGGAGGAGGTATATATTGATTTGTTTACTCTAGTCTCAGTGGAAACACACATATAAACTTCATACATGACCAATTAGCAACATCATACTGAAATGGAAGCCTCTTGAAAATGATCATGGTTGGTGGGATCATCTGGAACTTGTAGACCCAGAAAGTAACATTTTGAAGTTTACAACCAAACTAGAACAAAACAATATATATTGTGAAACCAGATGGAAGTGGTCATTGTTCACCTATCCAGAAGCAAAGGCCCTTTTAATCCACCTGGTATGAAGAAAGTAAAATGGACTGTGTGAGTTTCTTTGGGCAAAGAATTGCAGAGGTATGGTTACCACAGCCCTTTGTAATTCCAAGGATACTGAGTGGAACTGTTAAACTCTAAGTTAGATGTAGCTTGGTTTGTTGGATATAAAGCTGATGGTTACACTTAAACTCCAAGATGGGTTTTGGCCTTGGCATGCTTAGCAAAAACCAGTACCCACTGGTAAGTGGTCTAGCATAGGCATATACTAGCATTTTTCCTGGGGTGGTGGTGTATGTGACACTTTCCATAAGTGCCATAGTACCACTGGTGCCACTCTCAACCTTAGCAATGCTGACAAGGTGCAAATTGGCATGAAAACCAAGAGGAGCTGTTTGCGTGCTTTTTCTCCCTGGATCAGAAAAGCAATGTCTAAAAATAGCCTGGGAAGGGTTCAACCTTGAAAAGCATTGATAATGTTTTATATTTTTCTATTAAGCTAACCTAATCCTTTTGCAAATGTTAAGGCCTGACAAAAATATTTTCCTTAGCACTGTGTCCCTGGGCTATCAGATGCCACAGCTAACAAGCACAGCAGTCAACAGAAATAAAACAGTGTAAAGCTCTTTCTCCTCTATAGTGCAGCTTTCTTACGGTTGGGCTATATTTCATCCTTCAGAATTTCAAAGTTTTGCTTTAAAATTCTGCATATCACAGCCATACTAAATATCCCCTCAGACAAGGCACAAAGCTGCTGAGTAAGAGCCTTGCAAATCAGGGATGTTTTTTCATAAGGCCAACATGCATAATTTAGACCTGCATACAATTAGCCTGTTTACATTTATGCATTTCCTTTTTCCTTTTATGTGAAGAATTCCACAAGTAACTTTGGCAATGCATGCAGAGAAAAACACTTTCATTTTAAAATAAAAGCTGCAGGACCAAACAATTTATAAAACCTAACACCTAATAAATACTTTATGAGGAAGGGGTGAGAGAAAAGGTGTGTTTTCTTAACACAGTAGCAATGTATTTACATTGCAGCAGGTTCCTACCCACCCACCCCACTTTTGGAATTGCATTTTGCTGGAAGGCCACAGTCTCTGTGAAATTAGTTTGCATTCTGTTTTTAATTTGCACAGGTGAATCTATTTAATATCGAGCTGACTATTTTTAGAGGTTCCTCAACTTATCCTTACAAAGTGATAGGGTAGAATTTACTTGTTTAGTTTCTGCCCACTGTGAAAGGAAAGCAAAACAGAACAAAGCTTCACAGGAAAAGATCTGAATATCATTTAGGGATTTTCATCCAGTACCAAGTGTGAAATACCACACCGATTCATACGATTTGCAATTGGTATCTTCTGTATTAACCTACCATTGTCCTTCTGTGTCCCCAACTGGTGACTATTACCATAAAGTCTCACTCTTATGTCTAAGGAAGCAGCCTTGAGTCATGAAAACTTACATTAAAATATAGCAGTTAGTCTTCAAGGTGCCACAACTTTTTCAACTACCTTATGTCATTGTTGTCGCCAAGTCATATCCAGCTTATAGTAACTCTAACAAGGCTAGTGTTTTTGAGATATGAGAGATACATAAGGAGTGATTTTAGCATTGGCACACACACACACACACACACACACACACACACACACCAGTAAATTTCCACAACCAGACAGAAATTTGAACCCGGATCTCTTGAAGCCTACCTTTCACTACGTTACTTTGGCTCATTATGTATGTATGTATGTATGTATGTATGTATGTATGTATGTATGTATGTATGTATGTATGTATGTATGTATGTATGTATGTATGTATGTATGTATGTATGTATGTATGTATGTATGTATGTATGTATGTACTTCTTCATTCATTCATTTGTTAGTTTGTTGTATTTATATCCTGCCTTTTGTCTAGTGAACTCAAGACAGCATACATAGCTTACCTCCTCCCCACTTTATCCTCATAACTCAGTGTTTCCCAAACTTTAGTTTGTGGACTTCAATTCCCAGAAGCCTAAGTCTATTCCCCAAAGCACTGGTCAGCCAGTGTACTGACTTAGGCTTCTGGGAACTGAAGTCCTTCATGGGGCATATGCCTCACTTTGGAAACCACTAACTCTTCCCTAAAGTGGAGCAAACTGAGAAATGTCTGACTCAAGGTGACTTCACACAGTGCTTACTTAAATTATGTTGTGCCTCCAGGTACAATTCAAGGTGCTGGTAATGACCTTTAAAGCCCTACATGATAGCAGGCCAGGATACTTAAGAGACCGCGTCACCCCAAGAACATCTGTCCATCCCACCAGAGCAGACCGGAGAGGCTCTCTCATTGTGCCATCTACTAGAGAGGCGCATCTCTCTAGCACTAGAAAGAGGGCCTTCTCAGTGTCTGGTCTGACCCTATGGAACCTCCTGCCAATTGAGTTGTGTCTCCACATGGAGTTGATGTCCATCTATGGTGAGGCCCCATCTGGAATACTGTGTACAGTTCTGGTCGCCATACCTCCAGAAGGATATTATGGAGTTGGAGAAAGTACAGAGGAGGGCAACCAGAATGATTAGGGGACTGGAACACCTTCCTTACCATCTGAGGCTGCAACGGTTGGGCCTTTTCACTCTTGAACGACGGCGTCTAAGAGGTGACCTGATTGAAGTTTATAAAATCATGCACGGTGTGGACAAAGTGGATAAGGAAAAACTGTTTTCCCTATCGCACAACACTAGAACTAGGGGACACTCCATGAAACTTTTGGGTACTAGTTCTCAAACAAATAAGAGAAAGTACTTTTTCACCCAGAGGATTACTGGTCTATGGAACTCCCTGCCAGAAGAAGTGGTGGCAGCTGTCAGTCTTGACAGCTTTAAGAAAGGATTAGACAAGTTCATGGAGGACAAGGCTATCAATGGCTATAATTATGGCTACCTAAGGACAACCTCCGGGTTGGAGAGATAGGCAGGATATCTCTCAATGCCATTTCCAGGAAATCCTAAGCAGGTGAAGGCATCTCCTTGGGAATACCCTGAAGGAAATGGTGAGCCACTGTGTGAGACAGAATGCTGGACTGGATGGGCTGTGGCCTGTTCCAGCAAGGCTGTTCTTATGTTCTTATTATGTTCTTATGTCCTTTAGGAAAGGCCTGAAAACCTGGCTGGCACAGCAGGTATGGGGCACCAATGACATGGTGACCCCTGCCTGCTGGCTAATTTAGGAGGAATGCTCTCTCCCTTTTAATTGGTATGGGCTTGGGTATTTTTTTTGTATGAGCTTTTAATGGTTTTTTAGAGGTTTTATAGTTTTAAAATTGTGATCGGTTTTGTTTGTGTGCTGCCCAGAGTCTTCTGAATTGGGCTGCAATATAAATCAAATAATAAATAAATAAATAAAAGAAGCTACCACACGATGTAATAGCCACCAGAATTAAAAGGGAATCAGACAGATTCATGGAGGATAAAACTATCAGCAGGTATTATTCATGATGACTCTATTAATGCCTCCAGTATCAGAGGCATTGCATTTGTCAATGCCTGTTGTTAGGGAAGATGAGCAGAAGGGCACAGTTGCTCTCATCTTGGTTGTCGACTTCCCATGGGCTTCTGGTTCATCAGTTGAGCTGTCAGGTTTCAGGAACTTTTTTGCTCCCAACTTCTGAGTCTGACCCATGCTACTGATTCCTTGCCATGTAGGAAGTGTCCAAGTACACTTCTTGGACTCTCCCCAATGTTTTCTGAGACAACTGAAGTAGATTGATTCGGGATTGACTTGGATTTTGCCTTTGGATCTCCAGTAGGGTTCTATTTCCTAGGCGTTTCTTTTACCCCAGTTCTGGACTCTTCTGTCCAGGTTTGTTTTCTGTCTCACCTTGCCAAGATATATTTATTTATTTATAAAATTTGTGCTGCCTCCCCCTCGCCTGGGGCGATTCTGGGCGGCTCACAACCAGATATAAAACATAAAAACATTCATACTAAAAATCATTTTAAAAACACGTCAAAACCCACGTCAAAACCCACACACACCATCTGCAAAGAGGGAAAGTTCAAATAAGCCAGCGGGCAGGCGCTACCTCCGCAGCAGTACCCCACACCTGCCCAGCCAGCCAGGTTTTGAGTTCTTTCATAAAGGGCAGCAATTCTGTCTGCAACTGTAACTCTGTAGGCAGGAGGTTCCATAGGGCCAGAGCAGACACGGAGAAGGCCCTCCTCCTTGTGCTAGAGAGATGAGCCCCTCTAGCTGATGGTACTGTTAGAGAGCCCCTTTGGTCCGCTCTACTTGGATGGGCAGACAATCTTGGGGCAACGTGGTCACTTAGGTATCCTGGCCCAATACATTTAGGTTTTAGGACCAGTCTGCCTTGGAATGGGACAACATGATGGCTGCCATGAAGGGAAGAAAGTGGCTGGGAAGCCCTGCTGCCATTTCTTTTGTGGCAAAATGTGCCACGGATTTTCACCAGCTTTTTCTGAGTGTGGCATGCAGCCCCCAAGTTGTGGGGCAAAAAAACAGCCCTTAGACCTGTTAAGATTACTTTCCTCTGGTCTAGTGCTGTTGCTGGCAGAATCCACTTGTTAACATTGAAATGAATAATGGAGGCTCTGCATTAAGCTGCCTATCACACAATGACTGTCTTGCAACTGATGCTGAGGAGTTTCTGTGTGACATCACGAGGCTTTACTCCCCTGAGAATGTAAAGATTGGACCTCCTTCTTAGGGTTTGGAACATACCACAGGTAGTGGAGTTGCTATTGCCCTAGCAATCTTATTGCCCACAGTGGAATTATAAGGCTTGGAATTGGCAAGTACATTTGCATTGACCTAGCAGGGTTCTTCTTACTTCAAAAAGCCCGTTTTTTTCCCCAGTATGCCTTACAAGTGAATAAGAGATGCAATTTTTCAAAAAGTTAAAATTCATGAGCATATTTGTATGAGAGCGGGAAGTGCCATCATCTACAGCGACCTATTAGTGATAAATGTTAGCTTTAGAATAAAAGTTAAAAACAACAACTTAAACCTTAAGAGGTGAATGTGTCTGCATGCTAGGGAATTATTATAACTTATTTTACAGTGTTTCTGAGAAAATCAAACAATTAAATTGTTTCCAATTATACTGTCACATAGTGCATGGAATGCATTTAGAGAAAATTCCCTTGAATTATAGTAAGAATGTTACAAAAATTATCCTGAGAGAAAATTGCTTCTAGTGCAGCTCCATAGATTTCCTGTAATCACCTAGGAATGGATTTGGTTCTCTGCATTGATTCTTTAACCTGCTCTTATCTATACGAAGGATATGGTAACACAAGAGAAATTAGTATGGCACAAGTTTGACCAATATATTTCTTGGTATTTTTATAACTGATTTTAATTGTATTTGGGTTTTTTCTGCATAGGAGTGAATGTCAATATCTCAATAACAGCAATACTGTACTGTATTGTGATTTATTTATTTTTACATTAGTGTTGCTGTTCCATGATTGTGTTGTGTATCAATATACTGAAAACTAATCTGTTTCCCATAAACGTTTGGAAAACACAAGGGCAGAGCACAATAGGCAAAGATTCAAGCAATCACTCAATATAAGACCTTGGAAGAACATGGAAGCAGCTAATTAAACCAGTTTGTTACTTCAACTAATTCCATTTTCCCATGATCAAAGCATAACTACATTATCTAGCATGGTAGGCAAGGCTGCAGACATTAACTTCATGGCAAGGATTGCATCTCTGATTTAAATAACTTCTCACATATAATTAATTCCATCTTCCGAAAACCAAAATGTAACTACATTACTTTACAAATTAAGTAGCTTAATAAGGGGCAAAACCAAGCATGCAGTAGTGTAACTTTTTAAATTACATACTTACCAAGAGGGTGACTGGTGAGGCCAGCAGTCTCTTCCATCTTTGGGAAAGATCAGAGGACTGGCCCATGACTCAAAAATATTCCATCTGCACTTTTAAATTATGCAATCCCAAATTAAGACATTATTCATTTGAATGCATAACTTGTTTTTATCTAATGCCTATAGTATATCATCCTTCTATGAAAATAGAGTAGATCATACTGCCAGAGACTCAATGCCGAGCATCAGACAGCAGTTAATTAACCTGACAATCCTGAGGACTATCGGCATTGGCGAAGTCCACAGGGAAGAGTGATGATCCCCAAGTGGATTAAATCCCAATTGAATCCATCTTGATAGTGGACAGAAGCTTCATCAATACCGGCCTGGGGCTGAGGAGGACTTTGCGTGCCAAAAGGGCTCAGGACCAAAAAGTGACTCGCTGAACTGGATCAGTGGTACAGGGGTCATGCTGCGATGAGGAAGGCAGATGAAAGGCCATTGCATTATATTCTCAGGTCAGTCTTCATGGCTGATCACCATGATGATTGCCAATATTCAGAATAAGATAAGGCACAAGAAGAAGATAGTATATTACAGGTATGCATTGAAAAGGAAATGTGAATTTAACAAGTGAGCAGGTCAACTGTCTAAATAAAAAAAATCACACTATATACAGTTTATTAACATAGGATTCCAAAGTATCACAAAGTTCAGAACAAAAATAAATGAGATTTAATAATTACTACTGTATTATATAGTTTATGTAAAGACTATGTATTTATGTATACCGTATGTATGCATATATGTGTGAGTGTAATGAATGTAATGTTTGTGTATAAATGTGAGTTTGTGTTTAAATCATACTTTAAAATGCATTACAAATTTTAAAAGTTTGGTAAACTCAGCAGAGAATAGACTTTCTGCTATTTTCATGTACGTGTAAAACCTTCAGATATAAAATACTCAGTTTGTGTAGTGGTAGATCTGTGCATTTCCTTTTTACTTTCTCTAGTTCTTCCATTTTACAGAGTGTTATTGAAATATACATGAATGTGTATGTAACTCATAACCACTTGCCATCTGCTCATATATATTCAAACGGAAGCACAGCCACCAAATCCCAATACACACAGGTAGGTAAAGTTCACCAAATGCCAGTGCAGAGGACAAGTTGATAATACAATAATTCATTTCTTGCTGAGAAAAAGGAAATTACAGTATTGCATTAAATAATAAACACTATACAGCAGCACATCATTTTTATATTGAACAATATAAAACAGCCCTGCTCTCACAGCATAATTCTATGCATTTTTCCTCAGAAATAACTCCCAGTTAGTTCAATGATGCTACACCAGGTAAGGGAGTGTAGGATTGCATTATCTTGTGGTCACTGAGAAGTCTATCAATATAATATATAATTTAACTACTTTATCATTGTCAATGTGTGTTGTTTTGGGGGTATTGTTATTATCTATTGGTTTTGCCCATAATTTATTCTGTCTGGTTTATTATTTGTTGGTTTGTGTATTATATTATGTTTAATTTTACAGTATATTGTTACTTGCAAAAATCTTTTAATTTGTTGTACGCTGCCCAGAGCGGGAGAATATCCCAGATGGGCAGGATATAAATGTAATAATAATAATAATAAACATTATAAGAGCTATGGTTGGTCAAACTGAAGAGAAGGTTGGATTGAATTTATTCATATTATTCATAGAAATAATATCAAATAATCTTGAGTTGACATTTCCACAAACCTCACTTAATCCATTTTTGGTTAATTTCTGTTGTACTAAAGCCTAAGTCTTCTGACAAGTTAAAAATGAGTAACTCTTTTAGAAATAAACTCTGAGACTATGATATGTCACTGCTGAAGAAAGCCTCCTATGATTGCTGCCAAGAAATATCAGAATCTATTTAGTTGCTAGACAGTCCTTCTTAGACTCGGAACATATTCTGTCTCCACTGGGAATTATATTTGAAATAGCATGTATTCCCCGCAGCAACAGCCTGGCAGGGTGCTGGATTGTCAAGTGTTCCAGCCAGACATCAGAAAGGTTACTTTTTAGAATACAGCTTCTAAAATCTCATTCCTAGCTTGGCTGTGGGATTCAGGGAGCTGAAGTCTAAAGAAATAACTTTTCCCATTTCTGGCTCCAACCTTAGACACTTAGTTTAAGGTCAGCTCCAGAATTGACTTGTTAATGTCCTTTTAACTTGCATCAAGATTAGGCTACATTTCTGATAAAATGCACTTATTACATGGGATATTATTTAGTCCTGGGTTCCTCGTGCCAATAGTTGAAAGGAAGCCAAAATAGTCTTAGCAAATTGTTGTCATATGACAGCAAGTCATATGATAGCAAGTCTATGACTTATAGTGGCCCTATGAATGAGAGATCTCTAAAATGTCCAACCTTCAACAGCCCTGCTAAGTTCTTGCAATCACATGCCTGTGGTTCCTAACAGAGACAATCCATTTCATGTTTGGTCTTCCACTTTTCCTGCTGCCTTCACCCTTTTCCAGCATTATTGTCTTTTCCAAAGAATCTTGCCTTCTTGTGATGTGTCCTATGCAGGATGGCTACTTTATTTAGCTTCATTATTTTTGTCTCCAGAAACGGATTAGGTTAATTTGAATTAGGATCAACTTGGTTGTCTTTTTGAAAGTCTAGGAAGCGCTCTCCTCCAATCTCATATTTGAAATGAATCATTTTCTTTTCATGTTAGCTTTCACATCCATACATGGTAAAACGGAACACAATAGCATAAATGATCTTGGTCTTGATCTCCAGCAAGTAAATTAGCAACTCAAAACATGAACCATGTAACCCAATGATGAAGATTCAGAGAACATTATTGTGATCATGGTTGTTCTTGCCAAAAATATCTCAGAGACTTTGTGGCAATCATTCTTTTTCTTCACGGGACCTATGAAATGAGATTAGCAATAACTTGCAGAGATGTTATATTATATGCAGGGGCATGCTGGCTAAGCTAAAAGGGTACTGGAAAGGGAGTGATAAGGGAGTCTAACCATAACAAAATATATACATTCTTACTCGCTTTCTAATTTCAACTCCCCTCTGGGGATTCAAACCAACAACCTCCTGCTTACAAGGCAAAATTGCAACCTCTAAGCCACAGCATCTTCAATGCCAATGGAGCTGCTTTTGTAATCTTATCTTTGGCAGCACAGGAGGAGGAAGGAAGGCATAGGAACACAGAGCCCCGCACCTTTGCTCGATCGTTCCGGACATCGCAGCTCAGCTCTTTGGATTGGCACCCGGGGGTGCCATGTTAATGGGGGCCTGAGGGGTGCCCTGGGCTGAGTCCCGGTTGCCCAATGGGCCAGTCCACCACTGGTAGTTTGTAAAACTGTATGAACATCACACTTGACATGGGCCTTAGACATAGAAACTAATAATTTATGTCTACTTGCTTAGTCTTAGATCCTCTCATGCTATGTAGCATATCAGGCAGTGAGGAATCTCCAATGGTTTCAGTCTTGGGTGAGTACTTTGGCATCTTCCCATGTCATTTTCAGGGTCTTTAAATCTGCCATGAAAGTTCTTCATGTGTTTTGAGGATGTCCTCATTATTGTTTGGCAATAGGAGGGATCCAACTTTTTTTTTTATCATGTCAGAAGCACAAAATGTGCTTTCTGGGTTGAAAGGATTTTTGCTGGAGGAACTCTGCTCAGGGGATGCCCAAATGAGGCTCCTTTCATGTCTCCAAGATCTTTTCCTCACCAAAGTGGTCCCTATTCATCTACTTGCAATTTCTTGCTTTCGAACTGCTAGGTTGGCAGGAGCTGGGACAGAGGCAGGAGCTCACTCCGTCATACAGTACTCGGTTCTTACACTGCCAACTTGTTGACCTTCCAGCTAGCAAGGTGAGCTTCTTAACCACTGAGCAACTGCAGTCCCTTATCCAACTTATTGCCATCTTAGAGCTCCTGTATTTGTATTTTACTGTCCCAGAAATTTTAATTGGTTTTTGCTTTACTCTGCTCCCACCATTGAGACACTTTCTTCACACCTTTTCTTCTAATACTGGCTAGAGGAAATAATTGTCACCCCACCTGCATACCAAGTTGGATTACTTACTGCTTCTGTTTTGGCTTACCTACAGCATAGCGTAGTTCTAAATACCTACACAGCAAATCAACCAAATCTTAGCCAAAGATGGTTGGAATTTTACTAGGATAAAAAAAAAATAACAACTCTGTTCACTGCCCCATTTCTACATATCATCAAATTGACATTTCCAACTTGAAGGCCTCTTATTTTTAAGATCTGGGCAGAAAAGGTTTGTGTTGTTTTTCAGTAAATGAAATGACCAGTCATAACAATGAAATGGCTGGAGAGGCACCAAAAATACTACAAAAAGGGTAACTTGAGCAGGCTGATTATTTACAACAAGTCAGACAAGCCCATAGCAAGATCCATGATTATTTAATACTCCTTACAATCATTTATGAATGATGTATGAGGTTGATTGGTGTTCCCCTAGGGGGGAAAGGTCAAATGATAGTTACAAGATGGGGATACTGTACTTGGCTTAGTAATACCGTGAGCTGAATATGTCAACTATTTTAGGCTTTTGTAATAGAAGTATAGTCTCCAAAACCCAAAAGGTCACCATCTACTCTAGTCACCCTCTACTCAGAATTAGTTAAACTACATCTAGAGTACTGTGACCAGTTCTGGACACCACACTTTAAAAAGGATGTCAACAAATTAGAACAAGTTCAGAGGAGGGCAACAAGGATGGTCAGGGGACTGGAAACCAAGCTCTATGAGGAAAGACTGAAAGAACTACCTGTAGGCCTTGAAAAAAGGAGACTGATGAGATATGATCACATTTTTCAAATACAGTAGACCCTTGCATAATGACGTTGCTTGGTTCCCAAGTAGCGTCGCTATGCAAAAAACGTCGTTATTCAAATAACGAAAAAATGTTATTATTCGAATAACAACGGTAAAAATACTGTCGTTATTCGAATAATGTTTTTGTCATTATTCGAATAATCATGTGGGGAGCGTCGTAGCATTGTTAATAAAAAATGACGCTATTCGAATGCGTCATTATGCAGGGGTCCACTGTACTTGAAAGATAGTTATAAAGAGGAGAGGATACTTAATAATGGGCTCAAACTACCAGAAACCAGATATAGACTGAATATCAGGAAAAACACCTTAACTTTTAGAGCAATATTACAATGGAACCAATTACCTGGGGAGATGGTGAGCACTCCAATACTGGAGCAATTCTAGAGAAACTGTACTACCAACTGTCAGATCTGCTTTGATTTAAATTCCTGCATTGCATAGGAGGTTGGACTCAATGGCCTCCTAGGCCTTTTCCAAATCAATTATTCTACCATTCTATGATGTTTCTGTTTTTTAAACAATACATTTTGTTACTATGGCAGTTGTTGGCATCATTGCAGCTATCTTGTCATTGGAAAAAGATACAATTTTAAGTAACATGTAAAGTGTCAATCTATGAAAAAATGAAATGTATTAATCCACAAATAACCTACATCATTGTGGGCACAGCAATGTGCAGAAACCTAAGGTTAATCTTTCCCATACTACTTAACTGAGTAAAAGTATTATATATATAGATATAATGTGTAGTTAAGACCTCAGATTCTTTGTTGTTACATTCCGTCAACTCATTCTTTACCTATGGTGACTCTCTGAAGAAGCAAACTCCAAGATATTCTGTTTTCAACAGCCCTGCTTAGGGCTAAATACAATAAAGTATAAATTTTGATATGCTGATGATTTGGTTAATATTAGCTAAAGTAACTTTAACAATTTTATGTAGGGCTACATTCCCACATTCATTTCTCTGTACAGTACTAGGAATAAGGATGATACTAACACAGCAAGTTTACCAGGTCATTATTTACATAGTGGCTGAAATTCTGTGGCCATAAACAATGATGTCTTTGAAAATTAAACATTTCCAATTTCTCCCTCAGAATTTCTGGGGCTCTTGTGGGATCTCTTCCATCACTGGGGAGCCACTGAGAGTCACAATGGGCAAGAGTATTTAATTGCTGAAATTTGCAACCACTAGAGGAAAGTCATCCTGGTTGCAATTATGTCCAGTGATGAAATACTCTTTCCCTCCATCCTGTGCTTCCCCTGCAACTTCCTGACAATGAAAGAGATTCTATGAAAGCTTTGAGACCTTCTGGGGAGAAATTAGAAATTTTTAATTTTAAAAAAAATCGTCACTGCCGCTGATATCAGCCTTATGTAGCATAAGCCCTGTGACGCATTATGCAAGAGGATTTCAGCCTAAAACTAGTTATCACTAGATAAATGGCTCATGCATTTTAATACCTGAATTAGCAAAGTAGAAAGATAAATAAGATAAATTATACAATTTTACCAACTAAAATCAAATGCTTAAGCCAAGATCTAAAAATAGAGTAAGATATGTTTTTAAACTATAGAATAAATGGCAGGTTGAGACAAAATAGATAGAGAACAATGCAAGAAAGAACAAGGCTAAGAAAAATAACTGTTGAGTAAATACCGTATTTGCTGGTGTATAGGATGCAATTTTGTTACCAAAATAGACCACTATAGGCTACTATATACAGTACAAGACACACTCCATTTTTCCAGTGTATTTTAAGGGGGGAAGTGGGCCTTATATACCAGCAAATACAATATGTATACAAACAAGGTATGTTCAAAATAGAAGTAATCTAGTTTCAAACAGCTGTGTTCCCTTCCAGAACCAATTCAGTAGTTTTGTGTATAATACCCTGGCATGGTTCCTATTTTTTAAAGAAGGAATTGGATATTCAGACACAACTATTTAATGTATGAAAGAGGTGTCTGATATACTCAGATATACTGCAGAATGTCACCTGTTCTTTTCACAATTCCAGTGAACATCTAAAATTCTAGTAGTTCTAATAAAATAGCACACCTCCAGCTAATAGAGGGAGAGTTTCTGAGACCATGACTTACATTTACATTTCATGGAAACTATGTATAGAAAGCTCATGATCAAAATGGTATGGGAACTGACTCGGGGGAGGAGTATCTCCTGAAACTATGGAAGGCTTACTCTTTGAAGTATACCATTTATTTTAAGTATTTAGTCTCCCACTCTCTTAAAGCACAGTATTAAACTTTCTGAGCTCCACAAAGCATCCTGGAAGAAGATTTTATTTCTGTGGTGGGAATTCTTCTTCTTCTCATTCCCCCATGCAACCTTCAACGTCCTTTAGTTTTGGGCCAGAGGGTGCCCTAGTCCCCTGGAGCAGATTTGGTAAGAGTGCAGATGGTTGCAGTGCAGCTATCTACTTCCATGCTGGTTTGTGCTCATAGTGTTTAGGGCAAGAGGCAAATGGGGTAAGAAAAGAAAATTCTCATGAGAAATGATATGAATAAATCAAAGTTCTTTGGTTGATTGATATTCCATTTGGCAAGTAGGAGGAATGTGGAGAAAGCCTTGTGCTTCTCTATCATTTATATTGTATAGGCACTGAGTCATGTGATACAGATCAGAAGTCATTGGAGCTGCTGATATTATGCTGCATATGAACCATAAGTGTTCAAAACAAGGTAGCCCCTCTTCTGCATCAAGGGGTGCATCAATCTCTTATTGCTTTTCTTTCTGAGAATCCAGACAAAAGATCACACCATTTTAATGTGGACTGCAAAAGGTTAAACAGTTATTTTTAAAATATTGCTGTTAAAATATTCAGACTCAATTCATTTCACTTTATATATATATATATATATATATATCTCAAAATGAGTCCTGCTGGGTTATGTCAGTCTTGTCAAATTCCATCTTGTCAGGTATCAGAAAGATAAATGGAACAAAGGATGGAGATAAAAAGTTAGGTGAGTTTGTAAAAGAGACGTTGAGATATACAAAGGATGAATCAAAATTCAAAAAGGAAAAAGGAAAAGGAGAACATGAAGGAAAAGAAGATACATGGTGTGGAGAGTTAGTCTAAGCATAATCATCATAATGGGAAGTTTTAAATGTTTTCACACAGGTTGGATTCGTATGAGCTCAATTACCTTCTAATCATAAGAGATATAAAAGTTGCTGGATGCTAACTTTTATCTGAAACTCTCCTGTTCTGAGGTTTTCTGGTGAAAACAACCTGGCATATCAGGATGAGGTGAAATGTAAATCATACCATGTTTGAGTACAATGAAAACTTCAGTAATAAACACCATTTTGGGGCAAGGACAAGAAGGTAACATTTCCTTGTTAAACATCCTTATGGTGGGACACTTTCAATCTTTACCTTTTACCTAAGTGGGAAAGTTTTCAGTGATTTCATGAGTTTAGTGAATTGGGGTAATTATACTCCAAGTGAACAGTCACCCATCTCAGGAAATGTCCTGTAACACAGCAATTCTCAGCTATATATATGTATACCAGCTGTGGGACATAGAAGTAGCCTAGATGGAATGCAGAATTTCATAAGAATTGCTACAAACTTGTTCACCATCAATCCCCGTGTATTCCTGCCACAGGTTGTGCAGAATTATTCCCCATTCTACTAATTCAGTTATTTTTCATTCAGCAAAACCAGTTTAAAGTTCTGTATTCTGATGCCTTAAAGCAATGGTGGGATTCCAAAAAAATTACTACCTACTCTGTGGGTGCAGCATGGTGGGCGTGGCCATCTGGCCATGTGAGTGAGTGGGTGGGTGTGGCCAGGTGGCCATGTGACTTGCTGGGTGTGGCCATGTGACTGGGTGGCAGTGCTGCCCGGCAAGTGGCAGGCAACCCGAGGTTCCGGCCACTGGATGGGGAAAGCCCGGGGAGGCTGTGTCACTGGTACAGGAGGCAGGTACAGGCCTACAACCCAAGGCTCTGGCAACCAGATGGGTGGGGCCAGTTGGAATTTCTACTACCAGTACGGGCGTACCTGGGCATACCGGCTGAATCCCACTACTGCCTTAAAGACTAAATGAATTTATTTGGCATAAACCTTGATGGACTATTCCCTACTTTTCCAGACATGTATACTGAGATTGTATTTTCTAATGGCAATCCTACTGTAATTTTTATGTCCATAAACGTTCCCATAAGTGATAACTATAACAGAAGAATGCCTGGAACCCTATATGGGATTATTGCTTTTGCCACAGTAGGACTCGGGTTTTGTTGGGTTAACAGCAATCTTGCATGCACTGGCACCGGATATCAGTGGGAGGAGTTTTAGCAGCCTAATATGATTTTCCTTGGCCACTAATTTGATTGGTGTATTTTAGTTAACTGACTATAATTAACTAGTCACAGGGTTTTCTAGGTATGAAATACTCAGAAGTGTTTTACGAGAGCCTTATTCTGGGAGTCCTCGGGGATCATTTAACTTTCCCAAATCTCCTCAGGCTGACTCTCCTCCAGGGAGGCACAGTACATCAATGAGCAATCTAGATAGCTAAACTGACTATGTGGGTTAACTTTTAATTTGTTTTCACTATGGATCTCACTATATTGCATCTAAAGTTTATTCTATGCCATTATATTGACTGAATTCACTGTTACAAAGGAAGGAAAAATAAAGGAACTGGTAAATTGGCATTTTAAGTCAGTGGCTAGTTCAAATGTAACATTGACCCAATAAAACAGTGGTGGGGAACCTGTGGCACTCAGAGCCCTCTTTGTGGGCACCTGTGCAGTCACCTCTGCACAGAGTTTGCCCTGCCTCTCTGCCTAGCAGCCCAATGGGAGCACTTCCTCCCTTCCCCAGCACAGAGTTCACCCTGCCCTTCTGCCCAGCAGCATAATGGGAGAACTTCCTTCCTCCTCAGCACAGACTTTGCCCCGCCCCTCTGCCCAGCAGCCAAATGTGAATGTTTCCTTCCTCCCCTTTTGCTATGTTGGCACTTTGCGATAAATAAGTGGGGTTGGGGTTGCAGTTTGGGCATCACTGTAATAAAGGTTCACCATCACTGCAATAAAACATGTTTCAGATAGAGGGGAGATCTGTCAGTATGCTGTGTCTTCTTTTCAGTTGCACAACATAGGGATAGTTATATTTGAACCAGACCAATGCATGTACGCTACAATCAAAAAATTCTCTCCTTCCCCTCCAAGTTAAGAGAAATTAATTAATTTCTAAAAACCTAGGGAATATGACTAAAACTTAAACATAGCAGTGATAAAAAATCACCCCTCACACACACAAAATTAAAGAACCCCCTTTCATCTCCCCCCCCCCAAGAATAAACAGATGGCTACTAGAAACTGGAAGGAAAAATATACACTCTAGGGTACAACTGGTGCTTCTTTGGGTACAACTGTCTCCTTTAAAATGTTTCTGTTAAATGTGATGAAGATACAACGATGTCTTATCTGTAGAAGTGGACGTATAAATGACATGTGATTAACTGAATAATTGAGGGGAAGAAGCATAGGACTTTCTTTGCACTTGACTCTTTTGACTTTCATTGCTTTAGCAGTAACTTGATATTGTCCTCAGTTTTAATTGTTAATGTGCAAAAAAAGAAAGAAAGAAAGAAAGAGATGGGAGTATGTGCTAGCCCATAGAGTTCTTGCACTTCTGAGAAGAGGACAAAATAGTTGAGGTTTTACTCCAGTCACATTGTTAGAGCATATTAAAATGCAAAGAGGAGATATACTAGTTAAGGATTTATCACAGGCTGCGAAGCCCCAGGCCACTCACAGTGAAGTTCCTGGTGAAGGTGAAGATGTTAGTCTCCGAAGGATAAGAGCTCTCCATTTCAATTTGCAGCAGGCTAAGTGGCATCACAAGCCAAGGGAGGCCTGCTTACAATGTGCTGGTCCTGTAATCAATACAAAAATGAGTGTAGATTTAGAGGCCTAGTGAAATGCAGGAAATACTGCAGATGTCTGTATAACATTAAGCTACCCAATTCGTCTTTGGATGCTCCTCAAGGGTGAGGGTTATCATGAGCAGTGTTGGGCAAAGCATAGGGCACCTCCACTGCTGTTGCCCTTCTCCAGTTCTCCATCTGGGATTCTCCCACCAGTATGCGGGCCTTGCTTGCCTCCCCACCCACCCCCACCCTCTTTTACCTGTCATCCCCTCCATGGCATTCCCTGGCTGCCCTCTCTTGCTCTTCGTCCAGGGCGATGGTGGTGGTGGCCGTGGCAGCAGCTGTAGCAACCCGGCCTCCACTCAGTGCTAAAGATCCCTGGCCCCCATTGGTTTTGCACACCGGGCAGAGAACCCCTGGTGGACACCCACAGAAGGGCGACAAGTGGGCAGGATGACCCTTGCGGGGGGTGCTCTGCGGGCCGGGTTAAGGTGAGTGCAAGCGGCTCAGTATGGGATACTATGGATGGGTGCAGGCATGTATACCAGAGTCCAATGGTTAACGTCCCTCCTTATAGGTAAAGATAGATTAAACATTTTTCCTTTTGATAAGGTAGTGGTCTCAGCTGGTCAATGACCTTAGCCTTTCTGTTTATCCTTTGAACATCTTTCCAAGTTCAGGGTAAAGGAACACAACCAGGTGGGATAGGCAACACATAGCCAGGTTGTGTCATAGGTTTCATGGCAATGTCATAGTTGAAGCCCAAAAGAGCCACTTTGCTGGCACAGAAGGTCCTGGGGGTACAGACATGCACTTCTGTTGGCTCAGTGGATTTTAGAAGATATTTCCTGCAGGACTCCCAAGCAAAGCAATATCTATCTTTCCTCCCCAGCCTGAATTTATGGTTTTGCTTTGCAGGGCCACTGAAGAACGTCATGGTAAAGGTTGCCCTTACTTAAAAGCTAGTCATGTCTAACTTTAGGGTTTGGTGCTCATCTTCACTTACAGCCAAAGAGCCACTGTTACCTTTCCCACCAAATTGGTACCTATTTATCTACTTGCAATTTATTGCTTTCAAACTCCTAGGTTGGCAGGAGCTGGGACAGAAATGGGAGCTCACTCTGTCATGCAGCACTCCGGTCTCAAACTGCTGAACTTCCAACCTTCCAGTCATCAAGTTCAGCATCTTAACCATTAAGCCACTGCAGTCCCCTAAGAAGAAAGACTACCAATATTCAAAATATACTGTGAAAAGTAAAATACATGTCTCTGCACCTACAAATTTCCTCTTCCCATACTGTACCTCTGTACTAGTGCCCCTCCCCTTTCCCCCTTCATATAAACATTGGGGGGGAACAAAAATCCCAATCACAATGGATGTGCTGTCAATGGGTGGTGAAAGTGTTGTAGGCACCCTGGTCAAAAAATGTGTAGTTCCAGCCATAACTGTAGCCACCTTTACACCACAGTGGCTTAGCAGTTAAGATGCTGAACTTGATGACTGGAAAGTCGGCAGATCAGCAGGTCAGCAGTTCAAGACCCAAGTGCTACATGATGGAGTGAGCTCCAGTCTCTATTCCAGCTCCTGCCAACCTAGCAGTTCGAAAGCAAGAAATTGCAAGTAGATAAATAGGTACCAATTTGGTGGGAAGGTAAACAGTGTTTAGTCATGGCTGCCATATGTCCATGGAAATGTCTGCAAACAGAGACAGCACTGGAACTTTGGCTATAAATAGAGATGAGCACTGAACCCTAGAGTTGGATATGACTGGCTTTCGAGCAAAAGCAACCTTTACCTTACATCACAAGAGCTTTTTGGCTGAGCTACTCCTGGTTTGTGCTGAATAGTTCATTAAAAGGCTATGGCATTTATATCAGATTTGCTCAGTGGTCACACACACATACCTCTTATCTCGCTGTTTTCCATTACAAGGAGACTTCTGTCATCTGCACATACCTTTATTGTATCCCAGCTCAGCCTTCTAAAATTTAATTTAATTTAATTTAATTTAATTGTTCAACTTGTATGCTGCCCCACTCACAGAGCAACTCTGGGCGGCTAACAAAGAAACAAAATATCACAATTACATGGTATCAAAAACAATTACAATTACATAATATCAAAAACATTTCAGAAACATTTTAAAAAACCAAATATCGCAATTACAATCCCTATAAGATTACATACAAAAGGTAGAAGGGTTGCTTTTTAGACCAAGAAAGTTGTTTTAAGTTTCTTTTTTCTCCACAGACCCCCTTAAAGGAACTTGGGTCTTAGCTAGAGACTCTGTCTTGTTTTCTTACATCCATCCCACATTTATTTATTTTATTTATTTAGCGTATGGCAAACAACTTCACAGAGAAGAACTATTTTGCTCACCAAGACTTTTCAGTATACCAATTCCCTGAGACCTTAACACTGCCTTGAGATCTCATTCCC
Source organism: Bradypodion pumilum (assembly GCA_035047305.1). NCBI lineage: Eukaryota > Metazoa > Chordata > Lepidosauria > Squamata > Chamaeleonidae > Bradypodion > Bradypodion pumilum. The sequence goes on from JAWDJD010000001.1 coordinate 100,154,594, forward strand.
CTAGTATGAACCTAATTCCTGTAATTTCCATCAGCCCACAGAATTGCTAGCAGTAAGAGTGTTGCTGTTATGTCAGAATGGACTTATAGTGACATTAATAGGATTTCAAAGGATATTCACAACAGTTTAAGCATCTGGCTACAGAACCAGAGGTTGGGAATTTGATTCCCTACTATGCCTTCAGGGAGTCGAACCTGCCGGTGTAGCCACATGCAAGCTGCGCAGTCCCACAACAACCCCTGAAAAGTGAATGGTAAACTACCACTTAAGAATGCTGTCCACCTAGGAAACCCTGGAAAGGGTCAGCCTAAGTCAGAATTGACTTGATGGCACACAGTTAATAATTATATTTATGACTTTCAGCCTCAGCGAATTTCCATGGCAGAGCCAAGGAATCAAAGCAACATCTCCTGAGATCTAGTCCATTGCTCTGTCTACTAAAGCACACCTTTATGACTGGGTACCAGCTTAAACAGTAAGGATATCCCGAAAGGAACGGGATTTCCTTAAATAGTAACCTCAAGAAATATCTCTGCTGTAGCCTGCTTGGTAGGAAAATGTTTCCTGTTACTTTTTTGAAATTTATCTACAAAACTGAAATATTCATATATCCTTAGGTCATAAATAAACTTGGCTCCCTGCTTTGTACTATGTACTTCCTGAATATCTCTGGCTTAAGGATTTTTTTGCTGTGGGATGTCTATGTAAGAGGCATAAGATATTGCTCTGCCAAGGAGTCTTATTCAAGGAGTCTTCCAAAAGGGAAAAGATTACAATAGATAGATGGATGTCAGGTAGGACTGAATTTATATAGCATCAAAATTATTGGCAAAAAATGTACAATCCGTGTGAAGAGACTGATGAAGAACATACCCAACCAGGATTCCAACTGGAACCTGTCTCTGTAGCTGTCCCATTAGGGGTCATCTGCTCCTAATTAGCATTGACTGTGGTCCGGGACTATTCTCATATCTTGTGCTGTAACAGCTGTTGTTCATCCATAACCAATTTTAATGTCCTAACTCTATTTCTGTAATGGAGCACATATATCATAACTGTTATTATAATTAAATGAAGTCGTTCAAGGTTATTTATGTCTTCAACAGGAACAGTGAAGTAGAGCTTTTCGACACCATCTCCATGTCATTTTCTGTTTAGCTGCCACACTCAAGGCAAGTTAAATTAATCTTCGACGTGAAAGAACCAAGGGGCGAATACAGTGGTACCTCATACAACAATTGTAAACCGTTCCATGGGGCTCATTGTTGTATGAAACAATTGCTATACGATGCATGCATCGTATAGCAATTTTCTCTATGGGATGCATCATACAACGATTTTTTTCACTAAGTGGTTTTTCCCATTGAAAAATTATTGTACAATTTTTTTCCATAGGGAAAATTGTTATGCGAGATGCCATTTCCCCCAAAAACCTAATTGTTATACCATTTCATTGCTATACAGGGTGATTATTATATGAGGTTCCACTGTACCCCATTACTGACTCCCAGCATCAACACAACTTTGTAATGTGTGATTTAAAATGAAAACTTTACTTATTTTTTTTTTAAAAAAGGGATATTTCTTGTTTAATTACAGATATATAGGTAGGCTATCAATGGATGTGAATGCAGTAGAAACAACAACTTTTGCTGGGACAAAATATTTCCAGCCAGTATATTTGGCATACTTTTTGTTCTTTGTGACATTTATATTCCACCTTTCATCACTTGCCTAGGGACTGTGGTGGCCTAGTGGTTAAGATGTTGAACTTGATGAATGGAAGGTCGGCAGGTTGGCAGTTCAAGAACCAAGTGCTACAAGACTAAGTGAGCTCCAGTCTCTGTCCCAGCTCCTGCCAACCTAACAGTTTGAAAGAAATTGCAAGATGATAAATAGTTACCACTTTGGAGGGAAGGTAAAAATGTTCAGTTTGCCTTGGAGTCTTTTATGCCTGTCACTTAACCACAGAACCATCTGCATATGCCGATAGCACTGACTCTTTGGCTAAAAATGGAGATGAACACTGAACCCTAGAGTTGGATATGACTGGCTTTCAAACAAGGGCGACTTTTGCCTTTCCTCACAGGCAACATATGTGGCTTTCCTGCTCCTCCCTACTTTTTACTCACAACAACCCTTTGAGGTCTTAAGAGAGTGTGATCAACCTATGTTCAGCCAGTGACTTTCACCAATCAAGGAGGGAACAGAACCTGGGCTCTAATTGCTATGCTTCAGTGCTTCCGTTAACCAACACATCCTAACACACACTACATTATGCCAGCCTTTTGTCCAATAAAGCTCTCTACTGTGTTTCAGGTTGTGTTTCCTTTTAGAAACAACGAAAATGGGGTAATCATATTAATTAACTGTGTGCCAGCAAGTCAATTCTGACTTTTGGTGACCATTGTTAAAGTTTTCTAGGTAAAGAGTACTCAGAAGAAGTTTACTTTTCGCTGCTTCTGGGAACAGCTCTGGGTCTGTGCAGCTTGCCCACAGCCACACAGGCAGCTATTCTGGGATGCACAGTAGAGAACTGAATTCTCAAACTCTGACTGTGCAGCCAAGATACCTAATTCACTGAGCTATCCATCCTTCAGCCTAAATCCATAGGTAGCTTTAGGGACAAAAATAGCACACGTTTAGTTTAAGATGCCTTCACAAGCCACTTAGTACAATTTTTTTAAAAAAATCTAGCTCCTGCCACCCTTCCAGATGCTCTGGGTGTTTCTTTTTCCCTACTCAAGGAACTAAGTGCTCTTTTTAAAAACTTATTCCCCATGATGTTCTATGTCTTTATTCATTCATTCATTCATTTATTATTAAATTTATATCCCGCCTTACTCAGCACCAGTGCGACTCAAGGTAGTGTACAGCCAGAAAAATACAATACAATAAGAATATACAATACAATTTCAATTTACAAAATCAATCTCCATGAAAAGAGTTTTAAAAAAAATACAGTCCAAAGAGAGGCAGGTCTTCCCTTCCCACCAAGAATGTTATCTTACATAGCCTGTTCAACCAGGTGATTTTTCTCTCACATCCTGCTTGTGCTATTTCCATTTCACCCCCTCATCATCTTCTTTCTCATTGATCTTTTCCTCCCTGAAGCCCAGTGCTAAAATCACATTCCTCTTCTGCTTACTAAGCAGCAGGGCATCCTCTTTTTCCTTGAGGGCTTTACTGAGAGAAGCAGACTTTTTATATTTCCCCCCTTCTCTTCCCACAATTCTGGAGCAAATGGAGCCCTCTGTCGAAATGAAGGAACGCTAGCTACCTTTTTGCTAGTTATCAAAGTCTGCCATCTACTGACTGAAGGTGGTAGTGCAGGTTACAGATAGGTTGGAAATAATACAAATCAATTAATCATTTTTTAAAAAAACAACCTTCAGGTGCAGCCGTACAGTCCCCTTCATATGCACAAGAAATTTCAGGTTTCTAGGTCTCAACTCCTTTGAGCAATGATGGAGACACATACACAAGAGAAGAACGCTTTAGGGCCAAAAATGATTTTATTTCCTTTTAAGATAGTTAAGTTAAGAGGCCTTGCAAAATGGCTCCCATAACTTTCTGCTCTCGTTTCCGTAAATTTTCCAAAGTAGTGGAGATCATTTTAATGCACACAACTACTCTGTAACTATAGTGCCTGGCAGACAAGCTTTTAGATTAATCTTGTCCCTGAGAGGTTACTGGTCTTTCAGATTGCTTCTCGGGATCTGCAGAGAGTTGAGAAAGAAGTCAGATATATTATTTCATTGCTCCACTCACAATATGGAACACTGAATAGCACTTTCAATTTCAGGCTCCATAAAATGGATACCCTTTTAAAACTCCTTTGTTACCTGTTGATACTAGAACTTAAATGTCCTCTTCATATTGAATTTATGGCTCTAAAACATGGACTACTTCAGCAGATAGTCTGAGTCAGTGAATAAAAGGTAATACCATTGAGTCATGTGTTTTCTCTGTTGTGTTCTTTCAACATTTAAAAAACCTCATTGGTTTCACTGAAAGAAGTTAAATATCAGAGCAATGCAGAAAAACAAATCACATGCACATCAAATTCAACATTGATACTTTGCTAAAAATTTGACGCCAAAATATCTTGGAAGGCAGCCAAGTTCTCTCTCTTTTTTTAAAAAAATAGATGTGCTAATAGACATAAAAACAGGCATTATGAGATTGAAATTAATGCTTAGTTTTGGGGGGGGGGTTAAAAAAAGAATCAAAAAGGTCATTTTCTATTATTAAATCTTCCAGTGTCAAGATCCTGGTCTCAGATTTGCAGTTTGAACTGCCATGTGCTTAGAAGTTCCACTGGCCAGTATGACTTACTCCACATAGTTAAGTGAGTTGACAATCACAGGCTTACACAATAGCCATGTTCACAGGAGGGTGTGTGTGTGTTTACAGCTGATTTTAATACAACTTACATTTGAGTAAACTCAAATTCCTGTAGTAGTATAATTCCTATGCATCCTCAAATGAGCCTAAATGCCACTGAACCAAATTAGGTTTATTTCTGAATAAATATGCATAAAATAATGTAGCAAGCATAGAATTTAAAATCTTTGAGAATTAAACATCAGTTTTATAGTTTTATAGTCAAGTCAGGGGTGCCTGGAGGTCAATGGTCCATAGGGTTGCAAAGGGTCAGAATCAACTGTGCAACTGAACAACAACATCAATTTGTACTACTTTATGTTGAGCACAATTGTATTTTCCATTTGCATCTTTGGAATGTTTATAATTCTTCTCTCTTTCTGTTGTGTATGGAAACACTATATCTTTAAGAATGAATGTAACCACTTTGATGTAAGAATGTAACCTTGTAATGAACACAATGTTTCTCAGCTGTAATGGAACGCGAGCTAGCTACCCATAGAGGGCAGCTGCAAGCATTCAGCTCACATGGTACAAATTCCCCAATTACTGTCAGCCACGGGAACATTCCCGCCATGGCTACACCTGGTGAAGAAGGGCGTGACTCAGAATGACATCACGCAGGTGGTGGCCAATGGGCTACCATGCATCCATATTCAAATGTGTTGCTGCTGTATAAAAGGAGCTGTACCTCCGCCATTACCACATGTTCAGATTGTATACCCTCCAATAAAGATGTGTTTGGCCTCATAGCTGCTGCCTACTGCGTATCAATCTGCAAACATCAAATTGGCGATCAAGATGGGATCATGGCGTCCCACAAGGTCAAGTCATACCCATTCAACATCAGTGATCCCGAGCAATGGGAGCTGTACAAATTCCAGTTCCGGCACGTGATGGACGCTGCCAGCATCAAAGACGAAGGGAAGATGCATTCGCATTTCCTAGCCCAGATCGGGCCGGCCACGTTGCACCTCCTGATAAACCTGCTGCCACCCAGGAAGGTCGACGTGGTTCCAATTGACCGCCTCCTGACGACATTGCGGGAGCATTTCCAGCCAACCGTCTCAATCTTCCCAGCCCAGGCCACATTCCAGAGACGATACCAATGCCTGGGTGGATACGTGTCTGCCTACGTGGCAGCCCTCAGGGTAGTGGCTGCCCCCTGCCAGTGGGAAGATCTGGAGATATCTCTGAGGGATCTTATGCTGGGCGGTCTGTGGGACGAGGAGGTCCAATGGAAACTGATGACCTGGGACCACCGCTTGACTTTCAACGTGGTCCTGCAGGAGGCTCAGGCAGCTGAGGCAGCGAGGAGTGGAGTCAAAATCTTCAAGGCTAGACCTGCTGCGCTCGAAGGGGCAAAGTCCTCGGTCCAAGCTAACTGGCATGCGCCCCAGCCTCCTACCAGCCCCCCATCATCTTCGGAGTCGTCCATGGCAGCGGGGTCCTGCTCCAGCGAGGCCGACGATGTGCAGAGGGTCAAAAGGCAAGTGGTGAAGAGCCGCGCCAGCGACAAAGGAGACCGCCGGTGTGACGGTTGCAGGGCAGCTCACGACCTGAAGTATTGCCCTTTCCGAAAGGCCGAGTGCCACAACTGCAGGCAGCGAGGCCACATCGCCAAGGCGTGCAGGCGGCGGTGAACGGAGGACAAGGGCCCAGCAGAACAACCTCGACGGAAGGCGACCGGGATCGGAAAGGTCTCCGACGATGATGCACCGGCAGTGAACCGCGTGTCCCTGGAGCACCGGCGGTTTTTTGTTGAGGTACTGTTACAAGGGGTCCCGGTTAGGATGGAAATAGACTCGGGGTCATCCTACTCCATCCTTTCACAGAAAGTGTTCCTGCGCATTCCCCCAAATGCGCGGTCCAAGCTAAGGGCCTTGAAGACGAACTTGCGGGACGTACAGGGTTATGGGATCCTGGTGTTGGGGGTAGGGAACGTCATGGTGAAGTTTAAAAGGTTCACAGAGAAACTGCTCCTAGTAGTTCTGAAACAAGGGTCTTGTTGCCTCCTGGGGACTCAGTGGTTTGCCCCCCTGGGAATCAAACTGTTCGGCATAAATGCCATCGAGACTGACCCAACATGAGATGTGTGCGATGCATACCTAGCGGTTTTCGAAAAGGGGCTCAGGAAGTACAGGGCCCCCCCAGTTTCGTTTGACTTGGACCCAGAAATCCGACCCATCTGGCTCAAGCCAAGAAGAGTTCCCTTCGCCCTCAAGGACAAGATTGAGGCGGAATTGGACAAATTGGTGGGTCAAGGGATTTTGGTTCCAGTGGATTCTGTGGAGTGGGAAACTCCGATTGTTACAGCATTGAAATCTAACGGGGAGGTTAGGATTTGTGCTGATTATAAGTGTACGATTAACAAGGCCATTTGGCCCAATGCATATTCGGTGCCGGTAGTTAGCCACTTACTAGCCACTTTACACGGGGGTAAATGTTTCTCTAAGCTAGATCTGGCGCAGGCGTACCAGCAGCTCACTGTAACTCCAGCTATCGCCGCTGCGCAAACCATCGTCACGCACAAAGGTGCATTCAAGGTAATGCGCCTACAGTTCGGCGTAAATTTGGCCCCCGGGATTTTCCAGTCCCTCATGGAGCGCCTTTTAAAGGGCCTCCCAGGTGTTCTCCCCTACTTCAACGATGTTTTGATAACTGGGGGGAGCAAATCAGAACTAGCAAAAAGGCTAGACAAGGTCCTAACAGTATTCGAGAAAGCGGGACTTAGGTTGAGGAGGGACAAATGTGTGTTTTTTTGCGAGGGAGGTTGAGTTCCTTTGGTTCAGGATAACCCCCGATGGTATTAAGCCCTCCGAGTCAAAGGTTGCGGCTGTTGAAAATGCCTCTCACCCCACCGCGAAACCGGAGCTGCAGTCATTTCTAGGGCTCCTAAATTTTTACTATTCCTTCTTGCCAAGGAAAGCAACCGTTGTGGAGCCACTGCACAAATTACTGAAGAAGGACACGGTTTGGCGGTGGGGAGATAGCCAGGAAACAGCTTTCAAAGAGCTCAAGCGGCTCCTGTCCTCAGAAGCCGTTCTGACCCATTTTGACCCAAGGAAACCTGTAGTCTGTGATGCCTCACCAGTGGGGGTGGGGGCCATGCTGTGCCACGTGTTGGAAAATGGGCAGGAAGCCCCGGTTGCCTTTTACTCCAGGTCACTTTCAAAGGCAGAGCGCAATTACGCGCAAACAGATAGGGAAGCCCTTGCCATAATTGCGGGAACAAAGAAGTTCCATGATTTCCTGTATGGTCAACAATTCACCATCATGACCGACCACAAGCCTCTTTTGGGTATTTTCACCACAGGCAAGCCCAAACCACAGATTCTGTCTCCCAGAATGTTACGATGGGCCATCTTCCTCAACGCCTACCAGTACACACTGGGCCACCACCTGGGCAAGGAGATCTCCCACGCGGATGCGCTTTCCCGGTCCCCCCTCCCACAGTTGGGAGACCCCGAATGTGAGGTAGAACATAGTACCCACAGACCTAGCCACAGCCACAGCAGCTGACAAAGCTCTGTCCCTAGTCAGTTCCTGGGTTAAGAAGGGTGGCCCATGACTTCCCCCGTGGAGGAGTTCAAAGCATTTTTCAAATGGAGGGTTGAACTCTCCATAGAGAGGGGCTGCCACCTCTGGGGCCAACGGGTGGTCATTCCCAAAAAGCTATGATCGAAAGTGCTCAAGCTACTGCATACCAGCCACCTGGGGATCGTACACTCTAAGGCTCTGGCCAGAAGCTATTTCTGGTGGCCCCAAATAGATGCTGATATAGAGCACATGGTGGGCACTTGTGAGAGTTGCCAGAGCTCTTGACCTGAGGAGACCCGGCTTCCCCACAGGGCATGGGACACGGCCCGCGGCCCATAGTCCCGAGTGCACATCGACTTCACTGGCCCGTTCTGGGGCTCCATTTTCCTGTTGATAGTAGATTCGTACTCCAAGTGGTTGGCAGTCATTCCAATGTCCAACACCTCATCAGCCGCAACAACAAAGCAGTTGCGCAGGGTGTTTAGTTGTTTCGGTTTACCCGATATGCTGGTCTCTGATAATGCCAGTACCTTCACGTTTGCCGAATTCCAGGCATTCATCGAGAGGAATGCCATTTGGCACATCACCTCTGCCCCATTCCACCCCGCCACCAATGGTCAGGTAGAACGCCAGGTGCGGACTACAAAAGATGTGGTGCGGTGAATGGGCCCCGGGGATTTGAACCTCTAGCTGTGCCAGTTCCTAATCTACTATAGGGCAACTCCCCTGGCATCCGGGTTCTCACCTGCAGAGCTCCTAATGCATAGGAAACCTGTAACACTCTTTGATTGGTTGGATCCGACCAGGGTGGAGGATGAGGGGAGGAATATAGAAATAGGGAGCACCAAAAATTTTGCAGTAGGGGAACCAGTGCATTGTAGAAATTACACGACCTCGGGACCAACATGGGTTCCAGGAGTGGTAGTTGAGCAAACTGTACTGGTGTCATACAATGTACGGGTCTACTGTGGAGGAGACACGCCGACCAAATCAGGCGTTGGGTCACCAGTAGCCAGGGGGAGGAGAGCCAACAAGAAGAGTCAACGTTAGCATCCTCCCCCACCCGTTTATCCCAAGGGGGAGACACAGAGTCAACATTAGGGTCCTCCCCACCCGTTTATCCCATGGGGGAGACACAGAGTACCCCTCGGGTACAAATCCATATCCTTTGGACACACAAGAGGGGGTCGAGACCGCAGATTCAGTGGATGATTTAGACTTTGATTTCCAGTACCAGGGGGTGTTACGGAGTGGTCCCCACCCGTCCGAGTGAGAAGAGGGGTTTTTGTTTAGCCCCTGGTAGTACCCCCAGTTCCTTTGTTTTTGAGTTCACCCCCTCACCTCAAGGAGCGAGAAAGGCCACAAGTTCGCCCGCAGCTCAAGCGGACAAGAGGGGCGAGACAGCAAGGTTCTCCTCCTCAATCCCAAGGTTCGTGCTGGGGGGGTCACCGGCCACCACGGGCAACAGACAGGGATTCATGTCCCAGCTATCTCTCCCATTCTCCCCTCCGAATTCAAGAGTACCACCGTGTTCCTGCCAGACAGCTAATGAGTCCCCTCTTTCCGTTGCAGGGTGAAAATCCGCGGAACACAGAAGCCCTAGTTCCCCCTAGCTCGGCCAAGCTGCCGTACACCCCAAGCGCACATGCAGAAAACCACAATGGTTAAGGGACTTAGTCCCATCCTAGGGGGGAGGGGTGTTGTGTATGGAAACACTATATCTTTAAGAAGGAATGTAACCACTTCGATGTAAGAATGTAACCTTGTAATGAACACAATGTTTCCCAGCTGTAATGGAACGCAAGCTAGCTACCCATAGAGGGCAGTTGCGAGCGATCAGTTCACATGGTACAAATTCCCCAATTACTGTCAGCGGCGGGAACATTCCCGCCACAGCTACACCTGGTGAAGAAGGGCGTGACTCAGAATGATGTCACGCAGGCGGTGGCCAATGGGCTACCGTGCATCCATATTCAAATGTGTTGTTGCTGTATAAAAGGAGCAGTACCTCCGCCATTACCACATGTTCAGATTGTATACCCTCCAATAAAGATGTGTTTGGCCTCATAGCTGCTGCCTACTGCGTATCAATCTGCAAACATCAAAATTTCTTATCTGCCAACCTGACATTAAGTCAACAAAAATATCTCCTCTGGAATATGTTGATTCAGGCTGTAGTCTTGTGCACAGCGTCACTTGAAAATAGGTCCCACTGCATTCAGTGTGGGGTGGTTATCTCTGAGTAAGCAAGCATAGGGTTTGGCTGAATTTTGATGGTGGAGCTCAGAACAAGTGGTGTCAGATGACTGTGTAGGTTTTAGGGCTGCAATCTTAATGAGCTGTCTCAAGAAACAGGCATGAAAGCCAATCTATTTTGAAAGTTGCTTAGCAACACTTTGACATCGGGTTCAAGAAGCACGCTAGTTTTAAACAAAAAATGAGACTTGCCTGTTGCAGGGGTACAACATTTAGACCATATCTACAATGACCATTTGTTCAACTTTCCTTTCACCCATAGTACCTGTACTGCATCCCATTGTCCACATTACACAAAGACTGACACTAGTGTCAATAGGAAAACAAAGAAAACCATGCTCTCTGTTGTTTTTTATAACACCCTCCACAGTGGTTGTATATTTTTGATCTGCTTTACTCCACTTCATGGCTTGCAATAGTAGACTCCAGTGCTGCATTTACTCATGCATTTTGTGGGTATATATTATTCCTCCTCCTCCTCCTCTTCTTCTTCTTCTGTGCACCTGTTTATCACAGTCCAGCCAGCAACAATTACCCATGTGTGGATGCAGATACCAGAATGACTTATTTAAATTTGCAGCAGTAACAACAAAACAGAACAACACAAAGAAACCCAGAATGACCCAGGGACAAGATCATGGAGTAGGCGAGCCCCTTCTAAAAGAGAGAACATTGGAAGCAGTTCTTGCTGCACATGACACTTCTTTTCACCTGATTGGTGACTGTACTGGATGTCTGTAAACCAGAGGCGTTAAAATAAATGGCACTTCACTAACTGAACTTCAGTAGGATGCTGATTATGCTCAAATGCTGTGGCAGAGTTTCACCTTTGCAAAAGGTACTTCAGATTCATTCTCTGTACCTTCACTCAGGGACCCATCTACTGACAGACTAAACAAGATAAAACATGGAAGAAATTACCGTAAACATCCCAAAAATCCCAAAAAGGCTTTTCTGTAGGACTCTTAAGACAACGAGAAAGCACAAGCATTTAAAAGCAGAAGGGAAGAATTTTTGATTTTCCATTACTTTATTCATAAAGCCTGACCCAAGTCTGTGGAATTACCATACTTATTATGTCTTTTATCTTTTGCTTTCAGCTGATCAGTGACTTTCAGATTTTAGTCCCAGTGTATCTTTCTGCAGTTTCCTCTTCTCTCTTTTATGTTTTTTTCTCTCTTCCCCTGTACTTATATAAGTGTAAGGAAAGAAAATATCTCTCGGAGGAGTTGAAACAGCGCAGTCCTGTTTGTTTCAAAAGGGAAGATAAAGCACACAAGGAAGAAAAAGTATATACTATGGGAAAGTGCAGGAAAGGGAGGGAGTAGAAATGAGATGCTCCCTTTCAGCTAAAAGGTTGTGGAAAATGAACTATCATTCTGAATTAGAGAAGGCTGGAATACAGAAATTAGACTGTGCTGAAATATATTAACAATTGTAGAAAGCAATTAATTCTCTATACTTCTTACTTAGATCTTCAGTAACTGTGACAGATGCAGCCTTTCTTATTTCAAAGATTTCATAAACTCTGGCATCAGATCTTCTCCCATTCACCCTGCCTCCCCTCACATCTCCTCATCTGCAACCTCCTAATGTATGAAATGCTATGCCTTTCATGGCTTTATTCATTTATGATCCTATGCTTGTCTATGGAAAAGTAATAGCCCTTTATGTTAAAGATGATGGCACACAAAGAGAGACAAGAATACAGGAAATGAATGATTCACTGAACAGATGGTATTATTGGGGAGGTTGGCCTTCCAGACCATGGTCAGCACTTCCAAGAAGAATGGCTTCAAGTCAAGAGATATGTTGCGCCTCAGAGCTGTTGGGAGGAATCAGTTTACTAGGAATCTTGCAAAACTGATCAAAAGTACTCTAATGAGAAAGAGACAGTATTCCAGCTATAAGCAAGAGACTATGTAAGGCTAGGGGCAAAACTATCAGTGTTACATCAGAAATTAGCAATGTACTGATTGAGAGAGGAAAACTATAACAAAGAAGCAGGAGAAAATGACTCACGGTTTCAGTTAACTCTGTATCAATGCACAGAACATGGAAAATGAACTTGGAATCTTAACAACAACAAAAAAGCCAAATATGATTGAATACACATTACCAAAACCTGACTGGAATGTAATGAGTGAAGTATATAACTTATTCAAAGGGGTGGGGGGGTGGGGAGTGAAGTAGTAGCAGCATCTATCAGGGATGTGAAAATGGATACAGAATGGTTTGACTTTCCCATTATTCACTGAAATATTGTAAGATAATTTTTCCATGACAACTATAAACCAGATATTTTTAGGTAAAGGTCGCCCTTGCTTGAAAGCCAGTCATATCTGACTCTAGGTTTTAGTGCTCATCTCTGTTTATCACCAAAGAGATAGTGCAGTCTGTGTCTGCAGATGTTTCCGTGGACATGTGGCAGGCATGCCTCAACACCTTCCCACCAAAGTGGTCCCTTATTTCTCTACTTGCAATTTCTTGCTTTCAAACTTCTGGGTTGGGAGGAGCTGGGACAGAGGTGAGAACTCACTCTGTCATGCAGTACCCGAGAATCGAACTCTGACTTTCCAGTCAGCAAGTTCAGCATCTTAACCACCTGAGCCACTGTAGTCCATTTCTCCAGCCTTGCACTATTACAATGATCTCTCACTACTGGCTTTTCAAAATACTTACAAGGCTTCTGAATTACTAAGTCATAAAAGGAACTGACAATTGGGCTATCCTATCACATATGCCAATGGTGATCCCAACATAGATCCTAGAACCTTAATATTGGAAATTTGCAGTGTCATTCTATATATTTACTGTAGCAATCTTAACATATTTCCCCAGCTTTGAGCAAAGACAGAAAAATAATGATTTCTTAGACCAAATGTTGGTCTAAATATCTTCTTATAGGGTTTCTTGTGGATCTGATTACCAACTAAGTTTAAGTCCTCTCGTATTGGATTATTGTTCAAACCAAGATAATGGTGACAGGCCCAATCAGTTCCTGGGAAGTGGATGGGGAAGAAGTAGAAGCAGTGACAGATTTTACATTCTTAGGATCAAAGATCACTGCAGATGGGGATTGCAGCCATGAAATAAAAAGGTGACAGATTCTTGGGAGACAAGCTATGAGAAACCTGGGGAACATAGTGTTGTGTATGGAAATACTATGCCTGTAAGATGGATGAAATTGTGTCAATGTAAGGAATGTAACCTCGTATAACCTGTAATGATTACAATGTATCTCAGCTGCATTAGAACGCGAGCTAGCTACCACAAGGGGCAGCAGCAAGCATTCAGCTCATATGGTACAAATTCCCCAACTATCTCAAGCCGCGGGAAACATTTCCGCCATGGTCATACCTGGTGAAGAAGGGCATGATTCCTGATGATGTCACGCCAGCGGTGGCCAATGGGTTACCGTGTACAACATTCAAATGTATTGTTACAGTATAAAAGGAGCTATACCTCCACCATTACCACATGTTCAGATTGCATACTACCCAATAAAGATGTGTTTAACATCAAACATAGTGAAAAGCAGAGACATCACCTTGCAAACAAAAATCCGCATAGTCAAAGCAATGTTATTCCTGGTGGTAATGTATGACTGTGAGAGCTGGACCATTAGGAAAGCTGAACGCAGAAGAATAGATGCCTTTGAAATGTGGTGTTGGAGGAGAGTTTTGAGAGTCCCCTGGACAGCGAGGAGAACAAATAGGTCAATCTTAGAAGAAATAAACCCTGACTGTTCATTAGAAGGTCAAATAGTAAGGATGAAGCTGAAGTACTTTGGACATCAAATGAGAAGGGAGGATTCACTTGAGAAGGCCTTGATGCTGGGAAAGGTGGAGTGCAAAAGAAGAAGGGGGAGGCCAAAGATCAGATGGCTAGATGATATTGTAGACACAAAGGGCACAGAACTGTGAGGGCTGAGGAAGATGGTGGAGGACAGAGGCGCCTGTAGGACAATGTTCCATAGGGTCGTAAAGGGTCGAAATCGGCTGTGTGACTCAACAACAAGAAGGAGACCATGCAATCGAATGTCAGTCCCTTGGATATACAGACTTATTCAGGATCAATTCATTCAAATCTTTTAATTGTTTTATTTCTCCTTGTTATATAAACCCTTTGTTTTTCAAAAATGTAACCCATCTTGTCTCATTTGCACACAAGATTTGATACAGCTGCTCAATGAATAGAAGCTTCACCTTATAGAAATGTGTGTGTCTGAATACATTTCATTATTAATTTTTGCCATATTGTCAATCAACTGATCCAGGTAATTCCACAAATGATGAATAACTTATAGATGTCAATTGCAGGTTATAACTATTTTACACAGCTATGCTCTCCAGATATCTGATGTAGATCTAGTAAAGGGATTTGATGTAAATTCCAAACATTTCTTTGACACTCTGGAGAAGATCAGTTGCATTACTTCAGTTTTCTGTCTAGTAATCCTCTTTGAAGTCATCCTATGTCATCTTATAACATAAGCACCAATAATGTTTTAACTGAAAAGTGTCAAAATAGATCTGCCAATTAGGCCCCCAAACCTCATGTTACAGTTCAGTCTACACTGTGTTTCTTTGCAATCTAGATTGCTTTTTGTTTAATCAAAAGTTGTTTGATAGTACTTGCCAGATGTTCAAGACCTTAACAAGTGGTATTAACTGTATCATCTGGAATAGCTATAATAACTTAAGCAGTGTAACTGTCCTATGTAACTGTTTAATTGCTTTATCTGTGCATATTGAAAATCATTTGATTGTTTTCTTCCAACATTTTCTTCCCATTCATGTTATATATCAGATGGTGAGACTTTTTTCTGTTTAGAAAGCTGTAAATTTTAACGCATTGTACTAATGTCCACATTTATTTACAAATCTTTATTATGTTTTGATTTTTTTCTCATTGACTGTGTTATCTTTCAGTTTGGCACATTTTAGCTATTTGTATTTTCTAATCTTTACCTATAAGGAGGGACGTTAACCGTTGGACTCCGGCATACATGCCCACACCCGACTATAGTATTCCATACCGAGCCGCCTGCACTCACCTTAACCCAGACTGCAGAGCGCCGCAAGGTTCCTGAAGTTGGCAGTGGGGCAACAGCCCCACGAATGCAAACAAAGCAAAACAACTTCAATTCCCAATGTCCTCTGCGCTCCACTGTGCCTCAGCCAATCAGGGTGACAGGCGTGAGCAAAGAGAACATTGGAAAAAGGCAGCATGCCCAATAGAAACTGAGCTGCAGAAAAAAGCCGCCGCACGAATGCAAACAAAACAAACAAAACTCCAAGATCCAGCATCCTACACACCGTGAGCACTTCAGCCAATCAGGCTGAAGTGCGCGAGCGCGCAGAATGCTGAAAAAGCCGGCATGGGAAAAATAAAATAAAAAAATGCCAGCCTCCCGCAACGGGAGTGCAAGGCCGCCACAGGCGGATGCAGCGCCTCACGGCCTCACACAAAAAAAACCCCACAAAAAACCATGATGATACCACCGCTGGCCTTCTTTCCCAGAGAAACGGGGAGAAGAGGGACTCCCTCTCCTCCACACTACCCCACCGAAGACACGGCGAGACCACCGCCGGCCTCAAGGTAAGTTGAGCCAGGGTGGAAAAAACCCAGCAGCAGGCAGCAGTTCGTCAGGGGAAGCACCCTCCCTGGTGGATGACTGGCTGCTACCTTTTTACTACCGACACCACTGTTTCAAGAACTAGCACAAAGCAGCGGTGGAAGTAATAGAAAAGCAGCAGCCAGCAATCCGCAAGGAAGAGCACCACCCCTTATGGATTGCTGCCTGCCCATCTCCAGTTAGTTAAGCCAGGAGAAAAAGGAGACAGAGAGGAGATAACCATCATGAGGCAGATAGCTCTTCTCTGCCTCCTTTTCACCCGACCTACCTAACGAACCTTACCGGATGAAGAGCGAGCTGACTGCCGGCTCTTTCTTTTCCCCATCGCTGCATCAAAACCAAATTTCGATGCAGCAATGGAGAAAAGAGGAACCGACAGACAGGCCGTTCTTCACACACACAAAAACACCACATCAACAAGAAAACCAAAGAGTTAACCAAAACGGCAATCACAAACATTAATGAAGCACAAATAAACAAACAAATTATTTTAAAAAACCATTAAACAAAAAAATAAGCAACAAAAACAGCAAAAGACACCCAAAATACAAAAGTCTAATGAAAAAACCATGAAAGCACACTAGAAACACCTATCTAAAACACAAAAATGCCTAAATCAACAAACAAAAATAATACAAAATAAACAAAAAATACGGAAGAAATAAAAAAACCAGAAATAATTAAAGCAATTAAACACATCTAAAAACCCCAAAACAAACAAAAAACCATCAAGAAACACTTGGGGGGGGGGTTAAGTAGAAACTCTTTATTAAAACCCTCAACCCAACACCACAAAATCAAAACAAAAAATAAAAAGAACAAACAATCAAGAGAACTCCCCAAGCACGTCCTTCCTCCATGCATTCCAGAACTAAAGTGAAGACAGAGAAAGAAAATCGCAGTAATCTAAATAACAGCCCCACCTAGAGGCCGGAAGAGAAAAAACAAGTCAAAAAATGTAATACAACACTGTTAGTAACAGCCCCACCTACAGGCCGGAAGGGTAAAAACAAGTCAAAAAATATGCAATACACCGCTCTTACTAACAGCCCTACCTAGAGGCCAGAAGAGTAAAAACAAATAAAAAAGAAATAAATCAAAATGACAAATACATCAAATAAAATAGATCAAAAAAAGTCACAAACCACAAATGCAAAACACCCCCACCCAAACCACCCTTAACAACAACAAAAACAAAAAAAATTGCCCAGCTGGCCGGGCACAAATATGCTAGCATTCTCTAAAATGCCTTGAAGATTCATAATTCTGTAAATTCTAGAGGTGAATTAATTCTTGATATTGGTCCCATGCAATTTGGTGTGTGTGTGTGTGTGTGTGTGTGTGTGTGTGTGTGTGTGTGTGTGTGTGTGTGTGTGTGTGTGTGTGTGTGTGTGTGTGTGTGTGTGTGTGTGTGTGTGTGTGTGGCTTTCAATGAGAATGCTGAGACCAACACAAATGTTTTCAGTCCATAGCAGACAGAGACATTTTAGGTTTTTATGGCAAAAACAAGGTGGAACTTCTATTTACAGTGTGAGTGTACTGTATATTTTAGAAGCTGCAGTGCTGAAGCAGACAGTCAAAGTAATATCCAACTTTCAAAACCAAATGGAGATATCTTGATGTCATGGGCTCCTTAAAGCCCTATTCCCTAAGGAGTCATGCAACAGAACTCCCCCTTCTGTAGCAAAATAAAGCCATTTTACATTCAGTACTCAATTTTAGCAACCATTTTCTGTTCATGATAAGACTTTGTTGGAAGCATCACCATTACAAGTCAGGTACCCACCAACACAGTTGAAAAGCACTCTTGACAATTCAGCATACTGGATCGCTTCCCTACCAATTTATCAAATACTATGTATCGTGTGCTTTTCAACAGTACACAGAACTAGAAAATGTTATAATGGAGCAGAATAACAATGATGAGCAGTACATTTATAGCACTTATAAAAAAGAAATCCTGGATTGATAGATTGGAATGACAGTGTTGGCAGACCTGAATTGAAGCATTTGTACTGTATACTTAGTAATCAGAACAGCGGAAGAGCTCCCAAACACTTAATGCCAAGAAATCTTTCATAATGTCTTTCTGAATCCTAGTGCCAAGATAGTGCTGAATAATTTTCATCATGTCATTCACATCTTTCTTTGCATCTGCTGTTGCAACATATGAACAGTGACCTTGTACAATATGCTTTGATTAATTAATAAGGAAAAAGCTGTTTGAGAGATGATTAGCAAAGGGAGGAAAGCTCTCCAAACATGAAATAATCCACAATGCCTAGTTTTTCTTGGGGGGATGGGGGAGGGCTGGAAGGAAGTGGGGACAAAATGGTTTCTTGATACAGTATGTGGGAAGCATCAGCCTTAGCCTCATAACCTAGTGCTCATTTATTGAATGTACTTTGCCACAACATAAATCTGTTTATGAAAAAGCACCATGACAGCAACTAGTCATAAGGGCAAACATGTTGGGTGGTTGTTTTCCTTTTCCTTTTCCTATTAATAGGAATTTGGAAGACACTGAGCACAGTCAATCGCAAATTAATGTTGCAGGGAGAATTTGGTGTTTATCAGAACCATGTTTATTCTTATCAAGTCATAGTTGTTGTCCATGTGGTCAAATTGTTCTATCATTATAATTAGATGTTTTCTATGACTTTTGCATTTCTATGTAGGCAAGACGGGGGGGGAGAGATCAGATGATAGCTGTGGATACTGTCTTTGGTGAGGGTTTTGTTTTTTGGTTGTTTTTTGTTGTTGTTGTTTGCAAAGAGGATATTTTAAGTGTCATGTGAAGGTAGTGCATCGTTACTGATATGGCATCAACCAGAATCAGATTGCTAGTCCCAGCTGGCTCAGATAGGTTGACATAAATGTTGACTTATTGAGTGTCAGGGTCCATGGCGTAGGCGGCTGACATGAACGCCAGGATCCAGGCATCCAGGTAGCAGGTCAAATAGTAGCTGCATCTCAGTCCAGTATCTAAAACCAAGTGAAATCTGAGATGCAGGATTGGTCCAGATGACAAAAGTGTAGTGCAAATGAGCCAAAAGCCAGGTGATCAGGAGAAAAGACATGGCAGAGTACCAGCAGGAGCAAGGTGAGGATGTAATTCCAGGAGCAAGGTTCCAGGCAAGGCACAACAGCAGTTCACAGAAACCAAGAACTGAGCAGAAGTCTTCAGAAACAGGAACAAGGTAGAAATATTCAATAGCAGAAACCAGGGATAAGGCAAGAAATCCAGGAGCCAAGCAATTGCAAGTTTGCTGACCTCTATTGCTGAGGCAGCTTCAGGGAGTAAAGGTCAGGTTTTAAGAAGATTTTGAACCTTCCCCGGGACTCTACATTAGAACTACACATTTTCTTGGAGATGTCACACACTCTTCATATATTCATTTTATGATTCCTGCCCCCTTCCTAATACTTTTGGACATACTTTTCTAATCATGCAGGCCTTATATCAGTTCCATAGACAAAGCAGTTTAGCCATATGATCCATATTCAAATTACAAAAAAAATGCAAAAAAGTGCAGGAGTATAGATAGATAGATAGATAGATAGATAGATAGATAGATAGATAGATAGATAGATAGATAGATAGATAGATAGATAGATAGATAGATAGATAGATAGATAGATAAGTCTTTATTGTCATTGTCCTGCACAGAACAACGAGATTGGGGGGGGGGGGACACTAAACAAAACCTAAACAAAATACAACTATACAAAATTATCAACATACTCCCACCCCACATATACACATTTAACCCCTAAATGCTCTAAAACTCTAAAACTCTAAAAACTCTAAAACCCTAAAAACTCTAAAAACTATATACAGAAGCTCCCTCATAGACTGCATTGCACTGTATTCAAAGCCAGAACCGCTTTTGGGTAGAAACTATTTCTCAAGAGGCTGGTTCTGGTCTTTATGACCCTATACCTTCTTCTAGAAGGCAAAAGCTGAAAGAGATCATTTCCAGGGTGCGTACTATCTTGCGCAATCTCTACAGCTTTCTTATAACACCTGGTGGCATAGATTTGATCTAGAGTGGGAAGAGTATGCCCGATTATCCCCTCTGTAGTCTTTACGACCCTGGACAGCATTGTTCTTTCCCAAACCATACAACTCCCAAACCATACACACAGACCATAGGTTAACACACTCTCTATGGTACAGTGGTAGAATGCCAACAGCAGGTCCTTTGAAAGGTTGTTCTTCCTGAGGATTCTCAAGAAGTATAACCTCTGCTGTGCTCTCTTCATCAGAGCTTTGGTGTTTGCTCCCCATGTTAGATCATCTCTCAGCTCCATTCCCAGAAATCAAAACACCGAGACCTGTTCCATACAATTCCCTTCAATAATAAGTGGCTGGATGTTCAATTTGCATTTTCTAAAGTCCACAATGATCTCTTTTGTCTTTTTTACATTGAGGAATAAATTGTTTTCCCTACACCACTCTGTCAGCATCTCAACCTCCTTCCTGTAAGCCATCTTCCTCCTGCATTTTTTGCTCTATATCAGTGTAGGCGAACCTATGGCACATGTGCCAGAGGTGGCATGCACAGCCTTCCTTGTGGGCACACAGGCCATCATGGGCAAGCCACTTCCTGTGCCACCAGTGCCAATGGCAGCACCATTTCCCCAACCACCCCTCACCCTCAGCCAATGGCTGAGGGGAGGCTGAAATTCCGCTCCGGAGGCAGCGGTGGGGATGAGGTGAGGTGACCAGACACACCCCTGCCTATCTATCCTAGGAGCTGCAGGGGGGCAAGCACACCTGCCCATGTGGCATCACCGGAGGCACACCGGCAATGTCACATGGGTGTATGGGCACATGCGGTGCCTGCCCACACAGTGTCTTATATGCACTAGTCAGCACTTTCTGACAAAATTTGTTAAATACAAATAAATAAAAGCAGCAGGATGATACCCTTAATCCGTTGTAAGATAAGCTTTTTATGCCATTCTAGTGTGGATATTGTGTGTTCCTTTCTAGCAACATTGCTGTCTTCTCAGTTTGTCATCTAATTATGTAACCATTGCCTCTTATGTAAGCCATTGTGATTTATTTACAGAAGCAGCATCATAACTTTAAATAAGTCTTTGATTACACTTTTGATCTTCTCCACACGTTGAGGTTGTTTTTTTTTTTAAGGAAACACTTTCTGAGGGTAAGATATTGCTCTTGGGTAACTCAACATTGAGGCTGGCATGTGATAAAAATCAATTTAATTTCCTCTTCTTCAAGCGCCCAAGCCTACAAGCTAATCTGCTAATTGGGTTGGCGAAAGGAGAGGGCAAGGTGGTGCGAGAATAGTAAAAGAAAGTAAATAAATACTTTAAGATGCTGTAGTGGAAATTGTCAACAAGTGCTGAGCTGAAATCAGCCTTCTTACTTACAAAGGTCAAGGATTGTTCTGAATTGATTAAAAGATAAGAAATACTCTCCTTCCTGTATAGTTCTTAGTGTCTATCTGTTCTTTCTGCTAATGATAGACTAACCTTCTTTTGAATGAATACTATCTTTATTCCTTTGTCACTAGTTTTGCCAACCCCAAGAACAAGCTCATTTCCCCTCTTTTGTTTCCCTTGGTTATAGTTCAATTTTTTTAAAATGCCATTGGGACAAACCAGTTTGAAGCATAGTTTCTAGTATTGACAAGTACAATCCTTCTTCTTCTTCCATGTCTAGGCCAGACATGAAAATGAAAAAATGAAGGCACCTTTTGGTGAGTTCATTCTGCAGTGCCTTTCACCTGACCTAGTGTGAGAAAGATTAGTTGGCAACACAATCTTTGAAGAGGCTCTTTCTGTGTCCCTCACAAGTACACTAACAATATATGTTTACCTGGAAGGATTCCCTGTGGTTTTAGTGATATTTACATACATAGATTTAAATGACTGAATCCTGGTGCTTAGTGTAGTAATGGTGTGAGTAGATAGCCAAATTGTTCCAGGGTGGATCAGGCTATATAAGTTCACTTTGAGGAGTGGTATGCCATTTAGGGCAATACTTGCATCCATACACAAAGATCAGGGGGTTTGGGGGTAAGGAGGTAAGGAGGACATTTTCCACCTTCGTCCCTGCCACAGAGGCCCCTTAGCTCCTCCCCTCAGCCGGTTGGAGGGGAGTGGGAGTGATCGTTGCTCCATGGCAGGAGGACATTTTCCACCTTCGTCCCTGCCACAGAGGCCCCTTAGCTCCTCCCCTCAGCTGGTTGGAGGGGAGTGGGAGTGACCATTGCTCTGTGGCAGGAGGACATTTTCCACCTTCGTCCTTGCCACAGAGCCCCCTAAGCTCCTCCCCTCAGCCAGTTGCAGGGGAGTGGAAGTGGCTGTTACCCATGACATGGGCCTTAAGTTTTATGTAATTTACCATCTTTGTCTGTAAACCGATTTGGGTCACCGATAGGTAAGGAAAGCGGTATAAAAATATACTAAATAAATAGATAAATAAGAAACCAATCTGCACCTCAAGCAACTCAATTGAGCCTGCTTCTTCCTTTGATGGGAAAGGAAAAAAACAAAACAAAAAGATCCCCCACTGTTTCTCATCCTGCAACTTATATTCACAAATGGCAGGCTAGTGAATCAGCTTGACACTCAAATGATTCAGTACTGGATTTCAAAGGATTTTAAAAAATCTTTTTAAAATCCTGTTGGAGAAGGCAGTGGCACATCGGCTGCAGGGGGTACTGGATGAAACGGATTATCTGGACCCCTTTCAGTCAGGATTCAGGCCTGGATATGGTACCGAGATGGCATTGGTCGCACTGATGGATGATCTCTGGCAGGAGCAGGATGGCAGTCATCTGTCCATCCTTGCTCTTCTTGACCTCTCAGTGGCCTTCGATACCGTTGACCATGGTATCCTTCTGGAATGGCTCTGAGGATTGGGGATCCAGGGCACTGTGTGGTCCTGGTTTTCCTCATTTCTGAGGGGTCAGACCCAGTCTGTGTAGTTGGAGAGTGAGAGGTCCAGTCCTAGGCCCTTCAAATGGGGGGTGCCTCAGGGCTCGGTGCTCTCTCCTCTCCTATTTACCATCTACATGAAGCCGCTGGGTGAGATCATTCGTTCTCATGGGGTGCAGTACCATCAGTACGTGGATGACACTCAGTTGTACATCTAAGCCCGTGGGGACCCCAGTGATGCCGTCAAAGTCCTTTCCAGGTGTCTGGAAGCTGTTGGGGTCTGGATGGGGGCTAACGGGCTACAACTGAATCCCAGCAAGACTGAGTGGCTATGGATAAGGGGTCCTGCGTTATCCTGGGAGCTACCATCTTTGGTTCTGGATGGGGCTATTTTGCCCCAGACAGACCCGGTGCACAACTTGGGGGTCCTCCTGGATTCACGGCTACTGCTAGAAGAACAGGTGGCAGCTGTGACCAGGAGGGCTTTCGCCCAGCTTCAAGTGATTCGCCAGTTGTGCCCACTCCTGGACCGGGACTCCTTGCTCATGGTCACTCACGCACTGGTCACCTACAGACTAGATTATTGCAATGTGCTCTACATGGGGCTGCCCTTGACGACCATTTGGAGGCTACAGCTGGTCCAGAATGCGGCAGCCCGGGTGGTGATGCGGTGTGGGTGTTATGCCCATGCTTCGCCACTACTCCAGAAGCTGCACTGGTTGCCAGTTTGCCTCCGGGTGTAATTCAAGGTGCTGGTTTTTACCTTTAAAGCCGGTTTACCTAAGAGACCGCATCGCCCTGAGGACGTCTGTCCATCCAACCAGAGCGGACCGGAGGGGCTCTCTAATCCTTCCATCAGCCAGAAGGGCTCGCCTCTCTGGCACAAGGGGGAGAGCCTTCTCCGTGTCTGCGCCGGCCCTCTGGAAACTTCTGCCAACAGAGCTACGTCTCCGGATGGAATTGCTGCCTTTCAGAAAAGAACCTGGCTGGCGGGTCAAGTGTGGGGTGCAGGTGGAAGGGTAACCTCCATTGGGTGGCTGGTGTAGAAGAACTCCTTCCCATGGTGCCTTTGGCCCTTGTTTTAGGGGGTGGGTAGTTTTAACTGTTTTTAACATGTTTTTAAATTGTGATTGTGAACCGCCCTGAGTCGGCTTTGGCCGAGTGGGCGTTATATAAATTTGACAATTAAATTAAATTAAATCCCCACACACACACACACACACACACACATCCTCTTCTGTCTCCCCTTCCACAGAGGAATTGAGAACAAGATGGATTTCATTTTAGATTTATTAATGTATATTTATTAATAAATCTAAATCTTTTAGCTTCCATTTTGCAAATGTTAGAACCTGCAGTGATGCAACTAAGGAAAGTGACAACTAAGTGCAACATAGGGGATCCACTGTGGTTTGATACAGGTGATCCTACATGCTGGAGTTGAACCAAAATAGGGTGATCCTATCAACAATAATTAAAAAGACCCTGTAGCCCCTGGCAGGGACTTAAAAAGGATATGGGTCAGACTAATTTGCAGATACCAGAACATCATATGATTACTGGATAATGGAATGAACCAGACCAGTCCCAAAGTGCTCCAAATTCTAGGATAAAATGCCACTTGTAACTCAGTGGGTATCTGGTAAATCAGCTCCTCTGTCAGTTCTGCCTACTCTATTTGCAGTTTGCTATGCTGAGCAACAGGAATTCAACCTGTGTATATACAACAGTAAGCTTAACAGCCAGATATGTTGAATAATAAATAGCAATAATGTTTTATTTATATCCCACTTTCCTCAATCCAATGGATGACTCGAAGCGGCTTACAAGACATTTAAAGATACAATAATAAGATACAAAATTCATAAATACTGTATGACAATATAATCAAAACTATAATCTAAAGATACAAAATAACAAAACCAAAAATACATTAAAGCAAAAACTAGTAAAGCAATACAAAATTTCCAAAATATCACATCAGCATAACATCCCAATAGACAAAGTCCCCAGGTGACGGAGCTGTTGAAGCCACGTCAGTTGTGAACTTGCCCTGTTTACATATAAAGTGGAGTCGGGGATTTACTCTTTATACTTCCCAGGAAGGCCTAAAGTGAAACTGCCCTTCTTCATCTTACACCGTTGTGCTGTATAGTTTTCAGCTATTTTCTTTATCCACAGTGACTTCTAATTTTTGGAGCCAAGCTGTGGAAACTACTTTATTACCAAATGCAGTCTAATATGGTTTTGGGGAGGGGCTGGACTCCATTCTTCCCTTTGCACTCAATTTTGTGTGAACACTGGGATCTCCTACTACCACTTAGTATGTGAATAAAGCAAAAATGTGTTAAGTAAGCATGCTTAGCTTAACTGTAGTATGTGAGATAAACATGTGCAGTTGATTGTATATTGTGTGTGTTGTTGCTGTTTTTTAAAAAGAAAATCTGCATCTGGTTGCATAAAACTAGTGCCACAAAAAAGCTGGATTTGGAGACCTACATAATATATGATGAATATATGCATACAGGTAGTAATGCAGTTTATTCTGTTTCTGCAAGCAAAATGGAGGCACAAGAAGCTACTTAGGACAGCAATCCCAACCTCCTTGACATGAAGCAATTTAATTCAGCTGTTTTCAGCTTTCAGAGACTTTGCTCAGAATCATGTTTATTGCTGTGAAAATAGATTTGTAAAGACATGACCACAAATATTTTTTAAATGAAAGCAAAAGATTTCTAAGATGATAAATTCTTTGCCCAGTCCCAGATTCTGTGGTATTCTTTCTGGATGTCTGGAAATGTAGTAGAAACATATTTTTGACCAAATGAACACATGCTAGAATTTCACTGCTGGGCATGCTAGCAAGAAGATTCTGAGAGCTGTCACACCAAAAGTAACTTTTTCCAAACTATGAACATAATCCATATGGCCTATAAATTCCAAGGAAAACGATTTTAAATTACAGCAGAAATATTTGTTTCCCATCTCTCATGATCATTTACTTTTACTTATTCACCATCTTCACAAAGCCAACATTTAACACTTGATGTTTGTACACTCTTAAGCATAAGATGTTAGACAGTTACAGATCCACATGATTATAGTGGCAATAACTAAGATCCAGATTGGCATTTCCAGCTTGAAGAATTAACATATAAACACAAGTCTTGTCCATACCATAACTTGGTGTGATGGTGAGTATTTTTATAACACAAATGCAGGTTATTTATTGTTGACCTTTCCACATTTCACATGGTATAAAATCATCTGTGGTTGACGGATGGTGCAGAATGGAGTGAAATTGCTATTGGGACAATTTGAATAGCCTATTCAATATCCAATTTGTCAAATTCAAAGCCTTGGTTACAACAAGGATTTATTTCTTCTTTTTCAGATAGTTAAAATTTACATTCTTACCATTATGGTTGTAACACTTTGTTTGGCCAATGACATTAGCCAAGAAGGTGGCTTAACTTTGGCTGTATAAAGTTTGATCTGGACATGAAAGAAGACTTGTATCTCAACCTGAGAGGGTGATTAAAAAGAAACATAACATTAGTAACTTGCTTAAAGAGAAAATTTTTCTCTGAATGGTCACCTCGCTTAACAACTAAAACCAACCAAAAACTCGCTTTACAACTAAATTGGAGTTCACAATCCCCCCCCCCTCCACCAGAAGTCACAATTGGTCACTTACAATTGTGTTTTGCTTAAAGAGCAAACTCACTTAAAGAGCAATTCTGTGGAACGCCTTATGCTCTTTAAGTGAGGTACCACTGCATTAAAAGAGGCAGACCAAGCTCGAGGTCTGTGTGTGGATGTCTGTGTGAGGAGACATGTTATAAGTCGGCCATGTTATAAATTGAGTCTTTGTTATATATGCTTTATGGTAACATGGAAAATGCTGCCTCCACTGATCGGGAAGCATAATGGTCTAGTCAAATGTAAACCTTTGTCTGATCCATTTGTTGGATTAGGACACAGTAAAGCAAAATATGCACAATAAGGCTACTGAAATCAAGAGCTCTTGTATGGTAATACAGGGAGTTTTTTTTTTAATAATGTTCTTCCACTGTCAAAAGGAAGGGAAACAATTCTCAATTTTGGAAATACAGCTTCTTTCAGTCTACTGAACAAATACTCATGGCAGGAAGGAATCATGCTTTTAATCTCTAAAAATACTGCTCTACCTTTTAATGAGAACTATGTGTTAAATACAGAGCACAATGTTGAAACATTTCATTAAGTATGTTGTACATCAAGAAATCTGATAGGAAGAATTATGTACTAATCTCAGAGATGGAAAAAGTTACTTCTTTACATTACCTCTCAGAATTCTTTATCTTGTATGACCAACTTTGTATTCTATTATATTCTGTATTCTTGTATTTCGTATTTTATTGTGTACCTTATTTATTGTGAACCGCCTTGGGTCACCCGCAGGGTGAGGAAGGCGGTATATAAATAAATCTCAAATCAAAAAACTCCATACTAAATGGTGTATTTTGGGAGTAATAATCCCAAAAAAGACATTTTTGTCATCTTTGCGTAATCACTTATGACAAACACTTAGCATTCTTTCATTTTAGATATATTTAGTTGGGAATAGGCAGATATTTAGGTAGAAATGTATAGATCACTAAGAACACAAGGGATGTTCCGCCATCTGTACTCACTGTGGCAACCTACGACTCCTAACATTCCCATGATAAACACAGATGGAAGCTAGCTGGCGGATTGGACTACCAGATGGGTTGTCCAATGACTAGATTTGTATCTGAAGCCATGTGGAAAGCCTAAAATTTGTGATCAAGGCAACTTGTGCTAATCACAACCCATTTCTGACTCCATGTGATTTCTGCCTCTCTTTGACCATCTCCTGCCCATTTTTAAAAGAAGGTATCTAGAATGTGTGCAAAATATGCCTAGAACTAATATCCTTTCCTTTTGAGAAGAAAGGCTCACAGACAACAAACCCAGAGCATCAGGCTGATGGTTAAGAAACAGAGAGACTACTTATTTAAGACTTAGAGTTGTTTAATTTACATGGATCTAAGGAAAAGTGATTGCAGCCATGAAAAAAAAGGCGACTGATGCTTGGGAGACAAGCTATGAGAAACCTGGGGAACATAGTTAAAAGTAGAGACATCACCTTGCAAACAAAAATTCACATAGTCAAAGCAATGATATTCCCAGTAGTAATATATGGTTGTGAGAGCTGGACCATTAGGAAAGCTGAGCGCAGAAGGATAGATGCCTTTGAAATGTGGTGTTGGAGGAGAGTTTTGAGAGTACCCTGGACAGCAAGGAGAACAAATAGGTCAATCTTAGAAGAAATCAACCCTGATTGCTCTTTAGAAGGTCAAATAGTAAAGATGAAGATGAAGTACTTTGGACATCAAATGAGATGAGAGGATTCACTTGAGAAGGCCTAGATACTGGGAGGGGTGGAGGGCAAAAGAAGAAGGGGCAGCCGAAAATGAGATGGCTAGATGGTATTGTAGATGCAATGGGCACAGAGCTGGGCAAACTGAGGAAGATGGTGGAGGAGAGGTCAGAGGTGCCTGGCGGACAGTCCATAGAGTCACAAAGTGTCAGAATCGACTATGTGACTGAACAACAAAAAAATAAAATAAAAGTTGTCCATATTTTGCGCGTACTTTATATCTATTTATGAAGAAGAGGAAAAACATTCTGACAAATGCAAGGATTGAGAAGGCCAGAAAAATCTCACACTAACAAGATACCAGAGAAGAATGTTTTGTCTTCACTTGCAAAGATGGTAATAAAAAGACAACTTACATCCTAATCATACCAGTCAAGTGCGGCTCCGCAAAATACGGGAAATTACTGCACATGGATGGATGCATATGCGCAGTAACCCATTTGCACATGTGCACTGTGCAGTAGCCTGTTTGTGCATGCACACTGTGGGCATGCATGTGCAGTAGCCCATTTATGCATGTGCAACGCAACCGCATATGAGCACTTAAGCCCTTTCCCCACCATTCAAATACGGGACAGCAGCAGGAAAAGGAAGGAACAAGCACTGAAAAATGGGAAATCCCAGCCAATATGTGATACTTGACAGGTATGATCCTAATAAATGTTCTATTCTTACTCTCTTTCTCACCCATCTCTACTTAACTAATATTTCAGCCTCAACTAACTTTCCAAACTGCCTTTAAAATACTTGAACTGATTCTCTAACTACCTTGGAATGCTCCTATCAATCTCTAGCACCTTCTCACCAACAAGTCAAATGGGTCAGGGCATTACACGCACTTAAGACATCATAGGTGTACATAATATCTGAAGGGACCCTAATTCCCACTGAATTCATTGAGACCCTTATTTTCATCTTTGCTTTGGATCAGGCTCATAGAATTTTAAAACTAGTCATCCATCAGGGTATTCCTGACATATTCTTTCTTTCGGTGAAGCTAATTAGGAAAGTTAAGCACCTGCATACTAACGGACCTGCTTTAATAGAATTAAAGCCTCACACTTCATCTCCTTCAGCCGAATACCAACTCAGGCTTTACTACTACATTCCTGAAAATATGTCAGCCCTGATAGCTGCATCAGTAAACTCTGAGCTTTCCGCTTTGGTGATTAATCAGATTTTGCTCTAAATGAGATTAATTCAGGTGTATCCAGAAGGACAGAGAGAAAATGGCAAGGGCACATATCCCTCTTTTCAACTGTCCTGAGGTCTTTTTATTTTATTTCTTTTTCATCCCCTTTGTTGAATTTAAAAATGAAGCTTGTGTTACAGTTTTGCATGGTAATGGTTGGCAGACATTGGATCATTCCTTTGATAAACATCTAAAATGTTAATGAATGTGGGCTGTAGTTTTGAGATCACAGTTCAAATGATTTGAGGAGGAGAAGAACAAGAGGAGGGAGGAATTTCTTACAGTGAGGAACACACACACACACACACACCTAATATTGTTTCCCCATTTTTATTTTTTGCTGTGCCAAAAAATATGTCGGGGAGAGGAAAATTCTACCACATCAAAATGCAAGAACATGAAAAACTGATGAGCTTTCAAATTGTCCTCTTTTGCATGCAAATCATATCAGAGTTCTCATTAGCATAAATGCATGAGCAACTCTAAATGCTTTTAATTTCCAATCTCAGCCAGTAGAGGAGTAATTTGTCACTGTCAGGGTGAAAATCTAAAAAGAAAAAGAGAGGGAGAGGGGGGGAGGACTCCATGCTAAATTGGAATCATATAAATTTTTGATTTGCTAATTGACTGATGCTGCAGTTCAATCAACTGCCTTGAAGGTGTAAATAATTCAATGTACAGTCAAAAATAAAGGCATAATGTACTTCTACTGAAGACAAATTAGTATTCACTGCAGCAGGACATACCTGACCATATCTTATCTCTTTAGACAAGTGCATTTACACTAACAAACAGAAAAACTGGGCATCAATCTGTAATCTTTCAAATGAATATATCTTTTGTACTGGAAATAAGATTTATAATTTATTTTGCATTGAATGTTCTAGGAAGTTGTATTTAGGTTCCCTTCACTTCACAAATGGTGCATATTTGTAGCTCTCTAATGCAATTATAAAATCTAGAAAGCGCTTAAATTGAAATCTAGCATTTATATTAAGGTTTAATTAGCTTTTTCCCTTAATCAACAGATTCAAATGTCATATGTAAAGTATATTTACTGCAAAACCACCACTTTTTAGTGTGCAGATGCTAAAGGGTGATGTTAGAAGTCTGAAACATAACAATGCTTGTTTAGCGCACTTGATTTTATTCTGTTTTATTTTTTTATATATTTTTTGGCCTGCGTGTGCACTGTTTTGTGGAGAAATGGGATCCAAATGTCTTTGGATTACTCTGAAATTTTTATTAAACAGATATTGGTTTGAATTGGATTTAAATAAAAATATAATGTCAGTATTTAATTAACATAAGAACATCACCCGCGCCAATTCTAAGAGGAGTGGCCCTGTTCAACAGCTATACTAATGCAATGATACTGTTTCATTTCCTGCCCATCTTCTTTCAGTACTGCAAACTTCAAAGCAGCAATTAAAGTATAGGAGTCCTTTGAAGACAGCACTGCAGACGTATTTTCAAAGGAGTAGTCACATTAGTTTGTTCTGGCAAAGCAACAAAGAGACTTGTGCTACCTGTAAGATGAATAGATTTATTTTAGCAGGAGCCTTTGCAATCCACTTCCTCAGGTGCATGGAATGGAATATTAGGGGCTTCAGATATATATGGACATTATACGTGGCAAGGGTGTGAGATAAGAGCAAAAAAGGCTAAAGAAAATGACAGGCTGCAGTTTTCTGAACCTAAGTACATGTACTGTGTAACCATATTTCCCATTTGTTGTCAAGACTGCAAATTTATGGTTTCTAATCATAGGTAGTACAACACGTGGATTTTCAAAGATGTAGTCATGATTCCTGACTGGATGGCTTAAATATAGCTCTTCCTAGTAATCTCTTAAATTTAGAGGCATTGACTTTCACTAAGCTTTGCTACAAATTCTCATATACCTGTATCTACTTGCTCTTGAAATCCTGTCATTCCAGACCCATTAGCAGAAATGTAGTCTGCAGCTTGTGTAAAAGTATCAAGTGATAACCAATGAAAATTTTTAAACAATCTTTTACACAGAGAGTCTCCTCTACATACCACTACATTTCAGCAAACAGTAATTCATAAAAGTAGCTTTTCTAACCCTTGATCAGCTTGTTTGCCTATCTTAGGGATGCCATATTTCCCTCTCACAAAAACGGGACAGGAGTGGCCCTTGCTCAAAAGCTACTTGTATCTGACTCTAGGGTTCAGTGCTCATCTCTATTTAAACCCTAAAAGCCAGCGCTCGTGTCAACTCTTTGCCTCACCATGCTCATGTTGCTGGTAGGCACTTCCCCCAGCTTTCCTCTGGGGAAAGGGGGAAAAGAAAGCATGCTGGCTGGGGAAAGAGGCTCCTCCACCCCCGAACTCTGGGAGAGAGGCGGGAGAGAAAGAAAGAGTTGACAGGAGGGGGGGAGGAAAAAAATCTTCCTGAAAGCCTAGAGTTGGCGCCTCCCTTGCTGTGTTCATGCGACAGACATGACTAGACACCAGAGAGCACAGAACACTGTTTACCTCCACCCCCCAATCAGTCCCTATTTGTCTAATTGCAGTTTCTTGCTTTCGAACTGCTAGGTTGGCAGGAGCTTGGGAAGACGATCGGAGCTCTTTCCGCATGATCTGCTGCTCACAGATGCGAGACGCCACCTGCTGCCAATTCAATAGAATTGCTGCGCTAAGGTTAAAAAAAAAACCAAGCTTGGTTTCAAAAGCGGGACATATCAATGTTTTTAATGCAGCCGGGTGGGACAGTTTCAAACTGTGAAGTTCCCAGGTTTCTGATACGTATGGCAACTCTAGCCTATCTACCAACAAACAACATACATTGACTGCACCGCCAACCAGACAGACATATTACTAAAAGACAATCTTCTTCATTAAAATGAGGAGTAGGGCAGCAAAAGACAAGTTGCCAACCATCACTTAACAATCAGGAGAAGTCAACCATTTTGTTAGTATGTTCTGGATGCCTCGAGACACTGCGGCCCAATATGATAAGACTTTATCTCAGTCTCCGGAAACCCAAACAAAGCCCATAGTTCTCACAGTTATATGTCCTGTTTCTTTCTCTTACGCAGATTGGAGGAGGACTTAACCTGCCTTTGGCTTAAGTTTCTTGGATTGTGTCTTAACTCTGTACATGAAACTAGGGGTCATAGTTGAAAACCAGTTCCATTCCTCAAATGGGAAACTCCAAGAATTATGCAACCTGTATGGCTGCTGTGGGAACTGCAGTCCAAAAATAGACACAGTTTTCCACTTCTACCTTAAATATGTTTATTTTAAATCATGGCTTTTTTGGCAGACTTATTTATGAACTAGAACTTAATTTCAAACTTGCCTTGTCAAGAATCACAGAAACATATGTTAACTCTTGGTTAAGCATGTCAGGATCTGGAAGAAAGGGCAGAAGTCAAAAGCCTGAAGTTTCACACATAGCTCATCCACATAATGTTAAGTCATGATGTAATGTTGTGGCCAAAGTGCTAGTCAGTGAGTTTCATGTATTTGTCTGAGAGCTGGGACCATTTTATTTTTTGGACTATAGCTGCAAGGATCTCCTAGCCAGGATGACCAAAAGACACATTGCCTTAGGGGCTCTCGGTACTGTAATATAAAACAGTAACTATTTTCAAGCTCTGATCGTCTGTCTACAAATACTGTACATGCAACTTCTTAAATGGAAAGTGATTTTCTTTCAATGCTCCAAATAAAGATCTCTGAAAGTAGAAAGTAATCCTGTAGTACCGGAAAGAACAGAAGCCAAGTGGCTTAGAATAGTATTCAAACTGCGAAGAGACAATTAAAACCCTAGTGTAAGAGATTAAAGCACAAAAGTAGCAATATTTCAGGCTATCTTTCGAAACATGTCTTTAAATACTTCGATTTTTCCTCCCTTTAATCTGTTGTTATATAGTTGCCTCTGGTATTTTGCTGGTTTTATGTTTCACTCATGCTACAACTGTGAGCTAATCATTTGGACACAGTGAAAGTGAGCTTTTTTAATGGGAGAAATTAAAAACTCACTGTAACTAATTGTTGGTTAATTCTGTATTTTGCACCACATGTGCTGAGAATAATGTCTTTACACAAACAAATGGAATAATAACAATATGAATAAAGACCACTTCTGGTTTACAACAAGTTCACCACATCAATAGACATTTTAGAACAAATATTCAGGATAAAATATTACCCTAGGATTTAAAACCCATGGATATGATTTTACTGAAACAATACACTCTTAAATCTTGCTGATTTCTGTAGAAAATAATAAAACATATATCTAACCCTTCCACAGAAATGAATAAGTGTTAAGAACCTAAACCAGTGGTTCCCAACCAATGGTGGGCTCAAAATAAAATTACTACCACACTGTGGGTGTGGTATGGTGGGTGTGGCCAGGGGGAAAGCCCTGTGTTGCACCCGAATTAGGACTACAGTAAAACCCCTACTTACCAAAAAGTCCGTTCCGTAGGCTTTTGCTTAAATCGAATTTTTATGTAACTTGAAGCAAACCCATAGGGAATTTTTTTTACGTAACTTGAAGCAAACCCATAGGAAAAATGAAATTGTTATGTAAATCAAAGCAAACCCACAGGAAAATGATTTTTTACGTAACCCGAAGCAAACCCATAGGAAAAAGAATCTTTATGTAACTCGAAGCAAACCCATAAGAAATCGTGTAAGCCGGGACATGGTTTTAGCACAAAATCATTATGTAAGTCAAATTTTATGTAACTTGTGGCATTTGTAAGTCGGGGTTTTATTGTACTTTATTTCAAAACTTGGATGGGTGGGGCCAGCCAGAATTTCTGCTACCGATTCTGGCGAACTGGTGCAAACCTACTGATGCCCACCAATGTTTCCAACCTTTTTTTTGTCCTTGTCCCACCTAACCATCTCTAAAATCCTGATTCCCCCCACCCCATGACATATGATTCTTATTTTTCAAAAAGTGAACTCCTATTCATGTGGAGGAAGCCTAAAAGGCCATTCACTGTTAATAGCTCATTCTCTAATTGCCCCCCTTAAAAATCAAATTGCCTCCCTTGTGGGGGGTGCATGTGTGCCCCACATTGGGAACCATGGGCCTAAAATGAATTGCTAGTCCTAACCAAAGGAGATTCATTTAATGATTGGGATTTACATAAGTGTTAGTTTACCATTTAAATTTGATTTGGTGACTCTACTCAACTTGGAATGAATAAAAGGATTGCTAGGGATGTGCCTAACATTGGTTGGGCCATACAACTCAAAGAAGTGAAAGTACAAGGGGCCTGATGAAGAGATTGCTTACATCCAATTTACACAACACAATTTAAATTGAAATATATAATCTTCAAGTCCCATTCTTTTCAATGGACCTGAGCATTAACTTTTGCTGGATCAAAGCCAACTTCTGTCTGGTGTTAGGAGAAGAAAACATCTTTTCCCCTCAGTGACAGAACTTCAGCAGAAGGATTACTGCTTAAGCACACATTTGCATAAGAGCTTCCCCTTCTGTTGGTTTAATTCTGGAGTGCTGAACTGGAAATACAGAAGGAGTACAGGCAGAGTGCTTTGGTAAATACTCCCCTCTTTGATATAGCAAAATCAGTTGTTCAACTGCAAATCCTATATGTGATCCATGTTCTGGAGAAAAGAAGAGAAACCATGGCAATAGCAGCAGCATGTTACAATGTAAGTGGGGAAGAGAAGGAGGAAGTCATGACTAAAATACTCTTTAAAACCATTCAAAACTGTCATGCAGATGTCTTCAGCCTACATAATTCTTCCAGTGGTATAAAAGTCCCAGAACAACATGCCAGTCCCTGTTTTGTCATAGATGGTTTCATTATCCTATATTCATTCTTCGGAAAAGTAACATTTCAAGTTCTGCAAAAACAGTGACACAGTAGTATTGCATTATATTGAACTCCCCAAAAACTGCAAAATGCAAGCAGTCATTGCTTATAGTTGTGTAACTTTTTCTAATTCATCAGAATAGCTTGGAGGCAATAGCAAGTGTCTTGGCTACTGAGCAACCATATAGAATAGGAATTGTTTGTGTAGCTAGGTCAGAAGTACAGTACTCTGTTCCCTGAGCCTTCAAGGCCAAAACAGAGGCCCAAAGGGTGAGCCCTTGTGATGTACAGAGGTAGAGCAGGTGAGGATCAGGAGATCTGCTTTCTGAGCCAACTCATTGTGGACATGGGTAAGTGGAATATTGTGGAAAGGAGTATAAGAGAATGTAGATAAAGTAGATGACTCAAGATACTGGGTAAATCTGGGCTAAGAAACAGAGGGCAACAGTAATGGCCAACTAACTGAATTTTAGTTTAGCTTGAGTTTAGGGTCTTCAAACTCCACTTTGGGTCACCTTTGAAGGTTTTCTGATAAGGTCATGGGCTGGCCCATGGAAGAGATTACATGAATAACCAACCAACCAACCAATCAATCCAAGACCAACATACAGTAGTATGTTTCTCAGCCTTTTGGCTAAGATCAAGTGTGTACATGAATAACAAAAATGGCCGGTGTTATAACTTTAAGTCCCTGATGAGATTAGGGGTACATATCCCAGACTTGTTAGTCAACCCTACATACAGGAAAGAAGATAAGCATCCTTTGTTCATAGAAGCCAGAAATAGGGAACTAATCATATGTCACATACATAAAGGTCAACCAATCAAATAGGAATTTATACAATTTTCTTGATACTTTGTGTGGCTGTGTATGATTGTATGTGCTTGGGGTCTTTCTCACTTTCAGAGAAGGCTGCCTATTGTACTTTTCTGGCAGCAAAATAAAATTACTTTTGCCCTGTAGAACTGACCTGGGGGTCTACAGAAGAGGAGCCAAGGTCCATCCTCAACACATTCAGAAAGTTGGCCTGGGAGCAGGAAGATGACTCTTAGCATGAATCTCTGAATGGCTTCCCAGTGAGTAGGGCTGGTGGCTGATGAAAAGAGGTGCAGTCCCCCATTCCAGGAGTGGCCCTTATCCCACCAACTTTGTGGTGTCCAAGACAGCTGGCAGGTCTGATGGCATGCTGGTGGCACAAGCACTGGCAGAAGAGAAGGAGGAGTCTTGCTGATGCTCCACCTCTACTGGCTCTTGTTGAAAGTTCCAAGCCTAGCCCTGGACTAAGGTTGATGATTATGAAGACTTTCCTAGTCTGGGTGATGGGAAATAAGGCCAGTACAGAACTAACTGCATGCAAGGGACTAGTGCAGGAAACTCAGTCTCTTATATGGAGATGGGGAACCACAATGCAAAGTACATAGTTCAGTAAAAGTCATCTCATCAGCAGCCTGGAGCAGATGGAATTATTGGCGGGAGGCCTCTTTGTACCAGCCATGTGCTTTTGCAAGTAATGTATCATACAAAAGCAAAGAATGATCTATCACTTCAGAAAACAAGAAAAATACATGAAGACACATTGGATATAAACAGAACTAGGTATGAGCACTTCACTAAGATCTATAAAAATGGTTAAAATGTAGGGCACCATATTATATGTGCAATCTAAGAAAAACCTGGTAGTTAAAAGAAATATAATATATATTCAGTTAAGTGCTAGTATACTGAAGAGTTGGGTTCACCATATAAGGGAACTGTTCAACTTTGCTGGTCCCGGCAAGATCTGTATACAGTAATACCTCATACAAAGTCTGCTTCATACAACATTGAATTCATACAACATCGCCTAATTTCTTGAAAAAAGTTGCCTCATACAAAATCACTCGACTTTGTATGAGGCATTCAGTTTTTCCCAGGTTGCATTGTGCCTGGGCAGTATAAAAGACAGGACACATGCGTGCATTGCTCTTGTGGGTTTTGCACAAGGCAAAGAGTGTTTAGGAGTGGTTTTGAGCATGACTTTGGAATTTTTTTGAATTTTTTTGTCAGAATTTTTAGAAGCATTCCTGGGATTTTTGCAGCATTCTTCAGGTTCTTGGACAATCAGGGTTGTTTGATATGTTTTTGTAATGTTTTTAGCCTTTAGACAATGTTTTCTTAAAGTTCTGTCAGTTTCCTGTCTGTTTCCTTGACTTTGCCCTGAAGTCTGTGCTGTTACAGTACAATGTATCTCTATGGAAACAACGTTGTACGAGGCATTGCAGCAAGGATTTGGACATTGTATGAGGCATCGAAGCTAGGATTTTGCATGCTTCATACTTTAGTGTCTTGCACAGAAGACAAAGAAGGAGCCGCAGTGAGGGCTAAAACACAGGTTTATTTTATGATGGTCAGGATGAACATGTGGTAATGGCGGAGGTACAGCTGATTTTAGACTGCAGCAATACATTTGAAAAGGGTTGCATGGTAGCTCATTGGCTGCTACCGGCGTGACATCATTCTGAGTCACGCCCATCTTCTCCAGGTGATCCTTGCGCGGGAAGGTTCCCACGGCTGCCAGTGATTGGGGGAATTTGAACCATGTGAGCTGAACGCTCGCAGCTGCCCTCTATGGGTAGCTAGCTCGCGTCCCTTTAACAGCTGGGTTACATTGTAATCATTGTCAGGTTACATTCATACATTCTTAAAGTAATACTGTTACATACACAACACTCCTCCCCCCTAGGATGGGACGAAGTCCCTCAACAATTGTGGCTTCCCACATGTGCGCTTGGGGCGTACGACTGCTTGGCTGAGCTCAGGGGAACTAGGGGCTCTGAGTTCCGCAGACTCTCATCCTGCAATGGAAAGGGGGGACTCATTAGTCGTCTGACGGGGACTCTGTGACAACCTTGCGCTGGGAGAAGGGAACAGAACATGCAGCTGAGATGTGAAGTTGCTCGTGGCACCTGGGGACCCCCCCCCCCAGCATGAACCTCAGAACCGATGAGGAGACCCTTGTTGTCTCGCCCCGGTCTCTTGTGCCTGCAACCGGCGTACTAGCGCTATCCCCTGCTGCCTGACTCAGAGTTCTTGGGGATGGAGAGAATGAACTTCCCCCTGCTGCCTGGTTCGGGGGTCTTGGTGATGGGGTATACTCTAAAACAAAAGGACTGGGAGGACTGGAGGTACCAGGGGCTGAACTAAAACCCCTCTTCTCACTCGGACGAATGGGGAACCACTCCATGACACCCCCCTGGTACGGTAACATAAAATCATACTCATTCCGCTTTTTCAAAGTATCCTCCTCCTCATCTGAGAATCCAGGGTATGCATTTGTACCCGAGGATGTCCCCATGTCTCCCCCTTGGGTTACGCGGGTGGGGGAGGACCCTAATGCTGACTCCCTTTCACTGGTAACTCGCCTTCTGAGTTGGTCAGCATGCCTTCTCCAGAGTAGACCTGTGCTAGTCTCGACCCTATAAGATACTGGCCCCGTTTGCTCAATGACCGTTCCTGGGACCCACGTTGGACCTGAGGTCACGTAGTTTCTGCAGTGAACCGGGTCCCCTACCGCAAAGCCTTTGGAGCTCTCTATCTCTATATTTCTCCCCTCATCCTCCACCCTGGTCAGATCCAGCCGATCAAAAAGCGTTACCGGCCTCCTCCTCATGAGGAGTTTGGCTGGCAAAAGTCCTGAAGCTAGGGGAGTTGCCCTATAACAGATGAGGAACTGACACAGTTGGAGGGTCAACTCACCGGGACCCATGTGCCGCAGTGCGTCTTTTGTAGTGTGCACTTGGCGCTCTACCTGACAGTTTGTGGCGGGGTGAAACGGGGCAGAGGTAATGTGCCGGATGGCATTTCTCTCGATGAACGCCTTGCATTCTGCAGAAGTGAAGGTACTGGTGTTATCGCTAACAAGGACGTCCGGCAGGCCGAAGCAACTGAACACCTTACGCAATTGTTTAACGGTTGCAGCAGATGAGGTGTTTGACATGAGAATGACCTCCAACCACTTGGAGTATGAGTCGACTATCAGCAGAAACATGGACTCGCGGAAAGGGCCAGCGAAGTCGATGTGTACTCGGGACCATGGCCCGCGGACCGTGTCCCATTCCCTATGGGGCAGCCGGGACTCCTCAGGCCGAGAGCTCTGGCAGCTCTCACATGTGCCCACCGAATGCTCTATATCCGCGTCTATCTGGGGCCACCAGAAATAGCTTCTGGCCAGTGCTTTGGAACACACTATTCCCGGGTGGCTGGTATGCAGGAGCCTCAGCACCTTAGCTCGTAACTTCTCTGGGATGACTACCCACTGGCCCCAGAGCAGGCAGCCCCTTTCAAGGGAAAGCTCTACTCTGCGCCTGAAAAATGATTTGAAATTCTCCTCGGGGGGAGTTGTGGGCCACCCTTTCCTTACCCAGGAACTGACTTGGGACAGGATTTGGTCAGCCGCCATGGCTTTGGCGAGGTCTGCCAGAACTATGGGGGGGTGAGTTGAGAGACTCGATCAGCAGGACTTGGTGGTCCTGCTCTACCTCGCATTCGGGGTCTCCTAAACTAGGGAGGAGAGACCGGGACAGCGCGTCCACATGGGAGATCTCCTTCCCTGGACGATAGACCAGCTCATACTGGTAGGCGTTAAGGAAAATCGCCCAACATAGCATTCTGGGAGACAGAATTTGTGGGGTGGGCTTGCCTGTAGTAAAGATTCCCAAAAGGGGCTTGTGATCAGTCACAATCGTGAACTCGTGGCCGTATAGGAAATCGTGGAACTTCTTTGTTCCCGCGATTATGGCCAGGGCCTCCCTATCTGTCTGCGCGTAGTTTCACTCCGCCTTTGAAAGTGACCTGGAATAGTAGGCAACCGGGGCTTCCCGCCCGCTCTCTAACATGTGGCACAGCACCGCCCCCACCCCCACTGGTGATGCATCACAGACCAAAACTACTGGTTTCCTCGGGTCGAAATGAGTCAGAACAGCATCCGAGGATAGGAGCGCCTTGAGCTCTTTGAATGCTTTCTCCTGCCTATCTCCCCACCGCCAAACCGCTTCTTTCTTAAGTAGCCCGTGCAGTGGCTCTGCGACGAATGCCTTCCTTGATAAGAAGGAATGGTAAAAATTCAGGAGCCCTAGGAATGACTTCAGCTCTGGTTTCGCGGTGGGATGAGGGGCATTTTGCACAGCCGCAACCATGGACTCAGAAGGCTTGATGCCCTCCGGGGTTATCTTGAACCCAAGAAACTCAACCTCCCTCGCAAAGAACACACATTTGTCCCTTCTCAGCCTAAGTCCTGCTCTCTCGAACACAGAGAGGACCCTGTCTAGCCTCTTCGCTAGTTCTGATTCGCTCCCTGCTGTTATCAAGATGTCGTCAAAATATGGGAGCACGCCTGGAAGCCCCTTTAAAAGGCATTCCACAAGGGACTGGAAGATCCCGGGGGCTGAATTTACGCCGAACTGTAGGCGTGTTACCTTGAATGCCCCCTTATGCGTAACGATAGTTTGCGCAGCAGCGGCAGCTGGGGTTGCTGTGAGCTGCTGGTATGCCTGCGCCAGGTCTAGCTTGGCAAAACACCTCCCCCCATGCAACGTGGCCAGTAAGTGGCTGACCACTGGCACCGGATATGCATTTGGCCGAATGGCCTTGTTAATTGTATATTTGTAGTCAGCGCAAATCCTGACTTCCCCGTTGGATTTTAAGGCTGTAACAATTGGAGTTTCCCACTCCGCTGAATCAACTGGAACCAAAATCCCCTACCCCACCAATTTGTCCAGTTCCGCCTCAATCTTGTCCTTGAGGGTGAAGGGAACTCTTCTTGGCTTGAGATGTATGGGCCGGATTTCTGGGTCCAAGTCAAAAGAAACTGGGTGCCCCTTGTAAGTCCCGAGCCCCTTCTTGAAAATGTCCGGGTGCGCATCGCACATGTCCCGAATTGGGTCAGTCTCTATGGCGTTAATGCCGGACAGTTCAATTCCCCGGGGAGCAAACCACTGGGTTTCCAAAAGGCAACATCTTCCCCCCTTGAGAACCACTAACGGCAGTTTTTCTGTGTAATTTTTGA
Organism: Bradypodion pumilum; assembly: GCA_035047305.1. Taxonomy (NCBI): domain Eukaryota; kingdom Metazoa; phylum Chordata; class Lepidosauria; order Squamata; family Chamaeleonidae; genus Bradypodion; species Bradypodion pumilum. Next base: position 100,195,848 of record JAWDJD010000001.1, read on the forward strand.
ACTTCACCATGAAGTTCCCCACCCCCAACACTGGGATCCCGTAACCCTGCACATCCCGTAAGTATGACTTCATAGCCCGCAACTTGGGCCGTGCATTTGGGGGAATGCACATGAACTCCTTCTGGGACAGGATGGAGTAGGACGACCCTGAGTCTATTTCCATCCTTACTGGAACCCCTTGTAACAGTACCTCTACATAGAAGCGCCGGTGCTCCAGGCCCACGTGGTTCACGCCTGCTGCGCCATCGTTGGCTGAGACCTTTCTGATGCCGGCTGCCTTGCGTTGGTGTGCTTGAGGGTGTCTCGATGCGCTCTTGTCCTCAGTTCGCCCGCGCCTGCAGACTCTGGCGATGTGGCCCTTCCGGCCGCAGTTGTGGCACTCGGCCTTCTGGAATGGGCATCTCGTCTGGTCGTGAGATGCCCCACAGCCATCGCAGCAGTGGCTTCCTCGCTCGCTGGTCTGGCGCCTCTATCCGCGCTTCTTTACCCTCTGTACGTCGTCGTCCTCACTGGAACAGGAGTCCGCCGTCGTGGAAGACTCCTCGGAGGTTGCTGGGGTGCCTGTGGGCGACTGGGGTGCCCACCAGGCCGTTTTCACTGAAGTCCGCCGGGCTGCTTGCACGGGTGACTTGGCCCTCTCAGGCGCGGCCCCTCGGGACTTGAAAACTCTGACCCCGCTCCTCGCCGCCTCAGCCGCTTGGGCCTCCTCGTCCCTCAGGCCACACAGCATGCGGTCTCGGAGGGCCGTGTCCAGGTCCTCTCATTGGCAATTGACGGCCGCCAGCCTGAGGGCTGCCGCGTAGGTGGATATGGATTCTCCCGGGCACTGGTCCCGCCTGTGGAACACAACCCGGGCTGGAAAAATGGAAATGCACGGCTGGAAATGCTCCCTCAGTAGCGCTAGGATGCGGTCAATGGGCACCAAGTCAACCTTCCGGGGAGCCTCCAGGTTCATCAGGATGCGCAGCATGGCCGGCCCCACCTGGGCTAGGAAGTGCGAGCGCATCTTCCCCTTGTCGTCGATGCCTGCAGCATCCATTGCGTGCCGAAACTGGCACTCGTACAGCTCCCATTGTTCTGGATCGCTGATATCAAACTGGTGAGGTTTGATCTTGGGACACGCCATGGATCCCACCTTCGTCGCCAATTTAGTGCCTTGCACGGAAGACAAAGAAGGAGCCGCAGTGAGGGCTAAAACACAGGTTTATTTCATGATGGTCAGGATGAACATGTGGTAATGGCGGAGGTACAGCTGATTTTATACTGCAGTAATACATTTGAAAAGGGTTGCACGGTAGCTCATTGGCTGCTACCGGCGTGACATCATTCTGAGTCACGCCCATCTTCTCCAGGTGATCCTTGCGCGGGAAGGTTCCCGCGGCTGCCAGTGATTGGGGGAATTTGAACCATGTGAGCTGAACGCTCGCAGCTGCCCTCTATGGGTAGCTAGCTCGCGTCCCTTTAACAGCTGGGTTACATTGTAATCATTGTCAGGTTACATTCATACATTCTTAAAGTAATGCTGTTACATACACAACACATACAAAGTCCAAATCCGTACAAAGTCCAAACTTGTGGAACCAAGTTTGGACGTTGTATGAGGTATCACTGTATTTTTTTTGAGGTGACCAGCTTCCCTCTTGGATCCTTTTTGCTTACTCTCCTTTAAGCAGCTGCCTATATTTCTCCAGCCAAACTAGAAGTTCAAAAGCAAGAAATTGCAAGTAGATAAAATAGGGTCCACCTGGGTGGGAAAGTAACAGCGCTCTGTACCTCCATGTCTAGTCATGCCTGCCACATGACCACAAAAATGTCTGCAGATGCAGATAGTGCTGGCTCTTTGGCTGAGAACGGAGACTAGCACAGCACCCTAGAGTCAGATACGACTGGCCTTCGAGCAAGGGAGACCTTTAGTTGAGTTTTTTTAATCAGTTCTTATGAACTTTGTAGAAATGAGCATGCACTCAACAGAAAAACAAATCAGTTATCTTGGAGCTTTAAAGCCAGTGACTCAGCTGCCTGAGAGCCAGTTTGTCAAGCTGGATACTAGGATTGAGGAGACCTCAATGAAATTCATATTGACTAGGTGATTGTGAGTAGTCTAGCCTATTACACTTGATTGCCGTGACAATACAATTGCCAGAGTGATAAATCATGTGTTTGGGTCTGGTCTTTTACTAGTATGTGCACAGGAGACAATAAATGTTACATAGCTTATAATTTTGTCCTTTATCTAATTTTTATACAGTAAACTGAATTGTGGCTAATATTATTATGAATATTTGTAAATTTTTGACCTCTATGGACAGAAGAAGAAACAGCAAAAAAAAATGTAAAACACAAGTGAAAATAATTAGGATTTGATTAACTATTATTAGGCCAAAGTGAAAAGATTGAGACTGTCAGTTCCAATGAGGCTGATTACATGTTTTGGGAAAGTAAAATTTTCCTATGAATTTGTGGTCATTTTGAAAGCAAAAAGAGAGTTGAATACCCTCCTATTCATATAGCATTCTGCTTTCAGTTGCCAATGCCCTTGACACTGATGTGATAGCTATCAATTCCATGTGCCTCGTGCCAGCAGAAATAATGTCAATGGCCCACTCACTATTATTTAATGGGATGGTGGGGCTAAGGACTACATTTCCCAAAAGCCTCTTTTATATCCTATTATAGTAAAAAGAGAGGGATTGCTTTCTTAGTGGAGAGATATGAAAAAAGGAGATACTTTAGAGCCAGACACCACAAGAACTACCGCCTGACAGCAATTCTCTGATAGCTAGTCAAGTGCCACTAGAGAATTCAGAGAAGTCAAACTGAAAACTTTAATGAAAGATACTTCAGGGATTGTTACAGAAATTGGGCTCAGAATGTCCAATATCAAGGTGTGACTAAAGTAAAGAATCTATGCAAGCTTCCAATGAACAAAAGCCTCACTTGAAAGATGGCAAAGTAAATTCATCTGTTACCAATGTAGCCCTAGGGCAAAATGTTGGAGTGTATCCCTGTTTATGGTTCCAAAAAATAGAGGTTAGCTGCCATTGATGTCAACATTGAAGCTAACCTATGCTATGTAAAGTTTGTGATCCTTTTTCCTGCTGACTATATAGGTAAAACATTGTGCAGTAATAATGGGCCATTTCCAGTAGCATGGATACAGAAGCACAATGTCCTACATTCACAAACTGGAGATATTTTAAAAGAACTGAATATGGATCTATAGTTGGAGAATGACTAATAGTATAGATCAGTTATAGTGAACCTTTTAGAGACTGAGGGACCAAACAGAGGGGTGGGTGAACTCTGTGCTAGGAGGAGAGAGGAAGTGCTCCCATTAGGTTGCTGGGTAGAGGAGCGGGGTTAACTCTGTGCTGGGGGAGGGAGGAAACACTCCCACTGGGCAGAGTGGCAGGGTGAACTCTGTGTTGGAGTGACAGTGTATGCCGACAGACAGGGGTCTGAGTGCCCCTTCTGGCATGCGTGCCATAGGTTCACCACCACTGGTATAAGTTGTGCCACTCCTGGAGGAGCAGCAAATTTTACCTCTTCTACATGCTAATTGAGCACATGCTAGCAAGACATTAGCATTACTATTGGGGGTAGCTAACTCTGGGATGTCTTTAGTACCTGTCTGTAGTCTTGGTTGATCAAACAGGTGCTGACTGTGGTGACAGTATTGAAAAAGACTTACATTCAAAAGCAGATACATTCCTTTATGTGCACATGGCTTCTTCCTCCTTTGTGCTTAAAATGTCTCACAATGTTTGCAGTCCTACTGCTTTTCAGCAGAAACCATTATAGATTGTTCACTCAGCATAAGAACCACCTACTGAAAAACTGGGATGTGTGGGCATAATGTACTATTAAAATAGCTTGCAACACAATGGCAAAGAGCACTTATATATTTAAATCTGAAACTTTTCCTCAGAAATAGTATGTGCTAAGTTTTCTTATTTATGGTAAAAACTATTTTAAATTATACTAAGCAGCCCATTTCCCAGTAAAAACTATAGCTCATTCCTTTTGTGGTATATGCAAATTAAATTCTCAGTTTTTTAAAAAAAATAGTTCAGAAGTAAAGCATTATGCTTCTCTTGCAAAAAAATATATCAAATTTAATTAACAATTGCCAAAAGCAACAATATACTGGTTGGCAATATACTGATTGTAATTATTAGGGTTTTCTTCTCTTGTAGCATAATGGTGAAAATATTGAGCCATGAACCAGGAAGCCCTTAAAACTAAGGACTGCCATTAACTCACTAGTCTGCCTTAGATAACTTTCATAACATCTCTCTTTTTCTTTCTCTGCCCTAGTACCCGGAGATAATCAGCTATACTGAGATTATGTGTGTTATATTTCTGCTCTAAGGAGATAATTATCAACAGTTGAGTCTTTTGAGTTGTTGTATAAGTTTCTGTCAAGGGTGTGAATGTTTGAAACATTTTGAATGCTTTAAAGGAACCATATGAAATCTATTTTTACCTATAAGGAGGGACGTTAACCGTTGGACTCCGGCATACACACCTGCACCTGTCCATACTATCCAGTACCGAGCTGCCCGCACTTGCGTTTACCCAGCCCGACCATCGCTGCAAGGGTCTGGCAGTTGCCAGTGGGGCAACTGCCCCATGAACGCAAACAAAACAAATCAACTTCAAGTCCCAGCATCCTCCATGCCATGCCAACCCTCAGCCAATCAGGCTGACAGGCGAGAGCAAGGAGAACATTGGGAAAGCTGGCGCACCCAATACAAAATGAGCCACGGAAAAAATCTGCTACACGAACGCAAACAAAAGGAAGAAAACTTCAAATCTCAGCGTCCTCCGCACCGTGACCACTTCAGCTAATCTGGTTGAAAGGCACGAGCACGCAGAATGCTGAAAAATCCAGTGCGCAAAAAATAAAATAAAATATTGCCTCCCGCAACGGGAGCACAAGGCTGCTGCAGGTGGATGCAGCGCCTCATGGTCTCGCTAACCCAAACCCATAAAAAATCATGGCGAGACAACCACTGGCCTTCTTTCCCAGAGCAACAGAAAGAGGGACTCCTTCTCCTCCCCACTACCCCGCCAAAGACACGGCGAAACCACCGCCCACCTCAAGGTAAGTTGAGCCGGGGTGGAAACAAAGAACCAAGCAGCAGGCAGCACTTCATCAGGGGAAGCACACTCCCTGGCAAATGACTGGATGCTGCCTTTGTACTACCCACACCGCTGTTTTGACAACTATCACGAAACAGCGGTGGAGGTAATACAAAAACAGCAGCCAGCATTCTGCAAGGAAGAGCACCACCCCTTACAGATCGTTGCCTGCCGATCTCCCATTAGGTAAGCCTGGGGAAAAGGAGGCCGAGAGGAGAGAACCATCATGAAGCAGAAAGCTCTTCTCTGCATCCTTCTCCCCCGACCGACCTAACGAACCTTACCAGACAAAGAGCGAGCTGACTGCTGGCTCTTCATTTTCCCCATTGCTGCATCAAAACCTAATTTCGAAACAGCAATGGGGGAAAAGAGGAAACGACAAACAGGCCGTTCTTCACCCCACAAAACACAACAACAACAAAACAAAACAGTTAACCAGAATGCCAAGCATCAAAAATAATAAAACACAAATAAATAAACAAATAATTCAAATAAACCCAGTAAACAACAAAACAATAAACAACAAACTCAACAAAAACACCCAAAATACCAAAGGCTACCAAAAAAACAATGAAAAATCACTAAAAACACCAATCTACAACACAAAAATACCTTACTCAAAAAAACAATAATATGACAAATTACAAAAATAAATACAGAAAAATAAAAAATAACAACCAGAAATATAAAACACAATAAAAGAAATCTAAAATCCAGACAAAATATGAAATAACAAGCAAACACACTTGGGGGGGGGGTTAAGGAGAAACTCTCTACTTAATCCCCCTAGCCCAGCACCCCAAAATCAAAACAAAATAAAAATAAAATAATAAATCAAGAGCACTTACAAAAGACATCCTCTCCCCATGCCTCCGGAACAGAACTGAAGAAATAAAGACAATCGCAGTACTCTAAATCACAGCCCTACCTAGAGGCCGAAAGAGTATAAAACACTCAAGAATATTTTAAAAATTCAAATAAAAAATAAACAAAATAAACAAAATCAAATAAATGTAAAAAACCACACATTCAAAACAGAACCACCCAAACCATCCCTAACCAAAAAGAAAAAAACTGCCCAGCAATGCCAGGCTAAAATATACTAGTAACCTATAAATGACCTGGGCTGGAGGATCCATAAAACACATTGGGAAGATGTATTCAGCTTCATTCAAAAAATCAAGCTGGATATTAGAGGGTTTCCAGGGGGAGACAGGAAAGGTGACAAAGCCTAGGCAGCTGTTTGTCCATCATCATTAGTAACTAATCCATGGCCATTATGGTTCTTAACAGTAATGGCTAGTGTGGCTCCATAGTCCTCAAAGATTTGTGTCAGACATATTTTCTCCATCCATCTCCATGAGGTAGCAGTCAGGAGCCAAAAACCACAGCAGAAAAAGGAATACTGCAAGCCAAACTATATTCATGGCAATATAGTTGGCCTTAGTATAGTGGGAAATGCTCGCGAACAACCTATAATAATTTGTGATGAACAGCAATATGCTAACCATGAGCGTACCTTTCGTTTCCAGAGACCTAGTGAATCTATGGCCAAACTACTCTCTCTGAAGAAGGATCGCCCCCACTGCTGACCCCAGGCCCCTCCTATGGCCGGGGAGAGAAAAGACCACCAGAGTGTTGTGGGCGGATGGACTCTCCACCACTGCTAACCCCAGGGCCCCTCCCATGGCTGGGGAAAGAAAAGACCACCAGAGCATCATGGGCAGCCAGACTCACCGCCACTGCATACCCCAGTACATGCACCCGGGGAGAAGGAAGCTGCCGGAGCATCGCAGGCAGCCGGAGTTGCAGCTATGGCTGACCCCGCGCCCCTCCCATGGCCAGGAAGGACAGGGAGCCGCAGCTGATCACTGGGCCCTATCAACGCTTGAGTGGTGCCATGGTGTGGTTCATGCTAAACTGTTGGGACTTTTATTGTTACTTTTATTGTTGCTATTATTGGATCTTTAAATCTTTAAATGAATGATTTTCTTTTTCTCTATTGTAATGTTTTTATGCTATTGTATTCCATTGTGTTATCCTCTGTTGTTTTTGTTAGCCGCCCTGAGTCACACAGTCAAGCGGGTGACATACAAATTAAACATGATGATGATGACGATGATAATCCTCAAAGCAAAACATGTGAGAAAATGAAGAGAGGAGAATGGCAGAAATCAACAATAGGGGTGTCATTGGATGGATGACAAATGTCCTGACCCCTGAGGCAACAGGAATCCCTGTGTGACCTCTGTACTTTTCATTATCTCAGCTGTTCCCTAGTTTAGAAAACATGAACTTCTTTACAAAAAAAGAAAAAGAAATAAAATATGAAGAAATTATTCCCACATCCCCCAGAAGGATGAGAGGGACATATCCCATCCTTTTTAGTTCTATCTTTTGGGTGTTTGAGGTGGTGATTATAGCAGGCTTGGGACAACACTGGGGGCCATTCTGTATTTTGCCAACCAGTATGATGTTTCTTGTTTCCTTTCCACCTATTTTGTCAGATTTTGCCCTGTGCTGATCTCTGATTCAGAGTCTTTTCTGCCATTGCCCCAAAGCTGGACCACAGACCGTGGAAATGGAAGAGGGTGCATTTATGGCTGTTGTACATGCACCCACTTCTGCATTTACGACAGCCATGGGCATATTTGTGCATGCATGGGTGCATCTTACAGTTGATGTCAATGGACCTGCTTCCACTTTCAGGTGTGGCGGAGGCAGCGATGGGCCGAACAGAATGGCGTCACAGGCTGGGTCCAGCCCATGGGCCATAGGTTGGGAACCCCTGTTTTAAACTGACCTCTTCTTTCAGTGACACAGTCATCCATAGGAAGGTAAATGTACCTGGTTTAATGCACAAATATAGGTGGAGGGGGTGTCTTTATTAGACCATTTAAAAAGTATAAACAAGCTTTCATGGATGAAATTCCACTTCTTCAGGCTATGCACCAATATCTTAAATGCAGTACAGAAAAAGAATAGATGATGGTTTAATGAAGTTACTTTCCATCATTTTTCTCACTGATCAGACATTTTTTAAATTTAATTTAATAGTCATATTTATATATATGCTGCCCACTCAGGTAGAACCCGACTCAGGGCGGCATTACAACAAGTTCCAAAAACACATAAAAACACTTTAAAAGACCCATATCCCACCCACTTTAAAAGACCCATATCCCACCCACCCATCCCACCCACTATAAAAAGAAGAAGAGAGAGTTCTTAATTGTTTACATAAGCCAGCAGGCGGGGACCGTGTTCCCGTTAGGGCCCCACACCTGCCCTGCCAGCCAGGTCTTCAATCCTTTCCTGAAGGGCAGCAATTCTCTTCGAAGTCTTAGATCTGTTGGCAGGAGGTCCCAGAGGGTTGGTGCGGACACGGAGAAGGCCCTCCTTCGGGTGCTGGATAGATGTGCACCCCTAGCTGATGGCACTATTAGAGAGCCTCTCCGGTCTGCTCTGGTTGGATGGGCAGACACTCTTGGGACGATGCGGTCTCTAAGGTATCCTGGCCCACTGCCATATAGGGCTTTAAAGGTCAAAACCAGCACCTTGAATTGTACCCGGAGACAAACTGGTAACCAGTGCAGCTCCCGAAGTAGCGGTGAGGCGTGGGCATATCGTCCGCATCCCATCACCACCTGGGCTGCCGCATTCTGGACCAGCTGCAGCCTCCGAATGGTCGTCAAGGGCAGCCCCATGTAGAGTGCATTACAATAATCTAGTCGGGAAGTGACCAGAGCATGGGTGACCATAAGTAAGGAGCCCCGGTCCAGGAGCGTGCGCAACTGGCGAATCATCCGAAGTTTGGCAAAAGCCCTCCTGGCCACAGCTGCTACCTGTTCTTCTAGCAGCAGCCGCGAGTCCAGAAGGACCCCCAAGTTGCGCACTGGGTCTGTCTGGGGCAAAACAGCCCCATCCAGTATCAAAGATGGTAGCTCCCTGGATAACACGGGGCCCCTTATCCACAGCCACTCTGTCTTGCTGGGATTCACCCGAAGCCCATTGGCCCCCATCCAGACCCCAATGGCCTCCAGGCATCCGGATAGGATTTCAACAGCATCACTGGGGTCCCCATGGGCCGAGATGTACAACTGGGTGTCATCCGCATACTGATGGTACCGCACCCCGTGGGAATGAATGATCTCACCCAGTGGCTTCATGTAGATGATAAATAGGAGAGGAGAGCACCGAGCCCTGAGGCACCCCATACTTGAGGAGCCTAGGGCTGGACCTCTCACTCTCTAACCACACCGACTGGGTACGGCCCTCCAGAAAAGAGGAAAACCAGGACAACACAGTGCCCTGGATCCCCAGTCCTTTGAGCCGTTCCAGAAGGATACCGTGGTCGATGGTATCGAAGGCCGCTGAGAGTTCAAGAAGAGCAAGGACGGATGGACATAGAAATGTGAAGGTCTGGGGGGAAAACGGAATTTTTTTGGGGGGGGACGGTTTGGTTTTTTCATTTTTTTCTTGAAGCCTTTTTTGTTTCCCCCTGAAAAATTGAAAAAATTGAAAAAATAAAAATTATATTATGGAATGTTTTATTTTAACATGATGAATTCTGTTTGTAATATTTGTTTGGATACACTATATTTTTAATATGCTAGTTGTGATAAGTGCCCAGTAAAATTGTCCATACTTATATTTTATGTTTCTAAAGTAACAGAATGACTTTCGGTCTGGAAAAGAAAAAAGAAGTGCTAATGTAGCATTTTTTTCAATTTTTCCGGGCTTCAGAATTTCCGAAAATTTTACATCTCTAAATCAGACAACATAAGTAAGGCTGAATTCAATCAGATCAGTGCCTTTTCCTCTGCCCTCTGTATGTTTTATATGCACACACACAATAAAACTTAATATATATAGGACAGGAAACTGGTATCAGCTGTGCCTTTTTAGTGATCTTTCAAAAACTTTAAACTTTTTAAAGGATTCATCACAAATTCTCTGAAGGGTCCAGTTTACTGAGGAAGGAGAGAATTAAGACTTGGCTGGATGTCCACAGTTGGCTTTGGAGCTGCCTATTCCTGATACAAAAAGCACAGATTCATCCTCTATCCTCTTCTCAAATGTAAATTGGAGAATAGTAATAGTCTAAAATTCTAATCAAGAGTGTTAAAAAAGAATGATATAGTATTTGTGAAATTGTGCCTCGCTTTCCCTTCCTCCTGCTGTTGTCACCAATATATTTCTTCAAGTCATTTTACTGGTGCTTTTTTCCAGTTTGTTGACCTGAAAGTTTATCCCACTGAACTCATTTGGGTTCTCTTCTGATTAGACTTGCAGAAGGTTGCCCTGCTGATCTCCCACTCATCAATCCAATGACATTATAGACCTTTTAAACCTTTTGGACTGGTTGTAAATAAAGCATATCTGCGTATTTTACAAAGTGTTCTTATAGATATACTAGCATATTTGTGCCCGGCCAGCCGGGCATTTTTAATGTGTGTGTTGGTGGTTAGGAGTGGTTTTGGGTGTGCACAACCACCACCACCCATACAATACCACTCCAACCACCAACACACACATTAAGAATTCCTGGCAAGGCAAGAGTGTTGTGTGTGTGGGGGGGGGGGGTGAGAAAGAGAGAGAGAGGAAGAGAGACTGACAGATAGAGTAGACCACCAGAGGGGGTTAGTGAGTTAGATAGAGTGAGGGAGGAGACAGTCAGACAGAAGAGACAGGTGAAGAGAGAGGGAAGGTTTGTTGTATGTGTGTGGGGTGGGGTGGAGGGGGAAGGTTGTCCCACAGTGTGTGGGGGGGTTGGTGGGGGTGGTGGTGGGAGAGTTGTCCCGCATTCCCAGCCAACCCAGAGAAAAGCGATTTCTTCTCTCCCGGAGACAAAGGCAGCACCTTTGCCTCCAAGAGAGAATGACTCCCCAGCATGGAGGGGCTTTGCTTCTCTCTGGGTTGGCTGGGAATGGAACTTTTGTTCCCAGCCAAACCAGAGAGAAACGAGTCCTTCTCTCCGGTAGGCCAGGAGGTGCTCCGGCCTCTCCTTTGTCCTTGTGGGCATCGAGGCCACACCACCCGAGAGGGAAAGACTTTGAAAGACCTCCCCCCACTCCCTAACCCCCACCGACTGCACTTACCTTTTCCTGGCTCTGGCTTGGTCTTTCAAAGTCTTTCCCTCCCAGTATTTTTTTAAGTCGGCGCATCACGCATTCCCAGCCTCCTCTGTGCTCGCATCCCTCAGCCTGATTGGCTGAGGGGATGCACAGTACAGAGGACTCTGGGACTTGTAGTTTTATTTTTTTGGTTGCGCTCATGGGGCGGCTGCCCCACTGGCGACCTCCAAACCCTTGTGAGGTTCGTGAGGCAGGGTTAAGTTAAGTGCAAGCAGCTCGGTTAGGGATGGTTGGGCCGGGTGCGGGAGCGTATGCCAGAGTCCAATGGTTAATGTCCCTCTTTATAGGTATAGATTTACTTATAGCATTTCTGTATTGCTTTTTATTTTAAAAATTTGAAAGCACTTACTACAATAAAATAGTTAAAAACAACAAAAAGTAAAAACCATTAAAACAATTTATTAAAAAGCAAGGGTAATTGGTAATATGAATAGATGCCTGGATAAACAAGTCTGTATTTTATGGTAGAAACTCTGGTAGCCTCATTTAAACAGGAAAGCCATTTCACTTAAGGTTGGCACTACAGAGAGAGGGAGAGAGGGGTGGGGACTAGAATTTTGAATGTTTTTTTTAGTACTTCAGATTTAAAAATAGGATTGCATTGAACAGCATGATGTGCATATTTTTTCATATGGGAATTTTAATTCTTTTTGATTTTTGAAGGGATGTTTAACACAGCATCCCTTGACTAAAAGAAGCTGTGAGAGGAACAATCTATCCATTCTGAAATGTCTTTCCTTTCTATAAATGAAGTGTCTTATCAACTATAATGTCAGGAACTGGCAAAGGAGGCAGCCACTTTGAATGTACCATTTCTGAGCCATTCCACTCTCCTGTATTAGGGTATACAGTCAAAACAAAATATCCAGTATTAAGGAGAGTGGAAAGGCTCAGAAATGGTCCTTCTATCTATTCAATGCAGCTCTACATTCACACACAGGGTTAATATTTTCCTCTAATAACAATAAGAATATTATATCTGGCATACGTCATGCCTTACATGATCAGTCTTCTCTATAAGAACTTTTCAAACATTTTTTTCTCCCTGTAAATTAAATGAAATATGTAAAGACAAGTATAAAGCAACACAAAGAATAATAAAATAGCCTCCTTTGCACAATCTTTGGATACCCTTTCCATGGCTTTGGTACAGACATTCCAAGTATTAAATCTTTATTTTGTATTTCATCTTTGTGCAATGTTATCTTACTTGCAAGAGTTAGATAAGGATGCAGAATCATCCTCTGTTATTAATCATAGCTAATCTATTTCATGTTGATAAGTAACTGTTTGATTTCAGATTCTGCTCCGGGGGCTCATTCCGGATTATATTTTTAAGAGGAACAATACAATCGCTTCTAATTCTTTAAGGGAATCATCAGTTCTAGTGTAGCAAAGTTAAATCACTTGGCACCATTCCTTTTTTAAAAAGCATTAAACAAATATGAAGAAAAATGTATAATGTTTCAGTGTACAGATGTTAACATTATTAAAATGTTGAGCTCTATAATTTGCATTTTGCTGGCAATGTAGGAAATCTAGAAGATTTTGTGTCAGGACAAAAGTGCGTGCACTGCAAAAGGCTGGGAATCATTTATATAAGACAGTTGGTTTGAAAACAGAACACTATTAAGACATATATGTAACCCAGTATATATTCACCCATGTGTACATTTAAATGGCTAATTTTGATCAATAAATTTACCCATTTTTGTCTACAAAATTGGATGTTATGCATCCCATAGATAACTGCATGTCGCAGGGTTGGGGCCATGTGTTGCTGATGGGTGCCTCTGTTATCCCAGCTCTTGCACACAGCTTTACATTTCCTCTCTCACAGACACATATGTACACACAACATTCCACTTTCAATATACACATAGAAATCCTACTCCCAATACACATTTTTGTAGAGCTTTGAATGGGCCCCCGAGATCTCCCGCTTGCTTCTGTCTTGTATAGACACTTAAGAATGCATATAGCAAAACAGGACCGCAAAGTTGTAAGGGAACCCAAGGATCGTCTAATCCAACCCCTTTCCAATGCAGGGACCTGGAGTTAAGGCAGTTCTGACACATTTTTCTCACAGACGCAAACCTGCACACCCATGTAGACTTTACCCCACCTTAGTGTGGTGGAATAGGGAAATCTAAAACTCCTGTTTCTGCCTGGCAATAATAATAATTTAATGTCAGAGATGATTCTGGATTGAAAGGACTTTCTGCTCCACTCAGGGGGCATCCAAATGAGGCTCCTTTCATATCCTGAAGATCTTTTCCCCACCAAAGTGGTCCCTATTGATCTACTTGAAATTTGTTGCTTTTGATCTGCTAGGTTGGCAGAAGCTGGAACAGAGACAGGCGCTTAATCAGTCATGCAGCACTTGGGTCTTTAACTGCAGGCTTGCTGGCCTTCCATCTAAGAAGGCGAGCTTCTTAACCACTGAGCCACTGCAGCCCTTCTGACTGGTGAGATCCCAAAACACACATTTTGCTGCTCAACAATGGCACTTGGAAGGAGCACACAGATTCTCTCTACACAGGTCCCCGTCCCCCACATTTACAGTATGATTTTCCAGTCTTCCACCCAAATGATTGAGTGAGGGAAGTACTATATTATGGGAAACTATGCCAGTAAGCAAGAATGGCACTTTTGTGTTTTAATGAAAGAGGGGAAAGGTGAAATAGACTCTTTTTTATTTGCTTGTTCTTTCATTGACTCTGAAAAGGGAGACTCTAAAACACAAATGATTTGTATTAACAAAAAAGAGCAACACAAAAGTTACATGTTCTTTGGTGTTTCCCTTTTTGTTTAATCTTTCTTTCATATTTTGTCTGTCAAATTCCTTGGGAAATTTTTCATCAAATAGGGCTACTGTCAGCAGTCAATAAGAATCAATCTTTGTGTGTGTGTGTGTGTGTGTGTGTGTGTGTGTGTTGAAATTATAAAAGGCCCTGGATTGGTTGGAACCCCATGGGAGGGCTCTGTCTTTGTTTCACTTACTTCTTCTTTATTATCCAAATCAGATTTTAGATTGCCAAAATGAAGCCACCTTCTTTGCTTTGTCATTGGCCAAACCTAAATCTTCATTGGCACATGTTTCCAGTAGTAACCGGCAGGCCAGCCAGTGAACTGGATCTATATCTCTCCACATTCACACAGTTGTGTCATTATCCACCAGCAGCCCCACACTTGAGCATGTTGGTCTTACATTTAGGGACTTGTTGTGTATTGAAGCACATTTGCAAGTAGCGCAGGGAACGCACTTGCAAGAGGAAAATGGTGGTTTCCCACCATTCTAACTAGAAGCCCAAAGTGGCATGAAACCCATGGAAAAGGGCACGCTTGTTAGGCTACACCAAGCCCTGTGATTAGTTACAGTTTTGGATCCTGTTCTCCATTGGTTAACTACATATATTCCCTGTTATGATTGGTTAGTTACATTTGTCCGGCGGGTCACTACCTTGTATCCAGGAGCCACAACCGGGGAGACACTATATAAGCCCCATGAGTAAACAAGGGTGGGGCCGGGCCGGATCTATACTTCCTACTCCATACAGGTAGCCGGGCAGCACTAAGCCTGGGTCCCTCCATTATGCTACGCTTCTATGGTAGCTAGTTTATTGCCCATTGCCGGGTAAGAGTCAGGAGGGACTGACTCCGCTAGGGTTGTATAGCCATCTCGGGATCCGGAACACCTTGTAAGCTCATCTCTAATTGGCTGTTAAATAAAGTCTGTTGCTGTTTGTTCATCGTTGTCCTGGACTGGTGCTTATAAGAGCCGGATCTAACAGGACTCTACCCCAAGGCCTGTTCAGGGTCCTCCAAATGACATAGGGGAGGTCAGGTTCCTCAGTGATATCCACCTTTAATGTTATTTCCCATCAGGTGAGCTTCTTCCTCCATCTTCTAATTTGACTTTGCTATTGCATACCCTCAAGAATGTTTGTTCTTGCCATAAACCTCTTCCTGGATCTTAGTTGGCAGACTTGAGGCACATATTCACCCGGAAGATGCCAAGGGTCATTCTCTTGCTTAGTTCATTTCACTTACTAACCTTGTGGGTGTACAAGCTCCTGATGCCTTGCATCTTTGACTCTCTTTGCCTCTATCTAGGATTTTTCCTTTTTTTACGCTTGATTTGGGGAAGAATTTCTCTCTATTTTTTTGGATTAGTTTTGCTGCTGCTGCCAGGTATCCTGTCTATTTTAGCTTGCTTCCTTGGGATTATTTTTCGAATTGCCCTCTCTTTAAAAAAAAATTGGGGGGAGGATTTCCCCCATCTCTTTGCTCTTCCCCTTTTTGTATTATTTTTGCTGCCTGCCTGTTGTTGTGCTGGACACAAGAAAAAGCAAGAAGGCACAAAGTGATAAAGGAAGGTAAATCTCCCCTCATTTTAATCATATTGAGTTGGTGGGGTGTGATTTTACTTTTTGCTTTTATTTGCTTGTGTTCCCTAAATATCGGGAGAAGGGTGCTCTGTGTATTCTCTGAAAGACCATCATCAACTGCGGATTCCCCATGCCCTGCGGGGCATGGAACGGCCCGCCAGAGGCCACCGCGGTGAGAGAAGCTCCCAGCCCGTGGGTTCTGCGGCCGCCAAATTAAGGGGGGTGAATAAAATATAGGGTTTGATTCACCCAATTACCATGACCTGACCTACGGCGCTGCCAAGTAAGCAGATAGCTGACTTCTGTGAAACATTAAGTGTATAACTCAATTTCCCGGCTCCGGGGAATATCCCTGGCGCAAATGAGCCATGTTTACCCT
Organism: Bradypodion pumilum; assembly: GCA_035047305.1. Taxonomy (NCBI): domain Eukaryota; kingdom Metazoa; phylum Chordata; class Lepidosauria; order Squamata; family Chamaeleonidae; genus Bradypodion; species Bradypodion pumilum. Next base: position 100,211,900 of record JAWDJD010000001.1, read on the forward strand.
TGCTTAAGCCCTACACAATGGTCTTCCTTGCCCCGTGTTTACCCAAGTTAATCAACTCCCCTTTGAGGAGTTCCCCATTAACCCGTGTACGTGGGTGAGGTAATTTTCCTGTCCGGTGACAGTTTTGCCACCGCTGCGCTTTCTTCCCTATAAATGATGTTGCCTTTTTCCAATAAAGTACTGATCTGATCTCGCTCCTTTTGCCTCGTGTCGTCACTTGATCAGTCTCCTCCCGGGCATTAAGGCCACCCCAGTGGCCCCGATTCCTACATCTGGTGACCCCCACGTGATTTACTCGTGAGTAAAGCGGCCCAGGAGAGGTCTACTCACGAGTAACGAACCACGCGGTCCGGTTCGACGCTTGAACCGCGACCCGTCCGCCCGGAGGACAGCGCGGCGCTCTGGCCGGCAGCCAGTCGGTCAGAAGGACGGCCAGCGGCGAGGCATTCCAAGAGAGGCATTCCTGCACTTTGCTCCCGGCTTTCGGGGAGACTTGCGCCAAAGGGAAAAACGCGTTCCGCTCAGGGCAGCTGTGAGCCCCTGACAGCGCAGAGGCCGCCGAGGGCCCGTGGCCGGAGGCCACGCTCCGAGCTCCACCCAGACGATCGTCGCCGAGACCAGTTACCTTGCCCCCAGACGCGTCAACCCGTCCCGAGGAGGAAACTTCGGAGGACCACTCGCAGGTAATATGGGGACCTGTTCTCAGGGACAGAGTCCGTCCGCTAGCCAAAGAACTCGTGAGCAAGAGTTCAAAATCCTGGCCAGGGTATTTCAGTTACGTTTTCACAGCAGGGAGCTAGCGAGACTTTTGGCGTACCTTAGGGAACACTGCCTACTTTACCCAGAAGTAGGTACGTTAACCCTACAGCTCTGGGATCAGATAGGAGACTGCATTCAGCAACCCCCGAAGGCCCCAGGAGGGATAGTTAGCACGTGGAGGAAGTGTAGGAGGCTCTTAGAGCAGATCGAGCCAGTCCGGATAGAAGCGGAAGAACCCCCGTTAGAGAAGTCATCAGTCCAGCCAGTCGAGCCGACTGCGCCCACCGCACTCTATCCGACATTCAAGTACCAGCAGAGTAGCGTAGGGAGCCTTCCCGCGGTGACAGCTGCAGACGTCACCGAGGGAATGCAGGGCATGAGAAGCGCAGGCACTCCTCTGACAGCTTCGGGTTCCCGAGTTACCAAGAGTCCCCTTCAGCGCACAATTGAAGAGGAGATTAGGAAGGGGGAATTGCCAGCAGAAGAACTAGCTGAGCTCAGACAGATATGTCCAATCCGCATGGAAATGGACGCGCTCACGGGCGCACAGCAGATTGTTCATTCCCCAGTCCCGTATAAGCTGCTCATGGCTATGCGGAAGGCAATTGCAGAAACAGGGCTCCAAAGTCGTTTTACTAGGGGCACGCTTCAACAGGTGTGCGAGACCACCATGTGGATCCCCCATGATTGGAAAGCCGTCATGAGGATGATGCTGACCCCTAGCCAGTACATGATCTGGGACAGCGAGTTCCGCCTAGAGGCGCAAACTCGGGCTGCCAGGATGGGAGGCGCGGTGCTTCCTGAGCAGCTGTATGGCTCGGGTAATTTCGAGTCAATCAATGCTCAGATCAACCTGCCTCTCGCCACTCTCGAGATGTCAGCCGAGGCAGCCTTTAGGGCTTATTTTAAGATCCCAGCCACTGGCAAAGCGGCTAAAAATTACACCTCCATTAAGCAGGGAGCCCAGGAACCCTACATGGACTTCATCAATCGCTTGGAAGAAGCCATTAGCAGGCAGATTGATAATGAGCAAGCCCAGGAAGAGCTCATGATTAAGTTAGCCAAGGACAATGCCAACCTGGACTGCCGTAGAATCTTGCAGTCCCTAGGCAATCGTCCTGACTTGACCCTATCGGACATGATTAGAGCCTGCGCCGACGTTGGCACAGAATCCTATAAGATGGGTCTGCTAGCGGCAGCGGTGCAAGGAGGGAAAAGACCTAATGGTAAGAGCAAAGGAGCATGCCACAACTGTGGCAAGATCGGTCACTTCGCTAGGGAGTGCCGATCCAAGGGAGGCGGGCAAAAGTCCGGCCATTCCAAGGCTCCGAACACCCTCTGTCCGAAGTGCAAGAAAGGCTATCATTGGGCCAGGTATTGCCAGAATTCGGGAAACCGGAACACGGGCATGTCTCTGGCCCCAGTCCAAACAGAGGCGTCCTTCACCCAGAACTCCCCAGAGCCAGAGTAGAGTCCAACCCCATTCCAGACATTGCGAGGGTGCAGGCCAGCCCCAGGGGCAGCGCGGGGCTAGAATTGACTTGCCAGGCGGACGTCACGTGCGACCTGCCAGGCACAGTCTATTCGGTCGATTCCCAGTACATGGGACCCCTGCCCAGAGGCTTTATAGGTTTAGTTTTGCCCCGTAGTGTAGCTGGTGCACGCGGAATTTTCATAATTCCAGGAGTCATTGACTCCAATTTTTCAGGCGTTCTCCAAGTTCAGCTCTGGACACACCTGCCCCAAACCATCCCTAAAGGAGACACGTTAGCGCAACTGATCATGGTTCCTTGTCGCTCGCCAGCAGAGAGCCAGGGAGGGCTCAGTGACAGCTTCGAGTCCCGGTCAGAGGACCGCTCGAGCGCCAGTGAGGCAGCGCAAGGATACCAGGTCTTAGCGACAGTGGAGACCAACATTGAGTGGAAACAGCGCCCGGTTATTGAGGTATTTCTTAATAATCGATCATTCTCAGGCCTGTTAGATACCGGAGCAGATGTATCAGTGATAAGCAGAGGCCAGTGGCCAAGGGAGTGGGCCATTGAGCCGGTCTCCGATGTGTGGGGGGTAGGCGGCGTCCAGGAAGCGTTTAGGAGCCGAGAGTGGGTAGAAGTCACAATCCCAAGGGCTGAGGGCACGGCGGTAATTCGACCGCACATTCTTGACGTGCACATCAACCTTTGGGGGCGAGACATTCTCCAGCAGTACGGTGCTACGCTTACCTTTGGGTAATGGCGTTGCCACTCAAATGGCTCACCGATACTCCGGTCTGGGTAGAACAATGGCCGGTAGTGGGAGAGAAGTTGGTTGCTCTCAAGCAGCTAGTTAAAGAACAGCTAGACGCAGGACACATAGAACAGTCCACAAGTCCTTGGAATTCGCCAATTTTTGTTATTAAGAAGAAGTCGGGGAAGTGGCGACTCCTCCACGATCTCAGAGAGATCAATAAATGCATACAGCCAATGGGTCCGCTTCAATGCGGCATCCCGAATCCGAACATGATTCCCGAGGGGTGGGAGATTCTAGTCGTAGATCTCAAGGATTGCTTTTATACAATCCCCTTAGACCCCAGGGACCGGGAGAGGTTTGCCTTTACCGTGCCGGTCGTGAACCACAGTGAGCCTACGCAGCGTTACGCGTGGAAATTTTTGCCACAGGGCATGCTCAATTCGCCCACTTTGTGCCAAATTTATGTTCACGACGCACTGGCAAGGTTTCGAAGCCTCTACCCGCAAGCTATTGTGTGTCATTTTATGGATGATATTTTAGTAGCGTTGCCGCAGCTTGGCAGCGAAATGTTTTCAGACCTCCAGGCCAGCCTGGGGGACAAAGGGTTACTCATTGCCCCGGAGAAAGTGCAGAGAACCGAGCCCTTCTCATACTTGGGCCATCGGCTTCTCCGCTCTTTCGCAGCACCAGTTTTGCCTCAGATCAATTTACAGGACTCAGTCACCTTGGTAGAATTACAGCAGGTTTTAGGGAACATTAATTGGGCCAGACCGTACTTTCGATTGGATACGGATCTTCTGAAACCGCTCTTCTCGCTGCTAACGCTAGGTAAGCAGCCAGCAGACCGGATAAAAATCTCTCGAGACGCGCGCTTGGCGCTCGAGAAAGTTAACCAAGCTCTCAGCCAAAGATGGGTAGATAGGATTGCCCAGGGGCCTTATGCCCCAATCCTGAATCTGTACATCGTGCGATCGGGATCCATGTTCACTGGGGCGCTAGGAGTAGACTCAGAGAAGGGAGCGAAAATTGTGGAGTGGGTATACTTGCCTAACACCTCATCTCGGAACATTGTTCCGCCCCAAGAACTGGTCTCCGCGGTGATCTACCACGGCAGGCTGAGAGCTAGGGACATTTCTGGGCACGATTTAGCCAAGATCGTAGTCCCGTTCACCAAGGAACAGATTCAGCAGTTGATGCAGCTAGGTGACTCGCTTCCGATAGCTTTGGAAGGATTCACTGGAAGCTTGGCATACCACTTGCCTAAAGACCCCAGACTCGTCTCGCTTCAAACAGGAACAGTCAGCTTGTTCGAATTGCTCTCGCTGGTCCCACTTCAGGGGGCCAGAACGGTTTTTTCTGATGGCGGACGCACTTATGGTGTCCTGACCTGGCAGGAGGGCGAAGCTTGGCACATGCTGCTAACTCTTCCCCAGAAGTCCGCTCAGCGGGCGGAGTTGGCAGCCGTGAACCTTGCCTTGCGCACCTTCGCCAGGGAACGTTTAAATATCATCACTGACAGTCTGTATGTTAGGAATTTGCTTCACAGTCTACCGGGAGCTTACATCACTCCCGCGATAGACAAGAATCTGCTTAGCCTGTTTCTCACTGCTCAATTTCATCTGCGGAACCGCACGGAGCCGCTCTATATTGCCCACATTCGAAGTCACCAAGACCTACCGGGTCCGATTTCCGCGGGCAATAGCAGAGCGGACGCGGCGGCAAAGGAAGTTCAGCAACCTTCAGTTTTGGGAGTTTTCACTACTCCAATTCAAAGTCATGCCTTTTTTCACCAAAATGCCAAGGCACTCGCCAGACAGTTCAATTTGCCACTTTCTCAAGCCCAGGGCATAGTACGCTCTTGCCAGCATTGTGCAGGGGCACCGGGGGGGCCCTCGTGGGGGGTCAACCCACGAGGGACAGAGGCCAATCAGGTGTGGCAAATGGATGTCACGCATGTGCCGCAGTTTGGCAGATGGCAATACATGCACGTCTGCATAGACACTTTTTCCCAGTTCGTTTGGGCGACGGCGCAGAAGGGGGAGACTGCCTCCCACGTGGAGCAGCATCTCCTGTCCTGCATTGCGGCAATGGGCAAGCCGCGGCACGTGAAAACGGACAACGCCCCGTCCTACTGCTCTAGGCAGTTGGCCACCTTCATGGCCACCTGGGACATCAAGCATACATTTGGAATTCCCTACAATCCGCAAGGGCAAGCGATTGTAGAGCGGTCAATCGGACGCTAAAGTCCTATATTGACAAACAAACAGAAAGGGGGGAGCCACCAGCCCTCCCCAAGTCACAGGGAGAAGCTCAGATGTGTCTCAACAAGGTATTGTTCACGTACAATCACCTTAATGTTTTTTCGGACTGTACGCCGCAGGAGAAGCACTTCCGCCATTCGGAAGCTCTCCCGCGACCTATGGTCCGGTACCGAGTGCCACCAGACCCTTCTTGGAGGGGCCCAGTGCCGCTCATAACCTGGGGGAGAGGGTATGCTGCAATTATGTCTCCAACATGTGGCGTCTGGATTCCAGCCCGGTGCGTCAAGCCCCATTTGGAACCGCATGGCGTGGACCCAGGCCGACCCGAGTCCGATCCCGGAGATGAGGGACCTCGCTCTGACCGAGAAGATCCGCCGGAGGAAACGGCCGCCGATGCCCAAGATCACCTGGGGGATGGTCAAGGCTCTTTGCCGTGACGCCCAGGACGCCGTTCAGCGCGAGGAGAGGGAGCCAACACCGGAGAACCTCACAGTTGCAGTTTTTGCCCAGATTCATGCCAACACAGCGGCGATTACCCTCATCCTGGCCCTCTCCCTGCTTTTGGGGGGAGGCGTTCAGGCTACTCCAATCCAGGCCAACGGCTTGCCGCCTGGTGAGGATCTTTCCGCACGAATGCAGTACAACTTGTGGGAAAGGTTGGTGGGTCTCGTCAACCAGTCCGATTTTTGCCTACAGCAGGACATTGGTTCTGCATCTATCCTCAGCACCTGTCTCATCCCCGTGTGCCACACTCTGGACGCGCGCACCAAGGATGGCGACTGGTTGCTGAAGGCGTTCTTTGGCCCACACACTCCTACCACCTTCTCAGCATACACACGCTGGGGGGGATTGCGACTTGCATCAACCTTGCCAGCTGACGCCGCCACTCTTCATACCCCTCGAGTGGCGATCAGCCCGGACGCTGCTTGTACCCGAATGACCGGCTGCACCTCAGGCGGCCAGGCTCGGCGCCGCTGCATTAACCCCGGCAGCGGCAACTGGGCTTGTAATAAACCAGAGACACTCATTTCGCTGTACGCTCATGTCACCCTACCTTCAGGGTGGTTTTTCACCTGCAACCAGTTCACATGGAACTATATACCTGCGAATCTGTCGGACTCAATGTGTTGTATCAGCCGTTTGACACTGTTACTTCCTACGAAGGACATGATTGCCCCAAGCACAAATGCTTCTAATGTTCCACATGCTTCAAATGCTTCAAAGGTTTCCCCATTCATACGGCACACACGCACAACCCAGTTAGACAGCTCTTGTGACAGCAGCTTTAGAGTCATGAGTCCCGCTGAGTATGTATCACTAGCAGTCAGCCTTGTCGGCGTGCCAGGCTTGGCCGTCGGCAACGCACGGAGAATTGGTCGCTTGGCTTGCGGTTTAGCAAAAGCCATTAACCATACCTCCACAGCAATAGCGCTCCTCAATCAGGAGCAGGCAGAACTTCGCCATGCCGTTCTCGACAATCGAGCGGCTATCGACTACCTCCTCTTGCTGCACCACCTGGGTTGCGAATCCTTTCATGGAATGTGTTGTTTCAATCTCACTGATAACTCCCGTAAGATCCAAAGTCATCTCACTGATCTCCACACCATAGTCCAGGGGATCACTGAGGGTTCCGCATGGGGGGCTTGGTGGAGTTCCCTGTGGAATTGGATGTGGTCATGGGTTCCCTGGGGGTGGCTGCAAACGGTGCTTAAGGTAGTGGTGGGGATAGCCATACTAGGCATTACGCTTTGTTGTTTTGCTCAGTGCATTCCCTCGCTGATCTCCAAGTGCCGCCCCAGAGAGAAATTCCGTGACGTCATGCCCGCTCAACAGCTGATGCCGCTCTTGCGCAAGGTCGCAGGTCAGGTCCTTAAATAGTAAAGAAAGGGGAGATGCGGATTCCCCATGCCCTGCGGGGCATGGAACGGCCCGCCAGAGGCCACCGCGGTGAGAGAAGCTCCCAGCCCGTGGGTTCTGCAGCCGCCAAATTAAGGGGGGTGAATAAAATATAGGGTTTGATTCACCCAATTACCGTGACCTGACCTACGGCGCTGCCAAGTAAGCAGATAGCTGACTTCTGTGAAACATTAAGTGTATAACTCAATTTCCCGGCTCCGGGGAATATCCCTGGCGCAAATGAGCCATGTTTACCCTTGCTTAAGCCCTACACAATGGTCTTCCTTGCCCCGTGTTTACCCAAGTTAATCAACTCCCCTTTGAGGAGTTCCCCATTAACCCGTGTACGTGGGTGAGGTAATTTTCCTGTCCGGTGACAGTTTTGCCACCGCTGCGCTTTCTGCCTTTTTCCAATAAAGTACTGATCTGATCTCGCTCCTTTTGCCTCGTGTCGTCACTTGATCAGTCTCCTCCCGGGCATTAAGACCACCCCAGTGGCCCCGATTCCTACAATCAACCTTTGTGAAATAATAAATCTCAACACTTCTACATCATCTCCATCTCCATTGCCCTTGGATTCTGATATCATCTCTATTTTAGGTTTCTAGAGCATGATCAGTCCCCTAGTTGAGAGGTATTATCACCGGTCCTAATTCATGTTCTGGCACTAGTTCCTCTTGGTTATCACTGTACTAACTATATTACCTTGTACTATACAAATAATGGGCTATGTAGTGAATAATGTAACCTGTTATTTGGAAAATTCCACAGTGTTAACACCAATATACTTTTTTAAATGTACCCTGAGTCAGGTTTCCTCATTGGGCGGCATACAAGTGGGAAAATTAAATTAAATTAAACTAAATTTGCAACAAGTAACAAAAAGAAAGGATTTACTTTTTATATCAAAAACCTTATTAGTTCTTGCTTTTCCTTGCAAATAACTATTATAATAATTAGATTTGTTTATCTTCGCCCTTGTTCCAAAATAGCCAAGAATCACATATGTGGAGTTGTTTTATTCTATTTGCCACAACAGTACTATTAGTGGAGTTAGGCTAAAAGAGGACGTAAATGAAATAACTATTTGTTGCCATTTGTGATTCCTAGATAATCCAGTGAGCTTTTGTATTCTGCACCATAATGTTTGGTCTAGGGCGCATGCTTTAAAGGTACATTGCATTTTATACTGTGTACTTATATATTGAACTATATGAAAGATTGTGTTTGGAAAATCTGTTAATTTAGGAGCTGATGTTGTGGAAACATGTCTACCACTGTTTCACCGAATTAAAATCTACACATCAGTTCTAATGGCTGCTTGCAAGATTGGTCCTTCTAAATAAATAGGATTTTTCCTCTACAGTAATTAACTCTGATGTGTGTGTCTGGACTGTATTTCTTTTCTCTGCTACTTTAATTTTTGTGTTTAATTGAAAATGTGTTGTGTTTGCAGAACATCAGTGACAGGCACATTGTCCTTTAACGTACATGTCAAAGCATGTTGAAGCCACAAGATGGCAATATAGGTTATACCGTATATGCAATGTTTTTCTTTTCCTCTCCCCCTCTATTAGAGCATCTTATTTTTATGATTTTCAAAAAGAAGGAATTGAATTTGTAAGAGTCAAATTCAGATTTCCAAGGCAAGTTCATTATGTAATTACACTGCTTTAGAAAAACTAGCAGTAGGAAGACTTCAAGTCTTTCACCTAGCAAATGCTTTTAAGCCAAGCCAGAACTTGAATTAAAAGCAAAGTGTTCAAACAGAAGTCATATTTTGAGTTGATCTGTAAAGGAACACAGCTGTTTACCTTAAGGGAGACTCAAAGCTGATAGCTTTGAATACTGCTTGTAGAATAAAGCTTCATAATTTTTTTTTAAAAAGTTAAAAATTGCCTTAGGTCAATTGTGTCCTAAATTTAAAATTAAAAAATCTGGTAACATTCAGAATTGAAATGAAACATCCATTTGTCTTTTTTTCCTTTCTCATATACTAGAGATGTGACTGATCTATACTCCACAAAATATGTAATCCAAAATATTATCAATCAATTTGTTATTCAGCAACATTGAAGGCTACCAAAGTCATCTCAAAACATTTTCAGTGGCACATTCAGGGAGCTAGGTTATCAGGGGTTGAAGGTACTGCACTTATATCAAGGGTTATGAAAAGGTGAGGAGAGCCCATTATTGGATCATGGTAAAGGAAATTGATGATGCACCTGGATGAACACTCAGCAAATGTGTGCAGCTGCAAGGCCAAGCACATACAGGCCTAATGAGATTATCTCTGGAAGAGGATGAGTAGTAGCAAGGGCGGATACAAAGGATAAACTTGATTGGGTCTCTCTATATAAGATACAGGTGGTAATGTGGTAAACAGTCAAATTATGGCCAACAGTTTAGCTAGTGATCTCCAGCTTCTCTTCCCCCAAATCCAATTTCACTGTTGTGTCATTGTTATGTTTGTGAGCAGTAAAATAGGGGGTGGGGGGAGGTTCCTCTATAAGGCAATCCAACTTCAAAAGAGTGGTCATCAGAGTCCACAGGTCAAGCTGAAAAGTCAAGTGCAAGTAATCCATCAAACTGAATCACAGAGGCAGGCAGAAGCAAGGTTGTCAGACAAACCAGTCTATAAATTATTCCAAGAAGTCCAGGAAAGACAAAGATGGACATGGGCAAGAGATTGTTAATGAGTTGTCTTCCACAAATTAGGTGCCAGAGGTTTATAGTTCACAGACCAAGATCCAGGTGTTTCCAGTTAGTTATTAAAAGTCTTTGAGATTCTGCCATTGTTTGGTTCAATTTTTCCCAAGTCTTTACCTTTCTTTTTGGACAAATGGACCCTACATCTGCCAGGCTACTCTCAATGCTGAATGCCACATGGCATTCAACAGTGACGTCTCAGCCTTTCTCCTCAAGGCTTCCTTGAGGGTGTTGTCAACTATACCACCAAGTTTATCATGTTCCTAGGCCCCTCTGGCTGCAGAATATTCTGATCTCTTTCTGAAGATGACATAGCAAGGACAGTCAGAGAGCTAGACTCAGATGTAACTGACATGTTAGTGATTGTTCATATAAGGAATGCTTGGTAATGCCCCGACCATCTACACCAGGCTTCCTCAACCTTGACCCTCCAGCTGTACTTGGACTGCACTTCTGCTAATCAGGGCTTCTAGGAATTGAAGTTGAAGAACAGCTGGAGGGCCAAGTTTGAGGAAGCCTGATCTACACTGTCTCATTCTTCTGTATGACAACAAGATAAGTGAGGGCTTACACCCATAGTTCGTACCAGCTCAAATTAGAAGGGGTTGCAGTGCCATGGGTTAATAGATAGGCATATTCAGTTATCTCTAAATGACAAAAGGAACATGAGAAAGGTTATGCTTTTGAAGTGATAACATATCAGAAAGCAGGAGAGTATTCAAGAGAGAGGCTTGCCTACTTAATGTCTGGGAGTTCTTGAATTGACATTTCATCTTGAGTGTATTTCAGAGTCTCCCAGGCCAAATAACATCCCTCTGGAGTTAATTCATAAAGGAGGGGTGCCTCTAAAGACAAGGCTCTTCACACTCATTCTCTTGATTTGGGGAACTGGCAAAGTGCCTGATGACCTTAAGAATTTCACCATTATCACTATCTTTAAGAAAGGTGATCGTAGTATTTGTGGCAATTATCGTGGCATATCATTTCTATCCATCGCTGGAAAGATTTTTGGAAGAATCCTGCTCAGTCACCTGCAAATCATCTCTGAAAGGATCCTCCCAGAATCTCAAAGTGGTTTCCATATTTCCCAAGGCACAATGGACATGTTTTTTGTTTTTTGTTTTTTTTTTGTGCAAGACGCTTTCAGGAAAAATGCAGAGAACAACAGAATCTGCTTTTTTCAGTATTTTATGACCTGGAACATAGAGACTGTGTTTTAGAGTGTGATAATATGCATGATAATATGTTGTTTAAACTGTTTTAAACTTTAAAAACTGTGATAAAATGTATGAGGAGAGAAAAATGGCGCAGACACCGGCAACCACGCCATAAATCTTGCCAAGAGAACCCTATGGACCAAAACAAAAGGCAAAACAAAAGGGCAGGCTAGGTGATACAGGATGCTTAACACCTCAGAGGGGAGAAAGGGGAGGGACAGGAAGGAGGGAGGAGGAATGCAATGTTGTAAGGAGCAATACTGCATAGGGACATGGAATGTGAGATCAATGAACCAAGGTAAACTAGAAGTGGTAAAAAATGAGATGGAAAGAATAAACATTGACATCTTGGGAATCAGTGAGCTCAAATGGACAGGGATGGGCGAATTCAGCTCTGGAAACCATCACATCTACTACTGTGGACAAGAAAACCTTAGAAGACATGGAGTAGCCATAATTGTCAATAAAAGAGTGAGAAGAGCAGTAATGGGATACAACCTCAAAAATGACAGAATGATGTCAGTAAGAATTCAGGGCAAACCCTTCAATGTTACTGTGATCCAAATATACGCACCAACCACGGGTGCAGATGAAGCCACAGTGGACCAGTTCTATGAGGACTTACAACACCTCATAGAACAAACACCAAGAAATGATGTTCAAATTATTCTAGGAGACTGGAATGCCAAAGTAGGAAATCAAAAAGTGGAGGGAATAACAGGCAAATTTGGCCTTGGAACACAGAATGAAGCAGGGCAAAGATTGATAGAGTTCTGCCAAGAGAACGCACTGGTCATAGCAAACACCCTCTTCCAGCAACACAAGAGGCGACTTTACACATGGACATCACCAGATGGCCAACACCGAAACCAGATTGACTACATACTCTGCAGCCAAAGATGGAGAACATCCATACAGTCAGCAAAAACAAGACCTGGAGCAGATTGTGGCTCAGATCACAACCTACTGATTGCAAAATTCAGGCTTAGACTAAAGAAAATAGGGAAAGCAAAGAGACCAGACAGATATCATCTAGACAGCATCCCTAAAGAATATACGGTGGAGGTGATGAACAGATTCAATGGCTTAGACTCAATAGATAGAGTGCCAGAAGAATTATGGACAGAGATAAGGGACATCATGCAGGAAGCAGCAAAGAAAACCATACCAAAAGAAAAGAAGAGTAAGAAAGCAAAGTGGTTGTCTGATGAGGCTCTTAAAATAGCAGAGGAAAGAAGGAACGCAAAAGTCAAAGGAGAAAGGAAAAAATACAATCATTTGAACACAGAATTTCAAAGAAAAGCAAGGAGAGATAAGGAAAACTATCTAAAAGAACAGTGCAAAGAAATGGAAGAAAACAACAAAAGAGGCAGAACCAGAGATCTTTTCAAAAAAATCCGGGAAATCAAGGGAACATTTAAAGCAAAAATGACCATGATAAGGGACAAAGACGGAAAGGAGCTAGCTGATGCAGAAGAGATTAAGAAAAGATGGAAAGAGTACACAGAGGAACTCTACAAAAAGGAACTCAACACTCCTGATAGTCACAATGATGGAGAAATTGAACCTGAGCCAGACATCCTGGAGAGCGAAGTCATAAAGGCCCTAAAGAGCACTGCAAACAACAAAGCTAGTGGAGATGATGGTATCCCAGTTGAATTTTTCAAAGCTCTAAAAGATGATGGCATCAAATTACTGCATTCAATATGCCAGCAGATTTGGAAAACAAAACAGTGGCCACAGGACTGGAAAAGATCAGTATATGTTCCAATCCCAAAAAAGGGCAATGCCAAAGAATGTTCAAATTATCGAACAATTGCGCTCATCCCACACGCTAGCAAGGTGATGCTCAAGATAATACAGGATAGACTTCAGCAGCATGTGGAAAGAGAATTACCAGAGGTGCAGGCTGGTTTCAGAAGAGGCAGGGGGACTAGAGACCACATTGCCAACATACGTTGGATCATGGAGAAAACAAAGGAATACCAGAAACAAGTTTACTTTTGCTTTATTGACTACACTAAGGCATTTGATTGTGTGGATCACAACAAGATGTGGCAAGTGATTAAAGAGATGGGAATACCAGAGCACCTCATATGCCTCCTGAGAAATCTGTACATGAACCAAGAAGCAACAGTTAGGACAGAACACGGAATGACAGAGTGGTTTGGAATAGGAAAAGGAGTAAGACAAGGCTGCATTCTGTCACCCTGCTTATTCAACTTATACACAGAGCACATAATGCGCAATGCAGGGATGGAGGAATCACAATATGGGATTAAAATTGCTGGGAGAAACATCAACAATCTGAGATATGCAGACGACACCACCCTAATGGCAGAAAATGAGGAAGACCTAAAGAATCTCTTGATCGGTTTGAAGGAAGAGAGTGCAAAAGCTGGCTTGAGACTCAATATCAAGAAAACCAAGATAATGGCAACAGGCCCGATCAGTTCCTGGAAAATAGACGGGGAAGAAGTAGAAGCAGTGACAGATTTTACTTTCTTAGGATCTAAGATCACTGCAGATGGGGAGTGCAGCCATGAAATAAAGAGGCGGCTGATTCTAGGGAGACAAGCCATGAGAAACCTGGGGAACATAGTGAAAAGCAGAGACATCACCTTGAAAACAAAAATTAGAGTAGTCAAAGCAATGGTATTCCCAGTGGTAATGTACGGATGTGAGAGCTGGACAATTAGGAAAGCTGAACGCAGAAGAATAGATGCCTTTGAAATGTGGTGTTGGAGGAGAGTTTTGAGGGTACCTTGGACAGCGAGGAGAACAAATAGGTCAATCTTAGAAGAAATCAACACTGACTGCTCATTGGAAGGTCAAATAGTAAAGATGAGGCTAAAGTACTTTGGGCATCAAATGAGAAGGGAGGATTCACTTGAGAAGGCCGTGATGTTGGGAAAGGTGGAGGGCAAAAGAAGAAGGGGGAGGCCAAGGATGAGATGGATAGATGGTATTATAGACACAACGGGCACAGAACTGGGAGGACTGAGGGGGATGGTGGAGGACAGGGGTGCCTGGAGAAAGATGGTCCATAGGGTCGCAAAGGGTCGGAATCGACTGTGCGACTGAACAACAACAACAACAACATGACCTGGAAAAAGTTTTTGATTCTGTCCTGAGACCTGCTATGTGGGCTGTGCTGAGACACTTTGGTTGCCCTGAGCGTTTTGAAGATCTGGTTCAGGAGTTTCATGATGGCATGTCCAGGAGGGTTCTCCATCAAAACAGCATATCAGATGCCTTCCCAATCACTCATGGATTGAAGCAGGGTTGTGTGCTTGCTCCAACCCTTTTTGCCTTTTACTTGGTGCCATGTGGTATGAAACATCTACAGTAACAACACAGGTGTAGAGATTAAATACCGCTTCGATGGAGGACTCTTTAATTTGGCTACTCTACACTCCAGAACACTAACCAGTTAACAGGATAACAGAAATGCAATATGACCATGATTCTGCATTGTCTGCTCTCACACCTGAGGAGCTGCAACAGTCAGCCAACTGTTCCAAGAATGCATGTGATCGTTTTGGCCTCACAATAAATGCTCAGAAAACCAAGGTACTTGCACAATCCACCCCAAGGATATCCCTTCCAGAATTCAGTATCACCATCTCAGATTCGACACTGGAACAGGTAGACCAGTTTTCTTACCGTCTAATACCTGCACCTGTTAACAAGATATGGTGAAGAGAAGCCTTTGGGAAGACTCTTAATGTTTTTTTCTTAATGCATTGTGTTTTACTGCCTGCCTGTAGTTGTGTATTTAGTTACAAATTATAGAGATAACAAAATAAAGAAAATGAAAGAATCATAATTATTGTTCTGCTGGGTGAAGGGAGCACATAGTATTTTTGTATATTGTATAGTGTTTTGTTGTTTATTTGGCTGTTTATTGTCTTATTGGGTTGTTGGGTTTTTTTGTAATGTGCATTTTAAAAAGAAAGAAAGAAAACGAAGCCATTGCAATTGAACATATAAGTTTGATATTGGTCATCTGCATACAAGTGTGTTCCCAACAGTGATTAGGGTCCTTGTATCAGGGAAGTTGAGTCATATTTCTATCCGAACACACATCTGTAAAATGAAAATATCAACAAGCTTCACAAAGTACTGGAAGAATCAAGTAAAGCACATGTCCTGAAGAAAAATGGTACAACTAGTTCTGTGAATCTAGAGGCAACTATTTCTCCCAAAAAAGCAGTCCCCTCTGACAAACTCCATTTCAAACTGCCTCACATTTATAAAATAATTTGCAATTTGGCAGAGAAATTGGCTGTTAAATTTCACTGATCATGCACAAACCCACTGCAGGAATCTGGATTGGTTCCTTGGATTGAAATAGATATTGCAAAACAACTTGCATGGTAGACTTTCTTTAGGAGTCAATAACAATATGCTGCTTTAATTGTCTACAAATGAAATTACATCCCTGATCCTAAAACTGAGAAGGGCAGCAAAGTCTTAACATAAAACATAAAAGAATGGCACCACATCCTATAATAATGTAATTATAGAAATACCTCAGGAGAAATAACCCAAGAAAATAATGATGGATCCTATTGTGTGCCTTGTCATAAATCCATTATATGTGAAACCTTAACCTCAGCTAGACTAGATTAATAATTACCAGTGATTATAATATTTACTAAACTTCCTTTTATGTTGCATGGCAATCTGACCTGCTATCAAGCACGTTGAAATAATTGACATTTAATGCATCTGAGAAGCATGACATTCATGTAGATAGTAAACATTTGGCAATTGTTATAAATATCTCCAAATTTAACACCATGACCTTTTATCAGGTAAATGTTTTGGGATAGAATGTAAATAGTGATTCACTAGATGTCAAATACTACTGGATGTCAAATCCTGTGTAATGCTAAGTTCACTGCCTTGTTATTTTTCAGAGGCCAGCAATTTGTTTGAGAGATCCTGTCCTCATTCTAAAGTCTTTTAAACAGGATGAATTGAAAAATGTGTTTTCTTGTAACACATTTTCAGTTCTGTGTTTCCAGGGGTGGGAAGCGCTATGTTGCCCTTCTAATTAATTGTAGTTGAAGTGAACTTCTATAGCACTTGTCTTTAAATTGAAGTGGCTTACACTTGAATTAGTCTCAGCAGTGATGTGTGGTGACGCAATTTAGAAAGCCAGGAACAGGAGATACCCTTATTAGACCAATAAAGAAGTCAAACAATCCACAGTATTGTCTGCACTAAATCTTGGACCCAGATTAAAGTCAAATTAATAATATTGTCTGAGTTGGAAATAGGTCTTTCCTTCAGGATGTAGTCCTGCTCTGCTCATGTTGAGAGTCCATAGTGTCTCCTTGATGGTGTCGGGGGTGGTTGCAAAGAAAGAAAGAATGCACGAAATAATGAAAGAACGAACGAACGATGTGGTCTTTACACAATACAAATACAGGAGAAAATGATAGCTTTAGTAAGTGCAGAGTGATGCATGTTGGGGCAAAAAAACCCAATTACATTTATAAACTGATGGGTTCTGAACTCTCTGCGACAAAACAGGAAAGGGACCTTGGTGTCCTGGTGGACAGCTCAATGAAGGTGTCAACCCAGTGTGCCTCAGCAGTGAAAGAAGCAAACTCAATGCTAGGGATCATTAGGAAGGGTATGGAAAATAAGTCAGCAAGTGTCATTTTGCCTCTTTATAAATCTATGGTGAGGCCCCATCTGGAATACTGTGTACAGTTCTGGTCGCCATACCTCCAGAAGGATATTATGGAGCTGGAAAAAGTGCAGAGGAGGGCAACCAAAAGTGCAGAGGAGGGCAACTGGAACACCTTCCCTACCATCTGAGGCTGCAACAGTTGGGCCTGTTGCCCAATGAGGAAACATTATTACAGTAATACCTCATACAAAGTCTGCTTCATACAACATCGAATTCATACAACATCGCCTAATTCCTTGGGAAACGTTGCCTCATACAAAGTCACTGCGACTTTGTATGAGGCATTGGGGTTTTTTTCAGGTTGCATTGTGCCTGAGCAGTGGTTTTAATATTAAATACTTTTCATACATTGGTTCGTTTCATCTTTTTGAGGGTGTTTTTCCTTCTCCTGTGAGCAGTATAAAAGGCAGAACACATGCATGCATTGCTCTTGTGGGTTTTGCATGAGGCGAAGAGTGTTTAGGAGTGGTTTTGAGCGCGATTTTGGATTTCTTGAATTTTTTCGTCAGAATTTTTAGAAGCATTCCTGGGATTTTTGCAGCATTCTTCAGGTTCTTGGACAATCAGGATTGTTTGACATGTTTTTGTAATGTATTTAGCCTTTAGACAATGATTTCTTACAGTTCTGTCAGTTTCCTGTCTGTTTCCTTGACTTTGCCCTGAAGTCTGTGCTGTTACAGTACAATGCATCTCTATGGAAACGACGTACGAGGCATCGCATCAATGATTTGGATGTTGTATGAGGCATTGCTGCTAGGTTTTTGCATGCCTCATACAAAGTCCAAATCCATATAAAGTCCAAACTTGTGGAACCAAGTTTGGACGTTGTATGAGGTATCACTGTACTACTAAACAAATGAAAAATCATTCTGCATTTAGCTTCATTCCATGCATTGCACACAGCTAAAAAACATGATAAACAGAATTGCATTTAATTTAGTTATCTGACTGTGGAGCCGGAGGTAGAGAGTTTGATTTACCAGTGTGCCTCTTAAAAAAAGGGTGAGTCTCTATAGCCCTGGGCAAGCTCCACAGCCCCAGGGTGCCCCCAGAGGAAAGGCATGGTAAACTACTTGTGTATTTTCTGTCTAGAAAATTTTGGAAAGGGTCTTCATAAGTCAGAACTGAATTGATGGCATACCATTTTTTATTAACAGTTTCTTACCTAGTGATTATGATATAGTATAAATGATTGCATATAAAATCTTATCTGGGAAGATGAAAGGTTTCAGTGAAAAACCCAGATATATAAATATGCCTAGAATTTTCAGATTATTATTCAGAGTTTATCCATATGCGACAGATGTGCAACCATTGGCACAAATTACAAGGTATGAGATCAGCTGAAACAATCAATACATGGGATGGAACATCTGGCCAGCTATTTGAATAGTATACTAAGTTTCCAGATACTTTATTACAACTAATGACTGCTGTGGAGTCAATAAATGTGTCTAAAAATATCAAAAACATTACGTGGACCTGTCTTAGATTTTTTAAAGATCCTTTATATCATTTTCAAAGTTTCAATCTTCCCTATTGATTAAGTGGCATTTTTGTCCGGCCAGCGATTGAATTATTTAATCACACCTGTCTAAAGTGATCAAGGGTATATGGAATAAAGGGCAGACATCATGTGATTTACAGTCCAAATTACTTGCTTGCTGTGTTTTTATTAGATTATACAAAATAAAAATTAAATTAAATGGTGACTAAATTACAAGCTTGGAATTATAACAATTTTAACTTTTACATGATTCATTTAGTTTCAAATTGTTCACATATGTGTCAGCATTTTGTGCTCTTTTTCTTGTACAAAAGATGTGGCTATACTTTAGACTATCTCTTGGTTTGCCATTGATCTTTATGACTAAAGGCTTGTCCAGATGGGTAAAAATAAGCACATGGTTTCGATCTTCTACCCACCATTATGGGTGATTTGTGGAAATTTCCATTTCACAAATCCAAACACAATATTCCTTTCATTCCACTGCTTCTGTCATCATGAGGGGGAATCAAGAGCGACGTCTCTTCTTAATACCATCAGGCTCTTATTCCTCTTCTCTGCTCTATTTTTCACCTTTTAATCCATACTTTCTCTGTATCTTCATGTGCACCCACCTTCCTTTTCCCCAGAACCAAGCCTTGTTCTTGAGAGATATTTGCCTCTCCCCTTACACACCAAGCCATTTATTCCACCTTGATTGTGTTAATGAACCCGGAAAGGCAAAGATCTAGAATACGTGTGATGGCTCTCAATCCTCGAAGTATCTTATGAATATCTTCAGGTTGCAAAATCTGGAACAGGACAAGGAAGGGTCAAAGGCAACATCCATATGATATTGTTAACTTCAGCATCCAAGTCAGAGTGATCTTACCCACAATGCGTCAAGCCAATTCTTCTCAGTGGACTGATGAGCGGTCCATGTTCTCTTCTCTTCTAACAGGCCCTTGGCCATTAAAAAAAATGTGTTGGACCTCTTTCATGTTTCCCACATCATTGTTCTACTCTCTATCCAGCTTGTTTCACTACTAACAAAACCACAATGTCATTTTGGCTCCACTAGATAGGAGGGGACACGTAGGAATTATTGGATCTGGCCATTTTTTCATTCCAAGTTCAAATAGGGCTTTGATAGAGGGAACAGGAAATTATGTAAGAACTATCTGGAAAACATTTGGATCCATCAACCTCTTGTGGTGATCCATATTAATCTGCTCTCTCACCTCTGCAGAACTTTAGTGTAAGGGACCGAAGACAATGAAACAGCCGAAGGGTTGGCTTAACACAGGTTTATTGCATGATGATCCGGAGGAACATGTGGTAATGGCGGATGGGTAACTCAATATATACAGCTGGCTATACATTTGAATGTGGCTCGTCGACAGACTATTGGTTGCTGCCTGCGTGACGTCGTAGAAAGGTCACACCCTTCTTGACCAGGTGAAGAGGTGGCGGGGAATCTTCCCGCGCTGCTGATCCAGGTGAATCTGAGCCATGAGAGCTGGACGCTCGCTATTGCCATCTAGTGGTCACTAGCTCGCGTCCCCTTATCAGGTTTACATTGATACAGCTGAAGGTTATAATGTTGCACACAGAAAGGTTACATTGTTAACACATGGCTAAGGTACATTGTTAAAGGCACAGCTTACAGAACACAACATCCCTCCCCCCTAGGATGAGACGAAGTCTCTCAGCCAAGATGGCTTGTTGCATGTGCATTTGGGCCGTGAAGAGGGCTGACCCCCCCGGGGGCGCTACTGCTTCTTTGTTCCCTGGTCCCTTGTCCTGAAATGGGAGAGGGAGACTCGTTAGTGGCTTGCCGCGGTCTGGCGGCCTTAGGGGAAGGGAAGAACTCCATTGTGGGCAGACCGGGGGCAATCGGGGCTAACGAAAAACCCCTCTTCTCGCTTGGACGGGTGGGGGACCACTCCGAAAAAACCCCCCGGTTCTGAAAATCAAATTCTAACTCAGTTGGGGTATCCGCATTTGTGGGGACATTCCGCGAGATATGTATGGGGTCGGGTTCCTCCTCCTCCTCAGAAAGATCCCCTAGGATATCTACGAGAACATCCTCCTCCCCCCTTGGTGGGGACCCGCGGCCCCCTTTCCCTCCCCCTTGGGCTGAACGGGTGGGGGAGAACCCTAACGCTGATTTTTCCTCTGTTTGGTCTGTGCCCTGCTCATCGGAGACCCTGCGTCGGAGCTGGTCCGCGTGCCGCCTCCACAGGAGCCCTGTGCTGGTTTCCACGCGGTACAACACGGGGCCGGTTTGCTCCACAACTACGCCCGGTACACAGGCTGGGCCCGTGCTGCCGTAATTCCTGCAATGCATGGGGGCGCCTACACTGAAACTCTTTGTGGCCTCTAGCCCAATGTTCCTTCCTTTGTCCTCTACCCTCGTGGGGTCTAGCCTAGTAAGGATGGTGGTCAGTTTCCTACGCATTAAGAGCTCTGCGGGGGAGTATCCTGACGCCAACGGGGTCATCCTGTACCCTAGCAGAAACTGACACACTTGTAGGTTCAGATCCCCGGGGCCCATGCGCCGCAACGCGTCCTTCGTGGTGCGGACGAGGCGCTCTACTTGGCCATTGGTGGCTGGGTGAAACGGGGCGGAGGTGATGTGCCGAACGGCGTTAATCTCCATGAATGCCCTAAATTCGGAGGACGTGAAACAACTAGCGTTGTCGCTAATTAATGTGTCGGGTATGCCGAACGTGGAAAAGAGCCTCCGCAAATGCCTAATGGTCTGGGCCGAGGAGGTGCTCGTGACTGGGATAACCTCCAACCACTTGGAGAAGGCATCCACTACAAGAAGGAACAGGGTGCCTCTGAACGGGCCCGCGAAATCAATGTGCACCCGGGACCACGGCCCCTTAGCCGTGTCCCATTCCCTGTGGGGAAGGCGGGCCTCCTCTGGTCTGGAGCATTGGCAACTTTCACAAGTGCCGACCATGTGCTCGATGTCGGCGTCCAGCTGGGGCCACCAGAAGTAACTCCGGGCCAGCGCCTTGGATCGCACGATGCCGGGGTGGCTGACGTGCAGCAGTTTGAGCACCCGCGGCCGAAGGGAAGTGGGAATCACCACCCGCTGCCCCCACAAGAGGCACCCCCTCTCTAGGGACAGCTCTAGCTTTTTCCTGAAAAATGGGGCGAACTCCTCCGCTGGGGAGGACGCCGGCCACCCTTTCTGCACCCAGGAGCTAACTGCCGCTAACGTCTTGTCCTTCTCTGTCGCTTTGGCAATGTCGGCGGGCATTATGGGGGGCGAATCCAGCACCTCTATCATAAGGACCTGATGGTCCCGCTCCCCCTTGCTCACCTGGCTGGGCGTCAGGGGGAGGGGAGACCTTGATAGAGCGTCCGCATGGCTGATCTCTTTCCCGGGCCGGTAGACCAACGCGTGCTGGTACGCGTTGAGAAAAATGGCCCACCTGAGCATCCTCGGGGACAGAATCTGTGGGGTGGGCTTATCTGCGGTAAAAATGCCTAGCAGGGGCTTGTGGTCCGTTACAATGGTGAAGGGGCGGCCATACAGAAAATCGTGAAATTTTTTCGTCCCCGCAACTATTGCTAGTGCCTCCCTGTCTGTCTGTGCGTAGTTTCTCTCCGCTTGGGACAGGGACCTGGAGTAAAATGCTATCGGGGCTTCCCTTCCGTTTTCCAGCACGTGGCACAGCACCGCCCCCACCCCCACCGGGGATGCATCACAGGTCAGAACTACCGGGCGTTTGGGGTTGAAGTGGGTCAGTATGGCATCGGACGCTAGGAGGCTTTTTAGCTCACTAAATGCCCTTTCTTGGTCATCGCCCCACTTCCATGCCTGGTCTTTTTTTAGCAGTTTGTGTAGCGGTTCAGCCACCGCTGCCTTCCGGGGGAGGAAGGAGTGGTAAAAGTTGAGCAGCCCTAGGAACGACTGCAGCTCGGGCTTGGAGGTGGGGTGGGGGGCTTTCTTAATGGCTGCCACCTTGGATTTGGATGGTTTTATCCCCTCAGGAGTCACACAAAACCCTAGGAACTCAACCTCGGTTGCGAAGAAGACGCATTTGTCCTTTCGCAGTCTCCGCCCCGCTTTTTCGAATATTGTCAGGACCTTCCCCAACCTCTTGGCCAATTCGACCCGACTCCCCCCCGTTATTAACACGTCATCAAAATAAGGCAACACCCCCTCCAGCCCCTTCAGGAGGCGTTCCACGAGTGACTGGAAAATTCCAGGCGCCGAATTCACGCCGAACTGGAGGCGCGTCACCTGGAACGCCCCCTTATGGGTGACTATGGTCTGCGCAGCAGCTGCGGCAGGGGACACCGTAAGCTGCTGGTAGGCCTGTGCTAAGTCGAGCTTAGCGAAACACTTTCCCCCGTGTAACCTGGCCAGCAGATGGCTGACTACCGGCACTGGATATGCATTCGGGCGGATCGCCTTGTTGATGGTGCACTTGTAGTCGGCGCATATGCGGACCTCCCCATTGGCCTTTAGTGCGGTTACAATTGGAGTTTCCCACTCCGCAGAATCAACAGGCACAAGGATTCCCTGGCCCACCAATTTGTCCAGTTCCGCCTCTATCTTGTCCTTAAGTGCGAACGGCACCCGGCGTGGTTTAAGACGAATTGGGCAGACCTCCGGGTCCAGGTCGAATGTCACTGGGGGCCCCTTGAATTTCCCCAGTCCTTTTTTGAAAACTTCGGGGTGCGCCTCGCACACCTCCTGAATTGGATCAGTCCCAACGGCGTGCATCCCAATGGCGTGCACCCCCCCAATAAACAAACCCAGGGGCTGGAACCATTGAGTTCCGAGGAGGCTGCAATCTCCCCCTTTAAGCACGACTAGGGGGAGGGACGCGGCGTGCTTCTTGAATTTAACCTGAAATTCTCCAACCCCCAACACTGGAATGCTGTTCCCTTGCACGTCCCGTAGTGTGGACCTCAACGCTTTGAGCTTGGGTCGCTTGTGGGGTGCAATTCTCAAAAACTCCCTCTGGGAAATGATTGAATATGAGGACCCCGAGTCAATTTCCATCCTAATGGGAACCCCTTGGACTAGTACCTCAACAAAGTAGCGGGGGTGTCCTACGGACACGCTGAATACTGGGGCGTCGTCCTCGCTGCCGTCGGAGATGCGGCCCACGCCGTCCTGCTTCCGCGTGGCCTGGGTGCCGTCCTTGGGTCTCGTTGAGCGGTCTTGTCCCGCGGAACGGTCTGCTGAGCTTCTCCGGGTCTCACGCCTCTTCCTGCACACCTTGGCGATGTGCCCGCGGCGGCCACAGTTGTGGCACTCAGCCTTCCGAAATGGGCACTTTACGCGGTCGTGGGCCGCTCCACAGCCGTCGCACCGCCGGCTCTCTTTCCGGACCCTCCGGACGTCCTCGTCGTCGCTGCTCTCTGTGGACGACCTCGAAGCTCGCCGGGCCGCCTGTACCGGAGTCTCTGCCTTGCTCGACTTCGGCCGCCAGTCCTGGAGTTCTTGGACCCCAGCCTTTGTAGCTTCCGCGGCCTGGGCTGCTCTGACGACCTCCTGCAACGTGGGAGGCGGCTCTTGGTTCATTAATGTGCGCTGGGTTTCGGCGTCGTTCAGGCCGCACAGCACACAGTCCCGGAGGGTGATTTCAGCATTCTCCCATTTGCACGGGCCGGCCGCCAACCGCAGGGCCGCCACGAATGCGGCGACCGTCTCCCCGGGCGCTTGGACTCGCCTCCAGAACGCACTCCGAGCGGGAAACATCGCCGTGGCGGACCGGACGTGCTCACGCAGCATCTGCATGAGTTCCTTGGCCTTGAATTCGCTCACCCTCCTCGGTGCAATCAGGTCCACCAAGGTCCTTTTGGTTTCTTGTCCAAGCATCCTGGTGAAGATGGCCCTTTTCTTTGCCTCTTCCGTGACTTCGGACTCAATCAGTGCTGCCTGGAAGTCCATCTCGAAGATCTCCCAGTCGCCCGGTTTCCTGATTTCGAAACCGGCGCATGTCTTGGTCCCGTGGGCTGCCATATCCCACCTTCGTCGCCAATTTAGTGTAAGGGACCGAAGACAATGAAACAGCCGAAGGGTTGGCTTAACACAGGTTTATTGCATGATGATCCGGAGGAACATGTGGTAATGGCGGATGGGTAGCTCAATATATACAGCTGGCTATACATTTGAATGTGGCTCGTCGACAGACTATTGGTTGCTTCCTGCGTGACGTCGTAGAAAGGTCACGCCCTTCTTGACCAGGTGAAGAGGTGGCAGGGAATCTTCCCGCGCTGCTGATCCAGGTGAATCTGAGCCATGAGAGCTGGACGCTCGCTATTGCCATCTAGTGGTCACTAGCTCGCGTCCCCTTATCAGGTTTACATTGATACAGCTGAAGGTTATAATGTTGCACACAGAAAGGTTACATTGTTAACACATGGCTAAGGTACATTGTTAAAGGCACAGCTTACAGAACACAACAAGAACCCACTTGAGTTCCAGTGACTTTAAATCCCTTCATGTAAAGATCTGTCCATGCAAATGGGACTCCAGAGACATCTTCCAGATTGCTGCCTTCCTGGCTAGTACAAAGCAATAGGTGCAGGGAGTTTCCTGTAACAGGGTTACAGATATCACTTGGGACACACCTGTCATTATCATGAAGGACCTGAAATCTTGAGCCATTACTTACAATGCTGATGGCTGTTGAAGTTCCCCAGCATAACAAGCCAGGGGATTCTGATACCACCCATTTGTTCAGCAATGCAAATTTGTTACAAATCTAACAAACTGGAGAATAAATTATTACAACTCTGCCTATCCTATAGCTATTACCAGCTGCTGCACAGAGAACATAGGTGGACAGGGCTTAGAAGAGAGATTAATTCCCTCAACTTTATCCTTCCAGGTCCCTGTAACACATGACACAGTCAACACAGATCAAGTCTTGGATGTTATTTTGTCATTCACTGTCCTAGCCTTAAGCAACAACATTTTCAACCCAGAGGGCCCCATGCCAAAACTACCCAGACTACTTGAATTAGTGTCAAAATGGCTAATTACCAAATTAGATTAAGATTGGTGCAAGCTTCCCATGTCTGGCAGTGAGATTTGAAGCTGTTAATGATAGCACTGATCTCCTTTCCATCAACAGAAACAAAACAAGAGAGACAAGAAGCAAAAGGAATTAGATGCCCTCATGTCATACATCACTGGTGACATCATAAACAATGACAGAATAAATGTTCATCAAAGGTGCAGAAAACACTGATACTTTTGACTGCAAAGCAAAGCCATCGCTTTGGTGGTGATGGGGTATGGCCCAACATCACTTAGTACACTCACAAGCTAATGAGCCTTTGTATGTTAATTATACCATACAACACCAAAACAAATTAGCCTGACACTCATCACAACATCAACTATAACAACAAACACACAGAGTGAACAAAACGAACCAGAATTGTGCACAAATAAATACCCAAAGTGGTAGAGTGGATAGAGTGATGGACTAGGACTCAAGAAGCCTGGCTTCAAAACCCTGCTTAATCAAGGAAACTCACTGACTCATCAGGAATTTTGTTTATATTGCATTTCAACACTGTAATTATTTTAGTGTTCTTTTTCAGCTTTGTCCTAATCATCCGTTCCCATTGGGTGCGGTACCTAATGCTGTGAAGCTGTTGTTTCCAAACATGCCCCCAGATGTTGTTAGACATCATTCCCTAGAAATCCTAGGCAATATGGCTGTTGGTCTGGAAATACGTTTCCAAAAAACCCTGGCCAAGGGTCACACTGGGGGCCAAGTTTGAGAACTTTTGCTCTGGACAACTGCTGAAGAGACTAGGGATACCATCCTAATTACCCAGAATTGTTGAAGTTGTGATGAATGGCAACACTTCCTGATCTAGGTATGCTGACAATAATTACTTAAGTTTACCCGTATCTTGGTCTATCTTTAAAGACTAGAGGAGCTTTGGATGTATTGTTTCTCAACTCCTTTCCAATCCTGCTGTTTCTCTGCCTCCCCGCCCCCTTATTTATTATTTATTTTGTTCAATTTCTTCGCCGCCCACTCAGCCAAGGCCGGGTGAGATCATCCGTTCCCACGGGGTGCGGTACCTTCAATACGCGGATGACACTCAGTTGTACATCTCAGCCTGTGGGGACCCCAGTGATGCTGTCAAAGTCCTTTCCAGGTGCCTGGAAGCTGTTGGGGTCTGGATGGGGGCTAATGGGCTGCAACTGAATCCCAGCAAGACTGAGTGGCTATGGATAAGGGGCCCTGCGTTATCCCGGGAGCTACCATCTTTGGTTCTGGATGGGGCTATTTTGCCCCAGACAGACCTGGTGCGCAACTTGGGGGTCTTCCTGGATTCCCTGCTGCTGCTAGAAGAACAGGTGGCTGCTGTGGCCAGGAGGGCTTTCACCCAACTTCGAGTGATTCGCCAGTTATGCCCGCTCCTGAACCAGGACTCCTTGCTCACGGTCACTCACACTCTGGTGATCTCCAGACTAGATTATTGCACTGCGCTCTACGTGGGGCTGCCCTTGACGACCATTCGGAGGCTACAGCTGGTCCAGAACGTGGCGGCCCGGGTGGTGATGGGGTATGGCCGTTATGCCCATACCTCACCACTGCTTTGGGAGCTGCACTGGTTACCAGTTTGTCTCCGGGTGCAATTAAAGGTGCTGGTTTTGACCTTTAAAGCCCTGTATGATAGTGGGCCAGGATACCTCTGGTTGGATGGACAGACGTCCTTAGGGCAATGTGGACCGGAGGGGCTCTCTAATCGTTCCATCAGCCACAGGGGCTCGCCTCTCTGGCACAAGGAGGAGGGCCTTCTCCGTGTCCATACCGGCCCTCTGGAACCTCCTGCCAACAGAGTTATGGCTGCAGACGGAATTGCTGCTCTTCAGAAAAGAGCTCAAAACCTGGCTGGCGGGCCAAGTATGGGGTGCTGGTAGAAGGGTGTCCACCTTGGGTTGGTTGATATAGCTCAGATCCCTCTCACCTTTGGGCCCAGCACTCTTTTTAGTGGCCTCTTCTGATGGCCAGCAGTTGTGTTGGCATATCTTACTGCTGGCAGAACTCTGATCAGCCAGCACAAGGGTAGTTATGCTGGCACAAGAGGCTTCTATCTATTCCAAACTTAATAAAGCCAGTGGCTCTCTGAGTACGTTAAGACTGCACTGCCTATTCTTTCTCTTTCCTATATGTAATATTAGGCTTGAGAGACAGAATGCATTTTAAAAAGCACTCAGGATGTATTTAAAATCTTCATAGTTGGCACAGAGAGAGAGGTAACTGCTAAGAAGCACAGACTCTCTACATGAATTTTAAAAACTGCAAATTGCTTTTAATGACATTCATTTCTAATGGGAGCTTATTATGCAATAAGGAAGATTAGTGTGATTAATCTATTTGTTACAAAAAGAACCAGTATTGCTGTTCCATTGCATCTAAGTAGTCATAAGTAAAGAACACTGAAATGAATAGAAATATGCATAAATGTTGGCTGCCGTAACATATCATAACCACATGCTAAGAGTGTTTCATTAGTAAGTCTTGATGGGCTACATCTGTGATTCTAGCTAGCAGCAGAGCATGTACAATCTGCCCTGTTCAAAACATACTGGCAAATGTAATTTCAGAATAAGCTAGAAGTGAATTTTCTCAATATTCCCAGAGGGGCAGCCATAACACTCTGTCACAGCAACACAAACAAAAGGTCCCGTGTTGCCATAAAGACTAACATATTTTATTTGGCTCAAGTTTTTGTCTACCACAGCCTACTGCCTCTGAAGAAGTATATCCAAAGAAGTGGGCTGCACTGCATGAATGCTTCTACTATTTAAAATTTGTTAGTCTCCAAGGCACCACTTCCCCCCTCCCCACATGTTCTACTAAAATAAAGATCCCACCATTTGTCAAGCTATTTATTGTGTTGGCAGTAGCAGTAGCAATAGCAATTAGACTTATATACTGCCCCATAGCACTCTCTGGGCAGTTACCAAGTTAATTAGCATTTTGCCCCCAACATGCTGGGTACTCATTTTACCAACCTCAGAAGGATAGAAGACTGAGTCAACCTTGAGTCATGGTCAGGATCAAACTGACAACATTCTGGCTACAGTATAGCAGTTTAACCACTGTGCCACTAGGACACAGCAGTTAACATCTCCAATTTAATGATGGCCTGTGGGGGGGGGGCATAAAACACCGTTGTCTGTATGTGTATTGTGTGTTCGTGTGAGGAGGAGGAATCTTTAATTTCCATCAATTTTCTCACAACTTCAGCTGTACAACTGCACTAAGTGCCATTCCAGATTTTCTCCCAGTCCTCAGAAACAGGGCCATAGCCACAATTCTAGGTGTGAATGGGTGAATATTTTTTCCAGGATGGGCAACAATGTCATATATATAAGCAGCCGGGAGTTTTAGGGTGGGCAAACTGCTAACTCAGGGTGGGGCTATGGCCCTGCTCAGAAATGACTTTGGATACATCAGGAGTGGGGGCTATACTGGGAAGCCAGAGAAGGAGACAACACTTTGTCTAGAGTAGGCACGTGGCTTTATAGAGGATGTGTGTGTTTGGTGAGATGTGTCCTCAGAGAGACAGGAGAGAGGTGTGAGACGGAAGGCTGCGACATCAGCAACCAGAAAAATAGCAATCTAAGGTCAACGAAGGTCGGCACAGATCAGAACATGTACAGGGTTTCTTTGGAGCACATACAAACCCACACCTCTGTTTTATAGAGATAGATTGGGTCAGAAGAGAATCTTAGCCACATATATGCACACTAACTGATGTTACCTGTTACTCTCCCTTTTCTAAGTCAGTGAATAGCACTGGGATGCCATTCACAAGTTACTTGCTTTTAAAATAGCAAGGGTTTCTGTCTAACTGGTGACAGAGGTGTTTAGATAAGGGTCAATTCAGCTTGGCCCTCGCAGCGTCTTTGTAAGTATCAAGGGTACCTGAGCTAAGTTAGCAGGTGGCATGTGGGAGAGGCAAGGGCAAGGGGAGGAAGCAGTTAATTGAAACCCTTACAGCATGTTCCTTATTCAAGTTCAGCTTGGTTGGGGCTGGGGTGTGAATGTGCCACAGTTCTAATAGTGAACAAAGAAGCATATAATAATAATCTTGTGTCAGACATTATTCTGCGTTGAAAGGATTTTTGCGGAAGACACTCCGCTCAGGGAACGCCCAAGTGAGGCTCCTTTTATGTCCCCAAGAGCTGGGACAGAGACTGACACTCAATCCATCATGCCGTATGAGATGTCAACTTCACAAATGGAAGCAGAGCTACCTTAAACATTGAAATACACTTGTTTTTTTCTATTATGAAGTTTTGCAGCTTTGCAAGTTGCAAATTATTTTGCTACTGTTTAGTCACTAGTCACCAGGAGATAAGCATGGGATTGATTTGCAGTTTGGTTATAGATGGTGGAATAATTAAAATGTCCTTTGAAGAATAACATTTTGTCTCATTTACATTGTAAAACTGGTGTCACATTTATTTCCACCTGTTATTGGACTCTAAGCTTTTTCAAGCATTGGTGGTGGTGGTGAGGTTTACTGGAAACAATCCTAATCCTTACTTTTAGAGCACACTGGTTTCAAAGGAGTAGTTACATGTTACATATTGATATTTATTTTGTTTAAATACTTTTTCTAACCATATATCTCTGGAAGGCAGGATTTTAAAAGAATAGGAAAGCAAGCCCAGCTACTAGTTCTTCTCATGACTAGCCAAGATAGAAATAGTTTGGGTGTAGTGTAGCGGATAAATTGACTGACCTGGGTTCAAATGCACTGGAAGTTTGGTAACCACATTAAGCTTTTCATACAGTATGTCTAATGTGACTTGATGGTATATTAAAAAACTAATTTTAATAACTGTTCCCTAGATGTCACTAGGGAGAGTTGAAAGCAACTGTTCTCTCAGCAGAAGCAATGGAAATCTGACAGTTCAACAAGACTTACTCCCAAATCAAAATGCATATGTAACCCCTAAAGACTAATCTCAGCTCAGTGAGTGAGGAACTCTCAGAAGGAGCTATGATTCACTATTTTGATTGAGAAAGAGAAAGTGGGATCTGAAGAGGCAGGGCCGTAGCTAGAGGGGGGCCAGGGGGGCAAAAACTCTCCTGGGTTAACAGCCCGTCCCCCCCAAACCCATCCCTGGATGCCAATATTATACAGTATATATGTGTGTGTGACGTTGTTGCCCCTCCTGAACCCCCCCCCCAAAAGAAACATCTGGAATCCTGGCTATGGCCCTTTGAAGAGGGGAGGAGCTGCTATTCCCCTGGAAGATGATATTTAGCAATGATGACACATCTTTTAGAGACTGAGTACCCAAAGAGGAGGAGGAGGTGTGCAGGCAGGCACATTGCATGCCCACAAACCCATGTGACGCTGCTGGTGTGCCTTTGGTGAAAACACATGGGTGCATGCACACATGTGCCGCTTGAAGCATGCCAGTGAAGTCACCTGGGTGCATGCACCTGACTCCCCCCACAGGTGCACCTGACCCCCCATTCACCCCAACCCATCCACACACACCTGACCCCCGTGTGCTCCTGACCCCCATGTGTGTGCCTGACCCCCCCCTTGCACAGGTGTACCTGGCCCCTTCACATGCCTGATCCCCTGTGCACACCTGACCCCCTGCATGCTCATTCCCATGCATGTGTATGCTCCTGACCCCCCTTGTGCATGCTACTGACCCCCCTTGCATGTGCCCCCCCCCCACACACACATGGCCGCCACCTCTCCAACCTCCTAGGAAGGGTGGGTGCCATTGGCACTGGCAGCACAGGGTCAGGCTTTCCAGCAATGGCACGCTTGCCCACAGAAAGGCCTCTGTGTGTCACCTCTGGCACACGTGCCATAGGTTCACCACCACTGATATATAGGTTCATGCCACCTTGGTTTAGGTAGCAGAATCTCAGTATATTTTTGCAGGAGGAGTATTGAAAGGATGAATCTATGCAGTGATTGTATGTATTTTTACCTGAATTTGTATTTTCTTTTAGGGTCTTAAAGACTGTACATCCAGAGCTGTTTCCTTTGTACTATTTAATTTTTCTTGCAAGCAATTCCTGCTTTGACATAGAGTTGATGAATAGAACTAATGCATTACATATTTTGTAGCATTCTGTTTAGGTCGTGTTTCCATTACTGTTGTTGCTGCTTTGTTATGTGAGGGAGGAAATTCACATCTTTATAAAGTCCATTGTGAGAAGAAAGCTCCACAGAACCTGAAGAGTGTTACAGAATTGGTACCTGATGTGCTATCATAGTGAATTTTACAAAAATGTGGTTTCTTTTTAAAAAATCAAATAACAAAACAATAGAGAAGTACAAACCATAACTGGATGCTACAAATTGTACACCCTTGAGTTTCATTAGCCAACATTGGAGCAGAGCAAGAGTTGCTTGTATAAAAAATAAAGTATTCAAATATGTCTCTTTGAAACAAAATGGATCAGAAACAAATTCCCAGATATCTTTATCACCCCAGGCATGAGATCAACAACAGAAAGGAAACAGCTACAGGCATACATTCTTCAATCCCTCAAATAAAATAAAGCTATGTAACATCAGTTGATTGATTCACATTTTTAGTGCCCTTCTTGCACAAACATACTGAAATTTTACTATCTAAATCAAGGTGACACAGGCCTATGTCATCCTCCAAAGCAGGGGCCATGGGCCAGCTCACACTCCCTCAGAAAAGCTTCGGGGGTCGGACGACCATTTTGCCCTGCCCTCCACCACATGGCACTTCCTGGTGTGGTGGAGACAGTGGGGGCCCCACATGAAATGGTGCCACAGGCCGCAAGTTGAGAATCCCTGCTCCAAAGGATCAGTGCCTCCTATCCTCACTGGCTCTACCACTCTCTTTCTTAACAGGAGTTTTGACTCATAGCCCACTTCTTTAAAAAAAATTCCACTCATTCAGCTGAACAGATTAATCTGTAGGGGTTATATGTACAGCTGTATTCTCAAACATGTCAAATCAAACTTTCTCCTTTTATTTCTTTTGGTCACGGGAGAGTACAAAGGCAATGTGACAACAATGGCAAAGGCCGACAATCAAATAAAATGCAAGTTTCGCATTTCCAGAGCCAGCTTATAACCATCTACATCACTTGTCAAACTTACAATCAACAGGATGGGGGGGGGGGCTCAGCAAGATCTCACAGCTGCTAAAAAAAAATTGGCTGTATTCAGTATGACCTCTTTGCTTCAGCTGGCTTTTGAAAGACAGACCAATAGTCATGTTCCTCTCATAAAATAAACATCTGTCTTTCATTTCAGTTATTAAAGAATATGACACTGAGAAATATTATCATTTCTAAATATATAGAATCTTGAATTGTAAGGAATATTGTGATATCACCCATCAACTGCCTCTGTTGGTATTAATTGGAACCATTTAAAGTTCAGCATAACTCTGGACTATTGTGAAATTTGAGACAAATGAAAGGTTCTGGATATAAGTAATGCAAAACTCCACCACTCCATACCTTTTCCCAAAAGAAAGAAAAAAATTGACAACTGAAAAATATCCTGAAAAGGAAAAATGCAATCAACTAACAAACATTGTGAGATTGATTTTCCACTCTGCCTCCCAGAAGACGCAACCTGTGTAGCATTGGGCAAGCTGCAGTTTCAGGATGCCCCCAGATGAAGGGAATGGGCAGCATCTTCTGTGTATTCTTTGCTTAGAAAACCCTGAAATGGTCATCATAAATCAGAATTAATTTGATGTCATGTAATCAAAGGTGTACATGGTCCACTGGATGTTCAGACAGAAGTTTTGGAAGTCCACTGCTCAGGTCCTAGCCCTGGACCTAAGAGTCAATAAGGTATTGCCTGATAATATGCTACTCTCTGCAACTGCTCAGTCGTGATCTTATCAATGCCAATCACACTCAGATGTTTCTTCAACTCTTTTGGGCTTGCTCTGAGCACTCCTATATCTAGTAGTATCACTTTTGCTCTCCCCCCACCCAGAGATGCTGTATTTCAATTCTCAAATCCTGATTATCTCACAGTCTTTTCCATCTCTTTTTCTTCCACCCAGCTGCCACCTGGGAATGCCACATCAATGAACTTAACCAAAAATCTTTTCAACCACAATAATGTCTGAAGTATTGTGTTTAAGCTTCTTAACATTTTGGATCTTAAAGTTCCACAAAATCTTATACCTCTTACCCTCATTCTCTTCTGCCCCCCCCACCCCCCAGTACTTTGAATATAGTATTTCATAATTCTTACATAGATTCCAATTTAACATTGCTGAAACTCAGTTATGACATCCTTTGCAGTCAGTCTGTGAGATCTTACTGCATCCACTGATAATTGGTCCACTGTTAAATCCATCACTGTTACCATCACCATCATGATCATTATCCATAGCCCACCTTGTGCCATTGTGGAGATACTTCTATCTGATCCTTGTCAAGGATCATGCCAATATTTTGAGTGTTTCTAGATTAACAAGAGAAGAAATACATCGCTACAAATGGGGAAATGTGACAGTCAGGTAAGTGTGTGTGTGTGTTGTACAGCATCATTGGAATTGTTTCTGGTTGAATGATTTGCCCATCTCCAGCCCAAAGTACATAAATAAAAGGAAGCAGGAAACAGCATTTATAAATTTGGCAATAACACCACTACGCCAGAAAGAAAAGAGAAACCAAAGTGTGAGCAGTTGAAAAAAAATGCAGGCACTTGTAGTCTCCCACAAACCATTTAACAGCTATAGTCCAGTGACTGCCAGCCCTTCATGGCATTGGACCAGGGTACTTAAGAGACCATGTCACCCCAAGGTACTCAGCCTGTCCTACGAGGGCAGACAGGAGGGGCTCAGCGCTGGTCCCATCAGCAAAAGAAGTACATCTCACTGGGACCAGGAAGAGAGCCTCCCCCGTATCTGCCCCAGCCCTGTGGAACCTCTTACCACCCGAATTATGTCTCCAATCTGAATTATCCTCTTTAGAAGAATGCTGAAGACCTAGCTATGCCAGTGGGTGTGGGGCACGTATGGCTCCTCTACCCAACCACGCTGGCTGGTCTAGCCTGCATGGGGGATTCTTATTCTTATTGTCCTAGTACTCCTGATTTAATGTGGGTGGAGGAGGGTAAGGGTAGTTTTAAGTGAAAATAGTAATTTTAGGTGTTTTAACTTGGATTTTAGCTGGGTTTTTTTAGATAACTGTTTTTAGTTGTTAATGTTTTAATTGTCGTTTATATTATATTTCTTTTTCTTGTTGTTTAGCCGCCCTGAGTGGTGGTTGCATCAGAAGGGTGGGGTAAAAATAAGCAAATAAAATAAATAAATAAATAAGACTTTACTCAGAGAAATTCAACTACTGTATTGGTACATTCAGGACAGGTCTTGGGCTTCACAGAAGGGTAAATAAATTCTCCTCCTCTGGGGCCAAATCAGTATCTTCCTTACAAGGTACTAATAATTTCATTTTCCTTCTTCAACATTAAATGCTGTATTTATATATATATAACCCCACAAATGTCAGAGTTCTGGCAGGGGTGCCCTGTGAGGCCTACACTATACAGTAGAACCTTGGATAAAGTCCAAACTCCATTCCACAAGTTTGGTCTTTATCCGATTTTGGACTTTATCCAAATCAAATGGGCGATGCATCAGATAACATCCAAAAAATGGACTTTATCTGAGGTTCCTATACCAAATACCTCAGATAACATCCATTTTTAAGCGGTTTTGGACTTTATGTGATGCATCACATATGCAAGAAAACCGCGACTTTATCTGAATCAAACTTTATCCGCCTCCCTCAGGCCCTGCCTTGACCAGAGGGATAAGAGGACGCCGCGCCGCAGCCAGGGACGCTGCGCCGAAGCTCTCCTGGGCCCCCGCCATCGGCCCAGGATGGGAGCCACCTGCGGTCACTGGCCCCGCCTCCCTCCAGCCCTGCCTTGACCAGAGGGATAAGAGGACATCGCGCCACAGCCAGGGACGCCGCGCCGAAGCTCTCCTGGGCCCCTGCCATCAGCCCATGATGGGAGCCACCTGCGGTCACCAGCCCCGCCTCCCTCCGGCCCTGCCTTGACCGGAGGGATAAGAGGACGCCGTGCCGCAGCCAGGGATGCCGTGCCGAAGCTCTCCTGGGCCCCCGCCATCGGCCCAGGATGGGAGCCACCTGCGGTCACCGGCCCTGCCTCCCTCCGGCCCTGCCTTGACCGGAGGGATAAGAGGACACCGTGCCGCAGCCGGGGATGCTGTGCCGAAGCTCTCCTGGGGCCCCGCCATCGGCCCAGGATGGGAGCCACCTGCGGTCACCGGCCCCGCCTCCCTCCGGCCCTGCCTTGACTGGAGGGATAAGAGGATGCCACGCCGCAGCCGGGGACACCGCGCCAAAGCTCTCCTGGGCCCCCGCCATCGGCCCAGGATGGGAGCCACCTGCGGTCACCGGCCCTGCCTCCCTCCAGCCCTGCCTTGACCAGAGGGATAACAGGACACCGCGCCGCAGCCGGGGGCACCGCGCCGAAGCTCTCCTGGGCCCCCGCCAACGGCCCAGGATGGGAGCCACCTGCAGCTCTCTCCCCGGGCCAAGTTGGTCAGGGGAGATGGGAGCGTTGGCGCAGCTGTGCCTTGTTCTCGGCGGGGACTTTGGAAGTTGCTGCCACCGAGACGCTGAAGCCGACACACCACCTCGGCTCTCTCCCCTGGTCTGTGGTGAGAGGGGGGGCAGGGAGGGAGACAGAGGGACTGAGGCTGATGTTTGCCGCAGCTGGGGAAGTTGGGCTGGGCACTATATGGGATGTGAGCTGTGCTTCATCCCTTGGGGATTTTGTTAATATTGATTATTTCTGATGCTTTGTACTTATGTATTATGTGATGTATTGATATTGTGTTTTTCCCCCTGAATTTCTTTTGATGTAATTGAACTGTATTATTATGTGTCATTGTATTATTATATTGTATTTATTGTCCGCCATGTAAACCGCCCTGAGTTGGGTTGCACCCGAGTGGGCGGTATATAAGTGCGAAAATTAAATTAAATTAAATTTAAAATTAAATTTAAATTAAATTTAAATTAAATTCCTGAAGGGAAACAACTCTGCCAGGAGGCACAACTCAGTTGGTAAGAGGTTCCATAGGGCCAGAGCAGACACGGGAAAGGCCCTCCTTCTAGTGCTAGAGAGTCGAGCCTCTCTAGCTGATGGTAACTTCTGAGAGACTCTCCTGTCCACTCTGGTGGGACTAACAGATGCACATTCTTGCTGTTTACTATAAGGGAATCCATCCCTTATAGTAATGATGGCAATGATGCCTGATGTTCTGGTGCAGAAAGCTTGCTTTTACCACCCAAGCCTTCTGCTTGCCTGGTGAGATGGATATTAAGTCTTGATTGCTGCCCACTACTGTCTCTGAAACCATATATTTCCTTCATTCACAACCTTCCCCATTGACCACTACCATGGGTCTCAACACCATTTCTGCTACTGCCTATCCCTGGCATATTGAAAGTTGTAAACCTTCCATCTCCATTGCCCTTGGCATGGCTCTTCCCTCACAAGGAACTGAGGGGGATAAGTGCATTTCCCACGCCCCCCCCAAAAAAAAAATGCTTTCCAAATGAAAAGATTGCTCTTACACAAATATCTTCATGCATATTGATCTGAAAATTTACAACCTTGACTCCCTCAGAAGATGCTACACTGCTTTAATTTTCTCCCAAAGACCAAGAAATAATGATGCTATTGAAAGTTCCACATTTTAAAGCAAACTTTCAAGGTCCATCGCATAAAACCTCTTCCAATTTTTTTGGGGGGTGGGGTGTACATCCCCCCCATATATTGTTTACTGTGCCTTCAAATGTCATCCTATCATGACCCAAAGAAAAGCAATTAAAACCATTCATTGTTTTTCAGTTTTAGTCAACTGGAGACATGAATATATATTTTTCTTCATCTCATGTTGACTACCCATTTCAAATCAGATAGTGTCCTAAATATTCCACCCCAAGCTAAATTGGACTGCTTTATAAATTACCAAATTGAAGTCCAAACCAAATCTTGTCATTGGGGTATACTCCCTAAATAAATTAGTAGTTTAAATGTTTAGGCATACAGAAACATTTATTTAAAAAGTCACAACATTCTCATTTCTATTCTCCACATGGCTTGCATCTATTATGTCCACAGAAATTTGGAATTAAGGCAATGAACAAAATAGAAGACAGGCTTTTCCGCTGTAAATATTTTGCCTAACTTATTAGATACATCAAGCTTGTAAGGCCTTTAAAAGAGCCAGACATGAGGTCATCTTAATCTATGTTTTCAATAAACAGAAAAAATAATTTAGTAAAAGTAAGTGTTTCTGTTTGTTGGCTAAAATATTAAAAGCTCCCTACAACAGTGATGGCCAACCTCAGCACTCCAGCTGTTCTTGAACTTCAATTCCCAGAAGCCCTGATAAGCAGAAATGCTGACTTGGGCTTCTGGGAATTGAAGTCCAAGAACACCTGGAGTGCCAAGGTTGGCCATCACTGCTTAGACTATAGTAAAACAGTGGTAGGAGGTTATCCTAATTTAAGAACTGAACAATTTATACAGTGAAAAATGTTTGCTCTGTAGCTAAAGAAAATATGTACTATCACAGTTTGCTGTTTACTGCATACAATTGTATGATTCGTTTAACTACATTAGTATATATTAACAATAAAATAACCTACCACAGAGGAAATTAAACATTCAATATTTCCTGCACCCCATGTTTACTTGGTGCAAAGTTGTTTTGAATCAATTAAATATATGTCTTACCAATGCCATTTTTTTAAAAAGTACAACCCACGCCATTTCTTTACCACCTTGCCTCCACATAATGTTCCATATCAGTAGGTCTGAAGCACTGAGGTAGGAAATGAAAGTCTAGAATGTCACACAACTTAGACAAGCATGTGAGTGAAATATAGGTATATGAGGTGTGAGTCTGAGAGTTGGAACTCACACAATTCTCTCTGGGTAATTCTTGGAGACAAAGTCTCAAAAATACAGATGGCACATCCCTAGCCAGCATATAATGTTGATGGGCTAGTTCAAGCTCACAGTTCTTGAGAGATGATGGAAAGAAAGTTGTTAATTTCTTCATTTGCAAAGTCTTGAATCCCAGCTTCTAAACTTTAGCCTCAGAACCAATGAAAATTCTTTGCAACCCAATCATCTTGTATATTTTTTTTCCTCTTACACAGTGAATGATTGGTCAAATCAGTTACTAAGCTTCAGAACAGAACTGTTCATTCAGAACAGAACAGAGGCAAATGTCACATTGTTACTTCTTTTGGAAATTGGGAAATAAGGCTACATTTTTTTTAAAAAAACCAGTATTTCTAATTCTTGTCCAAAGCTTCAGCTATAATATTGTATATCATGTGTCAGTGGTTTTCCTATAGAATTAAGGCTAAATGTCTGATAAAATATAATTTGCCTTTTACATCTTTAATTTACTGTTCTTACACCCAGTATGTTTGTTCTAGAGAGTTGCATTTAGTTCAGGGGTTCCTAACATTTTCTAGCTGGGGGCCTGCATGGTATTTTCTTAACATTGAAGAAGCACTCTGGGACCGTCTGCTGGTCAGCATGAGGGACGAAGATGCTCAATGTCGCCTCATGATCAGAAAGACGCTAACCTTCACGGATGTCCTAGAAGAGGCAGTAGCGTCTGAGGACGCACGGTCCGGGATAAAGCTTTTCCAGCATCGCCACTCCACCACCAGTGCCACCGACTCAGCTGTGCAAGCTCAGCAAAGTTCACCTTCATCCTCCTCAGCATCGCCTGGTTCCACCTCTTCATCGGAGTCCAGCGATGCAGAGGGAGAAGCCTGAGCGGTCCGATGAAAGCACCGAGAGCACCGTGACGATTGGGAGAAGAAATTCCTTCACAAGTGTGATGGCTGTGGAGCCCGGCATGACTGCAAGAAGTGCCCCTTCTGCACCGCAGAATGCCACAACTGTGGGAGAAGAGGGCACATTGCTAAGGTATGCCGACAGTGAAAGCTAAGACCTCCAGCGCCTGTGCCCAAGAAGAGTCATCACCACAACACGTCCATCACCAAAGTGTCACCCAAGCCTGAGCCGTGCCAAGTGGGTATCGTCAGTGAGCATTTCTTCGGAGACCTGAGCCTGCAGGACATCCCCTTCAAGATGGTGGTGGATTCAGGTACTACCTTTTCCATAATCCCACAGCAGGAGTTGTTGAGAATTCCCCCTGCCTCTCGGCCCAATCTTAAATCCTTTAAAACTTCCCTCTGGGATGTGCAAGGTTGCCAGATTCCAGTCCTGGGGGTGGGTAATTTCTTGGATAAATTCAAAAACATTCGCACCTTCTTGCCATTGGTTGTAATTAAGCAGGGCACTAAGTGTCTTATTGGGACCCAATGGTTTAGGCCCCTAGGAATCTGGCTTTCTGGCATCCACGCAATAGACTCTGACCCAATCCGGGATGTTTGTGCTGCACATCCTGAGGTATTCAAAAAGGGTTTAGGTTTATACAAAGGACCCCCTGTTGACTTTGAGCTTGACCCAACCATGCGGCCCATCCGGATGAAGCCATGCCAGGTACCCTTTGCTTTATAGGAGAAGATAGAAGCCAAGCTGGACAAACTGGTGGGGCAGGGCATCCTAGTGTCGGTAGACTCCACAGAGTGGGAGACACCAATTGTGACTACTTTGAAAAGTAATGGGGAGGACAAGATATGCGCTGACTACAAGTGTACCATCAATAAAGCAATTTGCCCGAATGCATATCCTGTGCCCATGGTAAGCCACCTTCTTGCCTCCTTGCATGGAAGAAATTACTTCGCAAAACTTGACCTTGCCGAGGCTTACCAACAATTAACTGTGTTTCCTGCTGCTGCCATAGCCCAGACCATAGTAATGCATAGGGGAGCATTTAAGGTAACTAGACTACAATTCGGGCTGAATGCGGCCCCTGGGGTATTTCAATCTCTTGTAGAACATATTTTGAAAGGGTTGCCTGGTGTCCTGCCATATTTTGACGATGTCTTGATCACCGCTAAGGACACCGTCGAACTAGCGGCCAGGCTAGATCGAGTCCTCTCTCGTTTCGAGAGGGCCGGTCTACATCTCAGAAGAGACAAATGTGTGTTTTTGGCATGGGAAGTGGAGTTCCTGGGGTACCGCATTACACCCCAAGGTCTCATGCCCTCTGACTCCAAGGTGACAGCCGTACGGAATGCACCCAGGCCGAAATGTAAAGCCGAATTGCAAACTTCTATCATGCTTTTCTCCATCACAAAGCCTCAGTTGCCAAACCGTTACATCAGCTTCTTAAGAAAGATACTGTTTGGCACTGGGGCCATTGCCAGGAGAAAGCATTCCTAGAACTTAAAAGGCTGCTATCTTCGGATGCTGTATTAACTCATTTTGATCCTAACAAAGAAGTTGTACTTGTGTGTGATGCATCCCCTGTGGGGGTGAGAGCTGTGTTATGCCATGTACTAAGTGACGGGAGGGAAGTCCCCATAGCATTCTATTCCCGTTGACTCTCAAAGCCTGAGAAAAATTATGCTCAGACAGACAGGGCGGCATTGGCAATTGTGGCAGGCACTAAGAAATTCCATGATTTCATAACTGACCACAAGCCCCTCCTTGGAATCTTTGTGAACGGGAAGCCCACGCCTCAAATTCTGTCCCCAAGGATGTTGCGTTGGGCAATTTTCCTAAATGCATACGATTTTACTTTGGTGCACAGGCATGCTGATGCGCTGTCACGTTCTCCACTGCCAGGGGTCGGGGAAGCTGATTGCAAGATCGAAAGCGACCACCAGGTCCTCATGATTGAGGCATTCGACTCACCCCCAGTCGTCCCCTCAGATATAGCCAAAGCTATGGCCAAGGATGTAACATTGACTAAAGTAATGTCTTGGGTACAAAAAGGATGGCCTGTCTCTCCTCTAGCCGAGGAATTCAGAACATTCCACCGCAAGCATTTGGAATTGTCAGTGGAACGTGGTTGCCTTCTATGGGGCCAGCGGGTGGTCATTCCTGTCACTCTCAGGAAAAAGGTTTTACATCTACTTCACACAAGTCATCCGGGAATTGTACGTTCGAAAGCCCTTGCTCGTAGCTACTTTTGGTGGCCTCAACTGGACCAAGACATAGAGCAGATAGTCGGCACTTGTGCCAGTTGTCAATCCTCTCACCCAGAGCAATCCCATCTTCCCTCTCAGGAATGGGATTCTGCTAGGGGTCCATGGTCCTGGTTGCAAATGGATTTTGCAGGTCCATTTAGGGGTGCCCTATTTTTGTTGGTTGTAGACTCATTCTCTAAGTGGCTGGAAGGGATTAGAGTGCCTAATACCACTTCAGCCACCACAATAATGCACCTGAAAAGGCTGTTCACAGCATTTGGACTTCCAGATGTGCTGGTGTCCAACAACGCGTCCACGTTCATGGAAAGGAATGCAATTAGGCACATCTCTGCCGCCCCATTCCACCCAGCCATCAATGGCCAGGTGGAGCGGCAGGTGCATACAACTAAGGACACATTTCGGTGTATGGGTGATTTAGAGCTCCAGTTATGCCAGTTTCTTTTCATTTATAGGCTCACCCCCTTACCTCAGGGCTGTCCCCTGCTGAATTGCTCCAGCAAAGGAAACTGTCATCCTTGCTAGACAGATTGGATCCCTCTAGGGTGGAGGACAAAGGCACAAATATAGCGATCCAACACCAGAAGTGTTTTTCTCCAGGAGACCCTGTACATTGCCGTAATCATGCAGCTGGTGGTCCTACGTGGGTGCCTGGTTTGTGATTGATCAGACTGATCCTGTTTCTTACAGAATCGAAACAGCCACTGGTCTGATCTGGAGGAGGCACGCGGATCAATTGAGACCCAGAATACTGGACCCACAGGACGAATACAGACACTCAATGTTAGGGTTGGCCCCCACCCGTTTAAACCCACGGGGCAGAGGTAATAGTCAGCAGCAAGCTAACTTAGACACACAGGTGTGTTCTAGGGACTGATTTCAAGGGGAAATTGTGGAATGCTCCCCTACTCTGGCCATGTGTACCCCTACACTGTCCCAGCCTAGCACTCTGGATTCCTTTATTGATGATGACCAATTTTGTTTGGAGTTGCCCTCCACTCTTAGTACACACAGGAGGGACCCTGAGTTGTCTTATTCATCCACAGAACTAGATTTTGGTTTTGAGCAATCCCCTGCTCCTCCATCTGACAAACGGGGCTTTAATTTGGGTTTACAATCCTCCCCCTCTAGCCAACCCCTCACTCCAGTCGGGTCACCCATCCAACGAGCTCCTGAGCCGGCTCAGCCAAGCATCCGTCCCAGAATGGAAACTAGACCGCCATCCTGGTTAAAGGATTTTGTTTTTACCTGGGGGGAGAATGTTATGTATGTTTTCTGTGTTTTCTGACAGGAGTAGAATGTATCTTTTCTCATGTATCTATTATTATGCAAATAAGTGGATCGAAAAATGTGCACACTCTTCTAGCCAATGGGCTTGTTGTATTATTGTTACTGTTTATAGTGTATATAAGTCTGAGTTTTGCCCCATCCAAACTATGTTCAAACCCCACTAATAAAAAGCTGAATTTCACTACTTCATTCGTCTGCTTCTTCATTCCTTGAACACTAAACTACCGCTTTGGCACCCTCTCCTATGTATGTAAGAAAATTTCATGTCACTTGTCATACTAATAAGATAGATTTGAAATTTTAAAAAATGAATAATTCATTACATTGTATAATTAATTCATTCTATTTCCCTCCCTGTTGTTCCTCAGGGAATATTAAGACTCCCTGTCTATTTTAATGGCTCCTTTCAATCTTCACCTTACAAAAATACTAATTTTGAACAGAATGAGAAACATTTTGTATCCACCTGTTACATGGCAATATTTTAAAAACCTTCAAATGTATTTTCCCCTCAAGCACTAAGACCCTGAGGCTAGCCTAAAGCATATAGCTCTGGAAAGGGAGGCAAAAATGGGGAAAACGTCAAGGTTCCCCCTGTTGCCATACCCACAGTTTAGTTTAATTAAAATCACTGGAACTTTAGTGGATCTACGTTTGTTGCATTTTCCAGAAAGTGCATTTTTAAATGTCTGAAGTATAGAAGGGTAGGATGGGGGTAAAGGAATTAGCAGAGAAGTTCCCTGAAAACAGAAAATGGGTAACTCAGAAGATGTCCAGCCTAGTCTTCTCCCCAATGTACTAGTTTTTTAAGTGAAGGATTGTTTGTTTTCTCAGGGAACATTTAAAATAGGGACGCTCTTCTTTGCTCATTACTCTGATTGTCACACCCTGGAATAGTATCTGAGTCCTCTGTTATTCATTATTACTGCAAGGTTTTTCTACTGGTTGTTTACTGGTATGTATTGGATACTATCTGGCAAGGTAGTATTGTATGGTAATAGAGCAAACCATACTGCCAGTGACTCAATGTCAAGTGTCAGGCAGTGTTAACTAACCTGACAACCCTGAAGACTAACGGCCTTGTGTGGTGAAGTCCATCGGGAAGGGTGATTGTCCCCAAGTGAATTAAATCCCACTTGAATCCGTCTTGATGGAGAGCAGCAGCTTCATCTGGGGCAGAGGAGGACTTTGCATGCCAAAAGGGCTCAGGATCAGAAAGTGACTTGCAAAACTGGATCAGCAGTACAGGGGTTATGCTGTAATGCGGAAGGCAGATGAAAGGCTATGGCATTATATTCTCAGGACAGTCTTCATGGTTGATCGCCATAATGATCGCCAATGTTCGGATTTGGATATGGCAGAAGAAGGAGAATTGGCTACTGAAGTCAGTGTATGAATAGACTGACTGCAATTTTTTATTTTAATATTTCATTTTATATTAATGATTAATATGACACAAAAATCTCTTTGTACATAATATGGAATAGTATTCTCAACCTTAGTTCCACATCTGACTCTCTATAATCATTAATGCCACACACTTAATGCTGAAGGCATTATAGAGCATCAGATAGGTAAAACATACTCTGAAATATTGTAGTGAAATTAAAAGACCAAATAGTTGGCTCCTTGATGCTATGCCATGATGAAAATGAATAGTAAATGAGAGAGAAAAGGAGGAAGCAAAATACCATAATTTTATGTCAAATGATTACAGTGATACCTTGAGCTATGAAATTAATTCTTTCCTTGGGGTTTTTCATATCTCGAACAATCTTGAAGCATGGTTTCTCATAGGAATGCATTGAAAACCAAATAATGTGTTCCAG
Organism: Bradypodion pumilum; assembly: GCA_035047305.1. Classification (NCBI taxonomy): domain Eukaryota; kingdom Metazoa; phylum Chordata; class Lepidosauria; order Squamata; family Chamaeleonidae; genus Bradypodion; species Bradypodion pumilum. Next base: position 100,256,418 of record JAWDJD010000001.1, read on the forward strand.
AAATCAGAAAAAAGTGGTGAAAACATGGCAAAAAAAATTCAAAGTGCACTTTAGAAAAAGTTTGAACAGATAAAAGACCATTTTTCTGACCTCCGGTATGGCTTTCAATGCACATTTCCAACAGCAGCCTCTAGTGACCAGCTCTGATAATTTATTTATTTATTTATTATTTAGATTTATATCCTGCCCTCTTGCTCCAGAGCAACTCAGGGTGATGTACAACATATAAAAACATTACAATATAAACCCCCAAAAACAATTTGCAGGACCAGTCGCCGACAATCAGATGTTATGGGGAAGTGGGAGTTTTTGGCACTTCCTGGTGGCAGGGGGAGCTTCTGGCGGTGCCAAAACATGACGAAAAATTCCAAAAATAGAGCAGAAATGCTCCGAACACCCTCCTGCCACCATAAGAAGCATCAGAAGACAAAAAAAAATATTTTCGTATTCATATCTTGAAGCATTCTTTTTCCAGGGTTTCCTTTTGTATTGCAAGTTTTTCGTTAGTCGAGGTGTTCGTAACTCAAAGTTTTACTGTATTCTAATATTCTAGAATAGTGGTTTCTAACAGTGTCTCCAATCTGTTAGCCTATAACTTTCAGAATACATCACCATTGGCCATAATGGCTGTAACTTCTACAAACTGTTCAGCAATATCTGGTGGCCCCAGATTTGTCTGCCAGCCCCACCCTTTAGAAGAGACTATTTCTAGAGAACCTGGGGCGATGGCTGAAATCTGAAGAATGGTTTCCCTAACAATTTATTTATTTAAAACAACAACAGCCTAGTTTTTCTCTCCCATTTCTGAGAAGCATTGAGAATTTCTCCCATTGACTCAGTGATTAAGAGGCTGAACTTGGTGACTGGAACATCAGCAGGTCAGCAGTTTGAGACCTGAGTACTGCATGATGGAGTGAGCTCCCATCTCTGTCCCAGCTCCTCCCAACCTAGCAGTTTGAAAGCAAGAAATAGCAAGTAGATGAATAGGGAACACTATGGTGGGAAAATATATTGGGGACATTAAAGAATCCTCATTCGGGTGTGCCGTGTACAGAATTTCTCCAGAAAAAAATCCTTTCAACCCAGAATAATTTCTGACATGAAATTATTATTATACTCCACATGTATTCAGTATGTAATCCTCTGTTTACACTATGTTTGTTTACTTTAGGAAACTGCTTATATCAGACAAAAATGGTGATCATTTATCACTGATTTAAATGACAAGATCCCTGCATATACCATTCCATCACATCATTCATCTTTCACAGCTAATGTATTTTTTTAAAAAAAAGACAGTATCCCCTTTGAGCCAAATGATAATTTAGCGAAGTGCTATCAGTTCATACACAAGTGCTAGGAAACTCACATCTGGATCAGATGTACTTCAAAGCAGAAAGCTATGCAAAGCTATTCTTTTTTGAAGTACAGCTATAAGCATAGACAAGTTTAGGAACCCAAAGCAGCTTCTAACTCTGTTGCACTTGGAAAAATCTCAGTCAGATGTCTTTTTGGAAAAGGGAAAAAATTTTTTTAGAAAATTGATGTCTGAATCAGCTGTACTTCAAAGCAGATGGTCTTGCACAGTTTTTTCCTCCTTTGAAGTATGGCTAATTCAGATGCTGGCTTCCTTTAAAAGAGAAGATGAAGAATTGGCATTCGACCTTACTCATGCTCAGGCTGTTCTTCTGTGATACCTTTTCATTTTTTCCCCTTCAATTCATATGAAAAAGTATAAGACCTTTTGCTTTACTGTGGTGGTGGTGGTGGTGGTGATATAGAGCAGTGTTTCCCAACCTTTGGTTTTTGGACTTCAATTCCCAGAAGCCTATGTCAATTCCCCAAAGCACTGATCAGCCAATGTACTGACAGGCATCTGGGAATTGAGGTCCCCCTGTGGGGCCTGGGGCATATGTTGGGAATCACTAATATAGAGCCACCTATATATTTGGCTTTTTGCAAAAAAAAAGTTTTGACAGGTCCCTACTCCAATAGGCTCACAATCTAAAATAAACACAAAGAGTGTAAGAGAACTGAGGAGGGATGAATAAAAGGGAGGCAGGTGTGAACTAGTGAAGACTATGTGACAGTTTTAATGGTGGGTACCTTGGCTTAGGGCTCTTCTAGGTGTATCTGTAAGTGGGCTTCTGTACTTACCAGGTTTATTCCCAAGCATGAAAGAATGTCACTTTTGTCTTGTGCTTGATTCTCCCCGCCTCCCCCATCTATTCCTGAATATTTGATTCCTCATCAAAGTGGATTGTTTCCCATTCAAGTATATTTCAGGTCTACTGGGATTGTATGCAGCTAGGTAGTATCATAATGCATATTGCCAACATACGTTGGATCATGGAGAAAACAAAGGAATACCAGAAACAAGTCTACTTCTGCTTCATTGACTAGACCAAGGCCTTTGACTGTGTGGACCACAACAAGATGTGACAAGTGATTAGGGAGATGGGAATACCAGAACACCTTATATGCCTCATGAGAAATCTGTACATGAATCAAGAAGCAACAGTTAGGACAGAGTATGGAATGACGGGGTGGTTTGGAATAGGAAACGAAGTAAGACAAGGCTGCATTTTGTTACCCTGCTTGTTCAACTTATACACAGAGCACATAATGCGCAATGCAGGGATGGAGGAATCACAACATGAGATCAAAATTGTGGGGAGAAACATCAACAATTTGAGATATACAGATGATACCATCCTAATGGCAGAAAGTGAGGACAACCTAAAGAAGCTCCTGATTAGGTTGAAAGAAGAGAGTGCAAAAGCTGGCTTGAGACTCAATATCAAGAAAACCAAGATACAGTAATACCTCATACAAAGTCCGCTTTGTACAACATCAAATTCATACAACATTGCCTAATTTCTTGAAAAAAGTTACCTCACACAAAGTCGCTTGACTTTGTATGAAGCATTGGGTTTTTCCCAGGTTGTATTGTGCCTGGGCAGTATAAAAGGCAGGACACATGCGTGCATTGCTCTCGTGGGTTTTGCATGCGGCAAAGAGTGTTTAGGAGTGGTTTTGAGCATGATTTTGGATTTTTTTAAAAAAAAATGATCAGAATTTTTAGAAGCATTCCTGGGATTTTTGCAGCATTCTTCAGGTTCTTGGACAATCAGGATTGTTTGACATGTTTTTGTAATGTACTTAGCCTTTAGACAATGATTTCTTAAAGTTCTGTCAGTTTCCTGTCTGTTTCCTTGACTTTGCCCTGAAGTCTGTGCTGTTACAGTACAATGTATCTCTATGGAAACAACATTTTACGAGGCATCGCTGCAAGGATTTGGACGTTGTATGAGGCATCGAGGCTAGGATTTTGCATGCCTCATACAAAGTCCAAATCCATATAAAGTCCAAACTTGTGGAACCAAGTTTGGACATTGTATGAGGTATCACTGTAATGGCAACAAGCCCCATCAGTCCCTGGAAAATAGATGGGGAAAAAGTAGAAGCAGTGACAGATTTTACTTTCTTAGGATCAAAGATCACTGAAGATGGAGATTGCAGTCATGAAATAAAAAGGAGACCGATTCTTGGAGGCAAGCTATGAGAAACTTGGGGAACATAGTTAAAAGTAGAGATATCTCACTGCAAACAAAAGTCCGCATAGTCAAAGCAATGGTATCCTCAGTGGTAATGTATGGTTGTGAGAGCTGGACCATTAGGAAAGCTGAGTGCAGAAGAATAGACACCTTTGAGATGTGGTGTTGGAGGAGAGTTTTGAGAGTCCCCTGGACAGCGAGGAGAACAAATAAGTCAATATTAGAAGAGACTAGCAGAGGACCCGGCGTTGCCCGGGGGTACCCTACCCAGACCAAGGAGAGACCCGGGCCCACCCCCACCCCCCACCCCAGCTGCCTTACCTTTTTGTCTGCTGTCATCATGGACGCTGTCTCAGCACTGCCGCGAGGCACCATCTCAGCCTGACTCTGGCCATTGCTGACAGCCTCCTCAGCAACTATAGTCAGTGGGTAGCCATCACTGCCCGGCCCCTCCATCCTCCCGTGGGTTGTGTCAGGCGGAAGGGAGGCTCCATTTGGGCGGGTGGGCAAAGGACCCATTGGGAGGAGCGGAGGCCTATGGAAGGTGGTAGCCCGGTTGTGTCCTCTGCCCGCCCCCCCCATGTGGGTTCTCCCTTTCCCCCAAAGTGTGCCTCAGGAGTGCAGAGGAGCCATCTCGCAGTAGCCGCCCACCGACAGTAGTCGCTGGGACGGGGGCGGCCATAATGGCCTTAATTGCCACCGTCCATACTGGAAGCTAGGCCATGCACCACCTGGAACGCTGGATAGACTTTGGTGCATGCATGGAATTTTGTGTATGCGCCACATGCGCAGTCACCTCCCCTGGTCATTTCTGCCAGCCAGGGGGGGCATTGCAGCCCCTTTTGGGGGCAAGGACCCCAAGCTGGGCTGCCGGTTACCCACACTGGCCACCCTAGACGTTGAAGGTAGGCGTGCACGCAGTTTCCAGTGCAATTGGTGCAGGGGTGTGCTTTGTCTGAGGGAGCCCTGTGATGTCATGGAGCCCCAGATCTGGTCAGCTGGGAAATGTTTGAGCTATGGCAATGACTTCACAATCACCCTGGTTGGCTTTTCCCCCTTGCTTTTTCTCCTGTCGTGGGGGCATCCCCTTTGTGGATTGATTTAGGGGGCGTATCCCTCACCATGGGGTTTTACACCCCCGCAGTGACCGTCTCTTTGGCCCAAGGTATGTATGTGCCGAGTTTCAGCACGAGCGGTGCAGAGGTGTGGATTTGTATAAGCAACATACAGCACCAGACCTTGATTTTAGTTGTATAGATTAGCCCTTACTGCTCCTTAGAAGGACAAATAACAAAGATGAAGATGAAGTACTTTGGACATCAAATGAGAAGGGAGGATTGACTTGAGAAGGCCTTGGTGCTGGGAAAGGTGGAGGGCAAAAGAAGAAGGGGACGACCAAGGATGAGATGCCTAGATGGCGCTGTGGATGCAGTAGGCACAGGACTGGGTGGGATGAGGAGGATGGTAGAGGATAGAGGTGCCTGGAGGGCAATGGTCCATGGGGTCACAAAGAGTCGGAATCGACTGTGCGACTGAACAACAACAACAAAGGTGGTATTAAGTTTCATTTTACTTCTGAACACACTTAGTAGAAGTGTGCAATGGGGGTGGGGCATCTTAGCAGGTCCAGGAACTCATTCTGCCCCCAGAAAGCACAATCCACCACACTTTAACTACTAGAATTTCAAGGGAGGGAAATGCAGTGGCAAGCCACACTGCCAAATTTCTGCAAAAAAGCAAAAAAAAAACACTTCTGCGGCAATCTCAGTCTCATTCTGTTTGTTTTGTTAGTGGTTATTACACATTATAAGTAAATTAGCTGGTTGTGTGAGGGAATGAATTGGTTGATTGGCAGGTGAATGCTGTATGAGTGAAAAAATTGTTATGCCAGTTGAGGAAAAAGGAAATAATCTGCCTCAACTGAAATTGATGATGATTGGCTGCTTTCTACAGTCCAAGTGGGGAAGGGAGAGAATATAAAAGAGTGAGTAAGAGTTTTATCTATTCAGATTGTTGTTGTTCAGTCGCACAGTCGATTCTGACCCCATGGACAATTTTCCTCCAGGCACCTCTGTCCTCCACCATCCTCCTCAGCCCGCCCAGCTCTGTTCAGATAGGGCTAAGAATTTTTGGATATGACCACATACATGTTTGTTCATGCAAAATTCTCTGTACTGCACCCTGGTACTTAAATAAACTGCCGTCTTTTACACAGAAATGTTTAATTATCCCCAAAAGTTGTCTTTCAAGGGCTAACACACATCACACAACCTCCTTTCTGCCATACCCATTTTTGCCATTATAAGCAACTTCTCACCCATTCACTGGCTTTCAAATGCCTTTTAAATTGTTTAGCTAGTAAAACAGCACAGGACCAACAAGACATTGTAAGCATTTGACATAGTGCTGTATCAGTTTAGTACTATAGCTGTAGTGCCAAAATAGGAAAAAAAATATTTTTATAAACAAAATTGCTTTGCAGTTGTAGTCCTTACCAGTGTGAGCAGAACACAGTCAAAAGAGAGTAGGGTTTACTCCCATACTATTCTGATGGTGTGTTCCAGCAGTGATATCACCAGCATATTTCTCCCATTCCATTTAGCTTATTTGTATGTTGAAAAAAATTGTATGCCAAAAACACATTGCATTACCAGAAGAGGCCACTAAATGTCACCATATATATTTTTGTATGTTGAATTTCTTCTATTAAAAATTTATACACTATGTTGATTTTTTTAGCCAGGATTTCTATTTGTATGTCGAATTTTTTATAAGTTGAACCATTTGTATATCAGGGTTCCACTGTACAAGGTTCTTGCTTGGGCACTTCTAGCAGCCTCCTCCTGCATTAGTGTAATATTTCTTTGATGTTGTCTCTTCACCTTCCTCTGGGTCTGCCTCATGGTCTTTGTCCTTCTCTGCTTCTCACATATGCCCTTTTCCCTGGTCTCCTGTATTTTTTCTCTTTAAACAGAACTCAGGTGGGACAAGTCTTCAGATAGAATATGCCTCCTGACACCGCTTCAAACAGAAGACCATCCTCTATGACAGGGGTTCCAAAACTTTTTTACATGGTGAACTGGACCACACCCCCTGGACAGCGGAGCAGGCCCAACTGGTGATTTCCCCCAGTGTAAATGCTGCCATAAAATGTGCCCATGGCTGTTGTAAATGTGTTTACGACAGCACCGGGCACATTTATGGCTGTCGTAAATGCATCTGCTTCCACTTCTGGAAGTGATGCCATGGGCCAAGAACAGCCTGCAAGCCATAGGTTGGGAACCCCTACTCTGTGAGGTAGGACACATGGCCACCCTCTTGCCCTCAGGTGTGGTAGAAGATATGGTCTGCTTAGACAGACTCTGTACCTGGGTTCAGAGGGTTGCGTTTGCCTCTTTTCTTCTCCTCCGAGAGCAAAATGAGTGCAGTGGTAAAAACTAGAACTGTCATTCTTTTTGTACTGTGCATAAGACACAAACATTTTTTTTAACTCTTGCAAGGAAATGCAACACTATATGTGGCAACCTGGGGGTTTTCCTTTTACAAGCTGCTATTTCAAATAGTGTGGAGAATTAAGGAGGTAAGAAAGATTCACTGAGCAGGATAACTCCTTCATTGAAATCAACTTGGACAGAAACTGCCTAACAAGTTTCCCCCATCACAAACCACGTCCCCCTCAGAGACTGACATCTGGTAGGAAGTCCTTAATTAGAATATTCTTAGGCTGTTGTTTCAGTGAGTTTATTATGCAGCAAGAGGATGATCCAGAGAATTCGATTTGTTTTTCAAGGAAACAGTGAGTTATTACTAGCACAGGACACAGACAATTAAGATGGTATATTGGATTTTGAATGAAAGCTTATCGTTTTTGTTGTTTGTAAGTATCTATTTCATAATTAAGCCTCTGATTCTGATTAATTTTATTATTTTTATGGGAACTCTTGGATCTTTCGTAAGCCTTTCACCTTTTCAAGTTGCAAATGATGCACAAAACCTTCATCGTTAAGACGCACATCAATCAGAATCAGTTTTCTTCTCAGTAAATACAGTGTAGACTTTTGTCAATTACTATATGTTTTACAGTTCTTTTCTGCCCTCTCCTTTGTCTACCTTGTAAAATAACAGACAATTCTCAAAATGCCTTGAAAAAGTCAATGCTAAAGTCGACTTTCTTCTGTTGTAGGTATTGTGGTTGGGAATGAACTTATATTTGTTTATTGACACTTACATCTGGTATGAAGCTGAAGATTCTTACCTCTATACAAGGATAATGCTAGGTGTAAGTAAATGTTTGTCAAATGCCTCCACAGTGTCTGTACACACTGTTATGCATATCTTAATCCAACAAATATGCATGAACTTCTGTAAATGTTTCTTCCAAGCCAGATGCTACAATACTAATTTAACTAGATGTGCATAAAGATTTGGTTGCTCAAGATATTTATTTTTAACTACTTTCATCTCATTTTTGTTTTAGTTATTTTTGTTTTTGAGACCTAAGTAAATCATAACTCTGTAAGGTGCAATGGTGATGATATCATTACCTAGCCATGCTAATCTCCATTTTCATTTAATTTAACACTTCCTGTTACCTTCCTCCCTCCCAGTTTCAAGGTTCCTTAGGGAACCTTTTTGCCATAGGGAAACTTTTTTGGAGCTTTAGGACTGGCAATCCAATGGCAATTTTCAGTTATTGAAGGAATCCCCCTGGCCCAAGATTCCCAAAGGCTTCTCCATGGGAAATGGGATTGCTAGGGAGCCTTGGAACCTGAATTCTGAGGATGGCAGGAAGTACTGTAATAAATTAAACTATTGTATCACTAGATAACCTAGTGATGTTACATCATGACTTCATCACCATTTATGTCTGGCAGAGTTACACAACAGGATTTCAGCCAATATATTCATATATTGTAAAATACTTTTTTAAAAGAAAAACCTGAAACTATCCATGGCTTATTGAATATCTTTATAACTCTCACTTAAATGAAACTACAGCTCAGACCAGGCTCCACCAACATGGCATGCTTCATAACACTGTAGTTGTGGAGCAGTTTCCAAAAGAGTTTTGGCGTCATGCACTCTTTTGGATTTTTGAGAACCCCTCCCTAACTCTACTTTAACAGCATCACAACCCCTTTCAGCAAAAATAAATCTATTCTTAAAATTTTTAGCTCACAAAAAGAAAAATAAACTCAGAAAATTCATGAAGCTTGGTCATGGCATGAAATTTGACAATAAAAGTAATCATTTAAACGGGTATTCACTTGTTCATTATGTAAATCTCAAATGTCTTGTGCAAGTCCTTTTGGAATTCCTCCATACCTTCTCCAGGGGACATGTACCCAGTGGTGGGCATCAGCAGATTTGCACCGGTTCACCAGAACCAGTAGCAGAAATTCTGACTGGCCCCGCCCATCCAAGTTTTGAAATAAAGTAGTCCTAATTCAGGTGCAACACAGGGCTTTCCCCCTGGACACGCCCACCATACCACACCCACAGTGTGATAGTAAACATTTTTGGAGCCCACCACTGCATGTTTATGTTTATGTTTATTCAATTTATACCCCACCCTACTCAGCACATGGCCGACTCAGGGCGGCTAACAACATATAAATGACCCCAGGGCAACCCAAGGGTTTACATATAGGATACAATGTTCAAAATACAATAATAAATACAATGTTTCAAGTAAATATAATAAAGCCCAAGGTCTAGATACAGTATTACAAGTTACAATATAAGGCAAAACTATCCACAATAATACAAAATATCAGCACCACATCAAAATAATGTATCAATAATTACAATAGAATCACAAGGAATGAAAACATCACATAATATCAAGAAATTACCAAAATTACAGAAACAAAAGGGAAAAACTTCACATAAGAAGCCCCACAAAAATCCGACAGCAACCGAGCCGCAACAAATACTAAAGTCAATCAACCGCCCTTGTCCTCCTCCCGGCTGATAGAGGGGCTGGGAGGGTGCGGTGACCCAGCTGGAGCGACACCCCCGAACTCCCTGTGGCCTCAGGGAGCCCCCCTTAACCTCCCGGTGGTGATGGGGCTGGGAGGGTGCGACAACCCAGCTGGTGCGGCATGTTCGAACTCCCTGCGGCCTTGGGGAGCTCCTTTAGCCTCCTGGCAATGATGGGGCCAGATACGGTAACCCAGCTGGTGTGGTGTCTTTGAGCTCCCTGTGGCCTCGGGGAGCTCCTTTTAGCCTCCCAGCGATGACGGGGCTGGGAGGGTGCGGAGACAGGGCCGGGAGGGTGCATGTACCCACAAACACATGGATTGGAGATCACATTTTGACATATTTAAATTTGTTACTTGGGGCAGTGCATCTTAAAATCATGGCAGTAAGCAAAGATAGCCTTAGATATTTTCCTACCTAAGTAGAGAAGAAATGTGCCTCTCCAACCAATGACTGCAACCAGCACTTTTAAAAGTGGTGTTTCACTCTGCAGAATCCATTTCAAAGCACTTGGACATCTAACTTTCAAATTAACATCTCCCCCCCGCCCCGCCCCCCAAAAAAAGCCAGTCCATCTCCTGATTGTACTTACACCTTTCTCCTTGGGAGAAACAAGGAAGCATACAAGGAAGCTGAAATGTGACTGCTTTGGGATGTTAGGGTATTTCTCATGACTTATTCTGGTTTCCCACCCACCCACCCTACACGTGTAATGTTTCTTGTCTTTCCCTGTACAGTCCACCCTTGCTTGGGCAAGAGCTTCTGCCACTTGCCTCAACTTTAACTGCCTGCTAATCCTCTTACCAGTCAACAGAAACCTCATTTCTTTCTTGAGGGGAACAAGTTTTGTAAGTACTCTTTTCTATTGAACTGCTATCAGCTTTCTAACTATTCTTGATATAGCTGGTCACTACAGTCTGATTTGGAACTAGTATGCTCAATATGCATGTTTTGTGATTTAAATGAGCCAGATAAATTGTGGCATTAAGTTGCTTCTGAGCACTATGCACATACACACACATGGAGTGTAGGTTTTCCATAAGATCATCTGAGCATTGAGAATATAATCATAACATTATTATGATGTACTATTCTTTCTTCTTTAAATGGTGTATCCAATTCAGAATATTAGTTATCCTCATGGCGATCTGCCATAAAGATTGTCCTGGGAGCAATATAATGCAGTGGCCTTCCATTTGCCTTCTGCATCACAGAATGACACCTGTACCACTGATCCAGTTCACGAGTCACTTTCTGTTCTTGAGCCCTCTTGGCACACAAAGTCCTCATCAGCCCCAGGCCACTATTAATGAAGCTGCTGCCCTTCATCAAGATGGATTCAAGTGGGATTTAATCCATTTGGGGACCATCACCCTTCCCTGTGGATTTTGCCACAAAAGGCTGTTATTCCTCAGGGTTGTCAGAGTTGCTAGCAGCATGTTCTTCTTTATTACCATAGCAGGATAACCTGGATGGAAGATGTAAGACTGGAAGAATTAGCATGGGACCTTGAATTAGATTTAGGGATCTAAACCCATTAAGGAAATGGTTATACTGTAGGAAAATGGAAAGGTGATTTTCACAGGTTCATTGTCATTTCCCTCACGTGTCCTCCAAACTGATTTTTGCTTTTCTCTGTTACATAAATTAGGACCTTCCTAACCAGTGTGATGCATAATACCACAAGGGGTTTAGGGAGAATGGGGAAGGGGTGAATATTGTCTTCCCCTTCCCTCCACAAAGGAACATACATTGGATCTCAATCTCTTCCATGGATTAAAAGCAGGCTTTCCGTCAGTTAGATCTAGTTTCATCCCATTTAATGACATGGTATCAGGTCAGTTCTTGCTTATAGCAATCCTTTCCAGGATTATTTTTTTTAGATAGAGAGTATTCAGAAATGGTTTACTGCCTGCATCTTCTGAGGCACTCTGGGACTGTGTGGCTTGCCCATGACTGCACAGTCTGGCTAGCCTCCCAGGAGGCAAAGTGAGCGATCAAACTCTTGATGCCTGGATCTGTAGTCAGGTACCCAACTTGCTGGTGAGCTATGTTACTTGACAGTATGGTCACTAGTTTTTGTGTGCTAAAAGGGCAAGACAAAGAGGATAAGACAGCTAAGAGCTTACTTTGATGCAGTTGTAGAATGTGATAACCTCCACTGCTCATTGCAGGACCCATTTCACTATTCAAACATCACAGGGGAAATGATCTCATTGTGACTTTACTATGTCTGACTTGATTACTTCTTTGTAACTGCATAGAAGCCTATTTATTTAACAATAGTGTGGGTACTGAAATGAAAAGTCTGACCTTGGAAAAGTTAATTTTTTGAACTACAGTTCCCAGAACTTGTCAGCTTACTAGATGAGATATTCTGAGAGCTATAGTAAAAAAAAAAACTTTTTCAAGTGCTAATAAAAGATGTAAGTGGAAATACTAATTTTACCAGCAAAACACTTTCTGTTTCTTATGATAATTTATGAATATGAAAACAGTATATCTGAGCATATGTTTAATCCCATTTTATTTTATTTTACCCTCTCTGTCTAATTCACTGCACAATGTTCTGCATAACTGTCTATTTCTATTCTTTTACACTTCAGTTTTGAACCTCTAGGACTGTTAGCCTTTTGACATATGATCATTACATATTTTGCTGCAATTAATAGAAAAACTGAATATTTTGATTTCCCAAGCACCTTCATTTCAGCCTTGTTGATACATAACAATATATTCTCATATACTGCAACGATCATGAGCCGAGCTAAACTCTCAACTCATGTACTTCCTGATTCTCTCTTCACTTTCAACACAGCTACAAATAGTTTAAAAACTTATGCTTCCATTTTGACTGATCAAAGTTTAGCCTTAGGAACAACTCTGGACAAACTGTAGATAGCCTTAGGTATCATTTATTAAACCACACACTATGGTTTACTAGGCATGACTTATTCAAACATACAGCAATTAAGATTAGCATAAGCTTCTGGTCTTCTCTCATGGCTGTGCTAGAGGAGAGGAAGAGAGGCAGCATTTCTGTGCCCATGGCTCATGCCCGCAATGGTAAACTATACTTTATTGCTCCAAGAATGGCTCCAAGTAATGCAAACTGGATTGAGATGAATTTAAAATAGATTTTTCTTCTCATCAAGTGTTCCAGAAGAATACTCAGGAGACAACTAGATAAGAACGTCACATTTCACAAAACTGTTGCTTATGGAATAGCTGTAAATGCAAGTAAGTTTTTAAACATCATGCGTAGAATACTGGCTTTCTTACTGTTGTTGTGACAGGAAAAATCATACTGTTTCTTCTATTGTTCTCATATTTAAAGCACATCATGTGCCTGTAAGATGCTGGCTTTTGCCACATGAGGGGTGGTCTTCCATGTGTTTGTCATTAATCAGTATGAGCCAGCATTGCTATTTGAAATAGATGACTGCACAGGGCTACATGTTCTCTATTTTCTGGACAGAAATTGAATTGAATTGAATTGAAATTTATTCTTATATACCGCTTTCCTCGTCCAGCAGACAACCCAAAGCAGTTCACAATGCATAACGTACAGAAATACAATATAGCACCAATACAAAGCAAAATAAAATTTCACAAGCAAAACAACAATGCAAAATTACACAACAGTACATCGTATTACACCAACTACAATACAAAAATGCAATAAATACAAATCAGCTAGAACCACCCACAATTCCCATGCCTTTAGAGACCCTTGAAGGGGGAGGGCGGGGCCTGGAAGCCTCTTCGCCCCCAGCGGGGCCAGGTGTGCGGCGATGGCATTCCGCTGGGCATCCCCCTCGCCTTTTAAGTCCTAGGCAAGGGGGGGCGGGGCCCAGGGCTCCGGCCAATGGCGTGGCCAGGAAGCCTCTTCGCCCCCAGCGGGGCCAGGTGTGTGGCGGTGGCATTCCGCTGGGCATCCCCCTCACCTTTTAAGTCCTAGGGCGAGGGGGCGGGGCCCAGGGCTCTGGCCGGTGGCATGGCCGGGAAGCCTCTTCGCCCCCAGTGGGGCCAGGTGTGTGGCGATGGCATTCCGCTGGGCGTCCCCCTCGTCTTTTAAGTCCTAGGCCGAGGGGGGGCAGGGCTCCAGCCAATGGCGTGGGAAGCCTCTTCGCCCCCAGCGGGGCCAGGTGTGTGGCGGATTTCAGGTGTGTGTAAATGAAAATTAACATAAAGAATGCAGGGAAATCTCTGTGTAAGTATCTTTCTTTTAAAAACTTGAATGCCAATGGAGTGGTATACTTGACCAGTGTCACTCTGGGTAATATGCTTCCAGTTTAAGCAAGAAGAGATTGCCTGTTGAAATGAGTTGAGTTCCCCATGTGCAAGGACATTCTAGAAAAACAAACCGTGCTCATGTTAAATCTTTTTCATGAAAGAGTTGATGCAAACAAGAACATTGGGTTACAATGAACTTGCTGCAATTTTATGCATGACTGTCTGAGACTATGCTCCAGTAAATACAGTGGGAATGACGTTAAAATAAACTTCACAAAAGCTTGTGGTATCAGTATCTCTAAGGTCTCTCAACAGAGTAATACTTTACATGCCAACTCAGAAGAAAGTATCTTTATTGTACTGTGGCTTATTTCTAGGTAAAAAATGTACAAGATTGTGCTTTAAGAGATGCCCAGCTTTATCACTGTTCAGGAGACCTCTTCCGCATTGTCCCTCAGTTTTAGTGCAGATTGTTGTCCCGGAGGCAGATAGTTATTCATGAAACAGGAGATGCCAGTTCCAGTAGACAACACGTTCAATATCCCTGTTGTTGTACTGTTGTCTCACACAAGATTGACATGGGAGGATTTCCTGTTCTTCAGAGTAGTAGTTTTCAGCTACATTTTTAGCTCTTTTCTTTCTATGTACACAAGGAGAGACAGAGATCTTCATAAATAAAACAGAAATCTAAGATAGATGGGCAGCTCAATTGTTCTGCCTCACAGTTGCTGGTAATACTTGACCTCAACAAGTAATATGGAAGAACTCTGAAGTGGCACAGTTCCCACTAGGATGAATCAATTGCATTTTTGTTCTTTTTTTGTGCTACAAACCTCAAAAGAGCATGGAATGTAGAACATCTTACAGTACAGTGTGATGGTATGCTTATCTATCGTGCCCAGCAATTTATTAATTTACTTTCATCCTAGGAATGGATTCCTGAAGAATGCACACATATTTCTCTTTTAATTAACAACTCCTTCCAGGAATAGATATCCATTGGACAAGCATCAGGATTTTTCTTTTTAAAGATTGTTCAGGAAAGGAATCAACACTTCAGTTCCCTTTCTGTCCCTGCTGTGACATCAATAATTATTATTGCCCAGCTGATGGGATATGCAATTTTTAATAATCTGTATGTTAACACAAAGACAAAAGCCCTATTCTGTCTAAGGAAGTGCACTGGATTCACAAAAGCTAACATTAAAAATAGCAATTAATTTATAAGGTGACACAACTTTTTGTTTTCTATAATTTTTGTCAGATAAGCCATATTCATCCATTATTGAAGGGTGTGCACTGTACACATGATGAGGGGTCCCTCCTTTTACTATTATACTATCTGAAGAGAAAAAAGGCTGTTTTAATCATTTAGGTCAGGAGTTCTCAACCTTTTCAAGCTAGGGGCCAGGTCACACTCCCTCAGATAACTTTGGGGGCCAGATGGCCATTTTGGTCCTCCTCCACCACATGGCACTTCATGGTGGAGTGGAGGCTGTGGTATCCGCGCACACAATTGGTATACTGGCCCTGACAGAACCCCGGTGATGGGTGATCACCTCGTTACCAGGGGTTCCTGAAGGGACAGAAATTGAGGGAGTGGAATATTAGATAGGGTTTAATTCACTACAGCTGACCTGACAAGCAGCTCGGACAATAGGAAGCTAATGACTAACTCGCTAGTCATGTAATAGGTAATATCGCATCTGCGGATTACTCTAAGTCCTAAAACCAATACCAGCCACATGTTTACCCCAGATAGCTTGGAACAATGGAGTTCCCCTGTCATTGATTAGGTTAGTTAATTAACTCCCCTGAAGAGTTTCCCCAATTAACTCGTGTAAACATGGCATGTGGATCCTGTCAGATAGCAGTTCTTTTGCATGCAGCCTGTACATGATAAATACTGATGATTTGCCTTCATTAAATCACTGGTCTTCGCTTCATCTTGCCTCGTGTCTCATTGCTTGACCAGTCTCCTCCGGGACCTGACAGCCGCTTCGTGGCCCCGATCCAACAGGAGGCAGTGTAGGGCCACATGAAATGGCACCATGGGCCGCATCCGACCCATGGGCCACAGGTTGAGAATCCCTGATTTAGGTTCTCCACAAGAACCAGAACCTAATTTTTTTTTCATGTGGAAAACCTATATTAGAGGTCAGCAACCTTTTTAAGTTGGGGGCCAGGTCATGCTCCCTCAGACAGTTGAGGGTGCAGGACTGGTGGTCCCCCCACCACAAACGCTATGAATGCATATGCAGCCGCCATAAACATGCCCATGGCCAACTCCAGCAGCAGTCACAATTGGTTAAAGTGACAACAGAAAGGCCAGAGGCCATGCACTCTTCTTTTGATTGATTGTGGAGCACACACATTTTAATAATGACTGGATGCCATGCCTACTTTGACCATGAACAGGAAACAGACAGATTTAATATGTCATCAAAGCCATCAAGAAATTCTGTTCATTGGTCAATCATCAATTCCAGTCTGCCTTGAATACAGTTACAGGCTACTAAAGTATCAGGTTCATTGTTTGCTTTGGTTTGTTGTTCATTAACTCATCATTCCTTTTCAGTATTCACATGGCACTGGTTGTGAAGAAGGGTGGTTTTCCCCCAGTTAGTGCAATACCTACAATATTATTTGATACAAAAAAAAACACTTCGTTACTCTGATTCATATTCTGACACCTCCAGGTTAGAATATAATGTGTTAGCACTTCTTCCTTGTTTAGTTAAGACATTAAACTGCCAAAATGAAGCCACCTTTTGGTGAATTCATTCAATAGTTTCTTTCACCCGACCTAGTGTGAGAGAGATTAGCCAACACACCAAGGTTGCCATTGACCGAGTAGGCCTGATTGGGGTGCAAAAATCCCACATTCTTCAATGAAGCTCTTACTGTGGCAGCACTCAGAAACTCCAACTAGTACAAAATGCTGTTTCTAGGAAATTGGCTGGGAAAGGTCAACCGAAATATCATAGGCTCTTTGATTTATACCGAGTGTCAGTTTGTTTCAATTTAAGGTGCTGATTTTAATCTTTAAAGCCTTAAATGTTCTCAGACCTGGGTGCATTATGGACCACTTTGTACCTGGCTGCATTCTCTGCTCACCATCTGAAGCTTTTGCTCGAGATTCCTTAAGCATCTGCAGTTCAGTAGGCATCAATAAGGCACAGATTATTTTTTTAGTGGTAGTACCCATACTGTGGAATCTTTCCCACTGAGAGTAATCCAGCCACCAACACCTTGATTTCATCAGCTGGAGGGTTTCCTCCTATTTTCAAATACATTTTGACTGATCCTTTTCTCCACATCTTCTCTTTGGTTTTGAAGGCTAATAGGTTGTATCCAGCTACAGCCAGTCATGTACAGAAGTGACACTGCTGGTGCAATGTGTTTTTCCCACCCTTCAGGCACCTGCATTCCAAAAAGTCTGTGTTGAGTGTTGAGAGGTACTCCACAATAGATTCAGATGAATAATCAGAGGTGCATTCTGGAGGAAAGAAAGCAAAGGTTATGCCACATGGTTGCTAATTACTTATGTACCGTATTTATTCGTGTATAACGCGCAAAATTTTATACCAAAAAAAGAAATCAAAGTTGGGGTGCGCGTTATAAACAAGGACTGGTGTCCCACCCCCGTCGCGAGCCTCTTTTACTTCCTTTTTAGAATTGGGTCGGCTGTCTATTGAAGGGGAGGCGGGGGTGTGGCTTTGAAGAAATTGACGGGATCTGATTGGGTGGCGCGGGAGACGAGGCGTGGCCCGGAGGTAGCTCACAGTTCGAGCGAGGCTCCTGGGGGTCGGAAGTCCTCGTTTCGGATTGCATTTTCTTTACCCTGCAACAGGTGGGTCTGATTATCCCCCCCTCCCTCAATATTTTAAGGCGTGCTCTTATGAACAAGCTTTTTCACCAATATAATTTTATACCGAGGTTTCATGGAAAATTAGGGGTGCGCGTTATACACGAGTGCGCATTATACACGAATAAATACGGTACAACTAGAAGTTGCTTGTCATTCTTCCTATTAATTTTGAAAAATTAATTAGATGAAGTAAATCCAATTTTTGTCATGATTTTGACAGACTAATTGGCTTGATTTTTTCTTCTAATCAAGTACAGTAATACCTCATACAAAGTCCGCTTCATACAACATCGGATTCATACAACATCGCCTAATTCCTTGAAAAAAGTTGCCTCATACAAAGTCGTGTGACTTATGAGGCATTGGGGTTTTCCCAGGTTGTATTGTGCCTGGGCAGTATGAAAGGCAGAACACATGCGTGCATTGCTCTTGTGGGTTTTGCATGAGGTGAAGAGTGTTTAGGAGTGGTTTTGAGCATGATTATGGATTTTTTTGGATTTTTTCGTCAGAATTTTTAGAAGCATTCCTGGGATTTTTGTAGCATTCTTCAGGTTCTTGGACAATCAGGGTTGTTTGACATGTTTTTGTAATTTTTTTAGCCTTTAGACAATGATTTCTTAAAGTTCTGTCTGTTTCCTGTCTGTTTCCTTGACTTTGCCCTGAAGTCTGTGCTGTTACAGTACAATGTATCTCTATGGAAATGACGTTGTATGAGGCATTGCGGCAAGGATTTGGATGTTGTATGAGGCATCGCGGCTAGGATTTTGCATGCCTCATACAAAGTCCAAATCCGTACAAAGTCCAAACTTGTCATTGTATGAGGTATCACTGTATTTGGGGGAAATTACTTGACTTTCTGTTCGCCAATTTTGCTTCTCTTTTAAGTAGGTGTTTTGTGATTGGCTATATTCATGACAGAAGCCATTTTGTGATAGGCCCTATGATGTTTTTCTCAAAATACCAGACATGTCCATTGACCCCAAAAGGTTAGAAACATTGATTGATATGATAAATATACACAGAAGTCTGTTTTTTAAAAATGTTTTTGTGCATCTTGAGTATTATTCTTTCTTTTGAATGATGTTCATTCAAAGGCAGGACAGGTGTGGGGCCCCAATGGGAATGTGGCCCCTGCCCACTAGTTTATAGCCTAATCCAGTTTAGTGATCCCCTCCCCTCCCTTCTTTATTGATAGGGATGGGTGAATTTAACTTAGTGGTTTATCTGTTTTATCTTTTGTATGTTTTTATGCTAGTTGTATTGAAATTGTACATTGTTTTTTTAGATTATTTATTTATTTATTTATTTATAGTCATATTTGTATATGCCGCCCACTCAGGCAGAACCCGACTCAGATTATGCTGTTGAACCACCCTGAGTCGGGTTGTGCCTGAGTGGGCGGTATAGAAATTCAAAAATTAAATTAAATTAAATTAAAATTTCTTTATCAATGCATTTCTGCTGCCATTTTAATATTCTTTTTAATGTTTTTATTATAATATTGTGTTTTATCTGTATTAGATTACTTTTGGTTACCTTGTGTGCTATGTCAGGACAGAAATGTAATAAAATAAAAATCTTTAGTCAACCAGATGGAATGCTAGTTGCCCTATAACCATAAATATATGAACCTCTGCACTCTTTTCTTTATTATGTTGAATTTTTCACTGCATCTTTTAGCTATTGTTCAGCATTATACTGCCACTAATATTAACTACAGTTTAACCCAAACTTTTCTCAGTTCTGTCCTAGTGTTTTGGATCATTCCAGTACTTTTTATATAATAGATCAGACACAATAGCCTTATGTTGTTATTGAAGCTTTTTTTAATGTTTTTGATACATGCTTATCTTTAGTATGACATAATACATTTGACAATTGATCAGTTGTAATGAGAATACTAAAGTGGTTAATTAGAAGGCAAGAAACATCAATGCACCTATTATCCCAGACAGGCATGCAGAAACAGAGAGAAGTGACTTTTAGTCATGAATAACTACATGCACTCCTTCAATAACAGCTCTATATGCTTCACTGAGAACAAACACAGATTAATCAAGAATTATCAAGACTTAACTCTTATTTAGGTTCTTTTTCTTATTGAAAAATGAATAATGACCTATAATTGCAGCTCATTTAGTACACCTCCTTCACTAGACAAGTTCAAATAAAAAGAACCCAGCAATGAGCTGCATGGAAAATTACAGAGTGGCATGCAACTGAATAATAATTGTATACGTAAACTACTTATTATGATCATTGTGAAACATGAATGGAAATGTACATTTTCTGAACTGTTTCCTGGAGTTCTATCTTCAATACTGGGGCTTATTCCAAGTCTTCTTCATCTTCGCCCCAGCCTCTCCTCTCAATATTTGTAAGGCAAGTTCCTTCTGTTATCCGGAGAGATGACACTGATCTGCAATTAGTTTGAATGAACATTTCTTACTCTTTGTCTTCTTCATAGACGCTTTAGGATTTTAGGCCTCTTGTTGCATACAGTTTTGAATTCACTTGTAACTAGCTCCAGTTTTTAAAATAGCCACTGGAATTTTTTGTACTTGTTATTTATTTATTTTATTACGATTTGAAAGATTCCTTGTAGGAACATTGACTTGACAGGACAAGCCATGAATATTTGAATATCAGTACTCCAGTTCGAATCAGCTATACTGATAACCATGATGTTTAACTATTTTATCAATAACAAAAGACCTCTTTTGTATTGATCTCTTTCCCATAGTTTTTTTATGCTAACATTTCCATCTTTGTCTTTCCCTGGAAATGAGCCTCTAGTTTCTCATGATGTTATTTTTACATTGTTTCCTCTTAGGTTACAGCCCTGAATCTTACAGTTTAGTCTCTCACATTCTGTAATATAAATACAGTGGAACCTCATACAGCAATCGCCCCATATAGCAATGAAATTGTATAACAATTAGGTTTTGGGGGGAAAGGCGTCCCACATAACAATTTTCCCTATGGAAAAATGATACAACAATTTTTCAGTGGGAAAAACCACTTAGAGAAAAATCGTTGTACGATGCATCCCATAGGGAAAATCGCTATCCGATGCATTTTTGGAGCCGTGAGCCTGACCATGCCCCCCGGACAGCTGAGCGGGCCAGTCATGTGGTTCCTCCCACTGGATGTGGAAGTAAAATGCAGGTGTGCACACAACCATGCATGCACAGAGCGCTGCCTTAAATGACCTGTTGCTGTCATAAATGCATTTATTACAGTCACGGGTCATTTACAGCAGTTTTCTGTGCATGTGGGATGTGGGCGTTGGGGTGAGGACATCGGGGGCTGGATAAAATGGCTGTGGGGGCCGGATCCAGCCCATGGGCTGTAGTTTGGGCACCTCTGCTGTAGAGTTTATGATCAATTCAATCCCAAATAAGGTTCCTTTGTTGGGCTATTACTTTCAAAGAGCTCTTACAGGAAAGTATTTTTCCACAGTTGGATAGGTGAATCTGTTAGTGGATAAGATCATTTGTGGTTAACTGGACAAATGTTACATTCCATTCACGGGAAATATGCAGAAACTGATGAGAATCTGCTCCAACAGTTGAACAGAGCAAAAACAGCAACAAGCTCCCACTCAACTGCCCTGCAGTATATGACTGGGTTGATACTTTGCTTCGTTCCTGATTAAAGTTGCATTGAATTCTTCCTGCATTGACAGCTTCCTTCATGAACAAGACCAGCATCTCAGGTTTGTTTGTCATTTAATCTATTTTGGTTGCACACCTAGAAGAAACAATCTGCAAAACAGGAAGCATTGGGCAGTGGGATGAGGGCTGTACTTTGCCAACTCTAAACTTGGCCAACCCAAGCTTCAATTGAAGAAAGACTCTGTTTTTTGGTAAAGTAATTTTCAGCTTATAACTCTTTATATTTATAGCTATTCACATCATTGCTCATTTGATCAATATTGAACAGTATCATCTTGGTCAATCGGAACAAGCAGGAGAATTAAGAAACAAATTGTCTTGGATTGGTAAAAACCCTAATGAAAGCTACTTGAACCCAATCAGGAGTTATGACACAGTAAGTTGGCTTTGTTATTGCGGTCAGTTGTGTTTCTCATCACACTTCTTCCCCACTGTTAAACACAGTCACATTTGCATGTACAGCCATTCTATGTCTCACATCTCATGCATATGTAAAGGAATGGAAGTGCAATCTAGTGGAATGCTTAGGTGTCACTGGAAGGTGTTAATTTCCCCCCTTGCAGTACTATTTCTGGCTCTCATACAAAAGCACCATCTGTGCCACCTGTGAGCAAACTGCTTTCAAAATGTCCTTTTCCCTGGGCTTGTGTACACACTTGTGCAAGTAATTGCAGTTCTTTCCAATTGCAAATAGATAAATAGGTACCCCTTCGGTGGAAAGGTAAGCAGCATTCAATGCACTCCAGTATCTAGTCATGCCTGCCACATGCCCACATAAATGTCTGTCCAGAAGAGTTGGATATCTTCAGTTTTCATCCAAAATCACTAAGTTGTGCATGCTTGTGGGGAAAAGATAACAGCAAAAGTTTACTTTAAAAATAGAAACAACGTGGCACCATGCATGTTGCTTGTTATCCTGCATTCTTCTTTTGGAAAATTGTAGCCGGATTATTCTGTGCTATTTCAATTTGTCACCTTTCTGTTGCACCACATTTTTCACTTTCTTTTTTCCTCGAATGTAGGGGGAAGAGAAAAAAGATACCCCTGAGATTATATAATTCTTGTCATAATTTCTGGAATGTACTGAAGGAGAAAAAAAGGTTTTAGATCAATAGCTGGAATCTTGCTGCACAGCTCCATCTATGCAATAAGAACAACAACAGCAGCTTCTTGCAACTGATTAAAAAAGACTTCCCTTTTTGATGCATGCCTCTAGTACACAATGCAGTGAAGTTGTGTGTACCCTGAAATCAAAAGTGGGACACTTTAATCTGTGGCAATCTCACATTGATACTGATGTCATTCTTCTGACATCCTGTCAGGACTCCATCAAACAAGATTTTGGCGATGGGGGGGGGGACTTATTTTTAGGTTGAACCCATTGTTATGTATGTATGTATGTATGCATGTTCATTATACTGTAAAGGCAAGAATGTAACCACTCCAGATACAAACGATATCAGCTGTAAAGGAACGCGAGCAGACAGCCCATAGAGGGCAGCTGCGAGCGTTCAGCCTCACATGGTTCACATTGCTCAATCACGGACAGCCGCGGGAAAGCCTTCCCAGCATTCAGCAGCAGAAGAAAGAGGCGTGCCTGGGCGAGGCCACGCCGGTAGCAGCCAATGAGCTACCGTGCTACAAGATTCAAATGTAGAGGGCTACTGTATATATTGAGATGTATCACCGCCATTACCTCATGCTTCACTGGAACCTCATGCAATAAACCTGTGTTAAACCAACCCTTCGGTTGTCCGGTTGTCTTTGGTCCCATACACTAAATTGGCGACGAAGGTGGGATATGGCTGCCCACGGGACCAAGACATGCGCCGGCTACGAGATCAAGAAGCCGGGAGACTTGGAGCTGTTTGAGATAGACTTCAACGCAGCGCTGGTGGAGCTCGAAGTCTCCGATGAGGCCAAAAAGAGGGCCATTTTCGTCCGCATGCTCGGACACGAGACCAAGAGGACCTTGGCGGACCTGATCGCGCCGAGGAAGGTGAGCGACCTCAAAGCTACAGAGCTCCTGGCGGCGTTGCGCGCCCATCTCCGGCCAGCAATAGCGATGTTCCCCGCTCGGAGCGCGTTCTGGAGGCGAGTCCAGGCACCCGGGGAATCGGTCGATGAGTTCGCCGCGGCCCTGCGGTTGGCCGCCGGCCCATGCAAGTGGGAGCTCCCCGACATCACCCTCCGGGACTGCCTGCTCTGCGGTCTGAGGGACACAGAGACTCAGCGCGCGCTGATGAAAAGGGAGCCGCCTCCCACGTGGCAACAAGTCCTCGACACGGCACAGGCCGCGGAGGCCACTACTGCCGGGGTGCACGAGCTTCAGGACTGGCGCCCGAAGCCCGCAAAGGCAGAGAGCTCGGTGCGCGCGGCCCGGCGAGTTTCGAACTCATCTGCGGAGAGCGGCGGCGACGAGGACGTCCGGAGGGTCCAGAGAGAGGGCCGGCGCTGCGATGGCTGCGGCGCCGCCCACGCCCGCGCCAAATGCCCATTCCGCAAGGCCGAGTGCCACAACTGCGGCCGGCGCGGGCACATCGCCAAGGTCTGCCGGAAACGGCGCGAGGCCACCAGGAGTTCTCCAGACCGCTCGGCGAGGCAGGACCGCACCACGAGGCAGGACCGCACCACGAGGCCAAAGGACGGCACCCGGACCACGAGGACGCGGGACGGAGTAGGGCGCATCTCCGACGACAGCGAGGACGACGCGCCGGTTTGCAGCGTTTCCACGGAGCACCCCCGTTACTTCGTTGAGGTAGTAATACAAGGGGCCCCTGTTAGAATGGAGGTGGACTCGGGTTCTTCATACTCTATTATTTCCCAGGGGGAGTTCATGAAAATCGCCCCCCGCATGCGGCCCAAGCTCAAAGCGTTGAGGGCCACACTGAAGGACGTGCAAGGGAACCTAATCCCAGTGTTGGGGGTTGGGAAGTTCCAGGTCCGGTTTAAAAAGCACACTGCAACGCTTCCCCTAGTCGTCCTCAAGGGAGGTAAATGCAGCCTCCTCGGGACTCAATGGTTCCAGCCCCTGGGGTTGTTCATTGGGGGGGTGCACGCCGTGGGAGCACACGCCGCCGGGACTGATCCAATACAGAGCGTGTGCGACGCGCACCCCGAGGTTTTTAAAAAGGGGCTCGGAAAATTCAAGGGCCCCCCAGTGACTTTCGACCTGGACCCTGGAGTACGTCCAATCAGACTTAAACCGCGCAGAGTGCCTTTCGCACTAAAGGACAAAATAGAGGCGGAGTTGGACAAATTGGTGGGCCAGGGGATTCTTGTTCCTGTTGATTCTGCGGAGTGGGAAACTCCAATTGTAACAGCGCTCAAGGCCAACGGGGAGGTCCGCATATGCGCTGATTACAAGTGCACCATCAATAAGGCGATCCGCCCTAATGCGTATCCGGTGCCGGTAGTCAGCCACTTGTTGGCCAGGTTACACGGGGGGAGGTGTTTCGCTAAACTCGACCTGGCCCAAGCCTACCAGCAACTCCCGGTGACCCCCGCCGCAGCTGCTGCGCAGACCATAGTCACCCACAAAGGGGCGTTCCAAGTATCGCGCCTCCAATTCGGCGTGAATTCGGCGCCCGGGATCTTCCAGTCACTTGTGGAACGCCTCCTGAAGGGGTTAGAGGGGGTGTTACCCTACTTTGATGACGTATTGATTACAGGGGGGAGCCGGGCCGAATTAGCAACAAGGTTGGGAAAGGTCCTGACAATATTCGAAAAGGCGGGGCTGCGGTTGCGGAAAGACAAATGCGTCTTCTTCGCTACAGAGGTTGAGTTCCTAGGGTTCCGTGTCACTCCCGAGGGAATAAGGCCAGCCCAATCCAAGGTAGCCGCCATCAAGAAGGCCCCTCACCCCACCTCCAAGCCCGAGTTGCAGTCGTTCCTCGGACTGCTCAACTTCTACCACTCCTTCCTCCCGCGGAAGGCAGCCGTGGCAGAACCGCTACACAAATTGTTAAAAAAGGACGAGGCATGGAAGTGGGGCGACGACCAGGAGAAGGCTTTCAATGACCTGAAGCGACTCCTGGCATCAGACGCTGTACTGACCCACTTCAATCCCAAACGCCCAGTGGTCCTGATATGCGATGCATCCCCGGGGGGGGTGGGGGCGGTGTTATGCCACGTGCTGGAGAACGGTAGGGAGGCCCCGATAGCGTTCTACTCTAGGTCCTTGTCCCAAGCGGAGAGGAACTATGCTCAGACAGACAGGGAAGCACTAGCAATAATTGCGGGGACCAAGAAATTTCATGATTTTGTGTACGGCCGCCCCTTCACCATAGTGAC
Organism: Bradypodion pumilum; assembly: GCA_035047305.1. Lineage (NCBI taxonomy): Eukaryota > Metazoa > Chordata > Lepidosauria > Squamata > Chamaeleonidae > Bradypodion > Bradypodion pumilum. Next base: position 100,282,034 of record JAWDJD010000001.1, read on the forward strand.
TGACCATAAGCCTTTGCTAGGCATTTTCACCACAGATAAGCCCACGCCCCAAATCCTGTCCCCGAGAATGCTCAGGTGGGCCATTTTTCTCAACGCGTATCAGCACGCGTTGGTATACCGGCCCGGGAAGGAGATCAGCCATGCCGACGCCCTGTCGAGGTCCCCCATTCCCCGGGATTGCTGCCACGTGGGCGAAGTAGAGAGGGACCACCAGGTCTTAATGATAGAGGTTCTAGACTCCCCTCCAGTAGTACCGGCCGACATCGCCAAAGCGACAGGCAAGGACAAAACGCTGGCCACAGTTTGCTCCTGGGTACAGAAAGGGTGGCCCATGTCTTCCCCAGCAGAGGAATTCGACACATTTTTCAAAAAGAAACTAGAGTTGTCCCTAGAGAGGGGTTGCCTTTTGTGGGGACAGCGGGTAGTGATCCCCACGTCTCTCCAGCCGAGGGTGCTTAAACTGCTGCACGTCAGCCACCCGGGGATCGTCCGCTCAAAGGCGCTAGCCCGCAGTTACTTTTGGTGGCCCCAGCTAGACGCCGACATCGAACACATGGTCGGCACTTGCGAAGCGTGCCAAAGCTCAAGGCCAGAAGAGGCTCGCTCGCCACCTAGGGAGTGGGACGCAGCAAGGGGGCCCTGGTCCCGGGTACATGTAGACTTTGCTGGCCCGTTCAGGGGAACGCTTTTCCTCCTCGTGGTGGACGCGTTCTCCAAGTGGTTGGAGGTCATTCCAGTCTCGAGCACCTCCTCGGCCACAACAATTAAACAGTTAAGGAGGGTCTTTTCCACGTTCGGTTTACCCGACACCCTCGTCAGCGATAACGCTAGCTGTTTCACGTCCGCCGAGTTCGGGGCATTCATGGAGCGCAACGCCATTCGGCACGTCACCTCTGCCCCCTTTCACCCGGCCACCAACGGCCAAGTAGAGCGCCTCGTGCGCACCACGAAAGACGCGCTGCTGCGCATGGGCCCCGGAGACCTCGACCTGAAATTGTGCCAATTCCTGCTAAGATACAGGGTCACCCCATTAGCCTCAGGGTACTCCCCCGCAGAGCTGTTGATGCGCAGGAAGCTGGCCACGGGAATCTCCAAGCTAGACCCCACGAGAGTAGAGGACAAAGGGCGGAACATAGGGGTGGTACCCACAAAGAGTTTCAGCGTAGGCGCCCCGGTGCATTGCAGGAACTACACCAGCGCGGGGCCAGCCTGGGTGCCGGGCACCGTAATAGAACAAACCGGCCCCGTCTCATACCGCGTAGAAACCAGTACAGGCTTCCTGTGGAGGCGACACGTGGACCAACTCAGGCGCAGGGTCCCCGGAGAGCAGGACGGAGACGAGAATAGCATCGAATCAGCGTTAGGGTACTCCCCCACCCGCTTAGCCCAAGGGGGAGGAAAAGGGGAGCATGGGTCCCCACCAAGGGGGGAGGAAAGGGAATCGATCCACAGAAATCTTTTGCGGGGGTCCCCGACAAAATGGAAGAGCCCCGACCACACACATACCCCGCGGGAGTTTCCCCGAAACACAGATGCCCATAGAAGTTTAGACGTTGATTTACAGTACCAGGGGGAGTTAGCGGAGTGGTCCCCCACCCGTCCTAGCGAAAAGAGGGGTTTCAGTTCAGCCCCTGGTACTTCCAGTCCCAGTAGCCCCTGTGAGTTAGAATGCAATATAGCGCCAATTTCCCGGAGACCGACACCCCCAAGACGGGAGGCATCAGCGAGTCCGCCCACCACAGTCTCAAGGTCCCCCGAGCAGGGATCAGAAGGTAGCCGAACCACAAGGGCGACCTCATCGGTTCCGCGGTTCACAATAGGAGGGTCCCCGGGGTCCGAGAGCAACAGGCAGGGGTTCACCTCCCAACTATTCATTCCTTTCCCATCCCCGGGCGCGAGGCAGGCACGGACGCCCCACAGAGCCACTAACGAATCCCCGTTTCCCGTTGCAGGACAAGCACCCGCGGAGTCAGGGATCACAGGCTCTCCAGTACTAGGTCAGACGCAAGCGCGTCCCAAGCGCACGTACGGCAAGCCACATTGGTTGCGGGACTTCGTCCCATCCTAGGGGGGAGGGATGTTATGTATGTATGTATGCATGTTCATTATACTGTAAAGGCAAGAATGTAACCACTCCAGATACAAACGATATCAGCTGTAAAGGAACGCGAGCAGACAGCCCATAGAGGGCAGCTGCGAGCGTTCAGCCTCACATGGTTCACATTGCTCAATCACGGACAGCCGCGGGAAAACCTTCCCCGCATTCAGCAGCAGAAGAAAGAGGCGTGCCTGGGCGAGGCCACGCCGGTAGCAGCCAATGAGCTACCGTGCTACAAGATTCAAATGTAGAGGGCTACTGTATATATTGAGATGTATCACCGCCATTACCTCATGCTTCACTGGAACCTCATGCAATAAACCTGTGTTAAACCAACCCTTCGGTTGTCCGGTTGTCTTTGGTCCCATACACTAAACCCATAGAATCAATTCATTCTTCCCATAAGGAACTTCATTCTTCTTTTTCCTCCCTAGAATACAATTGGCAAAATACTAACAACCATTGCTGGAACAACTGGTCTCCTAATTACTTTATCATTAATTCTCATCATAACTTCATCTACAGAGATCATTGTGAGATCCTTCTATGAGGTGTTCTGGTACACACACCACCTATTCATTGTTTTCTTCCTTGGCTTGGTTATTCATGGTACAGGGTGAGTAAATGAAATGGCATAATATTATTTTGATTATTTATAATCATTATGAGGTTACATAGTACAAAGAGAAGTCAGCCTTTAAGGACAACATAAATGCTGAGTCACTGAAAGCTGAGTGCCATATCCGATTCCAAATATTGGCTCTCATTGTGGCGACCAGCCATGAAGATTGTCCTGGGAACAATATAATGCCATGACCTTCCATTTGCTTTCTGCATCGCAGCATGACACCTGTACCACTGATCCAGTTCCATGAGTCACTTTCTGGTCTTCCTCTACCACAGGCAGGTATCAATGAAACTGTTGCCCTCCATCAAGATGGATTCAAGTGGAATTTAATCCACTTGGGGACCATCATCCTTCCATGTGGACTCACATCATTTTTTTCATTTCATTTCAAGTTTTATTTGTATCCCGCCTTTCTCGATCCAATGGGTGACTCAAGGCGATTAACAACAAATAAAATACACAATGGAACACAAAAAGCAATACCAGCAGAGTAATACAAAAATAAATACAACATAGATCATACAAAATGAAAACAAAATAATACAAGATATTAATACAAAATAATTCATACAATCAATATCAAATTATAAGCAACATAGCGGCAAAGTCTGCAGAAGAGATAATGAATACATATCAATGCAAAAATACAACAATCAATACAATATAATACAATATGGTTCACTTTACAAAATATCAGTCTCCATGCATAGTAGGACAGACTGGCCAGACATCAACCAAGGCCATTAGTCCTCAGGATTGTCAGGCTAGTTAATTGCCACCTGACGATCAGTGTTGAGTCGCTGGCAATATGGTCTACTCCAGGAGTTCTCAACCTTTTAAAGCTGGGGACCGGGTCATGCTCCCTCAGACAGCTTTGGGGGCTGGATGGCCATTTTGCCCTTCCTTGACCACATAGCTCTTCCTGGTGTGCATGGAGGCAGTGGGTGGCCACATAAAATGGTGCCATAGGCCGCATCCAGCCTGCGGGCCTCAGGTTGAGAATCCCTGTTCTACTTTATTACCATAGTAGGACAGCCTAGCTAGACTTGTCTTATTCCTTGAATGAAAAATGGAGATAGAAAGGCTAGGAGTTTGTGTTGACTTGAGATGAATTTGTTTGAGTATTTCATTTTTAAACAAACTTCCTTGATATATATATTTTAAAGTGGAAACAAAATGTAAAATATTATTTTAGCTCAGCCCTAGTTTTATAATTTTGTCTTTCTACTCAGGCAGCTTATCCGTGGCCAGACCACTCAGAGTCTGTTGTTGCACAATATCACATATTGCAAAGATCACTATTCGCAATGGGGAACATCAGATGAGTGTCCCCTGCCACAGTTCTCTGGCAAGGACCCCATGGTAAGAATGCCACTTGCATCTTGACTATCTTGTTATTAATATAGTTTCCTTGTTTACAGGGTTGTAGAGTAGGGGTGCCCAAACTACAGCCCATGGGCTGTATCTGGCCCATGGGCTGTATCTGGCCAATGCCAATTCATCCGGCCCACGCTGCCCTTATCACTCCCGGAAGTAGAAGTAAAATGTGCCCATGCGGGTGTGTTTTACTTTTGCTTCCAGGGGTGGCGAGGGCTAGATGAATTGGTGTTGGGGGCCGGATCTGGCCAGTGAGCTCCAGTTTGGTCACCCCTGGCTTTAAGCACAGAAAATGGTAACTTAAAATCTATCTCATCCTGTTGCAAAACAGATTGCAAGGTGCATTTTATTTCCACTTCTGGTGGGAGGAACCACATGACTGGCCCACAGCCCAAAAAGTTTGGGCACCACTGTTGTAGAGGAACAAGCCGCTATGCAAAATTCCAGTGTAGAACCTGTATAAAAATTCCAGTCTTGCTATATTAGCCATGACTTCCAAATTATTAGATAATTTTATTATGTGGCCACAGGGTAAAAAAAATGGAAAAAAATGATGGAGAAATTTTTTAAGAACCAAGAAGAGAAAAATTTAATAAATGCTTAGCAACATGGGGAGTTATTTTTTTCTAATGGCTGCAGAACTTCTTCAGGTGCCATATCCATTCCGGATATTGGCTATCATCATGGCGATAGTCTTCCTGTTCTTAACTCCTCAGAACAGTTCTTCTGAGGAAATGCCACACCAGTCTCTCAGGTTCTTCAGCTATGAAGTCCGTCTGTGTCCAGGGCCTCTCTTCCCAGGGATCTTTCCTTCCAGAGCGAGTTGGAGTATTCTATAGTATTGTTCCTCCTGAAATGGCCAAGGTATTGGAGTGTTTTTTTCTTCCTAATGGTCTCAAAGAGTTATTTTACTTTATCCTTACAGTGCACTGCTTCTATAGATGCTGTAGATCTACAGGAGGTAATTAATTAACCATCATTTTAAAATGCCAAATGCTTGAGTGACAGCAATCTAACAATTAAAGCCATTTTTCTGGTTGCTGTTCACATGTATACAGTACATGTATGCAGGACAAGAATAAAGTAATAAAATACACCATCTGAAAAATCCAGTAGTAAATTGCCACTAGAGTAGACCACTTAAATTGGGGTGGTGGTGGTGTTTTTGGTGTGTACATTCCATTGATTCAGTTGGGCTATTTTAGTTGTGATTTACTACAGAATTCCTGTCATTATGTTAAATAAAAAGCCAAGGGAAAAATAAGTCTCTGTGTTGCAGTCATTATAATGATTGACCTAGATTAGTTTCCATATTTGTCACCATCTTGGCTGTTTATTAAGAAGCCAAAGAATGTGTCTCTACAAATGTCAGCTCAGTTTCAATGTCTCTGTATAAAAATCAATACTATAATATAGACATCAGGTTTTTTTCTAATGTCATATACTTAAATTAATAAGCATAATATGAGCAGCTCTATCTGCATACCCAAAGGAATGTACTTCAGATCTCTTGTTAGGTTTAGATAGTTTGCACAAAGCCAAGTTGGAGTAAAACAATAATATTATAATTGATGACTGCTCATATTTCTGCTTGATGGTAATGATTCAAATAGCAAAGGAAATGCTGTATTTATTTCAGTCATTGTTAGATGAGGACAAATGGTAGCAATGTCTTCAAGGCATGGGCTGAGTCTGACAGAGAGAGCACAAAGCACTTGGAAAGGGGTAAAATTGAGAAGCAGAATAAGATCTGGATACTTGGGGCTCTTTCCTTTCCTACCAATTTCTGTCCCCTGGCACTGAACTGTCACTCATACACATCAGGTGGTCACAGAAGTGGGGATAATATCCCACCTTTACTGACCCAGTTTCCCTAACTTGACTGGGGGAGAAGGACATTCAGAAAGTGCTGATGCTTTATTGCATATACTGTATTTAAGAGTATATTAGCCTATGTATCTTCCTCTATTCCTCTTTTAATACTACTGTGAGTTATCTATCCTGTTCTATATGTCCTTGCACATGGCAGAATATATTTGATCCTTCCAGAAAGCTCTGTTTTATGAATATGGGGTATTGTACTTCTGTATCCACAATTTTAAATGGTAGGAAATGGCCTGCTTAGCAATATTGTGCCCATACTGCCAGCAAAGAAAAGGGAGTCAAGTTTTCCATAGGAAAAACCAGCATTGTAGATGTTGTTGTTGTTCAGTCGCACAGTCGATTCCGACCCTTGGCGACCCTATGGACCATTGCCCTCCAGGCACCTCTGTCTTCCACCATCCTCCTCATCCCGCCCAGCTCTGTGCCCACTGCATCTACCACACCATCCATCTATCTCAACTTTGGATGCCCCTTTCTTCTTTTGCCCTCCACCTTTCCCAGCATCAAGGCCTTCTCAAGTGAACCCTCCCTTCTCATTTCATGTCCAAAGTATTTAAGCTTCATCTTCACTATTTGACCTTCCAATGAGCATTCAGGTTTGATTTCTTCTAAGATTGACCTATTTGTTCTCTTTGCTGTCCAGGGGACTCTCAACACTCTCCTCCAACACCACATCTCAAAGGAATCTATTCTTCTACACTCAGCTTTCCGAATGGTCCAGCTCTCACACCCATACATTACCACCAGGAATACCATTGCTTTGACTATACGAATTTTTGTTTTTAAGGTGATGTCTCTATTTTTTACTATGTTCCCCAGATTTCTCATAGCTTGTCTCCCTAAAGTTAATTGTCTTTTTATTTCATGGCTGCAGTCACCATCTGCAGTGATCTTAGCTCCTAGGAAGGTAAAATCTGTCACTGCTTCTACTTCTTCCCCATCTATTTTCCAGGTACTGATAGGGCCTGTTGCCATTATTTTTGGCTTTCTTGATATTGAGTCTCAAGCCAACTTTTGCACTCTCCTCTTTCAGCCCAATCAATAGATTTTTTATGTCTTCCTCACTTCCTGCCATTAGGGTGGTATCGTCTGCATATCTCAAATTGTTGATGTTCCTCCCAGCAATTTTGATCCCATATTGTGATTCTTCCATCCCCACATTGTGCATTATGTGTTCTGTGTATAGATTGAATAAGTAGGGTGACAAAATGCAACCTTGTCTTACTCCTTTTCCTATTCCAAACCACTCTGTCATTACGTGTTCTTTCCTAACTGTTGCTTCTTGATTCATGTACAGATTTCTCATAAGACATATGAGGTGTTCTGGTATTCCCATCTCTTTAAGTACTTGCCACATTTTGTTGTGGTCCACACAGTCAAAGGCCTTGGTGTAGTCAATAAAACATAAGTAAACTTGTTTAGATGTAGAGTTCTGAAAGACAGATTTCTCCTGGGCATTTCAATGGCTTTGTGACCCAAGCAATAAACATTCACTAGAGTATATGGATGCACTGCTGTTGGAACATGCTCTTCAATGTACTTTTTCAAGTAGCAGGGAATCCTTGAATCTCTCACAGTGCAGCAAAGCACTTAATACTGTCGCAGCAGCAGCAGCATACGAATGCCACAGAGGTAGAGAGGGCTACTTTAACTTCTTCTGGTTTTGGGACTTCCCTTCCCTTCTTCCACCTAGGGGTTCTGTTTTAATTGTAAAAATAAAAGTTCTAGAAATCCAGGAATACCCTTCCTAATAACCATCCTATAATATCCACCTATATAATCATTTCAGATGCTTCAAGCATGCACTTGATATAAAAAGGGTTTGGCTTCATAGAATTGTAGGTGCCTCACCTTGCACATTGCAATGTTTATACAGTGGTACCTCGGATAAAGTCCGATTCGGATAAAGTCTGATTCGGATAAAGTCGCTGTTTTCATGCACATGTGATGCATCACACAAAGTCCAAAACTGCTAAAAATGGATGTTATCCAACGTATTTGGTATAGGAACCTCGGATAAAGTCCATTTTTGGACGTTACCCAATGCACAGCCCATTTGATTCAGATAAAGTCCAAAATTGGATAAAATCCAAACTTGTGGAATGGAGTTTGGATGTTATCCAAGGTTCTACCGTATATCCCATTTCTTGTTTTACAATTTTGAACTTACTTCAGTTCATTTTTCTCGCACTGCATATCCCAATGTGACTTGCAAACTCAGCATACATAAGTAATTGGATGTCCTTTATTCAAGTTGCTTCAATGTGTTTGTACTTCTTTGCTCTCCCCCAGTAGTTGACTGACTGTCTTCTATCCTGGGAGTCTCATATTCCCATTCTATCTCTTGTTTTATTTTTGAACTATCTTTTTTTGCCCTGCCCTGCCAGGCAGTTATTATCTGTGAGTGGGTGGTTGGGGTAGTTTTGGGTAGTGTGTGCTCACACACACACACACACACACACACACACACACACACACACACAACACCTCAATGACCAACGCACAGATAATAACTACCCGGCAAGGCAGGGGTGTCCAGTGTGTGTGTGTGAGAGAGAGAGAGAGACACAGAGATGGAGGGACATATAGGTAAAGATTACTCATTTTAGAGTTTTCAAGACACAAAACATTCAGCAATTTTTAACTCTTGCCTTCTTCTGCACTGTCCTAACAAGAGTTAGCTTGAATGTCACTGATCATGACTGTGAAAGATTCTCCATCAGTGTCGTCTTCCACTACTGATTCTGATCAATAGCTGTCTTTCAAGATTTTCTCTTTTCCCATCACTATTGGAACTGTCATTTATCATCTGTTTATATAGCTATTAAGTCTTGAAGGGGATGGATGCCTCTTAATCTGCTGTCTCAGCTTTTACCATTCTGCCTTGGATGGTCCTTTTAGGAATCTAGACTCATAATGGAGACTACGGTAGTCTCCTGACAGCATTGTTTCAGCTTCTGTAACACATTCAAACTGCTTCAACATATTGCATCCAAGGAGAGTGGGATCAATACCATGTACTGTTGTGTAATTTTGCATTGTTGTTTTGCTTGTGAAATTGTATTTTGCTTTGTATTGGTGCTATATTGTATTTCTGTACATTATGCATTGTGAACCGCTTTGGGTTGTCTGCTGGACGAGGAAAGCGGTATATAAGAATAAATTTCAATTCAATTCAATTCAATTCAATCAAGGCCAATGACAATATGTAATATGGTAAGCACTCTGGCAAATAGAAATACTCATTTCCATAACAGTAAAAAAGCATTAGGCCTGAAAGAGCTCTACATTTGTTTCAAACTGCCTAGAATCAGGGTCAAGCATAGATGTTATTGGGAATACATTATGAAAATGTATCATGCTAGACAACGAATTGATAGAAGCAGCTCTTTGTAGCATTTCTATGGAACGTAGTGTTATTTCTTTTTATTCTCATTGTCTGTACAAAATATATACAAAAAAGCCACACTGCACAGATTTCACAAGGCTTTCTTACTAATGATGTTAATTATTAATGATGTCTGTCTGGCCAGACATCTCACTACAGTAATGGAGTACAGCCAGTGACTCAACGCTGAATGTCATGCGGAGGTTAACTAACCTGATTCCCTAAAGGGGCCAATGGCTATGGGTGGGGTGATGGTCACCCTCAGTGGAGGAAATGCCACTGGAAACCATCATAAAGGGCCCAATGGCAAAATGAGCGGAGAAGGAACTCTGATTCTCAACGGTCATGGAGGCAGAAGAGGTCATGCCAGATGGACTGGCTGTGAAGGCGCACCTTGTCCATATCCTCAAGGCTGTGGTGGTCCATTGCAGTCCCAGTGTTAAATCCTGTATGTCGCGCTTCATGAGTGCCGTGGGTGATAGCTCCAAGAACATAGTGTGTGGGTCACTTCATGGCAAGATGGGATCCATCTTAAACAAATTACAGTAACACCAGTGACATTTTTCCTGCTTCAGGAAAAAATGCATTCTCGGATACGAGTTGCATTCGACGAATTATTAAAAATCACCCTTGCTTGAAAGCCAGTCGTATCCGACTCTAGGGTTCAGTGCTCATCTCTGTTTGTAGCTGAACAGCCAGCGCTGTCTGCATTTGCAGATGTTTCAATGGACATGTGGCAGGCATGCCTAGACACCGAAGTGCATGGAACACTGTTTACCTTCCCATAGAAATGGTACCTATTTATCTACTTGCTATTTCTTGCTTTCGAACTGCTAGGTTGGCAGGAACTGGGACAGAGATTCCGTCATGCAGTACTCAGGTTTTTGAACTGCTGACCTTCTGCCTCCCAGTCAGCATCTTAACCACTTGAGCCATTGCAGTCCCCTAATAAGCATAACATGAGCAGCTCTATCTGGATACCCAAAGGAATGTACTTCAGAGCTCTCGTTAGGTTTAGATAGTTTGCACAAAGCCAAGTTGGATTAAAACAAAAATCCATAATATTATAATTGATGACTGCTCATACTTCTGCATGACGGTAACAATTCAAAGAGCAAAGGAAATATATTTATTTCAGTCATTGTTAGATGAGGACAAATGGTAGCAGTGTCTTCAAGGCATGGGCTGAGTCTGACAGGGAGAACACAGAGCACTTGGAAAGGGGTAAAATTCTGAAGCAGGATAATATCTGAAGACTTGGGGCTCTTTCCTTTCCTACCAATTTTTGGCCCCTGGCATCAATCAAATTAAAACCAACATTCTCAGTCCATCTCATCAGTCTGTCCAAGAGTATTTAAAGTCAATGTTAATAAATTTGTCACCTTGACAAAAGGCAAGTGTCCTGGATACAAGAAATGAAGCTATGGACACTCAATGGGACATCAAAGACTATTCATTTCCAACAAAAAGACCCTTTAAAGAGAATGCCTTCTGCAGCTGCTTCCTAAAGGATCAAAGCAGCACATTTGAAAGCCTGTATTGAATTCTTGGGGAGGATATAAAATAGTTTTTAAAAGCCTGCCAGCTTTTTCATGTCTGTGCAATACAAACAGAAAGGATAAAGTCTCTTGCTTTTGTTTTTGCTTTAAAAAGTAATTAGGCCAAAGGTTTACTTTTCACTTGCACACACTGTAGTGCCCTTCTGGTTGGCCTACTAAAGGCATCATCTCAAACAGATTTTGGATTGTCTTGTGGCCAGTGGCAACTACATTTCTGTTTCCCACTGGCAACATTTTACATCTGGCGGTACATGTTTCACCTGATGCTATTCCTTTTTTATTATTTAAATGAAGGCTTTGGTATTTCTGTTTAGATATTTTATAACATTAATAGCAATCCTCATATGATGAATTTAACGTAAGATATTAAAACAAGAATGAGGAAATATTTTCCTGTTGTGTTGCACGTCACTGCCAGGGTATACATTCCATCTTGGAGTTGAGCCAGAAGGAGAATTAAGCAGGATAAGAGGCAAACATGGGTGGAATTGCTGATGTGATTCTTGCCTTTGTTCAGTATGGAGAGACTTTTCCATCCAGGTATGCTTCTATGGGACTATCGATATTTAAAGGTAAGGGTTTCCCGTGCTCGAAAGGCAGTTGTATCTGACTCAGTGCTCATCTCTGTTTCAAAGCAGAAGAGCCAGCGCTGTCTGCTTCCGCAGATGTTTCCATGGTCATGTGGCAGGCATGACTAGACCATATTAAAACCAACATTCTTAGTCCATGTCATCAGTCTGTCCAAGAGTATTTAAAGTCAATGCACGGAACATTGTTTACCTTTCCACCGAAGTGGTCCCTATTGATCTACAGTAGAACCTCGGATGAAGTCCAAACTCCATCCCACAAGTTTGGACTTTATCCAATTTTGGACTTTATCCAAATCAAATGGGCGATGCATCGGATAATGTCAAAAATGGACTTTATCCGAGGTTCCTATACCAAATACCTTGGATAACGTTGTTTTTTAAGCGGTTTTGGACTTTATGCGATTCATCACGTGTGCATGAAAACCGCGAATTTATCCAAATCAAACTTAATCTGAATCGGACTTTATCCGAGGTACCACTGTACTTGCAATTTCTTGCTTTTGAACTGCTAGGTTGGCAGGAGCTCACGCCATCCTGCCGTACTTGGGAATCAAACTACTGACCAGTCAGTGCCTTAGCCACTTGAGCCACTACAGTCCCATATATATATATTTAAATAGGTATTGCAAAGACAAAAATATTTTAATGTTATACACACTTATACAACCAAACAACAACAGTAAATGTGATATTAGAAAACTAGATGCTACATCTGTACACCTATGTTTTTATCCCCCTACCACCAGAGCAGGATGTGGATTCACCCTTCCTAGTACTATCCCACCCATTAGGCTTAACCAATTAGCTCATAGGGATTGTATTTCCACAACTTCTGCTTTTTACGAACCAATCAGGATAAAGTATATAATATCAATAACCCACAGCAGGGGAAGTGAGGGAGCATATCTCTGTGACATGGAAAGAGAAACAGTCCAGAGTTCTAAATGAAAAAACCTAGTAAAGGTAAAGGTTTCCCTTGCTTGAAAGCCAGTCGTATCTGACTCTAGGGTTCAGTGCTCATCTCTGTTTCAAAGCCGAAGAGCCAGTGCTGTCTGCTTCTGCAGATGTTTTCGTGGTCATGTCACAGGCATGACTAGACACCGGAGCACACGGAATGCTGTTTACCTTCCCACCGAAGTGGTCCCTTTTTATCTACTTGCAATTTCTTGCTTTCAAACTGCTAGGCTGGCAGGAACTGGGATAAAGATGGGAGCTCATTACGTCCTGCAGTACTCGGGAATCGAACTGCTGACCTCCTGCCTTCCAGTCAGCATCTTAGCCACTTGAGTCACTGCAGTCCCTAGCCACTGCATGGAAAAAGAAACAGTCCAGAGTTCTAAAAGAAAAAGCCTAAGGGATTCAATTTGTCCCATAGGCTGGAGGTTCCCCACTAATGTGTGAGGAGGAAGACTTCACCACCAGGGGACCTGTGGGTGGGCCACCTCCTCTTCCCACAAACCAAGAAGAATTCGGGACTGCCAGTTCCCCAACAAACTGGGGCAGTGCACCCAGGGCCAAGAGGGTACCTGTACAGCCCATAGATTGAGTTCCTGACACCAAGGATTCTAGAACCCCCACTGACATTCCTGGGGAGGGAATACCAATAGAAGCTCCAGATTCAGAGGAGTGACTCCAAGGAGAGGAGAGGGCCCATGGGAGCTGATAAATAAATCAGACTCTGGAGGCAGAAAAGAAGAATTTAGGAAAGACAGGAGACAGAGAACCATAGCTGTCAAGTGTCCCGTATTGGCTGGGAACCCCCCGTATTTAACCCTCTTTCCCGACGGAATCCCATAACAGTCAGACTGCAATGCCCTAATGCCACCACTGGACAGCTGCACAGGATAAGCATAGCTGTCAAGTTTCCCATTTTGTCTGGGAAATTTCCCTTATTTTCAAATCCAAAACTTGACAGCTATGCAAAGAACCAACAGGACAAATGGGAGAAACAGCCCGATCAGTTAAACAAAAAGAGGTCATTTCAGCATAACAGAACTTTAGGTCAGTTTCTGGCAAATGCATTATGCTCTGAAACTTTGCTAAATAAACAGCAAAAAAACAATATGGAAAACAGTCTATCTCTTCTTAAATACTGAAAAACTCAATATGAAGTAGGAAGCAGCAAATTTGGAGACCATTAATATATATGCATCCAGTCCAACAGGCTCTGTGTGCAGGATAGGATTTGTTAATCGATCCCATGCAAGACTGGGGTCTGCCTGTGCAGAGACGGGTAAGAAATAATTTACAGCTGGCAACCAGTAATTACTTAAGTTCTTCCATTATTCTCTCCTTCTTGCTGGCTCTTGCCTTTAAAGACCTCAACAGTTTCAGGTCAGCTACCATAGAGACAGGGGAGGTTAATGTACTAAGTAGAGAAGCATGCTCTAAAATGTCTTGGGTGGGTACATCAATCATAGATCACCTATGCTTGAAGATATGTCTCTCCCATCTCTGTGCAGACCCTAAGGTGATCATTCTAGGTTCTGAGTTGTGTCCCTCTGCATGAAGACTTGAGGTAACATAGTAATTCCATGACAGTTCCTTTTAACCATCATCCTGAGATGTGACATCTCTTGTTGTTGCTTTCCCAAACAGTTGATCGATGTTTTCAAAGTTAATCATGCCTATCAACTGTTTGGTGAGTATGGGTATTACTCAGGTATATCTACAGTATGTTGTAATTTTTCTTACATTACATTATACTCTGGTTATGTTATTAATTTATCAATTATTGCTTAGTTTTATATGTTATATGTTGACTCAATGTGTACAAGTGCCATATGCTAAATAAATAAAAATCTGGTTATTTGTATCTAAATCAAGCCACTGAGAGCAGGGGTGACCATCCTACAGCTTGCCAGCTGGATCCGGCCTACGGCACCATTTCATGTGACCCGCCAACACCCATGCCGCTACTGAAAAAGGAAGCAGATGCATTTATGACAACTGTAAAACATGCTCGTGCATTCGTAAACACACCCGTACCTGCCATAAACGCTGCCACAAATGCACCCGTGGCTGTCATGAACGCATTTATGACAGCTGTGGATGTGTTTTACGGCAGTGTTTACAGGGGGTGTGGTCCACCCCACATTTTTTATACTCATCACCAGCCTGGCCGCTGCATTCTGGACCTGTTTCAATCTCCATATCAAATACAAGGGCAGCCCCACATACAGGTAGAGAGCATTACAGTACTCAGTCCGTGGGATTACTAATGAAGGGTTGTGAGAGAACATCTGTCCAAGTAGGGCTGGAACCTTCCACCAACACTCCTTATCCACAATGTTCAACATCCAAAGCAGGGGTGCCCATACCTTTCAGACTGGGGGCCAGTCATGTGGTTCAGGGAGCTGGTCACTATGGCCCAGGGACTGGATGCAGTCCCTGATGCCAATTCATCCGGCCCACGAAGCCCTCGTCACTCCTGGAAGCAGAAGTAAAACATGCCCGTATGAGCGTGTTTTACTTCCACTTCCAGGAGTGACGAGAGCTTTGTGGGCTGGATGAATTGGCATCGGGGGCCGCATCCAGCCCCCAGGCCATAGTTTGTGCACCCCAATCCAAAGCATAAATCACATTCTAATCTAATGGTGTGTGGGGTTGACAGTGTCCACATGTTACATGTGATTTTTAAAAATATATATATTCTTTTTATGTGACCTCCAACAGGCTTGGAAATGGGTCTTGGGCCCCGTGATATTGTACATCTGTGAAAGAATAATTAGGTTGTGGAGATTTCAGCAACAGGTTGTCATTGCGAAGGTGTGTATTCAATATACACATTATCTTTTTTAGAATAAAAATGTATAATTATTTTGCTTCAATGGTAGAAATGCCTGATATTGTGTTCTGTGAAGAGTTATACATCTTGGAACAAATTTTAAATGCTCGTATATTTCAAGCTGAGTTGACCACATTATTCAATCATTGTATCTGGCTGGTTTTCCTAACTGGTTGGAGCACCCAAAAAGCTACAGGGATTATCTCAGGGTACCTCATACAGTACTTTCCTCCTTTAGTGTAAGGGACCAAAGACAATGAAACAGCCGAAGGGTTGGCTTAACACAGGTTTATTGCATGATGATCCGGAGGAACATGAGGTAATGGCGGATGGGGAGCTCAATATATACAGCTGGCTATACATTTGAATGTGGCTCGTCGACAGACTATTGGTTGCTGCCTGCGTGACATCGTAGGAGGTCACACCCTTCTTGACCAGGTGAGGAGGTCGCGGGGAATCTTCCCGCGCTGCTGAACCAGGTGACTATGATCCATGTGAGCTGGACGCTCGCTACTGCGCTCTGGTGGTCACTAGCTCGCGTCCCCTTATTAGGTTACATTGATGCAGCTGATGGTTATAATGTTGCACACAGAAAGGTTACATTGGTAACACATGGTAAAGGTACATTGTTAAAGGCACAGCTTTACAGAACACAACATCCCTCCCCCCTAGGATGAGACGAAGTCTCTCAGCCAAGATGGCTTGTTGCATGTGCGTTTGGGCCGTGAAGAGGGCTGCCCCCCCGGGGGCGTTATTGCTTCTTTGTTCCCTGGTCCCTTGTCCTGAAATGGGAGAGGGAGACTTGTTAGTGGCTTGCCGCTGTCTGGCGGCCTTAGGGGAAGGGAAAAACTCCATTGTGGGCAGACCGGGGGCCATCGGGGCTAACGAAAAACCCCTCTTCTCGCTTGGACGGGTGGGGGACCACTCCGAAACCCCCCCCCCCGGTTCTGAAAATCAAAATCTAACTTGGTAGGGGTACCCGCATTTGTGGGGACTTTCCGCGAGATATGTATGGGGTCGGGTTCCTCCTCCTCGGAAAGATCCCCTAGGATATCTACGAGGACATCCTCCTCCCCCCTTGGTGGGGGCCCGCGGTCCCCTTTCCCTCCCCCTTGGGCTGAACGGGTGGGGGAGAACCCTAACGTTGACTGACTCCCTGCGTGATCTGTGCCCTGCTCATTGGAGACCCTGCGTCGGAGCTGGTCCGCGTGCCGCCTCCACAGGAGCCCTGTGCTGGTTTCCACTCGGTACGACACGGGGCCGGTTTGCTCCACAACTACGCCCGGCACCCAGGCCGGGCCCCCGCTGGCGTAATTCCTGCAATGCACGGGGGCGCCTATACTGAAACTCTTTGTAGCCTCTAGCCCGATGTTCCTCCCTTTGTCCTCTACCCTCGTGGGGTCTAGCCTAGTGAGGATGGTGGTCAGCTTCCTGCGCATTAAAAGCTCTGCGGGGGAATATCCTGACGCCAATGGGGTCACCCTGTACCCTAGCAGAAACTGACACACTTGTAGATTCAGATCCCCTGGGCCCATGCGCCGCAACGCGTCCTTCGTGGTGCGGACGAGGCGCTCTACTTGGCTGTTGGTGGCCGGGTGAAACGGGGCGGAGGTGATATGCCGGACGGCGTTAATCTCCATGAATGCCCTAAACTCGGAGGACGTGAAACAACTAGCGTTATCGCTAATTAACGTGTCGGGTATGCCGAACGTGGAAAAGAGCCTCCGCAAATGCCTAATGGTCTGGGCCGAGGAGGTGCTCGTGACTGGGATAACCTCCAACCATTTGGAGAAAGCGTCCACTACCAGGAGGAACAGGGTGCCTCTGAACGGGCCCGCGAAATCTATGTGCACCCGGGACCACGGCCCCTTAGCCGCGTCCCATTCCCTGTGGGGAAGGCGGGCCTCCTCTGGTCTGGAGCATTGGCAACTTTCACAAGTGCCGACCATGTGCTCGATGTCGGTGTCTAGCTGGGGCCACCAGAAATAACTCCGGGCCAGCGCCTTGGATCGCACGATGCCGGGGTGGCTGACGTGCAGCAGTTTGAGCACCCGCGGCCGAAGGGAAGTGGGAATCACCACCCGCTGCCCCCACAAGAGACACCCCCTCTCTAGGGACAGTTCTAGCTTTTTCCTGAAAAATGGAGCGAACTCCTCCGCTGGGGAGGATGCGGGCCACCCTTTCTGCAGCCAGGAGCTGACTGTCGCTAACGTTTTGTCCTTCTCTGTCACTTTGGCAATGTCGGCGGGCACTACGGGGGGCGAATCCAGCACCTCTATCATGAGAACCTGATGGTCCCGCTCCCCCATGCTCACCTGGCTGGGCGTTAGGGGGAGGGGAGACCTAGATAGGGCGTCCGCATGGCTGATCTCTTTCCCGGGCCAGTAGGTCAACGCGTGCTGATACGAGTTGAGAAAAATGGCCCACCTGAGCATCCTCGGAGACAGGATCTGTGGGGTGGGCTTATCAGTGGTAAAAATGCCTAGCAAGGGCTTGTGGTCTGTTACAATGGTGAAGGGGCGGCCGTACAGAAAATCGTGAAATTTTTTTGTCCCCGCGACTATTGCTAGTGCCTCCCTGTCCGTCTGTGCGTAGTTCCTCTCTGCTTGGGACAGGGACCTGGAATAAAATGCTATCGGGGCCTCCCTTCCGTTTTCCAACACGTGGCACAGCACCGCCCCCACCCCCACTGGAGATGCATCACAGATCAGAACTACTGGGCGCTTGGGGTTGAAATGGGTCAGTATAGCGTCGGACGCCAGGAGGCTTTTTAGCTCGCTAAATGCCCTTTCTTGGTCATCGCCCCACTTCCATGCCTGGTCTTTCTTTAGCAGTTTGTGTAGCGGCTCAGCCACCGCTGCCTTTCGGGGAAGGAAGGAGTGGTAGAAGTTAAGCAGTCCTAGGAACGACTGTAACTCGGGCTTGGAGGTGGGGCGGGGGCTTTTTTAATGGCTGCCACTTTGGACATGGATGGTTTTATTCCCTCAGGAGTCACACAAAACCCTAGGAACTCAACCTCGGTTGCGAAGAAGACGCATTTATCCTTTCGCAACCTCAGCCCCGCCTTTTCGAATATTGTCAGGACCTTCCCCAACCTTTTGGCCAATTCAGCCCGACTCCCCCCCGTTATTAACACGTCATCAAAATACGGCAACACCCCCTCCAATCCCTTCAGGAGGCGTTCCACGAGTGACTGGAAAATTCCAGGCGCCGAATTCACGCCGAACTGGAGGCGCGTCACCTGGAACGCCCCCTTATGGGTGACTATGGTCTGCGCAGCAGCGGCGGCAGGGGACACCGTGAGCTGCTGGTAGGCCTGTGCTAAGTCGAGCTTAGCGAAACACTTTCCCCCGTGTAACCTGGCCAGCAGATGGCTGACTACCGGCACCGGATATGCATTCGGGCGGATCGCCTTGTTGATGGTGCACTTGTAGTCGGCGCATATGCGGACCTCCCCATTGGCCTTTAGAGCGGTTACAATTGGAGTTTCCCACTCCGCAGAATCTACAGGCACGAGGATCCCCTGGCCCACCAACTTGTCCAGTTCTGCCTCTATCTTGTCCTTGAGTGCAAACGGCACCCGGCGTGGTTTTAGGCGAATTGGGCGGACCTCCGGGTCCAGGTCGAAAGTCACTGGGGGCCCCTTGAATTTCCCCAGTCCCTTTTTGAAGACTTCGGGGTGCGCCTCGCACACCTCCTGAATTGGATCAGTCCCCACGGCGTGCATCCCAACGGCGTGCACCCCCCCAATAAACAAACCCAGGGGCTGGAACCATTGAGTCCCGAGGAGGCTGCAATTTCCTCCTTTGAGCACGACTAGGGGAAGGGACGCGGCGTGCTCCTTGAATTTGACCTGAAATTCTCCAACCCCCAACACTGGAATACTGTTCCCTTGCACGTCCCGTAGTGTGGACCTCAATGCTTTGAGCTTGGGTCGCTTATGGGGGGCAATTCCCAAAAACTCCCTCTGGGAAATGATTGAAAATGAGGACCCCGAGTCAATTTCCATCCTAATGGGGACCCCATGGACTAGTACCTCAACAAAGTAGCGGGGGTGTCTAGTAGACACGCTGAACACTGGGGCGTCGTCCTCGCTGCCGTCGGCGATGCGGCCCACGCCGTCCTGCTTCCGCGTGGCCTGGGCGCTGTCCTTGGGTTTCGTTGGGCGGTCTTGCCCCGTGGAACGGTCTGCGGAGCTCCTCCGGGTCTCGCGCTTCTTTCTGCACACCTTGGCGATGTGCCCGCGGCGGCCGCAGTTGTGGCACTCGGCCTTCCGGAAAGGGCATTTCACGCGGTCGTGGGCCGCTCCACAGCCGTCGCATCGCCGGCTCTCCTTCCGGACCCTCTGGACGTCCTCGTCGTCGCTGCTATCTGTGGATGACCTCGAAGTTCGCCGGGCCGGCTATACCGGAGCCTCTGCTTTGCTCGCCTTTGGCCTCCAGTCCTGAAGTTCTTGGACCCCGGCCTTCGTAACTTCTGCGGCCTGGGCCGCCCTGACGACCTCCTGCAACGTGGGAGGCAGCTCTTGGTTCATTAATGTGCGCTGGGTTTCGGCGTCGTTCAGGCCGCACAGCACACAGTCTCAGAGGGTGATTTTGGCATTCTCCCATTTGCACGGGCCGGCCGCCAGCCGCAGGGCCTCCACGAATGCAGCGACCGTCTCCCCGGGCGCTTGGACTCGCCTCCAAAACGCACTCCGAGCGGGAAACATCGCCGTGGCGGGCCGGACGTGCTCACGCAGCATCTGCATGAGTTCCTTGGCCTTGAATTCGCTCACCCTTCTCGGTGCAATCAGGTCCACCAAGGTCCTTTTTGTTTCTTGTCCGAGCATTCTGGTGAAGATGGCTCTTTTCTTCGCCTCTTCCGTGACTTCGGACTCGATCAGTGCGGCCTGGAAGTCCATCTCGAAGATCTCCCAGTCGCCCGGTTTCCTGATTTCGAAACCGGCGCATGTCTTGGTCCCGTGGGCTGCCATGATCCCACCTTCGTCGCCAGTTTAGTGTAAGGGACCAAAGACAATGAAACAGCCGAAGGGTTGGCTTAACACAGGTTTATTGCATGATGATCCGGAGGAACATGAGGTAATGGCGGATGGGGAGCTCAATATATACAGCTGGCTATACATTTGAATGTGGCTCGTCGACAGACTATTGGTTTCTGCCTGCGTGACGTCGTAGGAGGTCACGCCCTTCTTGACCAGGTGAGGACGTCGCGGGGAATCTTCCCGCGCTGCTGAACCAGGTGACTATGATCCATGTGAGCTGGACGCTCGCTACTGCCCTCTGGTGGTCACTAGCTCGCGTCCCCTTATTAGGTTACATTGATGCAGCTGATGGTTATAATGTTGCACACAGAAAGGTTACATTGGTAACACATGGTAAAGGTACATTGTTAAAGGCACAGCTTTACAGAACACAACACCTCCCATTAATTCTGTTGCCTAAGGCAGGGAGCTAAAATCTGCACAAGAACTCTGATTAAAAATTCAGGATGAATCATTCTGTTTTTACAATCGTGCCTGCAAAGCAGAATAATCGTTCTGTTTCCTGAAGACTGAATGTTGTTCTGAGTTGCCACTGCGCTGTAGGAAACTACCTTAAACTGAGCCAAATAATTGGTATACTGTATCTACTGTACTATTATCAACTCAGACTGGCAGTAGCTTTCCACAGTCTCAGACTGTATCCTTTTCCTAGCCCAACCTTGAGATCCCTACTATTCCCATCCAAGTACTGATCTGTTTCAACCCTGTTCAACTTTTAAAATCAGACCTGATTGGTGTTTTCCCCTTGATCTCTGTCTGACTTGTGATGAGTAAATATCAAGCAAAAATGATAAGACCAAATACATAATTACAACTAAAACTATATACAGCTCCTGTCCCACAGGAGCTGGGACAGATGACAGGAGCTCATTCTGTTGTGCAGCAAATGGGTCTCAAACTGCTAACCTGCCAGCATTCTGGTCATGAAGCCCATCGTCTTAACCACTAAGCCACCATATTTGTTGTTGTTGTTCAGTCGCACAGTTGATTCCGACTCTTTGTGACCCCATAGACCATTGCCCTCCAGGCACCTCTCTCTCTCTATCTCTATCTATATATCTTCATGTACTGTGGATGAACAGGATAAATACAGCCTAATGCTCGTTGTTTGACTTTGGCTTAGGTGGTGATACATTCTTCTGGCGTTCTGGAGCTTCGTATGAAGAAACATGGTTTCAAAATGAAAGCTGGCCAGTATATTTTCCTTCAATGCCCTGCTCTGTCCCAGCTGGAGTGGCACCCTTTCACTCTCACTTCAGCCCCTGAAGATGACTATTTTAGTGTTCACATAAGGTCGGTTGGTGACTGGACAGAAGCCCTTTTCAGTGCCTTTGGAGCTGAGGACAAAACCTTCAAGGAGCCCTGGAAGCTGCCAAGGTTCAGTAACTTATCTACTGTATCGCAAACCTGTCATTATGTTTTTGATTAACTTTCAGATTTTTGAAACTGCTTGCATATCAAAACAGAATGTAAATTATAATTATAGATGTACTAAAATGCACTGTCTTAACTGGCAAGGGAAGAACATAGCTCAGCTTTATTTTCCTTCAAAATTTAAATAGCCTTTTCTTTCAAAAAGGCTACTTAAATTATGTTCTTCAGGAAAGATTTTAATCAAATTTAATGGGAACATCACCTTGCTGAAAAATGAAGCACCTGTTTGTGGTTTTGGCCCGCTTGTCTCTGCAGTGCTCCCACACACACACCATCTTTAGCTAAATCATACAAATTATTCATAATATAAAAATGGGCTGTTTGTCCCGTTAAATCCCATTATTCAAACAGTAGGATTAAGTCACATTGAATCCAGTAGGATTTACTTTTACCTAAATATGCTTGTTATTATGCTGCATGAAGTCAAGGGTAGTTAGCTTAAAAACTGGAAAAGTTTATTTATGCAGCAATGCTTGTAAACAAGCCTAGGATGCAAGATACAAAAATAGATTATCTCTAGTTTGAAAGCATCCATTCTGCTTTTTCTCTTTTCTGTGACCTCTTTTTCTCTGTTCATTAGCATAGGGTTTTTTTTTTAGCTTTGCCTTAAACCAGCTTTATCCTTTTTTAGTGTTATAAAGGGTGTCTGTAGTTTAGCAGAATATCTGGGGGTAACAACCAGTCTTGCATTGGGATACTGGAGAGTTGATATTGGTTCTCAGTTCACAAATGCTTGTTTTTACACATCTGTTTGCAATATGATAATGCTAACACGTGTCCTGCAATGAAGCACAGAGCCACAGACCCTGCAGACCTCAGAATATTTCTGAACTGAACTTTATTCTCCAGATTTTATATTTTAAAAGTAAATATCTGCATCTGCTAATAAATCACATTAATCATAAATCAGGGGGTACATTTCATTTTAATGATGCCATTAGAGATGGAACAGTCAGTCCTGCTCCAGTTACATACTAGTCTGAAGCTGGGCGTTGAACAGCTTTCCATAGATTCAGGCATTTGTAGTAGATCTTGAAATGTATAGCTCATGAATACGGGTGCAACCAGTAGCTGAAATCCTCATCTTTAGAATAATAAGTCAACTAGAGTAATCCATTTAGGAATTTGATGAGTTAACTTCTCTATAAAATTGGATAAGTTAAATTCTTCTTCAAATTTAGTGGGGATTTGAAAAGTTATCTTCTCCATAAATTCATTTGATTCATATGGGCCTACAATTAGAGTTGGCCCATTTGATTCCAGCAACTAGAATTGAATTGAATTGAATCTTTGCTGGGTTAAAAGTTTTGGGAGTCATACTCTAAAGTACTAACTTTTCCAAGGTGTGAGACAGTCCTATTGGGATTATTATGCACATATATAGCTATAGTTAAATTGGTAGTATGAGGATTGTCCTGCTTTTCTATCCCAGTCTGCTCTCTTGGACTGGAGCATGTTTGTTTTACTTTGAAATTCTCCTTTAACTCAGATGCTTTCATATATTTACTGAATTCGATGCCAATATAATTAATCTCATCCCCTTCTTCACATTTCCCATTCCTCTTCCATAAGAGCCAGAAGTTTTCAAAAGATTAAAAACATTTCAAAATTAAATCAGTTCTTCTGTGCTTTGATAGAATAGAATCTTTTATAAACTGAGGGGGAGGGTTAAGTAAACAAAAATTAAATATGCAAATGCTGCCACTACATTTGGCCATGCAATTAAGTGATTAATCAGATTTTCCAGATCCTTAGCCATTGAAATCACATGGTTAAATAAATGCCTAGGTCTTGCACTTGTGCTGTATTGCACTGTGATAAATAAGTTCTGAACATAAAATATCAAGTCCCCTTCTTTTTGGTAGAGAAATGAATTATCATTTCAGAATATGGAGGTCCATGTATTTTTATTTTAACTTACATTATTTGTTTGCTTTAAAATTTGATTTCCCACCATTCTTATACTTACACATAGTGGCTGAATGACTGTTGGATAAATGCAATAGCAACAAAATTGAGGTCAAAACAATCTCTTATCTGATTGCAGGCTGGCTGTGGATGGACCCTTTGGAGCTGCAGCAACTGATGTCTTTCAATATCAAATCAGTGTGTGTATTGCAGCAGGAATCGGAGTCACTCCTTTTGCTTCCATTCTGAAATCAGTTTGGTATAATTCCTATAAGCAAAATACAGAACTGAGGCTAGAAAAGGTGTGTGTGTGTGTGTGTGTGTGTGTGTGTGTGTGTGTGTGTGTGTGTGTGTGTGTGTGTGTGTGTGTGTGTGTGTGTGTGTGTGTACTGAGGGGGTCATCTTATGATGTTTGTTCTTTCAATAGTTACTTGTCTGCTAGCTAAAGTCTCTACTCTATTTATTTGTGGCAAAGTCTATCTACACTTTCAGGAGTGATGGGGGTGTTGTCATACACTTGGTGGGTGAAATGACTAGTGAATGTCAGATGGAGCTAAATGTGACCCTTCCACTCTTGCAGACAAAGATTTTTCTGAATCACAGACTGGAAATTAAAATTAAGGTATTCTCTGAGCATACAGTAAAACCTTGGATAATGCTAAAACTTGGTTCCACAAGTCTTAGTGTTATCCGATTTTTAACAGATAACGTTAAAACCTCATAGAGATACATTGTAACTGACACAGGCTTTAGTGAATGTTATCTGATGCATCCCATAGGGTTTTAACGTTATGCGATGCAATTTTTTTCAGATTGCTTAACGTTATGCGATTTTAGTGTTATCTGATGCAAACATTATCCAAGGTATTACTGTATTTATTTATTTGATCAGTGCCAATAGGACTATGTTTAGAGTGGGATTATCAATGTGGACAAAATATGCTTTAGCTGCCTAGAAAGCTCAGCAGTTTAGATATCTGCCTGCAGAGCCAGAGGTTAGAAGCTCAATTCCCCACTCTTTCTCGTTGCGGAAGAGCCACTTGTGCAACCTTAGGCAAGCAGCCCCATCGGGGTCCAACCCCAAGAAAAAGGGAATGGGAAACCTCTTCTGTGTATTCTCTAACTAGAAAACTCTGGAAAGGGTCACCATAAATAGGAATCAACTTGACACCATTATTACTGTTTTTAAATATGCTTTTTTACTTCTGTTTCAAATGCCTAGAAGGTCACTTCTCCATAAGTCAATGTTATTCCCTTCCCATCCCTCCTTTATTTCATTGACCAAAATTCTGTTGCATAGCACAGTGAATTACAATAAAGTAGGTCTATTGAGTCAACGTGGGTTTAGCAAGTCAACTCCTCCAAAGATCCATTAATTCAAATGGGCCTCTTTTAACAACAATTTACTATACTAAAGTAAGGTACAACTGTAGGCTCATTGGAATCAATAGAATTTATGGAGGAGTTGATTCCCCAATCCCTGCTGACTCCATGGTCCTATTGTAGTGCAATTTACTATGTTAAGCAATAGGATTTTGACCATCATGGCATTTGTACAATCACATTTGCAAAGCTTATGTGCCAAAAATCATTTATTTAGCTATTGGAAGAACTACATCCAAAATCAAATTATTTCAGGGTTAAGTACTTAAGAAATGCAGTTCTCCAAACTGCAATGGCTTGTGCAAAGCTGTCTGGATTCCTTGTCACAATGTAGATTATATAACTAAAGTATAAGTGTGCCCCCGAACATAGTATTCAACTATAAAATTAGCTGTTTATCTCTAAGTAAGTATGTCAGGGACAGTGTTATCCTATACGTAATTACATGTGCTTAACTCTCATTGACATATGTTTGCTTCTGAGTAGACATGTATAGGATTGAACTGTCAAGCTTCCATACTACTCTTGGAGATGTCTGGGGAATTCTACTTGAATCCAGTGTGATAACTGAACGTAAATACTGTCTGATAGCTGTTATGAGTAAGAGATGTGATCCAGGAAGCATCTCATTTTAATCTCACCTCTGCAATAATTAATTAAATGATCTTAAGTAAGTCACTATTCGCTCAGCCTCAGCTCATCTGCAGTATAGGGATAAATAGAAAAGTTCAAACTTGTAGGGTTGTCATAAGAATTACTGAGATAATGGTTGTGATCTGGATTGAATTTTGAGGCATTGCTATGTAAATTATCATAGTTGTTGTATCAAATGCCTAAGCCCACCCCCAGTGTAATGGCTTGGTAGATACTTCAGTGACATTTCCTTGGTATAAAATATTCATGACATTATATTACTAGAAGTGCTTTACATCTGAAACTGGCTCTGGCCTTATATTTTATTCCTTAGAGGTAGTCTTTGTGAGATTTTTTTAAATCTATTAAAACTGTGTACGAATGAGTTGCTGGAATGAGCTTCAGAACGATGGAACTTTGCACTGTCAATGCAAGGTAAAAAATCAAATATAAATTTACACCTGAGTACAGTAGCCAATGATAAGATTAGCCACTTATCTCCAAGTAAATAATTTAAGAGCCATAGAGGACGCCCGATGAAAGCTTGCACTTTGTTGAATTGTTTTACTTTCCCTTGACAGGTTTATTTCTATTGGATTTGCCGAGATCCATCTGCCTTTGAGTGGTTTGCTGATCTCCTGTGCTTGCTGGAAGCACAAATGGCTAAGAAAAGGAAAGCCCATTTTATAAGCTATCACATATTTCTTACCAGCTGGGATGAAAGTCAGGTATAAATGAAATCTTATAGGACTGAGTTACTGAATCTTAATTTTCAGGACTGCAGCCTAAGGAACTGTAATCAAATGAATGCTTAAATCACATACAGCATGGATTCCTTAAATAAAAGAGCAGTTACATTTGTCTTTTGAAAGTGTTTGTTCCAACTATAGTGCCACAAAAACTCAGATAAACCACTTGATGAGAAGGTCTTTTGTACCTGCCAGAATCACTTTCTCTCCAGGTCACTTCTTTTTCCTCCTTCCTCTCCTCCCCTCCCTATAGTAAACATCACCTGCAAAAGAAAAAAGCTGTTTTACAACAGCTCCCGTTAGAATTAACAAGCATCTTTTACATCTCAAGAAAGCTCTGCTTTTAATGACATGCCAACTGTATCATCTACTTTAGTGCTTACACTGGCTCGGCTCAGCTTGCTACTAGTTCAGTCTAGTACAGTGGTTCCTAACATGGAGTCCACGCCCCACAGAGGAACTTCAATTTCCAGAAGCCCAAGTGAGTACATTGGCTGATCAGTGATTTGGGGAATTGACTTAGGCTTCTGGGAATCGAAGTCCAAAAACCAAAGGTTGGTAAACACTGCTCTAGTGGGAATTTTGCTATCACTAAATTTCTTCTTGGGACTACAGTGGCTCAAGTGGCTAAGATGCTGACTGGAAGGCAGAAGGTCAGCAGTTCGATTTCCGAGTACTGCAGAATTGAATGAGCTCCCGTCTTTGTCCCAGCTCCTGCCAACCTAGCAGTTCAAAAGCAAGAAATTGCAAGTAGAATCAACAATGATTAATGCTACTTCAGCTGACAATTTAAACAGATTTTCTGCTGTATTGGTATACTGATAAAATATTGCAGTTCTATGTGTTCATATTTTTAAAGGGTTTTTGATAAACAGTTACATGTAATGGAAGCAGGAAATACATGCACGCACAAAAGACAGTAGGTTTAAATGAAATGATTGTACCATTTGTACTCATACGGTGTTAAAAACATTGCAACCCTAGAGGGTAGTGAAACAAGTGTTATATACAATGGGAGTGTGAAATAGAGGCACAGCAAAAAAAAAAGTTGGTAGGTCCAGCTCTTGAAAGATCTTGATTTTAAGTGAAGTGATTGTTGTCATTAAAGTTTTTCACTACTGACAATTGCTAACTCACTTCAAAATGATGCTGTTTTGTTGTTAATGATAATGATTGCTTGCCTATTAGATCCTTGTCCCACCAAAACAGTGACAGGTAGTTGGGTCAGAGCAATAGTCAATGAAACCTTGCAGGAGGGGGTGTTTCTTGCGCCATTGAAACATGCTTTGGTGCATCCCCCCCTGAAAAAGTCATCGCTTGACCCTACAGTACTAGCCAACTATTGGCCTGTATCCAACCTTTCCTTTTTGGGGAAGGTTCTGGAAAAGGCAGTGGTGTGACAGTTACAGGGGGTTCTGGATAAAGTGGATTATCTGGACCCCTTTCAGACAGGATTCAGGCCCAGATATGGTACCGAGACTGCATTGGTTGCACTGTTGGATGATCTCTGGTGGGAGTGGGACAAGGTCATCTATCCATCCTTGCTCTTCTTGACCTCTCAGTGGCCTTCAATACCATTGACCACAGTATCCTTCTGGGACAGCCCCAAGGTTTGGGGATTCAGGGCACTGTGTGGTCCTGGTTTATCTCATTTCTTAGGGGCCATATCGAGTCGGCGTGCTTGGAGGATGAGAGGCTTCTCCAATATGAGGTGCCTCAGGGCTCAGGGCTCTCACCTGTCCTATTTAACATTTACATGAAGCTGCTGGGGGAGATCATCCGTTCCCATGAGGTGAGGTACAATCAGTATGCTGATGATACTCAGCTGTACATCAGGGCCATGGTGATCCTAGCATTGCAGTCGGAGTCCTATCCAGGTGTCTGGAGGCTGTTGGGGGACAACAGGCTACAACTGAATCCTGGAAAGACTGAGTGGCTATGGGTCAGGGGCCCTGCGTTATCTCGGGAGCTACCATCTTTGGTTTTGGATGGGGCTATCTTGCCCCAAACAGACCCAGTGCATAATCTGAGGGTCCTCCTGGACTCACGACTCCTGCTCGATGAGCAGGTAGCAGTCATGGCCAGGAGGGCTTTTGCATAACTTCGTGTTATACGCCAGTTAGGACTGCTCCTAGATCGGGACTACTTGCTCATGATCATGCATGCTCTGGTCACCTCCAGACAGGATTATTGTAACAAGCTCTACATGGGACTGCCCTTGATGACCATTCAGAGGATTCGATTGGTCCAGAATGTGGCTGCTCAGGTGATTATGGGATGTGGGCATTATGCCTCTGCCTCACCACTGCTTTGGAAGCTGCACTGGTTACCGGTATGCCTCCGGGTGCAATTCAAGGTCCTGGTAATGACCTTTAAAGCCCTACATGGTAGTGGGCCAGGATACCTAACAAACTGCATCACCCCAAGAACATCTGTCTGTCCCACCAGAGTGGACCGGAGAGGCTCTCTTATTGTGCTATCTGCCAGAGAGGCTCGTCTCTTTAGCACCAGAAGGAGGGCCTTCTCTGTGTCTTCTCCGGCCCTATGGAACCTCTTGCCAATCGAGTTTTGACTCCAGACGGAGTTGCTGTCCTTCAGAAAAGAGCAAAAAACCTGGCTGGCAAAGCAGGTGTGGGGCACTGGCAATGTAGTGACTCCCGCATGCTGGCTGATATAAGATTGTGCCCTTTCTCTTTTAGCTAATGGGGTAATTTTTGTAAATTTTAATGATTTTTATGGGTTTTTAAGCTATTGGATTATGATGTTGATTTTAATTGTTTGTGAGCTGCCCAGAGTTGTTCAAGTTGGGCAGCAATATAAATCAAAATAAATAAATAAATAAATGATAATGATGGAAGGAGAAACTGTTTTGATTGGCAATACACAGACACTCATTTTTAAAAAATAATAATCAAAGTGATGTATCCCATCAATGATGATCTCGAACATATATATTAAAATATCACTTCCCCCTGACTGTTTGGAAATGATCAGGGGAAGTGTTCAGTTTTGGATATTGAGCTGCTTCAGCATACCAGAGGTTAACCCTAGAAACAGCTTTGATAGCTGCAAGGTGTTGGGAACAGCATATATTAGAGCACACAAAGCAGAATCTCCTGATGGTTCTCAAAAGGCATGCATTGAGTATATGTGCTGGGACAGCTCTGGTGTCCAACAAGTGTAGATGGCATAAAAAATATGGACCAGCCCATTGCTAGATCATTCCAGAGAGCATGATCTCCTGGATGACTCCTGTCTGCTCTCAGTCCCTTTTCCCTGTCACTGTGCTGCTTCTCAATGGAAAGGATGTTAGTTTTTAAAGAAATTATTCGTAAATTAATGATGAAGACTCTTGTGGTCTTAAAATTGTTGCAGCACCTCATCTAGATCCTAAAACCTAACTCAATGAGATTGAGGAGTTTGATAAGTGTTCTTCGTGTCCTTAGTAATAACGCTGGCAGAAATTGGCCTTGCCATCCAGCACTGCTCCTCAAGGGCCCTCTAAAGGGTTCAAGAGCCTCCTGGATGGCATGGAACATTGTTCAAGTGATGGAAGAAGAGGAGGAGGAGGAAATCTTTGAAAATTTTCCATTTTCCTCATGTCCCAATGCCAAGACCATACCAGGAGTATTAGGATGTTGCCATGGAGAAGTGGGATCAGAGAAGTCAGTTCTAGTTACAGGTAAAGGTTGCCCTTGCTCAAAAGCCAGTCGTATCCGACTCTAGGGTTCAGTGCTCATCTCTGTTTACAGCCAAAGGGACAGCGCTGTCTGCATCTGCAGACATTTCTGTGGACATGTGGCAAGCATGCCTCAACACCAGGGTGCACAAAACACTGTTTACCTTCCCAGTGAAGTGGTCCCTATTTATCTACCTGCAATTTTCTTGCTTTCAAACTGCTAGGTTAGCAGGAACTGGGACAGAGATGGGAACTCACTCCATCATACAGTACCCAGGAAATGAATTCTGACCTTCCAGTCAGCAAGTTCAGCACCTTAACCACGTGAGACACTGCAGTCCCTACAAAGTCAGTTCTACCACAGTGTTAGAAATATGTTAATATAACATCTTCATTTCCCTTCATTAATCTTCATTGCTCTTTATATGGAAAAATTACAATCTTTCTACTGATTCAAATGAAATGCTAGATCAGAACTTGTTGATTCCAAAATAATGACCCTTTTCTTCACTGTAACATAGGCTACACACATTGCATTACATTATGATGAAAAGGTAGATGTGATTACTGGCTTGAGAGAGAAAACCTTTTATGGAAGACCAAACTGGGATGTTGAATTCAAACACATTGCGGAAAATCATCCAAGGTAAGTCAAATGAGCAAGTAACATCATTATGGTCAGTCTTCCCCGCCACACAAGGAGGTTGTATCATTTTACTTGTGACCCTTTTAAAAATAATTTAAGTTGGGTTTTTATGCTGAAAGCATCTTTATATGTAATAAAGTTTTAAATGAAGAAATCTTACATAGACGATGCCAATCAAATCTAATTTTTGGACAAGAAAATCTAATATTTAGAAGCATTTCAATATCTTGGCATTTGTCCAGCTATAATTGAAAGACACAATCCAATTATTGTTCAGCACAAAGCACACAGTAACATTAATTTCCCTTGAAAATGGTTATTAAAGAGATAAACAGTGAGGCCTTTTTCTTGTGATGTCAAGGATGTGTTTGTTCTCCAACGGTAATTGGCTGTGGATGTAAAGACAATGCTCTTATGTTATTAGTTCATCTCAGCTTGCAAGGTCAAAGTTGAACTCCAGAGTTTTTGCTAGGAAAAAGCTTGGAAAAGCTTCTTTGTTCCCCCAAACCTCTGAAGCAATCATTAGAATTTATTTATTTATTTATTTCTAAATCAGCCACAACCAAAAGGGCAAAACTTTGTGATTTCTTGACAGTGCCTACTATTTATCTATCCATTGATGAAAAATAAATGCCAGAGGGAGAAAATATCCTAATTCAAAGATGCTTCAGCTATAAGAGTGAGTGGGTTAATAATAAGCAGAAGCAGAAAGAAACATGAATATGAGATATCAGATTACCACATACCTGTCAAGTATCCTGGATTGGCCGTGATTATCCGTATTTCCGCGCCGCTTCAGCCACTCGCTGGCCGCCAGCATCCCGTAATTTGACCGGCAGGGGGAAGTAGTTACTGTGTATGCCCTTCTGCACAGAACCCTTCTGCGCATGCATAGAACCCTTCTGCATAGAAGCCTTCTGCGCATGCACAAAACAGTTCTACGCATGCACAGAAGGCTTCTGTGCAGAACGGTTCTATGCATACACAGAACGGTTCGGTGCAGAAGGCTTCTGGGCAAGTCCCGTATTTTCCAGAGCTGTGCTTGACAGGTATGGATTACCATGTGGGCTCTTTCTGATGTTATTAAAGAAATGCTTTTTTCAACATCAGAGTTGTGAGATTTCTTTCCCAAGAATAACCAGAATGTACTAGTCCATTTATTTATTCAACTGGTAATAATAATATTTATATATTTTTCATTCAGGATAACATCTTCTCAAATGTTGCTTGACTAGTAGCTATGTTAGTCTGTGTTTGAGGCATATGAGAGAATAGACAAAACAAAACAAAAATACTGTAGCACTTTTAAGACTAACTGTTATATTTCAATGTGAGCTTTTATGGATCAAGTGCACTTCATCAGACATGGGAATGAAAATAGGAGGATTTACAGCTAATCTGAATAATAATCAGAGATCATCTGCCATTACCAATTGTATGAAGCCACGTTGATTTGTATGCTTATCTGTTATGCTAACCAATCACTCTGTACCTCTGTACCTGATGTATATAAATTGATGGAAATTGTGTAAAAATGAAATGCATCTGATTTTTAAAAAGTTTTCTTACAGAATTGTATGTATCTTATTATTTTTTACAGTGACAGTGTTGGTGTTTTCTTTTGTGGACCTGAAACTATTTCTCAAAACCTTCAAAAAATGTGCAAACGGTATTCATCTGCTGATCCAAGAGGTGTTCAATTTTGCTACAACAAAGAAAGTTTCTAGACTTACTTTTGAAAATGGTAACTGAGAGCTTGGAGTATTTCACTCGCTTTTACATATCTTGATTTTTTGGTGGAATTGTACTATTTCGAAGCAAAATATTTAGTATATAATAATCAGTAAAGGAAATTATGTCTTTACCATGATATTTTAATTTGGCATTCTTCTGAGATATTTTTATTTGCTTCAGCAGTCCAGTGAAGCCTGAATGATTCCACTTCCATTCACCCCCTGGGTAAACTCACAAATATATTTGAGCACTGATGTTGTAGATTATATGAAAACTATGCTTTTACACTCATCCTGTTTTCCTTAGCATTGTAATGTGGCAGCTTTGTTATGTTTGATTTCTTTTGGACAGGAACTAGTGGCATTATATATTTCCTTACAAATGTACATGCTGAGGAACTATGGTCACTAGTATGCTGTTAGATGTAACAGGATAGCATTAGAATAATTCCTTTTGCATTAAAGAGGAAGGATACAACTCATCTTTTAGAAATTACACTTTGAAAGTAGGTGTCATAGTCCAGGGTGTGGGCAGCTGGTAGGCAACATAAGCACCAGCAACCAGGCAATAGGCCAAACAGTAAGCATATTGCAATCCAGAGTCCAAGTTCAAAATCAAATCCAAGGTAAACAGGGATACAGGGTTGGACCAGACAACAGGGCATAGTCTAAGCAAGATGGAAATCCGGTGACTGAGAGAGCAGGTAACACAGAGTGCCTTCAGGGGTTGGAGCAGGGGTTTAAGGAGTAAGGATCTAGATGAGGGACAACAACAGCACAGGAACAGGAAACAGGGCAAGAGATCTTCAGGAGCAAGAACCAGAAGCAAAGCAAGAGATCTTTGAAGGCAAGGACCAGGAATGAGACAAGAGATTCTTAGAAACAAGAACCAACAATAATTCAGGAGCCAAGCAGCAGCAAGTCCGGTGAGCTTCATTACTGAAGTGGCTCTAGGAGGAAGATGGTTCTTATATAGCTCAGCCTCCAAGGCATCTAGGTAGAGTTTATAATGGTCCAGAACCTTTCCTTGGGTTCTCAGATGGAGCATAACAACAGCAGCAGAATAATAGTCTAACCCTGCAAGCACCATCATCAAGCTATCTCTAGGGAACACGTCCATCTCACCTAATTAGTGAAGTTACTACTCTAGAAAACTTAGGTTGCCCTTGCTCGAAAGCCAGTCATATCCAACTCTAGGGCTCAGTGCTCATCTTTGTTTACAGCCAAAGAGCCAGCGCTGTCTGCATCTGCAGATGTTTCCTTGGACATGTGGCAGGCATGCCTCAACACCAGAGTGCACAGAATGCTGTTTACCTTCCCACCAAAGTGGTCCCTATTTATATACTGTACTTGCAATTTCTTGCTTTCGAACTGCTGACCTTCCAGTCTTCAGGTTCAGCGTCTTAACCACTTGAGCCACTGCAGTCTCTCTATAAGGCTTACAACATGATTAAAATAAAAATATAACAGACAAACACAATAAAAATCAAAATAACATACTCTTCAAAAGGAACAAATCACAACAGATAAGCAGTAAAATAAAAATATAACCTATGGTGCCCTTTCAGTAATCTAGACAGCCCCGCCATAAAGGTTATAACTTGGATATTTCTTTACCCTGAAAAAAGCTTGTTGGAATAGGAATGCTTTCAATGATTTACAGAAAGCCAGCAAAATGGAGTGGCTCGGATTTCAGTAGGTAACTGTTGTGTATTGAAGCACTATTGCAAGTTGTGCAAGTAGCACCTTGCAAGGAAGAAAATGGCAGTTTCCCGCCATCCAAATTAAAAGCCGAAAAAGGGCACGAAACCCCCATCCCAGGGCACGCTCATTATGCTAATCCAAACCGTGTGATTGGTTACAGTTTTGGATCCTGTTCTCCATTGGTTAATTACATATATACCCTGTTATGATTGGTTAGTTATGGTTATCTGGTGGGTAGCTACTATGTATCAAGGAACCATCGCCGGGGAAACACTATATAAGCGCCACAAGTAAACAAGGGTGGGGCTGGGCCGGATCTATACTACCCATTCCACACAGGTAACCAGCAACGTGCTAAGCTTGGGTCTCCTCCACTATGCTACCGCTCCAGGGGTAGCTAGTCCTTGCCTCCTACACAGCAGATTCCGGGGGGGGGGGGGGGGCTGATTTCATGGCATTGTATAGTCATCTCTGTGTCCGGAACACCTTGTAAGCTTAACCTGAAAAGACTGTTGGAAAAAAAAAGACTTGTTGCTGTTCTGTTCGGGACATAACAGTAACTCATTTCAGAGCCAAAGATGCACTAGCAAAATGGTTTTGCCTGTGAGAACATAACTGGACCCACAGAGAATAGCATGTGCCAAGTCTTGGATTTGGACATATATTCTTCACCACCCTTTTCCCTCTTCTACTTCATTCATTGCCCTGTTTCCCAGATTCCAGCTAATGTTCTTACTTCCTCCCATACTATTGGCTAACTATATATATCTATATTGCCCTTGGCTGTTGTAAGCCACCCAGAGTAGTATCTTAACACTAATTGGGGTGGGATACACATCAAAGAAAGAAAGAATATAAGATTCATGAGTAAGTGTCTGCTTCTGAAAAAAAATGGGGATCTATGAAAAAGCCAAAGTATTAATATGCTGTGGTAGTTTTGTTCTATGTAAACAAAAGAAAAATAATGCAGTTGCACTGAGGTATAAAGTACAGATCAAAGGGAACAGAAATTGTGTTTACTCAACTAAACAATAAAATCTGAAGTACAAAACATCCCATATGTGTCACCAGATGAACAAGACAAATGACAGGATTAGATATACACATATACATGTACATGGAGGAGGGGTGATAGAAAAGAGTGTACAGAACCAGAAAAACCAACATAAGGATATTTTGGGGGGAGGGGGATGCCCCGGTTGCTAAATATATGGTTTATAGTTTTCTGCAGAAACAGAATTTAAGACTTGCCAGCAAAGTTGTAGGCATCGTTTTATTGAGTTTAAGGTTGTGCATCTTTTTTTAACCAAACAATTTTTCTCTGTGTGAAGTGATTAGTGAGGGGCATAGACTGGAGCCATGAGGGAAGTGATGAATGAACTTAGGCCACTTTCCTCCCCTTTCCTTCTTGTTTGTACTGAGCCTTGGAGACAGCTGACACATTTGAACAATACATTGAAAGAAAGAGAGAAAGATCAAGCTTGTGAGAAATAAAGAGAAATGCTCTGTAGAACTTAATTTCTGGTGTTGCTCTGTGAAAGAAAGAGGTGGTAATTTCCAGCAGATTCAGAATGATTGGGTTTTTAACATTGTTTTATGGACCGACATGGAAAGCTGCAAACACTAAGGCCCTCAACTGCTGTATCCACCCCCACCCCCTTCTCACTTGACAACCTGCACTTAGCTAACCTCCCGCAACACCGTGCAATGCTTTGCTTCCAGCTTGACATGAAATCTCTTCACTGGTTTGATTTATTCTCACTTTTGCAAACCACTTCAGAAGATGTATTTGGAGCCCTTTCCACAGTTCACCTAGTAGTAGAACTGTTATCCCTCCAAGAGGTAAATTCCATCAGTATTTGGGTGAATGCCCCAGAATGGCGAAGGTGAAGGAGAATGGAAAGGCTTGTTAGACTAGAATGGAATTATATTTACATTTAATGTGGGCCACTTTATAATGAATGCAATTGAAATCAAAGTGGTTAATATGAGGAAGCTATGTAAAGCTCTGCTTAGAGGTACAACTTTACATTGACCACACTAGAAGGAATGTACATGAAAAGATGATATTATTGTATGTACAGACCAGAAACGAGCAAAAATGATATCTAGTGAGAAATAATTTTGCTTTGTGGGTATGTCAGGTTTTTTCCATCATGGCTATGGAATAAGAGCATGGTAAATTAAACATAGAACAGCACATCCTATTTCATTCATGTCATTTATCTAAAAAGACAGCAGGATTACATCATCTAAGTGGAGTAATTCTAGGATTCTGCTTGCTTGCAATTGTGTTGCCTCCCCCCCCCCCCCCAACAGAAGCAAAGGCTATACAGTACTTGGAAGACGGAAAAGGTTATTGCTATCTAGCTCTGTCAACTTGATAGTTTACTGAAGTGTTCTTGTTTCGTCCTGTTTTTCCAAATTCCTAAAATCTCTCATTCATTCATTCATTTAGGAATCTCTTCCTCCTGTCATCTATTCTATTCTATTCATTTGCAATATTTATCTACTGCCAGTTTACGTACTGCATATCACTAATCCAGACTGTCTACAAAAGAACACTAAATATAATTAAGTACATCACATTTTTTTAAACATTAACACATTACTAAAATAATAAATTCAGCAAAATAGCAAATCAACATTTTTTTAAATCTCCCTTTAAAAAAATAATTCTAATCTAGTAGCTAATCTTTCTTCTACCCTAAAGTATGTCATGTTGTTCAGAACTAGATTATCCAGATCAACTCCCCCTGACTCTGGGTTTCAAGAGCACCATAAGCCTTTAAAGAACATTTTCTTCACAAAAAACAAGCAGAGTTTGGAATAACAATGTTTAAATATACTACATAACTAGCATCAGATAAGATGCTGCTGTTTCTGATAAATATTGTGATAGACAGTCGGCATCATGTTTGCTAAATAGTTATATCTGCCTCTTAGAAACTAGTTTCTCCAGACTATTTAGTAGATTACATCTCTTTGACGGTAGTTGAAGCTTTCAGGTCTTTTACTGGCTCATATTTCTTTTTAAAAAACTAACATGTCTAGAGAATGGATAATAATACATGACTATACTTTGTGGCTGACAAAGAATGTTCTAATTTCCATCAACCCAATGCCTCAACAAAATAGGGCTCATAATGCTGGGTTATTTTATATAGCTGCCCCAATCCATACTCTCAGCTACAATCATTCCACTGCAACATGGGCATATTTATGATGGATTTTATCTGCACTGGCATTAAAGAGCTACTTTTTAAAATGGGGGCAGGGTTGCATTCTTTTGTATGAAAAAGATGTAACATAGAAAGATTGTCAATGACTAGCTTTGCTGCTATATATATATTGTTTTCTGTGGGACAGCAATCATATTTTCAAAAGGAAGACAGAAAGAGAAAAGAAAGGGGGAAAGGCTTAATACTGAGCCACAAAAGTCCTCCTTCGGATAACAGGTATATTATTCTAACCTTCTTTTTGTCTAATTGAGTATCACTACTGTTCTAACAGTCAGTACCTGGTACATTGATTGGCTAGAAACACTGAAAGATAAGAACAGAACAGCCTAGTTTTTCACTAAAGAAAACAAAGGACAAAATAATTCCATACCTGTAGCTCAGTTTCTACAATTCTGGGTTTATAGATCACCCAGGAAGGGCAAATGACATGCCTGAGAACTCTTGTGATGCTGCCTTAGGTAAAGGTAAAGGTCACCCTTGCTCGAAAGCCAGTCATATCTGACTCTAGGGTTCAATGCTCATCTCTGTTTATAGCCGAAAAGCCAGCGCTGTCTGCATTTGCAGATGTTTTCATGGACATGTGGCAGGCATACCTAGACACCGAAGTGCATGGAATGCTGTTTACCTTCCAACCGAAATGGTCCCTATTTATCTACTTGCAATTTCTTGCTTTTGAACTGCTAGGTTGGCAGGAGCTGGGACAGAGACAGGTGCTCATTCCATCCTGCAGTACTCAGGTTTTGAACAGCTGACCTTCTGCCTCCCAGTCAGTGCCTTAACCACTTGAGCCACTGCAGTTCCTTACTCTTGCTGCAATCTGAAAGAAATAGAACAGGTAGATGCTTTCAGGACACTGATTGACAGGCACAAACAGATGTTCTCTTTGGTACCTGCTTGTCTGGGTACTAAAGTCATCTTTAGAAGAGGTGATGGGGGAGGCCACCCTTAAACCTTTTGGAACCTAACATGATTTATGAATGTGGAGCAATTTTGCCCAATTTTTGCTTGATTAATTTTTGATAGTGATAATTGAATTTAGCTTATCATCCAAAATAAAAGAAAAAGCTTCACGTGTACAATCTCTAAAACCCTAAAATGAATTGCAAATGCAAAATACTGTAATATACTCATGATATGGACTCACCCTCCCTGTGCCCTTTTCTCTTGCACAAACATTGAAATTATACTACAGTACCTAAAACAAGAATTGCCCTATGATCGTTACAGTGAACTACAGTCATTGACAGTATTCTATCCAAATATTAAATAGAATTTCAATTGGACTTTTAAAGGGGGGATGTGTGGGACTAGTGTCCCTTGTAACTTCTCAACTTCATATGTAGATAGAGCACCTAACTTGAATCAAAACCCCTGTAGAAGGTCCAGTGCCAAAGTAATCATCAGAATATACCTTGCTTTTGAAGAGTGAACTAGGACAGAACTAATGGTTGCAATCCTACAACCAGTTCTTCTGAACATACATATGTAGGATTCTGCTGGCATAAATTATTATTGCTATCTTCATCTGCAAATGATGGACAATATCTGAGAGTTTCTGGACCAGAAGACAGATGATAACACATAAGGTGACTAGCAGGTATGAGCCAGCCTGACTGTGCTTTAATGTATAAAAACTGTAAACTCAGTGTTGCAAGATTAATGACTTTTCAATGGGATATGAAAGTAAATGAGCAGAGAAGTAAAACATCTCCCATCCCAATTTTACAGCCATACTTCACTATGTTCATTTATTCTAATGGCCACTGAAATAAATGAAATGCATGAAGAAGATTAATTTAGTTCTGGACCTTCTACTAAAAGCAGATACATTTGTGGGGGGGGGGGGAATCTTTGTCAATTGAAAGAAGTACAGTACTATCAATTATAGCTCAAACTGATTATTCAAAGAAAGGTCATCCCTGGGGTTAGGCTCATGTGTATATTGTATTTCTGTACGTTATGCATTGTGAACCGCTTTGGGTTGTCTGCTGGACGAGGAAAGCGGTATATAAGAATAAATTTCAATTCAATTCAATTCAATTCCTCCCACATCAGATTTTTTAAAGAGATACAGGCCTGGACAATCATACTTGTAAATTTAGCCTTTGTTTATCTTTCCACTGACCATGTTACAAAACAAATCAGTCTGGAATACAAAATACACTGATTAGGGAAAGCACATATCCTTCATCACTTGAGGAAGCACTGATTCTAAATATTATCAAAGTGTCTCATCTAGTTTAATTTTTTAGAAGGTTAGTTATATCTGACATGATACATGAACTAGATAATTGGTGTTCTTACACTGTAAGGGCTTATAGTGCCATTGAGATTATCCCATATCATCACAATGACAATAAATATACTATAGTCCAGGAGTTCTCAACCGTTTAAAGCCGGGGGCTGGGTCACACTCCCTCAGACAGCTTCAGGGGCCAAATGGCCATTTTGCCCTTCCTCCATCACATGGCACTTCCTGGTGTGGTGAAGGCAATGCAGGCCACATAAAATGGTGCCATGGGCTGCTGGTTGATAATCCCTGCTATTGTCTCTCTGTCAGCCCAAACCCTCTCCTATCCTTTAAAATCTGTTCAGTCATATTACAGGTGATTAACTCCAGTATCTCTTATATACATGAGCATTGAGGGAGAAACAGTAGGTTCAGCAAAGTATTAGAAATGATTTAATATTTCCAGGGAGAGACACATAAATGACTTTCTCATGCACCTTTCTACCTTGTTAACTTTTTGGTTCAGCTCTTGGGGACACTCAAATGCACACATTTCTTCACCATCCAAGCAATGAAACATTAAAAATTGAGGCCACTGCCTCCCTAGATTCATTTACATGTCAGCAGCCTCGTTGGGCTTAATAGCAATGTCTGTGCATGTAGGTTCTAGCTTGCAGCACGAGTATCTTAACATTAATTCAAAGAAAAAATAACAGGCTAAAGGGGAAAAAGGGGTGGCTTGGTCTTCTTTCATATATTTCAGAACAAATTTTAATTTACCCTGCAGCTCCTCAACCTCAGCTCTGGAGGGATTTTCCAGAACAGTTTATGAGTGTGGATTGGGAGAAGAGGGAGCATTATTTCATGAGTTTCACTAAACAACATTGGACATTCCCCAACTTATAGGTACAGTATGTGGTTTCCACATTTCTTAAAACAGTACAGTGGTACCTCGGGTTATGAACGCCTCAAGTAACATAGTTTTCAGGTTACAAAAGGAAATCCATAGACTCGTTACAAATTTAAATTCATAACTATCGCGGTTTCCCATAAGAATGCATTGAAAATCAATTAATCCATTCTCAGAAAAAAGGTGTTCAATGCATTCCTAAGGGATACCACATTTTGAGTTACGGATTTTTCATAATATGAAACATCCCGAGGAATGCATTAAATTCATAATTTGAGGTACCACAGTAGCGCTAAATACTGGACAGTAGTTCTAAATACTTATAGTCTAGCCAGGTTATCCTGCTTTGGTAATAGAGTAAATCAGGCAGCAGGTAATTAACCTGGCTTTGGGTGGCAAAGTCTACAGGGGAAGGTGATGGTCCCCAAATGGATTAAATCCAACTTGAATCAATCTTGATGGAGGGCAGCAGCTTCATCATTACTTGCCTGTGGCTAAAGAGGACTTTGTATGCCAAAAGGGCTTAGGAACAAAAAGTGACTCATGGAACTGGATTAGTGGTATGGGTGTTACGCTGTGATGTGTAAAACAAGTGGAAGGCCACTGCATTATCTTGTTCGCAGGACAATCTTCATGGCTAATCGCTATTATAGCCAATATTCAGAATCGGATACGACACTTGAAGAAGAAGAAGAAGAAATAATACTGGAATTAAAAGGTGTAGATTTCTGACACCACAATATAATATGGTCTACAATTGCTGTAGATGTTGTAGATTTCTTTCACTGCATTGAGTGTAGCCTAAGGAAATAGACATTTATACAAACATGGGGAAGAAACAGCATTGGAAATGGAGAAGATCTTTCATAATTGATCATTAAGGTTTGTTAAATATATTTAATATCTTAATGGCAGTTGTTAAAATTCATAGAGTTGACCCCTTCTAGTGTTTATTTTATTTTTTCCAATACATTTATATACCACTTCATTGGAGAACAAAAATTCTGGGCAGTTTGTTGTTGTTGTTCAGTCGCACAGTCGACTCCGACCCTTTGCGACCCCATGGACCATTTTCCTCCAGGCGCCTCTGTCCTCTACCATCCCCCTCAGCCCTCCCAGCTCTGTGCCCATTGTGTCTATAATACCATCTAGCCATCTCATCCTTGGCCTCCCCCTTCTTCTTTTGCCCTCCACCTTTCCCAACATCAATGCCTTCTCAAGTGAATCCTCCCTTCTCATTTGATGTCCAAAGTATTTTAGCTTCATCTTTACTATTTGACCTTCCAATGAGCAGTCAGGGTTAATTTCTTCTAAGATTGACCTATTTGTTCTCCTCGCTGTCCAGGGGACTCTCAAAACCCTCCTCCAACACCACATTTCAAAGGCATCTATTCTTCTGCGTTCAGCCTTCCTAATTGTCCAGCTCTCACATCCATACATTACTACTGGGAAAACCATTGCTTTGACTATTCTAATTTTTGTTTGCAATGTAATGTCTCTGCTTTTCACTATGTTCCCCAGGTTTCTCATCGCTTGTCTCCCAAGAATCAGTCGCCTTTTTATTTCATGGCTGCAATCCCCATCTGCAGCGATCTTTGATCCTAAGAAAGTAAAATCTGTCACTGCTTCTACTTCTTCCCCGTCTATTTTCCAGGAACTGATGGGGCCTGTTGCCATTATCTTGGTTTTCTTGATATTGAGTCTCAAGCCAGCTTTTGCACTCTCCTCCTTCAGCCCAATCAAGAGATTCTTTAGGTCTTCCTCACTTTCTGCCATTAGGGTGGTATCGTCTGCATATCTCAGATTATTGATGTTTCTCCCAGCGATTTTAATCCCATATTGTGATTCCTCCATCCCTGCACTGCGCATTATGTGCTCTGTGTATAGGTTGAATAAGCATGGTGACAAAATGCAGCCTTGTCTTACTCCTTTTCCTATTCCAAACCACTCTGTCATTCCCTGTTCTGTCCTAACTGTTGCTTCTTGGTTCATGTACAGATTTCTCAGGAGGCATATGAGGTGCTCTGGTATTCCCATCTCTTTAAT
The DNA here is from genome assembly GCA_035047305.1 of Bradypodion pumilum. Taxonomy (NCBI): domain Eukaryota; kingdom Metazoa; phylum Chordata; class Lepidosauria; order Squamata; family Chamaeleonidae; genus Bradypodion; species Bradypodion pumilum. The sequence continues at coordinate 100,324,686 of JAWDJD010000001.1, forward strand.
TACTTGCTACATCTTGTTGTGGTCCACACAGTCAAATGCCTTAGTGTAGTCAATAAAACAAAAGTAAACTTGTTTCTGGTATTCCTTTGTTTTCTCCATGATCCAGCGTATGTTGGCGATGTGGTCTCTAGTCCCCCTGCCTCTTCTGAACCCAGCCTGCACCTCTGGTAATTCTCTCTCCACATGCTGCTGAAGTCTGTCCTGTATTATCTTGAGCATCACCTTGCTGGCATGTGGGATGAGCGCGATTGTTCAATAATTTGAACATTCTTTGGCATTGCCCTTTTTTGGGATTGGGACGTATACTGATCTTTTCCAATCCTGTGGCCACTGTTTTGTTTTCCAAATCTGCTGGCATATTGAATGCAGTAATTTGATGCCATCATCTTTTAGCGCTTTGAAAAATTCAACTGGGATACCATTATCTCCACTAGCTTTGTTGTTTGCAGTGCTCTTTAGGGCCTTTATGACTTCGCTCTCCAGGATGTCTGGCTCAAGTTCAATTTCTTCATCATTATGATTATCAGGAGTGTTGAGGTCCTTTTTGTAAAGTTCCTCTGTGTACTCTTTCCATCTTTTCTTAATTTCTTCTGCATCAGCTAGCTCCTTTCCGTCTTTGTCCCTTATCATGGTCATTTTTGCTTTAAATGTTCCCTTGATTTCCCCAATTTTTTTTGAAAAGATCTCTGGTTTCTGCCTCTTTTGTTGTTTTCCTCCATTTCTCTGCACTGTTCTTTTAGGTAGTTTTCCTTATCTCTCCTTGCTTTTCTTTGAAATTCTGTGTTCAAATGGTTGTAGTTTTCCCTTTCTCCTTTGACTTTTGTGTTCCTTCTTTCCTCTGCTATTTTAAGAGCCTCATCAGACAACCACTTTGCTTTCTTACTCTTCTTTTCTTTTGGTATGGTTTTCTTTGCTGCTTCCTGCATGATGTCCCTCATCTCCGTCCATAATTCTTCCGGTACTCTGTCTACCAAGTCTAAGCCATTAAATCTGTTCATCACCTCCACCGTGTATTCTTTAGGGATGCTGTCTAGGTGATATCTTTCTGGTCTCCGTGTTTTCCCTATTTTCTTTAGTCTAAGCCTGAATTTTGCGATCAGTAGGTTGTGATCTGAGCCACAGTCTGCTCCAGGTCTTGTTTTTGCTGACTGCATGGAGGTTCTCCATCTTTGGCTGCAGAGTATGTAGTCAATCTGGTTTCGGTGTTGGCCATCTGGTGATGTCCATGTGTAAAGTCGCCTCTTGTGTTGCTGGAAGAGAGTGTTTGCTATGACCAGTGCGTTCTCTTGGCAGAACTCTATCAATCTTTGCCCTGCTTCGTTTTGTGTTCCAAGACCAAATTTGCCTGTTATTCCCTCCACTTTTTGATTTCCTACTTTGGCATTCCAGTCTCCTAATATAATTTGGACATCATTTCTTGGTGTCTGTTCTATGAGGTGTTGTAAGTCCTCATAGAACTGGTCCATTGTGGCTTCATCTGCACCAGTGGTTGGTGCGTATATTTGGATCACAGTGACATTGAAAGGTTTGCCTTGAAATCTGACTGACATCATTCTGTCATTTTTGAGATTGTATCCCATTACTGCTTTTCTCACTCTTTTATTGACAATTATGGCTACTCCATTTCTTCTAAGGTTTTCTTGCCCGCAGTAGTAGATATGATGGTTTTCAGAGCTGAATTCACCCATCCCTGTCCATTTGAGCTCACTGATACCCAAGATGTCAATGCTTATTCTTTCCATCTCATTTTTTACCACTTCCAGTTTTCCTTGATTCATAGACCTCACATTCCATGTCCCTATGCAGTATTGTTCCCTGCAACACTGTATTTCTCCTCCCCCTTTCGTATCCCTCCCCCTTTTCAGATCTGCTGTGCTGAGCATCCCCTTGTTTTGCCTTTTGTTTTGGTCCATAGGGTTCTCTTGGCAAACTTTGTGGCGTGCCTTGCCGGTCTCTACACCAGTCTTTTCCCATCACACATGTTATCACAGTTTAAACAGTTTTAAAACAAATGTTTTATATGTTATGGCATATTATGTTATGGCAAACATAAACCAATAAAAGTAAAGCATAAAACAATAATCCTCTCAGAAGTGGTGACTATAATGAATAAATGATAAATCTGGGTCCAGAACCAAACAAATCAATTAACCAGGGGATATACACTCCCAAACACCTCACCTCCATCAAAGCTGTTTTCAAGGATTTCTGAAATGTTTTTAAAAAGGGAGCTTGCCACAGCTCCATTGGTAAGTCAATCCAGAAATTAGTTGTGATTCAGACTGATTTTAAAAACCATTTTGTGTATATTCTCCAACAAAGTAATACAGCTCCCCATCCCCCTGGTAATATATTCATAATCACACAGGGTTTGTAATGGCAGTACTGTATCCTCTTCCTTTGGACTGTAAATGCAGATTTTAGTTCAGCCAGGTATCTCGTATAAGAATAGATATCAAGGTACCATTCTGAAGTCTCAGGGAGTTGGTCTGCCTCCTTTGGTCTCCATGTGAAGAGACAAAATCTCAAGGGAAGTGCTGCTGGAGGGAGAGGAAGTTTATCTTTGGGGTGTAAGCTGGGTTTAAAGTATAGGCACCCACCTCCACCCATTTCCAGCTGGCATCAGAGTTTGCTAATTCAAGGGAATGATACTTTGCAATGTTGGTGCCTCAAAAAGCTGGGTAGGCAGGAAGAAGCCTTAGGCAATGCACGGAGTCACATCCAGCATGAAACTTGGAGCAAGGTAGGGAACAAAGTACAAGCTTGTGAACCTTCTCGTTCTACCAGTCCTGGCAACAATACCAGTCTCATCCTAAGAAAAACTGATACCCTAATCCACATGCAGTCCTATGCAAGGCAAACAATTGTTCAGGCCCTTATAGAGCCATGGAACCGTGGGCTCCAGACTTTGTCTACTGATCCAGTATTTCTTGCATCCTGACTTTTATTGCGACTAACCTGCTGTGTATGATTGCAGACCATGCTGGAGGAGACCTTTTATAATACAATTACCTGCTTGGCGTTTGAACTAGACTGCTTCAGAACTTCGAATGTTTGAGATTGGCTTTGAAATTCCCTGCTAGGAACTGACTTGCTGCCTTGTAGGATCTAGCTTGCCTTTGCTAGAGCTCTGATTTCTGCCTCGGGTGTGCCCTTCGTTGTTTGAACTGAGTCACTTGTACTGTAGACTAGGGTTTCTCAACCATTCTTGGGCTTCAAATACCAGAAGCCCAAGTCAGCACACCTGCTGATCAGGGATTCTGGAAATTAAAGTCCAAGAATATCTGGGGGCTCAAGGTTGAGAAACCCTGCTGTAGACTATAAGACTTTGCCTGCCTGGAGGCAGAATTTAGGACCAAGGCAAACCTTGGCACTCCAGATGTTCTTGGACTTCAATTCCCAAAAGACCAAGCCCCCATGAATCCACACGAATGGTTTTGCTACGATTCATCCAGCCCACGCCACCCTCGTTGCTTCTGGAAGCGGAAGTAAAACGTGCCTGTACAGCATGGTTGGCATGGATGCTCAGGGTTCACTCACCCACAGAATAAATGCTATGTGCAAATATTTTTTTTTCTAAATTGCAATGTGTATAGACATATGGGGCGTTCGCAAGTATGGGGGAGGGAAGCTGCCATCACCCGAGCCCTTCCCCGGTCCGGCATTGGCCGCGGGGAAGTGGGAGCTTTTGGGTGCTACCGCTGGAGGGGGGGTAATATGAGGCTTGTGTTTTTGAAATTAATTGTATGGGATTTTTTCCTTGCAATGTGTTAATTTTCAATCTGTTTTTGTAATTGTGTAATTATATCTGTGATACTGTATTTATATGTGTTGTAAGCCGCTTTGAGTGGCACTTGTGCTAGGAAAGCGGAGTAGAAATTAAAACTTTATTATTATTATTATTATTATTATTATTATTATTATTATTATTATTATTATTATTATTATTATTATTATTATTATTATTATTATTATTATTATTATTATTATTATTATTATTATTATATGTCTATCCATGTAATATCTAATCAGCAAGAGGTATAGAATGGGCATTTCTTTCTTTTATGCTTGATTCTTCACATTAAATTTTATCAAGTCCATGATGTCCATTGTGTTCTGCATTTGGGGTGTCATATTCCACAACCTGAGGATTTTTCTTTTACTGTTAGCATAGGACATGATGACAAGGAACCAAGCATGTGTGCATACACATGTACACATAGACATATTGTCAAAGAAAATGCACAGGTCTATTGTTTCAGGAGCTGGGTTAAATCCTGCCTGTAACAAAGCTCTTCAAATATGTTATTCAAAAGTATGGCATACGCCAGACTGCAAAAATCAACATTAAGAAAATAAATTATTGGAGGTAATGGTAATATTCAAATAGGTGTGATACCATTCTTAAATGTCTGAGAAGGAAAAGGGGGGGGGGGGTCCCAGGACTTTCAGACTTTACAGAAAGGTGGGTAGGGAAGCCTGTTCTCTACCTGCTGCCCCCTCATTCAAGCACTGAACTCAAACCTACTGCAGCCTGAACTTAAATTAGTTTTGAAAACATCGATCCATTCAACATGGCAGGTCAGCTCTGGGAACAGTCAGGGCAGAGAAAGCTGCACGTAACCAAGTTTTTGAAAAGTCTGGAAATGGGAAGCAAGAAGAGAGAGAAAAGGATTTTGCACCTATAGCCTAAATCGCTACAGGACAATAGAGTGAAATTGTATTTAAAATGACTAACTATTTGATGCAGCTTATGGGGATTTCTTTGTTCTATGGAAGGGAATATACAGCAATTTCAAACAACCTGCAGATTCAAAGGTTTCAGTTTAAGAAAACTTTAGTAGCTCTGTAAACCTGTGCTGGATCGGGGCCGCGAAGCGGCTGTTGGGTCCCGGAGGAGACTGGTCAAGCAATGAGACACGAGGCAAGATGGAGCGAAGACCAGTGATTTAATAAAAGCAAATCATCAGTATTTATCATGTACAGGCTGCATGCAAAAGAACTGCGATCTGACAGGATCCACATGCCATGTTTATACGAGTTAATGGGGAACTCTTCAGCGGAAGTTAATTAACTAACTTAATTAACGGCAGGGGAAATACATTGTTCCATGTTATCCAGGGTAAACATGTGGCTCGTATTGGTTTTAGGACTTAGAGTAATCCGCAGGTGCGAGATTACCTATTACATGACTAGCGAGTTAGTCATTAGCTTCTTATTGTCCGAGCTGCTTGTCAGGTCAGCTGTAGGTGAATTAATAATAATAATAATAATAATAAAGTTTTAATTTATATACCGCTTGTCTCTTCCAGAAGAAGACTCTAAGTGGTTTACATTGGGGCGTGCTGCCTAAAGCAGGCAGCAGCGGGGAAAAAGATACAAAATCAGTAAGCATACAACATAAAAAAGCAAGAAAGAAAAGAAAAGAAGGCGTTCACTTCCACTCTTCCCCGTGGCAAATGCCAAGCCGGGAAAGAGGGCTAAGTCCTCGGGCGGCACGGGGCAGCGTCCTTTGAGCCCTCCGAGGCTCGGGAGGCAGGGACGTAGCGGTGTCCCGTCTGCGGCACGGCGTCTCTTTATCCCTCAGGTCGATGGAGGGCTGGAGGGAGGCGGGGCTGGTTGCCGCAGGTGGCTCCCATCCTGGGCCGATGGTGGGGGCCCAGGAGAGCTTCCGCGTGGTGTCCCATCTGCGGCACGGCGTCTCTTTATCCCTCCGGTCGAGGGAGGGCCGGAGGGAGGCGGGGCCGGTTGCCGCAGGTGGCTACCATCCTGGGCCGATGGTGGGGGCCCAGGAGAGCTTCGGCGCGGTGTCCCGTCTGCGGCACGGCGTCTCTTTATCCCTCCGGTCGAGGGAGGGCCGGAGGGAGGCGGGGCTGGTTGCCGCAGGTGGCTCCCATCCTGGGCCGATGGTGGGGGCCCAGGAGAGCTTCCGCGTGGTGTCCCGTCTGCGGCACGGCGTCTCTTTATCCCTCCGGTCGAGGGAGGGCCGGAGGGAGGTGGGGCCAGTTGCCGCAGGTGGCTCCCATCCTGGGCCGATGGTGGGGGCCCAGGAGAGCTTCGGCGCGGTGTCCCGTCTGCGGCACGGCGTCTCTTTATCCCTCCGGTTGAGGGAGGGCCGGAGGGAGGCGGGGCCGGTTGCCGCAGGTGGCTCCCATCCTGGGCCGATGGTGGGGGCCCAGGAGAGCTTCGACGCGGTGTCCCGTCTGCGGCACGGCGTCTCTTTATCCCTCCGGTCGAGGGAGGGCCGGAGGGAGGTGGGGCCGGTTGCCGCAGGTGGCTCCCATCCTGGGCCGATGTTGGGGGCCCAGGAGAGCTTCCGCGCGGTGTCCCGTCTGCGGCACGGCGTCTCTTTATCCCTCCGGTCGAGGGAGGGCCGGAGGGAGGCGGGGCCGGTTGCCGCAGGTGGCTCCCATCCTGGCCCGATGGTGGGGGCCCAGGAGAGCTTCGGCGCGATGTCCCGTCTGCGGCACGGCGTCTCTTTATCCCTCCGGTCGAGGGAGGGCCGGAGGGAGGCGGGGCCGGTTGCCGCAGGTGGCTCCCATCCTGGGCCAATGGTGGGGGCCCAGGAGAGCTTCGGCGCGGTGTCCCGTCTGCGGCACGGCGTCTCTTTATCCCTCCGGTCGAGGGAGGGCCGGAGGGAGGTGGGGCCGGTTGCCGCAGGTGGCTCCCATCCTGGGCCGATGCTTATGGTTCTGGGGGACTTCAATTTGCCATCATTGGGGATGGTTTCTGAGGTGGCAAGAGAGTTCATGGCTTCCATGGCAGCCATGGGCCTGACTCAGGTAGTTCGGGGTCCGACCAGGGGCAGTGGTCACATGCCAGACTTAGTTTTCTTGTCGGAGCAGTGGCAGAGTGATCTGAGATTACAGGACTTAGTCATCTCACCTGTGCCATGGTCAGATCACTATCTGGTGACTCTTGACTTTCTGGGGGCGACGCTTCATCGTAGGGAGGCAGGGCCTATTAAAATGGCCCACCCTCGGCGACTAATGGATCCAGATGGATTCCAGAGGGAACTGGGGATGTTCCTCTGGATCGGCTACACGATTCACCCAAGGCACTTGTCGACCTGTGGAACAGGACGGCAACAGCAGCCTTGGATGAAATCGCGCCACTGCGGCCTCTCCGCGCCCGTGGGGTTAGGTCATCCCCGTGGTTCACGGATGAACTGCGGGAACTCAAATGGGCAAAGAGATGCCTAGAGCGCCGCTGGGTGAAGACCCAGGATGACTCCGATTGGACACTAGCTAGAGCTGCTATTAGGGCCTACCTAGTGGCGATGGGGGTGGTGAGGCGGCAGTACTTCACCACCCTTATTGCCTCCACTGATAATCACCCAGCCGCCCTGTTCCGGGTAACCAGGTCCCTCCTCAGTAGAGGGAGATCGGTGCCCGGTTGGCAGGGTTCGGCTGAGGACTTTGCTGACCATCTGGTGGAGAAAATCGATTGGATTCGTTCAGGGATGAATCCCGGCGTGGATGGGGAGGGTCGAGGGGGGGCATCGGAGCACAGTCTTGCTGTACGATCTGGGATCGGTTTGATCCTGTTGTCCCTGATGAAGTGGACAGGCTCCTTGCAGCTGTGCATGCCACTACATGTCCTTTGGACCCCTGTCCCACCTGGTTGGTGAAAGCCTCCAAGGTGGTGACAGGTGGCTGGGTCGGGGCGATAATAAATGCATCATTACGTCAGGGGGTATTTCCTGCACCGCTAAAACATGCTTTGGTGCGCCCCCTCCTGAAGAAAATATCCCTTGACCCAGCTGTCCTTAACAACTACAGGCCGGTTTGCAACCTGCCCTTTCTGGGTAAGGTTTTGGAGAAGGCGGTGGCGCGCCAGCTGCAGAGTGTCCTGGATGAAGAGGATTCTCTAGACCCCTTTCAATCAGGATTCAGGCCCGGGTATGGTATGGAGACGGCATTGGTCGCACTGATGGATGATCTCTGGCGGGAGCGGGACAGGGGTTATCCATCCGTCCTTGCTCTTCTTGACCTCTCAGCGGCCTTCGATACTGTCAACCACGGTATCCTTCTGGAACGGCTCAAAGGACTGGGGATCCAGGGCACCGTGTTGTCCTGGTTTTCCTCTTTTCTGGAGGGCCGTACCCAGTCGGTGTGGTTAGAGAGTGAGAGGTCCAGCCCTAGGCTTCTCAAGTATGGGGTGCCTCAGGGTTCGGTGCTCTCTCCTCTCCTATTTAATATCTACATGAAGCCACTGGGTGAGATCATTCGTTCCCATGGGGTGCGGTACCATCAGTACGCGGATGACACTCAGTTGTACATCTTGGCCCGTGGGGACCCTAGTGATGCTGTTGAAATCCTATCTGGATGCCTGGAGGCCATTGGGGTCTGGATGGGGGCCAATGGGCTTCAGCTGAATCCCAACAAGACAGAGTGGCTGTGGATAAGGGCCCCATGTTATCCAGGGAGTTACCATCTTTGGTACTGGATGGGGCTGTTTTGCCCCAGACAGACCCAGTGCGCAACTTGGGGGTCCTTCTGGACTCGCGGCTGCTGCTAGAAGAACAGGTAGCAGCTGTGGCCAGGAGGGCTTTTGCCCAACTTCGGGTGATTCGCCAGTTGCGCATGCTCCTGGACCGGGGCTCCTTGCTTATGGTCACCCATGCTCTGGTCACTTCCCGACTAGATTATTGTAATGCGCTCTACATGGGGCTGCCCTTGACGACCATTCGGAGGCTGCAGCTGGTCCAGAATGCGGCAGCCCGGGTGGTGATGGGATGTGGCCGATATGCCCATGCCTCACCGCTACTTCGGGAGCTGCACTGGTTACCAGTTTGTCTCCGGGTGCAATTCAAGGTGCTGGTTTTGACCTTTAAAGCCCTATATGGCAGTGGGCCAGGATACCTTAGAGACCGCATCGTCCCAAGAGTGTCTGCCCGTCCAACCAGAGCAGACTGGAGGGGCTCTCTAATAGTGCCATCAGCTAGGGATGCACATCTATCCAGCACCCGAAGGAGGGCCTTCTCCGTGTCCACACCAACTCTCTGGAACCTCCTGCCAACAGATCTAAGACTTCAAAGAGAATTGTTGCCCTTCAGGAAAGGATTGAAGACCTGGCTGGCAGGGCAGGTGTGGGGCCCGAATGGGAACACGGTCCCCACCTGCTGGCTTATGTAAACAATTAAGAACTCTCTCTTCTTCTTCTTTTTATAGTGGGTGGGATGGGTGTGTGGGATATGGGTCTTTTAAAGTGGGTGGGATGTGGGTCTTTTAAAGTGTTTTTATGTGTTTTTAGAACTTGTTGTAATGCCACCCTGAGTCGGGTTCTGCCTGAGTGGGCGGCATATATAAATATGACTATTATATTAAATTAAATTAAAATTATTAAAATATTCCGCTCCCCCAATTTCTGTCCCTTCAGGAAACCCTGGTAACGAGGTGATCACCCATCACCGGGGTTCTGTCAGGGCCAGTATACCAATTGTGTGCGCAGATACCACAAACCTGTGTAGTAAATAAAAAGCTACTACATGACCATGCACAAATCACTTGTGAAACTTAAGTGGGGGGCACTCTTGATGGTCCTAAGAGATGCAACAGTTTGTCTAATAAGCACTGTAAATTTGGTGTATGCAAACCAAGACACAGGACACAGCCTCGGGCTGGGTTAACTCAGGTTTATTGCATCGTGGACAGAGGGAACATGAGGTAATGGCGGATCGATAGCTCTTTATATACAGTAGTAATACATTTGAACGTGGTTCCATGGTAGCCCATTGGCTACTGTCTGCGTGACGTCATTGCGGGTCACGCCCTTCTTGTCCAGGTGTAGGTGGTGGCGGGAAAACTTCCCGCGCTGTTGCCTTTGATGAGTTTGGACCAAGGAGCTTGGACGCTCGCTGCTGCCAGCTGGTGGTCATTAGCTCGCGTCCTCTTACAGGGTTCATATGATGCAGCTGAAGGTTACATTGTTGCTATAGGCAAGGTTACATTGGTTCAGATACATTGTGGAAGGTAAAACCATTAGAACACAACACCCCTCCCCCCTAGGACGAGACAAAGTCTCGAGCCCACACTTAAACACACTCCCCCCCCCCTAGGAGACAAAGTCTCTCAGCCAAGATGGCTTATTTCGAACACGCTGGGGTCTCGGTGCGGGCTGCCTTTCCCCGGGTTTGCTACCTTCTCTTTGTCCCCTGGTTTCCTGTCCTGTAATTGGAGAGGGAGACTCGTTAGTGACTTGCCGCGGCTCCGCGGCGTTGTTGGAATGTGTGCTCTTTCTTAGGGAGGAACCGGGGGCACTGGGGGCTAACGAAAAACCCCTCTTCTCGCTTGGATGGGTGGGGGAACACTCCTGAAAACCCCCCCGGCTCGCAAAATCAAAATCAAAATTACATTCGGGGGCAGCGGTCGCGAACTCCTCTCCCCCTTCCCCGGCCTCTGATAGGACTGGTGTATCAAAAGGGTATGAGTCGGGGCCGCTGCTTCTGCCTTCCCCCCTTGCTTGGGACTGTTGTCCGCTGCTGTCTCCCCCTTGGGTTAAGCGGGTGGGGGAGAACCCTAACGCTGAATCCTGTTGCTGAGCCCCACTGACTGGCCTACTTACTCGGTGCCTCAGTTGGTCTGCGTGCCTCCTCCAGAGGAGGCCGGTGTTAGTCTCGACTCGGTACGACACTGGCCCCGTCTGTTCTACAACCGTCCCTGGTACCCAGGCTGGCCCTGCGCTGGAATAGTTCCTGCAGTGAACAGGGTCGCCGGCGGCGAAACCTTTCGAGACTGCCAACCCTATGTTTTTCCCTTTATCCTCGATTCTCGTCGGGTCTAGCCTGGACAGGATCGTGGTCAGTTTTCGCCGCATCAAGAGCTCTGCCGGCGAGTAGCCTGACGCTAAGGGGGTCACCCTATACGCTAGGAGGAATTGGCATACTTGGTGATTCAGGTCCCCCGGGCCCATGCGCCGCAGCGCATCCTTTGTTGTACGCACCAGCCGTTCCACTTGGCCATTCGTGGCCGGGTGAAACGGCGCGGATGTGACATGCTGAATGGCGTTTGCCTCCATGAATGCCCCGAACTCCGCGGAGGTGAAACAACTAGCGTTATCGCTGACTAAAGTATCGGGTAAACCGAACGTGGAAAAGACTCTCCTTAGCTGGCTAATTGTCGTGGCGGAGGACGTGCTCTTTACTGGGATAACCTCCAGCCACTTGGAGAACGCATCCACCACCAGGAGAAACATGGTTCCTCGGAAAGGGCCAGCGAAATCTACGTGCACTCTGGACCATGGCCCCCTTGCTGTGTCCCATTCCCTATGCGGAAGACGGGCCGCCTCTGGTCGGGATCCCTGGCATGCCTCACAAGTGCCGACCATGTGCTCAATGTCCGCGTCCAGCTGTGGCCACCAGAAGTAACTCCGGGCCAGCGCCTTTGAACGAACTATGCCCGGGTGGCTGACGTGCAGCAGTTCGAGCACCCTCGGCCGCAGGGACGTAGGGACCACCACCCGTTGGCCCCACAAAAGGCACCCCCTCTCTAGGGACAACTCTAGCTTTTTCCGAAAAAATGGGTCGAATTCTGTGCTTGGGGACGATGCCGGCCACCCCTTCTGCACCCATGAACTAACTTTCTCTAGCGTTCTGTCCTTGCCTGTCGCCCTAGCAATGTCGGCTGGTACTATTGGGGGTGCGTCTAAGACCTCAATTAGCAACACCTGGCGGTCTCTTTCTACTCTCGCCTTTTGGTCGTCCGACAAGGGCAAAGGAGATCTCGAAAGTGCATCAGCATGGCTGATCTCCTTTCCGGGCCGGTACTCCAACTCATGTTGGTATGCGTTGAGAAAAATAGCCCATCGCAGCATTCTCGGGGACAGGATCTGCGGCGTGGGCTTGCTTGCCGTGAAAATCCCCAACAGTGGCTTGTGATCAGTCACGATTTTGAACGGGCGGCCATACAAAAAATCGTGAAATTTTTTGGTTCCCGCTACTATTGCTAATGCCTCCCTGTCGGTTTGTGCGTAATTGCGCTCCGCTTGGGACAGGGACCTTGAATAAAACGCTACCGGGGCCTCCCTTCCGTCATCCAACACGTGGCAAAGCACCGCCCCCACCCCCACCGGGGATGCATCACAGACTAAGACCACCGGCCGTTTGGGGTCGAAATGCGTCAGGATTGCTTCAGATGTTAAGAGTTGCTTTAGTTCTTTGAACGCCCTCTCGTGCTCGTCACCCCACATCCATGTCTCCTCCTTTTTAAGTAACCGATGGAGCGGTTCGGCCACGGACGCCTTCCGCGGGAGGAATGTATGGTAAAAATTGAGGAGCCCCAGGAAAGACTGTAGCTCGGTTTTGGATGTGGGGCGAGGGGCCTTCTTTATGGCTGCTACTTTGGATTTAGACGGCTTAATCCCCTCGGGTGTGATCCGGAACCCTAAAAACTCGACCTCAGTTTCGAAGAAAACACATTTGTCCTTCCTCAGTCTCAGCCCCGCTTTCTCGAACACGGTTAGTACTTTGTCCAATCTCTTTGCCAGTTCAGCCTCACTCCCCCCTGTTATCAACACGTCATCAAAATAAGGCAACACCCCCTCCAGTCCCTTCAGGAGGCGTTCCACAAGCGACTGAAAAAGGCCGGGTGCCGAGTTCACGCCGAACTGTAAACGCGACACCTGGAACGCCCCTTTATGTGTAACTATCGTTTGTGCCGCGGCTGTGGCGGGGGTCACAGGAAGTTGTTGATAGGCTTGTGCCAAATCGAGTTTAGCGAAACACCTTCCCCCATTCAGCCTGGCCAAAAGGTGGCTGATCACCGGCACCGGGTATGCATTAGGGCGGATCGCCTTGTTAATTGTACACTTATACTCAGCGCAAATGCGCACCTCCCCGTTAGCCTTTAGAGCCGTTACAATTGGAGTTTCCCACTCCGCGGAATCAACAGGAATAAGAATCCCCTGGCCCACCAGTTTGTCCAGTTCCGCCTCTATCTTGTCCTTGAGTGCGAACGGCACCCTGCGCGGTTTGAGTCTTATCGGGCGGACCTCCGGGTCTAGGTCGAAGGCTACAGGGGGTCCCTTGAACCTTCCGAGTCCTTTCTTAAAAACGGCGGGATGCGCATCACAAACCGCTTGTATTGGGTCCACCCCCACTGTATGCACTCCCCCTATGAACAAACCTAAGGGCTGAAACCACTGCGTCCCTAGGAGGCTACAACTTCCCCCCTTAAGGACAACTAGGGGCAGTTCCGCAGAATGTCTCTTAAAATTGACCCGAAATTTCCCGACCCCCAACACCGGAATGCTGTTTCCCTGTACGTCTCGTAGCGTGGCCCTCAACGTTTTAAGTTTGGGCCGCACGTGGGGGTCGATTTTCAAGAACTCTTTCTGGGGAATTATAGAATAGGAGGACCCCGAGTCAATTTCCATCCTAATAGGGGCCCCTTGTACTAGTACCTCAACGAAGTAATGGGACTGTCCCGCGGACACGCTGAACACTGGGGCGTCGTCCTCGCTGTCGTCCGAGACGCGGCCCACGCCATCCTGCTTCCTCGTGGTCTGGGCGCCATCTTTGGGCCTCGCTGGACGGTCCGGTCTGGCCGAACGGTCTTGTGACTGCCTCCGGCCCTCCTTCCGTTTTCTGCATGCCTTGGCGATGTGCCCCCGACGGCCGCAGGTGTAACACTCGGCCTTCCTGAATGGGCATCTCGCGCGCTCATGGGCCGCTCCGCAACCATCGCACCGTCGACCACCCTTTCGGACCTTCTGGACCTCCTCGCCGTCGCTGCCTTCCGTAGACGACTTTGAGGCCCGTCGAGTTGCGTGCACCGCCTGTCCGGACTTCCCGTGCACCGAATTTTCCGCCTTGCCGGCTCTAGGACGCCACTCACGCCACTGGTGCATCTCGTCCACTCCAGCATTCGTGGACTCTGCGGCTTCCGCGGCCTCTACGACCTCTGCCAGCGTGGGTGGCGGCTCCTTGTTCATCAAGCTGCGCTGCACCTCCTTGTCTTTCAGGCCACACAGCACGCCGTCCCTGAGGGCCATCTCTAGGATGTTGTCCCATTTGCAGGGGGCGGCGGCTATCCTCATGGCGGCCACGAATGCCTCAACCGACTCGTCCGGCGCTTGGACTCGCCTCCAAAACGCGCTCCGAGCGGGAAACATTGCCCTCGAGGGACGGAATCGCTCTCGCAGCAGCTTCATGATGTCGTCCGCCTTAAATTCGCTCACCTTCTTCGGCGCGATGATGCCCACCAGCGTCCGCTTGGTTTCCATCCCGAGCATTCTGGTGAGGATGGCCCTCTTCCTCTCCTCGTCGTCTCCTTTGACTTTGAGTTCCACCAGTGCCGCCTGGAAGTCCATCTCAAGCAGCTCCCAGTCTTGCGGTTTGGTGATGTTGAACCCGCTCTGTGCCCTGGCTGTTCCGTGGGGATCCATTATCCCACCTTCGTCGCCAATTTGGTGTATGCAAACCAAGACACAGGACACAGCCTCGGGCTGGGTTAACTCAGGTTTATTGCATCGTGGACAGAGGGAACATGAGGTAATGGCGGATCGATAGCTCTTTATATACAGTAGTAATACATTTGAACGTGGTTCCATGGTAGCCCATTGGCTACTGTCTGCGTAACGTCATTGCGGGTCACGCCCTTCTTGTCCAGGTGTAGGTGGTGGCGGGAAAACTTCCCGCGCTGTTGCCTTTGATGAGTTTGGACCAAGGAGCTTGGACGCTCGCTGCTGCCAGCTGGTGGTCATTAGCTCGCGTCCTCTTACAGGGTTCATATGATGCAGCTGAAGGTTACATTGTTGCTATAGGCAAGGTTACATTGGTTCAGATACATTGTGGAAGGTAAAACCATTAGAACACAACAGTAAAATAAAAAGATTAACTCTACGTCCTTCTGCAAGATTATATCTTACAAACATCCAGGAAATGCAGCCTGGAGGCATCCAAGTGGCATCTGTGGGAAACAGGATGCTAGACTAGACAGGCATTTGGACTGATCCAGAAAGGCTCTAACGTTCCTAGCTTCAATTCATAACATAGTTATTCCACCACAAATACAGTCTTCTCCCTAATGAGGCATAGTGCCTGCCCTCGAGCTCATAAAACTAAAAGAAAGCCACACATGTGATGAGTCAATTAAGAGGAGAACGAGACATTTAATAATGTCTGCACAAAGTTCCAAATAGTAAACAGATAAATAGCCAACTCTTTCCTTGCTACTGTTCCTGTTGAGTAGAAGTGATGTGACAATGAGTGTTCTTTGACCCTCTAGGACAGGGATTCTCAACCTGTGACCTGCGGGTGGATGCAGCCCGCAGCACCACTTCATGTGCCCCCCCAACACCTCCACCCACACCAGGAAGTGCCATGTGGTGGAGGAAGGGCAAAATGACCATCCGGCCCCCAAAGCTGTCTGAGGGAGCGTGACCCAGGCCCTGGCTTTAAAAGGTTGAGAACTCCTGCTCTGGCACATCAAATCATCCTTTTCTGCCTCTTCTATTTTTCCAGGGAAGAAGCTCTAGTTTTGTTTTTGGACAATATCAATGAGGTGCTTTTATCTCTGTGAGAATATTATACATGTGATTATGTTGGCTTGATTTACCACCACCACCACCCTTTTTTTCCTTTTCCTTCTTTTTTGAAGGGTGCAATAATTATATAGGCATTCTGATTGCAATGTTCTCTCCAAAGCATATAATATTTAAAACACAATAATTAGATGCAATAAACAAATTGAACAAATTGCACCATGAACATTTGTGGGCAGCAGAGAAGATAATAGCAAGAGTAAAAATAAAAAAGCAGATTAAAGCCCATTGGCTGAACATCACAATTTTAAAAGGCACAAAGTATAGATAATGTTTTCACAGGTGCCAAAGGAACAAAGGAAACAAAAAGAATGTGCCAAGAGACTTCTTCCAGGACAACATTCTAAAAGTTGGTGATACTAAGGACAAATCCCTTCCTGTCATACAAATGTTCTTCTGATGTCAACATGTTTTTAAGAACATCCATTCCAGCACCAATCAGTGATTTCCAGTGGGAAGAGGGAAATAAAAGTTACCTAAGATTATTTTCTCTACAGACTTTTGATCAATTGCCCACTCACCATCCTCCAGGAAACGTGGCGGAGCATCTACATCTCAGAAATCAGGCCCACTTCACCCACTCTTCTCTAACAACTCAACTCCAGGTACCGACTCCCAGGTTAGCTAGAAAGTCCGCTAGTTGCCGGAGAGCTTTCTCAGTGGTGGCTCCGGCTGACTGGAACACTCTGCCTGGGGAGCTGCGTTTGATTGACTCTTTAGGGACCTCCAAGAAACTATTGAAAACCTTTCTTTTTGAGGATGCCTTTGGCAGCTTGTTGAAGTCCAAACAGGAGCCCCTCCCATTGTTATAACAACAACAACAACAACAACAACAACAACAACAACTGTTGTTTTGTAGACAAAATTATAGGTTGCATGTGCATACTTCCAACCATTTCCACTCCAGATAAGGCTATGTCAATGTGCCCTCACTAGTCAATTCTGTATTTCAGTTTTCCAAGGACAACATCCATTATTTCTCATAGTAATATCATTTCATTGATCTTCTGTTATAATTTCTAAACATCATATTCATATTCAAGCAACCAGCCTACAGATTTCAGTTATTCAACCATTTTCTCTTTTTTTAAAAAAACCAATTTAGAAAAATAGTTTCACCTGGTTTGGAACGGAACACGAGTGGCATCTAGTGGTCAGATAAGTCAGCCCAACTCATGTAACCTATTTCTTGCATATCCATTGCTGTTACAGTATGTGTTACCTCTTTCTAAGCGTAGGATCAGGATTGTTTTCCTTTCAGTGAACTGCACAAGAAACCCATATCAGCTACAACTTATCAGTGTCCTACAAAACAGAAAGAGAGAAGTGCCAAACATTTTTGCCACATTCTCTCTTTAG
This sequence comes from Bradypodion pumilum, assembly GCA_035047305.1. Lineage (NCBI taxonomy): Eukaryota > Metazoa > Chordata > Lepidosauria > Squamata > Chamaeleonidae > Bradypodion > Bradypodion pumilum. Next base: position 100,341,588 of record JAWDJD010000001.1, read on the forward strand.
AGGCTCCTCTAGATATACAGATCTCCATTTGCTGGCTCTGGAAAATGGTTTGGAAAAAGTTACTTTCTTTGGACAACAATGCCCATGAGTCCTTTGACAGTGCAGCTAGCCTCCTGGGAATGTTAGTTCAAAAAGCAACATATTTTCTGCTATCTTATTTACCAAGATTCTAATGAGCCAGAAAGTATTTTCACGGTATACAGTATTTGCCAACATTATCAAATCTTCCTCCTAGGGTCAAATTAGACATCATTATTATTGTGTGGACAAGTATCTGAACAGGAAACGATATTGCAGTTGCACCCCCTCCTCAACAGTTCCAAACTTTTGATACAGTTCCACATTCATTAAGTGTATCTACCAAAGTGGGAAAATCCTATCCACTTACCTAGGAGTGAATCCTACTGAAGCGATCTTATCTCTGAGTAGTGATGTGTAAGTGACTCCAACTATAAATGTTTTCACCAATGTAAGCAGCTGGAGTCTCACACATCGCCATATGTTTGTTTCTGCAATTATTTTAATTGTTCCACAGTCAATGATAGTAAGCCATGTATGGCATAACATACAACAGCAAACCGGGTGAAAATACCCTGTCTTCAAAATTCTGCAGAAAACATTCAAAATCTAACATTCCAGAAAACATTTGTTTATTTATCTAAATCGTCATTGCAGTGATGTAAGTGTTAAGATTTCAGGGAACACTTTCATTAAAACCTACCACTTTCTCTCTCTCATCCTCTCTGAGGATGTGAAATACAGTAAAGGGAAGGACATGAAGCAGAACCACTCCATCACTTCAGCTTCTTCTTCTTTCATGTCCCGTTCAAGCCCTGAACTGTCAAAATGAAGCCACTTTCTTGCCTTTGTTGTTGGCCAAACTTAAGTCCTCATTGGTGCATGTTTCTGGCAAGAATCTCAGACCAGTAATTAAGCTGGATTCTGAATCTCTCCACATTCACACAACAAGTTGTTGTCTGCCTACAGTCCCCACTTGAGCATGTTGGTCTTACATTTAGGGACTCCAACCCTCAGCCTTTTCAGGGTCCTCCAAGAGGTTGAGTTCCTCAGCTACGTCCTCCTTTAATGATGTTCCTTTTCCAGTGAGCTCCTTCCTCCATCTTCTAATTTGGTTTTCCTCTTGTGTATCCTCAAATCACTTCAGCTGAGGAACTAACATTTTTGACTTCTCTTGTTTGGAACAATTTCCACTCCAGTTGATTGCCACCAATTTCTAGCTGTGGTACAGAATGTCAACTTATGAACTATGTAAAAATTATAGAAGCCTTGCAATATAAACAGCTTTATGAACATTTAAGACTTTTCTCTGTGTGATTTTTCCCCTCACAATCCCTTTTTCTTCATGCATTTGTCTTTTTAGATTATGTACTTGAGGGCACAGACTGTCTTGTTTTTATTTATCTGTAAGCCACTGTGAGGCATTTCTCCCAAACAAAACAAAGTATAAACACTTTGAATAAAACAAACAAATGTGATTATGTTGGTCAATCCAAGGACAATTGTCATATACAGTATAGTTTTAGAAGTACATGTTCCGGTGTGTTTAAAACCATACACGTTACAACTGAAAACAACCATAACAATAAAAATACCACAGAAGTATATAATGGAAATGTGTTCCTATACATCACAAAATGGTCTCTAAGTCAGCTTGAGTGATAATTGCAATTGTTAAAATGTTATGCTACTGTTATAACTAGGGACTGTGGTGGCTTAGTGGTTAAGACGCTGAACTGGAAACTCAGCAGGTCTGCAGTTCACGACCTGAGTGCTACATGATGGAGTGAGCTCCCATCTCTGTTCAAGCTCCTGCCAACCTAGCGGTTCGAAAGCAAGAAATTTTAAGTAGATAAATAGGTACCACTTTGGTGAGAAGGTGAGCAGCGCTCTGTGCACTCCGGTGTTTAGTCATGGCTGCTACATGTCCACAGATGGGAGCTCACTCCATTGTGCAGCACTCAGGTCTTGGATTGCTGTTCTTCTGACCAAGTCGTCAAGCTCAGCATTTTAATCACTAAGCCACCCCTTTTACAAACCCTGGGGTGCTCCCAAAGATGCTGATAGTACTTACTTCCCTGCACATAAATGGTCCCTTGCTTAAGGATGAGCAATCAGTGACAGGGAATAATTATTAATATATATGATAATTTTTTATTGGTGATGCCTGTTTGTTTCATTCAGCCTTGCGTACTTCTACAAATACAAAGGTGGTTACAGAAACTGCTACTGCAAAGCTTAAAATTTCTAATCTCTTTTGGAACATAGATTTCTGAAACTCCCTGTCTCTACGTACGTTTATTAAACATTCTACTCCCACAAAACAGTGTCCTGCCATTCATTTTACACTCACAGGGAGAAAAATGAAAATAAGCTAAATCTGAAGGAAATCCTTGAAACCCATTATTAATTACACTCTACCACAGAGAGGGAAACATTTTTCTCTGCTGGACTAAAGAGTTGCACAAATGGCCTGCCAAAATCACGTTGTTTGCCCCCTCTGACAATCAACTGTAGAAAAAAAATGATCAAAGTGCATGTATTTTTAGCTACAGTATATCTGGCTGTTATGTAGGAATGCATCTGGATTCTGTCTTGCCTGTCTCTGACACATTTTGTAAACAAGGCCTCTTTGCTCACTGAGAGACAACGCTCCTTATCTCTCCCTTCTTTGGGTTCTGACATTCTGATTGATTATATAGCTTAAGTTTCGTTTCTGGTATACAATGCTTGCCCAAGATTCGTTTCTCGCTCTCTCTGCCTAAATAAAGAAAAAGTTTCAGTAGCTTTTGACCAGCCAAAGAGAGCAGGCGTGTTTTTGTGTGTCTCTGTTTTCTCCCTACTCAAAGCCTAATGAAGCAGGACTTCATGGGACTGATTGCTATCTTAAAGATCTGAGGATAAAACTGCTGCTAATGAGGCTGGCTGATTGAGAAGATATCTTTACATGAATCAAATCCCAACAAGTGGCGCTCCGTGTGACGCTTTGAACTACAATGAGAGAGCCTGCTTTGAAAGCTGCTTCAGCAATTAACACCTCATAATCGACCGGGGAAGGTCTCACTCACCTACGACCAGGCAAAAGGTCAGACCGGAGGAAAGGTCATAAATCGAGCTCGAGATTCATCCAATTCTACATTGGATCCCACACAGGGTGAGTGAAAAAAGGAATGAGAAAAATATAATTTTTTTTATTTTTAATTATGGGATGTTTGCTTTCTTCAGAAATGCAGGAACTTTGTAAAGATATCTCAGATCTTTTGCATGAGAATGGGCGAAAGGTAGATGAGAAGAAGATACAGCAGCTGGTTAAAGTTATAGCAAAAATCTGTCCTTGGTTTAAATATGAAGGTCTGGACTTAAAACAGTGGAAACAGATTGGGAGAGAAATGCAGAAGCATAATGGAATTTCTGTGTCAATATTATTTACATGGGAGGCAGTTAGGGACTGCCTTCAGAGACTTACTCCAAAAAATATTTTATTGTCTCAAAGACTTGATGGCCATCCCCTCCCACAGCCTTTGCCTTCAGAGAAAAGGGGGGCCATTGCAACTGCTCCTCCATCATATGAGAAACAACAGACTCCTGATGGGGATGGAGGTAGAAAAGGAGATGGGCAATTATGTCCTGACTTGCAACAATCAAGTCCTTTTAGCCCTACAAAAGACCTGTTCTCTGCTGCGTTAACTACAGCGGTGCTGGATATGGAACCTGTTGATGTATATCCAGTGAACAGAGAGCCGCTTGCAAATGAGACTGTTGCAATACTAGTGCCAGCTGATGGGGAACAAATGGTGGGAAACTCATCACAGATTGAAGTTGTTGATGCATGCAGAGTGGCAGAAAGCAAGGACTGTGTTTCAAAGAGCAGCTTAGGGGATCTCAGCCCCCCCGTGAAGCAACCCTCATCACAAAAGCAGGAGAAGCTGAGTAGTAAATTTGATACCTCACGTTTGGGCAGGAAGATCCTACAGAAATGGAAGGATGGCCCAAAGGAGGAACGCACAAAACCCAAGACAAAAAAGGGGTGCAAGTACAAACTAACAGATGCAGGTTGTCATAAGGTTGAGAATCATATGCTGGAGATGAAAGAAATACAGAGAAAGAGGGGGGTGAATATTTCCTGTATGGATAGCCGGCTGTGGCAAAAATACAAGGAGGAAGAAGACATACAGTTTTTTGCTGATTTTGAACTGCCCAACCCTCAAACAAAGAGATCCAGAGTGAGCTGTCCCACGTTTCAAGCATCAGGATTGCAGGGAAAGCAACTTGGACTTCCCTGTGATTTTCTTCTGTGTGAAAATTACTTGCAACTGCTGGAGAAGTCTTGTGCCTTCATACCTCTTCGGTCTGCCTTGCAAATGGGTGTGGCTGGAGCATGAAGGAATGTGTGTCTGCCTGAAAAGCTGAAAAAGGGGGGTTGTGTGGGATTGTCTTGTGAAGTCAGTGAGACTTAATTTATGGATTAATTTCAACTTGCCATGCCAAGGACTGTGCTGGAGAGGAGATGGTGTTTCAGAGAGCTTCAATCAAGATTGGGACTTTTTAATTTGGACATTTTAATTGGACTAAAAAGGAAAAAAAGTTTGTGTGGACTTTAAAGAAGAATTATAAAACCTGACAGCCTTTTTAAGAAATTGTCTACCTGCTCATGCTAATGAGATTTGTACTGTATTTGAGTTACCATGCTATGTTGATTATAAGTTATTGAATGCCTCTTTCACTTTACATCCAGTGGGAGAAGAAGAAATTTAATGCCTTACTCATGTAATTGGGTAGTAAGAATTGCTTTCTAGAATGCTATAGAGGCCTCCTTCATGTAAGGAAGAAAAAAAATGTTCATGTCTTGTTTATGCTTAAATGTTTTGCTTATTCTTTTGCAGGAGAAAGATCTGTCTTTGCTTATGTTATGTATTGTCTTATGAAACTGCATACCTTCAGAAGCACATGGCAGTTTCCAGTACTCTACACATGTAAATGGGTTTGTGATATTGCATTTGTGTTATATGTCACTCATGTTTCATGTTTAGTTATATGGTACTAGTAATAACAGGGCATGCTCCTGTTTCTTGGGGGAGTGTCTTCTTAAGCCATTGGTCATCTATTGGCAACAAGGGGATCCTGAGTGGAAGGATTCCTGCTCGAGCGATCCGTCCATGGAGAGAGAAGAAGGTTACTCAGCTCCAGGATGGTGGTTCACCAGTAAACTAAATGTGCTGACATTTGTTTTCTTTCTTACTGTGCTTCCAGCTGTAAGAACAATACCTCATGGGGGCAACCCCAACTTTTGGATTCGTCATGCTAACTATATGTTTGAGGTTCATGGTAAGAATGCAACGTTATACTATGAGCATCCACTGGCAGTGTCTCAAATGGCTTTTCTTCCGGCATTGTTCAACACACCAGAGTTGGTTATTGGACATTTGCAACATCTTGATAGGTCTACACTCTTCTCTAATCCTCCAGAACAATTTAACAACACCCGTTGGCGAAGCATGACATTCAAGAAATACACTAAAGGACTTTGTTTCTGCTGTCATAGTTCTGGAGTCTGGAATAGTAAATGGAAATACTGGACTCAAGCACAAAGGGTTTTGTGGAATGTAGGCAATTATACGGGTTGTGATGATTATTTTTGGTTATGGGGTAGTTATAACAGTTCTTATAAGCTTAATTATACCTTGTTTAACACTACTATTGAAGATATATATGATGTATTTCCTATGTTTACTCCTGATTATTCTGCTATGGATAGGGGTTCAATTTGCAATGGATGGCAAATCAAGGATCCCAACATGTGGTTCTTTTTTAATGGAGTTGCCACGAATTTCCATCCAGGACAATATCAATGTGCAGCATTGGGTTATTTTGCCTTACCCGTACAAGTGCAAATGCCGCCTCAGGCACATGCACGGCGCCGGAGAGCTGCTGCCGGCCCGATGGGTTCTGGTTGCAATGATGAAGTGATAATCGATGTTCAGCTGTCTGATGGTAGCTCCTGGGGGAGAGCTATAGGGAGTGCTATCACTGGCGCACTCACATTGGGATCATACCCAGGTGTCATTTCCCAGGAGAATAGAAGGTCCATTTTGGGACTCACCTGTAGGCTGGAGAAATCAATCAATGCCACAGGGAGGGTCATACGGGATCTTCAAATGGAAATCACTGAGCTTCATCAAGACCAAATGCAGGACAGACTGGCCATAGATTACCTGTTAGCAAAATCCGGAGGATTTTGTAAACTGGTCGGGAACCAGGGATGTCGGATAAAATTCCAGGATTTGAATAATACTATTGAGAAAGAACTTCAGAATTTACAGGAGAGTATTACTAACAATGTACGCACTGATGTTAATCTCTTTGATTGGGTGACTTCTTGGTTGCCTGATTTATCTGTCCTTAGACAAGTTTTCTTTTATGGGTTCATTATTATTATCTGCCTTATATCTTTGTGTTTTTGCATTAATTGTATTCCTAACCTTATTTCTATGTGTAATACATGTCCACTGCGTAGAAGGGAGACATCGAGTTTTGCACGACGGCAATTGTACTCAATGAGGTATCTTCCTCCGGAACAAAGTACCATGAGTCAGGAGGGGTACGATGTCCAGGTGGACAGTGATGATGTATATGATGACATGCAGGGGTATGATTAGCCGTCCCTCTCTCAAATTTAAATGAAAAAAGGAGGACATGTAGGAATGCATCTGGATTCTGTCTTGCCTGTCTCTGACACATTTTGTAAACAAGGCCTCTTTGCTCACTGAGAGACAACGCTCCTTATCTCTCCCTTCTTTGGGTTCTGACATTCTGATTGATTATATAGCTTAAGTTTCGTTTCTGGTATACAATGCTTGCCCAAGATTCGTTTCTCGCTCTCTCTGCCTAAATAAAGAAAAGGTTTCAGTAGCTTTTGACCAGCCAAAGAGAGCAGGCGTGTTTTTGTGTGTCTCTGTTTTCTCCCTACTCAAAGCCTAATGAAGCAGGACTTCATGGGACTGATTGCTATCTTAAAGATCTGAGGATAAAACTGCTGCTAATGAGGCTGGCTGATTGAGAAGATATCTTTACATGAATCAAATCCCAACACTGTTAGAATGCTAACTTGTGAAATTTTAGTTGTGCTCAGTAACTTGTGCCTGAGAAAACTTGGCCATGAAATATATCAGAGGGAAATATCTTGTACTCACTGACTTGAGTGCAAGATATTAAATGGATATTAGGTAAAGGTCGCCCTTACTCGAAAGCTCTGTTTACAGCCAAAGAGCCAGCACTGTCTACATCTGCAGATGATTCCATAGTTATGTAGCAGGCATGACTAGAGACCAGAGTGCATGGAACACTGTTACCTTTCCCACTGAAGTGGTCCCTATTTATCTACTTGCAATTTCTTGCTTTGGAACTTCTAGGTTGGCAGGAGCTGGGACAGAGATGGAAGCTCACTCCGTCAAGCAGCACTTGGGTCTTAAATTGCTGGCCTGCCAACCTTCCAATTGTCAAATTCAGCATCTTAACCACTAAACCACAGCAGTCCTACTAAATTGATATTAACTGATTGAAAATAGTGACCACTGTATTATCAAATTAAACTTGTTTAACACACAGTCATATTTGACTTCTGAAGAAGAAATTGACCAGGGAAATAAACTTATCAAGCTTATGTTTGTTAGGCTAAAGAAGCAACATGGCTTTTGTGAAGCCGGGCTCCTGATTTACTGGAAATACTATTTTGTAGCAGGTGCCCAGCAATGGGATTCCTGGCAGCCTGTGTAGCTATAGTTAGGCATTTGCTTGGCCTATCAATCAAACTGCTGTTTGGCCAATCTTGGGCAGGATCTCAGCAAGAAGACAAGAGATTTTTACTTTGTCTGTGCAACATAATCAGTGATTGAGAGACTGTTAAATTAAATTTATCAAAAATCCTCCAGTTTACGATTCTGGGATATTGTGCTTCTGTATCCATAATTCAAAATGCCAGGAAGTGGGCCAATATCCATCAGTTAATCACTTCACAGCTGTTATGTATGGAATACTATGTCTTTAAGATGGAATGTAACAATGTAACCCAATGTATTGCAACAGTTACAACGAGCTACCACTGCCTCTAGATGGTATCGAGAGGCAGCTGATAGCGATCCACACACATGATACAAGTTAACCAATTACAGTCAGCCGCGGGAAATATTCCTGCCACAGGTAAACCTGATGAAGAATGCCGTGCGTCACAATGACGTCATGGAGACAGTAACCAATGAGCAACCGTGTAACCAGTTTCAAATGTACCATGCTGTATAAAAGGAGCTGCGCCTCCGCCATTACCTCATGTTCAGATTGCTTACTCTACAATAAAGATGTGTTTGGCCTTATGAATGCTGCCTACCACATATCAATCTGCAAACATTAAATTGGCGATGAGGATGGGATATGGCTCCCCGAAGTTATAAGATATCCAAGCTCGATGTCAACGATGCCGAATCATGGGAGCTGTACGAGTGCCAGTTCAGGCATGCCATGGATACCGAGGGCATCGAGGATGAGGAGAAGATGCAGTCTTGCCTCCTCGCACAGATAGGCCTACCAGCACTAAGGCTCCTCATCAATCTACTCGCATTGAGGAAGGCTGATTTGGTACGCTTCCGCAGATCCTCATGTCTCTACGGGAACATTTCCAGCCGGCCGTGTCCATCTTCCTGGCCAGGGTCGCTTTCCACAGGAGAGACAAGCAGCCGGGCGAATCGGTGGCTAATTACGCAGCGGCCCTTAGGGCAGCGGCCGCCCCTTGCCGCTGGGAGAACCTGGAAATATCCCTGAGGGACCGGCTGCTGTGCGGTCTGAGGGATGAAGAAGTCCAGCGAATGCTGATGATCCGCGAGCACCTTTCGTTCCAGACCGTCCTACGGGAGGCTCAGGCGGCTGAAGTGGCGAGGTCCGGCATCAAAACCTTCCGAACAAAAAAATGCTGTGGCGGAAGGGCCACAGGCAGCCGTTCAGGCCGCATGGCGCTCGCCCTGACCTCCAGCAAGCCCCCCATCATCTTCAAAGGCCTCTGCTCCAATGGCTTCCTGCTCCAGCGAGGACGATGTTGTCCAAAAGGTCCAGAAGAAGACAACCGAGGCAAGCGCCAGCAACAAGGAGGGCCGCCGATGCGATGGCTGTGGAGCATCCCACAACCGAAAGAAGTGTCTGTTCTGGAAAGCCGAGTGGCACAATTGTGGACGTCGAGGCCACATCGCCAAAGTGTGCAGGCGGCGGCAGAGAGGAGACCGAGAGTGGGTGGACCAGCCACGACGGAGGGCCAATGGCATCGGAAAGGTTTCCGATGACGACACAATGGTGAGATGTTGTCTCTGGCACACCGACATTTCTTTGTTGAGGTACTGTTGCAAGGGGTCCCAGTTAGGATGGAGGTGGACTCGGGCTCGTCCTACTCCATTATCTCCCAAAAGGAATGTTTACGCATCCCCCCAATGCGCGCCCAAAACTTAAGGCACTTAAGTCAAATTTACGGGACGTGCAAGGCTACGGAATTCCGGTTTTGGGGGTGGGGGATTTTATGGTCAAAATCAAGGGGTTCACAGAGAAACTGCCCCTAGTGGTCCTCAAACAAGGGTCCTGTTGCCTCCTAGGGACTCAATGGTTCGCCCCCCTGGGAATTGAACTGTCCGGCATTAATGCCGTCGAGACTGACCCTGTGCGGGACGTGTGCGATGCACACCCAGCCATGCTCAAGAAGGGCCTTGGGACATACAGGGGGCCCTCAGTCTCGTTCGACCTGGACCCAGAAATCTGACCCATCAGGCTCAAGCCACGGAGGGTGCCATTTGCCCTCAAGGACAAGATCGAGGCAGAACTGGACAAACTAGTGGGCTAGGGGATTTTGGTTCCGGTGGACTCTGCGGAGTGGGAAACTCCTATTGTTATGGCAATGAAAGCAAATGCGCTGACTACAAGTGCACAATTAACAAGGCAATTCGCCCTAATGTGTACCTGGTGCGGGTAGTGAGCCACTTGTTAGCAACGTTGCATGGGGGTAAATGTTTTGCAAAGCTTGACCTAGCGCAAGCCTATCACAGCTCACAGTTACGCCTACTGCCACAGCTGCACAAACCATTGTAACGCACAAAGGTGCCTTCAAGGTAACACGCCTACAGTTCGGCGTGAACTTGGCCCCTGGGATTTTCCAGTCATTGGTAGAACACCTTCTCAAGGGTCTCCCCGGGGTCCTCCCCTACTTTGATGATGTATTGATAACAGCGGGAAGTGAGGAGGAACTTGCCAAAAGACTGGATAAAGTCCTGACTGTGTTCAAGAAAGCGGGGCTGAGATTGAGATGTGATAAATGTGTGTTTTTGGTGTGGGGGGTTGAATTCCTAGTGCCTAAAATAACCCCCGAAGGTGTTCAGCCCTCCGATTCAAAGGTTGCAGCTGTTCGAAATGCCTCTTGCCCCACCGTGAAACCAGAGCTGCAGTCATTCTTGGGCTCCTAAACTTCTATCTCTCCTTCTTGCCAAGGAAAGCATCCGTAGCAGAGCCACTACATCGTCTCTTAAAGAAAGACGTGGTTTGGCGGTGGGGAGACAGGGAGGAGAAGGCATTCAAAGAGTTGAAGCAGCTCCTCTCCTCTGAGGCGATTTTAACCCATTTTGACCCCAAGAAGCCAGTGGTATTAGTGTGTGATGCTTCACCAGTGGGGGTGGGAGCGGTGCTGTGCCATGTGTTGGAAAACGGGTGGGAAGCCCCGGTAGCCTTTTTATTCCAGGTCACTCTCCAAGGTGGAGCGCAATTACGCACAAACAGATAGGGAGGCTCTCACTATAGTCGCTGGAACAAAAAAATTCCACAATTTTCTCTATGGTCGGGGGTTCACCGTTGTCACCGACCACAAGCCTCTACTGGGGATTTTCACCACGAACAAGCCCACACCCCAGATTCTGTCCCCGAGAATGCTGCGGTAGGCAATTTTCTTACATGCTTACCAGTACACACTGGTCCACTGCCCAGGCAAAGAGGTCAGCCACGCTGATGCGCACTCCCGGTCCCCCTCCCTGGACTAGGGAAAGAAGACTGCGAGGTGGAGGGAGATCACCAAGTGTTGCTGATTGAATCCCTCGACTCCCTGCCCATACGGCCCACAGACCTCGCCAAGGCCATGGTGAAAGACAAGGTTCTGTCCCAAGTAATCATATGGGTAATGAAGGGCTGGCCCGCAACTCTGCCAGCTGAGGAGTTTCGGGCATTTTTCCAGAAAAGGGTTGAGCTGTCATTAGAGAGGGATTGCCTCCTCTGGGGCCAGTGGGTGGTCATTCCTGAGGTGCTACGCACAAGAGTGCTCAAGTTGCTGCATACCAGCCACCCGGGAATTGTGGGCTCAAAGGCTTTGGCCAGGAGCTACTTCTGGTGGCCCCAGATAGATGTGGATATTGAATAATTGGTGGGGACATGCAAGAACTGCTAGAGTTCTTGACCCGAGGAGTCCCGACTTCCTCACAGAGAAGGGGACACGGCCCGCAGACCATGGTCTCAATTACATATCGACTTTGCTGGTCCGTTCCGAGGCTCTATGTTCCTCCTCATGGTTGATTCCTTCTCCAAGTGGTTAGATGTTATCCCTATGTCCAACACCTCCTCAGCCGCAACGATCAAACAGTTGCACAAGGTGTTCACTTGTTTCGGACTGCCCGATGTGCTTGTCTCTGACAATGCCAGTACCTTCACATCTGCCAAATTCCAGGCATTCCTAGAGAGAAATGCCATTCGGCACATCACCTCAGCCCCTTTCCATCCTGCTACTAACGGGCAGGTTGAACGCCAAGTGCGTACAACCAAAGAAGCGCTTCGGTGTATGGGTCCCGGGGATTTGAACCTGCAACTATGCCAGTTTATCATCTGTTACCAGGCTACTGCCCTGGCATCCGGTCTATCGCTTGCGGAGATCCTAATGCGCAGGAGACCTGTAACTCTTTTTGATCAGTTGGATCCGACCAGGGTGGAGGAGAAAGGGAGGAATATTGAGATGGGAAGCACAAAAGTATTCGCAGTAGGGGACCCGGTGCATTGCAGAAACTATGTGGCCAACGGCCCAGCATGGGTCCCAGGGGTTGTGATCGAATAGATGAAGCCATCCCAGTATCATACAAAGTAGAAACCAGAGCGGGTTTACTGTGGAGAAGACATGCTGACCAACTCAGATGGCGGGTCATGGACATCCAGGGGGAGGTCAGTCAGGGGGACGAAAGCAACCAGGGGGCAGACATCCCGGGGGAATCAACGTTAGGGTCCTCCCCCACCTGTTTATTCCAAGGGGAAGAAACAGGGTACTCCACACAAGGGGACCCCAACAGAGAGACAGAGTACCTTCCACCCCACAGCAGGGGTGCACGTACAAATCCATGTCCTTTGCACCCACCAGAGAGGGAAGAGCCCAATGATTTAGTGTTTGATTTTCGGGACCGGGGGGAGTTTGCGGAGTGGTCCGCCACCCGTCCGAGCAAGAAGCGGGGTTTTAAGTTAGTCCTGAGTACCCCCGGTCCTCCGCCCTTTGAGTCCACCCCTTCCCAAACAGCGACACAAGCACCCATGGAACCGCCCGCTGCACGGAATGGCAGGCAGGACTCAGCATTAAGGTATTCCTCCTCGCTACTGGGTTTTGAGCTAGGACGGTCACCAGCTGCTGCGGGGACAAAGCAAGGTTTCAAGTCACAGCTGTTTGTTCCCCTCTCACCCTAAAGTTCGCGAACAGAGCAGTGTTCCCGACAGGCAGTTAACGTGTCTCGTTTTCCCATTGAAGGATGAGAGTCTGTGGAACACAGAGCTCCTGGTTCACCTGAGCTCAGCCAAGCCGCCATATGGCCCAAGCGAATTTGCGGGAAACCACAATGGTTAAGGGACTTTGTCCCATCCTAGGGGGGAGGAGTGTTATGTATGGAATACTATATCTTTAAGATGGAATGTAACAATGTAACCCAATGTATTGCAACAGTTACAATGAGCTACCGCTGCCTCTAGATGGTATCGAGAGGCAGCTGATAGCGATCCACACACATGATACAAGTTAACAAATTACAATCAGCTGCAGGAAATATTCCTGCCACAGGTAAACCTGATGAAGCCATCCCTTGATCCAGCAGTCCTAACCAACTACAGACCTGTTTCCAACCTCCCATTTTTGGGGAAAGTATTGGAAAAGTCAGTGGCGCGTCAGTTGCAGGGGGTATTGGATGAAGCAGAATATCTGGACCCCTTCCAGTCAGGATTCAGACTTGGATATGGTACTGAGACTGCATTGGTCGTGCTGATGGATGATCTCTGGCGAGAGCGGGATGGCGGTCATCCGTCCGTCCTTGCTCTTCTTGACCTCTCAGCAGCTTTTGATACCGTCGACCACGGTATCCTTCTGGAACGGCTCTGCGGACTGGGGATCCAGGGCACGGTATGGTCCTGGTTTTCCTCATTTTTGAGGGGCCAGACCCAGTCAGTGTGGTTGGAGAGCGAGAAGTCCAGTCCTAGGTACCTAAAATATGGGGTGCCTCAGGGCTCAGTACTCTCTCCTCTCCTATTTAACATCTACATGAAGCCGCTGGGTGAGATCATCCGTTCCCACGGGGTGCGGTACCACCAGTATGCAGATGATACACAGTTGTACATCTCGACCCGTGGGGACTCCAGTGATGCAGTCAAACTCCTTTTCAGTTGTCTGGAGAAGGTGGGGGTCTGGATGGGGGCGAATGGGTTACAGCTGAATCCTAGTAAGACTGAGTGGCTGTGGATGGGGGGGTCCTGTGCTATCCCAGGAACTACCATCTTTGGTTTTGGATGGGGCTATTTTGCCCCAGACCGACCCGGTGCGCAACTTGGGGGTCCTCTTGTATTCGCAGCTGCTGCTAGAAGAACAGGTGGTGGCTGTGGCCAGGAAGGCCTTCGCCCAACTTCAGGTGATTCGCCAGCTGCGCACGCTCCTGGACCGGGACTCTTTGTTCATGGCAACTCATGCTCTGGTGACCTCCAGACTAGATTATTGTAATGCACTCTACATGGGGCTTGATGACCATTCAGAGGCTGCAGCTGGTCCAGAATGGCCCGGGTGGTGATGGGGTGTGGATGTTATGCCCATGCCTCACCACTGCTTTGGGAGCTGCACTGGTTACCCGTTTGCCTCCGGGTGCAATTCAAGGTGCTGGTTTTGACCTTTAAAGCCCTATATGGTAGTGGGCCAGGTTATCTTAGAGACTGCATCACCCTAAGGACGTCTGTCCGTCCAACCAGACCGGACCGGAGGGACTCTCTAATAGTGCCATCGGCCAGGGGGGCTCGCCTCTCTGGCACAAGGAGGAGAGCCTTCTCTGTGTCTGCACCAGCCCTTTGGAACCTCCTGCCAGTAGAACTGCGTCTCCAGACGGAGTTGTTGCCCTTTAGAAAAGAACTAAAAACCTGGCTGATTGGCCAAGTTTAGGGTGCAGGTGGAGGGGAGGCTTCCATTGGGTGGTTAATATAGGGGAGGATGCCTGCCCCACGGTTTCTTCGGTTCCTGCACCCCTCTCTTTTTAGGGGTGGGTTCCTATTGCGGTTTTTTATCTCTTTTTATTTGTTTTTATCTGTTTTGCCCACTGTGTAAACCACCCGGAGTTGGCTTTGGCAGAGTGGGTGGTATAGAAATTTAACAATAAAATAAATAAACAAAATAAATAAAATGAAGAACGCCGTGCATCACAATGATGTCACGGAGACAGTAACCAATGAGCAACCGTGTAACCAGTTTCAAATGTACCATGCTGTATAAAAGGAGCTGAGCCTCCGCCATTACCTCATGTTCAGATTGCTTATTCTACAATAAAGATGTGTTTGGCCTTATGAATACTGCCTACCACATATCAATCTGCAAACATCAAAACAGCCAAACACAAAACAACTGTCATGGCTGTTTTTCAATTTCCCCCCTCTTACTTTTGATTTCCATGCTCAACTAGAGACCATAATCTATGTGCCTTAATTTACAGGTGCTTCATATTCATTGTCAAGGCTACTACTGATAAGGTATCTGAAATACTATTTGTTGTTGTTCAGTTGCTCAGTCGATTCCGACCCTTTGCGACCCTATGGACCATTGTCCTCCAGGCGCCTGTCCTCCACCATCCCCCTCAGCCCTCCCAGTTCTGTGCCCATTGTGTCTACAATACCATCTAGCCATTTCATGTTTGTCCTCCCCCTTCTTCTTTTGCCCTCCCCCTTTCCCAACATCAAGGCCTTCTCAAGTGAATCCTCCCTTCTCATTTGATGTCCAAAGTACTTTAGCTTCATCTTTACTATTTGACCTTCCAATGAGCAGTCAGGGTTGATTTCTTCTAAGAAATACTATATACTATACTATATACTAAAATACTATAATCAGGGTAAATTAAAGGTAGGAAGCAAATGAATCAGACGTGGACTTGATCCACGAAAGCTCACATTTAAATACAGGAGTTAGTATCCCTGTTTTTGTCTTCTTTTTTTGTTTACTCTCTGATATCACAATTTAAGAGAAAGGTATCACTTCCAGTGTGAAATCTGCAGCTGTGGTGGCTCAGTAGTAAAGAAGCTCACCTTGTAAGCTGGAAGGCTGTTATGTCAGCAGTTCGAGATCTGGGTACTGAATGATGGATTGAGCACTTGTCTCTGTCTGTTGTGTATTGAATGTAATTGTAACCACACGAATGAGTGAGTGTAACAATCTGTAACCACATGAATGAGTGAGTGTAACAAGCTGTATCTGGCAATAGAAACAATGTAACAAACCACAATAGAACGCAAGCTAGTGACCACTAGGGGGAAATAGCGAGCGTTCAGCTCACATGGTACACATTCCTCAAATACCTTCAGCAGCACGGGAAAGATTCCCGCCCTCACCTCACCTGGATCATTAGGAAGGGTATAGAAAATAAGTCAGCAAGTGTCATTTTGCCTCTTTATAAATCTATGGTGAGGCCCCATCTGGAATACTGTGTACAGTTCTGGTCGCCATACCTCCAGAAGGATATTATGGAGTTGGAGAAAGTACAGAGGAGGGCAACCAGAATGATTAGGGGACTGGAACACCTTCCTTACCATCTGAGGCTGCAACGGTTGGGCCTCTTCACTCTTGAACGACGGCATCTAAGAGGTGACCTGATTGAAGTTTATAAAATCATGCACGGTGTGGACAAAGTAGATAAGGAAAAACTGTTTTCCCTATCGCACAACACTAGAACTAGGGGACACTCCATGAAACTTTTGGGTACTAGTTCTCAAACAAATAAGAGAAAGTACTTTTTCACCCAGAGGATTACTGGTCTATGGAACTCCCTGCCAGAAGAAGTGGTGACAGCTGTCAGTCTTGACAGCTTTAAGAAAGGATTAGACAAGTTCATGGAGGAGAAGGCTATCAATGGCTATAATTATGGCTACCTAAGGACAACCTCCGGGTTGGAGAGATAGGCAGGATATCTCTCAATGCCATTTCCAGGGAATCCTAAGCAGGTGAAGGCATCTCCTTGGGAATACCCTGAAGGAAATGGTGAGCCACTGTGTGAGACAGAATGCTGGACTGGATGGGCTGTGGCCTGTTCCAGCAAGGCTGTTCTTATGTTCTTATGTATGGACAAGAAGGGCGTGACTAAGGATGACATCACATGGACAGTAGCCAATGCGCGATCAAGGAGCCACATTCAAATGTATAGCCACTGCATAAAAGGAGCTGTTTGTCTGCCATTACCTCATGTTCTTGCTGTACTCAATGCAATAAAGATGTGTTAGGCTAGTTTACAGCTGCTTCCATTGTCTTGATTCCCAAACACTAAACTGTCCTAGCTCTTGGGGACATTAAAGGAGCCTCATTTGGGCATTCCCTGAGCGGAGTTTCTTCCACAAAAAAATCCTTTCAACCCGGAATAATTTTCAACACGATTATTATCCACAGCTGAAGACTTTTACTGCTTCTGGCTGGGCATCCTGGTGGCCCTTTCTTCCAGAGCAGGGGGTCAATCTGTCTGGACATTGTATTGATTTAAGGGTCCTAGGTTGCGGTACTTTCTGGCTATTGTAATGTGTGGTGATGATTTTATTGGGAGTTTTATTGTGTGTAATTTTTAACTTTTGATCATTATATGACTGGTTTTATGATGTTAGCCACCCTGAGTAGGGATGACTTTCCCCCTAGAGAGGTGGGATATAAGTGTAAATAATAAATAATCTCCATATTTTAATCATATTTTTCACAAGGAAATAACAGGAGAAGAATAAAGTAGCTAATTCATAAGCGAGTAAAGCTTTCCCTTGCTCGAAAGCCAGTCGTATCCGACTCTAGGGTTCAGTGCTCATCTCTGTTTCAAAGCCGAAGAGCCAACGTTGTCTGCTTCTGCAGACGTTTCCGTGGTCATGTGGCAGGCGTGACTAGACACCGGAGCGCACGGAACGCTGTTTACCTTCCCACCGAAGTGGTCCCTATTTATCTACTTGCAATTTCTTGCTTTCGAACTGTTCCCTAGGTTTGCTAGGGAAAGGCATTCTGCACATGCCCAGGAGCCCAAGAGCCACTTCTGCAACAGCAGGAAAGATGGGCTCCGGGGAAGTTTGCAATTTCTCCCCTTCTCCCGGTCTGATCTATAACCACAGATCGTCTGGCGAAAGAAAGACGACGAGACGCGACGGGTAAGGAAAACAAATGTCCGAGCTGGAGGAAGGAAAGCAGTAGAGTAAAACCGGCTAGAACGGCCGAGAGTTAAAAGCAAGACACTAAAGGGTTAACCGCTCTTCCTTCCGACTCGAGGCTCCTAAAGGCGGAAACGGAGCCAAGGGGGGGCGTGCCTTTAACGAACCGGCAGCCAATGAGAAGGCAAAGACGGCTTCCTCCAAAGAAGAGGCGAAGACAAAAGAAAGAGCGTCCGTGTTTTTGTCTACTTTATGGTTTGCGAAGGGAAAAGCGCCCTGTGCCCGCTGTTTCTCTTTTATTTTTTTTCGGACACAACGCCTCCTTGCTGGTCGCGAGCTTCCGCCTTCCGGTTCTCTTCCGGGTGCCTCACGTGGGCGGCTCGAGCGCCACTCTTGGCTAGAACAGCAGCAGCAGCAACACTAGTTTTCAGGTGCCACAAACACGTTTTTGTCTTCTGTATTGTTTGGTTTAGGGCCGCGATGGCGAACTTTGGCACTCCAGATGTTCTTGGACCTGGCATGTTTTACTTCCGCTTCCGGGAACGACGAGGGCAGCGCGGGCAGGATGAAGCGCAGCAAACCCATTCACGTGGATTCACAGGGGGCTTGGACTTACGGGAATTGAGGTCCAAGAACATCTGGAGTGCCAAGGTTCACCATCACTGATTTAGGGATTGCAGTGGCTTAGTGCAGGGGTGCCCAAACTATGGCCAAGGGGTCGGATCTGGCTCCCCAACCTGTAGTTTGGGCACTCCTGGACCACGTGACTGGCCCGCCGTCCAAAACATTTGGGCACCCCTGGCTTAGTGGTTAAGACACTGAATGAGATGACTTAGACGGTCAGCAGCTCAAGACCCGAGGGCTGCACGATGGAGTGAGTTCCCGTCGTCTGTCCCGCCTCCTGCCAACCTTGCAGTTCGAAAGCAAGAAATTGCAAGTAGACAAATAGGCACCACTTCGGCGGGAAAGGGAACAGCTTCCCGTGTCTAGTCGTGCCTGCCACATTTCCACAAAAGTGTCTGCAGACGCAGACTATGGCTATATGTGAAGATGAGCACCGGTCCCTAGAGGGACACAACTAGCTTCCAAACAAGGGCAACCTTGAACTTTATTGTTTGGTTTCCTGTCTGGTATGTTTTGTACGGATTAAACACGGCTACCACTTTTAATGTCGTGAAACTAAGATGCCTGTGTAAATTCACTACTTTTGCACGTAATTCAGAAAAACCTTGGTGTGTTGATTTTCTGCAGCTCCAACGGCTGCTTCAAAGCATGGCAGACAGGTCTCTTTTTTCATCACTTTGCAACCCCAATATTTGACTCAGGTGATATTCTGACAAAGTGGCCTTTCGTTTGAGAGATTTACAATGCTCTCAACTCCTGAGCATTGCCACAGAGTATCCACCCAAGCTTAATGTCTAGAGGTGTAAAGTAATTTGAAATTATAACCAGCCTCATTTTTTTCCTTAGAAGAAATTTGGAAACTTTGAGGAGAAATTGAATTATTTGTAATGTTTTTTGTATTAAACCTGAATTTATTTTAATGTTTTAGCAGTATAGAATAATTCACTGTGTGAAACCGTAATGTTTGGGGCATATGTGTGTGTGTGTGTGTGTGTGTGTGTGTGTGTGTGTGTTTTGTGTAAAAAGTAAAACTTTAATTTGGTACAAGCAAATTTTTAAATTTATGTTCCACTACAGCAAGAGTTGTAAATTGCTGCATCTTATGCTGCTTAAACATATTTATCTTAAATCTTACTGTCTAAAAACTAGGAGGGATTAAAAGCAAACTAAAAGTGTTGTAGTAGTAGAATAAAGATGATGTTCTCCACCAAACTAGAAAAAAAGGAATAACGGAACCAGCAGTCCACAAGCACCTAAAGCCCATCATATACTTCTTTAATAGCTTGTATTAGGTAAGGAAGCTCATCTCAATTGGAGTGTTGCACGTGTCTGCAATATGTTTAGGGATTACCATTCTCTAATTTTGCAGACTGCCATGCAAATTTCATGCTACATATGTCTCAGCATTTTGGATGAATAAAGCAGTGTTGTTGTTTTTTTTAATTCACTCATTCCAAAAGGAAAATATTGCAGTTATTTTCTGAGTTTCCCCAAATAACTTGTTTCTGGTTTCCCCCAATGTATCTTCATTTCTCTATGAATTACTTCTTTTGAGGGAGCTATCCTTCGTCGCAAAGGGTCGGAATCGACTGTGAGACTGAACAACAAAAATCCTTGGAGAACATAATCAGCCAAGCCCCACTAATCACTTTCAGTAGCTGGATATAGTAGTGTTTTTTCTGGGGAAGGATTATGTTGAATCAAGTAATGGTTGATTGGGATTTCCTTGTAACTCAACTCTGAATCTAGCTTGTGTTTATATTGATGCTGTACCACTATAGTCAATCACTACTACTTAAAAGTAGTGTTAAATGCCAAGTATTTGCAAACATTTAACAAAGGTAACTGAAGATGCAGGTAAAAAGAATGTCACAAACCTTTAATGTTCCTTAGAGCTCTGTGTCACACCAAAATATGTGTTGTCAAGTTAATTCTGACTTGTGGCAATCCTAAAATAATTTTTATTCATGGACCGTGTGAATGCTACCTTTTAAAATCTTTGTATACTTGAGTTTAGGGGGGAAATCCTATGATTGTGTTTTTGACACTTGATTATGTATGTGTTTAAACATATTCTTGTGTATTCTGATATTTTGCTAGTGAGAAGATAGAATATTCTCATCCATGGCTGCATTCCGTCTACCGCCCCTCCCTACAATAGGAGAGATTATTAAACTGTTTAAACTCAGAGCTCAAAGGCAGCTGTCCCAGAATTTTCTTCTGGATTTAAGACTTACAGGTTAGTTGTCTGTGTTATTGTTTAACATTCACTCACAAATTGTTATTTCATTAAAATGTTTTTGTCATTATATAAAGCAGTCCCGTGCTGGGGAAAGAATTTACTGGGATAGGCACCCATGCACCTCTGCTCAAAGCCTGTATTTTTAAAGGGAAACTACCTCTGCAGATTCCCCTTTGCTTCCCCTCGCCAGGCTCCGCTCTGTTTCGTGGGAGAAAGTCAAAAGCACTTTGGGAAAAGCTGCCAAAGCTCCCAGTAAATTCCCCAGCACGAGGTTGATATACAGCTCACGTTTGTATAGATTTATTCCATTTATTAATTGCTAATAATGTGCAGTCACAAAAAAGAATGTAACAGCGAACATGCTAACATAAGGACTTATTTGGACTTAGAAGAACACAGCTTTAGATCACATGTTTTGCTTGAGGGTGTCTCATTTTGAATCATGCTTTTCAGTGGGATACCTTAAAACAGTGTTTCCCAACCTTTGGTTTTTGGACTTCAATTCCCAGAAGCCTAAATCAATTCCCCAAATCACTGATCAGCCAATGTACTGACTTAGGCTTCTGGGAATTGAAGTCCCCCTGTGGGACATGAACCCCACGTTATGAACCACTGCTTTAAAAGAAGGTGAAACATAATAAGGAGCAGACACAGATGAACCTGCTTTATACAGAATTAAATTGTTGCCTCTTGTAGCTCTTTTTCATCAAATGGATAGTTCAATGGTTTAGGACAGGGGTGCCCAAACTACGGCCCAGGGGCTGGATCCAGCCCCCGACACCAATTCATCCAGCCCGCGAAACCCTCGTCGGGCGTCTTTTACTTCCACTTCTAGGAGCAATGAGGGCTTTGCAGGCCAGATGAATTGGCGTCAGCCAGATCTGGCTTTAGGGCCATAGTGACCGGCTCCCTGAACCACGTGACTGCCCTGCAGCCCGAAAAGTTTGAGCACCCCTGGTTTAGGAACTCGGCTGCTGTGATAAAGTTTGTGAGTCCAATTCCCTAATGTACCTCCTGGGAGAAAAGCCAGCCTATGCAGTCATGGACAAGCTGCACAATCCCAAGGTGCCTCCAGAAGAAGGAAATGGTAAACCACTTATTTGTATTATCTACAGTACCAATAAAATCTTGGAAAGGGTTGCCATGATTTGGTATTGACTTGATGGCATGGAATTATTGCAGGTATTTCGATCATAAATATATAAATATGTAGAAGAGGCATGTGAACAAGATAGTCCTGAAACAGCCTCTTCCATTTCTGTTGTTCAACAGAAATTGTGAAAAGTGATGCAGTAGAGAAGTCCTGATTATCTATATGCGCTAAGAAACAGAATGCAAGCGCGGCGCCAAAATGGCCGCCGCGCCCTTTGCGGGCCCCCCCCCACAGGACAGAGAATCCGGGTAGTTAGGGGCGTGGCCAGCTCCCTTATAAAAGGGGTGGCCACGAGGCAGCCGAGCTGCCATTTTACCTCAGCGACGGAGCGGAGAAGTTTTTTCCCCCGTCGCTCTGTCGGACCCCTGTGGCTCAGGGGATTAAGATCCTGAACTCGCTGCCTGGAGGGTCGGAGTTTGATTCCTACTGCAAATGCTCTCGTGCTCCGGCTTTCCAGTCAGTGGGTGCTGAGCCCTGGATAGGGATCGTGTTGCTCTATACTCCTTGAATGGCTGGTGAGTGTAAAAATAAAGCGACGGTGAGGAGGAGTTTTTTCCGTCGCTTTATTCCCTTCTGCCGCTTTGCAAGAGGCTTGAGTTGCCAGCCTTTGTTCGAGGCTTCCTTTCGGCTTTCCAGCCTATTGCCTTCAGAGCGCGGGGGAGCAGAGAAGTTTGCTCCGTCGCTCACTGATTTTTCAACTTAGGGGTGCCCAAACTTTAAGTAGGACTGCAGTGTATCCAGTGCTACAGAAGCTGACTGGGTTGTTTAAGGTCAGTGTTTCAATTTCTGCGCATGCAGGACAGGATGAGCTCCCGTGCCGTGCCGTTTTCAACCCCAGGCCGGCCCTGCGGGGGATGCGGCCCTTGGCCCACGGCGGCCCGCCAGGGGCCGGGACAATTGGGGGGAGGGCCTGGTGCTGCCTCACAGCATGTTTTTGCCAATTAGGGGCTGGAATTTTGGGGCATGGCTTATTCGGGCACAGGCTCTGAATTCAGGGCCTCTGGCACACTTCCCGTCGGGCCGTCCGGCCCGCCTGGCCCACCTGCTGGGGGTTTACTGTGGCTGGGGGTGCCTGGTTGGCACGTTTGGCTGTACTGGAGGCATCCTTAGCAATCCAGTGGGTGGGGGGTCCTTTTCCGATCTACCGGGCCCTCCTGTCCGCCGGCTACTTCCACCGCTGTCACTCTGTAACAGGCGGCCGGCTGGGTCGGGCTTATGGAGACAGTCCAGCCTGTGCCTGCCGCTGCCTCGCAGCTCCCTGTTTGTCCGGTACAGCGATTGGAATGCGTTGGAGGTCGTCCTAGAGCTCGATTTCGGTCGCGAGCTCCGACGCCCACGGTGTGCTGGAACCCCCAGTGGGGGCGGCTCACGGGGGTGCAACTAGTGAGTATGGGGTCAAGTTGAATACGCCCACATCTCAGTCCACTTTCAGCGGGGTGGTTCAGTGCTCTTCGCCTTGCCAATTAGAGGCTAGTGGGGCATCACTTGTCATTCTATCCCAGTGCCCTTGGTTGCATTATGGCACGACCCTGGGGGTGGGGATTTCTGCCCCGGGGCAGTATGTGGCACTGCATGGGCTATCCAGGTCCCGCTGCGCATGCCTGGTCTACATTTTGTACCGACAACGGCCTTCCCGATGATTGGCTAGCCACCACGCACGTCGTGGTTGGCTTATGGAAAAAAAAATTCCGTACAAGAGTGCCCCTACACCCGGAGATGAAGTGGGATGAGCCCTGTCAGAAGCTGTGGCTTCTGTACATGACCCCACGCGCACTGCGCCTAGGGAGATGTATCATTGTGGAATTGCGGTCCAGCGAGCTGCTCCAGCGCAGGCACCCCGCCAAGTGGCGGGGCAGGGGGTTACAGCCCGCCTGCTGTGCTGGACCTTCTCGGACAATGGCTCCTGCAATGGGCAGAATTGCAAATACAGACAGGAGCGTCCCACCTGTGTTGGCCCCCACGCGGCCTCTGCCTGTCCCAGGCCTAGAGGGATGCGGGGCAGAGGGTGGGGCAGACAGGGGGCTGGCAAGACTGCCGCAGATGGATCTAGTCCACCGAAGGGCTCCCTCCCCAATTAAGGTGGACGTGTGGGAGAGTTGGCTCACATTGTACCCGAAGGGAGAGGATGCGGGTTATCTCCTTCAGGGTTCTAGGCAGGGGTTCCGGATCCCTTTCATGGGTAATAGGTCCCCTCAGGATGCCCCCAGTCTTTTATCCCTTAGGGGGAGGGAGGAGGTGGCTGCTGCCAGCTTTCACAAGAGGGTCTATGCGGGCAGGGTCGTTGGACCTGTCCCTGCACCCCCGTCCTGGGGAGCATATTATTTCAATGATGCCATGCCTTTTGGCTAGTCCATGGGGGCTCGGTATTCGAGCGTTTCACCACTTTCCTAGAGTGGGCTTTTGTCCGCAGGTCAGGGTCCCGGTCTGTAGCCCATTCCCTGGATGGTTTTATTCGGGGCTGAACGGGGCTGGGACACGTATACACGTCTCCTCAACACATTTCAGACGCTAATGGAGGAACTTGGTGTCCCTTTAGCGCCCGAAAAGACCGAGGGCCCATCTCCACAGCTAGTAGTCCTGGGGTGGAGAGTTACACGGTAGCGCAGGATTCTAGGTTGCAGCGGGATAAGGTGTCAAGGCTAGTGGCCCTTGTCTTGGTCTTGCTGGCCGAGCGCGTGGCATCACTGAGGGAACTTCTGGTGCTACATGGTCACCCCAGCTTTGCTGGCAGGGTCGTCGCACCGGGCAGGGCATTTGCTCTGCGCTGGTGCGACGCCATGGCGGGATTATCCAGGCCCCACCACAGGCTCAGATTTACCCGGGGTATCAGGGCAGACGTGCTTGTCTGGCCATGGGTCCAGAGGTAGTTCAACGGGGTGTCATTTTGGGGTCTGATCTCCTGGCTCCCCCTTGCTTTCAGATGCAGTCCGATACCTTAGGATTCCTGGGTTTATGGATGTACTTCCATTGGAAGTGGGCCTATGGTGGGTGGCCACCATCCTGGGCAGGCAAGGGTCGCCTGCAGGGTCTCACGTATCTGGAATGTTTACCTACCCTGGGTGCTTTGATGCTATGGGGCAAGGAGTGGGCCAACTCGGTTGTGCAATTTCAGCATGGCAACGCGGCTGTTATCCGCATCGTCACTCCACAGATTTCCAAATCGCCCGGGGTCATGGAGCTGGTTTGTGTTATGCAACCTGCGCCTCAACGTTCCCTTCAGGGCCAGGCATGTCCCAAGGGTTGATAATGATATTACTGCTGCTTTGTCCTACCTGCAGATCTCCCGGTTCCATGCCTCGGCCCCCGGATGCGGAGGAATTTCCCTCGCCACTCCCGGACGAGAGATGGAATGTTGGCAAGTAGAGGTGAACCGGGCGATTAGCCTGTCAATAGCGCCATGCATAGTAAGGCGTAGCACCACGCATTTAGTTCCTTCAGAGTATTATGTACCCGATTTCGATTGCCAGGAACCTGGCCGAGCCCAGTAACCCATGTTCTGCGGTTCATGGTTTACCTGTATGCCCAGGGCCTTGCACCACGCACCATAGCATCTCAGCTGTCGGGTTGGCTTTATGGCCAAAGTGGGAGGTTGTGTGACAGCACCAATGACTTCCGGGTGAGACATGTTTGGAGGGGTGGGTGCGCGTGCGCGGGCGTTTCCCGGGCGACCGCCACCCCATTTACCCAGGGGTTTTTTACCCAAGTGGCCCGGGGCTGGCCTGGCCTCTGTTTTGATAGATGAGGCAGCCCATTTCATGCGGCTACTACGGTGGCCTTTTTGGAGGCGCTCCGCATCAGCGAGCTTGAGATGCTGAATAAGGCGGATGCAAGATTTTACCAGGGTTTTACCCAATTGGCCCGGGGCTGGCCTGGCCTCAGTTTTGATAAATGAGGCAGCCCACTTCATGCGGCTACAACGGTGGCCTTTTTGGAGCCCTCCGCATCGGCGAGCTTGAGATGCTGAGTAAGGCGGATGCAAGATTTTCCCAGGGTTTTCACCCAATTGGCCCGGGGCTGGCCTGGCCTCTGTTTTGGAAATGAGGCAGCCCACTTCATGCGGCTACAACGGTGGCCTTTTTGGAGCGCTCCGCGTCAGCGAACTCGTGATGCTGTCTAAGGCGGATGCAAGTGGTAAGGCACTGGAACTCGAAGATGTCTACGTAGCCAAAGACTGGGCCCAGTTGAGGATACGCTCCTCTAAAACAGATCAGCATGGCGTAGGCAGTGGTGTAAGACTGCTACGTTGTTCTTTGGCAGACATCTGTCCGGTTGGTGCCCTACAGGAATTCCTGGCACTGCGTGGCATGCACCACGGCCCGTTTTTCTGTCACCAAGATGGGTCTCCCCTTACTAAATTTCAGTTTTGGAAGGTGACAGCCAGAGCCCTCACCAGGGTGGGCCTACCAGGTGCCCGTTGTGGCGCACATTCGTTCCGGATTGGTGCAGCCTCTACAGCAGCTGCTTTTGGGTACTCTGGGGCTGACATACGCAGCATGGGGAGGTGGGGCTCGCAATGTTTTCAGTTTTATGTGCGCCCACTCCCGCCATGAGTACCAATCCAGTCACCTTACCGCCTTTTTCTCAATTTTCTTACAGACCCTGGGTGTCGTATTACACCGGTGACAGTATGGCTGGTGGGCCACAGCTATGTGCACAGGGCAGCGCGTTACGCTGCGGCGACAGAGTGGACCCCGACTGGGACTGGGTGACCACGCCAGTCTCGCAGGGCATGGTAAGCCTGGGATGTTATGGCGGGAGCTGCGGCCTTTCCTTTTTTCTGGCCTGGGTGCTGACCCGCCTGACATTCTAATCATACGCCTGGGGGGCAATGATTTGGGCCAGGTCACCGGCTTGTCGCTCAAGCATGCGATTTGCGAGGAACTCGCCTACTTGCATTATGTCTGGCCTGCCACAACCCTGGTTTGGTCGGACATTGTCCCGTGCCATTCTTACTGAGGGGGCGTTAACCTCCTGGCCCTTGACCGCGCTAGGTGCGCGGTCAATAAGGCGGTGGCGCGTTTTCTTACCACCAGGGCTTGGGGACGGGTCAGTCATCACCCCGATATTAGTCTACAAAATTATGACTTGTACACAGGGGATGGGGTCCATCTGTCGCGAGGAGGTATGGACCTCCTGTTGGGCGATTGGCGAGCAGGCCTGTTGACCGAGCTGACGGTCTGGGGGGGGCGTCAGGTCTTCTTTGAAGCCCCTCCGTGTGGCGGGTAGCACTGGTAAGGTAAACAGTATGACCCACAAGTATCCGGCAGGTTCGCAATTGACTGGACAACACTAGACAGGAATAAATTAGTTAAACGTTGTCCGGTCAACGACGAACCAGGCGATGGGGTGATGACGATTGCTAACCAGCATGCATCACCCCTGTGATTTCACGGATACGCGTCAGAGGGTGGGGTCATGAGTTAGTTATTGACTACGGTCAATAATTTGTTTGTTGTCAACAAACAAATTGATACAAATCGATACATTGTAACCAATTGCCGTTGGCAATTTTGGGGTGGTACCTTACCAGTGTTACTTCGGCCTGCTTGCCTTAGGAATTATGATTGGTCGTTTTACCAATACAAATTTATAATTCGGACTAGGGCATTGAATCAATAAATGTGGCCCTATGCTGTTATCCACTTTCAATGTTGTCTGTGTCCGTTATTGGGGGGGTGCGCCTGCAAAGGACTATGTTACTCAAGCATGGGCAGCAAATTCTATACAAGTTTAAAATTCACTCACTTGTATGTAGCATCCTTGAGAATGATTATCATGATGATTTTCTACATAGCTGGCAGACAAACACTTTGCAGACATATTCATTCCATCCTTACATTCATAGGAAGAAAGAATGAAATAACTAAGGTCATAATGTATCTAATCCATTGTGTGTAGTACCTGAATAATAATTAGTGACATGCATGCAGCAGTGTAAATACAATCCTTTGTATGTGTTTCTGTTCTTGCTCTGCATATATACGAGGAAAATTCCCTTGGCTCTGTCCATTATTAGTTGTCATGTCCCTCCAGCTACAGTAAGCAATACCTTCTTATCTTTAGACGTGTAGAATGAGCAAAATCCGTCCAAGAAAACAGTTGATTTGTAAAATAAATTCCTTATAGTCGGGTAAAAAGAAAACTGAAGCTATTTCGATATATAGCCTTTCACCAAATATAATAATTTTGTATTTCTATAATACAAAAACATAATTACAATCTATAAGTGTACATAGTATACTAGCATTTATCATGTCACATATATTTACATAGAACAACCTATAATACATAATGTAATAAACAATTCATGGGATAAGCTAATACACACCAGAATCTTAATACTTTTCACAGAAAATTAAGACAATAAAACATACCTTCTTGTATTATTTTTCTTACATCATACAATTTCTTAGCGTCACAGCCTCCTTGTCTATTCTTTAGTGCATACGACATTATCTAAAGAAGAATTCAAGGTAGACTTATACTCCCTAAAGTTAACAGCTGCAAGCAATCAACCAGAGGCTTCAGTATACACAGCTGTAGTCCATGGAAGAAGTAAAACTTAGCTCTTAAAGTGAACGCCTGTTATATAATTACAAAAAGCAACTAAGCTCATGATCATGGTTAAGTCCATGCGGAGACATAGAATTAAAAAGGTGAATCAAGAAAGCTTCCCTGCGTTGCAACATGTTATCAATATTAACCCTTTCATATTTCTTAAGGGATAATTTTTCTAGCGCAACAAATCTTAAATCATCTTCACAGTGTCCTTTTTCTATAAAGTTGGAGACCAGGGGAGCTGTTAGTATCTGACTCCACATCCGGGAGCGGTGCTCCATGATACAAACTTTCAGAGGGCGAGAAGTTAACCCGATGTAGTTTTTGTTGCATGGACATGTGATGAGATATATAACATGGCGTGAGTCACAATTGGTAAAGTTTAGTAATTTATGTGGAGCCTTCCTATCCGGAATAACTACTGATTTGGTTTCTATAGCAAACCGCACACCCGGAACACCAAAAATGACCTCTAATAATAGGTTGGCGAGGAATTGGCACAGATGGAGAATCTGAACTTGTAATAATATCACGTAGTTTGTGTTCTACGAAAACCTATCAGAGGTTTGTCCGCACAGCCTGGAATATCTCCCAGGATGTGGCAGTACTTCATGATTGCCTTCTTGATTTTTAAAGCTAAGGGGGAATATTCAAACAAACAATAAATTCTTGACATTGGTGGTTTCGCTTTCAGTAAAAGGAGCTGAGCTCTAGCCAAGCAGAGGGGTCAAGGATGGCAGCAGATGGAATGAGGGTGCGGGCCAGATAGAGTGGTGCCATGGGCCAGATCCATTCCACGGGTCATAGGTTGAGAACCCTTGTACTAGTGAATACCCAAAGATTGCTATGCAACCCAAAGAAATTACACCATAGAATTACATGAAAGAAGACTGCACAGTACTTTCCATGTTGCAGCCCTATGTGTCCAGGAGCATGGTCAGGCCCGTGGTGTAAAAAGGTTGGGAACCCCTGCTGTAGATGTTATATGTTTTTTTGGGGAAGGCAATTTTTCTGAACTCTCCCAACAGGTCTTTTCTTTGCAGGGTGAAAAACATCTATTCTGGAATAGGCATTGGGGCCTATTGAGTAGTGTCAGTTTATAGTCCTAAGAAGTTGTGTACACCTTCCTTATCATTTGTGCATGTGCGACCTTTGCTTTACGGTGGGGTTTTTCAAACTTTTCAAGCTGTGGGCTGCTCATGCTCTCTCAGACAGCTGTTTGGGCCAGACAGCCATTTTTTCCTGCCTGCACGATGGTGGCAGCCATTCTGAGGTGGCCATTTTGTCCCAACAGCTTCAAAGGGGTGGCCATTTTGTTTCTCCCTGGAAGGAGGGAGGGAGACACCAGCCATCAATAAAGGCTTCGGGGGCCCCTTCTCCAACTGATACTAATGAGATTAATTGCCTGCTTGGGGAAAAGGTGAGTGTGGCTTTTTAACGAGGCTAGTCCTTCCTTGTGGGGCTGGAGGTTATCCTTGGGGCTAGGGTTCCGGAGGGGTGGGTGAGACAAGGCCAGGAGCCCAATGGTTCTCCCCCCCCCCCCGTGGTGCCATTTCATGTAACCCACAATCCTCGCTCCCATTGCCGCCGCTGGAAGCTGTACCATGTGTGGTTCCTTTTTAATGTGTCAACAAAACGGTACTTGACCCCAATTTAATATTCATAGCCATAATTTCCCCTATCTCTTTTTCAATTTTCCTCCAGAAGTCTTTAACTACTTTACAACTCCACCACATGTGTTCATAAGTTCCCAATGACTCCTTACACCGCCAACACGTTTTATCAGATGTGGAAAGCACAAATTTAAGCAAGGACAAAAAAGAACTGTTGACAACGAGTAGACAATGTATCGCTAGAAATTGGAAAAATGATGTGATTGTGAAAATAGAGGAATGGTACAAGGAAATGTGGGATTTAGCGTTGAATGATAAGCTAACATGGGAGTTAAAAATGAGAAAGGGCATAATTAAAGAAAACAGATTCTGGAAGGTGTGGCAAGTTTTTGTGGAACATGCATTGAAAGGAGATGATACAAATAGACCTGTACCTGGCCAAAGAGGTTTTTGGATAAGAAACAAATGAGAAAATCCGTGCTCTCCAGGGCAATGTATAAATCACTGGGTGTTTTTTTGATTATTTTTGTACTAGTATTACAATTTCTATATTGAAATAATGATTATGGAGTTTGACTTAGTTGATGTATTAGAATGTGTAGGAATGAAATGAGTAAGAATTTGTTTAATGTGATAATGATAAATTTTAAAATTGAGTTTAGAAATTAGTGGGATGTATAATTAATAGAGGTAAAAATATAGTATTTAGATGAGTAACTTATTAAAAGTATGAAGGTGAATGTGTTAACATATTTTACTAAGTCGTACACATTGGTATTTTTATATGTTTTCTTTTATTGTATTAAGATTGTTAATTTGTAATGTTTATGTTATGTATTACTGTTGTCTTATTTTGTTAAGATGTATTGTGTTAAAATTTAATAAGATATATTTTTTTAAAAAAGAAATGCTGTTTACATTAAAAAGGAACCACACATGGCACAGCTTCCGGCAGTGGCAGGAGTGAGGGCGGCAGGCCACATAAAATGGCACCGAGGGCCAGATCTGGCCTGCAGGCCGTAGGTTGAGAACCCCTGGTTTACTGTATCATTTGCTGCTGAGAAAAATGAGTAAACAGTGTGAGCTGTGATCAAGCTGGAGTCAGGAACTCACCACCAGAGGGGGCTGGGAACTCAGAAAAGAGATTGGCTTATTATAAGATCCTGTTTTTTAAGATGTGGGGGTGGGAGAGCCCACTGTAATGATGTTCTCCACCTCCCTCCCACCCACGAAAAGGCACAGTTCAAGGGGGAAATGTAATGGTCCTTGATCATTTATTGTGGTCACATTCCTTTAAAATTTAAAGTTGCTGTTGTACTGCAAAATGAATGAAGCTACAGTTGTATTACAATCGTTGTATCTTTGTAGCTGGCGTAAAGCATGCTTTTGAAATGTAGCTTGCTGTTTATGAGCAGCTATTTCCTCACTTAGGAATTACTGCGATGTTCTCTATAAAGAAGAATAAATTCAAGTTATTAAATTGGAACTAAACCCCAGAGGAAAGCTTATGTGCAATAGTATCTGGAATCTAGCTAACATGTGGCAGTAACAATGCCTTCCGTTTCTGTGAAATGTAGACTGATGCAAGTGATGCCATACAGCTGCGATGTAGAGAAGCTAGAAAGAAGAAGAGGGAGTCAAACCAGCCACTGGCTCAGTTTTGACTTTAGAGACAAAGAACAACAATGTTGACAGCTGCAAGTTTCTGTGCAGCTTATGCCTTTGTTGTTTTGTTGTTGTTGTTGTGTGCTTTGATAAGCCACTTTTGTTTTGAAGAAAAAGCTTATGCTTCTAGACCTTGATCTGCATTAATTTTGATAGAGCCCTATGCCTGCTCCCTGCTGAAAATCTACCCAGTTCCACTACTCTTGGATCCAATGTACAGTAGAACGCCGTATAACGAAAAAGCTCCGTTCCAATGGAGCGCTTCGTTATACAGATGTTTTCATTATGCGAATTACTATTGGTGATATCCTGCATAATGAAAAATAATTTCGTTACACGGGGTATACCCCGCATAACGGAAAAAAGTTCAAAATGTGGGTATTGCCAATAGCTCAAAAACGCTTCGTTATATGAATTTTTCGTTATACGGAGCATTCGTTATGCGGGGTACCACAGATGCAATTACAGCCCAAGAGACACCCCCCCCCCCAAAAAAAAAATTTTTTTTAGACTAGAGTGAAAAATTATTAACACTTTCGAGACTGAAAATCTAGTCATGCCTGCCACATGACCACAGAAATGTCTGCAGATGCAGACAGTACTGGCTCTTTGGCTATAAATGGAGATGACCACCGAACCCTAGAGTTGGACACAACTGGCTTTCGAGCAAGGGATACCTTTACTTTTACCTTTCCTAATGGCCCATTTTACAATTAACATTTTTAAAATACCTAAAGTACTGTTCTAATTTTTTTGTCTTTATTTCCTCTGCATTAAATATCATATGGTATTTCTTATTTCTTAGCTTTTATTTATAAATTCAAGGTTTTTTTCTTTTAGAGGTAACCCAGTGTATTCCGTATAGCTGTCTTTGGAATATTTTTAACTTTTGTCTAAGTGTTACAGTTTTACTCTCAAGGACATACATGTTACTATTTTTGAAAGTGCACAACGTAAATTCTGCAGTTTATTTCACTTTATGATAGTTTTGGTGTTTGTTGTAAAATGAAAAAATTGTGTGCTAGTTCTGTATCTCATGTGCTGCAATTAGTTGCATGTCAGCTCAGAAGCTCATTTCAGAAAGACTTTTCTCTAGGTTTCAGCCTTTAAAAGAGCTGTACTTTGAAGAAGGAAAACAATGTTTTTGTATCTGTTGTTTTTCTTTCCCCCCCAGATAAGATAGTGAGACATGCTGGCAATCTGAAAAATGCCTATGTTTGTGAGGTTGGCCCTGGGCCAGGAGGAATCACAAGAAGTATTTTGAATGCAGATGTTGCAGAACTACTGTTAGTTGAGAAAGATCCTCGTTTTATTCCTGGGCTTCAGGTATCCAGTACTATCTGAAAACCTTTTAATAATAACAATTGTGCAAGTTAAGTAGAATTATACGTGTTCCTTATTTATGCCTGTATCATAACAAATGCATTCCATGTCTTGTTACAGCCTGATCTTAAGCCTGTTTACAAAGAAGTTAGTCCCATTAGCTTCAGACTATCCATCTTCCAGATTCTTTTGTGAGGGTCTGTGGACAGTTATCCCCACTGTTCTGCTTTGCCTTGAAGCTGTGTGAATAGCTACTGGGTTAATGCCAGTAACATGTCTCAGTACAAAGACATCTTTCTTTTGTTACATCTGAGTCGAATCTTACTGAAGAAGGTTTCTGGGCACACAAGCTGGAATTAATTAATGTATCATTATTTATTAAGTATTTATTGATCTTTTTTCTGTTCACCAAGGCTCCTAAAGTCATGTGCAATAATGTAGTGTACAGTGGAACCTCAGTTAACAAATGGCTTGGTTAACATAATAATCACATAACAAAAGGAAATCCATAGAAAATAGTGGCTCGGTTTACAGAATTTATTTCGGAACAGATTAATTGGTTTTCAGTGCATTCCTATGGGAAACTTTGGTTTGGTTAAATTACAGTATTTTGGTTTTCAATGCATTGCCATGGGAAACTGCGTTTCGGTTAAAGTATTTTAGTTTCAATGCATTCCTATGGGAAATTGCCTTCAATGCATTCTTATGGTTAAAGTAATTTTCGCTTTTGTACTTGACAATAATTACACAGGGGGAAAAGCATGGGTTTATTATTTGAATTTTCAG
Organism: Bradypodion pumilum; assembly: GCA_035047305.1. Taxonomy (NCBI): domain Eukaryota; kingdom Metazoa; phylum Chordata; class Lepidosauria; order Squamata; family Chamaeleonidae; genus Bradypodion; species Bradypodion pumilum. The sequence continues at coordinate 100,375,231 of JAWDJD010000001.1, forward strand.
TAAAAACTGGGGATGTTAACAGTTCTGCTGTGGTAGCTAGAAGGAATGAGTCACTACTCTGAGCAGTGGGCTTTAATAAGAGCAGTTAACATACTTGAGCTAAATGTTCACCATTTGGGAGATAATGTCAGTTAATACTACTAAGTGTGAAGAAACCGTCTTTAAACTTCGTAAACAGATTTGAGGGATTTACATGATAACATTTACAGGAAGCAGAAAAGAGATTTCAAAACTCAGATTCTTCCAGTTCTTCATGATAACCCTGTTTGGGTTTATTTAGAAATAACATTTTTATACTGCAGTCTGCTTGGGCATTCTGTATTGTTCATCTTTTTTGATAGTGTAGATTCCAGGAGACGTATGTTTTGCATAGGAGTAAGTAATTGTTCCTATTATTATGGGTCACACTTTCCCTTGAATAATACTTATAATAATAAGTAGGCTTACAATAAGAATATTATAAATAAGAAGAAAGCTTCATCCTTACTGGTGCCCCCGGATCTGTCAGTGATACTGCTGACCACAGTATCCTCCTGGAGAAGTTGTCAGTGTTAGGAATCAGAGGCAGTATACTGCGGTGGCTTTGATCCTTCCTCGAAGGTCGTACCCAGAAAGTTCAAGTCAGGGAGGCTGTGTCAGCTCTTTGGGCACTCTGTTGTGGGGTGCCCCAGGGTCAGTCATCTCCCCAATGTTATCTGATATTTATGTAAAGCTTGTAGGGGTGGGAGTGAGTCATCCAGAGAGTTGCAGTTGGCTGTCATCAGTGAGTGGATGATGCACAACTCTAACACTCTTTTACATCTTCTGCAGTGGATGCAGCCTGATGCCTTGGTGATTACCTGGCCTTGATGATGGAATGGGCAAGAGCAAACAAGTTGAAACGCAGGTCCTGTTGTTGAGGGGACTGTCTGCCCGACTTGGAGGCCTGGCCCCACACTAGATGGATTGGTCATTCCTCTGAGGGACCAGGTTCCGTAGCTTGGGGATCATATTAGATCCAGTACTTAAATTAGACCTTCAGATTGTGACAGTATCTAGGCCTTATTCTTCCAACTTTGGCAGATCTCCCAGTTGTGCCCATACATGGACAGGCAGTCCCTGACAACTGTGATTCATGCATTGGTAGTTCCAAGAATTGACTACTGTAATGCTCTCTATGTGGGACTAACTGATAGATTGATTTCTAGGTTGAAGAGATTTGGTCAAATAACCCTGGCTCAGTTATACTGGTTATCAGTTCCTTCGTTTATCAGGCACAAGATGTTAACATTGAGGTATAAATCCCTATACAGTTTAGGAACTTGTGATCTAACGAAATGTCTATCCCAAGGAACAGCTACCTGAATTACTTGGTCTTCTCAAATTGTGCAGCTCCTGACTGACAACACTGAGAATGGCTAAAAAGTCTTCATAAAGCAAGTGAGCTTTCTTGGCGGCAGCACCTTGTAACCCCTTGGCTGTGGAGCTGTGCCAAGCCCCAAGCCTGGAGATCTGTCCCCTACAGTTCATTAGTACTGCTCGGCTCAGTTTAATTTTCAGTTAAATCTTTTATTATCCCAGATTTAATGGCTTTTTATTTGGTTGGTTTTGGTGAACCGGTAGGGAGGGTAGAAATTTACCAAGACTTCTTGTTACTTTTTGATATGCTGCCACCAGGTGGAGCTTGTGTTTTTATTTTATTTTATTGTATGTATGTGTCTTATTTTGCAAACTGCCCAAAGTGGGTACAATACCCAGATGGGTGGGATAGAAATCGAATGAGTGAGTGAGTGAATGAATGAAAGTTTACAATGACATCAGAATCTAGACAGTATTGATTTGCAGGTAGTTCTTAATTACATCTGACCAAGGTGTGAAAATTCAGTTGAAGTTGTTGTTGTTCTGGCAGTTTGAGTAATAAAATTAAAGAATAAACAGAAAACAATTCAAGGGAAGGAAGAACTTATTGTGGATAAAGAAAACAGAGAGCATGAACCTGAAGTACATTCCTGTGTTCCAGATTCTAGTCTGGAGATTAGTGATAACTGCACAGATCTACAAACAAGTTTATTTTTATTTTGTGGGTTTTTAAAAAAATCAGAAAAAACAATTACTAATCCCTGAAATGGGAGAAAGGAAAATACTCTTGCAAGTGAGCTGTAAAAGTTATTGCATTTGAAGCCATTTTGAAAATTGAATTAGTTATAATTAGTGGAATCTTTATAATCTGTGTGGTCAAATGTGTATGTGTGTATTGGACTCATTACGTGCATTGGACTCAGTATGTAGGGTACTGTTGGAGACAAAAATGTTCTAAGTTGCCATATACATTTATATGTATTATGCTGGAACATAGCAATAAAAAAGAAACCAGGAAAACAAATTTGTTTAGACTACAGTTGGCCCCAAGTGAATTTCTGAAAATATTGTTGTACTTTATAAAATATGTTTTTTAAAACCCCAAACAAACCCTGTATTATATTTTTCCCAACTGGTGGTGATGGGACATTGGAGGCAGCAGGGGTTCTGTCATTAGAATGGGGATAGTTGCTTTCTGCCTATTCCATCCATCTCTGAGCCCTAAACACCTTCAGTATTGCTGCTAAGTATTCTCCAACTTTCTAGAAAAGGAAAAAGTAGGGTTCAGCAGTAAGATCACTGAAAACTGCTGACTCAGTGGAGACACCAGTTGAATAGAGCCTACAGTCTCTGCTCATTTCAGACCTCAGAATGATTGAAGCCTGTCTGCATTTCAAGTCTTCTCATTTTTGGTAGGATGTGGGTATTAGTTTTCAACATACAGTAGAACCCCATATAGCGATTTTAATCCGTTCCACGGAGCTGATCGGTATGTGGTTTTCGTCATTGTACGATCTTCCCTATGGGGAAAAACCATACAACGATGTTTGGTGCTAAGCGGTTTTTCTCATTGGAAAATCGTTGTATGGATTTTCCTATAGGAACGATCGCTATGCGGAACAGCTCCCCCCCCCCCCCAAGCCTCTTCGCTATGCAATTTCATCGCTGTATGGGGCGATCGTTATATGGGGTTCTAGTGTATAGCCTTCAAGTTATTTTAATTGTGTGTGCCCCATATTTGTAATACATTATATTTATTATTAGTTATTTTATTTATCACATTTATATCCCGACATCTGGATATTTTCCCACTCTGGGTGGCTTATGAGATTTTAAAAACTTTACAATAGAAAATTATACATAAATAATAAACACACTAAATAAATTATAAATAGCAACAAAAAACAAAAAATATGCCCCAATTAAAAAAGCTCAACAACAGAACATATTCACAATGAAGTTAACATTTATTTTAACTTTAATATTTTATTTAACATAGCACATCTCAAATACAGTATAAAGATTCTTTCATTACAAATGTTTGCAAAAGCATGTTGTTCTAAAGAACTAAATGTATGCATTCTTTCTATCTCCTTTTCTTTGGAAAACCTCAGATGCTCTCTGATGCAGCTCCAGGAAGAATTCATATTGTTCAGGGTGATATTTTGACATATAAATTGGACCATGCATTTCCAAACCATCTTATAAAGAACTGGGAAGATGGTGAGTATGCTAGAACTACAGTTATTCAGGACATTTTTCAGCACAAATTCATTAAAGAGCATTGTTAGCTGCATGTTGACAGTTAATACACAACAGTTGGTACAACTTTGAGTGTCTGTCTGATTTTGACATACTTACATGGGTATATGTTTCTTGAATGCAATTGCTTTACTTTCTTCACTATGGCCCATTGAAGTTCATTTGGTTGCATTGCAAAGGAAGGTTTCTCAGTTTTGGTACCCATTATATTGAATGTTCTCTTCCTTGGAACAGCAGACCAAATAGCTAGTCAGTTGCTAAAGAATGGAAAAACACAAGGAATAAAGGTGCGGGGAAAAGCCGTTTGACCAGAGGAACAAAAGCAGGGACTACTTAATAGCCCCTTTGTGTCATCTGAATTGGAGGAAGCTATAAAGCTGGGGTGGCCAACCTACGGCCCATGGGGTGGCCCCAACCTACGGCACCATTTCATGTGGCCTCCAACGCCACTGAAGCAGATGTGTTTACGGCAGCCACACGTGTGCCCGTGCCTGCGCAAACGCACCCGTGGCTGTTGTAAACACATTTATGACAGCCATGGGCATGGTTTACGGCAGCATTTACGGCGGGGAACCATGTGAGTGGCCCGCTCAGTTGTCTGGGGTCAGGCACATGGTGTAAAAAGGTTGGGAACCCCTGCTATAAAGCATCTGAAACTGAATAAAGTAGCAGGTATTGATGGCATAAGAACAGAGCAGATAAAGCGGTTTGGTCCTTGCACTTTGGAATGGCTTCAGCATTTAATGAACAACTGCATAGACAAGCTTGATTCCTACATTGTAGAGACAGGCTAGAGTCATTGCTTTATTGAAACCTGGCATATGACCCAAAAAGCTACTGGCCAGTGTCACTCTTTGCCATCTTTATAAGGCACTGGAATGGATAATTCACAATCATATTTCCGAATATATTGATGGAGAAATCATGAAAAAACAAGCAGGCTTCAGGCCAGTAGATCTTGCTGTGGTCAAATTCTTAACATTACACAACACATTGAGGATAGCTTTGAAAGAAAGCTAATTACGAGAGGCTTTCATTTCCCTAACTGCAGCATATGATACTGTCAATCATAGGACTCTGCTCTGTAAAATAAATGATCTTACAAAAAATAAAGAGCTTACTAGGGTCATTGGCAGCTTCCTTCGAACTGGAGATTCTGTGTGACGATGAATGGAAAGAGCAGCAGATGGTGGTTGTAGAAGAATGGACTGCCCCAAGGAAGTGTATTGTCTCAAACACTGTATAATATATATATACAAATGATCAACTAGTTCCTGACAATACAAAATTGTTCATCTATGTGGATGACACAGCAGTGGCCATACAAGGCTCAAGCTTTGATGAGGTAGCTGGGAAACCTACTGGAGCACTTGAAGAATTAGGACAGTATTGCAACATCAACTATTTGAAGCTTAATCCAAGCAAGACTCAAGTGTTTGCTTTTCACCTTAGAAACCAAGAGGCAAGAGTTGAGTTGGATATTATGTGGCAAGGGAACCAATTACAACATTATTCACCACCAAAATACCTCAGTATGATGCTTGACAGGACACTCTTAAGCAGCACTGCTTGAATACCAAAGCCAAAGTTAGTACAATGAACAACATCATCAGAAAACACAAACTATAAATGATGAACTCAACCATCCACATTGCGTACATAATTTTGGCCCTGTGTGTCTCCGCATTTTGGCCCATACTACGCATTTTGGCCCATACTCTGCTCCAGTATAGAGCGCATCCACACACACAAAACAAGTTTACATCGCTCTTCATGAAGCCATGCGTATAGTGACAGGATGCCTCAAACTTACACCAGTTTTGAAAATAGACCCTCTTGTTGGTATTGCTCCACTTAAGATGAGACAAGTAACAGCGGATGCCGAGAGAACTAAGGAAGAGAAGGACTCTCAACATCCTCTGAATGGATATGAGCCTCAAGTCCGCTGGCTCAGATCCAGGAAGACCTTTATGACAAGAATAAACATTCTTGAGGGTACACATGAGCAAACCCAAATTAGAAGATGGAGGAAGAAGCTCACTTTATAACTATGTGTTTATGTTCAGTTTGATTTTGTTAATGCACTGAACTTTATTTTTGTTCAGATCTTTATAAAATGAAGTTTGATATATAAAAGATTTAAATATATTAATATTCATTAAAAATATAAGAAAGGGATGAAACTTTACATGGTGTGTGATTGTAGCAGATTGAAATAATTTTATTCAGAGTCTGTTTCTATTGTTCAAGCAAAGATTAATTTGTTTATTTGATTAATAGTGTGCCTCTGTAATATACATTGCTGCATACGTTGCATTCATATTAAAATATGAATTATAGATTTATTATAACATGAACACTGAGTATTATTACAGAGTTATTTTTTACAATTTTTCTTCCTATATAGATCCACCAGACATACATATTATTGGTAATCTGCCTTTCAGTGTTTCAACACCCCTGATAATCAAGTGGCTTAATAATGTATCCAAAAGAGTTGGCCCTTTTCGATATGGTAGAACTCAGATGACTTTGACATTTCAGAAGGAAGTTGGGGAGGTATGTTTGCTTATTGTTTAAGATATAAATGAGTATAAAATGTAAATGAAAAACCTCTCATCAGATGTAATTGCTTTCAATTTTTTTAGGGATCAAGGGGAATAATTTTTTTGCAACATTATTCCAAAAACAACTCAGTTCTGAGTCTTAAGAATAGCTTAATAAGTAAGTCTTGACATAAACCAAAATGACATATGTCGAAGCACTTCACTATACAGAGTGGCAAATTTCCCAAATGGGCGGTATAAAAATGCAATAAGTAAATACATGGCAGAATCTAACAATGAATTTAGCTATGGTCACTAGAAATGTATGCAAGGACAAATATTACAATTCTAAATTAAAGCAGTTCCAAAGTAAAACAGGTCACAGTTCTTGTTCTGAATGTGATTTATTTATTTTGCAGCTAATGTAGGGATAAACAATATTATTCACAAAAGAGTTTGGGGTTAGAGCGAAAAAATAGGAACTACCAAATTTGTGATTACTCACATATATTGCTGTTTACAAATATGTATCTTTGGAGGTACAAACCCTACTTAGGTAAAGGTTGCCCTTGCTCGAAAGCCAGTCGTATCCAATTCTAGGGTTCAGTGCTCATCTCTGTTTATAGCCAAAGAGCCAGTGCTGTCTGAGTCTGCAGACATTTCCATGGACATGTGGCAGGCATGCCTCGACACCAGAATGCACGGAATGTTGTTTACCTTCTCACTGAAGTACCTATTTATCTACTTGCAATTTCTTGCTTTCAAACTGCTAGGTTGGCAGGAGACAGGAGAGAGGCGGGAGCTTATTCTGTCATGCAGTACTTGGGTCTTGAACTGCTTACTTGCTGACCTTCCAGTTATCAAGTTCAGTGTCTTAATCACTTGAGCCACTGCAGTACCCCAAACCCTACTTAAGAACTGCAAAATCTTCTGACCGGTTCATGCCCCCTCACACTGTTGAAGGGCCGGACGGGTGGTCCCGCCACTGTTGCCACCAGCAAGACCACCCCGAGTCACCCACCGCTTTCCCCCATACCGCTTCCCTGCTTACCAGCCTAGAGAAGCTGCATGATGTGGATAAAGGAGGGGTCCACGCTGTCCTTCTCACCCGTGCTTGGCCAGAGTGGCCCCCAGGAAAGAAGTAGACGGCCATGTGTGTCCTCCACTGTTTCTTCCTCAATCCTTGTCCCCCTCCACTCGGCTTGGCATATTCCTAATGCCTCTCCATAGCAGGGTGGATGTTGTAAGCCTTACAACATCCGCCCTGCTGCGGAGCACTGGCAAGGACATGCCAAGCCAAGTGGAGGAGACGAGGATTGAGGCGGCGGCTGGAGCGAGGGTGTGGGGCAAATGATTTGGTGCCATGGGCCATAGGTTGAGGATCCCAGTTCTAGAGTGTTTACTAGTCTACATACCTAGGGAGATGAAAAGATTAAACAAGGTAGACTATATGGACACCTATGTAACTGCATTACATTAAGTCCCCAAAACAAGAATTGTTAGACTCTACTTGAAGACTTTTTAAAAAGATTGTGTGATCATATTGGCTAAAATTCTCTTATCAGCAGGTACACTGCATGAGTCCAATATTCTATGTTTAGTTGTTTGCAACATACTAATTTTTCTGCTTTTAACTTGTATACTAATTATTTTGAGCTACTGTGAGTACCCCGATGGGAAAAGGGGTATAGAAATTTGATTTGTTTCTCTATAACTCAGGTAATGAATTATCTCAACAACAAAAACCTCAGACTATTTTGTTTTCTTTTGCAGAGACTGATAGCTAGTTCAGGAAACAGACAGCGAAGCAGACTTTCCATTATGAGTCAGCACCTATGTACTGTTAATGACTGTTTCACAATTCCGGGAAAAGCTTTTGTTCCAAAGCCAGAGGTGAGCCAGCTCTTTCTTCCATTGTTAAGAGCAAGGGATTGCTCTTCAAGTGAGTTTGCTCTTTAAGCAAAACGCCATTGTAAGTGACCAATTGTAACTTCTGGTGGGGGAGATTGCAAACCCCGATTTAGTTATAAAGTGAGTTTTTGGTTGGTTTTAGTTGTTAAGCGAGGCAACAATTCAGAGAAAATTCTGCTCTTTGAGCGAGTTAGTTAAGTGAGGTGCTCTTTATGCGAGGTTTTAGTGTATTGCGTTCTGGAATGTGTGAGGCTTACATCTATTTCACACTTATTTTGAATAATTATTTAAACCTTGTCCCCCTTCAAGAGGACAGAGGCCAAGGGATCTGTTTTTAATCTTGACATTTTCGATTGTTTTCTTTGATCTTTGGCTTTGTTGGTTCCTTTCCTTTTCCTACAGTTGTTTTCCTTTTTTTTGATTGCGTCTTCAAATGCTTAACTAATTACCTATGTCACGTAGACCAGTATCGAGGGTTGTGGTGGACCAATGGGGTGCTTGTCACTGGAATTGTTAGTGTCCTGAAACCTGGGGGAATCTGCAAATCAGGGAGTCACCAGATGGCACAATATTAGCTCTCATGCGAGGGAGGGGGAATGGGTCCCAGGTTTCTTCAGTACATGGTAAGAGTCTGCCATAAGAAGTGGCTACGGGAAAGATTGTGTTTGCTGCTTGATATCTCCACCCCCCCCCCTCCACCAAATTGGCTGTGAGACCTAAGATTCTGCTGGCTTATCACTCTCTCCACAATATGTGCATCTGCCCATCACACCAGATCACGGTTGAAGGGGTGCCTAGAAGTCCATAAAAATGCATCCTTCCTGCTCTTCAGAAAGTAAATTAAATCTACTCTTCCAAGAAGCCTTTGGGGAGAACTCTTCTAATATTTTGTTAGAAAATATGTGAGTCTTGCTCTATTTGTAGAGCAAATATTCTATATAGTCACATTTTCTATTGCCATGAAGTCTCACACTTATGTCTGATGAAGTGGACTTGATCTACAAAAGCTAACATCAAAATACAGCAGTTATTCTTTAAGGTGCCACATTTTTTGTCCTTTTGTTTACTCTCTGATCTGTTTGTACTATCTATTTTTCTCTGGTTGTGTTGTTCTTGGTGTACGTTTTATATTTTAATCCATGTAAACCACATATAGAAGATGAATAAATACATAAATAAGTGTAAATATTCTCCAGCTATCTATGTCCAATGACATTGGCTATATGAGTAAATTGCCCAAAGCTAAATGAATTAGGTAGAATCCTTGAAATGGATATTAGTGTTGATCAGAGACAAGAACATGAAACCAAAGTTTTACATAATTGGTGCTTTGTTGTTCAAATAAATATACAGTATTCAGAGAAAGAATGTAAGCCAAAAAGTTGCCTTTGCCTATGGATTAGTGCAAAAATGGAGTGTATGCTTGGCATCAGCACAAGGAGAAAAAAATCTATTGTGCTGCTGTAAATGTGAATTTTCTGGGTCATTTTTTACTCAACTGCTAGATAGTATGGTGTTAGCTTGAAAAAGTACCTGTATCCTGAGTAGTAATAGAGACAAACAATTTTTGTTAAGGAAGATTTTAAGATACTGTAACTAAGAAAAATTTAACTGGATATGTTCACAATAATCCAAAGTAGGTACTGTACTTGATTGGGGACTAGAAAACAGTGATATCTCCCCCCCCCCCTTGTTGTGGTTGTGTACAATCAGGTCATTTCCACATTGTAGTGACCTGATACAATTTTTATGTATTTGAGATATTCAAGGAAAAGTTTGCCATTGCCACGCCAGCTCATAGTGAATTTCCATGACGGAGCAGTGATTTGAATCTAGGTCTCCTGAATTCTGCTTTGGCACTCTGGTTGTTAATACGTACATATTGCCTCTAAGCTTCCTTGGTTGATGCTGCAAAATCAATTTTGAGACTAAATTTAGTGTATGTTTCGGTGGCTTTTTTTTTTTACATGCTATCCTGATTGAAGAAATAGCATACAGTTGTGGTGGTTATATCTTTTCTAAAGGCTAGATAAGAAAATTGTACCTATTATTAAATTTCACACTGTTGTGAATTATCAGTTTGTGAGATAAGATGGGTTCTCTAAAGCTGGTAAGACATTGATCAGCATTGTACAATTCTTAGTATGAAGAAAGCTAGTACATTAAATTATCTTCCGCAGCCTTCCCCAATCTCAATATAGTGAAAGACCCATTTGATCTTTAATTATTGCAAATAATAATTTCATAATCCTGGAACTACAGGTTTCCCCGCCACACTATATGCATGGAGGATATGTTTGAAGACCTTCCATGAATACCTGAAAACAGATTAAACAACAAACTATATTTAACACATATACTTGAGACATAGAGGTGAGAAAAAAGTTTCAAATTCCTGCTTCCTTCTACATGACAGCTACCCAAATGTCTGCCTCCATTCCTTGTGAACTTTCCATTGCAGACAGTGGCCTCTAGTGGCCAGCTCTGGTAATGCACCATAGCAATACAGTACATACGTATTACAGGAATTTCTTTATAGAATACAAGCGGATAACTGAAATTACGGATTCTAAATCTGTGGATATTGAGGGGTGACCTGTATCTGTACTCTTCAAAAATTTTTATTATATTTTTATTCACACATCTTACAATCTCTTCTATACAAGTCATTTTGTATTTCAAGTGCTTTACAATACAGTACTCACATTTTCTTATAAAATGTAAATGGCTATGCATTAGATTTTGATGCCACTTTTGTCAGTAGAGGAGAGGAAAAGATAATAGTGTTGTTTTGGCTTACTGAACCATGTGCTGCTATTGTATTACACCAATGCTTCCTTATGTCAGCAGTACTCAATTTGATTCTCTTGTAGATCTATTTAATTTTGGAATTCACATGATAAGGATGGAGTCTTGCTGTGTTTCCTCTGTTTCTGTATCTGGCACTATCTTCTCCATCTCTGTCTATTTTATCTTTGTACTGGATGTGTCCTTGTGTGTGAATGTTGACACAGCAGTACATGCCTGCAGGAAGAATGCTCATTGTTGTTAACAACCATTCTCCTTTTCTGTCTATCTGTGTTTTTTCTTTTGCTCTGACATGGTTTTGTTGGCCGCAATTGTTGGATGTCTTCTTTCTGCACTATAACTTTTAGTGCTCTTTCAGACTATTTGCACTTTTTTTAAAAATGGAATCTTCAGTTTGTATGATCCTGGGTAGAGTTGACATAATTCTCTCCCACAAATTCAGGAAAGAAGTATACTTTTTAAATGTGTTGTTTGTTAACCACCCAGAGTGGGGAAGACTTCCCAGATGGGCAGGGTACAAGTGGAATAAAATGAATAAATAAATAAAATGGGCAAGTTATCTACAAAACAGCCTTCGCCCTAATAATCCCAGCTGCTGCTGCGCCACTGGCAAGAGCCAAGCTCGGTCTAATCACGCATACACACACTCTCCTCCAGGCATGCACTCACTGGAAGCAAGGTGCAGGCAAGACCAAGGCACCAGCAGCTCTCTCCGGCTTGGTGGCCGGCATGTTTCCTTTCCTTCTTTTCCTCCTTGGGTACTGCTTTCCCCTCCCAACCTGCAGATCTGCAGCCGAGCGAATGAATGCTCAAGACAGGCAGGCACTAAGAGGGAGGTGCTTCCCACCCTCTCTCCCTCCATGTGTGCGAGTGAGTGAGCAAAAGCTCAAGATGGGGAGGGACTAAGAGGGATGTACTTCCCACCTTCTCTCCCTCCGTGTGTGGTGATACAAATCAGTAAGTTTTTTAAACCCGAGATTTTAACATTTTTATTGAACCGGCCAGGATAATTTTTTTGACCTTTTATCCGAGACAATCCCAGTTTCCCGGGACGTATGGCATCCCTAATCTTGGGCAAAGAGGTGACCATTTCACCTTTGGAAATGGTTGGCATGAGTATTCAGTCTTGGACTGAATTTTTAAGTTCTTCATACTTTTAAAATTAACTGGATGTTTCCACAAACAAGATTAAATGTGTTTTGTCAAACTCCTAACATATGTTAAATCTGTTAACATGTTGGCTCCTGATTCTACACTCACCTAAATTTTTGATGCTATTGAACGAGTGTAATGTGTTCATGAATACATGGAATAATATAACTGTAATAGACTATACTTTCTCCTGCTTGCTTTTTAGAATGTACTAGCAAATTTTGCATCTGCCCATGACACCATTCCATGTGGTCCCCCCACCGCCTCCACCACACCCGGAAGTGCAATGTGGTGGAGGAAGGGCAAAATGGCCGTCTGGCCCCCGAAGCTGTCTGAGGGAGCGTGACCCGGCCCCCGGCTTTAAAAGGTTCAGAACTCCTGAGTTAGAGGCTGTATTAGTATATAACTGAGGCTGTATATTTCTGCAGTGTTTAAATCTTGTTGTAAATGACTTGCATTAATTCATTCACAATGCCATCGTGTTCCAGATAGTTCTATAAAATTGCTGAACATTTTTCTATCTAGAAGATATTATCACAGATGCTTAGTTTTAGTTCTCAAAACTGAATTTATGTACACAGAGATGGCATGCCTCTTGTTCACAGTAAAAATGTTACAAAACATACAGAGTTAGAAAAAAACCTTAATCCTATTGTTATTTTGCAAATCTATGTACACAGAATCAAACCCTTACCTTAGAAGCACTTAGTTTCAAAATGTTTAGAAGAAGATGGTTTGGAGTAGATAGATCTGCACAAGAAGCTAACTGTGAGGAGAGAAGGGCAAACAGTGAAAATAAAAGTAAAACCTTCCTAAGTTTTATGAGTCTTTATCAGCCATAGTTTAAGTTAGTTTTATTTACTTACTTCTGCCATATCCGAATTCAAATATTGGTGATCCTCATGGCCATCTGCCATGAAGACTGTCCTGAGAATATAATGCAGTGGCCTTTCATTTGCCTACCACATCGCAGCATGACACAGTATCACTGATCCAGTTCCGTGAGTCACTTTCTGGTCCTGAGCCCATTTGGCATGCAAAGTCCTCATCAGCTCCAGGTTGCTGCCCTCCATCAATATGGATTCAAGTAGGATTTAATCCACTTGGGTACTATCACCCTTCCCTGTGGACTTCAGCATTCAAGGTAGTTAGTCCTTAGGGTTGTCGGATTAGTTAACCGCCACCTGATGCTTAGCGTTGAGTCCCTGGCAGTATGGTCTACTGTATTACCTTAGCAGGATAACCTGGCCAGACACCGTTTACTTACTAGAGATTTCAATCATTTTTTAAGAAACAAATCCATCCTGCCCTATTAATCAGGATTACATGGCATAGGTTGTCGTGTATGGGTGGGCAACTTTGGTCTCTCAGGTACTTTTTGCCATACAACTCCCACAAGTTCTAGAAAACTTCCCACCAGATCGATGTCATTTATTTATTTTGTATGGCGTAGCAGAATACAACATCTGTAATATATAAAACTAGCAGGGGTGCCCGACGTTGCCCGTGGCCAAATTTTTACCCAGACATATCACACTCCCACACAATACACACACGACACATAACACACGCACCCGACACACAACCCACACACATCACAGACGACACAACAAACACACCAACACACAACACACACAGCCGACCTACCGACCCACCACACCCAGACACATCCCATATGACACAACACACCCACACAATACACACACCGACACAATACCCACCACACACACACACACACACACACACACACACACACACACACACACACACACACACATTAAAATAATAAATTCTACAAAATTTTAAAACATGCAGTACAAATGTTAGGTAATTAGTGATAATAAGTTATGCACGAGCAGTTGCTAAAGGGACTAAGCCTAAGGCCAGATGTCCAAGTCATTTAAGCCATTGAGCTGCAGTGCCCTCAGGATAATTTAGTTCTTGCAAGGAGCCAAGGAACCTTCTAAGGGGCATTCCATGGAAAGATTATAGTAAAGTCTTCACTTTAGTTGAGTTATATCATGAATATTTTTTGGGGTGCCTGATTAAAAATTGGTGTTACTTGTATAGATATTTCTGATTAGAATAATAGCACTTTTTACTTTAAAAAAAATTATTGTTGGGAAGAATATTTGATAGACATGTAACTGAAGCATTACCATAACCAAATGACTTTAGGGGGGAAAATTCCGTCTTATGTTTCTGTTCACAAATATTAATCTAATTCCGACAAAGTGGATTCACGAAAGCTAACATCAAAATACAGCAGTTAGTCTTTAAGGTGCCACAACGTTTTTTGTTTTTGTTTTGTTTTTTGTTATGTTTTGTTCACTCTGTTATGCTTGCACAGACTTACACAGGTACCAATACAAAAATTTAATCTAATTCCTAGATTTCTAAAACCGTCTAATTGAAAACATAATCAAGCAAAAAAAAAAAACAAACAAACAAACCAAATCTGACCCGCCATTCTATTTGTCACAAAGTGATCAGTCAGGCCTGTCTGTGAAACCCATAGACAGGATATAAAAGCTACACATTTTCTCCATGGTACTTCTTTTTGTCTCTCCTGAATGTCTCATTGGATGACCCCTGGCTTCTTGAGTTCATAAGAGAGAAGTGACAATATCTGCTTCTATATTCCATACAGTAATACCTCATACAACGTCCAAACTTGGTTCCACAAGTTAGAACATTGTATGAATTCCGACTTTGTATGAGGCATGCAAAATCCTAGCCGCGATGCTTCATACAACGTCCAAATTATTGCCACCGATGCTTTGTATAACGTCGTTCCCATAGAGATACATTGTAACAGCACAAACTGCAGAGCAAAGTCAAAGAAACACAGGAAACTAACAGAACTTTAAGAGGGGCCAGAGAGGAGCATTTCTCCACCAGCGGGAGGGGGGGAATGATGATGATGATGATAATAATAATAATAATTTATATACTGTACCACAATTCTCTGCCCAAAAGGAGAATCAAAGCGGTTTACATCTCCGAAGGCGGAGAGCTGCTTTTGGGGCTGTGGAGAGGCGAGCCCCAGGTGCGGTGAGTTCTTTCTTCCCCACCTCCTCCGGCCGGCTGCCAGTCCCAAAAGCGGCTCCCCGCCTCCAACGGACCCCACTGACGCCGGGGCTGGGAGGCCCCATGGAGCTCGACCGGCAGCTGTCTGGAGGAGGCGGGGAAAGAAAGAACTCGCTGCACTTGGGGCTCACCTCTCCACCGCCCCAAAAGCGGCTCCCTGCCTCCAATGGACCACACCGACGCAGGGGCTGGGAGGCCCCACAGAGCTCGACCGGCAGCCGTCCGGAGGAGGTGGGGAAAGAAAGAACTCGCCGCATGGGGCTCACCTCTGCGTGGCCCCAAAAGCGGCTCCTCGCCTCCAATGGACCCCACCGACACTGGGGCCAGGAGGCCCCATGGAGCTTGACTGGTAGCCGGCTGGAGGAGGTAGGGAAGAAAGAACTCGCCGCACTGTGGGGCCTCCAAGCCCCGGTGTTGGTGGGGTCCATTGGAGGCAAGGAGCTGCTTTTGGGGCCGCGGAGAGGCGAGCCCCAAGTGCGGCGAATTCGTTCCCCACGGAGCTCGACCGGCAGCCAGCCGGAGGAGGCAGGGAAAGAAAGAACTCGCTGCACTTGGGGCTCGCCTCTCCGCGGCCCCAAAAGCGGCTCCCCGCCTCCAATGGAATCCACCAACGCCGGGGCCTGGAGGCCCCACGGTGCGGCGAGTTCTTCCCTGCCTCCTCTGTCCGGCTGCTGGTTGAGCTCCGTGGGGCCTCCCAGCTCCGGCATCGTTGGGGCCCGTTGGAGGCGGGGAGCCGATTTTGGGGCCGTGGAGAGGCGAGCCCCAAGTGCGGCGAGTTCTTTCTTTCCCCGCCTCCTCTGGCCAGCTGCCGGTCGAGTTCCGTGGGGCCTCCAAGCTGCAAGTCCAAACTCCCGCGGTAAAAACCCTAATACCGTATACAACGTCCGGCGACGTTGTATGAGGCAACCTTTTCCTAAGAATTGGGCGACATTGTATGGATCCGACGTTGTATGAAGCGGACGTTGTATGAGGTATTACTGTATTTAATTGTCTAAGCTCATATTTCATTGGCCCTACAAAAATCTATATCCAGTGGAACCTCATACAACAATTTCCCCGTATAGCAACCAAATCGCATAACAATTAGGTTTTTTGGGGAAATGGCCTCCCACATAATAATTTTCCCTATGGAAAAAATTGTACAATAATTTTTCAATGGGAAAACCACTTAGCAAAAAAAAAATCATTATACAATGCATCTCATAGGGTATAGCAATTGTTTCGTACAACAACGAGCCCCATGGAACAGATTAAAATCATTTTATGAGGTACTACTGTACAGTATATGTAAGTGAATATGGAACTCAGGATTTGGTCAAACCTTTCCTCTTTGCGTTCCTCTTTCTGTCTAACGTCAAGAGATTCAAATTCTGCTTCTCCTCCTGGATGGAAATGAAAGATTCCCTACAGTGACTAATAATAATTTCAGCATGTTAAAGAAGGTTCTGAGAAGCAAGTTAACCAAGTGAATCATGCTGGCAAAGTAATTACAAACTGAGTTGCGATCACCTGCAACGGCTGTGTGTGGCAGATTGCCAAGTAACTCTGGGGCTTGATCCAAGTGTGCCTTGTGAATAGTTTGCATAAAGTACTGATTTTGAAATACCCAAATGATACGCAGATTAAAACTACACTGAATATCTAATCACTTATTGATAGCAGAAAGATTTCAATTAATTAAATCTAGTTGTAAATTGTTCTAGATCTATCTAACACATAGGAGTCCAGAAGAGTACAATATTTAAAACATAAAAGTAGATTCCCCCCCCCCCTTCGGTTATAAATGCAGAGCTGCTAATGTGCGTCTTCCATAGACTTGAAGTGTGTTTTGCCCTTAAATTAGCAAAACACTCTTAACTAGCTATTTTCTTTGAAATAATGTGGTCATACAACTTACGTAGTGGCAGTTAGATTTTTAGCAATGGCAGTATCGCTTCAGACCGGAATAACAAACAAAACAAGATGGATAATTTTGAAAAATTTTGAAAAGTGTTTTAGAATTGAAAGATAGATGTAGTTTTTTTAATAACTTAACATAAAGGCAGTGTAGGCTTAGCCGAAATTTATGGTACTATTTAGCTGACAGTTATGACACTGATTTTAATTAGTGTCATAATTAAAATGAGACACTTGCTGAAATCAAATTGGCACATTGTTAGTATAAAATAATATCTCTGTCTTAAGAAAACCTAAACATTTTTATTCTTCATCTGTATTCTTTTCCAGTACAATACAGTTGCAAGATAATGCCAGCCCCAAAGTCTGACATTTTAAGATTTTAACCCACCTTTTTTGCGGGTGGCTAAACATATTTTGCCATGCTTTACATCAGGAATAGAAAACTGTTGATTTAAAAAGACCCTACAGTAAACAAGATTATCCTTGATGGAATAAAATCCCTGGCTGACAGACAGACAATAATATTTACACATAGTCCTTCAAGTTATATCCTGTGTTGTTTTCCTGGTGAGTGCCTAGGAATTGTTGCTGCGACTTATTAGGGTAAATCCATGCTCTCTGTGGTTTTTCGAAACAGGAAGTGCCAAAGATGGCACCTGCCGTGAGCAGAAGTCCTGCTGAAATGAAGCCAATGTAAACTGCTCCTCCTGGTTCATGTTTGCTGCTTTCTGGGACGGTTGGGTCCAGAAAATTTGAAACGATCTCTCTGGTGTACCAGGCTGTTGGTATCAAACCAAATATTCCTGCAAGAATAAAGAAGATTCCTCCTGCAAACGAAGTGTGGCTCTTGGTGTATTTGTCCCCTCCCAGGCGAGTACACTTCATCCCAACAGTGGCGATGCAGATCCCAAAAAAGGAAAGGATGCAAGACAAGACCATGGTGGTCCGTGCTGTTTGGATATAAACTGGGAGAGAAAGAATGGAATATTTGAGGGTGCAGCTAAACATCCCGGTGCTGTACCATGTGCAGTCCATCCAAAGCCCTTGCATCTGAGTTATGGCTGTGATGATGTTTGAGCCCATGTCTGCATTTATCTTCCAGTTGGGCAGCAAAGTGGCTGTGATTGCACCGAGAGCGCCAAACAAGGCAAGGATAAAAGCGAAGAATTGTAGAGCAGCTGATGTCATGATGAGATTTGCTGTCACCTTTTGTCCGTTGGTTTCTGTCCTGTAGTTGTAAATGCGTGAAACTATCTGATAGCTCCCCAGCCACGGCTTTGCTGTCTGTATGTGGTAGGAGGAGGGGGGGGGGGAATGACAGGGGCAGAGGAGAAGTGAGCAAACAAGAGCTTGCATTTAAAATCACAGCTTTCTGAATGAATGACTGAACGTGACCCTGCAGCAGATGAGAAGGTTACAAAAGCACTGAGCAGCTGTCCACGGGGCACTTGAACAGAAATGATTATAAATGAAAAGTGTTTGTAAGCAACTGAGCACAAGCAGCAACCCTTCCATCATATGCAGTGGGGGTGGAAAGTAATATGTAACAGTAAAATAGTGTAGATACCAAAACCAAGAAAATAGATAATAGAACAATTCTTGGGCTCAATATCCAGCATAGAAGTTGGGAGGTTAGGAGAGGGAAAGACAAAGTTAACTGTTTTAGTCCTATAATTCAAGTTCACAGGGAGGGAGGGATAATTTATAGGAGTACAGTTTTTTCTTTCATTTTCCATGGTCAATTTTAATTTTAGCTGAGTTAAGTATTATCTTGTTTTAGTTTCACTTTTACAGTTATAGTTCAGCAAGTCCTCTGTTTTGCAAAGGTCATGGATGCTTTATTACTATTGTTTGAAAAGAAAAGTTGAGGCTGCTGGTTTGGGCATTCAGATCTCAAACATGAATTGCTAGAGAGAAGAACATAAGTTACCTTTTGCTATTTTTTGATTATCATAGACACTGTTTCTGATGCCAAAATACCAGTACTTTGTCTATCAAAATACTAGATATACAGAGATCACCTGGAATACAACATTTTAATAGAAATACCTGGCATCTTTTAGATTGCAGTAGCAAGACCCAACTAAAATTAAACATAGTTTCCAGGTATTTGATGTTAGTAAATTAAATATGTGGTGGACCATATCACTGAGAGACATGTAAGAGGTGGATCAAGGACTGGGTAAATTAAGTTTTAATACATATTACTCCTATTCAGCTTACTTGGATTTGGAAGAGAATATGATATGGAGACTTAAGCTATAGGGCAAAATTATTAGTATAAACTGTTAAATTGCTAGCGAGGGAAAGACCATAACCTATTCAGGCCACAGTGAACACCACCAGCATGGAGTTGGCACCATAAGAAGGCTGCCAAGGCACTGATAGGATGGAAACCAATCCAGGAACGAATCACCAGTGCAAGATGCCAATACCGACATCGCAAGATGGCCATATTTATTTATTTATTATTTCAATTTTTTTCTGCTGCCCAATTTGAGCGAGCAACTCTGGGTGGCATAACAACAACAGCATAAAACACTACAATCTTAAAACCTTAAAACACTAAAATTTACACCACCACCCCCCAATCAATTATTTAAAAGATCACAGTTAAAAAGTGGCTAAAAGTGACTTTTTAAAAAGCAGAGAGGTCTGCACTATATAAGCCAGCAAAAAAAAAAAAGTCCATAATGTCCATAATACAAACATGGCTCAACCAAAACTGAAAGACACAGAAAAAGATCAATTTTATGAACTATCGCAAGAAACGATCAATACCAAGTTACAACATAAATATTATTATTGGAGACGTAAACACACATAACAGTAACAACAAAAAAGAACTACAATTGGCCCACATAGATCTGCAACCTACGTAAGTGAAAATGGAGATCAGCTAATACTTTGATGTACAGTAATACCTAATACAAAGTCCGCTTCATACAACATTGGATTCATACAACATCGCCTAATTCCTTGAAAAAAGTTGCCTCATACAAAGTTGTGTGACGTCGTATGAGGCATTGGGGTTCCCCAGGTTGCATTGTGCCTGGGCAGTATAAAAGGCAGGACACATGCGTGCATTGCTCTTGTGGGTTTTGCATGAGGCAAAGAGTGTTTAGGAGTGGTTTTGAGTGCCATTTTGGATTTTTTTGGATTTTTTCATCAGAATTTTTAGAAGCATTCCTGGGATTTTTGCAGCATTCTTCAGGTTCTTGGACAATCAGGGTTGTTTGACATGTTTTTGTAATGTTTTTGGCCTTTAGACAATGATTTCTTAAAGATCTGTCAGTTTCCTGTCTGTTTCCTTGACTTTACCCTGAAGTCTGTGCTGTTACAGTACAATGCATCTCTATGGAAACAACGTTGTACGAGGCATCGCGGCAAGGATTTGGACGCATGCCTCATACAAAGTCCAAATCTGTATAAAGTCCAAACTTGTGGAACCATGTTTGGATGTTGTATGAGGTATCACTGTAGCTTAAATGGGCTGTACATAGGAAATACATTCTTTGAACACAAAGAAGTCCATAAGAAAACATGGAAGTCACCAGATGGGAGCACGAATAATGAGATCCACTACATTTGCAACAGCAGCTGATAGCGGTCATCATTACAAGCTGTAAGAGCATTCCATGGTGGATCAGATCATCATTTATTTGCTGAGCCTGCCTTTTTAACCTCGCTCAGCTAAATATGTTGGAGAGTGTTTTTTAAAACTACCTCAGACTTTTTCTGTAAATAAATATAGTATGCACAAAGTATATGTTGGCATTTCTACAGTACTCAGTTACAGCAT
This sequence comes from Bradypodion pumilum, assembly GCA_035047305.1. NCBI lineage: Eukaryota > Metazoa > Chordata > Lepidosauria > Squamata > Chamaeleonidae > Bradypodion > Bradypodion pumilum. Next base: position 100,396,039 of record JAWDJD010000001.1, read on the forward strand.
ACTGATTTTAAGTCTTGTTTTAAAATTAAAGAGGAAGAAAGAGTTGTTTGTTTAGCAGTCAGTACACTTCACCATCAAATACAGTATGGCTTATGTAGAGATGTGAAGGCCCGGGGAAAAACCAGAAAAATTTGGGGAAAAACTATTCCCCCCCTCCCTTTTTTCCCCGAAGCCTTTTTCCCCCTGAAAAATAAAAAAATATATATTATGGAATGTTTTATTTTAACATGATGAATAAAATATTTTAAGATAAGGCTGGGTTCAAATATTTTATAAATCATTTCTAAAAAAATATGTATGTTATCAGATTATTTTCAATTTTTCTGAAAATTTCCATTTCCCCCCGGAAAAAATAATAATTTTTTTCCCGAGCTTCAAAATTTTCGGAAATTTTACATCTCTAGGCTTATGTCTGGGTAAGCATAGTCTCTGTATTATTATTATTATTATTATCATCATCATCATCATCATCATCATCATCATCATCATCATCATCATCATCATCATCATCATTATTATTATTATTATTATTATTATTATTATTATTATTATTATTATTATTATTATTATTATTATTTGACTTGTATGCCGCCCCACTCGCAATGCTACTCTGGGCGGCTAACAAAGAAATAAGAGTATAACAAATTACAGTTACAAAGTATAGTATCACATTAACACAATATAAAAAACATTTCAAGAACAATACATGTTTCAATAGCAATACACATTTCAAAGCAATGGGAGGGGGGGGGACATTGTAAAAACTCAGACTTGTCCACATCCTTCCAGGCTGAATAGCTGAGGGAAAAAGTCCGGCAACAGTGACAGTGGTGGCGTTCTTATAAGCCGGCTGGCCAGGCCGCACAGCTGTTCCTTCTTTTACTCAAGGCTGGGGCCGACCGATGGAAGAGTCAGGTGGCGGTGGCGGCATTCTTATAGCCAGCCAGCCGGGCCACATGGCTGTTCCTTCTTTCCCTCAAGGCCAGGGCCAGCCGAGGGAAGAGTCTGGCAGTGGCGGCATTCTTATAGCCGGCTGGCCGGCCCGGCCACACAGCTATTCCTTTCCCTCAAGGTTGGGGCTGGCTGAGGGAAGAGTCCGGTAGCGGTGTTCTTATAGCTAGCCGGCCGGGCTGCACAGCTGTTCCTTCTTTCCCTCAAGACCAGGGCCAGCCGAGGGAAGGGTCTGGTGGTGGTGGTGGCAGCGTTCTTATGGCCGGCCGGCTGGCCGGGCCACACAGCTATTCATTCTTTCCCTCAAGGCTGGGGCTGGCCAAGGGAAGAGTCCGGTGGTGGCGCCAGCGTTTTTATAGCCGGCTGGCCAGGCTGCGCAGCTGTTCCTTCTTTCCCTCAAGGCCGGGGCCGACCGAGGAAAGAGTCCAGTGTTTCATCAAGGCAGCAAATTATTTGTGTATTTTGTTGTTTAGAACACTTCGTTATGTTATTTATTTTCAGATCTTTTGCCTATGTCATTGCAAGCCAAGATTTGTTTTGTTGAACATGATTTTAAAATGAAATAATGCATTAACAACCTTCAAAATACACTTTTCTGTTTCCTATGTTTCATGTCTCTTCAGTTTTATGGCCCAAAAATACCCTGCTCAATATCCAGTGTATTTTTGCTTTAAAGAATTAGCCTATAGCTACTTAATGTCCTATAGGGACTGCGGTGGCTTAATGGTTAAGATGATGAACTTTATGAGTAGAAGGTCAGCAGATCAGCAGTCGACACCAGAGGACTGCATGACAGAGTGAGCTTGTGTCTCTGTCCCAGCTCCTGCCAACCGAGCAGTTCTAAAGAAAGAAATTGCAAGTACAGTGGAACCCCGTATAGCAAGTACAGTTTGCTATATGGGGTTTTTGTTAAGCGAGGTATACCCCGCATAACGAAAATAAAATGTTTGTTATGCGGGGTTTTCGTTAAACAAGGTATACCCCACTTAACAAACCCTGTATAACAAACATTTTATTTCCGTTATGTGGGCTATCTCCAATAGCACTTCGCATAACAAAAAAACTCACATAACGAAGAGCCCAACGGAACAGACTTTTTTTGTAATACGGGGTTCTGCTGTAGATAAATAGGTACCACTTTGGTGGGAAGGTAGACAGTGTTCCGGTGTTGAGGCATGCCTGCTACATGTCCACAGAAATGTCTGCAAACGCCGGCAGTGCTGACAATTTGGCTATAGGAGAGGGAAGACGGCAAGGGTATAAGCACAGGGGAGGGAAGTTAACACCCTAGGAGCAGGAGTCAAATGAATAAAAATAGCAATAATATTTATTAATATGAGTAATCAAGTGCGGCACCCCGGTAAAATAGATTGAAAGGAGAAAACAATAGGGATAAGGATCATAATGTCATGGCACATAAACTAATCATAAGTCACATACATCCAATAAATCATACAATATCCCTAAAGTGAATCCCGAGTACCCATGGACAAGAGGATCTCAAATAATCAATGGAACCGCCGAAATTGTACCATTAATCTAATATCGAACAGTCATAAGATAATACAAGGTACAAGTCCGGTAAGCAACAAATATAAGTCCAATGTGGAATAAAGCCAGAAGATCCTGCCAAAAGGTCCAAGGGGGAGGATCCCAAAATAGTAACAAATCCGGGAGCCACGTCAAGAGAAGAGGTGTCGTTGCAGAAGGGGAAAGATCAATCGTCCATATCCTTCCGGTAAATGGATATATCGTGGTCCTTTGTCAAGACTCTGCAACAGTTAAACATAGTACACAAAATGTCTCGAAATCATTGTGTTACAGCAGATCGGCACTTTGACGATCTACAGGTGCGCATTGTGAGCTTCGAATATACCCTTCCTATATATTGGGCTAGCTACATTTACAGATAACGCTCTGACTTCGTAGGAACATACTTTTGAAGGCAGCTGAGCGCGTTTATTGATGATCTAGGTAATTCTTTCCCTTCTTTTCTCTTTATGTATTTTTGTATATCCGTGCTGTTAGAGTGTATTAATTGATAGATATTTTTTGTATACTAGTTTTGTGTACTATGTTTAACTGTTGCAGAGTCTTGACAAAGGACCACGATATATCCATTTACCGGAAGGATATGGACGATTGATCTTTCCCCTTCTGCAACGACACCTCTTCTCTTGGCGTGGCTCCCGGATTTGTTACTATTTTGGGATCCTCCCCCTTGGACCTTTTGGCAGGATCTTCTGGCTTTATTCCACATTGGACTTATATTTGTTGCTTACCGGACTTGTACCTTGTATTATCTTATGACTGTTCGATATTAGATTAATGGTACAATTTCGGCGGTTCCATTGATTATTTGAGATCCTCTTGTCCATGGGTACTCGGGATTCACTTTAGGGATATTGTATGATTTATTGGATGTATGTGACTTATGATTAGTTTATGTGCCATGACATTATGATCCTTATCCCTATTGTTTTCTCCTTTCAATCTATTTTACCGGGGTGCCGCACTTGATTACTCATATTAATAAATATTATTGCTATTTTTATTCATTTGACTCCTGCTCCTAGGGTGTTAACAATTTGGCTATAAACAGATGAGCACTGAAATCTGGAGTCAGATATGACTGGCTTTCAAGCAAGGGCAGTCTTTACCTAATGTCCTAGATGTCTTCAGCCTAAACTGGAGAGAAGAGTATCTGTTATAATACTGGCTCCAAGTACTACCTAGCCTAGGTGGTTCAGTTCAGTGCCTTAATGTAGCCAGACTCCCCTCCTTGCCTTCAATACTCTACCCCTCTTTGGCACCCAAAAATACATGAAAGCTTTTTACCCATATATCTTGCAATAAACTATAGGCTTTGAGAAGTTTGGCATCTACTACTGAGGTAACTGTGGATTTATTTATGTAGCTACATTTTCCACAGTAGCAGCACTTTTTTCTAATAATCTCAGTAAATTTCCTTTTTGTTTCCCAGTGAAAGAAATGCAAACTGGGAAAGGGAAGTATTTTGTTTCATCTATTAGTAAGATGGTTCACATCCTGATGCATTCCACGTGTGCTGTTGTAGTCCCACAGCTCAGGAGTCCCATCATGTTGAAGGGCGCTTGGCTAAAGACAGAGCTCTTTTTAAAATAGTCAGTTGGCATGCAAGTGCCTTTTTTACTTTTTACTTTAACTTTCTGTGAATTCGCTTTTGCTAGATACTGTAATGTAGTTTGTAACAGGAAAGCTTGCAGCTAGATGCAGTTAAAAGATTAAGTTCTCTTTTCTGAGAGACTAAATGGCAGCCAGGTTTTGGATTTGTTCAAGAGGAGGTGCATGTATTTGCTCCCCGTTAATCCCAAGGGCTCAGAAGCAGTGGCGGGCATCAGCAGGTTCGCACCAGTTTGCCAGAACCGGTAGCAGAAATTCCGGCTGGCCCCGCACACCCAAGTTTTGAAATAAAGTAGTCCTAATTTGGGGGCAACACAGGGATTTCCCCCTGGCCATGCCCACCATACCAGGCCCACAGATTAGGTAGTAAAAAATGGGTGTGTTTTACTTCCGCTTCCTGAAGCGACGAGGGCAGTGTGGGCCGGATGAATAGCAGTAAACCCATTCATGTGGATTCACAGGGTGCTTGGGCTTCTGGGGGACTGCAGTGGCTCAAGTAGCTAAAACGCTGACTGGGAAGCGGAAGGTCAGGAGTTCGATTCCCGAGTATTGCAGGACGGAATGAGCTCCCGTCTTCGTCCCAGCTCCTGCCAACCTAGCAGTTCGAAAGCAATAAATTGCAAGTAGATAAATAGGGACCACTTCGGTGGGAAGGTAACAGCATTCCGTGCGCTCCGGTGTCTAGTCATGCCTGCCACATGACCACGGAAATGTCTGCAGAAGCAGACAGCGCTGGCTCTTCGGCTTAGAAACAGAGATGAGCACTGCACCCTAGAGTCGGATACGACTGGCTTTCGAGCAAGGGAAACCTTTACCTTTACCTTGGGCATCTGGGAATTGAAGTCCAAGAACATCTGGAGTGCCAAGATTTACCATCACGGGGATAGAGTGATAGATTAGGGCTCATGAGGTGTGGGTTCCAATCCCTGCTCAGCCATGGAAGTTCACTGAGAGATGGAACTAGTAAAGCCATTCCTTACATGGCATTTACCTTGAAATCCCTAATAGCATTAGTTTAAGTTGGTTCTAACATCATGGCACATAACAACAGGCTCTCCAAACAATAACAACAATGGCTTCCCCACAAAATGCTTAAAATTGCCATAAATTACAATTCATCCTTGCAGTATTGTAGAAACACAATTGTATGTAAACATTTAGTCTTGCATTCAGTACTTTCTACTTAAATGGAAACTTTGAGACACTTTCTTTACAGTGGAAGTTGTAGAAACACAACTTTTTTCTAATGTAAAGTTCTCTGGTCTTCATAGAAAACTGCATTTTCCCCCTTGAGAGGGTGGGGGGTTAGCTCTGCTGCTATGAGCACAACGTTATAGCTCATTCCCTGTCTTTGTACCATCTATCCCAGAAGAATGAACGACTTTGTTTAATGAATCTGCACGTAGAACATGCATTGTTAAGGGAGCAGAAATGAAGAGATTATGTTGAAAAGATAAGTAAATGTTTCTAAAAGTGTAATAGTTTCTAATGACATTTCACTATGAAAACTTAACTGTTTGAAATTTATAGTACACCATTTTAAGTTAATTTTTTAAAATATAGTTTCTTCCCACCCTTGATACATTTTCCCCCCAAAATAGCTTCAGTTGCAAGAAAGATAACTTTAGAATAAGATTTATTACAGTTGAAGAAGAGGATTAATTTAAATTTCAAAGGAGCCATAGTAACTTATATTTCCCACAGCATTATTATTCCTTTTGAGAGTTTTGGTGAATAATTGATTCTCAATGACAGATAGATAGTTTTGCATACCTGCTATTGGCAGCTTGTAGTGTCCTGTCGTACTTTCTTTAACTGGTTGTCTTTCCCTGAAGACCAAGAGGCAAAAGGAAAGGAGTGCCTGCTGCTGAGGCTTATCTGATAAATACAGAGAACCATAGAAAAGATAGCAAAACAGCAGCAGAAGAACCATTGAGCAAACAAATTAAAATGGAAGCTTGCTGATTATGCAACAAGATAAATATGTGTTTCCTTTAGTGTCTGATTTTTCTCAGCAGTGGAAAGGAAAAAAGTGATTGGGTTCTAGTACCTCATGGTTGACAACTACATACCTTTATCACCTTCAGTCTTGACCCAACTGAAGTTTTGGAATTCCTATTAAGAAAAATGTTAGTGTTATGTTTTTAGGATCATGTTGCCACATTGCACTTGACTTTAAGACTGTATATTTGGAGTGTCATACTTGAGTTTCACAACCCCTTATAGCCCAACTGTCCACAAATTCTGTGTGGGCTTAATTAATAGCTACTGATCCTTCCTGTCCTGTGTCCTAGCTTTGTTTTAAAAAAAAGTATTTATTTATTATATTTTTATATGATCCATCTAGTCATCGTAGTCAGCTGCTACTCATATCCGAGTATACAGGTGAAACCTGGAAAATTAGAATATCATGCAAATGTTCATTCAGTCCAGTAATGCAACTTAAAAGGTGAAACAAATATATGAGATTGACTCATTACATGCAAAGTGAGATAGTTCAAGCCTTACTTTGTTATATAATATTGATGCTTATGGCTTACAGTTTATGAGAACCCCAACCCCCCAATCTCATGTACCCCATAATCATCAAATAATCTCATGTACGCTGTACGCCATGATCATCACAATTATAACGAAGTAAGGCATGAACATATCTCGCTTTGCATGTAGTGAGTCTATCTCATATATTTGTTTCACCTTTTAAGTGAAATGAATGAACATTTGCATGATATTCTGATTTTCTGAGTTTCATCTGTATATAATCCTTAAGAAGATAGTAGAGCTAGCATCCCTCTAAATCAGTTGGAGAATATGATGCCTGTAATTCCCATTAGCTGCTGCATCTCATGAAGAATGGTGAGACTTGCAGTCCAGTATTGAGAGGACAACACATTCCGCAACCCTTTTATAAATTGGGGATGAAGATGGAGATTTTAAAATAATTTATTTTTCATGTATGGATTTTACATACCTGCTACAGAAAAACGAGCTGAGAAACTAAGAGAGACAGAGTGAAATGAAACTCAACTTGATAGGATCCAGCCTTGGACAACCTGTCACATTGTATCTTAGCATTCTGACCTGAAAATAGGCTGCTACTGTAATTGGGTTGAGTTGTACATATGGAATGTTTATGACCTGCAACTGCTCCAGGAGATCCCTTAGACCACTAGTTCCCAATGTGGGGCTCAGATCCCACAGGAGGACTTTAATTCCCAGAAGCCTAGGTCAGTACATTGGGGAATTGACTTAGGCTTCTGGCAATTGAAGTCTAAAGCCCAAAGGTTGGAAAACACTGCCTTCGACTATTAGATTTATAACCCAGGCTTCAACATGGCGTTTTTTAAAATGTTAATTATCTATATAAATAAAATGGAAGTGTGCATCCGTGTGTCCCAAATAGGCTCCCGCACCCCTGAACGGAGCCCCCTGAAAGTTGGCGCATGGCTACCTTTGCCATCACAGAATGTATAGTCGGAGTCTGGGGGCCGCGGGTGGGGCGGGAGCCCCACAAAATGCAAAAAAAGAAAAATTACATGCCCCAGCATCCACTGACCATGCACCAGCCAATCAGAAAGGTCGGAGCGAGCGCAGCAGGGGCAGGGAAAGAGCCGCACACTCAGACAGCGGAGAGAGGCCCAGCGGGGACCGCCCTGGGAGCCCTCAGCGGATGTCCATCAACCAGCCATGTCAGAGTAGGGACTCCAGCCCAGCGCACAAAAACACAACCCCTGGTTGAAGCTGCTGTGTGTGTGTGTGTGTCTGGGCGACAGAGAGAGGGGGGGAATAGAGAAAGAGAAAAACAGAAAGAGACAGAGAGATAGACAGGGGGCCACACAAACGGGGGGGGCAAGGGGATACAAAAATAACACCAACGGGAATACAGCGGGGACCGGCCCATGCAATGTGCGCCCAACGCCACCCAGGGAGCCACCACCACCACAGGGTGTGTGCAATCCCCCATGCCTCCTCCCCCTGTGAAGTTAGTTATAAAATAAAGCACTACAACAAAATATCAACAAATCCAGAGAGTAACAAGGGCGAATTAAGGGAATTGTGTTAGTTTTGGGGGCATCTAAGTTGAAGAAGGGACTGCGGTAGCTTAATGGTTAAGTTGATGAACTTGAAGACTGGAAGGTCGGAGTTCGAGACCCAAGTACTGCACGACAGAGTGAGCTCCTGTTTCTGTCCCAGTTCCTGCCAACCTAGCTTTTAGAAAGCAAGAAATTGCAAGTAGATAAATAGGTACTGCTTCAGTGGGAAGGTAAACTGTGTTTCATGCACTCTAGTCCATGGAAGCGTCTGCTGGCTCTTTGGCTATAAACAGAGGAGCACTGAACCCTAGAGTCAGATACGTCTGGCTTTCGAGCAAGGGTGACCTTTACCTAAGTTGAAGAAGCAAAATGGCACAGCTAGCAAAAAGTAGTTTGTTTTTATTGTAGTTAGTCTTGTTTTTCTTCTAGCCAGCCTGAAATAGTATACTGAGTGTGATTTGTAATATAATGGAGTTATTTGGTTTTTCCCTACTTATGTTTTTCTTAACCATTTTCAGAAGTCTTGTTTTCATAATACATTAGTCAAAACTGGGTTTTAATTACATATTTCTGATATACTTACAGCAGTACATCGTAGAAATCCTTTTTTCTTCCATCTGCACTGGAAGTGGGGATCTGCTTGTTGCTGACTGTTTTGTACTTAAAAGTGCTTTTTCCTTAAACATTAGCAAAATAGGTTAGTGAAGCTGAAATAATTATTGGCAATGTCTGCTTGTGTCTATCCTCTTTGATTTTTGTAATCTAGTCTGTTGATATGCAGGAGTGAGAAGTAGGATTTAATATCAGTGATTTCAAAGCATCCATACAAATGAACAGTGTTTTCATGCATCTGTTCCCATAGTAACACAGCAGCTTTCCTGCTTGCTGGGAACTGAAGTCAGTAATGTAGGCAGTAATGGAGAGGAGAAGAAGCAGCCCTGCGCCCAGTGCCTGCCTGAGTCTTTGCCCATGTCCCCCTCCGTCCGTTTGCTGGGGCCAGAGGGGAGAAGGATGCCGAGCTGTGTTGGGCTATGTAGACTGGCTGCCACCCTCTGCCGTTTTGGAGGCTTTCTCTGGGGCCAAGGGACTTTTGGGGGGCCAAGGAGAGCGGGAGGAGCTTAAGGGTGGTATTGGGTGGGGAGGGAGGGAGAGAGGGCCTTGCCAGACAGGTAGAGGGGATAGCGCTCTGTCTGGAGCAGGCAGTGGGGTTCTTGGGGCCGAAATTGGTGTAATGACGGGCATGGGGCAATATTGCAGGAGCCAAGGGGCGGGATGCACTCGGGGAATGCGGGACCGATATTTAGTATCTGTCCCCTATCCCCCCCCCCCCACACACACACACACTACATCTTCGGTTCCTGAGCAGCTGGTCCAGAGTGTCCCCTCCCTTAGGCTACTGCTGGTGAATGCCAGGTTGGTTTTTAATAAGGCCTCCCTGCTTTTAGATTATATTCTGGGGGAGCGGGCTGACTTGGCATGCATCACCGAAACCTTGCTGACACCAGAAGATGGTCTTCCTCTATCAGAATTGTGTCCAGCTGGGTTTGGTATTTGGCACCAGCCAAGGAGTAAGGGGAGGGGCAGTGGTGTCGCCGTTGTAGCCAGAGTCATTGGGAGTCACAAGAGCTACGGCTCCGCAGGTTCCAGGTTGTGAGGCCCTGTTCCTTTTTTGGGCCCTAAAGGTCAGTTGGGAATCCTGCTCCTGTATCTGCCTCCCTGCAGTGTAGCAGATTCCCTGCCTGAACTACTCGAGGCTGTCACTATGTTGGCGTTGGAGCTCCCCGGATTTATGGTCCTGGGGGACTTCAATTTGCCTTCAATAGAGGCTGGCTCCGAGGTAGCCTGGGAGTTCATGGCTTCCATGGCAGCTGTGGGCCTGACTTAGGTAATTCAGGGCCCAACCAGGAGCAGTGGCCACACACAAGATCTAGTTTTCTTGTTGGAGCGGTGGCAGAGTGATCTGAAATTACAGCAACTAGACATAACTCCTGTGCCATGGTCAGATCACTATCTGGACTTTCTGGGGGCGATGTCTCTCCGCAGGGAGGCAGGGCCAGTTAAATTGGCCTGCCCCCGGCGACTGATGGATCCAGATGGATTCCAAAGGGACCTGGGGTGTTTTCCTCTGGATCAGCAACAAGATTCACCCGAGGCTCTTGTTAACCTCTGGAACGAGGGGGCAACAGCGACCTTGGATGTAATCACACCACTACAGCCACTCCATGCTCGTGGACACCACTCATCCCTGTGGTTCATGGAGGAATTGAGGGAGCTCAAACGGGCAAAGAGACGCCGAGAGTGCTGCTAGGTGAGTCCGACCGAACACTTGCAAGAGCTGCCATTAAAGCCTATCTTATGGCGATAGAGGTGGTGAAACATCAATATTTCACCACCCTTATTGCCTCTGCAGATACTCGCCCAGCAACCCTGTTCCGGGTGACTAGGTCCCTCCTTGGAGGGAGGTGGGCCCTGGTTGGCAGGGGTCTGCTGAGGTTTTTGTTGATTATCTGATGGAGAAAATCACTCGGATTAGCTCGAAGTTTAATCCTAGCGTGGAAAATATAGAGCTGGGGTTGACTGGATCGCAGTCTAGCCATGTTATTTTGGGATCGCTTTGATCCAGCTGTCCCTGAGAAAGTGGACAGGCTCCTGGGACCTGTTTGTGCCACTGCTTGCGCATTAGATCCATGCCCTGCCTGGTTAGTTAAAACTACCCGGGCGGTGACAGGCAGCTGGGTCAGAGGCCTAGAGATGTGAAATTTCCGGAAATTTTGAAGCTTGGAAAAAACCCTGTTTTGTTCTAGAAAAAAATTGGAATTTTTGGAAAAATTGAAAATAATCTGATACCATACATATTTTTTTAGAAATGATTTATAAAATATTTGAACCCAGCCTTATCTTAAAATATTTTATTCATGTTAAAATAAATAATTCCATAATTTTTAAAAAATATTAAATTTTTCGGGGGAAAAACAAAAAAGGCTTCAGAAAAAAACAGGGGGAAATGGGTTTCCCCCTGAATTTTTCTGATTTTTTCCTGGGCCTTCACATCTCTAGTCAGAGCGAATGTGAATTCTTCTTTGTAGGAGGGGGTGGCTTACAGCATTGAAACATGCTTTGGTGCGCCCCCTCCTGAAAAAGTCATCGCTTGACCCTCCAGTACTCGCCAACTATCGGCCTGTATCCAACCTTCCCTTTTTGGGGAAGGTTCTGGAGATGGCAGTGGCACAGCAGTTACAGGAGGTCCTGGATGAAGCAAATTATTTGGACCCTTTCAGTCAGGATTCAGGCCCGGATATGGTACCAAGACTGCATTGGTCGCACTGTTGGATGGTCTCTGGCGAGAGCGGGACAGAGGTCATCCCTCCATCCTTGCTCTTCTTGACCTCTCAGCGGCCTTTGATACCATCAACCACGGTATCCTCCTGGAACAGCTCCAAGGATTGGGGATCCAGGGCACTGTTTGGTCCTGGTTTTCCTCATTTCTGAAGGGCCGGACCCAGTCGGTGTGGCTGGAGAGCGAGAGGTCCAGCCCTAGGCCCATCCAATATGGGGTGCCTCAGAGCTCTGTGCTCTCACCTCTCCTATTTAATATCCTCATGAAGCCTCTGGGTGAGATCATCTGTTCCCACGGGGTGAGATATCATCAATATGCAGATGATATCCAGTTATACATTTCTGCCCATGGTGATCCAAGCGATGCAGTTTCATTTCATTTCATTTATTATTTATACCCTGCTTTCCTCAACCCAATGGGTGACCCAAATTGGCATTTACAACATAGAAAAAGTATACAAAATACAGTACAGTATATCAAAAAATGCAATTACAACAAATACAAAAAAAGAATACAGTCACAAATGCAAATTACAGCTATAAGTCAGAAAATACAATATCACTAAATGCAAATTACAGGATACAAATTAAACAAGTACAATATATAATACAATAACAAGCAAATATACAGTTTGTCACATTACCAAAGTTACACAGTTGCAATGTCCTCCACCACCTAGTGTCCGCGACGGAGCCCCAGGCTGAAACGTCCACGGCGAAACCAGGGAGAACCTTGACCCAGCAGCTCCAATGTCCTTTTCAAACCCCTCTGGCAGGTGGGGCCAGGAGGGGCGAAGAGGGGCGAAGCAGGCAGCTGCAGGTGAGCTGATTCTCCCATCCCAGACTGGTGACATGGGCCCGGGAGAGACATGGCGAGGACCCTCTGCAGCAGCGGCTCCTCTGGCAGGCAGGGGCGAGGAGGAGCGAAGCAGGCAGTCGCAGGTGAGCTGAGTCTCCCATCCCGGGCAGGTGGCATGGACCTGGGAGAGATGCAGTGAGAACCCTCTGCAGCAACGGCTCTGACGTCCTTTTCAAACCCCTCTGGCAGGCGGGGCGAGGAGGGGTGAAGCAGGCAGCCATAGGTGAGCTGAGTCTCCCATCCTGGGCCAGTGGCGTGGGCCCAGGAAAGATGCAGCGAGGTCCTGTCCAGGTGTCTGGAAGCTGTTAGGGTTTGGTTGGGGGACAACGGGCTACAACTGGAGGGACTGTGGGTCAGGGGCCCTGCGTTATCTCAGGAGCTACCATCTTTGATTCTGGATGGGGCTATTTTGCCCCAGACAGATCCGGTGCATAACTTGGGGGTCCTGGACTCACGATTCCTGCTCAAAGAGCAGGTGGCAGTTGGGGCCAAGAGATCTTTTGTATAGCTTCATGTTATACGCCAGTTGCGCCTGCTCCTAGATCGGGACTTCTTGCTCATGGTCATGCACACTCTAGTCACCTCCATACTTGACTATTGCAATGCGCTCTACATGGGGCTGCCCTTGATGACCATTCGGAGGCTGCAACTGGTCCAGAATGTGGCTGCCCGGGTGGTGATGGCGTGCGGCGATATGCCCATGCCTCACCACTGCTTCGGGAGCTGCTCTATAAGGGTTTGGATACATATTCAGTAGATAGATTCAAGCCAAAATCTTCCTTCTGTCCTAAGGTGGATGACTCAAACATTGAGGTATTTAAGAGATTAACACTAAACGATATTGAAAACACTTGGAAAGAGGTAAGATTCGAACTCGCAACAATTTGAGCAGGGACGATAGAGCAGTTTTAGAGAGGTTAGATAGTGATAGGGACATCATGATCAAACCAGCAGATAAGGGGGGAGGAGTAGTTATCTTAGATACGACAGATTACGTTGCTGAAGCAAATAAACAGCTTGTAGATGAATCCTTCTATAAGAAATTTACCAGTGATCCGACGTCGAGAATTTTGAACATTATTAAAACAGTTTTGAACGAGGGGTTGGCCCTAGGGTATATTAGCAAAAAGACAGTGGACTTTCTTTATAATAGGTTCCCGAGGGTTTAGTTATTCCATCTACTTCTGAAAATATATAAGGCATGGGAACCTGATGGGTTACTCCCTGGGAGACCTATTGTCTCCTCAATTAATTCAGCTTTTTGAGCCCCTTGCGAAGTTTTTGGACACTTTTATTCACCCCTTCTCATGTAAAACTTCTTATATCAAGGACACCACTGATTTCATTAGGTTCCACAGGGTGGTGGTTTTGTCACTTTAGATGTTCAGGCACTGTATACACATATTCCTTTTAGATGAAGTACGTACTATCACACAGGTAGCCCCTGATTCGAGAACAGGGCGCCACCCCCCTACTCATTTTCTTTTGGATATTATTTTGGATTATAATAATTTTTTTTAGATTTGGCCCCGATTTTTATTTACAGATACGATGGGTCATGCAACAGCACCCAGTTTAGCGAATTTATACATGATTAGTTTTGAACAGGATTTCATTTTCAGTGGTTCAAATCCCTTTAGTCAATATATTATTTTTTATAGAAGATTTATTGACAATTTGTTTTTTATTTTTAATGATTTAAATTGTGTTCCCAATTTTGTCATGTGGGTCAATGGTGTCAATACTAATCTTAAGTTTTCACATAGTGTCAACAATTTCTCACCATTCCTCGATGTTTCGGTCTACTTAGACTGTACACATAATGTAAGGGTTAAGTTGTATCGCAAGCCAACGGATAGAAACGCATATCTTAATTATGCCTTCTACCACCCTCATTATCTTCGTAATAATCTACCATATGGGCTCTTTTTGAGAGCTAAAAGAAACTCATCAGCTGCAGCTGACTTTGATAGCACTTCTCGCTCGATTCAACTATTCTTAAAGCAAAAGGGGTACCCTGAACAAGTGATTCGTAACTGTTATGATAGGGCTTGTAAGGTTTCTAGACAGCAACTATTAACAGGTAGACACAATAAGGAAATGCAGAGATTAATGTGCTCATTTGAGTTCTCCCCATTGGCGACTAAGATCAAGGCAATTATTTACAAACATTGGCACATAATCAAACACATCCCTGGATGTGAAAAACCGCCTCTTATAGCTTTTAGAAAGACGCGCTCCATTTGCCAGATTGTCACGAGATCGGACATAAGTGATTGCTCTTCCTTCCCCACACCAATTGCTGTAGGACATTTTCGGTGCAGCCACTGCGTACATTGCACATTAGTTTGGGAAACTAAGGAAATTCAGATACCTGGTAACAATTTTAGAGTTACGTTAAGAGAATTGACCACATGTAAAACCAAAAATTGTATCTATGTTATCGTTTGTATATGCGGTCTTTGTTACGTGGGTTGCACCACTCGTGAAATAAAAATTAGGGTAGTAGAGCATTGGTCCAGAATTAGATCAGGTGACATACAGGCACCAATGGTCAATCATTTTATAGAACGCCAGCACAGTGATAAGGATAACTTTGCAGTACTAGAAACAGTTAGGTCTTCCTGCTTTGAACGTGTGAATATTGAACACTTGCTCCGCAGGGAGCCATATTATATACATTGTTTTAATTCCATTCAGCCTCATGGACTCAACATTGATTTAGATTTGTCCTGCTTTCTTTAAGACTAACTGGGTGTAATCTTAATGTCATTCAGCTGTTATGCATGATTGTACCTTTAAATATGATGAAGGTTTTGGGGCTTCTTTGACGTCTGGGAGCACTGAAAGAATCTACATTTGAGGCTCAAGACGCAAAAGAAACTCTTCTCTTATGAATTAATAAGTGAAATTTACTCTTCTTGTGAGCAGATAATTTAGTAGAACACTCTCTATTTTAATCTTTTAATATTTTTTAAACTTTTGTCAGTAGTTTTTAATGGTTTTTTATTGCTTTTTAAACTGCAATTAGTTTATTTTCTGTTAGCCACCCAGAGTCTTCGGAGTTGGGCGTCAATACAAATCAGAAAATAAATAAATAAATAGTGAAATGTACTTTGCATGTTGAAATATATAAACAACCAGGGTTAAAATCACAGTTTGTTGTCCTTTATGAACTCAGCTATTATCTAACACTCCCATATTTTTATATGGGGACTTTGACAAAAAGAGACCCTTCCACTGACAGATATACTCTTCTGTTCTTGGATCGAGTGCTCTAACCAAACAGAAAGGTATTGTGATAGGAAATTGCCACACAGATGTTGAAAAATTACCAGTGATGCACTGTGGTATCCTGCTAGAAGGCTTTGCTGCAAGCATTCACAAAGTTCATGATTTTTATTTTTTGAAGCCACAGGTTATTCCTTTATTCAGCAGCTTTAGATCTTCTGTGGATATTAACGTATGTGCCGCAGAAGATGGCTCTGTGATCACAGTGTGTAGTTCACTACATGGCAAGCTGGGATCTATCTAAACAAATTCATGCAAGTGGCATTTTTCCGGAAAATGATTTCCATGGGGGAAATTTATACTCAGATACAAGTAGCAGCTGACAATGAGATCTTCTGTAAAGTTATGTATAGTATTGTAAATTTAGTTTCAAATCTAGTTTCAAATCATATTTCAGATTTCATCTTTATGAAGCATCTAAGTATATGAAATATTGCTACAAGTGTGAAGACCAATCATTATGCAAATCCTCAAGACAATCCTGTCCACTTTCTGCCCTTACATGTAATATCTCCACCTAAAATTTAAGTATACTTTGACAAACTGAAAAGAGAGTAAGAACTTACCTAGAATAAATTATTTTTACATATGATAGCATCTAGTATAAAACTACCTTATAGGTCAAATCTAGATAAATTATACATGTCTATTTCAAAAGCAAAAAATTGTGAGTAGATAAGTAGGTACCGCTTCGGTGGGAATGTTCCATGTGCTCGTGTCTAGTCATGCCTGCCACTTGACTACAAAAATGACTGCATAGTCAGACCCAGACAACGCTGGCTCTTTGGCTGTAAACAGAGTTGAGCACCGCACCCTAGAGTCAGATATGACTGGCTTTCGAGCAAGGGCAACCTTTACTTTTAAAATCTCATAGCAGTAAGCGGAATGGGTGTGTTATTATCTGTTCAGCTCATCAGGCTCACATTTTAATCTTTGTATTGGGTAGTATGGTAAAAAAAATGGATGATAAGTTATCTATATCTTGGCGCAGTTTAACCACTGCGCCACCAGGTATGATAAAATGCCATTGGTGTGAATAAATTATCATCCCTGGTGGCACAGTGGTTAAACTGCTGTACTGCAGTCAAAACATTGTGAGTTTGATCCTAATAGGGCTCAAGTTTGGCTCAGCCTTCCATCCTTCCGAGGTTGGTAAAATTGAGTACCCAGCATGTTCTGGGCAAAATAGTAACGTGAACCACTCAGAGAATGCACTAAGCCAGGGATTCTCAACCTGTGGCCCGCAGGCTGGATGCGGCCCACGGCACCATTTCATGTGACACCACCTCCACACCAGGAAGTGCCATGTGGTGGAGGAAGGGCAAAATGGTCATCCAGCCCCCAAAGCTGTCTGAGGAAGTGTGAACCGGCCCCTGACTCAAAAAGGCTGAGAACTACTGCACTAAGTGCGATGGGGCTGTGTAGATATGTAATTGCTATTTCTAATTTAGGAGGAATACAGTTGCGAGGTCCAATCTTGCCATGAATTTATCATAATTAGATTAGGGTAGATGCATTTATTTATCCTTTTGCTTCAAGATTTTGAACATATAATGATATCAAAGTAGCCAAGGAACATCTCTATCAATTGTGTATGGAAAGAGAAACTAGGCAACAGGTGTTGTATTCTATGCATGTGGAAGCAACCTTTCTACATATCTTAAAAACTTAATTTAAGGTTTCATTTTGCAGTAGAATTTATTAATAAAATAATAGATTTACAGTTCTAAAGGTCTTCCATTGAGTTAATTCCTGTATTTGAATACAAGTTTATTTTAGATTCAGAAACTCATTTTTAAAGCCATTTCATTATTATTTTTCAGGTGGATGTGAGTGTAGTTCATTTTACACCACTGGTGCAGCCGAAGATAGAACAGCCATTTGAGCTGGTAGAAAAAGTTGTTCGAAGTATTTTTCAATTCAGAAGGAAACACTGTCATCATGGTGTACGGTAAGACATCTTAATTCCTATTTCAGAACAATAGTATTCTGCCCTCATAATATAGTATTCCTATAGAACGTACAGATGTTGTGGCCACCACAGAAAGGAAGTGTGATATGAACGTTGGCAGTCATAGGCCAAATTTTACTGAAAGCTTGGTGTGTCGCCTCATCTCTCAAATAGCTCCTTCGTGTGATCCTTCTTTGTAAGGGAGCTGCCAAATTGACAAGTCCAAAGTGGTATTGAGTCAAAAATCTCAGGAAGATGTCAATTCAGTTAGGAGTGAATTGCTGCTGAATAGCAGTGGCTCATGATCTTTTGTTTCACCCTGAAGGGAGCCTACCTAAACTTATAGTCTCCTTTGTACTTGTAATTAACCTTATAAATGCATGTAAGCCTATACCCTCAATTTGATTGCAGTACCTCATTTATTTCAGGTAGAGCCAAGGCAGGGAATGACTCATTGCCATGGTAGATTCCATAGTCTATTTGGAAGTCCCTGTCTGGCCAGGTTAACCTGCTATGGTAATAGGGTAGACCAGTGATGGTGAACCTTGGTACCCCATGTGTTCTTGGACTTCAATTACCAGAAGCCCAAGTCAGCCCTGCTGGTCAGGGCTTCTGGGAACTGAAAGTTCAAGAACATCTGGAGTGCCAAGGTTCACCATCACTGGAGTAGACCATACTGCCAGTGACTCAATGCTGAGTGTCAGGCGATGGTTAACTAACCTGACCATCCTGAGGACTAATGTCCTTGGGTGCCAAAGTCCACAGGGAAGGATGATGGTCCCCAAGTGGATTAAATCCCACTTGAATCCATCTTGATGGAGGGCAGCAGCTTCATCAATACTGACCTGGGGACGATGAGGACTTTGCATGCCAAAAGGGCTCAAGACCAAAAAGTGACTCGTGGAACTGGATCGGTGGTATGGGTGTTAGGCTGTGATGTGGAAGGTCGATGAAAGGCCATTGCATTATATTCTCAGGACAGCCTTCATGGCTGATCGCTACGATGACCACTAATATTCGGATTAGGATACAGTAAAAGAATTTGTCAGAATGCTGCAGAATCAGGATCCAAACCAAATAAAAGTCTAAAAGTATAATCTGAAAATGATCCCTTCACTGAGAATTCAAGTAGCAAGATTTAGATAATGACAGAATACACAAGTAGCATCTGGAGTTGGTGCTTAGATTTTGCAGCAATTGACTGCCTAAAACTAAGGCTAATAGTCCTGAAAGAGCTTTTTCTGCACTTAATCTAACAAAATATATAGTCCCATGATGGCGAACCTTGGTACTCCAGATGTTCTTGGACCTTAATTCCCAGAAGCCTATGCCCCCATTAATCCACATGAAGGGGTTTACTGCGATTCATCCGGCCCGCGCCACTCTTGTCACTGCCAGAAGCAGAAGTAAAATGCTCCCGTACAGAGTGCCAAGGTTTGTCATCACGGGCATAGATTGTCTGGTAAAGAGATAGGCTAGTTGGCTGTTGATGTTGATCATGAATCAGAAGGCAAAAAAAAGGGGGGGGACGACAAAAATTGGAACATGGTTGATGTCGGGGTTTGGTTTGTTTTTTCCTTTTGGGGGGCAGTTACCCTTGTTTATTAATTCTGCTAATTCTCTTTCAGGATTTTATTTCCAGAAGCTCAGCGTTTAGAGAAAGCGCAACAGATGCTCATGTTGGCCAACGTGGATCCAATTCTGCGTCCCACCCAGCTTTCTATGTTTCATTTTAAATGCCTTTGTGATGTCTATAAGAAAATGTGTGATGAAGACCCAAATCTTTTTGTATATAATTACAGAGATGAACTGAAAAGCAAAAAGAGGGGTGTGAAAAGAACCTTAAAGAGGAATGAAGTTAATGACTCTCTTTAGCTGGTTGTGTAAAATGTGCCAGTTGGATGCCACGGAAATAATTTTCAGTTACAGTACATCCTGACCTGAAGCATGTGTGAAATTTATGGAACAGAGAAATGAACTAAAACTACAGCCAACCCTCACATAACAACGCGTTCGGATAACATCATTTTCGCTTAACAATGCGTCGTTATGCACCACGTGTTCCCCTGCATAATGTTTTTAGTGTCGTTGTCTGGACAACCACGCTAAAATAACCGGACAATGACGCTAAAAATGTTATGCAGGAAACTCCATAGAAACCCGCTTAGCAATGCTACTTGAAGAACCAAGTAACGTTGTTATGCGAGGTCTACTGTAATATAATTTTGTCTCAAAACCAAAATGATACTGGGATTTTTTAATGTATATAAAACACCATCAGAGAAATCCTCTTCAAAAGCAATCACATGAAGGATTAGAAAGAGAATAAAGTGCCAAGAAGGCCAGTTGTTAAGTACTGAATTTTAAATCTCATAAAAAACAGCATGAAACAAACAAACATCTACTTCTTTGTGTATTTACTGTACAAACTTGTAGAGAAAATAAACATACAATGACAGTAAAGACTTATATTTACACATAATATATAAAAATCAAATATAAACAACATTTCATCTTAGTGCAAAGTAATGCAGGATTTTCGTTGTTCTACGATGAACTGAAAGTTATTTTGCTTTAAATAAAGCAAAAATCAACCTTAACTTATATCTAAAACAATTAAAACAGTTTGAACTCGGGTCAAAAATGTATGTCAATCATTTAATTTTCCTTTTCAAAAGTTAAAATGTTACGTTGTCATATTTGAAAGTGATAGATTACTTTACAAAATGTGTAAATTCAGGGCAGCTTAATCTAAGTTTTCTTCTCCACAATAAATTAAAATAACTTAAGCCTTTACAATGACTTCTGTGAAAGTACACAGTAGTGCATGAAATGGAATAGTTAGTAGTTTTCATTGTCAACATTCACCTATTTAACAAAGAAATGTAAATGAAATCTTGTGTGTGGTGGGAAGTATTCAGCCTTCAGGCAGCTAGGACTTTCCATGCCTGTCCACTGTTTCATAAAAACAGTCTTCATTTATTACTGAAGTTAAACTTTGTACACTAAATTCCCTTTCTAAAACAGAGTTCAAGTCAAAACCTGCAGGCTCAGGATGACTGTCGAGAGACTGGTGCCTTTCTTGCATTGACAATAACGTTGCTTTGTCACGTCTTGTACTGTTTGCTTTCCGCTTAATGGGACAAAAATGGGCACGCACTAATTTAGGATGATCCTCTGCATTCTCCTTTTCAGTAGGGTCCCTTTCTTCTGCATCGCTGCCGAAATTCTCCAAAATCTTCAGTCTCTGGAACTCAATTTCTATATCATTAGTAGAGCTGTCTTTCTGGTAGTCATCCTCAGCATCACTAAGAATGTCAGATTCTTTGACGGGGCTGTTTGAAATATCTGATGCACAGTTCTGCAGGTGTTTCACAGGAGATGAATGTTTTGATTCCAGGATGCTGTCTGTGGTAGGGCAGCTGCTACTTGGAGTGCTACTGCTCAGGCTACTTTCGTCAGAATCCGGCTCGCTTCCTTTAGTTGCATCGGTGTTCCATTCATTACTGGGCGAATTCTTCAAGAACTTCAAAGCTCTTGAAGAGGCTGACAGGGTAAAACACAATTACTATACTCAGCAGCTATGGTAGCCATAACAATAGCAATCATAAAGTTATGTTTAACATTAAAATAATTATAACTGATGGAGTTAAGATGTTGTAGGTCTGTGATGGCGAATCTTGGCACTCCAGGTGTTCTTGGACTTCAATTCCCAGAAGCCCAAGCACCCTGTGAATCTGCACAAATGGGTTTACTGCAATTCATCCCACCCGCGCTGCACTCGTCACGGAAGTAAAACGTGCCCGTACAGAGGAAGGGTTAACCCGGAAGAGTCTTAACCATAGGGTGCGTTTTACTTCTCCTTCCGGGAGCAATGAGGGCAGCGTGGGCCGGATGAATCGCAGCAAACCAATTCATGCGGATTCACAGGGTGCTTGGGCTTCTGGGAATTAAAGTCCAAGAACATCTGGAGTGCCAAGGTTCACCATCACGGTTGTAGGTGGTGGACTCTGCTGATTAATACCTAGAAATTGGGGGGACGAGCACACAGCTGCATATGTCATCTCTTAGCAGCTATCTGCTCCTTCAGCAAGAGGATATACAGTGGTACCTCAGATAAAGTCTGATTCGGATAAAGTTGCGGTTTTCATGCACATGTGATGCATCGCATAAAGTCCAAAACCGCTAAAAAATGGACGCTATCCAAGGTATTTGGTACAGGAACCTCAGATAAACTCCATTTTTGGATGTTATCCGATGCATCGCCCATTTGATTTGGATAAATCCAAACTTGTGGAACAGAGTTTGGACTTTATGTGAGGGTTCTACTGTAGTTTGCACTGTTTCTTGAAATTGCTGCCTAACAGTGTCAAAAAGAATATTTTAATTTAGAAAGGGGTTTTGTTTCAGGAAGTTGTTGTGTAGGTATGTACACACACACATCCATTTTCCTTTCTGACTCAAAATCCCATACTTTTTCATTCTGGGTAGTCCACTAATCAGATACCCACATAAATTGTTCTCATCCAGAAAAATGCTGAGCTTGAAGGTTTCATATGCTAGGATAAGCCAAACTCCAGCTGTAACAGGTGCCTGTTGGAAAAGGAAACCCCCAGTGCTTGCTAGGAATTCTCTTCCTTTTAATTTAATTTTAATTTAATAGATTTATATACTGCCCTATCCAATGGACTCTGGGTGGTGTACACAAGTTACAACCAATGTAAAACAATTAAAACCCCTTAAAACATAGCAATATTAACCCCCACCCCACGCTGTGCCATTTACTATCTAAACACAAATATAAAATCTACAAAACCTTAACATTAAAAAAAAATTAATTACAGGAGGGGAAAGCCTCTAGGAGTGAATTGCTACTGAATAGCAGTGGCTACAGACTGAGTTTTGTTTCACCCTAAAAGAAGCAGATATAAACTGCAGGACTCTTGTGTGTCTGTCACTCACCTTACAGATGCACTTGACTGTTTCAGGAATGGCCAAGGTTCATTCATCACTGTGGTCATTATGGAACACCCAGGAAGCACTGGGCTACAGACCTCTCTAACAGGCACCTAGGCCAGAGTTTGGTCTATCCTAGCCAATTTAACCTTCCCGTCTTTCACCAGGAAAACACAATTTAGGTGCAAGTCTGGCAGGTGGAATTCCCAGAATAAAAAATTATTTATTTTAGACTATTTCCATGACCCAGGCAGAAAACAAGATAAATTCCTCTTTGTCAGTTTTTTGGCCCATGCTTATAGCAGAAAATAGCTGTACTATAGAGCTGAACTAGGAGCTGTGGGCAGTATACTGGAGACGTGACTTGCACTATGACCATTACAGGCTGAATGTAAACTGATCAAGCACTACATAGCCAAGACAAAATGTGATTTAGGTAGCACTGGTGTAATCCAGTGGATATTTCCCTTAGGAGCTGAAGAGACAGATACAACCTTAGATTTCCTCACTTGCCACTCCCAAAAGTTTAACACAGTCATCACCTCTATAATGTGAATATTACCAGTACAGTACTACATTCTGAACTTACCTTTTCCAGCCAGCAGGAATATTAGCCGTGATATCCTGCACTTCCCATCAGACATAAGGGGCCATTCAACAATTACGTGATCCATTTTTTGGGGGAAATACACCCATGTAATCCGACCGTAAATTTCGCTTCAAACCCTTTCCCCTCCCCTTTAAAATTACGTAATCCAGAGTTTTTGTATCAAAACTAATTTTTAGAGCTTTTCACTATTGGTGCCTAATGCAGAATGTATCGGTGAGGATTCAATAATCTCAAACAGATCAAAATTCCCAAAGATCATTTTTAAACCTAAAAACGTGCCATGTTTCGAAACCACAACAGCTCCAAATGGATTACGTAATCTTTGACCTGACGCCCACGTAATTTTCCGTAATTCAGATGGCAGAACCCTCCCCCTCGAGGATCACGTAATTGTTGAATGGCCCCCAAGTAAACATCCTAGGCATAACCTGAGCAACAGATAATATTACCAAAGAAGAGGATGAATAGAATCTTGATGCACATTTTAAGGGCTCATGCTTACCCAATTTTGCTGAAACAGGAATTCGGTTTTTGTGCAGAACTAGGTGGTTTTTACATGCTTTCTCCAAAGGTAAATCACATTTTATTTGACGCCTGAAGTTCTCTCTTAGAATTGAACGAATCACTTTAATTATATTGGCCTTGCTTTCACAATCACTGTAAATGTGGGAAAAAATTGCTATTCTTTAGACAAAAAATAAACTTTTCAATAAGAAATGTCAGTCTGAGTGGTCTTATGATGGTTCCTGTTTCATCTATAATCAATTTTTGGTTCTTCCCTGACTTCCACGCTTAAAGATTGTGTGTCTTAAGAGGTTTTAGACATCCTCTTTCTCTCTGCTGTTTGCATAGCTTGGGAGGCAGATGAATATTTGTCCGTTTTGTTCTCTTCTTACCACTGCTTGAGCAGCATCACAGCCATTTCATAATTAAATAGAATTCTGTATAACATAATAAGGTTATGGTAGAGGTTATTATTTGGTTAGGGTATAGAAGGGGAAGAGAATCCATGGGATAAGGCACAGTTCAGTGGTGGGCATCAGCAGGTTCCCACCAGTTCGCCAGAAACGGTAGCAGAAATTCCAGCTGGCCCCGCCCATCCAAATTTTGAAATAAAGTAGTCCTAATTAGGGCTTTTCCCCTGGCCATGGCCACCATACCACGCCCACAGTGTGGTAGTAAAAAAATTGGAACCCACCACTGGCACAGTTACTATAGTGTTGGATCTACTCAATGTACCTGCTACACAGCTGGAAAGTTGTTTCAGGTCTTCCTTGTAATTCTGACTTTGTATGAATCAGTTCCCAAATGTAGCTGTTTTCTGTTCCTGCGTATAGAAAGGAGACTTGTTATAAATATTTCATGATGCTCACAAATCCCTGGCCAAGCAGTTTTAATTGATGGGAAAGGAGAACATTAAAGCACTGCCCTCACTATAGAGGAAAAAAAAGTTTGCTCTGAAAATTGGGGGAATACCAGTGGGATTCTCCTGCTGGATCAGAAATCTGTTGGTCAAATGAGCCCTTCCCTCCATAGAAAGGCCATTTCTGTTTGCAACCCATTGTCAGACCAAGGGGAACACTGGGTGCTATTTGCAACTGCAGTATCAACCCCAAAGCTTTTTCTTTGTTGTTCAGTTGCACAGTTGAGTCTAACCCTTTGCGAACCCATGGACCATAGCATGCCAGGCTCCTGTCATCTACCATACTTCGTAGTTCATGCAGATCTACACCCACTGCGTCAACGATACCATCTCATCTGCCGCCGCCTTCTTAGCAGCTATTAAAATCTATACTTCAAATTTATGCTAAATATATTACTTGATTAACCATACTGACGAATGCTTTTCAGTTTTGATATTTTTACAACATAGAAGGAAGTAATAAAATCACTCGATTGGAACTGACAAACCAAGATAAACGTAACTAAAGAATATGAAAAATAGTATATAGGTTCTTATTAAGTGAAAAAATCACCTGCTGTATTGCTCAATCGAACTTGAAGAGCAGATAAAGGAATCAACCAGCGGAACTTAAATGAATCCAAATCGCCATGATTGTGTGCTGTACGGACATTTGTTGCCTAAAAACAATGATTCAGTTTTAAGTGTCATTGCCTTTTTGAAAGTAGGCTGAAATTTCAATCATAAAACAATTGTTTCAAAGTATGTTTCACTGAAATCAATTGTACTTTTAAATAAATGGGTTTAATCCAGAGATATTTTGGGGTTCTGGTAACAGTTCACACACACACACACTCACTCAGAACAGAAAAGCAAATTTGCTGATAGTTCTGAAAATCTATTGCAGATGTGGAAGGGTTTTGGCAAAAATGGTTTCTGTTTGCAACAATTGCTGCTCAGGCCTATGATTAGAGTCCTTATTGACAAAGGATACTCTTAGAGAATACCCACAGAAATCAAAGAGGCAAATTAGTAATCCTTTGACTAGATCCACTGGGTTAATTCATGGCAGAATTAATCAGAATTAAACATAACTCTAATTCAATGTGCTCAGTAATATATCACAGCTTATTAGAGTACTTAAAACCTGTATGTTTTTGGAGTCACAGAAAGGTAGATTCTCATAGGCTGTTATCTATTTGATGACATCGATATTTTACAGCCTTCAGCTACAGAACTATCAGACTGTTGAACAAGGAAAATCTGGTTTATTTTATACAGAAAGGAGAACCATTTTTTGGAATAGTAGCCATGTTAGTCTGTGTTTCAAGCATATCAAAGTAAACAAAATAAAAACATTGTGGCACTTAAAAGACTACTGTTTTTTAATGTTAGCTTTTATGGATCAGATGGTTCACAATGTCTGAAAAAAGCCTGATGCATGAAAACTAACATTAAAATACAGCAGTCTTTAAAGTGCCACAATGTTTTTGTGTTTTTAGTTTACTCTCTGATGCATCTTCTTTCTGTAATCGGTACAGGTGCCTAGGTATTAATCAAGAGATGCTGCTTCTTGACGACTGTTAATCTGGTTGATCTAAAAATTTTGCTTCTTAAATTGTTTCCTCTGTTGACCCAAACACTAAGTCTTCCACATGAATAAGCTAACTTTATAGGGGCTGCATGAAGTTAGTCAGGGTTCCCTCTATGACTTTTCCATATTGGAATATGGCAATCCTCGCCTATAGGTTCCCTGTAATATAAAGGGGTAAGCACTTTCACCATACACACTGGAGCCCCAGCTAGTGAATGCCTCCTTGGCTTACATACAGGTGAAACTTGGAAAATTAGAATATCGTGCAAATGTTCATTCATTTCACTTTAAAGGTGAAACAAATATATGAGATAGACTCACTACATGCAAAGCGAGAGATGTCATGTCTTAATTCATTATAATTGTGATGATCATGGCGTACAGCGTACATGAGATTATGCGATGGTTATGGGGTACATGAGATTGGGGGGTTGGGGTTTTCATAAACTGTAAGACATAAGCATCGGTATTATAACAAAGTAAGGCTTGAACTATCTCGCTTTGCATGTAATGAGTCTATCTCATATATTTGTTTCACCTTTTAAGTTGCATTACTGAACTGAATGAACATTTGCACAATATTCTAATTTTCCGAGTTTCACCTGTATTATATGGCTTCATGTTCAGCAGTACCCGAGATGAATTTAAATATACTGTTTAAAAAAACATACCCCAAGCGTTGGGATTCTAAGGAAATACAGTTATCTGGCCACTTTGTGCATTTCTTTTACTGTTGATGTTTAGGCAAGGGTTATCTGAACCATTTAAAATGTATTTTACCATATACAGCAAAGTAGTATCGATTTTTAACCTTAAAACTTACCGACTTCTTTTTGAGTTTGCAGTTCTCTTTATGCACTAATATGACAGCTCTTTTGAACACTAAGAAGAAGGAAAAAAACTAATTATTTCCCACACATAATGAATTTTATCACATGAAGCTGATAAAACTCACCCATGCCACCCCTAACAATCTTCAACAATACTAAACAGTTTTATATGTAAAGTTTACCTCTTATGTATGCAAACTTAATACATACTAGTCTTACTGTGTCAATTTTAATTGTGTTTATTATATCCTAGCTTTGATTGTTTTTTACTTATACTTTGCCATGGTCAATGACTGGTGCAATAAATTATATTCTAATATGCATGAAGCAGAAAAATGGATAAATCTACTGGCATTTCTAAAATAAAAAGTCCTCAACAGTAATAAGTGCCCCAACTGTCAGTTTTCATGCAGCCTCCTACTGATGTTTGAGTACTGGGGGTGATAGTGTTATAATCCTTCCATCTGCCAGTGTTTGCACAGCACCTCCTGGTGCTAGTTTTCTGCAGTTTTGAGTTTCATCCCACTTTTATTTGAGATGCATATTCATAATTTATTGATTACAATCTCCAAATCAACATACAGTATGTATAGATATGGACATATAATAAGCATGCAGTCTTGTTGTAGGACAAAGACATGCGAAAATGAAGTGAAATAAGCTACAAGAGTACTTGTCTAAATGTTATGTGCCATCAAGTGGGAACCAACTCAGGGCAACTCTAATAGTGCTTTCAAGGTAAGCGAGATTTTTAAGAAGTGGCTTTACCAATTCCACACACCCAGTGAGTTTTCATGAGTGAATGGCCTCCTGAGTCCTAGCCCACTATTCTATTTACTGCACCACACTGGATCTTCACTTATCTAAATAAACCTTTAGTAATCATGACTTGTAATGTATTAAGAAGGCAGTCTCATCTCAGAATGGATAAGTATATCCTTTATATTTTTGGGATTACAGTTTTCCTATAATATTTCACTGTTACATGTACTGCAGGCCAAAGGTATCTGGGGGATCAGAGTTGTACACTGTGGTCTAATAATTCCTTAGAGGAACTTGATTTACTGATGTACAAATTTCAAACTTAAAGATGCAAGCAGTCTAGAAATTTGCATAATTGTTACATGCCATCATAATTTCACAAGCATAATGAAACTGACTCCTTAGAAAGGTTTCCAAGTGCCATGGATCCCATAAGGAGCCAATCTTTTGCAAACTGCTTTGTCATGTGAGTGCACAACTGCATCAAAAGTACTGTCACTAAATAAATACATTTTGTGTCAGAAATTACTCTGGATTGAAAGGATTTTTGCTGGAAAAACTCCGCTCAGGGGACACCTGAATGAAGCTCCTTTCATGTCCCCAAGATCTGCCATGCAGTACTCAGGTATCAAACCCTGACCTTCCAGTCTCCAAGCTCAGCATCTAAACCACCACAGTGCTGTGTAGACTGACACTGCACATGCACATGTACAATATATATACAACCAACCAATCCTACTGTCACACTCTGCAAAAGCCTTCATATGAGAACTGCAACATGAGCCAACTCCAAATTTGAACTGTTTTTAAGTAAAACAAAAGGTGGATTCTACTTCCAATGACTGAAAAGGGTTAAAAATCTGGAGAGCTAGTGCTAAGCAGTAACTGGAGAATGAAACAATCTAATCAGTGAGTAATACTGTCTTATTCAGCCTCATTCTTGACCATGTCCTCCCATTTTTAGAAGGCAGTTTACATTCTAGACAATGAGTTCCTACCATCAAGTGCTTTACCCATGTTCCCTCTCACTTTTCCCTCAACCAGTGGTAAAGGTTTCCATCATGGCATTTCCCAAGCATAAAATAGTCATCTAACCATAATCTAGTGTTAATTTATTTTTTTATAATGGAAATCATGTGAGTTTTGGCAGAAAATGTGCACTCTTTAAGGGGTCCACGTTCACTCCTGGACATTTCCAGTAGTAAGAAGTATAGATTTTAATTCCTATCAATGCAGGATACCCAAGGAATATAAAGTGTAACAGATCAAATGCTATCTTATACATAAAAAACCTACAAACCACAGCATGATTGTTTAATATAAAATGGAATATAGATCACTCACCAAATACTGTGAGCTCTAAATCCCTTCTTGTTTTGCCTAGTGAAGGGAATGGGTTCAGCCATTGAACAGTAGAATACAAAAGAAGCTCTCCCATGGAAAGTTCTGTGACCTGTGTTCATTGTGAATCAGAAAGACAGTAGCATTCATAATGAAAGACAAAAACAAAGCCACATTAAATCCATTCAAAAAATACTATTTATTTTAAGAGGCAAATCATCAGTGGTAATGCCTTTGAGCTGTGATGGCGAACTTTGGCACTCCAGGTGTTCTTCAATTCCCAGAAACCTAAGTCCCTGTGAATCCACACAAATGGGTTTACTGCTGTATTCATGTGATTCAGAGACTTCGGCTTCTGGGAACTGAAATTCAAGAACAACTGGAGTTACAAGGTTTGCCATCACTGCCCCAGATGTCTTCTGTCCGCTGAAAATATTTGCAGACACAAACTTAGGAAAAACATTTTTTTCAGCATTTATTTTGTTGATTGGCAGTTTTCCACCCTCTGATACTTCTCATCTTCATTTAAAAGTTTATATTTGCACAGCAGCAGCAATGTTAGAGAAGTATTCTATCATTTAATCCTATGAATGGATATTTGGAAGTAAAATCCACTTAGTTAAATGAACCCAAGCCTGTCTTCAGTCATTGTGTAATGCAGCGGCATCAACACAGAAGGGAGCGGCTAAACCATCTGCTCCTTCATCACACCGTTTTTTGTAGCAGATTTTCCAGGGTAGTTGCTACTGTGTGCATCCTATACATGAGCAAGAATCCTTTCTCTTTGTAGCTACACCTTTCGAAACAAATTTGTGACCATCTATTATGAAATTACCGAATCAGGCTTTACTTCCAAATAAATATGAATACAACTACATTTTAAAGACATCTTGACTTTAGAACAAGTAGTAAAATGACCCATACTCAGGAATATTGGCTTATAATCAAGAGGCTAGCTATCTCTTCTGCATGTTTAGGAACCTCTGTTTGCATGATGCATAGTACTGTGCAAAAGTCTTAGGCCACCCCCAGTTTGTTTGGAGAACATTCGATGAATGATTTGGGGGACATAACACAGCCCCAGAACAACCTTGATACACCAAAATTGGAGCATGTCTTCTGCTGACTCTTAACCATCTCCAGATTCAGTAAAGGTTGGAGTTAGGGTGTCCAAGTTATAGCCTCAAATCATTCACTAAATTTCCCCCAAACCAGCTGGTGGGCAGTCTGGCCAGGTTATCTTACTATAGTAACAGAGTAGACCATAATGCCAGCAACCCAACACTGAGTATCAGGCGGTGGTTGACAACCCTGAGGGTTAGCAGCCTTGGCGAAGTCCACAGGGAAGGGTGATGGTCCCCAAGTGGATTAAATCCCACTTGAATCCATTTTGATGGAGGGCAGCAGCTTCATCAATACTGGCCTGGAGCTAATAAGGACTTTGTGTGCCAAAAGGGCTCAGGACCAAAAAGTGACTTGCAGATAATGGTACGGGTGTCATGCTGTGATGTGGAAGGCAGATGAAAGGCCATGACATTAAATATATTTAATACATTATATTTAATGTCATGGCCTTTCATCTGCCGTCCACATCGCAGCAAATACGTAGGACAGTCATCATGGCTGATCGCCATGAAGATCACCAATATTTGGAATCGGATATGGCACAGGAAGAAGCAGCAGCTAGTGGTGACTTCATACTTTTGAACAGTACTATAAATTACATCATATAGAACGTAATATGTAATAAAAAATAGAAAACTTGGTTGTGAGTTAACAATCTAATCTGCTTCAAGAAGTTACTAAAATCTCACACCTCCCAGCCTGTAGCTGAAGATTCCAATAACTTTAACAGCATTTCAAACTTCTTCACTGTAGCATGATATACAAATAATTTCCAGTTTTTTTTTAGTTTTCCTAAGATTACAACTAATTGAATTAATGCACAAATGAATAGAATTAATACACAAACCCTCTCACCTCTTTCTCGGTCCCACTCT
Source organism: Bradypodion pumilum (assembly GCA_035047305.1). Classification (NCBI taxonomy): domain Eukaryota; kingdom Metazoa; phylum Chordata; class Lepidosauria; order Squamata; family Chamaeleonidae; genus Bradypodion; species Bradypodion pumilum. The sequence continues at coordinate 100,427,118 of JAWDJD010000001.1, forward strand.
GATCTGCAACTAGTTGATCAAACACTGCCCCGTAATCCTCATAAATCTTCTGCATTTCATTGATGTGACTGGCTACTTTTTCCATTGCTTTCAGTGCTTCTATTGTTTTTGAAGAAAAGTTTCTAATTTAATTGAAAACTAAAAAGACCTGTTTAAACGTATGCATTTGATTTGCTTAAAATCTGCAAGTTCTAGAGAAGCAGTCATTATAGTTTGTCGCAAAAAAGCAACCAAGAAATTTGAACCACCTTAAAGACTTTAAAAACAGACAAGAGCAGCACATGTTTTTGTGACCAAACCCTACAAGTGTTGTGCTGAACTATGCATTGCTGTGGCAGGATGGGAAACTACCATATTTGCTGGTGTATAAAACGCATCAGAGTATAAGATGCACCCTGTTTTTTATACACATTTTAAAGGGGAAAAAATAATTTTCTACATTTTTCATGAATTTCCAAAACTAACTCCAGGAGCCGGGGAGGGTAGGATGGGGTGAAGAAGGCTCCTTTGAAGTCCATTTCCCCACCATTCCACTGCCTCTGGCCACCAGGAACAGAGGAGAGTGGGATGAGGGGAGAAGGATCCTTTAAGCCTGTTTATTTTCTCCCATCCCACTCTTCTTACTTGGTGGTGGGATGGGGGGGGAAGGATCTTTTAAGCCCATTTCTACCCCATTCCACCACCAGCCGAGGAAAGTGGGATAGGAAAAAAGAAATGGACTTAAACGATCCTTTTCAACTCCATCCCACTACCAAGCAAGGAGAGTGGGATGGGGGGAATGGTCTTAAAGGATCCTTCTCCCCACACCCATCCCAACACCGAGGAGAGTGAGATGAGGGGGGAAGAAACAGGCTTAAAGGATCCTTCTTTTTCTCCCATCCCACCACCAGCCGAGGAGGGTGGGATGGGGGAGGAGAAGGAACCTTTTAGCCCATTTCTTTTTCCCCACCTCACTCTCCTTAGCTGGTGGTGGGATAGGGGGAAATGAAGGATCCTTTAAGTCTGTTTTTTTCCTTTAAGCCCGTTCCCATCCAATCCCACCACCAGCTGAGGAGAGTAGGATGGGGGGTGGGGGAAGGATCCTTTCAGAAGACGGGGAAAGTTGAAGGCAGACCAACAGAGCTTTTTCTGGCCAGCATAGGGTAAAAGAACAAACCTATGGTGAATTTAATTAATTTAATTTAATAGATTTATATACTGCCCTATCCAATGGATTCTGGGCGATGTACACGTTAAAACCAATATAAAACAATTTAAAAACCATTAAAAACATAGCAATATTACACCCCGCTGTGCCATTTACTCTCTAAAAACAAATATAAAATCTACAAAACCTTAACATTGAAAAATTAATTACAGGAGCCTCAGATGAGCCAGAAAGGGGAGCTGGTTGAGAATCCTGGCCCCCAGACCCATTTTGCCAACCACATCTTCAGTTCTTTCCTAAATGGTAGCAACTGGGCCTGGAGGCGTAATTCTACCAGGAGGAAGTTCCATAGTGTGGGGGCTACGACCGAGAAGGCCCTTTCCCTTGTGCTGGAGAGGCGAGCCTCCCCAACAGATGGTACCTGAAGTGTGTCCTCTTGGTTTGCTCTCGTGGGACGAGTCGACATCATAGGGATGATGTGGTCCCTTAGGTATCCTGGTCCGCTACCATGAAGGGCTTTAAAGGTGATAACCAGCACCTTGAATTGCACCCGGAGACATATAGGCAGCCAGTGCAGCTCCCGCAGCAGTGGCAAGGCGCGGGCAAAACCACTACATCCCACCACTGAAGCTAGGGTTATGCTAATCGCAAGATGCCATGATGTTAGCAGTCAGTGACTGCATAACCTCTGCAATAAATTTCAAATTTCAGCTTAATGTAAACACTTGAGCTGAACAAAAATGGCTGTAAGAGGTTTTACAAAGCACCTTGAACAGCAGAAAAAAGGAGGAAATCCTTGGAAAGTACCTGTGAGATGGTAATGCTCCTCACTTTCAGTGTCTGTCAGGGATACCAGCTCTTTCAGGAGCAGCGGGTATTTCAGCACTCTCTGAACTGGCTTGATGAGAAAAGATTCCAGTGTGGAGGAATGCTGTTTTGTTGGGTTGCGAGCATCCAGAAAGGCCTTAAAGGCTTTATCTGTTTTGGCTATAAGGAAGAAAAAATTGCCAACTATGAATACTTTCACATTTCAAAATGAATTATTTCATAGTAGTGCTCGGTGACATATGAATTTACCTCAGAACATCACACTGTGCTTTGATTACTCTAATTGGGCTAAATCCAATTTAGCTCCAACTAGAGAGACCTATTAAAAACAATTCAACTAATGTCACTTTTTTCCAATGGAGCTACTGAAGTTGGGACTACAACTGGATTTAGCCCATTCAAAAACATTTCTGACAGTCTAGAGTAGTTTAAATTGCATGTTTAACCAGTAGGTTAACTTAAAGAGGCCATTCAACAATTACGTGATCCATTTTTTTGGAGGGGAATTGGCCCCCTCCCCCCATGCAATCCGAATGTAATTTTCGCTTCGAACCCCCCTCCCTTTAAAATTACATAATCCAGAGCTTTTGTATCGAAACTCTAATTTTTAGAGCTTTTTACTATTGGTGCCTAATGCCGAACATATCAGTATGTATCGGATATCAGGTACAGTATGTTACAATAGTGTTCTTCTACTATCTTCTTTATAAGGATTATAAATTTCTGTCAGTTAGAAATAGACCGCACAAGCAATTCAGTAATCTCAAATTAGATCAAAATTCCCAAAGATAATTTTTAAACCTAAAAAGGCGCCATGTTTCGAAACCACAACAGCTCTAAATGGATTACGCAATCTTTGACCTGACCCCCCACCCCATCCCGCAATTTCCCATAATTCAGATGGCAGACCCCCTCCCCCCTTGAGGATCATGTAATTGTTGAATGGCCCCAAAGGCACCACAGCCAATGGTATCAAGAATCAAAAGGGTCGTTGCCCTGTTTCTCACAGCAAAGCCAATCAAACATCTGTGCAGTAATTCACAATACAATTCTTTACAATACCATACTTCCCTGTTACTACTGAACTTATACAATCGACCCGAGTAGCATTTAGGGCTACCAGTATAGCAACAAATTTGGTAATGAGGAAAGAAGAATAGCCTGCGAATTTGAGGAAGGTAGTGTAGTTCTGAAAGTTCCCCACCTTTTTACTCAGTACTATCCTTCATCAGAGGGTATGGTACAAAACTAAAGCAAAAGCCATGTCCTTAATTCTCTTGGCATGAAAAACAACTGTTTAAACACCTGAAATTGGTCACATGCATAGATTACATCATCAAAACAATTACCTCTCTCAAGAACTTTCTGGACTTTGATGTGGTTTGCACAGAATCCACTGTACAATTTGAAATGGTCAGCATAATAAAGGAACGAGCCACCCAAAGAGAATAGCAGTTTCTGAAATCAACGCAACCAGAAGATTGCAGAAGATATAAGATTAGTATTCATCTTTATTTTGAAGATTTATACATTAATCCAAATAGAAAAACTGTTAAAATTAGGGGGAGGAGGGAGGATTCAAAGACATTCCTTTAAAGGTGGAGGGAGAAAGTGAGAAACAAAGAACTATGGAGAATGCAAAAAAAAATTCTAACACCCCATAGTTACTCATTTTTTTCATAAGCAACTACATGAAATTAATCAAAAATGTATTTCTAGTTTTGCTTCATCTTTCCTTCCATAGGAACTGCTATAAAAAAAAGGTTTTCCAAGCACTAGATACAACCTCTCCTACTTTGTAGTTGCAAATGTTATCTTAACCTATAAAACCAAGCATTAACCGTTGGAACTGGCTATAGGCTGCTATGCGTCGCCCTACTGACCCACACCCACCCTTCGTGTGCACGGCCGAATTCCCTACGCAGGTCAACAAAGGATTTAAAAATCCGACACGGGGGCCTCAGCCCCACAAACGGCAAGAAACACAAAGAATTTCATTACCCAAAAAGCATTGCGTTTCGCCCTGCTTCTTCGAGCGGCAGCCAATTAAGAGCACAAAAACAATGCTCTCAGTCTTTCCGTGCCGCGCCGCAGCCAATCAAAACATGCGTATTAAAACCTTGCCGAGTCAAGGACGCTGAAACCACAGGGAAAAATACAGATCCCAGCATCCTATTCACTTTAACACCATATAAGGAGTTACTATAGCCAATCATCAGCTTCGGAGCAAACGCCTCAAACAGGACGGAACAAATGATGACCAAACGGTATAAAAGGAGCTCCATTGCCTTGCAAACCCCTGCACAAAGAACCTGGGGAAACACAGCGCGGCCAAACAAAACCAAGCCGCATGAAAAAAAAACGAGCACAAAGGCAAAGCACAAATGGAAAAATACAATCCCCAGGGTCCTGCGCGCCGTGAGTGCGCTGAACTCTGGAAAAGCTGGCACGGCCAAAATAAAAATAAAAAACACACATCAACACAGCAAGGTAACGGAAGCACACACCCCCGCCACTGGGCTACCTTACCCTGGGCCGCCCACGGAGGCCAGCACCCGGGAATGAAATCCCCCCCCGCTGGGCTTCCTTACTGCTGCCCACCCAGGGAATCCAGCCCCCGGTAAGGAAAGCCCACCACCATCACCACGCCACTGGGCTTCCTTACTGCGGGCCAGAAGCCAGCACCCAGGAAGGAAAGCCCACACACAACACGACGCTGGGATTCCCCCCCCAAACAAAAACAAAAACGCCGTGGGGATTTGTGCAGTCCGCACCCCCACCAAAACAAACAAAGCAACAAACACAATGGGGATATTCCCACGGGCCGTGGCCGGCCTGCGAAAATACCCCCAACCTACATCCCCCCACCCCCCACAAAACCCAAAAACACAACCCAGAAGAGAAAGGAGCACACACCTTAAACTTCCAGCCTCACCGAGGAACACATGTGCAATGAAAAAAGAACGGGAAGAAAATACAGACCACAACTGAGTTACCATTTCAAAATAGTGCAACAGCACCACCCAGTGGCTACAGCAAAAATTACACTCCATGATTTCAATTTTATCTCCCAGAATTTACAAAACGGACATTAGTTTTAAAAACAATCAAACAAATCCAAACGAAAAAATTAATCAAACATAAAAAATAAGAAAACACTAAAACAAAAACCAAACATCTAAAAACAGTCAAAAACATTAAATTTTAAAAAAACATACACTTACACATTTTTTTAAAAACTTCCATTATTTGAAAAAAATATATATCAACCTTTCCTCTTTTTAAAATCCAAATTTATTATAACATTTATTTAAAACACTACCTACGTATAAAAAAACATTATTTTAAAAAATAACAAAACTCATTTAAATACACATACAACACAAATCATCCAACAACCATTTTTCATATATTTTTAAAATAACCCAAAAAAAGCCCGGCAACGCCAGGCAACCCTTGCTAGTCTATTCTAAAAATTTCACACATTTATGAATATACTGTACAACTTGCTCTTCTATCTCAGGATTTACCATCTTTGGTTCTGGATGGACTATTTTGCCCCAAACAGACCTGGTGCGTAATCTGGGGCTCCTCCTGGACTTGTGACTCCTGCTCGATGAGCAGGTGGCAGTAGTGGCCAGGAGGGCTTTTGCACAACTTCGTGTTATATGCCAGTTACGCCCGCTCCTAGATCGGGACTCCTTGCTCCTTGTTCATGGTCAACGCACGCTCTGGTCACCTCCAGGCTTGACTATTGCAATGCACTCTACATGGGGCTGCCCTTGATGACCATTCGGAGGCTGCAACTAGTCCAGAATACAGCTGTCCGGGTGGTGACGGGGTGCAGGCATTATGCCTGTGCCTCGCCACTGCTTCGGGAGCTGCACTGGTTGCCAGTGTGCCTATGGGTGAAATTCAAGGTGCTGGTAATGACCTTTAAAGCCCTACATGGTAGTGGGCCAGGATACTTAAGAGACCGCGTCACCCTGAGAACATCTGTCCATCCCACCATAGCAGACCGAAGAGGCTCTCTCTACATGGGGGGAATGCTAATTAACTTGTGAGCCACCCAGAGAGGGCCCTAAGCGCTATGGGGTGGCACATAAATGTAATTGTATATATGAACATGTTAAGAAATAATAAACTTGCAGATTTTAAACATAACAAGTATGCTGGGAAAAAGCCTGTGGGCTCTCTAAGACTAGTGAATAGCTTTACGGCTATGGATACTCAAGAGTGGTAAAGTGCAGGGTTTCTCAATTACCAGAAACCTTTTACAAAAAGACAACACAGCTTATATTTTATCATTATTAGTTTAATAAGGCTTCTATCTTATAAGACTTTTTAAAACTACGACCACCACAAACGGGAAATAAAATGATACTTTCTTTGCCTATACCACATACATAAATGTAAAGATTATGCTGTGGGTACAGGAGAGGAAATTACAGAAATGTAAACCATGGGTTAGATTCTGACATAAGCCTGCATACCAGGGATGGTGCTAGCAGACTGCACTGCCATGTCCTCTCCACATGATTTTTCTCTCCCTTTGTTATTTGTATATAGGGGGGGGGGGAAGGAGACCCTACTGTAATAAACAAGTCAGTATAGTATAATGAATATAGTGATGGATTAGAACTCCAAAGATCTTGGTTCAAATCCCAGTTGACCATGGAAACTCATAGTGGGAGATGGGGTAACACAAATAAAACCACTCTTAACCTTGTTAAAGATGCTCTAAACCAGGGGCTCCCAACCTAAGCCCCACGGGCCTGATATGACCCATGGCACCATTTCAAGTGCCCCCCTCCAAGGACATTTGGGAAGCACTTTGAAGCTGGTGGGACAAAATGGCTTCCCCCATCATGCAGGCAGGGCAACATGGCCATCCGGCCCACGAAGCTAACTGAGAGAGCATGACCCAGCTTGAAAAGGTTGGGAACCCCTGTTCTAAACATTGACTTAAGCAGTCCTGAAGTTTGAAAGAAGTTACCATCCATGAGAAAAACTGCTCTGAGGATGGTTCAGAGGGAAGGTCTTCTACATATGAACCACTCCTATATCTGGATCCAACCCAGAGTCTTAGATAATTCAATGTCCAGACAGCTTCCATTTTGAGTACAGTAAAACCCCTACTTACAAAAAAAAAAGTCCGTTCCGTAGGCTTTTGCTTAAACCGGTTATGTAACTCGAAGCAAACCCATAGGGGAAAAAAAATTTTTACGTAACTCAAAGCAAACCCATAGGAAAAATGAAATTTTTACGTAACTCGAAGCAAGCCTATAGGGAAAAGAATCTTTATGTAACTCGAAGCAAACCCATAGGAAATCGTGTAAATTGGAACATGGTTTTAGCACAAAATCATTATGTACGTCAAATTTTATGTAACTCGAGGCATATGTAAGTCGGGCTTTTACTGTACTTTGGTTTTTATAAATAAAAATCTTTCAATCTGAGAATGATAAAGGAAGGAGAAAAGAGACAGAACATATTAATTAGGTATGCAAGGAGTTTGCCATTTTGTATTTACCCGAAACTGCGAAGGGGCTTCAAGCATGTTAAAATCCGAACACGAGGAAATGCCATCTTCAAGGGTCTCTAGGAAAACCTTTTGAAAATCCAACATCTCAGGCAGACTGCCAAACAGTGACTCCATCTAAAGAAGAGGGAATAAAAATCAAATAAGGAGAATGCAAATTGTTTGTACATTATAGTAATGCTGCTAAAATAATGCAATCCATCAATATGTTGCAAGAGATAAATATATTTTTATTCCAACTTTAAAGAACTCGTCTCATAATAAATTTGGCATTCAATGCAGGAGAAGGAGAAGGGATCTCTGACACAAAGATCTCTTTCTCAGAAATATGATCTACTTTCAAAATTGAGACATGACTAATGAAGCAGACATAAGAACACAGTGTGGATTTTCTTTCATGATTGATATGATAAATAAGTAGATTCTATATTATGGCCCCAGATTAACAAAACACACAATAGCTAAAATCCAGTTGTACAAATGGAATAATGCCTAAACATGAATCACCATAAGGTAAGACATTTCTGTATGTATCGTCTCTTACATGTTGAGTGGCATACATTGGCATGCAACAGATAAAGTCCATGGAGATTTCCTAACTTACTGCAATTTATTCATTCATTCATTTCACTTATATCCCACCCCTCAGGAGGGGGGGGGGAATCATCCCTACTCAGGGTGGCTAACGTAATAAAACCAATCATACGACAATCAAGAATTATTAAAAATTGCACACAATAAAACTCACAATAAAATCATCATCAAACATTACAAAAGACAAAAAGTACCACAATCCAGGATCCTGAAAATGCAACCTATTTGGGATGAAAAGGAACCGGGCAACATTTCTAGCAACCAGAGATAGACAGAACGTTCCCAAAGGCCTCCTCAAAGAGCAATGTTTTTAGTTGTTTTTTAAATGACTGTAGGGATGGAGCCTGGCACAGCTCAGTTATAATGGTGTTCCACAGCATTGGTACCGCCACCAAGAAGGCTCATTCTCCTCGTCATGGCCTCTAAATGTTATGCCATTTGAGTAATTCCACTACAGGACTTAAGCCATTATACTTCAATAAGATACATAGAAATTCCTTTTAATTGTATAGTTATGGAATAACAGTTAATACAACAATAACAATATCCACTTACCTCATCTTGGGTAAGGAAAGTCTCATTTTGAAGAGGCTCCAGGTATAACTGAAAGAGGCAGCTAAGATCCTGTAACAGCATAAAAATTACATAGTTTTATGCAATTCTGACATATAGTTTGACAACTTTTGCTTGGGTTTAAAAGTATGGATCAAAGCCATGAGGAACATTTTTCAGTTAAACCCACATCTTTATTTTTCTAGTGTCACTGATTGGACACCAGCATTCTCACAACAAGAAGGATAGCAAAGAAATAGCTATACTTTGGTAGTACAGAAATAGTCACCTATATATTTATTTATTTACATATCCAATCAGCTATGCAGTCCACCTGAAGATTTAATATATGTATACAGTAACCTTCTAAAGCAAGCTCAAAATCTTTCCCTTATTTTTGACATCAGAGTTACACATCCTCATTGGAAATCTTTCAGAGATTACATATCAAAAGCAGGCAAGGCTAATTTCTTGGTTGGTAGGAAGCAGATTAATTTCCATTTTTCCACCAGTTCTCTACCTCATCTCCTTTCCCCCCTCATCCACACTCCTACTCACTACCACAAGGGAGGACAGAAAATTTCCCCTACTAAGCCTTATTATAACATTTGTGGTTTGTGTGTATGTGTGATTTTTCTGAGAGATCACAGAATGAAGAGAATAGATGGTTAATGTTCTTCTTTCTACACAACACCCTTCCTCAAACCCCTTCTCAGACACTTTAGTCTAAAACATAAACTCTTATTTATATTTATTCCAAGCATAACTGCTTTATGGGGTGGGGTTCCAGAGAGGAGGTAGGATCTAAAGGCAATATGAATGATATCTGGCCTATGGCCCAGTAATTGCCCACTCTGGCTTTAAGCGGAAAAGGAAGAAGCAGGAGGAAACCAGGAAAAACAAGTGCTGTAAAATGCCAACATCCAATGTCAATAAATAATCTTTTGCCATTTTTAATGAGATGAATGTGCCTGGAGTTCTTTAGGTACATGGTTTTGTAGGTCTGTGTGTGTCTACCATTCAACTACAGGTGAAAGGTGTGGCAATGAATCCATAGAACCTAAGGCCTGTTTGCTGTCCCTTTCAGCTTCTTTGGCCACCATGTTTTGGTAAACAGAATAATCAATGACATCTCAAATCAGGGATATATAGTTTGGTCTATCTATTTTTTGTTAAATAACTAGGATATCAAGTAGTTTGTCCCTTGTTTGTCTTAACTAAATAATTTTTTCTTTTTATTTTCTCAATTAGGTATGTGAATATTATGCAATAAAAGGCTCTGATCTACAGATTTATGGAGCTGCTCCTCCAGTTCAAAATTCTGATCATAGTATTTCAAGGGGCAGTAATAACAGCTGTCATAATGAAACAGTGGCATTTTACTGCATTTGCAATATAACAGCACTTCATCTGTTTCTTATGGAGCTCCAGAAGAACCCAAGTCACTTAATATTTCCTCATTTTTGCCAATAGAGTGCTGAGAGTCATCTATTGCCTCAATCAGTTCATTATAAATGTAAACTCAGTTTCTAAGTCACTATTCTACATCATAAGGAAAACACATTGTATTTCCTTGGTCAGAAATGATTCACATGGGGCTGGGCTTCACTGCACAGACTAATTCATAAACATATATTGGCATGAATTTCCATGTGTTTTACTTGACAATAGAGGGGTTTTACAAACAGTGGTTTGGTGTACTTTATGACCAGGTATTTAAAGTTCTTGAGAATGATAGAAAAATAAGAATGAAAAAAAATAAGCTGGGAGACTTCTAAATAATCACATTTTGAACTGATACATGATGTTACATTTTTGCTTCATCCCAGGGAGGGAAAAGATTTAATATTGCTTGTTTGGCAATCTCAGGGGGGAACCATACAAAGACCTATGCAGAAACTCTTTGGCATGTTCATCTAATGTAGGTCATCCAACATGGAAGTAGCTGCCATAGCAAGACTAATGAAGGTTTGGAAAACATACAGGTGAAACCTGGAAAATTAGAATATCGTGCAAATGTTCATTCATTTCACTTAAAAGGTGAAACAAATATATGAGATAGACTCACTACATGCAAAGCGAGAGATGTCATGCCTTAATTTGTTACATGAGATTATGTGATGATTATTGGGGGGGTTGGGGTTTTCATAAGCATCAATATTATAACAAAGTAAGGCTTGAACTATCTCGCATTGCATGTAATGAGTATCTCATATATTACTGAACTGAATGAACATTTGCACGATATTCTAATTTTCCGAATTTCACCTGTAAGCAAGCAGTGAAGAAATCTAGTTGTGTGTCCATCAAATCTTGCATGTGAGAAAAATACCCATAAAAGGTGATTTGACTTCATGCAAAAAGCAATCATTGCTAATATTGGCAAACAATTAAAACACAGTGGGGGGGGTGCATGGGAAAGTCCCTTTACCTTTACATAGGATTTCTCAGTATCCATAAGCTCTTGGATTACTTTCCGAAGCCTGTCAGCATCTGTAAGTTGCCGTGCAAGTGGTTTTAGAGGGGGGATGTCCTTTACTGCTTCCATATCATCTAAATGAGCATCATGGAAATGTGGACACAAAGCTGAAATCTGTTCCATACTCTGTAGGTTGAAAGCAACAGAGATAGAATATTGATGTATTAGCCACAATGTGAGTTTAGAAGCAAAGGCATAAAATGTTGTGTGTTTTTATAGCAGATGAATATCTGAGCATTCTTTCTCCCTTCCTCTTTCCCAGACTCACATCACTGTCAGTTTTTATGAGTGCAAGCTCACGCTCACTTACATTAGGCATAAATAGGACTGCAGCTTATGTCTGTCAAACAGGAATATAGAATCAATGGCCCTCCAGATATTTTGGGCTCAAATCACTATCAGTCTCTATGAGCATAGCCAATACAATTCCATTAATATTAATGGAAATTAGTCCAATGTTTTGTGACCATACGTTCCCTATGGCTCTCCAGATGTTGCTAGACTGTACAGTAATTCCCATCATTCTCATGCAGTCAACAATGATGAACAATCATTTGGAATATGATTCCATAAAAACCTGCTCTAATTGTTTAACACATGCACAAAACCAAATATACACCCATGCCATAAGCCTGAGATGGGCATCTTGGCACCTTACAGATATTCTTATAATCTCTGGCCTTTGCCCATGCTGGAAGTTATAAACAATATCCAGAAAGTGCCATATTGCCTACTCCTTCCACTTGGCCAGTAATTTCTAAAGCAGGGGTACCCAAGCTACAGTCCATGGTCTGGCCCCGGCCCATGGTGCCAAATCATCTGGCCCATGCCGCCCTCACTGCTACAGGAAGTGGAAGTAAAACGTGCCCACACATGCACAAACTCTGTCATAAATGCACCCGTGGCTGTCATAAATGCCAGTCACGGACGCGCTTTATGGTGGGAGGAACCACGTGACCAGCCCGCTCAACCACGTGACCAGCCCACAGACAGAAAAGTTTGGGAACCCCTGTTCTAAAGCCTTGAAATACTGTATATTGTAAAGGATAAGAAAAACATCCTGTTTTTATTTAGGAATTTAAACATGCATTTTCTGAACATAATTAACAAGGATTTTTCATGGAAGACCTAGGGTTTTCTTCTTTTTGGTTCCAGACTTTATTGTTAGGGTATAATTATGCAAATATAAAAAATGCACAACATTTCAAGAAATTTTAAGAGCATACAACTACTAAGTTGTAATAACTAATTAACTAGTTAGCCAACAGATACAGTATGCACGAGCACAAAAAAGAAATTTAATGTTAGAAGAAATGATACTGAATCCATGAATTTGGATGAAATCCTTTCAGCATTACAAAGAACAATTTGCATCCTTTTAAGATGTCTTTCAGTGTAGAAAGCCTTCAGCCTGAACATGGCCTATAAAACTAAAGCTTACTTTAAAGGAAGCCTGATAAAAGAATAATTTAAAATGTTCAGAAAACAGGGTCAGACAAAGTTAATTTAGCCCCAGAACTAGCCTTTATTCTTTTCAGAGAAAGTCAATTTTGTTCTTACTTAGATCATGCTCAACCCAGACTTTGAAAGAGCCTTTCTAGAATGGTTACTTTGAAAATACACAGTGTGCTTTCCTCCTTAATTCCAGTGAGTTCATAAGAAAGTGACCCACAGTAACAAAGCTGTAATAATCTGAAGGTCACACACTTTTAAAAAAATTACATTTAGAAAATCACATTTCCGATTCATAGATATATCACACGTTTGCACCAAATGAAGAAAATCGCAGAAGGCCTTTATTTTGACGGCCAGTATCATATTACTCCTCTGGTGCAATAGGAATGATGTCACCGAGGGCAGCAAACACCACTTTATCCAAGTCCCCATGTACCACAAAGAAAAGTAAAAGTACTTTTTCAATCAATCTGTTTGTTGGTGATGTCATTCGCACTGTGCTGGCATAGTTCCACAAGTGGATACTGCCTTGTGTTAAATAAATCAGTAAAAACCATGGTTACTTCATTTTAGTATCTATCCACACTGCTGGAAGTCTGAAAATTTTCTGTAGCATATGAATACAAAAGAGGAGACAGGCTGTGATTACAGCATCCCAATTCCAGGGCCCAACCCTGAGATCAGGAATAGGGCTTTATGATGTCACAGAGGTGGGCTGGTAGGTAAGAGTAAGGGGGAGGGCTAGAATTGCTTTTGGGGTGGGCTGGTTTCAGAAATGGATACAAAGCAATCAAGTCCAATTGGCACAATGGGCCCAAGTGCATTTATGGTTCTTCCCCTCCAGTCTGTTTCTCTCCTGGCTTTTTAGTTTGTCAGTATCATGCAAGCACAATACTCATACAAATACATTCATGCTACACCCGCCCTCCCCCCTCGGACTTAAAAGGCGGGTGCTGAGATGCACTGCGGTCATTTTTTGAGTCACAGTCTTTGGCGTTGTAGCTGGTTGATTGAGTGTATTTCATTTCACTGTATAATTTTGTATTTATGCTGCTAGAACTGTATATTCCTGGTATTTTGTATTGTATTTTTTACTATGTTTTGCATTGTATATTCTATATTGCTTATGTATTGCACTGTACTTTATTTGGTATACTGTTTATTATTGTATATTATTTATTGTTGGAAGCCGCTCTGAGTAGTGTACACACTAGAAGAGCGGGGTATAAACAAACAAACAAACATAAGTGCTAAAGCCAGCCATTAATGGTTAGAGATATGTAGCCAGGGTTTCAGAAGAACTCAAACTAATAAAATAAAACGTTTTCTTCGTCTGATATCTCTTGCCTTGAGATTTATCTCACCACCTGGAGAATCAGAGCCATTCACTGAGGTTACATTGGGTATCTTGAGAACTGGCATTGGGTAGCCTCAGCCCCTAAGTCTCTTGCTGCAAGTGCTCGTTTACGTAAGTGGTATGGATACATATATTTCCTGTGTAGTTGAACTGCGGCAGCTTTCACTGCTCTCATGCTTTGGACTGCAGCTTCTATCCTCCTACGTCTCATTATGAAAACATTGAGGATGGGATGAGGTCAGAAAACAACTAATCATTGTTTACACACAGCCTTTCCTTCCTGGCTGCCTGATCATCAGTCTTTATCTTTCTCTGCATTTTTGCACGTGCACATATGCCCCCACTCCCAGTTTCCATAGCTGAACGCAGGAAGTTAATGCACCATAATTAAGGGGATCAAAATGTTGACAATATGCAACACTTGCTCGAACACCTTACTAAATCTCCAGAGCTATTATTACTACTCTCCAGTTCTCACCAGCCTCAGCCTAAGGTTGGCCATTTGGAGCACAGTACAGGCTGTATGATATAAGACTGCTCTGTATGTTTATTAATTTTAAAAAAAAATAAAAAAAAAGACTGCTCAGATTTGAAGGCCAAATTGCACATTCTCCCAAGTATGGGATCACATTTAACACAACTATTTCACATGGTTGCCACAAATTCCTATTCATGAAATTCCCTGACTTTTCCAGGTTTTCCAGGTGAAAATTTTAGATTTTCCCTAACCTCCCCCCCCCCCATTTCTTTGCCTGAAGCACCGACAGTGATGTTTCTAAACATTTGAAACAAACCGCTGCCGTGCGCATCCAAGTCTAGTCTCAGAGGCGTCGCCTACAGGCGCGAGTGGGTTAGAGGCAAACTCCAACAATGTGGATATGAACTAAAACAACCAAACCGATCATGGGCGGTACCTTACGCAATGGTTCACTAACATAGTCAAAAACCAAATTTTTCCCTGGCTAGCTACATTTCCCCTGACCTTTCCCTGATTTACAGACCATTTTTGTTTTCCCTGACTTTTCCAGGATTTCCAGATTTGTGGCAACCCTGTTTCAGTTTTTAAATCCTCCGGTGCCTAGGCATGCCTGCCACATGTCCACAGAAACCTCTGCAGACGCAGACAGTGCTGGCTCTTCGGCTATGAAACAGTGATGAGCACTGAACCCTAGAGTCAGATCCAACTGGGTTTCGAGCAAGGCAGACTTTTACCTTTACATTTTCCTGTGGTTCTAAAATAAGCTATTGTTGAAGCAGCTCCAGTTAAGAATAGCACCCTCCCTATCATGGCAAATAACTTGGAGGAGAGGATATTCATCTGGACTATAGTGGGTGGTGACTTCTCTCTCTCTCTCTCTCTCCTTATGTGTCGCATTCCTAATTCTTTCCCCCCAAATAAAAAGACAAATGCACTTCCAACTCCCTTCTCCTCTTTCTTGCCAATCCATACTTAGTGTCCCAGGTGGAGAAGGGGGTGAAAAGCCAACACTTCCCTCGCCCACACGAGTGGATAAGGCAAGGGAGACCAGGCCATTGACAAAAAACTTCGCTGCCAAACTAATGCCTCAGGTCCGCTGCCCAAGAGTGGAATGCTTCCCCCTTCTCTTTCCTGCCATTCTGACTAAGTGTTCCAGGCAGAGAAGGGGGTGAAAAGCACAGTTCTCTCGCTTGCGCTGGTAGATAAAGGCAGCCACAGCCTTCCTCAGTGGCGGCGGCCCCGGCCCATAAACGCCCAGTTCTGTCACACTGCTGCCTCCTTTCACACAATTAAAAAAACCCGGGTGGAACCAGGTAATCAGTATACAATAAAACCCCATTTTACAGAAGCCTCATTTTACAGAAACCCCATTTTACAGGTTGTTGTTTTTTTGCTGAAAACGTGTCCTGTTTTACAGAAAAAAACTGTTTTACAGAACACGATTTCCCAGAGTGCATTGTGCCTGGTGGGCTATAAAAGACCACCTGCAGCCATTCTGGGTCCTGTGGGTTGCAGTAGAGTGGTCTGGAGAGGAGTTAGAGTGTTTTTTTTTATTTTTATTGTTTTTTGGGGGGTTGGGAACATCCCCCCATACCTTCTTATGGGAATGCCTTGTTTTACAGAAAAACACTGAGTTAAGGAAAAAGCTACGGAATGGACTTTTCCCATAAAATGGGGTTTTACTGTAATTCCATTTGCCTGCCATGTAACTTATAGGTCAATTATCTCCTTGTGACATCTTCACAGTATGCAGGGAAATGATGCTACATGACTGAATATAATCAAAGTACTTAAGAGTAACTCATCTACAAGATGCCTCATTTTCCTGGCTGGAATACTGTATCACTGCCAGAGTAAACTCCAGGTAAATCATTCCCCGTATCTGTTTAACGAATTGGCCCTTGTATTCAAATACATTTACTTTACTTTCTTGGCTTATTTTTAGGATAAAATCAACCATCCCAATCTAATGAACAATATCAGTATGTGAATGTTTCCCAAGAGTTTGTGCATTTAAAGGTATTGCCTTCCTCCTACATTTGCATTTAGTCTGTTTCAGCATGTTGAACAAAGTAAATGGAGAGAGGGATAATGCAGCAGGAGAAGAGACAAAATCTTTCTGAGCATTGGCGGGTTAAAATCCACTTGTTCATTTATCTGAGGCAATGGTTTAGAAACAAATCTGTGAAGCCTTTAATAAATCTGAAAGAAATCTGTGAAGTCTTTAAGGTGTCAACACATTTTATCCTTAGCCGGGGTGGGTGGGTGGGTGGGTGGGTGGGGGGTCCTTCCCCACTTTCTGTTACCATATGTGAAAAATGGTTTATGTACTCACCCAGGGATGGGTGAGAAAGCCGAGTGCAGACAGTAAAGTGAATTTTTTCAGGTTCTAGGCAGATAAAAGGTAGATGGGCTTAGCCTATCTACAACACATCACTTCCAATCGAGATCTAAATATTCATTGCAATGACAATTCAAAAATAATCCCCATTCAAAGCAACTTCTAAGGTTGATTTATATATCTCCTTGTTTAGATCAGGATACAGGCATTTAATTTTGCCATCAAAGGAAGGAATATGTTAGAAACCAGACACAGAGAGTGAATTCAAAAATCCAAAGGGAGATCAAAATTGAAGGAAAGCTACCTGAGAAACAAACTCATAAGGTGCCACACCACAGGGGAAAAACCACACCTTTAATTCACAATTCAGATCAGTAGGCCTAGAGAGCAGACTTTTAACACACCACAGCAAAAATCAAACAAACATTTAATTCACAATTCAGAACACCAGAACATAATGAATGCCCAGCACACAGAGCAGACTTTTACTGTCACCACAGCAAAAACAACATTTAATTCACAATACAAACACCAGATTACAGTTCTTTTTTGTTGCCATGCTCCTGCTGGCGTGAAAGTCTGCTGCTGTTGGCTTGGTCATGTTAAATGTGTTTGCGGTTTCTTTTAAGCATTTTAGGTAACTGGGGCAGTGGGGGGGGGGGTGTTAAACTCTCAGCCTGGTCTACCTCACAGGGGTGTTTTCAAAAGAATTAAAAGGAGGGCTGGAGAGTTATTTATAGAGTGGTGGTCTACAACTCAAGAGACCTTGGTTCAAATCCCTGCAGGTGGCCTTTGAAACTCACTGGGGATGTGGGAGGGGGGGAATGAGAACAAAAGGAAGAAGGAAATGAATGAAAGAAGGAAAAGAAGGAAATGTGGGGAAAGAAGGAAAGGAAAGGGAGGCAGAAACAGAAAGAAAGAAAGAAATGGAGTAAAAGGAAAGGTGGAAAGAAAAAATGAAGGAAGGAAATGAAGGAATGCAAGAAAGGAGAGAAAGAAAGAAAACAGGAAGAAAGAGAAAGGGGAAAGGAAGAAGGAAAAGAACAGAAGAGAAGGAAGGAAAGAAAGAAAGAATGGAAAAGGAAGGAATGTATAGAAAGAGACAAAGAAAGGGTGAAGAGAAAGGAAGGAAGGAAAGAGAGAAAAGAAAGATGGAATAGAAAGGAAGGAATAAAGAAAGGAAGGAGGGAACAAAAAAGAAAGGGAAGGGAAGGAATGGGAAACGAAGGAAAGAACAAATGAAAGAAGGGAATGAATAATAGAGGGGAAGGGAGGAAAAGAGAACACATTAAATTCGCAACCCAAGGTACCACTATATTGATATTGCACAGCTGTGCTACATTTGTAAAACATATCATTTCAAACTGTTTAAAAGACATAAAGGGGAAACAAGCCTACCCAATTTTGACTTTGCTGCAGTTTGATGCAAGAAACAGCAGCCTTGTTTCTGACAGATTTTGAACACAAAACGTTATAACCTGACATACACAACATCAAACCTATTAGTTAAATCAAGGATCTGCTAATTATTGTCACACTTCATCATGTATTCACAATTATGTACCCATCTGATGGAATGATATAACCTGACTTCTCTGTCCTCGCAATGTTTCAATTTTGCTCAAACAGACTCAACTCACCCTTTGAAACTATCCTCTGCAGAGACCCACAAGCTATCAAGGTGTCCTGTTTCATTTTCCTTCTCAAAGATAAACTCTTAGCTCTTGCATATCAGGAAGCAAAAACAAAAACACTGTAGCACTTTAAAGACTAACTGCTATATTTTTATTGTGAGCTTTCGTGGATCAAGTCCACTTCTTCAGGCATAGGAATGGAAAGCTCTTGTTTTACCTTGTTAGATAGCAGGCATTGTCACTTCTCACTACGAGTTCCTTCACACTCCAAAAGCAAGATGACAAGGGCCCTTGATTAGCTCACTTCACTGAGGTGCATTGTACCAGTGTGAAAGAATGCTATCCAGCAGATACCTTGTGCCCTGATCTGTGATAACCTTATAGTTCAGCTAAAGGAGTACACAGAAAGTGCCATGGCACTAAAAGAATATACTTTAGAGGCTGTATGGACGCGTAAAATAAGATTACACACACCTTTGACGAAGTACCAAAATACCGATTTACCGGAACGGTGTCGGTGTGGTTGTGTCTTTTGAAGATATATGTGCTTGAAGTTATGAAGTTATGAAGTTTGAATAATTCTACCTTGTGCATTTCAAGTTTCTTTCACTGAATTAAGTATCTTTAGTTATCCTTATATAATTGTTTTAAATAATAGCTATTATTGCATTTCAATGACAGTAAAAGCACAAAGAAAATTACATTGCTATGAACTATTATTGGATTACAGATTAGGGTAATCTCTGCATTTTAAAATTCTTACAACTCTGTTATCTTATATATATTTATTTGGCAGGCTATTCAGTGGAACGTAGCCCAAATAAGCATGCTCAAGACTTGATTATGAAATATTTTACTACCAGTGGATAAAAGCAAGGCAGCTAAGCAAATGACAAATTAGTCAACATAAGGAATGCAGCACTATTGTGTGCAGATCACTTAATGACCTTGATCACTGCTATAATGTAACACCATTTATACATAATCAGAGAACAGACAAGTCCTCTGATGTGACTCAAATTAAAAACAATCCAGCTAGCAACTATACAGCATTCTCAGATATTTCATTGTTTGATTATTCTTGTATCACAACTCCTACATATCACCAAGGGAACAACTGTGGCATGATCATAACATGACTGTTTTAATATAGTTTGAAATCTTCTTGAATGGATGGTATACAAATTTTATACAAATACATACATACACATGTGTACACAAATACCACTTTGTATTACTTTGCTTAAGTTTTAAATAATACAGGAACAATTTTTTGAGAAATAAGGTCAATTATATATATATATATTTAAAGCAACTTCACTACTTATGGTTCTTCCATTCTGTTCTGAAAGTCTTAGCATATCATCCACCACCTTCTTCATCCTATGCTTTTACATAGCCCCACACTTTACAATATTACATAATGCCAAGATGCTTCTGTCAGTACACCTCCACAAAAGCACCATTAGTGAAGTCATGCAATAACAGTAAGATAGAGATGGAAATGAAACTATTCAATAATAGACTGCTGCAAAGCAAACAAGCAAACACAATACTGTACACCCTATGGCAATTTGTGAATAAGCTTTTTAAAACAAGGCTAGAGAAAATATATACTACCGTGGAGTTTTTGTTCCCTCATATGATCGGCACAAGATTACTTCTTAATTCCTCCATCCTCTCATGTATGAATCATATGAATTGCTCTGACAGTAATAGCACCCTCCAACCAAAAAAGAGTGCAACCAATTATAAGCCATTTCCAGAAATTGTAGGGCTGTCAAAAGGCAATGCTGCAAGTTGGTGGTCTTTCCAAGCTTACCAGTGCTTGGTTAAAAGCCGTTCCTGTTGCATCAAAAAGAGATGCAACATCTTGCATTTAACTTTTTAAAACATCAGCAATGTTAGCGAAGACAAAATGCTCCAAAATACACTTAAGACGTTAAGAACAACAGTACCAACACTGCCAGCATACGCACATGCACACCTATGAGGAAAGGCATGAAGGAAGAATGCTTACCTATGCTATTCCACTCAATTATTTGAGTAATATGTACCAATAAATTTAAAATAGACAACAATGACAACAACAACAACAACTTACTTGTTTGCTCTGAATTCCCTGCAATCACTTTGTTTTTAAATGCAGAATATTTATCTGAACTTGTTCTTCTTCCCAGGCTGCCAGAGCAGATGACAAAAGGAGAAATTCTTTTTCACAAGGAGTTATTTTCCTTAAGTTATCTAGCTGTATATTGATTTGAATGTTACTGCTTTTAAACAAAGAAAAGGAAACACATACAGTGAATGCATCTCCATTTTACTCTGAGCAAGTAAATTGGAGCACGGGGAAAGGAGGGAGTGTTGCTTTTGCTTCTCTTTGCTTTGCACAAGGCAGCTTAAGAGAGAGAGAGAGAGAGAGAGAGACAGTGCAGATTGAGGTTACAGTACATAAATTCGGCTGAATGCAGAACATACAAGCAATTACTTTCATCTGTACAAACCTAAAACAGAATTCAAAGTTGGCTCCAGTACCTTCTGCAAATACATCACATGTTACTTCAACATTCTTCACATCGGGAAGGCTCAGAGGAAAGCAAAAGGCAGCGGGTGGAGAGTCAAAGAGTGGCACTTCTCTCCCATTGACTACTGATTAGGCTGAATGTCCACAGCAGGAAGTGTGGACACTGTATTTAACTCATTCCTAGTACTGTACAAAGACATCATCAAGGATCCACTGTTACCAATTAACTCAGACATGGAGGGGGTAAAGAAAAGTAAAATCTGGCTGATGGGTAGGGCTCACAAAAATCCACTGACTGAATTTATATCCCGTTAGACTGCTACTCCTTTTTCTTCCTAAGTAGCTTATTCCCATTCATTTCTCCCTAGTTCATCATTTCAAAATCAGTTTCCAGTAATCTGTTCTTGAAGTATAAAAACATTCAGTTTCTCAGTGTAGATAAACACACACAGAGAGAGAGGGGGGGAAAGAGAGAGAGAGAGAGAGAGTATTAGTACTACAAAGTGAGTTCAAGCATAGCTGTCAAGTATCCCTTATTGGCCAGGAAAACCCCTTATTTTACCCTCTTTCCTGCCATCATCCCTTATTAATTAGACTGCAATCCCCTATTGCCACCATTGGAGGACAGCACAGGATAAGCATAGCTGTCAAGTATCCCGTATTTGCCGGGAAATTTCCCTTATTTCCAAATCAAAAACTTGACAGGTATGAGTTCAAGTGATAGTGAAAATAAACAAATAAATGGAAAATCCCTTACTGTGCTGAAAAGCCATAATTTTACAGTGCGAATAACAATTCTACTTTGAAGTCTAGTTAAATCTTTCATTATTGTCACAAGATTAAAAGAAAGAATCGATCTGAGATACCCCGTTTTCCAAACATGGTTATCCTTATTCAAACTGAATGTAATGCAGGCACAACTTTAATCACACAATTTATATCATTTTTGCATATAAAAAATCATGATGTGACAACTGTGGAAAAATCAGACCAACCAGAGACTTTTCAGGTATTTTGGATCAGCCTCTTCACGTCTTCTGCCATCCAAATATTTTGAACTACAGTTCCCAGTCAGCATGAGAAGTGGTATGGAATTATGGGAACTGTAGTCTAAACAGCTTTCACCAACTTGTGACCTTCCAGGTAGTTTTGACTACTACAACCATAAACCTTGTCAAGCTTATTGGGACCTTCTACCAAAAATAACCAGAAAAGAGGTATCCAAACTTTTCAGGCCATGGACTGGTCACGTGGTTCAATGGGCTGATCACGTGGTTCGGTGGGCCGGTCACATGGTTCCTCCCACCGTAAGTGGAAGTAAAAAATATGCCTTGCAATCTGTTTGCAACAGGATGAGATAAATTTTAAGCTGCCATTTACTCTGCTTAAACCATGGGGTGCCCAAACTATGGCCCATGGGCCAGATCTGGCCCCCAACACTAATTTATCCTGCCTGCACTGCCCTTGTCGCTCCCGGAAGCAGAAGTAAAACACACCCGCACGTTTTACTTCCGCTTCTGGGAGTGACAAGGGTGGCACAGGCTGGATGAATTGGCATTGGGGCTGGATCTGGCCCATGGGCTGTAGTTTGGGCACCCCTAAACTAGAAGGTAAAGAGTGATGTTAAAGACAGAAAATTTTAAAAAATGCAACTTCTGTTTTTGTAGAGGCAGAAATAAAACCATTATTTTCTTCAATTAAACAGCAGAAACTCAACATCACACACATTAAAAGAAAAATAAGGCTGCTGATTACGACATCATAAAACATCAATGGGAAGACTGCTTTTGATTTGATTTGATCTGATGTTGGTAATCATTATGTCTGTTTTACTGCCAATTTTATATAGCTCCCTTTGATTGCAAATTTGCATGCACAGGTAGGCCTTCTCCGTTGGTCATTTTGGTGCAACTAGCAGATATGTGCATGCCAAAATAGCAATAGCAATTACACTTACAGTATATACCATCTGATAGCTCTTAGAGCGCTTTCTGGATGGTTCACACGGTGATTAGTATTTTTGCCCTCAAAATCTTGGGTAATTATTTTACCATCCTCAGAAAGATGGAAGGCTGAGTCAACCTTTATCCCTGTCAGGATCACACTCACAGTATGAGCAATTTTTTGGCTGTAGTACTGCAGTTTAGGATTGCAGTGGCTCAAGTGGCTAAGATGCTGACTGGAAGGCGGGAGGTCAGCAGTTCAATTCCCAAGTACTGCAGGATGGAATGAGCTCCTATCTTTGTCCCAGCTCCTGCCAACCTAGCAGTTCGAAAGCAAGACATTGCAAGTAGGGACCACTTCTGTGGGAAGGTAAACAGCATTCTGTGAGCTCCGGTGTCTAGTCATGCCTGGCACATGTCCACGGAAACGTCTGCAGAAGCAGACAACGCTGGCTCTTCAGATTTGAAACAGATAAGCACTGAACCCTAGAGTTGGATATGACTGGCTTTCAAGCAAGGGAAACCTTTACCTTTACTGCAGCTTAACCACTGTGCCAGGAGGCACTTCTTCACTTCTTGTTTTAGACAGGCCTTTTTCGGGGGGATTACAATTCCTTTCAATGGGAGGCTGGAAGTTCTAATCACAATGGCAATGTTTCTCATCTCTGCAAATGGTCTTTCTCAAGGAAGTGTCTCTTTTCATATGTTTCTGTCCTTCAATCTCAGCTTTGACTTTTCTGCTTTGGGTAATTCTGCCAGAATTCCAAGCTTGCAATAGGATCCAGCCTCAAGAAGGCACTGCTCTTAGCCGACATAACCCACTCAACACTAGGTAATTGTAAAGGTCACCCTTGCTCGAAAGCCAGTCGTATCCAACTCTAGGGTTCAGTGCTCATCTCTGTTAATAGCCAAAGAGCCAGCTCTGTCTGCATCTGCAGACTTTTCTTTGGACAGATGGGAGGCATGACTAGACATCAGAGTGCATGGAATGCTGTTTACCTTCCCACCGAAGTGGTCCCTATTTATCTACTTGCAATTTCTTGCTTTCGAACTGCTAGGTTAGCAAGAGGGAGATGGAGGAGTGAAAAACAGTTGTTGAAATATCACTAATTTAAGATATGCATATGACATCATCTTACTGGCAGAAAACTGTGATGACTAAAAATAACTCCTGATGAACAAGAACTTGAAAAAATCTTCAGGTGTAAAAATGCGTCATGGGAGACCAGGGCCAGGATCATCCACACTGAAGAAATGTGGTACCAAAATTCAATCCATTGAAAATTTGATGTCAGAGAAGAACTTTATGCATACTATGGAATATCAGCAAATTAACAAGTATCGAATCAAGTATGCTGCTCCAAAAAATGAAGGGAACACCTAAACAACACAATGTAACCCCAAGTCAATCACACTCCTGTGAAATCAATCTGTCCACCCTGGTAGCAACACCGATTGGCAATCAATTCCACATGCTGTTGTGCAAATGGAAGAGACAACAGGTGGACACCAAAGCAATTAGCAAGGCATCCCCAATAAAGATGTGGTTCAGCAGGAGGTGACCACAGACCACTTCTCAGTTGCTTTGCATTCTGGCTGATGGTTTGGTCACTGTTGAACGCTGGCAGAGCCTTCACTCTAGTGGTAGCATGAGATGGAGCCTACAACCTACACAAGTGGCTCAGGTAGTGCAGCTTATCCAGGATGGCACATCAATGCGAGCTGTGGCATGAAGGTTTGCTGTGTCTGCAAGCGTTGTGTCCAGAGCATGGAGGCGCTACCAGCAGACAGGCCAGTACATCAGGAGATGTGGAGGAGGCCGTAGGAGGGCAACAAACCAGCAGCAGGACCGCTACCTTCGCCTTTGTGCAAGGAGGAACAGGTGGAGCACTGCCAGAGACCTGAAAATTGACCTCCAGTGGGCAACCAATGTGCATGTGTCTGCTCAAACGGTCAGGAACAGATTCCATGAGGGTAGTATGAGGGCTCGGTGACCACAGGTGGGGGTTCTGCTCACAGCCAACACTGTGCAAGACGTTTGGCATTTGCCAGAGAACACCAAGATTGGTAGGTTCGCCACTGGCGCCCTGTGCTGTTCACAGATGACAGCAGGTTCACACTGAGCACATGTGACAGACGTGTCAGGGTCTGGAGACACCATGGAGAATGTTATGCTGCCTGCAGTATCCTCCAGCATGACCGGTTTGGCGGTGGGTCAGTAATGGTGTGGGTTGGTATTTCCCTGGAGGGCCGCATAGCCCTCCATGTGCTCACCGGAGGTAGCCTGACTGCCATTAGGTTCCGAGATGAGATCCTCAGACCCCTTGTGAGACCATATGCTGGTGTGGTTGGCCCTGAGTTCCTCCTAATGCACGACAATGCTAGACTTCATGTGGCTGGAGTGTGTCAGCAGTTCCTGCAAGACGAAGGCATTGATGCTATGGACTGGCCCGCCCGTTCCCCAGCCCTGAATCCGATTGAGTACATCTGGGATATCAGGTGTCCGACGCCACGTTGCACCACAGACTGTCCAGGAGTTGGGGGTTACTTTAGTCCAGGTGTGGGAGGAGATCACTCAGGAGACCATCTGCCACCTCATCAGGAGCATGCCTAGGTGTTGCAGGGAGGTCATACAGGCACATGGAGGCCATACACACTACTGAGCCTCATTTTGACTTGATTTAAGGACATTACATCGCAGGCGGATCAGCCTGTAGTGTTTTCTTCCACTGTCACTCTGAGTGTAACTCCAAAACCAGACCTCCATGGGTTGGTTGATGAACTTGATTCCCATTGTTAAGTTTTGTGTGATTTTTTTGTCAGCACATTCGACTACAGTATGTGAACAACAATAGGAATACAGTATTTCAGTCATTCAGATTGTGGGATGCCTTATTTTTGTGTGCCCTTTTATTTTATTTTTTGAGCAGTATATATATCAAATCAAGTCTGATATTTTTTCATGGAAGCAAAAATGACAAAACTGAGACTCTCACTTTGAGCATGCCATACAACTCACTGGAACAGGTAATATTTCTGGCAAAAACTGGAGACAGAATGAAAAGAGAAAAATCAGCTATGAGAAGGATTGACTTTATAAAGAGTCCATATGAAGTCCCATGATCTGAAAACACTGTGTCAAAGAAGCAACATACCATTTAGAACCCAAGTGCCAGCTGCACCACCCTTTTAAAAGCATTTCGTTAAATTAAATTTTCATCAGCCACCCCTGCATTGGACTGCACTAAAGATCAATTCCTTTAAGCATTTTTAATTGACTTCCTTAGCCAGTTTTTGAGTGAAGGTGCTCAGCTAAACTTCAATTTTCATCAACCAACCAAAAAGGGGGGTAGGGGGAGAGAGGACAAAAAACACCAGGGGAAAGCTACATTAAAATCAACAATTCATTCTCCTTCTACTGAGAAGTAACGATGTTTCCTCTTTTACACACACACACACACACACACACACACACCATACACATCCATACACACAGAGAGTATAAACTCAGACCAAAACCATTGATTGTGCCACCTTTGTGGTATGAAAATAAATTAATCCCACAAATCCAAATAACTGTGGCCCTCTAAATTCTAAAATCATAAAGCCCATTTTCACAAACTGTTGGAAGTACTTATTCAAATCACAATTTTTTAAAAAAGCTTCTGTCACACCCTTATAACAGTGTAGAAGTCTTATTTATTCTAACAACAATCCCATAATTGTTCAATTATTAAACATTTGACAGACAGGAAATGTCAACTCAGGTTCCCAGATTTAAGTGCTGTTTGTTATCCACCAGAACACACAGTAGCATGCAGCAGCTTCTGGTTTATAATCAAACACAATAGTTATGGACAGATGTCATTTCAATTACCACAATATGTTAAAAGACACTTGACCTCCTTTAGACAACTTTTTTCTGTATCACAATGGTCGTGATACCTATGGAAGGCATGGTCCAAGAAGGATATCAGGTTAAGATTAGACAAATACAATTAACAAAGGAGGGTTTTTTTTTTGCTGCATCATTCCACCAGTAAAAGCTGCCAACGAATCTTTTGTACATATCTATTAATTGATCAAGCTGATTTGATTTTTATAAAGCACTCTTACCCTGAAAGGTGATTCAAGTTTCTCCTTCTGTGAAACCTGGTCCAGAGTGCTATCTGTGCTACTTCTTCTTAGGCTTGCAGTAACATCAGGCACATTGCTGAAATCTGCATGCAAATGAAAAACAAATCACAGGGTGAGATAATAAATAATTTAAAAAGTGCTTTTCCTCATTCATTCATGCTCTCCGGTTATACGGGGGTGGGGTGGGGTGAGACTCACATATGGTATTGAATATTAACTGCCTTTTTAATAAGGTAGTTCTGCTAAAACATTCGGTATAATACTAATTCGTGTACTTGATTGGCTGGACTAAAAATCTCCTTGCTCAATTCTTAAAGTAGCAGCATCTGTCTATAGCGCAACCCAGATTGTCTTGGATATGCAACACAACCAATAAAAATAATTATAGGTGTCAAATTATTGTTTTTATGAACATAATATTCTACATATTCTTAAGCTGCTGACTAGGTCAAAGTGTGGATGTGGAGGAAGAGAAAGGTGGGATAGATCACCTTCTAATAGAGCAACATTTTGGAAAACTATATACAGAGAGAGAGAGAGAGAGGTCCATAAGACAGAATTGTTTTTTTTTTGGTGTTTTTTTGCCAATGCTGCATAATATGATGAAGACAATCAATGTCACGCACACACATACTGTGACTACTGCAGAGCAATGGCGCATCGTCAACACACCCATCTCAGGCTGACTTGTCTGTCCATCTCGTACATCTACTTTTAACATGATTAATATAGTGGACACAGTTCTAAAACTACTGAATATAATATAGAAAAAACCTTTTTTAAAAAGTGTATTAGCAATCTGCCGGGGTACACAAAAAGAGCCTCCTCGAATGTTGTGGCATTTTTTATATAATATGTTGAATTCCTAACTTTTAATCTTTCTTTTTATATATAATAAAATTATTTGAACTTTTATAAAGACCTTTTGATTTTTATTTGAAGTCTGGGCTGGTTGGTTTTTAAGCAGGAAGAACCAGGGACAGAAACCTATCGTAGATTTCCTTAGTTTTGGATCAGAACCTTAGGCATTCTGAAGCAGCAGAAGTAATATGCTACCTTCCTGAATGAGTGATGGTGTCTGCCATGGTGAAATGGGTCCTATGATAGCCCCCTATCCCAAACTGAGTTATGGTTTCCTTACAGTTATACTAAATAAGAGCCATTGGCAAGTCACTAGCAAAGGTGAATGACTTTAGTGACAACTGAAAAAACTTGGTGCTTGACAAAATTTCAGTTCCATGTGAACTAACATTTTGAAAAGCTGATTACATGACTTATACTACATTGTATTGTAATGGCAGGTCATGTATGACTCGATAGTGTTCAACAAAAATGATCACGTAACCACCAGAATACAAAAAAAAAAACCTACACACATTATGCAAGTCAGCTTCTCAGGGCTAGTCATTAAGTTAACACACAACAAACCATGCCCAGGCAGAACATCACTAAGTCAAATTTACATCCTATACTACAGGAACAACATGATCTGGGCCAGTAACAACATGATCAAGTTAAAGTTTGAGAAAAAGCCCCCTTTACAGATTTTTGATATCAACATAAGGAAGACAAAATAAATGAATGCATTTATCTTTCATATAAGGCAGTCTTTCTAGGGAAGTAAGCAAATGCAAACTTCAAGTGGTCTTTGCCCATTTAATTAATGGTTTAATTACATGCTAATCAGCAGGCTCTTACCAACTCAATTTTCCCTCTGTAAATGAAGGGGAAATGATATAGAGGGATACATGGGAACTTTTTAAGTACCTAACTTCTAGGATATCTTCCTTCCACTCATTCTATTTTGAAAACTCACCCATTTGAATGAGCACTCATTATCAAAATACGAAGTATTATTAAATATCAAGAGTATGGTAGGAAGTGAAGATTCCTTCTGTTTCAAGCCAAAGTGAGGTACACAGTACCTTCTGTTTTTCGAGAGAGGGGGTGGAGTTGAAGACCTAAAAATGAAAGCAGATGGCATAGCAATATTTGGTGCATTCACCTCTGTAAAAATTGTTAATTATTACACACCCACCCTGCTAATACCCTGGTTTGAGAGATTTAAAGCCTATATTGGCAACAAAAATATCATGCTTAATTCCAAAAATCCTCTTTAAAATCCATATGTTGAACAAGAATTTGAAATGTTCAGTAGCAAGAGGAGGTAGCAAGAATATGGAAAGCAGTTGAAAAGGAAATGATTCAGAAGAAAACAAGTTGTTTTGACAGCCAAATTTTTGAGTGCTTCTGAATCATTTCTCAACTGCATTTAATTAAAAAAATTAAAATGATGGCTTTGCTCCCCACAAAAATTCTGCAACTTGCTCCCATGGTCAAGATTTTAAGTACTGTTCACTGACTGTTACTAAGTCCAATCTTAACCTATAAAACCAAGGGTTAACCGTTGGAACTTCGCATAGGTTCCTAAACCTGGCCCTACTAACCCGCACCCACCATTCGTGCACACAGGCGAACTGGGTCCGCAGGTCAACGAAGGATTTTGAAAACCGGCAGTGGGGCAACAGCCCCATAAATGCGAAAAAAGGGAAACAACTTCATTTCCCAATGTTCCGTGCGCTGCGCCAGAGCCAATCAGGCTGAGAGGCTCTGGCGCGGCACAAGGAACGTTCAGAAATGCGCCACAGCCAATCAAAAGAAAACTGTTTTAAAAAAATGCAGCAGAAACACAAACCACAAACCGATAACTACAAGCCCCAGCATCCTGCGTGCCATGAGCGCGCAGAATGCTGAGGAAGCCAGCGCGTGAAAAATAAAAATTAAAACCACAACGTGAACGCAAGTCCATGCAAACACCCTCCGGCGTTCATGCACAGAGCAACGGGCAGGAGAGGGACTCCCTCTCCTCCACGCTACCCTGCCGAAGACACGCCAAGACCACCACCAGCCTCAACAAAAGTGGAGGCGGGGTGGAAAAAACCCACAAAAACAGAGGGAGTTCAAGGAGGGGAAAGGTATTGATGCCTTCGCCCCCCCCTGAAAGCAAAACAATTCCTCCCAAAAACAAAGGCACCGGATGGCGCTCCACCCGGTGCCTTTACTTTAACAGTAAGTGTTTCGCTTACAAGGGAGGGCGAAGGCATCATTGCCTTGGCCCACCTTTAAAAGTGAACCCATTCCCAGGTAAGCAAAGCCAGCGGACGGCACTGCGTCCGCTGACTTTACTTACCCCAAAAGAGTTTTGCTCTCAAGCAGGGGCCAAGGCAATGGTGCCTTGCCCCCCCCTGAAAGTAAACCCATTCCCAGGTAAGCAAAGCCAGCGGACGGCGCTGCACCCGCTGACTTTACTTACCCCAAAAATAAACCATTAATTAAAAAACAACACCAAAACATCCAAAAACAACCAAAATCAACAAGAAAGAACACACACAAACACCCCCCAATTTTTTTTACAACCCCCCCCCAAAGAAATAAAACCAGAGAACTCATCCAAACGACCTACCTCCACGACAACCGGAACTGAAATGAGGAAAGAAAGAGACTACTTACTGGAAGAAGCGACACCCAGAGGCCAGTAGAGAAAAACAGTCAAAATCAATGAAAACCTCAACAGCCCCACCCAGAGGCCACAGGAGAAAAAACAGTCAAAAATATTCACAGAAATAAATAACAAAATAATACAATACAAACATTTCTAAAATCCTGTATACAGTTTTCACTCAAAACAAGTCAAAACATATAAACACAGTTTAAAAATATTAAATTTAAACAAACATATACTTACACATTTTTAAAATTATTATCCAAGGTACAACTATTAAAAAAAATTCACATAGTAAAACATTATTTGGTTAAATAAAATAATTATAAAAAATTATATCATCCTTTCCTCTTTATTAATCCAAAAAACACAAAAAAAGCTAATCACAGTTTATAACAGCCCGTGCGTATAAATAAACATTTTAAAAATCACAATTACAGACTAACCTCATTTGTATAAACATAAAACAAAAACCTTTCAACATCATCTAAAACAGCCCGGCAACGCCGGGCAACCTCTGCTAGTTAATTCTAAAATCAAAGGCATCTGCAACTATTGTGGTGTGAAGCTGCTGCTACTACTAGTATTTAATTCACATGGAGACTGTGGCTTGATTTCATACTTCACCATTAATAATGGATATAAAAGCACCCCCTTCTTTCCTTATTTCCTCTACTCCCCATCTCTGCTGATCCTTTTATATGTGGTGCTAAAGAAAACAATCTTGGAGCAGATCTGTAGCACCAAAGTATTGAGGATCTTTAAATTGCAACAGGTATGATAGATCGATAGATCGATAAAACGATCATTAGATAGATAGATAATCTTGACCCCATAGCGTGAATCCCATTAGAGAAACAGCTTGCTTTAGGATGCTGCTCAGTGTATACCACTTGTGGGTTATATTCCAAAACCAGAAACTTCTGCAGCTCTTTTAATCCTAAGGATCAGAAATGGTATGATGAGAAAGTTGGGCTTAAATATATTATTTAATTAATTTAATTTAATTTAAATCAAATTAATTATAATTTAAATTAATTATAATTTAAATTAATTATAATTTAAATTATAATTTAATTAAATTATATTTAATTAAATATATTATTTAAATTAATGTAATATTCATATTTGTACTGCTGCCCCCTCACCAGGGGCGACTCCGGGCGGCTAACAACAGAGTACATAAAACACACATAAAAGCCATAATAAATAAACATTTAAAATACCCACGGCATTATAAAAGCCCCACCCTCCACATCCTAAAAAATAGGGGGGATCTAATTAACCAACCAACAGGAGGGGGTCACCCTACCATCAGTTCCCCACACCTACCCCGCCAGCCAGGTCTTAAGCTCTTTCCTAATTATAATTATAATGTAAACTCAAGTGTATTATAAAACTGTTTCCAGAATGTACAGAAGAGGGCACTTCAACTTAGCAAATGAGTTTTTGTTAAACCACAATAGTGTGCTCTGCAGAGCAAAAACAATAAAAAATATGACAGAAGGGATGCTTGCAGAGCACTGTTTTCTATTGCATAGTTAAAGTGGAGAAAGCCATCAAGTATTTTCTTAAACTAATTTATATTTTATAAGTAGAGAACCAGGAAAGAAATGCTTTGGGGCCAAAAGCATTATCATATATGGTGGCAATTCTGAAGGCATATTTATTATTCTGTTAAACACAAGATCCTTTCTTTATTTCCTTTACTAGCTTGTTTAGTCATAGAACAAGTACGCTACAGAAGTAGTATGTTTATGCATCCAAACTTAAGAAGGACATAAAATCATTGTGATATCTTGGTATTTAAGTACTGGCTGGGAAATGGCAAAAGGAGTGGAAAATGAGTGCAGTGATATTGAAAAGAACAGGAACAGCAACTGAATTAATTCTAACAATTCTCCCTTGTTAATAGCATTCCTAAATTTTAACAGATCAGCTGAAGAGGTAAACATGTTGGTTTATTATCAATAGAACAGAAGAAATAAACTCATTTCAACTTTGGATGCTTCAGCTCAACAAATGCAAATTTCACAAATGCCAAGCCAATGCATGGTTTATTATTATATTACATATTGCATTAACTCTCTCTTGGTATTGGACTAATCTCCTGCTTCCCTAAACTTCTTAGAGATCTTAACAGCAGACATGATATTCTTCAAAATCATGTTGCAATAAATATTTGTGGCTAACCAGCTGATTAACTGCTTTACTGATTAATCGAGTACAAATCTAAGTGTTAGTGCTTCCCCAAGTAGACTCAATGAGACCCACTGAATTCACTAATAAAATTGAATGTATCCAATGTAGGCTAACAGGTAAATATATCAGGTGCGTAGAACAAGTGTAGCTGGACCATGCACACAAATCCATCCTCCTTTGCTGTTCCATTTCAAATTCCCAAATAACTCAGAGATGTCCCAGTTCTTTGAATGGACAGAAGTTCTTGCACCACCAGAAGTGCCCTTAAACTGACTTAATTATCTCAGAGGTCTGATGGCAGAAAAGATTTTTCAGCAGAACTACTCTATTGGCTTAGATCAGGGGTTTGCAACCTACAGCCTGTGGTGCCAAATAATCCAGCCCCCAACCTTGTGCCAGCCGCCCCTGCCGCTGTCACCACCTGAATCGGCCATGGGTGCATTTTACGGCACCAGTCTGGTCCGCTCAGCTGTCTGAGGGGGCATGGTCTGGCCCGCAGCTGGAAAACATTGAAAAACCCTAGCTTAGATCAAGTAGCAGAAGAGTCAACAAGAGAGTGGAGACAAGAGGAAAGGAGGAGCAAAAATATGCCATGTCCAAACCTCCTTCAGCCCAGGGATATCACTACAATTCCAGAATAAAGTTAAAATAAGAAAATAATAATTCTAAGTACCTTCGATGTCTAAAAGCTGACAAGTGTTTGGATTCAGCACTAGCTGAATCCGGTGAGTCAGTGAGCAACCGGGCTCTGTCGGGGAAGTTGAGCCCCGGGCTCTGTTGGGGACGTTGAGCCCCGGGCTCCATCGGGGACATTGAGCCCTGGGCTCCATCAGAGACACTGGGCTCCGTTAAGGACTTTTCGTTATGATTTTCCATTGATATTTTAGTGCTAAGGTGTGTTTTATTGTATAAATTGTACTGTGTTGCTTCTGTAGATTGAATTTCTGTACATTGTATATTGTACTAGCAAAGGTTGCCCGGTGTTGCCAGGCTGTTATAAACTGTGATCAGCTTTTTGGGGTTTTTTTGTGGATTAAAAAAAGAACAAAGGATGATATAATTGTTTCAAATTGTTTTATTTAACCAAATAACGTTTTAGTATGTGACTTTTTTTATTAATAGTTATACCGTAGGTAATATTTTTAAAAATGTGAAAGTACATGTTTTTACATTCAATGTTTTTAAACTGTGTTTAAATGTTTTGGGTTTTTATTTGAGCTAAAACTCAACAGAGGATGCTATAAATCTTTTTATTTTATTTATTTAACATATGTTTGTTATTTGTGTAAACTTTTGATTTATTGTTATGTTTTTGACTTGTTTTTACTCTTGTAGCCTCTAGGTGGGGCTTTATTGTTTTTGACTTGTTTTTAATATTCTGCCCTGCAGGTGGGGCTGTTAGTGGTTTATTTTCATTTCACGTGTTTTTTCTCTCCTGGCCTCTAGGTGGGGCTTCTTCTAGTAAGTAGTCTTTGTTTCTTCATTTCTGTTCTGATCTCGTGGAGGGAGGACATGCTGGTGAGTTCTCTGGTTTTCTTTCTTCTGGGGTTTTTCTTTGTTTTGTTTTTGTGGTGGTGGGCTGGGAGGTGTTTCTGTTTGTTCTTTTGTGGTTTGGTTGGGTTTTAGGTTTGTTTAATTGGTTTGTTTATTTCAGGTTTGCTTAATTTTTGTGATTTCGTTGTTTTTTATTTGTCTAATTTGTGGTAGTTGTATTGTTAAGAGTTAGGTATTCTCATGTTTTAGTTAGGTGTTTTGTCTGTGCTTTTCTGGAATTGTGGATGGTTTTGTTTGTGGATTTTGTTGTTTTCTTTTCTTGTATATTAATGGGTTTTTAAATTATTGATTTATTTGTTTTATTAATTTTTATTAATGTTGGTGTTTGTTGGTGGTGTGTACTTTTGCGTGAAGAACAGGCTGCCTGTCGGTTCCTCTTTTCTCCATTGCTGCTTCGAACTTTGGTTTCGATGCAGCAATGGGGAAAAGGAGAAGCCGGCAGTCAGCCCGTTCTTCCCCTGGGAAGGTTCGTTAGGCAGGTCGGGGTAGAAGGAGGCAAAGAAGAGCTATCTGCCTGACGATGGTTCTCTCCTCTCTGTCTCCTTTCTCTCCTGGCTTACCTAACCAGAGATCGGCAGGTAGCGATCCGTAAGGGATGGTGCTCTTCCTTGCGGATAGCTGGCTGCTGCTTTTGTATCACCTCTGTTGGAAGTACAAACGCAGCAGCCAGTCATTCACCAGGGAGGGTGCTTCCCCTGACGAAATGCTGCCTGCTGCTGGTTTTTCCCCCACCCCGGCTCAACTTTCCTTGAGGCCGGGGGTGGTCTTGCCATGTCTTCGGCGGGGTAGCATGGAGGAGAGGGAGTCCCTCTTCTCCCCGTTGCTCTGGGAAAGAAGGCCAGCGGGTGTCTCGTGGTGGATTTTTGTGGCTTTTTGTTTTGCTAGTCTGTGAGGCGCTGCGTCTGCCTGCTGCGGACTTGCGTTCCCGTTGCTTTTTTAAATTTTATTTTTCACGCGCTGGCTTTCTCAGCATTCTGTGCGCTCATGGCACGTAGGATGCTGGGACTTTGAGTTTTGCGTTTTTGGTTTGCGTTTATGCAGCGGTTTTTTCCTGCGGCTCGATTTTAATTGGTCGCGCCACGTTTCCCAACATTCTTTTTGCTCGCACCTCTCAGCCTGATTGGCTGTGGCACGGCACAGCACAGAGAACGTTGGGAAGTGAAGTTCTTTTCCTTTTTTCGCATTCATGGGGCTCTTGCCCCACTGGCGCCTTTCGCAACCCTGCAGTAACATCTGGACCAGTTTTGGGCGAGTGCAGGAGGCTTGGTACAGAATAGGATGGACAGGTGCAGAAACGTATAGCAAGTTCCAACAGTTAACCCTTGGATTTATAGGTATAGATTGTGTATTTATTTTGTATTGTTGATTTATGTTGTGGTTGTTGTGAACCGCCCTGAGTCGGTGTGTGCTGAGTGGGTGGCATACAAATCGAATAAATCAAATCAAAGCAATCAATCAAATCAATTAAGCTTTTAATTAATTAATTAAGACCTAAATCAGAGGAGATTTTTTTTAACTTCTCTCTTCTGAGTCACATAGATTTACGTAAGTATCCTCCTTCTTTCTGAAGATCTGGCAAAAAGGCAAAGAGCTTGATTTTGTAGCAGAAATTAAACCTACTCAGAGATCTGGAAGCAATTTTTTAAAAGAAAAAAAACAACAAATCCTTCCGCAATAAGCAATCTTCAAGATGATTTTATATCTTTTTTTACTGAACAGTTATGTAGGTGGTTTACTTTACCAGCCTTTTATATAATCAAAGAAAGCCAAAATTAAATGCCAGAATTGGCAGATGGTAGCAAAGACATGGATAGCTGTGAAACTAAAAAGCTCAAGTTGTAGTTTGCAACCTGTGGAAGGAATGCTAGTTTCCAGTTGAGCCAAAAGCTCACTTCCTTTCCTCCCTATTTTCTTTGACAGTTCTGTTTTCTACCACTAAAATTGGAATGGAAAAAAAATATTTTCTGTCACAGGGGGATACAGACTATCATTTTGTCACATAACTATACTTGATGCAAGGATAGAATCCTCCATTACCACTGATAAAAAGTCATCATGTCTCCATACATAAGCGTTTATTGTACGGCCATTCACTACACTGAAAAAGCTACCTGGCGTCAGCATTCTAAACCTCGTCCTCTTACCTGAGTGATGGTTGATATACTAGATGTATTAGTTTGCAACACTTAGAGCAAGCAGCCTGTTCTTGTGTGCGTGCATGTGCGCGCACGTGTGTGTTTGTGCATCCACTGAGCCTCACAAAGGGAAAATATACAATGTTTTTCTCTTTCTTTCTTTTTTTTTTACTTCTCTCTTGTTCCTTGACTGATATATAACCTCAACAATTGTATAACAGAGAAGAAAAGATTTTTGTGGTTTTAGCCAGTCTGCTTGGAAACAGAAGTTAACATAGACTTACAGTAAATAAATAATTGTGAAGATTCTTTAAAATTCCAGGAGAAACAGTTAGCTTTAGTAGCCACTGTAAAGACTATCAAGGCATAAATGACAGAAAATTCAAGGGCAAAGGGATAGTAGCATTAAAATGCTACATTCAATTAAACCTATGCTGCTTGCATTTGTTTCTCTTAACAAGCCCCTTGGGAAAACCCATTTTAATCTGATAATTGTGACAGATTATCTCATAGATACTAGTTCAGAATAATTTTCCTAATTTGTGGTGTGTGTGTGTGTGTGTGTGTGTGTGTGTGTAAGGATGAATGGATGATTTTTATTTATTTATATGGTGTTCTTCTCTCCAAATTATACCCAGTGGTACACAACACAAAAACATCTATATAATGATAAAATAATGCAAATAAATGATGAATACAATATAACCTAAAAACAATGCAAATAGATCCACTATGTTTGCTGTATTAATTAAGCAGCCAAATAAAAACAATAATATGTCCTTTGTGCAGTGCTGAGATCTATAGATCAGAGGTTCTCAACCTTTTCAAGCTGTGGGCCAGACTATGCCCCATCAGACAGCTGAGTGGGCCAGACTGGTGGTTCTCCCTGCTGTAAACGCTACTGTATAATGTGTCCGCTTCAAGTGGCGGCAACATGGGCTACATAAATTGGTGTCGTGGGCCAGGTCTGGGCTGTGGGCAGTAGTTTGAGAACCCCTACTATAGATCATCAAGTCCAGCCCCTACTAAGGTGGAACAGTGCAGAATCAAACTTCCTACATTTGTCTCTACAGCCAGATACCTTAACCCACCATTTCCCAAACTACAGTGGAACTTCAGTTAACATAATTAATGCGTTCTTTGGGACATTTCTTACAGCGAAATTTACTTTAACTGAATTTCCCATAGGAATGCATTGAATGACATTTCCCATATAAATGCATTGAAAACTAAAATACTTTAATCGAAATGCGGTTTCCCACATGAATGCATTGAAAATCAATTAATCTGTTCTGGGGGGAAAATCCATAAACTGAGCCACTATTCTTTATGGATTTCCTTTTGTTATGCTATTTTTATGTTAACCGAGCTGTTTGTTAACCGAGGTTCCGCTGTATGTTCCGCAGAACACTGGTGGACTTCAATTCCCAGAAGCCTGAGTCAATACATTGGCTGATCAGTGCTTTGGAGGAATTGACTTAGGCTTCTGGGAACTGAAGTCCAAAAACCAAGGATTGGGAAACACTACCTAATAATAGATTGTGATTACAATTATGTGAGGTTAAACCAGACAATCAATGACAGATGCATACACCTTGATATTATTTTTTGTGTTCAAACAAAAAGTAGTCATATGATATGAGAATTTGAAGAAGAAAAGGATGCTCATCTCCCCCACCCCCATGGGCTATTTGTATTAATCACACACCTCAAAACATGTGAAATTATGCTTACATAGACAATAATATCTATTTATTTTACCAGTGAATATAAATAAGCTTTGAGAACAATTTTTAGTAGAAATATGTCTGCAAAAACATAAATTGGTGAGAATTATCTTATGGTACAGAAAGTGTTACAAAGAGGTACAAATGTAAAGATAATTTGGATTAATTCAATACTAACCCCATTGACTGGTTGTGAGCCATGTTGATTTTAATGTTTTACATGGGAAATACTGTAATCATATGGAGAAAAATAATTCGGTTTCACTTACCAGTGATAACTTTCGTTCTTCGAGTATATAGTTTGTGAATACACACTCATGGGTTATGCGCCTGCGCAGAACGGCCGATCGGAGGCTTGAAAAGCTATTGGTCAAAAGTTTTGGCGGTAAGACCGCCCACCGTACTGCCCACCCTGAGGCGCCCACGCGCCATTTTACCTCAGTTCCATACTTAAGCCAAGCACAGGATAAACCAATTGATCTCATCCGTGCAGCTCAAGAGGGGAGGCAGGGTGGGTAGTGTGTATTCACAAACTATATACTCGAAGAACGAAAGTTATCACTGGTAAGTGAAACCAAACTTTCTCCTTCATATAGTTTGTGAATCCACACTCATGGGAGATTAGCAAGCTCACACTTACTTGGTCGGTGGGCAGTCGGATGAGATGATCCCACGATGAAGATGATGTCGGTCAGGCAGGGTGAACTGTCAAGGGCGATGGGCCCGGAGCCCCTGAGTGAGGACGACACGGCCAAGCCTGGCGTCCGCAGTGGCTCTGGTGTCCACCCTGTAGTGCTGGACAAATGTAGAAGGTCTGGACCAGGTGGCAGCCTTACAGATGTCCTCAAGCGGTGTGCCCTCCAGAAAGGCCGTGGATGTTGCAACCGCTCTGGTAGAGTGCGCCCTGACATGCGGTGGAGGGGGCAGCGATGCCGACTCGTAGGCCAAGTAGATGGTAGAGGTGATCCATTTGGAGAACCACTGCGCAGAGATGGGTTCACCTTTGGACTTGCCCCCATACGCCACGAAAAGGCGTTGCGACTTCCTGAACTCCCTTGTCCTGCTGGTGTAAAACAATAAAGCCCGTTTGACATCCAGCGTGTGCCAAGTCCTTTCTTCGGCGTTAGCGGGGTTCTGGAAGAATGTTGGCAAGGAGATAGTCTGTGCCATATGAAACTGGGAGACCACCTTGGGGAGGAAGGTGATGTCCGCTTGGAGTACCACACGGTCATTGAAGAATTGGAGAAAGGGTGCATCTGCCCGCAGGGCGACCAGCTCACCAGCTCGCCGAGCAGACGTGATGGCCACAAGAAAGGCCGTCTTCCACGTGAGGAGACGAGCATCCGTGGTAGCCATGGGCTCGAAAGGAGTCCTGGTGAGCGCGTTAAGGACGGTAGAGAGTGACCATTGGGCCGTCGGAGTCCTGATCGGAGGGAAGGCGTTCCGCAATCCCTTGAGGAAATGTTTCACCGTTTGGTCGCGGAAAGCGCCGGAAGGGGGTGAGCCAGCTGGAGAGTGAGCCACCACCGCTGCGAGGTGTACTCGGATGGAGGCGATGCTGAGGCCAGACTCCGCCAGATGGAGGAGGTAGGTCAAGACGTCCTGCAGTTCCACCTGCGAGAGGAGGGTCTGCTGAGATGCCAGGAAAGCACAAAAGCGTCTGTATTTGGAAGCGTAGGACTTCCTTGTGGAAGGGCGCCTGGCTAGTTCCAGGATCCTGGACAGTCTGGGGTTATCCTCCACGCGGTGAGGTGGAGGCTGGGCAGGTCCGAGTGGTGGAGCTGGCCCTGCTCCATTTGGAGAAGCGTCGGTGACTCCGGTAGTGTGCGATACTGAGATGACATGCGCAACAGCAGCGGAAACCATGGTTGGCGAGGCCATGCTGGGGCCACTAGGATGGCCCTGGTCACGTGCTGAAGCATTCTGGTGAGGACCTTTTGGATCAGAGGAAACGGAAGAAAAGCGTAGAAATAGTCCTGATCCCACCATTTCATGAAGGCATCGCCCTCGGAGTTGACACCGATGCCCGCCCTGGAGCAGTACCTGTGGCATTTCGTGTTGGACTCCGATGCGAAGAGGTCGATGTTCAGAGTCCCCCAGGCCTCGCAAAGCGACTGGAACACCTCGTCGTTCAGTTCCCATTCGTGGGTCGTCGAGGTGAGGCGGCTGAGATGGTCGGCCAGGACATTCAGCTTGCCCTGAATGTGCACTCCAATCGGGAAAATGTGCCTCTCCCGGCACCACTCCCAGAGTTGCACAGCGAGGTAAAGAAGGGTGGTAGATCATGTTCCGCCCTGCTTGTTCAGATACGCCACAGCCGTGGTATTGTCCGAGGCCACCTGGACCGCCTTGCCCATGAGCAGGGTCTCGAAGGAACGGAGGGCCTTCCAAATGGCCAGCAGCTCCAAGTAGTTGATATGGTGCGCCATCTCCTGAGGCGACCAAGGGTTGTTGACCGTGAGAGTCCCGCAGGCAGCCCCCCAACCGAGGTTGCTTGCGTCGGTCAATATTTGCAACGAGGGTTGCGGGGGGTAAAAGCTCTTCCCCGTTGTCACGTTGAGTGGCGTCGCCCACCACATCAGTTGGTCCCTCAGTTCCGGAGACGGAGTTAGCCGTTTGGACTGACTCTCCCGGAGCGCCACGACTGTAGGGACCGGAACTTTAACTTGGCGTGAGGGGCCACAGCCGTCGTTGAGGCCATAAGGCCTAGCAGTCTTTGAGCCTTTTTCGCCCTGATGCACGGTCTGGTGCGAAGGTCGTTCACGCCCTGCGCGATGTCCTGCAAGCGCTTCTGGGGTGCAAAGGCTCTGGTGGCAAGCGAGTCGAGTACCGCTCCGATGTACTCGACGCGTTGAGAAGGAATCAACTTCGATTTGGTGAAGTTGATCCTGAGGCCGAGACTCTCCATGAGGTGTACCGTGAACTGCGTGTCCCGAATGGCCGACGAGCTGGTGGGGGATACAATCAGCCAGTCGTCGATGTATGGGAAGACTCTGATTCCCCGCTGGCGAAGGAAGGCACCGGAGCCATGCATTTGGTGAAGACTCGTGGTGCCGTGGCCAGACCGAACGGTAGACATCGGTACTGGTACACCGAATCGCCGATGCGGAATCGGAGGAACCGTCGGTGGTCCTCGAGGATGGAGACATGGAAGTAAGTGTCCTTGAGGTCTATGACTGTGAACCAGTCCCCTTTGTTGATGAGGGGAAGGACGGTCTGCAGGGTCACCATCCGGAACTTCCTGGTGTGGATGCACTTGTTGAGGCGGCGCAGGTCCAGAATCGGGCGAAGTCCTCCGTCCTTCTTCTGAACCACGAAGTACCTCAAGTAGAAGCCGTTGTCCCAGTCGGGCGGGGCCACCCGCTCGATGGCTCCCTTGGACAGGAGAGTTGATATTTCTTCCTCCAAATGGGGGGACGAGGTGGTGAGACGATGTCGTCCTACCCGAGGTGCCCGCACGAACTTGATGGCGTAGCCAGAGGACAAGATCTTTAAGACCCACCGGTCGTCCGTGATGCCTGACCATACCTGGAGGAACTTCCGGAGGGGGAGGTACGGGATGTGGAGCGAGAGAGACTCGGCCGTCGCAGCTTCAAACGCGCGACTTGGAATTAGCGTCCGAACGCTTGCCGTGCCCGTAGGGCTGGTAGCGGGGCTTGTGCTGGCGCCGTTGCTTGAAGGAGCCAGACCTTGGCTGTTCCAAGGGGCCACCCTGTTGTTGCGGGTTCCCCTGGTATCGCCGCGTGAAGGGCTGGAACCTCGGCCTGGCAGCCGGAGCCGGCGTGGTAAGCCCCAGAAACTTGGCGGTGGAGTTGGTCTGCCGCATTTCATTGAGGACCTTGTCCGTGTCCTGTCCAAAGAGGCCTTGCCCGTCGAAGGGAAACTCCTCGATGAGCTTCTTCATAGCATCATCGAGGGAGGTGCCCCTAAGCCAGGCATGACGATGGAGCAGGATAGCAGACGCCATGTCCTTCGCCGCATAGTCATTGATATGCCTGGCTGTTCTCATTTGTTGCTCCGCCAGGAAATCGCCTTCGGATGCCAGCGCGTCGATCCGTTTCTGGGCGTCGGCGGGCAACGTCGCTGTTTCGGCCTTCACTCGCTCCCAGAGGTGAGACTGGTACAGGCCCATGGCAGCCGAGGAGTTGGCGGCGCGGAGGAAGAGGGAACCGGTGGCGTAGAATTTACGGCCCACCGCGTCCAACTTCTTCCCTTCCGGGGTCGAAGGCACCAGGAACCCGCTGGTGGCCGTCCTGTGTTGAAAAGCCTTGACCACCAGGGAATTTGGCAGGGGGTGCACCTGCAGGAACTTGATGTTCTCGTCCAGGACTCTCTACATGCCGTCGAGCCTGGACGAAATGGAGTGCGCTGACACCGGCTTCCTCCATGTCGCCTTCGCCGACGTCAACATGGACGGAAGCATGGTGATATGGACCGGCCGTACCGCCTATCTGTCCAGCTTGGCGGTCATTTGGTCCTCACCTTCCAGTGGCGGCTGATCCACCTTTAGGTTCAGAGCGGTCCCCAGGCGCGTCAGCATGGCCGTAAGTGAACGTTGGTCCTCACCACGTGGTGGGTCCACCGCGCCGATGGCCTGGTCCGGCGTCCTTTCGGCGTCGACGTCTCCCTCGTCCTCCTCCGAAGAGGCGCTGGAGTCATCGGAGGACGAGGGAGGAACTCTTACATCCACGTCGGGACCGCGCCAGTATGGCCTGGGCGGGCCGGCGGGATGGGAGTCCACCGTTTCAACGTCTGGACCAACCCGCGACGATGTGGGTGGGCCAGCGGAGCGGACACTCGACCCTCGGGAGGTCGGTGGGGCCACAGCAGGGCCAACATCCCTGGGGCTTGCGGTGGTCGGTACCGGAGCCGCAGAGGCCGCAGGCATGGAGGTCTTAAACTGGTTGGCAAAAGTCTGAGCCATTACCTCAAACATCCCCTTCAGGAACTCCATCTGGGATGGATCCCCCACCGTCGGGAGCGACGAAACGGTGGCCGACGAAATGGTGGCTGGTAGAGTCGGCGACGAAACGGTGGCCGGTAGAATCGGCGACGAAATGGTGGCCGGCATGGTGATTGCCGCGTTGTTGAGCGTCGGAGTCCTGGGCCTTGGGGAGACGGAGGCCTGTCTCATAGGCGAGCGGGCCCTCCCACGAGGCGGTGACGGGAGTACCTGAAGTGGGCGAGCTGGAGCCCCAGCCCTGCGTCCTTTTTCAGGCGATCCCAAGGAGGACCGTCCTCCCCAGATGGAAGACCCAGGAGACGGACATCGCGCGACCGAGTATGGCGGCGAAGGTCCCGGAGAAACAGGAGTGTGGGGAGTAGGCGGGAGCGATCGCCTCTTCTCCGACCCGTGTTTCTTTTTCTTCTCTCCGTTCTTGTCCCTCTTCTTCTTCTTCTTGATGGGGAGAGCGGAAGAAGAAGCCGAAGGCGGAGGAGGCTGGGAGACACTAGCCGAAGTAGAAGCGGCCGCAACGGGAGCCAGAGAGAGTTCCATCAGGTGGGCTTTGAGCCGGTAGCTCCGGTTCTGCACTGCCAGCCGGGTGAATTTCTTGCAG
Source organism: Bradypodion pumilum (assembly GCA_035047305.1). Taxonomy (NCBI): domain Eukaryota; kingdom Metazoa; phylum Chordata; class Lepidosauria; order Squamata; family Chamaeleonidae; genus Bradypodion; species Bradypodion pumilum. Next base: position 100,470,807 of record JAWDJD010000001.1, read on the forward strand.
TGAGGGCAAGACTGGCTCTGATGAGACTCCCCCAGGCAGAAAAGGCAGAGGCTATGCCCGTCGGAGGCCGGAAACTTTTTCAGGCAAGCCGAACACTGTTTGAAGGCCGCGGCCATCAAAGAAAAATTCTTCCAACGGAAGTTTCTGGAACGCGGTTACCCCGAAGGGCTGGCCAGCCGCCACCCCCTTGAGGGGGGAAACGGTGACCGAAGCAAGTAGGTAACTGAGTCCACCAGAAGGAAGAAACAGCACCGGGGTGGCGATCCTGCCCGAAGGACAAGATCACCGAAAAAAATTGTAAAGTTTGCCAAAAGACTTTCCCTCAGAAGAGCGAAAAAATTGAGGAAGCTCTCAACGATCGTCCTGCTGCTACGGCGGAAAGAAGAGAACTGAGGTAAAATGGCGTGCGGGCGCCTCAGGGTGGGCGGTACGGTGGGCGGTCTTACCGCCAAAACTTTTGACCAATAGCTTTTCAAGCCTCCGATCGGCCGTTCTGCGCAGGCGCATAACCCATGAGTGTGGATTCACAAACTATACGAAGGAGAACTAGGTCTTCTGAGTTTTTGGCGGGAACTGTGTCACTGGGATAATATACCATCTTTGTACCCTGGAGTTTTTCCCCACCCACATGCACTTCAACATACAGTGAGCCTTTATGAAAGTCACTGCAAGTAGTTTACTCAGCCTAGTTATCAGTGCAATAACTATGTTAAAGATATGTTAATTAGTTATCCCAAAAAGGCAAGTAAACATATTGCCTTCCATAGAAGGGAAATCTAAGGAAGAACATATTTTATTAAATAAATATCTGTTGCTAGGAGTTTGAAAATTCTAGAAATCCAGGAAGGCCTTGATGAAACACAAAATACTTTCACAGAAATTAGCCCAATATCCTACTTCTACCACCACCACCACCACCACCACCACCACCACCACCACCAAGGCTGGCTCTTCTGGGCTATCCAGTGGGGAATCCAACCAGCCAGATACCTAACTCAAAGAGATATCTAGCCAATTAAGCCAATAACTAGCTACAATTTATTTATTATGGCCTTTTACTATTTAAAATATTGCCTACAATTAGTGCTATTTCAGTAGGATTTGAAATTTCCTGTTAAAACTCATGTTTGTTTCAGATTATCGTCTATAATTTTCTTTTCTGGAAAACAAGTAAAATTGTATCTGTCATTTTTGAATATAAGAAAAATGTTAAGAAAATCTCCATATATAACATGAGAGCAACTACCAGCATCTCACCATTTGCTGAGCATTTTTTGAAGTTATCCAGAAATTCTTCCAGGAGTTGCAACTGATTCGGAGGGGGTAACACGTTTCTTGGCTCCCTGGAAATGTCACCATCTGACCAAGCCATACATAATGCCTCCTTATGGCAACTGAGATTTGTAGTCAAAGTCAACTTCACACTTTTCTCAGAGAACAATAGCTCCATCTGCCTGAGGTCAAGATCAGATATAGACTTTCCATTTATAATCAAGATTTCATTGCCAACTTGTAACCCTGGGAACAAAAAAAAGAGTATATGTAACAAGACTGAGTAGTAGACTCACCAGCGGTCAAATGTGTTAAATACTGCATTCATTCTCTAAATATATGCCTTTCTCTTTATCTTATTATCTGAAAATTAGCAGAATGTAATATTAATGAATGACTCCAATAATTTTGTCAAAGTTGATAACTTTGCGCTAATGAAACACAGAAAGAGCCTCCTTGAAGATTGGGGTATTTTGAATCCCAATCAGGTGTACCTTGGTAATGGCAGCCTTGTGTTACTGGCTAATCTTTCTCACACTATGCGGAAAGAGCTGCAGAATGAATTCACCAAAATGTGCCTTCATTTTGGCAGTTTCACATCTGGCCTAAACACATACCCGTCAAGCAGAACTCCAAAAAATACGGAAACTGCTCCGGCCTGGGTGCGCATGCACAGCAACAACTCCTTTGTGCATGCGCAGAACCCCTTTGTGCATGCGCAGAGCCCATTTGTAATGGACACGCATGTGCAATAACCCCTTTCCCCACCGTTCAAATACAGGACAGCAGCGGAAAAGGGGAGGAACCAGCGCAGAAATACGGGAAATCCCAGCCAATACAGGATACTTGACAGGTATGCCTAAACATGGAAGAAGAACTAATGATTTATTTCCATTTTCATTAAAGATCATAAAAGAGAAGGCATGCACTGAGGATGCAGCTTATTGTGGATGTGCCACAGTACAATAAAATTCAGTATCTAACAAAATGATTTTAGACATATCTACTTGAAAGGTAGTTCAATTAAAATCAGTATGTCTTTCTCCTAAGTGAACATGCATAGAGATTAAAGTCTATTATCACTTCCAGCATTCTTTTCTTCTTCTTTTTTTTGGCCTTACATGTGCCCCACAATGCAAAATAAGCAACAGAGCAAGCCCTATCTCTGGAGCTATACGCTTGTCGCATACCTGGACCTCCAGAACTTGCCGTAGTGCTTTCTGAGCATTCTAGTTATTCAGGAGCCATTCTTTATGGAGGCTAAAGGGCTCCCAAAAAACTAGAGAACTGTGATGAGGTACATACAGCATTTAACAAAGTGATAATGGGGCAAAACTAACCTTCTCTGTAAGCTATGCCACTAGGAAGGACATCACTTATTAAGATACGGTTGAGATGCTGATGTTCATCAACTTGTGCAGTTACTGCGAATCCTGAAATTTTAAAAGAAAATAATATTTTTATATGACTACCAAGACATATACACAGATATCAGGCAATTATGGCATGGAGGCTGGTATCTTGGAGAGGGGGACACTACAAGCCGTGTCTCCCATACCAAGACCCTCCGGTCACAGTTTCTCTTGGCACTTCCCTCGTAATTGGAATGTTAAGTTTAAAAACTAATTTGTTAAATTGGGGACAACTTGACAGCACATAACAACATCTAAAGCTAAGCTACAGTTGGAAAACCAATACTTTGTTGTTGATGTTTGGTAGTAATGTAATTTAGTCTGTTGGATTAAGATGAACTAATATGTTGATTAAAATGTTAGTTTTGAAATAAACAGCAACATTTACTGAAAATTGTGTGGCAGGCTATCACCAATGCCTTTGGCACATTTATTATGAGCTTCTTTGAAAACATTATTTTTGTTCTTTCAACGTTGGCTTCCCCAGTCTGGCTCTTCTTTCCAGATGGACTACAAATGACGTAGTACTCTTGTTGTTGAAGATGATGGTATCCTATACAACCGCAAACTGAATTATGGTAACCCTATGAATGAGAGATCTGCAATATGTCCTGTCCTCAACAACCCTGCTCAACACTTGTAAACTTCCTTTAGGGAGTCAATCCATTTCGCTATGGCTGGCATTAGGCACAATATTAAAGGATTACTTAAGAAGCAACATTTTATTTGTTGTACACAAATGGATTTTTATCCACAGCACTAACTTTTCAAACCTTCAGTCTGGAAAAAGCTGATTGACTTTTTCCAGTTTTGGTCTGGAATTAGAAAGCCCCCACCCCCAAATATCACTTCAATTAGATACCAAAGGAATTAGCATCTCGATCTATAACAATGAAAGAGAAACTGTTGTAGCACCTTAGTACTAATCACAGTTAAAATAAATTATGATTAGTGAAAATAAACTTTATTCATGTTATACTGAAAGCATTAAATCAGTTTAAAATGTAAATGGTTGTCATTATCCTGCAGGGTGGGGGGAACCAATCAATTAACTTTAATTATTTAAATCAACAGACTTAAGCTTTGCTCTGCCTGCAAAAAGCTCTTCCCTACCATTTTACTTCATCCATAGACATATTCCCGATGAACCACAACAGCTAAACAGTATGTCTACATCAAGAGTTCTCAACCTTTTTAAGCCAGAGGCCGGGTCACGCTGCCTCAGACAGCTTCAGGGGCTGGACGACCATTTTGCCCTTCCTCCACTACATGGCACTTCCTGGTGTGGTGGAGGTGGTTGGCAGCCACATGAAATGGCACCATGGGCTACATCTGGCCTGCAGGCTGAGAATCCCTGGTCTACATTCATAGGTAGAATACATCTTTGCTGCTAATGGGAGGAATGTGTTACCTTCACAATCAGCCTGGAGGTTTTCCAGTACTTTTTGCCAGAAAACAGAACACTAGACTAGATAAGGACAAAAAACCCCACAACCTGAACCTCTCTCAAACCCCAAAATATCTATCTGTCTGTCTGTCTATTTTATTCACATTTATACTCCACCCTTTTGGTGCAAGCACCACTATTTCCCATTCATTTAATTGCCCCTATAATTAATTTGCCTTCCTGATAATACTATAGTTAACTTTCCCAAACCAAGGTTCACCCTTCCAAGTTTTCTTTCTAACCACTGAATTTCTTCTACCTCTTTAACCACAATGAACACTCTTCTCTTCTTATTTCATCATCAATGCCAGCACCATTGAACCCAGCAGCTTGATCATATGACTTAACACATATGACTTAATCAGCATTACTTGTGCTGATTACTCCTCTTCCAGCTTAAGATAGAAGAAGGTTAGAGGCTCAACCAGGTTGCTTTCAGCATTCACACGGCTTTCCAGGAACCATTGGTTTAACCTGTTCAGCCCTTAAATGTTATCTGTACTAGCATGTAAGCCCTGTGGAAACTTTATGTTTACTAACTCTGAACTTATTTTGGTATCCTGCTCTTTTGCCTGCATATACCACTATCACATTTTGTTGTTCAGTTGCACAGTCAATTCAGACCCTTTGCGACCCCATGGACCATTTTCCTCCAGACACCTCTGCCCTCCACCAGAATATTCTCCTCAGCCCACCAAGCTCTGTGCCCATTGTGTCCACAATACCATCTAGCCATCTCATCTTTGGACGCCCCCTTCTTCTCTTGCCCTCCACCTTTCCCAGCATCAAGGCCTTCTCAAGTGAGTCCTCCCTTCTCATTTGATGTCCAAAGTACTTTAGCTTCATCTTCACTATTTGTCCCTCCAATGAACAGTCAGGATTGATTTCTTCCAGTATTGACCTATTTGTTCTCTTTGCTGTCCAAGGGACTCTCAGGACTCTCCTCCAACACCACATCTCAAAGGCAGCTATTCTTCTGCGCTCAGCCTTCCTAATGGTCCAGCTCACACCCATACATTACCACTGGGAATACCATTGCTTTGACTATGCAAATTTTTGTTTTCAAGGTGATGTATGTCTCTGCTTTTCACTATATTCCCCAGGTTTCTCATAGCTTGTCTCCCCATAATCAGTCGTCTTTTTATTTCATGGCTACAGTCGCCATCACATACTGTACTATGAATACTACTACATCCCATCATCACTCCCAAATGGCCACTAAGTGCCATTAATATAATTAGCCACAATTCCTTCGTACAGTAATCACAAGCAAAGTCAAAAACTAGAGATATAAAAGAAGTATTATATAATTGCAATAAAGCCTTGCTTAAAACAGTAAACATATTGGAAGCCATTTCAAAGCTCTCCTATTTTTATACAGTAGGTCATTTGTATGCACCAGCTTATAATATTGATTGACAAGATCCTCCACATCACCAGTGACCATACTTAAAGCACTAAATGTATTGCAGAACACTAGAAGTGTATAAAAGTTAAAAGTAAAATAGACCCTACTCAGAAGCATAGGCTCTTAGGACATAAAACCATTAGGGAATAAAAAAGAAACAGATTGAAACAGAAAAGGAGATGTGCTAAACAAAGCAAGAGTAACATCTGGATTTCAAAACATGCAGACTTACCAAAATCTGTTACACCTTCTGCCTTATTAAGATGCACATGGTAGATGTTTAAAGGAAAGATTTCTATTTCATCATATATCTGCAAGGGAGAAATATTATCTGAAGCTGGACAGTGAAATGACACTCTGCTGCAATTTCAATTGTGGTCATGCACAACCATGTCAGCTGTAGGACTGCCTCTATGCCAACCTTTGAGTGACAACTTCTGGACACCTTTAAGAGCAGGGGTTCCCAACCTTTTCAAGCCTGGGGCCGAGTCATGCTCTCTCAATCAGCTTCTACAATTAAAGGATTTGGGATAAAGAATCTCAGGTTTTTACACTGCTGTATGACTTGCCTGGTCTTGTATGTATTCGCATGGTTCTGGAATGTACTGCTCAATAGTTTCTCCAATATGCCTTCTAAGTTGTAAGCCACAGTGCCTTGCATCCAGGTGCTTAATCTAAAGGATGAAAAGAAAATATTAGTAATTGGTGCAGATTACTTTGTTGCTTTTAGAAACCTAGAAGTAGTGTAATATTACTTCCTGTGTCTAAAATTAACCAAGCAGTAAGATGTGTAAATTAACTTTCAAATGCATGCTGCTTCTTAGCCTACATTGCCATCTGTTTAGTTTCTGTAGATGTTCTAGATGACTTACTTCTTTTCAATGAAACATATATATCTGCTGCATAAAATGCATGTATACACATAACCTGTGAAGAAGGAGGTGTTCTTTATTAACTGGTTTTAATTACACTTTTTATTACTAATTTTCTCTGAGTTCATGAAGTATCACTTATATATCATAAGTTGTGCTATCTCACATTTCCTTCAGGAGACTGGCCTACAATGAAACACTAAAGTAACTTTGTATAGGTCCTTAAAAATGACACTGCACTGATATTTCTTCTAACATCTATAGCACACTACTGAACCTGAATACAGTATACTGTGTATCCATTAGAGCTTAGGGTTGAACCTATGGTGCCTCTTATCCACAGGGAAGGGCCTCTGATCTGGTGGAAGATCCATAACTGAGAATGGAGGATCCCCTTTCAAGCCTCAATCAACCTTTGTTTGATGAGGCCATCAAACCCTTCAGGGTAAATGAAAAGAAAAATCAATGCAAAACAGTGAAACTCAGTTCACCCCTTTCATTTATGGAAACTGTGAGTGTCTTTCTTGTGAAGGGAACTTCACTCAAACGTTCCTAGAATGTCCAACACATCTACACGTGGATCAATCACCAAGAACTCAATTTTGAGAGGCATGCTACATTCCAGTTCACCTAATTTTAACCCAGCTTGTTTGGATATACAACCATGCAAAAAACAAACAAACATGACCACACGAAAACAAATAATTCAAAACAGCTCCAACTCTGTATAATAGAATACATCATCAGCTCTGATCTATTGATTTTTTTTTTACAAACAAAAAGTACTCAAACGTGGTTACTAAACAAATACAAACGTTCAGCAGATGGGGATCCCACTGGAAATGGGAAACATTTTAGTCACAAAATTTCAGTGAATGTTTGCTTGAGCAAATAAATCAGGAATGTTTATCTGTTTCCAGTTATAGAATCAAACAAAGTCAGGATAAGAAACCTTTTCTCTTCCATTAAGGGCTAAACTGGACCCATCATTATCCTTTAGGAGTTTCATGCCACCACCAATGTCAAAGTTGAAGCCCCCAGCAGGGTCCTTGCCAGAGGCAAGCAAGAATCTTTCCTTAGCCTCTTTTTCTCTGTCATTCCCTTTTCTCTTCTGGGCTCTTGTGTAGGAAAGGCCACACTTGTGAAAATCTGGACTCACAGGTTTTTGAAATTATGACTGGAGATATCACTAAAGGGTTACAAATTGTCCATCCCTGGAATAATGGAACAGTAGCCCAGCTCACAAGATCTTCATGAAACTACAACTATAGGCAATAATATCTTTATATACACAGTAAAAGATAATCAACACACTCGAGTTTGCCTTACTGTAAACATCTTAAAGCCTAGCATTTTACATAACATCACCCATTCTTTTAAAAGTGTGTTTGACACCATGGTGTTCATTATACTGTAATACCTCGGATAATGTTTGCATCAGATAACGCTAAAACCGCATAACGTTAAGCAATCTGGAAAAAAATTGCATCGCATAAAGTTAAAATCCTATGGGATGCATTGGATAACATTCGCTAAAGCCTGTGCCAGTTACAATGTATCTCTATGGAGTTTTAACATTATCTGATGCATCCCATAGTATTTTAATGTTATCCGATGCATGCATCGGATAACGTTAAAAATCAGATAACACTAAGACTTGTGGAACCAAGTTTTAGCGTTATCCTAGGTTTTACTGTATACATTTTGCCATAGACATTTTCAGCATTTTACACTTGCTAAGAAAGACTGCTATATCTCCTCAGCATGTTGGACATGTCCCAAAGCACGTAGGTGGCTGAATGCAACTCTGGCCTGCTGTAGGCCTCAGAAACTCAACCCAAGAGTGTTTGCCTCAATGGGGATGAGAGGTGTCCCCATTTATTTCCTTTTTGAAGTCTCCTCATTCCTCTGCATACCTGGCTTTAATAAAGATATCCCAGTGTCTGAAACCACTGTCTCCCATGCTGCCTGAACAAGGAAACAGTAGCTTAAGGGATCAGATCCTGGATGCACATTCTGGTTTTGAAGACACCCTATAAGCTGTAGTTTCCTGCTTCAGTCATCACAAGAATGCATATTATAATGCAGCTGGGTTTTATACGTGTATGATCTTTCTATTTCCTTGACTTTTATGTGTTAATATGTTTTCCATTCTCTGATAGTTATTCATATGGCAGTATAGAAGCAAATTCATCTGATATTTGCCCATTCTTTTTCTTGAATTTAAATATTAAGGAATCTAGAGGCCTTTTTGTTACTGACATATAAAATGACACAGTGCTGTGGAAATTCCTTGGCTGATCCTATTCTGCAGACACTGTCAGATAGCTTAAATATGTAACAACCAAGGGGATTTATGCAATCAATTACCCCTTTTCTCCCTTGCCAGACAGCTATGAGTCACACACAAATATGCACAACATACACAACACAGCCAAAAACCATGTTGTGCTAAAGAATGAAGATGCCGAGCACTGTCCAGAAGTATGGAAAGGAATGGAGAAAAAACCCAGGAAAGATGTAGCAGAAAGGAGACAGCATTAAGAAACTGCTTATGAAAAATACTTTATAAAATATTCAGAATAGAAGGGAAGATAAAACAAAGATTTTTTGAAAGAAAAAGAAATACAAATAAAGTAATAAAACAGATTATATAGAATATATATTTCACCACAATGTAAATTGAATGTTTTAATGAAATATTTATGCAAATAATTCTTCTCTGAGAATTGTTCCTGCAAACAGTAATAGTTTGGTCAGAAATGTTTTTACAAAATCTAGGTCTCCCATACCACCTAGTGGTAATCCATATACTGCCTACACTTGTTTGCTTTTTCCATTCCTTATTATTTCATAACAATGTAAATACCAGTTATAAAAACAGTATAACAGCAGCAGCAACACCAACAATGTAATTACACTAGAAAAAATTTATCATTCTTTTTAGTTTTGTGGGATACTATGAAAAAGCTTAATTTTAAATTTCTTTATTCTGCTGTTTAGTTTCAGAGGCAGTTATTAATTCATAATTATGTCCTTTGGACAGTTGTAGGAAGCAAGTTTTTATGGAGAGTTATCGTATAAAACAAGAAAAACTAGCATTATGTTATGCTAATATGTCTTAATTGTGAAAGAAATGAGTGGCTTGTTTGGAAGAGGTCTGACTTATCCTATTTGCTCAAGCTAAAGTGATCCATGAGATTAGCTTAGATTTAAACTAGTGTCACCAGTTAAGTATATGTAAAAAAAGGGATGAACCATTACCACGAGCTTCCTGCTGTTCCCCAACAAGCTCTCCCTCTGAGCCTCTGCTTCAGACAGGCAAAATTAAGTAGCTGAGCAAATTTAAATTCTGTTCAATCCACTTAATTTGTCTTGACCTGGCTTCTTTCAGCATTCAATGGTCAGATTTACTATGTACTTTAAACTCAATGGTTATATTCAACGTCAGATTAAGACTCTTTGGAAAAAATAATAAAGCTGGGGAAAGTAGAAGCAGCAGAAAAAGAGGAACACCAAACATGGGATGGATTGACTCAATGAGGGAACCACAGGCTTATGTTTTCAAGCGCTGAGCAGGACGGGACATTATGGCAATCTCACATAGGGTCACGATAAACCAGAGACGATTTGATGGCACATAACAACTCCTTACAATGCCTGTCTGCTTCTTGCCATCAACAGTAGATCTGGGTATGTGGGCTATTTACTTTCAAGTCATTATTCTTTAAGGTAACGTCTCAATGTTCCACCAAGAAGTGCTTCCTGTACACAGCAATTGACAACACCATGGCTTTTGCTTTCTAAACTGACTAGTTATTACAGTACTGTGCCTCTCAGGTCAAAAATCTCTCATAAACTTGATTTACTTCCTGCTATATTATATTATGAAACTAGCTGTAATACTTGCTATAGGAACCCACTACTTTTTGGCATTATATTGGAAAAAGTAAACATATACTTTCTGAGAATGACAGATAATGGTCAAATTATCTTGTGTAGTTATGACAGCATAAACATAAAGTATAACATTTTGAGGCAAACTGCCTCAAATTAATAAATCTTCATCCAAATTACCTGTTGCAATACTGAGATACAAAACTCAATATGTATAATGTATAATACGATTTCCTCATTTGAGGAATTTCATCTCCAAATGTTATGGCCAGTGGTGGGCATTAGCAGGTCCGCACCAGTTCGCCAGAACCTGTAGCAGAAATTCTGGCTGGCCCCGCCCATCCAAGTTTTGAAATAAAGTAGTCCTAATTTGGGTGCAACACACGGCTTTCTCCCTGGCCATGCCCACCATACCACGCCCACAGTGCGGTAGTAAAAATTTTTTGAGGCCACCACTGGTTATGGCATTTGCATTATGCTGGTGCAACTAGAGTACAGTACATAATTTTTTGCTAATAGGTTTAGTATCTGCTCCATGGTTATACGGCAGATAATAAAAGATCATTCTATTTATGTATTTGACTAGCAAGGGTTGCCCGGCGTTGCCGGGCTTTTTTGGGGGTTTTGTTTTTTAAAAAATATGAGAAATGGTTTTGGATGATTTTTGTTGTATGTGTGTTTAAATGAGTTATGTTATTTTTTAAAAATATTGTTTTTTTATACATAGGTAGTTTTTTAAACTGTTATAAATAAATTTGGATTTTTAAAAGTGGAAAGGTTGATATATATTTTTTCCCAATAATCGCATTTTTAAAAATAATTTGTCATTATTATTTTTTTGGTGATAGGTGTACTTTGGATAAGATTTTTTTAAAAACGTGTAAGTGTAATTCGAATTCATTGAGTGTCATTTTTCCTGTGGCCACTTGGTGGTGCTGTTGCGTAATGTTTGTCCTGTCCTGTGTATTCTTCCTGTTCTTTTGCCATTTCAATTCTGTTTCTCGGCGTGGCTGGACTTGTGTTGGTAAGTTGTGATCTCCGATATTCGCCAGTTGCGCCCACTCCTGGACCGGGACTCCTTGCTCATGGTCACTCACGCTCTGGTCACCTCCAGACTAGATTATTGCAATGCGCTCTACATGGGGCTGCCCTTGACGACCATTCGGAGGCTACAGCTGGTCCAGAATGCAGCAGCCAGGGTGGTGATGGGGTGTGGGCGTTATGCCCATGCTTTGCCACTGCTCCGGGAGCTGCACTGGTTGCCAGTTTGTCTCCGGGTGCAATTCAAGGTGCTGGTTTTGACCTTTAAAGCCCTATATGGTAGTGGGCCGGGTTACCTAAGAGACCGCATCGCCCTGAGGACGTCTGTCCGTCCAACCAGAGCGGACCGGAAGGGCTCTCTAATTGTTCCATCAGCCAGAGGGGCTCGCCTCTCTGGCACAAGGAAGAGAGCCTTCTCCGTGTCTGCGCCGGCCCTCTGGAACCTCCTGCCAACAGAGCTACGTCTCCGGACGGAATTGCTGCCTTTCAGAAAAGAACTTAAAACCTGGCTGGCGGGTCAAGTGTGGGGTGCAGGTGGAAGGGTAACCTCCATTGGGTGGTTGGTGTAGAAGATCTCTTCCCCATGGTGCCTTTGGATCCTGCAGCCCTTGTTTTTTAGGGGGTGGGTAGTTTTAACTGTTTTTAACATGTGTTTTTTAATTTTTATTGTGAACCGCCCTGAGTTGGCTTTGGCCGAGTGAGCGGTATATAAATGTGACAATTAAATTAAAATTAAATTAAATTAAATTTAAGTGAAAAGGACGCTGGGATATGAATTTTGTTGGGGGAGCTGTTGTTTTTTGTTGTATGTTTTTCCTGTCTTTGTTTGTGTTTATTTTTTAAAGGTTAGATTTCTTTTTTTGATTGGTTTTGATTTGATTTTTGGTGTGTCCTTTTTTAAGGGGGGGGGTGCCTTTTGTTCTCACGGACCATGCTTGGTGGCCCGTGGGAAGGTAGGCTACTTGCAGCGGGGGTGCCTTTTCTTCCCATTGGCCATGCTTGTTTGCCCGTGGTTAGGAAGGGCACTTGCGGCGGGGGGTGCCTTTTGATCCCATGGGCCATGCTGGATGGCCCTTGGGAAGGGAGCGTTGTTGCGGGGAGGGTGCCTTTCCTTTCCACGGGCCATGCTTGTTTTCCCGTTGGGAAGAAGGGCAGTTGCAGGGGAGGGGTGGTGGGTGGATTGTTTTTATTTTTGGCGCGGTGGCAGTCCCTTCGAACGGAAGAGCAGGGGCGGCGGGTTTGTTTCATTTTCTTCCCCCACGGGCCATGCTGGCTCGCCCGTGGGGATGAATGGCGGCGGAGCCGGCTTTCTTTAAGTTTTGTTTTCGCGCGCAGGCTGCCTCAGCGTTCTGCGTGCTCATGGCGTGCAGGACGCTGGGGCTTGTAGTTATGGGTTCGTGCTTTGTGTTTGTGCTGCGTTTTTTTAACATGCTTTTCGTTTGATTGGCTGCGGCGCGTGTCCGAACGCTGCGGTGTGCGTGAGCCTCTCAGCCTGATTGGCTCTGGCGCACCGCGGCGCAATGACTGTTGGGACGTGAAGTTCTTTCCCTTTCTTGCCGTTTGTGGGGCTGAGGCCCCCGTGCCGGATTTTTAAATCCTTCGTTGACCTGCGTAGGGAATTCGGCCGTGCACACGAAGGGTGGGTGTGGGTCAGTAGGGCAACGCATAGCAGCCTATAACCAGTTCCAACGGTTAATGCTTGGTTTTATAGGTTAAGATTGTGTGTGGTGGTTTTTTTTCCCAATTTCTGGGCTACATTTCTTCCAGCGAGAGGACACAAAGTGGCTCACAATGATTAAAACAAGTCAGACTAGAAACACAATAAATTCCAAAGCTAAAGAAACCAAATATATAACATTCTAAAAGGTTATTTAAGCATTAAAAGCTTAAAACCCAAACTTAAAAAAAGAACATGGGCCCAAGATAGAGGAGGGATATAATCTTGTTATTAAAAGCCTGTCTAAAATGACATATCTTTAACAAAAAACCCACACATGAAAACAAAAACACAGAAAAAAGGAGCCCAAGCTAACTTTCCAGAGTTGACTTTATCCCTCTCATCTTTTCTGCAACAGTTAAAGACTCCATTGCTAGTCTACACTCCTAGAAGAGCTACCCAAGACATAATGGTCAAATTGAGACATAATATTAGAAGACAATATTAGAAGAAGAAATCTTTACATAACCTAACACAGTATCCTTTAACCACATCTATATCTTTAGTATAAAACAGTTGAGATATAAAGACAGTGACATTTAATCAGATGCACAATTGTGTACCTTGCATGCCAGAGTCAAAACATCATCTACTTTGTATTCTGGCTTGAGAGTTAACATTAATCCTTGGCCATCAGGAAAAATAACAAATGATTGGATTTCCCAGGTATTTTCTTTTGCAACATTTTCTGGAGCCGAGCAGTATGTATTAAGAAATTCATCAACCTTCTGCTGTGAAAGAGATAAAATCACACATTTTATTGCTCAAATATTAATTGTAACTCAGGTGTTTTTTTTTAAAAAAAGAAGAAATCTACTGTCTACCAAAAATATAGCAATGGAGACGTTTAGAAACAAACATTTGTACCATCTCTGACGTCCTGTCATGACAGTATTTTAGTAATATTGACCAGACTTTAGGCTTCAAGGGTTTATATTTTATTAGGACACAGGTAAAGTGATGGAAACCATCCTAAAAGATAGAATTAATAGGCACATAGAAGAGAAGGTGCTGCTAAGGGAGAACCAACATGGCTTTTGCAAGGGCAAATCATGCCTCACTAATCTGTTGGAATTTTTTGAGAGTGTCAACAAGCATGTGGATAAGGGGGATCCAGTTGAAATTGTTTATCTGGACTTTCAGAAGGCTTTTGACAAGATCCCGCAACAAAGGCTCTTGAAAGTTACCAGTCATGGAATAAATGGACAGGTCTTGTCCTGGATCAGCAACTGGCTAAGCGACAGGAAACAGAGGGTTGCACTAAATGGACACTTCTCCAAGTAGAGGGAAGTAAAGAGTGGGGTCCCCCAAGGTTCAGTACTGGGACTCCTGCTTTTCACCCTCTTCATAAATGATCTAGAAGTAGGAGTAAATAGCAAGGTAGCCAAATTTGCTGACAACACTAAATTATACAGGGTAGTGAAAACTGTGAGAGATTGTGAGGGGCTCCAGAGGGATCTCTTGACAATGGGGGAGTGGGCAAAACAGTGGCAAATGAGCTTCAACATTAGTAAGTGCAGAATGATGCACATTGGGGCAAAAGAAAACCAATTACATTTATAAACTGATGGGGTCTGAACTCTTTGCGACAAACCAGGAAAGAGACCTTGGTGTCCTGGTGGACAGCTCAATGAAGGTGGCAACCCAGTGTGCCTCAGCAGTGAAAAAAGCTAGGGATCGTTAGGAAGGGTATAGAAAGTAAGTCAGCAAGTCTCCTTTTGTCTCTTTATAAAACTATGGTGAGGCCCCATCTGGAATACTGTGTACAGTTCTGGTCGCCATACCTCCAGAAGGATATTATGGAGTTGGGAAAAGTGCAGAGGAGGGCAGCCAGAATGATTAGGGGACTTGAAAACCTTCCTTACCATCTGAGGCTGCAACGGTTGGGCCTCTTCACTCTTGAACAATGGCATCTGCTTGAGAATACCCTGAAGCAAATTGTGAGCCACTGTGTGAGACAGAATGCTGGACTGGATGGGCTGTGGCCTGTTCCAGCAAGGCTGTTCTTATGTTCTTATGATATTTGATGCAAAAATTATAATAAAACAATTATAAACTCCAGATAATTGTTTTGGCTACTGGATCTAAATGTGGCTCAAATTCTTCTACAGCAAAATCCACTCCTCTTGCTACAAGCTCGAAAGCCAGTCATATCCGACTCTAGGGTTTGGTGCTCATCTCCATTTATAGCCAAAGAGCCAGCACTGTCTGCATCTACAGACATTTCCATGGACGTGTGGTAGGCATTTCTATGGACATGTGGCAGGCATGACTAGGCACCAGAGTGCACGGAACACTGTTTACCTTCCCACCAAAGTGGTACCTATTTATCTACTAGCTGATTACCCGGCCTTGCCTGTTTTTTTTTTTACCATAGGCCAGCCTTTCCCATGGAAACCTCATGGGGTGTGTCTGGGTCACACCTGCCTCCTTTCCTCAGTCTCTCTTTATCCTCACCCATCCCGCTTCTCTGTCAATGGTCCACCCTTATCCTTCCCATACATGTGTCCCCTTTGCATTCCTAACTGGGACTGGGACATTAGCCAGCTCAATTACATCATGATGATGTCACAATCAGGTAACCTACCTGCGGCTATGACATTAGCATCACTATGACATCACCTGTCGAGTATACTTCCCTTTACAGATCAATTTAGGGGCATACACTCCCTCATGGGGCTCATGACGACCGCAGTGGCACTCTCACAGCACAAGGTAGGTGCGTGTCAAGTTACAGTGCGATCGGTGCAGGGGTTTGGATTTGTATAGAGAACATACAAGACCACACCTCTGTTTTATATAGAGAGATTTGCAATTTCTTGCTTTTGAATTTCTAGGTTGGCAGGAGCTGGGACAGAGATGGGAGCTCACTCCATCATGCAGTACTTGGGTCTCATACTGTTGCCTTATCAATTTCAGCCTCTTAACCACTAAGTCCTGAGTCGGGCTTGCCTGAGAGGGCGGAGAATAAATTTGAAAATTAAATTTAAAAATTAAATTAAATTAAATTAAGTCAACATAGTCCCTTGATCATAGGTGACTAGAAAACTAAAGCAGGAAATAAACATCACTGTAGGCTTTAGCTTCTGTCTGAGAAATGAAACAGAAGTGTGAATCCTACAGTTCTGTAAAGTCAGCAATCTGCTAATTGTAGATACATGTTTCAAGCAGTGGCAAATAATTGCACACGTGGACATTATCAGATGGACAAAAAAGAAATCATATAGTCAGTAAACTTTGAAATAGAGGGTGGTAAAGATCTATTGTTTTTTAAAAAAAATACTGCTAATACTGTATTAAAATCCGAATGAAGCTGTAGAATAGTGAAACAAAGTGTCAACATTAGGATTAAATACATTCCTGAAGAATATAATGACCATGTACTGTAAAAACAGATTTGCATTACTAAATTCAATCAACTGCATTACTAACTTCAATCAAATCATTTAAAAACAAGATTTGCATTACTAAATTCATTTAAGCCAGGGATATTATTAGGGAATAAAACAAAATGTTCCTACAGTGAAATGAAAATACATTTTTCACTTCAAAGATTTTCTATTCCTAAATTGTTATCTGGTCTGATAACCGAGAGCTGCACTTGGGGACATGAAAGGAGCCTCATTCGGGTGTCCCCTAAAAATCCTTTCAACCCAGAGTAGTCTCTGACACGAAATTATTATCTGTTCTGTGAATTTTTCAAAATGTAAAAAAATAGTAAGTCAATAGGTTTTCGCAGACACATCCTAGGGAATTCTGGAAAAAAATGTCATCAGTAGAGGGCAATGTTGTTCAACATCATCACAGGGCCAGGGAATTGTGCTACATTTGTGTGTTGCTTGCTAGACTACGTCTACTATTGTCCTCAAATAGAACGGCAAATTAGTCCAACTCAGCTGGGGCAGCTGCACCGCACTTCAGAACACTAATTCCCAAAATAAGGTCTCCAAAATTCTTGGCCTACAAATCCTAGTAACCTAGTAAGCCTGCATCCTTAAGAACATAAGAACAGCCTTACTGGAACAGGCCACAGCCCATCCAGTCCAACATTCTGTCTCACACAGTGGCTCACAATTTGCTTCAGGGGATTCCCAAGCAGATGCCTTCACCTGCTTAGGATTCCTTGGAAATGGCATTGAGAGATATCCTGCCTATCTCTCCAACCCGGAGGTAGATCTTAGGTATCCATAATTATAGCCATTAATACCCTTGTCCTCCATGAACTTGTCTAATCCTTTCTTAAAGCTGTCAAGACTGACAGCTGTCACCACTTCTTCTGGCAGGGAGTTCCATAGACCAGTGATCCTCTGGGTGAAAAAGTACTTTCTCTTACTGTATTTGTTTGAGAACTAGTACCCAAAAGTTTCATGGAGTGCCCCCTAGTTCTAGTGTTGTGCGATAGGGAAAAGTTTTTCCTTATCTACTTTGTCCACACCGTGCATGATTTTATAAACTTCAATCAGGTCACCTCTTAGATGTCGTCATTCAAGAGTGAAGAGGGCCAACCGTTGCAACCTCAGATGGTAAGGAAGGTGTTCGAGTCCCCTAATCATTCTGGTTGCCCTCCTCTGCACTTTTTCCAGCTCCATAATATCCTTCTGGAGGTATGGCGACCAGAACTGTACACAGTATTCCAGAAGGGGCCTCACCATAGATTTATAAAGAGGCAAAATGACACTTGCACTTAAGGGTCAGGGCATCTGGGAAATATAGTGCAAGAGGCAGAGCACCAAGATCCCAGGTTTTCGAAACATACTGCTTTATAAAGTCTGTCCTCATTCTATAAACTGCAATACACAAATAACTAGCACCAGAGGTTATTATTATTAATTATTATTTGTTTAAAATATTTAAACCCCATCTTTCTTCTCAAGAGGATCCATTACAATAATAAAACAAACAATATAATACTGGAAGCAGAGGGGAAACAAACAAAATCCCAAACCCAGCAGCTCTAAAGCAGCTAGTGACTGAGTTTTAGGGCACTTTCTTTGTCTAGCATTCACATAACAATGGATCTTTGAAGACTGGTTTATGTTCACCATGACCAAGGATAAATAAAATAAAATGTTTCTTTAAAGAATGTTGATAGAAACATCATGATGCAAATAAATACTTTTTAAAAAAACCACTGGTTTCTGTTCAGGACACAGTTGCTACCTCTATATTTTCCATCTTCAGATTTAAGAAGATGGTTTTTTCCCTCTTTGGCTATGAGTAATACCACAATACTTTATTCATTCGTTGCCACACAAAGTACTGACAGCACATTCAGTTTTCCAGACAGTTATGCCAGGACTGTAGAGTGTGCTGTCTTATGCCATGGTGTTGCTTGAAGAGCAGATGGTTACTACATGAGTTTTCCCTGTCCTTGTTTGTTACCATTTTTAATATGAAACACCTCAGAAAAACTTGCATGGAACGTTTGATGGTGTTGTGCTTCACTGAACTTAACCCTTTTACCAGCTTGATTTTATTTTTCTTCAAAAATTCTTAACAAATCAGGCTTGTTTCCATCCGTAGTAGTTTTGCAAGTTATAATGAATCTCTTTTTTTGAGATGTTAGATGAGGCATATAAGAAAGCCACAGAAACTCTAAACAAAACTGCAGACAATTATTCATCTGTTTCAAAAACATATGCAGATGAAATGATTAATCCTATTCATTGCACATATAGAGGCTTGGATAGTAAACTGTATTCCACAGAAGTAATAATTTGACTGCTTATAAAAATATAGATTTGTCCTGAAAACCTCTGGGCACATATAAACAAATATCCAAATGAAACTTTAAATTGCGTTATATCTATGGTGGAATGGCACAACAGTAGAAAAATGCAGGTAGGAATTCCTGCCTATGGAGATACATTAAAAGATTTAGTTCAAATGTTAAACATACTAGTCTTTTGTACAAACAATGCATGTTCATTCAAACAGATGAAGGCACTATTAGCCTATACTGTATCAGTTACAGCGAACCTATGGCACGCGTGCCAGAGGTGGCACTGTGAGCCCTCTCTGTGGGCACTTGTGCAGTCGCCCTAGGATAGTTTGCCCAGCCCCTCTGCCCAGCAGCCCAATGAGAGCGCTTCCTCCCTCCCCCAGCACAGTTTGCACCGCCCCTCTGCCCAGCAGCCCAATGGGAGTGTTTGCTTCCTCCCCTGTTGCTGTATTGGCACTTTGTGATAAATAAGTGTTTTATGGGCTGCAGTTTGGGCACTCGGTCTCTAAAAGGTTTGCCATCACTGGCCTATATACACAAAGAACTTACATTTTCAAGACATTTTTGCTTTTGGAGGATGTTTTCAAGCCAGGGGCTGGGTCATGCTCTCTCAGTCAGCGTTTGCCCTACCTGCATGATGGGGGTGGCCATTTTGTCCCAACAGCTTCAGAGGGGCAGCCATTTTGTTTCTCAAATACCTTTGGAGGGGTGGGGGCATATGAAATGGCACCAAGGGCCGGATCCGGCCCATGGGCCTTAGGTTGGGAACCCTTATTTTAAACTAAGTATACAATGTTGAAGGTACATTTAGTGTGTCATCAAGTCAATTCTGACTTAACAGCAACCCTTTTCAGGGGTTTCTAGTTAGAAAATATTAAGATGTGTTTTCCCATTCCCTTCTTCAGCGACTCTATCTACCACCAGATAGCTAACTCACTGAACTATCCAGCCAGTACATTCTCTTTTAAAATATTTTGGAAACCACAAAAAAAAAAAATTCAAGAATGATCAGTATAGGGAATAGAAAGAAAACAAAATATCAAAGTTGAGAGTACACATACCTCCTCGCCACAAAGGAACATTAAAGAATTCAGGGTCCAAATCCATTAAGGCTTTCTAAGAAATAGATGCTCTTTCAAGTGTTGGAAAGATCAATGTTTGTCATAGTGAAGAATTTTCATCACATCTGTATACTGTACTGAACATGCATTGTTTTGTATTTAGTAACCAAAGGTAAACTCAACTGCAGTTTGCAAGTCTGATTATTGACGCATGTATCTCTGAGGAAATTCAGCGTGGGAAGGAAACTGTCAATCAAAGGATATATACATTTTTTTTTTTCTAAAGCCTGATCTGACCCCGAAATAAACTTTCAGGGGATAAAATGAAGGGCCAGAGCCCTGCTGAATAGGCCTTTGGTCTTGTGCATCATGTTTTTTGTTATGCTGTTCTACAGAAAGGAGGTTAATTGTTGTGAACAACAGAAGACCGTATACTGTTCTACTGATTCTGTGCCGGAAACAATCATCTGAACAAACTCAGCTGTTCTTTGGTAGTAAACTAAACATAGACTAGTAGTCTCAAAACCACTTATATACAAAATTCTGCATCTCAACTTTCCATCCATTGTGTAAACTGGAAAGTAATAGTTTAACAATATCCATTGAGCTGGCAAGTGATACAAGTCTGCACAATTGCAAATAAATGAATGAAAGTAATTTTAAAAATTAAGGGCTTTCAGAACCTTGTAAGAGAAAGACACGGTTAAAAAAATTCTTCTTTGGGAGAAAGACTAAATAAGGACTTTCTTGCAGCTTTTGTTTTTCGTATTCTACAAAATTAAGTAGCTATCACAGTGCTGCTCAAAAAATTAACTTACCTCTGAAGAATTACTGGAATTCTGAGGTAGCTGTGTTCCTATAAACCCATGCCCTGCAGCTGAGTCGAAAATCTAGTTGGGGAAAAAAATAGTCATTAATATAAAGAGAGCATAACTGTTTCACCTGCAAAAGAAGGAAAGCCAATGATGTACACCGTATGCAAACCTGAACAAAGGCATTCAATTGAACCTACTTATTATGGACGACAAGGCAGGCAGCGGGAGAGGCCGCGATCCACCGCCGCCGCCGCGAGGAGGCTGCCCGCGGCCAGGAGCAGCCGCGAGACCACCCCAGCCAGGGGTGAGGATGACCAGGCAGGCGGCGGGAGAGGCCGTGATCCACCGCCGCGAGGAGGCTGCCCGCGGCCAGGAGCAGCCGTGAGACCACCCCAGCCGGGGGTGAGGACGACCAGGCAGGCGGCGGAAAAGGTCACCATCCACCACCGCCGCCAGAGGCAGAGGAAGAGGAACAGCTGAGCCACGGGGTAAAACATCCACTGCCCGCCACTGGGATGCCCCTGGAGCAAGGGACCCAGAGACCACAACCCCATCTGGGGAGTGAGGACACAAGGATAAGTAGCTGATGTGAAAAAAATGTAGCTGAATTAATATAGCAACTGACATAGAGACTTTACACTGACTTAATATAGCAATTAACATAGAGACTGTGTTTTAGAGTGTGATAATATGCATGATAATATGTTGTTTAAACTGTTTTAAACTTTTAAAACTGTGATATGATGTATGATGCGAGAAAAAAAATGGCGTAGAAACCGGCAAACCACGCCACAAAGCTTGCCAAGAGAACCCTAT
This sequence comes from Bradypodion pumilum, assembly GCA_035047305.1. Taxonomy (NCBI): domain Eukaryota; kingdom Metazoa; phylum Chordata; class Lepidosauria; order Squamata; family Chamaeleonidae; genus Bradypodion; species Bradypodion pumilum. The sequence continues at coordinate 100,492,287 of JAWDJD010000001.1, forward strand.
TGACCAAAACAAAAGGCAAAACAAAGGAGCAGGCTAGGTGATACAGGATGCTTAACAACACAGAGTGGAGGAAGGGGAGGGACAGGAAAGGGGGAGGAGAAATGCAATGTTGTAAGGAGCAATACTGCATAGGGACATGGAATGTGAGATCAATGAACCAAGGTAAACTGGAAGTGGTAAAAATGAGATGGAAAGAATAAGCATTGACATCTTGGGAATCAGTGAGCTAAAATGGACAGGGATGGGCGAATTCAGCTCTGGAAACCATCACATCTACTACTGTGGACAAGAAAACCTTAGAAGACATGGAGTAGCCATAATTGTCAATAAAAGAGTGAGAAGAGCAGTAATGGGATACAACCTCAAAAATGACAGAATGATGTCAGTAAGAATTCAGGGCAAACCCTTCAATGTTACTGTGATCCAAATATACGCACCAACCACGGGTGCAGATGAAGCCACAGTGGACCAGTTCTATGAGGACTTACAACACCTCATAGAACAAACACCAAGAAATGATGTCCAAATTATTTTAGGAGACTGGAATGCCAAAGTAGGCAATCAAAAAGTGGAGGGAATAACAGGCAAGTTCGGTCTTGTAACACAGAATGAAGCAGGGCAAAGATTGATAGAGTTCTGCCAAGAGAACGCACTGGTCATAGCAAACACCCTCTTCCAGCAACACAAGAGGCGACTTTACACATGGACATCACCAGATGGCCAACACCGAAACCAGATTGACTACATACTCTGCAGTCAAAGATGGAGAACCTCCATACAGTCAGCAAAAACAAGACCTGGAGCAGACTGTGGCTCAGATCACAACCTACTGATTGCAAAATTCAGGCTTAGACTAAAGAAAATAGTGAAAACAAAGAGACCAGACAGATATCACCTAGACAGCATCCCTAAAGAATACACGGTGGAGGTGATGAACAGATTCAATGGCTTAGACTCAATAGATAGAGTGCCAGAAGAATTATGGACAGAGATGAGGGACATCATGCAGGAAGCAGCAAAGAAAACCATACCAAAAGAAAAGAAGAGTAAGAAAGCAAAGTGGTTGTCTGATGAGGCTCTTAAAATAGCAGAGGAAAGAAGGAACGCAAAAGTCAAAGGAGAAAGGAAAAAATACAATCATTTGAACACAGAATTTCAAAGAAAAGCAAGGAGAGATAAGGAAAACTACCTAAAAGAACAGTGCAAAGAAATGGAAGAAAACAACAAAAGAGGCAGAACCAGAGACCTTTTCAAAAAAATCCGGGAAATCAAGGGAACATTTAAAGCAAAAATGAACATGATAAGGGACAAAGACGGAAAGGAGCTAGCTGATGCAGAAGAGATTAAGAAAAGATGGAAAGAGTACACAGAGGAACTCTACAAAAAGGAACTCAACACTCCTGATAGTCACAATGATGAAGAAATTGAACCTGAGCCAGACATCCTGGAGAGTGAAGTCAGAAAGGCCCTAAAGAGCACTGCAAACAACAAAGCTAGTGGAGATGACGGTTGAATTTTTCAAAGCTCTAAAAGATGATGGCATCAAATTACTGCATTCAATATGCCAGCAGATTTGGGAAACAAAACAGTGGCCACAGGACTGGAAAAGATCAGTATATGTTCCAATCCCTAAAGGGCAATGCCAAAGAATGTTCAAATTATCGAACAATTGCGCTCATCCCACACGCCAGCAAGGTGATGCTCAAGATAATACAGGATAGACTTCAGCAGCATGTGGAAAGAGAATTACCAGAGGTGCAGGCTGGTTTCAGAAGAGGCAGGGGGACTAGAGACCACATTGCCAACATACGTTGGATCATGGAGAAAACAAAGGAATACCAGAAACAAGTTTACTTTTGCTTTATTGACTACACTAAGGCATTTGATTGTGTGGATCACAACAAGATGTGGCAAGTGATTAAAGAGATGGGAATACCAGAGCACCTCATATGCCTCCTGAGAAATCTGTACATGAACCAAGAAGCAACAGTTAGGACAGAACACGCAATGACAGAGTGGTTTGGAATAGGAAAAGGAGTAAGACAAGGCTGCATTTTGTCACCCTGCTTATTCAACTTATACACAGAGCACATAATGCGCAATGCAGGGATGGAGGAATCACAATATGGGATCAAAATTGCTGGGCGAAACATCAACAATCTGAGATATGCAGATGACACCACCCTAATGGCAGAAAGTGAGGAAGACCTAAAGAATCTCTTGATCGGATTGAAGGAAGAGAGTGCAAAAGCTGGCTTGAGACTCAATATCAAGAAAACCAAGATAATGGCAACAGGCCTGATCAGTTCCTGGAAAATAGATGGGGAAGAAGTAGAAGCAGTGACAGATTTTACATTCTTAGGATCTAAGATCACTGCAGATGGGGATTGCAGCCATGAAATAAAAAGGCGACTGATTCTTGGGAGACAAGCTATGAGAAACCTGGGGAACATAATGAAAAGCAGAGACATCACCTTGAAAACAAAAATTAGAATAGTCAAAGCAATGGTATTCCCAGTGGTAATGTACGGATGTGAGAGCTGGACAATTAGGAAAGCTGAACGCAGAAGAATAGATGCCTTTGAAATGTGGTGTTGGAGGAGAGTTTTGAGGGTACCCTGGACAGCGAGGAGAACAAATAGGTCAATCTTAGAAGAAATCAACACTGACTGCTCATTGGAAGGTCAAATATTAAAGATGAGGCTAAAGTACTTTGGGCATCAAATGAGAAGGGAGGATTCACTTGAGAAGGCCGTGATGTTGGGAAAGGTGGAGGGCAAAAGAAGAAGGGGGAGGCCAAGGATGAGATGGATAGATGGTATTGTAGACACAATGGGCACAGAACTGGGAGGACTGAGGGGGATGGTGGAGGACAGAGGCGCCTGGAGAACGATGGTCCATAGGGTCGCAAAGGGTCTGAATCGACTGTGTGACTGAACAACAAAATTATGGACAGGGACCAGCATCAACAAGGGCAAAAACCTGATCACTTCTCAAGTTCAGTATAGATATCCCAGGTGCCTTTGCAGAAAAGGAAGGGTGAGAGCTTCTTGAATTAATAGTTTCCTGAAGGGATCCCAGCTTTCCTGAATTCCCCATACCCCAAAATCGTCCTGTGTTATTTGTGGTCAGCATCGGTTGCTACTCGTGTCATTTTTTTCCTGGAAATCATTTTCAGGAAAAATGCCATTGGTGTGAATTTGTTTAAGGTGCATCCCATCTTGCCATGAAGTGACCCACATACTATGATCACGGAACCATCTCCTGCGGCACGTATGAAATGAGACATGCAGGATTTGACACTGACTGCAATGGACTGTAATGGCCTTCAGGATATTGACAAGATTCGCTGTCACAGCCAGTACATCTGTCATGGCCTCTTCTGCCTCCATGACCATTGGGAATCAGAATAGTGAAGTGGTTCCTCCTCCACTCATTTTGCTGCTGGGCCCAATATAATGGCTTCCAGCGGCATTTCCTTCACTAAAGGGGACCATCACCCCACCTAAAGGGGTTCATCCACCCGTAGCCGTTGGCCCCTTCAGGGAGTCAGGTTATTTACCACCACCCAACACTTGGCATTGAGTCGCTGGCAGTTTGGTCTACTCCATTACTGTAGCAGGATATCCGGCCAGACTCTTGTGTTGCATACATACTATTAAAGAACTATTCTAACAGCAGACTATAGCATCCTCACAAGCTTCACGGTGGGGGGTCGGGGTGTACGGTTATGTTAGCAATCACTGTGGGAGTGTGCAGAGGTGAGACCAGCTACCTATCTGATCACCTGCCAGGCAAGACAACTTTGAGGAAACTGACCACAGTAATCAAGAGTTTCTCAGGTGTTGGTACAAATTTCTCAGAGACCTTGGGCTAGCTAGAGAGTTCCCAGATGCCAAAATTATTCCTCAGGGTACATAGCAAGAGAAATGTCAATGGGTTCTCTGAGAAGTTGCATTCAAAAAGTTAGTTTTCCCTTGGTTAATTTGCTTCAGCCAACCACATTGAAGTCTGTAGAGGGGAGGAAAGCAGCCTTGTTGGCAGCTTGTTAAAAGTTTGGATTCTCTCCTCCCCACACCTGGTCTGTTTGCTTCCTTCTCCCTTTTCTGTTTTTTTTTCCTTTTGAAGGTTTGCTGTTCTACGTTGAGGACAACTACATGACCAAAGGAAGGGATGGCTGTAGAAACAAGCCATTGGCAGAGAGAGAATGGGAAGTTTTCAGTCAGCCTTGTTTCTAGTTTAAAGTACCTCTACTCTGACTGTTTAGATTTACAAGCAGCACTGTCAGAAAATTTCATCTTCTCCCTCTGCTGATTCCTTTCTTTTCTTCCCTTGGTCATATAGCTGACCTAGCTGTAGATTAGGACATCTTTTTAAAAAGAATAAAGAAGGAAGACACAAGAAAGGAAGAGAACAGCCAATTCAGGTACCTGGTGAAGGAGATTAACAGTTTCCCTGCTCTCACTGTTTCTCTCACTGCTGCTGTGGTTGGATAAAGTGGCTTCAAATGCAATAGCCAAAACCTCCTCTATATTGGCTCAAGCAATTATACCACCTAAACCAATGTGAATGCATTTGACTCCATAAGAGTAGATGCCCCAGTGGCAGAGGAAAATACTACGGACTGTGGAGGGAAAATCAAGCATTGTTTTTTACATCATATACTCAATGGGAAATAAGGTGAGTCTGACTGGTTCAATCCCAAAGCATTGTTTGCGTCATTTGTCAATGTAACTGCACCCTTTATTTTTACAACTAAAAAGAAGGAAGGAGTAGATAGTGTATTCCTTTTGTATGCAGACATAATTTCTAACTCTTATCCGTCCCCCTAACATCTACATCAACCCCCACCCCCCTGGCCAACCTAGGCCTTGGACTAGAAATTATTTGTGGATTTGTATTTTATTCTAATGTGATTTTATTGTATTGTATGTATAGTGTATTAGATGGGGTACTGTTGTGAGCCGCCTGGAGTCGCTTTGTCGAGTGGGCGGCATACAAATGTATAACAATAACAACAACAACAACAACAACAACAATAATAAAGGAAAGCAGGAAAAGAAGAAAGTGTGAGTTTCCAAAAGCCATTAACCATCTTTAAAGAATTCAGATTAATTAATAAATTATGTATTCACTCCAACTTTCAAACACATATATTTTAAACAATTTTCAATCTGCCTTATGTTGCAGTATGGGAAGAAAAGAAAGATATTAAATACAATAAATCCCCTATTTACGTAAAAAGTCTGTTCCATAGCCTTTTACATAAATAGTTTTTTTACGTAAATTGAAGCAAACCCATATGGAAAATGAATATTTACGTAAATCGAAGCAAGCCCAAAGGAAAAATTAATTTTTATGTAAATTGAAGCAAACACATAGGAAATCGTGTTACATAAATCGGGACATTTACGTAAATTGGGACACCATTTTAGTGAAAAAATCCTTATGTAAGTTGAATTTTACATAACTCGAGGCATACATGAGTCAGAGTTTTATTGTAGATAAATAAACATGCCCTTCTAATTGTTAGAAATGGCTGATATTAACTAGGGATGAAAACCATTTGAAGAGTGAAAACCTATTAATGAAAAAATATCTTCATGAAATAAGTGTTAGTATGAATTTTGTTCTACACATGCACCACCGCTGTCATTTTCCCCACGTGTCAATAGATGATAAAAAACCATTTGATGTACCAGATTACCCAGAAATGATAACAGTTATCTGCTGTTTCCCGAGATGTCATGATTTTGCATCTGACTAAACAGATATAAAACTGTTCTTATGTGGCTTTAACTGATGTTTAATCCTCATGACTTTCTGATGCACTTCCTATTTCCTCTGTTCTTACTCAAAATATAATTTTTCTCACATAATCCTTTACTAATCATAGTCCTGAATATCCAAGTCAATTCAAAATGGACAAACCAGCACCTCTCCATACTGAATGAGAAGGAAGAAGTCATGTCCACAATACAAAGTACAGCAACAAGATATCAGCCATTATATGCCAGGTTTCTTATTTCTTTATGACTTACTAGCACTGCTACCGAGCTTCGCCGGCCGGGTTACTTGGGCCCTCTTCTTACCGGAGGCGAGGGCAGAACGGAGCGCCGTTCTCTGCCCTGGCCTCCCAGGGAAGTGGCTCGCTTCCTCCGGTAGGCGGGGGCTGAAGGCAGCCATGCTTATGCCACCCCCCTCCGGGGTAGGCGCTCACTTCCCTCCAGGAGGCCAGGGCAGAATGGAGCGCCGTTCTCTGCCCTGGCCTTTCAGGGAAGTGGCTTGCTTCCTTCGGTAGGCGGGGGGCCGAAGGCAGCCGTGCTTTTGGCCCCTGCCCCCCGGAGTAGGCACTCACTTCCCTCCAGGAGGCCAGAGCAGAATGGAGTTCCATTCTCTGCCCTGCCCCCCCCCCCGGGGAAGTGGCTCGCTTCCCCCAGTAGGCGGGGGCCAAAGTGGCTCGCTTCTCCCCGGTAGGTGAGGGTGGTACAGAGCACCACCTTTGGCCCTGGTCTCCCAGGGAGGCTGGACTGAGTGCCAATGGGCTTTCTCTCCGTTCGGTCTGTCCCTGGCCCTGCCTCTTCTGTGGCTGGTGTTTTTTTTTTGACACACGCCAGCTGTCCCGTCTCCTCCGCGCTCATGTCCTCATGCCTGATTGGCTGAGGTGTGCCGCTGCGCAGAGGACGCTGGGACTTGTATTGTTTCTTGTTTTTCCACATTCGTGGGGTGTTGGCCTCACTCTCGGCTCCCGGACCATTGCGGTGATGATGTCCGGGACAAAAGGTAAGTGTGGCCGGCGCATTACAGGATAGGCTGCACGTGTGTGGACACGCATTAAGGTGATTCAATTCCATACATAATGGAGAAGAAATCAAAAGAAGATTGAGACTTAGCAGGGCAGTAATGAAGGAATTGGAATATACTGTATCATCAAGTATAGGTTGTCACTGGAGACTAAGACCAAAATCATATACAGATACATGCTTACATTCCCAATCACCACGTATTGGGTGTGGGGAACTAGAAAAGAAAGAAAACCAACAGGAAAATGGTTAATTTTAAATATGGTGCTGTAGAAGAGCTAGGTCCCCTAACCATACCTGTCAAGTATCCCAGATTAGCCGGGATTTCCCATATTTCCACGCCGCTTTCTCTACTTTCCCACCGCCATCCCATAATTTGACTGGCAGGGAAAGTAGTTACTGCACATGCGCGTATGTGCAGAACCCTTCTGCGCATTTGCAGAAGGGTTCTGCGTAGGTCCCGTATTTTCTGGAGCCAAGCTTGACAGGTATTCCCCTAACTTTTACCACAGATGAAGACCCAATTAATTTTAGAGCCATTTTTGAAACTCTGAAGATGTTAGAACTACCTGTGTAATAGAAGGCCTTTTCTCTTTTGTCTTTCTTGCAAGAGTGTCTAGTCCTTTAAGGGAGGAAAACAAACCCTTCTTGCTTTGCACCCTCTGTGACAGTGACAGTGTCCTCTTTCTTAAAATGGCTTCATCCCTAGAACAGATCTGAAGAATAAGAAAGGGAGAGAGAAAGTGGGAAAAAATAATTTAGTAACTTTCATTACAAAGATCTAAACACAGATAATACAGATGGTATAGGCATTTAGCAATCTTTGTATTACATTAACTTACCAAAAATTAACAAAATTATGTATAACAACGTATGAGATAAAATATGATTTGTAAAATGAGCTGAGTCGTACTGAAGGCCTCTGATGACCCGTTCCTCAATTCTGTCAAAAGTGCTTCCACATCTCTACCCAGTGTTTATGTTGCAGGATTCTCCCCGAGTCCCTGAATTATTTTATTGCTAAATCTAGTACTAACTGTTCAGAAAAACAGGCTCACAAAAGGCACTACCAGGTTTGCTGCCTTTCTTCAGAAAGGCAGCAAGTATGGGATACTTTTGCAAAAATTGTCTTTCATTGCACGGAAATTCTCAGATCATTCATCTACTTCAATTCCTCCTTTTGAAAAATCAGGCTGCCATCTTATATTTATCTATTCAAGAGTAAGTTCCACTGATGTCAGGTAATTGTACACATAACTACAAGTTCAAATAATTAAATACACAAACACATACATCAGTATAGCTGTTTGACACAATATCTTGCCAAAGCCCTAGGAGGGTGTTTTTTGTTTTTTTTTGTTTTTTGGGGGGGAGAGAAACAAAGAATGACATATTGTGATTTGTCTAAATTCCAGAAGTGGGGGATGAATCATAATGTATTTCACATTAAGCTGAATTGTGCTTCTTATGAATACAGTAACCATATCTCAAGCAGGTTACATTTTATTCTGTTTTGACTGGGTATTTTAAAAAGAATTTGTGTCTGGGTATGCCTCTTAGTGGATACAGTATATATTTTTAAAGATACCTCTGGCTTATAATTGTACGACAACGCCTCATAATTCAAAATATCAGGAAATAGTCTAACATTGCTTTGCAATATTATGCCCACAGTGCCAGCAGGAAAAGAGATTCCAAGCTGTACATACCAAAGGTCAGTCTGAATGTTGACACCAATGTCAATGATCAAAACAGTCTACACCAGTGTTTTCCAACCTTTGGTTCTTGAACGTCAATTCCTAAAAGCCTAAGTCATTAGTTGATCAGTGCTTTTGGAAACTGACTTAGGCTTCTGGGAATTGAAGTCCAAGAACCAAAGGTTGGGAAACACTGGTCTACATGATCCCTTTATGCCCTTTACTACTCATAGACACCAAGCAAGGTGAAATCCCAGAAGCTAACTTCTTATTGCGCAATATCATAGGTGCACCTCTAATTACTTCCAGCATCACAGTCCACCTATCTCAGTATACCAATTGCTAAGGAACATGAAGGCACTATTACACTCAGTTTGCTTATGATTGTCCCCTTGACATCAGTTTGGCTAGACTACAAATCATATGTTCTTATTTTCATACTTATTTAAATAAAATTTAAAATGCAGATGGATATGGATGACTATGAAAATATCAACAGTGAAGAATTTACAATATCAACAAGTCATGTTGTGTTGACCTTTCACTTCAGACTTTCAACAAATCTAACTCATTATTGTTGTATTAGAGCAGATTTTGCAAAATTAGTGCCCTCCGCATATTTTAGACTTCAACATATCAGCCCTAGCTAGCATGGCTAACAGTTATTGATGCTGGGCATTACACTAAGAAACATCTGGAGTGCATAAAATAAGGGAAAATCAGCTTTAGAGACCAAAATGAAGAGAAGGGGGACAAAATTTTGTTATTTATTTGGTAGTAAGAATCTAATTTTTATTAGGAACCATTTCAAATGTAACAAAATTCCTACATGGTAAGCACTTCTGTGGAAGAAAAGCAGCCAAAAAAAACCACTCAAGTAGACCCCAGTAATGGTAACAAATTCATTTATTCTACTGCATCTGCAGTTGTAGATGATTACTGTTTCCAAAACAAGGGATACTGAGTAAAAAGAGCTCATGTATGCCACCACCACAAATCTTTTTCATTTTTTTTTTGCCATATGAAAACACTTCTACTATTATTTCAAACAGTAATTGTTTCAAAGCACTTTCCCCTTAAACAGGAAACTGAGCACAAACTATAGCTTCAATGTGAATCAGCCTGCAGGTGTTCCTGAACATTTTGTTAACTAATAGCAGAGGTTATTTCTACAGGGAGAAGGAATCCCTTTATATGACCCTAATAAGGAACCTCTCGTAACTTACCAAAGCATGAAAAGATGAGACGGAGAAGATGCCTAGCCTTCCTAGCGCCATCTTCGAAGGACGACTGGCAGCAGCCAGAAGACTCTTTGGGTTTGGTAATTCTCCCCCTTGCAGGCTAGCAAGATAACAGCGCATCCGGAAGAGATCCATGTTGAATTTCTCTAGATTCTGTTCCCACTGCTGGATCTGTTTACATATACAGTTGAGAAATTAGACGAAAAATGGATGGGGTTGTGCAAGCAGGGGGAAAACAAGCCTAAGTTTTTCAGCTCTGTTATATTACTTTCATCCCAAGAAGCACAAGAGTAAAAAAAAAAAGATTTGAACAATAATAGAGGCAATAATACAGGTGAAACTCGGAAAATTTGAATATCGTGCAAATGTTCATTCAGTTCAGTAATGCAACTTAAAAGGTGAAACAAATATATGAGATAGACTCATTACATGCAAAGCGAGATAGTTCAAACCTTGTTATAATATTGATGCTTATGGCTTACAGCTTATGAAAAAAACCCCAACCCCCCCCATCTCATGTACCCCACAATCATCACATAATCTCATGTACACTGTACGCCATGATCACCACAATTATAACGAGTTAAGGCATGACATATCTCGCTTTGCATGTAGTGAGTCTATCTCATATACAGTGATACCTCATACAACGTCCAAACTTGGTTCCACAAGTTTGGACTTTATACAGATTTGGACTTTGTATAAGACATGCAAAATCCTAGCCATGATGCCTCATACAACATCCAAATCCTTGCCGCGATGCCTAGTACAACGTCATTTCCATAGAGATACATTATAGTGTAACAGCACAGACTTCAGGGCAAAGTCAAGGAAACAGACAGGAAACTGACAGAACTTTAAGAAATCATTGTCTAAAGCCTAAATACATTACAAAAACATGTCAAACAACCCTGATTTTAGGGGACAACCCAACCTGGGGGAAAACCCCAGTGCCTCATACAAAGTCGCAGCGACTTTGTATGAGGCAACTTTTTTCAAGGAATTAGGCGGTGTTGTATGAATTCGATGTTGTACAAAGCGGACTTTGTATGAGTTATTACTGTATTTGTTTCACCTTTTAAGTGAAATAAATAAACATTTGCATGATATTCTAATTTTCCGAGTTTCACCTGTATATGACTACATTGGCTTAGTGGTTAAGACACTGAGCTTGAAGACTGGAAGGTCGGGGCATGATACCCAAGTACTGCACAACTGAGTGAGCTCCCATCTCTGTCCCAGCTCCTGCCAACCTAGCAGTTAGAAAGCAAGAAATTGCTAGTAGATAAATATGTACCACTTCGGTGGGAAGGCAAACAACATTCCGTGCACTCTGGTGTCTAGGCATGCTTGCTACATGTCCACGTAAACGTCTGCAGATACAGACAGTGCTGGCTCTTTGGCTATAAACAGGGATGAGCACTGAACCCTAGAGTTTGGTACGGCTGGCTTTCGAACAAGTGTGGCCTTTACCTTTAAGGATGAACACTTTACCATCAATACAAATTAGAATAGATAAATAAATAAATTTTAAAAATTCCACAACTCTTTTTTCTCAAACCTCTGCTATTGAAATTCAAATCCAATACAAATAAGGTAGCCACTGAAAAGCCTTCTATGTAACAATGGACTATGCAGACTTTGAACTGCTATGGATCTAGTATTACCACCATGTTATGACATTTCTATGCAGGAATACTAATCTTAGCTAGAGTGTGAGCACAGTGGACCAATCTTTTTGAAGCCATGAAAAGAATTACTCATACAGTACTGCCATATATCTGATTCAACAATAATTCTTTTATTTAAATGCTTGTTTACTGATTGGAACTTGCAGCTACATATTTTGCTGTTTGCAATAAGCTGGTTTGTTAATTAAAATTATACCCCCCCCCTTTTTTTGCACACACACAAAATCTATTTCAAACAGATTAGGCCCAAAGTCTCAAGTTTAAATCTGTATGTGAAACCAGACCACTTCTCCACTGCCTGGTGCTTTGGGGTTTTCCTAGCTACCCAGTTACAAAGCTTCAGTGGCTGGCTGTAAACAGTAGAGAGCATCTTCTTGTCAGACTCTAGATTTAAGCCCCAAGAACATCATACTGTTTAAATCAAAATTTACCCTTTTTAAGGTTGTCCAACTCTGTGCCCAGTGCATCAACAATACCATCTAGCCATCTCCTTTTCTGCCACCCCTTATTATAGTTAACTACTCTGTAAACAAAAGTGTCCTTCTATTCACAACTTCTACACACAACTAAAATTCAATAGAAGCTACCACTGATGAATCTGACTTAGTCTCCCTTTCTCTATGCAGCCCGTTAAAGACCAGTCTGTTACAAAAACAAAGCAGGTAAATCTATATTACATCGTACTTCTTGGGTTTCAAAACAAGTTTACATTTCCTTTTTAAGATGTCCCAAGTAAACAATGGCCTCCTAACCTTGGATTAGGTTATTATGTGTTAGTGATGGTTGTAACATTCTAACAAAAATATTGTTCAGTTGATGCTTCCAAACACTCCAGCAAGGAGTTAGGAGCAGCCTAACTCCCATGGGGCTGACTTCTTAAGACCCCATAGGGATCATTCCTCCTTTAAAATGCCCTGCAAACTTATCAAGTCAAACCTAATTTGAATACTATAAAGAATTCTGTCTTTCCAATTCCTGTATCTCAAATGTAATCCATATTCCACTCATCCAGGTGCTTCTTCAAATACTAGGCTAGGGGGATTGTTTTGTCCTTGTTTTACAATATTTAATCCAGTACACATCTCACTTTCATGAAAATCAAGGCAGCTCAAATGTAAATGCTTCTGAAACCTAAGGTCAGAGGAATAATTCACCATGCTTTCTAGAAGGCAAGACCCACAAGGGGTGAGTTGAAGATTAGCTATGCAGGGAATACCTTCTTTTCTTTTGCACCTACAAGGACTGGCTTCCTGTTTATACATCCTTAACTATCTTTTATCTCCAAAATTCTGTCTCATATATTGGAATAGAGCTGGTTTACTTCTGGGGTGCGAGATAAGATGGTTAACATGAAAGGCAATTTTTACTATGTTTCTAACCCAAGTGTGCCTCCTAGTCATCCTTCCAAGAATCAAACCATTGAAAAAACAAAATTATGTGAGCAAAGATGACTAAGAGAAACACTTTCCCGCATCTCACCTAATAGATCTATAGATCTTTGATTTATAAAAAGCTGATATCACTTAATTGCTTTTGTCTAATACAAGAGTGGCCAACCTACGTGTTTACAACAGCCACTGAAGTGTTTTATGGCAGCGTTTGTGGCGGGAGGAAACACATGACTGGCCCACTCAGCTGTTGGAGGCATGGTCCAGCCCACTGCATGAAAAGGTTGAGAACCCCTGGTTTAATATTATTCTTAATACTGTAAGTTGCCTTGGGTTCTTGTTAGGAGAAAGGCACCGTATAAATATTTTAATAAATAAAGACAAACAGAAAGTATGTGAATAGGTTTTACTAAGGAAGTAGCCAGATTACATTTTAAGGGACCACACACAAACCCATCAATGACTGGCCCAAATATAAAGCAGAAGGAACCTAGCTGTATGGAATGGAGCAGAATCTGTGCAAAAAGAGTAATTAATCTAAGTCCTGATGCAACCAACTGCTGAGCAAGCCTCAGGACGGTGTACTTACTCTCTTCTTTGGAATGAGTTCCCTTTATTTTTAATATACTGTAGTAAAGGAAAGGGCACCCTTGCTTGAAAGCCAGTAACATCCAACCCTAGGGTTCATTGCTCATCTTTGTTTATAGTCAAAGAGCCAGCACTGTCTGCATCTCCAGACATTTCTGTGGACATGTGGCAGACATGACTAAACACCGGAGTGCACTTACCACTGTTTATCGAAGTAGTACCTATTTATCTACTTGCAATTTTATCACTTTCAAAATGCTAGGTTGGCAGGAGTCATTTTTAATATAGCTAAGCATTATTTTTAGACCAGGATTAGCCAAAGTTAACGTCAACTGTATTTCATCTTATATCAAGAAATGCTAAGGACTTCCAGTCTTATGCAAGAAAAAAAAACAACTTCATTTTAAAACATAATTATGCTTAAAGACCATAGAGAAAAGGGTGTGATAAATGCACTCTGGAAAATTGTGTGTGTGTGTGTGTGTGTGTGTGTGTGTGTGTGTGTGTGTGTGTGTGTGTGTGTGTGTGTGTGTGTGTGTGTGTGTGTGTGTGTGTGTGTGTGTGTGTGTGTGTGTGTGTGTGTGTGTGTGGCGGTGGTGGGAATCTTGTAGCCAGTTTATATTTTTAATGTTCCATCTTCAGTCGTCTGAACAGTAACCAGTGCAAACTGTAGTGAAATGCATGTAATAAGGGAAAGGTTCTTTAGAGATACATGCTTTCCACTCTCTTCAGATATAGACAAATATCATTGTTCATCCCAAAGTTAATAAGCATTATATTTTACAACAGCACTTGATCAGAAAACAAATTCTTTCTGATATCACATAACAAGCCAAATTCTGTGTAAGCTGCAGCAGTTACTTTTGCATGCATACTGTAGCTAAGCACACACTACTATAAGTGGAGAGCAAAAAGAAGGGAGGACAATGTTGAGCTGTATCTCATTATTATCCATGTTCAGCACCATCTACAAGAGGTTTTCATGGAAGGGTCTCAAAATTCCCAAAACCTATGAGACTACCAATTGAAGGTTTGCCTATTGCTACAATTGTGAATTCAGCTACAGTGAGTTGTAGAGGTTTTCAGAGACTCTGTTCTGTGTTTCATCACCAAGAACTATCACTTCTCTCTTTAAGGTTTGTGCAGAAATCATCATTAGCATATGTGACAGACTTGAGACCAAGGACAGTAGTTGCCTAGGAGAGTTTTCCTTAGCTGAAGCCATTCTGCAGCATCACATAAACAACAGAAATGTCTTTATTTTCAGAACAGATTGATCATAACTGTTATTCTTTTATTTTCAAAACTGTCAACAAGCCATGTGGTAGGAACAAAAGTAGGAATGGAGGGGTAAAACTATGCAAAATAACCAACTGTTTTAATACCTGGTTCTCAATCGCTTTCCTGTTTTTAGGATCACTAACGATGGAAAGTTGCAGCTCGGCCATCTTTTTCATCTTGCTGTCCATGTCAATCTTTTGGATAAGGCTTTTGGTCTGATTTTTAAGCAGCCTTATTGTATCCTCTTTCCCAAGTTTTTTTGCAAAGAGAGAGGCAGAAGCAGAGTGTATAGCTGTAACCCAGTTTTCAAGGTCAGTTTGACTCGTAGCCTAATAAGGAAAACAAAATGTAACATGATAACAAAATGCAAAAATAAAATCTAGCTGTCTCCAAAAAAGAAAACCGTGTGGGGTCAGCTTAATTGGGGGTCTGTCCTCACCCCATGCTACTTAACACACAACTTTCCCCCGAAAGCCTCCAAATAATAAAAGGTTTCTGCTGTACTGTCTTCTAGTTGAATAACTGGTATCTGTAATTACTAGTAATGCTTATTTTATCTCAAGAGGAAGAACTATGTAAAAAACACCAGAATCATCACATGATATTTGGCTACAGGGATTGCAATGAAATAACCTATCATTAGTTTAATTTTAAAGAAGTGTACTGAATGGAACCTACTTTTGAAAGTAATAGCAATGGGGAAAGTAATAGCAATAGGGAAAAGCTAGCTTATTATTCCACTGCCTGTTGAAAAAGAGTTTATGTGCATGTCCTAATTTTTCTGTACACAAGGCACAGGCTCACATGTGGAACAGCAGAACACAAACATTGCCCAACATTTCAAATTTGAAAAACTATAAAATATTTAAATATACATATCTGATCTAATTTGGAAAACAATCATGAATAAATTTGTTGATTTGAAGAAAATTGGATTGTCATGGCTTGGCAGAATTGCAACATTTAAAGTGAAGATACTTGAATGATGCTACTGACAAATATTTGTGAAGAAGAGTTAAAGGACTGGCAAAACATGATCAATACATTTTATAATTGAGACAAGAAGCAAGTATTAACAAGAGGAGATGGAATAAATCTCAAAAATTTGGAGGGTCAGGACTTCCTAATTTAAGATTACACTGCCGATCAACAAAGACATAGGCGAGATATTATATGTCAATACAACAAACTACTTTGGTTGAACATAGACACACAAGAATTACTGTACATTTGAATCTGGTAGATCTTCTCTTCATGTTGTTATTGCTGTTATGTGCCCTCAAGTCACACCTGACTTATGATGACCCTCTGAATAAGCCATGTATTTATTTTGTTGTTTTGTATAGTATAAATGTAGTGTATAATTTTTTGCCATCCTGTCTAACTCTTATGTCTGAGTAAATGGACTAGATACACAATAGCTCGTGTTAAAATAAAGAGGTGAGTCGTTAAGGTGGCAAAATATTTTTTGCTCTTTTTTGCTTTTATTTTGTATTGTTTCTTTCTTGGTATAAGCAGTTACTCACAAATAGTACCAATGGTGGGGAGCACTGTGTATGTAATATTTATTAGATATTTAAAAATTTATTATATGTTTTATTTTCTTTGTATTAGTCTTTTTATTGGTTTCATAATAAAAAGGAGGCTTTTTTCATCTGCAGTTGATAACTAGCAAGCAGTATTAGCAAAACGGGGGGGGAAATGCTGTAAAGGTCCAAAGACATTCGTCTTGTCACTTATTTATTCTAATGGTTACTTTGTCTATATATATATATTTGGAGAGGGGGATATTTCAGAATCTCTGTCAGTTCAGTCATGTAAATTTAGTATTGAAATTGGAAATTGGGTTCACCCATTTGTTAGCTATGCAAAGATGATAAGACTGGTTTTCTCACATATCCAGCATTTATTAAAATGGGAGTGGTAGAAGCATTAGCTTTGAGATGTGGACCAAGAGGCTAGATTCTATCGTTCTTTGCAACGTGAACAGATCTACTAGGTAAGGTCAATACCATTTTTGCAAACGTTGACTTAATAAGTATGCATAAAGATCAGTGGCAAGTACTAAATAAATCCAACAAAGGCCACTTGAGTTCAGAAATGGATCCCAATAATGATTGCCAATGCTTAGCCAACTAAATTGGCAAAACCGACTAAAAGGGTGTTTCTAGACTTCTATTTTAAAATATCTTTTTAAAAAAGCTGTAACTAGCTAATTTTTCTCCAAGGCAAGAAAATAAAATTTCACCTTTGGTATTTACATGTTCATATTTCAGGAGAAAGTATGTAAAGAACAAACAGTAATAACAATATAGCAAACTATATTGCAGTCTTAAGAACAATACATGACACAAGCCACCTAGCACTAACATCTTGAATATTCAATAGGTTTAAAAAATTTCCCTGATGCCTCAAATCAACCTCCACTCTTGAAAAGTGCATAACTATGAATACAAACAATAACGGACACAGACCGAAATTTGCAATGTTCAATTTGAAGAAATGTACCCTTTCCAAATACTCTGATATGCTAAGGAAATTGAATACATATTTAACATTTTTTCCTGCACCTTTCACTTTGTACCCCTGAGATAAGTGATTCATTTGCTTTGTTCTTTGTTCTGCTTAGAAGTATTTTTAAATTTCACTTATTAATTAGCAAAAAAAACCACACAGCAACAAAAGCATGAATACCTGGAATAAGTAGACATCTCCAAAACAGTTGCTCAGACAGAAAACATTTTCCTTCTTGGGATGTTCTGGACAAGCCTGCACTATACTGTCCTCTGCGAACAGAGCATATCTGGGCGAACTGTTTTGCTCCATGGAATTCTTCCCGTAAGTCTCATAAAACAGAAGTGTACATCCTTTTAGAAAAGAGAGAAAGAAATAAAGCCTTCATTTATCAATTTGGACTCTCTCAATCAATTTTCTTAGGTCACACCAAGGTTTAACACAGTGCAGATGGATTTGAGAGTAACTCTCCATGTTATGATCAAGTGTAACATCCAGTGTGAATCTGGTGTACACATTACACCTGTATGTCAATTAACATTTAAAGGTATGCAGGTATCATTCATGTTATCATCATCACATTTATTTTGTGGGAACAGATAAAGTGCCTTATATAAAGATTTGATGTAACAATATATAATCTTCAGACATCCATGACAAAATAAAAAATTACATTCAGAAATCTAAGACAGATATTTACAACTAAACCTCATTAGCAATTAGCTGTTTGCTCAGTGTAGTATGTTGTACTAGAGTAGGTCCAGTAAATCAGTGAGAATTTGGTGAGTCAAAGATGACATCATTAACCATAGCCAATTGGAGGAGAACGAAAAGTTTTGGTAAATTTGATAAAAGTTCTGGGTAAATCAACTGCTCTGAAAGTTCCAGATTCAATAGGCCTATTTTTGTTGTGATTTACTACTGGAATTCAACCAAAAAGTTCTTAATAACTCCAACTTTGCAGAAGCTTTTAATGTTCTTTTACTCTCCATGGCTAGAATCCCATTGCTAATGTTTGCTTGCACAGTGAAAACGGCATAAGTCTTTCTGGCAAATTGCCACTCACTAATGAAATGCTAGCTGTATTATTGGGCCCCCACCCAATCATTCAACTGGACATGTGTCTGAGTTCAGAAAAATTTGTTTCCTGATTGTTAATTAATACATCATCAACAATGGCACAGAAGATGCATCTCCAAGGCCTCTTCCCAGTAACAATAGTGATATCTGAATTCAGAAGGACAAAATACATCAGTCTATCATCATGCACTGGACAATGGATTTTCTCTATTTTTGCTGGAAAATGTTTAAATCCATGTGTATTTACAAACTGTAGCTTTTCAGCCCTAGTAATTTCCTCCCTTAAACCAGACCCTAGACAAGACTATATGTCATGTAGTTTTTGGATACAAATATAAGGGAGTACTGTATTATAAAAAAGAGTCATACAGATATGTCGCTCATACTATCATTCTATCAAAAATATAGGTGAAACTCAGAAAATTAGAATATCAAACAAATGTTTATTCAGTTCAGTAATGCAACTTAAAAGGTGAAACAAATATATGAGATAGACTCATTGCATGCAAAGCGAGATAGTTCAAGCCTTACTTTGTTATAATATTGATGCTTATGGCTTACAGTTTATGAAAACCCCAACCCCCTAATCTCATGTACCCCATAATTATCATATAATCTCATGTACGGTGTACGCCATGATAATCACAATTATAACGAATTAAGGCATGACACATCTTGTTTTGCATGTAGTGAGTCTATCTCATTTGTTTCACCTTTTAAGTGAAATGAATGAACATTTGCATGATATTCTAATTTTTCGAGTTTCACCTGTATATGAATTAATGTTTTGCCAAATTAACAATGCGCCTAACTTTTGCTACTATTTGTTTGGCAAATAGTTGTTAAGTGCGATGAACACTCCTTACACCACAAGTGGGAATTATGTAGTCCTCCAGATGTGGGCAGACTGCAATTAGCCCCAATCCTAGCAAGTGCAAGGATAGCATCTCCAGCCAAACAACATCTGAAGAGTTACATGTCTCCCACCTTTGCAAAATACACAGTAGTCCAAATCCTGTTCTGCTGCTCCACATGTGTAAAATGAAGCTGCAGAAAAACTGCATGTTTTTATATGAAATTGAAGAAAATGTTTAGAAATAATAGATTTTAATATAGATTATATGAGTAAAATAACAATCATACTCATTACAACTGAGACAATATTTTGTATTTTTTTGTATTATGTTTATTAAAATTATAATAAAAAAGAAAAATTGGGGGAGAAGCAGCAAGGTGGAAGTAATATTCTAAAAGTAATATTCTAAAAGTTTTGTGAAATAGTCCTGATGTGAACCATGTGACTGGACTACATGATCGTAAACTGCACAATTGTGCAAACATGACATCATGCAAATGATTGTGCAATGATAGCTGTCTAACACATTATTGAAAATGTAACACTTTAACAGGATTTCACCCTTTGTGTGATTAAGATCTTTCCAAATTATTTTAAAATTATTTTAAAATTCATTATAAGTGGAATACTCTATGGGTGACTCATGGACACCTTTAATAGAATGTTCTTTTTAAAGTGGGAAACACTAGAAGCCTAAACTTGGGAGATATAACATAGTGTTTTGTTACCTTTGTCTAGTTGGCATAAACTTTTCCCCAATTACCTTCAATTGCTTAGCACCAGGCCACTCTCTTTTACATAAAAGCAGGGGTTATCAACCTTTTCCCGCCATGGGCTGGACCATGCCCCTTCAGACAGATCAGTGGGCCAGACATGTGGTTCCCCCCCACTGTAAGCGCTGCCATAAAATGTTTTTGTGGCTGTTGGAAATGTGTTTACAACAGTCATGGTTGCATTTACAGTGTATTTTCTGCTGTTTTTGCTGCTTCTGCCACTTCTGGTGGTGGCAGTGTGTTTTCTGCTGTTTTTGCTGCTTCTGTTGCTTCCAGTGGTGGTGTGGCGGTGGCAGGAGCTAAGTCGGCGGACTACATGAAATGGTGCTGTGGGCTGAGTCCGGCCCATGGGCTGTAGCTTGTGAACTCCTGCATTAAAGTGTACAGTTGGCCAGGTTCTAACAGTAGCAATGTTATCTTTCCAGATCTATGAGTGAAAAAGGCAAGAAGCTGTTGCCCTTGAAGAGGCACAATTGGCCTCGAACCTTGGCAGTCCAGCTGCACGAACATTCTTTGATAGAAAACTAGCATTTTTTGCCCGGCCTGGCCAGGCAGGTATAACTTGTGTGTTGGTGGTTGGGGTGGTTTTGGGGGGTACACACACACACAACACAACCACACATGCAACACAACCACACACACACAACACAACCACACAACAGAGAGAGGGGAGAAGAGAGAGAGGAAAAAGGAGGGGGAGAGAGAGAGAGGAGGCTGCAGGTATGGAGGCTGCGTCCGGGTGAGTAGGGAGGGAAGGGGGAGGAAGAATCATTTATTTCCCCCTTTCCCTGCCTGGGGTAGGGTGGGAAGCAGGGAAGGGGGAGGTGGAAGTTTTCCGTTTACCTCTTTCCGTGCCATGGGGGGGGGGAGAGTTTTGATGGTGTGTGTTTTTTTGTCAACCTACGAAACAGTTGAGGGGAAAATACAAAGGCAGCAGGCAGTGAATCGTGAGGGGAGGTGCTCTCCCTGGCGGATCGCTGGCTGCCGCCTTTGTATTACCCCCATCACTGTTTCATGTCAGCTCTCAAAACAGCGGTGGGGGTAATACAAAGGCTGCAGCCAGCGATCCAGCAGGGAGAGTGCCTCCCCTCACGAATCGCTGCCTGCTGCCTTTGTTTTTTCCCCTCAACTTACCCTAGGGCGGCAAAACGCTGCATCCGCCTCCGGTGTCCTTGCACTCCCGCTGCGTGAGGCTTTTTTTATTTTGCGTGCACCGGCTTTCCCGGCCTCCTCCGCGCTCGCATCCTTCAGCCTGATTGGCTGAGGGGTGACGCAGCGCAGAGGACACTGGGACGTGTAGTTTTTTTGTTTGTGTTTGTGAGGTGTTTGCCCCACTCTGTTTTGGGACCCTTGCGGTGTTGTGAGTTCGGTTTTAAGGTAAGTGTGGGCGGCTCAGTACAGGATGGTTGGGCCGGGTGTGGGCGCTAATGCTGGACACTCACCACCCATCCATCTTCTTATAGGTATAGATCCTGCAGTATCTTCTAAACCCACATGAGTTCTAGAAACAGTTTTTCTCTCCCTCCCTCCCACTTTCCCCCCCTCCTTTTGTCCAATAGGAATCTCAATAAATGTATGCTGTGTCAAGGTTTGTAGAAAATATGCATAGTTAAGGTGGCATAAACCCATGTTCAGAACATATTATGGCACCCTTTTCATATAGGCAAAATGCTACACATTAATACTAATCGTAAATGAGTTTTAAAACTATTGAAAACATATATGATTTTTTAAACATAATGATAACCTATCATGGTGGTTTTATATTATTTTATGTAGAAAACATTTCTGTTAAGAAATAAATAGCACCTACAATCTCTATCCCCAGATGAATCAAGGCAGCCTTTTCATGGCTGTTCCCTAGAGCCAGACTACAGCATTCATTATATGATCAGAATTTTTTCTTGTCCAGATAAATTAATTAGGCATGACAGATGGAAAGGGGTGGTGGTGGAGGAGGAAGCATTTTATGTTAAAGGAATGGTCTTGATAGGCTTTTAAGCACTATTGAAGTCTCAAACCACCAATCAATTTACTTTTGGCAGGTAACCAGATGGTAATAATCTTTTGTATTACTCAGAAGCCAGACATAGATCATGGGAAGATAAAATGGAAATAAAACTACCAATACAATGCACATTGTGTTTAGCTCTAGTAAGAAATATAAGCACAAATTTGCTGGCACTTAAGTGCTGTGAACATACCAGCTCACTGATGTCTGGCCCACTGAGTTTATATAAATAAACTGACACAAGAGGGGCTGTACCACAAAATCTGCCACACTTAAGGTAATTTAGCAGGAGGAATCATTACATTACAGCCAGAGTAGGAAAAGACAGCAGCATCAATAAAGTCACTTGTGATGTGGTAAAAACATTTTGGAGATTTTTTATGATGCATATCAAACTGTCAACTGGAGTATGAGAAGCCTTAAGAGCTGAGGATACATATGACCAATGGACACATCCTGACACATAACTGTACTAAAAATTACACCAATGTTTAGAAGAATGAAAAATGTATTTTTTATTTTTCTTTGACATGTTTTGACAACTGACTTCACATATCATTTCAGGCCTTATGTGTAATGGTGAAGAAAGTTGGTACACAATTCAGATTTATAGAATTGTAACATAACTATTTACAGTAGAACCCCGTATAGCGATTGCCCCATACAGCGAGGAAATCGCATAGCGATGAGGCTTCAAGGGGGGAAAGCCATTCCGCATAGCGATCGTTCCTATGGGAAAATCCATACAACGATTCTCCAATGGGAAAACCGCTTAGTGCCAAACATTGTTGTACGGTTTTTCCCATAGGAAAATCGTTTTATGGCTTTTCCCATAGGAAAGATCGTACAACAACAAAAACCGCATAGCGATCAGCTCCGTGGAATGGATTAAAATCACTATACGGGGTTCTACTGTAATTAGATTCAACCATAATTTGGATTCTTTGGAGAAAGTCATATATAAATGAGAGAGTATACACCATATACCTGGCAAATCCAAATCCTCTGGAACCTATTTTCTGAAAACTGCTGTGAAGCAGTACAGACAATACTATGCTAGTAATAATAAGCTAATACTAGATGAAAGACAGCTCCTACAGTTTTGGCAAATGCTTTTCCCTCTCCTTTCTATAAATAAACTCAGGATAGCTTTCTATAAAAAAGTTCTATCCTTCAGGCAATGTCAGCCCTTACAATTCATTATTAGAAATAGCTACAAGATTTTAGAATGGGGGAAGTTTGTTACGTTTATTTTCCTTTCTGCTCCTTCTACAGCTCGCTGTATTTTTTACATTTATTTGTAGTAGCAGCATATATGGAAATACAAATACTGTAATAGCAACCTGCTGGAACAGTTACTAGAAATGCACACCTCACCACCACCACCTCCTTTCTTTCCTCCTCCATTTCCTTCTCAAATTCATTTTATTTGGCAGCAACAAGGGCAACAACGAAGCCAGACTAACCCAGAAAATTCAAGGTCAGCCCTGCCAAAGTTGGGCACTTCCTGCATCTCCACAACCAAGGTTGGTGGAGATGGAGAAGCAAGTGTTGAGGGTAGAGACTCCTACAACTGAAGGAATTCAATTCCAGCTCAACCAGGCCCTTTTACCGATTCTA
This sequence comes from Bradypodion pumilum, assembly GCA_035047305.1. Classification (NCBI taxonomy): domain Eukaryota; kingdom Metazoa; phylum Chordata; class Lepidosauria; order Squamata; family Chamaeleonidae; genus Bradypodion; species Bradypodion pumilum. Next base: position 100,515,830 of record JAWDJD010000001.1, read on the forward strand.
AATTCCCGCTTCTCTGCAGCATTCTGACTGGCTACTAACAGCCATCCTTCTGATGTTACTCACCACAAAAATGTCCAGATGAGTTTACATACAACTGAGTAAAGGAAAGAGTGGAACACAGAAGAACTCTAAGCTTTCATGTATCCCCTTTCGATGGCCCATGTTTCAGAGGATTTCTTTTGGAAAGCCATAGTAGAAGCATGAACCATGAAAAAGTGCTTTGGTGTTTTTCTGCATTTGTGGTTACAGTCACCTCCTCTTGAAGTAAATAGTTCTGTATCCATATTTCTCAGTCCAATTCTTCCTCATTTTGCCCAACATACAGATAGATCTTTCCTAGGTTACCCTATCATCCATTATCATTTATCTAGCCATTGTTTTCTTCATAGAAGGATTTCCATGGCAAGGTTCAATTCAAAATGAGTGCACTGAACTCAGGAAGAACTTATTTTTAAAAAAATTTATAATGTGATTCAAAGTTATGAACTTGCTACACATATTAGCCAAAGGTATAGTATCTCACACAATGGTTTCATTAATGGGCAAGGAGAAAGTATGCGTAAGGAGCACAACCTCTTTGTTGAATCGTCGTTTCATGTCCCAAGCAAATCCTGAACTGTCAAAATGAAGCCACTTTCTTGGCTTTGTTGTTGGCCAAACTTAAATCCTCATTGGTGCATGTTTCTGGCAGTAATCAGGAGACCAGTAGATGAGCTGGATTCTGAATCTCTCCACATTGTTGTGTTGTTGTCCGCCACTTGAGCATGTTGGTCTTGGATTTAGGGACTCCAACCTTAAGCCTATTAAGGGTCCTCCAAGTGACGTAGGTGAGGTTGAGTTCCTCAGCAATATCCTCCTTTAATGATGTTCCTTGCCCAGTGAGCGCCTTCCTCCATTTTTTAATTTGGTTTTGCTCTTGTGTACCCTCAGGAATCTTCCTGGATCTGAGCCAGTGGGCTTGAGGCTCATATCCATTCAGAGGCTGACAAGATAATTCTCTTGTTTAGTTCTCTTGGTGTCTTTGTTGAATAAGCTAGTCATTTGTATCAGTAATACTGCCCAACTTTCAGTCCACCCTTGAAAATACTCAGTGACTATTACCCGCTCTCCTCCCCCCCCTTAAAAAAAACACAAAACAAGGCTTCTAAGCCAGAACAAAGAGTTTTCAAGTTGACTTGAATTTCAAGTAAGCACCTGTTGACAAGTGTACTTTGCACTTTCCTAGCAGAATCTATCTGCAAGCCACTGGTCATGTGTAGCCACCTTCTATATAGATAAATGTCCTTGTCCTAACAAATGTCCTTGTCCTCCAAGAAAAAGAGGGTGTTCACACAAAGAGATATCATGTCAATAAACACACACATCAAAAACTGCGAGTTTTTTTCACTCTCACACAAGAACCAAAAAAAGTCATCTTTAGCATCAGCAGCCCCTTCAAAAAACATCTTGGCTTTCTGTGCAAAATACAAAGTTTTTGTGCAAAATAAAATAAAACATTTAAAAACCATGATTAATTTTCAAATGAAACCCTCCAATGCACAGGATGGTGGTAGTTGAAAATGCTCACATAACTGTGACTCAGGAGAAATAATAAAACAATTTTTGAATATTTCCGTCTTAGCAAACAAAATAACATTTTTGAACAGATGTAACAAAAAATTCAGAAGCACAGAAATGGACCCTGCCCTGTTAAAGTCGAGAGCCATGACTTACCTTTCAATGTCACCCAGTATTGTTTCCATTTTCTCCGTGTAACTAGCTCAAGCTTCTTCTCTTTTTGTAGGACCACAAGAGGTTTGAAGAAGAGCCACCCAGCTTTACGAACAACCCCTTGCTCTTTCTCATACAGCAGATCTAGTTGTTCCAAAGAGTTGAGTGACTCAGTGCTTGAGTCATCTGTTTCAGTAGAAACGTCTGTGTTCTCAAGGTTGGACCTGCTCAGATCCAGCTCCCGCATAAAATTCTCATAAATGTTCTGTCTGACAACATCACCGCTGATTGCATTGGAAGATTCACTTCTCTGGGGAAAGAGGTGACCAGAGCTGGGTGACCACAGAGAACCAGAGAAATGAAAAGGACCAAAAGTATCTGGAGGAAAAGACTCAATTCCAGTGTCAATGTATTCATTTGAATCCCTACATTTCGGCTCCTGTGAACAGCAGAAAAAAAACATAATCAACTAAGGCAGCTCTCTTCCTGGTAACAGTCCTTCCAGCTTCTCTTGGAGTAGAAATCCATAGTAATATGGCTTGGAAGGATCGGATTCTACAGGTAGGATTCCTATGGGACAGTCTCTCTGTCAAGTAACAAGGTGCTAAGTCATACAGGGCTTTATAAGTAAGAACCAAAATCTTGAAACTGACATTGAACACAACGAGCAACTAATGAAGATGGAAATCAGATTACCATGTTTCCCCGAATATAAGACACTGTCTTATATTTTTAAAAAACTCCAAAATTAGCACAAGGTCTTATTTTCAGGGGATGTCTTATTTTTCCATGAAGAATACCAGTCTCGATCGCGCTTCCCTTGGTTGCGAGTGGGGAAGCGTGATCGAGACTGGCCTCAGCTGTGAGGCAGCCGGTGTGGCCCATAAGAAGGCCTGCCACGTCGGAGTCTCGATCCCGCTCTCACCAGGGGAAACTCCCCTTGGTTGTGAGCGGGGAGGCAATCGAGACTCCAATGCGGCAAGCTTTCTTATGGGCCATGCCGGCCGCCTTACAGCCAGGAGGTAAGGAGGTCTTATTTTTGGATGTGGCCTTATATTTCAAAGGCAGGGGGAAAAGGGGGGGGTGTCCTATTATGGGAGGAGGTCCTATATTCGGGGAAACAGGGTAATTAGGATCAAACTTACAGGTGCCCATAATAAATCTGACCACTGCATTTTGTTTCTGTAGGAGCTTCCATACAAGGAAAGCCCCACGTAAAGAGCATTACAGTCATCGATTTTGGAGTACCAGTGTGTAGACCAGGAGTTCTCAACCTTTTAAAGCCAGGGGCCATGTCACGCTCCCTCAGACAGCTTCAGGAGCTGGGTGGCCATTTTGTCCTTCCTCCACCACATGGCACCTCCTGGTGTGGTGGAGGCGTTGGGGGGCCACATGAAATGATACCACAGGTCGCATTCGGCCCATGGGCCACAGGTTGAGAATCCCTGAATTAAGGTTTTTGACTAACAGAGGTTGGATAGCCACCACACCCTACCTACAGACTTTTGTGATCACTTCCACCACTACAGTTCTATGATTCTGTTAAGCATGACACAACATCCAAGATCAACATGTATCACTGACTGTATATATGCATCTTTTTAAAAATCTCCAGACACTTTTCTAACCCATACTGTTACAACATTTATTTTGCTGTTACAGCAAGTCTCATTATCCGTTAGAACAAAGTTACCCATCTGTACTAGCTGTGATTATATAAAGGAATTTTTATAAGAAGGGCAGGGAACTAAACTATTCAGAGCTGAATGCTTTACATATGATTTTAATTTTAAATCTGGCAGCCTTCATAGCCTAGATCTTCTGCTCATACTTTGGTTTATCCAGAGCTCACTGCAGGACTGAAGTTTCTGCTTGATGGCAAAATATAATAATTACTCTCAATTCGCAATTCAATAATATTTCCAGGTACAGTATCTGAGGATGATTTTACAGCAAAGTTGAAATGGAATTGGAAGGAATACTAATATGATTAATTTAGCATATGTACATGGCTAGAGAAAATCACAAATGAACAATTAGTTAATGCCATTAAATACCAATAACAAAAAAATCTGAGATAGCTGCTTACATCTCATTTAGAAGATATTCGCAGTAGCTTTTTTGTCTCCTACCCTGATGCTCATAAAGCATTAAACAAATGTTTTGCTTTACAGATTTAAAAAAAAAACTCTAAACAATAACCAGCCTCAACTGTGTGCTTCTGGTCTTCTTTGTAGAAGCGCTAAATGCCAGTTTTTTAAAATGATGCTCATCAGAAAGCATGGTTGTGTTTTAGGTAAGACAAATCCCAACCTCCAACAAGTGGCCAGAGAAGCACCCAATTCTCCCAGGAGACCAACTATCATTGGAAAAGGTCATTATTTTTGTGAGAAAGCCACTGCTAGCATATATGCTTTTTCGGAGGTGAAGAATAAATACAGATATGTACCATTTCTTATTCTTCTCAAATTATGACAGTGTAGCATATCAAAAGATGCCACATATTTAAAACAGGCAGACATTGTAGTGTGTGTGTGTGTGTGTGTATGAGAGAGAGAGAGAGGGAGGGAGGGAGGGAGGGAGGGAGGGAGAAAGAGAGATTGTTGAGCCAGCACACTTGAAGGCAAACCTATTGAGTTTCTGCAAATAAAAGTTAATAGGCACAAGCCCTCCAATGTACAAAACACCTTTCTGCTGCCAAAAACCCATCTTTGACTTCAAACTGATTTTAAAAATCAATTATTTGGCAGTAGCCAAAGATAAATGAGCAAGAGGTTTGTTTAGCAATAGGAACCTGTCTTACATTAAGCAGGGCTGTTGGTCTATCTGTCCCTGTATTGTTAACTCTGGCAGGCATTAGGTGTCCCTGAGTTTTAGGCAGGATTATTTCCTAAACTTATTTTGAGATCTCTGGTTTTCTCTGGTGGTCTCCCATTAAAATACTAGCCAGAAATCACACAACAGTTTTGATTAAATGTATTCAAGGTGGTAGATCTCCTGTGCTTTCTTCTTTTTCTGTCATGAATAAAATTTTGCCTCTATCATTTGGGAGAAACAATTTCTTGCCTCTCAGAATAGGCAGATGGAGTAAAATAAGCATGTGACACATCATGAGTAGAATAACACAAGGTAACGACACACAGGGAATAGAAGGAGTGGTGGCTTATCTGAATGGTGTGGGGAAAGATCGCATGGTGTTGGTGGTAGCATGTATTGAGGTTAGGTAAGGATTTGCTGTTAAAGTGTTGCACTCAATATGCCAACAAATTTGGAAAATGCAGCAGTGGCCACAGGATTGGAAAAGGTCAGTTTACATTCCAACAACAAAAAAGGGTAATGCCAAAGAATGTTTAAACTATCGTACAATTGCATCCATCTTACATGCTAGCAAGGTCATGTTCGACATCCTACAAACTAGGCTTCAAAAGTATGGATTGAGAATTTCCAGAAGCACAAACTGGGTTCTTAAGAGGCAGAGGAACTAGAGACCAAATTGCCAACATTCGCTGAATCATAGAGAAAGCAAGAGAGTATCAGAAAAATGTCTACTTCTATTTCACTGACTACACAAAAGCCTTCAATTGTGTGGTTCACAATAAAACACAGCAAGTCTTTTAATATACAGCCTCGTTGGTCTTTTTTCCCTCTTCTAAACCAATCAGTTGTTCCATATCCGGTCCTAACTGTTACTTCTAGACCCGCATACATATTTCTCAGTAGCCAGGTGAGATGGTTTGGTATTCCCATTTCTTTGAGGATTTATTTATTTATACATTCATTCATTCAATCTGTACAGCTTTTTCTTTCAATTCTGTTGCAGAGTAAGGAGGAAACTTGGTTTTGCCTGACTTGCCAGTGACTGGCTAAATTCTCACCTGGCAGGAAATGAAGCGAGATGGTCAAATCCTGTTCTAATTCCAGCTTTCAAAATCTTAATTTTTAAAATTCTGAATTAAATTAAAACTCAGATTTCCTTGAGAGAACTCAGGGGGATGGATTGGATCATACAGAAGCAAGCTGTTCTTTAAGTACAGTACTGTGGACCTCAAGTCACTGTGGTCATGTTTGACTAGGCTCTCTTCATTACACAGAAACCAGCAGGAATCCTAAGCAAATTATTTTTTCATACACAGGGGTAAATGGTATGAGCATAGCATAACATGAAAACATAGCTCTGGACAAAATATTAATCCTTATAAGGAAAACAAAACAAAAACAAAAACATTGATGAAAGTTGAAGCATTATCCCTCAAAGCAAAGCACTTCATATGACAGACTGAGGCCCCCACCCCTCATTCTTACTCAAACTATAAGCACACTTGGGTAGCCTAAGTGGATGCCTAATCTATATAGTACCTGCAGGCCTCCATACCAGATATAATGCAGGCATAGTCAGTAATCACTAGGTTGAGGCCTCTTGTGAATTTACATTGGGTACATAGATGAATTCCTGTTTAGAATCTCCCTAGCTTCTCTCTGTGCATGTGCCCAGAAAGATTGTCCTGTTGTTAAAAAATGGGGCTTCGTTTTGTACATTGAATTAATACAGTACATACCTCTTTGCACAACTGGCATATTTCAGCAACTGTATGTGCACACAGAAAAGATTCCAGACAGCATGTTAAAATATATACTGAACAGACTGCCTCATGTGGCAAATCTATGGGGTTTAATCCACAGAATTTGACAAGAGAAGGACCACACAACCCACTTTCCACCACTCCCTTCCAAACCCAGCAATCAACCCTTCCAGCTGCTTCAAGATTTCCCCATCTCTCTTTCCCAAAAGACAAATCTTTACCTGGTTGGACCTTAACAACAACCAGACCAGAGAGCATATAACCAATAATGAAATTAGTGTAGCGTTAGGCCCTGTGGTCTCAAGGCACTTTTTTAAACCACACCAACCCTTGTTACTCCAAAGAAGACACTTTAGTAAAATATTTTAGAATGTATTAAAAAGAAAAGCAAGTTTAATATTAAATGCCAGCCAAGGTCTTAATTAACAAGATACCTATGCTATTGAGTTCTTATTTCTAAGATGCTATCTAAAGCAGGAACTCATAAATTTCAATTATGTATCATTTATTTAAAAAATTACTTAGCGATACACCAAAATTCAGTGACAGTTATATGGGTCCCAGTTTTTTACTTCAAATGACAACTTCACATGAAAATCTCACATACCTGTAGCTTTCTCTTCTTTCTTGAAAGACTTCCAGTCCAGTCACTGATACGGCGCATTCGACTTTTCAGTGTTTCCTTTTTTGTTGCCTCTTCATTAAGGGTGGTTGATTTCCTGCAAGGGAGTGTGTAGGAAGAATACTGTGGAAACTCTCCATGCTCTACCTTGGAAGGAACATCTATGGCGGAGGTAAACGAAACCCGGTTACTTAAACTGGCATGAGAATTGATGTACTCTACAGAAAGCCCAATATCAGAGGCTTGGCAGCTTCTTAGATTTGAATCCCTACATAAATCACGGAGAGACGAGAGAGATGAACTTTGGTTCAACAGTTTCTTGCAGTCATCCTGGGGAAAGGTGACTTGGATACTTGCATCTGGGATGCTTCTTAACATGCACGATCCATCAAGCTCATTCATATCTCCATTATTGCCCCACGGAGCATCGTACCAAGAAGACTCTGAACTAATGGAGCTCCCTTTACTAGATCTAAGTTTTGAGTCAGCAGCTGAGAGACAATGACTGCTACTGTAGTCTGCACTAGAAGTTTCCTTTGTTTGAAGCACATTCGTCTTTTCAGTCTCCAAAGTAGGTGAATACCGTAAGAGTTGAACAGGCCCACTAGATTCTTCCTTGGAGACTGTGCTGTTGCTGCTACTGTTGTGAAATTCAACCCTCAAACACCCATCCAGCTTTCCTAATGTCTTAATGAGAACTTTTGGGCTCATTCTGTCATCTGATGGTGGGCTCTCTTTCTTCCTGTAGCAATTTAAAAAGTGGCCATTACATTCCCTGGATGCAACATGGTTATTTGGCGCCTCGAAGTCAATGTAGTGATAACCATTCTCAGGCAAAAAAACATCACTACTCCCATGGCTATAATTCCCCGATGCGTGTGTTCGATGTTTGGCATGGCAGCCACTCCTAGAAGTTTTCATTACTGGATCACTGATCCGTGAAGAATACGGCTGTGTACTCTTGAAGTGAGAAAGACAGCTTCTAGCTAAAGATCGGGATTTGTAGTTTGTGCCACTGCTGCTGTGACTCCATTCATGTAAGGCCTTCTCATCTTTAGCATGGATTCCACGAATCCTCAGAGAGCGAGGTTGCTGCTTGGCCCCAGGTGCAGGACTTGTATGACCTTTGGTTCCCTGAAGGCTGTACTGGCTTTCTGAGTTCCCCATTTTTCACTAAATTAAGAGAAAACAAATAGATATGTTATTGAAGCAATCCCTAGAAGGAACAATTTTAGAAATACAGGTGTGAAACTTCTTAAAATGTTTGCTGTTAAGAAAATAAAATAAGTTGGAATCTTTTTCTGTTGACATAATGTGTATTTAACTGGGATAATGCACATAGAAAATACTCTGAACATCACCTTTTATACATTGCATGTGGGGGTTGGGGCATGTGAAAAGAAAGTTGACTACTGGTAGATATCAGTGTATTGCAGTAGATTGATAAAATTTTCTGTTTCCTAGAAGCAACAGATGTCAAAAATTCACAGTGTGTGTGATTGAAAGCAAAGTGAACAATTCCCCTGCTCTTCTGCAAAGATGCAGGGGATGTGAAACAATAATAATAATTTGCCTGTGCTAGACCATTGGTGATACAGTACATTGAAAAAACATGAATTAAATGCTGCCTTCATGTGACGTGTCAATCAAAACCACGGCTGCAAGCAATTTCTCAATCAGCAGTACACCAGAAACAAAGAATTTTTAAATTTAAGTAATTCAGCACATTAGTGAACGGCTATCACTGGGGTTCTCAACCCCAGGTCATGCTTCTTCATACAGTTGGCAGGGCAGACTGGTGCTCCAACCGCCGGAGCCGGAATCGGCCACAGACTTATTTACAACAGCCATAAACTAGTCTGCAGCAGTCGTAAACACATTTACAACAACTGTAAATGAATCTGTGGCCGATTCTGCCGGCAGTAGCTGGAGTAAGGACACAAGCCAGATTATATGGTGCCGCAGGCCAGATCTGGCCCATGGTCCATAGGTTGAGAACCCCTGGAATAGCACTAGCAGAAAAAAATAATTTCACTTCCCCAGATCCACAGAGGAGAAAGGGAAGTATTCAGTTTATTGATCTCCTAAACTGTTTATTAAGGCACCTCACACTTCCAGAAATAGGGTCACTTGTGATCAGTATGCCATTAGAATGCAAAGATCACATCAAATGGCATTTAACTCATCCCCAAAACTTCAAAGGACCCTATTTAGATCATAACAGCCTGCACCTAAACAGCCAATGTGGTTAAATATTAGATTTGTTCTTAATGTTCTTAGAACAATTCAGCCACCTGCCCAACACTTGTTGGCCTTGTATTCAGTTTCTGAATGTTCCCAGTCAGAAAGTTAGTGATGGAAACCATCATATTATGCCAGCCAGTGGTGGGATTCAGCAGGTTCTTTCGCCCCAGTTCACCAGAACCAGTAGCTGAAATTCTGTCTAGTCCCGCCCATTCAAGTTTTGAAATAACGTAGGGCTTTCCCCTGGCCATGCCCACCATACCACGCCCACAGAGTAGGTAGTAAAAAAAATTGGATCCCACTACTGATGCCAGCTCATCAAATACCCTATATACATTGACTTCTATTTTCTCTGCAACCTCATTATAATCTTTGAGACAGCAAAAGTAAGAAAGGTTCATTATGACTTTCCACATTGCCCAATCATTACCTAAGCTCAGCTACTGAACTTTTAATATCTTAATTTATATATGAATCAACTTTTATACTATAGTATCAAATGTTTAAAACATACAGTCAACAGTTTCAAAATAAAAATGTAAGCATCAGGCAAAGCTGAAGGGTCACTCAAATGTGAATAGAAATAGCAGTCTGTGTTATCAACATTATCACCAAGCCACGTGTCCAAATTTCCCAGAAATCAGATAGAATTTTCTTTGAATTCCTATAATATACATACAGTACACATATATGGATTATGTTTCAACAAAGTAAATACATATATATTTATATTTTACTTTAGACATTCACATGCCATGGAATGGATCAGGCAAGTCACAGATTTTATGTCCATGCACAAACTGCACCTCAAGGTTCAGATTCTGCATTTTCAGTGAATTGCTGTTGCAATTTCAAATGAACCCAGTCTGATTTGCACAAACAGTTTGCCCCATAAAACATTAATGCAAACAAATGATGTGCAGAAGTGTCCAACCCAGTCCAGGGCATGCAGATCAGGGCCAATTCAGCCTGGGTCACTTCATATGACTCTCGCAAATGATCATATGATCCTCGCAAATGAGGAAAAGCAAATGGCAAGGTCAAATCAAAGACTGAATGGGGCAGGCAAGGTGGGAGGTACCAGGGGCAGACAGCAGAACCGAGTTCTTTGTTTTATTCTTACATTCACCCCTTGTTTTCTCTATTTACAGGAAAATCCTAATCAGTTTCCTTGAAGGAAGAGAGTGAGAGCTCTGATGAATAAATGAATTCATCAAGAAAGTCAATGAAGGTTCATTTCCAAGGTGAGATACTCTCCACCTGAGTTTTTCTTTCCCACAACTACCAATGCTGCATGTACACTAGATTTAACACAAAGGATTCATGAGGCTGTTGTTCCACTCCATGGATGACCAGCAGCTCTTTAGTCCATCCCATAGATCACCCAAAAATGTAGAAATACCCTTAATTTAGTCTACATTTATCAGAAGAGATGAACCTATGCTCAACCTATTGCAAACCAAAGGTTTAACACAGTGGGTGAGGTGGAAAATAATCTTGCTCAAAGAGGTAGGTTGCTCTTCATACTCTCTACCATCACTGTTGCTCTGATTATACTGAAAATGGTCAGAAACAAAAGAGGTGTAGGATGTAACATGACGCCCTGAATGTCCCATGTTTTCCCTTCAAACCACAGTTTGCTGGCTACATTCCTGTACTAAAGCAGAGTACTTATAATTCAAAATTCCTCCAGTTTCATATAACATATTTTTTTACAAATAAATTATACAGCTAACTCTTATTACAGTTTGGTTTCTGTGGGTCTTTTTTGATGTTGATTCATAATCCTATCTGAATTCCAGCCCTGACCCAAAGGCAAAAGGCCACTGGATAATTTACTGATCCAACCAGCTGGCAACTTTTCTATTTGTATTTTTAAGGTAATCTGCCCACAGAGCAACAAGCACAGCACTAGACTTTGCACACACAGAAAGAAAAAGGAGGGAGGGTAAGGGGGGCAGCAACTGAAAAACCAGATACAAGCTCACTCAAAAAGCATACAAAAAGTTGTCTTTTGAAAAGACTGAATCCATTTCAGTGGAATAAATAAAAAATAAAATTTCAAAAATGCTGCAGCAAGTTTGCTTTTTAATCAAATGCAGGCGAATTTCTTACTAGCACTTTGAATTATCAAAGATATACTTACTGTATGTTGAATTTACATTTGATTTGCAGAGCCCAAAGTCCTACAAAGTATTTATACAACAGTGTTTCCCAATCTTTGGGGTTTTTTTTACTTCAATTCCCAGAAGCCTAAGTCAATTCCTCAAAGCACTGATCAGCCAAAGTACTTACTTAGGCTTCTGGGAATTGAAGTCAACCAGTGTTACGCAGAACATAGTTTGGGAAACGCTGTTATATAATTTCTACTCTGCAAGTGAATTAAAAGTACAAAATCTATATTTTCAATGAAACAAATATTATTTTACTGTATATATAGTTGTTGAACATTTTCAAAAATCTCATTATTTAACAAACCCATTCTTGCTAGCAGGTTATTTGCTACAGACATATGACATTACAGATCACAACAATCCTGTCCCATAATATCAGTTACAGAAGGAAAGTCATCATAGCAGATTAGTAAACAAGTGACAATTATTGTTACTCCATGTAGCTTCTATGCATGCAAAATCACAATCATTTTCACTAAGGCATTTTGTTTTATGCTTTTGAAACAATGCTGCAGTGCAGTCCATTGTGACCCACCTTCTTGCGTTATTAGAAGAACTGTGTAAACCACGGGTTCCCAACCTAAGGCCCATGGGCCGGATCCAGCCAACAGCACCATTTCATGTGCCCCCCCCCACCTCTCCAAAGGCATTCGAGAAACAAAATGGCCACCCCTTTGAAGCTGTTTGGGACAATATGGCCACCCACATCATGCAGGCAGGGCAAAATGGCCATCCGGCCCTCAAAGCTGACTGAGAGCTTGAAATGGTTGGGAACACCTAAGGTAAACAATTACGACTATCATTTCTTGTAAGCACCAATTTCTTCAGCATACAAATGTCTCCAACATAAAACACATCTTAGTATAACAAGTACAAGATGTAAACAAAAACAATGCTGACTTCTGGGGGAAAACATTCCATATAGTTTTCTGATATTTAGTAAATGTAAATCACCTGAGATCTATTATCAGTGCAACACAGGAAAGTCACTAATCCGGTCATTTATATTCAGAATTTATGTTATAGGAGCATAAACTATGCTCACAAACTTATTTCTTTTCATGAAATGACATGAAATCCAATTTGTCTAAAGAATCAGCAAAGACTATGACTGTGCACTCACTGTATAATCCATCAATTCTTTAGACGTGAACCACTGATACAACTTACATTATGCACTGATGATACAAAGAGATTGATTAATGATTAAATCTAGCAGAAGCAGAGAGGCTAAAAGAGCTGATATATAGGACATGGCAGTCTACAACCGCATAAGAAAAATGGTCTGAATGATTTCATAGTCACATAAGGCAACTTGCTAACAGCAGAGACTAAATGCTTACCAACACTTCAAACAGTCTGGCTTACTCTTGATAATCAGCACTGCAGGACTTACATCTCATTTTATTCGCTAACTAGGATTTTCTCACTCCAAGAATATACTGTGGCTACATGTGAGCATATGCAGGGATATAGGTATATGCAGTGGTGAGATTCATTTTTTTTAATTACCTACTCTGTGGGTGTGGTATGGTGGGCATAGCCAGGGGGAAAGCCCTGCATTGCACCTGAATTAGGACTACTTTATTTCAAAACTTGGATGGGCGGGGCCAGCCAGAATTTCTGCTACCAGTTCTGTCGAACTGGGGCGAACCAGCTGAATCCCACTACTGGGTACATATCAGCAGGAATTTAAGAAGCTGCATTATTCTAACTCCACATAGTTTGTGTCCTTTCTTTAATGAGGTGTGGCCCTTTGGCTCACATGCTCTTTCCACCCCCACCCCATACATGTCAAGTTTTGGTTTTGAAAATAAGGAAAACACTGTGGAAGGGGCTACCTCTGTGGGCATGTCCAAATCTGTGGGCGTGGCCAAATCTGGCCATGTGACTTGCTGGGCTCTAGTCATGCCTACCACTGCTACATGGCCATGAAAACGTCTGCAAACACAGACAGCACTGGCTCTTTGGCTGTAAATGGAGATTAGCAATGCACCCTAGAGTCGGATATGACTGGCTTTTGAGCAAGGGAGACCTTTACTAACCACTTGCATAAACAGGGCCAAACTTCATAGCAAGTTTGAATACTAATCAGGGATTTGCTATTACAATTAATACCTCATACAAAGTCCGCTTCATACAACATCGGATTCATACAACATCGCCTAATTCCTTGAAAAAAGTTGCCTCATACAAAGTCGCTGCACGTTGTATGAGGCATTGGGGTTTTCCCAGGTTGCATTGTGCGTGGGAAGTATAAAAGGCAGGACACATGTGTGCATTGCTCTTGTGGGTTTTGCATGAGGCGAAGAGTGTTTAGGAGTGGTTTTGAGCACAATTTTGGATTTGTTTGAATTTTTTCGTCAGAATTTTTAGAAGCATTCCTGGGATTTTTACAGCATTCTTCAGGTTCTTGGAAAATCAGGGTTGTTTGACACGTTTTTGTAATGTTTTTAGCCTTTAGACAATGATTTCCTAAAGTTCTGTCAGTTTCCTGTCTGTTTCCTTGACTTTGCCCTGAAGTCTGTGCTGTTACAGTACAATGTATCTCTATGGAAATGACGTTGTATGAGGCATCGCGGCAAGGATTTTGCATGCCTCATACAAAGTCCAAATCCGTATAAAGTCCAAACTTATGAAACAAAGTTTGGACGTTGTATGAGGTATCACTGTATTAGGTAAAGGTAAAGCTTGACCTTGCTTGAAAGCCAGTAATATTCAACGCTAGGATTCAGTGCTCATCTCTGTTTCAAAGCCGAAGAGCCAGTGCTGTTTTCTGTGGTCATGTGGCAGTGCACGGAACACTGTTTACCTTCCCACCAAAGTGGTTCCTATTTATCTACTAGCAATTTCTTGCTTTCGAACTACTAAGCTGGCAGGAACTGGGACAGAGATGGTCAGTTTTTAGCTTGCGTGCCCTCAGACACCAATAGATATTCATTTTGTCGTTTATTTTATTTTGTTGTTTGTTTTTATTTTGCTGTTGTTGTTCATTTATCTGTACATCAGCCAGAGTGGGAACTATCCCAGAGGGGTGGTATAAAAATGTGATAAACAAACTTTCGGATATTCGTAACAGAGTCCTACTGGAGGAGGTGGGGTAGGGGTCATAGCAAATTCCAGATCTTCGCTTTTAGGATTTCTCCACAATGTTGCCTTCGGGAGGACAAAACAAACAAACAACACCCCACCAAAAGTCCCACCCCTTTTGCAAGGAATTTCAAGTCTAACAGGGGGAGAGAAAAACTACATTTCCCAAGATCCCTTGCCTGTTTTCCTGCTATCTATTGGTGCAGAAGTCCGAAGCAAGAGCCTAAGGCAGGGAAAGGCCTGCCTCCTCCAAAGAGATTGGCTTTCCCCCAGGGGGGTGGACCCTTTTTGCCTTTTTGGGGGGTCCCTGACCCCACCTCCTGGCAATTAATATAAAGTAAGCCGCTTTGGAGAAAGCTGTGAGCCTGGGTTTGTGAGAAGGGCAGCCGAGGGGAGGAAGGTCACCCGCTTGTTGCCTTCGGACCTTCAAATCTAGAACTCTTGCCAGGCCAATCATTCTCTCTCAGCCTACCCTACTCATAGTAAAGGTAAAGGCTTCCCTTGCTCGAAAGCCAGTCATATCCAACTCTAGGATTCAGTGCTCATCTCTCTTTCAACGCCCCTGGGTTTTTAAAAAAATATGGGAGATCATTTTTAAAAATACGTGACGGCGGAAAGAGGGCTAAATTACGGGAGCTATGCACCACCCCTACCCTTCCTTCCATATACATTTAAAGAGGACATCAGAAATTTTCATTTTTATCTGCAGGATGGAAATGAGCTCCCGTCTTCATCCCAGCTCCTGCCAACCTAGCAGTTCGAAAGCAAGAAATTGCAAGTAGATAAATAGGGACCACTTCGGTGGGAAGGTAAACAGCGTTCCATGCGCTCCGATGTCTAGTCATGCCTGCCACATGACCACGGAAACGTCTGCAGAAGCATACAGCGCTGGCTCTTCGGCTTAGAAACAGAGATGAGCACTGCACCCTAGAGTCGGATACGACTGGCTTTCGAGCAAGGGAAACCTTTACCTTTTTATCTGGAATTAACCATCCAAATCCTAAACTATGGTTATGTTCACTGTATAAGCTAAATAAAGCCAATTCCATAAAGATCGCTGACATTTGCTTAAAAAAAAAAACAGAATTAAGGCAACAATTTGATTTCAGATAATATATTAAACTGTGGTTAAAATGACAGAGAAGCAACAGCCAGAAGATGTTTAAATGTGGTTGCTTGTGTCTTGGTGTTTTTAATTTTTTAGTGTGGTTTTTAAGTATTATTTTAATATATTTGTTTACAGTAATTCCCTTTTAATATTGTAATAACTGTTTGTAGCCTTTATACTATCTTTTTAAATAACGCAAGCCGTCTTGGGTCCTTTATAGGAGAAAGTTCGGTTTCACTTACCAGTGATAACTTTCGTTCTTCGAGTATATAGTTTGTGAATACACACTCATGGGTTATGCGCCTGCGCAGAACAGCCGATCGGAGGCTTGAAAAGCTATTGGTCAAAAGTTTTGGCGGTAAGACCGCCCACCGTACCGCCCACCCTGAGGCGCCCGCGCGCCATTTTACCCCAGTTCCATACTTAAGCCAAGCACAGGATAAACCAACTGATCTCATCCGTGCAGCTCAAGAGGGGAGGCAGGGTGGGTAGTGTGTATTCACAAACTATATACTCGAAGAACGAAAGTTATCACTGGTAAGTGAAACCGAACTTTCTCCTTCGTATAGTTTGTGAATCCACACTCATGGGAGATTAGCAAGCTCACACTTACTTGGTCGGTGGGCAGTCGGATGAGATGATCCCACGATGAGCTGAAGAACCCGTAGGTGGACCCGTCAGGGGCGTTGAGTCCGGAGCCCTCTGGTGAGGACGACACGGCCAAGCCTGGCGTCCGCAGTGGCTCTGGTGTCCACCCTGTAGTGCTGGACAAATGTGGAAGGTCTGGACCAGGTGGCAGCCTTACATATGTCCTCAAGCGGTGTGCCCTCCAGAAAGGCAGTGGATGTGGCAACCGCCCTGGTGGAATGCGCCCTGACATGCGGTGGAGGTGGCAGTGAAGCTGACTCGTAGGCCAGGTAGATGGTAGAGGTGATCCATTTGGAGAACCTTTGAGCAGAGATGGGTTCACCCTTGGACTTTCCCCCATAAGCCACAAAGAGGCGTTGTGACTTCCTGAACTCTCTAGTCCTGCTGGTGTAAAACAATAAAGCTCGTTTCACATCCAGCGTGTGCCAAGTCCTTTCTTGGGCGTTAGTGGGGTTCTGGAAGAAGGTTGGCAAGGAGATAGTTTGTGCCATGTGAAACTTGGAGACCACCTTGGGTAGAAAGGTGATGTCCGCTTGGAGGACGACGCGGTCGTTGAAGAACTGGAGAAAGGGTGCGTCTGCTCGCAGGGCAACCAGCTCACCAGCTCGTCGTGCAGACGTGATGGCCACCAGGAATGCTGTCTTCCATGTGAGGAGACGAACATCGGCGGTAGCCAAGGGCTCGAAGGGGGTCCTGGTGAGCGCGTTGAGAACGGTGGACAGTGACCATTGAGCCGTCGGTGTCCGGGCCGGCGGAAAAGCGTTCTTTAGTCCCTTGAGGAAGCGCTTTACCGTTTGGTCGCGGAAGGCCCCGGAAGCGGGCGAGCCAGCAGGAGAGTGCGCTACCACTGCTGCGAGATGCACTCGGATGGAGGTGATGCTGAGGCCAGACTCCGCCAGCTGGAGGAGGTAGGTTAAAATGTCCTGCAGTCCCACCTGGGTGGGGGGCGTTTGCCGGGCGGCCAGGAAAGCACAAAAACGCCTGTATTTGGAAGCGTAGGACTTCCTTGTGGAAGGGCGCCGCGCTAGTTCAAGGATCCTGGCCAGTCTGGGGTTATCCTCCACGCGGTGAGGTGGAGGCTGGGCAGGTCCGAATGGTGCAGCTGGCCCTGCTCCATTTGGAGGAGTGTCGGTGATTCCGGCAGTGTGCGATACTGTGACGACATGCGCAACAGTAGCGGAAACCAGGGTTGGCGCGGCCACGCCGGTGCCACCAGAATTGCATTGGCTCTGTGTTGGTGCATCCTGGTGAGTACCTTCTGGACCAGAGGAAACGGAGGAAAGGCATAGAGATAGTCCTGATCCCACCGTTTCATGAAGGCATCGCCCTCGGAGTTCGGTCCGATGCCTGCTCTGGAGCAGTACCTGCTGAGTTTCTTGTTGGACTCCGATGCAAAGAGGTCGATGCTCGGCGTCCCCCAGACCTGGCACAGGGACTGGAACACTCCGTCGTCCAGCTCCCATTCGTGGGTCGTCGAGGTGAGACGGCTCAGGTGGTCTGCCAAGACATTCAGTGTGCCCTGAATGTGCACTCCAATTGGGAAAATGTGCCTCTCCAGGCACCATTCCCACAACTGCACTGCAAGGTACAAGAGGGTGGTGGACCGTGTTCCTCCCTGCTTGTTGAGGTACGCCACCGCCGTGGTATTGTCCGAGGCCACTTGAACCGCCTTGCCGGTGAGCAGAGTCTCGAAGGAGCGCAGGGCCTTCCAAATGGCCAGCAGCTCCAAGTAATTTATGTGGTGCACCGTTTCGTGCGGTGCCCAGGCGTCGTTGACCGTGAGAGTCCCGCAAGCAGCGCCCCAGCCGAGGTTGCTCGCGTCGGTCAGTATCTGCAGTGAAGGTTGCGGGGGGTAGAAACTCTTCCCCGTGGCCACGTTGAGTGGTGTGGACCACCACAGCAGTTGGTCCCTCAGTTCTGGAGATGGGGTCAACCGTTTGCATTGGCTCTCCCGAAGTGCGTCGAACTCGTGAAGGAGCCACGATTGCAGGGACCTGAATTTCAATTTGGCATGGGGGATCACTGCCGTCGTTGAGGCCATCAGGCCTAGAAGTCTCTGAGCCTTCTTCGCCCGGATGCACGGTTTCGTGCGCAGTTCGCTCACCCCCTGCGCAATGTCCCGTAAGCGTTTCTGGGGGGCGTAGGCTCTCGTAATGAGCGAGTCGAGTACCGCTCCAATGTACTCGACGCGCTGGGAGGGAGTCAACTTCGACTTGGTGAAGTTGATCCTGAGGCCGAGACTCTCCATGAGGTGAACCGTGTATTGTGTGTCCCGAACGGCCGACGATTTGGTGGGGGAGACGATCAACCAATCGTCGATGTATGGGAAGACCCTGATGCCCCGTTGGCGGAGGAATGCAGCCACCGGAGCCATGCATTTGGTGAAGACCCGCGGTGCCGTGGCCAGACCGAACGGTAGGCATCGGTACTGGTACACGGAATGGTCGATACGGAAGCGGAGAAACCGTCTGTGTTCCTCGAGGATGGAGACGTGGAAGTAGGCATCCTTGAGGTCTATGACTGTGAACCAGTCCCCTTTGTTGATGAGGGGGAGGACGGTCTGTAGGGTCACCATCCGGAACTTCCTGGTGTGGATGCATTTGTTCAGGCGGCGTAGGTCCAGGATAGGGCGAAGGCCTCCGTCCTTCTTCTGGACCACGAAGTACCTCGAGTAGAAGCCGTTGTCCCAGTCGGACGGTGCTACCCGCTCGATGGCTCCCTTGGAGAGAAGGGTTGCTATTTCTTCCTCCAAATGGGGGGACGAGGTGGTGAGACGATGTCTTCCTACTCGAGGCACCCGCACGAACTCGATGGCGTAGCCAGAGGACAAGATCTTTAAGACCCACTGGTCGTCCGTGATGCCCGACCATGCCTGGAGGAAGTTCCGGAGGGGGAGGTACGGGATGTGGAGCGAGAGAGACTCGGCCGTCGCAGCTTCAAACGCGGGGCTTGGGCCTCGCGGTCGAACGCTTGTCCTGTCCGTAGGGCCGGTAGCGGGGTTTGTGTTGTCGCCGCTGTTTATAGGAGCTGGATCTAGGCTGCTCCGCCGGTCCCTGCTGCTGTGGGTTGCCCTGGAACCGCCGTGTGAAGGGCTGGAACCTCGGCCTGGTGGAAGTTGCCGGCGTGGTGAGCCCCAGGAACTTCGCCGTGGAACTGGTCTGGCGCATCTCATTCAGGACCTTATCGGTGTCCTGACCGAAGAGGCCCTGCCCGTCGAAGGGAAACTCCTCGATGAGCTTTTTCATAGCGTCATCGAGGGAGGTGTCCCTGAGCCAAGCATGGCGACGGAGGTAGATTGCGGAGGCCATGTCTTTTGCCGCATAATCGTTGATATGCCGGGCAGTGCGCATCAACTGCTCGGCGACGAAGTCCCCCTCGGCGGCCAGCGCGTCAATCCTCTTCTGGGCATCTGCGGGCAGTTTAGCCGTCTCAACCTTCACCTGCTCCCAGAGGTGAGATTGGTACAGGCCCATGGCGGCCGAATAGTTTGCGGCCCGAAAGAATAGGGAACCGGTGGCGTAAAACTTACGCCCCACCGCGTCCAATTTCTTTCCCTCCGGCGTCGACGGGACCGGGAATCCGCTGGTGGCCGTCCTATGCTGGAAGGCCTTGACCACCAGGGAATTCGGCAGGGGGTGCGCCTGCAAGAACTCGACGTTCTCGTCCAGGACCCGGTACATGCTGTCGAGCCTGGACGAAACGGAGTGTGCCGCCAAAGGTTTCTTCCACGTCGCCCTCGCCGTGGTCATCATGGAGGGGAGCATGGTTATGTGGACCGGTCGCACGGCACGCCTGTCGAGCTTCGCGGTCATCTGATCCTCACCCTCCAACGGCGGCTGGTCGACCTTCAGGTTGAGGGCGGTGCCGAGCCTCGTGAGCATGGCGGTCAGTGAGCGCTGGTCCTCACCACGCGGTGGGTCCACCGAGCCGATGGCTTGTTCCGGCGTGCGCTCGGCGTCGACGTCTCCCTCGTCCTCCTCCGACGACGAGCTGGACTCATCGGAGGACGAGGGAGGCAGTCTTTCGTCCACGTCCGGACCGCGCCAGTACGGCCTGGGCGGGCCGGCGGGATGGGCGTCCACCGCATCAACGTCCGGACCACACCATGACGGGTTGGGTGGGCCGGCGGAGCGGGTACTCGACCCACGGGAGGTCGGTGGGGCCGCGGCAGAGCCGGGATGCCCGGGGCTTGCGGTGGTCGGAACCGGAGCCGCAGAGGCCGCAGGCGTGGAGGTCTGGAACCTGGTCGCAAACGACGCCATGACCTGAAACATCTCTCGGACGAGGGCCATCTGAGACGCGTCCGAGTCCGCTGGCGGTGGAGCTCCGGTGGCCGGCGGGATGGTGGCCCACGAAACGGTGGGAGCCGAAACGGTGGCCGGCGTCGGTGTCGGCGAAACGGTCGTCGAAACGGTGACGACCGCCTCGTCCGTCGGTGTTCTGGGCCGTGGAGAGACGGAGGCCTGCCTCGGCGAGGAGTTTCTGCCCCGAGGAGGAGAGGAGAGCACCTGAGGTGGGCGAGCTGGAGCCCCAGCCCTGCGTCCTTTCTCAGGTGACCCGGAAGACGACCGTCCTCCCCAGATGGAGGATCCCGGAGAAGGACATCGGGCAGTCGAGAACGGCGGAGAAGGCCCGGGAGAGGCGGGTGTGCGCGGAGTGGGGGGAAGCGACCGTCTCTTCTCCGACCCACGCTTGCGCTTCTTCTCACCGTTCTTGTCCTTCTTCTTCTTCTTCCTCATCGGAAGCACGGAGGAAGAGGCCGGCGGTGGTTGAGCGGCAGCGGGGGCCGTGGAGGCGGACGCGGCGGGAGCCAGAGCGAGCTCCATCAGGTGAGCCTTGAGGCGATTGCTTCGGTTCTGCACCGCGAGGCGCGTAAACTTTTTGCAATGCGGGCAAGACTGGCTCTGATGCGACTCTCCCAAACAAAAGAGGCACAGGCTGTGTCCGTCGGAAGCCGGAAACTTCTTAAGGCAAGCCGTGCACTGTTTAAACGCTGCAGCCATCAACCGCGGAAAAAATTCTTCCAGTGGAAGTTTCTGGAGACGAGTACCCCGAAGGGCCGACCAGCCGCCACCCCCTTGAGGGGGGAGACGGTGATCGATGCGAAAAATTGGCTACTGAATCCACTCAAGAGAAGAGACAGAGCCGGGGTGGCGATCCTGCCCGGAGGACAAGATCACCGAGAAAAATTGAGATTTGCCAAAAAGACTTTCCCTCAGAAGGGCGAAAAAATTGAGGAAGCTCTCAACGATCGTCCTGCTGCTACGGCGGAAAGAAGAGAACTGGGGTAAAATGGCGCGCGGGCGCCTCAGGGTGGGCGGTACGGTGGGCGGTCTTACCGCCAAAACTTTTGACCAATAGCTTTTCAAGCCTCCGATCGGCTGTTCTGCGCAGGCGCATAACCCATGAGTGTGGATTCACAAACTATACGAAGGAGAAAGTTGGGTAACAATATTTTAAAAATAAATAAATGAACAAGATCAGCCTTCTTTTAGTTTGTTTGTTTTCTTTTCCCTCGTTGTTTTCATCTTCTTTTGATACCTTAAGTACAGGTGAAACTTGGAAAATTAGAATATCGTTCAAATGTCCATTCATGTCACTTAAAAGGTGAAACAAATACTGTATATGAGATAGACTCACTACATGCAAAGCAAGAGATGTCATGCCTTAATTCATTATAATTGTGATTATCATGACGTACAGCATACATGAGATTATGTGAAGACTATGGGGTACATGAGATTGGGGGGTTGGGGTTTTCATAAAGTGTAAGCCATAAGCATCAATATTATAACAAAGTAAGGCTTGAACTATCTCACTTTGCATGTAATGAGTCTATCTCATATATTTGTTTCACCTTTTAAGTTGCATTACTGGACTGAATGAACATTTGCACAATATTCTAATTTTCCAAGTTTCATCTGTATTTCTATCCTCTATATTAAGTCCATGTAAATAACTGTTGCTCTCTTATTCAGCCATAATTCAATGGTTAAGGTGTCGACATTCTGCTCACAATCTGAGTTCAATCCTGATGGGATCAAGATTGACTCAGCCTTCCATTCTTCCATCACTGGTAAAATGAGAACCCAGCTTGTCAGGGACGAACTGTAGTTTTACTTTGTAGATCATCCCAGAAGTGCTTTAGCACTATGTACAGTATATAAGCAGCTGCATTTGTGCATGTGTATTATTATGTTGGGTAACAAAAGTTTTCATAACTATCATATAATTTGACTTCATTAAATCAAAGAGAGATAACATCTAGTGACTTTGTCATCATACAAATTAGTCATGTTTAGAAGAAATAATGGCCAGGAATTCTGTCACCAGATCTAGAGATGCTTTCTAGACTGCTCAAAGAAGGCTGAATTTTACCAACAACTAGAATATTAAGATCCATACCGAAGCAATAAAGAAACAGATAAAGGAAAGATTAGAAATAAGATGGTGAGAAGATATATTTTACAACACAAATAAAAGAACAGAATCTGAGTTCAAGTTTCCTAAAAGCCAGAGAATTCTGTTGATGAAGCTGCTGCCCTCCATGAAGATGAATTCAAGTGGGATTTAATCAACTTGGGGACCATCACCCTTCCCTATGGACTTTAGCATCCAAGGCCATTAGTCCTCAAGGTTGTCAGGTTAGTTAACTGCTGCCTGGCACTCAGCGTTGAGTTGCTGGCAGTATGGTCTACTCTATTACCATTGCAAGATAACCTGGCCTGACTAACATCATGACACTGATAGCACTGCTCTGGTAGAAAAAATAAAGATATCAACTTAGAATTCCCTTTTTATCTGAATTACGGTATTTCAATTCACAACTTTTCTTTCTTTAACCTCTTATGTTTAGTAGCTCATATGCACAAAATATTAGGACTTTTGCATTAGCTGGATACTCACAGAAAATTAAAATACTGTACCTGTATTTGATTTCACAACTTCTCATTGTGTAAGCCACATTTCCTTTTAAAGTTATACATTTGTAACAACAAAATGCAAAAAGGACTAAATCACAACTATTACATTAATGTGCTTTCTGCCAAACCATACGGAATTTGGGTTTTTTTGTTTTTGTCTTTTGTATCACGCAACCAGAGTTGTGCATAATAATCAGTTTACAGCTCAAATACAGAAGATTTTCTGGAAGAATTTATTACATTTTTGAAAACCAGACATTTTAAATCACATGTTCTTGAAAACCAAAAGCAAAGTACAGTACTGTTTTATTTCTATATATTTAGCCACATTCCTATGTAAAATATATATGCCAACCTAACTCCACCACAGAATCACTGTCAATTTTTTTTAAAAAAATGTACAAGGATACAGAAAAGCAGAAATCACCATGAACATTATTTAACTGTAGTTAAGTATTTAACCTTAAGTATTTATTTATTTATTCTATTTGAAGCTGGATCTAGGTATTCAGTCTCAGTCCTACTTCATTTGACAGCTATTGTAACAGACTTTCAGCAAATTCAAAGCCAACGCATTTACAATTCCTTGTCTTAAAATTATCTTAACAGAAAGAGTAAACAGTCTAAAGGCACATGATACAAATATAGTACAGTGGAACCTGATACAACAATCGCCCCATATAGCAATGAAATCGCATAACAATTAGGTTTTGTGGGGAAATGGCGTCTTGCATAACAATTTTCCCTATGGAAAAAAGCGTACAAAATTTTTTCAATGGGAAAAATCACTTAGCAAAAAAAATCATTGTACGATGCATCCCATAGGGAAAATTGCTATACGATGCAATTGTTTCGTACAACAAGCCCATGGAACGGATTAAAATCATTGTATGAGGTACCACTGTATATAAAAGTTGTTCTTGATCTTTCTTGTGTACATATTTGCCTTAAAGATTATATTTGGACTGTAATATTAAAAACAAAATCACTACCTTATCTTCCACATTAATCAACCAACAGCAATGACATTCTGATTCTATAGTCTCAATTGAAAACATGATCTGATACCATCACTGGTCTACACACTAATTTAAAATAGACTGAATTCCTGCTATCTCTCCTGGAAATAATCTACTGGAGAAAGAGTGCAACACAATTACTTAGATGATATGCAGCTGTTACTACACCTCTCTTCTGTTACCCTCCCGGATTGGGGCACAGGCAATGAGATTAAGGAAATGACACATGAATGCACAGTGCTTAGTGGTCAGTTCATGACTGCCACCTTAGGACTTTTTAAGTACAGTGATACCTCATACAACGTCCAAACTTGGTTCCACAAGTTTGGACTTTATATGGATTTGGACTTTGTATGAGGCATGCAAAATCCTAGCCGCGATGCCTCATACAACGTCCAAATCCTTGCTGCGATGCCTCGTACAACGTCGTTTCCATAGAGATACATTGTACTGTAACAGCACAGACTTCAGGGCAAAGTCAAGGAAACAGACAGATAGAAATAACCAGGGAGGAGGTCCTTGCATGTCTTGTTGAGCTAAACACTAGCAAATCACCAGGACCAGATGGCATCCATCCACGAGTTCTCAGGGAACTTAAAGATGAAATTGCTGATCTCCTAGCCAAAATATATAATCTTTCCCTCAAATCAGGCTTTGTGCCTGATGACTGGAAGGTAGCGAATGTAACACCAATTTTCAAAAAAGGATCCAGGGGTGATCCAGGAAATTACCGACCTGTCAGTTTGACATGTGTCCCAGGTAAAGTGATGGAAACCATCCTAAAAGATAGAATTAATAGGCAAATAGAAGAGAAGGCGCTGCTAAAGGAGAGCCAACATGGCTTTTGCAAGGGCAAATCATGCCTCACTAATCTGTTGGAATTTTTTGAGAGTGTCAACAAGCATGTGGATAAGGGGGATCCAGTTGACATTGTTTATCTGGACTTTCAGAAGGCTTTTGACAAGGTCCCACACCAAAGGCTCTTGAATAAACTTACCAGTCATGGAATAAAGGGACAGGTCTTGTCCTGGATCAGCAACTGGCTAAGGGACAGGAAACAGAGGGTAGCACTAAATGGACACTTCTCCAAGTGGAGGGAAGTCAAGAGTGGGGTCCCCCAAGGTTCAGTATTGGGACCCCTGCTTTTCAACCTCTTCATAAATGATCTAGAAGTAGGAGTAAAAAGCAAGGTAGCCAAATTTGCTGACGACACTAAATTATACAGGGTAGTGAAAACTGTGAGAGATTGTGAGGAGCTCCAGAGGGATCTCTCGACACTGGGGGAGTGGGCAAAACAGTGGCAAATGAGTTTCAACATTAGTAAGTGCAGAGTGATGCATGTTGGGGCAAAGAACCCCAATTACACTTATAAACTGATGGGGTCTGAACTCTCTGCGACAAACCAGGAAAGGGACCTTGGTGTCCTGGTGGACAACTCAATGAAGGTGTCAACCCAGTGTGCCTCAGCAGTGAAAAAAGCAAACTCAATGCTAGGGATCATTAGGAAGGGTATAGAAAATAAGTCAGCAAGTGTCATTTTGCCTCTTTATAAATCTATGGTGAGGCCCCATCTGGAATACTGTGTACAGTTCTGGTCGCCATACCTCCAGAAGGATATTATGGAGCTGGAAAAAGTGCAGAGGAGGGCAACCAGAATGATTAGGGGACTGGAACACCTTCCTTACCATCTGAGGCTGCAACGGTTGGGCCTCTTCACTCTTGAACGACGACGTCTAAGAGGTGACCTGATTGAAGTTTATAAAATCATGCACGGTGTGGACAAAGTAGATAAGGAAAAACTGTTTTCCCTATCACATAACACTAGAACTAGGGGACACTCCATGAAACTTTTGGGTACTAGTTCTCAAACAAATAAGAGAAAGTACTTTTTCACCCAGAGGATTACTGGTCTATGGAACTCCCTGCCAGAAGAAGTGGTGACAGCTGTCAGTCTTGACAGCTTTAAGAAAGGATTAGACAAGTTCATGGAGGACAAGAGTATCAATGGCTATAATTATGGATACTTAAGGACAACCTCCGGGTTGGAGAGATAGGCAGGATATCTCTCAATATCATTTCCATGGAATCCTAAGCAGGTGAAGGCATCTGCTTGGGAATACCCTGAAGGAAATGGTGAGCCACTGTGTGAGACAGAATGCTGGACTGGATGGGCTGTGGCCTGTTCCAGCAAGGCTGTTCTTATGTTCTTATGTTCTTATGACAGGAAACTGACAGAACTTTAAGAAATCATTGTCTAAAGGCTAAATACATTACAAAAACATGTCAACAACCCTGATTTTTGGGGATAACCCATACAACAAGTTTTTAATTTTTGAAAACTTTATGAAATCCAGATTTAAAAGTTAACATGTCCCATCATGCAGCACAGTGTTAATCTGCAGCCATGCGGCTGATCATCCATTTTGTACAAGCTACTGTAAACAATTACTGGATGGAAGCAAGGACAAAATGGATGCCAACATGTCCCATCATGCAGCACAGTGTTAATCATCCAAACAGCAGCAAACACCAAACAATTGCCCACCCCACAAAACAGTGCCCCCAAAAAAGACCAACATAAGTAAAATTAGGGAGCATGCAATCTGTTTTTAAAAACCACAGCAGCAAACACCAAACAATCCAAAATCACGCTCAAAACCACTCCTAAACACTCTTCGCCTCATGCAAAACCCACAAGAGCAATGCACACGCATATGTCCTGCCTTTTATACTGCCCAGGCACAATGCAACCTGGGAAAAACCCCAATGCCTCATACAAAGTTGCAGCGACTTTGTATGAGGCAACTTTTTTCAAGGAATTCGGCGATGTTGTATGAATCCAATGTTGTATGAAGTGGACTTTGTATGAGGTATTACTGTAATAGCAACAAAACTAGCTAACCCAAAACAAACAGTGTTGCATTTTCAATTTAGATGGAGATTTTAGCATTGACACAAATTAGAGTTTACAAGTTGGAAATGGAAGACCAGTTCAGATGACACTGAAACTAGTCAAATTAAAACTAGTCAAAATGTTCAACAGACGAAGTGTCCCAATACTTCAATAGTTCTGGATGTAAGAAAAACATACTCAAAATCCCTTCACATCAATCATCCTAGCGAATGTTACTTACTACCTTTCAGCTCGATCTCCCATGTAATATCTCATGTGAGTTTCATTTTTATTTATTTATTGTTAATATTTTTATATTGTATATACAGTATATGACTTAATACAAATACTACTTTTAAATCTAGACAGTATCACAGCAATAAAATAAAATAACATTTATATCATATGAACTATAACCCATAAACCCAAATCTAAGTAGCAGCAAACAAACCACCATACAATAAAAATATATGAAAACATCCTCTATAGGAGAATATCTGAAAAGGATTCTCTAAATTAGTGTTTTCAATGCTTGAAGCAGAGGCCTGAGAAACCTCTAGAGAGAGATCATACAATAATAATAATAATAATAATAATAATAATAATAATAATAATAATAATAATAATAATAATAATAATAATAATAATAATAATAATAATAATAATAATAATAATAATAATAATTATTATTATTATTATTATTATTATTATTATTATTATTATTATTATTATTATTATTATTATTATTATTATTATTATTATTATTATTATTATTATTATTATTATTATTTCATGTCAGAAATTATTCTGGATTGAAAGGATTTTTGCTAGAGAAACACTGCTCATGGGGATGCCCAAATGAGGCTCCATTCATGTCCCAAAGATCTTTTTCCCACCAAAGCGGTCCCAATTTATCTACTTGCAATGTCTTGCTTTCGATCTGCTAGGTTGGCAGGGGATGGGAAAGAGATGGTCGCTCATTGGGGGGGGGGGACTACCAAGAAAGCTCTATTCCTGGTAACAGTCCTTCCAGCTTCTCTTGGAGTAGAAAGCCATAGTAATGTGGCTTGGAAGGATCAGATTCTACAGCAGGATTCCTATGGGACAGTCACTCTGCCAAGTAACAAAGTCCTAAATCATTCATAGCTTTATAGGTAATCTTGAACCTAGCATATAACACAATGAGCAACTAATGAAGATGAGCCATATCAGATAAAAAATGTTCAAACTCACAGGTGCCCATAATAAGTCTGACCATTGCATATTGTTTCTGTAGGAGCTTCCATACAACCTTTAAGAAAAGCCCCATGTAAATAGCATTACAGTCATCATTTTGGAGAGTTCCAGTGTGTTGACCAATGTTGTCAGCAACCTCTGTCCAGACATGGGTGGAGCTGGGTAATCCAGCAAGGCTAACAAAAAGCAGACAAAACTTGCTGTATCATAGCCATGACACGTCCAGAAGGGCACCCAGATTTCAGACCTGATTCCTCAGTGGTAAGATGATACCATCCAACCTAGGGAGGCTTCCACCCACCTGGTCGGGAGAGCCCCCACCAAGAGAATTTCCAACTTGAGAGCTTCAGCTTATTCAGAGGCTCATTTTGTATGCAAGACCTCCTGTATATTTGTAGGGACTCTTTCTTTCCCTTCATTATTATTATTATTTATCAAATTTTTAACCCACTTCATTCAACACAACATGCGACTCAAGGCGGCGTACAACATAGGTATAATGGTTACAATACAATTATACAAAGTTCATAGCTTACAAGATTTACAAAACCAATACATATTATCTAAACAAAATTAAATATGCACTACCATCGGCTACTAAACGTCCCCGAACGGAGCCTCAAGGCTCAAAATGTCCATAGACGGAGCCCCATGGCTTGAAACATCCATGAGCGGAGCCCCAAGGCTCAAAACATCCGCGAAGTGGGCCCCATGGCTCAGACGTCAATAACTGAGCCAGGGGAAAAAACCCGGCCCCAATCTAGCTAAGACAAAAGTATCCCAGTGGCTCTGGAGACAAGGAACAGCTGGGTTGTAAGTATCATAGGCTCATTCCTTCCACTATTTCCCCTGTCAAAGCCTCAGGTTTAGCTTGAGGCTTTAAGTGGAGTCACTACTTCCTGCATCATTGCTGATGTGGCCTGGAATATTGCTACTGGCTCAGGATAGCCATTAGGACTAAGAAAGACCATAGTCTGTACTTGATATTACAAACTCTTTGCTATTGCAGAGAGGATCACAGTACACACAACATTTTTCCTACTTTAAAACTATCCCATACGATTTAAAACTTGAATGCTAAGCCATATTGGATCAAAGTACTGAATACAACTTGGTGCACTACAATTTGGTGCACTAACAGAAGAACTTTTACAAACATATGTAAAAATGCAGGTGGTAGTAATAGTTCTAGTGACACTTCTTCTGAAAAGAATCAAAACATCTCTTTGTAAATATGTCGCCCTTTCTTTTGTGGGACTTTTCTTCATTTTAAAGCATTTAAAAATCCACTGCTCAATCATGCTGAAGGTCAGTTTAGTCCATCTTAATGCCAACAATGGTTGCCAAAGAGTTTTAAACAGTAATTATATCACTGGAGTAGTTCTATGCAGTGTGACATATGAGAAACACTCCGTACAGGATGCTTTGTGGTATCTTAAAAATCCATCCTGAAAGCGAGAGGGATTAGAAGGCATTTATTTTTCTTTTTAAAATACACTAGTTAAATAATTGTAACACATTCAGATTTTGCATACATAATACAGAAGAGTAAGTATGTTTTTCAACAGTTAAACACTGTGCTTTTTCCACTGCAAAATTACAAGTGAGAATAACCCCCCCCCCAAAAAAAAAAGACTTAGGAAGAGAGAAAATGTATGTATTATTCATATTGTGTACAGTATTACATGCAGGATAAAAAGCTCTACCGTGGGATTCTTTCCTTTAAGAAAATCTCTCTTTCAATATTCATACTGTAGAACAGTTTCATTCAAGAGTTTAAAACAAATCAGATAGAAATTTCAGTAAAGCTGGCAAGAGGGCTGGAAGCGAAAGACATCTGTTTGGAAAAGAAAACAGAACTTCAGATTCAAAGGACAAAAACTGGCCCACTCGCCTAGCATTCCTTCACAGCTTTTGCTTAATTCAGCAGACTGTGCGTTCCACAGAATTTCTTACCACAATCACTGCTGCCCAGATTTATGTCCCCCAAGTGCTTCTGTTCCAGCTTCTTCCTTCAAAAGTATCTCGGAGCCATTTAGCACACGTACGCATACAAACTCTCCCTTCCTTTCACTCTCCCTGCATCTGGTAAGCCAGGAAACTGTGTCAAACCTTCCAAAATGTTGAGCCGTTATGGGCTAAAAACAGATTCTGTGCTACGCTGGATGTATTTTTGTCTGCAGGCTACACATCCTCCTCATGTTCAATTTTTTTCCACTGGAGGAACAAGATGATGCAGACTTAACCAGAAAGTGGTTTTCCATGGGCCACTTGAAATGATTAGCCTAGACAGCTTTCCATAATGCCTCTAAGCTACAAGAGAATACTCTATGACTAGGCTGTTGTTTGACCCTGCATTCCTGATTTACCACCAAAGTACCATAGGAAAGCTAGTCAAAGACTTGTTGAATAAAGGTTTGCTTGCTGAAACTGTAAGTCTTCCATGTATCTTTTTAAAAAAAGTTAGTAGTAATGCACAATTCTTAACATTTTTCTTTTTAATAGACTGCACCCAAGAAAGCAGACAACTTCCCAAGTCACAGCAGAATGTTACAGCCATGAAGCCTTTTAAGAACATTGAAGAGTAATTGTATCACTCCAATCAAAATGGGTTTAATTTTACAAATAATGTTAATAATTCATTTGAATTCCTCAAGGACTGTACCATTAATAAAAAGTAGACTAAAGCTGAAATACTAAGAGTCAAGACTTTCATGAAAAGACACTGCATAGCACAGGTACAAGAAGATTACATCACAAGGTAATGGGTGATTGATTT
The DNA here is from genome assembly GCA_035047305.1 of Bradypodion pumilum. NCBI lineage: Eukaryota > Metazoa > Chordata > Lepidosauria > Squamata > Chamaeleonidae > Bradypodion > Bradypodion pumilum. The sequence goes on from JAWDJD010000001.1 coordinate 100,546,856, forward strand.
AGACCTCAAATTTCTGAAAATTGTTTAGTACCAAAGATACCTTCAGGAAGTGTGTTTCCTCAGTTAAACTGCCAGAATTGTACTGTATTTATAAAATGTTAGGAATATTTTATCAGCAGAGGAGACTGCAACTCGTATTTGAGCATACATTTTTTCTGGAAGTCATTTTCTCAGTTGATGGATGTGTCTCTGGTGACTCAATGAACCAATCCTGGCATGAAACATGTGACCACACACATTACACTGAATACAGTTAGATGGTGGAGGGCATAGTTGAGTTTGATGAAGCGTTCGTGCTTGTCGCTTAGCCTCCTCATGTCTGTGATGTTCTCCTTCAAAGTGATCGGTAGCAGCAGAGTTAGTTTGGTGCCAAAGTGGGCAATCTACAGCTGCTGCCTCCCAGGTTTGTGGGTATATACCTGACACCTTCATGGTTTGTTTTAGCTGGTCCTTATAACACGTCAAAGGAGCTCCATGAAGTTTTGTACCAGAGCTAAGTTCCCAATAAAGAATTTGACCAGAAAGGCTGGAACCATCCATACGGTGAACATGCCCTCCCTATCCATCTAAGACAATGACCTATGATGGAAGCTTCAATGCCATTTACATGTGCCTTCTCAAGGACTGCGATGGTGGTGACATAGTCATCCCACTTGATGTTCTGTTCAAGCTTTTGTTGTCTTGGCAATAGAGGGTCCATGTTTCACAGCCATACAATGGCGTTGAGATAACAACAGCTTAGTATACCATTAGTTTTGTATGAACTGTTAAATCTTTGTTCATAAAGACCCGGTGTGATAGACGGCCAAGGGTAGAACAGGCAGCACCAATTCTCTTCACCACATCCTGTTCACAGGTGCAGTTTTTAGACAGGATGCTACCAAGGTAAGAAAACTGGTTTTACCTGCTTCAGTGTTGAATCTGAGATGGTAATGAAGGATTGTCCTTGGAGCAGGTTGTGCAAGTACAGTGGTACCTTGTACAATGATTTTAATCCGTCCCACGGGGCTCATTGTTGTACAAATTTTTTTTGCTATATGATGCATGCATCATATAGCGATTTTCCCTATGGGATGCATTGTACGATTTTTTTCACTAAGCAGTTTTTCCCACTGAAAAATCGTTGTACAATTTTTTCCATAGGGAAAATTGTTATGCAGGATGCCATTTCCCCCCCAAAACCTAATTGTTATGTGATTTCGTTGCTATATGGGGCGATTGTTGTATGACGTTCCACTGTATCTTGGTTTTCTGAGCATTTATGGTGAGGCCCAAATGTTCACATGCATTCTTGAAATGGTTGACTGACTGTAGCAGCTCCTCAGGTGTGAGAGCAGGTGATGCAGTATCATGGGATATTCCGTTATTCTGTTAACACTGCTTAGTCTTCGGGAACATAGTCTAGCCAAATTAAAGAGTCCTCTGTCAAAGTGGCATTTAATCTCTACACCTGTGTTGTTATTAGATATGTCATACTGCATGGTAGCCAAGTAAAGGGCAAAATGGGTTGGAGCAAGCACACAACCTTACTTCAACCTAAGGGTGATTGGGAAGGCATCTGATATGCTGTTTTGATGAAGGAAGACAGGTTGTACTTACCAGTAACTGTCGTTCTCTGAGTATGTTGTTTGTGAATCCACACTTATGGGACTGCGCCTGCGCAGAGCCATTATCGGAGCTGTCAAGTTGATTGGATAATGATTTGTACTTAGGACAGTCCACCATCTTCACCCGCCTTCGCCGTTATTTCGTACCTCTTTCCCTCAGTTCATGTTTAAGCCAAGCACAAGTTGAGAAAGAGTGCATCTCGCCCTGGCAGCATGTGAGGGGAAGGACGGGTGCGTAGTGTGGATTCACAAACAACATACTCGGAGAACGACAGTTACTGGTTAAGTACAACCTGTTTTTCTCCATCATGTTGTTTGTGAATGCACACTTATAGGAGATTAGCAAGCTCACTTAATTGGATGGCAGGCTGCCTGTGACGAGATGCAGAGTGAAGAGGTTGGAGATGGTCTAAGGATGGGCAGTCATGCCTGAAGAAGGTTGGAGGCCTGCCGTCAAGATAGATCTGCCGAGCCTGGTGTCAGAAATGGCCCTGATGTCCATTCTGTAATGCCTAGTAAAAGTGGATGACTTGGACCTGTAGATGTCATCCATTGGAATGCCCTCCAGGAATGCCGAAGAAGCTGCGAAGCACCTAGTGGAGTGGGTCCTGACGTGTGGGGGAGATGGCTGAGATGCCACTTTGTAGGCCAGGTAGATGGTCCCAGCAATCCACTTGGAGAGTCTCTGTGACGAAAGGGCTTCACCTTTCGATCCCCCCCCCAAAAAAGGCTATGAAGAGGCGGGAGGATTTTCTGAATTCAGCTGTCCGCTTGGTGTAGAAGAACAATACAGCTTGTTTAACATCTAAGGAGTGCCATGTCCTTTCTTTCGACGAGGTTGGTTCAGGAAAAAAGGTTGGCAGTGATAGCTTGGGCCAGATGAAAGTCCATCAGAACCTTAGGGAGGAATGCTATATCAGGATGCAAGACCACCCTGTTGGTGTAGAACTTCAAGAATGGTGGGTCGGATCAGAAGGCTGCAAGCTCTCCCACTCTGCGCACCAATGTGACCCATTCCCACCGAAGTGATCCCTATTTATCTACTTGCAATTGCTTGCTTTTGAACTGCTAGGTTAACAGGAGCTGGGACAGACGGGAGCTCATTCTGTCGTGCAGTACTCAGGTATTGAACTGCTGACCTGCCGCCTTCCAGTCAGCATCTTAACTACCGTATTTATTCGTGTATAACGCGCAAAATTTTATACCAAAAAAAGAAATCAAAGTTGGGGTGCGCGTTATAAACGAGGACTGGTGTCCCACCCCCGTCGCGAGCCTCTTTTACTTCCTTTTTAGAATTGGGTCGGCTGTCTATTGAAGGGGAGGCGGGGATGTGGCTTTGAAGAAATTGACGGGATCTGATTGGGTGGCGCGGGAGACGAGGCGTGGCCTGGAGGTAGCTCGCAGTTCGAGCGAGGCTCCTGGGGGTCGGAAGTGCTCATTTCGGATTGCATTTTCTTTACCCTGCAACAGGTGGGTCTGATTATCCCCCCCTCCCTCAATGTTTTAAGGCGTGCTCTTATAAACAAGCTTTTTAGAATTGGGTCGGCTGTCTATTGAAGGGGAGGCGGGGGTGTGGCTTTGAAGAAATTGACGGGATCTGATTGGGTGGCGCGGGAGACGAGGCGTGGCCCGGAGGTAGCTCGCAGTTCGAGCGAGGCTCCTGGGGGTCGGAAGTGCGTGTTTCGGATTGCATTTTCTTTACCCTGCAACAGGTGGGTCTGATTATCCCCTCCTCCCTCAATGTTTTAAGGAGTGCTCTTATGAACAAGCTTTTTCACCGATATAATTTTATACCGAGGTTTCATGGAAAATTAGGGGTGCGCGTTATACACGAATAAATACGGTACTAGAGCCGCTGCAGTCCCTTGGATAGCTGTTATCCCACTATACTTCAATTTGGGATCTTAACTGCATTTGTTGCACTGCTTGCTTTTAACTGATTGCTATGAACTTCATTTTGAAATTGTTCATTTTTAGATGCTGTTCATGAGTTAAAAAACAAACAAAAATCAAACACTTTGCAAACCATCTATCAGCTAGTAATACACCCCTGCATGTTAATAATCTCTCCCTTGGCTATTATACCACAATTGGAATATGCAAGTCATTTTCTAAAGATGTCCTTGGATTGCAAGTTAAAAAGTCATAGTAAGAGTATATATCCTTCTTTTAACTCCTTTTCTTATTTCTTTGTCTCTGATTTTCAATTTTTACTAAAGAATTTTGTTACCAATACAGGCTGCCATTCATACAGTTTTCTCTCTCTTTATAGAAGACATTTGCTTGCAAACTATTCTATCACCTTACCTCTCTCTGTCAAAGACTCTCTCAAAATCAATAAGGCATAAATATTCACTTTCATATTCATAGTTGTGTCACCATTTTGAGGGTAAATGATTATGCCATTACAATTTTGAAGGAAACGAACCAAAGCATCGCAATTTTTTTTAAAAAAAAACCCAGAGATATGTCTCTTTGTATTTGTGCTACTTAAAAGTAGAATGATGTATAGGAATTTTGTTTGCTTCTACAAGAAAAGCTGCCTAAGACAAAATTAATGACAGAGATAAATTCAACATCTGCCAAGGCATCTAATCACTCCAAGCCATTTTGTTGGTTGGAGATGCCTTTGTTTGAATTGACAGATTCTTAATGGGTTGACTTATTCAGCAAGTCTCAGTGGACCCTTTCTACTCATGGGAGTGGGAAGAATAAGAATTGGCATACTGGGGCTCTTTTACTTCCTTAGAGCCCATCATGCTAATCAAGAGGAACATCACCATGTGGTCCATTTTAATTATGTGAACTAAATAGGCAAAGAACTTTTATCTAAAAAGAAAAAAGCTAGAATAGAATGGAACCAACTCTTATTTTAACAGATAATTCAGCAGCTCTAAAAGACATTTTTAACATGTAACTGTTATGTTCCGAAACTTTTTTTAAAAAAAAGTACACCACAGAGAAATTACCTGTTTTCATCTTTTATTTCCCCATCATCCTAGAATCACAAGGGCATCTTATATACAGTAAACCCTGACTTACAAATGCCTTGAGCTACATAAAATGCATCTTACATAATGATTTTGTGCTAAAACCATGTCCCGATTTACACGTCCTATGGGTTTGCTTCGAGTTACATAAAGATTCTTTTTCCTATGGGTTTGCTTTGAGTTACATAAAAATTCATTTCCCTATGGGTTTGCTTCGATTTACACAAAAATTTCATTTCTCCTATGGGTTTGCTTTGAGTTACGTAAAAAATAATGTTTCCTATGAATTTGTTTCGAGTTACAAAAAAATTTGATTGGAGCAAAAGCCTATGGAACGGACTTTTTTTCGTAAGTAGGGGTTTTATTGCAATAGTAAGAACATCAGTCCTTGCTTCAGAGGTGATTTTTGTCTAAAATGCTGATATCCACATTAAGGTGATACTTTTATTAAGCTAACCCACAAAAAGTGCAAAACAATTTTGAGACTTTTTGTCTGGCCTAATTAAACTACCACTGCTTTTATTTTTGACCTTTTAGAATTTAAAATGTGACACAGAAGGGAAAAAACAAAAGAAGGGAAAAAGGGAAGTGGGGTAAAGCATAAAGAAAAAAGGAATGTTTACCCTGTTCAGACCTCAAAGCAGACACTATTTCTATACCTAGCAGCAATGCACAAGTAAGGGGAAGACAATGTATGTTTATGATATTACGAGTGTGTCACAATTCACGCTTGGTAAGTAAGTTTGCCTTGGTTTTTAATTAGTCTGTTGGGGGATAGGAGGTTCTGTTTTCAAGTGTGACTCTCAGGCAGGTTAAACTGAAAGATTTGCATTGCCTTGCAATTATAGTGCTATAGGAAGTCATGATTTGCTTTATTATCTGCCTGTCCACAGTATCCCTTTTGGTCCAGTATAAACAAGGTCACAGCTTTAGGGGGAGAAATGATATGACATTTGGCACAATCCTAGCATCCAAATGGCATATTAACCTCAAGTGACCCTTTGGCTCCTTCCAATGTGAACTGAAAAGTTCCCTGGCTTGTCTGAAGAGAGGCAAGAGAAAAGATTTTCCCCTATGTTTGTTTGGTAGATCACTGCAGATGCACTAATTCAGTTAGATTAGATAAAAGAAAATGCAGTGGCTCAAGTCGCTAAGACGCTGACTGGGAAGCGGAAGGTCAGCAGTTCGATTCCTGAGTACTGCAGGACGGAAATGAGCTCCCGTCTTCATCCCAGCTCCTGCCAACCTAGCAGTTCGAAAGCAAGAAATTGCAAGTAGATAAATAGGGACCATTTTGGTGGGAAGGTAACAGCGTTCCGTGCGCTCCGGTGTCTAGTCATGCCTGCCACATGACCACGGAAACGTCTGCAGAAGCAGACAGCGCTGGCTCTTCGGCTTAGAAACAGAGATGAGCACTGCACCCTAGAGTCGGATACGACTGGCTTTCGAGCAAGGGAAACCTTTACCTTTACTGAGCAGTTTCTCAATCAACAGTATACAGAAAAGCAAAGTTTGTTTGTTTGTTTCAGTTTAATCTAAGTGGATCAGTGCATCAGCGATGATCTAGCACAGCAGATGAATAAAATATAATTTCACTTCCCTTGCCCCTCCCCAGATGAGCACAGGAAGTATTCAATTTGCCGATATCCTAAAGCAGCTTGTAAGATAGTTCGAGAAGCCGGTGAGGGAATGCAAATACAATTTCAAGTTATTGTGTAGTGATTTCTCTCTTTGGAGAACATGCATGGCTCCCCATTGCCAGAATGCATTTAATTTCACAGTTTAGGCTAGAAGGCTTTGTTATATTCTTCGTCATGCATTTACATTTGATGAAGCCCTCCCAAAATATGGGATCATTAATTCTAACATGTCAAAGTAATTCTAACATGTCACAGCACAAAAGTATGTGATTATGAAGGGATGAAGATGAGGAAAAAAGAGAAGAAAAGGTGAAATTTTTCAGAAGAAATGAAGAAGTTGTTTTTAAGTGAAAAGATAGTCAGAGGAGACAGGAGGAAGACACTCTTCCTGCTGAGTAAACAAGAGCTACTCCGGTTAAATTTCATCCTATTCAAAGTGGGGGGTAAAGCTAACGCTGGAGTCTGTTAAATAGTGCCTGGCCCCTTTAAGAGCAAAAGGTTACTAAAGTCCAAATCTCTCTTGCTCTCCTCATTCAATTGTGAGGGACTATTCAGATTTTAAGGGCAAGCAAATGCTGGTGAATCATTGTTCTTTCTGGCAAACCTCTTATAAGCATGTTTCGGCTAATCTTTCTCACACTAGGTCAGTCAAAAGGAACTGCAGAATGAATTCACCTAATTGTGCCTTCATTTTGGTAGTTTCACATCCAGCCTAAACAGGGATGGAGAGGAAGAGTTAAAATGACCGATTTTGAATTAAAAAGAAATGGCTTATTTTTTTAAATACTTCTATGACTATAAAATGGATTTGCTGCAAATAATTAATATTATTATTATTATTTATTAGATCTATACACCGCTCCATTCGGCACAGGCCGACTCAGAGCGGCATACAACAAATTGATTTAGATACAATGTAACAATATAGTGATACAAATAATCAATGATACAAAATAAATAGGCAATACACTTACAATAAATTCAACAGTAATACAAAGTATCAGCACAACATCAAAATATCATTAAAAGTGTGCTAAGGTAATGAATATCCTTTTAAGATAAAAATGTTAGTTGTTTGAAATACGTTCAGAAATTTATAACCTGCCAGAGAGAAAAGGCTGCTTGGGTTTGAATGTGGGAGGAGAGGGGCAAATCACCTCTATTGTGAAAAATATAACTTTAAAACTATTGGACCAAACACCACCCAAGTGGCACAGAGGAACATCACACTGTCTTCTCATACTGTGCCATATTTGATGCTGGTTCAAAGCACTATTTAAAAATCATAATTTTTTTGTTTGGGCTCATATTTTTAGAATTACCTTGTAGAATGTTGATTTGCTGTGCTGCATAATACCATCATTGCACAAAATATGAACTTTTGTGAGTACAGTAAATGTTTTCAGTACAACAAAAATGTTAAGTCCTTAGGTTGTCTCCAATAGCTCATACTCTTCTCAGTACTATTGATAGTGAGCAGGATAGTCAACCATGTAAGGTTTTTTTCCCATTGAAAAGTAATACCTTTTCATTACTAAAGCAATATGAGTGAACAGCCAGTTCTATTGGGGGGGGGGGGGAGAGAGAGAGTAAAACGGCTGTTGTACTCATTCATATTAATCCTAACCAGTTCCATAACAGAATTTCTATGCAACAATTGTGCCAATGACAGTAGTCACTAATCCAAAATTAGAACTGTGAGATGAACTTGTGGATCCGGAGCAAATCCATAATGAATTGGTGGATTTGCTATTGCTGCTGCACACATGCAGACCTGTCATTCCTGTCAACAACAGTCTGAGAGTTCTCGCTTGGCAATAATCAGCATAGTTACTTGCACAGTTTGACTTCTGGCTGCTAGTCACTGAAGCCTGGGGGGGGGGGGGGATGTATTTATTAGATTACAACTCCCTGACTCCCTCAGCTAACATTGTTCATGCTTTCCAAATCACTTGCGGTGGCTCAAGTGGTTAAGACACTGAACTTTTCAGCTGGAATATTGGAAGGTCAGCAGTTTGAGACCCAAGTACTGCATGACAGAGTGAGCTCCCATCATCTGTCTCAGCTCCTGCCAACCTAGCAGTTTGAAAGCAAGAAATTGCAAAGATAAATAGGTACCACTTCAGTGGGAAGGTAAACAGTCCAGTGTCAAGACATGCCTGCCACACGTCCACAGAAATGTCTGCAGATGCAGACAATGCTTGCTTTTTGGCTGTAAACAGAGATGAGCACTGAACCCTAGAGTTGGATACAACTGGCTTTCGAGCAAGGGCAACCTTACCTTTACCTAATCACTTGCAAACATGGTAGAATACAACTATTCTTTGCAAAAAATTGTAACCACTCAAGTTAAACTTTAGCATTTAATGCTTCCTAGTCAGAACTTTAAAAAGCATCTCAGTGCATTCTTTCTATCGACTCCAGTCAAATATTCAATGTGCTTTTGTTAATCCTCAGCATCTGGTAGTCAGAATAATGTGGCCTTTGAAGGTCCATGCAGAATTCTAAGTGGATGAGGTAGGAAACAGTGAGCCAGAGGCATTTTTGTGTGTATCCCATAAGTAGCGGTGCTTCCAGCCATGTATAATTTTAATGGTGTGCCTTCTGAGGAAGTACATTAATTGCATTTCTGATAACAATAGACTACTCTCTCCCAGACTGGGCCAAGAGAGAAATTGTTCAAGTTTTAATAAAAGCAGAATACAGCGGAACCTCATACAACAATCGCCCTGTATAGCAACGAAATCGCATAACAATTAGGTTTTGGGGTGGGAAATGGTGTCCCGCGTAACAATTTTCCCTATGCATAGCAATTTTTCAATGGGAAAAACCACTCAGCGGGGGAAAATCATTGTACGATGCATCCCATAGGGAAAATCAGCAATCGATGCATGCATCGTGTAGCAATTGTTTAATACAACAACGAGCCCCATGGAACAGATTAAAATCATTGTATGAGGAACTGTACCACTGTATGTTCAATGCAGACCAACTTTGTGACTGTTTGAAAACTGTTGCAGAATGGTTTCACATGTCCTTAAAACATTCTGGAGGGAAAAGAAAGTTTTTAAAAACATCAAATGTTTGGGGAAACAGGTGCCTTGCAGGAAAAATACCCCAATATGGTTCTTGTGACTAAAGGATGTGAAGTAAGAAACTTTCATTCTGGAGGCTGTGTTGCAAGGCAATAGCAATGGCACTTAGTGCACGTTCTGGGCGGCTCACAAATTAATTAGCATTTTGCCCCCAACATGATGGCTACTCGTTTTACTGATCTTGGAAGGATGGAAGGCTTGATCCCCATCAGGATAGAACCCACAAGATTTTTGACTGCAGTACAGGAGTTTAACCACTGTGTCACCAAGGGCTCTTACTAGTATAGTTGGGAAGCAACAGGAGTTACCCAGTGGCAGGAAAAATGCCTGTTCTTTGCAGACATACCTGCATGCAACCTAAGAGATGTAGAAAAGAGGTGGTGGATATATTGGGCTCACTTTTAGAAAATTGATGATTAAGAACATCAAGGCCACTTTTGTGTGGATTGTAAGTTCTCAACTTACATAGCAGGAGGGGGTATGACAGGTGACGAGAGCTCTGACTGCATCATGCAGTTGTTCCCATTGGAGTATTTAGGATGTAAAACAAAATGGGCCATTATGTGGTAAGTAGGTGATTCAATGCAGGTGTGATCTGACGATATGTCATCAACGTACTAAAAAGCACACAGAGACCATTATTGCATGGAAATAATTTTTCCTTCAGTTTTCAAAGAGGAAAATTTACTCTTATTTTGTTTAGCTTGCTGCTTAAGAGTTTCTTTTGGGAACTCTTTTCTAATTTTCTAAGAATGTAACACTTGGGGAATGCTAACAGTACTTCTGGCCAGAAAAAACAGTAATTTGTGCCTACAGAAACACAGATCATTAATCAGTTCATAAAGCTGTTGTCAAGTGCTAGATGTTATTCACAATCAGAACAAGCCCATGTGGAAGTCTCCTCGTTTATTTCTGTACTGGCCTTACTTTTACAATCTATTCAGGCAGGAATGACTAACTACAAAAAATATTGATATATTTTTTTAAGCCAGACGTTTTAGGTTCTCTCATTTTGGTTTGTTATTTTAGTGATTTTGAATTCCCAATAACGCTTCCTCCATCTATGAACATTTTAATCCTTTCAAATTCTTGGAACTACATTATAACAAATTTCCATACTTGTATGCTTGGAGGTTAATTTCCATTCACTTAGAAACTGTATTTTGGATTGATACCTTAATGTACCTTTTCTAGAACACAATAGCCACAACTAACTTAACTGTGTTGACAGATGCTGAAGAGGTTAGTGATCTCGAACTTTTTCAAGATCACATATAATAAATAATACAGTAGTTTTAAACTATGTTTTCATGTAGAACATCCTACTCAGACATGTCTTAAACTAAACCAAAAGCTAAACAGAGAAACAACAACTACCACTACTACTACCACTACCACTACCACTACCACTACCACTACCACTACCACTATTATTATTATTATTATTATTATTATTATTATTATTATTATTATTATTGTTATTATTGTTATTATTGTTATTATTGTTATTATTGTTGTTATTATTGTTATTATTGTTATTATTATTATTATTATTTCATGTCAGAAATTATTCTGGGTTGAAAGGATTTTTGCTGGAGAAACTTCACTCAGGGGATGCCCGAATGAGGCTCCTTTCATGTCCCCAAGATCTTTTCCCAGCAAAGTGGTCCCTATTTATCTACTTGAATTTCTTGCTTTCAAACTGCTAGGTTGGCAGGAGCTGGGACAGAGATGGGCACTCAAGCTGTCATGCAGTACCCGGGTCTTCAACAATATAGATAAACTATCACTGCAATATTATTCTACTTTGAGAGGTATCATCAAATGGACAGAGAGTTCGGCACTAGAATTCTGAGATTCTTAAGGAGTGAATGCCTACTCTCTTTGAGGTACAGCATAGGTGGCCCCATTGTGCCCAAATTATTAAATCTATCAACATCATCAAAATATAATTACAGTAGACCCTCACATAATGACATTGCTTGGTTCCCCAAGTAGCGTTGTTATGCGGAAAATGTTATGTTGCGGTTTCCTATGGGAGAACTCCCACAGAATGTCAAAAATACCGTCGTTATTCGAATAATGACGTTTCTTTGTCGTTGTGCGGGAGATCACATGGGGGGTGTCGGTAGCATCATTAATTGGAAATGACGCTTTTCGAACGCGCCGTTAGTCGGGGGTTCACTGTATAATAATTGTACAGTGGAACCCCGACAGACAAACGGTTCGACTTATAAAAATTTGACATAAAAATAGAAATCCTGGCTAAAAATAATTCGACATACACATTTTTAATAGGAAAATTTTTACAGTGACATCTACTGGCCTCTTCTGGAAATCAAATGTGTTTTCGACATATAATTTTTTTTTACATACAGTATAAATAACCTTGTCGAACGGGAAAAATTCATATGTAGAAGCTTTACTGTAATCTAATACTTGATCAAGCGTGAAATCATAGAGTACATTCAAATGTTGCCTGAGGATAGTAAATAGATATCTGTACTAGTCCAGAAAAACAAATCTGAAATGTAATACAGCTAACACAAACTGGCCAAGTCCCTGGACTTAAATGATGTTTTCAAGAAAATACAAAAGATGTTTTGGTGAACTTTTTCAAGCAGATTTAAGAATTAGAGCCATACTGAAATATAGGTAAGATAAACATTACGCTATTCCAAAAAGAAAATGCCAGGGTTTGAAGTGAGCACAAAATAAGCGGGGGGGGGGGGGGATTACTTGAAAAAAATAAATGTAAGAATTTGTAGGAATTGTAAAGAAGTGGCAGAGGAAACATAATTTGGATTCAGAAGAGGATTTGGAACTTGGGAAGCAGTATTCTTGATAAACATACTTGCGAAGGAACACTATGACAGGAACAGCTCTTGCTTTATTGACTGAGAAATGCAGTTTAAAATAAAAAATGAAAGTGTGGAGTACATTGAAAAATATGAAAACTTTAGGATTTGGTTAATATTTTAGCACCTGGGAACCAGGTTTGAAAAGTTTCTGGAAGAAATATTTTTTCCATTATCAGTAGTCTCTTTTTTGATACCTTCCTTGTTCTATAATGGTGATGAGTTTTGTCCAAAGTAATTTCAATTCAATTTTGTTGAATGAAAAGTAGGATCAGAGCAATGTAACAAAAATCAGAGCAGAAATGGCTCAGAACAGCTTTTTTTATACAAAAAGAATAATATGGAACAAAAATATATTTCCCTAGACTGCTTAGGGTTTTCCTGTATGGGGCCTAATAGGAAATGTTAGGTCCATTTTCCTGATTAGCAGATTTAAAGAAAGGAGCTGGGTCATTTTTTTACCTATCCCACACTGGTTCTGCAAGGCATTAGGGGCTTTTTGGCCATTGGTTGTTTAAATAGATTAGGTGCCAGGTAGTGCTGGTTTAAGATGGTGAACTTGACGAATGTTGGAATGTTGGCAGGTCAGCAGTTCAAGACCTGAGTACTGCACAACGGAGTGAGCTCCCATCTCTGTGCCAGCTCCTGCCAACCTAGCAGTTCGGAAGCAAGAAACTGCAAGTAGATAAATAGATACTACTTTGGTGGGAAGGTAAACAGTGTTCCGTGCACTCTGGTGTCGTCATGCCTGCCACATGTCCATAGAAGCATCTGCAGATGCAGACAGCACTACCTCTTCGGCTATAAATAGAGATGAGCACGGAACCCTAGAGTTGGATATGACTGGCTTTCGTGGATCAAGTCATAAGAACATAAGAACAGCCTTGCTGGAACAGGCCACAGCCCATCCAGTCCAGCATTCTGTCACACACAGTGGCTCACCATTTGCTTCAGGGGATTCCCAAGCAGATGCCTTCACCTGCTTAGGATTCCCTGGAAATGGCATTGAGAGATATCCTGCCTATCTCTCCAACCTAGAGGTTGTCCTTAGGTATCCATAATTATAGCCATTGATACCCTTGTCTTCCATGAACTGTCACCACTTCTTCTGGCAGGGAGTTCCATAGACCAGTGATCCTCTGGGTGAAAAAGTACTTTCTCTTATTTGATTGAGAACTAGTACCCAAATGTTCCATGGAGTGCCCCCTAGTTCTAGTGTTATGCAATAGGGAAAACAGTTTTTCCTTATCTACTTTGTCCACACCGTGCATGATTTTATAAACAATCAGTCACCTCTTAGACGCTGTCGTTCAAGAGTGAAGAGGCCCAACCGTTGTAGCCTCAGATGGTAAGGAAGGTGTTCCAGTCCCCTAATCATTCTGGTTGCCCTCCTCTGCACTTTTTCCAGCTCCATAATATCCTTCTGGAGGTATGGTGACCAGAACTGTACACAGTATTCCAAATGGGGCCTCACCATAGATTTATAAAGAGGCAAAATGACACTTGCTGATTTATTTTCTATACCCTTCCTAATGATCCCTAGCATTGAGTTTGCTTTTTTCACTGCTGAGGCATGCTGGGTTGACACCTTCATTGAGCTGTCCACCAGGACACCAAGGTCCCTTTCCTGGTTTGTCGCAGACAGTTCAGACCCCATCAGTTTATAAATGTAATTGTGTGGGTTTTTTTGCCCAAACATGCATCACTCTGCAGTTACAAGTGTTGAAGCTCATTTGCCACTGTTTTGCCCACTCCCCCAGTGTCAAGAGATCCCTCTGGAGCTCCTCACAATCTCTCACTGTTTTCACTACCCTGTATAATTTAGTGTCGTCAGCAAATTTGGCTACCTTGCTATTTATTCCTACTTCTAGATCATTTATGAAGAGGTTGAAAAGCAAGGTTCCCAGTACTGAACCTTGGGGGACCCCACTCTTTACTTCCCTCCACTTGGAGAAGTGTCCATTTAGTGCTACCCTCTGTTTCCTGTCCCTTAGCCAGTTGCTGATCCAGGACAAGACCTGTCCCTTTATTCCATGACTGGTAAGTTTATTCAAGAGCCTTTGGTGTGGGATCTTGTCAAAAGCCTTCTGAAAGTCCAGATAAACAATGTCAACTGGATCCCCCTTATTCACATGCTTGTTGACACTCTCAAAAAATTCCAACAGATTAGTGAGCAATGATTTGCCCTTGCAAAAGCCATGTTGGCTCTCCTTTAGCAGCACCTTCTCTTCTATGTGCCTATTAATCCTATCTTTTAGGATGGTTTCCATCACTTTACCTGGGACACATGTCAAACTGACAGGTCGGTAATTTCCTGGATCACCCCTGGATCCTTTTTTGAAAATTGGTGTTACATTTGCTACCTTCCAGTCATCAGGCACAAAGCATGATTTGTGGGAAAGATTATATATTTTGGCTAGGAGATCAGCAATTTCATCTTTAAGTTCTCTGAGAACTCGTGGATGGATGCCATCTGGTCCTGGTGATTTGTTAGCATTTAGTATAACAAGACATGCACGGACCTCCTCCCTGGTTATTTCTATCTGGCTTAATTCTTCGGTTTCCCTCCCTACGAAGATAGGCTCTGTTTTGGGCATGTGGTCTCTGTCTTCTTCAGTGAATACTGAAGCAAAAAATTCATTGAGTCTCTCTGCAATCTCTGTTTCCTCTTTAATAACCCCTTGCCTTCCATTGTCATCTAATGGTCCAATGGCCTTCCTAGTTGGGTTATTACTTCTAATGTACTTAAAGAAGTCTTTGTTATTTCTCTGAGTATTTTTAGCTATACGCTCCTCAAAGTTTTGCTTTGCTTTCCTGATTGTTGCCTTGCATTTGTTCTGCCAGAATTTATGTTTCTGCCTGCTGTCCTCATTCGGACAAGCCTTCCATCTTCTAAATGAGCTTTTCTTGCTCTTGATCACTTCCCGAACAGCTCCTGTAAGCCACATCGGAGTCCTCTTGGACCTGGCAGCCTCTGTTATTGTTTTTGTAAACAACCTCCATGCCTCTTGGAGTGTTTGGACTCTCTCAATTTTCCCTTTCAGCTTCTTTTTTACTAGTTTCCTCACCTTTGGGAAATTTCCTTTTTGAAAATTTAAGGTCTCTGTGTTAGATTTTATCAGTGACTTGCGGTCTATGATCAAGTTAAACATAATTGAGTTGTGGTCACTGTTCCCTATTGGATCAGTCACATTAACATCTTGCACCAGATCCTGAGTATTGTTAGCATTTAGTATAACAAGATTCTTGTACCTCTAGTTGGGTCTTCAACCATCTGTCCCAGGGAACAATCATTTAGCATATCTAGGAACTTTATCTCTTTATCATCTGCTGAACAACAGTTCACCGAGTCTATGTGAGGGTAATTGAAGTCCCCCATTATAACCAGGCTTCCCTTCTTGGATGCCTCCTTTACAACATTCTCCAACTGCCTTTACCTTTACAAGTGCTTGGTCAGGGTGGCAGAGTTGGATCCCCAAGGCATCTTTGTATAAGGTGAATATTGTATGCCTGACATGATTCATGGGACAGCGCTGTGATAGACACCATGGGACAGTGCTGCCATATGACCAACATTTGCTCTTAGGAGCAGAGTTGGAATGATCTGCAGTGATGTCTCCCAGATTAAGCTGCTCTGGGTAGTGGCTGGCAATGATCAGCACTGCACATTGGCTAGGTGTTTGCCAATCTGGGCTAAATAGGTGAAGAGGAATTTATCTGCTCTTGTAGCAGGTTTGCACTACCAGAACCCCCCCCCCCCAACAGACCAGGGGATTTCAACCAAATAAAATTGTGGCCCACATTTATACCAAACTTATCTGCGTGTTGCCTCTTCATTTGTGCATTTGGGAGGGAAAGAACCTACTAATTAATAAACATCTGCATCTACCTTACTCTTAAAATAAACCTAAATCATTGTTTTAGACAACTGCTCCCTTTAAAATTATTGCCAAATATCACTCTGATTTATTGGAAGAAATCCTCAGCACAATCATGAGAGTAGGATGAGAGCAAGCAGCCACTTATCTCTCTTGCTACTGGAGTCTATTTGAAGGCAATACATGTTTGCATCATCAGCAGTTTAGGAGCTGAAGTTGACACACATTCTTTTTTATAGCACCGCACCAATTACTCCAAGTCAGCTCACCCTTCGGTCACAAGTTCATTCCACAGAAACAATCAGTTGACAAAAGAGTATTATAAAAATGTAGTGAACATAGCATGTGCCTTTTGTAGTACCTGGGCATTTATGGCAAGCATCCCTGAAAAAACATTAAAAGCTACCAGCAAAGCAGATACAGTACTTCACATATGCTGATTGTGCCCCCCCCCCCGCCTTTTTTAACCATATCCTTCTTTCCACTGCATTCCCCAAATGTCATTTCTAGAAGAAGGTTTGTGAGGGATGTGGCAGGAAAAGGAGGCAGCAATGTCCAGTTGTGTGAACATCCTTTCACTTCTATAACTTTTGGATATGCCTTTATGAGAGCTAGAGCAGAAACTGAAATGGAGAATAATATTATTTGGAATAGTAGCCGTGTTAGTCAGTGGTTCGGGCATATCAGAAAACAAAAACAAAACAAAAACACTGCAGCACTTTAAAGACTAACTGCTATATTTTTACTATGAGCTTTTGTGGATCAAGTCCACTTCGCCAGACAAAGGAGTAAAAATTCCAGGTACGGTTTATATACACCAGATGCAGGGCAGGGGTCAAGATGTTACAAGGTAAATGGGTTACAAAGTAATGAGGTAAAAAGAAGTCAATGTATCTCAAAATATGAACCTGTCAGAAAGGAGTGAAAATGGAAAAGCTGCCTATAAGCACGACTCAGGTAAACAACATTCAGTGCAATCCAGTGTCTAGTTATGCCTGCCACATGTCCACAGAAATGTCTGCAGACACAGACAGCGCTGACTCTTTAGCTATAAACAGAGATGAGCACTGAACCCTAGAGTCAGATATGACTGGCTTTCGAGCAAGGGTGACCTTTACCTTTAATACTGCTGTAAGGCACAAAAACTGCAGAGAATATTTCTACCAGTTCTCATTCTACCAAACATATCACGTTCCTGTACTAATAAAGTGGTCACTATTTACAATCAATTATTATCCATTTAGTTGGACTGTAGTGGCTTAGTGGTTAAGATGCTGAATTTGATAATTAGAAGGTCAGCAGTTTGAGACCAGAGTGAGCTTCTGTCTCTGTCCCAGCTCCTGCCAACCTAGCTGTTCAAAAGCAAAAAAATAATTGCAAGTAGATAAATAGGTGCAAAAGAAGAAAGGGGCGGCAGAGAATGAAATGGCTAGATGGCATTGTTGACACAATGAGCACAAAGCTGGGCAGGCTGAGAAGGATGGTGGAGGATAGGGGTGCCTGACGTGCGGTGGTCCATGGGGTCGCAAAGGGTCAGAATCGACTGTGCGACTGAAAGACGACGACGAAGACGCTGAAGACAACGACGACGACGACAACAACAACAACAGTAAGGCTATGCACACTTTGAGGTACCACTTTGGTGGGAAGATAAGTGTTCCGTGCACTCCGGTGTCTAATCATGCTTGCTACATTACCACAGAAACACAGACAGCACTGGCTCTTTGGAGATGAGCGCCACCCCCTAGAATCGGATAAGACTGCTTTTGAGCAAGAGTTCTTGACCTTGACCATTTTTGTTTAACCTAAAAGTCCCATCCTTAATGTTAACTATGTTTCATAGAGGCAAGTAGTACACATCCTTCCCTCTTTTCAGCCCCAAATAAGACCTTTTTAAATAAATAAATAAAAATCCAGGCTTTTTAGATCCATGCACTTTTCATCCACTGAATTTCAGATTTTTATTTTAAAGATGCTATGCACCTATTTTCCTTTTTGTATGTCTTTGCTTTTTATTATTTTGTGCTTTCTTGTTATAAGATGAATAGAGAACAGTGTTTTTGAGATAAATAATGTCAACAAATGCACAATGTTATTATTTTTATTTAATCAGGGGTGGAGCCAATCAGAACATGGGGGCTTGCATTACTTTAACAGGGGAAGTTAAACCCCATCCTTTCTTGTTATGCTCCTGTTGAAAGTAGCTTTTTTCTGCAATGTACATTTATTTGGAATTTGCATTAGGAGAAAATCCTTCATTCACTATAGTGAAGAATTTATTGTGTCAGGCATGAAACAAGTAAAGCACAGGTTAAACTCCTTCAGCAATATATTGAAATTCCAAATATTGGCTCTCTACCACAACTGGCTGCTCTTTTAAGACAGGAGTTCTCAACCTTTTTAAGCGGGGGCCGAGTCATGCTCCCTCAGACAGCTTCAAGGGCCGGACGGCCATTTTGTCCTTCCTTCACCACATGGCACTTCCTTGTGTGGTGGAGGCAATGGGGGGGCACATGAAATGATGTCACGGGCCGCAGGTTGAGAATCCCTGTTTTAAGACATGCCTATTTAAATACAGAACTATAGTTTGCCTCTTTTTTAGCAATGGCAGTTCTAGTCAATCTTTTTAAGAAGTCTTGTCTAATTGATCTCAGAGGAGCTTACCTGCAAAGAATTAATAATATTTAAACTTGGCCTTTAAGTGTGTTATCATAAATTCATATGCCACTTGGTTTGCTTTCAAACTCAAATAGAAAAGTTTAAACTTTCAACCAGGAACTTTCTTCCTTATCTTGTTCCTTCTCTACTCATCCAGATAAGCATTAATGCAGTTGCCTTAGTTGAGGAAGGGCTCTCTTTCTCCTTCACCACTAGACACTAGCCCTAATCTACTGAAGACCAGTTTTTCCCTTATGAAATTAGTAGCATAGGTGCCTGTCTTCAACGGGCTTTATTTTTTGGGTGGGTGGGTGGGTGGGCTCAACCCGTGAGGTGGGGGTGGTTTGGGCAGGTTTTTTTTTTCTTTTCGCCTTCCCCCACACCATTTGTTATGCCCCCTGGCTCTCAGTAAAGAACCTGGGCAGACTCACCCCAGCTGGAGGTAGGGAAGAAAGGGTGAGAGCTAATTACCCAGCCTTGGTCGGGGGTGTGTGTGTTTGTTGTATGTTTAGGTTTTTCAGACCCTGATACACCCCAACACACACAGAGACTCTCTCTCTCCTCTCTCTCTCTCTCTCTCTCTCTCTCTCTCTCTCTCTCACACACACACACACACACACACACACACACACACACACACACACACACACACACACACACACACACACACACACACACACACACACGACTGATCCGGAACCCACTGTCTTCTGCATTGTCTTGCACACTCACACAGACACACACTCTCTGTCTCTCATTCACACAGCATTGATGTACAGTACATTGAAAGTGTCTCATTCCAGGGCTGTAGAGGCTTAAATGGAATGGGTTTGTTCCATCAGTCATTCACTCTCAAGTTCAACCAATTGCAGTTCAACATGCAAATCAGCTCTCTCCAACATTCTGTTTCGGGGTCTGGCTAGATTCTCTCCGGAATTTCCCCGTCAGTCATTCACTCTCAACCAATCACAGTCCAACATACATATCAATTCTCTCCAACATTCTGTTTCTAGGCCTAGCTGTTAAACTGCCGTTTTTCTCCCATGGCACCATGGGAGTTGTAGTTTCCATTATTTTCCCCATTTTGTGGGGCTTAGGCCCCACGCTCGGCCCCCAGACCCTCATGGCGCTGATCTCGGGGACAAAAGGTAGGTGTCTGTGGAGAATTACAGGATAGGCTCTAGGGGTGTAGGTACACATTCCGCACACGTACAGCCACACCCCTTCCTTATAGGTATAGATAAGTTACTCCACGGTGAACACAAAAATTTGGCACTCAGATTCCTGTCCCACTGTACCTTCCACACTATGGATATTATGTCACAGGGAACTCAGGCTTTATCTGATCATCACATCTTGACTTAAATCTGTTTTTGCCTATAAGAGTTCAAAGAAACTAGCTTTTTGAGGTTGCCATATTTGAGGGCCAGACATTTTGTAAATAAAAAGATTACTGTCACAAGTCTCTAAGCACAAGAAATTCATATGCACACATATTCCAAGTGATGTTTATAATTATATCTCATATATCACTGTCCAGCATTTCAGCCACAGTTTACCCTGCACCGAACAAGACAGATTATTGACTCTGCTATATAAGAGAACTGATGACACTTAAAGCTTGAGACTAATACACAGCCAGATGGGTCATCTTTCTGCCTCTACTTCGTTAATCATCCATTCTGTCTCTCCCTCTGCCTCTCTCCAATCCCACTTCTTTCTTTCTGTCTCACACCACTCTTTTAAGATTTTCAGAATATAGGAAAGCCTGAGGAAAGAAAATACAGAGGAACCTCATACATACGTATAGCAACAAAATCACATAACAATTAGGTTTTGGGGAGGGGGAAATGGTGTCCCACATAACAATTTTCCCTATGGAAAAAACCGTACAATTTTTCAATGGGAAAAACCACTTAGCAAAAAAATCGTTGTACAATGCATTCCCATAGGGAAAATCGCTATACGATGCATGTGTCGTACAGCAATTGTTTCGTACAACAACGAGCACTGTGGAACGGATTAAAATCTTTGTATGAGGTACCACTGTATCTGTACAAAAGGAACAGTCCTGTATTTGCCTTCTGGAATTTGCTTAGGGGTGTGCCTAGCAAAAGCAAACAAGCACAGTGGCAAACATAAAAACAGAGATTTCTAAAGCAAAACAAATTACAGAGATTCTTCAAACAGTTAATTGTTCCTGTGGGATAACAAGCTGTACATGTCTGTCTTCCATTCAGCATATGTTACAGTAATACAACAGAACAAGAGTATGAAAAGAAAGATTTCATTCACCCCAGGTGCCATACCCTAGAGAGCTGAGAGGTCTTTCCTTCTCATCATCAACAGATTCCTTTTTCACTACCCACCACCTCCAAAATCTGGATTCTGACCTGGTGATAGAGACCACAGCAGAAACCTCCACAGTGGCTGGAAGGAATCAGAAATGCTCCAGGATTAGAACTCTCCAAGATTAGCGCAATCTGGAGGTAAAGATATAAAGTTCCTAGATATGCTAAATGATTGTTCCCTGGGACAGATGGTTGAAGACACAGCTAGAGGTAGAATTCTTGACTTGATCCTGAGTAATACTCAGGATCTGGTGCAAGATGTTAATGTGACTGATCCAATAGGGAACAGTGACCACAACTCAATTATGTTTAACTTGATCATAGATTGCAAGTCACTGATAAAATCTAACACAGAGACCTTAAATTTTCAAAAAGGAAATTTCCCAAAGGTGAGGAAACTAGTAAAAAAGAATCTGAAAGGGAAAATTGAGAGAGTCCAAACACTCCAAGAGGCATGGAGGCTGTTTACAAAAACAATAACAGAGGCCCAATTGGAATGCATACCCAAAAGGAAAAAGGGCACTGCCAGGTCCAAGAGGACTCCGATGTGGCTTACAGGAGCTGTTCGGGAAGTGATCAAGAGCAAGAAAAGCTCATTTAGAAGATGGAAGGCTTGTCCGAATGAGGACAGCAGGCAGAAACATAAATTCTGGCAGAACAAATGCAAGGCAACAATCAGGAAAGCAAAGCAAGACTTTGAGGAGCATATAGCTAAAAATACTCAGAGAAATAACAAAGACTTCTTTAAGTACATTAGAAGTAAGAACCCAACTAGGAAGGCCATTGGACCATTAGATGACAATGGAAGGCAAGGGGTTATTAAAGAGGAAACAGAGATTGCAGAGAGACTCAATGAATTCTTTGCTTCAGTATTCACTGAAGAAGACAGAGACCACATGCCCAAAACAGAGCCTATCGTCGTAGGGAGGGAAAGCGAAGAATTAAGCCAGATAGAAATAACCAGGGAGGAGGTCCTTGCATGTCTTGTTAAACTAAACACTAACAAATCACCAGGACCAGATGGCATCCATCCACGAGTTCTCAGGGAACTTAAAGATGAAATTGCAGATCTCCTAGCCAAAATATATAATCTTTCCCTCAAATCAGGCTTTGTGCCTGATGACTGGAAGGTAGCAAATGTAACACCAATTTTCAAAAAAGGATCCAGGGGTGATCCAGGAAATTACCGACCTGTCAGTTTGACATGTGTCCCAGGTAAAGTGATGGAAACCATCCTAAAAGATAGGATTAATAGGCACATAGAAGAGAAGGCGCTGCTAAAGGAGAGCCAACATGGCTTTTGCAAGGGCAAATCATGCCTCACTAATCTGTTAGAATTTTTTGAGAGTGTCAGCAAGCATGTGAAAAGGGGGATCCAGTTGACATTGTTTATCTGGACTTTCAGAAGGCTTTTGACAAGGTCCCACACCAAAGGCTCTTGATTAAACTTGCCAGTCATGGAATGAAGGGACAGGTCTTGTCCTGAATCAGCAACTGGCTAAGGGACAGGAAACAGAGGGTAGCACTAAATGGACACTTCTCCAAGTGGAGGGAAGTAAAGAGTGGGGTCCCCCAAGGTTCAGTACTGGGACCCCTGCTTTTCAACCTCTTCATAAATGATCTAGAGGTAGGAGTAAATAGCAAGGTAGCCAAATTTGCTGACGACACTAAATTATACAGGGTAGTGAAAACTGTGAGAGATTGTGAGGAGCTCCAGAGGGATCTCTTGACACTGGGGGAGTGGGCAAAACAGTGGCAAATGAGCTTTAACACTAGTAAGTGATGCATGTTAGGGCAAAAAAACCCAATTACATTTATAAACTGATGGGGTCTGAACTCTCTGCGACAAACCAGGAAAGGGACCTTGGTGTCCTGGTGGACAATTCAATGAAGGTGTCAACCCAGTGTGCCTCAGCAGTGAAAAAAGCAAACTCAATGCTAGGGATCATTAGGAAGGGTATAGAAAATAAGTCAGCAAGTGTCATTTTGCCTCTTTATAAATCTATGGTGAGGTCCCATCTGGAATACTGTGTACAGTTCTGGTCGCCATACCTCCAGAAGGATATTATGGAGTTGGAGAAAGTGTAGAGGAGGGCAACCAGAATGATGAAGGGACTGGAACACCTTCCTTACCATCTGAGGCTGCAAAGTTTGGGCCTTTTCACTCTTGAGCAACGGCGTCTAAGAGGTGACCTGATTGAAGTTTATAAAATCATGCATGGTGTGGACAAAGTAGATAAGGAAAAACTGTTTTCCCTATCGCACAACACTAGAACTAGGGGGCACTCGATGAAACTTTTGGGTACTAGCTCTCAAACAAATAAGAGAAAGTACTTTTTCACCCAGAGGATCACTGGTCTATGGAACTCCCTGCCAGAAGAAGTGGTGACAGCTGTCAGTCTTGACAGCTTTAAGAAAGGATTAGACAAGTTCATGGAGGACAAGGTTATCAATGGCTATAATTATTGATACTTAAGGACAACCTCGGGGTTGGAGAGATAGGCAGGATATCTCTCAATGCCATTTCCAGGGAATCCTAAGCAGGGGAAGGCATCTCGTTGGGAATACCCTGAAGGAAATGGTGAGCCACTGTGTGAGACAGAATGCTGGACTGGATGGGCTGTGGCCTGTTCCAGCAAGGCTGTTCTTATGTTCTTATGTTCCTGTGGCCCCTGTTTCCCAGAGCAATATGATTGCAGCCTAATATGGCAGCATTCTTAGCCAAAACTGGAGAAATGTTACTAACTCCATGCTGCAACTCACTAGTATCAATACAAAATAATTTGTGCACTACAGATGAGATATGGCTAATGACTGGTCAAAGATTTACATTCTCTGTGCAACATGGGCATTGACAATTAAATTAAATTAAAATGGGCCAAAAAGTTATGATAATCAACATACTATATACACTCTTCGCCTCAGAAAGAACAACCTTTAAATAGAGCATGCTCTTATGAAATTGATTTTCTCCCAATCTCTGAATGGAGTTTCTTTATGTTTCATTTCTAATTAGGCAGATCTATTTACTTTTTCATATCTCCCTCCCTCTCCCTCTCCCCCTCCCCCTCCCCCCTCTCTCTCCATTCCTCATCATCATCCTAATGGAATTTTTAGATTTAAAGTAAACCAGTGCCATTCAAATCTTTATAGTTAACAATGTTAATACAAAATCTGACCTGAAAGCCAACATAATCCTGTAGGAAAAGTAAAAACCAAACCATGACAAATGAAACAAAAGACAAATGCCATAGGCTTCTTATAATTTTCTTTGCTCTAGATGTGAGTAAATGAATGAAGACATTTCAGATAGCAACCACAGAAAACAAAACCAAAGCATAGTTTGGAAACTTCAAGGACTACTTGGCCAAGATACTCCACCCCCTTGTGTTGATGCCCTCTTCTCTTTCCTAATTTATTCAAAGCTTGGGTTAGTTACTTCAGATGACAGCCTAATACAATTTCAGCAGACCAGGAAAAGAGGAAAGGATGTAATAAATCAAAACAGCCTCCTCAAGGATCATTACCTTGCCATGGAGAGGGCGCTTGAGTGGTTCAATGAGGCTATGGGCTATGCCATGTAGGGCCACCCAAGATTGACAGGCCATAGTAGAGAACTCAGACTAAACACAATCCGCTGGGGAAGGGCCTGGCAATCCACTCCAGGACCCCTGCCAAGAAAACCCCATGAACAGTATCAAAAGAATAAAAGATATGATGTCGGAAGATGTCTCTTGTTCTATGGTGGCAGCCTCTCTGGGGTGGCAGGGGCAGTGGTGGCCCATGATCCATTGGGCCCAGCCAATACCCCTGCTGCCAGCCTCCCTTGGCCACCAGGCTGCTGGAGCCTTCCAATAGAGGCCCCTCCAGGGTGGAGGGGGCCCCATGATCAGCTGGGCCCAGCTGCTGCTCCTGCTGCCCCTCTCGGCCACCGGCTCCGCCCTACAGAGTCCTCATCCCTCTCATGGCTGGGCCCAGCAGATGTGATGGAGGAGGAAGGGCCTCCGCCAAGAGTGAGCTGCCTGAGAGCCAGTACCTGCCCGAGCTCATGACCGAGAAGGACAGCCTGGACCCCTCCTTCACCCATGCCATGCAGCTCCTCGAGGCCAGTAAGCTCAAATATTTGGCCACCAAATAAGAAGAAAGGACTCACTGGAGAAGGCTCTGATGCTAGGAAAGATCAAAGGCAAAAGGAGAAGGGCATGGCTGAGATGAGATGTCTAGACCGTATCATTGATGCAGTGGGCATAGATTTGGGCAAACTTCAGAGGATAGCAGATGACAGAAGAGCCTGTCGTGCTGTTGTCCATGGGGTCACAAATGGTCAGACCTGGCTGTGTGACTGAAGAATAACAAGAACAGCCAAGCAAAAGAGATTCCATAAAATCGGAGGATAATTAGTTATCAAACTATGATACAACTCCACTCAGTATGTATTTTAGCCCAGGCTTTTAGGGTAGAAACAGCACCATAGTTTGCTTAGCAAAGATTATTACATCATCTGCCACAGCACCCACCCATTCCAGTCTTCCCTGTGCCTTCTGAACTTAGCAGCAATCCACATAGTTGTTGTAGAGCAGGAGTTCTCAACCTACAGCCCGCAGACCAGACCCAGCCCACAGCACCATTTCATGTGGCCCATGCCACAGCTGTCACCGGAAGCAGACACATTTATGACAGCCGTAAATGCACCTGCAGCTGTCATAAATGTGTTTATGACAGCCACAGAGTGTTTTATGCTGGGGGAAACATCAGTCCAGCCCACTCAGCTGTCTGAGGGGGCGTGGTCCAGCCCACATCTTAAAAAGATTGAGAATCCCAGAGGGAGAAGGAATAGATTTTCCAAGCCAATAGATTTTTGTTGTGAGCTATCCCTGTGGGAACAAAAATATTCAGGGGCGGTTGCTCTTGAATGGACAATTAAGGCCCATTATTTTTACAATGAACTCATCCTTGGAGAAATGTAAATATCAGGATTGGTGTACTGATACAGTTCAATATAACTTGTGCTACTGGACCTCTCCCAAGCTACCAAGACTACCACACTGAACAGCTGTACAGTAAAACTTTGCATAAAGAGTGCCTTGCTTAGAAACTAACTTGTTTATAAAGAGCAGAATTTTCTCTAAATGGTCGCCCTAATTTAACAACTAAAACCAACCAAAAACTCGCTTAACAACTAAATCAGGGTTTGATCCCCCACCCCCGCCTCGCCAGAAGACACAATTGGTCACTTACAAAGGTGTTTCGCTTAAAGAGCAAACTCGCTCAAAGAGCAATCATGTGGAATGCATTATGCTCTTTAAGCAAGGTACCACTGTACTTCAACTTCACCACAATACAAATCAAACAACCATCACTAACAAAACTAGTCCCAGTTATCACCCTCGTCACAGGAAGCTACTCCACAATGGAACTAATAAATGAAGCCAATGAAACAACACTATTCTGCCTTCATCACCATCAGCAGCAACAAAATACAAGTTACAACTAGCCTGTGAGGACTAATTGGGTGTGCGGTGGTCCATGGGGTTGCAAAGGGTCGGACTTGACTATGCAACTGAACAACAACAAAAGCTTCACCCTCAGGTGCTGATTCTCTCTACCCTTTCCTTGTTTACTCAAAACATGGATTGGCTTCTTCAGTGATAGCTTGCTAAGATTTCAACAAACTAGGAAATGAGAAAAGTATTTAGAATGTAAGAAAGCAAAAGAGATTCCATAAACTTGGAGGATACTTAGTTATGCAACTATGATTCAGGTGCATTCAGTGATGTACTGGAGCCCTGCTAGGGGACACAGCTCAAAAAGATGAAAGTGTCCTTTGTGGCTTCGTTGCCCAGAAAATTGATGGGATGATTAAGATCACTACTTCACTTTCAGAAACCACCAAATAGTCTGGTATGCAGGCTAAAACAGTGAATGCTAACTACGAACAAAACAAGCTGAGTATTAATTTCTTCAAACCCTTTGACCACAATTTGTCTGACTTATGCTATTGGCTTTCTTCTGATTCTTCCTCCACCCACTTCTTGTTGTCTTTGTAAATGGAGCTCTAGCCTACCCACCCATGAGGACAGACACACCTCATGCTCTACACAAACTTTGATTTTTTCTTTCTTGTTAATTCTGTGTTGCAGCACCAATTTCACACTGCAGCTAGGGAATTTAAAACATAGGGTGATGGACACAGGAGGTCTGGGCTTAAATATCCATTCATCCTTGGAACTAGTAAAAAACACATTTTATCTCACCTACCTTGAAAGCTCTATTAGGGTCACTGTAAATTGGTTTTGAACTGATGGCACATAACAAAAAAAGTCTCCCTCAGTCCCAACCCCCATCTGGTGCTGGTGCTACTACAGTCAGCTTCACATATTCTCCTGGCCTTCCTATATCTTCTGTACTGGTTACAATCCCAAAGAAACAGATGAACTAAAAAGGTTTCCCCCACTGGTCACTGGTCAACCGCTTTTTTTTGTAAAGTGCAAACAGAAGCTACTTCCTGGGTAAATAACTTGGAATCCTTTTAAATGGCTAATGTTCATGTTTGCAACATGCCTGGAATCCAAATAAAAACTAAAAGGCAACAGATTTGGGACATTATCATTACCATTACTTTGCCCAACAAAGAACAGTTGTCAAAATTACTTCAGAATTAAATAATTGTGCAAACTTTACATTACATCTATATAAATTATCTGGGTTACAGTCCCTAATTACTGTTACTTAATCTAATTATTATCACATAAATTGTACTCTGCCTTTACTCCAAAATCAATGTAGCTTACAATGTTAAAACGGATACAGTAATTTAAAAAACTGGAAAAATAAATTATTACAATATTAAAGAGCAACTAAACCAGTATCCTATTAAGACTTGTATACAGTATAAAGGTTAAAACAATTTTAAAAATATATTAAAATAATCTAAATCTCTTATAAAAACGCACTGCAAAGAATATAATATGTTGTGGGTAGATTTAAACATACAGAGAAAACAGGGCCTGACCCAGACACAGTTTTTGAATATGTATCACCTTTCTGTGGAATACACAGTTTAAATACTACATCCAAGAAACGCAAACTATGCCTTTATTATACATAGCAAGCAAAAATATTCTCCTGTCGCAGAGAAGAAACCTCTACCATTATTAATTCAGTCTAAAAAAGCACACTGCTGCATAAAGCAGAACATGTTACTTCTATTTATGATTTATTACAAGAATACTTAGCCTGCCCTTCATAAGATAATAAAACACACACAGGAATTAAAAATAAAACAGAAATATATCACAATAATAATACTGTACAAAACTTTAGAACAAAAACCGATCAGAGGTGTTAAACCCATAAGCCCCAAACAAATTAAAGATATTTATTTCTAGATAAAATAAATTACAAAAGGGATAAAGCATCTATTTTAATTGAATATTTAATGTATGAAACATAATAATATTTTGTACCCATTCATTCAGATACCCAGAGTGCTACAGTGGATAGAGTAAATGGACAAGGATTTAGGAGACCTGAGTTAGAATCCACTCTCAGCTATGGAAGCTGTTGGGATCATGTACTTGCAGAATCTGGTATTTGCAGATGAGTGCCTCAAAGATAGCTTTGTAGGATTGGAACCCCAGCCTGGAGGGCAGCTCTAGCAATTGCAGGGTTAGACTCTCACCCTGTTGTAGTTGCTGGGCTCCAACTAAGAGCCCTGGGGAAGCTTCTGAACCATGATGGGCTCCACTGGAGATCATGGGAGGCTAGGCTATATAAGAACTGGCTCTTCCTCCTATGAGTTGCTTCAGCAAAAAATGTCATTGGATCCTGGATAATTGCTTGGTCACCTTGCCTTGCTTCTGGTTCTTGCCTTTGAAGATCTCCTGCCTTGTTCCTGGTTCTTGCTTCCAAAGATCTCTTGCCCTGATTTCTGTGAACTGTTGTTGTGCCTGGATCTTTGCTCCTTTAACCTAGTTCATGCCCTGCTCCAGCTCCCAGAGGTACTCTGCCTGGCCAGTTCTTGGTCTCCTGACTTCTGGCTTGTATGGACTATGCCCTGTCACCTGTACTAACCCTGCATCTCTGTCTACCTTGTGTTTGATTTTGGATTTGGACTGTGATATGACTAGCGTTTGGCCTGTTGCCTGGTTGCTATGGGTCCTGTTACTTGTGTATCTTGCTAGCTGCCCCCACCCTGGATTTAGACAGAAGCTCACTGGGATAATAGAACTGGTAAAGGTAAAGATCATCCTTGCTCGAGAACCAGTTGTATCCGACTCTAGGATTCAGTGCTCATCTCTGTTTATAGCCAAAGAGCCAGTGCTGTCTGTGTCTGCAGATGTTTCTGTGAACATATGGCAGGCATGACTAGACACCGGAGTGCACAGAACGCTGTTTACCTTCGCACTGAAGTGGTACCTATTTATCTACTGCTAGGCTGGCAGGAGCTGGGACAGAGACGGGAGCTCACTCCATCATGCAGCACTTGAACCGCACGACTGACCTGCTGACCTGCCAACCTTCCAGTCATCAAGTTCAGTGTCTTAACTACTAAGCCACCACAGTCCTTTAGAACTAGTAAAACCATTCCTTAAATATCTCATTTACCTTAGAAGCCCTATTAGGGCCACTATAAGCCAGTTCTGATGTGACATTACATAACAACAGCAACCCAGATAAGCACTGTAACTTTATGCGAAATCTCTCTTTTCTGCAACATCTTTGAACTTTAAGAACTCAAACTAACCTTAATGATTTCCTTCTATGATTCTCCCCCTTGTTTCCACTGCCTTTTTAATCAACAGCACTGATCCATGCTAGCATGTTGAATTCCTTATGGTACCCTTCACTGGCCATATGACAAGGTATGCTTCTGAAAGATGAAAAAAATATTTGCACAGGAATAAGTGAATGGAATCAGAAATCACTTTCTCATACCTGTGATCTTCAAACATGTTTTCACATTAGCACACCTGAAGGCCTAATTCATGTAATAATTAACTAGATGGTTTTTACATGGATGTATCTTCCTTCCGCAAAGGGTCGGAATTGACTGTGTGACTGAACAATAACAACAAAATCTTCCTTCCTAAGAAATTAGAACAGTAATATGTGAAGATAATGACCTGCTGACTCCCCAGAAGAAACACTGCTATTATTCTGAAGGCAAATAATCCTATACGTACTTCATTGTTTCTCAGTTTGTGTGATATAACTGTATGGTTGGGCAATTCAGACTGCAACTAATCAGTAACCTTCTGATAGAATGGTTTATAGCCTTTCAGATGCTTCACTAGTCAAAAGTGGTTACAATAAAAAGTCAATGTCTGAATCCTTGTCAGTTTGTAGATTGTATGAAAGGATGCGCATGCCCAGGAAAGCACAAAATGGGCCATATGACGAGAATCATGAGTCACAGTAGGAACAAGATATTTAAAAGCCCCCCTCGTTTTGTAAACATTTCTTCTCTTGTAAAGATGTCAAAGCAGGTATGAGATAATAAAAACTTATCAGTAGGGAAGCCTCCACAAACAGTTCACGTAAACAGTCTAATCAAATGAGCAGAATACTGTTTGATAAGGAAGTGACAGTGGTGGAACCACAGTTTTTATTATTATCACATAATCAACTGTTCCAATCTCCATGAAACTACTGTACTTAATTTAAAAGTTACCATGCTCACATGAGGGCTAGGTTAAACAGTAAAAACAGAGATTCTATCTTTCTTTAACTCTAGAATCCCCAAAGGAAATATGGGACAAGACTAGAATCTAGATGAGGTTTTATCACTCTGCTGCTTTCACCCCGTGGTTCTAATCTGGACCACCCCTGTAATTTCTACTGTCACAAACTGACATTTATCATAATGCTACATGTACACCTAGGTTGGGTGTTGTCCAACATTTTCATAAAATGATCACATTTAGGGTGGCTAAAACTTATAAAATCAGAATTCAGGAAGACCTTAACAGTCTGGAGAACTGAGACAAAACAAACTAAGTGACCTTCAATGGAAAAATAAAGTTCTACACCGAGACTTGAGAGTTGGCATGACAGAAGCATATGAGAGAAAGATCTAGAGGTCTTATGAGGCCATAAAGTAGACACATGATGGAGCAGCAGAAAAAGCAAATGTGATATTAAGTTGCATTAGCAGAAGTACAGTGCTTAAATCAAAAAGGTAATAGGACCAATCCATACTACATTGGTCAGGCCATATCTGAACTACTGTGTCTAGTTCTGGGCACCACTATTTAAGAAAGATGTCAAGAAGTTGAAATGGGTTCAGAAAAGAATGGGGAGGATATTAAAGTGTTTGAGAAAGCCATTACAAGGAGTATTTGAAGGAGTTGGGTTTGTTTGGTCTTGTGAAGAGCAAAACTAAAAGGTGATATGACAACCATCTTTGCATATTTGAAGGGCTGCCATTTGGGAGATGGAGTGATTTAGTTTTCTGCAGCTCCAGAGGATAGAACCCAAAGTAATGGATTTAAATTATGAAAAGTACTGTAGATCACAACTCAATGTTAGGAATAATGTCCAAACAGTGAGAGCTGTGCAACAATGTAATTGACTGAAAGTATTTAAACAAAGGTTGGATGATTGCGTGTCAGGAATGCTTTTGGTATAGATTTCCTGCTTTGGCAGGAAGCTGGATTCAATGACCCACGCAATCACAGTCTCTTCCAGCCCAAGTTTTATGTGATTCTATATAATTTATATACCCCATTTATTTGTCAAGTGAGAGCACAAAAAGCAGCATCAAACATAAGGAATATATACAGTACATTCAACTCATATCTTAACAGTATTAATGCAATTGAGCATTTTTAGGGCTTGGTTGTTCACATGCAGAGGCCATGCCATTTAGTTGCCTCTTCCTCATTAATAACTAAAACTTGACATTCTTAAAATGAGGAGAAGAAAGAATTGCACGGCAACCCCACATGGTACATAAACTATGGCACCCTCTTTTCTTCCTTTTATATGCCAGCCACATTAGAAATCTCACAGCCAAAGTAAACGTAAGATTAAACATCTGTTTTGATGGCATTTAAAATTTTAAATAGCAGTAAGAGAAGCCCAAAATCAAGCGTACAGCCACCATACAGCATGCGCCACCCAATGGCAACGTTGGTTTGTTGAATAAGCCTTCTCACACTATATCAAACCAAAAGAACCAAGGAACGAATTTGCCAAAAAGGTATTTGTCATGACGAACCTTAACAATGTTCTCAATAAATACTGAGGGACTTTCTAGTAATGAGTATTTTACTAAGGGATATGGGCAGTGGTAGGCATCAGCAGGTTCACCCCAGTTCGCCAGAACCGGTAGCAGAAATTCCAAGTTTTGAAATAAAGTAGTCCTAATTTGGTTGCAACGCAGGGCTTTCCTCCTGACCATGCCCATCATACCACACTCACAAAGTAGGTAGTAAAAATATTTGAATCCCACCAATGGATATGGGGAGTAAATACAAATGTGATATACTTCTGGTCCAGGAAACACATTGGGAGACAGCAAGTTATATCAAGTGAGCAGAGATTTGTCCAACCTTGCTTAACTCATAATTAAAACTTGTTCAGTTTGGAAACACTAAGAGCTTTTCCCTTCCACTCTCTTCTCTTCCCAGCTGACAATTGTAAGGCAAAGAAAGAAGAAAAAGTAGTAGCCAGTTTTGTATTTGCACTTAGCTATTCAGTCTAGGTAGACCAACTTGCACAATTTGGAGGGAGGGAGGAGTGGAATCGTAAAAGTGGGAATTTTGCACGCAGTCAGGAATTCTGCAAAAAGCAGTCTCTTGCGGCATGCTTTGTATAACAAAATGCTTTGTATAATGAAAATTTCGTACAATAAAGTGTCCGTGCAGCAATCGTGATACCCTGCATAACAATTTTTTGTTATATGGGGTTTACATTAAGCGGGGTATACCCCAGTTAACGGAAAACTCATATAATGAACATTTTCTTTTGTTATGTGGGGTATCGCCCATTTGATCCACATAACGAAAAAAACTGCATAGTGAAGAGCTCTGTGGAACAGAGCTTTTTTGTTATGTGGGGTTCTACTGTATGTGCACAAACTGAAAGTACTGTACATGGGATATGTTCGAACAGTAGACTCTGTCCAATACCTTTCTCTTTCCGATTCTCCTGACAGTGCTTACACTGAATGATATGACATATGTAGAATTTATATTTTCTTTTAAACATTTTAGGACATTGTTGCAGTTTTCCTCTTGTAAATTTTGCACAGCCACTGCTCATAAATTTTGTACAGCCACTATTGTCTGCTAATCAAAGCAAAATATCTGAAGAAATGAGAGTTCACAATTTTTGTAAGTTGGGTATAGTTGTATAGAAACAAGTAAAACTTGCTATATTTGTGTGTATCACATGGTATTGTAATCCTATGGCCCTGTATAGCAAAGGACCTGTGACTGGTTGCCAATTGCTCAAGGTGTTTGTTTTAACCTTTAAAGTCCTAAGCCATGGGTGGCCAAACTACGACCCACGGTACCAAATCATCTGGCCCGTGCTGCCCATGCCACTACCAGAAGTGGAAGTAAAAGGTGCCCATGCATGTGTATATCACACCCATGCATGCGTATAATACTGCCGTATAGAAATACAATTAATAACAGGGAAAATAAATAATCAGGTCACCAGATCTAGTTCTTCTGCCCTTATTCTCAGGCAATAACAAACAATATATTTTTAAAAATGGATTTTCTTTTTCTGTATCACAGAACATTTGGAAACTACTGCAAACTGGAAGAGAATGTGTAATTTAACTTTACATGTACAGAGAAATAGAATGTGACATATCGTCCTAATGGAAAATTTAACACACCAGTTCAAATTCCTTAAACAACCACACTCCCAAGATGATGTTCATGGTTTCCTGTTATTTAGTATGACAATAAGAATAACAAGACTTATTATCCCTCAGCATCCAATGTCAATCTTTGACGTAAAATTCTAATCTGAAGCAGATTGCAATATTGTGAAGTTACTATATTGGAGTATATACATTCCCTTTAAAAGACATGTACTACTATTATTTTGTTGTTATTTCCTTCAATAAACTTTAACAAGAGAAAGGTGGTGTATAAATGTAATAAATACATACATATATAAATGCATGCATACAAACAGTTCTGTGCAAAAGTCTTAGAACACAATTAGATCTATTGTTTTAACAACAGTATAAAGAACATATATAATTATTTATCAATCTCTTCATTAGACTACAACTAGAAAATATAGTAAATTTGTATGCAGAATTCAGAAACAGAAAAAAACAACTTACATATGCTAAAGTGGCAAGTATTTAGTGTCACCTTCCTTTACACTTGAGCAACAGCAGGCACTTGGCTCCCGTAAACGTAAATGGAATGGAATCCCGATTGCTGTTATTGCTAACATCTGTATATGTCCCACTATTACAGGGCAAAATGACTGCTGCAGGAAAGATCTTTTACACTAGGTTCGTGCAAGACATGTTTGAACATCTCATACAGCACATACACATGTTATATGAATATAATTCACTGGAAGCTTGTTAATAAGAACAACTTTCAACCACATCATTCCAGTCCAAATGCCAAGGATCACAAAATCTGACAAAATATATCTTACTTTTGCATTAGCAAGGTCACACTCAAAGGGAAATCAAAAAAACAACTGTATACTCAAGATGTGGTATTCAAGCTGTTATAAAGAAAGATGGATAATCAAGAGAGGTCAGGGGGGAAGGGGAGGGCTAGGAGGCCAAGAAAACTTTTAAATTCTGACGAGAAGTTCCTGAGCATTTCTTCTTTGACAGACCAGAGAAAGTCCAGCAAGGAACTGGCTCAGCAACTGGCAGCTTCATCAGGATGCTAAGTTGACCCTTCTACAGTCTGAAGAAGCTTGACCAGGAATGGTCTTTGTGGAAGGATAGCAGCCAATAAAACACCTTTGCAGAAGGTGACAGGGAGAAAAGGCTAAGATATGCTAAAGCTCACAAAGATTAGAATGGAGCTCCATGGGAAAGAGTATTATGGAGTGATGAATCTAAGTCTGAAATGTTTGGGTCCAATCATCAACAATACAGTGCTTACAACCTTCAGTAACACATTGTCTGTATTGATGAGATCTGAAAATGCTGAAAAGTACAGACAGGTATTACTGTGGTTATGCTACACTACACTAATGAAGAAAATTTGGGGAGAGGAGGAGTTTAGAGAGATGCCCACATTTTGTACAGCAGGTCATGCGGTATAATGTGGGTTAAAAGAAATATTTTGAATGTGTTTTCTTTACCCTATTAAATGTATTTTTATGCAAATATAGCCGTGGGGGATCACAGTTTATTTGGCTCTTATAAAGGGGGGTCGCAACTTGAAAAGAGTAAGGAAGCACTGCTTTTGTGTGCAGTCTGTTCATAGCATTTGGGCTGCTCCCCACATTCAAACATCTTTATATTATGAAGCACTGTGGGAAAGATTCTCAAAATATATTGAGTTTAATGGATTACATATGTAAATTGTAAAATTCCAGTGCTTTTGGACCTTAAGATTTAAGAGTGACTATTTGCCTCCAGCAATTACAATTATTTGTATTACTGCTGTGATTATAATTCTTGTATGCTATGAAGTCAATTTTGACTTATGGCTACCCTTTTTGCGGTTTTCTAAGAAGAAAATATACAGAAGTGGTTTACCATTCCCTTTTTCTGGGCACCCTGGGACTGTGCAGCTTGCCCAAAGCCACGCATACTGGCTCATCTCCAAAGAGCCAATGTGAAATCAGACTCCCAACTTCTGGCTCCGCAGCCAGATACCTAAACTGTTGAGTTCTCTAGGTAGCTATTACTGTTATATTGTTCCCCAAAAGCAAAACAACTATTGTTCATGTTGGAATCTGATCAAACACTCAAGATTTCCAACCCTGCCTATATGGCCAAAGATTATAACAATGGCAAATTCGTGTTTTCAAGCACAAACAGATGAAATTTAGTCAAAAATTGTGGAAGAATCTGTTAGATTTATTTGCAGAAATTTAATAGAGATGGCATCATGCCCAAAATAAGGTCAAATGTACATTCACACTGAAATACCTGAATTTGTATTTCAAATCCTGTTACACACAGACTACCTACATATTGTGGATGGGAAAACCCAGGCAAATTCTTCACACCTTTCTTTGGCTGTTAAATCACAAGACCTGTGTTCTGTTCCATGCAGCCACTTACACCCAACTTGGTTTTCGGTGCCAGTGCTCTAACCTGAGAAAAGCATCCAATTGCATCTATCAAACAGTACAAAAGTTCCCACAGAGGAATATGTACCCGCCCCTTTGTCTATAGCCCTCCTGACATTCCTGATGGTTTGAAGATCCTCATGAGCAGACTTAGAAGTATGTTGGAACTATAAATGGTGATGTACAAAGGAAAGGAAAGTCTAATGATACTGTTTATCCAAAAATACTGAGCCAGCAGATCTTGCATCATTAGGGTTACCATAAGTACTGCTTTTCCGTGATTTTCCCGAGTTCAAGCTGTCCTGTACGATTCTAGGAAAAACATGTAAAAGTCCCGAGAGGGAGCAAGAAATGCTTATGTCTACAGAGGATTCCTTCTTCACATGACTGCAAAGGGTTAAATGCATAGAGTCAGCATTCTTAGAGAGGAAGGGAACACTGTGGATAGGAAGTGAAGAGTTGTGTCTCACAAAGTCCCTTCCTGTCTCCTGCTTTTCTCCTTCCAGAGGAAACCCGGGACTCCAAGGGCTGCATTTCCATTCCGGACCTCTTTTTAGAGCATTCTTCCAAGGGATCCTCATGTGAGGTTTTAGAGTGAGTCCAATTCAATGGAGGGTGAAGGGAAGGGTGGGGGTTACCTCAGGGAGAAGAAGAGCAATTTCAAGAGTGGCCCAAGAAATTTTTATTCAAAAATAAAGGGACAGCCTCCTGACTAGTTTATTTTAAACTGACGGAGGCTGCCCGCCCTGAACAGGGATTCTGCGTGGTCTTAGAGTTTGAAGACTGCCATGACATCACGTGGCTGTCCCGGTTTGGCGGGAGAGAATTATGGCAGCACTATGCATCACCATATTTACCGCATAGGCATATTACTGCTGTGTCTACATATTATCCAGCAGCAGCAGCAACAACAACAACTACTATTACTACTACTACTACTACTACTACTACTACTACTACTACTACTACTACTACTACTACTACTATAAGGCTATGCACACTTTGAGACTAGAAAGGCTACAGTACTTACAAAAATAAGCTTATAAATAATTTCTCACATT
Organism: Bradypodion pumilum; assembly: GCA_035047305.1. NCBI lineage: Eukaryota > Metazoa > Chordata > Lepidosauria > Squamata > Chamaeleonidae > Bradypodion > Bradypodion pumilum. The sequence goes on from JAWDJD010000001.1 coordinate 100,584,240, forward strand.
ATAAAAACATGACTCAAATCAGCATCTGAAATGGCAAAGTAATAACCCAGGAATAGCCAGTTATGAAGCAGTTACTAAGGCATTCTTTTACATCCAGTTTTTTTCTGCAAGATGCCAACCATTCCCAGGTCAAAGAACAACCTGATAGTAAGAGGTGGAATACAATAAACAGTAGCACAGAAGACAGAACTGCTCAAATAATATTGCTACTCCTTCTGTTCCACCTCTTACACATTCAAAATTATAACAGATATACTACTAAGGCATTTCTATATAGGAAGCTATTACAAGTGGCCAAAAGACTGATTTTTTCTATCAAATAGTACATTGACTTATTGTAATAAGCAGAAAAGGGAACACGCCGCCGTCACCACAAGAGACTCCCTGTCTTGCCCAGGAGCCAACGCCATCGGCTCCCGGGAGTGGAGACAGGTGGGAGATGCCGCCCCCTCCCCCCCCGCAGCTGACTTTGCTCTCTGGGCTGGCCTGCCCAGAGAGCAGAAAAAGGAAGACGCCGCCGCGAGAGACTCCCTGTCTCACCCAGGAGCCCATGCCATCGGCTCCCAAGAATGGAGACAGGTGGGAGATGCCACGAGTTGTCCTGGTCGGCCCCCCGGGATGCCTCACCACCATCTTCTTGCTGCTGGCTAGGACTTGGGACCATGATGGCAATGGGTCTATTTTTGCCACTCTGAGACTTGGGGGGGGGGGGGCTGGTGAGTCATTATGCTTGTAGCATCTTGTATTTGTTGGTTGATTACTTGCTATCGCTGTATTCTGTATTTGTCTCATTGCTGTATTTGGCTTGTTGTGTGATTTTTGATGCTTGTGATTTTGTATATTGTTGTTATTGTTTCTTGCACTTTCCTTGCTGTAAACCGCTTAGAGTCACCTCTAGTTGAGTTAAGTGGTATACAAAAATGAAGTGAAGTGAAATGAAATGAAATTAGTGATACCACTATTCTAAACCTGGCCAAGATCAATTTCTCCAGGGGGAAAATTGTCACATAAGGGTAAAGATTGCACTTTGCTCATTTTGCCAACACCTGAAATGAATTTGAAGAATTTGCATAGAAAGAAAGTACAAGAACAAAGCAGTTAACTCCTTTCAATAGTTAGCACATCCTGGCTGTAATTTCTTGGTGAGGAGGTCCCTGACTATGACACCACTCAACATTTTCCATTGCAGTTACTTAGATTTTAACTATAAGATAAAGGTGTTGTGTATTCAAGTAAATTGCAAGTTGTGCCAGCAACGCTTTGCAAAAGACAAAATGGCAATTTCCCGCAATCAGAATGAAGATCAAGAATTGGTGCGCGCTGCTTATGTTAATTAGAGTGCTATGATTGGGTACAGTTTAGGATCCTGTTCCTGATTAGTTAAAACTGATGTATCATGGTTATGATTGGTTAGTTAAGGTTATCCGGTGGGTTACTACAATGTATCACAGAGTGACCACCACCAAGGCACTATATAAGCACCACAGGTAAACAAGGGTGTGGCCGGGCCGGATCTATGTTTCCCAATATCTCTGCAGGTTAGACCTCAACAGGTTAACCTTGGGTCCTCTCTGTACACTCACATGCAGGTGCAGCTCATCATGTACCACAAGGGTAGACTTCGGAGAGACCGATTACTTGGGACTTGTGTAGCCATCTGTTGTCCAGATATCCTTGTAATTGTGGTCTGCAAGACTTTACAATAAATCATTGTTGGTTGTTCTGTTCACCGTTTGCTGGACTGTTCTTTACAAGGGCCAGACACGACAAAAGGATATCTTTAAGATATAAATACAATTTATATTTCACTTTCATGTGACCGATCTACAGCTTGGTAGATACTATGTGGCAGTTCTTATAAAGCAGCCACTTGCTGAAACTGAGCAGTTCTTGCATAGGGTGGGGCCTGGATTACACACCATTCAGAAACCAATATACTGTACTGTACATCACACTGAGTTCAATGACAAAAGAAAAGTGCCTAATCAATGAACCAACATGGATAAATTTTGTTTCCATCTTTACCCCACCAATCTTTTTTTCCTCTCAAAAAGTGGTAGATACATAAATATTTGAGCTCTTGCAAACATCACCTTCAAATGAAAGGTACTCTGAATTTATTCTTTCCTCATGCTTCTATTCATCACTTGTAAATGCACTTCAGCTCACAAAAGTGAGATGTCAATAAAACAATTATGTGGTATAGAAAGAATTTTCCTTTTCATAGTTGCTATATGCAAAAGAACTTTGCCGTGCTTGTTGCTTGAGGCACTTCTTGTGTTAGTTATGTTCAGACATATTGTGGGTCCAGAGAATTTTAGTTTTTTAAAAAATTGGGCTGAGGGAGAAGCCAAGACAAGCCTGTACTCCACCCAAAAACAAGCTCTTTGCAGCTGGTTAACAAGTGTGCCATTAAATACCTTACATAGCTGTGGCCAAATGTTTCTGATCTGGAGGTACTATTTATTATGCATTTTAGAACCAAGTTTGGTGCCTTAAATGCATATGGTTTTCTACCAACAGTGAGGGGATGGGCAGGTCTGATTATTATTTTTTAATGACAGAATGGTATTTCTTCCAAAATAATGATCGTGTTTTGAATCTTTCCTTCCAAGTCCCATAATGGAACCTTATTTGGACCGATGTTTTCAAAACAATGAGCTAATGTGGTGGAAAGCGCAAATTATTTCCCTAACTGCAGTAACTGAACTGGGTTTTATGTTAAATGTCTTTTAAAAATCGTGATTTTTATTCCTCAGATTGAGTATACAATGAACCAAAGCCATCCCCTTTCATCAGGTTAATGTTAATTAGTTACACCTATGTACCCTTTGCATTCAAGGTGCTTGATACCACAGGTCTTTTATCGGGATTAATTCCACCTCCATCCGACCCTGAAAATCCTAAAGCCTATATAATATGGCAAATCACAGCAAATTAAAATGTAAAGCATATCTCTTTTTAATTTATTAAACTTAACCTAGGGCCTTGGTATTTCTTTATAGCATTTTATGTCAAGTTTGTAAACCATTTCTGTACAAACACTACTTTGTTTTCAGGTTTCTTGGTGTTAAACGTTATGTGAAATGGCCGGAAGAGTTGCCTTGCCTGCTCACACTGTGGAATAGCCACGATGAACCTTTAATTCCAAAACGCCTGGAAATCTCAGTATGTTCACACACATAAATTGCTGAATTACCTGTGCAAATTTAAATATCCTACCTGTTCTTTCACATAATTAATCCAGTTTCCCTAAATCCTATTTTTGCAAGCAAATGTTAGTGTAATTGTTTATTTTTTTGCCAAGTGTGGGAAGAAAAGAAAAGAGAGGAGGATCAGAGTCAGAGGGCAAGAAACGTGAGGATACAAAGTTTAGTACTACGGAGGAGGAAGCTGGGCGGAGCTGCCCATTACATTATTTCCTCGCTGGCACTTGGGAGGTACCACTGGATGTTGGCTAGTCAACAAAGTACCTCTCTTTAGAGAAATCTCTAGAGCACTAGATTATTTAGTTTCTGAATTCTAGCCTTGCTTGCTAAACCCACATACAGTAGAACCCCATATAGTGATTTTAATCCATTTCACGGAGCTGATCGCTATGCAGTTTTCATCGTTGTACAATCTTCTCTATGGGAAAATCCATACAACGATTTTCCAGTGCAAAAAACTGCTTAGCGCCAAACATCGTTGTATGGATTTTCCCATAGGAACGATTGCTATGCTGAACGGCTTTCCCCACTCCAAGCCGCACCGCTATGCGATTTCATCACTGTATGGGGCGATTATTATATGGGGTTCTACTGTATATGCAAGCTACAGTGTATTTAAATCTGTTAATGAAGTCACAGATCAATATCTGAATACATGTTTTACATCCAGAAACCATGTAAGGGAGGGATTCTCAACCTGCGGCACATGGGCCAGATGTGGCCCATGGTGCCATTTCATGTGTTGTCACCACCACCACCACCACACCCGGAAGTATCATGTGGTGGAGGAAGGGCAAAATGGCTGTCTGGCCCCCAAAGCTGTCGGAGGGAGCGTGACCTGGCCCCCAGCTTTAAAAGGTTGAGAACTCACGTAGTTAAAGGACCTTACAGATTAAGAGCAAAAAACCATGTGCAGTCGCAGCAGCTACTATTGGATTAGATGGATCAGTTATTGATAATATTTGTAGTATAACACTTTAGATGTTTATGTAGCTCTTTAATGGGACATGCAAAAATTCAACATCTGAACATATTTTGCATCTGAAATCAGGTTTATCACCCCTGTGTTTTCATTAACTGTAGTTCATTTTTCCAGACCCATCCTATAAATTGCAGTCCACAGAAAATTATGCCTAAAGAAGCCTGCAAGTTTCAAAGATCCCACAAAACTCTTTGCTGTTTAACACATCACCTCCCTCTAAATAAAAGTACAAGAGTACATTGTTTGTATTTTGTATGTGAAAAGAAAACCCTTTTTCCTGGTCACCGTGACCAACTAGCAAACACCACCAAGCATATTTTTATGCAAGTCCTAGTAAAATGATATGAAAATGTCTTTAATAGGAGTCTGAAATGAGAAAGAATGCATTTATCCAGATTTGCTTGGCCAGAATATCCTAGTCTCAGAGCTCTTATGTGCCAAAAAGCAATGTACAACCTAGCATTTAGAACATGTATATGATAGATTCTCTAATTACAGGGTTTGAATGCCAGCAGAAAACATTAGTCATTTGCTTAGCAACAAACCAATATGCAACCCTTTTAAATACAGTTTTCATACAATGTCATTTTCTTTTATAACTAGTTTTTTAAAGTTTCTATCTTTACAACAAAGTTGTGCACAGCATTTAAATTTACCATTTTCTATATATAGGTTTCATCCTACTAAAATAGAAGATCTCATCTGGGGATAGAAACTCACAGATACACACCAAAGCAGGAAGTGGCAATTTAGCGTCAGGGAAGCTTTGAATAACAAGCTCTACAATACAGATTGTATAGTGAGTCTCTCAGCATCCTATCCCCACCACCACCACCACCACATATTCAGGAATACAGCCAGTAAGTGATGACCAAATGAGTAAAAATATGTACTAGGCCAGTGGTGATGAACCTATGTGCAGCACGCATGCCAGAGGGGGCACTCACCGTTGCCCCAGTACAGAGTTTGCCTCGCCCCTCTGTCCAGAAGCCCAATAGGAGCGCTTCTTCCCTCCCCTGTCTGGGGTAGAGTTGCCATAATTCTCTCCCTCTCCCACAAATCCGGGACAGAAGTATACTTTTTTAAATGTGTTGTTTGTTAACCGCCCAGAGTGGGGAAGACTTCCCAGATGGGCAGGGTACAAGTGGAATAAAATAAATAAATAAAAATGGGCAGGTTATCTAGAAAACAGCCTTCACCCTAACAATCCCAGCCACTGCTGCGCCACTAATGAGAGCCAAGCTCAGTCTAATCACGCATACAACACACTCTCCTCCAGGCACGCACTCACTGGAAGCAAGGTACAGGCAAGACTGAGGTGCAGGCGGCTCTCTCCAGCTTGGTGGCCGGCATGTTTCTTTTCCTTCTCTTCCTCCTCGGGCGCTGCTTTCCCCTCCCAACCTGCAGAACCGCAGCTGAGTGAATGAGAGCTCAAGACAGGCAGGGACTAAGAGGAAGCGCTTCCCACCCTCTCTCCCTCCATGTGTGTGAGTGAGTAAGCAAAAGCTCAAGGTAGGGAGACTAAGAGGGAGGCACTTCCCACCTTCTCTCCCTCTGTGTGTGGTGTGTTGCAGCAAGGCTCTGGGTGTTATACAAATCAGTAAGTTTTTAAAATCCGGGATTTTAACATTATTTTTTGAACCGGCCCTAACAATTTTTTTTTATCTTTTATCTGGGTCAATCCCAATTTTCCAGGACATATGGCATCCCTAGTCTGGGGCAACGCGGGTGGCTCACATGCAGCGTGTGTGACACGGATGGCAGCCTGTTGAGTCTGTACTAGGAGTCTGGAGTCTGTACCATCGAAACATGCATTGGTGCGCACCCTCCTGAAGAAGCCATCACTCCACCCGACAGTATTAGCTAACTTTCATCCTGTATCCAACATCCCCTTTCCAGGGAAGATTTTGGGGAAGGCAGTGGCGTGACAGCTGCAGGGGGTTCTGGATGAAGCAGATTATCTGGACCCTTTTAGGTCAGGATTCAGGCTGGGATATGGTACTGAGACTGCATTGGTCGCACTGTTGGATGATCTCTGGTGTGAGCAGGATGATGGGAATCCATCCATCCTTGCTCTTCTTGACCTCTCAGCAGCTTTCAATACCGTCGACCACGGTGTCCTTCTGAAACAGCTCCAAGGATTGGGGATCCATGGCACTGTAAGGTCTAGCCCTAAGCTCGTACAATATGGGGTGCCACAGGGTATGGTGCTTTCGCCTCTCCTGTTTAATATGTACATGAAACCGCTGGGGGAGATCATCCATTTCCACGGGGTGAAGTATCACCAATATGCGGATGATACTCAGCTGTACATCTCAGCCTATGGTGATCCTGGTGATGCAGTGGCAGTCCTATCCAGGTGTCTGAAGGCTGTAGGGGTCTGGATGGGGGACAATGAGCTACAACTGAATCCTGGCAAGACCAAGTGGCTGTGAATTAGGGCCCCCACGTTATCACGGGAGTTACCATCTTTGGTTCTGGATGGGGCTTTTTTGCCTCAGACAGACTCGGTGTGTAATCTGGGGGTGCTCCTGGATTCATGACTCCTGCTCAATGAGCAGGTGGCAATCGTGGTTAGGAGGGCTTTTGCACAACTTTGTGCGATTCGCCAGTTATGCCCGCTCCTGGACCGGAACTCCTTGCTCATGATCACGCACACTCTCGTCTCCTCCGGACTTGACTATTGCAAAGCGCTCTACATGGGGCTGCCCTTGATGACCATTCAGAGGCTGCAACTGGTCCAGAATGCGGCTGCTCGGGTAGTGATAGGTAGTGCCTCACCACTGCTTCAGGAGCTACACTGGTTGCCAGTGTGCCTCAGGGTGCAATTCAAGGTGCTGGTGATTACCTTTAAAGCCCTACATGGTAGTGGATCACGGCACTTAAGAGACTGCGTCACATTAAGGACATCTGCCCGTCCCACTAGAGCAGACCGGAGGGGCTCCCTGATAGTTCCATCTGCTAGGGAGGCTTGCCTCTCTAGCACAAGGAGGGCCTTCTCTGTGTCTGCTGTGGCCCTGTGGAACCTCCTGCCAACCAAACTTTGCCTCCAGGCAGAGCTTTTATCCTTTCGCAAGAGTCTTAAGACCTGGTTGGCACAGCGGGTGGGGGGGCAGCTGGGGAAGCAGCCACCCTGGGTTGGCTTGTTTAACTATTGCTTGGGCTATCAGTTTAGTATGCAGTATTAGGAGGACATTTTTTAAAAAAATTAAATTTCTTAATTTTATTTTATTTTTTATTTTATTTTTTTATGTTTTAATTTTTTAAAAGTTTTTATTGAAAATTACAAAACACAGAGGAAGAAAGAATAAAAATAAAAGAGGATGAAGGAAGATAAAAGGTGCAACTAATTACAACATTATAGTGGACATCAATACAAGACGTTACATAGAACATAAAACAAGAATCTCATTATTTACACATTGATTAGGTATTTACAGTAATATGTTGTTCTTACATATTCTTTGTTTAATTAATATAAATGCATACTTTAATAATTCTCTATCCAGAACGCCAATTGTTCAGGTGGTGGCTTATTTCCCTTATCTTTCTCTATAGTATACTCAATAAAAGGTTTCCATATCTTATAAAAGTTATTCTTCTTTGTTATGCCTTTTTTATATTTATTTCACATTTATTTCACATTAAGTGCAATCAACCACATTTGTTTGTACCATTCTTCAATTTTCAATGAATCATTTTCCTTCCATTTAGTAGCAATGCATATTCTAGCCATTGTTATAATGATTGTTAATAAATCTTCCTCATGTGTACTTAAGGACAAATTATTAAATTCATACACTAATAGGCGCTGTCGGTGAGGGAAAGAAAGCCAGCTGGTGTTTGCTTGGCTGTGAGGCGGTACTTGACTGGCCACAGTGGGAACAATGTTGCTAGAGAGGCGCCCTCGTAGCTCTGGGGCTACAAAAACGCAGCCACCATCTCCACTGCGAAGGCGCCGCGCTCCTCTCCTGGCCCAGCCGGTCAGCGAGAGTGGTAGCAGCTGGCCTCGTAGCTCTGGGGCTACAAAAACGCCGCCACCATCTCCACCGCGAAGGCGCCGCGCTCCTCTCCTGGCCCGGCCGCGTGAGTCACCACCTGCTTGGTTTTCTCTCTGGTCTGGTCGTCCCTGGGAATTACAGATAGTGGTCGTCCCTGCAGATAGGATGACAGGAGCCATCGTTAACATAGTTCCAGCTGATGCCATGGCCACTGCTTGGAGCCAGCTGCGTTGGGACGGAGGGCGACGGGACTATGCGGGTCTACAACTTTGTCGTCCTGCTGGGTTTTGAAAGCAGGCAAGGCTTGTTTCTTTGATGTCTCTGGTCACTGTCTGAGATGTTGTTGGGGTGGGGTGGGGGTGGGGGGTTGGTATATTGTACATTGTTAAGTACATTAAGTTTTGCTTTGTTACGTCGTGATTCTATGGTATATTTATTTTGTACTGATTTGTAATTTTGTAATTTGTAATTTGCAATTGTATGCTATTGTATTTTGTGTGATTGTTTATATTGTTATATTGTATTCCATTTGTTATACTGTATTTGATTTATCTGTTGTAAGCCGCCCTGAGTCGGCCCTGGTCGAGTAGGGCGGGGTATAAATCGAACAAATAAATAAATAAATATGGTGGGCGGATCAAATTTGATATCAATTCCCAATATTTCTGTTGCTTCTTTTTCTACCTTTGTCCAAAATTGTTTTATTATTTCGCAATTCCACCACATATGGTTGTACGTTCCCGTCTCCTTTCTGCATCTCTAACACTTATTAGATTTATTTCGATCAAATTGGTTCAATCTGACTGGTGTTAAATACCACTTCCATAATACCTTATAGTTATGCTCTTTAATTCTTATGGATAAATTTCTCATAATTCTTTTTTTCCATTTTTGATTCCACGCTGCTTTGTTAATGTTTATGTTTAGATCATTTTCCCAAATTTCTTTTGTGATATCTTTCTCTTGTTCCAAATCATTTAATATTTTATATAATTTACCAATTAAGCCTTTTAAGTCTATTTTTCCAGATCTTATTTTTATGATTAAATTCTCAAATTCTGTTACGCTTCTATTTAAGATCACATCGGAAACAAATTTACTATTCCATTTATTAATTGCTGCTATTTGAAACCAATTTAATTTCATTTGTGTAAAAATGTACGATTTTTTCCTGCATTTTTACATATTTCTAGCCAGTCTTTTAGCAATATTGCCTTATTATGTTTGAGTATCAAATTTAATGGAAAGGTTTTATAATCCTTTACTTCAATTATTGGTGAGATACCAGGAGCCATTTTGCTTTTCACCGAATGCCAAGTATCTAGTAATGCTTTTAATATTACATTGTTTTGCTTTATTTTAACCTTGTTTTTGTCTAAGAAAATCGCATTTCCAATTTTATTTAAATCATGCATACCAGTATTTTCCCACATGGTATCAGGTCCATTTAAGATCTTAATAATATTATTTAGCTGATATGCAATGTAGTACTTTTTAATGTCAGGTAATCCTAATCCTCCCTTTTTCTGTTCCCTATACCATAATATTTTCATGATTCTTGGTCTCTTTCCACCATTGCAATATTCATTTAATAGGATTTGTAACCCCTTTAAGTCTTTGTCCTTAATTTGAATTGGGAGAGCCTCAAAAATAAAATTAATTTTTCGTATAAACTTCATCTTAATTAGAGCTATTCTTCCGAACCATGATAATCTCAATTTTTATACCGAATTAGCGTTTCTTTTATTTCATTTACAAGTGCACCAAAAAATTTTTTATTTTGTCGTATTGTTTTGATATTGTTACTCCTAAATATTTTGCATTATTTTTAATTCTAATATTATATTTAGATGCAATATCTTTCCATTTCTCCTTAGCTAAATTGAAGAGTATTAATTCTGACTTATCCCAATTTATTTCAAGGCCGGTTACTAACTGAAAGTTTTTGAGATGTGTTTGTACTTTAGGTAAAGCTTTTTGTGGGTCCCTTAGTATCAATAGGGTGTCGTCAGCATACAAATTGATTTTATTATTATTTATTCCTTTTATTTCTTTGTCTTCTCTGATTACATTTGCAAAGAGTTCAATTACCATTGTAAAAAGCATTGAAGATAATTCAATTTAAATGCTATTTTTCATGTTTTTGTTAGTTTTTATTTGTTGTTGCCTCGGTGAGGTGGCAGCGATAGAAATGTGAGTGAGAAATAAATAAATAAATAAACCTTTGTTTACCTATCTGGGGGCCCTGACTCTGAAGTGCTAAAATTTAAAGACATTTCTTCAGGTCTGGACTGAATCAGGTGGATGGGATATGCCCATACAAATGATTTTTTTTTTAAATGTGATCAGAACAAGGTACCCAATGTCAAAAGAACATAGTACTTTGAGAGAGAAGAATGCCTTTGCTTCCTGGTTTGAGACTGCTTCTCCCTGCTGCAAAGAAACAAAATATAGAAATGCAATTATTCTCAGTTATGGAAAAACTAGCTAATAAGTGGAAAACTGTACCACAAGGTTTACTAGGTCTCAACATAAACTGCAACAATATTACCGGTATTTTTCTAACTTAAGATGTTATTGTCTGTAGTCTCAGGTGGATGCATCAAAAACGAATTCACTGCTTTAGAAACTATAGAATGCTCACAAGGTTAAACCACCCGCCAGAAGAACCTAAAATTAAGCAGAGCTGTTCTTCCCCAAGGAGGAATACACTAGCAAAGGACAAGAGAAACTTAATGAAGGAAACAAAACAACTTGTTTTTGTCACACTTTTTGACAAAAGAAAACATTCTCCAGAAAGAAAAATGTAATTTACCAGAATTATGCAGGTTTAGAGATGTGTGGAACTTAATAGGAAGCTCAATCTATAAATAAATCACTGTTTCTCAAATTTCAAGCATATTCTACTACAGTAATGCCAGATGAGAACACTCACTATAGCAGCCATGGTGTGTGTGTGTGTGTGTGTGTGTGTGTGTGTGTGTGTGTGTGTGTGTGTGTGTGTGTGTGTGTGTGTGTGTGTGTGTGTGTGTGTGTGTGTGTGTGTGTGTATTTTGTATGCTTATACTGACTACTGTCACTTCAGGGTTTCTCTTCTATAGTTACTTTAAACATACTGTACTACCCTTCTTCTCTTGGGCTGGGCAAGTTCAATGCAGAGTCAGTTGTGATAAGCACTATAAGTTCCTGCCTGGCACTGTATTCTGTCCATCTTGAACTTGGCAATGCTCCAGAGAGTTTAAAATTACCAGCAACGACAAGACTATGCACTGGAAAGTAATGTGCCTACCTTCAAAGGGCACTGCTGATACCATACCCACTTTTAAAAAACCCAAAATCTCCACTACTTGGTCAAGGCAAGAACTGGATTTGCCAAAACATTCTGAGCAAAAAATTCAGCCAGTTACTAGAAAGGGTTTTTGTGTTTTATTAAAAGAAGAGGGAGAAATAGTGATGTAAAAAAACTAAAAGTTCCACACAGTTACAAAATATTTCTCAAAATAATATTATTAACATTCCATGATAACATACCAGAGAAAAAAACCATAACTACCCTACATGTTTGTGGAGAAATAGGTTAATTCTGTAATATGTACATTTCTTCCTGGCATCAAAGAATAGTAAGATAGACAGCAGTTCAGCCAGCATTCTTCCAAAGATGTAAGCTTGGTTGGTAGGCAATATCTCCTTTCCTTCTGAGTGAGATAAAGCCAACTCATTTACTCACTATGTCACAGAGCAGTAATTTATCATCTTATCTGCATGTCTCTGGGCAAGGAAGCCAAATGGCCTTTGAAGTCATAGGTGGTAGCCTTACCTTAGACCTTCTTGAAATCCCTTTCCTGCTGCTTGTCGATTGAATTGCAGTATGCAAACTGAATGTTCTTTTTGTTCATGGCACATGTTGGCTTTTTAGTTCATACCTGGGCAAGCCAGCTGTTCCTAGTTATGTACACATACACAAAAGTCTCCAAAGCTTCAAATTGAATTTTTCTATGTTTCCCAATGTTCTCAATTCCTTCACAACTATGAACAAATGTAGGCATAGACCAGTGCACTGTGAGCATATAGCTCATGTTCCTAATACAAGAACTATTTGTTATCCTTTTCAGTCTGCTGATTCCTTTCTTTTGAATAAAAGGTCATAAAAAAATTTGTGGTAGAGATAAAAATGTGAAAATAATTAAGTGTGGCTTATGGTTTCAGTTATTTTTAAAGGGCAAAAATACAGCCATTGGTTACTTTTGAAAATTATGAAATAAATTCCCCTAAGCATGTGGATATAATTTCTATTTGAATTTTAAATTACAGACTGCCAATTCCAGCTAGCCTTCAAGGCATAGTATGTTGGACAGTGTTAATGGGGAAATGTTTGATACATTACTCATCTAAAAGAGTTAGTGCTACTACTATATTTTGTAATTTCCATTATTTTTAAACAAACTTGATCTATTAAAACGACATATTATTTAGAGTTTCCCTTTAAGAGAAAACTTAAAATTTTAGTTCATTATCTGGCTTTCAAACTCCCATTTAGCTATAGATTTTGATACAAAGGTAGGGTCTCCAGAAACAGTAACTGTCTGTGTGCGAATATAAACTAGAAATATGCATACCCGTCAAGTGCGGCTCAAAAAAATACGTGAAATTTCTGCACATGCGCAGGCATGCAGGCGCAGAACCCGTTTGTGCATGCACAGAACATGTTTGTGCATGCGCAAATGAGTTCTGCGTGTGCATGCATGCTCAGTAATCCCTTTCCCTGGCATTCAAAATACGGGACAGCGCCGAGAAAGGGGAGGAACGACCGCCAAAATACGAGAAATCCGGCCAATATGGGATACTTGAGAGGTATGGAAATATGTAACGGGTGTGCTAGCTAGACTAGAATTCCTGCACAAACAAGGTCCAAATCTTTAAGAGGAGCTGAAGTACAACTGTCAAACTGTAGGTGCTCTCTAACGCATGCCTAATGATACACAGCCAGTTTTTGGCCAGCAAAATGTCAAAATGTCCAGAAATTCATCCTATCTCTCATAACACTTTATAAGAATTTTGAAAACATATAGAAAGTTATGCTGTAATCCAGAAGAAATGAATGGTAGTGTTCAATGTAACTGGGAAAAGAAAAATGCTGAAATAGCAAGAATGATATTAATCCATAAATTAAAACTATGCTGATGATGCATCTACAGTTCTTCTCATTAAGTGTGAGGCTCTTCCCTTCATTCATGTAGGTAGAAGGAAGAAGCTGTCATACAGGAGTTCCTATTTTGAACTCAAAAGATTAGAATGGGTCCTCAGATACCGCTATAGTCAAACTAAAAGACCAGTCTGTCAATGTTACATTGCTCAATGAAATGAATTCTCCTCTCCTAGCTGGTTCCTTCACATTAATAAGGAACTTGTATCACCAAAGATGATGGGAAATTTCCCTCTGGCCTGTGGCTCAGTTGGCCCTTAAGGCCTCCTCATCTGCTTCTTCACCTCAAGGAGCAATTTGTCATTTGAGAAAAAAAAGCCTTCTACTGTTTTCAATGGAACATTTTCCCCCACTCTCAGAGGGAGGGATTATATCATTACTTGAAAATGCATGCTAAATTGTCCCTCTGAAATAATAACCCTTAGACTGCAATTAGGCTTGGAGAAAGTCTTTTGCTAAAGACTTGCCCTAAATCATACGGCAGGGTGTGTGTACTGTATACTGTAAATGCTAATTTTGTACATGAAAGCCTATGGGACAGCCCTACTCACTCTAACTTTAAACCCAGCCACTTTTTGTGTCTCACATGGTCACAGCTAGCCTGAGTCTTCTAGAAACTAAAAAAGTACCTTATGCCAAACAGTATGGATACAAGCTGGCAAGAGAACGGAAACTGTTTGTATAGACATTAAAAATACAGTCAAAAGACACCCCCATATCCGAAGGGGTATAATAGGAAGTATTATTCAGTCATATGAAAGTACAGAAGGAAGCTATTATTTGAAGGTCCTTATTGAAATAAATGGAATCTATTTTGTCACTATTTTAAAAAATTCTTCTACCAGTTTTTTATACAATGAAACATCTCAGTAAGTCAAAACATTTGTGCACGGACGCACGCACGCACACATGCACTTGGTAGTTACTAAGGGTATACAAATTGTAATTAAGAAATAAGATCAAAGCACATCCAAGATCAGTATCCAAGCATACAGTAGCACAGCAAAGTATTGCAAAATGTAAGTTCATAATCCCTCATAACTTGGAAATGTCAATAAAATACCCTAAACCTGGTGGTATTTTAATTGCATTTCTTGCTTAGCAAGAGGTAAGGTTTCCCTTGCTCGAAAGCCAGTCATATCCGATTCTAGGGTTCAGTGCTCATCTCTGTTTCAAAGCCGAAGAGCCAGCGCTGTCTGCTTCTGCAGACGTTTCTGTGGTCATGTGGCAGGCATGACTAGACACCGCAGCGCATGGAGTGCTGTTTACCTTCCCACCGAAGTGGTCCCTATTTATCTACTTGCAATTTCTTGCTTTCGAACTGCTAAGTTGGCAGGAGCTGGTACAAAGACGGGAGCTCATTCCGTCCTGCAGTACTCGGGAATTGAACTGCTGACCTTCCGCCTTCCTGTCAGCGTCTTAGCCACTTGAGCCACTGCAGTCTACTGCAAGAGGTCACTGCAAGAGGTTCCACTGCAAGAGGTATCTGTCACTAAAACAATATACAGTGGACCCTCACTTAACAAGCAGCTCACTTAACACAAAATTCACATAACAAAAGGAAATCCATAGAAAATAGTGGCTTGGTTAACAATTTTTTTCGGAACTGATTAATTGGTTTTCAATGCATTCTTATTGGGAAATCGTGTTTCGATTAACAAATTTTAGGTTTCAATGCATTCCTATGGGGAATTGCATCCAATGCATTCCTGCGGGAAATTCACTTTACAACTTTTTCGTAGTACTAAAGGTCCCGGAGAATGCATTACATTTTTTAAGCAAGGGTCCACTGTATCAGAAAACACAGTTTTAAATTGAGTGGTAGCTGTGCAGGCATATCAGAAGAGAAATAAAACAAAACAAAAGTTACAGCTAAAGTTAGAGCTTTTATGGATCGAGTCCTCAGACATAGGAGTGGGACTTTATTTATACATGGTATCAAGATGAAGAGATAGGATTGATTGGGTCAATTGGAAATTCAGTCCTTTTCCATTGCAGACTGGCTCAGAAACAATGGTTTGTGGTGCAGGATCCTCAAGGTATAGATAACAGCACAGTTGCAAATTGTGTGACTCAATATGAAAATACCCTTCTACTAACTACTAACTCCTACTCCTTTTCCTACTCCTTCTTCTTCGATGTCTAGGTCAGACTTTAAACTGCCAAAAGGAAACACATTTTGGTGAATTCATTCCATAGTTCCTTTTACCTGACCTAGCGTAAGAAAAATTAGCTGGCACAACAAGGTTGCTGTTGCCCGATTGTGGTTCAAAAATACCAGCATCTTTGAGGTGGCTCTTTCTGTGCACCCTATATAGCGATGAGATCTAGTCTTAATGTTACAGAGTGAGGCTGCTTTGAGAAGGCTCTTACCCACCTACTGGTATCTCAAGACCCTATTTATGATAGGGTAAAACCCTGGGTTATGACAGAAGTCCATTCCAACAGCCTCCGTTGTACCCCGAAAAAAATGTAAACCAAAACATGCATAGGGATGCACTGATGGAAAAAATGGTCCTGAATTGATTGTTGTAAACTGAAGAAAAAAAACATTATAAACATGTAAACCAGGACGGCATATCCATAGGATTTGCTGTTGTAAACTGCAGCAAACTTAAACCAAGGCAGTTGTAACCCGGGGTTTTACTGTATTTAGTTCTTTTCCAATCAGGAATTTCCCACATCGTGATGACATAAGACCCCTGTTTGATAAAACTCATCACACAGACATAGGAAGGGGAGGGATCTCTAACTGCAGTTCCCTTTGAAGCACCTGTAGGTGGTGCACTTCAAAGGAACCACCTGAAGAAGGATTTGCATTCCAAATGAGTCTTTCCCCATCTAGTTGGGCTGACTGGATAGCTTGTTATGGTATAAAAACACACCAAGCACAAGCTCTGCTTAGGGAAACTGATTTTAAAAAACCAAGTGTCTTTGGATTGAGGCTCTGTGGGTAGACGTGAGTCTAGTGTGTGTATGCTCTCATTGCACTTCTTTGTGAAGCACAAGACAAGCAGGAAGATGCTTTGTGTGTGTGTGCTCAGTTGGTGTTTCTTTCTATATCAGTGAAAGCAAAAGTATTGGGCATTTGGATCAAATTACCCCAGTTCTGGCTAGCTTGCATTGGCTTCCTGTAGCATTCTGTGCCAGGATCAAGGTTCTGGTAATGATTTACAAAGCCCTACGGGCTTTGCGGGAGTGCCTCTTCCTGGGAAATCAGACCTGGATCACACAGTCAATAAAGGTGCACACCTCAAGAGATTTTAAAAAATATTCTACATGTGGAGTATTTTCAGCTATGGCACATACACATCAGAATTCCTTACCTACAGAAATTACATCAGCCCCCTCTTTATTGGTTTTTAGGAAAAGGCTAAAAACATTCTTGTTTAGAGAGACTTTTCCAAACTAGATATCCCTAGAAGTATAACTTTAGACAATTACGTACTATCTGACGCTTTTCTTGTTTTGCCATTATTTGGGGAATTAAATTGATGCCATCTAGACTTGTATACTGTTGCCTTGCTATTGTCCTTTATTGAAATGATCTATATATTATTTACTGTTTATTTGGTTTTTATTTTACTGTATTGTATTCTCTCTCTCTCTCTTGCTTCTGTAAGCTGCCCAAAGTAATGTTTATACTAATTGTTGGCAGGGAATGAATGAATGAAACTAAATAGTGAAAACTATGAAAAGTTGCATCTGTTCACTAGTAAACTATGAAAAGGAAAGGAAGACTGTGTGACATGGCAATGCTCAAATATCACTCAGTTTTGTGCCTGTTTTTAACCCCCAGTGTCACGTTTGATAATAATTTCACTACCAATGATAACACAGTTACTGTGTTTCTCTTGTGAACCCCAAACTGGAGCCACAGGAGGCTACTTATATCCCTGGTTTGATGGTGCAGAACCTTGTTAGTGTATGTGTTCATCAGTGAAAAATAATAGACTACAAGTTAAAATTTACCAACAATTGAATTTCAATTTATTCTGAGGCTAGTTTAACCAAATTCTATCAGATTTATACAAAAACAATGTGGCAGTGTTTAAGAATGAGTGAACGAGCAAGCCAACAAGCAGCAAATGGCTGAAATCCTGTTGTGCAGCTCTGACTGTGATGGTGATGATACAGACACAAACGCATACGCACATAAAAAGTACAGAACATTACCAATTCACCACAATCCACAACTTTTAAAAAAGTTAAGGATGGGGTGCCTGGCATGCAATGATCCATGAGGTCGCAAAGGGTTGGACTCGATTATACAACTTGTCAACAAAATACATAATTACATTAAAAGCTTTTTTTGTTGTTCAGTTGCACAGTCAATTCCGACCCTTTGCGACCCCATGGACCACTGTACACCAGGCACCCTATCCTCCACCATCCTCCTCATTTGGTGCCCATTTGGTCAACTATGCCATCTAGCCATCTCATTCTCTGCCATCCGCTTTTTCTTTTGTCCTCCACCTTTCCCAGCATCAAGACTTTCTCAAGTGACTCCTCTCTTCTCATTTGATGTCCAGAGTACTTTAACTTCATTTTCAATATTTGGCCTTCCAAGGAGCAATCAGGGTTGATTTCTTTTAAGATCAACCTATTTGTTCTCTTTGCTGTCCAGGGCACTCTCAAAATTCTCCTCCAGCACATGGGAAATAAATTCAGTGTACTCATGTCCTGTTCTGTGACTGCTTAATTTAATTTAATAGTCATATTTATATATGCCGCCCACTCAGGCAGAACCCGACTCAGGGCGGCATTACAACAAGTTCTAAAAACACATAAAAACACTTTAAAAGACCCATATCCCACCCACTTTAAAAGACCCATATCCCACCCACCCATCCCACCCACTATAAAAAGAAAAGAGAGAGTTCTTAATTGTTTACATAAGCCAGCAGGCGGGGACCGTGTTCCCATTCGGGCCCCACACCTGCCCTGCCAACCAGGTCTTCAATCCTTTCCTGAAGGGCAGCAATTCTCTTTGAAGTCTTAGATCTGTTGGCAGGAGGTTCCAGAGAGTTGGTGCGGACACGGAGAAGGCCCTCCTTTGGGTGCTGGATAGATGTGCACCCCTAGCTGATGGCACTATTAGAGAGCCTCTCCGGTCCGCTCTGGTTGGACGGGCAGACACTCTTGGGACGATGCGGTCTCTAAGGTATCCTGGCCCACTGCCATATAGGGCTTTAAAGGTCAAAACCAGCACCTTGAATTGCACCCGGAGACAAACTGGTAACCAGTGCAGCTCCTGAAGTAGCGGTGAGGCATGGGCATATCGCCCACATCCCATCACCACCCGGGCTGCCGCATTCTGGACCAGCTGCAGCCTCCGAATGGTCGTCAAGGGCAGCCCCATGTAGAGCGCATTACAATAATCTAGTCGGGAAGTGACCAGAGCATGGGTGACCATAAGCAAGGAGCCCCGGTCCAGGAGCGTGCGCAACTGGCGAATCACCCGAAGTTGGGCAAAAGCCCTCCTGGCCACAGCCGCTACCTGTTCTTCTAGCAGCAGCCGCGAGTCCAGAAGGACCCCCAAGTTGCGCACTGGGTCTGTCTGGGGCAAAACAGCCCCATCCAGTACCTAAGATGTTAACTCCCTGGATAACACGGGGCCCCTTATCCACAGCCACTCTGTCTTGCTGGGATTCAGCCGAAGCCCATTGGCCCCCATCCAGACCCCAATGGCCTCCAGGCATCCGGATAGGATTTCAACAGTATCACTGGGGTCCCCACGGGCCGAGATGTACAACTGAGTGTCATCCGCATACTGATGGTACCGCACCCCGTGGGAATGAATGATCTCACCCAGTGGCTTCATGTAGATGTTAAATAGGAGAGGAGAGAGCACCGAGCCCTGAGGCACCCCATACTTGAGGAGCCTAGCGCTGGACCTCTCACTCTCTAACCACACCGACTGGGTACGGCCCTCCAGAAAAGATGAAAACCAGGACAACACGGTGCCCTGGATCCCCAGTCCTTTGAGCCGTTCCAGAAGGACACCGTGGTCGACGGTATCGAAGGCCGCTGAGAGATCAAGAAGAGCAAGGATGGATGGATAACCCCCGTCCCGCTCCCGCCAGAGATCATCCATCAGTGCAACCAATGCCGTCTCCATACTATACCCGGGCCTGAATCCTGATTGAAAGGGGTCTAGATAATCCGCTTCCTCCAGGACACTCTGCAGCTGGTGCGCCACCGCCTTCTCCAAAACCTTACCCAGAAAGGGCAGGTTGGAAACCAGCCTGTAGTTGTTAAGGACAGCTGGGTCAAGGGATATTTTCTTCAGGAGGGGGTGCACCAAAGCATGTTTTAACGGTGCAGGAAATACCCCCTCCCGTAATGATGCATTTATTATGCCCCGACCCAGCCACCTGTCACCACCTTGGAGGCTTTCACCAACCAGGTGAGACAGGGGTCCGAAGGACATGTAGTGGCACACACAGCTGCAAGGAGCCTGTCCACTTCATCAGGGACAACAGGATCAAACCGATCCCAGATCGTACAGCAAGACTGTGCTCCGGTGCCCCCCCGACCCTCCCCATCCACGCCAGGATTCAGCCCTGAACGAATCCGATCGATTTTCTCCACCAGATGGTCAGCAAAGTCCTCAGCCGAACCCTGCCAACCGGGCACCGATCTCCCCCTACCGAGGAGGGACCTGGTTACCCGGAACAGGGCGGCTGGGCGATTATCAGCGGAGGCAATAAGGGTGGTGAAGTATTGCCGCCTCACCACCCCCATCGCCACTAGGTAGGCCCTAATAGCAGCTCTAGCTAGTGTCCAATCGGAGTCATCCTGGGTCTTCACCCAGCGGCGCTCTAGACGTCTCTTTGCCCGTTTGAGTTCCCGCAGTTCATCCATGAACCACGGGGATGACCTAACCCCACGGGCGCGGAGAGGCCGCAGTGGCGCGATTACATCCAAGGCAGCTGTTGTTGACCCACACCACAGGTCGACAAGTGCCTCGGGTGAATCGTGTAGCTGATCCAGAGGAACATCCCCCAGTTCCCTCTGGAATCCATCTGGATCCATTAGTCGCCGAGGGCGGGCCATTTTAATAGGCCCTGCCTCCCTACGATGAAGCGTCGCCCCCAGAAAGTCAAGAATCACCAGATAGTGATCTGACCATGGCACAGGTGAGATGACTAAGTCCTGTAATCTCAGATCACTCTGCCACTGCTCCGACAAGAAAACTAAGTCTGGCATGTGACCACTGCCCCTGGTCGGACCCCGGACTACCTGAGTCAGGCCCATGGCTGCCATGGAAGCCATGAACTCTCTTGCCACCTCAGAAGCCATCCCCAATGATGGCAAATTGAAGTCCCCCAGAACCATAAGCCTCGGGAACTCCAACGCCAACATTGAGGTGGCCTCGAGGAGCTCAGGCAGTGCATTCCCTTACCCTGCAAGGGGGCAGGTACAGGAGTAAGATCCCCAACTGACCCTTAGAGCCCAACCGTAGAAGCAGGGCCTCACAACCAGACACTTGTGGAGCAGTGGCCCTAGCAACTCCCAATGACTCCCTGGCAACAATGGCGACACCACCGCCCCTCCCCTCACCTCTAGGCTGGTGCCAAATACCGAACCCAGCTGGACACATGTCCGAAAGAGGTACTTCATCCTCAGGTGTCAGCCAGGTTTCGGTGATGCATGCCAGGTCGGCCCGCCCCTCCTGGATAGAATCTTGGATCAGGGGGGCCTTATTACAGACCAATCTGGCATTCACCAGCAGCAGCCTAAGGGCGGGGTCACTCTGGATCTGCTGCTCAGGGCCCAGAGATGTACCTGCAGGGCTGGAATGAGGGACCGCAGTTAAACATCAGACCCGCATTCCCCGAGTGCGGCCCGCCCCACGGTACCCGCCATACCGCCCCATGCCCGTCACAACACCTATATGGATCCTTCGGCTTACCAAGCTGTAGTCTGTTTACCAGGATTTCTATTAGTTCCCATCTTTTCTGAAGACAAGAAGGGAAGCCTAGCAGTACATAGTATAAACATACATCCTACAATCACAGAAACTCTTATCTGAGCACTGGAGTTAGTATCTTAACCATTACTAGAACTGTTTAATAACAACACACACTCTATCTACTCAACCTCCCCTCACCACCCCACAATTTCACAAAGAAATTTAGAGTTGCTTTTGTTGTTAAATTAAAGCAGGACAAAACAGATGGCCAACCATTTCAGCGGGTATAGCATTCATGCTTCTAGTGTAACATTTAAAAGGAAAGGATTCTCATGCCTGGAACTAGAAAAAGTATGGATACTCATGGAAGAGTTCAAACACATTCCTAAACAGAACAGCTTGACCTAACTGTTATGTCACTGGGAATGGCTAAACAAAGTATGAGACATTAAACCAGGAGTTCTCAACCTTTTAAAGCCAGGAGCCAGGTCACGCTCCCTCGGACAGCTCCGTGGGCTGGACGACCATTTTGTCCTTCCTACACCACATGGCACTTCCTGGTGTGGTGGAGGTGGTGGGAGTCCACATTAAATGGTGCCACGGGCCACAGGTTGAGTGAGAATCCCTGATTTAAACTATTCAGAGTCCCAATCCAGCAACAATCCTTGGTTTATCATGTTTGTAGCCTAGCAACTCGAAAGCAAGAAATTGCAAGTAGATAAATAGGGACCACTTCGGTGGGAAGGTAAACAGCATTCCGTGTGCTCCGGTGTCTAGTCATGCTTGCCACATGACCACAAAAACATCTGCAGAAGCAGACAACGCTGGCTCTTCGGCTTTGAAAGAGAGATGAGCACTGAACCCTAGAGTTGGATACGACTGGCTTTCGAGCAAGGGAAACCTTTACCTTTAGTACACTCTTCTATTTCCCAGAGAATGCCTGTCTTCTGTAGTTCTTAATAGTCACAAATAGTTTTCTAGCCAAGAACTGAAACCTCTAATAATATAAAAAAGACAATGTTTTGATCTGCAGATAAGTAATGATTCTATATTTCAACCTGTCATTTTGCTCATCAATATGTTTACACTGCAATACCTCTGGAAAGGAAGGATTAGTGAACTGCACGCCATTTCACAGAGGACACCCATGTGTACTCACAATGTTTTCCACTTTTCAACGAGGCTCCTCCTATACCCTCACAAATGGAAATAATTTCTATTAATATATTAAAGGTAAAGGTCACCTTGCTCGAAAGCTAGTCGTATCCAACTGTAGGGTTTAATGCTCATCTTTGTTTATAGCCAAAGAGCCAGCATTGTCTGCATCTGCAGATGTTTCCGTGGACATGTGGCAGGCATGACTAGACACCGGAGTGCATAGAATACCGTTTGCCTTCCCACTGAAGTGGTACCTATTTATCTATTTGCAATTTCTTGCTTTCAAACTGCTAGGTTGGCAGGAGCTGGGACAGAAATGGGAGCTCACTCTATCGTGCAATACTTGGGTATCGAACTCTGACCTTCTAGTCTTCAAGTTCAGCATCTTAACCAATTGAGCCACTGCAGTCCCTTCTTTTAATATAGGGGGCATATAATCATCTAAAGAGGAACACTTAGTTCAACTTTGCCACGAATGGATGAATGATGTTATTTGTGTTCAGGAAACTCACAGAATAACTGATTAGAATTGACCAAAGGTTCCTGGGGTGTACCTAGTTGCTAAGAGACCATAAAAACAATACTGAAATGCTATTTTTGTAAGGATATTATAGTCAGCTCAAAAAAAACTATATTGAAGAGAACAACATAGAACCCTTGATGTCAGAATGGCTCCAGGTATAACAACAAAACATGCAGCTCCAAGTACTGATATCGAGAATGGCAAGGACGACCATAACTAGAAGAAAAGAGCTTTCTAAGTGATGGAACTCACCCTATGGAACAGCTTGCCAGTCAAGCTGCTACAAGCTCCATACAAAGACTTTGAAAATGAGCCTATTCAGGGAGATATTTAAGGACATCCTCCCACTGGCTAATCAATCTTAATTTGGCCCAATTTATAGTCATTGCCATAGGACAGTGATGGCAAACCTTTTAAAGATCAAGTGCCCAAGGAGAAGGCAGCTCACAGGCAGGAAACGTGCATGCCCACACACCCATGTGATGTCGCCGGTGCACCTATGGTGATGTCACATGGGCATGTATGCACGCCCCTTGTGGGTGCTCCTCCTCTTCCTCTTCTGCCTCCTGGTCTGGTCACCTCACCTTGTCCCTGACACTGCCTCCCAGGTGGGATTTCAGCCTCCCCTCTTGCCAGTAGTGGGATTAAAAAATTTACTACTTTCTCTGTGGGCGTGGTATGATGGGCATTGCCAGGAGGAAAGCCCTGAGTTGCAGCCAAATTAGGACTACTTTATTTCAAAACTTGGATGGGCGGGGCCAGCCAGAATTTCTACAACCAGTTCTGCAAACTGGGGCGAACCTGCTGAATCTTACCACTGCCTCTCGCCTCCCCATTGGCGGAGGGAGAGGGACGAGTGGAGAAGCAGCGCTGCTATTTATGTGGGTGGCGTGGGGCAGGGCTTGCCTGCAATGGCCCATGTGCCTGCAGAAAGTTGTGTGCATGCCACCTCAGGCACACGTGCCATAGGTTCACCTACAATGCCATAGGATATGTTATTGTTGCTATATTTTTCCCAACTTTTTTCTTTCTCAATTGGTTGTCATTATATTGTTGTAGTGTCATACACTGCCCAGAGTGGGGAGCTTTGGTTATCCAGAGGAGTGGTATATAAATGTATTAAATGAATATATTTTCAGTAATGCCAGTATTCACCATCCAGAGCTACTCATCAATCTCCACCTGTTATTCCGAGATCCTGGCATCACTATTTGTTAATATTTACACAAAGGATCAACCAATATTTCCCTACTCAAGGACTTTCATCTATGCTGAAGGACTTGCCTTAACAGTCCAGGGTGAAATGTTTGATACCAGTAAAACACCAGCTAACCTCTGCATTAGAAGATCTTTCCTTTAACTACTTAAAAAGAAAAAGAAAACAGATGAAACCAAACCATTAATTAGCAGATGCCAAGCAAGTGGATATACAGTGGAACCCTGACATACAAATGCTTCGACTTACAAAAAAATCAACATACAAATAGAAATCCTGGCTAAAAAAAATTCAATATGCCAATTTTTAATAAGAAACATTCAACATACAAAAAATATGGTGACATCTAGAGGCCTCTTCTGGTAATCCAATGTGTTTTCAACATACATATAACCTTGTGGAACAAACAAATTTGTATGTAGGGGTTTTACTGTAGCTCTTAATGAATTATGCAGGATTATTACTGGCTGCCTGAACATACTGACTAAAAAGTCTATTATTTGCTTGACACTATCCCTCTAGAAGTATATTGAGAGGTGCTAGCAAAAAATAAGTAAAATATGGTAATACATCACGAAAGACTTCCACTGCATGGACAACAACCCCTTGACAGTCAAAATGGAGAAACATTAAATATTAAACCAGAAGAGGTTAGGCTAAATCTATGGTTTTTTTAAAAATAAAAACACACCTTGCTGAATGAATGAATGCTGAAGAGTGTCTCCCACCAGGACAAAATTCTGGCTGCACCATCTGAATTCACTTAATAGACTTTGAAGTGAAGTAGGAAGTTCAAATAATAATAAAATAAAATGGACCTACTTGGATACAGGACACATTTTCTATGAATGTGGGCATAGTCAATCAATGCAGATAAAGAAATCACTTTTGAGGCTACTGACGCATTGAAAAGAATTACATTCTTTAAAGAAGAATTTCTGTATGAAAAGCTGATTTATCCAGGAAACGTTATCTTCTGAAATTGATTTATATTGGATTTATAAGAATTGAGGAATTATTTTGAGAGACATTATCTCCTGAAATTGATTTATAATTGGATTTATGAGAATTGAGACTGTATTGATACCGAATCTTTCAAATGTGACAGAAATAAAGACTTACATCAGGAAAAACACTTAACTGTTAGAGAAGTATGATAATGGGACCAATACAGGTGATCAGCGTTCCAGTGTTGGAGGCATTTAAGAGAAAATTGGTCACCCATCTGTCAGATCTGCTTTGATTGGGATTCCTGCATTGATCAGGGGTTGGACTCAATGGCCTCATCGACATCTTCTAACTCGATTATTCTAGATTCTATAGTCATTTTCCACTCACATTCCAAAGGTACACTGCATCTTCCTTCCATAAATACCAAGGGTAAACAGCCATTACAATAATAATTTTGTGTCAGAAATTATTCTGGGTTGAAGGGATTTTTTCTGTAGAAACTCTGCTCAGGGGATGCCCAACTGATGCTCCTTTCATGTCCCCAAGATCTTTTCCCACTGAAGTGGTCCCTTACTTATCTACTTGCAATTTCTTGTTTTCGATCTGCTAGGTTGGCAGGAGCTGGGACAGAGACAGCACTCAAAGCCTGTTTTTAGCTGTGATTTTAGGATATGCTTTATTGGTACTATGTTTTAATTGTGGTTTTATTGTTTTTCCTTTTGTTGTTGCCGCCCTGAGTGGTGTTGTTACCAGTAGGGCAGGGTATAAATTCACAGAAATAAAATAAAAAAAAATAAAAAAAATAATCTGTCATGTGGTAGCCGGGTTTCGAACTGCCGACTTGCCGGCCTTCCAGCTAACAAGGCAAGCTTCTTAATCACTGAGCCACTGCAGCTCTAAACAGCCATTATATGTGTATGAGTATCAAGAGATCAATCAGAACTTCCTGAAATGTTCGATCCTCTTACTCCCAAGTAGCACTTCAGCATCCTTGCAATGGGATCACGCCTGATACTGCCTGCTTTCTGGCCCAGCAGTCCAGGTTTTTCCTAAAAGCTTGCCTACTCACTCCTGACCTAAGTCTAGGTGGCGAGCAAGGTAGCTCATGAGATTAGTGTAGATGTTGTAGCGCAGCCAGGTAAACACTCCAGGCTTCAGGTATTTTAAAAGTACAGTGGAACCCCCCCGATAATGAATACTTCGTATAACGAAAAATTCATACAATAAAGTGTTCATGTGCTCTGTGCAATACCCCACATAATTAATTTTTTTCTTACATTGTTTTTTTTTCATTATGCGGGGTATACCTCGCTTAACAAAACCCTGTATAATGAACCTTTTCCCCATTATGCAAGGTATGGCCCATTTATGGCCAGATCCAGCCAACGGGCCTTAGGTTGGGAACCCCTGCTATAGATTGATACCCATGTTGCCCACTGTTAGGCAAGAAATTTGGGATAATCTCTAATAGTCATCTGGGTATACATTTGTGAAACAACTATAAAAAGGTCTCAGTAAAAAGATACAGAAAATAGGCAGAAAAAAAGTCTATAGCTCTGTTCAAAAGTCTATAGCTCTGATGGCCTCCATCTGGAGGCCATCAGATCTCTTATGTGCACTACAGCCCCTCCCCTTCTGAGAAGTAATTTGTAATTACTTGTGCCAACATTGCTATTGTCACCAAGGAAATTTACACCTGTTTATACTTCCTCCAAGGAGATACATACTCATGTTTAACAATGTACAAAATAAACACTTGTGAACATTGTTCCTTCTGCACAATGCAGAGAACACTCAGATGGGAGTATTTGGGGTGGCTTCCACTTGTAGGCTTGTCAGATATAAAGGTAGGAGCTGAACTCAGATCACAATTGCTATGCTTCTTTGGGGCTCTAGCATAGCAGAGAGGAAGAAAGTTTCATGTTATTCTGAGGTGCCTTGAATACCTGGACACTCCTCAGCTATTCACTCCATACTGGTGGACAGGGCTCCCTGGCTCAGCACAGATGTGCCTATACAGTATGTCTGCTGACAACATTGTATGTATTTTAAAGTTTAATGCAGGAAATCCACATAGCCTTTCTCAAGAATTCTTTGTCTTTCTCTTTTAAAAAATCATACACCTTGTTGCAACTTTCACACAAGAAGCCAATGCAAGGTCACTCCTCCTGCAGCATTATAACTTCAACCATTTGAAGCTCAACCCAAGCAAGAGTCAGGTGTGATTTCCACCTTTGAAACTGAGAGGAAGGGGTTGAGTTGGATGTTGCATGGCAAAAGAATTGATTACAGCATTGTTCAGCATCGAAATATCTCAGCATGACACTTGATAGGACACTCTCTTTTAAGTAGCACTGCTTGAACAACAAAGCTAAAGTTAATACAAGAAAGAATATCATCAGGAAGTTGACGAACTATAAATGGGGCGCTCAGCCATCCACACTGCATAAATCAGCTTTGGCCCTGAGCATCTCTGTGGTAGAGTATGCTGCTCCAGTATGGAGCACATCTGCACACACAAAATGAGATGACGCTGCTGTTAATTAAACAATGCACATAGTGACATGCCGGTTGTGAAATGAGCAGATATCAGATGTATGAAACTCTTATAAATGGAGAGTACAAGGTTTCCCTGGAGATTCATTTTTTCATGCAACTGAAGCAAAATTTCAGTGCATCTGATCCTAGATATGAGCAAATGAGGTCTGTTGACCATTTCACTCAACAAAATGAGCTGCCCTATCAATAACTAGTAGTATAAACAAATACAGATTTGTAATTCTTTAAGTATGGGGATACGTTTCTTCATGAGATTCCAGGGATAGGGATGAGGCTTTGTCTTTGCTGGTAAAGCTTGTTTTCTGATGGATTTACTGCACTGATACAGATACATGGGAACTCAGTCAGTCAGTCAGTCAGTCACACACACACACACACACACACCACTTTTTTC
Organism: Bradypodion pumilum; assembly: GCA_035047305.1. NCBI lineage: Eukaryota > Metazoa > Chordata > Lepidosauria > Squamata > Chamaeleonidae > Bradypodion > Bradypodion pumilum. The sequence goes on from JAWDJD010000001.1 coordinate 100,612,354, forward strand.
CATTTTTAAAGGCTGCAATGAATATTCTTTAAAAACTCACAAACCCCACACCAGTACAGTTTGTCACTTCCCTTTGTCTACTCTGGAAAAATACATCCTTTCCTATTGGTTCTCCTTAGTGAAAAACGTGGTTCATGCATTAATCATTTTGCCACTTGAAAAACTTTTCTTCTCTGGTCTTTGTTGTTACAGGGCTGCCTCTTATTTCTATGGACAATGTTGCCTCTCTCATCATTCAGAGCATATTTGAAGCCATTCCTGGCTTCCTTCCAGACTGTCCTGCAGCCTAAACAAGCTCCCTGCATTTACTTGTAAAAGCTCTACATGGTCTTTCATGCCTGCTCTGTAGTCTTCTCTTGTGAAACTAACTCTTAACACTCTCAGCTTGCAAATGCATCTAGCTTCCTTAAAATCACTTGTCATTTTCTTTTGCCTGGAATACACTCCCAGCACATGGTGGTTTCTTTTCTTCCCAGTTCCACCTCATATCTACTCTATGGCACAGAACCTTTGTCTCACTTCACCTCACATGGGATTGCATATATTCACCCCTCATTATTCTTTCCTTTCCACTCTCCCATTCCTCAAAATGCAAATGTAAAATCCCCGATGAAGAGACCCATCTTTGTGCAATAAATAATAAATAGCAATAAATAACTATTATTAATATTATTATTATTAATATCATCATCATCAAAGCTCCACCAGATGATTCGGACTGGACTTTTGAAACTCCACTGCTTGGGTCCTAGCCCTGGACATACCTGTAAGAGTCAATGAGGTATCACCTAGTACCTGGTACCTAGTTGTGTTACTCTCTGCAACTGCCTTGTCATGATCTTATCAATGCCAATCACACTCAGTTATTTTTTCAACCCTTTAGGGATTGCTCCCAGGACTCCTATCACTACTGGTATAACTTTTTTTTTCTTCCCAGAGATGCTTTACTTCAGTTCTCAAATCCTAATATCTCATGATTTTTCAATCTCTTTTTCTCCCACCTGACCATCTTCCTGGAATTGCCACATCAATCAGCTTAACTAAAGAAATTTCAACTACAGTAATGTCTAGAGCAGTAGTTCCCAACATTGAACACACACCCCACAGGGGGACTTCTGTTCCCAGAAGCCAAAGTTAGTACATTGGTTGATCAGTGCTTTGGGGAATTGACTTTGGCTTCTGGCAATTGAAGTCCAAAAACCACAGGTTTGGAAACAATGCTCTGGAGAGTGCTATGTTCAGGTTTTCCTGTATGCAACTTTTGACTTAGTAGTCTTTATGATACCTTCCCTAGAAACTTATTATTAATGTTAATGTTGCTACTGCAGCAGCAGCGCAGATCAGGACCACTGGAATATTCAGATACTCTTTAATTCATTCATTCATTCACATTTATACCCCACCCTTTTATAATAGTACTTCACTTGATATATAGTATGAAAACTAGAACAGTAACTATAATTTTGAACCCCCAGGGGAAGTGCTAGCATCTCCCACTTATAGTGGCATGAGACATGCCACAGGAAGGGATTAGAAGAATGTAGAGTCCCCCAAAAGAAAAGAAAATGTTTATACTTTCACATTAAAGAAAGTTAATAAGTATAGAAGGTTTGCCCTTTATTTTCTGAACATACACCAGCAGATTCATCTCTAGATTTTATTACTCTCTGAATGTTGGTTCCTTGTGGATGCAAAGTCCCAGTTGCTCTCCTCTAGTTACAGTCCTGATGAGAGTTATTCAAATTCATTGTCCAAGAAGTACTCCAAGATTTACAATTAGCTTTCCACATGGAAGACACTTAAACCCACTCAATATTATTTTGCCGTAAGTATGAATATGTTCATTAAAATATTCAATTAAAAGGATAATTTAGAACAAATATATTTGTAGCCAATGCACTAACAAATAAACATATTTACAACTGATAGGTAGTATACAGCTATTTATTCTTGCTAATACATCACTTGAAAACAGTATGATTTTCTGTTTAATAAAAATCAGAAGAATAGAGATACAAGATATAGATAAACCTCAGCAAGAGAAATTCTGCATCAGATATATCCCAACCCCTTAATAATTCATTTGATATCCAGGTCATCACTGTGTTAGATGAATTTTTTAACAGAAAACAATGTAGCAAACACAATCATAAATGTTAATAAACAGATTTGCTTGGTTTCAAACATGGCTTTGGAATGAGGAAGAAATGTAACCAACATGAAGGCAGGGCAAAGACTTGTTTCTCTCCACCTTCCTTTCAAGACCAATGGAAATCATACACACACAGGCAAAGGTTACAATTTTTATTATTGTCACTAAGTTCAAAACTCTCCTTGCAAACTAGTCCAGTACTGTAAATATTTACCCAGATTTTGTACAGAGAAAGAAGAGCAAGGCGCTAGAAAGTAAAGTTTATAATTATCCCTGGAAATCAGTTAAGATTGAGAGCCAGCACAATGCATAGGTTACAGTACCAGTACTGCAGCTCCCCTGGTGGCTTAGTGGTTAAGACGTTGAGCTTGAAGACTGGAAGGTTGGGTTTTGATACCTGAGGGCTGCACGGAGACATGAAAGGAGCCTCAGTTGGGCTTGCCCTGAGTGGAGTTTCTCCAAAAAAAAAAAACTTTCAACCCAAAGTAATCTCTGACACAAAATTAGTAGTAGTAGTGGTGGTGGTGGTAGTAGTGGTACCATTGAGGTTTAGGTTCTACAGCTCTCTGAGCCCTGAAACCCACTAGGTAACCTTGGCCCTGTCAAACTTGTTCAGCCTGATCTCCCTCACAAGGCTGTCATAAGAACACAAATGGGGAAGATATCCTGAGCTCATCAGTGGAAAGCTAGGCTATGAGATATAATAAATAAGTAAGGTAAAGACAAAAGGTCACCCTTGCTTGAAAGCCAGTCGTATCCAACTCTAGGGTTCAGTGCTCATCTCTATTTATAGCCGAAGAGCCAGTGCTGTCTGCATCTGCAGACGTTTACATGGACATGTAGCAGGCATGCCTCAACACCGGAGTGCACGGTGCACCTATTTATCTACCTGCAGTTTCTTGCTTTTGAACTGCTAGGTTGGCAGGAGCATGGACAGAGACAGGAGCTCACTCATGTGGAATCTAACCCTGACCTTCCAGTCATCAAGTTCAGGGTCTTAACCACTTGAGCCACCGCAGTACAAACATAGTATTAATTTTACATTTAACATCTGTATTCCCACTGAAAGCTTGTAGCGTTCTAGTGTGACTTGACTTTTTTAAAAAAGCTTACTAAAACATTCTCTACATGCGTAATGAATATATTTTTCAAACGTGCCGGTGCACAAAAGATGTGCCAACCCAAGTTCAAGAACAGGATTAAGAGAGGCAGGTGCCTCTTGTTTTAATAACTAGGTCACAAGCTACAGCTTGTGGGGGGGCGGGAGAGACATCATCTCTCAGAGAGGAGAAATTGAAGGTGGCAGCCACATCTTATTTGCGAATAACTGCCTTATCACAACATTCAGATGCCTTAATCATTACAAGTGTCAGCAAGCACCAAGTGCCTGGGGCAATGGGGGCTTTAGCTCAGCCAGACCTCTGAATGCACATGGTTTAGAACTCAATTCTGTATCCTCAGATAAAGCCCAATCCCCAAGCAAACCTTCATAAATGTAAAGAACCAGGTTTGATTGATCCTCTCTTCTCCCCCCCCCCCCCAGCATTCCTTTCCTACGAAAATCTTCTAGCTGGTACTGTACTAAGTTTCTCCCCAAACTTTCAGACCAATAGCTAGCTCTACTGACCTAGCTATGGGGGTTTCCAAAAGCTACTGTCCTATAGGAAAGCTACATCCTTAAGTCTCCCATATGTCGGGTTTTAAGCTCTGCTTTCCTTGTACAGTACTGTCTCTTTGGTCAAATAATTTACTCTGTTAGTCCTATTGTTCTGCACTGTGATGCATGCTGAGTTTCCAAATGAGAGACAGGTTGCAAGCTGATTTTAAATAAGTTGAAAGCCGTTTCAAAGAAGCACTGCATTAGACAATGTAAAGTGTAATCATACTGTGCACATTTGCTTTGTCCTCCTCTCTCTGCTGATGAAACAGGCTTCAAAGTAGTTCAGAAACTACTGTACTTACCAACCTCAAAAGTGGAATAAGTGCACACATTGCAAGAAATCCCACTTAAAACCGATTCAATTCTCAGGAGGGAAAAATAACAATGGGAATTCTCAGTCTTTGTTAAGTAAAAAGCCCAAACAAACTTCAATACCATTTAATTGTTTCATTTCTTTTCCTGTGTCCAGTACACAAGGGAACCATTAAACTCTGCAACAAGAAAAATATTTATGTGCCAATGTAAACCAGATTCCAAATGAATCTGTATTTGTATAGGCCAGTCATCCAAGACTTCCCAGCAGTTAAAAAAAATCAGGAACATTTTTGTAACAGATACTTTCTAATCAAGGGCTGCAGTGAAATTAACCAGGCACACTTTTAGGAGAGCCTCTCTCTGAGGCCATTATTCCTACACAGATATAATTTGTTAGTGTTCAAATCAAGCAATTTAAACACTACAGAAACATAATAAATAGAAGTGAACTTTTTGTTGCTCTGAGTCTGGAGCATGTGGGCACATTAATGTGTTTTACTGCCACATTCCCAAGACTTACCTCCTTGTGCTGTGAATTATGGCAAGCTGATACCTTCTAGTGCTGTGCTGAAAAATCTCTAAAACTAACCAACATGCAAGCGTGAGGTGGGAAGAAATTCTCTCTATATACATCACTTGATTTCTCCTTGATGTTGGAGAGTGGGCAACTAAAGAATTTGCTTTATCTTGAGTTGGCTCCCAGTTAGAAGGTTCCCATCCTCCTGATCCAACATAGTACCCATTCCTGAACATGCAAGGAAGAGGGGTCCCAAGGCCTTGCCTTTTGCACAAACACACCCACCACAGATTCTTCCCACAGAAACCTTTCCTTGCAAGCAACTAAATGACTGCAGCAGAGCTAGTGTCAGAGCTTGGGCATCCCTGACCCTCTTCTGCCCCAGAGATTCACCACCATTTCCTAAATCACCAACTCTGAATTCTTGAAGCCTTCAGCGACTGGCAATAGAAACAAGCTTGGTAGGAATTCTTCCTCTTGTTGGGGGGCTTTATGAAAAGTGCACACCTCCTGGCGATGACCAACTCCTGTGGCCAAAGTGGACCATCCAGGATCAGACCACACTTGCACCAAAATCCACCCTTAGAAGGGAGAGAAATGCCGCGACTCCATTTAAAGGCAAGGAACGCCCATCTGTCCCAGGCAGATGGAGATTTATAAGAGACCCTGTAGACTAGACTAGACCAGAGCAACCTGGCTGCCTCGGAGGGCTACTCTGAAGTAACAGAGGAAGGAAACAGAAGCTGAGAAAAAGTGAAATAGAAATAGCAAGAGAGAGAGAGGAAGGAAGGAGAAGCTGAGAAATAGTGGAAGGAAGGAAGGAAAAGCTGAGAAATAGCAAAAGAAAGGAAGGAAGGAGAAGCTGAGAAATAGTGGAAGGAAGGAAGGAAGAAGCTGAGAAATAGCAAAAGAAAGGAAGGAAGGAGAAGCTGAGAAATAGTGGAAGGAAGGAAGGAGAAGCTGAGAAATAGCAAAAGAAAGGAAGGAAGGAGAAGCTGAGGAATAGTGGAAGGGAGGAAGGAAAAGCTGAGAAATAGCAAAAGAAAGGAAGGAAGGAGAAGCTGAGAAATAGTGGAAGGAAGGAAGGAGAAGCTGAGAAATAGCAAAAGAAAGGAAGGAAGGAAGGAGAAGCTGAGAAATAGTGGAAGGAAGGAAGGAAAAGCTGAGAAATAGTGGAAGGAAGGAAGGAAGGAAGGAGAAGCTGAGAAATAGCAAAAGGAAGGAAGGAAGGAAGGAAGGAAGGAGAAGCTGAGAAATAGTAGAAGGAAGGAAGGAAGGAGAAGCTGAGAAATAGCAAAAGAAAGGAAGGAAGGAGAAGCTGAGAAATAGTGGAAGGAAGGAAGGAAGGAGAAGCTGAGAAATAGTGGAAGGAAGGAAGGAAAAGCTGAGAAATAGCAAAAGAAATGAAGGAAGGAGAAGCTGAGAAATAGCAAAAGAAAGGAAGGAAGGAAGGAGAAGCTGAGAAATAGTGGAAGGAAGGAAGGAAGGAGAAGCTGAGAAATAGCAAAAGGAAGGAAGGAAGGAAGGAGAAGCTGAGAAATAGTGGAAGGAAGGAAGGAAGGAGAAGCTGAGAAATAGCAAAAGAAAGGAAGGAAGGAAGGAAGGAGAAGCTGAGAAATAGTGGATGGAAGGAAGGAAGGAAGGAGAAGCTGAGAAATAGCAAAAGAAAGGAAGGAAGGAGAAGCTGAGAAATAGCAAAAGAAAGGAAGGAAGGAGAAGCTGAGAAATAGCAAAAGGAAGGAAGGAAGGAAGAAGCTGAGAAATAGCAAAAGAAAGGAAGGAGAAGCTGCGAAATAGCAAAAGGAAGGAAGGAAGGAAGAAGCTGAGAAATAGCAAAAGGAAGGAAGGAGAAGCTGCGAAATAGCAAAAGGAAGGAAGGAAGGAAGAAGCTGAGAAATAGCAAAAGGAAGGAAGGAAGGAAGAAGCTGAGAAATAGCAAAAGAAAGGAAGGAGAAGCTGAGAAATAGCAAAAGGAAGGAAGGAAGGAAGAAGCTGAGAAATAGCAAAAGAAAGGAAGGAGAAGCTGAGAAATAGCAAAAGAAAGGAAGAAGCTGAGAAATAGCAAAAGGAAGGAAGGAAGGAAGAAGCTGAGAAATAGTGGAAGGAAGGAAGGAGAAGCTGAGAAAGAAAGGAAGGTGGGGGCGTAGGAGAGCCACGGGCAGACTCTTCCTTTTCTCCTCCAGAAACTTGGGCGGCAGCGCTCGACTTGTCCGCCTTACCGGGACTCTCACCGCTTTGCACACCGACAAGGCTCCACCGTGAACGAGATAAGATGATCCCGGCCGGCCCACCCCCCACCCCCCGCCGAGGGCGTTTCTGGCCGGAGTAGCGAGCGTGGCTTTTGCCTCCTCCTGCCGCCGCGTGTCCCGCACAGCCCCGCCCGCCCGCCCGCCCGCGCTCTCTCGTGCTCCGTGGCACGAGCCTTCCTGGCTCCGGAAAAAGCCCCTCTTTCCCCCCCCCCACGCACCCCGCTTACCTTGGGCTTTGAGGGAGGGGGGAAAGGGCGCCCTCGCCTCCGCCCCTTAGGTTCCGCGTCCGAGTAGTCCCCCTCCCTCCTCAGGCTCCTTGGGGGGAGGGGTCGTCGGCAGCGGCTCCTCCGGTTCCCCCGACCAAAGGAGGCAAAGACAGACAGAGCCACTCCAAGCCCCTCTCGCTCCAGGCGGCGGCAGCGCTTGCGCTTGCGCACGGCCGCCGAGGCGAACACGCCGCCTGTGTCTCTAGTCTGTGCGGCGCTCAGAGGCAGCCGCCCAGTCCTGACCCCGGAGCGGCGGTTCTGCGCTTGGGCTCGCCTCGCCAGTCGCCTCTGACTCTGAGGTGCTTCTGACTTGCAGGCAGGCAGCGCCCCCCCCCGCCTCCTCCCTCCCTCCCTCTCTCAGGAAACTCCTTAACTCCGCCTCAGCCCGGGGAAAGCAGGGGGAGAGGCGGAGCCCCCTCCTCCCCCCCCCCCCGTCGGTGTCGCCGTCTGCTTTTAAGTTTCTTCCTACCCTCAAGCTCCCCCGTGGGTAAACTTTCCCCCGCCCTCCCCCCTCCTTCCTTCGTGTCTCCCGCCCGGCCGCCTCAGCTCCAGGCAGGGCGTGACCACCGAGGAGTTGGTTGGCCCCCCTCCCCCCCCCCACGAGAGCCCCCCTGTCGAGGCAGCCTTCTCTGGACGACTACCGCCAGCGCCAGCCAAGAAGTCTCGTTTTCCCAGCAAGGGAGACGAAAAATAAATAGCCATAGCCTTTGTACCACCTTTATACCACGACACGAGACCACATTGCCAACATACGCTGGATCATGGAGAAAACAAAGGAATACCAGAAACAAGTTTACTTTTGTTTTATTGACTACACTAAGGCATTTGACTGTGTGGACCACAACAAGATGTGGCAAGTGATTAAAGAGATGGGAATACCAGAGCACCTCATATGCCTCCTGAGAAATCTGTACATGAACCAAGAAGCAACAGTTAGGACAGAACACGCAATGACAGAGTGGTTTGGAATAGGAAAAGGAGTAAGACAAGGCTGCATTTTGTCACCCTGCTTATTCAACCTATACACAGAGCACATAATGCGCAGCGCAGGGATGGAGGAATCACAATATGGGATTAAAATTGCTGGGAGAAACATCAATAATCTGAGATATGCAGACGATACCACCTTAATGGCAGAAAGTGAAGAAGACCTAAAGAACCTCTTGATTGGGCTGAAGGAGGAAAGTGCAAAAGCTGGCTTGAGACTCAATATCAAGAAAACCAAGATAATGGCAACAGGCCCAATCAGTTCCTGGAAAATAGACGGGGAAGAAGTAGAAGCAGTGACAGATTTTACTTTCTTAGGATCAAAGATCACTGCAGATGGGGATTGTAGCCATGAAATAAAAAGGCGACTGATTCTTGGGAGACAAGCAATGAGAAACCTGGGGAACATAGTGAAAAGCGGAGACCTCACATTGCAAACAAAAATTAGAATAGTCAAAGCAATGGTATTCCCAGTAGTAATGTATGGATGTGAGAGCTGGACAATTAGGAAGGCTGAACGCAGAAGAATAGATGCCTTTGAAATGTGGTGTTGGAGGAGGGTTTTGAGAGTCCCCTGGACAGCGAGGAGAACAAATAGGTCAATCTTAGAAGAAATTAACCCTCACTGCTCATTGGAAGGTCAAATAGTAAAGGTGAAGCTAAAGTACTTTGGACATCAAATGAGAAGGGAGGATTCACTCGAGAAGGCCTTGATGTTGGGAAAGGTGGAGGGCAAAAGAAGAAGGGGAAGGCCAAGGGTGAGATGGATAGATGGTATTGTGGACACAATGGGCACAGAGCTGGGAGGGCTGAGGAGGATGGTGGAGGACAGAGGCGCCTGGAGGAAAATGGTCCATGGGGTCGCAAAGGGTCGGAGTCGACTGTGCGACTGAACAACAAAATGAGCGCTTAGTGCACTCTCTGGGCGATCCACAAGTTCATTAGCATTTTTGCCCCAACATGTTAGGTCCTCATTTTACCGCCCTCGGAAGGAAGGCTGAGTCGATTTTGAAACCCGACAGGATCGAACTCACATTTATAGCACTTAACATGTATATGTATTGGCTGCAGTACAGCAGTTTAACCACTAGGGCTCTATTTTTTTTAATGGTGGCCGTTTTAATGGGCTTTTTATTTAATTTTTTGGTGGCAGTTTTAATGGGGTTTTTATTGGTTTTTAAAATGTGATTGGTTTTATTTTCTGTGAGCCATCCAGAATCTTCAGAGTTGGGCGGCAATATAAATCAGAAAAATAAATAAATAAATAAAATTCGATTTAAACATTGACTCATCGTGGTCGTCCTTGCCAGTGGGAGTAGGAGGCCGCTCTACGCATCATCACTCACTTAGCTACCCAAAAAGAAAATGGAAATGGATGTTGTCACTGCCTATGTAAAGATATTGCTGTCACTGCCTGGCTCCACTTTTGGAGTGCCTGAGGCTTGGCAGATGCATGGCACAGTGTAGGTAGACATTCAACAGGAGTAGCCCTGCCCAAGGGGAGTCATGCCGATAGGAAAGAAAGTAAAACAAACATTGGCTCATCTCCAGCTAGAGTCCAGTTAGTGTCACCCCTTCTGTATTTCTGCATTCCTCCTATTCCCCTTTTAGCTTTTTTAAATGGGAGGTGGGTAGGTGCGTGGGTGACCTAGGGTTTTTAACATGTTTTTATATGTTTTTTAATTCTTATACGCTACCCTGAGTCAGGTTTGCCCGAGTGGGCGGAATAACCATTGAAGAATTAAATTAAATTAAAATTATTAAATTAAATTGCTCCAAAGCTTTATAGAGGTTTTTTTTAAAAAAAATGGACCCTCCATTATCTATTCAGAGCAATTATGGTGGCGGGAGGTTTGTCTTAGAAACATACCTTTGAATAGATTATATTGCTGGCCAGAGTGGTCTTATTCTATTCAAATTTTTTTTTTTAAAAAAAAGAAAAAGTGCATTAATACTTTGAGTAGATACATGGATCATGATATCAGCAGTAGAAGCATATTTAACATTTATAGCACTTAACATGTATATGTATTGTAGATTTCCCTGATGAAGGATCATAACAAATTAAGAGGTCCAAAACATGTTGGAACCATATACTGTATAGAATTGTCTATTCCTTTGTTTTTCAACCCTTGAGGAAAAGCTTTATCCGATCTTGACAGAGCAATGTTCAAACTGGCCAAACACAAATACATACTGATCCGATCTTGTCAGGAGTATAAAAGTGTGACAAAGACAGTTATGCTAAATTAAGTTGCTCTGTCATCCATCTGAAGCTCAATCCTGTCTTTCAGATCTTATATTACACCATCTTCATTTCTCACAGGACTGTACTCTGAAAAATGTATGGTATCTCATGTTTAAAGGAAGTGTTATCAAATGTCTTCATTTATACTGGTTTTATCAGTGCCTCTACCTTCAAAATTTTGCTTTAAAAGTCATAGGTTATATTATAATTAATTTGCAGACTGCCCACCAGGGTGCCTGAATTTATACTAGAACCTGGACAACAAGCTGTGGGAGCAGGATATGGATGATATTGTGCAAGAAGGACTCATGCTCTAATAATGGTAGGTGGATTCCTATGTTCCTGTGACTATGAAAGCAACATAGCATTGGTAGGTTCCTTTAGCCATTCAGATGTAGTTGGAGTCCAGTTCTCTTCACCCTTCCTCATAAACTTACCATACCATAAAATTACTTACAACTTACAACAACCAGGGTTTTCATGGCATGTATGATACTTAGGAGTGTGTTTACCATTGATTTCATGGCTGAGTGGGGTTCTTAATCCAGATGTCCTGATTCCTAATCTGATACTCTATCCACTATATACCACACTGCCTCTCTTACTGATTCTAAACTCACCTTGAAGCTATCTCTAAAGCAGGGGTTTGCAACCTATGGTCCATGGGCCGGCCCAGGTGCGATCCCATTTGGCCCGTAGTGATGACCCCAGAAGTGGATGCATTAATGGCAGCTGTAAACATGCATGTGCAAACGCGCACACACATGTGCAAATACACCTGCTGCGGTTTATGACAGTGTTTGCTGCAGGGGGAAACCACATGTCTGGCTCATGGCATGGTCTGAGAGGGAGTTGTCTGGTCCCTGGTGCGGTAAGGTTGAGAACCCCTGCTCTAAAGGTTCTATTTTATTTATATCAGTTATCTGATCTCTTCTCCAATTAAAAGGACTCAAGGCAGCTCACAATAACTAGAGGCAAGGGTGATGTAGTGGCTAGAGTAGGGGTATCCAAACTTTTTGGGCCATGGACAAATCACATGGTTCAGCAGGCCGGTCACATGGTTCCTCCAACCAGAAGTGGAAGTAAAACATACCCGTGCATGCACAGAACACTGCCATAGGCAGTATTCTGCACATGCATGGGCACATTTTACTTCCACTTCCAGGAGTGGCAAGGGCAGTACGAGCTAGATGAATTGGCATCAAGAGCTGGATCCAGCCTGCGGGCCATAGTTTGGGTACCCCTAGGCTAGAGTAATGGATCCAGGAAACATGGGTTTAGTTTCTTGACTCTGTCATTGAAATTCATGGGGTGGAACAGATAAAGGTTAGGTAAAGGTTTCCCTTGCTCGAAAGCCAGTCATATTAGGGTTCAGTGCTCATCTCTGTTTCAAAACCGAAGACTTATCTTGAAAAGCATATTACGATTGTTATAACTTAGTTATAGGTTTTAACAACAACCAAGTTAATAGCATGATAAATAATTAAATTTAAATGAAACATACACTATTATAAAACTAATCATCTAAACTATAAAAACATACTTGAAAACACATTTTAAAACACAGCAACCAAGATCTCATGAAGATGGGTGGAAAACTTGTACTACCTTGCTCCATCTTTTCTCCTCCCCTTATTTTTATTTATTGCATTTATACCCCACCCATCTAGGAGATTTTCCTACTCTGGGAGGCTAACAACACAAAACTCACACCTTAAAAAACAGTCACACATTTTATATATAAAATGTGCTGAAAGAGTGCAGAGTTTACTTGGGCTTGGGTCCAACCTGGAAATTTATGGACTGGAGGTGGTATAGCACTGAGTTGCAAGCCAACATTCATTTTCCAGGGGCTTAGGCCCACCTGGAGCACTGCCCTACTTCTCATAGTTCCATACACACATCAGTGAAAATTTCTGCATTAAAAGGTAATTGAGAATAAAAAGCCTCCAATGGGACACTTGGAAACTTTCAATTAAGACCCTCCCACTGTAGATATCCATTGTAAATGGGGACTTGGCATGGTGCTAAACTTCACCTACAGAACAAACAAAAACAAGAGTCTGGGGAGGGTCAGAAAGATCTGTGAGCATATCAAAAAGATTCAGTGCAGAGAAAAAGAAGTGGATTTTGTGGAGGATTTCTGCTGAGAGCACTGCTTGGCAGAGAACTTAAAAAAGTCTCTGGAAGAACTCTCAGACTGATCTGAAAGGTGATGTTGTCTCAAGGGTAGTAGCATCCCCAAATCTCCCGTCTTTCATATTTAACTCATGTAGAAGTCTTCTTGTTCAAAAGTTTAGACAACGATACTAATAGTAAGATATCCCAGTGGGAAGGAAGTGATCCTAAAAGCAGGCAGGCAGACTTTTCTACCCATGGGTAAAAAATGAAACATACACTATTATAAAACTAATCATCTAAAATATAAAAACATACTTGAAAACACATTTTAAAATACAACAACCAAGATCTCATGGGCTGTACCATGGGCATTGAGATTTTTGACCATCCTTATAAACACAATTATACCACCACATATCAATTAATTAATTAATTAATGCATGCCAGAATTACATTTTGGGGAGCTATAGTTCCCAGAAGCTCTCAAGAATTGTGGTTGCTACTCTGGTGCAAGTCTTAATTTTAATGGAAATACCATTGACTACAACTCGTATCCAAGAATGCATTTTCCCCCTGAAACAGGAAAAATGTCATTGGTGTGAATTTGTTTAAGGTTGATCCCAGCTTGCCATGAAGTGACCCACACACTATGATCTCAGAGCCATCTCCTGCGGCACACATGAAATGAGACATGCAGGATTTAACACCAGGACTGCAATGGACTGCCGCAGCCTTGAGGATATTGACAAGTTACGCCTTCACAGCCAGTCCATCTGACATGGCCTCTTCTGCCTCCATGACCGTTGGGAATCAGAGTTCCTCCTCTGCTCATTTTGCCGTTGGGCCCAATATGATGGTTTCCAGTGGAATTTCCTCCACTGAGGGGGACCATCACCCCACCTAATGGGGCCCCTCTGCCCATAGCTGTTGGCCCCTTTAGGGAATCAGGTTAGTTAACCGCTGCCTGACACTTGGCGTAATGGAAATATATGTGGTAGAAAACAGAAAGCTAACTGCACCTTCCCAATAAATACACTAGTAGCTGAGATGTTCACAAATTATGAAGGACATGATTGTATCCCATATACATATGTGGCCACAATATTTCAGTATCATGCTGAATGCCAAATAATCCATTAGGAAGAAGATATCCAGCTAGCTAAGGGATTGAAAACATGACTTTTTTTATTTATTTATAAAGCCTGTAGAGCTCATGGCATGGGTCTGACTCATAGCTGTCAAGTATCCCTTATTGGTCAGGAAAACCCCTTATTTTACCCTCTTTCCCACCGTCATTCCTTATTAATTAGACTGCAATGCCCTATTGCCGCCATTGGAGGGAAGCACAGGATAAGCATAGCTGTCAAGTAGCCCTTATTTGCCAGGAAATTTCCCTTATTTCCAAATCCAAAACTTGACAGGTATGGTCTGACAACTGCTTGCTTGCTCACTTGATTCCAATCACGTTCAGTTTTATCTGTCATATGTACATATATGAGGCCTTCTGTGGAAATCAAATGCACAAAGAAAGCTGCCAGTGAAAATTGAATTTAAAGGAGAGAGGCGTAGTTTTCCATGTCATTTTAACTTCTCTTGTGAACTCCTTTGGACTGATCTCTGTTCATGCAGCTTCTAGTTGACATAGCTTAAGATAAGAGCAGCAACTGTATGTTCAAATCAGCATTAGATAGGCTGGTAAGGACAGCAACAAAATTTCAGCTTGTCAACTAGAGTAATATTCGTTATTTCTAACTTAGAAAAAGAAAAGTCTGGAAGTAATAAAATAGTGGTTCTGATTTCTTCCCTGAAGTGTAGAAGAAAACAGCAAACCCATGGCTGAATTAGATTAAAGTGTCTTTCCTCTTCCTATGACATAATTGCTAATGCATGTTTTCATACTTGGCTAAACCACTCCTGCAACGATGTTGTGTTGAGGGCAAGCCTGTCTCTCCACAGGAATATTTCAGTCTTCAACATAACCACTAACTGATTCAATTGCAGTTGAGCTTTTATTTTTTTAAAAAAAATCTCTGGCTGACATTGTTATAGATATAGCTAACAAGGTAGCAACCAAAACTTGTTTTTCTTTTGTTGTTGTAGTTCTCTTCTTTTACAAGGTGTGGATAACTGTCAAAACCTTGTGAATCGCTGTGCAAAATCCCGTGTGATAAACCACTTAATAGCACATGGCAGCTACTTGTGCCAGGTTCCAAACTGACTCTCGTTTTTGGCCGGTCACTGGATCCTCTTTGACAGAAAGAGTATAAGAGAACATTCTGCTCCAGTGGAAACTTGACCAAGGTCTTCCTGGACTATGTTGGCATTCCTGCATCAGTGATTGGTCCTAATTTCTGGGTCTTTCCTTGACCAAACTCCTGTCCACGCTGATCAGTCCTGATAGTAGTCTAATTATGTCATTTATTCATGAGATGGTGCTGGGCTTAACTGTATTTGGCTGACTTCAAGGCTTCCTCTTGCTGTTCTTCTCTTTTTGGAGAGGCACAACAAGATGAGACAAGATGTCTGAGGAAAGCTGCTTGAGTGACCAGAAGGGATAAAATCAGCAATGAGGTTATAAGGAGAAGTATTGGAACAAAACCAATCATGCACTTCATACAGAGACAACAAATAAAGTTTGGAGTGAATGTCTTGGAATTCCATACTTTACAAGCATATGTGGAAAGAGGGGAAGGACAAAGACCACAAGGCAGACCCAGAGGCAGGTGGAGAGATAACATCAAAGAAATATTACAAGAACACCAAATAACACTGGTGGAGGCCTCTAGAAGTGCCAGAGAAAGAACCTTGCATCTCCCTCGACACCTGATGGGGTAAAAGAGGAAGAAAACAAGAAGAGAACTGAGTTCTTATCTGTCTTCCTCTCTGGTGCATCCTGTAAGCTTTGGATGTGAGAATTCATGTTTTAAACCTGCTAATGACAAACAAAACAGGGGGAGGGGGGCATTGTGAGGAAGGCCAAGTAAGTTTTCTGTGCTGTTGAGGAAAACTTCCTGTACTTTTGTTGAAAAAGACTGAGCACAACTGTGAGACTTTTCTGGCCATGTACGATGGCTATTTTATCCAGAAAAGCAAAGTGATAAATGAGAGTTTTTGTTTTATCAAAGAACGCAAGCTGTTGAGTCATTTGGTGCAGTCTTCTATAAAGAGGTTGAACGTTCTGCTAGCTGGTAAAAAGAACACCTTAGAGTTTGATGCTTGTAGGCAAAAGGCTTGCTGAAAGAATGAAATGAGTAGAGGCCTTCACTTTTCACAAAGTCATACAGATGGCAGGATGAGCTACATTGACCATAAATTAAATAGAGAGGAAAGACAAGACAACATGGGAGAGAATAAGTTGGAATAGGTAACCTCTATGTCCTAAAAAAAAAAAAAACAGATGCAGCAGCCATTTTGAAAAGGGGTGTCTCTACAAAAGCAGCATTAAAGAGATTTAAGGGGAAAGCAGTCTAGCCATTCTAAAAGAACCAGATAAAGTTACGTACAGTTGAAAGCACCAACTATTGCTGATATGGCTTCTAGGCGTTGTAAGAGAGTTTCATATACATGAAAAGCTTTTGAGAGGCACACTGGCTAAACCTATCACTGAGGTTTGCTACAGCTCAGTGTTGGGGACCAGCTGCCTTTATACAGATAAAAGATGTGATTCTCTGTACCTTTAGTTCCAAGGACCTAATTTATAAAGCTCTATAATGCTAACCACTACAATGATTAGTGTTCATTTAGACACTTTATGGCTGGGAAGATCATCAATCCTTGGTGACCTTGATTGATTGATTTACCTTGATTAAAAGAAAATATGAGGTCAAAAAACATAATGACGCTGATAACTATGAATTCTAGAATGAATTTGGTAGCCAAGGATACTCCAGTAAAAATAAGTTTTTTTAAAAAAGACTTTTTCCTAACTCTCTGCAACCCTAAGAAAGTTATTATAAGTTGGAAGAAGGCATGAAAGTTTTTTACTATGTGAATTTCCTCAATCACCATTTGAAAAGGGACTTGGTCAGACAAATAAATTTTCCCCTATGTTAATTTTCTTCTCTGTCCAGCTTTCACATCTACAGGTAAAACCCGGAAAATTAGAATATTGTGCAAATGTTCATTCATTTTACTTAAAAGGTGAAACAAATATATGAGATAGACTCACTACATGCAAAGTGAGAGATGTCATGCCTTAATTCATTATAATTGTGATGATCATGGCATACAGCATACATGTGATGATTATGGGGTACATGAGATGGGGGGGTTGGGGTTTTCATAAGCTGTAAGCCATAAGCATCAATATTATAACAATGTAAGGCTTGAACTATCTCGCTTTGCATGTAATGAGTCTATCTCATATATTTGTTTCACCTTTTAAGTTGCAATACTAAACTGAATGAACATTTGCACGATATTCTAATTTTCCAAGTTTCACCTGTATATATAGGGCCTGTAGGGCATCTGGGAGATCAGATAAAACAGCCTTCCAGCAGTGGCCCGTTAACTACTGGAACAACATTGGATGTACAGCACACAGGCATACTCAGATGTGTACAAACCAGCTATTTTCTTCCATGATTGTGAGATCTTAGAAAGACAATCGTAGCACCAGATAACACTTTGCTCAGTTGGGTGCAATTATTGTCTTTGGACTGCTCCATGCATTGGACCTCAGCTTTTCCTACAGAGTATACCATTTATTCCATACCTACATCTGCACTGCTTCATTGTGTTAAACTCAGCCCCTCCTAGGGCTCTGAATTTCTGGATTAACCTGATAACATAACTCTTGGCCTGCTCTCTATCTTGTGACATAGCTCCTTTTAAGCTTCCCCAACAAGACTGTCTGAGCCTTTTATATAAAGAAAACACTAATCTGGGGTTAATGCAGAAGAATTCCGTTTAATCAGGCAATGTCTCTCTTTTCACCCTTCCTGAGTAAGACAAGTGTATGGTGGATAGTTCCTTTTCTAAGTAATTACTATTCCTGGTCCATGTTTGTTTACCAGTAATCCAAACATGGGCTCGCACTGTGGCCTTTCAAAGGCTTGACAATCTCTGCCTAGAGTTGTCTCAGGCATTTAGTAGAAATGAGGGAATTGTCAAGTTGTGTGTATGCCTAACAAATGATGTAATGTACATTACTATCTATAGTCCACCCCAAGCCAGGCCACTAAGTCTAGGTTCTACAATTACTTAGCTACAATCACACCTGCTTAGTTGGGGAGCAATATATTTTCAACTTTTTGACACAATTACATTTCTACTTGTCAACATATTATTTCCAAGATAATGCTTAGCAATATGTTGGATTTTCTTGAATAACTGCATAATAATGTTTTGGTCTTCTGAGGTCTGCACATCTTCCCTGGCAGTTTGAAAGCCTGAGGCTGTGAAATTTTAGAAAAATCATGGACTCCAAGAAGCAAAAGAAAAGTCAGAAAGAAAGAAGGATAGCTAAAGTCGATTTGTTTACTAATGATTTAAAAGATAACCAATCAAGGATGTTATAGAAACTATGGGTGTGACTATCTATATTTGCTTGCTTTTATTCCACCCTTCCCACACTTACTACAGTGGTAAAAAAATAAAGTTACACATTTTATATTTCCCTTCTTCTGTATCTAGGCCAGACGTGAAACTGCCAAAATGAAGGCACCTTTTTGTGACTTCACTCTGCGGTTCCTTTCACCTGACCTAGTGTTATTGAATTAATGTTGCAAGGTTCCCTTTAACAGAATGTCACCAGTCAATGTATCCAATTGTAGCAAGTGGTATAAGGATGCGAGCTAAGTGGCCACGGGTGGCAGTAGCGAGCATCCGGCTCACATGGTAGATTCCCCGAATACCTGAAGAGCAGGAAACCTTCCCGCCACACCACACCTGGAGAAGATGGGCGTGACGATCTATGACGTCACATGGACAGTAGCCAATGAGCTACCACACGTGATATTCAAATGTACAGTGTACTATAAATAGAGCTGTTTTGTCCGCCATTCCCTTATGTTCATCCTGACCATCATGCAATAAAGTTGTGTTTAGCCCTACTGCGGCTCCTTCTATTGTCTTCCTTGCAAGACACTAAATTGGCGACGAGGATGGGATGGCGTCCCAAAAAATGAACATCGCGCCCTTCGACACCACGAAGCCAGAGAAATGGGAACTCTACGAACAGCAGTTCCTATATGCAATGGACCTCGAGGGCATCGAGGAGGAAGCCCAGCACCGGGCATTCCTGCTGGCCCAGTGCGGCCTGGAAATGCTAGAACTGGCAACGAACCTCCTGACGCCAAGGCCGCTCAGGGAGGTACCCCTAGACGAGATCCTCGCCGAGCTGAGGAAGCACTTTCGCCCGAAAGTGTCGGTGTTTCCGGCAAGGCTGGCCTTTCAGCAGCGGTGCCAGCGGGCCGGTGAGTCTGTGGCTAACTTCGTGGCAGCCCTGAGGGTGGCTGCTGTGCCTTGCCGGTGGAGAGCATCCCTGAGCGAGGCGCTGTGAGACAGGCTCCTGCTGGGCCTGCGAGATGAGGGGGCCAGGAAAAAAACTACTGGCCAAGGACGAGAGCATCTCCTTCGAGCATGTCCTGCGCATCGCCCAAGCTGCTGAGTCAGTGCAACAAGGCGAACGGGTGTGCTGGGCCAGGACCGCCGCAGTTGGGGGACCCCCGCCGGCGGTCCCAGTCCACAGCTATTCCTCCCATGGAGAGCAGGGGCCCTCCGAGTCCACCACGTCAGCCTCCGACTTCAGCAAGGATGACAACGTGCAGTGGGTGCAGAGGAGGCCAGAGGTTCGAGACTGCGCCAGAGGACCACCGCTGCAATGGATGCGGGGCATCCCATGACCGGAGCCAATGCCCATTCCAGAAGGTGGAGTGTCACAACTGCGGGCAGCGCGGGCACATCGCAAAGGTCTGCAGGTGGCATCGAGACGACGGCAAGGGCCAGGCGGAATGGTCCCAATGGAAAGCAGACGGGGTTGGCAGAATCTTCGACGACGATGAGCCTCAGGAGCACCGTGTGTCTCGACGAGTTCCCGAAAACCACGACCAGGAGGTTCACAGCGTGCCTTTGAGGCACCCCCGCTTCTTTGTTGAGATACTGATACAAGGGGTCCCAGTAAGAATGGAGATCGACTTGGAGTCGTCATACTCCATCATCTCCCACCGGGAATTTTTGTGCATTCCCCCCAAGTCACGCCCCAAACTGAAGGCCCTAAAGACTAACTTGTGGGATGTTCAGGGCAAAAGCATCCCAGTGTTGGGGGTGGGGGAGTTCAAGGTGCAGTTCAAGAGGCGCTCTGCACAGTTGCCCCTAGTAGTCTTAAAGGAAGGGTCCTGCTGCCTCCTGGGGACACAGTGGTTTGGCCCCCTGGGGGTTTTCATTGGAGGCATACACGCCGTGCAGGCTGACCCGATCACGGAGGTGTGTAACACACACCCTGCCATCTTTGAGAAGGGGCTAGGTAAGTTCAAGGGGGCCCCAGTTTCATTCGACATGGATCCCGACATCCGACCCATCAGACTGAAGCCCTACTCTGGGGGCAGTGGGTAATAATCCCCGAAGTTCTGAGGTCTCAGGTGCTCAAGATGCTGCATATCAGCCACCCAGGGATTGTGAGCTCCAAGGCGCTAGCTAGAAGTTACGTCTGGTGGCCCAAACTGGACGCAGACATAGAACACATGATTGGCACTTGCGAGAGCTGCCAAAGCACCCAGCCCGAGGAGTCCCGACTTCTGCACAGAGAATGGGACACAGCCCGGGAGCCATGGTCGTGTCTGCACGTGGATTTTGCGGGTCCCTTCAGGGGACCCTTTTCCTTATAATAGTGGACTCTTACACCAAATGGTTGGAGGTAATCCCGATGGCCAGTACATCGTCAGCTGCGATGATTAAACAATTACGGAAGGTATTTAGCTGTTTCGGGTTACCTGACGTACTTGTGAGCAATAACGCCACAACTTTCATGTCAGCGGAGTTCCAGGGTTTCATAGAGATTAACAAAATTCGCCACATAACTGTGGCCCCTTTTCACCCCGCTACAAATGGTCAAGTGGAACACCTGGTGCAGACAACTAAGGGCGCACTGCGTAGGATGGGCCCCGGGGAGTTGAACTTGCAACTTTGCCAATTCCTATTAAGGTATCGTGTAACCCCCTTAGCATCGGGTCTGTCGCCCGCTGAACTCCTTATGTGGAGGAAGCCCGCCACGATCCTCTCGAGGTTAGACCCAACCAGGGTGGAGGACACGGGTAGAAATATAGAAACGGGAGGCACCAAGAGTTTCAAGATCGGTGAGGCAGTGCATTGCTGAAACTACGCAGCCGGCGGACCTAACTGGGTGCCTGGAGTAGTGGTCGGGCAAACGGGGCCAGTACAAGACTCCTCTGGAGGAGACATGCCGACCAGCTCAGGGGTAGGATAGTAGGAAGGCAAGATTTGAGTGACCAAGCAGAGCAGTCAGCATTAGGGTTCTCCCCCACCCGCTTATCCCAAGGGGGAGACGCAGACCACAGGGGGGAGGGAAATGACACAAATCCACATCCTTTTGACCCCCCGAGTAACAAGAACAATTTGGAAGAGGCGGATTTCGAGGAGCGGTTAGACTTTGAGTTAGGAAACCGGGGGGATTTTTCGGAGTGGTCCCCCACCCATCCAAGTAAAGAGCGGGGTTTTTCTTTAGTCCCTGGAGCCCCCAGTTTCACATCCCTGGAGTTTACTCCCACACCTAGACCTCCCCAATCCCCGGCTCAGAACTCGCAGCCAATCGCTAACGAGTTACATTCTCCCATTGCAGGACAAGGACAGAGTAGTCAGGAGCATGCAGGGACTCCGGCCCCAAGTGCGGCTGCCACTCGCTCAAAGCGAACATGTGGGAAGCCTCAATGGCTGAAGGACTTCGTCCTCACCTAGGGGGGAGGGGTGTTATGTATTGAATGAATGTTGCAAGGTTCCCTTTAACAGAATGTAGCCAGTCAATGTATCCAATTGTAGCAAGCTGTATAAGGATGCAAGCTAAGTGGCCACAGGTGGCAGTAGCGAGCATCCAGTTCACATGGTACAGATTCCCCGAATACCTGAAGAGCGGGAAATCTTCCCACCACACCACACCTGGAGAAGATGGGCATGACGATCTATGATGTCACGCGGACAGTAGCCAATGAGCTACCACCCGGGATATTCAAATGTACAGTGTACTATAAATAGAGCTGTTTTGTCTGCCATTCCCTCATGTTCACCCTGACCATCATGCAATAAAGTTGTGTTTAGCCCTACTGCGGCTCCTTCTATTGTCTTCCTTGCAAGACACTAAACCTAGTGTGGAAAAGATTAGCCAGCAACACAAGGTTACCATTGCCTAGGGTATACCGGATTGTGGTTCAAAAATACCCCAATCTTCGAGGAGGCTTGTTCTGTGTACCCCTATATTTCCCTTATACTTGTATCATTTATCACATGCCTAAGCTAGGAAACAGGCCTTACCATTAAATCAAATTAAGCTAGACCATAAAGACTATTATAATCAATAAATCTACAAATAGTTGTAGGGGGAGGACTTTGCCACTGGCCAGGAGATGGGAGGCAGTTGCGGCCACTGTCCTTGGAGCCTAGCCTCGGTTGGGGATAAAAGGGACACTGCGGCCCCGACACCGGAGGACTTCACCATCACCGCCCCAGCCCTTATTACCGTTTTTTGGGTCCCACCTGTGGTGTGGTACGGTCTGTGCTGAGACAGTTACTTTGTTGGCTTGTTGAAATGTATGGACTTTAAATGAAGGGTGTTTTTTTTCTTTTCCTTGCAACAATTACATTTTGTAATGTTGTATTTTTATGATATTTTGTAATGTTGTATTTATGACTTATATGATTTTGCGATGTTTACCTGTTTTGTAAGCCACCCAGAGTTGAGCAATTGAGGGGGGGTGGCATATAATAATAATAATAATAATAATAATAATAATAATAATAATAATAATAATAATAATAATAATAATAATAAGAAGAAGAAGAAGAAGAAGAAGAAGAAGAAGAAGAAGAAGAAGAAGAAGAAGAAGAAGAAGAAGAAGAAGAAGAAGAAGAAGAAGAAGAAGATAAAATCCTCAAAATAAATGTGCAGTGGTCCCTGAAGGTGTCCTTGCCCGAATAACAGCACAGAGATAAGCCATTCTGGTCACATTCTAATCTGATTCTTGTCTGGGCTTGTGAAGGTGTTTATGCTTTTCTAGATATCTTTGAATGTCCCCATTCCTGTGAATGGGGAAAATGCAAACAACTATAACCTGGGGGTGGGATGGGTGCTCCACACCACCACCCATTTAACAGATATAGTCATCAGGAGGATTTTACGTCTGCCCACAAATATTCTTCCAGCAAATACATAATGGGAAATTTGTATCCCCAGAAAAATAAAAAAAGACTATAGCATACTACTTCTGACCTAGCCAATCACAACCTATGTACAGTAATACCCTGGTTAACATGTGCACTCATTAAAACTGGATAACGTAGGGAAATTTGAGGGAAACTTTTGCACCGCACAACGTTAAAGATTTCCTCAAATGTCCTGACATTGATCTCCGGATCGCTAACGGGCTTAGCGATCCAGGCCGGGATCCCCCATGCCTGGATCGCTAAGCACCTTAATATTAAGTGTTTTTGAAGAGAGGCTAGAGAAACTTTTCTCCAGCTTCTCTTCAGAAACACACACACACACCTGGATCGCAAAGGGGCTTAGCTATCCAGGCCAGGGGGCGGGTGGAGGTTCTGAAGCTCCTTAGCAATCTAGTGGGGGGGGGGTTCTGAGGAGAGGTGGGGAAAACCTTTCTCCAGCCTCTTTTCAGAAACACACCCCCACCCCCACCTGGATCGCTAAGCCCTTTAACGATCCAGGTGGGGGTTTCTGAAGAGATTTCCTCTTCGGAATGGGAACATAAATGTATCACAGAACGTTAAAAACCGCATAATGTTAAGACTTGTGGAACCAAGTTTCTATTACTGTAATAGAAACACAGTTGTTAATCCACAGTCACACACTCAGTCTTGGTAGTCAACTGTTCCGTGAACTAGAAAAAGCTAGATAAGAAAAAGAAAGAAAATCTTAAGACACAAATCCTAGCTAGCAGCAACAATATACACTGTAGATGTTTCACTTCATTTGTTTCCAAGGGAACATATAATGTATGGTTGCAACCACTGAGTCACTAGGAGAACTCAGATTGAGGTCACCATGCCCTCTACATAAGGGAAATCTTGAGCATCATTGGTGGGCTGTCACTTACCCTCTCCTTTTGTAACAGTAGCTCAATCTTGTCCATTTTCAATTTTTTTCCAGCCAAAATTGCTGAGCATGGATAGTCAAACGATTTAAACCCCACAAATGTCAGATTAAATAAAAAGTTATGTGGGGATGTTGTTTCACTCCATGGGTCATCAGCAGCTCTTTTTCTTCTCATACTTCCTCAGAATCTCACAGATATCCCTCAGGCCATTTTTTCAAATCTCTCCAAAGACAGTGCACATCTTTATTAGAAATGGTCAAAATCCTGTTTTAAAAAGAAATAAAGGGGGCTTGGCTTATGTAAAGTAATGGGATCACTTAGAGATACTAGTTCTGTTAAGCCCTAGAATCAAATCAACCCTACCATTGGACATCTACTACAGTATAGGGACAGCATTGAATGCTTATTGACTTCCTCATGATTATTCATGCATTTCCACTTGCTGGAGGAGACCGTTGTGTAGGCCATGCAACATCTTCCAAACCTAGCTTCCTTCTTCAGGTTTGGTAGAGGATGCAACCCCACTTCCAGTTTGGCAATGCAATTCAGTTGTTTCTGTATGTATCAGTCAGCTAGAAGGTCAGCAAGTTGGCAGTTTGAGACCCAAGTACCGCATGATGGAATGAGCACCCATCTCTGTGCCAGCTCCTGCCAACCCAGCAGTTCAAAAGCAAGAAATTGAAAGTAGATCAATAGGGACCACTTCAGTGGGAAAAAGATCTTGAGGGCATGAAAGGAGCCTCATTTGGGCATCCCCTGAGCGGAGTTCCTCCAGCAAAAATCCTCTCAACCCAGAAAGCACCTTTGTGTGCTTCTGACACACCTTATGCAAATGAGCAAAAGAGGTCCTTTCCCTCTGAAAAATAAATTTTCCCCTCGGAAGTTGACCAGCAGCTGAATATTTTCTTGGTGCAGAATGTACAGAAGTGGAGGAAAACTTCACCTGTTTAACTATGGAAGTATCAAAAACAGTGTCATTCAGCTTGAAAATAGTGACAGTGCAAAATACAAGATGGGTGCCACCTGCAAATTTTTTCTGCAGTATTACTTATGAGAAGAAAATGTTGCTCTTTTGCCAAGTGTACAGCGTTGCCAACCATCTATCTGCTAAATTTAGTCTACAAAACTATGCCCACATATCCGAGGATAGCTTTCATCAGATATAGTTTAATCCCAAGTAAACATGTGTAGAATTCTATTGTTAGCAAAAGTTGCTTCACTGACCATGGAGGTGATATGCTGTATGCTAACTTTACAAGCTTTAGAGAACAGATACTAGTATCCAGAAGATAGCTTATAATTTAGACAGTATGTATCACAAAGCATTGTTCTTCACAAAAACAATAGTAGAAACAATGCTAAAATCTGATTTCTTCCAGGCACCCACATAGTATTAATATTCTGTGTTATTTTAACATTGTCAAGAGCTTTTTCATTGCCACCATCATGAGCTAGGATTTACTGTAACCCCAGGTACTGTATGCTTGAAGGGGTTAAGTGAGAGAGCTAGTCAAAATTAGAAGGCATAACTTGGGGCACATCACCCCAAATTTAGCTCAGATTGTGGGAATCAATGCCCAAATTTAGTTCAGATTGTGGGAATCAATGCCTTCTGAAATGGAGAACAAACTACAACTATAACTCATCCTGAAGTCAAATTTTTAAAAATGTTATGTACTGTACTGTATTGAACTATGTTCCTTGAAACAAAGCACAGGTTTCTTTAACCCGTATTGGTAATCCTACAATAATATGGGATTTCGCAGCAGAGAGCAGGGAGGGGGCCTTTAAAGCCATATAAAGCCTCAGAGTCTGTTGAAGAGAAATGGAGTTGTGGCAGAACTGCTGGCAAAAGGAAGAGTATTTATGCCCTCAGTAGAATGTAAGGCTTCACAATTAAGGTCTCACCAAAAATGCTTCTGCATTCGCAATATACACCTTTTGACATGTATTTTATTTTATTTTATGTATTTCTATGTTACCAGTCTGGAACTCATCCCCACTCTGGGTGGTGTATATAATATTAAACATACGAATAATAAAACAAAAAACACAACCTGGCAGCAACATGTGTCCAGCCAGGTTGTCCAGCCAGGGAGCTGTAACTCAGAAGAACAATAGGGCCTACCTTTGAGTAGGCACTATTGTTCTTCTGAGTTGCAGCTCCCTGGCTGGACAACCCAGGCATCAGATATGTATAGATTCAGGTAGCATCGAGCCAAGTAATCACTCCAAGTCTCTTCAGACATTTTATAAGTGTATTGAAAGCATAGAAAAATTCAGGATACAGTCCAACAAAAGAACAGGAAGCATTTCAAAGCAAGGAAATGAAGCAACCTGGTTCTCTAAGGGATAGCCTACAGGCCCCCCTTCCTCTCAAGCTTCTACATCTTGGCAGCTTAAAGCACAGCACTCCAGAGAGTGTATCTGTGTTGGCCTCTGTGTGTGTGTGTGAGCCTCTGGGTTATATCTCCTCCCATAGGGTCCACTTTTGGCCCTCCCCCTTAGGGATTCCAACCAATGATCTTATAGCAAGACATGTCAATCACACAATAAGTTTCATTTCACTAAAGCTATGAAGCAACTCTTAAGACAAGGATGTTTACATATTTTCTCTCTCCCCCTGACTTGAAATCGCTGTTTTGAAAGAGAATAAAGCACAGGGTATACTTCATTCAGTTACAACATGTAACTAAATAAATTATATTCCAATATATAGCAATAGCAATAGCAATTACACTTATATCCTGTCTCATACTGCTTAGTGCACCCTCTGGGTGGTTCTCATGGCAAATAGCATTTTGCCCCAACATGCTGTGTATATAATACATGTAACCTCGCTGCCCGCAAGGAACCAACATGTCCCCAAGTCAACATGCTGAGTGTCATCAGTATATTGGTGATGATGCATTCCAAATCTCTGGATGATCTTCCTCCTCCCCACAGCTTTACACAGATGTTAAATAACATCAGGGAGATGCTGTAGCTGACCCCTGGAGCACTCTACAGCATAGTGTACATGGGGCCAACACCATCGAGTTGAATCTCTGAGAATGTCCCCTAAGGAAGGACAGGAGCCACTGTAATACTATACCTCCAATCCCCAACCCTCACAGCCTCCTCAGAAGGATACCATGGTTGACAATATCAGAATCTGCAGAGAGATCTAGGAGCACCAGGAATGATGAATCCATCTGCCTACTTCCTGGAGAAGCAGTGGTGGGCATCAGCAGGTTCGCACCAGTTCGCCAGAACTGGTAGCAGAAATTCTGGCTGGCCCCGCCCATCCAAGTTTTGAAATAAAGTACTGTAATCCTAATTCAGGTGCTACGCAGGGCTTTCCCCCTGGCCATGCCCACCATACCATGCCCACAGGGTGGTAGTAAAAACCTTTGGAGCCCACCACTGTGGAGAAGGTCATAATGTAGAACAACCTGTTCAATGTCAGTGCCATGGTGAATTCTGAACCTTAAAAAGAATGGGTCCAGGCTATTGGTTTCATCCAAGAATGCCTTCAGCTGATCAGCCACGACCCTCTCAATCACCTTGCCCATAAAAGGAAGATTAGCTACAGGTCTATAGTTAATGACACTGTCTGTAAGCACGGTGGGGATTTGCACAGTGAAAAATTCTGTAGTTCTTTCATTTTAGGGTCTTTTTTGGTATATCTTCTTTAGAATTTCCTTTTCTGCTTTCAGAGTGCTGGTTAATATGAACGGGATTATTATTATTTTTCATTTTGGGTTGCCTTATTCGTGTTTCCTCACACTAGTCCAAATTAAGTCACACAGATTTACAGAACTCTTAAAACTGTTAAAAAGAAGCAGAGAGGCAAAACAAAAGAGAATCAGTTTACTTTAAAATTTGGTAAAAATACATGAGAAAGAAAAATAATCATAAGAACTATGAAGGCACCAGTTCATATTATCACATCCACATAGCCTAGGGAAGTGATGGCGCACCTTGACCTGCCAGACATTCTTGAACTTCAATTCCCAGAAGCCCTGATCAGCAGGAGTGCTGATTTGGGCTTCTGGTAATTGAAGTCCAAGAACATCTGGAGTGCCAAGATTTGCCATCATGGGCCTAGGGGCACACTGGCATAGCCAGAGTCTGCTCCTCCCAGCCCATAAAACAGTCACCACAAGACTAAAATATATAGCTTTAACCATATCCACAGGGCTTATGTTCCAAGACCTACCATGGATACCTAAAACTGCGGATAATAGCAAACCTCATTTTATACATGGGGAAAGCACTTTAAAACATTTCTTAGGCTTTGATGAACTGCCAGCATCACTGCTTTTGCACTTTTGAGCTGATTTTAGGCAAAATTAAGTCAAATAAATTCTCTGTATTCTTCTGCACTCATGGAAACACTCTGTAGTTTAATACACTCACAGAAATACCCTGTGCTTTGCTGTGCTCAAATGCTCTATATTTTGCTGCACATGAACACTCTATTTTTCTAAAGGTGGCTTTTGAAGGTTTGAGTATATTAATATGTGTGTGAGTTTGAGATGTACTTTATTAGTAAACTACAACAGTTTTAAAAGTCAGACTTCCAAGAGGTTCCTCAAACTATTTAACTAAAAAATTAAGTTATTAAGAATGCTTAGGTTCCTGTATCTCCCAGAACTGCAACTCTAGCTTTCAATTCTCCACTCTGACCTATTCACCATTGGCATCAAGTAACTGAAAACCTATGTGTAGGTTACGAAAGTCTGCCGCCTAGTCATAGAAGTTACCTACTGACTGATGTTTGTTACCTAGCGAGTCATCAGCTGCTACTCATATACGAGTATACATTTTTTTCCTGGAAATCATTTTCACTGCTGCCAATGCGCAGATCTAGACTAGAGGCTTCAGTTTCACCCAAAACCTGCCTACACCATTCGTATCCCATTGCCGTTGGACTTTGAAAGAAGAATGACAAACAGGGAAAATGCCATTGGTGTGAATTTGTTTAAGGTGGATCCCAGTTTGCATGAAGTGACCCAACACATTGTGATCATGGAGCCATCTCATGCACACGTATGAAATGATACATGCAGGATTTAATACCAGGACTGCCACAGCCTTGAGGATATTAACAAGGTGTGACTTCACAGCCAGTCCATCTGGCATGGCCTCTTCCACTTCCGTGACTGTTGGGAATCAGAATAGTGAAGTGGTTCCTCCTCTACTCATTTTGCCATTTGGCCAAATGTGATGGTTTCCAGTGGCATTTACTCTAATGAGGGGGCCATCACCCCCACCCAAAGGGGCTCATCCGCCCATAGCCATTTGCCCCTTTAGGGAGTCAGGTTATTTACCACCACCCAACACACGGCATTGAGTCACTGGCTGTACCGTCTACTCCATTATCGTAACGGGATGTCCAGCCAGACTTAGCGAGTGAGTATGATGTTTCAGGCTTCAAGGACTGTAATACATTTAACTGATTTAAAATTAGTTTACATGCTTTAAAAATGACAGCCTAATAATTCCTAGAGGCATACTGCCAGAATCCCCTCAGTATGCTTACTACATTTCAGAGTTTTGTGTTTCATGATCTTGGAGCTATGACTTTGATAAGCATAGAAACACATATCACATTTTAATATTTTAAGAAGGGTTGCTGTTTAGTTGCTTTGAGGGATGAAGGATGGATGAATTATTATTCTTTGCCACTGATGCCTTGGAACAGAACCACCCAGGGTAGATGTTCTGAGTGGCCAAGGGCTTATTATATGCTTGCCCACAAAGACAAGATGCAGGCCACTTGACAACATGCTGTGAAGAATTTGTGTCACACATTGCACACAAAGTCAATAGGATTCACTGATATTTGGATATTGTAGTTGATGTAAATTCTGGAGGTGTAACTTTGGCTCCTGTATGGCCTATGATAATGGATACATTTCAGTTTATGCATGCCAAGTATATGGTCAGGCTCCTTCAGAAACTGAGAGACACCACATGATAGCAGTCTTCAAATATTTGAACACTAGGAAGAACTTTGTGAGAACAAGGACTGTTTGACAGTGGCATTAAGTGCCATGAAAGGTGGTAGATGTCAGGGTATGATTTGTACCCTGGGCTCAGCCTCATTCCAAAATGGAGATTTCCAAATATGGGGGGGGGGGAGAGAACCGGTAACACATTCCTGTGAAGGATTGGTATTCGAAAACATGCTAGCCTCGTGGGTTGGAAGAAATGAAACCTAATTTGTGATGGACATGTGATATTGTATGATCATTGGCTGGATTCCTTTAGGGGAATGACAAGAGGGTGGACCATGTGTGAGGAGATAAAATCCAGAGGTGCCAAGATGCTCTCTTGATCCAATTCTTCATGCTAAGGGTGAGCTGTTAACTTAGAAACATGTAGGGGCTTAGGTTAGAGAGGGGGCCCTCTGGGCTTCCACAGTTAGATAAGCTATCTTTGTTTTGATGTGCTTTCTGAACTTTTGAAAAACTTTATTCTGCAACTTACTTTGATTACAATATACAGTAGTTTTAAAATACCCGAAGATGACTGGAGTGTTTAATTTCCTATGTGCTACCTTGCTTACAACCTAGATTCAGATCAGGCAAGCTTAAAAAGCCTGGACTGTTTAGCCAGGAGAGCAGACAGTATCAGGTGGGATCCCATTATGAGGAGGTTGAGGTGCTACTCATGAGTAAGAGGACCCTGCAGTAGATTCATTGGAATGTTATTGGAAGTTTTAAAGCATAGGTTGAATGACCATCTGCCAGGGATTTTATCTGGCAGATGGCAAGCTTCACAGTCCCAAAATGCTCCCAGATGAAGAGAATAGTAAACCATTTGAGTATTCTTTACCTAAAAAGCCCTGAAAGGCTCACCATAACTCAGAATTGATTGGATGGTACACAGTTATTTATTATATTTCTTGTATCCAAAGGAGGATGGAATCAGGGGTCACTTCCAACTCTATGTTTCTATGGTTCTGTGATTCCATCACTCTCGTCATCTTCTGTATATTCACTTCTCATTCTTCACATCCACCAGTGCTTGATATATTTCCCTCTGAAAATCTAGGAGAGTCAGTGCAGTGCTTGCCTTGCATGCACAAACACACACACAAGAATTAATCTCCACAGTCACAAGTTGTTTAATTTTGAAAGAGAAGGCTAATCACAGGATATCTTGCCGGCAGCATTTGCTCGTATCATGAAAAACATCTGTAAATATGCAAGAGTGAATATGGAATGACTAATAGTCACACTTGCACTTTTTATGCTTAAATTCTCATGGACTAAAAATACCACAACAGAACAGTCTTTATGTTCACCAGGGAGAGCTTAGCCAAGTTAGCTGTGAAAATAACTTGGATTGGAGCCAAGGCTATATTCCATTGAGCTGCTTATTTTGGATTTGTCTGTGCTGTTCCTGGTCTGTATAGATCCTAGCATTCATGTCCTTACAACTTACATCTACCAGTTTCAGTGGAACAAGTTTTATAGATGACCCTCATACTTTAACTAGTTTTGATATCAGCAAATAGCTGACTGGCACTAGCAAAACAATTTGCATTACACATCATATTTGTTGAACAATTTGTTGAGATGTTCCAAGACTAGAAATATTCTCTGTATTACTGTGTGATGTTGTGTGGTGGCTGAACAACATGTAGTGATGTAGTGGTAGATATGGAAGTGTGATTGCTCATTAAAACAGTCTCCATAGCCTCCTCCACACTTGTAAGGAGAATCCAA
This sequence comes from Bradypodion pumilum, assembly GCA_035047305.1. NCBI lineage: Eukaryota > Metazoa > Chordata > Lepidosauria > Squamata > Chamaeleonidae > Bradypodion > Bradypodion pumilum. Next base: position 100,643,869 of record JAWDJD010000001.1, read on the forward strand.
AAATTCAGGAAGCTAGCTCAATTTCTATAATAATAATTTCATGTCAGAAATTATTCTGGGTTGAAAGGATTTTTGCGGAAGAAACTCAGCTCAGGGAATGCCCAAATGAGGCTCCTTTCATGTCCCCAAGAGCCCCAAGAGCTTGGACAGAGACAGATGCTCATTCCATCATGCAGTACCAGGGTTTCAAACTACCGACTTGCCAGCCTTCCAGCTAACAAGGCAAGCTTCTTAACCACTGAGCCACCGCAGCTGCAGCCTGCTCAGTTTCTGTCAACAAATGAAGAGTACGTTTTTTTTTTAAAAAAAACTAATAGTGCCCACTCAAGACCAATGTTTTTCTATGAAGCACTTTGCATTACCACAGAAGCAGCTTTCAAAAAGATACTGCCCAGGAAAATCCTGTTTCTCTCCGAGCTATTTTGACAAGGAAAGTAGAAGGTCTGAGGAGGGTGGCAAATGATGTTATTGTCCCTAATGAGAAAGTTACAGAGTTTCACCCCACAAGCGTTGGCTCCACTACTCCACTGATGGTATGATGGACAAACCTCAAATTGTATGTGTTTCACAGTGTAAAAGCAAATGTCTCAGAAAATAGCATACCAATGAAGAATAAGTAAAATGTGATGGCAAAGCTGTGTCAAAAATAATCCTGAAGAAAGAGGGAGTTGGGATTAACTTTATCTGGAGAGGATTGCATGAGGAAGAAGGATTGAAACTGTATATTTTCTTAACATAGCTCTTTCACTCTCTTGAGTACATCTCTGCTGTATCAGGTTTTGTACAAAGTCCAATTCGTAGAGGTGGTTGGGATGGTACTTTTTCAGCGGGTAGCCCAGGGTAAACCACCCTCCAAAAGATTTTTTTTAAAGGAGGCTAAATTAGGAGTGGAAAAGTAATGTATTTATGGTTTCCCTGTTTCACACATGTAGGTTCACAATGAAAGGTGGTCCTTTTTGTGTGTCCATCCACAGCTCTCTAGAAAATGGTGTTTGAAATTTTTTATATTTGTACCTGTATTTGAAAACATTTCTTCACAAACTGCACATTTTTGTATAAATTTTACTAACAAATATATAGTATAGTATAAAAGCTCTATGAGTCACATTGTATCCTAAAATACAATAGTATAGTTTAAAAGCCCTCTGAGTCACATTGTATCCTAAAATACAAAATTTTGCATTTTGATACATGGTCTGAACACTGTGTCACAAAATTCAGATCAACATGAAAGGTGAAGAATGTCGCAGCCTTCTGACCCAAGTATCACTCTCAGAAATGTAGATCAAGCCAGTTTTCTTAAAACTGCAGACCAAACAAAATCCTGGAGCAAAACTAGGCCAACCTGTACATTTTGCTGAAGGATATTCTGGAAATTTTGCTTTTTATCTAAATATCTACTTGGGTTTAAATGTTTAGTTAAATGCACACCTTGGGAAATTGTGGAGGACCTAGCGAAATTCATTCAGTTTTAATTATGAAGTGTGTAAAGATATTGTCCTGGAATGTCAAAAGGTCTGGCTGCCAATTGAAGAGAAGGCTGGAAATGGCCCTTATAAGGGGTAAACCTGATGTAATCTTTTTGCAGGAAACGCATCAAAAATCAGAAGACACAAATAAATTATTTTTGGGATGGACACAAATATATGAAAAAGCTTTTGGTACATCAAAAGCATGAGGGGTAGCGATTGGGCTTTACAATGACAAAAAGTATTTCTGACCCAGAAGGTAGATATTTGATAGTTAAAGGAACAATTGAAGATGAAGAGATCACATTGGTTAATGTGTATGCCCCAAATGAATATTCAAGATAATTTTTGGAGAAAATTTATCGAATAATAGATAGAGAAAGGTCAAAAAAATTGATTGTTGCAGGTGATTTTTATTTAATAAGATCTGATATAGATTGTACAAATGTGACTAAATATAGATCTGGGGTAAAAACGCATTTGATTGACAAATGGATTAAATCATTGAGATTGCGAGATGCATGGAGAGAACTTAAAGGGCAGAAAGATTGTACACTTACTTTTCACAAGTTCATAATTCATATTCTAGATTGGATTATATTTTTGTTACGGAAAATATGGTTAGAAATTTGGAAGAGATGGAAGTGGGTCTTTTTAAAGAATCAGACCATGCAAAAGTGTTGTCAGAATTAAGTTTGGAGGGACTGAATAAGGGAGGAAATAATTTGAGAATCAAAGACCCTAAGAATAAAGAATCAATAATGAAAAATTGGGAAGAATGTTGGCAATGGAACGATATGGGTGAAGTGAATTATAATGTAGTGTGGCATGCCATGAAGTCGGTATTTAGAGGAGAATGTATAAAATTAGCTAGTATCAAAAATAGACAGTGGAAGAATAAACAAAAAGATTTGGAAAAGGAAATTGAGCAGCTCCAAAAAGAACATGTTAAGACTAAGAATATAAAGATTTATGAAAAGATGCAGAGACTAAAAGCTGAACTGATTGGGAAAGATATAGAAAAAGTGAAACGAGATTTGATTTATTTGAAGAGAGAATATTTTGAATATAGTAATAAGAACTCAAAATTATTAGCTAGGGCTGCAAAAGAGAAAAGACTAAAAGAGAAATGGGAACATTAATAAATAGAGAAGGTATTAGATGTAATAAAACAAAAGATAAAGTTAAAATTGTAAAAGATTTCTACCAAGAATTATATTCAAAAAAAGAAATTAATGTGGAAAAGTTGAAAAAATATTTAGAGAAGGGTTCTAAATTTAAATTAATAGAGGAACATAGAAATAGAATGGAAGAAAGTATAACTGAGAAGGAAATTACAGAAGTTATAAAGAAGTTGAAAGGAGGGAAATCCGCTGGGGAGGATGAACTGAGTTTTATAAAGAGTTTTATGAAATGGTAGGTCCTAAACTTTTGAAGCTGTTCAATTCTATTTTGGAAGGAGATAGGATGTCAACGTCATGGCACAGGACTATAATTGTATTGATTCCTAAGCCTGGGAAAGATTTAATGAAAGTAGAATCATACAGACCCATTTTATTAATAAATCAGGATGCTAAAATATTTACAGCCATTATTGCAAAAAGGATGAATAGTTTTATGACAGACTACATAAACAGGGACCAAGCAGGGTTTTTAAAAGGGAGGCAGATGACAGATTTAACAAGGAGGGTAGTAGATTTAATAGATTCAGCACTTCAAACTAAACAGGAGGTGGGATTATTATCTTTGGATATATACAAAGCATTTGATTCATTACAATAGGTTACAATTAAAGAGATGGTTAATAATTATGGGTTTGGTATGAAATTTAAAAGGACTATAGACCAACTTTATCAACATGTTTTTGCTAAAGTGAGAGTAAATGAACGTTTTACAGATGAGTTATAGTTTAAGGATGGAACACGTCAGGGTTGCCCACTTCCACCAATATTATTTATAATGGCAATGGAAATATTGGCAAATGTGATAAGGGAAGATAAAAATATTGAAGGGTTGGAAGGGAATAAAATTAGTTTGTACGCAGATGATACCGCAATAATTATGAAAAATCCAAAAGGAGCTTTAGCGAAAATACAATGGCATCTTAAAGAATTTGGGGAAATGACTGGACTGAGAATAAACTGGGATAAATTGGAAGTAATATTTTGTAATATGAATAAAGAGAAAAGAGAAGAGATTAAACTAAAATATCATATTCAGGTTAAGGACAATTTGAAATATTTGGGGATAAATATATCAAATAAATTTGAGGACTTAATAAAGTTAAATTATGAAAAACAGGAAAAAAATGAAGGAAAAAAATCAGCAATATACCGTATTTATTCGAGTATAACGCGAAAAATTTTATACCCAAAAAAAGGCTCAAAGTTTGGGTGCGCGTTATACACGAGGACTGGGCCGCGCGACTCAAGAAGCCGGCGCCGGGTAGGCGCGGAGCACGCCGCGGCCCTCCCCCGGAGGGTTCCCTTCTCGACCCGGCGGGTGCGTGCAGGTGAGCGGCGGCGGCAGCGGGACCTGGGCAGGCAGGTCCCGCTGCCGCCGCCGCTCACCTGCACGCACCCGCCGGGTCGAGAAGGGAACCCTCCGGGGGAGGGCCGTGGCGTGCTCCGCGCCTACCCGGGCCGCGCGACTCAAGAAGCCGGCGCCGGGTAGGCACGGAGCACGCCGCGGCCCTCCTCCCAGGCGCCCAGGTCCCGCTGCCGCCGCCGCTCACCTGCACGCACCCGCCGGGTCGAGAAGGGAACCCTCCGGGGGAGGGCCGCGGCGTGCTCCGCACTACCCGGGCCGCGCGACTCAAGAAGCCGGCGCCGGGTACAGTAGGCACTGCTGAGATGCGCCGTCTGCCCCACCCACGGGCCCAGGGGCGCGCGGCTGGCGGGATCTGATTGGGTGGCACGGGAGACGAGGCGTGTGAAAAAAAATTTTATACCAAGGTTTCATGGAAAATTAGGGGTGCGCGTTATACACGAGTGCGCGTTATACTCGAATAAATACGGTAAGAGGCTGAACCTGTCTTGGTTCGGTAGAATTGCACTGTGTAAAATGAAATTATTACCGAAATTAAACTTTTTGTTAGATGCTTTATCGATACAACTTAAAGATAAAGAGATAAAAGATTTTCAAAAAAAATATGAATGACTATTGTAATGGGGGGAAGAAACCAAGAATATCAAAAAAGTTGTGGTGTTTAGCACAGAAAGAAGGTGGATTGGGAATACCAAATATAGATACCTATTATAAGGCGTTTCAATTAAATAATGTGGTGAAAATATTAATGAAAGAAGAGAAGATATAGGAGGGAATGGAGATGAAGGAAGTGAAGCAGGTTGGCAAAGCAATTTTTTTGACAAAATGTTAACAAAAATTGAATTTAAAAATAGATTGATAAAAACAACATTGAATTTATGGAAGAAATTGAAAAGGAAGTTAGCACCAGATGTGTCCTCAATTACAGAAATGGAAGATTTGAGGAATTTTCCGTTGAAGTTGGATAGGAAGGTGAGGGATGTGTTTCTGAAAAATGATGTATTCCTGCTAAAAGATTGAATTCAGATATGTAGAAATAAAGAAAAAAGATTGAGAATTTATGAACAATTGAATTTGAACTGGTTTCAAGTCATTTTATTGAATAAGTGGAATAATAAATATTTTTGGAGACCAGCTTAATAAGAGAAAGGACAGATTTTGAAGAGTTGGTATTTAAAATGAGAAAAGGAGAGGTAGGAATTAAGGGCCTTGTTAATAAATTGTATAAAATATTAAATGGTGATGATGGATCACAGGAATCATTAAGAAAAAAACGGGAAAAAGATTTGAATATTAGAATTTTGGGGGAAAGTTGGAGGTATAAATGGAAAAGAAAAATTATGAGATCTATATCTGTGAGAGTTATGGAGCATAACTATAAAATGTTGTGGAAGTGGTACCTGACACTGGTTAGGTTAAATCAGATGGATTGTACTAAAACGAAAATGTGTTGGAGATGTAAGACTGTTGAGGGGACTTATGAACATATGTGGTGGAGTTGTGATGTTGTTAAAGCTTTTTTGTCTTAAAATAGAAAATGAAATATCACAAATAATGGGTAGTAACTTTAAGCTGGCGTCAGGTACCACCTTATTGATGGAGTTTGACAATATAAATATGGAATAACACAATATAGAACTATTAACAATAATATCGACAACTGCAAGACAATGTATTGCTAGAAATTGGAAGAATGATTCTACAGTGGATATAGAGGAATGGTATAGAGAAATGTGGCATCTTGCACTTAATGATAAGTTAACATGGGAATTGAAAATAAAAAGAGGTATGACAGATAAAAACAAATTTGGAATCATCTGGAAACCATTTCTGGTTTATACACTGTCTGAAGGTAAAGGTAGCAGACCAGCACCAAGTCACATGAGTTTTTGGTTATAATATATGATGCTGGGCAGTTCTGCAACTCCCAAGGCAATGTACATAGCACTGGGGTATTATCTTATGTTTAGATTTGTTTTTCTTTTTAAGATAGTGTATTTTTCACATTAAAATAGTATATGTCTAAACAAGAGGGTTTAAATAAGGTAAAATGAATATACACTATCTGTTATTACTGTATTTTTAAGTATGTGATTTTACTTTTAATTTTTACTTGTAATTTGTATTTCTATGTTATTTTTTATTATGTATCAATGTCTTTTTTCTTTGTGTATTACTTTTCCTTTTTTAAAAAATAAAAAATTAATAAAAAAAATATCTATTTTTTCAATTCTTGTGAGAAATGCTTGAGCAGAACACGCAATTGCTGGCTCAGACATGGATTGGCTTTAAGAGAGTGTATTTATGCAATTGAAGTCCACTTTAAGAAAAAAATGACAACATGACATGGTATGAATGAAAGGTTTCCAAAAATCTGGAAGGTGGCCCTAGCTGATACGTTATCACAACAAAATTGATTGCCTAAAGCAGACACGGACAAGGGGCAGCCTTCCATATGTATCTTTTTGTCAATCTTGGCCAGCATAACCTACAGTATGGTGAGAAATGTGGGGAACCATAGTCCAGCAGCATTTGGAGGGCTATACCTAGCCCACCCCATAATTAAAGACCTAATGAGAAGCAAAGGGAGGACTGTAGCATCCCCTCAAGAAGGCAGTAATAGAACTAGCACTCCTCATGGGACTGAAGTTATTGTTATTGTTGTCAAACATTCACAACAAGTTGACTGATCCTTGGTTTGGGGCTATGGAGGAAGTTAGACAGGTTACAAATATATTAAGGAGAATCTAGCTAGAGAGGATTTTAATCATCTCACCTAACTGTAAGTCATAGAATTTTGTAGAATAAATCCATGACAACTGAAGTGGTATCAAACTGCTAAGAATTTGAAATACTCTAAGAATCTGAAAAGTCACTTATAGGCAAGTTCAGCTGGATGTGCTTACAGTCCTTTTGTGATTGAAAGCCCTGGTCATAGAAAGACCATAAATTAAACACAGTTGTGAATGGCCCTTCTGTGGTGGCTCAGTGGTTAAGAAGCTCGCCTTGTTAGTTGGAAGGCTGGCAAGTTGGCAGTTCAAGACCCGGGTACTGCATGATGGATTGAGCACCTGTCTCTGTCCCAGAGACATGAAAGGAGACTCATTTGGGCATTCCCTGAGTGGAGTTTCTTCCAAAAAATTCTTTCAACCCAGAATAATTTCTGACACGAAATTATTATAATGTCCCTTAGTCTTTCTCTCGCAATGTGTGAGAATGTGATTCACATCCAAGGCAGGGGAAACACTGAGGATGAGACTTACACCTTGTACTCGCTTCCCCATGAAGACTGCAGCCGTACCTGTTTCAGGTGTCAGACCTCAGTAAAGTGATATTCAAAAACAGAGGTGGCCAAAGAAGTAAGTTCCTTCTAGGCCTAAACCAATACAGAAGAGGACAAAAATAGGTCAAAATTGTTTCACAAAGTCTGAGCAAGATTTCTGAAGGAATATGTTTCGCTTTGCTTTGCTTTTTTGGAAATCTTCATGTCTCCTTCATGGTTATGGTGTATTCCTCTTTCAGTCTCTAATGTTCAAATAGGGCTTCTCTAATCTGACTCTACAGTCCTTCAGAGTGTGTGGTATGCCCAGGTGGCAGCAGACTATTGAAAGGAAGTGCTGGAGATAGTGGCTCAATATAGTGAAAATAGTCCAGCCTTTTTCTTTTTGAAACAAAGAGAGGAGGGAATGTAATAAGACTCAGTAATGATTCTAACCACAAAAACTATCACATAGACTGGTATAAAATCTGTGGAAAGTTGAGGAGTTTATAATGATACACCATCAGCCTGACCTACCCTGGTAGGCCTGGTCTGAAGAGGAGAATATACTGTATTCTGACTTGAGTTCCTTAGAAGAAGAGAAAGGTGTCATTCTCAATCTAGCTGTCTAAATAAGTTGGCTCTTTGTTAGCAAAGACACCTATTTATCATCTCCCACGTTATCATTTGAAAAGAGGGTTTATCTATCTATCTATCTATCTATCTATCTATCTATCTATCTATCTATCTATCTATCTATCTATCTATCTATCTATCTATCTATCTATCTATTTCAATTTCATGGCCCACCTGGCCATGGCCAACTCAGGGCGGATTACAATCATAAATAAAAACATAGTTAAAAAACTGATTAAAACTACCCACCCACTAAAAAGGGTGCAGGGAGCAAGAGGGCTGGAGTTTCACTATACCAGCCACCCAACGGTGGACACTCTTCCACCTGCACCCCATACTTGGCCTGCCAGCCAGGTTTTAAGTATTTTTCTGAAGGGTGGCAATTCCGTCTGGAGATGCAACTCTGTTGGAAGGAGGTTCCAAAGGGCCGGGGCGGAAACAGAGAAGGCCCTCCTCCTTGTGCTAGAGAGGTGAGCCCCTCTAGCCGATGGTACAATAAGAGAGCCCCTCCGGTCCGCTCTGGTTGGATGGACAGACATCCTTAGGGTGATGCGGTCTCTTAGGTATCCCAGCCCACTACCATGTAGGGCTTTAAAGCTCAAAACCAACACCTTGAATTGCACCCGGAGGCAAACTGGTAACCAGTGTAGCTCCCGAAGCAGTGGTGAGGCATGGGCATAGCGTCCACATCCCATCACCACCTGGGCCGCCGCATTCTGAACCAGTTGTAGCCTCCGAATGGTCGTCAAGGGCAGCCCCATGTAGCGCACATTACAATAGTCTAGTCTGGAGGTGACCAGAGCATGAGTGACCATAAGCAGGGAGTCCCTGTCCAGGAAAAGGCGCAACTGGCGAATTAGCCAAAGCTGTGCAATTTTATATTATGCCTGGGAGTTTTTTTAAAACCATTTCCTTCAGTTTTACATATTTAAATTATTCCATGTAGTCTTGACTAATGGTGATTTCCAGCCCGTCCCACACAGGTTTTATAGCCTGAAAACAGCCTAATCCTTGAGAGCCAGCCATCATTCCAAAGACCAGAACATGAATAATGTTGGTGTTTTAATGAAGCTTTTGTTGTTGTGCCATCAAGTCACCTCTATTTTATGGCAACCATATGAATGAGTGATCTCCAAAAAGTTCTGTCCTCAATAGCCTTGCTCAGCTCTTGCAAACTCAAGCCTGTGCGGTCCTTTAGGGAGTCAATCCATGTTGTATTAGGTCTTCCTCTTTTCTTGCTGCCTTCAGCCTCTCCTGACTTATTGTATTTTCCAGTGAATCCTGTCTTCTCTTGATGTGTTCAAAGTATGACAGCCTCAATTTCATCATTTTTGCCTCCAGAGATGGATCAGGCTTGATTCACTCAAGGACACACTTGTTTGTTTTTACGGCAGTCCAGGATATTGGCAGAGTTTTCCTCCAGCATCAGATTTCAAAATTCCTGTGTGTCCCCACCACCACCACCTCAGCTTTCTTTACCCTCCAGTTTTCACACTTGTACATGACGATTGGGAATACAAGAGTATGGATAGCCTTGGTCTTGATCTCCCAGGGCACATCCTTAGACTTAGTCTTCTTCTGATTTCTTGGCTGAATTCTCCATTTGGTTTGATGATTCAAATATATATATACTTTCATGGTTTCAGTTTTTTCCTTTGTTAAAGTTGTACAGTTCTTCTGTAGTCATGATTTTTGACTTATTAACGTTCAACTACAGTCCTGCTTATGGCGCTTTCTTCTTTCCATATCACTGAAAGTTGTTTCAAGTCACTGCTGCTTTCTGCCAGTGATGGGATCATCTGCACATACAAGGGCAATCCGGGGTGTTAGAGGGAACCTCTCTGGCTTTGAGTAGTCACACATCACCATTGTACCACATCTCCATTGTTTATGCTACACACACCCTTGCTTGCTGCTCTGCTTTGTTGAGAGGCAAACATTAAAAAATAGGAAAACAGAAGAGCAGATGCTGGATGATTGTGTCCCTCCCTCCCTCCCAACACATTTCTGAAATGTCAGTCATTGGATTCACACTTCACTTAGAATTAAAGAGACACAATGCCTAGCAGGCAGCAACCTTCCAAATTGCTATTAGGCTAATTACTTAGCTGAGACAGCTGTGGGAACTGAACAGGGCAGATACCCCCACCCTTTTATTAAATGCACAACATTTGCTGAGAAGGCTGAAGAAAGCAACTTCACCTTATTACCACTTTTCTTGTGGTTGGGCATGATGAAATTCCAGAAGTGCAGCAGATGCCAAATTTTGCATCCTTCTTTGAGATGAAAAATCTCCCCACAGCACTACCAAGAACTATATGTAGACTTTTAACATCAGTCCATTAGAACTGAAGGAAATAACTACTTCCAACCCCTAGGTAATATTCTAATCAACTTTGATTTGGTGACACTTGTTGCAGCTAGTGAGAAAACTAAATTTCAACCCCAAATGTCTGATACAGGTAGGTGTCTGGCCAGGTTATCCTGCTGTGGTAATAGAGTAGACCATACTGTTAGCAACTCAACACCAATTGTCGAGTATAAGCCAATCCGAATATGAGCATAGGTACTTAATTTTACCTGAGGAACCAGGAATGGATTGATTCGAGTATAAGCCTAGGGTGGAAATGCAGCGACTACTAGTGAGTTTCAATAATGAAAATAAATGAAAATAGAATTACATTAATTGAGACATCACCCTCTCTCTCAGCTTTCCCTTCCTCCTTCCCTCACACACCCCACCAGGGGCTAATATGCTACCCGCTCACACGCACGCACACACACATATGCCCCTCCCCCACCCACATGCATGCAACTCCTCAGGTGCTACAAGGTAGCCACCTTTTCCTGTCTGAAGGGTGAAGCTGCCACGGACTGCCTGGTTGCTTGGCTGTCTCAGCTCTTTCCTCTGCCTCCATCTCACTGGGCAGCACCACAGGAGGAAACAAAATAATAATAATAACAAGAGAGAAAGGGGTTTAGGAGGCTGCCAATGTGGATTAGGCACACAAACATCAGGAGAGAAGGAAGGAAGGAAGGAAGGAAGGGACCTCCTTGTTTGGTTGGGGTGGTGGTGGGCGTTAATTCTAGTTTTCTCCTGGCTTTGTGCTGTTGGGTGGAAGGGAGAGCCTGCCTCAGCCCCATTTCTAACAGGAGAGGCACAGGAGAGCCCAGTACTGTAAGTGCTGCAGGCACCAAAGCAGGGGGGAGGGTGTTTTGCCTGCTGTAGAAGTGATCAAGGCCAGCTCTTCAGCTGCCCAGATCACTTCTACATGATAGCCCATCGTGCAGCTGGGAAAATAGAGAGATGACTCAAGTATAAGCCGAGTCTGCTTTTTTCAGCACATTTTTGGTGCTGAAAAAAGGCTTTTATTCGAGTATATATGGTAACTAACCTGGCAACCCTGAGGACTAATGGCCTTGGGTGGCAAAGTCCACAGGGAAGGGAGATAGTCCCCAAGTGGATAAAATCCCACTTGATTCCATCTTGATGGAGGGCAGCAGCTTCATCAATACCTGCCTGGGGCTGAGGAGGACTTTGTGTGCCAAAAGGGCTCAGGACCAGCAAGTGACTCACAGAACTGGATCACTGGTGTGGGTGTCATGCTGCAATGCAGAAGCCAGATGAAAGGCCACTGCATTATATTGTTCCCAGGACAATCTTCATAGCTGATTGCTATGATGATAGGCAATATTCGGAATCAGATACAACACTTGAAAAATTATTATTATTGGATACAAATCTACAATTTGATTCACAGTTGAGGGCTGGAATAAGATTAATAGTTAAAGTCTTAACCAAGGACATAAGAACTGTTGAGGTAACGTCTGAGTATATATGCAATTCCTAATAGAGTTGTTTTTTTGGAGAGTTAGGATGTTCGAGTCCAAAATTTCCAAATATCTAGGGAGTCCTTTAAGTATTGCTACAAAGGCTCTGATCACTAAGGGCACAACAACAGATTTCTTCCTCCATAGATGCTTGGTTTTGAATTGCAAATCACAATATATATATATATATATATATATATATATATATATATATATATATATATATATATATATATATATATATATATATATATATATATATATATATATATATATATATATATATATATATATATATATATATATATATATATATATATATATATATATATATATATATATATATATATATATATATATATATATATATATATATATATATATATATATATATATATATATATATATATATATTTGGGGGGGGGATTCATGAGGGGCAAAACAAATTTCAGGAGGGATGACAACGTCACACTCACATATATAACATTGGGACCATGAGGTGGGGCAGGGGGGCTGTTAGCTCCGGAGGGTTTTGGCCCCCTCTGCCCCCCCCTGGCTACGGCCCTGGCTGTTTGTCCTCAATTTATGCATCCCCGGTACATTAATGTTTATTTTGATTTTATTTTATTTATGTTTATGCCTACATTTAACATACAGTAATATTTGTCTCTTAAGCTATTTTTCTTCTGTGAGGAACATCATAATTAAAAATCTTGGTACAACAGTCCCAAATATTTTTATTGAATGGCAGCTATGGTAAACCAACTAGAAAGACAGAAAGCATATATATTTAAGATGCCCTTGCCACACTGATACAGTTAGTGCTGTTTGATATGTGATACACCAATCTATGGTTGTTTTGTTGTTTGCGGCATTACCATGAATCTGCAACTCTGTGTAACCTTAGTTTGGCTTTAAGTTTCACTGAACTCAGTAGAACATATACAAATATACAGTACATGCAGATATTTAGCCAGCTGGAAATCAAATTTTCAGAGTAAAAAAGCATTTGCATTCCTCCCAAGAAGTATCACGTACCACAGAGTATATGGAGTTTCACCCTTGAAAGCACACTTTCAAAGTTGCTGTTGGGTACATACCTGTCAACCCGCGGCTCCGGAAAAACGGGACCTGCGCACATCGCTTGTGCGCAGGTCACGTTCCACGCATGTGTGGAAAGGTTTTACCCCTTCCACGCATGCGTGGAAGCGCTATGCCGCTTGCGCAGCCCTTACGCAAGTGACATAGCGCTTCCACGCATGCATGGAAGGGGTAAAACCCTTCCGCACATGCGTGGAAAGTGTTTCCCCTGCTGCCAAATTACGGGGTTTTGGCAGCAGGGGCCGGGTTATGACGTCAATCGACGTCAATTTACGGGGTAATCCCGGCCAAATCGGGAAGGTTGACAGGTATGGTTGGGTACCCTCTATTTTTATTAGTTTTTTTAAAAATAAAAAGATATTTATAAATTCATTGGTTCTTAACTTCTGAGAATCATAGTTGAGATTAGGATTAGCAATGTAAATTACAGTAGTTGTTTTAATCAAGAATGGAGTACATATGCCTTCCGGATGTGTTGCACTTCAGCATCCAGAATCCTCAGCCAGCATGGCCAGAGGTACAGGATTATGTGTTTTATAGTCTGAAACATGTGGAAGCAGAAAATGCCCACCTTTTCCTTTATCAGAAGTCTGACATACATATACTATAAGAGTGGCTAACAAACATATAGGTAAAGTCTCCCATGCTCGAAAGCCAGTCATATCTGACTCTAGGGGTCAGTGCTCATCTCCGTTTACAGCCAAAGAACCAGTGCTGTCTGCGTCTGAAGACATTTCTATGGTCATGTGGCAGGCATGACCAGATGGAATGCTGTTACCTTTTCTGATGAAGTGGTATCTATTTATCTACTAGCAATTTCTTACTTTCAAACTGCTAGGTTGGCAGGAGCTGGGACAGATGATGGGCACTCACTCCATCATGCAGCCCTTGGGTCTCAAAAAACAGATCAGCGTCTTAACCTCTAAGCCACAATGGCCATTAAACATACATGTATGTAAATGCATACATGCATGTGTGGAACAGGATGTGCCCTCTAAAAATTTGATGGAAAGGCCTCCTTATCCTGGTCCGCGAATCACATTTCACATATGATATGTAAGCATATAGATATCTGACAAAAGGTTGGGAATGTGTTGCCCCATTGTGCCTCCTAGGAGAAAAACCAGCCTTTGTGCCCTTTGGACAAGCTACACAAGTCCTAGGATGCCCCCAGAAGAAGGAACTGCCAAACCATTTCTCTGTATTGTCTACCTATTCAACCCTGGAAAGGGTCATCATCAGAATTGATTTGACAGTACATCATAATCATCCTATATTGAATAGGTGAAGCTTCTAGCTTTGTTTTGCCACCTGCTAAATTTCTACATGTTAGGGCAGAAGAATGGGATCGATATAACAGCTGGACCACCCAGAATTAGGTTTACAACTTAACAAGATAGATATGAATTTTATAACAAGACACTGGGTGTAGTTCTCCAGGCAGTCACACAAGGTTTACTCTGGTTGGAGTCACTTGAGGCAAATGAAATTTGCACCAACATTAAAAACTGGTGTAATGGAGTGGAGAATTAGACTCCTGGACACTAATTTGTTCTGACAGAATGGCAGAGCCATTTGCCTGATGTTTGTTTCTAAATTGTGCTGCTGATGAAATTTGTCAGGGGCAAAAAGCATCTGAAATACACGATTACTTTCTCCCCCATTGACTAATTCAGGAAAAGTAAATGCAGTAGATGCTTCAGCAACTGCTCTATAGTTTCTCTGCCAATGTGGCTTTGCTCTGAGCAGGAGCCAAGGTCTCTGGTGTGGGAAGGCGCTGTTTGCTTCCAGCCCCATTCAAATCTTGTAGGGCCTGTAAAACTGCTGAAGAGAGAACATGGCTTAAGTAAGCTCAGCATCAAAACTTTGCTGCTTGATGGGAGAAATCAGTCAGTAAATCAAGTCCTTTTTTGTTGTTGTTGTTCAACAATTGAAAAGCTTTCCTGTTCACTTTGTCAATTAAGGCATCATTAAATAAAATTCTAAGTCATTTCTTACACACTATTAAAGGATACAGAATGGTAATGGGGGTCTGAAATTAGAACAGGGATTCTCAACCTGCGGCCCACGCAGTGGTGGGATTCATTTTTTTACTACTTACTCTGTGGGCATAGTTTGGTGGGCATGGTCAGGGGAAAGCCTTGCGTTATTTCAAAACTGGGATGGGTGGGGCCAGCCAGATTTTCTGCTACCAGTTCTGGCGGACTGGGGTGAACCTGCTGAATCCCAACACTGGGCCCATGGCACTATTTCATGTGGCCCCCACTGCCTCCACCACACCAGGAAGTGCCATGTGGTGGAGGAAGGGCAAAATAGTTGTCTGACCCCCGAAGCTATCTGAGGGAGTGTGACCCGACCCCAAGATTTAAAAGGTTGAGAACTCCTGCATTAGAAGATTATTACCAATAGCTAACAATGCTGGATAATCATTTTACCTACACGGTATAATGTTCTTTCATCTAAAAGAAAGGCAGTTTTGTGCAGAAGTTAGAGAACAGGGGCAGGCTGAAGGAGGCCCACATTTAAATTGCCTCATGGGGAGACTCAAGAAGAATAAGAAGAAATGTTGGATCGGGGCCATGAAGCGGCTGTTGGGTCCTGGAGGAGACTGGTCAAGTAACGACACGAGACAAGATGGAGCCAAGACCAGTGGTTTATTGAGGGAAAATCACCATCATATATAGGAATTCAAGGCGGCATGTGATAGAATCGTCATCTGACAGAAAATCACATCGCATGTTTACACGGGTTAATTGGGAACCTCTCCCGGGGAAGTTAATTAACTAAATTAAACACTGGCAGGGGAAGTCTATTGTTCCAAGCTTACCCAAGAGTAAACATGGCCACTGTTGAAGTTAGGGCTTGGGGTAATTCGCAGGTGCAATATTACCTATTACCTAACCGCTTAGTTAGACATTCAATTTCCTCCTGCTCGGACTGTTTGTCAGGTCAGATATGGGTGAATCAATCTTATGACTATTAATCCGCTCCCCAATTTCTGTCCCCTCGGAGCCCAAGGCTCGGAGCGATCTCACAAGGCATGGCCTCTGTCAGGGACAGTATGCCAATTGTGCTCGCGGATCCCACAAAGAAAGGAGCAACTTGTTGACAACAAGGCTATCCTAAGTAGCTACATTATTTCATTACCTGCTGTAATTTAATGTTCTTTTTATTTAATGTACAGATAAGCCCCCCCCCCCCACTTCCCATCCATGGGTTCAGTATCCACAGTTTCAATTATCCACTGGTCAAAGAATATTCAATTTAAAAAACCAGAAATACTGTACATAATATACATGTATTTTAAGGTGTATTACCAGAGCTGGCCACTAGAGACTACTGTCTGCAATGTAAAATATAGATTTCACGGTTACCTGCAGTTTCGGGTACTGTATCCCAGGGTTTTCTAGTTCTAAAATGCCCAGTCATTGCTTACTTCCCCTTCCATCTGGTGGCTGTCTTGGACCATGCAGTTTGCTCAAGGCCACAAAGATGGCAAGGCATGTAACTCCATTAGCTACACACAAACTCCAGGTGACCCCCAACTAGCTCCTCCCCAGTGGGGATTTAAATTCCTGGCTCCTGCATTCCAACTCACTGTTTGGTGCCTACTCACAGATGTATGATAAGGTTTTGCAAAAAAAAATTTAGACAAATTCAAGAGTCACAGGGATCATGCTTGGTCAATAGTCACATAATTAATTGTCAAATTCTTCCTCCTGTCACTCAGAAAGGACAGCAGTCCTATTCACGATTCTACTGGTAGGCTAAGTAAACATGGCTGGACAGGGAACAGTGTGGTCCTTCATGCTTGTGTCTGCCACACAAGGTCTGACTTTCTGAACAGGAAAGGAAGCATTCAGTATGAGTGGAGGCTCTCCACATGATTTTGAAGGCTGATTTTAACTTACTTACTTTTTGACTGTATAATAGACTCAAAGTCCAGTTGCAGCATTTGGTAGGTGGTAATGAAGCCCAGACACCCTCATTCTTTTACTGTGCTAATCAAAGAATATGTTATTAAGAAAGCTGACACCAATAAACAGCTGAATGTTGACCTGTAGATAGACCTCAGGATATAGTTCTCAGGAGCCTCAGGTAACATTAAGTTATGCTGTGCAGACACTGGCCTTGTGTTATGGAACATGTTAAATTTGTCAGCCTCCAAAAGCTTTCATCTCTCTCCCTGCTTCATTCAAAATGTGTTTGGGACTTTGGTGATGGTTAGAAACCCAATGCAAGGTTTGCTGAAGCCTCAGAAATGTGCAGGAGTTTCAGAAGGGCTTCTAAGAATCTACGACACTTTCTGCACTGAAATAAAATCAAGATTCTGTTAAATTGTCCTCGTCGGCTGCAACTCATATCAAGATCCAGTTGTGTACAAAAATTTCTATGCTGGACCCTGCAACACTGGCCTACAATTATGGTACATACTGAATAAATATTGTCATCTTGTCCATCATGTATTTGTGTTATCTGTAATAAAGAGAGTGAGAAAAGAAATACAGTACTTACTAGATTTCCCATGATACCCAACAAAGGGTGTCACTTACTTCTCCAAATTGCTTGCCTCCTACAGTCAAGAGAAGGGCCATCTAGTGATGAGATCTAGTCTTACTGTTACACAGAGTGAGGCTGCAACCTGAACTGGCCAATGATGGGGAACAGTGGTGGTATCTTCACTGTTCTTCAGAAGACAAAGCAGTTTGCCTGTCATGCACCTTTTAAGATATCCTACTACCCTCAGGTATGGTGGAAAGTGCTATACTTCAGCCAAGGCAGATGTAAGTTTAAAGCACCAGTGTGGCCAGCCCTCATACATGAAATTATTGCCTCAGGCACCGAAAGTTCTGTCATCTGCCATAAGCAGGCAAACTGTAGTAAAAGTAAAAGCCCAGCCTTTCTTCTCCTTTTGTCTTTGCCATCACACACACACACAAAAATGGCATCCCAGGCTTCTCCTGTATTTGCCCAACATCTTCCTCTTCTGCAGTAATGACGATTACTCCCTCCACCAGTCTTCCTCCTCCTCCTTCCTTATTCCTGTCAACCCAGCCTATTCCAGTTGTTTCCCATCAGGTGACCACTCCTCATCCACCTGTTGGCAAACTCTTGCTGTCTTGGGTCTTAGGAGCCCCAGTCTCTTCCACCTTGCCTTCCTGAGCTTGTGGGGCTTGGGCTCAGAAATACCTTCAGGCAGTGGTGGGATTCAAATTTTTTTACTACCTACTCTGTGGGCATGGTATGGTGGATGTGGTATGTTGGGCATGGCCAGGGGGAAAGCCCTGCATTGCAGCGGAATTAGGACTACTTTGGGACCATTCAACAATTACGTGATCCATTTTTTGGGGGGAAATTGACCCCCGTCCCCCTGTAATCGGACGACAATTTTTGCTTCAGAACCCCTCCCCCCCTTTTTTAAAAAATTACGTGATCTAGAGCTTTTGTATCAAAACTCTAATTTTTAGAGCTTTTCACTATTGGTGCCTAATATAGAACGTATCGGTGAGGATTCAATAATCTCAAATCGGATTAAAATTCCCAGAGATCATTTTTAAACCTAAAAAAGCGCCATGTTTCAAAACCACAACAGCTCCAAATGGATTATGTAATATTTGACCTCAACACACACACACACGTAATTTTCCTTAATTCAGATGGCAGACCCCCCCCCTCGAGGATCACGTAATTGTTGAATGGCCCCTTTATTGCAAAACTTGGATGGGTGGGGCCAGCCTGAATTTCTGCTATCAGTTCTGGCGGACTAGTGCGAACCTGCTGAATCCCACCACTGCATCGGGGACACATGTTGTCTGCACGTGTCCATCTCCTCCTAGTGATCCATGTATTTATTTGATTTATATCCCAACTTTTTAAAGAAGCTGGCTTGGTAGATCAGCGAGCTGGAGGATCTGGTTGTAGACCGAGGGATTGAAAGTTTGTTTCCACCTCACTGTGTCTCTTGGGAGAAGTGTTAGCCTGACTAGCCATGAGCAAGCTGCACAGCCCTAGAGGAAAGGAGTGGCAACTGTTTCTGAGTATTTTATACCTAGGAAACCCTGGTTAGAATTGCCAAAAGCAATGGATTTGGAATTGACTTGACAGCACATTATCATTATAATTTTCTCCCAGAATTGAGATCCAAGGTAGATCAAGCAAGATTAAAACATATGCTAAACTCTCTACTGTATGGGGAAATATGTTTGCTAACCTCTGTTGACTGTGCTGTCCTTCATCACTTGCATTTGATGTGATTGTTGGAGTACCCAACACCTACTCTGCTAGCTGAGGGCTAAATGGCACCCTAAGTGCCACCAGGCAGCTGAGCCTCTTTTATTTCTCCTTTACAAGCAAGTCAGCATTCTGAGTTGTCAGGGTAAAATGTGTAAATATTTCTTTGAACTACATGAGTGTTATAATCCAGGGGTCATGCTGGCTAAGGGAGTCTGGGAATGGTAATAAAAAACCAATAACTTCTAAGATCTGTGTTATGAGAAGTTTAATCCCTCACCTTTTCTGTTTTCCACCCAGTTTAATTTGTGCGCTTGATCCAAATCAATTTGATGTACTGAGTTGCATTGGAAAAATAAAATGGCTACAGTGGGGGTTTTCTTTTCTTTTTGTACTGATGTATATGGAAACTGCAGATATGATGACAGACAAAAAGAGGTCCCTGCCAAAATTCAGATAGCCACTTTTGTTGGTTTGTGTACTAGGCAGCTTTAAATTTTGATGTAAAAAAATTACAAAGTTGACATGCTCTGTGCATTGTCCCACTTTATTTGTTCTCTAGATCTAAACCAGAACTAAATGTAGCCATTTGTTTTGACCTGGACCTTATACAAATTAGTCTGAATCAAGCCAACCTGGTGTGGAAGTTGAGATTTGTGCACATTCAGGGCATAGCCTTAATTTATATATATATATAGTATATATCTGTTTTAAAGGATGATATAATTTTTTAGAATTATTTTATGTAACCAAATAATGTTTTTCTATGTGTGTTTTTTTAATAATGTGTGAGTATATTTTTTAAAATTCAATTTTTTAAAACTGTGTTTAGATGTTTATTTATTTTTTGAGTGAAAACTGTAAACAGGATTTTAGAAATGTTTTAGAAATGTTATTCTTTCTTTTGACTCGTTTTGACTGTGTTTTCTCCTGTGTCCTCTGGATGGTGCTGTTGAGCTTTTCTTTTACTTTGACTTTCTTTCTCCACTGTCCTGTGGGTGTCTCTTGTTCCGGTAAATAGTCTGTCTTTCCTCATTTCATTTCTGGATCTCGTAGAGTAAGGTCGTTTTGGTGAGTTCTCCGTTTTAATTTCTTTTGGGGGTTTGTGTTGTTATTTTTTGGGGTGCATGTGTGGTTTCTGTGTGTTTGGTATTTGTGTTATTTTCGGGTTTGTTTTTGGATGTTTTTGGATGTTTTTGGTTGTGATTTTTGTGTCATTTTTTACTTTATGGTTTATTTTTGGGGTAAGTGAAAGCACCATGCAGAGCGCCGTCCGGTGCCTTTGCTTACCTGGGAATTTTTTCGCTTTCAAGGGGGGTGGAAGGCAATGATGCCTTCACCTCCTGTTGAAAGCGTTGTGTGTGTGTGTGTGTGTGGGGTCCCTTCCCACGGCCTCAGGCGGCGTGTGGGGGGAGTCTTCCTTTCCCATGGTCTGGGCTCGATGTCCGGGGTGTGGGAAGGCAAGCTCCATTTTTCAGGCAGCGTTGGGGGGGTGTCTTCTCTTCCCGCAGGCTAGGCAGCCATGATGTGTTGCAGGAACCCAAGCGCCGGCTGTATTTTTATTTTTCATGCGACGGATTTCTCAGAGTTCTGTGCGCTCATGGTGCACAGAACTCTGGGGCTTGTAGTTTGTGGGTATTTTTCCCTTTGCGTTGCGTTTTTTTCTGCGGCTCATTTTTGATTGGCCACAGCGCTTTTTCCAATGTTCTTTGTGGAGACGCCTCTCAGCCTGATTGGCTGTTGCACGGCACGGTGCAAAGAACGTTGGGAAATGAAGTTGTTTCCCTTTTTCGCGTTTGTGGGGCTGTTGCCCCACTGCCGGTTTTTTCAATCCTTCGTTGACCTGCGGATCCAGTTCGGCCGTGTGCACGAATGGTGGGTGCGGGTCATTAGGGCGAGGCAAGTTCCAATGGTTAACCCTTGGTTTTATAGGTTAAGATAAAACAGAGACGAGGTCTTGTATGTCCTCAATGGGCTCACACACTTCTGAACGGATGTTGCCAGGACTTGCCACATGCCTACCTTGGCCTTTGGAGAGGTACGGAGGGGGGGGGGTCACAAGTCCCATGGGGATGGGGTGTGTATGCCCCTAAATTGATCTGCAAAGGGAAGTATACTCGACAGAAGGGTATGTGTGTGTCCCAGTGTGTGTGTCCCAAAGGCCAAGGTAGATGTGTCATAGCCCCAGGTAGGTCACCCGATTGTGACATCATTGTGATGTAATTGAGCTGGCTAATGTTACAGTCCTAGGTAGGGACGCAAAGGGGACACAAAGAGAGACAGAGGAAGGGAGGCAGGAGTGACCCACATACCCCCCATGAGGTTTTCATGGGAAAGGCTGGCCTATGGTAAAAAAGAAAACCCAGGCAAGGCCAGGTAATCAGCTAGTGTAATATAAACCTCAGCTTTGTTTTCAAACCTGTGATGCTTCTGTTGCAAGACCAACATCACTCCAATTACATCTGCCTTCATTTTCTTAGCCAGGATGATATAGCAAGGCTTTCAAAAACTTTTAAAATACCAGCTGTGAACCACCTGAGTAAGCTATTTAAATACCACCAGTGGGAGGGACAAAAGTAATGGGTAAATGATGATACCTTAATAATTTGATTTACTGCTTTTAGAAATCTGTCAATTGCTCAAGCATTCTGCACGGACCAACACTGATGTGTCAGCACATGGTGGCATGTGTAATTTCTCAGCACATTTGCCAGCATGTTTTCACAGTGCATTTTAAAGAAGAAAACGAGAGGACTGTTTTCTATTAACACACTCCTTCTGCTTCTACTTTAAAGGGAGAGGGAGGTTTTGATGTAGATAGACAGATAGTCAGAAAGGCAGATATTTCTGTACTAGGGCCTTTGTTCACAATCTGTTTAGCCAATCATACTCATACACCCTGTAATTTGGGAGGCCACACACATTAATTGATCTGTGGCACATAAAATCTCACCTTTGAATTCTACAGTCTGCCAAGAAATCCTTGTTTATTTATTTATTTGGAACATTTAGAACCTCCTTCCCAACTGGTCATACACCACTCTGTGTGGCTTACTATCAATAAAAGCACAAACATATAGAACAAACATTATAAAACCTCATAAACAATAGATTAATAAATCAATAAGACAATAAAACATATCTCTCAAGCATCAGAAGCATCATTAAAACAGTTTGGACAAGTACCAAGTCAATCTCCCCACTTTAAAGCATTCAACAATCTGTCAATCAGGGGTAAATCTCTATCCAATTAAACAATTAACATATTAAGAAGAGACAGCTTTATGGAACATCTGAGAACTAAATACAAAAAAGGATGCACATTTTAAGATATGTTATCTATGTCTTATTTTTCAAAGTTGAATTGAATCATGGTAGCAATGTGTAGTATGATGTTCACTCAAACAAATTAATGCTAACGTCATCATGAGATATGCAACCTAGTCAAAGAAAATGGTGAAAGCATGATAGTTGTTTGAGGAGCATAAGACTATTTTGAAGAGGTCTTAACACCCCTTGACTCTGTACCTATGGGTGATCTTAAATGATGTAGTGTACCATAGAAAACTAGATAGATGTTGGTATTTTGGGAAGGAAATGAAATGGCATGCACAGTAAGGTAAGTGGATGCTTTGGTCAAGAGGGGAGGAATGGACTTGCAGCTGAGTGGGGCGACGGGCGGTTATAAGAACTGCCACTGCCGCCGTCTGTCGTTGGTCTCCTCTCCTGGCCAGCCGGGCTGCGAGAGGGGAGGAAAGGACTCACAGCTGAGCGGGCAATTGGTGGATTCCCACTGTGACCGGACCCCTGCCGCATTTTTCCCATCGCCTCATCATCGGTGCCAGGAAGGAACTGGCGGCATCTGTGGAGGATGCCCCTCCCCCTTGTCCCTGCCTGACCAGAGGATAAAGGGGGACACCCGCAGTGCTGGAGTATTCTCATTGCGACCTGACTCCTGCCACGTTTTCCCGTTGCCCTCTCCACCGGTGCGGGGGAAAAAGCGGTAATCACCCAAGCTCCTTCCTCGGCCCGGCATTGGCTGCGGGGAAGTAGGAGTACTTGGGTGGCACCATTAGAAGGGTCTCTGTATGGTGCTTGTATTTTGTATTTCGTACTTCATATTGTATTTTTTTCCTGACTTGGAAATTTGTAATTTGCTGATATTATTGCATTATTACTGTATTATTGATTGTACTGAGTTATATTTACTTGTATTACTGTATTTATTGTGACTGTATACACCGCTTTGAGTCACCCACTGGGTCAAGTAAAGCGGTATAGAAATTAAACATGAAATGAAATGAAAACATTGCTCAAGCAATAGTTTGCCATAATCAGGAGTGTCTGGACACTGATAGTAATGACTTAGAGCACCTCTTGTAATTGAAATGGTCAAATATGACTTGTATTTATCTTATGTCATCAGTATATATTGAGTATTACAATTTTAAAGCAGTTTTTCTCTTCTTAAAATGTATATACATTTTGGCACCCTCTGTATGAACTGCATATCAAACATGCAGTTCTAGAGGTGTGCAGAAACTCCCTCCCCCCACAAAACCCACTGAATACTTGAATAAATGGCATACAGGTTGGGGCCAATCAATCCTGTGCCCTTTAAGAGATGATCCAAGATACTTCATCCCCAAGTCTTTGAATTTCTAGATCTGTGCATTTCTAGATCATCATTAAAAAACCTCCAGTGTTGGGAGAGGGATCAAAAAGTAGGAGAAAGGCTACACAGTCCCTTAAAGATGTGACAAATCTAATCAAGGCCTATAACATGAGTTCTCAACCTTTTTTAAAGCCGGGGGCCAAGTCACGTTCCCTGAGACATCTTTGGGGGCTGGATGGCCATTTTGCTCATCCACCACATGGCATTTCTGGGTGTGGTGGAGGTGGTGGTGGGCCACATGAAATGGTGCCATGGGCCACATCCAGCCCACAGGCCACAGGTTGAGAATCCCTAGGCCTATACAGGAACTATCCTTCCATGTTTAGCAAACTAATCTGAGTGACAGAAGAAAGAAGACTATTCCTGAATACAGAAAGGCTGTTTAAACAGCAAAGTAAGTCTCCCTTTGCCCTACAGCACAATGAATTGGCTGGCAACCTGAGTCTTCCTTACAGCCTAAGGGATTTGAATGTTCAGGGGAGACCTTAGGCTTTGTTGGGGGTTCAGCTGCCACTCACCTTATAATTTGGCATCAGCAATTCCACTAACTATCTAAAGTCCAGATTCCCTTTTCATCAATTCAAATCACTTTTTGTTATGCTAAGTGGGTATGAAATACCAATCAGGGTATTTGCTCTGTCCCAGGAGTGAAGACCAGTTCCTTGCTCCACACTCCACAGTGGCCCCCATATCACACAGAGGCCCATGCCAACCCATTCCTTAATAAAACTATACAGGCTGAAGCATTTGAACGTGGACTGAAAAGCATTCAAACACAATTCATATATGAGCTGTTCTTTGTGTGGCACTACAGTGTAGTGATGAGTATGGATGATCCTCATGATTGTCCACCTGGCCACACATCCATAGGAGGGCTCACAAATGCAGGCTGCTCTTGGTGACCCATATTTATCCCCATTTATACAAAGGGGGGGGGGAGTTCCCACCCATCAGCTTAATTCCTTTCCCAAATCCTAATAAGTCTCAGCTGAGGGAAAGGGATAAAAGGAATCCCCACTGTCTCTCAGCCTTTGCATCCAGCAGCAGTAGTAGCATAGTACTGACTCTGTGGCTGGCCTGGGTACCATTTTCCATTCCCAACAATGCCTTGGATATGGTATTGTTCCAGGGCATTGTGGAGAAAGCACATGGTGGCTGCTTCAGAAAATAGGACATTGAGTGAGAATTCTGGTGTCCCATCTTTTCTTAGAGAGGGATGGCAGAGTCTCATAAGTGTAATTTGAAAAAAGGGCAGAGCTGTACACTGTGAATTTCATGAGGCTTCATTATTTATTTATTTATTTATTTATTTATTTTGTGGATTTATATCTCACCCTCCTGATGGGGAACATGACTCAGAGCGGCTAACAACACACAAAGGCAATAAAAACAATACTAAAAACAATTTAAAATAACAATCAGCTAAAAACAACAAAGCTAAAACAATAGTCAACCCCCCCCCATTAAAAAATTAAAACACATAAAACCAATCGGATTATCATTAAAAACTGCCCTCAACCGCCTGGCCCCCCTCACACTACAAATAGAAACAGACAGAAGCAAACAAGAACCCTCAGACAGGCTAAAAGAGCCAGCAGGCTTGCGTGGTCGAATCAAGCATACCGCACACCCGCTGGCATAGCCAGGTCTTCAGAATTTTTCTGAATGGGAGAAGGTCCGAATGGAGTCGAAGTTCTGGTGGTAAGAGGTTCCACAGGGCTGGGGCAGACACGGAGAAGGCTCTCTTCCTGGCCCCCACTCAGATGGACTTGTGTCTGCCCTTGTAGGACAGGCTGAATACCTTGGGGCGATGCGGTCTCTTAGGTATCCTGGTCCAATGCCATGAAGGGTTTTAAAGGTCAAAACCAG
Organism: Bradypodion pumilum; assembly: GCA_035047305.1. Taxonomy (NCBI): domain Eukaryota; kingdom Metazoa; phylum Chordata; class Lepidosauria; order Squamata; family Chamaeleonidae; genus Bradypodion; species Bradypodion pumilum. The sequence goes on from JAWDJD010000001.1 coordinate 100,669,487, forward strand.
CACCTTGAATTGCACCCGGAGGCAAACTGGAAGCCAGTGCAGCTCCTGAAGCAGTGGCGAGGCACGGGCATAACGGCCATGCCCCATCACCACCCGGGCCACCGCGTTCTGGACCAGCTGCAGCCTCCGAATGGTCATCAAGGGCAGGCCCATGTAGAGCACATTACAATAATCCAATCTGGAGGTGACCAGAGCGTGAGTGACCATGAGCAGGGAGTCCCGGTCCAGAAGCGGCGGTAACTGGTAAATTACACGAAGCTGTGCAAAGGCTCTCCTAGCCATGGCTGCCACCTGCTCTTCGAGCAGCAGCTGCGAGTCCAGGAGGACCCCCAGATTACGCACCAGATCTGTCTGGGGCAACAATGCTCCATCCAAAACCAAAGATGGTAGCTCCCGGGAAAGCATGGGCCCCCGGACCCACAGCCACTCAGTCTTGCCAGGATTCAGCTGAAGCCCGTTGTCCCCCATCCAGACCCGAACAGCTTTCAGACAGCTGGTTAGGACTTTGACTGCATCACTCGGGTCCCCACTGGCCGAGATGTACAATTGGGTATCATCGGCATACTGATGATACCCCACCCCATGGGAACGAATGATCTCACCCAGCGGTTTCATGTAGATGCTAAATAGCAAAGGCGAGAATACTGAGCCCTGAGGCACCCCACAAGGGAGCAACCTAAGACTAGACAGCCTACCTTCTACAGACACTGGCTGAGTCTGGCCCGTCAGAAATGAGGAAAACCAGGACAACACAGTGCCCTGGGCCCCCAAACCTCAGAGCCCGCCCAGAAGAATACTGTGGTCGACAGTATCGAAAGCCGCTGGTAGATCAAGAAGAGTGAGGACAGACGGATTACCCCCATCCCGCTCCCACCAGAGATCATCCAGGAGTGCAACCAATGCAGTCTTGGTGCCATAATCGGGCCTGAATCCTGACTGAAACGGGTCCAGATAATCCACTTCATCCAGTGCCCCCCTGGAGCTGCCATGCCACTGCTTTTTCCAACACCTTCCCCATGAAGGGAAGGTTGGAGATCAGTCTGAAGTTTGAAATAACCGTAGGAATCTCGTTCTCAATTTTTGCCCAAAAGTTTTCTACCACCTTACATTCATACCACATATTAACATATGTACCCAACGTATTTTTGCATCTCCAACACATTTTGTTATTCTTTTTGTCCATCTGATGTAGTCTCATAGGGGTCAAATACCACTTTCATAACATTTTAAAATTATGTTCCTTTACCCTGACCGACAAAGATCTCATAATTCTTTTTCTCCATTTATTTTGCCACTCCTTTTCTGTTATCTTCATATTCAAATCTTGTTCCCATGTATTTCTTAATATTTCTTGTGGGTTACCCTCTGTATTTATCATTTTATAAATTTTACTAACCATTCCTTTAATTCCAATTTCCTTCTTCCTTATCTTCCATACCAATTCCTCAAATTCGGTCCTATATCTTTCCAGACTCTGTTCCCTCAAATAATTATTGTTCCACTTGTTCACCATCGCTATCTGAAACCAATTCAGCTTCATCTGAGTGTATAGCTCTCGTTTCATCACTTTATATCTACAGACTCGTATCCAATCTTTCAGCAGGAAAACCCCATTCGCCAACAAAATTTCTCTCATCTCATTGTCCATTCTTATTGGAAACTTTTTCAGGTCTTCTATTTCAATTATCGGTGAAATGTTCGGAACTAATTTCATTTTAACCTTCTTCCATACTCCCAACATTGACCTCAGCATTCTATTTTTAACTAATATTTTCCATGTTTCCTTATCTAAAAAAAAGCTCTTACCCACTTCCTTTAGTTCCTTCATTTCAATTTCCTCCCAAATAACCGACTCCTTCATTAAGATCTTAACTACATTCTTTATATGAAATGCTTTATAATAATTCTTTAAGTTAGGAATTCCTAAACCCCCTTCTTTTTGAGATAAATACCACATTCTCTTTGAAATTCTAGGTCTACATCCCCCATTACAGTAATTATTTAATAATTTTTGAAATTCCTTAATTTCTTTGTCAGTCAGTTGAATTGGTAAGGCATCAAACAGAAAATTTAATTTTGGTAACAACATCATTTTAGCCAACGCTATTCTGCCGAACCAAGACAACCTTAATTTTTGGTATTGCAGAATTTTATCTTTAAGTTCTTTCTTTTGTTTATCATAATTTAATCTTTTCAAATCATCCAATTTGTTAGAGATATTTATCCCCAAGTATTTCAAGCTCTCTTTAATCTGCAGTTTAAATTCATCCCTTATTTTCCCTTGCTCATCCTTTTCAATATTACTTAAAATCATTTCAGATTTATCCCAATTTATCCTCAGACCTGTTATTTGTTCAAATTCCTTTAAATGTTCTTGAATTCTTTTCAAAGTCCTTCTATGATGTTTCATGATTATCAAAGTATCATCCGCATATAAACTAATTTTGTTTTCCATTATTCCTTCAATGCTTTTATCTTCTCTTATTATATTTGCTAATATTTCCATCGCCATAATGAATAATATTGGTGATAAAGGGCATCCTTGCCTTGTCCCAGCCTCTAATCTCACTTCCTCTGTAAAACCATCGTTAACCCTAATATTGGCATATCCTTGTTGGTATAATTGTTCTATTGTTTTTATAAACCTATCACCAAATCCATAACTTCTAATTATCTCGTTAATTGTTATCCATTGCAAGGAATCGAATGCCTTGAAGATGTCTAATGATAATAACCCAACTTTCTCCTTATTTTGTCCTGATAAGATTATGGGATTGCGTCTCAAATTGGGGCCAAATAACATTTTGCTGACGGACATAGATAATATGAGCTCAGATAATGATAAGAAATAACTGTTGTCTATAATGCTTGTAATAGCTAGAATGTGTATTGCAAAAAATTGGAAAAATGATTTAGTGTTAAAGGTGGAGGAGTGGTATAAGCAGATGTGGGATCTCGCATTGAATGAAAAATTAACATGGGAGTTAAATTTCAAAAAAGGTATAATAAAAGAAAATAGATTTTGGAATATATGGCGACAATTTGTCGATTATTCATTGACGAGAGACGGAATGAATAAACTGGCACCAGACCAAATGAAATTTTGGGCACAATAGAAATTAATGGGAAATTCCACATCCTCCAGGGCAATGTATATAGCACAGGGTGATGATGTATGTAATGTGATGATGTAGATATTGTATTTTGGAAAATACTTCGTAAATGTTAAAAAGGAAGTGTAATGGTTTTTAGTAAGGTTGAAGAGCTGAATAAAAGTAAAGTATGGATATAAAAGTAGAGTTGAAATATGTGGATTAGACTTGGAAGATAATGGTTAATAATAAGATAAAAGTATAGTGTGTAAGTAAGAAATCCTTATACTGTGATAGAATCCAAGGTCATAACAGATTTTTTGTTCTTTTCTTATTTCTGATGTATATGTATTTTTATGTTTTTTATATAGATTTTTTTTGATTGTGTTAGAATATTTGTATTTTTTATTATGTCTTGAATGTTGTTATATATCTTGAAAAATCAATAAAAATTTATAAAATAAAAAAAATGAAATAACCGTAGGGTCGAGCGATGGCTTTTTCAGGAGGGCTTTTTCCAGTGCATGTTTAAAAGCCACCAGGAACACACACACACACACACACACACACACACACACACACACACACACACACACACACACACACACACACACACACACACACACACACACACACACACACACACACACACACACACACACACACACCGCCGCAAGGAAGCATTTACCAATGCACTGACCCAGCTGCCTGTAGTAGCCTTGGCCATTCTAATCAGTCAGGCAGGCAGTAAACTAACAGGCAAGTGGTATCACGCACAGCTCCAAGGAGCCTGTCCACTTTTCAGGGCCAACAGGGTCAAATTGATCCCAGATAACGTGGCTAGACTCTGCTCCAGCCCTCTCCAGACGACTCTTTTCCACGTCAGGATTAAATCCCAAGCAGATGCGAGCAACTTTCTCTGCAATAATTAATAATTATGGGTGCACACTCAATACTAGATATTCACCTGGCAAGGCATGGATGTCTAGGAAGGCAACTGAATGCAGAAACGCAATTCTAGCAACTTTAATTAATTAGCCTCAGACTCTGTTCTTGACTAATGCCCAAAGTTAGTCAAACCTGAAAAGACCTGTTATCTACAGCTCTGGTAGCCATGGAGGATCTTCTGGAGCTTTCCATTAAATTTGCCTCTTTTAGGGCAGAAGCAAGCAGCCACAGAAGTCCACTCCATATCCCATTTTCCATGTCTTCCTGCAGAACTCAATTGCTTACTGTAGTTTGTTTCAAAACTGGAAGTGACCATTTTGAGGCTGAATGTGTGTATAGCCATTAACTGGAGAATTATGCCTCTTGAAGGCTCCTCCATTTTGGGCCAGAAATAAATAAATCTTCAGGTATGGAGGCCTGAATAAAGCATGGCCACAGATTACATTCCTCTCTTGAATGCATGTGGAGAACTTTATGGTCCCCCAACCTGAAACATTATAATGAACATTTATATGCTGAGCATGCCAGTCATTGTCATGATGCTCCCCTGAACCAAAGTTTATGACATGCAAAAGCTTGAAACAGGAAACAGAGTATGATTTATCAGCATGGGGTCTGCACAATAGACTCTGCCTCTGATGAATAAGTAGGGACACATTTTGTATAACTGCAAATACATTCTTTCCTTTATGAATATGAAACAGTTCCAGAACTTAATATTAGAATGATTCACTAACTTACATTGCCAAGAGAGTAAAACTGATAATTGAAAAATAAAACGAGATGCTACTTTTGTGCTCTCTTAAGTGCCGATGGGGGAAATAAATGGGAAGTAGATTTGCCAGACAGAACTTTGCTGGTTAGACTGACTTCCTTCCAATCTTTTATTGTTTGGTAGTGAGTCAAAGCCTATTTAAAATAAAAACTGTTTCTATGTTGCAATTCTATACAAACCCACTAGAGAGTAAATCAGATTCAGAGCTTGGAAAAGTTACTTTTTGAGCCTACACTTTCAGAATGTATAGTCCCGTGATGGTGAACCTTGACACTCTAGATGTTCTTGGATTTCAATTCCCAGAAGCTGAAGCCCCCGTGAATCCACACGAATGGGTTTGCTGCGATTCATCCAGCCTGCACCACCCTCATCGCTCCCGGAAGCGGAAGTAAAACGCACCTGTATGGGGGGTATGGGCCGGATGAATCGCAGCAAACCCATTTGTGTGGATTTACAGGGGCTTCTGGGAATTGGAGTCCAAGAACATCTGGAGTGCCAAGGTTCGCCATCACTGGTATAGTCCAACAGAGTAACTTTTCCACATAATGCTTTTGAGCATAAGAAGAACTAGGTTGAATCAAACTGTGCAGTACAGGATGCTGTATCTTACAGTGGCCAAAGGGAAGCTTCTGAGAAACTCACAAGCAAAACCTAAGGATAGTAAGCTCTTCCTTTGATGTTCCCAAGCAACTGGCATGCACAGCCATGATGAACTCTGGGAGATGGACTCCCGCACGAATATGCTTTGTATTGCACTGTTGTTTTCTAAACAAAAGCCATTTATGGTTTTCTCCTGGGTAGATAGACAACCTAGTTAGAGTTGTCAAATCAGAAATTTTCTATTGCCAGAGGTTTTGGGACCAAACCTTAAGATCCAGTGGCTGAAATACTGCTGCTTTTTTTGCACATGCAGAGGGCAAATAGTGCAACATTTGTTCACTTAATTCCAGCCTGTAATTAAAGAGTCACTGTTGGAACTCTCAAGAGTGCACACATCCAGTGGTTTGGCATTTGGCTGAGAATCGCAGTGAGGACCTGTTAATTGCTGGCTAGAAGTAAGTGAATATAATGCTGTTTGCATTGTTTCCATTTTAAAAATGGATTTCAGCCAGTATATCTATTTTCTGATGTCCCAGAGAGTGGGCCATTGCATAACAAAAGCCAAATAAAATAGGTATGTGTCTAAGATATTTGGGTACTGCAGTGGCTCAAGTCGCTAAGACGCTGACTGGGAAGCGGAAGGTCAGCAGTTCGATTCCCGAGTACTGCAGGACGGGAATGAGCTCCCGTCTTCATCCCAGCTCCTGCCAACCTAGCAGTTCGAAAGCAAGAAATTGCAAGTAGATAAATAGGGACCACTTTGGTGGGAAGGTAACAGCGTTCCGTGCGCTCCGGTGTCTAGTCATGCCTGCCACATGACCACGGAAATGTCTGCAGAAGCAGACAGCGCTGGCTCTTCGGCTTAGAAACAGAGATGAGCACTGCACCCTAGAGTCGGATACGACTGGCTTTCGAGCAAGGGAAACCTTTACCTTTACCTAAGATATTTCCTGGAGATCCTAGCAAGCAGAGCAATTTTCAGAAACTTCAGCTAGTACTGTGAGACATGGTAAACTAAATAATTGCTCTAGAACAGAGGTTGCTAACCTTTTTCAGTGGGGGCCCAGGTCACGCTCCCTCAGACAGTTGAGTGGGCCGGACTAGTAGTCCCCCTGCCATCTACAGCTGTTGTAAATGTGTTTATGGCAGCCATAAATGAGTCCACAGCCGATTCCGGCAGCGGCGGCTGGAGAGAGAGCCGGGCTGGATTATTTGGTGCCATGGGCCATATCCAGCCTGCGGGCCATAGGTTTCCTACTCCTACTCTAGAACTAATCAATTCATCCTTTGATGCTGGGTTTGGGATTTTGTGTAATTTTTTTTTTTAAAGAGAGAAGACAAGACCATTGAGATTAATGTCTTTCTAGCTTCCTGATCATTATCTTACTGTGTGAGAAAGGACATGAGTATTTGAGAGAAGAAAGAGAAACATCAACAGCTCCCCAGTAAAATGATACAATTAAACATAATACTTTGCCAGTAGTGGGGGAAAGTACTGATGGATGCAGAGAGAAGCATTCTAAGTTTGTTTGTGAATGTCATGTATACCAATTTACTGTATGTATGTTTTCTTTTGGGGGGGCAGAAGAAATTCAGGAACTGCTTGCTATTTGTCAGTGTTAGTAAGAGGCTGGTTGGTTGGTTGGTTGGTTTAAAAAGCTAAAAAGAAAAGATTCGCCGCGTCTCTCCTGGGCTCATTCCACCGGCCCAGGATGGGAGACGAGCGACAGCTGAGGCCGCCGGCAGTCCGTTCCCTCCTGGCCCCACCCGCCAGGAGGGCTTCAAAAGAGCACCAGACCTGCCGTTCCTGAGGGTCTTCGCCGCGTCTCTCCTGGGCTCATTCCACCGGCCCAGGATGGGAGACGAGCGACAGCTGAGGCCGCCGGCAGTCCGTTCCCTCCTGGCCCCACCCGCCAGGAGGGCTTCAAAAGAGCACCAGACCTGCCGTTCCTGAGGGTCTTCGCCGCGTCTCTCCTGGGCTCATTCCACCGGCCCAGGATGGGAGACGAGCGACAGCTGAGGCCGCCGGCAGTCCGTTCCCTCCTGGCCCCACCCGCCAGGAGGGCTTCAAAAGAGCACCAGACCTGCCGTTCCGGAGGGTCTTCGCCGCGTCTCTCCTGGGCTCATTCCACCGGCCCAGGATGGGAGCCACGCTTCATCTTCGGCTCCCTTCCCTGGCCCGCCCGGTCAGGGAAGGTGGGAGCCCAGCTGGAACAGTTTGCCGGGCGCGGGGCTATGAATAGCCGCCGCCACCGAGCCCCGAGAGCCACGCTTCATCTTTGGCTCCCTTCCCTGGCCCGCCCAGCTGGAACAGTTTTTCCCAGTAGTGGGGACTTTAGGGCTTCGGTGAGAATGTTTCGAAGCCAGGGGTTTTTCATGGACGGGAGGGAACTGAGGGTTTGGGCTATGGTTCTGGGGATTCAGTACTGTATTTAATGATATTTTGTATAATTTATATTTGTATTTGCTTTGCACTTTGCATTGGTGTAACTGTTTAATGAACTGTATTGAATATATTGTAATGTATTGTGATATATTGTATTTTTTGTGGGATTGTTATGCTGTATTACTGTGTTGTATTCCTATCTTGTAAACCGCACTGAGTGGGTCCTTGGGCTGAGAATTGCGGTATATAAATTTAAAAAATAAATAAAATAAATAAATAAATAAATTCAAGATCTTTCCCCTGTAATAGGTTGACAAAAGGAAACCATGCTTATAATATAGTTGGAGGGGAAAGCAGGGATGTCAAGGATGGAAAATGTTCTCAAAATAAAAAAGGAGGGAAAGAATACAAACAAAATATACCATTTGAAAATACAGTGGTACCGCTTAAATTACATAATGTGTTCCACGGGATTGCTCTTTAAGCGAGTTTGCTCTTTAAGTGAAACACCATTGTAAGTGACCAATTGTGACTTCTGGCGGTGGGGACTACGAACCACGATTTAGTTGTTAAGTGAGTTTTTGGTTGGTTTTAGTTGTTAAGCGAGGCGACCATTCAGAGAAAATTCTGCTTTTTAAGCTAGTTAGTCTCTAAGTGAGGCGCTCTTTATGCAAGGTTTTACTGTACATGTCTATGATCCTGTATGGATATTTTATCATGTTTTTAACAAAGAACATGACAATACAGATGGGCATAGCCTTAATTATATGGATGGAGTTGAGATGCAAGCTTTTGTAAAAAAATAATAATAATGTGAACAGCTGCTGCTGTGCCTCAGTGTCATCATAAAGGCTCCAGGGGTTGGCAAAGAGTCTTTAACTCTTATGCCTTCATCTCCACCATAGATCCATCAGCAATAGTTTAAGTGCAATTTAATTAGATTCATGCAATTAATGTCATGTATGCCTTTGGTTCACGGCATCACTAGCAAGGGGAGATAACAACATATGACCAGCTGCTTCTATTACTACAGGGCAGGGTAGTTTGTCTACAGCAGGGGTCGCCAACCTTTTTCAGTCAGGGGCCGGGTCACGCTCCCTCAGGCAGTTGAGGGGGCTGGATTGGTGGTCCCCCCTGCCATTTAAGACTGCCCTAAATGTGTTTGCTATAGCCATGGATTCATTTACAGCTGTCGTATGCATTTACGACAGCTGTAAACAAGTCTGTGGCCAATTCCAGCAGTGGCGGCTGGAGCGAGGGCGTGGGCCAGATTATCTAGTGCCATGAGCTGGATCTGGCCCACGGGCCATAGATTGCCTACCCCTGGTCTACAGGCTGCTGATGCATACAAGATATAACTACGTCTTCTTCCCCTTCTCCCACTGGAAGAATTCTCTTTGGATGAAATGTCAGAGCTTTTTGGGCAGGGCAACCCAGGGGGTGCTGGCATGAGGGACTTGTGAACAACTCAGGACACCTTGAGTGCTTGTTCATGGAGGAGAGGTTACAAAATCTTCTTCCCCATGAGGGTGGTCCAGAGTTTCAGAGGAGGAGGCAGAACTACTTCCTGGCTCCAAAATGTTCACATATTTAAAAAACATAGTCTAGGACACCTGAGCACTTGAAGGAGTGAAGTAGGGTGAACAAGATTCTTCTCATGAAGAGGGTTTTTGTCAGAATGGCTGCAATAATCGATAGCCCTGGGCTGTGCCAGCCTGAGGCAAGTTTTAGGATGGAGCGAGATCCAACTATGGCACACCCTTGGTCACTCCTAATATATGGGGTTAAATTAAGTTACTTGGTGAAACTTTTTTCCCTTTACCACTGCGGTGCCCCCTGGAACTTGGAAGATAATGGTTAATAATAAGATAAAAGTATAGTGTGTAAGTAAGAAATCCTTATACTGTGATAGAATCCAAGGTCATAACAGATTTTTTGTTCTTTTCTTATTTCTGATGTATATGTATTTTTATGTTTTTTATATAGATTTTTTTTGATTGTGTTAGAATATTTGTATTTTTTATTATGTCTTGAATGTTGTTATATATCTTGAAAAATCAATAAAAATTTATAAAATAAAAAAAATGAAATAACCGTAGGGTCGAGCGATGGCTTTTTCAGGAGGGCTTTTTCCAGTGCATGTTTAAAAGCCACCAGGAACACACACACACACACACACACACACACACACACACACACACACACACACACACACACACACACACACACACACACACACACACACACACACACACACACACACACACACACACACACACCGCCGCAAGGAAGCATTTACCAATGCACTGACCCAGCTGCCTGTAGTAGCCTTGGCCATTCTAATCAGTCAGGCAGGCAGTAAACTAACAGGCAAGTGGTATCACGCACAGCTCCAAGGAGCCTGTCCACTTTTCAGGGCCAACAGGGTCAAATTGATCCCAGATAACGTGGCTAGACTCTGCTCCAGCCCTCTCCAGACGACTCTTTTCCACGTCAGGATTAAATCCCAAGCAGATGCGAGCAACTTTCTCTGCAATAATTAATAATTATGGGTGCACACTCAATACTAGATATTCACCTGGCAAGGCATGGATGTCTAGGAAGGCAACTGAATGCAGAAACGCAATTCTAGCAACTTTAATTAATTAGCCTCAGACTCTGTTCTTGACTAATGCCCAAAGTTAGTCAAACCTGAAAAGACCTGTTATCTACAGCTCTGGTAGCCATGGAGGATCTTCTGGAGCTTTCCATTAAATTTGCCTCTTTTAGGGCAGAAGCAAGCAGCCACAGAAGTCCACTCCATATCCCATTTTCCATGTCTTCCTGCAGAACTCAATTGCTTACTGTAGTTTGTTTCAAAACTGGAAGTGACCATTTTGAGGCTGAATGTGTGTATAGCCATTAACTGGAGAATTATGCCTCTTGAAGGCTCCTCCATTTTGGGCCAGAAATAAATAAATCTTCAGGTATGGAGGCCTGAATAAAGCATGGCCACAGATTACATTCCTCTCTTGAATGCATGTGGAGAACTTTATGGTCCCCCAACCTGAAACATTATAATGAACATTTATATGCTGAGCATGCCAGTCATTGTCATGATGCTCCCCTGAACCAAAGTTTATGACATGCAAAAGCTTGAAACAGGAAACAGAGTATGATTTATCAGCATGGGGTCTGCACAATAGACTCTGCCTCTGATGAATAAGTAGGGACACATTTTGTATAACTGCAAATACATTCTTTCCTTTATGAATATGAAACAGTTCCAGAACTTAATATTAGAATGATTCACTAACTTACATTGCCAAGAGAGTAAAACTGATAATTGAAAAATAAAACGAGATGCTACTTTTGTGCTCTCTTAAGTGCCGATGGGGGAAATAAATGGGAAGTAGATTTGCCAGACAGAACTTTGCTGGTTAGACTGACTTCCTTCCAATCTTTTATTGTTTGGTAGTGAGTCAAAGCCTATTTAAAATAAAAACTGTTTCTATGTTGCAATTCTATACAAACCCACTAGAGAGTAAATCAGATTCAGAGCTTGGAAAAGTTACTTTTTGAGCCTACACTTTCAGAATGTATAGTCCCGTGATGGTGAACCTTGACACTCTAGATGTTCTTGGATTTCAATTCCCAGAAGCTGAAGCCCCCGTGAATCCACACGAATGGGTTTGCTGCGATTCATCCAGCCTGCACCACCCTCATCGCTCCCGGAAGCGGAAGTAAAACGCACCTGTATGGGGGGTATGGGCCGGATGAATCGCAGCAAACCCATTTGTGTGGATTTACAGGGGCTTCTGGGAATTGGAGTCCAAGAACATCTGGAGTGCCAAGGTTCGCCATCACTGGTATAGTCCAACAGAGTAACTTTTCCACATAATGCTTTTGAGCATAAGAAGAACTAGGTTGAATCAAACTGTGCAGTACAGGATGCTGTATCTTACAGTGGCCAAAGGGAAGCTTCTGAGAAACTCACAAGCAAAACCTAAGGATAGTAAGCTCTTCCTTTGATGTTCCCAAGCAACTGGCATGCACAGCCATGATGAACTCTGGGAGATGGACTCCCGCACGAATATGCTTTGTATTGCACTGTTGTTTTCTAAACAAAAGCCATTTATGGTTTTCTCCTGGGTAGATAGACAACCTAGTTAGAGTTGTCAAATCAGAAATTTTCTATTGCCAGAGGTTTTGGGACCAAACCTTAAGATCCAGTGGCTGAAATACTGCTGCTTTTTTTGCACATGCAGAGGGCAAATAGTGCAACATTTGTTCACTTAATTCCAGCCTGTAATTAAAGAGTCACTGTTGGAACTCTCAAGAGTGCACACATCCAGTGGTTTGGCATTTGGCTGAGAATCGCAGTGAGGACCTGTTAATTGCTGGCTAGAAGTAAGTGAATATAATGCTGTTTGCATTGTTTCCATTTTAAAAATGGATTTCAGCCAGTATATCTATTTTCTGATGTCCCAGAGAGTGGGCCATTGCATAACAAAAGCCAAATAAAATAGGTATGTGTCTAAGATATTTGGGTACTGCAGTGGCTCAAGTCGCTAAGACGCTGACTGGGAAGCGGAAGGTCAGCAGTTCGATTCCCGAGTACTGCAGGACGGGAATGAGCTCCCGTCTTCATCCCAGCTCCTGCCAACCTAGCAGTTCGAAAGCAAGAAATTGCAAGTAGATAAATAGGGACCACTTTGGTGGGAAGGTAACAGCGTTCCGTGCGCTCCGGTGTCTAGTCATGCCTGCCACATGACCACGGAAATGTCTGCAGAAGCAGACAGCGCTGGCTCTTCGGCTTAGAAACAGAGATGAGCACTGCACCCTAGAGTCGGATACGACTGGCTTTCGAGCAAGGGAAACCTTTACCTTTACCTAAGATATTTCCTGGAGATCCTAGCAAGCAGAGCAATTTTCAGAAACTTCAGCTAGTACTGTGAGACATGGTAAACTAAATAATTGCTCTAGAACAGAGGTTGCTAACCTTTTTCAGTGGGGGCCCAGGTCACGCTCCCTCAGACAGTTGAGTGGGCCGGACTAGTAGTCCCCCTGCCATCTACAGCTGTTGTAAATGTGTTTATGGCAGCCATAAATGAGTCCACAGCCGATTCCGGCAGCGGCGGCTGGAGAGAGAGCCGGGCTGGATTATTTGGTGCCATGGGCCATATCCAGCCTGCGGGCCATAGGTTTCCTACTCCTACTCTAGAACTAATCAATTCATCCTTTGATGCTGGGTTTGGGATTTTGTGTAATTTTTTTTTTTAAAGAGAGAAGACAAGACCATTGAGATTAATGTCTTTCTAGCTTCCTGATCATTATCTTACTGTGTGAGAAAGGACATGAGTATTTGAGAGAAGAAAGAGAAACATCAACAGCTCCCCAGTAAAATGATACAATTAAACATAATACTTTGCCAGTAGTGGGGGAAAGTACTGATGGATGCAGAGAGAAGCATTCTAAGTTTGTTTGTGAATGTCATGTATACCAATTTACTGTATGTATGTTTTCTTTTGGGGGGGCAGAAGAAATTCAGGAACTGCTTGCTATTTGTCAGTGTTAGTAAGAGGCTGGTTGGTTGGTTGGTTGGTTTAAAAAGCTAAAAAGAAAAGATTCGCCGCGTCTCTCCTGGGCTCATTCCACCGGCCCAGGATGGGAGACGAGCGACAGCTGAGGCCGCCGGCAGTCCGTTCCCTCCTGGCCCCACCCGCCAGGAGGGCTTCAAAAGAGCACCAGACCTGCCGTTCCTGAGGGTCTTCGCCGCGTCTCTCCTGGGCTCATTCCACCGGCCCAGGATGGGAGACGAGCGACAGCTGAGGCCGCCGGCAGTCCGTTCCCTCCTGGCCCCACCCGCCAGGAGGGCTTCAAAAGAGCACCAGACCTGCCGTTCCGGAGGGTCTTCGCCGCGTCTCTCCTGGGCTCATTCCACCGGCCCAGGATGGGAGCCACGCTTCATCTTCGGCTCCCTTCCCTGGCCCGCCCGGTCAGGGAAGGTGGGAGCCCAGCTGGAACAGTTTGCCGGGCGCGGGGCTATGAATAGCCGCCGCCACCGAGCCCCGAGAGCCACGCTTCATCTTTGGCTCCCTTCCCTGGCCCGCCCAGCTGGAACAGTTTTTCCCAGTAGTGGGGACTTTAGGGCTTCGGTGAGAATGTTTCGAAGCCAGGGGTTTTTCATGGACGGGAGGGAACTGAGGGTTTGGGCTATGGTTCTGGGGATTCAGTACTGTATTTAATGATATTTTGTATAATTTATATTTGTATTTGCTTTGCACTTTGCATTGGTGTAACTGTTTAATGAACTGTATTGAATATATTGTAATGTATTGTGATATATTGTATTTTTTGTGGGATTGTTATGCTGTATTACTGTGTTGTATTCCTATCTTGTAAACCGCACTGAGTGGGTCCTTGGGCTGAGAATTGCGGTATATAAATTTAAAAAATAAATAAAATAAATAAATAAATAAATTCAAGATCTTTCCCCTGTAATAGGTTGACAAAAGGAAACCATGCTTATAATATAGTTGGAGGGGAAAGCAGGGATGTCAAGGATGGAAAATGTTCTCAAAATAAAAAAGGAGGGAAAGAATACAAACAAAATATACCATTTGAAAATACAGTGGTACCGCTTAAATTACATAATGTGTTCCACGGGATTGCTCTTTAAGCGAGTTTGCTCTTTAAGTGAAACACCATTGTAAGTGACCAATTGTGACTTCTGGCGGTGGGGACTACGAACCACGATTTAGTTGTTAAGTGAGTTTTTGGTTGGTTTTAGTTGTTAAGCGAGGCGACCATTCAGAGAAAATTCTGCTTTTTAAGCTAGTTAGTCTCTAAGTGAGGCGCTCTTTATGCAAGGTTTTACTGTACATGTCTATGATCCTGTATGGATATTTTATCATGTTTTTAACAAAGAACATGACAATACAGATGGGCATAGCCTTAATTATATGGATGGAGTTGAGATGCAAGCTTTTGTAAAAAAATAATAATAATGTGAACAGCTGCTGCTGTGCCTCAGTGTCATCATAAAGGCTCCAGGGGTTGGCAAAGAGTCTTTAACTCTTATGCCTTCATCTCCACCATAGATCCATCAGCAATAGTTTAAGTGCAATTTAATTAGATTCATGCAATTAATGTCATGTATGCCTTTGGTTCACGGCATCACTAGCAAGGGGAGATAACAACATATGACCAGCTGCTTCTATTACTACAGGGCAGGGTAGTTTGTCTACAGCAGGGGTCGCCAACCTTTTTCAGTCAGGGGCCGGGTCACGCTCCCTCAGGCAGTTGAGGGGGCTGGATTGGTGGTCCCCCCTGCCATTTAAGACTGCCCTAAATGTGTTTGCTATAGCCATGGATTCATTTACAGCTGTCGTATGCATTTACGACAGCTGTAAACAAGTCTGTGGCCAATTCCAGCAGTGGCGGCTGGAGCGAGGGCGTGGGCCAGATTATCTAGTGCCATGAGCTGGATCTGGCCCACGGGCCATAGATTGCCTACCCCTGGTCTACAGGCTGCTGATGCATACAAGATATAACTACGTCTTCTTCCCCTTCTCCCACTGGAAGAATTCTCTTTGGATGAAATGTCAGAGCTTTTTGGGCAGGGCAACCCAGGGGGTGCTGGCATGAGGGACTTGTGAACAACTCAGGACACCTTGAGTGCTTGTTCATGGAGGAGAGGTTACAAAATCTTCTTCCCCATGAGGGTGGTCCAGAGTTTCAGAGGAGGAGGCAGAACTACTTCCTGGCTCCAAAATGTTCACATATTTAAAAAACATAGTCTAGGACACCTGAGCACTTGAAGGAGTGAAGTAGGGTGAACAAGATTCTTCTCATGAAGAGGGTTTTTGTCAGAATGGCTGCAATAATCGATAGCCCTGGGCTGTGCCAGCCTGAGGCAAGTTTTAGGATGGAGCGAGATCCAACTATGGCACACCCTTGGTCACTCCTAATATATGGGGTTAAATTAAGTTACTTGGTGAAACTTTTTTCCCTTTACCACTGCGGTGCCCCCTGGGAGTGGGCACCAGCAGCGACTGCTCTGTTCGCCTTATGGTAGGGCTGGCCCTGGCCCTGGGTGGAGCTCTGAGAGCTTAGGTTCATATGCCTTTCTCGGCTAACAAGCATAAACGTTCTCTCTTAAACACAGATAACATTTCCCTCTTAAAGATGCACTGATTCTAGATATGAAATTGTCATGCCTAATGAGATCTTGATCCAGCAGGTTCTTCTCCTATTCCTCACAGAGAGGAGAAGATAGAGATAACTAAAACTAACAAATTTTGTGATATCAAACTCACAATATATATATATAAACCTGATTTACATTATTTTTATCTTCTCTTTTAAAAATGCACAGGGTTCTGATTCATCACATGACTAACAAACTTAAATAAGGCTTATTTTGCACATCAAGTTGTGTGTATTTTCCCATCAGCCTAGCATTTTAACATCACATCAAAAGCCAAAAGGGCAGGAAATAAACAAACTTAACAAATGGAAGCAATTTGTCATATAAATATCAAAGAAGAGGATGGTCCACCTCCAGTGAAGCCACAGACAAATTACAAGCCTTGTTAAATTTAGATCTTAATGTATCTGAAGCCATTCTTTTTTGCTTTTAACTACTGTTGATGAGTTATTATCCATCATTGAAAGAAAAGAAAATAGTCCCTTACTCCTATTTTAAGGGGAAAACCATATACAGTATATATGAATTGTGTCAGAAGCACATAAAGGTGCTTTCTGGGTTGAGAGGATTTTTGCTGGAGGAACTTGGCTCAGGAAACACCCAAATGAGGCTCCTTTCATGTCCCCAAGATCTTTTCTCACTGAAGTGGTCCCTATTTATCTACAGTAAACCTCGACTTACATATATACCTTGAGGTACTTAAAATTCAACTTACACAATGATTTCTGCACTAAAACCATGTCCCAATTTACATAAATGTCCTGATTTACATAACACAATTTCCTAAGGGTTTGCTTTGAGTTACGTAAAAAAAAATCATTTTTCCTATGGGGTTGCTTCGATTTACATAAATATTATTTTTCCTATGGGTTTGCTTTGAGTTAAGTAAAAAATTCATTTTTTCCTGTGGATTTGCTTTGAGTCAAGTAAAAAACTGATTTACACAAAAGGCTACGGAACAGACTTTTTACGTAAGTTGGGGTTTTACTGTACAGTAGAACCTCGGATAAAGTCCAAACTGTTCCACAAGTTTGGACTTTATCCGATTTTGGACTTTATCCGAATCAAATGGGCAATGCATCGGATAATGTACAAAAAAAGACTTTATCCGAGGTTCCTATACCAAATACCTTGGATAATCTATTTTTTAGCAGTTTTGGACTTTATGCGATGCATCACGTGTGCATGAAAACCGCAACTTTATCCAAATCGGACTTTATCCGATGTACCACTGTATGCAATTTCTTGCTTTTACACTGCTAGGTTGGCAGGAGCTGGGACAGAGACAGGCACTCATTCCGCTATGCAGTACTCCGGTCTCGAACTGTTGACGTGCCAACCTTCCAGATAACAAGGTGAGCTTCTTAACCACTGAGCCACAGCAGTCCCTTAAAATTGTGATGGCAAATTGGGAGGTGGAGGCTATAGAAACTCCTGGAGCCTAACAGCTGTATTTTATGAGCAGATGACTTTGGGTTATAGATAGTGAGCATTTGGAGATCTGACTTTGGCTTGATAACAGCTCATGAGTACCCAGCATGTTGGGGGCAAAATGCTAATTAACTTGTGCACTAAGCCCTGCGGATCAGTATATAAGAGTAATAGCTATTGCTGTGAGTGTGGCAGTGGCCATGCCCCCTGAAACTGTGGGGTAAGGCATCACCCACCACCCACCACCCCATCCTGGTCCATGATATGCTCATTTGAGATACCTTTTGGGGAGCTTTCCAGTACAGAGATACATGTGCATCGTGATGTTCAAACAGTACTCCTATGCATGGAGAAGTCGTTCATCCTGTCAATGGAGATGTTCAACTACACATGAAAGACTGGGATATTGTAGTGAAAATTCTGCACATTCACTAAAGTCTCAGAATCCAGAATTGCACATATCTAGGACACATGTACAAATTTGCCCTTCTCTAACTATTTTCAGTTTGGAGTTCAAAACTGTAGCATGTGAGAAAACTCTTGCAAAATTTCTTTCCCCCATGTCCCACCATGAAATGGTAATTCTGATCTCCAGCTGGGAATGAGTCACTTCACAACATCAGATGAATTAAACAAACCAGTACATCCCAAGAGTGATTCTGAGACAGTGGGTTCACAGTCCTTTGCATACAGTGTGACCCTCCCCTCCAAGATGTGAATTGGAGACACTGTGGCCTACTAGTTCATTCCCTACAACTTTTTAAATGTTTGCATGGTAAAAATTCTGTTGAGAGGCAAGTACTGAACAGTTTGATAAACTACAGTTTAATTGTTGGGCATCCTTAAAAGTATGTGTACAAAAATGGAAGATGAGGAGAATGTTTGGGAAAGTTTCTCCCCCAACCCCATAGGTATTATAGAATCACATCTTCAGTATGGCCAAAGGCAAATGTTGTTTGGGAGATTTTGATAGCTTTTCCAAACTTTGATAAAGAATCTCAGATAGCTGCTCTTCATCTGATTGGTCTGATTGTCCCTATCACCCATAAGTGATTGTCTTGGGTCTCCTCTATATCCTCTTTACTGCCTCTGAAAGAGTTGTTTTCCATGGTAACCTCCAAAGATAGTGTAATCTGAAGATTAGGTTAGATAGATAGATAGATAAATCTTTATTGTCATTGTCCTGCACTGTGAACTGTGGATCCTTTCCTTCAAAGGTAGTGGCCCTATCTTATTGATAAAGATGTATAGACAAATATATATTCCTTGCTGAGCTTGTTGCTACTGCTGCTGTTTTTTTAATCAGTAATTCAGGGATCTCCATGTTGCACAAAAACTCTTTCCTTCTAAGGTCATAGATTTGTTGGAAAGTTCGGCACAAGACCCATGAAGTGAATGGCAGTGACAGAAGAAACTACTTGGTAGCTGGAATGAGGACTTGTTTTCTACACCAGTGGGAAACTGTTGGGACTTATTTATTATACACTTCTCTATATGACTGTGTAGTTAAACATTTCTAAAGCATTGTAGAAATAACAAAACAAAGCCACACTTCCGAATGAGAACTATGTAACACAAGGTAGCATTGCAAGGGCACTTTTGGGCCAAGAAACATACATCTGTGCTGAGCTGCATAAAGTGGCCTTCAAACCTTGGAGTGCTGTATAGAATCACGTTTCAGGAAACCACTCAGTACAGGCACATAAGTGCTTCACACTGGAGTTGTTGAATTTACTGGGAGAATGGATGTGATTCTTCATTCTCTACAGTAGTTGTCCTCCTGTACTTTGTTAAGAGAAAGTTGTCAATCTCTCTTCACTGCTACCCAGTCCTTTTCCTTGGTAACCTCTACGCCTCAGGAACAAGAGCAATAAAAGGCAATGCTAAGGCCAAGGGCAAGAGGACAGAGTCATTGAGTAAGGGGAAGGGACTGGGAAAGAATCACAAGGCTGCAAATGGAAAGCAGAGATTACTAGTTCTAGAGCAAGCATGACTGAGTGTTGCCCATGGGACACATCTGTTCCTCCCAATGCAGTCCCAGGATCTGCAACTACCCATCAGTAGCAGACAGCATCCATTGGGGAATGAACTACACAGGAGCCCATGGTGAGTAAATGGTGCGCATGCACACCAGCATTACTCAACTGTTGCCTTATTCCCCCCACCCACCCCAAAAGTAAAAAGGTTAAAATGTGCCTACAGTAGAACTCCGGATAACGTCAGTACCTGATAACATCAAATCCACCTAACGACATGTTCATTATGCACCATGTGATGCTCTGGATAACGACACAAAAAGGCTAAAAACCATCATTATGCAGAGCATCTTCCATAGGGAGTTGCATATCCAGAATCATTAAAAGTGAATAGTAAAAAAACACATTCAAGGTAGAACTGTTAACTATACAAATTTTCAAACTCCCTCAATCAAATTCTACAGGGAAAGAAAGAGGGTTGTAAAAAATTGCAAAAATGAATAAATGTTCTGGGCAGTATTCTATTAAGAGGAGGTGCTTTAAGTGTCTATTCCAGGGGTTCTCAATGTTTTCATGCCACAGGCCGGACCATGCCCCCTCAGACAGCTGAGCGGGCCGGACAAGTGGGTTCCCCCTACCATAAACTGTGGCGGGCGCATTTGCGCATGCACATTATGGCTGTCGTAAACACATCTGCTTCCACTTTTGGGGTCATCGTCAGGGGCTGGATGATTTGCCACCGTGGGTCGGGTCCTGGCAACGGGTTGTAGGTTGCAAGCCCCTGGTCTATTCTATGTGAGGTGTACTTGGTTTAAGCAGGCAGTAGAATCATGTAAAAGATAAGATTGGAGGAGATCTCCCCCTTGTGTTAAAAACAAGAATCTCTGGAACACAAAGATGGGTCCATAAGAAAAAATCAGCTTCACAGAGAACAGATGTATCAATTGCTATTAAGTATACAAGCCCGTTCTTCTTCAGAGACAATTTACCTCAAAAGGAAAAATCCTGAGGTTCAAGAATAGGGTATGGCCCTGTTGTTCATGGCCAGTATGAACTGGCTAGTTAATGCTGATAGGAAATTGTGTAAGTACAGCAAGGTAGGATTTGGGAAAGCTCTTTAAAAAACAACAACAACCCTACAGTTTCCCAAACACTGCACTAGAGCTAGGCAACTTGAGTCCTTACAGATGATGTCCCAATACAAATGCTATCAGATCTTGCCAGCAAAACCAATTATGAGAGCTAATGGGAATTCCTAACCAACATATGGAGTTGCCAATGCTGGAACCACAGCCTTCCAGGAAGGTTGCTCTCCAGTCTCTACTGAAATGCTCCCAATGACCGAGAATGATTTTTGGTTATTTCTAGACCCATCATTCTAGTCACTATCCTTTGGAAGTGTTCTAGTCAGTCTATTAACTGGGTCTAACAATCTGGCGTGGCCCATCATCAGGGTCACTTTTGCAAAACAAGCCTAAAATAGCCAGCTCATAGGTGATGTCCTTTCTGCCCTCATCTTCTAACATTTCTACCTTATTCTCTCCCTTCAACAAAGGCTGACAGGGAACTAAATCGGAGGGAAAATCTGTTTATAGACATCTCTGCAAGACACTTTGCGAGGTGATGTGGTTTAGATGCATTCATTCAGCATATCATACTCTGCTTTTTGGTGTATGTAATATCCTAGGCCTGAGTTTCCTGCTCTAACCTACGAGCAAATATAGTGGTGGTGTAAATGAGGTGATTTGTCAGCACACTAGTCTTATGCTACATTGTACAGTACCTCTATTTAAGTGACTTCATCTTGCAGCTTCTGAGTCAGTGTTGCCCAAGGAACAATTTTTGTGTCATAGTTTTGTGTTCTTAGTAATGTATGGTTGTGAGAGCTGGACTATAAGGAAGGCTGAGCACAGAAGAATAGATGCCTTTGAAATGTGGTGCTGGAGGAGAATTTTGAGAGTCCCCTGGACAGTAATGAGATGAAACAAGTCATTCCTGAAGGAAATCAACCCTGACTGCTCTTTGGAAGGACAAATATTGAAGATGGAGCTAAAGTACTTTGGACATCAAATGAGAAGAGAGGACTTGCTCAAGATGGCCTTGATGCTGGGAAAGATCAAAGGCAAAAGGAGAAGGGGGCAGCAGAGGATGAGATGGCTAGATGGCATTGTTGACACAGTGGGCATAGAGCTGAGTGGGCTGTGGAGGATAGGGGTGCTTGATGTACAGTGGTCCATGGGGTCACAAAGGGTTGGACCCGATTATGTGACTGAACAACAAAAAATGTGTGTTCTTTATTTAACAAAGTTATGTTACTGTAGTTTTAAAACAAGCCATTAACCTGGGAGTGAAATAGCTGGATAGCTCAGTAAGCTGGTGTACATGGCTATGAAGCCAAAGGTTGGGAGTGCCATTGCTCCATTCTATCTCCGTAGCCTTGGGCAACCTGCACAGTCCCAGAGTGCTCCTAGAAAAAGGATTAGGTTTAGCGATAAATCACTTCTGAGTACCTAAAAACCCTTGGCATGCATGGAATTGTCTTGATGATGCAGAACTAATGCCTTGCATTGGAACTGCTGGCCTGTGGATGCCTTCAATGTAGATCAGGGGATGAGCAAAGTGTGCCACCTTGGGCACTGTAAAGGATAATGACACTCTACATCAGGGGTGCCCAAACTTTTCAGGCTGCGGGCTGGTCATGTGGTTCAGCAGGCCAGTCACATGGTTCAGGGGGCCGGTTACATGGTTCCTCCCACCGGAAGGGTAAGTAAAATGCACCTTGCAATCTGTTTTGCAACAGAGTGAGATAGATTTTAGGCTGCCATTTTTCTGCTTAAACCAGGGATGTCCAAACTATAGCCTACAGGCTGGATCCAGCCCCTGACACCAATTCATCCAGCCCTGCCGTCCTCGTTGTTCTCGGAAGTGGAAGTAAAACATGCCTGTCCAGGCACGTTTTACATTCACTTCCGGGAGCGGCGAGGGCGGCAGAAGCCGGATGAATTGGTGTTGGGGGCTAGATCCAGCCCATAGGCCATAGTTTGGGCACCCCTACTGTAAATGATGATTAGAGTAACTGATCAAAATAGAAGCAGTAATTAGGAAAATACCACCAAATACACAGCTGGGCAACACTTTTACAAGAATGAAACAAAACATCACCAAATGGTAAGAAAGCTTTTGTGTTCTCCAGAGCTGTTCCCCAGAGTGCATATTAAACAAAACAAAATAGGCTATGATGGAGAGGAGAAAAGAGTTGTACAGTATATACTATTGCTATCCTGAAGCTTCTCACACATCACAATTTCCAGTTTTGCTAATACATAGACCACCAGGTCATTCTTCACTCAAGGGCTTGCGATTCCTCCCCCTCTCATTGTTTTTTGGGGTAGGTTAAAATGAACTATGGGGCATTTTGCAAGGAATCTCTTCCCCATTATAAAAATGATAAGAATGTTAGGGCATTTAGTTACTGCAGATTCCTGCATTGAGCAGGGGGTTGAACTCGATGGCCTAAAAGGTCCCTTCCAAGTCAGTTATTCTATGATTCTACTCTAAATTCTATCAGATTACTTATAAGATGTTCAGACTTCAGCATGTGTATGGGAGGATTTGAACACTTGAAACATGCTGTTTAAAGGCCAGCCATTGTGTGTGAAACACTGTACAACCGGCAGCCTGTGTTATATAAAAGTTTTAATGAGCTCTGCTTTGATCTCTCCTGTCTGAATACATGTATTAGGTAAATATTTATGGCAAACAGCCTTAACAATAAAATAACAGTCATGCGGATAAGCACTAGTAGTTTGTTCTAATTTGAAACATGCCAGCCTATCAGGTTAAATATGGATTTCAAGACAGTTAAAATGATACACGCTGAGCAATCTCAACTGAGTTCTAAACCTGTGGAGGTCTGTGTTGTTTCAGCAGCATTTTGGGGCCCATGCTGACCCCTCCTTCCTAGCTGTTAATTCTCACGAAAGTGACACTGGACTTTTTTGTCCCTCTGAAGTTCTTGCTTTAACCCAGAAGGTGCGTGTGCTGGCTTCTAGGGACAACACGCCAAGTAGCTAAAAACAATCTGGAATCAACTGGCTGACTTACTTCAGATCAAGTCTAAAATTATGTCAAAAAAGATGTTCTTTTTGTTTCAGTCGCCCATTAAGGAACCCGTCTTACTTGGTAACATTCTTCTAATTGTGAGAGGTGCTGAATTAATTCAACTTGTCAAAGTCATTGAATATATTATGCAGGAAGCTAGCCCTATCTTGCATCAAAATGTCTGAAGGCCCCAGAGGACGATGAGGTTTCCAAGCTGGTCTTTGAAACTTTGGGAAGGAAAGGAGGAGGGCAGACCTTGTAAATATTCATGTACCCTCACAAAGAGAGGCTTGTCCAGATGCTGAGTAGGAAAGCCTTTTGAAAAGCAGATTTAGCTAGAGTACAAACACTTCCAAACTATGGTCTTCTTCTAAAGTCATTAAAAAAGCCATTCTCTCCCTTAAAAAAAAAAACGATTTCTTCAACAGATGGAGCATCCCTTTTGTAGCTAGGGAGAATGGCTTGCAGTTGAAAACCATGAATCACAGGAGAGCCACAGGAAAAAAAAGTGATACAAATAATATGGTCCCAGTGGCACTGAAGTTAAAACACACATGCCAACAATGTGAACTATGCAGGATAGAGGAAAAGTGCAGTGGAACCTCATACAACAATCGCCCCGTATAGCAATGAAATCGCATAACAATTAGGTTTTGGGAGGAAATGGCATCTCGCATAACAATTTTCCCTATGGAAAAAATCATACAACAATGGGAAAAACCATTTAGCAAAATAATAATAATAATAATAGTTGTACGATGCATTCCATAGGGAAAATAATCGCTATATGATGCATGTATCGTACAATTGTTTCATACAACAATGAGCCCCATGAACGGATTAAAATCGTTGTATGAAGTACCACTGTACTTCTTAAAAACACATTGATGGAGCACACGCTTATCCCTCTCCAAAAGTGCTTTGCTTCAGCTACATTACGATCAATGTTTGTTATTGGAAATGGATTCTTGTAGTACTGTATGGCACATTTCTACAATGCATTGACATCCAGAATGGCCAGAATGCTACTATGGGAGATGAGGCCAAAAAGGGACTGACAGAAGGAAACACTGGATACCAGAAGACACAATGTTGTTATTGTGTTTTTTTGTGAGAAATGGACAGGAGAAACAGCAGTGGATGGTGCCACTTGAGGCAGGAACAACAATGTGGGTCTGAGAGAAAATGCTTTGGTAGTGGTAGCAGTAAATAAGAGAGTTGTAGGGTTGCACAAAAAAAGGGGGGGGGAACCACGGGTTCTGCACTAATAGGAATCAGTTGTTTTAGGTTTCAGATAAAATGACGCCCAAATGAGGCTCCTTTCATGTCCCCAAGATCCATCGTGCAGCACTTGGGTATCAAACTGCGACCTTCCAGTCTTCAAGCTCAGGGTCTTAACCACTAAGCCACCGCAGTGCTGCAAGGTTTCTGATATAAATAATTCTCAACCCACCCTGCAAATGTAAGGAGGCTGAACTACTGGAAACTGGTCACAGTTACAGGAGCAGTGAATCATCACCAGAGCTTAGTCCAAACTTTACGGAAACAATCAGAGGTGGATTGCAATTACAAGCTACTCAAATAATGAGCTCCTCAGGTGCCTTGTTCAGTGATGACAATGAAAGGTGTGTCTCTCTGCCAATGAGGTGGCAGACAAGCCTTTGGTTCAAGGTGGGGAAGATGTGAGTGAACCTCAGACATGCTACAGCAATGTCTTTTTGCAATCTAGCCAGGGCAGGGAGCAAAATAATAATAATAAATTAATAATTATTATCAGCTTGGGCAGCAGCAGTGCTACTACTTTTGTAGTTTGGAAATATATTTATGAAGAACTAGCATAGTTTGTCCGGCAGTGCCGGGCTGTTATAAATTGTGTTGGAAGGTTATTTTTTGTTAATGTTTGTAAAAAATTGCTTATCTGTAATTGTCAATTTTAAAATGTTTATTTATACAAATTTTATTTGGCTGGGCTGTTATAAACTGTGATCAGCTTTTTTGTGGATTAAAAAAAGAACAAAGTATGATATAATTTTTTCAAATTGTTTTATTTAACCGAATAATGTTTTAGTTTGTGGTTTTTTTTAATAGTTGTACTGTAGGTAATAATTTTAAAAATGTAAAAGTACATGTTTTTTACATTCAATGTTTTTAAACTGTTTAGATGTTTTGGGTTTTTATTTGAGTTAAAACTCAACACAGGATTTTAGAAATGTTTTTATTTTATTTTATTGACATATGTTTGTGATTTGTGTAAAATTGTGATTTTGTTATGTTTTTGACTTGTTTTTACTCTTGTGGCCTTTTGTGTAAAATTGTGATTTTGTGTTATGTTTTTGACTTGTTTTTACTTTTGTGGCCTTTGGTTTGGGGCTGTTGTGCCTTTTTGAATTGTTTTTACTATTGTGGCCTGCAGGTGGGGCTGCTAGTGGATCTCGTTTACTTTGACTGTTTTTTCTCTCCTGGCCTCTGGGTGGTGCTTCTTCCGGTAGGTCATCTCTTTGTGTCTTCATTTGTGTTCCGGTCGTCGTGGAGGGAGGACATGCTGGTGAGTTGGCTGGTTTCCTTTATTTTGGGGGTTTGGTTTATTTTGCTTTTGTGGTTGTTGTCTGGGAGGTTTTTCTGTATGGTTGTTGTTGTATTGTTTTATTTTTAGGTTTAATTGGTTTGGTTTTTTGTGTTTTTGTTTACTTTTCTTTGTGTAATTTGTGCTTTTTTCGTTTTGTACTTAGTTGTTTTGTAAGGGGTTTTGTGTGCTTTTTGTTTTAAGTAATGGTTGTTTTTAATTATGGTTTTATTTTTGTTAGGTGGTTAGGTGTGTGTGTGTATGTATGTGTCTGAGTGTGTGAGGGAGAGAGAGGAGGCTGCTGCCGGGTGAGTACCTCCGGTAGGCGAAGGCAGCGGCCGGAGCGCCATTCCCTGCCTTTGCTTTGCAGAGGAATTGTTTCGCTTTCAAGGGGGGGAAGGCACTGATGCCTTCGCCCTCCCTTGAAAGCGAAATTTACTCGTAAAGTAAAGGCAGCGGCCGGAGCGCCGTTTGCTGCCTTTGCTTTGCGGAGGAATTGTTTCACTTTCAAGGGGGGAAGGCACTGATACCTTTGCCCTCCCTTGAAAGCGAAACACTTACTCGGAAAGTAAAGGCAGCAGCCAGAGCACCGTTCGCTGCCTTTGCTTTGCAGAGGAATTGTTTCACTTTCAAGGGGGGAAGGCACTGATGCCTTCGCCCTCCCTTGAAAGCGAAACACTTACTCGGAAAGTAAAGGCAGCGGCCGGAGCGCCGTTCGCTGCCTTTGCTTTGCGGAGGAATTGTTTTGCTTTCAGGGGGGGCAGGCGAAGACATCAGTACCTTCCCCCCCTTGAACCCCTCCTGTTTTTGTGGGTTTTTTCCCACCCCAGCTCAACTTTTGTTGAGGCTGGTGGTGGTCTCGCCTTGTCTTTGGTGGGGTAGTGTGGAGGAGAGGGAGTCCCTCTCCTCCCCGTTGCTCCATGAAAGAAGGCCGGCGGGTGTTTGCGTGGCTGTGAGGTGCTGCGTCCGCCTTTGGCGGATTTCCGTTCCCATTTTTTATTTTTATTTTTCGCACGCCGGCTTTCTCAGCGTTCTGCATGCTCATGGCACGCAGGACACTGGGGCTTGTAGTTTTGTTTATGTGGTTTCCGTTTCTGCGGCTTTTTTTCCTGCGGCTCAATTTTGATTGGCTGCGGCGCGTTTCCCAACGTTCTTTTTGCTTGCGCCTCTCAGCCTGATTGGCTGTGGCGCGGCGTAAGGAACATTGGGTAGTGAAGTCCTTTTTATTTGTTTGCATTCATGGGTCTCCTGCCGCACTGGCACATTTCTCAACCCGACAGTTACTTGCGAACCCGGTTTGGACAAGTGCACGAATGCTCGGTATGGGCTAGTAGGGCCGGGAGCAGGATCCTTTGTCACATTCCAATGGTTAACGCTCAGATTTATAGGTACAGATATCAGGCATTATCTCTCATATTAAAGGAAGTTTGCCCCCAGCCTCATTCCCAGCAGATCTCTTTTGTGCAAAGCAGCATTGTGATTGGTGGGAACTCCCCTTCAGGTACAAAGGCATTTGATGTGGGGAAGGCTAAGACTGAAGGGACTGAGGTGGGCCCTATTTTGGAAGCATGTGACACTGAAATCACCTGCAAGCTCTGTATAAAGATGCTCAAATGTAGGCAGGACTTGGACCACCTCTCCAACAGTAGCATGATCTGAAAACTCAGCACAGGGCATTGCTGCTGGCAAATGAAGTGGATACTCTGAGCACAAGTGGGTGCTTTACTGTAAAGACAAAGGTTGTGGCACCAGCACAGAGAAGCAGGAAGGTAGATGGGCAAATACGAAGACCGTGATGGCGAACCTTGGCACTGCAGATGTTCTTGGACTTCAATTCCCAGAAGCCCAAGCACCCTGTGAATCCACACGAATAGGTTTACTGTGATTCATCTGGCCTGCGCTGCCCTCGTCACTCACGGAAGTGGAAGTAAAACGCGCCCGTACAGTTAAGACTCTTCTGGGTTAACCCTTCCTCCGTATGGGAGTGACGAGGGCAGTGCGGGCCGGATGAATCGCAGTAAACTCATTCGTCTCCCTCTGGAGATTTGGCAAAGATGGCAGTGGGACTGATGTCTTGCAATTATGCTCGGTAAGAGAGTATTCTCTCAGGCAGGGGATGCTGTCAGCCCAAATTGATCACACCTGGAACCTGGATACAAATGTATAAAGTTGCCTTTAAGTAGGAGAGAATGGCACCCAGTATACCATCCCCCCTCCATCTGTCTCTTTAATTTTTTCAACTGCTACTCCATGGTTGTGCTCATTCGTTCAGCTGTGCCATGCCTCATGCTATTGGCACAATTCCTGCCCACCACAGGATATCTGCTGCTTTAATACGCCTGCCCATGGTGGCCAGGAATTTACCCACCCTGTTTCCCCAATGCTGCTGGCGTTTCCCTCTGGTGTTCCTAGAGTTCATTCAGTATGATCATTACAGATCTTTCCTAATAAGTAGGCGCTGCAGGCTGTCACTGCTTGGAAAAGTTACTTTCAGACTGCAACTCCCAAAATTTCTTAACTAGCCGGGCCAATTTACTTTTTTTAAAAAGAAGCAGTTCCATGTTGGTAGGCAGTGCTTACCCTTGTTGTTCTTCTAAGTTACACATGGCCAAATGTGACTGAACATTTGCAAATACTTACAAATAATACAGCACTTTAAGCTCCAAATGTTATTATTAGACTTGTGAAACGGGCAGATTAAAACCTTTGCTACTGCTGTGGTCAGCCACACAAACTATTTGTCAGATGGAGAATTTTTTAACAGCATAACTTCGAAGTCACAATTCTGCACCCAATTTAAGAGAAAGTCACATGTAACATGGTATGAATATAATTAGAAATCAGACCCTAGGGGAAAAAACAGCATAAACTGTAAGCGAGGCAATTATAATTTCAGTCTTGTTCTTCACCAAAATATTACTTTTCTATTCCTTTCCTTAAAGAATTTTCTTTAAAATACAACAGGATACACTGAAGATCATTGCTGTAAACATTTCTTTAGGAATTTGCCAAGGGAGAAATACAAAAAGGCTTAAAAGAACTGCATTGGTTCATTAGATGAAAAACTAATATTGAACAATTCTATTACTAATGGTAATTAAAGTTGACTTGCTATTTGGGAATATTTTAGTAGATGGCTCTATCCAACTTCAGACAATCAGAAAATAGCCAATGCAGTGCCCCTTGCCAAGTGAGTATTGTGCAATGCTGGTGAGTGTGTGTGTGTGTGCACACTGATTTCTGACTTTCAAATGCTACTGGCCATGAAAATCTTAGGAGGCAGACTATATGTACACAGACATGGACATTGAGGATGACTGTAATGCTGGAATAACAATAAAGAGTGAAAGGGGAAAGTTGGTATCTTGACTACTGGCCCATGGGGAATTGCAACAGACCAAGCTGAGTATGCTTGAGTTCATTCTTTCACAGGCTGCTGTCCTCCAAATATGGTACACTACAATTGATGTTGGACTCTTAGCACATCTGAAGGAAACCAGGTTGTGGCAGGCTGTTCTAGTATGTTTTCCTCTATAAAAATGAAGTCACATTTATATTTAAAGGCATGGTTTATGGATGGTGGCAGGGGAAAGACCATATGAAAAAAACAGACCTATGCAGCTAAGCTTTTCTTTTTTATTTCTTTTTCATTTATTGTTATACAGGTCCAAAGCTGTGATCACCATGCAGGTACAGCATAAGGGAATGATCTAGCTGAAAAGTTCTGACTTCAAGAAGATCATGAACTATAACGAGTCAAGTGACTGGCCCTTTACTTTTGAGAGTACAAAACATAAATAGCAGACAGACAAAAATGACCTTTTCACATATCGGGTATGACTGCATCTCTTTTCCTCTCTCTCTTTTTCACTCTCCCCTTTCTTTTACCTTTGTAAACAAAGTTCTTAGTTAACCAATTTCTCATGTATGAACGTGAAAAGTAGAGTCTTTCTTTGGGAAGTTAGAAAGGTCATTTCTTTATATAGGAATATGCAAACTCTCATGTGCATTCAAAAATTAAGTCATCTCATTTTAATCTCACCACTTCTCAGCATCTGAGGAATTATTAAGGATGAAGGATGAGTCTGACCAAATATTGACCCTGGTATTCAGTTCTTCTGAAACTCTGGTGGCTGTGGGGGTCTATCAATCCAAAAATGCTTAGGTTATTGATGGGCTTTAAAGCTCATCGATAACATGAGCATTCCTATGCCACAAATTAAGTGCTTAAGCAGTCTTGAACTGATAGATCACAAAACACGATGTTACTCTGGCATTGCACCTGTCAGTGCAAAAGTCTATAAACTGAGAGGGCGCCTGTCACAATTTGCTGACTACACAATGACTGCACATGTGGCATTACATCAAATGGAGCTTCCAAAGAGCACATCTGTCTAATCTTCATAAGAGATGAAAAGGGAACAGTTTTTCCACTGAAGTTTTCCCTTCTCTCTTGCAACCTTCCTTCAATCACTTTTATTAGGAAATATGAGTGGATTTTAGTTCTAAGTTATAATCCAATGTTATCTTCTGGTCCTGCAGAAGTGCCTTTCTCTATACTGGATGTCAAAACTGTTCACTCAAGCAGATCATCCGCAAAAACACAGGAAAAGAAGGTCTTTTTAAAAAAACAACTCATAGAGTTTATTGCTTTCAATTTATAAAATTAAGCCTGCTCCAGACAGGTTATACTGGTGGGGTATGTTCCCAATCCCTGGTTTTTATCAAAAAAAGTGCACTGACACAATGCCTCCTCAAGCTGTCATGCCAGGTTCCTTCCTTCTAAT
Organism: Bradypodion pumilum; assembly: GCA_035047305.1. Lineage (NCBI taxonomy): Eukaryota > Metazoa > Chordata > Lepidosauria > Squamata > Chamaeleonidae > Bradypodion > Bradypodion pumilum. The sequence goes on from JAWDJD010000001.1 coordinate 100,700,337, forward strand.
ACTTCACAACCAAGATCCGATGTGGTGCCCATTAGAACACTGAAGTACTTCTCATTTAACTCTGCAGAGCCCAGCACACGGTAAGTTGCCTCAACATCCTTCATCACATTTCCTGTTGACAAAAGGAATAATTACTAGTCATCACTAGACATGTGTTTTTTTTAAAAAAGTGCTAATTCCCCAAAGACAGAGATGTCAACATTTAAAAGCAAATACAGAGTACATCTAGATTCAGATTTAACTGTTCAGCATACTGTTAATAACTTAGAACCATGATGGCAAACCTTGGCACTCCAGATGTTCTTAGATTTTAATTCCCACGAATGGCCCTTTAGGGCGCATTTTACTTCCGCTTCCAGGAGCGACGAGGGTGGCGTGGGCTGGATGAATCGCAGTAAGCCCATTCGTGTGGATTCACGGGGGCTTCTGGGAATTGACGTCCAAGAACATCTGGAGTGGCAAGGTTCGCCATCATGGGCTTAGAACGTTTAATGACTGTATTTGTTTCCTAATATCTGTTCAGGCTAAACTGAAAAATTATTGCTGCTGTTTCTGTGCACTAATGAAGTGCCAACTGTTATTTAATAATAGATTTTCAGTAACTGGTCAAGATTGTTAGATTTTCCATGCCCCCCCCCCCAGGCACATTTTCACATTTCTAAGATGTTGGCTTATATTTCCCCAAACAATGTGTTTCTTACACATCAGTGAACTATGTCTGTTAAGAACAGTAATGTGAGAAATTACTTCTTTTGTTCCCAAACCCCAGAATATATTTGGTATCACAGCTGGTGGTTATACTGGTTGGAGATTCTTGGAAGATATAAACTAGAAAAGTGACTCTTCAGCCTCTTGTTAAGTCTAGAATATTGTTATAAAGATGAATGAAATGTATTAATAAAACTTGAAAATTCACTTCTGTCTTGACTCACCTCCCTCTAGACCAGTGGTTCCCAACTTTTTGGCCATACCCCACCCAAGCATCTCTAAAATACTGATTCCCCCCTCCCCCTGATTACATATAATTCTTATTATTAAAAAAGTGAACTCCTATTCATGTCAAGGAAGCCTAAAGGACCATTAATTTGGTCTAAACAAGCTTCCAAAGAACATGCCATCCATGAATCTCAAATTGTCCTTAAAAATCAAATTGCCCCATGTTGGCCCATGTTGGGAACCACAGCTCCAGACATTGTAATCAATTCATTATAATGCATGTATATATTGATTTTAAATCAACAACATTGTTTTGACTCATCAGTAAAATGCAAACGAATAAAACCACATTTAACATCAAACTAAAGATAGCCTAGCTCCCAGGAGAGAGAGGGCTTCAAGTATATTTGCATACAACATAAAGAGGATATTTCCGTGGTCCTGCCTTAAACACAGAGTTTTTTGAAAATGAAATTGATGCACACAAGGCTAAGACAGTAGACAATTAACTGATAAAAGTGTAAAAAACAGTTCCATGAAAAATCGCCATATTCTAAAATGATGTCGCAGCAGATAATGGCAAAAGAGAGTTAAGATAGAATTATTAGAGTAAGGCTGCCCTCTAGGGCCTGGTGGTTCATTCTCCACCAGGGGGAGCACAACACTCCTCCTCTCTGGCTCTGTCTGGTATGAGGAACGTACCTCATGAATAAAGATATAATAACAATACACAGTTTTTAACAAAATACGGGCGATTATTTAAAAAATATGTGATGGCGGGAAGAGGGCTAAATTACGGGAGTTTCCTGGGGGATACAGGATACTTGACAGGTATGTATCATACCATGATATGAGTTCTTACTATAATCTGTATTGTTAAAAAGCCGGCAGATTAATGACCTCAACTGCAATGCTCTAAATAGTAGCCCAATGGTGTGGGATTTGCTGTTTTAATGCCACAACCATAGCATTTAAATCCAGTGTTTTCGTATGCTGCACAATGCTTCTAGATAATCTACATTAGGGGTTAGCAAACTTGGCTCTCCAGGTATTCATGGACTTTAATTCCCAGAAGTCAAACTTGATACACCTGCTGATCAGGGCTTCTGGGAATTGAAGTCCAAGAACATCTAGAGCAGGAGTTCTCAACCTTTTTAAGCTGGGGGCTGGGCGCGTTTTACTTCCGATTTCAGGAGTGACGAGGGCTGCGCAGGCCAGATGAATCACAGCAAACCCATTCATGTGGATTCATGGGGGCTTGGGCATCTGGGAATTGAAGTACAATAAAATCTGGAGCATCAAGGTTCGCCATCACAGGTATAAGGGGTTCTGGCATATTGAAGTTCACATTAGTTTTCAACCCCACACTTGCTTACACAAATGCATATACACTGTTTCAGGCATTAAAGCTCTTCTGGTCATAAAAGCAGGTTAATCCTTTTGATAATTACAAAGATGTATAAGCCATTTTAGGCAAGTCTAACAACAGGCATTCACAACCTATGGCCAGACCCGGTCCCCGAAGTCATTCCATCTGGCCCTCAAAGTGCACAACACTTCCAGGGTGGGGTGGGGGGAAGGAATAGTTGTTTTTGGGTCATTACCAGAGATGACCAATAGACGGTGCAAAGTGAGATTTCCCATAGGAAAGCATTGAAAACCAATTTAGTGTTCTACCCCCCCCAAAAACAACAACAACAACAACTAGAGTACAGGCAGGTGAGGTAGGAAGGCTCCTTTTCTTTACCTGTGTGGTGGTGGTGGTGGTGGTGGTGGTGGGGAGTATTTTTTAAATAAGGGAGTTATTTTTAAGGTGCATGCAACTTTCTGGTGAGTGGACTCTATTTTCGCAAAGCACCAGAAAGCTTTAATTAAAAAAATATGGAGGCACCAGTGTTGAATTCATTGTTTTGTTGCTTTGTTTTAGTGCCATTTTCTTTTGTTTACGTGTGTGGGGCAGGGGAAGGGGGAGAGTATTTGTTTGGTTGTTCTGTTTTTGATTTGTTTTTTTATTACAGTATCTGATATTGTGTGTACACCACCCAGAGTGGGAAATTTATAAATAAATAAATAATAAAAATTATATTTGAAAAAGTCCCCCCCCGAACAGTATGTGAGAGCATGACCCGGCCCCCGGCTTAAAAAGGTTGAGAACCACTGGTCTACAAGATTTCAGTTACAAAGTAAAACAGACCAAGGAGCATTTCACAGAAGTCTGGGGAAGAATAAATAGTGAGTGAATACCACCCCCCACAGAAAGTTTAAACTATCTGAAATCTAATCTGAAAAACATGTTTAAACAAACACCAATCTGAAGAAAATTAAGATCTATTTAAGAACCTATGCATTAAAATACTGATAAATACCGCTTACAGAACATTATAGTATTATAGTTAATTTCCTGTTCAGAAAAATTGCTCCATAATGACAACTTATGGTCTTGCCTAACTAAATAAATCTAGCTCTAGAATGCCTGTGTCAGCCCCTTGTATTTCTGCATATTTCTATTTGTATGCAACTGCTATTTTTAACAGAAGGCACAACTAGTAATATATCGTCTCTCTTCTTTCTAACAAGGTTATAAATCTACTATAGCTCTCCCATGTGGTATCACAGCTGGTGACAACTGGTCCACTTCAGCTCTCTGGTTCAATGTCAGAGCCTCAGTGTAGCGAATGTTCTGAATGGGATAAGCTTAATCTTTGATCCCCCACCTCCTTAGCAGCTTCAATAGGGACTTCTATGGAGTACGTATGCAAATAACAACAGAATAACAGCTTTGCCAGATCAAGCTGAAGGTCCATCTACTCCAATATTCAATTCACACAGATGTTCAGATGGCTTGTAGACACATGGCATATATCAACCTGAAATGGTGGTGGGAAGTGCCTTCTTTCCTTGATTTACAAAGCCTTGGTGAGACAAAGTCTTTGGGAATCACAAGTAAGACATTGCTTCAAAAGCATCTTTTGAATTCTTCAGCAGAGTACTGTTGGCAGACAGACTCTTGATAGTGGAAATAATACATACTTAGTGGAGAACAGAGTTGTCACATTCTTCGGCACAACACCCCAAAACTCTTTCTGCATTTTCAAAAGCATTACATTCGATTAGCTGTTTGGCATTAAGAAAAAGGGATAAACATAACTATCATATTGTTTGTGAACCTTGCTCTTAATTTAAATAAAGATCAGGTAAAGTAAATCACTCATGCGATATTACCTGACAGTTCTTATAATAGTACTGAGTTCAAATAAGGAAGGCATTGCACATTAAACTTTTCATGTAACTCAAAGTCATTTGGAGCTCTGCGTCGACTAGTAAGAGTAGTTAGTAGTTGCAAGATGACATTTAAAGAAAGTGGACAAAAGGTCTGAGTACTGCCAGAAAATGGGCAAATTAGGCTGACACTGTTGGTAAATACCGTCAAATTAGAACAGACTTACAGCAACACTAATAGCATTCTCAAGGTAAGTGAGGCATTACAATGTCCACACACACACACAATGAGTTTTCATGGCAGAGGTGCAAAATTGAACCCAGGTCCCATGAGTTCTAATCTGTCAGTCTGTCTACTACACCACACTAGATACCCTGCCCGTTACATTACTGAAACCATATTACCTACTAAGTATGCTCACTACTTTTAAAGATATAATTAAATAGATTTTAAAACACTATATTTCGAGACACACATTTCTAAACACATTTCCCCTAAAATATATATTTAAAACAATATGGATTACACTATTTATTTATTACTGATTGTAAATAGCACAGTGATTTGCAAACCTATCTGTTAAGCCAACCAACCATTGTGTGGCTCTGTATCTGAGATGTATAAATGGATACAATGAAAACTCACTTATGTCTGACGAAGTGGGCTTCATTGGAATACAAGAGTTAGTCTTTCAGGTGCCACAGTGGTTTTTGTCTTTATTTTGTTTATTCTCATATGCTTGCCCAGAATAACATGGCTATGTAACAGAATGAAGTATACCCCATTTTTTATTCTCATTCAATATGGCGATTTCAGATGAGGGAGAGAGAGAATGGTATGTTAAAAATGTGAGCCTCATGGTGTAGAAGAAATGAAACCTAATGTGTGATTGACATGTCTTGCTGTAAGTTCATTGGTCCAAAGGAGGACCCTGTGGGAGGAGATATAACCCAGAGACGCACGTGCACACACATGCAGACACAGAGACATTATCTGGAATGCTGTGCTTTTAAGCTTGCCAAAATGTAGATGCTCAGGAGAAAGGGAGGCTTATGAGGCTATCCCTGGAACATGCAACTTTCTTTATTTCTGCTTTGAAATGCTTTCTAAGCTATTGCTGGACTGTATCCTGAATTTTGCTATGCTTTCAATATATTTCTAAAAATACCTGAAGAGACTTGGGGTGATTACTTGGCACACATTACCTGAATCTACACTAGTTTAATGTGCACCCTTTGCTCACTACCTAGATTTCGGTTGGGAGTGACTGGGCACACTGATAGTAAAAGCTCTGAGCTGCTGGGTCCAATCTGGGCCAGGGAAGCAGGATCAGGCGCAATCCCATCGCCAGGAGGCCGGAGGACTACTGAGTCCTACCTGGGAGTAAGTGGATTGTTACAGGCTACTACTTAAAAAACTATTTATTTTATTTTAGCAGATAGATACCATGGAAACTGTCATGGCTGCATCCTATGGAACTCTGTGATTTTTAGTTTGGCAAGTTTAGAGCAGGAGTTCCCAACCTACGACCCATGGGCTGGCCCCGGCCCATGACACCAATCTATCTGGCCCATCGCACCTCCGCCGCACCCGGAAGTGGAAGCAGGCACATTTATGTCAGCCATAAAATGTGCCCGCGGCTGTCGTAAACTCAGAAATGGGTGCATTTATGACAACCGTAAATGTGCCTGCTTCCACTTCGAGGGGGCATGTTCTGGCCCACTCAGCTGTCCGGGGGCATGGTCAGGCTCATGGCATAAAAAGGTTGGCCATCCTGGTTTAGTCACTGCTCACACTACAACTGAAGCAGAGAATTCTAAATAGTTCTCCAAATTGCAGTTCTCAGAATTTACTCTGTTTCTTAGGCTACGCTTGACTTTTTCTGACCTATGCTGATTAACCTTGATTTAGGATTACTGGTGTCATTTCTTCATTCTCACATTCCCTTCTTGATGCTCTCTGGGAGAGATCAGAGGAGACATTTGTTTACAAAAGTAAGAGGGCAACCATGGCTCTGTACATCTCATCTGTAGTTAGCTAAAACTATAAATCTATATCTATAAAGCAAAGGTGTGTCCGTACGTATGCTGAATACGTTTCCACACCCCTGGAGCAAGTCCTTTGATACTTGGTACACACGTACCTATTGCAACCGGGGTCAGCACTGTGAAGGTCCCGAAGCTGAGGGTGGGGCCTGCACCCCACAAATCCAATCAAAAGAACTGCACACGCACAAAGCCAGAGAGGGGGGAAATGGCTGTGCACAGATCCGTTGTGCACACGCAAAGCAGCAGGGGGAAATGGCTACGTACAGATCCGTTGATCCCCACACATCCAACAAAGAGAGAGAGAGAGATCGTGCCCAGAGCGAGCCAGCGAGGAAGCATGGGAGTCGGAGAAAACCCACTGATTGCAATGTGTGTTGGATGGAGTCTGAGCCACGGGGACCAGAAACAAGAAAGGCCAGGGAGCCCAGGACTGGGCCGGTACGTCTGGCAGGCCCAGAGACGTGCTGCAAACACAACACCACTGTAAAATGCCCCCCCTTGGGTGCAGCTGCGAACTGAACATCACCACCGCAATGGGCCCACTGCGACCACCATCAGCAGGGAAAAACAAGTAGGCCACACAGGTGCCCCAGATCCCAGTGGCTGGGCCCACGCAGAAGCCCTGGATCCCAGTGACTGGGCCCACCAAAAACTACTCACCATCCAGGGCACCATCACGACACCATCCCACCATGCAGTGCAGCGCTGCTTCATGGGCAACAACGATAGTGAATGGCCAGGGCCGTGAGCAGTGGAGTACCAAAGGTAGGCCCCACATAAGCAATGGCTACCAGTAGCCGTACCCGCTGGAAGCTCCTCAATGTGCGTGGTGCCATCCCAAATACCATCCCGCCCTCCAGCACCGTGATGCTTCACGGCCAGCCCTGGCGATGGATGGCCAGAGCCACACCAGGCCTGCCAGAGCCTCAACCACGAGGGATGATGGAAATGGCCAGCCCAGGGCCATGGGATAATTGACGGGGGGAGGCACAGAGAAGGACGAAGAAGAGGCAGAGGTTCAGCCATTGAGGGTCCGACGGCGCTGGCAGGGCTACAGGCAGGACATGAAAAAAAGGTGGAGAGGGGGAAAATGCGGGGGGGGAACGGACATCCAAATCAAAACCCACCTCTGTGTGTGTGTATGAGAGAGAGAGAGAGTCTGTGAGTTTCTCTCTGTGTGACGCCTGCCAGTCACAGAACAATCACTGGGTGAAAGAGAGGGAGGGAGAGCGATACACCTCGGCCAGGTAGGCACAGGAATACGCAAGACACCGTGGACAGGGAACCCCGGGCAAAACCAGGCACTCAGCTAGTGCTTATTATAGTCAATCTCCAATATCCATGTAATATTATTATTTTCTTAAAGATTTCAATGTGATTTCTTTCCTATGAATGAAGTGTGTTCTGCTAACCATTCTGATGTTCCACAAGTTATCTTATATCAGGGATACTGAACCTGCAGCCCACGGGCTGGATCCAGCTTGCGGCACCAAATCATCTCGCCCATACCTTTGCTCCAGCCGCTGCTTCCATCGCCACCACCTCAATCCTTGTCCCTCCACTTGGCTTGTACCTAGTAGTGCTCCATAACAGGGTGGATGTTGTAAGGCTTACAACATCAGCCCTGATATGGAGCATCATTAGGGAGATGCCAAGCCAAGTGGAAGGGACGAGGATTGATGCATGGAGCCACCCATGTCTTTCCTTGGAACCGCTCTAGCTGAGCGTGGGTGAGAAGGACAACCTGGACCCTCCTTCACCCATGCCATGCAGCTCTCCTCCAGGCAGGCAAGCAGGGAAACGGTGTGGAGTGGTGGGTGACTCAGGGTGGTCACCAGCGGTGGTGTGTGGGGGATTGGGGGGTGGCTTGGGGTAGTCCCGCTGCCACCACCACCATTTTGGGGGGAGCGGTGGGGGCTTGGGGTGGTCCCGCCATTACCACCACTCCAGCCTCTCAACAATCTCAGGGGGCATAAACTGGCCCCGGCTTTAAAAGGTTGAGGGCCCCTGTCTGAGGTGCTGCTTGCTCTATTAACAAATAGCAGTTTGTTTCTTATTTTCATATGAGAAGTAAAATAAGTCTACAGTGTATTTATTACCTATATACTGTTATTATCAGTATACAGGTGCAACGAAGAAGATCCAAGAAGAGAAATGTTGCACCTTCTAAAATTCTACCAAGCTTGTAGCAACAAAGAAGAAGGTGAACCTTACAAGCAATCTGCAAAGTGTTGGAAACTGCCCTGAGTAGTGTTTGTATTACAGGCAACTGATTGGAATTAAGTTGTTAACATTAACATACAAAGCTCTACACCTGAGTTTCTTGTAGTTGTAGAATTTGTGTTTCTGGAGACCGGAACAAGATGGCGGGGGAGTAAGACACGAGTGAAGCAGGCTGCGAGATAAATGCATTTAAAAAGGCAGAAAAACAAAGGCTGTCAAAGATAAATTTGAGAAAAAAGACAGAGGAGTGCTGTCTGGGTGAAAAAGGTGAAGAATTCAGGGGTCAAGAGAGTCTGGGCCAGTGTGACAGAGTTTGAAAAGGCTGGAAAAGGCAAAGAGACGCCGATTGAATGGGATGACTTAGATTTGCAAGCCTCTGTAAGTCCTCCATTTGCTCTTAATGTTTATTTTGGGCTGTAAAGACCACCTAATTAAGGAAGGTGTGATTGATGAGACTGAGAAGGAAAAACAGAACTGTGGAAGAGAGTGAAAGATTGGGTTTCAAAGGCAAGGTGGAGAACGCAAGCTTGAAATAAGCCTTGAAAAGTGAGGGGAGAAAGCTTTGAGAAACCTTGAATGCCCTTAAAGTATTGGAGCAAAGTTTTGAACTAAAAAGAGAGATAAAAGGGGAACCCTGAGGCAAGAGAGCTGATGGACTGAAGGAGGGGGTGTCTGTCTGTCCCCTTTTTTTGAGAGAGAGAAAGAATCTTTGAAAGACGAAACAAAATAAAAAAGGAGAGAGTGAAGAAGAACAGGCCCCTGAAGATGAGAAACAGCTGATGAAGTAGCTGTGACCTTAAAGTAGTGAGAGGAGAGAAAAAAGAAGTGGGAAACAGTCAGCCCTAAATGAGTTGTCATCACCCCAAAGATTTCAGACTCTAGACTTACTCTAGAGATTCTAGAGATCCTAAAATTATCGAAATGGAATCTTATGGGGAAGCACTAAAAGATTTCAGGGACCAGGCGGAAAGGTTGATGAAAGCAGTAATGAATTCTGCAGATAATGGACGTGTGGAAATGGAGAAAAAAGAGATGCAAAAAAAAAGGAAAGGAAAAGGATATAAGAATGGCTAATCAAGAAAAAAGACAGTACATGGAGGACACAATAGAAGCAAAATTAAAAGAAATTATGAATGGACAACAAGAACTAAGGGACTTGCTGGTTAACTTTATGAAAATATTAAATAATAACTTTATGACAATAGAGGCAAAATTAAAATCTGTGGAAGAGGAGATAAAATACATGCAAGCAGTGGAGAAAGAAATGGATATTTGGAGTAAACTTGAGAAAAGGTTGGACAGAATAGATGTGACAAGGAAGCAAGAAATGAAAGATACCATGAATGGACAACAAGAACTAAGAGATCTATTGACCAACTCTATGAAAGTAATAACTAAAAATTTTGAGACAACAAAGGTAAAAGATTTGCAAGAAAAAGATAAAAGAATAGATAATCAAGAAAAAAGACTGTACATGCTGGAGGAGACGGCGAGACAAAATAACGTGGTGATTAAAAATATTCCAGAGGGAAGTCCAGACCGACTGAGAGAAAGAATTATTAAATGGTTGAATGAATTGAAGATGGGGAGAGAATTTACACAGGAGGATATTCTAGCAGTTTATAGATTGGGGAAGAGAAGAAATGGGACTTTTAAAAGGTTTGTTTTGGTAAAATTTGCAGGTCTGGACAGAAAATTAGAATTAATGGCATTTTTAAGAAGAAATGGTACACGAGTACCAAAATTGGATGGGGAAAGACTGGATATTTATCAGGACATAACTAAAGAAGAAAGATTGTGGAGGAAGAAAATAAAACCAATCACTACATTGTTAAGGGATAAGGGTGTGAGTTATAATTGGCAAAAAATACATCATTTAAGATTCTTTTGGGCAGGTAAAGTTGTTGTGATAAACAAGCAAACTGAGTATTTGGATATACTAGAATCTTGTAATATTATTAAGGGAGGATCAGAAGAATGGAGGAAACTTAAAGAACAGCTTTTAATTTTGAGAAGTTAATCCAAAACATAAAAGAAGTGAAAAATACAGGGAGAATGATAAGGGTAAAAGGGAATATTTATGAAATTGTCACAAAAAGTTTAATAACTTTTGTTAAGAAAGGTTAAAAGGGGGTAAGTTGGATGGAAAATTACAGTGTAAAGTTTGAAATATAAGGTTTAATATGTTTGAAATGGTAAATAATCCTCTGTCAAGGAATGTCAAGGAAGGGCAAGTAGTAGTAATGTGGAGCATGATGTTGTGGAAATTGTTATTTTTAAATGAGTTTCCATTTGCTGTGATTTTGGTTTCTATATTTGTTCTGATGTAAGCTCCTGCCAACCTAGCAGTTCGAAAGCAAGAAATTGCAAGTAGATAAATAGGGACCACTTCGGTGGGAAGGTAACAGCGTTCCGTGCGCTCCGGTGTCTAGTCATGCCTGCCACATGACCACGGAAACGTCTGCAGAAGCAGACAGCGCTGGCTCTTCGGCTTAGAAACAGAGATGAGCACTGCACCCTAGAGTCGGATACGACTGGCTTTCGAGCAAGGGAAACCTTTACCTTTACCTTTAAGATGGAGGAGGTTTGGTTTAAGGAAGAGATTAAAACATGTAAATAATCTTTTGTTAAAGGGGGTTAAGATTATGAGGAAATATATGTTGGGGAAGCCTGCAGAGAATATCGGATGTGCAGTATATAGATAAATTAATATATAAGAGTAAGAATTTGCAATTGGTACAGAAAGAGGATTGAATAAGCCTAATTAGTACAGTAATTGTAGGGGGGAGGGAAAGAAAGAGGGAGATAACTTTAGGACCAAAAATTTGCACATAAAAGTTTTGAAGGAAAGGTAATGACATGTGTAATGGTAGAATAACCATTAGTAGGAGGAAAGGAGAGAGAAAAACAGTTGCATGTTATGAACAACAAAAGTTATTTAATGTCTTAAATATCAGCAAGAATCCATCTTACTCTTATCTATTAGGATATAACAAAGGAAGAAAGATTGCGGAGGAAGAAAATTAAAATTGTCAAGGGATAAGGATATGAGTTATAATTGGTAGCAAATATAACAGTTAAGAATTTTCTGTGTAAGGAAGGTTGTTTTGATAAGTAAACAAATTGAGATTTTGGTTATATTACAATCATGTAATATTGTCAAAGAAGGATTAGAAGAATGAAGGAAACTTAAAGAAGAGCTTTTAATTATGGGAGGTTAGCCCAGAACATAAAGTAATATGTAGAGTATGATGTTTTGGAAATTGTTTCCTTTAAAAAACAATAATCTTTATTTGCTGAGACCCTGGTTTCTATATCTGCTTTGCCCTAAGATGGAGGAAATTTGGTTCTAGAAAGAGATTGATTGATTGAAATATGTAAATAATCCTCTGTCAAGGTGTGTTAAGATTAACTAGATAGATGAATAGATAGATAGATTATAACTTATAAGGTGATATATGTTAAGGTTCGCAGAGAATTGGATGTGCGGTATATAGATAAATAGAAATACAAGAGTAAGAATTTGCAACTAGTTATAGAAAGAAAATTGAATAATTTTGATCATTATAGCAACTATAGAAAAAAAGAAGGAAAAAAAGGTGGCATAATTTTGGGGTCAAAATCTGAATAGAAATGATTTGAAGGAAAGGTAATAAAATGAGTAATGATATGACAACCATTAGCAGGAGGGAAAGAGAAACAGCTGCTTTACTATGAACAATAAAATTCATTTAATGTCTTAAATAATAGTAAGAATCCGCTCTAGTTCCGGTCTTCCTCCCCTTCTTCGGCACTTCGGAGGCGGTCCTTCAATGGAAGGACAAGGGGAGTGAAGAAGACAGAAGATGGTGAAGGGCTGGGTGAGGGTGATTGGGAGGTGAAGGGTGGGTGAGGGTGAATGTATTCAATGTATATTTGTTCACTTCTTCTTTTCTATTGTATTGTACTGTACTGTAATGTTATAAATGTTTAAGTTTTGTAATTTTGTTTGAAAATTAATATTTGTATATATGTATATATGTATATATGTATATATGTATGTATATGTATATGTATATGTATATGTATATGTGTATATATATATATATATATATATATATATATATATATATATATATATATATATATATATATATATATATATATATATATATATATATATATATATATATATATATATATATATATATATATATATATATATATATATATATATACACATACACACACACACACACACACACATAGCTCTACACCTGGAGTTCTCAACCTTTTAAAACTTCAGACATCTTCGGGGGCCGGATGGGCATTTTGCCCTTCCTCCACCAATGGCACTTCCTGGTGTTGCGGAGGAGGTGGTGGGCCACATAAAATGGTGTTGCAGGCTGCAGCTGGCCTGCAGGTCGCAGGTTGAGAATCTCTGCTCTACAGTTTGGGACTTTGCTATATCTCAGAATGTCTCTCCCAAAGAATGGGAACCTAATCTTCCCAAAAAAATGCATTTCCAAATGCCAACACCAAGAATGGCTAGGAAGAGTCTGAGGAGGTACACCTAGTATTTAAGAAACATTTGAAAACAGCAATGTTTACGGAGGCTTTCAAGAATGTTCTCGCTCAATCCAATGTGTATAATGTTAGCTTAATGTACTAGAAACAACTTTCCTAAAAAATTTATTTCTTGATCCTAATGCTTTTTTTTAAAGTTAATGTTCTCTCCTTTTCTTTTTACATACCAGGCTGCATTATTTTAAGTCCATTGTTATGGGAATTTTGTGTGTATGTTAACCACCCAGAGTGGGACAATATTCCAGATGGGTAGTATATTGAATGAATGAAATGTAAATATTGTAATGTAAATCTTTTGAGTGCCAACTACATCAGAAGCTGTTACTTTCCTTGTCTTTTTGTGGTCTCTATGTTGCTCATAGATTTGCAGCAAACTCTCAGTAGTGCTCACCTTATAGCTAGTTGAGAACTTATGGAGTAACATGCTTAACTATCACCCCTGCTTTTAAGAACTGACTTTGTTCCTCCAGAGACTCTATAAAGCATGAGCTTGCCCATCTTCCAGGAAAGATGAAAAATCTTTTGGGAGAGGTTGAAGTCTTGAGCTGGCAGTGATAAGCAGGAACTTTTTTTAATGGTGGATTAACTTTGACATACTTGCTATGCATGATTGTTTTCAAATTACTTCTACAAATCACTTTGGATAACTGGTGGCCTTTGCTGAATTTATTCTAATCTCACTATATGAACCTGGACCCACTTCTTTGGCTCTTCATGCTATTTTGTTAAAACAAATGTGCAATCAAAGAGGAAGAGGAAATAGCAAACTGCTTATCGAGCTTCAGCTATGAGGAATTCATTTGAGAAGTGAAAGGGAATATGCTCTACAATTAAAAGAGATTATGTACTGTACAAAGATAAGATGGCAATGCTTTAGCTTTAAAACCATTGAGTGCAATGAAGTACAGTTTGAGAATAGGCTTGAGAATGAGTTTCCCAATCAGGTTTGGGTGCCCATTCCCATAGCTTCAGATTATCGATTTTGCTACACCGCAGCAGAAATAGAAACCCTTTCCCCCAAATCTTCAATACTGCCATGGCTTCCTCCATCTCAACCAGGACACACATTCATCATAATATTCAGGTTTCTTAATATTTGGCGCACCTCCATTCACTTGAATGGGAACACACAAATGGTTACAACTTTGGGGTAGTTTTACATGGCATCATGCAACTTGGCATCACAGTAGATGTTAAAAGGACAAGCCAATGTACCACATTGCAGCCAGGCAGCTTTTGAAGTACAGGACTATTTACCTTGAAAGTTTTTTAAAAAAATTTCTCCTCTATTCCTCCCTTTTAACCTATTGTTACTTGATGCTAAATGCAGCAATGGAAATCTTTTCTACTACTTGTTAAGATTCAGTGGGGGCAGGGTTTTCTTCATGTGCCACTGGATGGGAAGAAGTGGATCAAAGTGCACAACATACCATATCCTTCACTCTTCTTTTTCACTTGCTGCAGGAAATAATTTGCTAGTCAATGGCTTAAGACACAAACAGAATTTGACAATTGCATCTTTCAGAATATGCAAGTAAATTCTTTCCCAAGGGGACTTGCCAAACTGGATTTCTATTTCTGGACCAAATACAATATCATCTGTACAAAATACATGTTTGTTATCACCCAATTTTTTATATTGCACAAAAGTAGGATTCAAAGAGCAGAAGACCTGTAACTTTGTTTTGACAGGAAAAGGTGAGTTCAGAGCTGGATGGTATTACATCAGTTTGTTGCTTCTGATGACATAGCTATATTGTATGGCATGGTTGTCTAGTATGAGATAGCTCTTGTGTAAATAATATTGTTGGACCTTGCACATGCCCCCCCCATTTTTCCTTGTTTGTTCTTAGTGAGAACGAACAAGTGGTTGAAAAAGAAATAAGATTTCTTTTAGAACCACAAAACCGGTAAGCACAATAGGAAAAAGCAAAACAAGAGTTAGAAAAGTTATAGAAGAGAGTGAAAAAGGGGTACAGAAGGTCCTTAACAATTAATGTCAGAGAAAAAGAGGTTACAGATAATAAGGAAGAGAGGAGAGAAACACAGATCCTACCATGCTAAAACTTAACAGCCAATCTTTCAGAATGTGCACAAAGATAGGTAGCACATACACACAAAAATATTAGGGACAAAGTCAGTATGAGCTACAGCATTAATCCTGTACAAATTGCTAAACTACAAATGTGGGTAAGGCACAATATGCATGATAATATAAACTCTAAATTAAAGTACTTCACTAGAAACTCCTCCCTTGGTGAACAGAGAATGCAGGAAAATGTTCTTTATCAACATATCAGTCCCTTTCTTCATTTTGCAGGATGCCATCATTGTTTCTGTCTTACTGTACATACTTGAGTATAAGCTGACCTGAATATAAGCTGAGGTACCTAAATTTGACTTGAAAACCCAGGAAAATAGGTAGACCTGAGTATAAGCCGAGGGTGGGAAATGCAGTAGCTGCTAGTGAGTTTATAATCAAAATACATGAAAATATGGTAAAATTGATTAAATTGTTGGCACATCTCAATCCGGCATGGTTCTTGGTCCCTCGTGGTCAATGACCCTCGTATAAGCTGAGTCCCCTTTTTGAGGCTAAAAAATCCTCGGCTTTGTCATGTTCCTGATGAACCTGACAGGAGTCATTTTGAATCTTTTCCTCCATGTTAGAAATACTTTCTCACAGGAGGGGGTGGGGCAGAGACAATCGTGCTGTCATTTAGGGGAAATCCCTTGGAAAGTCCCTAACCTGACCATACCTCTAACTAACCAGGAGAGTCCCCACCTATACCCTAAGGGAGGAGTAGGAGTGATCGATCATAATAGGGTACTCTTATCACTGTTTTAATTTGGTTGTCTTTTCTTATCAAAGCCAAACCCATCCTTGGGAGGGGAAATGTGAATCCTAAGAGTATAACTGGGGTTGCATTTCACTTCTAAGATGGGGACTGTTAGCTAGAGACCCAGGTTTTGCTAATACAATTCCTCCTAACTCTGAGAAGAGAATAAATATGTAGCGAGATCATTTTCCTGCCCGGGATTATGCCAAAGGGAAAGAAACTCCGACTAACTTGTATTCTGTGTGTTTTCTTTACTTTGTCTTTTTCAGATATTGCTTTTAAATAAAACTTTGTTGCTACATGTCATTTACAAGCTAATCTTGTTATAATAAGACTCTCTGTGTTACATGTTACCAAACCTTGGACGTCACATACTCCCTGAGATTGAGGAAGCAGGCCCCACTGGTCGGGAAGGTTCTGTGAGGTCCCGGTAATTGCTGCACGAGGGAGTGAGTGAGGAGAAAAATACTAAGAGCAGCTTACTGTGTGTACCCGCCTCACTTAACCAGGGTCCCGATTCGGTTGGAAGTCCCGACATGGTGGCAGTGGTGGGATATGAAATTGGAAATGGAATCCCAAGGGAGGTAAAGCAAAATTAGCCTGCAACACTTTTCTTTCCCTACAGGTAAAAGCATGGCTAGCAGGGAGGCCAATAACATCCCTATTATCAAGGAGACTTCCGAGAGTGGATCGGAAGCAATGGAGCAGACAGAGGTAACTCCGCAGGGGAATGGTGCGGCTGGGAATGATCACCCCATGCTCACACCGGACTCCTCGCGTGGGTCTACTCCACTGAGACCAGAAGTGAATGAGATGGATGAGGAAATGTTCCAAGTCATGAATGGAGCACAATCCCTATGCCAAATGGGCCCCATCCAGTGGTTAGTAATCCAGTCTGAGCCCACTGTCAGGAGACAGGAGGGAAGTACAGCTGCCCAGGATGGAGCAGCAGCGCAGGAGCACGATACCAGACTGTCCGATGAAAGCCACATTCCCTTACAGGTCAGACCCGGATTTCTAATGCAGCTGAAGGCTGATGATGAAACTTATGGGTCAGGTCAGGCGGAGGAGCTCTGGGAAGAGGAATGTTCCCCTTTGCCCGCTTCTCCAGTTCTCCCACACCTGGGCCAGAGAAAGGAGGCTCTGGAATTGAAATTGGCCCAGGAAAAGTCCAAGGCAGACATGTATTGGAAGGAGATCCAACAATTGTACAAAGAAAGGTCCCACTTGCAGAGCTTTAACCAGGACCTGTACAGAGAAAGGGCTAAAGAAAAAGAGGAACTCCTCATGGAGCGAAAAGCCTTTCTCAAGGAGAAAGCCCGTGCTGATCAAGCGGTTCAGCAAAATGTTACTTTACAGGCTCAGCTCGACTCCTTATGGTCCTCTTACCAAAAGCTGCAGGAAAATAGCCATATAAAATTGGCACATGAAAGGAACCTGGTCAAACAGTACCAGAAAGATATAGAGCAACTGAAAGACGACTCTATGCATTTCAGGCAAACTGCTGAAACTTTGAGGCTCGAAGTAGAAAAGGAGCAGCTGGAGGTCTGTGAGTTAAAAATGGCCTGGGGCAAGTATGAAAAGCAACTCATTAAGAGGAGGAACTTTTGGTGAAGAGGCCCAGCTTAGAGAGCAATCTCGAGCCGAGCAGTATCGCCAAAAGAATCATGAGCTGAAAGCAAAAGTAAAAACACAGCAGCTCCTAATTGCTGCCCAGGAGGAAAAACAGCAAAAGGAGGAGAGAATGGAGGAAAGGCTTATGACAGAAATGCAAATGTCAAAGGAAGGCTTACCCCAGCCTCGAGGACAGCAAGGGAAGGTAAGAGAGCAATTTCGGGCTTGTTGGAATGAGTTGGCTGGTACTAGTGCTGGGGCAGAGGAAGGAAGTTCACGGGAGGAATCGTATGAGGCAAACAGAGAGCTGGAAACAATAGAGGAGGAGGAAGACCAAGCTCTCATGGAAACTGACTTGGTTCCGATGAGTGGGTAAGGTGCCCCACCGGCCGCTAATCCTAGAGGAGAAAAGGTTCGGAACAGGAGAAATGCCGAATCCCGTAAATTTGCCAAATAACCCCCCTCCAGTCCAGCCAGTCTCTTCTCAGTCTGTCTTGTCTTTGCCTCTGCCTATCCTAACTCAACCGGTTGCAATGAAAGAACCTCCACAGTTTTATCCCCCCTTCTCTGGGTCCTCCCCACTTTCTAATTCACAGGTCAAACCTTCTGTTGGGTTGCCAGGATTTAATGGTGATCATCAGCCGGTCCATCCAAGGAATGGAGAAGGAGATTTACCAGAGGCCAGCCGTTTGGAGACATTATTTGGGTATTTCCTGAAATCCCAAATTGAGGCGATGAAGGCTGAGCAAGAGCCCAAACCGATAACGGCTGCCAATGCGAACAGAAGGAACCTCGCTGTTCTTGAGGAAGAGCAAGATCTTCTTTCTTTCCTTGAAAGTGCTTGTGAGGCAATGAATGCCCCAGTTCAGGAATGGCCAGGCTTGCTGGGGACCCAGTTGAGAGGTCCCATAATAGATTACTATGATACACTGAAGAAAAGTAATCTACCGTGGTCCGAGATGAAAAGCGCTTTGGAGAAATATTGTGCTTTGGTCCTAGATCTCCTGAGACAGCGGTTTTTGGAAATACACTGGGATGGGAAAGAGCCACTTGTAGCTCTCATGATGAGAATGTCCCAAGTGTATGATCGATTCATTCAATCAGCCCGCATAAATATGACTCCCAGCGCCAGAGCACATGCTCTAAAGGAGCAATTCATGAATGCTATTCCTCCTACCTTGAGACTCAGTCTTGCCGACAAGGAGATTGATGACCCTCAGGTGTTGGCACAGAAAGCCGACATGATTTGGATTTGCAAGGAGCAAGTGCGGAAGTCAATGCCTAAAACTTCCCACTCCTTGGGCAACGCCAAGGAGGCTCGAGGGCATGCAGCAGTTAGGAGATCATCAGTACCGCCTTCCAAAAAGCAGGCGCCAAAAAGGACGAGTGAAAGCAGAAAGCGAAACTGGCTTCTTCCAGTTTGGTCTGCTTCAATTGCTCCAAGTCCGGGCACATGCACCAGGACTGCCCTTTGCTGAAAGCTGACTCTGCCCAGCCAACGAAAGAGAAGTTGGGAAGCCGTGCTTCCAGTTCCAGGATGGTGCAAGAGGCGGCTTCTGCTCTGGGTCAGCCCGAGGACCGTTTTCCCCTAATGGAAGCAGTTCCAATGAGTCAGGGGGAACTGCAGCGGTCATCCGTGGATGCAGCCACGGGTCCAGAACCTTCATCAATCACCCCAGCTCGTGAGTATGGTACACGAGCACACCAGCAAAACACAGTGGCTTGGCAGCTGAATGTCTCAGCTGTAATGACTCAAACACCTCTCTTTCTTGATCCCATTGATGTTTTGGGAAAAGACCTCATTGCTGCAAGGAATAAAATGAGAGAGGCTGAAGTGACTTTGTTGGACAATAATGGGGTTCAATATTGCAAACTGAAAGGGTTCAAAGATTCAGGTTCTGATTTTTCCAGTATAAATATTGATCATGTACTCCCAGAACAAATGTTAAATGATGTTTATATGCCAGTGGAAGGGTTTCACTTAGGCCCAAGTAAGCAAATACAGAATAGTCCTGTTGCCAAAGTCAGGATATGAAATATGGTTGTTTTGAGGGGGATGTTATTTGTCTGATACACCGTTCATATTCGCATCCCCCACTCCTTTTAGGTCTTTCTGTCATGATTCTTGAAGAACAGACCAGGTTAAAGCAGGCAAGTGTCTGCAAGCCATAAGCCAATCTAGACAGGGAGCTGATTCTAGTATTGCAAGGCCTCTGGCAGGACAATCAGCTGTGTACACTTGGGAACTTCCTGAGAAACTCGACTATGCTCATTTCTCTCAGGAGCAAAATAAATGCCCTACCTTGGAGGAAATGAGGCAAAAAGCTGAACTGAACTTGCCTTTGTCTGATGCCAGGCCCAGTAGATTTTTCTGCTCTGCTGATGGACTTTTATACAAACAGATCAAGATGCCAGGATCTTCTCAACCTAAAGACTTATTGGTAGTTCCATTATGTTTGCGGGACATTGTGTTAAGAATGGCTCATGACACTGCATTTGCTTTACATCAGGGGAGAAAGAAAACACTGTTACGTATACAGGAGCATTTCTTTTGGCCAGGGTGTTTGAAGGATTGCAAATCCTTCATAAAATTGTGTTTCACGTGTCAAAAGATTGGCAACGCCCAGTCAAAAACTAAGATCAAACTAGGGGTACCTGAAATTACAGGGAAACCATTCCACGTGGTGGAAATTGATATTTTGGTCATTTGCCTAAGTCCAAAGATGGTAAACAGTGTGTTCACTTATGTTGACTGTTTTACAAAATGGTGTGAAGCGATCCCATTGACTGCAATTTCTGCCTCGCACATTGCCAAGGTTTTTATTGAAAAAACAAGCAGGGTTGGTCTGCCAATGGAGATTGTTTCAGACCACGGCGGAGCCTTTGTCTCCCGCTTAATGAAAATTGTCTGTCAGTTAGGAGGGGTTGAACAAACATTCTCTATCCCTTACCATCCACAGAGTCATGGGACTGTGGATAGATGCCAAGGGTCATTGCAAAGGTTACTCACTGCATATGTACAGGATTTTGGGGAAAGTTGGGTGGATGGTCTGCCACTAATCCTCAGCACTTACAGGTCTGCACCCCATGAGAGTTTGGGAGGGGCTACACCTGCAGAGATGCTGTTCGGGTTCAATGGTTCAATTTGCGAGGTCCCTTACACCTCTTGAAGTGTGAATGGGAAGGTGTTACCTCAGAATTGCCCCAGCCAATTTCTCAGCACATTGAAGATTTGCAGAAGAAGTTGAATGGTATTCACTCTCTGGCTAAGACGCATCTTCAATCTGCTCAGGATGTAACTAAACTGCACTATGACAGGAAAACCAGGCATAGAAAATTTCAACCAGGTCAACAGGTTATGGTTTTAAATCCACACCAAGTTGGGCAGTTACAGGTCCAATGGGAGGGTCCTGCTAGGATCATTAAGAAGTGTAATGAATTTAACTATGAGGTTCAATTTGATGATACCCAGGATTGAAAAACCTTTCATACCAACTCTCTGAAACCTTATGTGGCTAGGGAAAGTGTAAATATGTTTAGTTTCAAAGTTTCAGGAGAAGAATGGGACTGGGTAAATGTCATGGAAGAGTATCAGAATGCAGGAGATATAGATACTGTGTACATTCCTGAAAATGTTTATGAAGCTGAACAAACTGCTTTAAGAAGTGTAATAGGTAAATTCAGAAACCTTTTCTCTTCTTGCCCAGGCACCACTCATATCCTTTCTCATGATATTTCTGTGACTTCTGCACCCATATGGGTACCTCAGTATCTGTTAGCAGGAGCTACAGAAGAGAAGGTGCATGAGGAGGTAGAGAAAATGTTATCTCTAGGTTTCATAGAAAAATGTCAATCAGCTTGGAACGCACCTATAATCCTAGCTAAGAAAAAGAATGTTGAAGGGGAAATCTTACCAGAAATAAGGTTCTGTGTGGACTATAGGAAGCTTAATGCTGTCATCCCACATAATCGCTTTCCTTTGCTTAGGACAGACGATCTCATTCAGAAGCTGGCTAGTTCAAAATGGGTAACTACTTTGGATCTGACCAAAGGATTTTGACAGATACCATTGGCACCTGAAGCAAAGTTGAAAATAGCCTTTTGTACCACTATGGGGCAGTATTGCTTTACTAAGATGCCATTTGGTTTGAAAAACAGCCACGCCTCTTTCCAGAGAATGGTTAACCATGTGATGGCTGGATTGGACTTTGCTGATGCTTATATAGATGACTTAGCAATTTACAGTCAGTCATTTGAGGAACATCTGGTTCACTTGAAAAAGGTGTTAACCAGTCTGCAGGAAGCAGGTCTCACTGTCAATGCTAAGAAATGTCAGTGGGCCCAGGCCAAAGTGATTTATTTGGGTCATGAAGTGGGAAAGTTTCCCCTGTCGATGCTAAGGCTGAAAGCGTCAAGAATGGGCCAGTTCCAACCACCAAGACCCAAGTTAAATCATTTCTGGGCATGATGAACTATTACAGACATTTCATTCCTCAGTTTAAATAGCTAAACCACTCACGGAACTGACGAAGAAGGTAATTTGGGCACCAGTAAAGGTAATTTGGGCACCAGCATGTCAAAAAGCTTTTGAGACACTAAAGCAGAAGCTCATTGAAGCTCCAATTTTTATGTCTCCCAATTACCACAAACAGTTTACTTTGAAAACTGATGCTTCTAAAACAGGAATAGGAGCTTGTCTTTTACAGGAAGGTGAAGATGGAAACTTACATCCAGTTTCCTACTTCAGCAGAAAACTGTTGTCTTATTCAGTGATAGAGTGTGAACGTCTGGCAATCGTATGGGCAGTGACCAAGCTCAGAAGTTACTTATGGGGACAAGAATTCATTCTCTTAACAGATCACAATGCTTTAGCTTTTCCTGGACAGGATGAAAGCCACGAACCAGCGTCTTGTTCGTTGGGCTCTCCTTTTACAGGATTTCTCTTTCAAGATCTCACATATTCGAGGGAAGCGGAACGTGGAAGCTGACTCGCTTTCCCGTATGTTTCTGGAAGTAGTTCAGGAAGAAGCTGAACTTGTTGATTGCTGATAGATAAATGTTCATCTGTGCTTTTCCTTGCAGTAATTAGTTAAGATTCCTCCAAGCACTCTTAAAGAACTTGGAAGTGCTTTATTGCTTTCGCACTCTCTGTCTCATCAGGACCACCCTTGTTTCTAAGATGAGAAAACCACGGGTTGTCTATCTTCCTGGGGGAGGGAGATGTCGTGTTCCTGATGAACCAGACAGGAGTCATTTTGAATCTTTTCCTCCATGTTAGAAATACTTTCTCACAGGGAGGGGTCAGACACACTCATGCTGAGTCATTTAGGGGAAGTCCCTTGGAAAGTCCCTAACTTGACCACACCTCTAACCAACCAGGAGAGTCCCCACCTATACCCTAAGGGAGGGGTAGGAGCGATCCATCAGAATATGATACTCTTATCACTGATCTAATTTGGTTGGCATTTCTTATCAAAGCCAAACCCATCCTTGGGAGGGGAAATGTGAATCCTAAGAGTATAACTGGGGTTGCATTTCTCTTCTAGCTAGAGACCCAGGTTTTGCTAATACAATTTCCCTTAACTCTGAGAAGAGAATAAATATATAACGATAGCATTTTCCTGCCTGGGATTATGCTAAAGGGAAAGAAACTCTGACTAACTTGTATTCTGTGTGTTTTCTGTACTTTGTCTTTTTCAGATATTACTTTTAAATAAAACTTTGCTGCTACATGTCTGAGTGGAACTCAGTCATTTACAGGCTAATCTCGTTATAATAAGACACTCTGCTTTACAAGTTACCAAACCTTGGAAATTGCATACTCCCTGAGATTGAGGAAGCGGGCCCCGCTGGTCAGGAAAGTTCTGTGAGGTCCCGGTAATTGCTGCACAAGGGAGTGAGGAGAAAAATACTAAGAGCAGCTTACTATGCATATCCGCCTCACTTAACCAGGGTCCCAATCCAGTTGAAGTCCCGACAGGCTTATATTTGAGTATATACGGTATATGGTATTGCTCATTTCTGTTTCCCTTTCTGTGTTTCTCAGTATTTTATATTATAAAAAGTATTATTTATACCCTTGAAGTTAAAAAGGGTTCATCTTAAGTAACTGTTGAGTTGCAGTATTTGGCCCAAAATGACTTTGAAGCATTAGAGCAAGTATTTTGAAACTTTCTCCATGGAACAGTTGTGTCAGTGAAAGCTATCTGTTCTAGAGAAACCAGTAAATTATATTTAATGGTGTTCAAACTGTAATCCTACATGTCTACTTAGAAGCAAGCTTCCATGAAATTAATTGAACTTACTCTCATGTAAATAGAAATTCAACCTCATCTGTTGTTGTTGTTGTTGTTGTTGTTATTATTATTATTGGATACAATTCTACCATTTGATTCATGGTCATGGCCTGGTATAAAATTTATCAGTCCAAGCCCTATCCAAGGACCTAAGAGCTGTTAAGGTAACATCTTGAGTATATATGCAGTTCCTAGTAGAGTTGTATTTTGGAGAGTTGGGATGTACAAGTCCAGTATGTCCAAAATTTCCAAATATTAGGGAGTCCTTTAGGTATTGCTCCAAGGGATCCTATCACTATGGGTACAACAACAGAGTTCTTCCTCCATAGCTGCTCTACTTCAATTTGCAAATCACAATATATTGCGATTTTCTCCAGATGTTTGTCTTCAATTCGTACATCTCCTGTTAGAACAATGTCAATAAACCAGACCTTCTTCTTTTCCACAACAGTTATATCAGGTGTGTTGTGAGGCACACAGGATCTTGACTCTCATTTTCTAAAACTTTCTCTACATGATGTTCCCAATTATATTTATTGCATTCAAATCCAAACTTCTGGCAAAGTTTCCAATGATTTTTTTAACCCTGTTATGGCATTGCAAATGATCAGTCAGTGAATTTTGGCTACATCCACTGATCAGATGATCTACTATTTCTTCCTTTTCATTAC
Source organism: Bradypodion pumilum (assembly GCA_035047305.1). Classification (NCBI taxonomy): domain Eukaryota; kingdom Metazoa; phylum Chordata; class Lepidosauria; order Squamata; family Chamaeleonidae; genus Bradypodion; species Bradypodion pumilum. Next base: position 100,724,751 of record JAWDJD010000001.1, read on the forward strand.
AAAACTAGCATTTGCTATAGTTGGATACGTGCTGTATTTTTGTCTTCACGCAATTTGCTGGCAAAACTTATTCCTGAGCTGCTAAGATAAATCCTTCTGTTTCCTTTTTCAAAACTCCTTTTAACCATCCTCACGTCAGCTTTGGGTCAGCCTTGCCTTATGTTTTTCAAGTATTGACCATGCATAGGCTTGTTCTTCCAGTTTGCTGTTTGCCTTTCATACTTTTCCTTTCTTTATTCAGCTTTCTTCTTCATTGTTTTCAAAAGTCCTCCTTTGTATACTTCCTGAACCATAGGCTCTTCACTTTTCTTAATGTAGTCATTCAAGCTTCCTCTACTGTCTGTTTCACCTGTAGGAGTCCTTTGCCACCCTCAGCTCTAGTCTTGATAAGTACCAAGTGTCACTTTTGGGGTGCATGGCATGTGCATAGTTATTAGCTTCCCTACTTTTCTATCTAGATTGTCCAATTTCATCCAAGTCCAATAAATTATTCCTGCTGAATATATTGTAACAGGCACTGCCCAGGTAATCTTGATGATATTGCCTCCACTCAAGTACACAGAAAGAGCCTTCTCAAAGATTGTGGTATTTTTGAGCCACAATCAGGCATACCCAGGTGTTGCTGGCTAATCTTTCTCACACTAGGTCAGGCAAAAGAAACTGCAGAATGAACTCACCAAAAGGTGCCTTCATTTTGGCAGTTTCACATCTGGCTTAGATATGGAAGAAGTTTTGACACCAATATTTTCAGGACCCGCTTTATATATTTTGTTGAAGTAGCTCTTTCGACTAGGTTGTGTAGCAGGTCAGAAGCTTCCAGAACTCCCAGGTACTTATCCTCTTCTGATGTTATTGTCTTTAATCATTCCTCATTATCTAACTCGAATCCACCATCTTTGACAATTTTGCCTGCCTTAACAGTAATTGCTGCACAAAACTTTGTTTCTACTGAAAATGTATGCAATATAATCTGACCCCTTTTCAGTACAAAATTAAGAATACTTGATAGCAATACAAGCATTTGCTGTTAGAAGATAGCACTGGGACACTATGTTTGGATTCTTGATATTTACACAGTGCTGGATTACAAGTTTCCACTTTGTCTCCTAGACCCGTGATAGCGAACCTTGGCACACCAGTTGTTTTTTAACTTCAATTCCCAGAAGCCCAAGTCTATGTGAATCCATACAGATCAGTTTACTGCTTCTGGGAATTGAAGTTCAAGAACAGCTGGAGTGCCAAGGTTTGCCATCACCATCCTATAATGTTTACCAACTATGTAAAACTGTTGAGAGCTGTGACTTCATGTTTTACAGGTCTGTGTTAGCAATATGAGGATGGCAACCATCTTTCTTTCAATTCCAATGGAATCAGGAAAGCTCATGTAATTGCAAAGTCTGAATCTGGAGAGGACCGATAAACTGAAATTCACCTGCAATATGTTTAAAGTTCTGTGGGTCAGATGCCCTGTAAAGAAGCAGATCTCTAGCTTGGGCATGCTCTGAATTCTAAGTTGTCATTAGCAGCCAAGGTGACCTTAAAGGTGAAGGATAGCTTAGGCTAGCTTTTCTTAGTTTCCTAGCTATGGCCACTCCTCATACCTGTCAAGTTTCAGGAAATTTCTGTAACCCCCCCGTATTTTACACTCTTTCCTGCTGTCATCCTGTATTAGTTGGACTGCAATTAGACTGGAGGCCAGCACAGGATAAGCATAGCTGTCCAGTTTCCCGTTTTGGATGGGAAATTTCCCTTGACAGGAATTTCCTGAAACTTGACAGGTATGCCACTCCTGCATCAGAATGGCCACGGTTAACTATTCTGTACCAATGTCCCAAATAAACTACTTCTTAAACTGTTGCTTAGCATAGTAAGTCACAACTAGAGTTGGTCCATTTCAATTATTAGACATACTCATTAGATCCCCACTGATTCAAATGATTTACTCTAGTGCAACCTACTACTCTAAGAATTAGGATTTCAGACCATATGGGACAGCCTTTTGAGGTGATTCGGAGGCTTCAAATGGTACAGATTGTTACTGGGGGCAGGAGAAAAAATCATAGAATCATCCTGATCCTGAAAGAAATGCACTGGCTTCCTGTGAATTTTTGAACACAGGTACATAGGTTTTTCTAGTGGCATCAGAAGCCCTAAATTACTTGGGAATCAAATACCAGAGGGAGCACTTTCCTTGCTACCAGTCAAGCCGTGCCATGCCATGCCATACTATTACCTGTAACAGCAAAGACAAGGAAAGTAGTGATACAAGGAAGAATATTTTCCTTGGCAATACCCTGTTTGTGAGACTCTCTCCTGGGTAACATTTGCTCTCTCTCCATTGTTAATCATCCAGATTCTGACCAAAAATATATTAGTTCAGGATTATTCAACTGAATGAATGTAGGTTCCAAAAAACATCATTGCTATTTTATCACTATACCTTGAACAGTTTGAAAATATTTATACTATAAACCAATTGTTTTAATGTTATAATATGTTTATTTTTAATGTAATAACTTACTATGCTTTAGTGGTTTTGCCCCCAGTAATTTCTGAGCTGCCTTGAGATTCTTTACCAGGAAAAAGATAGCATAAAAATTAAATAAGTGACTATGTAGTAGAATTTCCACTAGATGAACAGGATATAAATCTAAATAAATCTAAATAGATACTATTACTTTATGGTTATTGGTCTTCTGTCTTATTATCTGCTTTTTTCTGAGACTGAAAGGAGTGCATGATATAAGGATGTTAAAAGTTAAAGATGAAGTTAGAAGAAGAAATGAAAGGCATATGAGCTGGACTTAATTCACTTTTCCTGAAAGTCAAATGCTAGGAAATGTATTCTCCATACTGTTCTTCTTAAAAAACATCTCCATTATTAAATAAAAAGAGTTTATATAATTCATGCTGTGAAAAAATATTTTCAAATAGCATGTCTGAAAAAGAAGAAAGTACTTTCCCCCAACACGAATATCTAGCCCCGGGGTTCCCAACCTACGGCCTGTGGGCAGGACTCGGCCCATGGAACCATTTATGTAAGCCATACATTTATTTATTTTTTCTAACTTGTATTGCCGCCCAACTCCGAAGACTCTGGGCGGCTCACAGAAAATAAAACCAATGGCAGTTTTAAAAAAGCAATAAAAAACCATTTAAAAACTATTGACAAAAATTAAAAAAGATAAAAACAGTGTTCTACTAAATTAGCCAGCAGGCCGGGGTTACCATGTCGCTGGTAAATGCACCCTCGATTGTTGCAAACGCATTTACAACAGCTGTTGGTGCAGTTTACAGCATCGTTTATGCCAGGGGAAACCACCAGTCTGGCCGGCTCAGCTGCCTGGGGGCATGGTTCAGCCCACAGTGTAAAAAGGTTGGAAACCCCTGATCTAACCTCTTATATTTAATCACTTGAGGTGCATATTAAGAAGAACAGCATGGAGAATAAAATCATTCTGGGTTGGTTCATGAAGCTTGGTAGTAGACGGTTTGTTTTTGAAGTAGTAAAGGCCGCTTTTGGTCAGTACACAAAATAATACTGTTGGCGCTGCTTGCAGTCTACTTCTCAAACCTATGTCATGAAGTAAATCCAGAGGATTCCCAGCAGATGGCTGGACAGCTTCTACTTTGATAATCTCAACAGACAGGAGAGTTGGCCACTCAGACAAAGTTCAGTCTTCAGGCAGATGTGTCCACCTGCCTTGCAATCAACTACCAGCTGTGTTGTGAGAAAGATCAGGAGAGTGAAGAAGACTTGGGCAACCAAAGATTGCCTCAGAACCACTTCCACCTAGACTAGCCACCTGTATTGTGGGAAACAACTCAGTGAGTTGTTATATTTTGATACTGTTTTGCTGTGCATCTAATTCAATTTGCTGTGTTAAGCATCCTTGGAGTCATTTGTATTCTTAAAAACAAGAATATAAATAACTGCAGAAAACAAATTAGAAAAAAGTGCTGTGCCATAGGAAGTTAAAACTTATGCTTTGAACATCTCAGTTTTGTGAAGACACACATAGGCAGAAGCACAGAGCTAGATAACAGCAGCATTCCTCTACTCAAAATTATACATGGCATTATACGAAAGCTAGTTGTGGCCTGTCAATAATAGCTCAATATATTGTCCTCTTAACAGTGTATGATTGTTACTAAAACAACAGCCAAGCTTTGGGGTGAGAAAGAAATGGTTACTACATTTGATTTAGTAATCATTAAAAATTTGTGCTTCAGCACCAGAGTCACCCTGGGAGTCTAAAAACAAAAGGAACAAAATCTCATAGTTTGGATGTTAAATAAATCTAACTACGGTACTGTTTTAAGGGTACAACATTAGCTGTGTGGTCCATTCATAAAAGCAAACTTCTGAGTTACATAATATCTTCATAGGATCGCTATAAACGTTACAAATAGGACAAGCATTTGAAATCTACAAAAGTCTTCATCAGATAAAGACAGTATAAATCTTGGGGTTCAAGCAGAAAATAAAAAATAATAATGGACCAGATGTGATAGCTATGGCTCATGCATCCAGGAAGACAAAATAGTTTAGATTCTACATGAGGAGTCAAGGGGTAAAAGCTGTGTCAATTTATATGGTTCCCAACTTACTGAAGACAAAGGCCCACCATGGTCCCTTCTCCCAAGAAGGGAAAGGGCCTCTCTTAATTTTTGTTGTGGGACTGCAGTGGCTCAAGTGGCTAAGACTTTCACTGAAAGACGGCAGGTCAGCAGTTCAATACTCCAATACTGCAGGATGGAATGAGCTCCCGTCTTTGTCCCAGCACCTGCCAATCCAGCAGTTCGAAAGCAAGAAATTGTAAGTAGATAAATAGGGACCACTTCGGTGGGAAGGTAAACAGCGTTCCGTGTGCTCTGGTGCCGTCATGCCTGCCACATGACCACTGAAACATCTGCAGAAGCACAGTGCTGGATCCCCAGCTATGAAACAGAGATGAGCACTGAACCCTAGAGTTGGATATGACTGGTTTTCAAGCAAGGGTGACCTTTACCTTTACTAATTTTTGTTGCACAACTGAAAGCCCCCCTTTTAGGAGGGGCATGGCCAAGACAAAAGGCAACTGCAGCCAGTTGTGCCATTTCATGTCCCCCCCCCCAATTAGGAAGTGCCATATGGTGGAGGAAGGGCAAAATGGTCATCCAGCCCCCGAAGCTATCTGAGGGAGCGTGATCCGCCCCCCCCCCCCGGCTTAAAAAGGTTGAGAACTCCTGGACTAATAGTTGTCAAAATACTTTTTTGTCAAGTAAGTATGCAAATACTAGCTGCTAAATGAAGGTTATCAGGATTAAGATAAAAGCACCCAAGCACTGCTGGTGAAAAACGAAGGTTTAATACAGTATTATTCTGTGTTAGTAGAATTTTTCACAAGCAAAGCTTGAAATTGTGTTTATATGCCGAGTACATAAGAAAAGATGATCTGTTACAACAATATGAAGTCTAATTTTATTGAGACGACACACTGGTTTATGTAACTGAAACTTTATTTTGGGCACCATCTATTTTACAGTTGTTTTACATGATTAAATAATACAGTTTCATATTTAACCAAAAATCAAAGCAGATGAAAAGTAGATGCAAAGTGTAATGGCTTTTAAAAATATACACAGATTCAAAATAACTCTTGAAGGCTTCTTTTAAAACTCTCTTTGGTTTCTAAAAACTACAGCCTTAATTTAGACCATTTGGAAATTGTTCAGAATTTAAACAGGATTAGGAATGATGCTGAATTTAAGAGCTAATTAACACCTGAAAACTGAAGCAAATGTTTTTCGTAACAAAGGATAGGGCAAATTACTAGAATCGCTGTCTGAAAGAGCTCTTGGAGTGTTGTACTTGCTTTTAAATGGTACATTATAATCTTGGTTTGATCATAGGTGCTGGATGAAATGACACAGACATTGTAACTGAAACAGGACTAGGTGGGACGCTAATCTAACTTCATCTCTAAAACAGGTTCTGAATTGTGTCCAGCTCTATTAATCTGTCTACCATTTTGGACTAACACTTGTCATTGCATAACGCTATGCATGTCAACTCAGATGTAAATTCTATTTACCACAATTGTTCTGGGATTTTACTCCAGAGTAATTGAGATCATAGAATTTATGCTGGCTAAATTTATCTAATTATTTAGTGCCTTGCCATGTGTCAGTCACAAGACTGGACCTTATTAATTAGCTGCAACTAGCCACCACAATGCACACAATTTCATTTATTCTAGAATAAACCATCAAAAGGTTTTTGGCCATCAAATTCAATGGAGTTTACTCCAAGGAAAGTGTATATAGAATTGTACGTTTAAAACTTGCATTTGTTTTTCCAGTTTTTATTTGTTCGTCTTTTTCATAATTATTGTTCACAGAAGACTTCTGGCATTTTGTGGAAGGAATAGATAAATTGCTACAGAAAATATGTGTAAAATCAACAGTGAGATGAAGAATGTCCTAGTGCTAGACTTGAGATCTGGAGCAAGATGCAGCTATAAAGCTGCAGTTAGGTTGGGAATAAGTGCAAGTACGTGGCTAAATCTCGGAGCAAATGTGGAGATCTGCTGTGAGGTTCTGTCCACTAATCTGATGTTTTGAGTGGAATTTTGCCAGTTTGAAGTCAACTAAATGCCAAATATTAGCCATTATTGCATTAATAACTGTTTTGGGATGGTATAGCATAGAAATGAGAAAAGTTATTTTTGGGATGATCAATTCCCAAAATTTCCCAGTGGCAAGATATTTCTGCAAATTGTAGTTTTTTAAAAAGTTAACTTTTTAAATTTCTGGTTTGACATCTATTGTACACATATTATGCATGGTCAGCGGGTAACATTTTGCTGTGAATGACTCCCCACCACCACCAATGGCAAGTGATTTATGATAGATTTGGGGGGGGGGGGAGGAGATCCACAAAGAACTTTCTCCCTCAGAATTATCAATACAATAAATAAAATAACTGGCAATCAGGCTGATGTTTCAAAACATTCCAAGTTTGCTGCCTGTATATACTACTTACTCTAAAATAGCAAAATGAAACCTTTTCAGTAACTGCATTGAGTTTAGATCAGTATAGAGATCTCTTTCCAATTTAACTGATACCAATTGTGTTCTACTCCCAGTAAATAGTTTATGGTATCTGAGGATCAGTGAGCATTACCAGTGCAGGGAAATCTGATTTCAATTCCATAAATTCTTAAAGTGCCCTAAATATAGGACTAATGTACTTCCTATTTTTAATTTATAGTGTGTATATGAAACCTCTAAATTCACATATACAACAAATGTGTTTATAATTAACCTCCTACATCTTAACAGTGACAAAGTTTGATAAATAAATATATAGCTGCCAACATATAATATGAATAGCTCAGTGGTTTAAGTATCTGACTAGGGAGCCAAAGGTTGGGTCTCCATTGAGTTTCCTTGACAGGGACTGGATTTGATGAGCCATACAGTTCCTTCCAACTCATACCAGGTATATCTTAAGCTGTACCAAATAATTGCTGCCATAGACTGTGTGGTCATTTGTAAAGGCTATGATAGCAGAATTATATTTTTATAACAGTATTTATATGTCAGATATTTATTTTATTTTATCCATTAATATCCTGCCTATCTAGGCAAGTATGTTTCTACTCTATGTGGCTTACAAGGTTTTACAAAATTTTAAAAACAACACAGATACATCATAGTAAAAACCTATATTTAAGGTTTGGTGGTTGTGACATTAATCTCAAACATAATCACAAACTCAAATGAGTAGCAAAATAAATCAAACACAGGCCTGTGTAAAGATGTTTCTGGAAACCCAAAAATTGTTCAAGACTGTTACCCACCCAGAGGAAGGACATCTTTAAAAGATTCATTAAATAAATGTATCTTCAAGAGTTTCTTGAAGATCAACATTGAAGAAGCCTGGCGCAGCTCAGTTGGCAAATCTTTCCTGCTGGACTTCAGTGACTGCATCTGCAGAGTCTGCGAGGAACATGTGGGGCAGGCATTAGATTTGTTGAAATTAATTCCCACCAATCTGACAGTGTCAACCAGAAAAGAACTCACTTTATTCTGAAGGATCTAGGGCTGAAATCCAGCACTGACATTGCTATTCAGATCTTAATTTAGAGCATAAGCAATGTGGTTGAGAATGAAGGGTAGCAGTCTAAAATATTCTCAAAATTAAGTGTTTTTCAACTGGAACTTAAAATGCATCCATCTGAAGAACCACAGATGCTTTAGTTGCTTTTCAATGACATCTAAGGCTCAGAAACAGGAATAGTTACTCTGTTAGATTCCAACTCCCAGAACAGTCCATCTAGCATGACCAAAACAGGTTCTGCTGACCAGAGTATTCTGGGAGATGTAATTTTAAAAAAAGTAACTTTTGTCATCTCTAGCAATCATTCAGGTATTTCCATGCCTCTTCCATGGAAGGATAGAATAGATGCACCAGGGTTCTATCTGACATAATAATAACTTCATGTCAGAAATTATTCTGGGTTGAATAATTCAGATATTTCCATGCCTCTTCCATGGAAGGATAGAATAGATGCACCAGGGTTCTATCTGGCATAATAATAACTTCATGTCAGAAATTATTCTGGGTTGAAAGGATTTTTGCTGGAGAAACGTAGCTTAGGAGACACTAGAATGAGGCACCTTTCATGTCCCCAGGATATTTTCCCAACAAAGTGGTCCCTATTTATCTACTTGCAATTTCTTGTTTTTGAACTGCTAGGTTGGCAGGAACTGGGACAGAGATGGGCGCTCAAACTGTCATGCAGTACCCGGGTCTCGAACTGCTGACTTGCCAGCCCTCCAGCTAACAAGGCGAGCTTCTTAACTACTGAGCTACGTTTAATTCATCTTCCTTTACTGACACCTAGAGTCTGTATATCAGCAAATAGTAGGATATATATAGTGTCTCTCTCTCACACACACACACAATTTTCATTACTGTTATTATTATTAAGTTAGCCCTTCTGGGATCCTTTTTGGTTGAAAGACAACATGGCTTAATTAAATTAACAATAACTTGAACATATATTCTGTTCACACTATGTATCCTCTAACAGACCAAACCTAGCTCACTACTTCTAGGCATGAACACTACAAATGACTATGTATTGGCATTGCATTTTATGTATAAAAACTATCAAAAGCTACACCCAACTATCAGATTCTCACAACATTCCTGGAATCTTGTTTTTGTAAACACTTGTTTTATCTTTAAGGTCTAGCTTCTTTCCTGCTTCCTCAGCCTCTTCAGCCTCCTTGCTTGTGGCATCCTTCAGAATCGTGGAAAGATGTTGCAAAAAAGGATTTATCTTACAGTTAGCCATTTGATAGACATACAGAGAAAATTATAATTCTTTACCACTAAAAACCCTAGCCATTTGTTCCAATGTATCCACACATCTGAATGACTGTCTTTTTTCCTGTATTACTTGCAAGCCAGACAAAATGTATGAGAAATGATATTTTGTTATGAAATAAATGTGCATTACAAACTATTTAGGAACCAAACAATGTATTTTGAACATAGAGAACAGTTCTTAGATGCTTTGATTCAGCATCCCTAACATATGTGAGCCCATCAGATGTTCTTCAAATTGCCACAGCTGTTGAAAGATCAATAGGTGAAGGGAAGCAGCATATCATTAGAATCCAGATTATACCTGATTAAAAGTATGCCATTTGTTGTTCCCAGCTTCTCTTCACTTATTTTGTGCAAGACCTAAAACTCAAGAAGGATCAGATAGACTTTTGTCCAAGGCACCTCACACTCTACTGTGACATGAAGCTTCAAGAACTTGTTATTTTACTGAGGAAGTTAGAGATGTCCAGTCAGGTCAGACACAGTGTGTAAGTGCAGTGGAACAGGTACACTCTTGCCATGTGTGCAGAAGTGGTTCAGAAAAGTAATAAAATAGTGGACTATGTAGAGTCAAGAATAATTGCATCTTAAACAAGACTAAAGATTGGGATACCAGACATAGGAACTAATACACAAAAATAGGTGCCTTTAATTGAGGTGAGAAAACTACTGTATTTTCTGGCGTATAAGACTACTTTTTAACCTCGAAAAATCTGTGCCAAAGTCGGGGGTCGTCTTATAGGACAGGTACTTAACTGCAGCTTGTTTCCCCTTGCTTCATATGTCCGGCGCATATGGTGGGGGGTGCCGCGGCCAAGTCCCTGCTCTGTGCGGGGAGTATGAAGCAAGGGGAAGCAAGCTGCATACATCTTCCTGTACCTCGAGGAGAACGTGAGTGTGGATTGGCTCTCCACCAGAACCTGCCCATTCGACTCGGAGGGCTGCGCGTCTTCGGGTTGAGTGTGGGTTAATTTTTATTTGGTGTGCATTGGAAGAGAGGTAGTCTTATACGGCAAGTATATTCCAAACTCTATATTTCAACTGGAAAAGTTGGGGGTCATCTTATACGCCCAGTCGTCTTATACGCCCAGTCGTCTTATACGCCGGAAAATACGGTAGATCAAATAGATTGACAAAATGCCTTGAGTTCTTGTGTTTCCTTCAAATGATGACCTGAACAAGAAACTGGCTATTTGGAGGCCATCAGTGACACCAGTTGATCCCTTTAAGAGAATATGGGTATTACTGCAGTCTGTTCTGCACTGTGGAAAGATTAGCATAAGGCTGAGAGAAAGGAGAAAGAAGCTGGTTGATCCTTCTGCCAACCAGCCATTATGCACAACTACATATATATTACATCACCACCACCACTCTTTCATGGTGCACCTCGTAGTGAGGTTGGGGGTGTTTCCTTATTACTTGTGAGGGGGAAACCTTGTTGTACCAAGATAGCAGATAAAAAAGGCACACAAAGGTCGGTGAAGATAATGTGACAACTCACATTACTGGCCATATTTCAATTTTAACTTTCCTTCTCCATTAGATGCAAGTAAAGGACACGTGGCATCAGTTACAGAGTCAATAGCAGCTTTTACTAGCTCTCTACAGCTTACTTTCTTGACCTCACATAACAGTCACAGATGTAGACAACTAACGGAAGCTATTACTGGACTTGTAGATGCTGCTGACTTTATGCTAAACTTGCAGCTTGCAAAGAATAAAAATTATTCTGAAATGCACCTCCATTTTCAAAGAGTCATTAAATTGTATCTTACACAACAGTGGTTTTTGTCCTTTATTTTCTTACCTAACAGACATGGACAGGTAATATAAATAGGTCTATGCTATTGTTTGTAAGAGGTAGCAAGAAAATACTTATTACCAGTGAAAAGGAGAAATAAGGGTTGGCAGGGTAGCAAGCCAATAAAGGTGGAATCCTGTACATGCTTACTTGGGAGAAAGCCCAAGTGAATGTAGTGGTATTTACTTCTGAGTAGAAAGGATTGCACTGTAAAGCTTTGCTACATCTGAAGATAAATTGAAACATGTTCTATGTACATGGTATCCCAAAAAGTCACCATACACAGAGACAATGGAGAAATGTATCTAAATAAATCTTTACATACAAAATATTCATCCCAAATGTTTACAAAATAATCTCTACGTGTTGGCCATTTCTTTCTGCATGCACAGACAAAGTGTTTCCCTCCATTTGTATCAAACACATTCTATGATATCTATTATTATGCAATATTGTCTATGTATGGTGACTTTTGGGAAACCCTGTATGGTTGACAATGTAATTTTCCAAGGTAGAAAAGTATGAAACACTGTCATCTTTTATCCAACCTTCCAATTTTTAAACAAAAAACATGCAAACTTGTATGGAGAGAATTTTGTTCCTGAGTCTCAGAAATAAATTGCCATGACTGTATACTATTTATACAAAAAGCTGCTGATACTGACCAATAAGAAGAAAGCGCCAAACTGCTAGGCAGCATTTATTTGAAAAACAAATAAGGAAATCTGAATTCTAGCCAGCCTTTCATTAACTGTATTTCTTTTGGATCGGCACCCTTTCCACAAGACACACTTATACAGATGACTGTAAAACCTCACAATTATCCATCTTTCTACTCCCCCACCCCCTTGATGTCACAAGCCAATGAAAATACATCTTCCAAAGATTTTGGGAAATACTCAGATTTTAGGTTTTGGTCGATATTTTTGGGAAACGAATTCCAAAGTTTGCAGATTACAAAGAACTCTTTGTGTGTATGTGGACAGTAAATACCAAGGCAAACTATGAAATATTTTAGCTGTTTGATTGCTAGTGCCTCCAAATTACTCTTAGCAATATACATACTTTCTACATACATGGCTGGATTCGATTGTTCAGTTACATATTATGGCACACTTGGCTGATTTATCACAGAGACATGCCATGGGATTAATATGTAACTACCAAATCCACTATGAAGCATGTAGATTGAGTAAATAAATCATTTTAGAATAATGTGGGATTCACCACAAGGATGGAAGTAAACACACTGCCCCAACTTAAGTAATATAATAGTCCTTTAATTACAAAGCCCAGTTGAATGGGCTGGCCTCTAAAATATGCTCAGACTTTGTGACAGCTTATAGATCGGGGTTCTCAACCTTTTCGAGCTGCAGGCAGGACCATGCTCCCTCAGATAGCTGAGCAGGCTGGACTGGTGGTTCCCCCTGCTGTAAATGCTGCCGTAAAATGTGTTTACGACAGCCACAGGCACACTTATGGCTGTCGTAAATACGTCCACTTTCAGATGTGGCAGTGGCACAGGCCACATGAAATGGTGCCATGGGCCAGGGCCAGCCCGCGGGCTGTAGGTTGAGAACCCTTGTTATAGATTATTGTAACTAGCCCATTTGAGATTCCAAATGAAAAGCTGTTTTGTTATCAAACTGTTGGTTGATAGTTACAAACTATTAACTATTTTATTTTAAAGTATTTCAGGGAAATGGTAAAGGTGATATAAAAGATTAAAATCAATACTAAAAGTAAAATGTAATTTCAATAAATATACATCTAATAAAAATTCAAGAAATTCTCAATACAACAATATCAGAGAGTAAACAAAACAACAAAAAAGACAAAAAAGTTGTGGCACCTTAAATGCTAACTCCTGTATTTAAATGTGAGGCTTTCATGGATCAAGTACACTTCGTAAAACTTAATTCACAAAAGCTCACATTTAAATACAGGAGTTAATCTTTAAGGTACCACAACTTTTTTTGTTTCGTTTACTCTCTGATATGCTTGCACCGACTAACATGGCTACCAATTCAAAAATGTCAGTACAACAAGCAGCTCAACTACAAAACTTGAGCGAGTACAGGTGCTTTTTATGGCCTTCCCAAAGACCTGCAAAGAAGGGAACATATAAACTGCACACTAAAAGCTGATAAATTTTCAATGTTGACAGTGAAAATATCCTGTTTCAAACTACCTGCTCTTGGTAGCAGGCAAGTGAAAAAGAACACCAATGATGGCTGCAGAGATCTGGTAGGGGAGAAAGAAGTATTTCAATTAATTTGGGCATCAAACTGTTTTAAGACTTTAGAATTTAAAACCAGCAGTCTGGAAATACAGTGGCAGATAATAGCAGTGTCCACTGAATATATCACCCAATCCCACTGCTACAAGGATGATTGAATACTTTGTTAATGTCTTTAAAGACCTCATAAGTAGAAAGTTTTAGTAGTACAACATGGTTGTCACAACAGCATAAACAGGAAAAGATTCTCATTCTCTGAATAGGGCTGCAGCTATTGTGTGAACCTCAGCTGGTTTAATGCAGTTTACACCTGACCTTCCCCAGTCAGCACCAAGTCCAGAATTGCACCTCACTATGTATTTGATCCTTCAGAAGGAATGCAACCCCATCTATGAACAGATGTGATCCTCAGTCTAAGTAGTTTCATTTCCTTACCCGCATACTTATTTCTTCATTAAGTGTCAGTTTATTTATTCTCATCAACCCCCAAAAGCAACCTCCAGATACTAGTTTAGGCATTCAACTGCCTTTCCAAGTTCAATAAAATTATACTGTTGTTTTTATTATGTTTATGATTATATGCTGCCTTGAATGCTACTCAGTAGTAGAATGGCAGGGTATAAATATAAATCATTATAATCCTGAATAACTACTACCACAACAATTATAAACAAAAACAAATGATAGAGCTGAGTCTTATCTGCATATAAGGGGAACATGTCACTCCAAACTTCAGTAGATTCATGCACATGTTGGTGAAAAAAGGAGCATGATAGAACTCTGTGGCACTATGCAGATTCAATGGTCATAGGATGGAGCAGGAGACCCTAAGTGTGACCTTCTGAGACCATCCAGTTAAAAACAACTAGAACGTCAATCAGCAGGCTGAATAAGGTTGTTTCAGTTCCAGAATGGGATGGACCCAATTAATTATCACAATCCATTATTGTCTCAAGTTGAGAAGCCATCACATTATACTATAGCTAGTTTACATAACAAATAATTTAATCTATATATATAAGAGAGATGTACATTTGTTTGTCCGGTATACATTTCCACACACCCTGCCCTAACCCCCCACAAATCGGCACACATGTACCTTCAGCGTCCAGGTTCTGAAATTCTGAATCCCAGGGGAAACGGTGGGGCGCCTCCCCAAAAAAAAAAAAAAACAACAGAAAGAAAAAGACTACACCTCCCAACAAAGAGTGGGAGGGGAGGGGCGCCAGTCATGCACCAGGTACAACAACGGCCGCCTGCCCGGAGCGCGTGATACCACCGCGGCAAAGCCACAGTGCACAACAAAGCACCGGCAGACATGCAGACGCCCTCGGATGGGCAGGCTGTCATGTGGTGGTGTGCCTGGCTGGAGGGCGTGGAACAAAGCAAGGCTGTTGCAGGTGGCTGCAGCACCTAGCGCAGTCCAGGTGACCACGCAGACACCCCAGCACCAGCAAACATGCCGAAGCCCACGGACAGGCAGACCGGCGAGTGTGGGGCCTACTGCTTTTGGGACTGGCTGACAGCGGCGGCGGGGGAGGACGAAGGGAAGGATGGGGGGGAAGAGCAGGTTGCGAAATCCCCGGACTCACAAAGCCTCCTCGGTGATCAGCCAAGGAGGGGAGAGTGAGGTCTGCCGATTGGGCTTTTCAAAGTCTCCAGTCAGCCCGGGAGGCAGCGCTGACCAGAGCAACGTGCAAGCACATGAAAGAGAACTATTCGCTTTTAACCCCCTTCTATTTCTCCGCCTGGGTCACTAAGGCTCGAAAGGCAAGAAAGGGGAGTGAAAAGCAAACAGTTCTCTCGCCTGCGCTGGTAGATAAAGGCAAGGGAGACCTTGCGTTCCAGGCTTGCGTATAAGAACCAGGCAGTAGTCCTGACAGAGAGGTTTCTCTTCAATGCATTGGTCTCCCCTTCTTTTTAACCCAGAGTGAGCGAGAGAACTCCTTGTTTTCCCCCACCCTTTTCTGCCTGAGACACTACGTGCAGAATGGCAAGAAAAGGGACGAGTTCTCTCGCTCGCACTGGGGGGGGGGAGAGGAAGAGAGACCAACTCATTGAAGAGAAACCTCTCTGTTAGGACTACTGCCTGCTTCTTATACCCAAGATTGGAATGCAAGGTCTCCCTTGCCTTCATCTGCCAGCGCAGGCAAGAGAACTGTTCGCGTTTCAACACCTTTACCCCTTTTCTCCCATTGCAGAGTTAGTGTCCCAGGTGGAGAAAGAGAAAGGGGTGAAAAGCGAACAGTTCTCTCGCCTGCGCTAGTGGATAAAGGCAGGGGAGAGCTTGCTTTCCAGTCTTTGGAATCAGACCCCAGGCACTAGCCCTGACAGAAAGGTTTCTCTTCAATGAGTTGGTCTCCCCTCCTTTGAGCCCCAAATATCCCTGGGCGAAGCCGGGTGATCAGCTAGTCACCTACTAAAATATGAAATGTTCACTTTTAGAGAAGAGTTTCATTGGTCTGGATTTTAAAAAGAGATTCCAGCCTTTGTGAGTGAGGTCTACGGCTGTGCCCCAATGGACTGCATTTCATTTTTTGGACTCCAGCTCCATTAATGTCACAGTATAACCACTACTATAGATGGAAATTGCAACCTAACGTAAAGGGACTGTCTCAGGCTAAAGACAGCTGCTTTTTGAAAGTTCATTGAGTTAGTTGTGTTACCTTACTGTAGAAAACTAGTCTTTGGTACCTAAACACTATGGACTCCAAAATGCATTTACTAGGACATATCCCGGGAGCTGCCATCCTTGGTCTTGGATGGGGTTACTTTGCCCCAGACAGACCCAGTGCGCAACTTGGGGGTCTTCCTGGATGCACAACTGCTTCTGGAAGAGCAGGTGGTGGCTGTGACCAGGAGGACCTTTGCACAACTCCGTGTAATTCGCCAGTTGCGCCCGCTCCTGGATAGGGATTCCTTGCTCATGGTCACACATGCTCTGGTCACCTCCAGACTTGATTATTGTAATGCGCTTTACATGGGGCTGCCCTTGATGACCATTTGGAGGCTGCAGTTGGTCCAAAAGGTGGCGGCTCGGGTAGTGATGGGGTGCGGGCGGTATGCCCGTGCCTCGCCTCTGCTCCGGGAGCTGCACTGGTTACTAGTTGGTCTCCGGGTGCAATTCAAGGTGCTGGTAATGACCTTTAAAGCCCTTCATGGTAGTGGGCCAGGTTACCTAAGAGACCGCATCACCCTAAGAGAGTCTGCCCGTCCTACCAGGGTGGACGGGAGGGGCTCCCTCAGTGTTCCATCGGTTAGAGGGGCTCACCTCTCTAGCACAAGGAGGAGGGCCTTCTCCATGTCCGCCCCAACCCTGTGGAATCTCCTGCCGGCAGAATTAAGGCTACAGTCAGAATTGCTGCCTTTTAGGGTTGAAAACCTTGAAAACCTGGCTGGCAGGGCTAGTCTGGGGGGCCAACGGGGTGTTGACTCCCGCTCGTTGGCTCTGTTAGAGTTATATGTCACTTACTGAGTGTGGGGAGGGGAGGGTCTTTTTAGATATGGGATGGTTTTTAAAGAGTCTTTTATTGCTGTTTCTATGGGGTTTTTAAATATTTTTATGTGATTGTGCGCCGCCCTGAGTTGCCCTAGGGCAAGAGGGCGGGATATAAGTTCAAATAAATAATAAATAAATAATAATAAATAATTTGTTTACTTAAAGTACAGAGTCCTAACTAACAGAAAGGCTCAGGTCTGAGCTGACACTAGGTCAGCAGAGGCTATGCTAAATCCAAACCCTCCCAGCCTAGGTCTCCTGGAAATTACTTAGAAGTGCCTTGATCCTGGCTTCTTTGTGCTAATATACTAGCTGAATATGGTCTGAGTGAGAGGTGGAGTTATAATAGTTCTTTCACTACTCCTCTCCTTATCCACCATTTTTTGGCTCTTCTGCTCAATGGTCTCACCCATACAATAGTTCTGCCTACAGATCAAGTTGTGATTTATACCAGACAACGTAAGGACAGTTAGTTGTGCTAGAACAAGAGGCTTCTGTTTATTCCAAAACTACTATAACTAGAGTATCTTTGAGTTTTGATTGCACTGCCTGCAGGATTTAATTCTAAATAAGTATGCCTTGGACTGACATGCAAGGAATGGAGAAATCTCAGGCTGCAGTTTCTATTCAACTTTCACATAACTTTCACAGGAAAATGAATGAAGGAAAAGAAGTCAGGACCCCCACCCACACTCAGCAAAAATTTGCCAAAGTATGAGGTTATTCCAGAATAAAATGACCTTTTAATATATAGCTTAAATAACAGATCACCTGTCATTCTGAAACAGCTTCTTTACAGAAGTGAGCCATTTTTGTCATATCTTTCAAGGTAGTTTCTTTCATCTACAAATGATCTGTCAAACCTTAAGTTAAAATACTATTTAATCACCCACCATGTTTTCAGGTAAAAATCACTGATCTGACCACCGCTGTTGTCAGATTTGCTTGGAAGGCAATCAGGGTATGGAGCATTAGAGAGAACCAGCTACATCGGGGACAAGTTAAACACCAGCTGTTAATGATTTTTACTTTACACTTGCAATCCTATTTTATACTCTACTGATGTATACTGTATCCATTACAGTAATACCTCAGATAACGACCAAACCTGGTTCCACAAGTTTGGTTGTTATCCGATTTTTAGCGTGATCCGATGCATGCATCGGATATCGCTTTTAAAAAAAGCCGGCTTCCTATGGGGGTTTCCCCCAAACCAAGCCGGGGGTCAGATGCTATGATTCTCAGCTTGGTTTGGGGGAAAGCGGGCATGCATCTGCGGCTCCTCTGGGAAGGGAAGCGGCCCAGTGCGTGGCCCATTCCCTTCCCGGAGCCGCGGGTGAGTTCAGAACCACTTGTCGTTGCTACCAGGGGGGGGGGAGTGCATGGCTGGCTCCCTGCTGGCAGTGGCGGCGGGTGAGCGCATACCCATCCACCGCCGCTGCGGGGGGCAGGGAGCCGGCCAAGTGCATGTTCAGCTCCCCTTGCAGTGGCAGTGAGAGGGTCTGTGCTCACCCACCACCACTGTCTGCAGGGAGCCAGCCACGCACTTCACCCCCGTAGTGGTGGTGAGTGGGTCTCCGCTCGGACCGCTGTTGTTTGGGGAGAGAGCGGGCAAATGCGTGTTCACCCCAAACAAAGTGGCGCTCAGATGGACTGCTGTTTTGTTTGGGGAGAGAGCGAGCAAACGCATTTGCCCCAAACAAAGCGGCGCTCGGACCGCCGGTTTGTTTGGGGAGAGAGTGGTCAAGTGCACCTTCACCCCAAACAAACCGGTGGTCTGAGTGGCCGAAGGGAGCGCCCATACGCCGTTTGCCTTCTCGAGAAGGCAAGGCGGGCCGCCTGCCTTGCCTCCTCCAGAAGGCAGGTGCCGAAGGGAGCGCCTGGAGAAGAGAAGACGGGCAGCCCAAGCCTGCCCCAAGTGAAGCCTCCCCCAAACCCCCTTCACCACCCTTGGCTTACCACCCTCAGTCAAGTCTTTTCTCCGTCCTGCTCATAGGAAGCCCAACGCTCCACTTCCTTTGGCACCAGTGTTCTGGAGAAGGCAAGGCGAAGAAAGCACATTCAGCACGTATGGCCAGGGAGAGTGAGAGCGAGAGGGTAGAGCATCCTTCTGGAGGAGGCGGGAATGTGTGCTGGTGCCAAAGGAAGTGGAGCGTCGGCCTTTCTGTGAGCGGGACGGAAAAAAGACTTGACTGAGGTCAGTAAGCCAAGGGCGGTGAAGGGGGTTGGGGGAGGCTTCACTTGGGGCAGGCTTGGGGCCTGGGCCACTCACCTTGCCTTCTCTGGAAGGCAAGCAGCAAATGGAGCACCTGTACGCTGGCTGCCTTCCAGAGAAGCAGGCGCCGATGCATCGGATAACACTACAATAGCGTTATCCGATGCAATTTCCCCCCAAAAATATCAGGTCGTTATCCTATTTTAGCATTATGCGATGCGGTCATTATCCGAGGTATTACTGTATGTGTATTTGTATACAGACACTTTTATCCTCATGTTTGTAACTATAACTTTTAAATTTTTAAGCTTTTGAATTTAGGTCAGATTTCAGAGATTTCAGCTGTCCTATCTGTATAAATCAGTGCTGTTTTATTCTTTTTAAATTAGATACAAAGAGATGATGTTCCATTACCTGGCCCAAATGTAGCACTAATTTTAAGAACTGATTTTATTCTATTTTATTTTAACTCAAGTAGATACGTTTGTGGTAGTACATTTTAATTGTATCTCATGCACTTAAACCCTTTTTACTCTGCTGGTCATTGACTGTAATAAAGTGATGTGATTTGATTATTTAATCACTGACTACATTACCAGAACCATTTTTCTTACTATAAATCTGACCTAGACTCTCATACTGCTAGCACTCTATAGTAACAACTACAAAAGATTTATAGTTTAAAAAAGAGAAAATTTAGAAAAGAAGGCTATTTTATTATTTCCATCCCTAAAACTAAAAAATAGGGGAGTTAACTTATTATGGTGATCTTTTTTCAAGCCATGTGACAAAGAAGTCTGCTTTGGACTGAGAATCCAGAATCTCTTCAGATATTTGCTCCATATTGTTTTAGCACATACTGGTAAGCTACAGAATCTCCAGTTAGGTTTAACCCAAGTCCTCATTAATGATAAAATGTACAATGCCAACCACTCATAATATGATGAACATATGCTATTATTATATACAACAAAGGTACATGCAGTTAGAAATATTTTTGGAAATTAAATTGAACAGTGTAAATATTTTTTCTAGCTATAAGAGCAAATGAAGAAATGTATAAATTGAAATCCTTAAGATGGTCGCATTTGGGGGAGGGAAAGTAGAGAGTAAAACTAATAATTCAATTTTGGTTTTCAGTGAAATTAGTTGGTTGGAATCCTGTTACATTTTTATACTGCCATCAATAACTGGCATAGATTGTGGTGGTGAATCGCTGCAAATGAAGAAGTCATTTGCTGTTGCACGCAAAGGCATGTGACTAGTCAACAGCAAATGCCAACACTGATATTTTTGTTTTAACTTGTGGCAATATACTACCAAAATTTATGCAAAGTGAGTAGTTGGGCACAACTACGAGGCTTTTGGCCACTGCTTTTTCAACCATGGAAAACACAGAATTATCTGAAAGGTATCAATAACCTAGAATAGAAAGAAAGGAATCAGTTCTATACCAAAGTTCATTCAATTCAGATTTTGGGATGTGTGCGGACAAAGGAATTTTAAAAAAGAATCCTTGAAATCAAAATGTTTTTATGTAGATAGAACTCTCTATTCAGATGTACATATGTATAGTTTTCTATGTGTTTGTGTGTGTATGTGAGCGAGATTTTAGCAGCAATTTCTAGCAGTGGTTGAAATGCAACAAAGCACTAGCAGACTAGAGCGAAAAGACCTTTTTCTTTACCCTACATGACAGCCCACTCTATTATCAAAATATGTGCCTTGGAAGGTTTTTCAGCCTCTCAAAGCAAATTTTAGGGGCATGTGGGGAGAACCATTCCTGATTTTGTTGAGTTAGTTTTGCTTCATGTGTACACATTACAAAATACATGAAATGAATCTGATGTACAGTACTATGATCCCTGCAACCCAACACTATCCCTTTCGGGACTGACAGACTTTATCTCCTCCACAGTGTTGAGATCCTCTAGACTTGTGGTCTTGGGTGATTTTAATATCCATGCAGAGGAGGCTTGGTTTGGGGTGGCCTTGGACTTCATGGAAGCCATGGAGCTCTCTCAATATGTCATCACTCCCATGCATGTGGGCAAGCACATATTAGACCTTATTTACTCAAGAGCACGGAGAGATGATTTGAGGGTGAGAGAGATAAGGACCACCCCTCTGTTGTGTTTTGATCATTTCCTGATCTAGTTAGTAATGGAGGTAATGACCTCCCCCCATCTTCATCAGAATGAGCTATTTCAGATAGCATCCAAACTGATTGGGATGGAACAGTCAAAGGGTCTGCCATGCACCTAAAATAATTGTAATAGTTTTGCGATGCACTTTAGATCTAAGGTGGAGGTCATCCATAGGGACCTTGACTCCAAGTTAAGTACAGTAGAATACGTGGAGATTCCAAATGCACCATCTAGTCAGCATTTACTGGACTGTTTTCAGCCTGTAACAGCTCAGGAAATCTCGCTAAATGCATGGCCATCACTACCCATCTTGTTCCTTGCCCTTCCTGGTTTATAAAAGCTGCCAAGGAACATAAGAACATAAGAACATAAGAACAGCCTTGCTGGAACAGGCCACAGCCCATCCAGTCCAGCATTCTGTCTCACACAGTGGCTCACCATTTCCTTCAGGGTATTCCCAAGCAGATGCCTTCACCTGCTTAGGATTCCCTGGAAATGATATTGAGAGATATCCTGCCTATCTCTCCAACCCGGAGGTTGTCCTTAAGTATCCATAATTATAGCCATTGATACTCTTCTCCTCCATGAACTTGTCTAATCCTTTCTTAAAGCTGTCAAGACTGACAGCTGTCACCACTTCTTCTGGCAGGGAGTTCCATAGACCAAGGGTGACAAGATGGGTCAGGGAAATCGTTAATTCCTCTGTCCAAGAGGCCAGTTGAAGGAGACAATTATACAGTCCCTCCTGAAGAAACCCAACCTGATGACTGGCTATTTTAACAACAGTTGCCAGCATCTCCTTTATGGGTAAGGTAGTAGAGATTTTACAGGTCAGATGGGGTTGTTCCTGGAGAATTCTGAATGCCTTGGATCCACGCCAATCTGACTTCAGGCCATGCATGGTACTGAGACAGTATTGGTTACTCTGTTCGATGACCTACTGAGAAAAGCCAACAGGATTCTCTTAGATCTTTCTGTGGCTTTTGATACCATCCAGCATGGTATCATCCTGGATAGCATCTCTGGAATAGGTATCAGAGATCATTTTGGCATGGCTCTGATCCTTCCTGGAGGACCATGTCTAGAGAGTACAGCTCAGGGAGAATCTGTCTGATCACTGGGTGAAACAGTATAGGGTACCTCTAGCATGGTCTCCCTGATGTTGCTTAACATCTACATGAGGACCCTGGGTGAAGTCATCAGATTTATTTAGTCTAGTTTCATCAGAATGTTGATGATACACAGCTCTATTTCTCCTCTCTCTACTTCAGCAGTGGATGCTGTCTGGAACCTGGAGCAGTGCTTGGAGACAGCTTTGGTGACATAAGAACATAAAAACAGCCTTGCTGGAACAGGCCACACAGTGGCTCACCATTTGCTTCAGGGTATTCCCAAGCAGATGCCTTCACCTGCTTAGGATTCCCTGGAAATGGCATTGAGCGATATCATGCCTATCTCTCCAACCCAGAGGTTGTCCTTAGGTATCCATACCTTTGTCCTCCATGAACTTGTCTAATCCTTTCTTAAAGCTGTCAAGGCTGACAGCTGTCACCCCTTCTTCTGGCAGGGAGTTCCATAGACCAGTGATCCTCTGGGTGAAAAAGTACTTACTCTTATTTGTTTGAGAACTAGCACCCAAAGGTTTCATGGAGTGCCCCCTAGTTCTAGTGTTGTACAATAGGAAAATCTACTTTATCTACTTTGTCCACACCGTGCATGATCTTATAAACGACGGAGGACAACTGGCTGAGAGTGAATCTGGGGAAGATGGAGGCCATGCTGATTAGGGGCAAGCAGTTGCAGGTTGAGCAGGTTTCCTTCAATCTAAGGGGTGTTTTTCAGTGAGGGAGAGTCTTATTGACGGCCAGGTCCATGTTTATCTATCTGCGGCTCATTGCCCATCTCTGTTCACTCCTGGATAGGAAGTCCCTATGCACTAGTAATCTCCAGATTAGTAGTGGGACTACCCTTGAGACTGGTCCGGAAGCTTCAGCAGGTGCAAAATGCAACTGCCAGGCGGATTGTTGGATTTGTCCAAATCAATCATATCACTCCAGCCATGGCCATGTTCCATTGGCTACTTGTGGTGTTCCATGTCAGATTTAAGGTGTTGGTAATCATTTATAAAGGCCTTAACAGTTTTGAATCATGCTATTTGGATCATGCCTCTTCCGTAGGAATTATACCCATTCGTCCCAAATGTTCAGACTCCATTTAGTCACCTCAAAAGAAATCAGAAAGATAAGGACCAGATCTAGAGCATTTTTGGTCTGCTGGAATGAACTGCCAGCAGAAATTAGACCTGATGGCATTCTGGCAATCAGTAAATATCACTTTTACATCAAGACTTCCCCTCTTGTCTTTACATTTGTATGTTCTTTTAAAAGTTAGTTTCACTGAATGATGCTGTGCGCTCTTGAAACCTGTCTGATTTGGTTTATTAATGATGTTATTGTTGCTGATGTCTGAGATTGTGTTTACTCTTTATTTATACACATTTTATATTGTAGTTTATGTGAGTTGATATATTGTAAGCTGCCTAGAGTGGTGTTTTACTAGATAAGTGGGGTATGAATCTAATACACAAACAAACCATCTGCATCTGTTCTGTGTGGCCATTATGTGAAGTGCAGCAAACTATTGCATTGAAAAGGGGCATCTGTACAAACCTTTGTGTCAAACAACTGTAATATTTGTTCTTGACAGATATTACTTATTTGCTATCGCCCTCCCTTTCTTCAGTGAACTAATGGCTCTTATTTTACTTGCTATTTTATCCTCACAACAAGCTGAACTTCACTTTTTAAAAGATACCTGATTTAATTAATATACAGTATGACCATCAGTAAATCTTTAGGACTGAAAGATGAAAGCTATAGAGATATATAGTTATGAAAGCTATGAAGTCAACTTTTATCTGACAATAACATACTTGTGTGGCATGTGTCTTTCATGAAGATGAAGCTTTTATGACTAAAAAAAGTATTATTTAATTTTACTGAAAACATAAAGTCTTAAAATATAGAGTTTTGCTGCAATTTAATCTAGAGTTTCCTCTCTGCTTTGTTTCTCAAACCTTTTTCTTGTTTCTCATTTAGTATTAATTATGAAAAGAGCTGCATGTTAGTCCATAAGAAACATTCTATAAAAACATGAAAAGCAATTATGGGCAAACCCTCCATATTATTTTCAAAATCAACTGAAAATTTTAGAATTTGTTTTGGAACCAATTTCAGGCCATTTCCCCAGTGAGATAACAACTCAATCTATACTTATATTGATTATAATGTTACATTATGCCCACTGTATGTGGAAAACACAAAAATAATGCAACTGCTTTTTTTTGCTCCCATTGAAGTTTTTTCAATCCTTCAGATCTAAGGTACAACACAACTAAAATATTTCTATTTTAGCCAACTGTTATGCAGATGGACTGGCAATAAATTAGGAATGTGCTGAATATTTTTCTTCTTTCCATTTTTCAAGAGGTTTTTCCTCTGAGGACAATGCAGCTTAGTCACGGCTACACAGATTGCTTGTTCTCCCAGGAAGTAAAGTGAGAAATCACACTCCTAACCTCTGGTGCTGTCAATAGCTATCTAACTCACTACTTGGTTGCCAAAATTTACAGGCAACAGTGGATTTTTCTTAATTGTGAAGAGGAATATGTTTTTCCAACTTCCAACTGTTGAAGCAAACTTTATTTTTATACTTGAAAAGAACAGCTTTTTATATTCTGTAAGATGTATAGTCTTGACCATGCCTTACCCTCTGAAGATCCCAGTTCACGTGATAAATTTATCACTGAACTGGATACATAAGAAAGGGCGATAAATCACCGATAGACTTAATAGACAAAAAGTTAAAACAATTTTTGATGTATCCAACCAAGGAAATGATCCATCAGTTAGCAGTTAGGGTCTGCATGTGTGCGCACACAGCTAGCCCATGGCTAAACAGGTTGACAAAGTGGGAAAGTGAACTTCCAAGCTCTGGCTCTGCAGCAAGATATCTAAACCACGACAATAAACCATATCTGAAGATCTGGAAAACTACTGACAGTCAAGACCAGGGCAGTCAATCCTTGGTTAGATAGATGACCCAAAAGTCAAGTCTCATTATACGTCAGTGTCCAATGAAGTTGCTGCATCAATCTGTTTCCATGTGTATAGCAAAAATAAGAAACCAGTTTGGTGGCACCTTGAAGACAAGATTTACTTCAGTGAGAGTATTCATGAGTCACAATTCATGTCGTCAAGCAATTTCCAAGGTTCCAATCTGCTGCTTTTAAGGGAAACAAAACCCAGAGCAGTGACTCATTCAGATATAACAAGCAATACCCCCCTGAAGACAAGCTGTTTATCTTTGTTCTGGAAATTGTAATGAATAATCCAGCTATGAGTGAGGGAAAGTCAGGAGGCATTATCTGCCCCTATTGAAAAGTGGCAGGAAGGAGTAAGAGCTGAAACAGTGAGTGTTGCACAGAGACAATAAACTCCTATGGGACTGGATATTCTGGGTTCACAAACCTTCAATTATTTTATTACTGCAGCAGTTTTCCACTAGAATTGCAATGTAGTGATTACAATACATATTCTAAGTTACCAAAATGAATCAAAAATACAAGAATAGAAGTAAACAAAACAGAGCTATCCCCAAATAATATATTTCCACATTCGTTAGTGAAAT
Organism: Bradypodion pumilum; assembly: GCA_035047305.1. NCBI lineage: Eukaryota > Metazoa > Chordata > Lepidosauria > Squamata > Chamaeleonidae > Bradypodion > Bradypodion pumilum. The sequence goes on from JAWDJD010000001.1 coordinate 100,750,726, forward strand.
TCTTACATAAGCAGATACTTATTAATCTGCAGAAAAGTTTTTTAATAGTCCTTAGAATTTACAGGATCCAGAGAATGCTAGCATACAAATATGATAAAATGATAGAAGAAAATATTAAGTAACTTGTTTCATTATCTACAGAGGAAATATCAAATTCACAGAACAGGAACACTGGACATTACTATTATTCTTCATTTGTACCAAAGGAAGGAGATATATGCTGCTGCTCACCTAATCACACCTATACTACAATTTGATTTTCATCGTTTTCTCCTCTAAGCATACTAACTTCAAAAGTACCCCTTAAAAAGGAATAGAATGAGATGAATTAGGTCTGCCTGAGTATTGTACATCTGTGTATACACTATCCTAGAGGTGAATATCAGAATACAAGGAGCGAGGATGCATAGCATTAGATTATGAAGAAGTGAGTAAATGAAGGGTTCAAGATAATTTTGCAACTCTTATAATCTTTCATTGCTTGAAACTGGTGAAGGGCTGCTGGAAGTGGAGATTTAAAAAAAAGCACTAGTGGGTCACAGTTGGTCATTGTGTGTTATATAGGAAAAATGTGTTCAGAGCCGGTGGAGGAAGATTTTAAGATTATGAAGAACAAAACAATCTCTTTGCAAGCACCAAATAAACTAAAAGGCATGAGGTTGGAAGAATGATGACATATAAAGATCTGCAGAACTTGGATAAAGACAATACGGACTTATTCTCCTGTATGGCCCTGCCCTGGCTTTCAGCATTTTCAGAAGTCCATCTCTTATGTTTGATACAGAGAGACATTTTTACTGGGGATGTGGTAGGCTTTCTTGAAGCCTTCATCTGTTTAGAAGGAAAATTAAAATTCTGAAAAATAAGGTAGTAGTTCCTGAATAATCAAAATGCTTCTAAAGCACACAGAATGTTAATTTAGAAAGACTTATTTTGGGCCATTCCCTCGTTCCGTGCAGACAATCAAACACCATAATTTCACAAAAATATTGTTATAGAACAATTTTTTCACAATTAGGAGTAAGCATGGTTTTTCTAAATCACATTTGGTACAAAGAGATTTCAGGCACAGAAACAACGGTCCTGAAATGTTTTTTTGTTTAAAATATTAATTAATTTGCAAGTGTTACACACGGGACACCTAAAGTGACATGGTCACCTTTATAGCCCTTCCTTTATTTTGCAAGTCTGAAGAAAAGAGAAGACTATATCATTAACTGTGTGGCTTTAGATACCAAAGCAAAATATCAAAAATATTATAAGAAAGCTTACCCATTTCTAACAGAATAACTCAATTCAAATCCTATTAGTATTTTAAAAATTGGCTATATTTAATGAGGTGGTTGAATAGCTTGGTGAGTTAGTTATCTGACTGTGTCTCTGAAAGTTGAAAGTTTAATTCTTCACCATGCCTAGATAGAGAAGAGCCAGCTTATGCAGACTTGGGCACAAGTCTGTTCCTATAAAATTCTGGTAAGGGTTGCCATCAATAAAAATTGACTTGAAAGCAAAAAAAGTTATTATTTATTAAATGAAGAACAGTAGCTAACACTGGGAAATATATCTGATGTTGTAAATCCTCAGCTTAATCGCCATTTGTATCCAGGAACCTTAGCATATCAATGCTGCAACAATACAAATCATTTTTAGACTTCAACTGCTCTGTAATCTGTAAATTTTTCTCAGATGCAAGGAAGATTAAGCTGTTATGATAACAGGGAAAACAAAGGGGGCAGAACAAAGATGCAGATGGAAGGAAGAGAGCTGTAATGACAAAACAAGAAAAAGAACAGAGATGTAAAATAGCTAACTGTGTAAGCAAGGACAGCAACAATAACATTCAAATGTTATTTTATTCTCAGGTCACTTTTGCAGGCTATGTGGTAAAGGGTATACAGCCTCCCTCACACATATCTAGAATGAAAGTTTCTAAATTAGAAAAGCCAAAAGGGGACAGAAAATGTGAAGAGTAGGGAGTAGGTCAAGTTACATATCAGGGCCAATTCTTTCTCATCTGACTCACAAGCATTCTAGGTTAATGTAAGGTCAAGCCAGGACAGTCCTAAGCAAATTTCCAACATCCATAGACTGGGAAGGGGCTGGCTTTAGCATGGCCTCAGAAGGCGTCAGCTCAACCCACCTTGGCTAATTACAATTATGTTCTAAGAAGAATTCTGCCTTTGGAAGGAGTAAACCTTCCTAAAACAGGGTTGCTATCTTGTGTCTTTGAGCATTGTTGTCAGATACAACTCAATCCGAGTATACGTTTTACCCTTGCCCCAAAGAGGCCTGGTCTTGGAGGTCGACTGGTACTTGGCTGCCTTCTCCCTCCAAGGCAAGCAGGGAAAATGCCACTGGCATGAATTTGTTTAAGGTGGAGCTCAGCTTGCCAAGAAGTGACCCACACACTATGATCTTGGAGCCATCTCCTGTGGCACATATGAAATGAGACATGCAGGATTTAACACCTGGACTGCAGTGGACTGCCACAGCCTTGAGGATATTATCAAGGAGCACCTTCACAGCCGGTCCATCTGGCATGGCCTCTTCCGCCTCCATGTCTCTAAGCACACACCTTCAAAACTGCCTGTAAATGAATATATGTGGAAGGCAGGCTTTTTATGTGTCAAAGGAGAAAAACAAAAGTTTCTTTTTTGAAATCAGTTACTGTTATGCTGTGACTGAAAATTCTATTCCAGTTTTAAAAAACTGGAGAATAGTGAGAAAATATTTTCACAGATCTTCTGTATATGAGAACACAGCAGAAGTATCGACAGGGCTCATGTCATGAAAATAAAAGAAATATATACAGAGAGACATCCTAAAGGGACTTCCAATTGTGAATGTATGGATCTGAACTCGAAGCTGTTCTAGATCATTTTTTAACTGATGTCCTATACCAGAGGTGCCCAAACTTTTTGGGCCACGGCTGTTGTAAAAGCGTTTACGACAGCTGTGAATGCATTTACAGCAGCATTTTGTGCATGTGCGGACACGTTTTACTTCCGCTTCCAGAAGCAGCAAGGGCAGTGCGTGCTGGATGATTTGGTGCTGGGGCAAAATTGTTGTAAATAACCTGGATTTTGAATGCAAGTTCAAAACATTTCAGAACTTCTCCTCATAATATAAAACACCAGTGATTTCACTGAGTCTACTCAAGATATGACCAAGTATGGATGCAACCACAATAAACATTTGTGTACTGCAGTGCTGTTGAACCACCAAGTGAATATAGATTAAGAAAAGTCCAAAACATGTGTTCCAAAACAAAGTGAAAGCACCCCAAATTGTGTGGAGAGTCTCAAGGGATATGACAGCCCCCCCACAAAAAAAATAAAAAAAATACTGCCTTTCTCTAGTTGAAAGCAAAAGATAAAAGCTGGATGAGGGAAAGATAATTTTCCTCCTCTTGTATCCCCTTCCAGTCATAGCACTGTTTATGGCTAAGTAGAGCATAATGCAGAGCTCATCTTCTTTATCTCAGGTGTATCACCAGTGAAGCTTGTAATGGTTCCTAAATCTGAAGGCCCAGCTTGGTTACTAGGGAACATACTGTAAGCTGACATTCGAGATCTGAGAGAAAAACAGTTCATTACAGGTCACTGGAAAAACATTCACCCAGGACCAGCAGTGGTGATTTTCAGACATTTAAGACTACCTGCCATTATCTCAATGTCTCTAAAGGATTCCCCAGGACCAAAGGGAGTTTAAGGAACTTTTGGAAAGGGATAGGAAATTTTTAATGGTCAAAATATGGCTGCAAATGATGACATCATCAAACTTACACAGTTCAGTCTTATATTAGAATTCAACCAGTAATTAATATTCCTTCTATTTATATTACACTGTAATGACCCAAACTAATATATTTTGTAAGACTTTTAAATGTCACTTTTGCATCCCACCATTTTTGATACTTTCTGAAAAATGCTTTAAATTCACAAAGCTGCTGTGAAGTTTTTCTTGCTCAACGTACCTCACAGCCAAGAAAATTTAAAGACAGGTTTTCCTCGCCTAGTGCCAATAGTTATTATCTATCAAGGCACACTGCATTATGATACCAGTATTCAGCACACTTCCAGCTTTGAAATCAAATTGAGGTGTTCACTGTTAAACTCTGTAGAACTGTGCAATCGTAAAGAGAGATAAACTTCTTTGCAGGTAAATGCTCAGTTCAAGTCAAGGTTACCAAATATTAGGTAAGAGAAGACCTCATACACCAGGTAGTCCATTCTGACATCAATGTGTAGCCTTGTGGAGCAAGAGCAACTCTTAATCTTCTGGGCTTTGAGAGGCAGCCCCCGTATATACTTCAACAAATGGTGGTAAGATAAAGACCATTAGCATGTATATCTTTAAAGCGCAGAACCAGTAATCCAGAGAACATCACACACCTTTCCTCCCTGTGTCCTTGCTGCCCTTGTCACGTTACATATTCAAATCTATGACTGTTCTAAAATCCGCTCGGCGGCGGCGGCTCTTCTAGCCCCGCGGCGGGAACTCGGGTCAGCTGAGGCATGCTCCCACCCACCCCTGACCAAGGCAGGTCGGGGCTAGAAGAGCTGCCGCCGCCGAGCCGCCACAACACCGCCGGCTCCCCACCCCGACCTGCCTTGGTCAGGGGTGGGTGGGAGCATGCCTCAGCTGACCCGAGTTCCCGCCGCGGGGCTAGAAGAGCCGCCGCCGCCGAGCCGCCACAACACCGCCGGCTCCCCACCCCGACCTGCCTTGGTCAGGGGTGGGTGGGAGCATGCCTCAGCTGACCCGAGTTCCCGCCGCGGGGCTAGAAGAGCCGCCGCCGCCGAGCCGCCACAACACCGCCGGCTCCCCACCCCGACCTGCCTTGGTCAGGGGTGGGTGGGAGCATGCCTCAGCTGACCCGAGTTCCCGCCGCGGGGCTAGAAGAGCCGCCGCCGCCGAGCCGCCACAACACCGCCGGCTCCCCACCCCGACCTGCCTTGGTCAGGGGTGGGTGGGAGCATGCCTCAGCTGACCCGAGTTCCCGCCGCGGGGCTAGAAGAGCCGCCGCCGCCGCCGAGCCGCCACAACACTGCCGGCTCCCCACCGCCGGCGTTCCTGGGACCCGCCTGCAGCTGCCTCCGGCCAGGACTTAAAAGGCCGTTGAGGCAGCGAGACTTTGCCGCCGCCCCTGGCCCTCCTGGCAGGGTGAAGGGACCTCTGTAGCGCCGAACGCAGAGACCACCGCCGGCGTTCCTGGGACCCGCCTCCAGCTGCCTTTGATTGCCCCTGGCCAGGATTTAAAGGCGGTTGAGGCAGTGAGACTCTGCTGCTATTCTTTTTGTATTGTATTATTGAGTTCTTGTTACTGTATCTCTGTATTTCTGTCCTTGCCCTATGCTATATTGTATTTTGTTTTTTGCAACATTGTATTTGCTATTGTATTTTTGCTATATTGTATTTTATTTGATGTGTTGTGAGCCGCCCTGAGTCGGCATGTGCTGAGAAGGGCGGCATATAAATCAAATAAATAATAATAATAATAATAATAATAATAATAATAATAATAATAATAATAATAATAATAATAATCCCTTTGCAGTCAAGGTAGATGGAGAAGGGGAATGCAAGAAAGTAATCTATGAGTCTAAGTAAGCTTGTAACTCCAGTTTTAGAACTGTGACATTTCCATCGATCTATGCTAGAGGCAAATTCCGATTTAAAGCCTTATTTATAAAACTGAAGGACTCAATTGATAAAAGAGAGCGGGGGAGGTGGCGAGGTTTGGAGCCTACAATTTTAGTTGCTACCATTCAAAGTTGCCATGTTATGCTGTTGCCATGTTTAAGGTCTAGAATTTACAATAACTTGGTGGCCCTGATTTTAATCATTTCATGCTGGATTATTTAATTAGATTTTTTAAAAAAGAGATTAATTTTCTATTAGACAGAAGGTATTTAAAAATGCGTAAGTGCTTCATATCAAAAATTTTAGTATTGAATGTATAGGTTCATTTACATATCTTCAGATGAATGTTGTAATTCTCATATTTACATATTTTGGATCAAGTAGAAAGCATTCTCTAGAAAAAGCAAATTGCTCTCAAAAATAACAGAAGTCATTTCACAAATTCTAATTGAGGTATCAATACTAACCCACTCACAGTCCCTCCTCACTTGAGAAGCTGCATATAAACAACCACCTTAAATTATTATTTTAAAAATGTACTTTTTTGGTAAATTGACTTTTATAGGATTTTTTTTAAATTGCAAAACCATGTCAGGGCATTCCATGAATAAGATTAAGACAATTTAGTTAAAACAAGCAAGTAAGCAAGCTTATCTGGGCTTGGAGTCCCATCCCGGTCTGGCAAACCGGGGAGGAATGGGCAACACCTGCTCCGCCCTTGCGAGGCTCAAAGGACCATTTGCAGCCCCCGCTTTTTGCCGCCAACGCCGGGGCTTGGAGCCCCCTCCCGGTCCAGCAAACCGGGGAGGAATTTGGCAACACAGGGACCTTTCGCGGACACTGTCCTGCCGTGTTTAATGTGTCTCTGTTATTGTACTGTAGTATGTGGGGGTTGAACACTGTATTTTTGGGACCTTTTAATATTACTATTGTCAGATTGATTGTATAGATTATGATGTATAGTTATGTATTTATTTATCTTGTAATTATTGTATTGCTATTGCTGTTGTTGCTTGCTTAGATCTTGTTTTTTGTTTCATGTCTTGTTTCATGCTGTGAACCACCTTGAGTTGCCCGCTGGGTGGTAATAATAATAATAATAATAATAATAATAATAATAATAATAATAATAATAATAATAATAATAATAATAATAATAATAATAACAACAACAACAACAACAACAATAATAATACACTGTACAGTATTTTAATTCAATTCTGGACAAATCTGCATTTGAGCAGCATCTTCTACTAAAAATAAAAATATAACTAAGAAATACATATCAAATGTTTATGAATTAATTAGTATGGGAGGATGTATTTTAAAAAGCACTCCAAGGGCATACTTGCTTGTGATTATTTAGGCAGAAGCTTTAAAATGAAAAATATAATGTTCACATGTACGTTGTGGAAAGCAAGATATTTGCTATGCACATGTGTAATTCTACATGACTCTAATTCTGCAAAATTGTCCTAATAGTGTACAGCCTTATGAACCACATGGGAACTGAAACTATGACAATTTGATACCTGGAGTACTTGCAAATGTTACTGAGGATGCATTATTTACTCTCTAAACTGATTGATATGTTGTTTTTTGATTTCATTAGTACATTATATTATTATCTTATTGCTGTTCAATTCATGATTATGTATTCATGCCTTGATTATTGTATTTATGATGTATTTTTGCCCGATTGCTCTATTTTTGTTATTGTTTCATAGGTTTTGCTGATATTCTGTTATATTTATTATTGTAATTTGAATATTGTATCTCATTTGTAAACCCTGTGGGGTGTCCCGGGGTCATTTATATGTTGTTAGCCGCCCTGAGTCGGCCATGTGTTGAGTAGGGCGGGATATAAAATTGAATAATAAATAAATAAAATAAAGTGGCTTCATTTTAGCAGTCCAAAGTTTGATCTGGACATGAAAAAAAATCTACTCTCTAGAGCAGGAGTGCCCAAACTTTTCGGGCCGATCATGTGGTTCAGGGAGCAGTTCACTAAGGCCCGGAGCCCACATCCGATCTGGCACCAATTCATCCATCCCACGAAGTCCTCGTCGCTCCTGGAAGCGGATGTAAAATGCGCCCATATGGGGGCGTTTTACTTCTGCTTCCAGGAGCGACGAGGGCTTCGTGGGATGGATGAATTGGCGTCAGGAGGCAGATGCGGGCCCCGGGCCTTAGTTTGGGCACCCCTGCTCTAGGAAAGATTATCTGTTTAGTGTTCTTAAAAACTGCAAAATACTTTATATTGTAACCATGTATAGTCTTATCAGTTATGATGGCTACAAAGAAAAACAAGATTTAGGAAAGCTGCATGCAGGCATAATTTTAGGAAATACAGTACTATACAGGAGAATAACTTAAATGACCAATTAAACATGAGCATCTCTTCTTTTATCAGCTTGGGACTGTAAAATATATTCCTTAACAGTATATCACTGTCAAAATAAATTCAAGAATTAAAACAATTAAACAAAATATCATCATAAAAGGACACAGATTGAAAGGATTCAAGAAGCGACTGCCAGCTGGTTCAGCCGCTCTTGTTGCCAGAAACAAAGCTTTAGTCATTTTACTCTAAAATGTTAAATATTTGAGTATAAAAATACAATGGAAGGAAAAAGTTCGGTTTCACTTACCAGTGATAACTTTCGTTCTTCGAGTATATAGTTTGTGAATACACACTCATGGGTTATGCGCCTGCGCAGAACAGCCGATCGGAGGCTTGAAAAGCTATTGGTCAAAAGTTTTGGCGGTAAGACCGCCCACCGTACCGCCCACCCTGAGGCGCCCGCGCGCCATTTTACCTCAGTTCCATACTTAAGCCAAGCACAGGATAAACCAACTGATCTCATCCGTGCAGCTCAAGAGGGGAGGTAGGGTGGGTAGTGTGTATTCACAAACTATATACTCGAAGAACGAAAGTTATCACTGGTAAGTGAAACCGAACTTTCTCCTTCGTATAGTTTGTGAATCCACACTCATGGGAGATTAGCAAGCTCACACTTACTTGGTCGGTGGGCAGTCGGATGAGATGATCCCACGATGAGCTGAAGAACCCGTAGGTGGACCCGTCAGGGGCGTTGAGTCCGGAGCCCTCTGGTGAGGACGACACGGCCAAGCCTGGCGTCCGCAGTGGCTCTGGTGTCCACCCTGTAGTGCTGGACAAATGTGGAAGGTCTGGACCAGGTGGCAGCCTTACATATGTCCTCTAGCGGTGTGCCCTCCAGAAAGGCAGTGGATGTGGCAACCGCCCTGGTGGAATGCGCCCTGACATGCGGTGGAGGTGGCAGTGAAGCTGACTCGTAGGCCAGGTAGATGGTAGAGGTGATCCATTTGGAGAACCTTTGAGCAGAGATGGGTTCACCCTTGGACTTTCCCCCATAAGCCACAAAGAGGCGTTGTGACTTCCTGAACTCTCTAGTCCTGCTGGTGTAAAACAATAAAGCTCGTTTCACATCCAGCGTGTGCCAAGTCCTTTCTTGGGCGTTAGTGGGGTTCTGGAAGAAGGTTGGCAAGGAGATAGTTTGTGCCATGTGAAACTTGGAGACCACCTTGGGTAGAAAGGTGATGTCCGCTTGGAGGACGACGCGGTCGTTGAAGAACTGGAGAAAAGGTGCGTCTGCTCGCAGGGCAACCAGCTCACCAGCTCGTCGTGCAGACGTGATGGCCACCAGGAATGCTGTCTTCCATGTGAGGAGACGAACATCGGCGGTAGCCAAGGGCTCGAAGGGGGTCCTGGTGAGCGCGTTGAGAACGGTGGACAGTGACCATTGAGCCGTCGGTGTCCGGGCCGGCGGAAAAGCGTTCTTTAGTCCCTTGAGGAAGCGCTTTACCGTTTGGTCGCGGAAGGCCCCGGAAGCGGGCGAGCCAGCAGGAGAGTGCGCTACCACTGCTGCGAGATGCACTCGGATGGAGGTGATGCTGAGGCCAGACTCCGCCAGCTGGAGGAGGTAGGTTAAAATGTCCTGCAGTCCCACCTGGGTGGGGGGCGTTTGCCGGGCGGCCAGGAAAGCACAAAAACGCCTGTATTTGGAAGCGTAGGACTTCCTTGTGGAAGGGCGCCGCGCTAGTTCAAGGATCCTGGCCAGTCTGGGGTTATCCTCCACGCGGTGAGGTGGAGGCTGGGCAGGTCCGAATGGTGCAGCTGGCCCTGCTCCATTTGGAGGAGTGTCGGTGATTCCGGCAGTGTGCGATACTGTGACGACATGCGCAACAGTAGCGGAAACCAGGGTTGGCGCGGCCACGCCGGTGCCACCAGAATTGCATTGGCTCTGTGTTGGTGCATCCTGGTGAGTACCTTCTGGACCAGAGGAAACGGAGGAAAGGCATAGAGATAGTCCTGATCCCACCGTTTCATGAAGGCATCGCCCTCGGAGTTCAGTCCGATGCCTGCTCTGGAGCAGTACCTGCTGAGTTTCTTGTTGGACTCCGATGCAAAGAGGTCGATGCTCGGCGTCCCCCAGACCTGGCACAGAGACTGGAACACTCCGTCGTCCAGCTCCCATTCGTGGGTCGTCGAGGTGAGACGGCTCAGGTGGTCTGCCAAGACATTCAGTGTGCCCTGAATGTGCACTCCAATTGGGAAAATGTGCCTCTCCAGGCACCATTCCCACAACTGCACTGCAAGGTACAAGAGGGTGGTGGACCGTGTTCCTCCCTGCTTGTTGAGGTACGCCACCGCCGTGGTATTGTCCGAGGCCACTTGAACCGCCTTGCCGGTGAGCAGAGTCTCGAAGGAGCGCAGGGCCTTCCAAATGGCCAGCAGCTCCAAGTAATTTATGTGGTGCACCGTTTCGTGCGGTGTCCAGGTGTCGTTGACCGTGAGAGTCCCGCAAGCAGCGCCCCAGCCGAGGTTGCTCGCGTCGGTCAGTATCTGCAGCGAAGGTTGCGGGGGGTAGAAACTCTTCCCCGTGGCCACGTTGAGTGGTGTAGACCACCACAGCAGTTGGTCCCTCAGTTCTGGAGATGGGGTCAACCGTTTGGATTGGCTCTCCCGAAGTGCGTCGAACTCGTGAAGGAGCCACGATTGCAGGGACCTGAATTTCAATTTGGCATGGGGGATCACTGCCGTCGTTGAGGCCATCAGGCCTAGAAGTCTCTGAGCCTTCTTCGCCCGGATGCACGGTTTCGTGCGCAGTTCGTTCACCCCCTGCGCAATGTCCCGTAAGCGTTTCTGGGGGGCGTAGGCTCTCGTAGTGAGCGAGTCGAGTACCGCTCCAATGTACTCGACGCGCTGGGCGGGAGTCAACTTCGACTTGGTGAAGTTGATCCTGAGGCCGAGACTCTCCATGAGGTGAACCGTGTATTGTGTGTCCCGAACGGCCGACGATTTGGTGGGGGAGACGATCAACCAATCGTCGATGTATGGGAAGACCCTGATGCCCCGTTGGCGGAGGAATGCAGCCACCGGAGCCATGCATTTGGTGAAGACCCGCGGTGCCGTGGCCAGACCGAACGGTAGGCATCGGTACTGGTACACGGAATGGTCGATACGGAAGCGGAGAAACCGTCTGTGTTCCTCGAGGATGGAAACGTGGAAGTAGGCATCCTTGAGGTCTATGACTGTGAACCAGTCCCCTTTGTTGATGAGGGGGAGGACGGTCTGTAGGGTCACCATCCGGAACTTCCTGGTGTGGATGCATTTGTTCAGGCGGCGTAGGTCCAGGATAGGGCGAAGGCCTCCGTCCTTCTTCTGGACCACGAAGTACCTCGAGTAGAAACCGTTGTCCCAGTCGGACGGTGCTACCCGCTCGATGGCTCCCTTGGAGAGAAGGGTTGCTATTTCTTCCTCCAAATGGGGGGACGAGGTGGTGAGACGATGTCTTCCTACTCGAGGCACCCGCACGAACTCGATGGCGTAGCCAGAGGACAAGATCTTTAAGACCCACTGGTCGTCCGTGATGCCCGACCATGCCTGGAGGAAGTTCCGGAGGGGGAGGTACGGGATGTGGAGCGAGAGAGACTCGGCCGTCGCAGCTTCAAACGCGGGGCTTGGGCCTCGCGGTCGAACGCTTGTCCTGTCCGTAGGGCCGGTAGCGGGGTTTGTGTTGTCGCCGCTGTTTATAGGAGCTGGATCTAGGCTGCTCCGCCGGTCCCTGCTGCTGTGGGTTGCCCTGGAACCGCCGTGTGAAGGGCTGGAACCTCGGCCTGGTGGAAGTTGCCGGCGTGGTGAGCCCCAGGAACTTCGCCGTGGAACTGGTCTGGCGCATCTCATTCAGGACCTTATCGGTGTCCTGACCGAAGAGGCCCTGCCCGTCGAAGGGAAACTCCTCGATGAGCTTTTTCATAGCGTCATCGAGGGAGGTGTCCCTGAGCCAAGCATGGCGACGGAGGTAGATTGCGGAGGCCATGTCTTTTGCCGCATAATCGTTGATATGCCGGGCAGTGCGCATCAGCTGCTCGGCGACGAAGTCCCCCTCGGCGGCCAGCGCGTCAATCCTCTTCTGGGCATCTGCGGGCAGTTTAGCCGTCTCAACCTTCACCTGCTCCCAGAGGTGAGATTGGTACAGGCCCATGGCGGCCGAATAGTTTGCGGCCCGAAAGAATAGGGAGCCGGTGGCGTAAAACTTACGCCCCACCGCGTCCAATTTCTTTCCCTCCGGCGTCGACGGGACCGGGAATCCGCTGGTGGCCGTCCTATGCTGGAAGGCCTTGACCACCAGGGAATTCGGCAGGGGGTGCGCCTGCAAGAACTCGACGTTCTCGTCCAGGACCCGGTACATGCTGTCGAGCCTGGACGAAACGGAGTGTGCCGCCAAAGGTTTCTTCCACGTCGCCCTCGCCGTGGTCATCATGGAGGGGAGCATGGTTATGTGGACCGGTCGCACGGCACGCCTGTCGAGCTTCGCGGTCATCTGATCCTCACCCTCCAACGGCGGCTGGTCGACCTTCAGGTTGAGGGCGGTGCCGAGCCTCGTGAGCATGGCGGTCAGTGAGCGCTGGTCCTCACCACGCGGTGGGTCCACCGAGCCGATGGCCTGTTCCGGCGTGCGCTCGGCGTCGACGTCTCCCTCGTCCTCCTCCGACGACGAGCTGGACTCATCGGAGGACGAGGGAGGCAGCCTTTCGTCCACGTCCGGACCGCGCCAGTACGGCCTGGGCGGGCCGGCGGGATGGGCGTCCACCGCATCAACGTCCGGACCACACCATGACGGGTTGGGTGGGCCGGCGGAGCGGGCACTCGACCCACGGGAGGTCGGTGGGGCCGCGGCAGAGCCGGGATGCCCGGGGCTTGCGGTGGTCGGAACCGGAGCCGCAGAGGCCGCAGGCGTGGAGGTCTGGAACCTGGTCGCAAACGACGCCATGACCTGGAACATCTCTCGGACGAGGGCCATCTGAGACGCGTCCGAGTCCGCTGGCGGTGGAGCTCCGGTGGCCGGCGGGATGGTGGCCCACGAAACGGTGGGAGCCGAAACGGTGGCCGGCGTCGGTGTTGGCGAAACGGTCGTCGAAACGGTGACGACCGCCTCGTCCGTCGGTGTCCTGGGCCGTGGAGAGACGGAGGCCTGCCTCGGCGAGGAGTTTCTGCCCCGAGGAGGAGAGGAGAGCACCTGAGGTGGGCGAGCTGGAGCCCCAGCCCTGCGTCCTTTCTCAGGTGACCCGGAAGACGACCGTCCTCCCCAGATGGAGGATCCCGGAGAAGGACATCGGGCAGTCGAGAACGGCGGAGAAGGCCCGGGAGAGGCGGGTGTGCGCGGAGTGGGGGGAAGCGACCGTCTCTTCTCCGACCCACGCTTGTGCTTCTTCTCACCGTTCTTGTCCTTCTTCTTCTTCTTCCTCATCGGAAGCACGGAGGAAGAGGCCGGCGGTGGTTGAGCGGCAGCGGCGGCCGTGGAGGCGGACGCGGCGGGAGCCAGAGCGAGCTCCATCAGGTGAGCCTTGAGGCGATTGCTTCGGTTCTGCACCGCGAGGCGCGTAAACTTTTTGCAATGCGGGCAAGACTGGCTCTGATGCGACTCTCCCAAACAAAAGAGGCACAGGCTGTGTCCGTCGGAAGCCGGAAACTTCTTAAGGCAAGCCGTGCACTGTTTAAACGCTGCCGCCATCAACCGCGGAAAAAATTCTTCCAGTGGAAGTTTCTGGAGACGAGTACCCCGAAGGGCCGACCAGCCGCCACCCCCTTGAGGGGGGAGACGGTGATCGATGCGAAAAATTGGCTACTGAATCCACTCAAGAGAAGAGACAGAGCCGGGGTGGCGATCCTGCCCGGAGGACAAGATCACCGAGAAAAATTGAGATTTGCCAAAAAGACTTTCCCTCAGAAGGGCGAAAAAATTGAGGAAGCTCTCAACGATCGTCCTGCTGCTACGGCGGAAAGAAGAGAACTGAGGTAAAATGGCGCGCGGGCGCCTCAGGGTGGGCGGTACGGTGGGCGGTCTTACCGCCAAAACTTTTGACCAATAGCTTTTCAAGCCTCCGATCGGCTGTTCTGCGCAGGCGCATAACCCATGAGTGTGGATTCACAAACTATACGAAGGAGAAGGTTTCAATTTCATGAACTTTGGACAGGAGAGGCTTGTCCTCACAGTTTCTCTTCTCACTTATTTTGGGCACTATATTTTAATTTCTTATAAATAACATATTGATTCCATGGATTTTCAACATAGCATAACCTGCAGTTATTTAAAACTATGAGCACCAGCTTATCAAGGAACAAAAATATACCACGTCAAGCAGACTTTTAAGTCCTTCATTCTCAAATGCAAGGGGTGTTACAGGAATACAAATTATTTTGTCCTTAACTTGTATTAACATTTTCAATAGGAAAAGCACTATCTTAGCATAACACCCCCCCCCCCCCAGGATTTAAAACTGCAAATAGTGAAATAACAGATTTGCAGACCTACTGAAAACATGTGTTGAGCCTAACAGTTCTTATTTTTAAATCTCACCCACATTTGGAAGAATAGGGGAACATCTATGCTGGCTTCACAAAGGTACAGAATAGAGTTACAAACTGGGCCACTTTAGGGGAAACGAAGCAACTGTGAGCTGACTCCAAGCTGTGCAATTTCCCCCCATGGTGAGATAAAATCTTCTACATCTAGTGGAATTCTGTTTGTGGCAGCTTTTCCACCTATGCAGCTGGAGCAAAAGGGCTGATAAAGCTCCCATACCAAAATGCTTCATCTTTAACAGCTGAAGAGGCCTCTGCCTCATTCTAGTCTTTCCTTCAATCGTATGGTGAATCTGGTTGTTCAGACTATTGAGCCTCTTAGCCTGGGTTTTTTTTCCATGACCTGCATTGTGCAAAATAGGCTTCTCTCTCATGAATTACCGATAATAATAATAATTTCATGTCAGAAATTATTGTGACTTGAAAGGATTTTTGTGGAAGAAACTCCGATCAGGGAATGCCCAAATGAGGCTCCTTTTGTGTCCCCCCAAGAGTTGGGACAGAGACGGGCACTCAATCCGTCATGCAGTACCCAGTTATCTAACTGCAGTGATGGCAGATTTTACATTAGCTACTGCAGGCCAGAATTTGAAAATGTGCAAACATACTTAACATAACTGCCAACTTCAGCCAAACTAAAAAACAATTATCCAAAGAGAAACTTTCTTATTGGATATGGACAACACCAGATGACTAGCTGGAGTATTTAACAATTCCTTTTTCAAAGCAGGGAAATGCCGATATATTTAATCTACTACATACATTTAGTACATAAAAAATGAATTTCCTTACAGGAATCTGATTATAATGAAATAACAGCAACCTGATTCCTCTGTTCTACTACATATTAAAGATTATAATCTAGTGAATCGTTTTAAAAGCCAAACAGTCAGCCTAGGTTTGGTTTCTATTATTTAATATTTATCAATAGGCAACAATGCATTAGTTACTGTTCAGGAATGAAGTATATAGGATCCAAGTAAACAAAGTATATGGGAATCAAGTACAGTATTCACAAACTATAACGTGCTTGTAAACTGGAGTGCCATTTCAAAGTTAGAGATAAACTTTACTGCAGCAAAAAGATACCTTGATGCTACTGATTGTGTTCTGCAGGTAACCATGACCTCTTGTGAATTTCACATATATTACAAAAATGTAAACTGCTAAAATTTGATAGATGTTTTAAATATAAAGATTTTTATATTTTTAAAATATAAAGATGCACTCTTCCTCTGAATTAAAAAAATCTTTTCTGCATAAAATGCTAGTTTAATTACATTCTTTTATCTGTACATATTGAGTAAGAATGCATGAAGCCGGAGAAATTTAATTTTTTCAAAAAACAATGCTAATAACTGTAAAATGCCAACCTGTCAATCGATTTTCAGGTTTCAGTCAAAGGAATCAAACATTTTACAGCCATCTCAAATTCTGGAAACTAGCCTCCATATATACATTTTCATATGTCAACCACCAGTGACTTAAGATTTTTGCAAGCTTGTTCTAAAAGAAGATACAGCAAAACAAATTGAAGGATTTGTGTTGACTAATTGCACAGCCAATTTATTTTAACAACAGAGCAATACTACACAGGATTACTTAGAAGTATCATTGTATTCAATGAAACTCGCTCTTAAGGAAGCGTATGTAGAAATGCAGCCAAATGGTCAATATTGTATTGTAACCTAGGGTGCTTTGTTCTTAAAGTTGCTCAATATGTTTTGGACAGCAACTGTGGATCAGATATTCACTGAAAGCAGTTAATCACAAAGTATTTTAATGCTACGACTTTCTATCCAGAACACCAGAATTATTACAAAAAGGATAATTTCAAGCATTTGCTTCAATATTGGCTTCATACATACCGACACTTAAAAAACAGCAACCCTAAACCTTATCATATACTCTTTAGACTATATCAGACTCCACCTTCTAAAATAATAATTCAAAAGAGCAAATAGTCATTTAATTTAACCAGCCATATCAGCCAACATCTTGCTACCTAAAGAAGGTGAAAGACAAATTTTTGATTTGTAACCTAATTGCATTTCAGTTTTATTTAACTGTCTACAGATTCTGTGAGTGTGTGCACATACACTATCACACACAGAAACAGTGGTATCTACATACAGTTTTACACAAATATTTACATACATATGTTATACACAAACTACTGTGATTCCATATTTTTTTTTTACTAGAAAGGCATATGTTTTGGTAGCATATTCAATTGTTGCACTGGTCTTACAAAGAGTACTGTGAACCGCTTGCAACAATCAGCTAAAGCACAGTTCATCCAGGAGTTTAGATTGTATATAAAAAATACAATACCTAGAATGCTTATCAAACAAATAATGTTTTATTGGCATCTAAAAAAACATTAAAATGTAATTTAAATTTTAACCCACTGCAGTATGAGGAACAAATCACTTACACTTACTGTTGAGAAATAGAGACTATAATCCAAAAATGTCAAGAACGCACCATCTCTGTATTATTCATGCTCCTCCTTTTGTCGTTGTTGGCCAAACTGAAGAAACATACAGTAGCACTGCTCTGCCTATGCTTTAAAATTCTGCAGCAGCCTAAAAACCTGGAAAAAAATACACCAGCACCTCTTTTCAAGTATAACAATTTCTATGGCCAATATCAGAGCAATATCTAAAAATTTCCATTTCTTCCATAGGAAGTCTTTGTTTGACAAGCTGTTATCCTTGTGAAGTAAAAGCGATTGGGGTGAGTTTGCTTTTTGTCAGAAAAAAATATAAAGAAAAGAAAGTTTACCTCCTACATTCAAATTAAGAACAGTATTCTATACAGGTCAGTCATACAGCTATTTAAGTGAAAGATGAACATGAACATTAGATTAACTTAATTCTGGCAGACAAAAGTGAACTACTAAGGTCCAGTCAGCCATTCATCTATTACAGAGAGAGATGACAACTTTACAAAACTTTTTTACCTACTGAGTGATGATTATGTCCCCTCAGTTTCTGTGCTTTCTACCACTGGTTCACTTTCTAATTCAGCTTCTGTGTCACTCTTCTCTTTTTTTGTGTCACTTGAAGTTGTCAGCTTTTCATACAGTTCCGATTCATCCTGTACTTGCACAGTAGGTGGCTGACTCTCTGTCTCTGCATTTTCACCATTAATTTGGGGCACACCATCAGCTTTTTGTTGAGATGTGCCACCTTCAAAATAGTCAAATGCTCTTGGATGGGAATGGGGTATCCAGTTGTTCTGTATTCTTTCTCTCCCAAACCTGTTTCCATTGATTTCTCTGCCAAAATTAAAATCTCTGTCATCTCTGTCCCTCTGTCTTTCCCAAAGTCTACGGCGGTCATCAAAGTCTCTGTGGGTATCTTGTTCAAGCCCTCTGTTCCAGCTGGGTCCACCTTGAACTTCGAATCTGAAGTTCATTTGTCGATACCTCTCTCGATCATCCTGGAAGCCCTTACGGCCACCATAGACAGGGAAAGGATGATGCTCTCTTTCATCATAATCTCCTCTTTGTCCCCAATGCTTATCTGAATTGAAAGGGAAAGGGTCTCTTCTACCAAGGTTATCCATACCTGGTCTCCCAAAGTTCTGCCTTAAATCTACGTGTGGCCTGGCAAGATGTTCTCTTCCATCTACCGGAGGTCTTCCTAGACCTTCTCTTGGATCTAATGGTGGCCTTCCACCTGAATCCCTACTATCTGTTGATGACTGGCGATTAAGGCTTTCTCTATTTTCCACTGGAGGAAAACGGTAGTCTCTATCTCCATCCTGCTGAATGCTGTCATCTCCAAGTGGCAGTCTTTTATCTGGATTAGAAATGTTATCAACATTTTGCCTACCAGAAGTTCCAAATGGCCTCTCTGTTTGAGTAAAAATATCTCCTGAAAGGAAAGGAGTTCTGGGTGGAGGAAGGGATGGAGGGGGAATACTACGTTGTGGTGGAACTCCATGTTGTAACAGTGGAAATCTTGGCCCATGTAGTTGTGGCATTAGTCCTGTACGGAGATCTACTAGAGGCATTCCAGGCAACCTTTGGCTAGCAAGGGTTAAATGGGGTATATTTTGAATTCCAGTGGGTGGCTGTAGCCCCAAAAGTCCAGAACCAGTTGAAAGATGTGGTGGTGGTAACCCCAATAGTCCAGAACTATTTGAAAGAATTGGTGGTGGCATTCCCAAAAGGCCGGAGTTGCTTGATACATTGGAAGAGTGAAGTGCTGCCAAAAGCCCAGAACTACTTGACACCATGGATGACTGGACTCCTGTCAAAAGTCCAGAACTACTTGACATTATAGGTGGTTGAAGTCCCATTAGAAGGCTTGAGCTGCTTGAAACACTCATGGGCTGGGCTCCTGTAAGAAGGCCAGAGCTACTTGAGACATTTGGAGGCTGAACACCCGTCAGAAGCCCAGAGCTATTTGAAGCAGCAGGTAGTTGTACTCTCGTTAAAAGTCCAGAGCTGCCTGATACACTTGGTGGCTGCACAAGTCCAGAGTTGCTTGAGACATTTGGCGTCTGCATTCCTCCAACAAGCGCAGAACTGGTTGGGATACTGGCCAGTGCAGAACTGCTTGAAACATCATCTTGAACTGAAATGCAAGTACAGAAATGCAACATTAGCAGGAAAAACGTATTGGTGAACAAGCAATTTCTTAGTTCTCGATAGCTGAAATTTTGAGATAAATTAACAACAGAAATTAGATTAAGATTAAAATTAAAATTACAACATATACAGTTTGCTTTTTAATCACAACTGTAATGTCTGTTTACAACTAGGAAAAAAAAGCAAAGTGAAAATTAGGTGAAGTACACTTTCTTGGTCTTATGACTTAGCAGACAAAATCAGCAGTTCTATATGTTTCATCTATTGTTGGATTGGATTACTTAATGGTGCCACATTTGAAAAACACTTTCAACACAAGCATGTTTGGGGGAAAAGATGTTACACACCAGGGTTTCTTAAAATGACAGTGCATTCAATGATTTAACTCTCTTGCTTCAGGATGTGATATTCCCCAATCACATATGTGGCAGAGTTCACATTCACCCTGTCACCTAAAGAGTTGTAGACAATGTCCTATTTGCCGTGTTGGGGGGGGGGGGCTAGGGGGGGAGAAGAAAAGGTGTACAGTATTAGGATAAAAACTGTCTTAAACCTATTGCTATCTGCCATATTTTGCAATTTTCATTTTGTCATGGGCAGCAAAACAATTTGGGTCAAAAAAAATCCCAGTTTTGCTGCAAACCACTGGCTAGAATTAACTTGCCCACATGGCAAGGAATGCCCTTATGGAGGTATTGGTCACATTAGAGTCAAGTGAGATGATCTCTAACTTGTCAGAGATCATAGGATACTGGTTGTAACATCAAAAAACAGAAGTGACCAGTCTGGTTGTCTGTAAACTGGCATCATTCAAGGGCGGAAAGAAAAAGTTTTTGGTGAGGATTTCCAGTATGCTCAGAAAATACATGAAACATACAATCAATCCTTCTGCAAACTTTAACCTGCAACATGGTGCTAAACCTCAATACATTGGCATTCTTATGGAATCAACAGTTTTGCTGTCTTGTTTTTTTTAAAAAATCCTAAAGCATAAAGGTTGATCTCATCTGTACTTTGAGAGCTCTGTTACTTCAGATAGAAATTTCGTTGTACAGATGAGAAGAAAATTCATTTAATTACAGCAAAATGTGTTTAGATATATCCCACCTGGATTACTGTAACATGTTCTATGTGGGGATGCCTTTGAAGCCAGTTTGGAAACTTCAGCTGGTTCAAAAATATGTAGCCAGGGTGTGTTTCTGGAAGCAATTCAAATGGTTTGGGTCCAGGCTATCTGAGAGATTGTATCTCCCTATATAAATCTTCTCAGCTCCTAAAATATTTAAGAAAGGACCCTTCTCTCAATCCCACTGCGCTCATAGGCACATCTGGAGGAAATGTAAGAAATGGCATTTCTTTGTAGCTGCTGCCAGGTTGTGGCGTGACTCCATCACAGGCTCCTTCCCTCCTGTCCAGTGACAGGTAAATATGTTTTGTTTTAAACAGGCTTTTTTAATAATTGCATGTCATTATAGCTACTAGACTGTCTGGGGGTTAATCTCAATCAGAATAGCTCAACAACACTAACAACACGTAGATCTGGCTGGAACAATTCCTATTTCAGCTGACATACTGTCACTATTGCTCTGTGTTACTGTCAGGAATGAAGTTTTGAAGTGAAATCACAAACATGTTTACTGAGAAGCAAGTACCACTGGAACTCACTCCCAGGTTAATGTGTACAAGGTTGCTATCTTGTTATGCCACTTACCAGCTCTGCTTTCACTAGATGAGAGCTGAACCTCTGCAATGTGAGATCCTTTCTCATCCATTTCTGAGTTGTTACTTGAAAGAGGAGTAAAAACACTTCCAGTAGACAAGGTTGGAGTAGTATGACTACTAGAAACAGTTCCTACTGGCAGAACAAGGTTGGTAAAATCTTTAATTGACTCTTGAGCAATTGATAGTGAAGACTGTACAAGAGCTGTAAAAACAAAACAAAACAATACACAGGTAAGTAACAATTAATAAAAAGTTCTTATGATACAAACCCATGCATATCTACTCAGAAGTTACATCCCAGTCATTCAATGAGGATTATATCAGATAAAAAATGAATCTTTCAACATTCAGAGCAAGGATACCAAACCAAAAATAATGTAATGAAGAATAGGGCAATCATTTAACTACAGACAATTATTAGATCTATTATTTATGGTAGGTATGGGCATTTTGCACTTCACCACCTTTGCAACTGACCTGCTTAAAGCCTACAAACCAAAGATGAGAATGCTTGATTTATAGATTTTGAGATTAGGTGCTAAAATTAAGAAAACCTCCAGAAAACAAGAATTTTCCACATCTTCTGGTTCACCTACAAAATCCGTAGTAAAGTTTATTTTGGTAACACTCACACTATAGGGCTTGGCAAACTGGAGGCCCCAAGAAAGCCAAATTAACTTCAGAACTGATTTATACTATCAATGCTCAATTTAAAACAGATTAAGAAAGTAGCAGCAATATAAACCCTTAGTGGGTTTTTTCTGGAAGCACTTGCATGCTCTAATTTTCCTACAAAACATATGCCGTTGTGAATAAAATAATATGAAAATGGACAAGATCGCCGAGAAAAAATTGGTGAGGAACAATTGTCTTTTCCAGAGAATAGATGAAAAAATTGAGAGAGTTCTCAACGGTCGTCCTGCAGCTGAGGCGAAAGGAAGAGAACTGAGGTAAAATGGCGGACTGGCGCCTAAGGGTGGGCGGTACGGTGGGCAGTTTTACTGCCAAAACGTTTAGCCAATAAGCTTTAAAGCCTCCAGTCCAGGGTCTGCGCAGGCACATAACCCAATAGTGAGGATTCACAAACTATACGAAGGAGAAGGAACAGTTTTCAGATTCAGGAATTCACAAATTTACACAGAACTCTACTTACTAGAAAGCTGCAAAACATAGCCAAAGCAGCTGTGTGCATCTTTATTACACTGATAAGTAGAACCTCGGATAAAGTCCAAACTCCGTTCCACAAGTTTGGACTTTTTTCCGATTTTGGACTTTATCCAAATCAAATGGGTGATGCATTGGATAATGTCCAAAAAAAGGACTTTATCCGAGGCTCCTATACAAAATACCTCAGATAACGTCAATTTTTAGCAGTTTTGGACTTTATGCGATGCATCACGTGTGCATGAAAACTATGACTTTATCCGAATCGGACTTTATCCGAGGTACCACTGTACAAGGTAATCTCGCCTTCATTTCAGTATAACTAATTTCAGCAATTTAAGGTCAGATACAAGATTGCAATGTTCAGAACTATAATTTGTTTTAAAAAAGTCCAGTATGGGCAGGTTCAGTATAAAAGAAGTAGTACAGCAGGAGTTCCCAAAATACGGCCAATGGTGCCTAATAATCTGGCCCACACCGCCCCTGGAAGCAGAAGTACCCGCACATGCGAAAAACACTACTGTAAATGCACCCGCAGCTGTCGTAAACCCATTTACGACAGCAGCGAGTGCATTTATGGCAACATTTCACGCATACGCGAGCTCATTTTACTACCGCTTCTGGTGGGAGGAACGTGACTGACCTGCTCAGCCACATGACTGGCCCACAGCACAAAATGTTTGGCCACCCTTGTAGTACAGCATAAATCAGTTTATAGCACTGACTTAACCACTCTGTTTTCTGTAATACAGCAATTTTCTAACACAGTCCCAGGGATCATCAACGGCACCATTTCATGCAGGTCCCCACAGCACCTCCACCACATCCAGACATGCCATGTGGTGGAGAAAGGGCAAAATGGTCCCCAAAGCTATCTGAGGGAGCATGACCCGGCTTTAAAGGGTTGAGAACTCCTGGACTAAATAATTACTGATAGCCTATAATAATAATTTTGTATCAGAAATTATTCTGGGTTGAAAGAATTTTTGCTAGAGAAACTCCATTCAGGGGACGCCCAAATGAGGCTCCTTTCACGTCCCCAAGAGCTGGGACAGACGGGCACTCAATCCGTCATGCAGTACCTGGGTCCTGATTACACATAAAGGAAACAAACAAATAAAATAACAAACAAACAAAAAGCTTACATGATGGGGCTACTGGTGGAGGACCAGGGGGTGGAACAGGAGGAGGCATATAACCTAAAAGAAGCAAAGAATAATAAATATTGAAACCTAGCTCAGCTGATATGAAAACCGTATACACACACACACACACACTCACACA
The DNA here is from genome assembly GCA_035047305.1 of Bradypodion pumilum. Classification (NCBI taxonomy): domain Eukaryota; kingdom Metazoa; phylum Chordata; class Lepidosauria; order Squamata; family Chamaeleonidae; genus Bradypodion; species Bradypodion pumilum. The sequence goes on from JAWDJD010000001.1 coordinate 100,774,056, forward strand.
CACACCAGTTACATATGTTTTCGTGTGTGGGGGGGGGGAATCAACAAGTACTAAAAGGTTAACAGAATTACAACCATGATCTAAAATACAGTATTTAGGTATAAATATAACAAAATATTTGCAAGTTTTAAAGAAAAAAATATGATACATTGAACATAGCTGTATGTAAAATAAATATTATACTAAGATACATTTCCTGTTTTTGATGCTACTGATAAACATATCAAAAGAGTTAGCAAAGAATAATAAAACATAATTAATAAATTTTGTAACTGGGACAAAAGAATGAGGATTAAAAGGTCTGATAAACTTCAAAAATTATGAGGGTTATGTCTCCCTAATATAAAGCTATACTATATAGCTAATCAAATGATATATATATATATATATATATATATATATATATATATATATATATATATATATATATATATATATATATATATATATATATATATATATATATATATATATATATATATATATATATATATATATATATATATATATATATATATATATATATATATATATATATATATATATATATATAAAACATAGTCAAAATGAAATTTCGGGAAATTAATGGTTTCCTCAATAAAATGATTTTAATCAGAGTAATAAAAGTCATGTGAAAGAAACTGAAAACTCTTTTCTTAGAAATGTTACAAATTTTAAATAAAAGTAGAGAAATATATATCACAATAACCTCTCATTAACATTCAGTACTGTACTAGAATTAGAAAAATTCCCAGAAAATGTGAAAGAGTTTGGAGGATTTGTTATGGGGGGAAATATGCTATTGGACTAGAAGACTAGAGAAAATGAACAACTGGAGAACATGAGTAATTAGAAGGGTAAAAGATTTCTTGTATTAACTTAATTGAATTGGAAACATGGTTTAAAGAATGCATGAAAAGAAATGGTTAACATAGAGACCTTACAATATTTGAAGGAATTATAATATAGAAATAAAATGAAGTTAAAAATAAGATGAGAAGGATAATAAATTGACTTTAGAAGATACAGATTGAAACAGAAAATCAGCAGGATAATCCTAAAGAATTATGGCAGTCAGATCTGGGAAGGGAAATAGGTTCTGAGTTATAGAAAATTATATGGGGGGAGATCAAACTGCATGTATTCTAAATACAGTATTCTAATTTATGTTGGAGATGTAATCAAGACATTGTTGCCTATTCTCATTTGTGGTGGGAATGTGAGAATATAATGAAATTTTGGGAGGTAGTTATTAAGGAAATTAATGAAATATTAAAGTGAAATATAGAAGTATGCTCAAAGATAGCACTTTTATCAATATATGAAAATAATCAATGGGAATTGGCAATGAAATGATTAATTTCAAATTTATTAACAGCAGCAATATTAACGACAGCAAAAATTTGGAAAGTAAAATATGATTTCCAATTGTCAGAACGGTATAAACAAACTTGGAATATAGAAATTAATGCTAAGTAAATATGTAGTATTAAAGACAAAAGAGAATATATTCAATATTTGGGGAGTTTTTATAGAATTTAAATTAATAAATGTGAAGGGTTATTCGCCTTTTCAAGAAATAATGCAGTTCAGAACAATGCAGAAACAATGGGGCTCAATTAAGGAAGATCTGATGGTTCTAAAGGTCCTAGTGGTGGTGGGTACTATTTGAATAAATATGTTTAGGTTGATTACATGCTGTGTATTTGTTGTTGTTCAGTCGCACAGTCGATTCCGACCCTTTGCGACCCTATGGACCATCTTTCTCCAGGCACCCCTGTCCTCCACCATCCCCCTCAGTCCTCCCAGTTCTGTGCCCGTTGTGTCTATAATACCATCTATCCATCTCATCCTTGGCCTCCCCCTTCTTCTTTTGCCCTCCACCTTTCCCAACATCACGGCCTTCTCAAGTGAATCCTCCCTTCTCATTTGATGCCCAAAGTACTTTAGCCTCATCTTTACTATTTGACCTTCCAATGAGCAGTCAGTGTTGATTTCTTCTAAGATTGACCTATTTGTTCTCCTCGCTGTCCAAGGTACCCTCAAAACTCTCCTCCAACACCACATTTCAAAGGCATCTATTCTTCTGCGTTCAGCTTTCCTAATTGTCCAGCTCTCACATCCGTACATTACCACTGGGAATACCATTGCTTTGACTATTCTAATTTTTGTTTTCAAGGTGATGTCTCTGCTTTTCACTATGTTCCCCAGGTTTCTCATGGCTTGTCTCCCTAGAATCAGCCGCCTCTTTATTTCATGGCTGCACTCCCCATCTGCAGTGATCTTAGATCCTAAGAAAGTAAAATCTGTCACTGCTTCTACTTCTTCCCCGTCTATTTTCCAGGAACTGATCGGGCCTGTTGCCATTATCTTGGTTTTCTTGATATTGAGTCTCAAGCCAGCTTTTGCACTCTCTTCCTTCAAACCGATCAAGAGATTCTTTAGGTCTTCCTCATTTTCTGCCATTAGGGTGGTGTCGTCTGCATATCTCAGATTGTTGATGTTTCTCCCAGCAATTTTGATCCCATATTGTGATTCCTCCATCCCTGCATTGCGCATTATGTGCTCTGTGTATAAGTTGAATAAGCAGGGTGACAGAATGCAGCCTTGTCTTACTCCTTTTCCTATTCCAAACCACTCTGTCATTCCGTGTTCTGTCCTAACTGTTGCTTCTTGGTTCATGTACAGATTTCTCAGGTTTAAATAACAATTTAAATATTGTTAAATATTTAAAAACTATGGTCCAGCACCATCTTTCAAGAATAGGTGTTATAACACAACTAAATATTGTATCCAATATCCCAATATTTTTTGTTATCACTTATCTATTTAAGTGCAAATCAACTGAAATTAAAAAAAATGTTCTATCCTTTGCCTTCTGTTTCCATCTCTGGCCGAACAGCTTTAACATCAGCTCATCCCATCGTTTTTGTGGTCTGCCTAGTGGTCTTTTGGTATCGTCTTTTATGGTTCCTTGGTATCCAGTTTGGTAGCTGACAGAGCTATCTGTTATACTTTAGGTGGGTGATATGGCCTGTCCATCTTTTGCCACTTATAGTTCAACAACCACATCACACAGTCCGGTTCTTTGGCATAATTCCTTACTGCTGACCTTATCCCTGATTGTTACTCTGCACATCTGTCTTTCCATTGCTGGCAGTAAACATTGCATGCATACTCTAATACAGTGGAACTTCAGTTAACAAGCAGCTCGGTTAACATAAAATTTGCAAAACAAAAGGAAATCCATAGAAAAAAGTGGCTCGGTTTACGGAATTATTTTTGGAATGAATTAACTGGTTTCCAATACATTCCTATAGGAAACGTTTCAGTTAATTATTTTGGTTTTCAATGCATTCCCATGGGAAACTTCATTCAATGCATTCCTATGAGAAATTCGGTTAAAGTAATTTTTGCTGTAAGAAACGTCCCAGAGAACGCATTAATTATGTTAGACGAGGTACCACTGTAGCAATATTCTCTTCTTCCAAACACCACCTCAATGTTCTGTGGTCCCAAGAACCTTATCTAGAGAGTCCTCCAGAATAAGTTTTTGAGATGTGGACAGGGAGGAGGAAAATTAATCAACAGAAGCACACTGTTGTGTATTGCTCAATGGAGCATATTCTGAAGTGAATCAGCACAGGAGTATAGCCTAAATTAGTTTAATCAAAATTAAATGTAAAATCAATAACACATTGAACAGATTAATTAGCGCTTCATTATTATTAGGTTCTGCATATTATAAGTTAGAAAGATGACTTTACCAGGAGGTGGTTGTGCAGGATTAAAGCTTGCTCTCAAGAAGGGTGGTGGAGGAACTGTACTATACCCTGGAGGAGGGACAGACATCGCAACAGGATAGGCTGGTGGAACTAAATTAACAGCTGGCACAGCTGGAGCTACAGGAATCTGTTTATGTGAGAGAAATAAAAAGGGAAACATGAACAGTGATTTTTTAAAATATGTAATCCCATTGTTTTCAGAAAGGAAGGAATTAACAGTAGATTTTACAACCAAGCCTGCAATCTTACAGAGTGCTTTGGAAACATTTAAAATAGATTTTCTAAAAAACAAAACAAATAACCCTACATTCTTCTAACTCACCAAGAATACAATAAAGTAGTGGTGGCGAACCTATGGTATGTGTGCCAGAGGTGGTACTCGGAGCCCTCTCTGTGGGCACCCATGTGGTTTCCCCAGCAGTTTTCCCCACCCCTCTGCACAGCAGCCCAATGGGAGTGCTTCCTCCCTCCCCTGTTGTCGTGTTGGCACTTGGCGATAAATAAGTGGGTTTTGGGTTGCAGTTTGGGCACACAGTCTCTAAAAGGTCCGCCATCATTGCACTAAATAAATAAATAAAAATCTGCAGAATACAGTGGTTATTCTGTGTGGAAATTCCTAACACTGTAAAAGCAGTCAATCTCAAAACCTGGTCCTATACAATTACATAAATTCTTCAACAAAATTTCCCTAGCTTCCCAACCTGACCTATCCAGAAGTCACCAAGATGTTTTCTCTATCACTTGTAATTTCCTCCCACACTGTTTTGAGGTCCGCCAAATCTCCAGATCAAATTTAAAGAGAGTACAGAGAGCTGCAAGAAAGTGAATTGCCACTTCTTCGAGCAGAAATATCTCACAAGCAACCCAAGCCAAAGGTTCCAAAATGTATTGCAAAAGGGGAAAAATCTGCTTGACTAGGTAATACAGGTTTTGCCATTTGAAACACATCTAGCCTGTTGACATTCTTTCCAGAATGTGATGAATAACTCAGCTAAAACAGTAAGACTAAGCAACACACTTTCTCAATTTGGCCTAAGAGTGACATGAACCCAGGGAAAATAATTTGGGAACATGCCTCTCGCTCTCTTTCATGAGATCTCCTTATCTTTAGCTCAGCTTTTAATAGGTTTAACTGTGAACTCTCACAACCAACCCTAAATCAATGTAAGGAAATATAGTGTAGAAACAAAAATGATAGAATACTAATTGGCTTCTTGGGGAATTTACCTTGTTGTCATCTTCTGGTTCCTAGGGTGGGGACGATTTTAGTATTCCTTCTTTATCAGACTGGCTATATCAGATTGTGTGTGTGTGTGTGTTTTAAACTAACTGGATTTTTCTGGCAGCAAACCTGTCAACCAGCCTATTTCAGCTAACTTAACAGCTCTAAGCTTTCCTGGCCAGTGCAATTTTCAGTCTGGCCAAATTGGTATACCAAGCATTTGTGCTATAGCTGCCTACCTGTGGCAGGTTGTCCCTACCACTGAAACTGCTGATTTGACATGCATATTCTTCAACTTGTATGGTATAGGAACATTTTCTCTACAAAATTACAGAGGTGAGAAAACATCACAATGTATTCAGCTAAAAAAATAAGAAAACATACTGTCAGGTCTAGGAAGCTGGTAAAGTTCTCTTCTTGTGTTAGAAATCAGGAATAATATGGGAGGTCGGATACTTCTCAGCTTCTGATACCAGAAGATTTGAAGGCCAAACATGAATCCTAAAATGATAATCTATTCCATTTCCAACTACAGTATCTCTTCTCATGGGGAAAAGAAAAGCAGGGATAGTCAGTATAATACTAACCTGTAACATAGTGACAGATTGTGTGTATGTTTCTGCTTGTGTTGTAACAGCTGTGGTCTTTTCAACTGTTACACTCTGGGTAGTCTGTACAGGTTCTTTTACAGGCTCCAAACTTCTTGCAGTTTCCCACTCTAAGAAAAGGATAAAACATTTCATCAGCATTTGGCTTAAAAAGTTAAGAGTGGCTAAAATCTTGTTACCTAGTGTAGTAAGTTGCAACTAGAGTAGGCCTTAAGAACTCAGTGGAATTTAGGAGCTGACTCAGCAAATTGACATGGATTCAATGGACCTACTCTAGTTTCAACATACTACTACACAAAGCAAGAGTATTTCAGCCAATGGAATACAAATTTCAGACTACTAGTCTAGAAACATGCATTTCCAATGGATAAAGAGTGACAAGATGTACAGTATTCAGAAAAACTGTTCAAATACAGCCAATTCAATAAGTGAACCAGGGAGATGTTATCTAATCCACTTCTGAACAAATAATTACCAGCAGCCTGGTAAAATACTATCCAAATGAAGAGAAAATCATAACTAACCATAACAACATGTACCATCATCTTTCAATTAAAGGCAAGTTTCAAATTTTGGGATCTTCAGAACCACTACAATGCTGTTCCAACTCCTGCATCCTGTGCCATAGGTGATGACATCACATAAGGTGATGAAAACTTTTATCTAGTACAGTACTGACATCCAGCTATATTATCCCTGAAAGATCTAAGTTGGAAAGTTTTACAGTACAGTCCTAAACACTGCACTAAGTGATTTGGTTTTGAGATCTGCATTATGGAATTTCTTTAGAATTGCAATCTTAGCCTGACAAAAAATTTTTTAGGCAGGTGTGGACATCTTCTAGAGGTCTGTGAGTCACATGTTCACCTTCTGATCCTGGAAGGTATCAACCTATTTCCTCCTAATATTATTCTTATTATTTTAACTAAAGAAACTAACCCCCAAGAACTCGAGCAGCTGCAAAAGTCAATTTTATGTTGTTGTTTTTGTAGGGAGCTGTTACTGACTTGTGATTTCTGGTTTGATAAATGCTCCCCATCCATTTAGAACAGGGGAATGGCCTGAAAGCCCCCAATGTAAGATGGTCATTCTCCAGACATCTTGGGGTCATGCACAGCCATTATTGGAAATGTGTCTGCTCCTGTAAATCAATTTTTTACTCACAAAAATGTTGTGGAAATGTTTTTCAATGAAAAACTGTATCCTTTTATATTCATATCTGAGATTAAACAAAACAGAACAGCCAGAAAAAGAAAAAAAAGTAAAAAAAAGTGTGGCACCTTAAAGACTAACTCCTGTATTTAAATGTGAGCTTTCGTGGACCAAGCCCGCTTCATCAGACATAAGAGTGAGGCCTTTTATATTCAAACCCACTAAGTCTGAAGCACTTTTGAATGTTTCACCTCTGTGATTTTTTTTCTTCCTCCCATGAGCTTTATCTGTTTATGCCACACTTGATTATCTGCTTTATGTACAATTTTAATGATATTTTTTATGTTTTTATGTTTATATTGGATGCTGAGGATATTTGCTTATATTTATTTTGTCCATTTATTTTGTAAACTGCCCAGAGTAACTTCGCTGTTAAAGGGGTGGCATATAAATTGAAACAAATGGATGAATGAAAAATGAGTAGCAGCCAAAATGTGGATTTAAAAATAAATAAATGGCGTGTGTGGAGATAAAAAAAAATTTCAAAATTGCTCTCCACATCCTTCAAGGCACAAGAGGGGGCATAATGTTGAGAAAGAACGCATTACTAATTCTTGTTCTATACCAGGAGTTCTCAAACGTTTTAAGCCGGGGTCTGGGTCATGCTCCCTCAGACTGCTTCAGGGGGCGGACGGCCATTTTGCCCTTCCTCCACCACATGGCACTTCCGTGTGTGGTGGAGGCGGTGGGGGTGGGGGTGCACATGAAATGGTGCCACAGGTCGCAGGTTGAGAATCCCTGTTCTACATGTTACAAGGTGACTTTTTAAGTGAAAAAAGGTTTTGTGTTCTTTTGAATATTTGAAAACTTGGGATGTACAAAATGGTGAAGGAGTATATCCACATCCCTCTAGGGCACCATCAGCAAACTTGGCTCTCCAGAAGTTCTTGGACTTCAATTCCCAGAAGCCCTGATCAGCAGGTGTACTGATTTGGGCTTCTGGAACTTAAGAGACCGCATCACCCCAAGGATACCTGCCCGTCCCACTAGAGCGGGATGGAGGGGCTCTCTGATAGTTCCATCATCTAGAGAGGCTCGCCTATCTAGCATAAGAAAAAGGGACTTTTCTGTATCCGCTCCGGTCCTGTGGAACCTCCTGTCTACAGAACCTCGTCTCCAGGCAGAGCTTTTACCCATTCGTAGGGGCGTGAAGACCTGGCTGGTGCAGCAGGTGTGTGGGGCGGCCGAGGAAATAGCCACTGTGGGCTGGCTAGTCTGAGTAGCTGTCCCTTGAAGTTCGGGATGTGTTTTTTTTTAAAAAAACATACATTTTTAAACAGAATTTTTCAAGAAATATTTAAAGATTTTAATTTGTTTTAAATGTTGATGTGTCTTACTGTTTTACTGTAAGCTCCCCAGAGTCACCTCGGCGAGTGTTGCGACGTTAGAAATAGGATTTAAAAATAAATAAATAAATAAATGAAGTCCAAGAATACCTGGAGAGCTACGTTTGCTGACCCCTAGTCTAGGGGAACAACTTTCTTCTAAAGAGAAATTTATGTTCTCAGAAACCAGGAACTCCATGATTTAATGAGATTGCTAGAATCCAAGTTGTATCTTTATTAGTTTGAAAACAGAACATTATTGTTTCGCTGAACAAATTTAGTACCCTTAAAACACAGTTTTATAAAACACATTTTGCAAAAGGCAAAATTGTACATAATCACAAGGCACTTTAAACAACCTTACCACTATTTACAGTTTCCTGGTCAATCATTCCACCTTCTGCGAAGCCATCTAAATCATCCAACTTCACTTTTTCCCAAGGTATATACGAAACTCCAACATCTGCATCCCAAAACTGTTTGTATTCGGTTTTTACTCCTTTATTTAAAGCCCATGCAATCTGAAAAGTGAAATACAATTAATTTACAGGAAAACTAAATCGTATTGTCTTTATCAAGCACCAAAGCTTTCATTTTCAAACATGTTAACCTGCTACAACACAGTACTACTACAGTATTTGAAAAATATAAGGTCTCATGGTCCAAAAAGGCAGTGAAACACCCAAAGCAAAACTGATCTTATTTTCCCTGTAACAATTATTTCACTGACATGTGATTTTCATTTTCTTTTCTTTCTTTCTTCACTTTCATTTTTTAGGGTTATACTTTCTGTAGCTTTTTTGAAACAAAAGTTATACAGCACAGACCAAATTATTTTTACTTATCATCTGTTTTTCAAAACATGCTACATGTCCGAAATCCTGTCAACTTACCAGTCTTTTACTTTTCTAGTCATGTCCCAATATTGAAAATAATGCCAACAGCAATACAGTATTTTTATATATTGATACACAATAATGGACAATTAGCTTTGAATGGTTGGGAATTGTTGTTTTGCTTGATTAATCCATTTTAGTTATGCTTTTGTATTTTATCACTATTTGTTTTTGCCTGGTTTTACCACTATTAATTGCCTTGGCAGAAAATGCATCTATACATTGGAGAGACAGAATTGAGCTGTTGTGCTCTGTACATCTGTACTGAAGATACTCACATGGGTTAAAAACTGCCACTTAGTCTTATTGACATTTTTGGTTTCCATATCCTTATCCTTACCCAAGTCACAAGTATTGTTACACAAATGTCCCTCCAAAACACTGTAAAGGTTGCACTGAGGGTTAAAATTAATTAATTATTCATCCTCCCACCCCATCTATCTAATGGCAGGCATGAATATTAACACATTATCAATCGTAGGGTACTATAAAGTGTAACTTACACTAAAGAAGGGCAATGTTAGAAAAGATATACCTTAATAATCTTAGAACCAATCTTGTAAGATCCAGAGCTAAGTTTCTGAAGAGCACGATAGGCATCCTGTCTATGAACCATACAGACATATGCACAACCTCGGGGAGGAATCATCTACAAAGCAAATAATTCAATAATGTTAAAAAAAATAGGTGACTGGGTCCTCGAATGAATGGGAAGTCATCATACCAACCATCTAAGTAAGCTCCCCCCAAACCTTATCCTATGCCAGTGATGGCAAACCTTTTAGAGCAGGGGTTCACAACCTAAGGCCCGTGGGCCAGATCCAGCCTGTGGCACCATTTCATGTGCTCCACCCCACCCCTCAAAGGGCATTCAAGAAACAAAATGGCCATCCCTTTAAAGCTGTTGGGACAAAATGTCTGCCCCCATCATGCATGCAGGGCAAAATGACCATCCGGCCCTCAAAGCTATCTGAGTGTGACCCGGCCCCCGGCTTGAAAACCCATTTTAAAGACAGAGTGCCCAAACAGAGGGGGTGGGGCAAACTCTGTGCTGGGGGGAGGGAGGAAGTGCTCCAATTGGGCTGCGGGGCAGAAAGGCAGGGCGAACTCTGTTGGGGGGGGGAGAAGGAAGCACTCCCATTGGGCTGCTAGGCAAAGCGAACTCTTTGTTGGGCTGGGAGTGCCCCATCTGACACGCATGCCACAGGTTTTCCACCACTGTCCTATGCTATTCTCAAGTCCAGATTTTCAAGACAGTATAAATGGAAAGGCAAAAAGGTTTTCTTCAGACAGAACTATATTTATACTTCTTTGGATTCAAGAAAATTATTCCTATGTTCAAGCCATTATTTAAAAGCAACCATATACTTATATTATGTAAGAAGTATGTATTAATTAAACAAAATTTTATTATTTATAAAAGGTACCAGGTAAGTATTTCACTTACATTTATAGATTCTATTTGTCCAAATTCTTCAAATAAATTTGTTAAGTCTTGTTGTGTGGCCTTCTTGTCCACCTGACCAACCCAAAGCGTAGTACTACAGACTGTTGAGGCAAATTGCACAAATGAAATATGATAAAATAATAAAATATAGGACATGCTTGTTCAATTGTTTAACCTGATTCCAACCAAAGGCAAGCTGAAACAGGTTGGTCCCCCGAATAAAAAATATAAACTAACAAACAGATCAGTAGTGTTATTTAGTTAATTTTAACTTGAAAGACTGCATTTCCTTTAATGAGTCCACCTGAGTTTTAAAAAACCCTCAGGGGAAGACTGCAACCCTCACAGGTGTGTTTGGAGAGGAAACAAGATGAGGCCTTTTCTATTGCTACCCCCAAGTTATGAAACACCTTCTCATAGGGAGTTAAGCTTTTCTGCAGCTAGGCAAAAGCTTTTTCTCAGTGACTGGCTGGCTTTGTTTTGTTGTTGTTTCCTTTTCTTCCCCCACACTCCAGTTTTTATATTGCTTCTTTCAAATATTATAAGCCACCTTATAATAATGAAGGAGAAAGTCAGGGTATAGAAGTTTTAAACCAACAAACAAATCTATATTTGTAAAACAAAGGTGTGGTCTTGTATATTCGTGATGGGCTCCCACACCCCTGGACAGATCCTGCTGAAATTTGGCACACACCTGCAGGCCTGCTCTGGCACCGTGCAGGTCCTACAGGGTGAGGAAAGGCCTCAGGTGAATAGCCCCAGCGAGGCGAGAGAAGAAAGAGATGGAAGAGCCATTCCTGCTTTCGGCGGGAGGTGGGGGGACCCAAGCAGCACAGCCAGACCAGTGGCTTGAATTTTCCAATGGAGGCTGTTTGTGCGTGTGTGTGTGTTTGTGTGTGTGTGTGTGTGTGTGCGTGCGTGCACGCACAGGGTGAGAGGGAAAGGGGTGCAGGGAGGACGAAGTGTGTGTGTGTGTGGGCGTGCGCGGAATGGGAGGGCGAGGTGTGTGTGTGTGTGTGTGTGTGTGTGAGCATGCGTGGGGTGGGAGGGAACGGGGCCAAGGGAGGGCGAGGGGTGTGTGTAGGGGGTGGGGGGAGGCCGGATGGGAGGGAAGGAAGGGGGTGCATGGAGGGCGAGGGGTGTGTGGTTGTGTGTTGGGGACGCTTAGGGCACCTCCCAATGGAGAGACCCGCGCCCGTTCAAGGTCCACTGAACTGCAGCGTTTTCTTAACTCTTTAGAAACTGGGTCCCTCTTAAGCCCTCCGTTTATGGCTGCTGTCATTCCTTCCCAGGAAAAACAAACCTGGGCAACGCCAGGTAATCAGCTAGTAACAATTATTTCTAAGAATCTTGCAAATGCCTCCAATAAAAGAGCAAGACATAATCCTGAGAAATGGCCTCCTAATACAGTGATATTACATACAATTAGGAAAATATGGTGCAAAAAGGTGATATTTAGAAGAAAATCTAAGTACAGTGGTACCTCGCATAACTAACACATCGTATAGCGAAAAATTCGCAAAATGAAGCGTTTGTTATGCAATGGCAATATCTCACACAACGAAACATTTTTTCGTTATGCAGGGTTTTTCGTAACCCGCTTAATAGGAACCCCAGTTAACAAACTTTTTTTTAATGCGGGGCATCTCCAATAGGGAACCACATAACGAAAAAAAAATGAATACCAAAGAGCTCAGTGGAACAGAGTTTTTTCGTTATGCGGGGTTCTACTGTATCTCAGGTATCCAAGTCATAGATCAAAATAGGTTTAAAGGCAAGCAACAGTATCTTGAGTTTAGACAGGAACCTAATGGGATCTGTCCATCTAATTTCCCTTGCTTTAAGAGAGTCAACAAAATCCAAATCGCACAATTTCCCCCTAACAGAAGCATTAGAAGTCAGACTATCTTACTATCAGATTAAGAAGAGCAACAATTTATATACGGAATAATTCTTAAATAAAGAGTTATTAGTGGCCAAAATCAATGAAAGAAAAGGGGTATAAGTAAACACCACAGATTAAAGAACCACTTGCTAATGTGCAACTCAAGTTTTGTTTCTTTTTGTTTTCCTGAACCAATTATATCCTATTAGAAACCATGAACTGCAAGTTGCTGATACTTACCACTTAGAGTTTTGGATCGTATGGGAGGTAAGCCCTTTTTCTGCCTTTCTTTCTCTCGCTCTCTTGCTCTTCTTTCACTTGAATATGATCGTGAAGACTTCCTTTTTCTCTCCCTTGATCTAGAGCGTGAGCGTTTCCTATGCTTACGTTTTCGAGAACCAGATCGTGATCTGGACCTTCGTTTTCTTGGAGACCTGCAAAACAATCAACTCAATACTTCTACCAGCAAAAATACCATATTAGAAAAAAAACTCATAATCAAGTGTTTTAAACATGAATACAAAATTTCCATGGTTTAAAAATGTTACAGACCTTGAGCGGGATCTTGAACGTGTTCTTGATCTTGAAATGACTGCTGCTTTTTTTTCTTCTTGCTCAAAAACTTCCTGTTCCACAACTTCTTGGCCTTCATCTATATCCATATCCTGAATATGTACGAATTTTTTTAAAATACGTGGAAATTCATTCTAGTCAAGCAAAAGCAGCTTGTATACACAATCCTTAGACATATAGGGAAATATCAGAAACTTGTGTTCATTTCAGCTAACATATATTCCCACAATAACTTAAATCTAGATTAGTGGTTCCCAACATGAAGCCCACGCCCCACAGGGAGACTTCAATTCCCAGAAGCCTAAGTCAGTACATTGGCTGATCAGTGTTTAGGGGAATTGAAGTCCAAAAACCAAAGGTTGGCAAACAATGATCTAAGATGAATGAAATTGAAATTGCGTGCAATCATATCTAAGTCATTTGGATATTAAGGCAAAAGTACTTTTCAATGTTTTCATACTGATTGTTTACTATATTTTCCCCATAGTTTCAAATTTTTTGAAAATGTTAAATCTCTAAAAGTATCCAAACAGAAATGAACCCTCCACTAACAGAAGCCTCAATTTATGGAAAACTTGACATACGAAAATAATTTTTTTGGGAAATTGCATCCTGACTTACAGAAAAAACTCGTGGTATGGAAAGGGGTTTTTTTTGGGTGGTGGTGGTGGTGGTGTTCCGATGCTTCCCAGGGCAGTGAGAGAGTGTTTGGAGCATTTGCACTGTTTTTGATTTTTTCATTACTTTTTGGCTCTGGCATAAGCTCTCCTTGCAACCAGGAAGTGCTAGAAATTCCCCACCACCCCGATCAGTTGTTAGTCAGGGATTTTCCCTGCAATTACCAGGACTGGCCAATAGATGGTGCTGATGGAAATGTGACAAATATGCCTTGAAAATAAATAAAAAAATCAAAGAGATCCCAGTCTGTGGGCAGCCCAGCCTGTGGGCAGCCCCACCCAGAGCCTAGGAAAGTGGTGCTGGTAATGGATTTCTCAAGCGGTGGGAAAGGTAGAGATCTTAGCTTCATCTTACATTCCATTTTACTGTTTTTCTGGAATTTTTAAAAATTAGTTTTCTATTTTTTCTATTATTTTTCAGAGATTCAGGATTGTTTTTTATTTTTCAATGCATTTCTATGAGAAAATGTGCTTCTACTTATAGAAATACCGAGTTACGGAAGCAGTTACTGTTGTGTATGTACCGTATTTTCTGGCATATAAGATGACTTTTTAACCCCGAAAAATCTGTGCCAAAGTCGGGGGTCGTCTTGTACACCGATACTCCGGAGCCAGGGGCTGCCCGGAGACCACCACCCCCAGCCGGGGGGGGGGGTGAGGAGGACCAGCTGAATGGCGGGGAAAGCCATCCACCGCCGCAAGGCCTCCGGAGCCAGGGGCCACCTGGAGACCACCACCCCTAGCCTCGCGGCGGTTGATGGCTTTCCCAGCCGCTCAGCTGGTCCTCCTCCTCCTCACCCCACGGCTGGGGGTGGAGGTGAGGAGGAACCAGCTGAGCGGCAGGGAAAGCCATCCACCACCGCAGCTGCAAGGCCTCCGGAGCCAGGGGCCACCTGGAGACCACCACCCCCAGCCTCGGGGCGGCGGAGGTGGATGGCTTTCCCCGCCACTCAGCTGGTCCTCCCCCTCCCCCTTACCACCACCCCGGCTGGGGGCGGTGGTGGTGGTGAGGAGGACCAGCTGAGCGGCAGGGAAAGCCATCCACCACCGCCGATGCGAGGCCTCCGGAGCCAGGGGCCGCCCGGAGACCATCACCCCCAGCCTCGGGGCGGTGGTGGTGGATGGCTTTCCCCGCCGCTCAGCTGGTCCTTCTCCTCTCCCACCGGCTGGGGGTGGTGGTGAGGAGGAGGACCAGCTGAGCAGCGGGGAAAGCCATCCACTGCTGCGAGGCCTCCAGAGCCAGGGGCCGCCCGGAGACCACCACCCCCAGCCTTGTGGCGGTAGGTGGCTTTCCCCGCTGCTCAGCTGGTCCTCCTCATCACCCCCTGGCTTGGGGTGGTGGTGGTGAGGAGGAGGGCCAGCTGAGCGGCAGGGAAAGCCATCCACCACCACCACCGTGAGGCCTCCGGAGCCAGGGGCCGCCCGGAGACCACCACCCCCAGCCGGGGGGTGAGGAGGAAGAGGAGGACCAGCTGAGCAGCGGGGAAAACCATCCACCGCAGCCATGCTCTCCCCACCCCCTCCACCAGCGGGGAGATAAAGAGAGCCATCCCCCGGCCCGGGAGGCCCTGAAGACGATGACGCCACCGCAGCTGTGCTCTCCCCGCCCCCTCCACCAACGGGAAGATAAAGAGAGCCGTCCCCGGGATCCAAAGACACCGCCGTTGGAAGAGGGGTCTTTAACTAGAAAAGTTGGGGGTCATCTTATACGCCGTTGCCTTATACATATATATGGTAACTCAAGTGAAATGTGATTGAAATCGGATATGTAACTCAAGTGAAATGTGATTGAAATCGGACATGTAACTCAGGTGAAATGTGAGTGTAATCGGATCTAACGATCCTCCATTTCCGCTTTTCCTTCCCCTGGTGTAAATATTCCTCTTGTGTAAATATCGCGGTACTTGTTTCCCGCTGTAGCTGTAGTTTACTCATTACCCAATCAAGTGTTGTCATCTGGCTGTTTACCTGTACTGTCCAATCATGTGGCTCCGCGCCAGATTTGAATCATTCATTACCTACTGTATATAAGGAGCATTGCTCCGCCATTGACCTCATGTTCAGATTGACTACCTTCCAATAAAGATGTGTTTGGCTCCCTAACTGCTGGCTATTGCGTATCAATCTGTAAACATCAAAGTTACGGAACGGACTATTTCCGTAAGTCGAGGTTTTACTGTATTCAGTAACCAAGGAAGAGACTCCTCAGACCCTGAAATATGCTCACAGTACGACACTATTCAAGAGGAGTACTAATGTCCTATCATTGCTAATAAGATATTTTGATGGTCTTTCACTCATAGTGTTGACACAGGTTGAAGCCAACGTGAAATAACAGACTTATAGTCTGTTTTTTAAAGATTTTTAATTTAGTGAACTGTAACTATTGAGTTCATTCTTCCTTCATTTAAAAAAACCCTGTGGATTTCACCTGTTGTTGAGCATCCATTGAGTTATCAATGCTTGGTTCCACTTCTAAAAACTGCTGCTGGTGAACACTGTCTTGTGAAGGAGTCGCTGAATGCTCAGAACCAAAATTTTCTTCTTGTGTTTCTTTAGGACTTTCCTGCAAAGCAATAAAATGTTGTTGTTTTTTAACCTCAAATGCCAAGTAAGATGTGCATGGAATTGTTCAGTAACAATCTTACTTTTATATAGCTGTGATCCATAACAGCCTATAATGAAATCTGCTTCAAAAACGGTTTATGAATGTCCTTTTAAAAAAAAAAATCAGCACCGCAACAAAATAAATAGAACTGTAACGAGTGAATGACTAAATAGAACTTTAACGCATCAATGACTATCAACTGCGAAGTATAACAATGTGCAAATACCATAATCTAATCAATAATATAACTCTTTCTATTCAATGCTAAACAGCAACAAACAAAAACAGCTGTTTTCCCTGCATAAAAAATGGAATACAAAGTTTGGGAGTATCATGACCTTGCTACTGCTGATCTTTCAGCATAACCAGATTATCAATTTAACATTAAAATACATTCATCAAGTCAGACTCAGCTAAGATTCAGTAACTGAAAACAGTTATAACAAAGAACGTATTTCAGACTTACTGAACTACATAAAGAACAGCAAAATGACGAAGAAATTGAGTTGTACGTTTTAAAGCAACTCATTATATGTAGAACATGATCTTTCCCTTTAAAATAATTGTTGTAGAGAGGAACCTTGGTTAACAAATGGCTTGGACAACATAAAAAATGCATAACAAAAGGAAATCCATAGAAAATAGTAGCTTGGTTTACAGAATTGGGGGGGGGGGGACAGATTAATTGGTTTTCAATGCATTCCTACAGGATACAGCATTTTAGTTAAAAATATTTTGGTTTTCATTGCATTCCTATTGGAAATTGCATTCAATGCATTCCTATGGGAAATTCAGTTAAAGTAAGAAATGTCCCGGAGAACACATTAATTACGCTAACCGAAGTTCCACTGTACTCTCTTCTATGTTTTTTTGGGAAGCCGATATTTTAATGGTGGCAACTGGTGAGACAGTTTTTAAAAGATGTCAGAGCTGGCCAACAAAATCAATTATCATAATTTCCTGTTTTAATGAGCTTTAGTTATTCTTTATATTTTATTTATTGAAAATAAAATAATAATTTTTAAAAGTGTGTTGGAGGAGAGAATCAGCAAAATAAACTATCTGAAAAGTATTATACCTTTGGAGGCTGCTGTTCCAGAAGCTGCTGCCGAAGGTGTTCAAAGTTTTGTTGTTGTAACTGTTCAGCCAGTTGATGAAAAAGCGAATTGTTCACAGATTCAGAAACAAGGGGCCTAAAATATGCAATAGAAACAATCAGTTTATTTTTTTTCTTTAACTCAATTACACTTTGCATTTATGTGATATGTTTAGCCATCCTTCCCTCTAAACCAGGGCACATTTTGCTTCCGCTTCCGTGAGCGATGAGGGCGGCGCAGGCCATAGTTTGGGCACCCCTGGTTTAAGCAGAGAAAATGGCAGCTTAAAATCTATCTCATTTGTTGCAAAACAGATTGCAAGGTGCATTTTACTTTTGCTTCTGGTGGGAACCATGTGACTGGCCCACGGCCCAAAAAGTTTGGGCACCCCTGTTCTAAAGGAGTTACTTGGATCCCATGATGTTCCCATGTAAACAGAAGGAAACTTCCACTCACAGAAGAGGTGTAAATTCACATTCTTGCTGCTATCTCCACACTTCCTATGTTACTCAAGAATGCTTTCAAACTCTGGAGCATAAGACTGTATAAAGACCCTGGTACATCCAAAGCAAACTCCTCACAAGAATTGAATAGTTAATTCAAAAAGACTTATGAGCTTTAAAATGCATGTTAATAAAAAGCCAGACGTCTATAACAATCATATCAATAAACCATTTATTCTAAAGATAAATAATCATATAAATATGGAGCTCTCTCTCCAAATAAATGGGTGAGAAACTGTTGCAGGTAATTAAACTCAAACACGTATTTCCCCCCAAATTTTATGTTCTCCCTAATAACACTATTACTTTTTTTTAAAAAAACTGTAACACTGATAGATGGTCTTATTGACCAGCTTTTGGCCTTCATAGTTGGTTTTCTCAATTTAAGAAAAAAACAATAGAAACTGTGAAGAAAGCAATTTTCAGAAACATAGCTGTATCAGTCGATTTTAGCAACAGGAACAATATTAGCAAACAAAATTTGCAGCATCATGAAGACTAACAGATTTATTTTAGTGTGTGCTTTCATTGACACACTGCCTTGTTGATAATAAAACTTCACATGGAAATAAATTTATTAATCTTCAAGGTCCTAAACACTTTTGATTTTGTTATTGCTATTGTGAAGGGAAAGGAGCGTATATTTAAATTATCCCAAGTGTGGAAGACTACGGATTTACCCATTTCCACTTTCCATTACACCACCTCATTCTGTACTGAAGGCCACTGAATTTGCCCCAATCATTTATAAGGTATGGAATGGCAGAAAATTGGAGGCTTTCTGAACTTCTAAAATGCATATTCTAATCACCATGTATGGTATTTTATTTATTTATCATTTGAAATATCCAGAGCCCTCTTGTCTATCTCAATACGTCCATTCCTTGATTGACCAGACTATCAAAGAATAAGATCCTGCTGGTCTCAACTAATTTTCCACTCATTTCGCTGCCATGCTCTTCTTCTCCAGGTTTGACCAGAACTTTTCATGATTGGGTCTTCCTATCTTTTTTTGGGGGGGGGGAGTGAGGGGGGGGGCTGCCAAGGGGTCTTTTTACTATTCTGGGATACCAGTCAGTGACTGCTGCTGTCTAACACCCATCTGTCATTCGAGAGATGTGTCCAGCCCAGCACAATTTCGGTTTGTGATATTCAGCAACAGCTTTTGGATTCTGCTTTGTTCTCTTATCTGGGTGTTGGGGATGTGGCTGCAAAGAGATATCTTTAGCACTGATCTATGAATGTTCCTTTTCTTACGGCTCTTGATAGTTCATCTTCCTCAGCCTTCGTTAATAACGATGTTTCACTCACACAGAGGACTGCAGGTAGTACAGAGAACCCTCGCTTTATGGAATTAATCCATTCTGTGGGTTTGTCCTGAAAGCGAACCGCCCATAGAAATGCACTGAAGTTTCCCATGGGAATGCATTGAAAACAAAAAATACATAAAGTGAATAGCGGTTTCCCATAGGAATGCGGGAGGGGGGAACGTTCCAAAAAAGTCAGTGAAACGGACCGTCACTTCCTATGGATTTATTTCAGAGAAGCGAATCTTCCGGTAGGCGGACCATCCGTAAAGCGGGGGCCCACTGTACTGTAAAATTAAAAAGGTTGGCGTGTTGTTTCTTGTTGGTTTTCTCGTTTAACAAGATTTTGTTGATGGAGTTAAATGCTGCTTATCCTGCTCTCAAGATTCTAGTTACGAGGCTTGAAAAGTATTTAGAAATTTCAGCGAGTGCAGAATGGTGGAGCAGGACAACTAACTGGCTACAGCATTCTGGCCCAGCTGCACTTTCTAAATAATTTCAGAAACCATACACTGCTGACGGGTTTGGCTACAGGAAGCACGTGGCCTTCCTTTGGTGCAACAACTTTACTGGCCACTGGACTATTCCTGGGGACAATTCAAAGTGTTGCAGTTTGAAACCAAACTGTTTCAAAGATTCTTTTTCTATAGGAGCATGCCCAGATTTTAAGAGGCATTTCTTTATGCCCAACCACTGGAGTCATGATGATGTGAAGGAAGGCTTTGGAAATGTTTCTCAAGGAAAGTTAGGTTGGTTCCCGGTTATCCTTCACAAGCAAGCAAAGACCTTCTTATCCACGTGGGCCCTTATTTAAATTGCAGCTGAACAGGCTGACTGTTGTTTACTTCTTTGTACTGCTGTAGTTGCAATCAGGTTTCTAATTGATTCTCTATATTCTAATTAGATTTAGTTTCTATTTGTATTTTATTAGTTAGCTGCCTTGAGTGGCATTGTGGCAGGAATAAATTTTTTTGCAACAGAACAAAACAATTTCTGAAGGACAATATTATATCATTTTCTAAATCTTTTTTTTAAAAAACGATACATGAGTACATTACTAACAGAGCAGAAAACACATGTCTATCTTAATAAACTGAGATTATATACCTTTGACTAGAGCCTAATTTTATGCAGATAGATGCTTTGAGTGTGAAAGTGAGAAAAGGGGACACTTGTAACATGTGCTGACTCTAGAACAGTGATGGCGAACCTTATTTATTTATTTATTTATTTATTTATAATTCAAATTTCTATGCCGCCCAATCAGGCGAAATCAGGGCAGCTCACAACAGGATTAAAACATACATATTAAAACTATTAAAACCCCAACATACCCACCCACCTATTAAAAACTAACCACATTAAAACTGCCCGCATTAAAAAGATGGGGAGGCTTTATTTTATAAGCCAACAGACTGGGGGGGGGCTGTTAGAGACCAAGTGCCAAAACTGCAACCCAAAATCCACTTATTTATTGCAAAGTGCCAACACAGCAACAGGGGAGGAAGGAAACGCTCCCACTGGGCTGGTGGGCAGAGCGAACTCTGTGCTTGGGAGAGGGAGGAAGTGTTCCCATTGGGCTGCTGGACAGATGGGTGGGATGAACTCTGTGCTGGAGGTAGGGAGGAAGCGCTCTCATTGGGCTGCTGGGCAGAGCAAACTCTATGTTGGAGTGACTGCACGGATGCCCACAGAGAGGACTGTGAGTGCCGCCTCTGGCATGCATGCCATAGGTTCGCCACCACTGCTCTAAAATAAGATAGTTAAGGGGGAAAAAACAAAAAAACAAAGCCTATTTTATGATCAGCTTGGCACCAATTTCAAATTCTCATATTTTTAAACAGACACCATAAAGCATCTAAGTCTAAAAGAAATGCCATCAGTAGCATATGTAAAACAGCAAAACAAAGCTAAAGGTAAAATAATATTGTTTTAAAAGATGTAGAAAAAAATCTTAGAGACTTGAAGTACTTCCCATTAAATCAGATTCATATTGCAGATACATTTTCCAAACTATTTCTAATTAGCTCAATGAATGAAATATTAACTTAAAATTAAAAACATCTTACATTTGAGAAGCTGAGGTTTCTTTTTTAGGTTCCTCGTTAATATCAGCTTCTTCTGCGAAATCCCCAAACCTATCCATTAGCTTCAAGTGGTGGGAGGGAGCAAAATATGCATTAGAAATGCAGCATACACATATAATTAAATAGATTCTTTAAAAGAGAAAACATATAGGGGCTTGGAACAATTACAGCTAAAAAAGTTACTTTTCAGATATTTATTCACTGGAACGTATTCAACATTAGGCTAGTGAGAATACTTTGTTCCCTTGGCAGTTCTGCATGAACTAGTAGTACTAGTACTAGCACAACCAGTCTAATAAAGTCATAAAGAGCTGTAATACTACTTGTGCAAGCAGAAATGAAAATGGTAGAAGCAAGGCACTAGCCATGTGAAAGCAGAGCACAGAACCCACAATACCTATTTGACATATTCAGGAAGAGACTGAATGATACAAATCAGTGCCTTCTATTGCTACATCTAATACCTCCCTTCTATGTAATGCTTGACATGTTTTCAAATGTGCAAATCAAACCTGTTATGTGCAGCTAGGAACATATTTATGCTAGTTACTTTAATGTCCATGAGGGATCTGTGTCCTATGTTCAGTGATGTACTTACGGGCAGGCATCAGTAAGCAAATTTAGTTATGGTATCATCCATACAGCATTATGGGTAAAGGTGTTTTACATACTGTACTGAGGTCAAGGTTTAAACCAAACCTTATAAACTGGTTAGGGAGTCCAAGTGATAAACCCTGGGACTGCAAGGGAATTTAAAACTGAAAATTACTGTGGATCTCTGCAGCAAACCTATATTCTGTACATACAATCCAACACAGGTGTGCCCAAACTACGGCCTGGGGGCTGGATCCAGCCCCCGACACCAATTCATCCGGCCCACAAAGCCCTTGTCGCTCCTGGAAGCGGAAGTAAAATGCGCCCATAGGGGCGCGTTTTACTTCCACTTCCAGGACCAACTGGGGCTTCGTGGGCCGGATGAATTGGCGCCTGAGACTGGATCCGGCCCCCAGGCCGTAGTGACTGGCTCTCTAAACCATGTGACCAGCCCGTGGCCCAAAAAGTTTGGCCACCCCTGATCAAATGTATTACTTCCAAGTTGGTAAATCAACTTCTACCTTATTGAAAGAGACATTCTGTTCTAGTGGATTAAGTGGAGTGGTGGCAGCAGCAGCAGCTGTAAGTTGTGCGGTGAGAGCTTGTAACTGAACAACAAGACCAGCATCCAATGCTTGAAGCAGTGATGGTTGGGGTTTCTGCTGTTGCATTTGAAGCGTCTGTATTAACTGCTGAAGCTGAAATACAGCACAGAAAAAAAGAAGAAAAATTACAAATTATCCTTTACTTCTGTCATAGCTTACAATGTGTTAGCCTAGATAAGAACGCTAAACGTCAACTAACTAAAACAATAGCAAGACTCATCCATCTGTGAATAGTAAATTGGGTTAAAAAAAGGAATCCTGCAAAGTGTTGAGATATAGACCAGAATCCTACTGGCAATCTCTGTCTATATAGGCTGCAATGGCAAACTCTCACTCCTTCACCAAAGTGCTAGATATATTTTTGGGCACTTGCCTAGGTATGCAGCAAGCAGTTTGTTAATAAAAATGTGTGTTGTTTCCCCTGAGCAAGCATAAATTGCCATGTGGATTTTGACCATACTCTGAAATAAACAAGGATTTCAATAACAATTATTTATACAATTATTTATACACAAGTTATATTTATTTATATTTTAAAAATCAAGTGTTGGCACACAGCGTGTTTTAAAAACAGAACGTATTATGCTCTTTAAGCGAGGTACCACTGTACTGTACGTATTTAAGGCTAAATCCAGCTGTTTTTCTTAACAGTCACTGAATCAACCAGATTTTAATAAGTATTAACAATTCATCAAGTTGCATTTGTTCAATGGATCTTCTAGATCAGGGGTGCCCAAACTACGGCCCAGAGGCTGGATCCGGCCCCCCGACACCAATTCATCCAGCCCGCAAGGCCCTCGTCGCTCCTAGAAGTGGAAATAAAACATGCCCAGATCCAGCCCCCAGTGACCATCTCCATGAACCACGTGACCGGCCCATGAACCAAAAAGCTTGGGCACCCCTGTTCTAGATAGGCCCTTACATTTAAACTACTCTCTCATCTTTCATGGATGAATTTTACCACAAAGCAGTAAAGATGCATGACTATTAAATTCAGGAGAAATCAAAACAAAAACTAAGTACAATTTACCTGTTGGCCTTGTGGACTCTGTAGAATTTGTGCCACAGTAGCAAGAGTATCAGTATTAGTGATCTGAGATACCCAGGGATCAGGTAAACCTTGGATCACATTGGCTGGGGTAGCAGGTGTCACTGGAGTCCCTGGAAACAAGAGAAATGAGTACAAGTCTTCCTCTTTTACTATTAGACAATGGGAGAAAATGGCAATGATATATGAAATAAAATTATTTACATCTGTCCAAAAAAAATTTTTTAGCAAAGCATGTGAAAACAAGACTTCCTGGAGGGGCGTGGCATGGAGACGACCTGAGCAGCAGCGTTTCTTCATCTCTGCTTGGAAAAGGGGAGCCACAAATGTGGATATATGTGTGCAAAACTCAAGAAATTTTTGAATGAATAATTGGAAGAAGTGTCTAAAGATGTTAGTGGTTTGAAAATACTAGTTTCCTGGTTGAAAACTTGTGCTGTAGAACCTGCAGAGCTGCGGAGCCCAGGGACGGAGTTGGTGTGTTTAAACGCCCAAGCGCTCAAACGGCAAGTCGGGAGCCTTGGAGGCTCGGAGACTCAGAGGCTTAGAGTTCCAGAGATCGCAGT
Source organism: Bradypodion pumilum (assembly GCA_035047305.1). Taxonomy (NCBI): domain Eukaryota; kingdom Metazoa; phylum Chordata; class Lepidosauria; order Squamata; family Chamaeleonidae; genus Bradypodion; species Bradypodion pumilum. Next base: position 100,798,101 of record JAWDJD010000001.1, read on the forward strand.
GGCAGTTTATCAGTATCGTGAGTTTTTTTCCCAAGGGATATTGACAGTGTACTCCAATAAGTGGATGAAAACAAAGAAAAAAACTTTTTTAAAAAAAAGATTGGAGGCTGTAAGGCTGTGTCGGATCCTGCTGTTGGGGATGTGAGGCGAGGTGGATGAACTTGAACTTGAAAGGAGAGACACGGCGAGTGAGGATTAAAGGCAGAACGAGAACCGGAACAAAGGTGAAATTGGCACTGAGAAGGAGGTGGAAAACAGTTGACAAAGAGTGATTTAAAAAAAAAATGGTCCCGGGTTGCTGGAACAGGGACTGTTGGTGTTGTGGGCTGAGCGTGATTTGCTCCCCCCTCCTCCCCTGTTGTTATTATTGTTATTCCTGAGCAGTCATTTTGGGTAGCCCGAGGAACAAAGCACACTGTCACCTGAACTTTTATTCTGTGAGTTGAAGAGCGGTGAGTGTGGTTTTGGAATTTAAAGAGTACTATTAAATTTGACTCGCATACCATCCTGTTTGACTGTAAAGAAGGAAGATCCTGTGGTTCCATTGGTGCTTTTTGGTGCTTCTTTGATTTGAATGGACAAATGGACAAAGTATATAGGCATTTTGCTTCATTGCTTAAGTGGTTAATGTAATCATAATACTGAGAGAAATTGGGGAAATACTGAGAGTCTTGAACATTTTTCCTTGGAATAAAGGGGTGCTGAGAACGAGGAATAAAGTTTTGAACTAGAGACGGTTATAGTGTTTCATCGTTAAGAAGAAGAAACTGAAGTACTGTTCTTCAGATAACAGCAGTTAATCACTGAAGCACGTTACAGCTGGTGTCTTCAGGGTTTTACTAGACTCAAGGACAGGTCTCTATTTTATCTTATCTTGAAACGCAGCTGTGTTACAAAGTTATTTTGAGAGTGTCAATTTAAACAGAAAGCTGAGCAGTCCTAGAATCATTTTGGAAACAGAAAATAGAAAGTCATATAATATTACAATATTAAGCAGAGTAAATGGTTGACCGCGTCATCTGATTAGATAGGTGTATGGAGAATAAAATTGTTAAGTGTGTATTGAGCAGGTGAATACTGATGAAGAAGACAGAGCTCAGGGGGCTATAAAAAAGAAAGTAATGGTAGAGAAGGTGCTTGAAATTAGGGAAAGGGATAAGACTCAGGAAACAGATATGAATGACTCTAGGAGTTCCATTGAAGTAAAGCTTGCAGGGTTGGAGAAGTTTCTCCAAACAAAATTTGAAATATTAGAAGAGCAGCGAGTTCGAGACAATCAAGAATATATTAAGCTACAACAAGAAAGTTTTAACGCATTCCAACAAAAAATGTTGATGATGATGTCAGGGTTGATGGAATCTACCAAAGCTGAAGTAGCAAGTATTATGAAAGAAGTATCTGAATTAAAGGAAGGGATGTGCATGAGCACAAAAGAGGTTGAAGTATTGACCAAAGAAGTACAAGTGGTGCGAGAAAAAGTGAAGGAAGAGGAAGTGAAGGTAGATGACCATCAGGCAAGAATAGAATTTTTGGAAAATCAACATAGAAAATGTAATGTGATAATTCGAAATATTTCTGAGGGCAGACCGGATCAGTTAAAGATTAGATTATTGGGATGGTTAAATGATTTAAAGATGGGGAGAAGCTTTGTGGCTGAGGATATAATAACTGTACATAGGTTAGGTGCAAAGAAGCATAACAATGGAAGCAGAAATGTGTTGGTGAGATTTGTGAGTGAAGGTTTGAAGTTGACCTTAATGCAGCATATCAGGAATTCCGGTTTGGAGGCATTGAAGTTAGAGGGAAATAACATAGAGGTTTACAATGATATTTCTGTTGAAGAACGGACTTGGCGAATGCAGTTAAAACCAATTACAAAAAAACTAAGAGAAAAAAGGATTTCATATTTTTGGCTCTCATCAAAAAAATTAAAAGTTGTAAACTCTGGAAAGTCATATATGATAAAAGAAGGATTATATGTTTTAGATGTTTTAGTGGACGCGAAAATAATTGAAAGTAACACCAAGGAATGGGAAGACCTTAAAGATCAGTTGATATTATCAGGAATGTATATGACTCACGATAAGAATTGTTGATAGGAATAAATTGTCTAGGCACATTATATTTGAGACATGTAAAGCACACATTAAGAAGGGAGGATAAAGTATATGGCTGTGGCATGTAAAGTTGATTTAAGAGTTATGTTGATGTTATGCAGGATGATTAGGAGCTAGGCTCACATAACTGCACACTCCCCCCCTCCCCTCCTTGATTTTCAAGGGTGTTCTTTCTAGGAAAGGTGGGGAGGGTGAAGAAGTTTTGTTATATGTTTTGTGTTCAGTTATTGTATTATTTGTGGGATGGGTTATGTAGTATGTCGAGCACTTGCCAATGGGAGACAGGGATTGGGTTAATAGGATGTAACATAAATAAGTATGAAGAAAATTAAAATTGTATCATGGAATGTTAAAGGCATTGGCAGCATAATTAAGAGAAAACGTGTGGAAGCGGCTATTAGGAGAAATAATCCTGATGTGATTTGTTTACAAGAGACCCATCAGAAAAACGATAATGTAAACAACTTGTATCTAAGGGGAATAGAGCATTATGAGAAAGCATTTGGTAATTCAAAGTCGAGAGGGGTTGCAATATTAATTTCTAAAAAATTGGGTTTTACAAAACTAAAGTCTGTTATTGACCCTGAAGGGAGATATGTCATAATTAGAGGAATGGTTAACGAGGAGGAAATATTAATTGCTAATATCTATGTACCAAATGAGAAGCAAGAGGAATTCTTAGATGGTGTATCTCAAAAGATAAGAAATGAAAATGTAACTAAATCAATCATTGCCGGAGATTTTAATCTAATTAGATCGGGTCTAGACACCACAAATGTGTTGAGACACGGGCATAACTCTGTTATAGATAGGTGGTTAAAAATAATGGGATTACGGGATGTATGGAGAGATATCAGGGGTTCAGAAAGGGGTTTTACTTTTTTTCCACAAGCTCACAACTCCTATTCAAGGATTGATTATTTTTTGACTTCAGAAAACTTGATAAGTAAAGTTGAAGATATTAAAATTGGATTATTTAAAGAATCGGACCATGCTGAAATGTGTTTAGAAATTAGAATTGATGGTAAGAAAAAATGTATTGGGGCATGGAGATATGATACAAAATTGTTTAGGGATCAAAAGAGTAAGGAAATAATAATTAAAAAGTGGAATGAATGCTGGGAGATAAATGATACTAATGATGTTAATGATGGAGTTTTATGGGACACCATGAAGGCAATTTTCAGGGGGGAAAGTATAAAACTTTCATGTAGGAATAATAGACAGGAAAATAAAAATTTAAAATTAATAGAGGACGAAGTAAGGAAGTTGCAAGAAGAACATGTAAGATCAGGTGATAGAAACGTGTTTAATAAATTACAGGGTTTGAAAATGAAAATTATTGAAAAGGATATTGAAGAAGTTAAAAAGAATTTGATTTATCTTAAAAGAAATTATTTTGAGTATGGTAATAAAAATTCTAAACTACTGGCTAAAGTTGCAGAGGAAAAGAAAAATAGTAGAAATATTTTGATAAACAGTAATGGGGAAAGATGTAACAAAATGAAAGATAAGATACACATTGCTAGTAATTTTTATAGGGAGCTTTATTCTAAAAAGGAGATAAACGATGTTGAGTTAAAAAATTATCTAAATAAATGGTCAAGGATAAAATTGGAACAAGAACATAGGAATTACATGGACGAAAGAATAACCTCTAAAGAAATTACTGATGTTATAGATAAGTTAAGGGTGGGTAAAACCCCTGGTGAAGATGGTTTGTCTGTGGAATTTTATAAGGATTTCAAGGAAGTTTTGATACCAAGGATTGAAAGGGTATTTAATTATGTAATGGATGGAGGTATAGTACCGGCATCATGGTATAACTCAGTTATTATTTTAATACCAAAAGTAGGAAAAAACGTGGAAAACATCGAATCATATAGACCGATCTCGCTGATGAATCAGGATGTAAAGATTTTTACTGCGGTTCTGGCCAATAGGTTGAATAAATTTTTAGGTAGCTATATTCAAAAAGATCAAGCAGGGTTTTTGCGAGGTCGGTACATGTCGGACCTGACAAGGAGGATACTTGACATGTCAATCATTGCACAGCAGCAAAGAGATCACACAGGTTTTATTTCATTAGATATATTCAAAGCTTTCGATTCCATCCAGTGGATTACCATAAAACAAATTATAGTAAAATATGGATTTGGTTCAAAATTTTGTGGAGTAATTGGGCAGTTATATCAAAGGGGATCAGCAAGAGTAAAAATAAATGACGAATTAACAGAGGAAATTAAGTTGGAAGCTGGCACAAGACAAGGGGATCCACTATCATCTTCACTGTTTATAATGGTCATGGAATTAATTGCTAATGTGGTAAGAGAAGACACAGATATGATAGGTCTAAATGGGATAAAAATTAGCCAGTATGCAGATGACACATTATTAATGTTAAAAAATCCCGAAAAGTCATTGGAAAAAGTATATGCACACTTAGAAAAATTTTATAGGGTGACGGGGCTTAAAGTTAACTGGGATAAATCAGAGGCAATTTTTTTTAATGGGAATGTTGAAGCACAAGAAGTTATAAAATCCAGATTTAAACTACAGATTAGGTCTAGTATTAAGTATTTAGGAATAAACATTTCAAACAAGTACGATGATTTAAAGAGATTGAATTATGACAAATTGGAAAAGGAGTTAAAGGAAAAGATTATAAAATACAAAAAACTAAATTTATCCTGGTTTGGTCGAGTATCGTTGTGTAAAATGAAATTGTTACCTAAAATAAATTTTTTATTTGATACTCTCCAAATTAATATTAAAAGGAAGGAACTAAATGTATTTCAAAATTTAATAAATAATTATTGTAATAACGGGGGAAAAGCTAGAATATCGAAAACGTTGTGGTATCTTTCACAAAAAAAGGGTGGTTTAGGAATCCCGAACATTACAAATTATTATTGGGCATTTCAACTGAAAAATATTTGTAAAATTTTAATAAGGAAAAAATTGATATGGGGGGGAGATTGAATTACGTGAAAAATTGGGAGACGAATCACTAATATTTCTAGGCAAAGAAACAGTTAAAATTAACACCGCGAATAAAATGATAAAGACACTCTTTAGAACATGGACATTATTGAAAAACAAATTATCCCCAGGGTTATCACCAATTTTGGAGTTAAGGGATTTAAAATCATTCCCACTACTCTTAGACCATAGGACTGAAGAAATAATGAAAAGATATAAAGTAACTTTATTAAAGGAATGGTTAGATGTTTGTGAGGATGAGGAGAAAATGTCAGAAATGTGTAAACAGTTGAAACTAAATTGGCTTCAAGTTGCCGCACTGAATAGTTGGAATAAAAAATACAGGGAAGAAACAGGCTTAGACAGGAACATGACAAAATTTGAAGAGCTAGTATATAAGTTAAGAAATGGTCAAATAGAAATTAAAGGATTAGTTAGTAAATTATATAAAGTATTGGATGATTCTAACGAATCCCAAAAAGCATTAAGAGGAATATGGGAACAAGATTTAAATGTTAAAATCACAGATGAATGTTGGAATAGAAAGTGGAAAAGAAGAATCATGAAAACGTTATCAGTAAGGATTAAGGAGCATAACCACAAGTTATTATGGAAATGGTATATGACCCCTGTGCGATTACATTTAATTGACAAGACAAAATTAAATATATGTTGGAGGTGTAAGGAGGATATAGGAACGTATGAGCATATGTGGTGGGGGTGTAAGAAGTTGAAGCCATTCTGGATGAGTGTAGAGTATGAAATTGGGAAAATTTTGAATGAAAAGGTTAAATTGGACGCAGTTATAGTATTACTAACGGATGTTGATAAGGTGGAATATAGTAAAAGGGAATTAATGGCAGTCATGTTATCAGGTGCCAGACACTGTATAGCGCGGCAATGGAAGAATGATGTCACTCCAAAAATTGACGAATGGTACAATGAGTATGGACTATTGCTTTAAACGATAAGCTCACCTGGGAACTAAATTTAAGAAAAGGACTAATAAAAGAAAATAGTTTTATAGACTATATACTGCATAAGGATCAAGGTCAGAAGCCAACGCCGGATCAGCATTCCTTTTGGAAAGGAATCATATAAGAATTAAGTAACTCTGTCCCATATGGCAATGTAAATAGCACATGGTGAATGTCCTCTATTAAGTTGATGTGTTTGTTTTTGTTATTATGTAATGTGTAGATTTAAATAAAATTAAAAAAAAAAGAAAACAAGACTTCCTGACAATATCACTACACTAACAAAATTAAAAACTGCCAAGAACTGAAACAGCAAACAACATACAGTGAAACCTCGTATAACGAATGCATCACGCAACAAAACAATCGTACAACAAAGATAATTTAAAAAAATGTTGCATCGTACAATGAAAACGTTCGTTGTACGATGCAACATTTTTTCAAACTCTCTTTGTTGTATGATGCAATGCAAAATTTTCATTGTATGATGCAATGCTTCCCTATGGGGGAAAAATCATACAACAAAAATCTCTATGGGAAAAATCGTACAACAAAAAAAATTCTTTGTACGAATTTTCCCATAGAGATATTTGTTGTACGATTTTCTCCATAGGGATTTTTGTTATACGATGCATGCATCATACAACAAAAACAAACAAACGTATAATGAAGTGCATTATTGAACCAATTATGTACATTATACGAGGTTCCACTGTACTTCCCTCTAACAACAGAAAACACAGTACAGACAATGGTATTTATGGAAAACTGACAGATCAACTGGGAAAAACCTATGTCATTTTCAAAAACAAACAGAGTAACACAATTAAAATTTTCATATATGCTAATGAGAATAAATTAGAATAATTAAAATAAAAATTATCTCATCCAGTGTCATAGGAAACTATGGAAAGACATATTGAGACAGACTAGGGACAGATATTATTCTGAATTTGTATGGCCAATTTATACAAAACATATAAAATCTAATGTTCTTGTGTTTTAATGCCTTTTATTTGTTTCACACATTTTTACTCTGTTTTCACATGTTTTTTAATATCTTGGTATGAAGTTGATAAAATCATGCAGGGCATCCCAAAAGTCACCATACACAGGAAAAAATAACAAATTCATAGTTTATATTGTTAATATTTTTCATATTCATTATTTGTTATATATTTTTATACTTTGTAAATATTTTGTAATGAATATTTTGTCAATAAAGGTACATTTAGCTACAATTTCCCTCTTTCCCTATGTATGGCAACTTTTGGGACACTCTGTATTTTAAAGAATGTGACTACAATTAATGGATTCAGAAAATAATCTATATTTGACTACCACTCATAAGGATATTAGATAAAAAACCTTTTGTTCCACCGATTAGCACTGTAAATCATACTAGAGTAGATCCACTAAGCAGTGGGGATTAAGTGAGTCAACTTCATAAATTCAGTTGACTCAAACGGGCCTACTCTAGTTGAGACTTAATTTAACAGATTTGAAAATTATATGTGGCAAATGGTTTTCCTATTTTCAATCTGTAACAATTCTGCAATCTCAGATCCAAGCAGCATCTTTTTAAATGGTTAAAAACTACATAACGGACCCCACAATCTCTAAAAATGCTTCCAACTGTCTAATCAAATAGTGGCCCATTATGTTTTTTTAAATTTCAAATACAGTGAGTATTAACTACTGAAATGCATAATATATTGGCTGGAATTTTGTTGGTGCTTCCATAAGGTTTATATAATCTGCTGCAGCTAGCTGATGATGTGTTGGGTTGCATCTTGGTCATGCAACTGAATGTACTATTATCAGTTGCACACCAATAATAGAATTCTTACCAATGTTTGGATGTCACACAATCCAAAAAAGTGCAAAAAAGTGCAAAGTAGTGCAAATCTTCCTAAATTGAATGGATTAAGTTCATATAGCCAGTGTGCAAGGGGTACTGAAATAGGCAGTCTTGGGATTGGTGCAACCTACCTCTGCTGACTAAAAAACAAGGTGGGGTGGGGTGTGAAATGCCATCCTTGTGATCAATCCTATGAAGGAAAACTGCAGCAGCAAAGTCCATCATGTGACTTAATGATTGGCAACTACAACGTAGGCACAAGTTCCCCTAGCCATTTTTATGGTCCCTGCACATTATCTCACCCCGTATTGAATTACGGTTGCTGTGTAGTGAAAGGGGGCCGTGGGGAAGAGAACCAATTTTTAATTTTCTTTTTAAAAAACAGAATTATACTCTTGGAGCCTTGTAGGGTCTATGATTCCTCTTTTAAAAAAGAATCTTATTTTATAACAAAAGGTAAGTTTTCTGATAACCAAAAGGGATTTTTTCAATTTCTGGTGGTTGACAAACTACAGACAAGGTAGAGATACACCTGCAATGGGATACAGGTCCACTTATATGACACTGATCCTCAGAGTAGCTGAAGTGATGATGCTATTTTGCCTACTGTTCTCATGCAATTTGCAAGTTCTGTGATTTTGTTCCTGTAACTGTTATTCATAACTCATAATCATTGTACTTACACATGAGCAGCTATTGTAATAATATGTACAATAATGACATTTTTAATGTTTAACAAGCTGTGAAATAAATGGCACCACATATGCCATCTGTATAGGCTTATGTATTTTCCACCCTGTACCAACATGCATCCTTGAGATATGTCGGAACTGTAACTATTAGCTGGATGAACACATGTAGCGATTGCCAGGTAGGGGAAGGCTGCTATGCAAACATCACTAGCTATGGTGAACTCTATACAAGTATATTATTTTATTAGAAATAAAGTATCTCAAAAGAGGCTTGTTTTCTCACATAAAAATGGTGTCATGCTTAGTACCTTCCAGCAGCAATTTTTAAAGAATCTCTTTTCTTAGCAGCAGAGGTCTAATTGAGCAGATATTAACTGAGTCATAAATTGGTTTGAAATCCATTTTAAAAAACTAAACGAGAAGTTCTCTTAACTATGGTAACTCCAATTTATCATAATACTGTATTGCACAATAGTGCAATAAAATACTAAGATTAAAATACAGTATCAAAATGCTGGAACACAGTACTCCTAATCCAAGGGGAAAATATTTATATTCATGGACATATTATGAAAGAATGCAATCATAATCTTCAGCAAAAGCCACACATCATAAAAAAACAGATATTGAATAAGGACAATACAGATGGAGATGATCATGTTATCTGTTACCTGGAGTATTGTTACTCATAGAAGCAGTTGTGCCAGGCAAGACAGGAGTAACGACGGGAGGTGGAATTCCTGCTGCCATATCTAGTAGAGGCTGGATAATTTCACTTTTGAACACATTATTCTTTTGCCATAAGTTGAGTACTCTAACAATTTTACTCTAAAAGGAAAGATTACAATTAACACTGAAATTTTATTTTGAATTAACCTAATTTCTTTTATTCTGAATTCACTACATAACTAAGTAAAGTATGCGATCCTATGGCGTGGTCTGGACAGTCACCAAAACATAATTTGAAGTATCATGACCTTACTGTGGACTTACAGTACTATGTAAAAGTCTTAGACCACCGCCAACCGGTTTGGTGAAAATTGAGTAAGTGATTTGGGGGGACATAGCCCTTGAGCCACGTAGACATACCAAAATTGGAGCAAGTCTTCTGCTGACTCTCTTCTCAACCCTTTCCAAGCTTGGTGAAATTCTGAGTTAGGGCAGTGATGGCCAACCTTGGCACTCCATGTGTTCTTGGACTTCAATTACCAGAAGCCCAAGTCAGCACTCCTGTTGATCAGGGCTTCTGGGAGTTGAAGTTCAAGAACATCTGGAGTGCCAAGCTTGGCCATCACTGAGTTTGGGTATCTGAGTTATGCCCCCCATCACTCATCGAAATTTCCTCCCAAATCAGCACAGTACTGTATGTGCTTTTTATTATGCACGTGAAAGTCAATTTTCTCTTGCATTTCCAGGGTGCTGTTGTGACTCTTCGGCATTTCTGAAACAACCATTTACTTAACTTGATATAGAAACTGCTATTGATCAATGTGCTAAATATAAACATAAAAGAGAATGGAAAAGAACAAGTATACAACAGAAGATGAACAAGTCTGTGTTAAGCCTATGTAATTCAGTGAATAAATTATTTATTTAGGATCCATAATACCTCAGCTCAATCCTCTGGCTCACTGAGAGAGTAAAAGAACAGGCTTCTCACTATCCCCTCTCTGTAATATGACTAATAACAGCAGCCAATCTTAAAACTATCATGCTAGAACAAGAAGACTAGTATTAATCTTTCTGACCTAGTGCACTACTTATAACTGCAAGTATGTACAACCAATTAAAAATGATCAAATTTTACAGTATAGCCAAAACCAAAACCAACAACCCATTAACAAAAATATTCAACATTTGTGGCATCCAAGGTGTAACAATATCCTCAATTAACTAAACTATTACTTAGCTATGGGAAGGATGTCTTTAAATGCATTAAAAATTTGTGATTTCAGCTGCTTTTTAAAATAAATCCAGCGATGGGGCCTGATGCAGTTCAACTGGTAATAAATTCCATTCTCTAGCCACCTCCTTCACTGCTTCATCTCCTTCCTCCATAAACCACAGGAACAGCCGAGTTTTGCAGCTTAGAGTGGACCCATTTAAATCAACAGAACGTAATAAAGATGTGACTGATCAAATCCTCACTAGGCCAATGGACTGACTAGAGCGACTTACTAGGCTGAGCAACAGGATTTTAGTCAATGATTTAGATACCCTTTTGTTCAAATCTACACAATTTAAAATAATAACAGATGGCTTTAGATACTGGATTTTCATACTTCCCAATTTTCATTTACATTATTTAAATATTATTAACTATCTTTACTGGGATCATGACGGATATAGAAAAATTATAATCCTAGACTCAACACATAAAGATAAATATCACTCTTCTCTCATGCACAAATAGCAAAAAATGTATGTTATAAAATAATTATTTTTAAATGCTAACATGTAGTCAATGTGTTTATTTTATAATAAGCGGAAAAAATTGCCCAGGTCTCCTACATAAGGCTATTTTTCAGTGCCTGCAAAAAAAAAAGAGCAGGTTGCTTACCTGTAATTGTTGTTCTTCGAGTGGTCACCTGTGAAGCCACACAAATGGGTTTTACCCGCGCATGCGCAATAGCATCGGAATCTTCCAGAGCTCTTTCAGAGTCAAAGACTCCACCTCCGCGCCTCCCCACCAGCGGTCCCGCCCCCAACCTTCCCCAGTTCCAAGGTGCCGCCGCAGTAGGAATGATAAAATTGCGACAGTGACACCAGAGGGGAGGATGGGTGGGAAAGGTGTGGCTTCACAGGTGACCACTCGAAGAACAACAATTACAGGTAAGCAACCTGCTCTTCTTCTTCGTGGTCCCCTGTGAAGTCACACAAATGGGTGATTGAAAAGCTGACTTACCCGGCTGGAGGGGTGTCACTGGAGAACTGCTGAGAGAATACGTCTCCCAAACTGTGCCTCCTGCTTTTGACGGACATCAATCCGGTAGTGTCTGATGAAGGTTGTGGGCTGCTTCCAAGTTGCAGCTTGACAAATCAATGGTAAAGATACTCCACCTGCAAAGGCAGTGGAGGTCGAAGAAGCCCTGGTGGAGTGTGCCCGCAGGTGTTCTGGAACAGGCCTCTGTGCAAGCCGATACGCTAGGGCAATTGTCTCCACTATCCAGTGAGAGAGACGTTGGGAGGATAACGCCTTGCCCTTCCTAGGGCCTGCGTGGGCAACAAAAAGTCTCTGAGTAAGTCTGAACTCCCTAGTCCTGTCAATGTAGAAAGCTAGGGTCCTACGCACATCCAGGGTGTGCATCGTTCTTTCAACAGCCGTGGAAGGGTTAGGGAAAAAGGTGGGAAGGATAATAGGTTGATTCATGTGGAAAGGAGAGACAACCTTAGGAAGGAAAGAGACATCAGTATGTAGAGTTACCTTTTCAGGGTAGAATAGGGTATAAGGTGGGTCAGAACGGAGGGCCGCCAACTCACCTACCCTGCGAGCAGATGTAATAGCAAGAAGAAATGCTGTCTTATAAGAGAGAAGGTGCAGGGGCGCTGAAGCGAGTGGCTCAAACGGCCCTTCTGTCAGTTTTTGTAGTACCAGGGGGAGTGACCACTGAGATACTGGGGTGACTCTGTCTGGGTACAGATTTGAGAGGCCTTTCAGAAAAGATTTTAAGGTGTCATTCCGAAAAATGTGTCTAGCTTCAGAGTCAATGGGCTGATGAGCCACAATTGCAGCCAAATAGACTTTAAGGGAGGAGATTGAAAGGCCAGATTGCTTTAAGTGCAACAAAAACTTCAACACAGTGGGTAAGGTTGTTGGTGTGGATGGGAGTTTTGCATCAGCAGCGAAGGAGATGAATTTTCTCCACTTGTTGTTATAGCTAGCAATAGTCGAAGGTTTCCTTGACGCCAGCAGCACTCTCCTTAGTGTGGGAGAATCAACCACGCAGTCAGTTTGAGAGTGCGGACCTCCGGATGGAGAACCTGAGCGTGGTTCCTCGAGATGATGTCTGGTTGCAGAGGAAGAAGGCGATACTGAGCGGAAATGTTCATGAGGGACGTGAGCCAGGCTTGTCTCGGCCACCATGGAGTTATTAGAATGGCATGTGTGTGGCGATGTTGCAGGAGAGACACAACATGATACAGAAGTGGAAACGGAGGGAACATGTAGAGAAACTCCCGAGTCCAGTCCATCATGAAGGCATCTCCGAGTGACCCTGGCCCGATTCCGGTCCTGGAGCAATAACGGGCGCATTTCTTGTTGAGATGCGTTGCAAAGAGGTCCAGTGATGGTTGGCCCCAGCACTGTGTCAGAGAAAGATAGACGGTGGGGTTGAGTTCCCATTCGTGTAGCTGGCTCGATGACCTGCTCAGGTGATCTGCTCCCGCATTGTTGACCCCAGCCAGATGTACCGCTTTGGGGAGTACATTGCATTGAACACACCAATCCCAGAATGCTATGGTCATGTGGAGGAGAGGTATTGAGTGAGTTCCTCCCTGTTTGTTTATGTAAAACATTGCAGTTGTGTTGTCTGTGAGAATTTGGACAATTTGGTTGGTTATGACTGGTTCGAATGCTTTCAATGCTTTCCAAATTGCAAGGAGCTCTAGATTGTTGATGTGCAGTCGACGCTCCTGAATTGACCAGTGGCCATTGATTTGAAGTCCCTGGCAGTGTGCACCCCATCCCGAGGTGCTGGCATCTGTGGTTACTTGGATGGTCGGAGTCAGTGGCACAAAGTATCTGCCTGTGGTCAGGTTCTGTGGGTGGGTCCACCATCTCAGTTGTAAACGCAACTGTTTTGGAATGTATAAGGGCATTGACATGGAGTCTGTTTGGTGGTTGAAGCTGTGAAGAAACCAGATTTGTAGGGGTCTCATGCGTAGACGTGAGAGTTGGATGATTGCGGTCGTGGAGGCCATGTGGCCGAGCAGCTGGAACACTGCTCTCGCTGAGACCTGTCTGGCAGCGATGATGGATCTGGTTGTGTGTATAATAGTCTGAATTCTTCTCTGTGGAAGAAAGGCTGCGCCTGCGATGGAGTTCAAGCATGAACCGATGAACTCGATGTCTTGAGTGGGGCTGAGATGTGATTTTTTTATGTTGACGCGTAGACCGAGACCCTTTAAAATGGAAAGAACGAAGGTGATATCCAGTGAAGCCTGATGTTGTGATCTGGAGACCAGGAGCCAATCGTCTAGGTACGGGAAAATGGTGACACCCTTTGTTCTGAGGAATGCGGCTACTGGGGCCATGCATTTTGTGAATACTCGAGGTGCAGCGCATAGGCCGAATGGTAGGAGGTTGTACTCGAAGAGGTATGGGCCTAGAGAAAAGCGAAGGTATTTCCGATAATCCTCCCGGATTGCAATGTGAAAGTAGGCATCGGTGAGATCTACGGACGTGAACCAACAACCTTTGTAAAGTAAATGTAGAATATTTTGAAGGGTGACCATTTTGAACTTTCTGACTTTTATGTACTGATTGAGGTCTCGGAGATCTAAAATCGGGCGAAGATCTCCATCCTTCTTGGGAACTGCAAAATACTTTGAATAAAACCCTGTGTGGATTGTGGATGGAGAGACCAAGCGAATGGCTCCCTTTTTGTAGAGGGTCAGAATTTCTTCTGCCAGAACAGGAGAGGGTAGGGTGAATCTTGGTCTCCCAAAGGGAGGTTGTGTGGTGAATTCGAGTGCGTAACCAATTTGGATGATGGATAAGACCCACCGGTCTGTGGTGATGCTTTGCCAATTTTTGAAGAAGGGGGAGAGAGGCGTGATTGAGGTTGAAGTGATGGATCCTGAAGGATGGGAGTCAAAACCGCTGTTTGGGTTTTGGGGGGTTATATTTGAAGGATGTCCTGGGTCTGGATCTCTGGTTCTGTTGAGAGAAGAGAGGTGGAGGAGGAAGACGAGTTGCACCATGATAGGTGTTTTGCTGAGGTCTATAATAACGCTGTGGAGGGTAAAAACGAGGCCTCCAGTTTGGGCGGAATGTGCGTTGGCGTTGATTGGATAACTTCATCCGTGTGGCAGAAGATTTTTTCTTCTGGTACTCATCCAGAATATCATCAGTCTTTTGGTGAAAAAGCCCTTCACCATCAAAGTCCATATCTTCGATTTTGACCTTCGCCTCATCTGGAAAGTTGGTGGACTTTAGCCATGCATAACGTCGTAGGGATATTGCGGTAGTAAGCGCACGTGCAAAACAATCAGAAACGTGGCGTGATGACATAGATTGTTGGGCGGCCAACCTAAGGGCCTCCTCTTGAACCAATGCCAAGGCCTCCCTTCGTTCCTCAGGAAGGACGTCTACAATGGGAGTAATCTTTTTCCATAGAATTCGTTGATATGCCCCCATAACAGCCTGGTAATTAGCAGCCCGGATTCCCAACGTTGATGTTGAGTAGACCCGTCTGGCTGCTGTATCCATCTTCCTCCCATCCCTATCAGTAGGAGTGGAGGAGGGTCGTCGCCTGAAGCCATGTTGAGCGGTTTCCACCATCACAGAGTTAGGCTGAGGGTGTTTAGAAAGAAATTTAGCCTCATCATCTAGCACCTTATACATGTTGTCAATGCGTTTGGAAATGGGAAATGTGGAGGAAGGTTTAACCCAATTCTGCTTTACCCGTTCCAGTATAGAAGGCACCATGGCAAGCTGGATTGGGTGTGGTTTATTCTTGGATATAGGGTCAAATACCGTATCCACTTGTTTGGGATCCTTCCTCTTTGCCTCCAGATCGAGAGACTTTGCCATTTTGGCTACCAGTTCTGTATAGGCCCTGAAATCATCTGGGGGTGATGAGGGATATGATTCCATGACCCCAGATGCAGGGGAAGAAGGGGCTGGTGAGGCCGGTTGAGACCGTGTGGGAGTTGAGGGTTCTGACATTGAGGTGGAAGATGATGTCGACCTATGCCTCCTTTTCCTCTTTTTAGATTGACGTGGTGGTGTGGAAACAGTTTGAGGTAAGCCAAAATCAAGGTTCTCCTGGTGTGGAGAAGCTGGGGAAAACTTTCAAATGCAGTAACCGTTAAAAAGGCGCGAAGGGAGCTCTGAAAAAGACAACCGATCTCTGCGGCGGTAAAAAGAGAACTGGGGAAGGTTGGGGGCGGGACCGCTGGTGGGGAGGCGCGGAGGTGGAGTCTTTGACTCTGAAAGAGCTCTGGAAGATTCCGATGCTATTGCGCATGCGTGGGTAAAACCCATTTGTGTGGCTTCACAGGGGACCACGAAGAAGAACCACCCTGTATCGTTAGGTCTCCTGTAACATTGAAATGAAGTGTACATAAATAAAAATTCAACACCTAACTGCTTACTTTCTGAGTAAAACAAGTAGACAGCATACCTTGTCATCTCCAGGGCAACGGTATAAATTCTGGAAAGTGCTAATGATGTTGTTGCTAAACCTAGGTGCAAAAACATCTTTTTCTTGCCCAAACTGATGTCGAGACTGTCGAACAATTGAGTCAATGACATATAAGCCAGGCACCTTGTATTCTGGTTTACACTACAAAAAAAAAAAAAAACAGGAAGAATAGTCTTTTTACGGGTTCATTGTAGCTCACATCACAATAATGCTGGTAGTAGAAACAATGCCTGCAAACTGTATTACAGTGCTAGCTACTTAGCAGTAATGTACTACTAATTAAACAGTTAAAAAATTGCAGAAAACCCACCTTTTTAGTTTGAAAGTTATCTAATTTTGGTAAACTGATTTTGTATAAAATGGAGCTTGAATACCTTACAATCCTCAATAACACCCTAAAGCAGTTTGATGCTTCCCTTATTTGTTCATGAGGGGGGAGATAAGTGGAAGAGATGTCCATTTGCACAAGTCAACTCATCTGACATGAGTCACAACTCAAATAGCTTATACAATTTTCATTACATATAGTTTGTATTGTTAAATTAAAATTTGGAAGCTACTCTGGGGGGAAATAAAACAAATTACTACTACAGTAAAACCCCAACTTACAAATGCCTTGAGTTACATAAAATTCGACTTGCATAATGATTTTATGCTAAAACCATGTCCTGATTTACACGATTTCCTATGGGTTTGCTTCAAGTTACGTAAAAAATCATTTCCCTATCGGTTTGCTTCAAGTTACAAAAAATTTCATTTTTCCTATGGGTCTGCTTCGAGTTACGTAAAAAATAATTTTCCCTATGTGTTTGTTTTGAGTTACAAAAAAAATGGATTTTAGCAAAAGCCTACGGAATGGACTTTTTCGTAAGTAGGGGTTTTACTGTACAAATAAATGCTCCTACATTATCACAAGAATTATGGTTATTCGAGTTTAACACTATAATTATTTTGAAGTAAATTCATCAACATCAGTGTCATTTAAACATTTAAACTTGCACAAAACACTAAAAACAGAATTTCACATTACATTTTGGCTGATAACATACCTTCTGAATGAATTTCTCAACACTTTGTACAACGTGCTTGTAAAACTAGAACAAAACAAAAAGTATCTTTACAGTAGATGTACGAATATAACAATTCATTTGTATGCTCTGCAAATTCCCTAAAAATGGAAGGTGGGCCCAATATGTAGACAACCTGACACACACAGGGTTGCATTTAACTTTGTAATCTTATTTTCCCCTTCCCACACTTCCCAACCTGTTGAAAGCATATTTGTACATTAAGCAACACTAGACTGGTAGGAATGTTTTAGAGTGCCCATTTTTGTTCTCTCTTGCCGCACAACATATAAATTATTTGTTTTCTTGTTCCATGCAACACCCATGGTATTATTTAACTATACACTCATACACTAGAATTATGTGGTGATAGTGGCTTGAAAAGAAAGAACAAATATAGTTCTATGGTGTCCTATGAATTTTTCCATAGCAGAATTGTTCCACATGATTAGTATTTCATCCTCAATCACTCTGAAATGAAAAGAATGTTGAATGACTCTGCCCATCAATTAAAAGGCCTTTGGAAAAGTAGTGTAAAGATTTTCCTGCAAAAAAAAATTAAAAAAAATACACAGGACTGCAAATTCTAGCAATATTGTTATTTGCATTCTGGCACTGCCTGCTTGATGAATAAGAACTTAAGATTTTATTTACTGTCTTATGATCACAGAGGAGGCATTATGAACTAGCTAATTAATCAGCCATGGTAAATGTATTTAGGAAAAGTATGTTTCTGGTTTCTCTCCTGAAGCTATCACCGATGGAAAGTTACTGGGGACTATTGGGTACAGTATTTAATTACCAAAAGTCACGAAAGCCAGATTGACTTTCCAGTGGCAGCAATTTTTGGTAATGAAATATTCGCCCCTCCCTACCCACAATCCTATGAGCTTCCCAATGATGAAAGATTCTATAGGAGCCTTTGGCCTTTTGGGGGTGGGGGTGGGGTGGAAACATTTTATTTTTGAGGGGAAACCTGGAGTAAACAATGTCATCAACCTTACAGAGCATAACTTACAGACCAGGATTTCACCTAATGGTTTGAAGTAGGCTTTTCACATTGGATACAATTGTCACATGGCACTCACATTTTTCAAAAACTAAAGATGAAATAGTGATCAAGAACCATATACACTGGATTGCACTAACACAGACCAGTACATTAATATTGGTGATGATGATGCCGATAATGTGTTGTCAAGTGAATCCTGATTAATGGTGACCCTTTTCTTGACAGAGAATACACAGAGGTGGGCCTGCCCTGGGAATGTGCAAGTTTGCAAAGGTCACACAGGGTGGCTCTTCTCCCAGAAGGCACAGTGAATAATCAAACTCCCAACCTCTGACGCTGCAGCCAGATACTTAAACCTTTCATCATTGATCTATCCACTGACCTGGCCACTTAAAAGAGATATACTATATTTAAGCAATATCAGTTTCCTACCTTTATACCCTTGATTGCTGCCTTGGTAATCTGAGTCATTTTTGCCTTCGAAATTGGAGGTTTGTAGTCATTCAGTGAGTACAACTGAAATAACAGAAAAAATATATGAATATAAATAAGGCTGTAAGGAGATTTGTTACAATTGCTTATAAGCAGAATCTTATATTTTTCCTATCCATTCTTATATTTAAAAGACGGCAGTTTCAGTTCCCCTAGCAGCTGGAATAGATGAGGAAAAGAACATAGCAACAGTTCAGAAACTTCTCCTTTACTTTGACTGCTAACAGGTGATCTGAAAGACAGTAGCCAGTACTGTTGCTACACAGTGTTCACAGTATAGTAAAACCTAGCATAAAGAGCACCTCGCTTAGAGACGAACTCACTTAAAAAGCAGAATTTTCTCTGAATGGTCACCCTCGCTGAACTAAAAACAACCAAAAACGCACTTAAGAACTAAATCGGGATTCACAACCCCCTGCCGCTGACAGAAGTCACAATAGGTCACTTACAATGGCAGCAGTGGCGCTTTTCCCAAGTGTTTCGCTTCAAGAGCAATCCTGTGGAACGCATTATGCTCTTTAAGCGAGGTATGTGTGCTAAATATAGTCCTTGCAGTTAGCCATTGTTTCAAGTATCAATGGAAGGTCTTGGCATGTATCTACCATGGACAAGGGGTGACTTGTACTCTCCAGTAAATACTTCTAGAAAAGGATTTGTGAAAAGTATATAAAGTAATGAAAAACAAATTAATCATTACTAGAGCATACTTGTAGCCCAAAGGCCACAGAATGTATTTTATTAGACAATTTAAACATCATTTTAGTTCTCAGTTGTTCATTGTCACTATTTTATATGTATTTTCTTTACTGTTAGTACAGAAGCAAATGTTAAATAAATCTTGATTGATGGCTTTATACTGTACTAGTAGATTTTGCCCAGCAATGCTGGGCTGTTTAAATTGTTTTTGAAGTTTTTTTTAATGTGTATTGTTATATAAAAAGACGTTAAATTGTGTTGGATAGTAAAGGGTTCGGTTTTTTTTTCTTGAACAAATGGTGCCAGGCTGTTTTAAATGGTGTTGAAAGGTTTTGTGATTTTTAAAATGTTTATTTATACGCACGGGCTGTTATAAACTGTGATCAACTTTTTTTGGTTTGGTTTTTTTGGATTAACAAAAGGAGGAAAGGATGATATAATTTTTTACAATTATTTTTTTAACCAAATAATGTTTTACTATGTGATTTTTTAAAAAAGTTGTACCTTGGATAATAATTTTAAAAATGTGTATGTGTTTTTTAAAATTCAAAGTTTTTAAACTGTGTTTAGATGGGGGGGTTGAGTGAAAACTGTACACAGGATTTTAGAAATGTTTTAGAAATTTTAGATTTTTGGGGGGAATATTTTTGAATGTTTTTTCTTCTGTGGCCTCTGGGTGGTGCTGTTGAGGTTTTCTTTTACTTTGACTATTTTTCTCTACTGGCCTCTGGGTGTCGCTTCTTCCGGTAAGTAGTCTCTTTCTTTCCTCATTTCAGTTCCGGACGTCGTGGAGGAAGGTCGTTTGGGTGAGTTCTCTGATTTAATTTCTTTTGGGGGTTTGTAGTGGGTTTTTTTGGGTGTGTGTGTGTTCTGTGTATTTCTTCTTGGTGTTATTTTTGGGTTTGATTTTGGATGTTTTTGTTTGTGATTTTTGTGTATTTTTGGGGTAAGTAAAGTCAGCGGGCATAGTGCTGTCCACTGGCTTTGCTTACCTGGGAATGGGTTCACTTTCAAGGGGGGGGCAAGGCACCATTGCCTTTGCCCCCGCTTTAAAGCGAATTTTTTTGGGGGCAAGTAAAGTCAGCGGGCGGAGTGCCATCCGCTGGCTTTGCTTACCTGGGAATGGGTTCACTTTCAAGGGGGGGCAAGGAACCATTGCCTTTGCCCCCGCTTGAAAGCGAATTTTTTTTGGGATAAGTAAAGTCAGCGGGTGGAGCGCCGTCCGCTGGCTTTTCTTATCTGGGAATGGGTTCACTTTCAAGGGTGGGCGAAGGCAATGATGCCTTCGCCCTCCCTTGAAAGTGAAACACTTATTCGGAAAGTAAAGGCACCAGGCGGAGCGCCTTTGCTTTGCGGAGGAATTGTTTCGCTTTCAAGGAGGGGAAGGCAATGATGCCTTCGCCCTCCCTTGAAAGCGAAACACTTACTTGGAAAGTAAAGGCACCGGGGAGAGCGCCGTCCGGTTCCTTTGTTTTCCGGAGGAATTTTTTGCTTTCAAGGGGGAGGGTGGTGGTGAAGGCATCAATATCTCCCCCCCATGAACTCCCTCTGTTTTTCTGGGTTTTTCCCACCCTGGCTCAACTTTTGTTGAGGTCGGTGGGGGTCTCGGCGTGTCTTCGGCGTGGTAGCGTGGTGGAGAGGGAGTCCCTCTCCTCCCCGTTGCTCCATGCAAGAAGGCCAGCGGGTGTTTGCGTGGCTTTGAGGTGCTGCGTCCGCCTGCGGCAGATTTGCGCTCCCAGTGTGTTTTTCATTTTTATTTTTCACGCGCCGGCTTCCTCAGCATTCTGCGCGCTCATGGCGCGCAGGACGCTGGGGCTTGTAGTTTTGGGTTTGTTTTTACCATTTGTGCAGCGGTTTTTTTCTGCAGCTTAATTTTGGTTGGCTGCTGCGCGTTTCCGAATGTTCCTTTTGCTTGCGCCTCTCAGCCTGATTGGCTGTGGCACCGCACGGCCCAAGGAACATTGGGAAATGGAGTCCTTTCTTTTTGTTTGCATTCGTGGGTCTCCTGCCCACTTGCGCATTTCTCCAACCCCCAGTAACCTTCGTACCCAGTTCGGGCGAGTGCACAAATGCTCAGCACGGGCTAGTATAGCCTGGCTAAGGATCCTTTGTCAAATCACAACGATTAACACACAGATTTATAGGTATAGATTATATAGGACCTCCAAACATAAACAAAAATATAAAGAACTCATTAAAAATAACACGTGTGTGCATGCTTCTATGCATTTAAATAAAAAGCAAGCTTCATCTCAATAGGGTAGAAGGCTTGGGAAAATAGTTTTCAGATGTTACTTAATATACACTGAAATTGCTTTTAGAAAAACCTCTCTACAAAGAAAACCCCTAAGTGGGATGTCACAATATGAGTTCCCTGACCAGCTGCAATTAGATATATGCATGTCTTCAGAAGTAACACAGGGACTGCAGTGGCTGAAGTGTTTAAGACACTGACTGGGAGGTGGAAGGTCAGGAGTTCAAAACCCCAGTACTGCATGACGTCTACAGAGGCAGCTCTATCTAACAGCACAATTACAACAGCAAGAGTTACTTCAGCCATCTTATTACCAGAAGAAACCAAGATGCGTCATCTCAGTCAGTAAGATGTATACCTCACATCATGTGGAATGGCATTCCAGAGAATGGGAGTCAATACACCAGAGTGGACAGAATAAGTGATTTTAAATATATATATATATATATAATACAATATTAAGAATTCTTAAAACACTGATTACTTATTTTGCAGTAAATAACAGGGTGCAGATGACAATTCAACAAAGTTATGTGAACCCCCCAACTATCCAAACAATGCCTTTAATCAACAGCAATTTGCCACTACACATGACATTTTCAATACTGTGTACATGGAACTGTGCAACACAAGTTCAGCCACTTAGTATGATTTAAATCCATCCTGCAACACACTACAGACCCTACTCCTGGTAGCCTTCAAATCTTAGAACCTTCACAATTGTCCAAATTTTTAGTTTGCAGATTTACTAAATCTCATCCAAAAAGCAAGATGACATAAGTGTTCCACATAAGGTTTGACTGAACCACAAAATCTGTGACAAAACCAGCATGGTGAAAATTTAGCCAGATAAGACAGATGCTTCCTATGAACACTGTGGCAACAGGAAATGGAGAGGAATCCTCTCCTTCCTTCCAACCAAAAAATCTACCTTAAGTCTGGGCCTGGTTTTGGCTCCATACTTTTTGGCTGCAAGCAGAGGACCACAACAACCTTTAGTTTCCCTTTGACAGCTGGAACAGGGAAACACGAGTATAGATGGGAGCTCTAACTAAGTAGATAGAGAGAATGGGCAAATTTGTGATTCTAGCTCAGCAGTGAACATAAGTTATGGAAAGTGTGAAGTTACTACAAATTGAGGCAAGTTCTCCAAGTGCCAATCAAACCAAAATCAAAGCAACCCTCTCAACCATTACTGCTTAAAACTCTTAAGGAGTAAAGAGGCTTGTTTTCACATTGGGCTGAATCCTCCTCTTTAGCCTGAGGCCTACAGTTCAAGAAAAGACCAAAGATAGACCGTGTAAAAGGCAGAAAAGAAGATCAAGAATAAGACCCCATCCTGTGGGTTCTGGCTACAATAATTCCTCGACTGGCAAGCAAAACAATGGTTATGCCCTGAATTTTACAGTACCTTCAAAGTACTTAGCGAACATGCCACAATAAAACTGTAAGAGTTGCACCATCCTATGGATGAAATGGTAACAAGTCCCTAACAAGCTGGAAATGGGCTGGAGTATTATCAGCTAAGTGCTGATATGTGATCTTGATAAAGAACTCGTACCTATGTTTGCTTAAAACAAAAGTGATTCTTTTGCCACCTATGTTCTAGTCATCTTCTTGTCTACTTTATTGTCCCCCGTTCCCTGGAAAAGCTGAGCAGGTTCTGTACTGGAGGACTAGAAACCTAAGAATTATCATGTCTACCACCAGTATAATGTGGGTATCTTGTAAACTAAAGAAGAGCTGACAATTTGCCAAACAACCCCATCTTATGCAATTCTGTGGCACCCAAAACGCTTCAATGTTTTTTTAAAAAAAAATACCCATTTCTATTTAAAAAGAAAAGAAAAAGAGAGAGAGTCATACTCTTGGTACCCTCAGCAACTTATTTAACAAAAGGAAGAGAGATGAGGGGTCAAAAGTAGGCCCCAAAGGAAATAAATTGGTGCTCACACCCACTCTATTTGCCTATCTTGACTATAAACCAACTAATGACCTGAAGGACAAGTGCACCTATAAGAACTTCCGGGGGGGGGGGGGGTATTCAGGAACTTCTCAGTTTTCATAAGTTTCTAGAGATCACCATGATATGTTTACATCATTTGCACAGAACCCTGGCTCCTGCAAATATTATGTGAGCCAACATCCAGATCTCCTGGGCTAACCAAGAACATACTGTAAAATATCTGATGTGTCATATGCATAGACTTGTGCATTGCGGTGTTTAGTCATGCCTGCCATATGTCCACAGAAATGTCTGCAAACACAGACAGCACTAGCTCTTTGGCTATAAACAGAGATAAGCACTGACCCCTAGTCAGATACAACTGGCTTTCAAGCAAAGGTGACCTGATATGTTGGGACAGCAACAGGATTATCATGGTAACCATGTGTAGGCAACATGCTCTTGGTAGGGACACTCCCAAGAGCATGTTGGCTACCACTCTTTCTAAAAACTATCTAAAATTAAGCATACAATGTTTACTTTTTGTTTCAGAAAGGACACAGTATACATGTTTGCTCTTTCAAGTGAAATATCAATTAAGAACATTGCCAATTACTGTGTTAACACATATAGTACAACAAAATATAAGTGACAGGAACTTCAGTTTTTAGAATCACAGCTCTAAACCATTCATTCACTACATATCTTTACAATGATCAATGGTGTTGTCTCTCTTGATCTGCACTTCCCATCCACATATTCCCAAGCACATATTCTAGACTTTACTACAACCAATTTATGTACTTGGGATTATGAATTTATCTGTAAGAAACAGACATCTATCCTGAGAATTCCTACTAGTGTATATTCAAAAGAGTTGCTTAAGAGCATGCTCAAACATATCATCCCAATCTTCACTTACACTTCAGTCTCAACAAAATAGCTACATAACTGTAATCACAAATGTTATAAAACAACCAAAACATGACTGAGTTCTACAGAAAACATAAGAAATGGGATGTTGTATCAGCCAAAGGTTGCTTAGAATCTACTAGAATCCTGTTCAAATACTGTATTAGCCAACCGACTATCCAGGACAAGCCAACCAGTAAGATAAGCATAGTTAATCCTTTTCAAAACACCCAGCAAGTTATACACACAAGCATCTAACATATACTAAAGATGATATACAGTACAATTACCCAAAATAGCAATAACTGATAACACTAATTTCTCCAATTTCCTTTTAAAGTTGTCTAAAATGGCAACAATCACTAGGTGTTGTGTTACTAATATTAGAAGGAATCCTAAAATATGTTTATATCAACAATACATTAAACTTTCGAAATGCCTCTTCAGGGACAGCTTCCTAAAATAAATCTCTGCAAACCTTTTTCAAAAGGTTTCCCAATGATGGGAAAGCATACAAGATGACACTTTTAATCTTTACATTGGGCATACACACCCTACTGTCTGCAGAATTCAGACTTGACTAGCAATTCAGGGAAAGTAATTGATGTCACTTTGGACATAATCCATGTGTCTAAACAGGCTACCCAAATAAGATGTGTAAATCCCAGATCCAGGAGAAAGGCAAGATGTAAATCAGGTCAATGAATGAATGTTATACCTATCTATATTAACTACAACAAAACTCTTACGGTCCCTGATTTGTCCCAAATGAATAATAATCTTTTACAATTGGAATCCATTCCTATTTGTCTCAGAGTTGCAATATACAGGACTGCATTAACATTCGCTTATAATGACATCTAAAAGTTCACTAAAACATTAAACAAGGACACACAAAAAATACAGTAATACTTCATACAAAGTCCGCTTCATAGAACACCACCTAATTCCTTGAAAAAAGTTGGGTTGGGTTTTTCCCAGGAGGCATTGTGCCTGGGCAGTATAAAAGGCAGGACATATGTGTGCATTGCTCTTGTGGGTTTTGCATGAGGCGAAGAGAGTTTAGGAGTGAATTAGGATTTTTGGGGATTTTTTTGTCAGAATTTTTAGAAGCATTCCTTGGATTTTTGCAGCATTGTTTGACAAGTTTTTGTAATGTTTTTAACCTTTAGACAATGATTTCTTAAAGTTCTGTCAGTTTCCTGTGTTTCCTTGACTTTGCCCTGAAGTCTGTGCTGTTACAGTAAAATGTATCTCTATGGAAATGACGTTGTACGAGGCATCGTGGTAAGGATTTGGACGTTGTATGAGGCATCGCGGCTAGGATTTTGCATGCCTCATACAAAGTCCAAATCCGTATAAAGTCCAAACTTGTAGAACTTGTGGAACTGTACAATACAGTAGAACCCCGTATAACGAATGCATCATACAGCAGAAAAAATCGTACAGCAAAGGAAAATTGGGGAAAGAATTTTCGTTGTACGATGCACCTCCCACCAAACTCCCTTCATTGTATGGTTTTTTCGCTGTATGATGCATTCGTTATATGGAATTCTACTATATTGTTGTTTTTTCAACAATTTTCATTGTACAATGCAATCCATCCCTATGAGAAGCGTACAACGGAAAACTTTTTGTTGCATGATGCATTCCAGAGATTTTCGTTGTACGATTTTTCCCATAGGGATTTTCGTTGTACGATGCAGGCATCACATAACAAAAAAATCTTATAACTAAGTGCCTAGTGGGACCAATTATTTTCATTATACGGGGTTCTACTGTATACGGGGTCCTACTGTATATGGTAAGCTACATACTAAAAGAAAGAAATAATTTTGGATCAAAATTATCAAAAACTACTAGAAAAGTCTGAATGTCCTTATAAAAACTGCATAACTGCAATTTCCAAGTTTTTTCAAGTACTGTAATGCTAATTTCCTTATGAACTGCTCAAAGAGTGCTATAAGTATAATTGCTATTGACATTTTGCTTCCCAATATTAAGCTGCCTATTTCTGAAGGTTAGCACATGGTTCCCTAAGATTTTCAGCAACACAAACTTGGAGCAGGCTCGGGTTGGAACCACAACAGAGGCAGATGGCTCTCCTGTGTAATCTGGATGAGGAAGGTGAAACCCAATGTAGTGAAGTAAACACACAGCCGCTTGCAACCTGGAAATTCAGTTCTAACAAAACACAAGATTAATCTGAGCGGGAAGCTGCCATTCATTTCACATCTATGGATGAAGAAAAGAGTAGAACTATAGCTTTGCCGTTGCAATTACTGAGTCTCTTATTGTGCTGGAACAAGTAAAACAGTATAGCCCAGAAAAACAAACAGTGAAAATTACATCTGCTTCCTGTTCAAATGTATTTATTTATTTCAATCACATTTCTACTGCCCTGCCCCCAGCAGATCCAATTTCCAGCCCCAACTTTGTCTTCCCAACAGTACCCTGTATCTTTTGTTCCATCAGTCAGTGAAACCTATTAACATTTGTGGGAGAAAGATAAACAGATGGCATTCAGAATTCTAGTAATTAGAACAAGAGTTATGTTCTTCCCATTCCACAAATATACCCAAGTCTTCAGGCCATCTACTTGCCCATCATAATTCCCTTAACTGAATATACTCCCCCCCCCGCCCTCAAATCATGGTGTAATTCAACAAAGACAAAATTAGGCATTAACATCTGAATGCATCGGGGAGTTTTCACTGGTCAAATTTATTTATTTGTATTTATATCCTGCCCACTTGCCCTAGGGCAACTCAGGGCGGCGCACCATCACATAAATATTATATACACCCCCTTAAAAACTTTACTAAAAAAATAAAATGACATAGGAAACAATTTAAAACCAACCCGAATTTAAAAACCCTCCCTTCTCCACCCATCAATTAAAAGGACCAATAATTCTAACAGAGCCAAGAGCGGGAGTCAGCACCCCGTCGCCCCCCCTTAAAGGGCAGCAATTCTGTCTTCAGCCGTAGATCTGCTGGCAAGAGGTTCCAGAGTTGGGGCAGGCATGGAGAAGGCCCTTCTCCTTGTGCTAGAGAGGCGAGCCCCTCTAACCCATGGGACACTGAGAGAGCCCCTCTGGTCTGCCCTAGTGGGCAGGCAGACTCCCTTGGGGCGATGCGGTCTCTTAGGTAACCTGGGCCACTACCATGAACAAATTAGTGAATGAAAGATGCACAAATGAGAAAAATGGAACGCTATTGCTAGATCTCAAAAAAGTATTTTGAATGCCACAAGGAACAGCAAAATGTATTCATAGTTTAAACAATAAATGTTCTGTAATATACCAATGCAACAAATAATATGGTATTTAAACTATTGTGTTTTTAAGGTATGTATTCAGTCCTATAGTTCAAGCCAGCTGTATAGAATGCTTTCAATTTAAAATTTGCTGCAATTTTAACTGTGTACAGACTGTGGTGGCTCAAGTGGTTAAGATGCTGAACTCGCTGATTGAAAGGTCGGACTTCAATTCCTGGGAACTGCATGATGGAGTGAGCTCCCGCCTCTGTCCCAGATCCTGCCAACCTAGCAGTTCGAAAGCAAGATATTGCAGTTAGATAAATAGGAACCACTTCGGTGGGAAGGTAAACAGTGTTCCATGCACTCCAGTGTTGAGGCATGTCTGAAACATGTTCACAGAAACATCTGCAGATGCAGTCAGCGCTGGCTCTTCGGCTATAAACAGAGATGAGTACTGAACCCTTTATTTGTATTTTTCCCTTCATTTTATAAAAAACGTAGTTTTAAAGCTTAGAAGTCAATCTTTCGTGAGCACAACACAGTATTCCAATCCTACTTCCACATGGGAAGAAGTACGTGTCATTCATGTGTTGATTTCATTAATATTCTTAAATAATTCAGCAGGAGGTCAAAATACAATTGGTAGAATCTAAAAAATCATCTTTGAGAACATATTTGTAAATAGCCAGTTGTCTTCTTGACTACAGAAGGTATGACTTGTCTCCAGGCTTCCTTTCTTTAAAAATTTATGAGGGTCAAATAAGACACCAAATGTAGTTTTCTGCTTTTAAAACACAAAGGATCCAACACGGGTTGAAATACAGTAATACGTCATACAAAGTCCGCTTCATACAACACATTGGATTCATATAACATCGCCTAATTCCTTGAAAAAAGTTGCCTCATACAAAGTCGTGCGACTTTGTATGAGGCATTGGGGTTTTTCCCAGGTTGCATTATGCTTGGGCAGTATAAAAGGCAGGACACATGCGTGCACTGCTCTTGTGGGTTTTGCATGAGGCAAAAAGTGTTTAGGAGTGGTTTTGAGCGCGATTTTGGATATATATTTTTAATTTTTTCGTCAGAATTTTTAGAAGCATTCCTTGGATTTTTGCAGCATTCTTCAGGTTCTTGGACAATCAGGGTTGTATGACATGTTTTTGTAATGTTTTTAGCCTTTAGACAATGATTTCTTAAAGTTCTGTCAGTTTCCTGTCTGTTTCCTTGACTTTGCCCTGAAGTCTGTGCAGTTACAGTACAATGTATCTCTATGGAAACGACGTTGTACGAGACATCGCGGCAAGGATTTGGACGTTGTATGTGGCATCGTGGCTAGGATTTTGCATACCTCATACAAAGTCCAAATCCGTATAAAGTCCAAACTTGTGGAACCAAGTTTGGATGTTGTATGAAGTATCACTGTACTTGCATGGAAAGCAGAAAGATGATCTTACAACCTATTAAATTCCAAGCCAGATAAGCCCCAATACATTTCAATTTACAGGTGTATATACAAAATGATAATTTGTAGGCTTGAGTGCTGTTACTTAATGTAGTCAGACCAGAGTCACCCCACTGAATCAGTGGGGATTTGGTGAGTCATTTTCCATAAGTAGTTGTAACTCACTATACTACAGCCCAATTTCAAGTGAAGGGGAAAATAGCAGAGCAGACTCCTCATACAAACAATTTACCTTATTTCCAGACAACAGCTGTAAAACAAGCTGCTGTAAATCCAATCCTATTCTCTCATTATCCTTCATAACAAAATAATGGTCAAATTCCTTGAGAATTTTTTTTGCCTTAGAGAAGACACCTCTGCTGTTGTCTCATTTTCTTCTCATATTTCCTCACCCTTCCTTGTTACTAAGTACTACTTTCTGACCTCCTTTGAACTCTACTTTTTCCTCCGTGCCTCTGCTCTCTTGTGCTGCAAATGCCCATTTTTCAGCAGCAGTTAAAGAAGTTGTAAAAGTGAACTGAGGGGGGAAGGTAAAGGCTTTGGGTTACATTAGAACAGTTATAGAAGTGGAAGGTTGCAAAACAAACTTGTAAAGAATAGTCCCCTTTACAAATTGCTTATTCAGAAAAGAAAAATATTCCACTGGTTGAAAATCACTGTTCTACACAGTATCACACACTAATAACTTTCCAATACATTTCAATAAACATCTTCTGATGACTAGCTTTGATGTACCAGATATCTATAATATATTTTCAGATGTTGTTACAAACTCTGGTTTATTAAATAACAATATAAACTAATGTCATGACCACATATTCAACTGACTTAAGAACATAAGAACATAAGAACATAAGAACAGCCTTGCTGGAACAGGCCACAGCCCATCCAGTCCAGCATTCTGTCTCACACAGTGGCTCACCATTTCCTTCAGGGTATTCCCAAGCAGATGCCTTCACCTGCTTAGGATTCCCTGGAAATGATATTGAGAGATATCCTGCCTATCTCCCCAACCCGGAGGTTGTCCTTAAGTATCCATAATTATAGCCATTGATACTCTTCTCCTCCATGAACTTGTCTAATCCTTTCTTAAAGCTGTCAAGACTGACAGCTGTCACCACTTCTTCTGGCAGGGAGTTCCATAGACCAGTAATCCTCTGGGTGAAAAAGTACTTTCTCTTATTTGTTTGAGAACTAGTACCCAAAAGTTTCATGGAGTGTCCCCTAGTTCTAGTATTATGCGATAGGGAAAACAGTTTTTCCTTATCTACTTTGTCCACACCGTGCATGATTTTATAAACTTCAATCAGGTCACCTCTTAGACGTCGTCGTTCAAGAGTGAAGAGGCCCAACCGTTGCAGCCTCAGATGGTAAGGAAGGTGTTCCAGTCCCCTAATCATTCTGGTTGCCCTCCTCTGCACTTTTTCCAGCTCCATAATATCCTTCTGGAGGTATGGCGACCAGAACTGTACACAGTATTCCAGATGGGGCCTCACCATAGATTTATAAAGAGGCAAAATGACACTTGCTGACTTATTTTCTATACCCTTCCTAATGATCCCTAGCATTGAGTTTGCTTTTTTCACTGCTGAGGCACACTGGGTTGACACCTTCATTGAGTTGTCCACCAGGACACCAAGGTCCCTTTCCTGGTTTGTCGCAGAGAGTTCAGACCCCATCAGTTTATAAATGTAATTGGGGTTCTTTGCCCCAACATGCATCACTCTGCACTTACTAATGTTGAAACTCATTTGCCACTGTTTTGCCCACTCCCCCAGTGTCGAGAGATCCCTCTGGAGCTCCTCACAATCTCTCACAGTTTTCACTACCCTGTATAATTTAGTGTCGTCAGCAAATTTGGCTACCTTGCTTTTTACTCCTACCTCTAGATCATTTATGAAGAGGTTGAAAAGCAGGGGTCCCAGTACTGAACCTTGGGGAACCCCACTCTTTACTTCCCTCCACTTGGAGAAGTGTCCATTTAGTGCTACCCTCTGTTTCCTGTCCCTTAGCCAGTTGCTGATCCAGGACAAAGACCTGTCCCTTTATTCCATGACTGGTAAGTTTATTCAAGAGCCTTTGGTGTGGGACCTTGTCAAAAGCCTTCTGAAAGTCCAGATAAACAATGTCAACTGGATCCCCCTTATCCACATGCTTGTTGACACTCTCAAAAAATTCCAACAGATTAGTGAGGCATGATTTGCCCTTGCAAAAGCCATGTTGGCTCTCCTTTAGCAGCGCCTTCTCTTCTATGTGCCTATTAATTCTATCTTTTAGGATGGTTTCCATCACTTTACCTGGGACACATGTCAAACTGACAGGTCGGTAATTTCCTGGATCACCCCTGGATCCTTTTTTGAAAATTGGTGTTACATTCGCTACCTTCCAGTCATCAGGCACAAAGCCTGATTTGAGGGAAAGATTATATATTTTGGCTAGGAGATCAGCAATTTCATCTTTAAGTTCCCTGAGAACTCGTGGATGGATGCCATCTGGTCCTGGTGATTTGTTAGTGTTTAGTTTAACAAGACATGCAAGGACCTCCTCCCTGGTTATTTCTATCTGGCTTAATTCTTCGGTTTCCCTCCCTATGAAGATAGGCTCTGTTTTGGGCATGTGGCCTCTGTCTTCTTCAGTGAATACTGAAGCAAAGAATTCATTGAGTCTCTCTGCAATCTCTGTTTCCTCTTTAATAACCCCTTGCCTTCCATTGTCATCTAATGGTCCAATGGCCTTCCTAGTTGGGTTCTTACTTCTAATGTACTTAAAGAAGTCTTTGTTATTTCTCTGAGTATTTTTAGCTATACGCTCCTCAAAGTCTTGCTTTGCTTTCCTGATTGTTGCCTTGCATTTGTTCTGCCAGAATTTATGTTTCTGCCTGCTGTCCTCATTCGGACAAGCCTTCCATCTTCTAAATGAGCTTTTCTTGCTCTTGATCACTTCCCGAACAGCTCCTGTAAGCCACATCGGAGTCCTCTTGGACCTGGCAGTGCCCTTTTTCCTTTTGGGTATGCATTCCAATTGGGCCTCTGTTATTGTTTTTGTAAACAGCCTCCATGCCTCTTGAAGTGTTTGGACTCTCTCAATTTTCCCTTTCAGCTTCTTTTTTACTAGTTTCCTCAACTTTGGGAAATTTCCTTTTTGAAAATGTAAGGTCTCTGTGTTAGATTTTATCAGTGACTTGCGGTCTATGATCAAGTTAAACATAATTGAGTTGTGGTCACTGTTCCCTATTGGATCAGTCACATTAACATCTTGCACCAGATCCTGAGTATTACTCAGGATCAAGTCAAGGATTCTTGTACCTCTAGTTGGGTCTTCAACCATCTGTCCCAGGGAACAATCATTTAGCATATCTAGGAACTTTATCTCTTTATCATGTGCTGAACAACAGTTCACCCAGTCTATGTGAGGGTAATTGAAGTCCCCCATTATAACCAGGCTTCCCTTCTTGGATGCCTCCTTTACAACATTCTCCAACTGCCTGTCTCCCTCAAGAGTTTGGGTCGGAGGCCGATAGTATATGCCTACTGTTAGACCATCCTTGTGGCCTGGTACTCTTACCCACAGAGCTTCTAATGGTGACTCCAAATCACCTAGATATTCCAAATCATACGATTTTATCACTTCTTTGACATACAAGGCTACACCACCTCCCGTTTGCCCCTTCCTATCCTTCCTGTACAGTTTGTAGCCTGGGATAACTGTATCCCATTGGTTATCATCCGTCCACCAGGTTTCAGTGATACCAATAATATCAATATTCTTATCTATTGCTAAGTATTCCAGCTCCCCTATTTTGTTCCGGAGGCTTCTGGCATTTGTATACAAGCATTTATATATGCTTTTCTGACACAGTCTTTTGTGTCCAGTTGCATTGTTAGACTGCCTCTTGCATCCTTCTGCTAGAATGCTAGTGACTAGCTCCTCGCTCTGCTCAGTAATTTTTGCATCCTCCTCACTACCCAAGTACACACTTTCCCGAACCGGATGCTGCCCAGCTCCTGTCGGCTTTCCCCCAGTTATCAGTTTAAAAGCTGCTCTGCAGCCTTTTTGATGTTGAGTGCCAGCAATCTGGTCCCATCATGGTTCAAATGCAACCCATCCCTCCTGAACAGATTTGGCTTGTCCCAAAATGTTCTCCAGTTCCTGACAAATCTGAAACCCTCCTCTCGACACCACCGCCTCATCCACGCATTGAGGCTTCTGAGCTCTGCCTGCCTGGTAGGTCCTGCGCGAGGGACAGGCAGCACTTCTGAAAATGCTACCTTGGAAGTCCGGGACTTCAATCTTCTTCC
Organism: Bradypodion pumilum; assembly: GCA_035047305.1. Taxonomy (NCBI): domain Eukaryota; kingdom Metazoa; phylum Chordata; class Lepidosauria; order Squamata; family Chamaeleonidae; genus Bradypodion; species Bradypodion pumilum. Next base: position 100,831,496 of record JAWDJD010000001.1, read on the forward strand.
TAACAACCTGAATTTGGCTTCCAGGACAGACCGCTTGGCCTTCCCAACATCATTGGTACCAACATGTACCATGACAACTGGCTCTTTCCCAGTTCTCTCTAACAATCTATCTAGATTTCTTGTGATGTCTGCAACTTTTGCACCTGGCAGGCAAGTCACCATACGGTTATCATGTGCATCACAAATCCATTTCTCTGTATTTCTAATTATTGAATCGCCTAGTACAAGGAGCCTTTCTCCTGCAATCTGTTCATCTACATGCACCTCATCAACCATATTAAGGAAGAGAACCTCAGTTTGTTCCTGTTGTTCATCTTCCTGGATCTCATCAAGTGTGATGAAGGAGAGATCATCAGGTGGAACCAGTTGTTCCTCTGTGTGTTCCTCATCAGGTGTGATGAGGGAAAGAGCCTCAAATTTATTCTGTAATTTCAGACTCTCAGAGTGATCCCCTACTCTTCTCCTCCTTTGAGTCACATTCCTCCAACCATCTCCCTCCTGAGTTAGTGAAGGGCCTTCTCCCTCAGAACTGTGCCCTGTCTCTTCTTTGTCCAGCATAGTCTGCTCCGCTCTGTCCAAGAACAGCTCAAGCTCTTTAATTTGTTGATGGTTAGATATGCGGGCCTCTAGCTGCTGGACCTTCTCTTCTAGTAGTGCAACCAGCTTGCACTTGCTGCAAGTGTAGTTCTCCATAAGCTTTGGCAAGAACACAAACATGGCACAAGTATTGCAGGTAACTACAACGGTTCCCTCAGAATCCATTTTAACAAGTGCAGTATTCTGGGCCTCAAAAATGTACACGTTTACTACCCTTCTACCTAGTAAAATTATATTCTTCTTTTGTTACTAGTGTGTAATCTCGCGCGCCGTTAGGCGCGCGGGCCTCTAAAGCAGCTCTACTCCAACTGCAAAACTTACCAATGCTCACTTCCTTTGTTTGGCTCTCCTCAGCAGCAGCTCTGCTTAAGAGCACATGCAGAGTCAAAAGGGCTGACCCTGAAAGAGCTCAGAGCTTTTAAAGGCTAGTGTGGCTCCGCCCCTATGAGTCACAGTTCAGGGAAGGGCCTGGTGTGGCTCTGCCCCCCTGCTTCTGGAAGCTTCAAACTGCTTCCTCTGTTTGAACAGAGGTGGCTCTCAGCAGTTTAAATTATCAATTTAAATTAGTGGAGGCCTCTAAAGCAGCTCTACTCCAACTGCAAAACTTACCAATGCTCACTTCCTTTGTTTGGCTCTCCTCAGCAGCAGCTCTGCTTAAGAGCACATGCAGAGTCAAAACTTGCTCTACATTTACTATTCTTACAAGACAGTGAGCTAAGGAGAAGTGTATTATAATCACCAGGACTAGAACAGACTGAGATGTAAAGAACCAGGTTTCATATGCAGGTTTACACCCTTACGAACCCTGACTTATGTAAACACAATAAACTATAATCCACATTCATGTTACATCAGGGGTTCTCAACCTTTGTAGCCGCAAGCTGGACCACACACCCCAGACAGCTGAGCATCCACAGCTGTTGTAAACACGTTTATGATGGCCACAGACTCTTTTACGGCTGTAGTAAATGCGTTTACAACAGCTGTAAATGAGTCTGCGGCTTATTCTGATGGAGGCTGGAGCGAGGTCTTTTTACATGAATCCTTGTTTGTTTATATCCATGTACGAGTAGACTGTGGCTTCAATCATGTCAATTCTTTTTGTTGTGGTTCACTGGGCTAAAATTCCAAGATTACTGTATATGTGAACATAACCAAAAAGATATTGAGGGTCAACAAATCAGTTGCAATATTAAGAGGACAACAGCATGATCAAATAAATTATATCATATCCCAAATCTTTTCAATTCACAAAAAAAGAGATATTTTTTTAAAAAGCCATTACTAGACAATGGCTTCCAAACACTCTTGCTTCCAGTATGTTGCTGCATGAATGCAACTTTCTGGTAAAAGGTGACACAAAGAAAGCACGGGGTCCCCCCCCGCGCTCCCCGCCCCCCGCCCCCCCCAAAAAAACCTCCAATATGAAGCACTGACAAAGTCGTCATGGTATCACACAGAGCAGAATAGGAGGCATCTCTAGAACACAAGAGACAAAATTCTGATTATCTCTATCTATCTCCAAACTGAACAGGTTAGTAGACTCTTGGGAAGTGTGTTTTTGACCAAGTTCTGCCTTACTTTTCCAAATCAGTACTGTAACCAGACACCTAAAATGTAAAACAGAAATAGATTTCACAAATAACTGCAGGCAATGTTGATGAGGAAGACTTAACATGAATATGTATATATGTGTATGTATGTGTGTGTGCACGCACGCACGCACGCACGCACGCACACAGTGGAACCTCATACAACAATCGCCCCGTATAGCAATGAAATTGCATAACAATTAGGTTTTGGGGGGAAATTGCATCCCGCATAACGATTTTCCCTATGGAACAAATCGTACAACAATTTTAAATGGAAAAAAACACTTAGCGAAAAAATCGTTGTACGATGCATCCCATAGGGAAAATCGCTATAAGACGCATGCATTACATAGCAATTGTTCCATACAACGAGCCCCATGGAACGGATTAAAATCGTTGTATGAGGTACCACTGTACATGCATACAGAGCAAGTGAGCAATGTTTACTGATTGGGAATCAATGAATGGTAACATAGAAAAACAGTTCCCAAATCTTCCCTCAAATTTAACCTACGGTAGCTCTAACTTGTTAATAACAATAACATGGCATTAGTAAGGTAAAGGTTGCCCTTGCTCAAAAGCTGGTCGTATCCAACTCTAGGGTTCAGTGCTCATCTGTTTATAGCCAAAGAGCCAGCACTGTCTGCGTCTGCAGACGTTTCCATGGTCATGTGGCAGGCATGACTAGACACGGGAGTGGACAGAACGCTGTTTATTTTCCCACAAAGTGGTACCTTTTTATCTACTTGCAATTTCTTGCTTTCAAACTGCTAGGTTGGTAGGAGCTGGGACAGACGACGGGAGCTCACTCCATCATGCAGGAGTCTCAAACTGCTGACCTGCAGACCTTCCAGTCGTCAAGTTCAGCATCTTAACTACTAAGCCACTGCAGTCCCTTGCCATTAAGTCACTTCTAATTTATGGCCATCCTTTCTAGGGTTTTGTTATTTATTTATTTGATCTATTTATACCCTGCCTTTCTAGGTACTCAAGTTCCTACTCTAGGAGGCTTTCAAGATTTTACAAAATTCTAAAAACAGTGCAGTTACACAGAGGTAAAAACCTAGTCAGCGTTTGGTAGCTAAAACATAATATAAAACAATAATCATGAACTCGAATGGAGAGCAAAATAAATAGGATACCATACATTTAGGCCTGGTAAGGGAACTTCCGGAAACATAAAAAATATTTAAGACTGTTACTGGGCCAGAGGGAGAATATCTCTATACGCTTCATTAAATAAATGTGTCTTCAAGAGTTTCTTGAAAATCAACATTAAAGAAGCCTGGCACAGCTCAGCTGGTAAATCATTCCAGATGGTAGGTGCCACCACTGAAAAGTCCCTTTTTCTTGTCACTTTTCTGGCTGACTTCAGTGATAGCACCTGCAGCTGCAGTCTGGAAGGAAAGTGTGGGGTGGGCATTAGAAAAGGCATGCCACCATTTAGATAGGCGCCACTCCTTTTAGGCCGGGCCTTCTAAGTTAACATTGCAACCTTGTCTCTGACACAGTAAGTATTAGGGAGCCAATGCAAAATGGCCATGGTTGGAGTGATGTGTTTTGGATTTACTGAGCTCAGTTATCAACCGGACTGACACCATTTCGGACTGGCTGCAGTTTCCATGTCAGAGAAAAGGATATTCCCACGTAGAGTGCATTAAAGTATTTATTATGGAGAATACCATTTCTAGATATAGGGACAGAGAAGTGGTTTCCTATTTCCCTATTCTGGGAGAACTTCAAGATTATGCAGCTTGCCCAAAGCTACACAGGCTGGCTCTTTTCCAGAGACACACAGTGGGGAATCAAACTACTCAGTTGTCACTCCACACCACGTACTCTATTTCGCCAATAGTTTCCACCAGCTATACAGGTATTGTATACCAGCAATTCTGACTTATGATTAATCTTTCTAGGGTTTTCTAGGTACAGAAAACACAGAAGTGGGTTACCATTCCTTTCTTCAAAGGGCACCCTGGGACTGTGCAGCTTAGCCATGATTGTACAGGCTAGCTATTCGCCCAAAAAGGCAGAAGGAGGAACATCCTGCAGCCAGATGCCTAAACCATTGATTATTGTGCCAGACTCCTACCAGTTACCCCATGCTAAACTTACAAGCATATGCAGGAAAACCTTGCATAAAGAGCACCTCGCTTAGAGACTAACTCGCTTAAAGAGCAGAATTTTCTTTGAATGGTCGCCTCGCTTAACAACTAAAACCAACCCAAAAACTCGCTTATCAACTAAATCGGGATTCACAACCCCCCTGCCGCTGCCAGAAGTCACAATCGGTCACTTACAATGGCAGCAGTTGCGCTTTTCCCAAGTGTTTCACTTCAAGAGCAATCCCGTGGAATGCATTATGCTCTTTAAAACTCGCTTAACAACTAAATCGGGGTTCGCAATCCCCCCCAAGTCACAATTGGTCACTTACAATGGTGTTTTGCTTAAAGAGCAAACTCACTTAAAGAGCAATCCTGTGGAATGCATTATACTCTTTAAGTGAGGTACCACTGTGCCATATATCTGTATGTATTCTCTATTAGGTAATTTTTATAGTCTACAAAACTGAAATATAGTAAACGTGTGTTACATTTCCTAAATTTTGCATGAATTTTAAAATGCAGAAATACATGGGTCATAAATAGAAAACTTCCACAAACATGTTCCTTTTTAAGAAAAACCTCCAAGGTTTATAAAATGAGTACCCACCATGTCTGGGGGGGGGGGATGCTAATTGCCTTGTAAACAGTCCAGAAAGTGCTCTAAGACCTATGTGGCAGTATTTAGTAATACAGTAATCATTATTGCTCTCATGAAAAGGGCAATATCCCCTATGTGCTGATATGTAGTAATGCATGGTATACATAGGAACAATCATGTTTAATTTTAACAATTTTCATACTACAGTACATGATTCTTGGCAAGATGAATGAAAAACATCTTATTTTAAAAAGCATTTCCCAAAGCTTCCCTTTTTCCAAAATGTCCATAGAGAGAGAACTGTCTAAATTTTATATTTTAAACTATTAAAATTGTTTAAAATGTCCTATATTTCAAGATCATTTTATATGGCCCTGTAACCTACCCTGAGATTCTGGGATAGATAGGTAACAGAAATAATTATTCTGGTGTCCATCCTAGGGTTGCTTTGAGGGTTGCTACAAGAGTGATCCAGAATGACTATTGCAAGCAAAACTTCATTTGGAGCCCCTTCATACTTCCTACAAGGCATGCTTACTAGCATTATTTAAAAGTTTACATTGCCTCATGACAAATTCCACAGTAGATGCAGAGTATTACTCCAGACATTATGGTGGCAGCAGCCGCAATTCGTATCCAAGAATACTTTTTTCCCCCCAGAAGCAAGGAAAATGCTATTGGCGTGAATTTGTTTAAGGTGAAACCCAGCTTGCCATGAAGTGACCCACATGCTGTGATCACAGAACCATCTCCTGCAGCACATATGAAATGCGATATGCAGGATTTAACACCAGGACTGTAATGGACTGCCACAGCCTTGAGAATATGGACAAGGTGTGCCTTCACAGCCAGTCCATCTGGTATGGCGTTTTCCGCCTCCATGACCATTGAGAATCAGAGTTCCTCCTCCGCTCATTTTGCCATTGGACCCAATATGGTTTCAAGTGGTATTTTCTCCACCCCAACTAAGGGGCTCATCTGCCAGTAGCCACTGGCCCCTTTAGGAAGTCAGGTTATTGACCACTACCCAACACTCAGTGTTGAGTTGCTGGCTGTACAGTCTACTCCATTACCGTAGCGGGATGTCCAGCCGGACAAGTCTCCAGACATTAACAGTTAAATGTAACCAAAAAAAGAGAGATACAGTAATACCTCGTACAACGTCCAAACTTGGTTCCACAAGTTTGGACGTTGTACGATTTCCGATGTTGTATGAAGAATGGATTGGATAATGCAAAAAGAAAAAGCTGGCTGTTTCCGATGTTCTCCAATCTACCTGGGTGGTGGGGCTAGGTAAAACCTGTAGCCAAAGAAGGAGTCCCCACCCCACACCCCCGGCGTTTTGCCTTGCCCCACTGCCCAGGCAGGTGGTCGGGCATCGGAAACAGCGTGGATAAGGCTCCCTGAGCCTCAGAGAGGAAGCACAGGCAGCAGAAGAGCCCTAAATGGTGTGTGTGTGTGTGTGGGGGGGGGGGAGACTCCATCACGACAGAGGTTTTTTTCACCCATTTAAAAAAGGATGAAGTTTTCTCCTACCTTCATGCAGCCTCTGTAAGGTTTGTAGGACCTTTTTCGGGCTATTGCCGCCTTCCTTGGACGTCCCTGGAGTGCAAAGGAGCTTAATAAAGTAGCGGTGGCCATTTTATTTTTTAGGACTTCAATTCCCAGAAGTCCAAGTAAACTGTAAGAAAAATGGCCAGCGCATACATTTTTACAGTTTGCATGGGCTTCTGGGAATTGAAGTCCAAAAAATATAAAAAATAAAATGGCCGCTGCTACTTTATTCAGCTTCTCTGCACACCAGGGACATCCGAAGAAGGCAACAATAGCCCGAAAAAGGTCCTACACACGAGCTACACGAAGGTAGGAGAAAACTTCATCCTTTTTGAAATGGGTGAAAAAACCTCCATCGTGACGGAGTCCCTCCCCCCCATTTTGGACTCTGCAGCCTGTGTTTCCTTTCTGAGGCTTGGGGGACCTTAACCACGCTGTCTCCAATGCCCGCCCAGGCAGTGGGGCAAGGCAAAACGCCAGGGGGGGGACTCCTTATTCGGCTGGATCTGGCCCCCAGCACCCCAATACAGTACCTCATACAACGTCCAGCGACGGTGTATGAGGCAACTTTTTTCACAGAATTGGGTGATGTTGTATGGATTCGACGTTGCATGAAGCAGACGTTGTATGAGGTATTGCTGGAGATAGAAATGACAACAGTGGAACTCCAATGTCACATCACAATTTTCTGAATGAATTCTTATAATCTGTTTAAATTCGGTGTAGGGGACAGGAACAGATTCAGAGGTTCAAAAAACAATGGGTTCATTTACCTAACAAGTGCCTACTAAGAGAGGCCTCTGTAATGAAGCATGGGCTTCCTGACTGACCTCTTAATCTCCAAAAGAGTCAAAACACACACTAGGTGAGCTTCTTGCATTCCCCTTCGGTGAATTGCAGCTGTGCACTTGAGTACTAGCATGGTAGTCTAAAGTCACGAGAATTGACTCAAGGCAGTTGAGCCTGTTTGCATAAGGATGGAGAACAGCACCCCACTTCTGAATTAAACAAAGAAATGAAAGGGAAGCCCCTTCTCTGCACCAAGCACAACAGAATTGTAATAGGAAAGAGAAAATTCTCTGTTCTTCCTCTATCAGCTTCCAGTAGACTAGTAACATTTCTTGCAGGCTAGTAACCTTTTTTTTAACTTACAGGGTTGCAGTACTGGCATGACCTTTTTAAAAATACCATATTTTTCGGACCATAAGACGCACTCCCTCACAAAAAAGTGGTGGTGGTGGGGGATGAGGGTGTGTCTTATAGTCCGAATGCTGCCCAGCAAGGCTGTTGTCAGATCTCCGGTTTCCTTTGGGTGAGGGCACGTGCCCACTCTCACCCAAAAGAAACCAGCAGTCTGAGCACCGGATCACCAATTTCCTTTGGATGAGAGGGTGCGTGCCTGCTCTCCGCCAAAAGAAACTGGCGGCCTGAGCGTCGTATTCCTTTGGGTGAGAAGGCGCACGCCCCCTCTCACCCAAAAGAAACTGGCAGTGTAGACGGCATCTAGATCGGGGGAGGCAATCTGCAACACGTGGGCCACATCTGCCCCACAGCACCAAATAATCCAGCCCCTGCCCTCGCTCCAGCTGCCACCAGAATCAGCCTTTGACTCGTCATAAATGTGTTTACGTCAGCCGTAAATGGCGGGGGTCCACCAGTCTGACCCCCTCAACTATCTATCTGAGAGAGCGTGACCCGGCCCCCTACTCAAAAAGGTTGGCAACTCCTGATCTAAAAGAGTTACCGTAAGCCATAGTAATTTTACATACCTTGCTAGAGTATATGTAGGTTTCAAAGACATCTTTTCAAATTCAGCTCATGAACAAAACAATAGTTATCTCTTGCTAAAAAAGTATTACCAAAAACAACTTTGTAAAAACTGACTAAAACTAAAGCAACTTTTGTAATTGATGTACATGGTCTGCAACAATACCTATAATTTATACAGTAAAACCCCAGGTTACGACAGAGGTCTGTTCCAATAGCCTCTGTCGTAAACCGAAAAAAATCACAAACTGAAGCATGTTTTTCCATAGGAATGCATTGAAATTTTTAAAAGGTCGCGACCAGACCAAAAATAATCCGAAAAAACCAACAAGCCCTCAAAAAAAAAAAAAAACCCAAAGGCCAGATGTGATCGTCTCCCACCCCCAAAAAGTGATGAAATGATCTCAACTTTTCCACACCTTTCCGACCTTCATCCAAGCTCCCTGCGCAGTGCCACAGCCAAAAACGTGCACGCGCACCCAGCCAAAAAAAGCACACGTCGAGCCCAGTTTCTACTGCTACTGACAGCGGGAGAGTCTGGGGACCTTATCCGCTTGGTTCCGACCTTCGTCCAAGCTCCCTATGCAGTGCTACAGCTGAGGTGCACGCTTCCGGCTGTAGCGCTGCCCAGGGAACTTGAACGATAAGCGGATAAGGTCCCCAAACTCTCCCGCTACCAGTAGGGGAGTTGACAGTCCAGAAATAGCGGCAGAAATGCCACCGATGACAGCAACTCCACAGCAGTAAGCGCTGAACTGTAACTTCTGGCGGAGGGGATGGGTGCTATTTCAAACTCTAAAATGGTGCCAAGCCGCCATTTTAGAGTTTAAAACAACACAATTTTCAGTCATAAACCAGGGAAAAATCATAAACCAGGGCATTAATTTTATTATATTTGGCGTCATAAACTATGGCAAACGTAAACCAGGGCAATTATAACCCGGGTTTTACTGTATATGACTTTGAGGTATTCAATGCACTTTGCATATGCTATTGTTTACAATCTTTGTAGTAATTATTTAAGGGGAAAAACTATTAACCTCCCTATAATGTTGGTTTCATTATGCTGTGGAAACTAGATGTGAAGGGCTGGGGGAGCAGAATTTTTAAAAAAGAAATTCTCCCCATTTTTTCTTCCAGGGGGAAAAAAAGGAAAAACCCAATTATGGAAAGTTTTACATTAGCATAGCATATAAAATATTTATGAGGTGTTCATATATTCTCCAAATCATTTCTAAAAAAACTATGTACAATATTGCTCAAAAAATGAATTGGATTAAATTTCATGTATATTCGCTGAATTTTAGTCCTTGCACTCCCCCACCCCCGATTCTTTCAATGGGAATGAGTGTTTTATGTCTATTTGATATTGTGGAAAGGAAATAAAAATAATTTTCTTTACTTAATGTTGTTTCTTCTGGTTTTTTAAAAAGAATTTTGTTTGCCTATTCCACATAAATTAGCAAAACCAAAGAGGTTCCATCTGTACAGTTCAGGAGACTGTTGCTCTATTTCTTATACAGTAATTACAAATATTTAAAAACAAAATAAAAGTAATTTTTGTTTGTAATTATTGTTTGAATGCACTGCATTTTTAATTTACCAATTGTAATAATTTTATGCCAAATCAAATTGTACATAGTCATATTTTATATTCCTAAACACGGGAATATAACCAGTCTGGACAGGTTATCCTGCTATAGTAATAGAGTAGACCATACTGCCTGATGTCGATCATCAGGTGGTGGTTAACTAACCAGACAACCCTGAGGATTAATGGCCTTAGGTGATGAAATCAACAGGGAAGGGTGATGGTCTCCAAGTGGATTAAATGCCACTTGAATCCATCTTAAAGGAGGGCAGCAGCTTCATCAATACTGACCTGGGGCCAATGATGACTTTTTGTGCCCAAAAGGCTCAGGACCAGAAAGTGACTCGTTGAATTGGATCAGTGGTACAGGTGGCACGCAGTAATGCAGAAGGCAAATGGAAGGCCACTGTACTGTATATTGTTGTTCCCATCTTCATAGCTGATCGCTATGATGATAGTACTATTCAGAATTGGATACGGCACTTGAAGAAGGTTCCTAAAGTAACAGAGTAACTTTCAATCTGTAAAAAAGGACTAATGTTGCATTTTTTCCAAAAATTTCAGTTTTCCTGGGAAAAACTAGTTTTTTTCCCCACGGCTTCAAAATGTCTGGAAACCATACCTCTAGTTATATATGCCGCCCTGAGTCGGGTTCTGCCTGAGTGGGCGGCATATATAAATATGACTATTAAATTACATTAAATTAAACCCATATTGCTGAATACCATTCGGTAAGTTCATAGTAAAGATAAGGTACAAATTGGATCCTCTTTAATGTGTAGCTGTGCTATAGTGCAGCCCTGTGCACACCTACTTAGATGTAAACACTATGTTTAATGGAGCTCAGCTTCAGCGAGAACTTGGTAATGTTACTCACTGTACTAGTGGGGGGAGGGGAATATGGAAATTGTAAATGAGTAACTTGCAAGTAATTGCAATCGCAGGCATATTAACTCCGAGGTAAACACCAATGAAATTAATATCTCTTCCAAATTCCTGCAGATTACTACACACACCAACAGACTATTGGTAGGAAACAGGCAAAAAAGGATCCCCAAAATTGCCATCCTGCAGTTATGCTGTTTGCAGACTGTCCCTCTTAAAGCAACGGGACTTTTGTATGTGCAAGGTAAAGAACATTAACAGCCCTCTAATCCCAGTGAAAGGATAAATCTAGTTTTTGCACACAATAAAAACAATCAAGATGTTTGCCAAACTGTGCATCTCATTAAAAACATAAACAGTATTAGATAAAGGTCGTCCTTGCTCGAAAGCCAGTCGTATCAGACTCTAGGGGTCAGTGCTCATCTCTGTTTACAGCCAAAGAGCCAGCTCTGTCTTTGTCTGTAGACGTTTCTGTGGACATGTAGCAAACACGACTAGACACTGGAGTGCACGGAACACTGTTTCCCTTCCCACTGATGTGGTACCTATTTATCTACTTGCAATTTCTTGCTTTCAAACTGGTAGATTAGCAGGAGCTGGGACTGAGGAACTCACTCCGTCGTGCAGTATTTGGGTCTTGAGCTGCTGACTTCCCAACCTTCTAGTCGTCAAGTTCAGCATTTTAACCACTAAGTCACGACAGTCCCATATATTACAATCCCATATATGCTTACCTGGAAATAAGGATCCATGAACACAATTGAGCTAAAATTTGAGTTGACAGTCTTAACTTCAATGGACCTACTCTACTTCAATTTATGACGCTAAGTAAGAGGATTTTGGCCACTGAATGCACTGTGAGCAACTGCTAATACAGATAAAGCATCCCTCCAAATACCTGAAAACCTGGAAACCAGGAGTGCTCAAACATTTTGGGCCGTGAGCCGGTCACGTGATTCCTTCCACCCAGAAGCAGAAGTAAAATGTGCATGCGCATTTTACTTCCGCTTCCAGGAGCGGTGAGGGAGGTGTGGCCCTGATGAAATGGTGCTGTGGGCCATATTCGGCCCATGGGCTGTAGTTTGGGCATCCCTGCTGTAAACAAGAGTGAAAATGAATGTTGAAATCCAAACCTGTTGGGTGCCCTAGAAGACCATCTTACTTTCTATTTTCCCCTAGTTTTTCCTCCTTTATAAAATGACAAAATGCCCCCCCCCCCCAACTAAGCATGCTTCTGGATATATAGTAAATGCAATAAATCACCACCAAGAACTTCTCTAAAACTGAACTCAGACCTGAGGCTGAAAGAGGTTCCCACTTTCCAATCTATAAAATCTATTCTACTGAATAATACTGAAATCTTTATTATTACCATCACCACTTGGGGTGGGGGGGGGAGAGATAAAGCTTCATTTTAGGAATCATAAGTATCTGCACAAAAACAATTCAAACACATATAATTTGTAATGTGTGGACTCCCGTGTTTTCAACCCAATGAAACCATGTTCCCTGGAAAGTTCTATTATTTACCAATAACATTTATTTCCAGAAAACATGCCTAAGCTTCAGGATGGTTTTTTCTCCTAGGCATGTTTTTTCAAAAGCAGATACTGCTTGGTTCAACACAGCCCAATACCACGTGAGAGGACCTATGTCATAATGATAGAAGCAATTTGTATAAAATTTGTAAATATTTTAAAAAGCTACTGCTCTTGTATCATACAAGTCTATCCAACCTCCAGCTGATAAGCAACAGTGTTTGACTCTTCCTTCTATTTAAACCTAAAGAAATCCATTTTTCCCTTACCGTACCACATAAATTTCCTTTTAAAAAAATTTGTGAGGTGCTTGGACACCATAGAGTTCTTCAAAAATACTACTTCCAAATTTTAAAAAAGACTCAGAATGTATTCAAGAAATATGACCCTGTGGTTCCTCTTACCCCATGTTTTCTTCTTTTTACATCCCAGAATATGTTCAAAGTAAAAAAAAAAAAACAAGTCCCAGAGGCCAGATTAACTAAGAAACCTTTCTGTCTTTAAGAACAGACTGTCTTCAATTGGCCAATAATTTCTATGGCAGCAGAAGGCCACCCCCTTCCAAAATAAGCAGGAAAGCATCCCACGGCGAGTGACAATTTCACTAGGTTCACTTGAACAGAGGGATGTGCATGAAATGATTCTGGTTTTTTAAATAGGCTAAAGGAGCTGCAGGGTTTATTAAGCCTTTTCCACCTTCTGCAGTATGGCTGTCTCCAACACAACCGATGAAGCAAAGACCGGCACAGTGGGTTTTAGTCTGGAGACCACCAGACAAGGTTCTCCCAGTTCGGTTCCCACCCCATCCTCCTTCCTGCTTGTTTGTCCTTTTCCTCCAAGATCATGGGGGAGGAGGCGGCCCCACAAGAGGTGCGTGAATGGGGTATTTATTGGGGAGGGGAGCGAAGAGCAGTTGAAAGGAAGTGGATGGGGATTTGGTATCCCCATCTGCATGAATGGGGTATTTATTGGGGAGGGGAGCGAAGAGTACCCTTGTAAGGAAGGGGATTTGGTATTTCCATCTAAGTGAATGGGGTATTTATTGGAGAGGGGAGTGAAGAGCACTGTTCTAAGGAAGGGGATGGGGATTTAATATCCCCATCTAAGTGAATGGGGTATTTATTGGAGAGGGGAGTGAAGAGCACTGTTCTAAGGAAGGGGATGGGGATTTAGTATCCCCATCTAAGTGAATGGGGTATTTATTGGAGAGGGGAGTGAAGAGCACTGTTCTAAGGAAGGGGATGGGGATTTAATATCCCCATCTAAGTGAATGGGGTATTTATTGGAGAGGGGAGTGAAGAGCACTGTTCTAAGGAAGGGGATGGGGATTTAGTATCCCCATCTAAGTGAATGGGGTATTTATTGGAGAGGGGAGTGAAGAGCACTGTTCTAAGGAAGGGGATGGGGATTTAGTATCCCCATCTAAGTGAATGGGGTATTTATTGGAGAGGGGAGTGAAGAGCACTGTTCTAAGGAAGGGGATGGGGATTTAGTATCCCCATCTAAGTGAATGGGGTATTTATTGGAGAGGGGAGTGAAGAGCACTGTTCTAAGGAAGGGGATGGGGATTTAATATCCCCATCTAAGTGAATGGGGTATTTATTGGAGAGGGGAGTGAAGAGCACTGTTCTAAGGAAGGGGATGGGGATTTAATATCCCCATCTAAGTGAATGGGGTATTTATTGGAGAGGGGAGTGAAGAGCACTGTTCTAAGGAAGGGGATGGGGATTTAGTATCCCCATCTAAGTGAATGGGGTATTTATTGGAGAGGGGAGTGAAGAGCACTGTTCTAAAGAAGGGGATGGGGATTTAGTATCCCCATCTAAGTGAATGGGGTATTTATTGGAGAGGGGAGTGAAGAGCACTGTTCTAAGGAAGGGGATGGGGATTTAGTATCCCCATCTAAGTGAATGGGGTATTTATTGGAGAGGGGAGTGAAGAGCACTGTTCTAAGGAAGGGGATGGGGATTTAGTATCCCCATCTAAGTGAATGGGGTATTTATTGGAGAGGGGAGTGAAGAGCACTGTTCTAAGGAAGGGGATGGGGATTTAATATCCCCATCTAAGTGAATGGGGTATTTATTGGAGAGGGGAGTGAAGAGCACTGTTCTAAGGAAGGGGATGGGGATTTAGTATCCCCATCTAAGTGAATGGGGTATTTATTGGAGAGGGGAGTGAAGAGCACTGTTCTAAGGAAGGGGATGGGGATTTAGTATCCCCATCAAAGTGAATGGGGTATTTATTGGAGAGGGGAGTGAAGAGCACTGTTCTAAGGAAGGGGATGGGGATTTAGTATCCCCATCTAAGTGAATGGGGTATTTATTGGAGAGGGGAGTGAAGAGCACTGTTCTAAGGAAGGGGATGGGGATTTAGTATCCCCATCTAAGTGAATGGGGTATTTATTGGAGAGGGGAGTGAAGAGCACTGTTCTAAGGAAGGGGATGGGGATTTAGTATCCCCATCTAAGTGAATGGGGTATTTATTGGAGAGGGGAGTGAAGAGCACTGTTCTAAGGAAGGGGATGGGGATTTAGTATCCCCATCTAAGTGAATGGGGTATTTATTGGAGAGGGGAGTGAAGAGCACTGTTCTAAGGAAGGGGATGGGGATTTAATATCCCCATCTAAGTGAATGGGGTATTTATTGGAGAGGGGAGTGAAGAGCACTGTTCTAAGGAAGGGGATGGGGATTTAGTATCCCCATCTAAGTGAATGGAGTATTTATTGGAGAGGGGACTGAAGAGCACTGTTCTAAGGAAGGGGATGGGGAAGGGGATTTAGTATCCCCATCTAAGTGAATGGGGTATTTATTGGAGAGGGGAGCAAGGAGCTCCATTATAAGGAAGAGCACTTAGTATCCCCATCTAAGTGAATGGGATATATATTGGGAAGGAGATTTATTTATTTATTATTTCAAATTTATATTGCCGCCCACTCGCCGTAGCGACTCAGGGCGGCTTACAAACACAATACACATTACAATACAATATGTTGATGGAAGATCGAAGAGCACCGTTGTAAAGAAGGGGGGGGGGATTTGGTATCCCTATCTAAGTGAACGGGGCATTTGCTGGGAGAGGGGAGCAAAGAGCACCGCTGTAAGGAAGGGGGTTTAGGATCCCCATCGGAGTGAATGGCGAACAGAAAGACAACCAAGCAGGAAGGAGAGAGAAAAACACGAACTGGGAAGCAGCCTGCCTGCCTGACTCCTTTTTTGTTTTAAGGGGGGGGGAGCAGATTTATTTTCTTTCCTCAGCCCCCCTTCCTCCCCCTCCCCGGGACTCCATGGGGCTCTTCCTTCCTCCCACCCCCAAGAATAAAAGGCTCCCCTCCCTCAAACCAACCCCCCCTCCTCCAATAAAAAAAGCCCACACATGAGGCCTCTCCCGCTCTCTCTTGCTACGGGGGAGCAGACCGAGCCTCGTCGCTCTCTCCCCGCGGCCTGGTATCACCCTAACACCCCCCCCTCCCCAAGTCGTCCGTACGTCCCCCCCCCCAACAGACCTCGCTGTTAAAAGCTTTCACGGCCTCCATGTTGTTGTGTCGGAGGAGGCGGCGAGAGTTGAGCTGAAACGGGGAGGAGGAGGAGGAGGAGGAAGGAAGAGATGCGGCGGACGGGGGAGGGCGAGGTTGGTGGGCTCCCTGCTCGGAGAACGGCGGTTGGCTCTCTCTCAGGGGCCGCCAGGCCTGGTCGCCATGGTCGCGGGGGGGAGGGGGGGCCCCCCGAGGCTGCTCCCGCTGACTGGGCCGCCCCGAGGCAGGCTCCGTGGCCGCGGTAGGGACGAACGCGCAGTAGCTGCAGCAGCCAATATGGCGGCCGGGCGGCGGGGGAGGGAGGGCGGCGGGCGCTTAGTTCGCTCGCAGCAGCAAACGGTGGCAGCACAGCCAGAGCCAGCGCAGTTCCCTCGCGGAGCAGGCGAGAGGCGAGGGCCAGAGCGTCCCCGAGCGAGCAGCGAACGCTCCGCAAAGCCAGGCGGCTACCAACGGAGATTGAGAGGCAAGAGCGTCCTCCAGGGATGGATTTCTCAGGGTGCGTAAGAGATCGAGCGCCCCTCGCAGGACGGGAGGTGCTGCGCGGTACACACGGAGCATGCGCAGACCCCTGTCATCGCTCGCTCGCGGCGGCGCAAGATCATCCTGCGACTAAAGATGGGCTGGATCCCACGCCTTAAGGGGCTGCAGTGGCTCAAGTGGCAAAGACGCTGGCTGGGAAGCAGAAGGTCAGCAAATCGATTCCCGAGTACTGCAGGACGGAATGAGCTCCCGTCTTTGTCCCAGCTCCTGTCAACCTAGCAGTTCGAAAGCAAGAAATTGCAAGTAGAATAGGGACCACTTTGGTGGGAAGGTAACAGCGTTCGTTCCGTGCGCCTTGATGTCTAGTCATGCCTGCCACATGACCACGAAACATCTGCAGAAGCAGACAGCGCTGGCTCTTTGGCTTAGAAACAGAGAAACTGAACCCTAGAGTCGGATACGACTGGCTTTCGAGCAAGGGAAACCTTTACCTTTTACTTATCCCACGCCTTGTTGTATTCAATATGTGTTTCATTTACTAAAATATATTTAATAAAATATAAATTTATTATTTGAAGGGACTGCGGTGGCTCAGTTGGTTAAAAAGCTCGCCTTGTTGGCTGGAAGTCAGTTCGAAGCCTGGGTACTGCATGACGGATTGAGCGCCCATGGCTAAGACACTGACTGGGAGGCGGAAGGTCAGCAGTTCGATTCCCGAGTACTGCAGGACGGAATGAGCTCTCGTCTTTGTCCCAGCTCCTGCCAACCTAGCAGTTCGAAAGCAAGAAATTGCAAGTAGATAAATAGGGACCACTTTGGTGGGAAGGTAACAGCGTTCTGTGCATGTCTAGTCATGCCTGCCACATGACCACAGAAATGTCGGCAGAAGCAGACAGCGCTGGTTCTTTGGCTTTGATTTTTTTTATTAAGTTTTTATTCAAAATTCCTATTCAACAATACATACACTCAAAGAAAACACATGGAAAAACTAATAATAATAAAAAATACATAACAAACCTAAACAACATTAGAAAGTACAAAAATATTGGTAGAGATACCTGTAAATCTTTAAAACTAGCTATACAATTGAAATATATTAGTTCATCTTTAACACTTTTATAGTTGTATAATATTCATATGTAATACTTTTTAATTGTTGCAATCTTATCCCTCTATAATCAATCACTCAATAACTCTACCGATATTATAATGGTTATTACATTTTGTAGCAACAAATAATACCCAGGTGATATTTTCATTTGTCAAGGAAGCTGAAAATATTTGTAATTATACATTTGATTTCCAGAAAGTTAATTGGTCGGTTGCAGGCGTACATTCGTTTCTTTTCTCTGTTGCATATTCTATAAAGGCTTTCCAAATTAGAAAAAAAATATTCTCTTTAACAATTCCTCTTTTTAAATTAATTTCCCAAGTTAATTTATCATTTAAGGCCATTGCCCACATCTCTTTATACCATTCCTTAATTACAGGAGCATTTTCGCCTTTCCATTTCCAAGCTATACACTGCCTTGCAGTAGATATCATGATTGAAACAAGATCTTTCCTATAGATATCAAAATTTAAATCTTCTAAGTCAGCTAACAATACTATGCATGTCTTTAAATTTAATTTAACATCAATCATACCCTTTATTTCGTTTTCAACTGCTGACCAGAATGGTTTTAACTCATTACAGTCCCACCACATATGTGAGTAGGTACCTCTCTCGTTTTTACATCTGCAGCATTTTTTTATTTTTTATAAAAAAAAATTATTTCAGAAAAGCAAAAAAGTACAACTAACAAACATACAGAAAAGAAAAACAATAACAATACATTACAATATTACATCAAATTCGTAAGAGATAGCACATGATAATAATTGAACTGATTATTTGCAATATAGCCCACAATATTAAATACCCACATTATGAGTTATTACTATAACCATAACAATCATAAAAACTTTCAGTGCTGCAACTATTTTTTATTTCTTTACTAATTACACATCACCCTGTGAATATTTACAATGCCCGGGGAGTTTAGTATCTATATCATCCCCAAAAACCACTTTGAGATGGTACAGGTCCAAAACTGTCCCTTGCCATAACCTATTTTCTTTTAATTTATCCCTTTTTACTTTAATCTCCCATGTCAGTTTGTCATTCAATGCTAAACTCCACATTTCCTTATACCACTCTCCAATCTGTATAACTACATCATTTTCCCAATTTCTGGCTATGCATTGTCTACCTGTAGTTAACATAATTTCCAATAATTCTTTTTCCTCCTTATTCAAACCCATGCCTTCCACATTTGTTAATAGGATGGTACCTGACACCAGCTTAATTCTTTTACCCATTATTTCCCCAATCTCTCCTTCTATTCTTCTCCAAAATTCATTTCTTTTTTTACAACTCCACCACATATTTTCATATGTTCCAACCGTTTCTTTGCATCTCCAGCATAAATTATCCCTTTTATTATCCATCTGATGAAGCCTCAGTGGTGTCAAGTACCATTGCCACAACATTTTAAAATTATGTTCCTTAATTCTTACTGACATTGTTCTCATTATCCTCCTTTTCCATTTGTTTCTCCATTCAACCTCCCCTATTTTTATATTCAGATTTTGTTCCCACTTCCGTTTCAAATCATCTTGTGGATCTTTACCCTTATTCAATATGATGTAAAGTTTGCTTACTAGACCCTTAATATTCTTTTCCCCTTTTCTAATCTTTAATACCAATTCTTCAAATTCGGTCTTTGTTCTATCTATCCCTACTTCCCTTCTATATTTTTTATTCCAGTTATCAACCTTCAATTTCTGAAACCAGTCCAGTTTCAAATTTTTTTTCCTCTTGTTTTCATCATCACAAACTTTTAACCAATCCTTCAATAAAGACATTTCATTTTTATCCAATATTTCCTTTTTTTCCTTATCTATTTTTATCGGAAAACACACCATATCAGTCAATTCCAAGACTGGAGAGAGATTTGGGACCATATCTTTCTTTACTCTTTTCCACACCTCCTTGAGGCCTCTCATCATAGTATTGCTTGTCTTTATCGGTTTATCCTTTATTCCCAAAAAGATCATTTTGCCAATATTCCTATATTCTTTCATCTCCAATTCCTCCCAAATTGCCTTTTCACTTGCCAAGATCTTCACGACATTCTTAATTTGGAATGCTCGATAGTATGCTAACAAATTTAGCATACCCAAACCTCCTTCTTTCTGAGATAAGTACCAAAATTTCTTTTGAAGTCTAGATTTTTTACCTCCATTACAAAAATTATTAAACATCTTTTGAAACTCATTGATTTCCTTCTCCTTCAAATGGATCGCAAGTGCATCAAATAGAAAATTAATCTTTGGCAGCAATATCATTTTGCAAATTGCAATCCTCCCGAACCATGACAAATTCAGCTTTTGAAACTCTTGTAATTTGCTCTTAAATTCTACTTTCAAACTGTCATAATTCAATTGTTTAAGTTCTTCCAATTTGTTTGAAATAGTTATCCCCAAATATTTCAACTTTTCTTTAATTTGTATATTGAGTGTCCCCACTATCCTTCCCATCTCGTTTACCCCCATATTGCACAGCATCAGTTCTGATTTATCCCAATTTATCATCAGTCCGGTTATAGCTTCAAATACCTGTAGTTGATCTTTAATCCTATCCATTACCATCTCTGGATGTTTCACCATTAAAAAACATATCATCTGCATACATGCTCACTTTATTACCCATTATCCCTTCTATACTTGGATCATCCCTTATATTTTTGGCTAATATTTCCATTGCCATGATAAACAGGATAGGAGATAGTGGACATCCCTGCCTGGTACCTGCCTCAAGCTTTACCACATCTGTAACCTCTTCATCCTAGCATTCCCTTTTTGCTATAATAGATCAATTACCCTTCTAAATCTATCCCCAAATCCATAATTTCTAAATATTTCCTTGATTGAAGACCATTGTAATGAATCAAATGCCTTAAAAATGTCTAATGATAATAAACCCACCTTTTCCTTCGTTTGATTAACATTATCAATTAGATCTAACACCCTTCTAGTCAAGTCCGCCATGTGCCTGCCTTTTAAAAAACCAACTTGGTCAACATTTCTATATTCCCCCATAAAACTGTTTAAACGATTAGCCAATATTGCTGTGAAGATCTTGGCATCCTGGTTTATAAGAGAAATTGGTCTGTACGATTCCACCTTTTCCAAATTCTTTCCCGGTTTTGGCAGCAGAACGATTATGGTATTATACCATGAGGTCGGGATTTGTCCTCCATCTAAAATATAATTATATAACTTCACTAACTTTGGAACCACAACGTCTTTAAATTCTTTATAAAATTCTGTCGATAATCCATCGTCTCCCGGGGCTTTCCCCATCTTCAACCTACTAATTACCTCCTTTACCTCTTTATCAGTGACCCTTTCCTCCATTTTTTCTCGATGTTCTTGTTTTATTCCATTCCCTAACTGTCTCTCTAAAATCGTTTTGAGCCTCTCCACATCTACCTCCTTTTTTGCATATAATGCTTGATAAAATTCCTTCACAATTTTACATTTATCCCTATTCTTATTACACCTTAAACCTTGTTTATTAACCAACACCCCAATTTCTCTTTTTTCCCTTTTAGCCTTAGCTGCTCTTACTAATAGTTTTGAACTTCTATTACTAAATTCAAAATACTCTCTATTTAGATAAATCAAATCTCTTTTAACTTTATCAATATCCTTGCCCATTAACTCTGCTTTGAGTCTTTGCAATTTAGTGAAAGTTTTTTTATCTTTACTTTTTGAATGGTCCTCCTGTAACTGCTTTATTTCTTTTTCTTTTTCTATCTGTTCTACCTTATGTCTTTTATATTTAATACTCACCAGCTTTATACTTTCCCCTCTGAAAACCGACTTCATGGTATCCCATACAACGTTAAAATTAACTTCATTATTGTCGTTCCACTGCCAACTTTCTTTCCACCTTTCCATGATTTGCTCTTTACATTTTTGGTCTTTAAATAGGTTAGGATCGTACCTCCAACTTCTTCCTTTTCGAATATCTTTTTGTAATTTCAATTCCAAAAGTACTTTGGCATGATCTGATTCCTTGATGATCCCAATTTCCATTCCCTCTATATCTTTAATCAGGTTTTCTGTAAGAAAGACATAATCTATTCTCGAGTAGGTCCCATGGATGTGTGAGAAAAAAGAATATGCCCTTTCAGAGCCCTTAATCTCTCTCCAAGAGTCCTTCAAACCCATCGCAACCATCCATTTATCTAAAACCTTCCCTTTCAAGCCAATTCCACATCTTGCTATATTCGTACAGTCTAAACCCGACCTTATCAAATTAAAATCTCCAGCCACAATAGTTTTTGCAACATTTTCTGGCTCCACTACTTTCCGAACTTTTTCTAAGAAATCCGCTTGATGGTCATTTGGAGCATATATATTTACCAACATAATTTCCTCATCTTCTATTTTTCCTCTTACAATCAAGTATCTACCCTCTTGATCAGCAACACTTTTTGTAATCTCAAATCCTAATTTTTTAGAAATCATAATTGCCACACCTCTCGCTTTTGAAGTTCCAAACGCCATCTCATAATGTTGAATCCATCCCAAAAAAGGTTTGTTCGTGTCTTTTGACTTCTGGTGCATTTCCTGTAAGAACACTATATCGGGTCTATCTTTCTTCAACGCCAATTCCAGCCTCCGCCTCTTAAGAACAGAACCTGTACCCTTCACATTCCAAGTTAATATTTTAATAATTCCCATAATCTATTTCCTTTCTAACTTCTAAACTCTCCATTGGGCGTGCCATCACCAACCCCTTCCCCCCAAAACACACAAATCTACATAGAACACACACTATCTCTCTCCCCACTTTCTTCAAAAAAAAAGACGCCTTCGACAACCAAAGAGGGGAGAGGGGGGACATGCAAGATGTGCCTACCTACCAGTGCTACGCGATACTCACCCTTCTATATCATTTAAATGCTTTAATTTTTAAAAATCTATTTCTCATTGCTCCTTACTTGTCTCCTCCTCCTCCATGATCAGCGACAGCTCCTCCTCCTCATCCTTTCCCTGCGGTGTTCCACCTGTAGCACCACCAGCCTCTGCCCTCTCATACTCCCTCCCCAGAGCACCCGATTCCAGCAATTCTTTCTTAAAATTTATCCACTCTTCTGAATCTGTTTTTACCAACTCCAGCAAACTCAGATACTCCAATGGATTGGTCCCTTCATCAATTACTTGCATTCTTTTCTCATAGAAAAAGCGCAGTTGCTGTGGGAATCTCCAGTTGTACCTTATGTTTTTACTCATCAACAATTTGGTTACAGGTCTCATCTTATATCTCCACGTTCTTTCTTTCAATGAAATATCATTGTAAACTTCTACATCAGAACCATCAAATTTCAGAGCATCAGGTCCAGCTCGTTTCAGAAAAGCCATTACTCTAAGCTTATCACCCCAATTTGCAAATTTTACCAAAACATTTCTTTGAACCACTTTCCCTCTTCTTGGGCCCACCCTGAATACACTTACAATATCTTCCTGAACAAATTCCTTTCCCATATTCAAACCATTTAACCACTGAGCCACTCTTTCTCTTAGCTGGTCCGGTGTCCGTTCAACCACCTGACGGATCACAATGTTCTGCTTTCTCATCATATCTTCCACAGCATCAATCCTTTTCTCTTGCTCTTCCAATTTCAGCTTGTTCTCCCGCACCGCCTCCTGAGTCCCTTTTATTTCCTTTTTTATGGCAATTACCTCATTTTGAACCAATTTCACATTTCCCTCTATTTTTTTCAAACTTAAGTCCACTTTTTTTGAAAAATCTGCAACAGATGATACCACCTTATCTTGTTTTTTCATCATCTCATTTCTATCTTTCACCCTTGATTCCTCATTCTTCTCCAATTTCTGGAACAATTTTCCGATTTCCACCATAATTTGAGTATGATCATAAGGCTCAGGTGGCGGTGATGACGACTGAGGGGCTTCTTCCATTGGTGCTTTTTCTTTCCTCTTCACTACTGGTTCTTCCTCTTTTGCTTTCCCTCTTGTGCCTTTATCCATAATGACACACAATAGGAGAGTCCAGTGTTGCAGAACGTTGCAAAGTCCTAGTCAGTCCAAACAAGCCTGTGCCACTGCAACCACTAGTACCACGTATCCAAACAAGGCAAACAAAGCTTATAAGGAGGAAGAAATCCAGCAGAGAGTTAGTTGCTATAATCCACAAAAAGAGAACAGGAACCGGAATATGCTCCAAACAAAAAGAAAAAAAGAATAATCCACATCCGACCCGTTTCCCCAAAGCAAGCAGTCCAACTATTCGCCTTCCAAAGCACGAAAATAGAGGCTCCAAGGAAACGGTCACCCAGATTTTTTCATTTGAGTCAAAGCCACCAGGAAGGGGGGTGAGAAGAGAAAAAAAGCCCAAAATCCGAGCAAGGAAGGAAGAAAAAACAGGAGGAGCAATATGTCCAAAAAGAAAAATGTTATTTGTAATCCACACGGTGAAGGAATAAAAAAAAGCCTTCAAAAGCTGGAGCCCAGACGCGAACTTCTTAAACCACTTTACTATCGCCAAAACACACCGCGATTCTCCTGGGGCGCAGGGAAGCCATAGACCAAAGCACAATCACTTTCGTTTTCCAGGACCGCCACCATTAACGGGACAACTGCCCGATTTCATCCACTTCCACCTGCTTCCAAGTCCAGGCTCTTCTAAGCAAGATCCCCAATTAACTTTAACTTTTCCATATAGACTTTTGTGAACTTACATAAAATTGTTTTCTTGCCGATTCTACTGCCGCCTCAGATCTCTGCCATCTCACTGGTCCCGTTCTCGGCTCCTCGGCAGGGAAAGCCGCGGCTTCCGTCGCGAGCCTCGCCTGCCCAGGAAACCTCCCAAACTTCGACCGCCCGACTTCAAAACTTTCCAGATAGGCAAGCAGGAATCTTATCGACAAAAAAATACCACTTTAAAATTTCCCCATTTTGCTCAGTCACATTAATTACCACTTTGATAAGCGCGAGCGTCCGAATCAAGATGTTACCCATCGGCCATCTTAGCCACGCCCCCCACATCTGCAGCATTTTGATGATTTTGATTTATCCATTTGATGCAGGCTAATAGGTGTTAAATACTATTTCCATAGCATTTTGAAATTATGCTCCTTAACCCTCACTGATAATGTCTTCATGATCCTTCTACCCCATATTATTTTCCAATATTCTTTACTTATTTTTATATTTAGATCTTGCTCCCAAACTGCCCTTAAAGCTTCTTGTGAATTATCATCTGAATTAAGTAACTTATACAATTTACTTACAAGCCCCTTAAATTCTACCACATCAGATCTTAAACTACCGTATTTTTCGCCCTATAAGACGCTCCGGCATATAAGACGCACCCAATTTTAAAGGAGGGAAATCTAGAAAAAAAGATTCTGAACCAAATACTGTACTAAAAGGGAAGAAAAAAAACCACATCTTTTCAGAAACCCCACATGTCCAGGTACAATAAAGCCACCACAAAAATACTCAAAGTCAAAATCTACCTGCCTTAGTCAACCTCCAAGAGGAACAAAGGGCCGGGAGGGCACGATGCTTCGCAGCAGCGGCGTCTTCGGAGCCACGGAAGGCTCCCTTTATCTCCCCGCCGATGGTGGGGGCGGGGAGAGCGCGGCAGTGTCTTCGGAGCCTCCCGGGCCACGGAAGGCTCCCTTTATCTCCCCGCCGATGGTGGGGGCGGGGAGAGCGCGGCAGCGGCGGCGTCTTCGGCTCCCTCGGCCAGGGAGCACTTTTAACCTCCCCGCCCGGTGGCAGGGAGGGACGGCTTCGCGCCGCGCGGCGCGGCTTGGCTCGGCGTGGCTCGGCTCCCTTTATCTCCCCGCCGATAAAGGGAGCCACGCCGCGCCGCGCGAAGCCGTCCCTCCCCGCCCCCTGCCACCGGGCGGGGAGGTTAAAAGGGCTCCCTGGCCGAGCTGGGACAGAGACAGGAGCTCATTCCATCTTGCAGTACGCAGGAATCGAACTGCCTCCCAGTCAGCATCTTAGCCGCTTGAGCCACTATATTAAGTGCCTCATAATTTGTGATTAACATTAGTGATACATTTAAAAATGACATTTTATCTGGATATGTGTTTGACGGCAGATTGTCATAGTCTAAGTGAGTTTGTTCAGTAATGTGAGGCCTACTAGATGGTAACACCTTTACTATAAGAACTGATTCTCTATGAAACACAAAATTGTTTTAAACATACAGTAGCTTTAACCCATGGGCCTCTGTCAGGGAATATAGCCACCCTAAGCAGCAGCTAGTCCAAATTTAAGCATACGGTACTCTGGGAAGGTGAAATTACCTTTTTTTCCCCTAGGTAGGGAGCAATTATTCCATGTTATAAAACAAAACAGTAAATGCCTGTTGTGACACATGTTTAATGAATGTCTGTCTGAATCCATTATCTTCTCCCCTAAAGTCATGCATTTAATTTTTATTTCTCTTGAAACAATTCAAATTAAATGGAGTGATGAAACAGCCACATCTTAACATCTGAACTGAAATGCCAGCAGCAACAGAGTAATGAATACAACTCTTTAATAAAATAAAATAATTTATCATCTTGGAGAGTCTCAAAGTGTACAAGGGAGCTGCAATTTCTCTCTCTTTCTCTCTTTCTCTCCAACAATGACAGAAGAGTAGTATCTGCTTCCCAGACTCCAAATACATTTCCCAAGAAAGCAAATGAAGTTGGTACTTACAGAGTTGAAATTCAATCTGAATCTGAACTGAGCAACATGGCTACATTTGTCTGATAAAACATCATGTAAAACTGAAATGGCAATCTGAACGGGTTTATAAACTTTCTATGGAAAAGTTCAGAATGAACTCTCACCATCAGCAGCACTAATAATAAATTTTGTGTCAGAAATTACTCTGGGACGGCTTCGTACGGCGCGGCTTGGCTCGGCGCGGCTCGGCTCCCTTTATCTCCCCGCCGATAAAGGGAGCCGCGCCGCGCCGCGCCGCGCGAAGCCGTCCCTCCCCGCCCCCTGCCACCGGGCGGGGAGGTTAAAAGGGCTCCCTGGCTGAGGGAGCCCTTTTAACCTCCCCGCCCGGTGGCAGGGGGCGGGGAGGGACGGCTTCGCGCGGCGCGGCTTGGCTCGGCGCGGCTCGGCTCCCTTTATCTCCCCGCCGATAAAGGGAGCCGAGCCGTGCCGCGCGAAGCCGTCCCTCCCCGCCCCCTGCCACCGGGCGGGGAGGTTAAAAGGGCTCCCTGGCCGAGGGAGCCCTTTTAACCTCCCCGCCCGGTGGCAGGGGGCGGGGAGGGACGGCTTCGCGCGGCGCGGCTTGGCTCGGCGCGGCTCGGCTCCCTTTATCTCCCCGCCGATAAAGGGAGCCGAGCCGCGCCGCGCGAAGCCGTCCCTCCCCGCCCCCTGCCACCGGGCGGGGAGGTTAAAAGGGCTCCCTGGCCGAGGGAGCCCTTTTAACCTCCCCGCCCGGTGGCAGGGGGCGGGGAGGGACGGCTTCGCGCGGCTTGGCTCGGCGCGGCTCGGCTCCCTTTATCTCCCCGCCGATAAAGGGAGCCGAGCCGCGCCGCGCGAAGCCGTCCCTCCCCGTCCCCTGCCACCGGGCGGGGAGGTTAAAAGGGCTCCCTGGCCGAGGGAGCCCTTTTAACCTCCCCGCCCGGTGGCAGGGGGCGGGGAGGGACGGCTTCGCGCGGCGCGGCTTGGCTCGGCGCGGCTCGGCTCCCTTTATCTCCCCGCCGATAAAGGGAGCCGAGCCGCGCCGCGCGAAGCCGTCCCTCCCCAGTTTTGAGGAAGAAAAAGTGCGTCTTATAAGGCGAAAAATACGGTACTCAGTAAATCCTCAAATTTGATATTTGTTCTATTCAGACCGTCATCTGCCATATACTTTTTTGTCTAATTATCTACAGAAATAACTTGAAGCCAATTTAACTTTAATTGTTTATATATATCCAATTTTTTTCTTTTTGTCTTTGCAAATCCTGATCCAATCATTCAACTTTGACACCTCATTACTTTTAATAACTTCTTCTGTTCTTCTACTCATTTCAACTGGAAAATTTTCAATATCCAATAATTCTAGAATTGGGGAAATATTAGGAACTAACTTCTCTTTTACATCAATCCATGTCTTCATTGTTGCTTTCAAAAGTTTATTTTCAGAGCTAATAGCTACTTTAATTCTATCTAGAAAAGCTGCTCACCCTATACCATTTATCTCTTTCATTTCTATGCTACCCCATATAACTTCTTTTTTAGGTAAGAGTTTACACAAGTTTCTCACATGAAATGCTTTATAATAATGTTGAATATTAGGGAGTCCCGATCCCCCCTCCTTTTGATTCATATACCATAAGCTTTTTGTAATTCTAGCTTTTTTACCGCCATTACACGGTTTTCCCACGGGGTGCGGTACCATCAGTACGCGGATGACACCCAGTTGTACATCTCGGCCCATGGGGACCCCAGTGATGCTGTTGAAATCCTATCCGGATGCCTGGAGGCCATTGGGGTCTGGATGGGGGCCAATGGGCTTCGGCTGAATCCCAGCAAGACAGAGTGGCTGTGGATAAGGGGCCCCGTGTTATCCAGGGAGCTACCATCTTTGGTACTGGATGGGGCTGTTTTGCCCCAGACAAACCCAGTGCGCAACTTGGGGGTCCTTCTGGACTCGTGGCTGCTGCTAGAAGAACAGGTAGCGGCTGTGGCCAGGAGGGCTTTTGCCCAACTTCGGGTGATTCGCCAGTTGCGCACGCTCCTGGACACTTGCTTATGGTCACCCACGCTCTGGTCACTTCCCGACTAAATTATTGTAATGCGCTCTACATGGGGCTGCCTTTGACGACTATTCGGAGGCTGCAGCTGGTCCAGAATGCGGCAGCCTGGGTGGTGATGGGATGCGGGCGATATGCCCATGCCTCACCGCTACTTCGGGAGCTGCACTGGTTACCAGTTTGTCTTTGGGTGCAATTCAAGGTGCTGGTTTTGACCTTTAAAGCCCTATATGGCAGTGGGCCAGGATACCTTAGAGACCGCATCGTCCCAAGAGTGTTTGCCCGTCCAACCAGAGCGGACCGGAGAGGCTCTCTAATAGTGCCATCAGTTAGGGGTGCACATCTATCCAGCACCCGAAGGAGGGCCTTCTCTGTGTCCGCACCAACCCTCTGGAACCTCCTGCCAACTGATCTAAGACTTCAAAGAGAATTGCTGCCCTTCAGGAAAGGATTGAAGACCTGGCTGGCAGGGCAGGTGTGGGGCCCGAATGGGAACACGGTCCCCGCTTGCTGGCTTATGTAAACAATTAAGAACTCTCTCTTCTTCTTTTTATAGTGGCTGGGATGGGTGGGTGGGATATGGGTCTTTTAAAGTGTTTTTATGTGTTTTTAGAACTTGTTGTAATGCCGCCCTGAGTCGGGTTCTGCCTGAGTGGCCGGCATATATAAATATGACTATTAAATTAAATTAAATTAAAATTTATTAAATTTTGAAATAACCTCAAATCTTTTTCTTTCAGTTGGATTGGCAGGCTATCGAATAGGAAATTAATTTTTGGTAGTAGTTTCATTTTAGCCAAGGCTATTCTGCCAAACCACGACAAATTCAATTTGTTATATTTTTGTGTCATTTCTTGGAGCTCTTTTAACAATTTATCATAATTTAGTTTTTTTAATTTCTCAAATTTATCCGAAATATTTATTCCTAAATATCTTACCTGTTCTTTTATTTCAAAGCTCTTCGGCTTTGAAACAGAGATGAGCACTGCACCCTAGAGTCGGATACAACTGGCTTTCAAGCAAGGGAAACCTTTACCTTTTAATTACGTTCGTGTTGATATAAAAGTCTGTTTTTTGGGCATAATGTATGGCACCTTAAAGACTAACTTCTGTATTTTAATGTGAGCTTTTGTGGATCAGGCCCACTGGCTCTTGGCTGTAATCAGAGATGAGCACTGAACTCTAAAGTTGGATACAACTGGCTTTCAAGCAAGGCTTAAAGACTAACTTATGCATTTTAATATGAGCTTTTGTGGATCAAAGCCACTGGCTCTTTGGCTGTAATCAGAGATGATCACTGAACTCTAAAGTTGGATACAACTGCCCATCGATTTCTTTTGGGAAATTGTGTATTCCAGCAGCCGCCGTCACCCCAATGCAAGGAGAGAGAAAAGTGTGTGTGTGTGTGGGGGGGGGGGCAATGGGATTGCTCAGTACGGGCCCCAGAAATTTCTGATGGCGGCCCTGCATCCCAGCTCCTGCCAACCTAGCAGTTTGAAAGCAATAAAATTGCAAGTAGATAAATAGAGACCACGTTCTGTGTGCTGCGGTGTCTAGTCATGCCTGCCACATGACCACGGAAACGTCTGCAGAAGCAGACAGTACTGGCTCTTCGGCTTTGAAACAAGAAATGAGCACTGAACCCTAGAGTCAGATATGACTGGTTTTCGAGCAACGGAAACCTTTACTAAATAGGGACTACTTCGGAGCGGAGTTCCTCCAGCAAAAATCCTTTCAACCCAGAATAATTTCTGACACAAAATTATTATTATTTATTATTTTAGAAACAGGCCCCCAAAGATGATCAGAGATGATTGGATACCGTATCTTATATTAAATATGTAGTTTACCTATTTTACTTAATTTGTTTAATAAAATTGTTTACTTAATTTTATCGTGAGAAAGAGACCCAAAGATTGGGTAGAAGTGGCTTGATCCTATGCCTTGTATTAAATATAGTATGTGGTTTACCTATTTTACTTAATTCATTTAATAAAATTATTTACTTCATTTTATTTTGAGTTTATTATTTTAGAAACAGACCCCCCAACACTCAAAAAGTAAATCTTAATTGAGTTTTAAAAGATTATGTAAAGGGACAGAGCAATGGAGATTTGTCCTAAATATAAATTTTAATTTATGCATTACTTGTTACCTTTTCCCCACCTTTCTTTAAATGAGCTCAGAAATTATGTACATGGCTCTGTTTCTTCACCCATCTTTATATCCTCACAACAACTTTGCAAGGCGGAGTAAGGTTAGAAAAGAAACAAAACAGAACAAAGGTTTAAAAAGAAATTTATGTCTTATGTCCTCAAAAGTTCACATTAGAAATATAGCAGTTAGCCTTTATGGTGCCAACATGTTTTTGTCTTCTTTATTATTACAGTACTTTTTTGTTTTTGCATTGACATCTTGCATTGATATCTGGGGAATCAGTGAGTTAAAATGGACAGGGATGGGTGAATTCAGCTTTGGAAACCATCATATCTATTACTGTGGACAAGAAAATATTAGAAAAAATGAAGTTGCAATAATAGTGAATAAAAGAGTGAGAAAAGCAGTAATGAGATACAATCTTAAAAATGACAGAATTATCTCAGTCAGAATCCAAGGCAAACCATTCAATATCACTGTAATCCAAATATACGCACCAACAAGTAGTGTAGATGAAGCAACAGTTGACCAGTTCTATGAGGACCTACAACACCTCATAGAACAGACACCAAAAAATGATGTCCATATTATTATAGGAGACTAGCATTTTTTTGCCCGGCAAGCCGGGCAGATTTTTTTAATGTTTTTTGGTGGTAGGGGTTGCACAATACACACACACATAATACATACAACACAACCACACACACAACCATGCACACACACTCATTACACACACAACACAACCACACACACAACACAATCACACACAGTGCACACACACATGCTGTAGCTCCGTGGGGGGAGGAGGGGCTCCCCCTCCTCCCCCTCCGGAAGCCTTGGTGACCACACACACACACACACACACCATCTTGCTGAAGTTGGGGTGAGAGGATCTCCCTCCTCCCCAATCGTCAGTGATGACTCCGAGAAGGCCGTGCCGGGCAGCCGGGGGGAAAGGGCCAGCCAGCAAAAGGTAAGTGTGGTTGGTGGGGGTTAGGGAGTGGAGGGGCAAGGTGGGGGAGCGGGTGGGCAGCGTGGTTACCAGGGCCGTGCCCCACCACCACCACTCCCTAACCCCCACCGACCGCACTTACCTTTTGCCGGCTGGGTCTCTCCCCCGGCGCAGCCTTCTGCTTTGGGAGGCGCAGCGGCCTGTCCCTCCCTGCAGGCGTCAAGGCCTCCATGCCTGCAGGGACAAAAAAAGGCCAGTGTGCCTCCCAACGCAGAAGGCAGTGCAGGGGGGAGGGGAGACCCAGCCTGCAAAAGGTAAGTGCGGTCAGTGGGGGTTAGGGAGGTGGACAAGGTGGTGGAGCAGGTGGCCGGCATGGTTACCAGGGCTGTGGTCCCCCCTCCTCCCTAACCTCCACCGACCGCACTTACCTTTTGCCGGCTGGGTGTTTGAAAGTTTTTTCCCTGGCACATGTTTTTAAGCCGGCATGCTGGCTGCCCCGCCTCCTCTGCGCTCGCACCCTTCAGCCTCATTGGCTGAGGGGTGGCGTGGCGCATTGGATGCTGGGCCCTGTATTTTTTTGCTGCGTTCGTGGGCGGTTGCCTCACTTGCGGCTAGCAGACCCTTGCGGCGGTGCTTGGACGCCATAAAGGTAAGTGTAGGCAGCTTGGTTTGAGATGGTTGGGATGCATGCGGGCGTGCATGCCGGACACCAACGGTTAATGTACGATTTTATAGCTAAAGATTGGAATGTCAAAGTAAATCAAAAAGTAAATGGAATAACAGGCAAGTTTGGTCTTGGAACACAGAATGAAGCAGGGCAAAGATTGATAGAGTTCTGCCAAGAGAACACACTAGTCATAGCAAACACCATCTTCGACAACACAAGAGGAGACTTTACACATGGACACCACCAGATGACCAACATTGAAACCAGATTGATTACATACTATGCAGCCAAAGATGGAGAACCTCCATACAGTCAGCAAAAACCAGACCTGGAGCAGACTGAGGCTCAGATCATAATCTACTGATTGCAAAATTCAGGCTTAGACTAAAATAATAATAATAGGGAAACCAATTAGGCCAAACAGGTATGATCTAGACATCATCCCCAAAGGAATACATGGTAGAGGTGTGAAACAGATTTAATGGTTTGGACGTTATAGACAGAGTGCTGAAAGAATTATAGACAGAGGTTTGGGACATACCGGAGACAGCGAATAAAACCATACCAAAAGAAAAGAAGCCCAAGAAAGCAAAGTGGTTGTCTGATGAGGTTCTTAAAATTGCAAAGGAAAGAAAGAATGCAAAAGGCAAAGTTGAAAGAGAAAAATTCAATCAACTGAACACAGACTTTCAAAGAAAAGCAAGGAGAGATAAGGAAAACTAAAATGAACAGTGCAAGGAAATAGAGGAAAACAACAGAAAGGGAAGGACTAGAGAACTTCTCAAAATAAAAATTGGGGAAATCA
This sequence comes from Bradypodion pumilum, assembly GCA_035047305.1. NCBI lineage: Eukaryota > Metazoa > Chordata > Lepidosauria > Squamata > Chamaeleonidae > Bradypodion > Bradypodion pumilum. The sequence continues at coordinate 100,864,156 of JAWDJD010000001.1, forward strand.
AGGGAACATTTAAAGCAAAAATGACCGGGATAAGGGACAAAAACAGCAGGGACTTAGCTGATGCAGAAGAGATTAAGAAAAGATGGTGAGAGTACACAGAGGAACTCTACAAGAAGGACATCAACACTGTGATAACCACAGTGATGAGAACAATGAACTCGAGCCGGACATCCTAGAGAGTGAAGTCAGGAAGACCCTAAATAGCACTGCAAATAACAAAGCCAGTAGAGATGATGGTATCCCAACTGAAATATTCAAAACCCTAAAAGATGATGGAGTTAAAGTACTGCATTGTATATGCCAGCAGATTTGGAAAATGCAGCAATGGCTAAAGGATTGGAAAAGATCAGTATATGTCTCAATACCAAGAAAAGGCAATGCCAAAGAATGTTCAAATTATCGAACAATTGCGCTCACCCCACATGCGAGCAAGGTTATGCTCAAGATAATACATAACAGGCTTCAGCAGCATGTGGAAAGAGAATTACCAGAAGTGCAAGCTGGGTTCCGAAGAGGTAGGGGAACTAGAGACCACATTGCTAACATACGTTGGATCATGGAGAAAACAAAGGAATATCAGAAATAAGTCTACTTCTGTTTCATTGACTACACCAAGGCCTTTGACTGTGTGGACCACAACAAAATGTGGCAAGTAATTAAAGAGATGGGAATTCCAGAAAAACCTCATGTGCCTCATGAGAAATCTGTACATGAGTCAAGAAGCAACAGTTAGGACAGAATACAAGAAGCAACAGTTAGGACAGAATATGGAATGATGGAGTGGTTTGAATAGAAAAAGGAGTAAGACAAGGCTGCATTTGGTCATTTAACTTATATACAGAGCACATAATGTGCAATGCAGGAATGGAAGAATCACAAGCTGGAATCAAAATTGCTGGGAGAAACATCAACAATTTGAGATATGCAGATGATACTACCCTAATGGCAGAAAGTGAGGAAGACCTAAAGAAACTCCTGCATAGGTTGAAAGAAGAGAGTGCAAAAGTTGGCTTGAGACTCAGCATTAAGAAAACAAAGATAATGGCAACAGGTCCTATCAGCACCTGGAAAATAGATGAGGAAGAAGTAGAAGCAGTGACAGATTTTACATTCTTAGGATCCAAGATCTCTGCAGATAGTGATTGCAGCCATGAAATAAAAAGGCAACTAATTCTTGGGAGACAAGCTATGAGAAACCTGGAGAATATAGTGAAAAGCAGAACATCACCTTGCAAACTAAAATTTGCATAGTCAAAGCAATGGTATTCCCTGTGGTAATGTACGGTTGTGAGAGCTGGACCATTAGGAACGCTGAGTGCAGAAGAATAGATGCCTGGACAGCGAGGAGAACAGATCGATCTTAGAAGAAATCCTACCTGACTGCTCCATGGAAGGTCAAATAGTGAAGATGAAACTAAAGTATAGTTATTTGGTCATCAAATGAGAAGAGAGGATTCACTTGAGAAGGCTTTGATACTGGAAAAGGTTGAGGGTAAAAGAAGAAGGGGGCAGCAGAAAATGAGATGGCTAGTTGGTGTTGTAGATGCAATGGGCACAGAATTGGGTGGGTTGAGAGGGATGGTGGAGGGTAGTGGTGCCTGGTGTGCGGTGGTCCGTGGGGTCGCAAAGGGTCAGAACCAACTGTGCAACTGAACAACAACTTTTTTGTTTTTGCTAATATGGCTAACACTTCAAAAACTACAATTGGTGTGTTTATTATTTCGATTGGATGTAACCCGATGCCTCCCATTTCCCTGGTCAGTTAACTGACGCTGTAATCCCTGATTGTATAGGGTCATATAAGTGAACCATAGTCAGAAGAAATGAAAAAGAAAGCCTACATGGAAGCAGCAAATGAGTTCAAAAATGTACACATGGGGAAACACTTTGGGCAGGCTACCTAAATGTGACTAATTAAATTAATGACCAACTACTATTCCATTCTTAAGTATTTGCCCCAAGTTGCAACTCTAAATGTACTTATAAACTTTGTTATGACTATAAATGAGCACTGCAATTGCCACATTCAGCAAAGGTAAAGGTAAAGGTTTCCCTTGCTCGAAAGTCAGTCGTATCCGACTCTAGGATTCAGTGCTCATCTCTGTTTCAAAGCTGAAGAGCCACTGCTGTCTGCTTCTGCAGACGTCTCTGTGGTCATGTGGCAGGCATGACTAGACACTGGAGCGCACGGAACGCTGTTACCTTCCCACTGAAGTGGTCCCTATTTATCTACTTGCAGTTTCTTGCTTTCAAACTGCTAGGTTGGCAGGAGCTGGGACAAAGACGAGCTCATTCCATCCTGCAGTACTCGGGAATTGAACTGCTGACCTTCTGCCTCCCAGTCAGTGTCTTAGCCACTTGAGCCACTGCCGATTAAATCAATAAACTCAAAAAGGCATTGCAATGAGCTTTGAAATGGTCAGCCTGAAATGATGCTTGTGCAATGAGAGGCAAACATTTTCATCCTGCACTAAATGAAATTGGGGAGGTGGGCACTACATGCAAAACAGAGCATGTTTCCTGTTGAGTATACCAGACACTTTTGACAACATCTCTGCTTATCCTCTAATAATGGCACAAATGTGGAGATTGGCAGTTAGTCAGGGTGATTGATTTATATTATGGTTGGTGAGCAGCTGAAAGGCACAGAAGCCAGTGGTAGCAGAGCCATGGATGATACCGATAAGGGCAAAACCATGAAATCATTTAGCATATAGCTACATGTATGCTGTCAAGATGGATCCGACTTAAAGTGACCCTAATAGGGTTTTGAAGGTAGGTGAGATATATGAGACACACACACACACAGAGAGAGAGAGAGGGAGGTATTTACATGTAGCCCCTCCTAAGTGAGAGCCTTGTTGAGGTGCGGGGGCTTGAACAATCTAACTAAGCCGTGTTGCCTATCTCTATCTCTGTCAATGATGTTAGGCCAGGACTAAAACTCACCAAAGCGTCCTCCATTGGATCCTTTGCACCAGGTGAAAATGGAGGGGACATGTCATGGTCTGCCTAGCCAGCGGGTGACGTGATATCCAAATGGCTAAAAACCACATGCAGATGGACTTGATTTCTCAAGTCCTTTTGCATGTGTGGAATGTTTCAGAGATGTCCACCAATGCATGGACCCCTTGCTGAATAATGATTCCAAGGTAAGGTAAGGTATTTACACATAGTATGAAACACATTCAATCACACAGAGGCAGCCAGGTGTTCATTTAGGTCCGTGATGGTGAACCTTGGCACTCCAGCTGCTCTTGGACTTGATTTCCCAGAAGCCCACGTCCCTGTGAATCCACATGAATGGTTTTACTGGGAATTGAAGTTCAAGAACAGCTAGAGTGCCAAGGTTCGCCATCACGGATTTAGGTCATCTTTCACTACCACCACTTATTTGCTCTGTCATAAAATTAGAAAGGGGACTGCAGTGGCTCAAGTGGCTAAGACACTGACTGGGAGGTGGAAGGTCAGCAGTTTGATTCCCGAGTACTGCAGGATAGAATAAGCTCCTGTCTTTGTCCCAGCTCCTGCAAACCTAGCAGTTCGAAAGCAAAAAATTGCAAGTAGATCAATAGGGACCACTTTGGAGGGAAGGTAACAGCATTCCGTGCGCTCCGGTGTCTAGCCATGCCTACCACATGACCACGGAAACGTCTGCAGAAGCAGACAGCGCTGGCTCTTCGGCTTTGAAACAGAGATGAGCACTGAACCCTCATCTGAAGCCTTTTGACTCTGCATGTGCTCTCCCTTTTGACTCTGCATGTGCTCTTAAGCAGAGCTGCTGCTGAGGAGAGCCAAACAAAGGCAGTGAGCACTGGTAAGTTTTGCAGTTGGAGTAGAGCTGCTTTAGAGGCCTCCACTAGTTTAAATTGATAATTTAAACTGCTGAGAGCCACCTCTGTTCAAACAGAGGAAGCAGTTTGAAGCTTCCAGAAGCAGGGGGGCAGAGCCACACCAGGCCCTTCCCTGAACTGTGACTCATAGGGGCGGAGCCACACTAGCCTTTAAAAGCTCTGAGCTCTTTCAGGGTCAGCCCTTTTGACTCTGCATGTGCTCTTAAGCAGAGCTGCTGCTGAGGAGAGCCAAACAAAGGAAGTGAGCACTGGTAAGTTTTGCAGTTGGAGTAGAGCTGCTTTAGAGGCCTCCACTAGTTTAAATTGATAATTTAAACTGCTGAGAGCCACCTCTGTTCAAACAGAGGAAGCAGTTTGAAGCTTCCAGAAGCAGGGGGGCAGAGCCACACCAGGCCCTTCCCTGAACTGTGACTCATAGGGGCGGAGCCACACTAGCCTTTAAAAGCTCTGAGCTCTTTCAGGGTCAGCCCTTTTGACTCTGCATGTGCTCTTAAGCAGAGCTGCTGCTGAGGAGAGCCAAACAAAGGAAGTGAGCACTGGTAAGTTTTGCAGTTGGAGTAGAGCTGCTTTAGAGGCCTCCACTAGTTTAAATTGATAATTTAAACTGCTGAGAGCCACCTCTGTTCAAACAGAGGAAGCAATTTGAAGCTTCCAGAAGCAGGGGGGCAGAGCCACACCAGGCCCTTCCCTGAACTGTGACTCATAGGGGCGGAGCCACACTAGCCTTTAAAAGCTCTGAGCTCTTTCAGGGTCAGCCCTTTTGACTCTGCATGTGCTCTTAAGCAGAGCTGCTGCTGAGGAGAGCCAAACAAAGGAAGTGAGCACTGGTAAGTTTTGCAGTTGGAGTAGAGCTGCTTTAGAGGCCCGCGCGCCTAACGGAGCTCGAGATTACAAACTAGTAACAAAAGAAGAATATAGTCTTACTAGGTAGAAAGGTAGTAAATGTGTACATTTTTGAGGCCCAGAATACTGCACTTGTTAAAATGGATTCTGAGGGAACCGTTGTAGTTACCTGCAATACTTGTGCCATGTTTGTGTTCTTGCCAAAGCTTATGGAGAACTACACTTGCAGCAAGTGCAAGCTGGTTGCACTACTAGAAGAGAAGGTCCAGCAGCTAGAGGCCCGCATATCTAACCATCAACAAATTAAAGAGCTTGAGCTGTTCTTGGACAGAGCGGAGCAGACTATGCTGGACAAAGAAGAGACAGGGCACAGTTCTGAGGGAGAAGGCCCTTCACTAACTCAGGAGGGAGATGGTTGGAGGAATGTGACTCAAAGGAGGAGAAGAGTAGGGGATCACTCTGAGAATCTGAAATTACAGAATAAATTTGAGGCTCTTTCCCTCATCACACCTGATGAGGAACACACATAGGAACAACTGGTTCCACCTGATGATCTCTCCTTCATCACACTTGATGAGATCCAGGAAGATGAACAACAGGAACAAACTGAGGTTCTCTCCCTTAATATGGTTGATGAGGTGCATGTAGATGAACAGATTGCAGGAGAAAGGCTCCTTGTACTAGGCGATTCAATAATTAGAAATACAGAGAAATGGATTTGTGATGCACATGATAACCGTATGGTGACTTGCCTGCCAGGTGCAAAAGTTGCAGACATCACAAGAAATCTAGATAGATTGTTAGAGAGAACTGGGAAAGAGCCAGTTGTCATGGTACACGATGGTACCAATGATGTTGGGAAGGCCAAGCGGTCTGTCCTGGAAGCCAAATTCAGGTTGTTAGGAAGAAGATTGAAGTCCCGGACTTCCAAGGTAGCATTTTCAGAAGTGCTGCCTGTCCCTCGCGCAGGACCTACCAGGCAGGCAGAGCTCAGAAGCCTCAATGCGTGGATGAGGCGGTGGTGTCGAGAGGAAGGTTTCAGATTTGTCAGGAACTGGAGAACATTTTGGGACAAGCCAAATCTGTTCAGGAGGGATGGGTTGCATTTGAACCATGATGGGACCAGATTGCTGGCACTCAACATCAAAAAGGCTGCAGAGCAGCTTTTAAACTGATAACTGGGGGAAAGCCGACAGGAGCTGGGCAGCATCCGGTTCGGGAAAGTGTGTACTTGGGTAGTGAGGAGGATGCAAAAATTACTGAGCAGAGCGAGGAGCTAGTCACTAGCATTCTAGCAGAAGGATGCAAGAGGCAGTCTAACAATGCAACTGGACACAAAAGACTGTGTCAGAAAAGCATATATAAATGCTTGTATACAAATGCCAGAAGCCTCCGGAACAAAATAGGGGAGCTGGAATACTTAGCAATAGATAAGAATATTGATATTATTGGTATCACTGAAACCTGGTGGACGGATGATAACCAATGGGATACAGTTATCCCAGGCTACAAACTGTACAGGAAGGATAGGAAGGGGCAAACGGGAGGTGGTGTAGCCTTGTATGTCAAAGAAGTGATAAAATCGTATGAATTGGAATATCTAGGTGATTTGGAGTCACCATTAGAAGCTCTGTGGGTAAGAGTACCAGGCCACAAGGATGGTCTAACAGTAGGCATATACTATCGGCCTCCGACCCAAACTCTTGAGGGAGACAGGCAGTTGGAGAATGTTGTAAAGGAGGCATCCAAGAAGGGAAGCCTGGTTATAATGGGGGACTTCAATTACCCTCACATAGACTGGGTGAACTGTTGTTCAGCACATGATAAAGAGATAAAGTTCCTAGATATGCTAAATGATTGTTCCCTGGGACAGATGGTTGAAGACCCAACTAGAGGTACAAGAATCCTTGACTTGATCCTGAGTAATACTCAGGATCTGGTGCAAGATGTTAATGTGACTGATCCAATAGGGAACAGTGACCACAACTCAATTATGTTTAACTTGATCATAGACCGCAAGTCACTGATAAAATCTAACACAGAGACCTTAAATTTTCAAAAAGGAAATTTCCCAAAGTTGAGGAAACTAGTAAAAAAGAAGCTGAAAGGGAAAATTGAGAGAGTCCAAACACTTCAAGAGGCATGGAGGCTGTTTACAAAAACAATAACAGAGGCCCAATTGGAATGCATACCCAAAAGGAAAAAGGGCACTGCCAGGTCCAAGAGGACTCCGATGTGGCTTACAGGAGCTGTTCGGGAAGTGATCAAGAGCAAGAAAAGCTCATTTAGAAGATGGAAGGCTTGTCCGAATGAGGAGAGCAGGCAGAAACATAAATTCTGGCAGAACAAATGCAAGGCAACAATCAGGAAAGCAAAGCAAGACTTTGAGGAGTGTATAGCTAAAAATACTCAGAGAAATAACAAAGACTTCTTTAAGTACATTAGAAGTAAGAACCCAACTAGGAAGGCCATTGGACCATTAGATGACAATGGAAGGCAAGGGGTTATTAAAGAGGAAACAGAGATTGCAGAGAGACTCAATGAATTCTTTGCTTCAGTATTCACTGAAGAAGACAGAGGCCACATGCCCAAAACAGAGCCTATCTTCGTAGGGAGTGAAACCGAAGAATTAAGCCAGATAGAAATAACCAGGGAGGAGGTCCTTGCATGTCTTGTTAAACTAAACACTAACAAATCACCAGGACCAGATGGCATCCATCCACGAGTTCTCAGGGAACTTAAAGATGAAATTGCTGATCTCCTAGCCAAAATATATAATCTTTCCCTCAAATCAGGCTTTGTGCCTGATGACTGGAAGGTAGCGAATGTAACACCAATTTTCAAAAAAGGATCCAGGGGTGATCCAGGAAATTACCGACCTGTCAGTTTGACATGTGTCCCAGGTAAAGTGATGGAAACCATCCTAAAAGATAGAATTAATAGGCACATAGAAGAGAAGGCGCTGCTAAAGGAGAGCCAACATGGCTTTTGCAAGGGCAAATCATGCCTCACTAATCTGTTGGAATTTTTTGAGAGTGTCAACAAGCATGTGGATAAGGGGGATCCAGTTGACATTGTTTATCTGGACTTTCAGAAGGCTTTTGACAAGGTCCCACACCAAAGGCTCTTGAATAAACTTACCAGTCATGGAATAAAGGGACAGGTCTTGTCCTGGATCAGCAACTGGCTAAGGGACAGGAAACAGAGGGTAGCACTAAATGGACACTTCTCCAAGTGGAGGGAAGTAAAGAGTGGGGTCCCCCAAGGTTCAGTACTGGGACCCCTGCTTTTCAACCTCTTCATAAATGATCTAGAGGTAGGAGTAAAAAGCAAGGTAGCCAAATTTGCTGACGACACTAAATTATACAGGGTAGTGAAAACTGTGAGAGATTGTGAGGAGCTCCAGAGGGATCTCTCGACACTGGGGGAGTGGGCAAAACAGTGGCAAATGAGTTTCAACATTAGTAAGTGCAGAGTGATGCATGTTGGGGCAAAGAACCCCAATTACATTTATAAACTGATGGGGTCTGAACTCTCTGAGACAAACCAGGAAAGGGACCTTGGTGTCCTGGTGGACAACTCAATGAAGGTGTCTACCCAGTGTGCCTCAGCAGTGAAAAAAGCAAACTCAATGCTAGGGATCATTAGGAAGGGTATAGAAAATAAGTCAGCAAGTGTCATTTTGCCTCTTTATAAATCTATGGTGAGGCCCCATCTGGAATACTGTGTACAGTTCTGGTCGCCATACCTCCAGAAGGATATTATGGAGCTGGAAAAAGTGCAGAGGAGGGCAACCAGAATGATTAGGGGACTGGAACACCTTCCTTACCATCTGAGGCTGCAACGGTTGGGCCTCTTCACTCTTGAACGACGACGTCTAAGAGGTGACCTGATTGAAGTTTATAAAATCATGCACGGTGTGGACAAAGTAGATAAGGAAAAACTGTTTTCCCTATCACATAATACTAGAACTAGGGGACACTCCATGAAACTTTTGGGTACTAGTTCTTAAACAAATAAGAGAAAGTACTTTTTCACCCAGAGGATTACTGGTCTATGGAACTCCCTGCCAGAAGAAGTGGTGACAGCTGTCAGTCTTGACAGCTTTAAGAAAGGATTAGACAAGTTCATGGAGGAGAAGAGTATCAATGGCTATAATTATGGATACTTAAGGACAACCTCCGGGTTGGAGAGATAGGCAGGATATCTCTCAATATCATTTCCAGAGAATCCTAAGCAGGTGAAGGCATCTCCTTGGGAATACCCTGAAGGAAATGGTGAGCCACTGTGTGAGACAGAATGCTGGACTGGATGGGCTGTGGCCTGTTCCAGCAAGGCTGTTCTTATGTTCTTATGTTCTTATGAACCCTAGAGTCGGATACGACTGGCTTTCGAGCAAGGGAAACCTTTGCCTTTACTAAAAATAGAAATGTTCCTATTGTTGCTTCCCTTTAATGCCTTATTTCAAACAAACAGTTGATTCATTAACTGACATTTGCTTTCTTTCACCTTTCAGTCCCATCCCCTTACACTCATGCACAAGCAATATAATGTTGAACTAGCAAATCAGCTTTCGCTGTTCATGAACCTGAGCTGAGACGCTGTTTCATGGATTAGCCTTCATTAAACATCAGAGCAGTTTCCTTTTTCTTTCTTTTGTACATTTACAAAAGGAAGGAAGGCATGAGCCCAGGAGATTGGCCCTGGGACTGGTGAGCAAAAAGCAGGTGTTTGTAGTCATGATTCTGCGTCCTGGAACACTGCAGAATTCTGGGAGTTGGAGTCCAGGAAAGAAAACCAAACCAACAAATAGCACATCATTAATTGTCAGGGGTGCAGAAATCTCATTATTCATTATTGTGACAATACACTGATTTGACTCGAGGACTACAGGCAAGTAGCTTGCCTAAGAATCTTATTAAAAAGCAGAAATGGAATATATGGTCGCCCAAATTTCTTGCAGTCCTTATTTTTTGGCTCTAACATAATATCTGTTTCAGAAAGGAAAAGTTATCTCCTCAAATCACCCATTAATATTTGTTGATTTTCATGGACTTATCCCTTTAACTTTATTTCTCAGTAGAGTTTGCATAACATCGGGATAAAATGGAAGAGCAAGTCTCAGAAAAGGAGGTAAAGGAGGTAATTGCGGGTTTGAAGTTGGGTAAAGCCCCGGGAGAGGATTGCTTGCTGGCTGATTTTTATAAGGAATTTAAATATGTTGTGGTACCAAAGTTTGTAAAATTATATAATTATAAATTAGATGGTGGGCAAATTCCGACTTCATGGTATAGGACTACGATTGTTTTGTTGCCCAAATTGGGAAAGAATTTGGAGAAAGTGGAATCGTATAGACCAATCTCTCTTATAAATCAAGATGCTAAGATCTTCACAGCAATATTGGCAAATCGTTTAAATAAGTTCATGGGTGTGTATATAAATGTAGATCAAGTGGGCTTTTTAAAAGGGAGGCATATGGCAGACTTGACTAGAAGAGTGTTAGATTTAATAGATAATGTGAATCAAACGAAAGAAAAAGTGGGATTAATATCTTTGGACATTTTTAAGGCATTTGATTCCCTACAATGGACCTCGATCAAGGAAATAATTGAAAGCTATGGATTTGGTGATAAATTTAGAAGAATAATTGATTTATTATATCAGAAAGGGATAGCCAGCATTAGAGTAAATGATGAGGTCACAGATGAGGTAAAGTTAGAGGTAGGTACTAGACAGGGTTGTCCTTTGTCTCCTATATTGTTTATCATGGCAATGTAAATATTGGCAAAAACGATAAGAGAGGATGTAAAAATAGAAGGGATAATGGGAAATAAAATAAGTATGTATGCTGATGATACATTGATAATTGTCAAACACCCTGAGAGGGTTATGGATAGGATTAGAATACAATTTAAGGAGTTTGAGGATATCACGGGCTTGAAGATAAATTGGGATAAATCGGAAATGATGTTGTGTAACATGGGTGAAGGGGAGAGGAGGAAGATAAAGGGATTGAGTAATATTCAAATTAAAGACATGTTGAAATATCTGGGGATAATTATATCAAATAGAATGGAAGAGCTTAAAAGATTGAATTACGACAGTTTAAAAACGGAAATTAGGATCAGAATACAAAGTTTTCAAAAGTTGAAATTGTCATGGTTTGGGAGAATTGCACTTAGTAAAATGATGTTGTTACCTAGAATTATTTTTTTATTTGATGCATTGGCAATTCAATTGAAGGACAAGGAAATTAATGAGTTTCAAAAGTTGCCTAATAACTTTTGTAATGGAGGTAAAAAGTCTAGACTACCAAAAAAATTATGGTATCTACCTCAGAAAGAAGGCAGTTTAGGAATGCTGAATTTAGTGGCATATTACTGTGCTTTTCAAATTAAGAACGTAGTGAAGATCTTGGCAAGAGAAAAAGTAATTTGGGAGGAGATGGAGATGAAAGATTTTAAAAATATAGGTAAAATGATCTTTTTTGGGGGGAAAGGTTGGAAAGATAGCTATTAATAATACAATGATGAAGGGAGTTATTAATGTGTGGAAAAGGTTAAAGAATGATCTAGCCCCAAATTTCTCTCCAATCTTGGAATTAGCAGATATGGCTTGTTTTCCGTTAAAAATAGATAAAGAAATAAAGGAAATATTGGGGGGAAATGAAGTTTCCTTGGTGAAAGACTGGTTACGGATTTGTAGAGATGAAAGTAGGAAGAAAAAGTTGTTTGAACAGTTGAAAATGAATTGGTTTCAGATAATGAAGGTTAATAATTAGAATGGTAAATATGTAAGAGAATTAGACATAGATAGAGAAAAGACAGAGTTTGAAGAACTGGTTTTAAAAATTAGAAAAGGAAACAGAAGTATTAAGGACCCAGTAAGCAAACTTTACGCTTTAATAAATAGGGAGGGTGATCCGCAGGAGGACTTGAAATTGAAGTGGGAGCAGGATTTGAATATAAAGATAGAAAAAGATGTATGGAGAAATAAGTGGAAGAAGAGGATAATGAGAACTATGTCAGTTAGAATTAAAGAGCATAATTATAAAATGTTGTGGAGATGGTATCTGACACCACTGAGGTTACATCAGATTGATAACAAAAAGGGTAATTCATGTTAGAGATTTAAAGATACTATAGGAACTTATGAACATATGTGGTGGGGCTGTAAAATGATAAAGGATTTTTGGAGTAGAATAGAAAAAGAGATTAATGAAATATTGGGTAAAAAGATTAAACTGGCGTCAGGTTATGCTAACAGATGTGGATGGTATGAATTTAAACAGGGAGGAAAAAGAGTTATTAGAAATAATGTTAACAACGGGTATACAATGTATCGCTAGACATTGGAAAAATGATGTAATTATACAGACGGAAGAATGGTACAAAGAAATGTGGAATTTAGCATTGAATGATAAACTGACATGGGAGATAAAAGAAAAAAGGGATAAGTTGAAAGTGAATAGATTTTGGAATATTTGGAAACCCTTTGTGGATCATTCATTTATGGGTTCAGAAAGAAGAACATAAGAACATAAGAACAGCCTTGCTGGAACAGGCCACAGCCCATCCAGTCCAGCATTCTGTCTCACACAGTGGCTCACCATTTCCTTCAGGGTATTCCCAAGGAAATGCCTTCCCCTGCTTAGGATTCCCTGGAAATGGCATTGAGAGATATCCTGCCTATCTCTCCAACCTGGAGGTTGTTCTTCGGTATCCATAGTTATAGCCATTGATACCCTTGTCCTCCATGAACTTGTCTAATCCTTTCTTAAAGCTATCAAGACTGACAGCTGTCACCACTTCTTCTGGCAGGGAGTTCCATAGACCAGTGATCCTCTGGGTGAAAAAGTACTTTCTCTTATTTGTTTGAGAACTAGTACCCAAAAGTTTCATCGAGTGTCCCCTAGTTCTAGTGTTGTGTGATAGGGAAAACAGTTTTTCCTTATCTACTTTGTCCACACCGTGCATGATTTTATAAACTTCAATCAGGTCACCTCTTAGACGACGACGCTCAAGAGTGAAAAGGCCCAACCGTTGCAGCCTCAGATGGTAAGGAAGGTGTTCCAGTCCCCTAATCTTTCTGGTTGCCCTCCTCTGCACTTTCTCCAACTCCATAATATCCTTCTGGAGGTATGGCGACCAGAACTGAACACAGTATTCCAGATGGGGCCTCACCATAGATTTAAAAAGAGGCAAAATGACACTTGCTGACTTATTTTCTATACCTTTCCTAATGATCCCTAGCATTGAGTTTGCTTTTTTCACTGCTGAGGCACACTGGGTTGACACCTTCATTGAGTTGTCCACCAGGACACCAAGGTCCCTTTCCTGGTTTGTCGCAGAGAGTTCAGACCCCATCAGTTTATAAATGTAATTGGGTTTTTTTTTGCCCCAACATGCATCACTCTGCACTTACTAGTGTTGAAGCTCATTTGCCACTGTTTTGCCCACTCCCCCAGTGTCAAGAGATCCCTCTGGAGCTCCTCACAATCTCTCACAGTTTTCACTACCCTGTATAATTTAGTGTCGTCAGCAAATTTGGCTACCTTGCTATTTACTCCTACCTCTAGATCATTTATGAAGAGGTTGAAAAGCAGGGGTCCCAGTACTGAACTTGGGGGACCCCACTCTTTACTTCCCTCCACTTGGAGAAGTGTCCATTTAGTGCTACCCTCTGTTTCCTGTCCCTTAGCCAGTTGCTGATCCAGGACAAAGACCTGTCCCTTTATTCCATGACTTGCAAGTTTATTCAAGAGCCTTTAGTGTGGGACCTTGTCAAAAGCCTTCTGAAAGTCCAGATAAACAATGTCAACTGGATCCCCCTTATCCACATGCTTGTTGACACTCTCAAAAAATTCCAAAAGATTAGTGAGGCATGATTTGCCCTTGCAAAAGCCATGTTGGCTCTCCTTTAGCAGCACCTTCTCTGCTATGTGCCTATTAATTCTATCTTTTAGGATGGTTTCCATCACTTTATCTGGGACACATGTCAAACTGACAGGTCGGTAATTTCCTGGATCACCCCTGGATCCTTTTTTGAAAATTGGTGTTACATTCGCTACCTTCCAGTCATCAGGCACAAAGCCTGATTTGAGGGAAACATTATATATTTTGGCTAGGAGATCAGCAATTTCATCTTTAAGTTCCCTGAGAACTCGTGGATGGATGCTATCTGGTCCTGGTGATTTGTTAGTGTTTAGCTTAACAAGACTTGCAAGGACCTCCTCCCTGGTTATTTCTATCTTGCTTAATTCTTTGGTTTCCCTCCCTACGAAGATAGGCTCTGTTTTGGGCATGTGGACCTGTACCGGATCAAAGTAGTTTTTGGAGGTAAACAATGAGACATTCTGAGCTTTCCAGGGCAATGTAAATAAAACACAGGGTGTATTATATGTGAAATTTGGTTTTCGATAGTTGTACCTAAATTAAAAGATTATTGAACTGTGTAATGGGAATGGATTTAGTGGTAGTAACAAATAACGAGTTTTGGGAAGAATTTTGGAAGTAGGTTAGATGTTAACTACTAAATCATAATTAAATGTAAATCTTTTTACGGGATGTTTTACTGTAAAGATGGGTATAAAAATGTATTGGATCAATTATCAGATATGTTGATTATTTTTTGTGAAATATATGCATTTTTATGATGTGTTGTTTTTGTACGTTTTTATATTTTTGAAAAATTTAATAAAAATTTATTTTTAAAAAAGAGTTTGCATGACCGTGATTTTATAGTGAAATTTGATTTTACTCAATTTTTTTATTTTAAGAAAAGTATATGCCATCTTGAGTCCTTTCCCCCTCCTTCTTCCAGATTCTCACTCAGATCCTCCATACTTCTGCCCCCCTCCCCAGTATCTATCTTTGAAGTTATCCACATTAGACCTTGTGGTGAAGGCTGGGCATGAGTTCCCTTGATGTGTAGAGATGAGCTACAAACAACACAAGTGACATAATTGCCCATATCATGAAGTATGTGATTCGCTGCTTCATGATATGGGCAAATCCAACACCTCCCCTGCTCTTCTGCAGAGGGACAGGAAAAGTGAAATTATATTTACCTCGGTTATTTGATTGCTGTTGCACTGTATCACATAGGTCAGGGATGGCCAACCTTGGTGCCCCAGATATTCTTGGACTTCATTTCCCAGAAGCCCAAGTAAACACACCTGTTGGTCAGGGCTTCTGGGAATTGAAGTCCAGGAAGACCTGGAGAGCTAAGGTTGGCCATCCCTGGCTTAGGTGATAGTAAAAAAATCATTTTCTTTCTTTTTCCGAGCAGTGCTGATCGAAACCAAACTCTGGGAAGTTTCTTAATCAGCTCTACACATAAAAAGAAATAGATTTTCTTCTGTCACCTAAGTGATCAGGGGATTACTTCACCTGTCCCTCTGCAAAAGTTACTGGCAGTTAATATGAGAAGTAGTTTTGACAACTGCAAAGCTCCCATATGTCGTCAGTGTCCACAGGTGCTGGGAACGGCATAGATGGAGAGTGCTGAAAAAGTAGAAACCCCTGACAGAGGGGAAAGGGATTGGGCCCACTCCAGCATCCAACATATGTGGAGGTCAAAGAAGAAGCAGACCAGCCCATCCTGGGATCACTCCATAGTGTGGATTTCATGTCTGTTTGGATGAACTCTCTCTTCCATTGATGCACGGAAATTACTCCTTCTGTCTTTCGAATCCGTGTGATTGTCAATCACTAGGTAACTGTTGTGTATGTACAATGTTGCTTTAAGAAATGTATGAATGTAACCTGACCACAATTACAATGTAGCTCAGCTGTTAAGGAACGCGAGTAAGCTGCCTATAGAGGGCAGCTGCGAGCGTTCAGCTCACATGGTTCACATTCCTCAAATCACCGGCAGCCGCGGGAACCTTTCCCGCGCAAGGATCACCTGGAGAAGATGGGCGTGACTCAGAATGACGTCATGCTGGTAGCAGCCAATAAGCTACCGTGCAACGAGATTCAAATGTATGTACTGCAGTATATAATGAGCTGTACTTCCGCCATTACCACATGTTCATCCTGATCATCACCCAATAAACCTGCGTTTAGCCCTCACTGCGGCTCCTTCTTTGTCTTCCGTGCAAGACACTAAATTGGCGACGAGGATGGGATAAATGGCGAATCCCAAGGTCAAGCCTTACTACTTCGATATCAGCGACCCGGAGCAATGGGAGCTGTACGAGTGCCAGTTTTGGCACGTGATGGAAGCCGCGGGCGTCGACGCCACCGCGAAGATGCGCTCACACTTTCTAGCCCAGGTGGGGCCGGCCGCGCTGCGCATCCTGATGAACCTGGTGGCCCCCCGGAAGGTGGACGTGGTGCCCCTCGACCGCATCCTAGAGTTACTGCGCGATCATTTCCAGCCCCCCGTGTCGATCTTCCCGGCCAGGGTCGTGTTCCACAGGCGAGACCAACGCCCGGGAGAGTCAGTGTCCGCCTACGCGGCGGCCCTCAGGCTGGCAGCGGTGCACTGCCAGTGGGAAGACCTGGGCATGGCACTCCGAGACCGCATGCTGTGTGGCCTGAGGGACGAGGAGGTCCAGAGAAAAATGATGACCCGCGACTATCACCTCACGTTCAACGAGGTACTGCGGGAGGCCCAAGCAGCCGAGGCGGCCAGGAGCGGGGTCAGAGTGTTCAAGTCCCGAGGGGCCACATCCGAAAGGGGCAAGTCACCAGTGCAGGCTGCCCGGCGGACATCGGCGAAGACGGCCTGGCGGGCCCCCAAGTCGCCCGCCGGCACACCAGCGACGTCTGAGGAGTCGTCCGCGATGGCAGACTCCTGCTCCAGCGAGGACGACGACGTCCAGAGAGTAAAGAAACGTGGGGAGAAGCGACAGACCAGCGAACGACAAGACCGCCGCTGCGACGGGTGTGGGGCATCCCACGACCGGACGAGGTGCCCGTTCCGGAAGGCCGAGTGTCACAACTGCGGCCGAAAAGGGCACATCGCCAGAGTATGCAGGCGCGGGTGACCTGAGGACAAGGGCACCTCGAGCCACCCCCAGGCACACCAACGGAAGGCGGCCGGCACCAGGAAGGTCTCAACCAGCTACAGCGAGGAAGGCGTGAACCGCATGGGCCTGGAGCACCAGCGTTTTTTCGTAGAGGTACTGTTACAGGGGGTCCCGGTGAGGATGGAGATGGACTCGGGGTCGTCATATTCCATCCTGTCCCAAAAAGAGTTTATGCGCATTCCCCCAGATGCGCGGCCCAAACTGCGGGCCATGAGGTCACACTTACGGGACGTGCAGGGAAATGGGATCCCAGTGTTGGGGGTGGGGAACTTCAAGGTGAAGTTCAAGAGTTACTCCGAGAAACTGCCCCTAGTGGTACTCAAGGGGGGAAGATGCTGCCTTTTGGGAATGCAGTGGTTTGCTCCCCTGGGAATTGAACTGTCCGGCATTAACGCCATTGAGACTGACCCAATGCGGGACGTGTGCAATGCACACCCAGATGTTTTCAAGAAGGGGCTCGGGACGTACAAGGGCCCCCCGGTATCCTTTGATCTGGACCCAGAAATCCGGCCCATCCGCCTCAAGCCAAGGAGAGTGCCCTTCGCCCTCAAGGACAAGATCGAGGCGGAACTGGACAAATTGGCGGGGCAGGGGATTTTGGTTCCAGTTGATTCGGCGGAGTGGGAAACGCCGATTGTTAAGACTCTTAAATCAAACGGGGAGGTCAGGATTTGTGCGGACTATAAATGTACGATCAATAAGGCCATTCGGCCAAATGCATATCCGGTGCCCGTGGTCAGCCATTTACTGGCCACGTTACATGGGGGGAGGTGTTTTGCCAAGCTAGATCTGGCGCAGGCATATCAGCAGCTCTCCGTAACCCCAGCTGCTGCCGCTGCGCAAACCATCGTCACGCACAAGGGGGCATTTAAGGTAACGCGCCTACAGTTCGGCGTGAATTCGGCCCCCGGGATCTTCCAGTCCCTTGTGGAACGCCTTTTAAAGGGACTTCCAGGCGTCCTTCCATATTTTGACGATGTGTTGATAACAGCTGGGAGCGAATTAGAGTTAGCAAAGAGGCTAGACGGGGTCCTTGCAGTATTCGAGAAAGCCGGACTTCGACTGAGAAGGGACAAATGTGTATTCTTTGCGAGGGAGGTTGAGTTCCTTGGGTTCAAGATAACCCCAGAGGGCATCAAGCCCTCCGAGTCCAAGGTTGCGGCTGTGCAAAACGCCCCTCGCCCCACCGCGAAGCCGGAGCTGCAGTCATTTCTAGGGCTCTTAAATTTTTACCATTCCTTCCTGCCAAGGAAGGCATCCGTTGCGGAGCCACTGCACGCGCTCTTAAAGAAAGAGGCGGTTTGGCGGTGGGGAGATAGGCAAGAGAAAGCTTTCAGGGAGCTAAAGGCGCTTTTATCCTCGGATGCTGTCCTGACCCACTTTGACCCGAGGAGACCAGTAGTTTTAGTCTGTGATGCGTCCCCAGTGGGGGTGGGGGCAGTGCTATGCCACGTGTTAGAGAGCGGGCGAGAAGCCCCAGTTGCATACTACTCCAGGTCCCTTTCAAAGGCCGAGCGCAACTACGCGCAAACAGATAGGGAGGCCCTGGCCATAATCGCGGGAACCAAGAAGTTCCACGATTTCTTATACGGCTGCAAGTTTACGGTGGTGACTGATCACAAGCCTCTCCTGGGAATCTTCACCACAGGCACCACACCCTTCAAATCCTGTCCCCCCGAATGCTACGTTGGGCGATTTTCCTTAACGCCTACCAGTATGAGCTGGTCTATCGCCCAGGGAAGGAGATCTCCCATGCGGACGCGCTGTCCTGGTCTCCCCTCCCTAGTTTAGGAGACCCTGCATGCGAGGTAGAGCAGGACCACCAAGTCCTGCTGATCGAGTCCCTCCACTCACCCCCCATCATCCCGGCCGACCTCGCCAAGGCCACAGCGGCCGACAAGATGCTGGCCCAAGTTAGCTCCTGGGTTAGGAAAGGGTGGCCCACTACTCCCCCCGAGGAACATTTCAAGCCATTCTTCAGGCATAGAGTAGAGCTGTCCCTGGAAAGGGGCTGCTTACTCTGGGGCCAGCGGGTAGTCATCCCAGAAAAGCTGAGGGCCAAGGTACTGAAGCTGCTGCATACCAGTCACCCGGGAATAGTGCGCTCCAAGGCGCTGGCCAGGAGTTTCTTTTGGTGGCCCCAGATAGACGCGGACATAGAGCGATTAGTGGGCATGTGCGAGAGTTGCCAGAGCTCCTGGCCCGAGGAATCCCGGCTACCCCATAGGGAATGGGACACGGTCGACTTCGCTGGCCCTTTCCGCGGGGCCATGTTTCTGCTAATAGTCGACTCCTATTCCAAGTGGTTGGAAGTAATCCCCATGAACAGTACCTCCCGCGGCAACCATTAAACAGTTGCGCAAGGTCTTTGCCTGTTTCGGTCTGCCGGACGTCCTTGTTAGCGATAACGCTAGTACCTTCACGTCTGCGGAGTTCAAGACCTTTATTGAAAGAAACGCCATCAGGCATATTACCGCTGCCCCGTTTCACCCCGCCACAAACGGTCAGGTAGAGCGCCAAGTGCGCACTACGAAAGACGCACTGCGGCGCATGGGTTCCGGCGAGTTAAACCTCCATCTGTGTCAGTTCCTCATCTGCTACAGGACAACCCCCCTAGCATCAGGGCTTTCGCCAGCCGAACTCCTCATGAGGAGGGGTCCGGTAACACTTTTTGACCGGATGGACCCGTCCAGGGTGGAGGATGAAGGGAGAAATATAGATATCGGGGGAGAAAGCTCCAAAAGCTTTTCGGTAGGGGACCCGGTTCACTGCAGGAACTATGCGGCCTCCGGGCCAGCGTGGGTACCAGGGACGATCATTGAGCAGACGGGGCCAGTATCCTATAGAGTTGAGACTAGCTAGGGTCTACTCTGGAGAAGGCACGCCGACCAACTCAGAAGGCGGGTCACCAGTGACGGGGAATCAGCGTTAGGGTCCTCCCCCACCCGCATTACCCAAGGGGGAGACATGGCGGAATCCGCGGGTACAAATGCATACCCTGGATCCTCAGCCACAGAGGAGGATACTTTGAAAGAGAGGGATGAGTTTGATTATGATTTGCAGTACCAGGGGGGTGTAGCGGAGTGGTCCCCCACCCGTCCTAGCGAAAAGAGGTGTTTCAGTTCAGCCCCTGGTACCTCCAGTCCCCCCAGCCCTTTTGTTTTATAATATACCATAACTCCAGCCCCCCGAAGACAGACACCCCCGAGACAGGCAGCAGGGGGGAATCCGCCCGCCTCAGCCTCTAGAACGCCCGGACAGGCAACAGGGGGTGGCGAGACCACAAGGGCCTCATCATCAGTCCCGAGATTCGTGCTGGGGGGGACCCCAAGCTCCTCAAGCGGCAGGCAGGGGTTCACGTCCCAACTGTTCATTCCATTCCCGTCCCCCAATGCAAGGTTGTCGCAGAGTCCCCACCGAACCACTAATGAGTCCCCCCTTTCCGTTGCAGGACAGGACTCCGCGGAACCAGGAGCCCCCGGCTCCCCTATGTTAAGCCAAGCGGCCGCGCGCCCCAGACGCACGTGCGGCAAGCCACAATGGTTGAGGGACTTCGTCCCATCCTAGGGGGGAGGAGTGTTGTGTATGTACAATGCTGCTTTAAGAAATGTATGAATGTAACCTGACCACAATTACAATGTAGCTCAGCTGTTAAGGAACGCGAGTAAGCTGCCTATAGAGGGCAGCTGCGAGCGTTCAGCTCACATGGTTCACATTCCCCAAATCACCGGCAGCCGCGGGAACCTTTCCCGCGCGAGGATCACCTGGAGAAGATGGGCGTGACTCAGAATGACGTCACGCCGGTAGCAGCCAATAAGCTACCGTGCAACGAGATTCAAATGTATGTACTGCAGTATATAATGAGCTGTACCTCCGCCATTACCACATGTTCATCCTGATCATCACCCAATAAACCTGCGTTTAGCCCTCACTGCGGCTCCTTCTTTGTCTTCCGTGCAAGACACTAAAGTAACATTGTAGCTTTTTACAACCAGCAATAATGGAAAATTCCCTGTTGTTACTCAAACCCGCTGCAAAGCCTGGCCGTATTGCAAATGGTTGCAAAACAAACTTATCTTACAAGCTGAGGCATCACATCCAAAGGATGGATGTAACAAACATTGTGGCATTACACATTTGCCAATGAGTTAGCATCTATTGACAATGGTTTGAGTGACCCAGGCAAAATTGCAGCATATAACAACCCGTTAATTGTGATGCATCAAATTTGATAATCTCCAAGAAACTGACTGATATTCAAACCCCTGAGATGTGTGTCCAACATATGCACGTACTTAATCTCTGCTATCTCTTTTTGCATTCTAGTCTTGTAATTCCTCTATTCTAGAATCATAGCTGTCAAGTATCCTGTATTGGCCGGGAAAATCCGTTATTTTACCCTCTTCCCTGCCATCATCCCATATTAATTAGACTGCAGTGCCCTATTGCCGCCATTGGAGGGCAGCAAAGGATAAACATAGCTGTCAAGTATCCCATATTTGCTGGGAAATTTCCCTTATTTCCAAATCCAAAACTTGACAGGTATGTCTAGAATAGCAACCTTCAAGTCTGTGGCGAAGTGTCCAGGTAGATTAAATCTCCTCAACCATGCACCACCAGTACAACATTCTTCCACAATGGGCATTTTGATCAGGAACGAGTGACTAACTCTACAGGACCAAAGCGTTTGTCTGTCATTGGCCACCATGGGGCATACAGAAAGAGCCTTCTTGAAGATTGTGGTATTTTTGAACCACAATCAGGCGTACCCTGGGCAACAGCAACCCATACCCATCAAGCCACGGTTTTGGAAATCCGGGAGCCAGGCACGCATGTGCAGAAACCTCTATGCGTGTGTGCAGAAACCTCTATGTACATGTGCAGAAACCCCTTTGACCAGGAAATGGGTTACTGTGCATGCGTGGTCATCAGAAGTAGCGGTGCGCATGCACAGTAGCTACTTTCCCTGCCATTGAAAATATGGGATGGTGGCAGGAAAGGGGCTGAATGAGCACGGAAATACGGGAAATCCCGGTCAATCTGGGATACTTGACAGGTATGCAGCAACCTTGTTGTGCTGGCTGATTTTTCTCACATTAGGTCGGGTGAAAGGAACTATGGAATGAACACACCAAAAGGTGGTTTCGTTTTGACAGTTTAAATTCTGAGCTAGAAGAAGAAGAAGAAGCTGCCTGCATTTTTGGGCGTACCTTTATAAGTAGGAGAGGATTGCAATGGGTACAGATATAAGATTTCTTTTAAAAGGTTAAGGTCTCACTTGCTCGAAAACCAGTCGTATCTGACTCTAGCAGGTAGTGCCCATCTCTGTTTACAGCCAAAGAGCCAGCACTGTCTGTGTCTGCAGATGTTTCCATGGTCATGTGGCAGGCATGACTAGACACCAGAATGCACAGAATGCTGTTACCTTTCCCACCGAAGAGGTACCTATTTATCTACTTGCAATTTCTTGCTTTCGAATTGCTAGGTAGGCAGGAACTAGGACAGAGACAAACACTCTGTTGTGCAGCACTCAGTTCTCAAACTGCTGACCTTCCAGTTGTCAGCATCTTAACTACTAAGCCACGGCAGTCCATGATTTCTTTTATATTACCTTTATATCACAGCTGTATCACTTAATGGCTAAAGATACTTAATGGCCCTGGGCTCTTTTGTATCCATCAATAGCAGAGAGAAAATATAGGTTTACTTTACAAAGTTGTTGATAAAATTACTGACAACGAAAGCAAATCGTGTCAAACCCTGGTCACTTTCTTCTTTTACTTTCTTTGTTATAGAAGTGATGAATCAGAAACTCTGACAAAGGACTAGAAGCGATAAAATGGAAAAGCAACCTTAATAGTTCATTATGAGCACAATAGCACCATCTAGTGGGCAATCCTGTGGATAACAAGAACATGACAAAAGCAGAAGTAAGGCAAAGGGTAAACGTTTCTCTTGCTCGAAAGCCAGTCGTATCCGACTCTAGGGTTCAGTGCTCATCTCTGTTTCAAAGCCGAAGAGCAAGCGCTGTCTGTTCTGCAGACGTTTCCATGGTCATGTGGCAGGCATGACTAGACACCGGAGCGCACAGAACGCTGTTACCTTCCCATCAAAGTGGTCCATATTTATCTACTTGCAATTTCTTGCTTTCGAACTGCTAGGTTGGCAGGAGCTGGGACAAAGACGGGAGCTCATTCCGTCCTGCAGTACTCGGGAAAACAAAACAAAATCTAAATCTAAGTTACAGTAGTGGTTCAGTAAAATGCACACACAGAGAGACAGACAGACACATATGCAAGGAGACTAATATCTTTCCAAGAACAACACATTGCAAAATTAAATGGAGGGCTGATTTTAAGTCCTTTCAATCTTCTTGTTTTCTGGAGATCTAACGGAGAAGGCATGATTTCAACCATGGAGTGGGTCTCCTACTCCTCCCCTCCTCCACTACCACCACTGGTGTCAAGGGAATCTCTACTGATGGAGTGGTGTAAAATGCCATGACGATAGCTCATAAAGAAACTGGGATGTGGCAAGTTTAAAATGCTTGGTACTCCAATCCTAATGTCATTCCTTTAAGTGAGTTACAGCTGTGTCCATCCTCTCTGAATATACAGTCTTGTTGGCCAGTAGAGAAAGCATCACTAAAGGTAAAGGTCTCCCTTGCTCGAAAGCCAGTTGTATCCGACACTAGGGTTCAGTGCTCATCTCTGTTTCAAAGCCAAAGAGCGCACTGCTTACCTTCCCACCGAAGTGGTCCCTATTTATCTACTTGCAATTTCTTGCTTTTGAACTGCTAGATTGGCAGGAGTTGGGACAGAGATGGGAGCTCATTCCATCCTGCAGTACTCAGGAATCCAACCGCTGACCTCCTGCCTTCCAGTCAGCATCTTAGCCAATTGAGCTAGCATCACCAGCTAGTCTTTAAATTACTGTATCAAAATTGAGGTTAATGTAGTTACTGGATTGCATGAAGAAAATCAATGTAGCCAAAATGAATAGCTTTACTTATTTCACTGGATGATGTCCCATTCACCAGCAGTCAGGCCCCTGCTGGCTACCTTTGGAGAACATGGGACAGAAATGAGGAGGGTGCGTATGTTTTGTTGTTGTTGTTGTTGTTGTTGTTGTTGTTGTTGTTGTTGTTGTTGTTGTTGTTGTTGTTGTTGTTTTTGGGGGGAATCCTGGCACCCGGAGCCAACAGCCTCCTCCTCCTTGGGCTGGGGGTGATCGGGTGGGGCCGTTCGAGATCTCTCTTCTCTACCCAACCCCCATTTCCTCTCCTCAGGCTGGCTGGACTAGGCTGGAGAAGAGGAGTTGAGATGCCCCCAGCAGTGGCGGGCATCAGCAGGTTTGCACCAGTTCGCCAGAACTGGTAGCAGAAATTCTTGCTGGCGCCGCCCATCCAAGTTTTGAAATAAAGTAGTCCTAATTCAGGTGCAATGCAGGGCTTTCCTCTTGGCTATACCCACCATACGACACCCACAGTGTGGTAGTATTTTTTTTTTAGCCCACCACTGCCCCCCAGGCCTCCCCTCCTGCAATGGCCCCCAGTTTTGGGTGATCCCCAGATGCCAACCTGCCCAGGGAAGCAGTGGGAGACGAGGGCAGGTTAGGCAGCTGAGGGCAGCGCCTGGCTCAGGTCCACATCTCTGGCAAGGGAGGAGGCAGCGACGGAGTGCCCAGGTGAGTGGGCTGGCTCTGGCACAGACAGGTGGAGGCCATGGGGTCAGCGATCAGGGCACTGCCTTCCCCCCCTTCCTAAATGATGTGGGTCCCAATGGCCCCCGCCCCCGGGAACCACTGTCTTGGCCTCCACTCCTCACTTGGTCCACCTGGCACATGGCACTTGGGGACAGAGAGGATAGCTGAGCTGAGGTCACGGGCATGCACGTGCACCTGGCAGGAGAAGCCACCTCACTGTTGCTGTTAGAGGAGGTGCAACAGCCTGGATTTTTTTCTAAACCAAGAGGCTCCTTGGTTTGAAGGGGGGAAAAACATCCTGGTGCTCCTCTTCTTGCAGCGAATGGCAAAAGCGAGGTGACTTCTCTGGCTGTTCCTACCAGGTGCATGCTTGCACCTGTGGTCAATCCATGGATGCCCGCTCCCAGGAACCGCTGCCTTGGCCACCCCCTCGCTTGGTCTGCATGGCGCATGGCACTTGGGGATGAAGGGGACAGCCAAACCAAGGGCATGGGCACACACCCGGCAGGAGCAGCTAGAGAAGCTGCCTCACAAAGTGCAAGAGGAGGAGCAACAGGCCTCATCATCAAAAGGTGCCAAATTCTTTTTTAACCAAAGAGCATGCCATTGGTGTTGTGTATTGAATGTATTTGTAACCACATGAATGAGTGGATGTAACAATCTCTAATTGTAACACTGTAACCTTCTGTATGAGGACGCGAGCTAGTGGCCACCGGGGGCAGTAGCGAGCGCCCAGCTCACATGGTACACATTCCTCAAATGCCTTCAGCTGCGCGGGAAAGATTCACGCGCTCACCTCACCCGGGCAAGAAAGGCGTGACCAAGGATGACGTCACTTGGACAGTAGCCAATGCCTGTCGAAGAGCCATATTCAATTGTATAGTCACCGCATAAAAGGAGCTGTTTGTCCGCCATTACCACATGTTCGTACTGTACTCCATGCAATAAAGATGTGCTAGGCTAGCTTACAGCCGTTTCCATTGTCTTGATTCCCAAACACTAAAATTGGTCAGATGATTCAAACCAAGAGCCCATCCCCTGGTTGGAAAAAATAATTCAGCCCATCCCTTGGTTAAGAAAAAATAAAATAAAAAATAAAATAAAATTCAACCCGTACCTAGGGCCTCACATTGTTGGCGTGTGGTGGGACTATGCCTGGCAGACCAATATCCCATCACAGCCCTGCCAACAGTTATAAACTCCAGTGAAAGCCCCATGGGCAAATAGCTAAATTAGGCATCTGCAACATTACTA
Organism: Bradypodion pumilum; assembly: GCA_035047305.1. Taxonomy (NCBI): domain Eukaryota; kingdom Metazoa; phylum Chordata; class Lepidosauria; order Squamata; family Chamaeleonidae; genus Bradypodion; species Bradypodion pumilum. The sequence continues at coordinate 100,889,848 of JAWDJD010000001.1, forward strand.
TCTCACCTTAAGGCCTTATTGGTGAACCTTGGCACTCCAGATGTTCTGTATGGGCGCGTTTTACTTCCACTTCTGGGAGTGACGAGGGCAGCGTGGACCAGATGGATTGCAGTAAGCCCCTTCGTGTGGATTCACAGGGTGCTTGGGCTTCTGAGAATTGAAGTCCAAGAACATCTGGAGTGCTAAGGTTCACCATACTGCCTTAAGGGATCTCGGAGATGAAGGATATATGTACACACCCAGCTCAGAGGATGTGGTGCCCACTTTACCCTTAGTCTCTGGAAGGACCCACAGTGACTTGTGTCCATCCACAGTTTTCCCCACCAGGCAAATTGGTTGGGGGGGTTCATAAGTTTACAGGTAGGTTAGGTGATGGAGGAACCCATCTCTCAATGGATCGGTAGTGTAGCATCTATTTCTATATGACACAGAAAAACATCAAATGCCAGTTGCTCAACATTATGCAGGCTACATGTAAGACGTAGACATCTTTGAGATTTTCATCAAGTTTGTGATTCAAATAATTAAATACTTGCCCTCATGGACTTCACTACAGTCAGAAGCAAGGATGATGTGGTTTCAATGCAGAGCAAGGATGTTTGGCTAGTAAAAGTAAAGGTCACCCTTTTTTGACTCTAGGGTTCAGTGCTCATCTCTGTTTATAGCCAAAGAGCCAGCACTGTCTGCATCTGCAGATGTTTCTGTGGACGTGTGGCAGGCATGCCTAGACACCGGATTGCACATAATGCTATTTACATGGAATGTCTGTCCTTCTTTTTCTTGGTCTCAGCTCCAGGCAGATAGCAACTTAACTAGACTCTTGCCATAAATTTGGATGAATTGCATCAGAAACACCATATATACTCAAGTATAAGCCATGTTTTTAGCCCCCAAAAGGGGACATGGCTTATACTTGGGTCAACAACCACGAGGGTGCCAAGACCGTGCCAGGTTGAGATGCACCAACAATTTAATTTATTTTACCATATTTTCATGTATTTTGATTATTGAAACTCACTAGCAGCTGCTGCATTTCCCACCCTCAGCTTATACTTGGGTCAATGTATTTTCCTGGGTTTTCAGGTTGAAATTAGGTGCCTCGGCTTCTATTCAGTTTGGCTTATACTTGAGTATATATGGTAAGCCGTTTCATCTTCAGTGATGTACATTATATTATACATTTATAATGTATAATATAATATATGGCTGGTCAGAATTCTTTTATGGATCCATATTCTTGTGAAATGGTTTTTTATGTGTGAAGTCCACATAGGTATGCAATTTCTTTGGTATACAAGATTTTTAAGCAAGTGAAACAAATGCACAATACAGGTTTTTCCTAATAATAGTTCACCTATGACAAGGGCTGACACATTCTGCATTTTTCTTTGCAGTTGTGGCATGCCATTACCACCTGTCAGAGTCTGGGGTGTGGATGACTGGCAGGTGACACAAACGCCAAGACCCAGGGCAAACAAGTAACAGGCCAAACAGTAACTGTATCTCAGTCCAGATCCAAGTGAAGCCAGAGATGCAGGATTAGTCCAGATGAAGAAAGCATAGTCCAAATAAGCCAGAAGACAGGCAACCGGGAAAATAGATATGGCAGAAAACCCTCAGGGGCTGGAGCAAGATAAGGATGTAACTCCAGGAGCAAGGATCCAGGCAAGAAAGGACAACAGTCCACAGAAACAGGACAGAGAGTCTTTATGAGCAAGAAACAAGGCAGGAGATCTTCTAGAGCAGGAATCAGGAGCAAGACAGAAATCTTCAAAAGCAGAAAACAGGGACAAGGGAAGAGATCCAAGAGGCAAGCAACTGCAAGTCTGCTGACCTTGGTTACTAAAGCAGCATATTTTTAAGGGTTGGTGCAAGGTGAGGATGGAGGTAAAGAAACAAGGATCCAGGCAAGGCACAACAACAGTCCACAGGAACCAGGAACTAGGCAGATGTCTTCAGAAGCAGAAATCAGGAACAAGACAAGAGGTCTTTGGAAACAGGAATGAGGCAAGAGATCCAAGAGACAAGCAACTAGAGATCTACTGACTTCCATTACTTAGGCTGCTTCTGGGCAGAAGGACCAGTTCTAAGCAGGGTTCCTAGGTTGTTGTGTCCTAATAGTGTAACCTTCTACATGTGATATCAATGTATCTGAACCAATGTAACCTTGCCGATGAGTAACAATGTAACCTTCAGCTGTATCACATAAACCCTGTAATAGGACGCGAGCTAATGACCACCAGCTGGCAGCAGCGAGCGTCCAAGCTCTCTTGGTTCAAACCCATCAAAGACCGCAGCGCGGGAAGCTTCCCGCCGCTACCTACACCTGGACAAGAAGGGCGTGACCAGCCATGACGTCACGCGGACCAGTAGCCAACGGGCTACCGTGGAGCCACATTCAAATATGTTACTACCATATATATAGAGCTGTTCGTCCGCCATTACCTCATGTTCCCTCTGTCCACCATGCAATAAACCTGAGTTAACCCAGCCGTTGGCTGTGCTTCGTGTCTTGACTCTCATACACTAAATTGGCGACGAAGGTGGGATAATGGATCCCCATGGAGCCAGGACACAGAGCGGGTTCAACATCACCAAACCGCAAGACTGGGAGCTTTTTGAGATGGACTTCCAGGCGGCACTGGTGGAACTCAAAGTCAAAGAAGACGACGAGGAAAGGAAGAGGGCCATCCTCACCCGAATGCTCGGGATGGAAACCAAGCGGACGCTGGTGGGCATCCTCGCACCGAAGAAGGTGAGCGATTTCAAAGCCGGTGACATCATGAAACTGCTGCGTGAGCGTTTCCGACCCTCGAGGGCAATGTTTCCCGCTCGGAGCGCGTTTTGGAGGCGAGTTCAAGCGCCGGACGAGTCGGTAGAAGCCTTCGTAACGGCTATGAGGGTAGCCGCCGCCCCCTGCAAATGGGACCACATCCTAGATATGGCCCTCAGGGACGGAGTGCTGTGTGGCCTGAAGGACAAGGAAGTACAGCGCAGCTTGATGAACAAGGAGCCACCACCCACACTGGAAGAGGTTGTAGAGGCCGCGGAAGCCGCGGAATCCACGAATGCTGGAGTAGACGAGATGCACAAGTGGCGTGAGGGGCGTCCGAGGGCCGGCAAAGCGGAAAACTCGGCGCACGGGAAGTCCGGTCAGTCGGTGCATGCAACCCGACCGACCTCGAAATCGTCTTCAGAAAGCAGCGATGGCGAGGAGGTCCAGAAGGTCCGGAGAGGCGGGCGCCGCTGCGATGGTTGCGGAGCGGCCCATGAGCGCGTGAAGTGCCCATTCAGGAAAGCCGAGTGTTTCAACTGTGGACGTCGGGGGCACATCGCCAAGGCGTGCAGGAAATGGAAAGAGGGCCGGAGACAGTCGCAAGACCGTTCAGCCAGACCGGACCGTCCAGCGAGGTCCAAAGATGGCGCCCGGGCCACGAGGAAGCAGGACGGCGTGGGCCGCATCTCGGACGACAGCGAGGGCGACGCTCCTGTGTTCAACGTGTCTGCGGGACAGCCCCATTACTTTGTTGAGGTACTAGTACAAGGGACCCCTATTAGGATGGAAGTTGACTCGGGGTCCTCCTATTCTATAATCCCCCAGAGAGAGTTCTTGAAAATCGACCCCCACGTGCGGCCCAAACTTAAAGCGTTGAGGGCCACACTACGGGACGTTCAGGGGAACAGCATTCCAGTGTTGGGGGTCGGAACGTTCCGGGTTCGCTTTAAGAGACATTCTGCGGAACTTCCCCTAGTGGTGCTAAAAGGGGGGAGTTGTAGCCTCCTCGGAACACAGTGGTTTCAGCCCTTAGGCCTGTTCATAGGGGGGGTGCATGCAGTAGGCGAGGACCCAATACAAGCTGTGTGTGACGCACACCCCGCCGTTTTTAAAAGTGGACTGGGAAAGTTCAAGGGACCCCCTGTAGCCTTCGACTTAGACCTGGAGGTCCGCCCGATAAGACTTAAACCGCGCAGGGTACCGTTCGCGCTTAAGGACAAAATAGAGGCGGAACTGGACAAACTGGTGGGTCAAGGAATTCTCGTTCCTGTGGATTCCGCGGAGTGGGAGACTCCAATCGTAACAGCACTGAAGGCTAACGGGGAGGTGCGCATTTGCGCTGATTATAAGTGTACCATTAATAAGGCAATCCGCCCTAATGCATACCCGGTGCCAGTGGTCAGCCACCTTCTGGCCAGGCTGAATGGGGGAAAGTGTTTCGCTAAACTCGATTTAGCACAGGCCTACCAGCAACTCCCGGTAACCCCCGCCACAGCGGCGGCACAAACAATAGTCACACATAAGGGGGCGTTCCAGGTGTCGAGGTTACAGTTCGGCGTGAACTCGGCACCTGGCATTTTTCAATCGCTAGTGGAACGCCTCCTGAAGGGGTTGGAGGGGGTGTTGCCATATTTTGATGACGTGTTGATAACGGGGGGGAGTAAGGCCGAGCTGGCCCACAGATTGGATAAGGTCCTGGCCGTGTTCGAGAAAGCGGGGCTGCGACTGAGAAAAGACAAATGTGTATTTTTCGAAACAGAGGTTGAGTTTTTAGGGTTCCGTGTCACGCCCGAGGGAATTAGGCCGTCCAAATCTAAGGTAGCCGCCATCAAGAAAGCCCCTCGCCCCACTTCCAAAACCGAGCTTCAGTCATTTCTGGGGCTTCTCAATTTCTACCATACCTTCCTTCCACGGAAGGCGTCTGTTGCCGAGCCGCTCCATCGGCTACTTAAAAAAGAGGAAAAATGGCTGTGGGGTGACGAGCAAGAAAGAGCGTTCACAGAGTTAAAGCAACTCCTCACATCCGAGGCAATCCTGACTCATTTCGACCCCAAACGGCCCATAGTTTTGGTCTGCGATGCATCCCCGGTGGGGGTGGGGGCGGTGCTTTGCCACGTGTTAGACGACGGAAGGGAGGCCCCGATAGCGTTTTATTCAAGGTCCCTGTCCCAAGCAGAGCGGAATTACGCACAGACCGATAGGGAGGCACTAGCGATAGTAGCGGGAACCAAGAAATTTCACGATTTTCTGTATGGTCGGCCGTTCAAGATCGTTACAGATCACAAGCCCCTGTTAGGAATCTTCACTGCAAATAAGCCCACGCCACAGATCCTGTCCCCGAGGATGCTGCGGAGGGCTATTTTTCTTAACGCATATCAACATGAGTTAGAATACCGGCCAGGGAAGGAAATCAGCCATGCAGACGCGCTCTCACGGTCGCCGTTACCCTTGTCGGACGACCAGAAGGCAGGGGTAAGAAGAGACCGCCAGGTATTGCTAATAGAGGTCTTGGAGTCACCCCCGATAGTACCGGCCGACATTGCCAGGGCGACCGGAAAGGACGGAACACTAGGGAAAGTATGCTCGTGGGTGCAGAAGGGGTGGCCGGCGTCATCCCCAGGCGCGGAATTCGACCCATTTTTCCGAAAGCGAGTAGAATTGTCTTTAGAGAGGGGGTGCCTTTTGTGGGGCCAACGGGTGGTGGTTCCTACGTCCCTGCGGCCGAGGGTGCTAAAGCTGTTGCACGTCAGCCACCTGGGAATCGTCCGTTCCAAGGCGTTGGCCCGGAGTTACTTTTGGTGGCCCCAGCTGGACGCCGACATAGAGCAGATGGTTGGCACTTGTGAGGCATGTCAATGCTCTCGACCGGAGGTGGCCCGCCTACCGCATAGGGAATGGGACGCAGCAAAGGGACCGTGGTCCAGGGTGCACGTAGATTTTGCTGGCCCATTCCGGGGAACCATGTTTCTCCTGGTGGTGGATGCATACTCAAAGTGGCTGGAGGTCATTCCGGTAAAGAGCACATCCTCCGCCACTACCATTCGCCAGCTAAGGAGGGTCTTTTCCACGTTCGGCTTACCCGACACTTTGGTCAGCGATAACGCCAGTTGTTTCACGTCCGCTGAGTTCGCAGCATTCATGGAGGCAAATGCAATTCGGCATGTCACATCCGCGCCGTTTCACCCGGCCACGAATGGCCAAGTGGAACGGTTGGTGCGCACCACAAAAGATGCGCTGCGGCGCATGGGCTCGGGAGATCTAAATCACCAAGTTTGTCAATTCCTATTAGCGTATAGAGTGACCCCCTTAGCGTCTGGATACTCGCCGGCTGAGCTGCTGATGCGGAGGAAACTGACCACGCTTTTGTCCAGGCTAGACCCGTCGATGGTCGAGGACAAAGGGAAGAACATAGGGTTAGCGGTCTCGAAAGGTTTCGGCGTGGGCGATCCTGTACACTGCAGGAACTATGCCAGCGCAGGCCCAGCCTGGGTGCCAGGGACGATAATAGAACAGACGGGGCCAGTGTCCTATCGAGTGGAAACTAGCACCGGCCTCCTCTGGAGGAGGCACGCTGACCAACTGAGGCACCGAGTGAGCGAGGGGCCGGCCAGTGGGGCACAGCGACAGGATTCAGCGATAGGGTTCTCCCCCACCCGTTTAGCCCAAGGGGGAGACAGGGCGGAAAGCAGCGAGCCCGACTCATATCCTTTTGATACCCCAGTTCTATCCGAGCCCGGGGGGAGGGAAAAGGAGTGTGCGGCCGCCGCTGCCGCTTCCCCCGAATCCGATTTTGATTTTGATTTTGCTAGCCGGGGGGTTTTTTCGGAGTGTTCCCCCACCCATCCAAGCGAGAAGAGGGGTTTTTCGTTAGCCCCCAGTGCCCCCGGTTCTTCCCAAACAAAGCACACACCTCCCAACAAAGCCGCAGAGCCGCGGCAAACCACTAACAAGTCATCCTCTCCGATTGCAGGGCAGGAAGCCAGGGAGCAAGGAGGAGGGAGCGAAGCCGGGGCAGGGCAGCCCGCGCCGAGACCCCAGCGTGTTCGAAATAAGCCATCTTGGTTGAGAGACTTCGTCTCATCCTAGGGGGGAGGAGTGTTGTGTCCTAATAGTGTAACCTTCTACATGTGATATCAATGTATCTGAACCAATGTAACCTTGCCGATGAGTAACAATGTAACCTTCAGCTGTATCACATAAACCCTGTAATAGGACGCGAGCTAATGACCACCAGCTGGCAGCAGCGAGCGTCCAAGCTCTCTTGGTTCAAACCCATCAAAGACCGCAGCGCGGGAAGCTTCCCGCCGCTACCTACACCTGGACAAGAAGGGCGTGACCAGCCATGACGTCACGCGGACCAGTAGCCAACGGGCTACCGTGGAGCCACATTCAAATATGTTACTACCATATATATAGAGCTGTTCGTCCGCCATTACCTCATGTTCCCTCTGTCCACCATGCAATAAACCTGAGTTAACCCAGCCGTTGGCTGTGCTTCGTGTCTTGACTCTCATACACTAAATAGGTGGAGCCTATGAAGGCCTGGAACCTTTCCCAGGGCTCTCAGTTAGGGCTTAGTAGTTGCAGCAGGGTGAGGGTCCAGTCCTGCAGGACTTAAGAGCAGCTGCAAATCCTGACAGTACTCCTTGTCCCTAATACTGAACATGTTGGTTATGGGATTATAGGAGCTCCCGGCACAAGGATTAATTTTCCAAATCTAGTATGGAACTGCATAGATGTCCCAAAAATTAATTTCGATACATGAAGGTAGTGGCTGAGGATTCTAAATGTTGTGATTTAAACAATGTAGCTTTTCCTAGCTCTGGATTTATTGAGTCTGTGATTTCTATTTAAGGAATATCACAGAGATTACTAGAGTTTAGGGCTATGTTTGGAGCATGAAATAACAGTTTGTGTTTAGACCTCCCACTACCAATATGAGCCTTGTTGTTCATAGAAGTGACTGGGAGCAACTCAACTTACACTCAAGATGATGAGTGACTTTGCATTGAGCAAGTATGAGGGAGAGAGGATCCTTTTAAGATTTCCTAGACCACCCTTTACCTGCTCTGTCCTGTGCTGACCTCTTATTTGGTTGACAGGAACTACGACTTCTATGTCCTTTCCTATTCCAAGTGCAATTCTCCAATAAACACAAGGTTTCTTATTTTCTTAGAAAGAAATTGGAATGTGATTGCTTTACAAGGTGGGGAAAGGGCTGAATCCACAAAGTAAAATTGCTCCCTTACCCATTTGTGTACAATGCAAAATCCGTAACAAATTTTCACTTTGGTTTGTATGTGCGACCCAACAATAAGTCTTATACAGTTCAGTATCCCTGTCCTCTTATCAGTAAATGTCTTCTGACATCATAAGTCAAATCCACTGCTTCCTATCCCCAGGGGAACAGGATTTGCCCCCTCCCCCCTTTTAACCTTCTCTGAATATGCCCATTGAGTTGTTGGCAGGAAACACTGTTGAGATAACCAAAGCATGAATAAATTGGCAGCTTCCTCTGATTCCCCCTTTGTTGTTCTTTTTCTTTCCAACCAGTGTGACCTGCCTTTATGGGAAAAGTCTGGCAGAGTTCTGTTTTTATTTCTTTTGATGCTAATACTCATACAGTCAGTACTGAATGAACTTTGCAAAGTACCTACTTTTAATAGTAAGACTAAAGGCCATCAAGATTAAAAACAATACAAAAAGGTGGGGACGACTCCCATATTATACTTTCCCCCTGGCAACTTGTTGTGTCCTATAGTGTAACCTTCTACATGTGATATCAATGTATCTGAACCAATGTAACCTTGCCTATGAGTAACAATGTAACCTTCAGCTGTATCACATAAACCCTGAAATAGGACGCGAGCTAATGACCACCAGCTGGCAGCAGCGAGCGTCCAAGCTCTCTTGGTTCAAACCCATCAAAGACCGCAGCGCGGGAAGTTTTCCCGCCGCTACCTACACCTGGACAAGAAGGGCGTGACCAGCCATGACGTCACGCGGACCAGTAGCCAACGGGCTACCGTGGAGCCACATTCAAAGACGCTACTACCATATATATAGAGCTGTTCGTCCGCCATTACCTCATGTTCCCTCTGCCCACCATGCAATAAACCTGAATTAACCCAGCCTTTGGCTGTGCCTTGTGTCTTGACTCTCATACACTAAATTGGCGACGAGGATGGGATCATGGATCCCCATGGAGCCAGGACACAGAGCGGGTTCAACATCACCAAACCGCAAGACTGGGAGCTCTTTGAGATGGACTTCCAGGCGGCACTGGTGGAACTCAAAGTCAAACAAGACGACGAGGAAAGGAAGAGGGCCATCCTCACCCGCATGCTCGGGATGGAAACCAAGCGGACGCTGGTGGGCATCCTCGCACCGAAGAAGGTGAGCGATTTCAAAGCCGGTGACATCATGAAACTGCTGCGTGAGCGGTTCCGACCCTCGAGGGCAATGTTTCCCGCTCGGAGCGCGTTTTGGAGGCGAGTTCAAGCGCCGGACGAGTCGGTAGAAGCCTTCGTGACGGCTATGAGGGTAGCCGCCGCCCCCTGCAAATGGGACCACATCCTAGATATGGCCCTCAGGGACGGAGTGCTGTGTGGCCTGAAGGACAAGGAAGTACAGCGCAGCCTGATGAACAAGGAGCCACCACCCACGCTGGAAGAGGTTGTAGAGGCCGCGGAAGCCGCGGAATCCACGAATGCTGGAGTGGATGAGATGCACAAGTGGCGTGAGTGGCGTCCGAGGGCCGGCAAAGCGGAAAACTCGTCCCACGGGAAGTCCGGTCAGTCGGTGCATGCAACCCGACCGACCTCGAAATCGTCCTCAGAAAGCAGCGATGGCGAGGAGGTCCAGAAGGTCCGGAGAGGCGGGCGCCACTGTGATGGTTGCGGAGCGGCCCATGAGCGCGTGAAGTGCCCATTCAGGAAAGCAGAGTGTTTCAACTGTGGACGTCGGGGGCACATCGCCAAGGCGTGCAAGAAGCGGAAAGAGGACCGGAGACAGTCACAAGACCGCTCAGCCAGATCGGACCGTCCAGCGAGATCCAAAGATGGCGCCCGGGCCACGAGGAAGCAGGACGGCGTGGGCCGCATCTCGGACGACAGCGAGGGCGACGCTCCTGTGTTCAACGTGTCTGCGGGACAGCCCCATTACTTTGTTGAGGTACTAGTACAAGGGACCCCCATTAGGATGGAAGTTGACTCGGGGTCCTCCTATTCTATAATTCCCCAGAGAGAGTTCTTGAAAATTGACCCCCACGTGCGGCCCAAACTTAAGGCGTTGAGAGCCACCCTACGGGACGTACAGGGGAACAGCATTCCGGTGTTGGGGGTCGGGACATTCCGGGTCCGTTTTAAGAGACATTCTGCGGAACTTCCCCTAGTGGTGCTAAAGGGGGGGGAGTTGTAGCCTCCTCGGAACCCAGTGGTTTCAGCCCTTAGGTCTGTTCATAGGGGGGTGCATGCCGTAGGCGAGGACCCAATACAAGCGGCGTGTGACGCACACCCCGCTGTGTTTAAAAGTGGACTGGGAAAGTTCAAGGGACCCCCTGTAGCCTTCGACTTAGACCCGGAGGTCCGCCCGATAAGACTTAAACCGTGCAGGGTACCGTTCGCGCTAAAGGACAAAATAGAGGCGGAACTGGACAAACTGGTGGGTCAAGGGATTCTTGTTCCTGTGGATTCCGCGGAGTGGGAGACTCCAATTGTAACAGCACTGAAGGCTAACGGGGAGGTGCGCATTTGCGCTGATTATAAGTGTACCATTAATAAGGCAATCCGCCCTAATGCATACCCGGTGCCAGTGGTCAGCCACCTTCTGGCCAGGCTGAATGGGGGAAAGTGTTTTGCTAAACTCGATTTAGCACAGGCCTACCAGCAACTCCCGGTAACCCCCGCCACAGCGGCGGCACAAACTATAGTCACACATAAGGGGGCGTTCCAGGTGTCGAGGTTACAGTTCGGCGTGAACTCGGCGCCTGGCATTTTTCAGTCGCTAGTGGAACGCCTCCTGAAGGGGCTGGAGGGGGTGTTGCCATATTTTGATGACGTGTTGATAACGGGGGGGAGTAAGGCCGAGCTGGCCCACAGATTGGATAAGGTCCTGACCGTGTTCGAGAAAGCGGGGCTGCGACTGAGAAAAGACAAATGTGTATTTTTCGAAACAGAGGTTGAGTTTTTAGGGTTCCGTGTCACACCCGAGGGAATTAGGCCGTCCAAGTCTAAGGTAGCCGCCATTAAGAAAGCCCCTCGCCCCACTTCCAAAACCGAGCTACAGTCGTTTCTGGGGCTTCTCAATTTCTACCATACCTTCCTTCCACGGAAGGCGTCTGTTGCCGAACCGCTCCATCGGTTAGTTAAAAAAGAGGAAAAGTGGCAGTGGGGTGACGAGCAAGAAAGAGCGTTCACAGAGTTAAAGCAACTCCTCACATCCGAGGCAATCCTGACGCATTTCGACCCCACACGGCCCATAGTTTTAGTCTGCGATGCATCCCCGGTGGGGGTGGGGGCGGTGCTCTGCCACGTGTTGAACGACGGAAGGGAGGCCCCGATAGCGTTTTATTCAAGGTCCCTGTCCCAAGCGGAGCGGAATTACGCACAGACTGATAGGGAGGCATTAGCGATAGTAGCGGGAACCAAGAAATTTCACGACTTTCTGTATGGTCGGCCGTTCAAGGTCGTTACTGATCACAAGCCCCTGTTAGGAATATTCACTGCAAATAAGCCCACGCCACATATCCTGTCCCCGAGGATGCTGCGGTGGGCTATTTTTCTTAACGCATATCAACATGAGTTAGAATACCGGCCAGGGAAGGAAATCTGCCATGCAGACGCGCTCTCACGGTCACCGTTACCCTTGTCGGACGACCAGAAGGCAGGGGCAAGAAGAGACCGTCAGGTATTATTAATAGAGGTCTTGGAGTCACCCCCGATAGTACCGGCCGACGTTGCCAGGGCGACCAGAAAGGATAGAACACTAGAGAAAGTATGCTCGTGGGTGCAGAAGGGGTGGCCGGCGTCATCCCCAGGCGCGGAATTCGACCCATTTTTCCGAAAGCGAGTAGAATTGTCTTTAGAGAGGGGGTGCCTTTTGTGGGGCCAACGGGTGGTGGTTCCTACGTCCCTGCGACCGAAGGTGCTAAAGCTGTTGCACGTCAGCCACCCGGGAATCGTCCGCTCCAAGGCGTTGGCCCGGAGTTACTTCTGGTGGCCCCAGCTGGACGCCGACATAGAGCATATGGTTGGCACTTGTGAGGCATGTCAGTGCTCCCGGCCGGAGGTGGCCCGCCTCCCGCACAGGGAATGGGACGCAGCAAGGGGACCGTGGTCCAGGGTACACGTAGATTTTGCTGGCCCGTTCCGAGGAACCATGTTTCTCCTGGTGGTGGATGCATACTCAAAGTGGCTGGAGGTCATCCCGGTAAAGAGCACATCCTCCGCCACTACCATTCGCCAGCTAAGGAGGGTCTTTTCCACGTTCGGTTTACCCGACACTTTGGTCAGCGATAACGCCAGTTGCTTCACGTCCGCTGAGTTCGCAGCATTCATGGAGGCAAATGCAATTCGGCATGTCACATCCGCACCGTTTCACCCGGCCACGAATGGCCAAGTGGAACGGTTGGTGCGCACCACAAAAGATGCGCTGCGGCGCATGGGCTCGGGGGATCTAAATCACCAAGTTTGTCAATTTCTATTAGCGTATAGAGTGACCCCCTTAGCGTCGGGATACTCGCCGGCGGAGCTGCTGATGCGGAGGAAACTGACCACGCTTCTGTCCAGGCTAGACCCGTCGAGGGTCGAGGACAAAGGGAAGAACATAGGGTTAGCGGTCTCGAAAGGTTTCGGCGTGGGCGATCCTGTACACTGCAGGAACTATGCCAACGCAGGCCCAGCCTGGGTGCCAGGGACGATAATAGAACAGACGGGGCCAGTGTCCTATCGGGTGGAAACTAGCACCGGCCTCCTCTGGAGAAGGCACGCTGACCAACTGAGGCACCGAGTGAGCGAGGGGCCGACCAGTGGGGCACAGCGACAGGATTCAGCGATAGGGTTCTCCCCCACCCGTTTAGCCCAAGGGGGAGACGAGGGGGAAAGCAGCGAGCCCGACTCATATCCTTTTGATACCCCAGTTCTATCCGAGCCCGGGGGGAGGGAAAAGGAGTGTGCGGCCGCCGCTGCCGCTTCCCCCGAATCCGATTTTGATTTTGATTTTGCTAGCCGGGGGGGTTTTTCGGAGTGTTCCCCCACCCATCCAAGCGAGAAGAGGGGTTTTTCGTTAGCCCCCAGTGCCCCCGGTTCTTCCTATACAAAGCACACACCTCCCAACAAAGCCGCAGAGCCGCGGCAAACCACTAACAAGTCATCCTCTCCGATTGCAGGGCAGGAAGCCAGGGAGCAAGGAGGAGGGAGCGAAGCCGGGGCAGGGCAGCCCGCGCCGAGACCCCAGCGTGTTCGAAATAAGCCATCTTGGCTGAGAGACTTCGTCTCATCCTAGGGGGGAGGAGTGTTGTGTCCTATAGTGTAACCTTCTACATGTGATATCAATGTATCTGAACCAATGTAACCTTGCCTATGAGTAACAATGTAACCTTCAGCTGTATCACATAAACCCTGAAATAGGACGCGAGCTAATGACCACCAGCTGGCAGCAGCGAGCGTCCAAGCTCTCTTGGTTCAAACCCATCAAAGACCGCAGCGCGGGAAGTTTTCCCGCCGCTACCTACACCTGGACAAGAAGGGCGTGACCAGCCATGACGTCACGCGGACCAGTAGCCAACGGGCTACCGTGGAGCCACATTCAAAGACGCTACTACCATATATATAGAGCTGTTCGTCCGCCATTACCTCATGTTCCCTCTGCCCACCATGCAATAAACCTGAATTAACCCAGCCTTTGGCTGTGCCTTGTGTCTTGACTCTCATACACTAAACAACTAAAAGTTAAAGAGAGAGAGAGAGAAAGTCAAGAGGCCCTAGCAGTTCCTTTGCCAGGGAACACATACGGCTGCGGTAAGCTTGGATGCAATGCAGCTAGTAAGAAACAAGGTCTTTCCTTGCATTCATGACAAAACAGGGCTGTGTGAAGATGTAAGCACAATATTTATTCAGATTAATCCTGTACTTAACCCTAAATGGGATGAATGCCAGCTACGACAAGCACAGGCTATTGATTCTTTCTAAATATCCATAAAGGTCTATAAAGCTCTTAGGAAGGTGTTCAGATGTTAGACTTTCTAAGGGCATTGATGAAAGCCAAGTAAAGTGTAACCCTAATAAAGACTATTTGGGACCTAATATAAGCAGCAGTTAGTTAATAAGTTAGTTAGTTAATAAGTTAGTTAGGTAATAAGAAGCAACAGTTAGGACGGAATACGGAATGACGGAGTGGTTTGGAATAGGAAAAGGAGTATGATAAGGCTGTATTTTATCATCCTGTTTATTCAATTTATACACAGAGCACATAATGTGCAGTGTAGGGATGGAGGAATCACAATTTGGAATAAAAAATGCTGGGAGAAACATCAACAATTTGAGATTCGCAGATGATACTACCCTAATGGCAGAAAGTGAAGAAGACCTAAAGAAGCTACTGTTTAGGTTGAAAGAAGAGAGTGCAAAAGCTGGCTTGAGACTCAGCATCAAGAAAATCAAGATAATGGCAACAGGCCCTATCAGTCCTTGGAAAATAGATGGGGAGGAAGTAGAAGCAGTGACAGTTTTTACTTTCTTAGGATCCAAGATCACTGCAGATGGGGATTGCAGCCATGAAATAAAAAGGCATCTGATTCTTGGGAGACAAGTGATGAGAAACCTGGGGAACATAGTTAAAAGAAGAAACATCACCTTTCAAACCAAAATTTGCATAGCAATGGTATTTCCTGTGGTAATGTATGGTTGTGAGAGTTGGACCATTAGAAAAGCTGAGCACAGAAGAATAGATGCCTTTGAAATGTGGTGTTGGAGGAGAGTTTTGAGAGTCCCCTGGACATCGAAAAGAACAAATAGGTCAATCTTAGAAGAAATCAACCCTGACCGCTCCCTTAGAAGGTCAAATATTAATGATGAAGCTAAATGAGAAGAGAGGATTCACTTGAGAAAGCCTTGAGGCTGGAAAAGGTGGAGAGAAAAAGAAGGGGCAGCCAAAAATGAGGTGGCTAGATGGTATTGTAGATGCAATGGGCACAGAGCTGGGTGGGTTGAGGAGAATGGTGGAGGACAGGGGTGCCTGGAGGGCAATGGTCATGGGGTCGTAAAGGGTTGGAATTGACTGTGCGACTGAACAACAACAACAATATAAGGAAAGCCTTATATTAATGGCTGAGAGAAACAGAGACCTGATCAAAAGGCTGACTGAAAAGTAAGATGGATGATTTCCCAAATCAGAAAATGATGATGTTTAGAGATGAAGGGTGGCAAGGCAAGGCAGCCGAACCAAAACCAAAACCAAAACCAAAACCAAAACCCTGAAATCTAGGAGATTCCACAAGATGTTAGCAATAAATAACTGAATATTGCTATGTCACTGGGCTGTTGCATTAATTATAAAATAATGTAGAAAATCTGTGTATGGACATGTTCACATGCTCATGCACATTACTATTTCTGAACAATAAGGCACACGAAATAAACAAGGGAGTTACCTCTAAATGACTGCAGTGTTGAAGACAACATTCCTCCTAATGCACCTTGAACAATTGTGGAACATATTCTAGGCTAAGTTGGAAGGAACAGATTTAGAGTGGGGGTTCCAACCAAGGAGGCAAAGTGTTTTATCTACCTGTAGAATACATTACTCTCTATTTTTGTTCCATACTCCTTGTTTCAGGCACTAGGTGGCAGTATAGGTACTGGAACACACCATAATAAAGCTGTTCCAGTTATGAACTACCATGGGGGAAATCTGTGTCAATTCAAATAAGGACCAATATCCAGGGCAGTTTACTTTTACATACCACTTGGAACAGTCAGACTAGTTCAGGGAAAATGACACATGATTCTTGTACAGTATTATGGCTATGTTACGTTATTTTATATTATGCTATGTTCCATCAAGTCAAAAGTGACTTGCAGCAACCCTAATGGCTTTTAAGGAAAGTGAGATATTAAAGGAGTGATTTTACCATTCAGTTGTGTGCTGGTCCACAGGGATACAGGGACTCATCCTGGTGTGCCCCAGTGACTGGCGCCCCCCAGAGGCAGGCAGAGGTAACAGGAATGTATGGGATTTCTCCCCCACCCCCCCAGGCACCCGCATCACTTCCTGTCCTCCACCCTCCCAAGGTGCCCAGCACACCCCTGTTACCATTTCTTCCCTGCCATGAGTTTCCATGACTAAGTGGGAAAGCCAAGCCAGGTCTCCTGAGCCCTAGTCAATCACTCTGTTCTCTACACCCCTTGGAATCTCTTTGCAAGCAATTAAAGGACGTTAGCCAAAATCCTATCAGGTATATTCTTCCTGTGCAACAGAAATGATGTCATAATCAGTGGCAGACTACCACTGTTTAAAGACCATCTTTTTCAATTTTGGAGTGCGCACAACTTTGTTCATTGGGTCTAAGCTTTGTTCAGCCTGAACTTGAAGAAAAGACTTTAATCAGTGACAGTAGCCCTCTGAACATCATGTCAGATGGAGCTGACACAATGAGACAAATGATACAACAGGACTTTGGCTGTTATATAACAAGAATACCCTCTGTTCATGTACTATAGGCTGGGATAGTGCCATTTGCTTCAGCTTGTTTATGTATCTTTATTAAGATCACTGATCAGATATCTCCAGCTTGACGATCTTCAGTTTCCATCCACTTTTAAATGGTGCTATCTGTGCTAACTTAGAATTACCTTTTCAAGTAAAACAGAGTGTACAAAATGTTGTGGCATCTTAAAGACTAACTCCTGTATTTTAATGTTAGCTTTTGTGGATCAGGTCCACTTCATCAGACAAAACTTTTCAAGTAAAAGTGGCACAAGATGACTTATGAAAAAGGGATTAAAATTGCAATACCAAGAATTTTTATTAAACAGCAAGAAGACTGTGAATAAATATCTTGACAAAAATCACCTGAGAAAACCAATGTAGATGGAGAGATCTTCTTTCAGGTGGGGTTCCATTGGATGGATGCCACAACTCACAGGACCCTCTGTGTCTTTAACCTATCTGACTCATTGGTGGCATGTCTTTTTCATCGGTATTCCAAAACACATGATGTGAATGTGGAGAGATGCAGCATCTGGCTCATTTACTAGTCTGCCAATTGCTGCCAGAGGCATGCACCGATGAGGACTTGGGTTTGGGCAATGATGAAGCAAAGAAAGTGGCTTCATTTTGTCAGTCCAGGGTTTGATCATTATCCTGGCTAGGTTATCCTGCTGTGGTAATAGAGTAAACCATACTGCCAGCAACTCAACGTCGATTTTCAGGTGCGGCTAACTTACCTGATAACCCTGAGGACTAATGACCTTGGATGCTGAAGTCCACAGGGAAGGGTGATGTTCTCCAAGTGGATTAAATCCCACTTGAATCCATCTTGATGGAGGGCACCAGCTTCATCAATTCTGGTCTTGGGCCGATGAGGACTTTGTGTGCCAATAGGGCTCGGGACCAGAAAGTGACTCATTGAATTGGTTCAGTGGTATGGGTGTCACACTGCGATACAGAAGACAGAGAAAAAGTCACTGCATTATATTCTCAGGACAGTCTTAATGGCTGATTGCCATGATGATTGCCTATATTCAGATTCTGATACAGGAGGAGGAGGAGGAGGAGGTTTTGATGTGGACGCGAAAGAAGAAAATATCAGGCCTATATGATTCAATGTAGCGACATACACATGCATGTCCCTGGTGAACACAACACAATCATATTCGTGCCATAGCCAGTCTGTTCATATTCTGTACTGTTTCCACAGAACATTGCAGACTGCTGATTTGTAACAAGGACCCAAAGGAGCAATCTGACTTCTATGGGCGGGGAGCAGGCCAGCTTATCTTACACAAGACTAAGAGCATTAAGAGCTTTAAAGGCCAAGGCCCAGACCATAAATTGGGCCCAAAAGCTGGTGCAAGTAAGTAAAAATCAGGCTGTTCTCTTTAGCAGGCGTTTACTGCCACTTAGGTTACCATATTTTGCAGCAGCTGCAGCTTGTGAACGGATTTACACACATGGCACATTGCTAAAGTTTATGCCTGACTACTCTCTGTTTCAAGCCACAGTAACTTCTATCTGGATCCAGACAACATATTCAACCCTGCAAGTTCAGGGGATTCTTATTCTTTTTTCCTTAAATTACTTGACAGCATTTTTAAAAAATCCAGAATAATATCCCATTTTAGGGATGTGCTTCAGATTCAGAAATCATTTTGGAAAATGAAACAAAGCTGGAATATTTGTGTCTCTCAGAACTGAGCCAAAGTGAAGCAAGGAAACCAACCGCAGTGCTTGAGTAAAGTTTCAATTGATATGAAAAACACCTTGTCAGAGATAGGAAATGTTTGTTCTTTGGGCTGCTACCACCCCAGAATCTATCATTTAATGAGATCTCATAAAGCTCTTGCACGTCAGGGTAGCCAGCCCTGGGTTTGATGGACAGATGGTCTGTCTTGATATAAGGTCGCTTCTTCATCATGGATGGCAAAACTCCCTCCCACAATGTGTGGCCACAACAGGTCCCTCAGCTGTATCCCAAACTGTCAATAGTAAGATTTTTTTGGAATAGTAGTCATGTAAGTCTGTGTTTCAGGCATATCTGAGAATAAGCAAAACAAAACAAAAATGCTGTAGCACTTTGAAGACTAACTGTTATATTTCAGCAATTTTTAAAGTGACCAATAAAGGGTATCACTTTCCCCTGCAATTGTTATATTTCAATGTGAACTTTCATGGATCAGGTCCATTTCATCAGACATGGGAGTGAGGCTTCATGGCATCAATTTATATACATCAGGTACAGAGGTTCAGAGTGATTGGTTAGCATAGTAAGAAATAGTAAGAAATATTGTGGGAGTTGCAGTCTAAAAAATTTGGAGAGTTGGGGGAGTTGCAAACTAAAGCATTTGCTTTCTTCTATGTTGGAGCTGTCACATTGGCAGGGGAGAAAGTAATAGGTGAGGTGGTCTTGCCCCTTAACTGAGACATTTGGTTCTCCTATGGCTGTGATGGCAAACCTTGGCAATCCAGATGTTCTTGGACTTCAATTCCCAGAAGCCCAAGCACCCTGTGAATCCACACAAATGGGTTTACTGTGATTCATCCAGCCCGCACTACCCTCATTGCTCCAGGAAGCGGAGGTAAAATGCATCCGTATGTTTTACTTCTGCTTCCGGGAGCAATGAGGGCAGTGCGGCCCAGATGAATCACAGTAAACCCATTTGTGTGGATTCACAGGATGCTTGGGCTTCTGGGAAATGAAGTCCAAGAACATCTGGAGTGTCAAGGTTCACCATCACTGTCCTATGGCAATCAAAAGGAAAGAACATCCCCCCCCCACATGTCCCTCCAGATAATGTTGGATCATTTTTCACATCATAAGTGGCCACAGGCCATGCTGACTGGGGATGATAGGAACTGGATTTCAACAACAGCTAGAGGGTCATAGGTTAGTCACTCTTGCTTTATCCGAAACTCTGACAATTTTGTGTGAACAGGCCTGAGCACGTACAAGCCCTACCCATTAGCTAGACAGGGAACCCCTTTAAAAGCACATTGCTCTAGTTGTGTTGTATAGTTTAGTGTATGGGACCAAAGACACCAGGACAGCCGAAGAGCTGGCTTAACACAACTTTATTACATGCTGGTCAGAGGGAACATGAGGTAATGGCGGACGAACAGCTCAATATATACAGTGGCTATACATTTGAATGTGGCTCCTTGATAGCCTATTGGCTACAGGCTGCGTGACGTCATTGCAGGTCACGCCCTTCTTGTCCAGGTGAAGGTAGTGGCGGGAATCTTCCCGCGCTGTTGTTCTAGGTGAGTCTTGGACCAATGAGCTTGGACGCTCGCTATTGCCATCTAGTGGTCACTAGCTCGCGTCCTATTAAGGTTACAGTGATTCAGCTGGAGGTTACAATGTTACACATAGAAGAGGTTACATTGGATACACATGGATAGGTACATTGTTTAAAGGCACAGGCTTTAGGACACAACACCCCTCCCCCCTAGGATGAGACGAAGTCTCTTAGCCAAGATGGTTTATTGCACTCGCATTTGGGCCGCGATGTGGGTTGGCCCACCCGGGGGCCGCTCCCGCTTCCTTGTTCCCTGGACCCTTGTCCTGTAATGGGGGAGGGAGACTTGTTAGCTGCTTGCTGTGGTTTTGCAGTTTTAGGGGAAAGGGTAGATTCCGTTGTGGTTGAACCGGGGGCACCAGGGGCTAACGTAAAACCCCTCTTCTCGCTTGGATGGGTGGGGGACCACTCCGAAACCCCCCCCCCCCGGTTCTGAAAATCAAAATCAAACTCTGTTGGGGGATCCCGCGGGATATCTACGAGGACAAATTCCTTCTCCTCCCCCCTTGGTGGGGACTCTGGACCCCCCTCTCCTCCCCCTTGGGCTAAACGGGTGGGGGAGAACCCTAACGCTGAATTTGTCTTTTCGGCGGCCTGATTTCCTGGGACCCGGCTCCGGAGCTGGTCCACGTGCCGCCGCCAAAGTAGACCTGTGTTGGTCTCCACGCGGTACGAAACGGGGCCGGTTTGTTCCACGACCACCCCCGGCACCCAGGCTGGCCCCGCGCTGGCATAGTTCCTGCAATGTACCGGGGCACCCACGCCGAAACTCTTGGTGGCTTCTAACCCTATGTTCCTCCCCTTGTCCTCAACTCTCGTGGGATCTAGCCTAGTGAGTATGGTGGTCAGCTTCCTGCGCATTAAAAGCTCCGCAGGGGAGTAGCCTGACGCTAGCGGGGTCACCCTGTACCCTAGCAGAAACTGACACACTTGCAGGTTGAGGTCCCCGGGGCCCATGCGCCGCAGCGCGTCCTTCGTGGTGCGGACGAGGCGCTCCACTTGGCCATTGGTGGCCGGGTGGAAAGGGGCGGAGGTGATGTGCCGGATGGCGTTAATCTTTGTGAATGCCCTGAACTCAGCGGACATAAAACAACTAGCGTTATCGTTAATTAGGGTGTCGGGTATGCCGAACGTGAAAAAAATTCTCCGCAAATGCTTAATTGTCGCGGCCGAGGAGGTGCTCGTGACTGGGATGACCTCCAACCACTTGGAGAAGGCGTCCACAACAAGGAGAAACAGGGTTCCTCGGAACGGGCCCGCAAAGTCTATGTGTATCCGGGACCACGGCCCCTTAGCCGCGTCCCACTCCCTGTGGGGAAGATGGGCCTCCTCTGGTCTGGAGCATTGGCAACTCTCACAAGTGCCGACCATGTGCTCGATGTCGGCGTCTAACTGGGGCCACCAGAAGTAGCTTCGGGCCAGCGCTTTGGAGCGCACGATTCTGGGGTGGCTGACGTGCAGCAGTTTCAGCACCCGCGGTCGAAGGGATGTAGGGACCACCACCTGCTGCCCCCACAAGAGGCACCCCCTCTCTAGGGACAGTTCCAGCTTCTTCCTAAAAAATGGGGCGAATTCCTCTGCTGGGGAGGACGCCGGCCACCCTTTCTGTACCCAGGAGCAAACCGCCGCCAACGTTTTGTCCTTTCTTGTCGCTGTGGCAATGTCAGCGGGCACTACGGGGGGCGAATCCAGTACCTCTATCATGAGAACCTGATGGTCCCGCTCCCCCTTGCTCACCTGGCTGGGCGTCAGGGGGAGGGGGGACCTTGATAGAGTGTCCGCATGGCTGATTTCTCTCCCGGGCCGGTACACCAACGCGTGCTGGTAGGCGTTGAGAAAAATGGCCCACCTAAGCATTCTCGGGGACAGGATCTGTGGCGTGGGCTTATCTGCGGTAAAAATGCCTAGTAGGGGCTTGTGGTCGGTCACGATGGTGAAGGGGCGGCCGTACAGAAAATCGTGAAATTTTTTGGTCCCCGCAACTATCGCCAGCGCCTCCCTGTCTGTTTGGGCGTAGTTTCTCTCCGCTTGGGACAGGGACCTGGAGTAGAACGCTATTGGGGCCTCCCTCCCGTTTTCCAACACGTGGCATAACACTGCCCCCACCCCCACCGGGGATGCATCACAGATCAGTACCACCGGCCGTTTGGGGTCGAAATGGGTCAGAATGGCGTCGGACGCCAGGAGTTGTTTTAGTTCCGTGAATGGCCTCTCCTGGTCATCGCCCCACATCCATGCCGCATCTTTCTTGAGCAACTTGTGAAGCGGCTCGGCCACCGCAGCCTTCCGTGGAAGGAAGGAGTGGTAGAAATTTAAGAGCCCTAGGAACGGCTGCAGCTCGGGCTTGGATGTGGGG
This sequence comes from Bradypodion pumilum, assembly GCA_035047305.1. NCBI lineage: Eukaryota > Metazoa > Chordata > Lepidosauria > Squamata > Chamaeleonidae > Bradypodion > Bradypodion pumilum. Next base: position 100,911,995 of record JAWDJD010000001.1, read on the forward strand.
TGAGGGGCTTTCTTGATGGCGGCAACCTTGGATTTGGACGGTTTGATCCCCTCGGGAGTTACTCGGAACCCTAAGAACTCAACCTCCTTCGCGAAGAAGACGCATTTGTCTTTTCGCAACCTCAACCCCGCTCGTTCGAACGCCGCCAGGACCTTGTTTAGCCTTTTAGCCAACTCAACCTCACTCCCCCCCGTTATCAATACGTCATCAAAATATGGTAAAACGCTGTCCAGCCCTTTGAGGAGGCGTTCCACGAGCGACTGGAAAATTCCAGGCGCCGAGTTCACGCCGAATTGGAGGTGCGTCACCTGGAACGCCCCCTTATGCGTGATTATGGTCTGTGCAGCAGCTGCGGCAGGGGTTACCATGAGTTGCTGATAGGCCTGAGCCAGGTCGAGCTTGGCGAAACACTTTCCCCCATGTAACCTGGCTAGCAAATGGCTGACCACCGGCACCGGGTATGCATTAGGGCGGATTGCCTTATTAATGGTGCACTTATAATCGGCGCAAATGCGAACCTCCCCATTGGCCTTCAATGCTGTGACAATTGGAGTTTCCCACTCCACGGAATCAACAGGAACAAGAATCCCCTGGCCCACTAATTTGTCCAGTTCCGCCTCTATTTTGTCCTTGAGTGCAAAAGGCACCCTGCGCGGTTTAAGTCTGATTGGGCGAACCTCCGGGTCCAGGTCGAACGTTACTGGGGGTCCATTGAATTTCCCAAGTCCCTTCTTGAAGACTTCGGGGTGCGCGTCGCACACCTCCTGTATCGGGTCAGACCCAACGGCGTGCACCCCCCGCCCCCAATGAACAGACCCAGGGGCTGAAACCATTGAGTCCCGAGGAGGCTGCAATTACCTCCCTTAAGAACGACTAGGGGGAGTTCCGCGGCGTGCCGCTTGTACTGAACCTGGAAATTCCCAACCCCCAACACCGGGATACTGTTCCCTTGCACGTCCCGAAGCGTGGACCTCAACGCTTTGAGCTTGGGCCGTGCGCGGGGGGCAATTCTCAAAAACTCCCTCTGGGAAATAATGGAGTAAGAGGAGCCAGAGTCAATCTCCATCCTAACAGGTGCCCCTTGCACCAGTACCTCAACAAAGTAACGGGGGTGTCCCAAGGAGACGCTGAAAACCGGAGCGTCGTCGTCGCTGTCGTCGGAGATGCGGCCCACGCCGTCCTGCTTCCTCGTGGGCCGGGCGCCATCCTTTGGTCTCGTCGAGCGGTCTGGCCTCGTTGAGCGGTCGGGCGAGCTCCTCCGGTCCCTCGCTGGGCGGTCGGGCGAGCTCCTCCGGTCCTTGCGCCGTTGTCTGCAGACTTTGGCTATGTGCCCGCGTCGCCCGCAGTTGTGGCACTCGGCCTTTCTGAATGGGCACCTGGCACGGTCGTGAGCCGCCCCGCAGCCGTCGCAACGCCGGCCCTCCTTTCGGACCCTCCGAACGTCCTCGTCGTCGCTGCTTTCGGCGGACGATTTCGAAGTTCGCCGGGCTGCGTGCACCGAACTCTCTGCTTTGTCGGCCTTCGGCCGCCAGTCCTGGAGCTCTTGCACCCCTGCCTTCGTGGCTTCCGCGGCCTGTGCCGCTTTCAGGACCTCCTGCAACGTGGGGGGCGGCTCCTGATTCATTAGCGTGCGTTGAATCTCGGCGTCCTTCAGGCCGCATAGCACGCAGTCCCTGAGGGTGACTTCCAAATTCTCCCATTTGCACGGGCCGGCAGCCAGGCGCAGGGCCGCTACGAAAGCGGCGACCGACTCATCAGGCGCTTGGACTCGCCTCCAAAACGCGCTCCGAGCGGGAAACATCGCTACCGAGGGCCGGAAATGGTCTCTCAGCACCGTCAGGAGCTCTTTTGCCTTGAATTCAGCCGCCTTTTTGGGTGCGATGAGGTCGATCAGTACTCTCTTTCCGTCGTGCCCGAGCATTCTGGTGAGGATGGCTCTCTTCTTTGCCTCGTCCGTCACCTCGAACTCCACCAGCGCACCTTGGAAGTCCATTTCGAAGAGTTCCCAATCTTGCGGTTTCTTGATGTCGAAACCGGCGTATGTCTTGGTCCCGTGGGCAGCCATGATCCCATCCTCGTCGCCAATTTAGTGTATGGGACCAAAGACACCAGGACAGCCGAAGAGCTGGCTTAACACAACTTTATTACATGCTGGTCAGAGGGAACATGAGGTAATGGCGGACGAACAGCTCAATATATACAGTGGCTATACATTTGAATGTGGCTCCTTGATAGCCTATTGGCTACAGGCTGCGTGATGTCATTGCAGGTCACGCCCTTCTTGTCCAGGTGAAGGTAGTGGCGGGAATCTTCCCGTGCTGTTGTTCTAGGTGAGTCTTGGACCAATGAGCTTGGACGCTCGCTATTGCCATCTAGTGGTCACTAGCTCGCGTCCTATTAAGGTTACAGTGATTCAGCTGGAGGTTACAATGTTACACATAGAAGAGGTTACATTGGATACACATGGATAGGTACATTGTTTAAAGGCACAGGCTTTAGGACACAACATATAGTAATGCTAGTTTTCAAAGATCTATTCCCAGAGTGTGGGACAATGTCTTTCGTCCCCTTAAAATACAAAATGCCGCCCTTCATTTTTTGATTGAATGTTATGCTGCATGATGATGATGATGATGTTAAAATATAAGGATGCTTTCAGTTGCTCCTCTCAGCAATTCCTCCTCCTACATCTGGTGGAGAACCTTTTGCCCTCCAGATGTTTAGGATTACAACCTCCACAGTACCATTGGCAAAGCAGGGTAGAGCTTATAAAAGCTGAAGGCCAACATGTTTGGAAAGCCAATGTCTTGCCATCCATACCTCGCTGTGTGTTTTGTGACCCTTGCTCCGTTGTTAGCTGGTGGCAGCTAGATCAGGTGAAGGGAGCTGCAGAATGAACCCGCTAAACGGTGGCATCAGTTTTCCAGTTTTATGGCTGGCCTAGACATGGAAGAAGAAGAACATGTCCTTATGCAATGTCCTTTGATTGGGTTCACTGTGTCATTTAACATGATACCAGAGCTATTCCTATACTATTATGTTTTTTTTAAAAGAAGCATAAAAAGCAAAGTGGTCTTCAGACTCATCTAACCACACATCTTCTAACACAAGGATGAAACTGGTAAATCACCTTTAATGATGATGGTGGTGGTGGTGGTGGTAAGGTAAAGGTAAAGGTTTCCCTTGCTCGAAGGCAAGCCGTATCTGACTCTAGGGTGCAGTGCTCATCTCTGTTTCTAAGCCAAAGAGCCAGCGCTGTCTGCTTCTGCCGACATTTCCATGGTCATGTGGCAGGCATGACTAGACACCGGAGTGCACGGAACGCTGTTACCTTCCCACCGAAGTGGTCCCTATTTATCTACTTGCAATCTCTTGCTTTCGAACTGCTAGGTTGGCAGGAGCTGGGACAAAGACGGGAGCTCATTCCGTCCTGCAGTACTCAGGAATCGAACTGCTGACCTTCTGCTTCCCAGTCAGTGTCTTTGCTACTTGAGCCACTATAAACTTTAATTTATATCCCACACTTTCTCAGCCGAAGCCGACTCAAGGCAGCCATTACAACATGTATATACCATACAATACAATAATACAATAATAAAGAAGCATGAAAAGTAAATTTGATACAATAATGAATAGTCAGTAATAAACATAGATTAATTAATACAATATAAAAAATAAACCCATTCATAATAATAAGTAACAAAAATTAGCCAGGACCACCCATGAAATCCCCTGCCTTCAGAGTCTTTTGAGTCTGAGGGCGAGGGGGGAGGGCGGGGCCCAGGAACGCCGGCCGGTGGGGTGGCCAGGAGGGCCTCTATGCCCCCACCGAGGCCAGGAAACATGGCAACGGCAGCTCGCCTGGCGCCCCCTCGTCTTTGGGTCCGAGGGCGAAGGGGGAGGGCACGGGGCCCAGGAACGCCAGCTGGTGGAGTGGCCGGGAGGGTCTCTTCACCCCCACCGGGGCCAGGAGAGCGGCGGCGGCAACCTTGTCTGTTATAGCTGTGACAATATGGGCAGTTCAGATGTTGACCCTCCCTGTAAAAAATAAACACAAGAGCACTTCAAAGCTTGAGGTTTGTTTGTTTGTTTTGCTCTTTGTTTTGTCAGTACTACAAATTGCAAGTCTAAGGACTATGTTTATGTGGTTGAGAGACTCAGAACCTAAAAAAGTCTAACTCAGAATTGTTTCTCATCTTGCCCTGCTTCTGAGAGACAAACTAGAATGAGATATCAACTGCATGGCTGCTGTTAACATGGTTGGAAATAATATTTTTAATTACGACCAAGGGAGGGAAGGGAAAGATCAGGACTGGAACTAAGCAGAGCTTGGTTTATGTTATGTATTTTTTCCTGTGGCCCTGCTGGCTAAGGGCTTCTGGGGGCTATAGTCCATAAGGAGTAATTTATCCAAACCTCAGCCCAGCTCCTGCCAACCTAGCAGTTCAAAAGCAAGAAAGTACAAGTAGATACTGTAAATAGGTACCACTTCGGCAGGAAGGTTATGAGTACACCAACAGGTAATCGGGTATTCCCCTTTAAGATTTCATTCTGAGGATTTCAGCCAAGCGCAGGTGTTTCACATGCATTTCCTGTATGTATATTAAGACAACCATACACTAGTTGCCTTTTACGTCTATGGGCACCTAAAGAGTAAGCATGTGAGGCCGTTCAGACGCGATTGGTTAAGCTTTTAGTGTTGTCGTGGATTGTTTTTCTGTAACAATATGAATTTGGATTTGTAACTTAGCGTTCACTTTTATTGTATCCTAGAAATGTTAAAATCTTCCTGATGAAGAAATTATAACGAAAAACCATTTACCGGATCAGGTTTTGGAGTTTATAAAATGGAATTTTGAGAGTTTACATTACCTTTTGGAAAGTATGAAATGAACATACATTTTGAATCCTTTACTTTGGAGTAACATTCTTGAAAAATTAACAATACCTTTTGGAGTTCATAAAATGAACATTTGTTTGGAAATTGATAACACTTTTTGGAGTTTATGACATGAACATTTATTGGATGCTTTACTTTTGAATTACTTCTCAGAATTAGAGACTTCTTTGTTACCATTTGGAATTAGGAATAAGATAAAATCAACAAGCTACAACTATTTTTTTTAATAAACAGACTTTAATCATTTACATTGTGGATTATTGCCTCAAACGGTTGGTTCTGCATTATAAACAGAGATGAGCACTGAACCCTAGAGTCGGATATGACTGGCTTTCAAGCAAGGGTGACCTTTACCAGCACATAAGTAGGAATTTCATATTTTCCTATCTGCTGTTTCCCAAAATTTTATTTTGAGGTTATGGAGCCAAAGTAATAAGCCTAATATTTTTAGAACTATAAGGGACCCTCTGGATCATTAAGTCTAGCCCCGGTCAAGGAGACATAGCAGGGACTTATACTCCCAACCAGTGCTGGCCCGAGGCAAGTTTTAGGATGGAGCAAGATCCAACTATGGCATCCCCTTGGTCACCCCTAATATATGGGGTTACATTAAGTTACTTGGCAAAACTTTACACAGGCTTTACTAATGCGGCGCCCCCTGGGATTGGGCGCCTGGAGCGGCCCCTCCATTCGCCTTATGGTAGGGCTGGCCCTGCTCCCAACCTCTGGCTCCTCAGCCACAGACCTACTGAGTTATTCAGCAAGAATGAAGAATAGCCAATTTCTAATTTTCTGAAATCTCAGCCCTGATTGGGACTCCCACAGTGGAAACTCTGAGAACGAAGCATGAGGACCATGCTAGTTATGGCCACAGCAGAACAAAGAACAATTTGTTTAGTGGACTTGAGGGGCCTGGGGGACCAAAGTGTTCACCAGACAGTATGCTGAGAGTTAATGGCAAAACAAGATAAAATCCACTTCATCACATACAAAACATGTCACATAATGGCATGTCCACAACTCTCACATGCCTCTTTTCACTTAGATAAAATGTTGTGTGAAATAATGCACAGTGTTATATGGAATTAAATCGCATGAAGAATATAATTTATTTTGATGACCAATGTGAATTTTGGAAGCCAGTGTTGAACATTTTGTCCAGCTCTTTGTTGACCATTCTTTTCTGGTTGCTACCTTTAGTGTCTTTTCCGGGAGACATAGAAGGAGTCGCAATAAGGACTAACACAGGTTTATTGGTTGATGATCAGAACGAACATGTGGTAATGGCAGAGATACCTCACATTATATACAGTGGTACAATACATTCGAATCTTGCTGCACGGTAGCTCATTGGCTGCTACCGGCGTGACGTCGTCCGGGTCACGCCCATCTTCGGTGGTGGCTCGGTAGTAGTTTGTTGTTGCGGGGAGTTCCCGCGGCTGCAGGTGATTTGAGGAATGAGAACCATGTGAGTGGAACACTCGCAGCTGCTCTCTATGGGCAGCTTGCTCGCGTTCCTTTAACAGCTGGGTTACATTGTGATTGTGGCCAGGTTACATTCATACATTTCTTAAAGCGACATTGTACATACATATGAAGCAACATTGTACATACACAACACTACCTATCAGATTCCTGACTGGAAAATAGTTCGTATGAAAATGGCAAACTCACCCAACCCTGTGAACCTTCTAAGTCTGCAGTTTTACTTCAACTACACTAATGTAAAAATGTGCAATCCTGAACTGAGATAGTTTGTGATTACTCAGAAGATTGGGATATGACAATCTGAGCCCTGGTGGTGCAGTGGTTAAACTGTTGTATTGAAGCAAAAACTGCTCATTTTGAGAGTTTGATCCTGTCAGGGATCAAGGTTGACTCAGCCTTCTGTCCTTCAGAGGTCAGTAAAATGAGTACCCAGTATGTTGGGGGCAAAAATGCTAATTACCTTGTGAACCACCCAGAGAGTGTACTAAGCACTCTGGGGCAGTATATAAGTATACTAGCTATTGCTAATGCTATGGGTTGTAATGGAAGAATCTGATAAACATGGGAGACCAATGTGAGTTCCCTTGAGGCAATACATCACATGAGGAATCTCATCACTGACACAACCCATAGCAGTACAGCTAAAGGTTTATATCATCTTAAACAATGAAACACCATAGGCTCAAAGGATTATGCAAATATAGGATTTTTTTTCATTACAGCATAACAACAGCTAGTTACATTATGTTAGTTTGGCATACATTTATTATACCATACCACATTAAACATTCTTGTAATGATTTAGGCAGGGGGTAGGGCACACATAGAGATCTAAATGGGAAAATAATGATAATTCATGCAAATAAAGAAATTAACTGTAAAATGTTTGGGGGGAAATGATCAAGTGCCTCCAGTTTGATGGTACTTCAGCTGTTTTTACTTTTCTTCCTTTGTATCAGAGCATTGTACAATTTATAATTAAGAGCCCTTATGTAATAAAGGTAAAATTTCAAAACAAATTGAAATGCTAAAATAATTAGAAGGGGGCTACTTCAGTAGCCATTTACTAGATTTTTGTAAATGTCTTCTTTTTTCTACTTCTGTGTCTAGGCCAGACATGAAACTGTCAAAATGAAGGCACCATTTGGTGAGTTCATTCTGCAGTTCCCTTCACCTGACCTAGTGTGAGAAAGATTAGCCAGCAACACAAAGTTGCCATTACCAGGGTACGCCCAACTGTGGTTCAAAATACCACAATTTTCGAGGATGCTCTTTCCATGTAAATGTGATAGGGCATAAACTGCATGAGAGACTGTGGGATCCGCGCACACAATTGGAATACTGGCCCTGACAGAACCCCGGTGATGGGTGATCACCTCGTTGCCAGGGGTTCCTGAAGGGACAGAAATTGGGGGAGCGGAATATTAGATAGAGTTTAATTAATCAATAGCTGATCTGACAAACTGCTCGGTCAACAGAGAGCTAACGACTAACGTGTTAGGTGCATAATAGGCAATCTCGCGCCTGCGGATTTCCTTAAGCCGTAGAACCAATACCAGCCACATGTTTACCCCGGATAACACGGAACAATGTATTTCCCCTGCCGTTAATTAAGTTAGCTAATTAACTTCCCCAGTAGACTTCCCCAATTAACTTGTGTAAACACAGAGTGTGAGTTCTGCAGATCGCGATGCTTTTACATGCAGCCTGTACATGATAAATACTGATGATTTGCCTTCATTAAATCACTGGTCTTCACTCCATCTTGCCTCGTGTCTCATTGCTTGACCAGTCTCCTCCGCTGGTCGCTTCGTGGTTCCGATCCAGCTTGAGCAAACCACTTCGTGGCCCAGATCCAACATATGGTGACCCCAACGTGATTCTACTCATGAGTAAATGATCTTTGCGGTCCGGTTCTATGCCAGAACCGTGTCCGAATCATCCCGGAGGACAGCGCGGCAGCTCTGGTCGGAAAGCCATCCGATCTGAGTGACAGCTACGCTGCGAGGCATTCCAGAGAGGCAGAGCACGCTCCAAAGCTCTGAGGCAAGCTTGCTCAGCGGAAACGCGTTCCGCTCAGGGTCGGCTGTGAAACCCTGACTTCGTCGCAGAGGCCGCCGAGGGCCTGTGGCAGCAGTCCACTTTCCGAGTTCCTTCCCAGTGGTTCGTCACGCCAGACCTGTTACCAAAACTCAGACGCGTCGCTTCGTCCCAAGGAGGAAAACTTCAAAGGACCGGCAGGTAATATGGGGACTTGTCCTCAGCGGCAATGTCCGACCGCTAACCAGAGAGTTCACTTAATGGAACTCAAGGCCCTGGCCAGGGTATCCATACACGCATTCACAGCACCCAGTTAGTGGATCTTTTGGTGTACTTGGGGGATAATTGTCTGCTTTATCCAGAAACAGGCATGCTTAACCTCCAACTTTGGGACAGGATAGGAGCCTGCATTCAGCAAGCCCCGAGAGCTCCAGATAGCATAATCAGCACATGGAGCAAGTGTAGGAAGCTCTTAGCAGAGGTAGACCCAGTCCGGATAGAGGCCGAGGAACCCCCAGCGCAGTCAGAGCCATCAGCCCCAATGGCTCTCTATCCGTCATTTCAGCTCAAGCAGGGTAGTGTAGGGAGCTTTCCCTCAGTGACAGCTGCAGACGTCACTGAAGGAATGCATGGAATGAGAAGCATTGGCGCTTCTCCTACAGTTACAGGTTCCCAAGCTACCAAGAGTTCCATCCAGCGCATGGTTGAGGAAGAAATCAGTAAGGGGGAGTTGCCAGCAGAAGAACTAGCTGAGCTTAGGCAGATATGCCCAGTTCGCATAGAGGTAGATGCCCTCACGGGCCAACAGCAAGCAATCCATTCGCCAGTTCCGTACAAGCTGCTTATGGCTATACGGAAGGCAATCACAGAGACATGACTTCAGAGTCACTTCACCAGGGGCACGCTTCAGCAAGTGTGCGAAACCATGATGCTCATTCCGTACGACTGGAAAGCCGTCATGCGAATGATGCTCAAACCCAGCCAGTATTTGCTATGGGACAGCGAGTATCATCTTGAAGCGCAGGCAAGGGCTGCCAGGATGGGTGGAGCAATAATCCCTGACCAGCTATATGGTTCAGGTCCTTTCAAATCCGTTGATGCGCAGACCGCCTTGCCAATCGCCACCCTTCATTTGGCGGCTGAGACAGCCTTCAGGGCTTATCTCAAGGTCCCAGCAGCTGGCAAAGCAGCCAAAAATTACACAGCAGTCAAACAGGGTGCCCAGGAGTCCTACATGGACTTTATCAATAGACTGGAAGAAGCAGTCAGTAGACAGATTGATAATGAGCAAGCCCAAACAGGAGCTCATGATGAAATTGGCGAAAGACAACGCCAACCTTGACTGCTGTAAGATCTTGCAGTCACTGGGCAATCATCCCGATCTGACTCTCACGGACATGATTAGGGCTTGTGCCGACGTTGGTATAGATTCCTACAAAATGGGTCTGTTGGCAGCGGCGGTACAAGGTGGTAGGAAACCCAAGAACAAGACCAAAGGAGCATGTCACAATTGTGGCAAGATCAGTCATTTCGCTAGAGAATGCCAACCCAACAAGGGCAACAGCCAAAACACCGGCCGTCCCAAGGCTCCGACCACCCCATGTCCAAGGTGCAATAAAGGCTTCCACCGGGCCAGGAACTGCCCGAATTCGGGAAACCGGAACGCGGGCTTGTCTCTGGCCCCGGTCCAAACAGAGACCTCAATCGCTCTGGGAGAGCCAGAGCTGGATTAAATTCCGGGCACATTCCCTGCATTCTGGAGGTGCAGGCCAGCCCTAGAGGCAGTGCGGGACTAGATTTGACTTGCCAGTCAGAAGTCACATGTGACTTGCCAGTCACAGTCTATCTGGTCGATTCCCGTACATGGGACCCCTGCCTAAAGGCTATATAGGTTTAGTTTTGCCCCGTAGTATTGCAGGAACACGAGGAATTCTTGTAATTCCAGGAGTCATCGGCTCCAATTTTTCGCGTGTACTCCAAGTTCAACTCTGGACACACCTACCCCAAACCATTCACAAGGGAGACATGTTAGCACAACTGATCATGGTTCCTTGTCACTCGCCAGCAGGCAGCCAGGAAAGGCTCAGGGACAGCTCAGAGTCCGGGTTGGAAGGCCGCTCGAGTGCAGAAGGGGCAGTGCAAGGATACCAGGTCTTAGCAGCAGTGGAAACCAACCTAGAGTGGAAGCGGTGGCCAGTCATAAAGGTATTTTTAAATAAAAAACCTTTTGACGGATTATTAGACACCGGAGCTGACGTCAGCGTGGTCAGCCAGAGCCAGTGGCTGCGTGAGTGGGCTCTCGAGCTGGCCTCCGATGTGTGTGGGGTAGGTGGTGTTCAAGAAGCGTTTAGAAGCCAAGATTGGGTAGAAGTCACGATCCCCGAGGCTGATGACACAGCGGTCATCCGGCCGCACATTTTGGACGTGCACGTCTACCTTTGGGGTGAGACATTCTGCAGCAGTACCGTGCCACTCTTACCTTCGGGTAATGGCTGTACCGCTTAAATGGCTGACCAACATGCCAGTCTGGGTAGAACAATGGCCGGTAGTAGGGGAGAAGTTAGTCGCCCTGAAACAGCTGGTAAAAGAACAGCTAGACACAGGACATATAGAACAATCCACCAGTCCTTGGAATTCGCCCATATTTGTTATCAAGAAAAAGTCGGGGAAGTGGCGACTCCTTCACGATCTCAGAGAGATCAATAAGTGTATCCAGCCAATGGGTCCGCTTCAATGCGGCATCCCAAATCCGAACATGATCCCCGAGGGTTGGGAGATCTTGGTCGTAGACTTAAAAGACTGTTTTTATACCATTCCCTTAGATGCTAGGGATCAGGGAAGGTTCGCTTTTACAGTGCCAGTCATGAACCACAGAGAGCCTACGCAACGTTACGCGTGGAAATATTTGCCACAGGGGATGCTCAACTCGCCCACCCTGTGCCAATTTATGTTCACAACGCACTGGAAAAGTTCCGAAACCTTCATCCCACAGTCTTAGTGTGTCATTTCATGGATGACATCCTGGTCGCAGCGCCGCAACTCGGCAGCAAAATGTTTAAAAACCTCCAGGCCACCCTGGGGGGAAAAGGGTTACTCATTGCCCTGGAGAAAGTTCAGAGAACCGAGCCATTTTCATACTTGGGCCATTGGCTTCTCCGTTCTTTCGCAGCACCAGTTTTGCCACAGATAAACTTAAAAGATTCAGTCACCCTTGTAGAATTGCAACAAATTCTGGGGAATATTAATTGGGCCAGACTGTATTTTAGGCTAGATACGGACCTTCTAAAACCGCTCTTCTCGCTGCTAACGCTAGGTAAGCAGCCGCTTGACTCTCGAAAAGGTCAACCAAGTTCTCAGCCAAAGATGGGTGGACAGGATTAGTCAGGGGCCATATGCTCCCGTTCTAAACCTGTACATAGTTCGGACCAGATCCATGTTTACCGGAGCCCTAGGGGTGGACTCCGAGCGAGGGGTGAGTATCATGGAATGGGTGTATTTACCACACACCTCTTCCCAAAATATTGTTCCTCCACAGGAACTCGTCTCCGCGGTGATTTACTGAGGAAGGCTGAGACCAAGGGATATCTCAGGGCACAATTTAGCAAAAATCGTGGTCCCATTCACAAAAGAGCAAATCCAGCAACTGATGCAGCTCGGTGACTCGCTTCCGATTGCATTGGAAGGATTCACTGGATGTTTGGCATACCATTTGCCAAAAGACCCCAGACTTGTCTCGCTTCAAACGCAGACAGTCAGTTTGTGTGAGTTAATGTCACTGGTTCCACTTCAGGAGGCTAAGACAGTTTTCACTGATGGGGGTCATACATATGGTGTTCTTACTTGGCAGGAGGGCCAGGCTTGGCGCACGCTTCTAACTCTTCCACAGAAGTCTGCGCAGCGGGCAAAGTTGGCGGCAGTGAACCTCGCTTTGCGCACCTTTGCCAAAGAACGCTTGAACATAATTACTGACAGCCAGTATGTTAGGAATTTGCTTCACAGTCTACCGGGAGCGTACATCACTCCCGTGATAGACAAAAACTTGTTGAGTCTTTTCCTCACAACTCAATTTCACTTGCAGAACCGCACCGAAGTGCTCTATATCTCCCACATCAGAAGTCACCAGGACTTGCCTGGTCCGATTTCCACGGGCAATAGCAGAGTGGATGCGGCCGCAAAGGAAATTCAGCAATGGTCAGTTTTGGGAGTCTTCACAACTCTAATTCAGAGTCATGCATTCTTTCATCAAAATGCCAAAGCACTCGCAAGGTAGTTCAACCTGCCACTTTCCCAAGCCCAGGGCATAGTCCGTTCCTGTCCACATTGTGCAGGGGCGGTAGGGGGGCCCTCATGGGGGGTTAACCCATGAGGGACAGAGGCCAACCAGGTGTAGCAGATGGACGTCACACATGTTCCGCAGTTTGGCAGATAGCAGTACATGCACGTTTGCATTGACACTTTTTCACAGTTCATTTGGGCTACAGCGCAGAAGGGAGAAACGGTTTCCCATGTGGAGCAGCATCTCCTTTCCTGCTTCGCGGCCATGGGCAAACCATGGCACGTGAAATCCGACAATGCTCTGGCTTATAGCTCCAGGCAGCTGGCCACTTTCATGGCCACCTGGGATATTAAGCACACCTTTGGCGTTCCGTACAATCTGCAAGGGCAAGCGATTGTGGAATGGGTCAAACGGATGCTTAAGTCTTACATTGACAAACAAACAGAAAGGGGGAACCACCAGCCCTCCCCAAAAATCAGGGTCAGGCATAACATTGTCTGAACAAGGTATTGTTTATGTACAATCACCTTAATTTTTTTTGGATTGCACTCCGCAGGAGAAGCACTTCTGCCATTTGGAAGCTCTCCTGCGGCCGATGGTGCGTTACCGAGTGCCACCAGATCCTTCTTGGAAGGGCCCGGTGCCACTCATAACATGGGGAAGAGGGTATGCTGCAATTATGTCTCCTACAGCCATTATCTGGATTCCAGCCCAGTGTGTCAAGCCTCAATTCGAGTCCAATGGTGTGGACCCAGGCACTCCTGGACCCAATCCTGGAGATGGAGGAACTAACCCTAACGGGGAGAGCCAAGCGGAGGAGGCGGCAACAGCAGATGACAGCGCCGAAGATCACCTGGGAGATGGCCAAGTCCCTGTGCCAGGAGGCGGCGGACGCCGTTCGGCGGGAGGATAAGGAGCCGAGAGAACATCTTGATTGCAGCCTTTTCCCTGATTACAGCTAATTCCATAATAACCACCATCATCTTGATCCTTTCCCTGCTTGCGGGGGGAGGCGTTCAAGCAGCTTCACTGGAAGCCAACAACCTGATGCCAGGTGGAGATCTCTCTGCCCGGCTGCAGTACAACATTTGGGAAAGATTGGCGAACCTCGTCAGTCAGTCCGATTTTTGCCTGAGGCAGACCACTGCTTCTGCCTCTATTCTGAGCACTTGTCTCATCCCGGTGTGTCACTCCCTAGATGCGTGCATCAGGAACAGTGACTGGTTGGTGAAGCGGATATTTGGTCTGTTTTACAAGACTGCCTTTTCAACGTATGCGCATTGGGGAACCCAAGTTACGAAAGTCTTACCGGCTGATGCGGCCACTCTCTACACTCCCCGAGTGGCGGTCAGCCCGAACTCTACTTGTGCTCGTATGACCGGCTGTTCCATGGTCGAAGGGCCACAGCACCGTTGCCTCGACCCCGGCAGGAGCAACTGGACTTGCAATAACCCAGAGACTATTAACTCAATGTATGCTCATGTTACTTTGCCTTCAGGATGGATTTTTACATGTAACCAGTATACTTGGAACTACATTCCTGCAAATGTATCTGATTCTCTTTGCTGTATCAGTCGTTTGACATTGTTGCTTCCTACTAGAGACATGGTTGCCCCAAGCACAAATGTACCCTCACACATATGGCACGCTCGTGCCACCCAGTTAGACAGTTCATGTGATAGCAACATCAGGATTCTGAGTAAGGCTGAGTATGTTTCATTAGCAGTCAGCTTGTTTGGCGTGCCAGGCTTAGCCGTAGGCAATGCTCAGAGAATTGGTCAATTGTGCTTTGGCAAAAGCCATTAACCACACCTCCTCGGCGATAGCACTGCTTAATCAAGAGCAGACGGAGCTTCGCCATGCCATATTGGATAATTGAGCAGCTGTCGATTACCTCTTACTGTTACATCATTTGGGTTGCGAGTCTGTCCATGGCATGTGTTGCTTTAACCTCATGGACAACTCGCGCAAGGTACAGAGTCAACTCACAGACCTCCATACCTTGGTTAAAAACATCAAGGAAGATGCTACGTAGGTGTGGTGGAATTCGTTATGGCCTTGGTTCCCGTGGGGTTGGCTACAAATGACACTCAAGGTGATTGTGGGGGTGATAATACTGGGAACGACTGTGTGTTGTTTCATGCAATGTATTCCCTTGCTGATGTCAAGATGTCCCCCATAGAGAGAACCCCGGAATGTCCTCATTCCACGTCAGCTGATGCCGCTCCTACGCTGAGCCGTCTGTTAGGTCCAACTAAACAAATAAAGGGGGAGTGTGGGATCCGCACACACAATTGGAATACTTGCCCTGACAGAACCCCGGTGATGGGTGATCACCTCGTTGCCAGGGGTTCCTGAAGAGACAGAAATTGGGGGAGCGGATTATTAGATAGAATTTAATTCATCAATAGCTGATCTGACAAACTGCTCGGTCAACAGAGAGCTAATGACTAACGTGTTAGGTGTGTAATAGGCAATCTCACGCCTGCAGATTTCCTTAAACCCTAGAACCAATACCAGCCACATGTTTACCCCGGATAACACAGAACAATGTATTTCCCCTGCCGTTAATTAAGTTAGCTAATTGACTTCCCCAGTAGACTTCCCCAATTAACTTGTGTAAACACAGAGTGTGAGTTCTGCAGATCGCGATGCTTTTACATGCAGCCTGTACATGATAAATACTGATGATTTGCCTTCATTAAATCACTGGTCTTCACTCCATCTTGCCTCGTGTCTCATTGCTTGACCAGTCTCCTCCGGGACACAATAGC
The DNA here is from genome assembly GCA_035047305.1 of Bradypodion pumilum. Classification (NCBI taxonomy): domain Eukaryota; kingdom Metazoa; phylum Chordata; class Lepidosauria; order Squamata; family Chamaeleonidae; genus Bradypodion; species Bradypodion pumilum. Next base: position 100,927,473 of record JAWDJD010000001.1, read on the forward strand.
CGCTTCGCGGTTCCGATCCAGCTTGAGCAACCCACTTCGTGGCCCAGATCCAACATATGGTGACCCCAACGTGATTCTACTCATGAGTAAATGATCCTCGCGGCCCGGTTCTATACCAGAACCGTGTCCGAATCATCCCGGAGGACAGCGCGGCAGCTCTGGTCGGAAAGCCATCCGATCTGAGTGACAGCCACTTCGCGGTTCCGATCCAGCTTGCACAACCCGCTTCGCGGCCCAGATCCAACAAGAGACTTTTGGTTTAATTGACTGAAAGAGAATAAAAGTGTGTGAGTGCTTGTGTAGACACATATCCTTATTGGGACTACCATTGGCTTCTTTTGAACGTGCGCTTCTTTACCTGGATCTCTTTTAAAAGAAGCTTGGCTTGAGAGGATTTTGTTGTCACTTGTCACCTGACTAGTTTTACTGTTTAGTTCAGCCACAAGGTAAAAAATTAAATATCAGTTAATGTGCAGATAAAAAAAAGTTAACAATCCAGTCATGCAAAAGCATCTCATTTGTATACAGTATTCTTAAGATGCTACAAAACAGCAGTGAAGTTTGCAGAAGCTTTGATAGGGTATGTTGTCAATGTAAATTGGAGTGCCCAAGCTTTTTGGGCCACAGGCTGGTCACATGGTTCAGGGGGCTGGTCACTATGGATTGGGGGCCAGATCCGGGCCCCGAAGCCAATTCATCCAGCCCACGAAGCCCTTGTCACTCCCGGAAGTGTGAATAAAATGTGCCTGTACGCATTTTACTTCCGCTTTCAGGAGGGATGAGGGCTTCATGGGCCTGATGAATTGGCATCGGGGGGCAGATCTGGCCCCCAGGCCATAGTTTGGGCACCCATGATGTAAATGGAGATTGTTCTCGCAGACTCAATAGCTTTTTCAAAGGCTCAGCTGAAATGCAGTTGATCAGTGACACAATTCTCCAGCCCTAGTTAAACAAATTCTAACCGGAAGAGAGTTTCTGGGAGAGCAATTACCCACACTGGCAAATAGTCCTTAATGAAATGGGATGTCAGCTGATGGGGGGATTTTCTTTTATTCCAGAAGCAGGTGGATTAACTAATGTCCCAGTCAACTCTTGGTGGGGAGGTAGAAGGCCACAATAGGTCATATTGTTATTTTTCCATGATGCCAACACTTCCTCTTCTTCGAGCAGTAAAATGTAGCTCCATTGGTTTGAATGGGGAAAGGGAATATATCTAAAGATGTGTGTGAGGGAGCAAACATGCAGCTGTCACTAAAGAAAAATTCGGAGCTTTAAAACAACTAGCTATAATTAGAATAGAAATTGTAACTATTTACTTTTTGAAAACATGTAATTAACTGAAGTTACAAGGTAAAGGTGGCCCTTGCTCGAAAGCTGGTTGTATCCAACTCTAGGGTTCAGTGCTCATCTCTGTTTATAGCCAAAGAGCCAGCGCTGCGGACATTTCCATGGAATATTTATAAAAAGACAAAAAGGCAAAACTGGCAAAAGAGAATATCAGTCCTGAGTGGCAAAATTTTCCACTTGACATTGATAAGAAAATCACAATAAAACCTGAAAAATTAATGTCAAAATACTTGTAAACTGCCTTAAAATACCTTTTGAAAGTAATTGTTATTTGTTACATCTAAGTAATGTAGGTGTTGCATGGCGGTGGTTTATTGGATAAGATACTATACTTGATGACTGGAAGATCAACAGGACAGCAGTTTGAGACTCAAGTGCTGCTTGACGGAGTGAGCTCTGACTCTATTCCAGCTCCTGCCAACCTAGCAGTGTGAAAGTAAAAAAATGCCGGTAGATAAACATATAACGCTTCGTCAGGAAAGGTAAAAGCATTCTGTGTTCTCCAGTGTCTAATCATGACTGCCGTATGACCATGGAAATATCTGCATATGCAGACAGCACTGGCTCTTGGGCTGTAAACGGAAATGAGCACTGCTCCCTAGAGTCAGACGTGACTGGATTTCAAGCAAGGGAGACCTTTACTATCATCATCGTTATAGAACTGCAGAGCTGAAAGAACTTTACTATCATCATCGTTATACAGTAGAATTGCAGAGTTGAAAGAACATCGTTATAGAGCTGCAGAGTCGACCCTATGGATCGAGTCCATCTCCTGTAAAGGAGCTAGAGCGTGGAATCGAACTCCCAACCTCTAGCTTTGCATCTAGGAGCTAAGCCTGCAAAAGCATTGCTTTGTTCTTCATCTTTTTCCTTGTCTCTTCTGAGACTGCCAAAAATGAAGGCACCTTTTGGTGAGTTCATTCTGCAGTTCCTTTCGCCTGACCCAGCATGAGAAATATTAGCTGGCAACACAAGGTTGCCATTACCAGGGTACGTCCAATTGTGGTTCACAAATATCACAATCTTCGAAGAGGCTCTTTCTGTGTACCCCATTTGCTTTGTTGAATGGCAGGGCACTTTTAATCAATTTAGCTTTGAAAACAATGTTTTAAGTCTTGTTGTCTCATGTAACATCACCACCAAATATCTGGCTATGGACAGACAATGCTTTCTTCTTGCTTTCTAGGAAGGTGAGTGATCGTTTAAACAGCCGATAAATTAAAAAGATATGCACAGTAGAACCACAATTTTCTATCCTACCAATCACTTCATTCAGTCTATTCTTAGGATGCTAGCAGGGGAAATGCAAGTCTTTTTCCCCCACCTGCACCCTTCCCCAAAAGGGACTTAGTCACCCCACTGGCAAGCTGGCATGGGATATAGAAAGCCACAGTTTGTATTAATCGTGTCCTGCTGCCAACACTTTATGAAAGAGCCCCACAAATGCTCTCATCTCTACGTGAGACAGCCCAAGCACAACATGTACACAGGCACAACAGACAATTAGAGTCACCCTTGCAAGGGAAAGAAAACAAACATCACCCAATGTTTGTCTTCTTTCTTAGCTTCAGCAATAATAATAATAATAATAATAATAATAATAATAATAATAATAATAATAATAATAATAATAATAATAATAATAATAATAATAATAATAATAATAATAATAATAATAATAATAATAATAATAATAATAATAATAATAATAATAATAATAATAATAATAATAATAATATTGCTGTGATTTCAGCAGGAAAGTAAGAGATCTTTGTTAAAAGAAGTTTTGTACAAATATATTCGTATTTGCTCTAATTTTCTCACACAACGCTTACACAACGAATCCTGGTTTCTCATAGGTCTGAATTTGGGATGATCTTTCTAATGCACTAGGGACTGTGGTGGCTCAGTGGTTAAGATGCTGAACTTGATGATCAGAAGATCAGCAGTTCAAGACCCGAGTGCTGCACCACAGAGCACGCTCCCATCATCTGCCTCACCTTCTGCCAACCTAGCAGTTCGAAAGCAAGAAATTGCAAGTAGATAAATAGGTACCACTATGGTGGGAAAGTAAACAGTGTTCTGTCCACTCTGGTGTCTAGGCATGCCTGCCACATGTCTAAGGAAATGTCTGTAAAGGCTATAAATGGAGATGAGCACCAAACCCTAGAGTCGGATTCAACTGGCTTTCAAGCAAGGGCAACCTTTACCTTTCTAATACACTTTCACCCTTTTGATCCATATCCAGATTGAGGAGGCCAGATGCAAAACAACACAAGACTTCTGCATTGAAAGTTTTAGTGGATTTCATTTGGTTATTGTAATTCATTCTTCTGCACATAACTATGCAACCAGATTGTGGAATGCTCTCCCTCCAGAGAGGGAGCCGTCCCAGTGATGAGCTGTAATTTTTTTTACTACCCATACCTTGGCCATGGCTAACTCTGTGGGTGTGGCTAACTCTGTGGGCCATGCCCACTTGGCCAGCCACACCATGGCCTGGGCTATGGAGGTGGGCATGGCCAACCAAGTGGGCGTGGCCTGGAGGAATTTCCGCTACTGGTTCCCAGGATCAGGTCGGAACCTGGAGCAGCACATCACTGGAGCTCCCCGTTTTTATTCCTCCTGTTTAGGCCCACTTTTAATAACAATTATTGAGTCGCTGGATACTGGTTTTTGACATTTCAAAGTTTGCTTTTGAAGTTGTAAATGGTTTTAATTATTGAATGGATTTTAAATTAAAATGGTAGTTTTAAAAGCAATTAAACTGTAATTTATTACTTTTTAGTATACTGTATCATATTTTAACATTGTGAGCAGCCTTGGATTCCTTCACCAGGATAAAGGTGGCTTAAAAATAATAAGGGTGGCGAAGTCCACAGGGAAGGAAGGGTGATGGTCCCCAAGTGGATCAAATCCCACTTGAATCCATCTTGATGGAGGGCAGTAACTTCATCAATACTGGCCTGGAGCCGAGGAATACTTTGTCTGCCAAATGGGCTCAGGACCAGAAAGTGACTCATGGAACTGGATGAGTGCTATGGCAACTGGAAGGCCATTGCATTATATTGCTCCCAGGACAATCTTCATGGCTGATTTCCATAATGGTAGCCAATATTCAGAATCAGATGTGGCACTCGAACAAGAAGAAAACAAACAAGCATTTAATGTGCAGAAATTCTCTCCCTAATTCTTTCTTTGTATAAGATTGCTACCTGGAGATCTTGCTTTTCTCTTTAAAAGGACAATGAGTGTGAGATATGAAGCACCTATAATTTCTTCTCCTTCATTCTCTCACTAGATTCATTGCCCCACTTTGTCGCAACATGCTGTAACAAGCAAACAACATGTCAGGGAGATGTATAAATGTACCGATGTAGGAAGGTAACACATAATTTTGCTTGTGCTCCCTTAACTTTAGACAGCTAAAAGGAGAAATATATTGCAATTCTACCCTTGCTAGAAATTTGCTTCTCCTTTCCTGTCTTGATGTATGACCTAATATTTTAGAAATAAGTCCTAAGTCAGTGGTTCGTACCATTCAGGCTTCCAGATGTTTTGAACTTCAATTCCCACAAATCCCAGCCAGCATAGCAAATGGTCAGGAATTCTGGCAATGGAAGTCCAAAATATCCAATGGATTTTATGTTGCAACCTACTGGCCTGTCAGCTGATGTCTTACAGATGTGTTGACTGGGGATAATAGAAGTTGTGACATGTGAAAGGCATCAGGCTGTGGAGAGCTGATCTAGGTTCTCATGTGTTAGTAGCAGCAACAGGGCAAACCAATAAATACAGAGGCTTATAGACATTTTTGCAGTGACAAAAAAGAGTAACTCAGTAGTAGTTTCCTTTAACAGAAGACTAGCGCCCAAATCAAGGGAGTAAATAATAGACCTCTGTTCTGCTTTGGTCAGCCTTCACCTAAAATACTAAGCCCATTCCTGGATACAGCAATATAAAAAGGATTGTGACAAGATGGAACTTGTCTAGAGTTGGGCCACCAGGATGGTAAAAGGTCTGGCAACCAAACTCTGTGGAAAAGAGTTGAAGGAGTTCATATATTTAGCCTAGAAAAAAACAAATGACAGGTGACAAGATAGCCGTTTTCAAATGTTTAAAGGCCTGTTATGTGAGAGATAGCTATTGGTAGTTCCAGAGTGTAGGACATGAAATGATGGATTAAAATTAAAGTAAAACATTTTCCTCAAAACATCAGGAAGAAGTTCTTGACAGTAAGAGGTGTTTAACAGTGGAATGGACTGCTTCAGAAGTGTCTTGACTCTTTTTCATTGAAGGTTTTCAAGCAGAGCTTAAATGGCCGCCTATCAAGAATGCATTTCCTAGGGATTTCCTGCTTCCACAGGAGATTGGATTCAGTGGCCCTTGGGATTTCCTCCAGGTCTACAATTCTATGACTCTGTAACTCATTATCAGCCATCAGAAAGACATCAGAGAGAAAGTCGGACTGATGGTAACATGCATTAGCAATTATTCAAGAGTCTGTATAGACCAGAGATGGGCAAAGTGTGGTCTATGGGCCACATGGACCTCCCCAGGAGGTGCTGCCACCCGCAGCCAATCCCAAAACTCCCAAATTTTTTGGATATTGGCAAGCATCTAGAATCTGTTTCTTAAGTGTAGAGAGCAAGTGTCTATTGTGCATCTTGCATAGGGAGCGCTAGTTCCCATCCAGATCCAATTTGGCCTTGGCAAAATCTTTTCTCCCAGGAGGCAAAGTCACATAAAGCAAGACATAAAGAATGCTATTTGCATGCTGCTGAACATTTTGATAAGGTTAGTCCATATCTCTGATGCTCAGGAACAATGAATATCTTGCCCAAAAGAGCCCTATATACTTTAATTTTCAATAATTTCTCTGATGACAAACTCTGTTTTGTTTTTTGGGCCTGGCCAGCTGATAAACTTCCAAAAATGCATCTGATTGCCCAAACCTGAGCCACAACACATATGTGCCTTTGTCACATATGCTATATTACTGTGATGGCAAACTTTGGCTCTCCAGATGTTCTTGGACTTCAATTCCCAGAAGCCCAAGCCCCTGTGAATCCCCACGAATGGGTTTGTTGTGATTCATCTGGCCTGCACCACCCTCGTCGCTCCCAGAAGCGGAAGTGAAATGCACCCATACGGGCACATTTTACTTCTGCTTCCGGGAGTGACAAGGGTGGTGCGGGCTGGATTAATCACAGAAAACCCATTCATGTGGATTCATGGGGGTTTGGGCTTCTGGGAATTGAAGTCCAAGAACATCTGGAGTGCCAATGTTCGCCATCATGGCTATATTATATCTAGACTATGGGAATGATTCTCCAGATGCTGTATCAACCTTAGCCAGCATCACCACTGGTGAGAGGTGATCATAGCAGCAGTCCAACAACATCTGGAGGACTAATAGTCCATAGTCTTGCCTTACAAAGTAGGTAATACTGCTTGGATTTAACAAGACACTAGGCTCTGGTTCTATACTTCCATTGGCCTGTTTCATTATGTCTTGGTTGAAAAAAGTAAAGAAATAAAGTAATGAACATTTCCAATGAAGATAGATCTTGGCTTTATAATGTGAGACATTATGAAGTCTTCAACATGTTCATTTTCCAGCAATATAACTAACACTTGTTGAAAAGGAAAATAAAGTCCTTTTTAATTTAAGTTTCTGGAGTAATATAACATTTGATTAATAAATTCATTAATCATAATAAAACAGTACATAAAAATAATATCAAAGTAAAAATTGCCCCCTGTGTTATTTACAATGCCCTGGAGGGATCAGATTGACTTAATATTTTCCTTCCAAAAAATTCTTTGTTCTGGTACAGGTCTACTTATCTCTTCCCCACTAAGTGAGTGATCCACAAAAGTCCGCCAAATATTCCAAAATCTATTCTCTTTAATGCTACCCCTCTTCTTATTTATTTCCCAAGTTAATTTATCATTCAACGCCAAGTTCCACATCTCTTTATACCATTCATCTATCTTTATATTTATATCATTTTTCCAGTTTCTTGTCTACCCGTTGTAAGCATTATTTCCAATAATTCTCTTTCATCCTTATTTAAGTTAAAACATTCCACATCTGTTAACATAGTGATACCTGACCCCAGTTTGATTGCCTTACCCATTAGTTCACCAATCTCTTTTTCAACTTTTCCCCAGAATTCTTTAACCACAGTACAACTCCACCACATGTGTTCATATGTTCCAATTTCCCTTTTACATCTCCAACACATTTTATCGTTCTTATTATCAATCTGGTGCAAGATTACTGTTAATAATTAAACAAATGATTAAATTTTTTAGCCTAGCAAACCTCATATACACCAACTGTTTGCATCCAATGCAGTTCACATAAGTAAACTTGAATCCTCTGAATTAGTTTTACTACTCTAATTCTTCTTTTTCTGTGTCTAAGTCAGACTTTGCCAAAATGAAGCCACCTTCATTTGGTGAATTCATGTAGTTCCTTTTGCCTGACCCAGTGTGAGAAAAATTAGCCAGCACAACAAGATTGCCATTGCCCGGGATACGCTTGACTGTGGTGCAAATGTACCAAACTTTCTGTATACTACTCTAGTAGGAGGAATGTAAGAAAAATTAGTAATCATTTGCTGAGAATTAAGTCAGACCTTCTGGATCAGTTCAGCCACTGCCACTATACTCTCCTTTCATTTGACACCCACCAAATGTCTAGAACAGCGGTTCTCAAAATTTTCCCGCCATGGGACAGACCACGCCATCTTAGACAGCTGAGTGGGTGTTGTGTATGAAAGTATATGCCTTTAAGAGAAACAGAATGAAAGAATGTAACCTCAATTGAAAAAATGTAACTCAATGTAAGTCAGCTGGATGGAAAGTGACTCGCGACCACATGGTATTAATCATCCAATCACAGCCTACCATGGGAAACATTCCCGCCACAGGTAAACCAGGTAAAGAATGAGGGGCGTCACTCATACAGGAACCAATGGGGAACTGTGTGGCTAGATTCAAATGTACAACTCTGTATAAAAGGAGCTGCGCCTTCAGTGGTTTAGTGTAAGGGACCAAAGACAATACAACAGCCGAAGGGTTGGCTTAACACAGGTTTATTGCATGATGATCCGGAGGAACATGTGGTAATGGCGGATGGGTAGCTCAATATATACAGCTGGCTATACATTTGAATGTGGCTCGTTGACAGGCTATTGGTTGCTGCCTGCGTGACGTCGTAGGAGGTCACGCCCTTCTTGACCAGGTGAGGAAGTCGCGGGGAATCTTCCCGCGCTGCTGAACCAGGTGGCTGATGATCCATTAGAGCTGGACGCTCGCTACTGCCCTCTGGTGGTCACTAGCTCGCGTCCCCTTATTCGGCTAACATTGATACAGGTGAAGGTTATAATGTTGCACACAGAAAGGTTACATTGATAACACATGGCAAAGGTACATTGTTAAAGGCACTGCTTTACAGAACACAACATCCCTCCCCCCTAGGATGAGACGAAGTCTCTTAGCCAAGATGGCTTGTTGCGTGTGCATGTGGGCCGTGAAGAAGGCTGCCCCCCCCTGGGGGCGTTATTGCTTCTTTGTTCCCTGGTCCCTTGTCCTGAAATGGGAGAGGGAGACTCGTTAGTAGCTTGCCGCTGTCTGGCGGTCTTAGGGGAAGGGAAAAACTCCATTGTGGGCAGACCGGGGGGCGTCGGGACTAACGGAAAACCCCTCTTCTCGCTTGGACGGGTGGGGGACCACTCCAAAAAACCCCCCCGGGTCTGAAAATCAAAATCTAAGTTGGTCGGGGTACCCGCATTTGTGGGGACTTTCCGCGAGATATGTATGGGGTCGGGTTCCTCTCCCTCGGAAAGATCCCCCAGGGTATCTACGAGGATATCCTCCTCCCCCCTTGGTGGGGGCCCACGGTCCCCTTCTCCTCCCCCTTGGGCTAAACGGGTGGGGGAGAACCCTAACGCTGACTTATTTCCTGTGTGAACCGCTTCCTGCTCGTCGGGGACCCTGCGTCGGAGCTGGTCTGCGTGCCGCCTCCATAGGAGCCCTGTGCTGGTTTCCACGCGGTACGACACGGGGCCGGTTTGTTCCACGACTACGCCGGGCACCCAGGCTGGGCCTGTGCTGGCGTAATTCCTGCAATGCACGGGGGCGCCTATGCTGAAACTCTTTGTAACTTCCAGCCCGATGTTCCTTCCTTTGTCCTCTACCCTCGTGGGGTCTAGCCTAGTAAGGATGGTGGTCAGCTTCCTGCGCATTAAGAGCTCTGCGGGGGAGTATCCTGACGCCAACGGGGTCACCCTGTACCCTAGCAGAAACTGACACACTTGTAGGTTCAAATCCCCTGGGCCCATGCGCCGCAACGCGTCCTTCGTGGTGCGGACGAGGCGCTCTACTTGGCCGTTGGTGGCCGGGTGAAACGGGGCGGAGGTAATATGCCGAACGGCGTTAATCTCCATGAATGCCTTAAACTCGGAGGACGTAAAACAACTAGCGTTGTCGCTAATTAACGTGTCGGGTATGCCGAACGTGGAAAAAGCCTTCGCAAGTGCCTAATGGTCTGGGCCGAGGAGGTGCTCGTGACTGGGATAACCTCCAACCATTTGGAGAAAGCGTCCACAACGAGGAGGAATAGGGTGCCTCTGAACGGGCCCGCGAAATCAACGTGTACCCGGGACCACGGCCCCTTAGCCGCGTCCCATTCCCTGTGGGGAAGGCGGGCCTCCTCCGGTCTGGAGCATTGGCAACTTTCGCAAGTGCCGACCATGTGCTCGATGTCGGCGTCTAGCTGGGGCCACCAGAAGTAACTCTGGGCCAGCGCCTTGGATCGCACGATGCCGGGGTGGCTGACGTGCAGCAGTTTGAGCACCCGCGGCCGAAGGGAAGTGGGAATCACCACCCGCTGCCCCCACAAGAGACATCCCCTCTCTAGGGACAGTTCTAGCTTTTTTCTGAAAAATGGAGCGAACTCCTCCGCTGGGGAGGACGCGGGCCACCCTTTCTGTAGCCAGGAGCTTACTGTCGCTAACGTTTTGTCTTTCTCTGTCGCTTTGGCGATGTCGGCGGGCACTACCGGGGGCGAATCCAGCACCTCTATCATGAGAACCTGACGGTCCCGCTCCCCCATGCTCACCTGGCTGGGCGTTAGAGGAAGGGGGGACCTAGATAGGGCGTCCGCATGGCTGATCTCTTTCCCGGGCCGGTAGACCAACGCGTGCTGATACGCGTTGAGAAAAATGGCCCACCTGAGCATCCTTGGGGACAGGATTTGAGGGGTGGGCTTATCCGCGGTAAAAATGCCTAGCAGGGGCTTGTGGTCTGTCACGATGGTGAAGGGGCGGCCATACAGAAAATCGTGGAATTTTTTCGTCCCCGAGACTATCGCTAATGCCTCCCTGTCCATCTGCGCGTAGTTTCTCTCTGTTTGGGACAGGGACCTGGAGTAAAATGCTATCGGGGCCTCCCTTCCGTTCGCCAGCACGTGGCACAGCACTGCCCCCACCCCCACTGGAGATGCATCACAGATCAGAACTACCGGGCGTTTGGGGTCGAAATGGGTCAGTATGGTGTCGGACGCCAGGAGGCTTTTCAGCTCACTAAATGCCCTTTCCTGGTCATCGCCCCACTTCCATGCCTGGTCTTTCTTAAGCAGCCTGTGTAGCGGTTCGGCCACCGCTGCCTTCCGGGGGAGGAAGGAGTGGTAAAAGTTGAGCAGCCCTAGGAACGACTGCAACTCGGGCTTGGAGGTGGGGCGGGGGGCTTTCTTGATGGCTGCCACCTTAGACTTGGATGGTTTTATTCCCTCAGGAGTTACACAAAACCCTAGGAACTCAACCTCGGTTGCGAAGAAGACGCATTTGTCCTTTCGCAACCTCAGCCCCGCCTTTTCGAATATCGTCAGTACCTTCCCCAACCTCTTGGCCAATTCAGCCCGACTCCCCCCTGTTATTAACACGTCATCAAAATAAGGCAACACCCCCTCCAGTCCCTTCAGGAGGCGTTCCACGAGTGACTGGAAAATTCCAGGCGCCGAATTCACGCCGAATTGGAGGCGCGTCACCTGGAACGCCCCCTTATGGGTGACTATGGTCTGCGCAGCAGCTGCGGCAGGGGACACCGTAAGCTGCTGGTAGGCCTGTGCTAAGTCGAGCTTAGCGAAACACTTTCCCCCGTGTAACCTGGCCAGCAGATGGCTGACTACCGGCACCGGATATGCATTCGGGCGGATCGCCTTGTTGATGGTGCACTTGTAGTTGGCGCATATGCGGACCTCCCCATTGGACTTTAGAGCAGTTACAATTGGAGTTTCCCACTCCGCAGAATCTACAGGCACAAGAATCCCCTGACCCACCAATTTGTCCAGTTCCGCCTCTATCTTGTCCTTGAGTGCGAACGGCACCCGGCGTGGTTTTAGGCGAACAGGGCGGACCTCCGGGTCCAGGTCGAAAGTCACTGGGGGCCCCTTGAATTTCCCCAGTCCCATTTTGAAGACTTCGGGGTGCGCCTCGCACACCTCCTGAATCGGGTCAGTCCCAACAGCGTGCATCCCCACGGCATGCACCCCCCCAATGAACAAACCCAGGGGCTGGAACCATTGAGTCCCGAGGAGGCTGCAGTTTCCTCCCTTGAGCACGACCAGGGGACTCAGGGGAAGGTGTGCTCCTTGAATTTGACCTGAAATTCTCCAACCCCCAACACTGGAATACTGTTCCCTTGCACGTCCCGTAGTGTGGCCCTCAACGCTTTGAGCTTGGGCCGCTTTTGGGGGGCAATTCCACAAAACTCCCTCTGGGAAATGATTGAATATGAGGACCCCGAGTCAATTTCCATCCTAATGGGCACCCCTTGGACTAGTACCTCAAAAAAGTAGTGGGGGTGTCTCATAGACACGCTGAACACCGAGGCGTCGTCCTCGCTGCCGTCGGCGATGCGGCCCACGCCGTCCTGCTTCCTCGTGGCCTGGGCGCCGTCTTTTGGTTTCGCTGGGCGGTCTCGTCCCGCGGAATGGTCTGGGGAGCTCCTCCGGGACTCGCGCTTCTTCCTGCACACCTTGGCGATGTGCCCGCGGCGGCCACAGTTGTGGCACTCGGCCTTCCGGAAAGGGCATTTCACGCGGTCGTGGGCCGCGCCACAGCCGTCGCATCGTCGGCCCTCCTTCCGGACCTTCTGCACGTCCTCGTCGTCGCTGCTCTCTGTGGACGACCTCGAAGTTCGCCGGGCCGCCTGTACCGGAGCCTCTGCTTTCCTCGACTTTGGCCGCCAGTCCTGGAGCTCTTGGACCCCGGCCTTCGTAGCTTCTGCGGCCTGGGCTTCTAACGACCTCCTGCAGCGTGGGAGGTGGCTCTTGGTTCATTAATGTGCGCTGGGTCTCGGCGTCGTTCAGGCCGCACAGCACACAGTCTCGGAGGGTGATGTCGACGTTCTCCCATTTGCACGGGCCGGCCGCCAGCCGCAGGGCCGCCACGAACGCGGTGACCGTCTCCCCGGGCGCTTGGACTCGCCTCCAAAATGCACTCCGAGCGGGAAACATCGCCGTGGCGGGCCGGACGTGCTCACGCAGCAACTGCATGAGTTCCTTGGCCTTGAATTCGCTCACCCTCCTCGGTGCAATCAGGTCCACCAAGGTCCTTTTTGTTTCTTGTCCGAGCATTCTGGTGAAGATGGCTCTTTTCTTCGCCTCTTCCGTAACTTCGGACTCGATCAGTGCGGCCTGGAAGTCCATTTCGAAGATCTCCCAGTCGCCCGGTTTCCTGATTTCGAAACCGGCGCATGTCTTGGTCCCGTGGGCTGCCATCCCACCTTCGTCGCCAATTTAGTGTAAGGGACCAAAGACAATACAACAGCCGAAGGGTTGGCTTAACACAGGTTTATTGCATGATGATCCGGAGGAACATGTGGTAATGGCGGATGGGTAGCTCAATATATACAGCTGGCTATACATTTGAATGTGGCTCGTTGACAGGCTATTGGTTGCTGCCTGCATGACGTCGTAGGAGGTCACGCCCTTCTTGACCAGGTGAGGAAGTCGCGGGGAATCTTCCCGCGCTGCTGAACCAGGTGGCTGATGATCCATTAGAGCTGGACGCTCGCTACTGCCCTCTGGTGGTCACTAGCTCGCGTCCCCTTATTCGGCTAACATTGATACAGGTGAAGGTTATAATGTTGCACACAGAAAGGTTACATTGATAACACATGGCAAAGGTACATTGTTAAAGGCACTGCTTTACAGAACACAACAAGTGGGAAAGTAAACAGCATTTTGTGCACTCCGATATCTAGTCATGCCTGCCTCGTGTCCATGGAAACATCTGCAAACACAGACACTGCTGGCTTTTTGGCTATAAACAGAGGTGAGCACTGAACCCTAGAGTCGGATACAACTGGCTTTCGAGCAAGGGTGACCTTTACCTTTACCTATAGACTTGTCACAACAATGGAATTATTATAGTGTCAAGCTGAATTTCTCTTTAAGAATTTAAACAGTCATTTGGTATGCTGCCAATACATTGGGATTGGTAGATAAACAGGAAAAGTTAATTCTGAAGTATGTACGTGCCTTCTTGTTCTGTGAACCAGTGTGCCAAATCTCTCTCTACCCCTTTGCAAAAGGGCTTGACTGACTTGGTGACAAACCACTATATACACCTTTTGAAGAAAATGCCTGAGGCTTGATAACAACCACGCCCACCCTCTCCAGATACATGTGGAAATACATGTCTAACACTCTTGCTTCCTACTAGGGCTGTATGTGTCAGGCTTAACTTTTCAAGGAATTCAAGCTATTTGTATTTATTGCATCTAATATCTTATATCCTTTTCCCCTACACTACCCTTAAACAAATGCTACTGAGAATAGCAAGTTTCTTAAAAGTTTCAAAAACAGTCATGTGTGAAAGAACAGGTCCAAAGTGTTATCCATATATTTCAATATCTTTTGGTGGTGTTACAACTATTTGAACACAAAGACATGGTTTCCTAATTACTGTTAAATCTGTGTGACAGACAAGGCTTTCTACAACTGGGATGTGGAATCAAGGCCAAAATTAGTCAAAAGCATTCCCTCCCCTGTCAGGATCTTGATGAACCAGACTACTTCCATTTTGTGTTCTGACTCCATTTCAGGCTGCCTGGCTCTAGTTCAAGAACAATCCAAAGGAGAGGGCCAGGAGCACTGGGAAAGTCCCTAATCCTTATCTCATTCCGAACCAATAGGATGAAGCTCAATCCTAGTTGAATAGCTCTTATCAGCAGTCTAATTTAATTGGTATCTACACCAAACCCCTCTGGGAGGAGAAAGGTTGCTCTCTTCCTGTATTTAAGGAGCTGCATTTCACCTCCAATTTGGCTCACCAGCTGATTCCATCACTGGCTTGTTGGAATGTTGCCCAACTCTCTGAAAAGAGATTAAACATCTAAGGAGCAAGCCCTGCCCGGGGCCCTGTCAAAGGGAAAAATCTAACTAACTATTTCTTTCTGTATTCTGTCTTTGTTTTATTTCAGATGCTTTACTTAAATAAATTGCTGAAAAGGATTTATTGAGTGGATGTCAACTTACTCAGGCTAACCCAGGTTTTTCTCTAAGCTCTCTGCTTTGTATGCTACTGCGTAAAAGATCGCATACTCTCAGAAGTTACAGGAGTGGAAACCGCCCAGCAGGCTATGGTTCTGGATTGTCGGAGGTGGCAGGAGAGACTCAGGTTCCAAAGTTCTCAGAGCTCCTTTTGCCCTGGGAAACCTTTGGAAGCCTTGGGACACAGGGCATGGGAGCCTTTAATAGTGATAATCACACACACCCACACACCCAATCAGTGTATCTGATCTGGGTGGATTTAGTCTAGCAGTGCGTTTTTGGGTTATTGAATGTCCTATTCCAATTATCAAGGCTCTCAAAGAATTCCTCAGAATGCCTCAGTAGCCTCAAAATGCTTGGAGAAGGGTGTCTCCATTAACAGACAGTTTAACTGTTGATGGAGTGGTTCTTTTGTGGTGGGATTCTGTTCCCTGCTTCTGGGTAGAGGATAGGAATTAGATCAGTGGTTCCTAACATGGGGCCCACGTCACACAGGGGGACTTTAATTCCCAGAAGCCTAAGTCAGTACATTGGGGCCATTCAACAATTACATGATCCTTGAAGGGGGGAGGGGGCCTGCCATCTGAATTATGGAAAATTATGTGGGGGTCAGGGGAGTCAGGTCAAAGATTATGTAATCCATTTGGAGCTGTTGTGCATTAGGCACCAATAGTGAGAAGCTCTAAAAATTAGAGTTTTATTACAAAAACTCTGGATTACGTAATTTTAAAGGGGGGAGGGGGTTGAAACTAAAATTACGGTCAGATTACATAAAGGGGAGGGGGTCAATTTTTCCCAAACAGCAGATCACATAATTGTTGAATGGCCCCATTGGCTGATCAGTGCTTTGGCGAATTGACTTAGTCTTCAGGGAGTTGAAGTCCAACTGGATTAGATGGTTACTCCCAAATGGTCTTGGTGCTAGAGAGCACTGGGTATTTTTTTATTAGATTTGTTTTGTTTCTGTTATTTTTTGCTTGAATATATATATATATATATTAAAAAGCAATATGTCTTGAGTTTGAGGTCTAAAACATTTTTTGGTTCTTTTGTCAATCACATCCCACTATTTTTGGTTCCTGTTTCCTAAATAAGTCCCCATTGTGACCCATTCCAGTCTGTTTGGGCTATTACCTATTTTTCTCCTTGCAAGCCCCAGATCCCAAGCTATAAGTGCACAAAAATATCTCCTTGTTTTGTATCAGCCCCCCCCTCCCAATTTATGCCTTACAGACTGGCTGTTCACTATGACTTTGCTTACACCTAGCAACTAATTGTGGGTTTTGTTTGTTTTTTCATTTTGTCTGTTTGCATCCAGATTATAGCATGTGTGTAGGCAGTTTCTCCCTCATTTTCCATCTTCATTTAATGAGATGATTTGTTTGAAATTTGACTATTGTCTGTTTACAGAATCTGGCAGGCAGAATTCTTAATGGTTTCAATACAAACGTAGTCTTTGGACGGGAAAGTGCTGGTGGTGTGTAAATGCTCTTTGGATAACTATGTCTTTGTCAGCATTGAAGAGGGCATTATTTACCCAAGTCCCACTGGGATATTACATTTTGCTAATCAGCTGCAGAAAGTTGTCATGAGGCCAGGAGAACCCACTTTATCCCGCCTTTCCTTTCTTTGTTCAGTTTGTACTTATGGACCCTACTACTGTCTCTCATGTCTGTGACTAAAACATATTAAATGAAAGCAGAAATATGTTCTGCTGCAGTAAACATACATCTCTTAAGGTAAGGGGGTCTAACATGGAGTTGAGTGTGCATAAATTTATGTATCAAGAAGCTTCAGAGGCTTGTAAGATGGCTTTGCCTCCTTCTGCTGATATGACTAGTTATCCCACCCAACTCTGCTCTCTCTGTGTTTGGAATTACATTGGATATCTTGGAGTTGTTATTCAGTGAGGAGTCCACACATTGGTAGACGTCTCTGCGATGACATTCCACACCTGCAAATGGACTTGAGAAATCAAGTCCATTTACATGTGGTTTTTTTAGCCATTTGAATATCACATCACCTGCTAGCTATGCAGACCATGATGTGTGCCCTCTGCTTTCACCTTGCCCAAGGGATCAGGTGGCGGAATTTTATGTGAGTTTTAGTCCCAGCCTAACATAATTGACAAGAGATGGGAAACACTGCCTAGCTAGACTGCTCAAGCCCCTGTTCCCCGACAAGGCTCTCACCTAGCAAGGGTGTTTGGAATTAGAGTTCAAAAAAGTTTGGGAAGACAACTCACACAATCTGCAGACAGCATGGCTACTGGCTAGGAAGCGTAGTCCAAAAAATAACTTTCTTGAGCTCCACACAAATGCAGAGCCAAAGTCAACTTGTGGACTCAGCCATTTGAAACTGAGGAATGACTTCCCAGTTTGTAGAGGAGTCACATCTATGTGTCTTCCAAAGAATGTAAGACAGCTGATGTTTATTAGAAAGTCCACAGGGAGCCTGTCCTGATGGACACAACTTCACTATTTGGAATGCTTTGGTGCTGTTTGGTTCAAATCAAATTATGGCACCCATATGTGTTCTGACTTGGAACAATCCATCTTGCCCAATGTTAGATCTGTCCCATTCTTTTGCAACACAATGTTAGGGCAACAGGTTTTTTTCAATGCAATTTGGAACAAGTCTAATTATCATGTTCTGTAGGAATCGGGGCCGCAGAGGGCCGGAGGTCCCGGAGGAGACTGATCAAGAAACGATACGAGGCAATACGGAGCGTGATCAGATCAGTAGTTTATTGAGGGAAAGCTTCAACATATATAGGAGAAAAAGCGCAACGGTGGCAAAACCGTCATCTGACAGAAATCACATCACCTGTTTACTTGGGTTAATTGGGAATCTCTCTTGGGGAAGTTAATTAACTTGGGCAAACACTGACATGGGGAAACACCATTGTTTAGGGATAAGACTGGGGTAAACCTGGCCTCTGTTTGCATCTGGGATGAGATGGAGACTCGGAGATGAGGGATTACTCTAATGGGTAACAGAGTTAGATATTCGCTCTCTCAGCAGATCCGCCGGTCAGGTCAAGGAATTGGGTGAATCAAACCCTATCATTAATCCACCCCCCTTAATTTCTCTGCCCGCAGAAACCACCGCCGGGAGCCTTCTCACCTAAGTGGCCTCTGCAAGGGCCGTTTCCATGCCAGGCGGGCATGGGGAAACCATATCTCCCCTTTCTGTTTTACTTAAGAGCCTGACCGGCAACTCTGTGCAAGAGAGGCATTAGCTGCTGAGCGGGAATGGCGCTTCGGGGTTTCTTCTTGGGGAAGCACTTCAAGATCAGTGAGGGGATACATTGCGCAAAGCAGCAGATAGCTATGCCTAGTATGACCACCCCCACAACCACCTTGAGTACCGTCTGGAGCCATCCCCATGGAATCCACGACCACATCCAATTCCACAATGAACTCCACCAAGTTCCCCATGCAGAACCTTCCCTTATGCCCTCGACTATTGTATGGAGGGCCGTGAGCTGACTCTGTACCTTGCGGGAGTTGTCTGTAAGATTGAAGCAACACATACCGTGGAAAGATTCGCAACCCAAATGATGAAGCAATAAGAGGTAGTCTATAGCCGCTCTATTGTCAAGTATGGCATGGCGAAGCTCCGCCTGCTCCTGGTTGAGCAGCGCTATCCCCGAGGAGGTGTGGTTGATGGCCTTAGCCAACCCGCAAGCCAGTCGGCTGATCCTCCGTGCGTTGCCGACGGCTAAGCCTGGCACGCCAATTATGCTGACCGCCAACGAGACGTATTCGGCTGGACTCATAACTCTAAAGCTGCTCTCACATGAGCTGTCTAACTGGGTGGTGCGAGCGTGCTGTATGGGTGCTGAAACATTTGTAACATTTGTGCTTGGGGTGACCATATCCTTAGTAGGGAGTAACAGTGTCAAACAACTAATGCAACATGTGGAATCTGATACATTTGCGGGAATGTAGTTGAAGGTATACTGATTACATGTAAAGAACCAACCAGATGGTAACGTAACATGACCATACATTGAACCAAGCTTCACTGGGTTATTGCAAGTCCAATTGCCACTGCCGACGTAGAGGCAGCGGCGCCGGGTCCGGCCGACTGTGGAGCAGCTGGTCATTCGACCACAAGTAGAGTTCAGGCTGACCGCCACTCGAGGAGTGTGGAGAGTGGCTGCATCAGCCGGCAAAGTCATGGTGAGCTGCATCTCCCAACGGGCGTATTCTGTAGAAGCTGCTGGGTTGTATGGGATGAAAATCCGTTTCACAAGCCAGTCCCCATCCCTTGGGTATGCGCCTGGAGAATGGCACACTGGGATGAGGCAGGTGCTCAGGATTGAGGCAGAACCAATGTCCTGTCTCAGGCAAAAATCGGACTGGTTGACGAGGCCCGCCAACCTTTCCCAAATGTTGTACTGCATTCTGGCAGAGAGGTCTCCGCCGGGCACCAAATCGTTGGCCTTTAACAAGGTAGCCTGAACGCCTCCCCCGGCAAATAGGGAGAGGATCAGGACGATGGTGACTGCCATGGAGTTGGCATGAATCTGGGCAAAGACTGCAGCCACGAGGTTCTCCGGTGTCGGCTCCCTCTCCTCGCGCTGGATGGCGTCCTGGGCCTCATGGCAAAGGGCCTTGACCATCCCCCAGGTGATCCTCGGTGCTGGCATCTGTGACTGTTGTCTCTCCCGACGGGTCCTCTTGGTTAGGGTGAGGTCCTCCATCTCCGGGATCAGACTCGGGCCGGCCTGGGTCCACGCCATGTGGTTCCAAGTGAGGTTTAGCAAGCAGATGGGGACCAAACGTAGAATCAACAACAAAGAAGGGAAACCGTTTGCTTTGGCTGATGAATAATAAGTGTTTAATCCAATAATTCAACTAAAGGTAACAGATCCTAATTCCTTCCGATATAGGAATTTTCAGTCCTTCTTCAGGGATCTAAATCAAAACAAATTGATAATGTCTCTGTCAAAAACTTATATACATAATATACAAAATGTGCAATATGTACATTATTTACATAGTCTTGGATGCATCTCATGCTGTGACATAAAATAAGTTGCTTAAACAATAGTTAATACATCAGTTACCTGTGTATCCCAGTAAATAGTAAAATTTTGAAGCATTAATGTATTATAGCGCGTCCCAGACCTCTATCATGAGTTTATTCAGTGTCGATGGACGTTAAGCTAATGGTGAGCTATGCTTGTATTTAAAGGAATACTGAACCACACAGCTGAGCTCCGAACAGAGATTATAAGAAACATGTGTAATCAATTTCCATGTTGAGGCCCGAGGGGTATAGGGTATTAAAGCGATGTATGAAAAAACACTCCCTTTGTCTTAAAATGATGTCAATATCTTTGCGGGAAAATGAATCTTGTTTATGGCTTTCCAACACCACAAACTTTTTCTCCAAAAAATGGCTAACGAGAGGGGCAGAAATGTTTCCAGTGCGGATCTTCGATCTATGTTCCCCCACCCTAGTTTTCATTTGGCGGGAAGTGACCCCCACATATCCTAAGCCGCATGCACATACGAGAAGGTAGACGCACCCAGAACTTTTACAATTAAAAAATTGTTTTAAAGTCAAAGTGAACTCGCTACTAGAGATGGTGACTATTTTGGTTTGCCACGCCAAAGAGCAATGGGTTCAGTTACCACACCTGAAATGCCCTGTAATGGTCGGGCGTCTTAATTGAATGCGAGATTCATGATCTGATCTACTCACAATCTGTTTGATGGATCTGGATTTCCTAAGCCCTATCAGAGGGTAAGCAGCGCAACCAGGTAAGTGGCTCACGATGTGCCAGTGCTTCTTAATAATGGATTGTACTTTACTCACCAAGGGTGAGTACTGAAAAGAGCAAAAGATTTTCTCAGTCGATTTAGGCACATTTTGCTGAAATAACTGCTCCCTGGGAACTAATCTCGCCTTATTCAAATTATGATTAATTACTTGGTCAGGATACCCTTTATCCCGTAAAAAAGAGCAGATGGTAGAGGCGGCTGAGACAAAATCACTTTCAATAGAGGAATTACGTTTAGCTCTGAGGAAAAGTCCATATGGGAGGTTATGTTTTAAATGATGTGGATGGAAAGATTCGAAGTTTAAGTATGCGTTCCTATCTGTTGTTTTCCTGTAGAGTCTGACTAGGACTTTACGCTGAGTAGAAATGTAAGTTTCTACATCCAAGAATGGAATGGAGGTATTTGAGATGTTGTGAGTGAATTTTAAATAGTCATTAAGCCCGTTAACCCAGGACACAAACAAAGGTGCTACTGATAAATCATCAACAATAAAATAAAGGTCATCAATATACCGTCTATAAAAAATAATGTGGGGGAAAAAAGGATTAATATCCTGCCCTTGGAGGAGATTAAAGCCCTTGTACACAAACACTTAGACACACGCACAGAGCTTCACCCACCCACGCACTTTTTGATGGAATTATTAGATTTAGTTTTGGATCACAATTTTTTTAGGTTTGGTAAAACCTTCTATTTACAAATAAAAGGCGTGGCCATGGGTAGCTCAGTAGCGCCAAGTTTGGCAAACTTATATATGATTTCTTTTGAAGAAGATTTCATTTTTAATTCTGATATTAATCCTTTTTCCCCCACATTATTTTCCTCAGAGCTAAACGTAATTCCTCTATTGAAAGTGATTTTGTCTCAGCCGCCTCTACCATCTGCTCTTTTTTACGGGATAAAGGGTATCCTGACCAAGTAATTAATCATAATTTGAATAAGGCGAGATTAGTTCCCAGGGAGCAGTTATTTCAGCAAAATGTGCCTAAATCGACTGAGAAAATCTTTTGCTCTTTTCAGTACTCACCCTTGGTGAGTAAAGTACAATCCATTATTAAGAAGCACTGGCACATCGTGAGCCACTTACCTGGTTGCGCTGCTTACCCTCTGATAGGGCTTAGGAAATCCAGATCCATCAAACAGATTGTGAGTAGATCAGATCATGAATCTCGCATTCAATTAAGACGCCCGACCATTACAGGGCATTTCAGGTGTGGTAACTGCACCCATTGCTCTTTGGCGTGGCAAACCAAAATAGTCACCATCTCTAGTAGCGAGTTCACTTTGACTTTAAAACAATTTTTTAATTGTAAAAGTTCTGGGTGCGTCTACCTTCTCGTATGTGCATGCGGCTTAGGATATGTGGGGGTCACTTCCCGCCAAATGAAAACTAGGGTGGGGGAACATAGATCGAAGATCCACACTGGAAACATTTCTGCCCCTCTCATTAGCCATTTTTTGGAGAAAAATCATAAAGATTATGATTTTAAGTTTGTGGTGTTGGAAAGCCATAAACAAGATTCATTTTCCCGCAAAGATATTGACATCATTTTAAGACAAAGGGAGTGTTTTTTCATACATCGCTTTAATACCCTATACCCCTCGGGCCTCAACATGGAAATTGATTACACATGTTTCTTATAATCTCTGTTCGGAGCTCAGCTGTGTGGTTCAGTATTCCTTTAAATACAAGCATAGCTCACCATTAGCTTAACGTCCATCGACACTGAATAAACTCATGATAGAGGTCTGGGACGCGCTATAATACATTAATGCTTCAAAATTTTACTATTTACTGGGATACACAGGTAACTGATGTATTAACTATTGTTTAAGCAATTTATTTTATGTCACAGCATGAGATGCATCCAAGACTATGTAAATAATGTACATATTGCACATTTTGTATATTATGTATATAAGTTTTTGACAGAGACATTATCAATTTGTTTTGATTTAGATCCCTGAAGAAGGACTGAAAATTCCTATATCGGAAGGAATTAGGATCTGTTACCTTTAGTTGAATTATTGGATTAAACACTTATTATTCATCAGCCAAAGCAAACGGTTTCCCTTCTTTGTTGTCCAAGTGAGGTTTGACACACCGAGCTGGAATCCAAACGACACCTGTAGGAGACATAACTGCAGCATACCCTCTCCCCCAGGTTATGAGTGGCGCCGGGCCCCTCCAGGAAGGGTCCGGTGGCACACGGTATCGGACCATCGGTCGCGGAAGAGCCTCCGAACGGCAGATGTGCTTCTCCTGCGGCGTGCAATCCGAAAAAACATTAAGGTGATTGTAAGTGAACAATACCTTATTCAGACAATGCTGTGCCTGAGCCTGTGACTTGGGGAGGGCTGGTGGCTCCCCCCTTTCTGTTTGTTTGTCAATATAGGACTTGAGCGTCCGATTGACCCGTTCCACAATCGCTTGGCCCTGCGGATTGTAAGGAACGCCAAAAGTATGCTTAATGTCCCAGGTGGCCATGAAGGCCGCCAGCTGCCTGGAGCTGTAGGACGGGGCGTTATCGGTTTTAATTTGCCGCGGTTTGCCCATTGCCGCGATGCAGGAAAGGAGGTGCTGCTCCACGTGGGAAGCAGTCTCCCCTTTCTGCGCCGTTGCCCAAACGAATTGTGAGAAAGTATCTATGCAAACCTGCATGTACTGCCATCTGCCAAACTGCGGAACATGCGTGACATCCATCTGCCACACTTGGTTAGCCTCTGTCCCTCGTGGGTTGACCCCCCATGAGGGGCCCCCCGGTGCCCCTGCGCAATGCTGGCAAGAGCGAACTATGCCTTGGGCTTGAGAAAGTGGCAGATTGAACTGTCTGGCGAGCGCTTTGGCATTTTGGTGAAAAAATGCATGACTCTGAATTGGCGTAGTGAAAACACCCAACACTGAACGTTGCTGAATTTCCTTTGCCGCCGCATCTGCTCTGCTATTGCCGCGGAAATCGGACCCGGTATGTCTTGATGACTTCGGATGTGGGCAATGTAGAGCGGCTCCGTGCGGTTTCGCAAATGAAATTGAGCAGTTAAAAACAGACTAAGCAAATTCTTGTCTATCGCGGGAGTGATGTATGCTCCCGGTAGACTGTGAAGCAAATTCCTAACGTACTGGCTATCGGTAATGATGTTTAGGCGCTCTTTGGCGAAGGTGCGCAAGGCGAGGTTCACCGCTGCCAACTCCGCCCGCTGTGCGGACTTCTGTGGAAGAGTTAACAGCGTGCGCCAAGCCTGGCCCTCCTGCCAAGTCAAGACACCATATGTTCGACCACCATCAGTAAAAACTGTCCTGGTTCCCTGAAGCGGAACCAGCGAGAGCAGTTCGAACAAGCTGACTGTCTGCGTTTGAAGCGAGACAAGTCTGGGGTCCTTCGGCAAATGGTATGCCAAGCTCCCAGTGAATCCTTCCAAAGCTATTGGAAGCGAGTCACCGAGCTTCATCAGTTGCTGGATCTGTTCTTTGGTGAACGGGACTACAATTTTGGCTAAATCGTGCCCTGAAATGTCCCTAGCTCTCAGCCTTCCGCGGTAAACCACCGCGGAGACTAACTCTTGGGGAGGAACGATGTTCCGTGAAGAGGTGTTCGGCAAGTACACCCACTCCACGATGTTCGCCCCTTTCTCGGAGTCCACTCCTAGGGCTACGGTGAACATGGATCCTGCCCGAACTATGTACAAGTTCAGGATCGGGGCATATGGCCCTTGGGTGATCCTATCTACCCACCTCTGGCTGAGAACCTGGTTGACTTTCTCAAGAGCCAAGCGCGCTTCTCGAGAAATTTGTATCCGGTCTGCTGGCTGCTTACCCAAGGTTAGCAGTGAGAAGAGCGGTTTCAAAAGATCCGTATCCAATCTAAAATACGGTCTGGCCCAATTAATGTTCCCTAAAACCTGCTGCAGCTCCACTAAGGTGACTGAATCCTGTAGATTGATTTGGGGCAAAACTGGTGCTGCGAAAGAGCGGAGAAGCCGATGACCCAAGTATGAGAAGGGCTCGGTTCTCTGCACTTTCTCTGGGGCAATGAGCAAACCTTTCTCCCCCAGGCTGGCCTGGAGGTCTGAGAACATTTTGCTGCCGAGTTGCGGCACCGTGACCAAGATGTCGTCCATGAAATGGCAAACTAATGCTTTTGGGTAAAGGTTTCGAAACTTCGCCAGTGCATTGTGAACATAAATTTGGCACAGGGTGGGCGAATTGAGCATGCCCTGTGGCAAAAATTTCCACGCGTAACGCTGCGTAGGCTCACTGTGGTTCACAACCGGCACCGTAAAGGCAAACCTTTCCCGGTCCCTGGGGTCTAAGGGAATCGTGTAAAAACAATCCTTGAGATCTACAACTAGGATCTCCCACCCCTCGGGAATCATATTAGGATTTGGGATGCCGCATTGAAGCGGACCCATTGGCTGTATACATTTACTGATCTCTCTGAGATCGTGGAGGAGTCGCCACTTCCCCGATTTCTTCTTAATCACAAAAATTGGCGAATTCCAAGGGCCAGTGGACTGCTCTATATGTCCTGCATCTAGCTGTTCTTTAACCAGTTGTTTCAGGGCGACCAACTACTCTCCCACTACCGGCCATTGTTCTACCCAGACCGGCGTGTCGGTGAGCCACTTAAGTGGCAATTCCATTACCCGAAGGTAAGCGTAGCGCCGTACTGCTGTAAAATATCTCGCCCCCAAAGGTTGATGTGCACGTCAAGAATGTGCGGTCGAATTACCGCTGTGCCGTCAGCCCTTGGGATTGTGACTGTCACCCACTCCCGGCTCCTAAACACTTCCTGAATGCCGCCTACCCCCACACATCGGAGACCGGCTCAATGGCCCACTCCCTTGGCCACTGGCTTCTGCTTATCATGGATACATCAGCTCCGGTATCTAACAGGCCTGAGAATGATCTATTATTCAGAAATACCTCAATAACCGGACGCTGTTTCCACTCAATGTTGGTCTCCACTGTCGCTAAGACCTGGTATCCTTGTACTGCCTCACTGGCGCTCAAGCGGTCCTCTGACCGGGACTCTGAGCTGTCCCTGAGCCTTCCCTGGCTGTCTGCTGGCGAGTGACAAGGAGCCATGATCAGTTGCGCTAAGGTGTCTCCCTTGTGAATTGTCTGGGGCAGGTGCGTCCAAAGCTGGACTTGGAGAACGCCTGAAAAATTGGAGTCAACGACTCCTGGAATTATAAGAATTCCGCGTGCTCCTGCTATGCTGCAGGGCAAAACTAAACCTATAAAGCCCTTGGGCAGTGGACCCATGTACTGGGAATCCACCAGATAGACTGTGCCTGGCAAGTCGCATGTGACGTCTGCCTGGCAAGTCAAGTCTAACCCTGTACTACCCTTGGGGCTGGCCTGCGCCCTCGCAGTGCCTGGAATGTGACCTGAATCTAGTCTAGCTCTGGCGAGCCTTGAATCTGGGAAGTCTCTGTTTGGACCAGGGCCAGAGACGTGCCCGCGTGCCAGTTTCCCGAACTCGGACAGTTTCTGGCCCAATGGTAGCCTTTCTTGCATTTCGGACACAGGGTGTTTGGAGCCTTGGAACGGCCGGAATTTTGTCCACCTCCCTTGGATCGGCACTCCCTAGCGAAGTGACCGACCTTGCCACAATTGTGACATGCCCCTTGATGTTTGCTTTTAGGTCTCTTACCCCCTTGCACTGCTGCCGCTAGCAAACCCATCTTATAGGATTCTGTGCCAATGTCGGCGCAAGCTCTAATCATGTCCGTGAGAGTCAAGTCGGGACGATTGCCCAGTGACTGCAGGATTTTACGGTAGTCTAAATTGGCATTGTCCTTGGCTAACTTGATCATGAGCTCTTGCTGGGCTTCCTCATTATCGATCTGCCTGCTAATTGCCTCCTCCAGGCGATTGATGAAGTCCATGTAGGGCTCCTGGGCTCCCTGCTTGACTGCGGTATAATTTTTAGCCGCCTTGCCGGTCGCAGGGACCTTGAAAAAAGCCCTAAAGGCAGCCTCTGCCGACATCTGGAGAGTGGCGAGTGGCAAGTTGATCTGCGCATCGACGGATTAGAAGGCACCTGAACCATACAACTGGTCAGGAATTACTGCGCCTCCCATCCTGGCAGCCCTAGTTTGAGCTTCAAGGCGAAACTCGCTGTCCCAAATCAGATACTGGCTAGGGTTGAGCATCATCCGCATGACGGCTTTCCAGTCATGGGGAATGAACATGGTGTTCTTGCACACTTGCTGAAGCGTGCCCCTAGTAAACCGGCTTTGAAGCCCTGTCTCTGAAATGGCCTTCCGTATAGCCATGAGAAGCTTATACGGGACTGGTGAGTGAACTATCTTCTGGGCCCCTGTGAGGGCATCCATTTCTAAGCGAATTGGACAAATCTGACTAAGCTCAGCTAGTTCTTCCGCTGGCAACTCCCCCTTCCTGATCTCTTCTTCCACTGTGCGCTGAAGGGCACTCTTGGTAACTTGGGAACCTGGGGCTGTCAGAGAAGCGCCTGCGCTCCTCATTCCTTGCATTCCGTCGGTGACGTCTGCAGCTGTCACTGAGGGAAAGTTCCCTACGCTATTCTGCCTAAACTGCAATGACGGATAGAGCGCCGTAGGCGCCGATGGCTCGGCTGACGTGGCTGGCAGATGTGGGGGTTCTTTGGCCTCTATCCGGACTGGTTCTATCTCCGCTAAGAGTTTCCTGCATTTGTCCCATGTGCGAATTACGCGCTCTGGAGCTTTCGGGGGTTGCTGAATGCAGTCTCCTATCTGATCCCAAAGCTCAAGGGTTAACGTACCTACTGCTGGGTAAAGCAGGCAGTGTTCCCTTAGGTACACCAAAAGTCTCGGTAGCTCTCGGCTGTGAAATCTTAACTGAAATATCCTGGCCAGGATCTTAAACTCTTCCTCATGAGTTTTTTGGCTAGCGGACGGACGCTGTCGCTGAGGACAGGTCCCCATATTACCTGCGAAGGGTCCTCCGAAGTTTCCTCCTCGGGACGGGTCGACGCGTCTTGGGCAAGTAATAGGTTCTGGCGACGATTATTTGGGTAGAGCTCGGAGCGTGGTCCCCTACCACGGGCCCTCGGTGGCCTCTGCGCTGTCAGGGGTTCACAGCTGACCCTGCGGAACGCGTTTTCTCCGTAACCTGCAAGCCGCCGCGAAAGTCGGGAGCAAACTGTAGGAAACCTCTCGGTAATGCCTCACCGCTTAGGCCGTCTTCCCGACCGGCTGGTTTACCGGCCGGGCTGCCGCGCTGTCCTCCGGGATGAGCGGACACGGTTCAAGTGCAGAACCGGTCCGTGTGATCGCTTACTCTGAGGTAGACCGCTCGGGGGTCACTTACTCACGAGTAGATCACGTCGGGGTCACCAGGTGTAGGAATCGGGGTCGCAGAGGGCCGGAGGTCCCGGAGGAGACTGATCAAGAAACGATACGAGGCAATATGGAGCGTGATCAGATCAGTAGTTTATTGAGGGAAAGCTTCAACATATATAGGAGAAAAAGTGCAACGGTGGCAAAACTGTCATCTGACAGAAATCACATCACCTGTTTACTTGGGTTAATTGGGAATCTCTCTTGGGGAAGTTAATTAACTTGGGCAAACACTGACATGGGGAAACACCATTGTTTACGGATAAGACTGGGGTAAACCTGGCCTCTGTTTGCATCTGGGATGAGACGGAGACTCGGAGATGAGGGATTACTCTAATGGGTAACAGAGTTAGATATTCGCTCTCTCAGCAGATCCGCCGGTCAGGTCAAGGAATTGGGTGAATCAAACCCTATCATTAATCCACCCCCCTTAATTTCTCTGCCCGCAGAAACCACCGCCGGGAGCCTTCTCACCTAAGTGGCCTCTGCAAGAGCCGTTTCCATGCCAGGCGGGCATGGGGAAACCATAATGTTCTGCAGCCCATGCTAATGGTGAGTTTGCACCAAAATTGAGCTATAAGCAGCATTATCTGAAGTGACAACACTGTGATGTGACCTATTTGATGCGTTCTGGCATTGAAAAGGAAAGTGGAGAAACCCTTTCTTCCATTTTTGTCTTTTCTAAATTTAAAAAACACATTCCCTTCACTGATGCAGCAGAATTCTAGATACATTGGAGTTGCTCTTCAGTTCTTGTATTGTATCTTGTGCAGCATTGACTGTTTGGAAGGAATCTTTTTTAAGGAGGAAAGTTGCTATTCCAAGAACAATTCCAAGATCCTTCTCGCACGTAGTATTTTAAAACCAAGTGTCCTGCATCTGATAATTGTGTGCTTGGTTTTGCTTCCTAGGTGTGGAACTTTGTATTTATTCCTGTTAAATGTCATTCACATGTTTTCAGCCCAATATTCAAGCCTGCCAAGATCTTTTTGAATTTTGTTACTTTCCCCCAGGGTATTTAGCTATTCTTTCCAATTTTGTCTCATCTACAAATCTGATAAGCATTCCCTGCACCTTCTCATCTAAGTCTTTAATTTTAAAAATTGTAAAGGGATTTGTTGTTTGTCCAGTCGCACAGTCAATTCCAACCCTTTGCGACCCCATGGACCATTGCCCGCCAGGCACCTCTGTCCTCCACCATCCTCCTCAACCTGCCCAGCTCTGTGCCCATTGCGTCTACAATACCATCTAGCCATCTCATTTGCTGCCATCCCTTTTTTCTTTTGCCCTCCACCTTTCCCAGCATTGAGGCTTTCCTCAAGTGAATCCTCTCTTTTCATTGGATGTCCAAAGTACAGTGCCTTAGCTTCATCTAAGGAAGGTCAAATTAGCAATAAGCAAAAACATCTTACAGCATAAGTTAAATGTATTTGTGAAGGGCTATGCCTCCTCTGGAGAGGATGGGAACTAGAAACATACCTGTCAACCATCCCGATTTGGCTGGGATTACCCCATAATTCGGCGCTGATTTGTGCCATTTCCCGTAATTTGGCAGCGGGGGAAAAGAGGCACTGCGCAGCCCATCTGCGCAGGTCGCGTTGCACGTATGCGTGGAAGGGCTCTACACTTCTGTAGCTCCCTTCCATGCATGTGCAGAAGGCTACACCGCTGGCATACAAGGCTACGCAAGTGGCGTAGCCCTCCACGCGCATGCGTACAACGCGACCTGTGCAGACCCAGTTTGCGCAGGTCCCGGATTTGTCGGAGCCACGGTTGATAGGTATGACTAGAAATGATACACCAGTGTGGATCATTATTTATTTATTTTGCCGAGGCAAGTCTGGGTGGCTTACAGTCTAACCAATCAGAATACTAAAATATAAAAGCATTCCCACAATAACAATTAAAATCATAAAAGCATTGAAAACCGTTAAAAACACCCCTCCACATTCACAACAGTTAAAAACTAAAACCCAGATGGCCATTCATATGAACCAGCCAGAGGTGGGGAGCTGCTCCACAGGCAGCACCTCACACCTGCTGGGCCAGTTAAGTTTTGAGGCCATTTCTAAAGGCTAATAACTCTGACTGGAGGCGTAGCTTGGTTGGCAGGAGGTTCTTCAGGGCTGGAGCGGATACCTAAAAGGCCCTCCTTCTTGTGCTAGAGAGGTGATCCTCTCTAGCCATTGGTACAATTAGGGAGCCCCTCCGGTCTGCTCTGGTGGGACGGACAGCCATCCTTGGGGGTGATGCGGTCTCTTAAGTAACCTGGTCCACTAACATGTAGGGCTTTAAAGGTGATAACCAGCACCTTGAATTATGTTGAAAGAGACTTGGAATCAGTAGTCATCCAACTAAAACACATTTATTATTAACTATTTGACCTATTGTACACTAGGATTGCCAGATATAGTGGTGTCCAACAATGCCTCAACTTTCATGTCGGCAGAATTTCAAGGGTTTCTCAAACGGAATAGGGTTCGTCACATTACGGCCACCCCATTTCACCCTGCCACAAATGGGCAAGTCGAGAAGCAGGTCGGGTCAGTCAAGGAAGGCCTCAGGCATATGGGTTCCGGTGACCTTAAGTTACAATTATGTCAATATCTAATTGCTCAGAGGGTCATGCCATTGGCATCGGGGTTTTCCCCTTCAAACCTCTTAATGAGGAGGAGGTTGTGTATGGTGTTGGACCATTTGGATCCTCATCACCGGGAGGATACGGGCCACAATATAGATGTTCGTAACACAAAGAGTTTCCGGGTGGGGCAGGCAGTTCATTGCCGAAACTATGCACTATGGTTGGGGGGAGAGGTCCTTGAGCAGACAGGACCAGTCTCTTATAAGGTACTTATGGACAATGGGTTAATATGGAGGAGATATGCAGACTAGATGTATCCTTGTGTAACGGGGCAAAACGTTTTGTTAGATTCGCCTGAAGTAGGGTCGCCTAGAGGCAATTCTTCCCTGGAGGAGTCAGACCTTCCAGATTTTGATACTGATACTGATCTATTCAGCCAGCCCCCTACTCACACTTCTGAGCCAGAAACTAGTGCTCAGCATTCCCCTAGGGCACCTCCTGAGTTATGTACCACAGGGTCTGTGGTAGAAAATGTCCCTCGTTCTATGGATACAGTTTCCACAGAATTCCCTCATGACTGTTCATCGGTCGCCAGGGTGCTGACCATGCCCGGGATTATTCCAGAGGCGGCCTGTACTGATTCTTCTGCTGGCATGGACACGAGTCTGCTGTGCTCTTCTAGGAGCTCAACCCCTGTTTCACATAAACAGTCCAAAACTCCTAGCATGTCTAAGTCAACCAGTGAGTCCACTGGCACTTCCATAGACCCTGGTTCTCCCATACCCGATGTCCTAAGTCCCAACCATGCTGGACCTAAATGGACCTGTCGTCCACCCCAAAGGTACGGAGAGTGGGTTCCCCCTCTAAGGGGGGGAGGAATGTTGTGTCCAAACATTATTTGCTAGAACTTATAAAGGCCTTGAGTCATGTGTTATCAATGTAATCTAATTGGTTCCTGCACAGGTTTCCCGCGTTAGCAAAAGACTGGGCAAATATATCTCTGTAACTGCTGTTTTGTCTGTATAAATGAAGCTACCTCGTCCTCGTTTCCCCCAGTCCGAACCGAGCTGTAATAAATGACTTGTTGGTTAACTCCCGATCTGCTGTCACATTGCAATTAATACTCAGACTCAACAATGTGTCTCTGAGGTAATTTTTCATCATTATGTTATTGTTCTCTCCTCTCCATTTTTTCTGCCTTACAAGCAGCGTATTTGTTTAAATGATTGTACAGAACTGTTTATCAAGAAATGCAGCTGTCTATTCTTCTATTTCAAGAAAGGGACTTTGAGTAAAGGACTGTTATTCATATACCTCAAGATGTGTGGAGAGTTTTAATTTGTTGAGTCTCTGTTTTTGGAGAATTTGTCTAAATATAACTTTTTTTTAAAAAACTGGCCCACATATTGCTATGCTGCCATAGCATATATAGGGTGGCCCATATTTTTTTTCTTTTTAAAGAGAAATATGGCTGGTTTAAACCCATTTATACTTGAAGAACACATTGTGACAAGTACGTGGGTACAAGTGCGCAAGAATACTGGTGACACCCTGGATCCAATAAGTGGCAATTTTAGAGAAAGCTTCAATAGGGACTTACAGGCCACCCTGTATATTTAAAAAAGTTCAACATTATTTACATCATGTTTCCACCACTTTATTTTCTTCACTGAGTTATCCATAGAGAATTAGCATAGTCCATACAGCCTATTTTCAGGGGATGGAAGAAGGTTGTCATCAGAGCACGTTGCACCCATAAAAGTCCAAACAATAATCAAGACCTGCAGACCTTCAATGTTCATTCTCTACTGTCCTTTGACAACCAGCATAGATATTTGAATTGTCATTCACTGTACAAACAATATCGCTGCATTAAGACCAAGTCTTTCCACTCACCTAGATTTTTTTTCTTATTGCTATGGCTCAGGTGGCTAAGACGCTGACTGCGAGGTGGAAGGTCAGCAGTTCAATTCCCAAGTACTGCAGGACGGAATGAGCTCCTGTCTTTGTCCCAGCTCCTGCCTACCTAGCAGTTTGAAAGCAAGACATTGCAAGTAGATAAATAGGGACCACTTCGGTGGAAAGGTAAACAGTGTTCCATGTGCTCCAGTGTCTAGTCATGCCTGCCACATGACCACAGAAACGTCTGCAGATGCAGACAGCGCTGGCTCTTCGGCTTTGAAACAGAGATGAGCACTGAACCCTAGAGTCAGATACAACTAGCTTTCGAGCAAGGGGAACCTATTCTTCTCCAAACTGGTCAGGAAATAATCTGCTCTCAAATTGGATTATGTCTGCCAGTTAGAAAGGACATTATGTTGGCAGACACTGACGAAATTACACAGAATTAAAACTTAGATGCCATGATTTGACATTTTGTGTCTGTGTGTGGGATGTGCAGACTAAACATGTCTGTATCGGAAACAAAACTTTGGTGGGGGTGGGGGTGGGGGAGATAAGCTAATAAGACATCTTAAAGTAATACCTATCTTAATAATTTGTTTTATGGGAGTTTTTCTTTAGGCAAGGACAGAGAAATGAATAAATGTCTCTGGAAAATGTTACTTTCACCTATTGGAAAGGCAATTTCCTACTGTACATTTAATCTTGTGAACATCTTGTTAAACTATTCTTACTGTAATGAAATTTCCTCTGCTTTCTCTATGCAAAAGAGGGTTTGATTCACATTCTGGTATGATTATATCATTGAATAAAATCGTACTGGTTATATCGTATGTGACTGGTCATTAAGGATTTCCATTCTCTTTTACTTCTTTCCTGTTGTAGAACAGCAAATACTACCAATCAATATTCACAAGCTTCTTTTAAGAAAAAAGAATAATGGATATTAAATAATAAAGGAAAGTTTAGCTCTTTACAAAATAAGTGCTTGGTTTTGCAATGTGTTTTTAAGATTTATGTATTCTTTGCTATAGCTTTTGCCTCCCTCCAGCTATTTGGATAGTGTTACCGAACAACATACTGCACAGATTAGCCAGTATCCCAAAAGGCTTCTCTCCAGCAGAAACTTTTATTAGTGCAATAAAGTGGGATTGCTCCAGTTGTGCATGCATTCCCATTACACAGGCAGTGATCTCCATCATGGAAACAAATCCTCATCAACATTCTCCTCCACCACCTTCATCACCATTAGTCCTCACAAAAGTACTTTTGACCATATTCTGGAAACATGATGACGTGTTAATTGTTGTCACTTATATGGGGCTCTTGCACATATTTCTGAACCATTATTTAGTGGCTAGATCACTAGTAGGCAGACTCTTTCTATACAAGGCCCAAATCTGCAGTTTACCAGGTAGTGTGGCAGCCTGGAATGGTGCATATCACTCACATGTGATTCTGTAATCTGCCATGGGCTGGCATGTTACCTGGCTTCAGACATTCAAAAATAATTAATTGGGGAAAGTGAAGATGGAGTGAGTTGTAACCCTGTCCTGCCCACCAGTCACTGTTTACTGTATTTCCCTGAAAATAAGACCAGGTCTTCTATTATTTTTTGTTCCAAAAGATGCATTAGGGCTTATTTTTAGGGGTTCTTTTATTTTTAAATCAAGTGTTAAACGAAGATTTATGAGACAGGAGTGGCAACAAAAATGATGACAGTTAAGAATGATGGTCACACAAAAGTGACAAAAAATTGCAGGCACCAAAATTCAGAAACATTTCTTTATTTCACACAAGTGCATTAAGTACATTGTTACAACACACGGCATATTGAATTATGAAGATTAATATTAGACACAACCATGTCTGTTTGTTATTAAGAGTAATTCCCGATCTTTAATTCAATTGGGAACTGACACACATGTTGTTGTTGTTTGGAAATTAAGATGCACCCTCAGATGGAAAACCATCTGCACCTCCAAGTTATGTGCCTGGCTGTGTGATGAATGGCAAGGAGAGGGGGAAACCACTTTGCAATTGCCCTTAGGTGCCTGGTTTTCCTCAAAAGGATTTTGGCTGAAAAGAGAAGAGGGTAGAAATTCATAGTCTTCATATTAATGCAGAAC
Source organism: Bradypodion pumilum (assembly GCA_035047305.1). Taxonomy (NCBI): domain Eukaryota; kingdom Metazoa; phylum Chordata; class Lepidosauria; order Squamata; family Chamaeleonidae; genus Bradypodion; species Bradypodion pumilum. The sequence goes on from JAWDJD010000001.1 coordinate 100,962,147, forward strand.
CTCTTGCTTATCAATTTATCTTTACCTATAAAAAGGGGGTTGAGCCGTGCGTGTCTCGCATATGTGGCCACACCTGGCCCAACCATCCTGTACCGAGCTGGCCACACTTACCTTATGTCCCTGCGAGCATCGCCGCAAGGGTCCGGACGCCGAGAGTGGGGCAACCGCGCCATGAACACGAACAAAAAAGACCTATGCTTCCCAGCATCCTCCACGCCATGCCACCCCTCAGCCAATCAGGCTGAAGGACACGAGCACGGAGGAGGCGGGGCAAGCAGCGTGCACGTAAAAAAACCAGCCAACGCGGACCTTGTCTGACAGAGGAAGGGAGCCCCCTTCCCCTCCAGGCGAGGGCCATATGCGTGTGTGCATGTGTGTTGTTGTGTTGTGTGTGGTTGTGTTGTGCGTGCATTGTGTGTGTGTATTGTGTTGTGGGTGTGTGTGATTGTGTTGTGTGTGTTGTGTGTGTGTTGTGTGGGGTTGTGTGTGTGTGGGGTTGTGTTGTGTGTGTGGTGTGGTTGTGTTGTGTGTGCATTGTGTGTGTGTAGTGTGTTGTGTGTGATTGTGTTGTGTGTGGTTGTGTGTGTGGTGTTGTGTTGTGTGTGTGGTTGTGGTTGTTTATTGTGTGTGTGTGTGTGTTTGTGTTGTGTGTGTATATACCCCCAAAAACCATCCCAACCACCAACACACACACACAAACAAAACTGCCTGGCAAGGCTGGGCAAAAAATACTAGTTCCTTATATATGTCAGCCTCTTTCCAACAGGAACTGGTGTATTGTCACATCATCAGACATTAAGTGTCTGATGAAGTGGACTTGCTCTATGAAAGCTCACATTAAAAATATAGCAGTTAGTCTTTAAAGTGCTGCAGTGTTTTTGTTTTTGCTTCCTGATATAGAATTCTGGACATTGCTCCAGGCTCTTTTATTCTAACTGTTCCTTTCTCTCTCTTTCTCTTCTGCCTGTGGAGAACTCCTTTGAAGTTAAATATCTGCTCTCAGAACCATTATGTCTGACAATAAAGGGCTTTCAGCAATGGAAGCAGAAGGCAGATGTTTTCTAATGAACAACACACGCAGTTGCCAAGTGTATGTGAACAATGTAAATAAATTAAATAAAGGTTTTTTGAAAAGATTGCTCACACATTTTGTGGAAGGGTAACAAGTAGTACGGTCATCAAAAGCAAACAATAATCTAGCTGAGCATGGATGTAACAGCTGTTGGAGCAAATGTTCCCATTGCTTAAGTGACTCCACTCATCCATAATAAGACTTCTTTTTAAAAATAATAATACTACACTAACATGTTAAATAGGAACAAAAAAGAGCATCTTTGAAATGAACTGTCATAAACATAGAGATGATTTTGCATAACTGTGTTATTGTCCTTATTTTTTCTTGTTCACCATGAAGGGGCTTGTTGACATGAGACATTGGCCAGGCAAGGAATTTCATTTTCCTTGGCAATCTGAGCTCAGTTTGTGTACATCATGGTGAGGGATATTTTGCCCTCCAGATGTTTGGGGTTACATCTCCCATCAGCCCCACCTACTAGAGCCAATGAGAAAATATTGTAGGATATATATAGTCAGTAACATCTGGACTATAAACATCCAAAGATTCCTCAACTGTGGTAGTGATGTTAACTACAGTATCACAATCTGCTCTTAATATCTATACACTTAACATTACACTTTGACTTTGGAAAGTCGTTTATTATAGTCCTTGAAATAATGTGGACCTTTGGATTCTTGGGAAATAGAAAATGGTGGCCAATAGCCCATGCAACATAAACGCCTTTAGTCTTTCATCATGGGGTATCGATTCCTCACCCTCCACCATCTCTCTTGCCCTTCTTTGCACAAAATTCAGCTTCCTAATATCTTTCTTAAATGGTGGTGCACAGAACTATTGACTACATCATCATATTAGCACTCACTTTAGACAGACAGAACGAGCTAGCGAGCGAACAAATGAATGAAAGCTGAACAAAATGGTGCTTGCTAATAATAGCTGCACATGTACAAAGGTTCTTGTCCCAAATGCACATCTATTTTCTGAACAATTCAAAAGTATCTCTCTCTTTTTTAACTGCAAAACCTTCAGATAATGAAACATCTGTATATAGTTATGGCAGGAACAGTTTCAAACCAACTTTATTGATTCATTTATTTTTGCATCCATTGCCATTTGTACAGGGGTTGGAATGGGGGCTGATTTCCTTTTGACTTACATTCCTGGTAGCAATTTAGGTTTGACTGTCTTCTGAATTCAGCTGAGGAATAAGATTTTTTTTTTAATTAACTGTTTGAAATATAGTTTGGGGGTCAACCTGGCTTGTACCTATACTGAATATTATAGTTCAGTGCCTCTGAAGGACCATAGATTGAAGAAAACTTTCCCAAATGTTTGGAAACTGTTACTCAGTTATGTTCTCTAAACTGGGGACAACACAAAGGGGAGCTCATAAGCTTGGCTCCAGACTATCTGAAGGGCTGTATCTTCCCATATGAACATTTGTTGTTGTTCAGTCACATAGTCGAATCCAATCCGTTGCAACCCCATGAACCAGAGCTCGCCAGCATGCCAGGCACATATGAACATGCTCACTCTTAAAATCTTCAAAAGAAGCTCTTCTCTCAGTTCCATTGCCATCTTTACCTATAAAGAGACCTGTTAACCATTGGTGTCTGGCATGCATGCCCGCACCTGTCCCTACTATCCCATACTGAGCCACCTACACTTGCCTTTAGATCGTCCGAGCATTGCTGTAAGGATCCGCCAACCACGAGTGGGGCAACCACCCGACGAACGCGGCCAGAAAAAAACTACAATGCCCAGCATCCTCCATGCCATGCCACCCCTCAGCCATTTCAGGATCCATTTCTTCAGGCAGGATTTTAATAATTATAACTATGTCCCAGGATATTTTTTTTAAAAAAATCATGTCAGAAGCACACAAAAGTGGTTTCTGGGTTGAAAGGGCTTTTGCTGGAGAAACTCCACTCAGGGGGTGCCCGATGAGGCTCCTTTCATAATTTCTTGCTTTTGAACTGCTAGATTGGTAGGAGCTGGGACAGAGACAGGTGCTCAAAGCATCATGTGGTACTTGGGTCTTTTAGTGTTCAAGGAATGAAGATGAGATGAATGAAGTAGTGAAATTCAGCTCTTTATTAGTGGGGTTTGAACACAGTTTGGATGGGGCAAAACTCGGACTTATATACACTGTAAACAGTAACAGTAACAATAATAAAACAAGCCCATTGGCTGACAGAATGTGCACATTTTCGACCCACTTATTTGCATAATAATAGATACATGAGACAAGATACATTCCGCTCCTGTCAGATTCTAATTTGCGTGCCATATCGAAATCTCGCGAGACTATGCTGTCTGACGAGATTTCCTAGCTGTCAAACAGGGACACTGTTTTGACAGCTAGGAAAGTGCGAGAACATGGCGGTTTGAATCGCCTTGACAGTTAAGCACAGTTAACATACATAACACAGTTAAGCACAGTTAACATACATAACAGGTCTTGAACTGCCAACTTGCCGACCTTCCAGCTAACAAGGTGAGCTTCTTAACCAATGAGCCACCACAGTCCCTGGATGCTGTCTTTTAGCTAAGCTGTTGTCTGTTTTAAATAGTTTAAAAAGTTTTAATCATGTTTTTAATCATTTAATGTATTTTAACTATTCTTCTTCTTTAAATGCTGTATCCAATTCCAAATATTGGCTATCATCATGGTGATCAGCCATGAAGATTGTCCTGGGCGCAATATAATGCATTGGCTTTCTATTTGCCTTCTGCGTGACAGTGTGACACCAATACCACTGATCTAGTTTCATGAGTCACTTTCTGTTCCTGAGCCCTTTTGGCACACAATGTCCTCATCAGCCCAGGCCAGTATTGATAAAGCTGCTGTCCTCCAACAACATGGATTCAAGTGGGATTTAATCCACTTGGGGGCCATCACCCTTCCCTATGAACTTTGCCACCCAAAGCCGTTAGTCCTCAGAGTTGTCAGGTTAGTTAACTGCTGCTTGACAATCAGCGTTGGGTTGCTGGCAGTATGGTCTACTCTATTACCATACCAGGATAATCTGGCCACACTGTCATTTACTGTACTATTATTGTAGTTTAATTGGGTTTTTAATCAGTAATTTATTCTTTTAATTTGAACACTTTAATATTATGAGCTACCTTGAGTAGCACTGGGAGAAAGGTGGCCTGTAAATGCAATAATCAATCAAACAAACAAACAAACAAACAAAATAACAAACAAACAAACAAATGTACTTCTGGTATCTCCACCCGAAAGATCTTAGCTTGCAAGACTTCAAAAGATCTACCCTAATCCGTGACACACTAGTCAAAATTTGAAGGAGCAGGTTAGAGTCTGTTTCCGGCAGAAACTCTTAAATTTGCTGGGGGTGGTGGTGGTTGCTCATGCTTTCCTTCAAAATGTTCACAGTAACCTATGCAATTTTTGTATTAACCCAAGGAACAGTTTGCAGTCTGAATTTGCCCGTCACTAATCCTGGAAAATCACAGGACTTCATAATTGCACGGCTTGATTTAAATGGAATATTAAGATTTTTGCTTCAGAAGAAATGTGTGTTAATTAATAATTAGGTTTCCTTCATTTAACTGTTATTCTCCTGAAGGTGCTGCTGTTTATACTAATAATTTTATTTGTTTGTTTAATTCTACTACTCAGCAGCCTTGAACATTATGATGGCTGGATAGGCAGATTCCCAATACAGTAGTTCAATATCCCTGGTGCTGACATTGCTACAGAGGTGAGGCAAGCCAGTTTTAATGAGATATTGGGCATGAGGAATGCTGCATAGCTTTTTTTCTTGCACACCCAGCATTGTATTAAATAGGGCAGGAGTTCTCAACCTTTTAAAGCCAGGGGCTGGGTCACGCTCCCTCAGATAGTTTCAGGGGCCAGATGGTAATTTTGCTCTTCTTTCACCACATGGCACTTCCAGGTGTGGTGAAGGCAGTGGAGGGCCATGTGAAATTGCGCCGTGGACCATGATTTTCAAAAAAAGTCAGGTTGTGTCTTTGAATAGACCTTTGATAAAGCGGGAATGTCCAAAATAAAATTAAAGCAACAAAACATGGCATTTTGGGATATCTGATCTCTCTCTCTCTCTCTCTCTCTCTCTCTCTCTCTCACACACACACACACACACACACACACTTCCACAATGCCTCTCTCCCAAGATATTTTTTGTTAAACATCTTTCCTATGTAGAGTTCCTATTTATTGATTTTTTAAAAAACAGCTTAACTAGCTACCCTGTGGGTTAGAGCCCTTGTGCATGTAAGGAGCCCCTGTGGCACAGTGGTTGACCTGTGGCACTGTGGCCCAAAACTGCTCACATTGTGAGTTTGAGCCTGAAGGGCTCAAGGTTGACTCATCCCTCTATCCTCCCAAGGTTGGTAAAATGAGTAACTTGCATGTTGGGGGCAAAAATGCTAATTGCCTTGTGCATCACCCAGAGAGTGCTCTAAACACTATGGGGTGGAATATAAGTGTAACTGATATTGCCAATTGCTACAGACACTTCAAACAGAACTGCAATTAGAAGGATTTCACACTAGGACAGACGAAAGGAATTGCAGAATGAACTCACCAAAAGGTGCCTTCATTTTGGCAGTTTCACATCTGGCCTAGACACAGAAGAAGAAGAACTGGTACACTGGTATGAGTTCACAGCAAGAAAATGAGAGCTTAAATGCACCCTAAATATTAATGATGATATATTTTAATGTGTATTTTGGTAGGTAGCCTACTGGAGGAGAATTGATTTTTTTAATGAGTTGAGGTCACTAGATGAATGATTGAGCTGGTCTGTTGCGAATAGTTGTTGAATGGTGGGGGTACTTTTTTGCTTTACATCATCACATTGAACAAACTAATGCTACAAACAAACTTCTAAACTCAACCTTACGGCTCATCCAGAAAGAGCATTTCTTCTTAGACACATATTTCATTGGTTCTCAAAATTCCCTGTTTTCCCCCCAGCCATCCAAATGACATTGCCACTTCTACCAATATGAGCCAGGAAGTAATAGGGCTGTGCTTGGATACCCAAACATTGCCACTCCAACTGATCTTCATTCTCACTAACTGACATGCCAAGATGTGATCCGACACTACAGAAACAGCAGCACCATACCTGTCAAGCGCGGCTCCGTAAAATACGGGATCTGCGCAGAACCCTTCTGCGCAGAAACTACTTCCCCCGCTGGTCAAATTATGGGATGGTGGTGGGAAAGTGGAGGAAGTGGTGTGGAAATACGGAAAATCCCGGCTAGTCCAGGATACTTGACAGGTATGAGCAGCACGGCTATGGTGACTTCCCACAACTCTTAATGTTATCTGTTTCTTCCACAGTTTGCCATGGCTTTTCTAGTTTTATATTTTAAAGTCAGCCAATGCCAGGTAAGCTAGAATGATAGCTGTATTGCTCTAAGACTTAAGTCAATCACTTTCTAGTGATTCTTTTTTTGGTTTGAATAGTCAAACAATTCTGAGGTAGTCCAAAGGCCAGGTAGCAGATCTCATGGTGCCTACTTTCATTGTCTTTCTTAAAGCCATGCAGGTGCTGGTTTGTTTACCTGGGCTTCTGCCTCCCGACCTTCACTCTGGTTTCTATGTTATCTTATTGCTCATTTATAAATCATGGCAGCAGTGTTTGTTAAGTGCTTTGATGCCTTTGCTGTCTTAAAATGCCAGTCTCATAAACAATAAACAGTGAACCAATGGGCTTTTTAAAATTTAGGCACATGCACAGTGGGGGAATTTTGCCAGGCTCTCCCTTCTATCCCAAGGTCAGCTCAGATCAAGGCAATTCTTCTGCAAGAAGTCAAAATAGCACCCCACCCTTTCTCATAAAGAAGAGGAGCCAATCCATTATTGTGGCAACAGCTGTCCAGCAAACTCCAGAGACAATCCTCATTAGGGATGCATCTGTGAATGAAAATGCCTTCTTCCCAACACAAAAGCCCAGCTATGCAGAGTCACTCTGGAGAAGTCCAGCTGTTGCAAAGAATGCTAAAGATGTCAAGGGGATGGAAGTCTCCACAGGGATAGAAAGCTGCAGCATAGCACAGGGGAGGGAGCAGAATCAAAGGTGACCCTTTCAGCCACACCTGCTTTCTTCCCATTTGGTTCCCATCACTTGCTCACATTGCTCATGTGAGTAGGCCTGACAGGGCAAGTGAGAAGCCATGTTTTAATTGCACTAGGTCAGGTGGAAGGAACTGCAGAACGAACTTGTTAGGGTAAGTCTTCGCCTCACACCCTAACTGGTTGCAAGGCATATTGTGTGTGATGCCTTTAAGACTCTATACAGGTGTTGGGATTTTTCCTTGGTGTGTTCCAACCAGTGTATATAGGCCAAAGCAGAGTTACAAACCTTTAGCTTCAATGCTCAACTTGCTCTAACCAAGCTCCAATGCTTGACTTTCTCTGCCATCAGTCTGGGCAAAGAATCCTGTGAGTTCCAGGACCTACTACAAGGACTGAACCCTCTACACTGCCCCTGAAGATGGTATATGCCTTTTATGCCATCTGTGCTTGCTGAACAAGAAAGGACTAGTTGGGGTAAGCTCTCCATCAAGGAGAACAGGAGCTGTAAAGCTGCTTGGATTTGTATGGGATCACAGCTTGCATTTACCCTGCTGGAATGGACTACTACCATTGATCTGTATAGACTTGTGTGTGTGTGTGTGTGTGTGTGTGTATAACACAACTGAACTGACTCAGTGAGGGCAACTGAGAAACTAAAGCGACTGTATCTTCTTTGTGTTATAGTTATTTGCACTGTCTATACTTGCACCAATTTGCTTCCTGAGTAAACCTGCTTTTGAGTTTGTCACCTGCACCAAGACCTGTCTGCCTGTTTTCTCAGAAGAGAGAGGACCATCTTGCCAGGTGCGCACTCCTTGCTGGCTGCTGCATGCCACTCTTCTAACCACTCACATCAACAGAACTCACCAAACGATGCCTTCATTTTGGCAGTTTCACGTCTGGCCTAGACATGAAAGAAGATGGTAACCCACAAAGCAATGTCTAATTTGAGTAGTGCATCCCATGATTCCATTTAACTTCACAAAGGAGAACTGACTGAACCAGTGGTCTCATGGATAGATTTTTGAAATGCAAAGCTCATTATCTGTGAGTATAGTCATGTCTCCAGAATATCTTTGTGTTGCTACATCTCTGTGCAGCGGCTACACTGGCTTTTGGATTTCATCCAGCAATCCGTTTGCCAAGTGACAATTTCATTTACCGAATGACAGTTGAGGTACCCCTTCCTCCTCCTTTATGGAGAAAATCCACATGGAAATACCATCAAAGCCTTCATAAATCATGACTTATTTCTTCTCTGCACTGACAGTCTCCACCAGGGATCCCTTAGCATCGTCTGAGATAGAAGTGTGTGAACCAATATGACATTTATTCCCAAATCATGTAATCACCACACAAAAAATTTATACTGGAATTGTATCTGGAATATTTTCTGCAGTTTTCATACCAGTGATCAAATTAAGTTATGAAATCTAAGCTGTCCCATATACAGGTGAAACTCGAAAAATTAGAATATTGTGCAGATGTCCATTCATTTCACTTAAAAGGTGAAACAAATATATGTGATACTCACTACATGCAAAGCGAAATATGTCATGCCTTAATTCGTTATAATTGTGATAATCATGGTGTACAGTGTACTTGAGATTATGTGATGATTATGGAGTACATGAGATGGGGGGGTGGGTTTTTTTTTCATAAACTGTAAGCCATAAGCATCAATATTATAACAAAGTAAGTCTTGAACTATCTCGTTTTGCATGTGATGAGTCTATCTCATATATTTGTTTTACTTTTTAAGTTGCATTACTGAACTGAATGAACATTTGTACAATATTCTAATTTTCTGAGTTTCACCTGTATCCTTGGAATATTTTATCAGTGGACCAGAATTAGGCATGCACCTCAAGTTGCAATTCTTTGTAAAATTTGCAGCTGTTTTAAAAAAACCAAAACCCACAGATTCCCAGACCATGACATTTAGCTACACAGTGCATAAATGACTGTGATTACCTTAACCTAGAAAGCCTTCTGAAGTTTTGTGTCACATTAAACCTTTGAGAAAATGAAGCTTGTAAGGATAATATCTTGTATGTAATATAATCAGTCTCACCCTGTAGTCTGGCATTCCTGCTTCCAAATGTGATCAATAAATCAACATGGATTTTTGTGGCAAATTTTGTTGGTGTGTATGTGTGTGTTAAGGGAATGCTTCTGAGATACTGTGGCATAAATTGAAGTATTTTTCACTTTTCCCAGAAACAAAACTTGAACTGACATGATCTGACTTGACAGTAGAAATGGTGGGTGACCTGACCTATGGCACTGAGGTGGAATGGCCTAATGCTTTAATCCACTAAAGCTCCATGTCAGCTTAGTTCTCTTTTCACAAAAAAAGCTATGCAGAAAGCTCTTTTTCTCTCTTTTAATTTCATGTGACATCCTGAAAGCATTTCACCCTTTGCCAGCGCCCCCTCTCTCTGACGTGTCTGTGTGTTTATGTATGTAACATGCTTGCATGAAATTATAGAACTTCATGTGATATCTTTAGCGGGTACATAATGTACTCATTTTTAGATTGCATGTATGCAGAAATCTAACCATTCAAATCAATGGTAGCAAGTTAGAAAAAAGTAGTGCTCATATATCATTACTGTTTGTCAAGGTCCTGTTCTGGAAACTTGTGTAGCTTAGAGCAAAAACATCTCTGAACTGTACTGGTAATCCTTTCTCCCTCTGGCGTGCAGATCTTGAGATAAAAAGTAGAACATACACATGTTCAACTGCATTCATTATGATCGGTTTTGCAGAAATGTACCACAGCCAAATCTGATTGCTATATTTTCTTTATGATAGTGCAGGTTTGTGTAACCCTATGGAAAAATACTAGAAAATAAACCAGGGTATGTATGACCTGATAATACTGGAATAGGGAATAAAGTTTTGAACTGAATCTTGGAGGTCTAGGTTGTTAGAGATGCCACTGAGCCCTGAAGATGAGTAGGTGATCTTTGGCTAGTCCTGACCTATCTTGCAGGTTGGTTCTGAGACTAAAGTGAGGAGGAGGAGGAGGAAGATGTTCAAGCCTATCAAGATCTTTTTGAATTCTGTTTGTGTGTGGACTGTGGGTATGTGGATGAAAGATAGGTAGATTCACAAGGAAGCACAATCTGTGATACAGTATCATATCATCATTCCTGATCACATGGCTCATCTGTTAAGGAATCAAATCTAGCTTCCAGTGTCCTGGCTTTATTATATGAGAGCCAACTTAAGATAGGCGTAACTCTGGTCTTAAACCAACAGGGTTTCTGATCACCAAAAAGATATTGGGTTTGACCTAGAGTTTCTATTAATGGGATTCAACTCATGGGATAACCCATCCTGGGAGAGGGGCAGAGTTTTTGTTTTGTGCCAAATACTTCTTTTCTTTGCAGTTTTTGGGCACCCTGAAACTCTTCTTTGGCAAGCTTAATGTCAATCTGAGACCCAGAACTGGGGACTGTAGGGAGAAGAAGGAACTGGCTGAAATCACATTTGCCCTTCCTTCAGTGAAAGTCTCTGTGAAATCTCATTTCCTTCTATGAAGGCAAATAACCTTTATCATTGCACAGAAGCAAGCATGGACCCATTGGTGCGTGCAAATTCTCCTTATAGCTGGCTTGGTAAAAGGATAAAAATACAAATAAAATAGTCATTAAACATTTTCTCCCTCTGTTACACCTGAACATGGAGGCCAACCATTTCCTGGGAAAGCCTTGGAATAACAGGAGATGTGCTTCAAAATGATAGAGTTAAACTAGTTTATTTTCCTTCTCTAACAGATCCTGGGTACAGAAGGGGTGGCCCACGGCTCCCCCCCCGCAGACGGGTTTGCTGCGTTTTTCAGGAAGAGGGTTGAGTTGTCCACAGAAAGGGGGTGTCTTCTGTGGGGGAGAGGGTGGTAGTCCCAGAAGCATTAAGAGCAAGGGTGCTACGGCTTTTACATGTCAGCCACCCAGGGATTGTGCGCTCTAAGGCGCTGGCCCAAAGCTATTTCTGGTGGCCACAGCTAGACGCAGACATTGAACACATGGTGAACACCTGCGAAAGTTGCCAGAGCTCTCGACCTGAGGAGTCCCGCCTTCCACACAGAGAATGGGACACAGCTAGGGGGACGTGGTCCCGCCTCCACATAGACCGCAGGGCCTTTCAGGGGTTCCTTTTTCCTGCTGGTAATGGATGCATACTCCAAGTGGTTAGAGGTGATTCCAATGCGCAACACCTCATCAGCTGCAACCATAAAACAACTGCGCAGGCTGATAAGTACTTTCGGGATACCTGACGTCATTGTGAGTGACAATGCGAGTACCTTCACGTTGGCCGAGTTCCAGGTGTTCTTGGAGTCCAACGCCATTCAGCACATTACCTCAGCCCCCTTTCACCCTGCAACAAATGGCCAGGCGGAACGCCTGGTGCGCACAATGAAAGAGGGGCTGCGGTGCATGGACCAGGGGATCTGGACCGGCAGCTCTGCCAGTTTCTGTTGGCATACCAGGTGACGCCATTGGCATTGGGATTCTCCCCCGCGGAACTCCTCATGAAAAGGAAATTGCACTCATTGTTAACTAGGTTGGATCCCACCAGGGTGGAGGATAGGGGAAGAAACATTGAGCACAGCCCCACTAAAAATTTCCAGATAGGTGAACCTGTACATTGCAGAAACTACGCTACCACAGGGCCAGCCTGGGTGCCGGGTGTAGTCGTTAATCAAATGGGACCAGTGTCATACTGTGTCGAGACCAACACAGGTCTCCTCTGGAGAAGGCATGCTGACCAACTAAGGCATCGAGTGATTGGGGGGCCGGACAGAGGAGTCCAGCAGCAAAACTCAACGTTAGGGTCCTTCCCCACCCGCTTATCCCAAGGGGGAGAAAACGAAGGGCAACAGTCCCAAACAAGGGGGGGGGAAGCACAGGCTCATATCCGTATCCTTTAGATACACCAGTTCTACCCAGTCCTTTGAAAGAGAGGAATGAGTTTGCCCCTGTTGCCCCTGGATTAGATTTTGAGTTACCAAACCGGGGGGGGGGGGTTTGGAGTGTTCCCCCACCCGTCCAAGCGAAGAGCGGGGTTTTTCTTTAGCCCCTAGTGCCCCCGGTTTCCCCACATCCGCATCAGAAACCCTTCCTCCCCCTTCTCCTGCCCATACCAAAGCTGCAAGTCCGCAGCAAGTCACTAACGAGTCATCCTCTCCAATTGCAGGACAAGAGCCAGGAGGACACAGACGAGGGGGCACGGCCGAGTCAAGCATAACGGCCGCACGCCCAAAATGCACATGCGGAAAACCAGTTTGGTTGAGGGACTTTGTCCCATCTTAGGGGGGAGGGATGTTGTGTATTGAATGTAATTGTAACCACACGAATGAGTGGATGTAACAATCTCTAATTGTAACACTGTAACCTTCTGTATAAGGACGCGAGCTAGTGGCCATCGGGGGCAGTAGCGAGCGCCCAGCTCACATGGTACACATTCCTCAAATGCCTTCAGCTGCGCGGGAAAGATTCCCGCGCTCACCTCACCTGGACAAGAAAGGCGTGACCAAGGATGACGTCACTTGGACAGTAGCCAATGCCTGTCGAAGAGCCATATTCAATTGTATAGCCACCGCATAAAAGGAGCTGTTTGTCCGCCATTACCACATGTTCGTACTGTACTCCATGCAATAAAGATGTGCTAGGTTAGCTTACAGCCGTTTCCATTATCTTGATTCCCAAACACTAAATTTAGACCTTGAGAGTGCGCCCGCGTGGCTTATGTCTTTCCCGGGGCGGTACTCTAATGAATCCTTGTATGCATTGAGGAAAATAGCCCACCGAAGCATCCTGGGGGAGAGGATCTGTGGAGTGGGCTTGTCTGAGGTGAAAATACCCAATAGTGGCTTGTGGTCGGTTACAATGGTGAATGGACGACCATACAAAAAATCATGGAACTTCTTTGTGCCCGCCACAATAGCAAGGGCCTCCCTATCTGTTTGGGCGTAATTTCGTTCTGCCTTGGACAATGATCTCGAATAGAAGGCAACTGGGGCTTCTCGCCCACCCTCTAACACGTGGCAAAGGACCGCCCCCACCCCCACTGGTGAGGCGTCGCAGACCAAGACTACCGGCTTCTTTGGGTTGAAATGGGTTAGAATAGCCTCTGAGGAGAGGAGCTGCTTGAGTTCCCTGAAAGCCCGCTCCTGATTCTCCCCCCACCGCTCCTGATTCTCCCCCCACCGCCAAACCGCATCCTTCTTCAGCAGCCTATGCAGGGGCTCTGCAATCGACGCTTTCCTGGGCAGGAAGGAATGGTAAAAATTCAGCAGCCCCAGGAAGGACTGTAGCTCCGGTTTCGCGGTGGGGCGAGGGGCATTTTGAATGGCTGAGACTTTGGACTCAGCGGGTTTCACCCCCTCAGGGGTTATACGGAACCCCAGAAACTCAACCTCCCTGGCCAGAAACACACATTTGTCCCTTCGCAGCCTCAACCCCGCGGATTCGAAGACTGTAAGGACCTTATCTAGTCTCTGGGCCAGTTCTGATTCGCTCCCCCCAGATATCAATATGGCATCGAAAAATGGCAAGACCCCCGGTAACTTCTTTAACAAACGTTCCACAAGGGACTGGAATATTCCCGGCGCCGAGTTCACCCCAAACTGTAGGCGCATTACCTTGAATGCCCCCTTGTGAGTTACAATGGTTTGCGCAGCAGCTGTGGCTGGGGTTACTGGAAGCTGCTGGTACGCCTGCACCAGATCTAGTTTGGCGAAAAACTTTCTGCCATGTAAAGTAGCTAGCAGATGGCTAACTACCGGCACCGGATAGGCATTAGGGCGGATTGCCTTGTTAATTGTACACTTGTAGTCCGCGCAAATCCACACCTCCCCATTTGCTTTCAACACTGTAACAATAGGAGTCTCCCACTCTGCAGAGTCCACAGGCACTAAAATCCCCTGCTCCACCAGTTTGTCCAATTCCGCCTCAATTTTGTCCTTTAGGGCGAATGGGACCCGACGTGGCTTGAGTCTAATTGGGTGGACCTCCGGGTCTAGGTCGAAAGAAACTGGGGGCCCCTTGTACTTCCCGAGCCCCTTCTTGAATACCTCAGGGTGTGCATCGCACACTGCCTGGATCTCATTCCCCCCGATGGCATGGACGCCGCCTATGAAGATGTCCAGGGATTTGAACCATTGTGTTCCCAGGAGATTACACCCCCCCTCCCTTAGAACTACTAGAGGGAGTTTCCTTCTGAGTCCCTTATACTGTATCTCGAAGTCCCCGATCCCCAGCACTGGGATCCCATTTTCCTGCACGTCTCTTAAGTTTGCCCTCATCTCTTTGAGTTTGGGTCGCTCCTTGGGGGGAACGCGCAAAAACTCCTTATGGGAAATGAGAGAGTATACAGACCCCGAGTCTATTTCCATCTTAACAGGAACCCCTTGCAACAGTTACCTTGGCATAAAAACGTGGTTGCCCTAGAGGCACGCTGTGGACGGCCAAGTCGTCTTCCGCATGTACTCCTCGGTACACGTGGTCCCCCTCTGGGTCGCCGCCACCATCGTAGATTCTGCCGCCGCCATCCCGTCTCCTTGTGGAGCGCTTGCTCTCGTCCCGCCGTTGCTTGCAGACCCTGGCGATGTGGCCCTTCCGTCCACAGTTGTGGCACTCAGCCTTCCTGAATGGGCACTTGCTCCGCTCATGGGACGCCCCGCATCCATCGCAGCGCCGACCCCCTTTCCCTTTCTTCTCACTCAGCCCCTTTCTGACTTTCCAGACTCCCTCATCTTCACTGGAGCCTGGGGTGGCGGAGCCCTCTGAGGATGTGGGCGAGCGCGGGGCAGGGGCCACCCTCCAAGACGCCTGGACTGCGGATGCAGCTGCCTCTACTGGTGGAGGATTTGCCTTGAGAAGCTTGTACCTGGCCCTCGTGGACTCAGCAGCTAGGGCCTCTTGTAGTACCTCTTTAAAGGTGAGGTCGTGGCCTCGGGTCATGAGCTTCCTTTGGGTTTCCCCATCTCTCATCCCACAGAGCATCCTGTCCCTCAGGGCCACGTCTAGAATCTCCCGCCATTCGCATGGGGTTGCTGCCAAACGGAGGGCCGCTGCATACTCTGATACGGACTCACCCGGCTTTTGGTCCCTCCTCGTGAAGGCCGCCCTGGCAGAGAAGAAAGATACCTTGGGCTTGAAGTGGTTTCTCAGAGTCGCCAGTATTTCGGTTACCGAAACCTGTTCCACCTCTCGTGGTGCCACCAGGTCCATCAGCGCTTTCACTGTGTGGAAACCGAGCATCGTGCTGAGAAGACCTCTCTTCTTTCCTGCGTCGGTGATGCCGGCATACACTACCGTACTCTTGAAATGCATTTCGAACCAGTCCCATCGCTCAGGATGGGTAACGTCGAACACTGGTTGCTGTGAAGTTGTCTTGTCCCCGTGGGAATCCATTATCCCACCTTCGTCGCCAATTTAGTGTTTGGGAATCAAGACAATGGAAACGGCTGTAAGCTAGCCTAGCACATCTTTATTGCATGGAGTACAGTACGAACATGTGGTAATGGCGGACAAACAGCTCCTTTTATGCGGTGGCTATACAATTGAATATGGCTCTTCGACAGGCATTGGCTACTGTCCAAGTGACGTCATCCTTGGTCACGCCTTTCTTGTCCAGGTGAGGTGAGCGCGGGAATCTTTCCCGCGCAGCTGAAGGCATTTGAGGAATGTGTACCATGTGAGCTGGGCGCTCGCTACTGCCCCCGGTGGCCACTAGCTCGCGTCCTTATACAGAAGGTTACAGTGTTACAATTAGAGATTGTTACATCCACTCATTCGTGTGGTTACAATTACATTCAATACACAACAAACATGTGCATGACAAAATGTGTGTCTCTCATAGCAAGCTAATGTGGGGCTTTAGTAGCTCAACATCCATTTATATAAAAGGTTCCAGGCCTCAGTTGGAGATTTTATCTCTCAAATGGTAACTAGAGTCCCGTCAGAACATTTGGAATGCTAATTAATAAATCTCCTTTTCAGCTGTAATCCTAGAAGGGACACTTTCTTGGCCAGGTGGTAGACAAAATAATGCAAAGGGAGTAGCGACAGGAAGAAGAAAGAGGCTGCCTCCAGTCAATGGCTTTGCCAGCATTGATTTAATCCTACTGTATCCAGTTCAGCTGGCATGCCACCCAGAACATGGGAAAGTTATTCTGTGGTCTACAACCTTCTGAATCTGCCTGCCTACAGGACTAGCAGCTATGCTAAGAAATAATAGTAAAGTAATAAAAATAATAAAAGTAAAAACACCTGATGTCAAAGAAGTTGAGATGGGCAAGCAGGAAGAGCTATTTCCCCCCAAAAAGAGCTAGGACACTAGGTAGACATACAACTACAACAGGAACTTGCTTTCAGGCCAGCTGAACTGTTACAGTTTCAAACAAAAATATAACTCCACAGGAAATTTTAATTGGTTAAAGGAACTGAGAATTCTTTTAGTGATCACATCTTAACCTTACAGGTAAAGGCCACCCTTGCTTGAAAGCCAGTCATATCCGACTCTAGGGTTCACTGCTCATCTTTGTTTCATAGCCGAAGAGCCAGCACTGTCTGCTTCTGCAGACGTTTCTGTGGCCATGTGGCAGGCATGACTAGACACCAGAGCACATGGGATGCTGCTTGCCTTCCCACCGAAGTGGTCCCTATTTATCTACTTGCAATTTCTTGCTTTTGAACTGCTAGGTTGGCAGGAGCTGGGACAAAGACGGGAGCTCATTCTGTTGTGCATTACTCAGGAATCAAACTGCTGACCTGCCACCTTCCAGTCAGTATCTTAGCCACTTGAGCCACTGCAGTCTTAACCTTAGGTAACCAGAATTTTACAAAAGTAAATAGGTTTTTGACACACCGAATGGCATTAGCAAACCTCTTTGGTGTATGTTTGTAGTTGTTTCTGCCTGCTTCTGGAACCTGTTGTCTTACACTCTGCTACTTACACTAATATTTTCATATTTCCATCTCATTTCTATTTCTCTTCATTCTATCTTCTCCCACCTCACCCACCCCATTTATTCAGCCTTGAGAGAGTTTTCAACTATTTTTATCTGCTGCTTTTTAAAGGGTACTTGAGCCCTACCATAGGTGCCTGTAAGATGGTCAAGAGCCTATCAGTTCTTGCCTGCTTCATTTCCAGCCTTTTTCTGCATAAATCCTTAGTCCAAGTCAACTCTTGGCCAATGCATGGGTGCCAATCCCACACACAATTTTTTTTAAAAAATTGCATTGTTCTGCATCAATCTATACTTATCAGCACTCGTCCCCTTCCAAAAAAAAAAAGGTAACAGCTTTGCAAACATTAATAATAATAAGTTACCAGATAAATGATCTGCTGTAGATGGGTCCTGCTTTCCTCCGTTTTGCCTGCCATAATCACCAACAGCAAAAATAAGCAGCTCCAGTGGCCAGCTGGGGTTCTGGTGGCTGCCCGTCAGAAACTGCAGTGTTGCAGCTAGGGAAAATTATATTTCTTTCTTTCTTTGCTGAAAAATCCTATGTGTAGGCGGATCCATGGAGCTGAAAACAATACCATTCAAGGGACAAATATATTTGTCCTCAAAAGCACATTCAACAATAATGTGATCCATTTTTTTGGAAAAATTGACCCCCTCCCCACCATGTAATACGACTGTAATTTTAGCTTTGACCCCTATCCCCTTTAAAATTATGTAATCCAGAGCTTTTGTATCATAACTCTAATTTTTAGAGCTTTTCACTATTGGTGCCTAATGTACAACAGCTCCAAAATGGATTACGTAATTTTTGACCTGACCCCCACATATTTTTTCTGTAATTCAGATGGCAGACCCCCTCCCCCTTCAAGGATCACATAATTGTTGAATGGCCTCATACTTCCAGTTCTCTTCTGCCTATAGCAAAATGAATATTAAATGTTCTTAATTTGTGTACAAAATGGTGTTGGATGTAAACAGCAGACTAATAAAATGGTGACACATACAGACACATGAGAGGAAGCAGAACTTGGAAGCAACACTTCATACATGACAAGTTGATATTTTGGAATGAAGGTGTGATAGAATTACGTTTCAAAGTAACATGATGAATGAAAACACAATTATACATATATAGTGTATATCAGAGAGTAAACAAAACAAAAAGAAAAAAAAACACATTGTGGCACCTTAGAGACTAACTGCTATATTTTAATGTTAGTTTTCATGGACCAAGTCCACTTCTTCAGAAATAAGAGTGAGACTTCATGGCATCAATTTATACACATCAGGTACAGAGGCACACATGTAGTGTAGTGAATGTTTCCCACTCATCTTTAACATTGCTTTTTAAGGGTGCTTTAGTATGCTTATTATGGGGAAGAAGAATGGAAAGCCAAGTGAGGGGGAAAGGCATCTTAGAGGATAGCATTCCTAATACATTGGAGAACAGTGAAAGGAATTCTGGCATAGGCTGTAGTATTAGAACATTTGAGGACCAGCCGTTGGGAACCAGAGTGCTAGACTGTAATTTCCAAGATCCCAGGCCAGCAAAATGAGTATCAATGACTGCTGTTTAATTATAATGATTGCCCTTGTAATACCTGAACTTGCTGTTCTGTTCATCCCTAGCCGGTAAAATACTGTTACTGGAAAAGGTAAAAAGCTCCTCTGTTGGTGTGTAGCAGAGCGACCAGAGGGTGTGCAGCTGAAGGTGCGAGCGCTTTGATCAACGCAGTAACCAAGGCTTATTGTTTGTGCAAAAGAGGTTTACTTATGGTGAAAACCAGAAGGGTTCAAATATTTACATCACCAAAGATAACAGCAACACAAATAAGATAACTTCTCTTTTGGTGCCACCCAGTTCAGTTCACTGTGTTCAATAGTCTTGTACATACCTGTCAAGTTTTTGATTTGAAAATTAGGGAAATTTTGGCCACACCCCTCTGTGGGTGTGGCCAAATCTGTCAGCATGGCCAAATATAGCCATGTGACTTGCTGGGCTCTAGTCATGCCTGCCACATGGCCATGAAAATGTCTGCAAACACAGACAGCACTGGCTCTTTGGCTGTAAATGGAAATGAGCACTGCACCCTAGAGTTGGATACGACTGGCAGATTTTACTTTCTTAGGATCAAAGACCTGATGCTTGGGAAACAAGCTATGAGAAACCTGGGGAACATAGTGAAAAGTAGAGGCATCACCTTGCAAACAAAAAATTACATAGTCAAAGCAATGGTATTCCTGGTGGTAATGTATGTGTGTGAGAGCTGGACCATTAGGAAAGCTGAGCGCAGAAAAACAGATGCCTTTGAAATGTAGTGTTAGAAATAGGTCGATCCTAGAAGAAATCAACCCTGACTGCTCATTAAAGGTCAAATAGTAAAAATGACGCTAAAGTACTTTGGGCATCAGAGGATTCACTTGAGAAAGCCTTGATGCTGGGAGAGGTGGAGGACAAAAGAAGGAGGTGGCCAAAAATAAGATGGCTAGATGGTATTGTAGATGCAATGGGCACAAAGCTGTGTGGGCCAAAGAACCCTTTCCCCATTTTCTTGGGGGACTTTTGTTTTGTTTTCTTTCTTGTTTGCTCAGTGGCTTAAGTGACTAAGATGCTGACGGGGAGGCAGAAGGTCAGCAGTTTGATTCCCGAGTACTGCAGGACAGAATGAGCTCCTGTCTTTGTCCCAGCTCCTGCCATCCTAGCAGTTCGAAAGCAAGAAATTGCAAGTAGATAAATAGGGACCACTTTGGTGGGAAGGTAACAGCGTTCCGTGTGCTCTGGTGTCTAGTCATGCTTGCCACATGACCATGGAAATGTCTGCAGACACAGACAATGCTGGCTCTTCGGCTTTGAAATAGAAATGAGCACTGAACCCTAGAGTCGGATACGATTGGTTTTTGAGCAAGGGCGACCCTTTATCTTTACCTAACTCAGATCCCCTTACACAACCATCTAAGCACACACACCCCCACCCCTCCCAAGTTAACTTTACAACAGAAACAGAACACACACACCTTCTCTCTCTCATATAGTGTAGGAATCTCTGACGGTGATGGTGAACCTTGGCACTCTAGAAACGACTGTCTTTCGAGCAAGGGAAACCTTTACCTTTATCATATAGTGATCAAGCACTCCCCCCTCCCAAGTTAACTCTACAACAGAAATGGAAGGCAGGGCAGAAACAGCTCAATAAAGCATGAGAGTGAGAGAGAAGTCTCTGCCCCCAGACCAAGAGTTGATTTGCCCCTGCATATATGAAATATCGCTCACCTCTGACTCCAGTGTCTCCCAGCATGGGGGCTCCGACCAGTGTCCATCTTGGCTATGTGGCAGGAGGAAAATGAAAGAGAAACCTACAGAACACACCCCCTCCCTTCTCTCTCTCTCTCCCCTTCCACAAGCGAAAAGCCTGCCACACAGCCACAGCGACCTCTGGTGGCCGGAAAAAAATACTGCAGCTTCGCCTGTGAGGGCTCCGGTCAGGATATTTGTTTTAAAAATAAGGGAAAATATGGGGAAATTAATAAAATGGGAGGGGGCCGGAAGAGGGCTAAAAATAAGGGGTTTCCCCAGGTAAAATGGGATGGTTGACAGGTATGGTCTTATATGTTTGTGTGGCAAACACAAGTAACTCAGTCTTTAAGTTACAAGTCATGTAGCTCAGTAAAGCAGCACTCCTTGACTGAGCAAATGTTTCTGCTTACAATTCAAGTTGCAAAGTCCCTTTGGTATGATGATGAAGTAATGAGTCAGCATACACAAGCAAAAAGAGTTCCAAAGTCTTTAGGCAAATAAAGCAGTCAGTCTTACTATTTTCTTTGGCAAGACGATCATCAGTGAGTCTGCAGATTCTTGGAAAGTTTGTTCCAGCATGGAACCTTCTTCTTCCGGAGTACAATGACCAGTAGAAGCCCTTAGCACATAGGCAGTATCTTGTGCATAGGTTTCAGAGAGCACAAGGGCAACATTTGGAGCATAGACCCCAGTGAGCACATAGGCTAAAGAGGTGCAAACTAAGACCTTGATTTATACACAAGTCCTGGAATTACACAGTCAGTCAGCAACACCAGTGCTGTTACAATCACAGAATTCTTAAAGCGAAACAGCAATATCACAGTGGTGTATAATATCCTATACAACTAGTTAGGCGATCACTTAGTACCCTAACATCACCAAATGCGTATCTGACCCAAGAGTAAAAGCACACCCTCTAGGAAAATTACAAAGCCTCTATATTTTGTCCCGCTTTGGGTGCATCATGAGAAGGCAAGACTCTCTAGAAAAGACAACAGAGCTGGGAAAATTGGAAGGCTGGGGAAAAGGCCAAATGTGAGATGGCTTGATTCCCAAAGGGAAGCCACAGACTATAACAGTGGTGGTGAACCTATGGCACGCATGCCAGGAGGCCACTCAGAGCTCGCTCTGTGGGCACATGCGCCGTCACCCCAGCACAGATTTCACCCCACCTCTCTGCCCAGCAGCCCAATGGGAGTCCTTCCTCCCTCCCCCAGCACTGAGTTTTCCCTGCCCCTCTGCCCAGCAGCCCAAAAGTTTCCTCTCCCCCCCCCAGCACAGAGTTTGCCCTGCCATGTTTGACATTTTGCAATAAATGAGTGAATTTTGGGTTGTAGTTTGGGCACTCTGTTTCTAAAAAGTTCACCATCATTGGAGTATAACCTACAGTGGTTGAGAAGTGTTGTTGAGGAAAGGACATTTTGGAGATCTGTAATTCATAGGGTTCCCATATTTTGGAGACAACTTGACATCACATAACAACATATATTGATATGTTTGGGGCTGAAAAAAGAAAACAAGAGACTTTCACACCTCCCTTTCCTCCTATTTAGCTTAGTAAAGCTTGTGTTTTGTGTTTAACTGTGTTCTTCCTTTATCTCTCTATACTTCCAAAAGCTCTTTGGAAACAGCTTTGCTGCTCTTCTTTGTCCTGGGGCAGTTTATATTTACCATGACATGTGATTGATTCAAATGACTTCCTTCTCTTTCAAAAAGTCAAATACAGTTGATCAAATATGGACTCAACAATGCCTTTGAAATCAATTTGGGTAATTTTTCAACAAGAGGAAATCATACAGAGTGTTTCCAAAGGGAAAAGCTTGATTAGTTTGTTGAAGCAAAACCCAACAGCTAACACATGTATTAAACTGCAAGCATTCAAACACTCCAGTGCCTTTGAAATGTATGACAAAAATTTGTCCCTGCCCAATGTTAATACAATGATATCTCATACAACGTCCAAACTTGGTTCCACAAGTTTGGACTTAATACGGACTTTGTATGAGGCATTCAAAATCCTAGCCGCGATGCTTCATACAACGTCCAAATCCTTGCCGTGATGCCTCGTACAACGTTGTTTCCATAGAGATACATTGTACTGTAACAGCACAGACTTTAGGGCAAAGTCAAGGAAACAGACAGGAAACTGACAGAACTTTAAGAAATCATTGTCTAAAGGCTAAATACATTACAAAAACATGTCAAACAACCCTGATTTTAGGGGACAAACCATACAACAAGTTTTAACTTTTGAAAACTTTATGAAGTGCAAGTTTAAAAGTTAACATGTCCCATCATGCAGCACAGTGTTAAACATCCAAACAGCAGCAAACACCAAACAATTGCCCACCCCACCAATAGTGCTCCTCCAAAAAAGACCAACATAAGAAAAAAATATGGAGCATGCAATCTGTTTTTAAAAACCACGGCAGCAAACATCAAACAACTGCCCACCCCACCAAAAAATTGCCCTCACACATCCATCTCCCCACCCCAAGCCAATTGGAAACAGAAAACCTCATTTACCTACCTTTCCACTGTGCCAAAGAATGGTCCAAGAACCTGAAGAATGCTGCAAAAATCCCAGGAATGCTTCCAAAAATTCTGATGAAAAAATTCAAAAGAATTGAAAATCGCGCTCAAAACCACTCCTAAACACGCTTCACCTCGTGCAAAGCCCACAAGAGCAATGCATGCATGCGTCCTGCCTTTTATACTGCCCAGGCACAATGCAACCTGGGAAAAACCCCAATGCCTCATATAACGTTGCAGCGACTTTGTATGAGGCAACTTTTTTCAAGGAATTAGGCGATGTTGTATGAATCCGATGTTGTATGAAGCGGACTTTGTATGAGGTATTACTGTAATGTCATAGTGCTTTGCATATTTTATGCATTGTGACTTCACTACTGTACTTACATCTCCCTGCAACTCTTTCTGAATACACCTACAACTCTGAATAATCCTCCATGCATATGAAGAAGTGCACTGTAATCCACAAAAGCATATGCTGTAATAAATTTGTTGGTCTTTATGATGCCACAGCATAATTAGTTTTTTTATGTACATACAGTACTTGTTTGTTAACAGAAGATCTCACGAATTCTATAAAATGTAGGAATTGTCATAAAGAAAAGATCGTTAATGATTTGACACAACATGACCTGCCCTGCCTGAAGCCTGCTTGCTCCTTCATGATCTTTCCATGAATACATTTGGAAATGTGAGTGTAAGTCATCCATTCCAGTGCCTTATAAAGGTGGCAAAGGAGTGACACTAGTTGGTAGCTTTTTGGGTCATCTGGGTTTTAATAAAGCAACAGCTCTAGCCTGTCACTACAATTAAGGAACCTTAATTTCATCTTTCTGTGGTGGTACACAGAAAGAGCCTCCTCGAAGATTGTGAATACATTTGGGTGTACCCTGGGCAGAAACCTTGCCAGGTAACCTTTCTAACACCAGATCAAACCAAAGGAATGAATTAATTATCTTCCATCCTGTATACCACACAGTAAATTAAAGCATCTTCTAAGAACCTTAAAGGGGAAGTAATAAGAGGCTGTAGCAGTCCTGTGTATGACGTTATCATACTAAAGCAGGCCATGTGGGTTGTGAAGCATTTATTTTAGTTTATATATGTGGATGAACTGATCTAATTTGTTCTTTCTGGACTAGGTTAATCCCAATACTGAACTCAGTGGGATATCTGCAGACTTGTGCTGAAGTGATTAATGGGAAATAATACCATATAGTAAAATTCTGCTTCCTTTTCTACATCACGCTATTGCCAGCATTAAAAAATGCTTTGAAAATTGATATTCATCTTGAAGTCAAGTAACAGTCACTCTTCAGCCCCTTACCTTGTCTCACTCAAAGCTTAAGTAGTTTACCCTGCTTCACATAAAAGGCAGCAGGCAAGAAAAGTGCAGCAGGCTGGCCAATGGAAAACAGCATAATAATTAAATACCATCTGTTAGAATTGCCGTCAGCAAAACTGCTGGTGAAGCTTTTATTTGTTTAATGCTTTAGTACAGTATCACACCCACTGAAACCCAGCTGGCAAGGAAAAAAACCAAACATGTTCTTCTATATTAAGAGCTGTTGACTAGTGTTCTATGATGGTTTAATTCTAAAAGCCACATAACCTTTGGTCAACTGAGTTAACATTTGTTACATCGTATTTGGAATACATTAACCTTAATAGCTAAACTAGACCCTATGTTATGCATGCAACCCACTTTTTCTCTAATTAAACTTCAGCTAAGTTTAGGGAGGGCGGACTAGGGTGGGGATTCTTAGGCATGTGGAGTGGGAGGATCAAGGCATAACCCAAGTGAATTATGCATAAAATTTCCTTCTTATCTTAGGTTTTTGTCATTGTGATGAGTGCAGCTTCAGTTAGTGTTAATAGGAACTTTTGACAATTAATGATGATGATGAGGAGGACGGGATGATGATGATGATGATGTAGTCTCATTGGTTTTAATAGGACTACCTCACATGGGAATAAGACTGAATTTATCCTTATGGTTTTATTAATGGTGTTACTACTGGGTGCCACACATCTCTTCAAAGGTACTGTATAACAGTAAACTAATTCAAATAGGAGAGTTGGAAGACAAAATAAATATTAAAACCTCTAATAAATTGTCAGGTAGATGGTAAAAAATATAATACAGCAGGTCATTCCATCTTAGATGTAAAAAGCAGCAGAAAAAACTCAGGCAAATGATGGTTGAAAGTGAGTACTAAATTTTTGAGACTAACACATATTAATTCAGAAAGAGACTGAACTAGGCTGAACAACTGAACCAGACTGAACTACACACCTCCCACATATAGAGTTCAGCATATATAGCAGGAGTTCTCAACTTTTTTAAGACGAGGGCCGGGTCATGCTCCCTCAGACAGCTTTGGGGGTTGGATGGCCAATTTGCCTTTCCTCCACCACATGGCACTTCCTGGCATGTTGGAGGCAGGGGGGGGGGGGGCACATGAAATGGTGCCGCAGGTTGAGAATCCCTGATATATAGAGTGGAAAGCAGTTACTTTTGCAGGAAAGAAACATTTAGGCTGCTGATTGACAGGCAATTATTTGTTTGTTAAATGCTGGCCTTTCCCATCTTGTTGTTAGTGTGCAAAACAAACTCAAAGTATTATGGAATTGCTTGCTGTAAGCTCAACAATTTAGAGAGACCCTGCATCTGATGCTTTAGGGATGTAGAGTTCCTGTGTCTGTTATGCATAAATGTATTAAAGTAAGGAGCATCTTGGGGGGGTTGTTGTTGTGTTTATAATTCAGGACTGACAAGTGTAAATGCAGGGATTCAAACCCAGATTTTAAAGAGGTATGCACTGAAAGCCATGGATCTGGACTAAAGAATCTGTCAATTTTGGTTTATCCCACATTCAATTTTTCCTTTAAAAAAAATTCAAGTTCTCTTCATAACAAATTTGAAGAAATTTGCACATTTTGGAAAATTCCTATTAACAATAAACAGAATAACCCCCACACACACTATCTGTAGTAGTGGCATTCCAGTTACCTCCAGTGGCATAATATATAGATATAATTTCTATATTCCCCTTTCCCTTGTCCCAGAAAGAAGGCTGCTGAAGCCTGGACATAAACTTTGATCTTTGCCCTTTTGTGGCCATTGCATTCTTAATCTCCAAAGGAAAATATCCTGAAGGAAGCACTAAATATTAAAACAACGGTGCCTGCCATTAGTCAGAAAGAGAGAATGAAAATGTATTCTTTGGCAGGTAGTATCATAATACATGCTAGTGGTGGATTACATCTCCAACAGCCAAAGACTTCAACCCTGTTGTATCCTTATGGCCTCTGGCATAAACAAAATACATTGGAGGTTGTTGTTCTAATTTCTGCTATTGGCTCTCCCATTATGATGCCATATTTATGGTTCTTTCTAATGTGCTGTTGACTGAAGAAGAGGCCACCACATAAGTTATTTCTGCATGAAGGGATAACAAAGCACTTGGCACACACTTGATTCTTGCAGAGGTTCCTAATTCTTGCCAAGTCTGGTGTACTCTTTGACAATTGCTAAATCTCTTTCAACTGTATTATCAATCCTGAAGGAGTTCCTCAAAACTGGGAAGGAAACAGAACCATCTTATTTAAGACACAGGGGAATCACAGGTTCTTATGGAGTTTCTTTGTGTGTTTTATGAGACAGGCGGCTGCCAGAGTTCTGTTAAGAAAATTACGACTTTAGAAGGAATCACTAAATCTATTTCCAAAAGATCAGGAAAATGTTGAGAAAGATTGCATCAGATAATTGCTTTACCCTTTTGATGTATTTTACAGGTTCTCATTAAAAATATGCTTTTCCTGCCTTGTACTGACCTTTAACAAAAATCCCCTTTTACAAAAAACCAGACAGTTGTGTAAAAGTACCAGTGCGTGCAAACAGAAAACAATGGTCACTAAATACTTTTATATATTCCCTCTTCCAGAACTGTTGTGGAATAGTCAGAGCCAGCTAGAGAAAGAACAAATAAATCTTATTTTAAAGTTGGGGGAAGAAGTTAAGGAAGGCAGAATAATCATGTAATTAATACAAAATGAAAATAATTTGCAGTTGCAATAAACATCAAACATGAAATGATTCATGAACAGAAAGACATAATTGCAGTGTACAGCAATTAATTAAACTATAAGCTTATTGTAACACTTCATACTCATCTTATTCTGCATTCATAACTTTTGGGGGCGGGATATTTCACACATATCACTTTGCTTGTAAATAAAGAACAATCTGAGGCTCTGAGTTTCCTTGTCCTGTTATTTGTCTTATAAATATATAGTAAGGGGACAAGTAGCCACATATAGAGGCAATATTAATTTGAGGTTGCCATTTTATACTGTTATTTATTGACTTGGGAGTAAGTCTAGAATTGAATTGAATGGGACTTTTTGTGGAGAAAATTATTGGTGACCCATGCTCTGATTGTATGGGGAAGATGGACCTGCCCTTCTATGTAACAACACTGTGAAGGGAACTCATGGCTTACTGTGGCTTGTCCTGTGACACCCCTGACCACTGTTTTGATGACCACTGGTATTGTATTTTACTTAGCATTCCTGCATCCAAAACTTGGTTTTATGATGTCTACAATCGGCACACCGAAAGTGCAAAGTGAAACAGCAGAGGAGACAGCTGAGGTCGGAGGAAGGAGAAACAATATTGTAGTGAATGGAGGGACAGAAAAGACATAATTAAGATACAAGAACTGTGATAGTGAACCTTAGCATTCCAGGTATTCTTGGACTTCAATTCTCAGGAGGCCAAGTCAAAACATCTGCTGATCAGGGATTCTGGGAATTGAAGTTCAAGAACAGCTGGAGTGCCAAGGTTCGCCATCACAGTACTTTTGGTGTACTGGAACCAAGACAATAGAAGCAGCCGAAGTCTGGATTAACACATCTTTATTGGCACACCGGTAGACTGAACATGTGGTAATGGCGGAGGTACTGCTCCTTTTATATCGCAACAATACATTTGAACATGGGTACATGGTAGCGTATTGGCTGCTACCTGCATGATGTCATTCTGAGTCATATCCTTCTTCTCCAGATGTTCCTTGCACGGGAAGGTTCCCGCGGCTGACGGTAATTGGGGAATTTGTACCATGTGAGCTGAACGCTCACAGATGCCCTCTATGGGTAGCTAGCTCGCGTTCCATTAACAGCTGAGATACATTGTGATCATTGTTAGGTTACATTCGGTCATTGCAGTGGCTACATTCATTCTTAAAGCGATACAGTTTCATACACAACAGTACTAGAGGATGAATGTTGTGTTCTGATGGTTTTATCGTACACATGGATTACAATGTATCTGAGCCAATGTAACCTTGCCTATAGCAACAATGTAACCTTCAGCTGTATCATATAAACCCTGTAATAGGACGCGAGCTAATGACCACCAGCTGGCAGCAGCGAGCGTCCAAGCTCTCTTGGTCCGAACTCATCAAAGGCAACAGCGCGGGAAGTTTTCCCGCCACCACCTACACCTGGACAAGAAGGGCGTGACCCGCAATGACGTCACGCAGACAGTGGCCAATGGGCTACCATGGCACCACGTTCAAATGTATTACTGCTGTATATAAAGAGCTATCGATCCGCCATTACCTCATGTTCCCTCTGTCCACGATGCAATAAACCTGAGTTAACCCAGCCCGAGGCTGTGTCCTGTGTCTTGGTTTGCATACACCAAATTGGCGACGAAGGTGGGATGATGGATCCCCACGGAACAGCCAGGGCACAGAGCGGGTTCAACATCACCAAACCGCAAGACTGGGAGCTGCTTGAGATGGACTTCCAGGCGGCACTGGTGGAACTCAGAGTCAAAGGAGACGACGAGGAGAGGAAGAGGGCCATCCTCACCAGAATGCTCGGGATGGAAACCAAGCGGACGCTGGTGGGCATCATCGCTCCGAAGAAGGTGAGCGAATTTAAGGCGGATGACATCATGAAGCTGCTGCGAGAGCGCTTCTGCCCCTCGAGGGCAATGTTTCCCGCTCGGAGCGCGTTTTGGAGGCGAGTCCAAGCGCCGGATGAGTCGGTTGAGGCATTCGTGGCCGCCATGAGGATAGCCGCCGCCCCCTGTAAATGGGGCGACATCCTAGAGATGGCCCTCAGGGACGGCGTGTTGTGTGGCCTGAAAGACAAGGAGGTACAGCGCAGCTTGATGAACAAGGAGCCGCCACCCACGCTGGCAGAGGTCGTAGAGGCCGCGGAAGCCGCAGAGTCCACGAATGCTGGAGTGGACGAGATGCACCAGTGGCGTGAGTGGCGTCCTAGAGCCGGCAAGGCGGAAAATTCGGTGCACGGGAAGTCCGGACAGTCGGTGCACGCAACTCGACGGGCCTCAAAGTCGTCTACGGAAGGCAGCGATGGCGAGGAGGTCCAGAAGGTCCGAAAGGGTGGTCGACGCTGCGAGGGTTGCGGAGCGGCCCATGAGCGCGCGAGATGCCCGTTCAGGAAGGCCGAGTGTTACACCTGCGGCCGTCGGGGGCACATCGCCAAGGCATGCAGAAAACGGAAGGAGGGCCGGAGGCAGTCACAAGACCGTGCGGCCAGACCGGACCGTCCAGCGAGGCCCAAAGATGGCGCCCAGACCACGAGGAAGCAGGATGGCGTGGGCCGCGTCTCGGACGACAGCGAGGACGACGCCCCAGTGTTCAGCGTGTCCGCGGGACAGTCCCATTACTTCGTTGAGGTATTAGTACAAGGGGCCCCTATTAAGATGGAAATTGACTCGGGGTCCTCCTATTCTATAATTCCCCAGAAAGAGTTCCTGAAAATCGACCCCCACGTGCGGCCCAAACTTAAAGCGTTGAGGTCCACGCTACGAGACGTACAGGGAAACAGCATTCCGGTGTTGGGGGTCGGGAAATTTCGGGTCAATTTTAAGAGACATTCTGCGGAACTGCCCCTAGTTGTCCTCAAGGGGGGAAGCTGTAGCCTCCTAGGGACACAGTGGTTTCAGCCCTTAGGTTTGTTCATAGGGGGAGTGCATACCGTGGGGGGGGACCCAATACAAGCGGTTTGCGATGCGCATCCCGCCGTTTTTAAGAAAGGACTCGGAAAGTTCAAGGGACCCCCTGTAGCTTTCGACATAGACCCGGAGGTCCGCCCGATAAGACTCAAACCGCGCAGGGTGCCGTTCGCACTCAAGGACAAGATAGAGGCGGAACTGGACAAACTGGTGGGCCAGGGGATTCTTATTCCTGTTGATTCCGCGGAGTGGGAAACTCCAATTGTAACGGCTCTAAAGGCTAACGGGGAGGTGCGCATTTGCGCTGATTATAAGTGTACAATTAACAAGGCGATCCGCCCTAATGCATACCCGGTGCCAGTGATCAGCCACCTTTTGGCCAGGCTGAATGGGGGAAAGTGTTTCGCTAAACTCGATTTGGCACAAGCCTATCAGCAACTTCCTGTGACCCCCGCCACGGCCGCGGCACAAACGATAGTTACACATAAAGGAGCGTTCCAGGTGTCGCGATTACAGTTTGGCGTGAACTCGGCACCCGGCCTTTTTCAGTCGCTTGTGGAACGCCTCCTGAAGGGTCTGGAGGGGGTGTTGCCTTATTTTGATGACGTGTTGATAACAGGGGGGAGTGAGGCTGAACTGGCAAAGAGGTTGGACAAAGTACTGACCGTGTTCGAGAAAGCGGGGCTGAGATTGAGGAAGGACAAATGTGTCTTTTTCGAAACCGAGGTCGAGTTTTTAGGGTTCCGGATCACACCCGAGGGGATTAAGCCGTCTAAATCCAAAGTAGCAGCCATTAAAAAGGCCCCTCGCCCCACATCCAAAACCGAGCTACAGTCCTTCCTGGGGCTCCTCAATTTTTACCATACATTCCTCCCGCGGAAGGCGTCCGTGGCCGAACCGCTCCATCGGTTACTTAAAAAGGAGGAGCCATGGATGTGGGGTGACGAGCACGAGAGGGCGTTCAAAGAGCTAAAGCAACTCCTAACATCTGAGGCAATCCTGACGCACTTCGACCCCAAACGGCCAGTGGTCCTAGTCTGTGATGCATCCCCGGTGGGGGTGGGGGCGGTGCTTTGCCACGTGTTGGAGGACGGAAGGGAGGCCCCGGTAGCGTTTTACTCAAGGTCCCTGTCCCAAGCGGAGCGAAATTACGCACAAACCGACAGGGAGGCGTTAGCAATAGTAGCGGGAACCAAAAAATTTCACGATTTTTTGTATGGCCGCCCGTTCAAAATCGTGACCGATCACAAGCCACTGTTAGGGATTTTCACGGCAAGCAAGCCCACGCCGCAGATCCTGTCCCCGAGGATGCTGCGCTGGGCTATTTTCCTCAACGCATACCAACATGAGTTGGAGTACCGGCCCGGAAAGGAGATCAGCCATGCTGATGCACTTTCGAGATCCCCTTTGCCCTTGTCGGACGACCAAAAGGCGAGAGTAGAAAGAGACCGCCAGGTGTTGCTAATTGAGGTTTTAGACGCACCCCCAATAGTACCAGCCGACATTGCTAGGGCGACAGGCAAGGACAGAACGCTGGAGAAAGTTAGTTCATGGGTACAGAAGGGGTGGCCGGCATCGTCCCCGAGTACAGAGTTCGACCCATTCTTTCGGAAAAAGCTAGAGTTGTCCCTAGAAAGGGGGTGCCTTTTGTGGGGCCAACGGGTGGTGGTCCCTACGCCCCTGCGGACGAGGGTGCTCGAACTGCTGCACGTCGGCCACCCGGGCATAGTTCGTTCAAAGGCGCTGGCCCGGAGTTACTTCTGGTGGCCACAGCTGGACGCGGACATTGAGCACATGGTCGGCACTTGCGAGGCATGCCAGGGATCCCGACCTGAGGCGGCCCGTCTTCCGCATAGGGAATGGGACACAGCAAGGGGGCCATGGTCCAGAGTGCACGCAGATTTCGCTGGCCCATTCCGAGGAACCATGTTTCTCCTGGTGGTGGATGCGTTCTCCAAGTGGCTGGAGGTTATCCCAGTAAAGAGCACGTCCTCCGCCACGACAATTAGCCAGCTAAGGAGAGTCTTTTCCACGTTCGGTCTACCCGACACTTTAGTCAGCGATAACGCTAGTTGTTTCACCTCCGCTGAGTTCGGAGCATTTATGGGGGCAAACGCCATTCGGCATGTCACATCCGCACCGTTTCACCCGGCCACGAATGGCCAAGTGGAACGGCTGGTGCGTACAACAAAGGACGCGCTGCGGCGCATGGGCCCGGGGGACCTGAATCACCAAGTATGCCAGTTCCTCTTAGCGTATAGGGTAACCCCCTTAGCGTCAGGCTACTCGCCGGCAGAGCTCTTGATGCGGCGAAAACTGACCACGATCCTGTCCAGGCTAGACCCGACGAGAGTCGAGGATAGAGGGAAAAACATAGGGTTGGCAGTCTCGAAAGGTTTCGGCGCCGGTGACCCTGTTCACTGCAGGAACTATTCCAGCGCAGGACCAGCCTGGGTACCAGGGACGGTTGTAGAACAGACGGGGCCAGTGTCGTACCGGGTCGAGACTAACACCGGCCTCCTCTGGAGGAGGCACGCAGACCAACTGAGGCACCGAGTGAGTGGGCCAGTCAGTGGGGCTCAGCAACAGGATTCAGCGTTAGGGTTCTCCCCCACCCGCTTAACCCAAGGGGGAGACAGCAGTGGACAACAGTCCCAAGCAAGGGGGGAAGGCAGAAGCAGCGGCCCCGACTCATACCCTTTTGATACGCCAGTCCTATCAGGGGCCGGGGAAGGGGGAGAGGAGTTCGCGACCGCTGCCCCCGATTGTAATTTTGATTTTGATTTTGCGAGCCGGGGGGTTTTCAGGAGTGTTCCCCCACCCATCCAAGCGAGAAGAGGGGTTTTTCGTTAGCCCCCAGTGCCCCTGGTTCCTCCCTAAGAAAGAGCACACCTCTACACCAAAATGAACAGACGAGAAAATGGTAGAGGGGGACAGAAAGAGAGATCATGACCATAGAGGACAGGAGAAGGAGACCGGTATGCAGAGAAGATGAACATGGGAGGATGTTATGAGCACCATCTGAAATCCACGAAAAAAGTAAGAACAGAAAAATTAAGGCTTGAGAATTGTCCAGGAACCAAAGCCCTATTTAAATGTTGATCCTGACAGAAAAATAGGGCTTGACTTGAAATAGCTCAATTTACCATTGTTATTGGTGAACCCATTTGTTTGTCAAGTGCAGAGGTCTGCTGTACTTGTAGTCTCTAACTCAGGGTGTGGAGCACAAAATACTTGAACGTAGTACCTGAAGCTATTAGAACATAATCAATATAACACAATCCCTTTATCCTAATTAGACTGCAATTATCTAATCTGCATTGTTTCACTTTTTAAATTTATGAAATACACATTGGGTTGCAATAAGATCCACTTTATTCTGAAGTAAATTTGAGATCAGTTCCATGGATGTTAGCCATCAAAGGAGTAAACAACAAGGGAAAGGGGAAATATGACAGAAAATTTTATTGTTCCTGAGGTGAGGATTATTTTTTATTAAACTCTTGCTCTGCATCCACTAGATATAGTGCAGGGCAGACACTAATCTATTTATAACTGGGTGCAACTGATTGCTCCTGGTGGCACTTGAAACTGGAGCACATGGCAGTCTGAAACCTGTGACCTATTTATCACAAAAGGTTGCTTGTAATAGCAATGTTTGGGTGTGCTTATTTAATTATATTTTAATCCAGTTTTTCAGACAGAAAATCTGTTCCAAAGTAAATCACAGCAATTAACATGCAGCAATTGTTGATGCAAAATATTTCATCACGCCACCCTTCACACAATCATCTCAATTTGCAGGTCTTATACATACATGCAAACAGGGCAACATTCTTATTTGGGGGAAGACAAATTAAAATACAAGGCAACAGGGGTTGGAGGGTCAATAGAGATGTTAGACAGGCAATGTCAGTAAACAAAAAGGTAAGCTGTTATCTGCCATTCATAGCCACTAGGAGGCTATTCCTGCCCAGTCCTTTTGCTGCCCAAATGATGTGGCTCCTAACAGTCTCAGATGTGTTCCTGCCTATCACATCCAGCATGGAGTCATAATCTGGACAATTGCTTGAAAAATGGGAGTTATTCTACTCCAGACGGTCCTTCTTCTAAAGCCCTGTGTTTGTATGAAGACAAGGAATGGAAGAAGATTAAGCCCCCCATGATGTTTGCTGTTGTGGTTGAGATTTCAGCACTGCTCTGCTGTTTACATTACAAGGATGAGTCTCAGAAACATTTCCACATTTGCCCTGACATAAGTGTTGTTTCTTCTTCTTTCGTGTCACACATAAGTGTTAAAAATCCAGCTATTCAAAGGCTAAATGGGGGCACCTGCAGCTTACAGTCCAAAGATAGTACCATTTTACCTTGTTATTACAGAGTGTGCTACATCTGCTTGGACCACAGGACGAATATGTTTTCTCTTACTTTTTGGTGGGTCTCAATCTCTTGTTGGCTTCCAGACTGCATAGACTAGTGAGTGGCTCACTGGAAGCTGCTGCTCTGTTTGTTTTTG
This sequence comes from Bradypodion pumilum, assembly GCA_035047305.1. Lineage (NCBI taxonomy): Eukaryota > Metazoa > Chordata > Lepidosauria > Squamata > Chamaeleonidae > Bradypodion > Bradypodion pumilum. Next base: position 100,996,623 of record JAWDJD010000001.1, read on the forward strand.
TGGCTGCTCTGGTTGCATGTCCTAGCTTTTTGATTTCTAAGGCCCATTCCTTACTAAGATGAGTCTCATGCTTGTCTCATGGAAGGTGGTGTGTGCTTTGTGTAGGCTCAGCCACAAGAATCTATGTGGGTACTGTGTAGTTATGGGTTCTCCCCACCCACCCGTCTTCTTTGTTGAATTCCAAAAAATCAGTTATGAGGAACATCAGAAGGTTCAAACCAATGACATCAGGGATGTTTGGAGGCTGGCAGTAGCTTGCTGTTTCACTGGCTTCTTCTTCTTCTTTCATGTCCAGATCAAATTTTGGATTGTCAAAATGAAGCCATTTCCTTGGCTTTGTCATTGGCCATATTTAAGTCCTCATTGGTACGTTTCTGGCAGTAATCGGCAGAACAGTAAATGAAGTGGGTTCTGTATCTCTCCACATGCACACAGCATGTTGTTTTCCATCAGCAGACTCCACTTGAGCATGTGGTCTTGCATTTAGGCATGCCAAATTTCAGCCTGTTCAGGGTCCTCCAAGTGACATAGGGAAGATTGAGTTCCTCAGTTATATCCTCCTTTAATATTATTCCTTGTCCAGTGAGCTCCTTCCTCCAACTTCTAATTTGGTTTTGCTCTCGCATGCCCTCAAGAATGTTCTTCCCATAAAGCTCTTCTTGAATCTGAGCTGGTGGATTTGAGGCACATATCCAATCAGACGATATTGAGGGTTATTCTCTTACTTAGTTCTCTCAGCGTCCACTGCTACTTCTCTCCGTATTTTAGGTGGAGCGATACAAGAACAGGATATATTTTCTCAACTGGTATAGGTTTGAGGCATCCTGTTACTATATGCATTGTTTCATTAAGACTCCATTATTATTAACAGGGGTACACAGAAAGAGCCTCCTCGAAGATTGTGGATACAATCTCTGGTAATGACGACCTTGTGTTGCCAGAAAGTCTTTCTCACACCAGATCAAACCAAAGTTTCACTGGCAATGATGTGACGCATTCTAGCCAAATAGAAACTGATCTGTTATGTAAATGGGGCCCTGTTGTTGTTGTTGTTGTTCTTCTTCTTCAGTCGCACAGTCGACTCCGACCCTTTGCGACCCCATGGACCATTTTCCTCCAGGCGCCTCTGTCCTCCACCATCCCCCTCAGCCCTCCCAGCTCTGTGCCCACTGTGTCCACAATACCATCTAGCCATCTCATCTTTGGCCTCCCCCTTCTTCTTTTGCCCTTCACCTTTCCCAACATCAATGCCTTCTCAAGTGAATCCTCCCTTCTCATTTGATGTCCAAAGTATTTCAGCTTCGTCTTTACTATTTGACCTTCCAATGAGCAGTCAGGGTTAATTTCTTCTAAGATTGACCTATTTGTTCTCCTCGCTGTCCAGGGGACTCTCAAAACCCTCCTCCAACACCACATTTCAAAGGCATCTATTCTTCTGCGTTCAGCCTTCCTAATGGTCCAGCTCTCACATTGTTGTGTTCTGTAAAGCTGTGCCTTTAACAAGTACCTTTGCCATGTGTTATCAATGTAACCTTTCTGTGTGCAACATTATAACTATCAGCTGTATCAATGTAAACCTGATAAGGGGACGCGAGCTAGTGACCACCAGAGGGCAGTAGCGAGCGCCCAGCTCTCATGGCTCATATTCACCTGGTTCAGCAGTGCGGGAAGATTCCCCGCCACCTCTTCACCTGGTCAAGAAGGGCGTGACCTCCTACGACGTCACGCAGGCAGCACCCAATAGTCTGTCGATGAGCCACATTCAAATGTATAGCCAGCTGTATATATTGAGCTACCCATCCGCCATTACCACATGTTCCTCCGGATCATCATGCAATAAACCTGTGTTAAGCCAACCCTTCGGCTGTTTCATTGTCTTTGGTCCCTTACACTAAATTGGCGACGAAGGTGGGATATGGCAGCCCACGGGACCAAGACATGCACCGGTTTCGAAATCAGGAAACCGGGCGACTGGGAGATCTTCGAGATGGACTTCCAGGCCGCACTGATCGAGTCCGAAGTCACGGAAGAGGCGAAGAAAAGAGCCATCTTCACCAGGATGCTCGGACAAGAAACAAAAAGGACCTTGGTGGACCTGATCGCACCGAGGAGGGTGAGCGAATTCAAGGCCAAGGAACTCATGCAGATGCTGCGTGAGCACGTCCGGCCCGCCACGGCGATGTTTCCCGCTCGGAGTGCGTTTTGGAGGCGAGTCCAAGCGCCCGGGGAGACGGTCGCCGCATTCGTGGCGGCCCTGCGGCTGGCGGCCGGCCCGTGCAAATGGGAGAATGCCGAAATCACCCTCCGGGACTGTGTGTTGTGCGGCCTGAACGACGCCGAAACCCAGCGCACGTTAATGAACCAAGAGCCGCCTCCCACGCTGCAGGAGGTCGTCAGAGCGGCCCAGGCCGTAGAAGCTACGAAGGCCGGGGTCCAAGAACTTCAGGACTGGCGGCCGAAGTCGAGCAAGGCAGAGGCTCCGGTACAGGCGGCCCGGAGAACTTCGAGGTCATCCACAGAGAGCAGCGACGACGAGGACGTCCGGGGGGTCCGGAAGGAGAGCCGGCGATGCGACGGCTGTGGAGCGGCCCACGACCGCGTGAAATGCCCCTTCCGGAAGGCCGAGTGCCACAACTGCGGCCGCCGCGGGCACATCGCCAAGGTGTGCAGGAAGAAGCGCGAGACCCGGAGGAGCTCCGCAGACCGTTCCGCGGAACAAGACCGCCCAACGAGACCCAAGGCCACGCGGAAGCAGGACGGCGTGGGCCGCATCGCCGACGGCAGCGAGGACGACGCCCCAGTGTTCAGCGTGTCTACTAGACACCCCCGCTACTTTGTTGAGGTACTAGTCCAAGGGGTCCCCATTAGGATGGAAATTGACCCGGGGTACTCATATTCAATCATTTCCCAGAGGGAGTTTTTGGGAATTGCCCCCCACAAGCGACCCAAGCTCAAAGCATTGAGGTCCACACTACAGGACGTGCAAGGGAACAGTATTCCAGTGTTGGGGGTTGGAGAATTTCAGGTCAAATTCAAGGAGCACGCCGCGTCCCTTCCCCTAGTCGTGCTCAAAGGAGGAGATTGCAGCCTCCTCGGGACTCAATGGTTCCAGCCCCTGGGGTTGTTTATTGGGGGGGGGGGTGCACGCCGTTGGGATGCACGCTGTTGGGACTGATCCAATTCAGGAGGTGTGCGAGGCGCACCCCGAAGTTTTCAAAAAAGGACTGGGGAAATTCAAGGGGCCCCCAGTGACTTTCGACCTGGACCCGGAGGTCCGCCCAATTCGCCTAAAACCACGCCGGGTGCCATTCGCACTCAAGGACAAGATAGAGGCGGAACTGGACAAGTTGGTGGGCCAGGGGATCCTTGTGCCTGTAGATTCTGCGGAGTGGGAAACTCCAATTGTAACCGCTCTAAAGGCCAATGGGGAGGTCCGCATATGTGCCGACTACAAGTGCACCATCAACAAGGCGATCCGCCCGAATGCATATCCGGTGCCGGTAGTCAGCCATCTGCTGGCCAGGTTACACGGGGGAAAGTGTTTCGCTAAGCTCGACTTAGCACAGGCCTACCAGCAGCTCACGGTATCCCCTGCCGCAGCTGCTGCGCAGACCATAGTCACCCATAAGGGGGCGTTCCAGGTGACGCGCCTCCAGTTCGGCGTGAATTCGGCGCCTGGAATTTTCCAGTCACTCGTGGAACGCCTCCTGAAGGGATTGGAGGGGGTGTTGCCTTATTTTGATGACGTGTTAATAACGGGGGGGGAGTCGGGCTGAATTGGCCGAGAGGTTGGGGAAGGTCCTGACGATATTCGAAAAGGCGGGGCTGAGGTTGCGAAAGGACAAATGCGTCTTCTTCGCAACCGAGGTTGAGTTCCTAGGGTTTTGTGTGACTCCTGAGGGAATAAAACCATCCATGTCCAAAGTGGCAGCCATTAAGAAAGCCCCCCGCCCCACCTCCAAGCCCGAGTTGCAGTCGTTCCTAGGGCTGCTCAACTTTTACCACTCCTTCCTCCCCCGAAAGGCAGCGGTGGCTGAGCCGCTACACAAACTGCTAAAGAAAGACCAGGCATGGAAGTGGGGCGATGACCAAGAAAGGGCATTTAGCGAGCTAAAAAGCCTCCTGGCGTCCGACGCCATACTGACCCATTTCAACCCCAAACGCCCAGTAGTTCTGACCTGTGATGCATCTCCAGTGGGGGTGGGGGCGGTGCTGTGCCACGTGTTGGAAAATGGAAGGGAGGCCCCGATAGCATTTTACTCCAGGTCCCTGTCCCAAGCAGAGAGAAACTACGCACAGACGGACAGGGAGGCACTAGCGATAGTCGTGGGGACGAAAAAATTTCACGATTTTTTGTACGGCCGCCCCTTCACCATTGTAACAGACCACAAGCCCCTGCTAGGCATCTTTACCGCTGATAAGCCCACCCCGCAGGCCCTGTCTCCGAGGATGCTCAGGTGGGCCATTTTTCTCAACGCGTATCACCATGCGTTGGTCTACCGGCCCGGAAAAGAGATCAGCCATGCGGACGCCCTATCTAGGTCTCCCCTTCCCCTAACGCCCAGCCAGGTGAGCAAGGGGGAGCGGGACCATCAGGTTCTCATGATAGAGGTGCTGGATTCGCCCCCCGTAGTGCCCGCCGACATTGCCAAAGCGACAGAGGACAAAACGTTAGCGACAGTCAGCTCCTGGCTGCAGAAAGGGTGGCCCGCGTCCTCCCCAGTGGAGGAGTTCGCTCCATTTTTCAGAAAAAAGCTAGAACTGTCCCTAGAGAGGGGGTGTCTCTTGTGGGGGCAGCGGGTGGTGATTCCCACTTCCCTTCGGCCGCGGGTGCTCAAACTGCTGCACGTCAGCCACCCCGGCATCGTGTGATCTAAGGCGCTGGCCCGGAGTTACTTCTGGTGGCCCCAGCTGGACGCCGACATCGAGCACATGGTCGGCACTTGTGAAAGTTGCCAATGCTCCAGACCAGAGGAGGCCCGCCTTCCCCACAGGGAATGGGACGCGGCTAAGGGGCCGTGGTCCCGGGTACACATTGATTTCGCAGGCCCGTTCAGAGGCACCCTGTTCCTCCTTGTAGTGGACGCTTTCTCCAAATGGTTGGAGGTTATCCCAGTCACGAGCACCTCCTCGGCCCAGACCATTAGGCATTTGCGGAGGCTCTTTTCCACGTTCGGCATACCCGACACCTTAATTAGCGACAACGCTAGTTGTTTCACGTCCTCCGAGTTTAGGGCATTCATGGAGATTAACGCCGTTCGGCATATCACCTCCGCCCCGTTCCACCCGGCCACCAACGGCCAAGTAGAGCGCCTCGTCCGCACCACGAAGGAAGCGTTGCGGCGCATGGGCCCAGGGGATCTGAACCTACAAGTATGTCAGTTTCTGCTAGGGTACAGGGTGACCCCGTTGGCGTCAGGATACTCCCCCGCAGAGCTCTTAATGCGCAGGAAACTGACCACCATCCTTACTAGGCTAGACCCCACGAGGGTAGAGGACAAAGGAAGGAACATCGGGCTAGAGGCTACCAAGAGTTTCAGTGTAGGCGCCCCCGTGCATTGCAGGAATTACGCCAGCACGGGCCCAGCCTGGGTACCGGGCGTAGTTGTAGAGCAAACCGGCCCCGTGTCGTACCGCGTGGAAACCAGCACAGGGCTCCTGTGGAGGCGGCACACGGACCAGCTCTGTCGCAGGGTCCCCGATGAGCAGGGAACAGACCAAGCAGAGTATAAGTCAGCGTTAGGGTTCTCCCCCACCCGTTCAGCCCAAGGGGGAGGGAAGGGGGACCGCGGGCCCCCACCAAGGGGGGAGGAGGATATCCTCATAGATACCCTGGGGGATCTTTCCGAGGAGGAGGAACCCGACCCCATACATATCTCGCGGAAGGTCCCCACAAATGCGGGTACCCCCACTAAGTTAGACTTTGATTTCCAGAACCGGGGGGTTTTTTCGGAGTGGTCCCCCACCCGTCCAAGCGAGAAGAGGGGTTTTTCGTTAGCCCCGACGGCCCCCGGTCTGCCCACAATGGAGTTTTTCCTTTCCCCTAAAGCCGGCAGGCAGCGGCAAACCACTAACGAGTCTCCCTCTCCCATTTCAGGACAAGGGTCCAGGGAACAAAGAAGCAATAACGCCCCCCAGGGGGGGCAGCCCTCTTCACGGCCCAAACGCACATGCAACAAGCCATCTTGGCTGAGAGACTTCGTCTCATCCTAGGGGGGAGGGATGTTGTGTTCTGTAAAGCTGTGCCTTTAACAAGTACCTTTGCCATGTGTTATCAATGTAACCTTTCTGTGTGCAACATTATAACTATCAGCTGTATCAATGTAAACCTGATAAGGGGACGCGAGCTAGTGACCACCAGAGGGCAGTAGCGAGCGCCCAGCTCTCATGGCTCATATTCACCTGGTTCAGCAGCGCGGGAAGATTCCCCGCCACCTCTTCACCTGGTCAAGAAGGGTGTGACCTCCTACGACGTCACGCAGGCAGCACCCAATAGACTGTCGATGAGCCACATTCAAATGTATAGCCAGCTGTATATATTGAGCTACCCATCCGCCATTACTACATGTTCCTCTGGATCATCATGCAATAAACCTGTGTTAAGCCAACCCTTCGGCTGTTTCATTGTCTTTGCTCCCTTACACTAAACACATCCATACATTACTACTGGGAATACCATTGCTTTGACTATTCTAATTTTTGTTTGCGATGTGATGTCTCTGCTTTTCACTATGTTCCCCAGGTTTCTCATAGCTTGTCTCCCAAGAATCAGTCGCCTTTTTATTTCATGGCTACAATCCCCATCTGCAGTGATCTTTGATCCTAAAAAAGTAAAATCTGTCACTGCTTCTACCTCTTCCCCATCTATTTTCCAGGAACTGATTGGGCCTGTTGCCATTATCTTGGTTTTCTTGATATTGAGTCTCAAGCCAGCTTTTGCACTCTCCTCCTTCAGCCCAATCAAGAGATTCTTTAGGTTTTCCTCACTTTCTGCCATTAGGGTGGTATCGTCTGCATATCTCAGATTGTTGATGTTTCTCCCAGCGATTTTAATCCCATATTGTGATTCCTCCATCCCTGCATTGCGCATTATGTGCTCTGTGCATAGGTTGAATAAGCAGGGTGACAAAATGCAGCCTTGTCTTACTCCTTTTCCTATTCCAAACCACTCTGTCATTCCGTGTCTTGTCCTAACTGTTGCTTCTTGGTTCATGTACAGATTTCTCAGGAGGCATATGAGGTGCTCTGGTATTCCCATCTCTTTAATTACTTGCCACATCTTGTTGTGGTCCACACAGTCAAATGCCTTAGTGTAGTCAATAAAACAAAAGTATACTTATTTCTGGTATTCCTTTGTTTTCTCCATGATCCAACGTATGTTGGCAATGTGGTCTCTACTCCCCCTGCCTTTTCTGAAACCAGCCTGCACCTCTGGTAATTCTCTCTCCACATGCTGCTGAAGTCGATCTTGTATTATCTTCAGCATCACCTTGCTGGCGTGTGGGATGAGCGCAATTGTTCAATAATTTGAACATTCTTTGGCATTGCCCTTTTTTGGGATTGGGACATATACTGATCTTTTCCAATCATGTGGCCACTGTTTTGTTTTCCAAATCTGCTGGCATATTGAGTGCAGTAATTTGGTGCCATCATCTTTTAGTGCTTTGAAAAATTCAACTGGGATACCATCATCTCCACTAGCTTTGTTGTTTGCAGTGCTCTTTAGGGCCTTTATGACTTTGCTCTCCAGGATGTCTGGCTCAAGTTCAATTTCTTCATCATTGTGATTATCAGGAGTGTTGAGGTCCTTTTTGTAGAGATCCTCTGTGTACTCTTTCCATCTTTTCTTAATTTCTTCTGCATCAGCTAGCTCCTTTCTGTCTTTGTCCCTTATCATGGTCATTTTTGCTTTAAATGTTCCCTTGATTTCCCAAGCTTTTTTTTGAAAAGATCTCTGGTTCTGCCTCTTTTGTTGTTTTCCTCCATTTCTCTGCACTGTTCTTTTAGGTAGTTTTCCTTATCTCTCCTTGCTTTTCTTTGAAATTCTGTGTTCAAATGATTGCATTTTCTCCTTTCTCCTTTGATTTTTGCGTTCCTTCTTTCCTCTGCTATTTTAAGAGCCTCATCAGACAACCACTTTGCTTTCTTACTCTTCTTTTCTTTTGGTATGGTTTTCTTTGCTGCTTCCTGCATGATGTCCCTCATCTCCACCCATAATTCTTCTGGTACTCTGTCTACTGAGTCTAAGCCATTAAATCTGTTCATCACCTCCACCGTGTATTCTTTAGGGATGCTGTCTAGGAAATATCTGTCTGGTCTCCTTGTTTTCCCTATTTTCTTTAGTCTAAGCCTGAATTTTGCGATCAGTAGGTTGTGATCTGAGCCACAGTCTGCTCCAGGTCTTGTTTTTGCTGACTGTATGGAGGTTCTCCATCTTTGGCTGCAGAGTATGTAGTCAATCTGGTTTCGGTGTTGGCCATCTGGTGATGTCCATGTGTAAAGTTGCCTCTTTTGTTGCTGGAAGAGAGTGTTTGCTATGACCAGTGCATTCTCTTGGCAGAACTCTATCAATCTTTGCCCTGCTTCATTCTGTGTTCCAAGGCCAAACTTGCCTGTTATTCCCTCCACTTTTTGATTTCCTACTTTGGCATTCCAGTCTCCTCAGATAATTTGGTGTCTGTTCTATGAGGTGTTCTAGGTCCTCATAGAACTGGTCCATTGTGGCTTCATCTGCACCAGTGGTTGGTGCGTATATTTGGATCACAGTGACATTGAAAGGTTTGCCTTGGATTCTGACTGACATCATTCTGTCATTTTTGAGATTGTATCCCATTACTGCTTTTCTCACTCTTTTATTGACAGTTATGGCTACTCCATTTCTTCTAAGGTTTTCTTGCCCACAGTAGTAGATATGATGGTTTCCAGAGCTGAATTCACCCATCCCTGTCCATTTTAGCTCACTGATGCCCAAGATGTCAATGCTTATTCTTTCCATCTCATTTTTTACCACTTCCAGTTTACCTTGGTTCATTGATCTCACATTCCATGTCCCTATGCAGTATTGTTCCTTGCAACATTGCATTTTCCCTCCCCCTTTCCTGTCCCTCCCCTTCCTCCACTCTGTTGTGCTAAGCATCCTGTATCATCTAGCCTGCTCCTTTGTTTTGCCTTTTGTTTTGGTCAATAGGGTTCTCTTGGCAAGCTTTATGGAGTGGTTTGCCGGTTTCTACACCATTTTTCTCCCATCACAGTTTTAAAATTTAAACAGTTTAAACAACATATTATCATGCATATTATCACACTTTAAAACACAGTCTCTATGTCAGTTGCTATATTAAGTCAGTGTAAAGTCTCTATGTCAGTTGTTATATTAATTCAGTCTCTATGTCAGTTGCTATATTAAGTCAGCTACATTATTGTCTATCAGTAACTTATCCTTTACATGGGCCTCTCGCCGCTTGGCTTTCCTCCTTTGCCTTCTTCCTTTCTGTCGTGTGATCTTCTTCTCCAGCACTCGGCTGGCAGCAGGAGGTGATGATGGGTGGATGCTTTCCTGCTGCCCGCCTGGTCCTCTTCACCCCTGGCTGGGGTGATCTCGCGGCTGCCCCTGGCCTCAGCAGCCTTGTGGTGGCGGTGGTAGCCTCCGCCTCTTCACCCCCGGCTGGGGATGGTGGTGGTGTCCTGGGCTCCGAAGATCCTCACGGCGATGGCTGGCCTCGCCGCGAGGCTGATCCTCCTCCTCTTCACCCCCGGCTGGGGATGGTGGTGGTGTCCGGGCTCTGAGGATCCTCGCGGCGCCGACGATGGCTGGCCTCACCGCGAGGCTGATCCTCCTCCTCTTCACCCCCGGCTGGTGGTGGTGGTGGTGTCCGGGCTCCTAATAGCCTCTATATCAGCAGGTCATCCCCAGCCAGCCCCATATCTGCCTCTTTAGTAGAAAAGGAAGATCAGGAAGCCCAGTTTTCATTTGTCTCCTCCCCCGATTGAAACCCACATTTGCCCTGCTTTTCAGCCCTCCATTCACTTGCCTTGTGCCTTCCAACAGCAATGGACATCAGGGTCCACTAGTTCTGGCCTTGCACTTTATGTTGTGAACGATGAGACCTATGGTTTCCAGTGTAAATTCATTGGCTGTTTCAATGTGTGGGTGACATATGAGCCTTATCAGTGGTGGGTGGATGGAGGTAATTCTTCCTGAGACACACCTGGTTATTTGCTGTTTTTTTCTACAGTTGAATTTTCTAGCTATCTTTCCTTCTAGGGTCAACATGCTCTAGACATGGTGGCCATTCGGCCAAAGAAGTATTGCAATTAGTGCAATTTCACCACAAAATTGGTTAGTATAGTAATTTAACCAAACCAAATTGGGCAAACGATATCCCTCTAAACTCCCATGATCTCTCACTATTGGTTATGCTAGGTAGGACTAACAGAGGTTTCTGGCCAGAAACATCTGGACACAAGTTGTCCTGGGCTCTGTCTGTGTATGAGTGGACGATACAATCTGACTGCAAGAGGCAGAAACTGAAGGTCATCTAAGGTCTTACTCTAGTTTTGCCTCCGACTCATCATGTATTACTTATCTCCATGTCACTTCCTCCTCTGAGTAAGATTTCAATTTATCATGCTCGAAAGGAGTTACTGCAAGTGGAAATTAGTTAATGAGGATTAAGATGTATTTGTGTGCAATGCATTTCTGAGTTTACTGACTTCGACTGAAATAATCTGTAAGCTAACCAAACAATATTTGTAGAGATTGGCAAACAAACAAAAAGACAAATGAATAAACAGGTGCTTTTGTCTTGTAATAGACGAGAGAAGAAATTGTAGCTTCTTCTTCCCTTCGGTCTTTTCTCATGCAACTCTGTACCTCCAAACCTGCTCTAATTGTACAGGGTTTCTATCCTGACCACCCAAAAAGATGGGCAGGTAGGTTTCCATTTTAGTTTTTTAAAGTATAAAATTCTCTAGTTTTAAATATAGGAACCTGTCTGGCATATTATTTGTTACCATTTTAAAAGCAACTATTTGCATCAAGATTTATAAATACAGTAAAACCCTGATTTACGCATGCTTCTACTTACGTAGAAGCGTGTAAATAAATTGATTTACGTAAGGGGTTTCCTTGCATCTTGTAAGTTTAAAATGGCACCACCGCCATTTTATGCTCTAAAAATTCTACCCTGCACCACCCGCGCCTGCTGCAAGACAAACTGCACCCCGGAGAAGACTCGGACGAGCAGCGGGAAGGAGCGGTTTCCGTCTGAAGTGCGTTCCCAGCCAAACCGTGCCCTGGAGAAGTCTTGGACGAACAGTGGAACCAAACGGATATGCAGTGGGCACTCTCCCAGTCCCAGTAGAAGCAGTGGGGGAGGTGGCAGCGCTGGTGGCGGCAGCGGTTCTCACTCTCCCAATGGGCAGATAAACTGCTCAGGAGGAAGCAGCAGCAGTATGATGAAAAAGTAGGCAGATCGCTCTGTTTACATTCCATTTTTTCTTTCAACGCATCCCTATGGGAATGTTGCAATTTATATAAAAAGCCAATGTACGCAAAAAGCTACGGAACGGACTTTTTACGTAAAGTGGGGGTATTACTGTAATGTGTTCCAAACTGGACAAAAATGTAGGCAACTAATAGTAACTAAACATGAATTCACAAACACTAGTTAATTTCCCCTCTCCAAAATAAAACTTTCACTTTTAGCCAGGTTATGGCACAATGTATAAAATTTGAATAGAAAAACAGGCCTTTCACAGAAGTGTTTAGTGAATAAGGATACGAAGCTATTATCAAACAATTTTCTAGAGAAAGTCTTGCAGATGCAATGTAAAGCAGAAGAGGTACTGTAGAGGGGTGTGTGTGTATGTGTACACGCGCGAGTGTGTGTTTATGTACGTGTTCGTTCGACTTTGCCTGCCAACAATTATGTTATGCTACATGCTGGCAATAAAATACATCAACAAGAAGTGAGGCCTATGGTATTTGAAGACTATGCCAGGTTTCGGTTTAAGGTTTGGAGAAAGTACTGATTAATGTACTTTCGTTGATTAATGCAGGCCAAAAGACATTTCCCCCCACAACTTCTTACTATCCATGTTTTAAAAGACAAATTCCTGAACAAGTATGTATAATGTTATTACCTAAGGTAGGAGTGTGCAGTCTGTGGGCCTCCCTGTATCAGTCCTAGCTGATTGAGGACCAGAGATTCTCCACATGTTACATATGACAAAAGGAAAACAGATTGCAGTAAATCCCTGACTTACAAATGCCTCGAGTTACATAAAATTCGACTTGCATAACGATTTTGTGCTAAAACCATGTCTTGATTTACACGATTTCCTATGGGTTTGCTTCGAGTTACATAAAGATTCTTTTCCCTATGGGTTTGCTTTGAGTTACGTAAAAATTCATTTTCCTAATGGTTTGCTTTAATTTACATACAAATTTCATTTTTCCTATGGGTTTGCTTTGAGTTACATAAAATATTTTTTCCTATGGGTTTGCTTCGAGTTACATAAAAAACGATTTAAGCAAAAGCCTATCGAACAGACTTTTTTCGTAAGTAGGGGTTTTACTGTACATATATATAAATAGATCTTATTGACCCATAACAGGACTTAAAGGTAAAGGTTTCCCTTGCTCAAAAGCCAATTGTATCTGACTCTAGGGTGCGGTGCTCATCTCCATTTACATCCAAACAGCCAGCGCTATCTGCACCTGCAGACCTTTCCTTGGTCATGTGGCAGGCATGACTAAATGGAACACTACCTTTCCTGCCGAAGCAATACCTATTTTTTTTACTTGCAATTTCATACTTCCGAACTATGGTGGCAGGAGCTAGGACAGAGATGGAAGCTCATTCCATCGTGCAGCACTCAAGTCTCAAACTACTGACCTTCCAATTGCCAAGTTCAGCATCTTAACCACTAAGCCACCACAATCCCATAACAGGACTTACATCTGAGTAAAACCACCTAAGTTTGCACAGCACATTTCCTTTCAAGCTTCAACTAGACCAACTGCCCAACCTATCATGCAAAGAAGTGTGTGTGTGTGGGGGGGGGGGAGGGGACACTGGTGGAGGGGAATCCTTATGTGTACTTTGGGCCAATCTATACCTATAAAATGGTGTGTTAACCGTTGGAATGTGACAAAGGATGTTTAGCCAGGCCCCACTAGCCCCGTCCGAGCCTCCATGCACTCGCCCGAATGGGGTTCGCAGGTAACTGTTGGGTTGAATTTTGCGCCAGTGGGGCAGGAGCCCCCCCGGATGCAAACAAAAAAAGGGAACTTCAATTCCCAATGTTCCTTGTGCCGTGCCACACCAGAGCCAATCAGGCTGAGCAGCGTGAGCAAAAGGAACGTTCGGAAACGCGCCACGGCCAATCAAAAGGAAGCCCCAGGAAACAAACCGCTACACAAAAAGAAATTGCACATGCCAAACTACAAGCCTCAGCGTCCTGCGCGCCATGAGCACGCAGAACGCTGAGGCAGCTGGTGCGTGAAAAATAAAAATAAAAAGGCAGGCTGCGAAACCACACCCCCCACCGCCACATACAGTGGCGATGGGATTCCTGTGGTCCAGCCACCCAGGCCGGCCCACGGAAATACCCCCACCCCAATGCCGCATCAAGCGGCAATGGGAATTCCCGTGGTCCGGGCAGCCAGGCCAGCCCACGGAAATACCCCCACCCCAACGCCGCATGTAAGTGGCGATGCAATTTCCATGGTCTGGCCACCCAGGCCAGCCCACGGAAATACCTCCCCCCCCACGCCACATCAAGCGGCAATGGGATTCCCGTGGTCCGGCCACCAAGGCCGGCCCACGGAAAAAAACCCACCCCAACGCCGCATGAAGCAGCGAGGCAATTTCTGTAGTCCGGCCACCCAGGCCGGCCCACGGAAATACCACCACCCCAACGCCACATCAAGCGGCGATGGTATTTCTGTGGTCCAGCCCCCGAGACTGGCCCATGGAAATACCCCCACCCCCAACACAACACTATCCAAAAACAGTCAAAAATAATCAAAACCAAAATAAAAAAAGAAAAAGTAAACACAAAACATCAAAAAACACAATCCAAAAACAGTCAAAAATAATCAAAAACAAAAATAAAAAACAGAAACAGGAAACACAAAAATATCCAACAACAAACAAGGAAAAACACACAGACCCCCCCCAAACCAAAACAACCCCCCCCAATAAAAACAGAGACCTTACCAGGAGACGTCCTCACTCCATGACGACCGGAACTAAACTGAGGAAAGAAAGAGGCTACTTACGGGAAGAATAAACGACACCCAGAGGACAGTAGAGAAAAATAGTAAAATACAAGAAAAGCTCACCAGCCCCACCCAGAGGCAACAAGAGAAAAAACATTCAAAAATATTCAAAATAATTACAAATAATTCCCAAATTACTGAAATAAGTTATCAAAAAATTCAAAAATAATCACACTAATCACAAATAATTAAAAAAGAAATAAGTTTTCACTCAACAAAACAAAACATCTAAACACAGTATAGAACATTGATTTTTAAAAAACATATTCTTACACATTTTAAAAATTATTATCCAAGCTACAACTATTTTTAAAAAATTCACATAGTAACACATTATTTGGTTAAATACAATAAATACAAAAAATTATATCATCCTTTCCTCTTTATAAAAACCAAAAAACAAAAACCAAAAATAAAAAATCACAGTTTATTACAGCCCATGCGTAAAAATAAAAATTTTAAAAAACCACAATTAAAAACTAACCTCATTTGCATAAACATAAAAGAAAAACCTTCCAAAACCTTTTTAAAGAGCCCGGCACTGCCGGGCAAAATATGCTAGTATATTATATTTTACTCTTATCATACAGTACTTTGAAATTACCAAGCACTTGATAAGTAACATTTAAAGGAGGGGTAGATTCCCGCTTGTTCCTTTATGGCTTAAGCTTAATAAAAATGAATATGTTGTTGGAAATATACAAAATTCAGAACCCACTCCTGTCTCGGGTTGGAAAGCTTTCTAACTGCAGCCTCCAGTTATCATCTGTTCAAGTTTAGACAGTGTATCCACTGTTGCTTCTATTGTAGAAATATAATTTTTTTTATCCTTAGAGAAAAAGATGGCCATTATTTCTATCTACATTAATATTTCATTATATTACAGTGTCCTGTTTCACGTTACTAGCTGCTAATATCTTAGGATGTTTTAAGTGCTTTAAATTTAAATTGCACAATTGTGTGCGTGAAATTTTACTGAATTAACAAGAAGACATAAAACAAACCCTCCAGCTTCCTTGATTTGAATGATTCTGTTTTCTTAGCTTCCACTTGACTCTCAGAATTTCAGATCAAATTATTTTCCAACCATTCATTTCAAATGTTGCTTAACATTGTGGCTACCCCACAGATGTAGAACAATCAAATAGAGCTGAACAACCATCCCTGTTATTTAGCTATCGCTGTGATGGCGGACCTTGGCACTCTAGATGTTCTTGGTCTTCAATTCCCAGAAGCCGAAGCACTGTGTGAATTCACACAAATGGGTTTACTGCGATTCTTCCGGCCCACACATTTTACTTCCGCTTCCGGGAGCGACGAGGGCAGCGCGGGCCAGATGAATCGCAGTAAACCCATTCGTGTGGATTCACAGGGTGCTTGAGCTTCTGGGAATTGAAGTCCAAGAACATCTGGAGTGCCAAGGTTTGTCATCACTGAGCTATCGCATTTACGGCAAGTGGGTGGGGAGATCCTGGCAGAAATCCACCCACCATTTAGAGATCCACGGTGTAAGAAGTTTATTGACACACAAGCAGATGTTTGCAGTTTAGCAAAAATCATAATTTCTAGCTAGCATACAGATCAAAGGAGTTTTAAACAAATGTCATGACTAACAAATAGGACAATGCAGTTCACAATCCAGCAAATGTCATGACTAACAAATAGGACAATGCAGTTCACAATCCAGCAAAGGACAAAAAGCATAAGGGATCAAGGAAACAAATCGACACCTGTCTGAATTTGAAAGGGACAAACAAATCAGATTCAACGAAGCATATTAGCCCATGACATCAGATCCAGAATTCCACAGATGTTGAGGAAGAGGAGTTAAATAAATGCTCTTGCAGTCTGAAGACATGCAGCAAACTGGTTATGAAGCTGGAAACCAGCTTTTGTGCACCAGGGATGTCGACTACATGTAATGACCTCTGGACCAGGGTCCTGATGAAGGTCTTGTGTTGGACCGGGGCCGCGAAGCGGCTGTTGGGTCCCGGAGGAGACTGGTCAAGCAATGAGACACAAGGCAAGATGGAGCGAAGACCAGTGATTTAATGAGGCAAATCATCAGTATTTGTCATGTACAGGCTGCATGCAAAAGAACTGCGATCTGGCAGAATCCATATGCCATGTTTACACGAGTTAATTGGGAAACTCTTCAGGGGAGTTAATTAACTAACTTAATCAATGACAGGGGAACTCCATTGTTCCAAGCTATCTGGGGTAAACATGTGGCTGGTATTGGTTTTAGGACTTAAGGTAATCCGCAGATGCGAGATTACCCATTACATGACTAGCGAGTTAGTCATTAGCTTCCTATTGTCCGAGTTGCTTGTCAGGTCAGCTGTAGGTGAATTAAACCCTATCTAATATTCCGCTCCCCCAATTTCTGTCTCTTCAGGAACCCCTGGTAATGAGGTGATCACCCATCACCGGGGTTCTGTCAGGGCCAGTATACCAATTGTGTGCGCGGATACCACAGTCTTGGTTGTCAAAGGAAGAGGGTGTAGCGAAGAAGGCATGACTGGATGCTACAGTGCATGGAACACTTTTACCTTTCGTGCCGAGATGGTACTTACCAGTATTTGTCTATTTGCAATTTTTTTGCTTTCGAACTGCTTGGTTGGCAGGAACTGGGACACTCCGTCAAGCAGCACTTGGGTCTCGAACTGCTGACCTTTCAGTCATCTAACTCAGTGCTTTAAAACACTAAGACAGTGCAGCCCAGCATTAAAGTGGAAAAAAATTCTAAAGGAACAGCAGTGCCAAAATACAATTAAACATTCCTGATGAATTTAAGGATACAAGGATGAGATCTGCATTAATAAACTCAGCTGACAATGAGTCAGAACTGTGGTTAGAAACCAGAGATATAGTATGATTAGAGGATTCCTTGCTTGAAAGCCAGTCGTATCGGATCTGTTGCTCGAAAGTCAGTCATATCCGACTCTACAGTTCAGTGCTCATCTTTGTTTATAGCCAAAGAGCCAGCACTGTCTGTGTTGTGCCTAGACATCAGAGTGCACAGAATGCTGTTTCCCTTCCCACCGAAGTGGTGCCTATTTATCTACTTGCAATTTCTTGCTTTGGAACTGCTAGGTTGGCAGGAGCAGGGACAAAGACGGGAGCTCATTGCGTCATGCAGTACTCGAGTCTTGAACTGCTGACCTGCTGACTTTAAGTTCAGTGTCATAACTACTTGAGCAACCACATCCCATTAGAGAAGGATGCGAAAAGATAATTCTTAAAGTCAAGAGAGAGAGAGGAAACTGCAGATGGATAATAGAAGATACAGTTAAAAATGGTTTTGAAACGGTAGCCATGTTAGTCTGTGCAAGCATATCAGAGAGTAAACAAAACAAAAATGGCAAAACTAACTGCTGTATTTTCATGTTAGCTTTTGTGGATCAAGTCCACTTTGACATTAAAAAATGATGAAACTGAGGCTGTAATATAAAATTGCATAGTGCAAGCATACATATCAGATTGTTAAACAAAACAACAGCAAATAAGACAAAAACGCTGTAGCACATTAAGTTTTGTTACTTTCTGATAAGTGAAAGCAAGTCTTTCTGGAAAGGCTGGGAAAGGAGGAAGGCAGTAGGAAAAGAGGAAGACTAATGGATGGGTTGACTCCCTAAAAGAAACCACAGATTTGAGTTTAACAAGAGCTGGACAAGCCTGTCGAGGAGAGTAGGCTTTGGAGGCATGTTCCAGCAACTTCCCAACTGCTTTCAATGCGGAAATGGCCTGGGAGCTCTAGACCAAGGGTGTCCAAACTTTTCAGGCTGCGGGCCAGTCAGGTGGTTCTTCCCAGCGGAAGTAAAATGTGCCTTGCAATCTGTTTTGCAACAGGATGAGATAGATTGCAGCTGGTCCAGAATGTGGCGGCTCGGGTAGTGATGGGGTGCGGGTTATGCCCGGCCCTCGCCCCTGCTCTGGGAGCTGCACTGGTTACCAGTTTGCCTCCGGGTGCAATTCAAGGTGCTGGTTATGACCTTTAAAGGCCTACATGGTGGTGGGCCAAGATACCTAAGAGACCGCATCACCCTAAGAACATCTGTCCGTCCAACCAGAGCGGACTGGAGGGGTTCCCTAATTGTTCCATCAACCAGGGGGCCCACCTCTCTGGCACAAGAAAAAGGGCCTGTGTCCGTGTCCGCTCCGGCCCTTTGGAATCTCCTGCCAGTAGAGCGATGGTTGCAGACGGAGTTGCTGCCCTTCAGGAAAGGACTTAAGACCTGGCTGGCGGGGCAGGTATGGAGTCCTGAGGGCAATGTGGCTCCTGCTCGCTGGCTTTTATCATGAGATGTTCCCTTTCTCTGCTTCTCAGATTGGGGGGTTTATTAATGTGGGTGGTTTTTTTTAAACTTCTTTTACTGTGTGGGGTTTTAAATTATGTAAGCCTCCCTGAGTTGGGCTTGCCAGAGTGGGCGGCGAACAAGTTGAAATATTAAATTAAATTTAAATTAAATGTTTAGACTGCCATTTTCTCTGCTTAAACTAGGGGTGGCCAATCCGGATCCGGCCCCTAACAGCAATTCATTTGGCCCACGCCGCCCTTGTCGCTTGAGGTAGGAAAACGCCTGCGAGCGACGAGGGCAGTGTGGGCTGGATGTGTTCGTGTCAGGGGCCGGATCCGGCCCACGGGCCATAGTTTGGGCACCCCTGCTGTAGACTAGAACCCATTCCTCGGCGGCTCGATCCCCGCGGTTTCGCTTTTCGCCAAGGGGCAGAGAGAGAGAGAGAGAGAGAGAGGCCCCTTCCCAGAGGCATCCTTCTTCCCAACACAACACAACACAACACCAAACAAAGCAAAGCAAAGCAAAGCAAAGCAAAGCAAAGCAAAGCAAAGCAAAGCAAAGCAAAGCAAAGCAAAGCAAAGCAAAGCAAAGCAAAAGCGCCGCCGTCCGGAAGGAGTGCCAAGTTGGCGCGCGGGCTGGGGCGCGTCGCGTTGCTCCTCGGGCCTTTCCGCCCCCCCCATCCCGAGCGGTGGGCGGGTAGGTGGGGCTGGGGCAGCTCCGGGCTCCCCGCGCTTTGTCCCCCCGCCGCCTGCAGGGGGCATCGCGGCCCCGGGGCGGCGCTGCCAGCGGGTCGGGAGCTCCCTGGGAGCCGCGCGTGTGGAGGTGGAGCTGGAGAGGCCGGCCCGACCCCCCCTCCCACTGCCAAGGGGGCCGGGCCGGGAGGGAGCCTGGGCGGGCGGGTTGCCTGCTCCGATGGGAGCCCGGGAGGCGGAAAGCCGCGCTCGGGGGCCGAGGCAGCGGTAGTGGCGGCGCGGTTGTCCTCGGGCTTCGGGATCTCCAGGGGCGGCGCGGGACTCTCGGACCCGGGGGTGGCAGTTGTTTTTCGAGAGACGCTGGATCGAGCAGGAGGAGGAGGATGGACCCAGTCACCAAATGGAGCCCTAAGCAAGTAGTGGAATGGACCAAGGGTAAGCAATGGGACACACACCCCCCCCCCCTTCGGAGGCTCCTCGTGGCGCTTCGAGCCTGGATCATCTGGGGCCCCCGAGTCTTCTCCCGCAATTTCTCCCTCCGGATCGGGACTTGCTCTTTCCAAACTTTTCTTCTCCTTCCAAACTTTCCTGCACTGCTACAACATTGGAGGGGGGGTGGGGGGGGGAGAAAGAGAATCTCCGCCTGCGCTCCGCTCCCGCCAAGCGGGTCCTCCTCCTCCTCCTGCTTCCCTGGCTCAGCTGCCTCTCGCCCCCCTCTTTTGCGGGTTGCCTCTGGAGGGGACCCGGCCTGCGAAGAGGAGTCGCTCTGAATCCGGAAAGCGCTTCGGTTCGCCAGCCTGAGTTGCCCGCTCCGGCTCCGCCACGCACGCGCGCGCCTTTGAACCGGGAAAGACCCAGGAGCCAGCCGAGGCCCTGAGTCTGTTTTTGTTTTCTTGGGGCAGGCTGGCGTGAAACCCTGAACATGATAACGTCCGCCCTCATATTCGTTACTTTCCCTCCTTTGCCTCGTTACTTTTTCCGCAGGGTTGTGGAGTTCCACGGCAGTAAACACTAACGTCATGAAGTTTTACCTACCAAAGTTTGAGGGAGTGCCCAAATATTTTGGGCCACAGGCCAATCATGTGGTTCAGGGGGCTGGTCACTATGGCTCGGGGGGGGGGGCCTGATCTGCCCCCCCCCACGCCAATTCATCCCACCCACAAAGCCCTTGTCGCTCCCAGAAGCAGAAGTAAAACGCGCCCGTAGGGAAGAGTGGAAGAGACCATACTTTAAGTCAAGGGTGGCCAAACTATGGCCAGGAGGCCAGATGCGGCCCCCAATACCAATTCATCTGGCCCATGAAGCCCTCGTCACTCCTGGAAACAGAAGTAAAACTGCGCCCGTATGGGCTTCGTGGGCCAGATGAATTGGCGTTGGGGACTGCATCTGGCCCCCTGGCCATAGTTAGGGCACTCCGGACTTAAAGTATGATCTCTTCCACTTTGCAGAGCTTATGATTGGAGCAATGACAGTCTGCTGTTTTAATAAAGAACATTTTGAAATGGTAGCCGTGTTAGTCTGTGCAAGCATACCAGAGAGTAAACAGAACAACAGCAAAAAGACAAAAAAATGTTGTGGCACCTTAAAGACGAACGCCTGTATGTTAATGTTAGTTTTTGTGAATCGAGTCCACTTCACTTGTCTGACGAAGTAGACTTGGTCCACGAAAGCTAACATTAAAATACAGGAGTTAGTCTTTAATGTGTCACAATTTTTTTTGACCTTGTTTTGTTTACTCTGATATATTAATAAAGACACTCTTCAACATTACTAGTACCAATCCATCAGCCTTGCTTTCTGTTATGGCTTGAACTGAAACAAAGTGCATAAGGCTTTCTTAAGTTTCCTCTTGATCATGGATGTAGATGTGGCCTAAATGTTCCTGAAACTCTGTAGAATTTTCCCCCTGAACATTATGTGCCATTGCTCGTTGGCTCTATTTATGGAAGAATATATAGATTATTACCACTTCACATTGCGACTTTAGGCGATATGCATACATGTGCCTGACACATGTCCACGGAAACGTCTGCAGATGCAGACAGCATTGGCTCTTTGGCTATAAACAGAAATGAGCACTGAACCCTAGAGTCGGATGCGACTGACTTTTGAACAGGGGTGACCTTTACATTTACTATACTTTCTGGGCAGGGGGTCAGTTTGAGCTGGGCAAGCACACTTCAGAAGAAAAGGGTCCAGGGTTGTGCTTGCATAGCACTTCAACTTTTGTTGTTGTTATGGGCTGTCAAAGCATTTCCGACTTAAGGCCACCTTGTGAATTACTGACCTCCACGAAGATCCTGTCATTAACTTCAGCTTTTAACTTTGTTTATTTTATGAGGAGGAAGATGAGCACTTCCTAAACCTATATAGTCAGGAGCATTTATGTGCCTGGACATTCCTCATGGATTATCTCTTTGTATGAGATATAGTCTGTGATTGTTTAGATGACAGCTTGCTGTGAATTGTAGACAGGAAAAATCTCTGAAACATTTCTCAGGGCCCCTCTGCTTCCCTCAGGTATAGTCAGTCTTCCTGGTTTCTCTGGAATTGTTTCACAATGTGTATAAAATTAGTTGTTGTTCAGAGTTTATCTCTATCAAAACGGGTAAAGATATTAAGCCAGGCTAGAAGAACACCTCTGATTTGACCACCTGCCTCCTTTATTGGACAATTCTTCTACATTATTTAATTCAAACAAGACACTCCAGCATACTGATGGCACAGTGGTTAAAACTGTACTGCAGCCAAAACTATGCTGATGTTGTGAGTTCAGTCCTAATCGGGATCAAGGTTGACTCAGCTTTCCACCCTTCTGAGGTTGGTATACCTTGGCTTGTTGGGGGCAAAATGCTAATTGACTTGTCAACCGCACAGAGTGCACTAAGTGCTATAGGGCAGTATATAAGTGGGTAATTGCTAATTGCTACTGCTTTGTATCAACAAACACTCAAATTATGAATCTCCCCTTTCAGTTTGTGTTTAATGGAAAGTTGGCAGTTTGAGACCCAGGTACTGCATGACGGATTGTGCGCTCATCTCTGTCTCAGCTCTTGGGGACATGAAAGGAGCCTCATTTGGGTGTTCCCTGAGCGGAGTTTCTTCCACAAAAATCCTTTCAACCCAGAATAATTTCTGACACGCAATTATGATGATGATGATGATGATGATGATGATGATGATGATGATGTAGTGGTTGCATATATGGATCCTAACCTATTCCTGACAGTTTCTTTTGTGTTTATGAGATACAGTGTACATTCTTAAATGCTCACGTTCATTACACTCTAAAATGAAGAGAGGTTTGATGACTTTGTAAGAGCAAAGTTAGGGATGTGTATCTGCTTGTCGATAAAGCCATCATCTATCATTTTCTGCCAACTTTACATGGATTTACTGTTCATTCTTGGCTTATGTGTTAGCAAATCAGTGCAGTCAAGTCATCTTTCAGGAAAGTTTCCCCCCAGCTTGGATAGTTTTCTGTCTCATGTGTGTTGAACTGAACTTTATCCCTGGTTTTATCTCTCCTGCTAGCAGTCATGTGTTCTGCTATTGTGTAGCTGCTTTTGTGTGTGTGTGTGTGTGTGTGTGTGTGTGTGTGTAAAAGATAACACATGACCTGCAAAAAAATCAATTTCAGTTTGTTATTTATCAAGTAATGAATGAAATTAAAATGAAACAGCCAGTCCGTTTAAATTAGTATTTTGCCCTTGACAAATCTGAAGCTCATTTTAAGGCTTGATTTGTTCACATGGGTATGGAAGGTTTCGTTAGAGCTGCCTTGTACCTTTGTATAAAGGTAAAGGTCACCCTTACTCGAAAGCCAGTCAGTCTCTTAAAACAGTGAACAATGAGGTTCCTGATTGTTGTGTGATGAAAGCAGTATTTGATTTAATGAGGGAGGAATTAATCTGTTCTATTCAGTTTCTTTTTTAAAAAAAATATTGGAAAGCTTTGCCTGCCACCTGCAGTTCTCTTGAATCAGGCTTGGTGCCAGTACAAGCAGTTGGACTGACTGGTAATCTGTAGTCCAGCCAAGGGAGGATGGGATGCCATTTCACCACTGAAGCATAAACCCCTCTCCTGCCATGTCTGTAGGCCTCTCGTAGTCAAAATGCAAGCCATCTCCTGGTATTTCTGAGGTATGGGGCACCGAGTAACCTCCTGTTGTATAGTCACTCACAGATAGTGATGCCCCTACCCTGGAGCAGGCATTATAGACTTCTGGATAGTCAGAGGTGATGAAATGGCTAGGGGTTTGTCAGTGCCGGTTATAGCAGGTACGTGCCTTATGTTGACCATTTTGGTCTGTGAGAAAAGACTCATGAGGGAAGTTAGAAGCCAGCAATAACTTTCCAGATCCATACTAAGTCATATGGAAGCTGAGTTGTATTTATTTAATTTATATTCCATGCTTAAATTCTCCTAAATAAGATAATTTAGAATTTCTTTCTTTCCAAGCGCTGCTTGGAGGTCCATTTTGAACGCGCCACGTTCTTACCCAAAACAAACCACCTTCCGGACCTCCGGTGGGAGAAACGGCCACGTGTTTGGCTGCTTCTCCCCCCGGAAGGCCAGAGGGTGAGGGCACCTCCGGGCAACGACAAAATGCGTACAACGATGCAACGCTTGGAACCAAGCTTTGCCGTTGTGCGGGGGTCCAGTGTAGTTTTTTTTTTGGGGGGGTCTTTTTAAAATGAGAATTCAGAAGGCCAAAGATGCCTGTTAACGTACTGTAAACATAAATTATGCAGATGCCACTGATCCAGTCTATTATACAAGAGCTGCTTTCAGTATTGGCTGAAGCAATAACTTATTTAACAATGTTTCCCATGCTAGATAAGATAATATAGTGTCCTGGATACAGACTACATTGGCAGAGATTCATTATGTACTGCTTTAAGGCGTCCTGGAAGCTGGAAGCTCCCAGTTCAAATTTCACTTTATCCACAAACATACCAAGTGATGTTGAGTCCTTCTTTCATTGCCAGTATTACCTCTTATTGCTTGTGTTTTTACAAGAGGGTAGCAAAACGTCCCCACTGTAATGTTTGTGAGTAGTCCTTACATGATAACATGCTGGTGAAGAGCTCTGTAACCTTAAAAAAAAAAAAGAATGAGGGAGCACTGAATAAAATGGAATGATGGGGAAAGAGTTTGCATAGCAGGTTTGTGGAGGATGGAAAACTATGAATGAGTCCTAAACCACAAATCCCCTGATAGAACGGGAAAGGAAGGTTTTGTCAATGAACGGCTCTTAATTATCTTGCCTTAGGAACTGAGTTTAGTCACAAGAAATGTTCATGGACCTTGTATTTGGTAAAACTCTTGGCAGTGGTGTGAAAAGATCTTTATTGTCCATTTTCACCTCTGCTGGCTTTTTATATACTAGCATTGGTGCCCATCTTCGACGGGTTTTCTCAACCTGTGGCACTGGCCTGTGGTGCTACCCCTGGCTGAGGAGAGGGCCATTCTCCTATTCCGCCTTTGCATTTCCCCCTCCGCTGTTTTGAGGGGTGCCTCGAAGCAGCGTGGGAGAATGGCAGGGCGAGAGGCAGGTATCCGTCAAGGGAGGTGCCTTCCCTGGCATATCCCTGCCTGGTGCCTTTGTATTTCCCCTCTGCTGTTTCGAGGGCTGTCCTCGAAACAGCGGAGGGGAATGGCAGGGCGAGAGGCAGGTATCCATCAGGGAAGGTGCTGTCCCTGGCGGATCACTGGCTGCCGCCTGTGCATTTTCCCCTCTGCTGTTTTGAGGTCTGGCTCGAAACAGCAGAGGGAATGGCAAGGGTGAGAGGCTGGTATCCGTCAGCTCAGGCACAGCTGAGGGCAGGAGGGGTGGCAGGGCAGGGGTGGCAGGACAGAGACGGTGCCTATGGCGCTGCCTCGCCTGGCCGTGTCCTCAGGCAGCGTGACTGAGGGCGGGAGGGGCAGCAGGGCAGAGGCAGCACCTACGGCAGTGCCTCGCCCAGCTGCGAACTCAGGCAGCATGGAAGGGGCGGCAGGGCAGAGGCAGTGCCTACGGCGCTGCCTTGCCCAACTGCGTCCACAGGTGGTGCGGCTGAGGGCGGAAGGGGTGGCAGGGCAGAGGCGGTGCCAAGGGCTGGGATTTGAGGAGGGGGAAAAGGGCCAGACCATCTCTGCAGACCGGGCCCAGTCCAGCCGGGTATGGCAGGGAGGGTCCTCAACTGTAGTGCGCGTGCACACGAAGCAGCTGTTGGCTTTAGCGTTCACGCACTGGCTGTCCTGCCTCCTCCGTGTTCCGGCCGTCCTGTCTGATTGGCTGTGGTGTGCTGCGGAGGACGCTGGGACTTGTAGTGTTTGTTTTTTCTGGCTTTTGTGGGGCGCAGGACCAACTCGCGTTCTCCGGACCCTCGCGGCGCTGATGTCAGTGACATAAGGTAGGTGTGCACGGCACATCACGGGATAGGCTGCACAGGTGTGGACACACATTCTGTACATGCACGGCCACATCCCTTTCTTATAGGTATAGATTGGCAGGAATCCACAATGGCCACTCAGGACCAGGAATTGAAAAAGTCACCTTTTTTTGGACTACAGATTTCAGAAAACCGTAGTGTTGGTTGTGGGATTCTGGGCATTGTGCTCCAAAAGGAAAAAATAAAAGAGAGAAAGAGAGAGTAACTTTTCTCCATTCTGGCATTTGTTCCTAGTAATAAGACGGTTTGCTTTCTTCTGCTGTTTATTTTAGTGCAACCTCCCCTAATTAATCCAGGCCTGGCCTTGCCACAGTGAGTGGCTCCAGCTTTCTATTTCGATGTGTGTGCTTTGAATAAGAGGGATTTCTAGCTGACAGTGTGCTGATCCCGATCGCCCCCAATGCTCTCACAGTGAACTTATCTCTCCACTGAACATCAAAAGCTTTCCTAATGGTGCATTGTGCCGGATGAATTTGTAACAAAGCAGTGGGGGAGGGGGAGGGGGAAGTGAACTGCCTATGAACAAGTGCTAATTACTTTCCTTGCATTTGAACATCACAAGTGCCATTTAAAAGCATGTAGGTAGATTGGTATTCACATTGGTGTTAATTTTCATCCTGAATCCATAGCCAAGGAAAAAATTGCCTGGGGGGGTGGTGGTGGCAAAGCTTTACTAAATTTGTATTTCCAACAGAAGTTTTACATTTTGATCCTGTTATATGTGCTCTCCTGGGGATTGAAAGGAAGGCCATCCATTTCAGAAATAGCTATACAAAGGCTAGCACTCTAGACATTTTTGCTCCTACAGCCTGTCATTATTGGACTCAATATTGCCTGCAATAACCTGGCACTATTTACAAGCTGAAAAAAGAAACCACTTTGGCCTTTGGAAGGGGAAGAAAATACGGTAATACCTCATACAAAGTCCGCTTCGTACAACATCAAATTCATACAACGTCGCCTAATTCCTTGAAAAAAGTTGCCTCATACAAAGTCGCTGCAATTTTGTATGAGGCAGGGTTTTTTCCAAGGTTGCATTGTGCCTGGGGAGTATAAAAGGCAGGACGTATGCATGCATTGCTCTTGTGCATTTTGCATGAGACGAAGAGTGTTTAGGAGTGGTTTTGAGCACGATTTTGGATTGTTTTTGATTTTTTTCGTCAGAATTTTTGGAAGCATTCTTAGGATTTTTGCAGCATTCATCAAGCTCTTGGACCTTTCTTTGGCACAGTGGAAAGGTAGGTAAATGAGGTTTTCTGTTTCCGATTGGCTTGGGGTGGGGAGGTGGATGGGGGAGGGCAATTTTTTGGTGGGGTGGGCAATTGTTTGGCACTTGCTGCTGTGGTTTTTAAAAACATGCATGCTCCATAATTTTTCTTATGTTGGTCTTTTTTGGGGGAGCACTGTTTGGTGCGTGGGCAATTGTTTGGTGTTTGCTGCTATTTGGATGATTAACACTGTGCTGCATGATGGGACATGTTGGCATCCATTTTGTCCTTGCTTCCATCCAGTAATTGTTTACAGTAGCTTGTACAAAATGGATGATTGGCCGCAGGTTGCAGATTAACACTGTGCTGCATGATGGGACATGTTAACTTTTAAACCTGCACTTCATAAAGTTTTCAAAAGTTAAAAACTTGTTGTATGGTTTGTCCCCTAAGATCAGGGTTGTTTGACATGTTTTTGTAATGTATTTAGCCTTTAGACAATGATTTCTTAAAGTTCTGTCAGTTTCCTGTCTGTTTCCTTGACTTTACCCTGAAGTCTGTGCTGTTACAGTACAGTGTATCTCTATGGAAACGACGTTGTATGCGGCATCGCAGCAACGATTTCGATGTTGTATGAGGCATCGTGTCTAGGATTTTGCATGCCTCATACAAAGTCCAACTCCTTATAAAGTCCAAACTTGTGGAACCAAGTTTGGACGTTGTATGAGGTATCACTGTACAGTAAAACCCCTACTTATGAAAAAAAGTTAGTTCCGTTAGGCTTTTGCTTAAATTGGGGTTTATGTAATTCGAAGCAAACCCATAGGAAAAAATATTTTTTATGTAACTCGAAGCAAACCCATAGGAAAAATGAAATGTTTATGTAAGTTGAAGAAAACCCATAGGGAAAGGATTTTTTATGTCACTCAAAGAAAACCCATAGGAAAAAGAATCTTTATGTAACTCGAAGAAACCCATAGTAAATTGTGTAAATCGGGACATGGTTTTAGCACAAAATCATTATGTACATCAAATTTTATGTAACTCGAGGCATATGTAAGTCGGGGTTTTACTGTATTTGAAATCCTGGAAGCTTGCTGCCATTCAGAGATGACACATAGATGGACCTAATGGGGAAAAGGTTTCAACTCTGCATAAGGCAACGTATTGTGTTCCACTAATAAGGTAAAAGTAAAGGTTTCCCTTGCTCGAAAGCTAGTCATATCCGACTCTAGGGTTCAGTGCTCATCTCTGTTTCAAAGCCGAAAAGCCAGTGCTGTCTACTTCTGCAGACATTTCCGTGGTCATGTGGCAAGCATGACTAGACACAGAACGCTGTTACCTTCCCACCGAAGTGGTCCCTATTTATCTACTTGCAATGTCTTGCTTTCAAACTGCTAGGTTGGCAGCAGCTGGGACAAAGACGGGAGCTCATTCCGTCCTGCAGTACTCGGGAATCTAACTGCTGACCTGCTGCCTCCCAGTCAGCGTTTTAGCCACTTGAGCCACTGCAGTCCTTGGGTCCACTAATAAAGGTATGCTTTATGAAGGAAGGTGCACCTAGAGCCTAGATGAGTTTTTTAGACTTACACTCTTAGAATTCTTCATGCTGCCAAAGGGATTTGTGGTGGTGTGTTCCAAAAAGAGAAACTTTTCGAACCCCTGGTTAAAAATTACTGCCGGATACTACAGTATCAGCTTCTAGTAGAGCTCTCAACTTTTTTGTAAAAAAAAATCCCTCTTCTGTTCAACAGAGTTGACGACATGCTTCTCAGAACAGTGAAAATTGAAAACCTTCAAACTGAAAAGCAAATTTTGAAGTGGTGTCTATTGATTTCATTTCCTGACCAGATCAAGTTAAATTAGAAAAAAAGGTGTTTAAGAAGCTCTTGAATTCTAAAATTCTGATGAGAAATCCCCATTCGCCAGTCCCTGATGTGGGTTCCTTCAGACTTTTAGGATAGAACTCTCAGCATTCCCTCTTGATGGACAATGCTCACTTGGTGTGATGGGAAGGATGTGCTATTTTAAATACAGTAAAACCCTGACTTACAAATGCCTCGAGTTACATAAAATTCGACTTACATAATGATTTTGTGCTAAAACCATGTCCCGATTTATACTATTTCCTATGGGTTTGCTTCGAGTTACATAGAGATTCTTTTTCCTATGGGTTTTCTTCGAGTTACGTAAAAATTCATATCCTTATGGGTTTTCTTTGAGTTACATAAAAAAATCATTTTTCCTATGGGTTTGCTTCAAGTTACATAAAAATTTGATTTAAGCAAAAGCCTACTGAATGGACTTTTTCCCCGTAAGTAGGGGTTTTACTGTATATATTTTGGACTCTAAATCTCAGGATTTGACTTTGGGGATTAGAAGTGCACCTTCAGACGCTTATATTTCACAAAAGCCCCATGGCTGGCTCCAGCCTAACTTCCTGTTAAAAAAAGGAAGTTATTCTAGTGCTAAGATAGAAGACTCTCAACTTGCAGCAGTTTAGATATTTTTTTTTTTAAAAAAAACCTTTCTCACACTAGACCAGGTGAAGGGAACTGCAGAATGAACTCATCAAAAGGTGCCTTCATTTTTGCAGTTTCATGTCTGGCCTTCCTGACACGGAAGAAGAAGAAGCAGAAGCAGCTTCCTTATTTCACAAGTACTGTAGTTCGGAGATAGGTTATTTATTTAAAATATTTCTATCCCGCTTCCCTCACTCAAGAGTGACCCAAAGCGGCTAACAACATAATAAAACCAAGAAATAAAACAGATTAACAAACCCCATTTAAAAACTGCATATTAAAAAACATTCAGAAGTCCCCACCCACCCATACAGATAAAAAAGTCAGGTCAGAAAACCTGTATAGGCTAAATGAGCCAGCGGGACTGGGTTATGAAGGAAGCTCAGTGAGTCTCCTAGCCATCTTTCTCTATGTGAGGGAAATGTTGGTGTCTGTAGGTGTGATTTGGGTGGCACTCCCTGAATGGAGAATTTGCCTTTTTTTGCTTAATTTTTTTAATGGGTGGCACTATGGATTCTCTTAAGACTATGGTGGCTTAGTAGTTAAGAGGCTGAACTTGATGACAGGAAGGTTAGCAGGTCAGTAGTTCGAGACCTGAGTGCTGCATGACAGAGTGAGCTCCCGTCATTGTCCCAGCTCTTGCTAACCTAGCATTTTGAAATCAAGAACTTGCAAGTAGATAAATAGGTACAGTACTGCTTTGGTGGGAAGGTAACAGCGTTCCATGCGCTCTGGTGTCTAGTCATGCCTGCCACATGACCATGGAAATATCTGCAGACACAGACAGCACTGACTCTGGCTGTAAATGGAGATGAGCACTGTACCCTAGAGTCAGATGAGACTGGCTTTTGAGCAAGGGAGACCTTTACCTATGGATTCTCTTGGCAATTCTAGTACTGTCTTAGATGATCTTGCATCTAAGTGTTGCACAAGTCATAATGTTCAAGAATGCAGAAGTTAGAGGACATAATTGGGAGTGACTTTATACACCTCAGTAGTTTGTGGAAAAAAATCCTCTAAGTTCATCTGTTTTTAACTGTTTATTTTTATGAAGTGCCAAACTATGTGACCCTTTGAAACATTTCTAAAAAGTATTTAGACAAGCATAGCCTTTCGTTGAATCTCTTAATGTGAGAAAGACACTGTTATTTAAGCAAACATACCTCCCCCTTGGAGAATTTCAAATTTTGCATAAGTTTATATTGGCTTGTTTTCCTGAGCTTTTGCTGTGGGAAGAAAAATATCTTATGGTCCTATGAAAAATAAATGTTAATGCATTGCTAGATTGCATTTAGTACTGACTCTCAAGGTTAATACTGAAGATTATTCACTGATATATAATAAAACCTCGCATAAAAAGTGCCTCGCTTAGAGACTAACTCGCTTAAAGAGCAGATTTTTTCTGAATGGTCGCCTCACTTAACAACTAAAACCAACCAAAAACTTGCGTAACAACTAAATCGTGGTTCGTAGTCCCCGTCGCCAGAAGTAACAATTGGTCACTTACAATGGTGTTTTGCTTAAAGAGCAAACTTGCTTAAAGAGCAATCCCGTGGAACGCATTATGCTCTTTAAGCGAAGTACCACTGTACTGGCTGAGCAATAGACCACCCTCTTCAGACTTTTCCCACACAGCTGCTAATTGACAGCATGTGTTGATCAACAATCTGTGTTTTTGGAAAGCTCACCAAACTTTTCTGTAAAGCCATCCTCTCTGATCTGCACCATATGGACTTAGCTGTTTTTCTAGGTGAAGACATTAATCTGGGAAAACACTGGCCGCTGTCTTAAGAGCAGAGAAATTACTGAGACTTTTGTGCATACACTAAATGTACACCTTCAGACAGTTGTTTGAAACATGTTTGGCACAATTCTGTTGGCCTTGTGCTTCTGTGCTTTAGATGTACAGCATCCCTAACTGTCTTCATCTAAAATGTTTGACTCTGTGTGTGTGTGTGTGTGTGTGTGTGTGTGTGTGTGTGTGTGTGTGTGTGTGTGTGTGTGTGTGTGTGTGTGTGTGTGTTGTTTAACACCGGTGGAGAGCTTTAGTCACCTGCCAGCCCCATTTGACTTTTATGTTTGACTCATGTTACACATTCCTTAAAATATAGTTTCTAGCAACATTTGGGTGTAGTGCAAGCAAATGTGTTAAGATCTATGCATTAATGATCTCCTGGAAACTGAACTAATGGTTCTGTTAACAGACGTGCTCAGCAAAATATGCTCTCTTGGAGAAAAAATATGAAGTGCTGAAAAATACATGTTGGCTTTTGTGACCAAGCATTACACATATATAGTTTCACATAATTTTAAATTGTTTTAAGTATTTTTAAATAGTTTGGCGTTGCTATTTTTGTCCCCCTCCTGATATCTTTTGATATATTACAGGACGTAATTCTTCTAATGAAATATATGTGTTACATAGGTGTTAATATTTTTGTTATTGTGCAAGCTTTTACTATTCAAATGTCAGCTAAGGGATGTAGACATTTCTTCTGTCTCATTTGAACAATCATATCTTCAATTTAGGAAGCCGAGATATGAATAAGTCTTTTGCCTTTGCTCCTTCCTTCATTTGTTTCCAAGGAACCTCTAATCAGGGTCCCTCTGATCAGTCATAGTTTCTAGTTACAGTTGAACTGGAAAATGATGGATATCTGCGTTGAAAACCCCCCAAGAATGCTAAACCTTGTTGAAATCATGGCTTAATATTCTTGGCTTGTTCTGAAGCTGGTAACCATACTTTCCTGGTTCAGATGAAACAGCACCAGCACATCATGGGAAACATAACATCCATGGGAAACAGGTGACATGGAGAGGTAATGACTCATCTGAGGTGACATGTTGGAATTCAGGGTTTAGTGGGGATTTGAGCTCTATTATCCTCAGTCTTAGTTTGACCTTAGTTTTGGATGAAAGGGCTAAGCTCTCTCACTAGTTCTGCATGTGGTGCTGGTTTTAAAAATAAATAATAATCCTTGGTGTTATATTTATTGGACTTTTTTTTAGTTAATGAAAGGTTTTTCCTGTTTTGCATATGGCTAGTTAGTATTGCTTCCCCCCCAGGAAACAATTACATCACAGCTGTTTACTCTTTCAAACTGCAAAACTTGTAGGGCACTGAAATAGGAACGCATGCCATGTGGGGCATCATGTCATCTGTTTTTCTTCTTCTTTAGCTTCTGCTCTTAATGTTTGCTTGTGAGCCTTTGACTGGTGTTGCTAGGTACAGTTGCGTGGGCGCCCTTGCATTCCTGCTTCCCAAGTTCTTTGTTTCTGTCCTGTAATACTGAAACTAAGTCCTGTTACATTCTGCTACAGAAGAATTTCCTTTGTTTTCTAGAGGTTAAAAATATACAGAAAAAACGAATGCATAATAGGCAAGGAAATGCCTGTGAAAGGACACCCGTTCATACAATCTGTTGCAATTTTCAGTGAAGAACAAACTGTGTGTCAACAAATTAGGTATTAATTGATGTGACTTACCATTATAACATATTGTGAAGGCAATTAATTCAGAAAGGCTGCTTCAGGCCTTCCTGTCTCTTATCCCTTCACTTCCATGTCTGCCTGCCTGCATATGTGTGTGCATGCATGTGTAAATAAGTTATTCTGTTCCTATTAAGTACAGTAAAATCTCACATAAAGAGCACCTCGCTTAGAGACTAACTCACTTAGAGAGCAGAATTTTCTCTGAATGGTTGCTTCGCTTACCTAAAACAAACAAAAAACTCGCTTAACAACTAAATTGGGGTTTGTAATTCCCCCCGCCAGAAGTTACAATTGGTCACTTAAAATGGTGTTTCGCTTAAAGAGCAAACTTGCTTAAAGAGCAATCCCGTGGAACACATTATGGAACGCGAGGTACCACTGTACAGTAGTTCCGTTCATAGATTCTAACAGTTTGCTGTAACCCTATGGGTGGTTATGTATCTGGAAAGTTTTTTAACGTTAGCCAAAATGTTGTTTGGGTGCAGGTTGGGAGTCAATTTTGGAGAATGATGACTGTCTTTCACAAGTGTGTCAGTGATATTCTGCAAAACAGTTGGAATGTATGGTGGAACTGCAAGTGTCTCCAGCACCACAAGAAAACCACTGTTTGCATGGTTGAAAAATGACGTCCTTGTGGTAACTGCAGTTCTGTTGTGAAGACGTGGACAAGCATACTGCTGTTCTTACGTTAGTTTATTACGAAGCAAAAGCAAAGCAGTTACACTCTGGGCAGTTCACAAGTTTATTAGCATTTTGCCCCCAACAAGCTGGGTACCACTAGCCTGTACCACCCACTTTTATTCCACATCCCCTATCCATCCCATTGTGTTGCCTAATGTCAAAAGAGCATACTTTGAAACTGTGAAGTGAATCATATACAACTTCTAGCCAAGCTGTTGTCTCAGTTTGCTTCAGGTTTCTCTTTTTTTACGTCTCTTATTTATTGATACCAGACCTGGGGAGAGGTTTTTTGTTTAGGATTTTTGGGATGGAGCTCTGAAAATTCCTCAACCAACCTGGCTGGTGATTGCAAAAAAGTAACTTTTCCAAGTCCTGATTGCTACTGATGAACTGGATATGGAATTTCCCACTTTTATGATAGGAAATCAATTTCAGGAAATCAACTGTTGCTGCATTTGGCTGCTTTTATGCAAAGAGTGGTTTTTGATCTCCAGTGGCAGCTCAGTGAAAGAGAGATAGGCACCAGTCTCCTGCTGGCATGGATAGGTACCATTGATAGGGTCATTGGCGTGAGTGGCAGTCTGCCAGAAAAGATTCTGTTGCTAGGATTGGCTTGAATGCTTTTGTGCTTAATTGGAAGCCTCCTTTTCTCTGCTTACACTCCCAGCTGCCCAAGGGAGACTTCTAATTAGTAATGGAAACATTCGATCTGGATTGTCAGTACATTGCTCCTAGGAAAACCTGACTTTGCTTTTTTTTTTTTGTCCAGTGAATTAAAAATTGAATCTTATGCAAATAAATACTGTATGACTAGTGTCAAGCATGGGCTGTACTAGTGTATGACCCTGGCTTAATTTGTGTAACTCATCTTTGCTGAAATCAGTAAAATGAACAGTTATATCTGTTAGCACTGAGTACCGTATATACTGAAGTATAAACTGGGTTTTTTAGCCCCAGAAATGAGCCCCCAAAAGGGAACTCGGCTTATACTTGGGTCAATGACCATGAGGGTCTAAAGACCATGCCGGATTGAGATGTGCCAACAACGTAATTAATTTTACTATGCTTTCATGTATTTTGATTATTGAAACTCACTAGCAGCTGCTGCATTTCCT
This sequence comes from Bradypodion pumilum, assembly GCA_035047305.1. Classification (NCBI taxonomy): domain Eukaryota; kingdom Metazoa; phylum Chordata; class Lepidosauria; order Squamata; family Chamaeleonidae; genus Bradypodion; species Bradypodion pumilum. The sequence goes on from JAWDJD010000001.1 coordinate 101,031,355, forward strand.
ACCCTTGGCTTATACTCGGGTCAATCTATTTTCCAGGGTTTTCAGTTCAAAATTAGGTACCTCAGCTTATATTCGGGTTGACTTATAGTTGAGTATATATGGTATTAGATTCTGAGGGAAACTGGGATCCATAGTGATCTCAAGACAGGGATCTTGCAAAAAGGTATCTATAATGTAATATAATATAATAGATAGTGTCATGTTCTGTAGCTCCACTGGGACCACAGAGGTGACATCATTTGGCAGCAGCAGATTGTTATTAATTAAAAAGTCCTTACTTTGATTTTAGGTTATGTTCAACTTTGTTTCATTGTGTGCTAGCCACACACAACCTGACATTGAATCATCAGCTCCTTATTTAGTGCCAGCCTGCTATATCTAGTGACATCCTCTTGTGCTAGCAGAGCTTAGGAACAGGACATCAGACATTGTGATATAAGGCATAGTTATGTACTAGCATAGGTAGTACATAGGTTCCTTCGATGGTTTTCTTTTTAGGGGGCTCAACCCGTGGGGCGGGGGTGGTTAGGGGAGTGTTTTTTCCTTTTTTCCTCTCCCCCACACTGTTTGTGATGGCCCCTAGCTCCCACTTATTCTTCTTTTTTTTGGGGGGGGGGGTTGGACTATCCTGCATGGCGGCCATGGGCTTTGGCTTTTTGATGCGGCAATGGCGGCGGGTGAGATGGTGGCATTGGAGGAGCTTATTTTGCAGTGCCCTCTCTAGAAGGCACCGGGCAACTGGGCGGCCCTGTCTGCTGGGCCGGTTGGGAGATGCTTCAGCCATGGCCGCACCCCCCACTACCGCCTTCTCTCCACCGTGTCTGCTGCAGACTGATCCGCCATTGCTGCCTTGACTTTTTGGAGTTTTCGCGGCGAAAGGGCTGCCTGTTCCTCTCTGGAGCCCAGGGTCCGCAGCCGCACTCCCTTTGCCTATTTGAGGTGGCAACTGTGGTGGTTGTTGCTGTGGCGGGCGAGGTGAGGCAGAGAGAAGGGGCGGCAGGGTGTATGGGCGGGGCAGAGTCGTCTCTGGACTGGACCGGTCGATGGGGCCGGCCGATGGCTTTTGGAAAGGGCGCCACGAAGGCCGCTCCTCTGCCCATGCCGTCTTGCCCGTTGCCCGTACGCCACCTGCCTTTCCTCACTCGTTTGACTGCCGGCGTACGGTTGCTCCCTTTGGCCACCATCGTCGGGAGAGTGCATGGCAAGAGGCCCGCCTTTTCCCATTAAGCTGCGTCTCCCACTGGCTGTGCGCACGAACATTGCCCAGCCCCCTCCTGTGCGTGTTCTGACCTTTCTGATTGGCTGGGGCATTGCACAGAGGTTGTTGGGGCATGTAGTTTTTAAAAAACTACCACAGGGACAGGCCTCAGCAAGGCGACATCCCGGGGCGGCCCAAGTGCCAGACGGGGGTAGCCGTGGTACACCCATGGCCAGCGGCACATCCATGGCCAGTGGACATACACTGCAGCCCAGGAGGCCTCGGCATGGACGCAGGTGATTGCGCCGGGGCCGTGGGTGACACTGGAGGCAAGCCATCAGCTGTGACGCACGCGGGGACTGCCATGCATGTGCACGCTCCTCCCCTTGTCCTGGCATGGCACGCGAGCCTCTGGACCTGCGTGCATACATAATAAGTTACTCCGGTTTTGTGGGACGCAGGCTCCACCGTCAACCCTGAGACACAAACACTTTTGATCTCTCTCACCCATGCAAGGTTTGTGCCAAATTTGAACGGGATTGGTGCAGGGGTGCCTTTAGAGCAGTCACAAACCCAAACTTCCGTTTTATTTATATACTAGCATAGTTTGCCCCGCGGTGCCAGGCTGTTTTTAAATTGTGTTGAAAGGTTTTTCTTTTGTTAATGTTTGTACAAATGAGGTTAGTCTGTAATTGTGATTTTTAAAATGTTTATGCACACGGGCTGTTATAAACTGTGATCAGATTTTTTGGGTTTGTTTTTGTGGATTAAAAAAAGAGGAAAGGATGATATAATTTTTACAATTATTTTATTTAACCAAATAATTTTTAGTATGTGAATTTTTAAAAAATAGTATCTTGGATAATAATTCAAAAAATGTGAAATTACTTTTTTTTTGCATTCAATGTTTTTAAACTGTGTTTAGATGTTTTGGGGTTTTTTTGAGTGAAAACTCTACACAGTATTTTAGAAATGTTTTTATTTTATTATTGTGTGATTTGTTTGTGATTTGTGTGAATATGTGATGCAATGTTATATTTTTGACTGTTTTTTCTCTTGTGGCCTCTGGGTGGGGCTATTGAGTATTTCTTTTACTTTGACTGTTTTTTCTCTACTGGCCTCTGGGTGGCGCTTCTTCCGGTAAGTAGTCTCTTTCTTTCCTCATTTCAGTTCCGGCCATCATGGAGGAAGGATGTCTGCTGGTAAGTTGGCTGGTTTAATTTCTTTTGGGGTTTTGGTTTGTTTTTTAATGTTTTTGTTTGTTTTTTATGTTATTTTTTAAAAATTAATGGTTTATTTATTTTAATTATTTTGGTGTTTGTTTTTGTTTTTTTGGTTTTTTTCTCTTTCAAGGGGGGCCAAGGCACCAGTGCCTTGGCCCCCTCTTGACAACGAAACACTTTCCTTTCCGTAGCCTGGGCTTGCTGGCCGGGCTGCGGGGACCAGACCGCCGGTTTTTTTTCCTTCCCCCGGCCTGGGCTTGCTGGCTGGGCCGGGGCAAGGCCAGTGCTGGGGGGGCGTTGTGGCTGGGGTGTGTGTGTTCCTTCCTGCAGCCTTGCCTTGCTGGCTGGGCCACGGGAAGCCACGCGGTACGGGGGTGTTTCCTTCCCGCAGCCTGGCTTTGCTGGCTGCACTGCGGGAGCCATGGGGCGGGGTGTTCCTTCCCACAGCCTTGCCGGCTGGGCTGCAGGAATCCATGCGGCGTGGGGTTTTTTGTTCGTTCCTGCGGCCTGGCTTTGCTGGCTGGGCAGCGGGAAGCCATGGGGGGGCGGGGGGGTTCCCATGGCCTGGCTTTGCTGGCTGGGCCGCAGGAAGCCATGGGGCAGGGGATTTTCCTTCCCGCGGGAAGGCCTACGGCGTGTCTGTGAGGTGCTGCGTCCGCCTGCGGCAAACTTGCCCTCACATTGGGTTTTTTATTTTTATTTTTCGCGCACCAGCTTCCTCAGCATTCTACGTGCTCATGGTGCGCAGGACACTGGGGCTTGTAGTTTGGCATTTGCGTTTTCGGTTTCTGCAGCGGTTTTTCCCCTGCGGCTTCATTTTGATTGGCTGCGGCGCATTTCCGAACGTTCCTTTTGCTCGCGCCTCTCAGCCTGATTAGCTGTCGCGCAGCGCGGCCCAAGGAACGTTGGGAAATTGAGTCCTTTCTTTTTGTTTGCGATCGGGGGGCTCTTGCCCCACTGGCGCAAAATTCAACCCGACAGTTACCTGTGAATCCCGGTCGGGCGAGTGCACGGAGGCTCGGACGGGGCTAGTGGGGTCTGGCTAAACATCCTTTGTCACATTCCAACGGTTAACACACAGATTTATAGGTATAGATAATAGAATGCATGTATCTGTAAATGGAGAACCCTCCCGTATTAATATCTTTGGCAGAAAAGAGTGGATTGGAGGAACTTGTTGAAACTTGTCTAAAAATGTAGGCTAGAAACAGAATCCTTGGCGACATAGAGTAAGAGAAGACCACCTGTTAATGGTCTTATTGGTAGAAAATTTTGAAGTGTGGTAGCTGTGTTAGTCTGTGCAAGCATATGGTTCTTAGGACAGTTGACAGAGCAGGATGGGTGTTTGACCTCTAGCTGGGTCTCTCAGACACAGTTTCCTCAATTAACTCATTAGCAGATATGTAATGTCAGCATGTTTATTTTGCACCCACTAAAGACTTACATCTTAACAGAACCAAACTTCACAATAATCAAACTAACCCCAATCAGGGATCTTCTATTCTTACTGTTGTAAATAGCCACACTGATCACATGTTATTAGTGGTTGTAAATAGCACACTGATTTGCAAACTAATCTGTTAAACCAACCAACCATTGTGTGCCTCTATACCTGATATGTATAAATTGATACCATGAAAACTCACTCTTATGTCTGACAAAGTTGACTTGATCATTATCAGGCTTTAAATTAAGTAAATTGCTTTGCTCAGTGACATATGCTACTGTTATCTACACATTAGCCTAAGGCCGCTTCTTGTCACTCCTCCAAGGGAAATATTAGAAGGTTGGAGGAGCTGCAAGCAACATTTGGGCTGCTGTGTAAGTCAGAGCAAAAGGAGATGTTTCTTTCTCAAGGGTGTGTGTGTGTGTGTGGTATTGTTGATGTACCTTCAAGCACTCCTTTGCTAGCACCATTGCTAGAAGCTTGTAAGAGAATTGAAATCTGACAAATGCTGCAGTGTGTGACTTGGCAGTGAGTCTCCGAATATCTGCCATTTGGCACAACAAACAAGGAACTGTTGCAGTTAAGGAGCACCTGCAGTGTGGTAGATGTTGTGTGAACAGTACCCAAGGATGGTGTAGTTTCTCCCGAGAGAGCTTAACAATCTATGTTAGATGGACAGAATGGGAACAAGTAATTAGCTGAGGTGGGAATGGGCTTAATGGGAGGTGTGGATGTGGCAAGAGGCTAGATAAGGCAGGGCCATGAGTGTTCATTAGAGGCTTTCCTGCAGAAAGAGGTTTTGAGGTTGAGGGATTGAGAAAGTAGGTTGCCATAAGAAGCTGGCCTTTCTTTTTCTTTCTGGGACAAGCACTTGAGTTGTAAAGCTGTATCGCTTTTCCAGTGCCCGCAGTTGATAGCTTCCCACCTTACTACAAGGGGTAAAGAAATAGATAAGGATGGGGAAATAGGATGGAATTAGGATAATAAGATGGGTGGTCTGTTTAATCTTCAGGGAACTGAGAGGATGTGAAGTGTTTCTTCAGACTTTCTCCATCAAACCAAGTCTGCCTCTCTCCCACCAAAAATTGAGGAGAGAATGCTTCCTTTCTTGTGTCTACTAGGGATTCTTTCTGGGTACTTAATGTAAGATTTTAACAATTTCACCTTTTCATTTTTGGAATACTTGGTAGATTTTAGAAAAGTTACTTTTTGTCCTCCAGCTTTCAGAATCCCCCAGCCTGATCTGTTACAGTCCTTCAAGTTCTACTATGAAGTCATAATAGAACTGTAGAGAAAGAGAACCACAACAGTTAGAGCACCCTCTGAAAAATGTCCATCCAACCTTTGCTTTAAAAATATCCAGTGATGGAGGGTGTTCTGGGGGGTGCCCTGGAACTGTGCAGCTTACTAAAGGTTACAGAGGCTGTCTCTTTTCCCTGGAAGCTCAGTGGGGGATTGAACTCCCAACTGCTGGCTGCGCAACCAGATACCTAACTCACTGAGCTATACAGCCAGCTGTCTTTCACAAGAGGAACATGGCTATCATGCTGCCTGTTACCCAGCTTCCTCAACTATTCCTCACACCATTTTATTTCCAGGTGCTGAGGCTCTTTGTCATGATATGTCATTCAGTTCTCTGAACAATAAAATCCTGAAAAGAACCAAAGACTTCAAGAAGCACTTGAACACTGTTGAAGTTGATGAATGAAGAGGCTAATAAGACAACACAGGATGATTTACTCTCCTTGATAGTCACAGCTTTTATATCTTCCTTAGGGAAGACAGCATATGGCTGTGAATGTGAACCTCTTTCAATCCATTGTGCCAAGATCAGTTGACTGTCCTTTATTTTAAAGAACATATTGACAGAGTGAAAGCATTCCCTTAACTTTACTTGATCATGTTTACTTAAATAAATCTCTGTTACTCAGTTGATATAGTAAGAATTCTAGAAAGAAGCCATTGAAAGGATTACAGCAGGAGTTCTCAACCGTTTAAGGCCAGGTCATGTTCCCTCAGACAGCTTTGGGGGCCAGACAGCCATTTTCCCCTTCCTCCAGCACATGGCACTTCCTGATATGGTGGAGGCAGTAGGAGGCCACATGAAATGGTGCCACAAGCCGCTTCCGGCCCACAGGCCGCAGGTTGAGAATCTCTGTATTAAAGGATAATGCATTATGAAGAAAATACGGTGGGAAGTCAATCCTGAGTTAATTCTTCAGTAGGCTTGATTACTTTTACTTTATGAATGTTTGCAAGTCCAGAACCTTCCCTGCTGGACCTACTGCAGTACAGTGTTAAGTGGGCCAACTGCAGTTTAGATCCATCTGTCTTGTCTCTCCTACGTCAAGGGGCTGAAATACATGACAGCATGGTGGATTGTCATTCCCCTCCCCCGCCATCTCATTTGTGCAAGAGTTACAGTGCTGTTTTGCTAGATTTTTTTTTGTTCATTTGTTCCCAAAGTGATGCAAATCTTCTATTGCTAAGCTGCTTATCAACTTGGCATCTAAGCAGGCACAGTGGGAGCTTTGTAGTGTGCTAGGTTTATTTCTCTCAAGGTTTCAGCTAGCTAGGAATTGTACTTGCACAAACCCCAAGTATAATTGGAGAAGAATTTTAACTCCCTGTAGACAGGTCACATGCCTAGCATGCCAGGGCTTTTTAGTCAGCTCTTGTTCACTTCCCAGGTTCTGAACTTTCATGAGAATCTAGTGATTTATGCATACATTGATCAAGCTGGTACTACCTCTGAAAAACTGGTGAGAAATTTAACTCAGTCATCCGGCTGTCCGGTTGTAAGGAAGAAAGTGTTTTAGAAAAGGTTAAAACTGAGTAGTGTTCCATATATTTGTGGTTGGATGGGCCAATTAAAAATGGCCAGAGGTCTGCCCAAATCACGCTTAGACTCTTTTAGGTTGTTTGAAGAGATGAGTTGGATCAAACTCCTTTTTTTCTAGGCAACAAAAGAAATATTTTTTTTCCTTTTCAAATGGGTATCAGTCAGTCATTTCCATTTTTGGTAATAGTGCATCAAAGTATGAGCCCATCTCGTTCATTTTTGGTAGCTTTCATGGGATGTATGTTCGGCCTTGGTCTAACTCTGAGACTAACTGGAGACACATTCCCAATATAAGCAAATAAAGGTTGGAGATCAGAAGACATGGTCAGAACCAAGCAGTGATCAGACTAGATATGAGCAATCTGTGTGACAACTTGGCAAGCTGAGGTATTCAAATGGCAACTCCCTATCGTTTTCTGGGATAATTGTACTGTATGGTTTGTCCCTGTCCATTTGAGCTGATGATGTTCAAGATAAAGAGTCATTTAACTATAGTCAGGCTATATAATTGCAGCCTAAAAGTTTTTGAAACGTTTTGCTTGTTTTTAAGTTAGTGATCTTTTAGTATTGTTGTCAAATCATATTTTCTTATTGTAACTCAAATATGTTATTAATAATTTAAAATTATGTACCATCAAATGACTTAATGCTCATCCTCCAAAGATTTTCTAGGTATAATTTACCCAGAAGTAGTTTACCAGTTTATTATTTAACACTACAAGCTGTGCTGTTTGTCTAAGGATGTACAGATAGCAGGCAAGAATTTAAATTCTCGTTCAGCAATACCAGCAGGTTGTGTTATTAGTGGTACAGTAATACCTCATACAAAGTCCGCTTCATACAACATCGGATTCATACAACATCGCCTAATTCCTTGAAAAAAGTTGCCTCATACAAAGTCGTGTGACGTATGAGGCATTGGGGTTTTCCCAGGTTGTATTGTGCCTGAGCAGTATAAAAGGCAGGACACATGCGTGCATTGCTCTTGTGGGTTTTGCATGAGGCAAAGAGTGTTTAGGAGTAGTTTTGAGCGCGACTTTGGATTTTTTTGAATTTGTTCGTCAGAATTTTTAGAAGCATTCCTGGGATTTTTGCAGCATTCTTCAGGTTCTTGGACAATCGGGGTTGTTTGACAAGTTTTTGTAATGTATTTAGCCTTTAGACAATGATTTCTTAAAGTTCTGTCAGTTTCCTGTCTGTTTCCTTGATTTTGCCCTGAAGTCTGTGCTGTTACAGTACAATGTATCTCTATGGAAACGACGTATGAGGCATCGTGGCAAGGATTTGGACGTTGTATGAGGCATCGCGGCTAGGATTTTGCATGCCTCATACAAAGTCCAAATCCATATAAAGTTCAAACTTGTGGAACCAAGTTTGGACATTGTATGAGGTATCACTGTATCTATTTTAAAACAAATTCTTTTAAACTGTGGGGCACTGTTGTAAGCGAAGTGAGATGTGAATAAAAGAAATAAATAGAGCAAGGATGGGGAATTTATGGTCTCCCAGATAATATCAGACTGCAGCTTCTATCATCCTGTACCATTGGGAATTGTAGTACCCTTGCTCGCAAGAGAATCGTTAATCCAGAGACCTAAATGTGCATGGCTTGCTTAACACCCAGAATCAGCAAGAGTCAATCATGAAAGACCAGCAGTTGGATGCCACTGTTTGATACACCTTAGTAGTTTACACTGTATGGGTCTCTAGCTCACATGCCTTTGAGTCTCTCCTTCTATTTCCTACTAGCATATTTTGCCTGGCGGTGCCGGGCTTTGTAAAATTGTGTTGGATAGTAAAGTTTTTTCTTTCTTGAACCAATGGTGCTGGGCTGTTTTAAATGGTGTTGAATGGTTTTGTGATTTTGTGGCTTTGAGTGCTGCGTCCGCCTGCGGCGGACTTGCGCTCCCAATGTGTGTTTTATTTTTATTTTTTGCACACCGGCTTCATCAGTGCTGGGCTCTTTAAATTGGTTTTGGAAGGTTTTTGTTTTATGTTTATGCAAATTTTATTTTAATTTAATGTATTTAATGTAAAATATTTTTTTTAATTTAAAATTTAATTTTGGTTTTTAAAAGCTTTATTTTTACGCATTTTTATTTTTGGGTTTTTGGGTTTTTTGAGTGAAAAGTGATTTCTGTTTTTTTGGTATTTTTTGAGATTAGTGTGAATATTTTTGAATGTTTTGATAACTTATTTGATTAATTTGGGAATTAATCTTATTAGTTTCAATATAAGCAAATAAAGGTTGGAGATCAGAAGACATGGTCAGAACCAAGCAGTGATCAGACTAGATATGAGCAATCTGTGTGACAACTTGGCAAGCTGAGGTATTCAAATGGCAACTCCCTATCGTTTTCTGGGATAATTGTACTGTATGGTTTGTCCCTGTCCATTTGAGCTGATGATGTTCAAGATAAAGAGTCATTTAACTATAGTCAGGCTATATAATTGCAGCCTAAAAGTTTTTGAAACGTTTTGCTTGTTTTTAAGTTAGTGATCTTTTAGTATTGTTGTCAAATCATATTTTCTTATTGTAACTCAAATATGTTATTAATAATTTAAAATTATGTACCATCAAATGACTTAATGCTCATCCTCCAAAGATTTTCTAGGTATAATTTACCCAGAAGTAGTTTACCAGTTTATTATTTAACACTACAAGCTGTGCTGTTTGTCTAAGGATGTACAGATAGCAGGCAAGAATTTAAATTCTCGTTCAGCAATACCAGCAGGTTGTGTTATTAGTGGTACAGTAATACCTCATACAAAGTCCGCTTCATACAACATCGGATTCATACAACATCGCCTAATTCCTTGAAAAAAGTTGCCTCATACAAAGTCGTGTGACGTATGAGGCATTGGGGTTTTCCCAGGTTGTATTGTGCCTGAGCAGTATAAAAGGCAGGACACATGCGTGCATTGCTCTTGTGGGTTTTGCATGAGGCAAAGAGTGTTTAGGAGTAGTTTTGAGCGCGACTTTGGATTTTTTTGAATTTGTTCGTCAGAATTTTTAGAAGCATTCCTGGGATTTTTGCAGCATTCTTCAGGTTCTTGGACAATCGGGGTTGTTTGACAAGTTTTTGTAATGTATTTAGCCTTTAGACAATGATTTCTTAAAGTTCTGTCAGTTTCCTGTCTGTTTCCTTGATTTTGCCCTGAAGTCTGTGCTGTTACAGTACAATGTATCTCTATGGAAACGACGTATGAGGCATCGTGGCAAGGATTTGGACGTTGTATGAGGCATCGCGGCTAGGATTTTGCATGCCTCATACAAAGTCCAAATCCATATAAAGTTCAAACTTGTGGAACCAAGTTTGGACATTGTATGAGGTATCACTGTATCTATTTTAAAACAAATTCTTTTAAACTGTGGGGCACTGTTGTAAGCGAAGTGAGATGTGAATAAAAGAAATAAATAGAGCAAGGATGGGGAATTTATGGTCTCCCAGATAATATCAGACTGCAGCTTCTATCATCCTGTACCATTGGGAATTGTAGTACCCTTGCTCGCAAGAGAATCGTTAATCCAGAGACCTAAATGTGCATGGCTTGCTTAACACCCAGAATCAGCAAGAGTCAATCATGAAAGACCAGCAGTTGGATGCCACTGTTTGATACACCTTAGTAGTTTACACTGTATGGGTCTCTAGCTCACATGCCTTTGAGTCTCTCCTTCTATTTCCTACTAGCATATTTTGCCTGGCGGTGCCGGGCTTTGTAAAATTGTGTTGGATAGTAAAGTTTTTTCTTTCTTGAACCAATGGTGCTGGGCTGTTTTAAATGGTGTTGAATGGTTTTGTGATTTTGTGGCTTTGAGTGCTGCGTCCGCCTGCGGCGGACTTGCGCTCCCAATGTGTGTTTTATTTTTATTTTTTGCACACCGGCTTCATCAGTGCTGGGCTCTTTAAATTGGTTTTGGAAGGTTTTTGTTTTATGTTTATGCAAATTTTATTTTAATTTAATGTATTTAATGTAAAATATTTTTTTTAATTTAAAATTTAATTTTGGTTTTTAAAAGCTTTATTTTTACGCATTTTTATTTTTGGGTTTTTGGGTTTTTTGAGTGAAAAGTGATTTCTGTTTTTTTGGTATTTTTTGAGATTAGTGTGAATATTTTTGAATGTTTTGATAACTTATTTGATTAATTTGGGAATTAATCTTATTAGTTTCAATATAAGCAAATAAAGGTTGGAGATCAGAAGACATGGTCAGAACCAAGCAGTGATCAGACTAGATATGAGCAATCTGTGTGACAACTTGGCAAGCTGAGGTATTCAAATGGCAACTCCCTATCGTTTTCTGGGATAATTGTACTGTATGGTTTGTCCCTGTCCATTTGAGCTGATGATGTTCAAGATAAAGAGTCATTTAACTATAGTCAGGCTATATAATTGCAGCCTAAAAGTTTTTGAAACGTTTTGCTTGTTTTTAAGTTAGTGATCTTTTAGTATTGTTGTCAAATCATATTTTCTTATTGTAACTCAAATATGTTATTAATAATTTAAAATTATGTACCATCAAATGACTTAATGCTCATCCTCCAAAGATTTTCTAGGTATAATTTACCCAGAAGTAGTTTACCAGTTTATTATTTAACACTACAAGCTGTGCTGTTTGTCTAAGGATGTACAGATAGCAGGCAAGAATTTAAATTCTCGTTCAGCAATACCAGCAGGTTGTGTTATTAGTGGTACAGTAATACCTCATACAAAGTCCGCTTCATACAACATCGGATTCATACAACATCGCCTAATTCCTTGAAAAAAGTTGCCTCATACAAAGTCGTGTGACGTATGAGGCATTGGGGTTTTCCCAGGTTGTATTGTGCCTGAGCAGTATAAAAGGCAGGACACATGCGTGCATTGCTCTTGTGGGTTTTGCATGAGGCAAAGAGTGTTTAGGAGTAGTTTTGAGCGCGACTTTGGATTTTTTTGAATTTGTTCGTCAGAATTTTTAGAAGCATTCCTGGGATTTTTGCAGCATTCTTCAGGTTCTTGGACAATCGGGGTTGTTTGACAAGTTTTTGTAATGTATTTAGCCTTTAGACAATGATTTCTTAAAGTTCTGTCAGTTTCCTGTCTGTTTCCTTGATTTTGCCCTGAAGTCTGTGCTGTTACAGTACAATGTATCTCTATGGAAACGACGTATGAGGCATCGTGGCAAGGATTTGGACGTTGTATGAGGCATCGCGGCTAGGATTTTGCATGCCTCATACAAAGTCCAAATCCATATAAAGTTCAAACTTGTGGAACCAAGTTTGGACATTGTATGAGGTATCACTGTATCTATTTTAAAACAAATTCTTTTAAACTGTGGGGCACTGTTGTAAGCGAAGTGAGATGTGAATAAAAGAAATAAATAGAGCAAGGATGGGGAATTTATGGTCTCCCAGATAATATCAGACTGCAGCTTCTATCATCCTGTACCATTGGGAATTGTAGTACCCTTGCTCGCAAGAGAATCGTTAATCCAGAGACCTAAATGTGCATGGCTTGCTTAACACCCAGAATCAGCAAGAGTCAATCATGAAAGACCAGCAGTTGGATGCCACTGTTTGATACACCTTAGTAGTTTACACTGTATGGGTCTCTAGCTCACATGCCTTTGAGTCTCTCCTTCTATTTCCTACTAGCATATTTTGCCTGGCGGTGCCGGGCTTTGTAAAATTGTGTTGGATAGTAAAGTTTTTTCTTTCTTGAACCAATGGTGCTGGGCTGTTTTAAATGGTGTTGAATGGTTTTGTGATTTTGTGGCTTTGAGTGCTGCGTCCGCCTGCGGCGGACTTGCGCTCCCAATGTGTGTTTTATTTTTATTTTTTGCACACCGGCTTCATCAGTGCTGGGCTCTTTAAATTGGTTTTGGAAGGTTTTTGTTTTATGTTTATGCAAATTTTATTTTAATTTAATGTATTTAATGTAAAATATTTTTTTTAATTTAAAATTTAATTTTGGTTTTTAAAAGCTTTATTTTTACGCATTTTTATTTTTGGGTTTTTGGGTTTTTTGAGTGAAAAGTGATTTCTGTTTTTTTGGTATTTTTTGAGATTAGTGTGAATATTTTTGAATGTTTTGATAACTTATTTGATTAATTTGGGAATTAATCTTATTAGTTTCAATATTTTTGAATGTTTTTTCTCTTGTGGCCTCTGGGTGGGGGTGGTGAGCTTTTCTTCCTCTCTACAATTTTTCTCTTCTGTCCTCTGGGTGTCGCTTCCGGTAAGTATTTTCTTTATTTTCTCAGTTGAGTTCCGGTCGTCATGGAGTGAAGACGTCTCCTGGTAAGCTCTCTGGGTTTTTTTTTTGGTGGTGGTGGGGGGTTGTGTTGGTTTTTTTGAGGGTCTTTGTGATGTTTTTGTGGTTACTTTTTGGATGTTTTTGTGTTTCTTTTTGGATGTTTTTGTGACTGTTTATATATATAGAAGAAATGGAGTAGCCATAATTGTCAATAAAAGAGTGAGAAAAGCAGTAATGGGATACAATCTCAAAAATGACAGAATGATGGCAGTCAGATTTCAAGGCAAACCTTTCAATGTCACTGTGATCCAAATATACGCACCAACCACTGGTGCAGATGAAGCCACAATGGACCAGTTCTATGAGGACTTACAACACCTCATAGAACAGACACCAAGAAATGATGTCCAAATTATATTAGGAGACTGGAATGCCAAAGTAGGAAATCAAAAAGTGGAGGGAATAACAGGCAAATTTGGTCTTGGAACACAAAATGAAGCAGGGCAAAGATTGATAGAGTTCTGCCAAGACAACACACTGGTCATAGCAAACACTCTCTTCCAGCAACACAAGAGGCGACTTTACACATGGACATCACCAGATGGCCAACACCGAAACCAGATTGACTACATACTCTGCAGCCAAAGATGGAGAACCTCCATACAGTCAGCAAAAACAAGACCTGGAGCAGACTGTGGCTCAGATCACAACCTACTGATCGCAAAATTCAGGCTTAGACTAAAGAAAATAGGGAAAACACGGAGACCAGAAAGATATCACCTAGACAGCATCCCTAAAGAATACACGGTGGAGGTGATGAACAGATTTAATGGCTTAGACTCGGTAGACAGAGTACCGGAAGAATTATGGACGGAGATGAGGGACATAATGCAGGAAGCAGCAAAGAAAACCATACCAAAAGAAAAGAAGAGTAAGAAAGCAAAGTGGTTGTCTGATGAGGCTCTTAAAATAGCAGAGGAAAGAAGGAACGCAAAAGTCAAAGGAGAAAGGAAAAACTACAACCATTTGAACACAGAATTTCAAAGAAAAGCAAGGAGAGATAAGGAAAACTACCTAAAAGAACAGTGCAGAGAAATGGAGGAAAACAACAAAAGAGGCAGAACCAGAGATCTTTTCAAAAAAATTGGGGAAATCAAGGGAACATTCAAAGCAAAAATGACCATGATAAGGGACAAAGACGGAAAGGAGCTAGCTGATGCAGAAGAAATTAAGAAAAGATGGAAAGAGTACACAGAGGAACTTTACAAAAAGGACCTCAACACTCCTGATAATCACAATGATGAAGAAATTGAACTTGAGCCAGACATCCTGGAGAGCGAAGTCATAAAGGCCCTAAAGAGCACTGCAAACAACAAAGCTAGTGGAGATGATGGTATCCCAGTTGAAATTTTCAAAGCGCTAAAAGATGATGGCGTCAAATTACTGCATTCAATATGCCAGCAGATTTGGAAAACAAAACAGTGGCCACAGGATTGGAAAAGATCAGTATACGTCCCAATCCCAAAAAAGGGCAATGCCAAAGAATGTTCAAATTATCGAACAATCGCACTCATCCCACATGCCAGCAAGGTGATGCTCAAGATAATACAGGACAGACTTCAGCAGCATGTGGAGAGAGAATTACCAGAGGTGCAGGCTGGTTTCAGAAGAGGCAGGGGGACTAGAGACCACATCGCCAACATACGCTGGATCATGGAGAAAACAAAGGAATACCAGAAACAAGTTTACTTTTGTTTTATTGACTACACTAAGGCATTTGACTGTGTGGACCACAACAAGATGTGGCAAGTAATTAAAGAGATGGGAATACCAGAGCACCTCATATGCCTCCTGAGAAATCTGTACATGAACCAAGAAGCAACAGTTAGGACAGAACATGGAATAACAGAGTGGTTTGGAATAGGAAAAGGAGTAAGACAAGGCTGCATTTTGTCACCATGCTTATTCAACCTATACACAGAGCACATAATGCGCAGTGCAGGGATGGAGGAATCACAATATGGGATTAAAATCGCTGGGAGAAACATCAATAATCTGAGATATGCAGACGATACCACCCTAATGGCAGAAAGTGAGGAAGACCTAAAGAATCTCTTGATTGGGCTGAAGGAGGAGAGTGCAAAAGCTGGCTTGAGACTCAATATCAAGAAAACCAAGATAATGGCAACAGGCCCCATCAGTTCCTGGAAAATAGACGGGGAAGAAGTAGAAGCAGTGACAGATTTTACTTTCTTAGGATCAAAGATCACTGCAGATGGGGATTGCAGCCATGAAATAAAAAGGTGACTGATTCTTGGGAGACAAGCGATGAGAAACATGGGGAACATAGTGAAAAGCAGAGACATTACATTGCAAACAAAAATTAGAATAGTCAAAGCAATGGTTTTCCCAGTAGTAATGTATGGATGTGAGAGCTGGACAATTAGGAAGGCTGAACGCAGAAGAATAGATGCCTTTGAAATGTGGTGTTGGAGGAGGGTTTTGAGAGTCCCCTGGACAGCGAGGAGAACAAATAGGTCAATCTTAGAAGAAATTAACCCTGACTGCTCATTGGAAGGTCAAATAGTAAAGATGAAGCTAAAATACTTTGGACATCAAATGAGAAGGGAGGATTCACTTGAGAAGGCATTGATGTTGGGAAAGGTGGAGGGCAAAAGAAGAAGGGGGAGGCCAAGGATGAGATGGCTAGATGGTATTATAGACACAATGGGCACAGAGCTGGGAGGGTTGAGGGGGATGGTAGAGGACAGAGGCGCCTGGAGGAAAATGGTCCATGGGGTCGCAAAGGGTCGGAATCGACTGTGCGACTGAACAACAACAATATATATATATATATATATATATATATATATATATATATATATATATATATATATATATATATATATATATATATATATATATATATATATATATATATATATATATATATATATATATATATATATATATATATATATATATATATATATATATATATATATATATAAATTTTAAAGAAAGAAAAAAGAACAAAATTACAAAAAACATACATAAACATATAAAACAAATTATTTCATTAAAATACTTAAATTCCGCTATAATAATATTGTAAAACAATATTACTCTAAAACCTTATATTTATTAAATATTTTACAGTATGTCACATAGTTTATCTAAAATTCCAAAAATTTATAAAGTTCAACTTATTATATTAAAAAATAATAATAATAGTAATAATAATAATAATAACACCAACACCCAGTTATATATACATGCCATGAAGATCATTATTTTGTTTTAATCACTCCAAAAACTCATGTGTTGAGGTACTGGTTTATCTCCTTTATCACATATTAAAACATATTCCACAAAAGGTCTCCATATTTCCCAAAATTTGTTTTCTTTCAAAATACCTTTCTTCACATTCAATTCACATGTCAATTTATCATTCAGGGCAATTTCCCACATTTCCTTATACCATTCATCTATTTTCAATGTTAAATCATTCTTCCATTTCCTTGCTATACATAGTCTTAAAGCTGTTAACATTATAGATAGCAATTCTTTATCATTTGTACTCATATTTATATTATCCATTTCTGTCAATACCTGAGTCCAGCTTAAAATGTGACTGTTTTTTAATGTTTTTGTTTGTACTTTTTTTTGGAGGGGGTCTTTTTTTCACGGGCCAGGCTCGAAGCCTGGCCCATGGAAAGGAAAGGGCGTGTGGGGAGGGGGGTTTCACGGGCCAGGCTCAATCCCTGGCCCGTGGAAAGTAAGGGCAGCGGCTGCAGGGGGGTATTTTATTTTTCGCGCACTGGCTGCCTCAGCGTTCTGCGTGCTAATGGCGTGCAGGACGCTGGGGCTTGTAGTTTTGCGTGCGCGTGTTTGGTTACTGCAGCGGGTTTTTTCCTGCGGCTTTTTTTTGATTGGCTGCAGCGTGTTTCCGAACGTTCCTTTTGCTGCGCCGCTCAGCCTGATTGGCTCTGGTGCGGCGTGGCGCAAGGAACATTGGGAATTGAAGTTCCCTTTTTTTTTTTGCGTCCATGGGGCTCCTGCCCCCTGGCTGAAAATTTCAACCCGACAGTTACCTGCGAACCCCGTTCGGGCGTGTGCACGGAGGCTCGGACGGGGCTAGTGGGGCCTGGTGCAACATCCTTTGTCACATTCCAACTGTTAACGCACCATTTTATAGGTATAGATGATCTGGTTAGGCATTTCTTACTTGCTTCTAAGCAAAGCCATAATAAATAGGTCTGCAAAGTCTAGGGGATTTAATTTATTAGGGTTTATATTGTTTAAAAAACTCCATGTTTAATTAAACAACTAATGTTTTTTTCTTTTAAAAAATCTTTTTTTGCTTTTCATAAAAATGTGTTTAAAAGAGGAGGAAGCATGCATTGTCCTAGAACAGTGATGGCAAACCTTTTAGAGACCGAGTACCCAAACTGTAACAGAAAACCCACTTATTTATCGCAAAGTGCCAACATGGCAACAGGGGAGGGAGGAAGCACTCTCATTGGGCAGAGTGGTGGGGTGAACTCTGTGCTGGGAGGAAGAAGCGCTCCCATTGGTCTGCTGGGCAGAGGGGTGGGGCAAACTCTGCTGGGGTGACTGCCCTTGTAACAACAGAGAGGGCTGGAAGTGCCCGTCTTGCACGTGTGCCACAGGTTTGCTACCACTGTCCTAGAAGATGCATTCTCACTTCTTCATTGCATAAGAAGGATACTATTACTTTCCCAGCTCATCCAAGTGCACCTAAATGGGCAGTCTGGACAAGCCCTGAGATAAAATCATTTCTCTTCTTGAAATCTTTGATTGTTCCAGTGAAGCAGATTGGATTACCAAACTGTTGGCTCTGTGATACATAGTTACATTCCTCGCTCCTAACTGCATCAGCTGTGGGAAAGTCACTGATTCAAGAGTACAGTAAAACCTTGCATAAAGAGCGCCTCGCTTAGAGACTAACTCGCTTAAAGAGCAGAATTTTCTCTGAATGGTCGCCTCGCTTAACAACTAAATCGGGGTTTGCAATCCCCTACCACCACCACCAGAAGTCACAATTGGTCACTTACAATGGTGTTTTGCTTAAAGAGCAAACTCGCTTAAAGAGCAATCCCGTGGAACGCATTATGCTCTTTAAGCGAGGTACCACTGTATCTGGTGAATTTCATGACTCTAGTGGAAACTGGGAACTTTGATTTCCCATACCTAAAAGTCTGATACCTCAACTGTTATAAGAGAGATTAAGAACACTCCAGAATCTTCTGTTGGCAGTTGTTTGCTGGGGAGAGGAGGCAGAATCTGAGAAAGGTCCCTTGTCCAGAAATGGTCAGTGGTGGCCTCAGGTCAGACTGCAGTAGTTACTTCAAATTCTGTGAGACGCAGTGAAGAAAAATATTTCTTTGTGTACACATGACTGGTGTGTGTCAGAGTTCTAATGCGGAAAACACACTGTAAAACATTCTGCTTGGGCATCTTTAGTTTATTGTGGGATTTCTGTGTCATTGGCTTCATAGCTCAAAAAATGTTAGAAGTGGAGGGTGGGTGTTACCTGTGGCTACTAGTCATAATAGCTGTGTCTTCTCCCCCCACCTCTGTTTTCCCAAATGGGTTGACAACACTTGAATTGCAGTCAGAGCACCTTTTATCTTTATGGCCTCTATGATTCACATACATGGGCTTTCGTACCCTTGCAAAGGATCGTGCAGAAAATGTGAGAGCTGGCCAAATCAAGTGGGAAGGCCTGTCCCAGACACCCCTGGCGTCATGTACCAGCATGCCTAAACCAGTCCCTTCAGTTCATTTTTGTCATGTCACCAGAGTGACAACATTGGAATGCTCTGTACCTGCTGAGCTTTTTTTTTACCCACTTCACCTCAGACCATTTTTCTTATTTCCCCCCCTTACTTAATTTATTCACAAGTGGTTTATTTTACGGTTGCTTTTCTTATCACTTTTTGTTTTCCACGCACACACACACCTGGCCTCTTTGGCTCTGTTCAAGAAGTGTCAGCTGTGGAGTGAATTACCCCAGCAGACAACCTCTGCCTTTGCCGTTAACATTTCTGAGCACTGATTCTTCAGTGACATGCAGATATGCTTGTTAATACTCACTGCTTTCTTCTGAGTCATTTGATGGGTGGAACATTACACAGCGCCAGCTTTTGCAACCTTTGCAGATGAGTAATCTGGGAGCCTATACAGATAGTGGAAAGTAATACTGGTGACAACAAGGCGTACAGCACTCTTTGTTGCAGTCTTCCCAAACAGGACTACATAGTCGTAGGAGGTGATTCGGCCCAACCCAGGTGTTGCCTCATGTCTTCCAAGATGCTGAGAGCCTACATTGCAACATGGCTTCCTGTTTCCACGGTGGGAATAAGTCTCAACATATTAATTACCAGAGTTCAGCCAAAGGAGCCCTTGCATCTCTCAAACAAGTCTTGTAATCACAGACATAGGCATAAACCTTAGGAACAAAGCAGACTTTCAGTGGCAGGCTCCATACACAGAGGTTTTGGCACATGTGGTGCGACTATATAGCATTGAGCAGAACAAGGTAGCATGGCACACAATTCCTCATGCCTGAGAAATACAAATCGGGCTTTGCCTTGTATGCTGGTTCCCCCCTCTCAATTTTTTAAAGATTAAAATAAACATTGCTTTGGCCAGTTTAAATTTAGGATGTTTGTTTTTCTCCCACTATAAGTAAATATTTACCCATGCTTCAAAGTGCATACATAGAACCCCTCCTGGAATGGTGTTAATCAGTTTCCCTGGGTGGTACAAGTGGAACTTGAATTATTTCTGGACAGCTGAGGAGATAAATTGTAATTTTAAAAGAGTTACTAGGTATTTTAGTTTTTACATGTCTC
Source organism: Bradypodion pumilum (assembly GCA_035047305.1). Classification (NCBI taxonomy): domain Eukaryota; kingdom Metazoa; phylum Chordata; class Lepidosauria; order Squamata; family Chamaeleonidae; genus Bradypodion; species Bradypodion pumilum. Next base: position 101,051,182 of record JAWDJD010000001.1, read on the forward strand.
TCTTTATAATTTGAAGCATTTTCAGCAAAGCTCTTTTAAGCTCATTGCACATTTGCCTGGGTTCCATTCTCAAATGTTGTATCACACGTGAAAGAAAGATTGTAAAGTAGTACGCAAAGTGGAAGTATATCTGTATCCTCCAGATAGATAAAGATATTAACTCTGTTTGAAGAAAATAGCAGCCTTGTGGAACCCTGAAGCTGCTTTCCTCATCCTGGTAATCTCATCAGACTTGTAGTTGAGTACAGTATATTTGGAAAGCACTAGGCTGGAGAAAGTTGCCTTCAAGGCTAGCATTTTTCCTGATGGCACTTGCTTTTGTTGATTTACCTGCTCCCATTTTGTTGTACAGTATTGGGATTGAAACAGAAGAGGGCATTGCAAGTGTGGATGTTTATGCACAGTAAATGAAAAAGCTCACTTTCTGCTCTGTGCATACAGAGTTTTCACATTTGGTTTGTGAATAATTTCAAAAGGTGATAGATGATTAACAGAATGCTATTTAATGTTGTAGTGTCTTAAAGGAGATGCGAGAATCTGAAGTGTACTGGGTGTGGGGTGTGGGGTGAAAGCTTAAACAAGGAAACATACAGTAGAAAACAGACAGTGAGATGAAACTTTAAAGCAGGGGTTCCCAACCTATGGCTCGTGGCGCTATTCCTTCTGGCTTGTCGCTGCTGCTGCTACCGTACCTGGAAGTGAAAGTGGGCACATTTATATCAGCCGTAAAATTCACATGCGCATGAATAACGTGCCCGTGGCTGTCATAAATGTGGAAATGGGTGCATTTATGACAGTCGTAAATGTTTCCACTTCTGGGGACGTGGTGTGGCTGGCTCAGCTGTCCAGGGGGCGTGGTCAGGTCCATGGTAAAAAAAGGTTGGCCACCCCTGCTTTAAAGGATCTAACGTTTAAAAGAGGAGAAGATAGTATACAGTATTAACTTTCTTCACACAGCAAGTAATGGACTAATTGGCCAGCCCATTGGAGTAAGAGTTTGCATGAGTTGTGTTTTTGCAGCACAGATCTATACTTGATTACTCACAGGTAGGTCTCATGTATCAAGGTCAGGGGCACTCACTGTGAGGCAAGTGTGCATAGGATTGTGCACATAATAACTTTTACCTAGTTTTTTGTATTGAAGTTAAAATGTTGGAAATATCTCTGCTAGATGTAAGCAGAGTACAGTAGATTCGCCATGTAAACTGGACTGGCACATCTGGCAATAAGGAGCAAGGACCTCAAAGGCTGTATGTCAGGGGTTCACAACCTACGGCTCATGGGCCGGCCCCGGCCCTCGACACCATTCCATCTGGCCTGCAGCAACGACCCCGGAAGCGGAAGCAGATGCACTGCGCATGTGCAAATGTGCCATCACATGAGTAGATGCGCCCATGCATGTGCAAATACATCTGCTACCATTTTGTCCAGCCCATGGCGTGGTCTGAGTGGGAGTTGTCTGGCCTGTGGTGCGATAAAGTTGAGAACCCCTGCTCCATGTAATAAACATTGAAAAACTATTTGCTTGAGTTTTTAAGACTTTCAAAGATCTTGTCTTTCTGGTGTTAGGAAGTGGCCCCTGTGATTTCTTTTCCTATCAATTTAAAGTTCCTGAAGAAATAACAATACAAGTGCCTTAGCTATATAATTTATGTAGATATATAAGTGTAGCATAGATGTCTATGAACCAAAATTAAACTGTAAATCAGGCTTTCCTAACCTTGTGCCTAGAAGGTGTATTTGACTACAGCTCCCAGCATCCCTGAATGTAGCCAGTAACGTTTGTATCTGTATTACAGTTCCCAGCATGCTGGCTGGCAATGATAAAACTCAAAGTCAAACACAGAGCAGGTGGCTCTGGATACCCAACAACAGAGGGTTGAAGCTTTTGAAAATAGTGTTGTAAACATGCAGCCTACGTGGCTGGATGCTTAGAACCACACAATATTCAGCATTCACTAGATCGTGTCCTCTCAGTGAGCTCCATGAAGGTGGTTTTGTCATGGTATTAGAAGTGCTTAGGCTTGCTCCCGTGGGACAGGTATTTTTTTAGTCCAGTTGATACCAATTGTTGAGAGGTATCAGGTATTGCAGTCAGCCTTTATAACTGGTGTTTGTTGAAACTTGAATTGTCAGGTGGCTGCAGCAAATCTGTGAACACACTTTTGTTTCCAGTTTATGTACTCAAGTCAGCCTAATAGCCCGGTTTGATGTGTTAAAAGATAATATTTCACATTTACATGGTGGAGTGCTGAAATATTCCTAAAACCCCTGTCATCTTGAATTCTTAAAGATCTTTAGAAGAAGTAAAAGATGGAAACATTTCTGGTTAGGGTGTTGGGAATCGGTTTGTACCCCCACCTCATCCAGTTTCCATTCCTTGCTTCTTCTTTTTTGCATATTGATGAACTGGTAAAAAGTTTGAAATGATACCTCCAAAATAGTCACTCCTATTTGTCAGTCTTTTTATATGTGAAGAGAATTACAGACTTTTGTATTTTTGAAGGTGCCAGAGAAGCTGCTGTTTCAGCCATAGGCCAAAATTATGTTGCTTAGCATTATTAATCACACTCCAATTATGGCCATAAATTATTAGGGATTTTCTGAGTTAACTTCTAAATTCCTTTGATTTAGATAATCCTAATCTAATGGCAATTTACTTTAACATAGTAGGTCATAGTTAGAGTAGGTCCATTTGAATCAAAGGAACATTTGCAGGAGTTTATAACCTAGTTATCAAGTTCAAAGGCAAGAAATTGAAAGTAGATAAATAGGTACCACTTTGGTGGGAAGGTAAATAGCATTCCGTGCACTCCAGTGTGTAGTGATGCCCGTCACATGTCCATGGAAACATCTGCAAACACAGACAGCGCTGGGTCTTTGGCTATAAACAGATGAGCACTGAATCCTAGAGTCGGATACGACTGGCTTTCTTGCAAGGGCGACCTTCTAACTCTTAGTTTATAATTCTAATCACCATCACTGCTGTGTTTTCTCTATGGATTTCATTCTTTCAGCAGCAGTAGCAACAGCAATATTCCATATCGCATACCATATTTGCTGGCGTATAAGATCCACTTCCCCACCCTTAAAATACACTGGAAAAATTGAGTGCATCTTGTACTGTATATAGCGGGCTGTTTTGGTAATAGCGGGGTGTGTCTTATACTCTGATGCGTCTTATACGCCGGCAAATACGATACTTTTTTCCAAAGAAGCTTGAGCTTCTTTACGTTAGGTGTCTTAACTCTGATCTGTCCAAGTTCCATATCCTTTCCAAATCTTTACACTTCTGGCTGTTCTACTATGCCAGTCTTTTGTGGTTAAGTCATAAAAACTGTAGGCAGACCCATCTAAAAGCAAATTACTTTAAGCCAACCCTAGCTGGATATACAAAGAAAAAAATGCAGGTGCAAATACCAGGATGCCCTCCAACAGTTTGTGGGGTATGTTGGAGATCAGTGCTTTAGAATTTGGAGCCATTATATGTTCTGGGTACATTTGCCCAAATGTTCTGAATGGAGGAACAACAGCAAACAAGAGGATCTGTATAGTCCAGGGGTGGCCAACCTTTTTCCGTCATGGGCCTGACCATGCCCCTAGACAGTGTCACAGGTCAGACCACGCCCTCTGTAAGCGGAAGTGTGCATATTTACGGCTTACAGAAATGCTCCCACTTCTGCATTTACGCCATCTGTGGGCGCATTTATGCTTGTTTGGGCACATTTTATGGATGACGTAAATGCACCCGCTTCCACTTCTGGGTGCAGCAGAGGCAGTGATGGGATGGTGTTGGAGGCCCTAGGTTGTGAACCCCTGGTATAGTCTAGGAGCTGGAAACAAACATCACTGTAGTGCACCAAGTAATGTATTGCAATTGTGTGTTGTGGGGGAGATGAAACAACGCAGCTTTGTTTGTTCATTAATGTTCCTCAGAACCCAAAGTTGAACATAGCTATTTTATTGAAGATAGAAAAGAAGAGCAGGATAAAAAAGGACATAATGATCACTGTAGCTCCCAAGGTGAGGGAAATTCTGAGAGCTAGAGTCGTATAAGTAAAATTTCCTTCTCTCAGAACTCTCACCTGGATTGGTACATAGCTGAATGACTAATGTAATTTGGTTGCATATGTGAAGCCATAGTTATGAGTGATTAAAATATTACCTCTTCTCTTTTGATGCAAGCTTATATGAAAAGTGGCAGTTCCAGTCTGGGTTAGTGGCTAAGTATAAGGCTGGAAGCTGTGCTGGTTAATTAATCTGGAGTGCAAGGGTGTAATCATGTGGATGGCTGGGAAGGGCTGCATTTGGGGGTGAGAAGCAAGGAATGCAGTTTTCTTTAAAGCTGCCAAGAAATGGTTATGTTACTTATTCACTGGAACATTAGCATTCTGCTGTATGTTTGACTGAGCACTGATGTTGGGAAACTGACTATTTAGTGTACACTATTTTAATTGTACCAGCAATTAAATGGACATGGCATAGAGTTTTGGCATTTATTTCCCCACAAGTGGAAACACTCCACTATACAGTAAATAGATTTTCTAGCAATATGTTGTTTATCACCCACCCCCTCTCATTCTGGCATATGCGGTAGGGTCAATATGAGGATAAAATAGGAAGGAGATGAGGCAGAAATGCCACACTGAACTGAACAACACAGCTTTTTCAACACTGAGGGCCACATTCAGTGTCAACCAGTACAATAAATTAGGGCTATTACCTGTCTAAATGAAACATATTACCATATCAGTAGTAGTGAGTATAACTCACTGTTCTTATCCAGTATACATCTTTTGATGGTCTGATAGCTTATCACACCAAGACCTAGACTAGAAGACTTTGGTTCAAAGGTTTATGGAAATCTACACTTGATCTTGGTAATCAAAGCAGCCTGGCCTACATGACATAGTGAGCCCAGAGATTCAAGTCCTGTCCTTACCGAGCCATGAAACTCATTGTGTAACCTTTATTTATGGAGGAAGAGTCATCTACTCCCTCTCATTCTGGCCTACATAACAGGATTAATGTGAGGATATAGTAAGGAGGAGAGGAGGCATAAATGACAGTGACCTGAACTGCACACAGTTATCAGACAGAGGTTATACATGGATAGTCACATACAGTTTTCTCCTCGCCCTCTACCTCAACACATGCTCGTGCACTACTGCACATATAGCTAGGCTGTGAGGAAATATTAGTGGGATTCAGCTGCCTTCAAGGGCCACATATGGATAACTGATGGCCATATTTGGCCCAGGGGACTTGGGTTGTGCCCTTTTGAATAGATGCATCTAAAAATTGAAGCAGAACATCCTGTTTTAATTTTTATTGCTTCTAATAAGTTGTGCAACTTGCACATGAATGAAGCTTGAATAATTTGTTTTCTACAAACCTGACCTCGTTTCAGTTTCTTTGTTACATGTTCTCAGTTTGATTATCTGATTATTTTCCTACCAAGGAATTCCCCCAAACAAAGATGCTGTTTTCATGTTGAGTGAATTAAGTGATTGATTGATTGATTGGACTTAAATCCTGCCCCATTTGGTGAAACCACTACTCTGGGCAGATTACAAGGGTACAGTCAAAATATAAGAAACAAACACAATAGAAAATCAAAATACAGTAACATAAACTTCAAAACAAAACAAATAAGAACACATGAGCAACAAAAGTGAGATAAAACATTTAATAATCTAGACCAAGGGTGCCCAAACATTTTGGGCAATGGGCCAGCCATGTGGTTGAGCATGCCGGTCACGTGGTTCCTCCCACCTGGAAGCGGAAGTAAAATGTGCATGTTTATGCGCAGAATGCAGCCATAAGTGACCCGTGGCTGTCATAAATGTGTTTATGACAACCGTGGGTCATTTATGGCAGCATTCTGTGCACTCACATGCACGTTTTACTTCTGCTTCCGGAAGCGGTGAGGGCATCAGGGCCAGATTAATTGGCGCCGTGGGCTGCATCCGGCCCACGGGCACCCCTGAGCTAGACAGCTCTGCAATAAAAGTGCTAAATCTGAGTTCTGTTTACATCTGATGGAATAAGAACAGGCAGAAGTTTCCTCACATTCCAATATTTTAGTGAACTCTACTGTATCTCTAGGCAGAGTGGTGCTCCTGTACAGTACCTTTAGTCTGCTTTCTGTCATAAGGGGCTTGGATGTGCATATAATTTATTTATAAATTGTGTGTGTTTGTGTGTAGGAGGTGGAGGGATAAATAGGAGGAAATGCATTGTCAGTATTGGAATCTTCCCACCTCTAGGTAAAATCCATATCAAGGTCTCTTTAGTTACATCCATTGCAGCACTGAATCCGATTCCCTCTGGCTGCATTCTAAAGAAGACTAATAATACAGACACGACCAGTTGTGTGATGGCAATGAAGTCTGACTGTTTGTAATGTTTGATAGGAGTTTTAAAATGCTGATCCTTTTTGGGAATTTTTCAAGCAGGTTAAGATTGATTGTTTATGAACTTTGGAGTTCAGAAGGTATTTTTAAGACCTGTTGGAATATATTGTATAGGTACTCAAAAGAGGAACATCACAACACTGAAGCCTGTGAGATGGGAGGGAAACACTGGGTCAAGCAGAAGGGAGTTGGGTAGGGAAGGAGATCACAAGAGTGATTAAATTGGAAGAGAGAATTGAGAGGAAACAGGATGCTTCAGCTGCAGTCCTGCGGTAATTTTCCTAGGAATAAGCCCCATTGAATGCAGAGAGAATTACTTTTGCGTAGTTGTGTATAGAACAGGGGTTCCCAACCTAAGGCCTGCAGGCTGGATCTGGCCCCCAGCACTTTATGTGGCCCATGTGGCCCCCCTCACCCCTCCAAGGACATTCGAGAAACAAAATGGCCACCCCTCTGAAGCTGTTGGGACAAAATGGCCACCTACATCGTGTATGCAGGGCAAAATGGCCGTCCAGCCTTCGAGAGTATGACCTGGCCCCCGGCTTGAAAAGGTTGGGAACCCCTGGTATAGAATATAGGCCCTGTTGATGACAGTGCATTGCTATTTAATAAATACTCTATTTACTAAACAAGGGGTTCTAATGAGATGTAATAAATAGTCACCTTCTGATACTGTCCTGCAAAGTGTTATTAAGAAATATGTCCTATTACATTCTTTGAGATTTTAAAGATCTCAGTTATATTTACAGGTCCAACACTATAAACACTTGATAAACCACTTTGTCTCCCACTTGGTACTTGTGCACAGGTCTGGGTGCTTCACTGATAATTTGAAAATAAACATTGGGATTGTTTGAACAATATGAAGATAAATACTGGAATTGTTTTGATGGCTAGTTACTGTCTTCTCCTGTTTTTGTAACAATGGATAAGGATGGCATGTGATCTGAGAGTATATTTGTGCTGCGTGCTTTGTGTATGTGGTTTAAAAATGTAACCAGACACATGTTTACAGCAATATTCTTTCTTATTTAGGTTTGGATGATTGCCTGCAGCAGTATGTCCTGAAATTTGAGAGAGAGAAGATAAATGGTGCTCAGCTGTTACAGATTTCCCACCAGGATCTTGAAGAGTTGGGTATCACCCGAATTGGACATCAGGAACTTGTTTTAGAGGCCGTGGATCTCCTCTGTGCACTGGTCAGTTTATAGAATTAACACAGAAGTGTAATGTTGAAACCCTGTTATTTTTCTCATCTTGACTGATGGAATCACTTATTAAGAGTGAGCTAAGCAACAGCTCTAATGTCCTAGTTCTAGACCAGGTTTGGTAAAATGAAAATGAAGTTGATACAAAAAAAATCACTTTTGTTCAAGTGGTAGCACTAGTTTGAAGTCCTGTTCCTTTTTCAGAAGACATTTGAGAATAGAATCATAGAATCATTGAGTTGGAAGGGGCCTTTGAGGCTATCGAGTCCAACTTCCTGCTCAATGCAGAAATCTGAATCAAAGCAGATATGACAGATAGTTGTCTAATTCTCTCTTGAATGCTCCCCGTGTCGGAGCACTCATCACCTCTCTCTAAGTAGTTGGTTCCGCTATCGTACTGCTCTAACCATTAAACTAGTAGAATATGCAGGAATTTCTGAAGTGAATGCTTGGGATAACTAGGATGGGAAGTTGTAAAAATGTCTTTGATTCCACCCCTCCTCCTTGTTAGTGAAGTGACTCTCCATTCTTCAAAGTGGAGGAAACTTAAAGATGCTCCTGGATACTCATATCCCAGCAGATTTTCTCATTAGGGCACTGGATGGGACTGTCTTGTGAATCCACTAAAGCTGGTTGTTATGGCTGTAGCTTATCTTCTCAAACAAGAAGCTATAGTTAGTACAGAATACAGTGACTCATCTCCATAAAGGAACTGCATAAAACACATATCCATGTTCTTTGTTTACTTGCATTGTGTGCCTTTTTATGCTTTGCCATTTGAGTCAAAGAGCTTCTGATCTTTGAAGTCCTTAAGCTTCGTAGGGACTGGATAGCTCAGTGTTTGGGTAGACAATGGATGTCCTCCAAGTATTTTGAACTTCAACAACTATAAGTTCCACCCAACATGGCAGGTGGACAGGAGTATAGGAGAGCGACTCCAAAACATCTGGCCTTTCAGTTTGCTGGAACTTTTGCTCCATGTCCTTCTGCCAAATAAGCATTTTGAGGGTCTTCTTTATAGGGGCAACTGCATTATAGAGCAGGAGTTCCCAAACTTTTCGGGCTGCAGGACGGTGATGTGGTTGAGCGGGCCAGTCATGTAGTTCCTCCCACCTGGAAGCGGGTCATTTATGGCAGCATTTTGTACTTGCGTGGACACATTCTACTTCTGCTTCTGGGAGTGGCGAGGGCAGTGCAGGCTGGATGAATTGGTGTTGGGGGCTGAATCCAGCCCGTGGGCCGTAGGTTGGGAAGCCCTGTTATAGAGTCTTTCTCCCTGTACTAGGATTTTCTCCCCCATCTGGCATCCTCCCTGGTAATTTGCATTTTTTGTTATCAGGGAACAGTCTGGCTTTTTCTCCCACAGAATTGTTTTCTACAATTGTTCCATTGTGTAATTTTTTAAAAAAATGATGTTGGTGTTCTGTTGTAGTTGTACCATGTGCTTTTCCTTTTAATTGCCAAGTGTGTTTGGTAGCTACCTTTAATGTTTAATCTGTTGCATTGATGGCTGCATGAAGTAAGACATAGAATAAGGCATAAAGATATTTGGATAAACAAAAACAGATTAGACCTAGTAGAGCAGGGATTCTTAGCCTGAGGCCTATGGGCTGAATGTGGCCTGTGGCACCATTTCATGTGCCCCCCACACCGCCTCCACCACACCAGGAAGTGCCATGTGATGGAGGAAGGGCAAAATGGCCACCCGGCCCCTAAAGCTGTCTGAGGGAGCGTGACTCGGCTCCCGGCTTTAAAAAGTTGAAAACTCCTGTAGCAGAGTGACCTAATAATGGTATTCTTTAAAAAAATGTTGAATATGTGTTCCATCTCCTCTGTAGTTGTTTAGGATGGCCTTGTGATCCAGGAAGCATTTACGGTGTCTTAATTTTTTTTTTAAAAAAAAAAAATCTGCACCATGGAAACCCTAATTCTGTACTAAGAAAATGTGTATGGTATGATTTGTTTATTGCTTATTTTGCATTATTTGCTTTCTAATGATTGTAAGAAGGAGCAAGAACAGAACATATACATCCATGATGGCTTTGACTTCATGGCAAAGATTGGGGTGCCCAGTATTCACCAGTCTCCCTATTTACTGCAGCCCTCCATACCATATTGAATTTCATGGCAAAGACTGCTGCACCTTTTATGAGCTTTTTGGGGGAGAGGAGATGGGGGTGGCTTAGAGTACTAGTAATAATAATTTCATGTCAGATATTATTCTGTGTTGAAAGGATTTTTGCAGAAAAAACTCCACTCAGGGAATGCCCAAATGAGGCTCCTCTCATGTCCCCAACAGCTGCGACAGAGACGGGCACTCAATCCGTCATGCAGTACCAGGACTTGCCAGCCTTCCAGCTAAGACAAGCTTCTTAACCACTGAGCCATTGCAGCCCCTACAGTACAATAATACCTCATACAAAGTCTGCTTCATACAACATCGGATTCATACAACATCGCCTAATTCCTCGAAAAAAGTTGCCTCATACAAAGTTGTGCGACTTTGTATGAGGCATTGGGGTTTTCCCAGGTTGCATTGTGCCTGGGCAGTATAAAAGGCAGGACACATGCACGCATTGCTCTTGTGGGTTTTGCATGAGGCGAAGAGTGTTTAGGAGTGGTTTTGAGCGTGATTTTGGATATATATTTTTAATTTTTTCGTCAGAATTTTTAGAAGCATTCCTGGGATTTTTGCAGCATTCTTCAGGTTTTTGGACAATCAGGGTTGTTTGACAAGTTTTTGTAATGTTTTAGCCTTTAGACAATGATTTCTTAAAGTTCTGTCAGTTTCCTGTCTGTCTCCTTGACTTTGCCCTGAAGTCTGTGCTGTTACAGTACAATGTATCTCTATGGAAATGACGTTGTATGAGGCATCGTGACAAGGATTTGGACGTTGTATGAGGCACCGCGGCTAGGATTTTGCATGGAACCAAGTTTGGACGTTGTATGAGGTATCACTGTATTAGTAAGATCACAAGATAGATGCCGGACAACTGAAAAAAGGCACTTTCTGCTAAGGCAAAGCCACAACAGGACACAGCCATAAACCTTACCTTTTCAACATTTGAAATCCAATCCTCTAACCTTGTTGTCTGGGTTTCAGGATCATCCAAACACAAGCTGTTTGTATGTTTGTTTATATACTGCTCACTAACAAGCTACTAGCTAAATACACAAAGACTATAAACAAATCAAAGATAACAATGGGTACAACATAACAATGGGTACAATCAAAAGCTTCTTTGAAGAAAACGGTGACAACAAGTGTCAGAATAAAACAATCAAACACATATAACTAATGGTAAAAATATTCATGGCTAAGATATGAAAAGAAAATATAATCTGAAAGTAGCTTCCCAAAAGCTTCTTTGAAGAAAGCTGTTGTAAAGGTAAAGGTCACCCTTGCTTGAAAGCTAGTCGTATCTGACTCTAGGGTTCAGTGCTCATCTCTGTTTATAGCCGAAGAGCCAACGCTGTCTGCGTTTGCAGACGTTTCTGTGGACATGTGGCAGGCATGACTAGCCACCAAAGTGCACGGAACGCTGTTTACCTTTCCACCGAAGTGGTTCTATTTATCTACTTGCAATTTCTTGCTTTCAAACTGCTAGGTTGGTAGGAGCTGGGACAGAGATGGGCACTCATTCCGCGATGTAGTACAGTACTTGGGTTTTGAACTGCTGACCTTCCGCTTCCTAGTCAGCATCTTAACCACTGTTTCTTAAAACATAGCAGAGTTGGAGCTAGCTCTATATCCATAGGGAGGGCATTCCAATGGAAGGAACCTGCCACTGAGAAAGCCCTATACCTTGTCCATATTTTCTTGGTTTCTCTGTGAGTAGGAACCCTCAGGCCATACGTCAATAAAGAGCAAGTTTGATACACTACAGGTATATTACAGTTGGGAGGACCAGCAACTTGCTTGTTTTTCCTTAACATGGAAGTTGATCTGTGACTGTTATCACTGATATTCTCGAGGATCAAATTTCCTCATCTCCCCCTTGGCTTGTATTGATAGGGCCTTAAAAGATAAGCTTAAGACAACTCTCTGATTTAAAAGCGAGTGCAGTTCTGTAGACCATGTCAATGGTAGTTTGGAGCCTGTTTGGATAGGATAAGGAGAGGTCCAGGTACCCAACAATGGTATGGAATTCTGCCAGGGTAGACAATGTGTATCCCAGTAGCCACCTGGTAACCTCCCAGGCCTGTTTTACACCTCCCAGATTCCTTCCACTGAGATCCTACAACAACATTTTCCCATCCACTGGAAACCTACAGATGTAGTGATTTTGCAGCAAAATACTATGTGGTCCTAGCAGTCTCCAAGACCTACAGTTCACTGAAATGAAATTGGAAATGGACTTCTAGCAACATTTGATTCTGATTCTGCATAACGTTTGTTGTTGCAACCTTCTGTGGGGGTGGACAGTTGGCCTCAGATCCTGGAACACTGCTGACTCTTGTATTAGGCGCGAATGCATTGCCCCTCGCTCAGGACAGTATATAAGCCACGGATTAACTAGCCAAGTATAGTACTGTAATTGTATTCTAGAGTGGCTGTCTCTCATCTTTCACAGGGTTCACTATTGCTTTCATAAGTTACTTTCTCAAAGCTGTCTGTAAAGGAGTGTTAAAAATAAAGAAGGTTTTTTTTTTAGGTTTAGACATTGAGTTGGGGAATGTGTATTTGGCTATTTGGGTTTGGAATTGAGAATCTGGATGTTTAAAACAGCTTCCATCACCTTGATTATATCTGGTTCGGGGACCATGTCATTCTTTTACAATAGAGCAACACGAAATAAGGAAATTATCTTTCATAACAAAGGTGGATCCTTTTTTCTCCTTTGTATAAACAAGAGGACATTTCAGGTTTACAGTACTGTATTTCTAAACCTACCAGTATATTCTCTCTCCCCCCTGCCCCACCCTTTCTTTTAATTACTATCACATTAGAGGTGTGTTGGATACAGTTTACTTTATGATAGGGATACACGTAGTCTATGTGTCAGTTTGAATTCTCTAAACCAGTGCCAAATGTATAGACTGTTTCCTCAGTAAGAATGGTGGGAAAGAATTTTCTGTCACTTTTCTGCCTTTACTCAGTTACATTCTTTCATTAAAAAACATTTATCATTTTTGAGTGTATTCTTCTTAAAATGGGCAGACTGGTAGAAAATGTTCTCCAGCTTTGAAAGGGAAGAACAGAAGTAACTTTTGCTTAATAAATTGGGATGGAGGCAAAAAAATAACATGTTCCAAATGTTTTATATTTGAACAGTCAACCTAAATACACTCCAAACTCAGCATTACACAATTGGAAACATAGTATTTTTTTAAAAAAATGAAAGCATATTTTAACTTAGAAATTATAAACATAGACCTCCATGCTGGGGTTGTCTTCATAGTTTGATGTGGGCAGAAAACATCTAGCAAAAATGGTGAAATTGTTGGAACCTCTTGGATGAATATGTTTTGTGGAATAATGCAATGCATGTTTTGATGTTTCATTCCCTGCTGGTTTTAAAGTTGTGTTTTGCATATCTCCTTGAAACTCAGCGACTCAGTGGCAGTACTAGTTTCCACAGGAGGTTTCCAGGGGAGAATTGTCCTAAGAGCCAGCTAAAGTTGCCCACCCCTTCTGCGAGTTCTACATTCTTCTATTTCCCAAAGAATGGGATGAAATGGGCCTGTTGGTATGCCAGAACCCAAAGCAGTCTTCTTCACTTTCCTTCTAATTTCCTTCATAAAGGGAAATTTTTAACATCTCAGATGATGTATGTGTCAGAAAGTTCCTGTGGTTTAGCTAGAATGTCGTCCCAAACTTTTTTGGAGGTAGATTGTAGGGGAGAATCTGATTGTTTTGTGTTATATCCTTCCATCATCGTTAATGTTTCTTTAGGAGTGTGAGAAAGTGATATACCATACAGTAGCGGCATTTAAATGTGTTGCTCAACTGCCAACCTGTACTTTTATGTTGTAAACTATGAATCATAGGCTGTCATTTGTGTTAGTCTTCTTTTCACTAGTCCCATTTAAGACATACTTGTCAAGTATCCCAGATTGGCCGGGATTTCCCTTATTTCCACGCTGATTTCTCCATTTCCCGCCCGGAGCTGCCACTACCCCGTAATTTGGCAGTGGGGGGAAAGGAGTTACTGTGCATCCCTTCTGTGCAGGTCCTTTCGACGCATGCGTAGAACCCTTCTACGCATGTGTAGAACCCCTTCTACGCATGTGTAGAAGGCTTCTGTGCAGAAGGGGATGCGTAGAAGCCTTCTAAGCATGCGTAGAAGTGACCTGCACAGAACGATTCTGCGCAGGTCCATTCTATGCATGCATAAAAGCTTTCTATGCATGCGTAAAAGCCTTCTACGCATGCATAGAAGCGACCTGCGCAGAACGTTTCTGCTCAGGTCGCTTCTATGCATGCGTAGAAGGCTTTTGGTATGATTTAAGGTATGATTTAAGATCAGCTTTGATTTCCAGGTTCATACATAATGGGAATCTGCCCGTAATCTGAAATGAAACTGAATGCTTCCAAAATCCTTTCCTCCTGCACTGGGGGAAAAAGATATTCTTTCATGTCCTGATCAAACCCTGGACTGCCAAAATGAAGCCACTTTCTTGGCTTTGTCATTGACTTAACTTAAGTTCTTATTGGTGTATGTCTCTGGCAGTAATCGGCAGACCAGTAAATGACCATCTGACAATTTTGTTATGGGTATTTTAGTTTTTTAGATTTGAGATTTTGTGATTTTAAGATTTCAGAAATTGTAGAGTTTTTATGATGTTTAATCTATATGTATGGGTTGTCGGAGTGTGTTATGTTGAAGGTGTTTTTTGTGTTGCAAGCCGCCCAGAGTCACCTTGGCGAGGGGGCAGCTAAACAAGTCAGAATAAATGAATGAATGAGCCGGATTCTGTATCTCTCCACATTTAGAAGAAAAAGATGGGGTGCACAAACTCAGGGAGACACTAGGATTGTTCTGGCAATTCTGAAATGTTCACTGCAATGTCTTTTGCTTCTTTGTTTAGTGAAAAATGCTTTTTCAGAGAAGCTGTTGAGATTTGCCAGTGAATTCTAAGCACACATGTTGACTAGAAATATTCCTTAGTTGCATTAACTATATGCTTTTGCAACATAATGACTAGAATAACAGCTCAAAAACAACTTCATTTTATAAAGAAAGCAAAATGGAGCTCTGAAAGACTTATAAGTAAAAAATGTATTCACCATTACTGAAGAAATGCTAGATTTGATGCTAGGCTAGTTTTTCTGGAGAAAAAAACCATTTTGTAACTAAAGCATCAACCGTGGTTAAATTCAATAAAAGAACAATTCTTTTGGCTGCAACAATAAAGAACGTAAAGCCCATGGGGTTCAATGATGAGAACAGAGTGTCAGCAACTAGGATGGTTTAAAATAAATCTGCCTTTGTATGGTGGGTTTCAGTATTTGGTTTGGATTTCAGCTTCTAGCAGCCTCAGAAAGCATGGTCAATGCTCAGGGATTCTTGGGAGTTGAAATCCAATGTTTGGGGGGGAATGAGCAGTTGAGAACATCTGTAATAGGAAAACATGTCAACATTGATCCAAGGAGCAAGTAACTTCAGGGCCAGTATCCAGGGTCATCTTGAGGGGTGGGATTTAGAAACCAGGACTACTGAACTCTCTACTCTTACACCATTTTCTAAGTGTTATACCAAACAATGTAAGAAGATTGCAGTTATACCTGTTTAATCCCCATTTAACCATTAATCTGTTGGATGGCCCTTGTGCAAGTCAGTTTCCCTCTCTAGGGACTAATGGCACGTATTAATGACTGATTGCTGTAGATTAGATTGTTGTAGAAAATAATAATTGTAGCTTTAAAAATGAAATAAAAAGTCTAATGCTCCAATGTCACAGCTTGGATAGTACCATGTGTGGACAATATTAATTTTTTCCCTCCTCTCTTTGTGGTAAAACACTTGTGGTAAAATGCATGATTTGCTGTGCTCAGAATAAACATAATAAGCTTCGAGGAACCCTTGTCAGAGGCAATTTGATCCACAGCTACTCAGGTTAATGATTAACAAGACAAGAATGTTTGACCTTAATGTGTTTCCCGTGGTGTGTGCCTTTTTCTTTTCTGTATGATGAAAGGGTGTGTTGAGTTGAAAAGAAACTTTGGGCCTGTCCTCTCCTGTTGCCTATGCAGCTGTAAAAAAATGGTTTATAAAATAAATTTGCTTACTCAATATTTGTTATAGTTCTTTGGAAATCCAATTGCAAATGTTTATTTTCTTTATGAATTAGGTCAGCCTTTCCCATTTTGGTGTCTTCCAAATGGCTTAGACCAGGGGTTCCCAACCTTTTCATGCCACAGGCCTGAGCATGACCCCTGGGCAGCTGAGCTTCCATTTGTGGAGGTGGGCCACATAGAATGGTACCGTGGGCCAGTTCCGGCCCATGGGCTGTAGGTTGGGAACTCCTGGCTTAGACCAGTGTTCCCTAACCTTTGGCTTCTGGACTTCAATTCCCAGAAGTCTAAGTCAGTACATTAGTTGATCAGTGCTTTTGGGAATTGGCTTCTGGTAATTGAAGTCCAAAAGCCAAAGGTTGGGGAACAGTGTCTTAGACTACAGTTCCTATCATAACCACTTACAAGGTAACACATGTTGCAAAAGTTTGACATAAATGGAATGTGGGTAGAGAAAGTGGCAGGAATTACAGAGTCCTAATGTTGATACTTGACTCAGCGGAGTGTCAGTCTTTAATTAATTACATAACTTGAGCCATGTTGAGTGTTTTTAATCTTAACAATTTCTTACTATTTATAGAAATAGACTTCTAATTTGGAATGGCATCTCCAGAATCCAAATAAAAAATGACATCTCTCAGTTGATGAAGATACAGCAAACATTTCTATCCTTCATCCTTCTTATAGAGTTATCTGAACTTCTTTAAAATATGGGAGTTTTATAGTAGGGAGGGTGCCTGCACATGCCTTTGTGGCTGCTACCACTCAGAAAGGAGTGGAATTTTCGCGTGTGTGTTAAATGTACTGTTAAAAACTCAGGGTATGGGGGTGGTAGTTGTCTTACAACAACTGTCTTTGGACAGTCATGTTCATGACGACTTGTGACTGGATTGCCTGCTGGGACATGCCTAAGTCCTTGAGAATACTGTCTGTGGTTACACCTGTACCTGACTGGTATGTGTCTTCCTTACATAGTTTATATCTGCACACTGAGGCACATATTTTTGGCAGTGAGCCCACACAGAAGGGGGACTAACTGAGCTTTAGATGCGTGGATCATCTTCTCAGAATTAAGGGAAGAGAAACTGTAGTGTTTTAGTTTCCAATAGAAGTTTATGATGAAGCTGCTGCCCTCCATCAAGATGGATTCAAGTGGGATTTAATCCACTTGGGGACCATCACCCTTCCCTGTGGATTTTGTCAAGGCTGCTAGTCCTCAGGGTTGTCAGGTTAATTAACAGCTGCCTGTTAATTCCACATCACCAGATTTACTAAAACTGACAGCCTGGGCAATACTTAAACAAGCCAGCCCATGGTGGCTATCTCCCCAGTTGCTGCCCCACACCTGTTGCACTAGCCAAGTTTTAAGAATCTTGTGAAAGGATAAAAGATCTGCCTGGAGGCGAAGTTCAGTTGGCGGGAGGTTCTACAAGGCTGAAGCAGACACAGAGAAGGCCCCCCTTTTCGTGCTAGAGAGGCGAGTCTCTCTAGCAGATGGAATTATCAGGGAGCCCCTCTGGTCTAATCTAGTGTGACGGGCAGATGACCTTGGGGTGATGTGGTCTCTTAAGTATCCTGGTTCACTACCATGTAGGGCTTTAAAGGTAATCACCAGCACCTTGAATTGCACCTGGAGGCACACTGGCAAACAGTGCAGCTCCTGAAGCAGAGGTGAGGCATGGGCATAACACCCACACCGCATCACCACATGAGCAGCTGCATTCTGGACCAGTTGCAGCCTCCGAATAGTCATCAAGGGCAGCCCCATGTAGAGCACATTGCAATAGTTAAGTCTGGAGGTGACCAGAGCGTGCATGACCATGAGCAAGGAGCCCTGGTCCAGGAGCGGGCATAACTGGCGAATCACATGAAGTTGTGGGAAAGCCCTCCAAACCACGACTGCTACCTGCTCATTGAGCAGGAATCGTGAGTCCAGGAGGACCCCCAGATTACACAAAAAAGCCCCATCCAGAACCAAAAATGGTAGCTCCCGTGATAACGCGGGGCCCCTAATCCACAGCCACTCGGTCTTGCCAGGATTCAGTTGTACCCCCCTTGTCCCTCATCCAGACTCCTACAGCCTTCAGACACCTGAATAGGACTTCAACTGCATCACCTGGGTCACCATGGGATGAGATGTACAACTGAGTATCATCTGCATATTGATGATACTTCATCCTGTGGGAATGGATAATCTCCCCCAGCAGTTTCATGTAAATATTAAACAGGAGAGGTGAAAGCACCGAACCCTGTGGCACCCCATATTGAAGTGGCCTATGGCTAGACCTCTCGTCCTCCAACAACACCGACTGGGTCCAGCCCGTCAGAAATGAGGAAAACCAGGACCACACAGTGCCCAGAATCTGGAAACCTCGGAGCCATTCCAGAAGGATACTGTGGTCAATGGTATCAAAAGCCACTGAGAGGTCAAGAAGAGCAAGGGCGGATGGATTCCCTCCATCCCGCTCATGCCAGAGATCATCCAACAGAGTGACCAATGCAGTCTCAGTACCATATCCGGGCCTGAATCCTGACTGAAAAGGGTCAGATAATTCGCTTCATCCAGGAGGAATGATGGGAGTTGTAAGCCGACAACATCTGGAAGGCTTCTCAATCTTTTCTCTTGCCTAAGTGGGTGCATCTGTTCCCTACCCTCTAAAATTATGCAAACTGGAATAAAGGGTTGTGGCACTTGTTTGTGTGTACAGTTTAATGGTGTTGCTGCATTCTTTTATAATTGGAAGAGCACATCTGGTTATTTGGAATACAGAACCCTTGGATTTCACAATTAAATTTGTTTTGATCAGATATTGTTTATTTATACAGTAAAACCCCGATTTACGAATACGAAAAACTCACATTACGAAGTTTTGTTTTGTTTTTGGTAAATCGGTGTCCCAATTTATGCAAAAAAAATGACTTACAAAAGGGTTTTTACTGTATTTAATTCACATTTTTAGCACTCAAAATGGTGGTGCCACCATTTTGCATGCTAAAAATCCACCCCAGCTCCACCCACCCCCACTGCTGGAAGTTGAAACAAATAACTTACCGGCAGTGGAGGCCTTCGCTGTGACTGAAAAAGTGTGTGTGTGAGGACTTTTTCAGTCGTAGCGAAAGTTCCCTTGTGGAACCTGCTGGGCTGGTGGATGGGCCAGGAACAGCCCTTTGTGGGCTAGCAAGGGGGAGCCTTTCTCTCCCCACCCCAGAAAGGACTTTCCGAACAGAGCAAGGGAAAGCCCCTTGGGGGGGGGAGGCTCCCCCTCACCAGCCCAGAAAGGGCTTTCCCTTGCTCCATTCAGAAAGCCCTTTGTGGGCTAGGGAGGGGGAACCTCCCCCCCCCAAGGGGCTTTCCCTTGCTCTGTTCGGAAAGTCCTTTCTGGGGTGGGGAGAGAAAGGCTCCCCCATGCTAGCCCAGAAAGGCTTTCCGAACAGAGGAAGGAAACCCCTTTCTGGGCTAGCGAGGCGGAGCCTTCCTCTCCCCATCCCAGAAAGGACTTTCCAAATGGAGCAAGGGAAAGTCCTTTCTAGGGTGGGGAGACGAAAGCCTCCCCATCGCTAGTCCAGAAAGGACTTTCCCTTGCTCCGTTTAAAGCTTTTTAATGTATCCCTATGGGGATGCATCGACTTATGGAAAAAAAAACCAAGTTACAAAAGAGGCCAGGGAACAGATTTTTTTTGTAACTCGGGGTTTTACTGCATTTTATTTATACCCCGCCACAATTGGTGCAAGCATCACTCTGGGAGGCTTACAGCGATAAAAGAACAGACTTCAATACAATAATGTGAAAAACAGATAGTGTGACTTACCTTTGAACATGTTCACCCATTATTAAAAGGGATGTTGTGACCATTATACTCTGTAAGCAGCTGGATGATCCTATCTATGCCTTAGGTTCGCCATTGCGGCCTTAGGATAACTTTTTTGCTTTCATGACTGGAAGAAGTCCAGTAGCAGATTTAAATGTTCACTTTATTAAATCTTAGTGCAGTAGGACTATGTTATGTAAAAAAAGAAACAAACCCTTAACTTCAGTTGCTGGTTGTAGAGACAAACTAGAGATGTGGAAGTGGAGTTGACAGGGTTTTTGTTTTTGTTGGATCATTCTACATCCTAATCATTCTGTGTGTTGGAGTTGGGAAATGGTCCCGTGTCAATCCAGTTTTGTAAGTTGTCATAGCTTGTGATCTGTGTCCTGGAAAAAATAGCAACCACAAACCAGCCTCAGAAAATTAATCCCAGCGCTTTTTAAATGGTTATGATTATGGTGAGAGGCCTTGTTTTCACAAGAAGAGGTGATCCTCAGGCTGATACGCTGTTTTCTCCCTTTGTATCCAGCAGTTTTCAGCAAGCCATCATTTGTCAGTTTGTTTGAATGCATCAAACTGTGGTTTATCAAACCAGGATCAAAATATTTCCAGTTTCCTTACACAGCATCATCAGTAAAGAAATCGTATGGGAAGGGAAGAGGAGAAGGAGGTTGTAGCTGCCTGAGGATGTTATGCCGGGATTTATGCATTTCTTGGGTTCATAATGTAGTTCCAGTGCTTTCTTGCAATAGCCTCTTTATTTATTTTTTTTAAAAAATGTGTTTTGTATTCCATTTGTTTTAGTTATGTTTTAATGTCTTCTGCAAGTTTTGTCTTCAAATTTGAAATGTTTAACTTTAGGCCAGACATTTCTTACTGCTGTGTTAGAGGTGACCTCCACTTTATGGAATTCTATTCAGACAAATCAGAATAAAAGCTTGAATACGGTAAAAGTGTGTGATTGCTCTCATGTTTATATCTGTCCTCTGTCAGCTGTTCTTTTGTGGTTGCTGGTAAGATATATCATGTAAAGTAGAACATTTTGACAAAGTAGTAAACAGATTGAGAAATATCAACCTTTCCCCAGAAAACAAAAATGGGTTATTATTTTTTAAAAGCAGGCATGTCATGGGGTAGTTTGAAAAAACCAGTCAGTATGAATTGAAGTGTGAATGCAGTGCAGATATTCCTGTAAAATTTTATACTCTTTAATTTAAACTCTAGTCATGACCTGAACTAATGTCATACACAGTACGAAGACCTAATTTTCTGTTCTGCTGTTTTTAAATGGAGAAACGTCTGATTTGTGCTGTAATAAATATAAACATGATTTGGTAGTTTACATATTTTATTTTTGTAGGACAAATAAATGAATATTTATTTATGTCTGTTAGGCAGTGTTGACATTTACATTCCTTCTCAAGGAGGAAAAATTTTGTACAGTAATTCAGGCAAGACTTTCACCTAGTGTTTTATCACAGTTCAGCACATCAAATCCTGAGCTGGAGCATGTGCTGTGTTTTGAATTAAGTAGCTTTCCTCTATATCAGGGGTTGCCAACCTTTTTAAATTGGAGGCCGGGTGACTCTCCCTCAGACGGTTGAGTGGGTTGGACTGGTGGTTCCCCCGCCGTAAACGCTGCTGTAAAACACGTCCGCAGCTGTTGTAAATGCATTTATCATAGCTACGGGCATGTTTACAGCTGTCTTAAATGCATTTGCTTCCGGTGGCTGCACAGGCCAGATGAATTGGCGTCATAGATTTTCTACTCTTGCTCTATACACTATAATTATAAGCATAGAAACATGAACAGTTGTAGGGTTTAAGGAATTGTCTGCACAGAAAAGTGCATGTATCTTTAAAAATATGTGATGATGTTGTCACAATACATGGGGTTAACATAAAAAATTTATTAAGTGTAATTCTCTATACTTGAACAGTTCTAAGGAACCAAAAATGGTCAATGCTGCTTAGAAAACCTTTGGCCAGTTGGATTTAAGTCAGTTATTTTTGACTCATCCTTTTTTCCTGGTGATTGAAAATATCTGATCTAGAGTGTTTTGTCATTTTGCCTTGAGACTATACATGTTTAACGATAGTTGTGGAGCATTTATGGTTTTGGTATATTTAGTGGAGTGGAGTTTGTCAACTTGACTTAAGTTTTTAATCATCCATCATGGAGTAGAATTGATTTTATTGGATCTGAGTGTTCATTGAAAATATAATATATAAATATTATATATAACATGTAAAAGATACCACATCTCTGTAATATAAATAAAGATAAATAAATAAATAGAAAATAAACTGGTATTACTGTTCTTGTTGTAGGATCACTGTAGATGAGAATCCCCCAACTTTGTAATAAAAGTCAGTTCTTCAAGGTTTTCCCAATACAACAATGTTGGAATCAAGATAGATAAATGGGTGACCTCTTTTTGAAGCATTTTTTTTTGGGGGGGGTAGTGCTGAGAGGAAAGGATTAATTCCTTGAGGGACACACAAGTTTGCAAGATATTGAATTTCAAGTACTTTCTGTGGAGATGTCAGTTTATAAGCCTACAGCCAAATGGCCCAGTGAACACTCTCGTAGAATTTAAGCTGAATAAACATTTGTGGCTCATAGTAGCTACCAACACCTCTGTATGGTGGTCTGTCTTCTGCTTTGAAGATTCCTTTGAGATGACATTTTGCTCACCTAAAAATTGTAAATCTTTTCTATAGAATTACAGCCTCGAAACAGACAACATGAAGAACTTGGTTCTTAAGTTACGAGCTTCTTCCAACAATCTGCAAAACTACATCAGCAGCCGAAGGAAGAATTCAAGTTACGATGGAAATACCTCACGTAAACCTCCTAATGAATTTCTTACCTCAGTGGTAGAGCTTATTGGTGCTGCTAAGGCTTTGCTGACATGGCTGGACAGGTATGATATCTTGTATACTTTTATACACAGAAAAACAATAAAGTAATTCACCCATTATGGGATTTAAAATTGGCTTAATAGTGAGGTGTCTCTTCTAGCCTGGGAGTTCGCACCCTTTTTTTCTCATCCGGCTGGTCCTACCCCCGACACGTAGCTGCGGGGGGGTGGGGGCGAAGGCAGGTTGCTCCCGTTGCTTACCATTTTAACATCAGCAGCGGCGATTGTGGCTGTTTTGGCGCTGTTTCCAGAGCCTCCACCACTTCTCCTGGCAGCGGCAAGTGTGTGTGTGTGGGGATGCTTGCTCTGTTTTTGGGCTTTTCCGATGTTCCTCAGTGGAACTTGAGAAGGGAAAGCACGCCATCCAGGGTCTTCCTGGTGTCGTGCAGAGCTGACGTCACCGCTTGCGTCCCCGCCTGTGTCCCCTCGTGGTGCCCGGGTGACCACCGTGCGCCACTTTAATGATATGTGCGGGCTTAATTAGGCCCAGGGGCTGTCGGTTGTGAAAAAAATTTCTAGCCTGTCCCCATCCCAGGTCCTCTGGCCAAGGCAGACTTTAGAAGGAGCCAATATATATCAAGTTCTCCATGCTTGGTTCTTTGGGATTCTTCTCTTACAACTATAACATATATGTACCTTGTTCTTTAGGGTACATTCCCATATATGATACCCTAAAGATAGATTAGACAGAAGTACAGCACCTTGTCAAGTCACTCTAGAATGAAATTGCTTAAAAAGGTAAAACATGCTCGATTTGTGAGCAATAGTTCAGTCCCATAAGGTTGACTCCAGTGTTTCCCAACCTTTGGTTTTTGGATTTCGATTTCCAGAAGCTCAAGTCAATTCCCCAAAGCAATGATCAGTCAATATACTGACTTAGTCTTCTGGGAATTGAAGTCTGCCTGTGGGGCCTGTGCCCCACATTAGGAAACACTGGTCCTAGTCAGATCTAAGTCCTACTTAGTTAATCAAAGCTCAGTTCCTGTTTAGTATTGAATTGTGGCTTGAATTTTCTGCCTCCTATTTTGTGATAAAAAGGAAGAGTAATAAAGGACTAGAGAAGAAAAAGGCTCTTCAGCAAGAAGTGCCTTTATTTTCGGGAAAACGTCAGTTATGCAGTGGTGACAGCTGTTGTGGAAGATGACAAGTCTCTGACCAGATAATGCAGCAGTTTGAGGTCTAGTGATAAACACAAAACCTCTTGCATTCTGGCAGCTGTTCAGAGAGCTCTGCTTGAGCGACAGGAAATACATAAGAGAGAGACTGTGTGGGAGAGATTGTGGAAACAACAAGATGAAGTAGAGATGGCTGTTACGGCTTTATTCCCAACCTTTGGGTTGGATTTATTGCTTTCCAGGTCATTGATTGGTTTTCTGCCATCATTTTTACTATCTGTAGTTGTTTTTTTGTTTTTGTTTTTTAAAACAATTGGACCATTTAAAGAGAGAGAGAGAGAGAGAGAGAGAGCTCATAGCTGCGAAGAGATTTCAATCCTTTCTTCTCATTCTTAGTCAAATACTCTTAGCAGCTACTCCACCATACTCCTTATTTTATCATTGCTTGCTTGAAGGGGCAGTGTGATTATAGAGAGGCTATGGGGCTACACAGCCAATATTCAGAGGACCGCTAGTCCTTCTTTCTGCACAGCTCCTTCTGACTGCTTATGAGCAAATGTCTACATTGGGAAGGCAAGTGGACATATCTGTTCTCCCAGCACAATTGAGAACCCACGGGCTGAGATGTACAACTGAGTGTCATCCGTGTACTGATGGTACCGCACCCCGTGGGAACAGATGATTTCTCTTTGCCTTTTGGATTCACCTCCTTGTGGAGAGTGATGGTACAGTGCTACCATCCCTCTGAATATTGATGCTTCCAGTGAAGTCCTAGAACAGTGTCAGAGAGTTTATTTTACAGTGTGTTAGACAACTACTGATGAAGTTATTTGATTATCATTGTAGGCTCTTGTTACCCTGTGAGACTGTATAAATGACCACCAGAAATGGCTTTTTTCCTTCCAGCAAACACAGTAGATGTTTGTGTTCATTAAGTTCTTATCCCTTGATTTCTGTGCCAAAAGATAAAGATTGTTTTTGTCTCTGGAATAACAAAGAGCTTGTCATTGTTTACTTTCCCCCACACAAGTAGTCCAGAGCCTTTTGCTCCTGTGTGAGAAAGTTAACTGTCCTCCAGTTGATGATGATGTTGAGGAGATGAGGGAGGAAAAAGTCCTTTTTTGACATCTCCCCCCCCCCCCTTATTTAGCAGAGCATAAAGCAGAAAAACAACAGTAGCAAGAGGAAAAAGCATGAGACAGCAGTATCACACTTTCACTTACATTTCCATTGTTCAGTTACAACCACAAGGATAAAAAGCAGAGAATAATTACAGTCTCTATGTAGAACAGATTTTCCCATGTAACTGCATGGGCAAAGATTGGAAGAGAGTTTCATACTTCATTTGTGGTGCTTGATAGACAAGGGTGATTGAGAACTTCAGAAAAGAGAGAGAGAGAGAGAGATCTTATTAGGGTTAGCAGATTCCAGTTATGTTCAGGTCTTCTATC
This sequence comes from Bradypodion pumilum, assembly GCA_035047305.1. Taxonomy (NCBI): domain Eukaryota; kingdom Metazoa; phylum Chordata; class Lepidosauria; order Squamata; family Chamaeleonidae; genus Bradypodion; species Bradypodion pumilum. Next base: position 101,076,345 of record JAWDJD010000001.1, read on the forward strand.
CAGTAGAGAGAGCCTCACAATGTAAAACTCATAGTTGAAAGAAACATTTTGGGTTAGTTGCCATGTGTCGCTTACAAGATAACAGTAATAGGTATCTGTTGGATGGACAGCATATGTGAACTGTAGTCCCCTCTCCATGTTATTTGCTGGTTTTGCCCAGACTTCCATTCTTTTATGTTCTTGAATATATTACCCTCTAAAGGTCATTGCCCTGCAGTTCTTATCAGCCCATGCCAGCATAGCCACCTTCTTTCTCAACCAGGGCTCAGCAAACATGGCTCTCCAGGATTTCTTGGACTTCATTTACCAGAAGCCCAAGTCAGTACACCTGCTGATCAGGGCTTCTGGGAATTGAAGTCCAAGAACATCTGGACAGCCAAGTTTGAGGAACCCTGTTCTAGACTACTGTTTCTACTCAATCCTAACAGAGCTGCAATCAGTTTTGATTCGTTGTGTGTTCTGTCACATTATTTGATATCTGCTTGTACACTGCCCAGAGTGGGATACCACCCAAATGGGCGGTATAGAAATCTAATAAATAAATAAATACATACATACATACATACATACATACATACATACATACATACATACATACATACATACATACATACATACATACATACATACATACATACATACATACATACATACATACAGCCACACATACAGCCACAGAGGGTGAGTGGCTAGAGAGGAGTCTGGCCACTGCCCTGTGAGACCTCTGGCACTTTTCCACCTGGCCGGAGGTTGAAAAGCCCTGCAGCCACAGAGGGTGAGCAACTAGAGAGGACTCTGGCCACCACCCTGCAAGACTTCCGCTCATTTTCCAACTTGGCCTCGCGAGACCTCCGGCAGTTGTGGCAGCAGCGGCACCTCCATCTCTGTCCCAGTGATAGCCAGGTCGGCGTCAGGTGTAGCAGGCCTGTCGGTGGTTGAGCTGTGGCAGAGTGGGAGCTTCGGAGCTGCGGAATGGGGGCTTGGCCACACAGGGGCCAGTGGCAGGGGCCTTGGTGTGGCAGAGTCTCGTGCCCCCTTTGCTCCCTGGCGCTGTGGACTTTGCCACGGATTTGGCCGCTGAGGCGTGGGGACGGACATCAGCCCCTGCCCAGCCTAGACTTTGGATTCCGAGGCCTGGGCTCTTGCAGTCAAATTCTTGTTTTGGGATGTTTTGACTTGGGTGAATTTTATTGTTGTATGCTAATTGTATTCTGTTAATTGTATCTTGTTCTCTAGTGTATGCTAATTGTATCTTGTTTTATATTGTATTGGATGTGATATTGTTGTTAGCTGCCCTGAGTCGCATCTGCGAGTGGATGGCATATAAGTCCAGATTAATAATAATAATAATAATAATAATAATAATAATAATAATAATAATAATAATAATAATAATAATAATAATAATAATAATAATAATAATAATAATAATAATAATAATAATAATAATAATAATAATAAATATTTTTTCACCCAGAGGATCACTGGTCTATGGAACTCCCTGCCAGAAGAAGTGGTGACAGCTGTCAGTCTTGACAGCTTTAAGAAAGGATTAGACAAGTTCATGGAGGACAAGGGTATCAATGGCTATAATTATGGATACTTAAGGACAACCTCCGGGTTGGAGAGATAGGCAGGATATCTCTCAAAGCCATTTCCAGGGAATCCTAAGCAGGTGAAGGCATCTGCTTGGGAATACCCTGAAGCAAATGGTGAGCCACTGTGTGAGACAGAATGCTGGACTGGATGGGCTATGGCCTGTTCCAGCAAGGCTGTTCTTATGTAATAATACATACATACATACATACATACATACATACATAGGTAAAGGTAAAGGTTTCCCTTGCTCGAAAGCCAGTCGTATCCGACTCTAGGGTGCAGTGCTCATCTCTGTTTCTAAGCCGAAGAGCCAGCGCTGTCTGCTTCTGCAGACGTTTCCGTGGTCATGTGGCAGGCATGACTAGACACCGGAGCGCACGGAACGCTGTTACCTTCCCACCGAAGTGGTCCCTATTTATCTACTTGCAATTTCTTGCTTTCGAACTGCTAGGTTGGCAGGAGCTAGGATGAAGACGGGAGCTCATTTCCGTCCTGCAGTACTCGGGAATCGAACTGCTGACCTTCCGCTTCCCAGTCAGCGTCTTAGCAACTTGAGCCACTGCAGTACCATACATACATACATACATACATACATACATACATACATACATACATACATACATACATACATACATACATGCATACAGGAACTTTGGAAGCTACCTCTAACTTAACTGGTCCTTTTTGCTCTCTATGGTCAAACATCACCTAACCAAAAAACAAAACAAACAACAACAACAAAACCACCGTCAGGGCCTCATGGAGGTTGCTTTCATACCTCAACTTAGAAATGAGAAGGATCCAGCATAAGACCATTGTTACAACCTTTCCTCTGTTTGTTACAACAGTACCTACCAGTGTTGAACTGTAAATGGAAACAATTTATAGATTTCCTTTGTCTGTGGCTTGGTCAACTCTGAATAAAATATCCCCAAGGTGACCCCACAAAATTAAAAACAACAACTAGGTACCTCATATTAGCAAACACCACTATCTGAGATGCTGGAGATATACTCCTCAGCTGAGTAAACAGTATCAGGCTTAATAAACTGACACCAGGCACTTTTGTTATGATGTAAAAATGGGGGTGACAGAATTTAGAGAAGTTACTTTTTTGTACTGCTGCTCCTAAAATCCCTCAGCCAGCCAGCATAGCCAGTGGAAAAATTATGGAAACGGGGGTACAAACACAAGCAAACATTTCTCCCCTAGTTTTGACTTAACATTTCCAACATCATGAATGTATTGGCGGCTCCTTGTTCACGGGTTCAGGACAGGGATTTCTCCTGTCTACCTTTCTAAGGGACAAGGGTCATTGGTGGGAATTAGTTTCCAGTCAGGGGCTGCGGTGACTCAGTGGTTAAGAAGCTCGCCTTGTTAGCTTGAAGGCCGGCAAGTCGGCAGTCCGAGACCCGGGTACTGCATGACAGATTGAGCGCCCGTCTCTGTCCCAGCTCCTGCCACCCTAGCAGATCGAAAGCAAGAAATTGCAAGTAGATCAGTAAGGACCACTTTGATCTTGGGGACATGAAAGGCGTCCCCTGAGCGGAGTTTCTCCAGCACAAATCCTTTCAACCCAGAATAATTTCTGAAACGAAATTTTTATTATAGTTTCCAGTTGAAAGGTGATAGGTTCTTAGAACATCCTGCAGTTTGTTACTGTAGAAGCTTAAGTCATGTTAAGTACAGTAATTGTATAGTTGATTGTTTCTGCTAGTGAAAGGGACTCTTCTGGAGTACAAGGCTTAAAACTGCTTGTGAAATAATAAAATAATGCTGTAAGTATTGTAAAGTTGTATAAGTAAGTATGCAATGTAGCTTGTACAAACCATGCTGGATGACCTGCTCTTGCTTTTTCCTTACTCTGTACAGGCACTCACTTGTGACCCGTAAGTGTAGGGAGAGGGTTGTACTGATAGGGTAATCAGGAAATTCTTCCCCCTCCACACGTGTTGTGTGAATGTTCAGGGAGTACAGTAGTCTCTCTTGTTGGTCTGCACAGATTTTTGTGAAGCAGAATTCGTAAAGACATCTCCTCTCTTCCTAACAAAGTCTTCTGCAGTGGTGGGGTGGGGAGGAGGGGGGGGGCTCTCCGGCAGACTCATTGTCATATTTATTGGTGCTGATCTTTGAAGAAAATGGAAAAAAAGTTGTTTGTGCCTTCTGAAGTGAATATAATCAGAAGGTGGCGTCAAGCAAGGGAAATTATGGCAGATATTCCTGCCTCTTCTCTTTTTCTCTAGAGTTCTAGAGAAAGAAAGAATGCTGAAGACCTACCCCCTCCCTGAGTGGGTTTTTAGGGCTTTGAGAGGGCTTTTCTCTTTTAGGAAGGATGGTATGAATCTGGAAAGAGGATTTTTTTAATAGACAAATTGTAGGGAATATATTTCACATTTAAAAGGATATTGTGTTTGCCAGATGCAGATTGAGCACTATTGGTAGGAGTTAAGGCTCTCAGCAGGTTCACTGAGTTGAGAAATTGAAATAGGTTCTATTTCCCATAGCCAGAGAGCTTGGGCAAGGATGGTCCTTATTGGCAATCACAAGTGATAACTGATGAGTAGGCCATATTCTCAGGGCAATCTTCATGGCTGATCGGCATGATGATAGCCAATATTTGGATTTGTATTTGTATATAAGAACATACATAAGAACGTAAGAACAGCCTTGCTGGAACAGGCCACAGCCCATCCAGTCCAGCATTCTGTCTCACACAGTGGCTCACCATTTGCTTCAGGGTATTATTCCCAAGCAGATGCCCTCACCTTCTTAGGATTCCCTGGAAATGGCATTGAGAGATATCCTGCCTATCTCTCCAACCCCGAGGTTGTCCTTAAGTATCCATAATTATAGCCATTGATATCCTTGTCCTCCATGAACTTGTCTAATCTAATATAGCACTTGAAGAAGAAGAGTAGGCCAAGCCAAAATATTTTCATCCTTGACAAGGATGGATTAGTATAAGCCAGAGGGGTGGAGTGAACTCTGTGCTGGGGGAGGGAGGAAGTGCTCCCATTGGGTTGCTGGGCAGAGGGGTGAGGTGAACTCTATTTTTTTTGGGGGGGGAGGTTCTCCCATTGGGCTGCTGGGTAGAGAGGTGGGGTGAACTTTGTGCTGGGGTAATGGCACATGTACCCACAGAGAGGGCTCTGAGTGCCCCCTCTGGCACGTGTGCCATAGGTTAACCACCACTGGTATAAGCAGTCACGAAGAATTAATGGTAATTAAATATTTTAAAGAGATTGACAAGTGATATATGTAATTGTACCTCAAACTCAGAAATGTTCCTCTTTTGGTCTGTAACTCCCAGAATTCCCTGGCCAAAACAAGGAATGTTTCTGAGCACCAACTATATCACAGGACTGTGATTATGTATCATAAGCTTGTGATGATGTCTTCTGTTGTGCAGCCTTCCTATTTCTTTAAAGGTACATTTCTTGTCTTACCACAGGACTCCATTTACTGGGATAACTGACTTTTCTGTGACAAAGAACAAAATAATTCAGTTGTGCTTAGATCTCACCACCACTGTTCAGAAGGTCAGTTGACGTCTTTGTGTGTCTATTTTTCTCCTTGCTCCTTCCACATTTCCAAAAAGGAGGCGAAAAGTTAGATGTGCAAATGTAACTACAATATCATTTTTACAATGTTGCTTACTAATAGAAATAAACTGAAGTCTTGGAGGGTTTTAAAGAACCATTATAGCAAACAGGTGTGAGCAAACTGCTGCCAGGTCTAGCCATTTGAGTCCTACATAGCCTCTCCTCGCCAAGTTGTTTTCTTAAGAATCGTTTGCTTAGTATGTCAAATCAAGAACAGAAATTGGTTGAACGTCTGCCTGGGATGCCTTAGGTGGAGTTGGCAGGGCTTGGACTAGATAACCTCCACAGTGTCCTCCAGCTATACAGTTCCATGATTTTATAAATCAGGGGTGCCCAAACTATGGCCCAGGGCCCGGATCCAGCCCCCAATGCCAATTCATCTGGCCCACGAAGCCCTTGTCGCTCCTGGAACCAAACACACCCAGATGGCCATGTTTTACTTCCGCTTCCAGGAGAGACGAGGGCTTTGTGGGCCGGATGAATTGACGGTGGCCATATCGAGCCGCCAGGCCATAGTGACCGGCTCCCTGAATCACCTAGTTACTCTGCAGGCTGGCTTGCATGGTGTGGTGATGGACCAGATGTTATTCATGTTTTGTCCCAGTACAAGTCTTACTAATCTTCCCCAGCTTTGCATGCATAACATTCTCTTAGTTTTAATGTCCTCGCACACTAGTATGTGTGAAGGATGCTTTGAAATAAAGCAGTTCTTATTAGGAGTAACTAACTGTGTTCACATGTGTGTAATTTCAGCTTTAGACATTCTTCTGGTATGCACTGCTTCTGAGTATCTTTTTTAAAAATCCCCCACAATATGGCAGCAGCATTGAGTTTTGTCGCAACCAAGATAAAAATAAATATTTGGAGTTGTAGCTAAGGCTCTGTGATCCTGTAGAATAGGGGTGCCCAAACGTTTTGGGCTGTGGGTTGGTCACGTGGTCAGCCACTTTGGCCCGTGGGCTGGATCTGGCCCCTGACATCAATTCATTCAGCCCCAAAGCCCTCGTCGCTCCCGGAAGCAGAAGTAAAATGCACCCATACTGGCGTATTTTACTTCCGCTTCTGGGAGCGATGAGGGCTTTGTGGGCCAGATGAATTGGTGTTGTGGGCCGGATCCAGCCCACGGGCCATAGTTTGAGCACCCTGCTGTAGAAGCTTCAGCTAGCAAAATGAGGAGAGGATGATAAATTTATGTTGTTTTCTCCATTCCTGAAACTGTCCTGCATCACTCTGCAACTGTGGGTCACTGCAGAATAGTATAGAGTGGTATGAAGGAGTTATGCAAAATTGCATCTGTTCCCGTTTTGTGCAGTTAATAAAAGCTTCTGCTGGATTAAACAGAGTTCCATCAGTAGAGTGACATCAAATGAGTTCAATCTTTCAAAATTTCTTCTGTACAATCTAAGATAGCAGGTCACCTCTTAGATTACACCTTAGATATGTCTTCCAAAGTACAGGGAACAGTGCAGTATTCTAAATGGCATATTTACCTTTTGTTAAGTAAATAATACTTTGCTTACTTTTATTTGTTGAGGGCTTGAATCTTTTCAGTGTACTTTGAGAATTTCAGAACATATGCTTTAATGCAGTGTTGCCCAACCTTTGGTTTTTGGACTTCAATTCCCAGAAGCCTAAGTCAATTCCCCAAAGCACTGATCAGCCAGTGTACTGACCTAGGCTTCTGGGAATTGAAGCATCCCCCACCCACAGGTGGGGCATGTACAGTTGGGAACCACTGCTTTAATGTCAAAAAATTCTGGATCAAATTTTGGTACCTAAATTGTAAGTCTTTTGTGGGGTGCAGAATTGAACTTATGCAGCACTTCTGGCTTCTCCACACAGACTCTAGACTCCCCACACACCAAAAAGTTGATTCACAACAGAATGAGATGCACAAAAGAAGAAACCTAAGAAGATTAAAATTTGTTTGCATATCTTTGTTACAGCTTTGAATCCCAGTTTTGGTTAAAGAGTGGGGTATACTCCACTAACTAACCAAGTAAATATGGGGCGGGGTTTTTTAAATATATGACTAAGCTGTAGTCCTTGCCCTTCAGATCAACTTAAAATACTGAATTTGGAAACACCTTCTTGTTCCAAAGGGAGTCTTGAGTGATGAGGAGCTCCAATTTACGCCTTGTTCAATTATTGCATCCAGATTACATCCCATCAGTAAAAGCTAGTGTGGTTTAATGGCTGGACTAATGGATCAAGGACAAAAGGAACCAGGGTTTGAATCAGTTTTTGCTCGTAGAAACATATTTTGGGGTGGCAACAGTAAAACTATTTCTTAAACATTTCACATACTATACCTTGAAAACCCTATTGCTGTTGGTTGGATGCAGTTTGACACTGCATAACACGCAGTGTAAAAATGTTTGTTCCCTGGGTTATTATCAGATATTTAATGTTGTTTGTTGCTGCACTAGAGTGTTAATATGATGCCACATAGAAACTTCTAGTACACGGGTTCTCAACCTACGATCCACAGCACCAAATAATACGGCCCCCGACCTCGCTCCAGCCGCTGCTGCCACCTGAATTGGCCACAGACTAATTTACGGCCATCATAAATGCATAAATGCATAAAATGAGTCCATAGCTGTCATAAACACATTTCATGGCATTGGACCAGGATACTTAAGAGACCGTGTTGCCCTAAGGAGTTCAGCCTGTCCTGCTAGGGCAGACAGGAGGGGCTCACTGGTGGTCCCATCAGTGAAAGAAATACATCACTTGGACCAGGAAGAGAGCCTTCTCTGTGTCTGCCCCAGCCCTGTGGAACCTCTTACCACCTAAGCTGCGTCTCCAGATGGATCTACTCCCTTTTAGAAAGATGCTGAAGACATGGCTATCTCAGCGGGTGTGGGGTATGCTTGACTCCACCACCCAAGCCCGCTGGCTGGTTTAGCCTGGTTGAGGGAGCTTCCCTGGTTTGGTTAACTCTGTTTTAATGTGGGTGGAGGGAGGGGGAGGGTTGTCTTTTAAGGAGTATGTTTGTTGGGGTATTTTAATGCTGATTTTAGCTGTGGGTTTTGGGTTATTTTTTTAGCTGTTGTGGTTTAAAGTGTTTTATATTGTATTTTATTCATTGTACTTTTCCCCTCTCCCCTTTCCCCTTCTGTTGTTAGCCGCCCTGAGTGGTGTTCCCACCATGAGGGTGGGATATAAGTGAGCTAAACAAATAAATAAATAAATTTATGGCAGGGGAACCACCAGTGTAGCCCGCTCAGCTGTCTGAGGGGTTGTGGTCAGGCCCATGGCTGAAAAACCCCATTTTAGTATTTCAATGTATATTTATTCTCTCTTTTTTTAAAGGAGTGCCCTGTAGCTGAAATGGAAGATAAAGTTCTCAGTGTAGTAAGTATGAAAGTTTGTGTTAAACTCATTCTTAAGATTCTTTTCTCTCTAGAACTTTTCTTTTTGTTACACAACTTTAAAAAAATTGAAAACAGCTTTGCATATTATATTGTTCAAAAGGAATAGTAAGCACCAAAGTCTTGTACATTTTCCGAAGAGGGACGTCTGTACTTTTTCTAGTGTTGTGAGAAACTCGTGCTCTTTGTTAGCTGAATCAAAAGCCTTGTTTAGACATTCAGCCTTCTCTTGGGAAGGCTAAATGTTGGAAGTGGATATGGAAACATTTGCAAAGCATGTCCCAGGGATGAGATTCCTTTGGTCTAAGGGCCGGGTGTGATCTGCAGAGAATCTTTCATCCTGTGCGCTTTTGTTTTTTCCCCTGCCATGATCAGAGATAACAAGGTTTAAACTTTAAAGTGAACTGAGAGCTTTATAGGCAGGAAATTTGTTGCACTTGAACTTACTCTTGAACTGAGATGCAAAGAATTGAGCTACTCCGTAGTGAAACTGGTAAAAGTTACACCTGGTTTCACCTTGCTCTCTGCTGGAACTCGGCTTCCAAGACTCCACATATTGATCTTGAACCCTTGGACTGAGAAAGTTCTGTTTTGCCCTTCTCCACAGTGCCTGTCTCTTCCTTTTCAGAACACAATATTCCCATGCTGAGGGAGAGTTTTTGAGGGCAGGCAGGATTCCCCTTCCATTCTGTTGAGTGTGACTAGGACCCCCTTGTTTTTTCAGGGTCTTGGGCTGCACAGAAACTTTCACCCACGTTTAGATCTTCTTTCGGGTCCCGATCAAATTCTGGACTGTCAAAATGAAGCCACTTTCTTTGCTTTGTTGTTGCCAAAACCCAAGCCCTCATTGGTACATGTCTCTGGCAGCAATCAGCAGACCAGTAAATGGGTTGGACTCTGTGTCTCTCCACATTCACACCATGTGTTGTTGTCCACCAGCAGTCCCCACTTCAGCATGTTGGTCTTGCATTTAGGGACTCCAAACCTCAGCCTTTTCAGGGTCCTCCAAGTAAATGCAAGATTCCCCCCCTCCCCTTCCATCCACAGGTGGGACTTCAATGCCCAACACGGAAGTCTTCTGAACTTGGAAGATGGGGTAAAGACATCTGAGTATTATATAGCAAAAAACACCGCCTGAGGCTGGGAATGCATGATGAAATGACTGGTAAATTTATTAACAGTTCTAAAGTTTGAAATCTTCCAAAATGAAGCAGTCTGTGACTAGTTTCAAATTACTTCTTCTTCAGACAGGACTAGTTGCTTAATTATCCAATTTCAAACATACAACTAGTAATTCGAAACTAGTCACAGACTGCTTCATTTTGGAAGATTTCAAACTTTAGAAATGTTAATAAATTTACCAGGCATTTCATCATGCATTCCCAGCCTCAGGCGGTGTTTTTTGCTACATAATACATGGTATTGACCATCTGGCCACTGTTTCTACAATGTAAAAACATCTGAGACCATGTAATCTCTAGGAACATGCAAAACAAGTAAATTATTATTACTAATATTTGTTTCACTTTTGTTCTACATCATATAAATGAAACATTGTTATTTTTATTGCATATATCTAAAGTAATGAAGCTGTAAATCTATTTTGTTTTACTTGCCTAAGGAGATGTTGTTTATTCTTCATATTTTATTATGCAGGTAAAGCAGGGGTGCCCAAACTTTTTGAGCCACGGGTCAGTCACATGGCTCAGGGGTGGGGACCATGGCCCATGGGCCAGATCTGGCCCCCAATGCCAATTCATCCAGCCCATGAAGCCTTCATTGCTCCTGGAAGCGGAAGTAAAACGTGCCTGTAGAGGTGTGTTACTTCTGCTTCCAGGAGCAATGAGGGCTTATGGGTGGATGAATTGGTGTTGGGAGCCGGATCTGGCCCATGGGCCATAGTTTGGGCACCTCTGAGGTAAAGAGTTGATTTTAGAGTAGAAACTGAGTAGACATATTCATGACACACAGAATGTTCTTGCATATATGCTCCTACCATGTGAGCCGTAAAGCTGTCATCAGGGCTACAAATACACTTTGTTCTGATAAGAGGTGTATGTCAATATGGTGCAGAAGTCCAATTCCTAATTACACTAGGACTGAAAAGGGAGTTTCCCAAATATTTTTGTAGCAGTCTTGTGACTGGAAGAGGGATGCAGTGACAGGCTTTTAATATTTTGTAACAGTTAATCATCGCTTCCTGCTTTTGACACAAATCAGGCTGTGTTCTTTGATAAGGCCTTCTGCCTGCTGATAGATGGATAGGAATGCACAATTGCTAAAATGCACCCGTCAAATAGAGAACAGTTAACAAGTGCTCTCTATTATTTAAGAACAATTAAAGAGTTCTCTCCATTTTTACTATTCATTATTGTCATTTCATTTTCCACACTCCCTGCTATTTATTCTATTTATGCACAGTAGTTATATTCAATTATTATTTTTGCTGTAACATTGTTTAGACTAGAGCTGGAGTTCTCAACCTTTTTAGCTGTGGCCCGGGTCACGTTTCCTCAGACAGCTTCGGGGGCTGGACGGCCATTTTGCCCTTCCTCCACCACATGGCACTTCCTGGCGTGGTGGAGGCAGTGGGGGCCCCACATGAAATGGTGTTGCAGGCTGCATCCGGCCTACGGGCCGCAGGTTGAGAAACCTTGGACTAGAGGATTTTAAAAAACTCTTAACAAAAAAGTGTGTGTTCATGCATGTTAGCTGTGCTAAATATGTGTGTTAGCCATATGCACATAATCTCCATAGATATACACACTCACTACATTTCCCCATCTCAAGAGGCAGGGTTTATAGCTTCTGCTCCTAACCTGTTGAGATCTAGAGACTATGGATAAGGGTGGGGTGGGCTGGAGGTGAAATAATTTCCACCAGTCTCCTGCTACATAAATACTTTTCTTAGAAGACTTAACTGCTGAAAAATGTCGAATAGTCACTTGGGGGCTTCTCACACCTTTTTCACTTGCCTTATTTTGTGATTCCTTATAGGGAGGCACAAGTTTTGAAAGCATCTGGCAGAATCATGTCTAAAAGACACTTAATGTGATTGTGGTTTCTAATAACATGTAATGTATAATTTTACCCTGAGGACCTCTTATGCTAGCAGTGACAAGAAAATTGCACTCTGGGAAGCATTTGTGGGTGCATCCCTGTAATCTGCACTGGAAGAGGCAGACCTTCCCCTCTTACACCCTCTGATTCTTCTTCTTCTATGTCTAGGTCAGGCTTTAAACTGCCAAAATGAAGCCACCTTCTTGGCTTTACTCCCTCTGGTGAGCCTGTGTGAATATACTCTTGCAGTGCTGTAAATAGCAGTGCAGGGGCAGTGGTTTCTGCAGTGCAGAAATATGAGTGGAGATTGCTGCTAACGTGCTAGGGAGCTGTGGGTTTTGAATCCTTCTCCCCCACCCTCCAACCCCGAAGCCTTTGTGTACTTCATATCCAGTGGTTCTGAACTAGGAACATACTTGGAAGATTTCTCAGCCTGTGTAAGATGGTCCCTCTAGTCCAGTGATGGCGAACCCTGGCACTCCATGTGTTCTTGGACTTAAATTCCCAGAAGCCCTGATCAGCAGGAGTGCTGACTTGGGCTTCTGGTAATTGAAGTCCAAGAACACCTGTAGCGCCAAGATTCACCATCACTGCTCTAGTCAAAGCACAAATTCTCATCCAAGGAGTTCTTTTTTCTTCCCCCACCATCAAGGGCTCTGCTAGGGTGCAGGTTACCTGTGCACAAGACCAATGTTTTCCCTTTGTGAAACAAAGCATACCCATCGTAGAAGCACAGGACGAATGGCTGATTGTTCAGAGAGATGCAAATAACTGATCTGATATTTCTAAAGCTAAGCAACAAAGCAGCTGCTGTTGCAGTTCTGCCCAGTAGCTCAGAAATGGTTTTCACAAATGGAGGGACTTTTGTCAAAGACAACAGCAACACGTTTTGCCTTCTCCAAGCAAGGAGATTGTACATGAGAATGAGACAGATGAGGATTCCCTATTCTCAATTGTAAACAGATGTTGTTCTTTGTAAAGTTAGTGGTCTTGGCCCAGATTACAAAGGCATAAATTATAGCTATAGGGTTTGAATTCAACGCAAAGGACCATAGTTTTTTTAACCAGGGAGCTGATGAGATTTTTCCTGAAAGTAACTGCAGTCTATAATTCTGGCTACAGTAACGAACAAGGAATGGCTGCTGCTTAAACTCTGTTCCCACAGCTTTGTTCAGAGAGAACTTAAATCTATCTGAGAGTAGTAGATAAAACAGAACAGCAAAAAAAGAAAAAAAACATGGCACCTTAAAGACTAACTCTTGTATTTATAATTAAATACAGTTACAGGTAAATACAGGCATTCGTATTTAAGGTGCCACAACTTTTTTTGTCTTTTTTTGCTGTTCTGTTTTATTTACTCAGATATGCTTGCACAGACTAACATGGCTACCACTTTAAACATTTCAACTACAGTGGTACCTCATACAACGATTTTAATCTGTATAGCTATGTTCCCTATGGGATGCACCACACAACAATTTTTTTCTGCTAAGTGGTTTATCCCATTGAAAAATTGTTGTACAATTTTTTTCCATAGGGAAAATTGTTATGTGGGACGCCATTTCCCACCCCCAAAAAACCTAATTGTTATGCAATTTTGTTGCTATACAGAGCGATTGTTGTATGAGGTTCCACTGTTTAGAGAACAGAGTTTATGAACGAGAATTGTAACAGTTACAAAAAGTATTGCTGTACCGCTTGTGTCAAATTTTTTCTTACAGTCCAAGGTTTTAAATGGAATTTGTGAGAAGACAATTCGTTCAACGACAGATCCCTTAATGAGCCAGGCTGCATGTCTTGAGGAGGTTCATCTAACCAACATCAAACCTGGAGAAGGCCTGGTAAGAATGCCCTTTCCCCCCTTGAATTTTTGCCCAATATCCTCCTTTCATACTTTTTAAAAACAGCATAGCCTTTGTAAAAGGAATGTGGTTAAACTGCTACAATTGGAATCCAGAGTCTAAATCACTGATAGCCATATGAGCACAAGAACTGCTGTTCTCTTCTGGAAAGGGATACAGGGAAATCCCCCATGAGATATTCCTATGTACAGAGAAGCTAGGGCTGAAACCTCCTGCTGAAGGTTTATTGCTGCTAATATCAATATCCTACCTGTTATCCAAAGTGCAAATGTCAAGATGCAGTTGGAAAGGCCATCTTATTTAGCTGAGTAATGGCCATAGGTAAAGCCCTCTGACAGCAGCAGAAGGTTGAATGCCAGCTTCGGAATGAGAAGAGCTGAGTTCGATAGCTTGTATGGATTCTGTGTTGGCCAGTATCCTATTGCTACTCCCAGCGAGTCTAAACCCCGCTGACTCACTGGGATTGACATAAGTGTTGATTTACCACTCTGCATTTTATTCAGAAGTTGAAGTCCTGTTACACAGTTACACAAACAATGTAACTTTTGGAAGCAAATTAAGAAATCTCTGTAGGCGTTATCTGTTGCACATACAGGCAAAACTTGGAAAATTAGAATATCGTGCAAATGTTTATTCATTTCACCTAAAAGGTGAAACAAATATATGAGATAGACTCACTACATGCAGAGCAAGATATGCTGTACCTTAATTCATTATAATTGTGATGATCATGGCATACAGCGTACATGAGATAATGTGATGATTATGGGGTACATGAGATGGGGGGATTGGGTTTTCCATAAGCTGTAAGCCATAAGCATCAATATTATAACAAAGTAAGGCTTGAACTATCTCACTTTGTATGTAATGAGTCTATCTATATATATAAAACAGAGGTGCCGTGTTGTATGTTACTCATACAAACCGACACCCCTGCACCGATCGTGCAGGGAACTGCACGCACACCTACCTTGCATGCCTGGGTTGTCCACTGCAGGGGACTGGCAGCTCATTTTGGAGTCTGTCATCCCGAAAACCGGCCGCAAAGCCCCCCCCCCTCTGCCCCACAGCATGAAATGACCAGGGAGATGGTAATGTGCATGCACCAGAATCAGCGCAGGTGAAAAAGCCTGTCCGGACTTCCAGGCGCCACCGCCTCCTGGAACTCCAGGCAGGCTTCTGTGCCTGCCTGGATTCTGACGCATGCGCATTCCCGCCTCCCTGGTTTGGAGGCTCCAGCGGTTGGCTGCCATTTTTGCTGGAGGACGCAGCCGCCAGGCCTGCGGAAGGCAGCAGCACAGTCCCACCTCTGGCCTCCGGCAGCCATACGAAAAGCCCACCTTGACGCCTCCAGAAGGCATGGGCCAAATGGAGTGCTCCGATCGGCCACTGCATTCCGGAGAAGACAAGGCGGGCAGCCCTTCTCTGGAAGGCATGGGTCAAATGGGGCACCCGTACGCCGGCCACCTTCTTTAGGGGGCAGGGTGGGCCTTCCGCCTTGCCTTCTCCGGAAGGCATCAGCTGACTGGAGCGCTCCATTCGGCCCATGCCTGCCAGAGAAGGCAAGGCAGAAGGCCCTTCTCCGGAAGGCATGGGGCACACAGACTGCCCGTACACCGGCCGCCAACAGAAGTCCATGGGGAAGCCACCACCGACCTGAGCACAGCAACGCGGGCCCCAAAGAGGCCTTGGCCAGCCCCACTGGGACCGTCAGGAGGACGACGGACTTAGACAACCAGGTATCGCCAATGGGGTGGGGTTCGGGTGGCCGCAGGTCCTGGGTCTCTCCTCGGCCCAGGTTGGGACCCCCACCTGGGTTGTGGCAGTAGGGTGGGGTGGGGGCCGGGGGGGGAACTGGTCCCAGGTCTCTCCTCGGGCCGGGTTGGATCCCCCACCGGGGCAATGCCAGATACTCCTGCTAGTCTCATATATTTGTTTCACCTTTTACCGTGTTTCCCCGAATATAAGACACTGTCTTATATTTTTTAAAACTCCAAAATTAACACAAGGTCTTATTTTCAGGGGATGTCTTATTTTCCATGAAGAAGAATACCAGTCTCGATCGCGCTTTCCCACTCACAACCAAGGGACGCTTCCCTTGGTTGTGAGTGGGGAAGCGCGATCGAGACTGGCCTCAGCTGTGAGGCAGCCGTTGTGGCCCATAAGAAGTCCTGCCACGTCGGAGTCTCGATCCCGCTCTCACCAGGGGAAACTTCTCTTGGTTGTGAGCGGGGAGGCAATCGAGACTCCGATGCGGCAGGCTTTCTTATGGGCCACGCCAGCCGCCTTACAGCCAAGAGGTAAGGAGGTCTTATTTTTGGATGGGCTTTATATTTCAAAGGCAGGGAAAAAAGGGGGAGTGTCCTATTATGGGAGGAGGTCCTATATTCAGGGAAACAGGGTAAGTTGCATTACTGAACTGAATGAATGTTTGCATGATATTCTAATTTTCCCAGTTTCACCTGTAGAGTTGTGCAATTTGGCATGCAATATACAGAGTTTACACAGACTTTTGAACTTATAGCAGTGTGCCTAAGAGTTATGCTATTTGCATAACTGTACAACGGGATTACAACCAGTAAGTCTACTCTTATTTGGGAATAGCACTAGGATACTAGTAATTCATTATAAAGGAATTGCTTAAGGAAGAATTTCTCAACAAGTGGTAAATGTATCAATGGTGGAACATGGGTATTCTGTTGGGTGAGACGTGAGATTTTCATAACATTAATTTATGGAATAATGAGCTTTTTTCTGCATCACTCATAGCAGTTCAGCTTGTTACTATTTAAATTATTGCTGAGTTTTATTTATTACCCTTGTATTTTACTGTTATTGTTCCAGCCAAGTGTATATATACTCAACACTTGCATTACACTTACCTGCTATTAATGACATTATTGATTTATTTACTCCCAATAATAATACTGCAGTTGTTAAGACCTTAAAACCTTCCATAAAATGCTAAACATATTTACCAAATGTCTGTAAACTTATCAATGTCCTTCATGGGAAACGTAAGCTTCTTGTGGCTGGGAATCCAGGTTCTTTCATCAAGTTTTTGATAGGACATGAAAGGCTGAAGACCACCAGCTTAAACTGTGTTCATTGCCATAGATGTTTAGGTGGTCTTCCTGCTACGTGATTATTTTTGAAGAAACACTTGCTCATATTCTATCTCCAGTAGTACATGGGTGTGAATGTATGAGAGTTTTAAATAAACTGATGCTTTCTTGTATCCCTGGCTTCACATGGAACTTTTTTGACCACAGTAGAAAATCTAAACCACTTGAAGGTTACAACTATGCAAGAATTTTCTTTCCTTGTCAAAGTTCTCTCTGGAATGAAATTGGCTGGATCAGAAGTTAAATAAAAAATTATTCATTGAAGTGTATGGGTATGAAATATGCAGTTCCTGTTAGGACATGGTGGGATTTTTGTCAAAATATATGCCCCCCCCCCCGGCGATTTCTTCCAACTCCTTCAATTCCAACTCCTACAATTAAACAAATACTAGATTTGGACTGGTGCCAAGGTGACGTTAAGGGGAAAGTTGTTCTTCAGAAATAATTGTCTATCTGATTGTCTAAATTATATTGTGGGTGAGCAGTAATTACTAGTATGCTTACTTTATCTTTTCAACTGTCCAATTTAGGGAATGTATATAAAATCTACATACGATGGATTGCATGTTGTTACTGGAACCACAGAAAATGTAAGTTTTTTCCCCTTCCACAAAACAGAATGAGAACATTTTTTTTTTTACAAAAAGTAAAATAGAACTCAGGGCACTAACCTGATTCAAAGCAGATTCCAAACCTATCATACTTTAGTTTATTTGGATTTCATAACATTATTGATATCTTGATTATGACAATAGGGGCATATGCTTGTTTGACTGTATCACGCTAGCCCAGGGTTGCCCAAACTTTTGGGGCCGCAGGCCCGTCACATGGTTCAGGGGGCTGGTCACTATGGCCCAGGGGCTGGATCTGGCCCCCAATGCCAAATCATCTGGCCTGCGAAGCCCTCGTCGCTCCCAGAAGCGGAAGTAAAATGTGCCCAGACACATGTTTTACTTCCACTTCCGGGAGCAACAAGGGCTTCACAGGCCAGATGAATTGGCATTGGGGGTCGGATCTAGCCCCTGGGCTGTAATTTGGGCACCCCTGCCCTAGGCAATGCCAGCCCATTTGTTCAATTTACAGCATATAAATGGTTACTCCTGCCAACCTAGCAGTTCGAAAGCAAGAAATTGCAAGTAGATAAATAGGGACCACTTCGGTGGGAAGGAAACAGCGTTCCGTGCGCTCCGGTGTCTAGTCATGCCTGCCACATGACCACGGAAACGTCTGCAGAAGCAGACAACGCTGGCTCTTCGGCTTAGAAACAGAGATGAGCACTGCACCCTAGAGTCGGATACGACTGGCTTTCGAGCAAGGGAAACCTTTACCTTTACCTTTACCTTAAATGGGCAAGGTTATTTCAGTTGTTTGAAATAACTGGAATTACCAGAACTATTGTTGAGCAAAAGGCTTATGGTGTTTGGTCTAGTAAATGCTGGCTGTTCAAATATGAACTTCCATAATGCACTGCATCCTTTATGAAGGCAACAGCAGGATGTTTAGATGAGGAATGGAATGTAAGATTCCATGTACTTCCTGGAACAAAGTGGTTTTTCAAGATAACAGAAACAGATCTTTTTAGCTGCAAGGATTGAGGAAGGAAAGGTTTTGATGGCATGCAGAAAATGTTTCTTCTCAGTTGGAAGATGGTGACTTTGGAAAAGTTGATTTGAAATTATGAATTTACTACTGATCATGAAAATTTGATTGGCCAGAATATCCAACAACAGTCATTTTGTTTTTGTTTTCTTAACATGCCATTAGGTTGCTTCCAATTTATGACAATCCCATGAATGAGTGATCTCCAGAATGTCTTGTCTTCATCTGCCCTGCTGCAGACTAAGGCACTTGTTTCATTGAGTCAAGCCATTTCTTATCTGGTCTTACTTCTTTTCCTACTGTCTTCAGTTTTTGCAAGCATTATTTTATTGCTCAATGAATCTTCTAATTATATGTTTAAGTATGACATCTTCACTTTAGTCATTTTTGTCTACAGAGTGAGTATTCAGGAAAGATTTTATCTAGTACAGTGGTACCTCTCTTAAAGAGCATAATGCGTTCCACAGGATTGCTCTTTAAGCGAGTTTGCTCTTTAAGCGAAACACCATTTAAAGTGACCGATTGTGAATTCTGGTGGTGGTGGTGGGGTTTCGAACCCCAATTTAGTTGTTAAGTGAGTTTTTGGTTGGTTTTAGTTGTTAAGCGAGGTGACCATTCAGAGGAAATTCTGCTTTTTAAGCACGTTAGTCTCTAAGCGAGGCACTCTTTATGCCCCTTGACTTGGGTTGTCTAAATGTGTGAAATGTTTTGTTTTTGTTTTGATACTTTAAAAAAAATTAAGGTACAGTAAAACCCTGACTTACATATGCCTCGAGTTACATAAAATTCAACTTGCATAATGATTTTTGCACTAAAACCATGTCCTGATTTACATAAATGTCCCGAATTACATAATATAATTTCCTATGGGTTTGCTTCAAGTTACGTAAAAAATTCATTTTTCCTATGGGTTTGCTTTGATTTACATAAATATCATTTTCCTATGGGTTTGCTTCAAGTTAAGTAAGAAAATTTCAATTTTCCTATGGGTTTGCTTCGAGTTAAGTAAAAAGAGATTTACATAAAAGCCTACGGAACAGACTTTTTACATAAGTAGGGGTTTTATTGTAATGCTATTGAATAAACAATAAGTCAGAAATTTCTATAATCTTAACTTCCTGTTTTGAAGGAGTAGTATCTTTCGAAAGGAGTAAGAAATCAAAATGTTACCTTCCTTTTACGTTTTGTGGTGAGTAGCAGCACTCCCTGCCAGATGTAGAGAACAGACATTTACTTCATGTTGTTACTCCTTATTTGTTATCTGTCCATTTGCATCAGTAACGGAAAAGCTGATGTGGCAGTTATTAAACCTCTAGAGTTTTATCCCAAAGGAGTGGGACATGTTGGATTCCTGTCAGGTGACAGGATTTCCAAAAGTTTTATTAATGACTTGCGATTTCCTGTTTTTGGTGAGAATTCTCTGCCCTAAACAAACTTGGCAGGTCATCTTCCAAAAGTTAGTGAAGTTTGGAGGGCTGTATGTTTAAAAACAGTAGTAATAAATGGATTAACTTCAACACAAAAGCTTCTCAGTCCTGAATGATATTCCTTAGTAAGTTTTTTAACCTGAATTTCACATGGTTGTGCATATGACTATATTCGTAGAGGAGAGATGGGAAATACTGCTTGTGAGTGACTGTCATTCCCAGGATCGCATAGCAAACATGTGGCCATGCCAGCTGTGGCATTCTGGGAGGTGAGGTTCCAAAAAGCAATTTCTATTACCTGCTGACTTGAAGCCATCATTGGCTTCTTTCTTTGCTGAATGGATATTTCTTGGCTATAGAAAGGGAGCTGCTCAGAGCGATGGGAGATCTGTCTTTTCCAACATCTTTCTTTATATTCTTCAGATTGTGACTCTGTATGAATGGAATGTTTCAGATTAGTCAATTGGTAATGGGTGACAGAGTCTTTCCTCTGGGAAGCTTTCCATTCTCAGGTAGCCCTAAGGGATTAGCATCTCCTGGGAACAGAGGAAATGAAGCAGTTGTTTCAGCTCTATGAGTCATATGGATCAGCATAGCATGGTTTCCCTCTCTTTCTCCGATGCGTATTGTCAGGGAATCACTGGTTGTGATTCAAGGTTATGGTAGCAGAGACACTCCAAACTCTAGCTGCTGCATTGTACCCTGTGTTGGGTTAAAACAGGGGTGCCCAAACTTTTCGGGCTGTGGGCCGGTTATTTGGTTCAGCAGGGCAGTCACATGGTTCAACGGGCCAGAAGTAAGCAAACCAGAAGCAGAAGTAAAAAGCACCTTGTAATATGTTTTGCAACAGATATGTTTTGCAACAGGATGAGATAGATTTTAGGCTGCCATTTTCTCTGCTCAACCCAGGGGTGCCCAAACTAGAGCCCGCAGGCCGGATCCAGCCCCCATCACCAATTCATTCGGTCTGCACTGCCCTCGTCGTTCCCAGAAGCGGAAGTAAAATGCACCCAGTGTGTGTGCGTTTTACTTCTGCTTCCGGGATGAACGAGGGCAGCGCAGGCCGGATGAATTGGTGTTGTGGGCTGGATCTGGCCCACGGGCCATAGTTTGGGCACCCCTGCATTAAAAAGAGTAAATATTTCAGGAGCCAAACTGCTGCAGATAGCTAACATGTCACCTGTCATTCAGGATGTCAGTACAATGAAATTTTGATCACCTGCTGTTTTAGTGCAAGGTAGTGTGTTTTCTGGGGTTCAGATAACTTCTTCCATGTCTCGACCATATGTGAAAGTGCCAAAATGAAGCCATCTTTTGGTGAATTCCTTTTGCCTGACCTAGTGTGAGAAAGGTTAGCCGGCACACCAAGGTTGATGTTGCCGGGGGTATCCCTGATTGTGGTTCAGAAATACCACAGTCTTTGAGGAGGCTCTTTCTGTGTAACCCCATTCAATAACTAACTTAGAGATATTGTGTTAAATTAGCACATATTTATTGAGTAAGTAAACAGTAAAGAATATGTGAACTCAAATGGATCATGTGTTCCTAGTATGTTTTCTTTTTAAAAAAATAGCATGGTAAATTACAGCAGAAATGTCTGTGTTTTTCAGGTTGCTTTTAAAAAAGACAAAAAACTTTAATCATTTGAAAGTTTAGTTAGGACAAGTTTCATAACCCATGACTTTAGACCAGGTATTCTCAACCTATGGCCCACAGGCTGAATGCGGCCCACAGCACCTTTTCATGTGCCCTCCCCCCATCGCCTCCACCACTCCAGAAGTGCCATCTGGTGGGGGAAGGGCAAAATGGCCATCCAGCCCCCGAAACTGTCTGAGGGAGCGTGACCCGGCCCCTGGCTTTAAAAGGTTGAGAATTCCTGCTTGAGGAGAACTTTTGAGTTTGTTTGAGGATTTCATTTCCAGTTTGATCAGATTAATTCTGAGACTTGGACCAATACCCTCCTGAACTTGTATACTGAGCAGGAAGCTCTGTGTAAATGTAAGATTGTGCCACTTGCACAACTGTTGTCAATGTACAATTCTTCTTTTTTGTCCCTATTAAACCATTGGACCGTCAAAATGAAGCCACTTTCTTGGCTTCGTTGTTGGCCAAACGTAAGTCCTCATTGGTGCATACGAACCAAAGGAACTTTACAATGATATCCATGAAGAAAGCTCCCTAATCACTTGCCATCAGTAACTGTTGTGCAAGGAGCACAATCACTCAGTCCTATTCTGGCAGCGATTTCCACTTAGGCACAAGCTCAGCAAGATACTAGTCTTATCCCTAAGTTTTCCCTCTTCTGTTCCTGGAGTTTCATGTCATATCTGAGCCCTGCCAACTCCCATTTTGGCAATATATTAATGGTTAACATTTTCCTAATTATTGAATTTATAGTTGTGTTGCCAAACGAATCTTGAAACAGGCTACTTTTTTGGTCTACAGTTTCCAGAATTTTCAGCTGGTAGTTATTGGGTAGTTTTTAAGTGGCCAAGTAATGAAATTATGCTCTCTCTTTCCCCCGCCCCTCTGTAGTCTCCTGCTGATAGGTCTCAGAAAATTCACGCTGGTGACGAAGTGATCCAGGTGAATCGCCAGACAGTGGTATGTAAAGAGCATTTTGTATTGTATTTTTCTTAAAATTTAGCTAAGCAGATTCCAGTTGCCCTTTTCAGTTAAATTCTTGATTTTCACTAGAGTATTCCTTACTCTTCTGTGGCTTCATTGCTAACAGAAAAGGAAAGAGAAGAAGACACCCTCAAATAGGAACGAACTAATATGCAAAACGTATTTAATAATAAAACCACAAAGTCCCCAGAGAATTAACACAATCTTAAGCAAAATGCCGTGCTGAAAATGCATAAAGTTGCAGTCCGTAGTGGAAATCGCCAGATATCCGGGAAGTCCAACATGAGTTACTAAAAGTCCAAAAGGTGATAAAAAAGTCCAACAACCATGAGAACCGGAATCCAATGGAATGATAAGGAGCAACTTATATATCAGCGGCAAGTAATGATTCTAACAGGAGACGATGGGCGAAACAGAACTCAGTCTCGATATCCATCCGCGGTAATGAGATATTTCATTGACTTTGTCAAGAGCCTGTGAAAAAGTTAAAAACTCACTAATATAGCAAGAACATGTAAGAACAATACAATATAAACAAACATAGTAATGATAATAATTACAATCAATACATGTGACAAATAATGGGTTACCTGGATATCAATATTTTTGCGCTGAATACAACCTCTAGTGTGATCAGTCCTGTAGGGTAACAGCGTTAATAGAGGCAAATCATACTGAGATTATAAAGGCAGTAAACCCAATTGAGAACATGTGTGAAAAATATAATAAGGGAGAAGGAAAGAAAGAGACCAAGATTTAAAGGAACGCTGAGAGATCCATATCAGTGTTCAACCCAAACGGGATAATGGTGCGAAATCTATGTATATAGAAAGCCTCACGTTGTAAGAGAAGGCGCTCGAAGTCATGTCTGTCGTAAGGATGTGATCGTAAGGTCTCCAAAACAACAGCTTGCAATTTTCTGATGGAATGATTAGTTTCAAGAAAATGGTTGACCATGGGTGCTGATGAAACACGATTCAGGATTCTGGTTAAATGTTTGCCCAGTCGAATTTTAAGGGGGCGCCTCGATTGTCCAACATAGGCAAGTCCACATTCACAGATGATCATATAGATCTGCCTTTGGGCAGCCTTGTTTCCCGTACTGATGTTTCTCGTACTACATTCTGTTCGAGTTTGCCCAAGGGCCACTTTTCATGCGGCCACTGTATGTTCTGTCATCATATGTGGCGTACTAATTATGTTAAAATCTCCAGCAGTGAGTTTAAACTTAACTTATCTTCCTTTTCCAATTGTAATAGCCACAATATTATCTATATGATCATCTGTGAATGTGGACAATAATATTGATATCCAGGTAACCCATTATTTGTCACATGTATTGATTGTAATTATTATCATTACTATGTTTGTTTATATTGTATTGTTCTTACATGTTCTTGCTATATTAGTGAGTTTTTAACTTTTTCACAGGCTCTTGACAAAGTCAATGAAATATCTCATTACCGCGGATGGATATCGAGACTGAGTTCTGTTTTGCCCATTGTCTCCTGTTAGAATCATTACTTGCCGCTGATATATAAGTTGCTCCTTATCATTCCGTTGGATTCCGGTTCTCATGGTTGTTGGACTTTTTTATCACCTTTTGGACTTTTAGTAACATGTTGGACTTCCCGGATATCTGGCGATTTCCACTACGGACTGCAACTTTATGCATTTTCAGCACAGCATTTTGCTTAAGATTGTGTTAATTCTCTGGGGACTTTGTGGTTTTATTATTAAATACATTTTGCATATTAGTTCGTTCCTATTTGAGGGTGTCTTCTTCTCTTTCCTTTTGTGTTCATACGCCCCAGCCGTCTTTCCCCCTTTTCATTGCTAACAGGGCAAAAGTTATGTTTTAAAGACAGCATTTTATAACAGCCAGAAGACACTTGAATGAAAGAAAATAGGGGTTTGAGCAGATTATTTTCTTGAAAATAATCAAGAAAAATGTCACCTAGTTTGAGAATATTTTGTTCATGAGGGCAATCACACAAGCAGTTTCTGCATTTTATGGGTGTCTGGTCATGCTTCCCAGACATGCAACCAGTGACATGATTAGCTGTCCAATCAGCTCATGAACAGCCTGGAGAACAAGTAACACTGCTTATGCTTAAGTAATTGCATAAGGCAATGGCATTCCGGCTTAAGAATATTTATAG
The DNA here is from genome assembly GCA_035047305.1 of Bradypodion pumilum. Taxonomy (NCBI): domain Eukaryota; kingdom Metazoa; phylum Chordata; class Lepidosauria; order Squamata; family Chamaeleonidae; genus Bradypodion; species Bradypodion pumilum. Next base: position 101,100,786 of record JAWDJD010000001.1, read on the forward strand.
ATTGTTAGATTTTTATAACCCTATCCAAATTAATAGTTTACTAATTAAGGAGGGGTGAATAAGAGAGAGAGAAATGCAGATCTCCAGAAATAGGATGAGGATACACTCCTCTGGTGTCTAAAGTTAAACCAGGCTCAAGGTGATGGGGAAGAACTATACCTGACAGAATGAATGTTAGTGGTGCCATCTCTGCAAGTTTAAGCAGTTTACAAAGTTTGGGACTGAAACAGAACTTGGTGCCCTGTGTTGTGCCTATGTTCAGCCCAAGATGTCTTAGGACTGGACTGAGCTAATGGCAGCTATGGTCTTTGCCTATGGTTTCTGAAGTTGGAGATAAGGACAGCTTGTGGTTATGGTAGGCTGAACTCTTACTGCCATTGAAAGACTTTGCTGGTCAGTGAGCAAAGTGGCTGATTTGAGGATTGTGGGCCATCATTCCCATCTAGTAGGAAAGCTTTGCTTTGGGGGAAAGTAGAAGACTTTTCCACTTAAAAGCTCTCTTCATCAACCACTCTATAGCCTTTTTAAAAAAATTGAATCCTGCCTTCCAGTTACTGCACTCTGGGTGGCTTATAGCATATGGAAAATATAGAAAACTCCTAAAAACAAGGGGGAAAGAGATCCACCACAGATACCAGAATTCAATTTATCAATGGGTGTTTCCCTGTCCTTACTGGTTCTTCCTTTTGGGGAAGGCCAGGTGGCTGGATGAGCTTCTAGCTATGTGTCCATTGGGGATAGGGGTACGAATCTAGAATGGATGTCCAGTATTTTTACTAAGGCTAGCGGGTCATTCTTATTTGTAGAGGTGCTGAGTAACATGCTTGCCCTTTAATCCAAGTGCTTCTACATCCTGGGGATGGAATGTTATTTTAAAAAAAATAGTAGATTACAGTAAGGCTTTAGTGCGAGGTGATGTTATATTGGAGGTAATTAGATCTCTGATATAATACAGCTCTTCTGTTCATAATCAGTTAATTCATTAATTTTATTTGTTTGAAAGGTGGGTTGGCAGCTGAAGAATCTTGTGAGGAAGCTCCGTGAAAATCCTTCTGGAGTTACACTTTTGGTGAAGAAACGGCACACAGGATCTTTTAATTTTACTCCCGCCCCGCTTAAAAACTTAAGATGGAAGCCACCCCTTGTTCAGGTAGTGTGCAAGCATCGTACAAAGCTCTGTTTTTGCCTTTTGACCTTTCTTGCTTTGCTCGATTATATGTTGGGTGCCTATCCCTTTTTTGCTTTCTAATGGTGAGTATTGTCATACAGGGAAAGGTCTTTACAAACCGCTCAAAACTTACAACTCTGCCACCCTGTGGTAGCCTAAACCTGGCCACAAAAAGGCATGTCTGAGGCAGCAAAATGTGCAAAACCAGCACATGACACAATCCTTCATGGACAGCATGTTTGAGAAGTAGGCACAGGGTGGGCATTGTTTGTGTGGCTATGGTGTGGATTTTAGCCCAGCTTTGACTTTGAATGCTACTTTCCCATAAGCAAGTGTTCTTTTCCACCTTTTTATTTTTAACATGGAGGATTTTGTCCCATGATTTCTCCTACATTTCAACTGTGTTTTGAAGTGGTTTAGTCTAGGAAGGGAGTGGCTTGTGTGCATATTTCTGCATGCTTTCATCCGATTTTATGCTGCTTTGGTGGGCCTTAAAGAAAGGAAGATCTACAACTCAGCCATTTGGTGTACAAGAAATGCACAGTTGGGAATCTTAAGAAGGTATTTTAGTTTGGACCTTAAATACTCCAGAACAGAGATGGTCACTTGGGCCCCATCCATTTAAAGTATTTATTAGGTCACACCAGCCTCTTTAATTAAACTTGGTAGACATTAGGGAGCCAATGTGTTCAGTGGATGTCTGTGTAATGTGCATATATGTAAAACCTGCTCCTGGGTTAAGAATTGAAGCTTTCATTTTAAAGTTAATATATTCTTACAGTTTTGCATGAACAATTAATGCAATTAAAATAACTTTACATCTTTTATTATTGTGTAGAAAAAGGACAGATGTATAGGAAGTTTCAGAGAAATCTCCTTGTCTATAAAAATAATCTTTCCTTTTTAATATACCGAAAAGAATAGGAAGGGCAAGATGAATTTTTTTTTGTATGTAATCCCTGAAGGAGAACACTGTCGATTAGGACAGATGTCTTGGAGTAAGGCCATTTTGGGCGAAATTGTTTTTAATCTTCTGGACAGATGAAATTGGGAGTAAATATTTGCTGGGTTGGAAAATGAATGATCGGAGATTACGTTTGTTAAACAGAACTCAGTTACCCTGTATATCCTCTGTAGCCTTGCTGGATTGTGCCTCTACCCACTCTTGGTCTTGCAGTTGTTGAGATCAGCAGAATTATTTATTTTTTAATCTCATTCAGGGAGGGAGAATGTGGGAATGAGAGAAGCATTAATTACTTTAAATAAATGTTAATTTTGAGGTTGAACAGGTAATGGCATGGAAGATAATATTTTGACAACTTTGGAAAGTTAAGTAATAAGTTGATTGCTTATAAATACATGTATAATTCTCAGGACTTCTTATGCATACCTTTTAGCTTTTCTTGTGCAAGAAGACATTAACAGGTGCCAGCATAGTATCTCCTCTGTACAGTGGTGTAGATGGACTGATGAAATGGCAAAGCCTAATATAGACCACACAGTGAAAGTGGTTCTTTAATAAACAATAATAATACTGAAACTAATTTCAACTATAAAGAGAATGCTAAACACAACATATGTTTCATTTCCTGTTCAAATTGTCTGGTGCATTCATCCCAGTTGATTGGACATTCTGTGTAGAATTGTAAGCTTTGATGCTGCAAAACATAATCTGAAGCACATTGTGATCTCTCTCTCTGTAAGGTGGAACTAGCCGCATGTTTCATTGAAAGCTAGAACTTGATTTTGTGGCCGGAAATCTACCTTTCAGTATTTTGCTAGCTTTTAAACGTTTCATTTTTGAAAAGTGGTATAAAATGCTGTTCTATAGAAATGTTCTTGTGCTGCGTTTAAAGCTTTGGCCCAGTGCAAATTCATATACTCAGAGAGGGACGGAAGGGAAAAATCAGAAAGTAAGAGGCACCTCCACATGTAACTTATTTATTTTATAACAATATAGCCTTATTTTAAGGTGTTTAAGCATTTAATGCACAGGGGCACAGTAGATCATCAAAATACAGAAGGCATAATCAAATAGTGTTTGCCAAAATTTCGAGTAAGAAGCTAACATGAGCAATTCTTTGTCATAGAAGTGATGGGAAGGACCAATTCCATGATACATTTCTAATTTTCTGAAGAATTTCTTTTATGTCTCCTTACTGCAGACCAGCCCACCCCCAACTACGACCCAGTCGCCGGAAAGCACCATGGAAACTTCCCTCAAGAAAGAGAAACCAGCTATCCTGGACCTTTATATACCTCCACCACCAGCTATTCCCTATGCTCCTCGGTAGGCTGGTAATTCCATAATGCTTAATCTATCTATCTATCTATATTATTATTATTATTATTATTATTATTATTATTATTATTATTATTATTATTATTATTATTATTATTATTATTATTATTATTATTATTATTATTATTATTATTATTATTATTATTATTATTATTATTATTATTATTATTATTATTCTATACATATATATAAAAGAGAGGGGGTGGTGTATGTCCTGAATAGGCTCCCACACCCCTGCACCAAACCCCTTGCAAGTTGTCATGCACCGACCTTGGCCGTTCTGGTTGGTTGCTGTCAGGGGGCTGTGGGCCCCACAAATTGGGAAACAGAGCAGAGACTACAACTCCCAGGGTGCCTTGTGCCCTGGAATGGAATGACGGGGCAGCGCACATAAGTGTGCACGTCCCGGGCTAACCGCCGCGACAGGAGGCAGCGGGTGAAGCAGCAGAGCAGGCCACGGGGTGAGTGGGTGGCAGAGGAAAAGCCCTCAGCAGGGCCGCACTGCAAAAGGCCAGGCCAGCAAGTCCGCGGTCACCAGGGTACACGGAGGACACCCGTCGAGAAGGAGCAGCAGGCGAAGACCTGGGCACAGCCCAGGAGCACGGTGCCGGAAAGTGGTTGTTGGGGGGAACAGATCCGCCCAACAAATGTAATGAGGATGGAGGCCTGGAACTGAGGAAGGGGGGACAGGCTCGGGCGAAGCCAGGTACCAAGCTAGTTTAAAATAAAACTCTCCTGCAGTGTTCTGCCTAATCCCAAACTGTTCTAATTTGAATGTTTCTTATGCCTATTTTAGTGTCTTCCTCTTCCATTCTCATTCCATTTTTCCATCACCACCATCATCTGATTGCCCCCTCCCTTCTTCCCCTGTACCTCCGTATTTAGCCGGCTGTCATCTTTGCAAAAGTGCCAGCCATTTAAAATGACCAATGGGCTTCCAGTAGAGCCAGCCTGCTGCTTTGAACACTGGTTATTCTTACCCAAGCTTTTTCTTTCACCTCATGCTGCCATTGTCTGGCTGTGGCTTCCCCTTTCCTTTCTCTTGCACTTGACTTATTGACTGGAAGGCCTGCTCTAGCTCTGCTAACACCTCCTCCTCGGCAACTCTTTTGTTTGAGTGTCTCATTTTACAGAGCACCAGCCTCTGAATTCAGCAGTCCCTCTGCTTAACAGTTCTAGCAGTCAATTGATGAGGTGCTGTGGTGTGTCTTGTTCATGTTCCTTTGCTGCATTCCCAATTGCACAGCCAGGATGAGACCTCACACCTTGTCTGTTAGCCACAACATGCATCTGCAGATTACACATAACACCTGAATTTTAACTAATTAGTATCAGGATATTTTAATAGTGGTGAGATTATGGATGGGAGTCTGTTTCCTTTGACTCTAATCTTGTCCTTAACTATGGGATTAAAAAAATCCCTTTGCAGGATAAAGCTGCCCTGTTTTTCCAAGACTTCGGCAGCAATGAGATAGGGCAGTGGTGGTGGCTAGAGTGAGGTCAGGGGCCGGATTAGTTGATACTGTGGGCCGTAAATTGAGAACCCCTGATCTGCAATTAAATAAAGGTCAGCCATCACTGCTGTAACTCTTGGCCAGTAACTCTTCCTTCTAGCATTATTCAACCTTCTCTCATTTGCTTATCAAAGCCTTGTCCTGTGCCAGTGTTTCACTTCTGTCTTTGGTAAAGCATTCAAACTGCTGCCATTCGTTTTTGTCAAATACAGTGGAACCCCGAATAACGATCCATCCGAATAACGTCGAATCCGAATAATGATGCATTATTTTTTGAAATGTCATGCCCTTGAACAACGACGTGACATAGTTATATGAATCGATCGTATTTGGGTTCTCAGCCAGCGCGGGTGCTTCTCTGAGGCTCAGGGGAGCCAATTGGGGCTTTTTCTGCCCCCCCCCCCCTCCTGGACGCTGCTGCAAGCCAAAAACTGCAGCTGACGAAGGAGTTTCCCCCACTGTTTTGCCTTACAGCCGTCTGGGTAGGTTGGGGGGGGGTGTTCGGAAAAAGTTCCAATCGGCTCCCCCTAGCCTCAGAGAGGCACCCGGGGTGCCTCTGCCTACCCCCACCCCAAAAAGGACGACGTGGTCTCCTACCTGTTAATGCTGGTTGTGGAGGAAAAAACCTTTCCCTGCCCGCGCAACAGCTGATAAAAGTTGCAGCGGCCATCTTTATTTCTGGTTTTTTGGACTTCAATTCTCAGAAAGCCAAAGCTTCCTATACGAGAAAATGGCTGTCACATGCATTTTTACAGGGGAATTGAAATCCAAAAAACCATGTAAAACAGTGGGGAAAACTCCTTCGTTGGCTGCAGTTTTTGGCTTGCAGCAGCATCCAGGTTCGTGTGTGTGTCTGTGTTCGGAAAAAGCCTCGATCGGCTACTCCGAGCCTCCTGGAGGTGGCAGGGGTGGCGGAGACCCCAAGATGGGCGACAAATTTTTTTGTCCGAACAACGACAAAATCCGAATAACAATACGACTTGGGGAACCAAGTTTTGTCGTTATTCAGGGTTCCACTGTAAAAGTAAATCATGGATACCTTGGAGTAATTATTCAGCAAGGAGGCCTTGTATGAGTAGACATCTCCGTGATGACATTCTGCACAACTTCTGTCCATAGTGATCTGTCCCTGGCAGTTCTTCTCCAAGTTGGTCCAACATTTTTCTTGGGAAAATCTTCCCATCTGCGAGGTGGTCTTCCTCAGGGTCTTTTGCGATCTCTTGGATACCAGTTCATTATTCTTGTGCTCCATCTGTTGTCACTTGTGCATGCAACGTGGCCAACATACCTCAATTTGTTCATCAGGTATTCTATTACTCTGTCTTTTAGCAGTGATCTTAATTAGTATACAAATCCATTATCCTGAAATACATGCATATTGCATGTGTTTGTTAAGCAGATGAAGCAAAAAGTGTATAAATTCTTTTTGTATGCATAATTAATACCTGCAAGTGGAGACTGTTTTGCATGATTAATTGAATTTGTTCTTAATCCTGGGAAAGGGGAATTATGAGAATTTAAAGCCTGATCATAGAAATCTTGTTCAGCCGTCTGGCGTCTGTAATGGCACCATGCTCTACCTAAAGATCTTCAAACACGCTATCGTTTACAAACGTGGGAGGTAGAACATTGTGTTTACAAAAATGGAGAGGGACCAGGTTTCATGTTGTGCTTTTCTCATAATTGCACAAAAAGACACTTTATAATGCTTTCCCTATTTTTTCTGCCAAATCTCAGTAACAGCTGAAAAGTGCCATTTCATGGCAGCTACCCTAAGGATCATTCACAAGTACAAGCATGACAGTTCCTTATGTATACATGGCTAATCAAATCCAATATCTTTTCAGGGATGAAAAGGGGAGTTTTGTTTATGGAGCATACAATAAACCCAAACCGTCCCTACCTGGCTGCAAAGGTGCTGAATCTCCAAATTCATTTCTGGATCAGGAATGCCGGAGACGAAGATTCACTCTTATTGATCCTGATCCATTGCCTGGTTATCCCATGGATTCAAATGTTCTGCCAGCAAAGATGAGGGAAAAACCACAATCGTACGGTGAGAAAAAACCTCTGCATCGATCTGTGAGTGTGTTTGCCTGTGCAGTCTTCCAAAGCTCCAGACAAGAGAGGAGCAACCTATGGCCCCGCTGAGTTCTTGGACCACAAATCACACCATCCCTAGACAACACGAGATAGGGTGAGGGATAATGGGACTTGCAGTCAGACAATATCTGAAGGGGCACAACTAGTTGAACCTTACTTTCAGTGATCTCCCCCCCCATCTCATATCTGTCATGTTAAGTTTGGAACACAATTAGAGTTCTGGACCTCTGTGAGCTCTCTATCTGATACATAAGGCACATTAGGCATGGACCTGAATTAGCCTCTTTCTGTTTTCAATGTGTGCAAATGCTTCTACCTCTGTCTTGTCCCCTTCACAATAGAACTACATTTCTGAAACATTTTTTCTGTGTTTCCTTTAGGTAAGCCTCGGCCTTTGTCAATGCCTGCAGATGGAAACTGGCTGGGTGTTGTAGAACCATTCTCCAAACCCCGAGCAATGGGGAGGAAAGGTAGGGAAATCATGTTTGGGATGAGGTTGTGTGTGTGCATGGGGAGGGCGACACTGGTATTTTTTTATTTTTTTTTTGCATGGCTATCTCTCAACCTGCAATCCTGCCAGAGCTTGGCTAAGTTTCAATTTTAGGACAGTTGCTAATTACCTTGTGAACAGCCCAGCGAGTGCACTAAGCGCTATAGGGTGATATATAAGTCTAATTGGTATTGCTAAATCCCCTTCTGTGGAAGAATATATGAGAAAGGTTCTCTAAATAGAAATGCTTTCAGTGATTTTCTAAGTACCTGAAGTGATGAAGGCTTGATGAATCTCCATAGGGAGATGGTTGTACAACAGAGGAGAAAGCTACTAAAAAAGTTGTCCTTCTGGTGATGCTTCTGACTTATCTTGGAGTACTATTATCCATAGTAATGCAGCTTGGGAAGACCAGATACTATGGGTACGATTCTAATGGGAAAGTCACTCAGCCAAGTAACAAGGTCCCAAACCGTATAGAGCAGTGATGGTGAACCTTTTAGAGACCTTGTGCCCAAACTCAACAGGCTGCCATCTATACAGCAGAGGGGCGGGGTGAACTCTGTGCTGGGGGGAGGGAGGAAGTGCTCCCATAGGGCTGCTGGGCAGAGGGGCTGGGCAAATTCTGTACTGGAGTGATGGCACACGTGCCCACAGAGATGGCTGTGAGTGTTCCCTCTGGCACGCATGCCATATGTTTGCCACCACTGATATAGAGCTTTATAGGTAAGAACCAAAACCTTGAGCCTGATATGGAACACAAGGGGCAATAAATGATGTTGAGCCAAGATAGGTGAAGTACTGTATATTTAAATTTGCAGTCACCAGCAAGCCACACACAATCTGTTCCTCTCCCAGGAGGAACGGTGGGAGTACCAACTCCTGGCTTCACAGAGTGCCAACAGATGCATCTAAAATCATTAAATGTATTAAATGTATTCAAATAATTACTTAAAACATTAAAAAGTTACTTTTAAAAATAACTTTTTAAGTAATGATTTAAATGTTAACTAATTAAATCTAATGTATTTCTAAGTTTTAATGTTGAGACCAGTTTTTTAAAAGAAATTATGAAGTTAATGAAAAAGGGTGGTTGCTTGAAGCATGATCTGGAATTCCTACCCTTACTTATTAAACCTCTTGTATGCTTGTACATAATCTATGTATCTTCTTACCTGGGTGTTGTTTTTTTCTCTAGGAGAAGCAGTTTACAGGATTGAAACAGAATTTTGTGTGGGATTTATAATTTAACCCTAAAACCAAATTTACAGCCTGCTTTTGCATAGGAATAACTTAAATGGAGGGCATGATCAGAAACTGTATACACACAGTATAAAAGAGTTGGGCAGCACATAGCACAGTCTTTCATAAGTTTTCAGAGGTTGGTTTATGAAGAAATAAAATAATTCACCTCTTCTTGGGGTTGTGGTTTCTCTAATCCTAGGACACTGATGACTAACCTTTTAGAGACCGAGTGTTCAAACTCAATAGGCTGCCGTCTACACAGCAGAGGGGTGGGGGTGAACTCTGTGCTGGGGGGAGGAAGGAAGCACTCCCATTGTGGTGCTGGGCAGAGGGGCGAGGAGACCACTGTGCTGGGGGGAGGGAGGAAATGCTCCCATTGGGCTGCTGGGCAGAGGGGCAGGGCAAACTCTGTGTTGGATGATGGCGTGTGTGAGTGCCCCCTCTGGCACGCTTGCAATAGGCTCGCCATCACTGTCCTAGGAGAACCAAGCACGGGATGAAAGTGCCTTCTTTTTGTACATAACTTACAATTTGGCTCTAAAGCTGAATTCTCCTGTTTAGTTTTCATTGGGGTAATTTAAAAGGAGGGCAGGATCAGGATGCCAATTATGGAAGCATAGAGACAGGTGATGAATAAGCCTATGAGTGCCTAAAATTTCACTTTGTTCCACATTTGACTTCTTGGAAGCCTAGTTTTCTCCTACCTGAATATGAAATATACAAATTTTGGGCAATTCTTCAAACACAAAATGAAACAAATGTCTACCTCTTCTGCTTCAGCCAGAGTCAGTAAAGCTGATCCCGGGATGGACAAGTCAGTGCTGCAGCTGGCATATAGTCATTAAAGATGAGGATCTTGAGAAAAGAAACAGCAGTCCCGATTTGGCACTAAAATTGTTGGATACACAAGGGTTCAAAGCAAGACTTCTGACAACTGCTCAAAATCCTGGCCTTGGATGTCTGACTCTATCTGTTTTGATTATTCACACATTCAGTTTAAAATTGAAAGAAAGAGTTCTTTCCATCCTCAATATGAAGAAAATTCTGGATGTTGATAAATTCCTGATAAAAATTAGTTGAAACAAACTGTTACTTCTATAATTCAGGTGATACTCCCCTTTCATGTAGGATATAGCACTTGGTGGCAAACACTTGTATGGGGAGTTTGATGATTATGGACGTTGACCTCATTGCACGTCCGTCCCACCTTGGCCTCTGAGGCTTTATCCTTATGAAGTTTCCTAAATCTCATTTTTGTGTTCCAGGTGAAAATGCTCTCTGCCGGTACTTCAGCAATGAGAGAATCCCGCCCATTATCGAAGAAAGTTCTCCACTGCAGCATCAGTTTTCCAGACCTGTAGCAGAAAGGCAGCTGGTGCGGGGCACAGACTACATCAGGGGAAGCCGGTATTTTGTTAACGTGGATCTTCACAACAGCGCAACCATCCCTTTCCAGGAAGAAGGGGCCAAAAGGCCACCAGTCACTTCCTCCACAAAATCCTCCTCCACAGAACCCTCCTTGCTAGTCAGTTGGATCACGAAGCTGAAGCTATTGACTCACTGAGTTGACGGACTAGATTGTGATTTAGCTGGGTGGGGAACCGGGGGAAATATTTCACTCAGTGCCTTTCCCTCTCCCCCATCCCCAGGTCAAATGGCTCTGCTTTATCTACAGAGTTACTTAGTAGCTATGGATTTTACTCTATTTTATTTTTGCCCCACTGGTCAAGCCTGCTCTTTCCCCACCGTTACTGTCTTACATTCACCGGAGTCAGAAGGAGGGCTGTATTACTTGTTGGGGTTGGGGTGAGATATCGCAAGTCGTAAGCCTTTCTAAAAGTTGTCTATCCAAGGCAGGGGTGCCCAGACTTTTTGGTTTGCGGGCAAATCACGTGGTTCAGGGAGCCGGTCACTATGGCCCGGGGACCAGATGTGGCTCCCGACACCCGTTCATCCGGCCCGTGAAGCCCTCATTGCTCCTGGAAGTGGAAGTAAAATGTATCCATATGGGCGCATTTTACTTCCACTTCCAGGAGTGATGAGGGAGTAATGGGCTGGATGAACTGGCGTCGGGAGCCGCATCCATCCCCCGGGCCATAGTTTGGGCACCCCTGATCCAAGGATTGAAAAATAATTCAGTCCTCAGGAGAAACCGATCCATTTTGAGCCACCTGGAAGTTGCTGACTTGCCGTGAAATCCACGTGACCCCTGAAGAAGTGACCCCTGCATTGTATTGTGACCTGGTGGCACCTCATTTGCTACAGTGCTCTAATGCCATTTAGTGTTCAAGATGTGCAGATTAATATGGATGGCACTCAGCGGAAACAAGCAAACCGTGAGCCACAGTCTTGCTGAAAAAGAAAACAAAGAGGAGACATCATGTTTTTTTTAACCCTTTAAACTATGTGGCGGGTGGACAACAACTCTAAAGGAATAAAAAGCCGTTTCTTCCTCCCTCCCACCCACCCACAGCTTCTTTTCTGGACTATTTACAAACATAACTATTCTGGTTGATTTCAGTTGTTCTAATGTTAGTACAGTTTGACTGTTCTTCCCTGAATTGCTGCAGTGCTCATCCACATAAGGTATGGATCATTACAACATGCCAAGAAGATGCATCTCTAGTGACGATGGTTCAACGTGAATATATCTTTTTTCTTTTCTTTTTCGTCAGAAAAGGACGGCAAATTATTAAGACTGAATAGCTGTTAACCAAAGTGTTCTGAAAAGAACCTCTGTGGGATTTTGTTGTATCCACAGTAGTTCAAGACTGAACTGGTTTTGATGTTACTTGTTCTTTAATGATTGGCTTGTAATAAATTAACACTGTTATTATAAGTTTGCTCTGTTAATACGCGGAGGGGGGTGGGGGTGGTGGAATCCTTATTTGCCTTTGATGGCTTGTTGAAAGGAGAAACTCCAAAAAAAAAGTGTCAAGACACAGAGAATGTGTTGTTTGAAAAACAAATGTAGAAAAATATTTTTAAAGAGGTCCTCAGACAACATCACACTTAAAATAATTTAAAAGTATTAACATTGTGCTGTTATTTTTTCCTTCCCTTTCTCAATTTCATGCATTTATGTTTCTTCTCCTATAGCAGGGGTTCTCAATGTTTTTCAGCTACGGTCCGGACCACGCCCCCCCCCAGACAGCTGAGCGGGCCAGACTGGTGCCATAAAATGTATCTGTGACTGTCATAAATGCATTTACAACAGCCGTAGACTCATTTACAGCTGTAGTAAACACTTTTATGACAGCTGCAGATGCATTTATGGCTCTCATAAATGCATTTATGCAGCCATAAGTGAGTTTGTGGCCAATGGCGGGGGTGTATGGAACAAGGTTGGGGGTTGGATTCTTTGGTGCTGGGCCCACAGGCCATAGGTTGCAAACGCCTGTCCTATAGAGTTGCACTCTAATTAGCCAGTGTAAAAAGTTACCAGTGCTCAGTATTATTCTTAGGTCATTTGGATGGTTTTAGAATAGTTGCTGGGCATTGATACATATCTCTGCACTGAAGAAATCATCAGATTTCACATTGCTGTCCAGCAGGATCAGTTTGGCATAAGTGAAGAGCATTGAGCAGTTTATAACGAATGTGGGGTAAAAATCTTGGAAAGTTTAATATGATAGCAATTTTTTTAGCTGGGGAAGGCAGGTGTTAATTTATGCAGAAAGTGGATACAATTTTACAGATCTATGATTTGCACCAGTTTTGACATTAAAGAATGCATATCTATATAATTTGGTTTGATCTTATCTTCACAAATGAGAGCAAACAACCTAGCTCGAGTTATCCGCCCCTCCCCCCCAAAAAAAAAGTCAATCCTGATGTTGATACCATCTGGTAAATTTCAGATATGCTGCACTTTATTTTTTCTTTGACACAGGATTCAAATTTTTTTATTATTATTATTATTATTATTATTATTATTATTATTATTATTATTATTATTATTATTATTATTATTATTATTATTATTATTATTATTATTATTATTATTATTTGGGGGGGAATAGTAGCTGTGTTAGTCTGTGGCAGGAGCGGGGACAAAGATGGGTGCTCATTCCATCATGCAGTACTAGGGTTTTAAACTGCTGACCTTCCACCTCTCAGTCAGCATCTTAACAATTTGAGCTACTGCAGACCCCACTGAATGTATCAAGAGGGCTTTAACTGGGTGCTGTTACTATTTCCAAACTATTAAAACTGGCAGGACTTGCTCTACCACTATGCAGAGCTGCCTCTGAGAGATGTTGGCTATGTAATAACTATTAAGGACACAAAGAGTTCATGGGACTTTTTATTGGCAAAGATGATGCAACTTCTTCAGTCTTTGATATCACACACGCTGACTGGTGGGGGCAGTCTAATCTTCTGTTCTACCTATGACAGCAGATTTTCTCTAGGTGACCCTGAAAGCTGGGCTATTTCTTAGTGGTATTAGAATTTGTAGTCAAAACATCGGGTCCAATATCTTTGACTCCCACAACTTGAATTTGGAGACATAGGATACAGGCACGACTCGTCTCATCTTCATTGCCCATCATGGTGAGGGCAATGTTAGGATTACTAGAATTCTGATGGATCAGAACATAAGCCAACCTAAGTGAGCATTCCAAGCCCACAGTAGCCAGCTGAATGTTTCCATTGGAAACCCACAAGTAGGAGATGAGTGCAGTGTGCTTTCATGACCAGTTTCTAGCTCTTTGAAATGTAAACATAAACTTAGAAGGGCCACCAGTGCTTGTAGAAATGTCAGAAGCCAGAGAGGCACTGAATAATAGCCAAAATCCTGTTGTACAGTTACACCTGCAGAAGGGAAATGGCATCACTCGCAGTGGCAAAACTGATAATTAAGACTCCTGCTTTAATTCCTGATAATGTGTCAAGCTACCCAACTGGTGCACAATAAGGAGTTCAGCTCATTAATTAGTGGTAGTTTGTCATTACGAGGTAGCCATTTCCCTTCCATTAGCAAAACTAGAGAATAAGATTTTGGCTCCCTTTCCAGTGGTTAGAAATGAAGTTCCAGGATCTTTCTTTTGCCGCTCATAGTCCTTGAAAGAAATTAAAATAGTAGGTTACAATACATTGTGTGTAAATATATTGAATATTGCATTTTGCTCTTGGTAGAAAATTTGTTCATGGGTATCACTTCTATGTTACAGCCCTTTGTTTATCCTCTGTGGTTAACAAATTTTAGAGTAGTGAACTTCCCCCCACACTGAGTGAAAGGCTACTGAATAATAGTTTTGAGCAACAAAAACAGATTCTAGAAACTTTTGCTAAATTTCCTAATCAGACCAAAACTCTTCATTTGGGAGCTGAAACTTGGGTGGTGTTTGCTAAAGAGCCCTCGAAGTGAGGTGCCTCCCATCTCCCATCAATGTATTTTTTTAAAAAAATGTGCAAACAAGTTATCCAAACTGATCTTTTTCTAATTAAACTTGGCAATGTCTTACAAGGTTTGAAATTGGCATAACATCTAGTAGAAAAGCCCAGGAAAGCTATGAAGTGCTAATTTAGCTGCATACCTTATTATTTCACCTTTTGGGGGAAATAGTTTTTAGGCCAATTGTTTGAGGAAGAAATAATCTAAATTGGATGTTATGAGTTGGGCCTGGACCCTTTTTTCACCTGCGGTAAATGGTGCTGAAAGGGGGAAGGTTCTTTTGCCAACCTTACATTTTCAAAACATTTTGCATTTGGAATATCAAGTCTGGCCTTGCCTGTTTTACTGGAAATCTCTTGTTAGCGAGGCCTCAGGAATATGAAAAATATGCTAAAAGAAACTTGCTTTTACTGCATGGGTAGGGAACACGTGGCCTTCCTGATGTTAGATTGAAACTCCCATCTGCCTTAGCCAGCATAGATCAGTAGTAGGTAAGTAAAATTGTCCGGTTCATTAAAACTAAAATTTTCTTCTGGCGGCTTATAGACAGAGGTAACAGAGAATTGTGTGGTTTGGATGGTGAGAATTTTAGTCAATGCAGCTGATATGCTGAAGCCAGGTCTAACAAAAAAATTACACTCCCATATTGGTCATGTGGTCTTTCAGTCACTAGTTCTGTTCCAGTCACTTTGGGTCTGTATCTTGCTGTCCCCCGATGTGTTTCCTGGAGCAGAATTATGTCACATTTGTATTTCCTGCACATGTCCCGCTAGGAGGACACTCATTACTCAAAAGTCCCTCAATATTTATTGAGATCATTGTTACGGTTGGCCTTGACAAAGACCTTTCTGGTGGATTCACTCTTCCATTCCTTTGGTTAGAAAGATTAGCTTGACAAGGTTGCCACCCAGGGTACACCTGACTATTCACAATCTTCATGGAGGCACTTTCTGTGTCCCCCTAGCTCAGTAGTGAGAGATGATGAGAGTTGTAACCTGGCCACATATTTCCCCAACCTTATCTTAGTTTCCCTCACTGTATGATGCCATGTGAACGTGGCAATCAAAAATAATATTGTGCAAGGGGAATCCCAGTTCCATGCATCTAAAGTAGATTTTTATTTTAGTTCAGAGGGAGTCCGAAGGCCTGCAAGCACAACTGCAGCTTTCAGATTGCTGTAGAAACTGTCCTGAACAAATTGGGAAGGTTCTCAACATTCACACCAGTTAGGAAGGTGGACACAGGCAGTAGTAGCAGGGCCTTCTAGCCTAGCAGAACCAAAAGGCTTCTGTTTCTCTTTGCAAAGCAAAAGGAGAAGGCGCACTGACTTCCAATGGGTGTTCTGAAAGAAGTACTCATTCTAAATCACTTTTAGCCAGCCACAGTAAGTTTGTGTTGATGTGTTCTTTTATCTAGAAAATGAGTTAGTATTCTGCTTCCCTTCTTTTTTATTTTTATATATTTTTTTGGTAATTAAGAAGTAAAAGCTGTTTTCTGTATAGGCTCAGGTAGGGAATGAAAGCTGTCCAACATTCTGCCAAGTCAGGAAACAGATGGTAGAAAGGGAAAGCTTTAGTCTTCTAAGTAGAAACAGGACAGTTTTCTTCTAATGTGTGTGCATTTTTCCTTTGCTAAGAATTAGCTTCTAAAATGAAGGTGTCCTAAAAGAGGTAAACTTAACTTCCAAAGGTGGGGTTGGGTAGGGATATATATGGAAATCAACCCTCCTCACTTTAGAACTTGGCTGTGAGTGAAAAACCAAGGCAAACTAAATTGTTTGTGTTTCTTACCTCCTCTACTCACTGTCTCTGAAGAGCTTCAAAGATACAATGTCCATTATGCCTGTTTAGTGGGTATTAATCTCATTAGCCCTAAATATAATGCATTGAATAACCAGAGCGAGTAAAATCAGTTTAGCTCCCGTCAACTGAGAGTATGTGTGCACATAATAATGGCTTAGGTTTTTGTAATTTAAAGAGATTTCTTGATGAGACATCTGGCGTCTGGTGCGGCAAAACTGGATTGAGTTGTTGTCTACTTTATCTGCAAAACTAAGTAACATCAGCAATGTAAAGATGGTGGTTTTTAAAGTCTATTCCTGGAATTCTTTTGAAGCTTATCTAGTTTTGTCAGGACTACTAGAGTTAGGCAGGCTTCCCTCAAAGCAGCTTACTCTCAACTTCTGATCTTTGCAATTTGTATCTACAAGTTCTCCTTCGTATAGTTTGTGAATCCCCACTCATGGGTTATGCGCCTGCGCAGAACAGCCGATCGGAGGCTTGAAAAGCTATTGGTCAAAAGTTTTGGCGGTAAGACCGCCCACCGTACCGCCCACCCTGAGGCGCCCGCGCGCCATTTTACCTCAGTTCTCTTCTTTCCGCCGTAGCAGCAGGACGATCGTTGAGAGCTTCCTCAATTTTTTCACCCTTCTGAGGGAAAGTCTTTTGGCTAACTTCGTTTTCAATTTTTTCGGTGATCATGTCCTTCGGGCAGGATCGCCACCCCGGTGCTGTTTCTTCCTTCTGGTGGACTCAGTTACCTACTCGCTTCGGTCACCGTTTCCCCCCTCAAGGGGGTGGCGGCTGGCCGACCCTTCGGGGTACCCGCGTTCCAGAAACTTCCGTTGGAAGAATTTTTTCTTTGATGGCCGCTGCCTTCAAACAGTGTTCAGCTTGCCTGAAGAAGTTCCCTGCTTCCGACGGGCATAGCCTTTGCCTTTTCTGCCTGGGCGAGTCTCACCAGAGCCAGTCTTGCCCTCACTGCAAGAAATTCACCCGTCTTGCAGTGCAGAACCGGAGCTACCGGCTCAAAGCCCACCTGATGGAACTCTCTCTGGCTCCCGCCGCGGCCGCATCTACGTCTGCTAGTGCCTCTCAGCCTCCTCCGCTTTCCACTTCTTCTTCCACTCTCCCAATCAAGAAGAAGAAGAAGAAGGACAAGAACGGAGAGAAGAAAAAGAAGCACGGGGCGGAGAAGAGGCGATCGCTCCCGCCTACTCCTCGCACCCCTGTTTCGCCGGGGCCTTCGCCGCCATACTCGGTCGCAAGATGTCCCTCGCCCGGGTCATCCATCTGGGGTGGACGATCCTTCTCGGGATCGCCTGAAAAAGGACGCAGGGCTGGGGCTCCAGCTCGCCCACTTCAGGTTCTCCCGTCTCCGCCTCGTGGAAGGGCCCGTTCGCCTATGAGACAGGCCTCCGTCTCCCCAAGGCCCAGGACTCCAACGCTCGACGACGCGGCAATCACCATGCCGGCCACCGTTTCGTCGCCGATTCTACCAGCCACCGTTTCGTCGGCCACCGTTTTGTCGCTCCCGACTGTGGCGGATCCATCCCAGATGGAGTTCCTGAAGGGGATGTTTGAGGTCATGGCTCAGACTTTTGCCAATCAGTTTAAGACCTCCATGCCTGCGGCCTCTGCGGCTCCGGTGCCGACCACCGCAAGCCCCAGGGATGTTGGCCCTGCTGTGGCCCCTCCGACCTCCCGAGGGTCGAGTGTCCGCTCCGCTGGCCCACCCACATCGTCGCGGGTTGGTCCAGACGTTGATGCGGTGGACTCCCATCCCGCCGGCCCGCCCAGGCCGTACTGGCGCGGTCCCGACGTGGATGTAAGAGTTCCTCCCTCGTCCTCCGATGACTCCAGCACCTCTTCAGAGGAGGACGAGGGAGACGTCGACGCCGAAAGGACGCCGGACCAAGCCATCGGCGCGGTTGACCCACCGCGTGGTGAGGATCAACGCTCACTTACGGCCATGCTGACGTGCTTGGGGACCGCTCTGAACCTGAAGGTGGACCAGCCGCCACTGGAAGGGGAGGACCAAATGACCGCCAAGCTGGACAGACGTGCGGTACGGCCGGTCCATATCACCATGCTTCCGTCCATGTTGACGTCGGCGAAGGCAACATGGAGGAAGCCGGTGTCAGCGCACTCCGTTTCCAGGCTCGACGGCATGTACAGAGTCCTGGACGAGAACGTCAAGTTCCTGCAAGCTCACCCCTTGCCAAATTCCCTGGTGGTCAAGGCTTTTCAACACAGGACGGCCACCAGCGGATTCCCGGTGCCTTCGACCCCGGAAGGGAAGAAGCTGGACACGGTGGGCCGAAAATTCTACGCCACCGGTTCCCTCTTCCTCCGCGCCACCAACTACTCGGCTGCCATGGGCCTTTACCAGTCCCACCTCTGGGAGCGAGTGAAGGCCGAGACGGTGACGTTGCCCGCTGACGCCCAGAAACGGATCGACGCGCTGGCATCTGAAGGAGACTTCCTAGCGGAGCAGCAAATGAGAACGGCCAGGCATATCAACGACTATGCGGCCAAGGACATGGCGTCTGCTATCCTGCTCCGTCGTCACGCCTGGCTTAGGGGTACCTCCCTCGATGATGCTATGAAGAAGCTCATCGAGGAGTTTCCCTTCGATGGGCAAGGCCTCTTCGGACAGGACACGGACAAGGTCCTCAATGAGATGCGGCAGACTAACACCACCGCCAAGTTCCTGGGGCTCACCACGCCGGCTCCGCCTGCCAGGCCGAGGTTCCAGCCCTTCACACGGCGCTACCAGGGAAACCCGCAACAACAGGGTGGCCCCGTGGAGCAGCCCAGGTCTGGCTCTTACAAGCAACGACGCTAGCACAAACCGCGCTATCAGCCCTACGGGCACGGCAAGCGTTCGGACGCTAAGTCCAAGTCGCGCGTTTGAAGCTGCGATGGCCGAGTCTCTCGCCTCCACCTCCCATACCTCCCCCTCCGGAACTTCCTCCAGATATGGTCAGGCATCACGGACGACCGGTGGGTTTTAAAGATCTTGTCCTCTGGCTATGCCATCGAGTTCGTGCGGGCGCCTCGGGTAGGAAGACATCGTCTCACCACCTCGTCCCCCCATTTGGAGGAAGAAATATCAACTCTTCTGTCCAAGGGAGCCATCGAGCGGGTGACACCGCCCGACTGGGACAACGGCTTCTACTCGAGGTACTTCGTGGTTCAGAAGAAGGACGGAGGACTCCGCCCAATTCTGGACCTGCGCCGCCTCAACAAATGCATCCACACCAGTAAGTTCCGGATGGTGACCCTGCAGACCGTCCTTCCCCTCATCAACAAAGGGGACTGGTTCACAGTCATAGACCTCAAGGACGCTTACTTCCATGTCTCCATCCTCGAGGAGCACCGAAGGTTCCTTCGATTCCGCATCGGCGATTCGGTGTACCAGTACCGATGTCTACCGTTCGGTCTGGCCACGGCACCACAAGTCTTCACCAAATGCATGGCTCCGGTGGCTGCCTTCCTTCGCCAGCGGGGAATCAGGGTCTTCCCATACATCGACGACTGGCTGATTGTATCCCCCACCAGCTCGTCGGCCATTCGGGACACGCAATTCACGGTCCACCTCATGGAGAGTCTCGACCTCAGGATCAACTTCACCAAATCGAAGTTGATTCCCTCTCAACGCGTCGAGTACATTGGAGCGGTACTCGACTCGCTTGCTGCCAGAGCCTTTGCACCCCAAAAGTGCTTGCAGGACATCGCGCAGGGAGTGAACAACCTTCGCACCAAACTGTGCATCAGGGCGAAAAAGGCTCAAAGACTGCTAGGCCTCATGGCCTCAACGATGGCAGTGGTCCCTCACGCCAAGCTAAAGTTCCGGTCCCTGCAGTCATGGCTTCTTCACGAATTCGACGCGCTCCGGGAGAGCCAGTCCAAACGGCTAACTCCGTCTCCGGAGCTGAGGGACCAGCTGCTGTGGTGGACGGCACCACTCACGTGACAACGGGGAAGAGTTTTTACCCCCCACAACCCTCGTTGCAAATATTGACCGACGCAAGCAACCTCGGCTGGGGGGCTGCCTGCGGGACTCTCACGGTCAACAACCCATGGTCGCCTCAGGAGATGGTCACCATATCAACTATTTGGAGCTACTGGCCATTTGGAAGGCCCTACGTTCCTTCGAGAGCCTACTCACGGGCAAGGCTTGGTCCAAGTAGCCTCGGACAACACCACGGCTGTGGCGTATCTGAACAAGCAGGGAGGAACACGATCTACCACCCTTCTTTACCTCGCTGTGCAACTCTGGGAGTGGTGCCTGGAGAGGCACATCTTCCCGATTGGAGTGCACATTCAGGGCAAGCTGAATGTCTTGGCCGACCATCTCAGCCGCCTCACCTCGACGAGCCACGAATGGGAACTGGACGACGAGGTTTTTCAGTCGCTTTGCGAGGCCTGGGGGACTCCGAACATCGACCTCTTCGCGTCGGAGTCCAACACGAAATGCCAAGGTACTGCTCCAGAGCGGGCATCGGAATGAACTCCGAGGGCGATGCCTTCATGAAACGGTGGGATCAGGACTATTTCTACGCTTTTCCTCTGTTTCCTCTGATCCAGAAGGTTCTCACCAGGATGTTTCAACACAGGACCAGGGCCATCCTGGTAGCCCCAGCATGGCCCCGCCAACCATGGTTTCCGCTACTGTTGCGCATGTCCTCTCAGTATCGCACGCTGGCGGAGTCACCGACGCTTCTCCAAATGGAGCACGGCCAGCTTCACCACTCACACCTGCCCAGCCTCCACCTCACCGCGTGGAGGATAACCCCAGACTGTCCAGGATCCTGGAACTAGCCAGGCGTCCTTCCACAAGGAAGTCCTACGCTTCCAAATACAGACGCTTTTGTGCTTTCCTGGCATCCCAGCAGACGCCCCTCTCACAGGTGGGACTGCAGGACGTTTTGACCTACCTCCTCCATTTGGCGGAGTCTGGCCTCAGCATCGCCTCCATCCGAGTACACCTCGCAGCGGTGGTGGCTCACTCCCCGGCTGGCTCGTCCGCTTCTGGCGCTTTCCGCGACCAAACGGTAAAACGTTTCCTCAAGGGGTTGCGGAACGCATTCCCTCTGGTCAGGACTCCGACAGCTCAATGGTCACTCTCTACCGTCCTCAACGCGCTCACCAGGACTCCCTTCGAGCCCATGGCTACCGCGGATGCTCGTCTCCTCACTTGGAAGACGGCCTTTCTGGTGGCCATCACGTCTGCTCGACGAGCTGGTGAACTGGTTGCTCTGCGGGCAGACGCACCCTTTCTTCAATTCTTCAATGACCGTGTGGTGCTCCAGGCGGACATCACCTTCCTCCCCAAGGTGGTCTCCCAGTTTCATATGGCACAGACTATCTCCTTGCCAACATTCTTCCAGAACCCCACCAACGCCCAAGAAAGGACTTGGCACACGCTAGATGTCAAACGAGCTTTATTGTTTTACACCAGCAGGACAAGGGAGTTCAGGAAGTCGCAACGCCTTTTCGTGGCGTATGGGGGCAAGTCCAAAGGTGAACCCATCTCTGCGCAGCGGTTCTCCAAATGGATCACCTCTACCATCTACTTGGCCTACGAGTCGGCATCGCTGCCACCTCCACCGCACTCTACCAGAGTGGTTGCAACATCCACGGCCTTTCTGGAGGGCACACCGCTTGAGGACATCTGTAAGGCTGCCACCTGGTCCAGACCTTCTACATTTGTCCAGCATTACAGGGTGGACACCAGAGCCACTGCGGACGCCAGGCTTGGCCATGTCGTCCTCACTCGGGGGCTCCAGGCTCATCGCCCTTGACAGTTCACCCTGCCTGACCGTCATCATCTTCATCGTGGGATCATCTCATCCGACTGCCCACCGACCAAGTAAGTGTGAGCTTGCTAATCTCCCATGAGTGGGGATTCACAAACTATACAAAGGAGAAAGTTCGGTTTCACTTACCAGTGATAACTTTCGTTCTTCGAGTATATAGTTTGTGAATACACACTACCCACCCTGCCTCCCCTCTTGAGCTGCACGGATGAGATCAATTGGTTTATCCTGTGCTTGGCTTAAGTATGGAACTGAGGTAAAATGGCGCGCGGGCGCCTCAGGGTGGGCGGTACGGTGGGCGGTCTTACCGCCAAAACTTTTGACCAATAGCTTTTCAAGCCTCCGATCGGCTGTTCTGCGCAGGCGCATAACCCATGAGTGTGTATTCACAAACTATATACTCGAAGAACGAAAGTTATCACTGGTAAGTGAAACCGAACTGAGCATTGCTTGGAATATAATTTCAGTTCACATGGGATGTAGAGGAGCTAAATCTCTTCATACTAAACTGGAACCCCAGAATCCTTCGGAGCACCTGAATGTTTACTGGTTTCTTTGCAAGA
Organism: Bradypodion pumilum; assembly: GCA_035047305.1. NCBI lineage: Eukaryota > Metazoa > Chordata > Lepidosauria > Squamata > Chamaeleonidae > Bradypodion > Bradypodion pumilum. The sequence continues at coordinate 101,123,172 of JAWDJD010000001.1, forward strand.
CAATCGAGATGGAAAGAATATCTGGAACACAGAATGCTCCGAAACCGCTGTCATGTGAAATTAAAGTATGACCTGCATATTAGCTTTTGTCAGCACCTGAGGCATAATTAAACAAAAACAAAAAAGTAATTATTAACATTTATTGCTACACATTATTTAAAGAGTACAGTCTTAAGTACTAGCATGTGACATTGAGTACTTTTTTAAAAACATCTTTAAAAAAGACCCTCAAATCCCACAAAGTGATCCTTGAAAAGCAATGTCTTATCTTATGACAATATGTAAAACATTGCTACTTATTCTAATAAAGTAACAGTCCTAAGATTTTTTAAAATTCGTGTCAGATGCACCACCAGCATATAATAACATACAAATCTAAAGTTAACACAACTACCGTAAAACAAAACAGAATTAAAAGGGCAGGATGAGCAGCCCAATATCGGGCCACATCAACAGCATTTCTTCTTGCCAACATAACGTCCTCAGTGCATGTTGGGGGGCATCGTATACATTGTACCATATGGGAGGTAGTTCTCTGCATCCACACAGGCTGTCATCTACAGGGAAGCCCCATTTTCTCAGATTAGCCCTTGATCTTGATCAGATTAGCCCTTTGATTAAAAACACAAAACCAATAATATGCTCTTATTTACATCCCCATGCTGCAACGTACAGTGTTACTATAACATTGCTTTTAAGCTCTGTTGTTTTGTTCTATTGAGACCTTATGCAAAAGCAAATGTTGCCCTGGCCTGTACAGTATGAAAGAAGGCTGCTAAAACATGAGAATGCAGTAAGGCGGCAGGGGTGTAACACTGAAAGCGCAGAGAAACAACACTCCCAAAGTACCAAATTAGAAAAAGCCAAGTGTATATCTTTAATACAAGAAAGTGTTCACATGCTTATCCTATGGTGAGGTATCTTGATTATAAATGAAACGTGTTGTGGTGTATATATACTACTCAAAGTTGTATCTGGTATATCTATCTATATGTGTAAAAAAGTATATATCCACGTACAGAAAAATATGCACATCCAAGAACGCAACAGTATGCAGTACCCCCACACACAAGAACCCCGCAAAGAATGTAGAAAATTTCCCGGAATGAACCCCCAAGTTCATGCCCCCAGTGCTTATATGTTTGGCAGGAATAAATAAGATCACTGGTACTGAAGTCCACGACAAGTAGTCTTTGGGTTTTCTATAAACATATATCAGCTGTAAATGCTGTCCGTGGTATGATCGTCGGGAAAGAGTGAATCAGTTCCAAATGCAGGTTCCCATGCGGTGGGCAGCATCAAGCAGTCGAGGACGAGTTCTCGATGCCCCTCCAGTAAATGGACATTTCGAACGACTTTCTCAAGAGTCTACAAATTTGCAACATGATAAACATATATATACTATAATATTTGCTATTACAAGTACCCTTTAAAACATGTTAAGTACACTAAGCATATACACCTTAAGGCCAATATTCCATATAGCTTAATGTTGAGGGCGAAAAGAAATTCCACTCAATATCGAGATCATACACTGGCAGCAAATAAAATATCTACTACTTTAAGCAACAGAGGATATCCCAGGAGTATTATTCAAACAGCTCGCAATAAAGTCAACTTACGTCCCAGAAGTACCTTACTTGAATACAATATTAAACCATCTCCGGCTCAGCCTGGTTTATTTTGGTCATTGGATTACACCCCTCTGGCCAACCGGATCAAGCATACCATCTTGAGGCACTGGCACATCCTTGACTCTATACCGGGGTGCCAACAACGACCCACTATAGGGTTCGGGAAAACGCATACTATTGCCAATCTCATCTCTCGAGCCGATGTTGTTCCCCACAAAAAGGTGCCACCTACTATTGTTTCAGGACACCATGCATGTGGACACTGCAAATACTGTGCCCATATGTGGTGCACCAAATGTGTGAAATTACCAGGTAGTAAATTCACCTTGAATCTCACCAGATTTTCAAATTGTAATACAAAAGATTCCATCTACATGATCATCTGTTCATGTCAGTTAGCATATGTAGGACAATCCAGGCGACCCCTTAAGGTACGCCTAGGAGAGCATCTCTCCCGTATTAAAAATCGGATTACCACTGCTCCTTTAGTTAACCACTTCATTGAGAAAAAACATACACTTAGAGATATTAAGGTGGTTATACTGGAAACTTACTCGCCTAATAAACATCAGATCGTGGATGTGGAACGCTTTCTCTTACAGAGAGGCGTTCTACATCCATCGATTCGACACACTGGTGCCCCATGGGCTAAACACAGAATGGGAACTTTCTGCATTTTTGTAATACTGTCTCTTTCATGGTTTTACTTAATTTCGAGCATATCCCCTTAAGAGCCACTTACAGATTTTCTAATAGGGGCTAGAGAATTACAGGTCGATCATTTTCACATGTTTTCTACCCATGAATCACTGTATAAATGTAGTACTCACCTGTAAGAAATTAACGCGTGCACACATTGGGGAAAAGTACTATGGAGGTGTTATACACGCCATGAATATATTGTTAGGTACGTACCTTGTTGTTCTTTTTTAATGTATATGCTTAGTGTACTTAACATGTTTTAAAGGGTACGTGTAATAGCAAATATTATAGTATATATATGTTTATCATGTTGCAAATTTGTAGACTCTTGAGAAAGTCGTTCGAAATGTCCATTTACTGGAGGGGCATCGAGAACTCGTCCTCGACCGCTTGATGCTGCCCACCGCATGGGAACCTGCATTTGGAACTGATTCACTCTTTCCCGACGATCATACCATGGACAGCATTTACAGCTGATATATGTTTATAGAAAACCCAAAGACTACTTGTCGAGGACTTCAGTACCAGTGATCTTATTTATTCCTGCCAAACATATAAGCACTGGGGGCATGAACTTGGGGGTTCATTCCGGGAAATTTTCTACATTCTTTGCGGGGTTCTTGTCTGTGGGGGTACTGCATACTGTTGCGTTCTTGGATGTGCATATTTTTCTGTACGTGGATATATACTTTTTTACACACATAGATATATCAGATACAACTTTGAGTAGTATATATACCACAACACATTTCATTTATAATCAAGATACCTCACCATAGGATAAGCATGTGAACACTTTCTTGTATTAAAGATATACACTTGGCTTTTTCTAATTTGGTACTTTGGGAGTGTTGTTTCTCTGCGCTTTCAGTGCTAAAACATGAGCACAAATCCTGAAAGTTCTTCCCCAGTTGCATTTTAGGCCAGTAAAAGTGGCAAGATGGTATTTTCCTTCTCAGGCACATATCAGCGTGCCACTAGTTCAGTGGTGGGCTCCAGAAATTTTTACTACCACACCGTGGGCGTGGTATGGTGGGCATGGCCAGGGGCAAAGCCCTGTGTTGCACCCAAATTTGGACTATTCAAAACTTGGATGGGCGAGGCCAGCCAGAATTTCTGCTACCGGTTCTGGTAAACTGGTGTGAACCTGCTAATGCGCACCACTGCACTGGTTTCAATGATTGGCATCTATCTTTGTGCGTGGGACTCTGGTGCCAATCTTTTCTGTGCCATGCTGGTCTTGATGCTGTTCCCTCAGCTTTGTATCAAATTGGCACTGTAGATGGTTCTTGGATACAAACTCAGAGAAGAGTGTTTGTTATAGAAAAATTATTGCACCCAAGCATAAAGTAAACATTTTCTCCCTCTACACTGGAGTGTTTATTCCAGAACTCTGTGGTCTTCTACTTCCTTACATTTCTGTGGAAAATCTCACTGGTTTTCAAAATGGGACTCTTTTTGTTTGCTTCCCTGGTTTAGCACTTTGTTTTAGTGGCATGATAGCTCTGGCATGAAGCCATGTCTTAACTTTTCATCTAACGTGACTTCTTAGCCACCTACATCGTGAAGGCATTGGTTTTAAAAATAGAAAGCTGCCGACTACAGGGAGGGAGTGGTGGGGGAGAGTTCAACACTTGGCTTGGAAAGGAATGTAAGAATCACTCATTCTTTTGTGTTTAGGTAGGAGGCTTAGCCAGCCCAGAAATGTTGTTCAGCCTTAGTTGTGGCTGCAGGGGAGGAGGTAAGAACTACATTTGGAGATTATGAATGTTTGGTGAGTTAAATAAAGAAACTGTCCTTCCTGATTTGGTCTGACCTTTTCTGGCATTTTAGTGAGTATCTAATAAATAAACTATCACTTATAGAAGCAGGATCTGACTGGATAGCTCAATGGTTTAGGTCAGCGATTCATTCATTCATTCATTTATTCGATTTATACCCCGCCCTACTTAGCCAGGGCCAACTCAGGTGGTGCGATGGCCAACCTATGGTCTGCAGGCCAACCCCAGAGCACCATTTCATGTGGCTCTCGGTGACGATGATGCACTGGAAGTGGACGCATTTACGACAGTCATAAAACATGGCTGCGCAAATGCGCCCGTGGCTGTTGTAAATGCACTTATGACAGGTGCGAATGCATATTACGTCAGCGTTTACAGCAGGGGGGAGACATGTGACACTCAGCTGTCTGGGAAACGTGGTCAGGCCCGCGGCATAAAAAGGTTGGGACCCCCTGGTTTAGGTCTTCTTGTTTCTTCTTTTTCTTTTTCAGAAGAATGGTTTGGGTTTCCTGCTGGGAGTTTGATTCCCCACTGTGTCTCTCGGGAGAAGAGCCAGCCAGTGTGGCCTTAGGCAAGTTACACAATCCCATGTTGCCCACAGAAGAAAAGGGTAAATCACTTCTGTGCAATCTCTATCTAGAAAACCCTGTGAAGGGTTGCCATAAGTCAGAACTGAGCTGACTGTATGGAGTTATTTTATAAACAGGGCATGAAAAAAGGTTTAGTAATTGTATGGGTTTCTCTAATACCTTTCAAAGGCATCTTCTGAGCACACCATCTATGACTTAAGAATCATAATCATGGGAGGGGAGAATGGTCACTTGCCTAATACAAGCATTTGCAGGTACAGCTAGTGGTTGATGTGACATTTCAATTACCTTCATCCCAAGGAGCAAAACTGAACAAAGGTAAAGTTAAAGGTCTCCCTTGCCTGGAAGCCAGCCATATCTGACTCCAGGTGGCAGTGCTCATCTCTGTTTTCAGCCAGAGCCAGCAATGTAGTCATGTGACTAGGCATCAAGGCGTATGTTATGCTGTTACCTTTTCCACTGAAGTGGTACCTGTTTATTTGCAATTTCTTGCTTTCAAACTGAGAGGTTGGCAGGAGCTCAGACAGATGATGGGAGCTCACTTAGCCTTTTGGCTAAGATCACTTGTAGAACAAAGGTACATAATTCTAGTACAGTGGTACCTCACTTAAAGAGCATAATGTGTTCTACGGGATTGCTCTTTAAGTGAGTTTGCTCTTTAAGCGAAATACCATTGTAAGTGACAAATTGTGACTTTTGGCAAGGAGGGAATTGTGAACCCCAATTTAGTTGTTAAGTGAGTTTTTGGTTGGTTTTAGTTGTTAAGCGAGGCGACCATTCAGATAAAATCCTGCTCTTTAAGCAAGTTAGTCTCTAAGCAAGACGAGTCTTTATGCAAGGTTTTACTGTATAGGGTTTGGCCTCACCATAGCCTAGTAAGGTTGTTCACTACTTTCATTTCAAATCTGTGACTGAATTATTCATGGATGACATTCCCAGATAAAGGTGTCTGACCAAGAAATGTGATTATCCCATTCTTCCCTGTCCAATTCCAACCATCTATCCCTTGAACTATGTTGTTTTTGTACTGTGCTGTTTTCTTGGTTCAACAAAATCTATGTTCTCCTTGGATGAGAAAAGGATTTCCTATCCTTGGCCCATACATAAGCTTTTCTTCTTAAGTACAGTGCACAGCTTTTCTTACCCTCCTTCCTAATTGTTGCCCCCCCCTCCCCGCCTTGCCGTTCTGCTTCTTTTTTTATCTCAGTCTTAGACAGAGCTTGGAAAAGTTAGTTACTCTTCAGGCTAGAAGTCCCAGAATTCCTCAGACAATATGGACACTAGTTTTCTGCTTCTAGGACTCACCTGTGTGTCAAGTATATTTTCCAAGGCTTGGTTTTATACACTTTCCCCCCTAGATGCAGGGTAGGTGTCAATCAACATCTATACTATGCAGCGCCGTGCTGGAGAAAGAATTTACCGGGACGGGTGGCCACACGCCTCTGCTCAAAACCCATACCTTAAAGGGAAACACCACCTCAGCAGTTTCCGCTTCGCTTCCTCTTGCCAGGCTGCACTCTATTCTGTGGGAGAAAGTCCAAAGCACTTTGGCAGCTTCGGGAGAAGCTACTGAAGCTGCTGAAGTGCTTCAGACTTTCTCCCACAGAGCGGATTGCAGTCTGGTGAGAGGAAGCAAAGCGGAAACTGCAGAGGTGGTGTTGCCCTTTAAGTTATGGTTTTTGAGCAGAGGCACATGGCTGTCCGTCCCAGTAAATTCTTTCCTCAGCACGGGGCTGATAATATGTTACTTGCATGAAGAATTGATTTGTAACAATTTGACCTGCCTGGAAAAACAGGCTTTTTCTACCACTATGTTTTCCTGAATAGAACTTGGAAATAACTCGTGATTACTACCAACTTGCTATTTTTTGTGTATTGAGAATTGTAAGTACCATGTTTCCCCGAATATAAGTTACTGTCTTATATTTTTTAAAACTCCAAAATTAGCACAAGGTCTTATTTTCGAGGATGTCTTATTTTTCCCATCTGGGAGTGTGGTCTCCAGGTCTGGTCCGGAGGCCACGCGGCCACGGTGGTAGTTGGCCTTCCTTCCCACCGTGGCCCAGCTCCTCCTCACCCCTGGCTGGGTGTGTGGTCTCCGGGTCCGGGCGGCCCATGCCCGGCTCCGGACCGCAGCCGTAGCTGGCCTTCCTTCCCGCCGCGGCCCAGCTCCTCCTCACTCCCAACTTGGGGTGTGGTCTCCAGGTCCAGCTGGGGGTGAGGAGGAGCTGGGCCGTGGCGGGAAGGAAGGCCAGCTATTGCCGCGGCCGCGTAGCCTCCATCCGGAGCCGGGCGTGGACCGCCCGGACCCGGAGACCACACCCCCAGCCAGGAGTGAGGAGCTGGGTCATGGCGGGAAGGAAAGCCAGCTACCGCCACGGCCTCGTGGCCTCCCTCCGGAGCCGGGCAGGAGGTAAGGGGGTCTTATTTTTGGGTGGGGCCTTATATTTCAAAGGCAGGGGGGAAAAGGGGGAGTGTCTTATTATGGGAGGAGGTCCTATAATCGGGGAAACACGGTAGTAGTTGCAAAAGGGCATAGCAGTAACACCTAGGGTTGTTTGTTTTTCAAAATTCACTTTTAAAGAGTAGTTTTACAGGAAACTTTCAGGTTTTATACTATTCTCCGATAACACTGGTGGTGAACCTATGGCATGCATGCCAGATGTGGCACTCCCAGGCCTTTCTGTTGGCATACACACCATCACCTCAGCACTGGGTTTGCCCCGCCTCTTTACAGAAGCCCTAGGGGAGCACTTCCTCCCTCACCCAGCACAGAGCTCACATTGCTCCTCTGCCCAGCAGCCCAATGGGAGCACTTTGTTCCTTCCCCAGCACTGAGTTCACCCCTCCGTGTTGGCACTTTGCGATAAATAAGTGGGTTCTGGTATGCAGTTTGGGCACTCGTTCTCTAAAAGTTTTGCCATCACTGTCCTATCAGTTCTAATAAGCAGCGGAAGTGCTTCTGTTTTTTTGTATATAAATATTTCCTTGATGCAGTATCAGAATGGGCCACTAGAGCTATCCAGAGAGTATCTTTGTCTTTTCTCTTTTTTTTGGCTTGTTGGTAATGATAAGGCATGCACTAATAATGTACAACACAACAATTTACTTGCCAAGAGAAAAATTGTTAATAACCTGGTTGCTGAGAACAAGTTCCTTTTAAAATGTAACATTTGGAGTTCTGGTCTCTAGAACTCTGGGACAATGGAGAACATAGCAATTATTTGGTTGCCTTAGTGGATGGTCAGCACAGGGCCGGCATCAGAAATTTCTGGGCCCCATACTGAGCAGTCCTACCCCCCCCCCCCCCACACACACACACACATAGTTATGGCCGGCGGTGGCAGAGCCCCGTCAGCTCTGGGCCCTATACGGCAGTACTGGTAGTACTGCCCTGATGGTGGCCCTGGGTCAGCAAGATTGTTTTGTATGCAGTTAAGGAAAATATAAGAAGTATTAAGCATTCATAGGCTCTCATGACTTACTTGCTATATGTGGATTTCCTAATATGAAGGCACTTAAAATTCCATATTAAGTGGTAAAAATCAACATGCTGCTATTTCTGCAACATGATTTGCAGTGAGAGAAATGCAATGTATATCCTGTGACAGAAAACTGGAGTTAAAGGCCTGTTTGCATCTTTGTATGGTTACCCACAGTTATTGGTGGCCACAAAAAAATCCAGTTATTTCTATCTGGTAATCAGTTGATGTAGTAACAGTCACTTTATCAAATTTCTGGACATGTTTAGGTCTTGGTCTATTTCTGGACATGTTTAGGTCTTGGTCTATTTCTGGACATGTTTAGGTCTTGGTCTAGGCAAATGACAAATTTTCCATCACCGTTAGCAGAATCTTTGGGTGAAGAGCCACATTCACAGGAAATGTGCACTAAGTGGTAATGACAGTATGTGCCAGAGAAGCATCCCAGTGGTTTAGGGAAATGAGCAGCAAGGTCACAGGTCAACCACATGAGCGGTCCTTTCAAGGCTGAGCTGTGTGTTACACATGCCAGCATTTGTTTAACTTGGCAGGGGATTATAATGAATTAGCAAAGGCTGTTCCTTGTTTTGTTAGTGCTGTGCTTGAACCACTGGAGTTTTGGGGAACGATAAGAAAACATTTCTGGCAGCAGACATTAAGCCACTTGCAAGGAAAGTATTCCTTCTGGCTGGAAAATAACTGAAGGAAGAGAGAGGGAGAATCGAAACATCCATGCTGCACACACATAAAGAAATAAAACCACAGATTCCACTTGCAATAACAAGGCCGCAGTAATTCATAGCTCAAATCATTGATTTTATTCCAAAGGATGGTTAACAGTTGGGAGCATTTTAGTACTGGCAAGCCAACATAGCCAGCCGTGAGGCATTCTTAAAATTGTGGCTATGGAGGAAGCAAACGTCAGAGGCCCCAATGGTCATGTGTTCAGATACCCCATTATTAGCATGGGTTCAGATACCCCATTATTTCAAAACTACACGTGTTCAGTGTTCTAAAACCAGCTGTGATGCAAATGAGCTGAATGCCTCTGCCAGAAAATGTTGGCAGGTCTGGCCCTCCTGCACATGAACAGGGAAACCTAATAGAGGAAGCAAAGGCAGAAGGAAAAGGCCATTTCCTGATAACTTTCACATGAAGGCTGGTTCGGGTCATTTGAGGCAGTGGCTTGAGTTTGAAGGTTTTTTCTGCCTCACTCAAAGCAGGCTGCCTGCAGGCCTGTTAGCATCACATGGTGTCCCTGTTGTTCAGTTGCACAGTCAAGTCTGACCCTTTTCAACCCCATGGACCACAGCATACCAGCCTCCTCTGTTATCTCCATCCTCCAGAGTCCACCCAGATCCATGCCCACTGCATCAACAATGCTTTCTAACCATCTCATCCTTTGTCGCCCCCTTCTCTTTTTGCCTATGATCTTTCATAGCATCAGGGCTTTGTCCAATGAATCCTCTCTTCTTATTTGATGACCAAAGTATTTAAGCTCCCAAGGAGCAGTCATGGTTGATTTCCTTTAGGATTGACTGATTTGATCTCCTTGCAGTCCAGGGGACTCTCAAAAGAGCAACAGAATTCAAAGGCATCTATTCTCGGAGCAATCTGTAATTCTCCTGGGCATACAGCATGGAGAAGAGTCTACATTGAGAAACAAGGGAAAGGGGGAAAGGAAAGAGGGAGATAATTTTCTAAACCAAAAGTGGGACAAAATACGAATCTACCTGGTGATTTGCTGTCAGGATTAATCCAAAAGCAGATTAACAGGTCAGCAGAATCCCATTCCTTGAAGTTTTGGAGGAAAGTTGAGACACAACAAACTCCAAAATCTAAGCTTTAGGGACAAAGCCTGAGGCCTGGTAACTATGTTCAGTGCTCTCTTTTTTTGGTAAGAAAGCCCCACTGTCATTGCAGCGCTTGGAATGTAACATTTAACAAACAAACAATTACAGTACTTGCAATTAAAAGCCCCCCCCCCAACTTAGAGACATAATTGTGATTTTAAAAATACTTTCAAATTACTTGAAAATAATAAAATAGTTGCTTTATAGTTACTTGAAATCTTTGAATGTTCTAAAGCAGGTGTTCTCAACCTTTTCAGGCCATGGGCTGGGTCACGTTCCCTCAATAAATTTATTAACAATAAAAACGACCATTTGAACTGTCCATCTGTCTGTCTGCTTACCAGGGCCATAGCCAGGAGGGCTGGGGTGGGGTGGGGGGAGAGGCAAAAACCCTTCTGAGCTCACAGCCCACTACCCCACCCCACCCCATGGTGCCAATGTTATATATGTGAGTGTGACATTGTTGCCCTTCCTGGAAATTTTTTTGCCGCCTGAACCCCCCCCCCATAAATAAATAAATAAATCTAGAATCCTGGCTACGGCCCTGCTGTCTACTTACTTACTTACTTACTTACATCTGGGTGGCTTATAAGCAGTTAAAGCAAGAAATAATACATCAAAAACATATAAGTAATCAAGTAGAACACAATAACAGATCATAGAAGCACTGAGTTGGAAGGGGCCTTTTAGGCCATCGGGTCCAACCTCCTGCTCAATGCAGGAATGCAAATCAAAGAAGATATGACATATAGTTGTCCAATTCTCTCTTGAATGCTTCCAGTGTTGGAGCTCTCATCACCTCTTGAGACAGTTGGTTCCACTGTCGTACTGCTCTAACTGTTACGAATTTCCCCCCTGATATTTAGCCTATATCTGGCTTCCTTTAGTTTAAGCCCATTATTACGCTTCCTGCACTCTGGGATGACTGAGAAAAGACCCTGTCCCTCCTTTTTATGACCATCTTTCAGGTACAGTAGTTGAAGAGTGCTCTCTTCCCCCACTCCCTTAGTCTTCTTTTCTCAAGACAAAACATGCCTAGTTCCTTCAGTCTTTCTCCATATGGCCTGGTTTCCAATCCTCTTATAAACCTTGTTGCCCTTCTCTGTACCTGCTCTAGTTTGACTGTATCTTTCTTAAAGTGCTCAGAATTGGACACAGTACTCTAGATGTGGTCTAACTAGTGCTGAATAGACAGTGACTAGTACCTCAAGTATTTTGTAAACCATACTCCTGTTAATGCAGCTTAAAACAGCATTGGCCTTTTTTGCAGCCACATTGCACTGTTGACTCGTATCTACTCATATAATTATTCAAGCATAATGCAATAACAGATGACCCTGAATACCCCACTTCATGTTATCTCATGGATCAGGAAAATAATTAACAATCCCATACTGCAAGCAATAACAAAATAAAGCAGGGGTGCCCAAACTATGGCCCATGGGCTGGATCCGGCCCCTGACACAAATTTATCTGGCCCGCAACACCCTTGTTGGTCCCAGAAACGGAAGTAAAACACACCCATATGGGCGCATTTTACTTCAGCTTCTAGAAGTGATGAGGGTGTCGTGGGGCGCATGAATTGGCATTAGGGGCCAGATCCAGCCCACAGGACATAGTGTCTGGCCCCTGAACCACTTGACTGGCCTGTGGCCCACGGCCTATGGCCCAAAAAGTTTTGGCACCCCTGGAATACTGCAGTCCCAAGTGACAATCAATAATATTCAGGGGAAAGCCTGTTGGAACAAGTAAATCTTCAAAGATTTTCTAAATGCAAGCAAAGGTAGGGAAACTCTAATTTCAGCTGGCAACTCGATCCACAGGGAAGAGCCTATGGCAGAGAAAGCACTAGATTAGGTCACCACCTGTTTTACTTTTCTAGGTGTGACCACCCTTAACATATTCAACTGAGTGGGTTGGTTCTTGAGGATGATGCTCTCTTGTAGATAACATGGTTCCAAAACTGTTTAGGGCTTTATAGGTTAAAACCAACACCTTGAACCTGGTACAGAACACAACAGGTAATGTATCCAGGCCAGCCAAGACCAGAATTATTTTAGTGTAAGGGACCAAAGACAATGAAACAGCCGAAGGGTTGGCTTAACACAGGTTTATTGCATGATGATCTGGAGGAACATGTGGTAATGGCGGATGGGTAGCTCAATATATACAGCTGGCTATACATTTGAATGTGGCTCGACGACAGACTATTGGTTGCTGCCTGCGTGACGTCGTAGGAGGTCACGCCCTTCTTGACCAGGTGAAGAGGTGGCGGGGAATCTTCCCGCGCTGCTGAACCAGGTGAATATGATCCATGAGAGCTGGACGCTCGCTACTGCCCTCTGGTGGTCACTAGCTCGCGTCCCCTTATTAGGTTTACATTGATCCAGCTGATGGTTATAATGTTGCACACAGAAAGGTTACATTGTTAACACATGGCAAAGGTACATTGTTAAAGGCACAGCTTTACAGAACACAACATCCCTCCCCCCTAGGATGAGACGAAGTCTCTCAGCCAAGATGGCTTGTTGCATGTGCGTTTGGGCCGTGAAGAGGGCTGCCCCCCCCGGGGGCGTTATTGCTTCTTTGTTCCCTGGTCCCTTGTCCTGAAATGGGAGAGGGAGACTTGTTAGTGGCTTGCCGCTGTCTGGCGGCCTTAGGGGAAGGGAAGAACTCCATTGTGGGCAGACCGGGGGCCGTCGGGGCTAACGAAAAACCCCTCTTCTCGCTTGGACGGGTGGGGGACCACTCCGAAACCCCCCCCCCCGGTTCTGAAAATCAAAATCTAACTTGGTAGGGGTACCCGCATTTGTGGGGACTTTCCGCGAGATATGTATGGGGTCGGGTTCCTCCTCCTCGAAAAGATCCCCCAGGGTATCTATGAGGATATCCTCCTCCCCCCTTGGTGGAGGCCCACGGTCCCCTTCTCCTCCCCCTTGGGCTGAACGGGTGGGGGAGAACCCTAACGCTGACGTATTTCCTGCCTGATCAGTGCCCTGCTCATCGGAGACCCTGCGTCGGAGCTGGTCCGCGTGCCGCCTCCACAGGAGCCCTGTGCTGGTTTCCACGCGGTACGACACGGGGCCGGTTTGCTCCACAACTACGCCCGGCACCCAGGCTGGGCCCGTGCTGGCGTAATTCCTGCAATGCACGGGGGCGCCTATACTGAAACTCTTTGTAACCTCCAGCCCGATGTTCCTTCCTTTGTCCTCTACCCTCGTGGGGTCTAGCCTAGTAAGGATGGTGGTCAGCTTCCTGCACATTAAGAGCTCTGCGGGGGAGTACCCTGACGCCAATGGGGTCACCCTGTACCCTAGCAGAAACTGACACACTTGTAGGTTCAGATCCCCTGGGCCCATGCGCCGCAACGCGTCCTTCGTGGTGCGGACGAGGCGCTCTACTTGGCCATTGGTGGCCGGGTGAAAAGGGGCGGAGGTGATATGCCGAACGGCGTTAATCTCCATGAATGCCCTAAACTCGGAGGACGTGAAACAACTAGCGTTGTCGCTAATTAACGTGTCGGGTATGCCGAACGTGGAAAAGAGCCCCCGCAAATGCCTAATGGTCTGGGCCGAGGAGGTGCTCGTGACTGGGATAACCTCCAACCATTTGGAGAAAGCGTCCACTACAAGGAGGAACAGGGTGCCTCTGAACGGGCCCGCGAAATCAACGTGCACCCGGGACCACGGCCCCTTAGCCGCATCCCATTCCCTGTGGGGAAGGCGGGCCTCCTCTGGTCTGGAGCATTGGCAACTTTCACAAGTGCCGACCATGTGCTCGATGTCGGCGTCTAGCTGGGGCCACCAGAAGTAACTCCGGGCCAGCGCCTTGGATCGCACGATGCCGGGGTGGCTGACATGAAGCAGTTTGAGCACCCGCGGCCGAAGGGAAGTGGGAATCACCACCCGCTGCCCCCACAAGAGACACCCCCTCTCTAGGGACAGTTCTAGCTTTTTTCTGAAAAATGGAGCGAACTCCTCCGCTGGGGAGGACGCGGGCCACCCTTTCTGCAGCCAGGAGCTTACTGCCGCTAACGTTTTGTCCTTCTCTGTCGCTTTGGCAATGTCGGCGGGCATTACGGGGGGCGAATCCAGCACCTCAATCATGAGAACCTGATGGTCCCGCTCCCCCTTGCTCACCTGGCTGGGCGTTAGGGGAAGGGGAGACCTTGATAGAGCGTCCGCATGGCTGATCTCTTTCCCGGGCCGGTAGACCAACGTGTGCTGATACGCGTTGAGAAAAATGGCCCACCTGAGCATCCTCGGGGACAGGATCTGAGGGGTGGGCTTATCTGCGGTAAAGATGCCTAGCAGGGGCTTGTGGTCCGTCACAATGGTGAAGGGGCGGCCATACAAAAAATCATGAAATTTTTTCGTCCCCGCGACTATCGCTAGTGCCTCCCTGTCCGTCTGTGCGTAGTTTCTCTCTGCTTGGGACAGGGACCTGGAGTAAAATGCTATCGGGGCCTCCCTTCCGTTTTCCAACACGTGGCACAGCACCGCCCCCACCCCCACTGGAGATGCAGCACAGGTCAGAACTACTGGGCGTTTGGGGTCGAAGTGGGTTAGAATGGCATCGGACACCAGGAGGCTTTTTAGCTCGCTAAATGCCCTTTCTTGCTCATCGCCCCACTTCCATGCCTGGTCTTTCTTTAGCAATTTGTGTAGCGGCTCAGCCACCGCAGCCTTTCGGGGGAGGAAGGAGTGGTAAAAGTTGAGCAGCCCTAGGAACGACTGCAACTCGGGCTTGGAGGTGGGGCGGGGGGCTTTCTTGATGGCTGCCACCTTGGACTTGGATGGTTTTATCCCCTCAGGAGTCACACAAAACCCTAGGAACTCAACCTCGGTTGCGAAGAAGACGCATTTGTCCCTCCGCAGTCTCAGCCCCGCTTTTTCGAATATTGTCAGGACCTTCCCCAACCTCTTGGCCAATTCAACCCGACTCCCCCCTGTTATTAACACGTCATCAAAATAAGGCAACACCCCCTCCAATCCCTTCAGGAGGCGTTCCACGAGTGACTGGAAAATTCCAGGCGCCGAATTCACGCCAAACTGGAGGCGCGTCACCTGGAACGCCCCCTTATGGGTGACTATGGTCTGCGCAGCAGCTGCGGCAGGGGACACCGTAAGCTGCTGGTAGGCCTGTGCTAAGTCGAGCTTAGCGAAACACTTTCCCCCGTGTAACCTGGCCAGCAGATGGCTGACTACCGGCACCGGATATGCATTCGGGCGGATCGCCTTGTTGATGGTGCACTTGTAGTCGGCGCATATGCGGACCTCCCCATTGGCCTTTAGTGCGGTTACAATTGGAGTTTCCCACTCCGCAGAATCTACAGGCACAAGGATCCCCTGACCCACCAATTTGTCCAGTTCCGCCTCTATCTTGTCCTTGAGTGCGAACGGCACCCGGCGTGGTTTTAGGCGAATTGGGCGGACCTCCGGGTCCAGGTCGAAAGTCACTGGGGGCCCCTTGAATTTCCCCAGTCCTTTTTTGAAGACTTCGGGGTGCGCCTCGCACACCTCCTGAATTGGATCAGTCCCAACGGCGTGCATCCCAACGGCGTGCACCCCCCCAATAAACAACCCCAGGGGCTGGAACCATTGAGTTCCGAGGAGGCTGCAGTCTCCTCCCTTGAGCACGACTAGGGGAAGGGACGCGGCGTGCTCCTTGAATTTGACCTGAAATTCTCCAACCCCCAACACTGGAATACTGTTCCCTTGCACGTCCCGTAGTGTGGACCTCAGTGCTTTGAGCTTGGGCCGCTTGTGGGGGGCAATTCCCAAAAACTCCCTCTGGGAAATGATTGAATATGAGGACCCCGAGTCAATTTCCATCCTAATGGGAACCCCTTGGACTAGTACCTCAACAAAGTAGCGGGGGTGTCCTGTAGACACGCTGAACACTAGGGCGTCGTCCTCGCTGCCGTCGGAGATGCGGCCCACGCCGTCCTGCTTCCGCGTGGCCTGGGTGCCATCCTTGGGTCTCGTTGGGTGGTCTTGTCCCGTGGAACGGTCTGCGGAGCTCCTCCGGGTTTCATGCTTCTTCCTGCACACCTTGGCGATGTGCCCACGGCGGCCGCAGTTGTGGCACTCGGCCTTCCGGAAAGGGCATTTCACGCGGTCGTGGGCCGCCCCACAGCCGTCGCATCGCCGGCTCTCCTTCCGGACCCTCTGGACGTCCTCGTCGTCGCTGCTCTCTGTGGACGACCTCGAAGTTCGCCGGGCCGCCTGTACCGGAGCCTCTGCTTTGCTCGCCTTCGGCCGCCAGTCCTGAAGTTCTTGGACCCCGGCCTTCGTAGCTTCTGCGGCCTGGGCCGCTCTGACGACCTCCTGCAACGTGGGAGGCGGCTCTTGGTTCATTAATGTGCGCTGGGTTTCGGCGTCGTTCAGGCCGCACAGCACACAGTCTCGGAGGGTGATTTCGGCATTCTCCCATTTGCACGGGCCGGCCGCCAGCCGCAGGGCCGCCACGAATGCGGCGACCGTCTCCCCGGGCGCTTGGACTCGCCTCCAAAACGCACTCCGAGCGGGAAACATCGCTGTGGCGGGCCGGACGTGCTCACGCAGCATCTGCATGAGTTCCTTGGCCTTGAATTCGCTCACCCTCCTCGGTGCAATCAGGTCCACCAAGGTCCTTTTTGTTTCTTGTCCGAGCATTCTGGTGAAGATGGCTCTTTTCTTCGCCTCTTCCGTGACTTCGGACTTGATCAGTGCGGCCTGGAAGTCCATCTCGAAGATCTCCCAGTCGCCCGGTTTCCTGATTTCGAAACCGGCGCATGTCTTGGTCCCGTGGGCTGCCATATCCCACCTTCGTCACCAATTTAGTGTAAGGGACCAAAGACAATGAAACAGCCGAAGGGTTGGCTTAACACAGGTTTATTGCATGATGATCTGGAGGAACATGTGGTAATGGCGGATGGGTAGCTCAATATATACAGCTGGCTATACATTTGAATGTGGCTCGATGACAGACTATTGGTTGCTGCCTGCGTGATGTCGTAGGAGGTCACGCCTTTCTTGACCAGGTGAAGAGGTGGCGGGGAATCTTCCCGCGCTGCTGAACCAGGTGAATATGATCCATGAGAGCTGGACGCTCGCTACTGCCCTCTGGTGGTCACTAGCTCGCGTCCCCTTATTAGGTTTACATTGATCCAGCTGATGGTTATAATGTTGCACACAGAAAGGTTACATTGTTAACACATGGCAAAGGTACATTGTTAAAGGCACAGCTTTACAGAACACAACAATTATACAGTCAAAAAGACCAATGCCAACAGCCAATCTGGCTACTGCATACTCGCTAGAATTTCTATACCAGTCTCAAGGGAAGCCCCACAAAGAGAACATTGCATTAGTCAATTCTGGAGATTACCAGTGAGTGCATAGATCTCGCCGTGTTCCAGACTCTGCTGTGCCTCCCCGTCGCCCTTACCACTGGTGCGGGGAGGGAAGTGCTTGCACCTGCGGACGCCATCCCTTCACCCCTGGCCCTGCCTCGCCAGGGGATAAAGGAGGGATGCCTGCAGCAACGAAGGACTCTCGCCGCGTTCTGGACTCTGCTGTGCCTCCCCGTCGCCCTTACCACCGGTGTGGGGAGGGAAGTGCCTGCACCTGTGGATGCCGTCCCTTCACTCCTGGCCCTGCCACGCCAGGGGATAAAGGAGGGACGCCCGCAGCAACGGAGGACTCTCGCCACGTTCCAGACATCGCTGCGCCTCCCCGTCGCCCTTACCACCGGAACGGGGATGGAATCGGTTGTCTGCCAAGACTTAAAAGGCTGTAGAGGTGGCCAGACTTTTGCCGCTGCCTCCGCTCTTTCTTATAAGGCAGTGAGACTATGATGTTGTCTGTATTACTTTTTTGTATTATGCTGTGTGAACTGTATATCCACAGCATTAGCACTGTATTTATCTTTATTATGTTTCACTGTGTATTGCTTATATTTTGCATTGTATCTTATTTTTGTATATTGTATTTTGCTTATTATTGTATATTGCTTACTATTGGAAGCTGCTTTGAGTAGTGTTTTACACTAGAAAAGCTGGGTATAAATAAACAATACAATACAATATGCATTACAAAATAGCTGCCTCAAATATAATGTAAGTAGAAACATTTGCTGCCTGAATCACAGTTCTTGGAGAAAACAGAAGGCTCTCTAAATTATTTGTGTATGTGTATTTTGAAGTAAAGATAGTACACTTTTTAGGAGGGAGACCTGGACACAAGCCATCTACAGGTATAGTTTGCTCATTGTACAGTTAAGGAAATGATCCATATATATATATACTTTTTACATTTCAGTGCCCTCTCATCCCATTAATTAAACTGTCCCAACAAACATGTGTGCCATAATCTATGTGTCTGAAAAGACGTATGCCAAATATAATTTGTTACTCCTATAGGTCCCATAAAACTCCTTGTTGCTTTCACTTCACGAAGCTAAGGAGGTAATTTACATAGGCATATAGTTCACACTTTGGATCTCTTGTGGTGCAGTCTGGTAAAAGCTACTTCCTTGGGATCACACAATGTATGGAGAAGAGTATACCATCCTGACCCCAATCTGTGCCAAAATGGACCTTTTTGGTCAATCTATAGGGCTAATACTTTTGCAGGCTAAGAGATTCTCTAATAGTTGGAAGGTTTGCTTTAAGGGAGATCCCTTCTGACAAAGCAACCATTTCCAGTGCAATCAGACACGCACCTTTCTCACCATCAGATCACATCGTAATACAACTACCCTCCTAAAACTTTACAAAGTGTCCCTTTCTGTAAAAAAGACTTATCTATGAGCTGGCTAGACTTCAGGAGTTCAGTTTCCTACTGTACCTTTTAAGAGAAGCACCAACCTATGTAGCTTTGGACAAACCAGAGTGCCTCTAGAAGAAGGGAAGGATAGGTCACTTCTGGTTACTCTATACCTAGGAAACCTTGGAAAGAGTTGCCATAAGTTGGAATCAACGTGACAGCACGTGACTTTCTCTTTCTTGTGCTTTCTCTGTGTTATGTGCTATCAAATCAGATCAACCTTATAGTGATCCTAACTGAACCTTCAAGATAGATAAATGACATATTTTAAAAAGTTTTTTCCCTGTTCCAGCCTCCAGTGAGTGTATGACTACACCACCAAATATATTGGGATTTGCTCCTCTTCTACAATGGGTCAATTCAAAGTATTTTTCGCTGCCCACATGATACAAATGCTCATTTGAACCCCTCTGGCTCTTTTTGCTCGCAAAGCGGCTTTTGTTCTCTCCTGCTTGTGGGAACTTCTACATTTTCTTGCTGGAAGGATTCCACTGGGCTTTTCCCCATGTGGATATGTAAAGTCAGTGGGGCCTGTCTATAGAGGAGGAAGAGGAGGAGGGGAAAGAGTGGAAGGAGAAGTGCCTGCTCTGAAGAATTAAAAAGAGAAGCACAAGAAGGAGGAACAACAAAAGAGACTGAAGGCTGTGTTTGTGTGTGAGAAAGAAGTGGAGGAAGAGGAGGAGGAGGAGGCAGGGAAGCAGTGGTGGTTATTGTTACTCCAGCTCAGGATGGTGTGGAAGCACCATCCCAGTGCCGAGATGACATGCACAGCCAGGTGTGCACTGACTGAGCTCAGAGAAAGCTGGAATTGGAGTGATTTGGCTGCTGTGGTTTGACTGAACGATTCAACTTACAA
Organism: Bradypodion pumilum; assembly: GCA_035047305.1. Classification (NCBI taxonomy): domain Eukaryota; kingdom Metazoa; phylum Chordata; class Lepidosauria; order Squamata; family Chamaeleonidae; genus Bradypodion; species Bradypodion pumilum. The sequence goes on from JAWDJD010000001.1 coordinate 101,142,880, forward strand.
GCCCAAGGTGAGCACTCATTACCTTTTCAATTATAGTAAGGCTACAAATCAAACAATGGTAGTGTAGTCACATCCTGAATTACTATGGCTGGGTCCCTGATCTTATCATTCCTAGCCCATCACTCAGTTTTGAAACAGATGCTGATCTAGTGTGACAGGTGACTCTGCATAAGCCCCCCCTCCACATTTTACTTCACTCTCTCATCAATAAAAGTCCTTTCTATACTCACAAGTAGTTGTTTCCTTGTTTCTTTGATACTGATTCTATTGCAGTAGGAAAAGAGATTTCTCCCCTGCAAAAAATGAAAATATAGACGCATCCTCAGTACACTTTCTTAGTTGTAATACTCCTTTAACCGAATAGAATATATGTCTGAATAAATAGCTGAAAGGGCCATACTGTACTTGCAAGCCAAGTAAACAAAGAAGTAGTCTTTTCAAAGGACTCTATGATTTTTCTGGTTGTTTAAAATCACTTTTCAGGAGTTTTAAGAGTCACACCAAATATCTTCCTCAGTAAAATACTACATACCTTCTCCCAGCATCTCTGAGTAGCTCCAGCTCAGTTCCTAGAAGCCTGAAATGGGACATGTGTTTCCCTGAAGCCCAATAAGATGCATAATATTGTCATATTATGTCTGCAGCAAAAACAAAATTGAAATGGTGACTAACTGGCTAAACATATTTATCTACTTGCAATTTTCAAACTGCTAGGTTGGCAGGATCTACATTAATTAGAAATATTCAAAATAAGGGAAAGCTGAGAATTTTTGTTATTGGTCCAAACAGGCACCAAGCTGTGTGCATAGAATCAGGGCAAAACATGACTCATGAGGGGAAATGGCCACTCTTTTTTCAAGCCCTCACAACGTTGGTGTGAGGATAATGATAGGGAGGAGGAGCCCTTGACAGCTTGGGGGAAACCTTTAATTTGGATACCTTGGAGTCATTGTTCTGTAAGAAGTCCCTCCATGAGTAGACATCTCCATGATGACATTCCACACAACTTCCTTCCACAACAATCTGTCCCTGGCAGTTCTTCTCCATGTTAGTCCAACTTTTTAAAAAAAAAAATTAGAAAATCTTCCCATCTGTGAGGTGATCTTCCCTTGGGTCTTTTGCAATTTCTTAGATACCAGTTCATTATCTTGGCACTCCATCTATTGTCACTTGTGCATGCAACATGGCCAGCCCACTTTAATTTGTTTGTCCAGTATTCTGTTCATACCTGTCAAGTTGCGGTGGTGAAAAAATGGGAAGCACCGCTGCCTCTGATGGGCACGCATGCACGAAAGGGTTACTGCAGTGGTGCGCATGCGCAAAGGGGTTACTGAACATGTGCAGTAACCCCTTTGCACATGTGCACCACTGCCTCTGATGGGCGTGAATGCGCAGTAACCCCTTTTCAGGGGCCATTCAAATATGGGATGGCTGCGGGAAGGACTGGGAATGAGGTGTGAAATACGGGATTTCCTGGCCAATACGGGATACTGTACTTAACAGGTATGATTCAGTTACTATTTCTTTTAGCAGTGTTCTTCACCTGATATCTTCAGGGAACACTGGATAGAAATAAATAATTCCTGAGTAGGAAATTACCTTTCATAGAAATAAAACTAGGATTGCAGTCCCAAAGGTCTAAAAATGTGATGTGTAAACTGACCTAAACCACAAATGCATGTTTTGAAAATGTTGAAACCATTTCCTTTTAGATAATTCAGAACCTGATCCCCCAACAGCAATGCACGGCTACAAGAACAAGACAAAAAATTACAGAAGCAAGAAAAGCACTTCTCCAAATTTCAAGGGTGTGGGATGGAGCATACTATGTGCTGTGGGATTATGGACATTTACTCAGCTGCCTAGTGGTTGTCAAATATAACAGAGTTACAGCTGACATAGAGGAAAAAAGGACTTTTTCATCATGAACCACACCAACATTGAGGGGAGACACCCTAAAAAAGGCATGTCATGTAAGTAAGATTTTGTGTTTATTTTGAGGCTGGAAAAATAACTCTATGATTAAATTGTGTTTCCCCATACTAAATTATTCAGTAGGTGGATAAAGGGAGGGGGTAAATATTCCTATTTTTACATTAGATGAAAAGTGCCTTCCTATGGAAAAAAGTTAATTGTTATGACTTTCTAACCAGAGAGGGCAAATGTTATGATCTGGACTACAGTTCCCAGAATACTTCAGCCAGAGGATCCTGTGCACTGCCACCCTCCAATGGTCAATTCTCACACCACTGCTTTTAACAGCATGTAGGGAAGTTCCTTTTTGGAACTTTCCTAACACCCAACATCAATATGATCTGCATGGATTTAGGGTGCTATAGTAAAAAAAAAAGAGCAATATTTCCTCTTAAGTCCCATTGATTCTAATGTAATGTAAGCAACCAAATAGGATCTGTGCAGGCTTGGTGTCTGACTCAATGGCAGGGCAGGGCATGAACCAGCAATGATAAATCTGAGATGCAGTAATAGAGAGTGGAGCAAATGGGACTGAACTTGGCTCCGATTAGAGCTGCCTGAAGATCTTGCCCATGCGCAGAATCCCCTGCTGTCTGTAGATTCAACGGGCTCTTTCTCTCTTTCCTGAAACCAAGCTCTGTACTGATATTTAGTTGGTCCAAGAACTGCACCCTGCATTCAGTGAAGCACAAAGCCATGTTTGTGTGTCTTTCTATAAAGTTCATGTGCAGGGGGGGGAAAGGCAAGAAACTGACATAAAAGAGTGCTTCTTTTTCTGGCTCCTTATTTGTTTTCTTGCACATGGTTATTAGTCTTTTGGGTCTTTCATTCTTTCAGAAGAGGGGAAGAAACTAAAACAAAGTAAGAGAGTGCAAACTATGATGATTTCAGTCAAGGAGCTGTGTGAGTAAATCTGCCCTATGTGCCCTGAGATGGGCAAATACAACAGATTTCTGATTTATTTCTGCTTAAACATGTCTGGGTTAGAGATATGAAGGCCTGGGAAAAAACCGATTTTTTCCTGGAAAATTGAAAAAATTGAAAAAATAAAAATATATTATGGAATGTTTAACATGATGAATAAAATATTTTAAGATAAGGTCGGGTTCAAATATTTTATAAATCATTTCTTTAAAAAAATGTATGGTATCAGATTATCTTCAATTTTTCCAAAAAATTCGGTTTCCCTCCGGAAAAAAACTGTGTTTTTTTCCCCAAGCTTCAAAATTTCCAGAAATTGTACATCTCTAGTCTGAGCTGGGGTACACAGAAAGTACCTCCTCAAAGATTGTGGTATTTTTGAATCACAATTCGGTGTACCCTGGTAACGGAAATCTTGTGTTGCTGGCTAATCTTTCTCACTGCAAAAATGAATTCACCAAATGTGGCTTCATTTTGGTAGTTTCACCTCTGGCTTAGACATGGAAAAAGAAGAATGTCTCAGTTTGCACTGTGCAGCTGCTACCTTATGTACATAAAATGCAGCAGAATCCAGTCAAAACACTTCAACTATGTAATGGAAACCCTTTTTTAGTTTTAACAATGAGGCCTACCTAGAATAGGGGACTGATCTCTGAATGCTGAGCAGGGATTGAATAAATTGCACTTCTGGATGACAGCTCCCAAAATCCAATATCCAGTATGACCATTGAGTGTGCTGGATGAGGGGTACTGGGAGCTGAAGCCCATACAAGGCTGCATTAGTGCAAGTTTAAGAAAACTCCAAAACAAAAGCTGGGCCCAAATCAAAGTCAAACCTTGATAACCTGATAATGAAAAAGATATGGAAGCCATAGATTACCATCCCCTTATTTCTCACCATGACCACCCTCAGTGGATTCTCCTTGGTGCTCAGTCCAGAGGGCCACCCCAAGAATGCACCATGAATGCTTTGGTCCTCTGTGTGTGACTCCACATGCACCCCTCTGTGAGAATTAGCCACACACGTTTAAAAAGTGGCAGAATATGTAGTGATGGAGCTTGTAGCATTTCCAGACTTTTCCTTAAAGGGTTCCTGCACTTCCAGCAGTCACCAAGTAGGCAGAGGTCCAACAGATGGATCTTCAGACATAACAAATGTTAATAAGTCTCTACTGAATTTCTAGCAGCCGTGCTGCATTTAGAGGCATGAAAAGGTTAGAAGGGAAAGGGGCAGGCTGTGAAGGTGGGGTTCTAGTAGCATCCATATTACACATACATTTGTGACAAACATGTTTTGTAAAGCCACAAAGTCGTCCCCCCCCCCCATTTTCTGGCCCACCAATAGTCTGAGGGGGTGTGGTCTGGCCCATGGATTTAAAAAGTTGAGAACCCCTTCTTTGGAGCAATTAGATGTGGTGACGTCTAATTGGGCACGCAATTGCTAAGCCGGTCCTTCCGTTAGGTAGAGTGAGGTGTGTGCCCTTAGTCACCAAATGTTGGGTATCATGAAAGTAAAAACTAATTGTTGATTGTTTACATTGCTTCTTTTCATTGAAATGGCTAGGTAGACGGATTATTTGGACTTTCTGCCGCAAGTAATAAGTAGCTTGTCATGAGAGTACAATTTTCTGTTTTGTTCTGCTTCAGGCAGCAAAATGTGTTGCTGCCTCTCTCTCTCTCTCTCTCACACACACACACACACACACACACACTCACACACACACACACACAACATTGTAGGTTTGACTTAAAAAACAAGGGTCTGGATATGATTAATATACATATAAGGGGATCTTGAGTCAGGCAATGAGAATAGGAAATCTAATCTTCCATTTTTTCTATATATAGTAAACGCTTCAAAGATAAGCATGTAATGGCTTATATAAATATATTTGAAATGTGTTTGGTAGGCACATATTTTCAATATGCTGTCATGATAAGAACCACATGTTGAGCCTTAAAAATGATGTGAAAATATGTCAAGCACTTGCCCGTAAGTAAAAGTTATAGGCAGTGTATGTATGTGTAAATATTTAGCTGAAAGAATGGCCACATGAGAACGACTTCAGAATGATTCTGGAGACAGGAAGCCACAAATTATAGCTCTGAAATTTACCATGCTTGTATGTCTACATAAATAAAGCCAAGTGGAAAGTCTGATGGGGAGAAAAATCCAGAGGGCAGTTCACTGAGAAAAAGAAGTAAAAACAATTTCCTTAGTCCAGATCAGAAGGATTTAAGCCTATTAAAAAACTGGAAACACAATCTGGGAATGAACAACCATCACAGCTTTAGTTGAAAGAAATGAGTTAGGGCTTGTTCTCAAGGTAATACAGTAATTTGTTCACATGTATGAGTGGTCTCAATGATCTGTGGAAACACAGACAAACTGTTGATTGTATATATGTGGATATCTAAAACAGTAATACCCAGGATGGTTCTCCTGGCACAGTCACAAGAATAGGGATTGTGCTTGGCAATATCACCTAGATCAGTGATGGGAAACCTTTTAGAAACTGAGTGCCCAAACTGCAACCCAAAACCCACTTATTTATCGCAAAGTGCCAACACAGCAATTTAATCTGAATACTGAGGTTTTAGTTTAGAAAAAAATCAACTCATTCATTAACATCTTTTGTCTTAAAAGAAAAACACAATAATAGAGCTTTCAATGATACAAAAAACTTTTTGTTGAAAGGTAAAAGTTTGCATTTGCTACAGACTCAACTGGCCACTGGCCGTGCTGCACCCTCGCCGTATGCAAACCATCCATCTTACCACAGAAAGGGGAGGAAGGAAGCACTCCCATTGGGCAGAGGGGTGGGTGATGTGAGAAATGCCCTCAGATGTGCGTGGAGAAGGGGAGGGGAGGAGCCCGGTCCTGTGACCTTCTGGCTTTCTAGTAATCAACTCTGGCGAACTCTATGCTGGGGCGATGGTGTGCATGCCCATAGAGAGGGCTTTGAGTGCCTCCTCTGGCATGCACGCCATAGGTTCACCACCACTGACCTAGATCAATGCTGACCAGTATCAAGAATGGTCCCTGAGCTTGCAGAAATACCTTCTATAAGTTGGTGTGGAACCTTATTATGGCTTGTTTACCAGTTGGACTTGACCCTTGTCAATTTGCATATAAGAGAAAGAGATCCACGGAGGATGCTGTGGCTACGGCCCTACATGCTGTTCTGACCCATTTGGAGAAACAAGGGACTTATGTGAGACTGTTATTTGTAGATTTTAGTTCTGCATTTAATACTATTCTTCCGCATAGACTGGTGCACAAATTATTAGATCTAGGGCTTCCACCATGCTTATGCAGGTGGATACTAGATTTTCTATCAGATCGTTCCCAACGGGTCAGGATGGGCTCTCATGTCTCTGCAGATCTCAGTATAAGTACGGGGACGCTGCAGGGGTGTGTGCTGAGCCCGCTTCTGTACACGCTTTACACATATGATTGTGTTCCCAGTTACCCCATCAATAAGATCATCAAGTTTGCAGATGACACAACGGTGGTTGGTCTGATTACTGCTGGGGAGGGGGAGTTGGCTTACAGGAAGGAGGTTGAGATGCTGACGGAGTGGTGTAGGGAAAACAATTTATTCCTCAATGTAAAAAAGACAAAAGAGATCATTGTGGACTTTAGAAAATGCAAATTAAACATCCAGCCACTTATTATTGAAGGGAATTGTGTGGAACTGGTCTCAGTGTTTCGATTTCTGGGAATGGAGCTGAGGGATGATCTAACATGGGGAGCAAACACCAAAGCTCTGATGAAGAGAGCACAGCAGAGGTTATACTTCTTGAGAATCCTCAGGAAGAACAATCTTTCAAAGGACCTGCTGTTGGCATTCTACCACTGTACCATAGAGAGTGTGTTAACCTATGGTCTGTATGTATGTTTTGGGAGTTGTACAGCTAGGGAAAGAACAATGCTGTCCAGGGTCGTAAAGACTGCGGAGGGGATAATCGGGTGTACTCTTCCCACTCTAGATCAAATCTATGCCACCAGGTGTTATAAGAAAGCTGTAGAGATTGCACAAGATAGTACGCACCCCGGAAATGATCTCTTTCAGCTTCTGCCTTCTAGAAGAAGGTATAGGGTCATAAAGACCAGGACCAGCTGCTTGAGAAATAGTTTCTACCCAAAAGCGGTTCTGGCTTTGAACACAATGCAATGCAGTCTGAGGGAGCTTCTGTATATAGTTTTTAGAGTTTTTACAGTTTTAGAGTTTAGAGCCTTAGAGGTTTTTAAAGAGCTTTTTAGGGGTTAAATGTGTATATGTGGGGTGGGAATATGTTGATAATTTTGTATAGTTGTATTTTGTTTAGGTTTTGTTGAGTTGATAAGTGCCCCCCCCTCATCTCGTTGTTCTGTGCAGGACAATGACAATAAAGATTTATCTATCTATAAGCAGAAGGTGGACAATGCTTCTTCCAGCCTCAGCTGTTCCTCCTCTGCACCCTACATATCTTATGAACCTGTTTTGGAGGTCTGAGAAATTATCTGGGGCAGGTTTATCTGCAGAGGAAAGGGGTGTAGTGGGGGAGGAAAAAGAAGAGACCAAAAAATCCTATGTGTCACATTTTTATTTAGGCCACAGTATTTCGATACACAGATACACTCACTTTGCTCTGGTGTATAAAGGAAGTGGTCTATGAACCAAGGGTATTAACAAGCCATTAATTTTCTTTGCTACATTTCGTTTTGAGCACTGAATTCTGCAGCACTTCCGTGAATGAAGGGGAAGTCTGGAGCACAGCTTTATGGTTTTTTATTTCATCCTTTTTGGATTGCGATTATCAGAGCATTGCACAACTGAAAATTATGGACGTGTATGAAATATATGTCAAATTCAAACATATTAAAAGGTTGAAATGATTAGACCACTTTTGAATAAAAGTGGGCTACTTCAATAGCATTATCTTGACATTTGCTAGATCTTTTGTACATGAGGTGGGGCACAAATTCCATCTGCAGAAATACTGCATTGATTGTATTTTTCCATATTCACAGAAAATTTGTCCTACATCCAAGTAACTCCAATTTACATGATTAGTCTTTCATTTTCCTATTTTGCTTCCAATTTTATTGATGACTCAACTAGAATCTTGTCCAGGGTGAGAGAAACTCTTTGGCATTCACCCACTCGGCAAGGTGTGTTGTTCTTGCCCTCCATAAGTCTCCTAGCCTCTACTTTAATATTTATAGCTTGAGAGGTGTGCAGAAAACTTTCCCTCCATTTTAGCTGTCATCTAGGGCAGTGATGGTGACCCTTTTAGATACCGAGTGCCCAAACAGAGTGGCAGGACAAACTGTGCTGAGGGAAAGGAGGAAGTGCTTCCATTGGGCTGCTGGGCAGAGGGGCGGGGTGAACTCTGTGCTGGGGAGAGGAAGGAAACGATAGCGTGTGTGCCAACAGAAAGGGCTGGGAGTGCCACGTCTGGCATGCATGCCATAGGTTCACCATAACTGATCTAGGGGATTGGTGTCCATGAAGCAGATGGATTTGAGACTGCATGACCTGGTTTCATGTGCTATTTGTTGGTACCTCTCAATGTACTTCCAGATGGGCAATGACAGACAGACTTTTATCAATAGAAGTAGGCTACAGTGGAAGCAGGTTGCATGATTCATTAAGAGCTACTTCTACTTGTTTAGCATATTCTGCTGTGGAGCAACATAAGGACATTGCTGTTGTTCTTGTCGTTCGTAGGTGTGTCTGAACCAGCTAGTTGCCTAAGTATGATATTTCTGACAGCAGCTTTCTCTTTGGTGCTTAGACAAAGTTTCTGTACTTTGGGGTAGAACGATATTCCAAATTCTTGGCTTTCCAGCTAACTTGGACTTTCCTCCCTGCTTCTCTATTCTTTAAGTGGGAGGGACATGCCTGTATTTTAAAGAGTTTTGTTTCAGCTGGTTGTTTTCATAATATAAGCATAGCTGTCAAGTATCCCTTATTGGCCAGGAAAACCCCTTATTTTACCCTCTTTCCCGCCGTCATCCCTTATTAATTAGACTGCAATGCCCTATTGCCACCATTGGAAGGAAGCACAGGATAAGCATAGCTGTCAAGTATCCCGTATTTGCCGGGAAATTTCCCTTATTTCCAAATCCAAAACTTGACAGGTATGAATATAAGGCAAACTCTTAGGCAGAGGTTAGCTGGTGTTTAACAAACTCAGAGCTTTTCACTTGGACAGTAAAGCCAAGCTCATCAGCACAGATGAAACTCCTGGCATCTGGGAATGGCAGCTGATAATTTGTGAAAATGTTAAAAAGTAATAGTACAAAATTGCTCCCTGGGGGGACTGTTTTTCTGATTTCTCCAGCAACTCTGTCTCCCTTGAAAGTCACCAAAGAATTTTTGGTTTTGAAGTAGAATGGTGGCTATTTCTGTTAGTCCACGGTATTTAATAAGGAGGTAGAGCTTTTTGAGCAGCAGTTTGTGGTAGACAGAGTCATATGCTGTTGTAAGTTTGACAAATGCTGCTCCAGTTATTTTATGTTTCTAAACCATCTTTGATATACCAGGTTAGATTTAAGATTTGAAATGTACAGCTCTTGTTAGACTAAAGCCGACCTCTTCTGGAATTGGGTTCAATTTTAGGATCTAGACCCATGGTTCCTAATGTGGGGCACATGCTCCACAAGATGGGCAATTTGATTTTTAAGGGCAATTTGAGAATGAGTTGACAGTGAATGGCCTTTTATGCTTCATCCACATGAATAGTTCATTTTTTGTATAATAAGAATTATATGTCATGGGAGGGGGATATCAGGATTTTAGAGAGGCTTAGGTGGGGCATGGTAAAAAAAAAAGGTTGGGAACCACTGATCTAGATGGTTTAATATTGTTTGAGCACAGTATTGCACGTTTGGCAATTATGGTATGTGGAGCACCCCCACTGTGAGCTATGAGCTTACTTATTGCACATGTCTTGGCAGTAGAGGTGCTGTGTGTGTGTGTGTGTGTGTGTAAACTCATGCTTCAGAAAGTGATCTGGTCTTGCACTTGTCTGCCTGTTTAATATTCTCTCCCCACAGCTGTGTCTTGGCTTACCACTAGGACAGGGTTTCTCCTTCCGATTGTGAGCCTACTTTTCTGAAAATCCCTGGGGACCATTTCCTCAATGAGATAGTCCAGCAACAATTTTGTTCCTCTTTTGCATCATAGACTGCCTCTGTGATGTCACGTCAGCCTGCATCTATGGTCCTATAACCCCTTGGGATTCATTCTGGGAGAAAGTCGGGATGTAAACCAACCAGCCAGCCAGCCAGCCAAACAAACAAACAACCAAAATCCTAGCTTTTTAAATTTTGTTTTGTGTTACATTCTATTTATTTTGCCTATCCTATCTTTCCTCAAAATTTCAAGCTGGCTAATAAATAAAATCCTTTCAAAGGACAAAACTAAAGAACTGAAAAAACTGAAAAACAACTCTTATGAAACCTTCTCCATAAAAGACAGTAGCAAAGCTACCCAAAAGCAAAACCACATGGAAACATGTAATAGCCCACAACATCCTCCATAAAACTGTGACAAAAATAGATGTTTATGCAATCTTTGGGAAACTGTTACAATGGGACTGGCAAGCACCTCATTAAAAGGCCTTGCTAAACTGAAGCATCTTTGTGACTGGAAGTAAGCTAAACTAAACATTCCAAAGGAGAGTCTTCTAAAACCTAGGCACTTAATCGCAGTGAAGTGGACTGTCAGAGTGACCGGAGGGCCTCCAGTGATAAAGGCTGAATCTCTAATGACATTGGCTGAGATTCTAAACATTGCTATGGATTTCGAGGTCTCCAGCTGGGGTAACAGATCTTACGGAGAGTAATGATGGAGAAATAAAAGTGTTTGCATATGTGTATGTGTGTGTGGTAGTTGGATTTTTAAAAGTGTGTTTTATGCATGGTAGTTTAAATGGTGGTTTTCTCTTCTACCCCTCGCTTCTAGCTAACCCCAAGGCTCACTTACTCTACAAGAATATGTTTTTATAACTGTTGTGTTGGCTTCCTTCTCAACCCTACCTTGTGTCTGTGACATCACATGATGCCAGAGAAGTATTACCATGGAAACACTTACTTCACAAGGATATACTGATGTGAGATCATAAGGTGACATCATAAAGGCTTGTTCTTTGGTCTCAGTTTTTGACCCTGAAGTTTCAGGGAAAGAGAGGCTCCTGATCTGGGAACTTGACATAATTAGCAATTAGATTTATATACAGCCCTATAGCCATTAGTTGTCTCTGGGTGGTTCCCAAGTTAATAAGCATTTCACCCCCAACATGCTGGGTACCCATTTTACCAACCTCAGAAGGATGGAAGGCTGAGTCAGCTTTGAGTCCCATCATGATTGAACTCACAACTTTTTGGCTGCAGTACAGCGGCCTAACCACTGTGCCACCAAGGATCATGAGCTCATGGACCGTAATAAGCTAGAGAGGCAGACAAGATCATATGGGCATTCCTATGCGGAATAATATTGATAAAGTGAAGAAATTGAAATTCTTTTGAACACATAGTAGAACTTAAAGCTTTAGTTATTATGTCCTCATTGCTATTAAAATGCAGAGTATTTGTTTTTGTGTGCTGCATGCTGAAACATTAATTCAGAGCTATTTGTGTATCTCCATGGTGAACTTGGGATGGAACAAAGAGCCCAGCATGCTAACAGGGTGTTGAAACAATAACTCTTATCAATTTTTCATAGGTTAACCCCAACATTTATGGCAGGGGTGCCTAAACTTTTCGGGCTGCAGGCTGGTCATGTGGCTCAGTGGGCTGTTCATGTGGTTTAGCGGGCCAGTCATGTGGTTCCTCCCACTGGAAGTGGAAGTAAAATACGCCATTTTCTCTGCTTAAACCAGGGGTGCCCAAACTATAGCCCACGGGCTGGATCCAACCCCTGATGCCAATTCATCTGGCCCATGCTGCCCTCATTTTACTTCTGCTTTCAGGAGTGACAAGGGTGGTACAGGCTGGATGAATTGGAGTCAGGGGCCAGATCCGGCCCACGGGCCATAGTTTGGGCACTCTCTGATTTATGGGGTTAGGATGCAACACAATTAAAACTTGGGAAAAGTAAAGATAAATTTATATTAATACTTTATAAAGGGAGAGGCTGAGTTGGTGAATGGAGGAGACTATGTACTGTGAAGCCCAAGATCTCTTCTGCACCCTCCAAATTGGGTGGAGGTCAGATTTGGTCACTGGATGCAGTATTTCCTTGTAGCTGCATTTGCATTTTGCTGAGTTGAAGTGCCTAGATGGGGACTTGCATGGCATATTGGAGTTCAATTCTCAAATGTTCTTTTTTACTTTCTCCTACATTTTATTACTTACATTGACAGGGTTGAATGTGTGTATGCATGTGTGTGTTTGGATTAATGGCTTCATTCTTTCATGGGTTTTTGAGAAATAAAGGCACAACTTCGCTTTAAGATGTTAGAATCTCTCTTCACTCCATTCAGTTTCTCTTCTATTGTTGGTGCAGCATCACCACTGCTAGCGCTCATAATACCTCTCCTGTTCCTCTTTTTTATGTGCTTTCTGGGATAGAGCTGGGTAAACAACTATTCCAGAAATATTCCGATGGTACTGTGTAACCCCTCTCAGGTTGAATGTATTTCCTCATTCATATGAATGATTTCCTCCCCTAGAGATTCAGTAACACACAAGTACCAACATAAGCACAGACTGGGTAGAATTATTTCCAAAAGATCACAAAGTGAAATGGGACTCCTAACCTGTGTGCCCTACATAAGGCATAATACCCAGTGTGTTGTAGTTCAGGGGACCCCAACCACCAGGCCATGGACTTGTGCTGGACTGTGGGCTGTCTCACAGTGGTGGCAGTGGTGGGAGCCCCTGTGGCAGCCTCTGCTCTTGGTGTGCTCTGCTGGGTCTGCCTGGCGCATACCTGTTAAGTTTCGGGAAATTTCTGGCAACTCCCCATATTTTACACTCTTTCCCGCCGTCATCCTGTATTTGTTAGACTGCATTTTGACTGGAGTTAGACTGGAGGCCAGCACAGGATAAGCATAGCTGTCCAGTTTCCCATTTTGGCTGAGAAATTTCCCTTATTTGACAGAAATTTCCCGAAACTTGACAGGTATGGCCTGGCGGGCAGAGCAGGGGCACGGGTTTCAGACACAGTGGATGGCCAGGTGGTTGGGCCCCTCCTCCTCATTGGTTAACTGCAGCGGGGCTCCACCCTCTGCCTGTGTGCAGTGTGATGCCTCACGCCCAAGTTGGGTGGTATGGTTGGCAGGTGGCTGGGCCACTTCTTGTTTTTGTGTTGCAGCGGGGATCGTCCCCCCCCACCTGTGTATGGTGTGCACTTTGTCATATTTTGATGTGCTCTTGCGCCATCTGCCCCCCCCCCCTCTGCTGGTCCAAGGAAAGGTTGTTTGGCATGAAATTGGTCCATGGTGCAGGAAAGGTTGAGGACCCCTGTTATAGTGGATCGACTGATGGACCAAGGCTCAGGAGGTCTGGGTTTGAATCCTCACTCATCCATAGAAACTCAGTGGGAGATTGGAACTGGTAAACCCGTGCCTTAAATGTTTCACTTATCTTGAACCCTTTTAGGACCACTGTAAGTCATTTCTGACTTGACAGCACATCACAGCAACAATTTGGCATAGACTGGGGCAACATACATTTCTAATCCAAAAGCTTTCAGAGGGTTGGCTTCCCAGATTTTTTTATTTTAAAATTTAGCATAAATCACTTGAAATATATGAAAATTTATAATTTTCCTTTAAGGATGCTTTAAAGAAACAGGTATGTGATAATTCTCAGTCCTTTAAAAGAGAAACCCATAGGGAAAGGATTAAAATTGTTTAGATATTAGTTTGAAACACACTAGACAGGATCCTTAGCCCTTCTAAGTTACATTGAGTGCTGCCATTATATCAGCAGGACTTGAAGGGTTTCACCATAGCTGAATTGTGGTCACTGCCTTCTCAATGTGAAATGTCTTTTGTGTTGCTGACTGATGTGGAGATGTTAAGCAACCATCCTGGCAAGTCTTGTTTCAGAGGCTTAATGTTCAAGTGTGTGTGTGTGTGTGTGTGTGTGTGTGTGTGTGTGTGTGTGTGTGTGTGTGTGTGTGTGTGTGTGTGTGTTCTATGTATTTTGTGCTGTTTCCATTCCACAGGTACATCTATTGTCCATTCTTCTAATCAACTATAAACAGCAAGGAGTCCTTATGAAATACAAAAAACAAAGAAATAAACACTGCCATCATGTGGAAACCATGGGAAAAACAAATGCTAAATATAATAACTATGTGGTTGTTGCTACTATAGTTACAGCTTATAAATAAGCATTTGCCTCAAGACAACTATTGAAAGCTAGTCTTTCATAATCCCTTCTCACACTTTTCTCAGGGGTGTAAATTATAGATGCAATGTGAAATGGGATGGATGTGAAAGAAAGAAAACAAAAGAAAACATACAATCACTTAAATATCCATGGCTTATTAACTTTGTGGAAGATCTTTTAGACTAATATTTACAGATTAAAGGACTAAATTGTTCTCATAGAATCACTTAGTTGGAAGGGACCTTTTTAGGTCATTGACTCTAACCCCTGCTCAATGCAGTAATCCAAATCAAAACAGATATGACAAATAGTTGACCAGTTCTCTCTTGAATACTTCAAGTGGTGGAGCGCTCACCACAACTCAAGACAGTTAGTTCCACTGTCGTATTGCTCTAACCATTAAGAAGTTTTCCTTCATAGTCAGCCTATATCTGGCTTCCTGCAGTTTCAGCCTATTATTACACGTCTCACACTCTAGGGATGATTCAGAACAGAACCTTCCTTTATGATTATCTTTCAGGTATTTGAAGAGTGCTATCATATCCCCCTCCTCAGTCTCCTTTTCTCAAGGCTAAACATGTCCAGTTCCTATGCATGCAATATAGCAGTAGAGAGGTCTGAATTTTTTTAAAAAGCACAGGATTTGGATAATCTGTATGCAAAAAGTAATTTATTAAAATAGTAACTACCTAGGAAGTTCCTAACTACATGTTTATATTTTGCTCAGTGTGTTTGCAGAAACTCAGGCTGGTGACACAAACAGTGTCACACTCTAATTAACTATCTTAGAGACCCTAACACACCTTAGCTTTATTTCCAACAGGACATCAGTGACAGGGGACACTCTAAGAGATCGGACAGATTGGTTTCTGGAAGTTAATTAGAGTGTGACACTGTTTGTGTCACCAGCCTGAGTACTTCCTTTGGATCCTGCACCCCTTGTTTTTAGGGGGTGGGTAGTTTTAACTGTTTTTAACATGTGTTTTTTAATTTTTACTGTGAACCGCCCTGAGTTGGCTTTGGCCGAGTGAGCGGTATATAAATGTGACAATTAAATTAAATTAATTAAATTAACTCACTAAAAAGTGCCTTCATTTTGACAGTTTCAAGCCTGGCCTAGACATGGAAGAAGAAGTTATGATCATATTGTACCTTACTTTCTTGTCTTTTTTTGTTTGTTTTAAAAACCTCTTTACAAAAAGGTTTATATTCTATGGTCTCTCTAAAACATTGATTTCTACTCCTATGAAAAACAAAATTTTCAGTTACACTTAGTGCACTCTCTGGGCAGTTCACAAATTAATTAGTGTGTTTGCGCCAAATGTGCTGGGTATTCATTTTGCTGACCAGGGAAGGATAGAAGGCTGAGTCAACCTTGAGTCTCTTCAGGATCATACTACAACATAAGCAGCAGTTTTGGCTGCAGTACAGCAGTTTAACCACTGTGCTACCAGGACTACCAAATTTGTTATGGCCTTTTGTTGGTCCCCTCAAACTTTATCAGGTGGCAAATAAGGTGGCAGGGCCAAACACATCACAGCTTTGGTTACAGCATCCGCCTGGGACTACGAAACCCAGTGCTAAATGAGGCATCAACAGAGGCTGCTATTTTCATTATCCCAGATAGTAAAGGTAGGCTTCAGAGGCTCTGGAGGTCATGAAGTTGTCAGCTGCAGCCACCTCACATAGCATATCAGTCTTAGTCACAGCTAGAACTCAATTGCAGAGCACAAATCTTGCACACATAAAGACCCCAGGTTCAATTCTGGCATCTTCAGGCAGTGCTAGGAAAGAATCCTACATGAATCAGGAGCTGAATGAGAAAAACTAACCAAAAATGTCCTCATTGCCCCTCCTACAGGTACTTCTGGGAGGAAGGTTTCCACTTGTGTTTTATTTTTTAAATGATGCAGTGCATATGTACTGCTCTAGTACAGTTTTTAAAAATTCACATTGTGACCCCTCCACAGAACTAAAGAAATATTTATTTTTTCAGTATCCTGAAGGGAATCTCTTCATAAGCAACTTCTTCTTCAGTGTCTAGGCCAGATGTGAAACTGCCAAAATGAAGGCACCTTTTTGGTGAAATTCATTACATAGTTCCTTTCACCTGTCCTAGTGTGAGAAAGATTAGCTGGCAACACAAGGTTGCTATTACCAGGGTATGCCTGATTGTGGTTAAAAAATACCACAATTTTGTTGGAAGCACTCTCTGTGAGCCCACATAAACAACTGAATGGTATTTGCAAGTTGACAATGGGCAAACAGTCTGTATGTCATTTGGATGGGTGGATCTCATCAAATAGCCTACAGTCTACTCAGCCTGCTCCAAACTGGTGTGTAAACAAGCCCTTGTACTGAAGAAAAATCTTCCAGGCTGAGCATGTGCATTAAGACACTCTATGTCATGGCTCCCTCCATGAGCTACTGTTTTGTGTCTGGATGGACACTGCAGATGTTAAAGTGAGCAAGCAGGCAAGCTAGCAGCCAATGGGAATCACACAAACTGAAGGTCTGCCTTTTCCATATAGAAAAACTGTCACCTTCCCTTCCCTCAGTTGATAGTCTGACCACATTTTAAATCAGGAAAACATAATGTGTGTGTGTGTGTGTGTGTCTCTGTCTGTCTGTCTGTCTAAACCATCCCTTCCCCAGTATTGCTGATGTGCTCTCACTACAGAACATATTCTCTTAAGAAGCCCTCAATGCTCTATCCCTCTTAGCTCTCAGAAAGCAAGTAAAAATCTTGTTATTCAGAGTTGCCTTTTGAGAGAACCATCCTAAGGCTCCTTGTTTCATTGCTTCCTGTCATATTATTTTCATCTTACTGTTATTTTATTTCTTATTTTGATCAATGTTTATGTTTATGCTCATGCTTTACCCTGAATAAACTGCCCAGAATAGCTATTGTGCTAGATGGATAGTATAAAATCTCCCCAAATAGTAAGTAATGTAGTAAGTAAGGTGGTAAATGATTGATTGATTGATTGAATGATATTCCTGTAAAGATCAGACAAGTCCTCCCAACAATTCACAGCTGTTTTAAACTTTTAAGAAATAAACAATTTTGGCAGATCTGATAACTGAGTTCCCAGCTTTTTTCAGCTTTTGTCTTATACTGTACTGGAAAAAATGAGTCTCCAGCGAATGCTGAAGATGATTTTAAACTTAAAACTGCCTGGCTGTGGGGGAGGAAATGTTGCCCTGTTTTACACTTGGGGAAGAACTTTTCTATGTTGGTGGGTGGACTTAGCTGCATTTTGCATAAGAAGAATGGGTGATTATCACTGGCTTGTGGGGGCATGGAAAGGTCAGCAGAGTGAGAAAATAGCTCAGTATTAGCTGTCTGAATCATTACAGAGAGCAATGGACCACACTGAGTAATCTGCCAAATTCACCATGCGTGGGTATAAAATGAAAGCAGGACTAGGTAGACTTGATATTCAAGCTGTAGGCTGGCTGCAAGTAAAGTAAAGTAAAGTAAAGTAAAGTAAAGTAAAGTAAAGTAAAGTAAAGTAAAGTAAAGTAAAGTAAAGTAAAGTAAAGTAAAGTAAAGTAAAGTAAAGTAAAGTAAAGTAAAGTAAAGTAAAGTAAAGTAAAGTAAAGTAAAGTAAAGTAAAGTAAAGTAAAGTAAAGTAAAGTAAAGTAAAGTAAAGTAAAGTAAAGTAAAGTAAAGTAAAGTAAAGTAAAGTAAAGTAAAGTAAAGTAAAGTAAAGTAAAGTAAAGTAAAGTAAAGTAAAGTAAAGTAAAGTAAAGTAAAGTAAAGTAAAGTAAAGTAAAGTAAAGTAAAGTAAAGTAAAGTAAAGTAAAGTAAAGTAATAAATATTACAACAGAATAATACTTCTCAGATTGCAGATGCCCTGCTTTCTGGGGGTTATGGGAATTGCAGCTCAACACATCTGGAGCTGAAAAAGACTTTTCTGCACTCACACTGGATTAGCGTTAGCTTGTTTTTCATTTGAGATGGTATGGAGACAACATCTCTTTCTAGAAGCTCTCAGCTATATTTTTAGTCAGGCAAAAGAGGGTATGACCCAACTGAGGTCACAATTCCATCAGGGCCCACTGGGAGCTTTCCAGGGTCCTGATTTATGGTAAGAGCAGGCACACTTGCCTTTATGATCTTTGAAGAAACTTGACCTGACAGAAGGCACTTCTTCAACACTCAACTCCCAACAGAATGGGCTAGGAGTGTGGCTTGGATTTGTGCAAATTAGCATTTAGAAACGTTTACAGAATTCACACCTGAAATCTATGCCAGTGGATAGATTTATATCGGCAGAGGTAGCTAACAGGATTCTAGCCTATATAGTTTTAAAAAGTAATTCAGCAACTTGAGAATGGAAAATAATATATGTACATGATGGAGTAAGTTCCTGTCACTGTCCAGCTCCTGCCAACCTAGCATTACGAAAGCAAGAAATTGCAAGTAGATATATAGCTATCCCTTTGGTGGGAAGGGAAACGTCTGTATA
This sequence comes from Bradypodion pumilum, assembly GCA_035047305.1. Taxonomy (NCBI): domain Eukaryota; kingdom Metazoa; phylum Chordata; class Lepidosauria; order Squamata; family Chamaeleonidae; genus Bradypodion; species Bradypodion pumilum. Next base: position 101,161,586 of record JAWDJD010000001.1, read on the forward strand.
CACAGACAGAGCTGGCTCTTTGGCTGTAAACAGAGATGAGCACCAAACCCTATAGTTGGATATGACTGGCTTGTGAGCAAGGGCATCCCTACCCTTACCCCCCCCCCCCCACTACCCATAAGGTAAGTGTGAACCATTGCTCTCTGGGTTATGCTATTACATTTCTTCCCATTTGTTGTGAGTAAATGCCTAATGACATAAATTTGCAATAAAGCCATCCTCTGTGATGTTAGATTTAATCACATGAGATTTCATCTTTCTTTAATATGATTATTTTGGTCTTGTGAGGATCATTTTTTTTAAAAAAAGATACTCACTTTGAAATTTAGTTAATGGATAGCCTTTATGGGATTTGAATGGCCATGTCCACCCCATTACTGTAAATGGCTACTTTTCCTAATCTAACAAAGTTGGAGAAGGGAAGCTTATTGCAAGTACTCAGGTAATACTCAAGGCTTTTATTTCTACAGTGTTTATATCAATTCTAAAAGTTGCCAGAAATTCACCCACAAACTTAAATGGGAAATGAAGGGTACAAATCATAACATTATCACGACACAACAACCCTCAGAGTTAAAGCAAAATACCATTTCCATAATAAGATACCCACCCATTGTGAACTTCTGTGTTAGCAGATGCTTTGCTAGTGATATGGGTGAGAGCAGAGTTCTTAATTTTGGGAACTGGGCCGTGGATCAGCTTGCAGCTGCTATGGTGGTGCTGGTGCTGGAGACAGCCAAGCCCAAGTGTACCTAACCCAGTGGTGGTGAACCTATGGCACACATGCCAGAAGTGGCACTCAGAGCCCTCTTTGTGGGCACCCATGCAGTCACCCCAGCACAGAGTTCACCCTGCCCCTCTGCCTAGCAGACCAATGGGAGCACTTCCTCCCTCCCCCTGGCACAGAGTTCACCCCACCCAGCAGCCCCATGGGAGTGCTTCCTTCCTTCCTTATTGCTGTGTTGGCACTTTGCAATAAAGAAATGGGTTTTGGGTTGCAGTTTGGGCACTCGGTCTCCAAAAACTCTGTACTGACACCCATCATAATTCAGGCATTCACTCCTATACAGTATCACAGGAAAAGACAATTGTAATAATGTTGGTTTCCATCCAAAAGACGTATGGAAGGATACTTCTCTAATCATCTCATCATTTAGAATTCTCATTGTCCAACGATTTGTCTGCCTAGGGATGGGTATGAGGTAGCCTTCCGGAGGCTGTTGAACTATTATCCCTCATTACCAGTTATGCTGGCAATGGAATCAGCCATCCTTGGGGATTCATGTGACCCAGTTCTGTCAGTGTTTGAATGGAATAAAAATTAACCTTGCCAGGTTGAACCATGTGAACAGTCATGCTACATTCTATAGTACAGGTGTGGAAGAAACCATACAGAAAGTGTCTCCAGCTTCCTGATAAAGTGGTACTGAAGGTACAGTAAAACTCTGATTTATGGAAAATGCCCGTTCCATAGCTTTTTACATAAATTATTTTTTATGTTAAATAACGGCATTCCCATAGGGATGCATTAAAAGAAAGAAACATTGGATGTAAATTGAGTGATGTCCCTACCTTTTGCATGCTGTTGCTGCTTCCTCTTGAGCAGTTTATTTGCCCATCGGGGTAGTGGGAACTGCTGCCCCCGCCGCTGCCGCCGCCCCCGCCGCATATCTGCTTGGTTCTGCTGTTTGTCTGAGGCTTCTCCAGGGTGTTTTGGCTGGAAATGTGCTTCAGACAAAAACCGCTCCTTCACGCTCTTTGTCCAAGGCTTCTCTGGGGCACGGTTTGGCTTGGAACGTACTTCCCAGCCAAACTGCACCCTGGAGAAGCCTTGGACAAAGCACAGGATGGAGCAGTTTTCATCTGAAGCACGTTCCCAGCCAAAACGCCTCAGATGGACAGTGGAACCAAGTGGATATGGGAGGGCACTCTCCCAGTCCCCTGTAGAAACTCCAGAAAACATGGCAAAACTGCCACAATTGTCAGTGCTGACTCTGCCACCTCCACCACTGCCACTGTAAGTGATGTCTCGTGACTTCTGGTGGTGGCGGCAGATGACATGGGGTGGAATTTTAGAGTTTAAAATGGTGGCGGCACCATTTTAAATTCTAAAGATGTAAGTAATCCCCTTATGTTAATCAATTGTTTTGAGTAAATCGGGATACATTTTCTGCAAAAAAAAAAAAAAAACCTTTCGTAAGGTCATTTTTATGCAAATCGATGCATATGTAAATCGGGGTTTTACTGCATTATAATAGCTCTATGCCATGTAGTTAAATGCAGTCCTATTTCCTGATTACCATTTGTATGTCAATAGTTATGCTCATTAATGCTGTAAAAAAGATGAGCTGAATTGACAATGAAACCCCAGTTTTTAATCTATTTCTTGGTTATGTTGTCTCTATGAAATCCAGACCTGAAAAATCCACTTCAGCTAGAGAAATTGTGAGGTTAGTTATTGGTCAGTATGGATTTGGGTGGTTGTTATGCCAACCAGCTTACCCTCTTGACTCTGCCTACTCATCGTTTTTTCCACCAGCTTCCTCTTGGGCAATCTTTCATTGCAGCTCAATTGAGTAAGATGAGTTTCCTGTCATCTTTGAGAAGGTAGAGAAGGTGGTAGCACTGGATGGTTGTCTTGAATTCCTAGCTCTTAGGTATGTGCAATTCACTCCTTTTAAAAGCTAAAAATGTCATCCTGCTGTTCACCTCCTAGCTTTTGAGAGTTACAATGGGGTTTATTCATATTAGGTGCTTAACTTTCCAGATAAGTGTTTATTTGTTAAACATTAGTACTACTTCCCCTTTTCCTTTAGTTAAGCATTATAGCCCAGACGTTAAATCCTAGAAACTCCCATTTGTTTGAAATAGAAAAATGTACATTTCTGCCTTGTGCATATTTATGTGGAACCAAGTCTTGATATTTTCCATGAGACTTACAAAAACTGTTTTAGACTGCAACGTTAAATGTATAAATCAAGAAAAGTGCAAAACTTTGGCTAAATTGCATCTGCTGTATTCTCCCCTTTGAGCTTGTGCTCTGAGAAACTCCGAACAATTAGGAAAAAGATTTGCAAATAGGCATAGTCTTTTTTTCTAGAGTTTTCTCTACTTTTATATAAGATAATTAGTTTTGGCTGTGAGCTACTTAATTCACGGAGAGATATGAAGGTCTAGAATGTGATTTCATTTTCTTTCAGTGAGAGAGCAATGAGAACATAGAATTTTTGTTATTTCTTCTATTTACAAAATCTACCAACAACAGCAAAAGACACAGTAAATGTCAACCAGAATTCCTTTATGTTTTCCCAGGTCCTCCTGGTTGGTCAGTTCTAAATACTTGCCATCTAGAAGGACTGGTCTCTATCTCTTTTCTCATTTACTTTCCAATGGCACATGTCCCCCATCTCTGTTTACTTACTCTAGCAGGAGGCACAGGCGACTCATGACCTTAGTTTTCAGATGAGGCACCCTGTCTGGCTAAGTTATATTGTCTGGTTAGGTTTTCCTGCTATGGTAATAGAGTAGACCCTATTGCCAGCAACTCAACGCCGAGTGTCAGGTGGTGGTTAACTAACCTGTTAACCCTGAGGACTAACAGCCTTGGATGCCGAAGTCCACAGGGAAAGGGTGATGGTTCCCCAAGTGGATTAAATCCCACTTGAATCCATTTTGATGGAGGGCAGCAGCTTCATCAATACTGGCCTGGGGCTGAGGAGGACTTTGTGTGCCAAAAGGGCTCAGGACCAGAAAGTGACTTGCGGAACTGGATCAGTGGTATGGTATCATGCTACAATGCGGAAGGTAGATGAAAGACCACTGCATTATATTCTCAGGACAGCCTTCATGGCTGATCGCCATGAGGATTGCCAATATTCGGATTCAGATATGGCAGAACAACAACAACAAGAAGAAGACCCCCTTACTTGGACCATGGTTGGAGATGTTTCATCTTCTTCAAGATAGATCTCTGAGAGATCTGAAAACTTTGCCAGTAGATATCACAGAATTTAGAAAAGTCTCTGTTTTGGCTTTCTGCTCCCAGAACCTTGTAGTAAGCATCATGGGTCAATGGATGGAAGACTCTGGGAGTTGTGGTCCAAAAAAGTAATTTCCCCAGGTTTAAGCTTCTATTAAGGGACTGCAGTGGCTCAAGAAGCTAAGACGCTGACTGGGAAGCGGAAGGTCAGCAGTTCAATTCCCGAGTACTGCAGGACGGAATGAGCTCCCGTCTTTGTCCCAGCTCCTGCCAACCTAGTAGTTCAAAAGCAAGAAATTGCAAGTAGATAAATAGGGACCACTTCGGTGGGAAGGTAACAGCATTCCGTGTCTAGTCATGCCTGCCACATGATCACAGAAATGTCTGCAGAAGCAGACAGTGCTGGCTCTTTGGCTTAGAAACAGAGATGAGCACTGCACCTTAGAGTCGGATACGACTGGCTTTCGAGCAAGGGAAACCTTTACCTTAACCTTTAAGCTTCTATTGATAAACCATCTACCAAGCATCCTGGACTTTTAACTACAAATTTGTGTAATTGTAGAACTGTAAGCCAGGAGCTGCACAAATTATTGTCACCTCTACAGATTCGTTTTCTGGGTGAAAAGCATGTCCATACATTGGAGAATATGCACAGACCAAACATAGAGAAAAATTGGACACAGCAATAACAACTAGAAAACTGGCTTACTTGAAAACATTTAAGGAATAAAAAAAGAAGAAGAAAAAATAAGGGTACCAGGATAGTGATACCTTAAGTTTTGGAAGAGGAACAGCTATCTGCATCGTCCCAAGAGTGTCTGCCCGTCCAACCAGAGCAGACCGGAGGGGCTCTCTAATAGTGCCATCAGCTAGGGGTGCACATCTATCCATCACCCGAAGGAGGGCCTTCTCCGTGTCCGCATCAACTCTCTGGAACCTCCTGCCAACAGATCTAAGACTTCAAAGAGAATTGCTGCCCTTCAGGAAAGGATTGAAGACCTGGCTGGCAGGGCAGGTGTGGGGCCCGAATGGGAACACGGTCCCCGCCTGCTGGCTTATGTAAACAATTAAGAACTCTCTCTTCTTCTTTTTATAGTGGGTGGGATGGGTGGGTGGGATATGGGTCTTTTAAAGTGGGTGGGATATGGGTCTTTTAAAGTGTTTTTATGTGTTTTTAGAACTTGTTGTAATGCCGCCCTGAGTCGGGTTCTGCCTGAGTGGGCGGCATATATAAATATGACTATTAAATTAAATTAAATTAAATTAAATCTGCTTATTTTGGATGAAAGAATGTATTACGTTAAAAATAATTAAAGATTACTGGATTTAGGAGGCCATGATCTGAGATTTGGTTGGCATGGATATCTTTGGTATGATAAGGTTAAAGTAAAAATTAAATTTAACAACCACTTTGTTCGGCAAGCCATATTAAGAATCCGGCATAGCTTTAAGTCAAGATTGTCTTTAAAAATACCACGTGGATATCATCACGTGAAACACTGCTTAGAAGGAAGATGTTGATTAAAGGCAATTGGCTCTCATATAATGATATTTTGAAATTACAGCAAGGGAATGTATAATGAAACCAAGTGTGGATTCATTGAAAGAAGTTTTTGACTGTTCATGGTTTGCATATTTACAACTATGAAAGAGTTATAAAATGAATTTAAAAAGTATTTGGTTTCAAAGAGGGGAAAAATAGATTTGAGAAGAAACTAGGCTCAAATGAGGACCACTTGATTTCTAAAATGTACAAACTCCTCCTGGAATTTGATATGGAAGAGAAACAGATAAAAAATAGCATGATTAAATGGGCAAAGAGCTTTAGTTATAATATCCAGTTAGAACAGTGGGGATCTAAGTGGAAATTTGGCTTGAAGTTAATAATAATAATAATAATAATAATAATAATAATAATAATAATAATAATAATAATAATAATAATAATAATAATAATAATAATAATAATAATAATAATAATAATAATAATAATAATAATAATAATAATAATAATAATAATAATAATAATAATAATAATAATAATAATAATAATAATAATAATATGTCAGAAACTATTCTGGGTTGAAATGATTTTTGCTGGAGAAACTCCACTCAAGGGATGCCTGAATGAGGCTCCTTTCTTGTCCCCAAGAGCTGGGACAGAGACGAGCACTCTCAATCCATTATGCAGTACCTGTACCTTGAACTGCCGACTTGTCAGCCTTTCAGTTAACAAGGCGAGCTTGTTAGCTGTCAGATGAAGTTCATTAGAAGTTATGATCTTAAAGAAAATTTCTACAAAATAATGTATAGATGATACCTGATGCCAAATAAGTTGTCTAAAATGTATAAGGGAGTCATTGATAGATGTTGGAAATGTTAAGAGATGGAAGGTTCATTCTACCATATGTGGTTTAAAGTGGCTAAAATATATGGGGCAGGGGGAATACATCTGACAATGTCATAAGAACATAAGAACAGCCTTGCTGGAACAGGCCACAGCCCATCCAGTCCAGCATTCTGTCTCACACAGTGGCCACCATTTCCTTCAGGGTATTCCCAAGGAGATGCCTTCACCTGCTTAGGATTCCCTGGAAATGGCATTGAGAGATATCCTGCCTATCTCTCCAACCCGGAGGTTGTCCTTAAGTATCCATAATTATAGCCATTGATACTCTTGTCCTCCATGAACTTGTCTAATCCTTTCTTAAAGCTGTCAAGACTGACAGCTGTCACCACTTCTTCTGGCAGGGAGTTCCATAGACCAGTAATCCTCTGGGTGAAAAAGTACTTTCTCTTATTTGTTTGAGAACTAGTACCCAAAAGTTTCATGGAGTGTCCCCTAGTTCTAGTGTTATGCGATAGGGAAAACAGTTTTTCCTTATCTACTTTGTCCACACTGTGCATGATTTTATAAACTTCAGTCAGGTCACCTCTTAGACGTCGTCGTTCAAGAGTGAAGAGGCCCAACCGTTGCAGCCTCAGATGGTAAGGAAGGTGTTCCAGTCCCCTAATCATTCTGGTTGCCCTCCTCTGCACTTTTTCCAGCTCCATAATATCCTTCTGGAGGTATGGCGACCAGAACTGTACACAGTATTCCAGATGGGCCCTCACCATAGATTTATAAAGAGGCAAAATGACACTTGCTGACTTATTTTCTATACCCTTCCTAATGATCCCTAGCATTGAGTTTGCTTTTTTCACTGCTGAGGCACACTGGGTTGACACCTTCATTGAGTTGTCCACCAGGACACCAAGGTTCCTTTCCTGGTTTGTCGCAGAGAGTTCAGACCCCATCAGTTTATAAATGTAATTGGGGTTCTTTGCACCAACATGCATCACTCTGCACTTACTAATGTTGAAACTCATTTGCCACTGTTTTGCCCACTCCCCCAGTGTCAAGAGATCCCTCTGGAGCTCCTCACAATCTCTCACAGTTTTCACTACCCTGTATAATTTAGTGTCGTCAGCAAATTTGGCTACCTTGCTTTTTACTCCTACCTCTAGATCATTTATGAAGAGGTTGAAAAGCAGGGGTCCCAGTACTGAACCTTGGGGGACCCCACTCTTTACTTCCCTCCAGAACTGTCACCAGAACTGTATCTCCTGAGCCTAGTGGATAGTCAGATAGAGAGGAATAAGACTGTTGTGGTCAGATATATAACAGTGGCAGCAAGACTCTTATATGCCCCAAACTGGAAAGCTATTAAAGCACCAACAGTTGAAGATGAATGATGAAAGTATCAGAAATGGTTGAAATGGCAAGACTAACAGCTCTAATAAGAGATAGATTGTTAAAAAACTTTGACATGAGCTGGAAGCCCATACTGGATTTTCAGGTAGAATATGGAAAGATTTGACTTTGAATTTTAGTGTGTGGGGTAGGATGGAGGCTTAAAAAGTCTGATTTTTCCGAACTTAATTGCATTTTAACTTGACGGAAAGCTACAATGTGTTATATGTATGGAAAACTGTAAAATTCTCCTGTTCTCACCTTACTTTTGATTTTATTCCTACATTTTCCATCCATCTTTTTCTGTATCCTATAATAAGATAAATGTAATGAAATATTGAATCGAGACTGGGAAGAGGAATGATATGCCATTTGGCACGATCACCACATTCGAGTGGCATGTTGACCTCAAGCAACCTTCTGGCTCTGTATGCTATTAATTGAACTCTTCCTCTGCTCTTCTGTAGAGGGGCAAAGGAAGCAGAATGATTATTTTTGTTATTCTAGACCAGGGGTTCCCAAACTATGGCCCATGGGCCACATCACCCACATCACTCCCAGACGTAGAAGTAAAATGCACCTGTGCATGTGCAAAACACTGTTGTAAATGCACATGTGGCCATCACAATCACATTTACGACAGCTGCAAGTGCATTTACAGCAGCATTTTGCACATATGCAGGTGCATTTTACTTCCACTTCTGGTCGAAGGAACCACGTGACCGGCCCATGGCATGATAAGTTTGGGAACCCCTGTTCTTGACCATCACTAATGTACTGAATCACTTAGATTAAATAATGTTTTCTTTGCCTCGTTTGTAGTACCAGTGGACTGCCGTGAGCTGCAGTTTTGATTGGCACTTAAAGCAAATAAAAAATAATAAATAAAAGCAAATAAAAGATAATAATCCAAGTGATTCAGTACAACAGCAATGGTCTAACAGAGTAAAAATCAACAACACCAAACCACAATATTTTCACTTCTTTTATCCCTTTGCAAAGGGAGAAGGGAAAGTTTTCAATTTGCTAATATTGTGAAGATATTTATCTAGCCACTTCATGATAGCAGAAATTGACAGGGAAAGGAGCCTTGGCAGCTATGACAGCTGAACGGCTCAAGTTTGATCTGTTCCCAGTGGTTGCACATGCAAAGAGCAGTTCAATCCATCTTCAGATGAAAATAAATTGTTTGAGAGTCTCCCTAGAAATTATCAGACGTAGCTCTGAACGTTTAGGCAAAATATGCATTGTCTGATTACTGTGCATGAGGGAATACTTTCTTTGTGCTGCTGGTTTTGTGCAATGAACAGGAAGCAGCTGGTAGGCATTTCTGTCAGAAGCAAGACTTCTCTGGTGACTTCCTGTACAATGTTAGCATTTCTGTTTTGGTTCCTGGTAACTCCTGAGTCAGCCCATAGAGCCTGTTGGCATTCACAGCCAGGAATAAAGGCTCTTTTAGATAGTGAGGTACACATAACTAAGTACAGTAGTTAGCCCAAACCAGCACACACTTATTGAATCACCAGGGCTTACATAACAGCCAAACAAGTCCCAGCCATTTGATGGTCTATTGCACTGTTATTTATTACTTATTGAACTTATGCCCCACCCATCTGGGATGGACTCCCACTCTGGGCAGCTTACACTATTAAAAAAAGCAAAACAAACACCATTAAGACAATAAAACAACCCCAAACTCTTGTGACAGAAGGGCAATGGGAGGGCCTCCTATTTTGTCTTCAACAAACTGCTAAAGGCCTCCTCAAACAGAAAGTTTTTCAGTTGTTTGTTAAAGGTCCCTAAAGAGTCAATCAAATGTAGTTGTATTTGTGATTAAGAGTTGCATTTAGTTCAACCAGTTTAAAATATTACAATGACCCCCTCAGTTTCTTTTAAGAGAGCCATACATTAATTTGAGAAAACAGACACTCACCTGGCAAGACTGATTTTTGATAATTGGCATCTATCCCTTGCAAAACTGTCCTTCCAAAGTAAAGCAAACTCCTTTCCTGTAAAGCATTTGTCTGCAACAGACCAGTTCTACTCCTAACAGCAAGATGGTAGAACAGTAAGAATCTGCTCAAACTCTGACCTTTGATTTTTGCATTCAGGCTGCAGTGCTATCCCTAATTATCTTGAAATAAGCCAACTGAACTCAGTGGAGTTTACTTCAATCTAAGCACACACATACAAGAGCACACAGGTGCAGTTTTCAAATTGCCCACTATGCTTATGTGTTGCAAAAACAACAAAAGAGTTGTGTGGGACATTTAGGACCAACATGGTTTACTTGGTATTAGCTTTCATGGAGGTCAGATGATCACGACATGTGGCATCAGTATCCAGATATGTATGCAGATGTGTGGAGCAAAGTAATGGGAAATGTAATCAAAGGTGTTAGTCTTTAAGATGCCACAACTCTTTACTGTCCTGACATTGCCAAGGGCAACATGCAGCATACTTAAGTGATATAGATGAAACTGCTGTGAAACAATGACTTGAAATGTCTGCAGTTCCATCTACCTTGGCCAGACTGACTTCTTGAAACACTGTGAAAACCGAGAAACCCATTTGGGTAGGATGCACAACCTGAATATATACAACATGGGCAATACCACAGCCACATCTTTGAAGAGACACAACCATTAGAGAAGGAAAACCAGCAGGTCACAAGTGGGCGAGGTTCATCCCATTATTTTGAACCACGAGCCACCTTCAAGAAGGAATCTCAAAAATGTATTATCATTTACTAATTCGGAGCCACAAGACATCTCTGTGAAACCTAGAGATGATGCATTTTCTCTGATCTTGCACACCAAGGAACCTCCAAATTCAAATAAAATTTAGACTCATGTTTCATGCTCAAGCTAAACCAGTCAGTACAGCATCTTTTACATTCCAGTACAATGTATTGCCCTATAAAGTGTGTGTGTGAAAATGATGTACCATTTTATATAGCTTTTCGGTCCAATAGTTATGTCAACCTTAAATATTGAGTCTTTCAATACACCTTCTAGAGTAGGGGTGCCCAAACTTCGGCCCATGGGCTGGATCCATGTGCCCAATGCCAATTCATCTGGCTCATGCTGCCATTGACACTCCCGGAAGCAGATAGGCAGCATTCTGCACATGCGCTGATGCATTTTACTTCTGCTTCCAGTAGTGGTGAGGGTGGTGTGGGCTGGATGAATTGGCATTGGGGCTGGATCCAGCAGGGTTCTGCACATGTGCAGGTGTGTTTTACTTCCACTTCTGGGAGCAGTGCTGGCAGCATGGGCCAGAGGAATTGGCATCAGGGGCCGGATCTGGCAGCGTTCTGCACATGCACTGGCACATTTTACTACTGCTTCCAGGAGTAGCAAGGGCAGAAAGGGCCAGATGAATTAGTGCCGGGGGCCAGATCTGGCTGCATCCTGCACATGCAAGGGCACGTTTTACTACTGCTTCCAGTGGAAGGAACCATGTGACCAGCTTGTTGAACCACGTGACAGGCCCGCAGCCCAAAAAGTTTGGGCATCCTTGTTCTAGGGCTTATTCTGAAGCAGAAACATATTACATCTGGCCACATGAGGGCACCTTGAATCGAAATATTCACCACAAGAGAAGAATGCCTCAGAGTGATCTCACAGTGTTTTTACCATATTAAAAAGAAAGACAAGGATCTTGACAGCTATACCACTGGTATATAAGAGTGTATTGGTTACAAAAATTGAACATTTTGAAATGCAGCAAAACTTCGCATAAAGAGCGCCTCGCTTAGAGACTAACTCGCTTAAAGAGCAGAATTTTCTCTGAATGGTCACCTCGCATAACAAATAAAACCAAACAAAACCTTGTTTAACAACTAAATTGGGGTTTGCAATTCCCCCCCCCCCACACACACACACCAGAAGTCACAATTGGTCACTTACAATGGTGTTTCACTTAAAGAGCAAACTCGCTTAAAGAGCAATCGCGTGGAACGCATTATGCTCTTTAAGTGAGATACCAATGTATAAGGAAATAAGAATGCTGTTCAGGTTCAAAGTCTACACTTAATCTGAGCAAATTGTAGGAATGTGTAATGAGATTAACAAGGGAAATTGTTATGGAAGTAAATAGCCTTTGTTTTTCCATGTCTATGGGAAATTCTTTTTCTGTTTATTTTTCCATGTCAATGAAAAATGCTCTTTTTGTTTATTCATCCTTCTGTCTGTCTGGATATAGAATATTGTAACGTCCACCCCTAAATTGTGATAATATGTATGATGGGGGGGGGGGAATGGCGTAGAAACCGGCAAAGCACGCCAGGGAGTTTGCCAAGAAAACCCTATTGACCAAAGCAAAGGCAAAACAAAGGGACAAATCAGAGGAAACAGCACATTAGATGGACAGAAAGGGATGGGCAGGAAAGGGGGAGGAGAAATACAGTGTTGTAAGGAACAATATTGCATAGGGACATGGAATGTAAGATCTATGAACCAAGGAAAGCTGGAAGTGGTAAAAAAGGAAATGGAAAGAATAAGTATTGACATCTTGGGAATCAGTGAGCTAAAATGGACAGGTATGGGCGAATTCAGCTCTGGAAACCATCATATCTACTACTGTGGACAAGAAAACCTCAGAAGAAATGGAGTGGCCATAATTGTAAATAAAAGAGTGAGAAAAGCAGTAATGGGATACAATCTCAAAAATGATAGAATTATGTCAGTCAGACTACAAGGCAAACCATTTAATATCACTGTAATCCAAATATATGCACCAACTACCAGTGCAGATCAAGCCACAGTAGACCAGCTCTATGAGGACCTACAACATCTTATAGAACAGACACCAAGAAATGATGTCCACATTATCTTAGGAGACTGGAATGCAAAAGTAGGAAATCAAAAAGTGGACGGAATAACAGGCAAGTTTGGTCTGGGAACACAAAACGAAGCAGGGCAAAGACTGATAGAGTTCTGCCAAGATAACACACTAGTCATAGCAAACACCCTTTTCCAGCAACACAAGAGGAGACTCTACACATGGACGTCACCAGATGGCCAACATCGAAACCAAATTGACTACATACTCTGCAGCCAAAGATGGAGAACCTCCATACAGTCAGCAAAAACAAGACCTGGAGTGGACTGTGGCTCAGATCACAATCTACTGATTGCAAAATTCAGGCTCAGACTGAAGAAAATAGGGAAAACTAATAGGCCGGATAGATATGATCTAGACAACATACCCAAGGGATACACGGTGGAGGTGAGGAACAGATTCAATGGTCTGGACCAGATAGACAGAGTACCAGAGGAATTATGGACAGAGATGAGAGACATTATGCAGGAGGCAGCAAGGAAAACCATACCAAAAGAAAAGAAGTGCAAGAAAGCAAAGTGGTTGTCGGATGAGGCTCTTAAAATAGCAGAGGAAAGAAGGAACGCAAAAGGCAAAGGAGAAAGAAAAAAATACAATCACTTAAATAAAGAATTTCAAATAAAAGCAAGGAGAGATAAGGAAAGCTACCTAAATGAACAGTGCAAAGAAATAGAGGAAAACAACACAAGAGGCAGGACTAGAGATCTCTTTAAAAAATGGGGAAGTCAAGGGAACGTTCAAAGCAAAAATGATCACGATAAAAGACAAAGATGGCAAAGAGTTAGTGGATGCAGAAGAGATAAAGAAAAGATGGAAAGAGTACACAGAGGAACTTTACAAAAAAGACCTAAACACCACGGATAATAACAATGAGGGGGAAATTGAACTTGAACCAGACATCCTAGAGAGTGAAGTCAGAAAGGCCCTAAAAAGCATGTCAAACAACAAAGCCAGTGGATATGATGGTATCCAAGTTGAATTCTTCAAAGCCCTAAAAGATGATGGAATCAAGCTACTACATGCTATATGCCAGCAGATTTGGAAAACGAAACAGTGGCCACAGGATTGGAAAAGATCAGTATATGTCCCAATCCCAAAAAAGGGCAATGCCAAAGAATGTTCAAATTATCGAACAATTGCGCTCATACCACAAGCTAGCAAAGTGATGCTCAAGATAATGCAGGATAGACTACAGCAGCATGTAGAAAGAGAACTACCAGATGTGCAGGCTGGATTCAGAAGAGGCAGGGGGACCAGAGATCACATTGCCAACATACGTTGGATCATGGAGAAAACAAAGGAATACCAGAAACAAGCTTACTTCTGTTTCATTGACTACACCAAGGCCTTTGATTGTGTGGACCACAACAAAATGTGGCAAGTAATTAAAGAGATGGGAATACCAGAACACCTCGTATGTCTCATGAGAAATCTGTACATGAGTCAAGAAGCAACAGTTAGGACAGAGTATGGAATGACGGAGTGGTTTGGAATAGGAAAAGGAGTAAGACAAGGCTGCATTCTGTCACCCTGCTTATTCAACTTATACACAGAGCACATAATGCGCAATGCAGGGATGGAGGAATCACCATATGGGATCAAAATTGCTGGGAGAAACATCAACAATTTGAGATATGCAGATGATACCACCCTAATGGCAGAAAGTGAAGAAGACCTAAAGAAGCTCCTGATTAGGTTGAAAGAAGAGAGTGCAAAAGCTGGCCTGAGACTCAATATCAAGAAAACCAAGATAATGGCAACAGGTGCTATAAGTCCCTGGAAAATAGATGGGGAAGAAGTAGAAGCAGTAACAGATTTTACTTTCTTAGGATCCAAGATCTCTGCAGATGGGGATTGCAGCCATGAAATAAAAAGGCGACTGATTCTTGGGAGACAAGCTATGAAAAACCTGGGGAACATAGTGAAAAGTAGAGATATCTCACTGCAAACAAAGGTCCGCATAGTCAAAGCAATGGTATTTCCGGTGGTAATGTATGGCTGTGAGAGCTGGACCATTAGAAAGGCTGAGCGAAGAAAAATAGATGCCTTTGAGATGTGGTGCTGGAGGAGAGTTTTGAGAGTCCCCTGGACAGCGAGGAGAACAAATAGGTCAATATTAGAAGAGATTAGCCCTGAGTGCTCCTTAGAAGGACAAATAACAAAGATGAAGTTGAAGTATTTTGGACATCAAATGAGAAGAGAGGATTCACTTGAGAAGGCCTTGATGCTGGGGAAGGTGGAGGGCAAAAGAAGAAGGGGACGGCCAAAGATGAGATGGCTAGATGGTATTGTAGACACAATGGGCACGGGGCTGTGTGGACTAAGGAGGATGGTGGAGGACAGAGGTGCCTGGAGAGCGATGGTCCATAGGGTCGCAAAGAGTCGGAATCGACTGTGCGACTGAACAACAACAACCACCCCTAAATTAGAAAGTGGGTTAGAGTACCTACATATGACTAAGCACACGTTTTTTACAGCTTTCTAGTCACATGAACAGTAATATATTCAAGTTCCCTATTCACATGCCAATCATATTTTGGAAATCACTGGTTCCAACAATTATGCTAAATTTCTTTCTTTTTTTTTACTGTAAATCTCCATATTCTGCTATTCTCTTACTTCTCAAGCTTTGCTGTCACTGTTTTGTACTGTATTTTTGTTTTCAGGATAACTTTTGATCTTGCTTATTATTTCATCTTGTTTCCTCAATGCCTGTTTACATTTGGGCCAGAATTTCTAAACAGCACTGAAAGCTCTCTTTTATACAAACCCTCTTAAGTTTTAATTTCCTTATTTGTAGCTACTTTTAGAAGCATAACTATTTTTAGTTCCCTAATTTCGAAGGTCACGCGTGAGTATTTTGGTTTATTGTTAAGTTTTCTTTGTTGGGAAGGAGCCTGAAGGAAGGCAGAGTGACATATTAGAAGCAAAATGCATATTAACAATAACACTGCACAGATTCCAATGGCCTTATAGGCCCCTTAGTTTGACTTTCTGGAGTCTCTGTATTTTAGATCCCACTTTCTTTACTGTGGTGGCTCAAGTGGTTAAGATGCTGACTGGAAAGTGACAGGTCAGCAGTTTGAGACCCGAGTACTGCATGACAAAATGAGTCCCCGTCTCTCTCCCAGCTCCTGCCAACCTAGCTGTTTGGAAGCAAGAAATTGCAAATAGATAAATAGGGACCACTCTGGTGGGAGGGTAAGCAGCATTCCGTGCACTCCGGTGTCGAGACATGCCTAACACATGTCCACAGAAATGTTTGCAGATGCAGACAGCGCTGGCTCTTCAGCTATAAAAAGATCTGAGCACTGAACCCTAGAGTCGGATACGACTGGCTTTTGAACAAGAGTGACCTTTACCTTTACCTTTTTCTTAGAAACTACCAGGATCAAATGATATAGCCATCCATTTTTATTTATGTGACAACCCACTATTCAATGTTGGTAATGAACTAGGGGCTTCCTGACTCAACAGATAATATTCATGCATTCTAATTATATGCATGGCCTCTCTAGATAGGGCTGGGGAAAATATCTTGAAATTGTGGAAAGTTGCTGCCATATGTCTTGAAAGGAAGGAAAACCTATATTCTAACTTGGTGTAAGGCAGATTCTTCCTGTATGCCAATGCTGATAAATGGAATATTGTTCACCCCAAGCTGATGGAGTTGTAGATTGTCCTCATCCCAAATTAAGATGTTCTGTAATACTAAAAGGACTATTTGTATATGCAGTCAAGCTAACCCACAAACTGGAAACAGATGTTATCTATCTACATTATTTTAATTTTCCAGAGATGAGGGAAATTACTTCTTTTGAACTGCAATGTCCAGAACATCCCAGTTTAGCATCACCACTTTTGCTATTTAAGGTACTCAGGCCAGGTTATCCTGCTATGGTAATAGAGTAGACCATACAGTGACTCAACACTGAGCATCAGGTGGCAGTTAACTAACCTGGCAACCTTGAGGACTAGCGGCCTTGGTGAAGTCCACAGGGAACGGTGATTGTCCCCAACTGGATTAAATCCCACTTAAATCCATCTTGATGGAAGGCAGCAGCTTCATCAATATTGGCCTGGGACTGAGGGGGACTTTGCATGCCAAAAGGGCTCAGGACCAGAAAGTGACTCACAGAACTGATATAGGTGTCATGCCGAGATGCAGATAGAAGATGAAAGGCCACAACATTATATTCACAGGACAGTCTTCATGGCTGATTGCCATGAGGATCACCAATATTCAGAATCAGATGTGGCACAGGAAGCAGAAGAAAGGTACTCAAGAAATAAACAAACAAACTGTAAGTGAGAAGTATATAACTAAATGTTAACTACTATGGTTCTGTTTAGCAGACAGAACATTAGTGTTCTCATGATGACATCTACATCACCAGGAGTTTTTATAATTCCACCATTTTATACCATAGTATTGAAGAGCCAGAGGTTCTTGTAAGATGTTTGGCCTTGTAAAACCTGTTGTCACTCTGACTTTTTATTTGATTTCACACCATTTCCAATGCTAGAAACCACATTAGAAATAGCAGTAACATTATTAGCAATTACAAATAGCGACCATAGTGCTTAGAGCACTTTCTGGGCAGTAACTTGTTTTACTGACCTCAGTAGGATGGAAGGCTGAGACAACCCATGCCCATCAAGATCAAACTTTAATTTTGGGGTGCAGTGCTACAATTTAACCACTGTACCCCGAGGGCTCTTATGGACATATCATTTTGTTCCTGGTATATGTCATTTTCACATGAATTGATTATTAGCTTTTATACTATCTCAGCCACTAAAAATAAAAGCAAGAAGCTTACCCTTGAATACACTTTCCCACAAAATATGCATTTTATCCTAAAATATACTTTTGATATACTATTTTGGGTATAATCTAGAAGCTACACTGCACAAACTAGAGCAGTTGTCCTGCCAGAGGATAACTGTGTTATTTGCATGTTAACCTGTAAAGAGTGAATACACCTATTACCCACATGATATGTTATCTTCATATTAGCCTTTAAAGTGTGAATTAAGCTGGTTCACTTTCAAACATGGGTAGGGAGGCTCTGCTGATTCAAAAGTAGAGGAAGTTGGCAAAATGGTGAATATCCAATGGAGAGTATTAAACCGTTTGAGATGAAGAATATAAAAAAACTATAGAGTCCTGATTTTTTGAATAGCTGTTCTTTACTTATACTGTACTTGTGTATCATAGGGATAAATAAAGATAATTCCACTGCAGGTGTGATAAGATTCTTCTGAATAAGGCTCCACTTGTATTATCACTTTATATGAATAAATAAAAATAATTCTACTGCGGGTTAACTAAACTCTTCCAAATCTGGCTTTTCACTAAGACAGCATGTGAAAACGTTTCGAAGTCAATACTAGTTAATTTGACTTTTCCAAACATTTATTCCTTCTTCAGGAAATCTACATAAAAAGATTACAAAACAATATATAAGATACCATGATAGGAGCTTGAAAAGCATTAATCATAATAACAATACAAGTGTTAACGTGTACTTCTTAACGTGTTAAGAAGTATGCTATTAATATATTTACATATTTTATATGCTAAAAAGGAAACTCCTGTTTCTTATTTATTACAACCATAGCAGTAGCTTACCTCTTTAGTTATAGAAACAAGTAAATTCTTATGCATTGTTAGTTTATTTCGCGTCCTCACCTCCAGTCATAGCATTTAAGGTGTGTACGGACGTTAACTAATTAAGCTGAAAACAATCCCTATATAGTAATTTTGCATTGTTGTTCAGTTGACTGTGCGACTGAACAACAACAACAACAAAATAGCTAGACAGAGAAGGATGAATAAACAAAAAGAGCATTTTTCATTGACATGGAAAAATAAACAGAAAAAGAATTTCCCATAGACATTGGAAAAACAAATAATTTCCCTTGTTAATCTCATTACAAATTCCTACAGCTTGCTCAGATTAAGTGTAGACTTTGAACCTGAACAGCATTCTTATTTCCTTATACACTGGTACCTCACTTAAAGAGCATAATGCGTTCCACGCGATTGCTCTTGAAGCAAGTTTGCTCTTTAAGCGAAACACCATTGTAAGTGACCAATTGTAACTTCTGATGGGGGGGGGATTGCAAACCCCAATTTAGTTGTTAAACAAGGTTTTGGTTGGTTTTAGTTGTTATGCGAGGCGACCATTCAGAGAAAATTCTGTTCTTTAAGCGAGTTAGTCTCTAAGCGAGGCGCTCTTTATGCGAGGTTTTGCTGTATTTCAAAATGTTCAATTTTTGTAACCAGCACACTCTTATATACCAGTGGTATAGCTGTCAAGATCCTTGTCTTTCTTTTTAATATGGTAAAAACACTGTGAGATCACTCTGAGGCATTCTTCTCTTGTGGTGAATGTTTCAATTCAAGGTGCCCTCATGTGGTTAGATATAATATGTTTCTGCTTCAGAATAAGCCCTAGAACAAGGGTGCCCAAACTTTTTGGGCTGCAGGCCTGTCACGTGGTTCAACGGGCTGGTCATATGGTTCCTTCCACCAGAAATAGAAGTAAAATGCATCCTTGCATTCCGTCGTGCAGTACTCATCCGGCCCCGAACACTAATTTATCTGGCCCTTTCTGCCCTTGCTACTCCTGGAAGCAGAAGTAAAATGTGCATGTGCATGTGCAGAATGCTGTCGGATCCGGCCCCTGATGCCAATTCATCAGGCCCATGCCACCCTTGCCACTCCTGGAAGTGGAAGTAAAACAAACACGTGCATATGCAGAACACTGATGGATCCAGTTTTTCGGCTCAGTCCACACTGTAGGTCGGATTAGATGTGGAGGTGGGGAGAAAGAAATGGCTGAAAGCCCACTACTGGTTACATTTTTTGGGATTAGAGGAAAACTTGGTAGAAGAGGATATCACCATTGCTGCTCCTTCAAGGAGCATAAAATTTCTTTGTGTGTGTGTGTGTGTGTGTGTGTGTGTGTGTGTGTGTATAAAACAGATGGGGTATCTAGAGGGCTCTGAGATTGTTTTTGGGGAGTTACAAACATCAAGCCTGCCCTTCTCCCACTCTTGCTTTAAAATGTGGATTGAACTAAAAAATTAGTGTTTTGTGAACTATGTAAACTTCTTATAACAACTTTTAAGTATTTATTTTAGCTGCAGTATAGCTGTTGGGTTTTATAATAATACTAGCATATTTGTGCCCGGCCAGCCGGGCAGTTTTTATTTGTGTTTGGGTGGGGGTGTTTTGCATTTGTGGTTTGTGACTTTTTTGATCTATTTTATTATATTTATTTGTGATTTTGATTTATTTCATATTTTTCTGACTAGTTTTTACTCATGTGGCCTCTAGGTGGTGCTGTTAGCAAGAGGGCTGCTTTGTATTTGTTTGACTTGTTTTTAATCTTCTGGTCTGCAGGTGGCGCTGTTATTAATAGTGTTGGATTCTTTTTTTGTTGGACTTGTTTTTTCTCTCCTGGCCTCTAGGTGGGGCTTTTTCCAGTAAGTAGTCTTTGTTTCTTCATTTCTGTTCCGGAGTCGTGGAGGGAGGACGTGCTGGTGAGTTCTCTAGGTTTTTTTAATCTGTTTTTTTTTTGTGTTGGGCTGGTAGGTGTTTCTGTTTCTTCTTTTGTGGGTTTTTTTAGGTTTTAGATGTGTTTAATTGTTTTGTTTATTTCTGGTTGTCTTTTCAATGCAGCAATGGGGAAAAGGAGGAGCCGGCAGTCAGCTCGCTCTTCCCCCGGTAAGGTGCGTTAGGTAGGTTGGGAGAAAAGGAGGCAGAGAAGAGCTATCTGCCTGACAATGTTTCTCTCCTCTCTGTCTCCTTTTTCTCCTGGCTTACCTAACCGGAGATCGGCAGGCAGCGATCGGTAAGGGGTGGTGCTCTTCCTTGCAGATTGCTGGCTGCTGCTTTTGTATTACCTCCATCAGTAGTACAAAGGCAGCAGCCAGTCATTCGCCAGGGAGCGTGCTTCCCCTGACGAACTGCTGCCTGCTGCTGGTTTTTCCCCCACCCCGGCTCAACTTTCCTTGAGGCTGGCGGTGGTCTTGCACTGTGTCTGCCTGCGGCGGACTTGCGCTCCCACTGTGGGAGGCCGGCGTGTTTTTATTTTATTTTTCACACGCCGGCTTTTTCAGCATTCTGCACACTCACGCCCTTCAGCCTGATTGGCTGAAGTACTCATGGTGCGTAGGACGCTGGGACTTGGAGTTTTGTTTGTGTTCATGTGGCTTTTTTTTCCTGTGGCTCAATTTCAATTGGAAGCGCTGCATTTCCCAACGTTCTTTTTGCTCGCACCTCTCAGCCTGATTGGCTGAGGTGCGGCACGGCACACAGGACATTGAGAATTGAAGTTGTTTCCCTTTGTTCCTGTTCGTGGGGCTATTGCCTCACTGCCGGCTTCGTCAACCTTGCAGCGCTCTGCGGTCCAGGTTCGGGTGAGTGCAGGTGGCTCGGTACAGGATATGATAGTCGGGTGCGGGCATGTATACCGGAGTCCAACGGCTAACGCCCCTCTTTATAGGTAAAGATTTGCCTATCATTATGAATGAATTTATTTATTATAGGTGTCAATCAATCAATCAATCAATCAATCAATCAATCAATCAATCAATCAATCAATCAATCAATCAATCAATCAATCAATCAATGCCTGTCATAAGCTGACAGTATCTTTTGTACTGAAGTATATCAAGTCTTTTGCCAAAATCATGCTTTATCAAGCCACGTGTTTCTCTTGTAAAAAAGTCCTACTGTTACATATCATGTATGTATGTAACAGCTTGATTTTTCTCTGAAAATGGCCTGTGAGTTTTTTAAAGGGTTCAGCTATGAGCAACTGTAAGAGGAATTTATTTTCAGAGTTCCTAGTGGGTAATATTGTCCAAAAAGACTTTGTGGCAGATATGATTGTATACTTATTGTTGTTAACCACCTTGAGTTGCCCATTGGGTAAGAAAGGTGGTATAGAAATAAAACTTCAATCAATCAATCAATGAGATTTTAAGGATAAAATCATTACAATAATTAACTAAATATGGACTGGGGGTCTTAAATGTAATCTTCTTAACTTGGGGGGAGGCACAGAGGGGGAAATATGCTTTTCATGTCTGACCTAGACACAGAAGAAGAAGAAGAAGAAGAAGAAGAAGAAGAAGAAGAAGAAGAAGAAGAAGAAGAGATTTGAAAACTTAATGTATGTGTACATATGTACTGTATACTGTTAATAAATCCCTGATTCAACCTCTTCACAGATCTGGAGGCAAAACAACATACCTAGACACAGCAGAGAGGTATTAGTAGAGTTAAGGTGATTCTGATGTCTCCAGGTAACATAAATATATCTTGGAGAGATGAACCTCAAAGGATTGAATATACATTCTTCTAAGAGCCCCATATTAACAAAAGGGTCAAAGTAGACAAGATACTGTAGCAGCATAAGATCTAGAGCAGGGGTACCCAAACTATGGCCTGTAAGCCAGATCCAACCCCCAATGCCAATTCATCTGGCCTGTGCCACCTTCGTCGCTCCTGGAAGTGGAAGTAAAACACATTCATATGGGCGCATTTTACTTCCGCTTCCAGAAGCGACAAAGGTGGCATGGGCTGGATGAATTGGCATTGGGGGCCGGATCTGGCCCATAGCCCATAGTGTAGGGCACCCCTGTTATAATCAGAGAAAAGGACAGCCTAAAATCTATCTCATCCTGTTGCAAAACAGATTACATGGCATGTTTTACTTCCACTTCCAGTGGAAGGAACCATGTGACCAGCCCATGACCCAAAAAGTTTGGGCACCCCTGATCTAGAGGCTAATAGTCGGCTATCTTTTCAGTGACATGTTTCCTCACAGATGCATGTCTTATCAGTCTTACAAATGGATGCTGCCTTTACTGCTTGATGGCCGGTTACAAAACAAAGCAAGGTAAATTGCAAAATGTCAGACTTGAGAAGAGCTGCTACTATTACAAACCATTTTAAAAATATTTAAACTATGCTTCTATATGTAAAATTACTGTCTAGTCTAAGTTGACTCTTATGGAATATTACCTTAGAATGGTAGAGGGAAGACAATGGGGGAAGGTAGGGAACAGACACCTAGGTAAGTTGGGGCACAGAACTATGTAGCAAGACAATGCAAGCGCGGCGCCAAAATGGCCGCCGCGCTCTTTGCAGGAGCCCCCCCACAGGACGAAGGCATCCGGGTAGTTAGGGGCGTGGCCAGCTCCCTTATAAAAGGGGTGGCCACGAGGCAGCCGAGCTGCCATTTTGCGAAGCGACGGAGCGGAGAAGTTTTTCCTCTTACTCCGTCGCTTTTACCTTCACCGGGAAGCCTTTTGGCTGCTGATCTTCCTCTTTTCGGCTTCCCTTAGGTCCGACTGAGATGCCTTCGAAGAAGAAGGTGGCCGCGAGCGCGGCTCGGGCGGTGCGGAGGCGCAATCCGGGTCGGAGGACCGCGGCTGCGCCTTCCCAACAGCCGCCTTTGCCGGCTCCCACCGGGACCGGTGGGATGGGGTCTATTACCCCCTGGCCGGAGGCCGGGGACCTGAGCAGGGGTCCAGTATGGGCTGCGGCCCGCGGCCCGCAAGCGGCGGACGCCGCTCCTGGTGCTCATTCTACTGGGCCTTCCTCTAGCGGGGCGCAGCTCACTCCGGGGCCTTCCAGCCTTGGGGGGTGGTGTGGTCCCCTCCCTTGGCAGGTGCCTACGCCAGCCCTGCCGGGCCTGGGTGTGGGGTCATGGCCATATTCGGGCCCCGGGGTGCAAGGACCTGTATCCATGCCCGTGATGGGCGGGCCGGCTGGCCCGTGGCCCCACGCCAGTATGGATGCCTTGCTAGCCCGCGTGGCGGCACTCGAGGCTTCCCTTGCTAGGGCCAGCCACGCTGGGGCTCCTTTTGGGGTGCACTTCGACGCGTCGTCTGCTGGGCAGCGGCAGGCGACGGGACGGGTCGAGCTGCTTGAGGCGCATGGCGTGACTTCGGCCACTGCCTCGCAGCTCCCCAACCAACAGGCCAGCGCGGGTCAAGCCCCGGCGGTGAGCTCTACGGCGGTCGTGAGCTCCGACGCCCCCAGTGGGCCGGAACCCCCGGTGGGGGCGGCCTGCGGGGGTGCAGCATGTGAGTATGCGGTACAAACTAGTGCACCTACACATGTGGCTACGTTGGGGGGGGGCTTTCCAATGGCCTTGGCCTCGCATGGGTGGTGTGGCGGTACAGCCGCTGACGCACCAACAGGCGACGTCAACCACCACCCAGGGCCCCGGGGTGGGGAGCATTTCCTACCCTGTGTGGAATGTTTTAGGGGTGGCTGGGCTAGTCCAAGCCCCTTTCCAGATGCCCGCAGTTCCTACTGTGCCTGTCTCGGCCTTGCCGACAGCGGGCTATTCCTTGCCACTGGGTGACCACTTGGCACAGGCCACCAGAGAGAAAATATGGCGAGGGGAGTATGTTGATATCTTCTCACTCCTAAACAGGGAGCCCACCAAGGAAGAGAGGGAGGGGCAGGATGAGAAGGACAGGGAACAGGCACGTCGTCGCAAGCCACCACGAAGTGGGCCAACTGGCTGCCGGCTTACCTCATCTACATGGCGGTGTACCTGAGGGCCCGGCCGGATCTGGCAATTCCGATGGTCCAGTATTTGGACAATATCTATCGGGCGATGGTTGATTTTCTGGGCCCGTCGTGGTTGGCTTATGACGAGGAATTCCGTATGCGAATTCCCCTGCACCCTGAGATGAGGTGGGATGAGCCATGCCAGAAGCTTTGGCTTCTGTACATGACGCCCACGCGCCCCGCGCCAGGGGAAAGATACCATTGTGGGCATGCGGTCCAGCGAGTGGCTCCAGCACAGGTTCCCCGCCAAGTTGCGGGGCAGGGGGTTCCAGCCCGCCTGCTGTGCTGGACTTTCTCGTCTAATGGTTCATGCAACAAGAAGAATTGCAAGTACAGACATGAGTGTCCCACTTGTGCGGGCCCCCATGCAGCCTCTGCCTGTCCCAGGCCTGGAGGGACGCGGGGCAGAGGGAGGGGCGGACAGTGGGCTGGCAAGACTGCCGCAGATGGAGCTGGTTCACCGAAAGGCTCCCTCCCCAATTAATGTGGACATGCTGGAGCGTTGGCTCGCATTGTACCCGAAAGGGGAAGATGCAGATTATCTCCTTCAGGGCTTTAGACAGGGGTTCCGTATTCCTTTCATGGGTGATAGGTCCCCTCAGGATGCCCCCAACCTTTTGTCCCTTAGGGGGAGGGAGGAGGTGGCTGCCGCCAGCATTAATAAGGAGGTCAATGCGGGCAGGGTCGCTGGCCCTTTCCCTGCACCCCCGTTTACTAACCTCAAGGTATCGCCCCTGGGCTTGGTTCCCAAGAAGTCACCAGGCGAGTTTCGCCTTATCCATCACTTGTCCTACCCAGCCGGCCGATCGGTCAATGATGCTATTCCTGACGACCTTTGCTCAGTCAGGTATACATCATTTGACCACGCGCTGCGCATGGTGCGCTCATGTGGCCCGGGTGCGCTGCTGGCTAAGTGCGACATTAAGTCAGCTTTTCGCCTCCTGCCAGTGCACCCGGGCGACTTTGAATTGCTGGGTTTCAAATTTCGGGGCGAATATTATTTTGATAAGGCCATGCCTTTTGGCTGTTCCATATCATGCTCGGCTTTCGAGCGTTTCAGTACCTTCCTAGAGTGGGCTTTCGTCCGCAGGTCAGGGTCCCGGTCTGTAGCCCATTACCTGGATGACTTTTTATTCGGGGGTGAACGGGGCTGGGACACGTGTACACGTCTCCTCAACACATTTCAGACGCTAATGGAGGAACTCGGTGTCCCTTTAGCGCCCGAAAAGACCGAGGGCCCATCTACACAGCTAGTCTTCCTGGGGGTGGAGATTGACACGATAGCGCAGGCGTCTAGGTTACCGCGGGATAAGGTGTCAAGGATAGTGGCCCTTATCTCGGACTTGTTGGCCAAGCGCAAGGCATCACTGAGGGAACTGCAGGTGCTGCATGGTCACCTTAATTTCGCCTGCAGAGTGGTCGCACCGGGCAGGGCTTTTGCCCGGCGCTTGTGCGACGCTATGGCAGGATTATCCAGGCCTCACCATAGGGTTAGCCTTACCCGGGGTATCAGGGCAGACATGCTTGTCTGGTTACAGTTCCTGAGGGAGTTAAATGGGGTCTCATTTTGGAGGCATGACCTCCTGGCTTCCCCTCAATTTCAGATTCAGTCTGATGCCTCGGGATCCCTCGGTTATGGGATGTACTTCAATGGGAAGTGGGCCTATGGTGGGTGGCCACCGGCCTGGGCAGGCACGGGTCGCCTGCGTGATCTCACGTATCTGGAATTTTTCCCTATCCTGGGTGCTTTGATGCTATGGGGCCAGGAGTGGTCCAACTCGGTCGTGCATTTCTGGTGTGACAATGCGGCTGTGGTCCACATTGTAAATGCACAGACTTCCAAATCGCCCAGGGTTATGGATCTAGTGCGCCAATTTGTGTTGCGCAGCCTGCGCCTCAACGTACTGTTCAGGGCCAGGCATGTCCCAGGGGTTAATAATGATATTGCTGACGCTTTGTCCCGCCTATAGATCTCCCGGTTCCGTGCCTTGGCCCCGGATGCGGAGGAATTTCCCTCGCCACTCCCGGAGGAGATATGGACCATTGGCAAGGAGAGGTGAACCGGGCGATTGGCCTGTCGCTAGCGCCACGCACCCGTAAGGCGTATCACCACGCAATTAATTCTTTCAGGGCATTCTGTACTCAATTTCAATTGCCAGGAACCTGGCCGATCCCGGTAACCCATGTTCTGCGGTTCATGGTTTACCTGCATTCTCAGGGCCTTGCACCTCGCACCATAGCATCTAAGCTTTCAGCGTTGGCTTTTATGGCCAAGGTGGGGGGTCATGTGGACAGCACCTCTGACTTACGTGTGAGACATGTTTTGGAGGGGTGGGTGCGCGAGCGCGGGCGTTGCCCGGACGACCGCCACCCGATTTCCCCAGGGGTCCTTACCCAGTTGGCCCGGGGTTGGCCTTGCCTCTGTTTTGATGCATATGAGGCAGCCCTGTTCCATGCAGCCACAACGGTGGCATTTTTTGGAGCGCTCCGCATCAGCGAGCTTATGATGCTATCTAAGGCGGATGCAAGTCGTAGGGCACTGGAACTCGAGGATGTCTGTGTAGCCAAAGACTGGGCTCAGTTGAGGATACGTTCCTCTAAGACCGATCAGCATGGCGTCGGCAGTGGTGTGCGACTGCTACGGTGTTCTTTGGCAGACATCTGTCCGGTTGGTGCCCTACAGGAATTCCTGGCACTGCGTGGCACGCACCATGGCCCGTTTTTCTGTCACCAAGATGGGTCTCCCCTTACTAAATTTCAATTTTGGAAGGTGACGGGCAAAGCGCTGGCCAGTGTGGGCCTCCCAGGCACCCGCTATGGCACTCATTCATTCCGTATAGGGGCAGCCTCGACCGCTGCGGCTTTTGGGTACTCAGGGGCTGACATACGTAGCATGGGACGGTGGGGTTCGCAATGTTTTCAATTTTATGTGCGCCCACTCCCGCCGTGAGTACCAACCCAGTCACCTTACCTACTTTCCCTCATTTTTCCTTTACAGACCCGGGGTGTCGTATTACACCGGTGACAGTATGGCTGGTGGGCCATAGCTACGTGCACAGGGCAGCGCGTTATGCTGCGGCGACAGAGTGGGGACCCCGACTGGGACTGGGTGCAAACGCAAGTCTCACATGGCATGGTAAGCCCGGGATGTTATGGCGGGAACTGCTGCCTTTCCTTTTTTCAGGCCAGAATGCTGACCCGCCTGACATTCTGATCATACACCTGGGGGGCAATGATTTGGGCCAGGTCACCGGCTTGTCGCTGAAGCATGCGATTTGCGAGGACCTCGCCTACCTGCATTACGTCTGGCCCGCCACAACCCTTGTTTGGTCGGACATGGTCCCGCGCCATTCCTACAGAGGGGGTGTTGACCTCCTGGCCCTTGACCGCGCTAGACGCATGGTGAATAGGGCAGTGGCGCGTTTCCTTGTCGACAGGGCTTGGGGGAGGGTCAGTCGTCACCCCGCTATTAGCCTCCAAAGTTATGACTTGTATGCAGGGGATGGGGTCCATCTGTCGCGAGGAGGTATGGACCTCCTGTTGGGTGATTGGCGAGCAGGCCTGTTGACCGAGCTGACGGTCTGGGGGGGGGGCGTCGAGCCTTCTTTGAAGCCCCTCCGTGTGGCGGGTAGCACTGGTAAGGCAAACATTATGACCCACAGGTATCCGGCAAGTTCG
Source organism: Bradypodion pumilum (assembly GCA_035047305.1). NCBI lineage: Eukaryota > Metazoa > Chordata > Lepidosauria > Squamata > Chamaeleonidae > Bradypodion > Bradypodion pumilum. The sequence continues at coordinate 101,189,429 of JAWDJD010000001.1, forward strand.
CAATTGACTGGACAACACTAGACAGGCATAAGTTGGTTAAACGTTGTCCGGTCAACGACGAACTAGGCGACGGGGTGATGGCTATAGCTAGACAGCATGCATCACCCCGTGATTTTACGGATACGCGTCAGAGGGTGGGGTCATTAGTTAGATATTGACTACGGTCAACAATTTGTTTGTGGTCAACAAACAAATTGATACAAATGGATACATTGTAGCAATTGCCGTTGGCAATTTGGGTGGTACCTTACCAGTGTTACTTCGGCCTGCTTGCCTTAAGAATTATGATTGGTCAATTACCAATAGAAATTTATAATTCGGACTAGGGCATGAATCAATAAATGTGGCCCAATGCCATTATCCACTTTCATTGGTGTCTGAGTCCTTTATTGGGGGGTGCGCCTGCAATGCAAGCGCGGCGCCAAAATTGCCGCCGCGCTCTTTGCGGGAGCCCCCCCCACAGGACGAAGGCATCCGGGTAGTTAGGGGCGTGGCCAGCTCCCTTATAAAAGGGGTGGCCACGAGGCAGCCGAGCTGCCATTTTGCGAAGCGACGGAGCGGAGAAGTTTTTCCCCTCCACCCCCTCCCTAGTTAACAGTGTGATATTTTGGTCGCTTCGGGGCCGGGTGGGAATTTTTGGCTGGGACCCATATTGGTTTCCGGGTCCTGGTTTTTTCGCCCATCCCACACTGTTGCTATGGTTTGACACAGGGGTTTTCTGTTGCTGCTGTTGACTTTGGTCACATGGGCGGGTAGCACTGGTAAGGTAAACATTATGACCCACAGGTATCCGGCAAGTTCGCAATTGACTGGACAACACTAGACAGGCATAAGTTGGTTAAACGTTGTCCGGTCAATGACGAACTAGGCGACGGGGTGATGGCTATAGCTAGACAGCATGCATCACCCCGTGATTTTACGGATACGCGTCAGAGGGTGGGGTCATTAGTTAGATATTGACTACGGTCAACAATTTGTTTGTGGTCAACAAACAAATTGATACAAATGGATACATTGTAGCAATTGCCGTTGGCAATTTGGGTGGTACCTTACCAGTGTTACTTCGGCCTGCTTGCCTTAAGAATTATGATTGGCCAATTACCAATAGAAATTTATAATTCGGACTAGGGCATGAATCAATAAATGTGGCCCAATGCCGTTATCCACTTTCATTGGTGTCTGAGTCCTTTATTGGGGGGTGCGCCTGCAAAAGGACAGAGATATTTATAAAGCTAGAAATAATAATCTGATTATGGGCACACAGAAAGAGCTCCCTCGAAGATTGTGGTATTTTTGAACCACAATCGGGCGTGCCCTGGTAATGTCAACCTTGTGTTGCTGGCCAATCTTTCTCACACTAGGTTAGGTGAAAGGAACTGCAGAATGAACTCACCAAAATGTGCCTTCATTTTGGCAGTTTCACATCTGGCCTAGACACGGAAGAAGAAATGGGTAGTATACTTCCTATTCTACAAGAGAACACTATTTTTAAATATGTCGAAGGGAAAAACCCTTCTCTGGAACTTAGTGATAAATGACTTGTCTCAATAAGCATTTTGCAAACTAGCTGACTTCTGTTTTGTAACTGGCCATTGGTAATTGGAGATAAACATAGGGTTGATTGGTAGGTTTGACTTCTCGGGCATAGAGCTTTGCAGGATTCAAATGCCTTGAAGGAAAACATTGGAAGGGGAGAAAATAGGCATTTCTCTTACCCATATGATCTGAGCAGGAAAGTGAAACTAGATGAGAGTATCGGCTCTGCGTTTAAAAGTAGTGATCCCTGAAATAATAAAACAAGTCTTATTTTCCTAACATAAGCTTTCTCATCTCCATATTTGCAAGTTAGTTTGCTTTGTTTGGTGGCAGATCATCTGGAGTTAAACACAGGCTTCATTTGCAGACTGCCTGCAAAGCTGTGAAGGGATTGAGCTGCTCTGAAAAATAAATGTTTCATCTCCATCAGTCATGAGATTAGGTGGATTGGCCCCAAGATCCCAGTTGAAAATGCTGGGGAGAGAGCACAAGATGCCTGCCAGGCCTAATTCATTAGGGTTCTGCAGTGAATCAATACTTCTCATGTGAATTTCTTGATCAGTCTATGCTGCGTGTGGGTGAGTGTGGTGGGGGTGGGGAACTATTTCTTGCTTCCCCTTTCCATGTCCTACCCAGTCTTTGCATGTCTCTTACTCAGGTAGCCATGGGGGTGTTGCATTGTGTAGGACCTTCTTCCTTATCTTTTGGTGCATCGCTCTTGAAATGGTACTTCTGGCAACTGTTGAGTCCGAGTATTAATTGCAATGCGACAGCAGTTGGGGGGTTAACCAACAAGTCATTTATTACAGTTCAGTTCGGACTGGGGAAAACAGGGACGAGGTAGCAGCTTATATACAGACAAAACGTCAGTCACAGTGATACATATGCCTGGGCTTTTTCTAACGCGGGAAACCTGTGTAAACCAATCAGGGTACATTGAAAACATATGAATAAGGCACCTTACAGAAAGGGTGTGTGAGTACAGCAAAGACTTGATGGCGCTTGCAACTTAAAGCAATATATGTTTGGACACAACATTCATCCCCGGCCCCCCCAGTGGGGAACCTACTCTCTATACGTTTGAGGTGGTCCACAGGTCTGTTTAGGGTGCCCAGCATTGGTGGGACTCAGGGCAAGGGGTATGGGAGAACCAGGGTCTATGTAAGTGCCAGTGGACGCTCTGGTTGACCTAGGCAAAGTTGGATTTTCTGATGACAACTGTGAAGCTGGATTTGGAACCAATAGCCTAGGTGCAGTGCTGGGCATAAGCTGGTCCACCCCAGTCCGAGCAGACCGGTAGTAGACCTGACTGGCCACGCCCCCTCCCTACCTCACCCCACCCCACCCACCTCTTCCCGGGAGAGCGGGCGACCTGACGACATCGGCTCTTCCAATCCTTCTCCTCCAGAGTGGCTGCTGCTGCCTCCTTAATAGGCTGTGGGTGCCGCTGGTGTGTGTGTGTGTGTGTGTGTGTGTGTGTGTGTGTGTGTGTAGGTGGTGGCGTGTGTGTGCCTGGCCCTGGGGGAAGGGGATGGGGAGCTGACATCATGCACCACCCAGAGGAGCTTGCCTGCCCAACCCGCGTGCCCCCGCCGCCGCTCCTTGCTTCTTGCCTCCTTCCAGCAGCAGCAGCAACTTTCGCGATGCCTGGACCTAGTCCTGCAGGAGCAGAATTTCCTGCAGGATGTCTGTCTGGGCATTGCGAGAGGTGTCCAGGCAGCATGGCGCAAGCAGGGCAACTCTCGCAATGCGCAGAGTCAGACAGACATCCTGCAGGAAGTTCTCTTCCTGCAGGACTAGCTCCAGGCATCGCGAAAGTTGCTGCTGCTGCTGGAAGGAGGCAAGGAGCGGCAGTGGGGGTGTGCAGGGTGGGTGTCCGAGCTGCTCTGGGTGGCGTGACGTCAGCTCCCCATCCCTTCCCCCAGGCGCGCACATGCCGCCACCTCCACCACCACCCGAGCGGCACCCGCGCCAATTAAGGAGGCAGCAGCAGCTGCTCTGGAGGAGATTGGAGAAGGAAAAGCCGTCGTAGCTCTCCTGGGAGGAGGTGGGCAGGATCGGGAAGCAGCAGCAGGGCTGGACTTGCTGGTCCTGGAGGACTAAAGGAGGAGGGATAAGTGTGTCTTTTTGTTTTGCTTACTTCCCCCATGTGTGTGTGTGTGTGTGTGTGGGGAGCAGAGGCTAAAGGGATTTCCCAGGGGGGTGGAGGGGGAATGAGGCCGTGAAGCTCCCTAAACATCAGTGAGTCTTTAAGGTGCCACAACATTTTTGTGTTTTTGTTTTGTTTACCTCCTGATCTGCTTGCACAGAATAAAACTTTAGAATTGATAGCCATTTTATTTTGTGCAAGCATATCAGAGAGTAAACAAAAAAATGTTGTGGCACCTTAAAGACACACTGCTGCTTCGAGGTAGACTGCAGCTGGCCCAGGGCACTTCACAGTAAAACAGAGATGACCACTGAACCCTAGAGTCGGATATGACTGGCTTTCAAGCAAGGGATATCTTTACCTTGCTTGAAAGCCAGTCGTATCCCATGCTAGGGTTCAGGATGCTCATCTCTGTTTCAAAGCCGAAGAGCCAGCGCTGTCTGCTTCTGCAGACGTTTCCATGGTCATATGGCAGGCATGGCTAGACATGGGAGTACATGGAACGCTGTTTCCCTTCCCACCAAAGTGGTCCCTATTTATCCACTTGCAATTTCTTGCTTCCGAACTGCTAGGTTGGCAGGAACTGGGACAGAGACGGGAGCTCACTCCAACATCCAATACTTGGGTCTCCAACTGCTGACCTGCCACCTTCCAGTCAGAGCCTTAGCCACTTGAGCTCAGTGGTTAAGAAGCTTGCCTTGTTAGCTGGAAGGCCAACATGACCGTTTGAGCTCCCCTCTCTGTCCTAGCTCCTGGCAACCGCAAGTTGATAAATAGGAACCACTTCGGTGGGAAAGGTAACAACATTCTGGTGTCTAGTCATGCCTACCACATGTCCACAAAAACATCTACAAACAGACAGTGCTGACTCTTTGGCTATAAATAGATGAGCACTGAACCCTAGAGTCAGATATGACTGGCAGCTTTGGATCTAAGATTAGGTAAAGGTAAAGGTTGCCCTTGCTCAAAAGCCAGTCTAGGGTGCAGTGCTCATCTCCATTTACAACCAAAGAGCCAGTGCTGTCTGTGTTTGCAGATGTTTTCATGGGCTATGTGGCAGGCATGACTAGATTGGCCACCCAGTCACATGCCCACCGATTAGGCCACACCCACCAGTTAGACCATGCCCACCAGTTAGGCCATACCCACCAGTTAGGCCACGCCCATGGTGTGGTATTAAAAAAATTCAGTGCCCATCACTGCCTAGGTGTGCACCCCAGACTCAAATCAGCTGTAGAGTCTGCCAACTCCGAGGGAGTTCTAGGTGATGGGGGCACCCTGGCAAAAGGCAAGAAGTCATTTGTGGGTTGCTCTGAGTTGTTACCCCATAACGGTGCCGAAATTGTACCCATAGAGCGAGGGACATTTTCTACCACAGACTCGGCGGTGTTTAACTCCAGGGGGGCTACCGGGGAAGTGCTGAGCCCTAGTGCTTGGCTCAGAGGTATGAGGAACATGAGACGGGGGCTGGCTGAATAAATCTGGATCAGGATCGAAATCGGGGAGGTCCGACTCCCCCAGGGAAAGATCACCTTGAAGTGACTCAATTTCAGCTGAGTCTGAATGGATGTTTTGCTCCACCTTGCGGGGATGCATCTGATCCACATGTCTCCTCCAAATTAACCCATTGTCCATGAGTACTTTATACAATACTGTTCCTGTCTGCACAAGGACCTCTCCCCGCAACCATAGGGACCCCGGTGCATAGTTTCAGCAGTAAACCGTTTGCCCCACCTGGAAACTCTTGCTGGTGTGAATATCTATGTTTAGACCCCTATACTCGCTGCGATGAGGATCCAAACTGTCTAAGGCGGTAGACAGCCTCCTCCTCATTAAGAGGTCAGTGGGGGAAAACTCCGAGCCCAAAGGCATGATATTGGCATAATTGCAACTCAAGGTCACCTGGACCCATATGTCTTAGGGCTTCCTTGACAGATCTAACCCACCTTTCTACTTGCCTGTTAGTGGCATGGTGAAATGGGGCAGCGGTAATGTGCTGAACTCCATTATGTTTGAGAAAACTCTGAAATTCCGCCGACATAAAAGTCGATGTTGTTAGACACTACTATGTCTGGCAGCCCAAAAGTACAAAAAACCCTCCATAGCTTACGGATAGTTGTGGTAGAAGACGTGCTTGGAACTGGCAGAATCTCCAACCACTTAGTGTACGCGTCCACAATTAGCAGAAATGTAGCTCCCCGAAAAGGTCCCTAACCCTAGGCGGAAGACATCCAGATACTTATCACACACAGCCTGATTGGGGTCAGCCTGAACCAAATTGATGCCAGAAAAGGCGATACCTAGGGGCCCAAACCACTGAGTTCCCAGAAGGTTGTTCTTACCCACCTGGACCACAACAAGCAGGAGTTTTGCAATGATGCTTTTGAACTTCACATCAAACATGCCCACGTAGAGCACAGGGATGTGGCATCCATGCACATCTTTCAACTGGACCTGCAGAGCCCGCAACTTGGGCCGATCCATTGGCAGAATCTGGAAAAACCCACGCTGGGCAAGGATTGAATATGATATCCTGAGTTGATCTCCATGTGGCATTGGCGACCCTGAAGACTGACGTCCACGATGAACTGACCTGTGACTGCATGAACACTGGAACTGGACCCGGAATCTTGACCAACATAGATTTTGGAGATCTGGAGCTCCCTGGACCGGCGAACCTTGTGTCTGGAAGACCCTCCAGAATGCTGGCAACACGCTCTCACAACGTGCCCCTTCTGACCACACTTGTGGCACTTTGCCTCTCTGAACAGGCATTTTTCACGATGGTGCTTGCCCCCGCAACCCTTGCATGGGGCCTTGGCCTTGTCTGCAGGTTTGGAGGTCTTGCGGTGAACTTTCTACACATTGTCCCTTAACTCTCTGTCGTCTGAGGATGATGGGGATGGCGAATCTGAAGAGGACAAGCCAACGCACTCCGGCCTCTGGTCAGCTGCAGCCAATTTTACTGAGAAGCTTTTCTTCCGGAACACCTTTACACTTGCGCTGGCAATTTCAGATGCCAAAGCCTCATCGAAAATCTTGCCAAACGTTAGTGTGTTCTTTTTCATCAGCCTCCTCTTTACCGACTCATCTAAGATGCCCATCAGCAGCCTGTCTCCAAGGGCATAGTCCACATTTGGCCACTCACATGTTCCAGCCATTTGTTGCAGGGCTGCAAAATAGTTGGTGATGGACTCCCTAGGCTTTCTGGTAGAAATTTACCCAGGCCGTGAAGATACCCTGGGCTTGAAGTGGTCTCTTAACACTGAGAGAATGTCTCTAAGAGAAGTGCCCTTTACTTCTCGTGGCCGAAGCAAGTTCACAATGAGATCAATCGTGGAGATGCCACAGTTTGCAAGGAACGTCGCCTTCTGTTCCTCTGGCTTGACCTTATTGGCTATTACCCAATTTTCAAATTGGATTTTGTAGCTTGGCCAGGTGTCTGCCCTGGACACATCAAACCCTCCGAGTGGCGTTGCTGCAGCAGGAGATCACACCTTCATTGCCAATGTTGAATCCGAGTATTAATTGCAATGTGACAGCAGTTTGGGGGTTAATCAACAAGTCCCCTTACAGAAAGGGGGCGCGATTACAGCAAAGACTTAATGGTGATTGCAACTTAAAGCAATATACGCTTGAACACAAAAGCAACGCAAAGAGGTTCTCTAACAACTGCCTGTAGAATTGGCCAGGATCTGGCAGTGGTGTTACCAATGTTGGCCCAATATATTTTGTTGCATCAGGTGATAGCAACAAATCCCCTCACCCCCCCCCCCCAAAAGCCCCACATACACACACACCAATGATTTGTGAGCATATTGTTCCCAAATCCAGGTATGTTATTTTGGCACCTGAGGGGAGACAAATCCTTGCTGCTGCTGCTGCTGCTTGTTGTTGTTGTTATTGTTGTTGTTCAGTTGCACAGTCAATTCCAACCCTTTGTGACCCTATGGACCATTCCCCTCCAGGCACCTCTGTCCTCCACCATCCTCCTCAACCTGACCAGCTCTGTGCCCACTGCATGCGTCTGCAATACCATCTAGTCATTTAATTTTTGTTGCCCCCTTCTTCTTTTGCCCACAACCTTTCCCAGCATCAAGGCTTTCTCAAGTGCATCCTCTCTTCTCATTTGATGTCCAACGTATTTTAGCTTCATCTTTACTATTTGACCTTCTAGGAGCAGTCAGGGTTGATTTCTTCTAAGATTGACCTATTTGTTCTCCTCACTGTCCAGGGGACTCTCAAAACTCTCCTCCAATACCACATTTCAAAGGCCTCTATTCTTCTCTGCTCAGCTTTCCTAATGGTCCAGCTCTCACAACCATACATTACCACCAGGAATACCATTGCCTTGACTATGCGAATTTTTGTTTGCAAGGTGATTCTCTACTTTCCCTATGTTCCCCAGGTTTCTCATAGCTTGTCTCCCAAGAATCAGTCTCCTTTTTATTTCATGGCTGCAATCACCATCTGCAGTGGTTTTTTTGATCATAATAAAGTAAAATCTGTCACTGCTTTTACTTCTTCTCCATCTGTTTTCCAGGGACTGATAGGACCTGTTGCCATTATCTTGGTTTTCTTGATATTGAGTCTCAAGCCAGCTTTTGCACTCTCTTCTTTCAACCTAAGCAGGAGCTTCTTTAGGTCTTCCTCACTTTCTGCCATTAGGGTAGTATCATCTGTGTATCTCAAATTGTTGATGTTTCTCCCAGCAATTTTGACCCCAACTTGTGATGCATCCATCCCTGCATTGTGCATTATGTGCTCTGTGTATAAGTTGAATAAGCAGGGTGATAAAATGTAGCCTTGTCTTGTTCCTTTTCCTATTCCAAACCACCCCATCTTTCCGTATTCTGTCCTAACTGTTGCTTCTTGACTCAAGTACAGATTTCTCATGAGGCATATAAGGTGTTATAGTATTACCATCTCTTTAATTACTTGCCACATTTTGTTGTGGTCCACACAGCCAAAGGCCTTGGTGTAGTCAATTAAACAGAAGTAGACTTGTTTCTGATATCCCTTTGTTTTCTCCATGATCCAACGTATGTTGGCAATTTGGTCTCTAATTCCCCTGCCTCTTCGGAACCCAGCCTGCACTTCTGGTAGTTCTCTCTCCACGTGCTGCTGCAGTCTATCCTGTATTATCTTGAGCATTTATAGGACAAATCCTACAAATCATATTTGTGTCAATGAGCTCTATCCCACAAACACCTTCTTCTATCTTGGTTGTATAAATACTACAATGTCAAATTATTGCCCTTGTATGATAACCTTGCTGTCTGAGTTAGATGCCTTACTCTGCCTAGGGGTAAGGTTAGTTCTTACTTAGGCTAATAATAGGGATACTATGACCTCACAGTTTGTTGTGTGAGTGTTGATACAAGATGCTAGAGGCAGGGTTTCTCCTTGTTATTACACTGTGTATAGACAGTATGTGGCTGTCATTAATGTCACAATTCCTCATTGGTGGGCTTTGGCATTGTTTTGAGAATTACCCTGGTTGTGTGTTTAACATTCTTTTTTTATTTTTCGATGTTTAGAATTTCCTTTATTTTCTTGCATTTAACAGGTATAAAATGTAGCTGCTGTTTCACAGAATGTCTGCCTCAGCCCTCGACATAACTGATGTATTGCATTGCTTGGTGAGACATTATTTTTAACTTGTGTTTTTAATTACTTAAAATGTAATCATATATTTTCTTTTTCAGCTTCCCCATCAGTTTCAATATTGTGCATGGCAGCTGATGGCAGAGCTTGTGTAAGTACGTTCTTGTAAATAGATCAGCATTATTTGGGGAAAACATTGTAGGAAAGAATTACTTGTGAAATACATTGAGAGCATGAGGTTGTTTCTGTGATCTTACTGCCCAGAGGATTATCTGGAAAAGTTAATGAGAAGGACTAATTCATTTATTTTTTTTGTAAGAAGTAGTTGATGTGACACTGTAAATTGTTTGGGAAGTCTTCCAGAATTTGAAGGTTTTTCTGAATGTGCCCAGGCTGTCAATATAAATAAACAGGAGATTTCTCTTCAGTGCCTGAGCAGTTTTGTTGTTGTTCAGTCGCACAGTCGATTCTGACCCTTTGCGACCCCACGGTCCATTTTCCTCACATTATCAATCCCAAATAGAGTTAGATTCATTGAACCCATTGCCAAATTGATCAACACTGGAGTAAACCTCATTCATTCAGTGGGTCTTTTCAAGTTGGGAATTCAGTGCTGAACTGATAACTCCCACTAATGCTGTTGGCTGTACTCTGAGATTCCTACTGGATTCACTCCATTATTTTTAGAAATTTGCCTGGTCCAACTTCTTATTGATTTGTGAAAGAGGTGTATATTCCCCGTGTAGATCCTCTGCAAATAGAAGTCAACATCTCAGGGAGAATGTTAGAATGTTTGGTTTGAAACTTTCTTCCTGAAATGCTCATTTATCCATCGAAACAATGAGTACTTTGGGTAAAAATCAAGGCAAGTGCCTTGCTATTCATCATATGATAAACTCTCAGACAGAATGTTGTTGATTATATTTGTTGTTCCTAGGTTCATTTTTCTGTACTGTAAATCCAGTCAACTCCCTAGTTTAGTGGAGCACCATTGTTGACCAAAGAAGCATGTTGTTTATGTTATGCTAGGCAGATTGTGCCTGCTTTCTGGTAATGAGGGCAATGAAGTCATCATGTTTCTTTGCCTCTGCAGCACGTTGCATCCAACAGATCTTTCATAAGTAGTGAAAAGTCTGCTGCGTCTAGATCTCAGGATTTGTTGGGACCATCAAAAGCCTGCTATGAAACATGTTGAGGAAAATGTCACTTTTTTGTGGTTTCCACTATCAACAAAGATTTAATAGGAGAGATCCAGCACTCTAGCTGGTCTGGTGTCAATTATTGTGGCCTGAGGGTATGGACAAGATATCTGGATAATTATTAGCTCTTGCTATTGAGTTAAATAGGAATGACCAGGTATATCCAAGAATATTGTTGCCCGGTGGAAAAAGCACTGAACCATGGTGGTATAGTGGATAGAATATCACCAGATTAGGACCCAAGTGACCTGCGTTCAAATCCCCTTGGCCATGTAAGCTCACTGTAGGGTAGGAATGGTCAATTATTCCTTACATGTCTCATATACCTTGAAAATCCTATTAGAATCACCATAAATTGGAAATGACTTGATGACACAATTAATAAATAATGAATCAAGGAGAAGAAGTGTCTTCTGAATTATTAAGTAAAGTAAATGAACAATAGCATATGTCAGTGGTAACCACAAACACATTTGTACAGAGCAAACGATTTCTGCAAACATATCTTGCAATTATGTTGCAATTTTTAAAGCAATGATGTGTTTAAAGCTGTGACAAAGCAGTAGGAAGTTTACTCACTAGCGTTAAGTTGATGATGCAGAGTGGTGGTTATTTTTGTTTGTTTCAACGTATATTTTGAGAGAAGCGATGATATCCCATTTTCCTCTTTCCCAATAGTACTGCAGTCTTAAACACACTTACCTGTGAGTAAGCCCCATTGGACACAATAGGTTTGCCTATGAACCATATCTCATTGCATTGTGGACAATTCTTATTTAAACTAACAGTGTTCTAACCCAACTACCCACACTTTAGTTTTTCTGTAACACCCCCCCCCCACCACCACCACCACCATGTCACCACCTGAAGTAACAGGAAACTGTTTGTCTGGAAGAGGATGCTATCCTTACAACATTGCCACTAAGATTTTGAAACTCTCATCTGGCAAAGTTCATTCTTCTATTCTGCCACTTTGATACCAAAATAAATTATTCTTTCTAAGTGCTTGAAAAGGTTGTCTGAATTATCTTAATTTTTGTTTTGTCTATTGATGCTGTATTTTATTGTTACTTGTCATTAGTTCATTAGGTGATTAGCATGTATTATATTGATGTCGTTATGTTGTTTCAATATGTATTTGATTTGATAGTTAACCCCCATGTGTCCTCTATTTCCCTTCAAAGTTATTTAAAATATTAATTCATGAAACAGCTCTCTACATGTTGAAACGAGCTACGTCTGTTAACCTCCACTCCAGTTCACCTTAGACTGACTTTTTCAGTGTGTCTCTCCTTAATAATAATAATAATAATAATAATAATAATAATAATAATAATAATAATAATAATAATAATAATAATAATAATAATAATAATAATAATAATAATAATATAAAGGAGAGATGTCCTGCTGTGGGCCCTGAATACAAATCCACACCCCTGCACTGATCACGCTGTAACTTGGCACATACTTACCTTGGGCTGGAGAGATTGTCACTGCGGGGGTCATGAACCCCATGGGGGGCATACACCCCACAAATTGGTCTGTTGCCCAATGAGCTGGCTGATGTCACCAGGCAGCTGGCTGATGTCACCCACTGGCCACCTGGGATTGTGACATCATTTGCCTTTCCCTCTGAGCTCAGCTGTAGATTTCACAGTAGGTGGAAGGCAAATGGGCATGCAGGATCAGCACTGTGGGGGTCACAAGATGCAAAGGGGAGGTGCCATTGGGAAGGGTGAGGGTGGTAAGTGACTGTTGATGAAGAAGTGGGAGGGAAGGAAGGAGTGCCCCACATACAAAACTATATGTACCCGAGCGAAGCCAGGTAACCAGCTAGTAATAATAATAATTTTGTGTCAGAAATTATTCTGGGTTGAAAGGATTTTTGCAGAAGAAATTCTGCTCAGGGAATGCCCAAATGAGACTCCTTTCATTTCCCCAAAAACTGGGACAAAGACAAGTGCTTAATCTGTCATGCAGTACCCGGGTCTCAAACTGCCAACTTGCCAGCCTTCCAGTTTATTGAACATACATAATTTGTCTCGCCTTCAGTTAGCCTGTTTTCATAGTTCTTCAGAATATAGCAATCTGAAATCTGATTTAATTCTGGTTGTTAAAAATCATAGTTTTCAGTAGTACTCCACGTTTCTAGAATTTTCCTACTGGCATGGCTAGTGGAGTCATTAGCCATTCCATTCTGGGAGCTGTAGTGAAGAAAAGCAATGCAGGCTGATCGAGGCTGTTTTTAGCCTGACCTACCGGACATGTGCTGCCTTGAGCTTACTTGATAAAAAGGCAGATGGGACACTTGCCTGGAATGCCTGTGGAGGGTGCACGCTTTGCCCTCTCTCCCCTGGAAGGGCGACAGACTAGGGTGTGCTTGCTGCACCTGGTGGGAGGGGGAGGAACTGGTGAGCCTATTTAAGAGCCAGCCTCCTTCCCCCTCTCCCCCTCTTCATTTTTGTTTTTCTTCAGGCGAATTGCCCTCCTTCCCTCCCTGAAGCACCAGTTTAATTTTATTCAGTCACTATGTGGGCCGGATTGGGAATTTTTCCATGAACCCCTGATTAGCCTTGGGATTCATGGCATTTTTGCCCATTCCACACTAGAGCATATGGTTGAGACATGGAGAGTTTGTTAATTTTGGTCACTTTGGAGGGTAGCACGGGTAAGGTTAAGGATTGGAGCCCAAAGAATATCAAGCAAGAGACGCATTTCGGTCAATAGACTGGGGAGCGAGTCAAGGGCAGAAAAAGAGGCTGTTTGATTTCAAATGCAGACATTGAACATCTGGCTGCTGAAGCCAGACAGCTTGGCAGTCAGCAGGTCTGTTCTCTTGATGTTAAGCCAGAAGTGCAATGTCAGCTGGGCCCTTCTTGATTGGGCATAAAATAAAGGAAATTTAATTGGATTGGTGTTGTAAATTGGTTAGCTGCCTTAACCGTGCTACATTGGCCCCATTGCAGAGTCCATATATGTCACAATTTGTGTTGGTTTTAATAAAGTGGCCTGTTATGTTTTAATTCAATAAGTGTGTCTGTCTCCTTACTCAGTGGTGGTGGTGGTGGTGGTGGTGGAAGGGCAATGTGAGTGTGACAAACAACAGCAGCAGCAACAACATCAACAATTGTAACAACAACAAAACAAGCTTTGTTCACAAAATGATTGCGTGGATTAGATTTTAGGATAAACATGGCCCATTGGGGGGAAGACATTGGGCACCAGTGATCCAGGGGATGGTGGCAACAGGGAAATATGTGATTGAGAAGTGAATGTTAGATATGCACACATGTTATGAGAAGAAAGACAATGACTATGATTGAGGGAGGAAAGGTCATCTTTTTGCTGGGCTGAGAGAAGGAACGTCTGAGAATAAGAGTGAGGACATTTCCTGAGCTGCAATAATGACAATGGATGAAAAATCAAGTGGAGTGAACAGTGAATCATTCAGTTTCATGAGAGCAGTGGTCTGACAAGTACTTTCTCCCTTGGAATGTACTATCTTGACTTGTGCTTTCTCCTTAATCTCTTGCCGCCCTTGCAAAAGAGGCCTTCTGAAATAGGAAGAGGGCAAAGAGCTGAACATGCGATGTATGTTCATTGCTCAAGGAGCCTCACGTTAGCTGCTAACTTACATGTTTGAAGTGAGAGTCCAGGGCAAACACCACATATCCAGGTCAGGGACCATAGAGAAAGCTCTCCTACCCCCATAAACCTAACTGTTTCCATTGGAAACTGTTCAGATACACAGCTGCCAGTCATCAAGAGACGTCACCACATGATCTGCAGGGAGATCTGGCCTGATATGTCAGTCTCATTGGTTTTACTGGGATTTAGCTGAACTGAACTAGCAACCAAGGTATGCTTCACTTTACTCCTTCCCTGCATCTCTGCTCCTTATTCAGTGAAAGTTAGCCATCACTGTACCATTGCCTACTATTCACAGTTTTCCCCTTTGCATACTGTATACTTCCCCTTCCCCACCCCAGCTGTTCTCAGACAGCAAAGCTTTATGGTGCGATTTTGTTGCTTTTGGTTTGACTCCATGTATTGAACCACCAGTACACAGAATAGCTGTCTGTGGGTGCGAAACAGGAAGCTTTCATGATGGAGGCAGAAGAATGTCAGCACTTTCTCTTCTGGAGCCCCTCATGAATCAATTTTCATTACAGCATTTTTCTGCTTCAGCTCCTTGCTACTCCATTAGCCCTGCCTTGTGTTTGTTTGAAAGATTCAGTTCTACACTGGGTGATACCACCACCACCACCACCACCACCACCTCCTCCCCCTCCTCCTTTCCCCTGAGCCTCCCCCCTTTCTATGAGTCTTGCAACACAGTCTGAAATTTCCTCTTTCCTTTCCTTCCTGCATATTTTTTGGCAGATTCCTTTGCGTCAGAAGACGAGGAAGAGAAATCAAGGTAATGTGATCTCCCTTTCTTCCTCTTTTTGTTTAGTGTTTTATCTTGCTCAGAAGAAGGGAAAAGGTTGTTATTGTGTGGTTGTAGAGTTGATTATCAACACCTCTTATCGTTCTGCTCAGTTTCACCTCCCTTCAGCAGGAGAGATCATGACAGGTTTTTCATTTGGACTAAGCTGTTTTGGTATGATAATTGCAGCAGTTGTATGAATCTCTCTCTTTCCCTCTCTCTCTCTGTGTATGAAGGAGTCAGTTTTGTTGAATTAGCTACAAATCTGTTCTGACTGTGCCACAAGTAATGACTTCCAGGGAAAATGTATGTTCTGATACGAGTAGCAGCTAATGACAGCAAGTAGATAATTTTCTGATAAATCTGTTTTTAAGGTTGTCTTAACGATATTTCTATCATTACTGAAGTCATTTTAATATGTAGTTTTTCTAAGGATAATATCTGGGAACTAATTTAATGCAGGAGTTCATTTCTTGAAAGTGTATGTTGTGCACTTGTACACTGTCTCTTGAAAGTAGCACCTGTTTTGTTTTTAATTTTTCAGACATCTGGGGAATGAGTCGTCGAAGAATCTCATGTAAGGATTTGGGACTCGCTGATTGTCAGGGATGGCTGTACAAAAAAAAAGAAAAAGGAGGTTTTATTGGCAACAAATGGAAAAAGTTCTGGTGTGTCCTGAAAGCTTCATCATTATATTGGTACAACAATCAGTTGGTAAGCATGCAAACCTCGTTAATTCAAATTTGTAAATAAAAAGAACAGCTTGCTTTTTCTAGGCAATATTTATAAGTAAAATTTAAGAAAATTGGTATGTTTGGTCTGGTCAGATTGTGACAGGGAAAGGGCAGTGTTGAATCATTTGAATTTTATTTTAGTTCAGTTTTCACTGTATATATATATATTAAAGGCATCCCTTACCAACTGTTTGTGACAAGGTGAGAATGTGTTAAGTACATTGTGTGAGTAAAATGAGTTCATTTCAAGCTGCTTGAGAAATGTTTTCACCTTCACAAGAAGATAAATGGGCAATTTTCCTTTCTCCCGATGTAGCATCTATTCAGTCCTTTTATTCATATTCTTTGCTTTCAATTCAGCAGTGGGGCAAAGGTTGAACAGGCAAAAGCACAGTGGTGTGGATTTCCATTTCCTTGAAAATACTGTAGATTTCCCAGGCACCACAATTACACTGCCTTGCATTTTCTGGTTAACCTAAGTAACCTGTTGTAGCCTTACTAGAATTGGAACAGACAGACAATTTTGGCAATGGTCACTCTTGCACCCAGATGCCCTCTCCTGCAGAGCCCATGGTCTCTTTTAGCATTCTGTGTGGGATAGAGCGGCAGGATCTTTGATCATATCTCATGGAAGCCTCCAGCTGAGTTCCATCTGGACACTAAGCAGTAACTGCTGAAGGTCTACACCAGAATGGAACTGAAGCTGTAAATACTTATTTCTCAATTGCTGGTGTGTCTGTGTAGCATTTGTGTCTGCAAAGTGGGGAAACATCACATTATTTGGACTGCAGCTTCCCGGCTACAGCTGCCTATCAACATGGCCAACAGTTTTCTTAGCTTTTACTAGCATAGTTTGCCCGGCGTTGCCGGGCTTTTTAAAATTGTGTTGGATACTAAAGGCTTTCGTTTATTTGTCGAAGCAATGGTGATGCGCTGTTTTAAATGGTGGTGTAAGTTTTTTTGATTTTGTGGCTTCGAGTAATTTTGTTTTTGAACTTGTTTTTTATGTTTATGTAAAAAAAATGTAAATTTAATTTAATTTAATTTAATGTAATATTATTTAGTTTTAAATTTAATTTTGTTTTTTAAAATGTTCTTTTAATTTTTTTTTGTTTTGGTTTTTCATAGTGAAAAGTGGTTTTTATTTTGGTAATTTTTGAGATTAGTGTGGTTTTTTTTAATGTTTGTATAATTTATGTGATTAAATTTAGAATTATTATTATTTTTTAAATATTTTAGAATGTTGTTTCTGTTTTGGCCACTGGGTGGTGGTGGTGAGCTTTTGAGCTTCTCATTGCATTTGGTACCTTCTGTCCTCTTGGTGTTGCTTCCGGTAAGTTTCCTCTTTCTCATTTGTGTTCCGGTTCTCATAGAAGGAAGACGTCTTTTTGTAAGTAATGTGGGGGTTTTTTTTGGGGGGGGGGTTGGGGGTGGATTCTTTTTGGGGGGTGTATGTGTGTGTTTATCTTGTTCATATTTGGCTGTTTGTTTGTGATTTTGTGTGTTTTTTCTAGTGTGTGTGTGTGTGTGTGGGGGGGGTGGTGGCTTTTTTTCTCGCAGGCCATGCTGGATGGCCCATGGGAAGGAAGGCCAATTGCGGGGAGGCTTTTTTCCCCCATGGGCCATGCAGGATGGCCCGTGGGAAGGATAGGCATTTGCGGGGAGGTTTTCTTTCCCACGGGCCATGCTTCATGGCCCATTGGAAGGAAGGGCATTTGCTGGGTGGTGGTTATTTCTTTCCCACGGGCCATACTTGCTGGCCCATGGGAAGGAAGGGAGAGGCAGTGGGGTGTTTATTCTTTTCCCCCGCGGGCCATACTGGCTTGCCCGATGGGAAAGAAGGGCAGTTGTGGGGTGTGTGGGTTGTTTGCTTTAATTTTTGGTGCTCTGGCTGGCCCTTCGAAGAGAAGGGCAGCGGCGGCCGGGGGTGGTTTTTTTTTCCTCGTCTTTTTGGGCCGCTGGCTGGCCCTTCGATCGGAAGGGCCATGGTGGTGTTGGGGGGGGGGTTCCCCCACGGGCCATGCTGGCTCGTTCATGGGGAAGAATGGCTGTGGTGGTGGGATTATTTTTAACTTTTATTTTTCGTGCGCCGGCCCTTCGAACGGAAGAGTAGCGGCGGCGGTTTCTTTTTTATTTTTTTCCCCCACGGGCCATGCTGGCTCGCCCGTGGGGTTGAATGGTTGCGGAGGCGGCTTTTTTAGTTTTGTTTTTGCGCGCCGGCTGCCTCATCGTTCTGCTCGCACATTGCGCGCAGGACGCTGGGGCTTGTAGTAATGTGTTGGTGCTTTGTGTTTGTGCTGCGTTTTTTAAAATTCCTTTTCTTTTGATTGGCTGCGGCGCGTGTTCGAACGCTGCTCCGTGCGAGAGCCTCTCAGCCTGATTGGCTCTGGCGCGGCGCGGCGCAAGGACTTTCGGGAAGTGATGTTCTTTACGTTTCTTGCCATTAGTGGGGCTGAGGCCCCCGTGCCGGATTTTTAAATCCTTCGTTGACCCGCGTAGGCAATTCGGCCGTGCTCTCGAAGGGAGGGTGCGGGTCAGTAGGGCAACGCACAGCAACGTATAGCCAATTCCAACGGTGAACACTTGGTTTTATAGGTTAAGATAATCTGACCAAGCTGTTTTCTCTGGCTGAATGGCTGTTATGAACTGGACAGATGGTTGTTGAGAAGGAGAAGCAGGCAATTCAACATCCTTTATGACTTGTTCTTAAGTCCCTTTGGTGTGACCATAATTCTTCTTGTTCTTTTTATTTATTTATTAAACATTGGGTTCTTTCTGCCACAGTTGTTTGGTGAGTTTCGTTCTTAGGAAACAATGGGGACAGAGTTCTTGGAGATGTCTATCTATCCAAACATGTGTTTACTAACATTCAGCCAAGGGAGATGGACCAGTTTAGTAAAGAAAACAATGCTATTAAAAGTCTGATTTCCTCATTCCCTTTAAAGGAAGCTGTGCTAAAACTTTTGTTAAGGAAACCCTTCCTGAATGCATTCAATCTGGAATGTTTTTTTGGATGGCCTCCAATATACCATGGTTGTTTGTGTGTGTGTGTGCGTGTGTGAAGGATCATTGGGCTTACAGTAATGGATCATTGATAGGTATTTTTGAAAAATATATTTGGATCATTTTTTCTGCAGACAGTAACCTATTTAGAAAACAAAGTGGTCCTTGTTACCAGATAGACCTGTGATGGTGAACCTTGGCACTCCAGGTGTTCTTGAACTTCAATTACCAGAAGCCCAAGTCAGCACTCCTTGCTAATCAGGACTTCTGGGAATTGAAGCTCCAGAACATGTGGAGTGCCAAGGTTCACCGTCACTGTGATACATTAAGAGACTGGGACCATGATGCTCCTTCAAGAACTCTTAGCAGCTTTTGCTAAAGGCGGTACTATATTTTTATGAATCAGCCATTAGAATTGGGAGTTTGGGTGACTATGCTGCTATCTGATAATAAAAATATCTCAAGATGATATGACATTGGTTCAGCACTATGGAATCATTTGTGAGGATTTGATATTTGTCCCTATAATATTTAACAGTTGAACACAAAGAACTTGAACAGCCTACCAATTGTAGCAAAATTGTGTACAATATGCAAAAGTCTTTTATGGATGACAAGAGAAGTGTTTCTTTGCAGTTGTCTGCATGTGCAGGAAAAGAATTAAGACTTATCTGTATGGAGAACTCTGGACTGTGGTTCCTTGCCTACAGGCACCTATACAGCAGAGGAGATAGTTTGGGTGCTAGTAACTGAAGTCATGATTTGGATTTCACTTCCAGATTACATATGTTAAATCTGTTGTTTAGCTGCAAAACTGAGAAATATTCTGTTGCATGGTCCCTGGAGGTTGGTATTTCTGGCAGAGAAAGAAGCATGGAAGCCACTGCTGTGAATAAACCTCTGTGTTTTTATCTTTTCTGCTCTGTCAGTCTCTGGTAAAGTGTGCTTTCCCCAAAAGCTGCATAACTTCCAAACCCTGTTTGACCATTTCCACTCCATCCTCCCAAGGATCAGGCAGGCGACAGTTTCTTTGGTAAAACACTTGGGCCACTTTATTCAAAGTAACAATTTAAACACAACATTAACATGACCTGCAATGGGGCATCATAGTATGTAAATGGCCAGTTATTTATGGGTATGCCTACCCATCTTGTTATAACTGGTTCTTCAATGTGGAGGGTAATCCCCCTCCATGCTATCCAATTATGTCAGATAATCATATGATACTAGGCTGCTGAGCTGGTTATCACAAATTTTTGTGTGTGAGGATCCACCTGTCAGCCAGTAGACGTCGCCAGCGCCTTTGTCTTTCTGGCTGATGAATGGACCCCTGCTCTTGATGATCCAATTCAGAATGATTTAAATCACCATTTACCACACTACCACCACAGTGACCAGTTTACAATAATATCCTCGAGCTCCCACATGTAAGTATGGGTGGGCAAAAAACACAACCACATGTGACAATTAGTAGTATTGCAAAAATTTCCACCCGGCCCCAAAGTGACCAAAAATCATACTTTGGTGAAAGGGAGAGAGGGACAATTGTTATGAACAGTTCGTGAGCTAAAAGAGAGAGGGTGAGGCAGGAAGGATCCACCCTTTTATATGGTGCCTGGCTCCTCCCCGTGGCATCGATGGCCTATAAGCTGGGTTGCTTGCCTTGGGAGCAAGGGAGCAGCAAATCACATGCACATTGTGAACCCATGCACCCCGTCCAGATGCTTTGCACTACAATTCCCATCAACCCAAACCAGCACACAGAATGGCCAGAAACAATTGAAATTGCCACTCAAAATATCTGGAGGGCATAGATTGCAGACCTCTTTACAACAAAGAAGAGCTGTTATTTCCATATATTATCTTTATGTCAGGTTTAGGAAATGGATAGCCTTCTAATTATTGCTAGATTGCAACTCTTGTAATCTTTTACTATTAGTTGAAATTGTTACAACTAATGGATGTTGTAGTCCTATAAAATTGGAGAGTCATAAGTTCCTCTTCCTTGGTCTAAGTTCAAGTTTGGTGTATATCTGAGTACTGCACATTAGTGATGAAGGAAAGAAAGTGGCTATAACACATCCTGCTTTTGGGAGTATCCTGTTAAGTTCTGGCTAAGAGCTATTGGAAACAGAGCAGTCTAATTTTGATTTTCACCCTGTCTGTCTTTGGCCAAAGTTTAAAAGTTCATCAACTTCCCCTTCAGATGAAAGCTCTGCATTGCTATGCACCTGCAGTTGTCTGTAGTTTTAGGAATATGGGGGTTGGCTGACATTTAGGTTCTGTGTGGGTGTTGGGGCAGTCCCTGCTTAACTTACACAAAGCCCCACTCAGATTGTAAGCACAGTTTTGCCTTGAGGTAAGGACAAGCCTGCACAATAAATAATTAGGGCTTCTTGGGAATTACTTCAACCCACATCTTGGTTTCTTCTCATATACTTGCCCAACCACAACATGGTGTGTGAAGGAACAATACTGATTTTTTTAAAATAAAACAAAATAAGGACATCTTAATCATGAAATATATCATGTAAGAGGATTATATCTAGTGGTATGCTTTTCTTGTGACAAATTTCACTGATTCCTCTCTCCCTTTGTCTAACTCTACACCTGCTTAAAACCACCCATCCCTTTCCCCAAATTATTCCAGATGTCCCAAGGAGAGTTTTTTGGGTGGTGGAGTGGAGAACTCTTAAAGTGAGAGAATGAGTCAGCCAAGCCCAGCTTGTTGTATATTGTAGCAATGCATACATCTTGCCTCATTACTGGGTATGCAAGTAGTGCAAGAAAATGTGGTCCACTAATGGTGCTGGACTCTATCTTGTATTAACCCTAGCCAGCATAACCAGTGGTGAGGCACCATGGGAACTGTAGTGCAGCCATATTTGCAGGGGCACACATTCCTCATCCTTGCACTGAGGCAAAACTACCACTCAATGACCAATTCAGTGATACCTACATTTACATTTTGAAAAATGTATTTATGAGCAACAATCATGCATAGAAGGAAGCAACATCTATAGAACTGAGAAACACTAAAAACTATTTAGTCATCATCTGAAATTGTCCTACTGGAAGCAATTTTCAGACATTAAAGGCACCCTCCTGAGGATCCCAAAAGTTTTTGTAGATTGAGAAGAATCCCAGGGGACCTTGGAACCAAAGAGGGTGTGTGCGTTTATGGAATAGCAAATTTATAGTTAAAAATTAACATCCAAAACGTTTTCAGTTTTTTACAAATGAAGCAGCACAAAAAGGTTTTCAGCTACTGAAATACATCCATCCTTCCTGGCTGCAAATAAAGGCACTCATAAATGGAAATGTCCCTTCTTCTTGGCTGGTACAGTCATTATAACTCCTCATCATCATCAACTGCAACTTGTGTTTGAGTTTACATTTTTTCCTGAGAATGTTTTCTGGAAATTGCCATTGGTGTGAATTTGTTTAAGGTGGATCCCAGCTTACCATGAAGTAACCCACACACTATGATCATGGAGCCATCTCCTGCGGCACGTATGAAATGAGACATGCAGGATTTGACACTGGCACTGCAATGGACTCCCACAGCCTTGAGGGTATTGACAAGGTGCACCTTCACAGCCAGTCCATCTGTCATGGCCTCTTTCTCCTCCATGACCATTGGGAATCAGAAATAGTGAAGTGGTTTCTCCTCTGCTCATTTCGCCATTGGGCCCAATATGATGGTTTCCAGTGGCATTTCCTCCACTGTGGGAGACCATCAACCCACTGAGTGGGACCATCAACCCACCTAAAGGGGCTCATCTGCCCGTAGCCATTGGCCCCTTTAGGGAGTCAGGTTATTTACTGCCATCCCAACACTTGGTGTTGAGTCACTGGCTGTTCGGTCTACTCCATTAACATAGCAGGATGTCTGGCCAGACAGACAATTATAACTATTCTACTGAGAAGTGAATTCTGTATCTATTGCTATGAAGGTGCATTATATTTCTTTTCCCTCACTAATACCTTTTTCTCTTCTGTCTTGTTTTGGAGGTTTTTGTTTTCTTTTGATTTGTTTAAAGACAGAAAACATCTTGTTCTATATTTGCTAGGAATCAGATTAGGAATATTTTTTGTTTGAAGAACTGGATACATATGATTAAATATATGTGCTTTCAGTTGTTCAGAACAATGATGCAGGTTGCTAAGATTAATATTGAGAAAGAAGCTAATTCTCTGCACAATTTCTCTTCACAAATGCCTTCCTGCTTCCCTATGTAAGCCGATCTGGACCTACTGTTAGGCAAAGTGAGGCAGCTGCCTTCGACAGCAGATTTTGAATGTCATAAGAGGGCAGCAATTTGATATTTATTTCATTTCATGTTGTGTTTTAACTGCTAGGAGTGAGAGAGCTATTTGTGGCTTTATGTGTCAGAATAAGATGGTGGGCTATATTAGCTAGGCACTTGGACTTGCAGGTACCACCTTCAGCTCTGCTTCAAAAGCAAAAAATTAAGGCAGCTTGGCATGGATACACTGGGTCAGTGCTGGCCAACCTTGGCACTCAAGGTGTTCTTGGACTTCAATTACCAGAAGCCCAAGTCAGCACTCACGTTGATCAGGGATTCTGGGAATTGAAGTCCAAGAACACCTGCAGTGCCAAGATCAGCCATCACTGTACTAGGGTTTCTCAAACTTGGCCCCCCAGATGTTCTTGGATTCCCCCCCCCCCACTACCTCAAACTGCAGGAGTGCTTCTGAGAATTTAAATCTAAGAACAACAAGGGAACCCAAGTTTGAGAAACCCTGCAGCAAATGATAGAACTAGGGCCTCCTCACATGGTTACGGAGTTTCCAGCCATCTAAAAAAATTCTCTACAATATGAAAAGCTACCTGACATTCATTATCTTTTGAGTTTCCAGTTTTGCTAAATAACAAGGTGTTTTTCATGCTAATGGCTTTATTGTTATCTTAGGCAGAGAAAGCGGATGGATTCCTCAGCCTCCCAAACTTCAGTATAGAGCCAGCTACAGAATGCAAGAAAAAGCAGTGAGTGTATTATCCTTACCTTGTGCAATGTATGTATCCACAATATGTAGTCATAGCATTTTGATGCCACTTTAACAGCTATGGCTTCATCATAGGGAACCCTGGGACTTGTCATTCAATGAGGCAGTTAGAATTTTGTGCTATGGATGAACCCTTGAGTTATAGCAGAAGATTCCAAGTACTTCACCAAACTACAGATCCCAGGTCTCTATAGAATGGAGCCTTGACTGTGAACATGGAATTGAAATGCTGCAACTATATAGCGCAGACAGATTTTTTAAAATGTTGCATCCAAAGTGAGTCTTCTTGAACATAGCTTCGCTGGATGCAGAGACTGTTAAAGTCTGTCCACTTCCCTGAAACAAATTTCAAACTGAGGGTCAAACTAGAGGATACAGACAATGAGTTGTGAGAAGCAAGAAATCCTGAAAATGCTGTAACATGGCTCTTTATTATACACACGCTTTTTTTACCTCCTGCAGCTTCTAAATAAGTATGCCTTGACTGGTCATTGGGAGGTAAACAATGAGCTTCATTTGTCAATTTGATCACTAAGGAACAGCATTTGAAGAAAATTGCATTGCTGTAATACTAACAGCTTTTCAGTATCTATCAACTAGTTATCTGTGTTGTCAGGTTTCACCTGATAGAGGTGAAACATTGGAAGCACATTGGAAGTACATTGGAAGCACTGAGGTTACTTCAGTTTAAAAGCTATAAGTCGATTAAAATGTAAAAGCTATCTGGCTTTTCCCTTTTACTTACTTAAGTTGCAGAGATAAAAGACCTTTCTATTCACACTTCCTGGTCTAGAGCCTAGAAAACATTTTTTGGGATCGCAGCACCCATGCTGGCTGGAAGAGTCTGTGTGGCATAGCTCAAAAATAAATTTTCCAAGTTGTGCCCTTCTCTGAACCCATATGTGTGAGAAAGGTGACTTTTAAAAAGTTTAATACAAACTAATGATTTTAGTGCAGAAATATAGACTCCCATTCACTCTGATGTCCACTCTCTTGTTGAGATGCACAGACAAAAAACCAAGATGTTTCCTTCCAAACATCTTTTGAACCATGTTACCATTAATTGTCGGCTTCAATTATCCCTTTGGTGAAAAAATAAATATGTTTCTTCAAAATCTCCACCAACTCCGAGTATCACATTCCTATGCTGAAGAAAGCAATCCAGGATTTTTGCAAACATAGAATTCGTCTCCCACTAATGTGGAACAGGGAGACTGTGGTGGCTTAGTGGTGAAGACACTGAACTTGATGACTGGAAGGTCAGCAGGTCAGCAGTTTGAGACCCAAGTGCTGCACAATGGAGTGACCTCTTGTTTCTGTCCCAGCTCCTGCCCACATAGCAGTTTGAAAGCAAAAAATTGCAAATAGATCAACAAGTATCACTTCAGTGAGAAGGTAAACAGCATTCTGTGTGGTCCGGTGTATAGAAATGCCTGCCACATGTCCATGGAAATGTCTGCAGATGCAGACAGCACTGGCTCGTTGGCTATAAACAGAGATGATCACTGAACCCTAGAGTTGGATCTGACTGGCTCTCATGCAAGGATGACCTAATGTGGAAATGAGATCAATTTATCCATTCTATTCTTTGACTGCTCACATGGTATTTTTACTCTGAAATTTTAAAGCCTTAGGCAAATCATTTTACTTTGCTTTCAAAGCTTGCAACAATGCTCAATTTTGCAGTTCAATATCTCTATATATAAAACAGAAGTGTTTGTTTGTATGTGCTCGATGGGCTCCCACACGCCTGGATGGATGCCGCTGAAACTTCACACACACCTACCTTGGGCGTGCAAGATCAGGATTTGTTGGGGTGTGTGTGTGTCTCGAACCCAAAAATGGGATGCAAAGGGGGCACCCCCACCGGCAGGAGCAAACACAACAGAACAGCACTACTGTGCATGCACAACACAGGCGCACGCGCAGCACAGTCGATAAGCTGGGAAAGAAAGTTGTGGCCGCGATTAGCGACTGTGGTGCAATCTCTGGCCTATAAAAGAAAAAAACCTGAGCAAGTTCTGCAAACGTCCCCTTCCCCCAAACCAGGATAAACACAAAGGCACAGCCTACCAACTCACCTGCCTGTCGCCCTTCTCTGGTTCTCCACCAGGTGTTCTCCACCTGGTATCCAGGCCTTGCTGGCTGCCCCACCCCTGCCGCCCTCTTTTACCTTCCGGCCCCTCCATGGCTTGCCACGGCCACCTTCTCTGGCTCTTTGTTTAGGCAGCCCCTGCAAGGGTCCATCTCTGGGTCTCCACCAGGGGTTTTCCGCCTGGTGTGCAAAACCAATGGGCGCTGGGATCTTCAGCACTGGATGGAGGCTGGGTTGCTACAGCTGCCACCACAGCCACCGCGACCATTGGCCTTGTGGGGGCTGCCTGGACGAAGAGCTGGAGGAGGCAGCAGGGGCAAGCCATGGAGGGGCCGTAAGGTCAAAGAGGGCGGCGGGGGTGGGGAGGCAAGCAAGGCCCCGGGTGGAGACTCGGAGAAGGGCGACAGGCGGGTGGGCTGGTGGGCCATGCCTTGGTGTTTATCCTGGTTTGGGGAAAGAGGAGGCTGGCAGAACTATACATACTTTAAAGAAAAGAAAAAACCCGAGCAACGCTGGGTAATCAGCTAGTATTCCATATTCATGAATATATAATTCTGTTTTTTAAGCGCCATGAAGATCATCCACCCACAGATCAAGACATTTTATTTTGCAGCTGAAAATGCAGCAGAGATGAATATGTAAGTGCAAACCATTTATTCCAGCCTTCTTTCTATTACCAAAGGAGAGTCATTTCTTGTGACTGTTTTAATGATCAATATCAGATTCTTTATTTAGGGAGAGAGGACACAGCCAGAAGGCAACATTCCTTCCCAGCTAACCTTCTTAGGGCTGTATGTCCTTGGTGAATAGAACAAAAGTTGGAGCTAATGACCAGGACCATTACCTTCTCTCCTTGTATGTGAATGCATACAATAAACCGGGGATGCCCAAACTTTTCAAGCTGTGGGCTGGCCACATGGTTCCTCCCACCAGAAGCAGAAATAAAACCCATCTTGCAATCTGTTTTGCAACAAATATGTTTTGCAACAGGATGAGATAGATTTTAGGCTGCCATTTTCTCTGCTTAAACCAGGGGTGCCCAAACTACGGCCCGTGGGCTGGATCTTTCCCCCAATACAAATTCATCTGGCCCACACTGCACTCGTCACTTGCGGAAGCAGAAGTAAAATGCACATGTATGGGCGTATTTTACTTCCACTTCCACAAGCGACAAGGGCGGCACGGGCTGGATGAATTAGCATCAGGGGGCCAAATTCAGCCCACAGGCTGTAATTTGGCCACCCCTGCAATGAACAGTTCCTCCTGTTTATTCTAAGAATCAGTTTACTCCTGATTGATTGCCAAGGTATCACCCTGAGGCTGAGCACATGATGTAATGCCTGGTTTTGGAGGTTAAGCAGGGCCAGGACTATTTATTACTTATATGGAAGACTACTGGGAAATACCATTGATCTCCAAGTAGGACTAGGGAAGAAAATCCTGCCTGAAACCTTGGACAGCTGTTGCCAGGCAGTATTGGCAATACCAGGCTAGGTGAACAAAAGTTTTGACTTGGTACAAAGCAGCTTCCTGTGTTTGTAGTGTTCAGCCTAAGGGATGAGGAAAGATTGGAAAGAAGAGTGGTTAAACCTCTTTACCTTGGAATCATCCCATTTATTTATTTATTTATTTATTTATTTATTTATTTATTCATTCATTCATTCATTCATTCCACTTGTACCCTGCCCACATGGGTTTTCCCCACTCTGGGTGGCTAACAACAATATATTAGAAACATCTTAAAATCACACAATAAAGTATTTCTCTGTGGTTGCGTGCTAGTGAAGAAAGAGTTGTTTTTCCAATGGGATGATTAAAAAGATACTTTGCCAGTTCCATAGCACCTGCAAAGTTAGTGATATTTGAATTTATCTGCAATCTTCTCTTACTCTTCACAATTGTAGCAATGTAAAAGGAGTGTTGACCTGACCCCTAACTCAAAGTAATCCTGGTGCCTTAAGGCTCCAGGTGGGATAGGTTCCCTTTACCCCACAACCTGCCCACTGGAAAAGCATTTTTCACTCCACCTGCATCAGGATGCCCATGACCCAGAAGTCACCTACATCTTTGATTCTGAACAGTCATCGTCTATCATCTTTGGCTATGAAGGATTCAGCTGCTGGGAATATTCATGCTTTTGTTATGGCATTGGTTGTTACCAGCATGAAGAGCAAAAGACAGGTTGAATTCAATGTGTCCAGATGTCCCATGAGTGATGGCTTGTGTTGAGAAACACTACATGTAGCAGGAGAAATAGGTACCAATAAATGTATTCAACCCTTGTGGTTGAGGTGACTATTTCTATAGTTATCATAGTTGGTTCTTGATTTAGTTTATTGTGGTGTTAGCTGAATTCTCAATGTAAGATAATGTCGAGACATGATTATAAGTTTGTTTGTATAACCGTGCTTGTAATATAGCTTGGATATTGTATTACATGCTAATGTACATAAGTTTATTTGAATTTCAGGTGGTTAAACAAACTAGGGCTGGCTGTTGTCGATGAACAATCCAGTAAAAAATGTGAAGAAGGTATGATGAGATATTAACTTCTGGTGTGGACTCTCTCTATTCCTTTTTACCCAAGGACTATTAATGGAACAAACACAAAAAAAACATTGTTCAGTATATCCAGAGTAGTAAGAACTTGCATGATTAACTATAATGGGAAACTGTCAAAATAAAATGAAGGACAAATTATTTAAAATACTAATGTTAAACTTGCAATATGGAATATGCTTGTGTAGTTAATTACTCTCATTTATCCTAAAGCAGGAGTTCTCAACCTTTTTAAGCTGGGGGCCGGGTCACGCTCTCTCAGACAGCTTTGGGGGCCGGATGGCCATTTTGCCTTTCCTCCACCACATGGCACTTCCTCATATGGTGGAGGCAGTGGGGCCCCACATTAAATGGTCCTGTGGGCCACATCTGGCCCACAGGTTAAGAATCCCTGACCTAAAGCATAGATGGGGCTTAATTTTGAGGTTTGTAAGGATGGGGTTAATCCCTTCTCTTCAACACATGTGCTGCTTTTATGGCTTTGGTATCTTCCAGCCCCCCTTCCCTAGGTTATGATAGTCCTGTATTTTGCACCAACCATCTGTTCTAAGAAAGCAAGAATGGAAGAAGTGGCTATATCTATCATAGTGGGTTAAAGGAAGAACTGAAAAAAAAATTACATGATTTGCCTCTTTCTTTTCGGAGGCAAACAAAGGGTCTGTGTCAGGTAATTTCTCCTTAAATTTTAAAGTGTGGAGGAACTACGCTAGTCAGGAGAATGCCAGTGGAAAGAGGGAGCCAAACACAGACAGAATAGAATGGAAAGTGGAAGAGGATGCGATTGGTATGATAAATATGGTTTTCTGAGTACAGTATTAAAATGGAATAAATGGCTTGGAAAAGATCTTTATTATGTATAGTACAGTACTTTTTAAAAAACTAAATTAGAATATATAATTGCTTTGGCATATACTGCACATCTGTGATCTTTTTGTTGAACATTTATTTTGTTAGTCATGAACAAATCATTACAAAATGATTACTTGTTTAATTCTGGACTTCTGAATTGATGGGGAACAATAACTAGGCAGATTCATCCCTGTAGCTTTCTACAGACTGGTTGATATCAATGACATTGCCATTTCCCTCCCTGAAATCTCTATCCAGTGGTAAGAAATAATATGTGTAGGGCAGTGATGGTGAACCTTTTAGAGACTGAGTGCCCAAACTGCAACCCAAAACCCACTTATTTATTGCAAAGTGCCAGCACAGCAAAAGGGGAGGAAGGAAACATTGCCATTGGGCTGCTGGGCAGAGGGGCGGGGTGAATTCTGTGCTGACAGGAGGGAGGAAGTGCTCCCATTGGGCTGCTGGGCAGAGGGGTGGGGCAAACTCTATGCTGGGGTGACTGCAAGGGTGATCACAGAGAGGGCTCCGAGTGCCACCTCTGGCATGCGTGCCATAAGTTCATCACCAGTGGTACAGGGCATTTGTGTATGTGTGTGTGTGTGTGTCATTTCCCTGCTATTCAGGAGGGAGTTGGGCTTAGTGGACCAAAGAAGTTTGTTGAGGCACTCCAGGAGCCAGATGGACAATTTATGTGGACCAAATTAGGCCAAATGCGGAAACATAGGTCTGCATAGAAACAGATACAGAACAGAGTGAATCATCTGCTAGATCTTAAGAATCAGGCACAAAGATGTGGTGATTTAACTGTGGGGGTTCTAAATATAACACCTCTGTGATAAGCATCCACCTCCACATGTACCTGATTTTGTTTTAGATACATTGGCTTGTTAATGTATTCTTAAATAGTAACTTACCTTTTACTTCTAACTCTCTTATAGAGCAACAGGCTCTATAGGTAGAGGGAGATGTTCAAAAGGCTGTTTTAAATTTCTTGAAATGTTTTTGCAGGGAGGAGAAGAAAAGTCAGAAAATGCTCAGTTTTACATTAATAACACCCTGTATGTATGACTAGATAGAAGTCAATAGGTTTTGCTTTCTGTTCAACTTATCAGGGAAATGTATGCTTTTCTTTACAACACAGTAAGCTGAGTGTCCATTACATGTCAAGCTGTTTTGTCCTTGTTTCAGAATGCTATAGTGAGAGCGAGCATGAAGATGCAGAAATAAATGCGGAAACGCCACCTCCTCCATATTCAAATCAGCTGCTGTCAGGCCACTTGGTATGTATTATAGTAATTAGCTTGCTTCCACTTGCTAAATTGATTGTACAAATGTCACTCCATTCACTTCATCACATGTCTGTCTGGGAAACCATCTGCAGTACAAAGCTGTGACCTTTGTGGCTGGTGCTTATTTATCTACTTGCTATTTATTGCTTTCGAACTGCTAGGTTGGCAGGAGCTGGGACAGAGACAGGGGCTCACTCCATGGTGCAGCACTCGGGTCTCGAACTGCTGACCCTGCTGACCTTCCAGGCATCAAGTTCAGCATCTTAACCACTAAGCCAGTGCAGTCCGTTATGAGATCCTATATACATGTAAAATACATATTCCCTATTTACTTACTGCATTTAAGTCCCACCTTTCTTCTAAGGGTTTCAGGATGATCAATATTTTCTCTCCCTGCAGTTTTCTCCTCATGACAGCCATGTGAAGTTGGAAAGAGGGGAAAACTGTTCCAGAGCCTCAGTCAGTGAATGGGGTTTGGAACCTGATTCCCACCCACCCCACAGATCTTTTCCAACTCTTTGGGTCTCTTTCATTCATACGTGATTGTAGTTTTTTATGATAAAAGCAAATCATGCAAGGAGCATGAATAATAATAATATTTACTCTGAGTTTAGAGCAAGGGTGGAGAAGGTGTGATATTTCAG
Source organism: Bradypodion pumilum (assembly GCA_035047305.1). Classification (NCBI taxonomy): domain Eukaryota; kingdom Metazoa; phylum Chordata; class Lepidosauria; order Squamata; family Chamaeleonidae; genus Bradypodion; species Bradypodion pumilum. The sequence continues at coordinate 101,220,556 of JAWDJD010000001.1, forward strand.
ATATTTGGGACTAAAATTTCCATAACCCTTTACTACTGGACATTCTGGATGGGGGTTGTAGGACTCAGTAGTGAGAGGGCTAAACATTTCCCATGGCTGCTTTGCAAAAAATGCCTCTCATAGCACTTGACAAATGGAGTCTGTCTGAAATACAAACAGGTATGTCGTTGACTGTCCGGGCATCTTCAGTATGTTAGCAATGAAGATTCTTTTTTGTCTGACTCATTATAAGCCTTTGAATCAAAACATTTCCTGTTAATTTCCTATCACGTCAGAATTCCATCTGATGTGACAGAAAATTCGTCAGAATAGTGTTCCTTTGTGCAGGAATCTTGATTTATCCCAGTTTCTTCTAAACACTGTCTGCTGCTCTTCAATTACCTACCATTGAGACATAAAAGGGGATTCGTTGGCTTGTAGGATTGACCTGTATATCAGGTTTTGCTAATGCTAAATTTGATTTTATATTATTTGGACAGTGGGTCATGCAGCTACTAATATCCACCTCCTAAATTTTCCCTTCTGTTTCAGCAAGATAAGGTAATCACTGCTGCCTCCATCCTCATTAAATCCTGTGATGGAGAATAATCACATGCTCTTTGCTAGATTGGTATAATATTATTTTTAATGGATTTTTGTGTGTTTATATAACATTAACATGAAGAGAATGCAATCTGCAGGATGTCTTGCTGAAAGGAAGCAGGAGCATGGGATGGATGGTTTCCTGATGTTTCCAACTACATGCCTCATACCACTCCAACATGTTTCTGAAGATTCCCATAACCTTTCAGATCAGATTTTTGGGGGCACAGAGTTCTTCAAAGAGGAGACACAATGAACACAAATTACCTCTAAGAAGCATCCTGTGCCAATGGGAGTGCACAGTTCATTGAAAATCCAAGCAAGGCGTAAAGGTTCAAAAAAGCCTTTTATATACAAGGACTGGTGATCAATATTATGCCAGGAGGGACTAGATGGGAGGGATGGAGTACTTGAAACTAGAAAAGATCACTCAGTTTATCAAGTGTCCAGGTCTGAACTACATAATCAGAAGGATTTTCCTGTGAATTGATTCCTTCTGTTTGTTCTTCAATATAGCTTTGAGTTTTCAGACTTTGTCAAACTTGAGCGCACATGAAATAGCCTTAAATCTAATCTGATTCTGAGCCAGCAAGTTTTTTTGTAATTATTTCAAATCAGTGTGGAGACTTCTAGCCAAAGCAGATGAATGCTAACTTTTCTGTCCCTTAAGTGATTCCCATTTGTTAAGTATGCTAAAAGTTCTACTTTATTACAACTCTGTTTCCTGTAATATACATTTGATATATGAGTAATAAATACAGTGGAACCTCGCATTACAAATGGTGCAGTTAACACAAAACTTTCTTAGCAAAAGAAAATCTATAGAAAAAAGGGGGTCAGTTAACAATCCCCCCCCCCACTGATTAATTGGTTTTCAATGCATTCCTATGGGAAAGCACATTTTAGTTGACAAATTTTGGTTTTCAATGCATTCCTTTTCATACCTGTCAAGTTTTGGATTTGAAAATAAGGGAAATTTTGGGCACACCCCTCTGTGGGTGTGGCCAAATCTGTGGGCATGGCCAAATATAGCCATGTGACTTGCTGGGCTCTAGTCATGCCTGCCACATGACCATGAAAATGTCTGCAAACACAGACAGCACTGGCTCTTTGGCTGTAAATGGAGATGAGCACTACATCTTAGAGTTGGATACGACTGGCAGATTTTACTTTCTTAGGATCAAAGATCTCTGCAGATGGTGATTGCAGCCGTGAAATAAAAAGGCGACTGATGCTTGGGAAACAAGCTATGAGAAACCTGGGGAACATAGTTAAAAGTAGAGGCATCACCTTGCAAACAAAAAAATTGCATAGTCAAAGCAATGATATTCCCGGTGGTAATGTATGAGTGTGAGAGCTGGACCATTAGGAAAGCTGAGCGCAGAAAAATAGATGCCTTTGAAATGTGGTGTTAGAAATAGGTCGATCCTAGAAGAAATCAACCACGACTGCTCATTAAAGGTCAAATAGTAAAGATGACGCTAAAGTACTTTGGACATCAAATGAGAGGAGAGGGTTCACTTGAGAAAGCCTTGATGCTGGGAAAGGTGGAGGACAAAAGAAGGGGGTGGCCAAAAATAAGATGGCTAGATGGTATTGTAGATGCAATGGGCACAAAGCTGTGTGGGCCAAAGAACCCTTTCCCCATCTTCTTGGGGGACTTTTGTTTTCTTTCTTGTTTACTCAGTGGCTTAAGTGACTAAGATGCTGACGGGGAAGCAGAAAGTCAGCAGTTCAATTCCTGAGTACTGCAGGATGGAATGAGCTCCCGTCTTTGTCCCAGCTCCTGCCATCCTAGCAGTTCGAAAGCAAGAAATTGCAAGTAGATAAATAGGGACCACTTTTGTGGGAAGGTAACAGCGTTCCATGCACATGACCACGGAAATGTCTGCAGACGCAGACAACGCTGGCTCTTTGGCTTTGAAACAGAGATGAGCACTGAACCCTAGAGTCGGATACGACTGGCTTTTGAGCAAGGGAAACCTTTACCTTACTCATTTTTAACTAATTTTTTTTCCTGGGAAGCAAAGAAAGTGTAGAATAGTAAACCAGTCCCCTAGGGTTACCAACTGCTTGTAAGCAGCTTGGCTTTAATGAAGTAGCCCTGCACATGGCTAGACACTCCACACACCACAATTAGGGTGGAGGAGCAAGGGATTAATTCCCTCAAATTAACCAATCTATTTGTTCCTCACTCACTGCAACCAGTTGAAGCACCAACACCTGAGAATGTCAGATCCAGCTTAAGGAAGGGAATTAGTAAAGAAGTAAAAAGCAACCTCTGTAGTTTCAAAGCCACCCAGCAGCTGAGGAGTTACTCTCCCTCCAGATGGTTTGTTAGAAGGGGGTGCTCTCTCTCTCTCTCTCATATAGTGATCAAGCAACCTCCCCCCCCTCCCAAGTTAACTCTAGAACAGAAACCAAACCCTCCAGCCAGGAGACAGGGCAGAAACAACTCAATAAAGCATGAGAGTGAGAGAGAAGTCTCTCACTGATTTGCCCCTGCATATATGAAATATCGCTCACCTCTAGAGTAGACTCCCATCCCAGCATGGTGGCTCCGAACAGCAGCAGCAAAAATGAAGCCTCCATGATGACCATGTGGCAGGGAAATGAAAGAGAAGCTACAGAACGCCCCCACCACCTTCACTCTCTCCCCTTCCACAAGCAAAAAGCCTACCACACAGCGACCTCTGGTGGCCGAAAAAACATACTGTAGCTTTGCCTGTGAGGGCTCTGGTCAGGATTTTTTTTTAAAAAAATAAGGGATATTAAGGGGAAATTAATAAAACGGGAGGGGGTGGGAAGAGGGGTTAAATTAAGAGGTTTTCCTGGGAAAAACAGGATACTTGACAGGTATGTTCCTATTGGAAAGTGCATCCAATACATCCCTATGGGAAATTCACTTTACACATTTTTCATAGTACATTTTTCAAAACCAAAATTCAAAAGGTATGAGCGAGACGTTGCGTGTTGCTCTGATATAGTGAGCACAATTTAACTTGCAGTAACTATATACAGCCTTTGTATGAATAAAACTATTCTTTGTGAACAGCATATTTGCCTTCGGCTCCCTCCCGTGGCCCTGCTGGTCACGGGAGGTGGGAGCGAAGCCCAGCTGCTCTCCATCGCGGCAGGGGCCGTGAAAAGCCGCCGCCGCCACCCCGGACGCCAGCGCCTTCGGCTCCCTCCCGTGGCCCTGCTGGTCACGGGAGGTGGGAGCGAAGCCCAGCTGCTCTCCATCGCGGCAGGGGCCGTGAAAAGCCGCCGCCGCCACCCCGGACGCCAGCGCCTTCGGCTCCCTCCCGTGGCCCTGCTGGTCACGGGAGGTGGGAGCGAAGCCCAGCTGCTCTCCATCGCGGCAGGGGCCGTGAAAAGCCGCCGCCGCCACCCCAGACGCCAGCGCCTTCGGCTCCCTCCCGTGGCCCTGCTGGTCACGGGAGGTGGGAGCGAAGCCCAGCTGCTCTCCATCGCGGCAGGGGCCGTGAAAAGCCGCCGCCGCCACCCTGGACGCCAGCGCCTTTGGCTCCCTCCCGTGGCCCTGCTAGTCACGGGAGGTGGGAGCGAAACCCAGCTGCTCCCCATTGTGGCAGGGGCCGTGAAAAGCCGCCACCGCCACCCCGGACGCCAGCGCCTTCGGCTCCCTCCCGTGGCCCTGCTAGTCACGGGAGGTGGGAGCGAAGCCCAGCTGCTCCCCATTGCGGCAGGGGCCGTGAAAAGCCGCCGCCGCCACCCCGGACGCCAGCGTCTTCGGCTCCCTCCCGTTGCCCTGCTGGTCACGGGAGGTGGGAGCGAAGCCCAGCTGCTCTCCATCGCGGCAGGGGCCGTGAAAAGCCGCCGCCGCCACCCCGGACGCCAGCGCCTTCGGCTCCCTCCCGTGGCCCTGCTAGTCACGGGAGGTGGGAGCGAAGCCCAGCTGCTCCCCATTGCGGCAGGGGCCGTGAAAAGCCGCCGCCGCCACCCCGGACGCCAGCGCCTTCGGCTCCCTCCCGTGGCCCTGCTGGTCACGGGAGGTGGGAGCGAAGCCCAGCTGCTCTCCATCGCGGCAGGGGCCGTGAAAAGCCGTCGCCGCCACCCCGGACGCCACGCCTTCGGCTCCCTCCCGTGGCCCTGCTGGTCACGGGAGGTGGGAGCGAAGCCCAGCTGCTCTCCATCGCGGCAGGGGCCGTGAAAAGCCGCCGCCGCCACCCCGGACGCCAGCGCCTTCGGCTCCCTCCCGTGGCCCTGCTGGTCACGGGAGGTGGGAGCGAAGCCCAGCTGCTCTCCATCGCGGCAGGGGCCGTGACAAAGCTGCCGCCGCCACTCCAAACATCGGCCTCATGGGAGGTGGGAGCGTGGCTGAGGACTGTTTCATCAAGCCTGGAGTTGTTGGACTTACTGGACACCCGTCCTGGTGGGAGCAGGGCGGGGAGGAGAGACTGGCTAAGCCGCCTCCAGAGCTCCTGGTCTCCTCATTCTTTCCTTAGTGTGAGTAGGAGTGGGTGGAGAGTTCGAGAACAGGGAGATGGACTGGCCTAGCAGCTGTTGATGTTTCCTCCACTGATGAGCTCCATCTGGGACATGAGCTGGGCTCCATCTGGGACATGAGCTGTGCTCTGTCACCTGGGGATTTTTGAATATTGAATTGTTAAATGATTTACTATATTTTGTTGTTGTTTTCCATAAGGTTTTACCTATATTAACATGTCCATTGTGTATACAAGCTGATTCTTATTACTATTGATGTTGCTCTGTATTGATATATTGTATTTTGTGGTTACTGTAATGTAATTTGTGGTTGATTTTTTTTGTATTGAACCTGCTTGTACATTTATTGTATTTACATGTTGTAAGCCGCTTTGAGTGGCACTTGTGTCAGGAAAGCGGGATAGAAATTAAACGTAATAATAATAATAATAATAAAAGGTCCCAGAGAATGCATTAAATTTGTTAAGTGTGGTTCCACTGTATCTCTTAAACATGAATCCAGGAAGGAACTCAAACAGAACTGATTACTGGATAACTTTCAGTTAACTACTGGGATCTTCTGGGGTGTTGAAGTTTCCTTCAAAAGGTCACCCTGTCTTTTAATGAAATTAATCTCTTGGGTAATATTTTAACAAAAGTAGCTAACTACTATTTTATGTATATGTTATATGATAGTCTTAAATTCTGTGCATTATCGAAGTGTAACTGTGAGTTTGCTGACCTTTGCCCTTCTGGAATGCTACCTGTCAGTAGTGTATGACATCTGATTCTTCCTGCCTTGTTTATTCTGGAAAACAGGATCAGCAAGAGCCTTCCTTGACATCACGCGTATCGAGTGAAGTATCATGTTCTTTATCCTCACCAGAAAGCACAGTGATGAAAAGCCAGGGATCGTCTTTTTCCTCGTTGTCCAAAGTGCTGCACCCAGAAAGACAATCATGGCTTGACTTTGTTAACGCCTCTTCCACTGGGGGAGAAGTTGCTGGAGCACCTTCAGCTGTCTCTGGAGACTCTGAAGATGTGAATCACTTGGTAACAGACTGTAGTGAGACAAAGGAGGATGGAGCTGTCAAATCTGAGGGTAGCATTCGGATTTCTTTATCTGAAAATGCATCTTCCTTAGCTAGCAGTGAGGAGACCCTGTCTACACCTGAAAAAATAACATCAAAACCTCCACAGAAAGGTGAGTCATGCAGGAGAGTTGCTGAACATATACTTCTTGACCAACACACACAAATGTTCTGTCATGTTTCCTTTCTTTTTTTAAAAATTTTTTAAATTTTATTTAAATCTACACATTACATAATAACAAAAACAAACACATCAACTTAATACAGGACATTCACCATGTGCTATTTACATTGCCATATGGGACAGAGTTACTTAATTCTTATATGATTCCTTTCCAAAAGGAATGCTGATCCGGCGTTGGCTTCTGACCTTGATCCTTATGCAGTATATAGTCTATAAAACATCTCCACGTGTCCTGAAATTTATTTTCTTTTATTAATCCTTTTCTTAAATTTAGTTCCCAGGTAAGCTTATCGTTTAAAGCAATAGTCCATAACTCATTGTACCATTCGTCAATTTTTGGAGTAACATCATTCTTCCATTGCCGTGCTATACAGTGTCTGGCACATGATAACATGACTGCCATTAATTCCCTTTTACTATCCTTTCTGTTTTCTCATAATGGGCTGCACTTCCAGTGTGAATGATCTAGCCAGCCAGTTGCCCATTGCAGTAGTTTCAGAAGTGTCAAACGTGTAAGGGGCGCAATTTCTGTTCAGAGGAATGCAATTACCTATTTGTCACAAGTCTGCACAGTATTTTTATATCTCTAGCCTTGTATAAACTAGTCACCACTATGAATTGAGGCATTGTGTTGCCTTTTGGAAGATGACATAAGTCTCAGTTCCCATGTGGATTTTCCTTGTAAATGATAGATCCATTGTATATCGTCATTGTTCATATATAAATATTGTTTCTTGAATGCTAACGCCACCAATAATAATAATAATAATAATAATAATAATAATAATAATAATAATAATAATAATAATAATAATAATAATAATAATAATAATAATAATAATAATAATAATAATAATAATAATAATCTGAGTGTGATTAGCATTGATAACATCATGACTCAGCAGTTGCAGAAAGTAGCGCTACTTGGTATCAGCTATGTTATCAGTTGATACACATTGACTCTTAGGTCCAGGGCTAGGACCCGAGCAGTGAAGTTCCACAATACTGGTCTGAACATGTTGTTGTTGTTGTTGTTGTTGTTGTTGTTGTTGTTGTTGTTGTTGTTGTTGTCGTTGTCGTTGTCGTTGTCGTTGTCATTGTCGTTGTCGTTGTCGTTGTCGTTGTCGTTGTTGTTGTTGTTGTTGTTGTTGTTGTTGATGATGATGATGATGATGATGATGATGATGATGATGATGATGATGATGATGATGATGATGATGATGATGATGATGATGATGGCAACCTTTTTCAGAGAATACGAAGAGGATTGGGGTGAGGGGTGAGACTGTGCATTTTGCCCGTAACTATGTAGGCTGGATCTACTCATAGGATGCACAGTGGGGAATTGAACTTCTAGCTTTACCTAAACCGCTGAGCTAACCAACCAACATTATTCCTTAACCTGAGGTTTTTTTAGAGGAGGGATGTGAGTGATGAAAATTTTTGTATTTGTGTCATTATGGGTTCTTTATGTGGGTTGCCTCTTTCATTTTCATATTTTTATGCACAGGTCTTTTTTTAAAGCATATTTCAGGTCATTCATTTTAGATGATCCAAAAAAACCCCTGAAGTAACACCCTTGACCCCTTTTGCTATGAGGGAGTCAGCAGAGGAGGTTACTGGGAGGTGACTAGAGGGAGAAGGGCTAAACACTGCCTTCCTGTCCTCACTTGCAGCATTTTTTGACTGATGTTGGGCTTGAATTATTTTAAAATCCATCCAAGAAAACAGAGTTTATTGTAAAATAAATTCCTTATAGTCAGGTAAAAAGAAAACCGAAGCTATTTCGATATATAGCCTTTCACCAAAGCTTCTTCTGGGTTTTCTTCTTGTATTATTTTTCTTATATCATACAATTTCTTAGCGTCACAGCCTCTTTGTCTACGTCGTATGCACTAAAGAATAGACAAAGAGGCTGTGACACTAAGAAATTGTATGATATAAGAAAAATAATACAAGAAGAAAACCCAGAAGAAGCTTTGGTGAAAGGCTATATATCGAAATAGCTTCGGTTTTCTTTTTACCTGACTATAAGGAATTTATTTTACAATAAACTCTGTTTTCTTGGACGGATTTTGTTCATTCTACTTGTGTTACACCGTCCTGCCATATTTCTCTTGAATTATTTTTAAAGCAAATGAGGAAAATGACCAGAGTTATTTGAGATGAGACTATAAATAAGTGTTTTGAAAATGTGCCTTGAAGTTAAAGGCTTCTTTTTTTTAATGTAAGGGACACAAAGGTATGAAAAATGACCAACTTCTGTCCCTTTTCATTTCCCTTGATCATTGTCAGAGTAACATGCCTGTTTATAAGGGGAAGCTGTAGAAATCGAAAAGCTGCAAAAAACAGAATGGGGTAACATCCTCTTCCTGAGGTATTTATGGATATGTTGCAGTCAGTAACTGTAGGAAAAACAATGGCTCTGGTCCTGTAATGGATCTGATAATTAGAGAGAGAGAGAGCTCTGAGTACAGTGGGAATGATCATGACAATTCTCATCCCCAGTTTTATTAACACTACTAAAAGGAAACACGACAGGTTGTTGGCCTTTCTAGGCCATACATTTTAACAATGTGAAATATGATACCAATGTGAAATGTTCATGGGAAAATCTCATGTGTAGTAATTGAAGTTACTCACAGTTGTTTCTCTGTGTCAGTGACGAGATGAATGGGGGGGGGGGGAGAGCAAAATTATATGTATTAAGCAGATGGGGATTCTCAAGCATGCACAAAGCTAGTGACTGTGCAACTCCCACAAGAATCATGAAGGTGATTTGTTAATTGCTAACTAGAAACAACTGGAATTTAGGCCTTTTGCAGTGCAAAGCTATAGGGATTTAGTCCAATTTCCCCCTTCAGCAGGGGAAAGTTTTCATTCTCACTTATAAGAAAAAAATAAACAAGGATTTATCTCTTCAGTGTGTAGAGCATTTTGTGTGTGCATGTGACCCATTTCTCAGTAACCAAGTGATGAATTACACTCCTATAAATACATCCCACTTTCCTTCCAGGACAAGAGCCAGTCTGTATGACCTTAGGAAAGCTGCATGGTCTCAGGGTGCACCTAGAAGAAGGGAAGAGTAAACTATTTCTGTGTATTTCTAGCTAGAAAACCCCGGAAAGGGCCTCCATAAGTCAGAATTGACTTTGATGTCATGCAATTTTTATTAAAAACTGCATGTTGTATGAACAACAATTTTTTCCACTGGTTTTTTCTCTTCAGGACAGTGCATCAGAATGAAGCACCATTTGTTATTATTTTGCTTTATTCACAAAATACAGTCACATGGAAGTTTATCAGCAATAAAACATCCTGCTTTCTGTCTTCCCTACAGAATGTGCAAAATGTTCAGAAGATGAAATGGAGAGACTTTACAAGGCCTTAGAGCAAGCGAGTTTATCTCCTATGGGGGACCGACGGCCTTCTACTAAAAAGGAGTTGAGGAAATCTTTTATCAAAAGGAGCAAAAATCCCTCAGTTAATGAGAAACTCCACAAAATCCGAGCTCTGAATAGTACTTTAAAGGTAAGGGGTTGTGGTAAAGCTTTCATACATGATGTAATGAAACACTTACATTTTTGGTAGATAGGGTATTGGGGAGCCACTGAAAAATGTTTCTATGATACTGACTGGGAGGTGGAAGGTCAGCAGTTCGATTCTTGAGTACTGCAGGAAGCTCCCGTCTTTGTCCCAGCTCCTGTCAACCTAGCAGTTCAAAAGCAAGACATTGCAAGTAGATAAATAGGGACCACTTTGGTGGGAAGGTAACAGTGTTCTGTTTGCTCTGGCGTCTAGTCATGCCTGCCACATGACCACGGAAACATCTGCAGAAGCAGACAGCGTTGGCTCTTTGGCTTTGAAACAGAGATGAGCACTGAACCCTAGAGTTGGATACGACTGGCTTTTGAGCAATTGAAACATTTACCTTTACCTTAATGCAGAATTTGCCCCCCCCCCCCCCCAAATTGAGATTGTGGCCTCCAAACTCTCTCTGATAGCATTGTCTGGCATTGAATATCAGCATTGCCTGAGGGATTCAAGGAGTAGTAGGGGGAAAGGTAGCTTTTCCAAGTTGTACATAGGATTAAAATAAAGGTAAAGGTCCCCCTTGCTTGAAAGCCAGTTGTATCCGACTCTAGGGTTCAGTGCTCATCCCTGTTTATAGCCAAAGAGCCAGCGCTTGCCTGCGTTTGCAGACGTTTCCATGGACATATGGTAGGCATGACTAGGCACCAGAGTGCATGGAACGCTGTTTACTTTCCTGCTGAAGTGGTACCTATTTATCTTCTTGTAATTTCTTGCTTTTGGATGGCTAGGTTGGCAGGAGCTTTATAATAAATGGGAAGAAAGCAAGAAGGAGCAGGAGAAATGTGCAAAAGTGGAGTTATGGGAGACCTCTAGTGGTCACCAGTCCAAATTTCCAGTTCTGTGACCTTGTTCCCTTTTTTTTTTTTTGCCTGCTAGTGCAAAGAACGTGATCTGGCCATGATCAACCAGTTGTTGGAAGACTCTGAGCTAACAGCGAGGAAGTACAGAGACTGGAAGGATACCAACACCATGTTGGTTCAAGACATCTATCAGCAGCAAGACATTCTCAATATATCTGAAGAAGATACCACAGAATCAAGTGTGATGATGCAACCGTCTTTCATTGAAAGTACTATCTGAAAACAGTGCACTAGGTGGTACTTCCTCCGCTGTTTGTTGGCAAATAGTTTAAGCTGCTACCATTTTTTGGTGTTGGTTTTTCTAGAGCTCATCGCTTCCCACAGTGGAAAACTGAGCCCATTTTCCAAAGCATTATTTTCTTCCCTGATGTGCTATTTAGACAGAAACTGGCTGCCCAGAATGGCCGCATCATGATGCTGCTCTGGGTGAAGTTCTGAGGAATTAGAATTCTAGTTTTTGCAAAATGCCTGACCTTTGTAAAAGGAACGATTAAGCAAGCATAGGATCTAGGCGTTTTGACTTTTGAATAGGATGTCCATATTGTAAGTATGAGGTCCTGATTTATTTTAAAATTTGTGGAATGAAGCAACATTGTAAAGGTAAATGCTACCAGAAAAATTGTACAACAAAGCATACCATCCTGTTGATTATGCTTCCTGTTAAAACATTAATCCTTGAGAAACTGTTTCAAGCACAAAGGAAATAGTGAAAAGCTGATGCCTAGACTCCATGAAGGCTTTTCATGATTTGTTCAGTAGGCACTTTTTTGCAGCCATTATGGCTCTATATTTATTAATGACCACAGCAAATATGTTTCATTGCATCACGAATTTGGATCTTTTTTTGTGAGCAAATAAATTCTTCACTACTGTGCAAATATTATGGTGCCTTCCCTTTAATGTACAGAATTGAACTGCATTGGCTGTGGAATTTTATGTCAATGCTAGAAAAGATGCAGTGTCTTTCACTACAAGAAATTGTACGGGGGAACTCTAATCGCTGGAAGACCTCGGATGCTCAAATTTTGGTGAGGCTGATGGCCGCAGCGTGAGCAAGAGCCCGCCTTGGTCAGTGCGGCCTAAGGGTGTGCTTTCTCTGCTCAGGCTTAGTTCGGCAGAGAAAGACTGGTCCAGCGAATCTGGCTCATGGGTTCCGGGGAAAATGGCAATAAGGCAAATTAATGTTGCAGGTCTAATTTGGCTGCAAAGACCTCTGGGACAGAAAATGCCAATTCCAACAGAACGGGAACCGTCGGCTAAAACGGTGTGTAAATCCAGAAAGCAGAAAAGACTGTTTGAGGCAAAGTATGAAGTATTAAATTTATTCCTAATAAAAATTGTAAATAATACTAGTTTCATCACTGTAAGAAATCTTTGTCAAAACTCAAAATGAAATATTCACCATGAAAGCACTTGGTATAAAGAAAATGTACTTAATCTTCAGTAATATATCAATTGATGTCTTCAATGCAATAATATGTCCAAAATAGGAACAAACAAACAATGTATCTACAATCAAATCTTCAAATCTTTCTTGAAACCAAATCTGGTAATAGGTTTTTCAGTATTATTCTTCATCAGAAGTATGTTCTTAACTATAAATAAAGTAAACAATAACATAACAGTCAAAATCACATTTTAGCACATTTAAATCCAGATGGAGAGTATAGTAGAATAAGCACAATATAGTCTTACCAATAACATGTCGAAAACGGCCTCAAAAGCAAACTCTTATTGTGCCAAACGACATTAAATTTCAAGTACGAGCTTATTCCTTAAATATCAAATCAAGACCTCACCTGTTCTAAACTCTCATAATTACCTTAAAGTAAAATACTCAGAAAAGTCAATGAGAATTGCAACAACGAAATCTACAGAGGTGGGTGAGCCACCCGACATTTATAAATAGCATGATAATTCTAGTTCACTATTGAGTCCCCCTGGGGACAAGGATTTTAAATGGTGTATTAAAAAAGCCTCACGTTGCAACAGAACTCTTTCAATATCGAACTTTCTATATATATCAGAACGCACTTTCTATGATGACAAACCTTAGTTGGTCCACATTATGTTTTTTTCCCCTAGAAAATGTTCAACTAACGGGGCTATCAAAACCTGATTTCTAATACGGGATTTATGTTCCGATATCCATTGTTTCACCTGCCATGACGTCATCCCCTCATTTATGTGTGACCTCATTTATGTGGGGATGAAATTTTCAAAAGATTGTAACAAAATCTGAACAAAAAAAATTTGCAATATAAATACAAAAGAATTATAAAGACAATATACAATACAAATACAAAAACTCATAAGACAATAAACAATAATAATAATAACACTAATAACAATGTAATACCTCCCCATCCTTCACTAAAGCTTGGTTATTATACTCCAATTCATTATATGCAACATAAAACTTACATTTTCAATATCCTCTATTTCTTGTAACATTGAATATCCAAATCCAGTCAACGTCTTAGCCACTTGAGCCACTACAGTCCCATGTAATTAGTGTTGTTATTGCTCTTTTGTTTTGTCTCTGTATTGCCAATCAAGCAACTGTCCACAGCCACATGACAAAGAAAGGAGTTTTTTTCATTTAAAAGAAGTGATACATCGCATCATCAATGATCTAAGAATGGGAAAAAAATTCATTTCCCCTGAATATAATAATAATAATAATAATAATAATAATAATAATAATAATAATAATAATAATAATAATAATAATAATAATAATAATAATAATAATAATAATAATAATAATAATTTTGTGTCAGAAATTATTCTGGTTTGAAAGGATTTTTGTGGGAGAAACTCTGTTCAAAGGATGCACGAATGAGGCTCCTTTCATGTCCCCAAGAGCTAGGACAGAGACAGATGCTCAATCTGTCATGCAGTACCTGAGTCTCAAACTGCCAACTTGCCGGCCTTCCAGCTAACATGGTGAGCTTCTTAACCACTGAGCCATCGCAGCCCCCAATGATCAACAGAAGCGTTCAGTTTCTGATGTCCTGATGTGGCTCATCAGATGTTTGTACTGGAAACAGATTTGACAGCTGCAGAGCTCACTTGTAGACTGTTCCCTGCGTCCACATATACTGGAATGTACTAAAAGAGGACACCTCCAAAAAGCAGAGCCCTCTGATGTGGTCTCAAAAGATATGCATTGGGAGAGGCTGGACTGTTCAAGCATCCAACATGTGTTGATGCCAGGAAGAAGAATGCCTCTCCATCCTGTCTGGTTCATGTAACTGCTTATGTGCATAAAAGTACTGTACTATTAATGCAGTTGAGAGTGAGGGTTGTTTTCTTGCTCTCACTCTGAGAGCTCAGGTCCTTTAAAGCCCGTCCACAGCAAGGAAAAGGTCTGGTAAATGAATGTTTATTTTCCCGAAATGAATCCTAGTGCTTTCTTCATACATACTCTGTGGAACATCTGAAGACTTGATGGCAACATTTTTGTTTCTGGCGTCATTGGTGCTCTTCATAGTACCTGTATGTTGCCATAGAGATAAGCTTTCCAGCACCTAGTGAAGATTTGCCTTTTTTAAAAAGAGGCCTTTATGGGAAGCAGAATTTATTTGCTGATTCATAGTCTAACAATTTATCATGCTGTTTTATCGGTGCAGTTTTTTTTAAAAAGAAACTTTAGGGGTATTTTGTTACTCCATAGGCATTCCATTGTGTGGGAATTAGCAGAAGAGTTAGGATTAGGGCAGTATTATTTTATTTATTTACTAGCATATTTTGCCCGGCCTTGCCGGGCATTTTTAATGTGTGTGTTTGTGGTTTGGGGTAGTTATGGTTCTGTACAACCACCACCCCTACGTAAAATACCTCTTCAACCACTATCACACACATTAATTTTTTTTAAGACAGTAGTGTCTATTGTGTGTGTGTGTGTGTCTCTGTCTGTCTGTCTGTCTGTGTGTGTGTAAGAGAGAAATAGAAATGCACTCTGTGTGTGTGTCTGAGAGAGAGAGAGAAAGAAAGAAAGAAAGAGAGTGAGAGAGACAGAGTGATAGTGAATGTAGTCCACCAGAGTGTGCTATTTTTAGTTAGAGATTGTGTTCACTGAACAGTATCTCTAACTAATAGTAGCTCCCTCTGGTGGAATACATTCACTAACGTTCAGATGGAAGAGGCAATCGTGGAGGGCGGATGTGGGTGAGGGTGGCTCCGTTTAGGTAAGTTTGGATTTTTGTTGTTGTTGTGGGTTGGTTGGTGGGTTTGTTGGTTGGTTGGGGGGGTGGGTTTGTGTGTGTGTGTGTGTGTGTGTGTGTGTGTGTGTGTGTGTGTGTGTGAATGTTGGGGGCATGGGTTGTGTTGGGAGGGTTTTCCATGACCTTGCCTTGCTGGCCAGTATGCGGTAAATTTGGCTGCTGTTGTGGTGGTGGGGGGGAGGGGTTTCCCGTGACCAGACCATGGGAATCCTTGCAGCGGTGGTGGCCACCAGGGGAGGTATTTTCCAGGTAAGCAAAGACAGCGAACAGGGCTCTGTTCGCTGTTTTTGCTTTCTGGAGGTTTTTTTAAGTGGGGCCGGCCAGGACGGATTTTCCCTTAGCCTGGACTGCAAGGCCAGGCTTTGGGAAGCTTAGTGGTGGCATTCCCCATCACCCATGGGTGGCAGTGGCCAGGTCCTTCGGCCCTGCCTTCCTAGGCGAATGTGGACCTGCCCTCCCCCTTAATTTTTTTAGGCTGGTGTGTTTTCCCCAGCATGGCTTTCTCTGCTGGGATGTGCACCAATCTATTCTCTGATCCTGCTGGTGTTGAGGCCTTGACGCCAGCAGGATCAGAGGAGATACCAGCGCTCGTTCCAGTGAAGGCCTTGTTTTTTGGAAAAAATACCTACCTTAAAAAGGTAAGTGGGGTGGGGGAGAGGGACTGTTGATGGGGCAAGGTGCTGGGGTGGGTGGGCAGCGAGGGTCTTCATTCCCTCTTCCTCTCCTCACTTACCTTTTTGTGGTTGGATTTTTTCCCGTGGTGCAGTTTTTTCGTTTAAAAACTTTCAAAGAACCAGCCGGAGCTGGCAAAAGGTAAATGCGGCCAGTGGGGGTTATGGGGCGGCGGTGTAATTACTGGGGTCATGCCTCCCCCCCCACTCCCTAACCCCCACCGACTGTGCTTACCTCCTGGCTCCTTCTGGGTATTTCAAAGTCTTTCCCTCACGGTGGTTTTTTTTTTAAGTCGGAGCGCCGCGCTTTCCCAGCCTCCTCTGTGCTCACATCCCTCAGCCTGATTGGCTGAGGGGTTGTACAGCGCAGATGACTCTGGGACTCATAGTTTTATTATTTTGGTCATGTTCGTGGGGCTGCTGCCCTGCTGGTGACAACCGGACCCCTGTGGCGTTGGGAAGGTGGGGGTTAAGGTGAGTGTAGAGGGCTTGGTCGGGGATGGTTGGGCCGGGTGCAGCAGCCTTTGAATGAACCCAATGGTTAAGGCCACTTTTTATAGGTATAGATTTGTTTGTTTAAATTTATATAGCTGCCCCCTCGCCGGAGTGACTCTGGGCAGCTTACATCCACTAAAAATCCAATTAAAACACTAAAAACCATTAAAACCCAGTGTATATTCACTGAGTTGGCTGAGAATTCCAGTATCTCTTCCTCCACCCATGGGGCCAAACTACTGATAATCAGAGTGGCATTTCTGCTTCTCAGAACCATGGCTTGCCAACCCAGTGTGATATAGTAGATAGAACTGGTTAATCACAATAGCCTCCTGTGTTGATATGTTGATGACAGTTAGCCATGCTCTCTGTTATCTATACTTCCACTACTATGGGGATCCATACCAGGGGTGCCCAAACTTTTTGGGCCACAGTTACTTGGTTCCTCCCACCTGGAAGGATCAATGATCAAAAAGCAGAGGGCCAAACGATATAGTCAATGTAATAAAGCATCCTGTTCGAGGCAATACAAAAATTTAATCTCCATTTATTATGTTGGAATAACCAAAAATACTTAATTCAGTATAGGGAAATCAAAATTCATAAAGTTGAGTTATTCATACTTCATAACTTCATAACTTCATTTCATAACTTCAAAACACAATAATCTTCAAAAGACACAACCACACCGACACCGTTCCGGTAAATCGGTATTTCAGTACTTCATCAAAGGTGTGTATAATCTAAATGATAGGAGGCTACAGAAAATAATTATCAATTACAGCAGTAACATAATAATAATTATAACAATTCTTAATACTGCAAACATAGAGTTCAAATCCCTTAATATACATAAACATAATAGGTACAAAACTCACAATTTACCATTTTGTAAGTAAACAATACATATAAATATCTTGTGATATGCATCAGAACAGCCTCTAAAGTGAATTCTTTTAGTGCCGTAGACGTTAATTATGGTCATACAAGCAGTGATATTTAACTGTAGCTAAAAGGGAGTCAGGTGGTACCAATAGAGCACAGCAAGAACGTCCAACATCAGGTCTTAAAAAGATCGAACATTGACAAAACACTGACTGAAAGTTATCAACAGTCCTATTTCAATAAGCATGACATGTCATTTTCAGAGGTAAGTCCGTGCAGTTCCATGGAATTAAACCTGTGAATAAAATATGCTTCCTGTTGCAATAGTCTCTTTTTTGTGTCTATTCTAGTAAAGGGTTTCGGTTTAATTACATCCAGAACTACAAATCGAATCTGATCTTCAGTGTGACGATGTTGCACAAAACGTGACACAAGAGGAGCATTAGGCGACTGTGTGCGTATGCGAGAACGGTGTTCACATATCCGTGTTTTCAAAGATCTAGAGGATTGGCCAATGTAATTTTTACCACAAGGCAATAAATCATGTAGACGGTATTTACAGAGTTGCAATTACTAAAAAAAATCAAGACATATCGTACAGAGCAATCCGGAATAGTCACCTCCTTAGTCTCTATAGAGAATCTGCACATGGAACAACTCCAACATTTATAATGTCCTGTGATAATACTGGAAATATTAGGACACAGCAGAACATCAGTATGGGTAAGAATGTTACTCAGTGAGCTAGTTTTCCAAAATGGTATCCTGGGTTTGTTCTCGCACCCTGGGATATCCTGTACCAAATTCCAAGATTATTGTGTTTTGAAGTTATGAAATGAAGTTATGAAGTTATGAAGTATGAATAACTCAACTTTATGAATTTTGATTTCCCTATACTGAATTAAGTATTTTTGGTTATTCCAACTTAATAAACGAAGATTTATTTTTTATATTGCCTCGAACGGGACGCTTTATTACATCCTCCCACCTGGAAGCAGAAGTAAAATGTTCATGCGCGGTTGACGAATGCACCCGCACATACACAGAATGCCGTAAATGACCTGCGGTTGTTGTAAATGTGTTTACGACAGCTGTGGGTCATTTGTGGCAGCATTCTGTGCATGTGCTGGTGTGTTCTGTGCCTGTGCATGCGCTTTTTACTTCCACTCCTGGGAGTGGTGAGGGCGCTGTAGGCTGGATCTGGCCTGCAGGCTGTGGTTTGTGTACCCCTGATCTATACAAACACATATGGCATAGCTTAAGGACTCTGTGTTTCTAAGGAAGTGGATTTTGATCCATGAAAGCTCACATTGAAACAATGATATTTTTTGTTTAGTGATCCAATAAAGGTATCACCTTCTCCTTCTGCATTTGTTTTATGTATGGATCACATGGCCGACTTTGTTTGTTTATGGAACTGCTGAGCATATGGTGGGGGGGGAGGGGGCAACACACCTTAACTGCATGGACTTTTAAACATCAGGACAGCAGCACTACAAATAGAACTACTGGGTAATATTTTGAATTGGCTTTGAATTGGCTACAATTGGAACACCTAGTGTGTAAACCAAATCCCACCCACCACCACCATCACCGTTCCCTGACGAGGTCACTAGAATTTGCATTGCTTTAACCTGGCCAGAGAAGGGGGCTACAGCCACAATAGAGTCATTTGGAGAGAGTAATAAGCAGAGGCCTGGTTTCTTGTGTTTGTCAAATGGGGGAGGGATATAAAATGGACTGCTAATTCACATTCATTTTTAAGAAGAGAGCCTGGCAAACAGGCCATCGTGCCATGAACATTTGGACTTCCATTGATAATTTCCCTACCTTACCTACCTGGAGCATACCTGTCAAGTACTCCGTAATGGCCGGGATTTTCCTTAATTTTGCGCCACTTTTGTTCATTTCCTGCCCGGAGCCGCCGCTACCCCGTAATTTGGCAGTGGGGGGAAAGTAGTTACTATGCATCCCTTCTGCGCAGGTCCTTTCTACACATGCGTAGAAGGGTTCTGTGCAGAAGGGGATGTGTAGAAGGCTTCTACGCATGCGTAGAAGCGACCTGTGCAGAACCGTTCTGCGCAGGTCTGTTCTGCGCATGCATAGAATGCTTCTAGGCATGCGTAGAATGTACCTGTGCAGAACCATTCTGCGCAGGTCCCGTATTGTCCGGAGCCGCGCTTGACAGGTATGACTTAGAGAAGTGATCTTGAATCATGAACGCTCACAATGATTTTTTGTTTTGTGATCCAATAAAGGTATCGCCTTCTCCTTCTGCATTAAAATACAACAGTTAGTCTTTAAAGTGCCACAACATTTTTTGGCTTTTTATTTTATTTTGTTTACTCTCTGACATTCATTGAAGATCTCACATGCTTTGAACACTCCCATAAGTCAGAATCAAATTGCACATTAGATAAATATATTTTTTATTCTATTATGTTACTTTAGGTGGAACAAAAAAGTACCCCTATGGAGAAATTAAATCAACATATCAAGATATGTTTTACCCCAGCCTTTTATTTAATGAACACTAGCTCGGCCTTTGTCTGGGCTGGACTGACGCCGGGCTGGGCAGAAAGTAGGGGGCCCCTCTCCTGCGCTGAACTTACCTCACATGTTGGGGTTGGGGGATGTTTTTACCGGTGGCGTCCGGGCCTGATGCCTCAGTCTGGGTAGTGCATGAGGGTCGGCACATGGCTGAAGGTGTGAGTCAGTGGAGGTGTCAGGCCATGGCCTGAAGAGGTGGCCGGCAGGAGCTGTTGTTGCCACTGGACGCATGGTGGTGGTGCTTGCGCTCTCTCTCATGCATGCATACCTTCCTGTCATGGCTGGTAAGGGGGCCTGTGCAGGTGCCCGTGGCTGGTGTCTGGCCGGTCCTGCTTGTTTGTTGAGCAGGTGCAAGTTTACTACGCATGGGCACCATTGTTAGGTGGCCATTTGTGACATTGGGCATCTGTCACAGAGTTGTGACGCTCATGTGCTTGCGCATGCAAGTGCACCAGTGGCACCAGCAGGATGCTTGTGGGTGAGGCTTACACCCCACTCACGGCCCCGTACCCCCCTCTTTGACCTCTTGGACATGGAAGGTAGGTCCAGGACAATTGTTGAGTGGGAGGGTGGCGAGGGGGGAGAGGGCATGCAGGACATAACAATGTATGCCTTTGCTTTAGATATATAGATACAAATAAAAGAAAGGAGGTGGATTTCTAAAAATAGGAAAGAAGTATGGTGCTTTCTTGTGATATTAAACTTGAATGTATTTCTTGGTGTATATGAGGTAATGTAAACAGCAAATTTTTGTCTGAAATTAGTTTTTGTAAGCTATTTCTTAAAATGTGCAAATTCTGCTTTTTAAAGAAATAAGACACAGAACTCCCTAGTGATGATTCCTAGTTTTATTCCTAGGCCAAGTCAAGCAGCCACCACAATTTTCATGTATTTTAGTTGTGTCAACATAAAATCCCAATAGCATTTTGATCTTAAAGTCTATCCAAAGAGGTCTCAGCTACCTGGAGATTCTGGGAGCTTTAATTTGGAAAATACATTTTTCAGGTTTTTGAGGGAGAGAAGCAAACTACACTGTAAGGGTAGCCACCAAAATATGTGTATGAATCCTCACATCGTGGGGCCTGTTGGTTATTTATTTGAACCTAGTCTTTCCATAATGTATGCCAGATGGTGAATCCCTACAGAGTTAGGGCTGCTGCCCTGAGATTGCAAGATTTCTGCTTTAGAAAAAGAGGCCACACTTTTTATTAACTTGGTAATTATAAAAAACAGATTAAATTCTGTAGAAAGATACGATATTAACTTATTGCAACTACAGTGAAAGGATACTTGGCTCTCTTTTTTGTGTTCAGAAAACTGGAGGCGACAGCCAGCGTAGTGAATAACAGCTCTTTTTATTGTGGGGTCTGAACACAACTTGGAGGGGAACAACAGGGTCTTATATACACAAAAACCTGATACAAAACAGCAGGAATAAACATCATTGGGTCATTTTAATATTGGTTACATTTTGACAGCTACAATGTACACTTTTCTTTATTTGAATTGCAGCGCGAATCAAGTCTCACGATACTACGCGAGTTTGAGAGAATAGAGGCCTGCAAGACAGCGCGGCCATTTGACATGTAATTGATAGGAACAGTTATGCATACATAACGTTCTTTCAAATGCTTTATAAACTAGGGTAAAGGTCACCCTTGCCAGTCGTACCTGACTCTAGGGTTCAGTGCTCATCTCTGCTTCATAGCCAAAGAGCCAGCGCTGTCCGCTTCTGCAGACATTTCTGTGGTCATGTGGCAGGCATGAATAGACACCGGAGCACACAGAACACTGTTTACCTTCCCACCGAAGTGGTCCCTATTTATCTACTTGCAATTTCTTGCTTTCAAACTGCTAGGTTAGCAGGAACTGAGACAAAGACGGGAGCTCATTCCGTTCTGCAGTACTGTATTCGGGTATTGAACTGCTGACCTGCTGTCTTCCAGTCAGCCTCTAAGCCACTTGAACCACTGCAGTAAGAGATCTAAATAATATACGTGGCAGAAAAGTTGAATATAGTATTTTTTATTTTTTAAAAGCATTAATTCAGAGGTCTTGTCCTGACAGGGGAAACCATAGGAAGGATGGTGCTTAAAGGAAGAATTTGTTTTACTTAATTTAAAATTAGAACTGAAGAGCTGAAATAGATGAAATTGATGTACAAGCACCACCTCGTGGGAAGATGTGGTATTACACAAACTGATTACTGTTTGCATGTGTGCATGTGCGTGTGCATGTGTGTGAGAGAGAGAGGGGGGGGAGGGAGAGATTAAGGGCATATTTGTGTGACTGATTGCTTGAAAATGCCTTGATCTGTGGGAGCAGAACATTACATTTACTTTACATAAACAGAAGCTTCAGGCTCTTCATGTCATGAGAAAGCAAACAGCCACAGATGTTTCCTAGCAGTGAAGTCAAAGGGATAAGTAAGAGCATTCTTGGAGTGATGTCACTAGGATATGTTCTAGCAGGTGGAGTTTATTGACACAATAGGTAGAGGTGGTTCCTTTCCACGTCAGAGGCTGTCACTTGGAAGTATTTAATTAGCTCTTAAAATTAATTTGAAGGCAAAGTTGTGGTGGAACTGTCAGGATTTTTTTCTTAGAAAAACGTTTCTGTGCAGCATAGACATGAGTACTCTGGTCCATGAATTGCATGTGCTGGGGACGTGCAAATGATTGTGCAACTGAATAACACAATTCCTTGTTGCTGGGCATAACACCTGGCATATTTCAACTGGCATAATTTTATGTTATGCAGCATGAATGGGATTTTGCCCACTAGGCTGTGGGGATGAGTACTATGCATGTGAATTATGTTTTCAGAACACTACAAAGTTTTCCCACCCTCCTGAAAACTTCCTGCAGATGCTTTTGGGTCTCGTGCTGATTTACGAAAGACTGGTGCTCTGTGTATGATTGGAGCGATCACATTTCTTACCTACTGGTGCAGGACTGGCCTCTTGTTCTGGGGGCCTTTTTCTTTACCACTCAGATACACAACAATATATTTCTTTTTACAACTGAACTATAAAGTGGTCTCATTTTGGGTGTGTCACGTCCTTTCTCAATGTTTTGACCTCCAGATATTTTAGATGACATGTCCCATTGTTGTTGGCCATGCTGAATGTGGGCAGTGCAAATAAAGTCAGCCCAATACATTCTGACACACCACACAGCTATCGAAATTATGGACACTGAGTGTTCTTCCCTCCCATCAAAAACATTGGAACAGAATCCAGCAGAAATCTCTTCCCACAAGGTCCGTTGGTATGAGAGTCTGACCATTTTCAGATCATTTCACTGTGATTTTACACAATGGCTCAAAGGCTGCTGCTTTGTTACACATGGGTTTTGCAATAGGTTATGCCTGATGGGTTGGTCTCATGGCGCTGCAGTAAAACAGAGCCCACAGTCTGTTGCTTAAGGTGGTTACTTAACTTGCACCATGGTAGGGCTCCTTCTGCTGAATAATTGTCTCCATGTGCTTGATTGACAGTAAACATTAAATTAAAACTATGCTTGATTCAGGTTCATCTTTATTAATGTATCAAGGGGCAAAACAGCAAGATGCCATAATTTATTGTACAACATTTACAAAGAATATTTATGCCTTCATAGAAAAGCACAGTTCAGCATTGTTTATGCCTTGTCTCAAAGTCATCCCATAAGCATTTTAAGCAAGGCACATTGAATCATGTACTTGAACTGATTCCTAAATTGAACTAAATCAGGGATGCCCAAACTTTTTGGGTCGTGGGCCGGTCATGTGGTTCAGGGGGCTGGTCACTATGGCCTGGGGCTGGATCTGGCCCCCAACACCTATTCATCTGACTTGTGAAGCCTTTGTCGCTTCTGGAAGCGGAAGTAAAACACACCCGTCCGGGAGTGACGAGGGCTTTGCGGGCTGGATGAATTCGTGTCTGGGGCCAGATCTGGCTCCCGGGCCATAGTTTGGGCACCTCTGAACTAAATGAACAGCTCAATTTTTTGTGCTTTGACTAACTGCTGGAGAGATCTTGCAATACTCGGAAATATCTTCTCATAGGCATAGAAGAAATAATGATTTAAACTAATCAAAAAGTATCTGAAATCTGATGAGTACAGGAGCCTAACTGTGAGTTCTCTTTAAAATGAATTATCTCTGAGAGGACCACATGAGGTTTTTTAAATGACCTTTGAATAGTATAATCGTTTAGATTTCTGCATTAGGACACAATAGCAGTGTTAACCAGGTTTTTCTTTAATCATGCTATTTTCGTAAAACCCATTACTCCATTTTTAAAATGTGATAATAGGTATCATTTCCCCCCAAAATTATAGTAATATCCTTCTTTTCTAGCAGTGAGTATAACTTAAGTAATACCCTACTTGTGCTCACCTGGGTTTTCTGATAACAGGGTTCTCAAGTTTGTCACCATACCACCAACTAGTAATTGTCTATATTTTCTGACCTAATGTCACTGGTTTGCCCCCCTTGTGTTACTAGTAGTGAAACAACTGTGTACTACCTTTTGCTGCAAAGCCTCATCCTCCCAAGAGTAAGAAACTGATCCTTTTCTCCACTGCACAAATCTATAGTATAGTTAGGATAATATATTGGCCTTAGTTGTATGAACCATTCCACTTTGGGGATGGCAGCACTTTTACACAGTGACTCAAAACCTGTTGCTTTCTTACATGTGATTTACTTTGGTTTACTTTATGCTTACTTAGGACTGGCCATTCACGCTAAACTTAGGGTCAGTCCAAGACTGCTCATTAGTGTTGTTTTTTGAGCTTGGGTTGGCATTCAGTCAAAATATTCATCTTCTACAGACTTCATGTCAAGGTTGTAGGTTATTTCTGTGAATTATTCCTTTCTTCCATGGGAGGCTTACTTTTCTTTTGCAAATAGTTTTGCTGTTCTCGGTGCATATCTGCAGTATAAAATGAAGGAATGATGCTAGTAAACAGATAGTGGATTTATAATGCTGGCAAGTCCTGGTGTGTGTGTGTGTATGTAAATAATGTGTGAATCTACCTTTAAACAGAATTATCAGTGGGACCTTCACAAATACTGATCTTAGGGTACAGTTACATGTTTAAAAAGAAAGATTTTAGAGAAGGAAGTGGCGTGACAGCTCAACGGGTTCTGGATGAAGTGGATTATCTGCACCCTTTTCAGTGAGGATTCAGGCCTGGATATGGTACAGAAATGGCATTGGTCATGCTGTTGGATAATCTCTGGCATGAGCGGGATGATGGGAATCCATCCGTCCTTGCTCTTCTTGACCTCTCAGCAGCTTTCGAGACCGTCAACCTTGGTATCCTTCTGGAACAGCTCCGAACATTGGGGATCCAAGGCACTGTGTGTTCCTGGTTTTCCTAGTTTCTGATGGGCCGGAACCAGCCGGTGTTGTTTGGAGGGTGAGACGTCTAGCCATTGGCTTCTATAATATGGGGTGCCACAGGGTTCAGTAGTTTTGCCTCTCCTGTTTAATATTTACATGAAACTGCTGGGTTTCCAGACTCATCTGTTCCCATGGGGTGAAGTATCACCAATATGCAGATGATACTCAGCTCTACATCTCAGCCTGTGGTGATCCTGGTGATGCAGTGGGAGTCCTATCCAGGTGTCAGAATGTTGTAGGGTCTGGATGGGGGACAACGGGCTACAACTGAATCCTGGCAAGACTGAGTGGCTGTGGATTAGGGCCCCCGCATTATCATGGAAGTTACCATCTTTGGTTCTGGATGGGGCTTTTTTGCCTCAGACAGACCCGGTGCATAATCTGGGGGTCCTCCTGGACTCACAACGCCTGTTCAATGAGCAGATAGCAGTCGTGGCTAGGAGGGCTTTCACACAACTTCGTGTGATTCATCAGTTACTCCTTGCTCATGGTTACGCACACTCTGGTCACCTCCAGACCTGACTATTGCAATGCGCTCTACATGGGGCTGCCCTTGATGACCATTCGGACACTGCAACTCATCCAGAATGCGGCTGCTAGGGTGGTGATTGGGTGCAGGTGGTATGCCTGTTCCTTGCCACTGCTTCGGGAGCTTCACTGGTTGCCAGTGTGCCTCTGGGTGCAATTCAAGGTGCTGGTGATTACCTTTAAAGTCCTACATGGTAGTGGATCGGGGTACTTAAGAGACCGCGTCACCCCAAGGACATCTGCCCATCCCACTAGAGCAGACCAGAAGGGCTCTCTCATAGTTCCATCTGCTAGGGAGGCCCATCTCTCTAGCACAAGAAGGAGGGCCTTCTCTGTGTCTGCTCCGGCCCTGTGGAACCTCCTGCTAACCGAACTTCATCTCCAGGCAGAGCTTTTATCCTTTTGCAAGGGTCTTAAGACCTGGCTGGCACTGCAGGTGTGTGGGGCAGCTGGGGAAACAACCACCCTGGGTTAGCTTGTTTAACTATTGCTCGGGCTGTCAGTTTAGTACGTGGTATTGGGGGGGGGGCATTTAAAAATAAATAAATGTATCTTTTTTTTAAAAAATTCTTAATTTTAAATAATTCAATTTTAATGGTATTTTGATATTTTTGTGAGGTTTTTGTTTGTTGTGAGCCACCCAAAGTTGCTTCGGCAAGGGGTGGCAGTAAAAATGCAAGTAATAAATAAATAAATAAATAAATAAATAAATAAATAACACATTTGCCTCAGACTTGAAATCGATTCAAAATTACGCATTTACACAAGGCACATGTAATCTGGAATTCTATTCCCCTAAATTGGGGTTAGCTTGTGTCTTGAGTATGTTGTTTATTTTAAGACAATATTTTAACACCTTAAACTACAAATTTTGTTTGTGCTCTGAGATAAACCAGAGTATATTTACCTCAGTATATTTAGAAATGCATTTACAAGGAGAAGTTCGTGTTTCAACACCAGGGGGCCCTTGTATTCAGCTTCAAAAATAAAATGATTTACAAGACTTCATCATGGATGAGTGGTGGTGGTGGTTTACAGCCTCCCCGAAGATTGTGGTGTTTTTGAATCACAATTGGGTGTACCCTAGTAACGGTAACCTTGTGTTGCTGGCTAATCTTTCTCACACTAGGTTAAGTGAAAGGAACTGTAGAATGAACTCACCAAAAGGTGCCTTCATTTTGGCAGCTTCAAGTCTGGCCTAGACACAGAAGAAGAATCATGGACACAGACATTTACTGTATTCATATTTGTAAATCAATTTGAAAAAAAATATATGCAGGTTTAAAAATGATTTTTTTAGTCATCTAACTGTAGCCTAGATATCAGTAACTATTTGGAGGGATTTATCCAGGGAGTTACAATCAGCCCAAAGACTGCCATTTTGGTTAGACTAGAAAGATGCATTTTTAAAAATTAATTTTTAAAAGAAAGACAACTGGGAAGGCTCTTGACTCACTTGGGTTTGTAGATCTCATTACTCCCTTTCTTTACTCTGTTCCCTTCTCTTCTAGCAGTCCCCTTTCTGTTATTTTTTGTTGGAATGATTTGAGTCATATTTTAAAGGTGGGTTAATTGAGAAACATCTTAAAGTGGAGTGGGTGTAGATGTGAGGATTTGGGTGAAAATCCTTTAGAATCAGATGGTGCCTGAGAAGAAAGTGTCTGGCAAGAATATTATAGTGCTCTGTTTTGTATGAGCAGGGAGAAAAATTGAGCCATTAATAATAATTAATAATAAAAGCAGTGATTGTAGTAACATAAAAATACTTTGCTAGTGTCGGGTCTAGCAAAAAAGAAGAAGGTGATTCCAAAACCAAATTGGAATGAAGAGAGAAATTAGACACTTATTCATGTACCGTATGTGTTCCCACAGGCCTGTACACATGGATTTACAGTTAGTTGACCTTACAATTAACTAGCCTTTATCTCCTCATTGAAGGAGGCATTATTCTTCATTAAAGAAGCATTATTTTAAAGAAGCAATATATAAGTACTATGTACTTAACTCAGGAGCAAAGAAGAAATGTAAACAAGGTGGCAGAAATGTGAAAAGGAGCCACAAAGATGACTTTCTTTACAATGCACACAAATTCATGTGAATGCTCTTTATTTATTTATTTATTTATTTATTTATTTATTTATTTATTTATTTATTTATTTATTATATTTTTATGCCGCTTTCCTCACCTATTGGTGACCCAAAGCGGTTTACAGATAAAGATGGTAAATTATATAAAACTTAAGGCCCATGTCATGGGTAACAGCCGCTTCCACTCCCCTGCAACCGGCTGAGGGGGGGAGCTTAGGGGGCTCTGTGGCAGGGATGAAGGTGGAAAATGTCCTCCTGCCACAGAGCAACGGTCACTCCCACTCCCCGCCAACCGGCTGAGGGGAGGAGCTAAGGGGGCTCTTTGGTTCCTGGGTAGTTTTTGACCATTTAATAACAGCACACACTAAACAACAAGTACAAAATTTTACATATCTATAAAGTATCAATGCCTTTATTACTGTAGCTCATGCTAGAGACAAGACTGTTGTTTTTAGCAGAGTATGATGTAAACCATTGCATTACTTTAGCTACAATCGTAAGACAGATATGCAGGTGATGACATTGCTAACAGAATTTTAAAAATCCCTTTTATTCATTATATACATAAAATTCTTTTTTGATTTTAAAAGAAAATGGCAATTCCCTGCTGCTGAAGAAATCTTTTTTAAAGTACACTTCTGAATGCTTAACTACTTTAAAGATCTAGTTATACCCACACACATTATTTATATAACATAATATATAGGTATCCTATCAGTAAATTTACAAAGACAGCTATTTAAATTATATGGCACATAGCTCAGTTGAATGGATGGATAGATGCTTTCAAAGAGAACATCATTTTAACGTCAAAATGTTTGCACTATACAAGGATTAACAATCATTTACACAGTTTACAATGATTATCAGCAATCACCAATAGCATTGCTAGTTATTCTTCTCCATCCATCTACTACCTCAAAGGAAGTCCTTCATATTCTAGTTTGCAAATGTATAGAGAAGTGGTCAGCTCAACACAGAATACGGATGGAGAATCTTCTTTGGAAATGTTGGATTTCAGCTTCATCTAATATACTTTTATAAATGTCTTAGAGGTAGCTTTGACCTGTCTCTTTACTCAGCTAGTTTGTAAATCATTTTCCCCATTGACAATTATAAGATGGAAATATGAATAAAAAACCCACTCTATACACCAAATTTGTAGAGTATTGCCAAGAACCCCTTGTACCAATGTACTGGGCTTACCACTAAGGGCTAATCACCTTCATATAATCCAGGGGTTCCCAACCTTTTCAAGATGGGGCCTGGGTCACACTCTCTCAGTCAGCTTTGAGGGCTGGACAGCCATTTTGCCCTGCCTGCACAATGGGTTGCCCATTTTGTCCCAACAGCTTCAAAGTGGTGGCTATTTTGCTTCTCAAATGCCATTGGGTGTGGAGGCCACATGAAATGGTGCCATGGGCCAGATCCGACCCATGGGCTTTAGGTTGGAAACCCCATGTGCCTTGAAACCTCACCATTTTTTTTGAGGCGGGTGAGATAGCCACGGTATGTGCAACATTATATCCTTGCTGCTTTTGTGTTCAGTACCTTCAAAGAAGGGTGTCAAGTTCCCATCTGGTCTGAATCTGCTCTGAAGTTCTTTGAGTCCATAATGTGGAGAGGAAATTTGCTACAGAGGCAAATGAAAAAAGAAAATGTAGGTATGCTCTTCTCTGAGGAGATTGGGGTGGGCAAGAGAGATGAAATAATTAGCCATCTCCTGCACATTCCTGGGACCAAGAGGGCAGCCACTCAGTGGTGCTGGCTTTGGTTGTTAAGACAGCGGGGAGGGGGGCCCTGTCACGGCAGAGGTGTCAACTTCCTGAAGTTCCAACTGAAAGGAAAGAAATACAAGGAGATGTGAGCTGCTTTCTCTACCCTTCTACTAGAAAAAAAAAGCATGCTTGGCAAATTAGCTCTGCATTTGCTTGTTCCTTTCTCAGTGAACAAGGCAAGGCAAATTGCTTGTGAGATGGCAGGAATAATCTCTTTGCGCTGCATTATAAAACAACAAAAGCCAAGGGTGCTGGGATGGTTCCAATGTGAAACCTGATGCATCAAACTTGTGAGGATGGAGCACAAATGGCCTCTCAGATTCCTGAGGGCTTTTGTTAGAAGAAGTAAGCCAGTATGAGAAACTAGATGGCTGGCTGGGAGGCTTGCTTTTAAAAGTCCATGGAGATGTCTCACTACTGTTCAGGCATGTGGCAACAAATATACTAGTCGTGTCTGACTCTAGGTTTTGGTGCTCATCTCTGCTTATTGCCAAAGAGCCAGTGGTTTTGTGGACATGTGTCAGGCATGACTAGACACCAGAGTGCACGGAATACTGTTTACCTTTCCACCACAGTGGTCCTTATTTATCTATTTACAATGTCTTGCTTTCAAACTGCTTGGTTGGCAGGAGCTGGGACAAAGATGGGAGCTCATTCTATCCTGCAGTATTCGGGTATTGAACTGCTGACCTGCCGTCTTCCAGTCAGCATCTTAGCCACTTGAGCCACTGCAGTTTCAAATGTCTCAAATGTCTTCTTTCTAATTTTTTTCCCTTTCTGATTAATGATTAACAAAGACAGGAGCTCATTCTGTCGTGCGGCACTCAGGTCTCAAACTGCTGACCTGCCAACCTTCTAGTCGTCAGGTTCAGCATCTTAACCACTAAGCCATCACAGTCCCCATACTAGGTATAGTTTACCAAATATACTAGGTATAGCTTGATGGGAATGAGTCAAAACATACACAGCTATTTATGAAGTGAATGTTAAATGTTAGCCTCACATGGTTCCATGTGGTCCAACCACCTCAGGCACAGGGAGATTGCCTGTTCTTTCAAAGACCACCTCTCTTCTCCCTTCCTGTTCTTTATCTTGATGTGTTTACCCAGATTAACTGCATGGTGCCATATCTTAAAAAAAAAAAGCTGTCCTCGAAACTCAAAGCATTGAGTTTCCCCTTAAAGCACTGATCCAGTCAGAGCTTGGAAAAGTTATTTTGTTATAGACCGCAATCCACAGAACCTCTCATCTATGATACTTGGGATTTAGACTCCTTGAAAACATTTTTTTCTAAATTCTGGACATATTGCCTTACTAGATCATATCTCCTCCTGCCACTCATCTGAAGCCCGTATGCTCCCTATTTACCTCCTCAAGCTTTACTGTTAAAAATTTCAAGAACCCATTAATTTCACAAAGAAATTGTCAAGATAGAAAATGTTTCACAGCTGCACATCCATAAGTACATTTGTTCTTCATATTTCAAAAGAACAGAACAGTAACAGGAGAGTTTCAATATTTACACACCTATTCAAACAGGTCTGCATTTTAAACATAAATTCCCTTTCAGTGTGGAAAGTTTTCCACCTATGCCTTGTCTCTCCTGGAACTGTGTTGGCTCACTGACTTTCTGCTGCTCCTTTTTCCAAGAGCCCTGGTGATCTCTCCCTCTCTCAAAAAGGTAAAAATAAATAAATAGAAAAATGAAAATCAGCTCCCAGTCTTTTCTATTAACACGCATGGCTTTCCTTACAGATCAGGTGAATAGACTGAGGAAAGTCCATTTGTAGGCCCTTGACACTTCTGAAGGTTACAGAGAAAACTCCATATGCATGAATAAATGGTTGACCAACATTTTTTTCCTTGAAGACCTATCTTACTAAAGTTATACTGTATTTTAAAATTTCCCATGATCCTCAGAAATTGAAACCAGCAGCAATAATAGAACTTCTTTTTTAAATCTTGAAGGCTAGAATGTGGAGGACATCCTTGTCTTGTAAACCACCTTACCATCACTTAGTTAAACAAAATGTTTCTGTTTCACAGCTCATAGTTTTGTTCAATATCTCCAAAACTTGCCATACAGAATACACAGACATTGACAATGCTACACATAGAAACACAAGTGCAAACACATAATCTACATTAAATATCACAAATTACTGATAATTCATCTGTATCAAGGGCCTATACATACCCATATCTGTATGTTCTCTGGTACTTTTTTGTAACCTATTGCTCAAACCCACTGACCATATTTTTGGATGTAAATTGGTTTCTGACAGCTTAGGCAACAGTTTGTCTACAAATAGGTACTAAAACATCTTTGTTTTCAGTGGTATTGTTTCTCTTTTGTAACACTGAGTGAAAATGTAGACATCTCAGAAGATGAAAACACTTGAAAGAAAGAAAGAAAAAATAACCACTCCAACCAAACAACAGTATTGGGTATTTCTTTCATTCCCTAGACTACCAACAGGGCCGTAGCCAAGGGATCCCAGGGGCCCCAAAAACCCTCCTGAGCTAACACCCTTCCACCAACCCACCCTGTGGTGCCAATGTTATAGATGTGAGTATGACATTGTTGCTCCTCCTGGAAAATGTTTTGCCCCTTCTGAAATCCCGCCCCCCCAAAAAATCTAGAATCCTGGCTAAAGCCTTGACTACCATCCAATATCTTCTATGGTTTTTAACACTGGCTATATTAATTAGGACAAGTTTAAAGAATATGGGTTTTTTGCCTACTAAACTTTTAAGTGCATAGATATGATCTACTCAAGATAACTCTTCATGTATCCAATGAAGCGGGCATTCGCTACAAAGTCTTATGCCGAATAAGATGTGGAAGTATTTCAGATGTTACGAGATTTTTTTTGCATAGCAGTCTTGACTAACACAACTTCCTCATTACAAATCTCATATCTACATGATCAGATCCTGCTGCTTTTTAAGGGCCACTTAAACCCCTTAAACTTTAGAAAGTCTTTCCCCATAAAAATCCACTTTGAGATGACGTTGTCACCAAAGATCCAGATATTGTGTAGAAAGATGCTTGCTCATGCCATTATTGAAATATCAAACATTCACCAGGCTTGGTACTTACTGTACACTTTCTGAAGCTCTCCATAAACACTACAGTCATACACCAAAATCTCAGAGCTTCATTTGGATCTCACCTCTTTGAGACATTTCTGTACACAATACCAATGCATATACTGTATTTGAAGCTTTCCCCGGCTATGAGAGATTGTTTCCTCCTTAATACTAAAATAGTTTGCAGAGTTTATCTAGAATTGGAGAGGCCCTTCTTGCTTATATGTATTTATGGGATGAACAAGTTTTAGATTAATCTTTCAACTGAAAAGTCAAAGCAGAAATGCTTCAGGAATCCCCAGATGTCCAGCTGGAGTAAGAAATACTAAATTGCCCTTGGGTCCTTGATAATATATTGAGTTTTTCTTTGAAGCAAGCATGTGAATAAAACCTTCAAACCATTCTGTGATAGGAGCATTCCAGACCTCCTGAAATAATGGCACTTGCTCTAAAGAAGCCTGTAGTAAACACCTATATTTTGAATGTTAATGTTATTTATTTATTTATTTATTTGCTGGTTGGTTAATTATCTAATCTCTGCTCTTTAGCTCAGCCAAAGAGCAAAGGATGATTTATGTATCTATGTGTGTTTAATTAAATAGAATAACATCTTGGCTTTCAAGGATAGCAAATTTATATATATTTATGTGTCATTTTACTGGTGTTTTATACAGGAATCTAGGCAGCAGGTCAGCAGTTTGATACCTGAATACTGCAGGACTGAATGAGTTCCCGTCTTTGTCCCAGCTCCTGCCAACCTAGCAGTTTGAAAGCAAGAAATTGCAAGTAGATAAATAGGGACCACATCGGTGGGAAGATAAACAGCATTCCGTGTGCTCTGGTGTCTAGTCATGCCAGCCACATGACCACGGAAAAGGGTGACCTTTACCTTTACCTTGTTGTTTCTGAAGTTGCATGAAAATATAATGAGGAATTGCAACATGCATCACAAAGGTGAATAAAAAACAAGTGGAAATGGCAGTCAATGGAGATAAAGCCAGTACATGTGGCTTTAAGTTAGAGATGCTGCAATTTAACCATATACATTATGGTCAGTCCAAAGAGACATTGATCCAATTGACCAAACTATTTTGATATCAAGGTGCTTATTGGGGATAAGAGTATAGTCAGAACTCCTGGAGCATCATTTTAACAAGTGGATAGAAAGCAAGACACTGACTTCCATTGATGGTTACTAATGACAATTTCAGCTCCTTATTTGTCTGGAAAGGAATTTTCATTCACAGTTGCATATATAACAAACAAAATCAGATTTCCCTTCACACATCTAATTACTCTTTGTGGGCGTTTTTATTATTTTATCAAAGGCATAATATTGATTTTTGTCACTGCTAGTATTAATATTTCACATAGAGACTTTTCAAAAGCAAAGGGTTTTTGTTTGAAAATGGCAAGCATCATATAGCTGTCACCAATGAAGAAAGCCACAGATTTGCAGAGGAATAGGTACAGGAGCCCATGAATTATGATATCTGACAGGCTCTTCAAACAATGAAATATGGTGGCAACAGAAGACATATCTCACTCTCACATCTTTGCTACACTCAACTAGACAATAACTGGAAAGATAAAATGTACAAAAAGGTAAGGAGGTAAGTCTGTTGTTCACGCAGTCCAGCTACCTCTCTCCTTTTTTAGTACCCTAAACATACTTACTATGATGAAACTTACA
Organism: Bradypodion pumilum; assembly: GCA_035047305.1. Classification (NCBI taxonomy): domain Eukaryota; kingdom Metazoa; phylum Chordata; class Lepidosauria; order Squamata; family Chamaeleonidae; genus Bradypodion; species Bradypodion pumilum. The sequence continues at coordinate 101,254,715 of JAWDJD010000001.1, forward strand.
AAATGGCATTTTTATTTTTTATTTAATGGCCTGACTTTCTGAGTCTTTAATCCTGCACACAGCTGTAGCCCCAATTCAGTTGTGGTTGTGGCTGTTTTAGAAGCATACATACCTGTCAAGTATCCTGGATTGGCTGGGATTTCCCGTAATTCAGTGTCACAAACTCTACTTTCCCACCACCATCTGCTGCCATCCCATAATTTGACAGTGGGGAAAGTAGTTACTGCACATCCCCTTCTGTGGAGAACCCTTCTACGCATGCGTAGAAGGCTTCTGCGCATGCGTAGAAGGGTTCTGCGCAGAAGGGGACTGTGCAGCACCCTTCTATGCATGCGTAGAAGACTTCTGTGCAAGTGTAGAAGGGTTCTGTGCAGTAGGGGACTGCGCAGGTCCCTATTCTCCAGAGCCGTGATTGACAGGTATGAGCATAGATGGTTTGTAGCCTAAGTGGCAGGTATCCCTTCCACAACATTTTGGGACAGAGTGCCCTTGTAGCTCACATCATAGACTGCTATGATTCAGAAGGAGGCTGCTTCAGTTCAGGAAGTACCAGGCGTGGTCCAAAACAGCTCAGTTCAGCTTCCAGCTTCATCTGAGCTCAAAGTACATCTCAGTAGTACTAAAAAAGTGAATGCATTTTAGTACAAATGCCATCGCTTAGTGAGGTAAATTCTGAGTAGACCCAGCCTGACCTGAAACGTTTGACTCTTAGATCAGATGTCCCAGTTCTGCTCACAGAGCAGGGCCATATACCTGCTTCATCATTTTCTGCTGTATCTCCTCACTCAGGGCACTGGTGTCAACTATTAGTCAACTGCCACCATACCTGAAGTAGTTGTCCTTCACCATGCATGGCCAAAGTATATCTAATGTGACCTATTTACTGTTTTCTGTGGTATACAGGAAAAAGAAGGAACTGTCCATAGAAAAAAATGAAGGCAAGGAAGGGAGAAGTGAAAGAGCAAGAGCCCTGGCGATGCAGTGGTTAAACTGCTGTACTGCAGCCAGAACATTGTAAATTCAATCCTGATGGGGACACAAGGTTGACTCAGCCTTCCATCCTTCAGAGGTTGGTAAAATGAGTACCCAGCAAGTTGGGGGCAAAATGCTAATTACCCTGTGAACTGCCCAGAAAGTGCACTAAGTGCTATGAGGCAGTATAGAAGTGTAATTGCTATTGTTATGTGTCTTTAGATAGAAAACTTGAAAGAGGGTCCTTTGGCCTTCTGGAGGCTTTGATTTACAACTCCCATCAACTGCATTGAAATTATGGGATTGGTGGCCAACAGTAAGAGACTGTGGGAGGTGTAGTTCATTACAACTTTAGGGCACATAGATTCCTTACCCTCAATTTAGGGAAAGAGTAATTTGTTCAAAATCTAAGTGTGCTAGTGGAATTAAAGACTGTCTGCCAGTATTGATAGAAAGTTTAATAATGTGTCTGTCAATCAGTGGTGCTGTCTGTGTTAGGACCTATAGTGGGCCATTCTCAGAAGAATGAGTTACAGGACCTCAAATTACAGTTGAATTTGCTTTAACACATAGTACCATGTGAAGCTCTCAAGAAGATCATTAAATCCAGAGTGTAGCATAAACTAAATGCATCACTGTTGTTAGTCAGGGGTAGAAGTAAGCAGGACTATAAAAGTATGCATAGAACTGCCTTTGAGACTAGTTGCTAGATAACACTGAAAATCCTGGCTTACATGGTCCAATGTTCTGGTTTGGTGCAAAGAACTTTGAAAATATCTAGACTCCTTAGCAGTTGCAAACATTCTTGGGGTGAAATCCATAAAAGCTTCTCTCTTTTCTCTTAACTACAGAAAAAAACAATAGTTTGATTCATAGACAAGGCTAGGCCATAAAAAGTGCACTTGAGAACTCACTGGCTTCTTGGATATTAGTCCTTCCATCTTTGAATAATACCCCAACTATAGAAGATAAATCAAATGAGCACTGTAAATCCTCCAGAAGCTACACATCAGTAAAAACTGTAATTTCAGAAATCATGTCATCTCGTGGAGGACTTCTTGCATCCAGAGATGACATCTCCACTGCTAGTCATACCTGCTGGTTAGTTCTATCCACTGTGTTGGCAGTGGAGGCATGGTCACGAGTGTTTTGTCGGAAACGGGTGGAATTTTGTTGCTCAATGGTTGAAGCTGTCGGGATGCAGAATTCTCTAAAACACCTTTTGAAGTTCTCATCTAGAAATGCGTAAAGGACAGGATTAAGGCAGCTGTTTGTGTACCCTAAAGCAATACAGAAATGCCAGGAGACAGTCTGGAATGTCGTTTCTGGAATGTAGACCAAGGCTTTGATAATAACATAAATATGGATAGGAGTCCAGCAGACGATGAAGACAGCCACTACCACCAGGACCATCCTGGTGATCCTCCGAAGATTCCTGTCCTTCTCTTTGGAGCCAGAGAGCATCCGGACACTCTTCAGTCGTAAAATCATGAGACCGTAGCACACAGTTATAATTAAGACTGGCATGATGAAGGCAAAGATGAAAACACAGATTTTCAGCAGGTTCTCCCAATACCATGCTGGGTGAGAGAATTTAAGTGTGCAATCAATAGAACCTATAATAAAGGAAAAGGAAGGGACATTTAGTAAATGGTTAGCTTTATTTTGATTTCCTTCTTTATGTCCCATCACAATCCAAGCCATTAATGAATCATAAGAAAATGGAAGGCAACTGAATGACCTACCAAACCTAGATAACCTTTGCTGGCAATTATTCAGTAAAAGTGATTGTCATTGGCAATGGAATAGATTTTCACGGGAAAACACTGTGTTCATTTGATATGAAGTGAAAGTAGGGTTCCTCCAAGCAAACTGACTAGCAGTAACTTAGGTTAAAGCAGGGGTGCCCAAACTACAGCCCGAGGGCCAGATCTGGCCTCTGGCTCCAATTCATCCAGCTTGCACCACCCTTGTCACTCCCGGAAGTGGAAGCAAAATGCACCCATATGGGCATGTTTTGCTTCCACTTGCGGGAGCGACTAGGGTGGCGTGGGCTGGATCTGGCCCATGGGCTATAGTTTGGGTACTATTGGTTTAAGCAGAGAATGCAAGCGCGGTGCCAAAATGGCCGCCGCGCTCTTTGCGGGGGCCCCCCCACAGGACGAAGGCATCCGGGTAGTTAGGGGCGTGGCCAGCTCCCTTATAAAAGGGGTGGCCACGAGGCAGCCGAGCTGCCATTTTGCGAAGCGACGGAGCGGAGAAGTTTTTCCCTCTTACCTCCGTCGCTTTTGGCTTTTCCGGGAAGCCTTTTGGCTGCTGAATTCTCTCGTTTCGGCTTCCCATCGGAGGCGCAATCTGGGTCGGAAGACTGCGGCTGCGCCTCCCCAGCAGCCGCATTTGCTTGCACCCACCAGGACCGGTGGAATGGGGTCTATTCCCCCTGGCTGGAGGAGGGTGGCCCACGCACGGGGCCAGTAGGGGCTGCGGCCCTCGGCCCGCAAGCGGTGGACACCTCTCATGGTGTTGCCCATTCCGCTGGGCCTCCCTTTATAGGAGCGTAGCTCGCTCTGAGGCCTTCCAGCCTTGGGGGGTGGTCCGGTCCCCTTCCCTGGCAGGTTGCTACATCGGCCCTAACGGGCCCGGGTGTGGGGTTGTTGCCCTATTCGGGCCCTGGGGTGCAGGGACCTGTACCCATGCCTGTAGTAGGCGGGCCGGCTGGTCCTTTGCCCCATGTCAGCGTGGAAGCCTTATTGGCCCGCGTTGCGGCCCTCGAGACATCCCTGGCCCGGGCTAGCCACTCTTGGTCTCCATTTGGGGTTCGTTTCGACGCGTCGTCTGCTGGGCAGCGGCAGGCGACGGGACGGGTCAAGCTGCTTGAGGCGCGTGGCACGACCTGGGCCACTGCCTCGCAGCTCCCCATTCATCAGACCGGTGCGGGTCAGGCCCCATCGACGAGCTCGATGGCGGTTGCGAGCTCCGACGCCCCCAGTGGGCCGGAACCCCGGTGGGGGCGGCCTACGGGGGTGCAGCACGTGAGTATGCGGTCCAAGCTAGTGCACCTACACACGGGGCCACGTTGGGGGGGTTTCCAATGGCCTGGCCTCACGCGGGTGGGGCGGCGGTCCAGCCGCTGACGCCCCACCTGGCGACGACAACTACCACTCAGGGCCCCGTGGTGGGGGGTGTTTTCTACCCTGTGGGGAATGTTTTGGAGGTGGCTGGGTTAGTACAGGCCCCCTTTCAGATGCCAGCAGTTCCTGTTGTGCCCGTGTCGGCCTTGCTGACGGCGGGGTATTCCTTACCGCTGGGTGTCCATTTGGCACAGACCACCAAAGAGAAGATCTGGCGGGGGGATTACGTGGATACCTTCTCACTCCTCAACAGAGGGCCCACCAAGGAGTAGGGGGGGCAGGATGAGAAGGATAAGGAGCAGGCACGTCGTAGCAAGCCACCACGTACGTGGGCCGACTGGTTGCCGGCCTACCTCATATACATGGCGGTGTACCTTAGGGCCCGGCCGGACTTGGCAATTTCGATGGTCCAGTATTTGGACAACATCTACCGGGCGATGGTTGACTTTCTGGGCCCATCGTGGTTGGCTTATGACATGTAATTCCATATGCGGATTCCCCGGCACCCCGACATTAGGTGGGTTGAGCCATGCCAGAGGCTGTGGCTTTTGTACATGACGCCCACGCGCCCCGCGCCCGGGGAGAGATACCATTGTGGACATGCGGTCCAGCGGGCGGCCCCAGCACAGGTCCACTGCCAGGGGGCGGGGCGGGGGGTTTCAGCCCACCTGCTGTGCTGGACTTTCTCGTCCAATGGTTCCTGCGATAGGAAGATTGGCAAATACAGACATTAGTGTCCCCCCTGTGCTGGCCCCATGCGGCCTCTGGCTGTCCCAGGCCTGGAGGGATGCGGGGCAGAGGGAGGGGTGGACAGGGGGCTGGCAAGACTGCCGCAGATGGATCTAGTTCACCAAAGGGCTCCCTCCCCAATTAATGTGGACATGTTGGAGCGCTGGCTCACATTGTTCCCGAAGGGAGAGGATGCGGAGATCTCCTTCAGGGTTTTAGGCAGGGGTTACGTATCCCTTTCATGGGTGATAGGTCCCCTCAGGATGCCCCCAATCTTTATCCCTTAGGGGGAGGGAGGAGGTGGCTCCTGCCAGCAATGATAAGGAGGTCTATGCGGGCAGGGTCGTTGGCCCTGTCCCTGCGCCCCCGTTCCGGGGAGCATATTATTGCACTGATGCCATGCCTTTTGGCTGTTCCAATTCGGGCTCGGCATTCGAGCGTTCCTCCATCTTCCTAGAGTGGGCTTTTGTTCGCAGATCAGGGTCCTGGTCTGTAGCCCATTCCCTGGATGATTTTATTCGGGGCTGAACGGGGCTGGGACACGTCCACACGTCTCCTCAACACATTTCAGACGCTAATGGAGGAACTTGGTGTCCCTTTAGCGCCCGAAAAGACCGAGGTCCCGCCTACACAGCTAGTATTCCTGGGGGTGGAGATTGACACGGTAGCACAGGCTTCTAGGTCGCAGCGGGATAAGGTGTCAAAGCTAGTGGCCCTTATCTCGGACTTGCTGGCCAAGCGCATGGCATTACCGAGGGACCTGCTGGTGCTACATGGTCACCTCAATTTCGCTGGCAGGGTCGTCGCACCGGGCAGGGCATTTGCGCGGCGCTTGTGTGACGCCATGGCAGGACTATCCAGGCCCCACCATAGGGTTAGACTTACTCGGGGTATCAGGGCAGACTTGCTTGTCTGGCTACAGATCCTGAGGGATTTCAATGGGGTGTCATTTTGGAGGTCTGAGCTCCTGGCTTCCCCTTGCTTTAAGATACAGCCCGATGCCCGGGATCCCTGAGTTATGGGATGTACTTCAATTGGAAGTGGGCCTATGGTGGGTGGCCACCATCCTGGGCAGGCACGGGTCGCCTGCGTGGTCTCACGTATCTGGAATTTTCCCTATACTGGGTGCTTTGATGCTATGGGGTGAGGAGGAGGCCAACTCGGTTGTCCACTTTGGTGTGACAATGCGGCTGTTGTCCACTTTGTCAATGCACAGAGCTCTAAATCGCCCAGGGTTATGGACCCAGTGCGCCAGTTTGCGTTGCGCAGCCTGCGCCTCAACGTTCTTTTCAGGGCCAGGCATGTCCCAGGGGTTACTAATGATATTGCTGATGCTTTGTCCCGCCTGCAGGTGAACTGGGCGATTGGCCTGTCACTAGTGCCACGCACGCGTAAGGTGTATCACCACGCATTTAATTCTTTCAGAGCATTCTTTACCCAATTCCAAATGCCAGGAACCTGGCCGATCCCGGTAACCCATGTTCTGCGGTTCATGGTTTACCTGCTTGCCCAGGGTTTTGCACCTCGCACCATAGCATCTAAGCTGTCAGCGTTGGCTTTTATGGCCAAAGTGGGAGGTCATGTGGACAGCACCACTGACTTCCGTGTGAGACATGTTTTGGAGGGGTGGGTGCGCGCGCGTGGGCGTTGCCCGGACGACCGCCACCCGATTTCCCCAGGGTTTTTTACCCAATTGGCCCGGGGCTGGCCTGGCCTCTGTTTTGATAAGATGAGGCAGCCCATTTTATGCGGCTACAACGGTCGCCTTTTTTGGAGCGCTCCGCATCGGCGAGCTTGAGATGCTGTATAAGGCGGATGCAAGTCATGGACAGCACCACTCACTTCCGTGTGAGACATGTTTTGGAGGGGTGGGTGCGCGCGTGTGGGCGTTGCCCGGACGACCGCCACCCGATTTCCCCAGGGTTTTTTACCCAATTGGCCCGGGGCTGGCCTTGCCTCTGTTTTGATAAGATGAGGCAGCCCATTTCATGCGGCTACAACGGTGGCCTTTTTTGGAGTGCTTCGCATCGGCGAGCTTGAGATGCTGTATAAGGCGGATGCAAGTCGTAGGGCACTGGAACTCGAAGATGTCTGAGTGAACAATATTCGGCTCAGTTGGGGATACGCTCCTCTAAAATGTATCAGCACGGCGTAGGCAGTGGAGTAGACTGCTACGATGTTCCTCGGCAGACATCTGTCCGGTTGGTGCCCTACAGGATTTCCTTGCACTGTATGGCACGCACCATGGCCCGTTTTTCTGTCACCAAGATGGGTCTCCCCTTACTAAATTTCAATTTTGGAAGGTGACGGGCAAAGCGCTGGCCAGTGTGGGCCTCCCAGGCGCCCGCTATGGCACTCATTCAATCCGTATAGGGGCGGCCTCAACCGCAGCTGCTTTTGGGTACTCAGGGGCTGACATACGTAGCATGGGACGGTGGGGTTCGCAATGTTTTCAGTTTTATGTGCGCCCACTCCCGCCGTGAGTACCAACCCAGTCACCTTACCTACTTTCCCTCATTTTTCATTACAGACCCGGGGTGTCGTATTACGCCGGTGACAGTATGGCTGGTGGGCCATAGCTATGTGCACAGGGCAGCGCGTTATGCTGCGGCGACAGAGTGGGGACCCCGACTGGGACTTGGTGCATACGCAAGTCTCACATGGCATGGTAAGCCCGGGATGTTATGGCGGGAGCTGCTGCCTTTCCTTTTTCAGGCCAGAATGCTGACCCGCCTGTCATTCTGATCATACACCTGGGGGGCAATGATTTGGGCCAGGTCACCGGCTTGTCGCTGAAACATGCGATTTGCGAGGACCTCGCCTACCTGCATTACGTCTGGCCCGCCACAACCCTTGTTTGGTCAGACATGGTCCCGCGCCATTCCTACAGAGGGGGTGTTGACCTCCTGGCCCTTGACCGTGCTAGACGCATGGTGAATAGGGCAGTGGCGCATTTCCTTGTCTACAGGGCTTGGGGGAGGGTCAGTCGTCACCCCGCTATTAGCCTCCAAAGTTATGACTTGTATGCAGGGGATGGGGCCCATCTGTCGCGAGGAGGTGTGGACCTCCTGTTGGGTGATTGGCGAGCAGGCCTGTCGACCGAGCTGACGGTCTGGGGGGGCGTCGAGCCTTCTTTGAAGCCCCTCCGTGTGGCGGGTAGCACTGGTAAGGTAAACATTATGACCCACAGGTATCCGGCAAGTTCGCAATTGACTGGACAACACTAGACAGGCATAAGTTGGTTAAACGTTGTCCGGTCAATGACGAACTAGGCGACGGGGTGATGGCTATAGCTAGACAGCATGCATCACCCCGTGATTTTACGGATACGCGTCAGAGGGTGGGGTCATTAGTTAGATATTGACTACGGTCAACAATTTGTTTGTGGTTAACAAACAAATTGATACAAATGGATACATTGTAGCAATTGCCGTTGGCAATTTTGGGTGGTACCTTACCAGTGTTACTTCAGCCTGCTTGCCTTAAGAATTATGATTGGTCAATTACCAATAGAAATTTATAATTCGGACTAGGGCATGAATCAATAAATGTGGCCCAATGCCGTTATCCACTTTCATTGGTGTCTGAATCCTTTATTGGGGGGTGCGCCTGCAAAATGGCAGCTTAAAATCTATCTCATCCTGTTGCAAAACAGATTGCAAGGCATGTTTTAATTCCACTTCCAGTGGGGAGGAACCACGTTACCAGCCAGTTAGGTGTGCAGAACTCATTTTGGCCCTGGGCTAGTGCTTCTGGGCTATTAAACTGAAGATTTGGTTGATTGACTGGGTAGTTCATTGACTTAGGTCTCTGGCTGTGGAACTGGAGGTGGGGAGTTTGATACCTAGTGTGCCTCCAAGGAGAAGAGCCTGTCTGTGTAGACCAGGGATTCTCAACCTGTGACCCATGGGCCAGATGTGACCCACATCACCATTTTTTGGTGTGTGACAGAGTATTTTAGACTACATATTTACTGAATGCCATGGGGATTACAGAATTTTGCTCTGTAGGAAAGTGGGATTGGTTACCTGTGTGTCTCTAGATGTGACTGAACTCCAGGACAATCAGCTCTGAGCACTGATTGTTCTACTTTGGAGTCCAACAGCCTCTGGAGAACTGGAGACTGGAGAGACTGATTTGTTGTCAAATACCTGAGATATTTGATTTCTATTAAAAAAGCAAAATGGAGGCTGAGAGTAGAATTTTCACTTACCATTACTTTCTTTTGTGGTTGCCATCACCATAACTGGGATGCCAATGGCTGAGGAAACAATCCAGTTGCAAACATTGACAATTTTGGCATTTCTGGGGGTGCGAAAATCCAAAGCCTTGACTGGATGGCAAACTGCTATGTAACGATCCACACTCATGGTGCAGAGAGTGAAAATACTGGTGAACATGTTGTAGTAATCTATGGATATGACAATTTTACAGATAGTGGTACCAAATGGCCATGTCCCCAGGAGGTAGTTCACACTTTGGAAAGGCAGTGTACTTGTTGCCAATGCATCTGCCAAGGCAAGGTTGAAAATATAGATATTGGTGGCAGTCTTCATTTTGGTATATCTAAGAAAGTCAACAGAACAGAGGAAAGAAAATCAAAGACGAAGGTCACATGGAAATATTTCAAAACTAGAGATGGACAAACATATAGAGTGGGATGCTCTTTGGATCAAGCACATTGTTGTACTTTTGTGCTTCCATCCATCAATATGGTTCACATTTGCCAAAACAATTTGGCAAGGAGGAGTGAGGTTCCATGTGCCTTACAGATGACATAGCTATAGCATACTTTGCAAAATGAAAAGTCTTCAAATGTTTTTGGATTGTCACTCTGCCATCCCTTACCATTGGCTATACTAGTTAATGGTAGTTGGAATCCAGAAGTGGTCAAAATGTGATACTTCAGATGTTGGATGACAACTCTTCCATAATTCACCATTGACTAGTTTGGCTACAGTTCATGAGAGTCAATGCCCGGCAATATCTGAGGACTGCATTTTGCCAAATACTGTTGTAGGCCATCACCAATTGCCAGTCCACACATTTCCCACCTTAAGCATGGGTATGCCATTCTTATATTGAAACTTCATCTTATCCCACCCACAATATGACGTTTTACTGCTTTTAGACTTCACAAAGAATTGAATTGAAATGCTTGGTAATGAAGTGCATTTTGCCAGAATCTCATGGTCACCTATGGCATATCAGATCTCTCAGGACTGGGGAAAATTTGGGTCTCCAGATGTTTTGGATTTGGAGACCTAGAAGCAGTGGTGGGATTCAGCAGGTTTGCATCAGTTCACCAGAACCGGTAGCAGAAATTCTGGCTAGCTCCGCCCATCCAAGTTTTGAAATGAAGTTCAGTAGTCCTAATTAGGATGCAACACAGGGCTTTCCCACTGGCCACACCCAACATTCTGACCCTTTGCGACCCCATGGACCATTGCCCACCAGGCACCTCTGTCCTCCACCATCCTCCTCAACCCATGCAGCTCTGTGCCCATTGAATGTGTCTACAATACCATCTTGCCATCTCATTTTTGGCCGCCCCCTTCTTCTTTTGCCCTCCCCCTTTCCCAGCATCAAAGCTTTCTCAAGTGAATCCTCTCTTCTCATTTGATGTCCAAAGTACTTCATCTTCATTATTTGACCTTCTAAGGAGCAGTCAGGGTTGATTTCTTTTAGGATTGACCTATGTGTTCTCCTCGCTGTCCAGGGGACTCACAAAACTCTCCTCCAAAACCGCATTTCAAAGGCATTTATTCTTCTGCGCTCAGCTTTCCTTATGGTCCAGCTCTCACAACCATACATTACCACTGGATTATACCATTGCCTTGACTATGCGAATTTTTGTTTGCAGTAATGCTTTGCTATTAAAACCATTAAGTAAATGTCTATCAGAAGATGTCCTTGGATCAAAGATAAAATGAGCAAAGGAAAATAAATGTCAAAAAGCAGCTACAAGAAGAAGATCTAAAATACTCATCATATTACTGTATTTTCTGGCGTATAAGATGACTTATAACCCCAAAAAACTGTGCCAAAGTCGGGGGTTGTCTTATACGCCGGGTACTCCAGAGCCAGGGGCCGCCTGGAGACCACCACCCCCAGCTGGGGGTGAGGAGGAGCACCAGCTGAGTAGTGGGGAAAGCCATCCATCGCCGCCTCCGCGAGGCTGGGGGTGGTGGTCTCCAAGGAGCCCCTGGCTCCAGAGGCCTCATGGCAGTGGTGGTAGATGGCTTTCCCTGCCACTCAGCTGGTCCTCCTTCTCCTCCTCACCCCCCGGCTGGGGGTGGTGGTCTCTGGGCAGCCCCTGGCTCCGGAGGCCTCGCGGCAGCAGCGGTAGGTGGCTTTCTCCACAGCTCAGCTGGTCCGGCTGGGGGGGGGGTGAGGAGGAGGAGGAGGACCAGCTGAGTAGTGCAGAAAGCCATCTACCACCACCACCGCGAGGCTTCCGGAGCCAGGGGCCACCCGGAGACCACCACCCCTAGCCTCATGGCGGCAGCGGTAGATGGCTTTCCCCGCCGCTCAGCTGGTCCTCCTCCTCCTAACCCCCGGCTGGAGGTGGTGGTGAGGAGGAGGACCAGCTGAGCGGTGGGGAAAATCATCCACTGCAGCCTCGCTCTCCCCACCCCCTCCACCGGTGGGGAGATAAAGGGAGCTGTCCTTGGCCCGGGAGGCTCCGAAGATGCCGCCGTTGGAAGAGGGGTAGTCTTATATGGCGAGTATAAGACTAAATTTAATTTTAACTTGAAAAGTTGGGGGTCGTCTTATACGCCCAGTCGCCTTATATGCTACAGTATTTAAGGTCATTGCCCTTTATTTTTGACAGCTTCATTAACAGCTGATAGCAAAAAACAAGAACAACAATAGGGCTGTGGGCTTCAGAGTCGTATTTTCTTGTAAGTTCATTTTATGTACTTCTTGTGTTGTATCTCACAATACTTATGCTAATTTTTGCAAATCCCTTTTCCTGCTAACTGTTAATTAGATCAACAACTTGAAAACACCTTCCAGGGCTTTCACTTCTTTATTAAATCCCCAGAAGTCTGGCTGAGGGAATTCTTGCAGCCCACACATTCTGAAAATCCCATTCCTAATAATCACCATCCCATTATCTGAGATTTCAAGGCCAAGATCCCAGATCATGAATGACTCCTTTGAATATTACAAGGCAGAGTTCTTTTGAGATTACAGAAGCAAAGCAGACAAAAGATGGTGGTGTGTCACCCCTGCTCCTGCCCCCCGTAGACTTCGTAGTCTTTTGGTTGAGTGTTATGCTCTAACAGAGCTCATGAGTTATTCTGGAGGTGCTCCATGCTCCTGTCTTGCTGCAAACAGTCCAATGGGCCCAACATTAGTTCACTGGAAAGTCAGAAATGTGGAGGAGGGACTGAGAAGAGAGAGAGAGCCAGTGAGTGTGTGTACTTGGGCCTATTGTGTGGAACACACACAGAACTGCCTTGTACAGCAATGAACTGAATGTAGAGTAGAACCTCAGATAAAGTCCAAACTCCATTCCACAAGTTTGGACTTTATTTGATTTTGGACTTTATCTGAATCAAATGGGTGATGCATCGGATAACGTCCAAAAATGGACTTTATCCGAGGTTCCTATACCAAATACCTCGGATAACGTTCATGTTCTAGCGGTTTTGGACTTTATGCGATGCGTCACGTGTGCATGAAAACCGCGGCTTTATCTGAATCAGAATTTATCCGAGGTAGCACTGTATGTATTTATTAAATTTCCACCCCATCTTTTCACCCCCAAATGACATGCCAGATAGCTAACAAAAAAAACCTGAAATTAAAAAAGCTAATAGGAAACAAGCACAAACACAATAAAGAGAAACAACAGCTCCCCAGATGTTTTTTTTAAAAAATTATGAATGTCATTTGAAAAGTAATGAAGCATGTTAGGATTAATGATGAACTTCTTCTACAGTGCTTTTAGTGAAGTTTATTGCAGATAATATAACTGACTGCAGCCATAGCAACTAATGCAACATGCCAGGGAATCTCCCTGCACTCAGCACTACGTGTCTGTAAATGGCCAGTGTAATTTTAAATGAAAATGGGTTCTAGAAATGCCCTCTAGAAATGGAGTATGTTTTTCCCATGCTAAAATTACAAACCAAAAGAAATAAATATATTTTAGAATATATACTCTCTATATAAAACATATACATAACATTAAAATCTACCTGCTCCCTCTACCCGTGCAACTTATAAGCATTATCAAATCATTTCTATATTCTTACCTTGCTATAGTTCACCTCTTCACCTCCAAAAAGACAATATATCGTGTTCTAGCTTTGTCCCATTCTCTTTCCCTAATATATAACCTGATTTTTTCCCTTCACATATCAATAAAATCATGTTCTTTCACTAATCCTTTTTTTACTTTAACTTCACATGTTATTTTATTGTTAATAGCTATATTCCATCCTCTTTAAACCAGTCAAGTTCAAAATCATAATCTACTTGCAATTTTTTAATCTTACAACTGACATTATTATTATATTTTCTTTTCTTTTTTGCATTTTAATCACATATTTCCAAAGTTAGAGAATAATGCTATTCTTGGACACATTTCCAAATTAATAGACAATATTTCATTAATCTCTTCAAAAACCTTTTCCCATTTTTCCTGACAGTATTACTTCCCCACCACAAATAAAGATATGTTCTGACTTCTTTTTTTTATATCTCCAACAAATTCTTGAATGTTTTATATCATAGTGACTTATACTTACTGGAGTCATGTACCATTTCCGAATTGTTTTATAACAATTCTATTTAATTCTAACAAACATATTCTTCATAATTATTTGTTTCCATATCTTAACCCATTCCTAAATTGTTAATATTACCTCTTAAATCTGTCTCCCAATTTATTCTTAAGCATTGTTCTACCTCAGTTTTTATCAATATTTTGGTTACTAATCCTTTTGTTGCTTTATTTCTTTTGTTCTATCTGTACTATGAATTCTTACATTTTTGATAATTATCTACAGTTGCAATGGTGTTTTACCCAATTCCTTGTCCATTTCTCCAACTGTTATATGTTATACCAAGATAGTTTGCTGCCTTCAAATATTCCTCTTACATGTTCTCTTTGGGATACTTTACTTAACTAATCTTTCAGTCTTTTTATCCTAGTTCTTGCCAAATCTTTTATTAATCCTGTTTTAAGATTCTCTGGAAATTTCTCTAAGTCTACTATTCAAATCAATGGTGAAATTCCTGAACTAATTTCTTTTTGTATTTACACCAAATTTGAAGAGTGTTGCTACATAATGAATTTTTAACTTTAAAAAAAAAAACTTGTTTTTTTTATAAAAAATAGTCCTTGCACCTATCCCTTCATTTTGTATAAATCAACTCTTCTAATCATATTATCATGGTTGAAACATTTCTCATTTAATAAGCTACATATTTTAAAAATATTTGGAATAGCTAATCCTCTTTCCTTTTCAGATATGTACCATTTTTAAAAACTTATTCTTAATCTTTTATCTCCTTCACAGAAATTCTTTATTATATTTTGCCATTGTTTTAATTCTTTTTCGGTTTATTTTATTGGTAGTATCCAAAACAGAAAGTTTATTTTAGGTAGTATTTTTATTTTACATAGTGTTATCCTACCAAACCATGGCTATCCCAGTTTTTAATATATGAAAACCAGGCTATAAATGTAATATATAAACATGTAAACATGTTTTGAAGTCAAATGATCCTTGCCTTACTTCTTGGAATGTTCTCTGGGTTAAGAAATGAATGTGAAAGGTCACACCTTGAAAATGTTACTTTTGGGGACTCCATCATATTGATGCAGTGGCTTTTTTTGGGCATGCTGGCAGTAGTCCAGAGAAATAACTTTTCAAAGCCCTGAGAAAGATTGCTGTCTGTCAAGGCGCTGTCCACAGAGTAGACAAGACGGGGCTTCATGGACACAGTGTAAAAGAAGCTCCTCTGTTCCTACAATGGCAGAGAAGTGAGGAGAGTGTACTGTTAACTCTTTGCTTTCTGCTTGAAAGCAATGGTAACAGATGCATACCTGACAAAATTGGACTGCCTGAATGTGGCTGAAGTCATTCCAAGCCTTTTGTCATTTTATTGTTTTGACAAATCTGGTTTCTTCTCCAGCCCTTCATTTATGATGCCTTCCTTTGTCACGAGGACAGTGTAACAGTCTCAGCTTTAAAAAGTGACCACAAAACTGCTCCATTTGTTGCTTTTTAAATAAATTTTGTTTCTCCAACAACAGCAGATGTAATTATCTATGCCAGGGATTCTCAACCTGTGGCCCGTGGCACCATTTCATGTGGCCTCCCACTGCCTCCACCACACCAGGAAGTGCCATGTGGTGGAGGAAGGGCAAAGTGGCCATCCAACCCCCAAAGCTATCTGAGGAAGCGTAATCTGGCCCCTGGCTTTAAGAGGTTGAGAACTTCTGATCTATGCACACAAATGCATGCCATTCATCTCTCAGGAAAACTGGGCTTAAATCTCAACTTAGCCATGAACCTCACTGGGTGACTTTGGCCCAAGCATACTCTCACAGCTTGGAGGGGGAGGAGAGCCAAGTACTCTGCTTTGATTTTGTTGGGGGAAAGTTGGGATAAATATAAAAAATGATAAGTACCTGTTTAATGAAATCTGCGGATTGCTTGGGGTGGAGGGGTTAAAAGGAAAGCCTTCCCCTTCCCTAGCAATCACTATTGAGATCCATGCTCTTTGATCACTGCTGTCACTGCTTCTTCAGAAACAGCTGTCTCTGAAGAAGAGTAACTGTGACCTGGGAGAGACCTTCTCTTGATCTCATTCCTGGCCAGATCTCTACCTGCTGTTACCAGAAATAGAAAAACAGCAGCCTTCAAAGGCAAGGAATTGCCCCACAACTGATGCATGCCATGGCTCAGCAGATCAATTAATCAACTAGGCTGCAGGAGAAACAGAAGCAGTCCTTCCCAATCTGGGGGGTTTGGACAGTGCCTACCTAGTGTAGCAGCTGTTTACCATATCAACAAGCATAACTCTGGGGAATCCATATAAAGAATGTGATGGGAAAAACCCTATTTCCTTTGCTGTTTTCCATCAACAGATGTCTATTTATTTATAATTCATTTAATATTTTTAGGCCAGCTGTAAAGGTGCCTTAACGGCAGGGCGCCTTCAATCCTAGAAACAGCATGCAGTTACCATGGACAGTTGGTCTTACCCTCCATGAGTGTATCCAATCCTCTTGAAAACCATATAAATTGAGAATCCTTACTGCATCCTTTGATAGTGAATTCTGTGGTGTAATTATATATAGTGTGAAGAAAATACTTTGATTAAAGTACTGTGATTAAAGGATAGTACAGTTCTATGATTAAAGTCTTGATCAAAGTCTAGTCCTGACTGTAGGGAGACCGAATGGAGTTGCGGGCTTCTCTTGTGTGTATAAGCCTATTTCCTTTGGATTTTGCAGCTTCCATCAGAATAATTGACTTCCCTTCACCTGCAGCTCCTCAAATAGCCTAGAAGTTGTTGAGGGGACCATCAGCATTTTTTTTGTGGCTTTGAAAGTTGCATTGGGAATATGAGAAGAAAATCCAAAATATGGAAATGCAATACTGAATCTTGCTTGCAGACTTTCTTTGTGACATTGGAAAAAGTCTTTTCCGTAATAATTGTGTTGTCTAAACAAATATCATGGGCTTTAATAATCTAGTTCCCCTTGTACACCTGTAATAATCTAGTATGCTATAATTGTCAGGTTAGCTGGCTTCTATATAGCTACAGCACTTACCTAGGACAACTTGTTTCTCTTCTTTTCTATAATAGCATTAACCCATTTAATTACAACAGCGCGGATAGCACCTCTTGAAAATGTACAAAATGTAACATTTAATCAAGGATAAAATATTGTCACACAATGTTAGGAAATATGCAAACAATATCTGGGCTATAATCCTGTTCATGTTTATGTGGGCATTAGCCTTACAGAACTGTAATATCCTAAAAGTAAAAGTCGCCTTTGCTCAAAAGCCAGTTGTATCTGACTCAAGGGTTCAGTGCTTATCTCTGTTTATAGCCAAAGAGCCAGTGCTGTCTGTGTTTGCAGACATTTCTGTGGACACATGGCAGGCATGCCTCAACACTGGAGCGCACGGAACGCTATTTACTTCCCACTAAAGTGGTACCTATTTATCTACTTGCAATTTCTTGCTTTTGAACTGCTAGGTTGGCAGGAGCTGGGACAGAGATGGGAGATCACTTTGTTGTGCAGTACTCGGGAATCAAACTCTGACCTTCCAGTTATCGAGTTCAGCATCTTAACCACTTGAGCCAACGCAGTTCCTCCTAAACATGCAACTTAAAAGATCTGATGCATCAGTGATAGTCATAAATTGCCATTCCCCCCCAGTTTCTCTACCTTCTGCTGAGTAGATCAAATGATGAATTAGCCAATATCTGGAAATGCCTAGCTTATTAAGCCATTTCAGGATATTGTCAAATTTGAACTCAGCTTGTTTTGGGTTGGTTCCAAAGATCAAATACACTAGAACATATCCAACACAGAGCAATCATACTGGCATGCGGATTCCCCGTGCCCTCTTGGGCATGGATCGGCCCGGCAGAGGCCACTTTCGGGAGAAAGGCTCCCTGGCCTGTGGGCTCTGCGAGCAGCCAAATTAAGGGGGGTGAATAAATTATAGGGCTATAGGGTTTGATTCACCTAATTACCTGACCTGACCAGCGGCTCTGCCAGGCAAACAGATCGATATCTCCTGCGTGTAATTGGGTACACACTCATCTCCCTGGCTTGGCGCTAATCCCCGGCGCAAACAGGGACCATGTTTGCCCAGCCTCTAAGCCCGAAACAATAGGGCTTCCTCTGTCAATGTTTACCCCTGCTAATTAACTTCCCCTGAAGAGTTTCCCCAATTAACCTGAGTAAACAGGTATTGTGAGTGACTTGTTGGTGATAGCTGTTTTCTCCTGGCCTTCTGGTCTATAAAAGGTGTACGCACTTTCCCAATAAACACTGATCTGATCCTGCTTCCTTGCCTCGTATTGTCATTGATCAGTCTCCTCCGGGACCTAGCGCCGCCTAGCGGCAGACATTCGCTACACCTGGTGACCCCGACGTGATTCTACTCGAGAGTAAAGAGACCCCGGAGAGGTCTGCTCGTGAGTAGTGATCCACGCGGTCCAGTCCTGCACTTGGACCGCGACCCGTCACCCCGGAGGACAGCGCGGCGCTCCGGCCGGCAGCCAGCCGATCGGAGAAGTGGCCTGCGGCGAGGCATTCCAGAGAGACATTCCTACAGCTTGCTCCCGCTTTCGAGGAGGTTGCTATAGAGGGAAACGCGTTCCGCTCAGGGCAGGCTGTGAGCCCCTGACATCGCAGAGGCCGTCCGAAGGGCCCGTGGCAGAAGGTCCACGCTCCGAGGTCTACCCCAGACACTAGACGCCCGAACCTATTGCCTGAAAAGACGCGTCGACTCGTCCCGAGGAGGAAACTTCAGAGGACCATCTGCAGGTAATATGGGGACTTGTTCTCATAGGCCAAGTCCGTCCGCTAGCCAAAGAACTCATGAGGAGGAGTTCAGAATCCTGGCCAGGGTTTTTAAATTACGATTTCACAGCAGGGAATTAGCGAGACTTTTGGCGTATCTCAGGGAACACTGCCTACTTTACCCAGAAGTAGGTACGTTAACCCTGAAGCTCTGGGATCAGATAGGAGACTGCATTCAGCAACCCCCAAAAGCTCCAGGAGGGATAGTAGGTACATGGAGAAAGTGTAGGAGGCTCTTAGAGCAGATCGAGCCAGTCCGGGTAGAGGCCAAAGAACCCCCGTTAGTCGAACCATCAGACAAGCCAGTCGCCCCGACTGTGCCCACGGCGCTCTATCCGTCAATTAGCTATCGCCAGAGTAGCGCAGGGTGCCTTCCCGCAGTGACAGCTGCAGACGTCACCGAAGGAACGCAAGGAATGAGAGGCGCTGGCGCTTCTCTGACAGCTCCAGGTTCCCTAGCCGTGAAGAGTGCCCTTCAGCGCACAGCTGAGATAGAACTTAAGAAGGGGGAATTCTCAGCCGAACAACTAGCTGAACTCAGACAGATTTGTCCAATCCGCCTGGAGATGGACGCGCTCACGGGCGCACAACAGATAGTACACTCCCCAGTCCCGTACAAGCTTCTCATGGCTTTACGGAAAGCAATTTCCGAGACAGGGCTCCAAAGTCGTTTTACGAGGGGCACGCTTCAGCAAGTGTGCGAAACCACCATGTGGATTCCCCATGACTGGAAAGCCGTCATGAGGATGATGCTAACCCCTAGCCAGTACATGATTTGGGACAGCGAGTTTCGCCTAGAGGCTCAAGCTCGAGCTGCCAGGATGGGAGGCGCGGTAATCCCTGACCAGTTGTATGGTTCAGGTGCCTTTGAGCCCATCAACGCTCAAATCAATTTGCCTCTCGCCACTCTAGAAATGTCAGCCGAAGCTGCCTATAGGGCATACTTCAAGGTCCCAGCGTCTGGCAAAGCGGCCAAGAATTACACCGCTATTAAGCAGGGAGCCCAGGAACCCTACATGGACTT
This sequence comes from Bradypodion pumilum, assembly GCA_035047305.1. NCBI lineage: Eukaryota > Metazoa > Chordata > Lepidosauria > Squamata > Chamaeleonidae > Bradypodion > Bradypodion pumilum. The sequence continues at coordinate 101,274,147 of JAWDJD010000001.1, forward strand.
CATCAATCGCCTGGAGGAGGCAATTAGCAGGCAGATTGATAACGAGCAGGCCCAACAAGAGCTCATGATCAAGCTAGCAAAGGACAACGCCAACTTGGACTGCCGTAAAATCTTGCAGTCCCTGGGCAATCGCCCTGACATAACCTTAACGGACATGATCCAAGCATGCTTCGACGTTGGCACAGACTCCTACAAGATGGGGCTGCTAGCGGCAGCGGTGCAGGGGGGGAAAAGACATCAGGGCAACGGCAAGACCAAGGGAGCGTGCCACGCTTGTGGCAAGGTCGGACACTTCGCTAGGGAGTGCCGATCCAAGGGAGGCGGACAAAAGCCCGGCCGTCCCAAGGCTCCGAACACCCCCTGCCCGAAGTGCAAGAAAGGCTATCATTGGGCCAGGTATTGTCCGAGTTCGGGAAACCGGAATCCGGGCACGTCTCTGGCCCCAGTCCAAACAGAGGCTTCCTTCACCCAGATCCAGAACTCCCCAGAACTAGACTAGGTTCCAGGCACATCCCAGGCACTGCGGGGGCACAGACCAGCCCCAAGGGTAGCACAGGGCTAGAATTGGCTTGCCAGGCGGACGTCACATGCGATCTGCCGGGCACAGTCTATCTAGTCGACACTCAGTATATGGGACCCCTACCCAGAGGCTTTATAGGTTTAGTTTTGCCCCGTAGTGTAGCTGGAGCACGTGGAATTTTCATAATTCCAGGAGTCATTGACTCAAATTTTTCAGGCGTTCTCCAGGTCCAGCTTTGGACACACCTGCCCCAAACAATCCACAAGGGAGACACCCTAGCGCAACTGATCATGGTTCCTTGTCACTCGCCAGCAGGCAGCCAGAGAAGGCTCAGTGACAGCTCAGAGCCCAGCTCAGCAGACCGCTCGAGCGCGGGTGAGGCAGTGCAAGGATACCAGGTCTTAGCGACAGTGGAGACCAACATTGAGTGGAAACAGCGCCCCGTTATCGAGATATTTTTGAACAAAAGAGTGTTCTCAGGGTTACTCGATACCGGAGCGGATGTGACAGTGATAAGCAGAAGCCAGTGGCCGAGGGAGTGGGCCATTGAGCCGGTCTCCGATGTGTGGGGGGTAGGCGGCGTTCAGGAAGCGTTTAGAAGCCGAGAGTGGGTAGAAGTCACAATTCCAAGGGCTGACGGCACGGCGGTAATTCGGCCGCACATTCTTGACGTGCGCGTCAATCTTTGGGGGCGAGACATTCTGCAGCAGTACGGTGCTACGCTTACCTTTGGGTAATGGCGTTGCCACTTAAATGGCTCACCGACACTCCGGTCTGGGTAGAACAATGGCCGGTAGTGGGGGAGAAACTGGTTGCCCTCAAGCAGCTAGTCAAAGAACAGCTAGACGCAGGACATATAGAACAGTCCACTAGTCCCTGGAATTCGCCAATTTTTGTGATTAAGAAGAAGTCGGGGAAGTGGCGACTCCTCCACGATCTCAGAGAGATCAATAAGTGCATTCAGCCGATGGGTCCACTTCAATGCGGCATCCCGAATCCGAACATGATTCCCGAGGGGTGGGAGGTTTTAGTCGTAGATCTCAAGGATTGCTTTTATACAATCCCCTTAGACCCCAGGGACCGGGAAAGGTTCGCCTTTACGGTGCCGGTCGTGAACCACAGTGAGCCCACGCAGCGTTACGCGTGGAAATATTTGCCACAGGGCATGCTCAATTCACCCACCTTGTGCCAAATATATGTTCACGACGCACTGGCAAAGTTTCGAAGCCTTCACCCTAAAGCTATTGTGTGTCACTTCATGGACGACATTTTAGTAGCGTTGCCACAACTTGGCAGCGAAATGTTTTCAGACCTCCAGGCCAGCCTGGGGGACAAAGGCTTACTCATTGCCCCGGAGAAAGTGCAGAGAACCGAGCCCTTCTCATACTTGGGCCATCGGCTTCTCCGCTCTTTCGCAGCACCAGTTTTGCCTCAGATAAACTTACAGGACTCAGTCACCCTGGTAGAGTTACAGCAGGTTTTAGGGAATATCAATTGGGCCAGACCGTATTTTCGATTGGATACGGATCTTCTGAAACCGCTCTTCTCGCTGCTAACGCTAGGTAAGCAGCCGGCAGACCGGATAAAGATCCCTCGAGACGCGCGCTTGGCGCTCGAGAAAGTGAACCAAGCTCTCAGCCAGAGGTGGGTGGATAGAATCGCCCAGGGGCCATATGCCCCGATCCTGAATCTGTACATCGTGCGATCGGGATCCATGTTCACTGGGGCGTTAGGAGTAGACTCTGAGAAGGGAGCGAAAATTGTGGAGTGGGTCTACTTGCCTAACACATCCTCACGGAACATCGTTCCGCCCCAAGAACTGGCCTCCGCGGTGATTTACCGCGGCAGGCTAAGAGCTAGTGACATCTCAGGAAATGATTTGGCCAAAATCGTAGTCCCGTTCACCAAGGAACAAATCCATCAGTTAATGCAACTAGGTGACTCGCTTCCGATAGCCTTGGAAGGTTTCACGGGAAGTTTAGTGTACCATTTGCCCAAAGACCCCAGACTTGTCTCACTCCAGACAGGAACAGTCAGCTTGTTCGAATCGCTCTCACTGGTCCCACTCCAGGGGGCCAAGACGGTCTTTACCGATGGAGGTCGCACGTATGGTGTTTTGACTTGGCAGGAGGGCGAAGCTTGGCACATGCTGTTAACTCTTCCACAGAAGTCCGCGCAGCGGGCAGAGTTGGCAGCCGTGAACCTTGCGTTGCGCACCTTCGCCAAGGAACGTTTAAACATCATTACTGACAGTCTGTATGTTAGGAATTTACTCCACAGTCTGCCGGGAGCTTACATCACTCCCGCGATAGACAAAAACTTGCTCAGCTTGTTTCTCACCGCTCAATTCCACTTGCGAAACCGCACGGAGCCGCTCTATATTGCCCACATCCGAAGTCACCAAGACCTACCGGGTCCGATTTCCGCGGGCAATAGCAGAGCGGACGCGGCGGCAAAGGAAATTCAGCAACGTTCAGTCTTGGGAGTTTTTACTACTCCAATTCAAAGTCATGCCTTCTTTCACCAAAACGCCAAGGCACTCACTAGACAGTTCAATCTGCCACTTTCTCAGGCCCAGGGTATAGTCCGCTCTTGTCAGCATTGTGCAGGGGCACCGGGGGGGGGCCCTCGTGGGGGGTTAACCCACGGGGGACAGAAGCCAACCAGGTGTGGCAGATGGACATCACGCATGTGCCGCAGTTTGGCAGATGGCAGTACATGCACGTCTGCATAGACACTTTTTCCCAGTTCGTTTGGGCCACGGCGCAGAAAGGGGAGACTGCCGCCCACGTGGAGCAGCACCTCCTTTCCTGCATCGCGGCGATGGGCAAGCCGCGGCACGTGAAAACGGATAACGCCCCGTCCTACTGCTCTAGGCAGTTGGCCGCCTTCATGGCCACATGGGACATCAAACATACATTTGGAATTCCCTACAATCCGCAAGGGCAGGCGATTGTAGAGCGGGTCAATCGGATGCTAAAGTCCTACATTGACAAGCAAACAGAAAGGGGGGAGCCACCAGCCCTCCCCAAATCACAGGGACAGGCACAGTATTGCTTGAATAAGGTATTGTTCACCTACAATCACCTTAATGTTTTTTCGGACTGTACGCCGCAGGAGAAGCACTTCCGCCGCTCGGAAGCGCTCCCGCGACCTATGGTCCGGTACCGAGTGCCACCAGACCCTTCTTGGAGGGGCCCGGTGCCGCTCATAACCTGGGGAAGAGGGTATGCTGCAGTTATGTCCCCTACAGGTGTCGTTTGGATTCCAGCTCGGTGCGTCAAGCCCTACTTGGAGCCACATGGCGTGGAACCAGACCGACCAGAGCCCGATCCCGGAGATGGAGGACCTCACGCTGACCGAGAGGACCCGCCGGAGGAGACGGCCACCGACGGCAGCTCCGAAGATAACTTGGGGGATGGTCAAGATCCTTTGCCGTGATGCCGAGGACACCGTCCGGCGCGAGAGGAAGGAGCCAACGCCGGAGAACCTCACAGCTGCAGTCTTTGCCCAGATTCATGCCAACACCCTGGCACTTGCCATCATCCTGACCCTCACCCTGCTTGCGGGGGGAGGCGTTCAGGCCGCCTCATTGGAGGCCAGCGATTTAATGCCGGGCGGAGACCTTTCTGCCCGCATGCAGTACAACATTTGGGAAAGGTTGGCAAGCCTTGTCAACCAGTCCGATTTTTGCCTCAGGCAGGACGTCGGTTCTGCTTCAATCCTCAGCACCTGCCTCGTCCCGGTATGCCACTCTCCAGGCGCACACCCCCGGGACGGGGACTGGCTGGTGAAGCGACTCTTCAGCCCATACATCCCATCAGCTTCATCAGAATATGCTCGATGGGAGATGTGGCTAACCATGACCTTGCCGGCTGATGCGGCCACTCTCCACACTCCTCGAGTGGCGGTCAGCCCGAACTCCACCTGTGGCCGAATACACGGCTGCTCAGGACCCGGCCGAATCCGGCGCCGTTGCCTCGATGTAGGCAGCGGCAATTGGACTTGCAATAACCCAGTGTCACTTGGCTCAAAGTATGCACATATCACCCTACCATCCGGATGGTTTTTTACTTGTAACCAGTATACGTTTAACTACATTCCCGCCAATATTACAGACTCTATATGTTGTATTAGCCGGTTGACACTCCTGCTCCCCACCAAGGATATGATTGCCCCTAGCCCTAATGTTCCCACTGCTTCCAATGTATCCCATGTTCCTTCTCTCATACGGCACACTCGCACCACCCTGTTAGACAGCTCATGTGAAAGCAGCTTTAGAGTGATGAGACCTGCCGAATATCTCTCCTTGGCAGTCAGCATCTTTGGCGTGCCAGGCTTAGCCGTCGGCAACGCAAAGAGGATCGGTCGTTTGGCTTGCGGTTTAGCAAAGGCCATCAACCACACCTCCTCAGCAATAGCACTCCTCAATCAGGAGCAGGCGGAACTTCGCCATGCCATTCTCGATAACCGAGCGGCTATCGACTATCTCCTATTGCTGCACCACCTGGGCTGCGAGTCTTTTCACGGTATGTGCTGCTTTAATCTTACGGACAACTCTCGTAAGATTCAAAGCCAGATCACAGATCTCCACACCATAGTTGCAGGCATCACCGAGGGCTCTGCATGGGGGGCTTGGTGGAGCTCACTCTGGAAATGGATGTGGTCATGGATCCCATGGGGGTGGCTTCAGACGGTAATTAAAGTGGTGGTGGGGGTGGTCATACTAGGCATTGCAGTCTGCTGTTTTGCTCAATGTATTCCCTCACTGATCTCTAGATGCCGCCATAGTAGGAAACCCCGTGACATCATCCCTGACCAACAGCTGGTGCCGCTTCTGCGCAAAGTCGCTAGTCAGGCTCTTAATATAAAAAAGTAAGGGGAGATGCGGATTCCCCGTGCCCTCTTGGGCATGGATCGGCCCGGCAGAGGCCACTTTCGGGAGAAAGGCTCCCTGGCCCGTGGGCTCTGCGAGCAGCCAAATTAAGGGGGGTGAATAAATTATAGGGCTATAGGGTTTGATTCACCTAATTACCTGACCTGACCAGCGGCTCTGCCAGGCAAACAGATCGATATCTCCTGCGTGTAATTGGGTACACACTCATCTCCCTGGCTTGGCGCTAATCCCCGGCGCAAACAGGGACCATGTTTGCCCAGCCTCTAAGCCCAAAACAATAGGGCTTCCTCTGTCAATGTTTACCCCTGCTAATTAACTTCCCCTGAAGAGTTTCCCCAATTAACCTGAGTAAACAGGTATTGTGAGTGACTTGTTGGTGATAGCTGTTTTCTCCTGGCCTTCTGGTCTATAAAAGGTGTACGCACTTTCCCAATAAACACTGATCTGATCCTGCTTCCTTGCCTCGTATTGTCATTGATCAGTCTCCTCCGGGACCTAGCGCCGCCTAGCGGCAGACATTCGCTACACTGGCACCAGAAAAATAGAAGTCCAGAAAATAGAGTCCAGAAAGGTACAGATAGGAATTATCTAGGGCTGAGCTGGTGCACTCTAGCAAAGACATTGTCTGACGGCCATCTTTAATCACTCACCAGCCTGTCCCTGCAGCACTCCAAACAGCAGGCTAAATGCCTGTGTAGTTAGCCTCTCTGTTAAATGACTGTCAATTGACAAGTATTTCTTGTGAAAAACAGTAATTAGTATTAGGCTATATCCAAGCATTTCTCAAACGTACAGCTCTGCAGTGTACTACATGCTTTTCCTTTATAATGACTCCTCTACCAAAATTACTCAAGATCAATTGAGAACACTTACATTATGTGTGATATCGAAATGCAGTGTATAACTTTTCCCAATTTCTCTTTTGATAAAGAAAACTAGCCAAGAGGAAACGATCAGAACACTAGCAGGAGCGTGCCATGTTGCACAGCTAAGCCTTTCCTTTTAAACTGATGTTCTAATTCAGATCCTCAAGTCTGAATCCAGAGGAGAAGCAACAATGGAACAAATTACTATGGGAATTGGTGAGCACTCCAACACCGGAGGCAGTCAAGAGAAAATTATACATACTTTCATTTGGATTCCTGTACTGAGCAGGGAAGTGAATTTGCTGATGGTATTATAGGCCCCTTCCATCTACATTATTGTCTGAGTCTCTGATTCTGTTAAATTGGAAGCTATGAGAAGCAGCATCATTTACTGGAGGAAATTCAGTCCCATAGAAGCACACTTTAAAAACTATAAATAAAAATCCCAGAAGAACAAAACTGGTAAAAGGAATGGATCTGTGTGCCCTGGACCTATGAAATTGTTAGCAATAACTTGAGGGAGGAAATGAAAAATTGGTGGCGTTGGTGTTGGTGTTGGTGATGATGATGAACACCTTTCCTAGGTCTGGAACTTTAGCAGCCTTCCCTTAGCCAGTGCTCTAAAAATCCCTTGATCTTCAGCCATGAGGGCCAGTTAATTTATAGCCTAAGAAAAGCTGGGTTAAATCCACTTGTTGCTGACAACTAGAATAAGCCAATTGAATCAATAGGAGCCCTGATGTAAGCTCCATCGATGGAATGAATATACTTAATTTGGGGTTAAGACCACAGTGTCACAAATGAAGGTATGTCTAGCTGCTGGGAACACTGATGGAAGTAAGGCAAAACTACGCCACTTTTTTTTGCAGGTCCTGCTTTCCATCAAATATGACTGAACATCAATATTATGTGATGATACAAATTTTGCTGTTTGAAATTTTTTGTTGAAAAAATGCAGAAATAAAAACAATGAAAGAAGATGGAGGGGGGGCTAGTAGGTAAAGGTAAAGGTTTCCCTTGCTCGAAAGCCAGTCGTATCCAACTCTAGGATGCAGTGTTCATCTCTGTTTCTAAGCCGAAGAGCCAGCGCTGTCAGCTTCTGCAGACGTTTCCATGGTCATGTGGCAGGCATGACTAGACACCAGCGTGCACGGAACACCTTTCCACCTAAGTGGTCCCTATTTATCTACTTGCAATTTCTTGCTTTCGAACTGCTAGGTTGGCAGGAGCTGGGGTCAACAAATAATTCCCACTGTGGTTTTGTAAGGAAGCATTGAGAATATGACTCCAGGGCACCTTCCCCTGTGGCTTAGTGGTTAAGACACTGAGCTTGGAGACTGGAAGGTCAGGTTTTGATACCTGAGGGCTGCACTTGGGGACATGAAAGGAATCTCATTCAGGCGTCCCCTGAGTGGAGTTTCTCCAGCAATAATCCTTTCAACACAGAGTAATCTCTGACATGAGATTATTACTGTATTATTATTATGACTCCAGGAAGTACGTAGTAACTTCCACCTGTTGTTATTAGTAGTTTCAATAGATGGTGCTATGTTCTCATACAAATTGTCTGTGATTTCATTGCTCCTAAATACTTCTGGTGTGCTACAAGTAAATTTGATTTTTTTCCTATCTGGCATTCAATAAACAAATCTAATTTAACACCAGTAACAAGAAAACCCCATTCCATAAAGAAAAGATTGTACTGTTTCTGCTATTAACAAGGGCCAGAATCCTCAGTTACTAGACACGCATCTCTGCAGCAAGATCTATTCTATTTGTTTCAGGGGAAATATGCTGTCTAGTATTATTTTTTTGGATGGAGTAATTTGCTTTCCTGGAAAATTGATTTGTCATTTTTAAATGGACTAAAATCTTTCCCATGTGAAATTAATTAGAGGATATTTTGGTATGAAATTGAATAGAGTAGACATTTATCAGTGAAAAAGATATGATCCATCCATACTTTGGAGTATGTCTCACTGAGTATTGTTTAGCTGACTTCTAGGTTTTGTTCTGCAGAACTTCAATCCTAAACACAAAATATATTGCTTTGAAATGGTCTTAAAGGGTTGTTGCTGTGTGTGTGTGTACACAAATATACCTTGCGTGTGGCTTAGAGCTACGTTTCATGACATTTTATTAGGTCTCGGGTTGTAGGAGAGTAAAGACTACTTATTTTACTTCTCGTTGTGCTATTGGCCTCTTTAAAAACAAAAGCCTCACTGGTACTGCACATTTTAGGTCTGGTTGCACATTGGGGAAAAAACACACAAACTATGTTATCTATGAAAATGAGATGAGATGCAATCCATTGTGATTTCCTAATAAACTCATGCATTTTCCTCTCAGCTCTAATCAGAAGAGGATTTTTGTCCATCAATCACACTTTGAAAACAACCTGTTTCTGTTCTGTAGAAAGAACCACCCCCAGTGCCAGCACCCCTGTTGCCAGATTTGATGAGTTCACCTCAAATCTCCTTTCTATTGGGTTTTTCTTTTCCAAAAAACACACTACTCTTTGTTACTAGAACAAGCTGTTGAGCTCACAACAGTCCTTTGGCAATGAAACAAGAGATATTTGACAATAACATAACTTCCCAAGGACATGTTTCTCTCTCTCTTTCTCTCCTCTCCCTCCCTCCCTCTCTCTGCACCAGTATGGCTAACAGTGTCCCAGTGCAGAGGAAAAAGACATCCTTAGAAGAAAGAAGAAGGGCAAACTGCAAACTTCACAGGAATAAAAAGCAGAGTGAAGTCTCATTGGTTTGTTCCCTAGAACAGTTTTACACCTGTCCCCCCACCTACTTTCATGGTAGGGTTCATCCAGAAGATTGGCCCTTCTCTGAGAGAGGAATCATTCACTTTGAAAAAACACATCCCTTTGGAAGGCAACACCTCTTAAGGAGACCTGAGACTTCTCCCAGAATAAGAGGCACACATTTCTTTCGCCTGACAGGGGCAAAGAGATGGCGCTTCTCTATCCAACCAGGAGCAACACAAGGTGACAGCCTCCAAAAGTTATTCAACTGCAACTCCCATTAGTCCAAGCCAGGACAGGCAACCTTGGAGGTTGATGGGAGCTGCAGTTCAAACACATCTTCAGGACCACAGTTGTCCGCCTTGGACATAATGTGCTAGCTCCTTTTCTAGTCTCAGAGGACAGCCAAAGCCTAAGATATTTTGCTGCTGGAGGCACAAGAGTAGGTGATGCTCCCACAGTGAACCAGGAGAAGGGGGCACAGGACCCAAAGCTAGTCAAGCTATCATAGCACCAAAAGCAAAGCAATCACACGTGTATACTGCAGTGGCTCAAGTGGCTAAGACATTGACTGGGAGGTGGAAAGTCAGCAGTTCGATTCCCAAGTACTGCAGGATGGAATGAGCTCCCGTCTTTGTCCCACCAACTGCCAACCTAGTAGTTTGAAAGCAAGAAATTGGAAGTAGATAAACAGGGACCACTTTGGTGGGAAGGTAAATAGCATTCTGTGCCTTCCACATGAACATGGAAATGTCTGCAGAAGCAGACAGCACTGGCTCGTCAGCTATGAAACAGAGATGAGCACTGAACGCTAGAGTCGGATAAGGTGGGCTTTCCAGCAAGGGTGACCTTTACCTTTACCTTACTGCCCCATAGCATTTAGTGTACTGTCTGGGAGGTTCACAGGTTAATTAGCGTTTTACCCCCAACGTGCTGGGTCTTTATTTTACCGACCTCGGAAGGGTGGAAGGCTGAGTTAACCTTGATCCCTGATCAGGATCAAACTCACAACCTTTGGGTTGCAATACAGCCGTTTAACCACTGCACCACCAGGACAACAACAACAACATCAAGAACACCCAACACTCTTTCTTGCAGCTCCTCCTGCTTCTAACCAAACAAGGCAGCCAGAATTCGACACACACACACACACACACACACACACACACACACACACACACACACACACAGACAGAGCCTTCGGCCACCTTTGCAGCCCTTTCCTGGTGCCCAAGGGCAGGGCCGGCACCTGTGGGCTGCCCAGCATCTCCTCTTCGGGTGGCAGGCAGGACAATGGGTGGGGGGTCGCCAGCTCCCCTTCCTCCCCCTGCCGAGCCTTCCCTAGCCACCCTCTCCTTCTCCGGCATCCTTACCGTATGATGACATACATGACCAAGACGTTGCCGAAGAGCCCCACCACACACACGACGGAGTAGAGGGCCATGATGACGATGGCCGTGACCATGGAGGGGCTGACCCCCGCCGGGCCGGCGCACAGGCTGCCCCCTCGGGCCCCCAGGGTGCCGTTGGCGCCCCCCACGCAGGGCAACTGGGTGCCGTTGGGGTCGCTCAGGTTCCAGCTCCCGCCGTCCATGGCGCGCTTCTCCGGGCAGCTCCTGCGGGTGGGCGCCGTCCAAGGTGCTGAAGTCTAGGCAGCCGCGGGCGAGGGCAGCGCCGAGCCAGGGCCGCGTCCCATCAGAGGCAGGTCCCGACCAGGGCGCGGACTGGGGGGGGGGGGGGGGAGGGGGGCGCCGCTCCCCAGAAGCCGAGGTGAGGGAAGGGAAGGGACGGGGCGGACGTCCTCCTCTGGCCACTTCCACCTGGCCAGGAGCGCACGGAAAAGAGAGAGAGAGAGAGAGAAAGGGAGAGAGGGGGGGGGGGGAGAGGGAGAAAAATCGCCCAACCAGGGGGTGGTGGGGGTGGGGGGAGACAGAAAGCCACCCCAGGCTGCGTCCCTTGTTCCCAAGGCCTCGGCTGGCACACGCACACACGTGCGTCCACAAGGCGGGCTCTGACACACACGCACACGCGTGCCAGTCGGAGGGGCGAACCGAGAGGTAGAGAAGAAGAAGAAGAGGAGGAGGAGGAGGAGGGGGAGGAGGAGGAGCCTTGGGCTGGAGGAACGAGGCGCCTTTTGAGCCCCACCTGCACAGGGTCAGCCAGGCTGGCGGTCAGGTGGTCAATATGGGGTGGGGGAAAGTGTAAGACCGTGATGGCAAACCTTGGCACTCCAGATGTTCTTGGACTTCAATTCCCAGAAGCCCAAGCCCCCTGTGAATCCACACAAATGGGTTTACTGCGATTCATCTGGCCCGCGCTGTCCTACTCGCTCCCGGAAGCGGGAGTAAAACGCACCCGCACAGTTAAGGCTCTTCTGGGTTAACCCTTCCTCTGTGCGGGCTTGCTTCCGGGAGCAACGAGGGCAGTGTGGGGGCGGATGAATCACAGTAAACCCATTCGTGTGGATTCAAAGGGGCTTGGGTTTCTGGGAATTGAAGTCCAAGAATATCTGGAGTGCCAAGGTTCGCTGTCAAGGGCATAGGACAACCGTCTCCAACCTCTCGCCCTGCTGGATCCCGCTCCCTCCCGTCCAAAGTAGACCGTAAACCAAAGCTTTGGCTAACGGGTGCGATTTTCACGACCGAAATGCCATTTTAAGCAAGGGGGGCGGCGGTGGAGTTGGCGATGATGACGTCGGGTTGCTGGTGGAAGGTCTTCCAGCAGGGAAACCAAAGTGTCATTTGAGAAGGGGACCATCAAGTGACCAGAGAACGGGGTCTGTGGGAGGCATTAAAGCGAAGCCTTAGCAGGAAGGAGCTGGCAATGGCCACCTGCACACCTCTTACACCCAGAATTAAGCTGTGCAGAGTTCGGGGGGACTCGATCCCTTGTCAGCAGGCGCAGGATCGTAGCCAGGCTGTGGTGGCTCAGTGGTGAAGAAGCTCACTTTGATAGCTGGAAGACTGGCAAGTCGGCAGTTCGAGACCCAGGTACTGCATGACGGATTGAGTGCCAGTCTCTGCCCCAGCTCCTGCCAACCTAGCAGATCGAAAGCAAGAAATTGCAAGTAGATAAACAGGGACCGTTTCGGTGGGAAAAAGATATTGAGGACATGAAAGGAGCCTCATTCGGGCGTCCCCTAAGCGGAAGTCTCTCTCTCTCAAAAAAAAAAATCCTTTAAACCCAGAATAATTTCTGACACGAAATTATCAGCTCCTGACAACAGGAGACCCGCAGGGCTACTCTCTTGCATAATGCAAAAAGGTTTCCCTTGCTCGAAAGCCAGTCGTATCTGACTCTAGGGTCCAGTGCTCATCTCTGTTTCAAAGCCAAAGAGCCAGCACTGTCTGCTTCTGCAGACGTTTCCGTGGTCATGTGGCAGGCATGACTAGACACCGGGGCTACCTTCCCACCAAAGTGGTCCCTATTTATCTACATAATGCGAACGAACGTCAACATCACGATCTATCTATCTAATCTATCTAATCTATCTATCTAAGGGACTGCAGTGGCTCAAGTAGCTAAGACGCTGACTGGGAGGCAGAAGGTCAGCAGTTCGATTTCCGAGTACTGCAGGACGGAATGAGCTCCCGTCTTTGTCCCAGCTCCTGCCAACCTAGCAGTTTGAACGCAAAAAATTGCAAGTAGATAAATAGGGACCACTTCGGTGGGAAGGTAACAGTGTTCTGTGCGCTCCGGTGTCTAATCATGCCTGCTACATGACCATGGAAACGTCTGCAGAAGCAGACAACGCTGGCTCTTCGGCTTTGAAATAGAGATGAGCACTGAACCCTAGAGTCAGATACCACTGGCTTTCGAGCAAGGGAAACCTTTACCTTTATCTATCTATCTATCTATCTATCTATCTATCTATCTATCTATCTATCTATCTATCTATCTATCTATCTATCTATCTATCTATCTATCTATCTATCTATCTATCTATCTATCAATTTGCAATAGCAATTACACTACATTTTATACCGCCCATCTGGGAAATTTCCCAGCCAGGGAGCTGTGCAAACAATTAAATAAACAACCTGTCTCGCCACGACGAAATGATGTTGGCCAGGCTTCTTTTGCGCTGTGGTCACGCGCAGAGATGGCGCTTGGCTCTTTCCAGTAAAAGGGAACCGCGGACTCATTAGCCAGCGATCAATTAATGTGTGACTTCGTGGGGTTTTTAGAGGAACAGGCAGGTTCGAAAAGCTACGGAGCTGGGCCAGGGGCAGGGCTCGACTCACATTCACATCCGACCGCAGGTGGACTTCACTACTGCAGACAGTTTGACAATGGCCTGTAAGAAGGAAACCATCCCTCTTTTTTTGGGGGGGGAGGGGGGGTAGAGGCACAAACTATTGGACTGTATTTCTGGTCGGGATGATTGATTGCCCTTTGGCTGTCCCCCCACTTTTCTGTTTTTTTTTTTTTTTTAAATGTTTTAAAAGAGTGGGTCATTAGCCCATTGTTGGAGGTGATTAATAATTCAGTACCATCAGCAGCAATCCTAATCATTACACACATCATGTACACTTTGAGTGTACAACAGCAATTGAGATGCAGAAGCAGACTGAGATCTCCAATCAAGCAACATATTTTCTAACAGCAAATGACAGTCTTGGCATGCTGAAAAAGCCATTGTTTAACCTCAAGTCACTGCAAATTCAATCCCCAATTGCCAATAATTACTAAGAAGAAATAGTGTACTGTTTACTAACCCAGTAGTTAATCTGCCCCAGCCCCAATGGAAACAGTCTCACACATGTAGATTTAGAGTCCACCAGGTCAGCAGTTCGATTCCCAAGTACTGCAGGATGGAATGAGCTCCCATTTTTGTCCCAGCTCCTGCCAACCTAGCAGTTCCAAAGCAAGAAATTGCAAGTTAATAAATAGGGACCACTTTGGTGGGAAGGTAACAGCGTTCCACGTGCTCCGGTGTCTAGTCGTGCCTGCCACATGACCATGGAAATATCTGCAGAAGCAGACAGTGCTGGCTCTTCAGTTTTGTATTTTCTGTCTGTCTGTCTGTCTTTCTTTCTGCAAAGTACAATATCAGAATTTGCAACTAGAGAGAACCAAAGAGCATTTCACTTAATTTTTTAGTCTATCTGTATGATAATACAAAGGGGACTGTGGTGGCTTACTTAGCAGTTTGAAAACAAGAAATTGCAAGTAGATGAGTAGGTATCACTTCAGTGGGAAGGTAACAGTGTTCGATGGATGTGTAGTCATGCCTGCCACATGCCCACAGAAATGTCTCCAGACAGCACTGGCTCTTTGGCTATACATGGAGATGAGCACCGAACTCTAGAGTCAGCTACAACTGGCTTTCAAGCAAGGGTGACCTATGACAACACAACTTATTAACAACCCTTATTGCAATATATTACCTGCATGACTGAAGTTCTGGTAAGGCTGCCAAGTAATGAAGAACACAACAAACTCCTTAAAAATGCTCAGAGCTTGGATTTTGACCAGTTTAACAAAAGTGCTCACTACACAAAGTGACTGAGCATGCTCAAATCCCAGGAATTCAGAACACCAGTATTCACTCTTTCTAGAAGAAAGGTTAGCTCCCACAGGTGGCTTCCTCTCCCAGATTGCACCACAGCCAACCATATTCAGTGCTGCACCAGTTCAGCCCTAGATCATTCCTATCTACACCTTTCTGGATGCTGTCAAGGTCCTTCTATTTTTCTGATGCCAGTAGGATTGCTCTGAGTGAGATTTTTAGGGGACTGGAGGGTTGGTAATGGTAAGTATGCTTCCACTAGCCTAGGAACTGTCTCTGCATAAAACCTGTTGCAAACCTGTTCCAACCAATGGGACTTCAGCCACATTATTTTTTTGATTTCAGAACTGTATGACAAAGAGGAGGTGGGGGACAGGAAGCAGCAGGCTGTGAGTCGGTGGTGTTAGTGTTGGCAGTGAGAGGGAGAGATAAATAAACCCCAAAAGAGTTACAATGGCAGAGAAGATGCTTCCATGCTGAACCTTTTGGAACTGTGGAAAATCATTAGTTACCTTAAACGTTCATAATCAGATTATGCCTGCGGTTTCCACATTAGTAATAAACAAATAAACAAGCAAACTAACTAACCTACTAACTAACAGCCTAACTCTAAAGGTGCATGCCACAGAAGTAACTTGATTTTTTTTAAAAAAAAACCCTAAAGAGCACTGCAAACAACAAAGCTAGTGGAGATGATGGTATCCCAGTTGAATTTTTCAAAGCGCTAAAAGACGATGGCGTCAAATTACTGCATTCAATATGCCAGCAGATTTGGAAAACAAAACAATGGCCACAGGATTGGAAAAGATCAGTATACGTACCAATCCCAAAAAAGGGCAATGCCAAAGAATGTTCAAATTATCGAACAATCGCACTCATCCCACACGCCAGTAAAGTGATGCTCAAGATAATACAGGATAGACTTCAGCAGCATGTGGAAAGAGAATTACCAGAGGTGCAGGCAGGTTTCAGAAGAGGCAGGGGGACTAGAGACCACATCGCCAACATACGCTGGATCATGGAGAAAACAAAGGAATACCAGAAACAAGTATACTTTTGTTTTATTGACTACACTAAGGCATTTGACTGTGTGGACCACAACAAGATGTGGCAAGTAATTAAAGAGATGGGAATACCAGAGCACCTCATATGCCTCCTGAGAAATCTGTACATGAACCAAGAAGCAACAGTTAGGACAGAACATGGAGTGACAGAGTGGTTTGGAATAGGAAAAGGAGTAAGACAAGGCTGCATTTTGTCACCATGCTTATTCAACCTATACACAGAGCACATAATGCGCAGTGCAGGGATGGAGGAATCACAATATGGGATTAAAATCGCTGGGAGAAACATCAACAATGCAAGCGCGGCGCCAAAATGGCCGCCGCGCCCTTTGCGGCCCCCCCCCACAGGACAGAGAATCCGGGTAGTTAGGGGCGTGGCCAGCTCCCTTATAAAAGGGGTGGCCACGAGGCAGCCGCGCTGCCATTTTGCCTCAGCGACGGAGCGGAGAAGTTTTTCCCCTGCGCCTCCGTCGCTCGTTGGTATTGCCGGGAAGCCTTTTGGGTCGATTTTGCTTAGCTAGCTTCCCTTTTTTGCTCGAGATGCCTTCCAAAAAGAAGGCTGCTGCGAATTCAGCTCGGGCTGTTAGGAGGCGCAACCCAGGTCGGAGGACCGTGGTGCCGCCTCCTCAACAGCCACCTTTGCCATCCCCGGCCGGGGCTAGTGGCTTGGGGTCTATCGCACCTTGGCCCGTTCAGAGTGCGGGCGCGGAGGGCGCTCCGGCCCGCGGCCCGCGAGCGGTGGACACCGCTCCTCCTTCCGCCCAACCCGTTGGGCCGACTACTTCTGGGCCGCAGCCTCTCCCGGGGCCCTCTAGCCTTGGGGGGTGGCCCGGTGCCCCGCCTTGGCAGGTTTCCTCACCAGCCCTACCGGGCTTCGGCCCTGGCCAATGGCCATATCTGGGCCATGGGGTGCAGGGAACTGTCCCCATGCAAGGGTCAGGTGGGCCGGCCGGCTCTTTACCCATGGTTACTGTAGACACCTTACTGGCCCGTATTGCGGCCTTAGAGGAGTCTTTGGCCCGGGCCAGTCAGGCAGGTGCCCCTTTCGGGGTACCTTTGGAGGCGCTATCGGCAGCAGGACAACGGCCGGCGGGGAGGGTTGAGCTGCTGCAGGCGGGTGGCGCGGCTCCGGCCACTGCCTCGCAGCTCCCCAGCCAGCAACCTGGCGCGGGTCAAGCCCCGGTGATGAGCTCTACATCGGTCGTGAGCTCCGACGCCCCCAGTGGGCCGGAACCCCCGTTGGGGGCGGCCCGCGGGGGTGCAGCATGTGAGTATATGGTGCAAACGAGTACATCCACACACATTCCCAATATAGGGGGGACCTTTCAGTGGCCTTGGCCTCGCGCGGGTGGTGCAGGGGCTACGCCGCTGGCGACCCACCCGGCGACAACTACTGCCACCATGCCCGCTGGGGTGGGCATTGGTTCTTACACTGCTGGGAACGTACTTGGGGTGGCAGGGTTAACTCAGGCCCCTTTGGGCAGGCCAGCTATCCCCTTTTCGGCTTTGCCGACGGCAGGGTATTCCCTGCCATTGGGTGATCACTTGGCTCAGGCTACCAGAGAAAAGATATGGCGAGGGGAGTACGTGGATATCTTCTCACTCCTGAACAGAGAGCCCACTAAGGAAGAAAGGGAGGGTCAGGATGAGAAGGACAAGGAGCAGGCACGCCGCCGTAAGCCGCCGCGTACCTGGGCTAACTGGCTCCCCGCTTATTTGATATACATGGCGGTGTATTTGAGGGCGCGGCCGGATCTAGCTATTCCCATGGTCCAATATTTGGACAACATATACAGGGCGATGGTAGATTTCCCGGGCCCCTCATGGCTAGCATATGATGAGGAATTCCGTATGAGGATTCCCCTGCACCCCGAGATGAGATGGGATGAGCCGTGCCAGAGACTGTGGCTCTTGTATATGACACCCACACGTCCTGCCCCGGGGGATAGATACCATTGTGGACATGCGGTCCAGCGAGCAGCTCCAGCGCAGGTTACCCGCCAAATGGCGGGGCAGGGGGTTCCAGCCCGCCTGCTGTGCTGGACTTTCTCGTCCAATGGTTCCTGCAGTCGGAAGAACTGCAGGTATAAGCACGAGTGTCCCACATGTTCCGGTCCCCATGCAGCCTCTGCTTGTCCCAAGCCTGGGGGGGCGCGAGGCAGAGGGAGGGGTGGACAGTGGGCTGGCAAGCCTGCCACGGATGGAACTAGTTCTCCGAAAGGCCCCCTCCCCAATTAAGGTGGACATGCTGGAGCGCTGGCTCGCATCGTACCCAAGGGGAGAGGACAGGGAGTACCTCATCCAAGGTTTTAAGCAGGGATTTCGTATCCCTTTTATGGGTGATAGATCTCCTCAGGATGCTCCCAACCTTTTATCCCTCAGAGGAAGGGAGGAGGTAGCCGAGGCCAGCATTAAAAAGGAGTTAGACGCGGGCAGGGTCGCCGGACCTTTTCCCGCACCCCCTTTTCCCAACCTTAAGGTTTCACCATTGGGTTTGGTTCCTAAAAAGTCCCTAGGTGAGTTTCGCCTTATTCATCATTTGTCCTACCCAGCCGGCCGATCGGTCAACGACGCGATACCTGATGACCTTTGTTCGGTCAGGTATACATCGTTCGACCATGCGCTGCGCATGGTGCGCTCGTGTGGCCCGGGTGCCTTGCTGGCCAAGTGCGACATTAAGTCAGCTTTTCGCCTCTTGCCGGTGCACCCGGGCGACTTTGAATTGCTGGGTTTTAAATTTAAAGGGCAGTATTATTTTGATAAGGCCATGCCTTTTGGCTGCTCCATATCATGCTCGGCTTTCGAGCGTTTTAGTACCTTCCTAGAGTGGGCTTTCGTCCGCAGGTCAGGGTCCCGGTCTGTAGCCCATTACCTGGATGACTTTTTATTCGGGGGTGAACGGGGCTGGGACACGTGTGCACGTCTCCTCAATACATTTCAGACGCTAATGCAGGAACTGGGTGTCCCTTTAGCGCCCGAAAAGACCGAGGGCCCGTCGACCAAACTAGTATTCCTGGGGGTTGAGATTGATACAGTAGTACAGGCTTCTAGGTTACCGGGTGATAAGGTGTCCAGGATAGTGACCCTTATCTCGGAATTGCTGGCTAAGCGTAAGGCATCCCTGAGGGAACTGCAGGTGCTACATGGGCACCTCAATTTTGCCTGCAGGGTGGTCGCACCGGGCAGGGCTTTCGCCCGGCGCTTGTGCGACGCCATGGCAGGGTTATCCAGGCCCCACCACAGAGTCAGGCTTACCCGGGGTATCAGGGCAGACATGTTTGTCTGGTAGCAATTCCTGAGGGAGTTTAATGGGGTCTCATTTTGGAGGTCTGACCTCCTGGCATCCCCCAATTTCCAGATCCAGTCTGATGCCTCAGGATCCCTGGGTTATGGGATGTACTTCAATGGGAAGTGGGCCTATGGTGGGTGGCCACCGGCATGGGCAGGCACAGGTCGCCTGCGGGATCTCACATACCTGGAATTTTTTCCCATTCTGGGGGCTTTGATGCTATGGGGCGAACAGTGGGCTAATTCGGTGGTGCATTTCTGGTGCGACAATGCTGCCGTGGTGCACATTGTCAATGCACAGACTTCTAAATCGCCCAGGGTCATGGATCTAGTGCGCCATTTTGTGCTGCGCTGCCTGCGCCTCAACGTCTTGTTCAGGGCCAGGCATGTCCCAGGGGTTAATAACGATATTGCTGACGCTTTGTCCCACCTGCAGATCTCCCGGTTCCGTGCCTTGGCCCCGGATGCGGAGGAATTTCCCTCGCCACTCCCGGACGAGATGTGGACTATTGGCAAGGAGAGGTGAACCGGGCGATTGGCCTGTCACTAGCGCCACGCACGCGTAAGGCGTATCAACAAGCATTCAATTTGTATAGGGCTTTTGCTACTCGATTTCAATGGCCAGAGACCTGGCCCATCCCGGTGGACCATGTTCTGCGGTTCATGGTTCACCTGCATGCACAGGGCCTTGCACCTCGCACCATAGCATCCAAGCTCTAGGCGTTGGCTTTTATGGCCAAAGTAGGGGGTCATGTGGATACCACCTCTGACTTCCGTGTGAGACACGTTTTGGAGGGGTGGGTGCGCGAGCGCGGGCGTTGCCCGGACGACCGGCACCCTATTTCCCCAGGGGTTCTTACCCAGTTGGCCCGGGGCTGGCCAGGCCTCTGTTTTGATCATTATGAGGCAGCCCAATTGCATGCAGCCACAACGGTGGCATTTTTTGGAGCGCTCCGCATCAGCGAACTCGTGATGCTGTCTAAGGCGGATGCAAGTGGTAGGGCACTGGAACGCGGAGATGTATATGTTGCCAAAGACTGGGCCCAGTTGAGGATTCGCTCCTCTAAAACAGATCAGCATGGCGTAGGCAGTGGAGTAAGACTGCTACGGTGTTCTTTGGCAGACATCTGTCCGGTTGGTGCCCTACAGGAATACCTGGCACTGCGTGGCATGCACCACGGCCCGTTTTTCTGTCACCAAGATGGGTCTCCCCTTACTAAATTTCAGTTTTGGAAGGTGACTGCCAGAGCCCTCACCAGGGTGGGACTACCGGGTGCCCGTTCTGGCACACATTCGTTCCGTATTGGCGCAGCCTCTACAGCGGCTGCTTTTGGGTACTCTGGGGCTGACATACGTAGCAGGGGGAGGTGGGGCTCACAATGTTTTCAGTTTTATGTGCGCCCACTCCCGCCATGAGTACCAATCCAGTCACCTTACCTTCCTTTTTCTCAATTTTCTTACAGACCCTGGGTGTCGTATTACACCGGTGACAGTATGGCTGGTGGGCCACAGCTATGTGCTCAGGGCAGCGCGTTACGCTGCGGCGACAGAGTGGGGACCCCGACTGGGACTGGGTGACCACGCCAGTCTCTCATGGCACGGTAAGCCTGGGATGTTATGGCGGGAGCTGCGGCCTTTCCTTTTTTCTGGCC
Organism: Bradypodion pumilum; assembly: GCA_035047305.1. Classification (NCBI taxonomy): domain Eukaryota; kingdom Metazoa; phylum Chordata; class Lepidosauria; order Squamata; family Chamaeleonidae; genus Bradypodion; species Bradypodion pumilum. The sequence goes on from JAWDJD010000001.1 coordinate 101,294,704, forward strand.
TGGGGGCTGACCCGCCTGACATTCTAATCATCCACTTGGGGGGCAATGATTTGGGCCAGGTCACCGGCTTACCGCTCAAGCATGCGATTTGCGAGGACCTCGCCTACTTGCATTATGTCTGGCCTGCCACAGCCCTGGTTTGGTCGGACATTGTTCCGCGCCACTCTTACAGAGGGGGCGTTAACCTCCTGGCCCTTGACCGAGCTAGGCGCGCGGTCAATAAGGCAGTGGCGCGGTTTCTCACCACCAGGGCTTGGGGACGGGTTAGTCATCACCCCGATATTAGTCTACAAAATTGTGACTTGTATGCAGGGGATGGGGTCCATCTGTCGCGAGGAGGTATGGACCTCCTGTTGGGTGACTGGCGAGCAGGCCTGTTGACCGAGCTGACGGTCTGGGGGGGGGGCGTCAGGTCTTCTGTGAAGCCCCTCCGTGTGGCGGGTAGCACTGGTAAGGTAAACAGTATGACCCACAAGTATCCGGCAGGTTCGCAATTGACTGGACAACACTAGACAGGAATAAAGTAGTTAAACGTTGTCCGGTCAACGACGAATCAGGCGATGGGGTGATGATGATTGCTAACCAGCATGCATCACCCCTGTGATTTCACGGATACGCGTCAGAGGGTGGGGTCATGAGTTAGTTATTGACTACGGTCAACAATTTGTTTGTTGTTAACAAACAAATTGATACAATTTGATACATTGTAACCAATTGCCGTTGGCAATTTTGGGGTGGTACCTTACCAGTGTTACTTCGGCCTGCTTGCCTTAGGAATTATGATTGGTCGTTTTACCAATACAAATTTATAATTCGGACTAGGGCATTGAATCAATAAATGTGGCCCTTTGCTGTTATCCACTTTCAATGTTGTCTGTGTCCGTTATTGGGGGGGTGCGCCTGCAATGCAAGCGCGGCGCCAAAATGGCCGCCGCGCCCTTTGCGGGCCCCCCCCCACAGGACAGAGAATCCGGGTAGTTAGGGGCGTGGCCAGCTCCCTTATAAAAGGGGTGGCCACGAGGCAGCCGCGCTGCCATTTTGCCTCAGCGACGGAGCGGAGAAGTTTTTCCCCTCCACCCCCTCCCTAGTTAACAGTGTGATTATGGTCGCTTCGGGGCCGGGTGGGAATTTTTGGTTGGGACCCACATTGGCTTCGGGTCCTGGCTTTTTTGCCCATCCCACACTGTTGCTATGGTTTGATATAGGGGTCTTTCTTCGTTCCTACTGTTGACTTTGGTCACATGGGCGGGTAGCACTGGTAAGGTAAACAGTATGACCCACAAGTATCCGGCAGGTTCGCAATTGACTGGACAACACTAGACAGGAATAAAGTAGTTAAACGTTGTCCGGTCAACGACGAATCAGGCGATGGGGTGATGATGATTGCTAACCAGCATGCATCACCCCTGTGATTTCACGGATACGCGTCAGAGGGTGGGGTCATGAGTTAGTTATTGACTACGGTCAACAATTTGTTTGTTGTTAACAAACAAATTGATACAATTTGATACATTGTAACCAATTGCCGTTGGCAATTTTGGGGTGGTACCTTACCAGTGTTACTTCGGCCTGCTTGCCTTAGGAATTATGATTGGTCGTTTTACCAATACAAATTTATAATTCGGACTAGGGCATTGAATCAATAAATGTGGCCCTTTGCTGTTATCCACTTTCAATGTTGTCTGTGTCCGTTATTGGGGGGGGGTGCGCCTGCAATCTGAGATATGCAGACGATACCACCCTAATGGCAGAAAGTGAGGAAGACCTAAAGAATCTCTTGATTGGGCTGAAGGAGGAGAGTGCAAAAGCTGGTTTGAGACTAAATATCAAGAAAACCAAGATAATGGCAACAGGCCCAATCAGCTCCTGGAAGATAGATGGGGAAGAAGTAGAAGCAGTGACAGATTTTACTTTCTTAGGATCCAAGATCACTGCAGATGGGGATTGCAGCCATGAAATAAAAAGGAGACTGATCCTTGGGAGACAAGCAATGAGAAACCTGGGGAACATAGTGAAAAGCAGAGACATCACACTGAAAACAAAAATTAGAATAGTCAAAGCAATGGTTTTCCCAGTAGTAATGTATGGATGTGAGAGCTGGACAATTAGGAAGGCTGAACGCAGAAGAATAGATGCCTTTGAAATGTGGTGTTGGAGGAGGGTTTTGAGAGTGCCCTGGACAGCGAGGAGAACAAATAGGTCAATCCTAGAAGAAATTAACCCGGATTGCTCACTGGAAGGTCAAATAGTAAAGATGAAGCTAAAATACTTTGGACATCAAATGAGAAGGGAGGATTCACTTGAGAAGGCACTGATGTTGGGAAAGGTGGAAGGCAAAAGAAGAAGGGGGAGGCCAAGGATGAGATGGCTAGATGGCATTGTGGACACAATGGGCACAGAGCTGGGAGGGCTGAGGGGGATGGTGGAGGACAGAGGCGCCTGGAGAGCAATGGTCCATGGGGTCGCAAAGGGTCGGAACCGACTGTGCGACTGAACAACAACAAATGCTTTTGCTCTACAATAGATAAACATGTATTCATATAGGTTTTTTAAAGGAAAGTATCTTTGGAGAGTAAGATCTAAATTTTGATCATGGAGGAGGCAGCAGAGGAAGTAAATGGAAGCAAGAAAAGAAGATGTTTAAGAAGAAACTTAATTCTACAAATGTTTTAGGATTATTTTGGGCGCAAAGTAAGAAGAATCAGGGTCTTAACTAGGTAGGATAACTGGCAATATAATTTAGAAGGCAATGGATACTAAAGGTGAATCTACAGAAAAGCATTAGGAAAATGAAGAGCAAAATGCTCATTCACAGACTAACACAGTTACTATTTTTTTAAAACCTTATCCTGACCCACTTTCCCCTTTTTGAAGGCATACAGTTCCTCTTTGACATATTGAAGAATATTTTGATTATCTATCAATAATCTATTAATTTTACTTAACCCTTTCCTTATTTCTTTCACCCATCTCCCTTTACACTATTTATTCTTCAGACTTTGACAGTATTCTATATTTCCTTTTTTTTTACAATCAAAGTTTTTGTCCATCTATCCAATTGAATTGTATTCTACCAAGTGTTCTGCTTGCCCATAGGAAGGTTCTCCTGTTATCTCTAGCCAATGGGAACACAGAATCTGCCATGCACTGTCCTGATAGGCAAGCAGCACACAGAGGAATCATGTTGTTATTTCTGATCATAATGTCAAGACTGTTTTGTTAAGTGCACACAGGGGATTCTTCTTTCCATTGTCCAGAGGTTGGGGATTATGGTGAGCAGAGGGATCTTTGAGTAAGCACAAGCGCCCGGGGCCCAGAACCAGAACCTTTGCAACTCTGGATCCTACCTTGTTATTTTCTGGATTAAAATAATATTTTAAGGGATAAAGTGGGAACCAATGACCACACAAACGTAGATACTGACATAAAGAAACCAAAATGGCTCCTTATGAAAAATTCTAGGTCTTTTAGTTGCTCTTTCCCCTGGCCAAATGGAAACTTGCCAAAGAAAGCAATTTTCAGGGGTCAGGAGAGGAGGGGGGACTATGCAAATAGCTTGTTTCCTGTGTTTGTGGAGTGGGAAACGATCTTCAGTTAACAGCTATCAAATACTGCCTGCTATTTTCCCCAACTCACCTCTAAGCAACAAATGAAAGCACGGTGCCAAAATGGCCGCCACGCTCTTTGCGCCCCCCCCCCGGACTCAGACATCCGGGTGAGTTAGGGGGCGTGGCCACCCCTCTATAAAAGGGGTGGAAACGAGGCAGACAAGCTGCCATTTTAAAAAGAGCGACGGAGAGGAGAAGTTTTCTCCGTCGCTGTTTGTCCGTACTCTTCGGCTCTTTAGCCCTTGATCCTTCCCGGCTGGGAAGGGAGGATTAGCACAGAGCCTTAGCTTGCTTTGCTCTGTGTTTTTGGCGCTAGGTTTTTGATCCCTGGAAAGGGATCCTGCTCTTTCTTGGAAGATATGCCTCCCAAACGGAAGGCCCCGGTGACGAAACCGCGGCCCAAGGGGAGGACTTTTGCAGGCCCTGCACAGGACCGGGGGCAGCCTTCAGGTCGGAGGACCAGGGCTGCGCTCCCGCGGCAGGGCACTATCACAGCCTTGCCCACCGATACCGGTGGGGTGATTCAGGCTGGTACTTGGCCCTTGGCTGGCCGGCCTCTGGCCGGCCCCTCAGGGGCTCCGACCCTCGGCCCGCAGTTCACTTGGCAGCCAGGCTCCAGCTCGGTGGCTGGCCAGCTACAGGCCGGCCCCTCAGGGGCTTCGGCCCCCGGCCCGCCGTTACCGGCCATGGGTCAGGGCAGCGTGGGAGGGCCTGGTGTGGGCATACAACCCGTTCCCCTCTCATGGGCCGGAGTTTTGGGCATGGCCCTATTCTGGCCCTGGCTCGCCAATTTGGGTTACCTTTCCAACTGCCTAGTGGGCCGTCCGGCCCACCCGGCCCGCCTTATGCTGGGGGGCTCTGTGGCAGTGGATGCTCTGTCAGCATGTTTAGCAGTGCTGGAAGCATCCTTGGGCATTGCACAGCCTCCTGGGGAGCGGGGGGCGCTTCTCTTTTTTCAACAGGGGCCCCTTCATCGACCCGGCTACCTTGCCGGCCGCTATGCTTCAGCGGGCGGCCAACCGGGTCGAGCTGCGTGAGACGGTCTGGCCGGCCCAGCTGGTGTCTCGCAGCTCCCCGTTCTACCTGATGTCCAGGCTGGGAGCAGTCGGGGGTGATCCCAGAGCTCGTTTCCGGTTGCGAGCTCCGACGCCCGCCATGGGCCGGAACCCCCGGTGGGGGTGGCTCACGGGGGTGCACCTAGTGAATATCAGGTTCAAGTTAAGTGCACCAACACCACAGCCCACTTACGGTGGTGGGGTTCAGTGGCCCTGGCCTCGTCAAGTTGATGCGAGCGGGCATCAGTTACCATCTTATCCCAGTATCCCATGGTTGCTAAATGGTCCCTCGTTAAGGGCGGGGGTGTCCGCCCCTGGGGCAGTGCTGAGCATCGCAGGGGCTTTCCAGGTCCTGCTGCGTATGCCCTTTATACAGAACATGCCGTCGATGGCTTTGCTGACGGCTGGTTATTCCTTGCCCCTGGGTGATCATTTGCCGCAGGTCACGAGGGATAAGGTCTGGAGGGGGATATGTGGATATTCTCCCTATTGAACTGTGAGCCCACTGAGGAGGAGAGAGAGGGACAGGACGACAGAGACAAAGAGCTGTCCCATCGTCGTAAGCCACTGTGCACCTGGGCCAACTGGTTGTCGGCATACCTTATATATATGGTGGTATGCCTCAGGGCCCGGCCTGATTGGGCCATCCCGATGGTTCCATCCATTGCTATATTTACAGGGCGATGGTTGATTTGATGGGCCCATCGCAGTTGGCTTACAGTGAGGAATGTGGATGAGGGTGGCCCTACACCCTGAGAGGAGGTGGGATGAGCCCTGTCAGCAATTGTGCTCGTGTACATGACTCCCACGTGACTGGCGCCTGGTGATAGGTACCATTGTGGTCATGCTGTGCAGCGGGCTGCTCAGACACAGGCTCCACGCTAACTGGTCGGGCAGGGGGTTCCAGCCCGCCTGCTGTGTTTGACCTGCTCAGCTAGCGACGTGTGTACTAAGCGCCAGTGTCGTTACCGACTTGGGTGTCCCCTTTTGCGCTGGCCCCTATGCTGCCTCCGTGTGCCCACGGGTTGGTGGGTTACGGGGCAGAGGTAGGGGTGCACAGGGGGCGATCAGAGCTCCGTCTGAAGGAACTAGCCTTGTCAAAGCCCCCCCCTCCCCAATCAGTGTACTCAGGCTGGAGCGATGGCACTCAGCTCATCCAAGAAGGGATGATGCGGGGTACCTGCTGGAGGGTTTCCAATGGGGCTTTTGTATTCCATTCGAGGGTGTTAGGGGTCCCAGGATGCTACTAATCTAGTTCCCTTGAAAGGTAACCAGGAGGTGGCTCCACTGTGCACAGCTACGGGAGTTGAGCTATGAGAGTAGCGGGTCCCTTCTTGGAACCACCTTCCTACTTTGAAAGTCTCCCCTATGAGACTAGTACCGAGGTAAAACCAGGGTGAATGTAGTTTAATCCTCCATTTAGCTTACCCTGTGGGTTCTCCGGTCAGGGATGCCATTCCTGATTACCTTGTTCAGTCAGGTACTCGTAGTTTGTTCAGCCCCTATGGGTGGTACGCTCATGCGGTCCCGGTGCTTTCCTGGCACAGTGTGATATGCACTCGGCTTTCTGATTACTGCCAGTGCACCCAATGGATTTTGAGCTATTGGGTTTTTAGGTTCCAAGGGGAATTTTACTTAGATAAGGCCAACTCCTTCTGACTGAGTTATTTCATGTTCAGCATTCGAACGATTTGGTACTTTCATTCAGTGGGCCGTTGCTCGCAGGTCGGGGTCTCGGTCTCTAGCCCATTACCTCGACGACTTTTGGTTCGGGGGTGAACTGGGCTCGGACACGTGCACGCGTCTCCTCACTACATTTCAGACACTCAGGTGGGAACTGGGTGTCCCCTTGGCGCCTGAAAAGACCGAGGGCCCAGCTACTAAGCTCACATTTCTAAATCGACTCTGTCGCACGGGCATCCGGGTTAACCATGAATAAGGTGGCTCGGATCTCCGCGGTGATTTTGGCATTGATTGCCAAACATAAAGTGTTCCTCGTGAGCTGCAATTACTTCATACAGGGGCATACGGGTGGACCTTCCGGTCTGGCTCGAATTACTCCTGGGTTTTAACGGGGTCTCTTCCTGGAGATCAGACCTTATGGTCTGCCCTAGATTTAAAGTACGGTCGGATGCCTCCGGCTCCCTGACTTATGAGGGTTTACTCTGAGGGTAGGTGGACTTACGGCCAATGGCATCACGCATGGCTTGGCACGGATCGCCTCCGCGATCTTACCTTCCTTGAGTTTCTTCCCAATTTGGGGAGCACTGATGCTATGGGGCGATGAGTGGGCCTAGTCAGTGGTCCATTTTTGGTGTGATAATGCGGCAGTGGTGCACATTGTCAACACCCAGACATGCAAATCCCCCAGGGTCATGACATTAGTTTGTCTATTCTTGTTGAGGAGCCTACGCCTAAATATGCTGTTCAGGGCCAGACATGTTCCAGGCATTAATAACGACATTGCTGCTGCTTTATCCCGCCTGCAGATCCCCTGGTTCCGTGCCTTACTCCGGAAACAGATGAATTCCACTCGCCACTCCCGGCCGATATTTGGACGTTTGGCGAGGAGAGGTGAACCGGGCTTGTCATTGGCACCTCGCACGCGTAAGGCGTATCACCATGCGTTCATGCTAATTAGAACTTTTTGCGAGTAACTACAGTTACCACAAGTGTGGTCAATATCTGTGGACCAGATTCTACAATGCATGTTTATCTTCACAGTCAGGGTTTGGCCCCCTATACTCTAGCCTTCAGACCTTCAGCACCGGCATTTATGGCCAACGTTGGGGGGTTCAATGACTGCGTGAGTTACTTCCGCATGCGTCGTGTTTTGGAGGGGTGGACACGTGAGCGTGTCCGCCGCCCGGACATGCATCACCCCAGTTCCCCAGAGTTTCTGACCCACCTTGCACGAGGCTGGCATTACTTATGTTCGGATAGGTGTGAAGTGGCTCTTGGTCACGCAGCTACCACGGTAGCCTTTTTGGAGCGCTCTGCATCAGTGAGTGGGTGCCAGAGTTGGTACCATCTGTGTAAGGCGGATGTGTCTCATAGGGCACTGGAACTCGACAATGTCTCTGTCACACATGAGTGGGCTCAATTGGGGATACGGTCCTCAAAGTTGTTCAGCACGGCGTAGGCAGTGGAGTCAGACTACTACGAAATTTTTATTGGAGACATCTGTCCGGTTGGTGCCCTACATGAATTTTCGACAGTGCCTGCTGCGCGCCCCAGCCTGTTTTTCTGCCACCAGGATAGGTCTACCCTTGCCAAAGTAATGTTACTGAGGGTGACTGGTGCCGCGCTTCACGGTGTGGGGCCCCATTTTGGCACCCATTTATTTAGGATAGGTGTCGCGTTGATCGCGGCTACGTTTGGGGTACTCGGAGGCGGACATGCGTGTACGCGCAATGTATTATATGTATGTCCCCTCACTGTACGAGTACCTAGTTATGTCCTTAACCTTTTCTCCTCTTTTACAGATCCTGTGTGTCTCTACACACCGGTGGCAGTGGGGCTGGTGGGCCGCAGCTATGTACACTGGGCAGCAGTATATGCTGCGGCGACAGAGAGTGTACCCCGACTTGGGCTGTGTGCATCCGGACGTATGCGATGGTATGCTATGCGCGGCACAAGGGGGCGGGAACTGTGGCCATTCCTGATGTCCGTCGGGGATGCTGGACCACCCGATGTTCTTAATAGGCACCTCGGTGGCAACGATCTTATACGGATCACTGCTGTTCCTAAACTGTCGAGGGGCTGTGACCTGGCGTTTTATATCACGTATGGCTTACACACGGTCGCTATGGTCTAACATCGTGCCGAGACACCAATTTAGGGGAGACGTGGATCTCCGTGGTTCAGACTGTTCCGACAGTCAGTGGACAGGGCTGTTGCTCGGTCCCTTGCTGAGCATGGCTGGGAGACAGCCATTGGAACCTGAGGATAGGCTTAAAAAAATTTGCTGGTAGGCAGGAGAAGGGGTCCACCTGTCGGCTGGAGGTATGTACCTCTTTCTGGGTGTGTTGCAAGCAGGCCTGGCAACCGAGCTGACGGTCTGGGGGAGGGCGGTGAATCATCATGGACGCCTCCCCGTGTGGCGGGTAGCACTGGTAAGGTAAAGATTTATGACCCAGAGGTATCCAGCAGGTTCGCAATTGACTGGCCAACACTTAGACAGGTACAGGTGTAATAGCTTTGACCGGTCAACGACGAACCAGGCAAAAGCAGGAGCTTTTCAGCATGCATCACCCCGTGATTTGACGGATACACGTCATAGGGTGGGGTCAGTAGATAGTTTATTGACTCCGGTCAACAATTTGTTTGTATCAACAAACAAATTGATACAAATGGATACATTGTAGCCAATTGCCATTGGCAATTTTGGGAGGAACCTTACCAGTGTTACTGCGACCTGCTTGCGTTAAGAATTACAATTGGATGAATACACCAATTGAAAGTTATAATTCAGACTAGGGCATTATTCAATAAAAGTGGCCCAATGCCTTTATCCATATACCGGTGTCTGAGTCTTTCTTTAGGGGGTGCGCCTGCAATGAAAGCGCGGCACCAAAATGGCCACCGCGCTCTTTGCGCCCCCCCCACCCGGACTCAGACATCCGGGTGAGTTAGGGGGCGTGGCCACCCCTCTATAAAAGGGGTGGCCACGAGGCAGACGAGCTGCCATTTTAAAAAAGAGCGACGGAGAGGAGAAGTTTTTCCCTCCACCCCATCCCTAGTGAACCGTGTGATATTTTGGTCACTTCGGGGCCGGGTGGGAATTTTTGGCCTGAACCCACAATTGGCCCTTGGTTTCTGGCTTTTTTGCCCATCCCACACTGTTGCTAGTGTTTGAGCAAAGGGGTTTCTTTGACTTTGGTCACTTTAGGCGGGTAGCACTGGTAAGGTAAAGATTTATGACCCATAGGTATCCGGCAGGTTCGCAATTGACTGGCCAACACTTAGACAGGTACAGGTGTAATAGCTTTGACCGGTCAACGATGAACCAGGCAAGTGGTGATGGCAGGAGCTTTTCAGCATGCATCACCCCGTGATTTGACGGATACACGTCATAGGGTGGGGTCAGTAGATAGTTTATTGACTCTGGTCAACAATTTGTTTGTATCAACAAACAAATTGATACAAATGGATACATTGTAGCCAATTGCCATTGGCAATTTTGGGAGGAACCTTACCAGTGTTACTGCGACCTGCTTGCCTTAAGAATTACAATTGGATGAATACACCAATTGAAAGTTATAATTCGGACTAGGGCATTATTCAATAAAAGTGGCCCAATGCCTTTATCCATATACCGGTGTCTGAGTCTTTCTTTGGGGGGTGCGCCTGCAAAGCCTGACATAACATCTGCCTTGAACCTTTGGGATGCTTGCTCATTGATAATTTTCCTGTATAGTACTATCCACAATAAACTGATGCATGCCTGAAGAAGTAATCTTGGACCACGAAAGCTTGCATAATGTTTATTTTTTTCAGTGATCCAATAAAGATATCACCTTCCTTCTACATTTGAAAGGAACCTGTATTTCTTTGGCAGCAGCAAACCTTTCCAAATCTGCTAACTTCTCTTTCAGATCAAGGAGAAGAAGATGCCCTACTAAAAGATTTCTTGGTGTAAGAGCAAAGCCATTACTCGACTTCACTAGGGCCTGTACTGCTATTTTTCAAAATGGGGTAACCACATTAGGCAGCGGCTTGCCAAGTGCAGCAAATTTACTGCTTCCCCCATGCAACTTGCCTCCAAAGAACTGTGCTGCCTAGTTTTCTGGAACCAGTTATTTTTCTAATGGCTGGGCTCTTGGGGGACTTTTCACAGTTGAGCATGTTTGATGATCTGTCTGAGGAAATTGCCTGTGTTGTACGAGGGAAACTGCTTGTACAGCAGTACAGGCAACGTTTCCAGCCAAATCACAAACAGTGCCTGGGTTGGAGATGCCCTCAGTGTTCAGTAAATAACTATACAGAGAGCAAAATGGTCACCAGAGCTTGTAGGGCAATTGTGTGTGTCTGTAGGATATAGAAGCAAGTGGACAAAAGTGGCTGGAGGAGATAGAACGAGGAGATGATGAGTTGGAGATGCTGAAGAAATGTGCTAGGAAAAAACCGAAAGTGTTGTGTCCAAGCACTTATTATTGTGTGCTCGGCTATGCTGAAAGTCTAAGGTGAAGCTGTGCGCCATTTTCCAAGGGCATGTAATTCAAACGTAGCCTGATTCGCTGTATTGAATGTAACTGCTTCTCCAGAACCCCGCTGAAATGTATCCTCTTCTTGTAACAGCCAGATCCACTGTATTTAAGCAGGCCACTGTGTACATGTTCCCCAGTCCGGATCTTGAGCTGAATAAAGATCATTGTTGTTAACCCAATCCTGCTAGTTAGATTACTTCTTTGTCCGGACTCAACAGAAAGGCAGATGTAGTTGGGATAAAGGAGATGAGATGAGGGAGATGGAAAGAGTGGACATGAGAGAATGACAGCAGGAAAAAGCAGATGTGAAGGAGGTGGAGGAGAAGCAGCAGGTGGAAGATGGAAGAGAGATCTAAGCTGGGGATGGTCTTAGGCCACCACCTCTAGATTTCACTGTTCTTCAACAGAAAAGGTTGCTTTCAGTGGCTTGCCTTATATCAGAATGAATGTTCTGAAACCAGAATGCATTCTCCTTAGTAATCCTTTATAGAAATTGTGCATGTTGGCTGACAAGTAGAATGAGACAATGTCCCTGCCCTGATGCAGACAATATACTTCACTTTGGAATCATTTTGGACTGCCTCCCAGTTTCCAGGCTTTTCTGCACATTATAGATTAAACAGGGAGACAACAGAAGAGGGTATAAATAGTGAATATCACATTTGCAATAGTTTCTATTTTTCTCCTGACTTGTATCTAGAGCTCTCCAGATGTGGTAGAAGATAATGAAGCCCTATTAAAAATTAGTAAAGGTAAAGGTCGCCCTTGCTTGAAAGCCAGTTGTATCTGACTCTAGGATTCAGTGCTCATCTCTGTTTATAGCCAAAGAGCCAGTGCTGTCTGCATCTGCAGACATTTCCATGGACATGTGGCAGGCAGGCCTAGATTGCATGGAACACTGTTCACCTTCCCACCGAAGTGGTACCTTTTCATCCACTTGCAATTTCTTTCTTTTGAACTGCTAAATTGGCAGGTGCTGGAACAGAGATGGAAGCTTACCATTAAATATTAGGAAACAATTTAAAACAACCTGCAGTGGCTCAAGTGGCTAAGACACTGACTGGGAGGCGGAAGGTCAGCAGTTCGATTCCCGAGTATTGCAGGACGGAATGAATACTGGTAACTGAAGAACACACATGAAAAACTGTAACTGTGCCCATGTCTTGTGAGATTTCTGATAATCCTCTGGTTACCTCTTGTGGGGCGGAGTGCTGGACTAGGCAGAACTTTGAGCTGATCCAGGCGAACAGCTCTTTTCTTGAAGACCAGATACATGGATATTTGCATTAGATAATTTTCGTACAAGAAGAAAAGTCAGAGACAAAACTAAGCAGGGCAAAAACACACACACCAAAACATACTAACTGAAAACAACCCCCAAGTGTGCTAATCAATATATCATTGCTATGCAAGGATAGTTAAAGTGAGTTGCCATTCCTCTCTTCTACAGCCTACTTGGGGTTTGCCAGGCCAGTAATATCTCCTTCCCTAAATGCCAAAACCTAAGACCAGGGGGCAGGTCCTTAATGGCAGAAAGGTGGGTCCTTGTGATCTCATAGAGCAGGGATTTTCAAACCTTTTGGGTCTCAGGCCAGTCATGTGGTTCAGGGGGCCAGTTACTTTGGCCTGTGGCTGGATCTGGCCCCTGACGCTAATTCATCCATTCTGCAAAGCCCTTGTTGCTCCTGGAAGCAGAAGTAAAACGTGCCCGTACTTCCACTTCCGGGAGTGACGAGAGCTTTTTGGGCTGGATGAATTGATGTCTGGGGCCGGATCTGGCCCACGGACCATAGTTTGGCCACACCTGTCATAGAGACAGGGCACGTAAATTTTTCTGGTGCTTTGGAGATGAGAAGAAGTACAATATTACATATAAATACCTTTTGCTTACTCATTGAGTCCACCCTGGGAATGGGTGGAGATGGATGCTTGGGCTTCCATATGTGGTTTTTAACAAGATTGTTAACAATCAATAATTTATAATTAAAATTTTGCATAGAGACCACTACCACCACCACTGCCTCTGATTTGTCTTTGAAAGTTCTGGAATATCATGAATGGAATGAATCTTTGTTGCATTCTTGAAATGAAAGGTCAACTACGCTGCACCAAACCTAATTTCTGCACACATACGGGACCATTACTCTTCCATGAAGTAAACAAAAATTATATGCCAAGGCTAAAGGCATGTAACCAGAACTGAGCTGTGTGGCTTATCATGATTATGTCTGCTCCCTTTTATTTACCACACTTATTGTGGGTGCCTCCTATTCCACCTTGCTAGTAAGGCACAGTAGACAAGATTCTACCAAAGTTCAGCATTCTGAAATCCAATTAGTTTCCATGTCAGACATTTAAGATAGCTTGTCTCTTTCATCAAAATCAATGGTACTTGAAAGGATTTATTTATGCTGAATGTTCAGGATAAATCAAAAAGTGTTCCAAGTGCTCCTTGTATGGTGATTACATAGATACTTGTATAGGTGTTTATACAGTGTTCTGTGCCTACCACATGTCCACAGAAACGTCTGCAGGGGCAATCTTCACATTTACCTTTATCTTTAGTAAAGGTAAATGTTTTCCTTGCTCGAAAGCCAGTTGTATCCAACTCTAGGGTTCAGTGCTCATCTCTGTTTCAAAGCCGAAGAGCAAGCGCTGTCTGCGTCTGCAGACATTTCTGTGGTCATGTGGCAGGCATGACTAGACACCGGAGCACACGGAACGCTGTTACCTTCCCACTGAAGTGGTCCCTATTTATCTACTTGCAATTTTTTGCTTTCAAACTGCTAGGTTGGCAGGAGCTGGGACAAAGATGGGAGCTCATTCCATCCTGCAGTACTCTTGAATCAAACTGCTGACCTTCCGCCTCCCAGTCAGCATCTTAGCCACTTGAGCCACTGCAGTCCTTTACCTTTACCTTATGTATTCAATTTGCAGGTCAACATTAAAAAAATCAATTAAACACTGGAACAGAGATGGGGTTTGTTTTAATATATTGGGCAATTTCTGGTGAAAATGAAACTTTTTAAGACAGAGATTGCCCAATATATTAAAACAAACCCCATCTCTGTTCCAGTGTATTTTTCTTGATATTATCAGCTTGAGATTTCACAGTAATTTTAACTTGTATTTTGATTTTGTTAGTAGCATTGATTTTTAGGTTTGATATAATGTGAGAAAATAAAATGAAAACCGTCAAACAAATCAAAGAAAATAACAAGCTCCTCATATGCCTAGAGGTACTACTACTATCATTCCTAGCAGGCCATTTTATAAAATTAAAATGGGATAGAAAGATTTTGATAGTCTCAAGGAACATTAAGATCATTTGAGCATCTAATTCCTGTAATAGAATTTGGAGAAGAACATGAAAAAATGAGGAAGAAAAAGGAGAAATAGAGGGGAAGTTTTTAATTTGTATGCAGGAAATGAGACTTGGGGAAAAATATTTTAATAACATGGGAAGCTGCCTCATAAGGGCCATTCAACTATTATGTGATCCATTTTTTGGGGGGGGAAATTGACCCCCTCCCCCATATGTAACCCAACCATAATTTTAGGTTCGACCCCCTCCCCTCTTTAAAACTACGTAATCCAGAGCTTTTGTATCGAAACTCTAATTTTTAGAGCTTTTCACTATTGGTGCCTAATGCACAACAGCTCAAAATGGATTACGTAATTTTTGACCTGACACCCCCCCCCCCACACACACACACATAATTTTTCCATAATTCAGATGGCAGACCCCCTCTCCCCTTCAAGGATCACATAATTGTTCAATGGCCCCATATCAGGACTGACTAGTCATCCATCCAGGGCAACATTTTTGACTGACAGCACTTCTGAAGTCCTTAAACAAAGTTATACCCTTCACTTCCTGTCTAAACCTTTTTCATATGGGAGGCACCAAGGACCAAACCTTGGATCTTTTCATTGTGCAGCGTGTTCTCTGCTACTGAGCTATAGTCCTCTCCTTATGCTTTCTTTTTTTACACACAGCAGAGATTTCTCTTTGGTTAAAATAAAAATAATTTTAATATAGAGGTTAAATATAGCAATCAGAGCATGCTTGAGTTTAAGAATTCAAGGTGCTGGTAATTACTTTTAAAGCCCTATTTGGTAATGGGCCAGGATACTTAAGAGACTGCATCACCCTGAGAACATCTGTCTGTTCCACCAGAGCAGACCGGAGAAGCTCTCTCATTGTTCCATCTGCTAGAGAGGTGCCTCTCTCTTGCACCAGAAAGAGGGCCTTCTCAGTGTCTGCTCTGGCCCTATGGAACCTCCTGCCAATTGAGTTGCATCTCCAGACAGAGTTGCTGCCCTTCAAGGAAAGGTTTAAAAACCTGGCTGGCAGGGCAGGTGTGGGGCACCAGCGACATGGTAACCCCAGCCTGCTGGCTAATTTAGTAGAACACACCGTGGTCTCCCCGTGCCCCAATGGGCCCGGAACGGCCCGGCAGAGGCCATTTCGGTGAGAAAGGCTCCTGGCCCGTGGGCTCTGCGGGCACCGAAATTAAGGGGGGTGAATAAATGATAGGGCTTGATTCACCCAATTCCTTGACCTGACCAGCGGCTCTGCTGAGAGAGCAAATCTCTAACCTCTGTTACGTATTAGGCAATTACTCACTCTGAGTTAAGCTTAATCTCTGGTGCAAATAGAAGCCATATTTACCCTAGCCTAAGCCTCAGACAATGGTCAGTGTTTGTCTTAGTTAATTAACTTCCCCAAGAGAGGTTCTCAATTAACCCGGGTAAATGGGTGATGTAATTTTCTGTCATATGACCATTCTACCATGCGCAGCCTTGGACATAATATATACTGATGATTTTCCCTCAATAAATCACTGGTCTTCGCTCCATCTTGCCTCGTGTCGTTCCTTTGACCAGTCTCCTCCGGGACCTCAAGGGCCGCTTTACGGCCCCAATCCTACATCTGGTGACCCCGAGACGTGATCTACTCGAGAGTAAGCGACCCCCGAGCGGTCTACTCGTGAGTAAGCGATCAGCACAGCCAGGTTCTGCGCCAGAACCTTGTCCCATCATCCCGGAGGACAGCGCGGCAGCCCGGTCGGTAAGCCAGCCAATCGGGAAGACGGCCCAAGCGGCGAGGCATTACAGAAGAGGCTTCGTACAGCTTGCTCCCGACTTTCGCGGTGGCTTGCGCCAAAGGGAAAAACGCGTTCCGCTCAGGGCAGCTGTGAGCCCCTGACAGCGCAGTGGCCACCGAGGGCCCGTGGCCGCAGTCCACGCTCCGAGCTCTACCCAGAAGCGTCGTCGCCAGAACCTATTGCCTGCCAAAGACGCGTCGACTCGTCCCGAGGAGGAATCTTCCGAGGACCCAATCGCAGGTAATATGGGGACCTGTCCTCAGCGTCAGCGTCCATCCGCTAGCCAAAGAACTCGTGAGGGAGAGTTCAGAATCCTGGCCAGGGTATTTAAGTTGCGTTTTCACAGCAGGGAGCTAGCGAGACTTTTGGTGTACCTAGGGGAACACTGCCTGCTTTACCCAGAAGTAGGTACGTTAACCCTTGAGCTCTGGGATCAGATAGGAGACTGCATTCAGCAACCCCCGAAAGCTCCAGAGGGCATAATTCGCACATGGAGCAAATGTAGGAAGCTCTCAGCAGAGGTAGACCCAGTCCGGATAGAGACCCAGAAAACCCCAGCGCAGTCAGAACCATCAGCCCCAAGAAGTCTCTATCCGCCATTTCAGCTTAAGCAGGGCAGTGTAGGGAGCATCCCCTCAGTGACAGCTGCAGACGTCACTGAAGGAATTCATGGCATGAGAGGCCTTGGCGCTTCTCTGACAGTTAAAAGTTCCCTGCAAAGAAAGAACTCCATTCAGCGCAGGGGTGAGGAAGATCCATTCACGGGGAAATTGCCAGTGGCACAATTAGCTAGCGCCCAACTGCTGTGCTCAGCCTATCTGAAGGCAGACACACGTTCAGGCAGGGCTGCTCAGCGCCCACTGCTCACGGAAATCTGCACGGCCCCTGGCCACGCAGGGCTCCAGAGCAGACCCATTGCCACACTCAGGCGCAGAGCAGTGCCAAAACCCCAAGGCGCCTGCTTCCAGTGTGGTAAAATGAGACACCTTAGAAGAGAAAGCCAATCTAGACCAGGCAGATCTTCAAAAGATTGTCTTAATGCCAAATGGCCACCTTGGCATGCATTTGTCCCAGGCTAGAAAGGAGGCAGCCATCGCCCTGGCTATGCCAGAAGAACCATCCCAGCAACAGTACCCCGAGTTCCCCCAGGGCACAGGCAGAAGCTGCTGGTCTCACCTTGGGAGTAGCCCAGAGAAACTTGCCCCTAAGTAGAAGCACCCAGATGGCTGTAAATAGCCAGCTGTGTATTAGCCATCTCCTCATGTGTAGTATAGAACGCTGCAGATCAGGGGAGGAATGTGCGAATGCGTAAATAAATGTGTGTATGCGTGGTGCACCACTGAATGTATGACTGCAAGAACTGTGTATGATTGCAAAAGCCTTGTCTCTATGACCACAGTATGACTGGAAAAGTGTTCCTTGTGTGTAACTGCGTGGTAATGTCACTGTGAAATATGTGTTAAACAGTTTGCACTCTGCTCATGGGCAGGAACCATTTAAAGTTTGAGAAAGCATGATGAACAAAACCCCTTGCCTTGCCTGCTTAGCAGCTTAAGCAGGAGAGGAGGAGAGGGGGGAGGGGAATCCTAACCTGCAATAGGGCGGGGTGATTCCCCCTTCCTCCCTTGAGACTTTTTTCTTTGTCAAAGGATTAAGCCACTCTTGGAAACCGGTTCTGCAACCCTTACAGATTTTTCTTTTCAGAAGCGTGATCTGAAAACAAAAATCACTTCTATGAGTTTTCCTCACTGTATCATAAGCTATGGGGCCCCTCCCTACGTCTGTGTTCCTCAAAACCCCATCTCTGTGTTTTAAGGTTTTTTGAATGTCTCTTAGCGTCTTGGAGTCACGTATCTCACTAGGAGTGAGAGAATTGTATTGTCTTCATGTGTTATTGTGTTATCATCTTGTAACCTCGGTTCTCAACCTTTTAAAGTCAGGGGCCAAGCTCCGGGGCCTCAGGCAGCTCTGGGGGTCCGGACAGTCATCCTGCCCTTCCTGCGCCACACAGCCCTTCTTGGCTTGGTGGGGGTAGTGGCAGAGCAACGTGGGCCACTTCCGGCCCACTCGCCCACATCTGGCCGCAGGTTGAGAATCGTTCTAACTCTCCTTCATTCTCTTAGGAAAGATACTGTTCTGGTATTTTGACTTTAATCTGTGCAAAGTAGCTCACTCATTGTACCCCTTTCACAGGAAAAAGCACGCAAACATTTTTGCGCTCTGTATATTCAGAAAATGCTTATCTTTTTTACAGGAACAAAATTCCTCTCCAGGCTTTACTTCTACAGCCTTCAATTGCTTCCTTTCACAGGCTCCAGAGTTAATTATTTCTTAACAGGAGGACCCAGTTGTCTTAGTTACCTGACCTAATCTGATTTCGTTATGATAAGAGTTGTTGCATTCCCATTGTGCTAACTTCTGACTTGTCTTTCCTCCTTCCCTCCTTTTGCCAGTGGAACTCCCTGCTGGAAATGTTTAACTTGTGTGTCTTTTCATTTTTTGTGTATTATTTCCTTACAGCTGGCACATCATAGTTGGCTTGTCTTTAATAAGTCTTAGTAGGTCATTTTAAGTATGGCACCTGGCCCACAGCACCCTCTCTAGTGTGCAGACACATTTTGCAAACTCCAGAGCACAGAGGAAGGATTAGTCCCTGAGCTCCCGAGCATGTGCAGAGTGCCACTCATTAGCCAGGACTGCCTAGGACCATTTTAAGAGTGCAGTCAGGTCACACCCTTCAATCAGATACAGGCATTTTTAGGCCAACCCTTCCCTTTTTGCTGCTAGTCTAAGCGCAGGCAAAAGGCTAAGCCACCATCTGGCACTCTTCTAAACGTGTGCACGCACGCCATGGGCGGATGTGCGCAGGGGGGCCTTCTTGAGAAATTTACCCAAGGGAAGCCTGGCGCTTCATGCGCCAAGGTTTGCCATAAGACCCCAGACTCATCTCGCTTCAAACGCAGACAGTCACCTTGTGTGAATTTATGTCACTGGTTCCTCTTCAGGGGGCTAGGACAGTTTTCACTTATGGGGGTCGCACATATTAGGTTCTTACCTGGCAAGAGGACCAAGCTTGGCGCACGCTCCTGACTCTTCCGCAAGCGGGCAGAGTTGGCAGCCGTGAGCCTCACTTTGTGCACCTTTGCCAAAGAATGCTTAAACAGAATTGCTGACAGCCAGTTTCCTAGGAATTTGCTTCACAGTCTACCGGGAGCACAC
The DNA here is from genome assembly GCA_035047305.1 of Bradypodion pumilum. Taxonomy (NCBI): domain Eukaryota; kingdom Metazoa; phylum Chordata; class Lepidosauria; order Squamata; family Chamaeleonidae; genus Bradypodion; species Bradypodion pumilum. The sequence continues at coordinate 101,313,906 of JAWDJD010000001.1, forward strand.
ATCACTCCCGTGATAGACAAAAAATTGCTAAGTTTGTTTCTCACTACTCCAATTCAGAGTCATGCATTCTTTCACCAAAATGCCAAAGCGCTCGCAAGGCAGTTCAACCTGCCACTTTCCCAAGCCCAAGGCATAGTCCGTTCCTGTCTGCATCATGCAGGGACACCGGGGGGCCCCTCGTGGGGGGTCAACCCACGAGGGACAGAGGCCATCCAGGTGTGACAAAGGGACATTACACATCCCCACATTTTGGCAAATGGCAGTACATGCACGTTTGCATTAATACAAACAAACAGAAAGGGGGGGAAACCACGTCCCATAGTTGCACAGCAATTGCTACCCTATAAGTGCAAAAACCAACTAACTCTTTCAGAATTTTTATCTCCCAAACAAGTCTCTTCCCCATGCAGGTCCCAGAGGCCAGAATCAGACCCGGACGATTGCAAAGAGCGGCACCAGTCACTGTCCTGGATGTCATCAGCTGTCCGTCTTCCTTTATGACTTACATCTCCAAAGACATTTCTATGAACATTTTGCACACTCAGTGCCACTTCTAAGGACTCTTCCAAACTCAAGTTGCACATGAAGCCCCACCAAGAAGGGAAGCCTCAAGAAGCAGCTGAATGTTTTTCATTGCTATTATTACCTGTAGTTGCTCTTTATTTATTCATGCCTTGTACAATGCTCCAGTTGGGATTTGCAAGGGACACTTGAATTTCTGTATGTTGTTAATAACGGCCAGCTTCCACCAAAGGAAGCCAGACCGGCCCATGTTTGCACCGGCCCATTGCTTGGAAAGATTGAGCACCCGGTAGCCGGTAATCCCCAGTTTATCTTCACACCTCCCCATAGGTGTTAGAAAAGACATTTGCACAATGCCAGAAGCTGCAGAGATAACTTAGAATCAACCCAGGTCACAGTATCAATGACACATCTCATTATCTTGCCTTGCTACAGAAAGCAGTCTGAATTCAAGGGGGAAGGAGGTTGCGGAGCATTATGGCGGACTGACCGGTATCGTTTTCCGTTTGTTCTGAAGGGAGAGCCGCTTAAAAGCGGGAAAGGAGGTATTTTGGAGTTGCGTTTTGGGCTCAAAAGTATATTAAACGGAGTGTGAGATCAATATCTTCGGCCAGGTTAATTTGGAAGGTAAAATATAGAGAGGTTGCCGAGAAATCAGAGATCTTTTGGCCGTGGACAAGTTGTTATACTTTCTCCGCAAGAGTTTGGGGCATGTTTCCTCTCAGGCTCGAAAGGTTTCGAGAATGAAAAGACTGACTGACTGAGTTTACTGGTCTCTGCAATTTTTGGGATACAAAACTATTTGAAAAAAGAAAGGAAGAAAGGAGAATTAAGAACTTTCTCTTTAAGTATTAGTTTTGGAATACTGAAACTTTGGAGATTAAAAGTCGGACAGTGGGATCTAACAAGAGGACTTTAACAAACACTCAACTTCGCAGATTCTCATGCTCAAGGACAGCCTGAGGTAACTCGGGGCTGTCTCTGCAGGGGAGCGGGGTGTGAGTGCGGAACTAAGAAGACTTGCTAATCACTCAGTCTTTGTTATTTAATTGCGGAACTAAGAAACTGATGTTGAAAAGATTCCATGCCCAGGCTGTTTGATCAGGCTGTCTGAAATGTGCCAGTAATCTACGAAACACCTCGAGACCGAAAGGTTGGAAGACCTCCATCTTTGGGGAATATAAACAATTAAACATACAGCGAAACCTGGGGTCTAAAGAGGAATGAAAGGAATGTAAGAAACTGAGAGGAATGGAAAGTACAGTAGATAAAAGCGGGGCACAGACACCGAGTGGGAGCAAGGCGAGGGATCCCGGAGCTCCAAAAGAGACTGAGGCTAACAGAATTAACAGAATTAAAATATTACAGTAAAAGACTCTCTTTTTGCTGGATTACAAGGACGGGACTGTGGCTATAAGGAGGCAGTAAAGAAACAGTGAATATTGGTTTTTCGGACTATTGGATTACCAGCGGTTTATGGACACTAAATAGCTAATAAAAAGGTCTTTCATTGTGTGTCCAGTTAAAATTCGGACTGTTACAGGATTGTGCACTTTGCAAGCAGAAGTAGAAAGCAGAAGGATAGAGGACTACAGAGGGATACAGCATTGCTAAAAGGAGCATAGGGTTGTAAGGCTCCAAGGACTCAGAGACTCACCAGCTGGGAATTTAATTTGCATATTTCCTCTTATCTTGGTTTTGGAACACCTGGTTTTTTTTTCTTTTTTTCTTTTCTTTCTTTTGAAAGAGGGGATTCAAGAAAGGGAAAATTGAACGGCTCTCTTAAAGCAGTATTTGATTGTTCTCCATTTAAATTTTGAATTTATTATTCCCTATTGGTTTATAATCAGATATATTCTACATTTTTTTAAATATTTATTATATTATAAGTATATTAATACACTATTGAACTGTTAGTTTAGGATCCTGTGGTTAAAAGGCAGCAGTTTAATGAGCAAAAAATTTGATAATTTTGATCAGGATTTAAAGTGGGTGAGAGCAGATAGATTAGAGAGAAGAGAACAGGAGGGTAGGAGAAAAAAATCGTTGTAGGAAGAACTTAACGAGATCCAAGAACTAGAAGAGCTGAGGAAGAAAGTAGCTGAAAGGAGGTTAAAGATTAAACAGCAAGAAGTCTTAGAACAGGAAGAGAAAGAAAAACAAATAGGAGTGGGGGGTCAAGAGATTCTGATAGGAGAGGAGTCAAGAAGACAGATGGCTACAAAAAAAAGGGTTTGACAAGGGGAGGGTTAAAGAGGTAGAAGAGGAGCAGGTTGGTGATAGAGGCCCAAGTCCAGATTTAAATGATTTAAGAGGAGACCTGGAGCTTAGGTTTGATAAATTAGAGGAAGAACTTCAAGCTAAACTACAAACATTAGAAGATCAGCGAGCAAAAGACAATCAGAAATTTCAAAAAGAAATAAAAGAAAGTATCACACAAGCATTCAAGAACACCAAGAAAGAGTGTACCAATTTATTGAAGGAAATAGATGAACTAAAGGAGGGGGTGAATGCTATTGGGAAAGAAGTTTGGGAAATGAAACATGAGTTAAGAGAGGTCAAGGAGCAGGTACAGTTAAAAGAGGAGAAACAGAAAAAATATGATAAAAGGCTGGAAAGAATGGAAGATCAGGGGAGAAGGTGCAACATGGTTATTAGGAATATACCAGAACGGAACCCGGATAACTTGAGACAAAGATTGGTAGAATGGATTAACGCAATGGGAATGGGGGAGGAAATGGAATTGGACAAAAATTGGAATTGGACTAGGACAAAAAAGGAACCAAGAAAGACCTAGAATTGTTTTTTAAGATTTGGCAATCTAGGGCAAAAGTTAAGGATAATGAAATATGTTAACTCCTTGGGGGATGATGCTTTAAAAATGGAGGGGGCACAGCTAGCAATATATAAAGATATTTCGTTAGAAGGACGCATTTGGAGACTACAAATTAAGCCAATCACAAAAAAATTGCGTGAGAAAAACATACAATATAAATGGAGACCACATAAACAATTAATTTTTACAGTGAAGGGGAAGAATTATTGGATTAGGAAAGAATCTGATGGCTTAGAAATTTTGATGGAAGCTAAGATTATAGAAAAAGGGTCTACAGAATGGAAGCAATTTAAAGATGCCTTAATAAATGTGGGAGTAGCGCCCATGTTAGAACGGGAAGAGGAGGAAGTTGAAGGAGCAGAAGGAGGGAAAGACTAGGTCATTAAAGGATAAAAACAGAGAATCTACTGCGTGGAATAAATTATGACAAATTAAGATAATCATTTGTAATAAGAAATAAACAATGAACAAGAAACGGATGTTAAGTATTAAGGTCCACTCGCCACCCGCAACCCCCCCTCCCCTCTTTGGTTTTCAAAGGTTACTTTTAGTAGAAAGTGGGGAGGGTAGAGCTTTTTTTCTTTTGTTTTTTCCTCTTTCTTATTTGTGTGATTATTGGTTTGTTTAAGTTTTGTTATTTTTGTATATTTTTTCTCTTTAAGATAATTGTATATTATTTAATTTAAGATGCGCTGGAGGAGGGAGAGTATAACTTGTTGTGGGTTGAGGTATTGGTTCACATATTATGGGGAATTCTGCAGTAACAGTAGAGAAAGCACTAAATATGTATACTTAAAAAGTTAAAAATTATCTCATGGAATGTCAGGGGCCTAGGGAACCAAATTAAGAGGAAACGTGTGGAAGGAGTTCTGAGAAGGGAAAAAGCGGATATCATTTTTCTCCAGGAGACACATCAGAAAAATGAAAATAAGAATAATATTTATGTAAAAGGAATGGAAATATATGAGAAAAGCCTAGGTTCAAGTAATTCAAGAGGGGTTGCTGTATTAATATCGAATAAACTAGATTTTTCATTGAGCAAGAACATTAAAGATAAGGAGGGAAGGTTTCAGCTAATAAAAGGTAAAATAGAGGAGGAAGATTATACATTTGTCAACGTATACTCACCAAACAAGAATCAAGGGATCTTTCTAGATAAAATTCTACCCATTATAAAAAAAGAAAGATCAGTAAATTTAATTATAGGGGGTGATTTTAACTTAATCAGGTCAGGATTAGATACAACAAATAATCTTAGAAAGACTCAAGATAAACTGATTGACAAATGGATAGGGAAACTAGGATTACGGGATGCGATGAGAATGTTGACAGGTAAAAAAAATATATTTACCTTTTGCTCCTTAAAACATAGATCTTACTCTCGTTTGGATTATTTCTTTGTGTCAGAAAATATGCTTAAGAATTTAGAAAACTTTAATTATGGCAATTTTAATATCTCAGATCATACATTTATTTCGATAGAGATGCGGCTGAACAGCAGCACCTATCGAAATAAGGTATGGAGGATGGATACTAAACTATTAAAAAATGAAGAGATAAAAAAGATTAATAAATAAATGGATAAAGAACTGGGAAGATAATGACACGGGTGAGGTGAAATTACATATTCTTTGGGACGCAATGAAAGCGGTTATTAGAGGTGATTATATACAAGAGAAGGCAATATTTGAAAAAAAAATGAAAAGTCAAGCAATCAAAAGAGATAAAGATATAAAAGAACTAGAAAGGAAGCACGCAGCTACAGGAAGTAACTCAATTTGGAATAAATTACAGGCATTAAAAAAGGAAACAATTGCAGTAGAAGTTGAAAAGGTTAGGGTAGATTTGGCATATTTAAAAAGAAATGATTTTGAATTCAATAATAAAGATATGAAAAATTTAGCAAAAAAGGTAAGACAAAAAAAAAGTAAGGGATATATAGAGGCTCTAATTAATAAAGAAGGTATAAGGCAGTATAAACTGGAAAATAAATTATCAGTAGCAGAAGAATTCTATACAAAATTATATACAGAACACAGAATTAATGATAATGTACTTCAAGCATATTTGGATAGGAACTTGACATACCAATTAAAGGAAGAACATGTAAATATAATGGAACAAGATATTAAAGACAAGGAGATTGAAGAGGTAATTAACAACTTAAAAAAGGATAAAACACCAGGAGAGGATGGTATCCCTTTGGAATTTTATAAGGAATGCCGAGAGGTATTAATTCCCAAGTTAAAAAAAATATATAATTATATATTGGAAGGGGGGGAGATCCCCAAGTCCTGGAGTAATTCGATAATGGCTCTAATTCCTAAACCTGGAAAGGATAAAGAGAATATAGAAACATATAGACCAATATCATTATTAAATCAGGATGCAAAATTTTTTACTTCAATAATTAATAATCGGCTTAATAAATTCATAGACACTTATATTGGAGAAGACCAAGTAGGATTTGTTAAAGGAAGACAAATGGATAAATTAATAAATCGGTTAATTAATATTATTGATAAATTAAAAAATAATAAACAAAAAGTATGTATAGTGGCATTAGACATATATAAAGCATTTGATTCAATTCAATGGAAAACAATAAAAGGAATATGTGAGAAATTACAATTCGGCCCTAAATTTAATCATGTGATAGGACAATTGTACAAAGAAAGTAAATCTAAAATTAAAATGAATAATTGTCTGGGGAAAGAAATTGATATAAACGCGGGGACAAGACAAGGATGTCCATTGTCCCCATGTCTATTTATACTGGCAATGGAATTACTAGCAAATGATATAAGGCAAAATGAGAAATTAGTAGGAATAGAAAATAAAAAAATAAGTCTATTTGTGGATGATACTCTATTAGTTGTAAAAGATCCTTTAAATAATGTAAACAAAATACAAGAACATTTAAGAGCCTTTGAAGAAGTAACAGGATTAAAAATTAATTGGACGAAAACTGAGGCTATTACATGCAATTTAACCCAGGTGGAAAAGGAAAAAATTGGAGATAGATTTAATATTACAATAAAAGATGAATTGAAATATTTGGGAATATTCGTGACGAAGGAACCAAAAGACCTATATAATATTAACTTCAATAAATTAAGAAATAAATTGAAACCATTACTAGAACAGATAAAACGAGCAAAGACTTCGTGGTTTGGAAGGATTAATATTTGCAAAATGAAAGTTATACCCAAATTGAATTTTCTGTTTGAAAACTTACCGATTAAAATCAAAGAGTCAGAACTAAATAAATGGCAAAAATTGATAAACGGAATTTGCAATAATAATAAAAGAGCAAGAATTAGTAAAGGATTATGGTACATGAAGAATAAACAGGGAGGGTTAAACATTCCAAACATTAAAGCGTATTTTCAAGCCTTTCATATAAAGAAATTAATTAAATTATTAATTCAGCAAAATGAGGTAATAGGTGAAGGGGATCAAGAAGAATTTAAAAAATTAAAAGGTGAAATATTTCTTGCTCAAGTAAATAATAAAACAGAGATTAACTGCTTTTCTATAAAGAATATTTATAACGTATGGAAAGGGGTTAAGAGGAAATTGGCACCAGATATTTCCCCAATTTTAGAAATTTTAGATTTCCAGAGTTGCCCATTATTATCCTCGCAAAAAATAAGACCTATTCTATTGCAAGAAAAAGTGTTGTTAATAAGAGAGTGGATTAAAAATTGTAATACATATCAGAAAAGGAAGGAGGTATATAATAAATTAAAATTAAATTGGCTACAAGAATTGAGGATGGAGAAATGGGACAAATCGATAAGGGGGATTACAGGAGTACCTAGGGCAAAGACGCCCTTTGAAGAATTGGTCTTGGAAATAAGGAAAGGGAAGACAAGATTACAGGGGTTAGTAGGTAAACTGTACCAAATGCTTATCCCAGGGGAAGGATCACACTATACACTTAAACGAATTTGGGAGGAAGATTTAAATATTAAAATTGAAGAAGAAGAGTGGAGGAAAAAGTGGGGAAACAGAATAACAAAAACTATGTCAATCAAGCAAAAGGAGCATGTTTGTAAGGTACTTTGGAGGTGGTACCTTACCCCAATCAGACTCAAGCAAATGGATATTAATAAATCTGATTTGTGTTGGAGATGCAATGAACAAAAGGGGACATATTTGCATCTGTGGTGGTTTTGTAAGAAAACAAATAAATTTTGGAAAGTGGTAGAGAAGGAGATAAACGAGATTCTTGGCATAACAATGATTTTAGAACCCAAACTAGCTATATTAGGAGAAATAGGAAAAATGAGATTAAGTGAGGGTAATAAAGAATTAATTTTGACATTGTTGCTGGTTGCTAGACAGCTGATAGCCCAAGAATGGAAGGGTAACGAAAATCTAAATAAGAATAGGTGGTATAAAGAGGTTTGGCAACTAGCACTAAATGAAAAATTAACTAGCCAAATTAGGTTAAAACAGGGTTTTAAAATCAAAATACAATTTTGGGAAATATGGAAACCTTTCATACAGCACGCATTAACAAGTGAAGAAGGAAGTAAGCCTGGCCCTGACATGATTCAATTTTGGAAGATTTAAGTATACTGTGCCAATTGAAATTGCTGCAGAATAGGGTTTTGCACGGATTAAAAGTTGAAAGAATGAAAGAGTGAACAAGATTTTGATATATTGTTGTTATTCCTTTCTCTTTTCTTGGTGTTTTTTCTTTATTTATTGTTAGTTTTTAAGTATTTATATTTTTATGTTTGTTTGTATTTTATGATTATTAATAAAAATTAAAAAAAAAGAAAAAAAAGCAGTCTGAATTCAGACCCACAGCTCTGAAACACCAGGCTGTAGTCAGTATATTCAGCGTGTCAGGCTTAGCCATAGGCAACGCTAGGAGAATTGGTCAATTGGCTTGCGGATTAGCAAAAGCCATCAACCACACCTCCTCAGCAATAGCGCTGCTCAATCAGGAGCAGGCAGAGCTTCACCATGCCATACTGGATAATCAAGCAGCCATCGGTTACATCATTTGGGTCGCGAGTCTGTCCACAGCATGTGTTGCTTTAATCTCACAGGCAATACCCACAAGATACAGAGCCAGCTCACGGACCTCCACACCCTAGTTAAGAACATCAAGGAGGATTCTTCATGGGGGTGGTAGGACTCCTTGTGGTCGTGGTTCCCATGGGGACGGCTTCAGACGAAGTGATTGTGGGGGTGGTAATACTGGGCACAACAGTGTGTTGTTTCGTGCAATGTATTCCCTCACTGCTATCGAGATGTCCCCCATGGAGGGAGCCCCGAAGCGTCATTCCCGCTCATCAGCTGGTACCCCTCTTGCGCAGAGTCATCGGTCAGGTCCTTAAATAAAACAGAAAGGGGAAATGTGGTCTCCCCGTGCCCCAATGGGCACGGAACGGCCCGGCAGAGGCCACTTCGGTGAGAAAGGTTCCTGGCCCGTGGGCTCTGCGGGCACCGAAATTAAGGGGGGTGAATAAATGATAGGGCTTGATTCACCCAATTCCTTGACCTGACCAGCGGCTCTGCTGAGAGAGCAAATCTCTAACCTCTGTTACGTATTAGGCAATTACTCACTCTGAGTTAAACTTAATCTCTGGTGCAAATAGAAGCCATATTTACCCTAGCCTAAGCCTCAGACAATGGTCAGTGTTTGTCTTAGTTAATTAACTTCCCCAAGAGAGGTTCTCAATTAACCCGGGTAAATGGGTGATGTAATTTTCTGTCATATGACCATTCTACCATGCGCAGCCTTGGACATAATATATACTGATGATTTTCCCTCAATAAATCACTGGTCTTCGCTCCATCTTGCCTCGTGTCGTTCCTTTGACCAGTCTCCTCCGGGACCTCAAGGGCTGCTTTACGGCCCCAATCCTACAACACACACTCTCTCTTTTAAGCTTTTTATCTTTTAAAATTTTTTGTCAGTTGTTTTTTTAATGGGTTTTGCTTTTTAAAAACTGACATTGGTTTTATTTTCTGTGAGCTGCCCAGAGTCTTCGGAGTTGGGCGGCAACAAAAATTAGAAAAAATATTAAATAAACAATAAATAATAAGCTAAGCACTTTAGAATTATCCTTTATGAAGCCATCTTTCCAAGTGTCATGATCTTGGTCCGCTAAGCCTTATAATCACAGCATTCTTTTCTCTGCATGTGCACATGCTTGAGATGCTTTAGAGTTTAGTCATTCAGTAGTGTAATGAGCTTATTCATCGGTCATGGAGGAGGGACTTCCCCATGACCCAAAGTTACCTCTCAGGTCAGAGTACAAATAATCACTTCCCCATGGGGGCAGGGCGACCTTGACAGTGGGAGAGGAGTGACCTTGACAGTGGGAGAACAGTAACCTTGACAGTGGGGGAGGGGTGACCCCTAAGTAGATAAAGATCTAACCTTTAGATACCTAGCATTCCTAAGGGAGCGAGTGACTTTCTCAGCTTTATAAAGCACAAGCCAAGCCTTGTCAGACAGATGGAGGGGAGAGGCAGCGGCTCATCTGAAGAATTTTGATCTTCAGAGGGAACTGTCTGACTTCATCATGTAGCCAGCATGGGACTTTGATTCTGGAGTTTGAAAAATACTTTGAAACTTTTAATTGCTGCCCTTCAGGAAAGGACTTAAAACCTGGCTGGTGGGGCAAGTGTGGGGCACCGATGGAGGTGTGACCCCACCTGCTGGCTTGTATAAGATCCTCCCTCTTTTTACACATGGGTGGGCATACCTGTCAAGTATCCCATTTTCCTGAGAAAACCCCTTATTTTTACCCCTCTTCCTGCCCCCTCCCATTTTATTAATTTCCCCGTAATATCCCTTAAAAAAAAATCCTGACCGGAGCCCTCATAGGCGAAGCTGCAGTATGTTTTTCCGGCCACCAGAGGTCGCTGTGTGGCAGGCTTTTTGCTTGTGGAAGGGGAGAGAGAGAAGGGGGGCGGGCGTTCTGTAGTTTTCCTTTTCATTTTCCTCCTGCCACATGGCCAATTTGGAGGCTTTGTTTTTGCTGCTGAGCTGGTCGGAGCCACCATGCTGGGAGGGATGGGAGTCTACTCTAGAGGTGAGAGATATTTCATATATGCATGGGGCAAATCAGCTCTTGGTCTGGGGGCAGAGACTTCTCTCTCACTCTCATGCTTTATTGAGCTGTTTCTGCCCTGCCTCCTGGCTGGAGGCTTCCGTTTCTAGAGTTCTAGAGTTAACTTGGGAGGGGGTGGGGTGGGGTGGGGGATGGTGCTTGATCACTATATGAGAGAGACGGGGGGTTCCATTTCTGTTCTAGAGTTAACTTGGGAGGGGTGGGGGATGGTGCTTGATCACTATATGCTAAAGGTAAAGGTTTCCCTAGCTCAAAAGCCAGTCGTATCTAGAGTGCCAAGGTTCGCCATCACAGTCATAGATTCCTACAGCGGCCAATTTTTAGAGCAAGAAGCTGCTTTTTGTACAAGAGAGCAGATCCAAAATACACGGGGAGAATTATCAGAGCTCATAGATCCAGTGTGCTTGCACGGTTGTGTAAGGGGATCTGAGTTACGTAAAGGTAAAGGGTCGCCCTTGTTCAAAAGCCAATCGTATCCGACTCTAGGGTTCAGTGCTCATCTCTGTTTCAAAGCCGAAGAGCCAGCGTCGTCTGCGTCTGCAAACATTTCCGTAGTCATGTGGCAGGCATGACTAGATACCAGAGCACACGGAACGCTATTACCTTCCCACCAAAGTGGTCCCTATTTATCTACTTGCAATTTCTTGCTTTTGAACTTCTAGGTTGGCAGGAGCTGGGACAAAGACGGGAACTCATTCCGTCCTGCAGTACTCGGTAATCGAACTGTTGACCTTCTGCCTCCCAGTCAGCATCTTAGTCACTTAAGCCACTGAGTAAACAAGAAAGAAAACAAAACAAAAGTCCCCCCCAAAAATGGGGAAAGGGTTCTTTGGCCCACACAGCTTTGTGCCCATTGCATCTACAATACCATCTAGCCATCTTATTTTTGGCCACCCCCTTCTTTTGTCTTCCACCTTTTCCAGCATCAAGGCTTTCTCAAATGAATCCTCTCTTCTTATTTGATGTCCAAAATACTTTAGCGTCATTTTTACTATTTGACCTTTAATGAGCAGTCGTGGTTGATTTCTTCTAGGATTTCTTCTAACACCACATTTCAAAGGCATCTTTTTTTTTTTTTGCGCTCAGCTTTCCTAATGGTCCAGCTCTCACACCCATACATTACCACCGGGAATACCACTGCTTTGACTATGCAATTTTTTGTTTGCAAGGTGATGCCTCTACTTTTAACTATGTTCCCCAGGTTTCTCATAGCTTGTATCCCAAGCATCAGTCACCTTTTTATTTCACGGCTGCAATCACCATCTGCAGAGATCTTTGATCCTAAGAGAGTAAAATCTGCCAGTCGTATCCAACTCTAGGGTGCAGTGCTCATCTCCATTTATAGCCAAAGAGCCAGTGCTGTCTGTGTTTGCAGACATTTTCATGGCCATTTGGCAGGCATGACTAGAGCCCAGCAAGTCACATGGTTATATTTGGCCATGCCCACAGATTTGGCCACACCCACAGAGGGGTGTGCCCAAAATTTCCCTTATTTTCAAATACAAAACTTGACAGGTATGGGGGTGGGTGGGATTTTAATGGGGATTGTTTTTAAAATAATTTTATTAAAAATGTTTTATTGTCCTTTACACTTTAATGCACTAGTCATAGCAAACACCCTCTTCCAGCAACACAAGAGGCGACTTTACACATGGACATCACCAGATGGCCAGTATCGAAATCAGATTGATTACATACTCTGCAGTCAAAGATGGAGAAACTCCATTCAGTCAGCGAAAACAAGACCTGGAGCAGATTGTGGCTCAGATCACAACCTACTGATTGCAAAATTCAGGCTTAGACTAAAGAAAATGGGGAAAACAATTAGACCAGACAGATATGACCTACACAACATCCCTAAAAAATACATGGTGGAGGTCATGAACAGATTTAATGTCCTGTACCTGATAGACAGAGTACCAGAAGAATTATGGACAGAGATGCGGGACATTATGCAGGAGGCAGCAAGAGAAACCATACCAGAAGAAAAGAAGCGTAAGAAAGCAAAGTGGTTGTCTGATGAGGCTCTTAAAATAGCAGAGGAAAGAAGGAATGCAAAAGTCCAAGGAAAAAGGAAAAAATATAACCACCTGAATACAGAATTTCAAAGAAAAGCAAGGAGAGATAAGGAAAAATACCTGAATGAACAGTGCAAAGAAATGGAGGAAAACAACAAAAGAGGCAGGACTAGAGATCTTTTCAAAAAAATTGGGGAAATCAAGGGAACATTTAATGCAAAAATGAACATGATAAGGAACAAAGATGGAAAAGAGTTAGCTGAAGCAGAAGAGATCAAAAAAAGATGGCAAGAGTACACAGAGGAACTCTACAAAAAGGACCTCAACACTCCTGATAATAACAATAATGAGAAATTTGAACTTGAACCAGACATTCTGGAGAGTGAAGTCAGAAAGGCCCTAAAATTCACTGAAAACAATAAAGCTAGTGGAAATGATGGCATCCCAGTTGAATTTTTCAAAGCCCTAAAAGATGATGGAATCAAACTACTGCATTCAATATGCCAGCAAATTTGGAAAACAAAACAGTGGCCACAGGATTGGAAAAGATCAGTGTACATTCCAATCCCCAAAAAAGGGAATGCCAAAGAATGCTCAAATTACCGAACAATTACGCTCATCCCACATGCCAGCAAGGTGATGCTCAAGATAATACAGGATAGACTTCAACAACATGTGGAGAGAGAACTACCAGAGGTGCAGGCCGGTTTCAGAAGAGGCAGGGCGACTAGAGACCACATTGCCAACATACGTTGGATCATGGAGAAAACAAAAGAATACCAGAAACAAGTCTACTTTTGTTTTATTGACTACAAACAAAATGTGTCAAGTAATTAAAGAGATGGGAATACCAGAACACCTCATATGCCTCATGAGAAATCTGTACATGAACAGAACATGGAATGACAGAGTGGTTTGGAATAGGAAAAGGAGTAAGACAAGGCTGCATTTTATCACCCTGCTTATTCAATCTATACACAGAGCACATAATGCGCAATGCAGGGATGGAGGAATCACAACATGGGATCAAAATTGCTGGGATCAGCAACATGGGATCAACAATTTGAGATATGCAGACGATACCACCCTAATGGCAGAAAGTGAGGAAGACCTAAAGAACCTCTTGATTGGATTGAAGGAGGAGAGTGCAAAAGCTGGCTTGAGACTCAATATCAAGAAAACCAAGATAATGGCAACAGGTCCGATCAGTCCCTGGAAAATAGATGGGGAAGAAGTAGAAGCAGTGACAGATTTTACTTTCCTGGGATCTAAGATCACTGCAGATGGCGACTGTAGCCATGAAATAAAAAGACGACTGATTATGGGGAGACAAGCAATGAGAAACCTGGGGAATATAGTGAAAAGCAGAGACATCACCTTGAAAACAAAAATTCGCATAGTCAAAGCAATGGTATTCCCAGTAGTAATGTATGGGTGTGAGAGCTGGACCATTAGGAAGGCTGAGCGCAGAAGAATAGATGCCTTTGAGATGTGGTGTTGGAGGAGAGTCCTGAGAGTCCCCTGGACAGCAAAGAGAACAAATAGTCAATACTGGAAGAAATCAACCCTGACTGTTCATTGGAGGGACAAATAGTGAAGATGAAGCTAAAGTACTTTGGACATCAAATGAGAAGGGAGGATTCACTTGAGAAGGCCTTGATGCTGGGAAAGGTGGAGGGAAAGAGAAGAAGGGGGTGTCCAAAGATGAGATGGCTAGATGGTATTGTGGACACAGTGGGCACAGAGCTAGGTGGGCTGAGGAGAATGGTGGAGGATAGAGGTGCCTGGAGGAAAATGGTCCATGGGGTCGCAAAGGGTCGGAATCGACTGTGCGACTGAACAACAACAAACACTTTTATTGTGAGTTGCCTGGAGTCGCTTCGGCGAGGGTGCGGCAATACAAATGTAAAAAATAAATTAAATTAAATTAAAATCCTAAGAGAGGAGAGGAAGGGAAGCTGCTGAGCATAGCTGTGGCACTTTGTTTTCTGCTTGGCCACGCTACTACAAAAAGAACCACACTCCCTGGAAGCAGAGAAACCACAGCGCCAGGAGCCAGCTGAAAGCTGACAGGAGCTGTAGCGGGAGGTGCAGAATTTTAAATTGTTTTACAGCTTCAGTCACACCAAGGCTAAATTGGAGCTGGTCCCTGTGAAGAGACCAAGAACTCAATCTGCTATGCAGCAAAGGAGAAAAACAGCGTTTTTGTAACATCAGGTTGGGACTGCAGTGGCTCAAGTGGTTAAGATGCTGAACTCGATGACTGGAAGGTTGGAGTTCGATTCCAGAGTACTGCATGGCAGAGTGAGCTCCTGTCTCTGTCCAAGCTCCTGCCAACCTAGCAGTTCGAAAGCAAGAAATTGCAAGTAGATAAATAGGTGCCACTTTGGTAGAAAGGTAAACAGCATTCCGTGCACTCCAGTGTTGAGGCATGCCTGCCACATGTCTATGGAAATGTCTACAAATGCAGACAGCCCTGGCTCTTTGGCTACAAACAGAGATGAGCACTGAACCTTAGAGTTGGATACGACTGGCTTTCGAGTAAGGGTGACCTTTACCCTTTACCTAACTTCAGGTTCTCTTGACCA
The DNA here is from genome assembly GCA_035047305.1 of Bradypodion pumilum. NCBI lineage: Eukaryota > Metazoa > Chordata > Lepidosauria > Squamata > Chamaeleonidae > Bradypodion > Bradypodion pumilum. The sequence goes on from JAWDJD010000001.1 coordinate 101,328,973, forward strand.
GACTACTTAGTGATTAAAGACGAGACATTTCTCCAAAGCAATGCTTTTCATGAGGAAAGAATGCTGAAGAAACATCTCTTTCACAGTCCTGCAAGCTGAGAATCTCCCAGGCAAGCTTAACATGGAGCCACTTTTCTGCTTCCATTGACTCAATCAACCTAATGTGGTAGGATGGACTGCGAGTCTTTTGGGAGGGCATTTAATTGGAATTTCAATTCAGGGGGCTGAAATTTTTAAAAAGAGAAAATTTGATCAAATTGAGTCGCACTTGGAAAGCAGAAATAATAAACAGAAATAAAAACCCAAAGCAAAAGTAGCAGGACAACTCACACTCAAATGAAAAACCCAAGCTTTCCTGGAAACCTCAACAATACAACATCAGGGAGAGGCGAAATTAACCAGATAAGTGTCATCATCCAGGAATTGGAGAGTATTTTATACCTTTTCATGGTAAGCAGAGGGCGTCAATCTGGTAGAGTTTGCTATTTGTATCATATTCATTTTCAGGGTGGATGAGCACTGGGGAATATGGACTAAGCCCAAGTGGCTGGCCTTCATGCACCTCGACTAAAGATTCCTGCAAAGCATTACTGATGCAACCAATAAGAAAAGTATTAATTACAAAATCTTGAGTAGAATTAGTGCAACACAAGTTCTTCAACAGACATCAATTTCTTTTGGTCTTTTACACATTCATCTCCAAATGTCAGCATCTAGCCTTCTTCTGGCATTACAAATTACAAATTTTGCAAGTTGGTACTTTAATTAAGCCTGGAGGGCACAACATTGGAAGCATTACTTAAATCAGCTGAATATCCTCAGTTAAACTGTGTCTTTTAAAAGTATACTTTACAAAGATTGGCCTATTACTCTGATTTTGCTTTGGAGGTTGACTAATGGAGGTCAGAGAATTGAAAAGGAACATAAGTTCCATGCTTGCTAGCACACAAGTATATACAGTAGGCATTTTCTTTGAAGCTACTCTGTTCACTGTTGAGATTGGGGCTTTCTCCAGGCAGAAGAAGAATGAAACAGAATGCCTAGCTCTGTAGATAATTGCTGCCTTTCTGTCTTTGGCAACATCCAGGACAACCCAAAACACTGGGAACTGTTGTGATTGCACCTTGCACCACAATGTGGGGGGTAGTGTTAGCACTTCCTCTTTCACAGGAATAGGTTTATATTGAAGATACAGAAAATGATAATAGCAATAGAAATTTCACTTATATACTATCCCATAGAGCTTAGTGCACTCTCTGGGTAGTTTTACAAGTTAATTAGCATTTCCCACCGCCACTCCCAAACACACTGGGTACTCATTTTACTGACCTCAGAAGCATGGAAGGGTGAGACAACCTGGAACCCCATTAGAATTGAACTCACAATGTTTTGACTCCAGTACAGCAGTTGAATTACTGCACCACCAGGGCTAAAGCAGACAAGGGGTGGATTGAAGTGTCTCCTAAAGGGCACAGGGTGGATTTGTCACCGGTGTGTTTGCCTTTTGGGCACAGATAGCACAGAGGATCGGTGCACATTCCTTATATTATTCATGCAATTCATAAATATTTAAAATTTTCTGAACTATGCATAATTCTTTCTACGGAGTCACTGTATCATCTTTCAGTCATGAGATAGCAGATGATTTCTATCAGTTTTCAGTACTTATGACTCTTATTTGTAAAACTGGATAGGTAATTGATATGGATTTTCAGAAGGCAAATGAAATAAAAAAGCTAGCAAGCATATAATCTGTTTTTCTCCATTGGCAGTACTATTCTCCAGGTTTCTTCTTTCAAGTTAATATCAAATGCATAAAACTTACTGTTAGGTTATTTGTAGCAGCTACACAGCAACGCGGGGCAGGTTTTAGGCAATTTTATGTTCGAATTGAAGTCTCCCAGTTCTCCCTTTTTTACTCAGCTAATAAACACACTTGGACTAGATATCTGAGAAAGAAAAATATCATTTAATAACAAATTGAGGTAAGAAGATACGTGCACTCAGGAGTCTTTGTAGTTTATCCACAAATATAATTGGCATAATCTTTCCTGAAAGGTGGGGTTCAGGTGCACACGACCTCGAGCCCTTATAACTTGGTTGGAAGGGAAATTGGGTGCGGATTCATATTAATCATAGTTAGGATTCATTAATAGCACTCTGGCCATTAGCTCGGACATGGGTAAGGACAAAAGTGACAAGGTGATAATTCAAGGTAAACGCACAATGTATTAATCATATCCGCGGACACTCTAAGTAGGAGAGCAAACTGCAATGTCTATGTTTGATTAAGTTAGTCCCTAAAAGATTCCGTGATAGGGCAAGACAATGGTCTTGCCAGCCAGTAGTTAATTAGTAGATAACAGACTTCTTGGTAATATCCTGATTGCACATCACCTCCAAGTAACTTCTGCAATAGTAACTGGATTAACGTGTGCCATGTAAGCAGTCTTCTGTGACGGGTCGCATGCAGCCTATGCACGCAATTACCCGAGGCAGGGAATAAATGCCAGCACCCCGAGCCAATCGGAGCTGGACTTTTGCTGCATCTTTGCCTCGATTGCCTTTCTTGTGTCCAGTCACTCTGTGACCCTGCGGGCCATTTCTGGCCCACTGCTACATCTGGTGACCCCGACATGATCCAGGCCATCCAGCCCAACATGATCCAGGCCATCTGGCCTGACGTGATCAGTGTGGTTCTACGCTAGAGCCACAATATGATTTCTCTCGGAAGTTGCGGAGAAATTCTGGTCAGGACACCACCCAATCGGAACTAGGCACGGACAAGGCTAGGCCAGTCCCATAGGCAGAGTATCCTCCAAAGCTCTGTGGCACCTCGCTCATCGGAATTGAACGTGTTCCAGGTCAGGGTGAGCTGTGAACCCTGACTACAACATCACAGAGGCCCGAGGGCAGCAGTCCGCGACCCAGACTCCGTCCTGAAGGGCCGCACACCAAGTGACATCTCAACCAGTACCTGAACCCAGATGCGTTGACTCGTCCCGAGAAGGCAACTTCGGAGGAACCCTTCGTCAGGTAATGGGAGCTTATTTACAGGGGTAAGGCTCGTCCCCTAAGCAAAGGACTCATGTGGTGGAGCTCAAGCACCTGGCCAGGCTAAATCATACCCGCATTCATAGCGTTAACTTAACGGACCTCATGGTGTACATTAGAGATCACTGTTTGTTTTATCCAGAAGCAGGCACGTTAGATCTCAGAATTTGGGACAGAGTAGGGGACTGCATTAAGCAGGAGCCAAAAGCGCCAATAAAAATCATTAGCACATGGAGCAAGTGTAGGAAAGTCATCTCAGAAGTGAGTCCAGTCCGGATAGAGGCAGCAAAATCCCCAGCGCGTATAGAACCATCTGCCCCAGCTGGTCTCTACCCGACAATTCAGTTACAACAAGGAGGCATAGGGAACTTCCCTTCTGTGGCAACTGCAGATGCCACAGGAGGGAACAAAAGCCTAGGAAGTGCAGGCGCTTCCTAGACAACCAAAAGATCCTTTCAGCGCATGGTAGAGGAGGAAGCATGCAAAGGGGATTTGCAAGCCCAAGAACTAGCTGAGCTTCAGCAGTTATGTCCAGTCCACATTGAACTGGACACGCTCATGGGCAACCACGTGGCAGTTCACACGTCAATTCCATACAAATTACTTGCAGAAATCCGCAAAGCAATCACAGAAACAGGGCTCCAGAGCCGCTTCACAAGAGGCACGCTCCAGCAGGTGTGGGAGGCCACAACGCTCATCCCGTATGACTAGAAAGCCATTATGCGGATGATGCTAACCCCCAGCCAGTATCTGTTATGGGACAGTGAGTACAGGCTCGAAGCGCAGGCTAGGGCCGCTCGGATGGGAGGAGGAGTAATTGCCAAGCAACTATATGGCTCAGGTCCGTTTGAGACCATCCCAGCGCAGTCCATCCTGCCAGCAGCCACATTCCAATTGACATCTGAGACTGCCTTCAAGTCATATCTCAAGGTCCCCGCTACTGGCAAAGCAGCTAAAAATTACTCCTCGATCAAACAAAGATCGCAAGAGCCCTATATGGACTTCATAAACAGGCTAGAGGAAGCAATCAGTAGGCAGATAGATAATCAGCAGGCCCAAGAGGAGCTTATGATGAAGCTGGCTAAAGACATCACCAACCTCGATTGCCGCAAAATCTTGCAGGCTATGGGTAACTGTCCTGATCTGATGCTTACCGACATGATTAGAGCCTGCTCTGATGTTAGGACAGATTCCTATTAAATGGGTCTGTTAGCAGTGGCAGTGCAAGGCGGGAGAAAGCCCAAGTGTAAAATCAAGGGAGCCTGCCACCAATGTGGCAAGATCGGGCATTTCGCTAAAGAGTATCGATCTAGGAAAGGAGGCAGCCAAACTACAGGTCGTCCCAAGACCCCATCCACACAGTGCCCAAGATGCCACAATGGCTTTCATTGGGCCAGCACCTGTCCTAATTTAGGAAACCGGAACACGGGCTTGTCTCTAGCCCCAGTTCAAATAGAGACCCCAGCCGCTCTGGAAGCACCAGAGCTGGAATCCCAATAATACCGCGTAGCACCTTGCCCTGCATTCCTGAGGCGCAGGCCGAAACCAAATGCAGTGCGGGGCTAGAATTGGAATGCCAGGCAGAAGTCGCATGCGACTTGCCAGGTGCCATCCATCTAGTCAATTCCCAGTACAAGGGACCCCTGCCTAAAGGTGTCATAGGTTTAGTTTTGCCTTGTAGTAGTGAAGGAACACAGGGAATCTTCGTGATTCCAGGAGTCATAGACTCCAATTTCATGGGTGTCATCCAGATTCAGTTCTGGACACACCTGCCCCAAACAATTCACAAAGGAGATTCATTAGCGCAACTGATCATGGTACCTTGTTACTCGCCAGGGAGCAGCCAGGGAAGGCTCAGAGACAGCTCAGAGTTCGGGTCAACAGACTGCCCAAGTGAGGAAGGGGCAGTAGAAGGATACCAGATCATAGCGACAGTGGAAAAGAACATAGAGTGGAGACAGCAACCAGTCATTAAGGTATTTTTAAACAAAATACCTTTTGACGGGTTGCTCGACACCGGAGCTGATCTCACAGTGGTCAGCTGGAGGCAGTGGCCTATGAATGGGCCCTTGAGTCGGTCTCCGATGTGTGTGGGGTAGGTGGTGTTCAGGAAGCATACAGGGGTCGAGATTGGGTATAAGTCATGATCCCCGGAGCCGAAGGCACAGTGGTAATACGGCCACACATCTTAAACGTGCCGGTAAATCTCTGGGGAAGGGACATTTTGCAACAGTATCGTGCCACTCTTACCTTCAGGTAAATGGCTTTGCCATTTAAATGGCTGACCGACGAGCCAATTTGGCTAGAGCAGTGGCCGATAGTGCGGGAGAAGTTAGAAGCCCTAAAACAGCTCGTTAAAGAGCAACTCAATGCGGGACACATACAACAGTCCACCAGTCCCTGGAACTCACCAATTTTTGTCATTAAGAAAAAGTCAGGGAAGTGGTGACTCCTCCACGATCTAAGAGAGATCAATAAGTGTATTCAGCCAATGGGACCGCTTCAATGTGGCATCCCCAATCTGAATATGATCCCTGAAGGTTGGGAGATCCTGGTCGTAAACCTGAATGACTGTTTTTACACCATTCCTTTAGATATAAGGGATCAGGAGAGGTTCCCTTTTACAGTGCCAGTCGTGAACCACAGAGAGCCTACTCAAAGGTTTGCGTGGAAGTATTTGCCACAAGGCATGCTCAACTCGCCAACTCTGTGTCAAATTCATGTCCACGAGGCACTAGAAAAGTTTCGGAACCTGCACCCCACAGTATTGATATGTCACTTTATGGATGATATTTTGATCGCAGCACTGCAACTCAGAAGCAAAATGTTTAAAGACCTCCTGACCACCCTGGGGGACAAGGGGTTGCTTATCTCCCCAGAGAAAGTTCAGAGAACCAAACTCTACTCATATCTGGGTCATCGGCTTCTCCGATCTTTTGCAGCACCAGTATTGCCACGAATCAACGTCAAAGGTTCAGTCACGTTGGTAGAACTCCAACAGATTTTGGGAAATATCAATTGGGCCAGATCGTATTTTAGGTTAGATACAGAACTTTTGAAACTGCTCTTCTCGCTGCTGACGCTAGCAAGGCAGCCAGCAGACCAGATTCAGATTCTGCAAAGTTGAAGGACTTTGAGGAAATGACAGGTTTGAGAATTAATTGGGATAAATCAGAAATGATATTGTGTAATATGGGTAAGGAAGAACACCAAAGGATAAAGGGAAAGTGCAATTTACAAATTAAGGATAATTTGAAATACTTGGCGATAAATATTTCAAATAAATTCAAAGAGCTTAAGAAATTGAATTATAAAAAATTAAAAAAAGAAATTAAGGATAGAATACAACAATTACAAAAATTGAAGCTGTCATGGTTTGGAAGAATTGCAATATGTATAATGATGTTACTACCAAGAATCAATTTTTTATTTGATGCCCTTTCAATTCAAATGAAGGACAAAGAAATTAAGGAGTTCCAAAAAATGATAAATAATTTTTGTAATGGGGGGAAAAAGGCCTTGATTGGCAAAAAAATTGGTATTTATCCCAGAAGGAGGGGGGAATAGGGATGCCAAATTTGATGACATATTATCGAGCTTTTCAAATTAAGAATGTTGTGAAGATCTTGGCTAGAGAAGATAAAAAAAAGAGTTACTAGAAATAATGTTGACAACAGGTAGATTGTGTATCGCTAGAAAATGGAAAAATGATGTGAATATGAAAATTGAGGAATGGTACAAGGAAATGTGGGATCTAGCACTGAATGACAAATTAACATATGAGCTAAATGTTAAAAAGGGTATTGTGAAAGAGAATAGATTTTGGAATATTTGGCAAGCATTTGTGGGTTACTCTTTGAAAGGCGATGAAAAGAATAGACCTGTACCCGATCAAATGAGTTTTTGGAAAGGAAAATAGAGTGACACTCTGGTTTTTCCAGGGCAGTGTATAAAGCACTGGGTGTTTAATTCTTATTTCTTTTTTATTATTATTATTATTATTATTATTATTATTATTATTATTATTATTATTATTATTATTATTATTATTATTATTATTATTATTATTATTATTGACATTTGCCAGTATTTTACTTTTTTGTTATAGTATTCATGACTTAGAAGTTTGACTTAACAGATAAATTAAACTGTGTAGATTTTGAAGTGAAATTAGACTAGGTTTAAGTAATAATAAGAATAAATATTAAAAACTGTTTGGATTTTTGATAATGGTATGAAAGATACAAGAAATAAGTCATAATCAACTGGCATTTTCCAGAGATGTTTATTCTTCTTGTCTTTTTTTCTTTTATCAATATTTAATTTTGGTATTGTATAGGTATGAAATTAGTTATAAATTGTCTATATTTGTTCAGATTTTTTATGTATGATTGTCTTTTTTTATTATGTTGTAATATTGTTTTAAAAATTCAATAAAAAATTATAAAGAAAAGAAATAGCAAAAAAAAAAAAAAGATTCGGCGAGAGGCTCTCATGACTCTCGAAAAAGTCAACCAAGTCCTCAGCCAACGATGGGTAGACAGAATTAGTCAGGGGCCATACGCTCCTGTTCTGAACCTGTACATAGTGTGAACTGGGACCATGTTCACTGGAGCTCTAGGCATAGACTCTGACCGAGAGGCAAAAATCATGGAATGTGTGTATTTACCACAGACCTCTTCCTGAAACATCGTCCCTCCACAAGAACTGGTCGCCACGGTGATCTACCAAGGTAGGCTGAGAGCAAGGGATATCTCAGGTTACGTTTTAGCAAAAATAGTCGTGCCATTTACCAAAGATCAGATCCAACAGTTAATGCAACTCGGAGACACTCTTCCGATTGCATTGGAAGGATTCACAGGATGTCTGGCATATCATTTGCTGAAAGACCCTCGACTAGTCTCGCTTCAAACGCGAACAGCCAATCTGCATGGGTTATTGTCTTTAGTTCCTCTCCAGGGGGCAAGGACAGTATTCACCGATGGGGGTAGAACTTACAGGGTTCTCGCATGGCAAGAGGGGCAGGCTTGGCAAACGCTTCTGACACTTCCGCAAAAATCTGCACAGAGGGCGGAATTGGCAGCAGCGAACCTTGCCTTATGCACATTTGCCAGTGAACCACTAAACATGATTACAGACAGTCAGTATGTAAGGAATTTGATCCACAGTCTACCGGGAGCCTACATCACTCCCGCGATAGACCAAAATCTGTTAAGTTTGTTCTTGACCACACAGTTTCATTTGCAAAACCGGCAGGAAGCACTCTATGTAGCCCACATTAGAAGCCACCAGGACCTGCCTGGTCCCATCTCACAGGGCAACAGTAGAGCAGCTGCAGCTGCAAAAGAAATCCACCAGAAATCGATTCTGGGAGTCTTTATGTCTCCTATTCAAAGCCATGCATTTTTTCGCCAAAACGCCAAAGCGCTCGCACAGCAGTTCAATCTGCCATTATCTCAAGCTCAGGGCATAGTCTGCTCCTGTCCACAGTGTGCAGGAGCCACAGGGGGGCCCTTGTGGGGGATCAACCCACGAGGGAAAGAAGCTAATCAGGTATGGCAGATGGATGTCACACATGTCCCACAATTTGGGAGATGGCACATCATGCACGGCTCCATTGACACATCCTCACAGTTTATCTGGGCCACGGCTCAGAAGAGAGAAATGGCAACACACATAGAGCAGCATCTCTTGTCATGCTTCACGGCCATGGACAAACCAGGGCATGTGAAGACCGACAACGCATCGGCCTACAGCTCTAGGCAGCTGGCCGCATTTCTGACCACCTGGGACGTTAAGCACACATTCGGCATTCCATACAATCCTCAGGGACAAGCAATTGTCGAGCGAGTGAATCGGATGCTCAAGTCATACATTGAAAAACAAAGGAAGGGGGGAACTAGCCCTCGCGAAAAATCAGGGTCAGGCACAGCAGTGCTTGCACAAGGTCCTATTCACGTACAACCATCTTAACATTTTTTCAGATCGCACCCCACAGGAGAAGCATTTCGATTGTACAGAGATCCTCCTGTGCCCTATGGTGCGTTATCGGGTACCGCCGGATCCTTCCTGGAAGGGGCCGGCACCTCTGATAACGTGGGGAAGAGGGTATGCAGCAATTATGTCTCCTACAGGTGTCATCTGGATTCCAGCCCGCTGTGTCAAGCCGCATCTCAGACCCAAAGGCGTGGAGCCAAGCGTTCCCGGATCCACTGCCCAAGATGGAAGGACTGAGCATGAACGGGGGACCCAGATGGAGGAGACGACCTCAACCGAAGCCAGTACTGAAGATCACATGGGGAATGGTCAAGACCTTGTGTGACGATGCAGCATCCATTATGCGACAGCAGAATGCCGAGCCCACTCCAGAAAACATGGTGATCGCAGTTTTGTCCCAGATCACCTACAACTCCCTGATGGTCATCTTGATCCTTTCTCTGCTTCTGGGGGGGAGGGGTTCAAGCAACTTCTTTGGAAGCAGATTCCTTTGACGATCTGATGGCTGGCGGAGATCTCCCTGCCAGGCTCCACTACATCATATGGGAAAAATTGGCTGGATTTGTCAACCAATCAGATTTCTGCTTGAAGTAGACCACAGACTCTGCTTCTCTGTTGAGTACCTGTCTCATCCCAGTTTGCCACACGCCAGACAAGCCAACCAAGGACAGTAAGCCACCAGGTTTTCTTGGTCCACACCAAGGCGCAAAATATGTATCCTATCCTCTTTCGGGTAGTGGGAGCACAAAAGTATTACCCGCCAATGCGGTTACTCTGGAAACTCCCAGGGTGGCCATTGGCTGAAATTCATCCTGTGTCCGGGTCCTGGGGTGCGCATCAGGAAAGGGTGCCCACTCACCCTGCTTGGACATGGGAAAAGAGACTTGGACTTGTGATCAACCAGTACCAGCAACTCATCTACACGAACACATCATTTTGCTCTCAGGCTGGTTCTGGACTTGTAACCAGCGCACATGGAACTATATTCCTGCAAATGTATCTGATTCATATTGTTGTATCAGCCATTTAACATTGTTGCTCCCCACAAAAGACATGGTCATTCCAAACCCAGTCACTCCCAAACCCGCACGGCACATACGTGCAACCAGGTTAGACAGTACCTGTGACAGTAATATCAGATTGTTGAGCAAAGCTGAGTACGTTTCATTAGCGGTCAGCATATTCGGTGTACCAGGCTTAGCTGTGGGTAACGCTCGAAGAATTGGTCAGTTGGCGTGCGCACTAGCTAAAGCCATTAAGCATACGTCATCAGCCCTCGCAATGCTCAGTCGGGAGCAGATTGAGCTCAGACATGCAGTGTTGGATAATCGAGCAGCCATCGATTACCTATTGCTTCTCCATCACCTAGGTTGTGAAGCTGTCCATGGCATGTGTTGTTTCAACCTCACGGACAACTCTCGTGAAATCCAAAGTCAGGTCGCAGACCTTCACACTATAGTATGGAATATTAAGGAAGATGCAACATGGGGGTGGTGGAATGCTCTCTGGTCATGGTTTCCATGGGGATGGATTCAAACAATGCTCAAAGTGATTACAGGTGTTGTGGTTTTGGGGACAATGTTTTGCTGTTTTGCACAATGTATTTCCTCACTGCTGTCAATGTGCACCTCATGGCGGAAAACCCGAGACATCATCACTCTGCGTCAAATAATGCCATATTACCGAGCTCTTGGCCAAGCTGATTTAGAAATAAAAGAAAGAGGGAGTGTGGTTTATCCGCAAATATAATTGGCATAACCTTTCCTGAAAGGTGGGGTTCGGGCGCACACACCCTTGAGCCCTCATAACTTGGTTGGAAGGGAAATTGGGTGCGGATTCATATTAATCATAGTTAGGATTCATTAATAGTGTTCTGGCCATTAGCTCGGACATGGGTAAGGACAAAAGTCACAAGGTAAATGCACAATGTATTAATCATATCAGCGGACTCTCTAAGTAGGAGAGCAAACCACAATGTCTATGTTTGATTAAGTTAGTCCCTGAAAGATTCCGTGATAGGGCAAGACAATGGTCTCGCCAGCCAGTAGTTAATTAGTAGATAACAGACTTCTTGGTAATATCCTGATTACATATCACCTCCAAGTAACTTCTGCAATAGTAACTGGATTAACGTGTGCCACGTAAGCAGTCTTCTGTGATGGGTCACGCACAGCCTATGCATGCAATTACCCGAGGCAGGGAATAAATGCTAGCACCCCGAGCCAATCAGGGCTGGACTTTCACCGCATCTTTGCCTCGATTGCCTTTCTTGTGTCCAGTCACTCCGTGACCCCGCGGGCCATTTCTGGCCCACCGCTATAAGTCTTGATAGAGTTGGTTTAGAAAGAAGTAAAGTCTTTCTTCCAGCCATGCAGCCTGGAAGATGAAGGCACTCAATAGGACATCTTTCCTCTTCCAAGGCAGAAAAAGCAAGAGAGAGAAGACCAGAGCAAACAAAAGCCTTAAGACATTCAAATAGGATCAGGTGACCTCTGAGGCAAGAAAGAGCTTTTCTAATTGTAATTATAGGCAAACAATGCAAAAACAACTTCCTTTAAGTCAGGCTATTCTTTCCTGTCTCTTTGGTCATTGCATGCTGGGTTTGCACTAGCATACTCAATACTTATGACTACTAAAACATAATAAACCAAATTTCAGAGCAAATATGGGCTTTTTTTTTAAATTATGGAAATAATATTTACCTGAATATCTGTCTTTTCAAAATGGTGGTATTGCTTTTCTAATCACACTCAGAGTGGAGAGGATGAAATTAGTGTTTGTCATTACCAATGACTGCAACTATTTGATTCATTTTAAACAGTTTCAATTACTAATGTACTTTGGGCAATTCAATATAGCTGACACAACTCAGTATTGTGTATGTGTAATATTTTTTGATTTCGCTGGCTTTAAATCAGGGATGCCCAAACTATGGCCCATGGGCCGTATTCAGCCCATGGCACCAATTCATCCAGCCTGAGCCGCCCTCACTGCTCCTGGAAGCAGAAGTGAAATGCAACCACACATGCACAAAATGCTGCCATAAATTCACCTGCAGCTGTCATTTACGACAGCCGCAGGTGCATTTACATCAGCATTTTGTGCATTTGCAGACACATTTTCCTTCTGGTTCCGGTGGGAGGAACCACATGACTGGCCCATGGCCTGTAAAGTTTGGGCACATCTGTTTTAAATGCACTTAACCTCTATTTGTGACTACTGGATAAACGATCAGGAGGGGAGCCCAAGGATGTGACCAGTGTTGTACTGTGACAGGTTCTCACCGGTTCTGGTGAACTGGTAGTAGAAATTCCAGGCCACGCTCACTTGGCCAGCCACACTCACTTCTTGGCCTCCACCTCTGAGTTCTTTTTTTTTGCAACTGATTCTGCTTTTCTCTCTTTTGTTCTTGGCATACGTAATCACCTGTATCTGTCCAAAGGTATAGTGATGGGCATGTCCTAGGCAGCGATGGTCAACCTTGGCACTCCAGCTGTTCTTGAACTTCAATTCCCAGAAGTCCTGATCAGCAAGAGTGCTGACTTGGAGTATGCAATGATGAATTTAAAAGGAAGGAATTATTTGTAGAATTGAGATTGAATTGGTTGCAGATTGTAATGGAATAAATGGAATGGTAAATATTTGACAGATCCCAGTTTGGAAAGGAACAAGACAGTATTTGAAGAGTTGTTATGGAAGGTTAGAAAAGGAGAAATAGGGGTGAAGGGTTTGGCAAGTAAGATTTATAAATTATTAAACATTGAACGTGATGCACAAGATAAATTAAGGATAAAATAGGAGCAAGATCTAAATATAAAATTTAAGGTACAAATTGGAAATTGATATGGAAGAGAAGGATTATGAAAACATTGTCCTTTAGAATTAAGGAACATAATTATAAGGTATTGCGGATGTGGTTTTTGACCCTGGTGAGATTGAATCAAATTGATAAAACTAAGAATAACTTATGTTGCAGATGTAAGAAAAGTGTAGGGACTTATTTACATATGTGGTGGCACTGTGAGGTAATGAAAGTGTTTTGGGATGAAATTGAAAAAGAACTGGCAGGAATAATTGAAGAGGAAATTAAATTGGGACCGAGTACCATCATGTTAATAAATATGGAGGAAACGAATCTAGATAAAGATAAAAAGGATTTGCTATGAAATATGATAACGATAGGGAGGATATGTATTGCAAGGAGGTGGAAGAATGAGGAGAACATTAAGTTGGAGGAATGGTACAAGGAAATGTGGCAATTGGCTCTCAATGATAAATTAACATGGGAAATGAAGGAAAAGAAAGGGTTAATTAAAGAGAACAGATTTTGGAAAATTTGGAAAGAGTTTGTGGAGTACGCCATTAGGAAAGGAGGTGGTAGCCATCCAGTACCAGATCAAAGTAAGTTTCGGACACAATAAAATATATCTGAGATATGCCTTATCCCCCTAAGGCTTTGTATATATCACAGGGTAGAGCTAATCATGATGTTATGTTTTGTTATAAATGATGTATACTTCAAGTATTATAGATATATTGTATAAAGTTTAGAATACACTATTTTAAAAATGGGGAAGGTAATATAGCGAGGTTGAGTGTATTATATTAGAATCTTTCTTTTCTTCTCCTTCTCTAACGAGAATGAATATAGTAATACTATAACGTTTGGATGAGGTTATATGTCTTTTATACGTTTTTGTATTTTCATTTTATATTCATGTTGTTTGTTTTGTTTTATATGTTTATTTTTGCAAAACTTAATAAAAATTATAAAAAAGAGTGCTGACTTGGCCTTCTGGTAACTGAAGTCTAAGAACACCTGGAGTGCCAAGGTTTGCCATCACAGTTCTAGGGTGACATTGACAACAGGGTGTCCTTTTTTTAAAAAAAGTGACATAGCACTAAATTAATATGACTTGTAAAACTTCAGTGCTGACTTGTAATAATAATAATAAAATAAAAAAAATTCCAGGGAGAAAAATAGGTGCTTACTTGAGAGAGATAGATTCTTGCTATACATGCCAGAACAATCAGAACACCCTGTCGCCCTGTCACCCTGTCAGGGGGTTCTGAGGGTCCTAAGAGGCTTTGGTGGTGACAGGTGCTGTGTATGATGCAGTCCACCACAACTCCCTCCTTTCAGCAACTGTCAGCCTCTGTCAAGGACCCAGACACTCTGATCTTACCCAGTCACAGGGAGTGTGGTTTTTCCATAGTAGCATGGATGTAGCAGTAGCAGTGTGTGGAAGAAACAGAGAGCTAGGTGCCAGTGCTATGCCCAAGTAGAAGCCAACAAGGTAAAGTCCCAAAACAGAACTTTATTTTCTATTCCATAAGATGAAGAAGCAAAGCTGTAAAGATTAAAAAAAATCCATGTACCTGTAGAGAATAAAATCCCCAAATCTCAAAGTCCATAGGGCTCTTTTTAAATCTAGAAATGCCCATGAAATATTTCAAAGAGCCAATGAATCCATCAGAATGCCCATAAGCCTGTGGAGCAAAAGAATCCACCAAAGTCCATCAGTCCATGAAATGGCCAAATATCAGCAAAGTCCAAGTCTTTTGGCCATCCATCAGATGTGTTGGGCAGGGTAAATCTCCCAGATAGAATCCAGTCCAATCCAATTCCATCCAATCTCATTGGATTACATCCTGCCTCCTGCCTTTGGGGTGTTCCCTCTAGGTAATATAGTTCAGCTAACAAGAGCCTGGTAGCCCTCAGTTAGAGAACCTATTTGGGGTCTCAAAACCTTTGGTTTATATAGGCAAAATGAGTGGTTACCCACCCCTAGGAATGCATTACATAATGGGATTACATAATGGGATTACATCATGATTTCATCATGGGAAAGTCCCGGGTCTCTGCAGGTAACTCCCTTTTCTTCTCCCCTTAGGAATTCATTGACATCATGGGAAGGCACCTGACCCTCCATGGAATGTGTTTACCTCATGGGAAAGCACCTGGGCTCCCATGGGAATGGAATGTGTTTACCTTATGTGAAAGCACCTGGGCTGCCAAGGTATGATGGGATTGACCTCTTTTTCTCTGATGTCATGTCTGACTTTTTTGTTGACCTAATCTCTGTGGGATCTGATATATGTATAAACAAAAGAAAGAATGCAGACAGCTGTGTCACAGTTTGACCAGCTCTAGCAAAGCAAGTAGCTATGGCGACCCTAGGACACACCCTTCTCAGTGAACATCTCTTGTCTGAACAATTTTTTAAAATTATGTTTTTCCACTTTATTATTATACAGCATTATATGAACATTGCAGTTTCACAAGTTATATAAATATTAATTGAGCAATATACCACTTGCCATTCTGAAAAGTGGGGAAGAAGAGGATGGAGTTAATGGCAGAGGAAGATGGGCTACCTGTGATCCTGATGAAAACTGTAATGATTTGAGGTGCATTTTGGACTTTGCACTCAAAATTGTTCAGGATAATGAAACATAATGTTTGAATAGCATCAGCAATATAACTGTCGTAGGAAGCTGCAAATCAATTAAAATCAGCCAAGGACAGCTTTCCTGTCCAGCCATACCACAAGTTTGCATTTTAATACAGTTTCTGTACATATCACCATAAAATAGTTCTGGACATCACAAGGATGTTCAGGGGATTGGAAACCAAGCCTTTATGAGGAATGGAACAACTGGACATGTTTAGCCTTGAGAAAAGGATGTGATAGCACTTTTCAAATACTTGAAAGATAGTCATAAAGATGTGGGGCAGGATCTATTCTTGATCATTCCAGAGTGTAGGACACATAATAATGGGCTGAAACTACAGGAAGTCAAATATAGGTTGAATATCAGGAAAAACCTCTTAACTGTTAGGGCAGAACAACAATTGAATCAATTACCTCAGGAGGTGGTGACCATTCCAACAATGAAGATACTCAAGAAAAAAAGAAAGGAAAACCACCTGCCAGATCTACTTTGATTTGAATTTCTGCATTGAACAGGGTGTTGGTTCTCAATTGAGGGCTAAGCAGTATTTGGTATGTTCACATAATTCACACTAATATGTGAACTTGTGTGCCACAATAAAGAAATTGAGAAATAAAACAGATAAAATACACAGTTCCAGAGAGAAGCTAACATAAGATATAAAATAATTAAGATTATCTTCTAACATCTTTCACATTCCTGCAAGTTGCGAGTTAGATGCTTTTGTTTGGTGATTGGTCATTGGCAGGAAACAAGAGGCTTCATTTCCATGATAACTTTGCAATCACGGTATTTGTGAAAATACAATAATCTTCTATCTTCAGTGATTAATGTTGATGACCTCTTAATTTCACCCAGCTGTGAAGCTGCCTGTCTCATGTGCTCTGACCCTGAACGATGAATATACTGTAGGGAATTTATGTTTTGAAGCTGAATAATGGCTAAGTGCGCAGTAGCGAAATACAGGAAGCAATGCATGTTGTGATGGTGAAGAAATGAAGAAGGGGATGAGGAGGTGAAGAAAGAGGAAGAGGTTTTATTCACTTCAAACAGCATTGTATGAATTATCTAGTACTGTGTTGCGTGCAAAAATCTCCATTAGTATTATCATTCCCCACACAATGGATGGAGAGACAGAGTCTGAAAGAAATGGATGGACCTTCCAGAACTGTAACAATATCCCAATAAATGAAGTTGCAAGGCTGCACCGACCAAGAACTTTGATTTATCAAGGTTGCTGTTATTAGCTGAATGTGGTTCCATCTCTTTTGAAGACTGCCTACCAGCATTGAGAGGTTCAGGATGAAAAAGGCAAATGGAATTCTGCTTTCCATATATCAGGTGTTCAGCCCTAATAATGCAGTAGATACATGACTGGCAGGAGGAAATCACAGGGAGATTTTCATTTACAGAGACAGGAACATCATGTGCAGCTGCTGCTCCAAATGCTCTCAGCTCTTTCTGAGCTTATTTGCAGCTTTCAGAGAGTTGGAAGAAAAAAGAATTTTCCCATTAGAGCAGGGATGGTTAACGTACTATGGTTAGCCCTTCCTGTTGTAATGCTAAGTACTGTGTGTGTGTGATTTGGTCTGTAATAGACAAATAGACATCTTGGTTTTGCAAAAGACTTGCAATTAAGATGAATTGGCTGGAATCCATAGCTGCTGGCTGTCATAAGCCCAATGATTTAAATCTGAATTTCAAATTGCCACTAGATAAGAACTGCACATTTATATTTTCCACCACACAACAGCCATGTGACTTGGCACATGTCAAAAAATACAAGCTGGGGCATTTCCACTAGGAGCAATTTGTTACTGAGATTGGCACAGTTGGACTTCTGCTGGTGGGTATTGAATATTGGAAAATAATTGGTGACACCGATAGATGTGTATGTACTTTTAAACTATATTCTTTGGAAATGCCCCAGCTTGGAATTTACTTGATTGCCAGTGTCATTGGATGTTTGATTGATTTATTTGATTTATTGGATTTATATGCCACCCAACTCGGCTACACGACTCAGGGCAGCTAACAACAATCACAATACATCTAATAATACAATACAATATAATATAATACAATACAGTAAAATAAAACACCAGTGTACATCATAAGAAATTACAAAAATGTTGCAAAAACATCACAAAAACATTGCAAAAGTGGCTACCGGCCCTCCGCAACTATATCAATGTTGTGTGGTTTTTTTGTATATTCAACATTCATATTCTAAGATTAGGAAGACAAAAGTTTAGCTATGCACAAATATGTATTCTGCAGATACCAAGCAAATAGTTTTTGGAATATAGTCACCTTACTCGGAATATAATGAATAATATTGTATGTACAGTATTACCCACTCTGCCTGCTTTTATTTATTTCTTTTTCTTTTAAAATGCTATCCCTCCTACTGGTGGTGATGAAAACAGTCATTACAAACACCTGCGCTTCAAAATTTCACATGATGCTTCTGCCCAAGACTGATCCTCTGGATGTAAAATATATGCATTATGCCCTCCCTGAATTTGGGCTTATTCATATTTCCATTCACATAAAACAGTGTTTGATAGACATTAATAAAGCCAACTCATAGCATGAGTATTATTGCATATCTACAAAATGTCTCTGGCCGACACATCTATGAAGATGGATGACAAATGGTTGGAAAAGGTTGCTCAGTCAGAGACATGCTTAATCAGGGCACATGTGAATTTTATTAGATTTAATCTGATCTCCCAAGGCTCTGTTTCAGCTCCAGTTGACTTGAATTAGGTATTGCATTACATAGCCCATGGGGATATTAACGGCAATCTATCTGAAGATGTCAGAAAAACCTTTACCAGTAATGAGAGCATCATCAAAAGAAAAATCTTGGACAAACACAGAATGTACAGCTCCATGAATGCTATGTCAATAATTCAGTCAATGGAAGGAAAAAAGTAGTCTGACAGTTGAAAATTGATTTTTAGGAATATGCCAGAAAGCAGCAAAGGCAAGTCAATGTTTTAAAATGCAGAGAAGCAATCAAATGGATATAACCTTGTCTATTATAAATACAGTAATACCCCGCATAACGAAAAATTTGCATAACGAAGCGTTTGTTATGCAAGGGCGATACCCCACATAATGAAAAAAAATGATTCGTTATGCGGGGTTTTTGGTAACCGGAGTATACCCGGTCTATGGGAACCCCGGATAATGAACATTTTTTGTTCATTATCTGGGGCATCTCCCATTCGCTTTGCATAGCCAAAGGGGAAAAAAAAGCATGGCGAAGCAACTCACAGAATGGAGTTTTTTCATTATGCGGGGTTCTACTGTAAGTAGTTTGCTAGAGAATTGTTACAGGTCTTGTGACTGAACACCTTCAGTCTCCTGAGTTACTTTAAAGTGAAAAAGAGGAGGACATGGTTAAATCCAAATGGCCTAGTTTTCACAAACCGAATAGTCACCTTCTGTAAAATTATTGTCTGGACATCAGCTATACTAATATAAAAAGTGATCCTGTCCTCTGCTTACTGTTTCAGCCACAGTTTGTGATACTGTCAACATCATACAAGAGGATGGTAGAGGGCTAATTCATATACAGGTAGAGGAAGCATGAGAAAATATTATTAAAAAACCTCACTTCAAATATATCGCTTTGCAGGCGCACCCCCCAATAAAGGACTCAGACACTGATGAAAGTGGATAATGGCATTGGGCCACATTTATTGATTCATGCCCTAGTCCGAATTATAAATTTCTATTGGTATTCAACCAATTATAATTCTTAAGGCAAGCAGGCCGAAGTAACACTGGTAAGGTACCACCCAAAATTGCAAACGGCAATTGGTTACAATGTATCCATTTGTATCAATTTGTTTGTTGACAACAAACAAATTGTTGACCGTAGTCAATACCTAACTATTGACCCCACCCTCTGACGCGTATCTGTAAAATAACGGGGTGATGCATGCTGCATAGCTCTTGCCATCACCCCATCGCCTGGTTCGTCGTTGACCGGACAACGTTTAATCAACTTGTGCCTGTCTAGTGTTGTCCAGTCAATTGCGAACCTGCCGGATACCTGTGGGTCATAAATGTTTACCTTACCAGTGCTACCCGCCACACGGAGAGGCTCAATAAAGGCTCGACGCCCCCCCCCCACAGACCGACAGCTCGGTCAACAGGCCTGCTCGCCAATCTCCTAACAGGAGGTCCATACCTCCCCGCGACAGATGGACCCCATCCCCTGAATAAAGCTCATAATTTTGTAGGCTGATTGCGGGGTGCCTAATGACGCACCCCCAACCCTTGTCGAGAAGGAACCGGGCAATAGCCCTGTTCAACGAGCGACGAGCTCGATCAAGGGCCTGGAGGTTGAACCCTCCCCTGTAAGCATGCCGCGGTACCATGTCTGACCAAATGAGGGTTGTGGCAGGCCACACATAATGTAAGTAAGCCAGGTCACCGCAAATCGCATGCTTCAGCGATAGTCCAGTGACCTGTCCCAAATCATTGCCCCCAAGGTGTATGATCAGAATATCTGGCGGGTCAGCATTCCTGCTGGATAAAAGGAATAGCAACAGTTCCCGCCATAACATGCCGCGCTTACCATACCACCTGAGACTTGCGGATGCACCCAGTCCCAGTCGGGGTCCCCACTCTGTCGCCGCAGCGTACGACGCTGCCCTATGCACGTAGCTGTGGCCCACCAGCCATACTGCCACCGGTGTAATACGACACCCAGGGTCTGTCAAGGAAAAAGAGGGGGGAGAACAATACAGTGACCAAACTGGTACTCACGGTTGAAGAGGGCGAACATAAAACTGAAAACATCGTGACCCCCACCTTCCCATGCGGCGTATTTCCGCCCCAGAGTACCCAAAAGCAGCTGCAGTAGAAGCCGCCCCTATCCTAAATGAATGGGTGCCGTAACGAGCCCCAGGGAGGCCAACACAGGCCAGTGCCTTACCGGTCACCTTCCAAAATTGAAATTTAGTGAGGGGAGACCCATCTTGGTGGCAGAAAAATGGGCCATGGTGCGTGCCACGCAGTGCAAGAAACTCCTGTAGGGCACCAACCGGACAGATGTCTGCCAATGAACATCGTAGCAGTCGTACTCGACTGCCTACGCCGTGCTGATCAACTTTAGAGGAGCGTATCCTCAACTGAGCCCAATCATTGCAAACATAGACATCGTCGAGTTCCAGTGCCCTACGACTAGCATCCGCCTTAGACAGCATCACCAGCTCGCTGATGCGGAGCGCTCCAAAAAAGGCCACCGTAGTAGCCGCATGAAACAGGGCGGCCTCATACCTGTCAAAACAGAGGTCATGCCAGCCCCGTGCTAGGTGGGTAAGAACCCCTGGGGAAATTGGGTGGCGGTCATCCGGGCTACGCCCACGCTCCCGCACCCACCCCTCCAAACATGCCGTATGCGGAAATCAGTAGTACTGTCAGCGTAACCCCCTACTTTGGCCATGAATGCCAACGCTGACAGCCTGGATGCTATGGTGTGGGGAGCTAGGCCCTGGGCATGTAAGTAAACCATGAATCGTAGAATGTGGGCGACTGGGATAGGCCAAGCCTCAGGTAGACGACACTGGGCACAAAAGGCCTGAAAAGTGATAAACGCGTGGTGATACACCTTACGCGTGCGTGGCGCCAGCGACATGCCGATCGCCCGGTTCACCTCTCCTTGCCAAGTGTCCATATCTCGTCCGGGAGCGGCGAGGGAAATTCCTCTGCGTCCGGGGCCAAGGCACGGAACCGGGAGCTCTGCAGGCGGGACAAAGCGTCAGCAATATCATTATTAACACCAGGCACATGCCTAGCTCTGAACAGCACATTGAGGCGCAGGCTACGCAACACAAACTGGCGCACCAACTCCATGACCCTGGGAGATTTAGACGTCTGTGAGTTGACAATATGGACAACTGCCGCATTGTCACACCAGAAGTGTACTACCGAATTGGCCCACTCCTCACCCCATAGCATCAAGGCTCCCAGAATGGGGAAAAATTCCAGATACGTGAGGTCGCGCAAGCGACCCGTGCCCGACCAGGCTGGCGGCCATCTGCCGTAGGCCCACTTCCCATTGAAGTACATCCCATAACCCAGGGACCCCGATGCATCAGACTGGACCTGGAAACGAGGGGAAGCCAGAAGGTCGGACCTCCAGAAGGACACCCCGTTGAACTCCCTCAGGAACTGGAGCCAGATGAGCATATCCGCCCTAAGGCCCCTGCTAACACGCACCCTGTGGTGGGGCTTGGTTAAGCCTATCATGGCGTCGCACAAGCGTCGAGCAAAGGCTCTGCCAGGTGCGATCACCCTGCAAGCAAAATTGAGATGACCGTGCAGCACCTGTAGCTCACGAAGGGACGCCTTGCATTTAGCCAGCAAGCCGGATATGAGTGCAACGATCCGTGTCACCTTATCAGCCAGTAACCTGGATGCTTGCACTACCGTGTCAATCTCCACCCCCAGGAATGTGAGCTCGGTAGATGGGCCCTCGGTCTTTTCGGGCGCCAAAGGGACACCAAGTTCCGTCATTAGCGTCTGAAATGTATTGAGGAGACGCGCACACGTGTCCCAGCCCCGTTCACCCCCGAATAAGAAATCATCCAGGTAATGGGCTACAGACCGAGATCCTGACCTGCGGACGAACGCCCACTGCAGGAAGGTGCTGAAACGCTCGAAAGCCGAGCAGGAGATGGAACAACCAAAAGGCATGGCCTTATCGAAGTAATATTCACCCCGGAACTTGAAACCCAGCAACTCAAAGTCGCCCGGGTGCACCGGCAGAAGACGGAAGGCCGACTTGATGTTGCACTTAGCCAACAGTGCACCCGGGCCACATGAGCGCACCATGCGCAGAGCCTGGTCAAAAGATGTATACCGGACCGAACAAAGGTCATCCGGGATAGCATCATTGACCGATCGGCTGGCTGGGTAGGACAAGTGATGTACTAAGCGGAACTCACCCGGTGACTTCTTGGGCACTAGCCCCAAGGGGGAAACTTTTAAATTAGGAAACGGGGGGGGGGGCGGGAATGGGCCGGCAACCCTGCCAGCATTCACCTCCTTACTAATGCTCAAGGCAGCCACCTCCTCCCTTCCCCTAAGTGACAAAAGGTTGGGTGCATCTTGGGGAGCCCTGATCCCCGTGAAAGGAATGCGAAACCCCTGCTGGAAACCCTCAAGCAGGTAAGCTGCGTCTACCTTCCTCGGGTACATCGTGAGCCAACGCTCTAACATGTCCACATCAATTGGTGAGGGGGCCTTTTGCCTGACCAGCTCCCTCAGCAGCAGTCTTGCCCGCCCCCTGTCCACCTCTCCCCCTGCCCCGCGCTCCTCCCGGCCTAGGACAGGCGGAGGCAGCGTGGGGGCCAGCACAAGAGGGACACTCATGCCTATATCGGCAATTTCTCCTGCTGCAGGTACCATTGGCTGAGAAGGTCCAACACAGCAGGCGGGCTGGAACCCCCTGCCCTGCCACCTGGCGGGGTGTCTGCGCCGGAGCAGCTCGCTGGACCGCATGTCCACAATGGTACCTCTCCCCAGGCGCCGGGCGCGTGGGGGTCATATACAGAAGCCACAGCTTCTGGCAGGGCTCATCCCACCTCATCTCTGGGTGTAGGGGCACTCTCATGCGAAATTCTTCGTCGTAAGCCAACCACGACGGGCCCGGGAAGTCAACCATTGCCTGGTATATGTTGTCCAAGTACTGGACCATCGGAATGGCCAGATCCGGCCGGGCCCTGAGGTACACAGCCATGTATATGAGGTACGCTGGCAGCCAGTTGGCCCACGTGCGAGGCGGCTTACGACGACGTGCCTGTTCCTTATCCTTCTCATCCTGCCCCTCCCTCTCCTCCTTGGTGGGTTCTCTATTCAGAAGAGAGAAAATGTCCACATACTCCCCCCGCCAGATTTTCTCTTTGGTGGCCTGGGCAAGATGATCCCCAAGGGGCAGAGAATACCCCGCCGTAGGCAATGCCAACAGCGGCACAGAGGCCGCATTGGGCACAGTGAAAGGAGCCTGGACCAAGCCCGCCACCCCAAATAGGTTCCCAACGGGACAGAGGGCACCGCCCCCAGAGGGGCCCTGGATCGATGGTGCCGCACCCGTATGGCCCGGCGGCAGCTGAACCACTGCGCCAGCCATACGGGGCCACGGCCACTGTACGCCCCCCCCCAGTGTAGGTAGTGGTGTGGGTGCACTAGTTTGAACCACATACTCACCCGCTGCACCCCCATGGGTTCCGGCCCACTGTGGGCGTCGGAGCTCGCGACCGCAACCGAGCTCGTGGACGAGGCCTGGTCAGTACCTGACTGCGGCGACTGATGCACGGGGAGCTGCGAGGCCGCGGCTGACGCCGACCCACGGGCCTCGAGCGGCTCTACCTGTCCAGCCGCCTGCCGATGACCGGCAGCCGATGGGTCGACCTGTAGACCCAAATGTGCCCTGGGTGGGTTAACCACCCCCAAAGAAGCCTCAAGGGCCGCTACGCGGGCCAGAAGGGCGTCAACATTAACATAGCCCCCAACACTGATGGGGGGCATAGAGCCGGCTGGCCCACTGAGTAGAGGCGCCGGGTCAGGTCTCTGGAACCCGGGTCCCGAATATGGCCATGAACCCAGTACCGGCCCCTGAGGGGCCGGAGGTACGCCCTGCCAGGGAAGGGAACCCAACCACCCCCCATGGTTAAGGCCCACCGCAGGTAGCTGTGGTGCAAGGGCAGAAGGCCCCGAGGTATAAACCGGGCCAGCGCCGGGAGCCACCGATTGAGAGCCGGAGGCCGCGGCCCCCGCCGGGCTGGCCTGAGGGCGCCCAGTCCCGGGCCATGGGGCAACCGACCCTATCCCACCGGTCCCGGTGGGCGTCGGCAAAGGGGGCTGTTGGGAGGGCGCAGTCGCGGTCCTCCGACCCGGCTGGCGCCTCCTCGAAGTGCGAACCGCGTTCGCCAACGCCTTCTTTTTGGAAGGCATTCTTGAAAGTGGGGGGAAGCCGAAGAAAAGGAACGAAAAGGACCGCTGCCCGAAGTAGCTTCCCTGCTAAGGTAAGAGCGACGGAGCAATGGGGAAAAACTTCTCCTCTCCGTCGCTTCGCAAAATGGCAGCTCGGCTGCCTCGTGGCCGCCCCTTTTATAAGGGTGCTGGCCACGCCCCCTAACTACCCGGATGCTCTTCGTCCGGTGGGGGGGGGCCGCAAAGAGCGCGGCGGCCATTTTGGCGCCGCGCTTGCATTCTGTCAGCAGAAGATTGGTGAGAGTCAAAAGCTACAATTATAGCTTTTTATATTAGCTCTGAGAATATCTATTGAGATCAATACATCACCACCACCACTACTTCCACAATTATTTTGCCATCATCATTATACATATTTAGATAAGAATGCAGTCTTTCCATGATTTTTAGATTATATGTTCTAGCTCAGTGTTTCCCAACCTTTGGGTTTTGGGCTTCAATTCCCAGAAGTCTAAGTCAATTCCAAAAAAGCACTGATCAGCCAATGTACTGAAGCTTCTGGGAATTGAAGTCCAAAATCCAAAGGTTGGGGACCATTGTTCTAGCACACTCAAGTGAAAATGGATACAAAGCCACTTAAAAGATTGATCTTAAAAGGCCTCAAATTCAGTGAGTACTTCTCATTTTGGGGACTGCATCCATAGTGTATAATTTCAGTAGAGACCCATCCCACCATGCTCATATCCCAGTCTAGGCTCATCTGTGAAGTTAAAGATCTATGTATTCTTCCACTGTCCCTTGCCTGTCCTTGTTTTCAGCTTAATCAAATTGTGCTTAAAAATGGAGAAAAAGAGGTGGATGGAGATATCAGAGGTACACACAGGACCTCCAGATTCCTGCACTTTCAAGGCATGCTTCCTTGCCACACATACCAAAATGGACAATGTTAAACAGAGCTCTGTGAGCATAGACTGTGTTTTCATCTATGGAAAATCAGATACAAGATAATGATGAGTAATAGTTCCACTTTGTTTTGTACCCTTCAGCACAGATCTGGACATCTGGGTATCAAAGCACCACTGCCAAAATCCTCTTGCATAAATTAAACTGGTTTAAGGCAAAATTTTAATCTGTAGCAATAAATTGCTGCTGGTTAAAGAGTACCCATGTCAGTTCTTTATTGCTTAAACTTAATCGCATTGTGCATGAATCAGCAAGCTTGCCATGTAACCCAGAATCTAATTGATACAAGAATCCTACAAGCATTTTAAAAAGACATTGAGAAGAAGTGCAATGTATCCACAGGAAGATGACCATATCGGCAGAGGGTTTGGAATCAAGTTACAGTAATGTCAGACTTACAAAAAAGCTATAGAAACTATCCTTGAGGCCCACAGATCCCTGGATTTGATATATAAAAATAGATACAAACACGCAGGCAGACAGGCTGGCAGCCAGAGAGGCAGCCAGACTAAATTATAAGCATTATATAATAGCTATGTTTGAGTTAATTCTCTGGTATTTCTTTAATCTGACATTGCTTTTAGAGTCTCAACACAATAAGAAAGAGAATGAGATTCGAGACAAGAGATTTTCTGGCCAAGCATCCCTCCAATAAAAGGCAATATTGTCTTTAAAAAAATGTTTTTTGGGGAAAGAGAATTTGTTTACCTTCAGTTCTGCAGTACAGTGGTTAGTGTATTGGACTGGGACTTTGGAGAGCCATGTTTCAGTCTTTACCAAGCATAAAACTCCCAACCTTGGTCAGTTAGTCACTCTCAGCCTGTCATGAAGGTATTGGTGGCAGTCTCTCAATTCAGTTCTCTATCTAATTAAAGGGCATACTGATTGAAGCCATCTTGTCCCTGTACTTTAGGAGATTCCCAAACAGCTCTGTCCCAGATTAGTGACAATATTTGTGTACCTCTGGATTTCCATTAGAAAAGAAATACCACAAATGGGGAAAAATACAAATGGCAATGATTGGAAGGAGCTATGCAGCTTCCTAATTGTATAATTTATTCACTCAAAGCCAGCTTTCCACCACCACATAAATATTCATTCCCAACAGTACAATAATGCTTCTGCAAAGTTTATTAACTAAGCTACATGAGAGAATAAAGAAGAGGGAGAATATTCCAGAACACAAAACAGCTATCTAAAGAGCAACTCAAATCTTCTCTTGACCCCACAGCTCCACAAAATGGCCAGAGGAGCACCTGCAAAGCAATATCTTGGAAATCTTGTTTTTTTGGGGTGGGGATGGGGTATGGGGTGGGGGTTTCATCTGGTGCTATTCTTTTCCTCTGGTGCCAGCTGTGGAAAACTTCCTGTTTTCAGGTCTCCCTTCCCAAATGTCTTTCTCCTGTTGATGCTTTTTGTTTGCTTCACAGAATTTGTATTTCTTATTTCAATTTGCTGAAATGAGTTGGAAGAAAAACTCATTAACTTCAATAGCCTTTGGAGTTGTCCCTTAAGATCAGCTACACCTGTCTGAGCAGATAGCAAGCTGTCAGGAACATGGTTTATGTTTCCTCTGAGGATCCTGACTTCTATGGCTTAAAAAGTCATGTGTTTGAAAAAGCTGTGATTCCTCTGGGAAGACTGAGGAGGAAGGTTCAGAACTGCCACATCATCTGGTGTTCATTACATGCTCAAATTAATAATGTATTGTCACAGGTTTACCTGGGTGAATTATGATGGGGGGCTACAATAGGCAACTATTCACAACCTTCCAAGCCTTGGGATAAATAATGATTATATTCATTACTGGTAAAAGTAGACTTGATGCAGGAAGCCATTTTGTTTTTTCTTATAAATAAAAATCCCTCTTTAGCATTTCTTGCTATGTATCGCTTTTCATTGTTTTCCCCTCCATATTACATATATATCAACACATGATGGAACTGGCTGTTCTGACTAGGTTAGAATTGCAAAACCGCAGGGCATAGAAATGTTCCAGGGATATATTACTGTACTGGCATGGAACATCTCACCTATCTCTTCCCCTTAATGTCCAAACATTTCCCCCAGAATGAAATTTCTATGGGATTTCAAATAAAAATTCTGCAAAGCTATGCAAGATTACTACAAGCCACAGTAAAATATTTCTATACATGGGAGATAACTTTTTTTTTACTAGAACTCTCAGAATACCTTACTCACCAAGCTGGCTGGGAAATATTAGTCCAAAAAAGATATCTCATTAAAGGGCCAATTGTGGATTTTGTATATGTCTAACAATCACTTGTTGGGGATTTAATTTAATTTTTGGACTTATATGCCGCCCACTCAGGAAACCTGACTCAGGGTGGATCACATGGCAGTCAAGCAAAAACACAATAAATACCCAATCACAAATAACACAAAACTAAACATAAGCAGATAAAAAAACATAAAAAAAATATAAAAACAGATAAAACTACTCCCATTAAAATACCCACCCACCCCATTCATAAAAAAGAGAAGAGGGAGAATATTGATTATTATGCAAGCAGCATACGTGGGCCACATTTCCATCAGGGCCCCACACCTGTCCCACCAGCCAGGTTTTAGACCTTTCCTAAAGAGCAACAATTCCGTCTGCAACTGTAGCTCTATTGGGAGGAGGTTCCAAAGGGCTGGTGCGGAAACGGAGAAGGCCCTCCTTCTTGTGCTAGAGAGACGAGCCCCTCAAGCCGATGGTACAATTAGGGAGCCCCTCCGGTCCACTCTGCTTGGATCATTGATAAGGAGAGGTGAGACCATTGTGCCTGCATCGCAGAAGGGTGAAAGGCTCCTGTCTGGTGATCCAGTTGTCTTCATGGTCAGCCAGCAGGCCAACCACAGTCTCTGCCAGTCCACTCCATTCGCCACAGTCTTCTACTAGCCACAAAAGAAGTAAAAATTTTGAGGCCACCAAACAGGGACATATTGGAGAACTCTTCATAATATTTGTTGCCATCGATTCCCCCCAATATACTCTATATATATTTTCTGCTTCTTCCTAAAGTTGGGATTTTGCCAAGTACATTGAAAGAATTTTCTCATTTCTTAGTTGTTACATTTTGGTTATTGTTAAATGGTTAGCAGAGTGGTATGCAGAGTGGTATGCACTGACCAGCAAGAGGTGTGCACCTGGCAAGGTGGTCCCTTGTGAGAAAAATAGGCAGACAGGTCTTGGTTCAAAAGAACAACTCAAATCAGGTTTACTCATGAAGCAAAAGGTGCAAGTATATACAGTGCAACAAATGTAACACAAAACAGATATGTCCTCTTGGGTTGCTCAGTTAACCTCACTGAGAAAGTCCAGTTGTGCTATATACAAGTCTATACAGTTTGGTAGCAGTCCAGTCCATCAGGGTAAATGGAAATGCAAGCTGCACTTACAGACAATGCCAAAGAGTTCTACAGCCTCTGTCCTTCTTAGTTGAGGCTTACCCCAAGTAGTCCTTCTCTGTCCAGCAGGCACAGATGGCATATCAGGCAAATGCCATCCTCAGGATCAGTGCAAAGGTTCAGTCCTCATAGCAGGTTCTGGAAGATGCAGGAATCTTTGCCCAGACTGTCAGCTTTCAGCAGAGGAAGTTGAGCATTGTAGCTGAAAGTCTGCAATACTGCTCTGACCTAAATACACTGACTCAGAGAACACACCAGGGAAAAGTCCCAACACCTGTGTGCAGTGATGCACTGCTAATTTTTTTACTACCCACTTGGTGGGCATGGCTAATTGTGCATGTGGGTGTGGGCTCAAATCCCACCCCACCCACCCCCACCCAAGAAAAAAAATCTACCTTGCTCCACCCGTTGTCCCGGCGCTGATGGTGGGTCTGACTCAGCACCTCACCGTCCAGGTGGAAGAAGAAGAGGAGGAAGAGCAGCCGCCACCAGCGCTGCTGGTAGGTGGCTAGGGCGGGTTGGTGGGCTGGCTGCCTTCCCCTCCCAGCACTGCCGGAAGCGCTTCTCTTCCCATGTGTGCACCTAGCCAAGGGCTGAAAGGCATGCGAGAAGTGTGGAATTGAGGAGGAAGAGGGAGAGCAGCCACCAGCAGCGCTGCTGGTAGGTGACCAGGGTGGGTTGGTGGGCTGCCTCCCTCCCTTTCCCAGCACCACCAGAAGCACTTCTCTTCCCATGCATGCACCTAGCCAAAGGCTGAAAGGCGCACGGGAAGTGTAGAATTGAGGAGGAGGAGGGAGAGCAGCCACCAGCGGTGCTGCTGGTAGGTGGCCAGGGCGGGTTGGTGGGCTGGCTGCCTCCCCCTCCCAGTGTAGCCAGAAATGCTTCTCTTCCCATGCGCTGCTTCTAGCCCAGGGCTAAAAGGCACACTTTCAATTCTGCATGTCCTGCATGCCTTTCAGCCCTTGGCTAAGCACACGCATGGGAAGAGAAGCACTTCTGGTGGTGCTGGGAGGGGGAGGCAGCCAGCCCACCAACCCACCCTGGCCACCTACCAGCAGCGCCACTGCCGCCTGCTCTCCCTCCTCCTCTTCTTCCGTGTCGCATCCAGAGGAGAGGTGGGTGTGGTGTGGGGGAGGTGGGCGTGGTGTGGGGGAAGGTGGGCGTGGTGTGGGGGAGGTGGGCATGGCCAGACGGTTTTACTACCAGTTCTATAGAACCATTTAGAACTGGCTGCAGTACAACGCTGCCTGTGTGCCCCTGCAGTAGGGCCTTAAAGGCATCACAGACACAATATGCCTTGCAACCAGTTAGGATGTGAGGCGAAGACTTACATCCTCTAACAGTTATACAACTATCATGACTCAGAACCCAACCACCATTAGTGTGCATGATGCTGCCTTCATAACCTGCCTGTATTTCCCCGATGAATCTGTCTGATCATGGCTAGTAGATAAAACTACAATTATTGTTGCAAACCTTAATTGAGAACTAAAGTGGCAGATCTCTTTTTGAAAACCTATTTTGTAATATTATTGTACTGCTTGGCCAAAGTATATTTCTTTCTATCCCAATGGATTGAAAATCCTTTATTTGTCTGTTCTGTAATGATGCTGTCAAGTCTCTATAAAATAATTATATAATTATCTACTTCAGCATGCTCAAACAGTGCAGGAAAGGAGAACAGGGAGGATTTGGATGAATAAATGAAATTCTGCAACACAGGTAACACAACTTCACTTTAGCAGTTTTTACCAGGTGAGTGAGATATTCTCACACAACAAACAAATGGCCTGTTTCTTAAATTAGAAAATGGCAGCAAACCATAAAACAGACATCTACTGCCATTTTGCTTCACAACTTACTCTTAGTCAGACAAAATTAGCTATTAAACTCTCTCTCTCTCTTTTTTGCGTTCCTCTTTCCCTAGATTTCTGCCTTCCTTTTCTGTGAATAAATCACTCCACAAGGGATAATGGCTAAAGCAGAAGTTCTTAACCTTGATAAGCCGGGGGCCAGGTCACACTCCCTCAGATAGTTTCAGGGGTTGGATGGCCATTTTGCCCTTCCTCCACCACATGGCACTTCCTGGTATGGTGGAGGTGGTGGTGGGCCACATGAAATGGTGCTGAAGGCCACATCTGGCCCACAGGCCACAGGTTGAGAATTCCTGAGCTAAAGTAAAGATCAAAACGAGCAAAAACCTTCAAGGTGCTGCCGTGTTTCCCTGAAAATAAGACACCGTCTTATATTTATTTTTCCTCAAGAAGACACACTATGGCTTATTTTCAGGGGATGTCTTATTTTATTAAGTATGGTACAACATGGTATGCTGTATAGCCACGCCTATCACAATGTCTTATTTTTGGGGTATGGCTTATATTGTGCAAATGCTTAAAAATTCTGCTACGGCTTATTTTATGGGTATGTCTTATTTTCTGGGAAACAGGGTAGTTGCAGGGGGATGCAACTTATCTCTTCCTTATCAAGGCCAACCTCAGGGACTTTTCAACAACTAAAGGGTGATCAATGGGACACACCCTAACTCCCCATTAGCTGAATTGAGATCAGGCAAGGTGAGGATGGGTATAAGAATAGGCTTTGGAGAACATGACGGTGGTTAAGGTTTTGCTATTCTGAGTGGATTGCTGTGAGTCTAGGTCATACCTGTCAAGTTTCGGGAAATTCCTGTCAAATAAGGAAAATGTCCCATCCAAATGGGAAACTGGACAGCTATGCTTATCCTGTGATGGCCTCCAGTCTAAGTCCAGTCTAATTGCAGTCTAAATAATACGGGATGATGGCAGAAAAGAGTGTAAAATACAGGGGTTTGACAGAAATTTCCCGAAACTTGACAGGTATGGTCCAGGTCCAGCCAACTTGTCCTAGCCAGTATTATCTTCAAGCAAGTATTATTCCCATGGAGCTCTGAGTAGTTTAGGCAGCAGCTGAGGAAAAACATACGCTCTTGTCCTGCTTGCAATCCATTGCCAAGGTTACATGGTCTCACTCTTTTGCTCCCTTTTGAAATTGGGCAAATTTTGTGAATAGGAAGGGTTGTTTCATCACTCAATCTTTCTGGCTTAATTGGTAGTTTTACTTTCCCATCCAGAGTCCATTTGTGTGTGAAGGGCTAGGGGTTTCATTTGGGGTGGGGGTGAGTCTGTTTTGTAACTGTACCTTCTTTGTTGTTCCACCCCTTTGTTTTTTTTGTTTTTTGAATAAAGTACTTTTAAAAAGCAAACTTGAGTGTTGCCAAGTTCACAGAGAGTTCTGGAGTGCTAAATCTAGTCCAGGGGTTCCCAACCTAAGGCCCTCGGGCTGGATCTGGCTGCCGGCACCATTTCATGTAGCCGCCTCACCCCTCCAAGGGAAACAAAATGGTCACCCCTTTGAAGCTGTTGGGACAAATTGGCCACCCCCATTACGCAGGCAGGGCAAAATGGCTATTCGGTCATCAAAGCTCACTGAGACAGCATGACCCAGCCCCCAGCTTGAAAAGGTTAGGAACCCCTGTTCTAGTCCTTGGCTTGAAAGCTCAGCAAGAATAGACTGAGAGCATTTATTGCTACCAGAAAGTGCATATAAGATCTTGCTGAGAGTCCTTCCATTTTGTGGGATGCCCTTCAACCAGGGAATGGAGGTGTGAAAAGTGGACGCTAACAGCCCAATAGTGATCCAGGGTCCCAGAAGCTACACTGCTACAGGCCAGAGTTGGATCCTCCATCCCACGGTGCACACTCCTGACACTTTCTCTTACATTTCTTGTCAATCCCTCTCTGAACATGATTTGCTCTATATCAATGTTTCCCAATACAGGGTGCATGCCCCTCAGGGGATCTCAATTCCCAGAAGTCAGTACATTGGCGGATCAGTTCTTTGGGGAATTGGCTTAGGCTTCTGGGAAATGAAATCCAAAAACCAAAGGTTGGAAAACACTGTTCTAGATGGAACTTCAACCTCCTGATAGCAAGCTGAAGACAAACATATCTTAAAAGGTCACCAGTTGGGGAACGCTAGTTTAGAGTAAGATGGTATGTGTTGTGTTTTTGTCTTCCTCCTTGTTGGATCAACTCCCATACTGCAGCTGATATATGACCACCACTCTTGTCATGCCACTACAGTAGACATCAAGAAACAAATCTTAACCTATAAAACCAAGTGTTCACCGTTGGAACTGGCTATAAGTTGCTATGCGTCGCCCTACTGACCCGCACCCACCCTTCGTGCGCACGGCCAAATTGCCTACGCAGGTCAACGAAGGATTTAGAAATCCGGCACAGGGCCCTCAGCCCCACAAACGGCAAGAAACGCAAAGAACTTCATTACCCCAAAAGCATTGCGTTTCGCCCTGCTTCTTCGAGCGGCAGCCAATTAAGAGGACAAAAACAATGCTCTCAGTCTTTCCGTGCCGCGCCGCAGCCAATCAAAATATGCGTATTAAAACCTTGCCGAGTCAAGGATGCTGAAACCACAGGGAAAAATACAGATCCCAGCATCCTATTCACTTTAACACCATATAAGGAGTTACTATAGCCAATCATCAGCTTCTGAGCAAACGCGTCAAACATGACGGAACAAATGATGACCCAATGGTATAAAAGGAGCTCCATTGCCTTGCAAACCCCTGCACAAAGAACCTGGGGAAACACAGCGCGGCCAAACAAAACCAAGCCACATGAAAAAAAACGAGGACAAAGGCAAAGCACAAATGGAAAAATACAATCCCCAGGGTCCTGCGCGCCGTGAGTGCGCAGAACTCTTGGAAAGCCGGCACGGCCTAAATAAAAAGAAAAAACACACATCCACACAGCCCAGGTAACGGAAGCACACACCCCCGCCGCTGGGCTACCTTACCCTGGGCCGCCCAGGGAGGCCACCCCCCGGTAATGAAAGCCCCCCCCGCCGCTGGGCTTCCTTACTGTGGCCCACCCAGGGAATCCAGCCCCCGGTAAGGAAAGCCAACCACCATCACCACGCCACTGGGCTTCCTTACTGCAGGCCAGAAGCCAGCCCCCAGGAAGGAAAGCCCACACACACCACGACGCTGGGATTCCCCCCCCCCAATAAAAAACAAAAACGCAGTGGGGATTTCTGCAGTCCGGCCACCAAGGCCAAGCTGCGATGCCCACACCCCCACCAAAACAAACAAACCAAAAAAAACAATGGGGGGATTCCCACGGGCCGGGGACATGGATATTCCAACGTGGCCGGCCTGCGAAAATACCCCCAACCTACATCCCCCAAACCCCCACAAATCCCAACACCACCACCCATAGCAGAAAAGAGCACACACCTTAAACCTCCAGCCTCAACGCGGACCTCATGTGCAATGAAAAAAGAACAGGAAGATTACACAGGCCACAACACAGTTACCATTTAAAAATTGTGCAACAGCACCACCCAGTGGCTACAGGAAAAATTACACTCAATGAATTCAATTTAATCACCCAGAATTTACAAAAGGGAAATTAGTTTTTAAAACAATCAGAAATATCCAAACAAAAAAAATCAAACATAAATAAATAAGAACACACTAAAACAAAAACCAAACATCTAAACACAGTCAAAAACATTAATTTTTTTTAAAAAAACACTTACACATTTTTTAAAAAAATGCAATATTTGGAAAAAAATATCAACCTTTCCTCTTTTTAAAATCCAAATTTTTTATAACACTTTAAAACACTACCTACGTATCAAAAAACATTATTTAAAAAAATAACATAACTCATTTAAATACACATACAACAAAAATCATCCAAAAACCATTTTTCATATTTTTAAAAAAAAAACCCAAAAAAAGCCCGGCAACGCCGGGCAACCCTTGCTAGTAAGAAATAAATGAAGAGCAGAAGCACCTCCATGATGACTGCATTGTTCCAGGCCATCCCTGAAAACGGCAAGCTGCCACCGGACTCCCCCCCCCACCAAGCGGAGGAAGGAGGAGGACTCAGCTGCTTGGAGTCCGGGGCCAATAAAACCAGCATCTCCGCTGCCACTGGACTCCTGCCCCCACCCGTTTGGTGGAGGAAGGAGGAGGACTCAGTTGTTGGAGGGTTAATGGCCAATAAACTGCAATATAAAATTATGTTGCTGTCGCCGTATGATATTCTATAGTGTTGTTATATTTTATTGTTATATTTTATTGTATGATGTTCTATTGCACTGCTATATTTTATTGCTATTTTTATGATATTTTACTGTTGATGTGATGAGATTTCTGTGAGCCACCCTGAGTCACGTATGTCGAGTGGGCGGCATACAAATCCAATCAATCAAGCAAGCAAGCATTCTGTTCATATCAATGGAGGTTTTCCATGGAATGGAATTTAAATGAAAATCTGCAGATTGCTGTCTTTTTACTTAAACTGGATATGGATTTTATATGATGACGAAGCTTACATTAACTTTAGTAATTCTACAACTAGCAGGAAAAGAAATAAGAAGCACAGCATGCCATCTAAGTACTTTCTCACAACTCTAATCAACTGTATCTCTGGTTTGGAGCCATAAGGAGCAGGATATAGAAGCCCCAAGTGAGAGGAAGCTGTAAAATGGATATAAATTGGACAGGAGAAACATGTTTCAAATCATTCAGTCTACCTGAAACCTTTGAATGGGATTTGAAAGTTGCCATTCCAGAGCAGAAACAAAGTCACAGAATAAAGAGGCAGAATAAAAACATACACATGCTGAATACCCATTCCGATGGTTTGAGTATTTATCAAGGTTTCTTGGGCTATTACAAAATGTGAAATGCCACAATAATCATGTTGTTATCTGTTCTGATATTCCATTGCTCAGATTCCTTCACAACCACCTTTAGATAACAAGCTTTAAAGGGATTGTCAGTGATTCTCAACTCATTACTGTACGTTGCCTCTACAGTTGTTATCTATAACCCTAAGGCCATTTTAAATTTTTTTTGCTAGTTACAGAAGAAAGCTTAAAAACTAAATAGCATATTTGCTGACATATACTGTAAGACCGGCTTCTTCCCCTTAAACTACACTGGAAAAATGGAGTGTGTCTTGTACTGTATATGGCCTACATTGGGCTATTTTGGTAATAACAGGGTATGTCCTATAGTCCAATGCATCTTATATGCAGGCAAATACAGCAATTAGATCATTATCTGGTATCACTTCCCATAATCTACCTTAATTCTCCAACTAACCATTGCAGGCGCACCCCCCAATAAAGGACTCAGACACCAATGAAAGTGGATAACGGCATTGGGCCACATTTATTGATTCATGCCCTAGTCCGAATTATAAATTTCTATTGGTAATTGACCAATCATAATTCTTAAGGCAAGCAGGCCGAAGTAACACTGGTAAGGTACCACCCAAAATTGCCAACGGCAATTGCTACAATGTATCCATTTGTATCAATTTGTTTGTTGACCACAAACAAATTGTTGACCGTAGTCAATATCTAACTAATGACCCCACCCTCTGACGCGTATCCATAAAATCACGGGGTGATGCATGCTGTCTAGCTATAGCCATCACCCCGTCGCCTAGTTCATCGTTGACCGGACAACGTTTAACCAACTTATGCCTGTCTAGTGTTGTCCAGTCAATTGCGAACTTGCCGGATACCTGTGGGTCATAATGTTTACCTTACCAGTGCTACCCGCCTATGTGACCAAAGTCAACAGCAGCAGCAGAAAAACCCCTATGTCAAACCATAGCAACAGTGTGGGATGGGCGAAAAAACCAGGACCCGGAAGCCAATATGGGTCCCAGCCAAAAATTCCCACCCGGCCCCGAAGCGACCAAAATATCACACTGTTAACTAGGGAGGGGGTGGAGGGGAAAAACTTCTCTGCTCCGTCGCTTCGCAAAATGGCAGCTCGGCTGCCTCGTGGCCACCCCTTTTATAAGGGAGCTGGCCACGCCCCTAACTACCCGGATGCCTTCGTCCTGTGGGGGCCCCCCCACAAAGAGCGCGGCGGCCATTTTGGCGCCGCGCTTGCATTGCAGGCGCACCCCCCAATAAAGGACTCAGACACCAATGAAAGTGGATAACGGCATTGGGCCACATTTATTGATTCATGCCCTAGTCCGAATTATAAATTTCTATTGGTAATTGACCAATCATAATTCTTAAGGCAAGCAGGCCGAAGTAACACTGGTAAGGTACCACCCAAAATTGCCAACGGCAATTGCTACAATGTATCCATTTGTATCAATTTGTTTGTTGACCACAAACAAATTGTTGACTGTAGTCAATATCTAACTAATGACCCCACCCTCTGACGCGTATCCGTAAAATCACGGGGTGATGCATGCTGTCTAGCTATAGCCATCACCCCGTCGCCTAGTTCATCGTTGACCGGACAACGTTTAACCAACTTATGCCTGTCTAGTGTTGTCCAGTCAATTGCGAACTTGCCGGATACCTGTGGGTCATAATGTTTACCTTACCAGTGCTACCCGCCACACGGAGGGGCTTCAAAGAAGGCTCGAGGCCCCCCCAGACCGTCAGCTCGGTCGACAGGCCTGCTCGCCAATCACCCCACAAGAGGTCCACACCTCCTCGCGACAGATGGGCCCCATCCCCTGCATACAAGTCATAACTTTGGAGGCTAATAGCGGGGTGACGACTGACCCTCCCCCAAGCCCTGTAGACAAGGAAACGCGCCACTGCCCTATTCACCATGCGTCTAGCACGGTCAAGGGCCAGGAGATCAACACCCCCTCTATAGGAATGGCGCGGGACCATGTCCGACCAAACAAGGGTTGTGGCGGGCCAGACGTAATGCAGGTAGGCGAGGTCCCCGCAAATCGCATGTTTCAGCGACAAGCCGGTGACCTGGCCCAAATCATTGCCCCCCAGGTGTATGATCAGAATGTCAGGCGGGTCAGCATTCTGGCCTGAAAAAAGGAAAGGCAGCAGCTCCCGCCACAACATCCCGGGCTTACCATGCCATGTGAGACTTGCGTATGCACCAAGTCCCAGTCGGGGTCCCCACTCTGTCGCCGCAGCATAATGCGCTGCCCTGTGCACGTAGCTATGGCCCACCAGCCATACTGTCACCGGTGTAATACGACACCCCGGGTCTGTAAGGAAAAATGAGGGAAAGTAGGTAAGGTGACTGGGTTGGTACTCACGGCGGGAGTGGGCGCACATAAAACTGAAAACATTGCGAACCCCACCGTCCCATGCTACGTATGTCAGCCCCTGAGTACCCAAAAGCAGCTGCGGTTGAGGCCGCCCCTATACGGAATGAATGAGTGCCATAGCGGGCGCCTGGGAGGCCCACACTGGCCAGCGCTTTGCCCGTCACCTTCCAAAATTGAAATTTAGTAAGGGGAGACCCATCTTGGTGACAGAAAAAACGGGCCATGGTGCGTGCCATACAGTGCAAGG
Source organism: Bradypodion pumilum (assembly GCA_035047305.1). Classification (NCBI taxonomy): domain Eukaryota; kingdom Metazoa; phylum Chordata; class Lepidosauria; order Squamata; family Chamaeleonidae; genus Bradypodion; species Bradypodion pumilum. The sequence continues at coordinate 101,367,193 of JAWDJD010000001.1, forward strand.
AAATCCTGTAGGGCACCAACCGGACAGATGTCTGCCGAGGAACATCGTAGCAGTCTACTCCACTGCCTACGCCGTGCTGATACGTTTTAGAGGAGCGTATCCCCAACTGAGCCGAATATTGTTCACTCAGACATCTTCGAGTTCCAGTGCCTTACGACTTGCATCCGCCTTATACAGCATCTCAAGCTCGCCGATGCGGAGCACTCCAAAAAAGGCCACCGTTGTAGCCGCATGAAATGGGCTGCCTCATCTTATCAAAACAGAGGCAAGGCCAGCCCCGGGCCAATTGGGTAAAAACCCCTGGGGAAATCGGGTGGCGGTCGTCTGGGCAACGCCCACGCGCGCGCACCCACCCCTCCAAAACATGTCTCACACGGAAGTCAGTGGTGCTGTCCACATGACCTCCCACTTTGGCCATAAAAGCCAACGCTGACAGCTTAGATTCTATGGTGCGAGGTGCAAAGCCCTGGGCATGCAGGTAAACCATGAACCGCAGAACATGGGTTACCGGGATCGGCCAGGTTCCTGGCATTTGGAATTGGGTACAGAATGCTCTGAAAGAATTAAATGCGTGGTGATACACCTTACGCGTGCGTGGCGCTAGTGACAGGCCAATCGCCTGGTTCACCTCTCCTTGCCGATGTTCCATATCCCGTCCGGGAGTGGCGAGGGAAATTCCTCCGCATCCGGGGCCAAGGCACGGAACCGGGAGATCTGCAGGCGGGACAAAGCATCAGCAATATCATTAGTAACCCCTGGGACATGCCTAGCCCTGAAAAGAACGTTGAGGCGCAGGCTGTGCAATGCAAACTGGCGCACTGGGTCCATAACCCTGGGCGATTTAGAGCTCTGTGCATTGAGAAAGTGGACAACAGCCGCATTGTCACACCAAAGTGGACAACCGAGTTGGCCTCCCCCTCGCCCCATAGCATCAAAGCACCCAGTATAGGGAAAATTCCAGATACGTGAGACCACGCAGGCGACCCGTGCCTGCCCAGGATGGTGGCCACCCACCATAGGCCCACTTCCAATTGAAGTACATCCCGTAACTCAGGGATCCCGGGCATCGGGCTGTATCTTAAAGCAAGGGGAAGCCAGGAGCTCAGACCTCCAAAATGACACCCCATTGAAATCCCTCAGGATCTGTAGCCAGACAAGCACGTCTGCCCTGATACCCCGGGTAAGTCTAACCTTATGGTGGGGCCTGGATAGTCCTGCCATGGCGTCGCACAAGCGCCGCGCAAATGCCCTGCCCGGTGCGATTACCCTGCCAGGGAAATTGAGGTGACCATGTAGCACCAGCAGGTCCCTCGGTAATGCCATGCGCTTGGCCAGCAAGTCCGAGATAAGGGCCACTAGCTTTGACACCTTATCCCGCTGCAACCTAGAAGCCTGTGCTACCGTGTCAATCTCCACCCCCAGGAATACTAGCTGTGTAGGCGGGCCCTCGGTCTTTTCGGGCGCTAAAGGGACACCAAGTTCCTCCATTAGCGTCTGAAATGTGTTGAGGAGACGTGTGGACGTGTCCCAGCCCCGTTCAGCCCCGAATAAAATCATCCAGGGAATGGGCTACAGACCGGGACCCTGATCTGCGAACAAAAGCCCACTCTAGGAAGATGGAGTAACGCTCGAATGCCGAGCCCGAATTGGAACAGCCAAAAAGGCATGGCATCAGTGCAATAATATGCTCCCCGGAACGGGGGCGCAGGGACAGGGCCAACGACCCTGCCCGCATAGACCTCCTTATCATTGCTGGCAGGAGCCACCTCCTCCCTCCCCCTAAGGGATAAAGATTGGGGGCATCCTGAGGGGACCTATCACCCATGAAAGGGATACGTAACCCCTGCCTAAAACCCTGAAGGAGATCTCCGCATCCTCTCCCTTCGGGAACAATGTGAGCCAGCGCTCCAACATGTCCACATTAATTGGGGAGGGAGCCCTTTGGTGAACTAGATCCATATGCGGCAGTCTTGCCAGCCCCCTGTCCACCCCTCCCTCTGCCCCGCATCCCTCCAGGCCTGGGACAGCCAGAGGCCGCATGGGGGCCAGCACAGGGGGGACACTAATGTCTGTATTTGCCATTCTTCCTATTGCAGGAACCATTGGACGAGAAAGTCCAGCACAGCAGGCGGGCTGAAACCCCCCGCCCCGCCCCCTGGCAGTGGACCTGTGCTGGGGCCGCCCGCTGGACCGCATGTCCACCATGGTATCTCTCCCCGGGCGCGGGGCGCGTGGGCGTCATGTACAAAAGCCACAGCCTGGCATGGCTCAACCCACCTAATGTCGGGGTGCCGGGGAATCCGCATATGGAATTACACGTCATAAGCCAACCACGATGGGCCCGGAAAGTCAACCATCGCCCGGTAGATGTTGTCCAAATACTGGACCATCGAAATTGCCAAATCCGGCCGGGCCCTAAGGTACACCGCCATGTATATGAGGTGGGCCGGCAACCAGTCGGCCCACGTACGTGGTGGCTTGCTACGACGTGCCTGCTCCTTATCCTTCTCATCCTGCCCCCCCCTACTCCTTGGTGGGCCCTCTGTTGAGGAGTGAGAAGGTATCCACGTAATCCCCCCGCCAGATCTTCTCTTTGGTGGTCTGTGCCAAATGGACACCCAGCGGTAAGGAATACCCCGCCGTCAGCAAGGCCGACACGGGCACAACAGGAACTGCTGGCATCTGAAAGGGGGCCTGTACTAACCCAGCCACCCCCAAAACATTCCCCACAGGGTAGAAAACACCCCGCACCACGGGGCCCTGAGTGGTAGTTATCATCGCCAGGTGGGGCGTCAGCGGCTGGACTGCCGCCCCACCCGCGCGAGGCCAGGCCATTGGAAACCCCCCCAACGTGGCCACGTGTGTAGGTGCACTAGCTTGGACCGCATACTCACGTGCTGCACCCCTGTAGGCCGCCCCCACCGGGGGTTCCGGCCCACTGGGGGCGTCGGAGCTCACAACCGCCGTCGAGCTCGTCGATGGGGCCTGACCCGCACCGGTCTGTTGAATGGGGAGCTGCGAGGCAGTGGCCCAGGTCATGCCACGCGCCTCAAGCAGCTCGACCCGTCCCGTCGCCTGCCGCTGCCCAGCAGACGACGCGTCGAAACGAATCCCAAATGGAGACCAAGAGTGGCTAGCCCGGGCCAGGGATGTCTCGAGGGCCGCAACGCGGGCCAATAAGGCTTCCATGCTGACATGGGGCAAAGGACCAGCCGGCCCGCCTACTACAGGCATGGGTACAGGTCCCTGCACCCCGGGGCCCGAATAGGGCAACAACCCCACACCCGGGCCCGTTAGGGCCGATGTAGCAACCTGCCAGGGAAGGGGACCGGACCACTCCCCAAGGCTGGAAGGCCTCGGAGCGAGCTATGCTCCTATAAAGGGAGGCCCAGCGGAATGGGCAACACCATGAGAGGTGTCCACCGCTTGCGGGCCGAGGGCCGCAGCCCCTACTGGCCCCGTGCGTGGGCCACCATCCTCCAGCCAGGGGGAATAGACCCCATTCCACCGGTCCCGGTGGGTGGAAGCAAATGTGGCTGCTGGGGAGGCGCAGCCGCGGTCTTCCAACCCAGATTGCGCCTCCGAACCGCACGAGCCGCGCTCGCAGCCGCCTTCTTCTTCGCGGGCCTCTCAGCCAATCGATGGGAAGCCGAAACGAGAGAATTCAGCAGCCAAAAGGCTTCCCGGTAAAAGCCAAAAGCGACGGAGGTAAGAGGGAAAAACTTCTCCGCTCCGTCGCTTCGCAAAATGGCAGCTCGGCTGCCTCGTGGCCACCCCTTTTATAAGGGAGCTGGCCACGCCCCTAACTACCCGGATGCCTTCGTCCTGTGGGGGGCCCCCCGCAAAGAGCGCAGCGGCCATTTTGGCGCCGCGCTTGCATTGTCACTCTGGCAGAAAAAAAATCTGTAAAAGCAAAATGCAAAGTCTTAAATGTAATGTCAAAGGTTCTTCATTCATTACCAAAAAATGTAACCATTTGCCACTTTTTACAGAACAAGGCATCAGAGGAATAGATCTGAATATCAACCAGGGGTCTTTAGTCACTACCAAGTGTGAAATATCGTACTGACAGACATGATCTGCCATTTTTATCTATCCATTATCCTTTTGTATCTTTCACCAAGTCATGGGCTGTGGTGGCTCAGTGATTAAGAAGCTCAAGTTGTTAGCTGGAAGGCTGGCAAGTTGGAAGTTCGAGACCCAGGTACTGCATGATGGTTTGAGCACCTGTCTCTGTCCCAGCTCCTGCCAACCTAGCAGTTCAAAAGCAAGAAATTGCAAGTAGGTAAATAGGGACAACTTTGGTGGGAAAAGATCTTGGGAACAATGGAGTTTCTCCAGCAAAAATCCTTTCAACCCAGAATAATTTCTGACATAAAATTATTATTATCTAGTCATGGGACAATGTATAAATTATTGCCATAAAGTTTCACTATTACAGTATGTCTGAGGTAGATTTGCCCCATAAAAACTCACATTAGAATACAGGTATAAGAGTTAGCCTTTAAAATACTACAATGTTTTTGTCTTCTTTTGTTTCTTGTCTGATATGCTTGTACAGATGAGCAGAGATACTACTTCAAGAACTAGTTGATTCCTTGGAAAAGGGATAACATCCATGTATGATGACCAAGGATGCCTTTGCCTACCATCTTTTATTCCCCCATGTTAATATGGCCCATTTATACTCTCAAAATTACTGCTTTATATATTTTCTATTTCTGGTAGTTGAGAAATGATAATAAAATGATTACCTCATGTTTATCAGCCTCATATAAATTATTAATAATAAAAGTAAATTTGACATGTTTAGCAATTCCCGTTCTTCTAAAAAAACAAACCCCAAAGTTATAGAAAAGAACAAGCACAAAAGATTTCTTACTTAATCCTTTTCTTTAATTGGATGAAATATTGGACTTTTTGTGCTGGATGCCCATCTGCAAGAACTACTTGAACTACATGTCAAAGAAATATGCAACAATGTATGTTCAATTCTAAGCCCAAATTAGGCATAAAGCATAAGGAGCTTCTAATATTTCCTTAATATAAGAATCATAAAATATATATTGCTGAAAATTTAAGACCCTTCTGACCATTATGAACATGTAGCCAAATATAAGAATGACTATGACTGATCATCCTATGAGATGTGTGAGAAACAGTGGCTTTCCAAGGCTTTCTGCACCACAACTCCTGGGATTGCCCATGATTGAAGAATGCAACTCAACAACATCTAGACCAGTGGTTCCAAACCTTGGGTCATCAGATGTTCCTGGACCACCGCTCCAAAAACTCTGTGTCAGCAGAGTGAAAACCCTTAGTATTTAGAATGAAGATGTATGATGGCCCCATTCATAACTTTTGGGGCCGAAAGCTGGGAACACATTTCCCTACCTTGAACTAGAAGAAAAAGAAAATATAAGTTGTACAACCCAGCTATAGACCTTTAACTTCAGGTAAGTCTCATTGAACTCAGTGGTCTTCTGATTAGACATATAGTTAGTAAACATGTATGCTCATTTTAATGAAATTAATATTATCATTTGATGATGACTGATTCTTCCTTCCAGGTCAACACCTTGTAGTTAGGTTATACGGGAAAAACTGAAAGCAGATTGCTATATTCCCAAAGAAGCAAATAACTTCCACTCATTAAATCATATGAGAGATGCTGCTAAATTTGGGCTGGAGCCAGAGAAAAGTCATTAAATAATTGCTACCACATATTGAAGGAAGATGTAAACAACCATATTACATTGCGAACATATTTGGACACTATGCTAGCATAAGGGGAACTCTCTCACACAGATACAAACACAAATACTTCCACCCCTTTATCATTCTAGGCCCACACCTTCTAATGGCCATGTAAAGAATTTTCATCCAATAAAGTTATTGCTCCAATTTCTTTTTTTAAAAAAATTTTTATTGAATTTTTTCAAAGACATACAAAAAAGAAAAGAAAACAATGACTAACAATACAATACATAAACAAATCCATAGTATCATTTTAACAATCATTACTAAATGTTAGCACATAACAATATCTAGACTCATTAATTACTATATAACCACCAAATATTAAAAACCATTGTTTCAAGATCCGAAATAATAAGAACTTTCTGTGCTACCACTAATCTTTGGATAAATAATAATCACCCTGTGAGTATATACAAAGCCCGGAGAGTTTATTTTCTGCTCAACTCCAGAAACTTCTTTGAGATGGTACTGGTCCTGAGCTATCATTTGCCATGCAAGAATGGTCCACAAATGGTTTCCATATGTTCCAAAATCTATTCTCTTTTAAATTATCTTTTTTCACTTTAATCTCCCAAGTCAATTTATCATTCAGTGCTAAACTCCACATTTCTTTATACCACTCTCCAATCTGTATATCTATATCATTTTTCCAATTTCTAGCTATACATTGTCTGCCCGTTGTCAATACAATTTCCAATAGTTCTTTTTCCTCCTTGTTTAAGCCCAAACCTTCCACATTTGTTAAAAGAATGGTACTTGACACCAACTTAACACTTCTACCCATTATTTCACCAAGCTCACCTTCTATTTTCCCCCCAAAATCCCTAATTTTTTTACAACTCCACCACATATGTTCATATGTTCCATCAAATTCTCTACATCTCCAACATAACTTATCTCTTTTATTATCCATCTGGTAAAGTCTTAATGGCGTCAAGTACCATTGCCACAACATTTTAAAATTATGTTTTTTAATTCTTACAGACATTGTTCTCATAATCCTCTTTTTCCATTTATTTTTCCACTCAATCTCCCCAATTGTTATATTCAAATTTTGTTCCCACTTCCGTTTCAAATCCCCCTGTGGATCTGCACCTCTATTCAGTATGTTATAAAGTTTACTTACAAGACCTTTAATACTACTTTCCCCTTTTCTAATCTTCCTTACCAACTCCTCAAATTCTGTATGTATTCTATCTAACCCTACTTCTTTTTTATACTCCAATTTGTTATAGTGGTGCACAACAAATGAGAATTGTTTCTTCCTCCTTATTGGAGCCTGGTGGATTCTCAAGTAAGAGCTTTATTTAATGTATAACCAGGTTTAGGGTTAAGTACAGATAATGTCTGCAAAAATCATTGTGATTTTTAAAACCTAAAATTGTGGTTCCTTCTAAGGTAAAATATGCAATATGAATGGTATGCAACTTTAACAAAATGTGATATGAGGACTTTGTTTTGTTTTTGTATAAGGGTGGCAAATAGAATTAATTTTCTTCTGTTGAATTCGTTCCCAGCCAATTGAGGACTCAGAGCACCGGGCACCAGAAAATGAGGCAAATGCAGGTGGTTAACCTCTGAAAGATCTTGCCCGCATTTAAATACAATTGCCTCTTTGTTCTTTCTTTGTTCAGACAGAAGTTGTGAATCCTCATGAAAAGGGGCCATAATTCTGTGAAAGAACACATGCTTCATTTGCAACAAGCCCCAGGTAGAATTCTTGACATTTGTAACTGAAAATTTCAGATAGCCGGTATGAGGAAAAATTCTCAGTTGAAAGCTTTGACCATTCAGAATAGACAATACTGGATGAAATGAATCCACGGGCTGACCTGGTACAGTGTAGCTTTCTATGTCCTATGTTCTGTTACTTCCACAGAAGCAAAGTAGCAATGTATACTAATGGAGACATTCACACTAGGCACATCTTATTGCTTCCAACTAGTGGGCATGGCTACGTATTGATTCCACTGCATTAGGCAGGACACCTCTGAATACAAGTTGCTGAAAAGCATGGATGGGACTATGTTATTGTGCCCATGTCTTTCTTGTGTTCTTTGTACAGGCATTTGATTGGCCACTGTGGGAACAGAACACTGGCTATTGGAAGCCTTTGGTCTGATCCAGTACAAAGTCATCTGACCTTGTTTGGTTTTTGGAAGTGAAGCAGAGATAAGCTTGAATAGGAGACCACCAGGAATAACAGAGATTTATTTAATTATTGCATTTGTATACCACCCATTTGGGTAGTATCCTACTTTGTAGCTAGGGTCAGTCAGCAAAGATAATAGTGGGCTACATGGAACAATGACCCAACTCAGTGTAAAGCAGAAGCCTATCTTTGTAGGCGCCAAAGTATACAAGGAAGTTAGCAGTATTACTTTGTATAAAAACATCACTGAGGTAGCAACATATGGTAATGAACTGAGGAACATTGAAATATGTACTTGGAACCATACGAGCTGCCATTCTTGCTCAAGCCATATGCTTCACACCTCACTGCTTGCAACACTGTAATTACAGTTGTAGACCCAACAAGTGGCAATCACAATACAGTCTCTTTATGTTGATGCACAGTATGCTGAAAGAAAAGATCAGGCATCCTTAAGTTGTCACCAAACAAGAAAAACAACCAATTTTCACTGAAAACAAGAAGGATGTTCCTTCTATGCCCCCCCTTTTTAAACTTTTTGGTGAACATAGGACATAACTATTGTTCTTTCTCCATGTCAGAGTGGAGGGGGTTGGCAGTGGCACAAATGCCAGGACAACCAGGTAACAGCCCAAAAAATAACCTTAGCTCAGTCCAGAGTCCAAGCAAAGCCAGGGATGTAGTGTTGTGTTTTTGGGATCAGAGGAGACAGCGGAGGCTTGATTCATGAAGAGGCAATAGGGCAAGATAGCCCGGTCGGAGTTTATTAGGAATAACAGACAAAGACATTCCAGAGAAGAGTATGCAATCTATTCTTATTGGTTACCTGCGATAGCATAAGGTTACTTAATTGGCTAAATATCAGCATGTCTGCCTCGTGCTCACCTTGCTAATTGCTCAGAAAGCTGCGTGCTAGCTGAATGACTGCGTGCCATCCCTGGGCATAGTGGGGAGGGCCAAAAGCCTTGAGTCAGAGGCTCAAACTGGGGCCTCTAAGTTACGGCGTAAAAACAGATGAGGTAAGGAGAACGATCACCCATGATTTATGGCCATGGTTTGCCACTAGCCACAGCGATCGTGCTGTGAAACTCCTCACATCTTCCCCCTTCTGTTTTTAAGAAGCTTATAAGCATAATAAATTTGGTCCTTGCATGCACGAGGCCGGAAGCGAAATCCTTGCAGGCAGGTGGCTAGCAACGAAGGTATGCATTGAATAAAGCAACAGGCAGTTATCAGAATGGCAAGAATAATTAAACCATACTGCAGGATGGTCTGTACCCAATCGCCGTTGGGAAGCCAAGACCAAAGAGTGCTCCACCACGAAGGCAGAGGGTTTTGCTTAATATCAGAAACGATTTTGGTTAAAGAATCCAATTGGTTTTGTACCTTATTAGAATTATCAGATAAGTTAAAGCAACACATATCATGCACAGACTCACAACCTTGATGATGCAACATCAGCAAATAATCGATCGCGGCGCGGTTATCTAAAATGGCATTGCGAAGCTGAAATTGCTCCCTGTTCAGGAGGCTAATAGCTTGGGAAGTGTGATTAATGGCTTTCACAAATGCACAAGCAAGCTTTCCAAGCTGCCTTGCATTCCCGGCTGCCAGGCCAGGCACGCCAACAAGACTGATGGCTAAGGATGTGTACTCGGCCTGGGAAAGCACCTTAACAGTGCTATCGCAATCAGAGGGTAACTGCTCAGCGGCAGTACCTCGGGCGATGCATTTGCGGGCGGGACGCTGACGGACCAGCGTGGTGCGGTTGGGCAAAGCAACAATCATACGACTAAGGCAACAAGTGGTTTTAGAGAGGTTAGCAGGAATATAGTTCCAAGTTCGTGACCCACAGGTCCAGAACCACCCAGAAGGCAACAGAATATGCTGAAAGTTAAAATGAAGGTCCTCTGTTTCTCTCCCGGTGCAATTAAGACCACGACTGGGCTGGAAACAGTGAGGCTTTGACTTATGTTGAGTACAGTTCACAACCCTGGCACATTTACTAGCATTACTAACAGCTACAATAGGAGTATAGAGAGACAGGGCATCAACGGGCAGCCTTTTGGTTGCCTTTCCCCAGCAAGAGAATAAGCAAAACATTTAAGCATGAACAAAACATGAACATTTCTCTTCTTCCTTACATGAAGGAGGTTTCTGTAGCATTCTAGCAAGCATTTCTCACTCCCCAATTACATGAGTAAGGCATTACATTTCTTCTTCTCTCACTGGTGTAAATGAAAGAGGCATTCAATAACTTAAAACCAGCATAGCATGGTAAATCAAATACAGTAGAAATATCATTAGAGCATTTCACACTCACAGCATGAGCAGGTAGACAATTTTTAAAAAAAGGCTTTCAGGTTTTATAATGCAAACAAGGCCAATTCACTTTAGAGTCCACACAAACTTTTTAGTCCAATTAAAATGTCCAAATTAAAAGTCCAAATGTTGATTGAAGCTTTCTTCTTCTCAGATTAGAGCTTAAACACTATCTTCTCTCCAGCACAGTTCTTGACATGGCAAGGTTGAAATTAGGCCATAAATTAATTCTCACTGAATTCACAAGACAACCAGACAACCCCCCTTCAGCTTTTCAGGTAAACACACATTCCTTCTCCAGAACTTGCAAGTAACTTCCACACTGATGAACAGTACAGGGAATTCCCAGTTGCCTTCCCTGCAATCCTGATGCTTGAAACTTGGAACAGCCCACTCTGGATCTCTTTGCTTGAGGGTTGAGCAATTCAAAATCAGCCATAAACTGGACTATGTCTTCTCCCTCCTTGTATTTTTGCAAAAGCCTGCTGTCCATAGAGGAAGGATCCACACCCCTTTTCCTCTGGACTTCTTTCATCTGCAGCATCTGAATCTCAACTTGATGACAAACTGCACCTGTTAGGTTGTATTTGCGAGAAGACCCCTTTCTGGGCTTGGGTTTTCTGCATTCCTCCTCTGGGCCATCCTTCCACTTCCTGCCCAAACATGAGGTATCAAATTTACCACTCAGCTTCTCCTGCTTTTGTGATGAGGGTTGCTTCAGGGGCGAGCTGAGGTCTCCTGTGCTGCCCTTGGAATCACACTCCTTGCTTCCTGCCACTTTGCATGCATTAATAGCTTCAATCTGTGATGAGGTCCCCACCATTTGTTCCCAATCAGCTGGCACTAGTTGTTTTTTAGACTTGGCAGGCAGTATTGCAGCAGTCCCATTTGCCAGAGCCTCTCTGTTCACTGGATATACAGCAACAGCTTCCATATCCAGCACAGCTGCAGTTAAAGCAGCAGAGAACAGGTCTTTTGTAGGGCTGATGTTAACGCACCCCCCATCTCAACCGTAATGGGAAAAGCAGAAGGACTCTCTCCTTGCCACTCTTCCGCCTCCTCCAGAGACAAAACCCCATCGCTCTTGGCTCGATGTATGGCGGAGCGAACATTTCCCATCACAGCGCCAGGGTAGGCAGGCGGCGCCTGGAGAACCAGACTCGGGACGGGCGGCACCAATGGTGCAGTAGGTGGTAAAATAGCAGGCAGCACTTTTGGATAAGGAGGTGGTGAGTCCTCGGGTGGATGAGTCAGAGGATTGGTCAGAGATGCCTCTGCTGGTACTAGTTTCCTGACTGCCTCATTAACTCTGTACCAAATCAATAAATGATGAACCGCTGCCCTCGGTTCTTCCAATAAAATTGTTCCAATTCTGTGCCAATCATCCCGTTTGAGTGATCCAATTTCTGGGTACCAAGGACATTGGCATTCGACTTCCTTAATGAAGTCTTCTAGACTACTAAGCGTGATGTCTGGACATCCGCTCTCCTTGATGATTCTCTGCAATTCTTTTGCATGGGTCTTTTGCCCTAAAGAAAGTCCCCCCCCATACTCACAATCGGGAGCTCGAAAGCTGAGGGAGCCTAAAAAGGCTGTGGCGCGCCAGGGGGCTATTCCAGCCGGTGAGTCGGGGAGTTGGGATCCAGCAATCACGTCGCGGGTCGCCAGATGTTGTGTTTTGGGATCAAGGAGACAGCGGAGGCTTGATTCATGAAGAGGCAATAGGGCAAGATAGCCCGGTCGGAGTTTATTAGGAATAACAGACAAAGACATTCCAGAGAAGAGTATGCAATATATCCTTATTGGTTACCTGCGATAACATAAGGTTACATAATTGGCTAAATATCAGCATGTCTGCCTCGTGCTCACCTTGCTAATTGGTCAGAAAGCTGCGTGCTAGCTGAATGACTGCGTGCCATCCCTGGGCATAGTGGGGAGGGCCAAAAGCCTTGAGTCAGAGGCCCAAACTGGGGCCTCTAAGTTACGGCGTAAAAACAGATGAGGTAAGGAGAACGATCACCCATGATTTATGGCCATGGTTTGCCACTAGCCACAGCGATCGTGCTGTGAAACTCCTCACAATGTAGGATTAGTCTAGATGACAAAAACATAGTCCAAAAAAGGCATGAGATCCAGGAGCCAAGCATCTGCAAAACTACTGACTTTCGTTGCTGAGACAGTTCCTGGGAGGAAGGACTGGTTCTCATATAGCTAAGCTACCCAGGTTCTCAAGGTAGAATTTATGAAAGTGTACAAACTTCCCCAGGGCTGTCAGGTGGGTCTTAGCAGCTGCAACCAGCTGAGGGCTCCAGTCCTGCAGGACTTAGAGCAGGTACTTTTAGGCTAAGGGTTCCAGTCCTGCAGGACTTAGAACAGCAGCTGCAAATCCTGACACTCCATTGGATACCGGGCTCCATATTGGATGACTGTAAGTTATTCCCTGGGGTAAGCAAAATCCTTATTTCCCTATACTGTATATTAATCAAAACTTTCACTAGAGCAGTTGAGTTTCCAGATATGTCCTGCTCTCAGTAGAGAGAGAAATCATCCGTGCTATGTTTTCAATTTCATTTTAACAATAATAGGAGGCAAATATTTCTATCAAATGGAGGAAAGGGAGGAAAGTTCAGAGGGGAAGGGAGAAATGTGTTTGTGAAGGCTGCTAAGTGGTTTGCTTATTGCCATGGCAACGTTCACATCCTAGCAACAGCTTGTTGGTACCAAGCAGACATAGAATGATGAGCTGATGTCTTCAGAGAAAAGAGAGAAGTGATTGGCAATTGCATCCCCCCCTCCCCCCCAGAAATGTTTTGTGTTGCTAAAGATGTGCTCCTTAAAATCTTTTTCAAACCAAGCAGTATATACAATAGAAGGAAGAACTATTGTGTGTTTTTTTTGCATGTCTCTACTGAGTCATCATTTAGAATTATTATATTCACCTGCAAAACAATCAAGATTTATTAGCAGAGCTGTCAAGGCCCTGTTAGAAACCAACATTAAGTTTATTGCCTTATATGTGCCCATTTTATGGAATGCATGGCTCTTCTGACGATTTTGGGTTGTGACACCCAGCAGACCTGAGTAACAGAACTAAAACTGTGCATTGAGGTAAGCCCTGTTTAATAACATCTGGAGGGAACACACTAGTTGCTTCTGCACTAGAAACATTTTCCTTTAGGAGTGTCCAAATTACCTATTTGAACTTGTTATTTATCCAACATTTGTAGAATCCCTTTATACAGGCAATTTAGAATATTTTAGATACTGAGAACATATTTTCTTACAGCAGTTTGCAGTTCCCTTGAAGTCACACAGGTCTCTCCACCCCCTCTTGTTCTGATCTTTGAAATTATTTCTGTTCTTATTAACACCTTTAGTGTGTCTTTCAGAAAATGCTCTGAAATTGCCTCTTTGAAGTAGCTCCCAGCAAAAGAAAATAAATGGAGTTTGTCTGAATTAACACCAAACCAATTATGAGTTCAAACATGCATACAAAACTCTGGGGAAGGGGTCCAACTTTTTGTATAATATTAGCTCAAAAATGGTATTTGGCTAACAAGAAAGTTATCATCCATCATACCCTCTGGCAAAATAATGAAATAGCTTTTATTCTGGTCTTTCCCAGTTTGTTCAATTGATCACCAATCCCAACCATTTTAGGAGAGTGCAACTTTAGAGATCATTAGTGTCGGATTGGTAACCTACAACATAGAACAGTAGTAAATGGTGATGCACACTGACCCCCTGACCTGCTCCATGTCCAAATAAGGGGGAAACAGAAGCCCAACTCATGTTGTAGAAATATCATTGGCCCAATAATAATGGGTCCATTTCAGTATTTGTGTGTTTCCAGACCTTTTGTAAAAACCCATTTTCTGTGAATGGGGAAATACAGAGGAAAAGGCAATATCATAGCAAATTGTTCAATTGTACCAGGCCTAAAAGGCCCTGAACAGAAAGGATAGAAAAGAAAGGGGTTTGGCTAGGTCAGTGGCAGTCTTGAAGTGAGACACTCTGTTTTATTCCCCACCCTGCCTTCCTTTTTCCAGATACCAAGGGAAATACCCAGTCTCTCACCTAGAAGCAGAGCCAGTTTCTAAGTGAAGAAGATATATTTAAATAGGCAATGGGCATGGCTCTATTAATTTCTTCTTAAAACAGAAATATAGAGAGCCTGTTCTTCTTTAAACTACTTGGAATTTCACATTGTCCTCTTCCTTCCTCACTGCTCTTTTTTCCTGTCTATTGCCAGAACAAGTAGGATTATTTAAGGGGGAAAAAGTGTTGAGAAAAGGATACATGGAAAAGAAGATGAATTCCTGCCACAAGACAAAGCACTCTTGTGGAAGTTGTCATTTTATTTAGGAGATGATTGCAAATTGGTGTGTGCACTGTCTTTGGGGTGGGTGGGAGGAGAAGTCCAAACAAGATGAAGCAGGGATGTTTGTACCATTTACCTGGGACTAAGTCCCATTGAACTCATTGAATCCTGCTTAATTTCGACAAATCTCTAAAAAAAAGGTACTGACAGAATATAAATGCTTAAGTTAGGAAATTAAACAATAAAAACAAGTCATTCTGCAGACAGATTATGAATTTAACTCTTACTATTATAAAAAAACATTAAAAACTCATAGAAGCATGGCCATGCCCCCCCCTCCTTTCACCAACACTTCCAGCACAATGACAACAATGATGTCTTTGGGGATCCAGGTTCTTTCAAGGCAATTTACAATACAACACACAGATAAAATGACATCAAATTATAGAAACATGCACTAGGTCATTACGGGGGCAGTTGGCTTCTGTGAGGGATAGAGAAGGGGCAGTTCTACCACAGCAGCTTTCTTATGGATGTTAGAATTGGAGAAGAGCCCCAGATTTTCTTTTCCTCCCTTCTTTGTTCTTCTTACAGGTAGATGTTTGACAGAATAGGGGACCACTGTACCTACCACACTTTTCTATGTCTAAGTATATGACAGCTAGTAGCAGATAACCTGGTGATAATGATTCTGATTTTATGGAGAAGATGTACCCCATCAAGTTTTGCTGCAGTTTTTAAAAGAGCTACCTAATGCACTGAACCTATTTCAGTGATATAGTTCATCACCTTGAACAGCTTCTGTATGGTTCAGACTTAAACCCAGAGCAGAAAGTGAAGTCACCAGCCTCACTGTGAGGGTAGTGGTGAACAGACCAGTGTGAGTAGACTCTGGGCTCATCCTTACTTGCCGCCTCATGGGTCTTTCATATAATCTATCATCCTCTCTAAATCTCATATTTTTCAGTCAACATTCTCAACTTTGTAGGCTGGAAAACATGCCATTGGGTTCTTTTCCCCATGGCATATGCAATATGTTATAACAGCTAGACAATTTTTACATAGACAGAGAGCTTGAACTGCATGCGTTTCATGAGACTCATTCATAGATCACCCAAAATGCAATGCCCAATGATGTGTGGTGGGAAGGGAGAAGGTGCATCAGCCTACAACTGATATATTCTCTCAGGTGGGTGCCTAACCCAGCCTTCAAATAAGGTTTATAAATGCTATCATCACGTCATAATTGAAAAACACAGTGCCAGATCCTCCTTGTCTTTGTGCTTAGCTTCCAGAATTATCTCACATTGTCTTCCACATGTTCCTTTCTCAGCTTTGGTAAGTGTTTATATATTGCATGCCTGAAGTGTTTATATAGGAATGAACAAGAACAGAACAAAATTAGAGCCTTGTCTATAACATCCACTCTCTGTAATTCCATGCTTAATGATGTAGTGCCTTCACAAGAGCCAGTTCAGGAGACCAAAATTGTTCTAATTGGTATGGAAGGGTGTCATCCACTAGACAAAAATAAATGGATGTCCTTGTTCACTTCATTCTACCACCCAACAGCAATTGGAATGCAGTTCCTAAAATTTCTTTCAACAAAACAAATGGCTAACTTGGATGATTACTTGAGAATCTTTGAGGGCTATCAATGATGTTGATGTTGATGAAGTTCTCTTACATTTTGAAAAATTTACCTAAGTCTGGATAAAGGGGGATGAATTTCCTTGAAGCTGAGAGCTGGTCTGGAAGGCTCAACAAGTTGCTGCTTATAAGCCAGAAATTGGGAAGTTAGCAGTAAGCCCTCACACAAAAAGCCTTGCCTCATTCCTCTGTTGCCACTCAGATGCCAATAGACCACATTGATAGAAAGATATTTCCTGCAGATGGAAAGGCAACATTGCAAGCGCGGCGCCAAAATGGCCGCCGCGCCCTTTGCGGCCCCCCCCATAGGACGAAGGCATCCGGGTAGTTAGGGGCGTGGCCAGCTCCCTTATAAAAGGGGTGGCCATGAGGCAGCCGAGCTGCCATTTTGCGAAGCGACGGAGCGGAGAAGTTTTTCCCTCTTACCTCCGTCGCTTTTACCTTTCCCTCTTTCGTTATGGCCCTATTCGGGCCCCGGGGTACAGGGACCTGTACCCATGCCTGCAGTAGGCGGGCCGGCCGGCCCTTTCTCATTTCGACGCGTCGTCTGCTGGGCAGCGGCAGGCGACGGGACAGGTCGAGCTGCTCGAGGCGCATGGCACGACCTCGGCCACTGCCTCGCAGCTCCCCAACCTACAGGCCGGTGCGGGGCAGCCCCCAGTGACGAGCTCTACTCGGTCGTGAGCTCCGACGCCCCCAGTGGGCCGGAACCCCCGGTGGGGGCGGCCCGCGGGGGTGCAGCGTGTGAGTATGCGGTCCAAACTAGTGCACCTACACACATGGCCATGTTGGGGGGGGCTTTACAAGGGCCTTGGCCTCGCGTGGGTGGTGCGGCGGTACAGCCGCTGACGCCCCACCCGGTGACGACAACTACCACCCAGGGCCCCGTGGTGGGGGGGTGTTTCCTACCCTGAGGGGATCGTTTTGGGTGGCTGGGTTGGTCCAAGCCCCTTTGCAGATGCCCGCAGTCTCTGCGGTGCTTGTATCGGCCTTGCCGACAGCTGGGTATTCCTTACCGCTGGGTGACCATTGGGCACAGGCCACCAGAGAGTAAATTTGGCAGGGGGAGTACGCGGATTTATTCTCACTCCTAAACAGAGAGCCCACCAAGGAGGAAAGGGGGGAGCAGAAGGGGAAGGATAGTAGCAGGCACGTCGTCGCAAGCCACCAACTACGTGGGCCAACTGGTTGCCGGCCTACCTCATAGGCATGGCGGTGTACCCTAGGGCCCGGCCGGATCCGGCATTTCCGATGGTCCAGTATTTGGACAATGTCTACCGGGCGATGGTTGACTTTCCGGGCCCATCGTGGTTGGCTTGTGACGAGGAACGCCGTAGGCGGATTTCCCCGCACCCCGAGATTAGTTGGAATGGGCCATGCCAGAGGCGGTGGCTTTCGTACGTGACGCCCACGCACCCTGTTCAGGGGGTTCCAGCCTGCCGGCTGTCCTGGACTTCCTTGTCCAATGGTTCCTACAATGGGAAGAATTGCAATTACAGACAGGTGTGTTCCACATGTGTTGGCTCCCATGCGGCCCCTGCCTGTCCCAGGCCTGGAGGGATGCGGGGCAGAGGGAGGGGCGGACAGGGGGCTGGCAAGACTGCCGCAGATGGATCTAGTCCCCCGAAGGGCTCCCTCCCCGATTAAGGTGGGGCATGTTGGAGCGTTGGCTCACAGCGCACATGAAGGGAGGGGACGCGGGTTATCTCCTTCAGTGTTCTAAGCAGGGGTTCCTGCTCCCTTTCTGGGTGATAAGTCCCCTCAGGATGCCCCCAATCTTTTATCCCTTAGGGGGAGGGAAGGGGTGGCTGCTGCCAGCTTTGACAAAAGGGTCTATGCGGGCGGGGTCGCTGGCCCTGTCCCTGCACCCCCGTCCCGGGGAGCATATTATTTCAATGATGCCGTGCCTTTTGGCTGTTCCATTTGGGCTCGGTATTTGAGCGTTTCACCACTTTCCTATAGTGGGCTTCCGTCCGCAGGTCAGGGTCCCGGTCTGTAGCCCATTCCCTGGATGGTTTTATTCGGGGCTGAACGGGGCTGGGACACGTGCACACGTCTCCTCAACGCATTTCAGACGCTAATGGAGGAACTTGGTGTCCCTTTAGCGCCCGAATAGGCCGAGGGCCCATCTCCACAGCTAGTATTCCTGGGGTGGAGAGTGACACGGTAGCACAAGCTTCTAGGTTGCAGCGGGATAAGGTGTCAAGGCTAGTGGCCCTTATCTCGGACTTGCTGACCGAGCGCATGGCATCACTGAGGGAACTGCTGGTGCTACATGGTCACCCCAATTTCGCTGGCAGGGTCGTCGCAATGGGCGGGGCATTTGCTCAGCGCTTGTGCGACGCCATGGCAGGATTATACAGGCCCCACCATAGGGTAGTCTTGCCAGGGGGTACCAGGGCAGACGTGCTTGTCTGGCCACAGATCCAGAGGGAGTTCAACGGGGTATCATTTTGAGGTCTGGTCTCCTGGCTCCCCCTTGCTTTCAGATACAGTCCGATGCCCCGGGATCCCTGGGTTATGGGATGTACTTCAATTGGAAGTGGGCCTATGGTGGGTGGCCACCATCCTGGGCAGGCACGGGTTGCCTGCGTGGTCTCACGTATCTGGAATGTTTCCCTATACTGGGTGCTCTGATGCTATGGGGCAAGGAGTGGGCCAACCCGTTTGGGCATTTTTGGCGTGACGATGTGGCTGTTGTCCACATCGTCAATGCTCAGACTTCCAAATTGCCCGGGGTTATTGACCTAATGTGCTAGTTTGCTTGTGCAGCCTGGGCCTCAACGTTCTCTTCAGGGTCAGGCATGTCACAAGGGTTGATAATGATATTGCTGCTGCTTTGTCCCGCTTACAGATCTCCCGGTTCCGTGCCTTGGCCCCGGATGCGGAGGAATTTCCCTCGCTACTCCTGGACGAGAGATGGAACGTTGGCAAGGAGGGGTGACCCGGGCGATTGGCCTGTCACTGGCGCCATGCATGAGTAAGGCGTATCACCACGCATTCAGTTCTTTCAGACCATTCTGTACCCAATTCGACTGCCAGGAACCTGGCCGATTCCAGTAGCCCATGTTCTGCGGTTCATGGTTTACCTGTATGCCCAGGGCCTTGCACCACGCACCATAGCATCTCAGCTGTCAGGGTTGGCTTTTGTGGCCAAAGTGGGAGGTCGTGTTGACAGCACCAATGACTTCCGTGTGAGACATGTTTTGGAGGGGTGGGTGCGCGTGCGCGGGTGTTTCCCGGGCGACCGCCACCCGATTTTCCCAGGTTTTTTTTACCCAATTGGCCCGGGGCTGGCCTGGCCTCTGTTTTGATAGATGAGGCAGCCCATTTCATGCGGCTACTATGGTGGCCTTTTTGGGGGCGCTCCGCATCGGCGAGCTTGAGATGCTGAATAAGGCGGATGCAAGATTTTCCCAGGGTTTTTTACCCAATTGGCCCGGGGCTGGCCTGGCCTCTGTTTTGATAAATGAGGCAGCCCACTTCATACGGCTACAACGGTGGCCTTTTTTGGAGCGCTCCGCATCAGCGAGCTTGAGATGCTGAATAAGGCGGATGCAAGATTTTCCCAGGGGTCTTTACCCAATTGGCCCGGGGCTGGCCTGGCCTCTGTTTTGATAATGAGGCAGCCCACTTCATGCGGCTACTACGGTCGCCTTTTTGGAGCGCTCCGCAACAGCGAGCTTGAGATGCTGTATAAAGCGGATGCAAGTCGTAGGGCACTGGAACTCGAAGATGTCTGTCAGGACAATATTGGGCTCAGTTGGGGATACGCTCCCCTAAAACGAATCAGCACGGCGTAGGCAGTGGAGTAGACTGCTACGATGTTCATCGACAGACATCTGTCCGGTTGGTGCCCTACAGGATTTCCGTGCACTGTGTGGCACGCACCATGGCGCGTTTTTCTGTCACCGAGGTGGGTCTTCTATTACTAAATTTCAATTTGGGGGGTGCCGGGAAGGCACTAGACAGTGTTGGCCTCTCAGGGGCTCGTTGCAGCACCCATTCGTTCAGGATAGGGGCGGCTTCTGCTGCAGTTGTTTTTGGGTACTCCAGGGCTTGATTACGCCGCAGGGGAAGGTGGGGATCACAATGTTTTCAGTTTTGTCTTCGCCCTTCTCAACTGTGAGTACCAGTTTTAGTCACTGCACTGTTTCTCCCCCCCTCCCCTTTTTACTTGACAGACCCTGGGTGTCGTTTTACACCGGTGACAGTAAGCCTGGTGGGCCGTAGCCACGTGCACAGGGCAGCGTGTTACGCTGCATGGGGCAGCGCGTTACGCTGCGGCGACAGAGTGGGACCCGACTGAGACAGGGTGCATCCGCACGTCCCAGGTGCTATGGTAAGCGCGGCATGTTATGGTGGGAGCTGTTGCCATCCCTGTTCTACATCAGGGATGCTGCCTCGCCCGATGTCCTGGTTATGTACCTTGGGGGCAATGGTTGGGGCGGGTCACTGGCCTATCGCGGAAACTTGCGGTTCGCAGTGACCTGCCCTACTCACATTATGTGTGCCCTGCCACATCCCTCATGGGTCGGACACGATACCGCGGTACGCTTACAGGGGGGCGTTCGGCCTCGGGGCTCTCGACTGAGCCGACGCTCCGTGAACGGGGCTATTGCCCGGTTCCTTTTGACAAGGGCGGTGGATGCGTCATTAGCCTCCCCGCCATCAGTCTGCAAATTTACGAGCTTTGCTCAGGGGAGGGGGCCCATCTGTCGCAGGGAGGTATGGACCTCTGGATTAGTGGACTGGCGAGCAGGCCTGTCGACCGAGCTGACGGTCTTGGGGGGGCGGTGAGCCTTTTTGGAAGCCTCCCCGTGTGGCGGGTATCACTGGTAAGGTAAACATTATGACCCACAGGTGGTACCTTACCAGTGTTACTTCGGCCTGCTTGCCTTAAGAATTATGATTGGTCGTTTTACCAATAGACATTTATAATTCGGACTAGGGCATGAATCAATAAATGTGGCCCAATGCCGTTATCCACTTTTACCAGTGTCTGAGTCCGTTATTGGGGGGTGTGCCTGCAATGCAAGCGCGGCGCCAAAATGGCCGCCGCGCCCTTTGCGGGCCCCCCCATAGGACGAAGGCATCCGGGTAGTTAGGGGCGTGGCCAGCTCCCTTATAAAAGGGGTGGCCATGAGGCAGCCGAGCTGCCATTTTGCGAAGCGACGGAGCGGAGAAGTTTTTCCCCTCCACCCCCTCCCTAGTTAACAGTGTGATATTTTGGTCGCTTCGGGGCCGGGTGGGAATTTTTGGCTGGGACCCACAATTGGCTCTCGGGTCCTGGTTTTTTCGCCCATCCCACACTGTTGCTATGGTTTGATATAGGGGTTTCTGTGATGCTGTTGACTTTGGTCACATGGGCGGGTATCACTGGTAAGGTAAACATTATGACCCACAGGTATCCGGCAGGTTCGCAATTGACTGGACAACAATAGACAGGCATAAGTTGGTTAAACGTTGTCCGGTCAACGACGAACTAGGCGACGGGGTGATGGCGATAGCTAGACAGCATGCATCACCCCGTGATTACACGGATACGTTTCAGAGGGTGGGGTTATTAGTTAGATATTGACTACGGTCAACAATTTGTTTGTTGTCAACAAACAAATTGATACAAATTGATACATTGTAACCAATTGCCGTTGGCAATTTTGGGGTGGTACCTTACCAGTGTTACTTCGGCCTGCTTGCCTTAAGAATTATGATTGCCTTAAGAATTATGATTGGTTGTTTTACCAATAGAAATTTATAATTCGGACTAGGGCATGAATCAATAAATGTGGCCCAATGCCGTTATCCACTTTTACCAGTGTCTGAGTCCGTTATTGGGGGGTGTGCCTGCAAAGAGGGACCAGCCTAGCTTTTCTTGAAAGATATTTCCACAGTCAAAAAAGGTGATTATTTTTTTTTTGCAAAATGCAATAGAAATTTTTCACAAAGCATTGTTGAATGGTCTACTTTCTCTTCTGACCCAGTGTTGCTGAATTGTGATCCTACAAATAAACACTGAATCAAAGAATTTGGAAGACAGATTTTATTTATTTATTTATTTTATTTATATTCAAATTTATATGCCGCCCAATCAGGTAAACCCGACTCTGGGCGGCTCACAACAAGTTAAAACACACATAAAACAATACAACCAATTAAAACCCAACATACCCACCCACCTACCCCATTCCTCTTAAAAACCCACATTAAAAAACTGCCTTCATTTGACAATTAAAAGAAATGGGGGCTTAATTTATAAGCCAACAGGTGGATATTGTTAATGCAGCTGAAAGGCAGAACCACACTTCCCACTTTGATTCTTTTATACTGTTTTAGTTAAGCCCAGCAAATTTTTGCAAAGTTAAATGTTTGTACACTAACCTTTTGCTGTTATACATCACCTCCTCTTTCTTATTTACCCATCTGACTTGCCCACTTAGCCGTTATCTACTTCCACAACCTCCTTTGTAGCTCCCTAAACAATCAGAGAGAGTTTGGATCTGCTCTCCTGTGGTTATACTCAGGAGAAGTTGTGTCATTTGCCCTGGCCATTTTGTCATTCCATGGGTCCATTAGGCCTTCAGTTGAATCCCCTGCTAAGATGGCTGGAAGCTTCATGAGATTTGTAAGGAAACCATTCAAATTTCAGACTCATGAAGCCAGTGAAGCAGACCCCTGCAGAGGCTTAATGTTTCAGTGAATCCAAATCTTGACCTAGAAACAAAAGAAGAACCAGGTAGTGATCTGATATAAACAGAGCGATTTCTCAGCTAAATAACCACAATCCTACCTAGAACAGAGTCCATAGCTCAGTGTTAAAGTTGATGTCTACTGTGCAGAAACCAACATAGTCAAACCCTACCATCTTTAAGTATGGCCAGGGAATCATCTGCCCTGAAAACCCATGGAGCTATGGTAATCTCTGACGCTTCTAACATGGAAAGTAGAGAAAGGACTCACTATTAACTCAAATTTAGTAGCAAGTCACAACTAGAGTAGCTCATTAAATCAGTGGGGATTTGATGAGTCAACTCCATTGACCCAATGGGCCTCCTCTAGTTGGAACATACTACTAGATTTCAACCATTATGAATTGTTTTTTCACTGTATATAAATATTTCTTTAAATTTATTCATAAAATATTAACATTCTGATGTCTATTGCAGTTTTTTTAAAAGCATAAATTGCATATTTATCTTTTCTCCCTGGGAAATAGAAAAAGTTACACTGTCACAAGTTTCTTGGAGATGAAAGCAGTGGAGAGAGGCTCAAATGAATGTTCAGCCTCAGTGTCCTACAAAGGCTCTACTTCTTCCCCATTTTTGTTTTGTGTGGATAAGTTGAATCATAGAATCACAGATTTGTGAGGCCAAAAGGAACCCTAAGAGTAATCAAAATGAAGAATAGAATATTTCATACACAGAATCATAGAGTTGTCCCGCTGGAAAAGATTCCAAGGGTCATTATGTTCCACCTCCTGCCAAAAGAAGAAGTTCCCAGCTAAGGTTCTCCTGATAAGTGGCTATCTAAGATCTGTTTAAAAACCTTCAGCAAAAGAGAGTCCAACCCCCTCTGAGGCAGTCCATTTATTGTCAAAAAGCTCCCACTATTGAGAGGTTCTTCCTAAATTAGCATGTGAAGTCATATGAATTGTTTAATTATTGATTTGTTTTTAGCAAAGGCTGGTTCATCCCATGGGCTCAAAACAGGCTTCAGAAATGTTTCCAAATGTTTTTTTATTTCTATACCTGAAAGGCTTGCTACTGAAGTTACTTAACTAATTAATCAGCCTGGGAAATGAAGGAAATCAAATGAGGCCATTCACAGTATGTTTTAGGAGATAAAATGTTTAGGGTTCTATTTTAGCAGTTTTGCCTATTTCGTGGTGTCTTTGATTGTGAGACACTTGAAGTGGCTTTAATCGGGAATGCCAATTTCATATGCAAAGACAAGCCATGTGATCCATACATAAAATAAAATAAATGCAAGGAGGATTGTCACTATATGTTGCAGCCTAACACATGAAATAAAGTGAGACTGCATGTAACAGTCCAAAAAAGCTGCATATTTTTGCTATAAGCACAAACATACCCCTTTGCATGTTGAATGACAAGGCTCCACAGAATAAAAAGCAGAGCCTGAAAAAGCTCTAACCAACAGAATACTCAAAGTGGGCATGAGAGAGCTAGACTTCAGACAGAATAAACTGGATTCTGAGTGGCATTCTTGTGACTTGTCTAAGGTAGCAGGATCTGATGACTGTAACATTGCATCCAATCACCTGTGACTAGAAGCATCCTTTCATGGAGAACTGTGTGCAAAGAGCACTGTTGCTGTGCCAGGGTGGGTGCCAAGAGAGCCAGAATGACCAACACAATATGTTTTGTGTAAAAGGATGACTGGATTTGAGAGGCTCCTGGTAGAAGTGCCTTGTGGGGTATGCTCCTACCATGGACAGGGCCATAGCCAGGATTCTAGGTTGGGGGGAGGGGGGTTCAGGAGAGGCAAAAAAATTTCAGGAGGGGCAACAATGTCTCACTCACATATATAACATTGGCTTAACATTGGTGGGTTGGAGGTCCCTGGCTGTTAGCTCAGGAGGGTTTTCACCCCCCAGCTCCCCCATGGTCCATGTGTCACACTGCTAGTCACAGAGGCAGTGCTTCAAGTAGTACAGGCTGCCTGGATAAGCTTCTGAGAATGATGCTAATCTGGAGACATTGTGGGACATTAAAAACATGGCTATACCTTGGCATTGAGCCTGGCAGTGTTTGGATAGATATCTGCCTACCTGTCATAGGAAGTTAATTGTGATCATATACCCCATGACATTGTGATGGGGTATAATGGGACTTTGAAAGTCTGCGATGACTACAGGGTCTCTTAACTACATATATTTATTATTCAATAAACCTTGTGTCTAGACACATTTTTGTTGAAAAAATTCCACCTAATGTTTTGGGCTAAATTTAATTTTTAGGACCACTAGAGTAGATATAAGATGCATTTGTTTCCTGACTTAATAAGTACCATTCATTTTATAGCTCTACTCATTGCATAAATTCAATGGTTCTGTTTAGCATTTCAGCATTTAGGGGGTAAAACTAGCTTGAAAGGGAACTCATCTCTAATTCTCCTCTCCTTGTCTCTTTTGGCAAGCAATACTTTCACTGTTTCTTCTTATAGAATGTCTAAAGAGAGAGATGGATAGTAATTGAACAGGAGAGTCCATCCTTTTATCACACTCCCCCCCATTGCTATATTGAAATACAACTTGACCACATATGTTTATCAGAATTAGAAAAATCTGTTTCATAGTAACAAGCACCTTCAACCCTAACATTTGCTTGGTTCAGTAACAAAGAAAAGATACCCTTCTTTTAAAAAAAAAACAGCATTCAGCAGCATTATTAAGACTTGAGAATTAGGAATGCAGCTCAATCCTATCCATGTTCATGTACAGTATAAGTGGGTCTATTGAATTCAGCAGGATTTCCTTTCAACTAAATGTAGCTGGAATTATAGTCATACTATCTTCCCAGTGTTTTTGAATGCTCAATTTAAGAGGGTTAAATCTGAAGCTACTTGAAAGGCTTGTGCATTGAGCTCAAACTCTGGTATAATGATTAGTAATGAAGTCTCACAGAACATTGTCAAAGGATGTCAGGGTGACAATGGGATTAGCTCTGGGCAAGAACACAATACAGAGATCAAAATCTCTGTGAAATATTAGTCAGAACATATTACCTAGAGGAGGATGTAGGGAAGTTAGTATCAGCTTCTTACTATAGTTGTGAGCTATAAGAACATCCTAATGGAATTAGCTGTCTGTTAAGGCAGTGCTTCTCAACTTTGGTTTTCCAGATGTTTTGAAAATCTGCTACTAGAATTCCTGATCATTGGCCACACTGACTAGGAATATGGAATATAAAACATATGGAGGATGAGAAGTTTACAAGCCACTGTAAGAAGACATATTCCAAGCAGAGATGCAGAAACTGGCCAGTTTTTCTTTATTGAGCACTAGCTGATTACCCAGCTCCCCCCTTTTTTTTAATTGTGTGAAAGGAGGCAGCGATGTGAGAGAACTGGGCATTTACAGGCCGGGGCCGCCGCCGCTGAGGAATGCTGTGGCTGCCTTTATCCACCAGTGCAGGTGAGAGAACTATGTGTTTTTCACCCCCTTCTCTGCCCCAGACACTTAGTCAGAATGGCAGGAAAGAGAAGGTGGAGGGGAAATGCCAGTCTTGGGCAGCGGACCCGAGGCATTAGTCTGGCAGCAAAGTTTTTTGTCAATGGCTTGGTCTCCCCTGCCTTATCCACTCATGTGGGTGAGGGAACTGTTGGCTTTTTAGCCCCTTCTCCACCTGGGACACGAAGTGTGGATTGGCAAGAAAGAGGAGAAGGGAGTGGGAAGTGAAGAATTCTCTCACCCATGCTGGTGGAGAAAGCAGGAGATACCAGGTCATTGACGGAAAACCTTTCCACCAGGGCTACTACCTAGGATCTTTTGCACATGACTGGAGCACAAGGTCTCTGTTGTGTCCTAATAGTGTAACCTTCTACATGTGATATCAATGTATCTGAACCAATGTATCCATTGCCAATGAGTAACAATGTAACCTTCAGCTGTACCATATAAACCCTGTAATAGGACGCGAGCTAATGACCACCAGCTGGCAGCAGCGAGCGTCCAAGCTCTCTTGGTCCAAACCCATCAAAGACCGCAGCGCGGGAAGTTTCCCGCCGCTACCTGCACCTGGACAAGAAGGGCGTGACCAGCCATGACGTCACGCGGACCAGTAGCCAACGGGCTACCGTGGAGCCACATTCAAATACGTTACTGCCTTATATATAGAGCTGTTCGTCCGCCATTACCTCATGTTCCCTCTGTCCACCATGCAATAAACCTGAGTTAACCCAGCCTTTGGCTGTGCTTGTGTCTTGACTCTCATACACTAAATTGGCGACGAAGGTGGGATCATGGATCCCCACGGAGCCAGGACACAGAGCGGGTTCAACATCACCAAACCGCAAGACTGGGAGCTCTTTGAGATGGACTTCCAGGCGGCACTGGTGGAGCTCAAAGTCAAAGAAGACGACGAGGAAAGGAAGAGGGCCATCCTCACTCGCATGCTTGGGATGGAAACCAAGCGGACGCTGGTGGGCATCCTTGCACCGAAGAAGATGAGCGATTTCAAAGCCGGTGACATCATGAAAATGCTGCGTGAGCGTTTCCGACCCTCGAGGGCAATGTTTCCCGCTCGGAGTGCGTTTTGGAGGCGAGTTCAAGCGCCGGACGAGTCGGTAGAAGCCTTCGTAACGGCTATGAGGGTAGCCGCCGCCCCCTGCAAATGGGACCACATCCTAGAGATGGCCCTCAGGGACGGAGTGCTGTGTGGCCTGAAGGACAAGGAAGTACAGCGCAGCTTGATGAACAGGGAGCCACCACCCACACTGGAAGAGGTTTTAGAGGCCGCGGAAGCCGCGGAGTCCACGAATGCTGGAGTAGACGAGATGCACAAGTGGCGTGAGTGGCGTCCGAGGGCCGGCAAGGCGGAAAACTCATCGCACGGGAAGTCCGGTCAGTCGGTGCATGCGACCCGACCGACCTCGAAATCGTCGTCAGAAAGTAGCGATGGCGAGGAGGTCCAGAAGGTCCGGAGAGGCGGGCGCCGCTGCGATGGTTGCGGAGCGGCCCATGAGCGCGTGAAGTGCCCATTCAGGAAAGCCGAGTGCTTCAACTGCGGACGTCGGGGGCACATCGCAAAGGCGTGCAGGAAATGGAAAGAGGGCCGGAGACATTCGCAAGACCGTTCAGCCAGACCGGACCGTCCAGCGAGGCCCAAAGATGGCGCCCGGGCCACGAGGAAGCAGGACGGCGTGGGCCGCATCTCGGACGACAGCGAGGGCGACGCTCCTGTGTTCAACGTGTCTGCGGGACAGCCCCATTACTTTGTTGAGGTACTAGTACAAGGGACCCCTATTAGGATGGAAGTTGACTCGGGGTCCTCCTATTCTATAATTCCCCAGAGAGAGTTCTTGAAAATTGACCCCCACGTGCGGCCCAAACTTAAAGCGTTGAGGGCCACACTACGGGACGTTCAGGGGAACAGCATTCCAGTGTTGGGGGTCGGAACGTTCCGGGTTCGCTTTAAGAGACATTCTGCGGAACTTCCCCTAGTGGTGCTAAAAGGGGGGAGTTGTAGCCTCCTCGGAACACAGTGGTTTCAGCCCTTAGGCCTGTTCATAGGGGGGGTGCATGCCGTAGGCGAGGACCCAATACAAGCAGTGTGTGACGCACACCCCGCCGTTTTTAAAAGTGGACTGGGAAAGTTCAAGGGACCCCCTGTAGCCTTCGACTTAGACCCGGAGGTCCGCCCGATAAGACTTAAACCGCGCAGGGTACCGTTCGCGCTTAAGGACAAAATAGAGGCGGAACTGGACAAACTGGTGGGTCAAGGGATTCTCGTTCCTGTGGATTCCGCGGAATGGGAGACTCCAATTGTAACCGCACTGAAGGCTAACGGGGAGGTGCGCATTTGCGCTGATTATAAGTGTACCATTAATAAGGCAATCCGCCCTAATGCATACCCGGTGCCAGTGGTCAGCCACCTTCTGGCCAGGCTGAATGGGGGAAAGTGTTTCGCTAAACTCGATTTAGCACAGGCCTACCAGCAACTCCCGGTAACCCCCGCCACAGCGGCGGCACAAACAATAGTCACACATAAGGGGGCATTCCAGGTGTCGAGGTTACAGTTCGGCGTGAACTCGGCACCTGGCATTTTTCAGTCGCTGGTGGAACGCCTCCTGAAGGGGTTGGAGGGGGTGTTGCCATATTTTGATGACGTGTTGATAACGGGGGGGAGTAAGGCCGAGCTGGCCCACAGATTGGATAAGGTCCTGGCCGTGTTCGAGAAAGCGGGGCTGCGACTGAGAAAAGACAAATGTGTATTTTTCGAAACAGAGGTTGAGTTTTTAGGGTTCCGTGTCACACCCGAGGGAATTAGGCCGTCCAAATCTAAGGTAGCCGCCATTAAGAAAGCCCCTCGCCCCACTTCCAAAACCGAGCTTCAGTCATTTCTGGGGCTTCTCAATTTCTACCATACCTTCCTTCCACGGAAGGCGTCTGTTGCCGAGCCGCTCCATCGGCTGCTTAAAAAAGAGGAAAAATGGCTGTGGGGTGACGAGCAAGAAAGAGCGTTCACAGAGTTAAAGCAACTCCTCACATCCGAGGCAATCCTGACTCATTTCGACCCCAAACGGCCCATAGTTTTGGTCTGCGATGCATCCCCGGTGGGGGTGGGGGCGGTGCTTTGCCACGTGTTAGACGACGGAAGGGAGGCCCCGATAGCGTTTTATTCAAGGTCCCTGTCCCAAGCAGAGCGGAATTACGCACAGACCGATAGGGAGGCACTAGCGATAGTAGCAGGAACCAAGAAATTTCACGATTTTCTGTATGGTCGGCCGTTCAAGATCGTTACTGATCACAAGCCCCTGTTAGGGATCTTCACTGCAAATAAGCCCACGCCACAGATCCTGTCCCCGAGGATGCTGCGGTGGGCTATTTTTCTTAACGCATATCAACATGAATTAGAATACCGGCCAGGGAAGGAAATCAGCCATGCAGACGCGCTCTCACGGTCGCCGTTACCATTATCGGACGACCAGAAGGCAGGGGTAAGAAGAGACCGCCAGGTACTGCTAATAGAGGTTTTAGAGTCACCCCCGATAGTACCGGCCGACATTGCCAGGGCGACCGGAAAGGATAGAACACTAGAGAAGGTATGCTCGTGGGTGCAGAAGGGGTGGCCGGCGTCATCCCCAGGCACGGAGTTCGACCCATTCTTCCGAAAGCGAGTGGAGTTGTCTTTAGAGAGGGGGTGCCTGCTGTGGGGCCAACGGGTGGTGGTTCCTACGTCCCTGCGGCCGAAGGTGCTAAAGCTGTTGCACGTCAGCCACCCGGGGATCGTCCGTTCCAAGGCGTTGGCCCGGAGTTACTTCTGGTGGCCCCAGCTGGACGCCGACATAGAGCAGATGGTTGGCACTTGTGAAGCATGTCAATGTTCTCGACCGGAGGTGGCCCGCCTACCACATAGGGAATGGGACGCAGCGAGGGGACCGTGGTCCAGGGTGCACGTAGATTTTGCTGGCCCATTCCGGGGAACCATGTTTCTCCTGGTGGTGGATGCATACTCAAAGTGGCTGGAGGTCATCCCGGTAAAGGGCACATCCTCCGCCACCACCATTCGCCAGCTAAGGAGGGTCTTTTCCACGTTCGGTTTACCCGACACTTTGGTCAGCGACAACGCCAGTTGTTTCACGTCCGCTGAGTTCGCGGCATTCATGGAGGCAAATGCAATTCGGCATGTCACTTCCGCGCCGTTTCACCCGGCCACGAATGGCCAAGTGGAACGGTTGGTGCGCACCACAAAAGATGCGCTGCGGCGCATGGGCTCGGGAGATCTACATCACCAGGTGTGTCAATTTCTATTAGCGTACAGAGTGACCCCCTTAGCGTCCGGTTACTCGCCGGCCGAGCTGCTGATGCGGAGGAAACTGACCACGCTTTTGTCCAGGCTAGACCCGTCGAGGGTCGAGGACAAAGGGAAGAACATAGGGTTAGCGGTTTCGAAAGGTTTCAGCATAGGCGATCCGGTACATTGCAGGAACTATGCCAACGCAGGCCCAGCCTGGGTGCCAGGGACGATATTAGAACAGACGGGGCCAGTGTCCTATCGGGTGGAGACTAGCAACGGCCTCCTCTGGAGGAGGCACGCTGACCAACTGAGGCACCGAGTGAGCGAGGGGCCGACCAGTGGGGCACAGCGCCAGGATTCAGCGATAGGGTTCTCCCCCACCCGTTTAGCCCAAGGGGGAGACAGGGGGGAAAGCAGCGAGCCCGACTCATATCCTTTTGATACCCCAGTTCTATCCGAGCCCGGGGGGAGGGAAAAGGAGTGTGCGGCCGCCGCTGCCGCTTCCCCCGAATCCGATTTTGATTTTGATTTTGCGAGCCGGGGGGGTTTTTCGGAGTGTTCCCCCACCCATCCAAGCGAGAAGAGGGGTTTTTCGTCAGTCCCCAGTGCCCCCGGTTCTTCCCAAACAAAGCACACACCTCCCAACAAAGCCGCAGAGCCGCGGCAAACCACTAACAAGTCATCCTCTCCGATTGCAGGGCAGGAAGCCAGGGAGCAAGGAGGAGGGAGCGAAGCCGGGGCAGGGCAGCCCGCGCCGAGACCCCAGCGTGTTCGAAATAAGCCATCTTGGTTGAGAGACTTCGTCTCATCCTAGGGGGGAGGAGTGTTGTGTCCTAATAGTGTAACCTTCTACATGTGATATCAATGTATCTGAACCAATGTATCCATTGCCAATGAGTAACAATGTAACCTTCAGCTGTACCATATAAACCCTGTAATAGGACGCGAGCTAATGACCACCAGCTGGCAGCAGCGAGCGTCCAAGCTCTCTTGGTCCAAACCCATCAAAGACCGCAGCGCGGGAAGTTTCCCGCCGCTACCTGCACCTGGACAAGAAGGGCGTGACCAGCCATGACGTCACGCGGACCAGTAGCCAACGGGCTACCGTGGAGCCACATTCAAATACGTTACTGCCTTATATATAGAGCTGTTCGTCCGCCATTACCTCATGTTCCCTCTGTCCACCATGCAATAAACCTGAGTTAACCCAGCCTTTGGCTGTGCTTGTGTCTTGACTCTCATACACTAAAGTCTCCCTTGCTTTTATCAACCAGTGAGGGTGAAAGAACTGTTCACCTTTTACCAGCTTCACCTCTTTCTTGTCATTCTGGGCTTTTTCTCCAGCATGGCGACCCTCTTCTTCCTCTTCTTCACTTTCCCCTGCAACTGGTCATCATCATCCTTCTCCGGGGGGGGGGGGAATCCAAGCCAGGGCATCTGCAGGTGGTGGCTGAGGCTCCGGTGGGTCCAGTTTGACCCTGGCCATCCTCCGCTGCTGCCGCCGGTGACGCAGCCTGGCTCTGGAGGGTGAGGTGGCAGCCAGGATGATGCTCTGGTAGGTGAGGAGTTGCCAGTGGTCCCAGCTACTGTGGGCTGGGCTTCTCCGGGGCCTACTCCTCCTCCGCCGCCACTTCCGTTCATGGCGCATTGGGCCAATGGGGCGATGGCATGAATGGAGTTGGAGTGTGGGGCCGCAGAGCCCTTCTCCACACCCATTGGGGGCTGAAGGGAATGGTCCACTAGAGGGCAGATGCGTGACCAGGCCACCTCCACCGCCCCCACCATCCCTCCCTTGATTGAGTGGCTGCGGCTGGGGATGACAACGGTTGGCCGCTCCCGATTCATCTCTTAAGGCTTTTCTATCCCAACTCTGTGGTCTGTAGTATAGGTAAGTTCTTAAAAACTGGACTGAAGTGAAATGTTCATATATCTGCACTAGCCATATTTGGTATATACACTTATTCTCCAGAGAGCTCTTTTATATCATTCTGTTGTATCCATGTTAAAAATGAAGAAAAATTAAATATATCAAATTTCCTGTTAGGTCCTTACTACTACAGATATTTCATTTTGCTTA
Organism: Bradypodion pumilum; assembly: GCA_035047305.1. Lineage (NCBI taxonomy): Eukaryota > Metazoa > Chordata > Lepidosauria > Squamata > Chamaeleonidae > Bradypodion > Bradypodion pumilum. The sequence goes on from JAWDJD010000001.1 coordinate 101,399,955, forward strand.
GTTTTGTTCTAGCACTGTTGACTATTGATTGAAAGGCCTGATCTAGAATAGGGTGCACTTCTTAATACAATGTTTTGTTACTGTTCCCTTTGGTCGATTTCTCACTCCTATTGAACTCAATAAACTGAAGAATATGCCACTGGGTTAGAATTTATTTTATTTATTAAATTTCTATACTGCCCATCTGGAATATTCTTCCATTCTGGGTGGTGTACATGAGTTAAAACCAGAAATATACACACAAGAATTGCATTCTTGGTCACTTTTCTAGGTATTTAGAGACACAGAAGACTCTTAATTCAAGCTCATGCTTATTTGAAGGTTTTGTGGTTCTTCCATGCTGCTGCTGCTGCTGCTGTTGCTGTTGAAGTTAAACTTATATGCTGTCCCACTTGCAAAGCGACTCTGGGCGGCTAACAAAGAAACAATATATCACAATTACAAAATATCACATTACAAAAACATATCAGAAACATTTGAAGAAATCCCCAATCACAATTACAAAATATCAAGTCATCATAAAAACACTTCAAAAATACTTTGAAACAGTACACAAAAATGAGGTACCAAGTGCATACTTAGCATATGCATTACTTTTTTAATACACAGAGAACAGCTGTAGATTCCCAAAAGAGACACAATGAATCCCAGTTAATGTTCAGGATATGCTATTTCTGAAGATTTAGTAACTAGTTAATATTCCATTGCTTTTACTCATGATGAATAAGATTTGGTATACTAGGCCCAAGGGAACTAACAGCCATGGCAGACTGGATATCAATCAATTCACTGATCAGCTTAATTTGTTAATCATTTAATATTCTCCTCTACCCCCCAATGTTCTCACTTGATACATAATGTTGCTGCTTCTGCCAATTATCATCATCATGACAGCACTTATGTTTTAAAGTGAAAGAACCACATACAAAGTGACATATCAGCACAAAGTAAATCACACAATCCAATATAATATTTTTATATTAATTCAATTCTTACAACTCGGGATTTAATGGTATAGAAACAAGCTAAGCAGCTCACAAGAAAAAATAGTCCTTAAGATGAAACAATATAGTAATAATTTACATGATAGCCTAATGAAAGGGTGAAAAAGCCACAAAAATAAGAAATAAATTCAAGCAGTAACAAAAAGAATACATTTCAAAGTTGGATTTTGCCACCATTACCAATCTTGAAAAGCCTAAAAATAACAGGATCTCTGGGCACCATCAGCATTAGTACCCTGGTAGCTGGAGTAAGTCAGGGTTTTAATTTAATTTAATTTAATTTTTAAATTTATATGCTGCCCATTCAGGGGAACCTGACTCAGGGCAGCGTACAACAGTTAAAAATGTATAAAAACAGATTTTAAAATCCCAAATCGCCCACTCTCTTCCCCACCCTACTACCCCCACCCCAATTAAAAGAATAAAAAGGAATAAAAGGGAATGGGGGGGGGAATACAACAAAGGGAGGGACATTAACTAAGCACTAACTGGGGATGAGCCAACAGGCTGGAGCCGTAATCCCATTAAGGCCCCACACCTGCTCTGCCAGCCAGGTTTTCAGACTTTTCCTGAAGGGCAGCAGTTCTGTCTGTAGCCTCAATTCTGTTGGCAGGAGGTTCCAGAGGGCTGGTGCAGACACAGAGACTCTCGGGATGAAGGGTTCCACCTTCCTAAGCCTAATAGAACTTACCCTTGTAGAACTTACATGTAGAATGATATAAGTTGCTGGCCTCTTTGAGGCATATTGATACATTTGATGCTGGGATAATTTTTGTATCATTTTTGTACAGTATGCATTTGTAGTGAGTGAACTCCTAGATTGCTTGTTCAGCTTCTAAGAGTACTGGGCAGTCTTGCTGATCTGAGCTTCTGGGAACTGAAGTTCAAGAACATCTGGAGAATCAAGTTTGCTGACCCCTAGCCTAGAGGAATGGAGAGAGGCTCAATGGAAAGGGGCATGGCCTGACAATTTAAGTATCAGCTGGGAATATAAAGAAAAGGATCTGAAGATTTAAGATCCTTGGAACCATCAGGTATTCTGTGTCCTCTGGAACACAAATAAGGAAGGATTGTTATCACACATAAATGTAATATCCATTTCTTTTCATCCACATGGGAACAAATTATACTGCCAAATAAATTAGGAATAAATTACATCAGACTTTGAAGCTCTGGGAAGGAAACCCAAGGACTTTGTGGCCCAGATAGTCTACGTACTCATCTATCCATTCCTGCTAAGAAGAGGAATAGAAAGGGAAAGGAAACTACTCTGGGTGAAAGACTGGCTACAAAGGTGGTGCTGGTGTGAAAGATTTGGTTTTTGGGACCCTTTGCTTTACATACTTGAAGATGGGTTGCTAATGAGGGATGTCGACATTTGTCAAGAATAAATCCTGCCAGACTAATCTGATTTCATTTTTTTGGTCAGGTAACTTCCAGGGTGGATAGTGGGAATGCTGTTGATGTAATATATCTTTACTTCAGCAAAGCTTTTGACAAAGTGCCCCATGATATTCTGATTAGCATACTAACTGGGTGTGGCCTGGATAGCACAAGTGTCAGGTGGATATACAGATGGTTACAAAATCATACTAAAAGAATGTTCTTATTAATGACTCCTTCTCAAGCTGGAAGGGAGTAACAAATAGAGTATAACAAGGCTCAGTCCTGGGTCCTGTGCTCTCTAACATTTTCATCAATAACTTGGATGAAGGATTGTCTTCTTCTGCCATATACGAATCCAAATATTAGCAATTATCATGGCGATCAGCCATGAAGATTATCCTGAGAATATAATGCAGTGGCCTTTCATCTTCCTTCTGCATCGCAGCATAACACCCATACCACTGATCCAGTTCCACGAGTCACTTTCTGGTCCTGAACCCTTTTTGCATGCGAAGTTTTCATCAGCCCCAGGCCAGGATTGATGAAGCTGCTGTCCTCCATCGAAATGGATTCAAGTAGGATTCAATCCACTTGGGGACCATCACCCTTCCCTGTGGACTTCGGCACCCAAACTATTAGTCCTCAGGGTTGTCAGGTTAGTTAATCACTGACTGACATTCCGGGTTGAATCGCTGAGTCGCTGGCACTATGGTCTACTCTATTACCACAGCAGGATAACTTTGACACACTAGGATGAAGGATTGTAGGGAATATTTATCAAATTTGCAGATGACACAAAATTGGGTGGAGTAGCTAATACCTTAGAATTGAGGAGCAGAATTCAAAAAAGATCTTGATAGGCTTGAACACTGGGCTGAAACCAACAAAATGGAATTTAACAGGGAAAAGTGCAAAATTTTATACCTAGGGGAAAATACCAGATGCACAGTTACAAGAAGGGGGATAATTGGCTCAGCAATACTACAAGTGAGAAGCATCTTTGAATTGTTGAATATCACAGGCTAAGTAGGAGTCAACAGTGCGATGGGGCTGCAAAAAAGGCTTTCCCTGTTTTAGGCTGCATTAACAAAAGTATAATCTCCAAAACCCACAAGGTACTAGTCTCCCTCTATTCAGCACTTGGAAGACCACATCTAGAATACTATGTCTAATTCTGTGCATCACACTTCAACAAAGATGCAAACAAAGTAGAGCAGGAACATAAAGGCAACAAGGATGATCAGAAGATTGGAAGTCAAGCCATATGAGAAAAGACTGAAGGAACCGGGCATGCTTAGCCTTGAGAAAAGGATGAGAGGCGATATAACAGCATTCTTCAAATACCTGAAAGATAATCATAAAGAGGAAGGGCAGTATCTATTTTTGATCATTCCAGAGTACAGGATGCATAATAATAGGCTCAAACTAAAGGAAGCCAGATATATGCTGAATATCAGGAAAGCTTCTTAATGGTTAGAGCAATACAACAGTGAAACCAATAAAAGATAGTGAGCAGTCCAACACTGGAGGCATTCAAGAGAGAATTGGACAACCATCTGTCAGGTCTACATTGATTTGGATCTCTGCATTGAGGGAATTGGACTTGGCCTCTTCCAATCTGTTATTCTATGATTCTATGATTGTTGTTATAGATCAGCATTTCCCAAACTTAGTTTTTGGACTTCAATTCCCGGAAGCCTAAGTCAATCCCCCAAAGCACTGATCAACCATTGTACTGACTTCGGCTTCTGGGAATTGAAGTCCACCAGTGTTCCATGGAACATAGTTTGGGATAGCTATAGATATTTCTGTGCTGCTAAAGTGGTGTACAACATTGCCATAAACACAATGGAAACAGTTATCCAGTGCCTAAGGTAGTTAGTTGTTTAACACTGTGTCATGGTGGGAGTGGCATGGAGTGCCAATAGGTAAGACAGTTTGAGACTTCACCATCTCTGTTCTGAAAGAAACAACTGTGCCTCAGCATTTTATTGTCATGATGAATAACATGTATTGTGGACAGGAAGCTAGTGTTAGGATGCTACTGTTAGGGCAGAATATGGAGAGCCCATCTACCTGATAACTTTATTTGAACACTGGCCTTGTAAGTAAACCTTTCTTCCTGCTGAAACTGTGCTTGAGCATTTGTAATCTAAGGGCTAAAAAGAAAGCAAAAGTGAACTAAAGAGGGCTTGCATTTCAAAACATTTAGTTTCAATCCCTTAGGACATGTTAGCTGTACCACTCTGCAAAGATTATCCAACAGTTTTTACCAGTTCCACTCCCCTAGTGATTTTCCATGGCCAACTGGGGATTTGAACCCTGGTCTCCAGAGCCCTAGTCAGTCAATCTATCCATTACAGTGCAATGGGTACTTTAGTAAGCTTAGTAATTGGAAATCTAGAGTTTTATCAGGGGTCCCGGGACCATCCCACTGTCAATCACCATCACCTTGACTCCCAGAAGCATTTCCATTTCCAGTTTCTTTTCTGTTTCCCTTTCCGGTCCCTCAGTTTTCCCATTTCAAGTTGCTCAGTTCAAACTGCTGGGCATCTTTTTTAACCCTACACATGCTAGATTAAACATTGGAGGATCCATGAGGTGCTTGTCCCTGTGAGTGAGCAGTTTTCTCCCATCCAGTGAATGCACACCAATTTTTAATATTTTTTTGATATCACAGAATAAGAATGAACTCTCTTTTCAATGCATGACACACAATTATTCTAGAATGAGAGGGGGAAACTCTTTAGGTTCTTGATTAGGCTTTCACATCAGAATGATGCTTGCTCTTCCTTTGTCACCTATCAGCTCTGTCATATTCTACAAAGGATTCAGTGCTTTTGTTCCCTATTATTTACGAATCTGCTTGGTAGATTCAGCTAGATCCCCACTTGCATTTTCTGCTCTTGTCCAGAGGTGGTGCTGAGTGCTCAGGCACCAAGTAGCTAAAATTGAGCGAGAACTGAGAGTGAAAATGTGTAGTGTTCAGTTAGTCTTGCTCATACACTACAAGTGGGAAGGAAGAAAATGTCTCTAAAAAGGAAGTGAAAACAAATATACAGCAGGAAGTTCAAATACTGCAGAAAAGGAAAATATATACTATTACTGTATGTGATATAATACATTTATTAAAAACTGGTTTTGTTGACTGATAGAGGCTAAAGTTTTGTTATTTAGGAATAATAATAATAATTTTGCATTAGAAATTATTCTGGGTTGAAAGAATTTTTGTTCCACTCAGGGAACATCCAAATAAGGCTCCTTTCATGTCCAAGAGCTGGGACAGAGATAGGTGCTCAATCCATCATGCAGTACCTGGGTCTCAAGCTGCCGACTTGCCATCCTTCCAGCTAACAAAGGTGAGCTTCTTAACCACTGAGCCACCACAGCCCCTATTTTAGGAATGAGCTGCTGCTTTAAATTGGAGGTAAGGAGCAAGTGGCTCTTGAGATGGTATTGAATAACAACTCCCATTCACCCCAAACAATATAGCTGAGAATGAGAGACAATGGGGGTTGCAATACAACTGCATTTGAAAAGTCACTGGTTTGTACTAATGTATTGCTTTTTTAAAAGAAGGTATTGTTTAAATTGTTCTTCATTTATGGCTAGCTGTTCTTACTATGCTGTTTCTTTACTAAGCTATTATGATTATTACAGGAGTGTCAAAGGGTGATATACATAGTACAATTGATAACTAGCTAGAGGAGTAGCATCTCTTGAACTCAGTGAAGATAATAAATCAAAAATGTAACTCCTCAGGTGGCTTAGCCTTATTGTTAGGAAACCTCAGGAGCCAACCTGCCTGCCTTAAAGATATTTTACTCTCACTGGTGATTCTTCGTTTATTCCTGATTATGTAGAATTACAAAGGGTGCAGTTTGCAATGTCACAAAAGTCGGTGCAGTGATTGAAGTAGAACGAGGCACTTTTATTTTATTTCAGTTTCTACTGCACCTTTCTGTGATTATCCACACAACTCAGTTGAGAACATAGAATCAAATTATGCCAAAGCAAAATCAGAAATATATTTGATGAAGATGTCAGTGCTGGAGAAACTATTGATCAGCTAAACAACAACAAACAAACAGCAGAATAAAATTGTCATAGGTCACAACTCCAGAAAAAAAAACATTTGTGCACTCAACCTGCACAGACTCTTCAGTTACCTTTCAATGATTTCCAAAGCAAGTTGTTCTGGGCTTTTGGAATTTGAGATAGAATTCCTTTCTGCTAGGGCTAAAATTGTCTCTCTAGAGGTCTTCACATCTTCATAAATGCTAGCAACTGAACAAGTCATCCAGGTATATCAAAGATGGTAGAGATATAGCTTTCTTTCTTTTCTGGCCAGAGCAGAGATGCAATTAATAGGAGAGAGAGGTAGGACATCAGCTGGACTGCCATCCAGACATGATGGATCTAGGCATCTATTTCCTGCATGTTGTCTACAGATAATAGACCTCTGGACTTCAGTGAACATTGTTGTAAACATATATACAACTAGCATATTTGTGTTTATTATTATTTTTGGTTAAGGGTGCTTTGGGTGGGTGTGTTTTGCATTAGTGGTTTGTGGCTTTTTTTGATCTATTTTATTAGATTTATTTGTGATTTGGATTTATTTCTTATTTTTCTGACTTGTTTTTACTCTTGTGGCCTCTAGGCATGGCTGTTAGTAATAGTGTTGGATTCTCTTTTTGTTTGACTTGTTTTTTCTCTCCCGGCCTCTAGGTGGGGCTTCTTCCAGTAAGTAGTCTTTGTTTCTTCATTTCTGTTCTGGAGTCGTGGAGGGAGGACATGCTGGTGAGTTCTCTGGTTTTTTTTATCTGGGTTTTGTTTTTTGTTTTTTTGGTGTTGGACTGGTAAGTGTTTCTGTTTCTTCTTTTGTTTTTTTTTTGGGGTTTAGATGTGTCTAATGGTTTTGTTTATTTCTGGTTGTTTTTTATGTTTCTGATTTCTTTTGTGATTATTTGTTTAATTTGTGGAATTTTGTTGTTTGAGTTAGGTATTTTTGTGTTGTAGTTAGGTGTTTTTTCTGTGCTTTCATGGTATTTTGGGTGTTTTTGTTTGTGGATTTTGTTGTTTATTGTTTTGTTGGTTAATGTGTTTATTTATTTATTTGTGTTTATTATTTTTGGTGTTTGGCGTTTTGGGTAAATGTTTGGTTTTGTTGTTGTTGTGTATTTTTGCGTGAAGAACGGGCTGCCTCTCAGTTCCTCTTCTCCCCATTGCTGTTTCAAATTTTGGTTTCAATGCAGCAATGGGGAAAAAGAGGAGTCGGCAGTCAGTCCACTCTTCCCCTGGTAAGGTTCGTTAGGTAGGTCGGGGGAGAAGGAGGCAGAGAAGAGCTATCTGCCTGACGATGGTTCTCTCCTCTCTGTCTCCTTTCTCTCCTGGCTTACCTAACCAGAGATTGGCAGCCAGCGATCCGTAAGGGGTGGTGCTCTTCCTTGCGGATTGCTGGCTGCTGCTTTTGTATTACCTCCATCAGAAGTACAAAGGCAGCAGCCAGTCACTTGCCAGGGAGTGTGCTTCCCCTGATGAACTGCTGCCTGCTGGTGGTTTTTTTCCACCCCGGCTCAACTGACCTTGAGGCTGGCGGTGGTCTTGCCGTGTCTTTGGTGGGGTAGCAGGGAGGAGAGGGAGTCCCTCTTCACCCTGTTGTTCTGGGAAAGAAGGCCGGCGGTGGTCTCACCGTGGTTATTTGTGTGTGTTTGTTTGCGAGGCCGTGAGGCGCTGCGTCTGGCTGCGGTGGACTTGTGCTCCCATTGCGGGAGGCCGGCATGTTTTTATTTTATTTTTTGTGTGCTGGCTTTTTCAGCGTTCTGCATGCTCACACCCTTCAGCCTGATTGGCTGAAGTGCTCATGGCGTGTAGGATGCTGGGACTTGGAGTTTTGTTTGTTTTGTTTGCATTTGTGCGGCATTTTTTACCTGCAGCTTGATTTCAATTGGGCGTGCCGTGGTTCCCAATGTTCTTTTTGCTCACACCTCTCAGCCTGATTGGCTGAGGCACGGCGCGGCATGGCACGGTGCAGAAGATGTTGGGAATTGAAGTTGTTTCCCTTTGTTTGCATTCATGGGGCTGCTGCCCCACCGGCAACGACCAAAACCCCACGGCGCTGAGAAGGCAGGGGTTACGGTGAGTGCGGAAGGCTAGGTCAGGGATGGTTGGGCCTGGTGTGGAAACCTTTGAACGAACCCAATGATTAAGGCCTCTTTTTATAGGTATAGATTAGACAGGAATGAAAAGTTCTCTGTTAGCAGTCAGTGAAGGCCAATGACACCAATTTGGTAGAGTAGTGAATTTGCTCCATGTAGTTTAGAACTATCAGAGCTCTAGGTGGTGTGGTGAATCTTGTTCCTAAAATATGTTAAGTAACTTTGATAGCTCCTTAAATGTTCACATTAAAATCTGGAATGGCATCAGTTCTCCATTCTGTTCTATGGCCATGGAGTCAGTTAACAGCCTCTATTGCTGACCATGGGTACTTTCCAACAGAGTAATACAGTTTTTCATTTTAAAAGGAAGGCTCTGACATTACCACGGCAAATTTAAAATGAAAATATGGGGCAAAATATGTTTGGAGAGGCAGCAATAGTGTAGTGTTTTAATCAGAATCAAAGGAGACAGGAAGTAAAGAGATCATTTTCATAATTAGTTATACTGATTGCGATCTGACTCTGATTATAATGAGTTGTAATGTCAGCACAGCTGGCTTTGCTATTTTCTTGGGAATCCTTAATAAGGGTTGTTGTTGTTTTTGTTTTTGGCTGGAGACCTTCACTTCCTCTTTATTATGTATAAAAAACCACTAAGCAATTTGCTTAGGAGGGTTTTCACCCCCCAGCCCCCCAGACTACGACCCTGTACATGGTCCATATGTCACACTGCTAGTCACAGAGGCAGTGCTTCAAGTAGTACAGGCTGCCTGGATAAGCTTCTGTCAACCATCCCGATTTGGCTGGGATTACCCCGTAATTTGACGTCGATTGACATCATAACCATTCCACGCATGTGCGGAAGTGCTATGCCGCTTGTGTAGGGGCTGCGCAAGCAGCATAGTGCTTTCACGCATGCGTGGAAAGTGACCTGCGCACAAGCAATCTGTGCAGGTCCCGTTTTTCCGGAGCCGCAGGTTGACAGGTATGCTCCATAGGCTGCATTGCCATTCTGGGCCCCTCCTTAGAACTTTCTTCCAAGGGATCCTCGTGTGGGGTTTGAAGGTGAGTCTACTTCAATGGGTGTGTATGTGTGAAGAGGAGGGGGTGACTTCAGGGGGAGGAAGGGTGGTTTAAAGAGTGGCCCAAGAATTTTTTAAAAGGTAAAGGTCACCCTTGCTCGAAAGCCAGTCGTATCCAACTCTGGTGTTCAGTGCTCATCTCTGCTTCATAGCTGAAGAGCCAGTGCTGTCTGCAACTGCAGATGTTTCCATTGTCATGTGGCTGGCATGACTAGACACCGGAGTGCATGGAATACTGTTTACCTTCCCACCAAAGAGGTCCCGATTTATCTACAGTACTTGCAATTTCTTGTTTCAAACTGCGAGGTTGGCAGGAGCTGGGGCAGAGATGGGAAAAGAAATAAAAAGAGACACCAAGAATCATCTTTTGCAAGAATAATAATATGGGAAACAACCTCTTTTAGTGTAAGGGACCAAAGACAATGAAACAGCCGAAGGGTTGGCTTAACACAGGTTTATTGCATGATGATCCGGAGGAACATGTGGTAATGGCGGATGGGTAGCTCAATATATACAGCTGGCTATACATTTGAATGTGGTTCGTCGACAGACTATTGGTTGCTGCCTGCGTGACGTCGTAGAAGGTCACGCCCTTTTTGTCCAGGTGAAGAGGTGGCGGGAATCTTCCCGCGCTGCTGATCCAGGTGAATCTGAGCCATGAGAGCTGGACACTCGCTATTGCCATCTAGTGGTCACTAGCTCGCGTCCCCTTATTAGGTTTACATTGATACAGCTGAAGGTTATAGTGTTGCACACAGAAAGGTTACATTGTTACCACATGGCTAGGTACATTGTTAAAGGCACAGCTTTACAGAACACAACATCCCTCCCCCTAGGATGAGACGAAGTCTCTCAGCCAAGATGGCTTATTGCACGTGCGTTTGGGCCGTGATGAGGGCTGACCCCCCCGGGGGCGCTACTGCTTCTTTGTTCCCTGGTCCCTTGTCCTGTAATGGGAGAGGGAGACTCGTTAGTGGCTTGCCGCGGTTTGGCGGCCTTAGGGGAAGGGAAAAACTCCATTGTGGGCAGACCGGGGGTGATCGGGGCTAACGAAAAACCCCTCTTCTCGCTTGGATGGGTGGGGGACCACTCCGAAAAACTCCCCCGGTTCTGAAAATCAAATTCTAACTCAGTTGGGGTATCCGCATTTGTGGGGGAATTCCGCGAGATATGTATGGGGTCGGGTTCCTCCTCCTCAGAAAAATCCCCCAGGATATCTATGGGAACATCCGCCCTTTCCACCTCCCCCCTTGGTGGGGACCTGCGGCCCCCTTTTCCTCCCCCTTGGGCTGAACGGGTGGGGGAGAACCCTAACGCTGATTTTTTCTCTGTTTGGTCTGCACCCTGCTCATCGGGGACCCTGCGTCGGAGCTGGTCCGCGTGCCGCCTCCACAGTAGCCCTGTGCTGGTTTCCACGCGGTACGACACGGGGCCGGTTTGTTCCACAACTACGCCCGGTACCCAGGCTGGGCCCGTGCTGGTGTAATTCCTGCAATGCACGGGGGCGCCTACACTGAAACTCTTTGTGGCCTCTAGCCCAATGTTCCTTCCCTTGTCCTCTACCCTCGTGGGGTCTAGCCTAGTAAGGATGGTGGTCAGTTTCCTACGCATTAAGAGCTCTGCGGGGGAGTATCCTGACGCCAACGGGGTCACCCTGTACCCTAGCAGAAACTGACACACTTGTAGGTTCAGATCCCCGGGGCCCATGCGCCGCAACGCGTCCTTCGTGGTGCGGACGAGGCGCTCCACTTGACCATTGGTGGCTGGGTGAAACGGGGCGGAGGTGATATGCCGAACGGCGTTAATCTCCATGAATGCCCTAAACTCGGAGGACGAGAAACAACTAGCGTTGTCGCTAATTAATGTGTTGGGTATGCTGAACGTGGAAAAGAGCCTCCGCAAATGCTTAATGGTCTGGGCCGAGGAGGTGCTCGTGACTGGGATAACCTCCAACCACTTGGAGAAGGCGTCCACGACAAGAAGAAACAGGGTGCCTCTGAACGGGCCCGCGAAATCAATGTGCACCCGGGATCACGGCCCCTTAGCCGCGTCCCACTCCCTGTGGGGAAGGCGGGCCTCCTCCGGTCTGGAGCATTGGCAACTTTCACAAGTGCTGACCATGTGCTCGATGTCGGCGTCCAACTGGGGCCACCAGAAGTAGCTCCGGGCCAGCGCTTTGGATCGCACGATGCCGGGGTGGCTGACGTGCAGCAGTTTGAGCACCCGCGGCTGAAGGGAAGTGGGAATCACCACCCGCTGCCCCCACAAGAGGCACCCCCTCTCTAGGGACAGCTCTAACTTTTTCCTGAAAAATGGGGCGAACTCCTCCGCTGGGGAGGACGCCGGCCACCCTTTCTGCACCCAGGAGCTAACTGCCGCTAACGTCTTGTCCTTCCCTGTCGCTTTGGCAATGTCGGCGGGCACTACGGGGGGGGGGGGGCGAATCCAGCACCTCTATCATAAGAACCTGATGGTCTCGCTCCCCCTTGCTCACCTGGCTGGGCGTCAGGGGGAGGGGAGACCTTGATAGAGCGTCCGCATGGCTGATCTCTTTCCCGGGCCGGTAGACCAATGCGTGCTGGTACGCGTTGAGAAAAATAGCCCACCTGAGCATCCTCGGGGACAGGATCTGTGGCGTGGGCTTATCTGCGGTAAAAATGCCTAGCAGGGGTTTGTGGTCCGTTACAATGGTGAAGGGGCGGCCATACAGAAAATCGCGAAATTTTTTCGTCCCCGCAACTATCGCTAGTGCCTCCCTGTCCGTCTGTGCGTAATTTCTCTCCGCTTGGGACAGGGACCTGGAGTAGAATGCTATCGGGGCCTCCCTTCCGTCTTCCAGCACGTGGCACAGCACCGCCCCCACCCCCACCGGGGATGCATCACATGTCAGGACTACCGGGCGTTTGGGGTTGAAATGGGTCAGTATGGCATCAGACGCTAGGAGGCTTTTTAGTTCACTAAATGCCCTTTCTTGGTCATCGCCCCACTTCCATGTCTGGTCTTTTTTTAGCAGTTTGTGTAGCGGTTCAGCCACTGCTGCCTTCCAGGGGAGGAAGGAGTGGTAAAAGTTGAGCAGCCCTAGGAACGACTGCAGCTCGGGCTTGGAGGTGGGGCGGGGGGCTTTCTTAATGGCGGCCACCTTGGATTTGGATGGTTTTATCCCCTCAGGAGTCACACAAAACCCTAGGAACTCAACCTCGGTCGCGAAGAAGACGCATTTGTCCTTTCACAGTCTCAACCCCGCTTTTTCGAATATTGTCAGGACCTTCCCCAACCTCTTGGCCAATTCGACCCGACTCCCCCCCGTTATTAACACATCATCAAAATAAGGCAACACCCCCTCTAGCCCCTTCAGGAGGCGTTCCACGAGTGACTGGAAATTTCCAGGCGCCGAATTTACGTCGAACTGAAGGCACGTCACCTGGAACGCCCCCTTATGGGTGACTATGGTCTGCGCAGCAGCTGCGGCAGGGGACACCGTAAGCTGCTGGTAGGCCTGTGCTAAGTCGAGCTTAGCGAAACACTTTCCCCCGTGTAACCTGGCCAGCAGATGGCTGACTACCGGCACCGGATACGCATTCGGGCGGATCGCCTTGTTGATGGTGCACTTGTAATCGGCGCATATGCGGACCTCCCCATTGGCCTTTAGTGCGGTTACAATTGGAGTTTCCCACTCCGCAGAATCAACAGGCACAAGGATTCCCTGGCCCACCAATTTGTCCAGTTCCGCCTCTATCTTGTCCTTGAGTGTGAACGGCACCCAGCGTGGTTTGAGTCGAATTGGGCGGACCTCCGGGTCTAGGTCGAATGTCACTGGGGGCCCCTTGAATTTCCCCAGTCCTTTTTTGAAAACTTCGGGGTGCGCCTCGCATACCTCCTGAATCGGGTCTGTCCCAACGGCGTGCATCCCAACGGCGTGCACTCCCCCAATAAACAAACCCAGGGGCTGAAACCATTGAGTCCCGAGGAGGCTGCAATCTCCCCCTTTAAGCACGACTAGAGGGAGAGACGCGGTGTGCTTCTTGAATTTAACCTGAAATTCTCCAACCCCCAACACTGGAATGCTGTTCCCTTGCACGTCCCATAGTGTGGACCTCAACGCTTTGAGCTTGGGTCGCCTGTGGGGGGCAATTCTCAAAAACTCCCTCTGGGAAATGATTGAATATGAGGACCCCGAGTCAATTTCCATTCTAATGGGAACCCCTTGAACTAGTACCTCAACAAAGTAGGAGGGGTGTCCTGCGGACACGCTGAATACTGGGGCGTCGTCCTCGCTGCCGTCGGAGATGCGGCCCACGCCATCCTGCTTCCGCGTGGCCTGAGCGCCGTCCTTGGGTCTCGTTGAGCGGTCTTGTCCCGCGGAACGGTCTGCCGAGCTTCTCCGGGTCTCGCGCCTCTTCCTGCACACCTTGGCGATGTGCCCGCGGCGGCCGCAGTTGTGACACTCGGCCTTCCGAAATGGGCATTTTACGCGGTCGTGGGCCGCTCCACAGCCGTCGCACCGCCGGCTCTCTTTCCGGACCCTCCGGACGTCCTCGTCATTGCTGCTCTCCGCGGACGACCTCGAAGCTCGCCGGGCTGCATGCACCGGAGTCTCTGCCTTGCTCGACCTCGGCCGCCAGTCCTGGAGTTCTTGTACCCCAGCCTTTGTAGCTTCCGCAGCCTGTGCCGCTCTGATGACCTCTTGCAACGTGGGAGGCGGCTCTTGGTTCATTAATGTGCGCTGGGTTTCGGCGTCGTTCAGGCCGCACAGCACACAGTCCCGGAGGGTGATTTTGACATTCTCCCATTTGCACGGGCCGGCCGCCAGCCGCAGGGCCGCCACGAATGCGGCGACCGTCTCCCCGGGCGCTTGGACTCGCCTCCATAACGCACTCCGAGCGGGAAACATCGCCGTGGCGGGCCGGATGTGCTCACGCAGCATCTGCATGAGTTCCTTGGCCTTGAATTCGCTCACCCTCCTCGGTGCGATCAGGTCCACCAAGGTCCTTTTGGTTTCTTGTCCGAGCATCCTGGTGAAGATGGCCCTTTTCTTTGCCTCTTCCGTGACTTCGGACTCAATCAGTGCTGCCTGGAAGTCCATTTCGAAGATCTCCCAGTCGCCCGGTTTCCTGATTTCGAAACCGGCGCATGTCTTGGTCCTGTGGGCTGCCATTATCCCACCTTCGTCGCCAATTTAGTGTAAGGGACCAAAGACAATGAAACAGCTGAAGGGTTGGCTTAACACAGGTTTATTGCATGATGATCCGGAGGAACATGTGGTAATGGCGGATGGGTAGCTCAATATATGCAGCTGGCTATACATTTGAATGTGGCTCGTCGACAGACTATTGGTTGCTGCCTGCGTGACGTCGTAGAAGGTCACGCCCTTTTTGTCCAGGTGAAGAGGTGGCGGGAATCTTCCCGCGCTGCTGATCCAGGTGAATCTGAGCCATGAGAGCTGGATGCTCGCTATTGCCATCTAGTGGTCACTAGCTCGCGTCCCCTTATCAGGTTTACATTGATACAGCTGAAGGTTATATTGTTGCACACAGAAAGGTTACATTGTTACCACATGGCTAGGTACATTGTTAAAGGCACAGCTTTACAGAACACAACACCTCTTGACTACAGCTTTTTTAAAACTGATGGTGGCTGCCCGCCCTGGACGGGATTCTGTGGGGTCTTAGAGCTGCTGTCTCCATGACACATGCACAGTTTGAAGAATGCAATGGTGTCACATGGCTGTCCCAGTTTGGTGGGAAAGAATTATAGCAACCCTATGTGAATGAGAAACTGTTGCAACTCAGATTGTTTAATTTTGTTGCTGATCCAGGGTACATTAAGGAAGGGTTAACAGCACGGCCATCAAAGAGTCTACTAAGAGCTCTTCCTGAGCACTGATTATATTTATCAGCAGCTGAGCCTCATCTTGAAAATTGTGTGTTCTTGATGCAGCATTTGATTGTAAAAATGGATTATTAGTGCCTGACTGGAACAAAATAAAGTTTACACTGTCTTTTGTTAGTAAGGCATAAAAAAGCAACAAAAACAGTGTTTACGAGCCATAAAGATGACATTTGCCATTATAAATTGATAAACTGAGTTGTGTTTTTGTGTGAAACTGCCTTCAATTGTGATGTGATGTGTTTTCATGTTGTTTTACAGACCACTTCAGACCATAATGCAGTGGTGGTGAACCTATGGTACGCGTGCCAGAGGGGGCACTCAGAGCCCTCTCTGTGGACATGTGCACCATCACCCCAGCAAAGACCTTGCTCCACCCCTCTGCCTAGTAGCCCAATGGAAGCACTTCCTCCCTCCCTCCCTCCATCACAGAGTTTGCTCCACCCCTCTGCCTAGCAGCCCAATGAGAGCGCTTCCTCCCTTCCCCCAGCACAGAATTTGCCCCACCCATCTGTGGCAGGGATGGCAGCCCATTGAGTCGCTAAAAGGTTCATCATCACTGCCATAATGTCACCCTTATGCCTGGATGCAGAACAGTACTGAGTTCTTCAGCCAAAGCGTTGTGCTTAAAATAAGCCTTTCTCCTAGCAAACACACATCTTCTGTGAGGCTTCTAAATTTGCAGCTGTATAGAAGGGGGTTCTGATAGTTCAAGATTCAAAGAAACATATTGTGCATTTTTTTTAGACAGGGAGGCCTTTTCTCTGCAAGTATCTACATCTTGTTGGTGGAAACTGAAGGAGATATCACTTAACACCCTAGACGTCAAGTGTGAAATTATCTGACTTGACTCCATTCATGTGCTTATCTTTTTGATAATCAGTGATGTAGTGAAGCCAGAGTGTGCCAGGTTGAAGCTCCAGGATTTACTATGATATCATCTGCAACCCTCCTCTGACTGCCTTGTTCCTTCTCAGTTTAACTGCAGTCCTCACAGTAAATGGCAAAGAACACAGTTTTCTCAGCAATGATACATTGTTGCTGTAAATCAATGGTGCCCAAACTTTTTCTGCTGCGGGCCGGTCCTGCCCCTGACATACAGCTGTGTCACACCAAGGGGCTCTCCTAGCACCATGGATTTTGAAGTGGGGAAGGCTCCGAAAATTTCCCCAAGGCAGCAATCCACGTCCCCAAAGGCTGCTGAAGCGAGGGGACCAAGCCAGAGGCTGCTCGGAGCAGCGGGGACAAAGCGTGATCACTGCTGCCACTGACATCAGGTGGTGGGGGTGGGTGGGTGGTGTTCCAGAGAGGGCCTGGGTTCTCAGCCCAGGCCGGATTAATGAGATGCACAGGCCTAATTGGGCCCGCAGGCCATAGTTTGGGCACCGCAGTTGTAAATGCAAAAATATTTGAGTGTAGTATGGTTTTAAATAACAATTAAGAGCAATTAGCTTTAGTGAAAGATCCGTTCTTCATTTGCTAATATGGTCTTATCCTGTTGTCTGAATTATTAGACTCTGCTTATGGAAGAGAGAGGCTATGGGGAATATCATGATGAGCACCCACCCTTCCAAATTTACCACAACAGTACTGAATATAGTACATTATCAATGCTTGTGTATCTTCTCTAATCTCCTTTTAGATAACAGTGAAGTACAACAAGGGATTTTGTGCTCTTGATGGTAATAGTGACACCTCAGACAGTGACTGATAAAACTGTGTTAATGCCACAGAGGAAAATGGCAGCCACTTGTTAAGATGACCAGACCTTAGAAAGAGCCACAGTGCTTGAACCACTTCAGGAAGATAAAGGTAAAGGTCACTCTTGCTCCAAAGCCAGTTGTATCCAACGCTAGGGTTCTGTGCTCATCTCTGTTTTATAGCCAAAGAGCCAGCGCTGTCTGCATCTGCAGACACTTCCGTGGTCATGTGGCAGGCATGCCTATACACTGGAGTGCACAGAATGCTGTTTACCTTCCCATCAAAGTGGTCCCTATTTATCTCCTTGCAATTTCTTGCTTTTGAACTGCTAGGTTGACAGGAGCTAGGACAGAAAGGGGAGATCATTCCATTGTGCAGTTCTTGGGTATCAAACTGCTGATCTGCCGCCTCCCAGTCAGTGTCTTAGCCACTTGAGCCACTGCAGTCCCTCCACTTCAGGAAACTAAAGTCTAAATCCAATTGTCAGTTCGGAATTGACTAGACATATTAAATCAACTGCTGATTAACTGTCACGTACACAAATCCCATATATTTGATGGCTCTTCCCTATATGAGCCTAGCAGCAGCATTTATGGTCAGGTTATTACCTTGCAAAAACTGGCTGTGATGGGAACAATTCTGTACTTTCTGAGCAAGAGATTTCTACCGAAAAGAAAAAAAAGAAACATTACAGTAAAGCTCAGGGTCATTTTGTATATATATACACATCTGAGGATGTGTCTCACTGAAATCATTGAAGGTATGCATTTCAATGTACCTCTGCCTATGACAAAACAGCTGTGGCAAAATGGTCTCTCATGTTCATTTCCTCTTTTGCAGTTCATGGACAATGGGGAGTCTGAACATTTTCTAGAAGATAATAAAATTAGTAGATACAGAAGCACTCAATGTTAATAATGACAGCAGCCTTCCATTAGTCTCGTCCATACCTGTCAATTTTTGGATTTGAAAATAAGGGAAATTTTGGCCACACTCCTCTGTGGGTGTGGCCAAATCTGTGGGCATGGCCAAATATAGCCATGTGACTTGCTGGGCTCTAGTCATGCCTGCCACATGGCCATGAAAATGTCTGCAAACACAGACAGTACTGGTTCTTCGGCTGTAAATGGAGATGAGCACTGCACCCTAGAGTTGGATATGACTGGCAGATTTTACTTTCTTAGGATCAAAGATCTCTGCAGATGGTCATTGCAGCCATGAAATAAAAAGGCCACTGATGCTTGGGAAACAAGCTATGAGAAACCTGGGGAACATAGTTAAAAGTAGAGGCATCACCTTGCAAACAAAAAATTGCATAGTCAAAGCAGTGGTATTCCCAGTGGTAATGTATGGGTGTGAGAGCTGGACCATTAGGAAAGCTGAGCGCAGAAGAATAGATGCCTTTGAAATATGGTGTTAGAAATAGGTCGATCCTAGAAGAAATCAACCATGACTGCTCATTAAAGGTCAAATAGTAAAGATGACGCTAAAGTACTTTGCACATCAAATGAGAAGAGAGGATTCACTTGAGAAAGCCTTGATGCTGGGAAAGGTGGAGGACAAAAGAAGGGGGTGGCCAAAAATAAGATGGCTAGATGGTATTGTAGATGCAATGGCCACAAAGCTGTGTGGGCCAAAGAACCCTTTCCCCAGCTTCTTGGGGGACTTTTGTTTTCTTTCTTGTTTACTCAGTGGCTTAAGTGACTAAGATGCTGACTGGGAAGCAGAAGGTCAGCAGTTTGATTCCCGAGTACTGCAGGACCGAATGAGCTCCTGTCTTTGTCCCAGCTCCTGCCATTCTAGCAGTTCGAAAGCAAGAAATTGCAAGTAGATAAATAGGGACCACTTTGGTGGGAAGGTAACAGCGTTCCGTGTGCTTTGGTGTCTAATCATGCCTGCCACATGACCACGGAAATGTCTGCAGATGCAGACAATGCTGGCTCTTCGGTTTTGAAACAGAGATGAGCACTGAACCCTAGAGTCGGCTATGACTGGCTTTCGAGCAAGGGAAACCTTTACCTTTACCTTACTCATTTTTTAATTATTATTTTTTCCTGGGAAGCAAAGAGAGTGTAGAATAGTAAACCAGCCCCCTAGGGTTACCAACTGCTTGTAAGCAGCTTGGGTTTAATGAACTAGCCCTGCACATGGCTAGACCCCCCCCATTAGGGTGGAGGAGCAAGGGATTAATTTCCCCAAATTAACCATTCTATTTGTTCCTCACTGCAACCAATTGAAGCACCAACACCTGAGAATGTCAGATCCAGCTTAAGGAAGGGAATTAGTAAAGAAGTAAAAAGCAACCTCTGTAGTTTCCAAGCCTCCCAGCAGCTGAGGAGTTAATCTCCCTCCAGATGGTTTGTTAGAAGGTGGGGTGCTCTCTCTCTCTCTCTCTCATATAGTGATCAAGCAACATCCCCCACACCCCCCTCCCAAGTTAACTCTAGAACAGAGACAGAAGCCTCCAGCCAGGAGGCAGGACAGAAACAGCTCAAAAAACCATGAGAGTGAGGGAGAAGTCTCTCACTGATTTGCCCCTGCATATATGAAATATCGCTCACCTCTAGAGTAGACTCCCGTCCCAGCATGGTAGCTCCGAACAGCAGCAGCAGCAAAAATGAAGCCTCCATGACGACCATGTGGCAGGGAAGGGAAATTAAAGAGAAACTACAGAATGCCCCCCCCACCTTCTCTCTCTCCCCTTCCACAAGCGAAAAGCCACACAGCGACCTCTGGTGGCCAGAAAAACATACTGCAGCTTCGCCTGTGAGGGCTCCAGACAGGATTTTTTTTAACAAAATAAGGGATATTATGGGAAAATTAATAAAATGGGAGGGGGCAGGAAGAGGGGTAAAAATAAGGGGTTTTCCCAGGAAAATGGGATACTTGACAGGTATGGTATTGTCCCTTCCCCTTTGCTAGCTGCTTTTCCTATGGTGGCTACATCAAAAGCAGATGTCTTTCTTCAGTGACCTGTAGGCGAACGTTTTATCTTCCGCGTGGTGGTGAGATTAATCATTACTTCACGGTGAGTAACTCTGTATGTATCTGCACATGTTTCTGTAGAAGGTGGCTGTTACTCCAACAAATTGGTGACAGTGTCACTTGAAGCTTCCATCTGTGAAAATGGATTTCAGTCAGATGTGGGATCTGTAACTGGTTGAAGGGATTTGGGGTTTTTCTGTCTCTAGGGTGATGTGTCATTGAAAGGGGAAAATGTTGCAGACATGGAAAATGCCGCAGTCCCAATAGCATCACTCCATAGACTGCTAAGCAGTTCTGCCTCGGCAGGCAGGCATCATTGATACAGCTTCTGAACCTGCTTGTGTTGCTTGCATCACACGAGTTTGCTTCGATGCTTGTAGCAAGAGTCCAGTTCTGTAGTTCATGGATTACCTTTGTGTAATGGTGTCCAAAACATTTGTGCAAAAAATGAATTGAGCTCTTTTATCCTGTGCTGCATTTGCTTGGTGAGCTGAAAGATTCAGCTGATAAATACCATTATATTCATAGCCTTGGAAATATGATTCTTTGCCTCTCCTTATGAATTTCCATTCTGAAAGTGTGTTGCTAAATGTTTCTTATCTAAAGTTGAGACACTTATCATGTTGCAGTAAAGATCTGGCACCTATAGAACATCATTTATTGTGGTGACATTAATTTCTTGGGATACTCCACATTTTAAAATGCTACTTCTTGCTCCTTGTATATCTGTGTAATCACCATTAGTTATCTGTATTCTCCACCAGCACTTTGATCTATTTTATTAAAGAATTCTCCAAAGTGAGTAACTGTGACTGTTATATCCACTATAATTAAGCCAATCATTTGACTTCTTTTAATAATTATTAGCCATACTACATTTGTGCTTTGGAATCTTACAGCCTTTTACTCCTGATGAGCTGTACTTAGTATCAGTCATTAGGCACTGTCCTTTGTTCTCTAGTTTCAAAACTTGTGCAGCTACCATTAGTTAAGCGCTATGTATGGAAGGGACAAACCCTGGCCAGATGGTTTGTAGCAGCCAACTGTAGACAGTTGTAGCAGCCAACATGCTTGGCATTGGTGTGGTATGCCCGTGTTCCTAGATTGACCATTACCCTTCCCGATGGGTTCGCTCGCTAACGCACACGGCTTGAGAACTAACACAGGCTCTGATGGAAGGGAAATTGGGTGCGGGCTAGATTAATTGTCATGAATCATAAGAGCCTTGGCTGAGGAATTGAGGAGGAAATAGGACAAAAGGTAAAAAGTTGCTGACTCCAGGGTTGAACTCGCTCTTCCCCTTCTGACCCAAGATAAGGTTGAGTAAGCACACTGAGTCAGCAACTAAGGAAGTTAGTCCCAGAGACAGTTTACATGGTCTTCCGAGATAGGGCGAGAACAATGGGGTTTCGCCAACCCAGATCTTAGATAACTGCGGGTTTGTCCATTAATCACAAGACAATGTCTGGAGACAGGTGTTATCTTGACCCACCAGAAATGCCATGTATGCATTAGCCTTCTGTAATGAAGTCCCGTGCGCCTTTAGCACGGAACTCTCGAGGCAGAGTAATAAATATGCCACCCGACTTAGGTCGGGACTGGACTTTCACCGCATATTCATCTCACGTGTCCTTCCTTGCAGCCAGACATTCCAAACCTCCGTGGGCCATCTTCACACCTAGTGGCGCGTTCCGCGGGCCATCACAACATCTGGTGACTCCGACGTGATCCTAAGAGGCCACGGCATGGTCCTACTCCTTGGGCCACGCTCTGACGTGATTCTCTTTGAGAGTCCCAATGTGATTCTAAGGGGCCACGCTCCGATACGAGTCACGGCGTGGCTCTGTCCGAAGGCTGCAGAGACGCTCCGATCGGGATGCTTCCTGAATCGAAACTCAGCACGATATCCACAGGTCAGCGCGGTCCCCAGGCGAGGCCATGACTATCCAGAAGCAAGGAAGGCGACACAAACGTAAGCCTGGCAATCCCACATTCTTGGAACGGACGTGTTCCAAACACCAGGGAAAGCCGTGAATCCCGACTCCAGAGGAGGCAGAAGTCCACGGCAACCGAGGCTGTGCTCCTGACCCAGACGGACATCGTCCTGCACATCATACACCCTGCCATACTACCTCCAAAAAGGTGCACCCCCATCTCCCGCGGAGGCAACTCCAGGGATTTCCTGCAGGTAGTAATGGGGGCTTGCTTGGGGGGGGCAAGATCTGTCCATCGGACAAAGAACTCAGGTGGAGAAGCTCAAGAGCCTGGCCAGGTTACACTGCATTCACATTCGTCGTGTAAATCTGACGGATCTGGTGATGTATCTGAGGGAACACTGTTTGTTCTACCCAGAAACATGCACAATCGATCTAGCGGTTTGGGACAAAGTAGGGAACTGCCTTAACGGGGAGCCCAGAGCACCCGCCAGCATTATAGGGACATGGAGCAAGTGTAGGCAATTAATTGCAGCAGTCAGTCCAGTCCGGATAGAGACTGAGAATCCCCTAGTGTGCATAGAGCCATCAGCCCCAACACGTCTCTATCCGACCATTCAGTTTAGGCATGGGAGCATAGGGGATTCCACTCCCACGGTAACTGCAGAAGCCATGGAACCAGGCAAAAGTCTAGGAAGCACAGGCGCTTCCCAGGTCGTTAAAAGTCCCTTCCAGCTCATGGTGGAAGAGGAAGCACGCAGGGGGGAGCTACCAGCCGAAGAACTGGCTGAGCTCACAAGGCTATGTCCAGTCCACTTAGAGACGGAAGCCCTCACGGGCGATCAGGTGGCGGTATACACGTCCATCCCATATAAAATGCTTTCAGAAATCCGCAAAGCCATCACAGATACAGGGCTTCACAGCAGATTCACAAGAGGCATGGTCCAGCAGCTGTGGGAATTCACCACGCTCATCCCTCATGACTGGAAGGTCATGATGCGGATGATGTTGAACCCTAGCCAGTATCTCTTATGGGACAGTGAGTTTCGGCTGGAAGTGCAAGCAAGGGCTGCCCGGATGGGAGGCGCAGTGATCCCTGAGCAACTTTATGACTCTCGGCAATTTGAAACCATCCAGGCGCAGTCCATTTTGCCAGCCACTACACTCCAGCTCTCATTTGAAGTGGCCTTTAAGGCATATCTCAAGGTGCCAGCCACTGGCAAGGGCGCAAAGAATTACACTGCAGTTAAGCAAGGAGCGCAAGAGCCTTACATGGATTTCATTAACAGGCTAGAGGAAGAAATTAGCAGGCAGATAGATAACCAGGAGGCGCAAGAGGAGCTTATGATGAAACTGGCAAAAGACAATGCCAACCTCGACTGCCGCAAAATCTTGCAGGTGATGGGTTATAGAACTGGTCTGACGCTTGCCAACATGATCAGAGCTTGTGCTGATATTGGAACAGACTCCTACAAGAGGGGGTTGTTAGCAGCAGCGGTGCAGGGGGGAAGCCAGCCCAAGAACCAATCTAAGGGAGCTTGTCACTGGTGTGCCATGCTGGGGCACTTTGCCAAAAAGTGTAGGTCCAAACAACCCTGCCAGAAGGGGGGTGGCCCGCCCATTGGCCGCCCAATCACGCCACCTACCCAATGCCCAAGATGCCACAACAGCTTCCACTGGGCTAAGAACTGTCCTAATTCGGGAAACCGGGCCACGGGCATGTCTCTAGCCCCGGTTCAAATAGAGATGACAGCCACCCTGGAAGCCCCAGAGCGGACATCCCGATAATTTCACCCAACATTACACCTAGCATTTCTGAGGCACAGGCAGAAACTAAGGGGAGTTCCAGTATCGTGGTATAATTCAATTATTATTTTAATACCAAAAGTAGGGGAAAATGTGGAAAAAAATTCCATCTTACAGACCGATCTCCCTGATGAATCAAGATGCAAAGATTTTCCCGGCGGTTTTAGCCAATATGATAAATACATTTTTAGGTAATTACATTAAAAAAGACCAAGTAGGGTTTTTGCGAGATCGGTTTATGTCGGACTTGACAAGAAGGATACTTGATATTTCAATTCTTGCACAACAACAAAGAGATCATATAGGTTTTATCTCATTAGATATATTCAAAGCTTTTGATTCTATTCAGTGGATTATCATAAAACAAATTATAGAAAAGTATGGATTCAGTACGAAATTTTGTGAAGTAATTAGGCGATAAATGATGAATTAATGGAAGAAATCAAGTTGGAAGCTGGCACAAGGCAAGGGGATCCACTGTCATCATCATTGTTTATAATGGCCATGGAATTAATCGCCAATGCTATAAGAGAAGACACGGAGTTGATAGGAATAGATGGGATAAAAATTAGCCAATATGCAGATGACACATTATTAGCGTTAAAAAAACCTGGAAATTCACTGGAAAAAGTTTATGCACATTTAGAAGATTTTCGTAGGGTGACGGGAGTTAAAGTTAATTGGGATAAGTCAGAGGCAATTTTTTTAATGAGAATGTCGAATTACAGGAAGGTATGAAAACTAGATTTAATTTACAGATTAGGCCTAGTATTAAGTATTTAGGAATAAACATTTCAAATAAGCATGAGGATTTAAATAAATTAAATTATTATAAATTAGAGAAGGAGTTAAAAGAAAAGATTGCAAGATATAAGAAATGAAATTTATCTTGATTCGGGCGAGTATCACTATGTAAAATGAAATTCTTACCTAAAATAAACTTTTTATTTGATACTCTCCAAATTAATATTAAAAGGAAAGAATTAAATGTAATTCAAAATTTAATAAATAATTATTGCAATAATGGGGAAAAAAGCCATAATATCGAAAACTTTGTGGTACTCTTCCTGAAAAAAGGGTGGTTTAGGAATCCCGAACATTACAAATTATTATTGGGCATTTCAATTGAAAAACATATGTAGAAGTTTGATAAGGCAAAAATTGATATGGGGAGAGATGGAACTGCGAGAAAAATTAGGAGATGAATCATTAATGTTTTTGGACAAAGAACAAGTTAAAATTAATGCTGCGAATAAAATGTTAAAAACACTTTTTAGAACATGGGTATTATTGAAAAATAAATTATCCCCAGGATTATCACCAATACTAGAATTAAGGGATTTAAAATCATTCCCATTGGTTCTGGATCATAGGACTGAAGAAATAATGGCTAGGTATAAAGTAATTTTATTAAAGGACTGGTTAGCCACTTGTGAGGATAAAGAAAGAATGTTAGAAATTTGTAATCAACTGAAATTAAATTGGTTACAAGTTGCTAGATTGAATAATTGGAATAAAAAGTATAGGGAAGAAAGAAGTTTAGATAATGACAAAGTTTGAGGAGATGGTTTATAAATTAAGAAATGGCTAAATAGTAAATAGCAACTGACATAGAGACTTTACACTGACTTAATATAGCAATTAACATAGAGACTGTGTTTTAGAGTGTGATAATTATGCATGATAATATGTTGTTTAAACTGTTTTAAATTTTTAAAACTGTGATATGATGTATGATGCGAGGAAAAAAATGGCGTAGAAACCGGCAAACCACGCCACAAAGCTTGCCAAGAGAACCCTATTGACCAAAACAAAAGGCAAAACAAAGGGGCAAACAAAGGGGCAGGCTAGGTGATACAGGATGCTTAACACCACAGAGTGGAAGGAGGGGAGGGACAGGAAGGAGGGAGGAGGAATGCAATGTTGTAAGGAGCAATACTGCATAGGGACATGGAATGTGAGATCAATGAACCAAGGTAAACTAGAAGTGGTAAAAAATGAGATGGAAAGAATAAGCATTGACATCTTGGGAATCAGTGAGCTAAAATGGACAGGGATGGGTGAATTCAGCTCTGGAAACCATCACATCTACTACTGTGGACAAGAAAACCTTAGAAGACATGGAGTAGCCATAATTGTCAATAAAAGAGTGAGAAGAGCAGTAATGGGATACAACCTCAAAAATGACAGAATGATGTCAGTAAGATTTCAGGGCAAACCCTTCAATGTTACTGTGATCCAAATATACGCACCAACCACGGGTGCAGATGAAGCCACAGTGGACCAGTTCTATGAGGACTTACAACACCTCATAGAACAAACACCAAGAAATAATGTCCAAATTATTTTAGGAGACTGGAATGCCAAAGTAGGCAATCAAAAAGTGGAGGGAATAACAGGCAAGTTCGGTCTTGGAACACAGAATGAAGCAGGGCAAAGATTGATAGAGTTCTGCCAAGAGAACGCACTGGTCATAGCAAATACCCTCTTCCAGCAACACAAGAGGCGACTTTACACATGGACATCACCAGATGGCCAACACCGAAACCAGATTGATTACATACTCTGCAGTCAAAGATGGAGAACCTCCATACAGTCAGCAAAAACAAGACCTGGAGCAGACTGTGGCTCAGATCACAACCTACTGTTTGCAAAATTCAGGCTTAGACTAAAGAAAATAGGGAAAACAAAGAGACCAGACAGATATCACCTAGATAGCATCCCTAAAGAATACACGGTGGAGGTGATGAACAGATTCAATGGCTTAGACTCAATAGATAGAGTGCCAGAAGAATTATGGACAGAGATGAGGGACATCATGCAGGAAGCAGCAAAGAAAACCATACCAAAAGAAAAGAAGAGTAAGAAAGCAAAGTGGTTATCTGATGAGGCTCTTAAAATAGCAGAGGAAAGAAGGAATGCAAAAGTCAAAGGAGAAAAGAAAAAATACAATCTTTTGAACACAGAATTTCAAAGAAAAGCAAGGAGAGATAAGGAAAACTACCTAAAAGAACAGTGCAAAGAAATGGAGGAAAACAACAAAAGAGGCAGAACCAGAGACCTTTTCAAAAAAATCCAGGAAATCAAGGGAACATTTAAAGCAAAAATGACCATGATAAGGGACAAAGACGGAAAGGAGCTAGCTGATGCAGAAGAAATTAAGAAAAGATGGAAAGAGTACACAGAGGAACTCTACAAAAAGGAACTCAACACTCCTGATAGCCACAATGATGAAGAAATTGAACCTGAGCCAGACATCCTGGAGAGTGAAGTCAGAAAGGCCCTAAAGAGCACTGCAAACAACAAAGCTAGTGGAGATGATGGTATCCCAGTTGAATTTTTCAAAACTCTAAAAGATGATGGCATCAAATTACTGCATTCAATATGCCAGCAGATTTGGAAAACAAAACAGTGGCCACAGGACTGGAAAAGATCAGTATATGTTCCAATCCCAAAAAAGGGCAATGCCAAAGAATGCTCAAATTATCGAACAATTGCGCTCATCCCACACGCCAGCAAGGTGATGCTCAAGATAATACAGGATAGACTTCAGCAGCATGTGGAAAGAGAACTACCAGAGGTGCAGGCTGGTTTCAGAAGAGGCAGGGGGACTAGAGACCATATTGCCAACATACGCTGGATCATGGAGAACACAAAGGAATACCAGAAACAAGTTTACTTTTGCTTTATTGATTACACTAAGGCATTTGATTGTGTGGATCACAACAAGATGTGGCAAGTGATTAAAGAGATGGGAATACCAGAGCATCTCATATGCCTCCTGAGAAATCTGTACAGGAACCAAGAAGCAACAGTTAGGACAGAACACGGAATGACAGAGTGGTTTGGAATAGGAAAAGGAGTAAGACAAGGCTGCATTTTGTCACCCTGCTTATTCAACTTATACACAGAGCACATAATGCGCAACGCAGGGATGGAGGAATCACAATATGGGATCCAAATTGCTGGGAGAAACATCAACAATCTGAGATATGCAGATGACACCACCTTAATGGCAGAAAGTGAGGAAGACCTAAAGAATCTCTTGATCGGTTTGAAGGAAGAGAGTGCAAAAGCTGGCTTGAGACTCAATATCAAGAAAACCAAGATAATGGCAACAGGCCCGATCAGTTCCTGGAAAATAGATGGGGAAGAAGTAGAAGCAGTGACAGATTTTACATTCTTAGGATCTAAGATCACTGCAGATGGAGATTGCAGCCATGAAATAAAAAGGCGACTGATTCTTGGGAGACAAGCCATGAGAAACCTGGGGAACATGGTGAAAAGCAGAGACATCACCTTGAAAACAAAAATTAGAATAGTCAAAGCAATGGTATTCCCCGTGGTAATGTACGGATGTGAGAGCTGGACAATTAGGAAAGCTGAACGCAGAAGAATAGATGCCTTTGAAATGTGGTGCTGGAGGAGAGTTTTGAGGGTACCCTGGACAGCGAGGAGAACAAATAGGTCAATCTTAGAAGAAATCAACACAGACTGCTCATTGGAAGGTCAAATAGTAAAGATGAGGCTAAAGTACTTTGGGCATCAAATGAGAAGGGAGGATTCACTTGAGAAGGCCGTGATGTTGGGAAAGGTGGAGGGCAAAAGAAGAAGGGGGAGGCCAAGGATGAGATGGATAGATGGTATTGTAGACACAATGGGCACAGAACTGGGAGGACTGAGGGGGATGGTGGAGGACAGAGGTGCCTGGAGAACGATGGTCCATAGGGTCGCAAAGGGTCGGAATCGACTGTGCAACTGAACAACAACAAAAATAGTAAATTATATAAAATATTAGATGATTCAGATGAATCTCAGAGAGCATTAAAAGGAATATGGGAACAAGATTTAAATATTAAAATTACAGATGAATGTTGGAATGGAAAGTGGAAAAGAAGAATTATGAAAACTTTATCTGTAAGAATTAAGGAGCATAACCACAAGTTGTTATGGAAATGGTACATGACCCCTGTACGATTACACTTAATTGACAAGACAAAATCAAGTGTATGTTGGAGGTGTGAGGAGGATATAGGAACATATGAGCACATATGGTTGGGGTTGCAAGAAGTTGAAACCATTCTGGATGAAAGTAGAGCATGAAATTGAGACAATATTGAATGTAAAAGTTAAATTGGATGCAGTTATAGTATTACTAACAGATGTTGATAAGGTGGATCATCGTAAAAGGGAATTAATGGCAGTTATGTTATCAGGTGCTAGACATTGTATAGCGCGGTACTGGAAAAAAAAGTTATTCCAAAAATCAAGGAATGGTACAATGAGTTATGGAATATTGCTTTAAATGATAAACTTACCTGGGAATTAAATCTAAGAAAAGGATTAATAAAAGAAAGTAAATTTCAGGATATGTGGAGATGTTTTATAGATTACACCTTGTATAATGGTCAAGGTCAGATGCCAATGCCGGATCAGCATTCCTTTTGGAAAGGAATTAAGTAAGAAGTCGGAATCTCTGTCCCCTATGGCATTGTAAATATCATATGGTAAATGTCTTGTATCAAGTTGTTGTGTTTGTTTTTGTTGCATTGTAATGTGTTGTATTAAATAAAAAAATATTTTAAAAAAAGAAACTAAGGGCAGCGCAGGGCTAGACTTGGAATGCCAGGAGGATGTTACATGTGACCTGCCAGGCTCAGTCTACCAAGTCAATTCCCAGTACAAGGGTCCTCTGCCCCAAGACACCATAGGATTAGTCTTGCCTCGAAGCAATGCAGGGAAAAAAGGGATCTTCGTGGTCCCGGGAGTCATAGACTCCGATTACACCGGAATTGCCAAAGTCCAGTTGTGGACACACCTACCCCAGACAGTCAGCAAAGGGGATTCAACAGCGCAACTGATCATGGTTCCTTGTCATCTGCCAGGTAGAAACCAGGAAGGGAACAGAGAAAGCTCCGGATTTGGGTCAGCAAACCACCCGAGAGAGAGAGAGAGAGGCAGTAGAGGGATACCAGATCATTGCAACAGTGGAGAAGAACATAGAGTGGAAGCAGTGACCAGTCATTAAGGTATTTTTAAACAAAAGACCTTTTGACGGGCTGCTCGACACCAGAGCCAACGTCACCGTGATCAGTAGAAAATTGTGGCCCACCGAGTGGGCCATCGAGTCAGTCGCCGATGTTTGGGGGGTAGGAGGAGTTCGGGAAGCTTACAGGAGCCGCGATTGGGTAGAAGTCACCATCCCGGGGGCAGACGGCACAGCGGTCATCCGACCACACATTTTGAATGTGCCCATCAACCTCTGGGGGAGGAACATTCTGCAGCAATATCGCACGACCCTAACTTTTGGGTAATGCCCCTACCGCTCAAATGGCTCACAGATGAGCCGATGTGGGTGGAACAATTGCCCATAGTTGGAGAAAAGTTAGAAGCTTTAAAGCAGCTTGTTAAAGAGCAGCTAGAAGCGGGACACATAGAACCATCTACCAGTCCCTGGAATTCACCAATTTTTGTCATTAAAAAGAAGTCTGGTAAATGGAGACTTCTTCATGATCTAAGAGAGATCAATATATGCATTCAGCCCATGGGTCCGCTTCAATGCGGGGCACCCAATCCCAATATGATCCCCGAAGGGTGGGAGATCCTAATCGTAGACTTAAAAGACTGTTTTTACACCATCCCTTGAGATCCTAGGGACAGGGAAAGATTCGCTTTTACGGTGCCAGTCACCAATCACAGGGAACCAACCCAGTGTTATGCATGGAAATTTTTGCCACAAGGAATGCTCAACTCGCCCACCTTGTGCCAAATCTATGTCCACGGGGCATTAGAGAGATTCTGGAACCTGCACCCCAAAGTCTTAGTTTGCCATTTCATGGATGACATATTGATTGCAGCACCCAAATTGGGGTTGGAGGGGTGGGAAGGGAATGGGATTGGGTTTGGGGAGGGATGGCTGGCACCCCTCACCTCTGATAAGGGGCACTTGGAAATGCCCCAAGGAGGGTAGGGGGAGTGTGGCGGTGGGTTCTGGATCTGGAGAGGAGAGAGGGTGGGAGAAATGGCCTTGTCAGCTGGGTAGGAGGGGTAGCACTCCATCTGAGAAGGGTGGG
This sequence comes from Bradypodion pumilum, assembly GCA_035047305.1. Taxonomy (NCBI): domain Eukaryota; kingdom Metazoa; phylum Chordata; class Lepidosauria; order Squamata; family Chamaeleonidae; genus Bradypodion; species Bradypodion pumilum. The sequence goes on from JAWDJD010000001.1 coordinate 101,430,973, forward strand.
GACGTTCCTAGGGCTCAAAATGAGGGAAGGGGTGGTGCATCACCATTGTAGCCAGGGAGTCCTTGGGAGTCGCCAGGGCCACTGCTCCACAAGTCCCGGGTTGTGAGGCAACTGTCCTAGAGGTCAGTTGGGAGTCTTACTCCTGTACCTGCCTCTTTGCAGGGTAAGAGACTCCCTGCCTGAGCTCCTCGAGGCCATCTCAGCATTGGTGTTGGAGTTCCCTGGGCTGATGGTTCTGGGGGACTTCAATTTGCCTTCGCTGGGGACTGGTTCAGAGGTTGCACAGGAGTTCATGGCTTCCATGGCAGCCATGGACCTGACTCAGGTAATTCATGGCCCGAACAGGGGCAGTGGTCACACACCGGACCTAGTTTTTTTGTCGGAGCGGTGGCAGAGTGATCTGAGACTACAGAAATTAGACACTATACCTGTGCCATGGTCAGATCACTATCTGGTGACTCTGGACTTCCTGGGGGCCCCTGGCGACTGATGGATTCTGACGAATTCCAGAGGGAACTGGGGGATTTTCCTCTAGATCGGCTACACGATTCATCCGAGGCACTCGTTGACCTGTGGTAGAGGATGACTACCGCTGCCTTGGATGAAATCACACCACTACGGCCTCTCTGAGTCCACAGGGATAGATCTTCCCCATGGTTTACAGAAGAACTGCGGGAGCTTAAATGGGCAAAGAGACGCTGAGAGCGCCGCTGGGGGAAGACCCAGAGTGATTCTGACTGGATACTGGCTAGGGCTGCTATTAAGACCTACCTGGTGGCGATACTTCACCACCCTCATTGCCTCTGCGGATAATTGCCCAGCTGCCCTGTTCCAGGTTACTAGGTCTCTTCTTGGCCGGGAGAGGCCGGTGCCCGGGTGGCAGGGTTCGGCTAAGGTTTTTGCAAACTATCTGGTCGAGAAAATTGCTCGGATTTGCTCCGGGTTCAATCCTGGCATGGATGAGGAGAGTCACGAGGGGATCAGAGCTCAGTCTGGCTGTGTTATCTGGGATCAATTTTATCCAGTTGTCCCTGAGGAAGTGGACAGGCTTCTTGCAGCTGTTTGCACCACCTTCTGCCCTTTAGATCCCTGTCCCACCTGGTTGGTGAAAGCCTCTAAGGTGGTGATGGGAGGCTGGGTCGGGGCTATAATCAATGCATCGCTACGGGAGGGGGTGTTTCCTGCACCTTTAAAACATGCTTTGGTGTGCCCCCTCCTGAAGAAACAATCCCTCGACCCAGCAGTTCCAGTTAACTATAGACCGGTCTCCAAGTCCTCTTTTGGGGGAAGGTATTGGAGAAGGTGGTGGCGCGACAGCTGCAGAGGGTCCTGGATGAAGCGGATTATCTGGATCCCTTTCAATCAGGTTTCAGGCCTGGATATGGTACAGAGACAGCATTGGTCGCACTGGTAGATGATCTCTGGTGGGAGCGGGATGGTGGTCATCCATCCATCCTTGCCCTTCTTGACCTCTCCACGGCCTTCGATACTGTCAACCACGGTATCCTTCTGGAATGGCTCAAAGGATTGGGGATCCAGGGTACTGTGTTATCCTGGTTTTCCTCATTTCTGGAGGGCCGGACCCAGTCGGTGTGGTTGTAGAGTGAGAGGTCCAGCCCTAGGCCCCTACATTATGGGGTGCCTCAGGGATCAACATCTACATGAAGCAGCTGGGCGAGATTATCCATTCCCATGGGATGAGGTATCATCAGTATGCTGATGATACCCAGCTGTACATTTTGGCCCATGGGCACCCCAGTGATGCGGTCAATGTCCTATCCAGATGTCTGGAAGCTGTCGGGGTCTGGATGGGGGACAACGGGCTGCAATTGAATCCCTCCAAGACTGAGTGGCTATGGATAGGGCCCCCCGCGTTATCCAGGGAGCTGTCAACTTTGGTCTTGGATGGGGCTGCTTTGCCCCAGACAGACCCGGTACGCAACTTAGGAGTCCTCCTGGATTCGGGACTGCTACTTGTAGATCAGGTGGCAGCCGTGGCCAGGAGGGCTTTCGCACAGCTTTGTGTCATCTGTCAGTTGCGTTCGCTCCTGGACCGGGACTCCCTGCTCATGGTCACACATGCTCTGGTGACCTCCAGGCTAGATTATTGCAATGCGCTCTACATAGGGCTGCCCTTGATGACCATTCGGAGGCTACAGCTGGTGCAGAATGCAGCAGCCCGGGTGGTGATGGGGTTTGGGCATTATGCTCGCACCTCACCATTGCTTCGGGAGCTGCACTGGTTACCAGTTTGTCTCCGGGTGCAATTCAAGGTGCTGGTTTTGACCTTTAAAGCCCTACATGGTAGTGGGCTAGGATACCTAAGAGACTGCATCGTCCCAAGAGTGTCTGTCTGTCCAACCAGAGCGGACTGGAGGGGCTCTCTAATTGTTCCATCTGCCAGAGGGGCTCGCCTCTCTGGCACACGAAGGAGGGCCTATTCTGTGTCCGCACCGGCCTTGTGGAACCTCCTGCCAGTAGAGTTGCGGAAGCAGACGGAGCTGCTGCCTTTCAGAAGAGAATTAAAAACCTGGTTGGCGGGGCAGGTGTGGGGCTCGGATGGAAGAGTGGCCCCCGCCTGTTGGCTTATAAAATGAAGCCTCCCCATCTTTTTAATGCGGGCAGTTTTAATGTGGTTAGTTTTAATAGGTGGGTGGGTATGTTGGGGTTTTAATTGTTTTTAATATGTATGTTTTAATCCTGTTGTGAGCCACCCTGAGTCAGGTTTGCCTGATTGGGCTGCATAGAAATTTGAGCAATAAATAAATAAATAAAACAAAATATTGGGTAGCGACATATTTTGTGACCTTCAAAGTTCATTGGGGTACAAAGGCTTGATAATTGCCCCAGAAAAAGTTCAGAGAACCGAACCCTATTCTTACCTGGGTCATTGGTTACTCCACTCTTTTGCAGCGCCAATTTTGCCTAAAACCAACCTCAAAGATTCCGTAACGCTAGTGGAACTCCAGCAAATACTAGGAAACATCAATTGGGCTAGACCCTACTTTAAGATAGATACTGATCTCTCAAAGCCACTTTTCTCGCTGCTAACATTAGGTAAGCAGCCGGTAGATCGAATTTACATTCTGTAAGAGGCAAAACAAACTCTCTAGGAAGTCAACCGCATACTCAGCCACCGCTGAGTAGATAGGCTTAGCGAGGGGCCATTCACCCCCGCATTAAATCTGTATATCCTTAAAACAGGCACCATGTTCGCAGGAGCTCTAGGCACAGACTCCAGCTGGGGGTGGGGGGGGTGAAGATTGTGGAATGGGTGTATCTACTGCATACCTCTTCCAGAAATATAGTTCCTCCGCAAGAACTGGTAGCCACAGTCATTCACAAGGGTAGGCTTAGAGCTAGGGACATCTCAGGACATAATCTTTCTTTGAATCACAATTTAACTTTACAATCAATCAATCAATCAATAGAAAAGTCAGATAGTAAAGGAAGCAACAGGAAAATTAAGGTATTTTAAAACGGTCTTAAGGTGGAAAGAATCCCCCTCAGTTAGTATCAGGTTTAGGGCATGCTCCCCATTAATACCCAGTGTTAAAAGAAGTGTGTAAAGCTGTATTTTCCTAACACAAACAATGTAAAATGCTGTTGTAGACAATCCCTCCCACTATCACCACCTCCAGCATTCAGCTTACCATGCCCATTTTGCTTGATCAGTTCTCATTGGCATGATTCTATTGGTTTATTAACTGGAAGTTTATTTCTGCTTTCTTACTTCATATACTTCCTTTCTGTACATGAATGGTGCCATGTTGGCTACATAAGCAGCATCCTGAGTGCTGGAAAGGGAAGCAGTGATACAGAGCTAATCAGAATGGATTTCAAAAGATAGCAGTCTGCATTCATCAACTATATGCTTGATTTACCACTTACATGGTTGTTAAAACAACTTGAAACAATATAGACAACAAATGGCAGGTTAATTGTGTGTAAATGTTTTAAGCAGGATTTTCTGTAGTTAGGAAGTAGAATTTGAATATAATGTATAGATTTTTCCTTTCCTATATATTTCTGGTTTCTGCAAAATGAGCCTCTGCATATTTCAAGTAATGTTATGAAAGTTGAAGAACTCAGCTGGTCTTGCTGCAGAGATTAGGTTATTGTTTTCAGTGGGAAGAAGGCTCAAAACTTCTAACAATATATCACAGTGCCAGAGCACGCCGCACAAAGTGATACAATTAGAACCTGGACCCAGATAGAAGTTGGTTTGGCGACTTGCCATTTTAAATGTCAGTCTCTTTGAATGTATTATCTTCATAGGCTGCACAAAGAAAACAATTGACCAAACTCACAGTGCTAGCTGCTTGTATTGGCACAAGTAAGGTTGAAAGAACTCTAGGAGATATATTTCTGCAAAAACTCTGTTCTCCAGTTCACCTTACCACCTTTTGGTAAAAATCACTACCTCCATGTATAACCTGTTTCCCACCTACCACTAATTTTCAGCTCCCCCCTACTTTTTATAGTCCTGCTTCTCAACATCCTTTTAACAAAGTCTCTTATTTTACTAGATCTGTAAATCTACATATCTTCCATTAAGCAAGAGGTGAGCAATATATGGCTTTCCATACAGTTGCTGGATTTATAACCTCTTTAATTCCTCCCTAATGGCTGTGCTTGCTAGATCTGATGAGAATTACAATCGACCAACATCTGGAGAATCTCAGGTTGCTCAACCGTTTTAAGCTATCTGTATTGTGTAATGAATCAAAATGGAGCCTTTGCTTTTAGTGAGTTAAATTAGTTACCGAGTTCCTTGCTTTCTGAGAAGGGGGTGAAGAAAGTTTGGGAATGTGTCCTTCACCTGTCCTCTTGGAATTCATAACAATCGCATACTGTGGGAATGGAATTAGGAATGATGGACATTGTATGCTGTGATATTATTGGTTAATATCCAGGAAGAGGTGGGATGAAAGATGAAAAATGGGTTTTGTTATATTGGAATGTGAAGGAGAAGTGCCATGGTTCTTGCGATGTGTCGCTTGTGCTTATCAGGAGGAGAAAGGAGCATGCTATGCTTGATTGTGAGTAGACAGTAGAAGGCTGTAATCTCAATGTGCTCCAGCCTAGGCCAGGAAATATAGATATATATACCTTTCTTGTTTTATTCAGGAAAAGGGTAATAATAATAAATTAGTGTCAGAGATTACTCTGGGTTGAAAGGATTTTTGCTGGAGAAACTCTGCTCAGGGGATGCCCGAATGTGGCTCCTTTCATGTCCCCAAGTGCAGCCCTCAGGTATCGAAACCAGATCTTCCAGTCTCCAGCTCAGTGTCTTAACCACCAAGCCACCAGGGGAGCTGCAGGGAAAGGGTAAAAGTAAAAATTTTCCTTTTTATTTTGTATCTGCTTTTTAGAAATTCTGAAATTTGAACTATTTTTTTCATTTAAATAAAAACTGTTTTGATACAGAAGCCTTCATATTTTGCTACACAATGCTTAGCTGGTGGGCGTATGCCAATTCCTTTGTTGGCAATGCTACCTATTGCTAACTTAGATACATATTGCATGTTCTACCTGATCTGGTTGATTTGTAAGCATAATCAGCCAGTGAATGAAACCTATTATAGATTTCTCTAGCCTGGAGCAGGACCACAGATACTCTACATACCTGTCAAGCACAGCTCTGGAGATGACTGCGCAGGTCCATTCTACGCATGCATAGAAGGCTTTTACGCATGCGTAGAAGGCTTTTACGCATGCGTAGAATGGACCTGCGCAGAACTGTTCTGCGCAGCTCACTTCTACGCATGCGTAGAAGGCTTCTACACATCCCCTTCTGCACAGAAGCCTTCTACGCATGTGTAGAAGGGTTCTACACATGTGTGGAAGAGTTCTATGCATGCGTAGAAAGGACCTGCGCAGAAGGGATGTGCAGTAACTCCTTTCCCCCCGCTGCCAAATTACGGAGTAGCGGCAGGTCTGGGCGGGAAATGGCGAAAATCGGCATGGAAATACGGGAAATCCCGGCCAATCCGGGATACTGGACAGGTATGATACTCTAAAGCAGCACAAAAGTTTTACATGGGCTTCCTGAATGGGTGCAGGTCTCTGTCAAGTAGAACGAGTCAAAATGGTAGTGGGCTAACATGGGTGTGTTGTCCATTAAATATTGTGAGTCTTGTTCTTGTCTATCTAATGCAGGGACAAATCAGGTGAAAGTGTAAATTATACAGTGATGCACTTACATGTGATGCAGTCAAAAGATCTGGCTTCAGTGCTCTAGGAGATATCTGTTTCCTGAACAACTTTCAAAGAATCCTATAGATCTATATAGACCTCTAGGAAAAATCAGAAGCCTGTATTGATCACAGCCTGCATTTATCCCAGATAGGGTTAATTCCAGAATGAAACCAGATAACCATTTCAAATTATATAGAAACTGCCTAGGTATTAAGGTAAAAATTGCTTTATTGTTACAATAATTCCAGGCAACATCACTTGTCTGATTCTATAAGTTTTATTCATCTACATTGCTTCTATTTTTCATAAGCACAAAAATAGTTAGAAGTTTTTGAAAACATTCAATAATCATATAGCTAGAGAGAAACTGTAGGGACAAAATATGTAAGACTAAGCTTAAGTTGCAGACAAAGCTCAAATCATGTTATAAGCATGTGTCAAAATGGCAGGAGTAAGGAGCATATATTCTAAAAATGCAGAAGCTTCTAGCGCAAAAACAATTAATATTAATATTAATATTAATATTAATATTAATATTAATATTAATATTAATATTAATATTAATATTAATATTAATATTAATATTAATATTAATATTAATATTAATAATAATAATAATAATAATAATAATAATAATAATAATAATAATAATAATAATAATAATAATAATAATATAAAATTTTAATTTATATCCCGCACTTTCTCGGCCAAAGCTGACTCAAGGCGGCAATTACAACACGTCCACAACATACAATATAATAATACAACAATAAAGGAGCACAAAAATATATTCAGTACAATAATCAATATTCGATAATAAACATAACATTAATCACAATATAAAGTATTAAATTAAAGCTATAATACCAATAAAAATTAACCCAATACAAACAGGTATATGGAGTCCAGCTCACGCTCCCCGAAAAGTCCAGAACTCAATGCCACAAATGAGACCAAGCTTTGGCATCGTCTCCTTTTGAGCTCTCCAGGCGGGTGAGGCTCGGAGGGCGGGGAATGACTCTCTCAGACGGCAAGGGACATCTGAGCACTTTGGACCAGAGAAAAGTCCATCTCAGCTTCCTGATTTCCACAAATGAAGCTAAAAGACACCTGTCTCTCCTTGGTTCCACACGTGAGCAGCTTCGTCACGTCTCCATCTTTTGCTGTCTTCCTGTTTTGGGGCTTTTGAAGAAGAAAAAAAAGCACAACCCCAAGGATTCAAGAAGCTGACTTTGGAAAGCACCAGAAGGCCAAAAGCAGAGAATGTATCTTCAGGAACAGTAAGTTACTTGGACATGAATTCTCCTATGTTGGAAAGTGTTAGTGAACAAAGTTGGTCATGTACCAATTTACTCTATCAGCAATTAAGGATTCTAGGAGTTTTCCCTTCAATTTTAGAGCTTTTCTTATTTATCTTCACACTTGACTGTTAGGTTACTATGAAAAAGATTCTTTGCAAGGCAATGCTATTTTACAGTGGTCTTACTTTCAAACTTGGGTGAAAGCTGGCTGACTGTTTTGCTGTAACTTTTAGTATACTGTAGTTCAAATCTCATTTTAAAAGCAAAATGCAGATATTCAGATTTTCATTTTTTACGGTTCCTTAATTATTTTAGTAATCTATATAAAGTATATAAAGTTTTAAATCTTGACATGCTTCCAATAATTATGCTCTCCCCTCCATATAGTATATTGAGGATATCTTCAGGTCCTTTTAAACCATCTGAGGTATCAGTGACAACTGCAAACTCTTAACCTAACTTGATAAAATTGTGATTTGATAGCTTTCCTTTTAAATATGTCATATCAAATGTACACAGGATTTATTTCAGATAATTAGCTCAAGATTGAGCCAGCCCTAAAGAGTACATTATGAATTCTGAGGAAGGGGTGCCATAGGCATGATGTAGCAGTGGATTTCCTGCAATAGTATGGGGTTGGCCTAAATAATTTTTGAGGTACCTTTCATTATCTGTAATTTTCTAGAAAGCTGAAAAGTCTATTCTCTTCTATAAAGACTAGACTAGTGATGACAAACCTTGGCACCCCAGGTGTTCTTAAACTTTAATTCCCAAGAACACCTGGAGTGCCAAGGTTCACCATCCCTGGGCTAGACTATTTAAGAAAGAAATTGGATGTGAAACTGTCTAGTGGCTAGATGGTTGTAAAACTAATTTGTTTCTTCCAGATTTGTAAGTATTTGGAGGATGGGTAAATATTATAGTCATATAACTTGGAAGGGATTGAGAAATTAATTAGGAAAAATAACAACAGTATTCCTTCTATCAAGGTACAGTCCTTTTTAAAATTAACCTTGCCACCTGTGCTAATTAGGAAGGCCATTGGACCATTAGATGACAATGGAAGGCAAGGGGTTATTAAAGAGGAAACAGAGATTGCAGAGAGACTCAATGAATTCTTTGCTTCAGTATTCACTGAAGAAGATAGAAGCCACATGCCCAAAACAGAGCCTATCTTCGTAGGGAGAGAAACCGAAGAATTAAGCCAGATAGAAATAACCAGGGAGGAGGTCCTTGCATGTCTTGTTAAACTAAACACTAACAAATCACCAGGACCAGATAGCATCCATCCACGAGTTCTCAGGGAATTTAAAGATGAAATTTCTGATCTCCTACCCAAAATATATAATCTTTCCCTCAAATCAGGCTTTGTGCCTGATGACTGGAAGGTAGCAAATGTAACACCAATTTTCAAAAAAGGATCCAGGGGTGATCCAGGAAATTACCGACCTGTCAGTTTGACATGTGTCCCAGGTAAAGTGATGGAAACCATCCTAAAAGATAGAATTAATAGGCACATAGAAGAGAAGACGCTGCTAAAGGAGAGCCAACATGGCTTTTACAAGGGCAAATCATGCCTCACTAATCTGTTGGAATTTTTTGAGAGTGTCAACAAGCATGTGGATAAGGGGGATCCAGTTGACATTGTTTATCTGGACTTTCAGAAGGCTTTTGACAAGGTCCCACACCAAAGGCTCTTGAATAAACTTACCAGTCATGGAATAAAGGGACAGGTCTTGTCCTGGATCAGCAACTGGCTAAGGGACAGGAAATAGAGGGTAGCACTAAATGGACACTTCTCCAAGTGGAGGGAAGTAAAGAGTGGGGTCCCCCAAGGTTCAGTACTGGGACCCCTGCTTTTCAACCTCTTCATAAATGATCTAGAGGTAGGAGTAAAAAGCAAGGTAGCCAAATTTGCTGACGACCCTAAATTATACAGGGTAGTGAAAACTGTGAGAGATTGTGAGGAGCTCCAGAGGGATCTCTTGACACTGGGGGAGTGGGCAAAACAGTGGCAAATGAGTTTCAACATTAGTAAGTGCAGAGTGATGCATGTTGGGGCAAAGAACCCCAATTACATTTATAAACTGATGGGGTCTGAACTCTCTGTGACAAACCAGGAAAGGGACCTTGGTGTCCTGGTGGACAACTCAATGAAGGTGTCAACCCAGTGTGCCTCAGCAGTGAAAAACGCAAACTCAATGCTAGGGATCATTAGGAAGGGTATAGAAAATAAGTCAGCAAGTGTCATTTTAAACAATTAAGAACTCTCTCTTCTTCTTTTTATAGTGGGTGGGATGGGTGGGTGGGATATGGGTTTTTTAAAGTGGGTGGGATATGGGGTTTTTAAAGTGTTTTTATGTGTTTTTAGAACTTGTTGTAATGCCGCCCTGAGTCGGGTTCTGCCTGAGTGGGCGGCATATATAAATATGACTATTAAATTAAATTAAATTAAATTTTGCCTCTTTATAAATCTATGGTGAGGCCCCATCTGGAATACTGTGTACAGTTCTGGTCGCCATACCTCCAGAAGGATATTATGGAGCTGGAAAAAGTGCAGAGGAGGGCAACCAGAATGATTAGGGGACTGCAACACCTTCCTTACCATCTGAGGCTGCAACAGTTGGGCCTCTTCACTCTTGAACGACGACATCTAAGAGGTGACCTGATTGAAGTTTATAAAATCATGCACGATGTGGACAAAGTAGATAAGGAAAAACTGTTTTCCCTATCGCATAACACTAGAACTAGGGGACACTCCATGAAACTTTTGGGTACTATTTCTCAAACAAATAAGAGAAAGTACTTTTTCACCCAGAGGATTACTGGTCTATGGAACTCCCTGCCAGAAGAAGTGGTGACAGCTGTCAGTCTTGACAGCTTTAAGAAAGGATTAGACAAGTTCATGGAGGACAAGAGTATCAATGGCTATAATTATGGATACTTAAGGACAACCTCGGGGTTGGAGAGATAGGCAGGATATCTCTCAATATCATTTCCAGGGAATCCTAAGCAGGTGAAGGCATCTGCTTGGGAATACCCTGAAGGAAATGGTGAGCCATTGTGTGAGACAGAATGCTGGACTGGATGGGCTGTGGCCTGTTCCAGCAAGGCTGTTCTTATGTTCTTATGTGCTGGCCTTCAGCCATACTGCCTGAGCTTTGCTTAGCAAAAAAAAAAAAGCATGGACACAAATTAAAAAGACACGGTTGTTTCTTCTGTCTAGTTCCATCACCTGAGTAAAATCTAAGTCACCCTTCGCAAACATGATTTACTGAACTGATTGTTTTGATGGACTGATATTCTGTCATTTTCACCAGAATGGATCAGCCTCCATCAGGAGTGAATAGACAGGCTCAAAACATTTTTTTTGTCTGAGGAAGAAAACAATGGTGTCAAACTCCCCAAAATCAAGTTGCATAGCCTGGCAGAAATATACAATAATAATAAAATTATTAAGTAACAATTTGCTGTTCTGTTATAATGCTCAAAGTCTGCTGCCTGAGGTGGCTGCCTCAATCTGTTTAATGGTAGAGCTGATCCTATGATTGATGCCATTATTTTTGGCCAAAGTCTTGCTGCAGATAATGAGGTTGCTAATAGAATCTTACTGAATCCATGGTGATGGGGCAGCACTCTCCACAGTCCCTGGGTTGGATAAAAGATGACAGGCTGGGTGGCTTTCACAGCTCTGTTGTCCAACACCTTGCTATGGCTTCCCCCTAGCACCAGAGCACCTGGATGTTGGGCAGCACTTTCTCTCTACATAATGGTGGGCAACCATTTAGAAATGCACAAGTTACAAGGCAAATCAGGAGAAGGACCAGGCTTCTTCCCATCCTTCCTTGATATGATACAGATAGAAAACTGTTTTTTTGGATGGCAGTTACCATAGCTTTTTCACCATAGGCTAGAGCAGGGGGTCCCAACCTTTTCAAGCCAGGTCATGCTCCCTCAGTCATCTTTGAAGGCCAGATGGGTATTTTGCCCTGCCTGCATGATGGGGTGGCCATTTTGTCTCAACAGCTTCAAAGGGGAGGACAAGGGTATCAATGGCTATAATTATGGATACCTAAGGACAACCTCTGGGTTGGAGAGATATGCAGGATATCTCTCAATGCCATTTCCAGGGAATCCTAAGCAGGTAAAGGCATCTGCTTGGAAATACCCTGAAGCAAATGGTGAGCCACTGTGTGAGACAGGCTGTGGCCTGTTCCAGCAAGGCTGTTCTTAAGGGGTGGTTATTTTGTTTCTCAAATGCCCTTGGAGTGGTGGTGGGCCACATGAAATGGCACCATGGTCCAGTTACAGCCCACGGGTCTTAGGTTGGGAACCATTGGGGTAGAGCAAATGGAAGTTGCATGTCAAAACATCTGGAAGGTCATGGGCACTAACCCTAGATTTAAACAGAATTGTAGTCATTCATTTTCTCCAAATTTTACTGCAAGTTATTTAAAATAATTCTACTATATGTTAGCTGTTTTGAAGAGTATTACATGGTTGTTTTTTTAAAATTTTCCATATATTGACCAGTATATTATAGGTGCATACATGGGGAAAAATAAATTTATTTTTATTTGTGCTACATAGAAGGGCTCTTTCCTTTCATATTATCCATTTGCCATGCCTTTACACAAAAGGGAAAACCTCTTTTGTGTTTCCCATTTGTGTGTCCCCTTTGTGTTTTCTTGCATTTCAGCAGTCCTAAAGAACCCTTAAAAACTACTATAAAAAGCAGAGGTGAAGCAGGAAATTAATCCACAGGAAAAGCAGGCATGAGAAATGAAAAGAAAATATCATTAGACCTATGCAGGCTTCAGTTTAAATTATCTCATTCAAGATAGCCAAGATACCCCAATTATTCATCCATCAAACAATTCAAAAAGCAGTAAAGCTCCCAAACATTTGGAAAGAGAAAATAGCAGTATAGGTTCAGTAACCTCCACATAGCACAAAATTAAATAGGCAAGGTAGCATCCAGTTTGCCTGGCACTAGCTGCTTATCACACAATACCAAGTGTTGACAACAGGGCCGTAGCCAGGATTCTAGATTTTGGGTGGTGGTAGTTTCAGGAGGGGCAACAATGTCACACACACATATACATTATAACATTGGCATCCCAGGGTGGGGTGGGGGCGGGTAGGCTGTTAGCTCAGGAGGGTTTTTACCCCACTCCCACCCCCTGGCTCCCCTGGCTCCAGCCCTGGTTGTCAACACAATCTTACTCCACTGTAAAAGATGAACACCTTCACTGATTGTTCTTTTGTTCCATCTTTCTGCAGTAGGATGCAGGCCATATTTTATTTATGGATATAATGATCACAATTATGAGTACTTCAGACTCCCCCCCCCTTCCTAGCTTTCATGCACGAGAGATAAGAACACTTATTATCATTGCTATTTTGTTCATCAAAATTGTTGAGGAGAACATAGTTTATTATGGAAATAATACCTATGAGTCTGACTCTGACAACAAATTCTTAGTGGTCTCATATTCAGGCACTGATCAAGTCTCTGTTGCAAGATTCTCTCCTGGACAAATAGTGACAAATAATAATTATTTTTAAACAACCTCTATCTACAACTTTGTGTAGTCACATTCTATTATGTGTACCTTTATGGATACTTGGTAATGGAAATCACACCATGATAAGCGTATGATATGTTTTGACTACTCTTTCAGAGGGGAATTTTGAAATCTCCCCAGTGCCTGAGAATCACTCTTTATTATAAGTGTTGAAAGATATTCCCTCCTTCTGCCTGTTTTTAACAGACGGGCATTTGGTGGCCATTCTTGCTGTTGGACATCTGCTAGAACTGGTCTGGGTGTGTGGACTAAACATGATTTAGGTCCTGCACTATCCTCAAATAACTACAATGAACAGTGGCTCTGGACCACCCCATAAGAGGCAGCCTGGGCAGGTTCACAGTCCATTATACAATTAGGAATGAGGGTTTTATTTTGTTTCTGTGCAGGTGATCCCCCCTTCCCCCCCCCACCCAATTAGATTAGAAAGTCCCCCTAGAAAGCTAGGGTTAGTCTTATAGGTTTTGTTTTTCTTTTCTTTTTGACGTGCTGGTGTCACTGACATTCATGATGACAATCTCCTACTTCATCAAGTGCCATTTCTTATGTTGTATAAAGATGAATAAATATGCTGTTTAGAGGAGTTGAATGCATACATTCTAAAGGTAATGGTAAAAGTCTCCCTTGCTCAAAAGCCAACTGTAGGGTTCAGTGCTCATCTCTGTTTATAGCCAGAGCCAGTGTTGTCTGCATCTGCAGACATTTCCGTAGACATATGGCAGGCATAACTAGACACCAGAGTGCATGGAACACGTTTACCTTCCTACTGAAGTGTTACTTATTTATCTACTTGCAATAAATCCTGCCTTACCATAGGGTGACTCTTAGAAGGAACAGATTGCTTTCTATCACTTTCTCTGTCAGGTTCAATGAAGAATCAAAATTGCATTCTAGCCTATATAAACCAAATTTCATGGCCCTGAAAATTACTGTAAAACAATTGATATATTTAAACCAGGTTTTCAAGAAGCAGAAGGAAAAGAGTTTTCCGGCTGACACTATTAGTGTTAATTTCCCCCCTAGAAAACTCATTAGTTCTCAGGACCATTGTCAGACTGTACTGTAGAAAACATTCTGTATCCACTCGTATTTGAGGGGCAGCAAACATTGTAGGTAAAAGAGCACAGTGAATAAAATGATACACTCTGCTGTGTCTCATAATAATTGATTCACCTAATAGCTACTGCAGATTTTCTTCTCTAGATACCCCTGGTTTATTTCTAAATGAACCATACACTAAGAAGTTTCACAGCATCCAAGAATAAATCTGAATGTCTCCATCTCTCTGCATTGTTGCTCAGGATTCTAAATGGAAGAGAGACCACATTGTTCCCAGGAAGTGCCCAAGTGATTAACGTTGCTCATTTGCAAAAACAAAATGCCCACTGCTGCAATTTATGCTTATTTTGCAATGGACTATAATGCCAGCAGAGGAAAGATGGGTTGGAGTGGATTTTGGAGTGCCTGCTACTATTTTTTTTTAACTGAGGCAGTAGAGAAGAATACATGCATGTCTTTCCTTCTTGATGTTACTCATAAATGCAAATGAGGTGCTGCACATCATCAGACTTCACAACAGGTAAAATATAATGCATGTCAATCATCTTCACATGTACTGTAGCTGTGAGTTGATCAAAGAAAAATCAAAGATGTGTGTGCGTGCATCAACTCATCCAAAGTGAATGTTATGTCTTTCCTTGGGAGAAAGCAGGGGGAAGTATTATAGTTCAGACTTGCAAAGTGTTCCAGGGATTTTTTCTTTTTCCTTTATTTTTTTGGAGATTGCCAAAGTTTGGAATGAATCACTTTGAAAAACATGGGGGTTTAACAAACAAGAAATGGCCTTTGTTGTGTTTGGAAGTGTTTGGTGCCCTGTTGCACTCAGTCTTGGTATTCTTGAGGAGTATGCTCTCTTTCAGGTGTGATGACTTGTTTTCTCTATAGTTAGTATCACCATCTTTCCAGCCAAGTCCTTAAAACGTAACTGTTGAGCTGGTATCTGGGGCATGGATACTTGACCACATTTTCCCAATCCTAGCCTGCCTGCAACAACATCATCATCATCATCATCATCATCATCATCATCTTCTTCTTCTTCTTCTGGGCTGGTGGCACAGTGGTTAAGTTGCTGTACTGTAACTAAAAGGGTGTGAGTTTGACTCAGCCATCTATCCTTCCGAGGTTGGTGAGATGAGTACCCAGCATGTTGGGGGCAAAATTCTAATTAACTTGTGAACCTCCCAGATAGTACACTAAGTACTATGGGGTGGTATATAAGAGTGATAGCTTTGCTTTGCTCCTCCTCCTCCTCCCTCTTCCTCTTTCACCACCACCACCACCACTTCGGGTGTCGAGGTAGCCTGTATGTTTCCATGCTAAATTAAATGTGTTGGGATTTTAATACCTGTTTGAGTATCCCTCCTGGAGGAATGTTACTGTTGTGTATGTAACTTAAATAGTGCTTTAAGCAGTTTATAATTATTATTGCAGGATCGGGGTGATCCTCCATTTTGTCTTTTTCATGGTGCCAAGATATTGTGGGACTTGCAGTCCCACCCTTTCTAACGAGACATGCGAAGTCTCCCCACTCTCCAGTCACCCCACAATCACCCCACTTCTCTCCCAACCAATCCTGTTGTTTCCCGCCCGAAAGTATTCATTGTATATTGTATATTGTATATAAAGCTATGCTGCTCCATTGCTGTTCATGTTTGGTTTGCTTACAATAAAGTTGTGTTTGGCCCTGTTATGCTGGCTGCTTCTCTTCAATTCCCGAACATCAAAGTTACCCAAACCACCCACTCTCACAGACCTTGGGGCTATGGGTGCCAACCCTGAAGGAGGCTTGGAAAGTCTAAATTAGAAACTGGGCCTTCTCAATGGTGGCCCTATCACTATGGAATGCTCTACTGCCATATGTGTGCCAGGGGCCCTCCCTCCAAATGTTTTGTGTTCCTCCTGCAATTTTTCAATCTCCTTTTCCATTTCTTCATATTTGGTCCTATACTGTCTATTTCTAACATTTGCCAGCTTAATACTTTCCCCTCTAAATATTGACTTCATAGTGTCCCAAACTATGTGGTATCCAACTTCTCCCGTATCATTCCAATGCCAATACTCCTCCCAGTTTTGCATCATCTGTGACTTAATCTCCGGGTCTTTATATAACTTGGGATCATATCTCCAATTGACTCCGCTCTTTACTCCTTCTGATTTAAAAACCATCAATACTTTTGCATGGTCAGATTTTAATTATTCATGTCTCTATATCTTCTAGATTTTTAATAATATTTTCTGTAACAAATATATAATCTATTCTTGAATAAGTATTATAAACCTGAGAAAAAATGTATAAGCTCGTTCTGATCCTTTTATTTCCCTCCATGCATCTTTCAATGGTAATAAATAAATCCATCTATCCAAAATTCTTGTTTTACTGACTCCACCCCGGGTTAAGTTTGTACAATCTGCCATTGATCTTATCAAATTAAAGTCTCCTGCCACTATCATCTTTGCAGATGGTGGTGGTAAATTCCTCCTTTGTCCACTGTAAGTGGCCCCCCTTTATCACAGCGCTGGGAAAGTGTTCCTCTCACATCGCCATCTTTAACCACACCCTCCTCCAAATGTTTTGTAAGCTTGTTAAGACAGAATTAAAACTGCCTGTTCTACACAATCCTCCTTGGCCATGAGGCTTCATGTGTCCACATCAAGGGAGGTCAGGAATTTGCCAACTAGATATTAAGGCCTTCTTGACTGTGTTCCCATCACTATGGAGCTCTTTCCCTCAGATGATATGCATGGCTGCCTCCTTCCGGGCCTCAAAATCTCCTAAAACTGAGGTATTCCAAGAGTTTTATGGAGAACTACTCCACTAACAAGAAACGAGACCCATGTTTTCTTCTGTTCCCCCCATTTAATGAACCTCTACTGTTACCATGTTGCTGCTTCATTTTATTAGATTGTTTATGTTCATTAATTCATGGATATTAGTCAGTATTATATTAGTTGTTATTTCTATTTTTAGTTATAAACCACCAAGAATTGTATATTTACAGATTGGCAGTGTGTGTATAATATATAAGTAAATAATACAGAGAGACATTTAGTAATATATTTCCCTTAAAGTAGTAGGTGGTGTTTTTTTTTACAACTCTTACATTTGTTCTAATTTTGTCACCATTCTTGGCTTTGCCTCTGTTGCTGGTTGTTTTTGATTTGTGGTTGAGTTCCTGGCTGTTTTATTTTACTTTGGTGGGGTGGAGTAAGTGGGATATTTTATTTAACAACATGAACCACTAGAATTGTATATACTGCCCACCAGAGTACTACTCTGGTGGGCAGTATATACAACTCTGGTGGTTCATATTGTTAAATAAAATATCCCACTTATTCCACCCCACCAAAGTAAAAAAACATACATACATAAATACATAAATACATACATACACACACACACACACACACACACACACACACACACACACACACACACACACACACACAAACATACATACATACATACATACATACATACATACATACATACATACATACATACATACATACATACATACATACATACATACATAAAATTTCAAGGAGACCTGAGACATTAAAAATAATTGCATTTTGGATATGCCAAGTACTGGGGCCACATTTGAGCTGTAGGATCTGTCTAGGGCAGGGTCCCACAACCAATGGACTGTGGGCCATCCCTTGACACCATTCCATCCAACCCACGGTGACAACCCCAGAAGTGGAAGTGGCCATGCATGCAAAAATGTGTCCGCTGCTATTGTGTCCAGCCCTTTCATCTGTCTGAGGATGAGTAGTCTGGCCCATGGCGTGAAAACCTTGCAAACTCCTGGCCTAGGGCTTCTGGCTTACACTACTCCAACTCCTGCCACGCCAGAGGCAGATCTGGTGGCAAGTGAGTTTCAAGAGCCTGAGGTTTAAGACTTTAATCTGGGGGAAGTTCTATTCACTCAGCCTCTGCCAAGTGACCCTTTGCAGGTACCACCCTCACTGTGAAGTCCCCCAGAACTGGCCACAGCCGAGTCTGCGGTAGAGGTTGACCTTCACTCTACGGGTACAGCTCCAGAACTGATGCCAGTTCCTGGAGAACCCTCTCAAAGACCTAGCATGCCTAGGCATTCCAGTGAGTCAGCCCACAGTTCCAGAGCTCCTGGACGTCCAGTGACCCTTTCCCTAAGACCTGAAATTGATGGATGCCCTAAATGGACCTGTGGTCCACCCAAACATTTTGGAGAGTGGGTTCCTCACTAAGGGGGGGAGGAGGAATAGTCTGTGCAAGTATTATTTCTTGTTATTCCTAACAGACGCTATTAGCACCTTAAAGTCTACGGCAGAATAGCGCACCTTTTGCAAAGGCGCCAAATTCAAACTACTGTCAAAAATAGCTGATTTGTCAGTATGAACTTTCCCACTTCTCTGGAAGCCCACCAAAATGTATCCACTTCTGTAACTGCCATTCTCTCTGTATATAAGCAGGCCACCTTGTACATAGTCCTTAGTCCGATTTCTGAGCTGATAATAAATCACTTGTGTTTGACCCAATCCTGCTGGTCAGTACTTCTTAAGTGCCAGACTCAACATGCCCCCTCGCCAGGGCGACTCCAGGCGGCTTACACATAAAATAAATAAACAAATGTGGACACTGGGAATGGCATAGGTGGGACTTCATCAAATCACTGCAACTGGAGTTTACAGAAAAGACTTCACTGGGACTTCAGCATAGAGTGATGGCAGGGCGGGTAACATATAGAGCAGAGAGAACCACCCAAGAAACCAATGAAAATCCAAAGTGAAGAATAAATTCTGAGACACCAGGCAATGAAGTAGTAGAATTTAGCTGTATTTAATCCAAACAGGATGTCCTCCAAATTCATGAACTAAAAATGGTTAATTCAACAAATGAAATTTCTTAAAGCAATACAACTTGCTGGAGCACTAGTACTGTCTTAAAAGACTTTGTGGAGTTCAATCACAATAAGGAGAGTGATTCTGAGCTGCAGTAAATGTCCAGTTGCAAGGAGCTAAGTTACACTTCCAAAGAGTAAAATTTCCAAAGGACAAAATATTTTTATATCCTTCTGGTAAGGGATATTTCGATGGTGATCTTCATCAGAAGAATTAATACTCTTTCAACAATGACAAGAAGATTAAGAGCATTCTTCAATTTCCCTCCAGCTGATCCACAAATGCACAAATATCTCTGTTTGGATGCTTCCCTCCAAAACTGGTACATGTCTTACTTATTATACTACACAGGCAATCTTGCAGGAAGATAGTCATCTAGGCATTTATTTTTAGTTATATCATACAATCTTTTTTAAAATAATAATTCTGTATGCCAGTTTATAGTCACATAAAAATAGTATGAATCACAACCACTACCAAACCACATGATGGGAAACAGTTTGGGGACCACCAATACTCTGTTCCTTTCCCTACATCCATGATAACATAACTGTTCCCCAGCTGTGTCTTCCTCCCTACTTTTAACAGTTCTGGTGGTTACTTCCATCTGCCACTCACCCTATTTTGGAAACATGTTCCCTAAAACATGGAGGCAATATGTCCCAACGTCAACAGCTCTGGCAAAAACTACAACTGTCAGGCAGTTAGGGAAGAAGGTAAGTACCATTTCTCCTTCCCTCTGTTAAACAAGTTATGAGCCCTTGTCCTCATGCCTTCCAAAGGAGTTATGCCCCCATTTGATAGCATCATATTTTCCCTTGGTCCTATCAGCAACACAGCTACTCTATGCAACAGGTTAGCTTTCATGACCTCTTCATATGGCAATAGCTGGTTGCAATGAACTTGCCCTCAGCAGGATTTGGAAGGGGCCTAACCCTGTGAGAGAAGAAACTTTTGTAGGTGGAAATCATCAAGGAAAGAGCAACAGGTAAGGTAACTGGCACTGTGCAGGCTTTCTACCCTGACTGATGTTTGTAGGTACCCCTTCTTATGGGTATGCTAACCTATACAATGTTTAATATAGTTCTTAAAAGCATATACAGTAGACTCAATTAAGTGTTCAGGCTTTCCCACTCGTGTAGCTTTTCGTATCCCACTGTCTGCCTGGTTTTGAAGGAACCTTACCAAAGTCTTAGAAGACATCAAAGCCTTATACCTGATAAACTGCACAGAAAAATCAATTCAAATAATAATGCCCAAAAAGTGATAGGTGGGCAGGCAAAAGTACTGCAGCGAAATATCGAAGAATGATTACTAGACAAGCAGGCAGCAGTGTCTTACAGAGATAGCCAACTGAATCTATAACAATCTTTTAAGGTGGGCATAGTCCTTTTTTTTTTACTTCTTGAGAACATCTCTAATGTTCAGTGTTAAACCCACTGAATATTGCACAAAAAGTAATGGTTAAAGATTAAGAATATCACTAGCCAAAATGCTGTTGCTTGGCATGACCACAATTGTAACTTCTGATCTGTTCTTCCTCAGTAAACGAACCACCCCTGCTGTGATTCTCCAGGGTTTGCCTCATTCTGGGTAGTTCTGTGAATGTGAATGCTCTGAGAATCATGATAGGGATGCTCTGTTAATAGGCCAAAGGTTGCTAATTTGGCATACTTGTAGCAACAGGATATCTGCCATTGAACAGTAGCTGCTGGGCAAAGGATGGGTACAAGGGAATCAAAAGAGGTTGGCAGAGACTGGCAGCCAAGCAAAAAGGTGGAGGATTGCAGAACAACTAAAACCCTTCTAGGCTGGAACAGTTTTGTCAGTATTCCCCAAAACAGAGAAAGATACACACTCAATAAACTAATTAATAAATTAAAAGGTTAGGCTAAATGACTGTAATTAATAAGACAAAGTGATGGGAGTGAAGAGAGATAAACCCAGAGCAATCAACAATGCCAAACTGCTTACCATACCTGTATGGTCTGCAAGGTCCTGCTGTTGTTGTTGTTCAGTCGAACAGTCCTGCAGTAACTGCTAAATAAAATGTCTGACTTTCCTGTGAGGACACTGCAAGAGAAATGCTAAAAAGATTCAGTGACAGCACACACTTCCTCTTTTCAGGTATTGTGAGTGGACAGTGATGGAAAAATGCTTCCTCCAATTTCATGTAAATTACAAAAACCCAACACCTCTGTTTCCTCTGCAGATCACACCATTTTGAGACTCAGCTGCATATATAAATCTATGAACTGTTCAAATTCTGCTTTGAACTGGACCCTGTATGAATCAGCTTAAATCATGCCAATTCAGTTTGGGAATTTTGGGAGTCAGCTGAAGCAGACACACAATTCTAGTGTGCGTGTGCAATCTTTGTTTTGGCCTGAAAGATGTTGGGAATAAAGGAATGCTAGTTGTGATGCTTTAAGCAGAAGCAGAGACACCATCTGTGTCAATAACAATGAATAAACAGACTCCACTGTTGTCCTGTTGGTGGGGAGATGAACCGTGAGGTTCTGGCATCAACATATGGAAGCCAATTGCAATTATGCCAGCCTATTTATTTTTGAATGTCACCTCTCAGTACCTAATATCTTTAATCACTATTTCTGTGATTGCTGCATTTTAAAACCACTTGAGATTGATAAAAAAGCACCATAAAATTGACAAAGTGGACTTGATCCATGAAAGCTAGCATTAAAATACAGCAGTTAGTCTTTAAAGTGCTACAACATTTTTCTTTTGTTTACTCTCTGATATCCTTAAAATTGAGAGGCAATGAAATATCATTGACATTCTAAACTGCCACTCAAGGCTTGAGTAACAAGACAAAGTTAAACTTCCACCTTTCATAGAGGTGAGATGTGGCACTCCGAATTCATAATAGGTTTTAAAAAATAAACAATGATAGAACAGATGCCTCTGAATCAAAGTTTTAAAAGAAATTTTGGAGGGCGTATAGAGGTCTGTAGTGCTGAATTTAGAAAGCCATTTTTAATGAGGCAATGATTTGATTTGAAATTAAAATTTGATTTGAAATTTAATTTATATACTGCAATTCTCTGCCCAAGGGGTGGCTCAATGCGGTTTACAAGTTACAGGTTCACAAGTTTAAATAAAAATAATAATACAATATATCATAGTGCAATACAGTAAATACAATAAAATACAATTACCCAATAAAATAGTTCAATTCAGAAACAGGCACAAAGCCCTAGCTCATGTCCTAGTAAGGACCGGGCTGAGCACCAAATGCACTTCCCCGAGTCAATGGGGAAGAAGCGGAAGCAAAAGTCCTTGGATGCAGCAGCAGACACACCTGGCTCCCATCTCCAGAGCGTTGGAGTGGCTCCAGAGAGAGCTCGAAGGTCCCCCAATGCGGTGTCCTCACGGCTTTTCTCCCCTCCAGCCAGGCAGGGCTTAGAGGAGGCGGGGGCAGCAGACACACCTGGCTCCCATCGCCGGAGCATTGGAGTGGTTCCGGAGAGAGCTCGAAGGTATGGAGAGAGCTCGAAGGGATCTTGGGTGGTCTACCACTGAGCCCGTGTCTGACCTAAAATTGTACATGCTGCCAATTACTACTTTTAGTGTTCTGGAAATAATAGGCAGCATTCCTTAACTATCTCTGACCAGAACTGGTAGTTGGAAAAAACCGTTAGAACCGTTGACAGCTCTGTTCTTGTTCAAAACCCTCCCAAAGTCTCACAAGACTTCGGACCATAGTAAAGCAAATACATATTAAACTCTTTCACAACAAGTCAAAATGGCAAACACATTTCCTTAAATACACAACACTACTGAAGGCTGTTGTGACCAAGAACACGAAAAATATTTTCTCAGATCACAAGGGCTGGAGCCCCCATAGGAGTGGCTTGACAAATACAGTTGTGGAGAGAGAGAGAAGTGGTTCTGGCCCATGTGAAAAGAACTCATTGTGCTCCAACTTGGCTTTTTTACTCCGTGCAGCTTTTATTGAAGGAATAACATGAGCCTCAGCCACTCCTTCTCCCACTTCCTCAGTGGGTTGAGTTTTTGGCCCCAGCCCCTTGAATCTCATCCCTTCGGCTGGGGCAAGGTTGACTACACTAGCATCTCCAGAAGTCCTAGTCCTGGGAAGTGAGTTGGATATTTAAGTCCAGCTCCTTGATGTAGCTTTTTTTAAAAAGAGAGAGAGCTTATAAAGGCAAGTGTGGGGAACTGATCTCCATGATGTTGCCCCTGCTGGGGAATCACCTTGCTTGCCTGTTGCTGTTGGCATCTCCAACATTGAAGCCAGTAGATGCCAAATGTTGGGTGGTGTGAAGGCTTCTTCTTCTTCCATGTCTAGGCCAGACGTTAAATTGCTAAAATGAAGGCACCTTTTGATGAATTCATTCTGCAGTTCCTTTCACCTGACCTAGTGTGAGAAAGATTAGCTGATGACACAAGGTTGCATTATCAGGGTACGTTTGATTGTGGTTCAAAAATACCACAATCTTTGAGGAGGCTCTTTCTGTGTACCTGAAACTGGGATATAACCAAATTGGCTGGCAGTGGCTGCCTTCTGCCTCCCGCCTTTTGCAGCTGGCTGAGCTGGATAAGAAAGCTGTCTCTACTTCAAAACCTCCCCACTAGCTACAGACACAGAATCCTTGCATCTTTTGTGTGTCCCTTGGATTTGTGGGACAACCTGCTAAGGATGAGGAGGGCAACCCCCTCACATCCTTTCATTACCCAGTATGGCATAATCATCTCGGGCAGTGACAGGACAAATGTCATCCTGGTGAGAAACTGCACAAGTGCCATGCTGCCATGGAACTAAATGTGGAGTGCATGCAACATGATGGCACCTATTCTTTATTTCTTCTAATATGTGAAAAGTGCAATTCTGTGTCAACTTTTCCCCTCCCCACTCTTCAACTCTAAAGTGTAGCACAAAATTATCTTGTGTCCTGATAAATTTGTGGCACATATTTTTCCTGCTGGCACTTTACATCAATCGTCTATGGCAGGGGCTTTTAACCTAAGGCCCATGGGCCGGATGCAGCCTGTGGTGCCATTTCATGTGGCCCTCCACCCCTCCAAGGGTATTCAAGAAACAAAATGGCTGTCCCTTTGAAGCTTTTGGGACAAAATGGCCACCCCCATCATGAAGGCAGGGCAAAATGGCCATCTGGCCCTTGAAGCTGACTGAGAGAGCATGACCCGGCCCACAGCTTGAAAAAGTTGGGAACCCCTAGCCTACGGATTACAGGAGCATGAGAAACCTTCCATGTAATGTAATGATACATAATGTATGGCACGTTGAACTGTGGAACGTGTGTGGGAGAGGGAGAATTAAGGAGAGCATGCCATTTCTGGCTGAAGCTCCATGTGTCGTAACATAATATGTAATGTTACCCACAGTTCTGTGCAGATTCGTTTTACTTTGGTCTACCCATGAACTCAAGTGTTCAGAACCTAGCTAGTCTTACTTTATTTAATTTAATTTAATTTAATAGTCATATTTATATATGCCGCCCACTCAGGCAGAACCCGACTCAGGGCGGCATTACAACAAGTTCTAAAAACACATAAAACACTTTAAAAGACCCACATCCCACCCACTTTAAAAGACCCATATCCCACCCACCCATCCCACCCACTATAAAAAGAAGAAGAAGAGAGAGAGTTCTTAATTGTTTACATAAGCCAGCAGGCGGGGACCATGTTCCCATTCAGGACCCACAACTGCCCTGCCAGCCAGGTCTTCAATCCTTTCCTGAAGGGCAGCAATTCTCTTTGAAGTCTTAGATCTGTTGGCAGGAGGTTCCAGAGAGTTGGTGTGGACACGGAGATGGCCCTCCTTGGGTGCTTGATAGATCTGCACCCCTAGCTGATGGCACTGTTAGAGAGCCCCTCCAGTCTGCTCTGGTTGGATGGGCAGACACTCTTGGGACGATGCGGTCTCTAAGGTATCCTGGCCCACTGCCATATAGGGCTTTAAAGGTCAAAACCAGCACCTTGAATTGCACCCGGACACAAACTGGTAACCAGTGCAGCTCCCGAAGTAGCGGTGAGGCATGGGCATATCGCCCACATCTCATCACCACCTGGGCTGCCGCATTCTGGACCAGCTGCAGCCTCTGAATGGTCGTCAAGGGCAGCCCCATGTAGAGCGCATTACAATAATCTAGTCGGGAAGTGACCAGAGCATGGGTGACCATAAGCAAGGAGCCCCGGTCCAGGAGCATGCACAACTGGCGAATCACCCGAAGTTGGGCAAAAGCCCTCCTGGCCACAGCCGCTACCTGTTCTTCTAGCAGCAGCCGCGAGTCCAGAAGGACCCCAAGTTGCGCACTGGGTCTGTCTGGGGCAAAACAGCCCCGTCCAGTACCAAAGATGGTAACTCCCTGGATAACACGGGGCCCCTTATCCACAGCCACTCTGTCTTGCTGGGATTTAGCCGAAGCATTGGCCCCCATCCAGACCCCAATGGCCTCCAGGCATCCGGATAGGATTTCAACAGCATCACTGGTGTCCCCACGGGCCGAGATGTACAACTGAGTGTCATCCGCGTACTGATGGTACCGCACCCCGTGGAAACGAATGATCTCACCCAGTGGCTTCATGTAGATGTTAAATAGGAGAAGAGAGAGCACCGAACCCTGAGGCACCCCATACTTGAGAAGCCTAGGGCTGGACCTCTCACTCTCTAACCACACCGACTGGGTACGGCCCTCCAGAAAAGAGGAAAACCAGGACAACACGGTGCCCTGGATCCCCAGTCGTTTGAGCCGTTCCAGAAGGATACCGTGGTCGATGGTATCGAAGGCTGCTGAGAGGTCAAGAAGAGCAAGGACGGATGGATAACCCCCATCTCGCTCCCGCCAGAGATGCGACCAATGCCGTCTTATTTATGACATCACAAATATTTTCTTTTGCTTTCTCCCTGGCAACTTCATTTTCTTCCATCAGATGTAACTATCCAATTAATCTTGGGTTCAGATAGGAAGAGAAAGCATTTATATTTTTCCTTTATAGTTCAGTAATATCTTTGACTGTAGAGCAACTCAGAAATGAGTTAGAAATGGCTATTCAACCAAATGGGTATAGAAACCATGAATGTGAAACATGACCGTTGTTATATTGTGGATCATTAAAAGAATGAAGACATTTCCTTCAGCAGTTTTTACCTCAGGAGAGCAGGTGGAAGATGTCTGTGGTGATGATCTACATAATTTAAAACACATTTGCAAACCATGTGAGACTTCCACTTGGGTAAAATATTCATCCTGAGCATTGTACTACACAGTTGCAATTTGTCATTTTAAAAGCTTCATATTTTTGAAATTTTACTTTTCATAAGCTGCTGCAGTTCCCATAGTATTAAGACATAAAACTAATTTTCTTTAAATTTAGCCAGGCAGAAAATCAATGAACAGGCACATCCCTGTCTCATAGATTTAGTACTGAAGCAGATTTTCCAGTGTGGAAAGATATTACGTTCATCAAATATTTGCTAAATGGGAATATATACGGTAAGCAAAGGAAGTTGTCAAAAAAGGTCAATTTTTGGAATGATCCAGTTTGTATTTCTGAGAAGAGCCAGGAAAATCCCTTTTAAAAGTAATTTGAAGTAGTTGTTGATTGGGCAACATATAATAATAATAATAATAATAATAATAATAATAATAATAATAATAATAATAATAATAATAATAATAATAATAATAATAATAATAATAATAATAATAATAATAATAATAATAATAATAATAATAATAATAATAATAATAGTAGTAGTAGTAGTAGTAGTAGTAGTAGTAGTAGTAGTTTCTGGGCCAATTCAAAGTGCTGGGTATGCCCTATAAGCCCCTATATCTCAGTAGTTTAGGTACCTAGCTGTGGAACCAGAGGTTGTGAGTTTGATCCTACATTGTTGCTCCTTGCAAGGGCTGCACAATGATCCATAGGGTCCCTTTCAGCTCTTCAGTTCAAGGATAAAGATGATGATAACAATGGCGATGATTATGTTTTCCCATATACCGTCACCTGGGAATGCCCTCCTCACAATCCTATCACCCGTACAGGTATATTTGATGGGTACCACAGACTAGTCCTTCTTGGTGGTTGCCCCAGTTATGAAATGCGCTTCCCCATATTGTCATATTTGACAAAACACAACAAATAGCAATGACATTCCCTTTTCTTTTGTCTTATATGAAAAAAAGTCATTACAATGTTTAGCTAAATCAGGGGTCCCCAACCACCAGGCCATGGACTGGGGCCAGGGCATGGATCATCCCAAACCAGGCTGCAGGGAGTGGGTTTAGAAAAAGTTTTTATCTCAGCGCTAAATGGAAATGCCAAAGACATTGTGTATACAAAGACATTGTGTATACAAGACATGTGGTCTTCCAATGAATTATAGCATTTTATAAGTGACCTTATTCCATAACTTTCAAATAAAACTGAAGGAAATGGTTGGTACCTACCAATGTCTTTATTATCTGTAACCCATCTAATTTAATTAACAAAACAAAATGGAACCTTTTAGTAAAATTCACAAATATATAGAAATAGAGCTATTTTGTTGTTGTTAAGTGGCACAGTTGGTTCCGACCATTGCCCGCCAGGCACCTATATCATTCACCATCTTCCTCAACCCACGCATCTCTGTGCTCATTGCGTCTACAATACCATCTAGCCATCTCATAGTGTTGGTAAAAATTAATGAAAATTGTTGTGTGTATGGTTCATTGCAAACAATAGGTTCATAATTAAACAATTCATCAATTTTTTTAAAAAAGAAAGTGCATTGGAAAGGAATTAGCATGCTTCTCAAAAGCAGGTCATACATTCAATGTCAACTAACTACTTCAAATTAACTTATCAGCTGTTAACTATTTTAATTTAACACAATTTTGCTGTGAAAAACTAATTGAACCTGGGAAAACAGGTTGTCATCTTAGCAAAGATAAAGGTAGTTCATCGCATGCATGCATCAGTGTTAATGAAATATAAATACAGTTTTGGGTGCCAAACCATGAGAGTTGAGAGGAATTGTTTGTTGGCTATACTTAACATTTTTAAGATAAATAAAATCTGTATAGAGTATGGCAATGCTGAACACCTTAAATTAGGGTTTCTGCTAATTTTATAGTTCAGGATATTAGCGGTGGATCTTGATCTTGCCCAGATCTTTCAAGCAGCACAAATTAAAGCAACACCTTTGAAAAATTCATTTGAAGCTTCGGGCCCAATGATGGGATCAATCAATCAATCAATCAAACAATCAATCAATCAATCAATCACTGTATATATGAACATTGGTAATGCTTGTAATAACATAACTGTATTGAGTATGGCTGTATGGATGTTTTCCCTTATGTACCATGTGGGGACATATAATTGTTTCTTGCATGGAAATGATGGTTCTTTGTTCTAAACAGAACCTAAAAAGAGACTGTGATAACTTTCTGCTTGGTGTTGAGACCTCAGGAATGTGATGGGAGCAGAGAAAAGAGCAGAAGAAGAGTGAAAAGTCCCAACACATGAAGATTACAGGGAGAATGCTTGGATGGTAGAAATGTTTGGGAAGAATAAGAGAGAAACCTGGGAAGGAGGTTAAAAAAGACTTTTAAGAAAGGGTGGGGCTGCTGCTGCTCTTTTTTCTTTATCACAATGAAATGTATTGCCCAGTTTCGTTAATTGGCCAAATAAAAGACACTGTGATTGACCTCTTCTTATCTAATTGATTATTGGAATGATGGCAGAATGGGGGTATGTTTAACTGTATTTTAAAGGGTTTCAACGTTGATGGTTTTAAATGATGTTATTGTCGTGGAATATTTTTTGTATGTGGTTTAATATTTTCATCTGTGAGCCACCTGGAGTTGCTTCAGCGAGGGGGCGGTGGTACAAATGTGAACAATAAATAAATAGATAGATAGATAGATATCTGACATGCCTGTTCTGAAGGAATAGCTTTCAGACCCCAGCACCAGTCAGATGGACATTTGTCCCATTTTTTGGTATTCTGCAGGAGACAACCTGATTGTTACAGTAGGCTTATCTGCCCCCAAAGCATATCTTTCCCCTATCTGTATGTTTTTGGGCCCCTATTAGGGGCATCTATTTTTTTATTCTGGTTAAGGGCTCTCTAGTTTAGCCCATTCTCAGCATGTGCAATCACTGAAACTGGACTTAGTCTTGCAGCTGCCAAAGGTCCTTTCTGTTTCAATTTCCTGTATTCTGAAGTGGTTTAATAAGCCATTCACTTCGAGATATTGGCTATTTGAAAACCTCCTCTGTTCCTCTGTGGAAGGGCAGGAGAAATGCCTTTTTTGTGTTTGCAAAGCCATTGCTCTAGCACTAATTGACTCAGATCAAATACAGGTAATATTTATTATTATTTTGCCTTTGTGTGAAGTGCTGGTCAAAACTGTCGCTGGAGGCAGGTAATTGATCAACATTACACACAAGGCAGAATAATAATAATTTAATAAGTTATCAATGTATTAGCAATGGTCTAGCACAGGCAAAATAAACTACTTTCCCTGCCCCCCACCCCCCAGGAATGAAGTAAGTGCTCAATTGACAGCAGAAGGAAAATAGCTAAACAAATTAGGGACACTTGAAGTTGATATGCTATTTGGATGTGAGTCTCACACCTAAAGGCAAATCACTCCTCCCCATCAACCTCAAGGGACCCTATTTAGACCATACCAGCCCACACCAAAAGGACCAGTGCTGTCACATCCTTTCTTAGGTAGATTACATGCCACATTTCCTGCATTTGGATGTTGTTTCTGAATAATTTATTACAGATCAGGTACATATGATTTGCACTGATATTCCTACTTTCTCTATATGTCATGGGTGTTATTTTTTTAATAAAAACCCAATCATTTAGATGGCTCTTCATTTATTAAATATTAACCGAATTGTCATTAAGCAATCATTTAAAATAAAACACTGAGTCTTCTTGGGCAAATCTCCTGAAAGTATAATCTATACCTATAAAATCGTGCATTAACTGTTGTAATTTAACAAAGGATCCTTAGCCAGGCCCTACTAGCCCGTACCGAGCATTCGTGCACTCGCCTGAACTGGGTACGGAGGTAACTGGGGGGTTGAGAAATGCGCCAGTGGGGCAGGAGCCCCCTGAACACAAGCAAAGGAAAAGGACTGCAATTCCCAATGTTCCTTGCGCCGTGCCACACCAGAGCCAATCAGGCTGCGAGGTACAAGCAAAAGGAACGTTCGGAAACGCACCGTGGCCAATCAAAATGGAGCCACAGAAAAAAAACTGCCGCACAAATGGAACGCACAAACCCATAATTACAAGTTCCAGAGTCCTGCGCACCATGAGCACGCAGAACACTGAGAAGGCTGCTGCACAAAAAATAAAAATAAAAAACGCAATGTGAGGGCAAGTCTGCCGCAGGTGGATGCAGCACCTCACAGCCAAGCCAACACCCACCGGCCTTCTTTCATGGAGAAACGGGGAGGAGAGGGACTCCCTCTCCTCCATGCTACCCCGCCGAAGACACGGCAAGACCACCACCGGCCTCAAGAAAAGTTGAGCCGGGGTGGAAAAAACCCACAAACACAGGGGGGATTCAAGGGGGGAGAAAGGTACTGATGTCTTCCCCCCCTTGAAAGCGAAACAATTCCTCCGCAAAGGAAAGGCATCGAACGGCACTCTGGCCGCTGCCTTTACTTTCCGAGTAAGTGTTTCATTTTCAAGGGAGGGCGAAGGCATCAGTGCCTTCCCCCCCTTGAAAGTGAAA
Organism: Bradypodion pumilum; assembly: GCA_035047305.1. Taxonomy (NCBI): domain Eukaryota; kingdom Metazoa; phylum Chordata; class Lepidosauria; order Squamata; family Chamaeleonidae; genus Bradypodion; species Bradypodion pumilum. Next base: position 101,461,765 of record JAWDJD010000001.1, read on the forward strand.
CAATTCCTCCACAAAGGAAAGGCAGCGAATGGCACTCCAGACGCTGCCTTTACTTTCCAAGTAAGTGTTTCGCTTTCAAGGGAGGGCGAAGGCATCAGTGCCTTCCCCCCTTGAAAGTGAAACAATTCCTCCACAAAGCAAAGGCAGCGAACGGCGCTCCGCCCACTGACTTTACTTTACGAGTGTTTTGCTTTCAAGCGGGGGCCAAGGCACTGGTGCCTTGGCCCCCTCTTGAAAGTGAACCCATTCCCAGGGAAGCAACGCCAGTGGACGGTGCTCCGCCCGCTGACTTTACTTACCAAAAAAGTGTTTTGCTTTCAAGTGAAATAAGTGGGACTTAATTTAATCATGGTCTCAGTGGGCTTACTCTAAGTACTATCAAGTCCAGCTCTAGCAGGGGATGAAAGGAGATAAAATGATTGAATTTAACAGGCCTTTTGTAAATGTCCTTAAATGAATGATGTGTATGAGAATTTAGCATTCCTTTTCTAAGAAATAAAACCTAATATTATGTTATAAAGGAGCTGTAATTTACTTAGGCATTTTGTACATTACAAGCAATTTCCTGTCCACCTGGGGGTCTTTCTATCATGAAAATGAGATTTGACTGCTGTTAACAAAAGATTTATCAATTTCTGTTATTTAATAGGTGTAGGAATTGGGGCCGCAGAGGGCCGGAGGTCCCGGAGGAGACTGATCAAGAAACGATACGAGGCAATATGGAGCATGATCAGATCAGTAGTTTATTGAGGGAAAGCTTCAACATATATAGGAGAAAAAGCACAACGGTGGCAAAACCGTCATCTGACAGAAATCACATCACCTGTTTACTCGGGTTAATTGGGAATCCTTCTTGGGGAAGTTAATTAACTGGGGCAAACATAGACATGGGACAACACCATTGTTTAGGGATAAGACTGGGGTAAACATGGCCTCTGTTTACATCTGGGATAAGACGGGGACTCGGAGATGAGGGATTACTCTAATGGGTAACAGAGTTAGATATTCGCTCTCTCAGCAGATCTGCTGGTCAGGTCAAGGAATTGGGTGAATCAAACCCTATCATTAATCCACCCCCCTTAATTTCTCTGCCCGCAGAAACCACCGCCGGGAGCCTTCTCACCTAAGTGGCCTCTGCCAGGGCCGTTCCATGCCCACCGGGCATGGGGAAACCATATTTCCCCTTCCTGTTTTATTTAAGGACCTGACCGGCGACTCTGCGCAGGAGGGGCATCAGCTGTTGATCGGGAATGGCGCTTCGGGGTTTCTTCTTGGGGTGGCACTTCGAGATCAGTGAGGGAATACATTGGGCAAAGCAGCAGATCGCTATGCCTAGTATGACCACCCCCACAACTACCTTGAGTACCGTCTGGAGCCACCCCCCATGGAATCCACGACCACATCCAATTCCACAATGAGCTCCACCAAGTTCCCCAAGCAGAACCTTCCCTTATGCCCTCGACTATGGTGTGGAGGGCCGTGAGCTGACTCTGTACCTTGCGGGAGTTGTCCGTAAGATTGAAGCAACACATACCATGAAAAGATTCGCAACCCAAATGATGAAGCAATAAGAGGTAGTCTATAGCCGCTCTATTGTCAAGTATGGCATGGCGAAGCTCTGCCTGCTCCTGGTTGAGCAGCGCTATCGCCGAGGAGGTGTGGTTGATGGCCTTAGCCAACCCGCAAGCCAGTCGGCTGATCCTCCGCGCGTTGCCGATGGCTAAGCCTGGCACGCCAATTATGCTGACTGCCAACGAGACATATTCGGCTGGACTCATAACTCTAAAGCTGCTCTCACATGAGCTGTCTAACTGGGTGGTGCGAGTGTGCCGTATGGGTGCTGAAACATGGGTAACATTTGTGCTTGGGGTGACCATATCCTTAGTAGGGAGTAACAGTGTTAAACGACTAATGCAACATGTAGCATCTGACACATTTGCAGGAATGTAGTTGAAGGTATACTGATTACATGTAAAGAACCAACCAGATGGTAACGTAACATGAGCATACATTGAACCAAGCTTCACTGGGTTATTGCAAGTCCAATTGCCACTGCCGACGTAGAGGCAGCGGCGCCGGGTTCGACCGACTGTGGAGCAGCCGGTCACACGACCACAAATAGAGTTCGGGCTGACCGCCACTCGAGGAGTATGGAGAGTGGCTGCATCAGCCGGCAAAGTCATGGTGAGCCGCATCTCCCAACGGGCGTATTCTGTAGAAGCCGCTGGGTTGTATGGGCTGAAAATCCGTTTCACGAGCCAGTCCCCATCCCTTGGGTATGCGCCTGGAGAATGGCACACTGGAATGAGGCAGGTGCTCAGGATTGAGGCAGAACCAATGTCCTGTCTCAGGCAAAAATCGGACTGGTTGACGAGGCCCGCCAACCTTTCCCAAATGTTGTACTGCATTCTGGCAGAGAGGTCTCCGCCAGGCACCAAATCGCTGGCCTTTAACAAGGTAGCCTGAACGCCTCCCCCGGCAAACAGGGAGAGGATCAGGATGATGGTGACTGCCATGGAGTTGGCATGAATCTGGGCAAGGACTGCAGCCACGAGGTTCTCCGGTGTCGGCTCCCTCTCCTCACGCTGGATGGCGTCCTGGGCCTCATGGCAAAGGGCCTTGACCATCCCCCAGGTGATCCTCGGTGCTGGCATCTGTGACCGTTGTCTCTCCCGACGGGTCCTCTCGGTTAGGGTGAGGTCCTCCATCTCCGGGATCGGACTCGGGCTGGCCTGGGTCCACGCCATGTGGTTCCAAGTGAGGCTTGACACACCGAGCTGGAATCCAAACGACACCTGTAGGAGACATAACTGCAGCATACCCTCTTCCCCAGGTTACGAACGGCGCCGGGCCCCTCCAAGAAGGGTCCGGTGGCACCCGGTATCGGACCATCGGTCATGGGAGAGCTTCCGAACGGCGGAAGTGCTTCTCCTGCGGCGTGCAATCGGAAAAAACATTAAGGTGATTGTACGTAAACAATACCTTATTCAGACGATGCTGTGCCTGAGCCTGTGACTTGGGGAGGGCTGGTGGCTCCCCCCTTTCTGTTTGTTTGTCAATATAGGACTTGAGCGTCCGATTGACCTGTTCCACAATCGCTTGCCCCTGCGGATTGTAAGGAACGCCAAAAGTATGCTTAATATCCCAAGTGGCCATGAAGGCCGCTAGCTGCCTGGAGCTGTAAGACGGGGCGTTATCGGTTTTAATGTGCCGCGGCTTGCCCATTGCCGCGATGCAGGAAAGGAGGTGCTGCTCCACGTGGGAGGCAGTCTCCCCTTTCTGCGCCGTTGCCCAAACGAATTGAGAAAAGGTGTCAATGCAAACGTGCATGTACTGCCATCTGCCAAACTGCGGAACATGCGTGACGTCCATTTGCCACACTTGGTTAGCCTCCATCCCTCGTGGGTTGACCCCCCACGAGGGCCCCCCCGGTGCCCCTGCGCAATGCTGGCAGGAGCGAACTATGCCTTGGGCTTGAGAAAGTGGCAAATTAAACTGTCTGGCGAGCGCTTTGGCATTTTGGTGAAAGAATGCATGGCTCTGGATTGGCGTAGTAAAAACACCCAACACTGAACGTTGCTGAATTTCCTTTGCCGCCGCGTCCACTCTGCTATTGCCCGCGGAAATCGGACCCGGTAGGTCTTGGTGACTTCGGATGTGGGCACTATAGAGCGGCTCCGTGCGGTTTCGCAAATGAAATTGAGCAGTTAAAAACAGACTAAGCAAATTTCTGTCTATCGCAGGAGTGATGTATGCTCCCGGTAGACTGTGAAGCAAGTTCCTGACATACTGGCTATCAGTAATGATGTTGAGGCGCTCATTGGCGAAGGTGCGCAAGGCGAGGTTCACTGCTGCCAACTCCGCCCGCTGTGCGGACTTCTGCGGAAGAGTTAGCAGCGTGCGCCAAGCCTGGCCCTCCTGCCAAGTTAAGACACCATATGTTCGACCACCATCAGTAAAAACTGTCCTGGCTCCCTGAAGCGGAACCAGCGAGAGCAGTTCGAACAAGCTGACTGTCTGCATCTGAAGTGAGACAAGTCTGGGGTCCTTAGACAAATGGTATGACAAGCTCCCAGTGAATCCCTCCAGGGCTATTGGAAGCGAGTCACCGAGCTGCATCAGTTGCTGGATTTGTTCCTTGGTGAACGGGACTACAATTTTGGCCAAATCGTGCCCTGAGATGTCCCTGGCTCTCAGCCTTCCGCGGTAAATCACCGTGGAGACAAGCTCTTGGGGAGGAACGATGTTCCGTGGGGAGGTGTTCGGCAAGTACACCCATTCCACGATACTCGCTCCCTTCTCAGAGTCTATCCCTAGAGCTCCGGTGAACATGGATCCTGCCCGAACTATGTACAAGTTCAGGATTGGGGCATATGGCCCCCGAGCAATCCTGTCCACCCACCTTTGGCTGAGAACCTGATTGACTTTCTCGAGAGCCAAGCGCGCTTCTCGAGAAATTCGTATCCGGTCTGCCAGCTGCTTACCTAATGTTAGCAGCAAGAAGAGCGGTTTCAAAAGGTCCGTATCCAATCGAAAATACGGTCTGGCCCAATTAATGTTCCCTAAAACCTGCTGTAATTCTACTAAGGTGACTGAATCCTGTAAATTGATTTGAGGCAAAACTGGTGCTGCGAAAGAGCGGAGAAGCCGATGACCCAAGTATGAGAAGGGCTCGGTTCTCTGCAGTTTCTCTGGGGCAATGAGTAAACCTTTCTCCCCCAGGCTGGCCTGGAGGTCAGAAAACATTTCGCTGCCGAGTTGCGGCACCGCGACCAAGATGTCGTCCATGAAGTGACAAACTAACGCTTTTGGGTAAAGGTTTCAAAACTTTGCCAGTGCGTTGTGAACGTAAATTTGGCACAGGGTGGGCGAATTGAGCATGCCCTGTGGCAAAAATCTCCACGCATAATGAAGTAGGCTCACTGTGGTTCACAACCGGCACCGTAAAGGCAAACCTTTCCCGGTCCCTAGGGTCTAAGGGGATTGTGTAAAAGCAATCCTTGAGATCTACAACTAGGATCTCCCACCCCTCGGGAATCATATTAGGATTTGGGATGCCACATTGAAGCGGACCCATTGGCTGTATGCATTTATTGATCTCTCTGAGATCGTGGAGGAGTCGCCACTTCCCCGACTTCTTCTTTATCACAAAAATTGGCGAATTCCAGGGGCTTGTGGACCGTTCTATATGTCCTGCGTCTAGCTGTTCTTTAACCAGTTGTTTAAGGGCGACTAATTTCTCTCCCACTACCGGCCATTGTTCTACCCAGACCGGCGTGTCGGTGAGCCACTTAAGTGGCAACGCCATTACCCGAAGGTAAGCGTAGCACCGTACTGCTGTAAAATGTCTCGCCCCAAAGGTTGATGTGCACGTCAATAATGTGCGGCCGAATTACCGCTGTGCCGTCAGCCTTTGGAATCGTGACTGTCACCCACTCCCGGTTCCTAAACGCTTCCTGAATGCCACCTACCCCCCACACATCGGAGACCGGCTCAATGGCCCACTCCCTTGGCCACTGGCCCCTGCTTATCACGCTCACACCCGCTCCGGTATCTAACAGGCCTGAGAATGATCTATTATTCAGAAATACCTCAATGACCGGGCGCTGTTTCCACTCAATGTTGGTCTCCACTGTCGCTAAGACCTGGTATCCTTGTACTGCCTCACTGGCGCTCGAGCGGTCCTCTGACCGGGACTCTGAGCTGTCCCTGAGCCTTCCCTGGCTTTCTGCGGGCGAGTGACAAGGAACCATGATCAGTTGCGCTAGCGTGTCTCCTTTGTGAATTGTCTGGGGCAGGTGAGTCCAAAGCTGGACTTGGAGAACGCCTGAAAAATTGGAGTCAACGACTCCTGGAATTACGAGAATTCCGCGTGCTCCAGCTACACTACGGGGCAAAACTAAACCTATAAAGCCCTTGGGCAGTGGACCCATGTACTGGGAGTCCACCAGATAGACCGTGCCTGGCAGGTCGCATGTAACGTCTGCCTGACAAGTCAAGTCTAACCCTGTACTACCCTTGGGGCTGGCCTGTGCCCTCGTCGTGCCTGGAGTGTGTCCGGGATCTAGTCTAGCTCTGGTGAGCTCTGAATGAGGGAAGCCTCTGTTTGGACCGGGGCCAGAGACATGCCCGCGTTCCGGTTTCCCGAACTCAGACAGTCTCGGGCCCAGTGGTAGCCTTTCTTGCACTTCGGACAGAGGGTGTTCGGAGCCTTGGAACGGCCGGACTTCTGTCCGCCTCCCTTGGATCGGCACTCCCTAGCGAAGTGACCGACCTTGCCACAGTTGTGGCACACTCCTTGGGTCTTTCCCTTAGGTCTTCTACCCCCTTGCACCGCTGCCGCTAGCAATCCCATCTTGTAGGATTCTGTGCCAACGTCAGCGCAAGCCCTAATCATGTCCGTGAGAGTCAAGTCGGGACGATTGCCCAGTGACTGCAAGATTTTACGGCAGTCTAAATTGGCATTGTCCTTGGCTAACTTGATCATGAGCTCTTGTTGGGCTTGCTCATTATCAATCTGCCTACTGATGGCCTCCTCCAAATGGTTAATGAAGTCCATGTATGGTTCCTGGGCTCCTTGCTTAATGGCGGTGTAATTTTTAGCTGCTTTGCCAGTGGCTGGGACCTTGAAGAACGCCCTAAAGTCAGCCTCGGCTGACATCTGGAGAGTGGCTAGAGGCAAGTTGATCTGGGCATCGATGGGCTCGAAGGCACCTGAACCATATAACTGGTCAGGAAGTACTGCGCCTCCCATCCTGGCAGCCCTTGTCTGAGCCTCAAGGCGAAACTCGCTGTCCCAAATCAAATACTGGCTAGGGGTGAGCATCATCCGCATGACGGCTTTCCAGTCATGGGGAATGAACATGGTGTTCTCGCACACTTGCTGAAGCGTGCCCCTAGTAAATCGGCTTTGGAGCCCTGTCTCTGAAATGGCCTTCCGTATAGCCATGAGCAGCTTATACGGGACTGGTGTGTGAATTATCTGCTGGGCCCCCATAAGGGCATCCATCTCCATGCGGATTGGACAAATCTGACTAAGCTCAGCTAGTTCTTCTGCTGGCAATTCCCCCTTCCTGATCTCCTCTTCAATTGTGCGCTGAAGGGGACTCTTGGTAACTCGGGAACCCGGAACTGTCAGAGAAGCGCCTGCGCTCCTCATTCCTTGCATTCCGTCGGTGACGTCTGCAGCTGTCACCGAGGGAAAGTTCCCTACGCTACTCTGCCTAAACTGGAGTGACGGATAGAGCGCCTTAGGCGCCGTTGGCTCGGCTGGTGTGACTGGCAGAAGTGGGGGTTGTTTGGCCTCTATCCGGACTGGCTCTATCTCCGCTAAGAGCTCCCTACATTTACTCCACGTGCGAATTACGCCTCTCGGAGCTTTTGGGGGTTGCTGAATGCAGTCTCCTATCTGATCCCAGAGCGCAAGGGTTAACGTACCTACTTCTGGGTAAAGCAGGCAGTGTTCCCCCAGGTACACCAAAAGTCTCGCTAGCTCCCCGCTGTGAAAATGCAACTTAAACACCCTGGCCAGGATTTTGAACTCTCCCTCACGAGTTCTTTGGCTAGCGGATGGACGCTGTCGCTGAGGACAGGTCCCCATATTACCTGCGATGGGTCCTCCGAAGTTTCCTCCTCGGGACGAGTCGACGCATCTTTGGGCAAGTAATAGGTTCTGGCGACGATCCTCTGGGTAGAGCTCGGAGCGTGGACTGCGGCCACGGGCCCTCGGCGGCCACTGCGCTGTCAGGGGTTCACAGCAGGCCCTGAGCGGAACGCGTTTTCCGTAACCTGCAAGCCGCCGCAAAAGCCAGGAGCAAACTGTAGAAAGCCTCTTGGACTGCCTCGCCGCTTAGGCCGTCTTCCCGACCGGCTGGTTTACCGGCCGGGCTGCCGCGCTGTCCTCTGGGACGGTCGGACACGGTTCAAGCGCTGAACCGGACCGTGTGATCGCTTACTCTGAGGTAGACCGCTCGGGGGGTCGCTTACTCACGAGTAGATCACGTCTCGGGGTCACCAGATATAGGAATCGGGGCCGCAGAGGGCCGGAGGTCCCAGAGGAGACTGATCAAGAAACGATACGAGGCAATATGGAGCGTGATCAGATCAGTAGTTTATTGAGGGAAAGCTTCAACATATATAGGAGAAAAAGTGCAACGGTGGCAAAACCGTCATCTGACAGAAATCACATCACCTGTTTACTCGGGTTAATTGGGAATCCTTCTTGGGGAAGTTAATTAACTGGGGCAAACACAGACATGGGACAACACCATTGTTTAGGGATAAGACTGGGGTAAACATGGCCTCTGTTTACATCTGGGATAAGACAGGGACTCGGAGATGAGGGATTACTCTAATGGGTAACAGAGTTAGATATTCGCTCTCTCAGCAGATCCGCTGGTCAGGTCAAGGAATTGGGTGAATCAAACCCTATCATTAATCCACCCCCCTTAATTTCTCTGCCCGCAGAAACCACCGCCGGGAGCCTTCTCACCTAAGTGGCCTCTGCCAAGGCCGTTCCATGCCCACCGGGCATGGGGAAACCATAAATAGGAATGTTCTGTATATCTTAGAAATCCAACAAAATCAAAGATTTAAATGAACAGTGTACTTTGTTTTGTACTCATCTTATTCATTAATTAAAAAACTTGTATTGGATTAACTTTGGTAATGAATTTCAATTACAAAAATATGTTCCTTGTCAGGAGTTCCAGAATTTGGGAGCAGTCACTGGCAATCAAATTAGATTTCATGGGAATATGTATTCCTTATAATCAACACCCCTTTCTGTTTTGCACAATAACAATGTGACCTCCTTAGATATAAGGGCCTTGGCAATCTGACTTGTATGTAAAGTATGTGTTTACATTCAAATAATTGAGCACAAAACAAAGCATGTGGAATGCAAAGCACAAAAGAGAAGAAAAGTATGTAGAAGTGATCCTTCATCACTTAAAGAAGCATCTTTTCTAAAAACATGGTGTAAGGAATAGAAATCAGGGCTTACAGTTGTTGTTTTTTTTTAAAAAAAACAGTAACATAGATTTCTGAATGTTGATCACACCAGAGGAAAGGAATGTGGCTTTCAAGTTGTTGATGGGGAAGGAGTGTGTGGTAGACATAATAATCTTGTGTTCTGGGGAAATGAAACTTAAGTTTGGATGGAAATTTAATACTGTGTAGTGGTTGGCAAGAATCCTTCAGGGGAAGGGCCAAAGGTGGAAATTGTTTGAAGAGATAAAAGGAAGGGGGAGAGAAAGGAGTGGCCATTTTCCACCATGATTTGGATTGTGTTACATTAGTGGGAATTGTAAGTAGAATAAAGTCAAAATGTAGTTCACTAATTTGATCTTGTCAGGCCAAAGCCTAAAGCTAGAAATGGTTTTTATTTTCATGTGTGAAATGGATAGATTGCAAATCATGTTCCTCTGTAACAATCTTTTGATACTTATCAATAAATTATGTATGGAACCCAGAACCCTTGTATTTGGTGTTTGGAGAGCTGAGCAGAGCTGGAAATGATCTACTGCCTGGCTTACCACTGATGCATTTTTAAATATGTTCTAATTGGTCTGCTTGCCAAACAATAACCCTTCACATTCACGCTAGTCCATAATACAGATAGGGAGTACCAGGGCCACGCAAGGGGTGTTGGGCCAACAGTGAGGGTACAAATTGCTGGCTAAGTGGGGAAGATGATGTGTGGAGTAAAGAGGAGTGAACCCTTCCAGGCAGAGAAGAGTTAACCATTACACATGGTTAAATAAACTATTTTCATCCTTAGAAAACTCTCTCTTGCATTTCTGTAGAGTGTGTCTCTTACAGTGGTGGGAAATATGGAAGTTATTGCACATGGAGAAATGGAAGAAAAGGAGAGCAGGGAAATCCACTGTAGTTTTCTTGGTTGCAGTTACAGGTTTTTGTGCAGCACAGAGCATTTGATACAACCATCAAATGACATCTACTTGCTAGGTGATGCAAGTGTAGGAAACCAGCAATGGCAACATTATCATTTGAGATGCACATTTGAGAATTTTACTCCCAACCTCATATGTGCTGCAATTTCCTCTTCCATTAGTTATTAAAGGTACATGAGAACTATTCCCTTTGCTTCTAGCCAACTTAGTCAGCTAAGTTACACTGTGTCTGCATTTATTCCATATACCTGAAGAAGAGTTAAATTCTCAGTCCTGTTCCATTTTGCATCCTGACTCCTGATGCCAAAAATTGATTTTCCTTAATCATAGTTCTGCCAGGAAGAAACAAAGTACCACATAATTGCACGTGGCAACCTGCCAAATCTATCAAACCATCTTTTTCTTCTTTGTTAAGAAATTAGGAAGCTAAATTGTACAAAGGATGTGAATGTGTCTTTTATACTGTAAACTTTGCCTTTAGACTCATTTCAGAGAAGAGCTATGTTATGTATGCATATCAATGTACTGTAAAGCTATCAAGATATAAATGTTCCATCACAATTACAATGTATCTCAGCTGAAAGGAACGCGAGCAAGCAACCCCTTGGGGCAGCTGCGAGCGTTCAGCCTCACATGGTTCACATTGCTCAATCACGGACAGCCGCGGGAAATGCCTCCGCATTCAGCAGACTGAAGATACTCGCATTCAGCAGAATGAAGATACTCGCATTCAGCAGGAAGAAGATACAACTGCGAGAGTAAGGCGTGCCTGGGCGAGGCCACGCCGACAGTAGCCAATGAGCTACCGTGCTGCAAGATTCAAATGTATAGTCCTCAGTATATAATGAGATGTACCACCACCATTACCCCCATGCTTCACCGGAACACCATGCAATAAACCTGTGTTAAACCAACCCTTCGGTTGTTCTGTTGTCTTTGGTCCCATACACTAAATTGGCGACGAGGATGGGATATGGCTGCCCACGGGACCAAGACATGCGCCGGCTACGAGATCAGGAAGCCGGGAGACTTGGAGCTGTTTGAGATAGACTTCAACGCAGCGCTGGTGGAGCTCGAAGTCTCAGATGAGGCCAAGAAGAGGGCCATTTTCGTCCGCATGCTCGGACACGAGACCAAGAGGACCTTGGTGGACCTGATCGCGCCGAGGAAGGTGGGCGACCTCAAAGCCACAGAGCTCCTGGCGGCGCTGCGCGCCCATCTCCGGCCAGCGATAGCGATGTTCCCCGCTCGGAGCGCGTTCTGGAGGCGAGTCCAGGCGCCCGGGGAATCGGTCGCCGAGTTCGCCGCGGCCCTGCGGCTGGCCCCCGGCCCATGCAAGTGGGAGACCCCAGAAGTCACCCTCCGGGACTGCCTGCTCTGCGGTCTGAGGGATACCGAGACTCAGCGCGCGCTGATGAAAAAGGAGCCGCCTCCCACGTGGCAACAAGTCCTCGACACGGCGCAGGCCGCGGAGGCCACGACTGCCGGGGTGCAAGAGCTTCAGGACTGGCGCCCGAAGCCCGCCAAGGCAGAGAGCTCGGTGCGCGCGGCCCGGCGAGTTTCGAACTCATCTGCGGAGAACAGCGACGACGAGGACGTCCGGAGGGTCCAGAGAGAGGGCCGGCGCTGCGACGGCTGCGGCGCCGCCCACGCCCGCGCCAAATGCCCATTCTGCAAGGCCGAGTGCCACAACTGCGGCCGGCGCGGGCCACAAGGAGTTCTCCAGACCGCTCGGTGAGGCAGGACCGCACCACGAGGCCAAAGGACGGCACCCGGACCACGAGGACACGGGACGGCGTAGGGCGCATCTCCGACGACAGCGAGGATGACGCTCCGGTTTGCAGCGTTTCCACGGAGCACCCCCGTTACTTCGTTGAGGTAGTAATACAAGGGGCCCCTGTTAGAATGGAGGTGGACTCGGGTTCGTCATACTCTATTATTTCCCAGGGAGAGTTCATGAAAATCGCCCCCCGCGTGCGGCCCAAGCTCAAAGCGTTGAGGGCCACACTGAAGGACGTGCAAGGGAACCGCATCCCAGTGTTGGGGGTTGGGAAGTTCCAGGTCCAGTTTAAAAAGCACACCGCAACGCTTCCCCTAGTCGTCCTCAAGGGAGGAAAATGCAGCCTCCTCGGGACTCAATGGTTCCAGCCCCTGGGGTTGTTCATTGGGGGGGTGCACGCCGTGGGAGCACACGCCACCGGGACTGATCCAATACAGAGCGTGTGCGACGCGCACCCCGAGGTTTTCAAAAAGGGGCTCGGAAAATTCAAGGGCCCCCCAGTGACTTTCGACCTGGACCCTGGAGTACGTCCAATCAGACTTAAACCGCGCAGAGTGCCTTTCGCACTAAAGGACAAAATAGAGGCGGAGTTGGACAAATTGGTGGGCCAGGGGATTCTTGTTCCTGTTGATTCTGCGGAGTGGGAAACTCCAATTGTAACAGTGCTCAAGGCCAATGGGGAGGTCCGCATATGCGCTGATTACAAGTGCACCATCAATAAGGCGATCCGCCCTAATGCTTATCCGGTGCCGGTAGTCAGCCACTTGTTGGCCAGGTTACACGGGGGGAGGTGTTTCGCTAAACTCGACCTGGCCCAAGCCTACCAGCAACTCCCGGTGACCCCCGCCGCAGCTGCTGCACAGACCATAGTCACCCACAAAGGGGCGTTCCAGGTATCGCCGGGACGCCGCACCGCAGCTCTCCTGGGCCCCCGCCATCGGCCCAGGATGGGAGCCACCTGTGGCAACCGGCCCCGCCTCCCTCCGGCCCTGCCTCGACCGGAGGGATGAAAAAACGCCGCGCCGCAGCCGGGACGCCGCACCGCAGCTCTCCTGGGCCCCCGCCATCGGCCCAGGATGGGAGCCTCCTGCGGCAACCGGCCCTGCCTCCCTCCGGCCCTGCCTTGACCGGAGGGATGAAAAGACGCCGCGCCGCAGCCGGGACGCCGCACCGCAGCTCTCCTGGGCCCCCGCCATCGGCCCAGGATGGGAGCCACCTGTGGCAACCGGCCCTGCCTCCCTCCAGCCCTGCCTCGACCGGAGGGATGAAAAAACGCCGCGCCGCAGCTGGGACGCCGCCGGGACGCCGCACTGCAGCTCTCCTGGGCCCCCGCCATCGGCCCAGGATGGGAGCCACCTGTGGCAACCGGCCCCGCCTCCCTCCGGCCCTGCCTCGACCGGAGGGATGAAAAAACGCCGCGCCGCAGCCGGGACGCCGCCGGGACGCCGCACTGCAGCTCTCCTGGGCCCCCGCCATCGGCCCAGGATGGGAGCCACCTGCGGCAACCAGCCCTGCCTCCCTCCAGTCTGGCATTTGCCGCGGGGGGACAGCGAGCACCTGAGCTCCCTTGTAGTGCACATGTAAGTGCAGACTGTAGTATATATTTTGTGGTTATATTTGTGGACAGAGATTTTTGTAATTGTACTTTTGATAATTGTTTTTTACTGTATTCATTGTATATTGTGATATTGTATTTTTGTATTTATTGTCCGCTATGTAAACCGCCCTGAGTCGGTTCGCCTGAGTGAGCGGTATATAAGCGTGAAAATTAAATTAAATTTAAATTAAATCGCGCCTCCAATTCGGCGTGAATTCGGCGCCCGGGATTTTCCAGTCACTCGTGGAACGCCTCCTGAAGGGGTTAGAGGGGGTGTTACCCTACTTTGATGACGTATTGATTACAGGGGGGAGCCGGGCCGAATTAGCAAGCAGGTTGGGAAGGATCCTGACAATATTCGAGAAAGCGGGGTTGCGGTTGCGGAAGGACAAATGCGTTTTCTTCGCAACTGAGGTTGAGTTCCTAGGGTTCCGTGTTACTCCCGAGGGAATCAGGCCATCCCAATCCAAGGTGGCCGCCATCAAGAAGGCCCCTCGCCCCACCTCCAAGCCCGAGTTGCAGTCGTTCCTTGGACTGCTCAACTTTTACCACTCCTTCCTTCCGCGGAAGGCAGCAGTAGCGGAACCGCTACACAAATTGTTAAAAAAGGACGAGGCATGGAAGTGGGGCGACGACCAGGAGAGGGCTTTCAATGACCTGAAGCGACTCCTGGCATCAGATGCGGTACTGACCCATTTCAATCCCAAACGCCCAGTGGTCCTGATATGCGATGCATCCCCGGTGGGGGTGGGGGCGGTGTTATGCCACGTACTGGAGAACGGGAGGGAGGCCCCGATAGCGTTCTACTCTAGGTCCTTGTCCCTAGCGGAGAGGAACTATGCCCAGACAGACAGGGAAGCACTAGCGATAATTGCGGGGACTAAGAAATTTCATGATTTTGTGTACGGCCGCCCCTTCACCATAGTGACTGACCATAAGCCCTTGCTAGGCATTTTCACCGCAGATAAGCCCACACCCCAAATCCTGTCCCTGAGAATGCTCAGGTGGGCCATTTTTCTCAACGCGTATCAGCACGCGTTGGTATACCGGCCCGGGAAGGAGATCAGCCATGCGGATGCCCTGTCAAGGTCCCCCATTCCCCGGGATTGCTGCCACGTGGGCGAGGTAGAGAGGGACCACCAGGTCTTAATGATAGAGGTCCTAGACTCCCCTCCAGTAGTACCGGCCGACATCGCTAAAGCGACCGGCAAGGACAAAACGCTGGCCACAGTTTGCTCCTGGGTACAGAAAGGGTGGCCCGTGTCTTCCCCAGCAGCGGAATTCGACACATTTTTCAAAAAGAAACTAGAGTTGTCCCTAGAGAGGGGTTGCCTTTTGTGGGGACAGCGGGTAGTGATCCGCACGTCTCTCCGGCCGAGGGTGCTTAAACTGCTGCACGTCAGCCACCCGGGGATCGTCCGCTCTAAGGCGCTGGCCCGCAGTTACTTTTGGTGGCCCCAGCTAGACGCCGACATCGAACACATGGTCGGCACTTGCGAAGCGTGCCAAAGCTCCAGGCCAGAAGAGGCCCGCTCGCCACATAGGGAGTGGGACGCAGCAAGGGGGCCCTGGTCCCGGGTACACGTAGACTTTGCTGGCCCGTTCAGGGGAACGCTTTTCCTCCTTGTGGTGGACGCGTTCTCCAAGTGGTTGGAGGTCATCCCAGTCTCGAGCACCTCCTCGGCCACAACAATTAAACAGTTACGGAGGGTCTTTTCCACGTTCGGTTTACCCGACACCCTCGTCAGCGATAACGCTAGCTGTTTCACGTCCGCCGAGTTCGGGGCGTTCATGGAGCGCAACGCCATTCGGCACATCACCTCCGCCCCCTTTCACCCGGCCACCAACGGCCAAGTAGAGCGCCTCGTGCGCACCACGAAAGACGCGCTGCTGCGCATGGGTCCCGGAGACCTCGACCTGAAATTGTGCCAATTCCTGCTAAGGTACAGGGTCACCCCATTGGCGTCAGGGTACTCCCCCGCAGAGCTGTTGATGCGCAGGAAGCTGGCCATGGGAATCTCCAAGCTAGACCCCACGAGAGTAGAGGACAAAGGGTGGAACATAGGGGTGGAACCCTCAAAGAGTTTCAGCGTAGGCGCCCCGGTGCACTGCAGGAACTACGCCAACCCGGGGCCAGCCTGGGTGCCGGGCACCGTAATAGCACAAACCGGCCCCGTCTCATACCGCGTGGAGACCAGTACAGGTTTCCTGTGGAGGCGACACGTGGACCAACTCAGGCGCAGGGTTCCCGGAGAGCAGGACGGAGACGAAAATAGCGTCGAATCAGCGTTAGGGTACTCCCCCACCCGCTTAGCCCAAGGGGGAGGAAAAGGGGAACATGGGTCCCCACCAAGGGGGGAGGAAAGGGAATCGATCCACAGAGATCTTTTGCGGGAGTCCGCGGCGGAAAGGAAGAGCCCCGACCACACACATACCCCTTGGAAGTTTCCCCGAGACACAGACGCCCATAGAAGTTTAGACGTTGATTTACAGTACCAGGGGGAGTTAGCGGAGTGGTCCCCCACCCGTCCTAGCGAAAAGAGGGGTTTCAGTTCAGCCCCTGGTACTTCCAGTCCCAGTAGCCCCTGTGAGTTAGAATGCAATATAGCGCCAATTTCCCGGAGACCGACACCCCCAAGACAGGAGGCAGCAGCGAGTCCGCCCACCACAGTCTCATGGTCCCCCGAGCGGGGATCAGAAGGTAGCAGAACCTCAAGGGCGACCTCATCGGTTCCGCGGTTCACAATAGGAGGGTCCCCGGGGTCCGAGAGCAACAGGCAGGGGTTCACCTCCCAACTATTCATTCCATTCCCATCCCCGGGCGCAAGGCAGGCACGGACGCCCCACAGAGCCACTAACGAATCCCCGTTTCCCGTAGCAGGACAAGCTCCCACGGAGTCAGGGATCACAGGCTCTCCGGTACTAGGTCAGGCGCAAGCACGCCCCAAGCGCACGTGCGGCAAGCCACAATGGTTGCGGGACTTCGTCCCATCCTAGGGGGGAGGGGTGTTATGTATGCATATCAATGTACTGTAAAGCTATCAAGATATAAATGTTCCATCACAATTACAATGTATCTCAGCTGAAAGGAACGCGAGCAAGCAACCCCTTGGGGCAGCTGCGAGCGTTCAGCCTCACATGGTTCACATTGCTCAATCACGGACAGCCGCGGGAAATGCCTCCGCATTCAGCAGAATGAAGATACTCGCATTCAGCAGAATGAAGATACTCGCATTCAGCAGGAAGAAGATACAACTGCGAGAGTAAGGCGTGCCTGGGCGAGGCCACGCCGACAGTAGCCAATGAGCTACCGTGCTGCAAGATTCAAATGTATAGTCCTCAGTATATAATGAGATGTACCACCACCATTACCCCCATGCTTCACCGGAACACCATGCAATAAACCTGTGTTAAACCAACCCTTCGGTTGTTCTGTTGTCTTTGGTCCCATACACTAAATTGGCGACGAAGGTGGGATATGGCTGCCCACGGGACCAAGACATGCGCCGGCTACGAGATCAGGAAGCCGGGAGAGTTGGAGCTGTTTGAGATAGACTTCAACGCAGCGCTGGTGGAGCTCGAAGTCTCAGATGAGGCCAAGAAGAGGGCCATTTTTGTCCGCATGCTCGGACACGAGACCAAGAGGACCTTGGTGGACCTGATCGCGCCGAGGAAGGTGGGCGACCTCAAAGCCACAGAGCTCCTGGCAGCACTGCGCGCCCATCTCCGGCCAGCGATAGCGATGTTCCCCGCTCGGAGCGCGTTCATTATTCCATACGAAATACCTACTCCAATCAAAAGTTGTCACTAGTATACCAGGACTACTGAACAGTTGATCTGGTCTTACCAACTGTTCAGCTGGAGAAGGAAGTCATCTCACTAGGAGCGCAGCCTTAAATAGACATGCAGATTCTGCCATTTATGTTTTTGCAGTCATTTGGTTTAGAACCCACTGAGTTCAATGGAAAGGGCTAAGCACACATTCAGTTCTCTTCCCTGGGCTATGGAGCTCTGTTCATGCAGCATCAGCAAAGTTGTTTCATGATAATACCAGACAGAAGATTTCAAATGGATTTAAAAACAAAAACAAACCCATAATGCATAGAGAAGAAAAAGATGGTGGTAAAGAAAGACAGGAATTACCATGCTAAAACTGACTTAAGCCTAACCACTCAAAGCCCATACAAGAAAGCAAGCACCCAACACAATAACACAGAGTTCCAAATAAAAGCAAAATTAAAGCCAGTACAAAACTTTTCCTAATCTTGTTAATAACTGAGCAAACTATGTAACAGTGTAGAATGCAAGACAACATAAAGCCTAGAAGATCTCCCTAAGGAACTTTATTTATGAATGGAAAGAGTAAATGATACTTTCTGTGAGTTTTCGTGGGTGAGGAGCAGGGTGGGTGTGAAGTAAGCTGTCATTCAGTGAAATCTAGCTCTTCTTCTCTTTTGTCATTTCACACCACCTCAACATCTGTCATATACAGTATTTTCGTTTTCCCAACTTTTCACCATTTCTTTTTTAAAAGCACGAGTTCCTGAATGCTAATTCCCTCCACCCCAACATTTTTCCAGAACTGGACCAGTCTGTTATCTTTGATCTGGTTTGCACCTGATTCATGCTCCTGATTCAATCCTAAATTCAGCATTCTATCAAAGCTGAAGTAATAGCCCAAATTTTTCATTGGGTTGGGGAGCAGGACAGCATTACATACCATGGTTCAGGCAAAATAAACTGATTAGTAAAAATGACAGCACAAACGTCTAACATCCTTGCAGCTACACCAGAAGAGGAGGAGTATTAAATAGGCAAGAACTTGAAGTTTACTCACGAGACATTAAATCATAGTTTTGCATTACATTCATACAAAGCTAATGAATTCCATTCAAAACAGCCTCTTATTCTGGTAATTGGAAGATTAGGACCAAACATTTATTAAATTAGAGAAGTGGCAATTATTAGTGGGGAAATTAGGTAAGAAAGCATGAAATAACATCAGACATGAATAAGAGGGCAGAACAGTTGAGAAACAAATGTATGTTGTGTAGAATACATGGAGGTGAAGAAGAATCACATATCTGCTAGTAAGGTTGTTTTTCATCTATTGCATGGTCATTAGCATCTCATAGATATTGTGTTTTTATGATTTCCATTAAAGTGCCTCACAACACTATCTAGAAAAATCAACAGCACTGAAGTTTGATTAATGTTCTTCAATTAAACCAGGAGACTATGCCTCTTAATGGATGTGTTAATATTGACAGCTACATCAATATCATGGCCAACTTTCATTGAAGCTCATTAGGAAAATGAGGAAAATTTACTGTACTTCTCCCATTGCCTAAATTGCTAATACCAAGTAAGATACCCACAGTCTTTTGCACTTGAAATAATTCAGGCTATGTGTAGTTTCTAAGAGATCTAATTAAAGTAATATCCTTCACAAAGGTATATGTATTTGAAATACATTTCTGGGCAGAAAAGTTAGCTTTTATTATTACTTTCATTTTACTGCTGGGGCTTAGTGCTAATGTTCCTAATTACAATTCCCACTTTTCCCTATCTTCATTAGACTTCTCTCCTATCCCATGTTAATGTTACACAGATTTTTCTAACAAATCTTTGGGTTCTGCTCCAAGGACAAATGTCAGAACTTTAGTAAATAATTTCCCGCCTTTAAATTGGATCAGTACTTTCTAATAAATTCAGTTTAAATGTCTAGACTTTATGCACAAAATTGTGATTGTACAAAATAGTAATTATACCATCTTTTGTTCCTAAGAATCATGACTTTCAAGCCATATTCTAGCAGATTTTTAACATGAATCAGATAAAGGGATGATTTCACCATGTTAGCCAAGGTTATTGTTCTGTACACATTAGTGAATAATTTTGACTTAGTACTATGTGCTGTATGTATTTTTGGCAGGGATCCACAACCTACGGCCCATGAGCCGGATCCAGTCTGCAGCACCAAATCATCCAGCCCACGCCCTCATTCCAGGTGCCGCCGCTGCCTCCACCACCACTGCTGCTGCCGCCGCCTCCGCCTCAATCCTTGTCTCCTCCACTTGGCTTGGCATGTCCCTAATGGTACTCCATAGCAGAGTGGATGTTGTAGGGTTAACAACATCTACCCTGCTGCGGAGCGCCATTTGGGACATGCCAAGCCGAACAAAGGATACAAGGATTGAGGCAGTGGTGGTGGTGGTGGTGGTGGTGGTGGGTGGAAGTGGAAGTGATTTTGTGTGCATTTCTGGCATTTCTGGCAGCCATGGGTGTGTTTCCTTTACCCATGCAATACAGCTCCTCCAGGCCAGTAAGCAGGGGAGCGGTGTGTGTGGGGGGAGTGGGGAGATTTTTGCAAATGTGGTGAGCTTGGGGTGGTTGCCACCGCTGCCTTCAGCGGCAGTGCTTATGGAGGGACCACAAATGTGGCCCCTCAACAGTCTGAGGGAGCGTGACCCAGCCCCCAGCTTAAAATGGTTGAGGACCCTTGATTTTAGGCAATATTGTTCAGTTCATACTTAATGGAATCCATCTTACTGGATATACTGGGGACTGGTTCACAAATACCTTCAGCAGGTATGGGAGAAAGTCTGGCTGTCCTGATGAACAGCTCCTGGACAGGTAGAGACCAAAACCACTGTCATATGGCATGTCCTACCTCTTGCTTCTTCCTTTTCCCTACCCCACATTTGATACTGAAATCTGAATTATCCATCTGAATGGCAGATTCATGGCTTCAAATGTTGGTTAAATCATCCAGAATTCGAAGTTGATTAAATAAACCAGCTGCAAAGTACAATAAAGTGTGATTTCAAGCATCAAAACTCTAGGAACTCTAGACAAACTCAAGATTTTTTACTATCAGAAGAGAGGACAGGCTCCACCTCTCCTCAATAAAACATGAGTTTTTTTTGGGGGGGGGGGTCCACTATAGCTCACATTTTTTTTCAGGACTTCTCCCAGACAGAACTTATGTAGCTGTAGCTTAAAAAAATCCAAGTCCTCTGAAGAGTTTCAGCTCACACAATAGGGTATACACAGAAGGAGCCTCCTTGAACATTATGCTATTTTTGAACCACAATCAGTCATACCCTGGGCAACGGCCACCTTGTGCTGGCTAATCTTTCTCACACTAGGCCAGGGAAAAGGGACTAAGGAATGAATCCATCAAAAGGTGACTTCATTTTGGCAGTTTCACATCTGGCCTACACACGGGAAAAGAAGAAGCAATTTAGTTGAGCCATCTCATGGGGTCTCAAAATGGAGTGGTTTGGGGAACGTTTGGGGTGGGTTGGGCTGATTGAGTTGTGCATGTGATCAGACCACTCCGAAGGATGGGCTAAATGATGGCCATTTCTTGCTTGAAAAATTGATGACTGGGCATTATATGAAGAAGTCATCCAGTTTAGGCAACCCAGAACAGGTTGTGTGGGTTATGTGGTATACACAACACTGTTCACCAAGTGAGATATTCAGAAGAAACAGCTCAGAGGCCTAAGCATCTGCTGCCTGAGGCTGACACCTTCTTAGTTACCAAGTTTTCTTCTGATGAAGGGACTATATAAGAATGACCTGATTAAGCTCTGATGTGATTACTACTGACAGACCACAAAATCAAGGAGAAGAGAAGGAACTGCAGTTATAGACTGAGAGCAAGAGATGAATAATAAATAAAAATGTAAAGATCATAAAATTTACACAAACATATATAGAAATTTAGATCATGTAAGTAGCATATAAAGGAGAAGCATAGAATCACCCACTTTGCATTTAAAATACAAAATATATCACGTTGAGTAGCAGTGACATTTAATTTGGCAGAACTAATGAGTATGTAGCTATTGGTGCTGCTGCTGTTGTTACTGTTATTGAAGTGAAAGAGTTAGTGATCTTTTACAGTTATATGTTTAATAATGTGGCAATATTCAGTGTTTTTAGTATGATACCTTAACTTGGATACCTTGGAGTCATTATTTAGTGAGGAGTCCATGCATTGGTCTCTGTCTCTGTCTGTGACAACATTCTGCACATGCAAATGGACTTGGGCTGGGAGGGGGGTTGGCCCCAGGAGCAGCTGCAGCGGCGGCGGCGGCAGCAGGTCTTCTGGCCAGCTGCATCCTGGTGGCTTCTTAACCCCTCCTGGGCTGGGAGGGGGGTTGGCCCCGGGAGCAGCAGCAGTGGCGGCGGCAGGTCTTCTGGCCAGCCACATCCCGGTGGCTTCTTAACCCCTTCTGGGCTGGGAGAGGGGCTGGCCCTGGGAGCAGTGGCAGCAAGGCTCCTTGGAGATGACTCCAGTCAGGCAGGACTGGAGGGAAGCGGGGCCAGTGGCCACAGCTGACTCCCATCCCAGGCCGATAGAGTGGGCCCGGGAAAGTTGCGGCAAGGCTTCTCAGCGGTGGCTCCAATGTCTTTCTTATCCCTCTGGTCAGGCAGGGCCAGAGGGAAGCGGGGCCAGTGGCTGCAGCTGACTCCCATCCTGGGCCAGTGGCATGGGCCCGGGAGAGTCATGGCGAGGCTTCTCTGCAGTGGCTCCGGCATCCTTCTTATCCCTCCAGTCAGAGGGAGGCGAGGCCAGTGGCCGCAGCTGACTCCCATCCCGGGCCGATGGCATGGGACCGGGAGAGTCCTGGTGAGGCTTCTTGGTGGCGGCTCTGGTATCCTTCTTATCCTTCTGGTTAGGCAGGGCTGGAGGGAGGTGGGGCTGGTGTGGGCCCGGGAGAGTCGCATATAAAAATGTCTGTATCTCCTTATGTCTGACTGTGTACATGTAAGTATGTACAGTATATGCTTTGTATAAATGAGATGATGAACTGTGAACATTTATGCATACAGCATACAGGTTTCTGTAAACATGGTATTTATTAATTCTTGTACCTCTATTTTATTGGTCATGATAAAATATTGTGGGAAACAAACCCACAAATCCTCTCCATTCCATGCAGTTAATACTGTCATTCAGGATTTTAAAAAGCCTGTGTCTTCTATGGCTGACATACATGGTCTAGCAGAGCTGTCTCTTTGCTTGCCACTGCTCCATGCCCTACTCAAAGTATGACTTCCAGATCTGATATTCCTGGGACCCTGGGGTTGTGGGTTCCCCACCAATATATACCTTACAACTGGATTGATGAACTAAAAGTTGGGTAAAGAAATATGAACGCTAGAAACAATTGACAAAGTTTTAAGAATTAATAGTGCAGAGGGAGACAGCTGAAGAATTTTATGGGAGAAAATAATTTTGTCTGTAAAGATTAAAGAGTATTTGTTATAAAGCAGTATGGAGATATTTTAAAAGTGATAGCCAAGTTAGTCTGTGCAAGTATATCATGTAAATTAAAAAAAAAGATGAAAATGTTGTGGCACCTTAAAGACTAACGGCTGCATTTTAACATTAGCTTTGGTGGATCAAGTCCAATTTGTCAGACATAAGAATGAGATTTCATGACATTTGTACATATCAAGTGGCGATACAGAGATACACAATGGCTGGTTAGTATAGCAGATAAAGTTGCAAATCAGTGTGGCTTTTTACACCTGGTAATGACTGAAGATCCCTGATTGATATTCAGATTTATTTTGTGAAGTTTGGTTTTGTGAATTTGTAAATGGTTAGTAGATGGATGCAAAATAAACATTGTAGCATTAGGTAAAGGTCGCCCTTGCTTGAAAGCCAGTCGTATCTGACTCTAGAGTTCAGTGCTCATCTCTGTTTATAGCCAAAGAGCCAGCGCTGTCTGCTTATGCAGATGTTTCCATGGACATGTGGCAGGCATGCCTCAACACCGGAGTGCACAGAATCTTCTCAATGAAGTGGTACCTATTTATCTACTTGCAATTTTTTGCTTTTGAACTGCTAGGTCGGCAGGAGCTGGGACAAAGATGGAGGCTCATTCCGTCCTGCAGTACTGGGGAATTGAACTCCAACCTTCCAGTCAGCAAGTTCAGCATCTTAACCACTTGAGCCACCACAGTCTACTGTAGCATTACACATTTGCTAATGATTTTACCTTTCAGACCTAGCATCTATTGACACTGTTGTGTGAAAATTGATGATGGTGTGAGTAACCTAGGCAGTAAGTACTTCCTTTGTTCTGTGAGGTGGCCTGAGGGTATGGATAAGGATCACTGACCATCTTCTTGAAGTTTGTTCTGTAAAAGTGGTATGAGAAATTACAATGTATTACTACCTGCTAGTTGTGGGATTATCAAATTTGATAGTGTCCCAAAACCCTTGACTAATTCAAACCTTTGAGATGGGTGTCTGCTGTGTCTCTTTGGATGCTTGACTTGCAATGTTTTTGTTTCAGAATGCCAACTTTTAAGTCTCGTGCAAATTGTCCAGGTGGATTTACATGATTTGAAACAGGTTTCTGTGAATTGCCATTCTTGGTGTCTGATTAACTTATTTGTGCAGAGATTGTTCTGTTTTTCCTATGTAAAATGCAGAGAGGCATTGTTGGCAAAGAAATGGCATAAATCACATTAGCAGAAGAACAAGTGAAACCACCCTTAATGCTGTGTATGACATTGTTGGGTCCAGTAATAGTGTTGCAAGAGTATAGCTGGCATCTGGGTTTAGTTCCCATCTCTGTTTCACTGTTACATAGTCTGTTGCGTGTGAATAGTTGTTTGAGATTGGTGTGTGTGTGTCCATAAGCAAATAAAGGTCTGCCACCAAGAGCTTGGCAGAGTGAAGTATTCTTGTCCAAGGTGGCTTGGAGATCTTTTACTATGCGTGTGAGAAGATGCAGTTGTGGGCTGAAAGTGACAACCAGAAGTGTTTGATTGCTTTCTCTTCTGAATCTGTCTTGCAGTAGGTTGCTTCTGGGTATTTGTTCTGCCCAGTTGATTTGTTCTTTAACCATATTGGATGGATATTGTAGTCTGAGAAATGCATTTTGTAAATCCTTGAGCTTGGAGTCTCTGTCTTGTAGGTCTGAGCAAATGTGGTTGTACCTGAGGGCTCGGCTGAAGACAATGGATTTTGTCGTGTGTTCTGGATGGATGTAGTATTTAACGTCACTAAAATGAATTGTTATAATTCAAAATACTCTGCAACATATTGTAGATGTAATCAGGAGGTTGGTACCTATTTCCATTTATAGTGGATATGTGAGGAGATTCAGAAACTATGAAAACTGATTTTTAATGAAATGAGTGAGATTTTATCTATAAAACTTGATTTATGTTCAAAAATAGCATTGTAATCCAGCTTCAGAAATGTTCAATTGGAATGGCAAAAAAAATAATTTTAATTTTAATATTTGCAACAAGATTAATTATAAGAAAAAACCTGAGAATAACATGAATTTCAGCTTATGGAGGAAAAGAAGAATAAAGAAATCTGGAATATAGCTATTAATAATAAATTAGCACATGAGTTAAAAGTAAAATAAAGATTGTCAAAAATGAATAGAATATATGGGGAAATATTATCGAATTTTTCCTACTGAAGGGGAAAAGACAGATGCCAGAGCATGAGCAATATGTTTTTGGAAAGAAGTGGATTTTGGTAACTAAAAAGAAGAAATGAAGGGAAAGAAAAAGAATGGGTATTTTAAAGGGTCCTGAGGGTGTGTATGTGTGCCCCCCACCCCCACAATATTTTAAGTTACAATTCATTATTACATTAGCATTTGTGTTCCCTGGACTGCAAGGAGATCAAATCAGTCAATCCTAAAGAAAATCAATCCTAAAGGAAATCAATTCAAGATGCTTCACCCTGACTGCTCCTTGGAAGGACAAATATTGAAGCTGAAGCTCAAGTACTTTGGCCAACAAATGAGAAGAGAGGACTCACTGGAGAAAACCACAATGCTAGGAAAGATCAAAGGCAAAAGGAAAAGGGGGCGACAGAGGATGAGAGGGTAGGTAAAGGTAAAGGTAAATTTTGGGCACCCCTGTGCTAGACCATTCAGAAATATGGAATATAAGCTAAGTAGCAGGACCAAATGTACTAAAAGTTGCAGTGAAATTGTATGAATTTCCATGTCTCACCTTGAATTTCCATGTCTTGACCTAACCTGGTGTATGTTAATGGGATACTGATGGAGATAAAGCTTTTAAACATCCTTAAATAAGATGAGTGTTTTTGTCATAGGTATCTATGAACTAAGAACAGAAAGTTGAATGTTCATGTGGCTTCCATTGTTTGTACTGGCTCACAAATGAACTTCTCACAGATGAAGATAGGAAAGAAGCCAAAGGGTTGAGACTGATGACTTCCAAGGACTGAAGGGCCTCCTGAGGAGTGAAAGGCCAATGGTCAGTGGTCAACCACTGTAAGATATCTAGAATGGAGAGCTCATCTGGGTGTCATTGAATAAAGCTAATTCAATTCTCTTGTACAGTGAGGAACACAGGACAGTAGAGAAGTTGATGATGGCTGAAGATCAATCAATCAATCAATCAATTTAATTTGTATCCTGCCTTCCTCAGCTGAGGTCGACTCAAGGCAGCTAACATACAAAATAACAGCAAAATAATAATACAGAGGAACAATAAATTTAAAATAGACAGCAATACAGATATGCATAATATCAAAAATACAAAAAACTACACAAAATAATTACATCATAAAAATACAATAAATATAAGTATAATACAGCAACCTAACGTAGCAAGACCCCCATGACCACTGGAGAAAGTCGTAGGAGCTACCACTCACCCTGACAACTCAGGGAAAGGAGCTCTGCGCCTCGGCTGCAGCAGCAAAGGTGGCCAAGGCAGTCCAGTTGGCCCCGGGGCAGCAGCAGCTGCAAAGATAAGATGGAGGAAAAATTGGAGAATAGTATTATACTGAAATAGGCATCTGTAGTTGGGAAAGGATTGCAAATGTTTAAGTAGAATAAGTTCAGAGTTTTAAAAGGAGCAAGACTGAAGGACTCGTGTCACATGACTTTGTCAAAAGCGTACTTTTCAGCATGTTGCAACAAGCAAAGTTGCACATTTTGAATAGTGCAGTCAATGAGGAAAAAAAAAGAAGTTACAATATTTCAGCATGGAAGTGACAATGCCTCAATCAACCATATCTATGTCACTCTGCTTGGCTGAAAATAATCATCACCAAATGTTAACATAATAGGTAAAGGTAAAAGTCTCCCTTGCTTGAAACCCAATTGTGTCCAACTCTAGGGGACGATACTCAACTCCACTTACAGCCAAGGAACCAGTGCTGTCTGCATCTTCAGACATTTCTGTGGTCATGTAGCAGACATGACAAAATACCAAAGCATCTACAGTACCTTCAATTTCTTGCTTTTGAACAACTAGGTTGTTCAAGGGCAATACACAAATGTTAATATTGCTCTGCATATTGAAGATTTTTGTTATTTTTTTCCTCCCAAGTCTCATTTTTCTCAAAGGCTAGTGCAGCACAGTATGACAGGAAGCTTATTCATATCTTAGTTACTAGCTGATTGCCCGGCCTTGCCCTGGAGGACCCAACCTGTTCTGAGGAGACACCTGGGTCCATTCCCCCCCCAGTGCCGGGCCCTCACCCACCGTACCTGGCCTCCTTTCTCTTCTTCGTGTTTAAATTTATGGGCCAGAGAAAGCGTTATTTAAAAGCAACTGCATGTTTGTTTTTAATTAAGCCATGCTGATTACCCGGCCTTGCATTGGGTTTTTTCCTTTAAAGGAAGTATAGTTATTCCAGCATGTCCGGTTGTTTGTTTGTTGATGTTGTGTGTGTTGATGTTGTGTATGTATGTGATATGTGCTTCTGCATCTCTGCTGGGTATGTTAATGTCCTTTCATGTTTGCTGCTGCTTACTTTCCGCACAGTGTGCTCCTTGTGATGTCTCCTATGTTGCTCCCTGCTGTGTCTTTGGTGTGTGTGCTGTTATTGTCCCTACTGTGGTATTCTGTCTGCTGTCCTTGCTGGGTATCTTTTTGTGTTGGTCTGTGTGCCGTTGGTGGCTCGGTTGTTTTTGCCTGTGTTGTTGGTGTCACTGTTGTCACTGGCTGCCTCTGTGGTAGAGTGACAGTTATGGCA
Source organism: Bradypodion pumilum (assembly GCA_035047305.1). Lineage (NCBI taxonomy): Eukaryota > Metazoa > Chordata > Lepidosauria > Squamata > Chamaeleonidae > Bradypodion > Bradypodion pumilum. The sequence continues at coordinate 101,489,067 of JAWDJD010000001.1, forward strand.
GTTGAGAATGTTTATGCAGGGAACTGCAAGCTGATTGGCCTGTATGGCTCAGAACCGCACCATCGCCGGGGGAGCGAAGCCACTTTCTGAGAACCTTTGTCTTTGCCCTGTTCGGGTCTATTCGTTCTATCTCTTGTATCCTGTTTCTTTGCTTCTCTTATTGCTTTCTTTTGAGTGTAATTTTTAAATATGCCTTTGTCATTTTTTGTAAATTTTATATTGTATGTTTCTTGCTCACTTTTGCTGCTATTCTGCTGTGCAGATAGCATGCGCCAATGTAAACCGCTCTGAGTCACCTTCGGGCAGAATAGAGTGGTATACAAATTAAAGGGGAAATGAAATGAAATGAAACTGCAAGCTGATTGGTCCTGGCTTTTTGTCCCAATTTGGGAGCCATAAACCTTAAAATTTTGTTCCGGACCCCCATAGTGCTAATCGGGCCACTCCAATTTACCTTTGTGCCAAATTTGACCGAGATCAGTTCAGGGCTGTGAGAGCCTTTTTGGGCCTTACAACACCTGACTTCTGTTTTATATACTGTGCCATCAAGTTGGAACCAACTGATAGAAACTATTAGGCTTCAAAGGCAAATGAGATATTTAAGGAATGGCTTTACCTGTTTCACTTTCCCGGTGAGTTTCTGGCCAAGTGGGGATCAGAACCTTGGTCTCCAGTTTTAGTTCATCACTTTGTACACTACACCACACTGAGTACCTACGTAGACTCAAAAGCTTCTGATACTTTAATAATAATAAAAGTCAAGTGAAAGGCTCAGACTTGGGGGGGGGATAGCGTTGATTTTTGTCCCTAGTTCTGAGACCTCCCTTTCTCCCTTCAGAAAGCAACCAGGCAGGAACCAATTTCTTCAGTGTGGTTAGTTTATTGCAGAGCAAGAGCCATACAGAACCATTAAAAGCAAATAGTGTTAAAACAATAAAACTGACTGGAAGCCAAACAGGGCTTCATCTACTCCCCTTCCTGCCCCCACCAGCATGGTGGGGAGTGAGAGATTCCCCTATTAGCCAGAGAAGAGAAGAAAAAGATCCAGGCCAAAAAGAATTGTGCGCCAAACCCAGTACATGGAATATATAATGCATTTCGCTACTCCCAGCCTCTCTTTCCTTAATTCTGGCCTCCTGCTGATGTAATCCAATCACTCTCTTTCCTGGGGCTAATTACACATATCAATCACGGAGCTTCACTCCTGCCCCACTTTCCCACTCTTCAGTTAGCCCCCCCTCTCTCTGGAATGTCCCCAGCAGATAATGGTGTAGCCCGCAGACATCTCCAACTCCCCTCCCTTCTCCTCCCTCCATCTGGATGTTATGAGAACTGCTCGGGGTAGAGGGACTGGGGGAAGGGTGACCAGCTACTGCTCTTACATCAAGATACTGTGGGACTTTAAAATTGAAACAGCTAGATATCTGACACACATCACACCTGGTATAACTGTTGTGGAAAGGAATAAGGCCTCGTTTATTGACATTGCAATACCAGGAAATGCACGAATTGAAGTCAAACAACTGGAGAAAATAAAAAAATATTGTGATCTGCAAATTGAAGTTGAGTATTTATGGAGGAAGAAATCTGTTATTCTACCCTTAGTGATTGGAGTCCTTGGCGCAATACCTAAAGGACTCCCTTGACATTTGGAAATTTTGGATTTATTGGACTTGAACATCCTAATACTACAAAAAACAACTTTACTAGGAACTGCCTGTATACTTAGATGGTACCTTAATGGTTATTAAGGTAACAGATAGACAGACAGACAGGTAATTTTGTATTGGATTAGCATTGAATTGAGTCTCATCTGCTCTTCCAAATGTTTCAGATCAGCTTATATACATATTCACTGTGATGGAATATGAAATTAACTTTTTCATGCCTCCTGAGACCTGGTGAGGGAAGCAATATGCCTTGCCTTACAAATTCATGCATCTAACTGAAATAAGCTGTGCACAAAGCTGTTCTCATGATTTTTTAATGTGAAACATAGGCAGACTGGGGCCGGGGGGCCAGGGGCTGGCACAGGGCCTATAAGGGAAATGCATAGGTTTCATGAAATTCATTTTAGAAATGTGAATAAATTAGGGGAAATGCATGAAAAATTGTATATGAATTTCAATTTGGAACCAACCCCCTCACAATTTAGTATAAAACAAGGGCAGGCAGAAGAATGAAGTAAATGTGAGCAGGATGAAAGTAACACCAACTGTAGGAATATCAGTGGTTGCTCTGCCTTCCATTAATAATTGGTGATGGGATTGCATTTGATACTATGACTGCAGGAGCCAACTGGTTTAGGGCCAAGGACAGATCTTTCTAATAAAAAGGAGCAGTGCTAGGACATTCATGAGGAGAAGGTAGAAGGCTTCCCACATTTTACTGTCTTTTATTGGCACCTGCTGCCTGAGATAATAACCTCATTCTACTTCATGGAAGGGCCAGACTTATTTTGTCTTCTCCTGATGTTTTTCTGCTGAGTGCCCATAGGATGCCAAATAAGCTCCAAAGAATTTACCCCACAAGCTGGAGTACATGTTTAACAGTTTTGCCATTGTTTAGATGCTGAATCCAAACTAGAAACAAAGGAAAGAGCATGTTATCACAGGGTGGACCAGCAAATGTTGCAATGCTTGGTGGAATAGCAAACTGAGAAAGAAACAGATACAAGAGAATACCTGAGTCAATGTGCCTAGAATCCAGATAAAACCTAGACAACCAAGTACTATGGCTAACTTCTCTATCTTCCAGCTGCTTTTGAACACTGAATGAACTGTTACCAAAATTATCAAGGAAACAGATTTTGCTCTTTCTTCAAGAGAGACACTTCTCTTGCAAGCTCCAAGGGTACCAGTGATACTATAAGGCAGGGATTCTCAACCTACGGCCCATTGGCTGGACCTGGACCATGGCATCATTTCATGTTGCCTGCGCCGCCGCCAGAAGAGGAATCGGACACATTTACGACTGCTGTAAATCCACCCGCGACTGTCATAAATACATTTACAACAGCCATGGACACATTTTATGGCAGTGTTTATGGGGGGGGACCACCAGTCCGGCCCGCTCAGATGTCTGATGGTGTGTGGTCCGCCCCATGGCTTTGAAAGGTTGAAAACCCCTCCTATAAAGTGATTGTAGTGATTTCCAGTTTGTCAGGAATCAACACATTTGTTGTTTATCTGTTAAATGAAATTGCCACCTATACTTTTACACTTCTAAAGCCAGATACATAGTAGATGAATAACCATTCATTAAGTATAAAATCACAATACAATGAGAAACCCATTACCTAGGCAGGTGGTGTTATGAAAAGAAGATAAAATCCTCAACCTCCACTATTGAAACAAATTAAAGTAATTGAAGCTAGCTGGCTGAAGGGAGAAGGTCTTTGAACGTTTCCCAGATAAGAATGGTTTTGAGATGTTCTTTCATCATATCCAGGGATGGGGCCTCATGCAGCTTCATTGGTAAGATATTCCATTACTGTAGGCCAGCGTTTCCCAAACCATGTTCCGTGGAACACTGATGAACTTCAATTCCCAGAAGCCTAAGTCAGTTTTCCAAAGCACTGATCAGCCAATGTACTGACTTAGGCTTTGGGGAATTTACATCCATCAACGTTCTGTGGAACATAGTTTGGGAAACGCTGGTGTAGGCACTGCCACTAAGAAGGCTCTTTTCTTTTTTGAAATCTTCTTTGCCAGTCTGAAGCTGTATCATTTGATTGGATTGGGTGATGTGGACAGACAACCTTAATGAGAGATGCTCAGCAAGATAATTAGGTCCTAAACTGTTTAGGGCTTTGTATGTTAATGTTAATACCTTGTGCCTGCTATGGAAGGCAACAAGGAACCAGTGTAATAGGGCCTGTGTTGGGGTCATGTGATCATATTTCTTCACCCAAGCAATCAACCTAGTCACAGCATTCTGGATCCATTGTAATCTAGTCAAACACACAGGGTTCTTTTTTATGCTACCATTCAAGTACTGTACTGCCAAAACTAAGGGCTTAATTCATGTTGCCTCTATAAAAAGAAGAACTGCGCTTTTGGTGGCACAGAGAGCATCAGTTACTTTGATGATACTACATAAACTATGTGTTTTAGCCAGTGGAATACATGGGTATAATGATTGCTATATCTTTTAAAAAGGGTTAGAAACAAAAAAAGAGTCTATTTTTAAAAAGGAATGAACAAAAGGAATAAACATGTAAAAATAAACTATAAGAACAATGCTTAAGTCAGTGATGGCTAACCTTTTAGAGACTGAGTGCCTAAACTCAAAAGGCTGCTGTCCGTACCGCACAGGGGTGAGGCGAACTCTGTGCTGGGGGGAAGGAGGAAGCTCCCATTGGGCTGCTGGGCAGAGGGGCGGGGCAACTGCTGAGACAATGGCATGCATGCCCACAGAGAGGGCTCTGAATGCTCCCTCTGGCATGCATACCATAGGTTCTCCACCACTGGTTTAAGCTATCAGGTTGTTTAAGCCTATGATCTTTATAATTTAAATGCTTTCAGTCCTTTATATAGATTTATAGATTTATACTTGTTTCAACCCCCGGTAATAATGGGTGAAATGTTGCTTCTTATTTATAGCTTCTTCACAAAGCAGCACTCATACAGCTTTAATTAATAGTTATAACCTTAATAAACATACAACCAAGCTAATTTGAATCTAAATCAAGAGTTTAGATTTCAGACTACTGCACAAACCACAGAACTGAACTATGAGGGAAAGCAATGAAAGTTACTAATACTAAGAACAGCCTTGCATGGGAGGTCAGCTCCCTTGGTATTATCCTTAGCTGTCAGCAAGTGTCTGTAAATGTTGTAATCATTTGTATGTGACCAAAGTTTCTCTCAGAGTTGAGGAAAGAAACATATAAATTATTCCTCTACCACAAGGGAGACTAGTTTAGGTATTTTAGGCTCCCTTTCTGGGTATCTTCCCCCACCATTTCAGGATGAAATCACCCTCTACTCCCACCCTGGTTTTGTCCTAAAGCAATCTTTGTTTCTCAGGGTGGTTTGTGTAAAACAAACAAAAAAACCATGGGAAAGCAGAGTTTTAAAAATATCATAAACAAATAATATACATCACAATAGATTTGAGAGCAAATGTGACAGCCAATCTATCCTTATAGCTCACTGAAGGCATTTTAAAGGAATTTCACAAAGCACTCATTAAACCCATAAAAGAAAGCAATTAGGGATAGATGGGCTTTAAATCCTGTGTGAAAACTTGGAACTGCAGCTACTGTATTTGAGTCTGTAGGGTACAAAGTTACAGAATGGAAATTATTTGTGTGTTTAGTATATATGGCACATCTGTGTGTTGTTCTTCTGAGTGTGCAGATTCTTTGTTCCTTAACATTTAATGTGAGAGAGAACATTTAGAAGCCTATTTACATAGACAAAATCATAATGCCTTGGAATTTGAAGCAATTAATGCAGAATACAAGAGGCATCATGAACAATAATGTTTATGTGGAATGAAGGACATTTTTTTGAAAAGCCTTAAAAAGAGTATAGTAGTTTTGAAAGTATTTGCTGATATCTCTGCCCATCTGAACACTTCTGGTTTTTAACCCCTTCCTAGTACAAATCAAGGAGGGCATGCAGAAAATGCCTTCATCTCTCTGTTTCTCTCTCTCACACACACACATACATACAAACACACACTATGTAGCCCCCATTATTCTTTAAATGCACAGTGCTGAGTTACAGCTATCAATATTAAAAACAGCAGATTAAACTGGGTCCAGAAATACACTCTTAACCAATGCAACTAATGCAATATTGGTCTGACGTGTTTTAGTCTGTGGAGAAATTAAATCAATGCAGTATTTATGTGTAACCAATTTATTCCTCCACCATGTGTACAAAATAAGACCTAGCAAATGGCTGTGATAACATTATTGAGTAGCCTGTTTCTGGTAAAAAAATAGCCTGGTAATTTTAAGATTTTAATTTGTTTTCAAATTTACCTACAGGGACTGTGGTGGCGTAGTGGTTAAGATGCTGAACTTGATGACTGGAAGGTTGTCAGGTCAGCAGTTCGAGACCTGAGTGCGACATGACGGAGTGAGCTTCCATTTCTGTCCCAGCTCCTGCCAACCTAGCAGTTTGAAAGCAAGAAATTTTAAGTAGATAAATAGGTACCACTTTGATGAGAAAGGTAAACAGTGTTCCGTGCACTCAGGTGTCTAGGCATGCCAGCCACATGTACATGGAAACATCTGCAGATACAGACAGCACTGGTTCTTTGTCTATAAAAAGAGATGAGCACTGAACGCTAGAGTCAGATACGACTGGCTTTCAAGCAAGGGAGACCTTTTACCTACATTTCATCTACATCCACAATTTTAGATTGTGCAATGCTCTGATACAAATAAAGAAAGGCTTGGAAACTTATTTATTTTGAGGATGTATAGTACAAGCCTTTTCACATAGACTAACCTACCTATTGATACAGTGTCTTTAAATTTAGCTTTTTCATTTGCTCTCATCCAATAAGGAAGAAAAGGCTTTAGGAAGGCCCAGCTCTACTGCCCATTCCATCCAGAGTGGCCCACAGGGGAGGTGAGTAAAGGATCTTGCCCCTCCCTCCCCATTCAAAGACCTGGGCCTGGAGAGGAAGAAAAGGAATTAGGAAGGCCCAGCTCTACTGCCCATTCCATCCAGAGAGGCCCACGGGGGAGGTGAGTAAAGGATCTTGCCCCTCCCTCCCCATCCAAAGACCTGCGGCCAAAGAGAAGGACACCTAAGGAGACCCCCGACCACCCCCAGGAGATACCATCCACAACCACCATCACAGCGAGGCCCGAGCCGGCGCCTTTGACCGACTCCATGCGGCCGAAGGGAGGCAAGAGCTGCTGTGTGCATGCAAAGGATAAGTAATCGAACTGAAATAATATAGTTGACTAAACATAGATGGCTTATGGCAACTGACATAGTGACTGTACAAGAAACTGACTTACATAGAGACTTGATATAGTGGACTTTTTCTTTCTTTCTTTCTTTCCCTTTCATTAATTAGTTCAACTTTTACTTTGATACTATGTGATAAACTGTGATATTGTGCATGATAATACTTTGTTTTAAAACTGTTTAAACTGTGATAACATGTGTGATGGGAAAAGACTGGTGTAGAGACCGGCAAGGCACACCACAAAGTTTGCCAAAAGAACCTTATGGACCAAAACAAAAGGCAAAACAAGGGGATGCTCAGCACAGCAGATCTGAAAAGGGGGAGGGATATGAAAGGGGAAAGAGAAATACAGTGTTGCAGAGAACAATACTGCATAGGGACATGGAATGTGAGATCTATGAATCAAGGAAAACTGGAAGTGGTTAAAAACGAGATGGAAAGAAAAAGCATTGACATCCTGGGCATCAGTGAATTAAAATGGACAGGGATGGGTGAATTCAGCTCTGGAAACCATCATATCTACTACTGTGGGCAAGAAAACCTCAGAAAAAATGGAGTAGCCATAATTGTCAACAAAAGAGTGAGGAAAGCAGTAATGGGATACAACATCAAAAATGATAGAATGATGTCAGTCAGAATCCAAGGCAAACCTTTCAATATCACTGTAATCCAAGTCTATGTACCAACCACTAGTGCAGATGAAGCCACAGTTGACCAGTTCTATCAGGACCTACAACACCTCATAGAACAGACACCAAGAAATGATGTCCACATTATTTTAGGAGATTGGAATGCCAAAGTAGGAAATCAAAAAGTAAATGGAATAACAGGCAAGTTTGGTCTTGGAACACAGAATGAAGCAGGGCAAAAATTGATAAGAATTCTGCCAAGAGAATGCACTAGTCATAGCAAACACCCTCTTCCAGCAACACAAGAGGCAACTTTACACATGGACATCACCAGATGGCCAGCATTGAAATCAGATTGATTACATACTCTGCAGTCAAAGATGGAGAACCTCCATTCAGCCAGCAAAAACAAGACCTGGAGCAGATTGTGGTTCAGATCACAACCTACTGATCGCAAAATTCAGGCTTAGACTAAAGAAAATGGGGAAAACAATTAGACCAGACAGATATGACCTACACAATATCCCTAAAGAATACACGGTGGAGGTCATGAACAGATTTAATGTCCTGTACCTGATAGACAGAGTACCAGAAGAATTATGGACAGAGACGCGGGACATCTTGCAGGAGGCAGCAAGAGAAATCATACCAAAAGAAAAGAAGCGTAAGAAAGCAAAGTGGTTGTCTGATGAGGCTCTTAAAATAGCAGAGGAAAGAAGGAATGCAAAAGTCCAAGGAGAAAGGAAAAAATACAACCACCTGAATACAGAATTTCAAAGAAAAGCAAGGAGATATAAGGAAAACTACCTAAAAGAACAGTGCAAAGAAATGGAGGAAAACAATGAAAGAGGCAGGACTAGAGATCTTTTCAAAAAAAATCGGGGAAATCAAGGGAACCATGATAAGTGACAAAGATGGAAAGGAGTGTTGTGTGATGCAGAAGAGATCAAAAAGAGATGGCAAGAGTACACAGAGGAACTCTACAAAAAGGACCTCAACACTCCTGATAATAACAATAATGAGAAATTTAAACTTGAACCAGACATTCTAGAGAGTGAAGTCAGAAAGGCCCTAAAAAGCACTGCAAACAATAAAGCTAGTAGAAATGATGGTATCCCAGTTGAATTTTTCAAAGCCCTAAAAGATGATGGAATCAAAATACTGCATTCAATATGTCAGCAAATTTGGAAAACAAAACAGTGGCCACAGAATTGGAAAAGATCAGTGTACATTCCAATCCCCAAAAAAGGCAATGCCAAAGAATGCTCAAATTACCGAACAATTACGCTCATCCCACATGCCAGCAAGGTAATGCTCAAGATAATACAGGATAGACTTCAACAACATGTGGAGAGAGAACTACCAGAGGTGCAGGCTGGTTTCAGAAGAGGCAGGGGGACTAGAGACCACATTGCCAACATACGTTGGATCATGGAGAAAACAAAAGAATACCAGAAACAAGGAACTTTGCCGGCTCTAGCCCCAGCTGCGGATGAACCACCACACCCTCGGGCCTCTGCCCCCACACCATCGGGGCCTCAAAAGCCGGGAGGGATGGTGCGGCGGCGAGGAAATTTGCCGGCTCTAGCCCCAGCTGCGGATGAACCACCACATCCCCGGGCCTCCGCCCCCATGCCATCGGGGCCTCAAAAGCCGGGAGGGATGGTGCGGCGGCGAGGAACTTTGCCGGCTCTAGCCCCGGCTGCGGATGAACCACCACACCCCCGGGCCTCCACCCCCACGCCATCGGGGCCTCAAAAGCCAGGAGGGATGGTGCGGCGGCGAGGAACTTTGCCGGCTCTAGCCCCAGCTGCGGATGAACCACCACACCCCCGGGCCTCTGCCCCCACACAATCGGGGATGCAAAAACCAGGGTGCTTTACTGTTATAGTGTTTATGAGGATTGATGACGTTGTTTTGCCTATTCGTTTGATGTAATTCTTTTTTATGATATCTGATATGTTTAATTGCCATAATTGTTATAATTATTATTATATAACTATGCTTGGTGCTATTTTGCATCACCTGTGTTCGTTTTTTGTATTGATTATGTTGCACCTATATGCTGTATTGCTTGTTTTGTGAACCGCTTTGAGTTGTTTTATTGACTACACCAAGGCTTTTGACTGTGTGGACCACAACAAAATGTGGCAAGTAATTAAAGAGATGGGAATACCAGAACACCTCATATGCCTCATGAGAAATCTGTACACGAACCAAGAAGCAACAGTTAGGACAGAACATGGAATGACAGAGTGGTTTGGAATAGGAAAAGGAGTAAGACAAGGCTGCATTTTATCACCCTGCTAATTCAATCTATACACAGAGCACATAATGCATAATGCAGGGATGGAGGAATCACAATATGGGATCAAAATTGCTGGGAGAAACATCAACAATTTGAGATATGCAGACGATACCACCCTAATGGCAGAAAGTGAGGAAGACCTAAAGAACCTCTTGATTGGATTAAAGGAGGAGAGCGCAAAAACTGGCTTGAGACTCAATATCAAGAAAACCAAGATAATGGCAACAGGTCCGATCAGTCCCTGGAAAATAGATGGGGAAGAAGTAGAAGCAGTGACAGATTTTACTTTCCTGGGATCTAAGATTACTGCAGATGGTGACTGTAGCCATGAAATAAAAAGACGACTGATTGTGGGGAGACAAGCAATGAGAAACCTGGGGAATATAGTGAAAAGCAGAGACATCACCTTGAAAACAAAAATTCGCATAGTCAAAGCAATGGTATTCCCAGTGGTAATGTATGGGTGTGAGAGCTGGACCATTAGGAAGGCTGAGCGCAGAAGAATAGATGCCTTTGAGATGTGGTGTTGGAGGAGAGTCCTGAGAGTCCCTTGGACAGCAAAGAGAACAAATAGGTCAATATTGGAAGAAATCAATTCTGACTGTTCATTGGAGGGACAAATAGTGAAGATGAAGCTAAAGTACTTTGGACATCAAATGAGAAGGGAGGACTCACTTGAGAAGGCCTTGATGCTGGGAATGGTGGAAGGAAAGAGAAGGAGGGGGCGTCCAAAGATGAGATGGATAGATGGTATTGTGGACACAATGGGCACAGAGCTTGGTGGGCTGAGGAGAATGGTGGAGGATAGAGGTGCCTGGAGGAAAATGGTCCATGGGGTCGCAAAGGGTCGGAATCGACTGTGCGGCTGAACAACAACAACAAACAAGCAACTTCATCCAAAAGTATATATTTGGGGTTCTACAGGCTCCTTGGTGTTTGTAAATGGAAAGGAAAGTTGGAACTTCACGCCATTTCATGTTGACACCATTATAGTAACCTAAATCTGAAGATAACATTTTTCCTTTAGTTTCATGTCAGTGTTAAAAAAATGGCAGTCCAAATATAGATCATGATTGGTGACAGAAAGAAACTAAAAAGTTATGGACAGAATTGGGTTATATTACTACCATCTATTTCCATATTGCATGACTAAGTTTGTTTCTTTCATATGCTAAGGAACAGAAGTTGGTGCCTGGAGGGAACACACCAAGTGAGAGAGAGAAATTTAAATTGTGTGGTAATTATCCTAAAGCAAAGACTCCAAAATCATGGTGTGATCAGGCAGCTGCAAAGGGATGCATCAGAAAGGTTCACTTTAATGGGAGTAATCTTGTTGTGTTGTGTGAGTGCTGGATAGTTCTCATATGAATCACATCTTTTTAAAAAAATAATCTAATTCAATGAGGGAGGGAATTCATCTATCATCATATCTACTGTCCATATTCCCAACCCAGGCTAGGGCAAGCAAGGATCTATGATGTGTGTACTATATTAAAATACAGCATCAACATGTTGTTAGGTTATATAGCTGCACAATGAAAGTATGGCAATTATTAAAGTTGTGAATTGTTTGCAAGTTCTCCCTGAAGTTTCCCCTCACAGTCAGCATGTTTCCCAGCCTAAAATAATTACTCATACCAAAGGTCTGAGGTAAACGAGATTTTTTAAAACTCATGTTATGCTCAGAAATCTTAAACAGATTAGTGTCAGGTTCACAGAAAAGAAAGAGGATTTAGATTAGTTGCAAGGAAAAAATTAAGACAGCTTTTCTTCATTAGAGCCATGAGCCTGGAGGAAAAATGCAGAGAGTTTAAAATAACTGCATCTCCCTCAAAAATAAACAGCCAAATGATGCTCCCAACAAAATAAGAGAAAAAGGATCAAGGTTAGTCAATCAAAATTCAGGCAAGAAGACTTCAGCTTTTTATCTCATTTAAACAGGTCTCTTTGTACCCACCACTCAGATGCTAAAAAAAAGAGAGAACTAGATTCAAATTCAAAGAAAAGAAGCATAAGAAAGCAAAGTGGTTGTCTGGTGAGGCTCTTAAAATAGCAGAGGAAAGAAGGAATGCAAAAGTCAAGGGAGAAAGGAAAAAATACAATCACTTGAACACATAATTTCAAAGAAAAGCAAGGAGATATAAGGAAAACTACCTAAAAGAACAGTGCAAAGAAATGGAGGAAAACAATGAAAGAGGCAGGACTAGAGATCTTTTAAAAAAAAAATCGGGGAAATCAAGGGAACCATGATAAGTGACAAAGATGGAAAGGAGTGTTGTGTGATGCAGAAGAGATCAAAAAGAGATGGCAAGAGTACACAGAGGAACTCTACAAAAAGGACCTCAACACTCCTGATAATAACAATAATGAGAAATTTAAACTTGAACCAGACATTCTAGAGAGTGAAGTCAGAAAGGCCCTAAAAAGCACTGCAAACAATAAAGCTAGTAGAAATGATGGTATCCCAGTTGAATTTTTCAAAGCCCTAAAAGATGATGGAATCAAAATACTGCATTCAATATGTCAGCAAATTTGGAAAACAAAACAGTGGCCACAAGATTGGAAAAGATCAGTGTACGTTTCAATCCCCAAAAAAGGCAATGCCAAAGAATGCTCAAATTACCAAACAATTGCGCTCATCCCACATGCCAGCAAGGTGATGCTCAAGATAATACAGGATAGACTTCAACAACATGTGGAGAGAGAACTACCAGAGGTGCAGGCTGGTTTCAGAAGAGGCAGGGGGACTAGAGACCACATTGCCAACATACGTTGGATCATGGAGAAAACAAAAGAATACCAGAAACAAATATACTTTTGTTTTATTGACTACACCAAGGCTTTTGATTGTGTGGACCACAACAAAATGTGGCAAGTAATTAAAGAGATGAGAATACCAGAACACCTCATATGCCTCATGAGAATTCTGTACATGAACCAAGAGGCAACAGTTAGGACAGCGCACGGAATGACAGAATGGTTTGGAATAGGAAAAGGAGTAAGACAAGGATGCATTTTATCACCCTGCTTATTCAATCTATACACAGAGCACATAATGTGCAGTGCAGGGATGGAGAAATCACAGTATGGGATCAAAATTCCTGGGAGAAACATCAACAATTTGAGATATGCAGACAATACCACCCTAATGGTAGAAAGTGAGGAAAACCTAAAGAACCTCTTGATTGGATTGAAGGAGGAAAGTGCAAAAGCTGGCTTGAGAGTTAATATCAAGAAAACCAAGATAATGGCAACAGGTCATTAAGGAGGAGGATGGTGGAGGACAGAGGTGCCTGGAGGAAAATGGTCCATGGGGTCACAAAGGGTCGGAATTGACTGTGCGACTGAACAACAAAAGATTCAAATTATGGCAGCTTAGGTGCCTGCCTTTCCTAGTTCTACAGTAAACCCACATAGCCTCTGAAATAAGAACAAGAGCTCTTCCTTGTACCATTACAGACTTTGTTTTCCAAGCATTCTTTAGCAATAGACACACCAATCATCGCAACTTCATTTTCCACTAAGGTTGCTGGGTTATGATTTTGCTTAAAATAACATTGTGATTCAAATATTTTCCGTGGGAGACTGAAGTTTGTATATATTTTTTCCAGTTGTCAAACATTCTTTTGCTACTGATATGGGTCACTAGGAACAGAAATGGCATAGTAAGACTTTGCGGCAGCTTCTAACCAATCCTATGCTGTCAATTGAAGCCTTTTTATGGTGTGATACTGGGAAAAAATGTAACTAGAGGTAGTCAACTGGAATAGAGTAACATTCCTAACTTTGGAGTTCTTCACAGTCTTTCACTATAATTTCTAGATGACTTGGCAAATATAATATTATAAATCTTTGGCTGTGCTACCAAAGGGTTATTGCTGGCATCTGATAGCAATAAAGGATTATGTTTGATTGCTCTGGAAAAGGGTCACTTCATTGAGAGACATCTCCTTTGAAGCAACATTTCTGTGTGTATGGGAATCACTCCAGGACAGATCCAGAAGACAGTAATCCTGTTGCTAGACCAAAAATGTCTGACTTGTACATGTAGCAGTCCTGGGATGTTTCATGATCTCCTTGTATATCGTTTGATAGCTGAACAACAGCTTGGATAGTACGGTGCTACAAATGATTAAAAATGTGAGCAATTTCTCCATCTGATCACACCCAAAGTTTTCTGGGTTTGTAGGCCAAAAGCATCCACAGGCCCAAGGCTAAATTACTGAGTATAAATCTAACATTGGACATCTGGACTCCTTTACCTTTAGAAAGAGAAATTATGGCATTGCAAGTCCTCTGTAGAGAACACACAAATTAATGCTTTAATTAATACTTCAATAGAATTAGCTTAATGTAAGTTAAATGTTCTTAATTCTAAACATTAACAAGAGTGACTTGTTGATTCTCCAATTTCTAAAGTTTAATTTGAATTAATTATCAAATCTTACTCTTCAAGCTCCACCAGTTTTTGTCCTCATGTTTCCTCTCATGGTGCTTCTCAAAGAAAATAAAGTCACCCTGCAGGAAAACAGTAGGGCCGGCCCTGGCTATTTGTAGCTTTATGTGAATTAACATACAAGGCCTGTCTACTATAGCTGCATGTTTACTATCAGCTGTAGAGTTGCCATTGTTTCAGCAAATGGAGGTGGGAATGGAGCATGCCTTTGCTTGTTTTGATTTCCTAAGAGCTTTTCCTTTTGCCTGATGCCTAGATGAACAAAGAAAAACAGCCCAGCAGGGCTCAGAAATCTGGCTGGAACGCTTCAAGAACGTTTGGCGGGAGCCATTGTTGAAATTCTTGTTTATCCGAATGGAATTTGGATCAGAGCCTAAATGCCTGCATTTTTGGAAATTTTTATTGCTGCTACTTACAACATTTTATAGACTTACAGATGTTAATGCCACAAGGGAGAAATTAAAACAAAATTGTGTTATTACATTTAGAATCACGTCTAAGCCATTAATCAAATTGAGAAATGTCAGCTCTGAAGAAGACAGAATTTATTTGATTTCTTTTCTGCCACTTACATTCCATGACTGTGTTTGAGAAATATGCAAATTCACTGCGGGTCTCCCCATCAAAGCAGTACATCTTATAACTAGTTACCCCAGTTTATCTGCACAAGTGTAGCAAACTGGAAAATATAAACTGAAATGGAGCTACTAAGCTTACACCTATCATAAATAGGATTGTCTGGAGTTAGGGAATTGTTATGCTTCTGAAGTTTGAAATCTTATTGATCTGTTTTGCTTCTACATGTGGAGAGATGAATAGCCAAAAGGCAACAAGCACTGAAGAAAGCATTTTATTGTGTTTAATTTTGTATGTTAGGTGACTTTAAAGCCTGGTTGCTCGTCACTACTCATTCACAGCTGAAGCTAGAGAACATTGGCTCAGTGTGATGCTATTTGTACGTGTGTTGTATTTCCACAATGTCAATGCATCAAAAAGTGAGAAGTGAGGGAAGGGGCCTGGGGAGAAAGTTGGAAGGTATATTCACGTTGGCTTTATATGCCATTTCGAGTGATGCAGGAATTTCACTTGAAGCACCATTGTCACGGCTCATGAGTGTTGTTGTTGCTGCTGTTGTTGCTGCTATTGTTGTTGTTGGTCTCTCAGTCACTCAGTCAAGTCTCTCTCTCTCTCTCTCTCTCTCTCTCTCTTTCACACACACACACACACACACACACACACACACACACACACACACACACACACACACACACACACACACACACAGACCCACTGCCTGGTCTCAGGTCTGGGTCCTCAAAATCAGTGAGAATGGGGAAAGTGCTGAGCTGGACCTATTAATATGTGCCAGTAGGCTGATACATGCTACTGGCTAGCTGCAGCAGATTAGTCCCAGAGGAAAAACCATGTAGTTATGAGCTGCATAATCTCTGAGATAATTTGCAGTAATGACAATCAGTTGCTCTGGGGTGTGACCATGAGAGCAAGTGGAGATTCAACCACTGGTCTGACTGGATTCTGCACAGAACCAGAACAGATGAATGGAACCCTGCTGCCATCTGCACATGTTCCCAAATGGGTCAGCCCCAAAGGCCAGTTGTTCTTGGGTAATCTTTGGGCTAAATTTATCCTGCCTGGAGGAAAATGAGTGAAATTGAAGGGATGTAAGTTACTTGTGACTAACAAGCCCCCTTAACTTCAATGGATATATTTTAGGGGGAGCTATTGCCAGATTTAGCTCTTTGTGTTTCAAAACAGTGAAAACCACTTTACACTGATTTGAGTGAGAGGTTGACTCAATGGTGGGCATCAGCAGGTTCGCACCAGTTCACCAGAAACGGTAGCAGAAATTCTGGCTGGCCCCTCTGCCCATCCAAGTTTTGAAATAAAGTAGTCCTAATTTGGGTACAACACAGGGCTTCCCCCCTGGCCATGCCCACCATACCATGCCCACAGTGTGGTAGTAAAATTTTTTGGAGCCCACCACTGGGTTGACTACATGAGCTATTTAAGCCACTGGTTGGAACACTGCAGGGACAGGCTGGTACACTGTTAAAGATGGCAATCAGACAACATCTTTCTTAGAGTGCACCAGCCTACCCCATGACATTCTTATCTACAGTTTCATGGCCCATTTCAAGGGGCTTCCACTCTTCTGGTGTGGGTAAGATTGCTTTGGTTTTGGTGTGGATCAGTTCCTGCACATGTGATCACTGAAACTGATCCAAAACAAGCCTTCCAGTTTGAATTTGTCAATGTCATGAAATGGCTTAATAGGTAAGTCATTATATTGGCAGAAACCATTTCAGTGTGAACGGGCAGACTTGATTAGATATTTTTAATCTAACCGAACTGTTCTAAAGCAGGTCACGTTCGCTTCCCTGTTGCCAGTACAGCCACATCCTTTGCCCCTCAAATCTCCAGCTTGGCCTGTGGGTTGCTCACATGAATTGACCAGCACCTTTCCCAAATGGTCCAGCGGGCCATGAACTCTGGCCAGAGATCAACCGTGCCAAGCAGGAAAGGTATGGGCATATAGTCATAGTAGCAATAGTGACTCCATCTTCCCTGGCTGAGAGCCCAGAGCAGAGTAGGACATATGCCACAATAGAAACCAAAACTGCACATGTTATCTCTCCCTCATGTCCGCAGGATGTGCTGGGCAAGGCAAACAGCCTTTATCCAGCTAGCACAGGAAGTCTCCAAGGTTGTTCAGATTAGACAAGAACAGTGAGTCACTGTTCTGCTGATTCCTTTCCGTATGGGCAACCTTGGCACGTAGTAGCTTCTTAGACAGGCAAATGTAACTAGCCAGTAATATGCTTTGTAGACTGCCTTCTGTGACAGGGGTCGTGCGTAGGTTGTGCGTAGGAGACCCTGGAGTAAAAGGTCAATAAAAGTAGCTTCCCTGAGCTGTTCAGGGCTGCTGGCATTCATCACACACCCATCTCACTTGTCTTCCTTGAATTCGGTACTCCGGACAGAGCTAACCATTACAACATCTGGTGACCCCAAGACGTGATTCTACTCGTGAGTAGCGAAGCAGTCCTGAATGGAAAGCATCCCAATCGGAACTCAGTACGGTCTCAAGGAAGACAAGTAACAGCAGCCCGGCTCCCCCCCCCCCAAGGCAGAGGAACAGACATGTTCCAAAGCCAGGGAGAGTGTGATTTGGAAGCAACTAAGACAGAGCAACAGACCCGCGGCCAGCCAGTGCCACGGCCCCGATCCACCGACCAAACCTGAGGAACATCATCCTGGGCCTCAGCCATCCTGAAGTGCTACTTAGACTCATCATCTGGGCGCTTCAATACGTGACTTGTGCAAGATAATACGTGAGTTGTGTAAGACACCCAGAACATTTCCCCACATAAGTAGCATGGGCACACGCTTGGGGAGGCGTACATCAGCCATCAGACAAAAGCTCATACGAGATGAGCTAGGAGTCCTGGCCAGGCAATCAGATTTGGTTAAGCCGAAAGTCATCTGACGGACATAGTGAGGAACATGGGGGAGCAGTTGGTTCTACCCAGAGGCAGGCACAATCAATCTAGAGGTTTGGGATCAAGAAGGAAAACGCCTTAAGCAAAGACCCCAAGTGCCCATTTAATACCATTGGGACTTGGAGCATACATAGACTGGAGTGCAGCAATAGTCCAGTCTGGATAGGGACCAGGTAACAGCCCCAGTGAGTCTCTATCTGACAATTAAACACCAGCATGGGGGCGGGGGAGAATTTGGAACGCGCAGGCACTTCCCATAGGACCAAGAGTTCTTTTCAGTTAATGGTGCAGGAGGAAACACGCAAGGGAGGAATGAGAAAGATCTGTGATAGAGATCAGAGAACGGTCTAGGGAAAGTCAATAAGACAGAAAGGTAGAGAAGAGGCAAAAAGCATCAAGAATCACCTCCTCGTGAGTAAGGGTGAAACATTGCAGACCTGGGATCCGTGCATCTGTATGTGAGAGAATGTGGTACCACAGTGTGACTGAAGAAGCTTTTAATTCTTTGCATGTGTCTGCATGGTTGTGTTATAAATGTATACATTGATAGGTAAAATGTCAAAAACTCACTCCAGCCTCCCTTCATTCAAAGGAGGAAGGAGAAAAAGGGAGGGGTGTAATTCGAGCCTAGAAAGGGTTGAAACTGACCCCCCTTTTTGTCTCGCAGTCAAGCTGTCTTTGAATGTGCAAAAGAAACCTGCTCACAGTGCCATTGTGAGCAGGCAGATAATTGGGAAACTGAACAATGAGGGACATTGGCAACCCAAGCCAGTGTCTTAATGTGTTAAGAAATTTTGACCTAGGTAAAATGTCATTAATCCTCTGCATTTTTGAATAAAACCTCATAGCTTAATCTTTTTTCTCCACGGCTACATATATAATGCCTTAGGCCTAGCTCCTGAGAGTGTGGGCAGAGTGCCAAACCCTCTGTGGGAGTTCGGCCGCCTGCCAACCTAGCAGTTCGAAAGCAAAATTGCAAGTAGATAAATAGGGATCACTTTGGTGGAAGGGTAACAGCATTCTGTGCACTCCAGTGTCTAGTCATGCCTGCCACATGACCACGGAAACATCTGCAGAAGCAGACAATGCTGGCTCATCGGCTTTGAGACGGAGATGAGCACAGCACCCTAGAGTCGGATACGACTGGCTTCCAAGCAAGGGAAAGCCTTCACTTTCGCCTGTAATCTTTTGCAGTGTCAGAGTTGCCCATACAAGCCCCTCTGGCCACCCTTTTTTCGCTGCTAGCCATGGCACATGCCAAAATGAGGCTAAGCAAGCATTGCAGGCTGTGGGCTATCTTCCCACCCATTCACAACATGTCAGGGCTGAACGCACCAGGAATTAGTCCCGGTCTCTTCGTGGCCCCAATCCAAAAGTCATGCGCTCCTCCAATGGAATGCCCGAGCTTGAAACAAGGCAGCTTAGCCTGCCAGTGTAGCAAATACAGGGAAATTTGCCCCAGGGAACCTTTGCACACACCAAGTGCCAAGGTTCGCCATTGGAAAACACATTTCTCACCTCAGCAAGAGCGGCTTGGAAAAGGTTGCAGTCAGCACAGAAAGCTGAGCAGCCAGCAAGCAAATCTTGCTTTGAAATGTTCGCCTAGAGGGCACTACAGCTTTCGAACATTCTTTCTTCCTAAGCAGGAAATGGCACTTTTACATTGTTTTTTTCCCTCTTCTTTCAGCAAAATCAATCCTCCCTTCTCATTTTTGGTGTCCAAAGTACTTTGACTTCGTTTTTACTATTTGACTTTTCAGTAAGCAGTCAGAGTTGATCTCTTCTAAGATTCAGCTATTTGTTCTCCTCACTGTCCAGGGTACTCTCAAAACTCTCCTCCAGCACCACATTTCTAAGGCATCTATTCTTGCCATGTGATGTCTCTGCTTTTCACTATGTTCCCCAGGCTTCTCATAGCTTGTCTCCCAAGAATCAGTCACCTTCTTGTTTCATGACTGCAGTCCCCATCTGCAGTGATCCTTGATCTGTTATGCTTCTACTTTTTCCCCCGTATATTTTCCAGGGACTGATTGGGCCTGTTGCCATTATTTTGGTTTCTTGATATTGGGGCTCAAGCCAGCTTTTGCACTCTCCTCCTTCAGCCCAATCAATCATTAACTCTTTCAAGCCTGCATTCGCAGCAAGTTTTATTCTCCCTAATGCAGGTCAAAAGCTTGGCCAGCCAACCCGAGATGTCAGGGGCATCAAGCCAAGAGATGACATCAGCTGTTCCATTTAGATGATTTTGGCATGCACCCCAAGGGGGGAGGGCTTTTGGGGATCCCTCATGGATACTGCATGCGTGCACACGCATGAACAGTTTACACACACACAAACACTCAATGGTTGAGACTTCAAATGACAATGCTTTCAATAAACAAGCAACTTTGCTTAACTTGGACTGCCATAAATATGCATATTCTTCAATGCCACATCTTAAGGACAATTCATAAATACCTCAAAGTGTTCACCACATATGGAAGAAGCTTCAAGGAAAACAGCTGAATATTTATGTTTTACTACCATTCTCTTGTATCATTTTCGCATATCAGTTGATCTTCATGCCTTTCTTGTCTTTGTACCATTTTCAAGTTGGGTTCAAGGAACTGTGGCTTTCTGTACACACACAGTTGCCTATTGTAATATATTTGCCCCTGTCATGCCACCCCTTGCTAGGAAACATGTCTTGGCCAGAGGTGGGGAGAAAATGCAGCCAGAGGAAACCCTGGCTATTGTAATCCATTAATTGCTGGTCTCAGTGTCAATCACACACCTCTATTGTGTGATAAATCATTTGCATAATTGCCAAGAGAAGCCCCTTTGCAGAGTAGCCTAAAAGACACTCCTGCCACCAGGGGGGGGGGGAGAGTTAATCTCCCCAGTGACAGACACAACCATCACATTGCCCTGCCCACAGAAAGCCAGCCACGGTCTTAGGCACCTGCACAACTAATTGGACATCATTCAAGTCAGAGGCACACGCTGTCTCAAACCTTCAAAAACCCAGCCTTGACACCTCTGTCAAGAATACACCATTGGGCCAACAGCACCGCAGTCGTAAGGTCACATTGGGGGTAGGTGCAAATGGCACCCCAAACCTACTGGGGGTGGTAAGATAAGCTCTGATCCTCGCCATGGGACTGGCTACACTCAAAGCTACTGCTGGCGATGTGGTAATGGGAGTCATACTATGCAATGCATCTCCTCGCTCCTGTCCGTGCGGGCCCCCAGGATGGAGACCCCAGGAAAACACTCACACCCAGGCAGAATATGCCCTAGTCTGCCAAGCTCTCAGCCAGGTTGCTTTAAATAGAGAAAGGCGGGATGTGGGTTGCCCACGTGAATTGACCAGCACCTTTCCCAAATGGTCCAGCGGGCCATGAACACTGGCCGGAGATCAACCGTGCCAAGCAGGAAAGGATCATTGGGTATGGGCATATAGTCATAATAGCAATAGTGACTCCATCTTCCCTGGCTGGGAGCCCAGAGCAGAGTAGGACATATGCCACAATAGAAACCCAAACTGCACATGTTATCTCTCCCTCACGTCCGCAGGATGCGCTGGGCAAGGCAAACAGCCTCTATCCAGCTAGCACAGGAAGTCTCCAAGGTTGTTCAGATTAGGCAAGAACAGTGAGTCACTGTTCTGCTGATTCCTTTCCATATGGGCAACCTTGGCACGTAGTAGCTTCTTTGACTGGCAAATGTAACTAGCCAGTAATATGGTTTGTTTACTGCCTTCTGTGACAGGGGTCATGCGTAGGTTGTGCATAGGAGACCCTGGAGTAAAAGGTCAATAAAAGTAGCTTCCCTGAGCTGTTCAGGGCTGCTGGCATTCATCACACACCCATCTCGCTTGTCTTCCTTGAATTCGGCACTCCGAACAGAGCTAACCATTACAACATTGGCCAGTACTGTTCACACTGATTGGCAGAGTTTCAGACAATATGGTTTTCTGGGCCTAACGAGCTACCTAGACTGAATTCAGGAACTCTACAATGTGAATCATGTGCTGTATCCTTCAGTCATGCCCCTTTGGTTTCTGATGTAAACCTACAATTATTTATATGGGGCTATTAGTGGGGAAGACCTCACTGTATAGTAGGCTAGCAAAATGAAAGTAAGAATGGGGCCCTCGTGTGAAAGAAAGATGATGTAGTTGGTTGTAGATGTTTTAGTCCATCACATCTGAAGCTACCCAGTTGGAAACAGTTGTATTATACCAATCTTTAAACCTGATATAATGGCAGAAGGAGAGAGGCTATAATATTATGCCCAGGGCTCCCAAAAGCTACAGTAAAGTGCTTGAGAAATTAGTGAACCCCTGCTGTTCAAACTTCAACAATGCATGTATTTATGTGCAGTGATTGGGGGTGGCATTGACAGGTTAAACTGACAGTAGTTTAGTTGTGTGTTCTACCTTTGAACTTCCAGCTGTTGCTTCAGGGCTTACAGTAGGTTCTGGAGGGTTACAATAAGATATTCATAAAAGCTATCTATTCATAAAAGCTATCTATTAGAAACCTGTGTGAGAAGAGAAAGTGTGGTAGTTTAGCTTCTGTGCTTAGTCACAGGCTGCAAACACTTCCAATTTGTACCTTAAGAGAAGCTGAAATACCTGAAATGATACAAACGGTGTAGTGTGAAAGGATTGGCTAAAGATGTCTTGTCTTTATTTGATGTTGAGATTGACTGGTTTCTGTGTGTTACAGATGTGTGTTCATGAGAACATGAATTAACCATGGCAACATACCATATTCTGAAATCCAAATTTACCGTACTTACCGTACAGGCAGGAAGTGGGTGGAGTCAAGGCCGGAGTGGGCAGAGTCAAGACTGGAAGTGGGCGGAGTCAAGGCTGGAAGTGGGTGTATTCACCGTATCTAATTTACCGTACGGTCCTGTACGGTCTGTACGTATGGTCCATATGGTCCTGTATGGTCCATACGGGCCTGTCAGCATGCTCTCTAAAATTACCGTACTTTTTCTGTACGGTTACCATACACCATACGTAGGGCTGAATTACCATATGCTGCAGTAATTACCATACAGGTTGGCAATTTTATTTATTTATTTATTTATTTATTTATTTATTTATTTATTTATTTTGCGCATTTATATCCCGCCCTCCTGGTAGGTACACCACTCAGAGACAGGGTCCCAAAACCAATAAGGTTGATTCCTTTTTGGCCTCCCTCAGTGTGACCACTTTTAGCAACAGTGGATTGAGAGGAGTATGTAAAATTTCTGAGGAATATTGGGTCCTAAACCATTACTCTACTAGAATATGAGGGTCTATCTCTTTTTACTACAACCCAGGTAACAAAAAATAACCCAAGATAGGAAAGGGCCAAGACAAACAAACAAAGAGGAAAATATATGATGAGGGAGGCAGCCCGTTCACCCGGCAACCGGCTGGAGGGATGAGCCACAGCTGGGGCTCCGGAGGGGCATAAAAGCAGCCCTCTCCTTCCGCTGCCATTGCCTTCAACAACGAAGGAGGCAGCCCGTTCACCCAGCAACCGGCCGGTGGGATGAGCCACAGCTGGGGCTTGGAGGGCCATGAGCAGCCCTCTCCTTCAGCCACCATTGCTGTCGACAACGAGGGAGGCAGTCTGTTCGCCTGGCAATCGGCTGGTGGGATGAACCACAGCTGGGGCTCCAGAGGGCCATTAGAGCAGCCCTCTCCTTCTGCCACCATTGCCATTGACAACGAGGGAGGCAGCCCGTTCGCCCGGCAACCGGCCGGTGGGATGAGCCACAGCTGGGCTCTGGAGGGCCATAAGAGCAGCCCTCTTCTTCCACCGCCATTGCCGTCGATGACGAGTGAGGCAGCCCGTTCACCCGGCAACCAGACGGTGGGATGAGCCACAACTGGGGCTCTGGAGGGCCATAAGAGCAGCTCTCTTCTTCCACCGCCATTGGCATCAACGACGAGTGAGGCAGCCTGTTCGCCCGGCAACCGGCCGGTGGGATGAGCCACAGCTGGAGCTCCAGCCATAAGAGTAGCCCTTTCCTTCCGCCGCCATTGCCATCGACGATGAGGGAGGCAGCCTGTTCACCCGGCAACCGGCCGGTGGGATGAGTCACAGCTGGGGCTCCAGAGGGCCGTAAGAGCAGCCCTCTCCTTCTGCCGCTGCTGCTGTCAGTCTGTGTGCCACTCTCCAATGTGTGCCACTCTGCAGCCCACATTGGATTCTTTGCCTCTCGACTATCCCCTGGTGCTTGAGGGAGATGGGAGGCAGCTGTGCGGCACAGACAGCCGGCCGTGGGAGTGTTCCCGGAGCCATTATTAGACTTTCCTTCCCCTTGGCCTTGAGGGAGACAAGGACTCCTATTGGACTTTCCCGCAGCTATGTCAACTTCGCCGACCTTACTTACTTCGCCCTCCTGGCTCTGCCCGCTGGGAGGGCTTGGGAAGAAGCCGCAGCCTTTTCAGTATGTTTTTGTACTTATTGCATTTTTGTATTACTGTTGGAATATGATGTATTGCTTTGTAATTGTGTATTTTGTATATGAAATTGTATTCTTGCCTTGTAATTTTTACTGTATTTCTGTATATTTTTTAATATTGTGAACCACTTTGGGTCATCCACAAAATGAGGAAAGCGGTATATAAAAATAAATTCAAATTCAAAATTCAAATATACAAGGAAGATGGTGGATTTAAAAATAAAACTAATACTGTCATCCGAAAGAGATATGCTGGAACAGGCAGACGACCTGAAAGCAGCACAATAATCCAAAGAAATGGGGTAAAATACACCCAAAAATCAAGGGGATAAAAGCAAATGCATTCACATCCAGTGTGAGCCTTAAGCGGACATAACTTCATGACTGAATGACCAGAAGCCAGCACTGAACAGGGGCATGTGTAGTCAACTTCATCCCTGCCACAAGTTATAAGAGTGTCACAAACTCCTGCGCCTGTTGTTTCCCCTTTCTCTATTGAAATAAATCCCATTAAGCTTGAGGCAGACAATGTGGGAACTGATGGATAGGCAGGGAGGAGGGCCACCCATTGAGCCTTCAAGGGGTAGTGAGTTACTAGGCTCACATTTTGCTATTGGATTCCTTATAACCTCAACATGTGCAGGCTTCACACACTCACCCAGAACACTAAACTATACAAATCTAACATGAGCACCAATATTGTAGGGAATTGTATTGTTTTGTGTTGTTTTTGTATAATGAGTATATAGATATCTCTATATATTTATATTCTAGTACATAACTCAGAGCCAAGCAGGAGAGTGAAAGCCCTCCAAATTTGAGTCCTGGAGAGAAGGTGGCTGTCAATGTAGTTAATACTGATCTAGAACAGTTTAAATTAACTCAAGACAATTTCCCATGTGCCAAATATATTGCCAAAGGCTTAGTGGAAAAGGTGAATTTGGAGAAATAATCTGAAGGTATGAAAGGATAAGAAATCTGTATTTTGTTTATTTTTACAGGCTTACTGAAGAGAAGATCTTACTTTCCTGAATGCAACAACAAATCTAGGAGGCAGTGTAGTGCATTGGTTAGAGAGTGCTGGCATGGGACTGGGGTGATCCCAGTTGCTAGACTCTCTTGAGTTGTATCACTCAGTACTTGCCCTTTAACCTCTCTCTCAATGGTCTACCTCAGATATTAAAGTGGGGAAGAATGGAGGGCAGTTGTGCATGCTGCTTAGAGTTCATCGGAAGAAAAGTGAGATGCAAATGTAACAATAGTCAGTACTGTATCTGAAATAACTCCTATACCTGTCAGAACATTGCAATGTGATAATGTAGATCTTAATGCTCTCACAAGCTGGTTTTAGTTGCAGCCACACAATCCATTTTGCCCATTTTTTTTTAAACAGCAATTTCCTGATTATTATTATTATTTTTGTTCAGGCATGCCAGCCAAAGCAGATAAGCAGCAGTGAGGAAGCCAGACCAGAAATTAAATTAATGATTTTAGGACCTGCCAGTCTCTAATCAACATCATTGAATTACCCAGATACTGTATCATGTTGATCATCAGATGCAGCTAACAGAGAATAACAATGTAGGCTTCATAAATTGAGTTAGAGCTGCGAAGTTAAGTTAATAGACACCAAAGCAGCATTTTATTCCGTCTCATTTGAGTTTATAATGGGTTCCTTTGCCTGTTAAGGGAATGAAGAAAGACTAATCTTATTTCACACATGACCTTCAGGTCACAACCATTTTATTATTATTATATTTTTTTAAAGGGAAGATAATTATTAGAAGAGCTATAAAGGATCTTTTTAAGGAGTAAGAAAGCAACTCTTTATTGTTCCAAATTACTATCCAATTTAATCTAGGGGAACACAGATACCTGTATAAGTATATTGATTTCTGAAACCTTAATGGGGAAAAATTGCTGTCCACAAAGGGGCAGCTTTTCTTATTATAGAGTCACACTTCTAAAACCTGCTGTGCATAAATATGAAGTGAATTGAATAGAAGCTCTAAAGTATAATTCATTTTGCTTGATTGATTTAAAGTCTTTCTCTTCTGGTTTAGAGATGATTTATAGTGCCAATATATCATCTTTTGTGAATGATGTTGGCCTTCTAACTATTGTATTAACCTAGCATTACAAGCTGTTACCTTATATCTCAATAGCAGTGTAATTTTTTTTAAAAAAAACCAATATATGGACAAATAGGAAAGTTCAACCTCTGTGTTCAGGGTCATTTTATTCACAAGCCCATTAGTCCCTGCTACAAAACTATTTGAACTTTTCTTCATCTTTTAGTAGTACTGTAGAATTATATAACTATTCACATAGCAACAATCTTGCATGCACCAACACAAGGCATAAGAGGATAGAATTTTTTGCAACCTAAAGTGATGATCATCTGTTATTAACTCATTGGTGAAGTTTTCCCCAGCCTCTGGCTTGCTCCTCACCTCTTCCTGTTTGTTTGTTTGTTTGCTTTCATTGCCTTTTCTCTGTTCTGACCATTAATTATGTCACCATACAGCAAGCATGGAAAAATGTATTTCCACTTTTCAGAGACACCAACCTTTCCCCCTTTTTTATTCTTCTGACCGTAACTGCCTATATACCTCTACCACCACGATCCAAGCCATTCTACTGTTAAATGGCTCTTACTACTAGAAGGTTCTTCCCAATGTCCAGCTAGAATTGCATTTCCTGTACGTTGAGTTGACTGATTTAGGTCCTATCATTCATATTTATTTATTTTTTGCTGTTTTTCTATGTGACATGTTTGCAGACATTGTAGCTACAAAAAATAACAGCTCCAAAGTCTCTCCCATTTTTGCTATGTAGACTTCATCTTTTCTCTGAGAATATGGACTTGATCCACAAAAGCTCACATGAAAATATAGCAGTTAGTTTTCAAGTGCCACAACATCTTTGTTTCCTTTATTATTATTTGTTTTTACTGACATGCCTGAACAGACTAGCATGGCTACCAAATGAGTTTTCTGTAGTATAGCAAGCAAGTTTTAGGAGGAGAACCAGTGGTTGTTATTACTGGGGCAAACTTTCCTTAGTTCTCTTGGCAGGGGTCATCAAACTTGGCTCTCTAGGTGTTCTTGGACTTCAGTTACCAGAAGCCCAAGTCAGTACACCTGCTTATAAGGGCTTCTGGGAATTGAAGTCCAAGAACATCTAGAGAGCCACATTTGCTGACCCATGGCATAGAGAATGCAAGCGCGGCGCCAAAATGGCCACCACGCTCTTTGCGGGAGCCCCCCCACAGGACGAAGGCATCCGGGTAGTTAGGGGCGTGGCCAGCTCCCTTATAAAAGGGGTGGCCACGAGGCAGCCGAGCTGCCATTTTGCGAAGCGATTGGAGCGGAGAAGTTTTTCCTCTTACTCCGTCGCTTTTTTACCTTGAGCGGGAAGCCTTTTGGCTGCTTACTTTCCTCTTTTCGGCTTCCCTTAGGTCCGACTGAGATGCCTTCGAAGAAGAAGGCAGCCGCGAGCGTGGCTCGGGCGGTGCGGAGGCGCAATCCGGGTCGGAGGACCGCGGCTGCGCCTTCCCACCAGCCGCCTTTGCCGGCTCCCACCGGGACCGGTGGGATGGGGTCTATTACCCCCTGGCCGGAGGCTGGGGACCCGAGCAGGGGTCCAGTATGGGCTGCGGCCCGCGGCCCGCAAGCGGCGGACGCCGCTCCTGGTGCTCATTCCACTGGGCCTTCCTCCATCGGGGCCCTGCTCACTCCGGGGCCTTCCAGCCTTGGGGGGTGGTGCGGTCCCCTCCCTTGGCAGGTGCCCACGCCGGCCCTGCCGGGCCTGGGTGTGGGGTCATGGCCATATTCGGGCCCCGGGGTGCAAGGGCCTGTACCCACGCCCATAACGGGCGGGCCGGCTGGCCCGTGGCCCCAGGCCAGTGTGGAGGCCTTGCTGGCCCGCGTGGCGGCACTCGAGGCTTCCCTTGCTCGGGCCAGCCACGCTGGGGCTCCTTTTGGGGTGCACTTGGACGCGTCGTCTGCTGGGCAGCGGCAGGCGACGGGACGGGTCGAGCAGCTTGAGGCGCGTGGCGCGACTTCGGCCACTGCCTCGCAGCTCCCCAACCAACAGGCCAGCGCGGGTCAAGCCCCGGCGGCGAGCTCTATGGCGGTCGTGAGCTCCAACGCCCCCAGTGGGCCGGAACCCCCGGTGGGGGCGGCCCGCGGGGGTGCAGCATGTGAGTATGCGGTACAAACTAGTGCACCTACACATGTGGCTACGTTGGGGGGGCTTTCCAATGGCCTTGGCCTCGCATGGGTGGTGCGGCGGTACAGCTGCTGACGCACCAACAGGCGACGTCAATCACCACCCAGGGCCCCGGGGTGGGGAGCATTTCCTACCCTGTGGGGAATGTTTTAGGGGTGGCTGGGCTAGTTCAAGCCCCTTTCCAGATGCCCGCAGTTTCTGCTGTGCCTGTCTCGGCCTTGCCGACAGCGGGCTACTCCTTGCCACTGGGTGACCATTTGGCACAGGCCACCAGAGAGAAAATATGGCGAGGGGAGTATGTTGATATCTTCTCACTCCTAAACAGGGAGCCCACCAAGGAAGAGAGGGAGGGGCAGGATGAGAAGGATAAGGAACAGGCACGTCGTCGCAAGCCACCACGGACGTGGGCCAACTGGCTGCCGGCTTACCTCATCTACATGGCGGTGTACCTGAGGGCCCGGCCGGATCTGGCAATTCCTATGGTCCAGTATTTGGACAATATCTATCGGGCGATGGTTGATTTTCCCGGCCCGTCGTGGTTGGCTTATGACGAGGAATTCCGTATGCGAATTCCCCTGCACCCTGAGATGAGGTGGGATGAGCCATGCCACAGGCTTTGGCTTCTGTACATGATGCCCACGCGCCCCGCACCAGGGGAAAGATACCATTGTGGACATGCGGTCCAGCGAGTGGCTCCAGCACAGGTTCCCCGCCAAGTGGCGGGGCAGGGGGTTCCAGCCCGCCTGCTGTGCTGGACTTTCTCGTCTAATGGTTCATGCAATAAGAAGAATTGCAAGTACAGACATGAGTGTCCCACCTGTGCGGGCCCCCATGCAGCCTCTGCCTGTCCCAGGCCTGGAGGGACGCGGGGTAGAGGGAGGGGCGGACAGTGGGCTGGCAAGACTGCCGCAGATGGAGCTGGTTCACCTAAAGGCTCCCTCCCCAATTAATGTGGACATGCTGGAGCGTTGGCTCGCATTGTACCCGAAGGGGGAGGATGCAGATTATCTCCTTCAGGGCTTTAGACAGGGGTTCTGTATTCCTTTCATGGGTGATAGGTCCCCTCAGGATGCCCCCAACCTTTTGTCCCTTAGGGGGAGGGAGGAGGTGGCTGCCACCAGCATTAATAAGGAGGTCAATGCGGGCAGGGTCGCTGGCCCTTTCCCTGCACCCCCGTTCACTAACCTCAAGGTATCGCCCCTGGGCTTGGTTCCCAAGAAGTCACCAGGCGAGTTTCGCCTTATCCATCACTTGTCCTACCCAGCCGGCCGATCGGTCAACGATGCTATCCCTGACGACCTTTGCTCAGTCAGGTATACATCTTTTGACCACGCGCTGCGCATGGTGCGCTCATGTGGCCCGGGTGCGCTGCTGGCAAAGTGTGACATTAAGTCGGCTTTTCACCTCTTGCCAGTGCACCCGGGCGACTTTGAATTGCTGGGTTTCAAATTTAGGGGCGAATATTATTTTGATAAGGCCATGCCTTTTGGCTGTTCCATATCATGCTCGGCTTTCGAGCGTTTCAGTACCTTCCTAGAGTGGGCTTTCGTCCGCAGGTCAGGGTCCCGGTCTGTAGCCCATTACCTGGATGACTTTTTATTCGGGGGTGAACGGGGCTGGGACACGTGTACACGTCTCCTCAACACATTTCAGATGCTAATGGAGGAACTCGGTGTCCCTTTAGCGCCCGAAAAGACCGAGGGCCCATCTACACAGCTAGTCTACTGGGGGTGGAGATTGACACGATAGCGCAGGCGTCTAGGTTACCACGGGATAAGGTGTCAAGGATAGTGGCCCTTATCTCGCACTTATTGGCCAAGCGCAAGGCATCACTGAGGGAACTGCAGGTGCTGCATGGTCACCTTAATTTCGCCTGCAGAGTGGTCGCACCGGGCAGGGCTTTTGCCCGGCGCTTGTGCAACGCTATGGCAGGATTATCCAGGCCTCACCATAGGGTTAGGCTTACCCGGGGTATCAGGGCAGACATGCTTGTCTGGTTACAGTTCCTGAGGGACTTCAATGGGGTCTCATTTTGGAGGCATGACCTCCTGGCTTCCCCTCAATTTCAGATTCAGTCTGATGCCTCGGGATCCCTGGGTTATGGGATGTACTTCAATGGGAAGTGGGCCTATGGTGGGTGGCCACCGGCCTGGGCAGGCACGGGTCGCCTGCGTGATCTCACGTATCTGGAATTTTTCCCTATCCTGGGTGCTTTGATGCTATGGGGCCAGGAGTGGTCCAACTCGGTCGTGCATTTCTGGTGTGACAATGCGGCCGTGGTCCACATTGTAAATGCACAGACTTCTAAATCGCCCAGGGTTATGGATCTAGTGCGCCAATTTGTGTTGCGCAGCCTGCGCCTCAACGTACTGTTCAGGGCCAGGCATGTCCCAGGGGTTAATAATGATATTGCTGACGCTTTGTCCCGCCTACAGATCTCCCGGTTCCATGCCTTGGCCCCGGATGCGGAGGAATTTCCCTCGCCACTCCCGGAGGAGATATGGACCATTGGCAAGGAGAGGTGAACCGGGCGATTGGCCTGGCACTAGCCCCACGCACCCGTAAGGCGTATCACCACGCAATTAATTCTTTCAGGGCATTCTGTACTCAATTTCAATTGCCAGGAACCTGGCCGATCCCGGTAACCCATGTTCTGCGGTTCATGGTTTACCTGCATTCTCAGGGCCTTGCACCTCGCACCATAGCATCTAAGCTTTCAGCGTTGGCTTTTATGGCCAAGGTGGGGGGTCATGTGGACAGCACCTCTGACTTCTGTGTGAGACATGTTTTGGAGGGGTGGGTGCACGAGCGCGGGCGTTGCCCGGGCGACCGCCACCCGATTTCCCCAGGGGTCCTTACCCAGTTGGCCCGGGGCTGGCCTTGCCTCTGTTTTGATGCATATGAGGCAGCCCTGTTCCATGCAGCCACAACGGTGGCATTTTTTGGAGCGCTCCGCATCAGCGAGCTTGTGATGCTGTCTAAGGTGGATGCAAGTCGTAGGGCACTGGAACTCGAGGATGTCTGTGTAGCCAAAGACTGGGCTCAGTTGAGGATACGTTCCTCTAAGACCGATCAGCATAGCGTCGGCAGTGGTGTGCGACTGCTACGGTGTTCTTTGGCAGACATCTGTCCGGTTGGTGCCCTACATGAATTCCTGGCACTGCGTGGCACGCACCATGGCCCGTTTTTCTGTCACCAAGATGGGTCTCCCCTTACTAAATTTCAATTTTGGAAGGTGACGGGCAAAGCGCTGGCCAGTGTGGGCCTCCCAGGCGCCCGCTATGGCACTCATTCATTCCGTATAGGGGCGGCCTCGACCGCTGCGGCTTTTGGGTACTCAGGGGCTGACATACGTAGCATGGGACGGTGGGGATCGCAATGTTTTCAATTTTATGTGCGCCCACTCCCCCCGTGAGTACCAACCCGGTCACCTTACCTACTTTCCCTCATTTTTTCCTTTACAGACCCGGGGTGTCGTATTACACCGGTGACAGTATGGCTGGTGGGCCATAGCTACGTGCACAGGGCAGCGCGTTATGCTGCGGCGACAGAGTGGGGACCCCAACTGGGACTGGGTGCATACGCAAGTCTCACATGGCATGGTAAGCCTGGGATGTTATGGCGGGAGCTGCTGCCTTTCCTTTTTTCAGGCCAGAATGCTGACCCGCCTGTCATTCTGATCATACACCTGGGGGGCAATGATTTGGGCCAGGTCACCGGCTTGTTGCTGAAGCATGCGATTTGCGAGGACCTCGCCTACCTGCATTACGTCTGGCCCGCCACAACCCTTGTTTGGTCGGACATGGTCCCGCGCCATTCCTACAGAGGGGGCGTTGACCTCCTGGCCCTTGACCGCGCTAGACGCATGGTGAATAGGGCAGTGGCGCGTTTCCTTGTCGACAGGGCTTGGGGGAGGGTCAGTCGTCACCCCGCTATTAGCCTCCAAAGTTATGACTTGTATGCAGGGGATGGGGTCCATCTGTCGCGAGGAGGTATGGACCTCCTGTTGGGTGATTGGCGAGCAGGCCTATTGACCGAGCTGACGGTCTGGGGGGGGGGCGTCGAGCCTTCTTTGAAGCCCCTCCGTGTGGCGGGTAGCACTGGTAAGGTAAACATTATGACCCACAGGTATCCGGCAAGTTCGCAATTGACTGGACAACACTAGACAGGCATAAGTTGGTTAAACGTTGTCCGGTCAACGACGAACTAGGCGACGGGGTGATGGCTATAGCTAGACAGCATGCATCACCCCGTGATTTTATGGATACGCGTCAGAGGGTGGGGTCATTAGTTAGATATTGACTACGGTCAACAATTTGTTTGTTGTCAACAAACAAATTGATACAAATGGATACATTGTAGCAATTGCCGTTGGCAATTTTGGGTGGTACCTTACCAGTGTTACTTCGGCCTGCTTGCCTTAAGAATTATGATTGGTCAATTACCAATAGAAATTTATAATTCGGACTAGGGCATGAATCAATAAATGTGGCCCAATGCCGTTATCCACTTTCATTGTTGTCTGAGTCCATTATTGGGGGGGTGCGCCTGCAAAGCACTACCTGATCTAAAATGTTGTGGCTCTGACAGAAAACAGGGCAGACTAAAATGGAACAGGATGCTGAAGGCTCCTAATAGCAAAATTCCTGTCACCTCCCCAGCTGATTTTGAATCTCTTCTTCACCTCTGGCTTAGAAAACTAGCTGGAAATTTGACACAGCAGGGTAATTTCTACTTCTGAATTGGCAACAGGCTTTAAAATGCTGAATTGCCTCTTTCGCTTGAGGGGCAGTTCCTCTACTCCATCACTTGGAGTTGCAGCCTTGATTTTTCCTGCTCACTTGTCAATCTCTCTAGCAAAAATAGAGAGTAATCAACAAACAAAGGATAATCTACACAGATGTTGTACCAAGAGGCTGGGGACCTCCTGCAAATCCTGCACCAGAAAAGAGCATGGAAAATTGCAGCAGTCATCTTTAG
This sequence comes from Bradypodion pumilum, assembly GCA_035047305.1. NCBI lineage: Eukaryota > Metazoa > Chordata > Lepidosauria > Squamata > Chamaeleonidae > Bradypodion > Bradypodion pumilum. The sequence goes on from JAWDJD010000001.1 coordinate 101,522,586, forward strand.
AACAGAGTTAAGTAATTTTAACTCCAATTGATTTCTGTTAATGATATACAAGCAAGCTAATTTCCCCTCTAACATCACTGGAGCATTAAATTTACCAAGCATTAGGTAATGTATGGTTGCGAGAGCTGGACCATTAAGAAAGCTGAGCGCAGAAGAATAGGCACCTTTGAAATGTGGTGTTAGAGGAGAGTTTTGAGAGTCCCCTGGACAGCGAGGAGAACAAATAGGTCAATCATGGAAGAAATCAACCCTGACTGATCCTTAGAAGGTCAAATAGTAAAGATGAAGTACTTTGGGCATCAAATGAGAGGGGAGGATTCACTTGAGAAGGCCTTGATGCTGGGAAAGGTGGAGGGCAAAAGAAGAAGGTGGTGGCCAAAAATGAAATAGCTAGGTGGTATTGTAGATGCATGGGCACAGAGCTGGGCGGATTGAGGAGGATGGTGGAGGACAGTGGTGCCTGGCGGGCAATGGTCCATGGGGTCAAAAAAGGTCAGAATTGACTGTGCAACTGAACAACAACAAAAAGGGGGAGAAATATAGATTTCTTGTCACCTCATACCTTTAGGGCCTCAGAAACTGCAAAAAGCTGTGAGTCTAATCAGAGTTATTTTCCTGGCAGCTGGAGCCCTGAGGCTGCCTCAAATCCTGCAAACACTTTCAGAAATTATGTTCTCTAGTTCCATTTGCCCTGACCAACATGTTCTGCATGTTAGCTGATTTCCTATTTGTTAGTCTAACATTGAGTAATAGTTGAACCAGGAGAGAGTATGGAAATTATCATTGTGCTAGGAAAGCGGGATAGAAATAAAACTTATTATTATCATGAAGGTTCTTCATTATGGAACTGGGGATCATTATTTGGCTGCCCCTTCAGAGAGAATGAAGAAACAATTCACTCTTAGAACCATCAATTGCACCTTGGCCCCCACCATCAAATACTAGAGTGATCATTCTGATAGGCCAGGTGTGGATAAACCTGGAAAAACAGAGGACCATTTCCTAGGTTGTCCAAAGCCGGTTGATCACATTCTCCAGACAGCACACCTAGTGTGGGAGGATCAAGACCAAGGTTTCAGTTAATTAATATTACTTTTAAACCCCCAATAAATAACAATTTTATGGGTTCTAGTTATCTTAACCTATAAAATCAAGGGTTAACCGTTGGAACTTTGCATAGGCTCCTTAGCCAGGCCCTACTAGCCTGCACTCACCATTCGTGCACACGCCCGAACTGGGTACCCAGGTAAACACAAGATTAAGAAATGAGCCAGTGGGGCAAGAGCCCCACAAACACGAAAAAAGGAAACAACTTCATTTCCCAATGTTCTTTGCGCCAGGCCACACCACAGCCAATCAGGCTGAGGGGCGCGACCACAAAGAACATTGAAAAATGCACCACGGCCAATCAAAATTGAGCCGCAGGAAAAAAACGCACCACAACCACAAATCACAAACCCATAACTACAAGCCCCAGAGTCCTGCGCAACATGAGCGTGCAGGACGCTGAGGAAACTGGCACCCGAAAAATTAAAAAGAAAAACAATTCACCACCTCACAGCCAAGCAAACACCAGCCGGCTTTCTTTCCCTCACCAATGGCACCTGAAGGTCCCGACTGGAGTTTTCCCTTTAATATCAGTGGGTGGGGGGTTGCGAGCCCCCTCTCCCCTGGCTCCCCTGGGGTTGGAAGGTTTTTGGGGACAAAAGGGGTATGCCCCCCAACCCTTCTGGACCCAGGAGACCAAGGAGAGTGGATCAATACCCCCCTCCTAAAAAAACTCCGTCTTTAAAGAGAAGAAACCAAGCGGTTTCTTCTCTTTAAAAACAGAGTTGTTTTAAGGAGTGGGGGGGGGGGGAATTGATCCTCTCTCCCTGGTCTCTCCAGAAGGGTTGGGGGACACACCCCTTTTGTCCCCTCAAACCTCCCAACCCCAGGGGCGCCAGCGGAGGGGGGTCGCAACCCCCCACCCACTGATATTAAAGGGGAAACCCCATCTACTTTCATTACTCCACACAATCAAAGCACCATAACACAATAAAGCCCCCTCCCCACCACCTAGCCCACTCTTCCTATCCCCCAACGACCATGCCCCCCCACCACCTAGCCCACCCTTCCTATCCCCCAACGACCACACCCTTCCCCACCACCTAGCCTACCCTTCCTATCCCCCAATGACCACACCCCCTCCCCACCACCTACCCCAACCTTCCTATCCCCCAACGACCACGCCCCCTCCCCACCACCTAGCCCACCCTTCCTATCCCCCAACGACCATGCCCCCTCCCCACCACCTAGCCCACCCTTCCTATCCCCCAACGACCACGCCCCCTCCCCACCACCTAGCCCACTCTTCCTATCCCCCAATGACCACACCCCCTCCCCACCACCTAGCCCACCCTTCCTAACCCCCAATGACCATGCCCCCTCCCCACCAACTAGCCCACCCTTCCTAACCCCCAACGACCATGCCCCCACCACCTAGCCCACCCTTCCTAACCCCCAATGACCATGCCCCCTCCCCACCACTTAGCCCATCCTTCCTAACCCCCAACAACCACGCCCCCTCCCCACCACCAAATAAAGAAATAATTTTTAAAAAATTACTAAAAACACAGTCAAAAACATCAAAAAATACACAAAAACAAACAAAAACACCAAAAAAATAATACAAAGTAAACAAAAATATATCAAAAACAAAACAAACAGACAAAAAATACAAATTCCAACCACCAACACACACAAAAGAATGAAAACAAGCAAACTTACCAAAAGATGTCCTACCTCCATGAGGACCGAAAAAGAAATGTATAAAGAAAGAGACTACTTACCAGAAGAAGCTCCACCCAGAGGCCAGGAGAGAAAAAACAGTCAAAATAAAATAACCCCTACCAGCACCACCTGCTGGCCACAATAGTAAAAACAATTCAAAAACACAAAACAGCCCCAAACAAAAGGCCACAAGAGTAAAAACAAATCAAAAACATAACACAAATTCACAATTTTACACAAAAGGTCACACCAATAAAAACAAGTAAAAAAAATTACACTAAAACACACTTTAACACAAATCACAAACATATGTCAATAAAATACAATATAAACTTTTAAAAATCCTGTGCTGAGTTTTAACTCAAATTAAAACACAAAACATCTAAACTCATTTTAAAAACATTGAATGTAAGAAACATTTACTTTTACATTATTAAAATTATTACCTACGGTACAACTAATTTAAAAAATTCAAAAAACTAAAACATTATTCGCTTACATAAAACAATTTGAAAAAATTATATCATACTTTGTTCTTTTATTAATCCTCAAAAAACCCAAAAAAAGCAGATCACAGTTAATAACAGCCAAGCAAAATTTTTTTACATAAATAAGCATTTTAAAAATTAAAATTACAGACTAAGCAATTTTTAAAAAACATTAACACAATTTAACCTTCCAACACAATTTAAAACAGCCCGGCAACGCCGGGCAACCTCTGCTAGTTAATCTATAAAATAGGTTTGTAAATGTAATACAAGTTCTACTTGCTTTTCATTATCTATATTTGTCATAGTAATGTCAAGTAAGTAAAACTGGCGATTTTTATGGGTTATAGCATTTAATTTACTTTTAATTTATTACTCTTGAATTTAGTTTAATCAGTAGGATTTTAAATAGTGTTCTTAGGGCTTTGTTTCTGTTTAAATTTCCAAACCCATATTACATTTAAAAAAATCTGGTAGGGCTCTTCAGGGACTGCAAAAAAAAAAAAAAATAAGAAATGAAATAGGGGTGCATTGGTTTTATTCCTCACATTTTGGCTACTCTACCACAGGCAGTTGATTTGCCACAATGTGAACAGAGTATTGTATTAACCTTTTCAGAGGCCTTTCATCTCTTCCAGCAGGGCTCTTCTGTTATTCTTAATGTCACTGGGTGTGTGTGGTACCAAAAAGTATTGAAAAGAAATGTAGTAGCTGGCAGCCGGAAACCATCTTTGGTTTGAAATAATTCTAGCTTCTGCTAATAATAATTTTGTGCTGTCAAGTTGATTCTGACTTATGGTAACCTTTTGCAGGATCTTCTGGGCAGAGAATTCACAGAAGTGGCTTCCCATTCCCTTCTTCTGGGAGCACCCTGGGACTTTGCAGTTTGCCTATGGCTTCATAGGCTGGATCTTCTCCCAGCGGGGGAATCAAACATCTGACTCCACAGCCACTAGCTACAGAATAAAGTATTTTAAAGAGATAAATCTAATAATATTTGTCAAAATTTGGATGCCTCATTGAGCATAAACAAATGTGTTGGCATCACTGTTTCGTTGACTCCAGTTTGATCTATACTCCTGGTTTGGTGGCAATGATAATAGTAATAATAATGAAGTCTGGATAAAATATTTTAGGTTTAAACTTTACTTTATCAAATCTTCCAAGCAGATTTGTATGGTAGGTGAACAGAGATGAATAGGAATATTTTTCTTTTATAAACATGAAAAAAAAATCTAATTGATTTCCATTACTTGTGCCTATTTAAGATGCATACACATGTAATTCCACTTGCTTTCCCCTGAGCAAAGAATAACCAAGAAATTACATAAATAGCTGAGAAGTGATAAATTGTAAGTGAACATAATACGTTATGAAAAAAACAACTTGCCCAATATTTATTTATTTATTTATTTATTTGACTTATATCCTGCCCAACTGGTGCAAGCACCACTCTGGGCATCTAACACCAAATAAATCAAGATGTTTTAAAATGTGCCAGTTTGTACTTGTATAGGAGATGAATGTAAGAATATTTTCTAGGTCAAGTAATGCTTTAATATGAGCAAATGGCTGCAATAACATTTGGGCAGCCTGATATTTGTTGGCATTTGCATTTTGTTACTTTCAAGATACATTAAGCTTCCACACATGGGCATTTTATCTTAACTCTGCAGATATTAATCTACAGAAGCAATGTCATATATACCCTTGCATAGTCTGCTACTTGGCAGAGAGCTATAATATGGGCAGACATAAGCAATATAATACTCAATAGCAAGATCAACAGAATACTGTAGACCTATACTTCTAAATAAACATGCATAGACTTGGGTTTTACAGTATCTTTCCTGCTGCAAGCTTTTGGACTTTGAGGTGTTTTGCCTTGGCTGGATTGCACCCTTTGTATTTGGGTCCTAATTTTGAAGAGGACTGGGTGAGTGTGAGATAAACTCTATTACTGTGCAGTTTGTTCCCCAAAACTATGCATCACATATTGTCAGGATCCCCGTGTCCGCCATTTGTCTTTGAGTTCTTGATCAAAAGGTTGACAGTCACTATTCAGGATTCATGAAATCAGCTTCCATCAGCTTCAAAAGGTCACCTCTATCAAGATAACCAATAATTACTTTTGGTGGCTTAGCAAACAATATATCATTATTCCATGTTCAATAAATGGAATTGCAAATCAATGCAGTGATTAAGCAGCAGTACCACAGTTAAAACTCTGCTCACAATCTGAGTTTGTTCTCAATGGGCTTATTTCTGCATAAGAAACACCTTAGGCTCACAGGGTACCAAGTTTCCTCTGGTCTACACGTTATGTATCCCTCTCCATACCTGGCCCATTGTTTTGGGCTAAAACAACCGGCAGCCAGCCGGTGGAACGAGCGGCACCTGAGGGCTTTCCATCGCCCTCAAAAGCCGCCCCAGCCTCCATCAAGCCCGGCGGGGCTTTCGACCGGCAGCCGGCCGGTGGAACGAGCGGCACCTGAGGGCTCTCCATCGCCCTCAAAAGCCGCCCCAGCCTCCATCAAGCCCGGCGGGGCTTTAGACCGGCAGCCGGCCGGTGGAACGAGCGGCACCTGAGGGCTTTCCATCGCCCTCAAAAGCCGCCCCAGCCTCCATCAAGCCCGGCGGGGCTTTCGACCGGCAGCCGGCCGGTGGAACGAGCGGCACCTGAGGGCTTTCCATCGCCCTCAAAAGCCGCCCCAGCCTCCATCAAGCCCGGCGGGGCTTTCGACCGGCAGCCGGCCGGTGGAACGAGCGGCACCTGCCAGCATCAAGATCTCGCCACGGGGCCTCTTCCAATGCCAGTTGCCTTCCCCCTCCCTGGACTGCCTACGGGCGAAATGGGGGTCAGCTGCGTCAGACCCCTGCAGCTACAAAGATCTCGCCGCGGGGCTGCTCCCAACGCTGGTGCCTTCCCCCGCCCTGGACTGCCTGCCTGGTATTGAGCCCAGCTCACCTGCACTTGCAGCCGCTGCCACCCTCTACGAGCCACGTTTGGCTAGAAGGGTGAAAAGCCACCTCCACCACCGCAGAGGTCCTGTGCTTCCCCGGAGCCACACCATCGCCCCGGGGGGGGGGGGGGGGTTGAAGCCACTTGAGGACCTTTTGACGTAACTGAGGAACGTTTACCTTTTATCCTGGCTGGGCTTTATTGTTTGTATCTTGTCTTTGTTTCTATTTCATCACTGCTTTCTTTTGATTGTAACTTTATGTTCTGACACTTTTTGTATATTTTATATTGTATTTTCTTGTTTATGTTTGCTGCTGTCTGCTGTGCAGACAGCATGCGCCAATGTAAACCGCTCGGAGTCGCCTTTGGCCAGTAGAGCGGTATATAAATTAAAGTTTATTATTATTATTATTATTATTATTATTATTATTATTATTATTATTATTATTATTATTATTATTATTATTATTATTATTATTATTATTATTATTATTATTATTATTATTATTATTATTATTATTATTATTATTATTATTATTATTATGTCAGCACCATGAAATTGTTCCTAGCATCCCATTTAGCAGGCAGCTGTCATTTTTCAATATCTATACCATTCCTATCCCAGAGAAACACTTCTTTTAAAGAATTATTACTATACTATTTTTAATAAGTAAAGCAGCCTACGCTACTAGTAAAGGTAAAGGTAAAGGTAAAGGTCACCCTTGCTCGAAAGCTAGTTGTATCCGACTCTAGGGTTCAGTGCTCATCTCTGTTTCATAGCTGAAGAGCCAGTGCTGTCTGATTCTGCAGACATTTCCATGGTAATGTGGCAGGCATTACTAGACACCAGAGCACACGGAATGCTGTTTACCTTCCCACCGAAGTGGTCCCTATTTATAGGTCCCTATAGAACTTGCATTCATGACACAAATGATCTTATTTCAGTATGGTAGTTCATACATATGCCTGACATATTTTCCTCCTTCAATTTCCTCCACCCCTCAATTTATTTCTGTTTACTTAGTAAAAAATGAGCAATTCCACAGAATAGGACATTAATTTGTAATATCACTTAAACACTGAATTTTCTACCCATGCAACCTTGAAAGGAAACAAGAGAGAGAAGTGAAACAAATCCGATTATATCATGGTTTATAGCATTCTCAAGACATGATTTAGAGCTCAATAAAGTAATCTTCAAGCAATATTTGTTCAGATGGCATTTTCATATCTTTTTCCGGAAGTCATAAAATGTGGAAGACCTTTACAAAGCTGTACAGGGTTGGAGCTTGGGTGCATGTGGAAAAATTACTTGTATTTTGAGGTGCGGGAGTAAACCCTAGAGGACGAAGAAACAAAGTTTGAATTTAGTTAGTGGTCTCAGCCCCTAACCCATTGAATTTACATCATTTACCTGTGTAGTGACTCCAGCAATTGATTGAGCTGATCTACAGTGGTTAAGACCAGCAATTGAATTTAGTCCTAAGAGGAGAATCTACATGTTTTCTATTTGGGGACGAAGAATTGTCTACATGAACAAAGAATGCACATGTGGTTCCATCCTTTGACTTATTTCCTGTCATGGACTAAATATCCAGCCTTGTCATCCCAGTTTGATGTTCAGGAAAGGGAATAAACTTGACGAATAGCTTTCTAATAATAGGCTGTGTGTGGCTCTGCACATAGAAAGTTTAAAGAATGGGAAATCAGCGGGGGTAAGATTAGCTCACCGAGTATCTCCTTAATGCAATGAGTTTTTCTTAGTTAGAACAGACTCAGTGAAATCAGGGCTTTGTTCATGATTAACTTAAGCCTAGCTGTGTTGGAATGGCAATCAGATATAGGAGTGGCTGGCCGCAAGGAAGACCCGCGAGACAATCGTTCAGTGAAGTCCAGCCCCGAACGAAGTCAGGGATACGTATTTATTACCCTGCCTTGGGGTGATACGTGCGTAGGATGCGCGTGACCCCCCAATACAGAAGGCTTGCATACGTGGCATTTTCCAGTGGTCAGGACAATACCTGCTCTTGGACATTGCCCCGTGGTTAATGGATAACCCGCAACTAATTAAGGGTTGGGCTGGCAAAACCCATTGTTCCTGCCCTATCTCAGAGCTTTATGTGTATTGACTCCGGGTGCCTAGCTTTGTCCGCTGTCTGGCTCGGCTTGTTTGCCAAGCTTAATCTGTAGCCAGCAGCTAAGGATTGTATCTTTTTACTAGAGTCATTATCTTGGTTTTTACCCCACTTCTACTGTAGCCAACAGCCAAGGCTTTATGATTGACACCCCCCCCCCCAAACTAGCTAACTAGCCCGCATCCCAATTGCCTTTCCTGCCAAGCCCGGTTGATCCCGGGATCTGTTGAAGGCCGAGCGAACCCCTGGGGAAAGGTTTGGCCAATTATTCCCACGGGCAACCCACATTCTCCCTTCCTTTATTATTTAAATCAGCCTGGCTGAGGGCAGGTAGATGTAAGGCATAATCTGCTTGGGCGTAACTATTTCCCAGGGTCTCCGCCATGAGGTACACATTGACAAGAGTGAAGGAATGCACTGCGCAAAGCAGCAAAACATGATTCCCACTACCACAATGCCAGCGATAGCTTTAAGCACTGTCTGCAACCAACCCCACGGTACCCAGGACCAAAGTTTGTCCCACCAGCCCCAGTTGGCATTTTGCTTGATGTGTTTAACTATGGTGTCAAATTCAGTGATTTGACTCTGGACCTTGCGAGAATTGTCTGTGATGTTAAAGCAACACATGTTCCGGACAGATTCGCAGCCCAGATGGTGTAGAAGCAGCAAAGAGTCAATTGCTGAGCGGTTGTCTAAAACCGCATGTCTCAATTCAGCCTGCTCTCGGTTTAGTAGGGCAATGGCTGATGAAATGTGATTGATGGCTTTTGCTAGTGCACACACCAGCTTGCCGATCATGCATGTGTTACCTACTGCTAGTCCGGGCACCCCTATAAGGCTGACTGCTAGGGACACATACTCTGCCTTGCTAAGTAGGGTGATATCACTATCACATGTCTCATCTAGCTGGACCACTCATATGGGCCGTGCTGGCCTTGAGGTTACTGGGTTCGGGGTGACCATCTCCCTTTCGGGGAGTAACAGGGTTAAGCGACTCACACAGCAGTATGAGTCAGACACATTAGTGGGTATGTAGTTCCAAGTCCGTTGGTTACAAGTGAAAAACCATCCTGTGGGCAAAATAATATGAGCATACACATAACTGATTGTCTCTGGTTGGGCACATTTCAAAGTCTCTTTCCCGGGGCTCAGGCAACGGTGGTGTGGGCCTTTGGCTGTGGAGCAGCCCGTCATCTTGGCACAAGGCGTGCTTGGGCTGATGGCCACCCGAGGTGTGTAAAGGGTGACTGCATCAGCTGGCAAAGTCTTTGTTACCTGAGTCCCCCAGTTCGCGTAAGTCGCGTATGTGATCCAGTGGCGGTACCCAAATGTGCACATCCATTCAGTGTCCTCAGCCTGCTATCCCGGCATGCAGCACACCAGAATCAAGTATGTACTTAATAAAAGAAGTAGTGTCCGTGGTTTGTTGCAAGCAAAAGTCCGACTGGTTGACAAATCCGGCTAATTTCTCCCAAATGTTGTACTGGAGTCTGGCGGTTAAGTCTTCGCCAGATGTCAAGTCCCCATAAGAAGCTTGAACCTCTCCCCCCATCAGCAAGGAAAGGATGAAGACAACCATCAGGGAATTGTAGATGATTTGAACTAGCACTGCGGTCACCATGTTTTGCAGGGTGAGCTCAGTGTTTTGCTCCGTCAGGATGGACAAGGTGTCATCACACAGGGTTTTGACCATCCCCCAGGTCACTCTCTTGTCTGGTCTCTGCCGGGGTCATCTGCTCCACCTGGGTCCTCTCGTCAGTCTCACTCCCTCCATCTCGGGCAGAGGGTCTGGGATCGTTCGGATCCATGCCATGCTGCTCGAAATGTGGTTTCATTCAATGACTAGGAATCCAGATGGGTCCTGTGGCGGACATAATCGATGCATACCCTCTCCCCCATGTTATCAGGGGTGCCAGACCTCTCCAGGAGGGGTCTGACGGCACTCTGAAGCGAACCGTGGGCCGTGGGAGGATTTCCTGCTGTCGGAAATGCTTCTCCTGCGGGGTGCAGTCAGCAAAAATGTTGAGGTAGTTATAAGTGAATAAAACTTTGTGCAGGCATTGCTGCGCCTGACCCTGGCTTTTCGGGGGCACTATCTCCTCCCTTTCTGTTTATTTTTCAATGTAGGACTTTAGCGTCCAGTTCACCCATTCGACAATGGCTTGTCCCTGGTGATTGTATGGAATGCCAAATGTGTGCTTTACATCCCAAGTTGCTAGGAATGTGGCTAGCTGTTTGGAACTACAAGCCGGCACGTTATCGGTCTTCAGGTGTCCTGGTTTGCCCATGGCCGCGAAGCATGTCAAAAGGTGTTGCTCTACATGGCTTGCAACTTCTCCCTTCTGGGCCATGTCCCAGGCAAACTGCAGAAAGGGTCAATGGAGACGTGCATATACTAACATCTCCCAAACTGTGGGACGTGCGTGATGTCCATCTGCCAAATTTTGTTAGCTCCTGTCCCCCGTGGGTTTACCCCCCCCCCCACGATGCCCCTCCCCAATGCTCCTGTGCATTGCAGGCAGGAGTGCACGATTCCTTGTGCTTGTGACAATGGCAGGTTAAACGGCCTTGCTAGCGCTTTGGCATTTTGGTGGGAAAATACATGACTTTGGATTGGGGTCGTAAAGATGCCCAAGACTAATTTCTGGTGAGTTTCCTTAGCGGCCGCATCAGCCCTGCTGTTGCCCTCTGAAATGGGACCTAGTGGCTCCTGATGTGGGCAATGTACAGGGCTTCTCGGGGATGCTGCAGATGAAACTGCATGGTCAAAAATAGGGTCAACAAATTCTTGTCTATGGCGGGAGTAATGTAAGCTCACGGTAGACTGTGGATCAAATTCCTAACATACTGACTATCGGTGATGATGTTTAATGGCTCCTTGGCGAACATTTTCAAAGTGAGGTTTGCTGCTACCAGCTCCGCTCTATGTGCTGATTTCTACGGAAGTGTCAGCAGCGTTTTCCAAGCCTTTTCTTCGTGCCAAGTGAGAACTCTGTACTTTTCCCCCCATTGGTGAACACTGTCTTGGCTCCCTGAATGGGAGTCAAGGACAGCATTTCCTGCAATCTGATTGTCTGAGTCTGAGGTGAGACTAGTCTGGGGTCCTTTGGCAAATGGTATGCCAGGTTCCCCATGAAACCTTCTAATGCTGTGGATAGGGTGTCTCCCAGCTGCATTAGTTGCTGTATCTGCTCTTTGTTGAATGGCATGACTATCTTGGCCAAGTCGTGTCCTGAAATGTCCCTTGCTCTCAGCCTCCCCTTATGAATGACTGTGGCTACCAATTCCTGCAGAGGAATGATGTTCCTGGAGGAGGTGTTTGGTAGATACACCCACTCCACGATTTCCCCCCCCCCCCGCTGGAATCTATACCTAGCGCTCTTGTGAACATGGTCCCTGTTCTAATGATGTACAAATTGAGCATGGGGACGTAGGGTCCCTCGGTAATCCTCTCTACCCATCGGTGGCTGAGAATGCTATTTACTGCCTGTAGCGTTTGCTTAGCCTCGCGCAGAATGTGTATTCGGCTGGCTGCTTTCCTTGGGTTAGCAGCGCAAAAAGTGGTTTCAGGAGGTCTGTGTCTATTTTGAAATATGGCCTTGCCCAATTAATGTTCCCTAAAATTTGCTGCAGCTCTACTAGCATGATGGTGTCCTTAATATTGATCTCAGGCAGCATGGGCACTGCAAAAGATTGGAGCAGCCAGTGCCCCAGATAAGAATAGGGCTCAGCTCTCTGTACTTTCTCAGGGGCTACAACTAATCCTTTTCCCCCCAGTGTGCTCTGGAGGTCTTGAAATACGTTGCTGCCTAATTTGGGTGCTTCGATCAGTATTTCATCCATGAAATGGCAGACTAAGACTTTAGAGTGTAGGTTCCGGAACCCGTCCAAGGCCTCATGGACATAGATTTGGCACAGGGTTGGCGAATTGAGCATTCCCTGTGGCAAAAATTTCCACACGAACCTTCGGGTTGGCTCCTTGTGGTTAGTGACTGGCACTGTAAACACAAACCCTTCCCTGTCCCTAGGGTCTAAAGGGATGGTGTAAAAGCAGTCTTTTAAGTCTATGATCTGAATCTTCCACCCTTCGGGGATCATGTTGGGATTGGGGGTACTGCACTGAAGCGGTCCCATGGGCTGAATGCACTTATTGATTTCCCTTAGATCGTGAAGAAGTTGCCACTTTCTAGACATCTTTTTTATGACAAAAATCAGTGAATTCCAGGGACTGGTAGATGGTTCTATGTGTCCCGCGTCTAGCTGCTCTTTAATGAGCTGCTTTAAAGCCTCTAACTTTTCCCCAACTATTGGCCATTGTTCCACCAATACCAGCTCATCGGTTAACCATTTGAGCGGCAGGGCCATTACCCGAAAGTTAGGGTGGCACGATACTACTGTAGAATGTCTCTCCCCCAGAGGTTGATGGGCATGTTTAGGATGTGTGGGCGTATTACCGTTGTGCTGTCTGCCCCCAGAATAGTGACCTCCACCCAATCTCGGCTCCTGAAGGCTTCCTGAACTCCTCCTACTCCACACACATCTGAGACTGTCTCGATTGCCCACTCATTGGGCCATAATTTCTTGCTAATTACTGTGACATCTGCTCCCGTGTTCAACAGACCATCAAAAGGCCTTTTATTCAAAAATACCTTAATGACAGTTCGTTGTTTCCACTCTATGTTCTGTTCCTCTGTCGCTATGATCTGGTATCCTTCTACTGCCCCTTCCTCTCTCTGGCGGTCTGTCAACCCGAATCCTGAATCTCCTCTGATCACTTCCTTGCCCCCACCTGGCAGATGATACGGAACCATGATCAATTGCATTACTGAATCCCCTTTGCTGATTGTCTGGTGTAGGTGTGTCCATAACTGGACTTTGATGATGCCTGTGTAATCGGAGTCTATGACTCCTGGTATCACGAATATCCCTTTCTTCCCTGCACTGCTTCAAGGCAAGACTAACCCTACTGTGCCTTGGGGCAGGGGACCTTTGTACTGGGTGTTAACTAAGTTGACTGTGCCTGGCAGGTCACAAATAACGTCCTCCTGGCATTCTAGGTCTAACCCTGCACTGCCCTTGGTTTCTGCCTGTGCCTCGGGGATGCTGAGGGTAACTACTGGGATGTCCGTTCTGGGACCTCCAGAGCGGCAGTTGCCTCTATTTGGACCGGGGCTAGAGACAGACCCATGGCCCAGTTTCCTGAGTTCGGGCACTGGCTGGCCCAATGGAAGCCATTATGGCACCTTGGGCACTGGGTGAATGGTTTGGCCAGGCTGCCCATGGGAGGGCAGCCTCCCCCTTTGCGGGGCTGTTTTGGCCTGCACTCTTTGGCGAAATGTCCCATCTTCCCACACTGGTAGCAAGCTCCCTTGGGCTGGTTCCCCCCTTGCATGGCCGCTGCTAACAGCCCCATTTTATAAGAGTCTATTCCAACATCCGCACAAGCCCTGATCATATCGGTGAGTATCAAATCAGTTCTGTGACCCATCCCCTGCAAGATTTTGCGGCAGTCGAGGTTGGCTTTGTCTATTGCCAGCTTCATCATAAGCTCCTCTTGGGCCTCCTGGTTGTCTATCTGTCTGCTAATCGCTTCCTCTAGCCGGTTAATGAAATCCATGTAGGATTCCTGTGCTCCCTGTTTGATGGTTGTGTAATTCTTAGCACTCTTGCCAGTGGCGGGTACCTTGAGGTATGCCTTGAAGGCGACCTCAGAAGCCAGCTGGAGTGTGGCTGCTGTCAGGACAGACTGCGCCTGGATGGTATCGAACTTCCTGAGCCATATAGCTGCTCAGGAATTACTGCTCCTCCCATCCTGGTGGCCCTAGCCTGCGTTTCTAATTGGTACTCACTGTCCCATAATAGGTACTGGCTGGGGTTCAACATCATCCTCATCGTGAATTTCCAGTCATGAGGGATGAGCGTGGTGGATTCCCACAGCTGTTGCAGCATGCCCCTTGTGAATCTGCTTTGGAGCCCTGTGTCTGTGATGCCTTTGCGGATTTCTGCAAGCAGTTTGTATGGAACAGGCATGTATGTCGCCAGCTGATTGCCTGTGAGGGCGTCTGTCTCTAAATGGACTGGACACAGCATCTGGAGCTCGGCCAGTTCTGCAGCCGGCAATTCACCCTTGTGCAACTCCTCCTCTACCATTAACTGGAAGGGACTCTTAGTGACCTGGGAAGTGCCTCTGCTTCCTAGGTTCCTGCCCGCTACCATGGCTTCTGTAGCTGCCGCAGAAGGGGAGTCCCCCAAGCCCCCATGTCTGAACTGGATGGTCGAATAGAGACGCGCTGGAGCTGATGGTTCTATGTACGCTTGGGGTTTCTCGGTCTCTACCTGGCCTGGACTGATGGCTGCAATTATCTGCCTACACTTGCTCCAAGTCCCTATTATTTTGGCAGGCGCTCGGGGTTCTTCTTTCAGGCATTTCCCTCCTCTATCCCAAACCTCAGGATCCATCGTGCCAGCTTCTGGGTAGAACAGACAGTGTTCCCCCAAATGCATGACCAAATCCTTCAGGCTGTTCCTCCTCACCCTTATCTGAAACTGCCTGGCCAGGTCTTCGAGCTCCTTCACCTGAGCTCGCTGACTGATGGATGAGTTTTGCCCCCCCCCACGCAAGCCCCCATACTACCTGATCAGGGGTCCATGGATTTGTTTCTGCAGGATGAGTCGGCGCGCCTTTGGGTAGTATGTCGGGGCGAGTGATGCACAGGACGATGTCACTCGGGTCTGGTCAGTGAATCGGGATCGCGGATATGGCTCTCTGCTGTGGGCTTCTCATGCTCTGCCTCCGCTGTTCAGGATCGTGGCTCTCCCATGGCTTTGGAACATGTCCGTTCTGATATGTGGGGTCTGCCGGGCTTGTGATCGCGTTGGCTTCCTTGCTTTAGGATCGTCGCAGCCTCCGCTAGGGACCATGTTGGCCAAGCCTCGGGATCATGTCAGGTTCCTATCGGGGCAACGTTCCGATCAAAATCACGTCAGGGTCACCAGATGTTGAAATGGCTACCAGATGTAGGAGTGGCTAGCCGCAAGGAAGACATGCGAGACAATCGTGCGGTGAAGTCCAGTCCCGAACGAAGTCGGGGATACATATTTATTACCCTGCCTTGGGGTGATACGTGTGTAGGATGCGCATGACCCCCTAATACAGAAGGCTTGCATATGTGGCATTTTCCGGTGGTTAGGACAATACCTGCTCTTGGACATTGCCCTGTGGTTAATGGATAGCCCGCAACTAATTAAGGTTTGGCCTGGCAAAACCCTTTGTTCCTGCCCTATCTTGGAGCTTTATGTGTATTGACTCTGGGTGCCTAGCTTTGTCCACTGTCTGGCTCGGCTTTTTTGTCCAGCTTAATCTGTAGCCAGCAGCTAAGGATTGTGTCTTTACTAGAGTCATCATCTTGGTTTTTACCCCGTTTCTACCGTAACCATCTCCAAGGCTTTATAATTCACCCCCCCCAAACTAGCTAACTAGCCCGCACCCCAATTGCCTTTCCTACCAAGCCCGGTTGATCCCCAGATCTGTTGAAGGCCGAGCGAACCCCTGGGGAAAGGTTTGGCCAATTATTCCCACGGGCAACCCACATAGCTGAAATCAATGAACCAACAGATGTCATGCTCTCTCTAGAGGATTCCTCATCTAATGAAGGCATAAGGGTCAGTTGGGGATCTTACTCCTGTACCTGCCCCCTTGCAGGGTAAGGGATGCCCTGCCTGAGCTCCTCGAGGCCGCCTCGATGCTGGCGTTGGAGTTCCCGAGGCTTATGGTTCTGGGGGACTTCAATTTGCCATCGCTGGGGATGGCTTCTGAGGTGGCAAGGGAGTTCATGGCTTCCATGGCAGCCATGGGCCTGACTCAGGTAGTTCGGGGTCCGACCAGGGGCAGTGGTCACATGCCAGACTTAGTTTTCTTGTCGGAGCAGTGGCGGAGTGACCTAAGACTACAGGATTTAGTCATCTCACCTGTGCCATGGTCAGATCACTATCTGGTGACTCTTGACTTTCTGGGGGCGACACTTCATCGTAGGGAGGCAGGGCCGATTAAAATGGTCCGCCCTCGGCGACTAATGGATCCAGACGGATTCCAGAGGGAACTGGGGGATGTTCCTCTGGATCGGCTACACGATTCACCCGAGGCACTCGTCGACCTGTGGAATAGGTCGACAACAGTAGCCTTGGATGAAATCGCGCCACTGCGGCCTCTCCGCGCCCGGGGGATTAGGTCATCTCCGTGGTTCACAGATGAACTGCGTGAACTCAAACGGGCAAAGAGACGCCTAGAGCGCCGCTGGGTGAAGACCCAGGATGACTCCGATTGGACACTAGCTAGAGCTGCTATTAGGGCCTACCTAGTGGCGATGGGGGTGGTGAGGCGGCAATACTTCACCGCCCTTATTGCCTCCGCTGATAATCACCCAGCCGCCCTGTTCCGGGTAACCAGGTCCCTCCTTGGTAGGGGGAGATCGATGCCCGGTTGGCAGGGTTCGGCTGAGGACTTTGCTGACCATCTGGTGGAGAAAATCGATCGGATTCGTTCAGGATTGAACCCTGGCGTGGATGGGGAGGGTCGGGGGGGTGCCGGTGCACAGTCTTGCTGTACGATCTGGGATCAGTTTGATCCTGTTGTCCCTGATGAAGTGGACAGGCTCCTTGCAGCTGTTCGTGCCACTACATGTCCTTTGGACCCCTGTCCCACTTGGTTGGTGAAAGCCTCCAGGGAGGTAACAGGTGGCTGGGTTGGGGGGATAATAAAT
This sequence comes from Bradypodion pumilum, assembly GCA_035047305.1. Classification (NCBI taxonomy): domain Eukaryota; kingdom Metazoa; phylum Chordata; class Lepidosauria; order Squamata; family Chamaeleonidae; genus Bradypodion; species Bradypodion pumilum. Next base: position 101,539,702 of record JAWDJD010000001.1, read on the forward strand.
GCTTCATTACGGGAGGGGGTATTTCCTGCACAGCTAAAACATGCTTTGGTGCGCCCCCTCCTGAAGGAAATGTCCCTCGACCCAGCTGTCCTTAACAACTACAGGCCGGTTTCCAACCTGCCCTTTCTGGGTAAGGTTTTGGAGAAGGCGGTGGCGCGCCAGCTGCAGAGTGTCCTGGAGGAAGCGGATTATCTAGACCCCTTTCAATCAGGGTTCAGGCCCGGGTATGGAACGGAGACGGCATTGGTCGCACTGATGGATGATCTCTGGCGGGAGCGGGACGGGGGTTGTCCATTCGTCCTTGCTCTTCTTGACCTCTCAGCGGCCTTCGATACCGTCGACCACGGTATCCTTCTGGAACGGCTCGAAGGACTGGGGATCCAGGGCACGGTGCTGTCCTGGTTTTCCTCTTTTCTGGAGGGCCGTACCCAGTCGGTGTGGTTAGAGAGTGAGAGGTCCAGCCCTAGGCCCCTCAAGTATGGGGTGCCTCAGGGCTCTGTGCTCTCTCCTCTCTTATTTAACATCTACATGAAGCCACTGGGTGAGATCCTTCGTTCCCACGGGGTGCGGTAACATCAGTACGCGGATGATACTCAGCTGTACATCTCGGCCCGTGGGGACCCCAGTGATGCTGTTGAAATCCTATCCGGATGCCTGGAGGCCATTGGGGTCTGGATGGGGGTCAATGGGCTTCGGCTGAATCCCAGCAAGACAGAGTGGCTGTGGATAGGGGGCCCCGTGTTATCCAGGGAGTTACCACCTTTGGTACTGGATGGGGCTGTTTTGCCCCAGACAGACCCAGTGCGCAACTTGGGGGTCCTTCTGGACTCATGGCTACTGCTAGAAGAACAAGTAGCGGCTGTGGCCAGGAGGGCTTTTGCCCAACTTCGGGTGATTCGCCAACTGCGCACGCTCCTGGACCGGGGCTCCTTGCTTATGGTCACCCACGCTCTGGTTACTTCCCGACTAGATTATTGTAATGTGCTCTACATGGGGCTGCCCTTGACGACCATTCGGAGGCTGCAGCTGGTCCAGAATGCGGCGGCCCGGGTGGTGATGGGGTGTGGGCGATATGCCCATGCCTCACCGCTACTTCGGGAGCTGCACTGGTTACCAGTTTGTCTCCGGGTGCAATTTAAGGTGCTGGTTTTCACCTTTAAAGCCCTATATGGCAGGGGGCCAGGATATCTTAGAGACCGCATCGTCCCAAGAGTGTCTGCCCGTCCAACCAGAGCGGACCGGAGGGGCTCTCTAATAGTGCCATCAACTAGGGGTGCGCATCTGTCCAGCACCCGAAGGAGGGCCTTCTCCGTGTTCGCACCAACTCTCTGGAACCTCCTGCCAATAGATCTAAGACTCCAAAGTGAATTGCTGCCCTTCAGGAAAGGAGTGAAGACCTGGCTGGCAGGGCAGGTGTGGGGCCCGAATGGGACTATGGTGCCCGCCTGCTGGCTTTTATAAGAACTCTCTCTTCTCTCCTTTTGTATAGTGGGTGGGATGGGTGGGTGGGATATGGGTTTTTTAAAGGGGGTGGGATGTGGGTTTTTATAACGTTTTTTATGTATTTTTAGAATTGTTGTAATGCCGCTCTGAGTCGGGTTCTGCCTGAGTGGGCGGCACATACAAATATGACTATAAATAAATAAATAAATAACAGTCCCTAAGAAGCAGATCCTCTCCGGATTACTAGGGAACAGTTTCCACAATAAGCTCAAGAGGTGGGCAGCTCTGAAGTAGAATTGGAAGCATAGCTAATCCCCAACTACCAAGCGTAATGTTTGATCCTGTTTAGAAGGAATGCAAGGTTGTTGCTAAGATCTCCTCAGGGACCAACTGCACAAAAGTGCTGTTTGTGGAAGCACTGATAGTTGAAAACAATACATCTCTCCTGTTCAGGTGTCTTCTTCATCTTCGTCTTCATCTTCGTCTTCTTCTGTCCAGGCCAGGCATGAAATTGCCAAAATGAAGCCACCTTTTCTTTTGCCTGACATAGTGTGAGAAATATTAGCTGGCAACACAAGGTTGCCGTTATTAGGGTATGCCCAATTGTGGTTTTTATTTATTTAAAAAAAGACTTTTTCTATATACCCCAATTGGCCAATCAAATCAAACCTAATTTCAAGATGAATCCAGATAAAATATACTGCACATCCAACACCGAAAACCTGTATATCAGTATTTACAATGAACATTGTAATTTTTGGAAACTTTTAATTATTAAAATTGTAAATTTCAGCTAATATAAGAACATAAGAACAGCTTTGCTGGAACAGGCCACAGCCCATCCAGTCCAGCATTCTGTCTCACACAGTGGCTCACCATTTCCTTCAGGGTATTCCCAAGCAGATGCCTTCACCTGCTTAGGATTCCCTGGAAATGGCATTGAGAGATATCCTGCCTATCTCTCCAACCCGGAGGTTGTCCTTAAGTATCCATAATTATAGCCATTGATACTCTTGTCCTCCATGAACTTGTCTAATCCTTTCTTAAAGCTGTCAAGACTGACAGCTGTCACCACTTCTTCTGGTAGGGAGTTCCATAGACCAGTAATCCTCTGGGTGAAAAAGTACTTTCTCTTATTTGTTTGAGAACTAAGAAATCTGAACATCCTGTTTTTGTGAAAATTAATCAGCTAATTAAATGTAAATCATGGTGCTAAACTTTTTCCTTTTTTATTTTCTAAAATCAGAGGGAGATGGCTTTGATTCAAAACCACCTTTCAAATTAATACAAAATACAAGATGTGATTCAGTTGGAATTAATGCCTCAAAATCCTGTCCAAGCATGCTTCTCAATCAAGGGAAAATAGATACAATTAAAATGAAGCAAACTTTCTTGCTAGAATAGAGTTGTCATTCTTCTTCGTGATTAGGAATTCTGAGTGTGTACTACAACTTTTGCATCAATAAGTAATTTCTGAATTGAGACATAATTATGCATGGTAACAGGTTTCTGAATCCCACCTAATGAGAATACAGAGCACAGGCATTCTATAGCTCACTATTAAAATCGAGCCTCTGGCTACCATTGATTTCACATCAGTCTTTCACCCTGATCCTGAGACATTTACATGGAAATAAATCCCATTGGTTACATTAGAACTACTAATTAAATGAATTTAGAATTATAGCTATAAAATCACTGTGGATTAAATGTCTAACATTCATGCTGTCTTGAAATTAAATTTTTCTTTGCCACCACCCTCTGAGGGGAAAAGGAGATGGAAAGGAAAATAGTGAGCAGGACTAGGGCAGGGAAATAGGTAGCAACAGGGAGGAAAAAAAACAGAGGAGGGGAGGATCAAATCAGACAGTGCAACAGGATTTCATTAGAAGCTGGGTTCCCATAAGAGACAAAAGAAATTGATTTATCATAACTCAAACTTTTCCCCCTCTCTGCATAAACAAATCTAGCTTGATTTTGTTTCTGAATTGGCATTGAAAAGACGTCATGGGCTGTGATCCTCATTTGCAAGTTTAATTATTTAGACATGGAATTTTGAAGGAAGTGCTTAGTGAGTTACTGTTACCACAGGTACTATAGGTAAAGGTAAAAGTTTCCCTTGCTAATTTGCCCTTAAATGTCATATGACTGTGTGTGAGAGAGACATTTTTACCAGCACTGAGTAATTGATTCATGTACCATCCTTCCTGATCAGATGAAGTGCACTACTTCAGGTGGTTGTCTATGTGTGCCCCATCTTTCCCAGGACTACAATTCTTTGGTGTGTAGACTTAGATCAATCTAATTATTATGTGGAGCCAGCCACAGAGACCAAGACTGAGTTGCTACACAGTTATAGTAGCTTAGAAAGGTGGGGAATTAATCTCATGCCATACGCATTACTTGCTTTGTACATCTTTGCAAGCTAGGGAGCTGCTCTGAAGAGTGCAGCAGTCAAACATCAAGTTATCTTTTTTTCCTGAATTTTGCCAAGACTTATCCTTGGCTATTTATTTATTTTTATTTGTATCCCATGGTAATTAGTGCCCATCACTACTCTAGGCAGCTCACAATCAATTAAGACATCAGAAAATACAAACATACATAAAATAATACAGAATAATATGTAAAATTAAATCTGTTTGTGTCAGTTTGACCAAAAACAAAACAAACAAAATTCTCATTCATCTGCATTGGTTAGATTCAACAAGGAAAAAGAGTATGTTGGTTAGAAGCCCCTTCCCTTCTATTCCTTTTTAAAGGCAACAACTCTAATTTGGACTAATTTAGAGTTGCCATAATTCTAACTCTAATTTAGAGTTGCCATAATTCTCTCCCACAAAACCTGTCTACAAAAAATGTTATAATTTAACGCCTTTTCCCTGGGAAGTACTCTTTCTCTCTGCTTCTTCTCTATTTTTTTGTTACTTGTTCAAAATGATATGGCTTTTTAAGCCATCTGTGAAACATTTTTCAAAAAAAAGTCTCCCTTTAAAATGTTTGCACATTAAAGCAAATTCCACATTCTGCCTCTCATACTGACTACCTGCTTCTATGTTACCCACAGGTTTAAAAAATGAATGCAACTGGCATCCTCCTCTTGTCTTAACAAAGCTCCCAAAATTGTGAGGCTAAATGTTGCTGCCCACAACCTCCTGGAGGAATAGTAAGACTGAAAGCATGCTGTAAATGTGCATTTTGGCACACTTTCCATTTCCTGATTTAATAAGCTACTCAGATTTGGCAGAGGTAGAAAATGACACCCTATTGTTAATTTTGCATAAAGAAATTGCTGGTGTTTCAAGAACTAGAAGGGGGGAAATCCCATTTCCCCGTTAAACCGTATGCTCTGGTGACCACTGCTAGGACACATATTAAAGGCATCTGTTATTTCTGCATGTCATTTTAATAATTCTTGTAGGATTTGCTGATTGAGGTGGTTCTAGAATGGTGAGAGGTTAGCATTTGGCACCCTCCTCACTTTCAGTGCAAGCTTTTGAGTGAAGTGTTGACTCCAGAACATGATTCTTTGCAAAGATGGGTATGACAGTAGTGGCTTGAAGCAGCAATTCCAAAACTTTCAATTTGCATCATTCATCATGCCTGTCCCACTAGCAAGGGAGCAACATCAAGTAGCAAGTCTCTCCAGGAGTATGTATCAATGGATATGTTGACAGCAGTTGAAGGTGAGTTCTCAAAAACATTCATTTCTGGAGTTAGTATCCCAAGTTGGCATGACCATTGGCTGAGGAAGTGGGAGAGCTGTAGTCTCATGAGTAACTTTCCTAAGCTCTGCTATGAATGCTATGTTATGTATGAAACATGGGTGGAGAAAGAAAGGTAATTGACTCTGGATGAATGTGGTCACTAATATCAATGCAGCCCTCAGAAGAACAGCATTTCTCCATCCTAGTCAGGGCCGCCATCAGGGCAGTACTAACAGTACTGTTGTATAGGGCCCGGAGCTAGCAGGGGCCCTGCTGCTACTGGCCAAAAGTATTTGTGTGTGTGTGTGTGGGGGGGGGGCTCCTAATATGATTGCTCAGTATGGGCCCCAGAAATTTCTGATGGTGGTCCTTATCTTAGTACCGAGGATGTGGTGGCAAACAGAGGATTAAACTGTATTTTAATGAAAGGATGCAATGGGAGACAGATAATGCTCATTTCCATTCCAGCAGACCTTTGCATCAGGGCAGTCAGACTTACAAAAGAACAATCAAGCTATTTTTCAAACTATTTTTCATGCTGTGACAGTCAAGCATCTTTCAGCATTTAGGGAATTCCCTCCCCTAATATGCTACAAATTTTTGACTATATAGTTTGAGCTTGAAAAAATGGCAAGGGGGAAAAAATGAGGTTGGAATTGCAAAAAATAATAATAATGCAATCATAATAGAATCTAAGAGTTATAATGAACTTGAGGTTCATAAGAACATAAGAACATAAGAACAGCCTTGCTGGAACAGGCCACAGCCCATCCAGTCCAGCATTCTGTCTCACACAGTGGCTCACCATTTCCTTCAGGGTATTCCCAAGCAGATGCCTTCACCTGCTTAGGTTTCCCTGGAAATGATATTGAGAGATATCCTGCCTATCTCTCCAACCCGGAGGTTGTCCTTAAGTATCCATTATTATAGCCATTGATACTCTTGTCCTCCATGAACTTGTCTAATCCTTTCTTAAAGCTGTCAAGACTGACAGCTGTCACCACTTTTTCTGGCAGGGAGTTCCATAGGCCAGTAATCCTCTGGGTGAAAAAGTACTTTCTCTTATTTGTTTGAGAACTAGTACCCAAAAGTTTCATGGAGTGTCCCCTAGTTCTAGTGTTATGCGATAGGGAAAACAGTTTTTCCTTATCTACTTTGTCCACACCGTGCATGATTTTATAAACTTCAATCAGGTCACCTCTTAGACGTCGTCGTTCAAGAGTGAAGAGGCCCAACCGTTGCAGCCTCAGATGGTAAGGAAGGTGTTCCAGTCCCCTAATCATTCTGGTTGCCCTCCTCTGCACTTTTTCCAGCTCCATAATATCCTTCTGGAGGTATGGCGACCAGAACTGTACACAGTATTCCAGATGGGGCCTCACCATAGATTTATAAAGAGGCAAAATGACACTTGCTGACTTATTTTCTATACCCTTCCTAATGATCCCTAGCATTGAGTTTGCTTTTTTCACTGCTGAGGCACACTGGGTTGACACCTTCATTGAGTTGTCCACCAGGATACCAAGGTCCCTTTCCTGGTTTGTCGCAGAGAGTTCAGACCCCATCAGTTTATAAATGTAATTGGGATTCTTTGTCCCAACATGCATCACTCTGCACTTACTAATGTTGAAACTCATTTGCCACTGTTTTGCCCACTCCCCCAGTGTCAAGAGATCCCTCTGGAGCTCCTCACAATCTCTCACAGTTTTCACTACCCTGTATAATTTAGTGTCATCAGCAAATTTGGCTACCTTGCTATTTACTCCTACCTCTAGATCATTTATGAAGAGGTTGAAAAGCAGGGGTCCCAGTACTGAACCTTGGGGGACCCCACTCTTTACTTCCCTCCACTTGGAGAAGTGTCCATTTAGTGCTACCCTCTGTTTCCTGTCCCTTAGCCAGTTGCTGATCCAGGACAAGACCTGTCCCTTTATTCCATGACTGGTAAGTTTATTCAAGAGCCTTTGGTGTGGGACCTTGTCAAAAGCCTTCTGAAAGTCCAGATAAACAATGTCAACTGGATCCCCCTTATCCACATGCTTGTTGACACTCTCAAAAAATTCCAACAGATTAGTGAGGCATGATTTGCCCTTGCAAAAGCCATGTTGGCTCTCCTTTAGCAGCGCCTCCTCTTCTATGTACCTATTAATTCTATCTTTTAGGATGGTTTCCATCACTTTACCTGGGACACATGTCAAACTGACAGGTCGGTAATTTCCTGGATCACCCCTGGATCCTTTTTTGAAAATTGGTGTTACATTCGCTACCTTCCAGTCATCAGGCACAAAGCCTGATTTGAGGGAAAGATTATATATTTTGGCTAGGAGATCAGCAATTTCATCTTTAAGTTCCCTGAGAACTCGTGGATGGATGCCATCTGGTCCTGGTGATTTGTAAGTGTTTAGCTTAACAAGACATGCAAGGACCTCCTCCCTGGTTATTTCTATCTGGCTTAATTCTTCGGTTTCCCTCCCTACGAAGATAGGCTCTGTTTTGGGCATGTGGCCTCTGTCTTCTTCAGTGAATACTGAAGCAAAGAATTCATTGAGTCTCTCTGCAATCTCTGTTTCCTCTTTAATAACTCCTTGCCTTCCATTGTCATCTAATGGTCCAATGGCCTTCCTAGTTGGGTTCTTACTTCTAATGTACTTAAAGAAGTCTTTGTTATTTCTCTGAGTATTTTTAGCTATACGCTCCTCAAAGTCTTGCTTTGCTTTCCTGATTGTTGCCTTGCATTTGTTCTGCCAGAATTTATGTTTCTGCCTGCTGTCCTCATTCGGACAAGCCTTCCATCTTCTAAATGTGCTTTTCTTGCTCCTGATCACTTCCCGAACAGCTCCTGTAAGCCACATTGGAGTCCTCTTGGACCTGGCAGTGCCCTTTTTCCTTTTGGGTATGCATTCCAATTGGGCCTCTGTTATTGTTTTTGTAAACAGCCTCCATGCCTCTTGGAGTGTTTGGACTCTCTCAATTTTCCCTTTCAGCTTCTTTTTTACTAGTTTCCTCAACTTCGGGAAATTTCCTTTTTGAAAATTTAAGGTCTCTGTGTTAGATTTTATCAGTGACTTGCGGTCTATGATCAAGTTAAACATAGGTTCGCACTAGCCCAAACCTATGCCAAGTGACTGTTCTCTAATGTAAGGTACAGCTATAGCACTCCTGATAGACTAATTATCCAGCTCCTCCTTGAATATTTTCAGAAAATATTTCTTGAGACAGACTGTTCTATAGCTGAACAATTCCTACTGGTATGAAGTTTCTCTCAATACTTACCCAAAAGCTGGTTCTTTGTAATTTCTACACATTGGTTCAGGCCATGCCCTGTTGAGCAAGAAATACAAGTCTACTTATTTGTCTTTGACCATTTCTTGTCTGTAAAAACAGTATTTTACATTTATCTCTGTTGAATTTGATTTAGCTTTTTTTTTGTCCTGTGTTTCAGTCCAACAAGATTCTTTCAAATCTTGGTTTTTTCCTACATAACATTGAACAACCCTTATAGTTTCAAGTGACATGCAAATGTTGATGTCTGCTCATCCATGCTATTTGCACAGAAGACCTCCCTTGACATCAGCATCATTTGCATGTGGTTAGTCAGACCATTGTAGATCAACCTACTCATTGTCTGAGCCCCAGTTTGCAATTTTGCTAACAAGAATAACAAGAATATAGTGAGAAATGTTGTCAAATATTTTCTGAAATTGAGAGGCACTATCTCCATAGCATTCCCAAACTTTATCAGATGGTTAACATGCAGCATACATGTCCTTTTTCACTAGAACACAATGATAAACTGAAGACTGGCATACATTAGGCCTAGACAATAAATTAAACTTCTAACAGAAATAATTCAGAGCACAAACCTCTTCTTTCTTTCATGTCCAGATCAATCTTTGGACTACCAAATTGAAGCCACTTTCTTGGTTTTGTTGTTGGCCATAATTAAATCTTCATCAGTATATGTTTCTGGTAGAGAGTTTCTGAATCTATTCAGAAGTAAAACTCATTGAGTTTATTGTATTTCTTCTAGGTAAATAGGAATACCTCGTTTGGTATAGTGGATGGAGTATAATAATTTTGTGTCAGAAATTATTCTGGGTTGAAAGGATTTTTGCTGGAGGAACTCCACTCAGGGGATGCCCGAATGAGACTCCTTTCATGTCCCCAAGATCTTTTCCCCACCAAAGTGGTCCCTATTTACCTACTTGCAAAGTCTTGCTTTAGAGCTGCTAGGTTGGCAGGAGCTGGGACAGAGACAGGCGCTCAATCTGTCAAGCAGTACCCAGGTTTCGAACCAGTGGATAGAGTGATGGACTAAGACTCAGGAGTGCCTGGTTTTGAATCCCCACTCACCCTTAAATATCTCACTTACCTTGAAAGCCCTAGTAGGGTCACTACTAAGTTAGCTCTGATTTGTCAGTACAGTAATATCTCATACAAAGTCCGCTTCATACAACATCGAATTCATACAACATTGCCTAATTTCTTGGAAAAGGTTACCTCATACAAAGTCGCTCAACTTTGTATGAGGCATTCAATTTTTCCCAGGTTGCATTGTGCCTGGACAGTATAAAAGACAGGACACATGCGTGCATTGCTCTTGTGGGTTTTGCACAAGGCAAAGAGTGTTTAGGAGTGGTTTTGAGTGTGATTTTGGATTTTTTTGGATTTTTTCGTCCGAATTTTTAGAAGCATTCCTGGGATTTTTGCAGCATTCTTCAGGTTCTTGGACAATCAGGGTTGTTTGACAAGTTTTTGTAATGTTTTCAGCCTTTAGACAATGTTTTCTTAAAGTTCTGTCAGTTTCCTGTCTGTTTCCTTCACTTTGCCCTGAAGTCTATGCTGTTACAGTACAATGTATCTCTATGAAAATGACGTTGTATGAGGCATCGCAGCAAGGATTTGGACACCACGGCTAGGATTTTGCATGCCTCATACAAAGTCCAAATCCGTATGAAGTCCAAACTTGTGGAACCAAGTTTGGACATTGTATGAGGTATCACTATACATCATATCAACAAATAGGAATAGCTGGCTGAAAGCTTAGTAAGTTTAGGTATCCAGTTGAGGATCCAGAGGTTGGTAGTTGAATTCCACAATGTGCATCCTAGAATAGCCAAACTGTGCAGCCTTGGCCAAATTGCATAGTTTGAGGATATCCCCAGAAGAAGGGAATAGTAAACCACTCCTGAGTACAGTATAGTCTACCTGGAAAACCCTTAAAAAGGTTGCCATAAATCAGAATTGACTTGATGACACACAATTGTTAATTATTTAATAGGATGGATATTTCAATGTCTCCCTGCTCAGCCACTTTCTCACTGATAGAAAATGCAAGAAAACAGATTGATACAGCTTTCACAGATTAGCCACTGGAGTGATTTTGCATGGATCACAGACTGAGGTGGGAAAGTGATGCAGAGACACTGGTATGAAAGAAGAAAATTAAAAGTGTGTCTATGTGTTTTTTCTCTTACGATAAGTAGAAAAGAATGAGTAAGGAATGAAAGAGGCTCAGATATGCCCATAATACTGGAATACACTTGTCAAGTGAATGGCTAACTTAGTAAAGTGCATGAAATTAGTTAGCACTATCATATGTCATTGATTTACCAGTCTGCAGTTTGAGACCCGGGCACTGCATGATGAACTGTCCTAACTTCTGCCAACCTAGCAGATCGAAAGCAAGGAATTGCAAGTAGATAAAGAGGAACCACTTCAGTGGGAAAAGATCATGGGGACATGAAAGGAAACTCCTTTGAGTGGAGTTTCTCCAGCAAAAATCTTTTCGACCTGTAATAATTTCTGACACAAAAAATATTATTATTATGTCACTGAAATATAACATAGCCACCAAACATCCTGTAAAAGCATTGGATAGAATACAAGCGCTTTTAAAAGATTTTGAAGATATTACGGGTTTGAGAATAAATTGGGATAAATCAGAAATAATAATGTGTAATATAAGCAAAGAAGACCAACAAAAAATAAAGGGAAAGGGTAATTTACAAATCAAGGATAATCTGAAATATTTGGGAATAAATATCTCAAATAAATTTGAAGATCTTAAGAAAATGAATTACGTAAAATTGAAAAAAAGATATTAAGGTTAGAATACAGCGCTTGCAAAAATTGAAGTTGTCTTGGTTTGGAAGAATAGCAATAAGTAAAATGATGATATTACCAAGATTTATTTTTTTTATTTGATGCGCTTTCGATTCAACTTAAGGATAAGGAAATCAAGGAGTTTCAAATAATAATTAATAGTTTTTGTAATGGGGGAAAAAGACCCAGATTAGCTAAAAAGTTCTGGTATCTATCCCAGAAAGATGGAGGGTTAGGAATGCCAAATTTAATGACATACTATCGAGCTTTCCAAATTAAGAACGTTGTGAAGATCCTAGCAAGGGAAGAGGCAATATGGGAGGAAATTGAAATGAAAGAACTTAGTCATATGGGGAAAATGGTCTTTTTAGGAAGTAGTATTGTGAAAGTAGGTATTAAAAATAAAATGATGAAGACAATATTGGGAATATGGAAAAAAAGTAAGGAAGGAGTTGGTACCAGATATTTCACCTATCATCGAATTGGAGGATATTGCAAAATTTCCAATAAAGATTAATAAAAGGATTAAAGAAGTACTTGATAAGAATGAAGTTTTCTTGTTGAGAGACTGGATTCGAGCCTGTAAAGACAATGAGAGAAAAGCAAATTTGTATGTACAATTGAAATGGAACTGGTTTCAGATAGGGATGGTAAATAAATGGAATTGTAAATTTATGAATGAAGCCAGACTAGAAAGAGGGAGGACTGAGTTTGAAGAATTAATTTCAAAAATAAGAAAAGGACAAAGTGGAATAAAGGGGCTGGTGAGCAAAATATATAAATGATAAATAAGGATGGCAATCCACAGGAGGAATTGAAAGCAAGATGGGAACATGAGTTAGAGATAAAGATAGAGGATCAAAATTGGAAAAATAAATGGGGGAAAAGAATTATGAGAACTTTGTCGATTAGAGTAAGGGAGCACAATTACAAAATGTTGTGGAGATGGTATTTGACCCCAATGAAATTACATCAGATAGATAAAAAGAATGATAAAATGTGTTGGCGTTGCAAGAACGCATTGGGTACATATGAACATATGTGGTGGAGTTGTAACGTGGTAAAGGATTTCTGGGGAAGCATTGAGAATGAGATAAGTGAAATTATAGGAATTAAAATTAAATTGGGCTCAAATATCATTATGTTAACAGATGTGGAAGGCATAAATTTAAGTAAGGAAAAAAAGAGTTATTAGAAATAATGCTGACAACGGGCAGATTGTGTATTGCAAGAAAATGGAAAAGCGATGTGAACATGAAAATTGAGGAATGGTATAAGGAAATGTGGAATTTAGCATTGAACGACAAATTAACATATGAGATAAATATGAAAAAGGGTGTCATTAAAGAGAATAAATTTTGGACGGTTTGGAAAGCCTTTGTGGATTACTCATTGAAGGGAGAAGAATTGAATAGACCTGGACCCGCTCACAAGAGTTTTTGGGAACGATTTTAATAAAGTTACTCCGTGCTCTCCAGGGCAATGTAAATAGCACATGGTGTTTAGTTTTTCTTTTTTGTATGTTAATTTTTTTAAAAAAAATTATATTATGGTATGTATTTTTTTGTATTGAAACTATGAATTAGAATTTTGACTTGGTAGTTATATTATATATGAAAAGTATAATGTGAGGGTTAAAAATTAAAAATACAGATTTGTTAATGTTGCAAATGACTTAAATAAAAATGTAGTAATAGTAAAATTAAAAGATTAAGGAGTGAGATCGAAGAGGGAAGTAATATAATATTGAGGCATAGTTGAAATATGGAGTAAAGAGGCTGGAATGGTCTGTTGTTGTTTTTTATTATTGTATGTGACTTTGATGTTTGTCTTTATATATTGTATTTATGTTAAAAAATTTAATAAAAATTATATATTAAAAAAATGAAATATAACATAGCCTTCCTTGATGAAGCAGCAAAAATGAAAGGTTGAGGAAAGCACCACCACCAGAGGTAGCACGGCCTGTTAGCTGCAACTTGCAGGACCATTGACTGGTTAATGGATCATCCCAAGAAGAGTGGGGTAGTAGTAGTAGTAGTAGTAGTAGTAGTAGTAGTAGTAGTAGTAGTAGTAGTAGTAGAAGCTTTATTAATTTACTGACCATACAAAAATATTAGCATTTATTACAGTAAATACAATATGAATGCAAGGAAATGCAATATATTAAACTACAATAAAATGAATAAGATAAAATATAACTTAGTATCATATCAAATAAAGTAAAATACTGAATTATACAGTAAATAAGCATTAAATTCAAATTTGTTCAGTAAAATCCATCACCTTTACATAGAACTCCAATATGTTCTATATAACATCTTCTCTGGTGGATAAGGTAAAGGTAAAAAGTTGGATGGCTACATGTTTGTTTATACCCAGGAGGAAATAAATTCCTCTTTTGTTAGGATCCCAGTATGTCATTCTATCTAACAAAATCTGTAAGTACTGAGCTCTTGCTGTGGCATATAACTGAGAATTAAATATTATGTGCACTATGCCTTCTGTTTCTGGCGCTCTACAGACACATGTTCCCTCTAGGTTTGGCACATGCTTAAATCATCCATGGCTTAACATTAGATCTAACTGTTTGACTCTTTTTCTGGTAAGTGCTGTTCTATAGTACTGGGTCAATCCCATTGTCAAGTATTTTTTATTTGAAAATACTTTTATTTCCCGCCATTTATTTCAACCACCTGGTATTTGCAAATATCTCACTATCAGTTTGAACAATGATATCCAGAACTCTTTGTTTAAATATTGCCTATGTCTGATCACAAACTGAGAGTAAATATTACATTATAATAATAATTGCATGTCAGAAATTATTCTTTGTTGAAATAATTTTTACAGAATAAACTCCGCTCAGGGAATGCCCAAATGAGGCTTCTTTCACATCCCCAATAGCTGGGTTAGAGATAGCACTCAATCAATCATGCAGTACCCTGGTCTCAAACTGCCAACTCGCCAGCCTTCCACTAACAAGACGAGCTTCTTAACCCCTGAGCCACTGCAGCCCCTAATAATATTGCATTGAAAAACTGTGACATGAAATGATTTGGAAAAGTTGCTTATTCTTCTTTCTGTTCTTCAAGACACGTTTTAGTTAATCTATCAGATTCCATTAATAGTATTCTCTGACAATAATTAAAAGCTTTAATTACTGTTAGACTATGAATAGAGTTAGATACCTGTCTCTGCATGTTCTGCAGCAGCTGGTGTATTCCAATCAGTCCCTAAAATAGTTCTTAAGAAACATGCTTGGGTTTGTTTGAGTGCTGGAGCTTTGGGTAAGCCCTAAAAATCTGTGCCATATGTTATCATTGCCATTATTTTTGCCTTATAAATCTTTAAGATGAGGAGCAATGTACTTGGGTGATTGTGAATAATTTAGTTAGCATTTTGGAACTTGCAGTAGCCTTTATAGTCTTTATTCTTTATTATTAGAGATTGCATCATCCCAATAGTGTCTGCCCATCTAACCAGAATGGACCAGAGGGGCTCCCTAGTTGTGCCTTCAGCTAGAAGGGCTCACCTCTCTGGCACACGGAGGAGGGCCTTCTCCATGTCCGCTCCAGCCCTCTGGTACCTCCTGCCAACAGAACTGAGGCTACAGACAGAATTGCTGCCTTTCAGGAAAGGTTTGAAGACCTGGCTGGTGGGGCAGGTGTGGGGCCCTAATGGGAATACGGCCCCGGCCTGCTGGCTCATCCCCAACTAGTCCAGTTGTGCCCTCCTTCTGTGTCTTTGCATTTCCCTCTCCCTCTTAGCTTTTAGTTTTTTTAGTTTTAAATGGGGTGGGAGTAATGAGGGTGGATGGGAGGATGAGGGTGTTTTAACATGTTTTTATATGTTTTTAACTGTTGTACGCCACCATGAGTCAGGTTTTTACCAGAGTGGGTGGCATAAAAATTGAAACAAATAAATAAAATAAATAAATAAATTATGGCTGATGGCAATACAAAAAAATCAAACAGATACTGTCTGATAAGGCATCCACAATATCTTGCTTTCCATCAAGATCCCAAATTAACCCTATCCACTAAATTAAAACTTTAAAATATTAGCCATCTTAAATATAATAAAATAATCCAATATAAAACTATTTGATACTTAAAAGCAGTTATATGAGCTAATTAGCAGGAACCTTTTATCTATATGCACATCAGTCAAGATAGCATAGAATCGCTAGAATAGACTTTCTATTTTCCTACAAACTTTTAGCCCCACACAAAAGTGACTTCACCTTGCTTCTATGTAAACAAGTTTATCGCCATGCAAATCTGGCCACTGCGGCCATCAGATCATTGGACCTGTCTGACAATAAGACTCTCAACACTCTATTATTACTAAACACCAGCTTTGGAAATGTGGCAAAAAGCTCTCTTCTAACATTATCATATAATGGACACTACAAAAGTGCATGTTCAGATGTCTCAACCCTATTGGATTGACGTAGACAAATACACTCATGTACCGGAGTTTTCTTAAAGAGTCCCTCCCTAAAAGCCGAAGGAAGCATATTATAACGAAGAAAGATAAAAGATCGTCTATGATCCGGATTGTTCAATGTAGATAAATATGTTGAGGGCCTAGCCTCATTAGATAGCAGCCAATTAAACAAAGGGGAAGTTAATTTACTTAGATCCATTTGACAATGGATGTCAAAAATCCTTTATTTGATAGTTTCCCTAGCATGGATAAGCCCAAGGGAGATAAGATACTTTTTAGAGAGGCCATACGATGTCAATACCCTTTCCAGGGTGGAAATCCATGTGGCAACCATGGTCAGACATCATTAGGTTGAATAGTCCAGAGGGAGAAAATAAAAGATGGCCTTTATAGAACTTTGTTTGAAATGATTGGCCCAGGATCCTGAGTCAATAAAAAAAATCACCCGTAAATATGAAGAAGAGTCTGTTTGTTTTATAAATTCCTCAACCAGATGCTAATTTAGTTTATGTTGATGTCTCAGAGGAAAAAGAAATAAGAGGTTTTTGTTACTTTTTAGCCTCTTCAACATTTTACAGAAAAAGAATGAGGCAAGAATTTTCAGAGAACATGGAAACACAAGCATTAAGCAACATGAGGGATTATCAATGCTTGGAGTATCATATGAGCTCTTCTAGAACCTGCTTGAATAACCAAGGTAAATAATAAGGTTTTTAAAATAAAACAAGATTGATGCATGGAGTACCATTCATAGCCTATCTACAGTTCATTAGCTTGTGCGTGACAGTAACTAGGTCTGCTAAGTAAGCCAAAGAGAAACATACAGGTACATTCATCTATATGACAATCACTTTTTCCTGATGTCAACAACATTGTATATGATTAATGAGAACATTTATTTTTTTTATGATTTTCTATGGGTTGCCTGTGTGAATAATTGGCCAAACCTTTCCCCAGGGGTTCGCCTAGCCTTCAACAGATCCGGGGACCACCCGGACTTTGCAGGAAAAGCAATTGGGTTACGGGCTAGCTAGTTAGTTTGGGAGGCAAATCATAAAGCCTTGGCTGATGGCTACGATAGAAACAGGGCAGTAACCAAAGATGATGACTCTAAAGGAAATACACAATCCTCCGCTTCTGGCTACAGATTAAGTTAGGCAAACAAGCTGTGCCAGACAGCAGAACAATTAGGTACCTTGAATCAATACATATCGATTCCGAGATTAGGGCAGGAACAATGGGTTTCGCCAGCCCAAGGTAATTAGGTGCGAGTTGTCCAATAACCCCAGGGTAACTTCCAAGAGCTGGCATTGTAGCTGGACCACCAGAAAATGCCACGTATGCAAGCCTTCTGAATTAGGGGGTCACGCGCATCCTACGCGCGCATCTCCCCAAGGCAGGGTAATAAATACATGCCACCCGACCCAGATCAGGGCTGGACTTCACCGTATGATTGTCTCACGTGTCTTCCTTGTGGCCAGCCACTCCAACATCTGGCAGCCATCGCAACAATTTTCCCAAGAAGAGAAAAGGAAGGGAGATTAGGAGATTCCGTTGCCAAGAAAGGGCAACAACCAAGCTTCATGATGGCTACTGATCTGTCACCATTCAGAATTTTAAGACTTAATCTTCAGGCATCTCTTTTCATCGGCCATGTTAACTAGGATTTACAGGAGCTATCCAAATATCAATCAATCAATCAAATCTTTATTACGGTCCAAGACCAGCATAGTATCCAAAATATCTGGAGGAAATCAGGTTGGCCTGTTTGTCATATATAGCCAGTCTGAGGTTCACAAGCCTCCTATGGCTTGCAGAGACCTTCAGGTATGGATCATCTAAATGCCACCACTTCCAAATTTTCTTGTACATTTTCCTGAAAATAGTCATACAAGCTTGTCACACTACTGTTGAATTGGCTTGAGGGAGAGCAATTTCATTGAGGATGTTGGGGCTTGGAATCACAACCCTTCCCATATTTCATTCTTGTTGGACTAAGAAAGAGTCTATCTGACATGGGGGAACATAAGAATTGCAGTCTAAAAAGTAACTTTTCCAAGTTCGCATCATAGCACACATGTAACATATTTTCCACAATTTTTTTGCCAATGTTTCTGGCTCCCTAAATACTGGTGTTGCTTGTTCTAGGACAAGAAAACCCATAAATCTACCTGTGTCTTTGTGTGGTTGTGCAGGTGGGTTTTTAATTTGATTTGTATGCTTTCTGACCTCCTCATATGCAATGTTGTTGCATAACATTGCTGCACACACCAGTGGAAAGAAGAGGTTAGACTACCTCATATCCTCCCCATTAAAAACAGAGACCATGACCTCAGATTTAAACAATCCACTGAATCTTTTCCCAAGGCTACAGTGTTTTTCCTTTTTGTTATGCAGTGTCTTTTCCTCGCAAGGTCCGGGGAAATAACCTCCCTGCTATTCAGAAAGCGAAAAAAATCTCATTGATGTCTTATTCCTGGTTGAGACAGGAAGGATGCCCGGAGTACTCAGATATTTTGTTCTTCTTAGCAGTTTTCCAGGCCTGGTTGCACCAGGGTTGAACTTGCAGACCTCCGCCTCTGCCTGTTAAAGTGAGATCCTGGCACCAGCTCTTCAGTTTCTTGTTGTTGTTTCTGCTACTTGTGTATTTCTGCAAGAAATTGCCACATTTTGTTCAGCTCAAATCTATTTGCCTTTTCATTCGTCTTACATGGAAGATGTCCTTTTGCACAGGAATTGTGAGAATTCTGTGCAGCTTGCAATTTCTTCTGTGAGAAAAAAAGACCAGTTAACTTCCACAATATCCTATTAGATTTGCCATGAAATTTCTCAGAAGAAATTAAAAAATACAGAGATAACTCTTATGGTTGAGGAGAAAACAAAGACACCCCCCCCCCTAAATTTCTTGCCATGGACTATTATGAACACAGCAATAAAATCTCAAAAATATTTGCTAGAGCAACAAAGGAAAAGTAACTTAAAGGTGAAATAGGGGTCATAAAGGTAAACAGATGTAACATGATGAAGGATAAATTAGATGCAATTTAGCATATTATCAAGGGGGGAAATCCCAAATTATTGGAGTCATTCATTAATTGTATTGATATTAAAACCAAGAATAGACTATACCTTAGTAGATTCTTATGGACGCATCTCACTTATAAATCAGGATACAAAGATATTCACAGCAATATTGGTGGGAAGGTTAAATGAATTTATAGAAAATTATTTTTAATTGATCAATGTGGATCAATAAATGGAAGACAAATGTCCAATTTAATGAGAAGAGTTCTTAATATAATGTAAATGAGGAAAAATAGATGTAGGAATGATGGCTTTGGACATATTTAAAGCTTTTGACCTGGTGGATTGGATAACTTTGAAAAAACTAATACAGAAGATGGGATTTGGAGGGAAATTTCAGAATGTAATAGGACAATTACAGTTTTAAAAAAAGTCTCAATATTAGTAAATGATGGTATAACAGAGCAATTTGATTTAAGTCAGAGTACTGGGCAAGGATGTCCTTTATCCCCAACTCTATTTGTATTAATGATGGCATTGTTTACAAATGGGATAAAATTAGATAAATCAAGAGAAGGGATAGGAAAGGAAAAAAAATAAAAACTAGCCTGTCTGCAGATGACATGTTAGAGTTGGAAACAGAAGGCAAAGGATAAAACATTTTGGATTTCGTTTGATTTGCATTTAAATAGATAAGCAACAACAAATTGATACTGGATATTAGAATCAAATTAAAATAATTCTTAATATAATAACATAAAAGGAACTGTTATGGAGAAACATAGAAGCCCAGGATGTAGGGGGGAATTATTAATAATGAGTTTTAAAAACTCAAAGAAGTAAAGTACTAAAAGAGGTTTGAAATCGCTTCTGTAAAAATACATTCAAAATTTGTTATAAAAATAAAAAGATTCTTAGTCTAGAAATTTCTCCATTAACATATATATCAAATCTGGATAAATTTCCAGAAGATTTGAGACAAAGACTGAGTAAGCAAAAAATTGGATAGAAAAGTGGTCTAACAAGGAAGAAAAGGAAAATAATATTAGAATAATAATGTTACCTTGGTATAAAAGATTACAATTGGAAAAATGGACAAAATATTCGGTGAAACAACATGGATTGTGTAGGAAATTAACATCGTTTGAGGAAATAATTATACAGTTGGAGAGGAAGGAAATTATCAAAAGGGCTAGTTAGTAAGATTTACATAATTTAGAGAAACAGCAAGCACAAAACAATTTAAGATCAATGTAGGAAGAGGAGTTAAGGATAACAATTAAAGAAGAGGAATAGAATAGGATTTGGCAACAAAGAAGAATGGAAAAATGTCAGTTAGGATTAAAGAAAATTGGTATAAAACATTTTGGAAATGGTATTTGACTCAAATTCATTTATGGGTGTTATTCAAAATACAATAAGAATTTTTGGAGGTGGAAAAAATAATCCAGAACCTACTTACATCTATGGTGGGACTGTAGTTTGGTGAAAGAAATGTGAGGACAAGTATTTACAGAAATAGAACAAATCCTGTCTATACACCAACAGATGTGTCCTAGAATAGACCTACTGATGGACTTTGGAGAAAAACAGATAGAAATGATTGGTATTGTGGTAACTGCTACAAGATTATCTATAGCTAAGAATTGGAAAACTGGTAGTAATATTGAATTAGAAGAATGGTATAGAGAAATTTGGAATATTGCAATATAGGATTAACATCAGAATTAAGAGTTTGAAAAGGACTTTTAAATAAATCTACTTTTAGTGAAATATGGGGATCGTTTATGGAACATACATTAGTAAAAGAGAAAGGAACAAAACCAGGTCAAGGGCATATATCATTTTGGAAAGTAGGATAAACTATAAATTAAAGAGACAGAGTGATCAAAGAAAAGAAGAATGACTGTAATTAAAGATCTGCTTTGCAGGCGCACCCCCCAAAGAAAGACTCAGACACCGGTATTGGATTAAAGGCATCGGGCCACTTTTATTGAATAATTCCCTAGTCCGAATTATCACTTTCAATTGGTGTATCATCCAATTGTAATTCTTTAAGGCAAGCAGGCCGCAGTAACACTGGTAAGGTTCCTCCCAAAATGCCAATGGCAATTGGCTACATGTATCTATTTGTATCAATTTGTTTGTTGACACAAACAAATTGTTGACCGGAGTCAATAAACTATCTACTGACCCCACCCTATGACGTGTATCCGTTGAAATATCAAGGTGATGCAGGCTGTGAAGCTCCTAACATCACCCCTTGCCTGGTTCACCCTTGACCGGCCAAACCTATTTCCCCTGTACCTGTCTACGTGTTGGCCAGTCAATTGCGAACCTGCCGGATACCTATGGGTCATAAATCTTTACCTTACCAGTGCTACCCGCCACATGGGGAGGCGTCCATGATGACTCACCGCCCACCCCCAGACCATCAGCTCGGTCACCAGGCCTGCTTGCACATCCTCAAGAAAGAGGTCCATACCTCTAGCCGACAAGTGGACCCCATCTCCTGCATAGAGATCAAAATCCTGCAAGCCTATCCTAGGATGTCGAATGGCCGTCCCAGAGCCATTGTCCACAAGGAACCGGGCAACAGCCCTGTTCACTGACTGCCGAGCGCGGTCGAGAGCATGGAGGTCAATGCCTCCCCTGTAAGACTGTCTCGGCACAATGTCCGACCATAGCAGCCACGTGTACGGCCATAAGTGATGTAAATAGGCTAGGTCGCTGCACACTGACAATTTTAAAGAAAGGCCAGTGATCTGTGCGAGATCATTGCCGCCGAGGTGCAGAATTAGGACATCGGGCGGTCCAGCATCCCTGATGGACAACAGGAATGGCAACAGTTCCCGCCATCTCATGCCACGCTTACCATACCATCGCATACGTGCGGCTGCATGCAGCCCGAGATGGGGTCCCCACTCTGTCACCGCAGCAAACTGTGCTGCCCAGTGCACGTAACTGTGGCCCACCAGCCATAATGCCACCGGTGTGCGTGGACACACAGGGTCTGTAAAAGAAGGAAAAAGAATTAATGACATAAATAGTACTCACGCATTGAGGGGGCGTACATATAAAGCAAAGCGCATAGACCCCCATCTGCCCATCCGGCGTATACCAGCCTCAGAGTACCCAAACGCAGCCACAGTGGACGCGGCACCTATCTTAAAGGAATGTGTGCCGTAACGAGCCCCAGGGAGGCCAACACTGTGAAGTGCCATACCGGTCACCTTCCAAAATTGAAATTTAGTAAGAAGAGACCCATCCTGGTGGCAGAAAAATGGGCCAGGGTGCGTACCACGCACTGCCAAAAACTCATGTAGGGCACCAACCAGACAGATGTCATCAATTGAGCATCGTAGCAGTCTGACACCACTGCCTACGCCGTGCTGATCAACCTTTGAGGAACGTATCCTCAACTGGGCCCACTCTTGCGTAATATAGACATCATTGAGTTCCAGTGCCCTACGAGACACGTCCCCTTTTGACAATGGGACCAGCTCACTGATACGGAGCGCTCCAAAGAAAGCTACGGTGGTAGCTGCGTGAAAGAGAGCCTCCTCGTACCTATCGTAACACAAGCTATGCCAACCTCGTGCAAGGTGGATCAGAACACCTGGCGAAATGGGGTGACGTGTGTCCAGGCGGCGGCCACGTTCACGTGTCCACCCTTTCAATACGTGTCGTATGCGGAAGTCATTCACGCAGTCAGTGAAGCCCCGTGCCTTGGCCATAAATGCCAATGCTGAAAGCCTAGAGGCGATGGTGCGGGGAGCCAACCCTTGACCGTGAAGGTAAACCATATATTGTAAAATCTGGTCAACTGGAATCGGCCACACCTCGGGCAACTGCTTTTGCCCACAATAGGTTCTAAATTGTAGGAAAGCATGTAGATACGCCTTACGCGTGCGAGGTGCCAAAGACATGCTGATCGCTTGGTTCACCTCTCCTCGCCAAATGTCCAAATCTCGGCCGGGAGTGGAGAGGGAAATTCCTCTGCTTCTGGAGCCAAGGCATGTAACCGGGAGATCTGCAGGCGGGATAAAGCATCAGCAATATCATTATTAATGCCTGGCACATGTCTGGCCCTGAACAGCACATTGAGGCGTAGGGATCTCAAAACAAATTGACGAACAATGCCATGACTCTGGGGGATTTGGATGTCTGGGCATTGACAATGTGCACCACTGCAGCATTGTCACATCAAAAGTGGACCACTGAATTGGACCACTTGTCGCCCCATAGCATTAGTGCTCCCAAGATGGGAAAAATTTCTAGGACTTCAATTACCCTCACATAGACTGGGTGAACTGTTGTTCAGCACATGATAAAGAGATAAAGTTCCTAGATATGCTCAATGATTGTTCCCTGGGACAGATGGTTGAAGACCCAACTAGAGGTACAAGAATCCTTGACTTGATCCTGAGTAATACTCAGGATCTGGTGCAAGATGTTAATGTGGCTGATCCAATAGGGAACAGTGACCACAACTCAATTATGTTTAACTTGAACATAGACCGCAAGTCACTGATAAAATCTAACACAGAGACCTTAAATTTTCAAAAAGGAAATTTCCCAAAGTTGAGGAAACTAGTAAAAAAGAAGCTGAAAGGGAAAATTGAGAGAGTCCAAACACTCCAAGAGGCATGGAGGCTGTTTACAAAAACAATAACAGAGGCCCAATTGGAATGCATACCCAAAAGGAAAAAGGGCACTGCCAGGTCCAAGAGGACTCCAATGTGGCTTACAGGAGCTGTTCGGGAAGTGATCAAGAGCAAGAAAAGCTCATTTAGAAGATGGAAGGCTTGTCCAAATGAGGACAGCAGGCAGAAACATAAATTCTGGCAGAACAAATGCAAGGCAACAATCAGGAAAGCAAAGCAAGACTTTGAGGAGCGTATAGCTAAAAATACTCAGAGGAATAACAAAGACTTCTTTAAGTACATTAGAAGTAAGAACCCAACTAGGAAGGCCATTGGACCATTAGATGACAATGGAAGGCAAGGGGTTATTAAAGAGGAAACAGAGATTGCAGAGAGACTCAATGAATTCTTTGCTTCAGTATTCACTGAAGAAGATAGAGACCACATGCCCAAAACAGAACCTATCTTCGTAGGGAGGGAAACCGAAGAATTAAGCAAGATAGAAATAACCAGGGAGGAGGTCCTTGCATGTCTTGTTAAACTAAACACTAACAAATCACCAGGACCAGATGGCATCCATCCACGAGTTCTCAGGGAACTTAAAGATGAAATCGCTGATCTCCTAGCCAAAATTTATAACATTTCCCTCAAATCAGGGTTTGTGCCTGATGACTGGAAGGTAGCGAATGTAACACCAATTTTCAAAAAAGGATCCAGGGGTGATCCAGGAAATTACCGGCCTGTCAGTTTGACATGTGTCCCAGGTAAAGTGATGGAAACCATCCTAAAAGATAGAATTAATAGGTACATAGAAGAGGAGGCGCTGCTAAAGGAGAGCCAACATGGCTTTTGCAAGGGCAAATCATGCCTCACTAATCTGTTGGAATTTTTTGAGAGTGTCAACAAGCATGTGGATAAGGGGGATCCAGTTGACATTGTTTATCTGGACTTTCAGAAGGCTTTTGACAAGGTCCCACACCAAAGGCTCTTGAATAAACTTACCAGTCATGGAATAAAGGGACAGGTCTTGTCCTGGATCAGCAACTGGCTAAGGGACAGGAAGCAGAGGGTAGCACTAAATGGACACTTCTCCAAGTGGAGGGAAGTAAAGAGTGGGGTCCCCCAAGGTTCAGTACTGGGACCCCTGCTTTTCAACCTCTTCATAAATGATCTAGAGGTAGGAGTAAAAAGCAAGGTAGCCAAATTTGCTGACGATACTAAATTATACAGGGTAGTGAAAACTGTGAGAGATTGTGAAGAGCTCCAGAGGGATCTCTTGACACTGGGGGAGTGGGCAAAACAGTGGCAAATGAGCTTCAACATCAGTAAGTGCAGAGTGATGCATGTTGGGGCAAAAAACCCCAATTACATTTATAAACTGATGGGGTCTGAACTCTCTGCGACAAACCAGGAAAGGGACCTTGGTGTCCTGGTGGACAGCTCAATGAAGGTGTCAACCCAGTGTGCCTCAGCAGTGAAAAAAGCAAACTCAATGTTAGGGATCATTAGGAAGGGTATAGAAAATAAGTCAGCAAGTGTCATTTTGCCTCTTTATAAATCTATGGTGAGGCCCCATCTGGAATACTGTGTACAGTTCTGGTCGCCATACCTCCAGAAGGATATTATGGAGTTGGAGAAAGTACAGAGGAGGGCAACCAGAATGATTAGGGGACTGGAACACCTTCCTTACCATCTGAGGCTGCAACGGTTGGGCCTTTTCACTCTTGAACGACGGCGTCTAAGAGGTGACCTGATTGAAGTTTATAAAATCATGCACGGTGTGGACAAAGTGGATAAGGAAAAACTGTTTTCCCTATCGCACAACACTAGAACTAGGGGACACTCCATGAAACTTTTGGGTACTAGTTCTCAAACAAATAAGAGAAAGTACTTTTTCACCCAGAGGATTACTGGTCTATGGAACTCCCTGCCAGAAGAAGTGGTGACAGGTGTCAGTCTTGACAGCTTTAAGAAAGGATTAGACAAGTTCATGGAGGACAAGGCTATCAATGGCTATAATTATGGCTACCTAAGGACAACCTCCGGGTTGGAGAGATAGGCAGGATATCTCTCAATGCCATTTCCAGGGAATCCTAAGCAGGTGAAGGCATCTCCTTGGGAATACCCTGAAGGAAATGGTGAGCCACTGTGTGAGACAGAATGCTGGACTGGATGGGCTGTGGCCTGTTCCAGCAAGGCTGTTCTTATGTTCTTATGTAAGCGATCCGTGCTTTGCCATGCGTGAGGCCATTGGCCATAGGCCCTCCGCCCCTCAAAATAAATCCCATAACCCAGAGAGCCGGAGGCATCTGACTGTACTTGGAACTGAGGGCTGACCATAAGGTCTGATCTCCAGAAAGAGACACCATTAAAATCCCGGAGGAATGTGAGCCAAACCAAAAGGTCTGCCCGTAAACCTCTGGTCAGCCGCACCCTGTGATGGCGTTTTAATAGGCCAGCCATGGCGTCACACAGACGCCTGGCAAAAGCTCTGCCTGGGGTTACCACCCTGCAGGCAAAATTAAGGTGCTGTGAAGCACCTGTAACTCCCTAAGAGACACCTTACATTTGGCAAGCATAGCCAGAATCGCCGCCGAGATCTGAGTCACCTTTTCCACGGGTAACCTGGATGTCTGGGTGACAGTGTCAATTTCAATACCTAAAAAGGTGAGCGTGGTGGCTGGGCCCCCAGTCTTTTTAGGTGCTAAGGGGACACCCAGTTCCCGCATAAGCACCTGAAATGTGTCAAGGAGACAGGTACACGTGTCCGAGCCCTGCTCACCCCCGAACAAAAAGTAATCGAGGTAGTGGGCTACAGACCGGGACCCCGACCTACGAACAAAGGCCCAGTGGAGGAAGGTGCTAAATCATTTGAAGGCCGAACATGAAATAGAACAGCCAAAAGGCATGGCCATATCTACGTAGAATTTGCCCCGAAAACAAAAACCCAACAGCTCAAAGTCATCGGGGTGCACCGGCAGTAATCAGAATGCCGATTTGATATCGCACTTTGCCAGGAGCGTCCTGCGACCACACGAGCGTACCATCTGTAAGGCCTGGTCGATGGACGTATACCTGACCGAGCAAAGGTCATCAGGTATCGCATCGTTGACCGAGGAACCCGCAGGGTAAGAAAGGTGGTGAATTAGGCGGAATTCACCCGGGGCCTTTTTTGGGACTAGACCCAAAGGAGATACTTTTAGATTAGGGAATGGTGGGTCAGCAAATGGCCCAGCAACTCTCATTGCAGCTACCTCCTTGGCTATGCTTTGTGCAGCAATATCCTCCTTACCCCTAATAGAAAGTAAGTTTGGGGCATCCTGAGGCCCACGAACGCCCCTAAAGGGTATACGAAAACCAAACTGGAAACCTTCGAGTAGGTACCTCGCATCATCCCGTCTAGGATAAGTGGAAAGCCATCGTTCCAGCACTGGGACATTAATTGGGGAGGGGGCCTTTTGCATGGCTAGCGCCGTCAGAGGGCACTCTGCCCGCCCCCTGCCCGCCCCTACCTCTGCCTCATGACCCACCAGCCCGTGGGCACGTGGAGGCGGCGTGAGGGCCAGAACAAGTGGGACACTCGTGCCGGAATCGACACTGACGCTTGTTGCACACTCCGCTGGCGGAGAAGCTCCACCACAGCAGGCGGGCTGGAACCCCCTGCCCCGCCGGCTGGCGGGGTACCTGTGTAGCAGCAGCCCGCTGCATGGCTTGGCCGCAATGATACCTGTCACCAGGTGCTGGCTGTGTGGGAGTCATGTACAAGAGCCACAATTGCTGGCAGGGCTCATCCCACCTCATCTCAGGATGGAGGGCCACTCTCATCCTAAACTCTTCATCGTAAGCCAACCACGACGGGCCAGGAAAATCAACCACCGCCCGGTAAATATTATCCAGGTATTGTACCATCGGAATGGCCAAGTCAGGCCGGGCCCTCAGGTATACCGCCATATAGATGAGATAGGCCGGCAACCAATTGGCCCAGGTACGTGGTGGCTTATGACGATGGGACAACTCCTTGTCCCTATCATCCTGTCCCTCCCTCTCTTCCTTGGTGGGCTCACGGTTTAGGAGGGAGAAGATATCCACAATTTCCCCCCTCCAAATCTTCTCCCTCGTGGCCTGGGATAGATGATCACCCAGGGGCAAGGAATAGCCAGCCGTCGGCAGGGCCGCCGTTGGCACAGATTGGATCGAGGGTATGCGCAGCGGGCCCTGAACAGACCCTGCAATGCTTGGCATACCCACAGGGGCGGTGACCCCTGACATAACCGGGGGGCAATTAGGCCACCAAGAGTTAACAGGGCAGTGTGGATACAACTGCCCTCCCACAGGAACCTGTCGTGGCCATGGCCACTGCACCCCCCCAGTGTCACTGGTGTACTCAATTGACCAGGATACTCACTCGGTGCACCCCCGTGGGCCGCCCCCACTGGGGGTTCCGGCCCACGGTGGGTGTCGGAGTTCGTGACAGATATCGAGCTCTGCGTGCCACTGCACCCCTGCCACACCGGACTGGTCCCCAGCGGCAAGCCCCACTGTGCTGGTGGTGCGGGGAGCTGCGAGGCACCAGCTTGGGCTGGCCTGATGGCCTCAAGCAGCTCAACCCTGTTGATGGCCCGCTGGAGAGTCGTGGCCGACGTGTGGGCCGGAATTGAAGAACTTGCAAGCCCACCATCAGCAGGTGGTGGGGCAATGCCCATTGATGCCTCCAGCACTGAAATGCGTGCGAGAAGGGCATCAACAGTCTCAGAGCCACCCTTGTAAGGTGGGCCGGATGGGCTGGATGGCCCACTGGGTAATTGTTGCAGGGGAAATCCAAATGGGGATCCTGGGCCCGAATAGGGCCATGTCCAATAATCCGGCCCATGTGGTGCCAGAGGATTGGTGGGGCGGAAACCCGCACCGGGCCCAAATGGGCCGCCCTGCCCCAAGCCGGGCAAAGGCCCTACAGGGGCAGGGACACCAGAGGGGCTGGCCTGTGCTGGCCCCGACTGAAATCCTGAGCCGGGCTGGCAGGCAGAAGCCTGTTTGCCTGCATTAGTGGCAGTGGGTAAAGCAACCCCACCACCCGGTTGCGGGGGTGCCGCCCGAGCCCTCCGGCCCGGTGGCGGTCCCCTGGAGGAAGAGGGGGTAGGCAGAGTCCTCCCCCTCGGCTGCGGCTTGGCAGCCGGCGCCTTGTGCTTGGGAGCCATGTCTCCCAAGCAGAAGAAATAAGCTGCTCCTAAATGATCCCTGGCCAGGGATCCAACTCACAATCCTTTGCCCTGAGTACCACGGTATCAGTGAGCAAAGGAAACTCCGGGATTCGAACGCGCAGACCTCTAGAGACCTGCAAGGCTTTATAGCCGTCGAACCCACTGCAAAGGGGGGGGGGAAGCAAAGAGAAAACGCGGCGGAGCAAACTTCTCCGCTCCGTCGCGTTCTAAAATGGCAGCTCGGCTGCCTCATGGCCACCCCTTTTAAAGAGGGGTGGCCACGCCCCCTAACTCACCCAGATGTCTGAGTCCGGGTGGGGGGGCACAAAGAGCGCGGCAGCCATGTTGGCACCGCGCTTGCATTGTTGACATACCTCGTATGCATGTCTGACTGCTTTGGTTTTGGATAGTATAGTATAAAATCAAGGCTGCATAAGGTCTTGGTGACTCTGACTGGAACAGAAATGGGCCAACAGATCCAGAAAGATTGTGAGTTGGAAGATTAAAATCAATTTTTTCTGCAAAGAAAATGCTGAGCTGCAAAATAATAGAGAGCAGAACTATATGCTTAATTACACTTTGTGTATGTGTGTGTGTGTGGGGGGGGGCAAGTAAGCAATTAGTCTTCATTATTAATTTGATCAAAACTAATACATTTTCATAGTGATCTTGAACAGTTCATTTTGGTAAGAGCAAGACAGGTGCTGACCCTTCTATTTCATTGACTAGTATAAAAAAAGGAAAATAAGCTGTTCTCCCATCTTATTGATTCAACAAAGTGGCTATTTATACTTCATCAATTACCTCTAAACAAATGGTTCCTATAGGCTTTGGTGAAAAGAAGCAGCACATTTAATTGATAATCATATTTAACCGTCCCTCAGACAGATCTCATTTGATGTATAAAGCAAACTGAATGTTATTCAATTAATAAATGAGCAAAGATAGATGGGAAGAGAACCTCATTGAAATGAAAATGGTTAAGCTGGGAAGAAACTGCATAACTAACTCTTGCTCTGATTCTGGTCCTTTGTGTTGCCTCATTGTTGATCATATGAGGAATTTTTAAAAAATGAAGTATGGAGTTGGTTATTTTCATTGGGATTGTAGCTGGAAAGGAAAGGGAAAGCTTAAACCTTTCTCACATACTAACATCCTAAAGAAATTTGCTCACTTCAATTAAATACCAGTGCTTTGTCAATATTTGCCCATCAAATGTATTTCTCAAAACATTTATTTTCCAAATTTTCTGAAAGTTTATTTCCTTATGAAGGAAGTAAAGAAGAGCTTCCAATCATAGAAATGGCACAAATTAGCTAGGGAACGTAATAAAAAAGTAAAGACATCACCCAGCTAACAAAAGTCCGCAAAGTCAAAGCAATGGTATTCCCATTTGTAATGTATGGTTGTGAGAGCTGGACCATAAGGAAGACTGAGTGCAGAAGAATAGACGCCTTTGAAATGTGGTGCTGGAGGAGGATTTTGAGAGTACCCTGGACTCTTGCATCATTTTCATCTTCAGCAAAAAATAGTTGGAACATTGCTTTAAAAATGATGTTTATATTGATAGGTTTCCCCAGAAGTCAGATGTTGATCAGACCTTGATTATACTCCCTAACTGCCTGTGTTACATTGTACCTCAGGATTAGAGCTTCTCCATTTCTTCTGAGTTTGTCATTATGAAAGTAAAATATTTTTACCTGTAGAGGGCTGATGCATCAGACTAAGAAGCATTCCACTTTGGACTTCACTTCTAGGACACCAGATTTGTAATGGAGTCTATCTAGTGTCATTGCTCTTGGCTTCTCTGACAACTCAAAACCCCTTCCCACATTGAGGTGCCTATCGATCAAGGGAGCAGAGCAGGTACAGGACTTATACTGTATCTGTATCACCTCTCCCATAAGCCTCGGAGACATATACTTCTGGGTGCAACACTCGAATGAGACCTATGTGACTGGATCTGTTTGACACTTAGAAAAAAACAGGGGATGAATTGCATTTGAATAGGTAAAGGTAAAGGTCGCTCTTGCTCGAAAGCAAGTTGTATCCGACTCTAGGATTCATTGCTCTGCGTTTGAATACAGTGCATGTTTTTCAGTTTCTTTTTCAGACTAATTGATCTGGAACTATATTGATTTTTTAAAAAAACAAAGTCAGTATGAAAGGAATTGGCACAGAATCAGGAGAATTTATATAATAATTTATAGTGAATTATAAACAGTCAATCTAAAGGAACAAGGCTTCTGAAAATAGAGAATGTCAGGGGTTTTTTCTTCAAATTTCCAAACACCCACTCATGGAACTGCTGGATACCTCAGTGGTTTAGACATCTGACTGTAGAGCAAGTGCTAGAGGTTGGGAGTTCAATTACCCACTGTATCTCCTGGACAGGGCCTGGACTTGATGATCCATATTGTTCCTTCCAGCTCTGCAGTACTAAGATTCTTATTCTTACTATTATAGATTAAGTGCACGTCTATGTATTTTTGGTGTATGCAAACCAAGACACGGAACACAGCCTCGGGCTGGGTTAACTCAGGTTTATTGCATCGTGGACAGAGGGAACATGAGGTAATGGCGGATCAATAGCTCTTTATATACAGCAGTAATACATTTGAACGTGGTGCCATGGTAGCCCATTGGCTACTGTCTGCGTGACGTCATTGCAGGTCACGCCCTTCTTGTCCAGGTGTAGGTAGTGGCGGGAAAACTTCCCGCGCTGTTGCCTTTGATGAGTTCGGACCAAGAGAGCTTGGACGCTCGCTGCTGCCAGCTGGTGGTCATTAGCTCGCGTCCTATTACAGGGCTTATATGATACAGCTGAAGGTTACATTGTTGTTATAGGCAAGGTTACATTGACTCAGATACATTTCAATCCATGTGTACAGTAAAACCATCAGAACACAACATCCCTCCCCCCTAGGACGAGACAAAGTCTCGAGCCCACCTTAACACACTCCCCCCCCCCTTATGAGACAAAGTCTCTCAGCCAAGATGGCTTATTTCGAACACGCTGGGGTCTCGGTGCGGGCTGCCTCTCCCTGGGATTGCTACCTTCTCTTTGTCCCCTGGTCTCCTGTCCTGCAATATGAGAGGGAGACTCGTTAGTGACTTTCCGC
The DNA here is from genome assembly GCA_035047305.1 of Bradypodion pumilum. Classification (NCBI taxonomy): domain Eukaryota; kingdom Metazoa; phylum Chordata; class Lepidosauria; order Squamata; family Chamaeleonidae; genus Bradypodion; species Bradypodion pumilum. The sequence goes on from JAWDJD010000001.1 coordinate 101,571,396, forward strand.
GGCTCCGCGGCGCTGTTGGGAGGTGTGCTCTTTCTTAGGGAGGAACCGGGGGCACTGGGGGCTAACGAAAAACCCCTCTTCTCGCTTGGATGGGTGGGGGAACACTCCTGAAAACCCCCCCGGCTCGCCAAATCAAAATCAAAATCACTATCGGGGGCAGCGGTCGCGAACTCCTCTCCCCCTTCCCCGGCCCCTGCTAGAGCTGGCGTATCAAAAGGATATGAGTCGGGGCCGCTGCTTCTGCTTCCTTCCCCCCATGCTTGGGACTGTTGTCCACTGCTGTCTCCCCCTTGGGTTAAGCGGGTGGGGGAGAACCCTAACGCTGAATCCTGTTGCTGAGCTCCACTGACCGGCCCAATCACTCTGTGCCTCAGTTGATCTGCGTGCCTCCTCCAGAGGAGGCCGGTGTTCGTCTCGACCCGGTACGACACTGGCCCCGTCTGTTCTACAACCGTCCCTGGCACCCAGGCTGGCCCTGCGCTGGAATAGTTCCTGCAGTGAACAGGGTCACCGGCAGCGAAACCTTTCGAGACTGCCAACCCCACGTTTTTTCCTTTATCCTCGACTCTCGTTGGGTCTAGCCTGGACAGGAGCGTGGTCAGTTTTCGCCGCATCAAGAGCTCCGCCGGCGAGTAGCCGGATGCCAAAGGGGTCACCCTATACGCTAAGAGGAATTGGCACACTTGGTGATTCAGGTCCCCCGGGCCCATGCGCCGCAGCGCCTCCTTTGTTGTACGCACCAACCGTTCCACTTGGCCATTCGTGGCCGGGTGAAACGGTGCGGACGTGATATGCCGAATGGCGTTTGTCTCCATGAATGCCCCGAACTCAGTGGAGGTGAAACAACTAGCGTTATCGCTGACTAAAGTGTCGGGTAAACCGAACGTGGAAAAGACTCTCCGTAGCCGGCTAATTGTCGTGGCGGAGGACGTGCTTTTTACCGGGATAACCTCCAGCCACTTGGAGAACGCATCCACGACTAGGAGAAACATGGTTCCTCGGAATGGGCCAGCGAAATCTACGTGCACCCTGGACCATGGTCCCCGTGCTGTGTCCCATTCCCTATGTGGAAGACGGGCCGCCTCAGGGCGGGACCCCTGGCAAGCCTCGCAAGTGCCAACCATGTGCTCAATATCCGTGTCCAGCTGCGGCCACCAGAAGTAACTCCGGGCCAGCGCCTTTGAACGAACCATGCCCGGGTGGCTGACGTGCAGCAGTTCGAGCACCCTCGTCCGCAGGGGCGCAGGGACCACCACCCGTTGGCCCCACAGAAGGCACCCCCTCTCTAGGGACAACTCTAGCTTTTTCCTAAAGAACGGGTCGAACTCCGTACTCGGGGACGAACCCGGCCACCCCTTTTGCACCCATGAGCAAACCTTCGCCAGTGTCCTGTCCTTGCCCGTCGCCCTAGCAATGTCGGCTGGCACTATTGGGGGAGCGTCTAAAACCTCAATTAGCAACACCTGGCGGTCCTTTTCCGCTCTCGCCTTTTGGGCGTCCGACAATGGCAAAGGGGATCTCGAAAGCGCATCAGCATGGCTGATCTCCTTTCCGGGCCTGTACTCCAACTCATGTTGGTACGCGTTGAGGAAAATAGCCCATCGCAGCATTCTCGGGGACAGGATCTGCGGCGTTGGCTTGTGTGCCGTGAAAATCCCTAACAGCGGTTTGTGATCGGTCACGATTTTGAACGGGCGGCCATACAAAAAATCGTGAAATTTTTTGGTCCCCGATACGATTGCTAATGCTTCCCTGTCGGTTTGTGCGTAATTTCGCTCCGCTTGGGACAGGGACCTTGAGTAAAACGCTACCGGGGCCTCCCTTCCGTCCTCCAACACGTGGCAAAGCACCGCCCCCACCCCCACCGGGGATGCATCACAAACTAGGACCACAGGCCGTTTGGGGTCGAAATGCGTCAGGATTGCCTCAGATGTTAGGAGTTGCTTTAGCTCCTTGAACGCCCTCTCGTGCTCGTCACCCCACATCCACGGCTCCTCCTTTTTCAGCAACCGATGGAGCGGTTCGGCCACGGACGCCTTCCGCGGGAGGAATGTATGGTAAAAATTTAGGAGCCCCAGGAAAGATTGCAGCTCGGTCTTGGATGTGGGGCGAGGGGCCTTTTTAATGGCTGCTACCTTGGATTTAGACGGCTTAATCCCCTCGGGTGTGATTCGGAACCCTAAAAACTCGACCTCTGTTTCGAAAAAAACACATTTATCCTTCCTCAATCTCAGCCCCGCTTTCTCGAACACGGTCAGTACCTTGTCCAACCTTTTCGCTAGTTCAGCCTCACTCCCCCCTGTTATCAACACGTCATCAAAATAAGGCAACACCCCCTCCAGGCCCTTTAGGAGGCGTTCCACGAGCGATTGAAAAAGACCGGGTGCCGAGTTCACGCCGAACTGTAACCGCGACACCTGGAACGCTCCCTTATGTGTAACTATCGTTTGTGCCGCGGCCGTGGCGGGGGTCACAGGAAGTTGCTGATAGGCTTGTGCCAAATCGAGCTTAGCGAAACACTTTCCCCCATTTAGCCTGGCCAAAAGGTGGCTTATCACTGGCACCGGGTATGCATTAGGGCGGATCGCCTTGTTAATTGTACACTTGTAATCTGCGCAAATGCGCACCTCCCCGTTAGCCTTTAGAGCCGTTACAATTGGAGTTTCCCACTCCGCGGAATCAACAGGAATAAGAATCCCCTGGCCCACCAGTTTGTCCAATTCCGCCTCTATCTTGTCCTTGAGTGCAAACGGCACCCTGCGTGGTTTGAGTCTTATCGGGCGGACCTCCGGGTCTATGTCGAAAGCTACAGGGGGTCCCTTGAACTTTCCGAGTCCTTTCTCAAAAACGGCGGGATGCGCATCGCAAACCGCTTGTATTGGGTCTCCCCCCACGGTATGCACCCCCCCTATGAACAACCCTAAGGGCTGAAACCACTGTGTTCCCAGGAGGCTACAGCTTCCCCCTTTCAGGACAACTAGGGGCAGTTCCGCCGAATGTCTCTTAAAATTGACCCGAAACTTCCCAACCCCCAATACCGGAATGTTGTTTCCCTGTACGTCCCGTAGTGTGGACCTCAACGCTTTAAGCTTTGGCCGCACGTGGGGGTCGATTTTCAGGAACTCTTTCTGGGGAATTATGGAAAAGGAGGACCCCGAGTCAATTTCCATCTTAATAGGGGCCCCTTGTACTAATACCTCAACGAAGTAATGGGACTGTCCCGCGGACACGCTGAACACTGAGGCGTCGTCCTCGCTGCTGTCCGAGACGCGGCCCACGCCGTCCTGCTTCCTCGTGGTCTGGGCGCCATCTTGGGGCCTTGCTGGACGGTCCGGCCTGGCCGCGCGGTCTTGTGATTGCCTCCGGCCCTCTTTCCGCTTTCTGCACGCCTTGGCGATGTGCCCCCGACGGCCGCAGGTGTAACACTCGGCCTTCCTGAACGGGCATCTCGCGCGCTCGTGGGCCGCTCCGCAACCCTCGCAGCGTCGACCGCCCTTCCGGACCTTCTGGACCTCCTCGCCGTCGCTGCCTTCCGTAGACGACTTTGAGGCCCGCCGAGTCGCGTGCACCGACTGTCCGGCCTTCCCGTGCACCGAATTTTCCGCCTTGCCGGCTTTAGGACGCCACTCACGCCATTGATGCATCTCGTCCACTCCGGCATTCGTGGACTCTGCGGCTTCCGCGGCCTCTATGACTTCGGCCAGCGTGGGTGGCGGCTCCTTATTCATCAAGCTGCGCTGCACCTCCTTGTCTTTCAGGCCACATAACACGCCGTCCCTGAGGATCATCTCCAGGATGTCGCCCCATTTACAGGGGGCGGCGGCTATCCTCATGGCGGCCACGAATGCCTCAACCGACTCGTCTGGCGCTTGGACTCGCCTCCAAAACGCGCTCCGAGCGGGAAACATTGCCCTCGAGGGGCAGAACCGCTCTCGCAGCAGCTTCATGATGTCGCTCGCCTTAAAGTCGCTCACCTTCTTCGGAGCGATTATGCCCACCAGCGTCCGCTTGGTTTCCATCCCGAGCATTCTGGTGAGGATGGCCCTCTTCCTCTCCTCGTCGTCTTGTTTGACTCTGAGTTCCACCAGTGCCGCCTGGAAGTCCATCTCAAGCAGCTCCCAGTCCTGCGGTTTGGTGATGTTGAACCCGCTCTGTGCCCTGGCTGTTCCGTGGGGATCCATTAATCCCACCTTCGTCGCCAATTTGGTGTATGCAAACCAAGACACGGAACACAGCCTCGGGCTGGGTTAACTCAGGTTTATTGCATCGTGGACAGAGGGAACATGAGGTAATGGCGGATCAATAGCTCTTTATATACAGCAGTAATACATTTGAACGTGGTGCCATGGTAGCCCATTGGCTACTGTCTGCGTGACGTCATTGCAGGTCACGCCCTTCTTGTCCAGGTGTAGGTAGTGGCGGGAAAACTTCCCGCGCTGTTGCCTTTGATGAGTTCGGACCAAGAGAGCTTGGACGCTCGCTGCTGCCAGCTGGTGGTCATTAGCTCGCGTCCTATTACAGGGCTTATATGATACAGCTGAAGGTTACATTGTTGCTATAGGCAAGGTTACATTGACTCAGATACATTTCAATCCATGTGTACAGTAAAACCATCAGAACACAACAGTATTGCACACTGGTACTGTAGTGTAATGTAATTTGATCAATGCATTTTGACAGCTGCACTTGTAAATTTGAAGTGCTCTTTCCAAATTGCTACATTTTCATAATCATCATCAATTTTAATTTGTACCCCACATTTCTCAGCCAAGGCCGACTCAAGGCGGCAATCAACATATCAATATATAATACAATATAATAACATAATAAAACACAGCACATATAAAATATTAAATACAGCAATGCAACAAATAAAATGCAGTAAGCACAATAACTCACCACAACCCCAAAAAAGTCCCAGAGTGGAAAGAAATGGACCTATTGCCATCATTGCCCCAAGTCCTAGCCAGCGACAAGAAGATGGCAGTGGAGGTATCCTGGAACGCCGACAAAGATGACCCGCGGCGACTCCCACCGCGGCGACTCCCACCTTTGTTTGAAAGTTGCCATAGAATGTGATAGTGCTAATGCTTGAATAAATTGTGACAAAATTAATTCTGGAAGAAAGGTGGCAAACAATTTCATTGCACTCCTATTCAGAACGTAGAATGTGTTACACCATCCTTCCATCTCTTCCACTCATGAATAAAGATGTGAAGCAAGTTAAATATCACAGTTGTATTAAATCCAATCAAAGAATTGCAACAAGAAGGCCACTCTGTCTTTGTTTGGACGTGCAGGTTGAATGTTGGGGACTTTAAATAAGTGTTTCCCCTTGTAATGTTTGATGAACTTCACTGACATCGCCTCCAGACTTTGCCTGTGGCCAGAGTAGAGAGGCTGTTGTAGTATTGTATCATTGTATCGATGTAATGTGGGTTTTTAAGAGGAATGGAGTAGGTAGGTGGGTATGTTGGGTTTTAATTGGTTGTATTGTTTTATGTGTGTTTTAACTTGTTGTGAGCTGCCCAGAGTTGGGTTTACCTGATTGGGCGGCATATAAATTTGAATATATAAAAAAAATGTACAGTATATTATGATATGTGCTTTTGTAGGCTGAATATGGTATAATTATTGTCTATATTGTATCATTGTGTTTACTGTATAATTATTGTGTGAGCTGCCTTGAGTCCGGTTTCCTGATTGGGTGTCATACAAGTGTGAGAATTAAATTAAATTAAATTAAAACAAGAAGTAAGTGAGGTTATCAAAATTGTGTCAGCACTTTAACAATGTGGAAGCAGCTACAAAAGGTGAAACTATCTCACGGCTGAGAAGATCTGTTCTGTTTCCTAAAACTGGAACGCTCAGTAAACAACATTTAAGTCCTCAATGCTTTATTCTTTTTTTAACTGGGAGAATCTCCAGTATTTTGCAAAGCAGAAAGCACTGTCAAAGCTGAATTTTATCTAAGGAGGTAATAGAGAAAGAATTACAACACAGTCACCAAAATCAAATTAGTTATGCCTGCCAGCATAACATACTTAGTATAAATCGTATTGACAAATTGCCACTAGGTAAGAGGTCAATGTAAGCATTTTGCTTTCTGCATTGAGGGATGTGATTTGGCATGCAACAGCAAATGCCTGCCCTAACCTATCAACCTGGGGCAAATCACCTCTGAGATTTATGCTAATGGTGATATGCCACTATAAAAACATAATAGTATTCTAGTTGTGTGTGTGTGTGTGTGTGTGTGTGTGTGTGTGTGTGTGTGTGTGTGTGTGTGTGTGTGTGTGTGTGTGTGTGTGTGTGTGTGTGTGTGTGTGAGAGAGAGAGAGAGAGAGAGAGAGAGAGAGTTCATACTAAGGCAAAATATAGCTTAAATAAGGGGAACATGCACACATATTCCTGAGACTTTATCCATGAAAACTTACATTAAAATATACCATTAGTCTTCAAAGTGCTATGTAGGAAATCTGATCCATGTAAAGATAATCATTCAGCCTCATTAGCAGCAGTTTATAGCCCCAGATCTTTTAAGAGAGAGAGTTAAAAAGTCTAACAGAGTCCAGCTTCATTAGACGGAGTAAGAGGGAAACAGAGATAGAGAGAAAAGCAAACACACACACGCTGCACTGTTGGCTGACAAAGGAATATCATGGCTTCTCTTTATTCAAGCAGAGTATCCCAGAAACGAAACTTAACAGAAACAAAACTTAAGGCACATACAACCAATCAGAAGGCCAGAACCCAAATAAGGAGAAAGAAGGGAGAAATCTTCTCATATTCTACGCATGCCCAAAATCAAGCGTTGTCTCTCATGCAGACAAAGAGACCTTTGTTTACACAATGTGAAGGCAGACAGGAAGACGGAAACCAGATGCCTTCCCACATGTCCTCCTTTTTCATTTAAATTTGAGAGAGGGACGGCTAATCATACCCCTGCATGTCATCATACTCCATAACTACTCCTCTATATACATCATCACTGTCCTCCTGGACATCGTACCCCTCCTGACTCCTGGTACCTTGTTCCGGAGGATGATACCTCATTGAGTACAATTGCCGTCATGCAAAACTTGATGTCTCCCTTCTACGCAGTGGACATGTGTTACACATAGAAATAAGGTTAGGAATACAATTAATGCAAAAACACAATGATATAAGGCAGATAATAATAATGAACCCATAAAATAAAACTTGTCTAAGGACAGATAAATCAGGCAACCAAGAAGTCACCCAATCAAAGAGATTAACATCAGTGCGTACATTGTTAGTAATGCTCTCCTGTAAATTCTGAAGTTCTTTCTCAATAGTATTATTCAGATCCTGGAATTTTACCCGACATCCCTGGTTCCCGACCAGTTTACAAAATCCTCCGGATTTTGCTAACAGGTAATCTATGGCCAGTCTGTCCTGCATTTGGTCTTGATGAAGCTCAGTGATTTCCATTTGAAGATCCCGTATGACCCTCCCTGTGGCATTGATTGATTTCTCCAGCCTACAGGTGAGTCCCAAAATGGACCTTCTATTCTCCTGGGAAATGACCCCTGGGTATGATCCCAAGATGAGTGCTCCAGTGATAGCACCCCCTATAGCTCTCCCCCAGGAGCTACCATCAGAAAGCTGAACATCGATTATCACTTCATCATTGCAACCAGAACCCATCGGGCCGGCAGCAGCTCTCCGGCGCCGTGCATCTGCCTGAAGCGGCATTTGCACTTGTACGGGTAAGGTAAAATAACCCAATGCTGCACATTGATATTGTCCTGGATGGAAATTCGTGGCAACTCCATTAAAAAAGAACCACATGTTAGGATCCTTGATTTGCCATCCATTGCAAATTGAACCACTATCTATAGCAGAATAATCAGGAGTAAACATAGGAAACACATCATATATATCTTCAATAGTAGTGTTAAACAAGGTATAATTAAGCTTATAAGAACTGTTATAACTACCCCATAACCAAAAATAATCATCAAAACCCGTATAATTGCCTACACTCCGCAAAACCCTTTGTGCTTGAGTCCAGTACTTCCATTTACTATTCCAGACTCCAGAACTATGACAACAGAAACAAAGTCCTTTAGTGTATTTCTTGAATGTCATGCTTCGCCAGCGGGTGTTGTTAAATTGTTCTGGGGGATTAGAGAAGAGTGTAGACCTATCAACATGTTGCAAGTGTCCAATAACCAACTCAGGCGTGTTGAACAATGCCGGAAGAAAGGCCATTTGAGACACTGCCAGTGGATGCTCATAGTATAACGTTGCATTCTTACCATGAACCTCAAACATATAGTTAGCATGACGAAGCCAGAAGTTGGGGTTGCCCCCATGAGTCATTGTTCTCACAGCTGGAAGCACAGTAAGAAAGAAAAGAACAAATGTCAGCAAATTTAGTCTACTGGTGAACCACCATCCTGGAGCTGAGTAACCTTCTTCTCTCTCCATGGGCGGATCGCTCCAGCAGGAATCCTTCCACTCAGGATTCCCTTGTTGCCAATAAATGACCAATGGCTTAGGAAGACACTCCCCTAAGAAACAGGAGCATGCCCTGTTATTACTAGTACCATGTAACTAAACGTGAAACATGAGTGACATATAACACAAATGCAATATCACAAACCCATTTATATGTGTAGGGTACTGAAAACTCTTCCATGCACTCCTGGAGGTACCTTGAGATATGCAGTTTCATAAGGCAAAACATAACATAAGCAAAGACAGGTCTTTCTCCTGCAAGAGAATAAGCAAACATTTAAGCATGAACAAAACATGAACAGTTCTCTTCTTCCTTACATGAAGGAGGTTTCTGTTGCATTCTAGAAAGCATTTATCACTCCCCAAGTACATGAGTAAGGCATTAAATTTTTCTTCTCTCACTGGTGTAAATGAAAGAAGCATTCAATAACTTAAAATCAGCATAGCATGGTAACTCAAATACAGTACAAATCTCATTAGAGCATTTCACACTCATAGCATGAGCAGGTAGACAATTTCTTTCCTTAAAAAAGGTTTTCAGGTTTTAAAATGCAAACAAAGCCAATTAGAGTCCACACAAACTTTTTAGTCCAATTAAAATGTCCAAATTAAAAGTCCAAATGTTGATTGAAGCTTTCTTAAACACTATCTTCTCTCCAGCACAGTTCTTGGCATGGCAAAGGTTGAAATTAAGCCATAAATTAAGTCTCACTGACTTCACAAGACAATCCCACACAACCCCCCTTTTCAGCCTTTCAGGCAAACACACATTCCTTCATGCTCCAGCCACACCCATCTGCATTAAGGCAGGCCGATGAGGTATGAAGGCACAAAGGACTTCTCCAGAAGTTGCAAGTAATTTCACACAGAAGAAAGTCACATGGAATTCCAAGTTGCTTTCCCTGAAATCCTGACGCCTGAAACTTGGAACAGTCCACTCTGGATCTCTTTGTTTGAGGGTTGGGTAGTTCAAAATCAGCCAAAAACTGTATGTCTTCTCCCTCCTTGTATTTTTGCAACAGCCTGCTGTCCATACAGGCAGGATTCACCCCCCTGTTCCTCTGGATTTCTTTCACTTGCAGCATCTGAATCTCATTTCTATGACAAACTGCATCTGTTAGTTTGTACTTGCACCCCTTTCTGGGCTTGGGTTTTTTGCATTCCTCCTCTTCTGGGCCACCCTTCCACTTCTGTAGGATCTTCCTGCCCAAACGTGAGGTATCAAATTTACTACTCAGCTTCTCCTGCTTTTGTGATGAGGGTTGCTTCAGGGGCAAGTTGAGATCTCCTATACTGCTCTTTGAATCACACCCCTTGCTTCTTGCCACTTTGCATGCATTAATAGCTTCAATCTGTGATGAGGTCCCCACCATTTGTTCCCCATCAGCTGGCACTAATTGTTTTTTAGGCTTGGCAGGCATTATTGCAGCAGTCCCATTTGCAATAGCCTCTCTGTTCACTGGATATACAGCAACAGTTTCCATATCCAGCACAGCTGCAGTTAAAGCAGCAGAGAACAGTGTTTTTGTAGGGCTAAAAGTGCTTGATTGCTGCAAGGCAGGATATAATGTCCCATCTTCTTTTCCACCCCCATCCCCATCAGGGGGCTTATGCTGTTGTCTCTCATATGATGGAGGGGCAGTTGGACTCCCTCCCTTGGCTGGAGGCAAAAGCTGTGGGAGGGGGCCATCAAGCCTCTGAGAGAATAACATATTTCTTGGAGTAAGTCTTTGAAGGCAGTTTCTGACTTCCTCCCACGTAAATTGTACTGAAACAAAAATTCTCTCATGCTTTTGCAAGTATTTCCCCACCTGATTCCACTGTTTTAAGTTCAACCATTCATCATATTTAACCCAATGACATTTTTTTCTATAGCTTTGACCAGCTGTTGTATTTGCTTCTCATCAGCCTTTCGTCCATTCATATGCAAAAGATCTGAGATATCTTTACAAAGTTCATTCCTTGCGAAGTCAAAACGCACCCCATAATTAAATTGGTTTTTTCCTTTTTTCCACTCACCTAGTTGTAATTCTCAAGCGCTTGATTTATGACCTTTCCTCTGGTCGAAGCGAGTGAAGACCTTGTCCCTGGTCGCCAATTATGAGGTGTTAATTGCTGATTGCTGCTTCAAAGCACTCCTTTGAATTCCATTCAAACCCCTCACACGGTGCGCCACTTGTAGGAAATCTGATCCATGTAAAGATAATCATTCAGCCTCATTAGCAGCAGTTTATAGCCCCAGATCTTTTAAGAGAGAGAGTTAAAAAGTCTAACAGAGTCCAGCTTCATTAGACGGAGTAAGAGGGAAACAGAGATAGAGAGAAAAGCAAACACACACACGCTGCACTGTTGGCTGACAAAGGAATATCATGGGTTCTCTTTATTCAAGCAGAGTATCCCAGAAACGAAACTTAACAGAAACAAAACTTAAGGCACATACAACCAATCAGAAGGCCAGAACCCAAATAAGGAGAAAGGAGGGAGAAATCTTCTCATATTCTACGCATGCCCAAAATCAAGCGTTGTCTCTCATGCAGACAAAGATACCTTTGTTTACACAATGTGAAGGCAGACAGGAAGACGGAAACCAGATGCCTTCCCACAGTGCTACAATGTTGGTTTTGTTTTGTTTTTTATCTGATATGCTTGAAAAACAAACTAACACGGCTACTATTCTTAAAAAAAAAATCCCAAAATTTCTGTCTACTTGGTCCCTATGCTATTTACAATCATGAAAATCTCTTTGTTTCTTTTTGGCCACCACTAGTATGGCAAGGACTTAGTTGCCTAGAGAGTCTTCTCACCTCTTCAGTCAAAACAATAAATAAAGAAACTTGCAAGAAAAATACTTTTTGAATGAGCCTAATAAATGAATCAGCAGCATTAGCACCATTGGTTACTTATCTTATGGCAGGTCATTTCCTGGCTTGGTGTCACTTTGTAACTTGCAGAACAATGACACTTTATTTGTGTAGCCAGATCCTGTCATGGCTGACTGAATCTGCCTGCCGTTAGCATAGGGAGGGTTGTGTAACTGGATGCAAATGTTACCTGGTGTACTTCAAAGGTCAGTGAAATGGAAATATCAATCTTGGAGCATGTTTCATCTGAAGGTTCTTTCCAGTAGAATGGAGGTGTCGGCAGGGCCAATTTTCGGCTTCCCCTTCTCTTTCAATGACATTTTCTCTCACTGCAAAGGATGGAGTGAAAGAAAATGGATGCCACCACATCCATGAAACATCTACTCTTGCCTCTTTATTAGGTCTGACACTCTGACCTTGCCACAAATTTTTCATATAAACCTCTGCAGTGGTTATACAACCAATTTGGCATTCTGAAACAAGGCTAGGTGATAATTAAGGACTTATTGGCAGGAGCGAGTTTTCAATAAATGACCATATGATCCCATGGTTTGCAATAAGAATATAATTTGCCTCTAAAGACTCAGCTTTGCATAGTGAAGGCACTACAGCAGGGATTCTCAACCTGCGGCCTATGGGCCAGATGCAGCCTGTAGCACCGTTTCATGTGGTCCTCCACCACACCCAGAAGTGCCATGTGGTAGAGGATGGGCAAAATGGCCATCCAGCCCATGAAACTGTCTGAGGGAGCGTGACCTGGGCCTCGGCTTTAAAAAGTTGAGAACTCCTGCACTACAGGAAATGCTGCAAATTTTGTTCCATCTGCAGCCTTGCACACTCATTAAGGAGCTCTTCCAAAGGATCCCTAAAAATCTGAAGACAATTTTGTGAGGGATGGAAAGGGGAAGGAATTGGCAATTCTCTCAACTCTTCAATTGGTTAAGTATCTTTAGGTCTATCAGGGCTACAGCTAAGCTGTAAGAAGCTGAATGTATCATTGTCATCACTGTTATTGCAATGTACTTGTTGGCAGATGGCATTCAATTGGACTGAGCCTAGCATCTGTCACAAGTAATTCAATTATGGCGCTCCATAGCTGTCAGAATGCTTTACCTTTGTCAGTTATTTTGTTTTATAATTCAATCTCTAGTAGCCCTGGATTTCAGAAACTGAAAGCTGGCTCTGCTCAAATAATCTCACCTTCTGTCTCATTTGCCAATAGGCACCTTCCAATAACAGTGATACCTACATCTTCCTACAGCTTAGCTGAAGCTTAGATAGTCAAAGGTACTGTACTAAAACTCATTCCAGGTGTGAGGCACCTGGTCATATTTATTCAGTGCAGGAAAGATAATACATTTTGCAAATGCACAGATAGATTTTCATCTAATCACATAAATTCTTATTTACTCTGTCCTTTTGCAACAAACAAGAAACATTCAGGGGGGGGGGGAATTCTCCATGATGTGAGCTATACGATAGCAGGGCTCTTTGTTTTTGTTGCTTTTCTTTTGGATCTGTGCATGTCTGTAAAATGAACACTCCTGAGAAATGTGTCAAATGTTGCCTTGTTGCATGCACTGGTAAAATGAATAGCATGAAATGTTCATGTCTTTGTTATCAATCAGCCTGTCCTATTGTGCTTGCTATGTGAATGCATTTAGTTTCATAAAGGGAAAAGGCACTTATTCCCCTAAGATTTATAGATAAAGTTCACAAATTATATTTTGCACATATGACAAAAGATCACAGCAACATAGGTTTGGCTATTCAGTCTTACAAACGTTGAAGAATCCTCAAAGATCTATCTCACTATATTGTAAGCCAGCCAGTCGCTACTACATCTGACAAATGGTAAGATTTCTTCACATTTCCCTTCCTATTGTTAGCTGTTGTAATGTAGATTAGTGAATGATTACACAGATTGTTTCCGAAGGTATCTCTTTTGCCATTGGCAGGTAGCCAAGCCTTGCCTTTGCCAAAGCAATGCAAATTAAGACAGATAACACATAACATCTATTTGATTCTGACTTAGGAAACCAGATGCTGGTTTTGGGAAAGGCTTTGTGAATCTGAAACTGTGGATCCGCGTGCCCAGTTGGCACGCATGGCCTCTGGCAGAGGTTAAACCTAGCGAGCACGCTCCTGGCCCCTGGCCCTTGCCAGCAGAGAGAAATTAAGGGGGGGGGGTGGTGGATAAATGATAGGGTTTGATTCACCCAATTACCTGACCTGACCAACGAACCTGCTGAGAGAGCAAATACGTTACCTATTAGAGTAATCCCTCATCTCCGAGTCTCAGTCTCATCCCAGAAGCAAACAGGAGTCATGATTGCCTTAGTCTAAGCCCAAAACAATGGTGTTGTCCCAGCCAATGTTTGTCCGCACTAATTAACTTCCCCCCCGAGAGATTCCCAATTAACCTGAGTAAATAGGTGATGTGATTGACTGCTGGGTGACGGTTTTTTCTACCTTGCCTTCTGATCTATAAATGGTTATGCCTTTTCCTCAATAAACCACTGATCGTATCCTCCTCCATACTGCCTCGTATCGTTCTTTGATCAGTCTCCTCCAGGACCTACGGCCCTCAGCGGCCCCGATTCCTACACCTGGTGACCCCGACGTGATCTACTCGTGAGTAAGCGACCCCCGAGCGGTCTTCCTCAGAGTAGCGATCACACGGTCCGGTTCTGCGCTTGAACCGTGTCTGAATCATCCCGGAGGACAGCGCAGCACTCCGTCCGGCAGCCAGCCGATCGGAGGGACAGCCTGCGGTGAGGCAGTCCAAAGAGGCATCCTACAGCTTGCTCCCGACTTTCACGGTGGCTTGCGCCAAAGGGAAAAACACATTCTGCTCAGGGCAGCTGTGAGCCCTTGACAGCGCAGTGGCCACCGAGGGTCCGTGGCCGCAGTCCACGCTCCGAGCTCTACCCAGAAGCGTTGTCGCCAGAACCTATTGCCTGCCAAAGACGCGTCGACTCGTCCCGAGGAGGAATCTTCTGAGGACCCAATCGCAGGTAATATGGGGACCTGTCCTCAGCGACAGCGTCCATCCGCTAGCCAAAGAGCTCGTGTAGAGGAGTTCAACATCCTGGCCAGGGTATTTAATTTGCGTTTTCACAGCGGGGAGCTAGCGAGACTTTTGGTGTACCTAGGGGAACACTGCCTACTTTACCCAGAAGTAGGTACGTTAACCCTTGAGTTCTGGGATCAGATAGGGGACTGCATTCAGCAACCCCCGAAAGCTCCAGGAGGCGTAATTCGCACATGGAGAAAGTGTAGGAAGCTCTTGGCGGAGATAGAGCCAGTCCGGGTAGAGGCCAAAGAACCCCCAAGTCTGCCAGATGCGCCAGCCGAACCAACGGCGCCTATGGCGCTCTATCCGTCACTCCAATTTAGGCAGAGTAGCGTAGGGAGCTTTCCCTCGGTGACAGCTGCAGACGTCACCGGCGGAATGCAGGGAATGAGGAGCGCAGGCGCTTCTCAGAGAGCAACAGGTTCCCTGGCTACCAAAAGTGCCCTTCAGCGCACAGTAGAGGAAGAACTCAGGAAGGGGGAATTACCAGTAGAGGAGCTAGCAGAGCTCAGTCAGATATGCCCCATCCGCATGGAGATGGACACGCTTACGGGCGTCCAGCAGATAGTACACTCCCCAGTCCCGTATAAGCTTCTCATGGCTATACGGAAAGCCATTTCCGAGACAGGGCTCCAAAGTCGTTTTACGAGGGGCATGCTTCAGCAAGTGTGCGAGAACACCATGTGGATTCCCCATGACTGGAAAGCCGTCATGTGGATGATGCTCACCCCTAGCCAGTATTTAATTTGGGACAGCGAGTTTCGCCTAGAGGCGCAGACAAGGGCTGCCAGGATGGGAGGTGCAGTACTTCCCGATCAGTTATATGGTTCGGGTGCCTTCGAGCCCATCGATGCCCAGATCAACTTGCCTCTAGCCACTCTCCAGATGTCGGCCGAGGCCGCCTTTAGGGCGTTTTTCAAAGTCCCAGCAACTGGCAAAGCGGCTAAAAATTACACCTCTATCAAGCAAGGAGCCCAGGAACCCTATATGGACTTCATCAATCGCCTGGAAGAAGCCATTAGCAGGCAGATTGATAATGAGCAGGCCCAACAAGAGCTCATGATGAAGTTAGCCAAGGACAATGCCAATCTAGACTGCCGTAAAATCTTGCAGTCACTGGGCAATCGTCCCGATTTGACCCTTACGGACATGATTAGAGCTTGCGCCGACGTTGGCACAGAATCCTACAAGATGGGATTGCTAGCGGCAGCGGTGCAAGGGGGTAAGAGACCAAAAGGAAAGACCCAAGGAGCATGTCACAGTTGTGGCAAGGTCAGTCACTTCGCTAGGGAGTGCCGATCCAAGGGAGGCGGACAAAAGTCCGGCCGTCCCAAGGCTCCAAACACCCCATGTCCGAAGTGCAAAAGAGGCTACCATTGGGCTCGAGACTGTCCGAATTCGGGAAACCGGAACGCGGGCATGTCTCTGGCCCCGGTCCAAACAGGGACTCCCCTCACCCAAAGCTCACCAGAGCTAGACTAAATCCCGGTCACACTCCAGACATTGCGAGGGCACAGGCCAGCCCCAAGGGTAGTACAGGGTTAGACTTGACTTGTCAGGCGGACGTTACATGTGACCTGCCAGGCACGGTCTATCTAGTGGACTCCCAGTACATGGGTCCACTGCCCAAGGGCTTTATAGGTTTAGTTTTGCCCCACAGCGTAGCTGGAGCACGCGGAATTTTCATAATTCCAGAAGTCGTCGACTCGAATTTTTCAGGCGTTCTCCAAGTTCAGCTTTGGACTCATCTGCCCCAAACAATTCACAAGGGAGACACCTTAGCGCAACTGATCATGGTTCCTTGTTACTCGCCAGCAGATAGCCAGAGAAGGCTCAGTGACAGCTCCGAGCCCCGGTCAGAGGACCGCTCGAGCGCCAGTGAGGCAGTACAAGGATACCAGGTCTTAGCGACAGTAGAGACCAACATTGAGTGGAAGCAGCGCCCCATTATCGAGGTATTTTTGAACAAAAGAGCGTTCTCAGGGTTACTCGATACCGGAGCGGATGTGAGCGTGATAAGCAGAAGTCAGTGGCCAAGGGAGTGGGCCATTGAGCCGGTCTCCGATGTGTGGGGGGTAGGCGGCGTCCAGGAAGCGTTTAGGAGCCGAGAGTGGGTGGAAGTCACAATCCCAAGGGCTGACGGCACGGCGGTAATTCGGCCGCACATTCTTGACGTGCACATCAACCTTTGGGGGCGAGACATCTTGCAGCAGTACGGTGCTACGCTTACCTTTGGGTAATGGCGTTGCCACTTAAATGGCTCACCGATACGCTGGTTTGGGTAGAACAATGGCCGGTAGTGGGAGAGAAATTAGTTGCCCTCAAGCAGCTAGTTAAAGAACAGCTAGACGCAGGACACATAGAACGGTCCACAAGTCCTTGGAATTCGCCAATTTTTGTGATTAGAAAGAAGTCGGGGAAGTGGCGACTCCTCCACGATCTCAGAGAGATCAATAAGTGCATACAGCCAATGGGTCCGCTTCAATGCGGCATCCCAAATCCGAACATGATTCCCGAGGGGTGGGAGATTCTAGTCGTAGATCTCAAGGATTGCTTTTATACAATCCCCTTAGACCCCCGGGACCGGGAAAGGTTCGCCTTTACGGTGCCGGTTGTGAACCACAGTGAGCCTACGCAGTGTTACGCGTAGAAATTTTTGCCACAGGGCATGCTCAATTCGCCCACCCTGTGCCAAATTTATGTTCACAATGCACTGGCAAAGTTCCAAAGCCTTTACCCTAAAGCCATAGTTTGTCATTTCATGGACGACATCTTGGTTGCGATGCCGCAACTCGGCAGCGAAATGTTTTCTGACCTCCAGGCCAGCCTGGGGGACAAAGGCTTACTCATTGCCCCAGAGAAAGTGCAGAGAACCGAGCCCTTCTCATACTTGGGTCATCGGCTTCTCCGCTCTTTCATGGCACCAGTTTTGCCCAAGATCAATTTACAGGACTCAGTCACCCTTGTAGAGTTGCAGCAAGTTTTGGGTAACATCAATTGGGCCAGACCGTATTTCCGACTGGATACGGATCTTTTGAAACCGCTCTTCTCGCTGCTAACTTTAGGCAAGCAGCCAGCAGACCGGATAAAGATTTCCCGAGACGCCCGCTTGGCTCTCGAGAAAGTTAACCAAGTTCTCAGCCAGCGATGGGTAGATAGGATCACCCCAGGGCCATATGCTCCGATCCTGAACTTGTACATCATACGGTCAGGATCCATGTTTACAGGAGCGCTCGGCGTAGATGCCGAGAAAGGGGCGAGTATCGTGGAGTGGGTGTACCTTCCGAACACCTCTTCATGAAACATCGTTCCTCCCCAAGAACTGGTCTCCGCGGTGGTTTACCGCGGAAGGCTGAGAGCTAGGGACATTTCAGGGCATGATTTGGCCAAAATCGTAGTCCCGTTCACCAAGGAACAAGTTCAGCAATTAATGCAGCTCGGTGACTCGCTTCCAATTGCGTTGGAAGGATTCACCGGATGCTTGGCATATCACTTGCCAAAGGACCCCAGACTTGTCTCACTCCAAACGCAGACAGTCAGCTTGTTTGAATTGCTCTCGCTGGTTCCGCTTCAGGGAGCCAGGACAGTTTTTACTGATGGTGGTCGCACATATGGTGTCTTGACCTGGCAGGAGGGCCAAGCTTGGCGCACACTGCTAACTCTTCCACAAAAGTCCACGCAGCGGGCAGAGTTGACAGCGGTGAACCTTGCTTTGCGCACCTTCGCCAAAGAACGTTTAAACATCATCACGGACAGTCAGTACATTAGGAATTTGCTTCACAGTCTACCGGGAGCATACATTACTCCCGCGATAGACAAGAATTTGCTTAGCCTGTTTCTCACTGCTCAATTTCATTTGCAAAACTGCACGGAGCCGCTCTATATTGCCCACATCCGAAGTCATCAAGACCTACCGGGTCCGATTTCCGCGGGCAATAGCAGAGCGGACGCGGTGGCAAAGGAAATTCAGCAACGTTCAGTTTTGGGTGTTTTTACTACGCCAATCCAGAGTCATGCTTTTTTTCACCAAAATGCCAAAGCACTTGCCAGACAGTTTAATTTGCCACTCTCCCAAGCCCAAGGCATAGTTCGCTCTTGCCAGCATTGTGCAGGGGCACCGGGGGGGCCCTCATGGGGGGTCAACCCACGAGGGACAGAGGCCAATCAGGTGTGGCAAATGGACATCACGCATGTTCCGCAGTTTGGCAGATGGCAGTACATGCACGTTTGCATAGACACTTTTTCTCAGTTCGTTTGGGCAACGGCGCAGAAAGGGGAAACTGCTTCCCACGTGGAGCAGCACCTCCTTTCCTGCATTGCAGCCATGGGCAAACCCCGGCACGTTAAAACCGATAACGCGCCATCCTACAGCTCTAGGCAGCTGGCCGCCTTCATGGCCACTTGGGATATTAAGCATACTTTTGGCGTTCCTTACAATCCGCAGGGGCAAGCGATTGTGGAACGGGTCAATCGGATGCTCAAGTCCTATATTGACAAACAAACAGAAAGGGGGGAGCCACCAGCCCTCCCCAAGTCACAGGGCCAGGCACAGCATTGCCTGAATAAGGTATTGTTCACTTACAATCACCTTAATGTCTTTTCGGACTGTACGCCGCAGGAGAAGCACTTCCGCCGTTCGGAAGCTCCCCCGCAACCGATGGTCCGATACCGGGTGCCACCGGACCCTTCTTGGAGGGGCCCGGCGCCACTCGTAACCTGGGGGCGAGGGTATGCTGCAGTTATGTCTCCTACAGGTGTCGTTTGGATTCCAGCTCGGTGCATCAAGCCTCACTTGGAACCTCATGGCGTGGACCCAGACCGACCCGAGTCCGATCCCGGAGATGGAGGACCTCACCCTGACCGAGGAGACCCAACGGGAGAAGCGACGGCTGTGGACGCCAGCACCGAGGATCACCTGGGGGATGGTCAAGACCCTTTGCAGTGAGGCCCAGGGCGCCCTCCGACGCGAGGAGAGGGAGCCGACACCGGAGAACTTCGTAGCAGCAGTCTTCTCCCAGATTGATGTCAACACCGTGATCTTCACCATCATCCTGACCCTCTCCCTGCTTCTGGGGGGAGGCGCTCAGGCCGCCTCGTTGGAGGCCAATGATCTACTGCCCGGCGGAGACCTCTCTGCCCGGATGCAGTACAATATTTGGGAAAGGTTGGCGGGTCTCGTCAACCAGTCCGATTTTTGCCTCAGGCAGGACCTTGGTTCTGCTTCGATCCTCAGCACCTGCCTCATCCCAGTGTGCCATTCTCCAGGCACGCACCCCAGGGATGGGGATTGGCTTGTAAAGAGACTTTTCAGCCCGTACAACCCAGCGGCTTCTTCAGAGTATGCCCGTTGGGAGATGCGGCTGACCATGACTTTGCCGGCTGATGCAGCCACCCTCCACACTCCTCGGGTGGCGGTCAGCCCGAACACTACCTGTGGACGAATGTACGGCTGCGCCTCAGCTGGTCGTACTCGGCGCCGCTGCCTCAACGTTGGCAGTGGCAATTGGACTTGCAATAACCCGGTACCACTTGGCACCATGTACGCTCATATAACCCTGCCATCCGGTTGGTTCTTCACATGCAACCAGTATACGTGGAACTACATTCCTGCTAATGTTTCAGACTCTATATGTTGTATCAGTCGTTTGACATTGTTACTCCCTACCAAGGATATGGTCACCCCAAGCACAAATGTTACAAATGCTTCAAATGTTCCCTCACTCATACGGCACACTCGCACCACCCAGTTGGACAGCTCATGTGAGAGCAACTTTAGAGTAATGAGCCCTGCCGAATATCTCTCTTTGGCAGTCAGCATCTTTGGCATGCCAGGCTTAGCCGTCGGCAACGCAAAGAGGATTGGTCGCTTGGCTTGCGGTCTAGCAAAAGCCATCAACCATACCTCCTCAGCGATAGCGCTCCTTAATCAAGAGCAGGCAGAGCTTCGCCATGCCATTCTTGACAATCGAGCGGCTATCGACTACCTCTTATTGTTGCACCACCTGGGTTGCGAATCCTTTCATGGTATGTGCTGTTTCAACCTTACTGACAACTCCCACAAAGTACAAAGTCAGCTCACTGATCTCCACACCATAGTCCAGGGCATCACAGAGGGTTCTGCATGGGGAGCTTGGTGGAGTTCATTGTGGAACTGGATGTGGTCATGGATCCCCTGGGGGTGGCTCCAAACGGTACTCAAGGTGGTTGTGGGGGTGATTATACTAGGCATCGCACTCTGCTGCTTTGCACAATGTATTCCCTTGCTGATCTCAAGGTGCCGCCCCAGAAGGAAACCCCGAGACGTCATTCCCGCTCATCAGCTGGTCCCGCTCCTACGCAGAGTCGCTGGTCAGGCTCTTAAGAAAAATTAAAAGGGGAGATGTGGATCCGCGTGCCCAGTTGGCACACATGGCCTCTGGCAGAGGTTAAACCTAGCGAGCACGCTCCTGGCCCCTGGCCCTTGCCAGCAGAGAGAAATTAAGGGGGGTGGATAAATGATAGGGTTTGATTCACCAAATTACCTGACCTGACCAACGAACCTGCTGAGAGAGCAAATACGTTACCTATTAGAGTAATCCCTCATCTCCGAGTCTCAGTCTCATCCCAGAAGCAAACAGGAGTCATGATTGCCTTAGTCTAAGCCCAAACAATGGTGTTGTCCCAGCCAGTGTTTGTCCGCACTAATTAACTTCCCCCCGAGAGATTCCCAATTAACCTGAGTAAATAGGTGATGTGATTGACTGCTGGGTGACGGTTTTTTCTACCTTGCCTTCTGATCTATAAATGGTTATGCCTTTTCCTCAATAAACCACTGATCTTATCCTCCTCCATACTGCCTCGTATCGTTCTTTGATCAGTCTCCTCCGGGACCTATGGCCCTCAGCGGCCCCGATTCCTACAGAAACATTTGAATTGTGTGAATTATAATGGATTCTGATTGTAAAAATGAAATGAAATGAAACTTTCACTCATTTGTAGTATGTTTGGAGATAATAATAATAGAAAATATTTTAGGTTGAAAGGATTTTTGCTGGAGAAACTCTGCTCAGGGGATGCCTGAATGAGGTTCCTTTCATGTCCCCAAGATCTTTTCCCACTGAAGTGGTCCCTATTTATCTACTTGCAATTTCTTGCTTTCAAACTGCTAGGTTAGCAGGAGCTGGGACAGAGACGGGGACTCATTCCATCATGCAGTACTCAGGTCTTGAGCTGCCGACTCGCCGACCTTCTAGTTAACAAGGCCAGCTTCTTAACCACTGAACCACAGCAGTCAGTCCCTATATGCATGGAGATCAGGCTGTAGGATGACTCCTGTTTAACCTGTCTGAATCACTCTCTCCAATCACTCTATCTGTCCTTCTTCTTCTTCTTCTTCTTCTTCTTCTTCTTCTTCTTCTTCTTCTTCTTGGGTTTATTTATATCCTGCCCTTCTGGCGTGGCGGAAGCGCCACCCAGAGAGCAGCTACCAACATAAGAAGAGAAAGCTCTCTACAGCAAAAGAAAGCTTTCTCAACAATACAAAATGCAAAATACAATAAATACAGGAAATGCAATGAAAAATGAAAAATAAATACAGTACTGTGTACAGATATACATGAAAATACGGTAAGGCAAAATTACAATAAAGTAGTATAACAATGCAATTCAAAATATATCCCTGTAGAGTGTGTAGAGAGATGGTACATACACACCAGGATTGTGGGTGCAAAAGGCAGAGCCCCAAACAAAGGAAGCCTGCTCAATTTATTGCCTAGAAAATTCTCCCCCTTCATGTACGTAAGGTAAACATGGGGGTGTACAAACTACAGATCATGTGATATCCAAACATATACAGGATATAGGTGAAAAGCATAAGAGAGCGGGGGGCGTGGCATCATGGTGGAGTAGGAAGACAGGTTTCCTGTTAGTTGCTGAAGGGTGAGCCGTGAAGAATGGAAAAAGGAGTGGTGAATGCGAGCATGTAGACCAAATAAGATCTAATATCTTTTCTTTAAATAATTTACTATTGAATGATCAAATTTGGAGCGGCTAAAGGCTTAAGATTGCTTAGATCTCCGAAGGATTGTAAACAGTGGGCTTGAGGAGCCATCGGCATCCTGACAGAATATGGCGGAGTTGCGAAGATATTAGAGAGGAGAGACTGATTCCTCCCCCTCCATCCTCAAGGTTGAAGTTGGCTCGCACAGAGCTTCGGAGCCTCGGATCCCCCCAGACACAAAGAGATCTGGTAAATCCAGATAGATTCAATCTGTCGGGGGAATAGAGGTGGTGAAGACTAATTGAAGTGGTGGTCTGCAGGGATCGACCGACCGAAGGAAGCCTTTTTATATATATATCATCCTGGAGGTGTCACGGCTCTGAGAACAGAAAAATAAGAGACCAAGTCAGCAAAGTTTCTAAGCCAGCTTTGTTTAAACAAGGCTGCATAGTTTGGGTTGACAGAAGTGTTGACGAGCGGGGGAACTGGCTGTATTGATTGAAGAGACAGAGTGAGAGTTGAGGTGCGACCCGTGCCTGGATTCGAGGGAGAACTGTTAATGGACTGAGTTATTTGGAGCTAATTTGTTCTAACGTGACAGAAAAGGAGTGAGATTGAAGATGTGTGTTCAAAGGGGAGAGGAAAGTTCCAGGGGCGGTTCTTGCCTGGTTTGAGTCAGCAACCTCCGATTCATTGAAATCACAACAAAGTTACAGTTTGGGCAAAACTTTGGTTACTATGGTGATATTGGATGTTATTTTTGCTATAAACTCATCTTAAAATTGGAGCTGGCAGCTGCGAAGAGACAGGGAACTACAAGACTCTGCAACATCAAGCGAGAAAGTTTGTTTCATTATACTTTGAACAGCCTTCGGCAGCCTCTGTTATCAAAGTGGTGACTGGATTGCAGCCTCCCTCCCCTGCATTCCTTCGCTTGGAGTTACAAGGTTACTGAGTGCTATTGGAGCAGACGACAAACTGTACTTTGACGTTTTTTCCCCATTTCTATATAGCACTTAAAGTGAAAGAAGGAAAGGAAAATAAGTTGAAAAAGGGACATAAACTCCTGTTTATATATTTTGTGTACTTTCTAGACAACCCATATTAATGGTCTTCCTACACTCTGGGTTATACTTGCATTCCCTCCCCCTTCTCTTAACCCCTTATCTGCTGTATTCTGGCATATACCATTAAGCATTATTGGTGTTGACATTGTTACCTATTTATGCTGATTTTCTCTCTCTTTTTCCTTCTATGTAAGAGTGGTTGAAGATTGTTTAATGAGTAAGAGGGTAAAGGTTCCAAATCAGGATCCATCTTGGGTGAGAGATAAAAGATTAATAAGAAGGGAGCGAGAAGAAAGTAGAAGAAGATCATTGAGGGAAGAACTTGATGAGATATTTGATTTGGAACAATTAAAAAAGAAAGTGGAAGAAAGAAGGAGTAAACAATTGCAACAAGGAATTCAGGAAAAGCAACAGGAGGGTGGGGGTGGGGGGTTAGAAGGAATGAGCAGGGCAGGAACTTTAAAAACACAGGTTACTCTAATGGATTTACCATCTGTCCAAAATAAGGATTCAGATGCAGAGGAGGGGGCAGAGATGGATAAGACTTCAAATTCCAATATTAAAGATTTAAAGGGAAACTTAGAGTCTAGATTTGATAAGTTGGAGCAGGCATTACAAACAAAGCTTCAAGATATGGAAGAACAAAGATTGTTAGATAATAAAAGATTTCAAATGGAGATTAAAGACACTATTTCAAAAGTAATTAAATCAACTAAAGTTGAATGTACAAATTTGATTAAGGAAATAGAGGATTTGAAAGAAGGGGTAAATGCCATTGGTAAGGAAGTGTGGGAATTACATCATGATATGAAAGAAATGAAGGTGAGAGTGAATTCCACGGAGGACAAGTGGTCAGATCAGGAAAAAAGGTTGGGTTATCTGGAAGATCAATTGAGAAAAAATAATGTGTTGATTAGACATATCCCGGAGGGTAATCCAGATGATTTAAAACAGAGATTTTTAAATTGGCTGAATGGATTAAATTTAGGGGAGAATGTGGGTCCGGAAGAAATAGTGAGCATATATAGATTAGGCCCCAAAAAAACAATGGAGGTGGAGTGCGAAATGTCCTGGTGAAATTTGTTAATTTGGGCTTAAAATTAAAATTGATGAATCGAATTAAATCTTTAGGTCAAGAAGCCCTAAAAATGGAATCTACAACAGTAGAAGTATACAATGACATATCATTGGAATAACGGGTCTGGAGGTCACGTTTAAAACCAGTGACTAAAATATTAAGAGACAAGGGCATTAAATATAATTGGAGACCACCCAAACAATTAAGATTCATGAATCAAGGGAAAAATTTTGCATTAAGGGAAACTCCTCAAATGTTGGACATACTTATAAGTGCAAATATTATAGAGAAGGGTTCAAAGGACTGGCAATCTCTAAAGGAGTCACTAACTCCAAAGATGAAGGAGCAGGAAGATGAGGTGGAAGACGAAGAAATGCTGGGGGCGGAGGGAGGTAATTAAATGGTTTGGTCATTCATTTTATTAAATGGTCTATTGAAAATATATTAATTTTTAAGTTTGTAAAAATAGATATTGAACATGCAATGGTTGTATGTCAGAATGTCATTATTTTTGCTTAACGTTCCCCCCCCCCAACTTTGGATGTCAAAGGTTGCTTTCCGACTAGGAAAGTGGGGGGGTTTTGAGAATTTTTTTCCTCATTTTTGTTATTGTTAAGTTTTTTTCTTTGCACATGGAATTCAAAGGTTGATAGAAGTAAATTAAAATGGATGAAAGAGAACTTTTTCTGTAGTTTTTAAAAAAATTTCCACAATTTTTCTTTTTTCTTTCAATGTTGGGGAACTGTCGGTGAGGGTAATAAGACCAATACTCCCTCATGTCAAGGAGATTAAAAATTATATCATACAATGTTAAGGGCCTGGGGAATCAAATTAAGAGAAAAAGACTAGAGGTAATTTTGAACAGAGAGAAAGCAGATGTTATTTTTCTTCAAGAGACTCACCAAAAAATGTAAATAAAAATAATCTTTATGTAAAGGGAACCGATATATATGAAAAATGTTTGGGAACCTCAAATTCTAGAGGTATAGCTACCATAATAGCGAATAAACTGGGGTTTATAATGTCCAAGAATATATGTGATAAAGAGGGAAGGTTTCAGATAATTAAGGGTAAGATCGAAGATGATGAATATACCTTGGTAAACATTTATGCTCCAAACAAAAATCAAGGTTTCTTTTTAGATAAGATTTTACCAATTATAAAAAAAGAAAGATCACCAAATTTGATAGTAGGTGGAGACTTTAATTTAACAAGAGCTGTGACTGATGTTTCCAATTATTCCAACTATCGGAAAGGTCAATTCAATATACTTGACAGGTGGATGAAGAAGCTAAATCTTACAGATACTTGGAGATATATGAAAGGAAAGGAAAAGGGATTTACCTTCTCCTCCTCAGTGTCAAGAACATATTCCAGATTAGATTATTTTATGGTATCAGAGAACCTTTCACATAATTTGGAAGAATTTAAAATAGGCACGTTTAAGTTGTCGGATCATATCCCAATCACTTTGGAAATTAATTTAGGAAAGGATGTTTCAAAAAGTAATATATGGAGGTTTGATACAAAACTCCTAAATAATGAAGTGATAAAGAAAAGATTGATGGACAAATGGGTAGAAAAATGGGAGATCAATGATACGGGTGAAGTGGCACCACATATTTTATGGGATGCCATGAAAGCGGTATTAAGGGGAGACTGCATTCAGGAAAAAATTATTATTATTGATGGAGAATTAAATATGAAAATAGTTAAAAGAGATCAAGAATTAAAAGAATTAGAAAGAAGACATGCAGAGGATGGTAATGAGAGGAATTGGAATAAACTTCAGTCTTTAAGAAAAGAGGTAATAGGTTTAGAAATTGACAAAGCAAGAAAGGATTTGGTATATCTAAAGAGAAATGACTTTGAATTTAATAGTAAGGATATGAAAACTTTAGCAAAAAGAGCAAAAAATAAGAAGATCAAGAGACAAATAGAAGCTCTGTCAGATGAGGATGGTCTCATAGTACATAAACTAGAGGAGAAACTCCATATTGCAGAAAAGTTCTTTGCGGATTTATACAAAGAAAAGTCTGTTAATGTGACAAATTTAGGAACTTTTTTAGATCAAAATTTAAATATAAAATTAAAAAAGAACATTCAGATTATATGGAGCAAGAAATTCAAGATAAAGAAATTGAAATAGTGATTAAAAACTTAAAAAATGACAAAGCACCAGGTGAAGATGGTTTTCCATCGGAAGTATATAAACAATGTCAGGAAGTAATGATTCCCAAATTAAAGAAATTTATATTAGAGGGGGGAAATATGCCAAAATCCTGGAGTCGTTCAATTATGGTATTGATCCCAAAACCAGGTAAAGATAGGGAAAAAATTGATGCCTACCGCCCTATCTCCTTATTAAATCAGGACGCTAAGATATTCACCTCTTTATTGAATAATAGACTTAATAGCTTTTTAAGCTTTTACATAGGAGAGGATCAAGCTGGTTTTTTGAAGGGCAGACAGATGGAGGGATTGATAAGTAGGTTAGTTAATATTATAGATTTGGTTAAAAAGAGTAAGGAAAAAGTTTGTATTTTGGCACTAGATATCTACAAAGCATTTGACTCTATTCAGTGGTCTACTATTAAAGAAATATGTTGCAGATTAGAGTTTGGTTCTAAATTTAAACACGCAATTGATCAATTATATAATGATTCAGTGACAAGAATAAAAATGAATAATAGGTTAAATGGAGAAATCAAGATTAAGGCTGGTAGCCGACAAGGCTGCCCGCTCTCCCCATCACTTTTCATTCTAGCAATGGAGTTGTTAGCAAGAAGTATTCGACAAGATGAAGGTTTGACAGGTGTTAAAAACAAAAAAATTAGTCTATTTGCAGATGACACCTTGCTAGTGGTCAAGGACCCTCTTTTAAATATTAATAAAATTCAACATCATTTGAAGTTATTCGAGCAAGTTACAGGATTAAAAATAAATTGGAATAAAACAGAAGTTATTACTTGTAATCTATCGGAGGGGGAAAAGAAGAAAGTAATGGAGAAATATAAATTTAAAATAAGAGATAGAATGAGATATTTGGGAATAATGGTGTCAGATGAAGTTAAGGATTTGTATAAGATCAACTTTAATAAGTTAAAAGAGGAAATAAAAAGAATTAAGGATCAATGGAAATCATTGAAAATATCATGGTTTGGGATGATAAATTTGTGCAGGATGAAAATTATGCCAAAACTAAACTTTTTATTTGAAAATTTACCAATACAAATAAAAGAAACAGAGCTTAAAATCTGGCAGAAATTGATAAATGAAATCTGTAAGAACGGAAAAAAGCCAAGAATTAATAAAAGTTTATGGTATTTAAAAAACAAGTTGGGAGGGCTAAATATCCCGAATGTTAAACTCTATTACAGAGCTTTCAATTTAAAGAGAATTATTAAACTATTAAGTCAAAATTGTGCGCAAAAGTATGAATTAGATAGAGTTTAGAAATTGGAAGGGCGAATTATTTTTAGGTGAGATAAGAACTAATCCCCAATTTTGTAATTTTTCTTTAAAGAATATATTCAGAATATGGAAAGGATTAAAACCAATATTATCTCCAAATTCTTCGCCCATAATGGAAATTTTAGACCAACAAAATTGTCCTTTAGAGGTAACAATAAGTACAAGAGAAATTTTAACACGCAAAAAAGCTCTGTTAATCACGGATTGGATTGATAATTGTAATACCATCTTCCAAAGAAAAAGTATTTATGCGGAGTTAGGCTTAAACTGGTTGCAAGAACTACAGATGGAGGCGTGGAATATAAAGATGAGGGAAAACAATACAATAAATGGGGTATCAACCCCCTTTGAAAATCTGACTCTTGAAGTAAGGAATGGTAAAAAGAATTTAAAAGGTTTAGTGGGTAAGATTTATCAGTTGCTAAATTCTAGTGAAGATACTCAGCACTGGCTTAAAAAAACTTGGGAGGAGAATTTGGGAATCATAATAAAAGATGAGAACTGGAAAAAGAAATGGACCCATAGAAGTATGAAATCACTTTCAATAAAGGGAAAAGAACATAATTGTAAAGTACTTTGGAGGTGGTATCTCACTCCAGCCAAATTACATTTAATAAATAATAAAAACTCTGATTTATGCTGGAGATGTAATAAAGGAAAAGGGACTTACATTCATATGTGGTGGCTGTGTGATAAAATGAGGAATTTCTGGGATGTTATAGAAGAAGAATTGAATAAAATATTAAAAATAACAATAGTGCTAAGTCCAAAGATAGTATTACTAGGTGAAGTGGATGATTTACATCTGGAAAATAATAAAAAAGAATTATTGTTATCTTTATTGATGGTAGCCAGACAGCTAATTGCCAAGGAATGGAAGAGTGGAAATAATATTAATAAAGTTAGATGGTACGCAGATGTTTGGCAATTGGCTCTCAATGAGAAATTAACTATCCAAGTTCACCAGAAAAAGGGGTTACCAATAAAGACACCATTTTGGGAGATTTGGGGTCCCTTTGTCAACTTCGCTTTATTAGGTGATAACAAGTTTAACCCAAGCCCTGACATGATCCAATTTTGGAAACAGAATTGAAGGTAAATGGTCAAGAAACCCCTGCCGAATTCCCCGACAGAGCACAGGTGGTCGGGTTATATTGTTTTATTGCTTTAGGTATTTTTTATAATGTATAGATTTGTTACTGTATTATTTTTTGTATTATTTTCATTATTTGTTTTTGTATTATTTCAGTTCTTAATAAAAGCTTAATAAAATTTAAAAAATTAAAAAAAATCGGAAAAAAAAGAAAAGCATAAGAGAGCATAATATGTTAAAGAGTCCTGGCAATCAATCTTCTAGGCGATGGGTTAAAACATAGGAAAGCATACGAAGGCATACGCTGCATAATCTTGTCGTCAGGGGGTCTGGGTTGCTTGACCTAGCCTTTCACCCATTACAGGCTTGCACTGGCTATTACTGGTTCTACATAAGCATGCCTCCAGAAAGCCAAGCCGGTGATTAGATAGGACTTCCAAGAGGGCAAAGGGATGTTTTCGTACCATCTTCTGCCAGGAGACCACTAAGAAATGCATCTTAGTGTTATAAAGGACCATGTTGGTCCAAAAGCCCCCTTTTAGAAGGGTAGAGAAACTTAAAGAAAGTTACCATTACTAATGTGATGTAAGATTAATGTATAGGGGTTTATCCAACAATATCCACACAAGAAAATACAATACGGAAATACCTTACAAAATACCTTTCAAGCATGCTTTACAATAGAAAATGCACAACCCTCACTAAGGTTGGTGGAGTTTGGTATTAGGGTGTTTGAGTTATGGTCCCTCAAATCACTCATTTAATTTTCTCCAAACCAGCTGGGCTGGTCTAAGGTTTTTGTACAGTACTGTACACTGAACAGAGCAACATTGAGTTGTGTCATTGTTGTAAGTCCGTATAGCACACTTACTGCTCTCCTATCCAGTAGACTGAATCCTCTAACTCTACCACTGAAGCATAAGCCCCTTCATTTAACAAATAGTCTTCACATCAATTTCCCTCCATAACGTTATCTACATTTGGTTTCAATCCCTTCATGTATAAACTGAGAAAGATAATTGTAATTATGCAAGTGAAGAAAAATGTTAGTAGTTTTTAAAAAGACATAAATTGTTTATTCCACATATAGCATTCTACTCTAGTTATACAGGTTACTTTTAACAGAAGAACAAAATGCACAGGAGCATTACGTGGACAGGGGATTGGTCTGGGTTGTACACTATGGTGTTTGATGAGGGACACAGAATGGCCTTTTCAGGGTATAGAGGTTATCTTTAAATTGTCAAATATTTGAGAAAAGAGTAAACTTTGTGTCCTAAGGCAGATGGGTGGATGTGGCTTACTAGAGCCAAACATTGCTAGCTTGGAGAAGATGATGCTCCTTCCTATGTCATGAAAGAAGCTGATAAGGCAGTCATCTCAGCTGCTGGAAGAAAAGTGTTTCCACTGTTTCGTGTTCAAGGAATGAAGAAGCAGACGAGTGAAGTAATGAAATTCAGCTCTTTATTAGTGGGGTTTGAACACAGTTTGGATGGGGCAAAACCTGGACTTATATACACTATAAACAGCAACAGTAACAATAATACAACAAGCCCATTGGCTAACAGAGTGTGCACATTTTCGATCTACTTATTTGCATAAGAATAGATACATGAGAAAAGATGCATTCCGCTCCTGTCAGAAAACACAATTAACATACATAACATTCTTTCCCCCTAGGTAAAAACAAAATCCTTTAACCAGGATGGCGGTCTAGTTTCCCTTCTGGGTTCGAAGCTTGGCTGAGCCGGCTCAGGGGCTCGTAGGATGGGTGACCCAACTGGAGTGAGGGATTGACTAGAGGGGGAGGATTGTAAACCCAAATTAAAGCCCCATTTGTTAGATGGAGGAGCAAGGGATCGCACAAAAACAAAATCTAATTCTGTGGATGAATAAGACAACTCGTGGTCCCTCCTATGTGTACTAAGAGTGGAGGGCAATTCTGAACAAAATTAGTCATCATCAATAAAGGAATCCAGAGTGCTAGGCTGGGACAGTGTAGGGGTACACCAGGCCAGAGTAGGGGAGCATTCCACAAATACCCCATTAAATCGGTTCCTAGAAGACACTTCTGGGTCAATGTTGGCTGGCTGCTGACTATTACCTCTGCCCCCTGGATTTAAACAGGTGGGGGGCAACCCTAGCGTTGAGTGTCTGTATTCGTCTTGTG
The DNA here is from genome assembly GCA_035047305.1 of Bradypodion pumilum. Lineage (NCBI taxonomy): Eukaryota > Metazoa > Chordata > Lepidosauria > Squamata > Chamaeleonidae > Bradypodion > Bradypodion pumilum. Next base: position 101,602,680 of record JAWDJD010000001.1, read on the forward strand.
GGTCCAGTACTCTGGGTCTCAATTGATCCGCATGCCTCCTCCATATCAGACCAGTGGCTGTTTCGATTCTGTAAGAAACAGGAACAGTTTGATCAATCACAAACCCAGGCACCCACGTAGGACCACCAGCTGCATAATTGCGGCAATGTACAGGGTCTCCGGACAAGAAACCCTTCTGGTGTTGGATCACTATATTTGTGCCTTTGTTCTCTACCCTAGCGGGATCCAATCTATCCAGCAAGGATGACAGTTTCCTTTGCTGGAGCATTTCAGCAGGGGACAGCCCTGAGGCAAGGGGGGTGAGCCTATATGTGAAAAGAAATTGGTATAGCTGGAGTTCCAAATCCCCTTCACCCATACGCCGAAGCGTATCTTTAGTTGTGCGCACCTGCTGCTCCACCTGGCCATTGGTGACTGGGTGGAATAGGGCAACAGTGATGTTCCTAATTGCATTCCTTTCCATGAAGGATTGGAATTCTGCAGATGTGAACATGGATGCGTTGTTGGACACCAGCACATCTGGAAGTCCGAATGCTGCAAACAGCCTTCTCAGGTGCATTATCGTGGTGGCTGAAGTGGTATTAGGCACCCTAATCACTTCCAGCCACTTAGAGAATGAATCCACAACCAACAAAAATAGAGCACCCCTAAATGGACCTGCAAAATCTATTTGCAACCTGAACCACGGGCCCCTGGCACAACGGGCCCCATTCCCTAGAGGGAAGGTGGGATTGCTCTGAGTGAGAAGATTGGCATCTGGCACAAGTGCCAACCATCTGTTCTATGTCTTAGTTCAGCTGAGGACATCAAAAGTAGCTACGGGCAAGGGTTTTGGAACAGACAATTCCCAGGTGATTTGTGTGAAGTAGATGTAAAACCTTTTTCCTGAGAGTGACTGGAATGACCACCTGCTGGCCCCATAGAAGGCAACCTCATTCCATTGACAGTTCCAAATGCTTGTGGTGGAATGTTCTGAATTCCTTGGCTAGAGGAGAGACAGGCCACCCTTTTTGTACCCAAGCATTACTTTAGTCAATGTTACATCCTTGGCCGTAGCCTTGGCTATATCTGAGGGGACAACTGGGGGTGAGTCGAAAGCCTCAATCATAAGGACCTGGTGGTCACTTTCGATCTCGCAATCAGCTTCCCTGACCCCTGGCAGTGGAGAACATGACAGGGCATCAGCGCGATTGATGTTCTTGCTGGGCCTGTGCACCAAAGTAAAATCGTATGCATTTAGGAAAATTGCCCAACGCAACATCCTTGGGGACAGAATTTGAGGTGTGGGCTTCCCGTTCACAAAGATTCCAAGGAGGGAGTTGTGGTCAGTTAAGATGGTAAAAGGCCTTCCATAATGGTAATTGTGGAATTTCTTAGTGCCAGCCACAATTGCCAATGCCTCCCTGTCCGTCTGAATGTAATTTTTCTCAGGCTTTGAGAGTGAATGGGAATAGAATGCTACGGGGGCTTCCCTCCTGTCATTTAGTACATGGCATAACACATCTCCCAGCCCCACAGGGGATGCATCACACACAAGTACAACTTCCTTGTTACGATCAAAATGAGTTAATACAGTATCCGAAGATAGCAGCCTTTTAAGTTCTGGGAACGCTTTCTCCTAGCAATGGCCCCAGTGCCAAACAGTATCTTTCTCAAGAAGCTGATGTAATGGTTCAGCGACTGAGGCTTTGCGATGGAGAAAAGTGTGATAGAATTTTAACAATACTAGAAATGATTGCAATTTACATTTTGGCCTGGGTGCATTTTGCATGGCCGTCACCTTGGAGTCAGAAGGCATGTAATTGGGATGTAATTAGGTGCCTCAGAAACTCCACTTCCAGTGCCAAAAACAAACATTTGTCTCTTCTGAGATGTAGACCAGCCCTCTCAAAACGTGAGAGGACTCGATTGAGCCTGGCCACTAATTTGACGGTGTCCTTAGCAGTGATCAGGACATCATCAAAATATGGCAGGACAATGGGCAAACCTTTTAAAATACGTTCTACAAGAGATTGAAATATTCCAGGGGCCACATTCACCCCAAATTGTAGTCTAGTTACCTTAAATGCCCCCCTATGAGTGGAGGGAGGAGCCTAAGATAGCTGGTTGATGTGATTTCTGTCGTCTCCTTCTCCAGACAAAGAGAAAAGGTCCTATTTGGGTTAAAAGTACTATGGAATTTGCCAAAAGATAGCTACTGCAGTCCTTTGGATGATAAGAGGGAGGAACCACCATATTGGGCTGAGCTGACAGAGCTGACATGAAGCCAGGTGCTTTTGTGATAAGATAAAGCTTTGTGGTTGTAAATAAAAATAAAACTGCAGTCTCTTATTAGCTGGTGGAAAAATATTTGTGGACTATTGATAGCTGCAAGTTGCTGAGCAAATAATATCAGGTACTGGAAGAGAGACAACAGTAAGAGACTTTTTTACAAGAGTTACTGCAGCGGTGGTGGATTAAAATAAATGAAGAGGAAAGTCTGGAAGAAAGAGACTGTATCTGATAAAATATATAGACGTCTTGTCAGTGCAGATGACAGCCCAATAAACAAAGAAGAATCTGAAAATATGGATGCAAGACTACCCTCTAAGGAAAAACCGAGTAGAGATCTGACTCTGTTGGAATTAAAAGACTTTATAACTACAAAATCTAATGAAGATAAAAAAGAAATTAAACAGTTTGTTAAAGAGGTGGTCAGAGAGGAAGTGCAATCTCTGGAAAAATCAATTTCTGGATTAAACATGAGATCCAATACTTTGGAGTCAGAGGTTAAGGACTTGGTGGAGATTGCAGTAAGGCATGAAAATACCATGGACAAAGGATTTAAGCAATTGGTGAAGCTACAGGATCAACTGAAAAAGCAAAACATCAGGATTAAGTTTTCCCCCAACATGGATAAAGACAATTTAAAAATTGAAGTGGTTAAATGGTTACAAACCTTTGCTTTGGACTCTGACCCAATTTAAGAAGAAAAGATTGAAGCAATTTTTAAGATCGGTTTCAAGAGAGGTCAACTCCCCAGAGATATGATAATTACTTTTGTATCAGGTTATAAAAAAGATCAAGTAATGGACTATTTAAGGAAGCATGGTGACTCTGCATTAAAAATAGGAGAAGTAAAAGTACAAGTATATCATGATTTAAGTAATGAGACTATTCAATAGAGAAGACAGATGAAGCCGATAACTGAAATTTTGTTTAATTGCAATATAAGATATCAATGGGGTTTCCCTATCTTTTTAAAGATATTTCATGATGGGAAAGTGGTTAGAGCAGAGGACCCAAAGGGAGCAATGAGACAACTTGAATTACTAAAAATTATAGTAATGGGAGACCAAATCTGGGAAAAACTGTTAAAAAACCTCTATGGAGAAGGTTCAGAAGGATCAAAGGGGAAAGAGGAGTATCAAGCGAAGGGGAGAGACCATTCAAGGGATAAACAAAGGGAGAAACCTTTGGGTTATGGAAGTGGAGGGGAAATAAGAGAAGAAAAGGATGCAGAATTGTCTGGTGCAAAGATAAAGCCAAAAGCCAAAAAGTAAAAATAATATATAAATATAAATAGGCACAGGCAAGAAAGTGTTAAAAATTTAGGAATATGAATAGAATAGGGACCAAAAGAATTTAAAAAGAGGAAAAATAAGAGAAGGAGATGGGGAATAGTGAAAGAAGGAATTTAGAATAGAAGGGATAGGCTCTCCCTCCTCCTCCCCCCATTCCCTAAATGGGAGCGGCCAGGCAATAATTAACCTGGGGGGGGGAATGAGATTTTTGAGTGTTGCGTGTTGGTGGGTGGAGGGTTATATGTTGCATGTTGCATGTTATATGTTATTTAAAAAAACAACAATGTGGTTTAAAAAAATGCCCCCCCCCCCTATGCGTTACTATGGTCTGGGCTATGGCAGCAGCAGGAGTCACAGTCAATTGTTGGTAAGCCTGGGCAAGGTCAAGTTTTGCAAAGCAATTTCCTCCATGCAAGGAGGCAAGAAGGTGGCTTACCACGGGCACAGGATATGAGTTCGGGCGAATAGCTTTACTGATGGTACACTTGTAGCCAGTGCATATCCTGACATCCCCGTTACTTTTCTTTTCTTTTTAAAATAATTTTTATTAAATTTTAACATAGATACAATATATAAAGACATACATCAAATTCACATCCAGTAATAACACTATATTTCAGTTGTGACTCGATATTATATTACTTCCCCCTTCCATTTCTCTCCTTGGTACAAAGTTTTTATCAATGTCATTTATAGTTTTTCCAAATCTAAATTTTTAAATTTTCACCATCTATTTGTACATTTCATAATCTCTAATATATCATATATCCACCAAGTCACCCTACTACTTCGTAATATCAATACAGAAATGACATAACTAAATTTTAAAAATCATAAATTTAAACCAAAAATAAAAATAAAACAAAAAGACTAACCACCCTGTGTTATATACATTGCCCTGGAGAGCACAAAGTAACATTATGGAATCATTCCCAAAAACTCTTGTGAATGGGTGCAGGTCTATTCAGCTCTTCTCCCTTCAAAGAGTAATCCACAAAGTTTTCCAAATCTTCCAGAATCTATTTTCTTTAATAATCCCCTTTTTCATATTTATCTCATGTTAATTTATCATTCAATGCTAATTCCCACATTTCCTTATACCATTCCTCAATTTTTATAATCACATCATTTTTCCATTTCCTCGCAATACACAATCTACCCGTTGTCAGCATTATTTCAAGCAATGCATTTTTATCTTTACTTAAATTTATATCTTCCACATCTGTCAGCATGATGGTATTTGCACTCAGTTTGATTTTTGTTCCCATAATTTCATTTATCTCATTCTCGATACCTTCCCAAAAATCCTTTACAACTTTACATCTCCACCACATATGTTCATATGTACCCAATGCACTCTTACAACGCCAACACATTTTATTGTTTTTTAATCTATCTGATGCAATCTCACCGGTGTCAAATACCATCTCCACAACATTTTGTAATTGTGCTCCTTTACTCTAGCCGACAGAGTTCTCATAATTCTTTTCTTCCATTTATTTTTCCAGTTTTGATCCTCAATCTTTATCTCAAGATCCTGTTCCCATCTCGCTTTCAGCTCCTCTTGTGGATTACCTTCCTTATTTATCATTATATATATTTTACTCACCAGCCCCTTTATTCCACTTTGTCCCTTTCTTATTTTCAAAACTAAATCTTCAAACTCTGTCTTCCCTCTTTCTAATCCGGCCTCATTCATAAATTTACAATTCCACTTATTTACTATTTTTATCTGAAACCAATTTAATTTCAATTGTGCATACAAATTTATTTTTCTCTCGTTGTCTTTACATGCCCGTATCCAATCTCTCGTTGTCTTTACATGCCCGTATCCAATCTTTCAACAGGAAAACTTCATTCTCATCCAATACTTCTTTAATCCTTTTATTAATTCTTATTGGAAAATTTGCAATATCCTCCAATTCAATAATAGGAGAAATATCTGGTGCCAACACCTTTCTCACTTTTTTCCATGTTCCCAATAATGTCTTCATCATGTTATTTTTAGTATTTACTTTCCCGATGTCGCCTCCTAGAAAGACTATTTTTCCCATATAACTAAGTTCTTTCATTTCAATTTCTTCCCAAATTGCCTTTTCCCTTGCTAAGATCTTCATAACGTTCTTAATTTGAAAAGGTTGATAATATGTTATTAAATTTGGCATTCCTAACCCACCATCTTTTTGAGGTAAGTACCAAACCTTTTTTTTACCGATCTAGATCTTTTCCCCCAATCAAAAATTATTAATCATTATTTGAAACTCATTAATTTCCTTATCCTTAAGTTGAATTGGGAGTGCATCAAATAAAAAAATAATTCTTGGTAATAACATCATTTTACTTATTGCTATTCTTCCAAACCAGGACAACTTCAATTTTTGTAACCCCTGTATTCTATCCTTGATTTCTTTTTTTCAATCTTACATAATTCAATTTATTAAGATCTTCAAATTTGTTTGAAATATTTATTAATTTGTAAATTACCCTTTCCTTTTATCTTTTGTTGATCTTCTTTGCTCATATTATATAGAATCATTTCTGATTTATCCCAATTTATTCTCAAACCCGTAATATCTTCAAAGTCCTTTAATAACACTTGTATTCTATCCAATGCCCTTACAGGATGTTTAGTCATTATTAGAGTATCATCCGCATAAAGATTTATCTTATTACCTAAAACCCCTTCTATTTCCTTATCTTCCCTTATAGCTTTTGCCAACATTTCCATTGCCATAATAAATAAAATTGGGGAAAGTAGGCAGCCCTGCCTAGTACCTGCTTCTAATTTCACTTCTTCTGTGTCCTCATCGTTACTCTAACTATTGCGGTACCTTGTTCAATTGTTGTTCCTAAATTTATCTCCGAATCCATAGCATTTGATTATCTCATTAATTGTTACCCATTGTAAAGAATCAAATGCTTTGAAAATATCTAATGATAATAGTCCTACTTTTTCTTTTGTTTGTCCAACCACATCTATTAAATCTATAACTCTTCTTGTCAAGTCTGACATATGTCTACCTTTCAGAAAACCCACCTGATCCTCATTTATATAGCTGCCCATAAACTTGTTCAATCTATTAGCCAATATCACTGTGAAGATCTTAGCATCCTGGTTTATCAATGAAATTGGTTTGTATGATTCAACTTTTTCCAAATCCTTCCCGGGTTTTGGCAATAACACTATTATGGTCCTATACCATGAAGTCGGAATTTGTCCACCTTCCAATATATAGTTATAAAGTTTAGTCAATTTTGGAACCACTAAATCTTTAAACTCCTTATAAAATTCAGCCGGTAGTCCATCTTTTCCAGGCGCTTTATCTGTTTTTAGTCTAGCAATAACCTCTTTTATTTCCTTTTCCGATATCCTATCTTCCATTCTATTCCTGTGTTCCTGATCTATCTTATTAATTATTAGTTTCTCCAATTGTTTTTTAATTTTATCTCATCTATCTTCTTTTTTGCATATAACTCCTGATAAAAATCCTTCATAATTTTGCATTTATCTCCAGTTCTATTACATCTAACCCCATCTTTTCTAATCAAAACTCCAATTTCCCTTTTTCTCTTTTTTCTTTTGCAGCCCTTGCTAATAATTTTGAGTTCTTATTACTGTATTCAAAAAATTCTCTTTTTAAATATACCAAGTCTCTTTTTACCTTATCTATATCTTTTCCTATCAATTCAGTCTTTAATCTTTGTAAATTATCAAAAACCTTCTTATCCTTAGTTCTTGCATGCTGTTCTTGTAAATGTTTTATCTCATTTTCAATTTTATCCTGTTCCACTTTACGTCATTTATTCCTAATACTAGCCAATTTAATACTTTCCCCTCTAAAAACCGACTTCATGGCATCCCATACCACATTAAAGTTCACCTCATCCGTGTCATTCCAACACCAACTCTCCTTCCAATTCTCCATTATTTGTTCTTTAAATTTAGGTTCCTTAAATAATTTTGCATCATATCTCCAGACCCTTCTTTTTTTCTCCCGATCCTCTATCCTCAACTCTATCATCATTTTTGCATGGTCTGATTCCTTGAAAATACCTACATCTACCTCATCTATGCTTTTGATTATATTCTCTGTTACAAATACATAATCTATTCTAGAATATGAATTGTGTACATGTGAAAAATAAGTGTAAACCCTTTCCGACCCCTTATACTCTCTCCATGTGTCCTTCAATCCTAACACAGTCAACCAATTATCCAAAATCGGCTTCTTAGTTCTTTTCCCACATCTTAGTAGATTTGTACAATTTAGATTTGACCTTATTAAGTTGAAGTCTCCAGCCACTATCATTTTAGTCGTTCTCTCTTTCTCTAATATTTTGTACATTTTCTCTAGAAAGGCCTCTTGCTGATCATTTGGAGCATATATATTCACCAATGTTATTTCTTCCTCATCAGTCTTTCCTTTTACTATCAGATATCTGCTCTCCGGATCGGAAATACTACTTGTCATTTCAAAGCCCAACTGAGTCGAAATCAAAATAGCCACCCCTCTCGCCTTTGTGGTACCAAATGATTTTTGTAGTATTGCATCAATTTTAAAAATATCTTGTTTGTATCCTGAGATTTTTTATGAGTTTCCTGAAGAAAGATCACATCTGGCCTATCCCTTCTTAAGGCTGATTCAATTCTTCTCCTCTTAACTTGAGATCCTGTACCCTTCACATTCCATGTTAGAACCTTTATATCTTAACCTATAAAACCAAGCATTAACCGTTGGAACTGGCTATAGGCTGCTATGCGTCGCCCTACTGACCCACACCCACCCTTCGTGTGCACGGCCGAATTCCCTACGCAGGTCAACGAAGGATTTAAAAATCCGGCACGGGGGCCTCAGCCCCACAAACGGCAAGAAAGGGAAAGAACTTCACTTCCCAACATTCCTTGCGCTGCGCCACGCCAGAGCCAATCATGCTGAGAGGCTCTCGCACGGCGCAGCGTTCGGACACGCACCGCAGCCAATCGAAAGAAACGCATTTTAAAAAAAACCAGCAAAAACACACAGCACCAACCCATTACTACAAGCCCCAGCGTCCTGCGCGCCCACGCAGAACGCTGAGGAAAACGGCGCCCGGAAAATTAAAAAGAAAAACAGCTCTCAGGCAAGCAAACAGCAAGCAGCCGGCTTTCTTTTACTCTCCCGCGGCGCCTGAAGCTCCCAAAAGGAGTTTCCCCTTTAACATCAGTGGCTGGAAACGCGGCTGGAAACAAAAGATGAGGCAGAGAGGATCGATCCCCCACCACCCCTCCTTAAAAAAACTCCGTCTTTTCTTCTCTTTAAAACCGGAGTTGTTTTAAGGATGGGGGGTGGGGGATCGATCCACTCTGCCTGCTGATATTAAAGGGGAAACACCGATCTACTTTCACGACTCCACACAAACAAAGCACCATAACAAAACAAAGCCCCCCTCCCCACCACCTAAACACCTTTACAAAAGATAACATCAAAACAGTTTAACTTACCAAAATACGAGTAAAGGAAGCACCCGAAGTCAACGACAGTACACATCGAATTTCCCTAATCTTTCCCAAAGACAGCCAAGAAACACTCACAGACGCTTCGAAAAGAAGCAAGACACGAAAACTTTAAAAGGAAAATACGCACTCCCTTACAGCCATGCCTTCTGCACAGCGATACAGCAACGCGGAACACAGACACACCTACAAACATGCAAATCCACTTAGCTCACCTAGCTCTCCCAAACTCCAAAAAGAGCGAGGGAAAATTACGCGATAACGAGATTAAACACACATACGGCAAACACACAGCTTAAAAACGAAACTAATCCGCCAAAAGAGAGTTGCCAAAGTCGTGAGTGCAAACTTTCCGAGGGGAAACAATAGCGACAGCCAAAAAGCAACAGACAAAACAAACACACCTCTAATAATGCTTAACCACTTAGCTCACCAAACTCTTGCTAACTCCATAGGCAGCGGAGATAAATAACTGAGGTTCACATTTAAAATTACTAAAACACGAGTAAAGGCAAATGCCAAAGTCCACGACAGCCAACATCGCGTATCCTGATAATTTGAACAAGGTTTACGAAAGTAAAGCACAAACGGAACAATAAACAGCAAGGAATAAAATAATAAAAAGGAAAAAAATTATTCACTCACATCCAAGCCATCCAAAAATCCAAACAGAAACGCGGAAGAAAACCACATCTCCACACTTGCAAATCCCCTTAGCTCACCTAACTCTGCCAAAGTCCCAAAGCAGCGGAGTAAGATAACGCGATAACGAGACTTTCTAAACGAACAGGAAATACGCAGGTTGGAAACTAAAGTACATGCCTCAGCCGCGACTTTGAAAAAGCGAGAGTGAACTCTTCACAAAGTTTAGTTTAAAAATATATATAACGAAATGGAGAAATAAGAAAACAATTCGCTAAAGCAACCAAACACGAAAACATCTAACCAGCATGTAGAGAACCATACCACAAGCAGCAACACAAAAGGTACATTCTGCGTTAGCAAAATTAACATGCATCACCCAATTGAATTTTACCATGGAAAAAAGTTGCCATGGAAACAAGGAGATTATGAAATAACTGATAATGTCTTAGATAATGAAGACCAGGAAATTAAACAACAGAATTTGCTTACTGTAAGGAAAAATGAAAAACAAAATGGATCACCAACAGAAATGAAACTGCCATGGAAACAACCAAACTCAGAAAACAGCTCCCAAACAAACAGAAATACAGCAACAAATGCACAGGGACAAACAGAAACAAACATGCAAATGAGGCAAACACATTACCCAAAACAACAACAACAATACAAGGACAGATACATAAGGGAACAACTTCACACAACAATGAACCAAAAAATTATATTGCCATGGAAAGAACAAAAACCAGAGAAAGCAACCAATGTAAACAAAAATGAGATACAACAAACAACAAAGGAGACAGAAACAACAACCACAAACAAAACAGAAAACAAAAAGGCAGACGACAAAACCAGCCAAACAGAAATGCAAATATTCAGGAGAAAAGAAAAACAAACAATCACCACAACAAAGTCATTATTGAATTTGGAAAAGGAAGAAACATATATTGCTGAAATAAATAACAAGGCCACAGAGTTAAAACAAAACGCACAGAAAAAAACATTACAAGAAATCATAGAGGAAATAAACAACAAACAAACAAAACACCAGGACATGAAAAACCCAAACAATGAGAAACCAGAGGACACTAGATACAAAATGCAACCAAAGAAAAAGACATTACAAGAAATAATAACAGAAATAAACAGCAAACCAATACAACAACAGGAACTGAAACACTCATCCGATGAGAAACAACAAGAAAACAGTCTAAAACCACAACCACATCAAAAACAACAAGACCAGCCAAACAAAAATGTGGTGGATATAGACAAAATCATACTGAGACATGTACTCATGATGACACATCCACCATCACCATACAATCAGCCACTAGCAGAATCAATGCTGCAGCATTTCCTCAGAAAAAAATCGCAACAGAGCAAGAAATCATCAGGTAAACAATAAAAATAATTACATTATCAGAAACTTAAAAAAGCATATATATAACTTTGTCTTTATTTCCTTTACACAGATAACTCAGCAAAACATCACTCAACTGCGTGATCCACAAAGCACAAAACAGCTGTTACAGAAGGTAAATATTGACTTAAGCATAAAAATAAACTTATTAAAAAAATAACAACAATAATTAAAGAACAAAACAATTTACAAATGCAACATTTCAAAAACAAAAAAATATAACAATATCTATCCCTGTATATTATGTTTTACAGATACAGAAGACGCATTCCTACAGCAAAAAAGACATCAGAAAAAATTATAAATAGTTTAAAGCAACATTTTATGAGCAGAAAACATTACAAAAAATTTGTTAAATGTTAAATTGTTTTATTTTTTTGAAAAAATAAATATTTGAAAAAAAAACATGCATCGTTTTAAATAAAACAAAGGGGTGAAAAAGCCCGGCAACGCCGGGCAAACCTTGCTAGTTTCTCATAATATTGGCAAATGCACTCCTCTACAATCTCCGATTTCTCCATTGGGCGTGCAACATTCAAACCCACAATTAAAACTAAACCTACTACATGAAATATTCATCTCTACCCTCCCCACCTTTTTACCCAAAAAAGCCGCCTTTGTACCCAAAGGGGGGGGGGAACGTGGAAGATGTGACCTAAACAAAAAAAAATCTACAATAATAGATTTAAATTTTAACTACTCTTTTAAACTTTGAAGACGTTTATATTCCTTACCCATCTATCCTGACCTCTCTGCTCCAGATACTTCACCCTTCTCCAGCCCCTTTCTCGACCTTTGATCCCTCTTCCCTCCCTCCAGTTGCCCCCTCCTGCTCCATTCCCCCATAATCTCTTTTTATCCCTCCAGACTCTAACAAATCTTTCCTTAATGCCAGCCATTCTCTTGAAGACACCTCAACCAATTCAATTGAGCTCAAATAATCCAATGTATCTGTTTCTGCATCAATTGTATGCATTTTCTTGTCATGGAAAAATCTTAGCTGCTGTGGAAATCTCCAATTGTATTTTATCCCACATGAAATCAAAATTTTGGTTACTGGTTTCATTTTATACTGCCAAACGCGCTCATTGACTGCAATATTGTTATAAACCTCCACATCATTTCTGTCAATTTTCAAAACACCAGACCCAGCTTGTTTTATAAAAGCCATCATCTTTAGTTTATCCCCCCAATTTGCAAATTTGACTAAAACATTTCTAGGAGCACTTCTTCCTCTTCTCGCCCCCAATCTATAAATGTTTGCAATATCTTCATTGACAAAATCTTTCCTCATTTTCAAATTATTCAACCAGTCAATTATTCTATCCTTCAGCTGGTCTGGTGTTTTTTCCAAAAGATTGCATATCACAATATTCTGCTTTCTCATCATCTCTTCCACCATATCTAACCTTTTCTCTTGCATCTCCACTTTCAACTTTACTTCTCTATTTTCCTCATGCAATCCTTTCATATCTGTTTGCATCAATTTCATATCCCTTTGCATCAAATTAACATTTGTTTCCAACTTTTGAAAAGTGAAATCAACTTTATGAGCAAAATCTTGAAACATTGTAACCAATTTATCTTCTTTTCCCATTATTTCTTTTTTCTTTTCCCCTTGCTTCATTAATTTCCCAAAAGCCTTTCACATTTGCCTCCTCCATTCATTCAAATTTCTGAAACAATTTACCCATCTCAACCATTAATTGTGTTTGGTCCATTGGCGCAGGCTCCAGTGATGGTGTTGATGATGATGTATCTTCCACAGCAGCCTTATCTTTTTTCTTAGATCTCACGACCTCTTCCTCTTTTCCTTTCACAAATTTATCCATTGTAGCGTCAATAACCAATTTCAAAGCAGCCACTCCTTTTATGTCCCCAAATTCTTGCTCTAACTCCAGTGTCAATTAGACTAATAATGTAACTCCTAGATTACACCTCTCACTTTATATACTATTAGCCCCAGCAGACCCTTTTTATATCAATCAAGAAGTAAAAAAACCCTGTACAATTTTATTGTAATCCAAGATCGAAGTCCATTTCAACCTTCCAAATTTAGATAAAAAAGTCTAATTCCTCTTGAGTAATGCTGTCCAATTATCTTCCAGTTATATTCCAGATTTAGATAAAAAAGTCTAATTCCACTTGAGTAATGCTGCCCAATTATCTTCCAATTAAATTCCAAATTTAGATAACAAAGTCAATTCCACTCGAGTGATGCTGTCCAATTATCTTCCAGTTATATTCCAAATTTAAATAAAAAGTCTAATTCTGCTTGAGTAATGCTGTCCAATTATCTTCCAGTTATATTCCAAATTTAGATAAAAAAAGTCTAATTCCACTTTAGTAATGCTGCCCAATTATCTTCCAGTTATATTCCAAATTTAGATAAAAAAGTCTAATTCCACTTGAGTAATGCTGCCCAATTATCTTCCAGTTATATTCCAAATTTAGATAACAAAGTCAATTCCACTTGAGCAATGCTGTCCAATTATCTTCCAGTTATATTCCAAAATATAAAGAGGAGAAGCAGTGCTGCAGGTATTAGAGTTATAACTTTGAAAATAGGCTGGCTCTTGTTGTAATCCACAAAGGGAGCACAATGTATTGAATCACACTATCCCAATCGCAAGACTGTATTTGCTTATGTCCGTCTGAGTCTGTGTCTGACTCAAAGCAACAAGGAAGCAAAAACGGAAAGAGGAGAGCAAGGAAAAAAGAACAAAAACCCATCCAAAAATTGTATTCCAATTATTGCCCCATTGTAATCCAATTCCTGCATCCAGAGGGTAACCTTTCCCCCCTTTCTTTTATATATATTATGCTGCTCCAGTTCTAAAAAAAAAAAAAACACCCTAAAAAAACTCTTCTTTCATCTCCAAAACCACAAACACGCAGGAACGATGGCAGCGGATTGGGAAAAAGCCCCCTCTCTCTCACAACACCACACCAACCAGTTCAATGTCCATCACAATTTCCTTATTTCTTTCATATCCCTCTGCCACGCTCCAACTCCTCCACTCTATTTCACCCACTTTCCACAGCTCACAGCTCCCGGCTCGGGTTCCTCTTCTTTTAACTTTCATTTTTACAATCACCCGCCGCCATTTCTCCTTCTTCAGCCACTTTCCCCTCCACACACACTCTGCACTTACTTGTCCTTTCTGGTGTTTAACTCCCCACCCGGACCTTTTCCCTCCACGACCACCGCTCCAATGATTATGATTTGAATACCTTTCTCTTGGAGACCTCTGTCAATCAAGTCCGATATTTCTCCAAACTCAGGGCTCCTGTCTGGAATGCAGTGGTTTGTTTGACCCGGCTTGCGCCGCATCTCGCTCACCCCTTCTTCTCCGAACTCCAAGCCCGTATTTATGTTTTCGAATCCTCAGTGTTCCATCAGGTCAAATAAGTTGTTTTCACATCAACAGGTCCTCCAAGTTTTTAAATAATTCCACATTTAAACCCCATTTCAGTGCGAGCTGGTCAATGTACATGTTACTCCATACTCATCTTATCCAGGCCCCCCCCCCATTACTTTTCAAAGCAGTCACTATTGGTGTCTCCCACTCTGCAGTGTCCACTGACACTAGGATGCTCTGCCCCACCAGTTTGTCCAGCTCGGCTTCTATCTTCTCCTTTAAAGCAAAGGGAACCCAGCGTGGCTTCATCCGGATGGGCCAGATGGTTGGGTCAAGCTCAAAGTCCACAGGGGGTCGTTTGTATAACCCTAAACCCTTTTTGAACACCTCAGGATGTGCAGCACAAATGTCCCGGATTGGGTCAGCATTTATTGCGTGAATGCCAGAAAACCGGATTCCCAGGGGCCTAAACCATTGGGTCCCAATAAGACAGTTAGTGCCCTGCTTAACTACAACCAATGGCAAGGAGGTGCAAATGTTTTTGAATTTGACCAAGAAATTTCCCACCCCCAGGGCCGGAATCTGGCAACCTTGCACATCCTGGAGGGAAGTTTTAAAAGATTTAATCTTGGGCCGAGAGGCAGGGGGAATTCTCAAAAACTCCCGCTGTGGGATTATGGAAAAGGTAGTACCTGAATCCACTTCCATATTGAAGGGGATGTCCTGCAGGCTCAGGTCTGCGAAGAAACGCTCGCTGACGATGCCCACTTGGCACGGCTCAGGCTCTGGTGACACTTTGGCGATGAACATTTTGTGGTGATGACTCTTCTTGGACTCAGGTGCTGGAGTTCTTTGCTTTCGCTGTCACCATACTTTAGCAATGTGCCCTCTTCGCCCGCAGTTGTGGCATTCTGCGGTGTGGAAGGGGCACTTCCTGCTGTCATGCCGGGTTCCGCAGCCATCACACTTGCAAAGGTATTTCTTCTCACGATCATCACGGTGCTCTCAGTTTTTTTGTCAGACCGCTCAGACTTCTCCCTCTGTGTCGCTGGACTCTGATGCAGCGGTGGAACCAGGTAATGCTAAGGAGGATGAAGATGAATTTTGCTGAGCTTGCACAGCTGAGTGCACTGGTGGTGGAGTGGCGATGCCGGAAAAGCTTGATGCCGGAACGTGCGGCCTCAGACGCTACTGCCTATTCTAGGACAGCCTTGAAAGTTAGCGTCTTCCTGATCATGAGGCGACATTGAGCCTCTTCGCCCCTCATGCCAGTCAGCAGACAGTCCCGGAGTGCTTCTTCGATGTTGTCACAGTTGCACGGGGTGGCAGCAATGTGCAGAGCAGTGGCGTAGTCTGCAATAGACTCCCTGGGTCGCTGCTCCCTTCTGTGGAAGGCCACCCTGGCTGGGAAGATCGAGACCTCTGGCTGCAGGTGTTTCCTCAGTGCGGACATGATTTCTGCAAGCGTCACCACATCCACATCCCTTGGGAGAACAAGGTGGGTTGCCAGCTCAAGCATCTCAGAAGCGCACTGAGCGAGGAAACAGGAGCACTTCTGGTCTTCGTCAGTGATCTTCTGCGAGGCCATTGTGTGACGGAATCGGCGTTCGTATGTTGCCCATTTCTCTGGACGCGCTGGGTCAAATGGGCCGATGTTGCTGCCATGTAGGGATGCCATCCCACCTTCATCGTCAGTTTCATGTTCAAGGAATGAAGAAGCAGACAAGTGAAGTAGTGAAATTCAGCTCTTTATTAGTGGGGTTTGAACACAGTTTGGATGGGGCAAAACTTGGACTTATATACACTATAAACAGTAACAGTAACAATAACACAACAAGCCCATTGGCTAACAGAGTGTGCACATTTTCGATCCACTTATTTGCATAAGAATAGATACATGACTAAAGATACATTCCGTTCCTATAAACAGTAACAGTAACAATAATACAACAAGCCCATTGGCTACCAGAGTGTGCACATTTTTGATCCACTTATTTGCATAAGAATAGATACATGAGAAAAGATACATGGCGCTCCTGTCAGAAAACATAGTTAACATACATAACACACTGCTTCTTTTCTTTGTGACAACATGGCATAAGGGAAATCACAGAGTAAAGGAGGTAAGCAAGCAAAAATAGGATACTCATTCCTTTTTCTGTACTGGGGTTTTAACTTTGCAGAAGGAGCTTAAACACTGCATTTTAAAAATTAACAATGAATTTTGCATTGCTGCTAACTTTTTTTTATTTGTGTCAGATGCACCACCAGCTTATAATAACATACAAAGCTAAAATTAACACATCTAAAACAAAATAGAATTAAAAATGGCTAGATGACATCTGCCCAATATCGGGCCACATCCAGGCCCGTGCTGGCCATTTGGGACATAGGGACAAGTCCCGGTTTGCCCCAGTGACTGGCACTCCTAGAGGTGGGCAGAAGTATGTCACCTGGAGGCTACAATCCATGACATCATACAATACCCCCCCCCATAGGCACAGCCCCCTTCCTCTATGTCCAGCACCCTTTTAGTATAGCCAGCATGCCCCTGGCCACATCAACAGCATTTTCTGTTGCCAACATAAGGTCCTTCTCAGTGCATGTCGAGGGGCATTGTGTGCATTGTATCATATGGGCGATTGTTTACTCTTCTCCACATTCACACAGGCTGTCATCGACAGGGAAACCCCACTTTCTCAGATTATCCCCTGATCTTCCTACACTGTCCCTGGCATGCAGTCTGATTAGCTTTCCATACAGGCCATGGTCATTCTTGGCCAGGCAGTAGACAGCCATGTGGTTCTGCCCAGTTATCTGGTAGCTCCTTGCTTGCCTTCCATAGTTCTAAGGCGGACTGTGGAGGCTGGTTGTTCATGGGGTGGGGCAGAAATTTTGAGGACAAAACTTGCAGCTAACTGAAAAACTTCCATTAATGCTCAATGTGCTTTACAAACAGAGTGTATAAGAAGCACTTCTGTCTGGCTGATAATTGGATTTTACACCCAAGAAGCTGCATATAGGTTTGCAATCGTGACCTGTAAACATGCTTGTAACTTTCATTAGCACCTTATTTATTTGTTTTTTGTGTCTCTACTTTGCGGTGGAGGATTTGTAACTAATTACTACCTATGTTAGTAGGAAAAAAAGTAGTAGAAAAATTGAATGATATGTAGATAAGAAGTAGGAAATTGAAAATTTTTAATAACTGTAACTCTGAGTGTTCCATAGGCAACATCACCATAGCTATAGTGATGGTGAGAGTCTGGGAACTGTGGGTCAAAAATGTAATTTCTTTCTGAAGAGATAGATAGCCAGTTGGCTCAATAGCCAAAGGGAGAAAATGGGTTTTCCTTGGGGCATTTATGACCATCTCCTTGTCAACCAAATTTACCACTGCCAGTGAGCCCTTGTAGTGCAGTGGTTAAGCCAAAACTCTGATTCTGATCCTGATAGAGATCGAGGTAGACTCAACCTTCCAATCTTCTGAGGTTAGTAAAATGAGTACTCAGCATGTTGGGGGAAAAATGTTGATTTCCTCTGGACCATCCAGAAAGTGTTTAAGGGTTTTTCATAAAGAATAAAGGTGTGATCAGATAGCAATAAAACAGGGGTTCTCAACCTATGGCCCAGGGGCCAGATGCAGCCCACAACACCATTTCATGTGGCCCCCACTGCCTCCATCACACCTGGAAGTGCCATGTGTGGCAGCTGGGCAAAATGGCCATCCAGCCCCCGAAGCTATCTGAGGGAGCATGACCTGGCCCTTGGCTTGAAAAGGTTGAGAACCCCTGCAATAAAGGATCACATCTGATTGTGCTGGAAAGAGTCACTTTACTTGGAGCAATCTCCTTAGGGCAACCCTTGTGTGCATACAGGATTCATTCCAGCCCAGCTCCAAAACAGAGCAGTTTTACTGTTTGACCAAAAAGGCTCAGACTGAGCACAAAGCAGGCTGGTTCACAATCTCTTGTACGTTGTCTGATCACTGGACTGTGCCCCTAGGCAACCCAAAATGTGAGCTGTGTCTCTGCCGAATCACACCCCAATCTGTCGGGGGAGGTCTATCAACCATGCTAGCTTAAGCCAGAGTTTAGGAAAAGTAGAGGTTGTGCTGACTAGTTGTTTCCAGGAAGTGTAATTAGAACAAATAACTTTCCTAAACTCTGAATGTAGCAGGAAATGTTCCTCTGGATACTTCAGAAGTGATGATGAAGTTGCAGCAAGGGTCTTGGGGAAATTGCTCAACCTGAAACTGTCGAGCCCAGTAAGAAACAGGATTATACAGATTCTCATTATTTTACAACAGCACTCCTCATAATTGTTTTCTGCTCTGTATATCACATTTATCTGTTTTCATGAGATTATATCCAGATTAGATTCTATCTCTAGCTTTCATTTTCTTATACAGTATTGATATAAACACATATTACACCAACATGAATCCCAGTGAAAGAGATCTAGAAATATGAACAGCCTTTGTTGTATCGGTCAACCTGTTCCTGCAATAATTAGTCTTCTGTAGCCATTGGGGAAATACTTGGATATTATTGAAGCTTCTCCAATCAGAATTGTCTACTTTATGAAACAGACTATAGAATTATTGCTTTCCTAGATGGATGTTCAGGTTGTTAGAGCACAATGAGAATAAAAGACAATGCTGTATGAAGAAATGGTGTTTCAAAAGTTCAGACAAAGTTTTAATTTAAAAAGCAACAAAGGTGTTGCCTTGCAGCAATTGCACATAAGGAGGTCTTGGTGTACGAGGAAGATGCAAATCAAGGAGAGGAAATTCAATATATTATATAAGCTTCATCTGCTCATCTAGTTATTGATGAACTAGGGATGAGGGTAACAATGGACAGCTAACAGAAGAACCATATCACCTTAAAGTAATATGTACATTTTGAATGCCAGAGAGAAATGCTCCCTTTCCTCAACTGTGGGGATTACGCTACATCACAATACGGTGATACTCCCATTGGACCATTCTTGCAGTCAGGTTAGAATTCCTTTCCCATTCTCTGAGATGGGCCTTTTCACAAAGATATAAACATGCACAAATACAGGCATAGACAAGGATAAGATTTACGTTAGAATACCCCCAGCGTATAGGATGCTTAAAGCACAAATCTGTTTGTCCTCATTTCTCTTACCAAGTAGTTATTATCCTTCCTTTGTAGAAATCTGTGATAGAGCAGGCACTCTTCATTGCTGTTATGTCCAATCATGTCATCTCTGACTTATGGCAATCCTATGAATGTGAGATCTTCCGAATGTCCTGTCAGCAGCCCTGCTCCATTCCTGCAAGTTATAGCCCATGGGTTCCCTTAGGGTAGGGGAGCCGAAACCTTTCAGGCCATGGGCTTGTCACATGGTTCAGGGAGCCGGTCACTAAGGCCCGGGGGCCGGATCCAGCCCCTGACACCAATTCATCCAGCCCACGAAACTCTTGTCGCTCCTAAAAGTGGAAGCAAAACTTGCCAGTACAGGTGTGTTTTACTTTCGCTTCCAGGAGTGACGAGGGCTTCGTTGGCCGGATGAATTGGTGTTGGGGTCTGGATCTGGCCCCTGGGCCATAGTTTGGGCACCAATCCATCTCACATCTGGCCTTCTTCTTTTCCAACTGCCTTTGAACTTTCCCAGCATTATTGTCTTTTTCAGAGAATCTTTCCTTTTCATGATGTCCCCTAAGTAAGTAAGACAGTCTCAATTTTGTCATTTTTGCCTCCAGAGACAGTACAAATTACTGGTGTGTGTGTGTGTGTGTGTGAGATCAGAATTATTTTCACTGAGGGACAGAATATCTTCCCTTCTACTGAGAATAATGTTACAAAATTGGATTTAATACACATGCTTTTTATTTTTTATTTTCAAAAAAGACTATATATGAAAATAATTGCTTCAGCTCATTGCTTTCCCCATTTTATTTTCCTTGGAGAACAAAACTATTCTGCAAGTTTAGAAGATTTTATTTCTATTCAAGGTACCACAAAGCTCTTTGTTATTTTCTCTACCAGTGCTATTCTTTGTTTGTGTTTAGTGTTAGCAAAAACTGTCTTAATTCCTTTAAGGATAAATGCATTCTGTTCACAATTATTTTTGTACAAACATGTTTAATTAATTAATTAATCAATTAATTAGATTTCTTTTTTATTTTTATAAAAGGAAAATAATATATAAAAGAAAAAACATAAATACATAATACGAAATAACATAAAAGTACAAATTACAATTAAAAATTAAGAATAAAATCACATACTTAAAAATACAATAATAACAGATAGTGTATATTCACTTTAACTTATTTGAACCATCTTGTTTAATCATAAACTATTTTAATGTAAAAAATACACTATCTTAAAAAACAAATCTGAACATAAAATTGTCATGAACCTTGAGTTGTCATGGCAACCTTATCACTTAGCTACTGAAGCTACTTGTAAACACATTCCTACATTCCTTTCTGATGAGCAATACTGCACCTGCAGATAGAGCTGTAAACACATTCCTTTCTGATGGAATCAACACAGCTGCATTCCCTCAAAGGAATGTACACCTGCAGACCCCTCGAGGGAGGATGACAAATAGGTCAGGTGGCAGAGTGACGACAGAAACATCTGACTACCCCACGAGGGAGAAGATGCCTCCCCCTGTCAATCAAAACCCCGTGACTCTGAAACACCTGCAAATTGAGTCATCCTAAGAATGCAAAGGTGGGAGGGAAATCTGCTCCTTTTTGTGTATAAAAGCAGAGCCCTTTCCCTGAGTTAATTGGTCCTCTCAAGTTGAAGGCAGAGCTGTCTCCTTGATCTGAACCCCTCAGATCTAAGTGGATTATACTAACTATGTTTGCTATGTACTTTGTTTTGTTCCTGTCTTTGTTCTTTTCCAGATACTAAAGGAAAATAAAACTCTTTGTGAGTAACATCAATGGAGTGGATGTCAATTTATCAGGCTATTTCTAAGTGCTTTGCTCTATGCCCCCACCTGCTACCAACATATTAAACCACCGCATACTCCCTGTAAGCGACAGGTGGAGTTCTTTGAAGCCGATTGGGAAGCGGTACGGTGTGGCGACCTTAGGCTGCACTGGGAGTGTGCGGATAAAGGAAATTATTGCAGCCTAAAGGATCGGTACATGCCTCCTGTAAGCCAGCGCCCAGTCGAGCGTTCAAGACATGGATGGCTGAGCGGTCGGATTCGGATCTGAGAGCCAGGAGGCTTTGTCAAGGCAAATAGAGCAGCACTCTCGGCTCCTCTAAAAAGAGGGTAAGATTGTCCTGCAATGTTTTGTTTCCTTACAGGTATAAGGATGGATGACTTGGAGTCGTCACTGCTTACCATAGAAGTGGAGGTGCCAGCATCAGGGCGATCTTCCAGGAATGAGAATCAGAAGCTCCTATTCCATCCCGTGATGGGACAAAGATTGTCCAAGCCCTTAACCCTTCAGGAACTTCTGGGAATATGTGAGTCTGAGGAAGAAGCAGAGGAGGAAACCCAGCAAGGAGAAGTGGCAGGAGGGTCTGATCAGCCCGTCCTGGCACCACACCCTGTGCATGGAGCCTCTCCGGATACAGAACCGAGTCTGTTAAAGCCCCAGACAAGCTATCTTGACCAGGAGGAAGGGCACCAGAGACCTACCGAGTGGGAAAGGATTAGGTCTCAGCATCCAGCCTACCGGGTAATGGATGAAGCTGCATGGGCAGATGCAGCTGCAGCTGAATGCATCCCCCTCCATACCATGAGAGGCGAAAGCGTATGGGCGGAGGAAGAGGAATGCCATTCAGAGAAGGAAGCTTGTAAGCAAGCTCGCTGGAGCTTGTCTTGGGAAAGGGAGGTGCCTGCAGGTCCCCCTTCAACTTCCGAATGGCTACTGGACGTGGTACGTAAAGCACGCTTTGATGGGAGTGTGACGGAAACCCAGAGGAGAAGTCTGATGGAAATCATTGAGCACCAGGTCCAGTGTGAGGAGATTCTCCAAAGGTATGGCCCCTCCAGTAGGGCATACCAGGTGCTTGAGGAAGCTATTCCAGCATGCCCCGCTCGACAAAAAGTCACGGAGGAGGAAGTGCCGGGAGCCGTTGCGGCGGCGGCCCAAGCTCAGGAGAGCAGAATGGCAGCACTAACGGTCTCGGGCCAGGCAGGCCCAGACCGGAGTGTCGAATCAGGAGATCGACACGAACTGGCACAGTTGCTACAGGGAGTAGCTGAGCCAGTGGTCTCGATCCAGCCGGGATCGGACCAATGGGTCAGAATGGGAGCCAGACCCAGAGAGGCATGGAAACCAGGCTCCGGAACGGCTAAACTGTCTGTTTCGCCACCAGGAGCCATGGTGCTTTCCTCAGGAGAGGGTGTGGCCAGTGCCTATACCACTGCTATGGAGCAGGAGGAACTACAGCGGAAGCTGCAGGAGGAGCAGCAAAGGGCAGAGCGATATTGTACCTATGTCGTGAAGTTGCAACAGTGGCTTGTAGAGGCACAGGAAGCCTTAGCCTCCAAGCAAGCAGCCCGCCAAGCGGAGAAAGTGGCAGCTGTTCCACTACCAAAGGAGGAGGAAAACAGGCTTGACCAAGTATATGGTCTCCTTCGACAGGAGCAGGTGGCTCGGTTGGCAGGTAATCTGGAAGGAGTGAGTGAAGTGGCACGTCAAAGGGCTAAGATAAAACAGGAAATGGAGGAAGAAAAATATGCCCAAGCTTTACAGGAGGAAGAAGGGGCAGTGCAGCTGGCACCAGCCCAGCCTATACTGTCAAGGGTTCCACAGCCCGCCACACCAGACCCGCTTCCACAGATTAAGCTGCTGCCCAGAGCCCCTGTACCTCAGCCTGTCCATCTACCGGCGCCACCAATGGGAGTTTTCCCCCCTCCTTCTTCTTTTCCACAGGTTCTGCTTTTAGCGATACCAGGAGGAAACCCTCCCTTTCCAATGGGAGAGGTAGGAGGAGTTCCAACCGGAACAAGTCTATTGGAGGATTTGATGGCAAATTTCTTTGAAACGCAGATTTGCGTTATGCAAATGAAGCAGCAGCCAAATCCTGTGACAGCCGATAATGCTG
The DNA here is from genome assembly GCA_035047305.1 of Bradypodion pumilum. Classification (NCBI taxonomy): domain Eukaryota; kingdom Metazoa; phylum Chordata; class Lepidosauria; order Squamata; family Chamaeleonidae; genus Bradypodion; species Bradypodion pumilum. The sequence continues at coordinate 101,626,223 of JAWDJD010000001.1, forward strand.
ATCGGAAGCGTCTGCCGATTCTGACAGACCCCCAGGACATTCTCTCTTTTCTTTCCAGGTTTGAGCATGCATGCGAGGCAATGAAAGTGGATGAGATTGAGTGGCCAGGGCTAATCAGTACACAGCTGAGGGGTCCGATCCTGGACTATTTTGATGGATTGCCCAAAGATTATAAATGGCCCCAAATACGAGATGCTTTGGAGAAATATTGTGCGATGGTCCCTGACGTTCTGAGAACGAGATTCCGGGAGATCCAATGGGATGGTAAACAACCATTTGTTGCCCTCATGATTCAGCTGGTGCAAGCCTATGACCGATGCGTCCGAGCATCTAAAGTGGAGATGACACCAAGCACCCAAGCATTTGCGCTGAAGGAACAATTTATGGAGGTAATTCCACCTTCTTTAAGACTCAGTCTTGCTGATAAGGAGATTGATGATCCTCAGTTGCTTGCCCAGAAAGCTGATATGATTTGGATCAGCAAAATGAATGTCAAGAAGCAGATGCCTAAGACAGCCCAGGCTTCAGGGAAATTCAAAGAGACAAAAAATCAGGCTTTTGCAAAGATACCGCCTGCATCGAGTGGAGCAAAGGAGCATGCACCAAAACGGGACGGTAATAAGCCAAAGGGTAACACGGCGCCTGTTTCTAACATTACCTGTTATCATTGCTCCAAGCCGGGACATACCCGCCAGCATTGTCCTGCGTTGCAGAAAGGCGCAACTCAACCAGCAAAGGAGAAATCAGGAACCGTTACTTCCAGTTCCCTCATTGTTCAAGCAGCAAGCCAAACAACTGATTCATCTGAGAATCAACCACCGCAGATGGGAACAGCAGTAACTGCCCGAGATTCTGCTACAGGTCCGGACACACAGCAAGTCCAACCAGCTCTTGAGTATAGTGCTCACGTTGTTAGAGACCCTAAAGTAGCATGGCAGCTGAATATTACCACTGCACACACACAGACACCTATAGCTCTAGATCCTACTGAACAGCTAGGAAAGGATCTCTTGTCCAAAATGGAAGAGCAAAGATATGCCTTAGTGACTTTACTAAATGAGCAGCGAGAACCATTTGTTTCTATTAAAGCATTTAAAGATTCTGGTTCTGATTTTTGAAGCATACATGAGAGTTTTGTTAACCTGAACAGATTTTGCAGGATTGTTATTTACCAATTGAAGGGTACCATTTAGAAAGTGGGAAGAAAGTGGTTAATAGTCCTGTGGCTAAAGTTAAGCTGAAATATGGTTGTTTCACAGGAGAAGCTCTTTGCTTGGTCCACAGGTCTAGTAGCCACCCTTCTCTACTTCTAGGTCTTTCTGTAATGATTTTAGAGGAACAAGTGAGGTCCAAGCAGGCCAATGTTCTTACAATGTACTTGTAACCTGAAGTCAAAGCCAGCCTGTGACTGTTCCAGATACACCAGCACCACCTGCTGGGCAGCCCAAAGTTTATTCTTGGACTTTTTCTGAAAAACTGGACTATACTAATTTTGCCAAGGAACAGCAGATGTGCCCAACTTTGGAAGAAATTAGGCAGAAGGCTAAATTGAACTTGCCTTTGTCAGGTGCCAGGCCAAGCTGGTTCTTTTATTCAGCAGATGGACTTTTGTACAAACAGATCAAGTTGCCTAAATCTGATACAGGGACTAGAGACTTGCTAGTTGTGCCTCAATCTTTTCGGGACATTGTTCTTTAAATGGCACATGACTCAGCATTTGCATTGCATCAAGGAAGAAAGAAAACTCTTCAAAGAATTGCAGAACACTTCTTTTGGCCCAGGTGTAATTCGGATTGTAAAGAATTTATAAAAAGCTGTTTCACATGTCAAAGAATTGGGAATGTACAGTCTAAAACCAAAGCTAAACTTGGTGTACCTGAAATAGCAGGAAAGCCATTTCAGAGGGTAGAAATTGATGTGTTTGGTCCTTTACCTAAATCAAAAGGGGGAAAACAGTATGTATTTACCTATGTTGATACTTTTACAAAATGGTGTACCCTTAACTTCAATTTCTTCATCCCATATTGCTAAAGCATTTATTGAAATTATCACTAGGTTATGTTTACCTGTTGAAATTGTCTCAGACCGAGGTGGAGCTTTTGTCTCACGTCTCATGCAGACTGTATGCAAATTAGTAGGGGTGGAACAAACATTTTCTTTGCCCTACCATCCCCAATCCCATGGGACAGTAGAGCGATGTCAGGGGTCACTACAAAGATTGTTGACTGCATACGTACAAGATTTTGGAGAAAACTGGGTGGAAGGTTTACCACTAATTCTCAGCACATATAGGTCAGTCCCATATGAAAGTTTAGGGGGAATCACACCAGCTGGGTTATTGTTTGGGTTCAATCTCCAAGGGCCTCTCCATCTTCTCAAAGGAGAATGGGAAGGTACAACCTCTGAGTTGCCCCAACCAGTATCTAAATACATTGAAAACTTGCAGAAGAAGCTAAATGACATACATGCATTGCAGGCGCACCCCCCAATAAAGGACTCAGACACTGATAAAAGTGATAACGGCATTGGGCCACATTTATTGATTCATGCCCTAGTCCGAATTATAAATTTCTATTGGTAATTGACCAATCATAATTCTTAAGGCAAGCAGGCCGAAGTAACACTGGTAAGGTACCACCCAAAATTGCCCAACGGCAATTGCTACAATGTATCCATTTGTATCAATTTGTTTGTTGACAACAAACAAATTGTTGACCGTAGTCAATATCTAACTAATGACCCCACCCTCTGACGCGTATCCGTAAAATCACGTGGTGATGCATGCTGTCTAGCTATAGCCATCACCCCGTCGCCTAGTTCGTCGTTGACCGGACAACGTTTAACCAACTTATGCCTGTCTAGTGTTGTCCAGTCAATTGCGAACTTGCCGGATACCTGTGGGTCATAATGTTTACCTTTCCAGTGCTACCCGCCCATGTGACCAAAGTCAACAGCAGCAACAGACAAAACCCCTATGTCAAACCATAGCAACAGTGTGGGATGGGCGAAAAAACCAGGACCCGGAAGCCAATATGGGTCCCAGCCAAAAATTCACACCCGGCCCCGAAGCGACCAAAATATCACACTGTTAACTAGGGAGGGGGTGGAGGGGAAAAACTTCTCCGCTCCGTCGCTTCGCAAAATGGCAGCTCGGCTGCCTCGTGGCCACCCCTTTTATAAGGGAGCTGGCCACGCCCCTAACTACCCGGATGCCTTCGTCCAGTGGGGGGCCCCCCGCAAAGAGCGTGGCGGCCATTTTGGCTTATGGGGTCAAGAGTTCATTCTCTTAACAGACCACAATGCCTTAGCTTTCCTGAACCGGATGAAAACCAAGAACCAGCGCCTACTTTGCTGGGCTCTTCTCTTGCAAGACTTTTCATATAAGGTCTCTCATATCAAGGGGAAAGATAACATCGAGGCGGACTCTCTGAGCCGGATGTATGACAGCCAGGAAGGAGCTGAGGTCATTGAAATGGGTTGAAAACCCATGTACATATCTTTTTCTGTACTTTGCTTTGCAGTAACTAGCCTTAAGAGAACCTCTGAGATCACTTAATGAACTCGAGCTATTTTTGCAATATTGATTTCCATTACTCAAGACCACCCAATCTTGAAGATGGTAGGTCCATGTGAGCATCCATCTTGGAAAGGGAGGGCGTGTCATGAACCTTGAGTTGTCATGGCAACCTTATCACTTAGTTACTGAAGCTACTTGTAAACACATTCCTACATTCCTTTCTGATGAGCAATACTGCACCTGCAGATAGAGCTGTAAACACATTCCTTTCTGATGGAATCAACACAGCTGCATTCCCTGAAAGGAATGTACACCTGCAGACCCCTCGAGGGAGGATGACAAATAGGTCAGGTGGCAGAGTGACGACAGAGACATCTGACTACCCCATGAGGGAGAAGATGCCGTCCCCCTGTCAATCAAAACCCCGTGACTCTGAAACACCTGCAGATTGAGTCATCCTAAGAATGCAAAGGTGGGAGGGAAATCTGCTCCTTTTTGTGTATAAAAGCAGAGCCCTTTCCCTGAGTTAATTGGTCCTCTCAGGTTGAAGGCAGAGCTGTCTCCTTGAGCTGGACTCTAAACACTTATGATCTGAACCCCTCAGATCCATACCTGTCAACCCGCGGCTCCGGAAAAACGGGACCTGCGCACATTGCTTGTGTGCAGGTCACGCTCCACGCATGCGTGGAAAGGTTTTACCCCTTCCATGCATGCGCGGAAGTGCTACGCCGCTTGTGCAGCCCTTACGCAAGCAATGTAGCGCTTCCGCGCATGCGTGGAAGGGGTAAAACCCTTCCGAGCATGCACGGAAAGCGTTTCCCCACTGCCAAATTATGGGGTTTTGGCAGCGGGGGCCGGCAGCGGGGGCCGGCGTCAATTTATGGGGTAATCCCGGCCAAATCGTTGACAGGTATGCTCAGATCTAAGTGAACTATACTAACTATGTTTGCTATGTACTTTGTTTTGTTCCTGTCTTTGTTCTTTTCCAGATACTAAAGGAAAATAAAACTCTTTGTGAGTAACATCAACGGAGTGGATGTCAATTTATCAGGCTATTTCTAAGTGCTTTGCTCTATGCCCCCACATGCTACCAACATATTAAACCACTGCATACTCCCTGTAAGCGACAGGTGGAGTTCTTTGAAGCCGACTGGGAAGTGGCACGGTGAGGCGACCTTAGGCTGCACTGGGAGTGTGCGGATAAAGGAAATTATTGCAGCCTAAAGGATCGGTACATGCCTCCTGTAAGCCAGCGCCCAGTCGAGTGTTCAAGATAAAGATAATGCCCCAGTGCTATATACATTGCCTTGGGAATTGCGGAGCTACCCAGCATCACATATTATAACCAAAAACTAATGTGGCTTGGGGCTGGTCTGCCACCTTTACCTTCAGACAATGTATAAACCAGAAATGGTTTCCAAATAATTCCAAATTTGTTTTTTTCTGTCATACCTCTTTTTATTTTCAATTCTCATATTAACTTATCATTTAATGCAAGTTGCCACATTTCTCTATACCATTCCTCTATATCTACTGTAGAATTGTTCTTCCAATTTCTAGTAATACATTGTCTTGCAGTTGTCAATATTATTAACAGTTCCTTATTATGTTCTTCCATATTCATATTGTCAAATTCCAACAATAAGGCGGTACCTGACTCCAGCTTAAGGTTACCACCCATTATTTGTGAAATTTCATTTTCTATTTTAAGCCAAAAAGCTTTAACCACATCACAACTCCACCACATATGTCCATAAGTCCCCATAACAGTCTTACATCTCCAGCACATTTTCGTTTTAGTACAATCCATCTGATTTAACCTAACCAGTAAAAGGGCAGGGGAGGAACACCCCAATGGTAACAAATGGTAAAAAGATTTAAAGTGCCAAACTTTAATATATAGTGCAGAGCAACCAAATCACATGGGTAAATATACAAGAGTTATAGAGGACAAAAAATGACTATATACAAAATCCGTTGCCACAGCTCAAGTATAGATGTATGATACACGATGATAAAAACAATGAAAAAAAGTATATATATGAAGTCCGTAGCCGTAGCTCATGTCGAAGTCATACGAAGGAACATGTAGATAACACCTACAGCTGGGCACAAGTAATGGAGTCTTATACAGTCAAATAGCAAAAGTCTCATAATAAAGCTGAATACATGATTAATAAAAGGTCCATATATATAGCAAAGTCTGTAAAACGAACAGCATGATAAAGAAATCCGGAGGCTACTGCAACCACAGGTAAGTAGCTACAAACAAAGCAGAACGACAGGTCAATATCGTTCCGGTAAAATAGATATTTCGTATCCTTTCTCAAGAATCTGCAACGGTCATAAATGGAAAGTCTCTATGTAAAACATGCACAAATACAAAAATACAAAACATTCTAAACAACATAGCAATAATTACAAAAGATACCTGCATGAAATGTAATACTAGCACGCTCGATTAACCTTTCAGTGCTATCTCATATTGGGTCAGAGCGTTAAAGGAAACACTAGAAGTGAGGTTAGTATACTATCCAAATGAACACATGTGAAAAATAGTTCCTATTGACTAATCAGGTGGAAATAACCCTTAAAGGGGAAAGAACATGAAGGTGGAAACTTCATAAAAAGGCAGAAAAATCCAAATCAGTATTCAAACCAGAGGGGCTAAGCGTAGAGAAACGATGAATATAAAATGCTTCTCTCTGCAATAACAAACGTTCTTTGTCTATACTGTAGTATTTACGAGGGGAAAGGGATTCCAAAATAACCATGGGCATGTCAGTAAAGGAATGTTTCTTGTCTATGTAATGTGATACTAATGGGGCTGTAATGATGTTGTTTCTAATACGTGATTGGTGTTCTCCCAGTCTGGTCTTAAGAGGTCTACTGGATTGACCTATGTAGGCTAATTGGCAAGAACACAAAATCCTATATACAGAGTCCCGCATATTACAATTCAAAAACATAGAGAGTTTTAAAGAAAAATTACTACTGGGAATAGAGATTTGATCTGTATTCCACATAAACCGACAAAATTTACAATGACCGCATTGGTGATGACCAACAGGGAATCTGGAAGATGGAAAAGACCTGGGAAGACAATCAGTTTTAGAAATCATACCAGCAATCGCCCGAGTCTTACGGAATCCAATGGTCGGTTTCTCCCGACAGCCCGGCACAGAGTCTACAATGTGCCAATGCTTAATTATGGTATGCTTAATTCTATGGGCTAAAGGAGTAAAATCAAGCGACCAAAATAGGTTGGTATTGACAGAGTTGTCTTTACGTTCCAATATTACATTCTATACATCATTCACCCTGTATATTTACATTGCCCAGAAGGATGTGGTATTTCCCATTGATTTCTACTGTACCCAAAACTTCAATTGGTCTGGTGTCAGTCTATTCTTCCCCTCTCCCTTCAAAGCGTGATCCACAAACTGTCTCCATCTATTCCAAAATCTATTTTCTTTAATTATTCCTTTTTAAAAATTCAACGCCCATGTTAATTTTTCATTCAATGCGAGATCCCACATCTCCTTATACCAATCATCTACTTTTAATATTATATCATTCTTCCAATTTTTGCTATACACATTCTACCCATAGTAAGCATTATAGCCAATAATTCTTTTTTATCATCATCTAGGTTCATATTCTCTACGTCTGTCAACAAAATGTTACTTGGCCCCAATTTGAGAGATGTTTTCATAATATTGACCATCTCCTTCTCAATTTCCTCCCAAAATTTCTCAACCTTTTTACATTCATACCACATATGTACATATGTGCCCAATGTATTTTTACATCTCCAACACATTTTATTATTATTTTTATCTATCTGATTCAATTTCAATGGGGTCAAGTACCATTTCCACAACATTTTAAAATTATACTCTTTAACCCTGACGGACATGGATCTCATACCTCTTTTTCCCCATTAATTTTTCCACTCTTTTTCAGTTATACTTATCTTCAAATCTTGTTCCCAAGCATTTCTTAATATCTCTTGTGAATTACTTTCTACATTTAATATTTTATAGATTCTGCTAACCATACCTTTAATTCCAATTTCCAACTTTCTTACTTTCCATATTAACTCTTCAAATTCAGTTTTGCTTCTTTCCAGACACTGCTCTCCCCAATAACTACTATTCCACTTATTTATCCTCATAATTTGTAACCAATTTAACTTCATTTGATCATACAGCTCTTGTTTTTTCACATCATCTCTACAAACTCATAATATTGGAATAAATTGATAAGGATAGAAATAGAAATATAATTGTTTTGGATAAATTTGATTTGAATAGAAATTAGGCAAAATAAGAAGTTATTGGTTACTAATGTTTAAGAGTAAAGTTGGGATAATTATCATTGTGATAATAAAACATTAAAGAGACAGTAAGTTAAATGTTAAAATTTAAAAGGGTTATATTTAGACATATATACATCTAATTTTATTGTTTAAAGATTCTTTTTTTCCTTTTAGTGATAATGTTAATGTATCACTTACATGTTTTACTATGTTGTTTTTCTTTTCTGTATTTGTATGTTATTTTATTTTTGAAAATCAATAAAAATTTATAAAAAAGAAAAAGACTGCGCCTAGGTCTAGATGACACTTTTTTATAAGCAGTATCAATGATCCGTGCTAGATAACCTCTATTGGCTAAAGAGGAGTAGATCTTAGTCACTGCTTTATGAAAGTCCAAATCATTGGTGGAGTTACGTTTAGGTCTTAAAAACAAGCTGTAAGGGATATTGCTTTTAAGCGAATGGGGATGGTAAGACTCGAATTGCAAATAGGCATGCCTGTCTGTGGGCTTATGAAATAATCGCATGTTAAGTTTATTATCAGAAATGAAAATTTCAAGATCCAAAAAAGGTATAGAATGGAAGTTAACAGAATGAGTAAAAGTTAAGTGATCATGTAGAGTGTTAATCCAAATAACAAAATCTGAAACCAAAGAAGAATTGCGGAAAACAAAAAATAAATCATCTATGTAACGTTTATAAGTAAGTATGTTCGTAAAAAAAGGATTAACTGTAGAATTGAGGGTGAAAGTGCGGTCAAAATTATTCATAGAAATATTAGCCACAGATGGGGCGAAATTTGACCCCATTGGTACACTTTGAATCTGTAAATAAAAAGAATCTGTAAATCTGAAAAAATTGTGCTCAAATTCCATCAATACATCTCCAGCACATTTTCGTTTTAGTACAATCCATCTGATTTAACCTAACCAGTGTCAGGTACCACCTCCACAACATTTTATAGTTATGTTCCATGACTCTCACAGACATAGATCTCATAATTCTTCTTTTCCATTTATACCTCCAACTTTCCTCTGAAATCCTAATATTCAAATCTTTTCCCATTTTTTCTTAATGTTTCCTGTGATCCGTCATCACCATTTAACATTTTATATAATTTACTGACAAGGCCCTTAATTCCTACCTCTCCCTTTCTTATTTTAAATACCAACTCTTCAAAATCTGTCCTTTCTCTTGTTAAACTAGTCTCCAAAAATATTTATTGTTCCATTTATCCAATAAAATAACTTGAAACCAGTTCAAATTCATTTGTTCATAAATTCCCAGTCTTTTTCTTTATTTTTACATATCTGAATCCAATCCTTCAGCAGGAATACATCATTTTTCAAAAACACATCCCTCACCTTCTTATCTATCTTTAACGGAAAATTCCTCAAATCTTCCATTTCTGTAATTGGGGACACATTTAAAAGGATTATAGACCAATTATATCAACATGGTTTTGCTAAAGTGAGAGTAAGACTGGAACATGTCAGGGCTGCCCACTTTCACCAATATTATTTATAATGGCAATGGAAATATTGGCAAACATGATAAGGGAAGAAAAAACTTTGAAGGATTGGAAGGGAATAAAATTAGTTTGTATGCAGATGATATCCTAATAATTATGAAAAATCCAAAAGGAGCCTTAGCAAAAATACAATGGCATCTTAAAGAATTTGGAGAAATGACTGGATTGAGAATAAACTGGGATAAATCGGAAGTAATGTTTTGTAATATGAATAAAGAGAAAAGAGAAGAGATTAAATTAAAATATCATATTCAGGCTAAAGATATTTTGAAATATTTGGGGATAAATATATCAAATAAATTTGAGGATTTAATAAAGTTAAATAATGAAAAACAGAAAAAAGAAAGGAAGGAAAAAATTCAACAATATAAGCAGCTGAACCTGTTTTGGTTTGGTAGAATTGCACTGTGTAAAATGAAATTATTTACCAAAATTAAACTTTTTGTTAGATGCTTTACCAATACAACTTAAAGATAATGAGATAAAAGACTTTCAGAAAAAATTGAATGACTATTGTAATGGGGGGAAGAGACCAAGAATATAAAAAAAGTTGTGGTATTTAGCTCAGAAAGATGGTGGATTGGGAATACCAAATATTGATACCTATTATAAGGTGTTTCAATCAAAAAATGTGGCAAAATTTTTATTGAAAGAAGAGATGATATGGGAGGAAATGGAGATGAAGGAAGTGAAGCATGTTGGTGAAGCAATTTTTTTGAACAAAGTATCAACAAAAATTGAATTTAAAAATAGATTGATAAAAACAACATTGAATTCATGGAAGAAATTAAAAATGAATTAATTAGATTTCTAGTGCCGCCCCACTCGCCAAAGGTGACTCTGGGCGGCTCATAGCAACATAACAAAAAAAAATCATCATCTAAAAACAGTTACAATCTACAAGTCATTAAAAAAATCTTTACAAATTATTTAAAAGTCTTTAAAAGTCTTAAAAATTCTTTAAAATCCTAAACCACCTTCCATTCACACAGACAGCAACTCAGCTATTCAAATCAGCCAGCCCACTGTGGATTTTTCACCAACCCCCCCCCCCGCTGTGCCAGCCAGGTCTTCATGCCTCTACAAGAAGGGCAAAAGCTCCACCTGGAGATGAAGTTCTGTAGGAAGAAGGTTCCACAAGGCCAGAGCAGACACAGAGAAGGCCCTCTTTCTTGTGCTAGAGAGGCGAGCCCCTCTGGTCCACTCTGGTGGGACAGGCAGATATCCTTGGGATGATGCGGTCTCTATTTACTAGAATGTATAAAATGTCTGTCAAGTAGTATTTGTGGTGAAGGTTAGTTTAATTTCCTTTTTGGGTTATGTTTTTTCTTGAATTGATTTTATTTATACTGGGTTTCTGGACACAATATCTGGGATTAATTGTATGCATATTGACAAAAGTTTTATTTGGTGCTGAATCTATTATATTATTATAATTGGTGCATGCCTGAAGAAGTTATTCTGAATCACAAAAGCTCACATGATGTTTGATTTTGTTTTTTAGTGATCTAATAAAGATATTGCCTTTCACCTGCATTTGCATTATGTAATAATGTCTGGCCAGACATCCTGCTATGGTAACAGAGAAGACCGTACAGCCAGCAACTCAACACTGTTTGTTGGGCAGTGGTAAATAACCTAACCCCCTAAAAGGGCCAATGGCTATGGGCAGATGAGCCCCTTTAGGTGGGGTGATGGTCCCCCCAGTGGAGGAAATGTCATTAGGAACCATCATATTCGGCCCATATTCCGCCATCCAAATTAGGAGCCAAAAAGGCCGCAAAATCCCCATTCCAGGGCATGCTCATTATGCGAATCCTAGCCCTGTGATTGGTTACAATTTTGGATCCTGTTCCCCATTGGTTAATTACATACATGAGCACTTCCAGTGCAGGTTGGCCCTCAAAGATGAGGAATCGCCGGGTCCAGCCATGACTGCGGCCGCTCTTTCGGAAGCCTCTGGCCACATCCACCAAGGCCTAGCCAGCTCACTGCAGGGAACACAGGCACCAATGCCAACGTCAGGGTCGATTGCGCCATGCAAAGGTTGCAGAAAACAGCACCTCCACACTGAATGTCCCGACACGCGCATGTTACGCACAAAGATAGTGACTTTGGCCAAAAGGCTGAGCCTCCTGAACTGTTCGAGTTGCAAGAACTTTTGCCCCCAGATGTGCTCAACTTTGAAAATCCTGACTCTTGGGACGATTTGGCTATCATTTTGCTCAAACTGTCCTTGAACTTTTCCACTACTTCTAAGACTGACCCCTTGTTATCTGATGTTATTGTGTGGGTGGACATTGGATGGCTGCCTCCTCCATACAATGTGGAGGCTTGTGTGTATTACCAGGACCACAAAAAATTGTCGGTGTTGGGAGGGTGCTTGTACAGGCTTTGCAAGACAGTTGTTCCATGTGGGTTGTGGGCCAAACTGATGCAGCACTTGTTGAGTGGGTCCCAGGATTTCTTCTGTTCACAAGAGATTCTACGTAGCTATTTCTGGTGGCCAGGAATCGAACACGCCATTGAGATTTGGGGGTTGCAACACAGTACTACAGGGACACACAATTCTGGAAGGTTCTCAGTTTCCCCGATGGCGGGTAAAGGTTTGCTATTCCCTGGGGTTGAAGGGGGATAGCGGGGGTTGCCATTACCCCCAAACATAGATTGGTATGCAAAAGAGCGCCTGGGTGCGGGCTCACTTCCCCGGGAAGGAAAGGAGGGGTTGTGGGAGCACTCTCATCCCCTAGGGTTGGAGGGGAAAGGGCATGAAATGCTGGATCTCCATATGCCGAGGCAAAGGGAGCTTTCCTCAGGCTATATTGGAGAAAGTGCACCAAGCCCTTTGTTGTGTCCTTATTTCTATGCAATAAAACAACCACCAACTGTATCAATGTATTCCATGTAATTAGGTCGCGAGCTAATGTCCACCTGGTGGCAATAGCGAGCACCCAGCTCACAAGGTTCCAATCCCCAAAGAACTACAGCGCGGGAAGATTCCCGCCACTACCTCACCTGGACAAGAAGGGCGTGACCTGGAATGACGTCACGCCAGCAGTAGCCAATGGGCTATCGTGGAGCCACATTCAAATGTATAACCACCGTATATATTGAGCTGTTCGTCTGCCATTACCTCATGTTCCCCCAGACCACCATGCAATAAAGATGTGTTAAGCCAGTGCTACGGCTGTTCCTGTGTCTTGTTTCTCATACACTAAATTGGCGACGAGGATGGGATCATGGATTCCCATGAGATCAAGACACACGCTAGTCATGCCGGTTTCGACATCAACAAGCCGGAAGATTGGGAACTCTTTGAAATGGACTTCCAAGATGCGCTGGTGGTGTCCGACATTACGGACGAGGGAAAGAAGAGGGCCATCCTCACCCGGATGCTTGGGAATGCCGCCAAAAGAGTATTGGTGGACCTGGTATCACCGAAGAAGGTGAGCGAACTGACGGTCAAGCAGCTCCTGAAGGCGATGCGTGACCACTTCCAGCCCTCGGTTTCGATGTTCTCGGCTCGAGACGCATTCTGGAAGAGAGTCCAAGCGCCCAGTGAGTCCATCGCCGCCTTTGCAGCGGCCCTGCGGTTGGCCGCCGGCCCATGCAAGTGGGAAAACCTGGAAATCGCCCTCAGGGACCGCATGCTGTGCGGCCTGTGGGACGAGGAGGTTCAGCAAAAGCTAATGAACCAGGAGCCACCCCCGACGCTGCGCGAGGTTGTGAAGGCGGCGCAGGCCGCGGAAGCCATGAGGGCCGGAGTCAAGGGGTTCAGAGAAAGGCCCCCACAGGCCGACAAGGCAGCGGGGTCGGTGCATGCGGCCAGACGGACGCTGAAATCTTCCACGGAAGGTTCGGAAGGAAGGCCGACGCTGCGATGGCTGTGGAGCGGCCCACGACCGCATCAAGTGCCCATTCCGGAAGGCCGAATGCCACAACTGTGGCTGCCGGGGGCACATCGCCAAGGTCTGCAGACCGCGGTGCAGGGACCGGAAAGGCTCACCAGACCGCTCGCCGAGAACCAAGGAGGATGCCCGGCCCGCGAGGAAGCAGGACGGCGTAGGCCGCATCTCCGACGACAGCGGCGATGACGCCCCAGTGTACAGCGTGTCTTTGGGACACCCCCGTTACTTCGTTGAGGTACTGGTGCAAGGGGCCCCTGTTAGGATGGAGATAGACTCGGGTTCCTCCTATTCCATCATGTCCCAGCGGGAGTTCTTGGGAATTTCCCCCCACGTGCGCCCTAAGCTCAAAGCGTTGAGGTCCACGCTGCGGGACGTACAGGGTAATAGCATTCCGGTGTTGGGGGTTGGAAAATTCAAGGTCCAGTACAAGCAGCACGCCGCAGAACTGCCCCTGGTTGTCCTAAAAGGGGGAAGTTGCAGCCTCCTCGGCACTCAATGGTTTAAGCCCCTGGGTTTGTTCATTGGGGGGGGGTGCATGCCGTTGGGACTGATCCAATACAGGAGGTGTGCAACGCGCACCCCGAAGTATTCAAGAAAGGACTTGGAAAATTCAAGGGACCCCCAGTAGCGTTCGACCTGGACCCGGAGGTCCGCCCAATAAGACTCAAGCCGCGCAGAGTGCCTTTCGCACTAAAGGACAAAATAGAGGCGGAACTGGACAAATTGGTGGGCCAGGGGATTCTTGTTCCTGTTGATTCCGCGGAGTGGGAGACTCCGATTGTAACTGCACTGAAGGCCAACGGGGAGGTTCGCATATGTGCTGACTATAAGTGCACCATTAATAAGGCGATCCGCCCTAATGCGTATCCGGTGCCGGTAGTCTGCCATCTGTTGGCCAGATTACATGGGGGGAAGTGTTTCACAAAACTTGACCTGGCGCAGGCCTATCAGCAACTCTCAGTAACCCCAGCTGCAGCTGCTGCGCAAACAATAGTCACGCATAAAGGGGTGTTCCAGGTAACGCGTTTGCAGTTCGGCGTGAACTCGGCGCCCGGCATTTTCCAGTCGCTTGTGGAACGCCTCTTGAAAGGACTGGATGGGGTCTTGCCATACTTTGATGACGTATTGATAACGGGGGGAGCGAGGAGGAGTTGGCTGAAAGGCTAGACAAAGTACTGGTGGTATTTGAAAAGGCGGGGTTGAGGTTGCGGAAAGACAAATGCGTCTTCTTCGCAAAAGAGGTTGAGTTCTTGGGTTTCCGGGTAACCCCTGCGGGAATTAAGCCCTCAAAATCCAAGGTAGCCGCAATTCAAGGTGCCCCTCGCCCCACCGCCAAGCCCGAATTGCAGTCGTTCCTAGGGCTCTTAAATTTCTACCACTCCTTCCTGCCTCAGAAGGCTTCGATAGCGGAGCCGCTGCATAAGCTGCTCAAAAAGGACGAGGTGTGGAAGTGGGGCGAGAGCCAGGAGAGGGCATTCGTTGAGCTGAAACAACTCCTAGCGTCTGATGCCATTCTCACCCATTTTGACCCCAAGAAGCCGGTGGTTTTGATATGTGATGCATCCCCAGTGGGGGTGGGGGCGGTGCTGTGCCACGTGCTGGAAAACGGGAGGGAGGCCCCAGTTGCATTCTACTCCAGGTCCCTGTCCCAGGCTGAGCGAAACTTCACCCAAACAGACAGGGAGGCGCTAGCGATAATAGCGGGGACTAAGAAGTTCCACGATTTCCTCTACGGCCGCCCGTTTACTATAGTTACTGACCACAAGCCCCTGCTAGGCATATTCACTGCGGACAAGCCCACACCTCAGATCCTGTCCCCTAGGATGTTACGGTGGGCCATCTTCTTAAATGCGTATCAGCACGCGTTGGTGTACCGCCCAGGGAAAGAAATAAGCCACACGGACACCCTGTCGAGGTCTCCCCTTCCCCTCACTAGCAGCACCATGGGCGAGGAGGAAAAAGACCGCCAAGTACTCCTGATAGAGGTTTTAGATTCGCCCCCCATTGTGCCCGCAGGCATCGCCAAGGCGACCGGGAAGGACAAGACGCTAGCTCTAGTCAGCTCCTGGGCGCAAAAAGGGTGGCCAGCGTCCTCCCCGGTGGCTGAGTTCGCCCCATTTTTCAGGAAGAGGCTGGAGTTGTCCATAGAGAGAGGGTGCCTTCTGTGGGGCCAGCGGGTGGTGGTCCCCGAATCCCTGAGGCCGCGGGTGCTTAAACTGCTGCACGTCAGCCACCCTGGAATTGTCCGCTCCAAGGCCCTGGCCAGGAGCTATTTTTTGGTGGCCCCAGTTAGACGCCAACATCGAGCACATGGTAGGCACTTGCGAGAGCTGCCAATGCTCCCGGCCCGAAGAGGCGCGTCTGCCGCACAGGGAATGGGACGCGGTGAAGGGGCCGTGGTCCCAGGTGCACATTGATTTTGCAGGCCCATTCAGGGGTACGCTCTTTCTCCTCGTAGTAGACGATTATCTAGACCCCTTTCAATCAGGGTTCAGGCCCGGATATGGAACGGAGACGGCATTGGTCGCACTGATGGATGATCTCTGGCGGGAGCGGGACGGGGGTTGTCCATCCGTCCTTGCTCTTCTTGACCTCTCAGCGGCTTTTGATACCGTCGACCACGGTATCCTGCTGGAACGGCTCGAAGGACTGGGGATCCAGGGCACTGTGTTGTCCTGGTTTTCCTCATTTCTGAAGGGCCGTACCCAGTCGGTATGGTTAGAGAGTGAGAGGTCCAGCCCTAGGCCCCTCAAATATGGGGTGCCTCAGGGCTCTGTGCTCTCTCCTCTCTTAACATCTACATGAAGCCGCTGGGTGAGATCATTTGTTCCCACGGGGTGCGGTACCATCAGTACGCGGATGATACACAGTTGTACATCTCGGCCCGTGGGGACCCCAGTGATGCTGTTGAAATCCTATCCGGATGCCTAGAGGCCATTGGGGTCTGGATGGGGGCCAATGGGCTTCGGCTGAATCCCAGCAAGACAGAGTGGCTGTGGATAAGGGGCCCCGCGTTATCTAGGGAGTTACCATCTTTGGTACTGGATGGGGCCGTTCTGCCCCATACAGACCCAGTGCGCAATTTGGGGGTTCTTCTGGACTCGCGGCTGCTGCTGGAAGAACAAGTGGCGGCTGTGGCCAGGAGGGCTTTTGCCCAACTTCGGGTGATTCGCCAATTGCGCACACTCCTGGACCGGGGCTCCTTGCTTATGGTCACCCATGCTCTGGTTACTTCCCGACTAGACTATTGTAATGCGCTCTACATGGGGCTGCCCTTGACGACCATTCGGAGGCTGCAGCTGGTCCAGAATGCGGCGGCCCGGGTGGTGATGGGGTGTGGGCGATATGCCCATGCCTCTCCCCTACTTCGGGAGCTGCACTGGTTACCAGTTTGTCTCCGGGTGCAATTTAAGGTGCTGGTTTTGACCTTTAAAGCCCTACATGGCAGGGGGCCGGGATACCTTAGAGACTGCATCGTCCCAAGAGTGTCTGCCCGTCCAACCAGAGCGGACAGGAGGGGTTCTCTAGTGGTGCCACCGGCTAGGGATGCACATTTGTCTAGCACCCGAAGGAGGGCCTTCTCCGTGTCCGCACCAACTCTCTGGAACCTCCTGCCAATAGACCTAAGACTCCAAAGTGAACTGCTGCCCTTCAGGAAAGGAGTGAAGACCTGGCTGGCAGGGCAGGTGTGGGGCCCGAATGGGACTATGGTGCCCGCCTGCTGGCTTGTATAAGAACTTTCTCCTCCTCCTTTGTATAGTGGGTGGGTGGGACATAGGGGTTTTTAAAGGGGGGGTTGGGGGGGGGTTTATACTTTTTTTATAATTGTATTTATGTCTTTTGTGAATTGTTGTGATGCCGCCCTGAGTCGGGTTCTGCCTGAGCGGGCAGCATATACAAATTTGACTATAAAATAAAAAATAAAATAAAAGTAGACGCTTACTCCAAGTGGTTGGAGGTCATCCCGGTTACGAGCACCTCATCGGCAATGACAGTGAAGCATTTGCGTAGGGTTTTTAGCACGTTCGGCATACCCGACACCCTAATTAGCGATAACGCTAGTTGTTTCACATCTGCAGAGTTTAGGGCATTCACTGAGATCAACGCCATTCGGCACATCACCTCCGCCCCTTTCCACCCGGCGACAAACGGCCAGGTCGAGCGCCTCGTGCGCACTACCAAAGATGCGCTGAGGCGCATGGGTCCTGGGGATCTCAACCTACAAGTGTGCCAATTCCTGCTAGGCTACAGGGTCACCCCCCTAGCTTCTGGGTACTCGCCCGCAGAACTCTTAATGCGTAGGAAGCTGACCACAATTCTGACCAGGCTAGACCCCACTGGGGTGGAGGACACAGGGAGGAATATCGGGTTAGCGGACATGAAAAGTTTCGAAGTCGGTGCCCCGGTGCATTGCAGAAATTACGCCAGCGCGGGGCCGGCCTGGGTCCCGGGCATCGTCGTTGGAAGGACGGGTCCCGTGTCGTATTGCGTAGAGACCGCCACGGGTCTGCTATGGAGACGACATGCAGACCAACTCCGTCGCAGGGTTCAAGAGCACCAGGGCGCGGCCGGCGAGGAACTGGACTCAGCGTTAGGGTTCTCCCCCACCCGTTCAATCCAAGGGGGAGGTGAGGGGGGCCAGTGGTCCCCACCTAGGGGGGAGGAGAGAGATTCTCTCCCCATAGATATCCTGAGGAATCCTTCTAATGGCACCCCAGGCATAGATATCCTGAGGAATCTTTCTAATGACACCCCAGGTGATAATTCTGATTTTCATTTACAAAACCGGGGGGGTTTTCTGGAGTGGTCCCCCACCCATCCAAGCGAGAAGCGGGGTTTTTCGTTAGTCCCCAGTGCCCCCGGTTTTTCTGTCCCTTCCCCAAGAGCTGCAGAGCCGCGGCCAGTCACTAACGAGTTTCCTTCTCCCGTTGCAGGACAAGGAACCAGGGGACAGAGAAACAGTAGCACTCCCGGGACAAGCCAGTCAGCGTCACGCCCAAGGCGCGTTTGCAATAAGCCATCTTGGTTGAGAGACTTCGTCTCACTCTAGGGGGGAGGGATGTTGTGTCCTTATTTCTATGCAATAAAACAACCACCAACTGTATCAATGTATTCCATGTAATTAGGTCGCGAGCTAATGTCCACCTGGTGGCAATAGCGAGCACCCAGCTCACAAGGTTCCAATCCCCAAAGAACTACAGCGCGGGAAGATTCCTGCCACTACGTCACCTGGACAAGAAGGGCGTGACCTGGAATGACGTCACGCCAGCAGTAGCCAATGGGCTATCGTGGAGCCACATTCAAATGTATAACCACCGTATATATTGAGCTGTTCGTCCGCCATTACCTCATGTTCCCCCAGACCACCATGCAATAAAGATTGTTAAGCCAGTGCTACGGCTGTTCCTGTGTCTTGTTTCTCATACACTAAACCCTTCTTGGCAGGCTGCTCTGGAAGTAAATTCAGGAGCAGTTCTCTCTAAAGAAGTCTCAGCTGTTTTGGATAATCAGCTCCGGTCCAAGGCTAGGAGTCCAGGGTAGCTCAGAGAGAAATGGGCCAGGGACTTGGAGCGAGAGGGTTCATTGCATGCACCACACTTGGGGTCATCACCAGCTAGCTCAGCTCACAAAGGCCAGGAGATGCACCACTCGAAGTATTGGTTTGCCTTGGGTTACACACACGCAAGACCCCCATGGATCCAAGGATCTTTGTTCATGCCACAGAGCGCCAGTATAGCACATGGGTTACTGAACACAAGCTTGGAGGGTGCAGAGCAGCTTCATGGCCAGGAGTTAATAGGTTCATCAGTTGAGGATTCAATATCTTAGTTTAACTTGGGGATCCGTACAGAAAACTTAGGGGGGAGGAATGTTGTGTATTAAGGCACTATTGCAAGTTTCGCGGGTAGCGCCTTGCAAGGAAGAAAATGGTGGTTTCCCACCATCCGAATTAGGAGCCAAAAAGGGTGCAAAATCCCCATTCCAGGGCGTGCTCATTATGCAAATACTAGCCCTGTGATTGGTTACAGTTTTGGATCTTGTTCCCCATTGATTAATTACATATGTATCCTGTTATGATTGGTTAGTTAAAGTTATCTGGCAGGTTGCTACTTTGTATCAAGGAGTCACTACTGGGGAGACACTATATAAGCCCCACGAGTAAACAAGGGTGGGGCCAGTCCGGATCTTTACTACCCATTCCGCACAGGTAGCCAGCAATGTGCTAAACCTGGGTCTCCTCCACTATGCTACCACTCCAGGTGTAGCTAGTCCTTGCCTCCGACATGGCAGATTCCAGAGGAACTGATTACATGGGATCGTATAGCCATCTCTGTGTCCAGAGCACCTTGTAAGCATATCCTAAAAGACTGTTGAATAAATACTTGCTGCTGTTCTGTTCATCATTGTCTGGACTGCTGCTTATAAGGGCTGGAAACAACACTTACTGAAGAAAGTAGTAGCAGACACCCACACAAAGAATCCACAGATGACAAAGTAAATATCTTCTGAGCAGATTTGTATAGAGTAGCTGACAGTGGTAGGAGATGCTTCAATATTTGCCTACTTTGAGTGATGATCTCAAAGAGTCTTTGACAGAACATGAATTTTGAGAATGGTACTTAAATATCATTATGGCCACCATTGATCACTTGTGTTCAGACACCCACCTCTTTTTTTACTTGATTGCCTGACAGATTTATTACTTGGGACACTATTGTACAATTATCTTAAGCTCTTTTCAGCCGGCTGTCTGGAAATTCAATCACTTGTCTACAAAATCCTGAGAGACCACACTTGCTCTAATCATAAATTTACCTCAGGAGCCACTATCATGATTCTGCTCAGAGCCATAGTCTGATCTTTGATTCTCACACTCAGACAAAGAGGAAGTTGCCACTCCATGCAACCAGGCTGAGATTCTAGTCAAAACCTAAGAGCTCTGAGGCAGTGTCTGAATCAGGTAGATGGGGATTCAAGGAACAATAGACACTTGATCTGGAACCTGAATCATTATTATCTGAGCTTAGTTTACCACCCAAGCATGACTGTCATACAGGGGAACAACTGGAAGTTTGCCCCAAAGCACCATCATTTAGAAGGGAACAACATCTAGAAGCCAAACTATTGATGAGCATCAGGAAAATAAACAGCAACACCTTCTTGCTCTTTTTACTTTCCTGGTTTGTTTATCTGATTTGTTTGTTTTGAAAACATAAAACATCTCTTTCTGTTGGGAAGGTTCAACATTTTCTTCTTTCTTTTCCATGGGAGACAAGAGTAAATGAGAGACAATGGCACGCCCCCTGAGTGCCAGAATTACAACTCTTTATCCAAAGAACCATTCTTTATCCACACAAAGGACTGGATAACCCTTTCCCCATGTTGGCTTATTCCAGAAAGCAATAAACCTGATTGAAATTGTTCAAGAGGAGGAGGAACACTAACTTCCTGCAATCAAAGGCTTATTCTTTTAAGGAATGGAATGAGTGGGTGGAAGAGGCATATATAAGTAAACATATCCATATTTGCAAATTGCTAACCAGAATAATTTATGTATTAAAATTGTGAAGTAGACTACAAATGCAAGTTTTAAAGGGCATTCAAAAACAGAACAATTAAAAATTGCATACATTATGTTACCAAAGCTACCATTTGTTCTGGAGACAATAGTAGATAAGCCTGGGTCCATGAAAAGAAACCTCCACAATCCTGCTGTTGGTGAAATGGGTTTAAAAATATGAAAACATTTCCCCTATGCTATCTGTGGATTCCGCGTGCCCAGTTGGCACGCATGGCCTCTGGCAGAGGTTAAACCTAGCTAGCACGCTCCTGGCCCCTGGCCCTTGCCAGTAGAGAGAAATTAAGGGGGGTGGATAAATGATAGGGTTTGATTCACCCAATTCCCTGACCTGACCAGCGGACCTGCTGAGAGAGCGAATATGTTACTCATTAGAGTAATCCCTCATCTCCGAGTCTCAGTCTTATCCCAGAAGCAAACAGGAGTCATGATTGCCTTAGTCTAAGCCCAAAACAATGGTGTTGTTCCAGCCAGTGTTTGCCCGCACTAATTAACTTCCCCAAGCGAGATTCCCAATTAACCTGAGTAAATAGGTGATGTGATTTATTGTCGGGTGATGGTTTTTTCTACCTTGCCTTCTGATCTATAAAAGGTGATGTCTTTTCCTCAATAAACTACTGATCTTATCCTCCTCCATACTGCCTCGTATCGTTTCTTGATCAGTCTCCTCCGGGACCTCCGGCCCTCTGCGGCCCCGATTCCTACACCTGGTGACCCCGATGTGATCTACTCGTGAGTAAGCAACCCCCGAGCGGTCTTCCTCAGAGTAGCGATCACACGGTCCGGTTCTGCGCTTGAACCGTGTCCGAATCATCCCGGAGGACAGCGCGGCACTCTGTCCGGCAGCCAGCCGATCGGAGGGACGGCCTGCGGTGAGGCAGTCCAAAGAGGCATCCTACAGCTTGCTCCCGACTTTCGTGGCGGCTTGCGTCAAAGGGAAAAACGCGTTCCGCTCAGGGCAGCTGTGAGCCCCTGACAGCGCAGTGGCCACCGAGGGCCCGTGGCCGCAGTCCACGCTCCGAGCTCTACCCAGAAGCGTCGTCGCCAGAACCTGTTGCCTGCCAAAGACGCGTCGACTCGTCCCGAGGAGGAATCTTCCGAGGACCCAATCGCAGGTAATATGGGGACCTGTCCTCAGCGACAGCGTCCATCCGCTAGTCAAAGAACTCGTGAGGGAGAGTTCAAAATCCTGGCCAGGGTATTTAAGGTGCGTTTTCACAGCGGAGAGCTAGCGAGACTTTTGGTGTACCTAGGGGAACACTGCCTGCTTTACCCAGAAGTAGGTACGTTAACCCTTGAGCTCTGGGATCAGATAGGAGACTGCATTCAGCAACCCCCGAAAGCTCCAGGAGGCATAATTCGCACATGGAGAAAATGTAGGAAGCTCTTGGCGGAGATAGAGCCAGTTCGGGTAGAGGCCAAAGAACCCCCAAATCTGCCAGATGCGCCAGCTGAACCAACGGCGCCTACGGCACTCTATCCGTCACTCCAATTTAGGCAGAGTAGCGTAGGGAGCTTTCCCTCGGTGACAGCTGCAGACGTCACCGACGGAATGCAAGGAATGAGGAGCGCAGGCGCTTCTCGGATAGCAACGGGTTCCCTAGCTACCAAAAGTGCCCTTCAGCGCACAGTAGAGGAAGAACTCAGGAAGGGGGAATTGCCAGTAGAGGAGCTAGCAGAGCTCAGTCAGATATGCCCCATCCGCATGGAGATGGACGCGCTTACGGGCACCCAGCAGATAGTTCATTCCCCAGTCCCGTATAAGCTTCTCATGGCTATACGGAAAGCCATTTCAGAAACAGGGCTCCAAAGTCACTTTACGAGGGGCACGCTTCAGCAAGTGTGCGAGAACACCATGTGGATTCCCCATGACTGGAAAGCCGTCATGCGGATGATGCTCACCCCTAGCCAGTATTTAGTTTGGGACAGCGAGTTTCGCCTTGAGGCGCAGACGAGGGCTGCCAGGATGGGAGGCGCAGTACTTCCTGACCAGTTATATGGTCCAGGTGCCTTCGAATCCATCGATGCCCAGATCAACTTGCCTCTAGCCACTCTCCAGATGTCGGCCGAGGCCGCCTTTAGGGCGTTTTTCAAAGTCCCAGCAACTGGCAAAGCGGCTAAAAATTACACTGCTATCAAGCAAGGAGCCCAGGAACCCTATATGGACTTCATCAATCGCCTGGAAGAAGCTATTAGCAGGCAGATTGACAATGAGCAGGCCCAGCAAGAGCTCATGATGAAGTTAGCCAAGGACAATGCCAACTTAGACTGCCGTAAAATCTTGCAGTCACTAGGCAATCGTCCTGATTTGACCCTTACGGACATGATTAGAGCTTGCGCCGACATTGGCACAGAATCCTACAAGATGGGATTGCTAGCGGCAGCGGTGTAAGGGGGTAGAAGACCTAAAGGAAAGACCCAAGGAGCATGTCACAATTGTGGCAAGATCGGTCACTTCGCTAGGGAGTGCCGATCCAAGGCAGGTGGACAAAATTCCGGCCGTTCCAAGGCTCCAAACACCCTGTGTCCGAAATGCAAGAAAGGCTACCATTGGGCCAGGAATTGTCCGAGTTCAGGAAACCGGCACGCGGGCACGTCTCTGGCCCCGGTCCAAACAGAGACTTCCCAGATTCAGGGCTCGCCAGAGCTAGACTAGATTCAGGTCACATTCCAGGCACTGCGAGGGCCCAGGCCAGCCCCAAGGGTAGTACAGGGTTAGACTTGACTTGTCAGGCGGACGTCACATGCGACCTGCCAGGCACGGTCTATCTGGTGGACTCCCAGTACATGGGTCCGCTGCCCAAGGGCTTTATAGGTTTAGTTTTGCTCCGCAGTGTAGCAGGAGCACGCGGAATTCTCGTAATTCCAGGAGTCATTGACTCCAATTTTTCAGGCGTTCTCCAAGTTCAGTTGTGCATGCACCTGCCCCAGACAATTCACAAGGGAGACACCCTAGCGCAACTGATCATGGTTCCTTGTCACTCGCCAGCAGATAGCCAGGGAAGGCTCAGAGACAGCTCCGAGTCCCGGTCAGAGGACCGCTCGAGTGCCAGTGAGGCAGTACAAGGATACCAGGTCTTAGCGACAGTGGAGACCAACATTGAGTGGAAGCAGCGCCCCGTTATCGAGGTATTTTTGAACAAAAGAGCGTTCTCAGGGTTACTCGATACCGGAGCGGATGTGAGCGTGATAAGCAGAAGCCAGTGGCCAAGGGAGTGGGCCATTGAGCCGGTCTCCGATGTGTGGGGGGTAGGCGGCATCCAGGAAGCGTTTAGGAGCCGAGAGTGGGTGGAAGTCACAATCCCAAAGGCTGACGGCACGGCGGTAATTCGGCCGCACATTCTTGACGTGCACATCAACCTTTGGGGGCGAGACATCTTACAGCAGTACGGTGCTACCCTTACCTTTGGGTGATGGCGTTGCCACTTAAATGGCTCACCGATACGCCGGTCTGGGTAGAACAATGGCTGGTAGTGGGAGAGAAATTAGTTGCCCTCAAGCAGCTAGTTAAAGAACAGCTAGACGCAGGACATATAGAACGGTCCACAAGTCCTTGGAATTCGCCAGTTTTTGTCATAAAGAAAAAGTCGTGGAAGTGGCGACTCCTCCACGATCTCAGAGAGATCAATAAATGCATACAGCCAAATGGGCCGCTTCAATGCGGCATCCCAAATCCCAACATGATTCCCGAGGGGTGGGAGATTCTAGTCGTAGATCTCAAGGATTGCTTTTATACAATCCCCTTAGACCCCCGGGACCGGGAAAGGTTCGCCTTTACGGTGCCGGTTGTGAACCACAGCGAGCCCACGCAGCGCTACGCGTGGAAATTTTTGCCACAGGGCATGCTCAATTCGCCCACCCTGTGCCAAATTTATGTTCACAACGCGCTGGCAAAGTTCCGAAGCCTTTACCCTAAAGCCATAGTTTGCCATTTTATGGATGACATCTTGGTCGCGATGCCGCAACTCGGCAGCGAAATTTTTTCTGACCTCCAGGCCAGCCTGGGGGACAAAGGTTTACTCATTGCCCCAGAGAAAGTGCAGAGAACCGAGCCCTTCTCATACTTGGGTCATCGGCTTCTCCGCTCTTTCGCAGCACCAGTTTTGCCCCAGATCAATTTACAGGACTCAGTCACCCTTGTAGAATTGCAGCAAGTTCTGGGTAATATCAATTGGGACAGACCGTATTTCCGATTGGATACGGATCTTTTGAAACCGCTCTTCTCGCTGCTAACATTAGGTAAGCAGCCGGCAGACCGGATAAAAATTTCTCGAGAAGCGCGCTTGGCTCTTGAGAACGTTAACCAAGTTCTCAGCCAGCGATGGGTAGATAGGATCACCCCAGGGCCATATGCTCCGATCCTGAATTTGTACATCGTACGGTCAGGATCCATGTTCACTGGAGCGCTCGGCGTAGATGCCGAGAAAGGAGCGAGTATCGTGGAGTGGGTGTACCTACCGAACACCTCTTCACGAAACATCGTTCCTCCCCAAGAATTGGTCTCCGCGGTGGTTTACTGTGGAAGGCTGAGAGCTAGGGACATTTCAGGGCACGATTTGGCCAAAATCGTAGTCCCGTTCACCAAGGAACAAATTCAGCAATTAATGCAGCTCGGTGACTCGCTTCCAATTGCGTTGGAAGGATTCACCGGATGCTTGGCATACCACTTGCCAAAGGACCCCAGACTTGTCTCACTCCAAACGCAGACAGTCAGCTCGTTTGAATTGCTCTTGCTGGTCCCACTTCAGGGGGCCAGGACAGTTTTTACTGATGGTGGTCGCACATATGGTATCTTGACCTGGCAGGAGGGCCAAGCTTGGCGCACGCTGCTAACTCTTCCACAAAAGTCCGCGCAGCGGGCAGAGTTGGCAGCGGTGAACCTTGCTTTGCGCACCTTCGCCAAAGAACGTTTAAACATCATTACCGATAGTCAGTACGTCAGGAACTTGCTTCACAGTCTACCGGGAGCATACATTACTCCCGCGATAGACAAAAATTTGCTTAGTCTGTTTCTCACTGCTCAATTTCATTTGCAAAACCGCACGGAGCCGCTCTATATTGCCCACATCCGAAGTCATCAAGACCTACCGGGTCCGATTTCTGCGGGCAATAGCAGAGCGGATGCGGTGGCAAAGGAAATTCAGCAGCGTTCAGTTTTGGGTGTTTTTACTACGCCAATCCAGAGTCATGCTTTCTTTCACCAAAATGCCAAAGCATTCGCCAGACAGCTTAATTTGCCACTCTCTCAAGCCCAAGGCATAGTTCGCTCTTGCCAGCATTGTGCAGGGGCACCGGGGGGGCCCTCGTGGGGGGTCAACCCACGAGGGACAGAGGCCAATCAGGTGTGGCAAATGGACGTCACGCATGTCCCGCAGTTTGGCAGATGGCAGTATATGCACGTTTGCATAGACACTTTTTCTCAGTTCATTTGGGCAACGGCGCAGAAAGGGGAGACTGCTTCCCATGTGGAGCAGCACCTCCTTTCCTGCATTGCAGCCATGGGCAAACCTCGGCACATTAAAACCGATAACGCCCCGTCCTACAGCTCTAGGCAGCTGGCCGCCTTCATGGCCACTTGGGATATTAAGCATACTTTTGGCGTTCCTTACAATCCGCAGGGGCAAGCGATTGTGGAACGGGTCAATCGGACGCTCAAGTCCTATATTGACAAACAAACAGAAAGGGGGGAGCCACCAGCCCTCCCCAAGTCACAGGGCCAGGCACAGCATTGCCTGAATAAGGTATTGTTCACTTACAATCACCTTAATGTTTTTTCGGATTGTACGCCGCAGGAGAAGCACTTCCGCCGTTTGGAAGCTCTCCCGCGGCCGATACCGGGTGCCACCGGACCCTTCTTGGAGGGGCCCGGCGCCACTCGTAATCTGGGGGCGAGGGTATGCTGCAGTTATGTCTCCTACAGGTGTCGTTTGGATTCCAGCTCGGTGTGTCAAGCCTTACTTGGAACCTCATGGCGTGGACCCAGACCGACCCGAGTCCGATCCCGGAGATGGAGGACCTCACCCTGACCGAGGAGACCCACCGGGAGAAGCGACGGCTGCAGACGCCAGCACCGAGGATCACCTGGGGGATGGTCAAGACCCTTTGCAGTGAGGCCCAGGGCGCCCTCCGACGCGAGGAGTGGGAGCCGACACCGGAGAACTTCGTAGCAGCAGTCTTCGCCCAGATTGATGTCAACAC
Organism: Bradypodion pumilum; assembly: GCA_035047305.1. Lineage (NCBI taxonomy): Eukaryota > Metazoa > Chordata > Lepidosauria > Squamata > Chamaeleonidae > Bradypodion > Bradypodion pumilum. Next base: position 101,653,276 of record JAWDJD010000001.1, read on the forward strand.
CGTGATCTTCACCATCATCCTGACCCTCTCCCTGCTTCTGGGGGGAGGCGCTCAGGCCACCTCATTGGAGGCCAACGATCTACTGCCCGGCGGGGACCTCTCTGCCCGGATGCAGTACAATATTTGGGAGAGGTTGGCGGGTCTCGTCAACCAGTCCGATTTTTGCCTCAGGCAGGACCTTGGTTCTGCCTCAATCCTCAGCACCTGCCTCATCCCTGTGTGCCATTCTCCAGGCGCGCACCCCAGGGATGGGTATTGGCTTGTGAAAAGACTTTTCAGCCCATACATTCCAGCGGCTTCTTCAGAGTATGCCCGTTGGGAGATGCGGCTAACCATGACCTTGCCGGCTGATGCAGCCACCCTCCACACTCCTCGGGTGGCGGTCAGCCTGAACTCTACCTGTGGACGAATGTACGGCTGCGCCTCAGCTGGTCGTACCCGGCGCCGCTGCCTCAACGTTGGCAGTGGCAATTGGACTTGCAATAACCCAGTCCCACTTGGCACCATGTACACTCATATCACCCTGCCATCTGGTTGGTTCTTCACATGCAACCAGTATACGTGGAACTACATTCCTGCTAATGTTTCAGACTCTATATGCTGTATCAGTCGTTTGACATTGTTACTCCCTACTAAGGATATGGTCACCCCAAGCACAAATGTAACAAATGTTCCAAATGTTCCCTCACTCATACGGCACACTCGCACCACCCAGTTAGACAGCTCATGTGAGAGCAGCTTTAGAGTAATGAGCCCTGCCGAATATCTCTCCTTGGCAGTCAGCATCTTCGGCGTGCCAGGCTTAGCCGTCGGCAATGCAAAGAGGATTGGTCGCTTGGCTTGCGGTCTAGCAAAAGCCATCAACCATACCTCCTCAGCGATAGCGCTCCTTAATCAAGAGCAGGCAGAGCTTCGCCATGCCATTCTTGACAATCGAGCGGCTATCGACTACCTCTTATTGTTGCACCACCTGGGTTGCAAATCCTTTCATGGTATGTGCTGTTTCAACCTTACTGACAACTCCCGCAAAGTACAGAGCCAGCTCACTGATCTCCACACCATAGTCCAGGGCATCACAGAGGGTTCTGCATGGGGAGCTTGGTGGAGTTCACTGTGGAACTGAATGTGGTTGTGGATCCCCTGGGGGTGGCTCCAGACGGTACTCAAGGTGGTTGTGGGGGTGATTATACTAGGCATCGCACTCTGCTGCTTTGCACAATGTATTCCCTCACTGATATCAAGGTGCCGCCCCAAGAAGGAACCCCGAAGCATCATTCCCGCTCATCAGCTGGTACCCCTCTTACGCAGAGCCGCCGGTCAGGCTCTTAAGAAAAATTAAAAGGGGAGATGTGGATTCCGCTTGCCCAGTTGGCACGCATGGCCTCTGGCAGAGGTTAAACCTAGCGAGCACGCTCCTGGCCCCTGGCCCTTGCCAGTAGAGAGAAATTAAGGGGGGTGGATAAATGATAGGGTTTGATTCACCCAATTCCCTGACCTGACCAGCGGACCTGCTGAGAGAGCGAATATGTTACTCATTAGAGTAATCCCTCATCTCCCAGTCTCAGTCTTATCCCAGAAGCAAACAGGAGTCATGATTGCCTTAGTCTAAGCCCAAAACAATGGTGTTGTTCCAGCCAGTGTTTGCCCGCACTAATTAACTTCCCCAAGCGAGATTCCCAATTAACCTGAGTAAATAGGTGATGTGATTTATTGTTGGGTGATGGTTTTTTCTACCTTGCCTTCTGATCTATAAAAGGTGATGTCTTTTCCTCAATAAACTACTGATCTTATCCTCCTCCATACTGCCTCGTATCGTTTCTTGATCAGTCTCCTCCGGGACCTCCGGCCCTCTGCGGCCCCGATTCCTACACTATCACTTTAAGCAAACTGACATTAGATGTTTGATTCTCATTGATTTAAACTGTGCCCCTGTCCTGTAGAAATGAATGAACCATCTGTTTGCATAGCATCAGTGGAACTGCCTGCAAGTTAGTTTAAATTCAGTAACCCAAATACACACTGATGATAATGGTCAATATATTTCAGATTCATGATGGTGTCATTCTGAATGATTAATGCCAAACCCCAAATATCCTGCCATCTCAATTTTATTCAGGGAAAGCTTGATAACACCATGATCCCAGAAGTGTTGTGTTCAATGAAAAGCTGACTTGGTCTGTGTCAAAGTAATTAAGAGCTATTTGTTCTCTGTACTCTTGGCAAAACTGAAATGTTCCAGTTCCATTATTTCCTCTTGAAAAATGCTCTCTGTTGTCTTTACATCATCTGAATGTATAAGGCACCAGTCTTGCCTGACCTTGAGACCATCATCTAAAAAGCTCTCTTTACTTGGCCTCAGGAAGCTCATTAGTACAAATTTATGCAGGAGCTACTTTACCATTAATACATATCTCTTGGAAAGGGTCTATTTTATTATTTGCTCATTATTTATCTACAGTGTGAAGGTGGATGACCTCAGGGGTAGCGAAAAAGATCCTCACTGGCCTGGTATGGCACCATTCTCAGGTCCCTGGTATGACATCAGTCAGACCAAGGCAAAAACTCCACACCCCTCCCACTTTTCTTGCTCCAAAGCTGGAGCTAAGTCTGAAGGCATCTGCCCTTCTTCTGTCCAGAGAATCTGCCACGGTCGGTCCACCTGCACCAGACATCTGAGAGCCAAGGTCTCTGGATAAAGCACACCAGGATAACCCAGTGAATTACTTGGTAACCAGCTTTGACTTGGGGAAAAAACTTTATTAGAAAAACAAAACAACAGTAAAACAAGGCTTCACAGGGTGATATTCACACACCCAAAAGAACAGGACCTTCACCCACACATGAACTCAGGGTTGGAAAGTAAAACTGATCAATTCATCAAGCCAAAATAAAAGACAGAGCAAACTTTCAGCTTGCAAAAGGTTCTGCCCTTCTTGACAAGAGCAAGACCTGAACAAGCCTTGTGGCTGCTCTGCCAGGCTCATGCACCAATCTAAGTTTTTCTATGCTCCAATGTGGCAACCCTTGTGGGTTATTGGAGATTGACTATAGACTTTCAGCCACCATCAACCACTCACCCCAAAGAGAAAATGTAATCTATGAATCTATACTCTGTTGTGTAAAAAGCACGTAGACTTCTTTAATAAACCAGCATAGCCGTGGGGCGGGGCGGGGGTGGTGGAATAAAAAGGTTGATGTCTAGAGATGAAGAGAATTTCTTAGAGAACCTCGTTGGGGATGTCAGTTTCAAAATCTATCACCTGGATTTGATCAAGCAGAAACAGTCAAGAGTTTTGAACCTTTAGGGTCAGGGTCCAGTCAGGTACATCTAGGAGGAGATGCTCACCTCACCTCAATGAACTTTAAGTTGGACCCATAAATGAATGGGAAGGCACAATAAGTCACAAAACATTCCACAGTCACTGAACAAAACGACCTTCCTTGTGCCATTTTGGACTGCTTTCTATCCTCTTGAGATTCCCTCTAGTTGTAGTTTTTTTTTATTTTAAAAAAACACACGTTGTCATTATTATCATTAGTAGTACTACTTCTGCAAACCTCAGTGCTACACCAAGCCTTCTCTCTGGTTCTGTTTTCACTATAAAAGCACAAGCACCCATTCTAAAGATCAGAAAGAGAATAAGTTATACATTTTGATCTCCATAATGGATCACAACATAGATCAGTTGTTTATCCTCTCAAGAAGAGGACATGAAAAGGATGATGCCACGGCGGGCGGCTGGACTTGCCATCATCGTCGCTCATGGTCTTGGCCTCAGCGGAGGTGAGGAGGCCAGTCGGCTAGGAGCTCCAGGACTTGTGCACGCTTTTGTCCCCCTCCCCCTCTGGAAGGACTGAAAGGACTGTGCTGGGTATATTTTTATATTGTTACTTTGTGATGATTTGTATTTGACTTTTTGAATTTTTTATACTGTGTACTTTTCTGATGCGATTAATTGATGTTTATATATTTTCTTATAATTGTGATTTTGTATTTTGTTTGAATTTGATTTGTATACTGTTTCTGTATTTTGGATATTGTATTTTACATGCTGTAAACCACTTTAAGTTCCCTTAGGGGAAGTAAAGCAGTATACAAATGTAAATATAATAACAATAATAACAATAATAACAATAATAATAATTTAATTTAATTTAATTTAATTTTTGTGCTTATATACCTCCCACTCAGGTGAACCCGACTCAGGGAGGTTTACATGGTGGACAATAAATACAAAATACAGTAACACAATATACAATGAATACAATAATACAATATTCAATAACATACCATTAATACTGAGAGTCAAAAAATAATAATCAATCTCCAGAAGTACAATTACAATTACAAAATCTCAGTCCACAGAATATACTATTCAATTACAACAAAAATATGCACTACAATACAGTTTTGAATAACAAAAAAGTAACAAAACATTAAGTCCCAGAAAAAAGAATAACAGTTGGAAGTATAAAATGATTTTAAATACAGTACCTAGCCTTACCATAATTTCCTTAATTCTCTTACCATACTATTTCTTTTTCTCTACTTGATCTCCATAACCATTGAATGAGACTCTCTCAGTATTGTTTTTAATCTATACAGTACCTACTTAATTCATTCTAGAAATGTCATTTGTGCCCAACACCCATTACATATTCACATTCCTACCATTGTCATGTCATCAGTCTCTTCATCCTTCTTGCTCCCCCACTCCTTGACTCACCAGAATATCTTAACTTGAAATAAGCTTAGAATTTTTTTCTGCATTGAAACTTCAAAACCTAAACCCAGGTTCATTGGAAAAACTGAGAACAAGAACAAAATGCAGGAAGACTGTGGATAACTTAGTTCTAAAGCAGAAACTGAGAGCCAGTAAATGTTGTGCCACATTTCTGTTTCAAATGAATGTTTACTATCCAAAATGACAGCTAAAAAATTGCACATCTTAAGTAACAAGAAAAGTGTCTCTAATTAGAGACTAAGAGCATAAGCTTGTCATTGCTCACTTATGGATAGCTTCAATGTAACATTATTGTTACTGAAAACTGACATTCTAAGCCTAGGAATGTATGGGTGTACAGAGATATAGGCAGAGAGATTGAATGTGGTATATAATGGAAATACCCACATTAGCTGAGGACTAAAGCAATCTTTTAATGACTCATAAACACTCCTTTGTGCTCACATGCATTCTTTCGTAAGGAAGTTTGGTGTCTCTTCAAAATATCAAAAGCAAATTTGTGTTACAGAATGCAGCATAGATAATTAATGCCACACTGTTAACATAATTTTTGACTAATGCATCCGTTGCCTAAATTTATGACCTAAACAGTCTTCATTGCTCCCAATCTAGTCTAGTCTAGTCTAATCGTGGCAGGTCCCTCCCTGAAGATCTGTGTAGAATTGACATTTCTCTACAGAAAAATTGATACATGGCTTTTGCTGCCTCCACTTTTATGGCTCTGTCCAGCTCCGTATTTTATTATTCTGTTTGAATCCCCATATTATTTTAGGATGAGCACAGGAAACAAAGACTGTGACCTTCACATGCATCCAAAGTAATACATTGCCCTGACAGAAAGCAGGAGAGGATGAGCCCTGAGCAGCAATTAGATAATGAGGCTGGCTACCAAAAGTGCCCACAGATTCTACTGTTGCAGATGAAGTGTTTGATATTGGAAAGTACAGAGGCCACCCCATAGGGCTCCTGAACATTTGATTTCAGTGGCCGTCAATGGCATGAAGCAAAGTTTCATTGTCTGTCACTGATCACTCAAGTTATTTTGCAGGAACACCTCACACATGAGGGCTGCATTTTTTTTCCAGTTTGGCTGGCATTTTTTCTGCTTCTGCTGCTGCCTTGATGGCCCTACTCAATGGTACATAAATCATCTACCTTTTTAAGTGCTCAATAAAATAAGCAGTTTTTCCAATTACAGTGTTACCTCATACAATGTCCAAACTTGGTTCCACAAGTTTGGACTTTATACGGATTTGGACTTTGTATGAGCCATGCAAAATCCTAGCCGCAATGCCTCATACAACGTCCAAATCCTTGCTGCGATGCCTCGTACAAAGTTGTTTCCATAGAGATACATTGTACTGTAACAGCACAGACTTCAGGGCAAAATCAAGGAAACTGACAGAACTTTAAGAAATCATTGTCTAAAGGCTAAATACATTACAAAAACATGTCAAACAACCCTGATCTTAGGGGACAAACCATACAACAAGTTTTTAACTTTTGAAAACTTTATGAAGTGCAGGTTTAAAAGTTAACATATCCCATCATGCAGCACAGTGTTAATCTGCAGCCATGCGGCTGATCATTCATTTTGTACAAGGTACTGTAAACAATTACTGGATGGAAGCAAAGACAAAATGGATGACAACATGTCCCATCATGCAGTACAGAATTAATCATCAAAACAGCAACAAACACCAAACAATTGCTCACCGCACCAAACAGTGCTCCCCCCAAAAAGACCAACATAAGAAAAACACCAAACAATTGCCAACCCCACCAAAAAATTGCCCTCCCCCATCCACCTCCCCACCCCAAGCCAAGCGGAAACAGAAAACCTCATTTACCTATCTTTCCACTATGCCAAAGAATGGTCCAAAAACCTGAAGAATGCTGCAAAAATCCCAGGAATGCTTCCAAAAATTATGACGAAAAAATTCAAAAAAATTCAAAGTCGCACTCAAAACCACTCCTAAACACTCTTTGCCTCATGCAAAACCCACAAGAGCAATGCACGCATGTGTCCTGCCTTTTATACTACCCAGGCACAATGCAGCCTGGGGAAAACCCCAATGCCTCATACAAAGTCACAGTGACTTTTTTCAAGGAATTAGGTGATGTTGTATGAATTCGATGTTGTACGAAGCGGACTTTGAGGTATTGTAATCCTGAGATACATTTTAGGCTAGGAAGCCCAGAGTTCTAAATACCAATTGTAGCATTAATGTTAATAATAATTATACCAGCATAACATATAAGGCAGAAAAAGTAGACTGATGTACATAAAGCCATAATTAGACCCCGCTGAGGCATGACAGTTGTGACAAGTGTGCTAAATCTCTTTCCATCCAAAGGCCAGATTCAATTTCAGGAATGTTCAGAGTGCCTTCTCAGTACCATTCTTTTGAGGGAAAAGCCTCTTTTATCTCCTGATTATTATTATTTTGGGGGGATGGAGGTGCCACTCCAATTTGGGGGGGGCAACTTTTGGATCACTTCATTGTATCTTTATCCCCTTTCAACAGCAGTGAAGGTGATGAGGCAAATGGAGGAGAAGACATAGCTGAGCAAGGAGATTTGTGACAGCTGTGAGGGGAAAGAGTGGGCCTGGCAACATACAGAAGTGATAGCAGTAATTCAGGCAGGAAGAGTGGGGGAAGAATGGGTAAAGATAAAGATTGCCCTTGCTCAAAAAGCCAGTCATATCCAACTCTAGAGTTCAGTAGTGATCTTTGTTTATAGCCAAAAAGCTATCACTGACTGAGTTTGCAGACATTTCCGTGGACATGTGGCAGGCATGCCTAGACCCCCAGAGTGCATGGAACAATCTTTACCTTTCCACTGAAGTGGTACCTATTTATCTACTTGCAATTTCTAGCATTTAAACTGCTAGGTAGGCAGTAGCTGAGACAGAGAAGGGAACTCACTCCATTGTGCAGCACTTGGGTCTCAAGCTGCTGACCTGCTGACCTTTTAGTCATCAAGTTCAGCATCTTAACTACTAAGCCACCACAGTCCCAAGAATGGGACACAAAGTCTATTTCCTGGTATATTCTTGAATGAGGTGATTTTACATACATGGTTGAATGAAAACAAGGACACTACAAATGAATATGGAACATCCATTTTCTTTAATTCATTCATTCATTCCATGCATTCCACCGGTGACGTCTGCACCTGTCACCGAGGGAAAGCTCCCTACACTACTCTGCTTAAATTGAAATGACGGATAGAGCGCCGTGGGCACCGGTGGTTCTGCTGACGCTGGGGGTTCTTTGGCCTCTACCCGGACTGGGTCCACCTCTGCTAAGAGTTTCCTACATTTGCTCCATGTGCGAATTACGCCATCTGGAGCTTTCGGGGGTTGCTGAATGCAGACTCCTATCTGATCCCAGAGCTGAAGGGATAACGTACCTACTTCTGGGTAAAGCAGGCAGTGTTCCCTCAAGAACACCAAAAGCCGCGCTAGTTCTCCACTGTGAAAGCTTATCTGATATACCCTGGCCAGGGTTTTGAATTCATCCTCATGAATTCTTTGACTAGCGGATGGACGTTGCCGCTGAGGACAAGTCCCCATATTACCTGCCGGGTCCTTTGAAGTCTCCTTCTCGGGACGATTCGACGTGTCTGAAGTTCAGGCAATAGGTTTTGCGTGACGAATCTCTGGGTAGAGCTCAGAGCATGGACTGCCGCCACGGGCCCTCGGTGGCCTCTGCGCTGTCAGGGGTTCACAGCCAACCCTGAGCGGAACACGTTTTTCCGTGCTGTAAGCCGCCGCAAAAGCCGGAGCAAGCTGTAGGATGCCTCTCTGAAATGCCTCGTCGCGGAGCTGTCTTCCCGATCGGCTGGCTTTCCAACCGGGCTGCCGCGCTGTCCTCCGGGGTGATCGGACACGGTTCTAGCATAGAACCGGACCGCGTTGATTGCTTACTCTTGAGTAGGATCACATCTGGGGGTCACCAGATGTTGGATTGGGGCCGCGGGGTGGCCGTGAGGTCCCGGAGGAGACTGGTCAAGGAACGACACGAGACAAGATGGAGCGAAGACCAGTGGTTTATTGAGGGAAAATCATCATCATATATAGGAATTCAAGGCAGCGTGTGATAGAATCGTCATCTGACAGAAAATCATATCACCTGTTTACCCGGGTTAATTGGGAACTTCTCTTGGGGAAGTTAATTAACTAAGGCAAATACTGACAGGGAAAGTCCATTGTTCGTGGCTTACACAAGAGTAAACATGGCCACTATTTGCGCTAGGGCTTGGGCTAATCTGCAAGTGTGGAATGACCTAATTCCTAACTTGGGTTAGCTATTCAACTTCCTCCTGCCGAACTGCCTGCCAGGTCAGATATGGGTGAATCAATCTTATGACTATTAATCCGCTCCCCAATTTCTGTACCCGCAGAGGCCAGTGACCAGGGGTTTTCCTCATCCGGTGTAACCTGTGTCAGGGACAGTTATGCCAATTGTGCTCGCGGATACCACAGGCAGTTTTATCTGTTCTTCTGCTAATGTAATTTATGCCATCTCTTGCCAACAATGTGTCTCTGCACTCTACATAGGACAAACAGGACAATCTCTGTGCAAAAGAGCCAATGGATATAAATCAAACATCAGGGATGGCAATACACAGAAACCTGTTTAAAATCATTTCAATCTACCTGGACACTCTTCACAAGAATTTCAGGTTGCCATATTGGAAGAGAAAAATTACAAGACAAGGATCCAGAGAGAGACAGCAGAGATAAAATATATAGATATCTTGGCCACCCATTTCAAAGGTTTGAATATTAGTCAAAGGTTTCTGGGACATTATCAAATTTGATATGCCACAATTAACCAGTTGTTACATGCTGCAATTTCCCACATCCCCTTTACAGAACAAACTTCAGAAAGATGGCCAGTGATTATTATTCATAGCTCCAGACCACCTCACAGAACGAAGGAAGACTTGGTCACACACACCATTGTCAACTTTCATACAGCATTGTCAATAGATGCTCAGTCTGAAAGGTAAACTCATTAGCAAATGTATAATTTTTATTTTGCATCCATGTAATAACCACTTACAACTCAACAGAACCAAACATCACAGCAAAACTGAATACCAATCAGGGATCTTCTGTTATCACCAGTTGTAAAAAGCCACTGATTTGTAAATGTATCTGTTATACTAACCAACCATTGTGTACCTCTGTACCTGATATGTAAAATGCCATGAAGTCTCATTCCTGCCCGCTCCTGCCTGCTCCCCTTCGGGCCACATTACCGCCTGGAGGAGGAGAAGAACCGGACCAGCTGTGGCTGCTTGGGTGATGGAGGACTCTCCCACCCACCTAACTGCAGGCTCCACCCACCCGGAGAGGGATAAAGGCCAGCACAACCCAGGCGTTTGATGCGATGCTACTGTTAGGTCCCTGGACTACCTTGTGGCTGGGGCGAAGAGGTCACCGCGGTGATGGGACCCTCCACCACGGTCGTTGTCTGGGCCCCACCCTGGGGCACAAAGGCTGCTACGGCGGCATATGGCAGGACTTCGCTGCCACCGTCCTCGGACTTGCTTGCAGCCAGAGTGGAGAGACTGCTGTATATTGTAATGTGTTGTTTTTGTAGATTGAATTTTGTATACTGTATTATTGTGTATTTACTTAGTATATTGTTGATTTGTGCTGTGATTTTTGTGAGCCGCCCTGAGTCGGCGTATGCTGAGTGGGCAGCATATAATCGAATAAATCAAATCAAATCAAATCAATCACTCTTATGATGGACTTTAAATGGAGAGGGAAGTGTCAAATTCATGGATGTACATATAGTGCACCTTTAAATTGTGCTTTTTGCACATTGAGAACTAAAAAGGGGATGAAACAAGCTGTGCCTCACCTGTTGTAGACTTGTTGTTGTAAATACACTATACAGTGAGGTTGCTTTGGTCTAGACCTCACACAAATTGGTCCAAATCAGGCCAGTTCAGTGAGTAATCTAGGATCTATCCAAATCCAGTGCACAGTTCTTCTTTCTACCCAGACAGACCAATGTAAATATCATTCATGGCAGCTGATTCCTATGACATGATTTCTCTCTCTCCTGGGTTTGTCAGCACAAGACAGCCCTTTGTATAGATGCTGCATATTGTTCTGTTGAGACAGTTCCATAGATTTTAACAACATAAGGAAGTTATTGATCTAAAAGAAAGAAAGATAAGGCAATATAATACATTCAGACCAGTGCAAATTTCCATCCAGACAAGAAATGTGATGATCCAGCAGTGTGCTCCAAAAAGTTTTACTACCACACTGTGGGCGTGGTATGGTGAGTATGGCCAGGGGGAAACCCCTGGGTTGCACCCAAATTAGGACTACTTTATTTCAAAACTTGGATAGGCGGGGCCAGCCAGAATTTCTGCTACTGCTTCTGGCGAACTGGTGCAAACCTGCTGATGCCCACCACTGTCTAAATCAGAAGTATTTTTTGCAAGCTTAATAACCGATAAAAGGCTTGAGAAGTACAATGATGCTATTTTTATAACATAATGTGCAGCCATTCATTCAAGTTTCAGAAGTTAGCTTGACTTATCAATTGAGATGTATCACAGTACTTTTGGACACTTCAAAAACTGGGCAGTTTTCCAGCAAGACAGAGAAAGTGAAAATAAATCTGCTCAGTATCTGTAGGATTGAGATACACACACAATCTCTTAAATTAACCTATTTCCTTTTTTCTTTTTGTGAGACTTTCAGTGCATTTTAACCTTTCCAAAAATATTCTCTAGAAAATTTGATCATTTGTAGCCCAGCTGTCCAAGAATTTCTCCATCCCTAAAGGAATATGGGGGAAAAACTTGATCTGTGCCCTCAAAAATTCATTAGCCTCTCGTTTTGAAGCACATAGTTATTTATCATAATAAAGTGTAAAAGTGATATTGGTAGCATAATTATTTCAGAATACACAAAGCAAGAGTAAGCAAATTAAAATCTGGAAGGGATTGAGAATAAATATTAAAGAAGGCTTTCTTTGTATATTCTATGTTCCATACTGTAATATTTTTAAACATGAACAAAAATAATAATTGGCAGCTAGTATAGTGTGTAATCATTCTGTAAGTGGAACAGTATGTTATTGTCGCTGTTAATTGCACTCTTATCCAACATTTCCATTATTATTAGAAAGCTCAGAATGTATTACAATAGTCATCAAACATCATGGCCAGTATCCTATTGTTAGTCTCAGCTAGAGTACACCCATTTACTCAGTAGGATTTATGTAAGGCAGGGAACATAAACCTTTTAAACCCAGGGGCCGGTTCACGCCCCTCAGACTGTTAAGGGGCCAGATTGGTGGTCCCACTGGCGCTGCCACCACCAGCCCCTATGACTCCCCTACCACTACCGATAGTGGTGGAACCACCCCAAGCCCCCACCACTCCCTCCATTCCACCATCACCAGTGGGATCACCCTGAGCCCCCACCAATCCCACACACACCACCGCCGCCACCACCGCCACTGCCACCGCCACCACCACCGCCACCACTGGTGGGACCACCCCAAGTCCCCACCACTCCACCATACCCCACTGCCACTGGCGGTGGCAGGACCACCCTGAGCCCCCAGCACTCCACACCACACCACTGCTGCTGCCAGAGCAACCACTCTGAGCTCCTACCACACCACTTTCCTGCTTACCAGCCTGGAGGAGCTGCATGGCATGGGTGAAGGAGGTGTCCTTCTTGCCCATGCTCAGCCAGAGCAGCCCCTGGGAAAGATGCAGCCAGCTGTGTGTGTTTGCTGAGAAAGCCGTGCTCGGCCAGAGCAGCCCCTGTCCAATGCTTCCACCACCACTGCCTCAGTCCTTGTCCCATCCTCTTGGCTTGACATCTCCCTAATGGCGATCCATAGCAGGGCAGATGTTGTAAGGCTTGCAACATCTGCCCTGCTTCGAAGCGCCATTAGGGACATGCCAAGCAGAGGGGACAAGGATTGAAGTGGTGGTGATGGTAGCGGCGGCGGCAGCAGCAGCAGCTGGAACAAGGGTGTGGGCCAGATTATTTGATGCCATGTGCCAAATCTGGCCCCCAGGTCATAGGTTGAGGATCCCTGATGTAAGTGTTGATTTATCATTCAGCAATTGATAGATTGAGGTCTATTCCAGTTGGAGATACTCAGTGTTGTGTAGTGGACAGGGTGATACAGACCTGGGTTTGATATCCTGCTTAACCAAGAAAACGTGGGGTGTGCATGTGTGGCACTGGTAAAATTACTCCTTAACCTTCTCACATATTATGAAAGCCCTACTAAGATAACCATAAATTGGTTCTAGCTGACAGCGTGGAACATATAATATTCCAGCTGAATCTGACAATAGGGCACAAGTTAAAAGAAGCAACAAGTAAAACTAATACCATAAGCCATTACAAGAAATACCTATACATCTCTACACACCCTTTCTGAAAGAAGCAAGTATAAAAAACTGATCAGAGGTGAGTGCATTTTTAGCTATAGATAAGATAGCTGTATTTGCCTTATGCACCTGCTATCTCCTGGTTCTAGTATCCAAATGGCTGGTAATGATTGTTAATTCTGTCAAGAGCAGTTTGTCTGACTCATGCAGACACAGCAGCCCAGGACTTGTTGCATAGTAACTGTATTTGTGTTAAAAGCTAAGTGCCATTTCCAAATGAGTGGAGTCACCCAGAAAATCTTGACTAAATATTTTAAATGTGCTAGCTAAATGACTTCACTAAAACACACACACACATGCTGCCCTGTACTCTAGCCCAGGGTTCAGCAAATTTGACTCTCCAGAATTGACTCTCCAGATATTCTTAGACTTCAATTCCCAGAAGCCCTGATTCTGGGAATTGAATTCCAAGAACACCTGTAGTGCCAAGTTTGCTGACCCCTACTCTAGCCTGAATGGAAATATTAATTCCATATTACAGTTGTAGGAAAAAGAGGCAATTGGGGCAAATGTCTACAATTTGTACCTTAGTGTTATACCTTTGCTCATGTACCCCCCCAAAGAAGAGACATAAACAGAAAAAGGATTTAAACAATGGGACACTTTATTATAACCGAATAAACTGCACTGCGGCCAAGTAGTGTGGGTGTGAAGTCAGGTGTATTAATACCAAATTTGCCATGGGAGAAATGGTCAATGGGCCGCGGGACTGGTGCACGATGATGGCTACACCATCAGATGGTAGAGGCTTACCTATAAACCGAACCAATTGGCAAGGTTAATCCAGGAGCTGTTGGACACACCCCTAGATAATGCATTCCCAGCCCCTGAACAACTCCCAGCCCGTACCCAATGGCAATACTGGAATAGAGATGGAATCCACCCACACTATCTGCCAAGGAAGGAACAGCCCGCCAACCCACCCCAGCCTGACCTATTGGACTGTAGGCCCCTAGTGCAGAAAAAGAGAAAAGTTCCCAACCCCCTCAAGGGGAAAGGGTGGAAACATGAACATTCTAAAACAGGTGTGGGCCAGATCCGGATGCCAATGGGAACAATGGAGGAACCTGCAAAGAACAAGGGGTAAAAACAGGTACACAGACAAAACAAGAGGTGGTGGACCTGAGACTCAGGCAGTAGCCAGGGGAGCCCCAGTGGGTGGGACCGCAGCTGGAGGCATCATGGAACGCACAGCGGCACAGCGGGTGCTAAGGGCAGAACGGGTATGGGCCACTGAAGAGCAGGAGGAGGCCATGTGAGTACCTGAACAGATGGGGAACTCATGCTTATAGTGGCACTGCTTCTTAGCACAATGGCCCTGAGCAGCAAACTCCCAACAGAATGGATGTGACTGGGAAACGGTGGCATCAGGAAGTGGGGGGGGGGAGTAGCCAGTTGCAGCTGGACAATGTGCCCAACCGGTCACTGAGTGCCAGACGTGAAGTGGTCATGAATTGGAGCCAGAGCTGGGCATTTGGTTCATCCCACTGCATATTGGGCCAGAGGGTGGCCTGCATGTGAATACCTTTGTCATAGGCCTTCCATGACTCACCTGGAAAGTCAACATAGGCGCGATAAATTAGATCCAGGTATTGGATGAGAGGTAATGCACGAGCAGGATGGGCCCTGATGGAGATACCTGCATAAATAAGGAAGGCAGGGAGCCAGTTAGCCCACATGCATGGCGGCTTCTTATGCCTGGCCAGCATCTTATCAGCGTCACCCATTTTGTCATGGTCAATCTTGAGGACCTTGCGGTTGAGAAGACCAAAGAAGTCAACATACTCACCACAGACAATCTTATCCTTGGTGGATTGGAGCAGGTGTTCACCAAGGGGGAGGGCCATCTCCCCAGGCAGGAGAAAAGATGGGGAGACCGCACTATAGTCAGGTACCACAGGGCTACAGAAAGGCCCTCTGTAAGTAGCAGGTAGATGGTAAAGGCTGGGCTGAAAAGCAGGTAGCGAGAAAGGAACAGGGAAGGGCAGGGACCCAAAAGGCCAAGGCGCGCCGTGTGAGGCTGTGGCTCCCTAAGTGGCCCAAGGCCACATCCACCTATAGGCGGGAGGTGGCTGGGATATGGGGGGAACATGGGTGGGTTTGAGTGTGCTATTTTGAACCAAGTACTCACCCACACCCTGGGCCCCTGGCCCGTGAGTGGCAGAGCCCAGGCAGCCAGCTGGGATGGAAGAAAATGTGCCAGCAGGAGGCTGTGGGGCAGCTAGCTATTCAGAGACCCCCAGGAGGGGGAGGGGAGGTGGCATTGGGAGCAGTCACTAGGGTTTTTAGAGCAGGGGGTGGGGCTTGGCTGGAGGATGGACAGCAGCTGCCAAAAGCGAGACAGGGAGGGCAGCCTCAAGAGGAGGGGCGCTGGAGCCCATTCCTCCTGCTGGAGGTGCAGAAGCGGCCTCAAGGGCCAACACCATGCGAAGAAGGGTGGTGGTGACCTCGCACCAGTCCACTCCTGCCAGGGTGGTGGGGGCCCCCAGCCGCTCCACAGCAGAGGAGCAAGGAGGAAGTGCCATGTGGCAGCATGCTGCAGAAAGGTGTGCCGAGGCCCAGGGGTCTGATCCTGTGAGGCAGGACGGAGCGGTGTGTGCCGGGTGTAGAGGTGGCCGCCCAAGGCATGGGCAGCCAGAATTCAAGGAGCCATAAGGTCAAAGAAAAGGTGAGGGGCAGGCGAGTGAAAAAGCGGAACCAAAAGCAGCTCCGTTTAGTCCTTGCTGCTTAAGCTTGCCGGAGGAGAAGCAAAAGCTTCTCCAGTAGGCAAGAGGAAGGGTAGGGCAGGAAGGAGCCACCCTTTTTTAAAGGGGTGTTGGCTCCTCCCTGCCTGACCAGCAGGAAGCTTTCCCGGCATGCTCCCGTCTCTGGGGAGGCCCGGAACAAAGCATCATATCTACACAAACAAAAGTCACCAACATTCCTTGAGTATATACTTAAAGGAGCATAAAGTAGAACAAGGGTGACTAAACCTTTCAGGCAGTGGGCCGGTCACTTGGTAGAGGGAGTCAGATCCATCCTCCAATGCCAATTCATCTGGCCCACAAAACCCTCGTCACTCCCAGAAGCAGAAGTAAAACGTGCCTGTACAGGCACGTTTTACTTCTGCGAGCGATGAGGGCTTTGTGGGCTGGATGAATTGGCATTGGGGGCTGGATCTGGCCCACAGGCCATTGTTTGGGTACCCCTGAAGTAGAATATTGTATGTAGAAAAGCGGTTGACCAAGCTCATCAAAAATACTACCAGCTTAGTGTATTGCATTTCCCTTATTATTGCCTTCAGGATATATAACTTGTTTCCATCATAAAATCTTACTTTTGAAAATGCAAAATACGTAATGTCAGTGCAAAATCTGAGACGGTACAATTGTAGACCAGACATAATAGAAAATGATGCCATTCCAACAGCTGTCTTTTGCATCTGAGAGAAGAAAATCTTGGGGGCATGTCTACTTCCTTGTCTGCATTGTAACTAGTGGGAATAAGCATGATTGACTCATTATTCAGGGGAGCAGTGAATTTTAATATACTGTACTCAATATTCTCAGCAGTAGTTCAAGCCAAGCCAGAAGGAATGCAAGCAGCTTAATGTCAATAAACTTTATATGCTGATATTAAGGTAAAGGTCACCCTTGCTCAAAAGCCAGTTATATCCGACTCTAGGGTTCAGTGCTCATCTCTATTTATAGCCAAAGAGCCAGTGCTGTCTGCTTCTGCTGTCTGATCCTGCAGACGTTTCTGTGGTCATGTGGCAGGCATGCCTAGACACCGGAGCACACGGAATACTGTTTACCTTCCCACCGAAGTGGCCCCTATTTATCTACTTGCAATTTCTTGCTTTCAAACTGCTAGGTTGGCAGGAGCTGGGTCAAAGACAAAAGCTCATTCCGTCCTGCAGTATTCGGGTATTGAACTGCTGACCTCCCGCATTCCAGTCAGCATCTTAGCCACTTGAGCCACTGCAGTCATGCTAATGCTAATGTTACCTGAAGCTAAACTCCCTACCAGTTTACCTGTAATTCCTTGAAACAATGTTGCTTCCATTTTGGACAACACATTTTGATTAATAAGCTAGGTAATTGTTTCAGGTAATTATGTGCGGAGCACTTATTTCTGGTCTGCATCACTTCACTCCTCTCAAATCCAGTCTATCCCATATAAATCTGTGTTGGATTGGGGCCGTGAGGAGGCCCTTAGGATCCCGGAGGAGACTGGTCAAAGGAATGACACGAGACAAGATGGAGCGAAGACCAGTGATTTATTGAGGGAAAACCATCAGTATATATTATGTTCAAGGCTGCGTATGGTAGAATCGTCATCTGACAGAAAATCACATCACCCATTTACCTGGGTTAATGGGAAATCTCTCTTGGGGAAGTTAATTAACTGGGGCAAACACTGACAGGGGAAGTCCATTGTTCGGGGTTTACACCAAGGTAAATATGGCCATTATTTGCACCAAGGATTAGGCTTAACTGCGAGTGAGTAATTGCTTAATGCATAACGGAGTTTAGTGATTCTCCTTCCTCAGCAGAATCGCCGGTCAGATCAGACATGGGTGAATCAACCCTATGATTATTAATCCCCCCCCCAATTTCTGTACTCACAGAGCTCAGTGACCAGGGGTCTGCCTCGCCCGGTGTGACCTCTGCAAGGGGCATTATGCCAATTGTGCATGTGGAATCCGCATCCCCCTTTTTCTGTTATTTATGGACCTGACAGGCGACCCTGCGCAAGAGGGGCATCAGCTGATGTACGGGAATGACGCTTCGGGGTTCCCCCCACGGGGGACATCTCGATAACAGTGAGGGAATACATTGCATGAAACAGCATCCTGCTATGCCTAGTATTATCACCCCCACAATCACTTTGAGCGTTGTCTGGGGCCACCCTCATGGGAGCCATGACCACAAGGAGTTCCACCAATCCCATGAAGAACCCTCCTTGATGTTCTTGACTAGGGTGTGGAGGTCCGTGAGCTGGCTCTGCACCTTACGGGTGTTGTCTGTGAGATTAAAGCAACACATGCTGTGGACAGATTTGCAACCCAAATGATGTAACAACAGAAGGTAGTCGATGGCTGCTCGATTGTCTAGGATGGCATGGCGAAGCTCTGCCTGCTCCTGGTTGAGCAGCGCTATTGCCGAGGAGGTGTGGTTAATGGCTCTTGCAAAAGTGCAAGCCAATTGACCAATTCATTCTCCGAGCATTGCCTATGGCTAAGCCTGACACGCTGAATATACTGACTGCTGCCTGTTTTTTCAGAACTGTGGGTCTGAATCCAGACTGCTTCTGTAGCAAGGCAAGATAATGAGGTGTGTCATTGATCTCTTACTGTGACCTGGGGTGATTCTAAGCTATCTCTGCAACTTCTGGCGTTGTGCAAATGTCTTTCTAGCACCTATGGGGAGGTGTGAAAATAAGCTGGGGATTACCAGCTACCGGGTGCTCAATCTTTGCAAGCAATGGGCCGGTGCAAACATGGGCCGGTCTGGCTTCCTTTGGTGGAAGCTGGCCGTTATTAACAATATACGACCCTACGTATACAGAAATTCAAGTGTCCCTTGCAAATCCCAACTGGAGCATTGTACAAGGCATGAATAAATAAAGAGCAACTACAGATAATAGCAATAAAAGACATTCAGCAGCTTCTTGAAGATGAGGCTTCCCTTCTTGGTGGGGTTTCATGTGTAACTTGAGCTTGGAAAAGTCTTGTTTTGGGGAAAAGCATGGTCCTTAGAAGTAGCACTGAGTATGCAAAATGTTCATAGGAATGTCTTTGGAGATGTAAGTCATAAAGGAAGACGGACAGCTGATGACATCCAGGATAGTGACTGGTGCCATCCTTTGCAATAGTCGAACTTGGCATCCGGGTCTGATTCTGGCCTCTGGGACCTGCATGGGGAAGAGACTTGTTTGGGAGATAAAAATTCTGAAAGAGTTAGCTGGTTTTTGCACTTATAGGATAGCAATTGCTGTGCAACTATGGGATGTTGTTCCCCCCCCCTTTCTGTTTGTTTGTCAATGTAGGACTTAAGTGTCCGATAGGCCCATTCCACAATCACTTGTCCCTGCGGATTGTACGGAACGCCAAAGGTGTGCTTAATATCCCAGGTGGCCCTGAAGGTGGCCAGCTGCCTGGAGCTATAAGCTGGGGCGTCATCGGACTTCATGTGCCGAGGTTCACCCATGGCCGTGGGAAAGGAGATGTTGCTCCACATGGGGAGCCATTTTTCCCTTTTGTGCTGTTGCCCAAACAAACTGTGGGAAGGTATTAATGCAAACATGCATGTACTGCCATTTGCCAAAATGTGGGGCATGTGTGACGTCCATTTGCCACACCTGGATGGCCTCTGTCCCTCGTGGGTTGACCCCCCACGAGGGCCCCCTCGGTGCCCCTGCACGATGCAGACAGGAACGGACTATGCCTTGGGCTTTGGAAAGTGGCAGGTTGAACTGCCTTGCAAGTGCTTTGGCATTCTGATGAGAGAATGCATGACTCTGAAATGGAGTTGTGAGGAACAAACTCAGCAAGTTTTTGTCTGTCGCGGGAATGATGTATGCTCCCGGTAGACTGTGAAGCAAATTCCTGTACTGGCTGTCAGTAATTATGTTGAAGCGTTCTTTGGCAAAGGTGCGCAAAGCGAGGTTCACGGCTGCCAACTCTGCCCGCTTGCAGGAGAGTCAGGAGCGTGCGCCAAGCTTGGTCCTCCCGCCAAGTAAGAACCTAATATGTGCGACCCCCATAAGTGAAAATTGTCCTAGCCCCCCGAAGGGGAACCAGTGACATTAATTCACACAAGGTGACTGTCTGCGTATGAAGCGAGACGGGTCTGGGGTCTTGTGGCAAACCTTGGTGCATGACATACCAGGCTTCCCTTGGGTAAATTTCTCATGAAGGCCCCCCGGTGCACATCCACCCATGGCGTGCGTGCACACTTTTATTCTTGTGCTCCTGTGAGAAGGGTGCCAGATGCTGGCTTAGCCTTTTGCCTGTGCTTAGACTAGCAGCAAAAAAAAGGAAGGGGTGGCCTGAAAATGCCTGTATCTGATCGAAAGTGTGACCTGACTGCATTCTTAAAATGGTCCTAGGCCTTCCTGGCTAATGAGTGGCACTCCGCACATTCTCAGGACCTCAGGGACTAATCCTCCCTTCGTGCTCTGGAGTTTGTGAAATGTGTCTGCTCATTAGAGAAGTTGCTGTGGGCCAGGTGCCATACTTAAAATGACTGACTAAGACTTATCAAAGACAAGCCAACTATGACGTGCCAGCTGTAAGGAAATAATACACAAAAATGAAAAGACACACAAGTTAAACATCTCCAGCAGGGAGTTCCACTGGCGAAATGAGGAAAGGAGGAAAGACAAGTCAGAAGTTAGCACAATGAGAATGCAACAACTCTTATCAATCAGATTAGGTCAGATAATTAAG
This sequence comes from Bradypodion pumilum, assembly GCA_035047305.1. NCBI lineage: Eukaryota > Metazoa > Chordata > Lepidosauria > Squamata > Chamaeleonidae > Bradypodion > Bradypodion pumilum. The sequence continues at coordinate 101,673,913 of JAWDJD010000001.1, forward strand.
ACCACTGGCTGGGATCCTTCTTTTAAGGGATCCCTACCAGTAATTAACTCTGGACCCTGTGAAAGGAAGCAATTTAAGGCTGTAGAAATAAATAAATTGGTTACTATTAAGGCCTGGAGAGGAGTTTTATTCCTGTAAAAAGGTAACGATTAAGCATTTTCTGAATATACAGAGTGCAAGAATGTTTGCATGCTTTTTCCTGTGAAAGGGGTACAATGAGTGAGTTACTTTTACACAGATTAAAGTCAAAATACCAGAACAGTGTCTTTCTTAAGAGAATGAAGGAGAGTTAGAACGATTCTCAACCTGCGGCCAGATGTGGGCAAGTGGGCCAGATGCGGCCCACGTTGCTCTGCCACTACCTCCACCAAGCCAAGAAGGGCTGTGTGGCGAAGGAAGGGCAGGATGACTGTCTGGACCCCCAGAGCTGCCTGAGGCCCCGGAACCTGGCCCCTGACTTTAAAGGGTTGAGAACCGAGGTTACAAGATGATAACACAGTACACACATGAAGACAATGCAATTCTCTCACTCCTAGTGAGATACGTGACTCCAAGACGCTAAGAGACATTAAGACACCTTAAAACACAGAGATGGGGGTTTGAGGAACACAGACGTAGGGAGGGGCCCCATAGTTTATGATTTAGTGAGGAAAACTCATAGAAGTGATTTTTGTTTTCAGATCGCGCTTCTGAAAAGAAAAATCTGTTTTCCTTGCGGATTCCGCATGCCCAATTGGCATAACTGTCCCTCACGGTGGTCACACCGGGCGAGGCAGACCCCTGGTCACTGAGCTCTGTGAGTACAGAAATTGGGGGGGGGGGGCGGATTAATAATCATAGGGTTGATTCACTCATGTCTGACCTGACCGGCGATTCTGCTGAGGAAGGAGAATCACTAAACTCCGTTACGCATTAAGCAATTACTCACTCGCAGTTAAGCCTAATCCTTGGTGCAAATAGTGGCCATATTTACCTTGGTGTAAACCCCGAACAATGGACTTCCCCTGTCAGTGTTTGCCCCAGTTAATTAACTTCCCCAAGAGAGATTTCCCATTAACCCGGGTAAATGGGTGATATGATTTTCTGTCAGATGACGATTCTATCACACGCTGCCTTGAATTCCTATAAATGATGATGTCTTTTCCTCAATAAACCACTGGTCTTTGCTCCATCTTGTCTCGTGTCGTTCCTTTGACCAGTCTCCTCCGGGATCCTAAGGGCCTCCTCACGGCCCCAATCCAACATTTCCTGAGTGGCACGGATTGCAAAACCGGTTTCCAAGAGTGACTTAATCCCTTGACAAAGAAAAAAGTCTCAAGGGAAGAAGGGGGGTCACCCTGCCCTATTGCAGGTTAGGATTCCCCCCACCCCACCCTCCTGCTTTCGCTGCCCTTAAGCTGCTAAGCAGGCAAGGCAAAGGGGCTTTGTTCACCATGCTTTCTCAAACCTTAAATAGTTCCTGCCCATGAGCAGAGTGCAAACTGTTTAACACATATCTCACAGTGACATTACCATGCAGTTACACACAAGGAACACTTTTTCAATCATGCTGTGGTCATAGAGACAAGGCTTTTGCAATCATACACAGTTCTTGCAGTCACACATTCAGTGGTGCACCACGCATACACACATTTATTTACGCATTCGCACACTCCTCCCCTGATCTGCAGTGTCCTATCCTAAATATGAGGAGATGACTTATACACAGCTGGCTATCACAGCCATCTGGGTGCTTCTACTTAGGGGTGAGTTTCTCTGGGCTACTCCAAGGTGAGACAAGTAGGTTCTGCCTGTGCCTTGGGATTGCTCGGGGTGCTCTTGCTGGGATGGTTCTTCTGGAATAGCCAGGGCGATGGCTGCCTCCTTTCTAGCCTGGGCCAGATTTCCGGATCTCGGTGCTGCCTCACGCTCCAGTGCCAGCGTGGCCATTTGGTATTAAGATCCGGACAACCTTTTGAAGATCTGCCTGGTCTAGATTGGCACTCTCTTCTAAGGTGTCTCATTTTTCCACACTGGAAGCAGGCGCCTTGGGGTTTTGGCACTGCTCTGCGCCTGAGTGTGGTAATGGGTCTGCTCTGGAGCCCTGCGTGGCCAGGGGCCGTGCAGATTTCCGTGAGCAGTGGGCGCTGAGCAGCCCTGCCTGAACGTGTGTCTGCCTTCAGATAGGCTGAACACAGCAGTTGGGCGCTAGCTAATTGTGCCACTGGCAATTTACCCGTGAATGGATCTTCCTCACCCCTGCGCTGAATGGAGTTCTTTCTTTGCAGGGAACTTGTAACTGTCAGAGAAGCGCCAAGGCCTCTCATGCCGTGAATTCCTTCAGTGACGTCTGCAGCTGTCACTGAGGGAATGCTCCCTACACTGCCCTGCTTAAGCTGAGATGACGGATAGAGACTCCTTGGGGCTGATGGTTCTGACTGCGCTGGGGGTTTCTGGGTCTCTATCCGGACTGGGTCTTCCTCTGCTGAGAGTTTCCTACATTTGCTCCATGTGCGAGTTATGCCCTCTGGAGCTTTCGGGGGTTGCTGAATGCAGACGCCTATCTGATCCCAGAGCTGAAGGGATAACGTACCTGCTCCTGGGTAAAGCAGGCAGTGTTCCCTCAAGAAGACCAAAAGTCGCGCTAGCTCTCCACTGTGAAAGCGTGTTTGATATAGCCTGGCCAGGATTTTGAATTCCTCCTCATGAATTCTTTGGCTAGCGGACGGACGTTGCCGCTGAGGACAAGTCCCCATATTACCTGCGAGGGTCCTTTGAAGTCTCCTTCTCGGGACGAGTCGACGCATCTAAAGTTCAGGCAATAGGTTTTGCGTGACGAATCTCTGGGTAGAGCTCGGAGCGTGGCCTGCCGCCACGAGCCCTCGGTGGCCTCTGCGCTGTCAGGGGTTCACAGCCGACCCTGAGCGGAATGCGTTTTTCCGTGCTGCAAGCCGCCGCGAAAGTCGGAGCAAGCTGTAGGATGCCTCTCTGAAATGCCTCGCCACGTAGCTGAATGGCTTTCTGAATGGGGCTGCTGCGCTGTCCTCCAGGGTGATTGGACACGGTTCTAGAGTAGAACCGGACCACGTTGATTGCTTACTCACGAGTAGGATCATGTCACGGGTCACCAGATGTTGGATTGGGGCCGTGAGGAGGCCCTTAGGATCCCGGAGGAGACTGGTCAAAGGAACGACATGAGACAAGATGGAGCGAAGACCAGTGATTTATTGAGGGAAAACCATCAGTATATATTATGTTCAAGGCTGCGTATGGTAGAATCGTCATCTGACAGAAAATCACATCACCCATTTACCCGGGTTAATTGAGAACCTCTCTTGGGGAAGTTAATTAACTAGGGCAAACACTGACAGGGGAAATCCATTGTTCGGGGCTTACACCAAGGTAAACATGGCCACTATTTGCACTAGAGCTTGGGCTGATCTGTGAGTCAGTAATTGCCTAATACGTAACGGAGGTTAGCGATTTGCTTCTCTCAGCAGAATCACTGGTCAGGTCAGATGTGGGTGAATCAACCCTATGATTATTAATCCCACCCCCAATTTCCATGCTGGCAAGGGCCAGTGACCAGGAACCTTCTTCGCCGGTGTAACCTCTGCCAGGGGCATTATGCCAATTGTTCATGCGGAATCCGCAAATCTGTTGATTTATTTTGAAATCCAGGAAACATGCATTGAAAGAGCAATTTTTAAACCGTATAACTGTTGTTTTACGTCAAACATGGATTTCTAGACACATTTGCTTTAAAATATGCGTTGTAATTCATTTTGATACATTTTTAACAAGGAGATTTTTTTTAATATTTAGAGAATAATAATATCCAATAGCTAGCTGTGTTGATCCACTGCAAAGTTTGAGAGGTATAAAATAGATCAGGTATGAGAATTCACGAAGAATAAGTTCCTTTGATTATTTTGGCACACTGCCTTGCTCCAATCTATCAGGCACCTTCCTATGAATAATAAAATCTGATATATTTCACTATAGGACAAAAACAGACAGAAATAACCCCCTTAACCATCAAAGATTGCAACCTGTGTGTTGTGATTCCACTTAATGTTCCACTCTGAAAATGTCAGCAAAGCTCAAATCAAATAAATGCTGGTTATCTACTCACCTCATTTATTCCATTCATTGGTTTCTTGTTTCCTTACATTTTGGTATTTATTTCATCCCTTGATTGGCTTTATCTCTTGCTTACAGGTTGCTTTTATTAACTGGTTATGAGCTCCAATGCTTCCCAGGAGATAACCCAGGGAGTAAGTAGAACTAAATAAAAAAAAGGGGGGAGGGGATGCTTCAGAAACTGCCTGCTTGGGATTAGGTCTCTCAAAGCCAAGTGGTTTCACTGTTCCTCATTTCTGCTAGGAAAAAAAAATATTTCAAAAGAAATACAATTTGCTATATGATTGAGTTCACTGTATGCTTAATTCTAACACTTATCCATTAAATTACTTTGGTAACATTCTTGTTTGATGTAAGAGCATGCTCTGTATTAATGTTGGAAAGACACTAATGAATTTTGCAATTAATTATATATCTCCCTTATTTAAATCAATTAAATAGTAAGTGCCATATAGTGCTGAGTTTAAAAGAAAAGAGTACAGTATTACATTTATCATAAGCCGGAAATTTCTGATGCAACTGATATTTATTGATAATGTAAGGGTAAACCTTTCAAAACTCCACTGTAATAATTAAGAGACATTTCATTGAAACATGAAAGGGTTTTAATATTGTTTTTATCTGTAATGTTTTTTTATTGTTTGTGTATTTTATTGATTTTTTTCTATGTTGGTAGCTGCCCTGAGTGGTGTTTGCACCAATAGGGCGGGGTATAAATATACGAAATAATAATAATAATAACATGTTTTATATTGGTGCACTTGCTGATACTGTCTTGTCTCCTAAACTGAATTTCATCAAAATAAGAATCAGATTTAAATGAGGATCTGAAGATTTATATTTATTGAACTGTGCTGGGGAACACATTGTCCCAAACCTCCTGCACAAATAATTAGTTGTTTGGGAACTTGTATGCTGTTTAAAAATAACATACTCAGTGAACAAGGTGTACTTCTGACACATGGAAAAACATGTGACCTAAAATGCTTTGTGATCAGGAGAATCTTCCCCATGTAAAGTTTTGGGTTATCTTATTTTTGTTGTATTGGAGCAGGTGTGACAGAATGTCAGCTTTTAAGTGCAATAGATTGCCAGAACATGCTTACTGGTTTGTTGCTCTTCTCACACTCTTGTGTACACTCGATAAAGGGTAAGGGGCAACAGGTTCATAACAGGAGGATCTCTCCTTGCCCAGTGCTGATTTATCACCACATCTGAAAAATGTCTGTACATGTAGAATGGCACATATATAAACACCAGAAGAAGGGATGGTAAACCACAAATGAATACTTTCACCTATGAAACCCTCTAACACCATAAATTGGAATTGACTTGACAGCATGAGAAGCAGCAGCAACAGCAGCATCCCCCTACCTCTTTGTCTATCCACAGAAAGGGACAAATGATGAAAGGAGTAGGATCATTATGACTCTGCTCCTTGCCCCAGGTCTTGCTTGGCATTGCACTGAGAACCTTGGTGGACAGCTCTAAGAAAGATATCATCCAGTGAGGACTCTGGAATCCAGTCCAGGTAAGTAAACTCATCTAAGACTAAACCCTGGATAGCTATTGTTTTCCCCCTTCATTGAACTGTCCACAGCATTCCCTTCACCACCCTCTCCCCTATGACAACACACCCCAACACAGGTAGGCAACAGAGTGGGAACAAACTCTGGACTCTTGTCCCTCTACTCAGTCAGGGGACTGACTGATCTCTCACCACCACCACCACCACCACCATGCCTTCCTAACTTCTTCTCCCAAAGGAATGACCTCACTTCTACAGTGATCCATCTATGGTGGCAGACCAAGCCCAATGGCAGTATAGCATATATATGCCCAGCCCCAAGAGGAGATATATTTCAGGGAAGGTGAAAGTTGGCTGTTGATGGAGACCCAGTTTTGCAACAAATTAGAAGTACTGTTGGTGGAATTTCTCTAAGAAAAGATCAGGCAACAGATAGAAAAAGATCACACCATCGTACACTTTCTCTGGGATGTCTGGTTATGCTCATCTTTGCAGGCGCACCCCCCAATAAAGGACTCAGACACCAATGAAAGTGGATAACGGCATTGGGCCACATTTATTGATTCATGCCCTAGTCCGAATTATAAATTTCTATTGGTAATAACCAATCATAATTCTTAAGGCAAGCAGGCCGAAGTAACACTGGTAAGGTACCACCCAAAATTGCCAACTGCAATTGCTACAATGTATCCATTTGTATCAATTTGTTTGTTGACAACAAACAAATTGTTGACCGTAGTCAATATCTAACTAATGACCCCACCCTCTGACGCGTATCCGTAAAATCACGGGGTGATGCATGCTGTCTAGCTATAGCCATCACCCCGTCGCCTAGTTTGTCGTTGACCGGACAACGTTTAACCAACTTATGCCTGTCTAGTGTTGTCCAGTCAATTGCGAACTTGCCGGATACCTGTGGGTCATAATGTTTACCTTACCAGTGCTACCCGCCCATGTGACCAAAGTCAACAGCAGCAACAGAAAAACCCCTATGTCAAACCATAGCAACAGTGTGGGATGGGCGAAAAAACCAGGACCCGGGAGCCAATATGGGTCCCAGCCAAAAATTCCCACCCGGCCCCGAAGCGACCAAAATATCACACTGTTAACTAGGGAGGGGGTGGAGGGAAAAACTTCTCCGCTCCGTCGCTTCGCAAAATGGCAGCTCGGCTGCCTCGTGGCCACCCCTTTTATAAGGGAGCTGGCCATGCCCCTAACTACCCGGATGCCTTCGTCCTGTGGGGGGGCTCCCGCAAAGAGCACGGCTGCCATTTTGGCGCCGCGCTTGCATTCTCTTCTCATCAAAGTCTACTGACTGATAATTTTGAAAGTGGCAAAATGTAAAGGTAGCTGGTACACACAAAGATCCCAAAAGCTATCTTTATGACACTTGTTAGGATTACTGTCCTCTTTACATTCTACCTGTATGGTGCTTTAGGATTTTACAGCATCTTCTGCTGTATCTGAATCCAACTATTGGGATCCTCATGGCGATCAGCCATGAAGACTCTCTTGAGAATATAATGCAGTGGCCTTTCATTTGCCTCCCACATAGCAGGGTGACACCCATACCACTGATCCAGTTCTGCGAGTCACTTTTTGGTCCTGAGTCCTTTTGACACACAAAGTCCTCCTCAGTCCCAGGCCAATATTGATGCAGCTGTTGCCCTCCATCAAGATGGATTCAAGTGGGATTTAATCAACTTGGGGACCATCTCCCTTCCCTGTAGACTTTGGCACCCAAGGCTGTTAGTCTTCAGGGTTGTTAGCTTAGTTAACCACTCAGCAGTGAGTCACTGGCAGTATGGTCTACTCTATTTCCATAGCAGCATAATCTGGCCCGGACTGCAGTGGATCAAGTGGCTAAGATCCTGACTGGGAGGTGGAAGGTCAGTGGTTCGATTCCCAAGTACTGCAGGACGGAATGAGCTTTGTCCCAGCCCCTGCCAACCTAGCAGTTCGAAAGCAAGAAATTGCAAGTAGATAAATAGGGACCACTTCGGGAAGGTAACAGCATTCTGTGCACTCCGGTGTCTAGTCATGCCTGTCACATGACCAGGGAAACGTCTGCAGAAGCAGACTGCGCTGGCTCTTCGGCATTGAAACAGAGATGAGCACTGAACCTTAGAGTTGGATACGACTGGCTTTCGAGCAAGGGAAACCTTTACCTTAAAACCTGGCCAGATTGGATTTTAAACTAATGAGTGAAAAGACAAAAAAACAACAACAAAATACAGCTGTTTTTGTTTTCCAGTGCAAGATAATGAGGGAGCTAGTAATCTGAATCATCCAATACAAATTAGGATTCAAGGCCAAAACCAAAGCAGGAAGGGCTCTAATCACTTTGAGGCAAACAGATCCAGTTCATAGTGCCACATCAACTTCCAAAGTGAAAGAGGGAATGAATGCAGAAGCTGTACTAGTGGCAGAAAGATTATATTTTAACCAAACTATTTTAATTTATGGATATCACATCCTGGTGGTGCAATGGTTAAACTGCTGCACTGCAGCCAAAACACTGTAAGTTTGATCCTGACAGGGTTCAAGGATGACTCAACCTTTCATAAGGACATCGTTGAACGATCGAGTCCTCTCACGTTTCGAGAGGGCCGGTCTACGTCTCAGAAGAAACAAGTGTTTATTTTTGGCACAGGAAGTGGAGTTCCTGGGGTACTGAATTACACCCCAAGGTATCATGCCCTCTGACTCCAAGGTGGCGGCCGTGCGAAATGCACCCAGGCCAAAATGTAAAGCTGAATTGCAATCATTTCTAGGATTGTTAAACTTCTATCACGCTTTTCTCCATCACAAAGCCTCAGTTGCAGAACCATTACATCGGCTTCTTAAGAAAGATACTGTTTGGCACGGGGGCCATTGCCAGAAGAAAGCGTTCCTAGAACTTAAAAGGCTGCTATCTTCAGATGCTGTATTATCTCATTTTGATCCTAACAAGGAAGTTGTACTTTATTTTTATATTCAAATTTATATGCCGCCCAATCAGGTAAACACGACTCTGGGCGGCTCACAACAAGTTAAAACACACATAAAACAGTAAAACCAATTAAAACCAATTAAAACTCAACATACCTACCCACCTACCCCATTCCTCTTAAAACCCACATAAACCCACATAAAAAAGACAATTAAAAGAAATGGGGGCTTAATTTATAAGCCAACAGGCGGGGGCCACTCTTCCATCTGGGCCCCACACCAGGTTATTAGGTCTTTTCTGAAAGACAGCAGCTCCATCTGCTCCCGCAACTCTACAGGCAGGAGGTTCCACAAGGCCGGTGCCGCCACGGAAAAGGCCCTCCTTCGTGTGCCAGAGAGACGAGCCCCTCTGGCAGATGGAACAATCAGGGAGCCCCTCCGATCCGCTCTGGTTGGATGGGCGGACACTCTTGGGACGATGCGGTCTCTAAGGTATCCTGGCCCACTACCATGAAGGGCTTTAAAGGTCAAAACCAGCACCTTGAACTGCACCCGGAGGCAAACTGGTAGCCAGTGCAGCTCCTGAAGTAATGGTGAGGCACAAGCATAACGCCCGTGCCCCATCACCACCCGGGCTGCCGCATTCTGGACCAACTGCAGCCTCCGAATGGTTGACAAGGGCAGCCCCATGTAGAGCGCATTGCAATAATCTAGCCTGGAGGTGACCAGAGCATGTGTGACCATGAGCAGGGAGTCCCGGTCCAGGAGTGAATGCAACTGATGGATGACGCAAAGCTGTGAGAAAGCCCTCCTGGCCACAGCCGCCACCTGATCTGCTAGTAGCAGCCCCGAGTCCAGGAGGACTCCTAAGTTGCGTACCGGGTCTGTCTGGGGCAAAGCAGCCCCATCCAAGACCAAAGTTGGCAGCTCCCTGGATAACGCGGGACCCCCTATCCAAAGCCACTCAGTCTTGGAGGGATTCAATTGTAGCCCATTGTCCCCCATCCAGACCCCAACCGCTTCTAGACATCTGGACAGGACATTGACTGCATCACTGGGGTCCCCATGGGCCGAGCTATATAACTGGGTATCATCAGCATACTGATGATACCTTACCCCATGGGAATGGATAACCTCGCCCAACGGCTTCATGTATATGCTAAATAGGAGAGGAGAGAGCACCGAGCCCTGAGGCACCCCATACTGTAGGGGCCTAGCGCTGGACCTCTCACTCTCCAACCACACCAACTGGGTACGACCCACCAGAAATTAGGAAAACCAGGACAACACAGAGCCCTGGATCCCCAAACCTTTGAGCCGTTCCAGAAGGATACCATGGTCAACAGTGTTGAAGGCCGCTGAGAGATCCAGAAGAGCCAGGATGGATGGATGACCCCCGTCCCGCTCCCGCAAGAGGTCATCAACCAGTGTGACCAATGCAGTCTCAGTACCATATCCAGATAATCCACTTCATCTAGGACCCTCTGCAACTGCCGCATCACCACCTTCTCCAGTACCTTCCCTAAGAAAGGGAGGTTGGAGACCGGCCTATAATTAGCTGGAACTGCTGGGTCGAGAGATTGTGTGTGATGCATCCCCTGTGGGGGTGGGAGCTGTGTTGTACTATGTACTAAATGACGGGAGGGAAGCCCCCATAGCATTCTATTCCCATTCACTCTCAAAGCCTGAGAAAAATTACACTCAGACAGACAGGGAGGCATTGGCAATCATGGCTGGCACTAAGAAATTCCACAATTACCTTTATGGAAGGCCTTTTACCATCATAACTGACCACAAACCCCTCCTTGGAATCTTTGTGAACGGGAAGCCCACGCCTCAAATTCTGTCCCCAAGGATGTTGTGTTGGGCAATTTTCCTAAATGCATACGATTTTGCTTTGGTGCACAGGCCCGATAAGAACATCAGCCATGCTGATGCCCTGTCACTTTCTCCACTGCCAGGGGTCAGGGAAGCCAATTGCAAGATCGAAAGCGACCACCAGGTCCTTATGATTGAGGCTTTCGACTCGCCCCCAGTCATCCCCTCAGATATAGCCAAGGCTACGGCCAAGGATGTAACATTGACTAAAGTAATGTCTTGGGTACAAAAAGGCTGGCCTGTCTTTCCTCTAGCCGAGGAATTCAGAACATTCCACCACAAACATTTGGAACTGTCAGTGGAATGAGGTTGCCTTCTATGGGGCCAGCGGGTGGTCATTCCTGTCACTCTCAGGAAAAAGGTTTTACATCTACTTCACACAAGTCACCTGGGAATTGTCCATTCCAAAGCTCTTGCCCATAGCTACTTTTGGTGGCTTCAACTGGTCCAAGACATAGAACAAATGGTCGGCACTTGTGCCAGTTGTCAACCTTCTTGCCCAGAGGAATCCCACCTTCCCTCTCGGGAATGGGATGCTGCTTGGGGCCCATGGTCCAGGTTGCACATAGATTTTGCAGGTTCATTTAGGGGTGCCCTATTTTTGTTGGTTGTGGATTCATTCTCTAAGTGGCTGGAAGTGATTAGGGTGCCTAATACCACTTGAGCCACCACGATAATGCACCTAAGAAGGCTGTTTGCAGCATTTGGACTTCCAGATGTGCTGGTGTCTGACAATGCGTCCACGTTCACATCTGCAGAATTCCAATCCTTCATGGAAAGGAATGCAATTAGGCACATCACTGCCGCCCCATTCCACCCAGCCACCAATGGCCAGGTAGAGTGGCAGGTGCGCACAACTAAAGACGCACTTCGACGTATGGGTGAATGGGATTTTGACCTCCAGTTATGCCAGTTTCTTTTCACATATAGGCTCACCCCCCTTGCGTCAGGGCTGTCCCCTGCTGAATTGCTCCAGTGAAGGATACTGTCATCCTTGCTGGACAGATTGGATCTTTCTAGGGTAGAGGACAAAGGCACAAATATGGCAATCCAACACCAGAAGGGTTTCTCGTCCGGAGACCCTGTACATTGCCGCAATTATGCAGCTGGTGGTCCTACGTGGGTGCTTGGGTTTGTGATCGATCAGACTGGTCCTGTTTCTTACAGAATCGAAACAGCCACTGGTCTGATCTGGAGGAGGCACGTGGATCAATTGAGACCCAGAGTACTGGACCCAAAAGACGAATACAGACACTCAATGCTAGGGTTGGCCCCCACCTATTTAAACCCAGGGGGCAGAGGTAATAGTCAGCAGCCAGCCAACATTGACTCAGAAGTGTCTTCTAGGAACTGATTTCAAGGGGAATTTGTGGAATGCTCCCCTATTCCGGCCATGTGTACCCCTACACTGTCCCAGCCTAGCACTCTGGATTCATTTATTGTTGATGACCAATTTTGTTCAGAGTTGCCCTCCATTCTTAGTACACACAGGAGAGACCCTGAGTTGTCTTATTCATCCACAGAATTAGATTTTGTTTTTGAGCGATCTCCTGCTCCTCCATCTGACAAACGGTGCTTTAATTCGGGTTTACAATCCTCCCCGTCTAGTCAATCCCTCACTCCAGTCAGGTTGCCCATCCTACAAGCCCTTGAGCCGGCTCAGCCAAGCATCCGACCCAGAAGGGAAACTAGAAGGCCATCCTGGTTAAAGGATTTTGTTTTTACCTAGGGGGGAAGAATGTTATGTATGTTAACTGTGTTTTCTGACAGGAGTGGAATGTATCTTTTCTCATGTATCTATTCTTATGCAAATAAGTGGATTGAAAATGTGCACATTCTGTTAGCCAATGGACTTGTATTATTGTTAGTGTTACTGTTTATAGTGTATATAAGTCCGAGTTTTGCCCCATCCAAACTGTGTTCAAACCCCACTATTAAAGTGCTGAATTTCACTACTTCACTCGTCTGCTTCTTCATTCCCTGAACACGAAAGGTACCCAGCATTATTCCCTGCAAACCAACCATAGAGAGCACTAAGTGCAATGGGGTGCTATATAAGTGTAATTGCTATTGCTATTGTGTATATAATATGCTTTAAAGGGCTATGAATGATGTGGATTTTTACAAAAATAGCATAGCCAGAACAATATCTGGACTCTAAAGATAGAAATGTAAGCTGTTTATCAACTTCCATTTGTTCTCTATTCAAAAAGAGTATGTGTATAAATTAGTTTTCTGATAGCGTATCACCATAGCTAGATGAAATAAAACATTAATATTGGGAAATGTCACACCATCTTTCATGTGTAGACACACTTTTTATGTCTAGTGGTGGTGTCCTTAGAGTGAAAGCTGCTGGAAGTTGCTCTTTCTTTAGGAAATAGGGAGACAGCTTTTATACTGGATCCCTTAATTTTCTTGTTTGGAAGATTCATGTCAAAGGAAAATTAATTCTTTGTAATGGAAGTCATGGTTTGTTTGGATTGTGAAACATGGCATCTGTCTAAATTAGTAACAAAGTGGCTGATTAAGATTTTTGAGGACTGCAGCACTGAACAAATTGCTGAATACATTTTGCAGAAATTATGCTTCCTTACAGCAAAACTAATAAAAAAATGGACCCCATTATTATCTTTTGGAACTTGCCTAGCAGATATATGACCGGAAAGTGATTCCTTCTAATTGCCCATGTGCAACTGAAATCAAGAGGAATAATTCAAATGACTGAATAGCTATCAGTCCCAAGGGAAACTGTTACCTAATTATGAGGGAAGATACCCATTTTGTATTACAGACTTCTTAAATCATGGAAATTGGTTTTCCACCAATCCATTCTAAGAGAGTTTTGAAAAAATTAGTAGAGGGCTCTTCTGCAACCTTTTCACTCTTTTTTTTTGAATAAGTCTTTTTTTCTTAAATTTCTTTATCATGTAATTGTTGTACAGTATAAGTCCGTTTTACAACTGCCCTGGATTATGTTTTCCACAGTTTACAATGGCAAATTCCTTTAAAATAATGTCCAGGTGTATGACAACTTTTTGCCTTACGATCGGAAATTTGACCACCGGTGCCATTTTAAACTCTAAAATGGCACCCGCCACCCACTGACAGATGTTGTGGTTCATCACTTACCGCTGCAGTGGGAGGGTGTTTGGAGCATTTCCGCTCCATTTATATATTTATTTATTTATGCTTTTTGGCTCTGGAAGAAGCTCTTCTCGCAACCAGGAAGTGCTAGAATTTCCGCTGGCCCCAGTCAGCTGTAGGTTGGAGATTTCTCCTGCAATTACCATGGCTGGCCAATAGATGGCACTGATGGAATGTGATGAATATGCCTTTAAAAAACCAGCTCCAAAGAGAGCCCAGGCCGTGGGCTCAGAGCCCAGGAAAGTGGTGCTGGTGGCGGATTTCTCAAGTGGTAGAAAAGGTAAGGAGCTTAGCTTCTTCTTCCATTCCATTTTACTGTGTTTTCTGCTTTTTCTGGAAATTTTTGATTATTTTTTCTATTTTTTGTATAATTTTTCAGAGGTTCAGGACCATTTTTAAATTTTCAATGCATTCCTATGGGAAAACGTACTTCGGTTTATGATTTTTTGGTTTATGACAAAGGCTGTCAGGATGGACCTAGGTCGTAAACCAAGGTTTTACTTGTATTCAATTAAGCACCATAACAATTCTGAAACTAATTTGCTAAGAGAGAAATAAAGCAAATAAAGGTAAAGGTAAAGGTTTCCCTTGCTCGAAAGCCAGTCGCATCCGTCTCTAGGGATCAGTGCTCATCTCTGTATCAAACCCAAAGAGCCAGTGCTGTCTGCTTCTGCAGACATTTCTGTAGTCATGTGGAAGGCATGACTAGACACCGGAGCACACGGAATGCTGTTTACACTGTCATCATTTTCTATATGCCTTTCCTTTACTGTATGCTCACTTGCACACAGTTTTCAAACTAAATAAAGCATACTGATGCATCTTTATCTTTTATACATAGTTCTACTCATTCACATGTTTTAATGCAGACATAATTCCACATGTATTTCATTCTTCTTAAACATACTGCAAAACTTACAAGTGTTTAAATTCCCAAAGAAATATATAAATTACTCTGTAATTACTCTGTATACATAGGCTGAAAGGACCTCAATGGATGGACGATGAAGTCCTTTTAGCCATGCTGCTCTGGGACACCAGGCTCAGGAAGAGCCTTGTTGTCTCAGAGGCAAGGAGGAGGAGTCCCAGAGCAGCATGGCCAAAAGGACGAGGCAGCTGCAGCGGCTGCTGGCAGGTCGGCTGGTCTTCTGACTCTGGGAGCTGCTTGCGGGTCAGGCTCTCACCATCCAGGTGAGGTGTGCGGGAAGCGCTGCGGGAGCTGCTGGCAGTTCAGCTGGTCTTCTGCAGCCCATGTGCTGCTGGAGGGTCAGCTCCTTACCGTCCGGGCATGCTTTCACCTTCACGCTTCCCGTGCACCTTTGCCCCAGGTGGGGCGCATGGGAACCATTGCTGGTGCTGCTGGGAGGTGGATGGGGCGGGCTGGTGGGCTGCCAGCCTGCCCCTCCTCCCACAATGACACCCCAGGGGGAGGGCATGGCACTTCGCCTGACATTGCTTCTCCTCCTCCCTGGTTCTGGTGGTGGCAGCTCTTCCTCCTCTTCCTCCTGGCTCCTCGTCGCACCAGTAGGGCATGGCATAGAGGTGGGCGTTGCATTCAGACTATAAGATGCACCTTCATTCTCCCCCCCCCCCTTTTGGGGGGAGTGCATCTTATGTTCCAAAAAATATGGTACTAGCACGTCAAAAACTGATGGATTTATTCAGACCATTTTATTTTAGATCTGCTTTTTATCTGTGGCCACGATCCTATTAATCACACATGCCAGTATCATAGAATTATAGAATCACTGAGTTGGAAGGGGCCTTTTAGGCCATCAACTCCAACTCCACTACATTTACCACCAAAGCAGTAAGTATTATTTATTTGCAATTCCATGCTTTCGAATTACTACATTGGCAGGAGCTGGGACAGACAACAGGAGCTTACTCTGTCACACCGCACTTGGGTCTCAAACTGGTGACCTGCTGACCTTCCAGTCGTCAATCTCAACTTCTTAACAACTAAGCCCCCCACAGGCTTCTACAGGAAAGGAAATTCCAATTTAACATTGGGAAGAACCCCCTAACAGTTAGAGCTGTTTAGCACTGGAGTGGACTGCCTTGTAGGATGGTGGAATCTCTAGCCATAGTGGTGTGTGAACATAGATTGGATGATCACCTCTTAGGGATGTTTTAAGTGGGGATGTCCCATCTTGCCAGGGGGCTTGACTTGATGACCACTGGTGTCTCTGTTGAGTCTAATTGTCAGTTATTCATTAATAGACCATAGTTTAAGATGATAAACCGAATTCTTAGATCATTTATATATATAAATCTCACAATAACTTTCAAATACCAAACTCTGCAGGGATACTGCAGTGGCTCAAGTAGCTAAGACGCTGACTGGGAAGCAAAAGGTCAGCAGTTCGATTCCCGAGTATTGTAGGATGGAATGAGCTCTCGTCTTTATCCCAGCTCCTGCCAACCTAGCAGTTCGAAAGCAAGAAATTGCAAGTAGATCAATAGGGACCATTTTGGTGGGAAGGTATCAGCATTCCGTGCGCTCCGGTGTCTAGTCATGCCTGCCACATGACCACGGAAACGTCTGCAGAAGCAGACAGCGCTGGCTCTTCGGCTTGGAAACAGAGATGAGCACTGCACTCTAGAGTCGGATACGACTGGCTTTCGAGCAAGGGGAACCTTTACCTTTACCTTACCAAACTCTCTAATAAAATATGTAGTCCTTTTACAGTAAGAAAGAACAGTGTACTACAATATCTAGGGCCCATTTTCACCTTACCAAATAGTATGCATCTTGTTGTACACTGTATATGTTCTCTTTGGTCTTTTGTGCCATCCAAAATGCATGGACACTTTAAAAATAATGTGTACTTTTAATACAGTAATGGTCTTTTAAGAAGGGTGGAAATCAGCTATTTCAGCTATGAAGGAATAGAAGGTTATAGTATTTACAGAGATAGGGAGAATTCATTTTGTGTGTAATAAATGACAAAAACAACTGTAGCAAGAAAGGCCGATTCAGGTTTTTCGTTAAAAGATGTCAAAACTGTCTGACCAAAAAAGTCTTTTTTAAGGTCAGCATGTCAGTGATGCGATTTATTTAAACTATACATCAAACAAACATGAAGAACAAAGTGTGCTATTTTGACTGTTAGAAAGGATGTCTTTATATTGTTTGATGGTTATAGTGTCCTTTTTTTAACATCTTAGAAAATGTTGACACAAAGTAAGTATTTTTAAACAATCCCCATGACCTGCATGCCTGTCAAAATTAGGATATACTGTTAGCAGAAGTATGAGAAGGAGAAGATGAATTTACTTTAGGACTAATACCACAAACAGCTGCACTCCATTCTGCCTTGTTATACAAACACGTGTTCTGTGGCAGAGAATGACAAATTGGGTGGCTGCTAATAGTTATCTGTCCTGTTTTATGAAGAGAGGCCTCTGTTCAAAGATGTTATCTCTTTGGAGAGGCATGTCTGCTCAAGACCAATTTAAGGAGAGGCCTGTGAAGGTGTCCAACTAGCTAGTAGTAGATTGAGGAGTAGACTGATCAGAGTATTCCTGCTGTGAGGAGATGAATTATATTTCTATTTCAATTATTTCCAAATTGACATTTATACATATAGGTTACTATAGATTACACACATCTGAGTCATTCCTTGTTTTGGGCTGTGTGTGATTTCCTCCTGTTCGGTAGTACATAAAAGACGGCATTAGAGGACATGAAAGCTAAGCTATGGTGTGTGAGAAAGAAATAGAAACCAGATAAGTTCCTCCACTAACTGACAGCAAAACCACAGCATGGTATTTAAGAACCTTAGAGGGGTCTTCAGAGCTCTGGTGGTGCAGTTGTTAACCTGCTCTCCTGCAACCAAAAGGTTGTGAGTTTGATCCTGACCAGGGCTCAAGGTTGACTCAGCCTTCCATCCTTCTGCAGTTGGTAAAATGAGTACTCAGCATGTTGGAGGCAGAATGCTAATTAACTTGTGAATAGCCCAGAGAGTGCACTAAGTGCTACGGAGTGGTATATAAGTCTGAATGCTATGCTTTGCTAGCCATAGCTTGGAAAAGTAACTCTTGGGACCCTTTTGACTAAAGGCATACTAAGTGTATTTGTTTTTACCACAACTCATGGCCATCAGCCATGCTGGCTAGGGGAGTCTATAACTCTAACTTTTCTTTTTTAAAAAATAAAAGTAACTGCTTTGGGCTTTTTCTTTATGGTCCATAGTCCCAAGCACAAAGATAAAAAGGAATTTCATTGATTCTAAAGAAGTTCACACACTAGTACAAGGAAGATGATACGTCTCCAGCTGTCTCGGCGTATGCTGAGTGGGCGGCATACAAATCAAATAAATCAAATCAAATCAATCAAATCATTGCTATTTGGGACAGGATTGGGCTGTGAGAATGTATAAACAAGGAGTTCTCTATCTTTTAAAGCCGGGGAAGTGCACATGGGCCGGATGTGGAATTCGACACCATTTCATGTGGCTCACCACCACCTCAACCACACCAGGAAGTGCCATGTGGTGGAGGAAGGGCAAAATGTACGACCAGCCCCCAAAGTTGTCTGAAGGAGCATGACCCTTCCTTTACCACATGGCACTTCCTGGTGTGGTTGAGGTGGTGGTGAGCCACATGAAATAGTGTCGAGTTCCACATCCGGCCCACGCGCCGCAGGTTAAGAATCCCTGGTATAAACAAAGATAATAATAGCAACAACTTGTGATTTACACAAGAAATAAAAATGATTTTATTGCAAACCTATGTACTTCTCACATTTGCAATGGAGAAAACAACACAATAGTATATAAATATGGTATCTTTTACCTATTCTGCACCTGTACAATTGTATTCCCATATGGTTTGCAGATATTAATAATCCTGTTGCAGCTTCCTTAAAACATTCTAAGGACATTACTTTACAGGAAAAAATATTAGAATGCAAGAAAATCACATTGAGGTCTCTAAATCTTGGGAGTTTTGTCATTGCTGTTTTGTATTCTACTGAATATTCAGAAGATTCTATTTATATGTTAATATATACCATAAACCATCCTGATACTGCAATGTAAGACAGAATAATATATAATTCACTTTTCAAACATAAAGTATTTTTGAATTATGAGTAACAAATTTAATCCTACCTGGGGCCCATATATATTTCTGTACTCGAGTCTGGATGGATGGGAGGAGAGTGTAGAGTGATCAGGTGAAAATCTGCTGCTCTGAGATTTTTCACAGGGCCGTAGCCAGGATTCTAGATGTGGGTGGGCATATATATATTTTCAGGGTGGGCAACAATGTCACATATATATCATGTATGTATATGTATATATGGGAGTTTGAGGGTGGGCAAACTGCTGACTCATAGTTGTCAGGTTAGTTAACAGCCGCCTGACACTTGGCATTGAGTCGCTTGGCAGTATGGTCTACTCTATTGCCATAGCAGGATAACCTGGCCAGACACTCGAAAGTAGTGCATATATAAAATAATAGCAATAGCAATTAAACTTATATAACATCCCATAGTGCCTAGAACACTCTTTGGGTAATTAGCACAAGGAAATTCGCATTTTGCTTCCAACAAGCTGGGTATTCATTTTACTGACTCAACCTTGAGCTCATTGTGTAGAGTTTTGGCTGTTTAACCACCATTCCACATGAGTTCCTAAAATAATCAGGTTTATGTATATCTCTCTACCTCATCTATCCATACAGATATTGTCAGACTCTTTAATATAACCTGTACACTTTCCTCAGTGGATATAGTCAGTCTTTTTAAAATAAATGCCAGTGTCATATTGGCCCTGTTGTCTGAACTTGGAACAGCAGTCTTTAGTGTGCGCGCCAAGATCTGACTATTTAAGGAAACATCAGTCCTGACACTTGCTCAGTGCAATAGCTTTGCTGGTTGGAACCCATATAAATGTTATCAGAATTATCATGAATTCTAAACTTGAAAAGGAGTTCAAGCCAATTTTAGATCATTTGTTCAGGTTCCTACAATCCCCTGTGAGGATCCAAGATCAGAAATCACTGGGGTGGGGGGCACAAGTGACTTCTGTTTTGCCTAGCAGAAGACAGTTGGACTTGTAAGTACAATAGTATATGCTATCACATTGCCCTACCCCACACTATTATTATTTCTTTTTCAGGCTGCACATGTACTTGGATATTCCTGTAGAACTCAATAAGGCTCATTTCTGGACTAGACATGTGTAGGACTAGGGGTAGATAAATCTTTCCATTTGAATTTCTCCAACATTTGATTTTTTAAAAAAACCAAGGTTTTTCCCCAAATGTGAAGAAATGTGTGCATTTTGGCAAAATATTCAAAACTGAAATGAAACAAAATATTTACCCATCTATAATACTTACATTCAATAGATGCAGCTATTTCCACCATGAGATAAATATGTTGTATCGGTTTGTAAGATAGGTTTTAGAGATGAGGAGCCTCTCAGGGGAAAAACTCTACTCCCCCACTAACATGGTTGAATACACAGGGGTTCAAATCCAGATGTTTAGGAGCTAAGCACTCAAAGAACTGGAACAAGATGGGAAAGTCTGTCAATTTTGATTTATTCCACATTCCATTTTTTTTAAAAGAACATCTCAATTTATTCTCGTCATGATGCAAGGACTTTCAGGAAAATAGAACATGAATGTTTCACTGATTATTTCTATAAGGTAATGGTAAAGGTAGCCCTTGCTCGAAAGCCAGTCGTATCTGACTCTAGGGTTCAGTGCTCATCTCTATTTATACCCAAAGAGCTAGTACTGTCTGTGGATATTTCTGTAAATATGTGGCAGGCATGACTAGACACCCGAGTGCACGGAACATTGTTTACCTCCTGCTGAAGTGCTACCTATTTATCTGCTTGCAATTTCTTGATTTTAAACTATACCTGTCAAGTTTTGGTTGTGGAAATAAGGGAAATTTTCTGGGTGCAGGTGTTTGCACATGTGCACTGCTGCCTTTGACAGGTGCACATGCGCAGTACCCCTTTTCTGGGCATTTGTGCATGCACACCACTGCCTCTGGTGGGCGTGCATGTGCAGTAACCCCTTTTCTGGGCATTTGCACATGCACACCACTGCCTCTGACAGGCACACATGTGCAGTACCCCCTTTTCTGGGCATTCACGCATGCACACCACTGCCTCTAGTGGGTGCGCATGCACAGTAACCCCTTCTTCTGGCTGTTCTAATATGGGAAGATGGCGGAAAAGAGTGGGAAAGAGTGGTGAATTATGGTATTTCCCGGCCAGAACAGGATATTTGACAGCTATGTTTCAAACTTCCAGGTTGGCAAGAACTGGGACAGAGATGGAAGCTCACTCCATCATGCAGTACTCAGGTCTTGACCTGCTGACCTTCCAGTCATCAAGTTCAGTGTCTTAACTACTAAGCCACCACAGTCCCTTGATTCTTTCTATAGAATTACACTTAAAATATAAAAATAAAGTTGTGATTAGCATGGCAAGGGCTAGAAACCATCCTTTGGCTCCTGATTTTCACATTTCACAAGTATGGTTGCATGTAGGCAGATCTTAAAACCAAAGCAGGAAGAAGAGGTTCGAAGCTTTTTAGGGTTAGTGGCATGTGCCCTGAATGGGCAATCTTGTCTGATAAACATTTTATCAGGTATGACAATAAGGCCAGCAAGCTTTTTTATGGAGAAAATGATGTGTATGGCAGAGTAATAAGTCAAGTCTTTGGCAGGCAGAAAATACCTCAGGATATCAATAAAATCATCATTTGAGTGAAACTGTTGAGTAGTCTCTGGAGGTTTGGAATAAATTAAGAGCTGGTGGGTCTTTCACAGTTATTGATCTTACAAACCTGGACTTCTTAATGATATACGGCATGGAGTGTAATTTGTTTTCTTTTAATTTAAGACATTAGATGGAAATGATATCCTAAATGAATCCCAAGGGATAGAGAAGAAGGTTAAAAGTAATCTATGTCGTAGAACAAGCTTTGAGTAAGCATAAAACAATATTAAATAAGGGGGCTGTGTGTTATGAATAAATGAAACCAGGTATTTCCAAACAACAGCTCAGTGACTGATAGACTGGCTGCAAATGCAATATTTAGCTCACTGACATGTAATGGTACTCCAGCATACCTGTCAAGTTTCGGGAAATTTCTGTCAAATAAGGGAAATTTCCTGGCCAAAACAGGAAACTGGACAGCTATGCTTATCCTGTGCTAGCCTCCAGTCTAACTCCAGTCTAATTGCAGTCTAACTAATCTGGGATAACGGCGGGAAAGAGTGTAAAATACGAGAGTTTGACAGAAATTTCCCGAAACTTGACAGGTATGTACCCCAGCGCCTTTTCTTAAAATGTAAAGCCATTTCAAAAGAGCAATTTATATTGCTGTCCTATGCATGTGTACTCAAAAGTAAGCTCCACTGAGTGCAACTCCTAGATGACTGCAGTGTTAAAGAGGGGTGGTAGTGGTCCACTACTGTAGTTTCATTCCTGAGTGAGCCTAAAATTTGGAACTTCTTCCCTCATCTTTGCCATCCTTCCAAAAGCAGACTTTCCCTTACTGGCTGTCTAATGGATTTTAAAGAATTGGATGGTTTGCATTTTTGTAGATTTGTATTTTTGTGGCTTTTAAATCTGTTTTATTAATGCTTTTATCTAATATATTCAATGTAATGCTTAATTTTTATTTTTTGAATAAATTATTGTTTTTATCTTTTAATATTGCCTTTTTGTATTATTTAAGTCACCTGGGAGGAATTTGGTGGCTTAGTGGTTGACACTATACTTGACAACTGGAAGGTTGGCAGTTTGAGACCTGAGTGCTACACGATGGAGTGAGCTCTTTGCCCATGTTGAGTTCTATGCATAAATGTATCTCTATTTAATTATGTAAGATTGATATATGGGAATAGTGTTGTAAGCCTGTATAGTGGATATGTATGAGTGTGATTGGCAGCCGAAGGACTGAATGGTCAATATGATGGGAATGTTGTGGGACCTGGGTATATGCCTGAGTTAAGAGGTGGCAGTTTCATTTGAATTAAAAGGAGAGCCTTTAGTGTTCAAAACATTAGAGTGGTTAGTTAGATCTGAGGGCCTGAAAAGAAGGAAGTCTGTTTTAGAGTTAACTAGCATATTTTGCCCGGCGGTGCAGGGCTTTTTTTTATTATAATTTTTTAATTGTACAACTAAACAGACATACAGAAAAGAAAAACAATAACAATACAATACAAAATTACATCAAATTCATAAAAGATAGCACATGATAATAATTGAACTAATTATTTGCAATATAACCCACAATATTGAATACCCACATTATGAGTTATTACTATAACCATAACAATCATAAAAACTTACAGTGCTACAACTGTTTTCTTCTTCTTTACTAATTACACATCACCCTGTGAATATTTACAATGCCCGGAGAGTTTAGTATCTATATCATCTCCAAAAACCACTTTGAGATGGTACAGGTCCAAAACTGTCCCTTGCCATAAGAGAGTGATCCACAAACGGCTTCCAAATACTCCAAAACCTATTTTCTTTTAATTTATTCCTTTTTACTTTAATCTCCCATGTCAGTTTGTCGTTCAATGCTAAGGTCCACATTTCCTTATACCACTCTCCGATCTGTATGACAACATCGTTTTTCCAATTTCTGGCTATGCATTGTCTACCTGTAGTTAACATAATTTCCAATAATTCTTTTTCCTCCTTATTCAAACCCATGCCTTCCACATTTGTTAATAGGATGGTACCTGACACCAGCTTAATTCTTTTACCCATTATTTCCCCAATCTCTCCTTCTATTCTTCTCCAAAATTCATTTATTTTTTTACAGCTCCACCACATATGTTCATATGTTCCAACTGTTTCTTTACATCTCCAGCATAAATTATCCCTTTTATTGTCCATCTGATGAAGCCTCAGTGGTGTCAAGTACCATTGCCACAACATTTTAAAGTTATGTTCCTTAATTCTTACTGACATTGTTCTCATTATCCTCTTTTTCCATTTGTTTCTCCATTCAACCTCTCCTATTTTTATATTCAAATTTTGTTTCCACTTCCGTTTCAAATCATCATGTGGATCTATACCTTTATTCAATATGATATAAAGTTTGCTTACTAGACCCTTAATATTCTTTTCCCCTTTTCTAATCTTTAATACCAATTCTTCAAATTCGGTCTTTGCTCTATCTATCCCTACTTCCCTTCTATATTTTTTATTCCAGTTATCAACCTTCAATTTCTGAAACCAGTCCAATTTTAACTTTTCAATTTTTTTCCTCTTGTTTTCATCATCACAAACTTCTAACCAGTCCTTCAATAAAGACAATTCATTTTTATCCAGTATTTCCTTTTTTTCCTTATCTATTTTTATCGGAAAACACACCATATCAGTCAATTCCAAGATTGGAGAGAGATTTGGAACCATATCTTTCTTTTCTCTTTTCCACACCTCCATGAGACCTTTCATCATATTATTGCTTGTCTTTATCGGTTTATCCTTCATTCCCAAAAAGATCATTTTACCAATATTCCTATATTCTTTCATCTCCAGTTCCTCCCAAATTACCTTTTCTCTTGCCAAGATCTTCACAACATTCTTAATTTGGAATTCTTCGTTAGTATGCTAACAAATTCGGCATACCCAAACCCCCTTCTTTCTGAGATAAGTACCAAAACTTCTTTGGAAGTCTAGATTTTTTACCTCCATTACAAAAATTTTTAAACATCTTTTGAAATTCATTAATTTCCTTCTCCTTCAAGTGGATCGCAAATGCATCTTAGAAAATTAATCTTTGGCAGCAATATCATTTTGCAAATTGCAATCCTCCCGAACCATGACAAATTCAGCTTTTGAAACTCTTGTAGTTTGCTCTTAAATTCTACTTTCAAACTATCATAATTCAATCGTTTAAGTTCTTCCAATTTGTTTGAAATAATTATCCCCAGATATTTCAACTTTTCTTTAATTTGTATATTAAGTGTCCCCACTATCTTTCCCATCTCGTCTACCCCCATATTGCACAGCATCAATTCTGACTTATCCCAGTTTATCATCAATCCGGTTATAGCTTCAAATACCTGTAGTTGCTCTTTAATCCTATCCATTACCATCTCTGGATGTTTCACCATTAACAACGTATTATCTGCATACATGCTCACTTTATTACCCATTATCCCTTCTATATTTGAATCATCCCTTATATTTTTAGCTAATATTTCCATTGCCATGATAAACAAGATAGGAGATAGTGGACATCCCTGCCTAGTACCTGCCTCAAGCCTTACCACATCTGTAACCTCTTCATTTACTCTAATCCTAGCATTCCCTTTTTGATATAATAGATCAATTACCCTTCTAAATCTATCCCCAAATCCATAATTTCTAACTATTTCCTTAATTGAAGACCATTGCAATGAATCAAATGCTTTAAAATGTCTAGTGATAATAAACCCACCTTTTCCTTCGTTTGGTTAACATTGTCAATTAAGTCTAATACCCTTCTAGTCAAGTCAGCCATGTGCCTACCTTTTAAAAAACCAACTTGGTCAACATTTATATATTCCCCCATAAAACTATTTAAACGATTAGCCAATATTGTTGTGAAGATTTTGGCATCCTGGTTTATAAGGGAAATTGGTCTGTACGATTCCACCTTTTCCAGATTCTTTCCCGGTTTTGGCAGCAGAACGATTATGGTATTATACCATGAGGTCGGGATTTGTCCTCCATCTAAAATATAATTGTATAACTTCACTAACTTTGGAACCACAACATCTTTGAATTCTTTATAAAATTCCGTCGATAGTCCATCATCTCCCGGGGCTTTCCCCATCTTCAATCCACTAATTACCTCCTTTACCTCTTTATCGGTGACCCTTTCCTCCATTTTTTCTCGATGTTCTTGTTTTATTCCATTCCCTAACTGTCTTTCCAAAATCATTTTGAGCCTCTCCAAATCTACCTCCTTTTTTGCATATAATGCTTGATAAAATTCCTTCACAATTTTACATTTATCCCTATTCTTGTTACACCTTAAGCCTTGTTTATTAACCAACACCCCAATTTCTCTTTTTTCCCTTTTAGCCTTAGCTGCTCTTGCTAATAATTTTGAACTTCTATTACTAAATTCAAAATACTCTCTATTTAAATAAATCAAATCTCTTTTAACTTTATCAATATCCTTGCCCATTAACTCAGCCTTAAGTCTTTGCAATTTAGTGAAAGTTTTTTTATCTTTACTTTTTGAATGGTCCTCCTGTAACTGCTTTATTTCTTTTTCTTTTTCTAACTGTTCTACCATATGTCTTTTATATTTAATACTCGCCAACTTTATACTTTCCCCTCTAAAAACCGACTTCATGGTATCCCAAACAACGTTAAAATTAACTTCATTATTATCGTTCCACTGCCAACTTTCTTTCCACCTTTCCATCATTTGCTCTTTACATTTTTGGTCTTTAAATAAATTAGGATCGTACCTCCAACTTCTTCCTCTTCGAATATCTTTTTGTAATTTCAATTCCAAAAGTACTTTGGCATGATCTGATTCCTTGATGATCCCAATTTCCATTCCCTTGATGTCTTTAATCAGGTTTTCCGTAAGAAAGACGTAATCTATTCTCGAGTAGGTCCCATGGACGTGTGAGAAAAAAGAATATGCCCTTTCAGAGCCCTTAATCTCTCTAAGAGTCCTTCAAACCCATTGCAGCCATCCATTTGTCTAAAACGTTCCCTTTCAAACCTATTCCACATCTTGTTATGTTCTTGCAGTCTAAGCCCGAACTTATCAAATTAAAATCTCCAGCCACAATAGCTTTTGCAACATTTTCTGGCTCGACTACTTTCCGAACTTTTTATAAAAAATCCGCTTGATGGTCATTTGGAGCATATATATTTACCAGCATGATTTCCTCATCTTCTATTTTTCCCTTTACAATCAAATATCTACCCTCTTGATCAGCAACACTTTTTGTAATCTCAAATCCTAATTTTTTAGAAATCATAATTGCCACACCTCTCGCTTTTGAAGTTCCAAACGCCATCTCATAATGTTGAATCCATCCCAAAAAAAGTTTGTTCATGTCTTTTGACTTCTGGTGCGTTTCCTGTAAGAACACTATATCGGGTCTATTTTTCTTCAATGCCAATTGCAGCCTCCGCCTCTTAAGAACAGAACCTGTACCCTTCACATTCCATGTTAATATTTTAATATTAATATTTTAATATTTCCCATAATCTATTTCCTTTCTAACTTCTAAACTCTCCATTGGGCATGCCATCACCAACCCCTTCCCCCCAAAACACACAATTCTACATTTAACACACACTATCTCTCTCCCCACTTTCTTCAAAAAAAAAGACGCCTTTGACAACCAAAGAGGGGAGAGGGGGGACATGCAAGATGTGCCTGCCTACCTACCAGAACTACGCGCTACTCACCCTTCTATAACATTTAAATGTTTTAATTTTTAATAATCTATTTCTTATTGCTCCTTACGTGTCTCCTCCTCCACCATGATCAATGACAGCTCCTCCTCCTCATCTTTTCCCTGCGGTATTCCACCTGTGGCACCACCAGCCTCTGCCCTCTCATGCTCCCTCCCCAAAGCACCCGATTCCAGCAATTCTTTCTTAAAATTTATCCACTCTTCTGAATCTGTTTTTACCAACTCCAACAAACTCAGATACTCCAATGGATTGGTCCGTTCATCAATTACTTGCATTCTTTTCTCATAGAAAAAGCGCAGTTGCTGTGGAAATCTCCAATTGTACCTTATGCTTTTGCTCATCAACAATTTAGTTAAAGGTCTCATCTTATACCTCCACATTCTTTCTTTCATTGAAATATCATTGTATACTTCTACATCAGAACCATCAAATTTCAGGGCGCCAGAACCAGCTTTTTTCAAAAAGGCCATTACCCTAAGCTTATCTCCCCAGTTTGCAAATTTTACCAAAACATTTCTTTGAACCACCTTCCCTCTTCTTGGACCCACCCTGAATGCACTTACAATATCTTCCTGTACAAATTCCTTTCCCATATTCAAACCATTTAACCACTGAACCACTCTTTCTCTTAGTTGGTCCAGGGTCCGTTCAACCACCTGACGGATCACAATGTTCTGCTTTCTCATCATATCTTCCACAGCGTCAATCCTTTTCTCATGTTCTTCCAATTTCAGCTTATTATGCCGCACCGCCTCCTGAGTCCCTTTTATTTCCTTTTTTATAACATTTACCTCATTTTGGACCAATTTCACATTCCCCTCTATTTTTTGCAAACTAAAATCCACTTTTTTTTTGAGAAATCCATAACAGATGATACCACCTTATCTTGTTTTTTCATCATTTCATTTCTATATTTCACCCTTGATTCCTCATTTTTCTCCAATTTCTGGAACAATTTACCAATTTCCACCATAATTTGAGTATGATCATAAGGCTCAGGTGGCGGTGATGAAGACTGAGGGGCTTCTTCCATTGGTGCTTTTTCTTTCCTCTTAGACTTCACTGCTGGCTCTTCCTCTTTTGCTTTCCCTCTTGTGCCTTTATCCATAATAACACACAATAAGAGAGTCCAGTGTTGCAGAACGTTGCAAAGTCTTAGTTAGTCCAGACAGGCCTGTGCCACTGCAACCGCTGGTACCACGTATCCAAACAGAGCAAACAAAGCTTATAAAGAGGAAGATATCCAGCAAAGAGTTAGTTGCTATAATCCACAGAAAGAAAACAGGAACCGGAATATACTCCAAAAAAAAAAGAGGGGGGAATGATCCACGTCCGACCCGTTTCCCCAAAGCAAGTAGTCCAACTATTCGCCTTCCAAACCACAAAAGTAGAGGCTCCAAGGAAACGGTCACCCAGGTTTTTTTTTTCGTTTGAGTCAAAGCCACCAGGAGGGTGGGTGGGAGAAAAAAAAGCCCAAAATCCCAGCAAGGAGGAAAGAAAAACAGGAGGAGCAATATGTACAAAAAAAAAGATGTTATTTGTAATCCACACGGTGAAGGAATAAAACAACAAATTAATCCTTCTCTTGAAGCGAACAAATCAAAGCGCCCTTTTCCAGCGGGTACTTTAACTTCAGGGGGAAACCCCCCTTCTTCCTCTGTGAATCGGCAGACTTTCCCCACACACTTTAGACTCGAAACACACTGCAGCCTTCAAAAGCTGGAGCCCAGACGAGAACTTCTTAAACCACTTTACTATCGCCAAAACACGCCGCGGTTCTCCTGGGGCGCAGGGAAGCCATAGACCAAAGCACAATCACTTTCATTTTCCAGGACCGCCGCCATTAATGGGACAACCGCCCGATTTCATCCACTTCCACCCGCTTCCAAATCCAGGCTCTTTTAAGCAAGTTCCCCAGTTAAC
This sequence comes from Bradypodion pumilum, assembly GCA_035047305.1. Lineage (NCBI taxonomy): Eukaryota > Metazoa > Chordata > Lepidosauria > Squamata > Chamaeleonidae > Bradypodion > Bradypodion pumilum. The sequence goes on from JAWDJD010000001.1 coordinate 101,702,878, forward strand.
TTTAACTTTTCCATATAGACTTACATGCACTTACATAGAATTGTTTTCTTGCCGATTCTACTGCCGCCTGAGATCTCCGCCGTCTCACTGGTCCCATTCTCGGCTCCTCGGCAGGGAAAGCCGCGGCTTCCGTCGCGAGCCTCGCCTGCCCCGGAAACCTCCCAAACTTCGACCGCCCGACTTCAAAACTTTCCAGAAAGGCAAGCAGGCGTCTTATCGACAAAAAATACCACTTTAAAATTTCCCCATTTTGATCATTCACATTGATTACCGCTTTGATAAGCGCGAGCGTCCGGATCAAGATGTTACTCGTCGGCCATCTTAGCCACGCCCTGGTGCCGGGCTTTTTAAAATTGTGTTGGATAGTAAAGGTTTTCTTTTTTTTCTTGAACCAATGGTGATGGGCTGTTTTAAATGGTGTTGTAAGGTTTTTTGATTTTGTGGCTTCGAGGAGCTGCGTCCGCCTGCGGCAGACTTGCGCTCCCATTGGGGGTTTTTTTGGTTCTTTTTTGGTTTTTTTTTTCATGCTGGCTTCCTCAGTGCTGGGCTCTTTAAATTGATTTTTGAATGTTTTTGTTTTATATTTATGCAAATTTTATTTTAATTTAATTAATTTAATTTGATTTAATATCATTTAGTTTAAAATTTAATTTTGGTTTTTAAAATGTTTATTTTTATGCATTTTTATTTTTTGTTTTGATTTTTTGGAGTGAAAAGTGATTTCTGGGTTTTTTGGTAATTTTTGAGATTAGTGTGTTTATTTTTGAATGTTTTTATAACTTATTTGATTAATTTTGGAATTAATCTTATTAGTTTTAATATTCTTGAATGTTTTTTCTCTTTTGGCCTCTGGGTGGGGGTGCTGAGCTTTTCTGCCTCTCTACAATTGTTCTCTTCTGTCCTCTGGGTGTCGCTTCCGGTAAGTTTTCTCTTTCTTTTCTCATTTGAGTTCCGGTCCTCATAGATGGAAGACGTCTTTTGGTAAGTTCTCGGGGGGGGGGGTTGGGGGGTGGATTTTGGGGGGGGGGTCTGTGTGTTTTTTCTTGTTTCTTTTTGGCTGTTTTTGTGTTTCATTTTTGGATTTTTGTGTGTTTTTGAATGTTTTTGGTTTGTGTTTTTGTGTTTATTTTTTCAGGGGGGGGTGGCTTTCTTTCCTGCGGACCATGCTGGCTGCCCATGGGAAGGAAGGGCAATGGCGGGGAGGCTTTCTTTCCCACGGGCCATGCTGGCTGGCCCGTGGGAAGGAAGGGCAATGGCGGGGAGGCTTTCTTTCCCAAGGGCCATGCTGGCTGGCCCGTGGGAACGAAGGGCAATGGCGGGGGGTGCTTTCTTTTCCACGGGCCATGCTGGCTGGCCCATGGGAAGGAAGGGCAGCAGCGGTGGGGGGTTTCCTTTTTTTCCCCACGGGCCATACTGGCTGGCCCGTGAGGAAGAAGGGCAGTTGCGGGGGGGGGGGGTTGCTTGTATTTTTTGCATGCCTGCTGGCCCTTCGAACGGAAGGGCAGTGGCGGTGGGGGTTTTTCTTTTTTCCACACGGGCCATGCTGGCTGGCCCGTGGGGAAGAAGGGCAGTTGCGGTGGGCATTTTTAAAAACTTTTATTTTTCGTGCGCCGGCTGCCTCAGCGTTCTGTGCGCTAATGGCGCACAGGACGCTGGGGCTTGTAGTTTTAGCTGCGCGTATTTGCTTACTGCAGTGGTTTTTCCCTTGCGGCTTTTTTTGATTGGCCGCGGCGCGTTTCCAAACGTTCCTTTTGCCGCGCCGCTCAGCCTGATTGGCTCTGGCGTGGCACCAGGAATGTTGGGAATTGAAGTTCCCTTTTTTTATTTGCGACTGGGGGGCTCCTGCCTCCGGGTCGATAATTTCAACCCGACAGTTACCTGCGAACCGGGTTCGGGCGAGTGAACGGAGGCCCATTACGGGCTAATGGGGCCTGGTGCAACATCCTTTGTCACATTCCAACGGTTAACGCACCATTTTATAGGTATAGATCAGGAAAAGCAGCATGTGCTGAAGTTTATAAGAAGACATTTTTCTGGAGAACATACAGTGTTTCAGAAAGACTGAGAAGCTGGCCTTTGAGATAATAGCCATCTTGCATGCAGCAAGACTGGTAATCAATGGAACTGAGCTTTTAATATGATTGTCCTTTGCCACTAACTTGATTGGTAAAGTTCTTTTCCATCTCTGGCATTTGAAGCCAACCCTCTACTCCCTTGTACTGATTTCCCCCCCCCCCCTGTTTTCATCATTTTGTTGATAGCCCTCTCTTCCCTTTCTCTAAGTAACATACATGGAGGATCTTCCACATCCTGGAGACTCCATTTTATAAAAAAAAATCTCTTCTGACAGTAACCATACATGTTAACTGTAAGTATACATGTTAACTGTAAGTAAATGTAAAATTACTCTAGGAGCATTGAAAGTAGAAACAAGTATTTTTTCTTACTTTATATGCTTCTAGAGTGATTTTATAACACAAAGTACTAGTTTGTGTGCAAAAAACCTGGAGAGGGGACTGATGACATTGAGCTGATCTTTCCAGGTTTTCTCTATGTTATTTTATTTTTACGTCATGCCCTGCTAACTAGAGGGAATAATTATAAAAAACAATTTTCCTCCATTATTGGCTGTTTCCTCCATTACACACCAGCCCAACCCTACAAATGGAAGGCTAAACCGCCAGTAATGGAGGGAAATTGTTAAGCCTTCCATTTGGAGTGCTGCAGGGTTGGGCTGATGCGTTTTTAAAGATAGACATCAGACAACATCTTTGCTAGAATGTGCTAGTCTACCTCTAGAACATTCCTATCTAGCCACTTCCAGTGGGCTTCTCCTATTCTGGAGTGGACTACTGATCCAAAACAAGTCCAATTTGAATTTGCTAATATCATATAATAACTTAATAAGTGAGCCGCCGCTTCAGAATATCGACAAATTAATTGCAGCAAATTAATGCTGAACAGGAAAATGATTAATTTGTCAATATCTTGAAGTGGCTCACTTAATTGTCTGAAGCCATTTCCGTGTGAAGCTTCCTCCCTGCTTACTCTGAGAGTCTGGAAAAACCTTGTTCTGATCTTTAAATATTGAAGAAATTAAGCTGTCTTTTCCTTTATTCCTATTACCTGTGATTCTTCAGTTTAAAAAGCCTGTTTGTTTCTTTACTTTAAAAGAATATCTCATCATTATTTATTTTATGTGTAATTATGAATAAGTAGCCCAAATGACTACCAGATAAAAATGCACCCTATGTCACACAAAAGCTACACTTTATCAGTAAGAACACAGAGTTTACTAAGGTGTACTATGAAACAACCTCACTAAATGAGTAAAGTAAGATACCAGCTTGGGGCAACTACAACTCTGGCTGGGACAGTATAAAAGAAACAACAACAACAAAATACTGGCTGGGGGTTTACTTTCAGGTTAAAAAGTTCCTGTGACTACCTGAGGAATGTGTGACCAAGTTAGTGTGAAAATGAGAGGAAATTTAACTTTATGAAAATTTGTAGAGAACTTAGGAAGAGCTCAATCTTCATAACTTTTTAATGAGCTAATAAAGATATTGCCCAACTTAGAGTTGGAACACATACACGTTCATTTGGGGATGAATAATTGAACAATTTGCAATTGAAATACATCTTCCCACTCTTCGTAATTGAAAAGAGGGGAAAGTTTACAACTAATCTGAATAAGAACCAGAGATCATCTGCCATTACCAATTGTATAAAGCCATATTGATTTGTATAATTAACTGTTATACTAACCAATTACTCTGTACCTCTGCACCTGATGTGTATAAATTGATGCTATGAAGCCTCACTACCATGTCTGACGAAGTGGACTTGATCCATGAAAGCTAACATTAAAATGTAACAGTTAGTCTTCAAAATGCTACAGTATTTTTGTTTTGTTCAATCTCTGATTTGCTTGAAACACAGACTAATACAGCTACTATTCCAAAAAAAAAATGTTGATTTGGAAAGCCAATCATCACCTTGATCTCTGATACTTCTTTGCACTTGGGGGTGTTTTTAGTTACTTCATAGTCCACCTTTTCAAATCTCCACCTTCTTCTGATTTGTTGATTGCAGATGTGATGCCCATTGTTTTTGAGCTCTGATTGCAAACAAAGCATGTTGGTATTTGCAGACAATAGTCTGGCTTGGCCCTCTAGAATTCTTTTCCATTTAATGAACAAAACTTGTTAAGTAATACAGGTCCTATTGCCTCTATTTAGACCAATAATTGGATTCAGCTACCAGTGTTTGGAAAGGCAAAGTTTCCAACTAGTTTCTTGTGATGCTTCTTTTTCATGTAGGTACACAACAGCTATATAATAGACTAGCATAGTTTGCCTGGCACTGCTGGGCTGTATTAAATTGTGTTGAAAGGTTTTTCTTTTGTTAATGTTTATACAAATGAGGTTAGTCTGTAATTGTGATTTTTAAAATGTTTATTTATGCACACGGGCTGTTATAAACTGTGATCAGATTTTTTGGGTTTGTTTTTGTGGATAAAAAAAGAGGAAATTTTTTACAATTATTTTATTTAACCAAATAATGTTTTAGTATGTGAATGTTTAAAAAATAGTTGTATCTTGGATAATAATTTTAAAAATGTGAAAGTACTTTTTTTACATTCAATGTTTTTAAACTGTGTTTAGATGTTTTGGTTTTTTTTTTAGTGAAAACTCTACACAGTATTTTAGAAATGTTTTTATTTTATTATTGTGTGATTTGTTTGTGATTTGTGTGAATGTGTGATGCAATGTTATGTTTTTGACTGTTTTTTCTCTCGTGGCCTCTGGGTGGGGCTATTGAGTATTTCTTTTACTTTGACTGTTTTTTCTCTACTGGCCTCTGGGTGGTGCTTCTTCCGGTAAGTAGTCTCTTTCTTTCCTCATTTCAGTTCTGGCCGTCATGGAGGAAGGATGTCTGCTGGTAAGTTGGCTGGTTTAAATTCTTTTGGGGGTTTTGTTTGTTTTTGTTTGTTTTTTGTGTGATTTTTTAAAATTAATGGTTTATTTATTTTAATTATTTTGGTGTTTGTTTTTAGGTTTTTTCTTTCAAGGGGGGCCAAGGCATCAGTGCCTTGGCCCCCGCTTGAAAGCGAAACACTTTCCTTTCCATGGCCTGGGCTTGCTGGCCGGGCTGCGGGGACCTGACCGCCGGGGGTTTTTCCTTCCCCTGGCCTGGGCTTGCTGGCTGGGCCGGGGCAAGTCCAGCACCGGGGGGCATTGTGTGTGGGGTGTTCCTTCCCATGGCCTTGCCTTGCTTGCTGGGCCGCGGGAAGGCCTGCGGCGTGTCTGTGAGGTGCTGCATCCACCTGCAGCAGACTTGCCCTCACGTTGGGTTTTTGATTTTTATTTTTTGCGTGCCGGCTTCCTCAGCATTCTACAAGCTCATGGCGCACAGGACGCTGGGACTTGTAGTTTGGCGTTTTCGGTTTCTGCAGCAGTTTTTTTCTGCGGCTTCATTTAGATTGGCTACGGTGCATTTCTGAACGTTCCTTTTGCTCGCGCCTCTCAGCCTGATTGGCTGTGGTGCAGTGCGGCCCAAGGAACATTGCAAAATGGAGTCCTTTCTTTTTGTTTGCAATCTGGGGGCTCCTGCCCCACTGGCGCACAATTAAACTTGACAGTTACCTGTGAACCCCGGCCGGGCGAGTGCACGGAGGCTCGGATGGAGCTAGTGGGGCCTAGCTAAACATTCTTTGTCACATTCCAACAGTTAACGCACAGATTTATAGGTATAAATACTTTTATTATTATTATAAAAATGATTTTTTTAAAAAAGTTCAGTTTAAACGCAATGATCTTCTCTGTTTTAAAACCCTTGTCTTTCTTATCTAAATGAGTGACAAAAACTAGCTGACATCCTTATTAGTACCATCAACGTGTCAGAGGTGGAACAGCTGAGCAACCTAGGAACAATCTATTTCAGCTGTATAGTTTTCTTCCTATTTTAAACACACACCTAAAGCAATGGAGGAAGTCAGTGCCAGAGTCACATAATTAATCCTTGACACTTTATACATTTTGAAACTTTTTTCATGGCCCATTTAACTCAGAAATAAGATTGAGTGGTAGAAAGTGATGGTGGGTGAACTGCAGACATTCATAGCTAATAGTTTATGGTATGGAAAAAATCATAGGTGGCAAAATTGAAGGAGCTAGATGTGTTCAGGTTGTAGGACTGAAAGAGATCGTGATAATATATGTTTCAAATGCTCATAGAATTGTGACAAGAAGGAGAACAGAGAAGGCAGAGTGAAATCTAACAGTTTATAGTGCAGGAGAGATTTAACTGAATTGCTGGAGAAACTTCTTGATGTTAAGCAAGTCTGGCAAATAAAACCATTCACTTAAGGCAGTGGTGTGCTGGCCCACAGGGATACAGGGACTCATCCTGGTGCGCCCCAGTGACTGGTCCCCCCTCCCCCCAGGCAGGCAGAGGTAATGGGAATGTATGAGATTTCTCCCCCAACCCCCTGAATAGGCGCCCCCATCACTTCCTGTCCATCACCCTTCCAAGTTGACCAGCACACCCCTGAGGACTTTTTCTTGCTGGAGATTGTCAAACAATATCTTAGTTAAATTCTTGTTGTGTTTGATAACCTATGGGCTTCCCATAGTTTTTTTTATTCCAAGTAGTAAATGAGTTAGTCAGTGAGCACGTCCAGGCTTCCACCAACAACAAAAAATGCTAATATTACACATTTGCTATTTGAATGTTTGAAACAAACTCATTATGCCATTCAAAGGTATAGATTTCATTCCACTTCAGCAGATTTTTTTCCCCTATGGATTGCCTGAATGGAAATTACTGGAGGAAAGTGAGACCAACAAATAAGCAAGGAAGCAAGCAAGCAAGCAAGAGAGAACGAGAGAGATCATACTTTGAATATTTGCAGGTAGAAGTCTCCAGCTAAATATAAGCTACTTTTGACGAAACTATGCTCTCTACACTGCATGTCAAGACACTGTAGAAATTGTAGGTTTCTTCGTAAATAGTGAATGAAGTTGCCATTATTTAACCTAACTCATGCCATAGTTCCCATGGAAATGATATATATATATATCAATATAGATATAGATATGAGACATAATGGGCTAGAAAATACAATATGCTATCAATCGTTATCAGCTTCCTATACCAAAACACATTTTGTAGGCAGAAAGTCTGAAAAAATACAACCCACTTCCCCCACTTGAAAATGAAAACTTAACCAAATGTTTCTCAATTCATAAACATACCATACTGACACTGTATGATAGTTAGTGTTTCTATCATTGTTTTCAATATAATGCACCATCTTTTCTCTAGTAAAGGTAAAGGTAAAGGTTTCCCTTGTTCGAAAGCCAGTTATATCCGACTCTAGGGTGCAGTGCTCATCTCTGTTTCTAAGCCGAAGAGCCAGGGCTGTCTGCTTCTGCAGACGTTTCCGTGGTCATGTGGCAGGCATGACTAGACACCAGAGCACACGAAATGCTGTTACCTTCCCACCGAAGTGGTCCCTATTTATCTACTTGCAATTTCTTGCTTTCGAACTGCTAGGTTGGCAGGAGCTGGGATGAAGACGAGAGCTCATTTCTATCCTGTAGTACTCGGGAATCGAACTGCTGACCTTCCGCTTCCCAGTCAGCATCTTAGCCACTTGAGCCACTGCAGTCCCTCTAATAATAATAATACATTTCTCTAAAGTAATAATACTTTTCTCTAATCTATACCTATAAAATGGTGTGTTAATCATTGGAATGTGACAAAGGATGGTGCACCAGGCCCCACTAGCCCGTAATGGGCCTCTGTTCACTCGCCCGAACCCGGTTCGCAGGTAACTGCCGGGTTGAAAATTTTGGCCGGGGGGCAGGAGCCCCCCAGATGCAAACAGAAAAAGGGAACTTCAAATCCCAACGTTCCGGGTGCCGCGCCGCACCAGAGCCAATTAGGCAGAGCGGCGCGGGCAAAAGGAACATTCGCAAACGCGGCGCTACCAATCAAAAAGGAGCCACATAAAAATACTCACTGTGGGTCGGCAAAAAGCAGATGTAGAACTTCATGTTCCAGTGTTCTTTTCGCCTGAACAAGGACAACTAAGAGAGTGGGACAACATGACCAACGAGAATGAGGAAACGACCGTATTTTAAAAAAACCTGTCTGCGCCGCACCAAACAAAACCGTAAACTCAATGAAGGCGTGAGACAGAAAAAAGGCGAGGGCGCACAGCAACTGACGAGATACATGAACTCCAAACACGAAACACCATTGAATTAAACAAAATAAACAAATCACCACATAAATAAAAAATACGACAAAAAAAAATACAAATCCCAGCATCCAAAGCGAAAACACAACAACAGCCAATCACGGCGCCCGGGGGGGGAAGCGACACACGCGTCACACATTGGCCGAGCCGCGAAAAACAAAACCCCATAAAAGGAGCGACAACAGAAACCCCTGACAGTTGGGTATAGAGAAATACGCAACGCTTACGGAGCACAGTCTATGTTCTATTGTAGAAAATAAACTAGAACCAATAAAAAACTTTGAAAGGGAAACAAATTAGAAGTAATACACAGAAAACCAAATTAGATCTCACCGTAATTAACAAACAAAATAAATATACAACCAAAATAGCCAAAAGAGTGCATGAGGGAAAAACGCGACACGCCAAGTAAACTACTGAACAACAGATGAGAGGAGATGAAGAGTGTCTCTGAACTCTGCATTTCTAGGATTCAAAGAGAGACCAGGAAAGCTGTTTCAAAAGTACATAAATACACATAACATTTTAAAATCACCACAGAGCTCACTTTTACAACAACAGAAACCAAATACTTTGAGCTACAGGACCAAAAATTCTAGACACAGAACAATTATAAATCACCACAAAGCTCACTATTACAGCAACAGAAACCAAATACTTTGAGCTACAAGACCAAAAACTCGAGACACAGAACAATTATAAATCACCACAGAGCTCACTTTTACAGCAACAGAAACCAAATACTTTGAGCTACAGGACCAAAAATTCTAGACACAGAACAATTATAAATCACCACAAAGCTCACTATTACAGCAACAGAAACCAAATACTTTGAACTACAGGACCAAAAATTCTAGACACATAACAATTATAAATCACCAAAGAGCTCACTATTACAGCAACAGAAACCAAATACTTTGAGCTACAGGACCAAAAATTCTAGACACATAACAATTATAAATCACCACATAGCTCACTATTACAGCAACAGATCCTTTACTCCCCATCCAAAGACCTGAGCCTGGAGAGGAAGAAAAGGCTTCAGGAAGGCCCAGCTCTACTGCCCATTTGCCATCCAGAGAGGCCCAAGGGGGAGGTGAGTAAAGGATCTTGCCCCTCCCTCCCCATCCAAAGACCTGGGGCCAGAGAGAAGGACACTTCCGGAGACCCCCGACCACCCCCAGGAGATACCATCCACAACCACCATCACAGCGAGGCCTGAGCCGGCGCCTTTGACCGACTCCATGCGGCCGAAGAGAGGCAAGAGCTGCTGTGTGCATGCAAAGGATAAGTAATCGAACTGAAATAATATAGTTGACTAAACATAGATGGCTTATGGCAACTGACATAGTGACTGTACAAGAAACTGACTTACATAGAGACTTGATATAGTGGACTTTTTCTTTCTTTCTTTCTTTCCCTTTCATTAATTAGTTCAACTTTTACTTTGATACTATGTGATAAACTGTGATATTGTGCATGATAATACTTTGTTTTAAAACTGTTTAAACTGTGATAACATGTGTGATGGGAAAAGACTGGCGTAGAGACCGGCAAGGCACGCCACAAAGTTTGCCAAGAGAACCCTATGGACCAAAACAAAAGGCAAAACAAGGGGATGCTCAGCACAGCAGATCTGAAAAGGGGGAGGGATACGAAAGGGGGAGGAGAAATACAGTGTTGCAGGGAACAATACTGCATAGGGACATGGAATGTGAGGTCTATGAATCAAGGAAAACTGGAAGTGGTAAAAAATGAGATGGAAAGAATAAGCATTGACATCTTGGGCATCAGTGAGCTCAAATGGACAGGGATGGGTGAATTCAGCTCTGGAAACCATCATATCTACTACTACGGGCAAGAAAACCTTAGAAGAAATGGAGTAGCCATAATTGTCAATAAAAGAGTGAGAAAAGCAGTAATGGGATACAATCTTAAAAATGACAGAATGATGTCAGTCAGATTTCAAGGCAAACCTTTCAATGTCACTGTGATCCAAATATACGCACCAACCACTGGTGCAGATGAAGCCACAATGGACCAGTTCTATGAGGACTTACAACACCTCATAGAACAGACACCAAGAAATGATGTCCAAATTATATTAGGAGACTGGAATGCCAAAGTAGGAAATCAAAAAGTGGAGGGAATAACAGGCAAATTTGGTCTTGGAACACAAAATGAAGCAGGGCAAAGATTGATAGAGTTCTGCCAAGAGAACGCACTGGTCATAGCAAACACTCTCTTCCAGCAACACAAGAGGCGACTTTACACATGGACATCACCAGATGGCCAACACCGAAACCAGATTGACTACATACTCTGCAGCCAAAGATGGAGAACCTCCATACAGTCAGCAAAAACAAGACCTGGAGCAGACTGTGGCTCAGATCACAACCTACTGATCACAAAATTCAGGCTTAGACTAAAGAAAATAGGGAAAACACGGAGACCAGAAAGATATCACCTAGACAGCATCCCTAAAGAATACACGGTGGAGGTGATGAACAGATTTAATGATTAGACTCGGTAGACAGAGTACCGGAAGAATTATGGACGGAGATGAGGGACATCATGCAGGAAGCAGCAAAGAAAACCATACCAAAAGAAAACAAGAGTAAAAAAGCAAAGTGGTTGTCTGATGAGGCTCTTAAAATAGCAGAGGAAAGAAGGAATGCAAAAGTCAAAGGAGAAAGGAAAAACTACAACCATTTGAACACAGAATTTCAAAGAAAAGCAAGGAGAGATAAGGAAAACTACCTAAAAGAACAGTGCAGAGAAATGGAGGAAAACAACAAAAGAGGCAGAACCAGAGATCTTTTCAAAAAAATTGGGGAAATCAAGGGAACATTTAAAGCAAAAATGAACATGAGAAGGGACAAAGACGGAAAGGAGCTAGCTGATGCAGAAGAAATTAAGAAAAGATGGAAAGAGTACACAGAGGAACTTTACAAAAAGGACCTGATAATCATAATGATGAAGAAATTGAACTTGAGCCAGACATCCTGGAGAGTGAAGTCATAAAGGCCCTAAAGAGCACTGCAAACAACAAAGCTAGTGGAGATGATGGTATCCCAGTTGAATTTTTCAAAGCTCTAAAAGATGATGGCGTCAAATTACTGCATTCAATATGCCAGCAGATTTGGAAAACAAAACAGTGGCCACAGGATTGGAAAAGATCAGTATACGTCCCAATCCCAAAAAAGGGCAATGCCAAAGAATGTTCAAATTATCGAACAATCGCGCTCATCCCACATGCCAGCAAGATGATGCTCAAGATAATACAGGACAGACTTCAGCAGCATGTGGAGAGAGAATTACCAGAAGTGCAGGCTGGTTTCAGAAGAGGCAGGGGGACTAGAGACCACATTGCCAACATACGCTGGATCATGGAGAAAACAAAGGAATACCAGAAACAAGTTTACTTTTGTTTTATTGACTACACTAAGGCATTTGACTGTGTGGACCACAACAAGATGTGGCAAGTAATTAAAGAGATGGGAATACCAGAGCACCTCATATGCCTCCTGAGAAATCTGTACATGAACCAAGAAGCAACAGTTAGGACAGAACATGGAATAACAGAGTGGTTTGGAATAGGAAAAGGAGTAAGACAAGGTTCATTTTGTCACCATGCTTATTCAACCTATACACAGAGCACATAATGCGCAGTGCAGTGATGGAGGAATCACAATATGGGATTAAAATCGCTGGGAGAAACATCAATAATCTGAGATATGCAGACGATACCACCCTAATGGCAGAAAGTGAGGAAGACCTAAAGAATCTCTTGATTGGGCTGAAGGAGGAGAGTGCAAAAGCTGGCTTGAGACTCAATATCAAGAAAACCAAGATAATGGCAACAGGCCCCATCAGTTCCTGGAAAATAGACGGGGAAGAAGTAGAAGCAGTGACAGATTTTACTTTCTTAGGATCAAAGATCACTGCAGATGGGGATTGCAGCCATGAAATAAAAAGGCGACTGATTCTTGGGAGACAAGAGATGAGAAACCTGGGGAACATAGTGAAAAGCAGAGACATTACATTGCAAACAAAAATTAGAATAGTCAAAGCAATGGTTTTCCCAGTAGTAATGTATGGATGTGAGAGCTGGACAATTAGGAAGGTTGAACGCAGAAGAATAGATGCCTTTGAAATGTGGTGTTGGAGGAGGGTTTTGAGAGTCCCCTGGACAGCGAGGAGAACAAATAGGTCAATCTTAGAAGAAATTAACCCTGACTGCTCATTGGAAGGTCAAATAGTAAAGATGAAGCTAAAATACTTTGGACATCAAATTAGAAGGGAGGATTCACTTGAGAAGGCATTGATGTTGGGAAAGGTGGAGGGCAAAAGAAGAAGGGGGAGGCCAAGGATGAGATGGCTAGATGGTATTATAGACACAATGGGCACAGAGCTGGGAGGGCTGAGGGGGATGGTAGAGGACAGAGGCGCCTGGAGGAAAATGGTCCATGGGGTCGCAAAGGGTCGGAGTCGACTGTGCGACTGAACAACAACAAACAGCAACAGAAACCAAATACTGAGGAATAAGGCATTAAAAATCAGAACTCAAAAATAAATTGCCTAAGAAAATATTACAAATACATTGTAAGTCAGGATGCCTAAAAAAAAAGAGGAAATATAGGTCAAAGAACACACCAAAAAAGAAACGTAAACTAGACAAAGCACAACAAACAACAGAAGAAAGGGTAGAAGAACTTCATAACCGGAAAAAAAGAAATATGCTGGGGGAAAAGAACACACATCTTCGCAGGCACATGAGGCTATGTTAAGAGAATGTAGAGAAATTGACAGTACATCTAGGGCAATTGAAACCCAAAAAAGACATGACAGGAGATTACAACAGAATAAAAAGACAAGAGACAAGAGAAAAGTGAAGCTCAGAAATTGACATTACAAATGGCTGCCTTCAACTATGATCCAGAAATAAATTATTCAGAACATGCCAAAGTACAGATTGGAAATCTAGACATGATTTGCCAAATCTGCCAAGCCCGAAAATTCAAAACCGAAACAAAAACATTATGTTGTAAAGGTGGAAAGATTAGAATTCAGCAGCAAATGCCACCACAAGAACTAATTGAGTATACCAGAGGAGAAACCCCAGATTCAAAACATTTCTTAAAAAATATCCAAAAGTACAACTCCTGCTTTCAAATGACATCATTTGGTGCCACAGCCATTATACAACACAAAGGATTCAATCCAACATTCACCATTCAAGGACAGATTTACCACAACATTGGTTCACTACTACCACTACCAGAAGAAGAACCAAAGTTCTTACAAATTTATATCATGGGGGGATGAGGAAAAAGAAACAACACAGCGATGTACATACATTGAAGGGACAAAGCAACATATTGTTTTAAAAATACAAAGAATGTTACATGAACATAATAATTTAATCCTCACTTTCAAAAATGCAATGCAAAACATGCCAGCCAATGAATACCAAATTGTAATAGCTGCAGACAAAACTCCAACAGGAGAGCATATACAATATAATGCTCCAGAAACAAATGAAGTGGCAGCACTTATTTCAGGGGACACTTTCCACCCAAGAGATATTGTACTTAAAAGACATGACAAAAAACTACAACGCATCTCTGAAACACATCGCTCCTATGATGCTCTTCAGTATCCCATTCTTTTCCCATATGGTGAAGATGGTTATCATTTTAATTTGAGACACATTGATCCAAAAACAGGCAAAGAAACTGAGAAAAAAATAACAGCTATGGACTACTACTCCTACATTTTGATGATTAGAAATGAGGAACAAAACCACATACTACTTTGCAGAAAACTTTTAAATCAATTTGTGGTAGATATGTATGCTAAAATAGAGAGTGAAAGACTACTTTACATTAGAAATAATCAAAAAACACTCAGAGCAGAACAATATATACATTTAAAAGATGCAGTCCAACAAGATGGAAATCTGGCAAATGTGGGAAAACTACTCATCCTACCAGCAACATATACAGGAAGCCCAAGGCATATGCATGAGTATACTCAGGACGCTATGACCTATGTTAGGAAACATGGGAGACCAGATTTGTTCATAACCTTCACATGTAACCCGACATGGCCTGACATAAAAAATCACCTCAGAAACGACGAAACATCTAATGACCGGCATGACATAATTGCCAGAGTATTTAGACTAAAGCAAACTCAATTAATTAATCTGATCACAAAAAACCAGATATTTGGAGAATGTAATTGTTTTATGTTCACGATAGAATGGCAAAAACATGGGTTGCCACATGCTCACAACTTAATCTGTCTGAAAAACAAAATACATCCAATTGAAATAGACAAAATAATCTCTGCTGAACTACCTAATGAAAATGAAGACACAGAACTACATGCCATTGTGAAGAAAAACATGATTCATGGCCCATGTGGCCTTCTGAACCCACAAGCACCATGCATGAAAGATAAAAGCTGCACCAAACGATACCCGAAAGCACTGTTAAAAGAAACACAAACTGCAGAAGATGGATACCCACAATACAGAAGACGTGCTGTGGAGGATGGAGGACAAACCACAAATTAAAAATGAAGACACAAGGAGACGTAGTAATTGACAACACCTGGATAGTCCCATACTGTCCACTACTTTCAAAAATATTCAACACACACATAAATGTAGAATATTGCAACAGTGTTAAATCAATAAAATATGTGTGCAAGTATATCAACAAAGGCAGCGACATGGCCATTTATGATGTTAGAAACATGAACAAGAATGATGAGATCTTACAGTACCAATGTGGCAGATACATAAGTACAAATGAGGGTTTCTGGCAGATTCTAGGTTTCAATATACATGATAGACATCCTGCAGTCCTTCATCTAAGTGTACACCTAGAAAATGGCCAAAGAGTATATTTCACTCCTGAATCAGCCACAAATGTCGCTGAAAATCCTCAGGAAACAACTTTAACTGCCTTTTTCAAATTGTGCCAGAAAGATCCATTCGCAAAAACTATCCTATACCGTGATGTGGCAACATATTACACGTGGAATAAAAGTAGTAAACAATTCTGCAGAAGAAAAACTGGCAAATATCTACCAGAACATGACATTTACGAAAGTGATGCCATAGGAAGACTGTATACTGTGCATCCAAATAATAGTGAATGCTTCTATCTAAGAATGCTGCTCCATACAATACCTGGATCAACATCTTTTCAAGAACTAAAAACTGTGGATGGAAAAGTCATGGAAACATGCAGAGAAGTT
The DNA here is from genome assembly GCA_035047305.1 of Bradypodion pumilum. Classification (NCBI taxonomy): domain Eukaryota; kingdom Metazoa; phylum Chordata; class Lepidosauria; order Squamata; family Chamaeleonidae; genus Bradypodion; species Bradypodion pumilum. Next base: position 101,718,419 of record JAWDJD010000001.1, read on the forward strand.
TGTCAACACATGGGATTATTGGAAGCAGATCAACATTGGGAAACAACTTTAGAAGAAGCATCACTATTTTCAATGCCACACCAAATGAGAACCTTAATAGCTATAATTCTCACTTCATGTAATCCATCAAACCCAAAACATTTGTGGGAAAAATTTAAAAACCCACTGAGTGAAGATAAGCTAAACAAAGCCAGAAAGGAAAATCCAAACTTAAACATAGACTATGGACCACACATATACAACATGGCATTAATAAAAATTGAAGACCAATGCATACGCATGGCAAATAAAACACTAGAAGCAGGCTTACCCAAACCAAATCGCACAGAAGGAGATGCATTAAATGCAGATTATATAAGGGAGACAAACTATGACATAGAAAGATTACAGGAATACATAAATTTAAACAAACCAATGCTGAATGAACAACAGAAATCTGCCTATCAGAACATAATGACAAAACTAGAAACAGAAGAGGGAGGAATAATTTTCCTACAAGCATCTGGAGGAACTGGAAAACATTCCTGACAAACCTAATACTCGCAGAAATACGCATACAAGGAAATGTGGCATTAGCTGTAGCATCTTCTGGTATTGCAGCCACATTAATGGAAGGCGGGAGAACTGCCCATTCTGCACTACAAATACCAATTAACATAGCAACACAGGAAAATCCAACATGTAATATAACAAAAGGTAGTGCCCGTGCAAAAGTACTGAAGGAAGCAAAAATTATTGTATGGGATGAATGTACAATGGCACATAAAAAGGCAATAGAGGCATTGCACTTGACTTTAACAGATATTCGAGAAAATAAAAAAATAATGGAGGATCTTCTCTTCCTACTATGTGATGATTTTAGACAGACCCTACCAGTCATTGCAAAATCCACTCCAGCTGACCAAATCAGCGCATGCATAAATCAATCCTATCTATGGAAAAATGTGAAAAAAATAAGATTAATAGAAAACATGAGAGTACACCAAAATGAAAATACAGAAAGGTTTATTAAGTTCCTCCTTAAGATAGGAGATGGTAAAGTGACAAAAAATGAGGAAAACAACATAGAATTTCCTGACTATTTTTGTACCACATTAACCACTACATCAGAACTTATAGATGCCATATATACAAACATAAATGAAAATTATCAGCATCACGAATGGCTCACACAAAGAGCAATATTGGCAGCACGGAATGATGATGTCAACTTAATAAACCAAGAAATTCTAGACATCTTACCAGGGGAACCTACAGTATACAAATCAGTAGATACTGTAGTGGATAAAGATGATGCAGTAAACTTCCCCACAGAATTCTTAAATTCACTAGAAATGCCAGGAATGCCATCACATCATCTGTTACTAAAAGAAGGTGCACCAATAATTCTACTTAGAAATTTAAACCCACCAAACCTGCAATGGGACCCGCCTCTGTGTAAAAAACTTAATGCCCAATGTAATAGAAGCCATCATTATTACAGGAAAAGGATCAGGAGAATCAGTATGCATTCCACGCATTCCATTGATTCCAAGTGATCAAACAATACCATTCAGAAGACTACAATTCCCAGTGCGACTTGCATTCGCAATTACCATAAATAAATCTCAAGGACAGACACTGCAACATTGTGGTGTTCATCTGACAAAACCATGTTTCTCGCATGGACAGTTATATGTTGCCTGCTCAAGAGTGGTTTTGGCAGAGAATTTATTCATACTAGCACCAAACAGCCAAACCAAAAACATTGTATACCAACAAGTGCTTCAAAAATGACAGAACAATCCATTGACGCTAATTACTATAAATACAAAAACGAACCTGGAATGAGAGAAACAAGCGGCCCGAACTACGAACAGAGTCAGAGCCCAAATTCTTCCCCCCTTTCCCAAAAAGCCAAAGCCACAAGAAAGGAGAAATCAAGCTAAAGCCACACCGACGAAAATTAATACAAGCGACCCCCAAAAAAAGACAAAAATGCAACGCACAAAGACATAAACCCAATGCTGAAAAAAACGCGCAAGCACAAAACTTTAACATACATAATTATCCATACAAGCACAGAATGATTGCACAAAAAAAGAAAGAATTGCTTAAGAACATTCATGCTTACCGAAAGACGAACACAGAAACTATCAGGACCCTTCTCTGAAAGCCACAAAGAGTGAAAAAAAGGGAGGAATCCCGGAGCTGCAGAAAGAGCCGAAAGCAAAAGACAGGCTTCGAAACCAGACTACTCCGCAAAAAAGCGGACACTAACGAAAAAGCTGAAACTTCACAAATCGCGCGAGAATGAGAGGAAGAAAAGCAGACCAAATAAGGAAAGAGAAAGAGCCAGAAGCACTGAGGAGAGCGTGGCAAAGAAACGGAGGGAACGAAGCGCAAAATTAGGGAGCCCAATGAATCCCAAAAACCAGAAAGAAGAGAAAAATAAAATTAGAAAATGGAAAAAATAAACAGAACACCAACCGGAAGAGGAAAGAAACTAAGCGAACAGACATAAGACAGACAGCACCCCCAAATGATTCAAAGATATATAATGGAGCACACAGAGCAAGGTACCAAATTAGAGGAGAAACAGATACTAGCCAACTATGGGTTGTTTCCCCAGAAACCAAAACAATACAAAAAAGAAATAGTGCCCTGGAAAATAAGCACAAATGAGACAAATACCATAATTGAGGCACCCCCCCAAAATTAATAACAATGAGAAAACAGAAGATCAGAAACATAACAAGGAAAAGCAGGAAATAAATGACAAATTTAATAAAAAAACTAATGCCCCAATGGACCACAGTTACACAAGAATAAAAATCAGTGACCAGGACAACAAAATTACAAAGGATAAAATGAAAGATGACAAACAAAGACCCTACATAAACAGAGAAAATGAACCTGTGGTAAGAAGAAAAATGACACAAACCCAACCCATAGGTGACAAACAGAAATCCATAGATGACAAGCAGAAAAATACAAATACCCAAAATGAACACTTACAACAAATAATAGAAAAAATCAACAACAAACAAATCCCAAACAAGGGGAAATGACAAACCAAAAACAAATATATCAGGAAAAAGAAGAAAACAAACACAAACAAACAGAAGACGACATACCAACAAAAGAAATCACAAACATGAACTTGGAAGAGAATCCTGTGGTAAGAAGAAAGGTAACACAAACAAAAACAAGAGCTGACAAACAGACAAATACAAACAACTCAAATGAACAATTAGAACAAATAATTGCTACAATAAACAACAAACAAATCCAAGAAGGAGAAATACATTACAGGACACCCACAAAACAAGAAGAAGAATACAAGACAACGAAAGGTGCAGAAGACAAAATACCAAACAGGCCACATTCAATAATTCCAATGCAATTCATCATCCAAAGTCATATACTTATGATGCTAAACCCATCAATGCAACTCTACCTGCCATTGACTCTCCTCATGTTAAATCATCTAATCATACAACACAACAACGAAACTCTTCCAAAAACAGGTAAAGAAAACAAACAAAAGAAAACACTTATCAAATAAGGTAACACAATAATTCAAAATATTATTTCTATTTTCCAGATTCCACAAATTCAACAATGGGCAAAGAAACAAACAACAAACCAGACCAAGACAACAAAAAACAATATTAAAGGTAAGAAACAATTATCTATTAACACACATCATAATCAAACTTAAATAAAAACACCAAACATTCATTATAAACAAATACCTAAAATACATTTCTATTTTTCCCCCACAGAAAAAAACCAATATATAGCGCTATATTTCTTTTTTTGCAGATCCAACAACAACAGACAACAAAAGAAACAACATCAACAACTTGAGTAAAAAATGTATATAGTTTAACTTTCAAAAAAAGTTAAAAATTTTTGGCATAGTTACAAAAATAGTTGCAAGATAAGAACGTTTTTTCCTAAATTTTAAAAATTATAATACAAGAAAAAGATTCAAAATGTTACTTAGCAAAAAAGTAAAAAAAAGATTATTTTGTGAACAAACAAAAAAAACATACCTGTAACACAAATGTAAAAAATTAACCAAAAGTTAAACAAGAAATGTTTTAAAAATATATAATTTTTAAAGGAAACATGTTTATAACAGTTACTTTCTGGGGGGAAAGGGAAAACTGTATATTTGTCTACAAAAAAAAACATATCTGTAACACAAATGTGAAACATCAACAAACAGTTGACAAACATTTGCCTTTTTCAAAAAAAATTATTCAAATACAATGAAAAAAGTTTGGCCAAATAAACTGTTCACAAAGAAAATCATATTGTCAGCTTTTCATTAACCCCCCCCCCAACCCAAAAAACCAACACAAATTAAAAGAGACCGGCACCGCCGGGCAAAATCTGCTAGTAATACATAAATTGCATCAGGTGTTATCAGGCTGAGTAATATAAATTTACACTGCATTAGAAGTGCTGAAGCAGTGACAGACATTACATTCTTAGGATCCAAGATCACTGCAGATGGGGATTGCAGCCATGAAGTAAAAAGGTGACTGATTCTTGGGAGATAAGCTATGAGAAACCTGGGGAACATAGTTAAAAATAGAGACATCACCTTCAAACAAAAGTCCGCATAGTCAAAACAATGGTATTTCCAGTAGTAATGTATGGTTGTGAGAGCTGGACCATAAGGAAGGCTGAGCGCAGAAGAATGGACACATTTGAAATGTGGTGTTGGAGGAGAATTTTGAGAGTCAGGTCCGTAGCCAGGGGGGCAGGGGGGCAAAAACCTTCCTGAGCTAACAGGGCCCCCACCCCATGGTGCCAATTGGACATTAAATGAGAAGAGAGGATTCGCTTGAGTAAGCCTTGATGCGGGGAAAGGTTGAGGGCAAAAGAAGAAGGGGGCAGCAGAAAATGAGATGGCTAGATGGTATTGTTGACGCAATGGGCACAGAGCTGGCCGGGTTGAGGAGGATAGTGGAGGATAGGGGTGCCTGGCAGGCAATGGTCCATGGGGTTGCAAAGGGTCACAATCGACTGTGCGACTGAACAACAACAAAAAAACCATTATTCGTTTTAGTTCAGCTAGTACTAAGTATTGCATCCATGAAACCCTAATAAAAACAGCTCCTTATTCATCAGTTTTGTTTTTAGTGCAAAGCGAAATACAATTCCTGATAGGAATACCTCACGGGGAGAAAAATTCTCTATGTAGAGGAAACTGCCCCCAAATGCCTATACTCATTGCAGAAAGTCTGTTAGTTAAAGCAAGCTACAAAAAAAAAAAAAGACTTTGGGCATATCAAAAGGAGTAGCTTCCTTCTCCTGCACATTCAAAAATTTGAGGACAGTTTATAATCTTTCATTAATTAGTGATAAACTGAATGATAATAATAGCTTTCTAAGCTTTCCATAATAAAGATTAGAAAACCACAAATGAGAACACTCTGAGAAATATTCATAATTATAGCATTCTGCCTTTGAAGGCCTCCTTTGATAAGAAGCTATTATTATCACTCTTTTTTAAAATCCTCTTTTGTTTTCATCTCACTTTTTCTTTATTTCCACAACTCTGTGTCACCCTTCTTTTTTGCAAATGGATGCCAACATGCCAAAATCAAGCTGAGGAGAGTGCAAAAATTAGGTAATTTTGCAATGTGCTGTTCATAGCTTTAATTAATACACTCTTCTCTGTGGTTTATGAACAATTAGCCACAAGTTCCAAAGGTTAAAGGGATTTTAACTCCACCAATTAGGCTCGCTATATGGTTCCTGCTGAATTGGAAACAGTACAAAATTATCCAGTAAAGAATTCAAACTGTTATTTTTTATTAATAAATGAGCAATATGATGACACACTGTTTCATGATATCACAAAGTCCTATAAAATATTGATAAACTGAAAGAATGATCACTGTCTCGCACACATCGACCAGGCCCCTGTCTGCTGCGACACCTGCAAACACGAGACCCGGCCTCGTGGTGGCTGCACCTTAACCCTCTCCTGCTGATCGGCTGGTCTGGTCACCTTGTCCCTGGAATGGAGGGACGGCTTGCCAACTTCAGCTGCGCTGGTCGAAAAACAACGCATCGGTGTTGAAAAGTAACAAGGCCTTATCTGGAAAATTCCCCTTCTGCTCCTTCATGATTGGAAGGAGACAGAATAATTCTTCTTGATGAAGAAATCATTTAAAAGGTTTATTGGAATAAAAATAGTGAATTCCAACATATAAAAATCCTCACTAATCTACTTTAAGAAATACATGACTCTAAGAAAATAAGAAAGCTTTTCAGAGAAGTAATACTTATCAAAAAAGATTGCGGCTTTTGGGCTGCCCATGCGATGTTACGGGTGGGATCAGTCCTGGAAGGCGGAGAGCAGCATCTCATTGATGATCTGAGATTACTGCCCTATCCCTCTCCTCTAATTGGGCTTGATCACCACAATATTTATATCATTTGCGGTGGGAAAGCATGTGCAGGTGTTTTGAGTGACAGACACAAGTCCAGTCTTGTACAGGACATTTAATTAGCATTCCTATCAGAAAGATGTGCGTCTCATGACTGTCAACAGGTGGTGAGTCTGAGAAGTGAACTTCTCCCAGGTGCTCAGTCTGAGAACAGACACTCTCTCAGGCTCAGTGTCTGAGAACAGAGAGCAGGCTGACCTGCAGCTTCTAATTGGTCAGAAGTTGGCTTCTGCGCAGAGTAGCCTTCCAAAATGGATCAATTTAAACTAATTAAAGCTGAACATTTTTAACAGAATACAGGCAGATTAAGTATTAAGGCACACTGGGCATTAAATAAATAAGGATAATGGATTAAAATTAATTATTCCCTATCTATGAAATCTCGACAATCTGTACAGTTCTTTTCAATCTGCTGTGCTTCAATGGGAGGACTGAGCTGCTTAGCTCTCTATAACCACTGTCCCCATATGGACAGCAATGGATCCACAAAAGAGATTTTTCTAGTTGGACATCCATTCTAGATGTAAGCAAGTTCTCCTCTCCTCTTCAGACACATCACTTTCCATCAGGAGAAGTCAAGAACTGAGAAGGAAGGGTTACCCACTCCTTGCTCAATGTGTTGGAGAGAACTGGTTAAGAGACAGCTAACTAGCTGTCATGAAACATGGATTTCCCATGGATGTCTCTTCAAAATGTCACTCAACTAGGTTCAGTTTGAATGTTTGTCTGCTTGATAGTGTAAAAGGGATGTGGGATTGATTTTAAATCTCAGCCTTTCAGGATTTAAGCGACAGCTAGTTAGCTGTCTCTTAACCAGCTAACCATATATATAATGCCTCGAAGCTTGGGGGAAATGTGCTGGCTGTGCTAGTTGAGGGGTTCTGAAAACTTTAGTCCATAAAGTAATTTTCCTTACTTTGGTGATAGGATAAATCCAAATATGCAGGGCATTCATGCATTTTTTCCATACAAGTAATGTCACCTGAAATAATCTTATAACAGATGCTCTCATAGAACTTATAATTGTAAGTGGCTAACCCTTTTTCTTCTTCCATGTCTAGGCTAGAGGTGAAACTGCCAAAATGAAAGCACCTTTTGGGGAGTTCATTCTGCACTTCCTTTCACGTAACCTAGTGGAAGAAAGATTAGCTGGCAACACAAGGTTGCTATTACCAGGGTATGCCCGATTGTGGTTCAAAAATATCACACTCTTCGGAGAGGCTCTTTCTGTGTATTCTGAGTAACTTTGTTACTTCTTGGTAATCCAAGAGTCTGATTAATTGGTCTGAAAAATGCAAGCTCTTCATCTCTGTGTCTCTTCAATACAAATAGATGTACATCTCAAGTAATCTTGTGTTTGCTTCTCCGAATATGATTATCTACTCTAGCTAGTTGTTTGATGAGTTTCAAGCAATCCACTATATCTTTGTCAGCCAATATAGTGCTGTGGCTTTGAATGTAGCCATGGGGACATGAGGACAAATACAAAAATAATGAATCTTCTGTTTCACAGCTAGAGGATTAAAAGAAAGAATTATGTTCAGACTATGTCTTGAGTCTCTAGAATGGGAATTAAGGTTACTCAAAGACTAGTGTTAGGACATATGAAGAATGTGGAACAAAATTTATCAAACAGAAAACCAATATAAGTTTGTACCCTGTGATTCATATGATTGATTTGAAGTTTGTACTTTTAGCATCTCTGTGTCTTGATTAATATACAACATGGACTCTTTATAATCAACATAACACAATCTTAATTACAAGTAATTTTTAACATTTCCTTCCTGCTATGAATAGATGTCTTTGAAATGTGGTGTTGGAGGATAATTTTAAGAGTACCCTGGACAGCAAGGAGAACAAATAGGTCATTCTTAAAAGAAATCAACCCTGGCTGTTCCTTGGAAAGTCAAATATTTAAGATGAAGCTAAAGTATGTTGAACATGTCTTCGCCGCGTCTCTCCTGGGCTCATTCCACCGGCCCAGGATGGGAGACGAGCGACAGCTGAGGCCGCCGGCAGTCCGTTCCCTCCTGGCCCCACCCGCCAGGAGGGCTTCAAAAGAGCACCAGACCTGCCGTTCCTGAGGGTCTTCGCCGCGTCTCTCCTGGGCTCATTCCACCGGCCCAGGATGGGAGCCACGCTTCATCTTCGGCTCCCTTCCCTGGCCCGCCCGGTCAGGGAAGGTGGGAGCCCAGCTGGAACAGTTTGCCGGGTGCGGGGCTATGAATAGCCGCCGCCACCGAGCCCCGAGAGCCACGCTTCATCTTCGGCTCCCTTCCCTGGCCCGCCCAGCTGGAACAGTTTTTCCCAGTAGTGGGGACTTTAGGGCTTCGGTGAGAATGTTTCGAAGCCAGGGGTTTTTCATGGACGGGAGGGAACTGAGGGTTTGGGCTATGGTTCTGGGGATTCAGTACTGTATTTAATGATATTTTGTATAATTTATATTTGTATTCGCTTTGCACTTTGCATTGGTGTAACTGTTTAATGAACTGTATTGAATATATTGTAATGTATTGTGATATATTGTATTTTTTGTGGGATTGTTATGCTGTATTACTGTGTTGTATTCCTATCTTGTAAACCGCACTGAGTCGGTCCTTGGGCTGAGAATTGCGGTATAAAAATTTAAAAAATAAATAAATAAATAAATAAATAAACATCAAATGAGAAGAGCGGACTCATTTGAGAAGGCCTTGATGCTAGGAAAGGTTGAGGGCAAAAGAAGAAGGGAGCAGCAGATAATGAGAGGGCTAGATGCCATTGTTGACACAATGGGCACAGAGCTGGGCGGGTTGAGGTCAATGGGGTTGCAAAGGGCTGGACTCGACTATGTGACTGAACAACAACCACAGAAGACAAAAGAGAAAATCACTTTAAACAACTAGCTTCAGAAAGCTTTGATTTTTTTTATGTATTTAAAGGATCAGTTAGGAATTCAACTAACAGAATAGTGCTAAAGTAAATAATCTGAGAGATATACTCCCAAGAAATAGAAAAATATAAGATGCACATGATTCCAACTTTAAAATTTCAAATGTGTTTTGGCTCTCAGCTTTCTTCAGGGACTATAACAGTAATGGTGAACCTTGGCACTCCAGATGTTCTTGAACTTCAATTCCTAGAAGCCCTGATCAGAGGAGTGCTGACTTGTGCTTCTGGTAATTGGAGTCTAAGAAAACCTGGAGTGCCAAGGTTCGCCACCATGGGGCTATACAGTTAAAAGAAAACAAACAATTCTGAGCATCACATTTTGTGCTCAGGATAACCATATACATATCCAATTTAAACTTATTTTCATAATTAGAAAACATTATCACATATATAAGTACTCTTCCAAAAATTTTCAGTGGAAATTTCACAGCACAGATTTATTTGCAGGCGCACCCCCCCAATAACGGACACAGACAACATTGAAAGTGGATAACAGCAAAGGGCCACATTTATTGATTCAATGCCCTAGTCCGAATTATAAATTTGTATTGGTAAAACGACCAATCATAATTCCTAAGGCAAGCAGGCCGAAGTAACACTGGTAAGGTACCACCCCAAAATTGCCAACGGCAATTGGTTACAATGTATCAATTTGTATCAATTTGTTTGTCAACAACAAACAAATTGTTGACCGTAGTCAATAACTAACTCATGACCCCACCCTCTGACGCGTATCCGTGAAATCACAGGGGTGATGCATGCTGGTTAGCAATCATCATCACCCCATCGCCTGATTCGTCGTTGACCGGACAACGTTTAACTACTTTATTCCTGTCTAGTGTTGTCCAGTCAATTGCGAACCTGCCGGATACTTGTGGGTCATACTGTTTACCTTACCAGTGCTACCCGCCCATGTGACCAAAGTCAACAGTAGGAACGAAGAAAGACCCCTATATCAAACCATAGCAACAGTGTGGGATGGGCAAAAAAGCCAGGACCCGAAGCCAATGTGGTCCCAACCAAAAATTCCCACCCGGCCCCGAAGCGACCATGATCACACTGTTAACTAGGGAGGGGGTGGAGGGGAAAAACTTCTCCGCTCCGTCGCTGAGGCAAAATGGCAGCGCGGCTGCCTCGTGGCCACCCCTTTTATAAGGGAGCTGGCCACGCCCCTAACTACCCGGATCCTCTGTCCTGTGGGGGGGGGCCCGCAAAGTGCGCGGCGGCCATTTTGGCGCCGCGCTTGCATTGCAGGCGCACCCCCCCAATAACGGACACAGACAACATTGAAAGTGGATAACAGCAAAGGGCCACATTTATTGATTCAATGCCCTAGTCCGAATTATAAATTTGTATTGGTAAAACGACCAATCATAATTCCTAAGGCAAGCAGGCCGAAGTAACACTGGTAAGGTACCACCCCAAAATTGCCAACGGCAATTGGTTACAATGTATCAATTTGTATCAATTTGTTTGTCAACAACAAACAAATTGTTGACCGTAGTCAATAACTAACTCATGACCCCACCCTCTGACGCGTATCCGTGAAATCACAGGGGTGATGCATGCTGGTTAGCAATCATCATCACCCCATCGCCTGATTCGTCGTTGACCGGACAACGTTTAACTACTTTATTCCTGTCTAGTGTTGTCCAGTCAATTGCGAACCTGCCGGATACTTGTGGGTCATACTGTTTACCTTACCAGTGCTACCCGCCACACGGAGGGGCTTCACAGAAGGCCTGACGCCCCCCCCCAGACCGTCAGCTCGGTCAACAGGCCTGCTCGCCAGTCACCCAACAGGAGGTCCATACCTCCTCGCGACAGATGGACCCCATCCCCTGCATACAAGTCACAATTTTGTAGACTAATATCGGGGTGATGACTAACCCGTCCCCACGCCCTGGTGGTGAGAAACCGCGCCACTGCCTTATTGACCGCGCGCCTAGCTCGGTCAAGGGCCAGGAGGTTAACGCCCCCTCTGTAAGAGTGGCGCGGAACAATGTCCGACCAAACCAGGGCTGTGGCAGGCCAGACATAATGCAAGTAGGCGAGGTCCTCGCAAATCGCATGCTTGAGCGATAAGCCGGTGACCTGGCCCAAATCATTGCCCCCCAAGTGGATGATTAGAATGTCAGGCGGGTCAGCCCCCAGGCCAGAAAAAAGGAAAGGCCGCAGCTCCCGCCATAACATCCCAGGCTTACCGTGCCATGAGAGACTGGCGTGGTCACCCAGTCCCAGTCGGGGTCCCCACTCTGTCGCCGCAGCGTAACGCGCTGCCCTGAGCACATAGCTGTGTCCCACCAGCCATACTGTCACCGGTGTAATACGACACCCAGGGTCTGTAAGAAAATTGAGAAAAATGAAGGTAAGGTGACTGGATTGGTACTCATGGCGGGAGTGGGCGCACATAAAACTGAAAACATTGTGAGCCCCACCTCCCCATGCTACGTATGTCAGCCCCAGAGTACCCAAAAGCAGCTGCTGTAGAGGCTGCGCCAATACGGAACGAATGTGTGCCATAACGGGCACCTGGTAGTCCCACCCTGGTGAGGGCTCTGGCTGTCACCTTCCAAAACTGAAATTTAGTAAGGGGAGACCCATCTTGGTGACAGAAAAACGGGCCGTGGTGCCAGCCACGCAGTGCCAGGTATTCATGTAGGGCACCAACCGGACAGATGTCTGCCAAAGAACACCGTAGCAGTCTTACTCCACTGCCTACGCCATGCTGATCTGTTTTGGAGGAGCGAATCCTCAACTGGGCCCAGTCTTTGGCAACATATACATCTCCGAGTTCCAGTGCCCTACCACTTGCATCCGCCTTAGACAGCATCACGAGTTCGCTGATGCGGAGCGCTCCAAAAAATGCCACCGTTGTGGCTGCATGAAAAAGGGCTGCCTCATAATGATCAAAACAGAGGCCTGGCCAGCCCCGGGCCAACTGGGTAAGAACCCCTGGGGAAATAGGGTGCCGGTCATCCGGGCAACGCCCGCGCTCGCGCACCCACCCCTCCAAAACGTGTCTCACACGGAAGTCAGAGGTGGTATCCACATGACCCCCTACTTTGGCCATAAAAGCCAACGCCGAGAGCTTGGATGCTATGGTGCGAGGTGCAAGGCCCTGTGCATGCAGGTGAACCATGAACCGCAGAACATGGTCCACCGGGATGGGCCAGGTCTCTGGCCATTGAAATCGAGTAGCAAAAGCCCTATACAAATTGAATGCTTGTTGATACGCCTTACGCGTGCGTGGCGCTAGTGACAGGCCAATCGCCCGGTTCACCTCTCCTTGCCAATAGTCCACATCTCGTCCGGGAGTGGCGAGGGAAATTCCTCTGCATCCGGGGCCAAGGCGCGGAACCGGGAGATCTGCAGGCGGGACAAAGCGTCAGCAATATCGTTATTAACCCCTGGGACATGCCTGGCCCTGAACAAGACGTTGAGGCGCAGGCAGCGCAGCACAAAATGGCGCACTAGATCCATAACCCTGGGCGATTTAGAAGTCTGTGCATTGACAATGTGCACCACGGCAGCATTGTCGCACCAGAAATGCACCACCGAATTAGCCCACTGTTCGCCCCATAGCATCAAAGCCCCCAGAATGGGAAAAAATTCCAGGTATGTGAGATCCCGCAGGCGACCTGTGCCTGCCCATGCCGGTGGCCACCCACCATAGGCCCACTTCCCATTGAAGTACATCCCATAACCCAGGGATCCTGAGGCATCAGACTGGATCTGGAAATTGGGGGATGCCAGGAGGTCAGACCTCCAAAATGAGACCCCATTAAACTCCCTCAGGAATTGCAACCAGACAAACATGTCTGCCCTGATACCCCGGGTAAGCCTGACTCTGTGGTGGGGCCTGGATAACCCTGCCATGGCGTCGCATAAGCGCCGGGCGAAAGCCCTGCCCGGTGCGACCACCCTGCAGGCAAAATTGAGGTGCCCATGTAGCACCTGCAGTTCCCTCAGGGATGCCTTACGCTTAGCCAGCAATTCCGAGATAAGGGTCACTATCCTGGACACCTTATCACCCGGTAACCTAGAAGCCTGTACTACTGTATCAATCTCAACCCCCAGGAATACTAGTTTGGTCGACGGGCCCTCGGTCTTTTCGGGCGCTAAAGGGACACCCAGTTCCTGCATTAGCGTCTGAAATGTATTGAGGAGACGTGCACACGTGTCCCAGCCCCGTTCACCCCCGAATAAAAAGTCATCCAGGTAATGGGCTACAGACCGGGACCCTGACCTGCGGACGAAAGCCCACTCTAGGAAGGTACTAAAACGCTCGAAAGCCGAGCATGATATGGAGCAGCCAAAAGGCATGGCCTTATCAAAATAATACTCCCCTCTAAACTTAAAACCCAGCAATTCAAAGTCGCCCGGGTGCACCGGCAAGAGGCGAAAAGCTGACTTAATGTCGCACTTGGCCAGCAAGGCACCCGGGCCACACGCGCGCACCATGCGCAGCGCATGGTCGAACGATGTATACCTGACCGAACAAAGGTCATCAGGTATCGCATCGTTGACCGATCGGCCGGCTGGGTAGGACAAATGATGAATAAGGCGAAACTCACCTGGGGACTTTTTAGGAACCAAACCCAATGGTGAAACCTTAAGGTTGGGAAAAGGGGGTGCGGGAAAAGGTCCGGCGACCCTGCCCGCGTCTAACTCCTTTTTAATGCTGGCCTCGGCTACCTCCTCCCTTCCTCTGAGGGATAAAAGGTTGGGAGCATCCTGAGGAGATCTATCACCCATAAAAGGGATACGAAATCCCTGCTTAAAACCTAGGATGAGGTACTCCCTGTCCTCTCCCCTTGGGTACGATGCGAGCCAGCGCTCCAGCATGTCCACCTTAATTGGGGAGGGAGCCTTTCGGAGAACTAGCTCCATCCGTGGCAGGCTTGCCAGCCCACTGTCCACCCCTCCCTCTGCCTCGCACCCCCCCAGGCTTGGGGCAAGCAGAGGCTGCATGGGGACCAGAACATGTGGGACACTCGTGCTTATACCTGCAGTTCTTCCGACTGCAGGAACCATTGGACGAGAAAGTCCAGCACAGCAGGCGGGCTGGAACCCCCTGCCCCGCCATTTGGCGGGTAACCTGCGCTGGAGCTGCTCGCTGGACCGCATGTCCACAATGGTATCTATCCCCCGGGGCAGGACGTGTGGGTGTCATATACAAGAGCCACAGTCTCTGGCACGGCTCATCCCATCTCATCTCGGGGTGCAGGGGAATCCTCATACGGAATTCCTCATCATATGCTAGCCATGAGGGGCCCGGGAAATCTACCATCGCCCTGTATATGTTGTCCAAATATTGGACCATGGGAATAGCTAGATCCGGCCGCGCCCTCAAATACACCGCCATGTATATCAAATAAGCGGGGAGCCAGTTAGCCCAGGTACGCGGCGGCTTACGGCGGCGTGCCTGCTCCTTGTCCTTCTCATCCTGACCCTCCCTTTCTTCCTTAGTGGGCTCTCTGTTCAGGAGTGAGAAGATATCCACGTACTCCCCTCGCCATATCTTTTCTCTGGTAGCCTGAGCCAAGTGATCACCCAATGGCAGGGAATACCCTGTGGTCGGCAAAGCCGAAAAGGGGATAGCTGGCCTACCCAAAGGGGCCTGAGTTAACCCTGCCACCCCAAGTACGTTCCCAGCAGTGTAAGAACCAATGCCCACCCCAGCGGGCATGGTGGCAGTAGTTGTCGCCGGGTGGGTCGCCAGTGGCGTAGCCCCTGCACCACCCGCGCGAGGCCAAGGCCACTGAAAGGTCCCCCCTGTATTGGGAATGTGTGTGGATGTACTCGTTTGCACCATATACTCACATGCTGCACCCCCGCGGGCCGCCCCCAACGGGGGTTCCGGCCCACTGGGGGCGTCGGAGCTCACGACCGATGTCGAGCTCATCACCGGGGCTTGACCCGCGCCAGGTTGCTGGCTGGGGAGCTGCGAGGCAGTGGCCGGAGCCGCGCCACCCGCCTGCAGCAGCTCAACCCTCCCCGCCGGCCGTTGTCCTGCTGCCGATAGCGCCTCCAAAGGTACCCCGAAAGGGGCCCCTGCCTGACTGGCCCGGGCCAAAGACTCCTCTAAGGCCGCAATACGGGCCAGCAAGGTGTCTACAGTAACCATGGGTAAAGAGCCGGCCGGCCCACCTGACCCTTGCATGGGGACAGTTCCCTGCACCCCATGGCCCAGATATGGCCATTGGCCAGGGCCGAAGCCCGGTAGGGCTGGTGAGGAAACCTGCCAAGGCGGGGCACCGGGCCACCCCCCAAGGCTAGAGGGCCCCGGGAGAGGCTGCGGCCCAGAAGTAGTCGGCCCAACGGGTTGGGCGGAAGGAGGAGCGGTGTCCACCGCTCGCGGGCCGCGGGCCGGAGCGCCCTCCGCGCCCGCACTCTGAACGGGCCAAGGTGCGATAGACCCCAAGCCACTAGCCCCGGCCGGGGATGGCAAAGGTGGCTGTTGAGGAGGTGGCACCATGGCCCTCCGACCTGGGTTGCGCCTCCTAACAGCCCGAGCTGAATTCGCAGCAGCCTTCTTTTTGGAAGGCATCTCGAGCAAAAAAGGGAAGCTAGCTAAGCAAAATCGACCCAAAAGGCTTCCCGGCGATACCAACGAGCGACGGAGGCGCAGGGGGAAAAACTTCTCCGCTCCGTCGCTGAGGCAAAATGGCAGCGCGGCTGCCTCGTGGCCACCCCTTTTATAAGGGAGCTGGCCACGCCCCTAACTACCCGGATCCTCTGTCCTGTGGGGGGGGGCCCCGCAAAGTGCACGGCGGCCATTTTGGCGCCGCGCTTGCATTCTGTTATGGTTCTCTTCCAAAATGCTTGACAGAAATAGTACTGATTGCAGCCTTATCTTCTTTTTCAAGTGCCGTATCCGTTCAGGATATTGGCTATCATCACGGTAAATGTCTTCCTGTTCTTAACTCATCAGAACAGTTCTTCCGAGCACATACCACACCAGTCTCTCAGGGTCTTTAGCCAGGAAGTCCATCTATGTCCAGGGCCTCTCTTTCCAAGGATCTTCCCTTACATAATGAGTTGGAGTATTTTATACTTCATGTTGTTCCTCCTGATATGCCCAAAGTATTGCCGTTTTCTTTGTTTCATGGTCTTAAACAGTTCTTGGTCTTTATTCATCTGGTACAACACTTCCGCATTAGTCACATGGTCAACCCATAATATCCTTAGCAGCCTTTTTTAGATCCACATTTCAAAAGCTTCAATGCTGTCATATATGTTGCAAACACCGGGACTGCCATGGACTGCCACAGCCTTGAGGATATTATCAAGGTGACCTTCATGACCATTGGGAATCAGAGTTCCTCCTCTGTTCATTTTGCCGTTGGGCCCCATACATACCTGTCAAGTATCCCGGATTGGCTGGGATTTCCCGTATTTCCATGCCACTTCAGCCACTTGCCTGCCGCCATCCCGTAATTTGACCGGTGGGGGAAATAGTTACTGCACATGCCCTTCTGTGCAGAACCCTTCTGCGCATGCATAGAACCCTTCTGCGCAGAAGCCTTCTGCACATGTGTAGGACCCTTCTGTGCATGCGCAGAAGCCTTCTGCGCAGAACCCTGCATTGCCTGTTCTGGGACCCACTCCATCGGCCCTGGAGATGCGGGGCAGCTGTGTCGCCCTCGCCCTCCTGTGCCTGTTGCCAGTGGGATAAGAGGAGCAGATGCCAAAGCTGCCGCCACCACCATGTTACCTGCTCTGGGACCCACTCCACCGGCCCCAGAAATGCAGGATAGCTGCGTCGCCATCACCCTCATGTGCTTGTTACCTGGGGGATAAGAGGAGCAGACGCTGAAGCTGCTACCGCCACCGCGTTGCCTTCTCCGGGACCCACTCCAACGGCCCCAGAGATGCGGGACAGCTGTGTTGCCCTTGCCCTCCCATGCCTGTTGCCAGGGGGGATAAGAGGAGCAGACGCCGAAGCTGCTGCCGCATTGCCTGCTCCAGGACCCACTCCATTGGCCCCAGAGATGTGGGACAGCTGCGTCACCCTCACCCTCCCCAGCCTGTTGCTGGGGGGGGGGGTAAGAGGAGCAGACGCCAAAGCTTCCGCTGCCACCGCATTGCCTGCTCCAGGACCCACTCCATTGGCCCCGGAGATGTGAGACATTTGCGTCACCCTTGCCCTCCCATGCCTATTGCCGGGGGGGTAGATAAGAGGAGCAGATGCCGAAGCTGCCGCCGCCACCATGTTGCCTGCTCCAGGACCCACTCCATCGGTCCCGGAGATGCGGGACAGCTGCGTCGCCCTCGCCCTCCCATGCCTGTTGCTGGGGGGGATAAGAGGAGCAGATGCCAAAGCTGCCTCCGCCACCGCCGCCGCGTTGCCTGCTCCGGGACCCACTTCATCGGCCCCGGAGACGTGAGGCTGGTGCTTCGCAGAGTGCTCCCCCAAAAGGGGACAAAGTTGTTTTCTTTGGAGTACTTTTGGACATGGAGCCTTGGCTGTGTTTGGGGTTGTGGGTTTAACTTTGTTTTGCTATGTACTTTGCTTAATTGTATGTTATATTTTCTGAATTGTATTCTGTAATTTGTAATTTTGAAAATGGGTAATTTTTGTATATGTTGTGAGGCCGCCCTGAGTCGGCCTTGTGCTGAGTAGGGCAGGGTACAAATTAAATTGATTGATTGATTGAACCCTTCTGTGCATGCACAAAATGGTTCTACGCATGCGCAGAAGGGTTCTGTACAGAAGGGTTCTGCACAGAAGGATTCTGCATGGAACGGTTCCGTGCAAAATGGTTCTACGCATGTGCAGAAGGGTTCTGCACAGGTCCTGTATTTTTCCGGAGCCGTGCTTGACAGTTATGGCCCCATATGATGGTTTCCAGTGGCATTTCCTCTACTGAGGGGACCATCACCCTACCTAAAAGGGCTCATCTGCCCATAACTGTTGGCCTCTTTAGGGAGTCAGGCTTTTTACCCCTGCCCAACACACGGCATTGAGCCACTGGCTGTATGGTCTACTCCATTATCATAGTGGGATGTCCAACCAGACATCCCATTTCATATATGCCACAGGAGATGGCTTCATGATCATAGTATGTGGGTCACTTTATGGCAAGCTGGGATCCAACTTTAACAAATTCATGCCAATGACATTTTTCCTGTTTCAGGGGGGGGGGATGCATTCTCTGATATGAGTTGCAGCTGCCACTGCCACTGCTGATGTTGCAAAAATAAAATAAATCCTTGTTCATGAGATAGATTATTCACACTGTAAGGAAAATCCGGAAATATTTACAGAGTCCACGTGGAGCAGTGATAGCAATAGAATCTGAGTTCAATCCTGAATGGCTCAAGGATGACTCAATCTTCCATCCTTCTGAGGTTGGTAAAATGAGTACCCAGCTTGTGGGGAACAAAATGCTAATTACCTTGTGAACTACCCAAAGGATGCTTGGAGTGCTGTAGGCTAGAATAGAAGTGGGACTGTATTGCTATTGAACCTTGTTACTATTTTTTAAACATTCTTAATTCAATTTAAAAATTCTATATAATTCATATTACCTTACTGTTGTCCCTTGACATTCCCTAGGTGAGATACTTGGTCACCTAGTGGGGTGTAGGGGCTTGAGCAGTCTAACTAGGCAGTGTTGCCCATCTCTTATCAATGATGTTAGGTGAGGACAAAACTCACCAAAGCGTCCTCCATTGGATTCCTTGGGCAAGATGAAAGCAGAGGACACACACCATGGTCCACCTAGCCAGTGGGTGATGTGATATCCAAATGGTTAAAAAAAACCTCCAAACAAATTGACTTGATTTCTCAAGTCCATTTGTATGTGTACAATGTCATTGTGGAGCCACTACCAATGTGCAGACTCTTCATTGAATAATGGCTCCAAAGTATCCAAAGTATATACTTCATATTACCTTACTGTTCTCCCTTGACATTCACTTAGACTGCAATCCTACATGCTTTTACCTGGAAGTAAATCCCTCTTACTTCATTTGATGTACTTCTGAGTAGACCCCAAGAACATCTGTCACCCCCAAGAACATCTGTCCATCCAACCAGAGCAGACCAGAGGGGTTCTCTAATTGTACCATCTGCTAGAGGGGCTCATCTCACTAGCACAAGAAGGAGGGCCTTCTCTGTGTCCGCACCGGCTCTATGGAATCTCCTGCCAACAGAGTTACAGCTGCAGACAAAATTGCTGCCCTTTAGGAAAGAACTGAAAACCTGGCTGGCAGGGCAGGTGTGGGGCACCGATGGAGGGGTGACCCCTGCCTGCTGTCTTATATAATTAAGATTTCTCTTTCTCTTTTAATGGATGGGGTGAGTGGGTAAATTATTTAGAATTTTTAATGGGGTTTTTAAGGACTTTTAATTAGTTTGCTGTTGCTTATAATTATAGCTGCCCAGAGTTGTTGCCGAGTTGGGCGGCTATAAAAATTTGAAGAATAAATAAATAAATAAATTGCACTAGAAAAGAATAAATGTTACTACACAAAATAAAAGAATATTGAGAGTTAATATTGCCTAGTATGACTGAGAGAAGAAAATAAAAGATTTTAAAAAGAAAACACTATTTTGTGAAATAATTGGAAAATTGAAAAGATATAATCAAAGCGATGGGGAATGACCTTTCAAGAGGAGAACAAAATGAAAGTTAATCAAATTTTCAAGCTATATTAAAGAATGAATGTTTTTTCAGAAAAGAGTTGTATCCTCAGATTTAATTTTACTGCACCTATAAACTCTGAGGAAAGTGAAAGGTTTTACAAAATTCCTAGGAGGGCGAAAAATTAGTAAATTGGTTTCCATCCTATTGGGATTGTTAGTACTGTACCTGTAGCAGAATAAGCCATCCTGGAAGCAGATTGCAGTGACATTAATATCAGGATTAGGGAATGCCAGAGAATTCTGAGATGTAAACAAGGGTGGGGCCGGGCTGGTTATACACTTCCCATTCCATACAGGTAGCCAGCAACATGCTAAGCCTGGGTCTCCTCCATTATGCTATGCTTCTATGGTAGCTAGCCTTTGCCTCCTACACGGCAAGAGTCCAGAGGTGTTGGATCTGGGCCGCGAAGCGGCCGGTAGGTCCTGGAGGAGACTGGTCAAGCAAAGACACACGAGGCAAGATGGAGTGAAGACCAGTGTTTAATTATCACAAATCAGAAGCATTTATCCTGTTCTGGCTGCGTGCACATGCATAGCGATACAGTGCGAAACCTGACTTCACACATCATGTTTACACAAGTTAATTGGGGAAGTCTACACCAGGGGAAGTTCATTAACTAAGTTAATTAACTACAGGGAAAATACATTGTTCCTCATTATCAGGAGTAAACAAGTGGCTAACATTGACTCTAGGGCTTTAAGGAATCCGCAGACGTGAGATTACCTATTACATGCCTAGCGAGTTAGTCATTAGCTCTCCATTGTCTGAGCTGCCTGTAAGATCAGCTATTGATGAATTAAACTCTATCTAATATTCCGCTCCCCCAATTTCTGTCCCCTCAGGAACCCGTGGCAAAGAGGTGATCTTCATCACCAGGGTTCTGTCAGAGACAGTATACTAATTGTGTGCACGGATCCCACACAGAGGGAGTGATTCCACTGGGATTGCGTAGCCATCTCTGTGTCCAGAGCACCTTGTAAGGTCATCTCTAAAAGACTATTGCTATTTTGTTCATTGTTGTCTGGACTAGTGCTTATAAGGGCCGGACATAACAGTATGGCTATTTCACATGAAATGCTTATTATAGAAGCCTTTTGTGTCATTCTCATTTGATTCACAGATGTCAGAAAAAATATCTAATTAGTATTACAGGCTGAATGTTAGATCCCAAAAGGCTTAGGAAGTGATTGGAAATATTTGCTCATATGCTGTTGTTTTTCACCTTCTATAGAGATCTGGGGAAATTTTTTTTAAATCCTCCCATTATTGGTTTCTGTCCTAAGGTGTTCAACTGACTTGTATGTACCGTTTTTCCTTAGGACCTATATAATGAGATGACAGCATAATTAGCAAATAATTAGATGGATTGTATTTTTAATCAAAATGAAATCTAATATCTCAACTTTTTCATAGATTATAGTGACCTGATTTTACCTAATTATGTTTTGTATCTGGGGTATCTCAATATTCATGTAGTTTCTCCCTAATTCTCCCTATAACATTTTTATTTGTAATTATCTGATTATAAATTAATTTCTAATATTGCACTCTGAAGCTTTATTTTCTACAGACTTTTACATCTTAATTTCATCCAGTTGAGTTTGGGATCTCATCCCTAAGATGCTACAAATGTTTCTGGATTTTTTATACAATTTTTAACCCTTCATGAGATATTACTTGCAGGGACATAGGGCTAGTACTAATATAGAAACCAGAACCTAACAGAATGAAGATAGGTTTTTCAGTTCTGCTATCACAGAATATGAGCCAAGCCATAACAGATGCTACTAATATGAAAGTTGTCATTCTTATTCAATTATCGGCCATGTGAGGCAGCAATAAATTTCTTTAATTGCTTTGCTAAATTATTTACACTTGCCAATTACAATGACCAGAGCAAAGGCTTAGCATGCAATATGTTTACATGTGAATGTAGCAAACATTGAATATGTTTGTGATTATTCATAAATGGTCACATAATTGAAGTCCATAGAAATCACTCTATCCATACCTAAAGAACCTAATATAATTGCTTTGGTTTGGATGGCCATTACATTTCATTGTCTGCTATAATACTCTGGTCATTGATGGGCAAGTCTACACTAAGCAGAAAATGGTAGTTGCCGCAGGCAGCTGCTTTTAGATACCCATGAAAGGAAAGCAAATGATTTTATTTTATACTAGCATATTTTGCCCGGCGGTGCCGGGCTTTTTAAAATTGTGTTGGATAGTAAAGGGTTCCTTTTTTTTCTTGAACCAATGGTGCTGTGCTTTTTTAAATGGTGGTGTAAGGTTTTTTGTTTTTTTGGCTTTGAGGCACTGCGTCCGCCTGCGGCGGACTTGTGCTCCCAGTGGGGGCTTTTTTGGCTTTGAGGAGCTGCATCCGCCTGCAGCGGACTTGCACTCCCAGTGGGGGCTTTTTTGGCTTTTTTTGTGTGCTGGCTTCCTCAGTGCTGGGCTGTTTGAAGTGGTTTTTTAAGGTTTTTGTTTTTTGTTTTTTGAAATGAGGTTAGTGTGTTATTTGTGTTTGTGAAAATGTTTCTTTTTTAAATTGTTTTAAACTGTGTTGTTATGTTGTTGTTTTTTGGATTTTAAAAAGGTTAGGTTGTTGTTGTTTTTTAATTATTGTATTTTAAAAAAGAATGTGTTACTTTGTGAATTTTTGTAAATTGTTTTATTTTGGATGATAATTTTAAAAATGTGTAAATTTATGTTTTTTTAATTGAATGTATTTTAAAAAAATTATTTTTTATGGAAATTTTATTTTTTTGGATATTTTTGAATGTTTTTTGAATTGATTACCCTATTTTTGGGGATTTATTGAATATTTTGGAATATTTTGGATGTTTTTTCTCCCTTGGCCACTGGGTGGTGGTGTTGAGCAATTTTTTGGAATTGGGTGAGTCTCTTCTTCTCCTCATTTCATTTCCGGGTTTCATCAGGGCAAGTCGTCTTTTGGTAAGTTCTGTCCGGGTTTTTTTAAGGGGTTTTTTTTTTGGGTTGGGGGGCATTCTGTTTTTGTTTAGGGTTTTGGGTGGGGGTTTGTGTGTGTGGTTTTTTTTAATGTTTTTTGGTTTTGGTTGGGGGTTTCTTTGAGTGTTTTTGGATTGTTTTTGTTGCGTTCTTTTTTTTGGGAGGGGATGCCTTTTGTTCTCACTGGCCATGCTTGGTGGCCCATGGGAAGGAAGGGCACTTGTGGCGGGGGTGCCTTTTCTTCCCATGGGCCATGCTGGGTGGCCCATGGGTAGGAAGGGCACTGGCGGCGGGGTGCCTTTTCTTCCCATGGGCCATGATGGATGGCCCTTGGGAAGGGAGCATTGTTGCAGGGAGGGTGCGTTTTGTTCCCACGGGCCATGCTTGGTGGCCTGTTGGGAAGAAGGGCAGTTGCGGGGGGGGGGTTGGTTTGCTTTTATTTTTGGCTCACCGGCTGGCCCTTCGAATGGAAGGGCAGCCGCGGCCAGGGTTTTTTTTCCCCCCACGGGCCATACTTGCTGGCCCGTGGTGAAGAAGGGCAGTCGTGGGGTGTTTTTTTTTTTACTTTTGTTTTTCGCGCGCTGCTGGCCCTTTGAACGGAAGGGCAGCGGCGGCGGTGGGGGGTTTATTTTTTTCCCCACGGGCCATGCTGGCTCGCCCGTGGGGATGTATGGCAGCAGCGGCGGCTTTTTTTTAGTTTTTATTTTTTGCGCGCTG
This sequence comes from Bradypodion pumilum, assembly GCA_035047305.1. Classification (NCBI taxonomy): domain Eukaryota; kingdom Metazoa; phylum Chordata; class Lepidosauria; order Squamata; family Chamaeleonidae; genus Bradypodion; species Bradypodion pumilum. The sequence goes on from JAWDJD010000001.1 coordinate 101,742,156, forward strand.
GCCGCCTCAGCGTTCTGTGCATTAATGGCGCGCAGGACGCTGGGGCTTGTAGTTTTTGCTGTGTGTGTTTGCTGTCTGCGGCGGTTTATCTTTTGCAGCTTTTTTTTATTGGCTGCGGCGCGTTTTCGAACGTTCCTTTTGCTGCACCACTTAGCCTGATTGGCTCTGGCGTGGCACAGTGAAAGGAACTTTGGGAATTGAAGTTCCCTTTTTTTGTTTTGGACTGGGGGCTCCTGCCCCCGGGTCAAAAATTTCAACTCGACAGTTACCTGCGAACCCCGTTCGGGCGAGTGAACGGAGGCTCGGACGGGGCTAGTGGGGCCTGGTGCAACATCCTTTGTCACATTCCAACGGTTAACGCACCATTTTATAGGTATAGATGCTTTTAAATGTTTTATTTATTCTTTATTGCCAGGGATGAGGAGAGGTACTTATAGACTTTCTTCCTTGGATAAAAATGTGGCTTAGTTGGATATTACTTACTTAAAGAGGCCTTTTAATTATACACTACTGTGTAGCATTAAATAAATTTCAGTCTTCAGATCCTATTGGACTTTTAAGTCCAAAGGGCATTTTAGATGTTGTTTGTTTCAAATGTTGCTTGCATAGCTCATGGAAAAGACAGGGAGCAAAGATAGTGGAGAGAGAGTTGAGTGATCCTTTGGAAATCAAAAGCAATTACAGCTGTCATATCTTGTTTGTAGGATTTATCAAGATAAATTTGCTTTATTATTCTTAGCAAAATGCAGCATAAATAGGATAAACTAGCCTTTGTCAAGGTAAGGGCCTCCTAACATTTCCATAGGTGTCTTCAGAGGGTAAGGGTAAGATTTATGTTTCAACATCTTAAACATTCTTATTATTTTAATGCATATGCTGAACTAGTAAATGTTCTTTACTAATACTCTATGATGAGACTTTCTGGTAGAGTGCAGTCACTTCAATTCTAAGAATAGCTTTACCTATTGTGATTGGCCAGTGCAAATGTGGAATTATTTCATGTCCCTTTATTTTTAAAGAATTTTCCAAAAGTTTATATTTCTGCAAATTCAAGATGATTTTTCAAACATGTCAAAGTAGGAGGAAGTGAAGTTAACAGATGGCCTGTCCCAAAGATGAGTGCTGGTACTGGTAAGACAATCCACAGTCACTTTAGATCTCTCAGAAGCAAAGACAGTACACAAGTCCTTCAATAATTAAAGATGTAATACAAGGTTACATGCAAAATGGTCATCTGTAAAAGTTAGTTTGCATCCCTGAATAACTGATAAAGAACTCTATTTTATATATTTTTCTGTTACACCATAGTGAAATTTATAACAAATAACATTTATTTCTGATTTTAGATTACTCTCCCTAACAAAACAAAATGGAGGGAGTCAATGGAGCAAAGCTATCACCTGTGAGATTATGACTGAACAGCTGGAGCACCAAGGAACTTTGGTTGGTCTTGGGTAGCTGGGCCACTTGGCCTGGTGCAAATTGCTATCCATCTTGGGAGTGAAGTGTGGCTGAAAGGGAGCAGTCTGAAAACTGTACTGTGTGATGCCAGTCCAGAATTGAGGAGAACATTTCTTGAACTCTCACTAGTCACAACTATTCTTGAACTGAACTCTGGAAAGCTGAATAGATCTTTTCTAGCCCTTGATAGAATTTAATCATCATATATCAAGGTGTTGTTTTAACTTTTGCCAATAGAGAGGAATGTCTTTTTGCAAAAGTATTTAACATTTTAAGCATATAATTTAGTGACCAACTACCACGTTCCCTTGAAATAACTCAGGGGAAAAATCAATATATGTCAGCTGTTTGGGCAGTTTCATTATACTGAGAATTTGCTTTGGTCTGATTAAACTGAGTCACATAAACAATGAACTGAAAGCCAGGCTTCTGACATCCAACATACTGTACTCTATAACTCCAGACTTCAATGAAGGTGTCTATCCTCTCATCTCTTTTCAGAAGGGATATCTCAAGAGGCTCCTTAACTATATTTCAAGCTTTTATTCTAGATGATCACCTATCAAATGAAATGCAGTCCCCAGTCATAGTGACTTAAAATACCTTTAAGAAAAAATATTTGAAACACAATAGCTATTACTTGTAATACTTAAACAACTTACAGTATCACAAATGCAACATTGTAACAAAGTAACAAGTTATAAGTACAATGGTACCTCATAAAATGATTTTAATTTATTCCTCGGGGCTCGTTGTTGTACAAAACAATTGCTATATGATCCTATGGGATGCATCGTACAACAATTTTTTTTTTGCTAAGTGGGTTTTCCCATTGAAAAATTGTTGTACGATTAATTTTTTATACAGGATGCTATTCCCCCTGAACCCTAATTGTTATGCGATTTCGTTGCTATAAGGGGCAATTGTTTATGAGGTTCCACTGTAACTGCATTGCATGTATTAAGTTATTTCCAAGCTCCAATTCTTCTAGCTTGCAAATGCTTTAGAGCTAAGCTTTCTCAGCAACTCAGAGGCTATACTGCTGGCCATTTGTCATCTCCCACCAAACCAACATCTGGCGCCGATATTGATCCTTCATCTATCTGCCTCTGGTACATAAGATGATATGCTATTTTATATTCTTTAGTTGTGTTAGACCCTACCTCTACAAAATACACATGACTGAATCATATTCAAGCATCTTCCAACCCCCAGATCCAATGTTCCTTACATCTAATCACAAGTAATTGAATAACCAAACTGAAATTAGAAATGCTAACAAGGACAGAGAGCAATGAGATGTTCATAAGTACAGAACATTTCCACTTAATTCCATACTATCACAGGTTGGGAAAGCTAGAGAAAAGAAGTGTTTAAGAAAGCCAGAGAGTCTGTTCTACTTAATCTTATGTTATTGCACAATGTGGTTGGAATCTTAATTTGTTTGTAACTACTGAAGACACATCTTCTCATCCTTGTAGGCAGAAAGCCAATTTAATTGCATGGAGAAAGCAACTAAGCAATAGCCTCAGAATATTTCTTACTAGCTGGCAAACTGTAGTTTCTTTAATTTAATTTCAACACTGATATGAGAAATGTGTAATAAACAGTCTGGAAAATAGATGGGGAAGAAGTAGAAGCAGTGACAGACTTTCCTTTCCTAGGATCAAAGATCACTGTAGATGGTGATTGCAGCCATGAAATAAAAAGGTGACTGATTCTTGGGAGACAAACTATGAGAAACCTGAGGAACATAGTTAAAAGTAGAGACATCACCTTGCAAACTAAAATTTGCATAGTCAAAGCAATGGTATTCCCAGTGGTAATGTACGATTGTGAGAGATGGACCATAAGGAAAGCTCAGCACAGAAGAATAGATGCCTTTGAAATGTGGTGTTGGTAGAGAGTTTTGAGAATACCTGGACAGCGAGGAGAACAAACAGATCGATCTTAGATGAAATCAACCCTGACTGCTCCTCAGAAGGTCAAATAGTAAAGATGAAGCTAAAGCACTTTGGACATCAAACGAGAAGAGAGGATTCACTTGAGGAAGCCTTGATGCTGGGAAAGGTGGAGAGCAAAAGAAGAAGGAGGCAGCAAAAAATAAGATGGCTAGATGTTATCGTAGACACAATGGGCAGAGAGCTCGGTGGGCTGAGGACAGAGGTGCCTGGAGGACACATTGTTCATCTGGTATTCACATACACACAGGCCTAAGCCTCAGTCTACAGCTTTACAGTGCCATTGTGCTTTCTTGCTTTCCTACTTTTCGTTAATTAACAAAAACATTGCACAGATTTAAAATGTCACTCCTTTGGACTATAGCTCTCATAGTTTGGAAACTGCCAGATGAAGACATGCTGCCTTGGGGATTCTGAGAGATACAACCCACAGCTCTGTAGTTGTTACCTGTCAGAGTTCTGGCAATCTTTTAGCGCAGAAAAGAGCACATGCTCTTTGAAATGTTGTCAGACTACATATCCCATGACTACATATCCCTTAGCCAGCAGAACCAACCATGATGGGTTGTGAGAGCTCTAGTCTAATAACATTGGAGAATGAGTCATTCTCCATTACTTTGCCAAAGAATGAGAAGTAAGAAGTGTGCAGACATGAGATTGTTGATCTCTATGTGCAAAGGAAGCTGTTGTGTATGTACAATGCTGCTTCATATGAATGTACAATGTTGCTTTAAGAAATGTATGAATGTAACCCAGCCACAATCACAATGTAACCCAGCTGTTAAAGGAACGTGAGCAAGCTGCCTATAGAGGGCAGCTGCGAGTGTTCAACTCACATGGTCATCATTCCTCAAATCACCTGCAGCCGTGGGAACTTCCCGCAGCAAACAACTACTACTGATCCACCACCGAAGATGGGCGTGACCCGGATGACGTCACGCCGGTAGCGGCCAATGAGCTACCATGCAGCCAAGTTCAAATATGTTGTACCACTGTATATAATGTGAGATACCTCCGCCATTACCACATGTTCGTTCTGATCATCAACCAATAAACCTGTGTTAGTCCATACTGCGACTCCTTCTATGTCTCCTGGAACAGACACCAAACTGGCGACGAAGGTGGGATAGATGGCGAATCCCAAGGTCAAGGCATACCAGTTCGATGTGAGCGAGCCCGAACAATGGGAGCTCTACGAGTGCCAGTTTCGGCACGCGATGGAAGCCGCGGGCGTCGACGCCGCCGCGAAGATGCGCTCCCACTTCCTGGCCCAAGTGGGGCCGGCCACGCTGCGGATCCTGATGACCCTGGTGGCCCCCCGGAAGGTAGACGAGGTCCCCATCGACCGTATCCTGGAGAGACTGGGTGAGCATTTCCAGCCGCCCGTCTCGATCTTCCCAGCACGGGTCGCATTCCACAAGCGAGACCAGCGACCGGGCGAATCCGTGTCCGCCTACGCGGCAGCCCTCAGGCTTGCAACGGTCCACTGCCAGTGGGATGACCTGGACCAGGCCCTCCGTGACCGCATGTTGTGCGGTCTGAGGGACGAGGAACTGCAGAGGAGGCTGATGACCCGCGACCAACGCCTCACATTCAACAAGGTGCTGCGGGAGGCCCAAGCAGCCGAGGAGGCCAGGGGCGGGGTGAGGCTGTTCAAGTCCCGAGGGGCCGCGTCCGAGCGGGCCAAGTCACCAGTACAGGCGGCCCAGCGGACACCAGCGAAGATGGCCTGGCGGGCCCCCAAGCCACCCGCCGGCACACCAACGTCGTCCGAGGAGTCGTCCGCAACAGCGGACCCCTACTCCAGCGAGGACGACGACGTCCAGAGGATCAAGAAGCGTGGTGAGAAGCGGCAGTCCCAAGAACGGCAGGACCGCCGTTGCGATGGTTGTGGGGCGTCCCACGACCGCACGAGGTGCCCGTTTCGAAAGGCCGAGTGTCACAACTGCGGCCGAAAGGGGCACATCGCCCGAGTATGCAGGCGCAGGTGAGTCGAGGACAAGAGGAGTTCCAGCCATCCCCAGACGCACCAGCGGAAGGCGACCGGCACCAGGAAGGTTGCAGCCAGCTACGATGAGGAAGGCGTGAACCGCGTGGGCCTGGAGCACCGACGGTTTTTCGTAGAGGTACTGTTGCAAGGGGTCCCAGTGAGGATGGAGATAGACTCGGGGTCATCTTATTCCATCCTGTCCCAAAAAGAGTTCATGCGTATTCCCCCAGACAAGAGGCCCAAACTGCGGGCCATGAGGTCACACCTTCGGGACGTGCAGGGAAACGGGATCCCAGTGTTGGGGGTGGGGAATTTCAAGGTGAAGTTCAAGGGCTACTCTGAGAAACTGCCCTTAGTGGTCCTCAAAGGGGGGAGGTGCTGCCTTTTGGGAACTCAGTGGTTTGCTCCCCTGGGAATCGAACTGTCCGGCATTAACGCCATTGAGACTGACCCAATGCGGGACGTGTGCAACGTGCACCCGGATGTTTTCAAGAAGGGGCTCGGGAAATACAAGGGGCCCCCGGTTTCCTTCGAGCTGGACCCAGAAATCCGGCCCATCCGCCTCAAACCAAGGAGGGTGCCTTTCGCCCTAAAGGACAAGATCGAGGCGGAACTGGACAAATTGGTGGGGCAGGGGATTTTGGTTCCAGTTGACTCGGCGGAGTGGGAAACGTCGATTGTTACAGCCCTTTAGTCGAACGGGGAAGTCAGGATTTGTGCAGACTATAAATGTACCATTAACAAGGCCATTCGGCCAAACGCATATCCAGTGCCCGTGGTCAGCCACTTGCTGGCCATGTTACATGGGGGGGAAGTGTTTTGCAAAGTTAGATCTGGCTCAGGCGTATCAGCAGCTCTCTGTAACCCCGGCTGCTGCCGCCGCGCAAACGATAGTGACGCACAAGGGGGCGTTTAAGGTAACGCGCCTTCAGTTTGACGTGAATTCGGCCCCCGGAATTTTCCAATCCCTCGTGGAATGCCTTTTAAAGGGGCTTCCAGGCGTGCTCCCATACTTCGACGACGTGTTGATAACGGCGGGGAGCGAATTAGAGTTGGCAAAGAGGCTAGATGGGGTCCTTTCAGTGTTCGAGAGGGCAGGCCTTCGACTGAGGAGGGACAAATTCATATTCTTTGCGAGGGAGGTTGAGTTTCTAGGCTTTAAGGTAACCCCGGACGGGATCAAACCCTCTGAGTCAAAGGTTGCAGCCGTGAAGAACGCCCCTCGCCCCACCGCAAAACCGTAGCTACAGTCATTTCTAGGGCTCCTAAATTTTTATCATACCTTCCTGCCTCGGAAGGCATCGGTTGCGGAGCCACTGCACGCCCTGCTCAAAAAGGACGCGGTTTGGCGGTGGGGGGACAGGCAGGAGAGAGCATTCAAGGAGCTTAAGTCACTCCTGTCTTCGGACACTGTTCTGACCCATTTCAGATGCTGTCCTGACCCATTTCGACCCGAAAAAAACAGTGGTTTTAGTCTGTGATGCATCCCCAGTGGGGGTGGGGGCGGTCCTGTGCCACGTGTTGGAAAGCGGGAGGGAAGCCCCGGTAGCGTACTACTCTAGGTCCCTCTCAAAGGCCGAGCGCAATTACGCGCAAACTGATAGGGAGGCCCTAGCCATCATTGCCGGAACGAAAAAGTTCCATGACTTTTTATACGGCCGCGAGTTTACGGTAGTGACCGATCACAAACCACTTTTGGGGATCTTCACTACCGGCAAACCCACACCGCAAATACTATCCCCCAGAATGCTGCGTTGGGCCATTTTCCTCAACGCCTACCAGTATGAGCTGGTCTATCGCCCAGGGAAGGAGATCTCCCATGCGGACGCACTGTCCCGATCTCCCCTCCCAAGTGTAGGGGACCCCACATGCGAGGTAGAGCAGGATCACCAAGTCCTACTGATTGAGTCTCTCGACTCACCCCCCATTGTCCCGGCCGACCTCGCCAAAGCCACGGCGGCCGACAAGATGCTGGCCCAAGTTAGTTCCTGGGTTAGGAAGGGCTGGCCCACGACTCCCCCCGATGAAGAGTTCAGACCATTTTTTAGGCGCAGAGTAGAGCTGTCGCTGGAAAGGGGCTGCTTACTCTGGGGCCAGCGAGTAGTTATCCCAGAGAAGCTGAGGGCCAAGGTACTGAGACTATTGCACACCAGTCACCCTGGGATCGTGCGCTCCAAGGCTCTGGCCAGGAGTTTCTTTTGGTGGCCCCAGATAGACGGGGACATAGAGCGTTTAGTGGGCACGTGCGAGAGCTGCCAGGGCTCTCGGCCCGAGGAGTCCCGGTTGCCCCATAGGGAATGGGATACGGCCCGCGGGCCATGGTCCCGGATCCATGTCGACTTCGCTGGCCCTTTTCGCGGGTCCATGTTTCTATTGGTAGTCGACTCCTATTCCAAGTGGTTGGAGGTAATCCCTATGAACAGCACCTCCTCCGCCGCAACCATCAAGCAGTTGCGCAGGCTTTTTGCCTGTTTCGGCCTGCCAGACGTCCTTGTTAGCGATAACGCTAGTACCTTCACGTCTGCAGAGTTCAAGACGTTTATTGAGCGGAACGCCATCAGGCACATCACCGCTGCCCTGTTTCACCCTGCCACAAACGGTCAGGTAGAGCGCCAAGTGCGCACTATGAAAGACGCACTGCGGCGCATGGGTCCCGGTGAGTTGAACCTGCATTTGTGCCAGTTCCTCATCTGCTACAGGACAACCCCCTTAGCTTCAGGATTTTCCCCAGCCGAACTCCTCATGAGGAGGCGTCCGGTAACACTTTTTGACCGGATGGATCCATCCAGGGTGGAGGATGAAGGGAGAAACATAAATATAGGGGGAGGGAGCTCCAAAAGTTTTTCGGCAGGGGACCCGGTTCACTGCAGGAACTACGCGGCGTCAGGGCCGGCGTGGGTCCCAGGGACAGTCATCGAGCAGACGGGACCAGTGTCCTACAGGGTTGAGACTAGCTTGGGTCTACTCTGGAGGAGGCACACCGACCAACTCAGAAGGCGGGTCACTAGTGAAGGGGATTCAGCGTTAGGGTCCTCCCCCACCCGCATTACCCAAGGGGGAGACACGGCGGAAACCGGGGATACAAATGCATATCCTCGGTTCTCAGCCACAGAGGAGGATACTTTGAAGGGGGATCAGTTTGATGATTATGAGTTACGGTACCAGGGGGTGTAGCGGAGTGGTCCCCCACCCGTCCTAGCGAGAAGAGGGGTTTCAGTTCAGCCCCTGGTACCTCCAGTCCCCCCAGTCCTTTTGTGTTAGAATATACCATAGCTCCAGCTCCCCGGAGGCCAACACCCCCAAGGCAGGCATCGGGGGGGGAGTCCACCCACCGCAGTCCCCGGAACTCCCAGGCAGGGTACGGGGGGTGGCGAGACCACGAGGGTCTCTTCGTCGGTCCCGAGATTCGTGCTGGGGGGGGACCCCTAGCTCCTCAAGCGGTAGGCAGGAGTTCACTTCCCAACTGTTCATTCCATTCCCTTCCCCCAATGCAAGGTTACCACAGAGCCCACACCGAGCCACTAACGAGTCCCCCCCTTTCCATTGCAGGACAGGACTCCGCAGAGCCAGGCTCCCCTGTATTAAGCCAAGCGGCCGCTCGCCCCAGGCGCACGTGCGGCAAGCCACAATGGTTGAGGGACTTCGTCCCATCCTAGGGGGGAGGGATGTTGTGTATGTACAATGCTGCTTCATATGAATGTACAATGTTGCTTTAAGAAATGTATGAATGTAACCCAGCCACAATCACAATGTAACCCAGCTGTTAAAGGAACACGAGCAAGCTGCCTATAGAGGGCAGCTGCGATTGTTCAACTCACATGGTCATCATTCCTCAAATCACCTGCAGCCGCGGGAACTTCCCACAGCAAACAACTACTACTGATCCAGCACCGAAGATGGGCATGACCCGGATGACGTCACGTCGGTAGCGGCCAATGAGCTACCATGCAGCCAAGTTCAAATGTGTTGTACCACTGTATATAATGTGAGATACCTCCGCCATTACCACATGTTCGTTCTGATCATCAACCAATAAACCTGTGTTAGTCCATACTGTGACTCCTTCTATGTCTCCTGGAACAGACACCAAAGAAGCACACCATACAGGCAACACTGGAAGCTGAATACAAGTCTTCTTTTCCTATTATAAGAGAGCAGAAGTGCAATCCATTTACATATTTCTGTATCTGCTTTATGGCTTGCCTTGCAAATGAGGTGATATTTTTCAGCAGAGAGCCCATTTGGTAAGACACAGATTAATGATTAAGTTTCCCAGCCCACACAGTTTAAGAGAAATGATGGCTAATGTAATTATGCCACTTGCTGATTTCTAAACCTTTTCATCTATATTATCTGTGAATGGAATATAAGAGTAAGCATTTCCAGCACTGACCAGAGCAGGCCCCTGGATTAACCTCCTTATCTGGGAATTGGAATCCGCAGAGGAAATGTGATTGTAATGCAAAAACTACTATGCCGGTAGCATTAGCATAGGATGATTCTTCAACTAACATAGTTAATTGCTGTTACATTTAAAAACCAGTGATGACAGGAGGTACAAAATGTACTTAAAAGGCAGAGCATTGTTCTGTGCTCCAGAAGAGAACAAAAGGGCATATTTTAAGGGGGAGGGGGAGAAGAGCACCCACATTTATATCGAAATAGAATGTCTGAAAAATAGAAGGAATAAATCCATTAACTTGCAAATATGTCTGCCAAGTTATTTGCATATGTGTAAGGGAAGAAAAATTGGATCATTAAAGGGCTATAAAACCTGACTTAATTTATCAGGTTCTGAATCTGAACCAAGTTATTTTTCAGAATGTGAATCATGAAGACAGCAAGGGTTTTTTAATGTGTGAGTTGCTCTAGTTAGGAAAAGAAAGTTTAATAGAAAAAACATCCCAATGAGTTCAGGCCATCATCACTGTTGACCACCAATCAAATCAAATGTAATATAACAATAACAGTCAGAATAATTTCTGACATGAAATTATTATTATACCGATCAAATCAAATGCAGTGCCCAGCCATAATGTGACAGCCTTTGGGGGGCTCAATATTATACAATACTGAATAAGGATGTTTTAAAAGGTCAAGGATTAATTTTAAAATGATGGTACCAGGTCAGTAATTGGGAGGGATGTGTCTACTTAATTTGAGATTATATTATGTTGCCAATCAATTAAGGCATATAGTAGATATTATTTCATAACCTCAAGGATTAATATAGTGAGAGGAAGATGCACAGGAATTGAATTTGAATCCTTAACATGATTTGTTTATAAAACATAATGAGAATAGAGTAAAGCTAAATGAAATCCTTTTTTAAAAGAAATGTAGTTTAGATTTGGAATAAATTAAGAAAAATATTTATACCTACAATGTGTCCATTGAGTCCAGTAGTGTTACTTGAAAAGTTTCTGGTAAATTTAAAAAAGAGAATTATTGAGAGAAAATAAAGGGATTAGAATAAAAGATTGATTAAAAATTGAGAGTAAAGAGCAAATATGTACAATATTGGCTAAAGAAAAAATATTTTGGTTTAATCTGATGCAGTCAGAACAATGGGCAAAAAACTGAAAAGAAAAATGGGAACTATAGGGGAAACATATAAATTTAGAATAAATGATTGTACAAAGGGAAGATAAAGAAGGAAATAAAGAAGGCTATACTAAGTAATATTTATAAGATATTATTGGAGGTGGAAGACCATCAAGCTTATCTTAAACCATTATGAGAGCATGGTTTGGATGAAGAAAGAAGTAATCAAGACTGGAAGAAAATAAGGGCTATGGGAAATCTATGTTGGTAAGGTTAAACTAAAAAAATATAAGTTGACTTGGAGACTGTATTTAACACTGGTGAAATATTCAACATTATGTTAGAGAAGGTATCAGGGAATAGGTACTTGTTCTCATATATGGTCGAGTTGTGAATATGTATTGAAATTTTGGCAAATGGTCTTCAATAAAATAAGTTAAATAATTGGATTAAATTTAGAAATTTAGAAAACTAATTCTTTTACCAATAAGGTGCAATGTAACTGGCTAATTTTTAACTGCTGAAAGATTTCTAGGAAATGGGAAACACAGTTTGATTTTTGACTAAATGAATGATATAAAGAGTTTTGGACATTCCTATTAATGATAAATAAACTTTTAATATTAAATTTAAAGGACGATTATTGAAGCACACCAATTTTAAAGATATCTTGGGGAAAATTATAGCCTATGTTTTATTAAAGGGGAAAGGATCAACACCTTAACAAGAATCAATGCAATTTTGGAAACTGATGGGGGAAATGGTTATGTAACTCCATTGGTACCAGTGTAGGACAGCATTTTTCTTGGTAGTATGTAATTTTTAAAAATATTTTGCTCTATATTCTTAAAATAAAAAGTTTTAAAAATATATACAATACCTTCTGGTTTTGAAGACTGCTTGGGAAGATAAAACTAGGGTGAAAGGGGATGCCAGGGTAGGTGGCTGGAGGATTTCATCCAGATAGTTAGGTTCCATGTTGTAAAGGCTTGCAGAAACGGGTCTGTTATGGCAAAGTAGTGTGCAGAAATTGACCTTTCATGCAGCAACTTCCAGACTTCCCTTGTGTCCCCCAAAAAGACACACAGATAGGTGCCCAGCCTGCCCTGTGTCTTCTGGTAACATTCTGAGCTGACTCTTATTGGAGCCCATGTATGCATTTCCAGACCTCTGTTATTTTTTTTTTTTTTAAAAAAATAAGGATTCCCACAATGGTGAAAATGCAAACTGCTCAGGGCCGTAGCCAGGGGGTGGCCATCAGCCACCCTGAGTTAGCAGTTTGCCCACCCTAAAACTCTCAGCTGCTTATATATATGACACATATATATGACATTGTTGCCCACCCTGAAAAAATATTTGCCCACCCAAATCTAGAAATCCTGGCTATGGCCTTGAAACTGCTATGGTCTGGCATGGGAGTGGAGCTACACAATACAATTACAGTGGTACCTCATAAAACAATTTTAATCCGTTCCATTGGGCTCATTGTTGTACAAAACAATTGCTATACGATACATGCATCATATAGTGATTTTCGCTATGGGATGCATCATACAACCAAAAAAAATTCTAAGTGGTTTTCCCATTGAAAAATTGCTGTATGATTGTTTCCATAGGGAAAATTGTTATGCAGGATGCCGTCCCCCCCCCCCACCACCTAATTGTTATCCAATTGTGTTGCTATACGGGGCAACTGTTGTATGAGGTTCCACTTTAATTTTTTTTTTAAAGATAGACACCCAGTGTCACCCAGATATTTTGCCATAGTAGTGAGTAAACTAAGCTAGATAAGTAAAAAAATAAAATAAAATAAAATTATAGAACATAAATATTATAAACCAATAACATTATAAGCCTTTTATTTCACCCTAGGTAAAAGTAAAGGTCTCCCTCGCTCAAAAGCCAGTCATATCCTACTCTAGGGGACGGTGCTCATCTCCATTTACAACCAAAGAGCCAGGGCTGTCTACATCTGCAGACCTTTCTGTGGTCATGTGGCTGGCATGACTAGATGCCAGAGCACACAGAACACTGTTACCTTTCCTGCCAAAGTGGTATCTATTTATCTACTTGCAGTTTCTTGCTTTCAAACTGCTAGATTGGCAGGACTTGGAACAGACACAGGAGTTTACCCCATCATTCAGCACTCGGGTCTTGAACTGGTGACCTGCTAACCTTCCAGTCATCAAGTTCAGTGTCTTAACCACTAAGCCACTGCAGTACCTCTATTTCATCCTACACATGTGTAAAATCTCTAGCATTGCAGCTGCAAGTATCTTATGATCTCAGAGAAATAACAAAGACTTCTTTAAGTACATTAGAAGTAAGAACCCAACTAGGAAGTCCATTGGACCATTAGATGACAATGGAAGGCAAGGGGTTATTAAAGAGGAAACAGAGATTGCAGAGAGACTCAATGAATTCTTTGCTTCAGTATTCACTGAAGAAGACAGAGACCACATGCCCAAAACAGAGCCTATCTTCGTAGGGAGGGAAACTGAAGAATTAAGCCAGATAGAAATAACCAGGGAGGAGGTCCTTGCATGTCTTGTTAAACTAAACACTAACAAATCACCAGGACCAGATGGCATCCATCCACGAGTTCTCAGGGAACTTAAAGATGAAATTGCTGATCTCCTAGCCAAAATATATAATCTTTCCCTCAAATCAGGCTTTGTGCCTGATGTCTGGAAGGTAGCAAATGTAACACCAATTTTCAAAAAAGGATCCAGGGGTGATCCAGGAAATTACCGACATGTCAGTTTGACATGTGTCCCAGGTAAAGTGATGGAAACCATCCTAAAACATAGAATTAATAGGCACATAGAAGAGAAGGCGCTGCTAAAGGAGAGCCAACATGGCTTTTACACAAGCAAATCATGCCTCACTAATCTGTTGGAATTTTTTGAGAGTGTCAACAAGCATGTGGATAAGGGGGATCCAGTTGACATTGTTTATCTGGACTTTCAGAAGGCTTTTGACAAGGTCCCACACCAAAGGCTCTTGAATAAACTTACCAGTCATGGAATAAAGGGACAGGTCTTGTCCTGGGTCAGCAACTGGCTAAGGGACAGGAAACAGAGGGTAGCACTAAATGGACACTTCTCCAAGTGGAGGGAAGTAAAGAGTGGGGTCCCCCAAGGTTCAGTACTGGGACCCCTGCTTTTCAACCTCTTCATAAATGATCTAGAGGTAGGAGTAAAAAGCAAGGTAGCCAAATTTGCTGACGACACTAAATTATACATTGTCTACACTGGTGGTGAAAACTGTGAGAGATTGTGAGGAGCTCCAGAAGGATCTCTTGGCACTGGGGGAGTGGGCAAAACAGTGGCAAATGAGCTTCAACATTAGTAAGTGCAGAATGATGCATGTTGGGGCAAAAAACCCCAATTACATTTATAAACTGATGGGTTCTGAACTCTCTGCGACAAACCAGGAAAGGGATCTTGGTGTCCTGGTGGACAGCTCAATGAAGGTGTCAACCCAGTGTGCCTCAGCAGTGAAAAAAGCAAACTCAATGCTAGGGTTCATTAGGAAGGGTATAGAAAATAAGTCAGCAAGTGTCATTTTGCCTCTTTATAAATCTATGGTGAGGCCCCATCTGGAATACTGTGTACAGTTCTGGTCGCCATACCTCCAGAAGGATATTATGGAGTTGGAAAAAGTGCAGAGGAGGGCAACCAAAATGATTAGGGGACTGGAACACCTTCCTTACCATCTGAGACTGCAACGGTTGGGCCTTTTCACTCTTGAACGACGGCGTCTAAGAGGTGACCTGATTGAAGTTTATAAAATCATGCATGGTGTGGACAAAGTAGATAAGGAAAAACTGTTTTCCCTATCGCATAACACCAGAACTAGGGGACACTCCATGAAACTTTTGGGTACTAGTTCTCAAACAAATAAGAGAAAGTACTTTTTCACCCAGAGGTTTACTGGTCTATGGAACTCCCTGCCAGAAGAAGTGGTGACAGCTGTCAGTCTTGACAGCTTTAAGAAAGGATTAGACAAGTTCATGGAGGACAAGTGTATCAATAGCTATAATTATGGATACTTAAGGACAACCTCCCGGTTGGAGAGATAGGCAGGATATCTCTCAATGCCATTTCCAGGGAATCCTAAGAAGGTGAAGGCATCTCCTTGGGAATACCCTGAAGGAAATGGTGAGTCACTGTGTGAGACAGAATGCTGGACTGGATGGGCTGTGGCCTGTTCCAGCAAGGCTGTTCTTATGTTCTTATGTTCAGCATAATCTTTCTTTAGCATCTCTGGAGTGACCAAGAGGGATTTGCAGCTTTATCGGTGGAGGGTTTAGCTATCATTCACTTTCTTCTTTAATGCCAGCACCTCACCCAATTTCCAATCCTCAATTTAAATAACTGAGCATCATTGGTTTAAAAGCTTGTTTTATCACATGAACATTGGATGGAACATGACAGATCAAAGGGGGTGACGTTCTATCCTGTGGGTAACCAGTGGCTCTGCAGCTACCCCAGAATTTCAAAGATATATAATCTGTACATTTTTGCATAAACACAGCCTACTGATCATACAGTAATTATACATGCAACTGCTACAACACTGGTCTGTAGGGGAAGTCTAGCCTTTAACCATATTGCATTAGAAGCTATTGAGCTGTCTGCACTTTCTACATTAACAGCAGATAATTCATCCTGAGTGAATGGGAAGGATCTTCTACATTAAAAGCATTGGTTAGATTCTATTAGTCATGGCCTTGAGCATATTAGTTCAGCATTGTCTACACTGGTGGGTCTCAGCCATAGTTGGCTTGTGGAGGTGGGGGTAGGGAGCTTGTCCAAAATGTTGGGATTAGGCACCCACTATGTCCCAGTCTGTAAGATGCTCTTGCTCTCTATATGCTAGGGCAAGTTTGTTGAATATTTGGTACTTCAATTGTTTTTTACTTCAAATCCCAAAAGCCCCAGCCAGCGTGACTGATGGGAAAGTATTACTGATTGGGGCTCCTTAGAAGTGTAGGCCCAAACATCTGAAGGGGCATTGTCGTCTGTCCTATTTGAATATAACACTTGAGAGCCAGTAAGCTAGGAAATGACAAAAGATTGGTCAAGAGCCCAACCAAATTTATTAGGATACCCATAGCCAAAAGTCAAACTGGGACCTCTTTCAGTTAATGCTGACCTTCAACATGGAGTAAAAAGTCTCCAACTAGTGAACTAATAAGCCTTACTAGGATATTAGACAAGGGGTGGGGAATATGTGGCTCATTCCTGCTTGAGATGAATGTTCTAGTTATGGTCAGGTTCTCTGGTGAATGCATTCTGTGCTGCATTAAAATTTACTCTTGAAACAAGAGAAATTTCTTCCCCTCGCTCAAAAGAGGCCCAAAATATTTAGCTGTCTAACGTGAAGGCCAAGACATTTCCCCCATTCCATTTGAAGAAGCCAACTAAGGCATTAACTTAGGGGTTTTCAACCTTTTTAAGTCGGGGGCTGGGTCACGCTCCCTCCGACAATTGAAGAGGCTGGACTAGTGGTTTCCCTCGCTGTAAATGCTGCCATAAAACATTGTTCTAAATGTGTCTGCATTCGCATCTGGAGCAAGGTCAGGGGCTGGATGATTTGGTGCCATGGGCCGGATCTGGCCAGTGGGCCATAGGTTGAGAACTCCTTCATTAACTCCATCCTACTTATCAAGAATCAGTATTTTGCTGTTTGAACTTTTTTGAACTTTTTATTCTACTGTATTTCTTGTTTTCTTTTGATTATGCTGTTTATTGAATTTTGTATTGTGTACTTATTTACTCTTTGCACTGTCATTGTTGTATTTCTTTCACTTTTTTCTGCTGCTGTCTGATGTGCAGGCAGCATGCATTGGTGTAAACCGCTTTGTGTCACCTTCGGGCCAAATAAACAAATAAAAAGTAAAATGAAATGAAATGAAAATTTTCTCTTTCATCAGAAAGCAGGAAGCTAGTATAAAGTGTCCATAGCAGGTCATCTAATACACAGTTCTGCTCTCTGAGTTTGGGGAATAGGTAGAAGGCGGAAGTAGTTCTGGCTGCTCTCCATAGTACCTATCATCTGCCAGCAGTACCAGTTACTTCATTCTGCCTCCTTCCTGAACAATGACATAACCCTAGCCGATCCTTCATTTTTCCTAGCCAACTACTAGATGTTTGCTGTTCAAGGAGTGGGGTTTCTGACATTAATTTGCCTTTGTTTTAAAATCCCTGACTATAAAGAGTCCCTGTTCTCAGACTGGATATGTTGGTGTAATCCTGCAGGACTGGGGGCTGGGACATACTCTGAAAGGTTTGGTTTGGAATAAGGTATTTTGCTGGCACAATTCTTGATGTTATGGTTTTTGAAGGAAGTGTTGGTGCTGAGAATAACAATTTTGTCATGCCTCTTTCTCTCTGGGAATCTAAACAACCTTGTTTTAAGTTAACTAAATGGATAATTAATTATGTTCAAATCAGAGGTTCAAGCAGTCAAGCATCAAATAGTCCTATTTTGTATGGAGTTGCCTTTGGACAGGCACTTTTTTTTGATAGAGTTATCTTCAACTGTTACTTGGCATTGGCCGACTCTTCGCAAAAATATGTACATTAGGCAATTCTAAGTGACAAATCATGTTTCTAATAGCCTGTGATTCTGTCTCTCACATTTTTGCCTTTATTTATTCTGAAAGGTGGTGTCAGATTTGGTATGGAACCTTGCTGACAATCTATGCAAAATGGTTTATTATAAGCTGGAAAATATCATTTATGATATGTCAACAGCTATCACAAAAGCAATTTGCATACATCTTCACAGAATCCAGATCATTGGCAGCTCATGACAAAACAGGAAGGCGCTCTCCCTCTTCACTCCACAAATGGCTTTTACTGCAAGATTTATACACCCATACAGTTCTGTCCTGTATTTTTCTGCCACACAGGTGAGTGCAAATGTAAAGGAAAACCTTGACAGCCCAATGTTGCCAGTAAGGATATGAGAAGTATTTGGGGCTACACATAGGACAACAGGCTATTTTTTTTTTGTGGCCAATGGTCCCAAGCTTCCTTAGATGGACCTTTTCAATCAGAGGCTGGATGGCTGTTTATGTCTGTCTATGTCTGTGATGGCAAACCTTGGCACTCCAGATGTTCTTGGACTTCAATTCCCAGAAGCCCAAGCCCTCAAGCCCTCGTCGCTCCTGGAAGTGGAAGTAAAATGCACCCATACAGGCGCATTTTACTTCCGCTTCCAGGAGCAACAAGGGTGGCACGGGCCGGATGAATCGCAGTAAACCCATTCATGTGGATTCATGGGGGCTTGGGCTTCTGGGAATTGAAGTCCAAGAACATCTGGAGTACCAAGATTCGCCATCACGGGTCTATGTCCTGTGAATTCATCATGGATTTCCTGCCTCAGCAGTTGTTTGAGTCAGTGGTCTTGGGATGGGAGCTTCTTTCATACCCTACGGGTTATGCAATTCTATGATCCACTGTTTTTTACCCAAGATATTTAGAGGTGACCAGGGGAGGCTAATGAGGCAAAGGATTTCAAAAAGAGCTTCAGGACTGGCAGAAACCTGAAATTTTCAGGATCAGTGGGTCACCTTTTAAACAGGTTGCAGGGCTCCTATGCAATGTTCAGCATAACAAGAAATACCCAGTTTTAAAAACTATATATGGAGTTTTCGTAACTTTTGGTTTCATTTTTCTGCATTAGGGGCAATCAGTACAGCCTTCAGAGGATGCCAGGGTAGAAAACCATCCACAGATCCATCAAAGTTGTCTGCCCATGCCATAAGTACACTTAGATATAACCACCGGCGTACATTCTGCCATCCCTCAGAAGGAAAATGAAACATAGCTTTTGAAAACTTTACCTAACAATCCTATTTTGACTGTACAATCTGAAGATAACTGTGGTGTTGCTTTTTTAGTATTCTATAATTTCAGCCAAAAAGAACAGTTTTTTTTAAAATGGTCAATATTTCTTTTTTATGTGCTGAAAAGTGCAGCACAGTTATATAACCCTAGTAGCTGGAAGTGAGCATAATTGCTAAAGACTCAGCATGGTTTTTAGAAATGATACAAAAGAGTGCAAAAGAGGATATATGTAGCTGTTAAATCTGCATGTCCTAATTGATATGTATTGATGCAAATATGGAAATAATTGCTACATTACCACAGCGAGGAATGCTATGATCAAGTGAAATGCATGCCTATTCTGTCTTCCAGCTAGGATAAAAGCCCCCAGCATTTAAGACTCCAGATGTTCTGGGCAACAGTTACTAGAATTCCTAACCAAAGGTCATTCTGGCAAGGGCATTTGGGAGTTAATGTTTAAAACATCTGAAGAACCAGATGTTGAGATCTAGTAGTCCATGAGCAAATAAAGGTAGAGGCACACTTTTACCTTCAAGTAGTTTTGTGTTTCCTTTTCTGAATCCTTGTTTGCAGACCAAATTGCCCTTAGATAAATACCACCTCCAAATAGAGGATTCTTTTTTGATACTCCAATAGAACATAAGAACATAAGAACAGCCTTGCTGGAACAGGCCACAGCCCATCCAGTCCAGCATTCTGTCTCACACAGTGGCTCACCATTTCCTTCAGGGTATTCCCAAGGAGATGCCTTCACCTGCTTAGGATTCCCTGGAAATGATATTGAGAGATATCCTGCCTATCTCTCCAACCCGGAGGTTGTCCTTAAGTATCCATAATTATAGCCATTGATACTCTTCTCCTCCATGAACTTGTCTAATCCTTTCTTAAAGCTGTCAAGACTGACAGCTGTCACCACTTCTTCTGGCAGGGAGTTCCATAGACCAGTAATCCTCTGGGTGAAAAAGTACTTTCTCTTATTTGTTTGAGAACTAGTACCCAAAGATTACCCTACAAAATATACCACCCAGAGAGAGGATGAGGAAGGGGTTATAACTAGACAATTCACAAGGGGAGAGATGGGTTCCCAACCTTTTTACATTGTGGGCCAGACTACACACCTTGGACAGCTGAGTGGGCTGGACTGGTGGTGTCCCCCCCCCCGGACATAAATACTACTGTAAAACGTGACTGCGGCTGTTGTAAATGCATTTACAACAGCTGTGGGCACATTTACGGCTGTTGTAAATGCATCCACTTCCGCTTCAGGTGCGGTGGTGGCTGTGATGTGGGCCACGTGAAATAGTACCATGGGAACCCCTGGTTTAGAGAAAGTGAGATCCAGAAAGTCATAGTACATGACAAGAAACATACCAGACAAGAAATAAAGCAAAAGAAAAGAAAAAAGAAACATTATAGCACCTTAAAGACTAATTGCTATATTTTAATGTACTCTCTCTCAGATCAAGTCAACTTCCTCAGACAGAAGAGTAGACAATCAATTATATATATGGTCTTAAGATGAACAGAGACTGACTGGTTAGACATGGGTTGCAAATTGTATGAATGAATGAGGAAATGACTTGTGGTCAAACTGGGAAGTGATAATAAGTGAGATGCAAGGCAAGAATATGAGTCTCCAAAACCTGTGAGGTACTTGTCATCATTTGGCAGTAAGGATTGTGGTAGCTTTGTGGTTAAGATGCTGAACTTGATGACTGGAAGGTCAGCAGGTCAGCAGTTTGAGACCTGAGTGCTGCATGATGGAGTGAGCTTCCGTCTCTGTCCCAGTTTCTGCCAGCCTAGCAGTTCAAAAGCAAGAAATTGCAAGTAAATAAATAGGCACCACTTTGGTGGGAAGGTAAACAGCATTCTATGCACTCCGGTGTCTGGACATGCCTGCCACATGTCCATGGAAACATCTGCAGACACATACAGCACTTGCTCTTTGGCTATAAACAGAGATGGGCACTGAACCCGAGTCAGATACGACTGGCTTTTGAGCAAGGGCGACCTTTACCTGTTTGGCACTACTTAAACCAGAGCTAGAGTACTGTGTCTAGTTTGGACACCACACTTTCAAAAGGATGCCAACTAATTGGAACAGTTCAGAAGAGGGCAACAAGGATGATCAGGGGACTTGAAACGAAGCCTTATGAGGAAAGACTGAAAGAAATGGGCATGTTTAGCCTTGAGGAAAGGAGACTGAGAGGGGATATGATAACACTTTTCAAATATTTGAAAGATAGTGATAAAGAGGAGGGGCAGAATGCAAAATAATGGGCTCAAGTTACAGGAAGCTGGTTATGGGCAGGATATCAGAAAAAATCATCAACTGTTAGAGCAGTACCTGGGGAGGTGGTGAGCATTCCAATGCCAGAGCCAGTCAAAAAAACTGAATAACCATCTGTCAGATCTGCTTTGATTTGGATCCCTGCTTTGAGTAGAGGGTTGGAATCAATGGTCTCATAGGCCCCATCCAACTTAACTATTCTACAATTCTATGTTTCTATTACCCCTTTTTGATACACAGTCTTTTTTCAATGGAGAGTAGTTCAGTAACAATGGTAGGTAGGTGCAGGAACCTCAGGCTATAGATAATAAGAGGTGAAAATTGTGTGAATCAATTTCATATTTCCTATCCAGTGATATCTCAGGGGCCTCTTTCTCCAACATCCCAAGGCTTCTTAGGTTCCTCATGTGACTGATAAGCCAAAAGATAAGCCAAAATGTTGCCATCCAAGGAGGTCTGATCTTAAACTCTCTATATTTTTCAGATTGAATTCCCGTTATGTTAGAGAGCCCAATAAATGTTTCTCTGTGATTTCTCTATGTTGCATTAACATTTTGCTTTGAATGTATTTTAATTCTTTTCCTTAAGATCTAACAAAGTTTAGTTCCTTCTTAAACATAACAATATCACCTGAACATCTGCTTAACTCAGAGGATTTCTCAATTAAGGAAAGGGAAAGCAGCTCACTAGGTTTGGAATTCTCAAACCTAAGAAAGGAAACAGAATCCCCACAACATAAATCCTCCCATCTATTGGGTCAACAGGGGTTCCCTTCTTCTTGGATGAAGAAGGGTCTGTTAATTCCAAATGACATTAAAATATTCTCACTCATCAGCATTCCACAGAGATTGGCCAGGGAATAAAATTTACACCCTAAAACCAGGCAACCATAGCCAAACTCCAAGGTTTTGGCAACTATAGCAAAACTCTGAGACCTGGCAACCATAGCAAAACTCCTTTAGGTTAATTGATGGGAAAAAAGGAGTCAGGTTCTGGAATTTTTTTTACTTGATATCTCTATGTGGATGGTACTATTCTTTATTTGATATGTTGTGAGCCACCCTGAGTCAGCGTATGCTGAGCGGGTGGCATACAAATAAAATAAATGAAAATGAAATGTGAATGTAGACCATCTTGACTGCTGCCACTAGTGTTATCGGGCTGCCCTTTACTGCTATAAACCTTGGTATCCTTCTGTCCTGCTGGCAATTCAAACACAATATTGTGCAGCAAGATCAGGCCATTCTCAAGCATTTGGAATCATGAATACATAAGTACAATATACCACACATAAACTGGAGGGTTTTTTTTTAAAAAAAAGAATTGAATTTATCTGTTTTGCACTGAAATATGTTGTGTTACAGGTTAAGGGAAGCAAGGAAGAAAAATAGAGATTATGGACAACAGGTGCAGAAAATCCCAGTTTTATTGATTACAGTGCATTCCAAATTGAATATTAAACATTTCAAATGAGTTCTTAGATATGCCCCTGAACAAGTCCTATAACCAGCAGAAGGAAGAAAATAGTTTTTTATTCATTTGATTGATTGAATATTTGCTGTTCAATTTTTCTGCTAAAACCAGGACTCAGTACAGCTCACCACAAGGTAAAAAAAGAGCAGATAAAAACACAAAAATGTATATTAGCAATACACTATCAAACTGATTTTAAACAAAACTTAATCAAAAGTAGTCTAAACCCAGAGTAAAGGACCATTTTTTATCAGCTTATTGCAAAAAGTATAAATATTTGCCTTCTGGAAGGGATTTCCCTCTGGAAAAGTAAAAATGCACAAATCTGGATTTCACTTTCAATAGCCTTCATTTAAAGGAGAATGAGAACAGCAAAATCTATCTGGGGCCTCAGTTTAATCAGAACAAGTAAAAGAGCCAGTGTGGTTGAATTGGTCAAGCCTTGGCCTGATTCTAGGAGGACTAAGTTTGAGAGGGAATATGATAGCACTCTTCAAATATCTGAAAGATAATCATAAAGAGGAAGGCCAGAATTGGTTCTCCCTCATCCCAGAGTGCAGGGCATAACATAATAAGGGGCTCAAACAAAAGGAAGCCATATATTGGCTGAATATTAGAGGGGGGGATCTTAACAGTTATAGCAGTACAACAGTGGAACCAACTGCCTTGAGAGGTGGAGATGGCTTCAATACTGGAAGCATTCAGAGAGAATTGGACAATCATCTGCCGAATCTACTTTGATTCAGATTCCTGCATTGAGCAGGGAGTTGGACTAGATGGCCTAAGATGCCCTTTCCAACTCAATTATTCTATGATTCTAAGTTCCCAAAACCCACTTGTTAACCTTGGGCCAATCTTGCATTTTCCCCTCTTGGTCTGACCAAGGCACAGGCTCCTGTGAGAATGAAGCGGGGAAGCAGACAGTCATATATACCACAACGAGCCGACTACAAGGGATGGGAGATATAAAGATCACATAAACAAGCAAGCTGTTCAAAACAGTGTTTATATCAGCTCTAAAAATCATTATGACAACATCTAAATGAGGTTATCCATCACATTAAATGGCAGACCCTAAGGCATTGGAAAGGGCACTTTAATTAAAAAAATAGATACAAGAGAAATCAAATTTCAGGATTTTAATTCATCAGACAAATAAAGCCCATGTAATATATTTCCTCTCTTTCAAATCTTTCAATGTTTTCTTCCAGTTTATTGAAACCAGCTCACAACTGTCATTCTGCTGTATGCCAAACTCATTTATTTTGGCTGCTTGTCATTGTTTATTTAGTATTTGTGGGAGAAGCCGTGAATCACACAGACTATTTTTCAACATCCAGGTTTTGTAAATATCCAGATGTTCAAATAACCTTCACAAAAGCAGTTTATTACAGAGACAAATGTTTCATTCATCATGCCATGTCAAGTTCTTCAGTGAAGAAAGAGGAAACCGCTTGCAACGGCAGTGGTTTAAATTCTTTTTAATCCAAATTTCAAAGGGTATTATTCCAAATCATAGGTAATCCAACACAACATAACAGATCTGAATTTCTTTCAATAAGTGGAATTTTCAAATAAAACCTTTCATCAGGGATCTATGTAAAAAACACAAAACTAACAATCAATACTACACCAAGTGCTATTTACATTATATACAATATATACATTAAGTAGATCTCGGGTTCATAATATCACAGACATTTCAAAGAATACAGTAAAAAGTTACCTGTATTATTCACAGTTATTCTTAGGTATTATTTTCCTTATGTCAGTATTGGTATTTAAACGCGTCCCAGACCTCATAAGTGATTTCTTTCAGTGTCGATGGACGTTAAAGAATTGACTAAGTTAGAACATATATAAAGCCTATCAATCAAGAACAGCTGTGTCACGAACAGAGACGTTACAGAAAACATGTGTAATCTATTTCCATGTTCAGACCATGAGGATGTAGGGTCTTAAAGCGGTATATGTAATAACACTCCCAGTGCCTGAGCATTTGTTCTATATTTTTGCGCGAGAATGGATCCGGTTTATAGCATTCTAACATGACGAATTTAAAGTCACGGTCGCTGTGTCTCACTTCTAAAAAAGGATTTACAAGGGGAGCAGAGATGTTACCTGTACGTATTTTAGAACAATGTTCCCCCGCCCTGGTTCTCTTTTTTAAAAAAAATATTTTTATTGAATTTTTAACATAAATACAATATATAAAGACAAACATCAAAACCACATACAATAATAATAAAAAAACCATTCCAACATCTTTACTCAATATTTCAACAATGACTCAGTGTTATTTTACTTCCCTCTTCAATCTCGCTCCTTAATCTTTTAATTATATTTACTATTATTACATTTTTATTTAAATCCTTTGTAACATTAACAAATCTAAATTTTTATTTTTTAACCCTCCCAGTATACTTTTCATACCTTCTATTATGTAATATAACTACCAAGGCAAGATTCTAAATCATGGTTTCAATACAGAAAAAAAATAAAAAAATAAAACATGACTACATATAAAAAATTAGAAAAGAAAAAGAATTTTAACATACCTAAACACCATGTGCTATTTTCATTGCCCTGGAGAACACAGAGTAACTTCAGTAAAATTCTTCCCAAAAACTCTTGTGAGCGGGTGCAGGTCTATTCAATTCTTCTCCCTTCAATGAGTAATCCACAAAGGCTTTCCAAACCTTCCGAAATTTGTTTTCTTTAATGACACCCTTTTTCATATTTATCTCATATATTAACTTGTCGTTCAATGCTAATTCCCACATTTCCTTATACCATTTTTAATTTTCATATTCACATCACTTTTCCATTTTCTTGCAATACACAATCTACCCGTCGTCAGCATTATTTCCAATAACTCTTTTTTTCCTTACTTAAATTTATACCTTCCACATCTGTCAACATAATGGTATTTGAGCCCAATTTAATTTTTATTCCCATAATTTCACTTATCTCGTTCTCAATATTTCCCCAAAAATCTTTTACCACATTACAATTCCACCACATATGTTCATATGTACCCAATGCATTCTTGCAATGCCAACACATTTTATCATTCTTTTTATCTATCTGATATAATTTCATTGGGGTCAAATACCATCTCCACAACATTTTGTAATTGTGCTCCTTTACTCTAACTGACAGGGTTCTCATAATTCTTTTTTCCCATTTATTTTTCCAATTTTGATCCTCTATCTTTATCTCTAACTCCTGTTCCCATCTTGCTTTCAATTCCTCCTGTGGATTACCATCCTTATTTATCATTGTATATATTTTACTCACCAGCCCCTTTATTCCTCTTTGTCCTTTTCTTATTTTTAAAATTAATTCTTCAAACTCCGTCCTCCCTCTTTCTAATCCGGCCTCATTCATAAATTTACAATTCCATTTATCTACCATCCTTATCTGAAACCAATTCAATTTCAATTGTACATACAAATATATTTTTCTCTCATTATCTTTACAGGCTTGAATTCAGTCTCTCAACAGGAAAACTTCATTCTTATCCAGTACTTCTTTAATCCTTTTATTAATCTTTATTGGAAAATTTGCTATATCCTCCAGTTCAATGATAGGTGAAATATCTGGTACCAACTCCTTCCTTACTTTTTTTCCATATTCCCAATGTTGTCTTCATCATTTTATTTTTAATACCTGCTTTCCCAATACCACTTCCTAAAAAGACCATGTTTCCCATATGACTAAGTTCTTTCATTTCGATTTCTTCCCACATTGCCTTTCCCCTAGCTAGGATCTTCACAACATTCTTAATTTGGAATGTTTGATAGTATGTCATCAAATTTGGCATTCCTAGTCCTCCATTTTTCTGAGATAAATACCAAAACTTTTTAGCCAGTCTAGGACTTTTCCCCCCATTACAAAAACTATTAACCATTTTTTGAAACTCCTTGATTTCCTTATCCTTAAGTTGGATCGAAAGCGCATCAAATAAAAAATTAATTCTTGGTAATATCATCATTTTACATATTGCTATTCTTCCAAACCAAGACAACTTCAGTTTTTGCAAGCCTTGTATTCAATTTTACGTAATTCAATTTCTTAAGATCTTCAAAGTTATTTGAAATATTTATACCCAAATATTTCAGATTGTCCTTAATTTTTAAATTACCTTTTTCCTTTATTTTTTGTTGGTCTTCTTTGCTTATATTACACAATATCATTTCTGATTTATCCCAATTTATTCTCAAACCCGTAATATCTTCGAAATCTTTTAATAACACTTGTATTCTATCCAATGCCTTTACAGGATGCTTGGTTATTATCAAAGTGTCATCCGCATATAAACTTATCTTATTACCTAAGACCCCTTCTGTTTCTTTGTCTTCCCTTACAGCTTTTGCCAACATTTCCATTGCCATAATGAATAAAATTGGAGAAAGTGGGCAACCCTGCCTTGTACCCTCTTCTAATTTCACTTCATCTCTATCCTCATCATTTAATCTAACTGTTGCGGTACCTTGCTGATATAATTGTTCAATTATCTTCCTAAATTTATCTCCAAATCCATAACATTTGATTATCTCTTTAATTGTTACCCATTGTAATGAATCAAAAGCCTTAAAAATATCCAATGATAATAATCCTACTTTCTCCTTTGTTTGTCCTACCACATCTATTAAGTCTATAACCCTTCTTGTCAGATCTGACATGTGTCTACCCTTCAAAAAACCCACCTGATCCTCATTTATGTAACTACCCATAAAGCTATTCAATCTATTAGCCAGTATCATTGTGAAGATCTTAGCATCTTGATTTATTAATAAAATTGGTCTATATGATTCAACTTTTTGCAAAATTTAAGTATGCGTTCCTCTCTGTGGATTTCCTGAAAAGCTTGACCATGACTTCATGCTTAAAGGACACGTAAGTGGTTATGTCCAGAAAGGGAATGGCGCTACTGTTTATGTTGTGGGTGAACCTCAAACTTGAATTTAAACCCTTAATCCACCTAATGCAAGCACGGCGCCAATATGGCTGCCGCGCTCTTTGCGGGCCCCCCCCCACCAGACTTGGACATCCGGGTACTTAGGGGGGCGTGGCCAGCCCTCTTTAAAAGGGGTGGCCACGAGGCAGCCGAGCTGCCATTTTGCGAAAGCGACGGAGAGGAGAAGTTTTCTCCGTCGCTCCCTCCCCCCTTTTCGCCTCTTTCCTCCTTGATTTTGCTAGCCTCTGCTCGAGGCTTTGTTTTCTCTCGCCTCTGTGCTAGAGGCTTGATTCTTTTGGAAGCGACGGGGCGGAGGAATTTGCTCCGTCGCTTCCCCCTCTGTCAGCCTCTGTGCGAGGCTTCCTTTTACCTTGCTTGCCTCATTGCAAGAGGCTTGATTTCGCTTGTAACCGAGCAGAACTGCTGGATAGCTCAGTGGTTTAGGAATCTGGCTGCAAAGTCCGAGGCTGGGAGTTCGATTCCCCATGGTGTTTTCTTGCTCGTAGGGGGATCGCGGTGGCTCAAGTGGCTAAGACATGGAGTGTTAAGTGCCTGAGATGCTGACTGGGAAGTGGAAGGTCAGTGGTTTCACTTCCTGTGTACTGCAGGACAGAATGAGCTCCCGTTTTCAGCACCAGGCCGGCCCTTCAGAGGATCCGGCCCTCGGCCCACGGCTGCCGGCCACGGGCCGGAACGATTGGGGGGAGGGCTTTGTGCTGGCTCACAGCAGGTTTTACCCCATTGGGGGCCAGAGTTTTGGGACTGGTGCCTGGTGATTGGTACCATGGTGGTCATGCTGAGCAGCGGGCTGTTCAGACATTGGCTCCACGCAAACTGGTCGAGCGGGGGGTTCTGGCCCGCCTACTGTGTCCGGCCTGCTCAGCTGACGATGGGTGTACTAAGCACCAGGGTCATTACCGACTTAGTGCCCCCCCTTTTTTGTGCTGGCCCTCACGCCGCCTCCACGTGCCCGTGGGTTGGTGGGTTGCGGGGCAGAGGTGGGGGTGCACAGGGGCGAACAGAGCTCCGTCTGAAGTAACTAACTTTGTTATGAGCTCCCCCCCGCCCCAATTATAGTCAGCCTGGAGGGATGTCACTCAGTTCATCCAAGACGGGTTGGGGCGGGAGACCTGCTGGAGGGTTTTCAATGGGGCTTTTGTATCCATTTGGGGGTGTTGGGGGCCCCAGGATGCTACTAATCTGGTTCCCTTCCAGGGTAACGGGAAGGGGGCTCCACGGTCCACAGTTATGGAAGTTGGAGGCCATGAGAGTAGCGGGGGCCCTTCTTGGAACCACCTTTCCTTAGTCGAAGGTATCCCCCATGAAGATCATACTAAGCTAGAAAAAGGGTGAATGTAATATAATCCTTCATTTAGCTCACCCTGTGGGTGTTCCGTTCAGGGATGACCTTCCTGATGACCTTGTTCGGTCAGGTACTCGTAGTTGCCTCGGCTACTATGGGTGGTGTGCTCACGCAATTCTGGTTCTGTTTTGGCACAGTGTGATATGCACTCGGCTTCCAGCTTTTTGCCAGTACACCCCATGATTTAGACCTATCGGGTTTTTAGGTTTTGGGGGAATTTTAATTAGATAATGCCGATCCCTTTCTGAATGCGTTAATTCAGGTTCAGCACCCGACCGATGTGGGACTTGCACTCAGTGGGCATTGGCTCACAGGTTGGGGTCTCGGTCTCCAGCCCATTACCTCGACAACTTTTGGGTCCGGGGTTAAACGGGGCTTGGACTCGTGTACGCGTCTCCTCATCACGATTCAGACACTCAGGTGGGAACTGGGTGTCCCCTTGGCGCCTGAATAGACCGAGGTCCCATGTTCTAACATCACAATTTTGCCTCGATGCTGTCACGCGGGCATCCAGGTTAACCGGTGATACGGTGGCTTGGATGTCCATGGCGATTTTGGCATTGATTGCCAAACATCGAGTGTGCCCTTGGGAATTGTAGTTAATTCATTGCCCCCCCCCTTAATGGGTTTGCTCTAGCTCAAATTACTCCGGGGTTTAGATGGGTATCTTATGGGAGGTCAGACCTAGTGGTCTGCCCTAGATATCTAGTACGGTCAGATACCTCCGGCTCCTGGACTGATGGGGTTTACTCCGAGGGTGGGTGAACATTGTCGACACCCAGACATGCAAATCCCCCAAGGTCATTAGTCCGTTGATTCTCTTGAGAAGCCTACGCCTAATGTGCTGTTCTAGGCCAGACATGTTATGGGTATTTATAATGACATACTGCTGCTCTCCACCACCGCAGATCACCTGGTTCCATGCCGTACTCTGGAAGCAGAGGGATTCCACTCGCCACTTTTGGCTGAGGGTTGGACGTTTGGCAAGGAGAGGGGAACCGGACATGTCGTTGGCACCTCGCACGCGTAAGGCGTATCACTCTGCATTCAGGCGTCATGTTTGGGAGGGGTGGACATGGGAACGTGTCCGCCGCCCTTACACGCGTCACCCCTGTTCCCAGAGTTTCTACCCACCTTGCACGAGGCTGGCATTGCTTATGTACAGATAGGTGTGAGGTGGCTCTTGGCCACGCAGCTACCACGGTAGCCTTTTTTGGAGCACTCCGCATCAGTGAGTGGGTGCCAGAGTTGGTGCCAACGGTGTAAGGCGGATGTGTCTCGTAGGGCACTGGAACTCGGAGATGTCTCTGCCACACATGAGTGGGCTCGAGTGGGGATGCGGTCCTCACGGGTTATTCAGCACGGTGCAGGCAGTGGTGTATACTGCTACTAAGTTTTTGAGACATCTGTCCGGTTGGTGCCCTACCTGAATTTTCGACAGTGCCTGCTGCGCGCCCCAGCCTGTTTTCTGCCACCGGGTTGGGTCTACCCTTACCTTAGTACAGTCCCTGAGGGTGACCGGTGCCGCGTTTCGCGGTGTGGTGCCCGTTTTGGCACCATTTACTTAAGATAGGCGTCACGTTGATCGCGGCTACGTTTGGGGTACTCGGAGGTGGATAGGCGTCTACGCGCAATTTCAGATATGTACATCCCCTCACTGTATGAGTACCTAGTTATGTCCTTCACCTTTTTCTCCTGTTTTACAGATCCTAGGGGTCTCAGCACACCGGTGGCAGGGGGCTGGTGGGCTGCAGCTATGTACACTGGGCAGCAGTATATCCTGCAGCGACAGAGAGTGGACCCCGGCTGGGCTGTGTGCATCCGCACGTCTGCTATGGTATGGTATGTGCGGCACATGGGAGCGGGAACTGTGGCCATTCCTGCTGTCTGACAGGGATGCTGGACTGCCCGATGTTTTACAGGCGCCTCGGCGGCAGCAGTCTTATACGGATCACTGCTGTTATTAAATTGTCGAGGGGCTGTGACCTGGCATTTTGTATCATCTATGGCTTACATATGGTCGCTATGGTCTAACATCGTGCCGAGACACCAATTTAGGGGAGACGCGGATCTCCCTAGTTCGGACTGTTCCGGCAGTCAGTGGACGGGGCTGTGGCTCCGGCCCGTTCTGAGCATGGCTGTGAGACGGCCATTGGAGTCCGGATGATCGGCTTACAAACAAATTTTGCTGGTAGGCAGGAGAAGGGGTCCACCTGTCGGTCAGAGGTATGTACCTCGTTCTGGGTGTGATGCAAGCAGGCCTGGCGACCGAGCTGACGGTCTTGGGGGGGGGCGGTGAGTCATCATGGATGCCTCCCCGTGTGGCGGGTAGCACTGGTAAGGTAAATATTTATGACCCACAGGTATCCGGCAGGTTCGCAATTGACTGGCCAACACTAGATAGGCATAAGTTGGTTAACGTTGTCCGGTCAACGACGAACCAGGCAATGGGGTGATGGCAAGAGCTAGGCAGCATGCATCACCCCATTATTTTACGGATACGCGTCAGAGGGTGGGGTCAGTAGTTAGTTTATTGACTACGGCCAACAATTTGTTTGTTGTAAACAAACAAATGGATACAAATGGATACATTGTAGCCAATTGCCGTTGGCAATTTTGGGAGGAACCTTACCAGTGTTACTGCGGCCTGCTTGCCTTAAGAATTATAATTGGTTGAGAACCAATCGAAATTTATAATTCGGACTAGGGCATGAATCAATAAATGTGGCCCAATGCCGTTATCCACTTATACTGGTGTCCGAGTCCTTTTGTGGGGGGGTGGGCCTGCAATGCAAGCGTGGTGCCAATATGGCCGCCACGCTCTTTGCGGGGCCCCCCCACCGGACTTGGACATCCGGGTAGTTAGGGGGCGTGGCCAGCCCTCTTTAAAAGGGGTGGCCACGAGGCAGCCGAGCTGCCATTTTACGAAAGCGATGGAGAGGAGAATTTTTCCCTCCACTCCCTCCCTAGTAAACAGTGTGATATTTTGGTCGCTTCGGGGCCGGGTGGGAATTTTTGGCTGGAACCTACAATTGGCTCTTGGGTTCTGGCTTTTTTGCCCATCCCACACTGTTGCTATGGTTTGATACAGGGGTTTATTTGCTGTTGACTTTGGTCACATGGGCGGGTAGCACTGGTAAGGTAAATATTTATGACCCACAGGTATCCGGCAGGTTCGCAATTGACTGGCCAACAC
Source organism: Bradypodion pumilum (assembly GCA_035047305.1). NCBI lineage: Eukaryota > Metazoa > Chordata > Lepidosauria > Squamata > Chamaeleonidae > Bradypodion > Bradypodion pumilum. The sequence goes on from JAWDJD010000001.1 coordinate 101,774,259, forward strand.
TAGATAGGCACAAGTTGGTTAACGTTGTCCGGTCAACGACGAACCAGGCAATGGGGTGATGGCAAGAGCTAGGCAGCATGCATCACCCCGTTATTTTATGGATACGCGTCAGAGGGTGGGGTCAGTAGTTAGTTTATTGACTATGGTCAACAATTTGTTTGTTGTAAACAAACAAATGGATACAAATGGATACATTGTAGCCAATTGCCGTTGGCAATTTTGGGAGGAACCTTACCAGTGTTACTGCGGCCTGCTTGCCTTAAGAATTATAATTGGTTGAGTACCAATCGAAATTTATAATTCGGACTAGGGCATGAATCAATAAATGTGGCCCAATGCCGTTATCCACTTATACTGGTGTCCGAGTCCTTTTGTGGGGGGTGGGCCTGCAATGAAATCTGGTGCGAAAGCCAAATCATCCAAAATAAAATAAAGATCATCAATAAAACATTTGTAAAAAATAATGTGACAAAAATATGGATTGATTAATGGTTCTAAAATAAATTCTTCCTCGAAAGAAATCATATACAAATTAGCTAAACTCGGCGCTACGGAACTACCCATGGCCACTCCATGGACTTCCAAATAAAAAGTACAACCAAATCTAAAATTTTGCTTCTTACCATCCCCATCATCTTAAGCTTAATTTACCTTTCGGGTTGTTCCTGGGAGCCAAGCACAACTCTACCTTCTGAGACAGATTTCATGTCGTCAGCTAATACCATTAGCTCCTTTCTACAACAAAAGGGTTACCCTGAGCAGGTTATAACAGCGAAGCTTTAAAAAGTGATATCTTTGCCTAGATGCCAGTTATTTCAAAAGAATGATAGAATGAGTTCTAGGAAATTATTTTGCTCCTTTCAATATTCCCCATTAGCGGGTAGAATTAGATCTATCATCAATAAACACTGGCATCTTATACAACATTTACCAGATTGCTCGAATTCCCCCATGATAAAGGTAAAGGTAAAGGTTTCCCTTGCTCGAAAGCCAGTCGTATCCAACTCTAGGGTTCAGTGCTCATCTCTGTTTCTAAGCCGAAGAGCCAGCGCTGTCTGCTTCTGCAGACATTTCCGTGGTCATGTGGCAGGCATGACTAGACACCGGAGCGCACGGAACGCTGTTAGGTCTTAGGAAATCTAGGTCTATCAGGCAAATTTTTACATCCTCTGATCTTGAGTCTCGCTCCCGACCATAATAGGACATTACCGTTGTGGCGACTGTATTCAATGCACTCAAGCTTGGCAAACTAAGGAGGTTTTGATTGCCAGCAGCAACTTTACCTTAAGACTTACTCAGTTTTTGAATTGCAAAAGTTCTAATTGCATTTATCTACTCATGTGTAAATGTGGTTTAGGCTATGTGGGGGTCACAACTTGGCAAATAAATACCAATACGTTTAAATACCAATACTGACATAAGGAAAATAATACCTAAGAATAACTGTGATTAATACAGGTAACTTTTTACTGTATTCTTTGAAATTTCTGTGATATTATGAACCCAAGATCTATTTTTTAAAAAAAAGAGAACCAGGGTGGGGGAACATTGTTCTAAAATACGTACAGGTAACATCTCTGCTCCCCTTGTAAATCATTTTTTAGAAGTGAGACACAGCGACCGCGACTTTAAATTCACCATGTTAGAATGCTATAAACCAGATCCATTCTCACGCAAAAATATAGAACAAATGCTCAGGCAATGGGAGTGTTATTACATATACCGCTTTAAGACCCTACATCCTCATGGTCTGAACATGGAAATAGATTACACATGTTTTCTGTAACGTCTCTGTTCGTGACACAGCTGTTCTTGATTGATAGGCTTTATATATGTTCTAATTTAGTCAATTCTTTAACGTCCATCGACACTGAAAGAAATCACTTATGAGGTCTGGGACGCGTTTAAATACCAATACTGACATAAGGAAAATAATACCTAAGAATAACTGTGAATAATACAGGTAACTTTTTACTGTATTCTTTGAAATTTCTGTGATATTATGAACCCGAGATCTACTTAATGTATATATTGTATATAATGTAAATAGCACTTGGTGTAGTATTGATTGTTAGTTTTGTGTTTTTTACATAGATCCCTGCTGAAAGGTTTTATTTGAAAATTCCACTTATCGAAAGAAATTCAGATCTGTTATGTTGGATTACCTATGATTTGGAATAATACCCTTTGAAATTTGGATTAAAAAGAATTTAAACCACTGCCGTTGCAAGCGGTTTCCTCTTTCTGCATTGCATTCACCGTTTGGTCCCCTTGTCTTCTTGCAAGTTTTTCAGTGAAACATGTGAGAAGGGAGAAAGAAGTATTTTAAGGTAAATGATAGAAAGGCAGGCAAGGAAAGGCAAAACAAGAACCCTAAAATACATCCACATACTCCAGCAGTAAGTTGATTGAGAACTTCCAGAGATACAGGCTGGGTTCTGAAGAGGCAAGGGAACTAGAGACCAAATTGCAAACACTCACTGGATCAGGAAAAAGCAGGGGAGCACCAGAAAGAAGTCTACTTCTGTTTCATTGACTACACCAAAGCCTTTGACTGTGTTGACCACAATAAAACATGGCAAACACTTAAAGAGATGGGAGTACCAGTCCACCTTATCTGTCTTCTGAGAAATCTGTATGCAAGTCAAGAAGCAACAGTTAGGGCAGGATACGGACATACTGATTGGTTTAGAATAGGAAAAGGAGTACGACAAGGCTCCATATTGTTATCCTATTTATGGAGTACGGCAAGGCTGCATATTGTCATCCTGCTTATTTAACTTATATGCAGTTATATGCATAATGCAGTGCTGGATGAAGCACAAGCGGGAATTAAGATTGCTGGGAGAAACATCAACAGCCTGAGATATGCAGATGACACTACCCTAATGGCAGAAAATGAAGATGACCTAAAGAGTCTCTTGATTAGGGTGAAAGAGGAGGGTGAAAAAGCTGGCCTGAAGCTCAACATGAAAAAATAAAACCAAGATCATGGCATCCGGCCCCATCACTCCTTGGCAAATAGAAAGGCAAGAAATGGAACTAGTGATAGGCTTTATTTTCCTGGGATCCAAGATCACTGCAGATGATGACTGCAGCCATGAAATAAAAAGACTCTTACTTTTTGGGAGACAAGCAATGAGAAACCTACATAGCATAATAATGAATAGAGACATCACCCTGCCAACAAAAGTCCGCATAATCAAAGCAATGGTATTCCCAGTAGTAATGTATAGATGTGAAAGTTGGACCATAAGGAAGGCTGAACACAGAGCAAAAGACACCTTTGAACTGTGATGCTGGAGGAGACTATTGAGAGTCTTCTGGACTGCAAGGAGAACAAATCAGTTAATCCTGAAGGAAATCAACCCTGACTGTTCATTGGAGGGACAAATACTGAAGCTGAAGCTCAAGTACTTTGGCCATCAAATGAGAAGAGAGGACTCACTTGAGAGGGTCTTGATGTTGGGAAAGATAAAAGGTAAAAGGAGAAGGGGATAGCAGAAGATGAGATGTCTGGATGGCATCATAGATGTGATGGGTGTAGACCTGAGTGGGCTACGGAGAATGGACTCACGTCTTTGGCAATTTCCAGGGATGTGCACTTTGCCCCCCTGAAGAGAGGAGACATCCAGGAAGGCTTGGGGGTGGAGCCAAGGGGCTCCCTTAAAAGTGGCTCACTCCCCCTCCCTTCACCTTCTTTTCATTCGGCTGGGCCAATAATAATAATAATAATAATAATAATAATAATAATAATAATAATAATAATAATAATAATAATAATAATAATAATAATAATAATAATAATAATAATAATAATAATAATAATATAAATTTTAATTTATATCCCGCCTTAAGTCAACTTAAGGCAGCCAAGGACGCATTTGTTACCCTTGCTCTAGCTGAATCTTCCTGATGCCGCTGTGTTTAGGGCCCTCTCTTGCTGTGGTGCTCCCTGCCGAGCGAGATGCTCGGAGTCCGGCTGAGCCATGGGCAGCTCCCTCGACCAGCCCCTTTTGTGGACGTGGCTCTGTGGAGCTCGATGCCTGAACCTCCGGCTCACGCCGGAATGGGCCCTGGTCTTGCCTCGTGCATCACGCGATGGCACCCAAGAAGCGGCCTAGGCTCCCACAACCAGCATGTCCAGCTCTGCAACATACTGCCCCTCCTAGTGCTCCTTCTGCCAGGAGGGGCACCCCTTGGGAGATGCCCCCATTAGACCCTGGGGCATTAGTGGCCCGTGTGATGACCCTTGAGAGGGCAGTGGGCCTGGATGCCTCGCCAGCTACCCGCAGGTCAACCAGGCAGTTGGCATGACAAGTGTCTGACCCCTTTGTGACCGACTGGCCAGCGCTGGTTGCCTTGCTCCAACAGAGGCTTGATCAGCTGGACGCCGACCGTCTGCCTGCGCTGTATAAGGCAGCTGTGGCTGCGGGCCCCTGGGCCTCTCAATTTTTGCCTGTGGGCACCAGGGACCTGGGCCCTGCTATGTCCACCCCAGTGGGTGCATCGGGCTCTCTGTTGGTCCTGAGCCCCAACACTCTGTCACGGCCGGAACACCCAGTAGGGGAGGCTGCGGCGGGTGTGCCTGGTGAGCATGTGGGTCAAATTAATGCACACATCACATCTTCTGATCTGGCCTTCATGGCCCACTGGCGTGGCGTGGCTCATACCTTCTGTGCCTCAGACGGCACCTTGGCGGGCTCCTTTTCTGCCTCCACTGCCACAAAACCCATTGGGGCTTAATACTATCCCATATCCGATCTGGCCCTATGGCCCGCCTATGAACACAGCATACCACTCAGTACCTCGCTCTTCCTTACCTGTAGAGCCCATTCTCTTCCTTTAGGCGGTCATTTGCTCCCGGCCACCAGGGATAAAATTTGGTGCAGGGAATACATTGATATCTTCAGCCTGCTCAACCAGGATTTGACCAAGGAAGAGGAGAAGGAGGATGAGCAAGACAAGGAGTTGGCACGCCGTCGTAAACCACCCCGCACATGGGACAACTCGCTGCCAGCTTTCCTGATTTATGCTGCTATTTCAATACGGGCTCGCCCTGACTTGGCGCTTCCTTTGATCCAGTACATCAGCACCATTTACCGTGTGTATGTGGATTTCCCGGGTCAATCGTGACTTGCGTACAATGAGGAATTTCATGTGCATGCGGTGCTTCACTCTGAAATGCCCTGGGACGAGTCTCACCAATTGCTTTGGCTCCAGTACATGACTCCATCAAGGCCAGTACTCGGCAATCATTATGATTGCGGCCTTTTGGTTCAGCGCCTGGGTCCCAACCAGTCTCCCTGCCTTTCAACGGGCAGGGGGTTCCAGCCCGCCTGCTGTGTTGGGACTATTCATCCACAGGGCACTGCAACTGGAAGCCTTGCTGTTACAGGCACGAGTGCTCGATATGTGCTGGCTTCCATTCGGCAAGTGCCTGCTTCAAAAAAAAATTTTTCCCCCGATTTATACCCCGCCCTATTCAGCACATGGCCGACTCAGGGCAGCTAACAACATATAAATAACCCCAAGGTAACCCAAGGGGTTTACATACAAAATTCAAAATACAGTAATAAATACAATATTCAAAATGCTATTACAAATAGATACAAATTCTGCGGTACAATATATCAAACAAATATAATAGCTGCAAAAAAGTACAATACAAATTATGCAATGAAGGCTGGCAGTGCTCGAGGCAGGGGCCAGGATCAAGGACCTAGGTGCCCCTGACCCCCCTGCACCTGCAAAAGGGCCCCTCCTCTATACTTCTTGAGGTTTTGTGGTGCTGGCTCCGTGTCTACCCTAACAGGGTGGATGCAGAGTACCTAGAAGCTGGGTTTTCATTTGATTTTCACATTCCTTTCCAGGGTCCTCGCGCCCAACAAGATGCTCCCAACCTTAAGTCATTGCTAGGGCGGGAGCATCTTGCTTGGGATAAGATATTCAAGGAGGTCTCGGAGGGTCAGATGGCTGGACATTTTGCTTTGCCTCCATACCCTAACATGAAGGTTTCACCCCTGGGTTTGGTACCTAAGAAATCTTCAAATGATTTTTGACTTATTCATCACCTGTCATATCCTGCCAGCTCCTCTGTTAATGATGCTATACCGGAGCTATGCTCCATCCGTTATGTGTCATTCGATGAGGCATTGAGGATCGTTCGTTCCTGTGGCCCCAGGTCACTACTGGCCAAATCTGACATTAAGTCTGCCTTCAGGCTTCTACCAGACCACCCGGTTTCCGCTTCAAAGACCAGTACTTCGTAGATAGGGCTATGCCTTTTGGTTGCTCTATTTCCTGTTCCGCATTCGAGCATTTCAGCACCTTTTTGCACTGGGTGCTCATTTCAAGGACCGGGGTGAATAAGGTGGCCCATTATTTGGACAATTTTTTGTTTGGTGGACCGCGGAATTCCCCAGCTTGTGCAAGATGTTTGGCTTCTTTCCAAGTCCTGATGGGGGAATTGTCTATACCTCTAGCCCCAGAGAAGACCGAAGGTCCTTCTACCACTCTTACATTCCTTGGCATTGAGATAGACACCGTGACCCAGTTGTCACACCTGCCCAGGGACAAAATTGATATGATATCGCACCAAATTACGGCTATGTTAGCCAAGCATAAGGTCACCCTCAAGGAATTGCAAGTACTGCATGGCCACTTAAATTTTGCTTGCCGCGTGGTTGCACTGGGCCGGGCCTTCGCCCGATGGCTCTGTGACTCCATAGCTGGCTTGTCCAAAAAATTCCACAGGGACAGGCTTACCAGGGACGTTTGAGATGACCTCCGAGTTTGGCTGGCATTCTTAACAGAATTTAACGGGGTGTCATTCTGGAGCTGCGAGTTGACCCTAGCTCCTAACTTTCATGCTCATTCTGATGCTTTGGGGGTTCTCGGGTATGGGATCTACTTCAATGGCCATTGGTGCTGCAGCCCTTGGCCCCCCAGCTGGCAGGCTCTGAACTCATACGGGACCTGACCTTCTTGGAGTTTCCCCCCATCCTGGGTGGTTTCTTCCTATGGGTCACCTTTGGGTGGACTCTGTTGTCCACTTCTGGTGCGACAATGTGTCCATAGTCTAGACTTCCTGTTCACACAGGGTTATGTTCTTGGTTCGGCAATTTGTCCTCCATACCTACTGCTTAATATTGTTTTTCGGGCACGGCACATACCTGGCCTTGATAACAGCACCGCTGATGCCCTGTCCCGATTAAAGATGATGTGGTTCAGGGCACTAGCACCGGAGGCCAGGGAACACCCATCCGTTCTCTCAGACGAGGTATGGAATTTTGGCAAGGTGAAGTAGACAGGGCTCTCGGCCTATCTCTGGCGGGCCACACTTGCCATGCATACCGCTTGGTGCTCCTGTCCTTTACTTCCTTCCATGCTAACTTTGCTCTGCTTGATGTATGGCCTTTGCCGATGGATCAAGTACTACGTTACATGGTCCATTTGTATGGGTCAGGACTTGACCCAAGTATGATCCATGGGCATGTTTCTGCCTTCACGTTCGAAGCCAGAGTGCGCAGCTATCCGGACACCCTGAGTGATTTCTGCATTAGGAAGTTTCTGGAAGGCTGGTCGTGGGAGCATGGCCCCCTACTGAACTCTCGCTACCCTGTCTCGCCGTCCGTACTTAGGTGCCTCACAGTGGCATGGCCATCTGTCTGTTCCGATGCCTTTGAGTCAGCCCTTTTTCATGCAGCCACTGCCATTGCTTTTTTTTTTGGGGGGGGGCTCAGGGTGAGCGACCTAGTCCTCACTTCCAAGACGGACCATTCCTGTAGGACACTTGAGTTGTCGGACATGTCCATTTTTTCGCACTGTATCTGACTCAACATCCATAGCTCTAAATGTGACCAGGGAGGTAGGGGGTGATGGTCATGCTACTCCGTTGTTCTGTGGGGTACATCTGTCCAGTTTTGGCCCTTTCTAGGTTCAAGGGGTCTGCGGCTCAGCCCCCGGTCCCCTTTTTGTACACCAGGATGACCTGCTTCTCACCCGGTACCAGTTTTGGAGGGTGACCAGCTTGGTTCTGGCTTTGGTAGGGCTTCCCGGGGTTCGATACTGCTCCCATTCTTTCCACATTGGAACTGCCTCAACGGCAGCTGCATTCAGCTACTCGGCAGATGATATCAAGCGTATTGGGTGATGGGATTCAGATAGGTTTCGTGTTTATGTCCTTCCCATGTTATCATGACCTTCTCGCTGGCTCTGGCTCTCCTCTTTGTTTTCCAGGTCCTGCCTCTTCTCCTCTGCCTGCACGGGTTTGGATAGTGGGCCACAGCTATGTGTTCTGGGCCACTCAGTTTGCTGCAGCTTCCCCTTGGGTACCCACCTTGGCCTACGGAGGGCTGCTTTCCTGATGTGGCGTAGTTTCAGGGGAATGTGATGGTCTCGCCTGATTTCCTTTGTGCTTGCGGCATGGCAATGTGTACCCTCTGATGTCCTGGTGCTACACCTTGGGGGCAATGACCTCGGTCAGGTGATGGGCCTAGATCTTTCCATGTCCATCTGCCGGGATTTGGCCCTTATCCGGCAGCATTGGCCTGGGGTCTGATTTGTTTGGTCATCAATAACCCCCTGTGCCTTTTTCCATGGGTGTTCTGACCCGAGGCCCATCAATAGTGCTACCAGAGCTGTGAATAGGTCTGTTGCCAGGTATCTCTGGGAAGAAGGTGTCGGTACCTATGTCGAGCATCCAGGGATCCATATAGAGAGCCCTCACCTGTTTTGCAGAGATTGGGTGCACCTCTCTGATGCAGGCATGCAGCAATTTCTTGCTTCTCTCCATGATGGCCTAGCCAATGAACTGTCAGTCCGGGGTGGGGTCAGTGAGGATTAACACACACACCCTGGTGTGGTAATAGCACTGGTAGGGACAAAAATTTGACCCCCAAAGAATCCAATAAGTACGCATTTGGCTGAACATGATAATGGACAAGGATAGAAAGGGCGTATATATGATCAACCAAATGCGGACCAGGAACGAGGGACCGAAAAGTTTGGCAACTTGACGATCCCTTATATTGTTCAATGGAATTTTTCTTCAGAAGCGGAAGGATCAAAGATGCTTCTGATTGGGGTCAAATTTGGGACAATAATAATTAACAAATTATGATTACATCAATAAGGAAATGGTATAACTCAGGAGAATTACAACAAGTCCTTATCAGTGCTATCCCGGCCCGTTCTTTTTCTAATCTCAAATTAATACAGTTTGTTGGTTAATAAAGTGGCCCAATTTTTTAAAAAACAATTAATGTCTCTGTCTCGTTATTCAGGGGGTCGGCTGGGCAATGGTAGAGGACAGAAGAGCCTGGTATGCAGTGGTCCATGGGGTTGCAAGGGGTCAGACTTGATTGTGCAACTCAACAACACCAACAACTAATAAAGGACCAGTTGAGTACGCATATAAAATAAACCATGATAGAAGTGCCTAATTCACTTTAGAGAACATTTTCTTTTAAAACATTACAAGACATATGGCCAGCTAGCTGAGGAAAAGTCATTTACAGTCAGTAGGATGCTTGTTTTCTTTTTCTTTAACTGTGGTTTTGCACCTTTGATTTGCAAAAAGAATGTAGAGTTGACATTCTAGAATTTCATTTAAATTCTAAAAATTCTAAAAATAGAATTTTATCTATTTCCCCCTAGGACAAAAGTCTGGGTACAAAAATGTAGCAAAAGTGTCCTGCTGGTCCTACCCAATGTCCAGTATTCTCTCATTCCCACCCCCACCCCCAATTTTAAGAATACTCTTAAACTAAAAGTATGAAGCAAACCCCTAAGAAAAGTCAGCCTGACTTCTTCTTCTTCCATGTCTTGGCCAGACGTGAAACTGCCAAAATGAAGGCACCTTTTAGTGAGTTCATTCTGCTGAATGTGGTGGAGCTTGTATTGCCAGGAAAGAAAATGCAGGACTGCAGCTTAAATGAGTTTATAGAGAAAAACAGCCTGACTTGTGTAGAAAAAAAAAGAACTGAGCCATTCTCACAGAATTTTAAAGCAGCTGTCATGTTAGTCTGTACAGGCATATCAGACAAGAAACAAAGCAACGAAAAAGTAAAAACAGCAAAAATAAAAATAAAAAATCATTGGTTCCTAGCACTACATTTCACTGCATAATTTAAATTCAAATCAGGACTGCAAGTGCCTTTAGCAAATGGATTTAGTAATTTGAAATCTACTTGTGTGAGGTCTTTCTCCTTTCAAAAGAGATGCCAATATATTTGGCACATTTTTAATATTTTATAACATTAATGTTTCAAAAGAATTTTTCAAAAGAACACTGTTTCATGCAATGGCATCTGACATTTTCATTTCAGTTGGACAAACTCTATAAATTGTCCCCATATAACTTTAAATCTATTCCCTTTTGAGAATGCTTTATTTTAACTTAATCTTACTGTCAATTTATCATTAATAGCTGTACTCCAAATTCTTTATCCCATTCAATAAGCTGAAGCTCAAATCTTACTTTCCAATTTTTGCTTAAATAATCTCACTGCAATTAATTATTTGCAATTAATTTCCCCCTTTTTGCCATTTCAATGGAATATCTCCAAAACTGGATAACCATGCTCTTACTGGGCAAAAATCAAGTTTTATAGATGAAATCTAATTTATTTCATTTAAAAACATTTTCCATATTTTCTGGATCGCCTCACATCCCCACTATGAATGGAAAAAGGTACCAACCTCCTGACTACACCTCCAACATATTGCAGAATATTTTGAATTGTAACAGTTCATTTTTACTGATGTTACATACCATCTCCATATTTCCTTACAGACATATTCTTTAGAATTATTTTCTTTGATAAACTTTTCCTTTCCTCCTTGGTTATATCTCTGCCTAAACCCATTCCCTAAATTATTTATTTATTGATCAAATTTATATAACCGCCCATTCGGCATGTGACTCTGGGCGGCGTATAACACTAACAACATAAAATACATAAATACCACATTAAAAACTATAAAAATGCTTAAAAACATTTTAAAAAACCACTACTCCCCAGCCCCAATAAAAATTCTATTAAAAGCAAGTGATCCTCCCTATATTTGCCAGCCAGGTTTTGAGCTCTTTCCTGATGGGCAGCAACTCCGTCTGGAGATGCAGCTCAGTTGGCAGGTGGTTCCAAAGGGCAGATGCTGAAAAGGCCCTTCTTCTGGTGCTAGAGAGATGAGCCTCTCTAGCAGATGATATTTTCAAGGAATCTCTCCTGTCTGCTCTGGTGGAGTGGACAGATGACCTTGGGGTGATGCAGTCTTGCAGTTCTTCATCTTTAAACTTTTCAATATACTAGCAATTTTTGCCTGGCATTGCCAGGCAGGTATTGATTTTTTGTTGGTGGTTGGGGCCCTGTGGAGAGGGTAGGCAGGGAAGGGGAGCACGTTTCCTCCCCTGGGGCTGTCTGGTTGGGGCGAGGGCTCTCGGGGCGAGTGCTCTCTTTCTTTCTCTATCTTCCCCCCCTCTGTCCCTTTATTTTCTCTCTCTCCCTTTGTTTCTATTACTTTATTTATCTGTCTCTTCCCCCTCCATCTCCCTGTCTTTTTAGCTTTCTCTTGCTCTCTCTCTCTCTCTCTCTCTCACACACACACAGAGTGAGAGGAGGCAGAGGGAAGGGGAAGTGCATACCCATGGTTCACTCGTCCAGTTGTGACACCTGGGGGAGCACTTATCCGGGGCACCCATGCCAGGTACCCCCACATCCCTGGCCCTAGCACCACTTACTGGCCTGGGAAGGGTCACCCTTCTCCATCTCCCACCCTCCGGAGGACTCCAGGGCCTGAACTGGGCCATCGTATACTGCTCCTGCCAGCCGAGGATTTCCCTTCTTCTCTACCGACGCCTGTCACCCGCCGGAGTTCCCCATCTCCTCCGCTGGGGTTCCCCGTCTCCTCCGACTCCCTTGTGTGTGTGTGTGTGTGTGTGTGTGTGTGTGTGTGTGTGTGTGTGTGTGTGTGTGTGTGTGTGTGTGTGTGTGTGTGTGTGTGTGTGTGTGTGTGTGTTTGTGTGTGTGAGAGAGAGAGAGAGAGAGAGCAAGAAAGAAAAGGAGAAAGAGGGGAAAATAATAATAATAATAAATTTTAATTTATATCCCGCACTTTCTCAGCCGAAGCTGACTCAAGTCGGCCATTACAACATGTTGATACCATACAATACAATAATAAAGAAGCATGAAAAGTAAATTCAGTACAATAATCAATAGTCAATAATACAATATAACACAGTACAATTCAAAAAGCAGTGCAGTACAATTCAAAAAGTCAAATTTCAATACAAAATATCACATCAAAAAATAAATAAATAAACCCATTACTAAATAACAAAAAATATCCAAGACCACCCATGAAATCCCCCGCATTTAGAGTCTTTTGAGTCCGATCAGGGCGAGGGGGAGGGTGGAGCCCAAGAACGCTGGTGGGTGGGGTGGCCGGTGGAGTGGCCGCTTTGCCCCCACTGGGGCCAGGATGCGCGGCGACAGCTCGCCCAGCACCCCCTTGCCTTTTTAAGTCCGAAGGCAAGGGAGATGGCAGGGCCTAAGAATGCCAGCCGGTGGAGTGGCCTCTTTGCCCCCACCGGGGCCAGGACGTCCTGTGGCGGTGGCAGCTCACCCGGCACCCCCTCGCCTTTTAAGTTTGAGTGCAAGGGGGGAGAGAGAGGAGGGAGGTGGCAGAAACAGCTCTCGGGGTTGGGCTGCAGTTTGTTGTGGTGTCACGTCTGCCAGGCAGGGGAAGGCATGGTGTGTGAACATGGAGGGGTGCATGCACATTGAGGCTCGCATGCTGTATGTGTGGCCCTTTGCCATTACTGGTGTTTGCGCAGTGCTTTGTCTATGATTTGTGAGGCTGGTGCCCCACTCTCGGTTCCCAGACTGTTGTGGCGATGCTGTAAAGGACATAAGGTAAGTGTGGCCGCCTCATTACAGGATGGGCTGGATGTGTGTGGACACGCATGCCGGACACGTATGGCCCAACCCTCTTCTTATAGGTAAAGATGACATGTTCAAATTCACAGCATCTGATCCATTAGAACAGATGAGGCACTGCTCCCACCTCAGGCTACACACACACTGTCTGTCCCTGCCTGCCTTCTTACCAGAGGCCATGCAAAAAACAGGCTGCCAATTGTATTCCCCTTTTCCTGAATGTCCAACTGAATCTCTTTGTTGGCTGTATTTCAGGATAGGAGAGAGGCAGAGAGAGAGAAGCAGTGGTAGCTGCCATCCTTTTCTTGGCACAAAAAATAGGGCCAAACAGTACAGAAGCAAATGAGATAAGGAAACCATTTGAGGCAGAAGTATCTTTCAAGTCTCTTGCCTGCCTCAATGCGGCCCTCTTGTCTGCTGCTGCCAAATGGGACAGGACCAATGGTGGGGTGCATTGGCACTACTGCATGGGTTGTCTATGCTCTTAACTGATGCAACCTGTGGCTCACAGCCGAACTATAATGTGTTGTCAGAGTGTATGATTTTGTTGTCATTCTATTGCCTACAGAAAAATATTTAGATTACATCCTGATGAAGAAAAATTCTTTTGAAAAACTGGCAATACCGGAACAGTTTTGATGATATAGTACATATGTTATTTCTTTGCTCCTTCTCATTCTTGCAGTAAAAGTGACTTGAAAGATATTTCTGCCTCAAACGGTTTCTTTCTCTCATTGGCATCCTTTCTTTGGCAAGCAGGGATTGATAGCAACCATCTGTGGTTGAGGAATTTTAGTAGCCTTAACATTTGGCTGGCAATGGTTTGATAGTAGCCATTTCTGGTTGGGAGGATTGTTTAATGACCTGCTGATCAGTTCTGCTGCTTTGGGTGAGGGCCTGATCTATTATTACAGGGGTCTCCTTTTCCACTCATTCCTCTTATGTTGGGAGCCATTTTGGTTCACTACCCATTGTAGGAAACAAGTTACACTTTATGGAGTAGAGAATGTGTGTTAAGCCACTTGACCACCTTGCAATCCACTGCTCAACATCTCATATTTAGCCTCTTTATAAAGGAAGCTGGAAGAGCTGTTTTGGGGGCACGAGAGAGAATCCACTCACACGCTTACAAGACACTTCAGCTAGGTGTTTTACTTTCCTGCAATTAATAATGAAAGGGGCACACTCTACTCACAAAGTTTTCCCACCATCCCCTGGTTCAAACCAACAGGAAAGATTTCCGAAGCAAAGAGATGATCCCCACCTACACTGGCACTAACCAAGACAGCAGATGAGGCAGTGGCCAAAATGATGATCCTCAATAGTTCAAGTTGATAAGGTTAAATGGTGGCCTCTATAAATCTGGACACTGTGTGCAGTTCTCTTTTCTATAAAGGCTTAGTCATGGATGGCCTGGGTCATGAGATCCACTTTCCCACAGAGCGGCAACTCTAGATCTGAGCAGCGGCTAGGAATCTACTCCCCTTATGGAGTGGCAGCTTGAAATTTGCATCCTAAATAGTCTAGCAGCTCCAACAAACACAGGTTGCATCAGTTAAGAGCATAGACAACCCATGCAGTAGTGCCAATGCACCCCACCATCGGTCCTGTCCCATTTGGCAGCAACAGACAAGAGGGCCGCATTGAGGCAGGCAAGCCCTATAAGGATTCTCATCCCTATCTCCCAAATTGCCTATGCCATAACACATCTGCATCAGACACAATACCACACATCCCTATTACTGAAGAGAAGGCATCACTTTATCCATTTGACTCAAACAATAAACAGACTTGGGCTTCTCCTTAAGATTCATGCAGCTGCCAGTCATTCCTTGTAAGGAAACCATGTGATACACATACAGAAGTAAAAACAGTTCAAGTATTACCACACACTGTCATATAAGATTCCATTAACTGGCAGCTGGGCTCATGGTTACAGTTACTGCACTTGCTCTCCCCTGAGACAAAGAAGCAAACTTCAGCTAATTATTTTTGTCTGCATGAGCTTTAAAAGTTAATGTGGATTGTGCTACCTCTGTTGTACAATACAGGAAAGCAGCAGTCATCATAAAGAGAAATCCTGAAGAACCACTTAGACATATCAAGATAATTGGTATCCTGCTGTTGTACACTGACAAGCAACACACTGTTTTATTTATCAACTATTGTGCAAGTACTTGAGAGATAACTGACTTCAAGACAAACATAGAAACCACTCTATGCTTTTCCATCATAACCCAGCTGTGTCTTCATTTAGCACTGAGAAGGGGCTTTGCTCACAAGGGGACCTGGCTAAAGTGGCAGGGACACAAGTGAAATGACTAATTTGATTTAAAAAAAAATTAAAAATTTAAAATAGATTACAATATATGATGGAATGTAGAAATAAGTAAAGATTGCTACAATATGTAAAAAAAATCAATTTGTGGTCCCAGGCAAGAATGCCCATTGTGCAGCCTCCCATCCACCGAGAAAAGACCAAACCAATATTAACAGTCAATTATTTTGTTGAATGTTCACAGTGGAATATAGATAATAAGGCCATAACTTCTTTGATTACTTAGGAATAGTCTTGTTGCAGCATGAGGAGTGGATCCAAGCATCAAATGATGCACACCTGTCAGACGATGGTCCGCAGCACAGTCCAGCATTAGGCAACCATGGTTTGGCACTAGATTAGGATGTTCCCCACAAGTGCAAGACCATGAGAGCACCCTCTTTCACTGGCTGTAGCGGATTGTGGACCCCCCCCCCCCAATAAAACAACATCACTGTACAGCCTTGTTAATTCTTCTCTCTGAACTCTCAAAAGAGATCACCTGCCCATGTCCCTTTCCAAGAATCTATTCCTAAGTGCAAAAATGTCACCAGAGGCAGCCCATGGGTTCATGGATCTTGCTTGACTCCCATCAAGCTTTCCCAGCTGAAACCAATTCAATATGGTTGCATACAGAACTATGTATAATCTTTTGTGATATCTTTCTGTGTTCTATCTTTTGCATCCTATATCTATCTTTTGCACTTGACACTAACACCATCCTGGCCCACCCTACTGCTTTGGAATGAGAGGTACCTGCAGTTGAGCAGCATGGAGAGCAATGTAAATAACCAAGGGAGCCTAAAGGACCAAAAATTTGTCCAAATGCAGGGTGTTGCTAGTTGCCAAATGCTTTCTCTTTTAGCAGCACTAGGAGAACATAAGAACAGCCTTGCTGGAACAGGCCACAGCCCATCCAGTCCAGCATTCTGTCACACACAGTGTCTCACAATTTGCTTCAGGGTATTCCCAAGCAGATTCCTTCACCTGCTTAGGATTCCCTGGAAATGGTATTGAGAGATATCCTGCCTATCTCTCCAACCCGGAGGTTGACCTTAGGTATCCATAATTATAGCCATTGATACCCTTGTCCTCCATGAACTTGTCTAATCCTTTCTTAAAACTGTCAATTCTGACAGCTGCCACCATGTGTAATTCCTCTAGCCAAGCAACAGAATCAGTAGTGTCAGCTGAGCCAGCCAAAATGAAGGAGCTAGAAAGGATGAGATTGGATCCAAGACCTTCCAACTCCCATAGTTTCCCATTTCAAAACCCCTGTAGCAGATAAGTCCTGTCTGTCCTGTCTTTGGAGATCAGGTCATGTAATTGGAGATGAACACCTTCTGCCAGCCACTAAAGAGAAGATGTTATGGAGGCGGGGGAGAGCCATCACATGTAAACATGGGCAGGTTGCACAGTGCCAGAATGCACCCAGAAGAAGGGAATAGTGAAGCACTTCTGTTTATTTCCCCCCCCCCCCCTACAAAACCCTAGAAAGGGCCACTGTACGTCACAGCTGACTTGACGACATGCAAGAGCTATTATTATTTAGTTTTCTGCATCGGAACATTGAGAAGAAAGATAAGGACTGGCCAGATAATGGGCCTTTGATTCACAAGTCTCCAGCAAATGATGCTTTCTACTTGTCATTGGGCAGGCAGTTTAGAGCCTGGCTGCTATGCTGGGAATTCGGTACTCAGGGTGCATGCAAAACAAAACCATGCAGCTATGGTCACAGGGGCTGCCTCATGGTTTTATCACAAGAGAAAGCAGTAAAAAGGTACAGCAGGGACCTGGATTCACCCAGTCTGGGCAGGGCTGTCTTAGTCTCTACTGCAGGCTAAAGTGAGTTAAAAGAGTTAAGAAAATTATGGCCCAAATTGAAACACATATCTTGTGTTTCATCTCATTATTTGCTAGTGGGGACAGAAATGAGAACGCAAAGTTCAGGCAATGTTTTATACTAACAGAAGTTCCTCAGTTTGTATTGCAGCTAACGGGGAAGGAGAAGAAGGAGATATGAAATTGCTTCTACAGCCAAGTGACCACACTCAAAGTGGCCCTCAGTTATTTCAATGGTCAGGAGAAACCTTGGGGTTCAATGGGGAGTCTCTTTCTTCTGTGTCCCTGTCAGCCTCCATTTTGCTTGCTAACATATTTATACTTTCCATCTCTATACATGTAATCCTTGTTGTCTGTTGTGTTCTGTAAAGCTGTGCCTTTAACAATGTACCTTAGCCATGTGGTAACAATGTAACCTTTCTGTGTGCAACATTATAACCTTCAGCTGTATCAATGTAAACCGGATAAGGGGACGCGAGCTAGTGACCACTAGATGGCAATAGCGAGCGTCCAGCTCTCATGGCTCAGATTCACCTGGATCAGCAGCGCGGGAAGATTCCCCGCCACCTCTTCACCTGGTCAAGAAGGGCGTGACCTTCTACGACGTCACGCAGGCAGCAACTAATAGTCTGTCGACGAGCCACATTCAAATGTATAGCCAGCTGTATATATTGAGCTACCCATCCGCCATTACCACATGTTCCTCCGGATCATCATGCAATAAACCTGTGTTAAGCCAACCCTTCGGCTGTTTCGTTGTCTTTGGTCCCTTACACTAAATTGGCGATGAAGGTGGGATGATGGCAGCCCACGGGACCAAGACATGCGCCGGTTTCGAAATCAGGAAACCGGGCGACTGGGAGATCTTCGAAATGGACTTCCAGGCAGCACTGATTGAGTCCGAAGTCACGGAAGAGGCAAAGAAAAGGGCCATCTTCACCAGGATGCTCGGACAAGAAACCAAAAGGACCTTGGTGGACCTGATCGCACCAAGGAGGGTGAGCGAATTCAAGGCCAAGGAACTCATGCAGATGCTGCGTGAGCACGTCCGGCCAGCCATGGCGATGTTTCCCGCTCGGAGTGCGTTCTGGAGGCGAGTCCAAGCGCCCGGGGAGACGGTCGCCGCATTCGTGGCGGCCCTGTGGCTGGCGGCCGGCCCGTGCAAATGGGAGAATGCTGAAATCACCCTCCGGGACTGTGTGCTGTGCGGCCTGAACGACGCCGAAACCCAGCGCACATTAATGAACCAAGAGCCGCCTCCCACGTTGCAGGAGGTCGTCAGAGTGGCACAGGCCGCGGAAGCTACAAAGGCTGGGGTCCAAGAGCTCCAGGATTGGCGGCCGAAGTCGAGCAAGGCAGAGACTCCGGTGCATGCGGCCCGGCGAGCTTCGAGGTCGTCCGCAGAGAGCAGCGACGACGAGGACGTCCGGAGGGTGCGGAAAGAGAGCCGGCAGTGCGACGGCTGTGGAGCGGCCCACGACCGCGTAAAATGCCCGTTTCGGAAGGCCGAGTGCCACAACTGCGGCCGCCGCGGGCACATCGCCAAGGTGTGCAGGAAGAGGCGCGAGACCCGGAGAAGCTCAGCAGACCGTTCCGCGGGACAAGACCACTCAACGAGACCCAAGGACGGCGCTCAGGCCACGCGGAAGCAGGACGGCGTGGGCCGCATCTCCGACGGCAGCGAGGACGACGCCCCGGTATTCAGCGTGTCCGTAGGACACCCCCGCTACTTTGTTGAGGTACTAGTTCAAGGGGTTCCCATTAGCATGGAAATTGACTCGGGGTCCTCATATTCAATCATTTCCCAGAGGGAGTTTTTGAGAATTGCCCCCCACAGGCGACCCAAGCTCAAAGCGTTGAGGTCCACACTACGGGACGTGCAAGGGAACAGCATTCCAGTGTTGGGGGTTGGAGAATTTCAGGTTAAATTCAAGAAGCACGCCGCGTCCCTCCCTCTAGTCGTGCTTAAAGGGGGAGATTGCAGCCTCCTCGGGACTCAATGGTTTCAGCCCCTGGGGTTGTTTATTGGGGGGGTGCACGCCATTGGGATGCACGCCGTTGGGTCTGACCCGATTCAGGAGGTGTGCGAGGCGCACCCCGAAGTTTTCAAAAAGGGACTGGGGAAATTCAAGGGGCCCCCAGTGACTTTCGACCTGCACCCGGAGGTCCGCCCAATTCGACTCAAACCACGCGGGTGCCGTTCGCACTCAAGGACAAGATAGAGGCGGAACTGGACAAATTGGTGGGCCAGGGAATCCTTGTGCCTGTTGATTCTGCGGAGTGGGAAACTCCAATTGTAACCGCACTAAAGGCCAATGGGGAGGTCCGCATATGCGCCGATTACAAGTGCACCATCAACAAGGCGATCCGCCCGAATGCGTATCCGGTGCCAGTAGTCAGCCATCTGCTGGCCAGGTTACACGGGGGAAAGTGTTTCGCTAAGCTCGACTTAGCACAGGCCTACCAGCAGCTCACGGTGTCCCCTGCCGCAGCTGCTGCGCAGACCATAGTCACCCATAAGGGGGCGTTCCAGGTGACGCGCCTTCAGTTCGGTGTGAATTTGGCGCCTGGAATTTTCCAATCACTCGTGGAACGCCTCCTGAAGGGGTTAGAGGGGGTGTTGCCTTATTTTGATGACGTGTTAATAACGGGGGGGAGTTGGGTCAAATTGGCCAAGAGGTTGGGGAAGGTCCTGACAATATTCGAAAAAGCGGGGTTGAGACTGCGAAAGGACAAATGCGTCTTCTTCGCGACCGAGGTTGAGTTCCTGGGGTTTTGTGTGACTCCTGAGGGGATAAAACCATCCAAATCCAAGGTGGCCGCCATTAAGAAAGCCCCCCGCCCCACCTCCAAGCCCGAGCTGCAGTCGTTCCTAGGGCTGCTCAACTTTTACCACTCCTTCCTCCCCTGGAAGGCAGCAGTAGCTGAACCGCTACACAAACTGCTTAAAAAAGATCAGACATGGAAGTGGGGCGAGGACCAAGAAAGGGCATTTAGCGAACTAAAAAGTCTCCTAGCGTCTGATGCCATACTGACCCATTTCAACCCCAAACGCCCGGTAGTCCTGACCTGTGATGCATCCCCGGTGGGGGTGGGGGCGGTGCTGTGCCACGTGCTGGAAGACGGAAGGGAGGCCCCGATAGCATTTTACTCCAGGTCCCTGTCCCAAGCGGAGAGAAACTACGCACAGACAGACAGGGAGGCACTAGCAATAGTTGCGGGGACGAAAAAATTTCACGATTTTCTGTATGGCCGCCCCTTCACCATTGTAACGGACCACAAGCCCCTGCTAGGCATTTTTACCGCAGATAAGCCCACCCCACAGATCCTGTCCCCGAGGATGCTCAGGTGGGCCATTTTTCTCAACGCGTACCAGCACGCGTTGGTCTACCGGCCCGGGAAAGAGATCAGCCATGCGGACGCTCTATCAAGGTCTCCCCTCCCCCTGACGCCCAGCCAGGTGAGCAAGGGGGAGCGGGACCATCAGGTTCTTATGATAGAGGTGCTGGATTCGCCCCCCGTAATGCCCGCCGACATTGCCAAAGCGACAGAGAAGGACAAGACGTTAGCGACAGTTAGCTCCTGGGTGCAGAAAGGGTGGCCGGCGTCCTCCCCAGCGGAGGAGTTCGCCCCATTTTTCAGGAAAAAGTTAGAGCTGTCCCTAGAGAGGGGGTGCCTCTTGTGGGGACAGCGGGTGGTGATTCCCACTTCCCTTCGGCCGCGGGTGCTCAAACTGCTGCACGTCAGCCACCCCGGCATCGTGCGATCCAAGGCGCTGGCCCGGAGTTACTTCTGGTGGCCCCAGCTGGACGCCGACATCGAGCACATGGTCGGCACTTGTGAAAGTTGCCAATGCTCCAGACCAGAGGAGGCCCGCCTTCCCCACAGGGAATGGGACTCGGCCAAGGGGCCGTGGTCCCGGGTGCACATTGATTTCGCGGGCCCGTTCAGAGGAACCCTGTTTCTTCTTGTCGTGGACGCCTTCTCCAAGTGGTTGGAGGTTATCCCAGTCACGAGCACCTCCTCGGCCCAGACCATTAAGCATTTGCGGAGGCTCTTTTCCACGTTCGGCATACCCGACACGTTAATTAGCGACAACGCTAGTTGTTTCACGTCCTCCGAGTTTAGGGCATTCATGGAGATTAACGCCGTTCGGCATATCACCTCCGCCCCGTTTCACCCAGCCACCAATGGTCAAGTAGAGCGCCTCGTCCGCACCACGAAGGACGCGTTGCGGCGCATGGGCCCCGGGGACCTGAACCTACAAGTGTGTCAGTTTCTGCTAGGGTACAGGGTGACCCCGTTGGCGTCAGGATACTCCCCCGCAGAGCTCTTAATGCGTAGGAAACTGACCACCATCCTTACTAGGCTAGACCCCACGAGGGTAGAGGACAAGGGAAGGAACATTGGGCTAGAGGCCACGAAGAGTTTCAGTGTAGGCGCCCCCGTGCATTGCAGGAATTACGCCAGCGCGGGCCCAGCCTGGGTACCGGGCGTAGTTGTGGAGCAAACCGGCCCCGTGTCGTACCGCGTGGAAACCAGCACAGGGCTACTGTGGAGGCGGCACGCGGACCAGTTCCGACGCAGGGTCTCCGATGAGCAGGGCACAGACCCAACAGAGAAAAAATCAGCGTTAGGGTTCTCCCCCACCCGTTCAGCCCAAGGGGGAGGAAAAGGGGACCGCGGGTCCCCACCAAGGGGGGAGGAGGATATTCTCGTAGATATCCTGGGGGATCTTTCCGAGGAGGAGGAACCCGACCCCATACATATCTCGCGGAATTCCCCCACAAATGCGGATACCCCAACTGAGTTAGAATTTGATTTTCAGAACCGGAGGGGTTTTTCGGAGTGGTCCCCCACCCGTCCAAGCGAGAAGAGGGGTTTTTCGTTAGCCCCGATTGCCCCCGGTCTGCCCACAATGGAGTTCTTCCCTTCCCCTAAGGCCGCCAGGCCGCGGCAAGCCACTAACGAGTCTCCCTCTCCCATTACAGGACAAGGGACCAGGGAACAAAGAAGCAGTAGCGCCCCGGGGGGGGGTCAGCCCTCATCACGGCCCAAACGCACATGCAATAAGCCATCTTGGCTGAGAGACTTCGTCTCATCCTAGGGGGGAGGGATGTTGTGTTCTGTAAAGCTGTGCCTTTAACAATGTACCTTAGCCATGTGGTAACAATGTAACCTTTCTGTGTGCAACATTATAACCTTCAGCTGTATCAATGTAAACCGGATAAGGGGACGCGAGCTAGTGACCACTAGATGGCAATAGCGAGCGTCCAGCTCTCATGGCTCAGATTCACCTGGATCAGCAGCGCGGGAAGATTCCCCGCCACCTCTTCACCTGGTCAAGAAGGGCGTGACCTTCTACGACGTCACGCAGGCAGCAACCAATAGTCTGTCGATGAGCCACATTCAAATGTATAGCCAGCTGTATATATTGAGCTACCCATCCGACATTACCACATGTTCCTCCGGATCATCATGCAATAAACCTGTGTTAAGCCAACCCTTCGGCTGTTTCGTTGTCTTTGGTCCCTTACACTAAATTGTCTTTTTTAATTATAACATTTTAGCCCCATATATGCCAGATTTAACACTCCATCCCAGGAGCACTCTTAGTCTCTTTGCTCTGCTTTGCAGTTGTCAAAATTAGTCCTAAATTGATTTATTCCATCATTCAGCTAAATGTGCAGCCCTATCTATAACTGAATTAATAACTAGATTACTTCCTAGTGGTTTTAGAACTGTAAGTAATAAATTTTAAAAGTACTGTTTCCAGTTCTGAAACTGAGAAATGCCTTTGATACAAATCAATAAGATGCTGTGTTCCAAAATAGCAGTAATCTGAGGACATGTTGCCATAATACAGACTCCCTTGAGTTGGTACTCTACTGATGTATAGGATCACAATGCGCATCATCCCGAGCAGCAAAGAATGCTTCTGAAGATACCAAGAGTTCTAATCTGACATAACTAGAGAATCCAGTGTTGGGGGAGGCTGCATTGTGATGGAGAAAATCCTGAAGTGTTCAGTCACCATCTTTTTTCCCTGGAATTGTTCTGTCAGTGAAAGAAGAAAGTTTATCTGACATTCCGACTCAAAGAAATAAGATATGGATCCTTCCACACTAATTTCAAAGTGACAATACATCAAACAGATGTATAAAGCTTTTCTGCAGCAATTCAGTGTCAGACAGATTTGTAGAGAGAGTAATCTGACATGTACAGTTTGGTGTTATTGATCACAGTAGGTGTTGTCAAATACAAATTATATATTTGTACATGCTTCCTTCCTAATCTGCAGCTGTAACTTCCAGTGGTGGCATCACTACAGTTAAATCAAAAGCCACATAATGGGCATTCATTCATTTTAAAGAATAATTTCATTCAAAGCATTTTGATAGTATTTATTTTAATAAAATGCAAAAGTTGTCATCTGAATCTGAAGTAAATTTCTATCTCTTGATAAATAAACATAAGCTGGCAAGAAAAAAACTCAACTTGTTCAGTAATAAACCTGTCCTATTAGATGCAGGTGGGAAATGTTACTTTTTTGTTGTTGTTCAGTCGCACAGTCAATTCCGACCCTTTGCGACCCTATAGACCATCATCCTCCAGGCACCTCTATCCTCCACCATCCTCCTCAGCCCGCCTAGTTCTGTGCCCACTGCGTCCATGATGCCACCTAGCCATCTCATCTTTGGTCGCCCTCTTTCTCTGTTACCCTCCACCTTTCCCAGCATCAAGGCCTTCTCCAGAGAATCCTCTCCTCATTTGATGTCCAAAGTACTTTAGCTTCATCTTTACTATTTGACCTTCTAAGGAGCAGTCAGGGTTGATTTGTCATCCTCTCTGCTAGTAGTCGTATTACACTATCCTGAGATGTTTTGTCTACATATTGCAAAAGAAAGCTCATTCTAGCATTAGCACATAATGGATAAAACAGCAAGCGATGGATAGAGTGACATCCAAAAACCATCTGTTTTCTTTTATTTCCTTGTGTTTTTAGTTTTTTCCCCCAGTATACGAGAATACCTTTTTTGGAAATGTGCAGATGATATATAACCTGAAACTTTAGCTTATAAAAGATTTACAGAGAAAGCTGAATGACTAAAGATAAACTTCTGTGTTGTGGTACTCTTTAAAGACAGGATACCACTGAGAAAGCTACATAGTTTTGTGGTATCAGCTTGAGCATCATGACCAAAAATTCCTTACCTCAAAGTATGGCAGAAATCAGTTCCCCAAAGGTGATAGATCATCGCTCTTTATTCTGTGCAAAGAATGTTTTCTCCACTGCATTTGATTTTCAACAATAGCCCAAGAGGAACAACTCAAGTCTACTTCCCCTGCAATGGAAGTTAGGCCAAGCTCCACTGTAAGAATCCAAAAGGAGTTCTGGAGAGGAGATTTAAAATGCAGAAGACTTCATATATTTATTACCTAAAAAGTCCCTATGTTGTGGTCACACAATTTTTATGCATCAAACATATCTTTATTTCCTGTATCACATAAACATCCATATTATCTGTTTGGCCTTAAGTCAAACAAAGTGAAAAGGAATTTTTTGAAATTTCAAAATGAGTTAGACATTGTTCCATATAAGAACAGTAGCTTATTGGTCACTCACATTGTCACAACAGAGTAACAGGATTGCTACTAAAGGTAGCTTTGTATAGAGGAAAGGGCTCACACATCTGATGTGAGAGGATGTACTAAATGTTTCTTTCTGTGGTAATGGTGTCATCTCTGAGGACAAGAATCTATGTGTGCAAGAGAGGCTTAAGGGTGTCAAAAAGATATATTAAATATGAATGGGCACAAGGTATAACATTGTGTTCCTTCTTTTGCTACAACATTGTGTATTCTAGATCCATGGGATACCTGCAAAATCTTTTTAGGCTTGCTGCCTTATCTAAAAGCAAAGGCTGTTCAAAAGGAATAGCAGCAGGGGTGGCTCAGGTACCAGGCCAAGTGAGGACTTACTCCCAATATTTTTTGTGGGGTGGTGGTGGTGGTTCACTTTTTGTGCATAAATTATAAGCCATCCCCAGATAGCTGTACTGTGGCAGTCTTAACCTTCTTATCCCAATCTTGTGGTAAAGGATTCCTTTTGCCTCAGTGAGATGTGACACACACACCAGCTCATGTAACTCATGTTTCTGCTGTCATTTCTCTCATGGTATAAAATGCCCAATAATGATGACAAAAGGCTGTACAAGTCAAAGAAAATAATATAGGATTCACAAGATTAACAATAGGATATTTAATTTTTCGGTGTACCAGAAACATACCTGTCAAATTTTGGTTTTGAAAATAAGGGAAATTTTGTGGGTGTGGCCAAATCGGTGGGCATGTTACTTGCTGGGGATGGTCATGTGACTGAGTGGGCTATCTAGTCATAGACTAGTGATGGCGAACCTTGTCATTCCAGGTGTTCTTGGACTTAAATTACCAGAAGCCCAAGTCAGCACTCCTGCTGATCAGGGCTTCTGGGAATTGAAGTTCAAGAACAGCTGGAGTGCCAAAGTTTGCCATCATTGCATCTTTCAATGCTTTGTTATGTAAAATAATCTTGTATGTAGTAAATATTGTGTGTAGTAAATTGAGCTGATGGAGCTCAATGGGTTGGAGTGCCTTGCTATGAAGCTAAAATATAAGGCAATGATGGCGTAAAAATGGGGTGAATATAAGGCAATGATGGGTATTGATGGGGTGAATACTGCCTTAGAATAGGAATTGAGCTACATGTTCTGCAACCTCAGTCGACCAATCAATTCTGCAGAACATGTAGCTCAATTCCTATTCTAAGGCACTATTCACCCCATCATTACCTAAATAAAAGCAAATTAACTGTATTGAGCTCCTTAAGTAAATTGCTTAGAAAACAACTACAGAGGCAAAGAGCAATCCATTCCCAAGTGCTTTATAAGGGTTAAGAGTCATTTCCAATGTACTGTATCATGACAAAAGTCTAAGCACTAGCTTTCCCATGATTAGCTTGGTTCTCTAATCAGATGAGCAAGAATGGCCAACTTGCTTAAAAGTTAGCTCACCCACTACTGCCAACCTTCCTATGGAATGCATAAATATATGAGTGCGTTCTCAGTTTGCACAGGTATATGTTAAGGACCAATTGGTCTTCCACTGCTCCACATTAATGGACTATGCATCTTAAAATATATTCCAGAATCTTGTACAATCTACAGCAGAATCCAAGCAGACCAGTTGATGTGGGAAGTGTATAAAGTTTGAAAAACCTCAGAACAGACAATTAGTTATATCATTGTAATATTTGCTAGCTGCCTTTGTAGATCACAAGTGACAGTTCTACATTTAATGCCATTTTGGAAGAATCTAGCAAACTGCAGTGGCTCAAGTGGCTAAGACACTGACTGGAGGGTGGGTCAGCAGTTCGATACCCGAGTACTGCAGGACGGAAAAAGCTCCCCTTTGTCCCAGCTCCTGCCAACCTAGCACTTCGAAAGCAAGAAATTGCAAGTAGATAAATAGGGACCACTTCGGTGGGAAGGTAAACAGCATTCCATGCACTCTGGTGTCTAATCATGCCTGCCACATGACCACGGAAACATCTGCAGAAGCAGACAGCACATGCTCTTCAGCTTTGAAACAGAGATTAGCACTGAACCCTATAGGCAGATACAACTGGCTTTCGAGCAAAGGAAAACTTTACCTTTACCTTAGCAAATTGTATGCAAGAGATTGTTTCATAAAATATAACAGAAGCAAGCACAGACTTTTGAAATGTAAAAATAAATAAAACACACTCACTTAACACTGTAAGGCAGATATGAAGTTACTTGTTAAATTTAACTTGTTTTCATGGTGAAGTTCACATTTTCACACATCAATACATTTAATAAATATAACAAGATTTTGGACCTAAAATATCAAAGATTGTAGAAAGAGTCTGGACAATCTGCTGGATATCATGAAATTCAGAGTACACTTGTAAATTAGCTGTGAAAATGAGTGTATATATACACCACCAATTCTATCTGCATCATTATGGCAACAAAAACTTTAAATGCCAAGATACAGTACTGCAATTTTTACATACAAAGGCAACCTGAACTTGACACTGGAAGTGTGCTTCTTCACTTATTATGTTCCATAACAGAAGTTCCTATGTACAACTTTTAGATAAATGATAGTGCCACCATACTAACACATCTCTGCAGCCTTTTACAGTGCATCCATCACAGAGGCATTCAAAACTGTTTTTCAAATAAAATAAAAATTTCTCTCAACTCTAGATTATCACCTTTTCATGTAACCATGTTTCCTGCCACTGCTGCCCAAAGAAATGTACAGAAACCTGATTATGGAAGAGCCTTAAACTACATTGCTAGAAGTGAACTAACTGCATTAATGGCATTTTTAGAATTACAAACTCCTGGACTCCACACTCCAGAAGTGAAAGTTTTATTTCATTTGGAACAAGTACAGTCAAGAGAGCCCCAAGAAGCCACGAACACTCCCAAAGCCCAGCTTGTCATGATGTTAGCAGCCTCCAAGTTAGTTGCAGCTATGTTGAGCCTGACTTCTGTAAAGCTACCAAGACTCATAATTCTGGAGCAACCTTAAACTGTCCTATGGCATGATTCACCCCCAATCCCCAACAAAACAGCAGATGATACTTTTTTTACACTTACACTTAAACACTCACATAGCCATATAACTTGTATGGCAAGGTTATAAATTAAGTTGCCCAGTTAATAGGCATGCAAGCCAAAGAGGAAGTCACCCTTCAAGAGAGATCATCCTTTTGCAAAATTTTGGGGGTGCATGGGGGGGGGGGAGGTACAAGAGATTCCACAGCAAAGTTTTAAATGTCAGGTAGGAGCTTGTCCTGAGGAAGGAAAGAGGGCCGGTTCTCTAAACTAAGAGCCCAACCCCCAACTCCCCCAAATTCGCGAGAGACAGGGAGTGGGATATAAAACCAAGAGAATCCCTTCGATTTGGGGTGGCATGGATGGGGGAAATCCTCACCAAAATGTCAAGGTGACACCTGGGCAGGAGGGTCGGAAAGAAAGTCTTGAACTCTGACGCCAGCCGCTCACACCACCTACCCCTTTAAACTCCCTCCAGGACATTTGCTGCAGTCACAGAAAGTTAAGACAAGACACACACACAAACCCTTCAAGCCCACCTCACAACCCGTTTAAAGGGAAGCATCCCTCCGACCCACCCACCTCCTTGCAATATCCACACACACATATAACACACCTCTATAACCTGGCGGACTGGGGGGAGGGGGGAGAATTGAGGTTTTGGCCCACAGCCTGCACCTCTTCCCCACATAGCCACCTGCACCTCACTTTTTTTAAAAAAAGGGGGGGGCTCTCATTTTAAGGCTGGAGGAAGACCCCCCCTTCTGCCCTCTCCCCCCCATCGAAAGCACCTTCCACCACTGTTGTGTATGGATTGTAACTGTATACTTGTGCCCTTAAAAATGAATGTAACCGGTTCCACAGGAAATGCATACTTATCATAGCTTGTATTGAGACATTGTATCCAGCTGCATAATAATGCGAACTGCTACCAGTAGTGGTAGCAGTGAGCATCCAGCTCACATGGTTCATATTCCCCAATCACCCTGGCCGCGGGAAACCTTCCCTCCACAGATACACCTGGACAAGAGGGGTGTGTCTCAGGATGACGTTTCTCTGACATTAGCCAATGGGCTACCATGTAACCACATTCAAATGTATAGTGACCGTATAAAAAGAGCTGTACCTCCGTCATTACCACATGTTCGTACTGTACTCCATGCAATAAAGATGTGTTAAGCCAGACTACGGCTGCTTCCATTGTCTTGGTTTCAGAACACCAAATTGGCAACAAAGGTGGGATATGGCATCCCAGAAGTCGAAGATTTCTGAATTCAACGTGAGACATCCCGAACGATGGGATCTATACGAGCTTCATTTCCGAAATGCGATGGATGCTGCTGACATTACCGACGAGGGAAAGAAATGGTCCCACCTCCTCACAAGCATCGGTTTCCCCACTCTGGAGCTGCTGGTTGGCCTCCTGGCATCAAGAAAAGCAGATACGGTACCCCTCAAGGAGATCCTAGCAGTCCTGTGGGGACACTTCAAGCCGAAGGGGACCTTCTTTCCGGCCCGAGTAGCCTTCCTGAGGTGAGACCAGCACCCGGGTGAATCCGTGGGGGACTACGTGGCAGCCTTGCAAGTAGCGGCCCGCCCGTGCGAGTGGGAGAACTTAGATGTGATGCTCAGGGACCGACTGCTGATGGGTCTACGGGACGAGGAGACCCAGAGGAGGTTAATGCAGCGGGGCCGTGACCTGACCCGAAAGATGCACTGAGTGAAGCCCTGGCCACTGAGGCTGTGAGGAGCAGGGTAAAGACATTCAGAGTATGGCCCCAGCTCTAGAGGGGTTGGCCGTCGCAGTACAAGCCACGTGGCATGCTCCACAGGCACCGAGGAGCCCCCCATGTGCCCAGAGACATCTTGCACCAGTGAGGACAACGACATCCGAAAGGTACAAAAAAAGTGGTCAGAGGGGAGGAACCGCAGGCAAGGGGACCACCGATGCGGCAGCTGTGGAGAATCCCATGACCGAAACAAGTGCCCATTTAGGAAAGCTGAGTGCCACAACTACGGCTGGCGGGGCCACATCGCCAAGGTGTGCAGACGCCCGCGAGGCGAGAGCAGAGGTCCAGTGGAACGCACCCCATGGAACACCCCACAGAGGCAGGATGGCGTAGGCAGAGTCTTCGATGACGGCGACCCAGAAGCACAACGTGTATACCGAATGGCCCTTGAGAACAACGACATGGCCTTCCACAGTGTGTCCTTAGGGCACCCACATTTTTTTGTTGAGGTACTGTTACAGGGGGTCCCAGTTAGAATGTAAATAGACTTGGGGTCGTCGTACTCCATTATTTCCCAGAAGGAGTTCCTGCGCATTCCCCCAAATAAGCGACCCAAACTCAAGGCCCTAAGACTCAGCTGTGGGACATTCAAGGGGTCGGAATCCCATTGTTGGGGGTGGGGGAATTCTCGGTACAATTCAAATGCCACAGGGAGAAGCTGCCCCTAGTAGTCCTGAAGGAGGGGGGTCGTTGTCTCCTGGGAACACAGTGGTTCAGGTCCCTGGGAATTTCAATAGAGGGGATCCATGCCGTCGGGTCTGACCCCATCCAGGAAGTTTGCAGTGCACACCCGATGGTATTCGAAAAGGGGCTCGGGAAATTCATGGGCCCCCCAGTTTCATTTGATTTGGACCCGGAAATCCGGCCCATTCGGCTCAAGCCTAGGAGGGTCCCATTCACCCTCAAAGACAAAATAGAAGCAGAACTGGACAAATTGGTGGGCCAGGTTTTTTTTTGTTCCAGTGGACTCTGCGGAGTGGGAAACTCCTATTGTGACTACTTTGAAGCCTAACGGGGAGGTTAGGATCTGCGCAGATTATAAATGTACAATAAATAAGGCAATCCGCCCTAATGCATACCCAGTGCCGGTTGTTAGCCACCTATTAGCCACATTGCAAGGGGGAAAGTATTTCGCACAATTGGATTTGGCACAGGCGTACCAACAACTGACCATAACTCCAGCTGCTGCCGCTGCGCAAACAATTGTAACTCATAAGGGGGCTTTTAAGGTCATGTGCCTACAGTTCGGCGTGAATTTGGCCCCTGGGATTTTTCAGTCCCTCGTGGAACGTCTGCTTAAGGGGCTCCCAGGGTCCTCCCATATTTTGATGACATGTTGATAACAGGGGGAACGTGATGGAACTGGCTAAGAGGTTGGACAAAGTTCTGTCTATTTTCGAAAAAACAGGGTTGAGGTTAAAGAAAAGCAAGTGTGTGTTCCTAGCAAGGGAAGTTGAGTTCCTTGGGTTTAAAATAACCCCTGATGGAGTAAAGCCCTCTGAATCAAAGGTTGTGGCCATCCAAAATGCCCCTTGCCCCACCGCGAAACCAGAGCTGCAGTCATTCCTAGGGCTCCTGAATTTCTACCATTCCTTCCTGCCTAGGAAAGCATCGGTTGTGGAGCCACTGCATAAGTTACTTAAGAAGAATGCGGTTTGGCGGTGGGGAAACAGTCAGGAAAATGTGTTTAAAGAATTGAAGAGGCTTCTATCCTCAGAAGTGGTCCTGACTCACTTTGACCCCAGAAAGCCCATAGTTCTAGTATGTGATGCCTCACCAGTAGGGGTGTGGGCAGTACTGTAACACGTGTTAGACAATGGGCGGGAGGCCCCAGTAGCATTCTACTCTAGATCTCTATCACGGGCAGAGCGCAATTACGCGCAAACGGACAGGGAGGCTCTGGCCATAGTTGCAGGAACAAAGAAATTCCACGACTTCCTGTATGGTCGACCATTCACTGTTGTGACCGACCAAAAACCCTTACTAGGCATCTTCACCACAGGCAAGCCCATGCCGCAGATTCTGTCCCCCAGAATGCTTCGATGGACTATCTTTCTCAATGCATACCAGCACACGCTGGTCCACCACCTGGGAAAAGACATTAGCCATGCAGATGCTCTTTCCAGGTCGCCCCGCCACAGTTAGGAGACCCTAAGTGCGAGGTAGAAGGAGACCACCAGGTGCTTCTGATTGAAGCTCTCGACTCACCCCCGATAGTCCCCGCAGACCTTGCCCAAGCCATGGCCAAGGATAAGACCCTTTCCTGAGTGAGCTCCTGAGTTCAGAAAGGGTGGCCAACGGTGACTCCCGGGGAGGAATTCATGGCTTATGTTAGGAAAAGGGATGAGCTCTCCATAGAGAGGGGCTGCATCCTTTGGGGCCAGCGGGTGATTATTCCTGAGTCCTTGCACTTGAGAATCCTCAAGCTATTACACGTCAGCCACCCCGGGATCGTTCGCTCTAAAGCGCTGGCCCGAAGCTACTTCTGGTGGCCCCAAATGGACGCTGACATAGAGCACATGGTCGGCACTTGCAAGGGGTGCCAAAGTTCTCATCCCAAGGAGTCCCGACTTCCCCACAGAGAATGGGACACTGCCCGGGGGCCATGGTCTCGGGTACACATCGATTTTGCAGGTCCTTTCAGAGGCTCCCTTTTTCTGTTAATAGTGGATGCATACTCCAAGTGGTTGGAGGTTATCCCCATGTCCACCACCTCCTCAGCCACAACCATAAAACAATTGTGCAAGGTGTTTAGTTGTTTCAGGATACTGGACGTGCTTGTGAGCGATAACGCCAGTACTTTCACATCTGCGGAATTCCAGGCATTCATTGAGAGAAATGCCATTCGGCACATCACCTCCACCCCTTTTCACCCCACCACGAATGGTCAGGCCTGGTGCGAACTACAAAGGAAGCATTGCGGCGGATAGGCCCCGGAGAGCTGAACCGGCAACTGTGCCAGTTCTTACTGTGCTACAGGGTGATGCCACTGGCGTCTGGGCTCTCGCCTGCAGAGCTCCTCATGCGCAGGAAACCCGCAATGTTTCTGACTAGGTTGGATCCAACCAGGGTGGAGGATAAAGGGAGGAACATAGAATTGGGAAGCACCAAACGTTTTGGAATAGGAGAGCCTGTATATTGTAGAAATTACGCGGCCACAGGGCCAGCCTGGGTCCCGGGGGTAATCATTGAGCAAACGGGGCCAGTATTGTACTGTGCAGAGACCAGCACAGGTCTACTCTGGAGAAGGCATGCCAACCAACTGAGGCGAAGGGTTACCGAGGGGCAGGACACTGAAAACCAGCCCCAGAATTCAGCGTTAGGGTTCTCCCCCACCTGTTTATTCCAAGGGGGAGACACAGGGTACCCCTCGGGTTCGAATGCAGAGTGTCGGTCATCACCTAGGGGGGAGGGGGTTGATACAAATCCATATCCCGGGGACACAATGGATACCTTGGAAGAGAGGAGTGAGTTTGACCAAGAGGGAGAGTTTGATTGTGATTTTGATTTTCAAAACCGGGGGGGATTTTCCGGAGTGGTCCCCCACCCGTCCAAGCAAAGAGAGGGGTTTTCCGTTAGTCCCAAGAGCCCCCAGTTTCTCAGCATTAGAGTTCACCCCTACCCCACGTTTACAGCCCTGGATTCCCCAGTCGGGGCCAGCACAAATGAGAAACCCCAGTTCCCCATATTTGCAGTCAGAAGCCACTTGGCCACAGCAAACCGCTAACAAGTCAATCCCTCCCATTGCAGGGCAAGAACCAGGAGAGCAGAGAAGCACGAGGGTCCCTGAACCAAGCACAGCAGCCATGCATCCCAAGCGCACATGCGGAAAACCACATTGGTTGAGGGACTTTGTCCCATCATAGGGGGGAGGGGTGTTTTGTATGGATTGTAACTGTATACTTGTGCCCTTAAAGATGAATGTAACCAGTTCCACAGGAAATGCATACTTATCATAGCTTGTATTGTATCCAGCTGCAAAATAATGCAAACTGCTACCAGTGGTGGTAGCAGTGAGCATCCAGCTCACATGGTTCATATTCTCCAATCACCCTGGCCACGGGAAACCTTCCTGCCACAGATACACCTGGACAAGAGGGGTGTGTCTCAGGATGACGTTTCTCTGACAGTAGCCAATGGGCTACTGTGTAACCACATTCAAATGTATAGTGACCACATAAAAAGAGCTGTACCTCCGCCATTACCACATGTTCGTACTGTACTTCATGCAATAAAGATGTGTTAAGCCAGACTACGGCTGCTTCCATTGTCTTGGTTTCAGAACACCAAAACCACCCACCTCCCCCTTTGGCCCAGAGGCAGGAGGGAAACTGCCCCTGTGTTGGAGGGGGGGCTCCTGATCAGTCTCCCCCCTCCCAAGGCAGGAGGGGGTGAAAAAGGAGAGAGAGAGAGAGAAGACATTGACCTGGCCAGGGAGAGGAGGAGCCACCGCAGCAGCTGCCTTGTCTCCAGTCTCTCCTGCCACCCTTGCGGTGCTCATTCCATCATCCATCCTGCAGTACTAGGGATAGAATCGATCAAACTGCTCTGCTGACGTCCCGCCTTCCAGTCAGGTCTACTCTTATTAATCCACTTGAGCCGCTGCAGTGCAGTCCCATGGTAATGGCATTGTGCCGTTTCAGTTTCTCTTTCCCCTGGCTCAACGTTTCTCTTTGGGACTGACTCTGACGTCGACTCAAAGACTCAAACTGCAGTTGCTGTTTGAATTTTGCTCTCACGTGCACACATTTTTGCACGCATGTGCAATCAACCATGATGCCTGTGGTGGCGCACACAACCAGTCTCTCCCTCCCCCTCCAGAGCTCCATGGCAGTCATGGCAGCGGTAGGCATGGGGACAGACTGAGGTTTGTCCCGGTGCCATTAAAAAAAGTAAAAATGGAAAAATAAACAAATAAATAAAATCCGGGATATTTAGGGAGTTGAAAATAATCGGGAGGACGGCGGGAAGTTGGGGTGAAATATGTGAAGATCCCAGCCAAAACGGGATACTTGACAGGTCTGACCAGAAACCCACTAAAAGCTGTGGCATAGTCATCCGAACCTGCCATTCATATCACTTTCTAGCCCATACTGTTGTTTTATGAAGGAGAAAAATAATATTTTTCAATTGTCTTTTGAGATTTTTGGCATTCACAGGAAGATGATTCCTGAGTAATCAGGTTTAGCCATTTTTATGCAAGATAATAAACAAAAACATAATGTTTCTAATGCAGATCAGGACAGCTGTGTCACTGATTTGGAGCTTGTTTCAACTTCAAGTACAGTATACCAAACAGCTAACACTGCAATCATTACTCAAAGATGTAGCTGTAGTGCTTTTGAGACAGGCAGAAATTCCCTTAAGCAGACAGAAGCCCCTTTTGCTGACTGGTCCCCAAAACCTGAAACGTTTTGGGCCACCCATGCTCCTTTTCATATCCAGTTGCTACCACATCTTTCCAATCTGCTATGATCGAATATGAAACACTGTCCTGTGTTCAGTATCTTGCATTAGCTTCCCAGAACTAAGCAGCCAGAAGTCAGACCTCCGAGTCATTGAGCCCACAACCTTTTGGATAATCTTAGAAGAGTGGTGTGACTAGCATGTCACATAGAATCAAGGTTGAATATATTGAAATGCAAGCCCTCCTTGACTCCACTTTTCTTTTCTTCCTAGTTCCTATTGTACAAATGCTCAGGCACAGCTTTAGTATAAGAAAAAATAATATTTATTTACAATGCTTGTGTTCAAATAAAGTTGTCAGTAGATGTCAGTAGATGCAGTAGGGTACTGCAGTGGCTCAAGTCACTAAGACGCTGACTGGGAAGCGGAAGGTCAGCAGTTCGATTCCCGAGTACTGCAGGACAGAAATGAGCTCCCGTCTTCATCCCAGCTCCTGCCAACCTAGCAGTTCGAAAGCAAGAAATTGCAAGTAGATAAATAGGAACCACTTCAGTGGGAAGGTAACAGCGTTCCGTGCACTCCGGTGTCTAGTCATGCCTGCCACATGACCACGGAAATGTCTGCAGAAGCAGACAGCGCTGGCTCTTCAGCTTAGAAACAGAGATGAGCACTGCACCTTAGAGTCAGATACGACTGGCCTTCGAGCAAGGGAAACCTTTACCATTACCTTTAGATGTAAAAAATATAATACAGCAGTTCACTCCATCACAGAGTTGCCTCGGTGAGGGGTAAGTGGTATAAATATGAGTATTAAATAATTAATTAATAAATAAAACTTAGTTGCAATAAAAGCAGGAAGAAAAAATATCTCAATCACAAATGATGGTTGCAAGAAGGTACTGGATTACTAGCTTTCTGAGACTAACA
Organism: Bradypodion pumilum; assembly: GCA_035047305.1. Taxonomy (NCBI): domain Eukaryota; kingdom Metazoa; phylum Chordata; class Lepidosauria; order Squamata; family Chamaeleonidae; genus Bradypodion; species Bradypodion pumilum. Next base: position 101,810,113 of record JAWDJD010000001.1, read on the forward strand.
TATTTTGAATCAAAAAGAGATTGGGTTAAGCTGAACAACTGGACATTGAACATACTACTACTAAGTCAACTACTAGTAGTATACACCAAGACACAGTGCTTAGAGTGGAAGGACAGTTTGGAGGGCACAAACATATACACTGGCAATGACTATGCCTGTTAAATGCTAGCCCTTCCTATCTCCATGTCACTATGCAAAACAAAGACAAAGCATGACATGATTACCTGATGTAAATGCAACAAAAATGAACAAGTGTGTTTCTCCTTTGCTCAAACACTTAAGGGGAGAATTATTAGCATTCCAAGCCAAGATGCCAAATCTTGACCCCAGGAGCCGTGAAGTGAATAGATATCCAAAGCCATCAACAAAACATAGAATGTTTTGCAGTTTATATCCTCTGCTCTCCCATTTGACTCCACAATGCTTCTGCTGATACTTTGAAAAAAGCTTTTGAAAAAATTGATGGAGGCTACAAACAAAGCTAAGCCACCTGGTATGAGCATTGTATACTCTGCAGATGCTTCAACCCCTGTGTAACAACGCAAAATGTTTGGATGGAGGAAACATTTTTAAATAAATCAAGTGGAAAGTGTCACTGTTGAAACTAACAGAAACAAAATGTTTAAGACAAGACATGCATTGGTTGTCCAACAGTTTTTGTGCTGAAATTTAGACCGTTTCTGCCCTAATAGCAAAAATAAATTACAGTTTCTACTGCCCTAAATGTCCAACTTAGCTTCTGGTGCACATATTAAAAGATATAAAAATGAATAAATCAGACTGTGCTACAGCTCAAACCAAAACAGCACTATTGTGTAAGGTTTTTTGGAAAGGTGTTCAGAAAATATTGTCCTTACTTAGATACAAACCATAACACCCTGTCATGATATAGAGTAATTTGCTGTCCAGAATACCTTTGTCAAGCAATGTGGCAGAGACAATATTGGCTTAGCGAGAGGGCAGCTTATACAATGTTGAGAGAGGTAGTTGCTTGCCCAACAATACTTAGGTAACACCAGGTTAGCTCTCCAAGCTGACTCACTGCAGTCTTTGAGTATGGAGGGATCCACGCTCTGAAAATATCACATCCAGTTGTGCAAGAATGAATCATATGACCATGCATAACAATGATTGCATGTTGTCAAGTCCATTCTGACTTATGGTGACCAGTTACTGGGTTTTCTAGTTACAGAAAACACAGAAGTGGTTTACCATTCCCTTCCTAGTCTAGGGCCATGATGGCAAACCTTGGCATTCCAGGTGCCCAAGTCAGCACTCCTGCTGATCAGGCCTTCTGGGACTTGAAGTCCAAGAACACCTGGAGTGCCAAGTTCACAATCACTGCTCTAGGGGGTGGTCTGGGGACCATGCAGCTTTCCCAAGGCTACACAGATTGGTTGTTCTATCAGGAGGCACAGTGGGGAACTGAACTCCAAACCTCTGGCTCTACAGCCAGATACAGAAACACTGAGCTCTCCAGCCAGCCCCTTCATGCACATGAATGAAAAATTTCCAAATACTTCAGCTGCAGGCTATTGTATGAGCAGTCAGTCATTGCTTGTACCAAGGCCCCAATGAAGAAATCTACAATAAAACTGTAAGACTTGCGAATTAGGAAGGATGAGCAATTTATGACCATTCAAATTGCAGGTGTCATCATCTTCATCACTGGCTATGCTGGACTTGGTTGATGGGATTTGAAATCTATCAACACTATGAGGGCCACAAGTTGATAAGCCCTGGCCTACATTAAACTAATAACTCAACTAAGTTCTACCAGGCAGCAATTGTTAAATTCTGATTGCATGATGTTACCAAAGATCCATAAGCTATTTCAGAAATAACATCAGGTCGCAGCTCACTTTTCTATTGACATAAAATGCTTATCATACACACAAATGTAGCTGTATTGATGTTCTTATGACTTGTACATTTTTCTTCTACCTTTCTAACCACAGCAAGTACTCCATAGTCCAAAATATAAAAGGTCCTCCCCCACTTTCATGTGTGCTTATATGATGGACATTGGAATGTCTGCCGGTTAGTACTTTTCATTCAGGTATTGTCTACTAGATTAGGTTTTTAAAAAAAATATTAGTGTGTCATGTATGCCTACACTACATTGCTGTCAGTGGGGTACACAGAAAGAACCTCCTTGAAAATTGTGGTATTTTTGAACCACAATCGGGCATACCTTGGTAACGGCAACCTTTTATTGCTGGCTAATCTTTCTCATACTAGGTCAGGCAAAAGGAGTCGCAGAATGACCTCACCAAAAGGTTCCTTCATTTTGGCAGTTTCCCATCTGGCCTAGACATGGAAGAATAAGTGGAATGTAGATTTGGCCAGAAACTGTCACGACAAGTAGCATTGTCATTGGAGCTAGAAGCACATTTGTGATGGAGAGATATGACTGGTGCACTCTTTTTGGGAAAGCAAATTATTGCTTTTCTGTCAAAGTCATGGGGCAACTAATATCCATATGCAAAATTTGAATTCTGCATCTTCATGCAAATATCTTCTTTGCAAATGAAAAAAGTGGCAAATCAGATATGCACAACCAAACAAATATAAGCAAGTGCCACAGAATGTTCTCCACCTTCTCTGTGTAAACAAACTTTGTGGGCCCATCATGCGGTCTGAAGCAAGGCATGGAGTGGAGTACCCACATCACAACTCATTAATTCTCTTTTGCACTAGCCCTGCACAAGCAATATTTCTGCAGTAAATCTCCAATCCAATCCAATCCAATCCAATCCAATCCAATTTTAATTTTAATTTTATATCCCGCCTTTCTCATTTTACGCCGACTCAAAGCGGCCTTAACAATATATCAGTAATAATCCAAAAACATCATATCTCAATACAAATTAAACTAGTATACAGTACAGATACATAATATACAGCTTCTCGAATACAATATACAGAAATTCAGCAAGATAATAATAAACAATACATTTTAATAAACCAATAATACAATAATTCAGCAGAGCCAGGGTGGGTGGTCACCCCCTCCCTGGCAGTTCAGGCGGGCCGCTGCTGTACTTTGGCCTGCCCCCTCCCCTCCCAGGCAGGTCCGTCCGTCCATCCGTCTGTCCATCCATCCATCCATCTGTCTGTCTGTCTATCTATCTTCACTAATCTATTCTTCCTTCCTTCCTTCCTTCCTTCCTTTCTTTTTTCTTCCTTCCTTCCTTCCCACCTTCCTTCCTTCCTTTCTTCCTTCCATCCTTCCTTCCTTCCTTTCTTCCATCCTTCTTTCCTTCCTTCCTTCTTAATTAAATTTTTATTGAATTTTCTAAACATATAGTAAATCAACATATAAAACATAAATGAACAGAATAAGAAAAATAAAAAAGGAAAAAAGTATCAATACATACAATTTTTTTGCTATTTATACTGATACATTATTCTGACATAGTAATTAATTTCTAATTTCCATTTTTATAATCTTGTTACCATTGTATATAGATTCAAACTCCTTCTGAACTACTTAATTTGATAAATCTACTAAAACATGCTATAAATTGTTATTATTAAACTTAAACCTGTAATATGATACTTTTAATAAAAAGAAAAAGTAAAGAGAAAAATAAAAAATTAATAAACACCCAGTGCTTTATACATTGCCCTGGAGAGCACGGAGTTTCTTATTAGTTAATTCAAAAAACTCCTTTTATCAGGTACAGGTCTATTCCTTTCCTCCCCCTTAAGTGAGTGATCCACAAATGTCTGCCATATATTCCAAAATCTGTTCTCTTTAATAATACCCTTTTTCTTATTAATCTCCCATGTTAATTTATCATTCAATGCTAAATCCCACATTTCCTTATACCACTTTTCCATTTTTATATTCACTTCATTTTTCCAATTCTTAGCAATACACATTCTGCCCGTTGCCAACATTATCTCTAATAACTCTTTTTTGTCCTTATTTAAATTTATACTTTCAACATCTGTCAACATAGTGGTGCCTGACCCCAGTTTAATTTTTATACCCATTATTTCTCCAATCTCCTTCTCAATTTTTCTCCAAAAATCTTTTACCACATTACAACTCCACCACGTGTGTTCATATGTTCCCATTGCATCCTTACACCGCCAACACATTTTGTCCTTCTTATTATCAAATTGATGTAACCTCACTCGGGTCAGATACCACTTCCACAACATTTTATAATTATGCTCCTTTATTCTGACTTATATAGTTCTAATTATTCTTTTCTTCCATTTCCCCCCCAAATATCATCTTTTATCTTTATTTTCAAATCTTGCTCCCTGCTTATTCTCAGCTCCTCCTGTGGATTACCCTCCTTATTCAATAATGTAGAGAATTTACTCACAACACCTTTAATACCTCTTTCACCTTTTCTTATTCTTAGAATCAATTCCTCAAACTCTGTCCTCTCTCTTTCTAATCCTGCTTCTCTCATATACTTACTATTCTATTTATTTACCAGTGCTCTCTGGAACCAATTCATTTTCAATTGCCCATACAAATCTTTTTTTCTCTCACTGTCTTTGCAGACCCGTATCCAGTCTTTCAACAGGAAAACTTCATTCTTATCGAGTACCTCTTTTAACTTTTTATCAATTTTATTGGAAAATTTGTAATATCCTCCATTTCAATAATAGGAGATGTGCCGGGAGCCAATTCCTTCTTTACTTTTTTCCATACTCCCATTAATGTTTTCATCATATTGTTCCTAATTACCACTTTCCCCATATTACAACCCAAAAAAGACAATTTTTCCTAAATGATTATATTCCTTCATCTCAATTTCTTCCCAAATTGCTTTTTCCCTAGCTAGTATCTTCACAACATTCTTAATTTGAAAGGCTCGATAATATACCATCAAATTCGGCATTCCTAATCCACCTTCCTTCTGGGACAAATACCATTTTTCCCCCAAATAATCTGGGTCTCTTTCCTCTGTTACAAAAGTTATTAATCATTTTTTGAAATTCCTTAATTTTCTTGTCCTTTAGTTGAATTGAAAGAGCATCAAATAGAAAATTAATTTTAGGAAGTAACATCATTTTACTAAGTGCAATTCTTCAAAACCATGACAATTTCAACTTTTGAAATCATTGTATTTTTTCTTTAATTTCTATTTTCAGTCTTCCATAATTTAATTTCTTAAAATCTTCAAATTTGTTTGAAATATTTATCCCCAAATATTTCAAATTTTCTTTAATTTGTAAATTGCCCTTTCCCTTTATCTTCTGTTGTTCTTCTTTGCCCATATTACACAATATCATTTCTGATTTGTCCCAGTTTATTCTCAAACCAGTAATAACTTCAAAATCCTTTAACTGTTCTTGTATTCTAACTAATGCCTTTCCGGGGTGTTTAACCATTATCAAAGTATCATCTGCATATAAACTTATCTTGTTTCCTAGCATCCCCTCTATTTCTTTATCCTCTCTTATAGCCTTTGCCAACATCTCCATTGCCATGATAAACAAAATTGGCGATAATGGGCAGCCCTGTCTTGTACCAGCTTCTAACTTCACTTCTTCTGTAACCTCATTGTTTACTCTAACAATAGCTGTACCTTTCTGATATAATTGTTCAATTGTCTTTCTAAATTTATCTCCAAATCCATAGCATCTGATTATCTCTTTAATTGTTACCCATTGTAAGGAATCAAATGCCTTAAAGATATCTAAAGATAGTAATCCAACTTTTTCTTTTGTTTGTCTTACTGTGTCAATTAAATCCACAGCTCTTCTTGTCAAATCTGCCATATGTCTCCCTTTCAAAAATCCTACTTGATCTACATTTATATAGCTGCCCACAAAGTTGTTTAACCTATTTGCCAATATCGCTGTAAAGATCTTAGCATCCTGATTAATCAATGAAATTGGTCTATACGATTCCACTTTTCCCGGGTCCTTTCAAGATTTTGGCAATAATACAATTATGGTCCTATACCATGAAGTCAGAATTTGCCCACCTTCTAATATATAGTTATATAATTTTGCTAATTTTGGTACCACTAAATCTTTGAATTTCTTGTAAAACTCAGCAGATAACCCATCTTCACCAGGTTTCCTCTTTAATATCAGTGGGTGGGGGGTGCGACCCCCCTCTCCACTGGCTCCCCTGGGGCCGGAAGGGTTGGGGTGACAGACCCCTTTTGTACCCCCAACCCTCACGGACCCACGGGACCCAGGAGAGGGGGTCGAATCCACCCACCCCCTGATATTAAAAGGGAAAAGCCGATCAGGGTTTCCCCTTTAATATCAGTGGGTGGGCGGTTGCGAATGATTCCCCTCTCTGCTGGCTCCCCTGGGATTTCCTTAGTGCCAGCCACTCTCTTGAAGACAGTTCCACCAAATCAATTGAACCCAAATAATCCAATGCATCTTTTTCTGCATCTATCGTGTGCATTTTCTTATTGTGAAAAACCTTAGCTGTTGTGGAAATCTCCAATTATATTTTATCCCACGAGACATCAACATTTTAGTTACTGGTTTCATCTTATATCGCCAAACACGTTCATTAACTGAAATATCATTGTAAACCTCAACATCATTCCCATCAATTTTTAAAACGCCAGACCCAGCTTGTTTTATAAAAATTTCTCTGAACACTTTTCCCTCTTCTCACCCCCAATCTATAAACATTTGCAATGTCTTCATTAACAAAATCTTTCCCCATTTTCAAGCTATTCAACCAATCAATTATTCTATCTCTCAGCTGGTCTGGTGTTTTTCCCATGAGATTACGTATCACTATACAGAATTCTGCTTTCTCATCATCTCTTCCACCATGTCAATCCTTTTCTCCTGGACCTCTACTTTCATTTTAGTTTCTTTCCCCTCCTTGTGCAACCCTTTGATATCTGCTTGCATAAATTTCATATCCTTTTGCATCAACTTAACATTTGTATCCATCTTTTGAAAATTAAGATCCACTTTTTGGGCGAAATCTGTAAACATTGCAGCCAACTTATCTTGTTTTCCCATAATTTCATTTTTATCTTTCCCTCTTGTTTCCTTAATTTCTTTGAAACCTTTCACGTTTGCATCCTCCATCCGCTCAATTTTTTTGAATAATTTGCCAAGCTCAACCATCAATTTGGTTCGATCCAATGGTAAAGGTTCAGGAGATGATGTTGGTGAAGGTGCTTCTTCCATTGAAACTTTATCTTTCTTCTTTGGTCTCACCACTTCTTCTTCCTTTCCTTTTCCTTTCCCAATTTTGTCCATTGTGACATCAAATAACAATCTTAATGCGGCCACACCTTTACTTCCACCAAGTCCGGGTTCCTGCTCAAATTCCAGGTTCAGTTAGTTGAAAATCAGAACAAATCCAAGACAAATCCAATGCTACTCCACACCCATTGCAGACCAATCAAGTAGACCAGCTTCTTTATTATATTCCAATAACAAACTTGCTTTCAGGACCCCAATACTTGATTGAAAATGTCAAAACCTTATATCCATCCTCTCAGTAAAAAAAAAAAGGGAGAGAGTAATCCAAGTCGGAGAAGGAAAGAGTTAACACATCCACACTTTCATGGCAGTATAAAAATCATTCAGAGTAAGGGTACGCACTCACATCGATCCTCCAAAATAATCCACAGGGAGAGATACCAAAATGCTTAATCAACCCACAATAAGAAAAATACCCAAAAAGAAAAAAGGGAGCCAAACAGTTCAGCCCACTTACTTGTTGTGTACAACAGAAGTAAAAAACTGAAAATTATTCCACATTTGTAATCCAAGTTGCGGCGGCAGCAGCTTTCCAAGCGTGGTCGCCCCGCCCCTCTCCAAATCCATTCAGCTCCAAAAATCCACTTTATAATCCCATTCTGTTGCCTTCTCCTTTCCAATACTTATTTCTCTCTTCACCTTTCCTTTCCAATTCACACTCCTCTCTTCTCAACCAACTTCAACCCTCCTTTCTTTTCTTTTAATGCTCGAGTCCTCTTTCTGTACTTTTTTATTTTTATTTTTTTAAATAATTTTTACAACAACAAAGGATATATATGAAGAAGAAAAAACAAAAACAAAATATATATACATTAGACAAAAAGGAGATCGACATATATAGAAAGAGAGAAAAAAGTCAACACTAACATACTCATAAAGTAAGGATAAAGCTGCACTTGATTAAGTATAGACAATCAAATTCATCCTAAATCATTTAATTGATTTCTACTTGATTAAGAGTTTCTATAATTAAACTAATTTATTTTTCAAGCAATCATTAGAGATCTTTTCTTTGAAGCAAAGATACAGACTTTCCAATAAAGTACAATAAAATTCAAGTGCTTTATCACCCTAAGTACTATACAAGGCTCAGGAGGGTGTGGTAGGACACACATTTATATTATTTCCAAAAACTGGAATGTTCAGGCACTAGTCTGCTCCCATCATTATTATTTTTTACCATAATCGACAAAGGGTTGCCAAATTCGCAAAAATCTGTTCTCTTTTACTATTCCCTTTTTCTTATTCAATTCCCATGTTAATTTATCATTCAGAGCTAACAACCACATTTCCCTATACCATTCTTCAATCTTTAATGTTAAGTCATTTTTCCAATTCCTCGCTATACATTGCATCGCCGTTGTCATACATATAGACAACAGTTCTTTTTTATCCTTATCTAAATATACTTTTCCTGTGTCTGTCAGTAAGGCTAAGTTTGGCCCCAGATTGACATTTACCCCCATAATTCTGAGAATTTCTTTTCCTATTTTCTCCCAAAATTCCTTTACTATCCTACAACTCTACCACATATGCTCAAAAGTTCCCAGTTTGTTTTTACATCTCCAACACATTTGACTTTTATTTTTATCTATCTGGTGCAACCGCACTGGGGTCAAATACCATCTCGACAAAATTTTAAAATTATGCTCTTTAATTCTGACAGACATAGCTCTCGTGATTCTTTTATTCCATTTATTTTTCCAATCGAAATCTGTGATGCTAACATTAAGATCTTGCTCCCATATTTTCTTTAATGTTTCTTGTGAGTTGATATCTTTGTTTAAAATCCTGTAAATTTTGCTCACCAAACCCTTTATATCCACTTTCCCTCTTCTAATTTTCAATAATATTTCCTCAAAATCAGTGGCATCTCTTTCCAAACTATTTTCTTCCAAATAGACACTATTCCATTTATTTACCTGTAATACCTGTAACCAATTTAAGTTCAGCTGTGTATATAACTCCTCTTTTTTCTCCTTATCTTTGCATGCTTTTACCCAATCTTTCAACAGAAAAATATTATATTCACCCAAAATTTCCTTGGCTTCTCTATCTAACTTTATCGGGAATTTTTTAAAATCAACTATTTCTATAATCGGATATACATCAGGGACTAAATCCTTCTTTACTTTTTTTCAAGTATCAAGTGTTGCTTTCAACATTTTATTTTTGACCCCTACTTTATTCCTCTCTTTATCCAAAAATACTGCTTTGCCAATCTGATTTAATTCCTTCATCTCAATGTCCTCCCAAATTAATTTCTCCTTCCTTAACATTTTAACAACATTTCTAATTTGAAAAGCTCTATAATAGTTTTTAAGATTTGGTATGCCCAATCCACCTTCTTTTTGGGATAAATACAGCAAGCCTCTATTAAGTCTAGATCTTCTTCTTCCATTTGTTGTTGTTCAGTTACACAGTTGATTCCGACCCTTTGTGACCCCATGGACCATTTTCCTCCAGGCACCTCTGTCCACCATTCTCCTCAGCCCGCCAAGCTCTGTGCCCATTTTGTCTACAATACCATCTATCCATCTCATCTTTGGACGCCCCCTTCTTCTCTTGCCCTCCACCTTTCCCAGCATCAAGGCCTTCTCAAGTGAGTCCTCCCTTCTCATTTGATGTCCAAAGTACTTTAGCTTCATCTTAACTATTTGTCCCTCCAATGAACAGTCAGGATTGATTTTCTCCAGTATTGACCTATTTGTTCTCTTTGCTTCCAGGGGACTCTCAGGACTCTCCACCACATCTCAAATGCATCTATTCTTCTGCGCTCAGCCTTCCTAATGGTCCAGCTCTCACACCCATACATTACCACTGGGAATACCATTGCTTTGACTATGAGAATTTTTGTTTTCAAGGTGATGTCTCTGCTTTTCACTATATTCCCCAGGTTTCTCATTGCTTGTCTCCCCATAATCAGTCGTCTTTTTATTTCATGGCTACAGTCTCCATCTGCAGTGATCTTAGATCCCAGGAAACTAAAATCTGTCACTGCTTCTACTTCTTCCCCATCTATTTGCCAGGGACTGATTGGACCTGTTGCCATTATCTTTGTTTTCTTGATATTGAGTCTCAAGCCAGCTTTTGCACTCTCCTCCTTCAATCCAATCAAGAGGTTCTTTAGGTCTTCCTCACTTTCTGCCTTTAGGGTGGTATCGTCTGCATATCTCAAATTGTTGATGTTTCTCCTAGCAATTTTGATCCCATATTGTGATTCCTCCATCCCTGCATTGCACATTATGTGCTCTGTGTATAGATTGACTAAGCAGGGTGATAAAATGCAGCCTTTCCCTATTCCAAACCACTCTGTCATTCCGTGTTCTGTCCTAACTGTTGCTTCTTGGTTCGTGTACAGATTTCTCATGAGGCATATGAGGTGCTCTGGTATTCCCATCTCTTTAATTACTTGCCACATTTTGTTGTGGTCCACATAGTCAAAAGCCTTGGTGTAGTCAATAAAACAAAAGTAGACTTGTTTCTGGTATTCTTTTGTTTTCTCCATGATCCAACGTATGTTGGCAATGTGGTCTCTAGTCCCCCTGCCTCCTCTGAAACCGGCCTGCACCTCTGGTAATTCTATCTCCACATGTTGCTGCAGCCTATCATGTATTATCTTGAGCCTCACCTTGCTGGCATGTGGGATGAGCGCAATTGTTCGGTAATTTGAGCATTCTTTGGCATTGCCTTTTTTGGGGATTGGAACGTACACTGATCTTTTCCAATCCTGTGGCCACTGTTTTGTTTTCCAAATTTGCTGGCATATTGAATGCAGTAGTTTGATTCCATCATCTTTTAGGGCTTTGAGAAATTCAACTGGGATACCATCATCTCCACTAGCTTTGTTGTTTGCAGTGCTTTTTAGGGCCTTTCTGACTTCACTCTCCATAATGTCTGGTTCAAGTTCAAATTTCTCATTATTGTTATTATCAGGAGTATTGAGGTCCTTTTTGTAGAGTTCCTCTGTGTACTGTTGCCATCTTTTTTTGATCTCTTCTGCTTCAGCTAACTCCTTTCCATCTTTGTCCCTTATCATGGTCATTTTTGCTTTAAATGTTCCCTTGATTTCCCCAATTTTTTTGAAAAGATCTCTAGTCCTGGCTCTTTTGTTGTTTTCCTCCATTTCTTTACACTATTCATTCGGGTAGTTTTTTTCCTTATCCCTCCTTGCTTTTCTTTGAAATTCTGTATTCAGGTGATTGTATTTTTTTCTTTCTCCTTGGACTTTTGCATTCCTTCTTTCCTCTGCTATTTTAAGGGCCTCATCAGACAACCACTTTGCTTTCTTACACATCTTTTCTTTTGGTATGGTTTCTCTTGCTGCCTCCTTCATGATGTCCCGCGTCTCTGTCCATAATTCTTCTGGTACTCTGTCTATCATGTACAGGACATTAAATCTGTTCATGATCTCCACCGTGTATTCTTTAGGGATGTTGTGTAGGTCATATCTGTCTGGTCTAATTGTTTTCCCCATTTTCTTTAGTCTAAGCCTGAATTTTGCGATCAGTAGGTTGTGATCTGAGCCACAGTCTGCTCCAGGTCTTGTTTTTGCTGACTGAATGGAGATTCTCCATCTTTCACTGCAGAGTATGTAATCAATCTGGTTTCGATGCTGGCCATCTGGTGATGTCCATGTGTAAAGTCGCCTCTTGTGTTGCTGGAAGAGGGTGTTTGCTATGACTAGTGCGTTCTCTTGGCAGAACTCTATCAATCTTTGCCCTACTTCATTCTGTGTTCCAAGACCAAACTTGCCTGTTATTCTATTTACTTTTTGATTTCCTACTTTGGCATTCCAATCTCCTAAGATAATGTGGACATCATTTCTTGGTGTCTGTTCTATAAGGTGTTGCAGGTCCTCATAGAACTGGTCAACTGTGGCTTCATCTGCACTAGTGGTTGGTGCATAGACTTGGATTACAGTGATATTGAAAGGTTTGCCTTGGATTCTGACTGACATCATTCTATCATTTTTGATGTTGTATCCCATTGCTGCTTTCCTCACTCTTTTGTTGACAATTATGGCTACTCCGTTTTTTCTGAAGTTTTCTTGCCCACAGTAGTAGATATGATGGTTTCCAGAGCAGAATTCACCAATCCCTGTCCATTTTAACTCACTGATGCCCAGGATGTCAATGCTTATTCTTTCCATCTCGTTTTTAACCACTTCCAGGTTTCCTTGATTCATAGACCTCACATACCATGTCCCTATGCAGTATTGTTCCCTGCAACACTGTATTTCTCCTCCCCCTTTCAAGTCCCTCCCCCTTTTCAAAACCGCTGTGCTGAGCATCCCCTTGTTTTGCCTTTTGTTTTGGTCCATAGGGTTCTCTTGGCAAATTTTGTGGCATACCTTGCCGGTCTCTACGCCAGTCTTTTCCCATCACACATGTTATCACAGTTTAAACAGTTTTAAAACAAAGTATTATCATGCACAATATCACAGTTTATCACATAGTATCAAAGTAAAAGTTGAACTAATTAAAGAAAGGGAAAGAAAGGAAGAAAGAAAGAAAGAAAGAAAGAAAGAAAGAAAGAAAGAAAGAAAGAAAAAGTCCACTATATCGTCTCTATGTAAGTCAGTTTCTTGTACAGTCACTATGTCAGTTGCTATAAGCCATCTATGTTTAGTCAGATATATTATTTCATTTTGATTACCTATCCTTTGCATGCATGCAGCAGCTCTCGCCTCCGTTCGGCTGCATGGAGTTGGTCAAAGGCACCGACTCGGGCCTTGCTGTGATGGTGGTTGTGGATGGAATCTCCTGGGGGTGGTCGGGGGTCTCTGGAGGTGTCCGCGGTTGGCTGGAGTGGCAGCGCGCCTCTTCTTCTTTGCCCTCCTGGGCGTTGCTACTCTAGGAGGGATCCCCCTGGGCCTCTGGATGGCAAATGGGCAGCAGATTTAGGCCTGTGTCTTCCTTTTGGTGCCTTTTCCTTCTCTCTGGCCCTTGGTCTCTGGATGGGGGGGAGGGGCAGTATCTTCTACTCACCTCCCCTGGGCCTCTCTGGATGGCAAATGGGCAGGAAAGCAGAGCTAGGCCTGTGTCTTCCTTTTGGTGCCTTTTCCTTCTCTCTGGCCCTTGGTCTCTGGATGGGGGGAGGGGAAGTATCTTTCACTCACCTCCCCTGGGCCTCTCTAGATGGCAAATGGGCAGGAAAGCAGAGCTAGGCCTGTGTCTTCCTTTTGGTGCCTTTTCCATTACAATATGCATTAAATAAATTTTGAAAGTCTTTAATTTCTTTGCCTTTTAATTGAATTGGGAGGGCATCAAACAAAAAGTAACATCATCTTACATAGTGCCACTCTACCGAACCAAGACAACTTTAATTTATTATATTGTGAAATTTTTTCTTTGATTTCCTTTTTTTGCTTTCCATAATTAAGACTCTTAAGATCATCCCAATTACAAGAAATATTTATCCCCAAATATTTCAATTTTTCCTTAACCTGAATTTTATATTTATCTTTTATTTTCTTTTGATCTTCTTTAACTACATTCCATGTTATCATCTCGGATTTATCCCAATTTATCCTCAATCCCGTTACTTCCTCGAAATCATTTAGGTGTTCTTGAATCCTATCCAAAGCCCTCAAATGATGTTTTCAACTTACTAGAGTATCATCAGCATAAAGGCTTGTCTTTATATCGGCGACTCCCTCAATATTTCTATCCTGTCTTATGGCGTTTGCTAACACCTCCATTGCCATAATAAATAGTATTGGAGATAATGGGCATCCTTGTTCCTGCCTCTAATTTTATCTCATCTGTCATAACCTCATTTACTCTAATCTTGGCAGAACTTTGCTTATATAATTGTTCAATAATTCTCTTAAATCTATCTCCAAACCCATAAGATTTAATTATCTCATTAATAGCCACCCATTGAAGAGAGTCAAATGCCTTAAATATATCCAGGGATAGCATTCCAACTTTTTCTTTCTCTTTTGAAGCAACATCAATTATATCTAAAGCCCTCCTTGTCAAGTCCACCATATGCCTTCCTTTTAGAAATCCCACCTGATCTTTGCTTATATAATTGTTCATAACATTGTTTAGTCTATTTGCCAATATTGTCGTAATTTTTTTTGCATCTTGATTTATTAAAGAGATGGGTCTGTATGACTCCACCTTTTCAGGGTCTTTATCCGGTTTTGGTATTAGAACAATTATAGATCTATGCCAAGAAGTCAGAATTGAGCCTCCCTCCAATATATAATTAAATAATTTTAATAATCTTGGGACCACCCTATCTTCAAACTCCTTATAAAACTCTGCTGGCAATCTGTCTTCCCCTGGAGATTTGCATGTCTTCAACTTATTAATCACATCTTTTATTTCTTTAACTGTTATTAATTCTTCCATTCTAGATTCATGCTCTAAAGTTATCTTTCCCCCCATTTGTTTTGCTAATTGATCTCTTAACTTCCCTACATTTATCTTTTTTTCAGTATATAACTCCTGGTAGAAATCTTTAATTATCTTTGTTTTATCTTTTAATTTGTTATATCTAGTTCCATCCTTAATCAAAATTCTAATTTCCCTTTTACTCTTTTTTTCTGTCGCAGCTCTTGCCAACATTTTTGAATTTTTATTGCTATATTCGAAGTACTCCCTCTTCAAATAAATTAGGTCCCTTTACACCTTTTCTATGTCCTTTCCCACAATCTCCATTTTCAACCTTTGTATTTTGTCAAAGGTCCTCATATTTTTTTGTTCTTGCGTGTTTCTCCTGCAATTTTTTATCTCCTTTTCCATTTCTTCATATTTAGTCCTATAGTGTCTATTTCTAACAACTGCCAGCTTAATACTTTCCCCTCTAAATATCGACTTCATAGTGTCCCAAACTATGTGGTATCCAACTTCTCCCGTATCATTCCAATGCCAATACTCCTCCCAGTTTTGCATCATCTGTGTCTTAATCTCCGGGTCTTTATATAACTTGGGATCATATCTCCAATTGACTCCACTCTTTACTCCTTCTGATTTAAAAACCATCAATACTTTTGCATGGTCAGACTCTTTAATTATTCCTATCTCTATATCTTCTAGATTTTTAATAATATTTTCTGTAACAAATATATAATCTATTCTTGAATAAGTATTATAAACCTGAGAAAAAAATGTATAAGCTCGTTCTGATCCTTTTATTTCCCTCCATGCATCTTTCAATGCTAATAAATTCATCCATCTATCCAAAATTCTTGTTTTACTGACTCCACCCCGGGTTAAATTTGTACAATCTGCAATTGATCTTATCAATTAAAGTCTCCTGCCACTATCATCTTTGCAGAACCTTCCTTCCTCAAAATTTGATAAATCTTATCTAAAAACTTCTCCTGACCGTCATTAGGGGCATATATATTTACTAAAGTAATTTCCTCCTCATCAATTTTACCTTGTATAATTACATAACTACCTTCCAGGTCAGCTATTTTCTTGGTCATATCAAAGCCCAGTCTATCTGATATCAATGTTGCTACTCCTCTTGCTTTTGAGGAACCGTATGCTTTTTCATATATTTGAGTCCATCCTAAATATAATTTGTTCACCTCACCTGATTTCTGATGGGTTTCCTGAAAAAAGATTATATCTGGCCTATCTCTCCTAAGAGCTGATTCCAATCTTCTGCATTTGACTTGGCAGCCAGTACCTTTCACATTCCAAGTTAATACCTTTATATTCTTCATAATTCACCTAAATCCTCTAAATTGTGTCCACTGCATCCTCCTATGGGCGTGTGTTCCTTTAGCCAGGAATTCCCCTTAATCCTACATCCAAAAAAATCCCAAATATATAAAATATAACAAAAAACAAAAATATTTGTTTACCCTCCCCACTTTTCTATCAAAAAAGTTATCTTTGTCTCCCAAAGGGGGGAGGGGGGAACGTGTTGCCGATGCAAGATTATCATAGTTGTTATTCAATCCCACATGCTGCTGCTAAATCTATTGCGTACCACCTACTGCACCCAGTAAGTCCAAATCATCCTCCCCCTGGAAGGCTGATTTATACCCTCCTGAAACGATTAACTCTTCCTTGAGGGCATCCCATTCCTTCGTTCCATTTCCCACCATTTTTGCTTGTTCAAAGACATACATAGGGTCCAAATCCTGAGTAATGACGAACCACCTGCCTAGATATGAAAAATTTAATTGTCTGGGGAATTTCCAATTATACTTTATGTTTTTAGCAATCAGTCTTTTAGTTATTGGTCTCATCGTCTGCTTCCAAATTCTATCCTCTATGGAAATATTGTTGTATACCTCAATATCATCTCCATCCATTTTCAAAGCCTGCAAACCCATTTTTTGAGGTGTGCCATAACGTTCAATTTTTCTATCACATTTGCAAACTTCAATAACACATTTCTTGGCCCTGTTCTATTCTTCTTTGAACCTAAACGAAAGACACTCAAAATATGCTCAGGGCCAAAATTGGTTCCCAATCCTAGTCCATTCAACCAAGCTAAAACTCTGATTTTCAACTGATCTGGGGTCTTCTCTGAAATCTTTCTAATAACTATACTGGCCTGTCTCATCTGTTCCTCCATTAATTCCAATCTCTTCTCTTGATTCCCCATTTTAAGATCTCTTTCCTTATCCTTTTCTTTTATTTCTATGACTTCTTTTGTTATTTTGACCTGTTCTTTTTTCATCTCATCCTGTTCTTTTTAAAGTGCATTTTCCCCTTTTCAAGTTTGTCATGGCCTGTATTCATAGATTTAATAAGGTCAGTCATCATAGATTGAAGGTTCAATTGTCCTTTCATAATTTCAGTCATGTCCTTGACCCATTCCTGTTCATCATAGATTGAAGGTTCAATTGTCCTTTCATAATTTCAGTCATGTCCTTGACCCATTCCTGTTCTAATTTCTGCATGTCACTTTGAATTCTAATCTGTATACTGTGTAAGTCTTTTTGTATGTTCAACTCCATATGATCTAATTGGTCTTTGATCTTTTCATATTCGCTCTTGGGTGCCCCCATATCCTTCTCATCTTTTATCTTTCTGTAATTTCTGCGGTTGCTTCCAAATTCTATCCTCTACAGAAATGTCGTTGTATACCTCAATATCATCTCCATCCAATTTCAAAGCCTGCAAACCCATTTTTTTAGGTGTGCCATAACATTCAGTTTGTCCATCACATTTGCAAACTTCAATAACACATTTCTTGGTCCTGTTCTATTCTTCTTTGAACCTAAATGAAAGACACTCAAAATATGCTCAGGGCCAAAATTGGTTCCCAATCCTAGTCCATTCAACCAAACTAAAACTCTGATTTTCAACTGATCTGGGGTCTTCTCTGAAATCTTCCTAATAACTATATTGGCCCATCTCATCTGTTCCTCCATTGATTCCAATCTCTTCTCTTGACTCCCCATTTTGAAATCTCTTTCCTTGTCCTTTTCTTTTATTTCTATGACTTCTTTTGTTATTTTGACCTGTTCTTTTTTCATCTCATCCTGTTCTTTTTTAAGTGCATTCTGTCCCTTTTCAAGTTTGTCATGGCCTGTGTTCATAGATTTAATAAGGAGCGTGGTTAAAGATGGCAATGTGAGAGGAGTACTTTCCCAGCGCTGTGATAAAGGGGTGCCACTTATAGTGGATAAAGGAGGAATTTACCACCCAAAAATATTTTTGAGCTGAGATTTTGAGCGAATGAGTGATTGGGGAGCGATTAGGAGACTTGGAGATGGGCTATTTCAGCTCCCAGCCTGTTCGAGTCTCGGCGCAGCATGGGGCTGCTGCTGAGTGAGAGAAGGCGAGAAAGCGCAAGTGGTTTCGGAATCTGAGAAGAAGCTGTGAGTAGACCAGTGCAGATTGTGGGAAGGAAGACTATGGAGGATTGAGTTGGAGTGGGACGTGGAGCGGAGGGAGAATTTGAGCTGGGTGAGAGGACTGAACTTGGCTGAATTGCTGGTAGTGGAGGAAAAGCTGTGGAGAAATAAACAAACCAGCCAGCGAACTGACTAAAGAAGTTTTGTGAGTGTGAGGTTAAGTGGAGGCAAGTGGGGATCGGGGCTGGGGAGGAATTGTCGGGGCAGGCAGAGGCAAGCCCTGGGCATTCCTGGGCAGCCATTGATCCAGAGTGAGTGCCGGGTGAGCCGCGAAGAACAGAGCTCCTCTCACTGTCGGCTTTGTTCTCCGTTCCACACTGTTTGGATTAGGTGGGAACAGAGACTTTGATAAGGATTTGCTGTGGACCGGAAAAGAAGATTTTTGCTTGTGTATGAACAGCTTATTTTGGGAGATTTAATAAACCTCATATTTAAATACATTGAATTCAAGATGGCGATAGGACTTTGAGACTTTGTGGCTGCGGAGGTATCTTGTTTTGCTTTCAAGAAACTTTGTGTCATCTTCAAGCTAGCTCCTCCTTTCCCTCTCCCTCCACGCCTTTGAAGAAACTGTTAAGGTCGTATGGGAGCGATCTAAGTTAAGGACGACTGGACTTTATACAATGAGCAGCCTATATTCTCCTTTTTTGAATAATTACAGTCGATTTTGAATTGGAAATTCTCCTACAGACGGACTGAAGTTAATTGGGCTAACACAATAATCTAAGGGTCTATGAGACCAATATAGGGGGTAGCCTATTCTTTGTTTATGGACAATTTTGAATTTTTTGAGCTGTGATCATCTACAATTATTAACCAATTACATCAGCTGGATAAATATATGACTTACAAGACTTGGTGTCCTCCAAAAGTAACAAATACCAGAAGTTGAAGAAGAGGGAAAAAACCCTTTTCTCTTTCTGTACTTTTTAAAGTTTCGATTTTGCCTTCGCCCGCTGCCATTACCCCCTCTCTTCCTCCCTCCTCCTTCTTCTTTCCAACTTTCCCGACCTCTGTTTTCCAATTTACTTTCCTTCCAAGTCTCCACTTTCAGCCATGGCCACCTCGTTCACCGTCGCTGCGATTACAAAATTTCACTTTGCAAGCAAAATAAAGTTCCAAAGCCTGGTTCTGCTTTTCCTTGTGAGGATCCTGCCCGGCCTCTTAGCAGCTCGCTTGGCCCAGCTTATGCTGAGTCTCACTCACCGCCTGATTTCTGAGCTCCGACCCCCAGTTTCACTCACAGTCAATATTGAATATAACCCAGGTCTTCGGAATGTTGCTTTAGGTTTCCCTTTTGATGCTTATTTTGTTTAAAATCTCGTTGGAACTACATTTACCAGCGTGAGCTGATCGACACACGTCTTACTCAGACACCATCTTATGCCACGCCCCCTTCCTTCCTTTCTTTCTTTCTTCCATCCTTCCATCCTTTCTTTCTTTCTTTCTTTCTTTCTTTCTTTCTTCCTTTCTTCCTTTCTTCCTTCCTTCCATCCATCCATCCATCCTTCCTTCCTTTCTTCCATCCTTCCTTTCTTTTTTCTTTCTTTCTTCCATCCTTCCTTTCTTTTTTCCATCCTTCTTTCCTTTCTTTCCTCCATCCATCCATCCTTCCTTCCTTCCTTTTTTCTTTCTTTCTTACATCCTTCCTTTTTCCATCCATTCTTCCTTCCTTCCTTTCTTTCTTCCATCCTTCCTTCCTTCCTTTCTTTCTGAGCCCTGGTGGCACAAAACTGTGGTCATAAGGACTGCAGTGGCTCAAGTGGCTAAGACACTGACTGGGAGGTGGAAGGTCAGCAGTTTGATTCCCGAGTACTACAGGATGGAATGAGCTCCCATCTTTGTCCCAGCTCCTGCCAACCTAGCAGTTCGAAAGCAAGAAATTGCAAGTAGATAAATAGGGACCACTTCGGTGGGAAGGTATCAGCATTCCGTGCACTCTGGTGTCTAGTCATGCCTGCCACATGACCACGGAAACGTCTGCAGAAGCAGACAGTGCTGGCTCTTCGCCTTTGAAACAGAGATGAGCACTGCACCCTAGAGTCAGATATGACTGGCTTCTGAGCAAGGGAAACTTTTACCTTTTAATTATGTTCATGTTGATATAAAACTCTGTTTTTTGGGCATAATGTGTGGCAACTTAAAGACTAACTGCTGTATTTTAATGTGAGCTTTTGTGGATCAAGGCCACTGGCTCTTTGTCTGTAATCAGAGATGAGCACTGAACTCTAAAGTTGGATACAACTGGCTTTCAAGCAAGGCTTAAAGACTAACTGCTGTATTTTAATATGAGCTTTTATGGATCAAGGCCACTGGCTCTTTGTAATCAGAGATGAGCACTGAACTCTAAAGTTGGATACAACTGGCTTTCAAGCAAGGCTTAAAGACTAACTGCTGTATTTTAATGTGAGCTTTTATGGATTAAGGCCACTGGCTTTTTGGCTGTAATCAGAGATGAGCACTGAACTCTAAAGTTGGATACAACTGCCCATCGATTTCTTTTGGGAAATTGTGTATTCCACCCACCGCTGCCACCCCAATGCAAGGAGAGAGAAAAGTGGGGGGGGAGGGGCTCAGTATGGGGCCCAGAAATTTCTGATGGCGGCCCTGCTCCCTGCCCCAGCTGCACACACGGCCACAGTCGCCAATTATACCCCTCCCCCAGTGGCATGGGACAGTCCATCCCCCTGCAAAAGTCCAGACGGGGAAAAGCTAGCGGCGGCCATTGCGGAGGCTCTCACCTCTTGTAGGTAGGCGTCCTCACACAGCTGGTGGTGGTTGTTAGCCGCAGCGGTGGCATGGGACCCTCCCTCCCCCTGCAAAAGTCCAGGCGGGGAGAAGCCAGCGGCAGCCATTGCAGGGGCTCTAGCCTGTATCATGGCCACAGGACTTGTTGAAGATATGCAAGATCTAAGGTTCCCAGTGTGCGACCCCTCCATCTACTAATGAAAGCCTTCTACAGGATACCACAAAATGACCTGATTTGTTGTCTTCCCTATATTTTGCTTCCTTTGTAGGGCAGGGCTGTGTATTATGAGCTGGCTTCTAGCTAACGTTTCCATTCTCCCTCAAATGTTCTATCTCTAGGAACCTGTGGCAATTCTATTACCAGGGTGCAATAGGTTAGTAAGGTGACAATATGATAATTAAATAGGAGTAACCACTTGGCATTCTCGAGGTAAGGTGAAATAAGGACGGAAATTAGGTTTTTTGCTCAAGAAATGTATTCGGGGGGGGGGGAGGAACCAAGATAATAATGAAAGCTAGCTTCCATACAGTGGAGCCTGATGTTGTTGATCTGAGGTAGAAAAGAGAGTGAATTTGTTTGAGGTTTTAGACCAAATTTTAGAAGAGCCATCCAAGGTTATTCACCCATTTTGAATGATAAGTTCAATGCCTAAGTTGGGAAGTAGTTGTAACATTCAAACTAAAACCTGGAACAGATTAACTATTGCTCACAATACTCCAGCCATGAGTTTCCAACTCTTCCATGTAATCAAATGTTCTGATAACATTTTAGTTGGGCATCCATTGCTGAAAAAAAGGGAAACAAAGAGTTATAAACCTTGAGAGAAGAGGAAGTGACTGAACAGCAATATTCATCGCCTGTTAGCTATAAAGACCAACCATGGCAAAAAGATGTCCATGTCCACATTTGTACATAGTATTAACATAAATTATAATATATTCCTACAGCCTATCAGAATACAGTAACACCTCATACAAAGTCCGCTTCATACAACATCAAATTCATACAACATCGCCTAATTTCTTGAAAAAAGTTGCCTCATACAAAGTCGCTGCGACTTTGTATGAGGCATTGGGGTTTTTCCCAGGTTGCATTGTGCCTGGGCAGTATAAAAGACAGGTCACATGCGTGCATTGCTCTTGTGGGTTTAGCACGAGGCGAAGAGTGTTTAGGAGTGCTTTTGAGCACAATTTTGGATTTTTTCGAATTTTTTTCGTCAGAATTTTTAGAAGCATTCCTGTGATTTTTGCAGCATTCTTCAGGTTCTTGGACAATCAGAGTTGTTTGACATGTTTTTGTAATGTATTTAGCCTTTAGACAATGATTTCTTAAAGTTCTGTCAGTTTCCTTGACTTTGCCCTGAAGTCTGTGCTGTTACAGTACAATGTATCTCTATGGAAATGACATTGTACGAGGCATCATGGCAAGGATTTGGACGTTGTATGAGGCATCACGGCTAAGATTTTGCATGCCTCATACAAAGTCCAAATCCGTATAATGTCCAAACTTGTGGAACCAAGTTTGGATGTTGTATGAGGTATCACTGTATTCACTGTTTATTGAAGTACAGTATTGTTTCCGTCTTCAAGACCTTGGTCTCCCATATTCTAACTATGTTGACAATTTAATCCAAGATGACAATTTTGCTGACATACACTCTCTATGCTGACAGATCTGCTGCGTATCATAACTTCTTCTTTGGGTTCCATAGTTATGTTGCTTCTGAGGTGCATGCCAAACTTTCCATTTTTCTTATCCTCAGAGAAGGCTCAGAAATGTTGCCACCTAAATATCTGAAGTGCAGAAGTTTGGTTAAGATGATACAGTGAAGATGCAGTTTAACCACTAACACAGCAGCCACTTTCCAAACTTCTAGTCTAATAAATACAGACCACACAGGCATAAATAAATAAGGACAGGGACTAACAAATTACACAGTCAAAATGTTTGAGCAGAGAGCTGTTTCTATGGGGAAGGTCTTAATAAATGGTCTTAATAAACTTGTACTTATTGAACTTGATAAATGCATGCTGATAGTATTACTTCCAGCACCAGTCATTTTGAATTGAAAAACTGGGACCAGGAACATAAGAAGCCATACCTGACAACCTATCATTTGTGGCCTGCCAAATTCTTTACTACAATATACTCCTTGTCAAGACAGTCAAACAAGTTCTAGTCTAAATCCTACCAGACTTTGCTGTATATTAAAGAAGGGAGGAATAAGAAGCTATGAACAGTTAAAAGTCTCCCTTGATCAAAAGCCAGTCATATCCGACTCCAGAAGTCAGTGTTCATCTCTGTTTACAGCAAAAGAGCAAGCGCTGTCTGTATCTACAGACATGTCATGGTCATGTGGCAGGCAGAACTAGACACCGAAGCACATGGATCTCTTTTATCTTTCCTGCTGAAGCAGTATCTATTTATCTACTTGCAATTCTTGCTTTAAAACTGCTATGTTGGCAGGAGCTGGGACAGACGATGGGCGTTCGCTCCATTGCACAGCACTCGTGTCTAAAACTGCCGACCTGCTGACCTTTGGGTTGTCAAAGTCAACATATTAACCACTAAGCCACCACAACTATGAATGCTCACCTGCAAACTACTATATTACAGATTTGTAAATTGGCCCACCAATCAGCACTTGTTTACTTCAGACTAATATTAGGTCAAGGTTTTTTTATTAAAAAAACTAATTATAGAAAGTAGTAGAAATGCACATTTGTCAAGTTCTATCAATGCCCCCAGAAAATAATAAAAATAAAATTCAAACAGGATGAAACTGTACCAGCCTATTTCTGATACTTTTCTTTCGTTTCTATTCCCCTCCCCCACTCGCACCAGAATAGCTTCAAGACAACTTTTCATCTCTGATGCCAGAGATGCAATATGTGGCTTGAAGGATGCCAGAGAGATGTGTGATGCTTGGCTTAATGATGCACTGAGGGATTAAATTTGCTTCCAAGCAAGCATGTTTTCTTATTATGAATCTGTAAGTCAAGGAACAAAGGAACTCACCCTTTGGATACTCATCTTGTTTCACCTGATGGTACTGAAGATCCAATGACTCAGCAGGTACAAAAACATGCATGGTTGATAAAAAGTTTTCGTACCCAGACTAGAACGCATGTGAGTATAATGTTCAAGATTGTATGCAAGTGAAGAAGAATTGAGAAAAAGAAAACTAACTTTTTCAATCAGCATCCACTATGAGAAAAAGTTCTGAATATACCCTGGTTTGTGATATTTAGATCTTGGAAACATTTCTGAAAATGGAAAATGTTCACTTCACCCTATTCTTACACAAAATGGCTGAATAAATACAATTAACATGGTGATCTCAGTTAATAGCTAAAGTGCCCAAAAGAGATTTTGTGCATTATTGACCCTGACTGTCATTAATTTAAAACTTTTAAACTCCTTGAATACCAAAGTAAAAATGGAGTATCTATGAGAGTGTTGTTCTGTCTTGTGGCTCTTTGCTCTATTGTATAGTTGCCACAGAAATGCATGATCATCTTTGACAAGATCAATTTTTGCACATTTATCTGAATATCGTGCTTATTCCTAATTACAGGAAAAATTACTTATGATCAGTTCCAATGAGATGGAATTAAAACAACAATAAGGAGCAGATGTAGGATTATGTTCTCAAAAAATGCAAATATTTACCAATTGCCAGTATTGTTTGGTGCCAATGACTGCACACAGTTTTACTCTCTTCTAAACAAGCAGGTTGAAATTTACATAGGCATGCCTGAAAAGTGATCTTTAGAAATGAGGGAATGTTCACTAATGACTACAATATCCTTATAAGTAGTCAGGGGGTAATTTTCTGAGTCTGCTGTACCAAAAAAACAGCAAAGCAATACAGTAAAGGCTAAACAAATACATTCTGGTGTAAGTTTTAATGGTGGATCAAACTCTTGATGTTATGACGTTGACAATAGATAATGATGGATGTGTTAAAATGCCACAACATATTGCTGACTGGGGAATTTTGGGAGCTGTAATCAAAACCAGTAACATTTCTAAGTTCTGGTGCATCTAGGAAGCCCCATGCTATTGCCTCGTGGTAAGGGGGCTTCCTTTCTTTACTCCCTCTAAATATGTTCTGTGACTAGCTCTCATCTAAAAAAATTAAACTTAAATTAGAAAAGCAGTTAACTAAAACACCCTAGCCATAGCTGACTTCCCTGTCTGGAAGGTACCATTAAACTTTAAATGTGAGATGCTACAAGGGCTACAAACTGAGATTTGACACTTCTACCCCAAAACTGGACAAGTCTGAATGTCAAAATTAAGAACTTTAATGAATTGATGGCAGTGGTTACTCACATACAGTATAAGTAACACACAAAGCACCTTCCTACCTCTTCTACAAAATAAAGGGGGGGGGGGTTTCCTAGCATTTTTGATTACTTATCATACCACCTTTCATTTGAACAAAAGTGAAAGCAGATTGGAAAAGCAATAACTATGGGGTTAAAAACTGAGAATGGCAGATGAATTTATAGCATGCTCTTACCACATCATGAACCGCAAAGTTCATTTCCATGAAATTGTAAAGTCAGAGCAGGTTCCTTACTTTGGGCAAGTTCTTACCTACATGATTTTTACATTGTTATTTGTAACATTTACATTTGACTCGATTCCATGAAATCTCAAAGCTATTTATATTTTTAAAATGCAGAATACTATTTAAATTATTTTAGAAATAACAAATAATTATAGTATTAAAAATATTTCAGGTCACTTTAAAGTCATAGTAATTGCTCGTAACACCAACAGGTATATTGTTCACAGCCACTTGAAGCTGGCTGCAGAATGCTGTTTTCTGCTCCTCTGCCCTTCTAAGGAAGAAAGGTCTTAAGTTGGGGTATGGGCTGTCACACAGCAGCCAAATAGGGATTTGTCCGAACAACTAATCAGGTCCACTGAAAATATAAGTGGCTGATGGACACATACAGGGGTGGACGGACTGCTGTGTATGTGAAAGGCTTTGTCTTTTGAGGATATGTCAACAAATAAAAATGCAGTTCTCTTACTATACACATATACCTGTGGATAGAAGCATCACAACTTTTGGCACAGTACTGTAATTTTAATGTGCATGAACTAACTTAACATTTCCTTCTTCTGGGGCTTATCTGAAACTGCAAGATCCTAACTTCTGGCCAGCCAGGTACCCAACTCACTGAACTACTGACCCAGCTACAATTCAACTGTTAAGCAGGGGCTACTTGATATTAGGGATGAAACTTCCACATTAACCCAAATGGCAGAAACCACAAAATAGGCACTTTCTTGTGTTTTCGGATTCTTCTTCCCTGGTTTTATTATGGTGTCTGAAATACAACAAAGTTGGGATTCTGAAAAAGCAGGCAATGAAATTTTCATATTTAATTCTGATTTCCTTATCTGGAAGATCATTGTTAAAGTGAGTAGTGATCATGATACCCAATGAATCTGATATGCTTCTCTTTCTCATATGTACTGTTTCAAGATATGATATGATGCAAACTGCCTGCTGCAGCGGTCTGATTCTCCTCTTCATTCCACTTCTATGCTCATAAGAAGCAAAACAGACTATAAAAGCTTAGCCTGAAAAATAATGACAGCCCTAAGGTTGTCTGCTAAGTTTCAAGGGCAAGTAGTTATTTGAATTCAAGTCTCCTAGCTCTGTTTATTACCACAGGATACTGCAGCATCTATGAAATGCTTCTTAGAAGGTCAGTCATTATTATACCAGGAAAACAACAACAAATCTATAGTTAATAAAACAGAGTTGGACTGAAAGCAACTTCATTTAATTGTATTTTGCTCCCAAAAGGTGGATATTGGTCCCAAAAGGCCGGACCCAGTTGGTGTAGTTGGAGAGCAAGAGGTCCAGCCCTAGGCCAATCCAATATGGGGTGCCTCAGGACTCAGGGCTCTCACCTCTCCTATTTAATATCTACAGGAAGCCTCTGGGGGAGATCATCCGTTCCTGCAGGGTGAAGTATCATCAATATGCAGATGATAGCCAGTTATACATTTCTGCCCGTGGTGATCCAAGTGATGCAGTTGAAGACTTATCCAGGTGTCTGGAGGCTGTTAGGGTCTGGATGGGGGACAACAGGCTACAACTGAATCCCGGCAAGACTGCGTTATCTTGGGAGCTACCATCTTTGGTTCTGGATGGAGCTATTTTGCCCCAGACATACCCGGTGCATAACTTGGGGGTCCTCCTGGACTCACAACTCCTGCTCAAAGAGCAGGTGGTAGTCGTGGCCAGGAGGGATTTTGCACAGCTTCGTGTTATAAGCCAGTTATGCCTGCTCCTAGATCAGGACTCCTTGCTCATGGTCACGCACGCTCTAGTGACCTCCAGACTTGAATATTGCAATGTGCTCTCCATGGTGCTGCCCTTGATGACTATTCAGAGGCTGCAACTGGTCCAGAATGCCGCTGCTCAAGTGGTGATGCAGTGCAGTCATTATGTCTATGCCTCGCCACTGCTTCGGGAGCTGCACTGGTTACCAGTGTGCCTCCGGGTGCAATTCAAGGTGCTGGTAATTACCTTTAAAGCCCTAAATGGTACTTGGCCAGGATACTTAAGAGACTGCATCACCACAAGAACATCTGTCCATCCCATCAGAGCAGACCAGAGAGGCTCTCTAATTGTTCCATCTGCTAGAGAGGCACGTCTCTTTAGCACCAGAAAGAGGGCCTTCTCAGTGTCTGCTCCGGCCCTATAGAACCTCCTGCCAATTGAGTTGCATCTCCAGACAGAGTTGATGCCCTTCAGGAAAGGGTTAAAAACCTGGCTGGCAGGGCAGGTGTGGGGCACCAGCGATGTGGTAACCCCTGCCTGCTGGCTAATTTAGTAAAACACACACTCTCTCTTTTAATCTTTTAAAACTTTTGTCAGTAGTTTTTAATGAGTTTTTATTGCTTTTTAAACTGTGATTGTTTTTTATTTTATGAAAGCAGCCCACAGTCTCCGGTGTTGGGTGGCAATACAAATTAGAAAATAAATATATAAATAAACAAAATATGCAGGCAAGATGGATAAATCGCAACATCTATCAAAGTCAGCCAAAGGGCAAAATCATTTGTTGCTTAAATCTGCAAGAGAACTAAGTCAATTGGAAAATGTACCTGAACTTGCAATATGTTTACCAAAGGTTAATCAGATACAGCCAGAAACTTCTGAAGTGTGTAGCTGGTCTTTAATATGAAAAGCAGTTGGTGGCAGATTTATAGGAGACTTGATAAGAGCATATAAACACCATCTAGATGGTAAAGGGGAGCGAGCTGTCAGCAGTGAAGAAGAACTAAGGTGGGGAATTTTTCACCACTTTATGTAAAAGGAGAGATAATGAGAAAATCTGAGAAGTGGTTTTATCTAGATGAGAATCTGCAACCAGAAGGACAGCTACAAATCATATTTAATGCATGTTTTGGGGTAAAGAATATCAGTTTAGGAACATAAAGTGCTTTCTTTCTACTGAGAGAGACCACTATTCCATCTAACCCAGTATTGTCAACAATTGTCAGGCAGCAACTTTCTGGGGCTTCAATTGGGAAATTTTCTCACCTTGGGATATGAAAGACTGAACCAGGGATTTGCCTACAGCATGTATTCAAGCACTGAATTCTAGTAAAGCATCATGTTTCCATGTTTCTGTCCTTCTGTGAGATGAAGAGCCAGGTGGATCCCGACTCAGGTAATGAACTGTCACCCCCAGCTCCTAGGTGCAAGAGATATTTCGCCCATAGCTCTCCTGTAGACAGAGAAGAGGAGATGTTGGCAGAAGAGGTCAAATGGAGGAACCTTCCAGGTAATAGAGGAAAGCAGGAGAAAAGAGCAGGAAGGAGAAAATATAAAAGGGGGGTGAGAAGGTGTGAGTAGAGAACAAATGGGCTGACACATAGGGTGCAAGTGGGACCAGATATCCTTTTGCCAGTGGGCTGGCAAGGAGGAAAAATAGCTGAGACTGCTGAAATGGGAAGACCCAAGGAAGATAACAATAAATGTGGGATAGATGCAGCCCTAGAAAGAGCCCCCAGTAATGGAAACTTGAGGAGGATCTTTGAACTGGAGCTCCTGTAAGGTTTTGCATACCTGCAGGAATAGCACACCTTATGGCAGGGGTTCTCAAGTCGGGAGCTGGGTCACGCTCCCTCAAACAGTTGAGGGGGGCCCACCATTTACAACAGCTGTAAATGAGTCCACGGCCAAATCTGGCACCTGCAGCTGGAGTGAGGGTTGGGGCCAGATTATTTGGCGCTGCAGGCTGGATCCAGCACATGGGCCATGGGTTGAGGACCCCTGCCTTATGGCAATTACTGTCAAGATCCCTAAGCCCTCCTACTGGGGACAACAAACCCACAGGGAATATCGCCATTGCCAGAGGGCTGGGGAGGAGAGATCCCTTAGCAATATTGGGAAAGACAGAGGCAAGGAAGCCTGCCAGGCAGAATGAGAGAACTGGAGAAGATGCTAAGACAGGAGTTCCCAACCTTTTTATGCCATGGGCTGGACCACCTCCCCTCAACAGCTGAGGAGGCCATACTGGTGGTTTCTCCCAGCATAAACAGTGCTGTAAAATGCATCTTCAGTTGTCATAAATGTGCCCGCTTCCAGTGCAGGTTGGGAACCCCTATGCTAAGACATTACAACTGATTCTAAATCCAAGCAGGTTGTTAGATATTCTTCTAGGAAGGACTAAAGAGAGCAAGGTTCTGAGGAGCTCAACCAACACTGAGGGATGGGAAATGTTTCAATGTATTTGACTGAAAGTTTTAGATCCTCTTAATCACTTTGCCCAAGAAGGGGTGGTTAAGTACAAGTGTTTAGTCTTTAATATTGTTGGACTGCAGGATATGACCCACGGGAAAAACTGAGGTTTCACAACTAAATTGAAGTAAAACCTTGTCACATTATTCATTGACAGCTATATTTATCACTAGGCATTTCAAAAGAAAAAGACCATTAAATTTATGACCAGTAGAAATACATGCTATTTCAGTCTTCACCTACTCATTCTTCATCTGCTCATTGGAGTAATTAGGCTAGGAAAAGGGAGCTACATTGCATAATCAATGCCATTCTGTCTGCAGCTGAGTTTGAATTAATGGTCTGTGACACAAAGAGAATTTTGATTAATGAGGCATAAATCAAGATTACTTCACCTAGAACTAGTTTCCAAAGGGATCATGTCCACTCTATGTGTGAAGTCATAGGTAAAGGTAAAGGTTTCCCTTGCTCGAAAGCCAGTCGTATCCGACTCTAGGGTGCAGTGCTCATCTCTGTTTCTAAGCCGAAGAGCCAGCGCTGTCTGCTTCTGCAGACGTTTCCATGGTCATGTGGCAGGCATGACTAGACACCGGAGCGCACGGAACGCTGTTACCTTCCCACCGAAGTGGTCCCTATTTATCTACTTGCAATTTCTTGCTTTCGAACTGCTAGGTTGGCAGGAGCTGGGACGAAGACGGGAGCTCATTTCCGTCCTGCAGTACTCGGGAATCGAACTATTGACCTTCCGCTTCCCAGTCAGCGTCTTAGTGACTTGAGCCACTGCAGTACCCTGTGTGAAGTCATAGAACTGAGCATACTCTAAAACTGTGATTCTCAACCTGGGAAACATGTAGCCCCAGATGTATGAACCATGACATTTAGGGGTGTGTAAAAAGGCACATATGCTAACAGAATATATTGGCATAACTGGAATTCTAGGAATGTTTCTACGGCTCTGCAGAGATATCAGCCTTTGCAGGCGCACCCCCCAAAGAAAGACTCCGACACCGGTATATGGATAAAGGCATTGGGCCACTTATATTGAATAATGCCCTAGTCCGAATTATAACTTTCAATTGGTACTCATCCAATTATAATTCTTAAGGCAAGCAGGCCGCAGTAACACTGGTAAGGTTCCTCCCAAAATTGCAAACGGCAATTGGCTACAATGTATCCATTTTGTATCAATTTGTTTGTTGACACAAACAAATTGTTGACCATAGTCAATAAACTATCTACTGACCCCACCCTCTGATGTGTATCCGTCAAATCACGGGGTGATGCATGCTGACAAGCTCCTGCCATCACCCCTTGCCTGGTTTGCCATTGACCGGTCAACGTTATTACACCTGTACCTGTCTAAGTGTTGACCTGTCAATTGCGAACCTGCCGGATACCTATGGGTCATAAATATTTACCTTACCAGTGCTACCCGCCACACGGGGAGGCGTCCATGATGACTCACCGCCCCCCCCCAAAGACCGTCAGCTCGGTCGCCAGGCCTGCTTGCACCACACCCAGACGAGGTACATACCTCCAGCCAACAGGTGGACCCCTTCCCCTGCCTACCGGCAAAATTTTTGTAAGCCTATCCTCAGGTGTCCAATGGCTGTCTCCCAGCCATGCTCAGCAAGGGACTGAGCAACAGCCCTGTCCATGGACCGCTGGAACAGTCCGAACCACGGAGATCCACGTCTCCCCTAAATTGGTGTCTCGGCACGATGTTAGACCATAGCGACCGTGTGTAAGCCATACGTGATATAAAACGCCAGGTCGCAGCCCCTCGACAGTTTAGTAACAGCAGTGATCCGTATAAGATCATTGCCGCCGAGGTGCCTATTAAGAACATCGGGCGGTCCAGCATCCCCGACGGACATCAGGAATGACAACAGTTCCCGCCCCCTTGTGCCGCGCATACCATACCATCGCATACGTGTGGATGCACACAGCCCAAGTCGGGGTCCACTCTCTGTCGCCGCAGCATATACTGCTGCCCAGTGTACATAGCTGCGGCCCACCAGCCCCACTGCCACCGGTGTGTAGAGACACACAGGATCTGTAAAAGAGGAGAAAAGGTTAAGGACATAACTAGGTACTCGAACAGTGAGGGCACGTACACATAAGAAATTGCGCGTAGACGCATGTCCGCCTCTGAGTACTCCAAACGTAGCCGCGATCAACACGACGCCTATCCTAATAAATGGGTGCCAAAACAGGCCCCCACACTGCGAAGCGCGGCACCAGTCACCCTCAGTAACATTACTTCGGCAAGGGTAGACCTATCCTAGTGACAGAAAAACAGGCAGGGGCGCGCAGCAGGCACTGTCGAAAATTCATGTAGGGCACCAACCGGACAGATGTCTCCAATAAAACTTCATAGCAGTCTGACTCCACTGCCTACGCCATGCTGAACAACCTGTGAGGACCGTATCCCCACTTGAGCCCACTCATGTGTGACAGAGACATCGTCAAGTTCCAGTGCCCTATGAGACACATCCACCTTACACAGATGGTACCAACTCTGGCACCCACTCACTGATGCGGAGCGCTCCAAAGAAGGCCACCGTGGTAGCCGCATGAAAAAGAGCTGCCTCATACCTGTCAAAACATAGGTTAGGCCAGCCTCGTGCAAGGTGTGTGAGCACCCCTGGGGAAATTGGGTGCCGAGTGTCCGGGCGGCGTCCACGTCCCCGTGTCCACCCCTCCAAAACATGCCGTATGCAAAAATCGTTCATGCTGTCAGCAAAACCCCCCACCTTGGCAATAAATGCCAATGCTGACAGCCTTGATGCTATAGTGCGGAGAGCGAGGCCCTGACTGTGTAAATGAACCATGAATTGTAAAACCTGTTCCACTGGAATGGGCCACACCTCTGGCAACTGAAGTTGCACACGGAAGCTATTAAATTGAACGAAAGCATGATGATACGCCTTAAGCGTGTGGGGCGCCAAGGACATGCCAATCGCCCGGTTCACCTCTCCTTGCCAAATGTCCAAATCTCGGCCGGAAGTGGCGAGGGGAATTCCTCTGTGTCCGGAGCCAAGGCGCGGAACCGGGGGATCTGCAGGCGGGATAAAGCATCAGCAATATCATTATCAATGCCTGGTACATGTCTGGCCCTGAAAAGCACGTTGAGGCGTAGGATACGTAACACGAATTGGCGAACTAAAGCCATCACCCTGGGAGATTTAGATGTCTGAGCATTGACAATGTGCACTACTGCAGCATTGTCACACCAAAAATGGACCACTGAGTCGGCCCACACCTTGCCCCATAGCATCAAAGCTCCCAGGATTGGAAAAAACTCAATGAATGTAAGATCGCGGAGGCGATCCATGCCCCGCCATTCTGGAGGCCATTGGCCATAAGCCCACCTCCCCTGGAAGTAAATCCCATATCCCAGGGAGCCGGAGGCATCCGACTGCACTTGAAACCTAGGTGAAACTAAAAGGTCGGACCTCCAAAAGGATACCCCGTTGAAGTCCCGCAGGAATGAGAGCCAAACCAAAAGGTCAGCCCGCATGCCCCTGGTTAGTCAGACCCTATGATGGCGCTTTGTCAGGCCAGACATGGCATCGCACAGGTGCCGAGCAAATGCCCTGCCAGGCGTAACCACCCTGCAGGCAAAGTTAAGATGGCCATGCAGTACCTGGAGCTCCCTAAGTGACACCTTACGTTTGGCCAGCAAGGCCAAAATCATCGCAGAGATCCGGGTAACCTTGTCAATGGGTAACCGGGATGCCTGTGCGACCGTGTCAATTTCGATACCCAGAAATGTGAGGGTAGTGGATGGGCCCTTGGTCTTTTCAGGCGCTAAAGGGACACCCAGTTCCTGCATTAGCGTCTGAAATGTGGTTAGGAGACGCGTGCACGTGTCCAAGCCCCGTTCACCCCGGAACAAAAAGTCATTGAGGTAATGGGCTACAGACCGAGACCCGGACCTGCGAACAAAGGCCCACTGAAGGAAGGTGCTAAAACGTTCAAATGCTGAACAGGATATAGAGCAGCCAAAAGGCATGGCCTTATCTACATAGAACTTCCCTTGGAATCTAAAACCCAAGAGCTCAAAGTCCTTAGGGTGCACTGGCAACAATCGGAATGCCGATTTGATGTCACATTTTGCCAGGAGGGCACCCGGACCACAAGAGCGCACCATCCGTAGGGCTTGTTCAAAGGACGTATACCTGACCGAACAAAGGTCATCAGGGATAGCATCATTGACAGAATAACCCGCTGGGTACGATAAATGGTGGACTAAACGAAATTCCCCCGGGGCCTTCTTGGGTACCAACCCCAGAGGGGAGACCTTCAGGTTGGGAAAGGGTGGCACAGAAAAGGGGGCCTGCCACCCTCTTGGCCCAAACCTCCTTAGCAATACTCAGGGCAGCCACCTCCTCTCTACCTTTCAGGGACAATAAATTGGGTGCATCTTGGGGTCCCCGCACTCCTTTGAATGGGATTCGAAAGTCCCACTGGAAACCCTCAAGGAGGTACTTCGCATCCTCTCTCCATGGATAAGTTGAGAGCCATCGCTCCAACATATACACATTAACTGGGGAGGGGGCCTTTTGCCTGGCTAGCTCCCTCAGCAGCCGCTCTGCCCGCTCCCTGTCCACCTCTACCTCTGCCCCGTGACCCGCCGGCCCGCGGACACGCGGTGGCGGCGTGGGGGCCAGCGCAATAGGGACACTCATGTTTGTATCGGCACTACCGCTTATTGCACACACCACTGGCCGAGAAGCTCCAACACAGCAAGCGGGCTGGAACTCCCTGCCCCGCCAGCTGGCGGGAAGCCTGCGTTGGAGCAGCTTGCTGAATGGCATGGCCGCAATGGTACCTATCCCCAGGCGCCGGACGCATGGGGGTCATGTACAATAGCCACAATTTCTGACAGGGCTCATCCCATCTCATCTCCGGGTGCAATGGCACCCTCATTCTGAATTCCTCATCGTAAGCCAACCACGATGGGCCAGGAAAATCCACCATCGCCCTGTAAATATTGTCCAAATATTGGGCCATAGGAATGGCCAGGTCTGGCCGGGCCCTGAGATACACCGCCATATAAATAAGATATGCGGGCAACCAGTTGGCCCAGGTGCGTGGTGGCTTACGACGGCGGGACAGCTCTTTGTCTTTGTCATCCTGTCCCTCTCTCTCCTCCTTAGTGGGCTCACAGTTCAATAGGGAGAATATATCCACGTACTCCCCCCGCCAAATCTTTTCCCTCGTGACCTGGGACAAATGATCACCAAGGGGCAACGAATAACCAGCCGTCGGCAAAGCCGTCACCGGCACATTAGGTACCCGGGGCATACGCAGCGGAACCTAGACAGTCCCTGTGATGCCCGGCACTGTCCCGGGGGTGGAAACCCCCACCCCCAACGTTGCACCAGTATGGAACCAAGGGGCACTGGGATAAGGTGGCAACTGATGCCCACTCGCCTCGACATTACGAGGCCATAGCCACTGAACCCCACCATTGGAAGTGGACTGTGGTGTGGGTGCATTAACTTGAACCTGATACTCACTAGGTGCACCCCCGTGAGCCGCCCCCACTGGGGGTTCCGGCCCACGGCGGGCGTCGGAGCTCGCGACCGGAATCGAGCTCTGGGGCCGCACCTGACCACTCTCTTGCTGGCCCCCACGTTGCGCAGGGCCAAAAGTCCTCCCCGTGGGCCGCGGCTTCGTCGCCGATGCCCTCCGTTTGGGAGGCATATCGGAAGGAGCAGGATCCCTTTCCAGGGATCGAAGAGCACAAAGAGGCACAGAGAAGCCAGCAAGCCAAGGCTCCATGCGAAATCCTTCCTTCCCAGCCAGGAAGGACCAAGGGGGAAACAAACAGCGACGGAGAAAACTTCTCCTCTCCGTCGCTCTTTTAAAATGGCAGCTCGGCTGCCTCGTGGCCACCCCTTTTATAGAGGGATGGCCCCGCCCCCTAACTCACCCGGATGTCTGAGTCCGGGGGGGGCACAAAGAGCGTGGCAGCCATTTCATTGGCTATGCAAAACCCTGAGAAAGTGAAGGGAGGTTGAACAGAGGTATATTTTTCAGATTGGCATTCAGACAAAATGTGTGTGAGAGCTTCCTGATGAGCATATCCAACTTTCCACAGCCCTCAATAGGCAGGTCCATTCCATCTCCAGAAGAGGGGTTGGCAGTGCAAGGTTATAACCTCTGCTGGGCTGTGCCAGTTAATTTGAGAAAGGAGAGAAGTGGAGGAAAGAGACAGGCTGGGAGATGGACAGAACTTAATGGAATCCTAAGAGGTGCAGACTGTGGGACAGCGTGGCTTAGTTGTTAAGATGTTGGACTTGATGACCAGAAGGTCAGCAAGTCAGTAGTTCGACGCCCGGGTGCTGCACGACAGAATGAGCTCCCATCTCTGTCCCAGCTCCTGCCAACCTAGGTAAAGGAAAAGGTTTCCCTTGCTTGAAAGCCAGTCATTTTCAACTCTAGGGTTCAGTGCTCATCTCTGTTTCAAAGTCGAAGAGCCAGCATTTTTAAATTTTCAATGCATTCCTATGGGAAAATGTGCTTCGGTTTATGATTGTTTTAGTTTATGATGAAGGCTGTCAGAATGGACCTAGGTCGTAAACCAAGGTTTTACTTGTATTCAATTAAGCAGCATAACAATTCTGAAACTAATTAGTTAAGAGAGAAATAAAGCAAATGAAGGTAAAGGTAAAGGTTTCCCTTGTTGGAAAGCCAGTTGTATCTGTCTCTAGGATTCAGTGCTCATCTCTGTTTCAAAGCCAAAGAGCCAGCGCTGTCTGCTTCTGCAGACGTTTCCGTGGTCATGTGGCAGGCATGACTAAACACCAGAGTGCACGGAACGCTTTTACCTTCCCACCAAAGTGGTCCCTATTTATCTACTTTCAATTTCTTGCTTTCAAACTGCTAGGTTGGCAGGAGCTGGGACAAAGATGGGAGCTCATTCCATCCTGCAGTACTCAGGAATCGAACTGCTGACCTCCCGCCTCCCAGTCAGCATCTTAGCCACATGAGCCACTGCAGTCCAACCTAGCAGTTTGAAAACAAGAAATTGCAAGTAGATAAATAGGTATTGCTTCAGCAGGAAGGTAAACAGCATTCCATGCACTTGGGCATCTAGTCATGTCTGCCACATGTCCTCCGAAACTCTGCCGATGCAAACAGTGCTGGCTCTTTGTCTATAAATGGAGATGAGCACTGAACCCTGGCTTTCAAGAAAGGGCAACATTTACCTTTACCAAAGAGGTGGAGAGTGGGATAGGCTGACCTAAGAAATGTATATGCTGCTGTGTGCTGCCACGTATTTGAGACAGGATCATTTGTTTCAAATGATCCTGCACATGAGAGTGGTGTGGCAAGGTTCAACTGACAAAGTTTGATGGGTTTGTATTGGTTTTGTGACCTACTGTTTTACAGTCACTCACACACACACACACACACACACACACACACACACACACACACACACACACATTTCATAAACAAGTTCATTCCATTGATTTGAATCCCATCATTGGACTTATTTACAGTTACAATATATCAATTGGAAATAAAGGCAAACATATTAATTACAAACAGGTTAAGTTTTGATTTTACAAACAGGTTAAGCTTTGATTATATGAAGCTAGTATATAAGGGAAGGAGGTGGAGAACCATCAGAATCTGAGTTCACACAGGAAGTCCATGAGCCTAACATGTGTTTTTGTTTCTTTCAGCCCAAAGATTATTGACCACGATAGGTTCTCACCATTTTAGCAAGATCTTTTGGTACCCTCTATTACCTTTACTACATTTTGGAACCTTGGGACAAAGCCCCACCCACCCCACTATGGTTCTGTATACAGCTAAGATGGTACAGCCACAACATAGATCAACAGTTACAACATAGGTTGTTGGTATGTGAAAAACACAATCCTGTTAGAGAAGACTCAACAGTTTGAGTGACTCAACAGGTATCAGACAGAAAAGTAAACATAGAAGTTAGAAATTCTAAGTAAAAAATAAATTAAACAATGAGGAAATCCAGTGTAGCTGTATAGAAAATATCATAGAATAGCTGTAACAGGTCACATTGCCAAAGTCTGTAAGCAACGTGTTGAAACTTCGCCGAAACTCCAGCCAAAACTCTAGTTCTGCATTGCCAAGGTATTCACAAGCTACAGGGTCAGCGACGAGCAGCGAGACCTGAAGAGCGGGTACAGCGTAGACCTCCACATAGAAGGGGTACCTTTCCATCTACAGGTGGACTCCGGTTCCTTCCTCTCCATCGTGACCAACGAGGAATACCACCGCATTCTGCCTGACCTGCGCCCCAAGCTCAAAAGTCTTCCAGGCAAGTTAGTGGACTTACAGGGTAGCAACGTTCCAGTACAGGGAATAGGGAACTTTGAATTCCATTATAAATTTGTCTATGTGAGCCTATCCCTCGTTGTTGTAAAATCGGGTAAGATTAACATTCTGGGGTCCCATTGGTTTGGGGTCCTGGGCATTCACTTCATGGAACCCAGTTGGGGGAGGGAGAATCTGTCTTGCATATTGAGGATGAGCCCCAAGCATTGTTATTCTCTGGGTGGGTTGTCCCAAGGGCCCCCAGGAAGCGATTCCTCCACAGAAGAACTAAACGCGGTATTTTCCTGACAAGCGCATGTTGCGCACAAGGACAGTGGACTTGCAAAAGAGACTGGTCAATCTGATGTGTTTGAATTACAAGAACTTTTGCCGTCTGATGCCCTAGACTTTGAAAATCCTGACTTTTGGGACAAGCTGGCCATTATGTCACTCAAAATGTCCCTGAACTTTTCTGCAGCTTCCAAGTCTGATTCATTACTGTCCATTGTTATTGTGTGGGTGGACATCAGGTGGCCACCTCCTCCTTACAATTCGGATGCTTTTGTGTATTACCTGGACCATGACAAACTCTCAGTACTAGGAGGTGCTTATATAGGCTTTGCAAGACAGTGGTTCCCTGTGGGTTGCGGACCAAACTACTTGAGCACTTGTTAAGTGGGTCCCAGGATTTTCTCCACTCCCAAGATGTTATCCATAGCTATTTCTGGTGGCCAGGAATCGAACAAACCATTGAGATTTGGGGGCTACAAAACGGTACTAGGAGCACATCAGGTACTGAAAGGTTTTCAGTTTCCCCAGTGGTGGGTGGGCTCTCGCTGTTCCTTGGGGTTGGAGGGGGGATTCAGGTTTCATAATCACCTCATATCATAGATTGGCACAAGAAGGAATGCCAAAGTGTGGGCTCGCAATTCCCAGGGAAAAGGGAGGAGTTGCGGGAGCACCAGGGAAGGAAGGGGACGAACATAGTTCTTGGGATCTCCGTATGCCGGGGGAAAGAGAGTTTTCCTCGGGGGGTACCGGAGAATGTTCATTAAGCCCATTATTGAAGGCAGCTGCAGATGTTGGGCCAGGAGTGGTCTACTCCTTAGAGGCCTCAGTTGCAGCAGTTAGTCTACATGGGACACGAGCTAATAGTCCCTGGTTGTTTGCTAAGTCATGGAGCGAGTGTTTGGAACATGGGGATTCTTTGCATGCACCGCACTTGGGGTCTCTCACAGCCAACCTAGTTCAGGAAGGAAAGGAGCTACACACCTCATTTGGTGTATGCAAACCAAGACACAGGACACAGCCTCGGGCTGGGTTAACTCAGGTTTATTGCATCGTGGACAGAGGGAACATGAGGTAATGGCGGATCGATAGCTCTTTATATACAGCAGTCATACATTTGAACGTGGTGCCATGGTAGCCCATTGGCTACTGTCTGCGTGACGTCATTGCAGGTCACGCCCTTCTTGTCCAGGTGTAGGTGGTGGCGGGAAAACTTCCCGCGCTGTTGCCTTTGATGAGTTTGGACCAAGAGAGCTTGGACGCTCGCTGCTGCCAGCTGGTGGTCATTAGCTCGCGTCCTATTACAGGGTTTATATGATACAGCTGAAGGTTACATTGTTGCTATAGGCAAGGTTACATTGGCTCAGATACATTGTAATCCGTGTGTACAATAAAACCATCAGAACACAACACCCCTCCCCCCTAGGACGAGACAAAGTCTCGAGCCCACACTTAAACACACTCCCCCCCCTTAGGAGACAAAGTCTCTCAGCCAAGATGGCTTATTTCGAACACGCTGGGGTCTCGATGCGGGCTGCCTCTCCCCGGGTTTGCTACCTTCTCTTTGTCCCCTGGTTTCCTGTCCTGTAATATGAGAGGGAGACTCGTTAGTGACTTTCCGCGGCTCCGCGGCGTTGTTGGGAGGTGTGCTCTTTCTTAGGAAGGAACCGGGGGCACTGGGGGCTAACGAAAAACCCCTCTTCTCGCTTGGATGGGTGGGGGAACACTCCTGAAAACCCCCCCGGCTCGCAAAATCAAACTCAAAATTACTATCGGGGGCAGCGGTCGCGAACTCCTCTCCCCCTTCCCCGGCCCCTGATAGGACTGGCGTATCAAAAGGATATGAGTCGGGGCCGCTGCTATCAAAAGGATATGAGTCGGGGCCGCTGCTTCTGCTTCCTTCCCCCCTTGCTTGGGACTGTTGTCCATTGCTGTCTCCCCCTTGGGTTAAGCGGGTGGGGGAGAACCCTAACGCTGAATCCTGTTGCTGAGCTCCACTGACTGGCCCACTCACTCGGTGCCTCAGTTGGTCTGCGTGCCTCCTCCAGAGGAGGCCGGTGTTAGTCTCGACCCGGTACGATACCGGCCCCGTCTGTTCTACAACCTTCCCTGGTACCCAGGCCGGCCCTGCGCTGGAATAGTTCCTGCAGTGAACAGGGTCCCCGGCGGCGAAACCTTTCGAGACTGCCAACCCTATGTTTTTCCCTTTACCCTCGACCCTCGTCGGGTCTAGCCTGGACAGGATCGTGGTCAGTTTTCGCCGCATCAAGAGCTCCGCCGGCGAGTAGCCTGACGCTAAGGGGGTTACCCTATACGCTAAGAGGAACTGGCATACCTGGTGATTCAGGTCCCCCGGGCCCATGCGCCGCAGCGCCTCCTTCGTTGTCCGCACCAGCCGTTCCACTTGGCCATTTGTGGCCGGGTGAAACGGTGCGGATGTAACATGCCGAATGGCGTTTGCCTCCATGAATGCTCCGAACTCAGCGGAGGTGAAACAACTAGCGTTATCGCTGACTAAAGTGTCGGGTAAACCGAATGTGGAAAAGACTCTCCTTAGCTGGCTAATTGTCGTGGCGGAGGACGTGCTCTTTACTGGGATAACCTCCAGCCACTTGGAGAACGCATCTACCACCAGGAGAAACATGGTTCCTCGGAATGGGCCAGCGAAATCCACGTGCACTCTAGACCACGGCCCCCTTGCTGTGTCCCACTCCCTATGTGGGAGACGGGCCGCCTCAGGTCGGGATCCCTGGCAAGCCTCGCAAGTGCCGACCATGTGCTCAATGTCCGCGTCCAGCTGTGGCCACCAGAAGTAACTCCGGGCCAGCGCCTTTGAACGAACTATGCCCGGGTGGCTGACGTGCAGCAGTTCGAGCACCCTCGTCCGCAGGGGCGCAGGGACCACCACCCGTTGGCCCCACAGAAGGCACCCCCTCTCTAGGGACAACTCTAGCTTTTTCCTAAAGAATGGGTCGAACTCTGTACTCGGGGACGAAGCCGGCCACCCCTTCTGCACCCATGAACTAACTTTTTCCAGCGTCCTGTCCTTGCCTGTCGCCCTAGCAATGTCGGCTGGTACTATTGGGGGTGCGTCTAAAACCTCAATCAGCAACACCTGGCGGTCTCTTTCTGCTCTCGCCTTTTGGTCGTCCGACAATGGCAGAGGGGATCGCGAAAACGCATCAGCATGGCTGATCTCCTTTCCGGGCCTGTACTCCAACTCATGTTGGTACGCGTTGAGGAAAATAGCCCATCGCAGCATTCTCGGGGACAGGATCTGCGGCGTGGGCTTGTTTGCCGTGAAAATCCCTAACAGCGGTTTGTGATCGGTCACGATTTTGAACGGGCGGCCATACAAAAAATCGTGAAATTTTTTGGTCCCCGCTACTATTGCTAACGCTTCCCTGTCGGTTTGCGCGTAATTTCGCTCCGCTTGGGACAGGGACCTTGAGCAAAACGCTACCGGGGCCTCCCTTCCGTCCTCCAACACGTGGCAAAGCACCGCCCCCACCCCCACCGGGGATGCATCACAAACTAGGACCACAGGCCGTTTGGGGTCGAAGTGCGTCAGGATTGCCTCAGATGTTAGGAGTTGCTTTAGCTCTTTGAACGCCCTCTCGTGCTCGTCACCCCACATCCATGGCTCCTCCTTTTTAAGTAACCGATGGAGCGGTTCGGCCACGGACGCCTTCCGCGGGAGGAATGTATGGTAAAAGTTGAGGAGCCCCAGGAAAGACTGCAGCTCGGTTTTGGATGTGGGGCGAGGGGCCTTTTTAATGGCTGCTACCTTGGATTTAGACGGCTTAATCCCCTCGGGCGTGATCCGGAACCCTAAAAACTCGACCTCGGTTTCGAAAAAGACACATTTATCCTTCCTCAATCTCAGCCCCGCTTTCTCGAACACGGTCAGTACCTTGTCCAACCTTTTTGCCAGTTCAGCCTCACTCCCCCCTGTTATCAACACGTCATCAAAATAAGGCAACACCCCCTCCAGGCCCTTTAGGAGGCGTTCCACGAGCGATTGAAAAAGGCCGGGTGCCGAGTTCACGCCGAACTGTAACCGCGACACCTGGAACGCTCCCTTATGTGTAACTATTGTTTGTGCCGCGGCCGTGGCGGGGGTCACAGGAAGTTGCTGATAGGCTTGTGCCAAATCGAGTTTAGCGAAACACTTTCCCCCATTTAGCCTGGCCAAAAGGTGGCTGATCACTGGCACCGGGTATGCATTAGGGCGGATCGCCTTGTTAATTGTACACTTATAATCAGCGCAAATGCGCACCTCCCCGTTAGCCTTTAGAGCCGTTACAATTGGAGTTTCCCACTCCGCGGAATCAACAGGAATAAGAATCCCCTGGCCCACCAGTTTGTCCAGTTCCGCCTCTATCTTGTCCTTGAGTGCGAACGGCACCCTGCGTGGTTTGAGTCTTATCGGGCGGACCTCCGGGTCTATGTCGAAAGCTACAGGGGGTCCCTTGAACTTTCCGAGTCCTTTCTTAAAAACGGCGGGATGCGCATCGCAAACCGCTTGTATTGGGTCCCCCCCCCCACGGTATGCACCCCCCCTATGAACAAACCTAAGGGCTGAAACCACTGTGTCCCTAGGAGGCTACAGCTTCCCCCTTTGAGGACAACTAGGGGCAGTTCCGCAGAATGTCTCTTAAAATTGACCCGAAATTTCCCGACCCCCAACACCGGAATGCTGTTTCCCTGTACGTCCCGTAGTGTGGACCTCAACGCTTTAAGCTTGGGCCGCACGTGGGGGTCGATTTTCAGGAACTCTTTCTGGGGAATTATGGAATAGGAGGACCCCGAGTCAATTTCCATCTTAATAGGGGCCCCTTGTACTAATACCTCAACGAAGTAATGGGACTGTCCCGCGGACACGCTGAACACTGAGGCGTCGTCCTCGCTGCCGTCCGAGACGCGGCCCACGCCGTCCTGGTTCCTCGTGGTCTGGGCGCCATCTTTGGGCCTCGCTGGACGGTCCGGTCTGGCCGCGCGGTCTTGTGACTGCCTCCGGCCCTCTTTCCGCTTTCTGCACGCCTTGGCGATGTGCCCCCGACGGCCGCAGGTGTAACACTCGGCCTTCCTGAACGGGCATCTCGCGCGCTCGTGGGCCGCTCCGCAACCCTCGCAGCGTCGACCGCCCTTCCGGACCTTCTGGACCTCCTCGCCGTCGCTGCCTTCCGTAGACGACTTTGAGGCCCGTCGAGTCGCGTGCACCGACTGTCCGGTCTTCCCGTGCACCGAATTTTCCGCCTTGCCGGCTCTAGGACGCCACTCACGCCACTGGTGCATCTCGTCCACTCCGGCATTCGTGGACTCTGCGGCTTCCGCGGCCTCAATGACCTCTGCCAGCGTGGGTGGCGGCTCCTTATTCATCAAGCTGCGCTGTACCTCCTTGTCTTTCAGGCCACACAACACGCCGTCCCTGAGGACCAACTCCAGGATATCGCCCCATTTACAGGGGACGGCGGCTATCCTCATGGCGGCCACGAATGCCTCAACCGACTCATCCGGCGCTTGGACTCGCCTCCAAAACGCGCTCCGAGCGGGAAACATTGCCCTCGAGGGGCAGAACCGCTCTCGCAGCAGTTTCATGATGTCGCTCGCCTTAAAGTCGCTCACCTTCTTCGGAGCGATTATGCCCACCAGCGTCCGCTTGGTTTCCATCCCGAGCATTCTGGTGAGGATGGCCCTCTTCCTCTCCTCGTCTTCTCCTTTGACTCTGAGTTCCACCAGGGCCGCCTGGAAATCCATTTCAAGCAGCTCCCAGTCTTGCGGTTTGGTGATGTTGAAACCGCTCTGTGCCCTGGCTGTTCCGTGGGGATCCATGATCCCACCTTCGTCGCCAATTTGGTGTATGCAAACCAAGACACAGGACACAGCCTCGGGCTGGGTTAACTCAGGTTTATTGCATCGTGGACAGAGGGAACATGAGGTAATGGCGGATCGATAGCTCTTTATATACAGCAGTCATACATTTGAACGTGGTGCCATGGTAGCCCATTGGCTACTGTCTGCGTGA
This sequence comes from Bradypodion pumilum, assembly GCA_035047305.1. Taxonomy (NCBI): domain Eukaryota; kingdom Metazoa; phylum Chordata; class Lepidosauria; order Squamata; family Chamaeleonidae; genus Bradypodion; species Bradypodion pumilum. The sequence goes on from JAWDJD010000001.1 coordinate 101,854,346, forward strand.
CGTCATTGCAGGTCACGCCCTTCTTGTCCAGGTGTAGGTGGTGGCGGGAAAACTTCCCGCGCTGTTGCCTTTGATGAGTTTGGACCAAGAGAGCTTGGACGCTCGCTGCTGCCAGCTGGTGGTCATTAGCTCGCGTCCTATTACAGGGTTTATATGATACAGCTGAAGGTTACATTGTTGCTATAGGCAAGGTTACATTGGCTCAGATACATTGTAATCCGTGTGTACAATAAAACCATCAGAACACAACACCTCAACAAATTGGTTTGTTTCAGGTTGCACACATACACAATGCCCCCCCCCGATGCAAAATCCCTTGATCACTCCGCGGAGCTCCAGTAAAACCCTGGGACCGCAGGACACTGGCAAGGAAGGAACAGACAGGGTTCATGTGTACAAGATTAAACACACCTTGGATGAGGATTTCATATCTTGAGTTTTACCGGGGGCCCTACTTGTCCAGCGGGTCACTACCTTGTATCAAGTAGCCACTGCCAGGGAGACACTATATAAGCCCCACGGATAAACAAGGGTGGGGCTGGACCGGATCTATACTTCCTACATCCTACAGGTAGCCTGGTAGTGCTAAGCCTGGGTCCCTCCATTATGCTACAGTTCTTGATAGCTAGTTTATTGTCCATTGCCGGGTAAGAATCCGGAGGGACTGACTCCATTAGGATTGCATAGCCATCTCAGGATCTGGAACATCTTGTAAGGTAATCTCCACTGACTGTTATAATAAAGCCTGTTGCTGTTTGTTCATCGTTGTCCTGGACTTGTGCTTATAAGGGCTGGATCTAACACTGGTACAAACTGATCCCAAAATATAAAACACACTTTCAGACAGTAGGGAGAAGAAAGTCACAGGGGAAAGGCACTGGGCATCACAAGATGAACAAAACCTCATATGGATGACTGTAAATTCCAATAACATATGTGCAAAAGCTGATACTTTAACGGAAACACATGTAGAAGATACCTTATTTGGGAATAAATCTGATTACATTTAATGGGGATTGTTTCAGATTAGAAATGCATAAGAATGTACTCTGTATCCCAAAATGTACTTGTAGCATTCCATCGGTTAAACATTCCATTCATTCAGTGAAAAAGGTCCATGTAATTTATTGCTTCTTTTCAGATGCATATTTTATGGCATTGATTTGGGGTTTACATATTCTCTAACTCACTCCTGTAAAGCAATTACATGTGGTTATTAAGGTCATGAGAATGTTTCTTACATAATGAAATGGCAGTTCTCTAAATTGCAGCCCAGGACCTTTTGTACCACAAGAGATATTCTATGCAGATGAGAAAGGAGAAACAACCTTGGTTCCTAGTGCTTTTCAGTAGCATTTTTCATATTATAAAAGGAAATACAATAATAGTAAGCAGTAAGATGAGAATGACATTTGAGATTGCAGGAAAATTGCTCAGAGAATAAAGGACATACTGAGAAGTGAAAGGCCCATGATTCCCATTATGGGTCTATCATCGTCGACTGCAACTCATATCCGAGAATGCATTTTTTCCTGAAGCAGGAAAAATGTCACTGGTGTGAACTTGTTTAAGGTGGATCCCATCTTGCCATGAAGTGGCTGACACACTGTGATCAAGAGCCATCTCCCACGGCATACTTGAAGCATGAGACACATGATTTAACTGCAATGGACTGCCGCAGCCTTGAGGATATGGACTGTCATGACTGCAGTATGGGAGGGACCCCAGAATGGTAGCATTGGGGTCTCGGTTTTTGAGCCCCCCTGCAGGGCAACCCACGAAGGGACTGCACCCTGCCTCTGGGAGAACACTCTCACACCACAGTCTCTCATACTCTGATTTGGGGAAAGGCACCTCTCTACTTACTCTCCTAGGCAGAGTAAACGGTAGCTGGCTATTCAATGGCAAAAGTCCATGAAACAGCAGGATTATGACCATTTCTTGTTCTGCCTCTTCCCCAATACACTCACATCTGGGATGTTGGCCAAGCTGCTCTTCTGGCAAAGCTCCCAAATTTCAGATAAGCAGGAGACAGCAGATGAAAAACTTGTCTTTTGTAGTTTTATTCATCTATTCTAAAATACTCTATAATAGATTCTATAAAGAAATAAAAAACAAGAAGATACAATCTACCTAAGCTATTAGAAGTGTGAGGCAAGGCCCCCCATACAGAGATCTGTCAGGGATCCATAACCCTGAAGAGAAGTGACATGGGCTATGCCCACTCTCTAAAGATGTTAGAGTCCGAGGTTTTTATAGACAGAAGATGTTCTCCTTATCTTTGTTTATTTTATTATTTATTTTGATTTATATGCCGCCCTTTTGCCCTAGGGTGACTCAGGGCAGCGTACCATAACATAGATAAAATACAAACCCCCATTAAAAATTCCATGAAAAACTATTTAAAACCATCCCAAATTTAAAAGAGACCCACCCCTCCCCACCCATCAGTAAAAGGGACATATAACTCAACAGAGCCAATGAATAGGAGTCAACACCCCGTCGGCCCCCCATACTTGCCCTGCCAGCCAGGTTTTCAACCCTTTCCTAAAGGGCAGCAATTCTGTCTGTAGCCATAAGTCTCCTGGCAGGAGGTTCCACAGGGTTGGGGTGGACACGGAGAAGACCCTCCTCCTTGTGCTAGAGAGGTGAGCCCCTCTATCTGATGGAACACTGAGGGAGCCCCTCCGGTCCACTCTGGTAGGATGGGCAGTCTCTCTTGGGGTGATGCGGTCTCTTAGGTAACCTGGCCCACTACCATGAAGGGCTTTAAAGGTCATTACCAGCACCTTGAATTGTACCCGGAGGCAAACTGGTAACCAGTGCAGCTCCCAAAGCAGAGGTGAGGCACGGACATAGCACCCGCACCCCATGACTACCAGGGCCACCGCATTCTGGACCAGCTGCAGCCTCCGAATGGTCATCAAGGGCAGCCCCATGTAGAGCGCATTACAATAATCTAGTCTGGAGGTGACCAGCGCATGTGTAACCATGAGCAAGGAATCCCTATCCAGGAGCTTGATAAGGATGCCCATATTTGGATGATACTCTCGGGGGCCTCTCCCAACAAGTTTTGTGAGAGGCGTGCAGAGATAGGGCTTGGAGTAGTTTCCCTCCTCCGAAATTGATTTTTGAGACGGCCGAGAACCTGCCAGCTGATCAGGTTAGTCAGGCTCTGTGTCAAGATGGAGAAAGAATTAAACTCCTCCTTTCCTTGGAAAGCCCCTAATATAAGGATTTGTTAGCTGCAACACTTTGGCCTAGCTGACAGACCAAACCATTATCATAGGCCTAACAGAACCAGTGAATAATGTCAGTGGTGTAACAAACCTTTATAAATGAGGTTTGCTTATTGAGATGTAAAGTCAATAATTTAACAGACCTTTATTTGAGGTCAGCTTATTGAAATCAGTGGTGTAGCAAGCCTTACTTATTGGATTGTGTGATGGATTTTTTTTTAAAAAAAATTTAAGACCCCTTGCAAAAGGAAATCACGGACTTGTGAATATCATGTCATGGACAAGGTGCACCTTCACAGCCAGTCCATCTGGCATGGCCTCTTCCGCCTCCATGACCATTGGGAATCAGAGTTCCTCCTCTACTCATTTTGCTATTGGGACCTATGGGTCTATAAACATTTACTAACACAATGGCAATACAATGCTTAGAGAAATATTCCCATAGCTGTGAAAGGAAATACTCCCACTAAATGACTTGTATACAACAAACTTACTGGATCTGTCCGTTGCATGGGAGATATATATGACTACTTAAGGATTTCAAAGCATTATTTGAAGCAAAGAAAGAAAGAATGAAAATAGGAGAAATTCCATACCCCCCCCACAAACATAACACAAACAAATAAAAATAAAGATTTCACCATAATGAATGAATAAAAAAAAACCACAAATAAATAAATACATTATTTGTAGGAGCTCTGATATGCTGACATAACTTCAGATACATTAAGTCACATCTGTTAGTTTTTTGTACAACATGTTTTGTGGGAGGATTCCCCATAGCGTTCATATAGTAAATCTTACTTTTTTTAGTTTTTGGCAAACCTCTTCTCAACTCCTTGGCTGTGCATTCCTTAATCTGGCCCTGTTCAATTCCACTGATTTCGGATTGGAAACATTTTTTTCGGGGTGGGGGGTGGGGAATACAGCTCTCAGATGCCTGCCCGGGGGGGGGGGGGTTCTAGCAGTTATGGTCAGAATAAAGGAACATCTCACATCTCTGTCCTTATTTATTTATTTACCCTGGGCCCTTACCTTTAAAGAAAAGACTTGCCTCTTGGGTGATTTAACCTCATGTCCATTGTGGAGAGCAAAGCAGTAAAGAATCCTAGCACCAAAGAAATTATGTTAGAAAGCTGACTGCCACTGCAAAGTTCTGGTACAGTCAACCCTCACATAACAAAGTGTTCGGATAGCATAATTTTTGTTTAACAACACATCGTTATGCACCATGTGTTCCCCCGCATAACAACATTTTTAGTATCGTTGTCTAGACAACAACACTAAAATAACCGTAATGGGGGGGAAGAGACCAAGAATATCAAAATAGTTGTGGTATTTAGCACAGAAAGAGGGTGGATTGGGAATACCAAATATAGATACCTATTATATGGTGTTCCAATTTAAAAATGTGGTGAAAATATTAATGAAAGAAGAGATGATATGGGAGGAAATGGAGATGAAGGAAGTGAAGCAGGTTGGCAAAGCAATTTTTTTGGATAAAATATTAACAAAAGTTGAATTTAAAAATAGATTGATAAAAACAACATTGAATTTATGGAAGAAATTGAAAAGGAAGCTAGCACCAGATGTGTCCCCAATTACAGAAATGGAAGATTTGAGGAATTTTCCGTTGAAGTTGGATAGGAAGGTGAGGGATGTGTTTCTGAAAAATGATGTATTCCTGCTAAAAGATTGGATTCAGATATGTAAAAATAAAGAAAAAAGACTGAGAATTTATGAACAATTGAACTTGAACTGGTTTCAAGTTATTTTATTGAGTAAATGGAATAATAAATATTTTTTGGAGACCAGCTTAGTAAGAGGAAGGACAGATTTTGAAGAGTTGGTATTTAAAATGAGAAAAGGAGAGGTAGGAATCAAAGGCCTTGTTAGTAAATTGTATAAAATGTTAAATGGTGATGACAGATCACAGGAAACATTAAGAAAAAAATTGGGAAAAGATTAGAATCTTGAAGGAAAGCTGGAGGTATAAATGGAAAAGAAGAATTATGAGATCTAGGTCTGTGAGAGTTATGGAGCATAACTACAAAATGTTGTGGAGGTGGTACCTGACACCGGTTAGGTTAAATCAGATGGATTGTACTAAAACGAAAATGTGCTGGAGATGTAAGACTCACGTGGGGACTTATGAACATATGTGGTGGAGTTTGGCTTAAAATAGAAAATGAAATATCACAAATAATGGGTAGTAACTTTAAACTGGAGTCAGATACCACCTTATTGATGGAATTTGATAATCTGAATATGGAAGAACACAATATAGAACTATTAACAATAATATTGACAACTGCAAGACAATGTATTGCTAGAAATTGGAAGAATGATTCCACAGTGGATATAGAGGAATGGTATAGAGAAATGTGGCATCTTGCACTTAATGATAAGCTAACATGGAAATTGAAAATAAAAAGAGGTATGACAGATAAAAACAAATTTGGAATCATCTGGAAACCATTTCTGGTTTATACACTGTCTGAAGGTAAAGGTAGCAGACCAGCCCCAAGTCACATGAGTTTTTGGTTATAATATGTGATGCTGGGCAGCTCTGTAACTCCCAAGGCAATGTACATAGCACTGGGGTATTATCTTATGTTTAAATTTGTTTTTCTTTTTAAGATAGTGTATTTTTTCACATTAAAATAGTTATGTCTAAACAAGAGGGTTTAAATAAGGTAAAATGAATATACACTATCTGTTATTACAGTATTTTTTAGTATGTGATTTTATTTTTAATTTTTACTTGTAATTTGTATTTTTATGTTATCCTTTATTATCTATTGTTGTCTTTTTCTTTGTATATTACTTTTTCTTTTTAAAAAAATAATAAAAATTAATTTAAAAAAATAAAATAACCGTAATTATCTAGACAATTATGCTAAAAACGTTATGCGGGAAAACTCCATAGAAACACGCATAACAACAAAAATCGTAAAACTGAGATCAGCTGCGTTCTCTGACTCCTGCCCCCTCTTTTTTACAAAAATGACGAAAGCTCAAATTCCTGGTTGAGACCATTTGGGTGCATGGTGTTATAGATATGAATATAGAGAGCCTCCCTTTGTTGTAACCTCCTATTCATGTCTATTCTTTCATACGATATAGGTCAAATTTGTTCCAAGGCAAGGAATCTAAATTCATTTTCTGTATGCCCTTTTTCAATGTAATGGTTAACCAGGGGGGCCTCGGTCACCTGACCACAAATTTTACTTCGGTGTTCCGATATCCTAGTTTTCAAAGATGTATTTGTGCAACCGATATATCTCTTTTGACAAGGACATTCCCATAAATAGACCACATGTCTAGAACCACAATTTGTAAAAGATTTAAGCTTAAAAGGGTGGTTCTTGCCAGGGATAGGGACCTGTTTTGTTTCCCAACTGTAGCGACAGGCATCACATGAGTAACACTTAAAGTGAACCAGGGGTAATTTTTTACCATCAGGAACAAATTGCCTTGGAACAAATTTGAACGCAGCCGATCTCAGTTTTGCATTACCTACTTTCTGAGGTCTGTTTTTAATTACAAATTATCGCACCTGCGCTTACCCCACTAAATATATAGGGACTCGCTTTTAGTTACTCTTTGATGTCTGTATGCACCGGAGAAGCAAGATGCAGAGGCTAGGCTGTGCTATGAAATCAATAGGAAACAGCTAAATTGTCTACTAGTAAGCTAAGGGTAAGCGCAATATTGTGTGTATTTTCTATGGGCATAATTTTTGTTGCAGCAACAATCAAGTTAATCTGTAATTATATATGATAATATACATGTTGACTAGGCAACTACATGATTCCATGTAATATTGATGTATATATTGATGTGTGCGTGTCTATGGTGTAATTTGCATGTATATATCTATATGGTAACACATTTTATATTTTTGTTAATTTTTAATTTAGATTTCCTGAGGAAGGAACAGTAGTTCAGAAAAGTCAAAATAACCGGAATTGACTTCGAAAAATCAAGAATAACTCTTAAAAACATTGCTTCAGAGATCACCATGTTTTATTTAGTCCTTGTGTTCAACCCAGAGTGGAATTTTTTTGGTTACATTCAATGTAGTACAATTGTGTTAAACCCAGAGTAGAATTTTTTTTGTTATATTCAATAGTCTATTAGTATAAAATAAGACTGGACAAATATTGGATATCATAGTCTTTATTTCAAACAATTGATTTTTGCAAATGGTACACTATTTGCCATTACTACCTCCAAAGTAGAACCAAGGGCAAACTTCAGCTAAAAGCTGTTTAGATGACCAAACGTTCAATGTCAGCACAATATTCATTTTGTTCCTCACCCAGTTGTTTAATCCTTTCTCTTCTGCTAGTATCTTTGACTCCATAGGTATAAAATGGCTTTGGAGGGGTGAATGTCATGCTCCCTCCTTTCTTAACTTTCCCATTCACTCTCAAAGATCAGAATCCTATTGAGGATTTACACTAGCAAGAGAACCTTTGCACAATTAGTTTTACTTTTCTGGGGAATCATAGAAGAAACTTATACAAAGCAGATTAGCATAAGTGGCACTATACACAAAGAACGTTTCTCAAGTAGTTGTGTTTTTTACATACTGAACAAACATGCATTGAATAATTGATGTTTCCATAGTGTGCCGGGTTGCACTACTGCTTATGCTACGGGGCAATTCACTGTAAATGTCATATTATCTGGGATGTGGACATTTACACAGTATGATTGATTGGTCAACAGGATACTTGACCTAGGTTTTTAACGTCTGGAAATAAAGAAGAGAAAATGTATACAGTAGATGATTTTTCCGCGGCTTATATGAATCAGATAAAATGTAAGTCAGGTATAATAACTTCTTAGGAGGAGACTATATATGCTGGATTATACATTCGAATCTGAGAAATTGCAAGTGGATGATTAGGGACCATTTCGGTGGGAAGGTAAACAGCGTTTTGTGTGCTACGGTGTCTAGTCATGCCTGCCACATGACCATGGAAACATGTGCAGAAGCAACAGCGCTATCTCTTCAGCTATGAAACAGAGATGAACACTGAACCCTAGAGTTGGATATGACTAGCTTTCAAGTAAGTGTGACTTTTACCTTTATACATGCTGGCTAGTATGTACTGAATGCATTTTCAAAAGCAGACTATTTTTAGAGGGACCTATTCATTATTGCTAGATGTTTACATCCATTTGCCTCTTCCAGTTTAAGTTCAACATCCATCATCCACCCTATCCTATAGTATGTTTGTGATGTTAATGACAGCTGAGAAAATAGCATTTGTCCTAGAGATCACTTCTATGAAAAAGGGGCATATTGAGAATGAAGAGTGTAGCAGGGACTGTGCAGTTATGCTGAATGCATTGTTGTTTTCTTCTCAAGTGGCATTAAAATAGCAGAAAATGCAATAGTGTGGCACAGGTGATTAAGCAAGTAGCATTTTGCACACAGTTAGCCAAATTCCACAGACTCCATAAAAGGTCTCTTAACACTGTGGGATAGAGAACCAGCAAAGAGTTCTTTTTAAACACTGCTTCAATGCGCTTTCAAAGCTGTGGGAGCAGAAGCCTCTGATAAAGCCAGCCACACAAATTAGAAGTACAATAAGAACTGTTGTTTTAAAAGCTACACTTCCCCCTTTCCCTCCCTTTCTTGCCCTAAGGATTTTTCTTAATAGAAAATTAGACAACCTTGATGTGAAGAATGTTCTCCATTCATCCCAATTAGCCGCCCACCTTTGAATATTCTAAGTTTGTTCTTGACAAATAAATTTCAGCCTATTTTCAAAGCATTCTGTATGTCTGCAGCTGAATGGAAACTTGTAAAATTAGTATTAAAAAAGGTAGCACTATTCTTGGAACAACCTTTGAGAAGCTATTGAGAGAGAGAGAGAGAGAGAGAGAGATTTCCAAATTAAACAAAATGTTCTTTCACTAGACCCATAACTGTAGCCCTATGTGGCCATGATGAATACTGTACTTACATACTGTACTTACATGTAGAGGAGAGTTTACTACCTCTACTCTCTGAAATCACTTTTGTTGCTGTCCTACATGAGGTAGAAGAAGAAACCTTCTGCTGGGGAGAGGCTCAATTGCTCCAAAACCAGAATCTGGAATCATGTAATAGTTTTCATGGGTTGAAATCTCAGCCCAAAAATGTTGAGCAATCTCCATCTGAAGGAACTCTCCACACAATCAGAAAAATGGGAAAACCCAGTGGTCCTGCATGTGTGGAAATGTGGCATGTATATAGTTTCCTTTGTAGAGTTAGCTCTCCACAGGTGAGAACTAAGGTGGTAGGGGTAAGGCTAGCCTACCCCACTGGTTAAGATTAAGACTTTTATTGAAGGCATGAATAGCCCGAGTATAGTAGAGATTACAATAGCAATACCAAATTGCACTTATATACCATCCCATAGCGCTTAGTGCACTCTATGGGCAGTCCACAAGTTAATTGGAATTTTGCCCCCAACTCTGGGTACTCATTTTACTGACCTCCGAAGGATGGAAAGCTGAGTCAACCTTGATCTCTGTTCAGGATCGAACTCACAACCTTTTGGTTGCAGTACAGCAGTTCAACCAACGTGCCATTAGGGCTACTGTTAAGTATAAGATCAATGGTACTTCAACCTTTCTTGTTTCAAAAGAGCAAAATCTCATGCAGATTATATTCAATATTTTCTGGCAAATCCTTCCCTCAGATTCCCCACCATGGTTTAGCTTTAATCTGAAATTAACATAGCATTTGAAATATTCTTAACGCACCATTATTATTTTGTTCTGTCCTGATAATCCCAACTGTAAGAAGAGTGGAAGCAGGGAAATGACATAAGTGGGTTCTTTGATTATGCGTTTTCTCATATTGAAATTAGACATGTGGCAGAATCTTGAAGCCATATTAGAATCTTTTTAAAAAATACTCTGTTACTTCACAGAAATGATAATAAGAGCTCAAGCTCACTTCATGTCACCTTGGCTGTATCTGCTTGATTCCATGCTGCTTTTTTTCAGCTCACAGAAGAGTTGGTGTCTGATCTATGAAACTAGAACAGTCCTAAAATGAAAGCCAATTTTGTCCAGGATTAAGCATTGCTACCCTTTCCCCTCCATGAATCATCACTATGAAAATACCTGTGTGTCAATCCCATACTGTATAATAAAAACTGGTAGCTCTAAATTACTGTTTTTCATTCCATTGGGTTGGATGAAGCCTTTTCTTTTTATAATGATCTGTGGCAGGAAACAGCTGCTCTGAATCTTTGAGGCAGACCATCTTCTTTTATATAATATTTCTCTGTCTACCTTGGGGTGCTCTCCAATTTTTCCCAGTTGGGTGTTCATATTTAGAAAACCTATCTTCAGTGTTCACTTTTTCTGCTCTCCTTTTCAACTTCCTGAAATTACTAAGCATCCCGCTCTATGCCAAAAGTAAGCCCTGCTGAATGCAAATGGATAGTAACCTGTTACTTAAATATGGAGCAAAGGGAAATTGCTTAAACACCAACTCCCACAAGCTCCTTGTTATGAGCCGTTTTTTTCAATGATTGTTGTTGTTCAGTCGCACAGTCGATTCCGACCCTTTGCGACCCCATGGACCATTTTCCTCCAGGCACCTCTGTCCTCCACCATTCTCCTCAGCCCACCAAGCTCCGTGCCCATTGTGTCCACAATACCATCTATCCATCTCATCTTTGGACACCCCCTTCTTCTCTTTCCCTCCACCTTTCCCAGCATCAAGGCCTTCTCAAGTGAGTCCTCCCTTCTCATTTGATGTCAAATTGGTAGCCAAATTTGCTGACGACACTAAATTATACAGGGTAGTGAAAACTGTGAGAGATTGTGAGGAGCTCCAGAGGGATCTCTCGACACTGGGGGAGTGGGCAAAACAGTGGCAAATGAGTTTCAACATTAGTAAGTGCAGAGTGATGCATGTTGGGGCAAAGAACCCCAATTACATTTATAAACTGATGGGGTCTGAACTCTCTGCTACAAACCAGGAAAGGGACCTTGGTGTCCTGGTAGACAACTCAATGAAGGTGTCAACCCAGTGTGCCTCAGCAGTGAAAAAAGCAAACTCAATGCTAGGGATCATTAGGAAGGGTATAGAAAATAAGTCAGCAAGTGTCATTTTGCCTCTTTATAAATCTATGGTGAGGCCCCACCTGGAATACTGTGTACAGTTCTGGTCGCCATACCTCCAGAAGGATATTATGGAGCTGGAAAAAGTGCAGAGGAGGGCAACCAGAATGATTAGGGGACTGGAACACCTTCCTTACCATCTGAGGCTGCAACGGTTTGGCCTCTTCACTCTTGAACGACGGCGTCTAAGAGGTGACCTGATTGAAGTTTATAAAATCATGCACGGTGTGGACAAAGTAGATAAGGAAAAACTGTTTTCCCTATCGCATAACACTAGAACTAGGGGACACTCCATGAAACTTTTGGGTACTAGTTCTCAAACAAATAAGAGAAAGTACTTTTTCACCCAGAGGATTACTGGTCTATGGAACTCCCTGCCAGAAGAAGTGGTGACAGCTGTCAGTCTTGACAGCTTTAAGAAAGGATTAGACAAGTTCATGGAGGACAAGAGTATCAATGGCTATAATTATGGATACTTAAGGACAACCTCCGGGTTGGAGAGATAGGCAGGATATCTCTCAACATCATTTCCAGGGAATCCTAAGCAGGTGAAGGCATCTGCTTGGGAATACCCTGAAGGAAATGGTGAGCCACTGTGTGAGACAGAATGCTGGACTGGATGGGCTGTGGCCTGTTCCAGCAAGGCTGTTCTTATGTTCTTATGTTCTTATGATGTCGAAAGTACTTTAGCTTCATCTTCACTATTTGTCCCTCCAATGAACAGTCAGGATTGATTTCTTCCAGTATTGACCTATTTGTTCTCTTTGCTGTCCAAGGGACTCTCAAGACTCTCCTCCAACACCACATCTCAAAGGCATCTATTCTTCTGCGCTCAGCCTTCCTAATGGTCCAGCTCTCACACCCATACATTACCACTGGGTATACCATTGCTTTGACTATGCGAATTTTTGTTTTCAAGGTGATGTCTCTGCTTTTCACTATATTCCCCAGGTTTCTCATTGCTTGTCTCCCCATAATCAGTCGTCTTTTTATTTCATGGCTACAGTCGCCATCTGCAGTGATCTTAGATCCCAGGAAAGTAAAATCTGTCACTGCTTCTAATTCTTCCCCATCTATTTTCCAGGGACTGATGGGACCTGTTGCCATTATCTTGGTTTTCTTGATATTGAGTCTCAAGCCTGCTTTTGCACTCTCCTTCTTCAAGCCAATCAAGAGGTTCTTTAGGTCTTTCTCACTTTCTGCCATTAGGGTGGTATCGTCTGCATATCTCAAGTTGTTGATGTTTCTCCCAGCAATTTTGATCCCATATTGTGATTTCTCCATCCCTGCATTGCGCATTATGTGCTCTGTGTATAGATTGAATAAGCAGGATGATAAAATGCAGCCTTGTCTTACTCCTTTTCTTATTCCAAACCACACTGTCATTCCGTGTTCTGTCCTAACTGTTGCTTCTTGGTTCGTGTACAGATTTCTCATGAGGCATATGAGGTGTTCTGGTATTCCCATCTCTTTAATTACATGCCACATTTTGTTGTGGTCCACACAGTCAAAAGCCTTGGTGTAGTCAATAAAACAAAAGTAGACTTGTTTTCTCCATGATCCAACGTATGTTGGCAATGTGGTCTCTAGTCCCCCTGCCTCTTCTGAAACCGGCCTGCACCTCTGGTAGTTCTCTCTTCACATGTTGTTGAAGTCTATCCTGTATTATCTTGAGCATCACCTTGCTGGCATGTGGGATGAGCCTAATTGTTCGGTAATTTGAGCATTCTTTGGCATTGCCTTTTTTGGGGATTGGAACGTACACTGATCTTTTCCAATTCTGTGGCCACTGTTTTGTTTTCCAAATTTGCTGGCATATTGAATGCAGTAGTTTGATTCCATCATCTTTTAGGGCTTTGAAAAATTCAACTGGGATACCATCATCTCCACTAGCTTTGTTGTTTGCAGTGCTTTTTAGGGCCTTTCTGACTTCACTCTTCATAATGTCTGGTTCAAGTTCAAATTTCTCATTATTGTTATTATCAGGAGTGTTGAGGTCCTTTTTGTAGAGTTCCTCTGTGTACTGTTGCCATCTTTTTTTTTATCTCTTCTGCTTCAGCTAACTCCTTTCCATCTTTGTCCCTTATCATGGTCATTTTTGCTTTAAATGTTCCCTTGATTACCCCAATTTTTTTTGAAAAGATCTCTAGTCCTGCCTCTTTTGTTGTTTTCTTCCATTTCTTTGCACTGTTCGTTTAGGTATTTTTCCTTATCTCTCCTTGTTTTTCTTTGAAATTCTGTATTCAGGTGGTTGTATTTTTTCCTTTCTCCTTGGACTTTTGCATTCTTTCTTTCCTCTGCTATTTTAAGAGCCTCATCAGACAACCACTTTGCTTTCTTACGCTTCTTTCCTTTTGCTATGGTTTCTCTTGCTGCCTCCTGCATGATGTCCCGCATCTCTGTCCATAATTCTTCTGGTACTCTGTCTATCAGGTACAGGACATTAAATCTGTTCATGACCTCCACCGTGTATTCTTTAGGGATGTTGTGTAGGTCATATCTGTCTGGTCTAATTGTTTTCCCCATTTTCTTTAGCCTAAGCCTGAATTTTGCGATCAGTAGGTTGTGATCTGAGCCACAGTCTGCTCCAGATCTTGTTTTTGCTGACTGAATGGAGGTTCTCCATCTTTGACTGCAGAGTATGTAATCAATCTGATTTCGATGCTGGCCATCTGGTGATGTCCATGTGTAAAGTCGCCTCTTGTGTTGCTGGAAGAGGGTGTTTGCTATGACTAGTGCATTCTCTTGGCAGAACTCTATCAATCTTTGCCCTGCTTCATTCTGTGTTCCAAGACCAAACTTGCCTGTTATTCCATTTACTTTTTGATTTCCTACTTTGGCATTCCAGTCTCCTAAGATAATGTGGACATCATTTCTTGGTGTCTGTTCTATGAGGTGTTGTAGGTCCTCATAGAACTGGTCAACTGTGGCTTCATCTGCACTAGTGGTTGGTGCATAGACTTGGATTACAGTGATATTGAAAGATTTGCCTTGGATTCTGACTGACATCATTCTATCATTTTTGATGTTGTATCCCATTGCTGCTTTCCTCACTCTTTTGTTGACAATTATGGCTATTCCGTTTTTTCTGAGGTTTTCTTGCCCACAGTAGTAGATATGATGGTTTCCAGAGCTGAATTCACCCATCCCTGTCCATTTTAATTCACTGATGCCCAGGATGTCAATGCTTATTCTTTCCATCTCATTTTTAACTACTTCCAGTTTTCCTTGATTCATAGACCTCACATTCCATGTCCCTATGCAGTATTGTTCCCTGCAACACTGTATTTCTCCTCCCCCTTTCGTATCTCTCCCCCTTTTCAGATCTACTGTGCGGAGCATCCCCTTGTTTTGCCTTTTGTTTTGGTCCATAGGGTTCTCTTGGCAAACTTTGTGGCGTGCCTTGCCAGTCTCTACGCCAGTCTTTTCCCATCACACATGTTATCACAGTTTAAACAGTTTTAAAACAAAGTATTATCATGCACAATATCACAGTTTATCACATAGTATCAAAGTAAAAGTTGAAATAATTAAAGGAAGAAAGAAAGAAAGAAAAAGTCCACTATATCAAGTCTCTATGTAAGTCAGTTTCTTGTACAGTCACTATGTCTGTTGCCATAAGCCATCAATATTTAGTCAACTATATTATTTCAGTTCGATTACTTATCCTTTGCATGCACACAGCAGGTCTTGCCTCCCTTCGGCCGCATGGAGTTGGTCAAAGGTGCCGGCTCGGGCCTCGCTGTGATGGTGGTTGTGGATGGTATCTCCTGGGATTGGTCGGGGGTCTCCTGAGGTGTCCTTCTCTCTGGCCCCAGGTCTTTGGATGGGGAGGGAGGGGCAAGATCCTTTACTCACCTCCCCCTTGGGCATCTCTGAATGGCAAATGGGCAGTAGAGCTGGGCTTTCTTGAAGCCTTTTCTTCCTCTCCAGGCCCAGGTCTTTGGATGGGGAGGGAGGGGCAAGATCCTTTACTCACCTCCCCCCTAGGCCTCTCTGGATGGCAAATGGGCAGTAGAGCTGGGCCTTCCTGAAGCCTTTTCTTCCTCTCCAGGCCCATGTCTGTAGGCTTCATGTCACCTTGGCTGTATCTGCTTGATTCCATGCTGCTTTTTTTCAGCTCACAGAAGAGTTGGTGTCTGATCTATGAAACTAGAACAGTCCTAAAATGAAAGCCAATTTTGTCCAGGATTAAGCATTGCTACCCTTTCCCCTCCATGAATCAACACTATGAAAATACCTCGTTTATTTTTCTGCCTGTGTGTCAAGCCCATACTGTATAATAAAAACTGGTAGCTCTAAATTACTGTTTTTCATTCCATTGGGTTGGATGAAGCCTTTTCTTTTTATAATGATCTGTGGCAGGAAACAGCTGCTCTGAATCTTTGAGGCAGACCATCTTCTTTTATATAATATTTCTCTGTCTACCTTGGGGTGCTCTCCAATTTTTCCCAGTTGGGTGTTCATATTTAGAAAACCTATCTTCAGTGTTCACTTTTTCTGCTCTCCTTTTCAACTTCCTGAAATTACTAAGCATCCCGCTCTATGCCAAAAGTAAGCCCTGCTGAATGCAAATGGATAGTAACCTGTTACTTAAATATGGAGCAAAGGGAAATTGCTTAAACACCAACTCCCACAAGCTCCTTGTTATGAGCCTGTTTTTGCAATGATTTCAAGGCAGTAAAATAGCTGATCCCCCAAAAGAAACTGCCAAAGTGTGTGTGTGTGGGGAGAGAGAGACACTTCTGTGATTCATCATCTGCTCTCCATTCAGTCAAAAACAATATTTAAAGGGTCATTCAGAATAGCAGTGATAAATGTGTGATCCTCCAGATCAGGTGTGGCCAAACCATTTTGGACTGCAGGCCTGTCACATGGTTCAGCGGGCCAGTCATGTGGTTTCTCCCACTGGACGTGGAAGTAAAATGTGTCCACGCATGTGTAAAATGCTGCCGTAAATGCCACGGCTGTTGTAAACACGTTTACAACAGACGCGAGTGCATTTATGGTAGCATTTTGTGCATGCGCGGGTGTGTTTTACTTCTGCTTCTGGGAGTGGCATGGGCAGTGTGGGCTGGATGATTTGGTATCATGGGCCAGATCCATCCTACAGGCCATAGTCTGGCTACTCCTGCTACAGATATTGTTGGACTCTAAATCCCAATGGCCCCAACCAAGTGACCAATGATCAAAAACAATGAAAGTTTGTGTCTAGGTATCTGGAGGACTACACCTGTGTGTCCCGTTCCCCCCTCCCCATGAACAAACTAACCAGCACTGCTTTCAGTTTCCTACAGTATCAAGCATGTTTTACTTTGACTACTCATTTCTTACTCTGGAGAACAGTAATCATTCTCTACTCAGAGACAGTTGCACATGTTTAAAATATCAGCCATGATAATTTGTTATCCAACCTACTTTACTCCCACCTTACCAAAAGCCATAGCCACTGGTCTGGATGTAAATTCCCTTCCTCAAGTGGGAGAATCCTGTGAATAGAGTTTCACTTGTGGACCATACCCACAGGCGATGTAAATTTTGTCAACACCTCCTTTCCCTGCAACCTCCTTGCACTGCAGAAAATCTGTTCCGGGTGGTTGGTGAACCCTCAGAACAATGTTAAGGGGAAAAACATTAGGAGGACAGAAAGAAGTTGGGGGGAAATCTCCTCACCTTCCATTCTGTCATCCATTTGATTCCCAAACTTTCATGAAGAGATGGAACTCTTCTTTTCATGGAAGTGCCATTTAAAAGCCAGACCAGCTATTGGTTTTCTAGTATTAATGCAGACAGATTGACTTTTCTTGAATTTATTTCTCAAATTTTGTTTCCATTTGCCATTTTCTCCCTTCACCTTTTTTTGAGTCGCCATCCTACAAATAAGAATTTTATGGCACCTTATGTTTGGCATAATCTTTTGTGGGCTGCAGCCCATTTCTAAATGCAATACTAAAGTGCACCAACTGTCCAGATTACAAGAAGTAATAGAACTTCTCTGTCCTACTTTGTCAGGCCACATCTAGAATCAAGTTGGTATGTGTCCAGAGGAGGACAACTAGAATGGTATTGTTTTAATTTTAATTTTAATTTTTTTAGAAATCAAGCCTATGAGGAATGGCTGTGGAAGAATGAGTATTATTTCATTTTACAGTCCATGTGTTATAGTGGACAGAGTGTGAGACTAAGACTCAAGAGACCTGAGTTCAAATCCCCACTTGGCTATGTACGCTTGCTGGGATGTACCGATTGTTAAAAGAAAATACTCCTTAAACATTTTACATACGTTGAAAACCCAATTAGGATTAACATAAATGTTATGCAATTTGGATAGCATGTAACAAAACATTACTTTGTTTATCTCCAACAAGGGAAAAGCAAAGTCACTACATTTCACAGCCATCTAGTTCATTTTGCTCAGTAGAGTCCTAGACATCTGCCACACAGCCTCTGCACCACTGAGACCACTTTCAGTTAACTTTGAAACAGAAAGGATTTTGAATAGGATTGCCCACAGGTCCCTGATCAAATTTTGAGTATAATTCAGGCCTTCTATATACATCTTGTATGAGCCTCAAGTAATTTGTGCCTCAGATCCAAATCAATTTGTAGGTGTCTCATTGATTTACAGTTTCTTTCTTTTCACATAGGTGTACATGAAGTTTGTGAGCAGGGCAAACTTTAGACTTTTAACTTCTAGACAGCTAACTTCCATTCCAGACACCTTTAACCTTTGCCTTTTTCATCAAGAAAAGAGTAAAATGCTTTGTGGCCCATGTAATTTGATTTGTGTTCTACACATAAATCAGTTTGTAAATTTGCTTCACTCCCCATCATACCCAAATCTAATAAATTCTGCTTCAGTCCTGACCTCTCTCAAATAATTCTGAATTATGATAATTTAGTTAATCAATCAGGATTTCTCTGAATCAAATGCACAGGCCTAGTTTTGGAGTAGCCAAATATACTGCTTGCTACAAGCATGTAGTTCATAAAGCTAAGATTTTCCTACTTTCATCAAAGAAGTTCTTTGGTTTATCATTTTGAGCTTCATAAGATGTTCTATCAGTGCAGCTAGACAAGTGTACTCAGAAGTGTGGATTCCCCATGCCCTGTGGGCATGGAACGGCCCTGGCAGAGGCCACTTCAGTCGAGAAAACTCCTGGCCCGTGGTTTCTGCGGGCAGAGAAATTAAGGGGGGTGGATTAATGATAGGGTTTGATTCACCCAATTCCTTGACCTGACCAGCGGTTCTGCTGAGAGAGCAAATATCTAACTCCGTTACCCATTAAGGTAATCACTCATCTCCAAGGAGAGCCTAATCCCTGGTGCAAATAGAAGCCATATTTACCCCAGCCTAAGCCTCAGACAATGGTCAGTGTTTGCCTTAGTTAATTAACTTCCCCAAGAGAGGTTCTCAATTAACCCGGGTAAATGGGTAATGTGATTTTCTGTCAGATGACCATTCTACCATGCGCAGCCTTGGACATAATATATACTGATGATTTTCCCTCAATAAATAACTGGTCTTCTCCATCTTGCCTCGTGTCGTTCCTTTGACCAGTCTCCCCCGGGATCCTAAGGGCCTCCTCACGGCCCCAATCCTACACAGAAGTAAATTTCATTAACTGTAATAGAGTTATTCCTAGATAAGAGGATAGGTTCCAGCCTTAAAAAAATAAGTCAAAAAGTTAGCAAGCAAATTTTATGTACATACTGAATAAATCAGCCCAATTTACAAGAAGCTTCATCAACATTCACTTTATGATTGTATGTAATAAATGAGAACCTTATCTTCAATCCAGGATTTTAAAATGAGGTGCCATAGATCAAATTTATTCATTACATTACAAATTTACTACAAACAGCACATTTCTCAAGTTATTTACAGGGACAGGGACAATGCTATTAACATTAATGTTGTCTGAGGTCAAATTAGAATTGAAAAACTGGAGAAACTATTATTATTATTATTGATTTGGGTTGATATGCAAGAATGGATTCTTTGTAAAAACATAATAATAATGACTTTATAAAGAGGACCAAGTCTGTCTTTTGTAAGGAGGTCTGTGCATGTACTTAGAAATAAGCTGCTCCAAAAAATGAAGGGAACACCTAAACAATACAATGTAACCCCAAGTCAATCACACTTCTATGAAATCAAACTATCCACCCTGGTAGCAACACCAATTGACAATCAGTTCCACATGCTGTTGTGCAAATGGAAGAGACAATAGGTGGACATCAGAGGCAATTAGCAATTATTGGCATCCCCAATAAAGGTGTGGTTCAGCAGGAGGTGACCACAGACCACTTCTTAGTTCCTTTGTTTTCTGTCTGATGGTTTGGTCACTGTTGAATGCTGGTGGTCCCTTCACTCTAGTGGTAGCATGAGATGGAACCTACAACCCACACAAGTGGCTCAGGTAGTGCAGCTCATCCAGGATGGCACATCAATGTGAGCTGTGGCATGAACGTTTGCTGTGTCTGCCAGCGTAGTGTCCAGAGCATGGAGGCACTACCAGGAGACAGGCCAGTACATCAGGAGATGTGGAGGTGGCCATAGGAGGGCAACAACCCAGCAGCAGGATCGCTACCCACATCTGGGACATCATGTCTCGCTCCATCTACCGACGCCACGTTGCACCACAGACTGTCCAGGAGTTGGGGGTTGCTTTAGTCCAGCTGTGGGAGGAGATCCCTCAGGAGACCATCCGCCACCTCATCAGGAGCATGCCCAGGCACATGGAGGCCACACACACTACTGAGCCTCATTTTGACTTGATTTAAGGACATTACATCGCAGTTGGATCAACCCGTAGTGTTTTCTTCCACTGTCACTCTGAGTGTAACTCCAAATCCAGACCTCCATGGGTTGATGAATTTGATTCTCATTGTTAAGTTTTGTGTGATTTTGTTGTCCGCACATTCGACTACAGTATGTGAACAACAACAGGAATACAGTATTTCAGTCATTCGGATCGTGGGATGCCTTATTTTTGTGTGCCCTTTATATAGAGAGAGCTCAAAGGAGAACATATAGCAATGAGCCTCTGGAAGTATTACTATAGGAAAAGATGAATGGCACAAATCAAGACCTTTGTTAAGTTTACAGTCTCTTCCAATCTTACTTTTAGAGCATGTAAACCAGCATCTGTATAATCTTGAGATTACCAAGCATCTCAAGATATGTCTTAAACAAAAGCAGGAATACATGTAGCCCATGGGTTACATGAGATACCCCCAAGATTATTCTAACTGCCCCAAAGCCCTTCCAAAATATATAAATAATTTAATAAAAATTAGGCAGCATAATATTGCTTCCATGACATAAGCTCATCCTCTAAAACAAGATATGCCTCACCTTGATTTAGAAGAAAATCTGTGAGGTTTTCCCCATACTGGATGTGTTTTTTGATGATGCCTGATTTCATTGAGTGGGTTATCATGGCTCCTTGAGGGTTTTGGAGCACAAGGGATTGGCTCCTAGATTTTCCCCATCCCTTGCCTCATGGAAGCCATTTCTTGGAATAAAGGTGTTTCTTGGTTTATTTTCTTATAATTTTTATTTGATATAAACAAAAATTTAACAATAAACAAACAAACAAACAATAAGCTTCATCTGCATCAAGTGTTTATATATATATATATAGATAGATAGATAGATAGATAGATAGATAGATAGATAGATAGATATAGATATAGATAGATAGATATAGATATAGATAGATAGATAGATATAGATAGATATAAACTCTTATATATATAGATATAGATATATAAAAACACACACACACACACACACACACACACACACACACAATTTTCTACTGCATTTTTCACAAATCTAATATAACCACTTTAGTGTTATATTTGAAATGGACAGAACATGACTATGCTGGAGAGCTAAAGCTAAGACATAGCAGCTGGAGGCAAAATATGGTGGTAGAGTGTTTGACAATAGTTGCGAAAAAATCTCAGCTGAAATGTGGCTATTATCCCTGGGTACTTTCTGTGTTTGGTTAGGATGCATGTTGTTGTTGTTATCAAATTGAAGGAAGATTTAGTTAAACCTGGAATTTATTATAATAAATGCATAGGCAATCATTCTGAAATAACAATTATCTTAAACAACTTTCAGGTCCTTGAGTTATTTATATTGCTGCTTAATCCTAGAAATTTATTGACATTCTTGTTGCCTTCTCCATAATTTCAAGTACTGAGTCATTGTGTGTATGCTTGTGTTATATGATGTCAAGTTGCATCTGATTTATAGCTACTCTAATATGGCTTTGAAAGTAAGTGAAATATTTAACAAGTCATTTTACCAGTTCCATCCCTCCAATCACTGTCCGAGACTGATTTAGAATTTAAAACTAGATCTCCTGAGTCCTAATTCATCAGTTTGCCCACTGCACCACATGAGATACTTCACTGAGCCTTTAGGTCAGGGATTCTCAACCAGATGCAGCCCATGGCACCATTTCATGTGACACACCACCACCACACCAGGAAGTGCCATGTGGTGGAGGAAGAAGGGCAAAATGACCATCCAGCCCTCAAAGCGGGAAAGAAGAGGGGCCTTCTCATCACAATGCTCGGCTATCATGCAGTGCAAACGCTGATGGACCTGGTGGCACCAAGAGAGGTGGAGCAGGTTGCCGTAGCCGACCTGTTGGTTGCACTGAGAGACCACTTCAAGCCCAAGGTGTCCTTCTTCTCTGCCAGGGCCACATTCGCAAAGAGGGACCAAAAGCCGGGTGAGTCCGTGACCGAATATGCGGCGGCCCTCCACTTGGCAGCAACCCCGTGTGAATGGCGGGAGTTCTTAGATATGGCCCTTAGAGACCGGCTGCTTTGCGGGATGTGAGATGGGGACACCCAAAGGAAGCTTATGACCTGTGGCCATGACTTCACCTTCAAAGAGGTTCTGCAAGAGGCGCAGATGGCTGAGTCCACAAGGGCCGGGTTCAAGCTCCTCAAAGCGAAGCCACCACCAATTGAGGTGGCTGCATCAGCAGTCCAGGTGACCTGGAGGGCGCCCCTTGCCCCATGCTCGCCCACATCTTCAGACGCCTCCGCCAGTGCAGGCTCCAGTGAAGATGAGGGGGTCCGGAAAGTCGGAAAGGGGCAGGGCGAGAAGAAAGGAAAGGGAGGCCGGCGTTGCGATGGCTGTGGAGCATCCCATGATCAGAGCAAGTGCCCATTCCGGAAGGCTGAGTGCCACAACTGCGGACAAAGGGGCCACATCGCCAGGGCGTGAAGGCAATGGCGAGACGAGAGCAAGAGCCCAGCAGAGCGCTCCACGCAGAGACGGGATGGCGTCGGCAGAGTCTATGACGGCATCGATGGCCCAGAGGGGTACAACGTGTACCGAAGAGCATATGGGGGAGACAACCTGGCCGTTCACAGCGTGCCCTTAGGACACCCACGTTTTTATGTTGAGGTACTGTTGCAGGGGATCCCAGTTAGGATGGAAATAGACTCGGGGTCCACCTACTCCATCATTTCCCATAGAGAGTTTTTGCGCATTCCCCCCAAGGCGCGACCCAGACTCAAGGAACTGAGGTCAAACTTAAGGGATGTACAGGGGAATGGAATCCCAGTGTTGGGGGTGGCGGACTTTGAAATACAGTACAAGGGACTCAGAAAGAAACTCCCCCTAGTAGTTTTAAAGGAGGGGGTGCAATCTCCTGGGAACACAGTGGTTCAAACCCCTGGAGATTTTCATAGGAGGTGTCCATGCCATCGGGGGGGATGAAATTCAGGCAGTGTGCAACGCACACCCCGAGGTATTCAAGAAGGGACTCGGGAAGTACAAGGGGCCCCCAGTTTCATTTGACCTAGACCTGGAGGTCCTCCCAATTAGGCTCAAGCCACGACGGGTTCCATTCGCCCTGAAGGACAAAATAGAGGCGGAACTTGACAAACTGGTGGGTCTGGGGATCTTAGTGCCTGTGGACTCTGCAGAGTGGGAGACTCCTATTGTTACAGCGCTAAAAGCATATGGGGAGGTGCGGATTTGCGCTGACTACAAGTGTACAATCAACAAGGCAATCTGCCCTAATGCCTATCCGGTGCCAGTAGTTAGCCATCTGCTAGCTACTTTACATGGGGGGAAGTGTTTCACCAAATTGGATCTGGTGCAGGCATACCAGCAGCTATCAGTAACCCCAGCTACAGCTGCTGTGCAAACCATTGTAACTCACAAGGGGGCATTTAAGGTGACGTGCCTACAGTTCAGTGTGAACTCAGCGCTGGTGATATTTCAGTCCCTTGTGGAACGTCTGTTAAACGGGCTACTGGGTGTTTTGCCATATTTTGACTATATTTTGATATCTGGGGGGAGCGAAGCAGAAATGGCCCAGAGATTAGATAAGGTCCTTACAGTGTTCGAATCCGCGGGGTTGAGACTGCGGAGAGACAAATGTGTGTTCCTTGCAAAAGAAGTTAAGATCCTGGGGTTTCGCATAACCCCTGAGGGAGTAAAACCCACTGAGTCCAAAGTCTCGGCCATCCAAAATGCCCCTCGCCCCACCACGAAACTGGAGCTGCAATCCTTCCTGGGGCTGCTGAATTTTTACCATTTTTCCCTGCCCAGGAAAGCGTCGATTGCAGAGCCCCTGCATAGGCTGCTGAAGAAGGATGTGGTTTGGTGGTGGGGAGAGAACCAAGAGTGGGCTTTCAGGGAACTCAAGCAGCTCCTCTCCTCAGAGGCCATCCTGACCCATTTCGACCCAAAGAAGCCGGTAGTCTTAGTCTGCGACACCTCACCAGTGGGGGTGGGGGCGGTCCTTTGCCACGTGCTAGAGAGTGGGTGAGAAGCCCCAATTGCCTTCTATTTGAGATCATTGTCTAAGGCAGAACGCAATTATGCCCAAACAGATAGGCAGGCCCTTGCTATTGTGGCGGGCACAAAGAAGTTCCATGATTTTTTGTATGGTCGTCCATTCACCATTGTAACCGACCACAAGCCACTATTGGGTATTTTCACCTCAGACAAGCCCACTCCACAGATCCTTTCCCCAAGGATGCTTCAGTGGGCTATTTTCCTCAATGCATACAGGGGTTCATTAGTGTACCGCCCCGGGAAAGACATAAGCCATGCTGACACACTCTCAAGGTCTCCTCTTCCCCAGCTGGGAGACCCGAAATGCCGAAATGCAAGATAGAGCAGCACTTTCACTTCTGCACTTTCACGTCTTGGAATCAAACGCCATTCGGCACATAACCTCAGCCCCCTTTCACCCCGCAACTAACGGCCAGGTGGAATGCCTGGTGCAAACAATAAAAGAGAGGTTGCGGTGCATGGCACCGGGGGATCTGGACCTGCCAGTTTTTGTTGGCATACAGGGTGACTCCATTGGTGTCGGGATTTTCCCCTGCTGAACTCCTCATGAAAAGGAAATTGCATTTGTTGTTAACCAGGTTGGATCCCACCAGGGTGGAAGATAGGGGAAGAAACATTGAGCTCAGGTCCACGAAAAACTTTGAGATAGGTGAACCTGTACACTGTAGGAATTATGCAGCTACAGGGCCAGCCTGGGTGCCGGGAGTAGTCATTAACCAAACGGGACTAGTTTCATACAGCGTTGAGACCAACACGGGTCTCCTCTGGAGAAGGCACACCGACCAACTAAGGCATCAAGTGATTGGGGGGCCGGACAGGGGTGCCAAGCAGCAGAACTCAACGTGAGGGTCCTCCCCCACCCGCTTAACCCAAGGGGGAGAAAACGAGGGGCAACAGTCCCAAACAGGGGGGGGAGCAGACTCAAATCCATATCCTTTTGATACACCAGTCCTTCCCAGCACCATGAAATAGAGGAATGGGTTTGTCCCTGTTGCCCCTGAGTTAGATTTTGAGTTACCAAACCGGGGTGGGGCGGGGTTCAGAGTGTTCCCCCACCCGTCCAAGCGAGGAGCGGAGTTTTTCTTTAGCCCCTAGTGCCCCCGGTTTGCCCACATCCGCATCAGAAACCAATCCCCCTCTTCCTGCTCAACCCATAGCTGCAAGTCCGCAGCGAGTCGCTAATGAGTCATCCTCTCCAATTGCAGGACAAGAGCCAGGAGGACACAGATGAGGGGGCACGGCCAAGTCAGGCATAACAGCCACATGCCCAAAACACACATGCAGAAAACCATCCTGGTTAAGGGACTTTGTCCCATCTTAGAGGGGAGGGATGTTGTGTATTGAATGTAATTGTAACCACACGAATGAGCGAGTGTAACAATCTGTAATCACATGAATGAGCGAATGTAACAAGCTGTATCTTGCAATAGAAACAATGTAACAAACCACAATAGAACGCGAGCTAGTGACCACTAGGGGGAAATAGCGAGTGTTCAGCTCACATGGTACACATTCCTCTAATACCTTCAGCTGTGTGGGAAAGATTCCCGCCCTCACCTCACCTGGACAAGAAGGGCATGACTAAGGATGACATCACATGGACAGTAGCCAATGCGCTATCAAGAAGCCACATTCAAATGTATAGCCACTGCATAAAAGGAGCTGTTTGTCCGCCATTACCTCATGTTTGTGCTGTACTCCATGCAATAAAGATGTGTTAGGCTAGTTTACAGCTGCTTCCATTGTCTTGATTCCCAAACACTAAAAATTCTGATATAGCCACTCAAAGCCATACCTGTCAACCCGCGGCTCCGGAAAAACGAGACCTGCGCACATCACTTGTGCGCAGGTCGCTTTCCACGCATGCGTGGAAGGATTTTACCCCTTCCACGCATGCACGGAAGCACTACGCTGCTTGCGTAGGGGCTGCGCAAGCGGTGTAGTGCTTCCGCGCATGCGCGGAAAGCATTTTCCCCCGCTGCCAAATTATGGGGTTTTGGCAGTGCAGGGTGGGTTATGACGTCAATGGACGTCAAATTACGGGGTTTTCCCTGCCAAATCGTGATGGTTGGCAGGTATGCTCAAAGCCCATGTAAGAAGAAACAAGGTATTCATAGCAATAGCAATTACATTTATATACAATCCTAGAGTGCAGGGATTCTCAGCCTGCGGTCCTCGGGTTGGATGCAGCCCATGGCACCATTTCATGTGGCCCACCACTGCCTCCAACACACTAGGAAGTGCCATGTGGTGGAGAAAGGGCTAAATGGCTGTCTAGCCCCTGAAGCTGTTTGAAGGAGCGTGACCCGACTCCCGGCTTTAAAAGGTTGAGAACTCCTGCTATGGTGCATAGTGAACTCTCTGGGCAGTTTACAAGGTAATTAGCATTTTGCCCCCAACATTCTGGGTACTCAATTTAGTGTAAGGGACCAAAGACAATGAAACAGCCGAAGGGTTGGCTTAACACAGGTTTATTGCATGATGATCCGGAGGAACATGTGGTAATGGCGGATAGGTAGCTCAATATATACAGCTGGCTATACATTTGAATGTGGCTCGTCGACAGACTATTGGTTGCTGCCTGCGTGGCGTCGTAGAAGGTCACGCCCTTCTTGTCCAGGTGAAGAGGTGGCGGGGAATCTTCCCGCGCTGCTGATCCAGGTGAATCTGAGCCATGAGAGCTGGACGCTCACTATTGCCATCTAGTGGTCACTAGCTCGCGTCCCCTTATCTGGTTTACATTGGTACAGCTGAAGGTTATAATGTTGCACACAGAACGGTTACATTGTTACCACATGGCTAGATACATTGTTAAAGGCACAGCTTTACAGAACACAACATCCCTCCCCCCTAGGATGAGACGAAGTCTCTCAGCCAAGATGGCTTATTGCACGTGCGTTTGGGCCGTGATGAGGGCTGACCCCCCCCCGGGGGCGCTACTGCTTCTTTGTTCCCTGGTCCCTTGTCCTGTAATGGGAGAGGGAGACTCGTTAGTGGCTTGCCGCGGTTTGGCGGCCTTAGGGGAAGGGAAAAACTCCATTGTGGGCAGACCGGGGGCGATAGGGGCTAACGAAAAACCCCTCTTCTCGCTTGGACGGGTGGGGGACCACTCCGAAAAACTCCCCCGGTTCTGAAAATCAAATTCTAACTCAGTTGGGGTATCCGCATTTGTGGGGGAATTCCGCGAGATATGTATGGGGTCGGGTTCCTCCTCCTCAGAAAAATCCCCCAGGATATCTACGAGAACATCCCCCCTTTCCTCCTCCCCCCTTGGTGGGGACCCGCGGCCCCCTTTTCCTCCCCCTTGTGCTGAACGGGTGGGGGAGAACCCTAACGCTGATTTTTTCTCTGTTGGGTCTGCGCCCTGCTCATGGGGGACCCTGCGTCGGAGCTGGTCCGCGTGCCGCCTCCACAGTAGCCCTGTGCTGGTTTCCACGCGGTACGACACGGGGCCGGTTTGCTCCACAACTACGCCCGGTACCCAGGCTGGGCCCGTGCTGGCGTAGTTCCTGCAATGCACGGGGTCGCCTACACTGAAACTCTTCGTGGCCTCTAGTCCAATGTTCCTTCCCTTGTCCTCTACCCTCGTGGGGTCTAGCCTAGTAAGGATGGTGGTCAGTTTCCTACGCATTAAGAGCTCTGCGGGGGAGTATCCTGACGCCAACGGGGTCACCCTGTACCCTAGCAGAAACTGACACACTTGTAGGTTCAGATCCCCGGGGCCCATGCGCCGCAACGCGTCCTTCGTGGTGCGGACGAGGCGCTCCACTTGACCATTGGTGGCTGGGTGAAACGGGGCGGAGGTGATATGCCGAACGGCGTTAATCTCCATGAATGCCCTAAACTCGGAGGACGTGAAACAACTAGCGTTGTCGCTAATTAATGTGTCGGGTATGCCGAACGTGGAAAAGAGCCTCCGCAAATGCTTAATAGTCTGGGCCGAGGAGGTGCTCGTGACTGGGATGACCTCCAACCACTTGGAGAAGGCGTCCATGACAAGAAGAAACAGGGTGCCTCTGAACGGGCCCGCGAAATCAATGTGCACCCGGGACCACGGCCCCTTAGCCGTGTCCCATTCCCTGTGGGGAAGGCGGGCCTCCTCTGGTCTGGAGCATTGGCAACTTTCACAAGTGCTGATCATGTGCTCGATGTCGGCGTCCAACTGTGGCCACCAGAAGTAACTCCGGGCCAGCGCCTTGGATCGCACGATGCCGGGGTGGCTGACGTGCAGCAGTTTCAGCACCCGCGGCTGAAGGGAAGTGGGAATCACCACTCGCTGCCCCCACAAGAGGCACCCCCTCTCTAGGGACAGCTCTAACTTTTTCCGGAAAAATGGGGCGAACTCCTCCGCTGGGGAGGACGCCGGCCACTCTTTCTGCACCCAGGAGCTAACTGCCGCTAACGTCTTGTCCTTCTCTGTCGCTTTGGCAATGTCGGCGGGCATTACGGGGGGTGAATCCAGCACCTCTATCATAAGAACCTGATGGTCTCGCTCCCCCTTGCTCACCTGGCTGGGCGTCAGGGGGAGGGGAGACCTTGATAGAGCGTCCGCATGGCTGATCTCTTTCCCAGGCCGGTAGACCAACGCGTGCTGGTACGCATTGAGAAAAATGGCCCACCTGAGCATCCTCGGGGACAGGATCTGTGGCGTGGGCTTATCTGCGGTAAAAATGCCTAGCAGGGGCTTGTGGTCCGTTACAATGGTGAAGGGGCGGCCATACAGAAAATCGTGAAATTTTTTCGTCCCCGCAACTATCGCTAGTGCCTCCCTGTCTGTCTATGCGTAATTTCTCTCCGCTTGGGACAGGGACCTGGAGTAAAATGCTATCGGGGCCTCCCTTCCGTCTTCCAGCACGTGGCACAGCACCGCCCCCACCGCCACCGGGGATGCATCACAGGTCAGGACTACCGGGCGTTTGGGGTTGAAATGGGTCAGTATGGCATCAGACGCTAGGAGACTTTTTAGTTCACTAAATGCCCCTTCTTGGTCATCGCCCCACTTCCATGTCTGGTCTTTTTTTAGCAGTTTGTGTAGCGGTTCAGCCACTGCTGCCTTCCGGGGGAGGAAGGAGTGGTAAAAGTTGAGCAGCCCTAGGAACGACTGCAGCTCGGGCTTGGAGGTGGGGCGGGGGGCTTTCTTAATGGCGGCCACCTTGGATTTGGATGGTTTTATCCCCTCAGGAGTCACGCAAAACCCTAGGAACTCAACCTCGGTCACGAAGAAGACGCATTTGTCCTTTTGCAGTCTCAACCCCGCTTTTTCGAATATTGTCAGGACCTTCCCCAACCTCTTGGCCAATTCGACCCGACTCCCCCCCGTTATTAACACGTCATCAAAATAAGGCAACACCCGCTCTAGCCCCTTCAGGAGGCGTTCCACGATTG
This sequence comes from Bradypodion pumilum, assembly GCA_035047305.1. Lineage (NCBI taxonomy): Eukaryota > Metazoa > Chordata > Lepidosauria > Squamata > Chamaeleonidae > Bradypodion > Bradypodion pumilum. Next base: position 101,883,959 of record JAWDJD010000001.1, read on the forward strand.
ACTGGAAAATTCCAGGCGCCGAATTTACGCCAAACTGAAGGCGCGTCACCTGGAACGCCCCCTTATGGGTGACTATGGTCTGCGCAGCAGCTGCGGCAGGGGACACCGTAAGCTGCTGGTAGGCCTGTGCTAAGTCGAGCTTAGCGAAACACTTTCCCCCGTGTAACCTGGCCAGCAGATGGCTGACTACCGGCACCGGATACGCATTCGGGCAGATCGCCTTGTTGATGGTGCACTTGTAATCGGCGCATATGCGGACCTCCCCATTGGCCTTTAGTGCGGTTACAATTGGAGTTTCCCACTCCGCAGAATCAACAGGCACAAGGATTCCCTGGCCCACCAATTTGTCCAGTTCCGCCTCTATCTTGTCCTTGAGTGCGAACGGCACCCGGCGTGGTTTGAGTCGAATTGGGCGGACCTCCGGGTCCAGGTCGAATGTCACTGGGGGCCCCTTGAGTTTCCCCAGTCCTTTTTTGAAAACTTCGGGGTGCGCCTCGCACACCTCCTGAATCGGGTCAGTCCCAACGGCGTGCATCCAAATGGCGTGCACCCCCCCCCCAATAAACAAACCCAGGGGCTGGAACCATTGAGTCCCGAGGAGGCTGCAATCTCCCCCTTTAAGCACGACTAGAGGGAGGGACGCGGCGTGCTTCTTGAATTTAACCTGAAATTCTCCAACCCCCAACACTGGAATGCTGTTCCCTTGCACGTCCCGTAGTGTGGACCTCAACGCTTTGAGCTTGGGTCGCCTGTGGGGGGCAATTCTCAAAAACTCCCTCTGGGAAATGATTGAATATGAGGACCCCGAGTCAATTTCCATTCTAATGGGAACCCCTTGAACTAGTACCTCAACAAAGTAGCGGGGGTGCCCTACGGACACGCTGAATACTGGGGCGTCGTCCTCGCTGCCGTCGGAGATGCGGCCCACACCGTCCTGCTTCCGCGTGGCCTGAGCGCCGTCCTTGGGTCTCGTTGAGCGGTCTTGTCCCGCGGAACGGTCTGCCGAGCTTCTCCGGATCTCGCGCCTCTTCCTGCACACCTTGGCGATGTGCCCGCGGTGGCCGCAGTTGTGACACTCGGCCTTCCGAAACGGGCATTTTACGTGGTCGTGGGCCGCTCCACAGCCGTCGCACCGCCGGCTCTCTTTCCGGACCCTCCGGACGTCCTCGTCGTCGCTGCTCTCTGCGGACGACCTCGAAGCTCGCCGGGCTGCATGCACCGGAGTCTCTGCCATGCTCGACCTCGGCCGCCAGTCCTGGAGTTCTTGGACCCCAGCCTTTGTAGCTTCCGCGGCCTGTGCCGCTCTGATGACCTCCTGCAACGTGGGAGGCGGCTCTTGGTTCATTAATGTGCGCTGGGTTTCGGCGTCGTTCAGGCCGCACAGCACACAGTCCTGGAGGGTGATTTCGACATTCTCCCATTTGCACGGGCCGGCCGCCAGCCGCAGGGCCGCCACGAATGCGGCGACCGTCTCCCCGGGCGCTTGGACTCGCCTCCAGAACGCACTCCGAGCGGGAAACATCGCCGTGGCGGGCCGGACGTGCTCACGCAGCATCTGCATGAGTTCCTTGGCCTTGAATTCGCTCACCCTCCTCGGTGCGATCAGGTCCACCAAGGTCCTTTTGGTTTCTTGTCCGAGCATCCTGGTGAAGATGGCCCTTTTCTTTGCCTCTTCCGTGACTTCGGACTCAATCAGTGCTGCCTGGAAGTCCATTTCGAAGATCTCCCACTCGCCCGGTTTCCTGATTTCGAAACCGGCACATGTCTTGGTCCCGTGGGCTGCCATTATCCCACCTTCATCGCCAATTTAGTGTAAGGGACCAAAGACAATGAAACAGCCGAAGGGTTGGCTTAACACAGGTTTATTGCATGATGATCCGGAGGAACATGTGGTAATGGCGGATGGGTAGCTCAATATATACAGCTGGCTATACATTTGAATGTGGCTCGTCGACAGACTATTGGTTGCTGCCTGCGTGACGTCGTGGAAGGTCACGCCCTTCTTGTCCAGGTGAAGAGGTGGCGGGGAATCTTCCCGTGCTGCTGATCCAGGTGAATCTGAGCCATGAGAGCTGGACGCTCGCTATTGCCATCTAGTGGTCACTAGCTCGCGTCCCCTTATCTGGTTTACATTGGTACAGCTGAAGGTTATAATGTTGCACACAGAATGGTTACATTGTTACCACATGGCTAGATACATTGTTAAAGGCACAGCTTTACAGAACACAACACTCAATTTTACTGATCTCAGAAGGATGGAAGGTTGAGTCAACCTGGATCCATCAGGATCAAACTCACAATGTTCAGCAGTTTTGGCTACCATACTGCAGTTTAACCACTGCACCACTATGAGCAGGCTGTTCTCCTCCATGGATGAGCAGCAACTGCTTGTCCACTGGCAGGTCATCCCAAGCCATATAAGTACCTCTGGTTTCTTTCATTTGCATAAGTTTTCTGAAAATAGTACCCATCCTTGGCTGTATGGACCAGGGCTTATGAATTTGAACTGGTCCCTTGGAACCTTCAGTATTATCAGATTCATAGCTCAAGCCAGGTCCTGGGCTTGGTTTTCTGGCACAGCACAAGCAAATTGTATTCCAACAGGGACGGGTAGTGCCAAAGCAGATAATTTGTATGTTTACTTTTTAATTGTTTAACTGTTTTGTTTAAAGTAGCAGTTCTGCCCTGTAAATGTTGCTGTACATAAGGATGCATTTTAACAAAACAAATCAAGTTATTTAAACTGGAGTGAGGGACCTTTTGGCCCATCATGTACCCACAATTTAGAGACTGCTTTCAGAAGTTGATTTTTTTTCTCTATGCTACAATTATAGAAGTGGATCGATTTCTTGGTATTTCTTCAATTATGAAATTACTCTTAACTAATGCCTGCCTGCTTGCTTCCTTGCTGCTTTTTTTTAAACCTCTACATAATATTTCTGTAACACTGTGTGTTATAAAGAAACTGTTAGGGCAAAACATTTGAGCTTTGTTAGACTAGAGTTGCTTTCAATATGAAGATATCTCCATGGCAACTGTCAGGCACCTCAGAAAACAGAAGTAAAATAAATATATTTGAGAAAATACAAATTCAGTGAACATTTTGGACAGATAAGTACTGACTCACTTGACTCATGGAACAAATGGGCAAGTAAAGAATTCATTGCTACTAGGAATGAGGCCAATTACCAAGATTATAGGTATTCATTATCCATTATGGCAAGATGATCAACCAATTATACTATTTAACCACTGATGCTCACCCCAGACTAATAGGTCCTCTTCAAAGTCTGCCATTTATGTTGTCAGATTATGATAATTCAGTTCTTCAAAAATCCTCCCATTTATGAATGTGAGATATCCATGATTTAAATTACCCAGAAATGGCCCAATATTGCCCCCATGTTGACAGCAGAAAAAAAGGATGTCAACTTTGATATAACCTAAAAAATTGACAATATCCCTGATAGCAGTCAAGATGGTCTACATCTGTGCTTCTCAACCTTTGGTTTTTGGACATCAATTCCCAGAAGCCTAAGTCAATTCCTCAAAACACTGATCAGCCTAAGTACTGGCTTAGGCTTCTGGGAATTGGAGTCCAAAAACCAAAGGTTGAGAAGCACTGGTCTATATGATATCCTCTTGTGTTCACTACCATTCACATAGAGACACCAACCAAGAGAAAATTCCAAATTTAGACTCTTTTCCCCACCATTTCTCATCCAAACACAAGGGAATTGCCATGGCTTTTTCAAAAAGTGTAAAAAAAACGAGTTTAAATAATTGAAGGTGACTTTTAAAAAAAAGGAAATGAAGAGATATTTCAAGTAAAAAGCCAGCCTTCCTGCTGTGTAAAGCGAGTGCTGCTCTGGTTGAATTTATGTTTGTTAAAATCAAGAAGAGAGGATGTTCTGGATGCTATTAAGCAGTGCCTAACCTTTTAACATCAAAAAGCTTCTACTGAGCATGCTCAATATTATAACATTGCTGATTTTGTATATGCCCCATCTTCCTGTGCATCAGGTAAACACATTGTAGCTTTAAAGATATGCAGGATCATGGACAGCAGAAAGTAAATAACCCAACACAAAGTTTTTTTTTAACTTTCTGCCTGCCAATTTTGAGAAGCTATCTGCTTCAGGGAAAATTTTGTTGAATTGGTCAAAAAATGTTCAAGTTGTACTTATGCATGAAGGTGTATTATTTATGTTACTCGATCGTCCCAAAAATGCCTTGGTCCTTAGAAATTGATTGCCTTCACCATAAGACTTTTTGCATTTTATTAATGTCAATAGAATCTAGTATCTATCCTAGTATCTCTAATAATTTAACTGTACAAGAACTGTTGGAAAAATTATTTAAACTATTTCATTGTAAGAACAAAAGGGCTACCAGTAAAATTTCAAGAGAATTTCATAGGGGGCGTGGCTAGGAGGGCCATGGGTTAGCACACGAATCTGTAGGCTCGTGCAACATAATGTGGTATAATATAAGAAAGCAACAATAAACTAACTTTAAAAGTGGCAGAAAACTAGAATAAGCTCACCGGAAGAAGGCTTTTGATTTGCAGTCTGGAAGTCGAAGTTCGGGAAGCAGCCTGGGCCGGAGGAGCAGGCGGTGAAAGCCGCGGCTTCACTGGCTTGGCTGCGGCGAATGGGACTCAAAGAGTAAGATTCTCATTAAAAATAAATCACAAGATTCGGAGCTGTGGCTGGCGTGGATGATGCGGTGAGTGGAAATTGAGCAGAGATTGCGATTCAAGGATCAAAAAGTAAGTGCTGAAACTGTGTAGAACCGAGAGCAAGGGAAGAAGACTGAAGGGCTAAAAGAGGGGTGGCTAATGGCGGCGAGAATCGAAACTTAACGTTAAGAATGGAGCGGAACTAAGGGAAAGGACTTAGAAAGAAGAAGAAAAAGGAGAATAGAGAAGAAGAAGGGGAAGAAGGAGAACAAAAAGAGAGGGTGGATTTGCCTTGAGGGTGTTCGGAAGAGAAGAAAAGAAGAAGAAAGAGCTTTGTTTTTGGAGGGAGGAGGGGCACCCCATAAAGATTGAAGCTGCAGCCGGATTTTAATGGTGGCTTTTTATTGAGCTTTTTTTGTGGAAGGAGTAGTTTTGAAAGACTGAGGACATAAGTTTTCTTCTTATGCAAGTTAGATTACAAGCATTCAAATACTTATATTTTATTTTCCCGTATTGGATTACAAGATTTTTGCTTTTTGCTTTTTTCCCTTCTCATTGGATATATAGTCGCTCTCTGCCTCACTGTGGATTATAAAAATCTTTATTTTTATTTTTTCATTGTTCTCATGGTGGCTTAAGAGAAAGTGTTATTTTTCTTTTCCCTCCTTTCTTTACCAATTTGGATACAAAGTGGTTGGACTTTTTTATCCTCAGCTTCAGTGGAGTTAGCTCTGTGCCTTTCTCAGCAGCCCTGCCTCCTCCCTTCTCTCTCCATTTTAAGATACATTGTTGCTGAATTGGAATATAATTCTATTTGCAGAAGAGTTTTTGATACACTTAAATTGAGATATTTTTCTGGGTTGGAATTGGCTTCAATCAAGTTTTGGAGGATGTAGACTACATTTTTTTATTTTTCCTTGGATTACAATATTTGGATGGTATAAGATTTTGCAAGTGGAATAACAGCAGCCGGTGGATGATATTAAAGACCTCTACTTTTCATATTTTGGAGTTTATACAATTTTCAATCAGGCTTGTGGAATTGATTTAATTTTCTTCAGTTGGGAAATTTGGTCTGACTGAACTCTGGAACAGCCTCAGGGAGAGAGTTTCGAGGGATTGAAAAGGATTGCTGCATTGAAATTATTATTTGATATTACAATGGATAAAGCGACGAGGAGCAAGGGGAGGATGAGGAAGTGGTGCAACCAAAAAGGAAGGGTAAAGCAACAGTTGTGGATGTACCCCCATCGTCATCTTCACCATCGCCTGAACCTGCATTTGACCAGACTCAAATAATTGTGGAACTTGGCAAATTATTTCAAAAATTTGAAAGGATGGAAGAAGCAAGAGTGAAGGATAAAAATGATTACTGACCTTTCCAAAAAAATTGATTTAAATATTCACAAGTTAGAGGGTAATGTTAAGTTGATGCAAAATTATATGAAAGCAATGAAAGGGAAAATGAAAGGGATACAGGAGGAGGTGGGGAAAAAATGAAGATGGATGAGCAAGAAAAAAAGATTGATGTGATGGAAGAGATGGTGAGAAAGCAGAATATTGTGATACGTTATATGATTCAAAGAATGCCAGATCAGTTAAGAGACAGAATTGTTAATTGGTTAAATAACTTGAAAATGGGGAAAGATTTTGTTTATGAAGACATTGTAAGTGTTTATAGAGTGGGACCGAGAAGGGGGGGAAATGAACACAGGAGTGTTTTGGTTAGATTCGCAAATTAGGGGGATAAATTGAAGGTGATGGCTTTCTTAAAACAAGCTGGTTCTGGCGTTCTGAAAATTGATGGAATTGATGTGGAGGTATACAATGATATTCCAATTAAGGAATATGGTTGGAGATACAAAATGAAACCGGTAACAAAAATTTTGATTATAAAAGGGATAAGATATAATTGGAGATTTCCACAACAGTTAAGATTTTTTCATGATAAAAAGATGCAGGTGATCAATGAAAGGACTGATGCGCTGGAGTATTTGACTTTACTTGACTTGGTCAGGGCGGGTTCAAATGAATAGTTGGAGTTAAGGAAAGATCTAATGGCATCAGGAGGGATAAGAAGAGATTATGATGGAACAGATGAGGGAGATGCTGTGGGAGGAGAACAACCAGGTGGAGCGGAGGAAGAATTGTCATTGATAGTGGTGGAGGAGGAGTTAAGCAAAGGCTAGAAGGTAAGGGGAATGAAGGTGACAACCCTTAAAGGTGAAGAGGTATTCATAACAGATTTGTTTTTAAAATGTGGAATGTGCGCTTGAGCCTTAATTACCATGCTTATTTTACACGTTCCCCCCCTCCCCTCTTTGGAAGTCAAAGGCATTTTTTTCCTTCTTTTTTTTGAAGGAAAAAGTGGGGAGGTTGATAATGAGTGTTTTATGTTTTAAGTTTTGTTTCAATTATTTTAGGTTGATTGGTAGCATGCCCAATGGAGAGCTCAGGAGGGGAAAAAGTGGGGGACAATTTAAATCATGAGAGTGATAAAAGTGTTAACATGGAATGTAAAAGGTACATGATCTCAGATTAAGAGGAGGAGGATAGAATCAGCTCTGAAGATGGATAGACCGGACATAGTCTTTTTACAGGAAACACCAAAAATCTCAAGATACAAACAAAATCTTTTTAGGTTGGATGCAGCATTATGAAAAATCATATGGTACATCAAAATCAAGAGGAGTTGCAATCTTGATTTCAGCTAGATTGGGGCTTGAGATAACGAACAGTATTACGGATCTGGAAGGGAGATTTTTGATAGTGAAAGGGAAAATAGACGATGAGGAAATAACGTTGGTGAATATATATGCCCCCAAATGATCATCAAGCAGAATTTTTAGAAAAAATGCACATGATTTTGGTAAAAGAAAAATCAACAAAGATGATTGTGGCTGGCGATTTTAATTTAGTAAGATCAAATTTGGACTGTACAAATATATTAAGAAGTGGAAAAGGGATTAAAGGGCAATTGTTGGATAATTAGATGGCTGCTCTAGGCTTGAAAGATTCTTGGAGATAAATTAAGGGTTTAGAAAGAATATACTCCTATTTTTCGCAGGTTCATAATTCCTACTCTAGAATAGATTATATATTTGTATCTGAAAATTTGGTTAAAAACTTGGAGGAAATGGAAGTTGGAATATTTAAGGAGTCGGATTATGCCAAGGTGATATTGGATTTAAAATTACAGAAAGAGATTAGAACAAGGAGGATTTGGAAATACAATGCTAACCTTTTTAGAGACCAGAAGTGTAAAGAACAAATTATGAAGAGTTGGAGTGAAAACTGGCAATGGAATGACAATGGTGAGGTAGAATACAATATGGTCTGGGATACCATGAAGTCGATTTTTAGAGGGGAATGTATAAAGATGGCAAGTAATAGATATAAAAATTACATGTTAACACAGGACAAGCTTGAAAAGGAGATAAAGTTGTTACAGGAGGAGCATTCAAAGAAAGAATAAAAAAGTTTTCGCTAATTTATTAAGATTAAAGACTGAATTGGTAGGTAAAGAAATAGAAAAGGTGGAAAGAGATTTGGTTTATTTAAAAAGGGAATACTTTGAATTTAGTAATAAAAATTCAAAATTATTAGCAAAAGCAGCAAAGGATAAAAGGGAAAAGAGGGAAATTGGAGTTTTGATTAATGAACAAGGGACAAGATGTAATAAAATAAAGGATAAATGTAAAATTGTGAAGGATTTTTATCAAGCTCTTTAGGCAAGAAAAGATATAGATGAGGAGAAACTTAAAAAGCAATTAGAAATGCAAATAACTAATGGAATAAAACAGGAGCATAGGGATAGAATGGAAGAATTAGTGAAAGAGAAAGAGGTAAAAGAGATAATTGCTAGATTGAAGCTGGGAAAAGCCCCTGGAGAAGATGGGTTGCCCGCGGATTTTTACAAGGAATTGGGAGATATCATCGTACCAAAGTTGACAAAATTATATAACTACATATTAGATGGGGGGCAAATTCCGACTTCATGGTATAGGACCGCAATTGTACTTTTGCCAAAACCTGGAAAGAATTTAGAGAAAGTAGAATCCTATAGACCCATCTCATTGATAAATCAAGATGCTAAGATCTTCACAGCAATACTTGCTAATCATTTGAATAATTTCTTGGGGGAATACATAAATGCTGATCAAGTGGGTTTTTTGAAAGGAGGACACATAGCAGACTTGACCAGAAGAGTAGTGGATTTAGTTGATACAGTGAGTCAAACAAAAGAAAAAGTGAAATTTATATCTTTGGATATATTCAAGGCATTTGACTCTCTACAATGTATTTCAATTAAGGAAATAATTAAAAGCTATGGATTTGGTGTCAAATTTAGAAGGGTAATTGGCCAATTATATCAGCAAGGAATAGCCACTGTCAGAGTAAACGATGAGGTTACAAACGAGGTAAAGTTGGAGGCAGGTATGAGACAGGGCTGTCCCTTATCTCCAATACTGTTCATCATGGCAATGGAGTTATTAGCAAAAGCTATAAGAGAGGAAGGAAAAATAGAGGGGATAAGTATGTATGCCGATGACACTTTGATAATTGTAAAACAACCAGAGAAGGTAATGAACAGAATTAGGCAACAACTAAAGGAATTTGAGGATATTACTGGGTTGAAAATAAATTGGGATAAACTGGAAATGATGCTTTGCAATATGGATGAAAAAGATCAGAAGATAAAGGATATAGTTAATATTCAGATTAAGAATAAGATGAAATATCTGGGAATAATTATATCAAACAAATTGGAAGAGTTTAAAAGACTGAACTATGGTAGTTTGAAAACTGAAATTAAGAATAGGATACAAAGCTTTCAAAAGTTGAAACTGTCATGGTTCGGGAGAATTGCGCTAAAATGATGCTGTTACCCAGAATAAACTTTTTATTTGATGCGTTAGCAATTCAATTGAAGGATAAGGAAATTATGGAGTTTCAAAAACTGATTAATAACTTTTGTAATGGTGGAAAGAAATCCAGGTTACCAAAAAAGTTATGGTATTTACCGCAGAAAGAAGGAGAGTTGGGAATGCCGAATTTGATGGCATACTATTGGGCATTTCAAATCAAGAATGTCGTGAAGATCTTGGCAAGGGAAAAGGTAATATGGGAGGAAATTGAGATGAGGGACTACAGACATATGGGCAAAATGGTCTTTTTAGGTTGCAATTTGGGAAAGGTAGTGACTAAAAATACTATGATGAAAGAATTAATGAATGTATGGAAGAGGGTGAAGAAGGATTTGGTTCCGAATGTCTCTCCAATATTGAAAATTTTAGACATGCCGAGTTTTCCAATTAATATAAATGAGGAGATAAAGGAGGTATTGAAGAAGAATGAGGTTATCCTGTTGAAAGACTGGTTTCGGATATGCAGTGATGAGTCTAGCAGGATAAAATTGTTCGAGCAATTAAAAATCAATTGGTTTCAGAGATTGAGGATTATTAAATGGAACAGTAAATACATGAGTGACTATGATTTGGAAAGAGAAAAGACGGAATTTGAAGAGCTGATTCTAAAAGTCAGAAAGGGGGACAAAAATATTAAGGGACTAGTTAGTAAATTGTATACAATACTAAATAAGGATGGTGATCCACTTGAAATTAAGGTGGGAACAAGAATTGAATATAAAGATAGGAAAGGATATATGGAGAAATAAATGGAAAAAGAGGATTATGAGAACTATGTCGGTTAGAATAAAGGAACATAATTTTAAGATGTTGTGGAGATGGTATCTGACCCCAGTGAGGTTACACCAAATGGACAATAAAAAAGATAAAATGTGTTGGAGATGCAAGGGCACTATTGGAACGTATGAACACATGTGGTCAAGTTGTAAAGTGGTTAAAGATTTTTGGAAAAGAATTGAAAAAGAAATTGGAGAATTATTGGGCAAGATGGTTAAATTGGGATCAGGTACCACTCTGTTAACAAATGTGGAAGGTATTAATTTAAACAAGGATGAGAAAGAGTTACTAGAAATAATGATTACAATGGCTAGACATTGTATTGCTAGACATTGGAAAAATGATGTAATTATAAAAACTGAAGAGTGGTATAAAGAAATGTGGAATTTAGCATTGAATGACAAATTGACTTGGGAGATAAAGAAAAAGAGGGATAATTTGAAAGAAAACAGATTTTGGAATATTTGGAAACCTTTTGTGGATCACTCCCTTATGGGGGATGAAAGAAATAGACCTGTACCTGAGCAAAATGGTTTTTGGGATTAAATTAATGAGAAACTCTGAGTTCTCCGGGGCAATGTAAATAAACACAGGGTGATTTATTATCTACACTTATATTTTTTTATTTTTTCTCTCTTTTTCTCCTATCCATAATGGCACTATATGACTTATTGGAAAATGAGTTTTAGAGATGGCAGTTAAGGTTAGAGAATAACCATTAAGTAATAAGTCAAGAGATTGTATTTATAATGATGGTTTTAAGGTATTAGGATAGGTGTGTATATTTTTTCTTCTTTTTAAGTTGTTTTTGTATTTTAATTATTTTTAAGTATTATGTTGTATACTTTAATTGTTCTGTATTGTTTTGTATTTTATATGTATAAAAATTTAATTAAAATTTAACAATAAATCTTAACCTATAAATCCAAGGGTTAACCGTTGGAACTGGCTGTAGGTTGCTATGCCTCGCCCTACTGACCCACACCCATCATTTGTGCGCAAGGCCAAAGTGGGTCCGCAGGTCAACGAAGGTTTCAGAAAATCGGCCCGGGGGCAACAGCCCCACAAACAGCAAGAAATTGAAAGAACTTCATTTCCCAACATTCTTTGCGCCACGCCGCGCCACAGCCAATCAGGCTGAGAGACGCGACCACAAAGAACGTGGAGAAATGCAGCGCAGCCAATCAAAAATAAGCTTCAGAAAAAACTGCAGCACAAACTACGAATCCCAGAGTCCTCTGTGCTGCACAACCCCTCAGCCATTCAGGCTGAGGGACACGAGTGCAGAGGAGGCTGGCAAAGCATGGCATGCCAAAGTTAAAAAATAAACTGCCGGGAGGGAAAGACTTTTAAAGACCCAGCGGGACTCAGGAGGTAAGCGTGGTAGCACCGATTAGGGAGTGGGAGGGGGGAGGCATGGCCCCGGTAACCACGCTGCCACCCCCCCCCACCCCCCACCTAGCCCACCCTTCCTAACCCCCACCGACCACGCTTACCTCCTGGCTCCGACTGGGTGTTTAAAGGTTTCCCTCCTGGTGTTGCCTTTTACGTCTTGCCCTCGCTTCTCTCTGGGCTGCCTGGAAAGGAAACTCCTTTCCAAGCAAACCCACACAGAAGCAAACCCCTTCCCTCCTGGGGATTTCTTCTCCCCAGGAGGCAAAAGTCTCTTTGCCTCCTGAAGAGAAATAATCCTGTGCTGAGTTTTAACTCAAATTAAAACCCAAAACATCTAAACACATTTTAAAAACATTAAATGTAAAAAACATTTACTTTCACATTATTTAAATTATTACCTATGGTACAACTATTTTTTAAAAATTCCAAAAACTAAAACATTATTCAGTTACATAAAACAATTTGAAAAAACTATATCATACTTTGTTCTTTTATTAATCCTAAAAAAACACAAAAAAGCAGATCACAGTTTAAAACAGCCAAGCCAAAAATTTTTTTACATAAATAAACATTGTAAAAATTAAAATTTCAGACTAAGCAATTTTTAAAAAACATTAACACAATTTAACATTTCAACACAATTTAAAACAGCCCGGCAACGCCGGGCAAACCTTGCTAGTATATATATATAAGTTTCTTATCTGCTGACAAAAAAAGGTTGCTGTTGTCTGCATGGGAGGGTAAATTTCATGTCAGAAATTGCTCTGGGTTAAAAGGATTTTTTGCAGGAGAAACTCTGCTCAGGGGATGCCCTAATGAGGCTCCTTTCATGTCCCCAAGATCTTTTCCCACTGAAGTGGTCCATATTTATCTACTTGCAATTTCTTCCTTTTGAACCACTAGTTTGGCAGGAGCTGGGACAGAGACGGGTGCTCAAACCATCATGCAATGCCCAGGTCTCAAACTGTCGACTTGCCGGCCTTCCAGCTAACAAGGCAAGCTTCTTAGCCACTGACCCACTGCAGTCCCTAGGAATCATCAAGTGTATGGATTCCACTAAAATTAATGGATTGAGCCACAGCAGTGCCAGACTGCATACCACAAGCACATTTTTACTGGCCATTGCATTACTACTGAGCATGTTGTTTGGGACTTCTGAGAGTTTAAATTTAAAAAGTAACTTTTCTGTAAATGTTAAATGCAGAAGGGTTGGCTTGTTTGTTTGGATGAGAAAACAACATAGTAAGCGAAGAAATACACATTGGGTTCTCTAAATTCACACAGAGAATAGTGTCATTCATATAGAGACACCAAGCAAACTTGCTTTTTGACAAGTTAGAATGGCAGTGAATACTATCAATGTTGTCAAAATTCAAGCTGTCCTTTGCTATGTAAAGCTTGGGACCTTTTTTCCTGCTTGCTGCATGGGTGTGATATTGTGTAGCAATATCGGTCCATTTCATGGTGTTTTGAACTATGGATACAGAAACACAATCTATACCTATAAGAAGGGGGTAGGTTGGTGCGTGTCCGGCATTAGCAGCCACACCCGGCCTAACAATCCCATATAGAGCTGGCCACACTTATCTTTACACTGTCCGAGGGTCGCCACAAGGGTCTGGTCGCTGAGAGTGGGGCACCCGCCCCATGAAAATGAACAAAAAAAATCTACATTTCCCAGTGTCTTCCGCACAACCCATCAGCCAATCAGGCTGGGGAACACGAGCGCAGAGGAGGCCTGGAAAGCGGTGTGCATGAAATAAAATAAAAACACTTAACTCAGCGGGAGCGCAAGGCTGCCGAAGGTGGACACAGCACTTCGCCGCCCTCACTTCCCCAGCCCCGCCGGCCTCAAGGTATGTTTGGGGGAGCAGCAGGTAGCGCTTCATCAGGGGAGGCTCTCTCCCTGGCAGATCGCTGGCTGCCGCCTTTGAATAACCCCCACCACTGTTTCGAGAGCTAACATGAAACAGCGGTGGGGGTAATAGAAAGGCAGCAGCCAGCCATCTGCCAGGGAGAGCACCTCCCCTAATGAAGTGCTGTCTGCTGCCTTTGTATTTTCCCTATTAACTGTTTTGCAGGCTGACAGCCTTTGAAACAGTTGATGGGGAAAAACAACATTCCCTTCTTTCCCCCACCCAGCCCCACCCCAGGCAGGGAAAGGGAAAAACAATTCTGCCTCCCCCTTCCCTGCCCCCCCCACCCCCAGGCAGGGAAAGGGGGAAACAATTCCACCTCCCCCTTCCCTCACTACTCACCCGGGCTGCTTCTCTCTCTCTCTCTCTCTCTCTCTCTCTCTCTCACACACACACACACACACACACACAATACCAGCCCTCTCTCTCCCTCCCTCTCTCTCCCCCCTCTCTCTCTCTTTCCCCCCTCTCTCTTCCCCCTCTCTCTCTTCCCCCCTCTCTCTCTGTGTTGTGTGTGTGTGTGATTGCGTTGTGTGTGTGGTTGTGTTGTGTTGTGTTTGTGTGTAGTGTGTGTGTGTGTGTGTGGTTGTATTGTGTGTGTGGTTGTGTTGTGTGTGCATATCCCTCAAAACCACCCCAACCACCAGCACATATTAAAAAAAACCTGCCTGGCTTGCCAGGCAAAAAAATGCTAGTATCTCATATTCATAAACTAGAGGGTTTTTGAAGAATTGGATGGTAGTGGTGTTGACTTTTCTGTATGGACAATGTTGGACAAAGGAGCATAGAGAAGTACAAGCTTTCTGGGTGATCCCTGAGAAAACCTTATCCTTCACCATCTTTGCAAAACTGTACTTTCAACAGTGATGGTATGCAGCAAAAAGTGCAGCAGACACGGATATTAACATGGTGGCAACGACATTTCATATTGGTTTGCCTTGAATAATTTAAAGTAATAGAGTTTTTCAATGCAGTTGTCTCTGAGATATCTAAGCTTTTAGCGTGTAGGGTTTCAGACCATTGGTCATGATGCCTTAGGCTGATGCAGTTCAAAATATCTGGATGTCATCATGCTGACTAAAATGTTTGAGGTTGGTAACTAACATTTTGCATTTCTGGAAGCCATACTGCCACTGCATATGCAGGAGTAGAGCTGGATCCAGAAACATCCAAAGGATGAAGCTGGCACAGCAAAGGAGATTCTGTGTTAAAGTTAACTTTATTTTCAATGTTCTGAAAAGTATAGTGGCTTGACTGACATTTAATTAACTGACTGCTAGAGAAGTCAGAATGCCTAAAGCACAGCAGGTATAAATTGCCTATATTAGGACCATTAGCTACCACATTTGATCCCTTTTACAATCATCACACCTGCTCTCTCTAGTGGAGGTTTTCAAATTATAGCTAATAGTTTTCCTCTGAGATAACTGGATGCTGGTCCTGGAAAATCGAGCTAAACTCAATTTGCTGTGTTCATAACAGCCATAAGTAGCTCACTTCTTCAGAGTCACTATCCATGATTTGCTCTCCCTACCTGAAGTAGGAAGAATTAACTGACAGGTGGTTGAGTTCATTCCAGGTCAAGGAAGCAAACAGAGCCAATCTGAGCAGTCTTTCATTATTTTTTATTGGGGGGGGGGGTTTGCTCAGTTGACCACAAAGGCAACATAATGCAAAATCAAAACAAAAGAAATTTCCTTATCAAAGCTCACTGGCTTTGTGATCTTGCAAGTTTTGCTTTCTCTGGTTTACATTGCAGGTCAGCTCTTGGTACCAAAACACGCACACATTATAATTTACTTTTCTGTAAGCCATAATCTCATCCCCCTAAAGAGCCCTCGGTGGTGTGCATGTTTCTTCCACATCCTACAGGTCAGGAGAAGAGAGAGATTATCAGGGTCAAGGGAACCCAAAGTGGGTTTTGACTCAGTGGGACTAAAATCTGAACCTCCAAAATGCTAGCCCTGAGTCTTACAGGCAAGCAAAATGTATTTCAATTTATGTAAAAGAAAATGAAAAAGAAAAAACCTGACCCTTCCCTCCACCAAAAATATTTTTAAAAAATGCCCCCCCCCCAATGCCGCATCACAAGATTTATTAAAACTAACAGCCCGGGCCTAGGGTGGCTATCTCCCCAGCTGATCCCCACACCCATGCACTAGCCAGGTCTTAAGACTCTTGCAAAAGGATAAAAGCTCTGCCTGGAGGCAAAGTTCGGTTGGCAGGAGGTTCCACAAGGCTGAAGCAGACACAGAGAAGGCCCCACTTTTCGTGCTAGAGAGGCGAGCCTCTCTAGCAGATGGAACTGTCACGGAGTCCCTGCAGTCTGTTGTAGTGGGACAGGCAGATGTCCTTGGGGTGACGTGGTTTCTTAAGTACCATGGTCCACTACCATATAGGACTTTAAAGGTCATTACCAGCACCTTGAATTGTACCTGGAGGCACACTGGCAACCAGTGCAGCTCCCGAAGCAGTGGTGAGGCACGGGCATAATGCCCGCACCCCATCAACACCCGAGCAGCTGCATTCTGGACCAGTTGCAGCCTCCGAATGAGCATCAAGGGCAGCCCCATGTAGAGCGCATTGCAATAGTCAAGTCTGGCGGTGACCAGAGTGTGCGTGACCATGAGCAAGGAGTCCTGGTCCAGGAGCGGGTGTAACTGGTGAATCACACGAAGTTGTGCGAAAGCCCTCCTAGCCACGACTGCCACCTGCTCATTGAGCAGGAGTCGTGAGTCCAGGAGGACCCCCAGATTATGCACTGGGTCTGTCTGAGGCAAAAAAGCCCCCTCCAGAAGCAAAGATTGTAGCTTCTGTGATAACACATGGGCCCTAATCCACAGCCACTCGGTCTTGCCAGGATTCAGTTGTAGCCCGTTGTCCCCCATCCAGACCCCTACAGCCTTCAGATACCTGGATAGGACTTCCACTGCATCACCAGGATCACTCACAGGCTGAGATGTACAGCTGAGTATCACCTGCATATTGGTGATACTTCACCTTGTGGCAATGGATAAACTCCCCCAGCAGTTTCATGTAAATATTAAACAGGAGAGACTAAACACTGAATACTGTGGCACCCCATATTGTAGGAGCCTAGGGCTAGACCTCTTGCTCTCCAACAACACCGATTGGGTCTGGCCCATCAGAAATGAGGAAAACCAGGACCACACAGTGCCCTGGATCCCCAATCCTTGGAGCCGTTCCAGAAGGATACCATGGTCGATGGTATCAAAAGCTGCTGAGAGGTCAAGAAGACCAGGGATGCATCTATTCTAACCGTCCTGCTCACGCCAGAGATCATCCAACAGTGCAACCAATGCAGTCTTAGTACCATATTCAGGCCTGAATCCTGACTGAAAAGGGCCCAGAATCCACTTCATCCAGAACAACTTAGAGCTGTCGTGCCACTGCCTTCTCCGAAACCTTCCCTAGAAAGGGAAGATTGGATACAGGCTGAAAGTTAGCTAATACTGTTGAGTCGAGTGGTGGCTTCTTCAGGAGGGGTGGGAGCTCCAACGCATGTTTCAATGGTGCAGGACACCCTCCTGCAAAGAAGCATTAATTATCACCCCAACCCAACTGCCTGTCACTGCCTTGGTCATTTTAAGCAACCAAGTGGGGCATGGATCTAATAAACAGGCAAATCCAAGGAGCCTGTCCACTTCCTCAGGGACAACTGATCGAACCGATCCCAGGTAACATTACAAGACTGTGGTTCAGCCAGCTCCAGACTCCCCGTATCCATGCTGGGAGTCTGGAGCTGGCTGGACCACAGTCTTGCCATGTTATCTGGGATCGGTTTTTCCAATACTTTCAATCACATCTTCATTAAAAGTTGCTGAATTCTGTCTGAGGTTATGTCCGATGAAGGACCTGTAACATTATGAAGACTATATTATACTGTTTGGATGAGTTTGGATGTAGTAGCACTCATTTTGAGTTCATGCTGATTTTGATTTCTTTCCAGTCATTTCAACCAGACAATCTTGTTATGTAAGTTTCATCATGCAAACACTTCAAAGTGCTTCAACAACTTTGTTTACAAGAACCTCATATAAAAATCAATATGTAACCTGAAATTCATCCAAAAGAACTATTTCTGGTTTGCCATCTAATTAGCCATAATTGTTAATACTCTTTTGTAGATCCAAAGCATTTTGAATTTATACCCTTTTGGTTACAAAATAATTTAATAACACATTCTATTTTGCACCAGTGATAAATTAATGAAAAGCTGTTGATCTGAGCATTTTAGTATGATGTTCACTGGGTGATTGGTTGGTCTATCTAGGCAATTTTATCATAATAAAATATCAAGACATTTTCTTTGCAAAATAGGAGAGCAGCAACTTATTTCATTTCATTTTTCATTTTAATATTTATATTCCACCTTCCTCCCAAAAAGGACTCAAGGTGGCTATTTATAGATGTTTATATTAACCAATCTTGGCCACTTTGGAGTTAAACTAAAATTAAAAGGGAATCTAAACATTGAGGGGAATGTTTATTCTGTAGAATTAGCCTATTCTCAATCCACAAAACAGAATTTCCTCAGATATTTACAGCTCATAAATCACCTCATGTTTACATTGCAGGGAATAGTCATAAAATAAAATATACCTGAATATATGTAGTTGAGAAACACATGGGAAACAGGTTTCTTCACAATTTGAGGAGCATACCTGTCAAATTTCGGGAAATTTCTGTCAAATAGGGGAAATTTCCCGGCCAAAATGGGAAACTGGACAGCTATACTTATCCTGTGCTGGCCTCCAGTCTAACTCCAGTCTAATTGCAGTCTAACTAATATGGGATGATGGCGGGAAAGAGTGTAAAATACAGGGATTTGACAGAGGTTTCCCGCAACTTGACAGGTATGTTGAGGAGAGTGGGAGCGACTGGACCGTTGTTCTGTGGCAGGAGACATTTTCCACCTCCGTCCCTGCCACAGAGCCCCCTAAGCTTCTCCCCTCAGCCGGTTGGAGGAGAGTAAGTGGGAGTGGCTGTTACCCATGACATGGGCCTTAAGATGCCCGAGGATGTTGCATAGGAAGTTGAGTACCAGGCTCCGTCACTGACGTTGAGCCTGGATGCCATCTCTTAGGCTCCCTCAGATGTTCAGCCACAATGTTTAATTGTATTTCAAGTTTTATGTAATTTACCATGTTTGGTTGTCTGTAAACCACTTTGGGTCACCAATAGGTGAGGGAAGCGGTATAAAAATATACTAAATAAATAAACATGTCTGTAACATGGTGGTAAACATATAGTCTATTTGGCTCATAGTGGCTGAAGTCTCTTTTATTTAGTGTAGTCAGTTGGGAGCCCATTTGAATCAGTGGACTCACCACATCCATACTGATCCAGTGGGCCTACTTTAGGTGCAACTCAAGAGAGAGAGATAATTTAACAAATCATGTACTTTCCAGTGAGTCCTGTGCATGAAAAATATTTTGCTACACAACAATTGTAATAATCCTGAATAGCTTGACATTCTTTTCGGACACCACAATTCACCCTTTTGGTGGCATCAAGGTGATGTCTCTAAGTGGTTCAAGAGGACATGTGACAATCTGTAATTATTTTTAATTTTAGGTTGCCAATTTAATATTCCAAGAGTGAAGGCTTGGAAAGACTCCAAAAGTCTTATGAACTCTTGTCCATTGCAGAGGGTTATGGTAGAAATTTAAGAGCTATGCATAATAGTTTGAAAATGATTTGCAGTATAAATCTCAATCAGGCTTTCCCCAGTATTATCATGTCCCCCACCACCACCCTTCATCTGTTTCTGTGAGTTTTGCATAGTGAAGGAGAAAGAACATTCTCCAAATTAGCTTTTATTAAAGAACTAAGTTATGTTTCCCAATTGAATGATTGCCATCATTTTCTGTTCTATCCACAGAATGAAATCTTCTGAGAGAAATGTCTTTCAATAAATCTCTGAAACTACTGACAAGAAAAGTAGGGGGAGAAAGATGAGATAACGTCAAAATATTCTGAATTCAATTTTTCATTGTGGGTGTTTCCTTTCATTCTAATCATAAAACCCTAACATTCTGATGGCCAAAAATCTTGTTGTAAAATATTGCATATGTAAGGGGAATCAGGCATGTGGTTTTCACAGTTTTCTAGTTGTTCATTACATGCCCAGGCATACTACTAAGAGTAGAGCCATATGACCCTAGTATGCCCAAGTGTGCAACAGGCCACTGAAATAATACAATTTAAACTACATGATTGCAATAAGATTCTGGCTGTGGTCATATATAACATTTTTTAAAGTAAGTAAAGGTATAGGTTTCCCTTGCTCAAAAGCAAGTTGAATCCAACTCTAGGGTGCGATGCTCATCTCCATTTGTAGCCCAAAACCCAAGACTGTCTGCATTTGCAGATGTTTCTGTGGTCATGTGACAGACATGACTAGTGCATGTAACACTGTTTACCTTCCCACCAAAGTAGTCCCTATTTATCTACTTGCAATTTCTTGCTTTCGAACTGCTAGGTTGGCAGGAGTATCATACAGTATCATACAGTATTTTCACAATTTTCTCCCAGTTGATGGGGGGAAATGACATTGACACAAGGTACTGCAAAAAAGGGGAAGAAGGGAGGGGGCTTAAATGAATATTATGCACTAGGCCAATGTCTTAAAAGTGGTCCTGCTAGCTACCCAATATAATCTATTCCCAATGACGAGAACAGAGATGGGGCCTGGTTTCCCCTCTGCCCTTTTGGAGACAACACAATTTGATCCATATCAGTTTCTATACCTGTATTTTTACATTTCCAGCAATTCAGGGCAAGGTGATGGGTTTCCTTGCTGTACTATGAGACTGCGGTGGCTCAGTGATTAAGAAGCTCACTTTGTTAGCTGGAAGGCTGGAAAGTCGTTAGTTCAAGACCCAGGTACCGCACAATGGGATGATCTCTCATCTCTGTCCCAGCTCCTGCCAACATAGCAGTTTGAAAGCAGAAATTACAAGTAAATAAATACCGGTAGGTACCACTTCAGTGGGAAAAGCTCTTGGGGACATGAAAGGAGCCTCATGTGGGTACCCCCTGAGTGGACTTCCTCCAGCAAAAATCTTTGTGTGCTTCTGACATAATTAAAAAAATAATTTCTATATTGCTCTCCTGTAATTTGAGCCCATTATGACATGTCAAGATGATCAAGAACAGATCCTGTCCCTCCTCTTTATGAACATTTTTCAAGTATTTGAAAAGTGTTATCATATCCCCTCTTAGTCTTCATTTCTTAATGCTAAATGTGACCAATTATTTCAGTCTTTTCTCATAGGGCTTGGTTTCCACTCCCCTGATCATCCTTGTTGCCCTCCTCTGAAGCTGCTCCAGTGTACAACATAATTGCTATGTACTGCTTGTTCAGGAAGCCCACAGAGGGCCAAATGACTGAAGACCTAAAGTAAATGGAATAAAACTTGTTTTAGAAAGACCAAATTAACAAGATGGGAGTGCAATTTTTTCTTAAATTGAACATCAATATATTGTCTGCAGATATGATTGATGTAGATGATATTGAAATTATGACAATCATAGTTTAATCTTGCACAATCACATCTGTTTATAAACCACCAAACAATACATTTTTTCATTCTCAAACACACAAAAAGTCCTGGGTGATTTTTAATTGCCATAGTACTTAGGGATAAAGAGAGACAGACATAAATGTAAGACAGTTGAAGATTGGGCTGAATGTATAGGTTTAAAATTTATACATAATCCAAAGGTGCCCCTGTCCTTTAATAGTGGTTAGTGGAGGAGAGTATATAACCCAGACAATATTTTTGTTAGTGTTCATATTGCTTGCCAAGCCAAGAAGAATGTTGTAAGACTGTTCCCATCTAACTAGTATATGTACGATAGAAACAGCTGTCAAGCCAGAGACTGTTGCATTTAAAAGAACATTCGGCTTTAAGAGATCACAGTGGGACAATTTTGCTCAAGATCTGGATAAAGAAGTGACAAAAGCAGACCCTCATCCAGAAAATTATAGAGATCTTGTTGAACTGGTTAGGATCATTTCTTGTACTGTAGATGCTTTCCAAGGGAATGCAGAACATCTTTTTTACCTGGATTGAATAATGATTCAAAGGCTTTTCTCAAGAAGTATGAACAACTTTTTGAAATTGATCCCTTCTCTGTGGAGATAATACAAATGGGTCATGAGCTTCTCCAAGCCATATCAACATCAAGAACAGTTAGAAGATGCATCCTCTTTGGAAATGTTGATATAAAATGGAATAGTCACCAAGCTTGGAAATTATTAAAGAACCTTCAGGGTGGTCCCACAGCCCCCTCAGTGGAACTGGGTAAAATCACACCTGAGCAAATTGTACATCAACTGTTATTAAACTACAAGAAGACCAGGAGAAATGAAATCCCAAAGGTATAAAGAGGAGAAAGACAATCTCGCTACACGTTTCACACATATGGAGAACTGAGAACTGCTATCCAACAGATGAAGAACAATAAGGTTGCAAGCTTTGATGACATAAAGTCAGAACAAATAAAACATTTTAGATCCATAACCATTAATTGGATGCTAAAATTGATGAATATTTCATCAATTGGATAGAATGCTGATTACAAAGATCTGGAATAAAGTAAAAGTTGAGGACCTACCTAAACCAGGAAAAGGACCAACTGATCCAAAGATATTTTTTTTTTACTTGTATCTTTCTTTTGCCGTCTTTTCAAAGTCCTGGAGAGAATGATTATGATCAGAATGTATGATTCTGTTAACAGAATGATGATTAAAGAACAATCAGGCTTCAGACCCAGAAAATCATGCTCTGGTCAAATATTTAATTTAACCAAAGGATGGATATAAAAGGATGTGTATGAAAGGAGGCAGATAACAGGACTGGCTTTTACTGATCTCATAGCTGTGTATAATATAGTAAACCATAAAAAATTGATAAGAAAGGTTTACACAACTGCTAAGGATTATCGACTGATAGCTCATCCAGTGCTTAGTGTAGAATAGGCCGTTTTTTGTCACTCTGCAGAACAAGAGAGACATTGGAGAGTTCAGAAAAATGGCCTTCCTCAAGGAAGTGTATTGACTCCTATGTCATATAACAACTATACCAATGACCAGCTGATCAATACAAGGACCTTCATGCATCCAGATTACACAGAAATCACTGCTCAGGGATCAATGTTTGAGGAAGTATGTTGGCATCTGTTCTTGAAGAACTAACTGCCTATTATGACAACAATCATGTGAAACCCAATCCAGAAAAAAACACAAATATGTCCATTTACTAAACAGGAAGGCAAGAAAGAAGCTGAACATAACCTGGAGAGGCAACAAATTAAACCACTTTTGACAATTCAAAATACCTGGGAATAAAAATGGACCATGCCTTAACTTATAAACATCACTTCCAGGACATTAAGCAGAAGGTATACACCAGGAACAACCACATCCACAAACTGAGAAGGGAGAGGGAATGCCAATTAGCCCTTATTTTCTGGTCATTAAGGTAGCTCTCCTGTCGACATCCAGATTTGCAGGAGTCATGGTTACCTTAATAAGCTGCAAAGAAGGATGGTTGACAATTTCTTTCTCTCTCTCTCTGCTGATTTCTCCCTCTCCAATCTCTTTTCATTAACTAAGTCCCCTAACACAATGGCAACAACACATTAAAAAGAAAGACGAATAAATAAATGGAATAAGAAGAGAAGGGAGAAACACATAGGCCCAGGCACCAGGTTTGGAGAGGAGAGGGTTCAAATGGCAGCCAGTTCCCCTGCTGCCCTATGTCTCTCATTGTTACTGTAGCTGGTTAGAATGGTTTGAAACAGAATGGCTAAAAAAACAAAAACCTTCACCATGGCTCAAGGGGTCATACTGCCTGTGCCAATGTGAATGAATTTGCTGCCAAAAAGTAAATATCCTAGCAGCAAAGGGGGAAAACGGATTATGGAGAGAAAAATGCTCAGCTGATTCACACTGATTTGCACATCAAGAAATCAACAAACAAAAAAAAATTGGAATCTCATTGTCCCAGTTCCAGCTCATCCGGAGCACTTCCCATATTATTTGCCAACATAATTGAGACAGATGTTCAGAAACATAGCAACCTACTCCCCTGAGATCAAAACTGATCCTTTCTACTCTTTTCATGCAACAGATTTTACCAAAACACTTGTATTATTGCTACAGTGATGGACACCTAGAACTCTTCCACTTTGTACTATCTTGGTCTAACCTTCCTCCCTGCACTTGCCTCTCAAAGACCACTGAACACACTAAGACTGTGATTGTGAACCTTGGCACTCCAGATGTTCTTGGCAGCACGGGCCAGATGAATCGCAGTAAATCCATTCGTGTGGATTCACAGGGTGTTTGGGCTTCTGGGAATTGAAGTCCAAGAACATCTGGAGTTCCAAGGTTCACCATCACGGCACTAATATTTCTATCTCGACTGTTTCCAAAGTGGTTTTACAGTATTCTACTACTGTGCTTTCTTCAGGTGGCTTCTGCTCTCCTGGTGCACTGTGATAGCGTTACTGGTCCCCTGCTAATACCAGTGAGCTTTCTACATTAAAGATAATCAAGTATTGAATACTTACAATCAAACAACTAAAAGCTTCAAACTGGGAGGCTTCCGCCATAGACATCCACTGCAAATGGAAAATACTATAGGGCTAAACTGGAACAAAGCAACACAAAAAATAAAACATGGGATTTGGGAAGATTTAAGTGATATAAGCAATAACAATTATCCGTTTATACCACCCCATAGTACTTAGAACACTCTCTGAGCAGTTCACAAGGTAATTAACATTTTGCCTCTAACAAGCTGACCTCATAACAAGGAAAAGTTGAGTCAACCTTGTGCATGTCAGGATTGAACTTAGATCATGAGTAGAGTTTTGGCTGTGGTATTGCAGCTTTACTATTGCAACACAGAGGCTCGTGTAAAAGTGATACAAAGGGAGATAAGAATAACATTATGTGGATGCCGGAGGCATTTCCATTATAATCAGTCATCAAAAAGGAATTTTTTTTGAGTGTGTGTTTTTTCTCTTGTGTCAGAGATTTCTCTGGGTTGAAACGATTTTAGCAGGTGATGGCCAAATGAGGCGCCTTTCATTTCTCCCATCGTGCCTCACCTCGTCCTTTTACTCGCTGAGCCACTGAGGAGCTGCTATTCAAAGGAACTTAAAGTGGCACAAATGATCCATTTGAAAGAGTTCTTAGATATTTAATACTGGGGTAGGTCTTATTTAGGGACTGCAGTGGCTCAAGTGGCTAAGACACTGGCTGGAAGGCAAGAGATCAGCAGTTCAATTTCCGAGCACTGCAGGATGGAATGAGCTCCCATCTTTGTCCCAGCTCCTGCCAACCTAGCAGTTCGAAAGCAAGAAATTCAGGATCGTAGCCAGAGGGGGGCTGGGGGGCAGGCAGAAACTCTCCTGAGATAACAGACTCCCCCGCCCAACCCACCCAGAGATGCCAATGCTATTTATGTGTGTGTGACATTGTTGCCCCTCCTAGAAAAATCCCCCCCCCACATCTAGAATCCTGGCTACAGCCCTGAAGAAATTGCAACTAAATAAATAGGGACCACTTCGTTGGGAAGGTAAGTAGAATTCCATGCACTCTGGTGTCTAGTCATGCCTGCCACATGACCACGGAAACATCTGCAGAAGCAGACAGTGCTGGCTCTTCTGCTTTGAAACAGAGATGAGCACTGAACCCTAGAGTCAGATACAACTGGCTTTCAAGCAAGGGAAACTTTTACCTTTACCTTAGGTCTTCTTTAAAGGTCAGCCTTTAAACTGCTAAAATGAAGCCACCTTTCAGTGAA
Source organism: Bradypodion pumilum (assembly GCA_035047305.1). Classification (NCBI taxonomy): domain Eukaryota; kingdom Metazoa; phylum Chordata; class Lepidosauria; order Squamata; family Chamaeleonidae; genus Bradypodion; species Bradypodion pumilum. The sequence continues at coordinate 101,909,502 of JAWDJD010000001.1, forward strand.
TTTATTCCATAGTTCTTCTGCCTGACCTAGTGTGAGAAAGATTAACCAACACAAAGTTGCCATTGGCCAGGGTATGCCCAATTGTGGTTCAAAAGTACCTCATTTTTTCTAGGAGGCTTTTTCCGTGTTCCCCACAGAGCTAAGTGATCTCCCATTCTGAACATACTGTAGTTAGAGTGAGTAATAAAGTCAATGCCAGGAATCAGGTAACAGACTTAGCTGGAGCACACACACATCCTGCTGGATTTATCTTGAGCCTGGGGTGAGGCAAAGACTTTTATCCCTTGAAGTACCAGATACAATGGATGCCTCCCTACTGAAGCTGGAGCTGCTTCTCTACACCTCCACTCTTCTTCTCTCTCTTTTTTTTAATTAAATCTGAAAAACAAAATCATTCAATACTTATCTACTAACTGTACACACACACACACACACACACACATCATTCTTTCGTACAAACATAAACAATACACACATCTAGGGTTGCCATATGTCACGGTTTTCCAGGATTTTCCTGGATTCAAGCTGTCCCGGCCGGTTCAAGAAAAAACATGTAAAAGTCATGGATTTTAAAATTTGAACAAAGGAAGCAAGATCACCCCTCACCAAGGGATTTTTGAAAAGAGTTAATTCACTGCCTCCCTGCCTTTCTTTTAATTATCCTGCTTGAAAGCAGTGAAGGCAAAACAGCACCCTGAGAGGCCCGCCAGGGAGAGGAGACACTTGCAAGCGAGATAATTGAAAGAAAGGCATGGAGGCAGTAAAATAACTCTTTGCAAAAATCCCTTGGCTCACCTTGAAGTTTGGGGGACAAGAAGTCATCCTCAGCCCTTTTCCTCAAAAGCCAGGAGGGAGCAAGAAATACCCATATCTAAGAAGGCAAACCTCCACCATACACTGGGACGGAGGATTCCTTCTTCACGTGACCGCAAAGGGTTAATTGCATAGGGTCGGTATTCTCTGTCTGCCCTGGACAGGGATTCAGCAGGGTGTTAGAGCTGCGGTCTTCCTGACAGCCCCGTCCAACGCATGCACAGTTTGAAGAATGCAATGGCTGTCCCGGTTTGGCGGGAGAGAATTATGGCAACCCTACATACATTACACACATCCCACTACTCCCACCCATGCAGTCACCCCCTATGAGTTGCAATTCCTTCCTTTTAGCTTATTGTTCCCTGAATTTTTGTGTTTCCAGACTGCGTTTAATTCAATCTTCATTTGTTATGGCATATATCACGAATGGGTTCCATATTTCCCAAAATATGTTGTCTTTGATTAACCCTTTTTAAAAATTTATGTTCAATTGTTAGCTTCTCATTAAGTGCCAGTCACCAAACTTTCCCATACCATCTATCTTTATTAAACTTAAACTCATTTTCCATTCTCTCTAGCAATTGTTACTGATAATAATATATGTAGTAACTCTTTTTATTTTTTATCTAAATTAATATCCTCCACTTCTCCCAAAAATGCTATTTTTGTGTTTAATTTCACAGCAACTCCCATAATTTTCTCTATTTTCTTTTCCACTGCTTTCCATAGTTTATATGCATTACTGCAATACCACCACATATGTGAATAATATCCCTCCTCTATCTCACATCTCCAGCAGTATCTTATACTGCCTGGTTTTATCTGATACTAGCATATTTTTGCCCGGCACTGTCGGGCTTTGAGTGTGTGTGTTTTGGTGGTAGGGGTTACACACACACAACACAAGTACACACACACACACAATACACACACACAACACACACACACACACACAATACACACACACTGCACACACAACACAACCAAACACACATTCATTACACACACACACACACACACAACCAAACACACACACACACACACACACACACATAATGCACACACACATGCCGTAGCTCTGCGGGGATAGGAGGGGCTCCCCCTCCCCCCCAGAAGCCTCGGTGACCACACACACACACACTCTCTCTCTCTCTTGCTGAAGTTGGGGGAGGGGATCTCCCTCTCCCCCCCCAATCCTCGGCAATGACCCCCAGAAGACCATGCCATGGGGAAAAGGGCCAGCTGGCAAAAGGTAAGTGTGGTGAGGGGGAAGGGGGAAGGTGGTGGGGTGGATGGGTGGCATGGTTTATGGGGCCATGCCACACACATCCCCACTCCCTAACCCCCACCACACTTACCTTTTGTCAGCTAGGTGTTTCCCCCCCTGGCATGGCCTTCTGTGTTGGGAGGTGCACTGGCCTGTCCTTCATCCCTGCAGGCTCGAGGCCTCTATGCCCGCAGGGACAAAGGATAGGCCAGTGTGCCTCTCAATGCAGAAGGCCGCGCAAGGGGGGAATCACCCAGCCTGCAAAAGGTAAGTGCAGTGGGGGTTAGGGAGTGGGGGGGCAAGGTGGTGGGGTGGGTGGGTGGTGGCGTGGTTACCGGGGCCATGCTTCCCACCCCCACTCCCTAACCCCCACTGCACTTACCTTTTCATCTCCTGGAGAGAGGGGATTCGCTTCTCTCTTGGTTGGCTGGGGATGAAAGCTTCATCCCCAGCCAACCAAGAGAGAAGCTAACCCCCTCCGTGGAAGGGGTTTCCTTCTCTCCGGGAGGCAAAGGCGCTGCCTTCGTCTCCTGGAGAGAGGGGATTCACTTCTCTCTTGGTTGGCTGGGGCCGGATGCTTCATCCCCAGCCAACCAAGAGAGAAGCTAACCCCCTCTGTGGAAGGGGTTTCCTTCTCTCCAGGAGGTGAAGGCGTGGCCTTTGTCTCCCAGAGAGAGCACAACATTTCCCTGTGGCTCCGGAGGCCGGAGCCAGGCTTGCCGTAACTTCTGGGGGGGAGGGGCAGCCCTTTCTCTCCCCACGGCTTCGGTGAGGAAGCGGGGAAAGGACACATCAGCCATTTTTTTTAGCACATGGTGCTTTCCTGGCCTCCTCCGTGCTCACGCCCTTCAGCCTCATTGGCTGAGTGGTGATTGGCACATTGGATGCTGGGCCTTGTAGTTTTTTTTCTTGCCGTGTTTGTGGGGCGGTTGCGATGCTCGGACGCCATAAAGGTAAGTGTAGGCAGCTCGGTTCGGGATGGTTCGGCCGGGTGCGGGCGTGCATGCCGGACACTAATGGTTAACGCACGATTTTATAGGTAAAGATAGTCTCAGTGGAGTCATATACCACCTCTACTCTTCTCAACTGCAGCTGCTACTCTACACCCCCCATCACCGCCAAAAGAACAGAAAAAATGTTTCTATTACTGATGAACATCAATTTTCACATTTTGAAATCATTCAAGAAAAGATGGACTGAAGATATTTAAGAACTCAAGAGCATCATCCTTCTGTAGAGAGAGAAAATTCCTTGTTGCAGATGAGATTTCTGTGAAAAGAAGGTAAAGGTAAATGTCGCCCTTGCTCAAAATCCAATAACATCCAATTCTAGGGTTCAGTGCTCATCTCTGTTTATGGCCAAAGAGCCAGTGCTTTCTGCATCTGCAGACATTTCCATGGACATGTGGCAGGCATGACTAGACACCAGAGTGCACAGAATGCTGTTAACCTTCTCACTGAAGTGGTACCTATTTATCTACTTGCAATTTCTTGCTTTCAAACTGCTAGGTTGGCAAGAACTGGGACAGAGGCAGGAGCTCACTCCAACATGCAGTACTTGGGTCTCAAACTGCTGACCTGCCAACCTTCCAATCGTCAAGTTCAGCATTTTAACCACTAAGCCACCACAGTCCCTATGAAAAGAAGGTAGCAAGAGTCAACTCTCTCTCTTAATTCTGTCTCCCTAAGTCTCCTCCAATGAGATGAGGAATTTCTTGGAAGTATATGGGAGGTGATGGAGATACCTGCAGAAGAATGGTAGAATTTTAAAACAAATCCCACCCCTTTTATTTCATGGAAGCCTTTCCTAGATCCAGGAACTTTCCATGAGTGGAAGAACACAACTGGGCATCCCGTGAGAAAAGAATGCCCCATGTTGTCACCAACAGTTACTCTGTGGATAATGGGTTCAGAGTCAAGGCCAACTGAAATGAACGGTTCAACAAGTAGTAGATGTTCCCAGTAGTTCATATGAGACTTTGAAGTGTGCCTCATGAATCCTGTCCATAACAGTAGGTTCTTTTCAGTTTCTAGATTGGCAATTCATTTGCAAAATGCACTCACTTTCATTACTGGGCTGTTTTTCTCTCCACTCTTCCAGGTCTAGGGGTAATGCTCATACAAATGTTTTCCGATACTGTACATTTAAGGCATTGCTTTTTCATGGTCACCTAGAAACAGATGTAAAATGGAGGAGCTATGCAGCACATTAAAGCAACTCTTGATTACCTACCAATTTCCTTCTTCTTAGTAAAGGTAAAGGTTTCCCTTGCTCGAAAGCCAGTCGTATCCGACTCTAGGGTTCAGTGCTCATCTCTGTTTCAAAGCCAAAGAGCCAGCACTATCTGCTTCTGCAGACGTTTCCGTGGTCATGTGGCAGGCATGACTAGACACCGGAGTGCATGGAACGCTGTTACCTTCCTACCAAAGTGGTCCTTATTTATCTACTTGCAATTTCTTGCTTTCGAACTGCTAGGTTGGCAGGAGCTGGGACAAAGACAGGAGCTCATTCCATCCTGCAGTACTCGGGACTCAAACTGCTGACCTTCTGCCTCCCAGTCAGAGTCTTAGCCACTTGAGAAAAATTAATTCTACAATGTTTACTTACAAGTCCTCTTTAACAAAGATTTCTAACAAATTCAGCTGCAAAGTTTATCGCCGTCATAAATTTTTGCGGTGGCCGAGGGTTGCAAATGTCCAGTTGTACCTTGCGAGCCAAAATCAAACCCTCAGTCCCGCTCTGCCCTCCTGTTTTTTGGTGGCCCAGGCCGAGGCTTTCCACTTGGCCCAGTTAAGCTATTATTGGGAAAGCGGTGATCCCGCTTCCTAGCAGGAATGGTGGTAGCTGATATTGTGGCAAAGCAACAGTCCTGTTACTTATAGCCACCTCCCAAATAACCACACAGACTCACAATGAGGGTCTGGCCCTGGGAAAGTGATGTAGCATAGAAAGTAACTTTTTACGCTTCAAGATGGAATGTCCCATCTGATAAAATTGAGGAAAGTGACTCCTCAAAGTTATGTTAGTGTGAATGTGCAGCCTTATTGTCTGCTTCAATAACTTTTATCTGTTCTCCGTGAATACTCCCTTCTTCCTCAGCAAAGACACAACTCCAAGGCTTATCTTTAGGGATTTTATTGAAGCGTAGTATTCATCCATAATATGCAGGATAAACAAGCAAAGAACTAATCTATTCTACTCTACTTACAAACTAGTAAAATAAGAAAAGAGAAAATAGCTAATATCTATTAAGAGCTGGTAGATCATGGGCTTTAATAGCCCTCATGCGAGACTTAGATTTTTCATGGTCTTGATTGAAAGTAACGAAGGCTCTCACCTACCTGGGGAAAGGTCCCTTTCGAGGTTCAAAACCTCAGGTCTTAAATACCCTTTTTACTTCCTCACTCCTTCCTCTAGAATGTTAAAGATGTGAAATGACTTAATTTGTTATGACTATTGTCATGTTTATCCAAAATCTCAGGTGTTATTTGTCACCCTATTCTCATTCCCGGGATTCTCCTTTTTGATTGGCACCCCTAATCTCAATGACATCTCAATGTGCAGAGTGTGTATTGGAATGTTAATGACGTAAATGCTTTCTCTGCTAGAGTTAGCCTTTCTCAACCTTAAAGAGAATATAGAAACCATAGTGTAACTTAAATGAATATGAAGTAATTCTAAAAATAATAATGTCCATTGGGATTTTCATGACAATTGCTTGCAGTGTAATCTATTTTAATCATTTCCAGTTCATGCCTGCTGGCAAATTACTGATCAATCGGCTATTTACTGTCTGTTGGGTAACTTCTCTGAATTGTCCCAAAGGCAATATCATGGCAAGAGGAGGAGGGAAGGTTACCTTTTTACACTCACATTTGAAATAGAAAAATAAGACTAGTTTGCTTATAAAACTCAGCCCGTGGGCCAGATCCAGCCCCCAATGCCAATTCATCCAGCCTGTGCCACCCTCGTCGCTCCCAGAAGTGGAAGTAAAATGTGTATGGCTGGATGAATTGGCGTCAGTCAGGGGCTGGGGCTGGCCCGTGGACTGTAGTTTGGATACCCCTGGTTTAAGCAGAGAAAATGGCAGCTTAAAATCTATCTCTTCCTATTGCAAAACAGATTGCAAGATGCGTTTTCTGTCCGCTTCCGGTGGGAGGAACCACATGACCGGCCCACGACCCAAAAGGTTTGGGCACCCCTGTTTTCGTGGGGGAAAAGGAATTGAAGGATATGGACTAGGCTGCTGATCTGGTCCATACCCAAATAACAGCAGCCAGATGAGTGTATTTTGAAAGTCCTGTTCGGCTTTTACCTAAGTACATGTCAGAAATTGTGTCTTTCTAGGTTTTTTTAGGGTGTAAAGGAAGAATTCTAGGAAACAGAAAGGGGCATACAACTGATGTTGTGAGTTCAATCCTGATTGGCTCCAGTTTAAATTATCCTTCCAAGGTTGTTAAAATGTGCACCCAGCATATTTGGGCAATAAATGCTAATTACCTTGTGAACTGCGCAGATTGGGGTAGCATATAAGTGCAATTGTCTTTGTCTTCTTCCTCTTTCCTCTTCAATTTCTTCACCTTTCACATATAAGAGGGCAACAAAATTTGGCATGGAGAGGGCATGGTAGGGATATGGGTAGGGAAGTCTTCCTCCTTAGGCTACTCTTTCAAGACATAAATATATTATATATTTTTAAAAATGTGTGTTCTAAGAAGTGTCTGAGTCACAAATGATTTGTTGAAAGGGTTCTTCCCTTAAGGGGGCATATTGCATCCACATCTTCACAGCACCCTCAAAATAAAAACTCCATAAAAAGGACTGACATGTTTTCCAGAGGACAGACTTCAAAGTGAAAAACCAACAGGATGCCAATTAACTTCATTCATAAACATTATGGTGTCTCTTGCAATGTTAAATGCCACAGGCTGACAATGTTTGTAATCCATGGGAATTAAAACAAAAAATCACAACCAATTAGGAAAATTGGGCATTCCTTGTTTGTGGTCTGCCATTCAGATTAAAAACAAAACATAAACATAATTAACTCCCTTTAGTGTATGAGAGCCAAGACACAGGAAACAGCCAAGGGCTGGGTTAAGTCAGGTTTATTGCATGGTGGACAGAGGGAACATGAGGTAATGGCGGACGAACAGCTCTATATATACAGTAGTAACGTATTTGAATGTGGCTCCACGATAGCCCATTGGCTACTGCCCGCGTGACGTCATGGCTGGTCACGCCCTTCTTGTCCAGGTGTAGGTAGCGGCGGGAAACTTCCCGCGCTGTGGCCTTTGATGGGTTTGAACCAAGAGAGCTTGGACGCTCGCTGATGCCAGCTGGTGGTCATTAGCTCGCGTCCTATTACAGGGTTTATAGTGATCAGCTGAAGGTTACATTGTTACTCGTAGGCAAGGTTACATTGGTTCAGATACATTGTTATCACATGTAGAAGGTTACACTATTAGAACACAACACTCCCTGAGCTTTCTGGGAGTGGCTAAAGTGTTGTACCATTTAGCTGCTCCAGGAGATATAGCTGTTATATTGGTAGAGGAAATAAAGTCTGTTCCATTTGCTCTAAGACTACTCTGTCCTGATCATATCCTAGAGTAGTGATGGCTAACCTTGGCACTCCAGGTTTTCTTGAACTTCAATTCCCAGAAGCCCTGCTGATCAGGGCTTCTGGGAAATAACGTTCAAGAACATCTGGAGTGCAAAGGTTCTCCATCACTGCCCTAGAGTATTTGCCACTCTGCCATTTTTGCTTCTCTCAACACCACCTGGGAAACACTCAGGTGACCCTATCTATCCCCATGACTAATTATATCTATAGGTAGAGTCCACTTTCTCCACTTGATTCCACTTTTATTCACAATTTTGAGTGCCATAGTCCAACAAACTAACTTTTCTAAGCCCTGATTTAGAATATTTACCTCAGCAATTGATGGTGAACACTTACTGAGCAACAACTCAAAACCAGACACAGCATTCTTTCCAAAGGGTTTATCTAGGGTAAATTTCTGGCATTTAATTCATTTGTCAGGCACATTTGGTGAAGAAGTGCACTGAAGTTTTCCTGCTTCAGTATTACGATAATGAAGAGACAGTGTTTTGCCTTCATTGGCAGTCAATCAATCTGTAATGAAGCACTTAAAAGAAATCAAGCAATAAAGATCAGGAGGAAATGACACTGCATTGAAAAAACAAGTTATTCTGCCTGTTGAAACAAACTATTACAGTTTTCTTTCAAACACTACATTTACTCTGACATACTTTTTAGGTAAAGGTAAAGGTTGCCTTTGCTTGAAAGCCAGTCGTATTTGACACTAAGGTTCAGTGCTTGTCTCTGCTTATAACTAAAAGATCCAGCGATGGCTGCATCTGCATATGTTTCCATGGATATGTGGCAAACATGGCTGGACAATGGAGTGCACGGAACATACTTTTTACAAAGTGATTTATTTTACTTTATTTCAGCCAGCAGAGTCACATGTTTCTGACAACATTTAAATGCAGAGTTACTTTGCTTGCATAAGAGTTGCCACTGCACAAGTTGCGATCTGCATTAAGAAAATCCATCTTTTGCTTGTGTTTCTACCCAACTTCCTTAACCATTCATCACAGAGCTTGGTTTCCAGATATTTTATCATCCTGGTTACACTCTTCTGATCATATTCCAATTTGTTGATATCTTCCTTAAGCAGTTGTGCCAAGAATGGGGCATGGTATTCCAGATAGTCTCTGACTGGAGCCAAATAGCATGGTGCAGTTACTTCCCTTAATCTGGTGTTCCCCAACCTTTGGTTTTTGGACTTCAATTTCCAGAAGCCTAAATCAATTTCCCAAAGCACTGATCAGCCAATATACTGAGTTTGGCTTCTGGGAATTGAAGCCCCCTTGTGGGACATGGGCTCCACATTGGGAACCACTGCCTTAATCTAAACACTATACTTCTGATGATGCAGTCATATATTGCATTGCTATTTTTGTCGCTGCACTACACTGTTGACTCATTTTTAGCTTGTGATCTAAGATCCTTAGGTTGTTTCAGATGTACTCCTGTCAACCAGCTGCTACACATCTTATATTTAACTATCTGTTTTTCCTACATCCTAAACGTAGAATTGTATATTTCCCCCCTGTTGAAACTCATTTTGTTTGCCCAGTTGTCGAATCATTTTCAGTCATCTCAAATCCTGGTTTTGCGTTCTGAACTCAAAGCTGTTCCTGCCAGGTTGGTGTCATGTGCAAATTGGATGAGGATCCCTCCACACTCTGACTGAAGTCATGCATAAATGTGTTGAACAATCCTGGATCAAGAACAGACTCCTGTGACACCTCCAGTAGTCACTTCTCTCCAGAATGACAGAAACCCATTGGTTTTTTAAAAGTACTGACAGACCAACTGTGTAACAATCTGTTCTAGAACTCTTTCTGGTATCAGTGTCAAGCTGACAGGTCAGTAGTTGTCAAGGTTGATTTTATTCCTTCTGGAAGATGGGGATGACATTTGCTTACCTTCATACTTCAGGTACCCTACCTGTTCTCCAAATATTCTCAAAGATTATAGAAAGAGGTTTTGAAAATTATTTTAATACTCTTGCATACAGTTTATCTGGTTCAAGTGATTTGAACGAATGTAAACTAGCTAGCTGTTATAATACCAACTCTTTATCTATATTAAGTAAAAATTCCTTATCTTCCTTCTTTATTCAACCTGCACTTAAATTGAGCACTGGATATATTTTGGGGTGGGGTGGGGGGACAGAAACAAGTAGATGTTTTTTTTTCTGTTGTTTTCCTGTCTCCTCCACACAATAGGCCCACTATTCCCTTGTTCTTCCATTTGCTTTGAGCATTGCTGGGAAGAAAATACACCCTTTTTGTTGTTTTTAACCTATCTTGCAAGTCTGAGCTCATTTGGAGCTAAGACCGTAGTAACCTCCATTTCTACATGGAGTAGACTTTCCACACAACAGAAGCCCAACAAGGAATAGAGTGGTTTTATTTATCTGTAACCAAATATAATTATTACAGTGGAAAAGAAAAAAATAAGCAGGTAATGTGGTAACATCTTCAAATAGTTGAAGGGTTGTCATGTCAAAGATGAAGCAAACTTGTTTTTCCACTGTTGCAGAGGGTATAACTCAACACTGTGGATTCAAATGACTAGAAACAAAATTCTATCTAAATATTAGGAACAACTCCAAAAAAAAGTTGTTCAACTGGAGCGGACTATATCAGAAGGTGGACAATCCTTCACTGATGTTTGAGAAAAATGAGCATTAAAATGCAGCAGTGTATCACAGGAGTTACAGTCAACATATCTGATGGCACCAAGTTGAGGAAGATTGGTTAGTACTGGGTTTTGCTACAGTGGATATTGCGTATTCATATTCATCCATGTTTATTTATTTATTAAAATGCAGAAAGACTGCCTTTGAACCCCACCCACACTTTTGGAAGTGCATCCAGTTTACTTTGTAAACTTTTCCATTCCCCTCTCCTGGTTTCTTAACTGTGAAAGTTTGTCCTGATTTCCACCAACAGCCTCTCCACATGGCTTACAGCAGGGGTGCTCAAACTATGGCCCACAGGCCGGTTCTGGCCCCCAAAGCCAATTCATCTGGCCTGCACTGCCCTCATCACTTCCGGAAGAAGAAGTAAAACATGCCCATACGGGCACGTTTTACTTCCGCTTCCGGGAACAACATGGGTGGCACTGGCTGGATGAATTGGCATTGGGGGCCAGATCTGGCCTGAAGGTGTACCTCTGGTTTAAGCAGAGAAAATGGCAGCTTTAAAATCCTGTTGCAAGACAGATTGCAAGGTGCATTTTCTTCCGCTTCTGGTGGGAGGAACCACATGACCGGCCCACTCAACCACATGATCAGCCTGTGACCCAAAAAGTTTGCACCCCCCCCCCGGGCTTACAGAATCCTTTGGCTGTGATGAAAAAGTGGGGACAAAGAGGCCTGAGTTTTTGTAGCCCATTCCCTCATCGTATCTGGGATGACAACTGAGTTTTAGAATGGGGCGTGTCAAAAAGTGACTCTTCTTAATAAAACATCCAATGTGAATGTTTTTCTCTTGTAGCTGCATAAGGAGAAAGAGTGCTTCCAACTGGGGATGTGGCCAGGGAATGAGCTGGATTTTATCTGCTTGCCCTCTCCGACTGCCCTGTCTCCATCACCAACCCAATTACCCTCCATGCATGGGATTGAGAACTCTGCAGGATGGATACCATACAAGCCCAGTTACTCCTTCTTCCACAACATACTATTTCTAATTGCTATTACCATCATGCCGCTTTCTATTACCCTGCCCATATGTTCTACTTTGTTGCATGAAGGTCTGTTTGAATACATTCTTTGTTTAGAATGCTGCCCAGCCCAAACTCAAGTCCAGCTCCCCTGAATAATCAACTCTTTTTTAATGATAGCAATACATAAGCAAGAACTGCAATAAAAACATTATGCTATTCCTGATTACTGAGCCTGTCCGCCAGCCATGCCATCCTCTATGATCCTCCATTCTCTTCTCCTTTCCCCTACTTCTTTATTTTCCAACAGTCAGTCAGCATCCCATGATGCCATCACTGCAGTGGCTAAGAAGCTCTCCTTGTTAGCTGGAAGGTAGGCAAGTCGGCAGTTTGGATCTGAGTACTGCAAGAACCGAGTACTATGTCCCAGCTCCTGCCAACCTGGCAGTTTAAAAGCAAGACATTGCAAGTAGATAAATAGGGACCACATTGGTGGGAAATGATCTTGGGGACATAAAAGGAGCCTCATTCTGGCATCCCTTGAGTGGAGTTCTTCCACCAAAAATCCTTTCTACCCAGAAAATACCTTTGTGTGCTTCTGACATATTTTTTAAAATCCCATTATCATTAACCATGCTTAGTCTACACAGGGCAGTTTAAGAGGACTTTCCCCCACTTTTTAACTAATGGCTGTTTATTTACCTAATTTTTTAAAAAATAAACTTTGGAATTTTCCCAAGTCTACCAATATAGGATAGGATTTAGGATAGGATTTTTATTTGTATACCGCCTTATTTGACCCAATGGGTGACACAAGGCGGTTCACAGGCATTTCAATATACAATATAACAAAAGATAAAAATACAGTATTACAAAACACAATAGAATACACAATATAGTATGGTACAAATTAGCAAAGTTACATAATTACATGTCAGAATAAATATATAATAATACAGCATACATAACGGAGCCCTGGCTCGACATGTCTAATGGAGATCAGGGCTCAATGTACATGACTAATCAACAGTAATCCAAGTCCTAAATTCAATTACAAACTAACATATTGTGAACCATACACAGAATATCAAAAGGACAATGTCAATCAACAATGTACCAGGAAAAACAACAACATAAAGACACCCCAAGATAACCCTGACCCAACCACGCTAATGGCTGAGAGGGAATCCAACAAGTCCTCTTCTCCTTCACAACTCAGAAAAGTCTGAAGGAGAAAAGTCCTGCCTCCAGTCGGGAAGGCAATATGCTCTTCTTCCTGGTACCTTTTCAGGATTCTCCCAGATGGGGCAAAGATCTGCCTTTACTTTTATCTGGCTGTTCAAAAAGCAGTGTGGGACTTGTAAGGATTCATTTTACAAACTTCTCTTTCAAAAGCTACTTCTCTGTAAAATCATTTATGTTCAGAAACTCTTAGAAATCCTTTTTGAAAGACAGTGCTGTGTCTGTGTATGATAACTAAAGCTTCTAAGTGGGAGGATTTGATCATAGAAAATAAATTAAGTTGAAAGGGCCATAGTGTTGTACACTGCCTGCCACCTCACAAGATTAAAATGAGATTTAATTTTTAAAAATCATAACTGTGAGGATTTAAAAACATGGGAAATATCACTGTACTAACTAAATTTCATGCCAGAAATTACTCTGAGTTGAAAGGATTTTTGCTGGAGAAATTCTGCTCATGGGATGCCCGAATGAAGCTTCTTTCATGTCCCCAAGATCCTTTGTGCAGCACTTGGGTATCAAACCCTGACCTTCCAGTACAAGCTGAGATGAAGGGAACACCATACAGATGTGGGGAAGAACTGTCAATAACTTAAGTAGAGAATCAAATACTGAAGATTAATTCCATCTGAAAGAACTCTTAGCTATGTAAATAATGCCATATACAGACTTCCCTTGACAATTGCAACACAAGCAGAATGACCCAGAAATAGAATTGGGCCAATTCTGTACAGACAGGGAAAAATCAGTATGCTGATGACACACAACTCTACTTCTCCATTATCCATCTATCCATCTATCCATCTATCCATCTATCCATCTATCCATCTATCCATCTATCCATCCATCCGTCTATCTATCTATCTATCTATCTATCTATCTATCTATCTATCTATCTATCTATCTATCTATCTATCTATCTATCTATCTATCTATCTATTACTCACATTTCTGTTGCCGTCCCCTCTCCAAGGTGACTCCGGGTGGCTTCCACATAAAACATAACAAATAAAAACTTACAAAAACATTAAAAATAACATTACAATAGGGTTATTTAAATTTTTAAAAACAATTTAAAAAATAAAACTGCCCTCCCAATGCCACATCACAAGATTTACTAAAATTGACAGCCCGAGCAGTAATTAAGCATGCCAGCCCAGGGTGGCTATCTTCCCAGCTGCTCCCCAAACCCACTGTACCAGCCAGGTCTTAAGACTCTTGCAAAAGGATAAAAGCTCTGCCTGGAGGTAAAGTTCAGTTGGCAAGAGATTCCACAGGGCCAGAGGAGACACAGAGAAAGCCCTCCTTCTTGTGCTAGAGAGGTGAGCCTCTCTAGCAGATGGAACTCTCAGGGAGCCCCTCTGGTCTATGTTAACTGTGTTTTCTGACAGGAGTGGAATGTATCTTTTCTCATGTATCTATTCTTATGCAAATAAGTGGATCGAAAAATGTGCACACACTGTTAGCCAATGGGCTTGTTGTATTATTGTTACTGTTACTGTTTATAGGAGTGGAATGTATCTTTTCTCATGTATCTATTCTTATGCAAATAAGTGGATCGAAAATGTGCACACACTGTTAGCCAATGGGCTTGTTGTATTATTGTTACTGTTACTGTTTATAGGAGTGGAATGTATCTTTTCTCATGTATCTATTCTTATGCAAATAAGTGGATTAAAAATGTGCACACTCTGTTAGCCAATGGGCTTGTTGTATTATTGTTACTGTTACTGTTTATAGTGTATATAAGTCTGAGTTTTGCCCCATCCAAACTGTGTTCAAACCCCACTATTAAAGAGCTGAATTTCACTACTTCATTCGTCTGCTTCTTCATTCCTTGAACACGAAACTGGCGACGAAAGTGGGATGGCATCCCCACACAGCAACAACATCGGCCCATTTGACCCAGCGCATCCAGAGAAATGGGCAACATACGAACACCGGTTCCGCCACACAATGGCCTTGCAGAAGATCACCGACGGAAACCAGAAGCGCTCCTGTTTCCTCACTCAGTGCAGTTCTGAAACGCTTGAGCTGGCAACCCACCTCATTCTCCCAAGGGACGTGGATGTGGTGCCACTCACAGAAATTATGTCCGCACTGAGGAGGCACCTGCAGCCAGAGGTCTCGATCTTCCCAGCCAGGGTGGCCTTCCACAGAAGAGAGCAGCGACCCAGTGAATCCATTGCAGACTACGCCACCGCGCTGCGCATTGCTGCCGCCCCGTGCAAGTGGGACAACATTGAAGAAGCACTCCGGGACCGTCTGCTGGCTGGCATGAGGAACAAAGATGCTCAATGTCGCCTCATGATCAAAAAGACGCTAACCTTCACGGATGTCCTGGAAGAGGCAGTAGCATCTGAGGCTGTCCGGTCCAGGATAAAGCTTTTCTGGCATCGCCACTCCACCACCAGTGCCACTGACTCAGCTGTGCAAGCTCAGCAAAGTTCACCCTCATCCTCCTCAACATCGCCTGGTTCCACCTCTTCATCGGAGTCCAGCGAAGCAGAGGAAAAAGTCCGAGTGGTCTGACGAAAGCACCGAGAGCACCATGACAATCGGGAGAAGAAATTCCTTCACAAGTATGATGGCTGTGGAGCCCGGCATGACCGCAAGAAGTGCCCCTTCTGCACCGCGGAATTCCACGACTGTGGGCGAAGAGGGCACATTGCTAAGGTATGCCAACAGTGAAAGCAAAGACCTCCAGTGCCTGTGCCCAAGAAGAGTCATCACCATAAAACGTCCATCGCCAAAGTGTCACCCGAGCCTGAGCCGTGCCAAGTGGGTATCGTCAGTGACCATTTCTTCACAGACCTGAGCCTGCAGGACGTCCCCTTCAAGATGGAGGTGGATTCAGGTACTACCTTTTCCATAATCCCACAGCAGGAGTTTTTGAGAATTCCCCCTGCCTCTCGATCCAAGCTTAAATCCTTTAAAACTTCCCTCCAGAATGTGCACGGTTGCCAGATTCTGGTCCTGGGGGAGGGTCATTTCTTGGTTAAATTCAAAAACATTTGCACCTCTTTGCCTTTGGTTGTAGTTAAGCAGGGCACTAACTGTCTTATTGGGACCCAATGGTTTAGGCCCCTGGGAATCCAGCTTTCTGGCATCCATGCAATAGATTCTGACACAATCCGGGAGGTTTGTGCTGCACATCCTGAGGGATTCAAAAAGGGTTTAGGTTTATACAAAGGACCCCCTGTTGACTTTGAGCTTGACCCAACCATCCGGCCCAACCGGATGAAGCCACACCAGGTACCCTTTGCTTTAAAGAAGAAGATAGAAGCCGAGCTGGACAAACTGGAGGGGCAGGGCATCCTAGTGCCAGTGGACTCCGCAGAGTGGGAGACACCAATTGGGACTGCTTTGAAAAGTAACGGGGAGGTCAGGATATGCGCTGACTACAAGTGTACCATCAATAAAGCTATTCGCCCGAACACATATTCTGTGCCCATGGTAAGCCACCTTCTTGCCTCCTTGCATGGAGTAAATTGCTTCGCAAAACTTGACCTTGCCCAGTCTTTCCAAAAATTAACTGTGTCTCCTGCTGCTGCCATAGCCCAGACCATAGTAACGCATAGGGGGGCATTTAAGGTAACTAGACTACAATTTGGGGTGAATGTGGCCCCTGGGATATTTCAATCTCTTGTAGAACGTATTTTGAAAGGGTTGCCTGATGTTCTGCAATATTTTGACAATGTCCTGATCACTGCTAAGGACACCGTCAAACTAGCGGCCAGGCTCGATCGAGTCCTCTCACATTTCGACAGGGCCGGTCTACGTGTCAGAAGAGAAAAATGTGTGTTTTTGGCACGGGAAGTGTAGTTCCTGGGGTACTGTATTACACCCCAAGGTATCATGCCCTCTGACTCCAAGTTGATGGCTGTGTGGAATGCACCCAGGCTGAAATGTAAAGCCAAATTGCACTCATTTCTAAGATTGTTAAACTTCTATCACACTTTTTTCCATCGCAAAGCCTCAGTTGCCGAACCATTACATTGGCTTCTTAAAAAACATACTGTTTGGCACTGGAGCCATTGCCAGGAGAAAGCATTCCTAGAACTTAAAAGGCTGCTATCTTTGGATGCTGTATTAACTCATTTTGATCCTAACAAGGAAGTTGTACTTGTGTGTGATGCATCCCCTGTGGGGGTGGGAGCTGTGTTATGCCATGTACTAAGTGATGGGAGGGAAGCCCCCATAGCATTCTATTCCCGTTCACTCTCAAAGCCTGAGAAAAATTATGCTCAGACAGACAGGGAGGCATTGGCATTCATGGCAGGCACTTAGAAATTCCACGATTACCTTTACTGAAGGCCTTTTACCATCGTAACTGACCACAAGCCCCTCCTTGGAATCTTTGTGAACGGGAAGCCCACACCTCAAATTCTGACCCCAAGGATGTTGCATTGGGCAATTTTCCTAAATGCATACGGTTTTACTTTGGTGCACAGGCCTGGCAAAGACATCAGCCACGCTGATGCCCTGTCACGTTCTCCACTGCCAGGGGTCAGGGAAGCAGATTGCGAGATCGAAAGCGACCACCTGGTCCTCATGATTGAGGCATTCGACTCGCCCCCAGTCATCCCCTCAGATATAGCCAAAGCTACGGCAAAGGATGTAACATTGACTAAAGTAATGTCTTGGGTACAAAAAAGGCTGGCCTGTCTCTCCTCTAGCTGAGGAATTCAGAACTTTCTACTGCAAGCGTTTGGAATTGTCAGTGGAACGAGGTTGCCTTCTATGGGGCCAGCGGGTGGTCATTCCTGTCACTCTCAGGAAAAAGGTTTTACATTTACTTCACACAAGTCATCTGGGAATTGTACGTTCCAAAGCCATTGCCCATAGCTACTTTTAGTGGCCTCAACTGGACCAAGACATAGAGCAGATGGTCGGCACTTGTGCCAGCTGTCAATCCTCTCGCCCAGAGCAATCCCACCTTCCCTCTTGAGAATGGGATTCTGCTAGAGGCCCGTGGTCCAGGTTGCACATAGATTTTGCAGGTCCATTTAGGGGTGCCCTATTTTTGTTTCATTCTCTAAGTGGCTGGAAGTGATTAGAGTGCCTAATACCACTTCAGCCACCATGATAATGCACCTGAGAAGGCTGTTCGCAGCATTTGGACTTCCAGATGTGCTGGTGTCTGACAACACATTCACGTTCACATCTGCAGAATTCCAATCCTTCATGGAAAGGAATGCAATTAGGCACATCACTGCCGCCCCATTCCACCCAGCCACCAATGGCCAGGTGGAGTGGTGGGTGCGCACAACTAAAGACACACTTCGGCGTATGGGTGAAGGGGATTTAGAGCTCCAGTTATGCCAGTTTCTTTTCACATATATGCTCACCCCCCTTGCCTCAGGGCTGTCCCCTGCTGAATTGCTCCAGCGAAGGAAACTGTCATCCTTGCTGGACAGATTGGATCCCTCTAGGGTGGAGGACAAAGGCACAAATATAGTGATCCAACACCAGAAGGATTTTTCTCTGGGAGACCCTGTACATTGCCGCAATTATGCAGCTGGTGGTCCTACGTGGGTGCCTGTGTTTGTGATCGATCAGACTGGTCCTGTTTCTTACAGAATCGAAACAGCCACTGGTCTGATCTTGAGGAGGCACGCGGATCAATTGACCCCAGAATACTGGAGCCACAGGACGAATACAGACACTCAATGTTAGGGTTGGTCCCCACCCGTGTAAACCCAGGGGGCAGAGGTAATAGTAAGCAGCAAGCTAATTTAGACCAAGAGGTGTTTTCTAGGGACTGATTTCAAGGGGAAATTGTGGAATGCTCCCCTCCTCCAGCCATGTGTACCCCTACACTGTCCCAGCCTAGCACTCTGGATTTCTTTATTGATGATGATTAATTTTGTTTAGAGTCGGCCTCTACTCTTAATACACACAGGAGGGACCCTGAGTTTTCTTATTAATCCACAGAATTAGATATTGGTTTTGAGCGATCCCCTGCTCCTCCATCTGACAAACGGGGCTTTAATTTGGGTTTACAATCCTCCCCCTCTAGTCAATCCTTCACTCCAGTTGGGTTGCCCATCCTACATGCCCCTGAGCCGGCTCAGCCAAGCGTCCGACCCGGAAGGGAAACTAGACCGCCATCCTGGTTAAAGGATTTTGTTTTTACCTGGGGGGGGATGTTATGTATGTTAATTGTGTTTTTTGACAGGAGTGGAAAGTATTTTTTTCTCATGTATCTATTCTTATGCAAATAGGTGGATAGAAAAATGTGCACACTCTTTTAGCCAATGGGCTTGTTGTATTATTGTTACTGTTACTGTTTGTAGGAGCGGAATGTATCTTTTCTCATATATCTATTCTTATGCAAATAAGTGGATCGAAAAATGTGCACACTCTGTTAGCCAATGCGCTTGTTGTATTATTGTTACTGTTTATAGTGTACATAAGTCCGAGTTTTGCCCCATTCAAACTGTGTTCAAACCCTACTAATAAAGAGCTGAATTTCACTACTTCATTAGTCTGCTTCTTCATTCCTTGAACACGAAAGGTCTGCTCTAGTGGGACAGACAGATGTCCTTGGGTAACAAGGTCTCTTAAGTATCCTGGACCACTACCATGTAGAGCTTTAAAGGTCATTACCAGCACCTTGAATTGCACCCGGAGGCACAACGGCAACCAGTGCAGTTCCCAAAGCAGTGGCACGGCATGGGCATACCGCCTGCACCCCATCACCACCCGAGCAGCCACATTCTGGACCAGTTGCAGCCTCCGAATGGTCATCAAGGGCAGCCGCTTGTAGAGTTTATTGCAATAGTCAAGTCTGGAGGAGACCAGAGCATGCATGACCATGAGCAAGGAGTCCCGGTCCAGGAGCGGGCATAACTGGCGAATAACATAAAGTTGTGCGAAAGCCCTCTTAGTCACGACTGCCACCTGCTCATTGAGCAGGAGTTGTGAGTCCAGGAGGACCCCCAGATTACACATTGGGTCTGTCTGAGGCAAAAAAGCCCCATCCAGAAGCAAAGATGGTAACTCCTGTGATAATACAGGGTCCCTAATCCACAGCCATTCAGTCTTGCCAGGATTCAGTTGAAGCCCATTGTCCCCTATCCAGACCCCTACCGCCTTCAGACAGTAGATGCAGCCCTTAAGTAGATTCAGAGTTATGGTGACCCTGTTTTCTGGGTAAAAAGTAATCAGAGGTGATTTACCATTCCCCTCTTCTGGAAGTACCCTGAGACTGTGCAGCTTGCCCAAGGCCACATGGCCTGGTTCTTTCGGGGTGCACAATGACTAATTGCACTCCTAGCCTCCTAACAGAGCAGAGATAATCTGACTCTAATGGCTGATATGACAGAGAAAAAGAAGCAGGTTTAGAGTTCAATGTTCTTACACTTTCCAACAACTTTTTTAAAAAAAATCTTAGCTGGGGTTGTATTTCTTATTGCAAGGTAGCAAAGGCACTTCAAATCAGAGTTGGATCTTAGTTTTTGGGTTATAGTTTCCAAGGTGCCCTGGACAGGAGCCAGCATTCTTGGCATTATGGGAGTAGTACTCATCAGGATAGGATAATGTTGCACAGAATTATTAAAACAGCGGAGAGTATTATCGGTTGTTCATTCTCCACTTTAGAACAATTTTATACCATCAGGTGCCACAGAAAAGCATTAGATATATTAGGAAATCTATCGCATCCTGGTCACTTTTTCTTCGAGTTTCTGCCATCGGGGCGGAGATATAGAACAATGAAGGCAAAAATGAGCCGTCTCAAGAACAGTTTCTTCTCTAGAGCAATTTTGGCCCTAAATGGAAACTCGGGATTCTGAAGTCATTTTATCTTATTTTAATTGTTATATTGTACTGTATTGTACTGTCTTAATTAGTGTTTTTGCAGCTGTTTTTAAATTATGGGGTGTTCCTTATTTGAGTTGATATAGCAACCGAGAAATTTCATTGTTTCCCGCAAGGGGACAATGACAATAAAGTTTAAATCTATTCTATTCTGGAAGTCCTAGTTAAAAAAAAAATCTCAAAAACCTGCCTCAAAGTGTAGGCAAACATTATAATGTATAATTAAGCTAACTTTCTTGGTTTAGATTCCACCACCACCACCCCTTCAAAAAAATATTATAGCTCTCATGGTTAACAAGTCCATAGATTGACATTCAGTTGTGCTTTAAAAAAAAAATACAGATTTCCCCATATATTTATGACCCATGTGAGCTTTCCCAGCTGTCTGCAGCTGATGTATTGCCTCTGCAGAATGAATTTCAACCACTGCTGCTGTTCAGTCTGCTTCTTTAAAAAGGCTGCTTGTTTTGATTTTGAAGTTAAAAAGGAAAGGAAGAGAGCTTTGCCCTTTCCTATACATACCAGGACTGCTGTGGCTTAGTGGTTAAGTTGCTGAACTTCATGACTGGAAGGTTGGCAGTTCAAGACCCGAGTGCTGCACAATGGAATGAGCTTCCGTTTCTGTCCCAACTCGTGTCAACCTAGCAGTTTAAGCAAGAAATTGCACATAAATAGGTACCACTTCGGTGGGAAGGTAAACAGCATTCCATGCACTCCCATGTCTTGTCATGCCTGACACATGTCCACAGAAACGTTTGCAGATGCAGACAGCGCTGGCTCTTTGGCTACAAATGGAAATGAGCACTGAAGCCTAGAGTCAGATATGACTGGCTTTCAAGCAACGGCGACCTTTACCTATACATATCAGAAGCACAGTCCCCAGCTCAGAGAAACAAGAGCATTTGATTCAGTTCTCATCAATTTGGAATTCTACTGTGAAGGATGAGACACCCTTGTACTGTGTGTAAATAGCTCCAGTGATGCACTGCAAAAAAATTTTTTACTACCTATTCTGTGGGCTGGCCAAATCTGTGGGTGGGGCAAAATCTGTGGGTGTAGCCAAACATCCTGCATTATGGGCTATGGAGGTGGGCGTGGCCAATCAAGTGGGTGTGGCTTGGGGGAATTTCCGCTACCGGTTCTGCAGACGAACCTGACAGAACCTGCTGCACTGCATCACTGAATAGCTCATATTGCCAGTTCCATTTTATAATGCACTGTCTGGTCTGGTTATGTGGGATCAGTTTTAACTTGTACAGTCTGATCCGGTTCACAAGGCACTTGCACATTCTCAACATCCCCCCCCCTCCACAAATGTGGGCAAGTATAATCTGTCATAGAAGTGACACAAGAATGGGCCTTCTAAGTCATCCGTTATTTAGTAATATGTCCTCTTATCTAAAAGAAATACTTATTTGGCCTGCCAAAAAAAGTCAAATGCTTCCACACACCCGAATGTATTTTCCATGAACATATTTGCATTGTGGGGGAGGGCATGAAGAAAGGAAAGAACAAAGCTAGCTTTAGTGTAAGGGACCAAAGACAATGAAACAGCCGAAGGGTTGGCTTAACACAGGTTTATTGCATGATGATCCGGAGGAACATGTGGTAATGGCGGATGAGTAGCTCAATATATACAGCTGGCTATACATTTGAATGTGGCTCATCGACAGACTATTGGTTGCTGCCTGCGTGACGTCGTAGAAGGTCACGCCCTTCTTGACCAGGTGAAGAGGTGGCGGGGAATCTTCCCGCGCTGCTGAACCAGGTGAATCTGAGCCATGAGAGCTGGACGCTCGCTATTGCCATCTAGTGGTCACTAGCTCGCGTCCCCTTATCAGGTTTACATTGATACAGCTGATGGTTATAATGTTGCACACAGAAAGGTTACATTGTTAACACATGGCAAAGGTACATTGTTAAAGGCACAGCTTTACAGAACACAACATCCCTCCCCCCTAGGATGAGACGAAGTCTCTCAGCCAAGATGGCTTGTTGCATGTGCGTTTGGGCCGTGAAGAGGGCTGACCCCCCCGGGGGCGCTACTGCTTCTTTGTTCCCTGGTCCCTTGTCCTGAAATGGGAGAGGGAGACTTGTTAGTGGCTTGCCGCTGTCTGGCGGCCTTAGGGGAAGGGAAAAACTCCATTGTGGGCAGACCGGGGGCAGTCGGGGCTAACGAAAAACCCCTCTTCTCGCTTGGACGGGTGGGGGACCACTCCGAAAAACCCCCCGGTTCTGAAAATCAAAATCTAACTTAGTAGGGGTATCCGCATTTGTGGGGACATTCCGCGAGATATGTATGGGGTCGGGTTCTTCCTCCTCCTCAGAAAGATCCCCTAGGATATCTACGAGAACATCCTCCTCCCCCCTTGGTGGGGGCCCGCGGTCCCCTTTTCCTCCCCCTTGGGCTGAACGGGTGGGGGAGAACCCTAACGCTGATTTTTTCTCTGTTTGGTCTGTGCCCTGCTCATCGGAGACCCTGCGTCGGAGCTGGTCCGCGTGCCGCCTCCACAGGAGCCCTGTACTGGTTTCCACGTGGTACGACACGGGGCCGGTTTGCTCCACAACTACGCCCGGTACCCAGGCTGGGCCCGTGCTGGCGTAATTCCTGCAATGCACGGGGGCGCCTACACTGAAACTCTTTGTGGCCTCTAGCCCGATGTTCCTTCCTTTGTCCTCTACCCTCGTGGGGTCTAGCCTAGTAAGGATGGTGGTCAGTTTCCTACGCATTAAGAGCTCTGCGGGGGAGTATCCTGACGCCAAAGGGGTCACCCTGTACCCTAGCAGG
This sequence comes from Bradypodion pumilum, assembly GCA_035047305.1. Lineage (NCBI taxonomy): Eukaryota > Metazoa > Chordata > Lepidosauria > Squamata > Chamaeleonidae > Bradypodion > Bradypodion pumilum. Next base: position 101,932,701 of record JAWDJD010000001.1, read on the forward strand.
AACTGACAGACTTGTAGGTTCAGATCCCCGGGGCCCATGCGCTGCAACGCGTCCTTCGTGGTGCGGACGAGGCGCTCTACTTGGCCATTGGTGGCTGGGTGAAACGGGGCGGAGGTGATATGCCGAACGGCGTTAATCTCCATGAATGCCCTAAACTCGGAGGACGTGAAACAACTAGCGTTGTCGCTAATTAATGTGTCGGGTATGCCGAACGTGGAAAAGAGCCTCCGCAAATGCCTAATGGTCTGGGCCGAGGAGGTGCTCGTGACTGGGATAACCTCCAACCACTTGGAGAAGGCGTCCACTACAAGAAGGAACAGGGTGCCTCTGAACGGGCCCGCGAAATCAACGTGCACCCGGGACCACGGCCCCTTAGCCGCATCCCATTCCCTGTGGGGAAGGCGGGCCTCCTCTGGTCTGGAGCATTGGCAACTTTCACAAGTGCCGACCTGTGCTCGATGTCGGCGTCCAGCTGGGGCCTTCAGAAGTAACTCCGGGCCAGCGCCTTGGATCGCACGATGCCGGGGTGGCTGACGTGCAGCAGTTTGAGCACCCGCGGCCGAAGGGAAGTGGGAATCACCACCCGCTGCCCCCACAAGAGGCACCCCCTCTCTAGGGACAGTTCTAGCTTTTTTTTGAAAAATGGGGCGAACTCCTCCGCTGGGGAGGACGCCGGCCACCCTTTCTGCACCCAGGAGCTAACGGCCGCTAACGTCTTGTCCTTCTCTGTCGCTTTGGCAATGTCGGCGGGCATTACGGGGGGCGAATCCAGCACCTCTATCATAAGAACCTGATGGTCCCGCTCCCCCTTGCTCACCTGGCTGGGTGTTAGGGGGAGGGGAGACCTTGATAGAGCGTCCGCATGGCTGATCTCTTTCCCGGGCCGGTAGACCAATGCGTGCTGATACGCGTTGAGAAAAATGGCCCACCTGAGCATCCTCGGGGACAGGATCTGTGGGGTGGGCTTATCTGCGGTAAAGATGCCTAGCAGGGGCTTGTGGTCTGTTACAATGGTGAAGGGGCGGCCATACAGAAAATTGTGAAATTTTTTCGTCCCCGCGACTATTGCTAGTGCCTCCCTGTCTGTCTGTGCGTAGTTTCTCTCCGCTTGGGACAGGGACCTGGAGTAAAATGCTATCGGGGCCTCCCTTCCGTTTTCCAACACGTGGCACAGCACCGCCCCCACCCCCACTGGGGATGCATCACAGGTCAGAACTACCGGGCGTTTGGGGTTGAAGTGGGTCAGTATGGCATCGGACGCTAGGAGGCTTTTTAGCTCACTGAATGCCCTTTCTTGGTCATCGCCCCACTTCCATGCCCGGTCTTTCTTTAGCAGTTTGTGTAGCGGTTCAGCCACCGCTGCCTTCCGGGGGAGGAAGGAGTGGTAAAAATTGAGCAGCCCTAGGAACGACTGCAGCTCGGGCTTGGAGGTGGGGCGGGGGGCTTTCTTAATGGCTGCCACCTTGGACTTGGATGGTTTTATGCCCTCAGGAGTCACACAAAACCCTAGGAACTCAACCTCGATTGCGAAGAAGACGCATTTGTCCTTTCGCAGTCTCAGCCCCGCTTTTTCGAATATTGTCAGGACCTTCCCCAACCTCTTGGCCAATTCAACCCGACTCCCCCCCCCCCGTTATTAACACGTCATCAAAATAAGGCAACACCCCCTCCAGTCCCTTCAGGAGGCGTTCCACGAGTGACTGGAAAATTCCAGGCGCCGAATTCACGCCGAACTGGAGGCGCGTCACCTGGAACGCCCCCTTATGGGTGACTATGGTCTGCGCAGCAGCTGCGGCAGGGGACACCGTAAGCTGCTGGTAGGCCTGTGCTAAGTCGAGCTTAGCGAAACACTTTCCCCCGTGTAACCTGGCCAGCAGATGGCTGACTACCGGCACCGGATATGCATTCGGGCGGATCGCCTTGTTGATGGTGCACTTGTAGTCGGCGCATATGCGGACCTCCCCATTGGCCTTTAGTGCGGTTACAATTGGAGTTTCCCACTCTGCGGAATCAACAGGCACAAGGATTCCCTGGCCCACCAATTTGTCCAGTTCCGCCTCTATCTTGTCCTTAAGTGCGAACGGCACCCGGCGTGGTTTAAGACGAATTGGGCGGACCTCCGGGTCCAGGTCGAATGTCACTGGGGGCCCCTTGAATTTCCCCAGTCCTTTTTTGAAAACTTCGGGGTGCGCCTCGCACACCTCCAGAATTGGATCAGTCCCAACGGCGTGCATCCCAACAGCGTGCACCCCCCCCAATAAACAAACCCAGGGGCTGGAACCATTGAGTCCCGAGGAGGCTGCAATCTCCCCCTTTGAGCACGACTAGGGGAAGGGACGCGGCGTGCTTCTTGAATTTAACCTGAAATTCTCCAACCCCCAACACTGGAATGCTGTTCCCTTGCACGTCCCGTAGTGTGGACCTCAATGCTTTGAGCTTGGGTCGCTTGTGGGGGGCAATTCCCAAAAACTCCCTCTGGGAAATGATTGAATATGAGCACCCCGAGTCAATTTCCATCCTAATGGGAACCCCTTGGACTAGTACCTCAACAAAATAGCGGGGGTGTCCTGCAGACACGCTGAACACTGGGGCGTCGTCCTCGCTGCCGTCGGAGATGCGGCCCACGCCGTCCTGCTTCCGCGTGGCCTGGGCGCCGTCCTTGGGTCTCGTTGAGCGGTCTTGTCCCGCGGAACGGTCTGCGGAGCTCCTCCGGGTCTCGCGCTTCTTCCTGCACACCTTGGCGATGTGCCCGCGGCGGCCGCAGTTGTGGCACTCGGCCTTCCGGAACGGGCACTTTACGCGGTCGTGGGCCGCTCCACAGCCGTCGCACCGCCGGCTCTCCTTCCAGACCCTCCGGACGTCCTCGTCGTCGCTGCTCTCTGTGGACGACCTCGAAGTTCGCCGGGCCGCCTGTACCGGAGTCTCTGCCTTGCCCGACTTCGGCCGCCAGTCCTGGAGTTCTTGGACCCCGGCCTTCGTAGCTTCTGCGGCCTGGGCCGCTCTGACGACCTCCTGCAACGTGGGAGGCGGCTCTTGGTTCATTAATGTGCGCTGGGTTTCGGCATCGTTCAGGCCGCACAGCACACAGTCCCGGAGGGTGATTTCGGCATTCTCCCATTTGCACGGGCCGGCCGCCAGCCGCAGGGCCGCCACGAATGCGGCGACCGTCTCCCCGGGCGCTTGGACTCACCTCCAGAACGCACTCCGAGCGGGAAACATCGCCGTGGCGGGCCGGACGTGCTCACGCAGCATCTGCATGAGTTCCTTGGCCTTGAATTCGCTCACCCTCCTCGGTGCAATCAGGTCCACCAAGGTCCTTTTGGTTTCTTGTCCGAGCATCCTGGTGAAGATGGCCCTTTTCTTTGCCTCTTCCGTGACTTCGGACTCAATCAGTGCTGCCTGGAAGTCCATCTCGAAGATCTCCCAGTTGCCCGGTTTCCTGATTTCGAAACCGACGCATGTCTTGGTCCCGTGGGCTGCCATATCCCACCTTCATCGCCAATTTAGTGTAATGAGAGCTGGACGCTCGCTATTGCCATCTAGTGGTCACTAGCTCGCGTCCCCTTATCAGGTTTACATTGATACAGCTGATGGTTATAATGTTGCACACAGAAAGGTTACATTGTTAACACATGGCAAAGGTACATTGTTAAAGGCACAGCTTTACAGAACACAACACTAGCAGAAGTTTTTTTATACTTTGAAAATCCACTATCATATTCCCAAAACTGATAGTGCTACATAACCCTAACACAATAGCCCATTGTTTATGCCCTTTACAGTTTCCTCTCTGATCCAGAAACATATAAACACCTACAAATATCTGCCAAAACAAAAAAGAATGTTTGAATCAGTCACTACTAAATCAGCCTGGAGCAATCTAGTCAGGTTTTTGTATATACATAGTATTTGCACACCACTATCAGCATTGTAGATTGCATGTAACACAGATAAGTGGCTCTTACTTATAGAGTGTGTGGACTGGTCTATTTCTGACATTTTCTAAAATTATTCCTTTTCTACCCACTGGTTTCAATTGAGTGAAATAATTATATTTGTTGAAACAAAACAGTTTGAAATCCATTCCTTTCAGACGGAAATAACAATTGGACATTTCGCCAGCACTATGGCATTGTAGGTTGAATCTTCCTTCCTCTGTTTCCTTTCACTCTCCTCACTCTCCTGTCCAGAAAGCCCCATGTCTTCAGCTGCTTTTGAATCTCAGCATCTCGTAAAATTTGATCCCAAATGTTAAGGACAGGGGTTCCCAACCTTTTCAAGCCAGGGGCCGGGTCACGCTCTCTCAGTCATCTTTGAGGGCCAGACAGCCATTTTGCCCTGCCTGCACGACAGGGGTGGCCATTTTGTCCCAACAGCTTCAAAGGGGATGATCATTTTGTTTCTCAATTGCCCATGAAATGGCACTGTGGGCCACATCCGGCCCATAGGCCTTAGGTTGGAAACCCCTGATTATAGACAACTTCTGCTTATTTTATCTGAATGGCTTTGCTGCCAGGTTCTGCCCCCCCCCCCCATCCCTGTGCATATGATATAGTTGCTTACTTCTAAGATAGCTATAATAGGTCTACTCCATAGCATGCAGTGCATTGATGTGTCTCCTGTTTAGCATGCTGCATTGTTTCCTTCTTCCAAAACTAATGAGCCTTTTAACATTTGAGTAAAGAATGAGATGTTTACATTAGATCCGTGCCCAAGGACAACCCAGAAATCCCTAGAAGAGAAAAAAAGGCACGTACTTAGCATGCTCGTGTGAACAAATCCTTCTGGCACTTTTTAGTTATTTCCCCTGGCCACTAGTCATTTTTACAAAAAACACTTTAACTTGAAAATTGGCTGGCCATGACATTGAGAAGTGGTTCAGATCTCCTGAAATTTCTTATCTCTCTGCCTGTGTTGCAAAATACACCTGAAGGTTATGCTAAGGATAGCTGGTGTGGTATAGTGGACAAAGATTCAGAAGAGCTGAGTTTGATTTCCTGCTTAGCCATGGAAACTCATGGGTGGGGAGTGCAGTAGTTCTAGCCGACTCTAGGATTCAGTGTTCATCTCTGTACATAGCCAAAGAGCCAGCACTGTCTGTATTTGCAGACGTTTCCGTGTTCATGTGGCAGGCATGCCTCAATACCGGAGTGCACAGAACACTGTTTATATTCCCACCAAAGTGGTGCCTATTTATCTATTTGCAATTTCTTGCTTTCAGACTGTTAAGTTGACAGGAGCTGGGATAGAGATGGGAGCTCACTCCATCGTGCAGTACTCGGGTCTCAAACTGCTGACCTGTCAACCTTCCAGTCGTCACATTCAGCATCTTAAGCACTAAGCCACCACAGTCCCCCTCCATCAAGCTAGAGTTGACTTATCATAACCGTAATAAGGCTTTCAACATAAATGAGATTGTCGTTCCATGCACTCCGGCGTCTAGTCATGCCTGCCACATGACTACGGAAACATCTGCAGAAGCAGACAGCGCTGGCTCTTTGGCTTTGAAACAGAGATGAGCACTGCACCCTAGAGTCGGATATGACTGGCTTTCGAGCAAGGGAAACCTTTACCTTTACCTTAAGGCATTGCTTAAATAGTACTGCATGACCAAATGAGCACCCATCTTTGTCCCAGCTCCTGCCAACCTAAACCTAGCAGTTTGAAAACAAGAAATTGCAAGTAGATAAATAGGGACCACTTCGGTTGGAAGGTAAACAGCATTCCATGCGCTCCGGTGTCTAGTCATGCCTGCCACATGACCATGGAAACGTCTGTAGAAGCAGACAACGCTGGCTCTTTGGCTATAAACATGGATGAGCACTGAAGTCTAGAGTTGGATATGACTGGCTTTCAAGCAAGGGCAACCTTTACCTTTATCTAACAAGGCTTTTTTTTAAAAAAAATCAGAAGACATCCATATAGAAGAAAAGGTTGCCAAGGACTGTTGCTCTCTCTCCACGGCTTCTCATTTGTGCTCTGACAACTTCTTTTGATGGTATTTTTGATGGAAAAGTCATTGGTTGTTGGTAGCAATTTTATATCATCTGACTTAGCGCAAGCACTACTTGAGGCAGTGAATAAGCATACAGTATAACATAGATACTACAATAAAACAAATATAAACCAGATTAAATGGGCATACTCTAGTAAAATGTATTAATTCAAGGAACAGTATTTCACACAGAGAATTGGCTTTGAGAATGAGAATTGTACATGGCTATATATTATCCATTTCTGTAGTATGGTATGTAACCACAGACTTGAAAACAGTCGGTATAAATAAGATAGAAACATTTAATAAAGCAAATGAATAAAGACCGAGAAATTGAGAAATAATAATAATAATAATCATCATCATCATCATACATAGTGCGGAAATATATGCTAGTACAAAGGTTACTACATCAGAGACTGGATTTTAATGCTGGGAGAAGATTGTTTTTTGTCAAATCTCTCAAAGTGGGAGTCACACCAGTCTTCTGACTAGGCTCTCCGGAAGGGGTCCTTGTCTGTTAGAGGGGCACAGCCAGACTTAGCATCATTATCTTTCTTTTTAAAAAACATTAAATACAACGAAATAATACAAAATATAAAATGAACATACAAATCATAAAGTGAATATAACAACAAAAGAGGAAAAAGAAGAATTGTATAACTTAATATATGCACTCACCACCCAGAGGACTCTCTGTACCAGGGGTTCTCAACCTACGGCCCGCTGGCTGGATCTGGGCCATGACACAAACTCATCCAACCCATGACCTCTCTCCAGCCACTGCCACTTCAATCCTTGGCTTGTCATGTCCCTAATGGCGCTCCATAGCAGGGCAGATGTTGTAAGGCTTACAACATCCGCCCTGCCATGGATCACTGTTAAGGGACACACCAAGCCAAGCAGAGAAGACAAGGATTGAGGTGGCAGCAGCAGAAGCAGTGGCTGGAGCGAGGTCATGGGCTAGTTGAGTTGCAGCAACTCCAGGCCAATAAGCAGGGAAGCGTCCTGTGGGGGAGTGGTGGGTGGCTTGTGATGGGCAGCAGCAGTGTGGTGGAGTGGTGAGTGACAGTGTATAGGGGGGCTTGGGATGGTCCCATTGCCTCCACTGGCAGCGGTGGGGGAAGTGGTGGCAGGGGGGACACCAGCGACATCTATCTGGCCCACCAACAGTCTGAGGGGGTGTGATCTGACCCCAGGCTTAAAAAGGTTGAGACCCTTGCTCTATACCTTCAACCCATTATTAGTCTGTTGTTGTACCAATAGTGATCAGAGCCCTTGGAGCAATACCTAAAGGACTCCCTAGATATTTGGAAATGTTGGACCTATCAGACTTGAACAACCTAACTCCCCAAAAAACAACTCTACTAGGAACTGCATATATACCCAGACGTTACCTTAACAGTTCTTACATCCTTGGTTAGGGCTTGAACTGTTAATTTTATCCCAGTCCTTAACTGTGAATCAAATGATATATTTGTGTCCAATAATAAAGAAGAACAACAACAACAACAATCCTGCCAAACTGCAGTTTATTGCATCCCAAAAGTATCAAAATAGCCCATAGCCACCCAATATTACTCTTTCTATTGCTGTACTGTTGTTTCTGTGGTTGTGCAAGGATTCAAGCCCAGGCTTCACTACTTCTCTATAACGTAAATATACACTAAAGTTAATAGCTATGCTATAGTAAATGTAAAGGGACTGCAGACGCAGACAGCACTGGCTCTTTGGCTTTCAAACAGAGATGAGCACTGAAAGCTAGAGTCAGATACGACTGGCTTTCGAGCAAGGGAAACCTTTACCTTTACTGTAAATAAGAAGGGATCATTTTTAATTAACAGGGGAAGGAGCTGAGAGGTTGCTTGAGGTCAATATTCCATCTGGATGCTAAGATCAAGTCAAATGGCATCTTGCACCTCTCTCCCACCGGCTGCAACTTGTTTACAGTTAAAGAGCCCTGGTGGCCGTGTGGGTCAGCTGTTGTATTACAGCCAAAAACTGCTGACATTGTAAGTTTGATCCTGACAGGACTCATGGTTGAGTCAGCCTTCCATCCTTTTGAGGTCAGTAAAATGAATACCCAGCAAGTTGGGAGCCAAAGTCCTAATTACCTTGTGAACCACTCAGAGAGTGCACTAAGCACTATGGGGTGGTACATAAGTGTGATTGTTATTGCTATTGTAATTGCTAGAATGGATCATCAGCCCACACTTAAAGGGCCAGTGTCAGTAGGTGCTAATTTAACTATAGGGCTTTTCCCCACCCCCTTTCACCAAAGTATTTGAGGCCACTCCTTTCTTTCTGTTCTTTCCTTGCTATCTGCCATTCCTCTCCTATTTATTTTCTACTGTACTATCTAAAGATAGGCATGTGTAGCTCCATGCTATATAAAAGGAAATAACTAAAGCATATATTTTACAGAAATGTTTTTTCTTTCTTTTAATCAAGAAGTTTCTAGACGGATCATTTTTTCCTTTTCCAAAGAAGAGAGTAAGATTGGGCAGATTTCTCCATACTTTTTTCTGCAGCAAAAATGGAATAACTAAAGTCCAAATCCATCCAACAGTCTGAGCATACATTTATCCTGGAAGTCATTTTCTCAGTTGATGGATGTGTCTCTCATGACTCAATAAACTGATCCTGGCAAGGAACATGTGACCACCCACATTACGCTGGTGGAGGGCGTAGTTGAGTTTGATGAAGCTTTCATGCTTGTAACTTTTAATGAATCATGTGGGATTTTCACGGGCTTCATGTCTTACTGCAAGTCTTACTGCAGCATTGTAGTGTGACAATGATGGATGATAAAACCGAAGAGCTACTTTCAAGGTGCCTGAAATCTTTTTCTCCCCTTTTTTTGGAAACAGATTGATAGAGTGCTGCTAAATGTCTGAAGGTCCACCATGAGCCCATTGACTCTTAACTAAATTCATGAGATGTGGTTTTCTGAGAGCACGAGAGCCAGAGCTCTTGAAAGGATCATTACAGCTCCAGTTCGGAATGCAGAGAACATTCCAGCCTTTAAGCCAAATGCAATTTTATCTACTTTTGAAACTGGTGGACTACTCAATTCACTTAAAGGCAATTAATTGAGCCTTACTCTTCAGTTTATCACACTGCACCTTACACTACAAGAGGTTATATTCCTCACCCATTGATATTTAATAGGACTACTGTTCAGTCAGAGAGGCATTAAATTATTTCATTGAGTCTCACAAAAAAGGTGGTTCAGATATATCCCCATTTTATAATAACTTTGTTTTTATCTTAGATAGTCATATTTTGCTCTTCCGTCCAGATGAGGTGACATATTAAATAAGTAAGTAGAGCAATAAAAACAAAACAAAATAGAAATAATATGTCAAAATAAAAACAAAAATATTAAGAACAGAAGCACTTCAGAGAGAACAATTATAAATCATTGCTGCTGTCAGAAAAATGTTTGAGTTAGTGTAGAATTTAAACACAACATCCAAAAGGGCTGGGAAAATATTTTAAATTGTTCTTCATCTGGTATCAAAATACATATGGTTGAATATCATCTGGAATGCCCTGAGAACAGCAGTAGGGGAGACTCAGAGAAGTGTTTCCATTAACAGAACCCCCTAATTTTCCCAATAAGCACTGTAAGCTTGTACCATAATTAGGGCATTATTCCTTTCTTCCAGTGGTGGGATTTTTACTACCCACTCTCTGGGCATGGTATGGTGGGCATGGCCAGGGAAAAGCCCTGCATTGCACCCGAATTAGGACTACTTTATTTCAAAACTTGGATGGGCGGGGCCAGTCAGAATTTCTGACACTGTTTCTGGCGAACTGGGGTGAACCTGCTGAATCCCAACACTGCTTTCTTCACTATGGTACTTAAGCATCAATTGGTTCTTTAGAAATGTGTCTCTTAATAACTGCAGCAATTCCTAGCTTTCTGTATGCATAAGTGAGTCAAATCACATAAAGCTTAGGAAAAGCTATACCCAAAATCTTCTTTGTGTTGATTCATAGGAAAAACAGATTAGCCTTTTCTCATAGATTATGGAAAATAGGTTCATAGTATATGCAGTGACTTCGTTTAGAAAAGTTGTGGTGTTCACAGGACAAAAGGAATAAAGAAATGCATCGCAAAATCGAAGACCGGTACCTGCAGAATGCAGTTTGCTCAGAAAAACCCAATTTTTAACTAGTGATCGATGAATAACTGCAGTGTTTTAGCGCCTTCTTGTGTTGATCATGGGAAATTCTGGCCAATTTTTTTTAAAAAATCTTTGTTCACTCATCAATGAAAACACAGTGTGGCAGGATGTCCTTCTTTCAGTTATATATTTTGAAATTCAGCAGTGAGTGTTTCAGATGAGCATAAAACTGGTGATATGTGCTTACCTGGTCTTTTAAAAGCAATGTTGCTTCACCTAATCAAACAGTTCTTTTAAAACTCCTACAGACAGGCTACTAGTAATCATGTGTGATGTAATGCACATTATTTAACACATAAGCATAAGACTGTGATCCAGAAACATATGTGTTTTCTCAAAAGTAAGCCCTTTTGGATTCAGTAGAATTTATTTTTTAAAAACACATACCTATGATGGCATCCCTCATAAGGCTTCTCCATTACTTAGACTTAGATCAGTGGTTCCCAACATGGGGCACATGCCCCACAAGGGGGATTCAATTCCCAGAAGCCTAAGTCAGTACATTGGCTGTTCAGTGCTTTGGGGAATTGACTTGGACTTCTGGGAATTGAAGTCAAAAAACCAAAGGTTGGGAAACACTGACTTAGAACTTCCCATGCTATGTAGTGTATGGGGCAGCAATGGTTTCAGTCTTGGGCAAGAAGGGTTGGGTGTCTTGCTTGAAATCCAACCCTGTGAAAATAATTCACTACAGAAACAGCAAGAAGAATCGCAAGGTTTCTCCCAGAGCTCAGAGATGCTAATGTTTTTAAATACTGCAATTCTCATAAGCTTTCAGCTGGCTTGTTTTCAAGCTCTGACTTCCACTAATGGGTAGAAATCAGAGAGCAAGGCTCAGATGATCCCAGGAGGTTTGCTTTTTGTGTCCAGCTGTTAGAAACCATCCAGCAGTCCTTTCAGTGCTTCAGGGCCAGCATCAGAGATTTCCGGGCCCGGTACGCGGGTCCCCCCACACACATTTTGGCCATGCCCCTGTGGTTTTCTGCGTATGCATGGTTTGTTTGTTCATGTGTACATCAGTGGTTCCCCGGAAGCGCCACACCCCTGTGGTTTTCTGAAAATGTGTGGTTTGTTTGTGCATGTGTACATCAGTGGTTTCCTGGCGGTGGCGGGCCCCCGTCATCTCCAGGCCTTGGACGGGAGTCCTGATGGTCACACACACACAAACACACACACACACACACACACACACACACACACACACACACGGATGGCGGCCCTGCAGTGTTTTGCAGACTGACTGTTGCTCTTAAAGGTACATTACAGGCCACTCTTCAGGTGGACTTGAACTAATATTTGCTTAGATGAGGAAAGCTTAAGCATCCCTCAGGCAGCAAAGCTCCTGAAATTAAATGGAATGTCATTTTAAAAAAGAACTGCTTTAACATTGCCTGTGTGGCTGATTCAGAAGAACTTGATCTGGAGAGCACTTTACAGAAATTGCAAAGGTTACTGATTTGGGGATTGTTTCCGCCTCCCCTCTGTGGCTTGGTCAGTCATGGGGGGGGGGGAGCCCAGCTGAACCCAACTGACAACCATCAGGGTGGAGCCCTCAAAAGCTCCCACCGCTGCACCCAATGCCAGCGCCAGCATCTCTGGCTCCCCTCTGTGGCTTGGCCGGTTGTGGGGGGTGGGAGCCCAGCTGATGCTGTCCTGTTGTGGCCGGTATAGATGGATTTTCCCACCTTTCACCCTTGGTGAGAGCAGGGGTGGGAGAGAGAGACTGCCCCAGTTTGTTGTGACTGGCATCCCTTCAAGTTCATGCCGTTGTCGGAAACACTGGACTTACCGTTTCTTCTACCCTTGGTGTGAGCAGGGGCAGGGAGAGAGACAGAGAGATGGAGCCCCTCCTGATTTGGCAAACCGGGAGGTGTGGTAGCACCTGTGTTGGCCTCTGCGGGGGTTAAAAGAGCTCCTTTCCCAGTCCAGCTCTGGCTGCGGGGAAGTTGAGCTTACTTGGGTTCCCAGTGGCACGGACTGTATAATTTGCTGCCACCGTCTTGTCCAGCTCCTTCCCCGGCCTGGCATGTGCCGTGGAGAAGTTGAGCTTTTTTTATTGTATACCTTGTACCTGGAGCTGTATTGTATATTTTTATTGTATTTGTTACACTTTGTTTTTCTGCATTTTTAGATTGTTCATTATTATTATTATTATTATTATTATTATTATTATTATTATTATTATTATTATTATTATTATTATTATTATTATTATTATTATTATTATTATTATTATTATTTTCTCTTTCTTAATTGTATATTTTGTTTCTTTAATATGCTGTAATGCTGCCCTGAGTCGGCCTTTGTGCTGAGTAGGGCAGGGTACAAATTAAAAAGTATTATTATTATTATTATTATTATTATTATTATTATTATTATTATTATTATTATTATTATTATTATTATTATTATTATTATTATTATTATTATTATTATTATTATTATTATTATTATTATTATTATTATTATTATTATTATTATTATTATTATTATTAGCAGCTTAGCAAAAAAAGCAAGTATGGAGAGGCGCAGTGGGGTGCCTAAAACTATGTAGGCTGTGTAGAACTTGAACAGATGCTTCTCCTTGTCTAACAGCTAAGAGGCACCCACTGTACCTGAACAGAAGGAGATCAGGGACAGAAAAGAAAGTACTTCTTTACACAGCACACAATTAAACTGTGGAATCCACTGATTTTAAAAAAATGTAATGTTGGCTTCCTACTTGGACGACTTGAAAACGGGATTAGACAAATTCACGGAGGTGAAGGCCATCAAAAGCTACGAATTGAGATGGCTGTATGCCACCCTCCAGTAGCAGAGCTGGTTTGCCTCTATGTATAAGTGGCTAAAGGAACTGCAGTGGCTCAAGTGGTTAAGATACTGAACATGACGACTGGAAGGTCATCAGGTCATCAGTTTGAGACCTGAGTGTTGTATGATGGAGTGAGCTCTCGTGTCTCTGTCCTAGTTCCTGCCAACCTAGCAGTTCGAAAGCAAGAAATTGCAAGCAGATAAACAGGGACAGCTTCAGTGGGAAGGTAAACAGCATCCCAAGCACTCTGGTGGCTAGGCATGCCTGCCGCATATTCATGGAAATGTATGCAGATAGTGTTGGCTCCTTAACGGTAAACAGAGATGAGCACTAAGCCCTAGAGTAGGATATACATGGCTTTTGAGCAAGAGTGACCATTGCCTTTACTATAAGTGGCTGAGGAATACAAAATAGAGATTATTGGCAGAAGTCCCAAAGGCAGGTGGTTGGCCACTATGGGGGACTGGAGATAATGCAGGACTTAACAGGCCTTCCATTAGATCTGGCAAGGCTGTTTTAACTATCTTGTGTTCTTAAGTGGGAAAAAAATTGTTACCTTCTCCTAATGTGTACAGAACCACAAAAAAGTAACAGAGATAAGTCCCTGGCCCATCTAATCCAAAGGTTAAACCAGATGGAAAAACTCAGATGGTATTTTTACCTTGAACTAGGTAGTTTATGCCAGGCAGAGTTATAAATGAAGCCTTTTCTTAACCTCCCAGTGACTAATCATAAAACAAAGCAAGCTAATTTCCAAAACAAAGAGGTCAACAATGGTATAGTAAGGTAAAGGCAAGTGTTTCCCTTGCTCAAAAGCCAGTCATATCTGACTCTAGGGTGCAGTGCTCATCTCTGTTTCAAAGCCAAAGAGCCAGCGCTGTCTGCTTCTGCAGATGTTTCCGTGGTCATGTGGCAGGCATGACTAGACACTGGAGCACACAGAACTCTGTTACCTTCCCACCGAAGTGGTCCCTCTTTATCTACTTGCAATTTCTTGCTTTCAAACTGCTAGGTAATCAAATATTTTTTTCACTCCCCCTTTAAATGCAGGACTGGCTTCTCATCTTGTTTGTCTCAAACTGTTTTGAAGAAATATCGCTCCAATATAAAGGCAAGCAACTTCTTCAGGAACCCACAGGTCTAATGAAGGCCACCAACAAAGTGTCCTCTAGGTTCATACCTACATCACTCGACTCCCAAACCACAGTCATCGGTGGAGATGGCAGGAGGAAGTAGACATTTAAGATGCACAGTATCATTCAAAATTTCATTATATTGAGTCAAAATCCACAAATTTCAGATAAGGACCTTTCCCAGATTCAGCAATTAATGGCATTTTTGAAATGTAGCTATATGAGATTCCAATGTCTGAATGCCCATGCTGTTGCAGGGATTTGGGGAGTTATAGTACACAGTGACTTCTTCAAGTTCTTTCCAGACTTATCTGGAGATGCCAAGGATTAAACCTGGGCCTTCTACTTTCAGTACTGTATAATAATTTTGTGCCATAAATCTGTATTTGCTTTATTACAGATACTGTTTTAGGGCATTCTATTATCTCACTCTGCTTGATTTTGTGTCTCCCAGGAATTCAAATGTTTGTGGGCTTTCCTTTCTTGGACTTACATCACACATAACCAGTTCTCAGGCACATGAGTAAATACTCATTTATAGCTCAAATAAATAATAAATGCCTTCTGATTTGCTACTGCCTTGTGATCAGGACCAACAAATTGCCATTTACTTGCACCCATAGTTTTCTTATGGGGACTGCAGTGGTTTAGTGGTTAAGATGCTGAATTTGATGCCTGGAAGGTCAGCAGGTCAGCAGTTCGAGACCTGAGTGCTGCTTGATGGAGTAAGCCCGCATCTCTGTCCCAGCTCCTGCCAAACTAGCAGCTGGAAAGCAAGTAGATAAATAGGTACCTTGTTGCAAATCCTGCCTTCTTGTGAGGTCTCACTGGATGGTTGCACAGTTAGTGGAAAGGAAGAGAGATCCCACTTCCTCTTCAACTAATTTACATCACAATGACACCCCTTGTCTTTCCATATTTGTGTTTCTTAGCCCTGTGACTTTTAGATTACTAAAATGGTTACATTCTCTGCCCCTTTCTCCCATAATCCTTAAGGTAGGTGGACAGTTGGAAACTGAATTATTACAGTGCCATGGTAAAATGTGGTAGCTTGGTCTTGAACTGGCAGTTAATTTATAAAAGACCTGCTCTTACTGGAGATAAAAACTGTTGGGAAGAGAAATTCCTGCAAAACTGTGAAGTGGTGACCTGATGCTATTTGCGGGAGTGAGGGGCATTTTGCTTCTCCCACATAGACATAGATTTCCCCAGCACAAGCCCAACATCTTAAACAGAGAGAGAGATGGATGTGGCAATACAGTTGCCTGCAGTTTGGGACTGTCCTTGGAGGCATGGCTAGGTGCACAGTTGTGTTCAATAACTGCATTTCCAAATCACTGTTGCCAACCACTTCTGTACATTTCTACTCAGAACATTAGTTCCATGGGGCCCAAGAAATTGCATAAGTTGTCATTCGTTTTCTGCATTTCTGTTTCCACCACCATTCTTTATGTAGACAGCTGAACATCCCATTCATTTTCTGCCACTCACTAAACAACAACATTCACACAGAGAAACTGTTTGTTTGCATTTAAGATATTAATAGGCTGCCCTGCAGTTTGACAAAAAATCCCAGAGCTGCTTGATAGTAACCATCTAAATGGTATCAATAATAAATACTACTTTTGGACAAATGTTTACATTTTAAAATCCCAGTTTAAAAACTGTTTAAACAGCAGCAGCAATAAAGCGGCCAGTAGTAAATCAACTAGCACAGATGATACATTAACAGCATTAAATCCATTTTAGATAATATAACTGGAAGGCTGTGCAAAAAGTTTTTCTCTGATAGTGAAAGGACATCAAGTTTGGCACTGGGTGAATTTGTAATTTTAGAAAGCAAGAGGATGAGGAAAAAGACCCCAAACAATGACTTTAGCACTTAAACAGGCAGATGATTTAGGGCAGTGATGGTGAACCTTGGTACTCCAGATGTTCTTGGACTTCAATTACCAGAAACCCAAGTCAGCACTCCTGTTTACCAGGGCTTCTGGGAACTGAAGTTCCAGAACAGCTGGAGTGCCAAGATTTGCCATCACTGATGTAGGGTAACATAGAGGTAACAGGAAAGTAATACCCTCAGGTAACCTGTGTGCATCAATAGGGATTCAAACTAGCTTTGGCAACAGGTTTGTGTAAGTCAGTGGCTAGACTCCTGCTGATGTTTGCATAAGGATTGTGTAACTTGGTATAGTTAATTGACAATATGCCACAGTGCTTCTCGGCTATACAACTGGTTGCTGGAGTCAGCTGGACTATGCCCATGACCAAGACATATCCCAATATTTTGTTAATTCGCCATCCATAGCAAGTTATGCACCCTTACGTAAACACTAATAGGATTTTGGTCAGGGATTCCTAAACTTGGTATTCCAGATGTTCTTGTTGTACAAATCCCAGAAACCTTTGCAAAGCCATTGATCAGGGGTTCTGAGATTGTAATCCAACAGAATGTGAGATCCTAAATTTAAAGAGATCTAGAATATGTTTTTGTGGACTCCTGCCCGCATTTGGTGGTCCATGGTCCACAAAACCTTATGCCAAATACAACTTGTTAGTTTTCCAGGGGACACAAGACTCTGTGTGAATTGTGCTGCAATACAACAAATAAAATAAAATAAAACTACTCCTCTGAAAATTTCTGTATTTTGAACTTCTGTTTCAAAAAAAAAGTCCTAATTCGGTGACACAACAGATACATCCTCTGCCCAAATTATATAGGACTGTTATGCTTCTAGAATGCTGGTCAGTACGCAATGCTTAATACAAAATAGTCATCTCCTCTAGAGGGAGTTGCTTGACTAAGATATTAAAATGTGGCTTTTCAATGCACCATATACATGATGAGGGAGTGTGAGCTGCTCATTTGCTGTAAGTTATTTGGAATAGAAAATATGAGATCCTCATTGCGAATCTCTCTTTTAGTAGAGCCTGTGATCTTAAAAACTGATAAAATCAATTTCATACCTCTGAGTAGCATCCTACACTGCCTTCCAAGATAAAGGTTTCCCTTGCTCGAAAGCCAAACATATCTGACAATAGGGTGCAGTGCTCATCTCTGTTTCAAAGCTGAAGAGCCAGCATTGTCTGCTTCTGCAGACATTTCCGTGATCATGTGGCAGGCATGACTAGACACTGGAGCGCACGGAACGCTATTGCCTTCCCACCGAAGTGGCCCCTATTTTTCTACTTGCAATTTCTTGCTTTCAAACTGCAAGGTTGGCAGGAGCTAGGACAAAGACGGGAGCAAATTCCATCCTGCAGTATCCGGGAATCGCACTGCTGACCTTCCGCCTCCCAGTCAGCATCTTAGCCACTTGAGCCACTGCAGTCAAGTATATAGGAAATAAGGATGTGTAATGCCTTCAGCCAAATCTATACCTATAAAAAGGTGCTTGGGCTGTGCATGTCCGGCATGCACGTCCACACCTGGCCCAACCATCCTGTACCAAGCCTGCCACACTTACCTTATGACCCTGCGAGCATTGCTGCAAGGGTCTGGAATCCGAGAGTGGGACAAATGCCCCACGAACGCGAGCAAAAAAAACCTATGGTTCCCAGCGTCCTCCGCACCACACAACCCCTCAGCCAATCAGGCTAAAAGGCGCGAGGGCGGAGGAGGTGGGGCAGCCGGTGCATGCGTAAAAAAACTGCTGATGCACTGCTAAGCCACTAACCACTTCCCTCCAGAAGACTCAGGCCAAGAATGGTTCTCCACAATTAGGGGAAGGGGAAAGGAAAAGAGTATCAATATGTTATAAGGAAGATCTGTGGCCAGCACCAAAGGAAATAATGATAGCATTATAAACAAACACACACACACACCCACACACACACACACAAGACTTCAGTAAACTCCAGTTAATGAGGGTCTCCAGGACTGTAGTTAAGTGACTAAAAAACAATTTTGAACCTGTGTTTATTCAAATTTATTTAAGGTCATATGGAATATGATTTGATGTTCACATCCCTGATGAAGTCTTCTAAATTGCTTTATTTTCATAGCTGTATAATAATTGTCACATCTACATGGCTTTGCAAATCATTTCTTTTTAAACCAATTCTGAATTGTTGTGCATTTGCTTCTTGTCTTTCTCTTGCACTGAGAAGTCCAGTTTTAAGGGTACATAGATAGATTCACAAACACCTTCTGGTGTTGAAACATAAAGTTGTAGCTCAGTAAATGAATCCCTAAATATATTAAGGAAAAATATACACTGATTCACCTAGATACACACACAAAATTGCTACAGTTTAACACAACTGATTTCACCAGTGTCAACTTTGATGCAAATGTTTTATTTTTTTAAGCACTAGCATAGGTGCCCATCTTCGACGGGTTTTATTGGGGAGGAGGATCAACCCATGGGGTTGCTTGGGGAGGGGGTTTTTTTTTGCCTTTTGCCTCCCCCCACACTGTTTGTGATGCCCCTTGGCTCTCAGTAAAGGAACCTGGGCAGACTCACCCTGGTGTGATGAAGAAGACGGGAGGGTAAGAATGAGGGAGGGAAGGAAAGAAGGAAGGGGAGAAGGATGGCTGGAGATAGGGAAGGAAGGATGAGTGCTAATTAACCGGCCTTGGCCGGGGTGGTGTTTGTTGTATGTTTAGGTTTTTTGGACCCTGATACACCCCAACATACAGAGTCTCTCTCTCTCTCTCTCTCTCTCTCTCTCTCTCACACACACACACACACACACACACACACACACACACACACACACACACACACACACACATATACACTCCCTATCTCTCTCTGTCTCTCACTCACACAGCATTGATGTACATTGAAAGTCTCTCATTCCGGAATTTACCTGTCAGTCATTCACTCTCAACCAATCACAGTCCAACATGAAAATCAGCTCTCTCCAACATTCTGTTTCCAGGCCTCGCTGTTAAACTGCAGTTTTTCTCCCATGACACCATGGGAGTTGTAGTTTCTGTTCTTTTCCCCATTTTGTGGGGCTTACGCCTCACTCTTGGCCCCCAGACTCTCGTAACTCTGATCTCTGTTTCAAAAGGTAGGTGTGCACGGAGAATTATGGGATAGGCTTGAGGGGTGTGGGTATGCATGCCTGTCACGTACGTTTCATTCCTTCCTTATAGGTAAAGATGTAACAGCCCCTTGAGTGATGTTACTGTACTATAGCAATTTTCTGAAGGTTTTTTTTACTGTCTGTCTGTCTGTTGGTGTAGCATATTGCTGCAGAAATAAGACTTCATGTCTCAAATTTTTTCCTTGCATTTTTGTTTCTAACACTTTCACTATTCTGCTAAAACATACAGTATCTCAAAATGTTCATTCTTGAGGATTATAGCACAAGGCTGAAAGTGATATCTAATTTTTTTTTCATAAATTTTATTAATGAATAACAATAATTAATGAAATGATGCAAACAGAAAAAATAACAACAGTAACAAAAATAACATTATCACAAAACATACAATCTTCACAAAACAAACTATATGATTCATGTAACTCATGTACTTTTTTGCTGTGTTATCACCATATTTCAATCAAGCCACCACCAACAACAACAATCATTTTCAATAAAATTTGGTATATATTATCCGAACTTAATACTATACACACTATTCAAATATAGCCTCATTTAAGGTAAATAAAAAAGTTTACAATCACCCGTTATATTTACATAGCTCCCAAAGATTGAGTTTGGTAATTCTTTCTCACTCTCTCTCATTTTTAATATTATACCTTTATTTTCAACTCCAAAATAAAAACGTACTCAGGCGCTGGAATATAACCATATCTCTTACTTATCACATGATCAATGAAGCATTTCCAAATCTCGTGAATTTTATTTTCTTTTATTATGCCCTTTCTTTTATTTAACTCCCAAGTTAACTTGTCATTGACTGCCAATGTCCACATTTCTTTATACCATAAGAACATAAGAACAGCCTTGCTGGAACAGGCCACAGTCCATCCAGTCCAGCATTCTGTCTCACACAGTGGCTCACCATTTCCTTCAGGGTATTCCCAAGGAGATGCCTTCCCCTGCTTAGGATTCCCTGGAAATGGCATTGAGAGATATCCTGCCTATCTCTCCAACCCCAAGGTTGTCCTTAAGTAACCATAATTATAGCCATTGATCCCCTTGTCCTCCATGAACTTGTCTAATCCTTTCTTAAAGCTGTCAAGACTGACAGCTGTCACCACTTCTTCTGGCAGGGAGTTCCATAGACCAGTGATCCTCTGGGTGAAAAAGTACTTTCTCTTATTTGTTTGAGAACTAGTACCCAAAAGTTTCATCGAGTGTCCCCTAGTTCTAGTGTTGTGCGATAGGGAAAACAGTTTTTCCTTATCTACTTTGTCCACACCGTGCATGATTTTATAAACTTCAATCAGGTCACCTCTTAGACGCCGTCGTTCAAGAGTGAAGAGGCCCAACCGTTGCAGCCTCAGATGGTAAGGAAGGTGTTCCAGTCCCTAATCATTCACCCAGTCTATGTGAGGGTAATTGAAGTCCTCCATTATAACCAGGCTTCCCTTCTTGGATGCCTCCTTTACAACATTCTCCAACTGCCAGTCTCCCTCAGGAGTTTGGGTCGGAGACTGATAGTATATGCCTACTGTTAGACCATCCTTGTTGCCTGGTACTCTTGCCCACAGAGTTTCTAATGGTGACTCCAAATCACATAGATATTCCAATTCGTATGATTCTATCACTTCTTTGACATACAAAGCTACACCACCTCCCGTTTGCCCCTTCCTATCCTTCCTGTACAGTTTTTAGTCTGGGATAACTGTATCCCATTGGTTATCATCCATCCACCAGGTTTCAGTGATGCCAATAATATCAATATTCTTATCTATTGCTAAGTATTCCAGCTCCCCTATTTTGTTCGGGAGGCTTCTGGCATTTGCATACAAGCATTTATATATGCTTTTCTGATACAGTCTTTTGAGTCCAGTTGCATTGTTAGACTGCCTCTTGTATCCTTCTGCTAAAGTGCTGGTGACTAGCTCCTTGCTCTGCTCAGTAATTTTTGCATCCTCCTCACTACTCAAGTACACACTTTCCCGAACCGGATGTTGTCCAGCTCCTGTCGGCTTTCCCCAGTTATCAGTTTAAAATCTGCTCTGCAGCCTTTTTGATGTTGAGTGCCAGCAATCTGGTCCCATCATGGTTCAAGTGCAACCCATCCCTCCTGAACAGATTTGGCTTGTCCCAAAATGTTTTCCAGTTCCTGACAAATCTGAAGCCCTCCTCTTGACACCACTGCCTCATCCACACATTAAGGCTTCTAAGCTCTGCCTGCCTGGTAGGTCCTGCACAAGGAACAGGCAGCACTTCTGAAAATGCTACCTTGGAAGTCTGGGACTTCAATCTTCTTCCTAACAACCTGAATTTGGCTTCCAGGACAGACCGCTTGGCCTTCCCAACATCATTGGTACCGTGTACCATGACCACTGGCTCCTTCCCAGTTCTCTCTAACAAGCTATCTAGATTTCTCGTGATGTCTGCAACTTTTGCACCTGGCAGGCAAGTCACCATACGGTTATCATGTGCATCACAAATCCATCTCTCTGTATTTCTAAATATTGAATCACCTAGTACAAGGAGCCTCTCTCCTGCAATCTGTTCATCTACATGCACCTCATCAACCATATTAAGGGAGAGGACTTCAGTTTGTTCCTGTTGTTTATCTTCCTGGATCTCATCACGTTTGATAAAGGAGATATCCTCAAGTGGAACCAGTTGTTCCTCTGTGTGTTCCTCATCAGGTGTGATGAGGGAAAGAGCCTCAAATTGATTCTGTAATTTTAGACTCTCAGAGTGATCCCCTACTCTCCTCCTCCTTTGAGTCACGTTCCTCCAAGCATCTCCCTCCTGAGTTAGTGAAGTGCCTTCTTCCTCAGAACTGTGCCCAGTCTCTTCTTTGTCCAGGATAGTCTGCTCCGATCTGTCCAAGAACAGCTCAAGCTCTTTAATTTAATTTAATTTAATTTAATTTAATTTAATTTAATTTAATTTAATTTAATTTAATTTAATTTAATTTAATTTAATTTAATTTAATTTAATTTAATTTAATTTAATTTAATTTAATTTAATTTAATTTAATTTAATTTAATTTAATTTAATTTGGGTGAAAAAGCTCTTTAATTTGTTGGTGGTTAGATATGCGGGCCTCTAGCTGCTGGACCTTCTCTTCTAGTAGTGCAACCAGCTTGCACTTGCTGCAAGTGTAGTTCTCCATGTGCTTTGGCAAGAACACAAACATGGCACAAGTACTGCAGGTAACTACAGCTGTTCCCTCAGAATCCATTTTAACAAGTGCAGTATTCTGGGCCTCAAAAGTGTACATGTTTATTACCTTTCTGTCTAGTAAGAATATATTCTTTCTTTGTTCTTAGTTTGAAATCTCATGCGCCGTTAGGCACGTGGGCCTCTAAAGCAGCTCTACTCCAACTGCAAGCACGCCCAAAACTTACCAGTGCTCACTTCCTTTGTTTGGCTCTCTTCAGCAGCAGCTCTGCTTAATAGCAAATACAGAATCAAAAGGTCTTCCTAGGCTCCTCTATTTCGCCCAGTCCGGAGGCCTTGGCGCCATCAGGGCCACCGGTGCCACAGGTTGGGTTACTTGGGCCCTCTTCTTACCTCCATCCCCATTTTTTCATCAGTGGCAGTAGGGTGAGAGCATTCGGGCCTGTGCCAGGGGCTGTCATGCCACGTTTCCTGGCCGGTCCTCCCATCTCTGGTCTTCCTAGGTGCCTCAAATTTGTCCGGTCTGGAGGCCTTCACCTAGAGTTGCCATAATTCTCTCTCACAAAACCGGGACAGAATAACAAAATAGCCTTTTTTTAAAAACAAACATAATATAATGATAGCTTTTTTTTTCAACCTTGAATCCAGGACAATCCCGGTTTTCTGGGACATATGGCAACCCTACCTTTGTGTCATCAGGGCCACCGGTGCCGCCACGGCTCGCTGTTTGCTGGCGCACCTTGCCCTACTCCCGGTGATGAGGGGGAAAAGGGGCCAGACCGTTCCCTCAGCCCAGGCTCTGTCTGCCTTGGTAAGGCAGGGCCCTGAGCTGTAGTGCACACGCGTCGACCGTTGGTTGATGTTTTCGCATGTGCTGGCTGTCCCGCCTCCTCCGCGCTCAGGCCATCCTGCCTGATTGGCTGTGGCGTGCCATGCAGGATGCTGGGACATTGAGGTTTTTTTGTTGGCATTTGTGGGGCACTGGACCCACTCTCGTTCTCTGGACCCTTGTGGTGATGATGTCAGGGAAGTAAGGTAAGAGTGAACGGCGCATTACGGGATAGGCTGGATGGATGTGGAAATGCATTCTGCACACGCACGGCCATATACCTTTCTTATAGGTATATATTGTTATGTGGGATGCCATTTCCCCCCAAAGCCTAATTGTTATGCGATTTCATTGCTATACGGGGCGATTGTTGTATGAGGTTCCGCTGTACTTCAAAATCCACCTCCCAGCTCGTAAGGAGTCCCAAATTCCCCAATATTATTGGGCAAGGAAGAATTTGTTTTGCACATATTCAGAGGTGCAAATTAAAAAGAAGTCTTTTAAGAGGAAGCTGTACATGTTCCTTCTTGTTCATTATTTAGAAGCACTGTTTGCAATATAACATAATCTACTGGAACATGTAACACTCTATATAATTTGTATGTTTGTATTATCACATGCAGTCTTGTTATTTTCCTCCTCCACTCAAAAGAAACTTTCTGCCACATTGTCATAATTCTCAAAAGAATGTTGTAGATTTAAGGTGCTATTTTTAGTATTCAGGAGCCTGTATGTCTTTACAGGTCAGAGATTTCCAATGTTAGTAATTGGATTTTTAATTAGTCCTTTCACGTTTCTAATTTTTGAACTTCCAACAAATAGCCAGTTGTTATACAGGCAATATGACAGAAGAAACTGAGTAATAATTATGAACTTTTCTGGCCTTTCTCCACTAGAATCATGGTTCACTTCCTACTGTCATTTCTGATCCTTGGCAAAATATATATACAGTATCTAAATCAGTTCAGGGTGTTCAGCCAATTTAGGAACTTGGCTGAATAATCACAGCCCTTTAATTGTTAGGAATGAGCAACATGTATTGTGTGGGACTGTTTTTTCCTATGTTATCAAAAAGGGACTAACTTCATTTGATTACAGGTGAAAAACATTTTTTAAAAAAGAAAGGGTTGGCAGGAGCTAGGACAGAGATGGGAGCTCACTCCTTCATGCAGTACTCGGGTCTCAAACTCCAACCTTCCAGTCTTCAAGCTCAGTGTCTTAACCACTAAACAGGCACAGATTGTTTCAACTTGAAAGTTCTTAAAACATCACAAATGTGAAATTGCTTGTCATCTAATTAAAATATGTAACATGTGCCTAAGAAGAGCCTCCATCCCAGAGTACTGGAGATAAAACAATGTAGCACCAATGTTTGAAAAGGGATTGGGAAAGGCAGATAATCCTTCCAGGCAATTATATAGCATTTCTTCTGGCAATCTGACAGTAGACATGCATTTATAGGCTTGACAACTTGCTACCAGAGTAGGGAGAGTGTCCATTCAACTTTTGGGGTGGCTCAATTCATGAGTCACTCCTAACACACACATACCAACTGCTTCCTTCATTCTGGTTGGCTAGTCTTAACTTCACTGGACATGAGTCTGAAATTTCTGTCTGGTAGGACATAAGGTCAGTCCTCCTTTTTTGAGTGCTAGGACTGTGGCTGAGAATGTGGGGAGCAATAACGTAGAGTCTTCCTCAGGCTGCACAACATTCCTTTGCTTTAGTGCTGAACTGCCACCACCCCCACTACCAATGGTTCCTCATCACACTGCAGAGAAATGACAGGGAGGGTTCTGCCTTATTGTATAAGTGTCCAAGCTACAGTGTCCAAGCTACAGCCCAGGGGCTGGATCCAGCCCCCGAAGCCAATTCATCCAGCCCGTGAAGCCCTCATTGCTACTGGAAGCTTCCGGGAGTGATGAGGGCTTCACGGTGTTGTGTCCTAATAGTGTAACCTTCTACATGTGATATCAATGTATCTGAACCAATGTAACCTTGCCGATGAGTAACAATGTAACCTTCAGCTGTATCACATAATCCCTGTAATAGGACGCGAGCTAATGACCACCAGCTGGCAGCAGCGAGCGTCCAAGCTCTCTTGGTTCAAACCCATCAAAGACCGCAGCGCCGGAAGCTTCCCGCCGCTACCTACACCTGGACAAGAAGGGCGTGACCAGCCATGACGTCACGCGGACCAGTAGCCAACGGGCTACCGTGGAGCCACATTCAAATATGTTACTACCATATATATAGAGCTGTTCGTCCGCCATTACCTCATGTTCCCTCTGTCCACCATGCAATAAACCTGAGTTAACCCAGCCTTTGGCTGTGCCTTGTGTCTTGACTCTCATACACTAAATTGGCGACGAAGGTGGGATGATGGATCCCCACGGAGCCAGGACACAGAGCGGGTTCAACATCACCAAACCGCAAGACTGGGAGCTTTTTGAGATGGACTTCCAGGCGGCACTGGTGGAGCTCAAAGTCAAAGAAGACGACGAGGAAAGGAAGAGGGCCATCCTCACCCGCATGCTTGGGATGGAAACCAAGCGGACGCTGGTGGGCATCCTTGCACCGAAGAAGATGAGCGATTTCAAAGCCGGTGACATCATGAAAATGCTGCGTGAGCGTTTCCGGCCCTCGAGGGCAATGTTTCCCGCTCGGAGTGCGTTTTGGAGGCGAGTTCAAGCGCCGGACGAGTCGGTAGAAGCCTTCGTAACGGCTATGAGGGTAGCCGCCGCCCCCTGCAAATGGGACCACATCCTAGAGATGGCCCTCAGGGACGGAGTGCTGTGTGGCCTGAAGGACAAGGAAGTACAGCGCAGCTTGATGAACAAGGAGCCACCACCCACACTGGAAGAGGTTGTAGAGGCCGCGGAAGCCGCGGAATCCACGAATGCTGGAGTAGACGAGATGCACAAGTGGCGTGAGTGGCGTCCGAGGGCCGGCAAAGCGGAAAACTCGTCGCACGGGAAGTCCGGTCAGTCGGTGCATGCAACCCGACCGACCTCGAAATCGTCTTCAGAAAGCAGCGATGGCGAGGAGGTCCAGAAGGTCCGGAGAGGCGGGCGCCGCTGCGATGGTTGCGGAGCGGCCCATGAGCGCGTGAAGTGCCCATTCAGGAAAGCCGAGTGTTTCAACTGTGGACGTCGGGGGCACATCGCCAAGGCGTGCAGGAAATGGAAAGAGGGCCGGAGACAGTCGCAAGACCGTTCAGCCAGACCGGACCGTCCAGCGAGGTCCAAAGATGGCGCCCGGGCCACGAGGAAGCAGGACGGCGTGGGCCGCATCTCGGACGACAGCGAGGGCGACGCTCCTGTGTTCAACGTGTCTGCGGGACAGCCCCATTACTTTGTTGAGGTACTAGTACAAGGGACCCCTATTAGGATGGAAGTTGACTCGGGGTCCTCCTATTCTATAATCCCCCAGAGAGAGTTCTTGAAAATCGACCCCCACGTGCGGCCCAAACTTAAAGCGTTGAGGGCCACACTACGGGACGTTCAGGGGAACAGCATTCCAGTGTTGGGGGTCGGAACGTTCCGGGTTCGCTTTAAGAGACATTCTGCGGAACTGCCCCTAGTGGTGCTAAAAGGGGGGAGTTGTAGCCTCCTCGGAACACAGTGGTTTCAGCCCTTAGGCCTGTTCATAGGGGGGGTGCATGCAGTAGGCGAGGACCCAATACAAGCAGTGTGTGACGCACACCCCGCCGTTTTTAAAAGTGGACTGGGAAAGTTCAAGGGACCCCCAGTAGCCTTCGACTTAGACCCGGAGGTCCGCCCGATAAGACTTAAACCGCGCAGGGTACCGTTCGCGCTTAAGGACAAAATAGAGGCGGAACTGGACAAACTGGTGGGTCAAGGAATTCTCGTTCCTGTGGATTCCGCGGAGTGGGAGACTCCAATTGTAACAGCACTGAAGGCTAACGGGGAGGTGCGCATTTGCGCTGATTATAAGTGTACCATTAATAAGGCAATCCGCCCTAATGCATACCCGGTGCCAGTGGTCAGCCACCTTCTGGCCAGGCTGAATGGGGGAAAGTGTTTCGCTAAACTCGATTTAGCACAGGCCTACCAGCAACTCCCGGTAACCCCCGCCACAGCGGCGGCACAAACAATAGTTACACACAAGGGGGCGTTCCAGGTGTCGAGGTTACAGTTCGGCGTGAACTCGGCACCTGGCATTTTTCAATCGCTAGTGGAATGCCTCCTGAAGGGGTTGGAGGGGGTGTTGCCATATTTTGATGACGTGTTGATAACGGGGGGGAGTAAGGCCGAGCTGGCCCACAGATTGGATAAGGTCCTGGCCGTGTTCGAGAAAGCGGGGCTGCGACTGAGAAAAGACAAATGTGTATTTTTCGAAACAGAGGTTGAGTTTTTAGGGTTCCGTGTCACGCCCGAGGGAATTAGGCCGTCCAAATCTAAGGTAGCCGCCATCAAGAAAGCCCCTCGCCCCACTTCCAAAACCGAGCTGCAGTCATTTCTGGGGCTTCTCAATTTCTACCATACCTTCCTCCCACGGAAGGCGTCTGTTGCCGAGCCGCTCCATCGGCTACTTAAAAAAGAGGAAAAATGGCTGTGGGGTGACGAGCAAGAAAGAGCGTTCACAGAGTTAAAGCAACTCCTCACATCCGAGGCAATCCTGACTCATTTCGACCCCAAACGGCCCATAGTTTTGGTCTGCGATGCATCCCCGGTGGGGGTGGGGGCGGTGCTTTGCCACGTGTTAGACGACGGAAGGGAGGCCCCGATAGCGTTTTATTCAAGGTCCCTGTCCCAAGCAGAGCGGAATTACGCACAGACCGATAGGGAGGCACTAGCGATAGTAGCGGGAACCAAGAAATTTCACGATTTTCTGTATGGTCGGCCGTTCAAGATCGTTACGGATCACAAGCCCCTGTTAGGAATCTTCACTGCAAATAAGCCCACGCCACAGATCCTGTCCCCGAGGATGCTGCGGTGGGCTATTTTTCTTAACGCATATCAACATGAGTTAGAATACCGGCCAGGGAAGGAAATCAGCCATGCAGACGCGCTCTCACGGTCGCCGTTACCCTTGTCGGACGACCAGAAGGCAGGGGTAAGAAGAGACCGCCAGGTATTGCTAATAGAGGTCTTGGAGTCACCCCCGATAGTACCGGCCGACATTGCCAGGGCGACCGGAAAGGACAGAACACTAGGGAAAGTATGCTCGTGGGTGCAGAAGGGGTGGCCGGCGTCATCCCCAGGCGCGGAATTCGACCCATTTTTCCGAAAGCGAGTAGAATTGTCTTTAGAGAGGGGGTGCCTTTTGTGGGGCCAACGGGTGGTGGTTCCTACGTCCCTGCGGCCGAAGGTGCTAAAGCTGTTGCACGTCAGCCACCCGGGAATCGTCCGTTCCAAGGCGTTGGCCCGGAGTTACTTCTGGTGGCCCCAGCTGGACGCCGACATAGAGCAGATGGTTGGCACTTGTGAGGCATGTCAATGCTCTCGACCGGAGGTGGCCCGCCTACCGCATAGGGAATGGGACGCAGCAAGGGGACCGTGGTCCAGGGTGCACGTAGATTTTGCTGGCCCATTCCGGGGAACCATGTTTCTCCTGGTGGTGGATGCATACTCAAAGTGGCTGGAGGTCATTCCGGTAAAGAGCACATCCTCCGCCACTACCATTCGCCAGCTAAGGAGGGTCTTTTCCACGTTCGGCTTACCCGACACTTTGGTCAGCGATAACGCCAGTTGTTTCACGTCCGCTGAGTTCGCAGCATTCATGGAGGCAAATGCAATTCGGCATGTCACATCCGCGCCGTTTCACCCGGCCACGAATGGCCAAGTGGAACGGTTGGTGCGCACCACAAAAGATGCGCTGCGGCGCATGGGCTCGGGAGATCTAAATCACCAAGTTTGTCAATTTCTATTAGCGTATAGAGTGACCCCCTTAGCGTCTGGATACTCGCCGGCTGAGCTGCTGATGCGGAGGAAACTGACCACGCTTTTGTCCAGGCTAGACCCGTCGAGGGTCGAGGACAAAGGGAAGAACATAGGGTTAGCGGTCTCGAAAGGTTTCGGCGTAGGCGATCCTGTACACTGCAGGAACTATGCCAACGCAGGCCCAGCCTGGGTGCCAGGGACGATAATAGAACAGACGGGGCCAGTGTCCTATCGGGTGGAAACTAGCACCGGCCTCCTCTGGAGGAGGCACGCTGACCAACTGAGGCACCGAGTGAGCGAGGGGCCGACCAGTGGGGCACAGCGACAGGATTCAGCGATAGGGTTCTCCCCCACCCGTTTAGCCCAAGGGGGAGACAGGGGGGAAAGCAGCGAGCCCGACTCATATCCTTTTGATACCCCAGTTCTATCCGAGCCCGGGGGGAGGGAAAAGGAGTGTGCGGCCGCCGCTGCCGCTTCCCCTGAATCCGATTTTGATTTTGATTTTGCTAGCCGGGGGGGGTTTTCGGAGTGTTCCCCCACCCATCCAAGCGAGAAGAGGGGTTTTTCGTTAGCCCCCAGTGCCCCCGGTTCTTCCCAAACAAAGCACACACCTCCCAACAAAGCCGCAGAGCCGCGGCAAACCACTAACAAGTCATCCTCTCCGATTGCAGGGCAGGAAGCCAGGGAGCAAGGAGGAGGGAGCGAAGCCGGGGCAGGGCAGCCCGCGCCGAGACCCCAGCGTGTTCGAAATAAGCCATCTTGGCTGAGAGACTTCGTCTCATCCTAGGGGGGAGGAGTGTTGTGTCCTAATAGTGTAACCTTCTACATGTGATATCAATGTATCTGAACCAATGTAACCTTGCCGATGAGTAACAATGTAACCTTCAGCTGTATCACATAATCCCTGTAATAGGACGCGAGCTAATGACCACCAGCTGGCAGCAGCGAGCGTCCAAGCTCTCTTGGTTCAAACCCATCAAAGACCGCAGCGCGGGAAGCTTCCCGCCGCTACCTACACCTGGACAAGAAGGGCGTGACCAGCCATGACGTCACGCGGACCAGTAGCCAACGGGCTACCGTGGAGCCACATTCAAATATGTTACTACCATATATATAGAGCTGTTCGTCCGCCATTACCTCATGTTCCCTCTGTCCACCATGCAATAAACCTGAGTTAACCCAGCCTTTGGCTGTGCCTTGTGTCTTGACTCTCATACACTAAACACGGGCTTGATGAATTGGCTTCGGGGGGGGGCAGATCCAGCCCCCGGGCCATAATGACCAGCCCCCTTTAGTGTCTTGCACGGAAGACAAAGAAAGAGCCGCAGTGAGGGCTAAAACACAGGTTTATTTCATGATGGTCAGGATGAACATGTGGTAATGGCGGAGGTACAGCTCATTTTATACTGCAGTAATACATTTGAATATTGTTGCACGGTAGCTCATTGGCTGCTACCGGCGTGACGTCATTCTGAGTCACGTCCATCTTCTCCAGGTGATCCTTGCGCGGGAAAGGTTCCCACGGCTGCCAGTGATTGGGGAGATTTGAACCATGTGAGCTGAACGCTCGCAGCTGCCCTCTATGGGCAGCTTACTCGCATTCCTTAAACAGCTGGGTTACATTGTAATCATTGTCAGGTTACATTCATACATTCTTAAAGTAATACTGTTACATACACAACACTCCTCTCCCCTAGGATGGGACGAAGTCCCTCAACCATTGTGGCTTCCCGCACGTGCGCTTGGGACGTGCGGCTGCTTGGTTTAGCTCAGGGGAACTAGGGGCTCCGAATTCCGCAGAGTCTCGTCCTGCAATGGAAAGGGGGGACTCATTAGTCGTTAGGCGAGGACTCTGCGACAACCTTGCATTGGGAGAAGGGAACGGAACATACAGCTGAGATGTGAACCCCTGCCTGTTGCTCGTGGCGCCTGGGGACCCCCCCCCAGCACGAACCTCGGAACCGACGAGGAGACCCTTGTTGTCTCGCCTCGGTCTCTTGCGCCTGCAACCGGCGTACTTGCGCCACCCCCTGCTGCCTGACTCGGAGTTCTAGGGGATGGAGAGAATGAACTTCCCCCTGCTGCCTGGCTCGGGGGCCTTGGTGCTGGGGTATACTCTAAAACAAAAGGACTGGGGGGACTGGAGGTGCCAGGGTGGGGGACCACTCCGCGACACCCCCCTGGTATGGTAACATAAATTCAAACTCATTCCACTCTTTCAAAGTATCGCCCTCCTCGTCTGAGAAACCAGGGTATGCATTTGTACCCGAGGACGTCCCTGTGTCTCCCCCTTGGGTTACGTGGGTGGGGGAGGACCCTAACGCTGATTCCCTTTAACTAGTGACTTGCCTTCTGAGTTGGTCAGCGTGCCTTCTCCAGAGTAGACCTGTGCTAGTCTCGACCCTATAGGACACTGGCCCCGTTTGTTCAATGATCGTTCCTGGGACCCACGTTGGTCCCGAGGCCGCATAGTTTCTGCAGTGAACCGGGTCCCCTACCGCAAAACTTTTGGAGCTCTCTATCACTATATTTCTCCCTTCATCCTCCACCCTGGTCGGATCCAACCAATCAAAAAGAGTTACTGGCCTCCTCCTCATGAGGAGTTCGGCCGGTGAAAGTCCTGAAGCTAGGGGAGTTGCCCTATAACAGATGAGGAACTGACACAGTTGGAGGGTCAATTCACCAGGACCCATGCGCCGCAGTGCGTCTTTCGTAGTGCGCACTTGGTGCTCTACCTGACCGTTTGTGGCGGGGTGAAAAGGGGCAGCGGTAATGTGCCGGGTGGCATTCCTCTCAATGAACACCTTGAATTCCGCGGAGGTGAAAGTACTGGCGTTATCTCTCACAAGGATGTCCGGCAGCCCAAAACAACTGAACACCCTGCGCAAGTGTTTAATGGTTGCGGCGGATGAGGTGCTAGTCATGGGAATGACTTCCAGCCATTTGGAATATGAGTCGACTATCAGCAGAAACATGGACCCGCGGAAGGGGTCAGCGAAGTCGACATGTATTTGGGACCATGGCCCGCGGGCCATGTCCCATTCCCTATGGGGTAGCCGGGACTCCTCGGGCTGAGAGCTCTGGCAGCTCTCACACGTGCCCACTAAGTGTTCTATATCCGCGTCTATTTGGGGCCACCAGAAGTAGCTCCTGGCCAGTGCCTTGGAGCACACTATTCCCGGGAGGCTGGTATGCAGTAGCCTCAGCACCTTTGCTCGTAACTTCTCTGGGATGACTACCCGCTGGCCCCAGAGTAGGCAGCCCCTTTCAAGGGAAAGCTTGACTCTGCGCCTGAAAAATGATTTGAACTCCTCCTCAGGGGAAGTTGTGGGCCACCCTTTCCTTACCCAGGAACTGACTTGGGACAGAATTTGGTCGGCCGCCGTGGCTTTGGCGAGGTCCACCGGAACTATGGGGGGCGAGTCGAGAGACTCGATCAGCAGGACTTGATGTCCTGCTCTACCTCGCATGCGGGATCTCCTAACCTAGGGAGAGGAGACCGGGACAGCGCGTCCGCATGGGAGATCTCCTTCCCTGGGTGATAGACCAGCTCATACTGGTAGGCGTTAAGGAAAATCGCCCAACGTAGCATCCTGGGGGACAGAATTTGTGGGGTGGGCTTTCCTGTCGTAAAGATTCCCAGGAGGGGCTTGTGATCAGTCACAACCGTAAACTCGCGGCCGTATAGGAAATCATGGAACTTCTTTGTTCCCGCAATTATGGCCAGGGCCTCCCTATCTGTTTGCGCGTAGTTGCGCTCTGCCTTTGAAAGGGACCTGGAATAGTATGCAACCGGGGCTTCCCGCCCGCTCTCTAACACGTGGCACAACACCGCCCCCACCCCCACTGGGGATGCATCACAGACTAAAACTACTGGTCTCCTCGGGTCAAAATGAGTCAGGACAGCGTCCGAGGATAAGAGCGCCTTGAGCTCCTTGAACGCTTTCTCCTGCCTATCTCCCCACCGCCAAACCACTTCTTTCTTAAGTAGCGCGTGCAGTGGCTCCACGACAGATGCCTTCCTTGGTAAGAAGGAATGGTAAAAATTTAGGAGCCCTAGGAATGACTGCAGCTCCGGTTTCACGGTGGGGCAAGGGGCGTTTTGCACAGCCGCAACCTTGGACTCGGAAGGCTTGATGCCCTCCGGGGTTATCTTGAACCTGAGAAACTCAACCTCCTTCGCAAAAAATACACATTTGTCCCTTCTTAGTCTAAGTTCTGCTCTCTCGAATACAGAAATGACCCTATCTAGCCTCCTCGCTTGTTCTGATTCGCCTCCCGCTGTTATCAAAACGTCATCAAAATACGGGAGCACGCCTGGAAGCCCCTTTAAAAGGCATTCCACAAGGGACTGGAAGATCCCAGGGGCCGAATTTACGCCGAACTGTAGGTGCGTTACCTTAAATGCCCCTTTATGCGTAATGATGGTTTGCGCAGCGGCAGCAGCTGGAGTTACTGTGAGCTGCTGATACGCCTGCGCCAGGTCTAGCTTGGCAAAACACCTCCCCCCATGCAACGTGGCCAGTAAGTGGCTAACCACTGGCACCGGATATGCATTTGGCCGAATGGCCTTGTTAATTGTACATTTGTAGTCAGCGCAAATCCTGACCTCCCCATTGGATTTTAAGGCTATAACAATTGGAGTTTCCCACTCCGCTGAATCAACTGGAACCAAAATCCCCTGTCCCACCAATTTGTCCAGTTCTGCCTCAATCTTGTCCTTGAGGGCAAAGGGCACTCTTCTTGGCTTGAGACGTATGGGCCGGATTTCTGGGTCCAGCTCAAAGGAAACTGGGGGCCCCTTGTAAGTCCCAAGCCCCTTCTTGAAAACGTCCGGGTGCGCATCGCACATGTCCCGCATTGGGTCAGTCTCTATGGCGTTAATGCCAGACAGTTCAATTCCCAGGGGAGCAAACCACTGGGTCCCCAAAAGGCAACATCTTCCCCCCTTGAGGACCACTAAGGGCAGTTTTTCTGTGTAATTTTTGAACTTCACCATGAAGTTCCCCACCCCCAACACTGGGATCCCGTAGCCCAGTGTCACTTCATGGCCCGCAACTTGGTCCGCACATTTGGGGGAATGCGCATGAACTCCTTCTGGGACAGGATGGAGTAGGACGACCCCGAGTCTATTTCCATCCTCACTGGAACCCCTTGTAACAGTACCTCTACAAAGAAACACCGGTGCTCCAGGCCCACATGGTTCACGTCTGCCACACCGTCGTTGGCTGAGACCTTTCTGATGCCGGCTGCCTTGCGTTGGTGTGCTTGAGGGTGTCTCGATGCGCCCTTGTCCTCAGTTCGCATGCGCCTGCAGACTCTGGCGATGTGGCCCTTCCGGCCGCAGTTGTGGTGCTCGGCCTTCCGGAATGGGCATCTCGTCCAGTCGTGAGATGCCCCACAGCCATCACAATGGTGGCTTCCTCGCTCGCTGGTCTGGCGCCTCTCTCCGCGTTTCTTTACCTTCTGTATGTCGTCGTCCTCGCTGGAGCAGGAGTCCGCCATCATGGAAGACTCCTCGGAGGTTGCTGGGGTGCCTGTGGGTGACCGGGGTGCCCGCCAGGCCGTTTTCGCCGACGTCCGCCGGGCCGCTTGCACGGGTGACTTGGCCCTCTCAGGTGCGGCCCCTCGGGACTTGAAAACTCTGACCCCGCTCCTCGCCGCCTCGGCCGCTTGGGCCTCCCGCAGTGCCTCGTTGAACGTGAGCCGATGGTCGCGGGTCATCAACTTCCTCTGGACCTCCTCGTCCCTCAGGCCACACAGCATGCGGTATCGGAGGGCCGTGTCCAGGTCCTCCCATTGGCAATTGACGGCCGCCAGCCTGAGGGCCGCCGCGTAGGCGGATATGGACTCTCCCGGGCGCTGGTCCCACCTGTGGAACGCGACCCGGGCTCGGAAAATGGAAACAGGCGGCTGGAAGTGCTCCCTCAGTAGCGCAAGGATGCGGTCGATGGGCACCAGGTCTACCTTCCGGGGAGCCACCAGGTTCATCAGGATGTGCCGCATGGCCAGCCCCACCTGGGCTAAGAAGTGCGAGCGCATCTACCCCTCATCGTCGATGCCTGCAGCATCCATCGCGTGCCGAAACTGACACTCGTACAGCTCCCATTGTTCTGGATCGCTGATATCAAACTGGTGAGGTTTGATCTTGGGACATGCCATGGATCCCACCTTCATCACCAATTTAGTGTCTTGCACGGAAGACAAAGAAGGAGCCGCAGTGAGGGCTAAAACACAGGTTTATTTCATGATGGTCAGGATGAACATGTGGTAATGGTGGAGGTACAGCTCATTTTATACTGCAGTAATACATTTGAAAAATGTTGCACGGTAGCTCATTGGCTGCTACCGGCATGACGTCATTCTGAGTCACGCCCATCTTCTCCAGGTGATCCTTGCACGGGAAAGGTTCCCGCGGCTGCCAGTGATTGGGGAGATTTGAACCATGTGAGCTGAACGCTCGCAGCTGCCCTCTATGGGCAGCTTACTCGCATTCCTTAAACAGCTGGGTTACATTGTAATCATTGTCAGGTTACATTCATACATTCTTAAAGTAATACTGTTACATACACAACACCCCCTGAACCATGTGACCGGCCTGCAGCCCAAAACGTTTGGGCAACCCTGGTATAAGTTATAGCGGTGAAGTTGCAGAGGTGATGCTCATTAATTTTGTAGATGGTGTGACATTGGGAAAAGGAGTTTAGTAGTAGTTTTCAAAGACAGAAGCAAAATTTAAAATGGCCTAACATGTTGAGCAAAAAAAACCCAACATGAGTTTCAACAAAGATTGTAAAAATTATAAAGTTTCACATTTACACAGAGAAAACAGATATACCATTGTCGTGTCAGCTGGCTTGGCTGCAGCATGCATAAAAATAATCATAGGATCTTATAGATCTCAAACAAAACACAAAACAATGGTGTCATGTGGCAATGAAAAGCTTAATGCAGTTTATTGGAGGTTTTTAAACAGAGATTGAATGGCTAGCAATCAAAGATGATTTACATATGATTTTTTTTGCTTCAAGAAGGTTTTTTGCTTCAGTGACCTTTGAGCTCTACAGCTTCTTCCACCTGTATTGTTCTATGATTCTGGATAATAGGCTCTATGGCCGTGATAGCCAACCTTGGCACTCCAGCTGTTCTTGGACTTCAGTTATCAGAAGTTCATGTCAGCACTCTTGCTGATCCGGGCTTCTGGGAATTGAAGTTCAAGAGTGCCAAAGTTCACCATCACTGATCTATGGCATTGAAGGGCATTTGCTACAAGTAAAATGGAGGCAGGATTAATGATGTGGGGCTGGGGAGGTTTAGAAATGAGCCACTCTTATTATTTGCACATTGATGTTGGGTATTTGCCAAAAAAAACCAGAACAACTCCATATCTGTAACTTGCACTGCATAAGATTATAACAAGCTGTACATTCTTCATTGGAGGACCTTTACTTTATCAATTCTGCCATCTTATGTGACTACTCCAGTGATATTTTCCTTATGCCACCTTTGACAGATATGTCATCCAGGGCTCAAGTGAGGGTTGTCTATTTCCTCGTGAATTTTAGCAGCTGATGCTACCTAGTTCCAGTTATGAACATTCATCTTCTCTCCTGATTCACAGTGACTTGTCTGTTTTGCTCCTTTCCTAGGTTTTGCCATAGACTTGAGCCTTTTGATGTGTGTCCATTTTATTGTTTTTTTTTTCATGTGCATTGTCTTGAACAACTTGCAGAACCAAGGCACATAGACATTTTCCAAGCCAAAAAACAAATAACCAAACCAACAGCGGATTTGTTGGTAATGATGATCAGGGACCTGCTGGTGTTGATCTTAGTAGGACAGACTACCCTGGTTTGTATCTTATGATGTTTTCCTGTACAACAGAAAGATTAAATAAATTAGAAGACTCCATCCCTCCCCCCGCCATGCTGATGATTGCTTAAACTCACACATTAACAATAATTCATTTGACATACTATTGGATTTGTCCACTTATCTCTCAAGGAGCCCCAGACATCCTGCCTGCCTGCCTGCCCGTCTCCATTCAACATTAAAATCTCTCAAGGTGGTTTCCAAAAATAATATAACCCCTCCACTCTCTCTCTCTCTCTCTCTCTCTCTCTCACACACACACACACACACACACACACACACACACACACACACACACCACCACCACAACACAACACAACACAATAGAACACCTTGGATCTGTGCTGTTTTATTCATCTGCCAGCAATGATGGGTAGCCTTGTATGGCAGTTGGTCTCAGACCAATAGAGTCTAACTGTAGGTAAGAGCCAATGCTATTTAGAAACCACACACCTAGACATCTGATTTGAAGAGTGCCCTATGATAATATTGTTGAGATTCCCTGTGGGATGACGTCATCTATACCTATAAAATGGTCCGTTAACCATTGGAATGTGACAAAGGATGTTGCACCAGGCCCCACTAGCCCCGCCCGAGCCTTCGTGCACTTGCCCGAATGGGGTTCGCAGGTAACTGTCGGGTTGAAATTTTCGGCCTGGGGGCAGGAGCCCCTCGGACGCAAACAAAAAAAGGGAACTTCAATTCCCAACGTTCCTTGCGCCACGCTGCGCCAGAGCCAATCAGGCTGAACGGCGCGGCAAAAAGAACGTTCAGAAATGCGCCGCGGCCAATAAAAAAAGCCACAGAAAAAAACGCTCCAGTAACCAAACACGCACAGCCAAAACTACAAGCCATGAGTGCGCAGAACGCTGAGGCAGCCAGCGCGCGAAAAGTAAAATAATTTAAAAAACCACCACCACTGTGCTTCGTTCCCACGGGTCACCCAGCATGGCCCGTGAAAACAAAAGGCACCCCCGCCGCCGCTGCACTTCGTTCCCACGGGCCACCCAGCATGGCCCATGGAAACAAAAGGCACCCCCGCCGCTGCTGCGCATCGTTCCCACGGGCCACCCAGCATGGCCCGTGAAAATGAAAGGCACCCCCACCGCCGCTGCGCTTCGTTACCACGGGCCACCCAGCATGGCCCATGGAAACGAAAGGCACCCCTGCCGCCGCTGTGCTTCGTTCCCATGGGCCACCCAGCATGGCCCGTGAAAACAAAAGGCACCCCCACCGCAGCTGTGGTTCGTTCCCACTGGCCACCCAGCATGGCCCATGAAAACGAAAGGCCCCCACCTAAAAAAAGTAAGCACAAAAACACAAACCAAAAACACTCAAAAACACAAATCAAAAATAGAAAAAGCAAACACAAAAACAGCCAAAAACAAACAATAAAAAACACACAGACCACCCCAAAAAAAACCTCAAACCCCCCCCCCCAAAACCACAACAGAGAGCCTACCAAGAGACGTCTTGACTTCATGACGACCGGAACTCAAATGAGCAAAGAAAGGAAACACTTACCAGAAGCACCCAGAGGACAGAAGAGAAGAATTGTAGAGAGGAAGCAAAGCTCACCATCCCCCACCCAGAGGCCACAAGAGAAAAAACATTCAAAATTATTTAAAAATAAAAGATTAATTCCCAAACAAATCAAATAAGTTAGCCAAAAATTCAAAAATATTCACACTAATCTCAAAAAATACCAAAAAAAACCAGAAATCACTTTTCACTCAAAAAACCCAAAACACCAAAACAAAAAATAAAAAATGCGTAAAAATAAAGATTTAAAAAAACAAAATTCAATTTTAAATTAAAAAATTATTTTAATCAAATAAATTAAAATAAAATTTGCATAAACCAAAATTAAATTTTAAATTTTTAGAAAATAATTTTTAAAAAATTGCATAAACAAAAAACAAAAACCTTCAAAAACCAATTTAAAGAGCCCGGCACTAAGGAAGCCGGCGCACAAAAAATAAAAATAAAACACACACTGGGATGCAGCACCTCAAAACCACAAAACCTTTCAACACAATTTAAAACAGCCCGGCACCGCCGGGCAAAATATGCTAGCTTTATGTTAATTACCTGTGTCAATTTTTTATCAACTTCGAGGAGTCTGTTCCACAGGAGAAGAAACTTCGCCCAGCATCCCAGAGACAGCGAGTTGTGTAGAGGTAACAGAGTTACTCCCACACAACTTTCACACCGCCAAGGCTAAAGGTTCCCTAGACACAAGATAAGGGTGTTTTTCATATGGGAAAGTGGCATTCCATCCCAGGGGTCTTTGTAGCTAAATTTCCTCTGCATAGTTTGTCTCAGATTGCCATTTCTCTGCAAACCTATGAGCTGGAATTATCCAGACCAAACCTTCCTCTGCCAAGCCTTGAGGAAGCCACCCTTTCGGTACACAAGGCAAATCTGGGGCCTCTGCCCGTGCTGTGGCCGGCTAAACCTCTAGCAAAGGGAGAGTGGAGCCTACCAACAGGTGGAAGAGACCTCAATAAATATAATAAAAGGAAGAATTTTGTGTTGACAGCTGACTTCATGTTTTCTGAGAAGGTGTCTGCTAGAATTGTGCAGCTATTCTATCGATTCCTCCTGGATTTCTGGGAAGAAATAGGTGACAAGTTGCAGTAGGAAGTCATGCATGGTTGTCAAATGGAAAATGACATTGTCTAGCTAGACACTCATAAAATTCCATAGGTGAGACAAAGATGAGGCATTATGCTTAAGAAAACTAAATGGTGGAGACACAGTTCACACAGAAGCCCCACCTTGACATCCCTCAGCTTGGCAATCACTCAGGAAGTCTCTGAAGGTGCATCTGAGTGAGTTTGGTTGAACATGTTTACAGAATTCCCATATTTCAGAGTTCTACCATATCAGGATTACAAGTCATGGGAGCAGTGTAAGCACATTCAGCAAGGAAGATTTATGAGCTGATCTGCAGCCTCTCATGCTAAGCATAAGAAAACTAGGTAAAGGTCGCTCTTGCTAAAAAAAAAACCAGTTGTATCTGATTGGAGGGTTTAGTGCTCCTCTCCATTTACAGCCAAAGAGTCAGCACTGTCTGTGTCTGCAGATGTTTCTGTGGGCATGTGGCAGGCATGACTAAACACTGGAGTGCATAGAATGCTATTTACTTTCCCACCAAAATGGTACCTATTTATCCACTTGCAATTTCTTGCTTTCAAACTGCTAGGTTGGCAGGAGCTGGGACAGAGACGGGTGCTCATTCCATTGTGCAGCATTCGAGAATCGAACTGCTGACCTGCCGACCTTCCAGTCAGCAAGTTCAGTGTCTTAACCACTAAGCCACCACAGTCCCAAGAAGAAGAAGAAAAGAAGAAAACTAGAGAAGCTTCCAAACAGTACACTGTGCAGCTATAATCCACTCTTTACCTATAAAATGGTGAATGGACCGTGTGTGTCCGGCATGCATGGCCATACCCATCCCAACTATCCCGTAATGAGCTGGCCACACTTACCTTTTGACCCTGCAAGCATTGCCGTAAGGGTCCGGAAGCCGAGAGTGGAGCCAACACCCCACAAACCCGAACAAAAAAACCCTACGCTTCCCAGCATCCTCTGTGCCACGCCACCCCTCATCCAATCAGACTGAAGGACGTGAGTGTGGAGGAGGTGGGACAGCCTGGGTATGCATTTTAAAACAGCTGATGCATGATTGCCTTCCACGGGGGGTGGGGGCAAAAGTTTTTGGCCCCCACCAACTGAGGGAAGTAAGCCACTTCCCTCTGGGAGACAAAGGCGGAACAGTGCTCCGTTCTACCTTCGCCTTCTGGAGGTAAACGATCGTCTTCCAGTGGGGGAGAGAAAGAGTTTTTGGCCTCTGCCAACTGAGGGAAGCGAGCCACTTCCCTCTGGGAGGAGGTGCCAGGCAGAGATCTGCCAGGGTAGGCTCCTCCCATAATGGATTTCTGCCTCTCACCCTTGCCATTCTCCTTCCACTGTTTCGAAAACAGCACTTGAAACAACGGAGGGAGAATGTCAAGGGGGAGAGACAGGAATCCATCAGGGGAGGAGCCTAACCTGGCAGAATCCTGCCTGGCACCCTTGCTGTGTCTTTGGCTGTCCCCTTCTTCCTTAGCCACATACCCCAAAATCACTCCAACACCTAAAAAACCCAATGACCTGCCCGGCAAGGCCAGGCAAGAAATACTAGTCTATTTTATGAGAGAGAAAACATATGGTGTCTTTTCACAGGAAATGATACTACGAGGTATGGCAAAATGTTCTTGTGATGCTACCTCCATTTTGGTCAGATGAAGACTTTATCCCATTTTGTAACAAAAGACCTGCATTCAAACACCAGCTTGGCCTGGGAAACTTGTGTGTGTGTGTGTCTGTCTGTCTGTCTGTCTGTCTGTCTGTCTCTGTCTCTGTCTCTGTCTCTGTCTGTGTCTGTGTGTGTAACATTGGCAAGTCAATTCTTGAACATCTCAAACCCTGAAACTCATGTTACAACCATTGTAATTCAGAAGTGAGTTGACAGCATCGAACTATAATATTCTGTGATACACCTTGAAAAGCTGTGTAATA
Organism: Bradypodion pumilum; assembly: GCA_035047305.1. Lineage (NCBI taxonomy): Eukaryota > Metazoa > Chordata > Lepidosauria > Squamata > Chamaeleonidae > Bradypodion > Bradypodion pumilum. Next base: position 101,974,239 of record JAWDJD010000001.1, read on the forward strand.
CAAAGACTACGTAGGTGCAACTTCCCAATGAAGTTTTGTCACAGGAGAAGGATAATTGTAAATTGTCCCATGGAGGTCTTTTCTGGCCCTAAAATATCATATCAATTTACTACTACTCAAGTTTGTTTTGCAGACATTGTATGCTGAGTCCTCCTCTTCCTCCACTTTCAGGAATGACCTGGTTACTTGTAAATACAGTAATGAGAAGCCTACTAACTTATCACTGAACTGCATTAAAACAAAAAAGGTAAAGACTTCATTGTATTCATCATTATTGAAATATAACAAAATATTACTTTCAAAAAATTTGAGATGGTTTAATAGCATGACTGTTTTGCCACAAAGAACAAAAGAGAGTGTTAGTGTTTGTATCTTATAAGAAAGCTGTAGAGATTGTGCAGGATAGTACGCACCCCGGAAATGATCTCTTTCAGCTTCTGCCTTTTAGAAGAAGGTATAGCGTCATAATGACCAGGACCAGCCACTTGAGAAATAGTTTCTACCCAAAAGCGGTTCTGGTTTTAAATGCATCGAAATGCAGTTTATGAGGGAGTTTCTGTATTTTAGTTTTTAGAGTTTTAGAGTTTTTCAGGGGTTAAATGTGTATATGTGGAGTGGGATTATGTTGATAATTTTGTACAGTTGTATTTTGTTAGGTTTTGTAAAGTCAATAAGTAGATCTTCAATCTCGTTGTTCTGTACAGGACAATGACAATAAAGATTTATTGTATTGTATAGCATCGTATCATTACCTCCCATCTAGACCAGCCTTCTGGCCTACAAGAAAGCAAAACAAAACAAAAAAGAAGAAAGCAATATTATTACAGGAAGAAGAAACCCAGGAACCATAGCAAAAAAGAAAATAAACACTAAAGCATGTGAGTAAATGAACAAACAATGATAAACATGGACAGAGATGTGGAATAACAGTTCAGTAAAACGAGCCAAAAGCTTTTAAAAGTTCAACATGAGCCTCTAAGCTGCTAGGTCACACCTGCATAGGACTTTTGAAAGGAATGTTGATGTCATTAGTAAATTAATTACCAGTGCTTGTAAGAAGAACTCCTGATATAGCAGTTTGTGGCAGCACCACAATAAGTCTACTAAGTTCTATCTTGTTATATTGCATGTCAATAGTGATACATGAAATCAGTATTTTCCTTTTTGTCCTTGCATAATTAATAAATCTATTAGGCAATTTTCACCCAATAACAAGCAACATTAAAAGCCTTTGGAGCAGCTAACATCAAATGTTCCATGGTATGTGTAGCGGGGCATAGATTACACTGACATTGGTGTGAAGTTGTCTGTCCTCTGCACTTGCACAGAATTGTGTCTGTGCAAAAGCCCTATTTTCTTGCATTTGCTTTAGTTCTTCCAGTTCTACTCTGCAGCCCAGAGATTCTCAACCTGTGGCCCATGGACTGAATGTGACCCACAGCACCATTTCATGTGGGCCCCTCACTGCCTCTACCACACCAAGAAGTGCTAAGTGGTGGAGGAAGGGCAAAATGGCCATCCGGCCCCCAAAGCTGTCTGAGGAGCATGACCTAGCCCATGGCTTTAAAAGTTTGAGAACTCCTGCTGTAGCCTGTTAACTGACTTCTATGTGTAACTGCAGACTAGACTTTCCTGGTAATTCTTGTTAATCTGCTAAACTGCAAGAAAATGATACATTTCACATTAATGTCAGAGTGTTCACCTCTTAAATGACCAATCTGTTATGATTCCTGTTATTAACCCGCTGTTGTAATAGCTGTAACACTTATATACTACCCCATAGTGCTTAGTGCCATGATGGCAAACCTTGGCACTCCAGATGTTCTTGGACTTCAATTCCCAGAAGCCCAAGTACCCTATGAATCCACACAAATGGGTTTACTGTGATTCATCCAGCCTGTGCTGCCCTCGTCACTCCCGGAAGCAGAAGTAAAACGCGCAGTATGGTTCGCCATCACGGGCTTAGTGCACTCTCTGGGCAGTTCACAAGGTAATTAGCATTTTGCCCCAGTACACCAGGTACTCATTTTATTGACCTCAAAAGGCTGGAAAATAATATTTGAAGGGGGGTCCTTCTGTCATGCAAGTGCTTTTAAACCCACAGACTATCTATGGTAGATTTCTTCTGGATAGAGGGTTGGGCCAAGATATTTTTGGCCTCACTCTCTGGCAGGGACAAGATGCTTCTCCGTTTTCCCCATAAAACCCAGCAAGCCTGACAGCTAATTCTTGCTTTAGTATTAGTGATGATAAGACAACACCTGCTACTTGACTTACAAAAACCTGGTTGTCTTGGGAGTGTAGGATAGGCTGCTCAAAATGACTGGTTTGCTTGGCCTAATGATAAACTATGTATTTTTGTTCTTATTGTGATTACTTTCCTTTAAAAGAAAAGTGACTATTGCAATCCTCTCTACATGGGGTACCCTTGAGAATAGTATGGAAACTTCAGCAGGTGTAAAATGTGGTAGCCAGACTGATTGTTGGTATTGGAGCCTTCCACCATATCACTCCAGACCTGACTTGACTGCATTGGCTAGTCATTGTGTTCCATGCCAGATTCAAGGTGTTGGTAATCTTTACCTATAAGGAAGGATGTTAACCGTTGGAATGTAACAAAGGCTCCTGCACCCGGCCCAACCATCCATTACCGAACTGCCTGCACTTACCTTACCCCCACCTCACCATCGCCACAAGGGTCCGGAGGTCGCCAGTGGGGCAGTTGCCCCATGAATGCGACCAAAAAAAAACTACGAGTCCCAATCAGGCTGAGGGATGCGAGCGCAGAGGAGGCCGGGAACGCGCGGTGTGCCGACTTTAAAAAAAAGCACCGGGAGGGAAAGATTTTGAAAGACCCAGCTGGAGCCAGGAAAAGGTAAGTGCAGTCGGTGGGAGTTAGGGAGTGGGGGGGAGGCATGGCCCCGGTAACCACGCCCCGCTCCCTAACCCCCACTGACCACACACCTTTTGCTGGCTCCGGATGGGTCTTTGAAAGTCTTTCCCTCTCAGCGCAGCCTTCTGCTTAGGGAGAAGCACCAGCCTCTCCTTCGTCCCTGCTGGTGACGTGGCCTCGACGCCCGCATGGACAAAGCATAGGCCAGAGCGCTTCCTGGCCTACCAGAGAGAAGGACTCGCTTCTCTTTGGGTTGGCTGGGAATGAAAGTTCCATTCCTAGCCAACCCAGAGAGAAGCAAAGCCCCTCCATGATGGGGATTCATTCTCTTCAGGAGGCAAAGGTGCTGCCTTTGCCTCCTGAAGAGAAGGAATCGCTTTTCTCTGGGTTGGCTCGGAACAAAAGTTTCATTCCCAGCCAACCCAGAGAGAACTCTCTCTCTCTCTCTCTCTCTCTCTCTCACACACACACACACACACACACACACACACACACACACACACACACACACACACACACACACACACACACAAAACACGGGAAACACTACCCACCCACCCACCCACTGCGGGACAACCCGCCCCCCACCCCACCCACCCACCAACATGCACGCACACACACACACAATGTGGGAAACACTACCCACCCACCCACCATGGGACAACCCTCCCCCCCACCCACCCACCAATACACACACACACATACACACACACACAAAACAAACCTTCCTTCCAACATACCTGCATGCAGCCTCAGCAAGTAGCCTCCGCCCTCTTCGCCTGTCTCCTCTGTCTGACTGTCTCTCTATCTGTTATGTACTGAATGAATGTTGCAAGGTTCCCTTTAACAGAATGTAGCCAATTGTATCTAATCAGAGACACATTGTAGCAAGCTGTATAAGGATGCAAGCTAAGTGGCCACAGGTGGCAGTAGTGAGCATCTGGCTCACATGGTACAGATTCCCCGAATACCTGAAGAGCGGGAAACCTTCCCGCCACACCACACCTGGAGAAGATGGGCATGACGATCTATGACGTCACGCGGACAGTAGCCAATGAGCTACCACCCGGGATATCCAAATGTACAGTGTACTATAAATAGAGCTGTTTGTCCGCCATTACCTCATGTTCACCCTGACCATCATGCAATAAAGTTGTGTTTAGCCCTACTGCGGCTCCTTCTATTGTCTTCCGTGCAAGACACCGAATTGGCGACGAAGGTGGGATGGTGTCCCGAAAAGTGAACATTGCGCCCTTCGACACCACGAAGCCAGAGAAATGGGAACTCTACGAATAGCAGTTCCTATATGCAATGGACCTCGAGGGCATCGAGGAGGAAGCCCAGCGCCGAGCATTCCTGCTGGCCCAGTGCAGCCTAGAAATGCTAGAACTGGCAACGAACCTCCTGACGCAAAGGCCGCTCAGGGAGGTACCCCTAGATGAGATCCTCGCTGACCTGAGGAAGCACTTTTGCCTGAAAGTGTCAGTATTTCCAGCAAGGCTGGCCTTTCAACAGCGGTGCCAGTGGGCCGGTGAGTCCGTGGCCGACTTCGTGGCAGCCCTGAGGGTGGCTGCCATGCCTTGATGGTGGGGAATGTCCCTGAGCGAGGCGCTGTGAGACAGGCTCCTGCTGGGCCTGCGAGATGAGGGGGCCAGGAAAAAGCTACTGGCCAAGGACGAGAGCATCTCCTTCGAGCATGTCCTGTGCATCGCCCAAGCCACTGAGTCAGTGCAACAAGGCGAACGGGTGTGCCGGGCCAGGACCACCATGGTTGGGGGGCCCCCGCTGGCGGTCCCAGTCCACAGCTGTTCCTCCCACGGAGAGCAGGAGCCCTCCGAGTCCACCACGTCTGCCTCTGACTTCAGCGAGGACGACGACATGCAGCGGGTGCAGAGGAGGCCCGAGGTTCGAGACCGCGCCAGAGAGGACCGCTGCTGCGATGGATGCAGGGCATCCCACAACCGGAGCCGATGCCCATTCCGGAAGGCGGAGTGCCACAACTGCGGGTGGCGCGGGCACATCGCAAAGGTCTGCAGGCGGCGTCAAGACAATGGCAAGGTCTAGGCAGAACAGTCCCAATGGAAAGCAGATGGGGTCGGCAGAATCTTCGACGACGACAAGCCTCAGGAGCACCGTGTGTCTCAACAAGTTCCCGACAACCACGACCAGGCGGTTCACAGCGTGCCTTTGAGGCACCCCTGTTTCTTTGTTGAGGTACTGATACAAGGGGTCCCAGAAGGATGGAGATCGACTTGGGGTCATCGTACTCCATCATTTCCCACCGGGAATTTTTGCGCATTCCCCCCCAAGTCATGCCCCAAACTGAAGGCCCTAAAGACTAACTTGCAACTTGTTCAGGGAAAAAGTATCCCAGTGTTGGGGGTGGGAGAGTTCAAGTTACAGTTCAAGAGGCGCTCTGCGCAGTTGCCCCTAGTAGTCTTAAAGGAAGGGTCCTGCTGTCTCCTGGGTATGCAGTGGTTTGACCCCCTGGGGGTTTTCATTGGAGGCATACACGCCGTGCAGGCTGACCCAATCACGGAGGTGTGTAACGCAAACCCTGCCGTCTTTGAGAAGGGGCTAGGGAAGTTCAAGGGGCCCCCAGTTTCATTCGACATGGATCCTGACATCCGACCCATCAGACTGAAGCCAAGGAGTGTGCCTTTCGCACTAAAGGAAAAAATTGAGACTGAACTGGACAAACTGGTGGGTCAGGGGATTTTGGTAGCGGTGGATTCCGCCGACTGGGAAACCCCCATTGTTACGGCGCTTAAGGCTAACAGGGAGGTCAGAATCTGCGCTGACTACAAGTGCAAGATTAACAAGGCAATTCGCCCAAATGCGTACCCGGTGCTGGTAGTAAGTCACCTGTTAGCAACTTTGCATGGGGGGAGGTGTTTCACCAAGCTAGACTTAGCGCAGGCATATCAACAATTAACGGTGACCCCAGTTGCAGCCGCCGCTCAAACCATTGTTACTCATAAGGGAGCCTTTAAAGTGACGCGCCTCCAATTCGGTGTAAATTCGGCTCCAGTAATCTTTCAGTCCCTTGTGGAAAGATTGTTGAAAGGGCTCCCAGGTGTTTTCCCCTACTTTGATGACATTTTGATAACAGTGGGAGGGGAACAGGAATTGGCCAAGAGGTTAGACCGGGTACTAACTGTGTTTGAGAAAGCGGGGCTCAGGTTGAGAAAGGATAAGTGTGTGTTTTTCGCTGAAGAGGTAGAGTTTCTGGGTTTTCGAATAATCCCTGAAGGTATCAAACCAGCAGAGTCAAAGGTGTCAGCAGTGCAGGATGCCCTTTGCCCCACCACCAAGGCCAAACTACAGTCCGTCCTAGGACTCCTAAATTTTTACCACTCTTTCCTGCCGGGAAAGGTGTCGGTAGCAGAGCCGCTGCACAAAATACTCAAGAAAGATGTGGCTTGGTGGTGGGGGGACAGCCAAGAATGGGCATTCTGAGGGCTCAAACAGCTTCTATCTTCTGGGGCTGTCTTGGCCCACTTTGATCCAAAGAAACTCATTGTGTTAGTCTGTGATGCCTCACCGGTGGGGGTGGGGGCAGTCCTCTGCCACGTGCTAGAGAGTGGGCGAGAAGTCCTGGTGGCATTCTATTCAAGATCCCTGTCCAAGGCAGAGCACAACTACGTGCAAACAGATAGGGAAGCCCTGGTGATTGTTGCAGGAACCAAAAAGTTCCATGACTTCCTTTATGGCAGACCGTTCACAGTCGTGACCGACCATAAGCCCCTGCTAGGGATTTTTACCACAGACAAACCAACCCCGCAGATCTTGTCCCCAAGGATGCTGCGATGGGCCATTTTCCTCAACGCCTACCAGTATGCGTTGACCTACCACCCCGGCAAGTAGATCAGCCATGCCAATGCCTTTCCAGGTCACCCCTCCCACAGGCAGGGGACCCAGAGTGCGAGGTAGAGCAGGACCACCAGGTGCTCCTGATCAAGGCCCTAGAGTCGCCCCCGATACTGCCAGTGGAGATCGCCAAGGCCACGGCGAAAGACAAGTCATTGGCCCTAGTCAGTTCATGGGTACAAAAAGGGTGGCCGGCAACCTCCCCTACGAAGGAATTCAAGGTTTATGGTAGGTGAAGAGATTAACTCTCCTTAGAAAGGGGCTGCCTACTCTGGGGGCAGCGGGTAATAATCCCCGAAGTTCTGAGGCCTCAGGTGCTCAAGATGCTGCATATCAGCCACCCAGGGATCGTGCACTCCAAAGCGCTAGCTAGAAGTTACGTCTGGTGGCTCAAGCTGGACGCAGACATAGAACACATGATTGGCACTTGCGAGAGCTGCCAGAGTACCTGGCCCGAGGAGTCCCGACTTCTGCACAGAGAATGGGACACAGCCCGGGGACTGTGGTCGCGTCTGCATGTAGATTTCACAGGTCCCTTCAGGGGCACCCTTTTCCTTATAATAGTGGACGCTTACTCCAAATGGTTGGAGGTAATCCCGATGGCCAGTACATCGTCAGCTGCGACGATTAAACAATTACGGAAGGTATTCAGCTGCTTTGGGTTACCTGACGTACTTGTGAGCGATAACGCCACAACTTTCACGTCAGCAGAGTTCCAGGGTTTCATAGAGATTAACAAAATTCGCCACATAACTGCGGCCCCTTTTCACCCCACTACAAATGGTCAAGCGGAATGCCTGGTGTGAACAACTAAGGACGCACTGCGTAGGATGGGCCCTGGGGAGTTGAACTTGCAACTTTGCCAATTCCTATTAAGGTATCGTGTAACCCCCTTAGCATCGGATCTGTCGCCCGCCGAACTCCTTATGCGGAGGAAACCCGCCACGATCCTCTCGAGGTTGGACCCAACCAGGGTGGAGGACACGGGTAGAAATATAGAAATGGGGGGCACCAAGAGTTTTGAGATTGGAGAGGCAGTGTATTGCCGTAACTACGCGGCCGGCGGGCCTAACTGGGTGCCTGGAGTAGTGGTCGGGCAAACGGGGCCAGTCTCCTACAATGTCGAGACAAGCACAGGACTCCTCTGGAGGAGGCATGCCGACCAGCTCAGGGGTAGGTTAGTAGGAAGGCAAGACTTGAGTGACCAAGGAGAGCATTCAGTGTTAGGGTTCTCCCCCACCCGCTTATCCCAAGGGGGAGACGCAGACCACAGGGGCGAGGGAAATGACACAAATCTGCATCCTTTTGACCCCCCGGGTAACAGGAACAATTTGGAAGAGGTGGGTTTCGAGGAGCTGTTAGACTTTGAGTTAGGAAACCAGGGGGATTTTTCGGAGTGGTCCCTCACCCATCCAAGCAAAGAGCGAGGTTTTTCTTTAGTCCTTGGAGCCCCCGGTTTCACATCCCTGGAGTTTACTCCCACACCTAGACCTCCCCAATCCCTGGCTCAGAACTCGCAGCCAATCGCTAACGAGTTACATTCTCCCATTGCAGGACAAGGACAGAGTAGTCAGGAGTGTGCAGGGACTCCGGCCCCAAGTGCGGCCGCCACTCGCCCAAAGCGAACATGCGGGAAGCCTCAATGGCTGAAGGACTTCATCGTCACCTAGGGGGGAGGGGTGTTATGTACTGAATGAATGTTGCAAGGTTCCCTTTAACAGAATGTATCCAATTGTATCTAATCAGAGACACATTGTAGCAAGCTATATAAGGATGCGAGCTAAGTGGCCACAGGTGGCAGTAGCGAGCATCCAGCTCACATGGTACAGATTCCCCGAATACCTGAAGAGCGGGAAACCTTCCCACCACACCACACCTGGAGAAGATGGGCATGACGATCTATGACGTCACACGGACAGTAGCCAATGACCTACCACCCGGGATATTCAAATGTGCAGTGTATTATAAATAAAGCTGTTTGTCTGCCATTACCTCATGTTCACCCTGACCATCATGCAATAAAGTTGTATTTAGCCCTACTGCGGCTCCTTCTATTGTCTTCCGTGCAAGACACCAAACTATCTAACTCACTAACCCCCTCTGGTAGTCTACTCTATCTGTCACTCTCTCACACACACACATACACACACACACACACAGACACTGCTTCTCTCTCTCTCTTTCTCTCTCTTTCTCTCTCTTTCTCTCTCTCTCACTCACACACACACACACACACACACACACACACACACACACACACACACACGACACTCCTGCCTTGCCAGGAATTTTTAATGTGTGTGTGGCAGTTGGAGTGGTATTGTATTGGGGGGGGGGGTTGTGCACACCCAAAACCACCCCTAACCACCAACACACATTAAAAATGCCCGGCTGGCCGGGCACAAATATGCTAATAATCTATAAAGCTCTTAACAGCTTGGGACCACATTATCTGAGGGAACACCTTTCCTGTTCCACCAAAATGCTTAAACTTCAGGTGGTCACCGTTAAAGATGCAAGAAAGATGGCTACAAGATCAGAGACATTCTCTACCATAGCCCCCAGACTGTGGAATAAACTGCCATCAGAAATTACATCTACTCCAACTCTGCTAGCATTCTGAAAATTGTTGAAAAATTTCTTGTTCCACAAGGCCATATACCTTTAATTTGTCGATTATGGAAAGTTAGGATTGATTGCACCCAGACAGACTGTCATTTTTTATAGGAGGGAACATAGAATATTTGTTTTATTGATTTTGTTGTTGATGTTGCTGATGCCTGTGAGGTTTGTTTTATTATTTTATATAAAACAGAGATGAGCACTGAACCCTAGAATCAGATACGACTGGCTTTCAGGCAAAGGCGACCCATATATATGGTTTATTGAATGTTTATTATGTGATTTTAAACTTTTGTATATCACCCAGAGTGCTTCTAACAGATGGGCGGGGTATAAATAAAATAAAATAATTAAAGAATGCTGTTACCATTGAAACCAACCTGTGACATGCGGTCATATCTTTAAATGGAAAATCAAAATGTTTATGGTCCACCGAATCTGGCTAGATTTATTTATATTGTCACTTTCTTTCTTTTTTTTCTTTGAAAGAGATGTTTGACCAGTAGCCTGTGGTTTTATCTAGTTCCTGGTAGTTGTCCTTATCAAATTTTGAGGACGTTTTAATAGTTTCACATGTAAAGAAAGCAGTACAGCTGGTTGTGTATCTCATATGCTTTTCATGATTTTGCTATCAACAGGAAAAGTATGATGCCACACAAGCAAATCAAATATCTAGAAGAAGGGTGCCCAAACTTTTCAGGCCGTGGGCCAGTCATGTAGTTCAGTAGGCTGGTCACATGGTTCAGCAGGCCAGTCACGTGGTTCCTCCCACTGGAAGCAGAAATAAAACGTGCCTTGCAATCTGTTTTGCAACAGATATGTTTTGCAACAAGATGAGATCGATTTCAATCTCGTTGTTCTGTGCAGGATAATGACAATAAAGATTTATCTATCTATCTATTAGGCTGCCATTTTATGCTTAAACCAATGCCAATTCATCTGATGTATGGGTGCATTTTACTTCCACTTCCAGGAGTGACAAGGGTGGCATGGGCTGGATGAATTGGCATTGGAGGTCGGATCCGGCCCATGGGTTGTAGTTTGGGCACCCCTGATCTAGAAGTGATGCACACAATTAACCCACAGGGGCTGCATATTTTCTCTACCTTCCACATACATGATGGGAATTTTTGTGATAACAGTCCACACTTCTTAAAAACCTCCTTCACAAGAAGCAAAACCAAATGCCATGATTTTTTGTAAAGCTCCTAACGCAGTAGCCAGCCTAGTATAAAGTGTCTCTCTACCTAAGAGTTTAATACCATTACAGCTGTGATGAAAAGTTTGCAAGATACTAGAGTACTGCAGTGGTGATATGAGGCACCTTGGATTTCCCAATTCTCTACCGTAATTTCAGGACAGTTATTTAATTAATTGTAATGAATGTGTGTTTTTACAATATTTTTTTAATTTTATCTCTAAAATGTTGATCAAAAGAATCCAATCTAATTTTTTATTCTTTTTGTGAGCTACTAAATTTGATTAATCAAGACATCATTCAGTGAGGTAAGGCCTTCAGCCTAGCAAGTACAGTATTTTCTCAGCTGCCAGCTGCAACACATTAACAGCTCCAGCTGCATTAAAAAAATGTTGTACTGCATTACATTTCCTTCCCCTTTTTTGGCTTGCTTTCTGTTTACAGCCAAATAGTCTGCATTTGCATACATTTTTTGTGGTCATGTGGCAGGCATGACTAGACACCAGAGTGCACGGAATGCTGTTTACCTTTCCACTGAAGTGGTACCTATTTATCTACTTGCAATTTCTTGCTTTCGAACTGCTAGGTTGACAGGAGCTGGGACTGAGATGGGAATACTCGGGTCTCAAACTACTGACCTGCTGATCTTCCAGGCATCAAGTTCAGTGGCTTAACCACTTGAGCCATGGCAGTTATTACTGGTTGTAAAAAGCCACACTGATTTGTAAACTTATCTGTTATGCAGTGGTTAAACTGCTGTACTGCAACCAAAAGGTTGCACGTTTGATTCTGACCAGGGCTCAAGGTTGACTCAGCCTTCCGTCCTTCTGAGGTCAGTAAAAGGAGTACCCAGCATGTTGGGGGCAAAGTGCTAATTAACTTGTGAACCGCCCAGAGAGTGCACTAAGCACTATGGGGCAATATATAAGTGTAAGTGAATGGGAAAATTGAACGATTGCAGGTGACAGTTTGTTATGAAAGGATAATTTGCAAAGTGGAATGACTGTGCGTGAGAGAGGGATCATAGAATGACTGTGAAAATGTAGTCGTTTATGCTTTAGAGGATGAGGGGACCACCTAGCCCCACCTATTTTACCATCACTTTCTTCACATGATCATCAATGGGTCTGAAACAGAAATATTCCCCTTCAAATTCAGATTTTATATTTGTACAAGAACCCAACTTTTCCACAGTTGTTGCTGCAGAGGAGCAACCTTCTCCTGTTCAGACTCATCAGTGATTATGAAGAGGCACATAAACATTAAACATTAAAGGAGGATATGGCTGAAGAACTTGATCTCCAGTATGTCACTAGGAAGACCCTGAATAGGCTGAGGGTAGGAGTGCCTAAATGTAAGACCAACATACTCAAGTAGGGGCTGCTGACAGACAACAACACTCTGGGAGAATGTGGAAAGATACAGAATTCAGTTCATTTGCTGGTCTGGCAATTAATTCTAGAAACATGTACCACTAAGGATTTAATTTTGGCCAACGACAAAGCAAGAAAGTGGGTTCATTTTGACAGTTCATAGTCTGAACTGAACACAAAAGAAGAAACAACAAGGAAGAATAAAACTAGAACCTCTCCTCAAAGAGCTGGTACACAGTGATGTTGTCTCTGGTCATTCTGGTATTTTTGTTGCTGACGTAAACAGATCATCCTGGTATTTGTGTCCACACATTAGGAGCATGTTTGTTGCTGAGTGTACTGGGACACACTGGGTTGTTGTGGTACGACTACACACACACACACACACACACTGTTCCGATTTCTCACTCCTTACACAGATTGTCCACCCTCTTTGCCTTCCATCAACGTGGATCATCTACACTGTTCAGTCCTTCTTAAAGAATCCACTGCGTCCACACAGTGCAAGGCTGAACATGTCAACAGAGTCAAAGCATAACCAAAAAAAACCCTTGTTTTCTAAGGTAAAGGTAAAGGTAAAGGTTTCCCTTGCTCGAAAGCCAGTCGTATCCGACTCTAGGGTGCAGTGCTCATCTCTGTTTCTAAGCCGAAGAGCCAGCGCTGTCTGCTTCTGCAGATGTTTCCATGGTCATGTGGCAGGCATGACTAGACACCGGAGCGCACGGAACGCTGTTACCTTCCCACCGAAGTGGTCCCTATTTATCTACTTGCAATTTCTTGCTTTCGAACTGCTAGGTTGGCAGGAGCTGGGACGAAGACGGGAGCTCATTTCCGTCCTGCAGTACTCCGGAATCGAACTGCTGACCTTCCGCTTCCCAGTCAGCGTCTTCTAAATTTTATTTTAATTGTTTCTACACCACCACTTGGGTGGTAATGTTTTACTTTTGCTGTGATTTTTCCAGTGTTAAATCTGCTTGTGTGAACTCAAGTACCAAATTAATACATGCTAGTCCCATGATGGAGAACTTTGGCACTTCAGGTGCTCTTGGACTTCAATTTCGAGAAGCCCAAGTCTCTGTGAATCCACACGAAGGGATTTAAGAATACCTGGAGTGCCAAGGCTCAGCATCACTGTGTTAGTCTATACTTTCTGTGGTTGTACTTCGCTTGATGACTTTTTCTAATGGATGCTTTCCTGCTAGTCAGTCTCTACCCATCCAAAGCCTGACTGACAGTTAGCATAGAAAGTTCTGGAATCAGGACTTTAATGTATGTAAGCCTCATACATTAAAGTAAGGGGCATATCACTTACATTTTGTTGGCTCATCTTGCTTTGAGAATGTTACATTCATTTGCTATCATGTCATGCTGTTATAATGTCATGTTGTTACAGTGGAGATGAACTGCATATGTGCACTGAATGCTATAAATACCTCAATGCTGGTAATAAGCATTATATTGAAAACTTACTTTTATTATATTCTTATGGGACCTTCTATTTTTTTCCTAAACATGTCTCATGTATTGCTTTTCTGAATTAGGATATTTTAAATTATTTTTGTCTTTTCTTTTTTCACTTTTTCTTAAAAAATATAAAAGTCTTCTCCACATCAAAGCTTGGCTATTAAATTGAGGATTATGGTACTAAATCCAACCATGACCTCTTGACTACCTACTAAGAAGATTCTGGGATAAAGTGTATATGGAAAAAGTACAACTTTGGAGGGCCAGTGTGGGGATGACTCTATAGATGTTTAGCTTTCTGAAGAGCTCAGTCAAATCATAGTTAGATTGCTGTGCTGGGAGCTGAGGTTTCAGGCAGGTTGTGACATCAGTACCAAAGCTTATTCCACCTGAGTCTCACACTCAGGGGAAAATGGAATGTAGCAAACCCCCAGGACCATGAAAACATATGCAGATACAAAGTGCATAAGTCAGTTTAGAAAAATGTGGTACTGAGCTCCACATGGCCATGTCTGGTGTAAATCCAGGACAATTTCAGCCCTGCATTGAGTGGACATCAAGATGTCCATTCAATGGAAAGTTGAGCAGGGAAAGTTGAGCAAATGCTGCGTAGAAGCAGGCTTCGTGTTGAAATCATGAGATTTTCCAAATACCGGAACAGGGGTATTGTCTTAACAAATAACTCCCTCAGATGCAGATAACATACCTAGATGTGTTTTTTTTCTATTGCATATATTAAAACAATGAGAAGCAGGGTGCAGTTCACTACAAACAAGAGGTGACTGTATCTCCGCTTCAGACTTTGTCATGAGTGCATGCCTCTTCCTTTTTCCTTTATGCACACTTTCTGAAAAGCTTTATTGGCTGACAATCCTTCAGCCAAACTTCACATTCTGTTTTCTGTTGCCCAACTGCAAGCGGAGCTATTGAAGTTTGCATGTTTGTGTTCCCTTTATGTTCATTCTTTCTTCAAATGGCCTTTTGCGTTTAATGTTGCTGGAAACTGCAACACCACCCTTGTAAAGATTCTTAACCTGAAATTATTTGTATTGAATTGATGCTCCATGTTACAGATCTTTTTAACTGATTGTGATACATGGACAGACAAAATAAAAAGGCCAGGGTATGTAAAGCCATGCAGATATTTATTATTCCAATTACTACACTCAGCCAAAAGGCCAAGAAGTGATATTATTACAAGTTCATTTTGCCTGTCTTTTGAGTTTAATTTAATTTAATAGATTTATATACCACCCTATCCAATGGACTCTGGGCAATGTATACAAGTGAAAACCAATATAAAATAATTTTAAAACCCTTAAAACATAGCAATATCCCCCACCCCCATTGTGCCATTTACTATCCAAAAACAAATATGAAATCTACAAAACCTTAACATTAAAAAAATTAATTACAGGAGGGGGAAACCTCAGATGAGCCAAAAAAAGGGAGCTTGTTGACAAATCCTGGCCCCCAGATCCATTTTTCCAACCATGTCTTCAATTCTTTCCTAAATGGTAGCAATTGGGCCTGGAGACATAGTTCTACTGGGAGGAGGTTCCATAGTGTGGGGGCGACGACCGAAAAGGCCCTTTTCCTTGTGTTGGAGAGGCAAGTTGCTTGTGTTCCACACATAGAGAGACTCGTCACTCATAAACTGAGCAGGTACAAATTACAGATATGCACTGTCTCTTACAAACATAAATATGGATCAAGGGGTATAGAATTCTGCATTTCTGGGTGACAGCTGTACCTTTTTCTTGTTGGGATAGTGCTGTCACTGTGAAAGTTTGTAAGAGTGGTTTCCTGCTCCTTTTTTTGCATTTTTCTGTGGTGGAGTTGGGCAAATAATTCTGCCAGAAATTATGCTGATGTAGCTTTCTACAACCCAAGTGAATACAGTACTTTCTTTTCCCTTGGAGATCCAGAACTACAGGCATGGGCTCACAAAAGGATATGGTTGGAGAGTTTCAAAATGTGCCTAGGGTAATCTATGTACCAGACAAAGAGAAATGCTGTCTGTTATATCATATAGCTGAGGAAAAAACAGAACCACCTTTTCTGTCTTGGAAAATAACATGCTCCTATTTTAAAGTGAGCTCTTTAATTAATTAATTAATTGAATGAATTGGTTTCTAAAGCACAAATGCTTGACTGGTGGTAATAATAATAATAATAATAATAATAATAATAATAATAATAATAATAATAATAATAATAATAATAATAATAATAATAATAATAATAATAATAATCATTATTATCATTATTATCATTATTATTATTATTATTATTATTATTATTATTATTATTATTATTATTATTATTATTATTATTATTTTTTCATGTCAGAAATTATTCTGGGTTGAAAGGATTTTTGTGGAAGAAACTCCACTTAGGGAATGCCCAAATGAGGCTCCTTTCACATCCCCAAGAGCTGGGACAGAGACGGGTGCTCAATCCATCATGCAGTACCCAGGTCTCGAACTGCCGAATTACCAACCTTCCAGCTAACAAAGCGAGCTTCTTAACCACTGGGCCACCACTGCCCCTTGCTTGACTGGTGTAGACCTCACAAAGAAATGTTATTGAATAGTGCTTCATAATGCCACAATCCCACTTCCGCCTCAATGTATTTTACCTACACCTAGAGCATTTTACAACTTGGTTCCCCCCCAAAAAATAATAATAATTGTTGTTATGCATCATCAAGTTATCTCAATTAATGAGAGAGCTCCAAAATGTCCTGTCCTGAACAGCCTTGTTCAGCTCTTACAAACTCAATCCTGTGCTTCCTTTAAGGCCGTGGTTACCAACATGGGGCACATACCCCCAGAGGGGGGCAATTTGTTATTTAAGGGGGGGGCAATTCAAGAATGAATTACTAATAGTGGATGGCCTTTTAGGCTTTCTCCACATGAATAGGAATTCACTTTTTGAATAATAAGAATTATATGTCACTTTGGTGGTGGTGGTGGTTAGGATTTTAGAGCTGCATAGGTGGGGCATGGCCAAAGAAAGTTTGGGAACCACTGCTTAAAGGAATCATTCCATCTCATATTTGGTCTTTCCGTGCTATTTTCTACTTTTCCTTGCATCACTGTCTTATCCAGAGAATCTTGCCCAAAGTAGGACTGACTCAACTTTATTATTTTTTTACTCTAGAGACAGTTTAGGCTTGTTCATCTTTTTGTCATTCCAGGGTATCCACAAAACTCTCCTTCAGCACCATATTTCAAATGAATCAGGTGTTTTTCTGTCAGCTTTCTTTACTGTCTAGCTTTCATGCTCAAACATAGTGCTAGGAAGCACAATAGTGTGAATAATCTTTGTCTTAGTCTCCAGGGAAACATACTTACATTTGATGATCATTTCTAATTCCTTCGTTGCTACTGCTCCAAACCTCATTCTTCTTCTGATTTTTTTGGCTGCAGTATCCATTTGGGTTGATGACTGAACAACACTTTTGTATCTCAATTTCTTCATTATCTGCATTTAAGTTTGATAGTTCTTCTGTAGTGATACTTTTTTGTTTTCTCAATGTTCATTTTCAGTCCTGCTTTGGCACTTTCTTCTTTCACTTCCATTAAAAGTCTTTTATAAAGTCATTGGTGTTTTTTGCTACTATGATGGTGTCATCTTCCTACCTTATTGTTGTTTCTTCCTTCAATTTTCATTCCTCTTTTTCCATCTGAATCTTTATTTTCAAAAATAAAAAACCAGTCCTACCTAATCATTGTTGCACTGTGTCGGCTAGGAAAGTAAAAAAAAGAAATCCCTTCCTTTTTCTCTATAGTACTGATCGAAAAACTGCTCAGAACTGGGATTTTGACTGGAGCTACAGAGAAAAAGAAAGTAAATTACTTATCAGTGCAACAGTGATTAGGCAGAAGGGAAAACATAATTACACATTCTCTGTCCTTCTACAGAGGAGCAGGAGAAGTATTTCATTTCAAAATCTGATATGTTGAGAGGGTGCATTCCCAGTGTACACAGGTGCTTGGAACTGCATATATTGGAACATGCCAAAAAAGCTGAACTCCCTGAAAGAGGTTCGAAATACACATTGGGAATGACTAAGAGTGCTCTGGCATCCAACATATCTGGATGTTGTGGGGGAGCCTGCCCCAAAATGCCCTGGAAAGTGGACTTAATGCCTATCTAGACAGGCTGTCAGTTAAAATCCAATCAGAGCACATGAAGAATTATACATTCCTCAAGGCAGCCAGATGGCAGCATGCTCAAACAACTAAAGGGAATAAATGTGTGCCAAACAGGCTAATTTGCATTTTATTTATTTATTTACTTACTTACTTACCTACCTACCTACCATTCCATTCTGTTTGAATGCCATCCATCTGTGTGGTCTACCCTCTCTGGGCATTTTAATTGATTAAACATTTCTAAATACAATGGTTATGTATCGTACTATGCTTTTTTTGTTAACAAAAATCAGTTTAACTAAAGTAATTTGATTTTGAAATTGATAATTCTGTACACTCTTGAACCTTCAAGTAATTATTTTGTTTTTGTTAAAATGTAAAGGAGGTACTGTGCCAGGGTGGCTCTATCAGAACATGACATGACTCTCCACACAGTAGATAGTACAAACTGTTCTGTACAATTAAAAAAATTAGGAGGCTGTAGTGGAGGGTTAAGGGACTGTGGTTGCTTAGTGGTTATAACACTGAACTTGATGACTGGAAGATTGTCAGGTGAGCAGTTCAAGTGAGCTCCTGTCTCTGTCCCAGTTCCTGCCAATCTAGTAGCTCGAAAGGAAGAAATTGCAAGTAGATAAACAGGTACCATTTTGGTGGGAAGGTAAACAGCATGGTGATGTTTCAGTTTGATACACACTATGACCCACAATCATATTTTTATGCATCATGGTATTATAACTGTAATTTTTCTGGGGGAGAGGAAGGTACAAGAAATCAGTGGTGGGAATCAGCAGGTTCGCACCAGTTCACCAGAACTGGTAGCAGAAATTCTGGCTGGCCCTGCCCATCCAAGCTTTGAAATAAAGTAGTCCTAATTCGGGTGCAATGTAGGGCTTTCCCACTGGCCACATCCACAGTATGGTAGTAATTTTTTTGGAGCCTACCACTTCAAGTAATGTAAATAAAATAACACTGGACCAAGCCAAAGATCCATCTAGTTCATTATTCTTCATATTCCTAATGCATATTTAACAACTCTAGTTCTATATTCAGTTTTGGTCACCACTGTGGTTAATCAGAATATGGCCTTTTAAAAAGAGATGCTATCATGTCTTCTATTGAGGCTATGAAATTAAAATAGCTATAAGAAAAACTGGATCTGGTCAGCAAGTACCCTATTTTACTGTTGCTTCAAAATGTAGGAATGTTTTTTTCAATATTGTACTAGCAGTAGCGATAATTATTTGTTTGTTTGTTTGTTTCCCACCCATCTAGGATAATCTCCCACTGAGTAAATTTAGAAAGAGTAAGAAATATTATGTTGATGAAAAAGAGGAGATAACAGTGTGTGGAAATCATCTTGGCTGCCAAGAAATTGGCTACGTGCAGTAGTTCTGATACTATCTTGGAGCACATTCTTAAGCAGCTGCACATTTTTGAGGGGCCAAAGCAGAAGCAACAAAAACCACAGTTCAACAAGAGTGCACATGTTCTGCCCCAAGATAATCCTTTTTTTTTATCTCCCACCAAGAATTCAAAGTTGAAAGACACTCCCTGGCACTCTGGACTGCACCAGCCAGAGCATCCCTGTAAGAGGCCACTGCTAATTGCCTAAATGTGGAGCTGAAAGGTAATCACATAAGCATTTATCCCTTTCCTTTGGCAGTTTCCCTGCCAAACCACCAGATGTCTGGCTGGCTTCACAACCCATGCAAGAATGGGCATGTGACAGCGTGCATGCCAAAGAGCCAATACCCTCCCATGCCATTTTTAGGCATGGTATATAAATGGCAATGATGGTCTCATAGATGTCTTCTTGTTGATTAAAACTCCTCCTTTCTTTACCAATGTATCTGTGTTTCTTGTGCTTGCAAATCCTGGAAAAATCTTTAATCATCTCAAGAATAATGGCTAGTGTAGTTTGTGTATGATTTGTTGCTTTTGGATAGTTAATACCTTCCATTTGTGTAGATGTAACATACACAGTTTTTTGTCTTTTTGTTTTGTTTTCTCTCTGCTACAGATATGCTTATTTGCTCCAAATACTTGAGAATTTTTATTTTATTTATTATTTATTCAACTGTCACTTATTCAAGATGTGAAAGGCCAGTTGCTGTGTTAAACAAATCAGATTACATTGACAACATCTGAATGTGGTGCCTTACAGAAAAGGGTGAGCGTTTACAGCAAAGACTTAATTGCGATTATATAATTAATGCAATAACAATTGGACACAACATTCCTCCCCACCCCCTAGCAAAGAACCCACTCTCCATACCTTTGGGATGGACCACAGATCCATTTAGGGCGCTGAACACTTGTAGGACTTAGGGCAGTGGGTACAGGAGGACCAGGGTCAATGGAACTGCAGGTGAACTCACTGGTCGACCTAGGCAAGCTAGGAGTTTTGTGTGGCTTACGTGAAGCAGGGTTTGGGGGGGGGGGCTTACTAGAAGCAGGAATTGAAACCAATAGCCGTGGTGCACGTTCCAGACTCAAATTAGCTGTAGAGTCTGCCAACTCTGGAGAAGTTCTCAGCGAAGGGGGCACCATGGCAGTCGATAAGAAGTCAGTGGAGGGTTTCACTCTGGCATTACCTCGTAATGGTGCCGAAACTGTACCCATAGAACGAGGGACATTTTCTACCACAGAACCGATGGAAGGTGTTTGACTCAGGAGGGGAATGAGCACTAGCGACTGGCTCAGAGATATGAGGAATATGAGGGGGGGCTGGCTGAATAGATCCAGATCACGATCGAAAACGGGAAGGTCCAACTCCCCCAGGGAAGGATCACCTTGATGTGACCACATTTCAGCTAAGCCTGCAAGAACATTTTGCCCACCATGCGGGGATGTATCTGACCCTACCCCCTCCCCTCTGGGGAACTGCTCGCGTACGGGCCACCTACCCTAGCCTTGAATTCCTGGTTGAGGCTGGGCCACCAGCAATGACTACTGGTGAGCGCCTTTGAGTGGACGATGCCAGCACATGAAGCCTGCACTGCATGTAAAACCTTGACCCGTAATGCAGATGGAATTACCAGTTTGTTTTCTCAGAATAAACATTCACACACACACACACACACTGCAAGTTTATTACATTCCCGGTGATAACCCTTGAGTTCCCTAGAATCTGGCGGTGGCAGCCATCCAACCTGAACCCAAAACAAAACCCTCGACACAATGGGGGTCATTATTTGATACAGACACAATATCAAACTTGGCTTGCAACGTAGTGATTATTAGGGTCTTCCACAGTTCTGAGATTTCTGGCTCCACACTGGACATTGGAAAGAGTTTATCAAGTTCAGTCTTAGCACAGTCTCTGCGTACAACATGCGCTTGGTGGCTCTTCATGTTAATCATTTTGACTGTGTGACCCAACCCAACATTCACAGCCCCCCTCCCCTAACCCCCAACCCAACCTGACTGGGGTCAACCTGAAGCATACCGATGCCTGACAAGACAATTCCTAGGGGCCCAAACCACTGCATACCCATAAGGCTATTTTTACCCACCTTGACCACAGCAAGCGGGAGTTTTGCAGTGAAGCCTTTGAACCGCACATCAAAGGAGCCCATGCCTAGCACATGGATGTGGCGACCCTGCACATCTCTCAACGAGACCAGCAGAGCCCACAACTTGGTCCGCAGGCGGAATCTGGAAAAACTCATGCTGGGCAAGGATCAAGTATGATGATCCCAAGTCGATCTCCATGTGGCAGCGATGACCCTGGAGACTGACGTCCATGAAGAACTGGCCAGTGACTGCATGAACACTGGAACCGGAACCTCTACCTTGACTGTCGTTGATTTTGGAGACCTGAAGCTTAGAAATTCGGGTGCACCTTTCCTTGATGAACCCTGTCTTGGGAGGGCCTCTCGGCACGCTAATGGCCACCCTGGTTTCACAACTTCTGAGCAGTGCTGAGTGTGGAGACGTCTTCTCCCTCAGCCCAGGCATGATGCAATGTTGCCCCAGGACGATACAGCCTGCCTGCCTTGGACGTTGCCGATGTCGTCCTCCTCCATGGTGCTGCTTGAAGAGGCTGGCGCACCGAACGGATCATGGCAACAGCTCGTCGATCCCCTCTGGACCGGCGCAGCGGATCTCACCTGGAGCTGCTCTCCTCCGACATTTCCGAGTGTCTGTCTCAGACACGTTGAAACTCCCGAATGGCATTGCAATAGCAGGAGATCCCATCCTCATCACCATTGTTGAGTCCGAAGGTAATTAGCAACAGGACAGCAAGTTCAGGGTTAAACATTAGTGATTTATTATCAGCTCAGTTAAGGCTTGTTCGGACTGGAGAATAAGGGGATGAGGTAGCAACTTATATACAGGCAGAACGGCAGTTACAGTGATACATTTGCCTGGGCTTTTGCTAATGTGGGAAACCTTTGTTAAACCAATCAGATTACATTGACAACACCCTGAGTTGGCCTAGGCTGAGTGGGCGGTACAGAAATTGAACTAATAAATAAAATAAATAAATAAATGTGGCACCTTACAGAAAGGACACACGTTTACAGCAAAGACTTAATTGCCATTTCATAATTAAAGCAATAACAGTTGGACACAACAGGGGGAGATCTGTCTAGTCCCATGATGGCGAACCTTGGCACTCCAGATGTTCTTGGACTTCAATTCCAAGAAGCCCAAGCCCCCGTGAATCCACATGAAGGGATTTACTGTAATTCATCTGGCCCGTGCCACTCTCGTCACTCCCGGAAGCGGAAGTAAAACATGCCCGTATGGGCGCATTTCATTTCCGCTTCCGGGAGCGATAAGGGCAACGCAGGCAGGATGAATTGCAGTAAACTCCTTTGTGTGGATTCGCAGGGAGCTTGGGCTTCTGGGAACTGAAGTCCAAGAACATCTGGAGTGCCAAGGTTCGCCATCACGGGCCTAGGTGGAACCTTGGTGTTGTGGCCCATCACGACCAACAGGAGCGGCAGGGAGCCACCGCGGATGGTCCCAAAGGAGGGCTCGCCACAAAGGCATTTCAGGCCACCCGCTTCTCCTTGCTCTCTCTCCTCCTCCACCACCTCCTCCTTCTTCAAGTGCTGTATTCCGAATACAGTACAGTATTGGCTATCCCAGTGATGGGCAGTCTTGGCCCTCCAACTGTTCTTGAACTTCAATTCCCAGAGGCCCTGATCAGGAGTGCTGATTTGGACTTCTGGGAATTGAAGTTCAAGAACAGCTGGAGGGCCAAGACTGCCCATCACTGGGCTATCCTCACGACGATTAGCCTTGAAGAATCTCATGGGAATCGAACGCAGCGGCCTTCCATTTTTCCTTCTGCATCACAGCGTGACACCTGTATAACCGATCCCGTCCCGCGAGTCACTTTCTGGTCCAGAGCCCCTTTTGGCACATGACAAAATCCTCCTCAGCCCCAGGCCAGGATCGAAGCTGCTGCCCTCCATCCAGGGCTGTAGCCAGGATGCTAGATGGAAAGGGGGGGGGGGGTTTCAGGAAGGGCAACAATGTCACACACATATAACATTGGCATCCCAGGGTGGGGGTGGGGGGCTGTTAGCTCAGGAGGGTTTTCGCCCCCTGCCCCCTATATGGCCTTGCCTCCATCAAGGCGGATTCAAGTGGTACATATTGGGGAGCATCACCTGTGGACTTCGCCACCCAAAGCCGCTAGTCCTCAGGGTGGTCGGTGGGTTAGTTAACCGCCGACTGAGGTTCGATTGGCGTTAAGTCTCTGGCAGTATGATCTACTCTTATTATAGCAGGATAGCCAAGGTTCGCCATCAGGATGTCTTTTTTCCCCCACCTCCCCTAGGAACTACAAAACCCAATCGGCTGCCCGTGGCTTGGCTCTCGTCGGTGGCTTCGCTTGCCTCGCCTTGCTGCCTCGCCTCCCGGCATCCCACGCCGCCGGGGCTGTCCACCACCACCACCACCCCGCGCCGCCGCCGCCACGCGCCGCTCACCTGGCAGGCCAGGGCTCCGCAGCAGCCCACCGGAACACGTGGCTCTGCGCCTGGCTCTCCCCGCCGCCTGCCCGACAGCTCTCTTCCCCCCTTTCAGCCGCCCTCTGCCTCCCCCTGGCAATCGGTTGGCGTCTTCCTCGGGCAGAAAGGAGAGAGGGGTGGGGGAGAGACCAACTGTGCGCTGGAGGGGGGGGCGGCTTGAAATGAGTCACGCCTGGGAGAAGCAGGGAAACTCCAGCTCCTCTGTCAGGGCCAGCACGAATGGCAAGGCGCATGCGCGTCTTCCTGAGCCTCAGCTCGTTCTCTTTCGCTCCCCACCCTCCTCCTTCCCTTGCTTTCCCTTCTCCCTCCCTCCCTTCTCTCTCTCTCTTTCCCTGCTGGCTGGGTGCTGAAGTTGGGCGGATGGCAGCAAACCAGCTCCGCTAGGGACCCGCGGCACCGCCAGCCTTTCCCCCTGGATCGCTCAGTGCAAAGCACGCACGTCCAGGCGGGGTGGGTAAGGCAGATCCTTCTCTATATCTATCTGTGTCTGTCTGTCTGTCTGTCTATTAACACCACCACCCCATCTTTCCTTTCTCCTTCGCTCCTTTCCCTCCCCTCCAACCTCAGCCCTTGGTGGCACCAAAATGTCTGCTTTGGATAGCGACCCGATGCATGGGAAAGCTGTGGATCTGTGTGGCTCTCTCCGGATCGCCTGGCTACAGGGGCGGGGGGGGGGAGGACGGGGGTCCCCGCCGAGCCAGAGAGAGGGGAGGGAAGGAGGGGAGGGACCGCCTTCTCCTGCTGCCACGAGGAGGGCCAAAGGGGGCCAACCAACCAAAGCGGGGGAGGGGGGGCGCCCGAGGTGCACACTCGGCGGTACGGTGGGTTTGGCACAGGGTGGTGGTGGGTTGAGAAAGGGTGGGCCATGTTGTTTCTCTCCAGTGATGCAGAAGGGGGGTGGGGAAAGAGAGGGGGGCTTGCGAGCGGCGTCTTCCCCTTCCCCCGCCGGACCTACCGCGGCCACCCCGCCGAGCGCGCGTGTGGGGTTGAGGCGGCCAAGGGTTCCGAACGGACTAGACCGGGCAGGAAAGCAGAATAAGAGGCTCGGGAAGCCCCAGCGGGGAGGATGGCGGCGCAGGGAGAAAAAGCTCAGCTGAGGGAGGAGGAAAAGCGAATAGGAGAGAGAGAGATGCTTGGGGGGCGGGGGGGGGGCGAGATGATGGAGGAAGAAGAAGAGGAGAAGGAGCTCCTGCCCTGGGCCACCGGTCCCGTCCCATCCCCTCCCTTTTCAGGTGTGGAAGAGATTTACCCCCGGGAGGTTCTCGAGTGTGCCTTTTTCTCTTGAAGGAGGGCGGGCGCCCCCCTCAGAGCCGGTGCGCCAAGAGGGGGGGGACCTCATTTCCCCACTTTCCAATCCTCCTCGCCCTTTCTCGTGTGTGTATGTGTGTGTGAGAGAGAGAGGGGGGGATGTCTTCCCTCCCTCTCAGAACAAAAGAGCGCCTCAGGGAAGCCTGGCTTTCAGAGGGAGTCAGGGACTCGCCCGCAGCCTGCTTTGGTCGCTCTTGAGGTGTGTGACATGGGGGAGACCCTCCCCCTCCCTTCCCATCACACCTCAAGAGCGCCCGGCGGGGAGCGCCCCTTCCCTCCGCAGGCCAGTCTCCCGCCACAGACAGACAGTCAGTCACAGAAGGCATTTCCCGCCAGTGTGTCCCTTCCCCTCGCTGCCCGCTTCAGGGACTCTGCGGCATGGCCCTTGGAGGGGCGGGGGGAGCGAGGCTTGAATGCCCCCCCTCCACACACACACACACAGACACACACTTGCTTTGAAAATGTCGGCAACTGAAGGAAGGGCAGACACAGACAGACAGACAAACAAACAAGAGGAGGGGGGGACACCGGTGGCAGCAAAAGGCAGCCCCGTGTCTGAGGGGAAGCGGGGGAAGCCGAGTCCAGCCCCCCGCCAGGTAGAGTTAAAAACAAACACCACCGGCTGCCAATCATTGTGAGTGACAGCTGGCGGTCAGGGAGGCCACGCGAGCGCGGGTTTCCTCTCCTCGGCGGGGTTTTCTCTCAGAAACTGCTGACTCGGGTCGGGTGTGGGAAGGAGAAGCGAGCAGATGTGGATGGAGAGGGGATCTTCCTTTCCAAATCGCTCCGCTCTTCCCGTCCTTCCTCCTCCAGGAAACAGGGGAGACTGATGGTGATGGATCAACACTCTTGTCTGTTTACACGTTGTCTGCTGCTGGGGCTCCTCGTGTTGCTCCCTCGGCATCTGCTTCCCCCCGTGGCAGATTGAGGCAGACAGGCGAGTTAGTCACACTGGCATTTTTATGCTGTTTTAAAGGCGAACGCGACACTGCAACAGGGATTTTTCATAAATCGCAGACTACCCACTTCTTTATTTTGCGTTAGGGCAGAAATTTAAATTAATGGGCCAGGAGGAGTGTCTCCACCAGGGTAGTGAGGAGCAGTGCCCCTCCCGATATACTTGCTAATCCCAGGTTTTTAAATGTGGTGTTGGAGGAGAGTTTTGAGAGTCCCCTGGGCAGGGAAGAGAACAAACAGGTCAATTTTAGAAGAAATCAACCCTGACTGCTCCTTAGAAGGTCAAATAGTAAAGCTGAAGTACTTTGGATATCAAATGAGAAGAGAGGATTCACTTGAGAAAGCCTTGATGCTGGGAAAGGCAGAGGGCAAAAGAAGAAGTGGGCGGCCAAGGATGAGATGGCTAGATGGTATTGTAGACACAATGGGCACAGGGCTGGGTGGTTTGGGGAGGATGGTGGAGGACAGGGGTGGCTGGAGGACAATGGTCCATAGAGTTGCAAAGGGTCTGAATCAACTGTGTGACTGAACAACAACAACATGTTTGCAATATGTGTAGCCAAATTATTGTCCCGCAATATAATGCTCTTCGCTACTCCTTTGCTCCTTTCATCTAGTTTTTTCTGCGGCTGCCCCAGTCAATATCCTACCTGCCCAGAAAGTGTGTGTGTATGTGTATTAAAATCTATATTGCTGTTTGCTTTATTTGATTATATTACAAGTACTTATCATACCTTCACTAGCTTGAATTAAGGAGAAAAGTATTGATACAATGTTACAGTTGTAGCAAAATTTAGCCCCTACCCCCAGTTTGATCATGAGCTACTTATGGATTAGTAGAGCATTCTCTGTTGCCTGAGCCGTGTATTGCTTTCTGCTGCCTACTCATTTATTTATTTCATAGCATTGTCCTTTATGCTTACTTACTCAAAAGTAGGTCCCTTCTAAATTTAATGAAAATTATTTCCAAATAATAAGTTTCTCCTTCTGAACAGTGGTTTCTTCTATTGTAAAAACTGCCATTTTTTTTAAAAAAAGGTTTGCAATTAAGACTAACTGGAAATTATATCCAAAGCCCAAGAATCCTTAATGTTTTGGCAAGTATGACTGGGAAGGCTGAGGTAATTCAGCTGTAATGTCTATGTTCCAAGGTACTGTAACCTTATTTCATATGCAGTAGGGCCAGGTCTTAGCTTTCAAAATGGAATCCGGGTTCAATCTTAGTAAGGTCAGTCTCAGACTGAGCTTCTCTCACAATACTATGTGCCTCTGGGAACAATGAAAATTTAAACAAAATTGTTTTCCTATCTGGCATTCTGAGTGACTTGATCTGTTCTCAAAATCTTGTGTACTTTGTTGCTGAATGTGTCAAGTGATGTACTGAAGTAGCTATCATTATACCTGGGCCAGTGTGGTGGATGTGGAAGTTTTCACATCATGAATGTATAGGCTAGTCTTATTTCTGACAGAAGTAATGTGCAGTAGAGCAGCTTGGCATTTGATATCTTAGTGGCTGGACATAGACTATGAAACCCCTTTCCGAGGGAAATCTGCAAAAATTCACTCTGCACTGAGTAACAAATAACTGGAGGATTTGACTTGGAGCCATTTGCTTTTAAGAGGGTTCGATAAGTCTATTAAAAACAGCCTCTGATTCTGGTTATATAATTACAAATACCTACATTTTATATATAGTAAAACACAACATACATGGTGTTGGTGGTATTGGTGCTAGTGGAGGGGTGTTGCATCACTTAGGCATTTTGTTGGATTTCCTGTGGAAGCAAAAGATTAGCTTCTCCTCCTCGTATTAAAATACAAAGTATCAGAGCTACAAAAGATGTTGCTGCTTCTAAATACCAAAGATGTTACAAGCAAGAGCTGTGGAGGAAAGAAAATGTCCGTTCTATATCTTGCTCATTTATTTGCTCCGAGCTTGCAAAGGCCAGCATTGGAGCATAACTGTTGTTCCATCTTACTTACTGGAATTTTAGGCTCAGGAGGTTATAAGCCAGTGATTCATCCTCTTTGCTCATAAACTGCTTGGTATGTTCTCCTCCAGTTTTGGCCAATCAAGGTGGCTTCCTCTAGGCTCTGCTGGAATTTTGACAGGAAGAGCTGAGTGGTCGGTCTATCAACAAAGAAGCCAAGTCATTTCCATAAAAGTATCTTGGTGCATTCTGCCCCTTGTGTTTGGAGAATACATTAGAAGAAAAAGGAAGACGGGTGGAAGAAGACCTCCATTTCTGCCAGGAAAACTATATGTAAGGAAGATACAGAAACTTTGTCTTTGATACACCTGAACTTCTTGCTCTGCTTAGCCCCCAGGAACCTGCCTTCTAAATTGGACTGTTCTTTAACACACTTAAAGGCAAACCAGAACTGTGACTCCCCACTCTCCCTTCTATTTTTTCCTCTTCATCTCAGCACTGTTTCTTTTCCACTTGCTGAAGGTGATGCCTTTTATCAAGGATTCCCTTGGTGGTCCCTTAGCTGCACTGCCTGGATTGTTTGGTTAAAGCAAGGGTGACAAAACTTTTTGGGCTACAGGCTGGTCATGTGGTTGAGCAGGCCAGTCATGTGTTTCCTCCCACTGGAAATGGAAATAAAACGCAAAACACTACTGTAAATGTGTTTATGACAGCAGTGGGTGCATTTATTTGCCATCGGCCAGGGGGGCTCGCCTCTCTAGTACAAGGAGGAGAGCCTTCTCTGTGTCCGCATCAGCCCTTTGGAACCTCCTGCCTGTGGAACTGCATCTCCAGACGGAGTTGTTGCCCTTTAGAAAAGAACTAAAAACCTGGCTGGCGGGCCAAGTTTGGGGTGCAGGTGGAGGGGTGGCTTCCGTTGGGTGGTTAATATAGGGGAGGATGCCTGCCCCACGGTTTCTTCAGTTCCTGCACCCCTCTCTTTTTAGGGGTGGGTTCTTATTGCTGGTTTTTATCTGTTTTATTTGTTTTTACCCACTGTTGTGAACCGCCCGGAGTCGGCTTTGGCTGAGTGGGCAGTATAAAAATTTAACAATAAAAATAAATAAATTTATGGTAGCGTTTTGTGCATGCACATTTAACTTCCGCTTCCAGGAGCAGTGTGGGCTGGATTATTAGGCACTGCAGACCAGATCTGGCCCACAGGCTGTAGTTTGGAAACCCCTGGGTTAAAGTATTTCTGAAGGCATTTCTTGTACATTTGGTATTAGTGGTTTCCATGTCTTTTCTATCATATTTCCTGCATCTCTGACAGATATGGAATTTTATAGATATTGCATAGATATTTGTCACTGTCAGCTACAGCTGCTGCCCAGTAGCTGCCAGTTTATTTTGCAGATCTTTAAGTACAAACAAACAATAGCAAAGGGGAATGTGTTTGTGGTATAACCCATCCAATCCTTCAAACTGGGAAATCACTATTCATGAAAAATGTTATATTTGCACAGAGCATTCAGGATAAATAGAGAAACAAACAAAAATGTTATGATACTTTCAAGATTTGTGTGGATGGGAAAATGGGGAAAGGAATGACAGGTTACAGTAGCCATTCTTTGGTTGCTGCAGTAATGCTTTGTCAGCTTCAGCCAAGTGATCAACTGAAGTTTATCTGTACTTTCAAAATGGCAGAATGCAGTAATGATTTGAAATGACTTTAGTGAAAGTGAAAGAAGTGCCAAGGCAAGATTGCAGCTGAATCTTAAGAAGTCAAAAATCTTGACTACAGAAGAACTATATGGTATTAATGTTGATAATGGAGGAATTAGATAAGATTATCAATTGTAAGGATGAGTTGCTGGAGACCTAAGACCAAGATCATTCGCACTATTGTATTCTTAATCAACATATACAAGTCTGAAAATTAGACAGGAAAGAAAGCTTACAGAAAAAAAGTGATTTGTTTGAAATTTGGTGCTGGAGGAGTGCTTTGCAAATTTTCTGGAAAGTTGACCAAGTGAGCCCTAAAGCAAAGCAACCCTGAACTAACTCTGGAGGCAAGCAAAATAAAACGGAGGCTATCCTGCTGTGAGTATACCATGAGAAGGCAGGATCATCTGGTAAAGACAACCATGCTAGGAAACTTTGAAGGCAGAAGGAAAAGAGGAAAGCCAAATGTGAGATGGGTTGATTTCCTAAATCAGGGGTTCTCAACCTTTTAAAGCTGGGGGCCAGGTCACGCTCCCTCAGACAGCTTCATGGGCCAGGTGGCCATTTTGCCCTGCCTGCCATGCATGGCACTTCCAGGTGTAGAGGAGGCAGGGGGGCACATTAAATGGTATTGTCGGCCGTAACCTGCCCCCGAGCCGTTCATAGGGTTGCCTTACATTGGAGGTTAATTGATGGCACATAACAACAACTTCATGTCTCACTCCTGTATTCACTTTTTCTAAACTAAAAAGATCCAAATCTTGTAATCTTTCCTTACAGGCCAACTACTGCCAGTTGATCAGCTATTTACTTATTTTTGTTGCCATTTTCTGTACCCCTTCCAGCGGAAAGTTATGTTTTTTGAGAGGTAGCAACTGGAACTGTACACTGTATCCCAAAACCAATTTGCACCGCAGAGCTAAAAAACATTATTTCATATTGGCAAGTCTATTAGCAATTTTTTTCTCAATGAAATCTGTCATGGAGTTTGCTTTTTCACCATAAGTGCACGCTACTAGAACCCTTCTTCATTAGGCATGCTGGTTTTGATTTCGACAATGTGTATGTGAATTTTTACCCCAGTTACTTGTTAAAATTGAATTACTTATGCTACTGCAGTGTGATAAAGTGGCTATAGCAATGGCATTACCCTATTGTAGCCTGATTTTAAATCATCTTAGCATGCTGGAAGCTCTCAGATTAATTGTTATGTCTCAGGCTAACATGTCTCACACATCTTATGTGGAACTGAGAAGGCAAGCCCTATACATCACTTTGAACATCTCAAAGAAAGGCTAAACTAAAAATGTCAGTGCTTACAGTCCTGTATATCAAATTGCTCTATCTGTACAAATGAATTCCCCCTCCCCATGGGCTGTTCCTTTGGCTTTGACAGTAGCAATCTATGCAGCAATCAACAAATGAAACAATGTGCAAATAAGGAAAAATGCAGCAACTCTAAGATGCTAGGAAAAGCTGTTTTGTAGCAAATATTTAATTGAAGAGCCACCTATAGCCCCAATTATATTCACCGGCTGATTATTAAAGCTTCTCAGCATACAGGGTTTTGCTTGGGAGCTATTGGAAATAAGGATATAAACATTTAGAGTCAACATTAACTTCTAGCTAACTGCAAATTTGGCATGGGTGGCCAAGCTGGCATTGGTAATATTTGGAAGAAGAGAGACCCTGCAATAGTCACTGCCTGGATTTGATTGTTCATGTCCATTATACCAAACCATGACTGCCTGCTCTGCACTATACAGTAGAAACCACAGCCAATGCTAGATACGTATACATGTAATTGTGTTATTATTGTTCCTTCTTCTTGAAGTCCCGGACTAGAAGATTGAAGTCCCGGACTAGAAGATTGAAGTCCCGGACTTCCAAGGTAGCATTTTCAGAAGTGCTGCCTGTCCCTCGCGCAGGACCTACCAGGCAGGCAGAGCTCAGAAGCCTCAATGCGTGGATGAGGCGGTGGTGTCGAGAGGAGGGCTTCAGATTTGTCAGGAACTGGAGAACATTTTGGGACAAGCCAAATCTGTTCAGGAGGGATGGGTTGCATTTGAACCATGATGGGACCAGATTGCTGGCACTCAACATCAAAAAGGCTGCAGAGCAGCTTTTAAACTGATAACTGGGGGAAAGCTGACAGGAGCTGGGCAGCATCCGGTTCGGGAAAGTGTGTACTTGGGTAGTGAGGAGGATGCAAAAATTACTGAGCAGAGCGAGGAGCTAGTCACTAGCATTCTAGCAGAAGGATGCAAGAGGCAGTCTAACAATGCAACTGGACACAAAAGACTGTATCAGGAAAGCATATATAAATGCTTGTATGCAAATGCCAGAAGCCTCCGGAACAAAATAGGGGAGCTGGAATACTTAGCAATAGATAAGAATATTTATATTATTCGTATCACTGAAACCTGGTGGACGAATGATAACCAATGGGATACAGTTATCCCAGGCTACAAACTGTACAGGAAGGATAGGAAGGGGCAAACGGGAGGTGGTGTAGCCTTGTATGTCAAAGAAGTGATAAAATCATATGAATTGGAATATCTAGGTGATTTGGAGTCACCATTAGAAGCTCTGTGGGTAAGAGTACCAGGCCACAAGGATGGTCTAACAGTAGGCATATACTATTGGCCTCCGACCCAAACTCTTGAGGGAGACTGGCAGTTGGAGAATGTTGTAAAGGAGGCATCCAAGAAGGGAAGCC
Source organism: Bradypodion pumilum (assembly GCA_035047305.1). Lineage (NCBI taxonomy): Eukaryota > Metazoa > Chordata > Lepidosauria > Squamata > Chamaeleonidae > Bradypodion > Bradypodion pumilum. The sequence goes on from JAWDJD010000001.1 coordinate 102,006,431, forward strand.
TGGTTATAATGGGGGACTTCAATTACCCTCACATAGACTGGGTGAACTGTTGTTCAGCACATGATAAAGAGATAAAGTTCCTAGATATGCTAAATGATTGTTCCCTGGGACAGATGGTTGAAGACCCAACTAGAGGTACAAGAATCCTTGACTTGATCCTGAGTAATACTCAGGATCTGGTGCAAGATGTTAATGTGACTGATCCAATAGGGAACAGTGACCACAACTCAATTATGTTTAACTTGATCATAGACCGCAAGTCACTGATAAAATCTAACACAGAGACCTTAAATTTTCAAAAAGGAAATTTCCCAAAGATGAGGAAACTAGTAAAAAAGAAGCTGAAAGGGAAAATTGAGAGAGTCCAAACACTGCAAGAGGCACGGAGGCTGTTTACAAAAACAATAACAGAGGCTCAATTGGAATGCATACCCAAAAGGAAAAAGGGCACTGCCAGGTCCAAGAGGACTCCAATGTGGCTTACAGGAGCTGTTCGGGAAGTGATCAAGAGCAAGAAAAGCACATTTAGAAGATGGAAGGCTTGTCCAAATGAGGACAGCAGGCAGAAACATAAATTCTGGCAGAACAAATGCAAGGCAACAATCAGGAAAGCAAAGCAAGACTTTGAGGAGCGTATAGCTAAAAATACTCAGAGAAATAACAAAGACTTCTTTAAGTACATTAGAAGTAAGAACCCAACTAGGAAGGCCATTGGACCATTAGATGACAATGGAAGGCAAGGGGTTATTAAAGAGGAAACAGAGATTGCAGAGAGACTCAATGAATTCTTTGCTTCAGTATTCACTGAAGAAGACAGAGGCCACATGCCCAAAACAGAGCCTATCTTCATAGGGAGGGAAACCGAAGAATTAAGCCAGATAGAAATAACCAGGGAGGAGATCCTTGCATGTCTTGTTAAACTAAACAGTAACAAATCACCAGGACCAGATGGCATTCATCCACGAGTTCTCAGGGAACTTAAAGATGAAATTGCTGATCTCCTAGCCAAAATATATAATCTTTCCCTCAAATCAGGCTTTGTGCCTGATGACTGGAAGGTAGCGAATGTAACACCAATTTTCAAAAAAGGATCCAGGGGTGATCCAGGAAATTACCGACCTGTCAGTTTGACATGTGTCCCAGGTAAAGTGATGGAAACCATCCTAAAAGATAGAATTAATAGGCACATAGAAGAGAAGGCGCTGCTAAAGGAGAGCCAACATGGCTTTTGCAAGGGCAAATCATGCCTCACCAATCTGTTGGAATTTTTTGAGAGTGTCAATAAGCATGTGGATAAGGGGGATCCAGTTGACATTGTTTATCTGGACTTTCAGAAGGCTTTTGACAAGGTCCCACACCAAAGGCTCTTGAATAAACTTACCAGTCATGGAATAAAGGGACAGGTCTTGTCCTGGATCAGCAACTGGCTAAGGGACAGGAAACAGAGGGTAGCACTAAATGGACACTTCTCCAAGTGGAGGGAAGTAAAGAGTGGGGTCCCCCAAGGTTCAGTACTGGGACCCCTGCTTTTCAACCTCTTCATAAATGATCTTGAGGTAGGAGTAAAAAGCAAGGTAGCCAAATTTGCTGACGACACTAAATTATACAGGGTAGTGAAAACTGTGAGAGATTGTGAGGAGCTCCAGAGGGATCTCTCGACACTGGGGGAGTGGGCAAAACAGTGGCAAATGAGTTTCAACATTAGTAAGTGCAGAGTGATGCATGTTGGGGCAAAGAACCCCAATTACATTTATAAACTGATGGGGTCTGAACTCTCTGCGACAAACCAGGAAAGGGACCTTGGTGTCCTGTTGGACAACTCAATGAAGGTGTCAACCCAGTGTGCCTCAGCAGTGAAAAAAGCAAACTCAATGCTAGGGATCATTAGGAAGGGTATAGAAAATAAGTCAGCAAGTGTCATTTTGCCTCTTTATAAATCTATGGTGAGGCCCCATCTGGAATACTGTGTACAGTTCTGGTCGCCATACCTCCAGAAGGATATTATGGAGCTGGAAAAAGTGCAGAGGAGGGCAACCAGAATGATTAGGGGACTGGAACACCTTCCTTACCATCTGAGGCTGCAACGGTTGGGCCTCTTCACTCTTGAACGACGACGTCTAAGAGGTGACCTGATTGAAGTTTATAAAATCATGCACGGTGTGGACAAAGTAGATAAGGAAAAACTGTTTTCCCTATCGCATAACACTAGAACTAGGGGACACTCCATGAAACTTTTGGGTACTAGTTCTCAAACAAATAAGAGAAAGTACTTTTTCACCCAGAGGATTACTGGTCTATGGAACTCCCTTCCAGAAGAAGTGGTGACAGCTGTCAGTCTTGACAGCTTTAAGAAAGGATTAGACAAGTTCATGGAGGACAAGGGTATCAATGGCTATAATTATGGATACTTAAGGACAACCTCCGGGTTGGAGAGATAGGCAGGATATCTCTCAATATCATTTCCAGGGAATCCTAAGCAGGTGAAGGCATCTGCTTGGGAATACCCTGAAGGAAATGGTGAGCCACTGTGTGAGACAGAATGCTGGACTGGATGGGCTGTGGCCTGTTCCAGCAAGGCTGTTCTTATGTTCTTATGTTCATTGTCTAAGTCAGACTTTAAACTGCCAAAACGAAGCCACCTTTGGGTGAATTCATTCTGTAGTTTCTTTCGCCTGACCTAGTGTGAGAAAGATTAGCCAGCACAACAAACAATTGCAAAATAGGACTAAATGGATGTTTAGGAAGGCTGTTGTGAAATCTGAGCAACTGGAGAAGAGCTCTTGACTCCCTCTGTAAGCAGAAACCTAACAAATCACACAGTATACAAAAAATGCACAGCAAGTAACAATATTTTTTGTAATGTATTACATTTTAAGGTAGCAAAAGTATGGTTGTTCCTTTTGCAAAATAATGTGACAGCTGGTAACACTGTAGCTTGCTATGTAAAAAGCAAATGCTGAAATTCTGTTCTAAAGTTATGCAAGTAACGTAACTTTTAGATGTGAATTCTTGTAAGTAAAGAAATTTATGTGGCCATTATCTGTTGTACACCGAGTTCAGTGGATTGACATGCAATGGACAATATCTATGGAGACTTTTTAACTTATGGTAATTTGCTTCAAAGGTTGCATTGTTTGCATAACTGTGAGAAGATATTTCAGTCAAAGTTTATTTTCTCTCTCACTATTTTTGGAAATAAAATGTTCAGGAGCATGTTGAAAGGATTTCTTCAAAGTTTTGTCTGTTCTCTTACTTTTAGCATTTGTTTCCCAACAAAAAAGAACTAAAAGGGAACTGAGTATGGAAAACTGAGGAATGGAATCCTGTTAATAATTATGTCAGGCTTGTATAACTTGCTGTAGCTAATCAAAGATAATTGATGAGGTACCAGAATCCATCTCAGTAATGCAGTTGAGTGTATAATCATTTGCACATTTCTTCACATCTGGGCCACAAAGAATTGGAAGTATTTTTTTAAAAAAGAAATATCTACACTCACAAGAAAGCCAGACTAACAAGTTGGAACCTAAGTAGTAAACACAGCATGCTGGAGACCTGGTTAACTTCCCATTTTTGCTGCCTGATTATGAAAACAGAAGAGTTGTTGCACTTTCCCCAAGCCACATGGCTGGTGGCCGAGAAGCACTTCCCACCACCACCACACACATCCACACAAACCCACCTTTTTTCTTTGGACATAACCATGAAGCCAACGACAATTTTTAGGAACCAAACAGGAGGAACCTGTCCTGTAGTTTCTACTACAATGGTCAGTTCAGCTTGTTGTCTTTAGATGCCAGTGGCAATTGAGTGCATTTAGATTTTTAAAAATAAATCTCAAATCCTTTGTAACCCAGACTCTTACCATTTGTAAGGTCTCTACATTTACCATTTCTTTTCACCCATCCTTTAGCCCACTGTATCCCAAATTATGTTCCACGGAACACTGGTGGACTTCAAATCCCATAAGCCTAAATCAGTACATTGGCTGATCAATGCTTTGGGGGAATTGACTTAGGCTTCTGGGAACTGAAGTCCAAAAACCAAAGATTGGGAACCACTGCTTTAGCCCATTGTCCTAACTAGAACAGATTAATCTAAGAAATCTTTTTTTCTAATACATCTCTTACTTGCTCCATCGTCTCCAACCAGTCTTTTAGTCTAATAACATTTTTCTTCCACAATAAATCCTCTAAACTCCATTTCAAGTTTTCTAGGAATTTTTAAAATTCTACTAATTGATGTAAAGGGGATGTTATTGGAATATTTTTTCTATATTTGTTCCAAAATTGTATCATTTCTAAGAAAAGTGTTTTTTTAATTTTTTTAACAATACTCATTACTTTGTTTAAAAAGAATATTCTTGCAGTTTCTTCCAATATCTTGAATTTCTAGTTTTGATCATATTATATAACTAAGTTGAGATATATTATTTACCATATATCTCATTTGATTAGATATATCGTATAGCTTTATATTATGGAGAACTAGCCTCCTAAGTTTTGAGGCTTATAATACCTTGGGGGGGTGGGGGGGTGTTAATTCATTCTCAGAATTTATTAATCACATTTTTTCATTCTTTCAACTCTTCTTCTAATAGCTTTACCAGTAGCATCATAAACAAAAATATCATTTTAGCTATAATGTCCATTTTACCTAGTAATTCTGACAAACCACAATAATTTAATCCTTTTATATGCAATCAGATACCTTTAATATCTTGTTTACTTTTATCAAAAAAATCTTTTTTAACCTTGTAAATATTTTGTTATATTTTTGTCTAAATTTTTTATAACTACATATTTTAAAACTAGCTTTTCTCATAATCATCTCTTTTTCTACTTAATTACAATTAAAGAACATCATCTCTGATTCATTCATTTTATACATGTCAGTTATTTCCCAAAAAAAATCAAGTGTAATTTAACTCTATAGGTTCAGATGGGTCCTCAATGATTAATAGTATATCACCTGCAAATAAACTAACATCAACCTTATCCTTATAACCTACTAGCTTAGTGCCTGGCTTTACCCTGGTGTCGTTGGGAGGGGGGGACACACCCTTACCTCCTGGGGGTTTGGTGGTGGTGGCTGTGCATCTGGTCCTCCGGGATGGCCATGTCCGTGACAGGGGTGGTCAGGCTGGTTTTAGTCCTGCCCCAGCTCCGCTGTGGCATTTCCCAGTGGTGCCGCAGATGGCTTCACCGCCTCACCCGTGTTTTTCCCTTCTCATGTGGGGCATCTACCCAGGCACTGGTGGCAGGGTGGTCATCGTGGCCCGGGCCGTGGGGGCCCATGCTGTGGGGGCCTATCTGTCCCAGGTGCCAGAGCTGACGGCTGGCGGTGATGCTGTGCCTGCCATCACCCGGGTGTCTTTGAGGGGATCACACCCTTACCACCTGGGGTGTCGGCAGCAGCTGTGGGTCCGGGCCTCCATGGTGGCCACGGCAGTGCCAGGGTTGGCCAGGCTGTTTTTTGATCTGCCCTGGCTCCACTGTGGCATTTCCTGGTGCCTCAGTGGATGGCCTTGCCGCCTCACCTGTGTCGTTCCCTTCCGGCATCCTTCTCGTTGGGGGGTGTCTACCCGTGTGCCATTGCCAGGGTGGTCATGGTGGTCCAGGCAACGGGGGCCTCTCCACCCCGGGCTGTAGCCGATGGGTGGCAGTGATGGCCTGGCCACAGTGGCTCCATGATGTTCGGGCCTGGGCACTGGAGTTCCCCATGGCTACTTGCTGTGTGTGCAGCAGCCGTTTGTTTGCTGGCCGCATGGCCATTGACCCGCCCATTATGCGCATGGGCCGACCTTCATCACATAACTGTCAACCATCCCGATTTGGCTGGGAAATCCCCATAATTTGACGTCGATTGATATCATAACCCGCCCCCTGCTGCCAAAACCTCGTAATTTGGCAGCGGGGGGGGGGGAGCTTTCCGCACATGCACGGAAGCACTACACCACTTGCACAGCCCCTATGCAAGCATTGTAGCATAGGGGCTGCACAAGCAGCGTAGCACTTCCGCACATCGCTTGTGCGCAGGTCCCGTTTTTCCAGAGCCGCGGGTTGACAGGTATGCTTCATCACCTAACACACATTTGGTTCCTGTTCTTCCTTGTGTGTTTAATCTGGCTTTGAACAGAACTGTCTCAAGATGCTAGTCAGATTTGCCCAGTGAACATGTTTTTCCTGGTAAACAATGTGGCCTCTCCCTTTCTGCTCACATTAAAACATCACCTGTCTCAGTAGAGTCAAGAGATTTTAGCTCAATTCAGTGTTCTTAGTCACCATATTTTTTAAATATATATTGACCTATTTTAACATTTTATTGTCACCCAGTTACAGAGTTCCCTGTCCAAATCAAGTTAGTCAGACAGAGATTGTTGCATGTTCAGAGCTCTCAAAGACTAGACATGGAAGCAGTTCTTCTCAAAATTTAATTATGTTTTGAGGGACAAGCTGGGAAGAACATCATTTCTGAAATTAACAAACATGTGGATGGCTTTTCAAAAAGTAAATAAGCAGTTTAAAAACAAGCTTTGGACAGTGGGGTGGCTTTAACCTTTTCCTGCTGTGGTAGTCCCAATCTCAACTGGCTCTTCCCCATCTGCTTGTTGTGATGGGAGAAATGTACCAGTGAAAGTGAAAATTTTGTCTCCGTGGAAATTGTTCTTTGAAAACAAATATCAGATGCTAAGAAGAGAGGGGCAGGGGAATGATCTTGACCAAAACTACAATAAGTTAAAAATATTACTGTGGTCCTGCCCTGTACTGGGTCCGGGACATGAATGTTCCACACATTTAATGGCATCCTGTGTATGTCAACCATTTGCTGTTTGTGAATAGATCAGCAAGGACCTTTCTTTCTTGCCATAATTAGAGGGGGTGTCTCTCTCCTCCATTCATGAGCCCCTGATGAGTCTGGGCATGAGAGAGGCATGGCCTGTGTTGCTCCAAATACATCTGGGTGTCCTACTGTCTCCTCCAGCTGAACAGATTTTGCAGGTGATCGAAACAAATACAAAGCCTTGGCGAAGCTGCTTACCAGAGGTGAACGAAATGAGCACGTATGCCCCAACCGATCCTCATTTCTGGGATTGAAAATAAATAAATAAATTCTAGTACAGTACTTATCTCTAAAGATGGATTAAGTCAGCCATTGCTCATGCTGCGTATTATACTTTGTGCAAGAATGTGGAAATGCAAATATGCTGAATTTTTAACAACAAATGTGACAAAAAATGGCCAGCTTACTTTAACATTAATCAACATATATACTCATGAATGAAACAACTAATGTCCCTGGAATCCCTAAACTTTAATACTATCTGCTTTTCAAAATAACCAACAGATCATTATCTTTAATCACTAGCATCCTACAGGTAATCTGTATTTTACCATTTTTCAGTACTGTACTTTGATTTCGTACACACGCTTACCATGTACATTACATAAGCAAAGTTTATGTCACTCAACTGATATATTTCAAGAGCTGAGTGTGTTTGAAATGATCATTTGTACTCTTTGGATTCCTCTACTCATCAAATATTTCAAGTTTAACAACTTTTGGCTATTTGAATAACTTTTGAGTATTGTATACACAGCAAGTTAAATTAACACATGTATTTTATTTACTGAATCTAACTGATTTTTATTTTTTATTTTTTTGTTAAGCTATCAATTTTTAGGAAATTGAATTTTTTTCCAAAGGGAAAAAACTACTACTACAATTTGGAAGAGGCCCTACTTGATTTACTACCATGTAGGTAGTTTCTTTGCAGATCATTTCTCTCCCCCTCCCCTCACAAGGTAATATCCAGGCCTAGTTCCTGTGCTGCCAGTTTTGAGGGATTACAGTCCTGATTTGGGAACATCATGCAACAAGTTGCCTTCTAAAAGTCTCTAAAATTATCTCTATTAGTGCAAGGGCAGACACTTCACGAACTTTGTGCTCATATGAGAGAGGGGTGTCCTAGAGCCTAGGCTGCTACAAAAGGCAAACAAACCTCAAGGATTCGAAATAGAAGTCACGATGCAGTTCTTAACACACTACTGTTATGCCTCTGTGTTTTGAACTCTCCCAGCAGAGGATCTCAAAGCACAGTACATTCTCTTCTGGCCTCAGATCTGCTCTGGTATTTCCAAGAAAGAAAATAAGAAAGAAAGAAACGTGGTAGTCTTGGAATGCATGTCACAAGCACTAGCATGCGAGTAAAGATGAAGCTAAAGTACTTTACATAACATAAGAACATAAGAACAGCCTTGCTGGAACAGGCCACAGCCCATCCAGTCCAGCATTCTGTCTCACACAGTGGCTCACCATTTCCTTCAGGGTATTCCCAAGGAGATGCCTTCACCTGCTTAGGATTCCCTGGAAATGGCATTGAGAGATATCCTGCCTATCTCTCCAACCCGGAGGTTGTCCTTAGGTAGCCATAATTATAGCCATTGATAGCCTTGTCCTCCATGAACTTGTCTAATCCTTTCTTAAAGCTGTCAAGACTGACAGCTGTCACCACTTCTTCTGGCAGGGAGTTCCATAGACCAGTAATCCTCTGGGTGAAAAAGTACTTTCTCTTATTTGTTTGAGAACTAGTACCCAAAAGTTTCATGGAGTGTCCCCTAGTTCTAGTGTTGTGCGATAGGGAAAACAGTTTTTCCTTATCCACTTTGTCCACACCGTGCATGATTTTATAAACTTCAATCAGGTCACCTCTTAGACGCCGTCGTTCAAGAGTGAAAAGGCCCAACCGTTGCAGCCTCAGATGGTAAGGAAGGTGTTCCAGTCCCCTAATCATTCTGGTTGCCCTCCTCTGTACTTTCTCCAACTCCATAATATCCTTCTGGAGGTATGGCGACCAGAACTGTACACAGTATTCCAGATGGGTCCTCACCATAGATTTATAAAGAGGCAAAATGACATTTGCTGACTTATTTTCTATACCCTTCCTAATGATCCCTAACATTGAGTTTGCTTTTTTCACTGCTGAGGCACACTGGGTTGACACCTTCATTGAGCTGTCCACCAGGACACCAAGGTCCCTTTCCTGGTTTGTCGCAGAGAGTTCAGACCCCATCAGTTTATAAATGTAATTGGGGTTTTTTGCCCCAACATGCATCACTCTGCACTTACTGATGTTGAAGCTCATTTGCCACTGTTTTGCCCACTCCCCCAGTGTCAAGAGATCCCTCTGGAGCTCTTCACAATCTCTCACAGTTTTCACTACCCTGTATAATTTAGTATCGTCAGCAAATTTGGCTACCTTGCTTTTTACTCCTACCTCTAGATCATTTATGAAGAGGTTGAAAAGCAGGGGTCCCAGTACTGAACCTTGGGGGACCCCACTCTTTACTTCCCTCCACTTGGAGAAGTGTCCATTTAGTGCTACCCTCTGTTTCCTGTCCCTTAGCCAGTTGCTGATCCAGGACAAGACCTGTCCCTTTATTCCATGACTGGTAAGTTTATTCAAGAGCCTTTGGTGTGGGACCTTGTCAAAAGCCTTCTGAAAGTCCAGATAAACAATGTCAACTGGATCCCCCTTATCCACATGCTTGTTGACACTCTCAAAAAATTCCAACAGATTAGTGAGGCATGATTTGCCCTTGCAAAAGCCATGTTGGCTCTCCTTTAGCAGCGCCTCCTCTTCTATGTACCTATTAATTCTATCTTTTAGGATGGTTTCCATCACTTTACCTGGGACACATGTCAAACTGACAGGTCGGTAATTTCCTGGATCACCCCTGGATCCTTTTTTGAAAATTGGTGTTACATTCGCTACCTTCCAGTCATCAGGCACAAACCCTGATTTGAGGGAAATATATATATTTTGGCTAGGAGATCAGCAATTTCATCTTTAAGTTCCCTGAGAACTCGTGGATGGATGCCATCTGGTCCTGGTGATTTGTTAGTGTTTAGTTTAACAAGACATGCAAGGACCTCCTCCCTGGTTATTTCTATCTTGCTTAATTCTTCGGTTTCCCTCCCTACGAAGATAGGTTCTGTTTTGGGCATGTGGTCTCTATCTTCTTCAGTGAATACTGAAGCAAAGAATTCATTGAGTCTCTCTGCAATCTCTGTTTCCTCTTTAATAACCCCTTGCCTTCCATTGTCATCTAATGGTCCAATGGCCTTCCTAGTTGGGTTCTTACTTCTAATGTACTTAAAGAAGTCTTTGTTATTCCTCTGAGTATTTTTAGCTATACGCTCCTCAAAGTCTTGCTTTGCTTTCCTGATTGTTGCCTTGCATTTGTTCTGCCAGAATTTATGTTTCTGCCTGCTGTCCTCATTTGGACAAGCCTTCCATCTTCTAAATGAGCTTTTCTTGCTCTTGATCACTTCCCGAACAGCTCCTGTAAGCCACATTGGAGTCCTCTTGGACCTGGCAGTGCCCTTTTTCCTTTTGGGTATGCATTCCAATTGGGCCTCTGTTATTGTTTTTGTAAACAGCCTCCATGCCTCTTGGAGTGTTTGGACTCTCTCAATTTTCCCTTTCAGCTTCTTTTTTACTAGTTTCCTCAACTTTGGGAAATTTCCTTTTTGAAAATTTAAGGTCTCTGTGTTAGATTTTATCAGTGACTTGCGGTCTATGTTCAAGTTAAACATAATTGAGTTGTGGTCACTGTTCCCTATTGGATCAGTCACATTAACATCTTGCACCAGATCCTGAGTATTACTCAGGATCAAGTCAAGGATTCTTGTACCTCTAGTTGGGTCTTCAACCATCTGTCCCAGGGAACAATCATTGAGCATATCTAGGAACTTTATCTCTTTATCATGTGCTGAACAACAGTTCACCCAGTCTATGTGAGGGTAATTGAAGTCCCCCATTATAACCAGGCTTCCCTTCCTGGATGCCTCCTTTACAACATTCTCCAACTGCCAGTCTCCCTCAAGAGTTTGGGTCGGAGGCCGATAGTATATGCCTACTGTTAGACCATCCTTGTGGCCTGGTACTCTTACCCACAGAGCTTCTAATGGTGACTCTAAATCACCTAGATATTCCAATTCATAAGATTTTATCACTTCTTTGACATACAAGGCTACACCACCTCCTGTTTGCCCCTTCCTATCCTTCCTGTACAGTTTGTAGCCTGGGATAACTGTATCCCATTTGTTATCATCCGTCCACCAGGTTTCAGTGATACCAATAATATCAATATTCTTATCTATTGCTAAGTATTCCAGCTCCCCTATTTTGTTCCGGAGGCTTCTGGCATTTGTATACAAGCATTTATATATGCATTTCTGACACAGTCTTTTGTGTCCAGTTGAATTGTTAGACTGCCTCTTGCATCCTTCTGCTAGAATGCTAGTGACTAGCTCCTTGCTCTGCTCAGTAATTTTTGCATCCTCCTCACTACTCAAGTACACACTTTCCCGAACCGGATGCTGCCCAGCTCCTGTCGGCTTTCCCCCAGTTATCAGTTTAAAAGCTGCTCTGCAGCCTTTTTGAGGTTGAGTGCCAGCAATCTGGTCCCATCATGGTTTAAATGCAACCCATCCCTCCTGAACAGATTTGGCTTGTCCCAAAATGTTCTCCAGTTCCTGACAAATCTGAAGCCCTCCTCTCGACACCACCGCCTCATCCATGCATTGAGGCTTCTGAGCTCTGCCTGCCTGGTAGGTCCTGCGCGAGGGACAGGCAGCACTTCTGAAAATGCTACCTTGGAAGTCCGGGACTTCAATCTTCTTCCTAACAACCTAAATTTGGCTTCCAGGACAGACCGCTTGGCCTTCCCAACATCATTAGTACCAACGTGTACCATGACAACTGGCTCGTTCCCAGTTCTCTCTAACAATTTATCTAGATTTCTTGTGATGTCTGCAACTTTTGCACCTGGCAGGCAAGTCACCATACGGTTATCATGTGCATCACAAATCCATTTCTCTGTATTTCTAATTATTGAATCGCCTAGTACAAGGAGCCTCTCTCCTGCAATCTGTTCATCTACATGCACCTCATCAACCATATTAAGGGAGAGAACCTCAGTTTGTTCCTTTGTACTTTGGACATCAAATGAGAAGGGACGATTCATTTGAGAAGGCATTGATGTTGGGAAAGGTGGAGGGCAAAAGAAGAAGGGGGAGGCCAAGGATGAGATGGCTAGATGGTATTATACACTGTTGTGTTCTAAAGCCTGTGCCTTTAAACAATGTACCTATCCTTGTGTATCCAATGTAACCTTTTCTATGTGTAACATTGTAACCTCCAGCTGCATCACTGTAACCTTAATAGGACGCAAGCTAGTGACCACTAGATGGCAATAGCGAGCGTCCAAGCTCATTGGTCCAAGACTCACCTAGAACAACAGCGCGGGAAAATTCCCGCCACTACCTTCACCTGGACAAGAAGGGCGTGACCTGCAATGACGTCACGCAGCCTGTAGCCAATAGGCTATCAAAGAGCCACATTCAAATGTACAGCCTCTGTATATATTGAGCTGTTCGTCCGCCATTACCTCATGTTCCCTCTGACCAGCATGTAATAAAGTTGTGTTAAGCCAGCTCTTCGGCTGTCCTGGTTTCTTTGGTCCCATACACTAAATTGGCGACGAAGGTGGGATGATGGCTGCCCACGGGACCAAGACATACGCCCGTTAAGACATCAAGAAACCGCAAGATTGGGAACTCTTCGAAATGGACTTCCAAGGCGCGCTGGTGGAGTTCGAGGTGACGGACGAGGCAAAGAAGAGAGCCATCCTCACCAGAATGCTCGGGCACGACGGAAAGAGGGTACTGATTGACCTCATTGCACCCAAAAAGGCGGCTGAATTCAAGGCAAAAGAGCTCCTGACGGTGCTGAGAGACCATTTCCGGCCCTCGGTAGCGATGTTTCCCGCTCGGAGCGCGTTTTGGAGGCGGGTCCAAGCGCCTGGTGAGTCGGTCGCCGCTTTCGTAGCGGCCCTGCGTCTGGCTGCCGGCCCATGCAAATGGGAGAATTTGGAAGTCACCCTCAGGGACTGCGTGCTATGCGGCCTGAAGGACGCCGAGATTCAGCGCACGCTAATGAATCAGGAGCCGCCCCCCACGTTGCAGGAGGTCCTGAAGGCGGCACAGGCCGCGGAAGCCACGAAGGCTGGGGTGCAAGAGCTCCAGGACTGGCGGCCGAAGGCCGACAAAACAGAGAGTTCGGTGCACGCAGCCCGGCGAATTTCGAAATCGTCCGCCGAAAGCAGCGACGACGAGGACATCCGGAGGGTCCGGAAGGAGGGCCGGCGTTGCGACGGCTGCGGAGCGGCTCACGACCGTGCCAGGTGCCCGTTCAGAAAGGCCGAGTGCCACAACTGCGGGCGACGCGGGCACATAGCCAAAGTCTGCAGACAACGGCGCAAGGACCGGAGGAGCTCGCCCGACCGCCCAGCGAGGGACCGGAGGAGCTCGCCTGACCGCCCAGCGAGGCCAGACCGCTCGACGAGACCAAAGGATGGCGCCCGGCCCACGAGGAAGCAGGACGGCGTGGGCCGCATCTCCGACGACAGCGACGACGACGCCCCGGTTTTCAGCGTGTCCATGGGACACCCCCGTTACTTTGTTGAGGTACTGGTGCAAGGGGCCCCTGTTAGGATGGAGATTGACTCTGGCTCCTCTTACTCCATCATTTCCCAGAGGGAGTTTTTGAGAATTGCCCCCCGCGTACGGCCCAAGCTCAAAGAGTTGAGGTCCACGCTTCGGGACGTGCAAGGGAACAGTATCCCGGTGTTGGGGGTTGGGAATTTCCAGGTTCAATACAAGCGGCACGCCGCGGAACTCCCCCTAGTCGTTCTTAAGGGGGGTAATTGCAGCCTCCTCGGGACTCAATGGTTTCAGCCCCTGGGTCTGTTCATTGGGGGGGTGCACGCCGTTGGGTCTGACCCGATACAGGAGGTGTGCGACGCGCACCCCGAAGTCTTCAAGAAGGGACTAGGGAAATTCAATGGACCCCCAGTAACGTTCGACCTGGACCCGGAGGTCCGCCCAATCAGACTCAAACCGCGCCGGGTGCCTTTTGCACTCAAGGACAAAATAGAGGCGGAACTGGACAAATTAGTGGGCCAGGGGATTCTTGTTCCTGTTGATTCCGCGGAGTGGGAAACTCCAATTGTCACAGCATTGAAGGCCAATGGGGAGGTTCGCATTTGCGCCGATTATAAGTGCACCATCAATAAGGCAATCCGCCCTAATGCGTACCCGGTGCCGGTGGTCAGCCATTTGCTAGCCAGGTTACATGGGGGAAAGTGTTTCGCTAAGCTCGACCTGGCACAGGCCTATCAGCAACTCATGGTAACCCCTGCCGCAGCTGCTGCACAGACTATAATCACGCATAAGGGGGCGTTCCAGGTGACGCGCCTCCAATTCGGCGTGAACTCGGCGCCTGGAATTTTCCAGTCGCTCGTGGAACGCCTCCTCAAAGGGCTGGACGGCGTTTTACCATATTTTGATGACGTATTGATAACGGGGGGGAGTGAGGTTGAGTTGGCTGAAAGGCTAAACAAGGTCCTGGCGGCGTTCGAACAGGTGGGGTTGAGGTTGCGAAAAGACAAATGCGTCTTCTTCGTGAAGGAGGTTGAGTTCTTAGGGTTCCGAGTAACACCCGAGGGGATCAAACCGTCCAAATCCAAGGTGGCCGCCATCAAGAAAGCTCCTCGCCCCACATCCAAGCCCGAGTTGCAGTCGTTCCTAGGGCTCTTAAATTTCTACCACTCCTTCCTTCCACGGAAGGCTGCGGTGGCTGAGCCGCTTCACAAGTTGCTCAAGAAAGATGCGGCATGGAAGTGGGGCGATGACCAGGAGAGGGCATTCACGGAACTGAAACAACTCCTGGCGTCTGACGCCATTCTGACCCATTTCGACCCCAAACGGCCGGTGGTACTGGTCTGTGATGCTTCCCCGGTGGGGGTGGGGGCAGTGTTATGCCACGTGTTGGAAAACGGGAGGGAGGCCCCAATAGCGTTTTACTCCAGGTCCCTGTCCCAAGCGGAGAGAAACTACGCCCAGACAGATAGGGAAGCGCTGGCGATAGTTGCAGGGACGAAAAAATTTCACGATTTTCTGTATGGCCGCCCCTTCACCATCGTGACTGACCACAAGCCCCTACTAGGCATTTTCACCGCAGATAAGCCCACGCCACAGATCCTGTCCCCAAGGATGCTCCAGTGGGCTATTTTTCTCAACGCGTACCAGCACGCGTTGGTCTACCGGCCCGGGAAAGAGATCAGCCATGCGGACGCTCTATCGAGGTCCCCCCTCCCCCTGACGCCCAGCCAGGTGAGCAAGGGGGAGCGAGACCATCAGGTTCTCATGATAGAGGTGCTGGATTCGCCCCCCGTAGTGCCCGCCGACATCGCCAAAGCGACAGGGAAGGACAGGACATTAGCGGCAGTTAGCTCCTGGGTACAGAAAGGGTGGCCGGCGTCCTCCCCAGCGGAGGAGTTCGCCCCATTTTTCAGGAAAAAGTTGGAGCTGTCCCTAGAGAGGGGGTGTCTCTTGTGGGGACAGCGGGTGGTGATTCCCACATCCCTTCGGCCGTGGGTGCTTAAACTGCTGCACGTCAGCCACCCCGGAATTGTGCGCTCCAAAGCGCTGGCCCGAAGCTACTTTTGGTGGCCCCAGTTAGACTCCGACATCGAGCACATGGTCGACACTTGTGAGAGTTGCCAATGCTCCAGGCCAGAGGAGGCCCGTCTTCCCCACAGGGAGTGGGACGCGGCTAAGGGGCCGTGGTCCCGGATACACATAGACTTCGCGGGCCCGTTCCGAGGAACTCTGTTTCTCCTTGTTGTGGACGCTTTCTCTAAGTGGTTGGAGGTCATCCCAGTCACAAGCACCTCCTCGGCCGCGACAATTAAGCATTTGCGGAGAATTTTTTCCACGTTCGGCATACCCGACACTCTAATTAGCGATAACGCTAGTTGTTTCACGTCCGCTGAGTTCAGGGCATTCACAGAGATTAACGCCATCCGGCACATCACCTCCGCCCCTTTCCATCCGGCCACCAATGGCCAAGTGGAGCGCCTCGTATGCACCACGAAGGACGCGCTGCGGCGCATGGGCCCCGGGGACCTCAACCTGCAAGTGCGTCAGTTTCTGCTAGGGTACAGGGTGACCCCGCTAGCGTCAGGCTACTCCACTGTGGAGCTTTTAATGCGCAGGAAGCTGACCACCATACTCACCAGACTAGATCCCACGAGAGTTGAGGACAAGGGGAGGAACATAGGGTTAGAAGCCACCAAGAGTTTCGGCGTGGGTGCCCCTGTACATTGCAGGAACTACGCCAGCGCGGGGCCAGCCTGGGTGCCGGGGGTGGTCGTGGAACAAACCGGTCCCGTTTCGTACCGCGTGGAGACCAACACAGGTCTACTTTGGCGGCGGCACGCGGACCAGCTCCGGAACAGGGTCCCGGGAAGTCAGGGCTCCGGCAGTACAGACACAAATTCAGCGTTAGGGTTCTCCCCCACCCGTTTAGCCCAAGGGGGAGGAGAGGGGGGTCCAGAGTCCCCACCAAGGGGGGAGGAGAAGGAATTTGTCCTCGTAGATACCCCGCGGGATCCCCTAACAGAGTTTAATTTTGAGTTTCAGAACCGGGGGGGTTTCGGAGTGGTCCCCCACCCATCCAAGCGAGAAGAGGGGGTTTTCGTTAGCCCCTGGTGCCCCCGGTTCACCCACAACAGAATCCACCTCTACCCTCAAAGCTGCAAAACCGCAGCAAACCTCTAACAAGTCGCCCTCTCCCATTACAGGACAAGGGTCCAGGGAACAAGGAGGCGGGAGCGGCCCCCGGGTGGGCCAACCCACATCGCGGCCCAAACGCGAGTGCAATAAACCATCTTGGCTGAGAGACTTCGTCTCATCCTAGGGGGGAGGGGTGTTGTGTTCTAAAGCCTGTGCCTTTAAACAATGTACCTATCCTTGTGTATCCAATGTAACCTTTTCTATGTGTAACATTGTAACCTCCAGCTGCATCACTGTAACCTTAATAGGACGCGAGCTAGTGACCACTAGATGGCAATAGCGAGCGTCCAAGCTCATTGGTCCAAGACTCACCTAGAACAACAGCGCGGGAAGATTCCAGCCACTACCTTCACCTGGACAAGAAGGGCGTGACCTGCAATGATGTCACGCAGCCTGTAGCCAATAGGCTATCAAGGAGCCACATTCAAATGTACAGCCTCTGTATATATTGAGCTGTTCGTCCGCCATTACCTCATGTTCCCTCTGACCAGCATGTAATAAAGTTGTGTTAAGCCAGCTCTTCGGCTGTCCTGGTGTCTTTGGTCCCATACACTAAATAGACACAATGGGCACAGAGCTGGGAGGGTTGAGGGGGATGGTAGAGGACAGAGGCGCCTGGAGGAAAATGGTCCATGGGGTCGCAAAGGGTCGGAGTCGACTGTGCGACTGAACAACAACAACAGTCTTGGAATGAGAAATTTCAGGCTGCAATTCCTTTGTTGTTGTTGTTTACATACAATGATGGGCGCAATAATGTTTGGGCAGGAAGGTAAGGAAGAGAAGCATAGACTGAATGGAACATTTAATGGTAAATGTCTTTGAGATAATGTTATCTTCTGAACTCAAGAACATTTTTTGAGTGTACATTTTTCTTTAAGAATAATCAGAGGCTACACACTGCCTTTCATTCCCTTTTATTCTCCAGCATGTTTGTTGTTCAGTCGCACAGTAAAGTATGATATTTTGTGACCCCATGGATCACCACACACCAGGCTCCTCTGTCATCTGCCATCGTCTATAGTCCGCCCAGATCTACACCGACCATGTCAATAATGCCATCTAGCCATCTCATCCTCTGCTGACCTCTTCTCCTTTTGCCTTTGATTTTTCCTAGTATCAGGGCCTTCTCCAGTGAGTCCTCTCTTTTCATTTGGTGGCCAAAGTACTTGAGCTTCAGCTTCAGTATTTGTCCTTCCAAGGAGCAGTCAGGATTTATTTTCTTTAGGATTGACGGATTTGATCTCTTTGTAGTCTGGTGCGTGCTGGTATTATTATTATTATTATTATTATTATTATTATTATTATTATTATTATTATTATTATTATTATTATTATTATTATTATTGTTGTTGTTGTTGTTGTTGTTGTTGTTGTTGTTGTTGTTGTTGTTGTTGTTGTTGTTGTTGTTGTTGTTGTTTTGTTGTTGTTGTTGTTGTTGTTGTTGTTATTAATAATAATAATAATAATAATAATAATAATAATAATAATAATAATAATAATAATAATAATAATAATAACCTGCTGGTCACGGGAGGTGGGAGCGAAGCCCAGCTGCTCTCCATCGCGGCAGGGGCTGTGAAAAGCCGCCGCCGCCACCCCGGACGCCAGCGCCTTCGGCTCCCTCCCGTGGCCCTGCTGGTCATGGGAGGTGGGAGCGAAGCCCCACTGCTCTCCATCGCGGCAGGGGCCGTGAAAAGCCGCCGCCGCCACCCCGGACGCCAGCGCCTTCGGCTCCCTCCCGTGGCCCTGCTGGTCACAGGAGGTGGGAGCGAAGCCCAGCTGTTCTCCATCGCGGCAGGGGCCGTGACAAAGCTGCCGCCGCCACTCCAAACATCGGGCTCATGGGAGGTGGGAGCGCGGCTGAGGACTGTTTCATCAAGCCTGGAGTTGTTGGACTTACTGGACACCCGCCCTGGTGGGAGCAGGGCGGGGAGGAGAGACTGGCTAAGCCGCCTCCAGAGCTCCTGGTCTCCTCATTCTTTCCTTAGTGTGAGTAGGAGTGGGTGGAGAGTTCGAGAACAGGGAGATGGACTGGCCTAGCAGCTGTTGATGTTTCCTCCACTGATGAGCTGGGCTCCATCTGGGACATGAGCTGTGCTCTGTCACCTGGGGATTTTTGAATATTTAATTGTTAAATGATTTACTATATTTTGTTGTTTTCCATAAGGTTTTACCTATATTAACATGTCCATTGTGTATACAAGCTGATTCTTATTACTATTGATGTTGCTCTGTATTGATATATTGTATTTTGTGGTTACTGTAATGTAATTTGTGGTTGATTTTTTTTGTATTGAACCTGCTTGTACATTTATTGTATTTACATGTTGTAAGCCGCTTTGAGTGGCACTTGTGTCAGGAAAGCGGGATAGAAATTAAACGTAATAATAATAATAATAATAATAATAATAATAATAATAATAATAATAATAATAATAATAATAATAATTATTATTATTATTATTATTATTATTATTATTATTATTATTATTATTATTATTATTATTATTATTATTATTATTATTATTATTATTCAACTTGTATGCTGCCCCACTTGCAATGGGACTCTGGGTGGCTAACAAAGAAGCAGAGTATCACAAATTACAGTTACAAAATATCATATTTAAAGAGCAATACACGTTTCAAAGCAATACACAAGGAGAAAAAATAGTGTGCAGCATCTGATTATTCTTGTGGTATATTGGGCAATCGGGCTTTGTCCCACCCCTCCCTTGCCTCTGGCACCCTGGGGCGCCAATATCAATATGTGGGATTCCCCCCCAACCCCCAAATAGGTGCCCCCACCACTCCCTGACCAGCGCCTTCCCATGGTGCCCTGCACACCCTTGTTTGCAGTCCAGGGGACTCTCAAGAGTTTCCTCCAACACCACAGTTCAAAGGTGTCTATTCTTCTGTGCTCAGCCTTCCTTATGGTCCGGCTCTCACAGCCATACCTTTCACCCTCATCAACCAGCATGTTACAAACCCACCCACCCACCCAAAAAAAAAATGCAAGCAGATATTGAGCTGATGGTGATTTGACCTATTGTGAATAGGTTCTCTGCGCGGGGTTTTCCTTTGCCTCTGTTAAGTCCCATTGCATGTCACAAGCACTAGCATGCGAGTAAATGTTGCCCAGTTTAGTATTTATTCCCATGTTAGTGCTTAGAACACATGTTTCTAAGTTATTCCTTGGGGAGATCAGTTGTTTGATTTGGTTTCTGGAATGAGAGAAAACTGACTACATTGTGTTGCAACTATTTGCAAAACGAGTTTGCATTTTAAATATGTTATCAAGAAGTCCAGTAAACTGTTGTTTTGTTCGCCCATTCCATAGAATGATTTCAAAGCTTTGCAATCCTTTCGAAGTGATGCTTACATGCATCTGGACAAAATGACTCTGCATGTTCTTGGGCAATTTTCAAATCTCTTTCTTGATTTTTTCTTTTGGGTGCCATAGTAAATGGCCTGTAGCTAGAGGTGGACAGTATATTTGTGTTTCTTCATTTATCCCTGGCCCTGTTAAAAGCTATTGCTATTGGTCATGGTATCTTTGCATGTCAGTTAGCTGAGAAGAGATTGGCAGGTACTGTTTTGATTCTGCTGATGAGTGGATCAGTAGAAAAAATTTGGAATATATTTCCCTCACTTAGTCTTTGGCAACTAGGATGTCTCACATTCCCAGCTTGTCTCATGCTGTCCAACAGCTAGGTGAGTTGTGATGGATGGGTATGAGCATGCTGGTATGGAGATTGTGGGAGTCATCTTCCAACATACCTGGAGGACATCAGGTCAGGGTAGAATGGTCCACAGCAACAATATAAAAGGGGAGCGTAGGCAATGGTCATTGATGTAGGAAAAGAGGGGAAAATTCAAACTCTTGTCTTCAGATGTGAAATGCTGGAGAGTCTAAGAATGAAATTTTGCCTTGTTGAGTTTCTTGGTTTTAACCCCATCAGACCAATTATCCAGTTTATCATGATAATTATGAACACTCCTACTAACCTCAAAAGTATTGGCAGTCCTTCCTGTTTTTCATTGTATACTAATTTGATGAGTACCCTCTCTATTCCAGAGGCCAAGTCATTAATAAAAATGATGAGCAAGCCCTAGCCTGGAATTTGTTCCTTTGGGACCATGTATCACATCTCTTAATAATTGCTTGATAAATACTCTATTGAAAGTTTCTTTTTAAGAAAAGTTTGTCATCACATTATGAACACACCTGATGGTAGCATCCTCCTCCACATTCTCTGATAATTATTGTGTTTATGAACATTTTGTTTTGTTTATAAGGATGCTGTAGAAAGAAGGAGGACTATGCACAGTCTTGCACATCACCAAGCTGCTGGAAGGGTATAATTAGCCCAAGCAAGGACAAAGCTAGATGAAATTTCAACTGGGTGGTTAGGTGGGGTTTTTTTTGTGGGTCCCCCACCCCATTCTCTGCTGTACTGGGGACTGTTCATAATCAGTTTCTCTATATGGAGGGGCATAATATTCCATTTGGTTTAAAATTGTTTCAGGCCAGATATCTCAATCCCATTCTATAAGGCACACAACTGGTCCCTTTTTCTCCTTTTATTCCCTTGGAAGTAGTCCAACCAAGATTTGGGGAGATATTTCTCAAATACCCACTGGGTCTCTAATAGATAAAGGTAAAGCCTTTGTTCAAAAGCCAGTTGTATCCGACTCTAGGGTTTGGTGGTCATCTCCATTTATAGCCAAAGAGCCAGCACTCTCTGTGTCTGCAGATGTTCCCATGGTCATGTGGCAGTCATGACTAGATACCGGAGTGCACGGAATGCTGTTTAACTTCCCACTGAAGTGGTACCTATTTATCTACTTGGATGAAGTTAATTTTCTTCCCAATAGGCTGTGCCCCTTTAATATCACAAGACAATTATCAGTCAGTTTGGAAGAAAGTGCTATTGGCCAAACAGACAATACGGCATCTCTATGGAAGGCCTTATCCAAATATGTTATGATACACTAGATGAGCCCTTAGGCAATGTATTACAGATGTTGAAAGGCAACATGATTTCAATGCAACCTCAAACAACATTTCAGTTGATACAGCATTGCTGCCTTTTAAAACACTCTAATTATTTTTCTTAGTTGTAATATGAAAATATTGTAGAGCTTTTACTCTTGTCTGATTTAAATGCTCTGTCATCAGAGCATTTTAAAAAGAGAACTTTTTAAAAAAATTAAAAACCAGAAACTATCTTGAAATTCAGAAAACTTTTACTGAACAATGTTTAAAATTATTTCCCGTGTGTTCTGAGGTAAAGCCTCTCATTGCTTTCAGAGCAGAATATACAGTAAGTATGTTGTCTAATGTGGTGATTTTTTGCGTAGCTGCACTTAAAATTTGGGAAGGAAGGGTTGTAGTAAGTTTCTAATTTGTAATTAATTTCAGCTAATAGCAACAACTTTTAAAGAGGGAACATGAGCAGTACTAGTCATGCCAATACAAAAATTCTAGTTATTTTATTGATATGATTTTAAGATAATGTATGTTATTAGAATAGTATATATTATGTGTTTTATGTACTTATGACTACTTGGTTGGTAGATATTGGTTATTGACAAAAATAAATTTTATCTACCTTTTTGGAATGTGAATGCTTTCAGTTTGTAGTGGAAAACATGCAGGGGTGATACTGAAGGTGGCATGAGAGTGGACAAGGGTCCACATGTATTGTGTGTGTATATTACATGAGAGTACAGTATATGTTTGCTATGCAAAATCCACCAGTGCTGGGTGGGGAATGTGAATCAACTGGCAAAAGATAATTAACAGTGGAGATGAAAGAGAGACATGAAAGAAAGGCAAAGAAGATAGCACTAACAATGACAGTAGGAAGTGAGTTTTGGAGTCACGTAACAAACCACAGTATACAGATGTGCAATGAGGTCACTGAAAACAGAGCCAATTCAGATTTTTTTTTATTTTAACGCTAGATTGACAACAGCTCACTTAAAGCAAAAAGAGACTTTGAATCAATCTGCAGCAGATCTGAATCTGAATTATTCAAATGCTTAGTGATGCTTCACTCTCATTGAACTATTCAATCCACTGTAGAATAACATATTTGCTGGCGTATAAGACCCACTCCCCCATTAAAATACACTGGGAAAATGAAGTGTGTCTTGTACTGTATATAGTGGCCTATAGTGGGCTATTTTGGTAATAACAGGGTGCATCTTATGCTCTGATGCGTGTTATGCCAGCAAATATGGTAATTGTTGTTGTAGTAGAATAATTAGATAATGTTAAATGTCTGAGTCCATTACATAAATATTAAGATTTAATCATTCAAGTGTTGAAGCAAAGAGTTTTTCTCTCAGGATAGAGTTAATTGTGCTGAGGCCAGAGTCTTTGACAATCTTTATAACTGTGACATCTTGTAAATGCATTCTTTTTATGTCCCTAACAGACCTTGTCAAAGAGGGTCTTCTAGGGCAAGTAGGCTATTAGGTTGGTGTTGTGTATGTAACTTAAAGAGTGCTTTAAACAGTTTGTAATTATTATTGTGGGATCGGGGTGATCCTCCATTTTGTCTTCTTCATGGTGCTCAGCTATCGTGGAACTTGCATTCCCGCTCTTTCTAACGAGAAGCGCGAAGTCTCCTCAGTCTCCAATCACCCCATGATCACCCCACTTCTCTCCCAACCAATCCTGTTGTTTTCTGCCCAAATGTATTCATTGTATATTGTATATAAAGCGTGGCTGTGCCATTGCTGTTCATGTTCAGTTTGCTTACAATAAAGTTGTGTTTGGCCTTGTTATGCTGGCTGCTTCTCTTCAGTTCCTGAACATCAAATTGGCGACGAGGATAAGATATGGCATCCTACAAATCTTCCGTTGATCCCTTCGATGTGGCCACACCGGAGAGATGGAATCTTTATGAACGGCAGTTTCGGCACGCAATGACGGTTGAAGGCATCATCGATGAGGGCCAGAAGAGGTCCTGCTTCCTCTCCAAGTGCGGCCTGGCCACTCTCGAACTCGCCATTCATCTGTTGATGCCCCAGGACATTGATGCAGTTTCCCTCGCCGACATCCTTGCGGCTCCCTGGAACCACTTCCAGCCGAAGGTGTCCATCTTCCTGGCCCAGGTGGCGTTCCACAGGCGTGACCAATGTCCCAGAGAATCCATCGCAGACTACGACACCACGCTGAGGTTGGCTGCCACCCCATGCCAGTGGGACAACTTGGAAGAGGTGCTCCGTGACCGCCTACTCGCTGGTCTGAGGGATGAGGAGACACAATGCCGGCTCATGACCAGAGACATCCTCATTTTCAAGTTGGTCCTGAGAGAGGCGTTGGCGTCCAAGGCAGCGCGGTCTGGCATCAAATCCTTCAAGCATCAGCCTGTCTCCTCCTGGGGTTCAGAGTCCGCCGTGTAGGCCCACCGCTGCTCATCGCCCTGCTCCTCTTCATCTACTTCATCGCCGGCATCCACATCTATGTCAGGTTCTGGGTCCAGCAACGAGGAAGGCAAAGTCCGGAAGGTTCAGAAAAGGAAGGCGGACAAGCACACCGTCGAGAGGGCCCAGCGGAGGTGCGATGGCTGCAGAGGAAGACACGACCACTGAAAGTGTCCCTTCAAGAATGCTGACTGCTACCTCTGTGGAAAAAGGGGCCACATTGCAAAACTCTGCTGGCAGCGCCAGAAGCAGACTCCGGACCAGTTTGACTGACCAAGGCGAAAGGGAGCATCCATCTCTAAGATTACTGCTGCGGAGCCACTCGTCAGCCATGTGTCCAGTGTGTCCCATCGTTTCTTTGCAGAGGTCCAGCTGCAGGGCATTCTGGTCAAGATGGAGATGGATTCGGGTACATCCTATTCTATCTTGCCCGAGGAGTTCCTGCGAATCCCCCCTGAGTCACGCCTGCAGTTGTGGGTTTTCAAGACATCCCTCTGAGACGTGCAGGGTTGCCAGATCCCAGTTCTGGAGGTAGGGGATTTTGCAGTTAAATTCAAACGAATTGCAATGAGACTACCTCTTATAGTGGTCAAACAAGGCACAAACTGTTTGCTTGGGTGCAATGGTTTGAACCACTAGGTACAGTAAAACCTCACATAAAGAACACCTTGCCCTCGCTTAGAGACAAACTCTCTTAAAGAGCATAATTTTCTCTGAATGGTTTCCTCGCTTAACAACTAAAACCAACCAAAAACTTGCTTAACAACTAAATTGGGGTTCACAATCTCCCTGCCAGAAGTCACAATTGGTCAATTACCAATTACCAATCTTGTCCTTCAGTGAAAACGGCACACGGCGAGGCTTGAGACGAATACACTGCACGGCCGGGACAAGGTTGAAAGAAATGGGGGGCCCTACATAATTTCCAAGTCCCTTTCTGAACACTGTCGAGTGCACGTTACAAACGTCCTGCACAGGGTCAGAATGGACGGCGTTGATGAGGGACAGTCTAATACAGTGATACCTCATACAATGTCCAAACTTGATTTCACAAGTTTGGACTTTATACAGATTTGGACTTTGTATGAGGCATGCAAAATCCTAGCCGTGATGCCTCATACAATGTCCAAATCCTTGCTACGATGCCTCGTATAACGTCATTTCCATAGAGATACATTGTACTGTAACAGCACAGAATTCAGGGCATAGTCAAGGAAACAGACAGGGAACTGACAGAACTTTAAGAAATCATTGTCTAAAGGCTAAATACATTACAAAAACATGTCAAACAACCCTGATTCTCCAAGAACCTGAAGAATGCTGCAAAATTCCCAGGAATGTTTCTAAAAATTCTGATGAAAAAATTCAAAAAAAATTCCAAATTCGCGCTCAAAACCACTCCTAAACACTCTTCACCTTGTGCAAAACCCACAAGAGCAATGCACGCATGTGTCCTGCCTTTTATACTGCCCAGGCACAATGCAACCTGGGAAAACCCCAATGCCTCATACAAAGTCACAGCGACTTTGTATGAGGCAACCTTTTTCAAGGAATTAGGTGATGATGTACAAAGCAGACTTTGTATGAGGTATTACTGTACCGCCTTTCTTAGGCCAATGTCCGACTCAAGGCTGTTTACATAAGATAAGAATGACAGCTCACAAATATCAAATACAATACAAAATTTCACAGTTCAATACACATATACTCAATCATAAACAGTAAAAATTCAGTAACAATAAAATACAATGTAGCCCCATAAACAAAGGCAGCAGCAATACAATAATGCAATATAGTTTGAAAACATTTCAAAGAGCAGGAGAGAAAACCTCATTCTAAGAGTCCCACCAAGTCCAATAAACAGGGCTGGGAGGGACGCAGCAAACGTGGCTGCTGCTGCTGCTTTGGAGTATCCTGAGGCCTCGGGGGCTCCCTTTATCCTCCTCCTGCCAGTGGGGAAGGTGGGAGGGGTGCGGCGAACGTGGCAGCCGCTGCTTCTTCAGAGCACCTGAGGGCTCCCTTTATCATCATCCTGTCGGTGGGGAGGACGGGAAGGGCACGGCAAACACAGTGGCCGCTGTTTCTTCAGAGCACCCTGAGGCCTCGGGGGGCCCCTTTATCCTTCTCCTGCCGGTGGGGAGGGCAGGAGGGGTGTGGCAAACACGGCCTCAGGGGCTCCCTTTATCCTCCTCCCTCCGGCAGACGCCCCATTCCTTTTTCCCATTTCTTCTGCTGTTGTAGAATGTTGTTTTTGCCTGAGGACAATGGAGAACATTTTATATGGAGGATTAGTCCAAACATTAGACAGAATAAGGCAATAGCTCTAGTGTAAGATGGTGGAGGTGGGGTGGGAGCAGCTGCCCCCTGGCAGTTTCTTCTGGAACACACTTGTCATTCCCTTCATAGGTACCACCTGACCTGTTCTATACTGATTGGGGATGTGGTGGAAAATATTATCTTGATGTTAGTGCTGAAATAAGATATAACCATAGTTCCTTTTGGCTTCTTATGTCTATAGTGGTTACCATCACACTGGCTTTTGCTCCCAGCGATGGAATGTCTCTGCTCAGCATTGCTTCCAAAGGGTAATATTTAAAAACAAACTAGTCTTCAGAAAATGCAACCCTATGGTTTAATACCATTATGTCAACAAAGCAAGTGGAGTTTTATTGTTTTTTTATAGTGCAGTGAGGTGCATCTCTCTGTAGCAGATATGAAGAAAGTATCTTGAAAATTAATACCGGTAGGTTGATTACCTAAACTTTACCAGATGATTTACATACTACTTGATAAAGCGTTAAAAAAAACCTCATTCCTAGTTATAGTGAGGAAATACTCCCTTCTTGTATAATACAGCATAAGATTACCATCGTACCAACGTTTTGAACAGCTGAAACTCCCCTGTAATGCTGCATCTTCCCTTAATCTCACATCTCATTTTTCCCAGCATACCTTTCAAGAACATGAATATATATATATATATATATGAAGTGAAAAACCCTTAATCATGCGATACTAGTGTACAGACACTGCAGTTTACATTGTATAATGACCACTGGGCAATTCTTTTCCCTGTGTCATGTCTGAACGTGGCTGGACAGCTCAGTCAGCTGGAACACCAGAAGCTGGGATTTTAATTTCCCAGTGGACAATCAGCCTGTGTAATCTTCAGTAAATTACATTATCCCAGAGTTCTCCCAGAAAAAAGGAAAGGGAAGCCACATCATCATCATCATCGTCATCATCATCATCATCAATCATCAACCATTTGGTTCACAGACAAAGACTGGAATAAAATTAACAGTTCAAGCCCTAACCAAGGACCTAAGAGCTGTTAAGGTAACGTCTGAGTATATATGCAGTCCCAGTAGAGTTTTTTTTTTTAGAGTTAGGATGTTCAAATCAGATAAGTCCAAATTTTCCAAATATCTAGGGAGTCCTTTAGGTACTGCTCCAAGGGCTCCATTCGCTATGAGAACAACAACAGATTTCTTCTGCCATAGATGCTTGACTTTACAAATCATGATATGTGATTTTCTCCAGTTGTTTGTCTTCAATTCGTGCATCTCCTGGTATAGCAATGTCAATAAACCAGACCTTCTTCTTTTCCACAACAGTTATATCAGGTGTGTTGTGAGACAGATGTATATCTGTTTGAATTTTAAAGTCCCACAGGATCTTGACTCTCATTTTCTAAAACTTTCTCTACTTGATGTTCCCAATGATTTTTATGCATTCAAATACAAACTCTTGGCCAAGTTTCCAATGGATATTTTTTGCAACCCTGTTATGACGATGCAAATAATCAGTCTGTGAAATTTTGCTGCATCCACTGATTAGATGATCTACTGTTTCATTTTTTTTCATTACAAAGCCGGCATTTGCTATTGTTGGATATGTGCTGCATTTTTTTTTCTTCATGAAATTTGTTGGCAAAACTTTTCTGAGCTACCAAGATAAATCCTTCCATGTCCTTCTTCAAAACTCCTGCTCGTAACCATCCCTATGTCAGTTTTGGGTCAGCCTTGCCTTCTTCTTGTTGTTGTTCAGTCACACAGTCGATTCCGACCCTTTGCGACCCCATGGACCATTTTCCTCCAGGCACCTCTATCCTCTACCATTCTCCTCAGCCCACCAAGCTCTGTGCCCATTGTGTCCACAATACCATCTATCCATCTCATCTTTGGACGCCCCCTTCTTCTCTTTCCCTTCACCTTTCCCAGCATCAAGGCCTTCTCAAGTGAGTCCTCCCTTCTCATTTGATGTCCAAAGTACTTTAGTTTCATCTTCACTATTTGTTCCTCCAATAAACAGTCAGGGTTGATTTCTTCCAGTATTGACCTATTTGTTCTCTTTGCTGTCCAGGGGACTCTCAGGACTCTCCTCCAACACCACATCTCAAAGGCATCTATTCTTCTGCGCTCAGCCTTCCTAATGGTCCAGCTCTCACACCCATACATTACCACTGGGAATACCATTGCTTTGACTATGCGAATTTTTGTTTTCAAGGTGATGTCTCTGCTTTTCACTATATTCCCCAGGTTTCTCATTGCTTGTCTCCCCATAATCAGTCGTCTTTTTATTTCATGGCTACAGTCGCCATCTGCAGTGATCTTAGATCCCAGGAAAGTAAAATCTGTCACTACATCTTCCCCATCTATTTTCCAGGGACTGATGGGACCTGTTGCCATTATCTTGGTTTTCTTGATATTGAGTCTCAAGCCAGCTTTTGCACTTTCCTCCTTCAATCCAATCAAGAGGTTCTTTAGGTCTTCCTCACTTTCTGCCATTAGGGTGGTATCATCTGCATATCTCAAATTGTTGATGTTTCTCCCAGCAATTTTGATCCCATATTGTGATTCCTCCATCCCTGCATTGTGCATTATGTGCTCTGTGTATAGATTGAATAAGCAGGGTGATAAAATGCAGCCTTGTCTTACTCCTTTTCCTATTCCAAACCATTCTGTCATTCCGTGTTCTGTCCTAACTGTTGCTTCTTGGTTCGTGTACAGATTTCTCATGAGGCATATGAGGTGTTCTGGTATTCCCATCTCTTTAATTACTTGCTACATTTTGTTGTGGTCCACACAGTCAAAAGCCTTGGTGTAGTCAATAAAACAAAAGTAGACTTGTTTCTGGTATTCTTTTGTTTTCTCCATGATCCAACGTATGTTGGCAATGTGGTCTCTAGTCCCCCTGCCTCTTCTGAAACCGGCCTGCACCTCTGGTAGTTCTCTCTCCACATGTTGTTGAAGTCTATCCTGTATTATCTTGAGCATCACCTTGCTGGCATGTGGGATGAGTGTAATTGTTCGGTAATTTGAGCATTCTTTGGCATTGCCTTTTTTTGGGATTGAAACGTACACTGATCTTTTCCAATCCTGTGGCCACTGTTTTGTTTTCCAAATTTGCTGGCATATTGAATGCAGTAGTTTGATTCCATCATCTTTTAGAGCTCTGAAAAATTCAATTGGGATACCATCATTTCCACTAGCTTTATTGTTTGCAGTGCTTTTTAGGGCCTTTCTGACTTCACTCTCCAGAATGTCTGGTTCAAGTTCAAATTTCTCATTATTGTTATTATCAGAAGTGTTGAGGTCCTTTTTGTAGAGTTCCTCTGTGTACTCTTGCCATCTTTTTTTGATCTCTTCTGCTTCAGCTAACTCTTTTCCATCTTTGTCTCTTATCATGTTCATTTTTGCTTTAAATGTTCCCTTGATTTCCCCAATTTTTTTTGAAAAGATCTCTAGTCCTGCCTCTTTTGTTGTTTTCCTCCATTTCTTTGCATTGTTCGTTCAGGTATTTTTCCTTATCTCTCCTTGTTTTTCTTTGAAATTCTGTATTCAGGTGGTTGTATTTTTTCCTTTCTCCTTGGACTTTTGCATTCCTTCTTTCCTCTGCTATTTTAAGAGCCTCATCAGACAACCACTTTGCTTTCTTACGCTTCTTTTCTTTTTGGTATGGTTTCTCTTGCTGCCTCCTGCATGATGTCCCACGTCTCTGTCCATAATTGTTCTGGTACTCTGTCAATCAGGTACAGGACATTAAATCTGTTCATGACCTCCACCGTGTATTCTTTAGGGATGTTGTGTAGGTCATATCTGTCTGGTCTAATTATTTTCCCCATTTTCTTTACTCTAAGCCTGAATTTTGCGATCAGTAGGTTGTGATCTGAGCCACAGTCTGCTCCAGGTCTTGTTTTTGCTGACTGAATGGAGTTTCTCCATCTTTGACTGCAGAGTATGTAATCAATCTGATTTCGATGCTGGCCATCTGGTGATGTCCATGTGTAAAGTCCCCTCTTGTGTTGCTGGAAGAGGGTGTTTGCTATGATTAGTGAATTCTCTTGGCAGAACTCTATCAATCTTTGCCCTGCTTCATTCTGTGTTCCAAGACCAAACTTGCCTGTTATTCCATTTACTTTTTGATTTCCTACATTGGCATTCCAATCTCCTAAAATAACGTGGACATCATTTCTTGGTGTCTGTTCTATGAGGTGTTGTAGGTCCTCATAGAATTGGTCAACTGTGGCTTCATCTGCACTAGTGGTTGGTGCATAGACTTGGATTACAGTGATATTGAAAGGTTTGCCTTGGATTCTGACTGACATCATTCTATCATTTTTGATGTTGAATCCCATTACTGCTTTCCTCACTCTTTTGTTGACAATTATGGCTACTCCTTTTTTTCTGAGGTTTTCTTGCCCACAGTAGTAGATATGATGGTTTCCAGAGCTGAATTCACCCATCCCTGTCCATTTTAATTCACTGATGCCCAGGATGTCAATGCTTATTCTTTCCATCTCATTTTAACTACTTCCAGTTTTCCTTGATTCATAGACCTCACATTCCATGTCCCTATGCGGTATTGTTCCCTGAAACACTGTATTTCTCTTTCCCCTTTCGTATCCCTCCCCCTTTTCAAAACCGCTGTGCTGAGCATCCCCTTGTTTTGTCTTTTGTTTTGGTCCATAGGGTTCTCTTGGCAAAATTTGTGGCATGCCTTGCTGGTCTCTTCGCCAGACTTTTCCCATCACACATGTTATTACAGTTTAAACAGTTTTAAAACAAAGTATTATCATGCACAATATCACAGTTTATCACATAGTATCAAAGTAAAAGTTGAACTAATTAAAGAAAGGGAAAGAAAGGAAGAAAGAAAGAAGGAAAAAGTCCACTATATCAAGTCTCTATGTAAGTCAGTTTCTTGTACAGTCACTATGTCAGTTGCCATAAGCCATCTATGTTTAATCAACTATATTTTTTCAGTTCGATTACTTATCCTTTGCATGCACGCAGCAGCTCTTGCCTCCCTTCGGCCGCATGGAGTTGGTCAAAGGCGCCGGCTCGGGCCTCGCTGTGATGGTGGTTGTGGATGGTATCTCCTGGGGGTGGTCGGGGGTCTCCTGAGGTGTCCTTCTCTCTGGCCCCAGGTCTTTGGATGGGGAGGGAGGGGCAAGATCCTTTACTCACCTCCCCCTTGGGCATCTCTGAATGGCAAATGAGCAGTAGAGCTGGGCCTTCCTGAAGCCTTTTCTTCCTCTCCAGGCCCAGGTCTTTGGATGGGGAGGGAGGGGCAAGATCCTTTACTCACCTCCCCCTTGGGCCTCTCTGAATGGCAAATGGGCAGTAGAGCTGGGCCTTCCTGAAGCCTTTTCTTCCTCTCCAGGCCCAGGTCTTTGGATGGGAAGGGAGGGGCAAGATCCTTTACTCACCTCCCCCCTGGGCCTCTCTGGATGGCAAATGAGCCATGTTTTTCAAATATTTACCATGCATTGGCTTGTTTTTCCAGTTAGCAGCTCGACTATCTATCCTTTCCTTTCTGTATTCAGCTTTCTTCTTCATTGTTTTTAAAAGTTCTTTGTTCACTTCCTGAAGCATAGGCTCTTCACTTTTCTTAATGTAGTCATTCAAGTCACCACCGTCACCGTTGTTGTTGTTGTTGTTGCTGTTGTCATCGTCGTCATTATTATTATTATTATTATTATTATTATTATTATTATTATTATTATTATTATTATTATTATTATTATTATTATTATTATTATTATTATTGAATTTGGTGTCTGTCAAGAACACACAGTGAGGAATCAAATTACTGACCAGCTACCTAAACCACTAAGCCATCCAGCAGTTCACCCTGGGTAACTTGTTTCTAGGAAATGCTGGAAGGGGTTACCATAAGGTTAAATTGAGTTGGCAATACATAATAATTACTATTTTACATATGCTGACCTAATTAAACAGAAAAAATAATGACAAAATTATTCCTACATTGTACCACTCTTGGTTGTATCTGAGGTAACATTTGTTCCAGTGCTCTCCCTTATTATATATTCATTTATTTAGAATATTTATATCCCAGTATCAATCTTAAGATCTCACGGTAGGGTATAATTTAAATAATTTAAGCATATAACATCATTATTTTTAAAATCACCAAATACTTCCTCTCTAAAATTGAGCCTAGTAAAAATATAAGAAGGAAACTATCTAGAAGAACATGGGTTGAAAAATCTTGCTTTCTCAATACTGTAGCACAAGGAGTTTCTTGACTGTCATGGCAAAGATTACACAAGTGGAGTCTGGAAAGTGCCGTGTATCTTTGCCACATGTGAAGAAGATTCCTTCTTCCTCCGCTGTTATCCAACTCATAATTTATATGGAAATACTTCCCATCTTGTTTGTGTTATACACTTTCAAATGTCGTAAAAAGAAGTCACTGTCTAGCAACTGAATAGATAGGAATCCTCTAAAACTTACAAAACAATTTGTTCCTAAAGCTTCGAGTAGTGCCAGTCACTGAACTTCAGCACTATAAATCTAATACAGAAAAAAATTATGCTGGGAAAGCTATTAATAATCGAGTCTGTATATTAATAGATGTCCAGTGGGATTTGGCTGCTGTGCAGAAAGTTGCTTGGTGCTTAGGAAGCTCAAAGTCCCTGGAATATCTAAAGAAGCCTGAAATGAACTGACATGTACTTTTCCAAATTTGTAGCATCCATAGAAATGTTGAAATAAGCCCTTCCTTTGGCAATCTGAATTTGCATAGGATGTGCTAAATCCTTTTTACAAATCTCATTATTCTCACTGAACATTCCCGAAATTTCAAGAGATGCTAAGAAAAGTTTTTAATCTGAAGAAAACTTCCCAAAATTTGTCATAAATTTCACTTCAGGTTTATTTATTTATTTATTCATATATTATTGCATTTTATACCACCCATTTGGGACATTCCCCACACACAAATAAGAAAATAACATAATAAGACAAACAACAAAACAAAATAAAAACCACTGAATAAGTACATCCTAAAATAAAATAAAAGGTTTGGGCTCTCAATTGGATCTTTATATTTTCTAGAAAAGTCAGGAACATTTTAATAGATTACAGGCATCTTCTCCAGTGTATAGCAATAAAAAATACCAGTCTTCAACACATATACACCAGGACTTATAGCCACTTCTGATATGTTTGTTCATTTGATTTCTTTTATTTGTTTGCTTGTCTG
Organism: Bradypodion pumilum; assembly: GCA_035047305.1. NCBI lineage: Eukaryota > Metazoa > Chordata > Lepidosauria > Squamata > Chamaeleonidae > Bradypodion > Bradypodion pumilum. Next base: position 102,040,085 of record JAWDJD010000001.1, read on the forward strand.
CTTGCCTTGTAGTTTGTGCGGCATTTGGTAGATCCCTGCAGGCAGAAAATTGGCCCACCATCCAACAAAGGTTGCCTACCCTACTTGTAGATTAATTTTTTAAAATAGGCATGGCACCTACCATATATACTCGAGTATAAGCAGACCCAAATATAAGCCGAGGCACCTAATTTTGACCTGAAAACCCAGGAAAATAGACTGACCCAAGTATAAGCTGAGGGTGGGAAATGGAGAAGCTGCTAGTGAGTTTCAATTATCAAAATACATGAAAATATGGTCAAATTAATTAAATTGTTGGCACATCTCAATCTGGCACAGTCTTGGGACCCTTGTGGTCATTGACCCAAGTATAAGCCGGGCCCTCTTTTTGGAGCTCATTTTAGAGCTAAAAAACTCAACTTATACTTGAGTATATATGGTATTCATATCCACAAGTGTCAAATTATACATTAAAATCTCATTGTTAGAAGTTCAAATCCAGGAGTGTTCAAAGGCATGATTCAAACACATTTTTGTGGCTGAGCGACTAGACTTGCAAATGTAACTGCCTGTGTTTAACTCCCAGTGGCCAACCACAAAATAAAGCAAGGCAATTTGCAAACTACAAGGTGTGAAAAGCTCCTTCTGTAGCTTTTGAACTTTCTCATTATTTTATGAATTAATGACAGGTCTCTATAGCTCTAAGCTATAGGGTGGAATTTAAAAATATGGTTTAAGAAAAATACATCCTCTAGTTGCAGGACTGCTAGAGGAAGAAATAGAATTAGTACCAGATATCTGCCGTGTGTGTGTGTGTGTGTCTGTGTGTGTTCTCACTGTACTCTTTAGCCTTAAGAATGCTCAGCTGGGATTCATGTTGCTTTAAATTTGCTTTAGCGTAGTTAGGTGTGATATAATTATTTCTAACTGTGATATGCTTTTTACAAGTAAGCATATGCCATGTTTCATTATGAATTCTGGTGTCCATATTTTTGATGGTTTAGTCTTTATTAAGGAAATGAATTGTACTACAACACAGAGAGTAAACAGCAAGTGCTTGTGATTTCTTGAAACAGATTATTCTGAAATGAGGCATATCTTTTTCAAAAAGAAATGATTATCCATTTGTATTGCTTCTCTTCCTATAACCACAGTTTACAGCAAATATGTGGGTGCAGTCAAAAACAACAGTACTGCATTTCCTTCTCTCCTGTACCCCATGACTTCCAGTACTATAAAACAGTGGTGGCAAACCTATGGCACGCATGCTCCAGCACAGAGTTTGCTCCGCCCCTCTGCCCAGCAGCCCAATGGGAGTGCTTCCTCCCTTCCCCCAGCACAGAGTTCACCCCGCCCCTCTGTTTGGACATTCGGTTTCTAAAAGGTTTGCCATCACTGCTATAAGACATGTCATGTAGCATAACTGCACTGCAAGCTTCACAACCCACTTCTCTTCATTGGCTACTTCTGGAGGTAGGAAAGGGCCCTGCACCATGATGTCACATCCCATTTTTGATACAGTACTTCCAAAGGGAATGGAAGAACAGAGGTGAGCTGATGTCATTTGTGATTCTGTTTTATTTGGTGGGAAGGAAGGGTTGTTCTCCTGACCAAAGTCAAAGTTAGTGAGTTTTAACTTGCAATGTTTTCCACAAGAAAATATTTTCTCTTCACTTACTATGAAAAAAATTCCCCTTGCAATTTTCAATAAGATTTGATGGACAGGGTCATCCCAATATATTGTTCTACCTGAGATGTTTCATCTCAGGCAGAACAATGTCTTGGAATAGCCCTGTCCTTCATGACAGTAATAAAGCAATAATTTTTTAAAAAATCTAATGATTTTCCTTTTATGACACTCAAAAGCTGCATCCTTAGACAGCCACTTCCCTCTACCTAACAGTGGGGTTGGCCCTGCATGCTTTCAACGTCTGGATAAAATGAAAGCCACCTGGAGTAGGAAAATCCCCTAGATGGACGGGGTATACATATAATAAATAAATAAATAAATAAAGGAGGTTCTCTTTTTCTACTGTGATTTCCTCCACACATTTATTTTACCTACTCTCTGAATGTTTCAGTAGGTTCTAGTCATGGTCTAGGAGGCAGAGCGCATTTTGCAAACATGCTTTTGTCTCAGCAAAACCCTTCCTTTAAAGTGGTTTTTCATACCATATTATGAAAGGAAGTGAAACTCTTTCTACAGAGAAGAGATTTGGAGAGAAGAAGGAATATATTGCTCTCGTTGGAAGCAACTGAGTTGATTTTGTGCATGGTCAACATACCTGTCAAATATCCCATATTGGCCAGGAAATTACTGTATTTTACCCATTTCCCGTAAATATCCTCTTTAAGTTGTATGCAAATATACTTGAAGCCAATTGGCTCATTGTCTCTTCCCTTTAACACCCTCTTTCCCAGGAGAGAGAAGAGACAATGAGCCAATCGGCTTCAAGTATTTTTGCATACAACATAAAGAGGATATTTCTGTGGTCCTGTCTTAAACACAGATTTTTTAAAAAATGAAATTGAGGTACACAAGGTTAAGACAGTAGACAATTAACCGATATAAGTGTAAAAAACAGTTCCATGAAAAATCACCATATTATGAAATGATGTGGGAGCAAGTGGGGAGAGGGACTTAAAATTATAGTATTTATCTCTTCCACTGGAGCTGAGGCTTGCCTTTTCCTTGCTCCCTGTGAGGGGAAGTAGTGGTGCTAAGGGGAGCATCTAGGGGGTGCTTCCTCCTCCCCCAGGGGAGCCCAACACCCCTCCTCACTGGCTCTGGTGGCTCCTCCTCTTCTAGGCTCTTGGATGTGCCTGGATTGTGGGGAGGAGGGTGTGTGGCCTAGTGAGGAGGGGGCATGGCCCAAAATTTCCCTTATTTTCAAATCCAAAACTTGATAGGTATGATGGTCAACTAAGTTGGAGAGAATAGGGTTGAAGATGCACATGTATTACAGTGTAAGATGAAGATAGTTGCAGTCAGTGTGCAGCCAGTGTTAGGCAGAGCTCTACTATCCACACTGCATGAGTGTCTGTGAGATACACATTCAGATAAATGGGTCCATCCATCTTTGTCAGTCATAAGACTTGATCTAGATTAGGGGTTCCCAAACTAAGGCCCGAATGCCCCCCTTCTCCAAGGGCATTCGAGAAATGGGACAAAATGGTCATCCCCATTGTTCAGGCAGGGCAAAATGACCTTCCAGCCCTCGAAGCTGACTGAGAGAGCATGACCCAGCCTCTAGTTTGAAAAGGTTGGGAACCCCTGATCTAGATTGAAGCAAATACAGTGGTACCTCGGCTAAAGTCCGATTCAGATAAAGTCCGATTTGGATAAAGTCGTGGTTTTCATGCATACGTGATGCATCGCATAAAGTCCAAAACCGCTAAAAATGGATGTTATCCAAGGTATTTGTTATTGGAACCTTGGATAAAGTCCATTTTTGGACGTTATCCGATGCATCGCCCATTTGATTCGGATAAAGTCCAAACTTGTGGAATGGAGTTTTGAATTTATCCGAGGTTCTATTGTACTTAGGAAAAAGTAGACAATGAAAACATTAGTGCAGCAGAGTAATGCAATGGTTAGGATGCTGGATTGGGACTTGGGGAGAGTAAGGTTATACCCTGCTGAGCCATGAAATTAAATGGGGTGGGTGACCTTGGACGACACACTATTTCACAAAATTGGACCTTTTTCATAGTGGGTGAAGTAGAAAGACACTCACTGAGGGGAAATGGATTATAAATCTAACCAATAAATAAACTAATCAAATTAATTATTATGTAATAAATAAACCAGTAGACCAGTGGCTAATTTACCATTCATGGGCAAGATGTTTGAGAGGGTGGTGACAGATTAGCTGCAAACATTCTTGGTTTCTATGTATATTGTCAGGCCATCATTTAATTTAATTTAATAGTCATATTTATATATGCCGCCCACTCAGGCAGAACCCGACTCAGGGCGGCATTACAACAAGTTCTAAAAACACATAAAAACACTTTAAAAGCCCCATATCCCACCCACTTTAAAAAAAAAACCATATCCCACCCACCCATCCCACCCACTATAAAAAGAAGAGAGAGTTCTTAATTGTTTACATAAGCCAGCAGGCGGGGACCGTGTTCCCATTCGGGCCCCACACCTGCCCTTCCAGCCAGGTCTTCAATCCTTTCCTGAAGGGCAGCAATTCTCTTTGAAGTCTTAGATCTGTTGGCAGGAGGTTCCAGAGAGTTGGTGCAGACACGGAGAAGGCCCTCCTTCGGGTGCTGGACAGATGTGCACCCCTAACTGATGGCACCATTAGAGAGCCCCTCCGGGCCGCTCTGGTTGGACGGGCAGACACTCTTGGGACGATGCGGTCTCTAAGGTATCCTGGCCCACTGCCATATAGGGCTTTAAAGGTCAAAACAAGCACCTTGAATTGCACCCGGAGACAAACTGGTAACCAGTGCAGCTCCCGAAGTAGCGGTGAGACATGGGCATATCGCCCACATCCCATCACCACCCGGGCTGCCGCATTCTGGACCAGCTGCAGCCTCCGAATGGTCGTCAAGGGCAGCCCCATGTAGAGCGCATTACAATAATCTAGTCGGGAAGTGACCAGAGCATGGGTGACCATAAGCAAGGAGCCCCGGTCCAGGAGCGTGCGCAACTGGCGAATCACCCGAAGTTGGGCAAAAGCCCTCCTGGCCACAGCCGCTACTTGTTCTTCTAGCAGCAGCCGCGAGTCCAGAAGGACCCCCAAGTTGCGAACTGGGTCTGTCTGGGGCAAAACAGCCCCATCCAGTACCAAATATGGTAACTCCCTGGATAACACGGGCCCCCTTATCCACAGCCACTCTGTCTTGCTGGGATTCAGCCGAAGCCCATTGGCCCCCATCCAGACCCCAATGGCCTCCAGGCATCCGGATAGGATTTCAACAGCATCACTGGGGTCCCCACGGGCCGAGATATACAACTGAGTGTCATCCGCGTACTGATGGTACTGCACCCTGTGGGAACAAATGATCTCACCCAGTGGCTTCATGTAGATGTTAAATAGGAGAGGAGAGAGCACTGAGCCCTGAGGCACCCCATACTTGAGGAGCCTAGGGCTGGACCTCTCACTCTCTAACCACACCGACTGGGTACGGCCCTCCAGAAAAGAGGAAAACCAGGACAACACAGTGCCCTGGATCCCCAATCCTTTGAGCCGTTCCAGAAGGATACCGTGGTCGACGGTATCGAAGGCCGCTGAGAGGTCAAGAAGAGCAAGGACGGATGGATAACCCCCATCCCGCTCCCGCCAGAGATCATCCATCAGTGCGACCAATGCCGTCTCCATACCATACCCGGGCCTGAATCCTGATTGAAAGGGGTCTAGATAATCCGCTTCCTCCAGGACACTCTGCAGCTGGCGCGCCACCGCCTTCTCCAAAACCTTACCCAGAAAGGGCAGGTTGGAAACCAGCGTGTAGTTGTTAAGGACAGCTGGGTCAAGGGATATTTTCTTCAGGAGGGGGCGCACCAAAGCATGTTTTAGCAGTGCAGGAAATACCCTCTCCCGTAATGATGCATTATCGCCCCAACCCAGCCACCTGTCACCACCTTGGAGGCTTTCACCAACCAGGTGGGACAGGGGTCCAAAGGACATGTAGTGGCACGCACAGCTGCAAGGAGCCTGTCCATTTCATCAGGGACAACAGGATCAAACTGATCCCAGATCGTACAGCAAGACTGTGCTCCGGTGCCCCCCCCCCCCGACCCTCCCCATCCACGCCGGGATTCAGCCCTGAACGAATCCGATCGATTTTCTCCACCAGATGGTCAGCAAAGTCCTCAGCCGAACCCTGCCAACCGGGCACCGATCTCCCCCTACCGAGGAGGGACCTGGTTCCGGAACAGGGCAGCTGGGCGATTATCAGTGGAGGCAATAAGGGTGGTGAAGTATTGCCGCCTCACCACCCCCATCGCCACTAGGTAGGCCCTAATAGCAGCTCTAGCTAGTGTCCAATCGGAGTCATCCTGGGTCTTCACCCAGCGGCGCTCTAGGCGTCTCTTTGCCCGTTTGAGTTCCTGCAGTTCATCCATGAACCACGGGGATGACCTAACCCCACGGGCGCAGAGAGGCCGCAGTGGCGCGATTTCATCCAAGGCTGCTGTTGCCGTCCTGTTCCACAGGTCGACAAGTGCCTCGGGTGAATCGTGTAGCCGATCCAGAGGAACATCCCCCAGTTCCCTCTGGAATCCATCTGGATCCATTAGTCGCCGAGGGCGGGCCATTTTAATAGGCCCTGCCTCCCTACGATGAAGCGTCGCCCCCAGAAAGTCAAGAGTCACCAGATAGTGATCTGACCATGGCACAGGTGAAATGACTAAGTCCTGTAATCTCAGATCACTCTGCCACTGCTCCGACAAGAAAACTAAGTCTGGCATGTGACCACTGCCCCTGGTCGGACCCCGAACTACCTGAGTCAGGCCCATGGCTGCCATGGAAGCAATGAACTCCATTGCCACCTCAGAAGCCATCCCCAATGATGGCAAATTGAAGTCCCCCAGAACCATAAGCCTCGGGAACTCCAACGCCAGCATCGAGGCGGCTTTGAGGAGCTCAGGCAGGGCATCCCTTACCCTGCAAAGGGGCAGGTACAGGAGTAAGATCCCCAACTGACCCTTGGGGCCCAACCGTAGAAAGAGGGCCTCACAACCAGACACTTGTGGAGCAGTGGCCCTAGCAATTCCCAAAGACTCCCTGGCAACAATGGCGACACCACTGCCCCTCCCCTCACCTCTAGGCTGGTGCCAAATACCGAACCCAGCTGGACACATGTCCGAAAGAGGTACTCCATCCTCAGGTGTCAGCCAGGTTTCGGTGATGCATGCCAGGTCGGCCCGCCCCTCCTGGATAGCATCTTGGATCAGGGGGGCCTTATTACAGACCGATCTGGCATTCACCAGCAGCAGCCTAAGGGCGGGGTCACTCTGGATCTGCTGCAGGGCTGGAATGAGGGACCGCACTTAAACATCGGACCCGCATTCCCCGAGTGCGGCCCCCCCCCACGGTACCCGCCATACCGCCCTATGCCCGTCACAACACCTATATGGATCCCTGGAACCTCCCTAGATGGAATGCTGCCCCTCCTTCCTGGCTGGCAGGACCAACTCTCTCTTCCCACCCCATCCACAATCCCCCCCTGGTTCCAGCAACAAGCATGGGCTCCCGGAACGAGCAGGGAGCGCTGGTGAGTCCCGGCGTTGGCATCTCCTTTTTCTTCCCCCCAGGTGGGGAGGGCGGAGGCAGAAGCGATGGCTCCCACCTGCCCCAAATCCTGGGAGCCGGTGGCATGGGCTCCCGGAACGAGCAGGGAGCGTTGGCGAGCCGCGGCGTCGGCGTCTCCTTTTCTTCCCCCCAGGTGGGGAGGGCGGAGGCAGAAGCAATGGCTCCCACCTGCCCCAAATCCCGGGAGCTGGTGGCATGGGCTCCTGGAATGAGCAGGGAGCGGCGAGCCGCGGCGTCGGCGTCGGGTCAGATGGGAGGAAAGGCAGTGTCCGTTCTCCATGGCTGGAGTTGGGTTGCAATCTTTGAAGCCGTCTGCCTGGTCCAGCGAAGGAGGCCTTTGGGAAAGGGGCTGGATGGAAGGTCTTTGCAGCCACCTCTCCCTGCCTTGACACAGCTGCCGGCCCTCTCTTCAACTTCCTGGTCCAGCGAAGGAGGCCTTTGGGAAAGGGGCTGGGTGGAAGGTCTTTGCAGCCACCTCTCCCTGCCTTAAAACAGCTGCCGGCACTCTCTCTTCTCCTTCCTGGTCCAGCGAAGGAGGCCTTTGGAAAAGGGGCTGGGTGGAAGGTCTTTGCAGCCACCTCTCCTTGCCTTAATACAGCTGCCGGCACTCTCTCTTCTCCTTCCTGGTCCAGCCAAGCAGTCATCCCCACATCATAAATGTAAGTGGCCCTGCTATGGATAACTTAAGGAAACAGAATAACCATAACTATTTTTTATGCTCTTTATAGATTTTAAAAACAACCTCTGTGGAAACATGTGTTTTAGCTTGGGGCAGAGGAATGCTCCATTCTGAAATATATTTTTTTAAAGTTGAAAAGATCTGTGGAATGAGAGGATATTGTTGTGCAACCAAATACTTGACTGAGTTTATCACGTGTTCTCAAGACCCTAGAATTGCTTATTGGGTGGTACAATAAAAGAACATATAGACAGCTAAAACCATGTAAAAACAAATTAGAAATTAGAAAATAACATTTGAAAAATTCATCAAATTGCAAAGAGATGAAAGGGAGGTGAGAGATTTTCATTCAATCCTAGTGATGTTATAGGAACTATCCATGATATTACCAATTTCACACCCACTAACAATATTTTCAAAAGTTGTCAAATGCTGTTGTGGTTGTGGTTAGATAAAGGTGAAGGTCGCCCTTGCTCAAAAGCCATTCATATCTGACTAGGGTTCAGTGCTCATCTCTGTTTATAGCCATTGCAGATGTTTCTGTGGACATCTGGCAGGCATGCCTAGACTCTGGAAAGCACAGAACACTGTTTACCTTCCCACCAAAGTGGGACCTTTTGTCTACTTACAACTTGTTGCTTTTGAACTGTTAGGCAAGGCATTAGCCAGGGTGGGTGGGGAGGGGGGAACCCTTCTGAGCTAACAGCCCCCCCTTACCCACCCAGTGGTGTCAATGTTATATATGTGAGTGTGACATTGTTGCTCCTCCTCAAAAAATTGCCCATCCTGAACACCCCTTCCCCCCAATCTAGAATCCTGGCTACGGCCCTGCTGCTAGGTTGGCAGGAACTGGGATAGAGACGGGAGCTCACCATACCTGTCAATCTTCCCGGATTGCCCAGGATTTCCCATTTTCCGGTACCGATTTTCACCATTTCCCGCCGGGAGCTGCCAAAACCGCGGAATTTGGCGGTGGGGGGAAAGGCATTACTGTGCATGCCTTCTGCACAGCTCACTTCTACGCATGCGTAGAAGGCTTTTACGCATGCATAGAACCCTTCTACGCATGCATAGAAGGCTTCTGTGCAGAAGGGGATCGTAGAAGCCTTCTACGCATGCGTAAAAAGCGACCTGCACAGAACCGTTCTGTGCAGATCCCGGATTTTCCAGAGCCGCGGTTGACAGGTATGGAGCTCACTCCTTCGTGCAGTACTCGGGTATCAAACTCCAACCTTCCAGGCTTCAAGTTCAGTGTCTTAACCACTTGAGCCACCACAGTCCACATGGCTGTTGTTACATGCCATCAATTCACCTCCGACTCATGGTGACCCTATGAGTAAGAGATCTCAAAAATGTCCTGTCCTCAACTGCTTAACTCTTTTAGATTCAAACCTGGTGGCTTCCTTCAAAAGCTTCTAGTGTTTAAAAACCATGTGCCTTCATGGCCATTCCAATTTACAGTAATCCTCCCACATGTTCAAGGTATAAATTTTTCAGAAGTGGCTTCTCTGTCTTTCCTTCTAGTGGTATTTTGAGACCATACACCTTGTCCAAGGCCAGACAGAAGCCAAAATCCTATCAGCAACATAGGCTTGTTGTAATCTCATCTGGTCTGTCTCCCAGGAGGCATACGTGTATGAGTGATTTGAACTCCTGGCCAATGGCTTTACAGACAGGCATTCTCACCTAGCATTGTACCATCTCCTTATGGTATAAGGTACAGACTGTAAATACACTTTTTCTTTTACATTGCTGTTACGTTATCACAACCATTGGGAATATTTATTGCATACCCTGCTTAGTATCTCTTTCCTTTATACAGTATTTTAAAAATGATACACAAGCTGATATACTCCCGCAGCTAATTTGTAGGAAAATCTGTGAGGTAATTGACATTCTTATCATAGCCTGTTCTGAAGTATATGGAGAAAACATTCTAAAAAGCCTTGCCTACTGATCTTGAGAGTCCTACTTGTCAAATTCAAGTAGATTCACTTTTTTCCCCTTTCACTGTTAGATGAACTTCTTAATCACTTTCTCTATAATAACACTGTTAGGGGATTGCAAATTTGCTAATACTCAAGGTAAGATTAGAGAACTGGGAATTGCATAGATCTGACAAAATGTAATATTTATGTGCTGAAATTTAAATGTGTCCAGGGTGTTTTAAGGACAAAGGTTTGAGTTTGGATAGACTGTTCTTAATGTGGAATATGAGCTTACTCAGAAATGGTATAATAAAGAGAAACATGTTAGAGTTAGGCATTGAAGTTACATCATTGCAAAGCTGCCTTGGAATGACATCATTTTCTTATAGAAATTACTAAAGCAGAAAACATATTACAGTTTTTAAAAAAGATATAGAAAGAAATTTCAGCATTAGGAAGAAAGCTTTAATCTCAAATACATTTCTGGAACACTTTTTTTAAAAAAAAAGTCTGAGGGACACTGAATTTATAATAGCAGGGAATCATTATATCTCAGTACTGAACAATTAAAATAATTAAAGCTGCAATACCCACGTATCTGTTAAGGTGTTAATGTTATCATATAAGGCCCTTTACTATTTGGGACCTTGGTATCTTTCGGAGCATCTCTCTCTCAAAACAATTCCCCGCACCAGCTGGTCATCATAGTCGGTGCAGCTCCAGGTGCTGACCCTGAGGATAGCTCGAAAGTCTTTAACTAGAAATAGAGCCTTCTTGGTGGCGGCACCAACACTGTGGAACACTCTACCAGTAGAGCTGCACCAGGTCCTGTCACTGGCTATCTTTAAAAAGCAATTAAAATTCTCTTCTTCAAGAAGGCTTTTCAGGGTGTTGTCCCTTTACCGATAAATTTTTCAGTCAGGTTGAGTCCCTAATCCCTCAGATGCCAATTACTTCATTGTATTTTATTTTGTGATGTATTTGTTGTTTGTTTGTTTTGATTTGCTGTGTGTTCTGTTGTTATTTCTTATCTGTTTGTTTACCGCCCAGAGTGGGATACCCAAATGGGTGGTACGTATAGAAATACAATAAATACAAGTACAAATCTTGGAATATTGCTTGCACCAGCCCCTGAAAAGCAACACTTTGTTAGAAGCCCCTTGCTCTGTTTTGGAGAAACGGGCCCAATAATTCAGGGCCATAGCCACGATTCTAGATTTTATTTTATTTTATTTTGGGTGTGTGTGAATTTTTTTTCAGGCTGTGTGACTTCTAGCAGAACCAGAACCATTTTGAAATGAAAAAATTCATTTCTAAGTTACAAAAGTTGTTTTTCAAAGTAAGCTAACTGAAGATCCACACCCTTTCTTATCTGAATGCTAACAAATGTTCTAAAAACAGCATAAGGAGACAGAGGCTTGGTCACTTGTTTACAAGTTAACCCCTTTGGAAGAGCTAAGGCCAAGCCTGACGTGAAATAGATAAGTTGAAACTATGTAAACTGGCTTAAATACATTGCTTCATATGATTGGTCCACGTATTTATCTGTTTGAAAGTTGGCCATGCGCTTTTAGTTATTAGTTTGCATACGTTTAATATTCTAGTATTTCTTCTTAAGAAGTTCATATATTTAGTGTGTGCAACGTTAATCATATTTTTGGGAATATAATAATGGGAGGAGCCATTGTGTATGTTGTTTGTAATAGTGTAAGTTGTTTGTTCATCAGTATATAAGATGTTCACTGGCATACAGTAAGGGTTCCTCTTCATAGAGAAGGCACCATTTTGCATGCAAGATACCAATAAATTGGTTTATATTTTCTTCTCCAAGCAACACTCTGACTATTTTTTTCTTATTCCTGAATTAAGTATTTATAAAGGCTTGTCATTATTAAGAATTTGTAGTGACAGAGGGGTAACAATGTCACACACATATATATATAGCATTGGCATCCCAGGCTGCAGTGATGCACTGCAGCAGGTTCTGTCAGGAACTGCAGAACCGGTAGCGGAAATTCCCCCAGGCCATGCCCACTTGGTTGGCCATGCCCACCTCCATAGCCCATAATGCAGGATGTTTGGTCACACCTACAGATTTGGCCCCACCCACAGATTTGGCCAGATCACAAGTAGGTAGTAAAAAAATTTGCGGTACATCACTGCCGGGCTGGGTTTCCGGGGGGGGGGGGCTGTTTGTTAGCTCAGGAGGGTTTTCACACACACCTGCCCCCCCCCCCCTGGCCACAGTCCTGATTATGAGCAGTGTGAGGATTGTTCTGGGAAACCTGGGAGACTGCTTCTGGTGCAAGGCTGTATCTGGTGCTGCTTCTCAGTGCAAGGAGGAAGTGGTTGGATATCCTGCATGATCCCCTACTTCCAATCCACATTCACAAATGAGGGAATAGGTTGTGATATTTACTCTTAACATGTTGAAAGGCAGACAGGAACAATCATCATGTACCCTGGCTACCCATTTTAAATGTGACAAGTGTGTGCATTTAATAGAGCACTCTTGGGAATTGTGACAGGCTTGCTTCAATTTGATATAATCTTTTCCCTCTGAAGCTTTGAACCTGGAAAATAATAATAGAGATAATGACAACATATTCAGTATTGCTGCAAAGTTGTTGGCTTCAAAGGGATGCAGAATCATGGGGTATTTATTTCAAAAGTTAAATTTGTTGCTTTTTTTAAAAAAGAAAGATAGCAAGGAAGAATGTCCTTGAATTTGTCAGTGACTATGAATCATAAACTGGATGTGTCAAGTGAATATTTATTCATTATTTTAATTTATATCCCATTGTTTTTCCTTGCAATAATGTGCAAATGTGCATGGGGACCATAAATATTTTGGTCACAAGTATGTTGAGCTGGCGTGCACGCGTGTATGTGTGTGTGTCTCTCACACACACATGCAGAGAGAGAGACTGAAAGAATGTGTGAGTTAGAGAGAAAGAGTAAGTGTGAGGTTTTATTGGCCTATTTAAATGGAACTTTGGAAATAATAACATGCAGAACAGAGTGAATCAAATGATTGATAAAAGCTGAAGAAATGCAGTAGGTGCACATATATCAACTGAACTGAGGAACTCCTTAGCAAATGCCTCTTGTAGACTCTTACCTCTGCTGATTGGCACCTGCAGGTATACCTTGTAGTGGTGGGTGGAGCAGCTGCCATTTGAATTTCCAATTCCACCTGGAGGCATCCAATTTAATGCAATTCTGGTTAATTTGTAGGAAATTGAAATGGCACGTCAATGAATGAATTCCTCGTTGAGGAGATATTTGGCTAGTTTTGGCTTGATGGGCCTTGCTGGAACCCTAGTGTACCAGAGGGCAGCACCACTGGGCACAAGCAGTTCTTGGAGATTGGGAGCAGGCTGGCTGGAGAATTCTGGGACCTACAGGCCAAAGGTTTTGTTTCTTCTGAGATCTGTGCCTGAGTGGAGCAAATCTTTTATTTCCATAAAATATTGATCGATAGATACATTAAGAGTATGGTTGCCTTTGAAATACTATGTACATCTAATTGGAGATGTATAGTATATGTCCATTGTCCAGGACTTTTGCTGGTTGCTCTGTTTCTATTCCATTGGACTGAACTTAAACATAGATACAAATTGTGGTTGGTATGCTATACATCTTTGAAGTTGGCAGGAGACAATACACAAATATGAAAATCTCTCTAGAACGCACAAAAACATGCTTCAGTCAGTGGACCCTTGCATTTCAAAATATGTCCAATTGGAAAAAATGTGCAATAAACTGTAAATTTAGCACACAAAATACATGGATGCGCTCGGCCCTGGTGGGGGCGAAGAGGCCCGCTGGCCACGCCATCGGTCGGCGTTCCGGGCCCCGCCCTGCCCCTCGCCAGGACTTAAAAGGCAAGGGGGCCTGCCGGGTGAACCACCGCCGCTGTGCTCGGCCCCGGTGGGGGCGAAGAGGCCCGCTGGCCACGCCATCGGTCGGCGTTTCTGGGCCCTATCCTCCCCTTCATAAGACTCTGAAGGCAGGTTTTTTTTTTGTGGGTGGTTTCAGTAGAATTGTTTTCTATTCTGATGTGGTGCTGATATTTTGCATTTTGTGGATTGTTTTGCTTTATATTGTGATTTGTGTCATTTTATTTACTTGAAACATTGTATTTATTATTGTATTTTGAACATTGTATCTTGTATCTTATATGTAAACCCCTTGGGTTGCCCTGGGGTCATTTATATGTTGTTAGCCGCCCAGAGTCGGCCATGTGTTGAGTAGGGCGGGATATAAATTGAATAAATTGAATTGAATTGAATTGAATTCCCCATAGAAAAAAAATGAAACATGGCAGTTTATTTCTTTGTTCTTTTTATGGATCATAAGGTCTTGATGAATTAATGATGTCTTATTCAACTGTATTACCAAAAAAAAAAAAAAATCCCTCGAATCATGTCAGAAACATTTCAGAAAGGGTGTTCCGAGTGAAACAAAGGTTGGCACACAATATATTTTCAGCTTTTAAAGAGGGAACAATATGCATGGTTTGAAGAAAATGCAAGACTATTCTTTCTTCATAGCTCTAGCTCTCAGAATTACATGTAGAAGTAAGAAGAAATAGCTTCTTCACATCTGAAGTCATTGGAAAGTTTTTAATTCTACTTGTCCCCCCCCCTCTCACCACAAAAACAGCAGATATATTTGTCTTAGAATACTTTTTCTGTCATAATATTTTCAACACATTTTGATTTTGTAAATATACATAGCATTCATAATCTAAAGCAGTGTTTCCCAACCTTTGGTTTGTTTGTTAAAGATCAATCAATCTTTATTACTGCCCTAGACCCGCATAGTACAGCAAAAAGAACAAGTTAAGATAAGGGTACTTCAAGTATATTTTTAAAAGGAGCATTTCTGCTCAGAGTTAAGGAGTAGTAAAATTAGCATTTCTCTTCCGATTGTATAAATCTTTCGTCCATCCTTTGGGGGTTTTTTTGGACTTCAATTCCCAGAAGCCTCAGTCAATTCCCCAAGGCACTGATCATCCAATGTACTGACTTAGGCTTCTGGGAAATGAAGTCCCCCTGTGGAGCATGGGCCCCATGTTGGGAACCACTGATCTAAAGCATTTATATTACTTAAGTTTTTTTTCCATCACTAACCAATATATAGGCTTGTTTTTGTCAGGAGTGCTATTCGAGGGCCAAGCAAAGTACTATTTGGAGAAGAGTGTGATGATCTGCATGGCATGAAGAAGTAAAATGAGTAGCCTGTGTTTAAATATATGGCTTCTGCCAGGCAGCTTTGTTGGTGATATTTGAATTGTCCTTTTTAAAGACAGCCCTGATCAAAGCCACTTTAGAGTGAGGCTAGGAAAGCATTCCAGCTATACGATGCTGACATACTCCATTTTGTCACCTGGAAGCATGACAGTTATAAACAGAATAGGGATGGGTTGTACAAACAATTGACTGAAGCAAAAGCACAGGGTCTTTTTTGCTGCTGTTGCTGCTGCTGCTGCTGTTGTTGTTGTTATGCTAAGAGACATCATCCCCTACCACTCACTCACTCTTTAATTACAGTCTTTCTCTTTTCATGTGAATGAAGCCTTGTCAGGTAAATTCATGTCAAAAAAGCATAGATAATAAAAGAGAAAGTTAAACTGATTTTAACATGGAAAAATTATCGCTTAGGCCCAGAGGATCATTTGATATTATATGAAGTATACATGATCTAGTTGTTACAGTGCTGGACTGTGGGCTTGAGGGAGATCCAGGTTCCAGTCCTAATGGGGGCAAGAAACGCATTGGCTTACTTAGAGCCTCTCACATTTTTAGCTTGACCTCCTTTATAGGGCTGCTGTGAGGATGAAGTGGGGAGAAAACCTTCTATTGACCTCCATGAGCTGATTATAATCGGGTTACAAGTTTAGATACAACATTTACTGGCTGAAATCTTGTGTATTATAAGCAAACTCATCAAGTTTCCACCCATTCCTCACCAGTAAATAAAGATTCCCCCCTCTGCGATTCTCAGGAGTGTGTGCACACCCACTGAGCCAGCATGAGCATGCCTCTGAGAATCAAGGTTCAAGTTTTAGAAGCTTCTACATAGAAAGCTATACATTTCAGGAAAAGGTTATGAAGAATTTCATTTGCAGGCGTACCCCCCAATAAAGGACTCAGACACTGGTAAAAGTGGATAACGGCATTGGGCCATATTTATTTATTCATGCCCTAGTCCGAATTATAAATTTCTATTGGTAATTGACCAATTATAATTCTTAAGGCAAGCAGGCCGAAGTAACACTGGTAAGGTACCACCCAAAATTGCCGACGGCAATTGTTACAATGTATCTATTTGTATCCATTTGTTTGTTGACAACAAACAAATTGTTGACCGTAGTCAATATCTAACTAATGACCCCACCCTCTGACGCGTATCCGTGAAATCACGGGGTGATGCATGCTGTCTAGCTGTAGCCATCACCCCGTCGCCTGGTTCGTCGTTGACCGGACAACGTTTAACCAACTTATACCTGTCTAGTGTTGTCCAGTCAATTGCGAACCTGCCGGATACCTGTGGGTCATAAATGTTTACCTTACCAGTGCTACCCGCCCATGTGACCAAAGTCAACAGCAGCAACAGAAACCCCTATATCAAACCATAGCAACAGTGTGGGATGGGCAAAAAAACCAGGACCCGAGAGCCAATTGTGGGTCCCAGCCAAAAATTCCCACCCGGCCCCGAAGCGACCAAAATATCACACTGTTAACTAGGGAGGGGGTGGAGGGGAAAAACTTCTCCGCTCCGTCGCTTCGCAAAATGGCAGCTCGGCTGCCTCGTGGCCACCCCTTTTATAGAGGAGCTGGCCACGCCCCCTAACTACCCGGATGCCTTCGTCCGATGGGGGGAGGGGCCCGCAAAGAGCGCGGCGGCCATTTTGGCGCCGCGCTTGCATTGCAGGTGCACCCCCCAATAAAGGACTCAGACACTGGTAAAAGTGGATAACGGCATTGGGCCACATTTATTTATTCATGCCCTAGTCCGAATTATAAATTTCTATTGGTAATTGACCAATTATAATTCTTAAGGCAAGCAGGCCGAAGTAACACTGGTAAGGTACCACCCAAAATTGCCGACGGCAATTGTTACAATGTATCTATTTGTATCCATTTGTTTGTTGACAACAAACAAATTGTTGACCGTAGTCAATATCTAACTAATGACCCCACCCTCTGACGTGTATCCGTGAAATCACGGGGTGATGCATGCTGTCTAGCTGTAGCCATCACCCGTCGCCTGGTTCGTCGTTGACCGGACAACATTTAACCAACTTATACCTGTCTAGTGTTGTCCAGTCAATTGCGAACCTGCCGGATACCTGTGGGTCATAAATGTTTACCTTACCAGTGCTACCCGCCACACGGGGAGGCTTCCCAAAAAGGCTCACCGCCCCCCCCAAGCCCCCCCCCAAGACCGTCAGCTCGGTCGACAGGCCTGCTCGCCAGTCTGATAACCAGAGGTCCATACCTCCCTGCGACAGATGGGCCCCATCCCCTGAGTAAAGCTCTTAATTTTGCAGACTGATGGTGGGGAGGCGAATGACGCGTCCCCCACCCTATTCAAAAAGGAACCGGGCAATATCCCCGTTCACGGAGCGTCGGCTCAGTCAAGAGCCTCGAGGCCGAACGCTCCCCAGTAAGCGTACCGCGACATCACGTCCGACCACTTGAGGGTTGTGGCCGGCCACACATAATGTGAGTAGGGCAGGTCACTGCAAATCACAAGCTTCCGCGATAGGCCAGTGACCCGCCCTAAGCCATCGCCCCCAAGGTACATAACCAGGACATCAGGCGAGTCAGCATCCCTGATGTAGAAAAGGAATGGCAACCAGTTCCCGCCATAACATGCCGCGCTTACCACACCACCTGAGACGTGCGGGTGCACCCAGTCCCAGTCGGGGTCCCACTCTGTCGCCGCAGCGTAACGCGCTGCCCTGTGCAGCATAACGCGCTGCCCTATGCAGCGTAACGCGCTGCCCTGTGCAGCGTAACGCGCTGCCCTGTGCACGCGGCTATGGCCCACCAGCCATACTGTCACCGGTGTAATACGACACCCAGGGTCTGTCAAGGAAAAAAGGGGGGGGGAGAAACAGTGCAGTGACTAAACTGGTACTCAGGTTGAAGAGGGCGAACACAAATTGAGAACATTGTGAACCCCACCCTCCCATGCGGCGTATTTCAGCCCCGGAGCACCCAAAACAGCTGCAGTAGAAGCCGCCCCCTTCTGAACGAATGGGTGCCGCAACGAGCCCCTGAGAGGCCAACACTGTCTAGTGCCTTCGCGGCACCCTCCAAAATTGAAATTTAGTAAGGGAAGACCCACCTTGGTGACAGAAAAACGGGCCATGGTGCGTGCCACGCAGTGCAAGGAAATCCTGTAGGGCACCAACCGGACAGATGTCTGCCAAAGAACACCGTAGCAGTCTTACATCACTGCCTACGCCATGCTGATCTGTCTTAGAGGAGCGTATCCTCGACTGAGCCCAGTCTTTGGCAACATAGACATCCTCGAGTTCCAGTGCCCTACGACTTGCATCTGCCTTAGACAGCATCACAAGCTCGCTGATGCGGAGCGCTCCAAAAAAGGCCACCGTTGTGGCTGCATAAAATGGGCTGCCTCATATCTATCAAACAGAGGCCAGGCCAGCCCCGGGCCAATTGGGTAAGAACCCCTGGGGAAATCGGGTGGCGGTCGTCCGGGCAACGCCCACGCTACCGCACCCACCCCTCCAAAACATGTCTCACACGGAAGTCAGCGGTACTATCCACATGACCTCCCACCTTGGCCATAAAAGCCAACGCTGACAGCCTAGATGCCATGGTGCGAGGTGCAAGGCCCTGGGCATGCAGGTAAACCATGAACCGAAGTACATGGGTCACTGGGATCGGCCAGGATTCTGGCAGCCGGAATTGGGTACAGAAGGCTCTGAAAGAATTGAATGCATGGTGATACGCCTTACGCGTGCGTGGCGCCAGTGACAAGCCAATCGCTCGGTTCACCTCTCCTTGCCAATGGTCCATATCTCGTCCGGGGGTGGCGAGGGAAATCCCTCCGCATCCGGGGCCAAGGCACGGAACCGGGAGATCTGCAGGCGGGACAAAACGTCAGCGATACCATTATTGACCCCCGGGACATGCCTGGCCCCGAAGAGGACGTAGGGGCGCAGGCTGCGCAACACAAACTGGCGCATTAGGTCCATGACCCTGGGCGATTTGGAAGTCTGTGAGTTGACAATGTGGACAACGGCCGCATTGTCACACCAGAAATGGACGACCGAGTCGGCCCACTCCTCGCCCCATAGCATCAAAGCCCCCAGGATAGGGAAAAATTCCAAATACGTGAGATCACGCAGGCGACCCGTGCCTGCCCAGGCTGGTGGCCGCCCACCATAGGCCCACTTCCCATTGAAGTACATCCCATAACCCAGGGACCCAGAGGCAGCAGACTGGATCTGAAAGCGAGGGGAAGCCAGGAGGTCAGACCTCCAAAATGATACTCCATCGAACTCCCTCAGGAACTGGAGCCAGATAAGCATATCTGCCCTGATACCCCGGGTGAGTCTAACCCTATGGTGGGGCCTAGATAAGCCAGTCATGGCGTCGCACAAGCGCCGAGCAAATGCCCTGCCCGGTGCGACCACCCTGCAAGCGAAATTGAGGTGACCATGTAGCACCTGCAGTTCCCTCAGGGATGCCTTGCGTTTAGCAAGCAACTCCGAGATAAGGGCCACTATCCTTGACCCCTTATCCCCCGGTAACCTAGAAGCCTACGCTACCGAGTCAATCTCCACCCCCAGGAATACTAGCTTAGTAGATGGGCCCTCGGTCTTTTCGGGCACTAAAGGGACACCGAGTTCCTCCATTAGCGTCTGAAATGTGTTGAGGAGACGTGTGTACGTGTCCCAGCCCCGTTCACCCCGAACAAAATTCATCCAGGTAATGGGCTACAGACCGGGACCCTGACCTGCGGACGAAAGCCCACTGCAGGAATGTGCTGAAACACTCAAAGGCCAAGCATGATATGGGGTAGGACAAGTGATGGATCAGGCGAAACTCGCCCGGTAACTCCTTGGGCACCAAGCCCAAGGGTGACACCTTAAGGTCAGGGAACGGGGGTGCAGTGAAAGGGCCGGCGACCCTGCCCGCATAAACCTCCTTGTTAATGCTGGCAGCAGCCACCTCCTCCCTCCCCTTAAGGGACAAAAGGTTGGGAGCATCCTGAAGGGACCTATCACCCACAAAAGGAATACGGAACCCCAGTCGAAAACCCTGAAGCAAGTAAACCGCCTCCTCCTCCTTCGGGTATAATGCGAGCCAATGCTCCAACATGTCCATGTTAATTGGGGAGGGGGCCATTCGGTGAACCAGCTCCCCCTGCGGCAGTCTTGCCAACCCCTTGTCCGCCCCTCCCTCCGCCCCGCATCCCTCCAGGCCTGGGACAGGCGGAGGCAGCATGGGGGCCGGCACAAGAGGGCCACTCATGCCTGTACCGGCAATTCTTCCCATTGCAGGAACCATTGGACAAGAAAGTCCAGCACAGCAGGCGGGCTAGAACCCCCTGCCCCGCCACCTGGCGGGGTGCCTGCGCTGGGGCCGCTCGCTGGTCCGCATGTCCACAATGGTATCTCTCTCCAGGCGCAGGGCGCGTGGGAGTCATGTACAGAAGCCACAGCATCTGGCAGGGCTCATCCCACCTCATCTCGGGGTGCAGGGGAATCCGCATACGGAATTCCACATCATAAGCCAACCACAACGGGCCCGGGAAGTCGACCATCGCCCGGTAAACGTGGTCCAACTACTGGACCATCGGAATCTCCAAATCCGGCCGGGCCCTGAGGTAGACCGCCACGTATGAGGTAGGCCGGCAACCGGTTGGCCCACGTACGTGGCTGCTTGCGACGACGTGCCTGCTCCTTATCCTTCTCATCTTGCCCCTCCCTCTCCTCTATGGTGGGTTCTCTGGTAAGGAGAGAGAAGATGTCCACATACTTCCCACGCCAGACCTTTTCCTTGGTGGCTTGGGCCAAATGGTCCCCCAGGGGCAACGAATACCCCGCAGTCGGCAATGCCGACACAGGAACGGCGGGAACTGCGGGCATCTGAAAAGGAGCCTGGACCAACCCGGTCACCCCTAAAACATTCCCAACTGCGCAAGTAGTACCCCCCACACCGGGGCCCTGGGTGAGAGCTGGAGTCACTGGGTGGGCCGTCGGCGGCCGAACCGCTGCACCACCCGTGCGAGGCCAAGGCCATTGAAACCCCCCCTCAACATTGCCATGTGTGTGGGTGCGCTAGATTGAACCACATACTCACATGCTGCACCCCCATGGGCCACCCCCACCGGGGGTTCCGACCCACTGGGGGCGTCAGAGCTCACGACCGCACCTGAGCTCGCCGACGGGGCCTGACCAGCACCGGCCTGTCGATCGGGGAGCTGCGAGGCAGTGGCCGATGCCGGGCCACGCGCCTCAGTCAGCTTGACCCGTCCCGCCGCCTGCCGCTGCCCAGCAGACGATGGACGAAGCTGCACCCCAAAAGGGGTCCCCTGGGTGGTTACCCTGGCCAGTGAAGCCTCGAGGGCCGCAACACGGGCCAGAAGGGCCTCCACACTGACGTAGCCCCCCAAGAATAGGATTGCTCAGTATGAGGCCCAGAAATTTCTGATGGCGGCCCTGTCAGTCCGTCATGCAGTGCCCGGGAATCAAACTCCGACCTTCCAGTCGGCAAGTTCAGTGTCTTAACCATGTGAGCCACCGCAGCCCCCCAAGAGGGGGCAAAGGGCCGGCCGGCCCACTAACTGCAAGCGCGGGTCCAGATCCCTGGACCCCTGGGCCCATATAGGGCCATGATCCCAGGCCCGGCCCCAGGGCCGGGGAGAACCCTGCCAGGGGAGAGAGCTGAAACCCCCCGCAGGCAGCTGCGCACCAACGGGGAAGGCCCCGCAGAATGGGCCACGCCAGAGGCAGTGGCCACTGCTTGCGGGCCGAGGGCCGCGGCCCCTACAGGGCCGGTACGCAGACCTCCAGCCCCAGGCTAAGGGGGGAATCAACCCCATACCACCGGTCCCGGTGAGCTCGGGCAAAGGAGGCTGCTGGGTAGGCGCGGCCACGGTCCTCCGACCCGGCTGACGCCTCCGCGCAGAACGAGCCGCGTTCGCAGCCGCCTTCTTCTTAGAGGGTATTGCAGCTAACCGATGGGAAGCCGAAAAGGAGAAAATTCAGCAGCCAAGAGGCTTCCCGGTGAAGGTAAAAGCGACGGAGGTAAGAGGGAAAAACTTCTCCGCTCCGTCGCTTCGCAAAATGGCAGCTCGGCTGCCTCGTGGCCACCCCTTTTATAGAGGAGCTGGCCATGCCCCCTAACTACCCGGATGCCTTCGTCCGATGGGGGGGCCCGCAAAGAGCGCGGCGGCCATTTTGGCGCCGCGCTTGCATTCTACCCTGTATTTTTTGAGGTCACCATAACATTGCAAGGTGTTCAACAGAGCTGTATTTGTTTAGTTGTAGATTTCATCATTATTCTGTAGCGTCTTTGGCTGGCCACACTTCCTGATCACCTCAAGGATGTGGCTTTAATGGAAATTTGAGAAGGTAGCAGGGAGAGGCTTCTGGTTACTACAGAAGTTATTGTATAGTTCAGAAGTGGCCAACTTTGGTGCTCTAACTGTTCCTAGACTTCAATTTCCAGAAGCCCTGATCAGTAGGTGTACTGACTTGGGCTTCCGGTAATTGAAGTCCAAGAACAGCTGGAGCACCAAAGTCGGCCACCCCTGGTATAATTTCAGAAAATACATGTACAGTACCTGCATTTGTCAGCCACATCATAATTGAAATAATGGCAAGAATCCTGAGCCTCACCCGTGAGAAATTCTCTGATACCTCTTCTCCTTTGAAATTCTTTTCAGGGATTCCCCACCTCCATGGAGATAGCTGTGTTACTCTGCTTCAGCAAAACCCACAAAAGGACCTAATAAGTTTTATTTGACATGTGACGTCTTGGATTGCTGCCCACTTTTTACATGGAGAGAATGAAGCCTCAGTAGACAGATGTTTATAGAGTGGTGGAAAGGAGAGATTATGAAATGCAATAGAGTAAACCAATTCTTTCCGCCACCTTGAATATGTTATTCTATTTGACTGTGCTTGAAAGTACCTGTCACCCATGAATGATCCTTAACACACCATTTATATCCCTATCAGTCATCCACAAGAATCGCCAATGGCATTCTGGGCCAATGATATGTCGGACCTCTTATATTTCTATTACAGTCCGTCTTCTCTCCTCCTCACCACTGTGTAAATATCTGTCTGCAGTGGTTGCATTCCATACAACTGTAGAAATGGGATACAGTCGATGAAAAGCTTATACCAAATAAAATGCACTAGTTTTAAAGGTTACACAGAACTCTTTATTGTTTTTGAAGGTAATGTCTATTCAATTGATTGCAAACAACTCAAATCCTCATGAGGAAAAAAAATCATTACAGGGCTAGTATAGGTATTCAGCCTAAGCATAGGTTCTCTGTTGGCCTGCTTATTTCCAGCTGCATTAGTTACACCGATAAACTATCCATAACCTATAATGGCCAAAATCCTGTTGTACAGTATAAAATAAGCAAATTCATACATTTTCATCCATTCCTTGCTGGTAAATAAAGAACCACCACCATGATTCTCAGGTTCCTGTGAGAGTGCAGGACTCGAATTACAGGAAGCCAGATAGAGGCTGAACATCAGGAAAAACTTCTTAACTGTTAGAGCAGTACGATACTGGAACCAATTACCTGAAGAGGTGGTGAACCCTGTAACATTGAAGGCATTCAAGATAAAGCTGGATGACCATATGTCAGACCTGCTTTGAGTTAGATTTCTGCATTGTACAGGGGATTGGACTTGATGGTCTCATAGACCCCTTCCAACTCATTTATTCTACAATTCTATGCCCCTGAAATTACTACTGAGAGTCTTTTTTTACTGTCAAAGAATGGACCAAAGTTTAACAAATATGTTTATGTTATTCAACAACATCTCCAGTTAGTTGCTAATAAACATCATGTACTTGTTTTTGTGTAAAGAAACTATAATTCTGCTGAACCACCTAAAGCATTAAAGGAAACTCAAGCTAAAGGAAAATATTTTTTAAAAAAAACATTGGTCCAGAGTGTCCTACGGTCTCTCATAATCAAACAATGCCACTCCAGCAAACTTGATTTACAAAACTTCTTTCATGAGAGAGTAAAACCTTTGGGGAAATTGAAAGATCAATAAGGGCACAGCACTAGTTTCTCATATTTTCCTGGACATGGACACAACACTCCTCTCCTTCATATCTTTGTTATTGTTCAATCGCATAGTCAAGTGGACCATTGTACGCCTGGCTCCTCTATCTTCCACCATCCTCCTCAGCCCACTCACGTCTGCGCCCATTGCATTGACAATGCCATCTATCCACCTCATCCTCTGGCGCCCCCTTCTCTTTTTTTCTTCTATCTTTCCCAACATCAAGGCCTTCTCTAGTGAGTCCTCTCTTCTCATTTGATGGCCAAAATACTTGAGCTTCATCTTCAGTATTTGTCCCTCCAATGAGCAGTCAGGGTTGATTTCCTTCAGGATAGACTGATTTATTCCCCTCGCAGTCCAGGGGACTCTCAAGAGTCTCCTCCAGCACCACAATTCAAAGGTATCTATTCTTCTGCATTCAGCCTTCCTTATGATCCAGCTTTCACAGCCGTACTACTCGGAATACCATGCAGACTTTTGTAGGCAGGGTGATGTCTCTACTCTTTATTATGCTACTTAAGTTTCTCATTGCTTGCCTCCCAAGAAGTAAATGTCTCTTTATTTCATGGCTGCAATCTCCATCTGCAGTGATCTTGGATCCCAGGAAAATAAAGTCTATCACTATTTCGATGTCTTCCCTTTCTATTTGCCAGGGAGTGATGGGGTCAGTTGCCATGATCTTGGTTGTTGTTTTTTGATGTTGTGTTTCAGACCAGCTTTTTTTACTCTCCTCTTTCATACCTACCAAAGGGCATAAAGAAGAGGTTGTGAGACTCTCCAGAGGTCTAGATTGTATACACCCATTCCTGGACTTTGAAGGGCTGCATCTACTCTTCACATCTCCAATGTTTTTTCCTTACAAATACATATAGATAAAGCCCTTGAGCCTTTTAATGGACAACATTTCTTTTTTAAAAAATTAAGAGGGCACAAGAGGACTTTTTCAGCTTCTCACTCCAGTTTCAATGTGTGTGGGGAAGTGTTAGGGTACCCCAGGGGTGTTCCATTCATGGCACAGAGGAAAGGAAGTATGTTATAAGCATCTGTGGTAGATAAAAAAAAAACACTAAAAAGTATGACTTTTGGAGGTCTTGGGGAAAGGGATGAACCATGCGAAAT
This sequence comes from Bradypodion pumilum, assembly GCA_035047305.1. NCBI lineage: Eukaryota > Metazoa > Chordata > Lepidosauria > Squamata > Chamaeleonidae > Bradypodion > Bradypodion pumilum. The sequence goes on from JAWDJD010000001.1 coordinate 102,065,381, forward strand.
GACAGCAAGTAAAGGTAAAGGTTGCCCTTGCTTAAAAGCCAGTCATATCCAACTCTAGGGTTCAGTGCTCATCTCTGTTTATAGCCAAAGAGACAGCGCTGTCTGTGTTTGCAGACATTTCAGTGGACATGTAGCAGGCATGACTAGACATAGAACCCTATTACCTTTCTCACCAAAGTGGTACCTATTTATTTAACTATCGGCCTGTATCCAACCTTCCCTTTTTGGGGAAGTTTCTGGAGAAGGCAGTGGCACGGCAGTTACAGGAGGTCCTGGATGAAGCAGATTATCTGGACCCTTTTCAGTCAGGATTCAGGCCCGGATATGGTACTGAGACTGCATTGGTCACACTGCAGATTCATGAAATGGAAATGCACACTGTTGGATGATCTCTGGCGAGAGCGGGACAAGGGTCATCCCTCCATCCTTGCTCTTCTTGACCTCTCAGCAGCCTTCAATACCATTGACCATGGTATCCTTGTGGAACAGCTACAAGGATTGGGGATCCAGGGCACAGTGTGGTCCTGATTTTCTTCATTTTTGAAGGTCCGGACCCAGTCGGTGTGGTTGGAGAGTGAGAGGTCCAGCCCTAGGCCCCTCCAATATGGGGTGCCTCAGGGCTCACACATCTCCTATTTAATATCTACATGAAGCCTCTGGGGGAGATCATCTGTTCCCAAGGGGTGAGGCATCATCAATATGCAGATGATACCCAGGTATACATTTCTGCCCCTGGTGATCCAAGCGATGCAGTTGAAGTCCTGGAGGCTGTTAGGGTCTGGATGGGGGACAATAGGCTACAACTGAATCCCGGCAAGACTGAGTGGCTGTGGGTCAGGGGCCCTGCATTATCTCTGGAGCTACCATCTTTGGTTCTGGCTGGGGCTATTTTGCCCCAGACAGATTTGGTACGTAACTTGGGGGTCCTCCTGGACTCATGACTCCTGCTCAAAGAGCAGGTGACAATCGTGGCCAGGAGGGCTTTTGCACAGCTTCGTGTTATATGCCAGTTGCACCTGCTCCTCGATAAGGACTCCTTGTTCATGGTCATGCACGCTCTAGTCGTCTCCAGACTTTGACTATTGCAATGCGCTCTACATGGGGCTGCCCTTGATGACTATTCGGAGGCTGCAATTGGTCCAGAATGCAGCTGCTCTGGTGGTGATGGGGTGTGGGCGGTATGCCCACACCTCACCACTGCTTCGGGAGCTACACTGGTTGCCAGTGTGCCTCCGGGTGCAATTCATGGTGCTGGTAATTACCTTTAAAGCCCTATATGGTAGTGGGCCAGGATATGTAACAGACCACATCACCCCAAGAACATCTGACTGTCCCACCAGAGCAGACCAGAGGGGCTCTCTCATTGTTCCATCTGCCCTAAGGAACCTCCTGCCAATTGAGTTGCATCTCCAGACAGAGTTGCTGCCCTTCAGGAAAGGATTAAAAACCTGGCTGGCAGGGCAGGTGTGGGACACCAGCAACATGGTAACCCCGGCCTGCTGGCTAATTTAGTAGAACACACATTCTCTCTATCTTTTAATCTTTTTTAACTTTTGTCAGTAGTTTTTAATGGGTTTCTATTGCTTTTTAAACTCTGATTGGTTTGTTTTCTGTGAGCTACCCAGAGTCTTCAGAGTTGGGCGGCAATACAAATTAGAAAATAAATAAATAAATAATCTACATCCAATTTCTTGCTTTCAAACTGCTAGGTTGACAAGTGCTGGAACAGATGATGGGGAGTCACTCTGTCATGTGGCACTCAGGTCTCAAACTGCTGACCTTCCAGTCATGCTCAGTGTCTTAATCACTATGTCACCACAGTCATTGGTAAAGGTAAAGGTCGCCCTTGCTCGAAAGCCAGCCGTATACAACTCTAGGGTTCAGTGCTCATCTCCATCTTTTGTACATTCTTTTTAAAAATTAATTTCACTTGCCCATGTCCATCCATTCACATAATCACACTCACATAGTAGGTAGGGTTGCCATATGTCTCTGTTTTCCAGGATTTTGCCAGATACAAGCTGTCCCGGTCGGTTCAAGAAACAACATGTAAAAGTCCCAGATTTTTAAATTTGAACAACGAAAGCAAGATCACCCCTCACCAAGGGATTTTTGCAAAGAGTTAACTCACTGTCTCACTGCCTTGCTTTCAATTATCCTGCTTGAAAGCAGTGAAGGCAAAACAGCACCCTGAGAAGCCCGCCGGGGAGAGGAGACACTTGCAAACGAGATAATTGAAAGAAATGCATGGAGGCAGTGAAATAACTCTTTGCAAAAATCCCTTGGCTCACCTTGAAGTTTGGGGGACAAGGATTCGTCCTCAGCCCTTTTCCTTGAAAGCTGGGAGGTAGCAAGAAATACCCATATCTAAAAAGCCAAACCTCCACCATACACTGGGACGGAGGATTCCTTCTTCATGTGACCGTAAAGGGTTAATTGCATTGGGTTGGTATTCCCTGTCTGCCCTGGACAGGGATTCTGCGGGGTCTTAGAGCTGCGGTCTTCCTGCCAGCCTCGTCCAACGCATGCACAGTTTGAAGAATGCAATGGCTGTCCCGATTTGGCAGGATATAATTATGGCAACCCTAAAAGTAAGCCATGCCCACAGTACTCAGATACAAAGCCTTAATATCTTGGAAGGCATTTTTTTAGACAGTTTCTGAGGTTACTTTCTTTCTTTCTTTTTAGATCTCCGAAAACTGGAGGACAACCTTGTTTGCAGAATTGCTACTAGAATTTCTCCGCCATTCTGGGATGAGAGGTGGCAGCCTCCTTGCCACTGTTACCACAGCACCCTAAAGTGACATCAGGTGAAGAGCCACTGTGACAAAGGCAAAATGGTGGTCTGGCTGCCAACTGTTGTTGTTGCTCCTACTCATTCTGGCCATGCAAACAGAAAACCAAACAAACACCCAAATGTATTTGGCAAAAACAGTATAGCTGTGCTACAGTCGCTGCTAACTATGAGCCCCAACTTTGAGAACGTGCTGGATAATCTCCTTCTCCTGAAGGAATTGAGTGAATCTGCCACCCCATTTCTCTTCCCTACTAAACATGGAGAATTTCCAAAGATCATTTGCACATAGCAATGCTCATATACACACTTAAGATCACAGCAGACATTGTTGAGCTTGTTAGAACAAGTAGGACGGCACTGTTAAACTGCTTTGAGTTTGTTGGAGGATGAAAGGAGCATGAATGCAATATACAAATGTAACCACACTAGATATGAGTGCAGGGCATGAGAAGGTAGGACTAGGAGGTGTTTCTAAAGTCTCAATATCTGGGTTATTTATTTGTTTGTTTGTGAATGGTGGTTTTAATGCCTGTGCATCCATTTCTTCCTCATTGTCACTAGGGCGATTTAGTTTAATGTAAAGGTGTTCATGTATTGTGCACATAATACTTATTTAAGAGGTAGTGTAAGAAATTCATTTTATCTCACTCTCATACACAGGCACATACAACACACACTCTGGAATCCGCGGCTTGAAACATAACAAGACTACCACCCCCACAATGATAACACATGTATCTACCGCATCATCTCAGCTTTAGGGCCTGACATCTGAAGGAAATCAAAATGGGCAATCCTACTTGAAAGTAAGTTGGACTACTGTTGCTGATCCAGTAGGCCAAATGCAGGTGATAGAGTATAAAGTAAAGGTCTCCCTTGCTCGAAAGCCAGTCATATCCAACTCTCGGCTGTGGTACTCATCTTTATTTATTTTTATTATTACATTTCTATACTGCCTATTTGGGTGGTATCCCACTCTGGGTGGTGTACAAGCAAATATCAAACAACATGACAGAACACCCAACAAACCAGAAGAGACAACCTGAAGGACGCCTTTGTTCTTCATGTTCCTTTCCAAAGATTAAAGAACTATTTTAAGTCCTCATGGTACAGTGGTTTATAATTTGTACATTTTAGAAACCATGGTACCATGAAGACTTATAATAGGTCTTTAATGTTTGGAAAGGAACATGAAATGAAGAACAAAGATGTCCTTCAAGTTGCCTGTTCTAATTTGTTGGGTGTTCTGTCATGTTGTTTGATATTTGCTTGTACACTACCCAGAGTGGGATACCACCCAAATGGGTGGTATATAAATGTTGTTGTTGTAGTAGTAGTAGTAGTAGTAGTAGTAGTAGTAGTAGTAGTAATAATAATAATAATAATAATAATAATAATAATAATAATAATAATAATAATAATAATAATAATAATAATAATAATAATAATAATAATAATAATAATAATAATAATAATAATAATAATAATAATAATAAAATGAGCACCATTCTATTTTTTTTTACAGCCAAAGAGCACTGTCTGCAGACATTTCTGTGGTCATGTGGCAGACTTGACTAGATGCAGGAGCACACCTTCCTATTTATCTACTTGCAATTTCTTGTTTTCGAACTGCTAGGTTGGCAAGAGCTGGGACAGGGACAGGAGCTCTCTCCATCATGCAGAATTGGGTCTTGAACTACTGACCTTCTGGTCATCAAGTTCAGCGTCTTAACCACTAAGCTGCTGTAGTGTTTTGTAAATACAGAACTATTACCATCCTGGATTCATGAAATGGAAATGAACAGAAAAATAGATAACATAACAGATATTTTCTACTTATGGTTGGCGAGCTAACTCATCAACTTATAATTTGTTATATTTCCCTGATTATAGGGCCATGCATATTTCTATGAGACACACAGAGTTGTACTGCAGCCGGTTCTATCTGGCTCTATAGAACCGGTAGCAGAACCAGCTGGCCATGCCCACCTCTCTCCCACACCATGCCTGTCAACCTTCCCGGATTGGCCGGGATTTCATGGTTTTTGGCGCCGAATTGCGCCATTTCCCGTCCATACCTGTCAAGTTTTGGATTTGAAAATAAGGGAAATTTTGGGCACACCCCTCTGTGGGCATGGCCAAATCTGTGGGCGTGGCCAATTATAGCCATGTGACTTGCTGGGTTCTAGTCATGCCTGCCACATGACCATAACTGTCAAGTTTTGGATTTGGAAATAAGGGAATTTTCCCAGCAAATACGGGATACTTGATAGCTATGCTTATCCTGTGCTGCCTTCCAATGGTGGCAATAGGGCATTGCAGCCTAATTAATAAGGGATGACGGCAGGAAAGAGGATAAAATAAGGGGTTTTCCTGGCCAATAAGGGATACTTGACAGCTATGCACATGACCATGAAAATGTCTGCAAACTCTTTGGCTGTAAATGGAGATGAGCACTGCACCCTAGCGTTGAATATGACTGGCAGATTTTACTTTCTTAGGATCAAAGATCTCTGCAGATGGTGATTGCAGCCATGAAATAAAAAGGCGACTTCCCAAGTTAACTCTAGAACAGAAACGGAACCCCCCCCTCTCTCTCTCATATAGTGATCAAGCACCATCCACCCCCACCCACCTCAAGTTAACTCTAGAACTCTAGAAACGGAAGCCTCCAGCCAGGAGGCAGGGCAGAAACTGCTCAATAAAGCATGAGAGTGAGAGAGAAGTCTCTCTCTGCCCCCAGACCAAGAGCTGATTTGCCCCTGCATATATGAAATATCGCTCACCTCAAGAGTAGACACCTCCCAGCATGGTGGCTCTGAACAGCTCAGCAGCAAAAACGAAGCCTCCATATTGGCCATGTGGCAGGAGGAAAATGAAAGAGAAACTCAGAAGCCCCCCCCCTTTTCTCTCTCTCTCCCCTTCCACAAGCTAAAAGCCTGCCACAAAGCGACCTCTGGTGGCTGAAAAAAATACTGCAGCTTTGCCTGTGAGGGCTCCGGTCAGGATATTTTTTAAAAAAATAAGGGAAAATACGGGGAAATTAATAATAAAACAGGAGGGGGCAGGAAGAGGGGTAAAAATAAAGGGTTTCCCCGGAAAAAACAGGATAGTTGACAGGTATGCCTGCCCCGCACTGCCAATCCCCAGAATTTGGCAACAGGGGAAAGGAGATACTGTGCAGCCCTTCTGCACAGGTCGGCTTCTACTCATGCGTAGAAGGCTACGCCGCTTGCATAGAAGGCTACGCATGCATAGAAGGGGGCTACGCAAGCATAAAACCCTTCTACATATGCGTAGAAGCCAACCTGCGCAGAACCGTTCTGCGCAGATCCCGGATTGGCCAGAGCCGCGGTTGACAGGTATGCACCACACCCACCTCATCCTCCCCCACCCCCAGCACTCCAGGCATTGCCAGGGACTCGGAGGAGGAGGAGGAAGTGCATGCCCACCCGCTGCCGCTGCCACTTGCCCAGAGTGGCATGGCTGGGGGAACTCACCATGCCAGTCATGCTTCCTTCTATGTACTTCCTGCGCGCCTCCTCGGCGAGGCGCGTTGGGGCGTTGCTGAAGGTGCGCAGGAAGTACGTAGAAGGAAGTGCACCCAGCATGGTGAGTCTCCCCCAGCCACGCCGCTCCAGGCAAGCGGCAGCAGCAGCAGGTGGGTGCGTGCTTCCTCCTCCTCCTCCTCCTAGCGCAGGATGTACGGAGGCTGGCGGCGTCTTCAGCTCCTTGTCATGGCCTGCCTGAACTACACTTTCCAGTGAGTCTCCTCTCTATCTCTGGGGGAGTGGGGATGGAGGGGGAGGCAGATGCAGAGAAGCCCCGGGCTGGGATGCATGGAGGAGGATGCCCCACAGGTAAGGTGAGCGCTATAGGGGGGACAACTTGCCAACATGTGGGGTGGTCTCGGTGCAGCCCAGCCAGGCGCCTCCACACATCTCCCACCACTGTGGCCTGCGTCTCCAAGGCAGCAAGTGAGGAGCATTGCCTGCAAGCAGAGGGGCCGGGCTGGCTCACTCGCTCGCTCACCCCTTTTTTATGCTCCACAGCAAAAGCCCGTCTTTGGCTCCCTGCTTCTCTCAACACTGCCGAGGGCTGCTCAAAGCCGAGAGGAGGAAGGAAGGAGAGCTGGGTCTTCCCTGCCATTGCTCTCCTTCCTTCCTCCTCTGAGTGAGTGAGCCCGCCAGCCAGCCCGACCCCTCCGCTTGCAGGCAATGCATAGAGAAATCCCTGGGTTTCTTTCTTTTATTTTTATTTTTTTGGGGGGTGGGGGTGGAGGGAATGAGGCCATGCCCACACAGTTGGCCACAGCCACGACTACAGTTGGTCACGCCCACAGAGTGGGTAGTAAAAAAAAAATGCAGTGCATCACTGGAGACACAGAGAGTAGGTATGCATGATATTTGGATGAGCATTCCTGGTTCTATCAAGGCTCTATCCCAAGACAATGTACCACGAGTACAGGGATTATTTCCTGCTAATTACATCTGTGGCTAGTGTACAGAGTGTAGTAATTAATTCTTCCTAAATATGGCAGCAAGCTTTTGTAGAGCTTTAGAGTCTTACACAAGTTATGGTGACTCAAGCCTCTTGGGGTAGCTTGTGGTTTAATTATAAAAGACCATGGGACTTTATTGGACAATTGTTGTTGTTTTTTAAGTTTTATTCTCATTTGGTTTGCTTTAATGCTACCTATAGTTGGTTCATCAAAATTACTGCTTCTCTAAGCAAAATCAAAAATCTTATGTTTATTTGTAACTAACTGGGGATATTGTTGGAATGAATGATATGTAGAGTTAGGTTTCTCAGCTAGATTAAGGTACTTAATTGTTTAAGTGTTAATTTACCTTAAACAAATAGCTGATTTGGGTCTTTAGCTCTTATTCATTCATTCATTCATTCATTCATTCATTCATTCATTCATTCATTCGACTTATGTCCCACCCATCTGGGCTGCCCTCCCACTTTGGGCAGCTCACAATGTTAAAAAAGCAGAACAAACACCATAAAACCATAGGGGGAAAACCCTACCCACCCAGTCCATTCAGCACCAAGGACCACTAGCCAAGGTGGCCATGAAGGGAGGAGTCTCCTATTTAAACTTCAACAAGCTTCCAAAGGCCTCCATGAAAAGAAAAGTTTTCAATTGCTTCTTAAGGGACCCTAAAGAGTCAATTAAACGCAGCTCCCCTGGAAGAGCATTCCAGTTAGCCGAGGCTGCCACTGAGAAAACCCTCCAATGGATAATGGACTTTCTAGCAAGCATGGGAGTAGGTACTTGGAGTTGAGGTGTAAGAAAAGAGCGGGAGAAGTAGGCATATCTCTGCATATCTAAGGTAATAACTACACATTTACCCCACAATTTACATCAGACTGGGTATAAATCCTCCACTTAAGAGAATTAAGTAACCCAAAAGCAAGTGCACATTGCCAATTAGCACCTCAATAGCACCTTAAAGCAGCTTCTCTACTTCTGCCCTGCAAATTGTTGTCTGGATAACTACAGTGAATTACCAGGAAAAACCCAATTTTAGTTTGTCTAAAATTTCTTTTAGTTTTTGCATGTTCAATCAATCAATCAATCAATCAGTTTAATTTATATCCCGCCTTCCTCAGCCGAGGCCAACTCAAGGCGGCTAACAACATAATCCAACAAAGGAACAATAAAAGGATAATACAGAGATACAATAAATTCAAAAAGGAAAACAATCCAGATAAGCATAATATCATAATACAAAAAACTACACTACATAATTAGGTCATAAAAATACAATAAAAATACAATAAATATAATTATACTACAGCAAACCCAACGTAGCAAGACCCCCATGTCCACTGGAGAAAAGTCATAGGAGCTACCACTCCCCCGACAACTTGGGGAAGGAGGTCCATGTCTCAGTCTCAACATGAGCCAAGGCAGCCACGGGAAGGAGCCGAAGATGACGATGGTCCTGGGGTGACGGCAGTCCTCGGCCTGGCCCGGCGGCCCGCGGCCCTTTATCTCCCCCCCGCAAGGGACGGGAGAGGAGGGCGGGGCCCCCTCGCAGCTGTGGCGATGGTCCTGGGGCGGCGGCAGTCCTCGGCCTGGCCCGGCGGCCCGTGGCCCTTTATCTCCCCTCGCAAGGGATGGGAGAGGAGGGCGTGGCCCCCACGCAGCTGCGGCGATGGTCCTGGGGCGACAGCAGTCCTCGGCCTGGCCCGGCGGCCCATGGCCCTTTATCTCCCCTCGCAAGGGATGGGAGAGGAGGGCGGGGCCCCCCACGCAGCTGCGGTGATGGTCCTGGAGCGGTGGCAGTCCTCGGCCTGGCCCGGCGGCCCATGGCCCTTTATCTCCCCCCCGCAAGGGATGGGAGAGGAGGGCGGGGCCCCCACGCAGCTGTGGCGATGGTCCTGGGGCGACAGCAGTCCTCGGCCTGGCCCGGCGGCCCACGGCCCTTTATCTCCCCCCCGCAAGGGATGGGAGAGGAGGGCGGGGCCCCCTCGCAGGTGTGGCGATGGTCCTGGGGCGACAGCAGTCCTCGGCCTGGCCCGGCGGCCCATGGCCCTTTATCTCCCCCCCGCAAGGGATGGGAGAGGAGGGCGGGGCCCCCTCGCAGCTGTGGCGATGGTCCTGGGGCGACAGCAGTCCTCGGCCTGGCCCGGCGGCCCACGGCCCTTTATCTCCCCCCGCAAGGGATGGGAGAGGAGGGCGGAGCCCCCTCGCAGCTGTGGCGATGGTCCTGGGGCGGCCAGGACTGTTTAATTTCTTTTTCTATTTCCATATATTTTCCTTATCTTGTTTATTTTTAATACTAGTTATTTTTATACTCTAAAAACCAACTTTATGGCATCCCATTTATTTTATTTACTTCAATTTTTATGCCGCCCACTCAGGTAAAAACCCGACTCAGGGCGGTGTACAGCAGTTAAAAACATATAAAAACATGTTAAAACACCATCATCCTCCCATCCATCCACCCTCATTACTCCCACCCCATGTAAAACTAAACTAAAAGCTAAGAGGAAGGGGGGGGGGAATGCAAAGACACAGAAGGAGGGCACAACTGGACTAGTTGGGGATGAGCCAGCAGGTCGTGGCCATATTCCCATTAGGGCCCCACACCTGCCTCGCCAGCCAGGTCTTCAAACCTTTCCTGAAAGGCAGCAATTCTGTCTGTAGCCTCAATTCTGTTGGCAGGAGGTTATATAGGCCTGGAACGGACATGGAAAAGGCCCTCCTCCGTGTGCCAGAGAGGTGAGCCCCTCTAGCTGAAGGCACAACTCCTCCGGGTACACTCTGGTTGGACAGGCAGACACTCTTGGGACAATGCAGTCTCTCAGGTAACCTGGCCCACTGCCATATAGGGCTTTAAAGGTCAAAACCAGCACCTTGAATTGCACCCGGAGGCAAACTGGCAACCAGTGCAGCTCCTGGAGTAGTGGGGAGGAACGGGCATAATGCCCACACCCCATCACCACCCGGGCAGCTGCATTCTGCACCAGCTGTAGCCTCCGAATGGTCATCAAGGGCAGCCCCATGTAGAGTGCATTGCAGTAATCTAATCTGGAGGTGACCAGAGTATGACTGACCATGAGCAAGGAGTCCCGGTCCAGGAGCGGGCGCAACTAGTGAATTACTCTAAGTTGAGCAAAAACCCTCCTGGCCACGGTTGCCACCTGCTCTTCCAGCAGCAGTTGTGAGTCCAAGAGGAACCCCAAGTTGTGCACTGGGTCTGTCTTGGGCAGAACTGCCCCATCCAAGACCACAGATGGTAACTCTCTGGATAACCCCGGACCCCCAACCCATAGCCACTCAGTCTTGCTAGGGTTCAGCTGAAGCCCGCTGCCCCCCATCCAGACCCCAACGGCCTCCAGGCATTTGGACAAGACTTTGACCGCATCACTGGCCGAGATGTACACCTGGGTGTCATCCGCGTACTGATGGTACCGCGCTCCATGGGAACGGATGATCTTACCCGGCAGCTTCATGTAGATGTTAAATAGGAGAGGAGAGAGCACCGAGCCCTGTGGCACCCCACATTTAAGGGGCCTAGGACTGGATTTCTCCCTCTCCAACCACACCGACTGGGTACGGCCCTCCAGAAATGAGGAAAACCAGGACAATACTGTGCCCTGGATCCCCAATCCTTTGAGCCGTTCCAGAAGGATACCATGGTCGATGGTATAGAAAGGCTGCTGAGAGATCAAGGAGAGCAAGGATGGTTGGATGACCGCCATCCCACTCTCGCCTGAGATCATCCACCAGTGCGACGCCGTCTCTGTACCATGTACGGGCCTGAACCCTGTTTTGCCATTGTCATTCCAACTCCAGATTTCTTCCCAATTTTTCTTAATTTGTTCTTTAATTTCCTTATTTTTAAATAATTTCGGATCATATCTCCTACCACCTCTTTGTCGATTTTCTAATTTTATTTGTAATTCTACTACCACCTTTGCAATTCCAACCCCCATATCAGTGAATTAACAGGGAAAACCCAATTTCATAACCTGAGCCTGCAGCAGACCAAGTTACATTTTCCTTGCTGTGCAGATCATACCCATCAAGCGTGGCTCCAGAAAATACGGGACCTGCGCAGAACCCTTCTGTGCATGCGCAGAAGGGTTCTGTGCATACGTGCATGTGCAGTAACTACTTTCCCCACCGGTCAAATTACGGGATGGCAGCAGAAAAGTGGAGGAAGTGGCACAGAAATATGGAAAATCCCGGTCAATCCGGGATACTTGACAGGTATGGTGTAGCTGACCCTAAGAAAAGAAATTAAATACAGCCTTAGGTTCAAATCATATTAAATTTCATGAAGCTTATTTTTATATATAAATACATATATTTTCAGTTGATGTTTTTCTCTTGTTGCTGAATTTTATGCATTTTTTTTTGGTATCAGGTTGCATATGCTTCTTAAATAGGAAGGTGAGTGGGTGGCATATAAGCATTAAAATTAAATGAAATTTAAATTTCAAGAATACAACTAGCTACTCCTGTCTCTAAAATATCAGCTCACTCACTCTGTGAACACAGTTCAATCTGAAGACCTAATAGGAATTGTCAGTAGTAGAGTGGATGAAATCCAGTAAAGTTACATTACATGAGGAGCTGTAGCCATTTTTCAGGATTTAACAGTATCAGATTCTTCCCTTAACTTTTGGTCCTGGAGAAATTGTTGTGTGTGTGTGTGTGGGGGGGGGGGGGCAGCAACACTGGACATGACAAAAGTCTTTAATTTCCAAAAATTGCACTGGTGGTAAAATCATCCTGGTGACTGTATTTTTTTAATAAAAAAAATAAAGACTTCCCCACCATGTAAATGTCAGCATGGGTTGTGTTTGCATACAGATATTGCATACAGAATATTTATAATATTAGTATGCTGATGTTTGGATGGATGTGGGATTGAATGCGTAGGATGAATACTGGAATGATTGAGAAGAGTGAATAAGTGGCTGTTTCTATGGTGGTTGTGAAGATTGCCAGGGAGGGAATGTGAAACTCATTGAAGTGCAGTTGTGAGTAGGGACATTCGCTGGTTGGTTGTACCTCCCCATCCCACAGCCCCTAATAGGATCCCCTGGACCAAGGAGATCCCAAGGGAGCCTTTGGAATCTTTTAATTCCCAAAGAACAAGCACAGCTGATAATGTGATCAATTCCATGTTACCTTTATGCCACTGGATATGTATAGTGATGCACTAGCACTGCAAAAATTTTTACTACCTACTCTGTGGGCTGGCCAAATCTGTGGGTTGGGCCAAATCTGTGGGTGTGGCCAAACATCCTGCATTATGGGCTATGGAGGTGGGCATGGCCAACCAAGTGGGTGTGGCCTGGGGGGATTTTCGCTACCGTTTCTGCAGAACCTGCTGCAGTGCATCACTGGATACATACATTATCACATTTATGCTGAAACAAAGAAAACACATAGTTTCAACTGGTTTTAATCCCCCCCCCCCCGCAAGAAACAAGAATTGTAGGGGAATTCTTTGTTAAAGATAGGCAGCTGTTCTCCAGGTCTATAGCTCCCTTCCTTCTTTGACTGAATTTTTATAGCTAAACCATTTCAACTAGCTTATGACCATGCCGACTTTAACCCACTTGCAATATCTAGTGGCCATCATTTTCTACATCAATATTATTTTCTACCCCGGGATAACAAGAAAGGATGGCATTATCAAGAATCTGCCAGACCAGAATGCAAGCCTTGTAGACTCTATTTTATGTGTTTCCAGAGCTACTTTCATAAGTAAATTGCAGAGTTTAGCAACAATACAGTCTGGACACTAGGTCTAATTTGTTGAACTCAAAGAAAAACTCTATTTTCAATTACATTCTCTCTTTGCACAAATAATAGAAAAGCAGCCTTAGTCAATCTGTTGTTAATGCCTCCAGCACTACAAGCTGCTATAAAAACTGGATGATGCAAGACTAGTTTTGATTCCCTGATGTTTGGGATGATCCCTGTTATCAGTAGAGAACCCATCCTATTTTTCCTTCTTCTTCCCCTTTTAGATTGTAAATTCTCTGGAGCAGTTTAGTTTTAGAATGTAGATTTTTCTGAAACAGCCACACAATGGAATCCCATTTTATAACTGAGAGAGAGCAATCCTGCTGGAACATAGAACAGCACATGGTATTTTGTTTCACAGAACTCAGAAACACTACTGTCTTTTGGATTGCAGGTCACAGAATCCCCCAGCCAAAATGGGTAATTGTGGGACTTAGTGGTTAAGGCGCTGAACTTGACAAATGGATGGTCGGCAGGTTGAGACCCGAGTGCTACACGGCAGAGTGAGCTGCTGTCTATGTCTCAGCTCCTGTCAACCTAGCAGTTCAAAAGCAATAAATTCCAAGTAGATAAATAGGTACTGCTTCAGGGTCTAGTCATACCTGCCACATGACCACACAAACGTCTGCAGATGCAGACAGCACTGGCTCTTTGACTGTAAATGAGCACAGGACCCGGGGTGCACAGAAATAGCTTCCAAGAAGATTGTGGTATTTTTGAACCATAGTCAGGTGTACCCTGGTAACGGCAACCTGTGTTGTCAGCTAATCTTTCTCACACTAGGTCAGGCAAAAGGAACGGCTGAATGAACTCACCAAAGGGTGCCTTCATTTTGGCAGTTTCACATCTGGCCTAGACATGAAAAAAGAAGAAGCAGCACTGGACCCTAGAGTTTGATATGACTGGCTTTCAAGTAATGGGGACCTTTTTAATAACCAAGAAAGATAACATTTCCAAGCTCTGGTCACGTCTCCGTCATGCTCAGTAAACCCTGATCTTAGTGGGGTTCCAAAATGGGTTTGAACTACTGGAACTGAATCAGAAAGAACACAAATACATTTCCATTTCCTTCGTTTTTCTCTTTGTGTCTGCATTTTCTAGTTTCTGGGGCACTGAAGGAGCTGAAATGAGAAAAAGGCAACAGTCACAAAATGAAGGAACATCCGATGTGTCTCAAGCGCCGGGAAACCAAAGGCCCAACAACACATGTTGCTTCTGTTGGTGTTGTTGTTGCAGCTGTTCATGGTATGTCCCTCAATTAATGAAATAAATAAATAAATATGTTTGACCCCATTATCAGGCACAGGTAACAACGGACAGTCAAAAGCTATCAGCCAGGCATAAAGCAGTTGTGGTGTGGTGTGGTGGTGGGGGTCTTTCACGTGTAATAAGTTCTCAGGTTGGGTTCTCATTTGTTTTTGTAGAAGTCTAGAAGCTTCTCTGCAAAGTTATGTTCATGCTTTGTCCTTTTGAAATAAATCAAAGAAATGTTATTTGGCACTTGTGGGAAGGTGAGTTGGAATCCTCCCCCTCCAGACCTTAGTAAACCAATCCTGTGTAGATTTGACCTTCTATGGCCTTCCTATTATTACATGTTTATATGGAAACAAAAATGCAGAAAGAAAGAAAAGTAAAATCTAACCAAGAAAAGAAATCTGTGACAGGAGCAGGAAGAGAATTTGGAGAAGGTCAGTGTTTGATGAATGAAAAATAGATATGTCCACAACTCTCCTGTATTTTGATTTCTGATAAATTGATGAATAACCTGCAGAATGTATTTACAGTGTGGGCACATTCAGATTCCATTTAGATCCTTCAACTGGCAGAGACATGTCATTTTAACAGGGATTAAGCCAGGAAATTATTTTATTTTATGTTTTATTTTTAAAATAACCTCAAATAATCATGTGATCTTTCTATCCTAGGCTTGTCTATCCCAAAAACATGTCAACTTTAAATATACCAAGATTAATATGCACATGTATATCAGTTATGCTTTGGACTGGCTGGTAGATTTTGGGAGTTGTAATGATGAAATGTAACTTTTCCCATTTCTGCCATGTACTTGTAATTATACTCTGTAGGTAGACATATGTTTGCTTTTTCTGTAAAACCCAAATCCCCAGATTCCTTTATACTCCATTGCAGGAATGAGAAAAAAGAGTGACACATATATTTCACAGAAGGCAGGTCTGTATAGAGCCCTGGTGGCACAGTGGTTGAACTGCAGCCAAAATGTTGTGAGTTCCATTCTGATGGGGGAGATTAAGGTTGACTCAGCCTTCCCGCCTTCTGAAGTCAGTAAAATGAGGACCCAGCATGTTGGGGGCAAATTGCTAATTAACTAGTGAACCGCCCAGAGAGTGCACTAAGTGCTAATGGGTGGTATAGAAGGGTAATTGCTATTGCTATTTATCTACAGTACTTCTAGTTTAGAACTCCTATACGATTAGCCTGTTCCATTTTATTTAATTCTTGACCACCAATAGGATAATTGTGTATACTAAAAATGAGCGTAGAAATGGGCGTAGAAACCGGCAAACCACGCCACAAAGCTTGCCAAGAGAACCCTATGGACCAAAACAAAAGGCAAAACAAAAGGGCAGGCTAGGTGATACAGGATGCTTAACACCTCAGAGGGGAGAAAGGGGATGGACAGGAAAGGGGGAGGAGAAATGCAATGTTGTAAGGAGCAATACTGTATAGGGACATGGAATGTGAGATCAATGAACCAAGGTAAACTGGAAGTGGTAAAAAATGAGATGGAAAGAATAAGCATTGACATCTTGGGAATCAGTGAGCTCAAATGGACAGGGATGGGCGAATTCAGCTCTGGAAACCATCACATCTACTACTGTGGACAAGAAAACTTTAGAAGACATGGAGTAGCCATAATTGTCAATAAAAGAGTGAGAAGAGCAGTAATGGGATACAACCTCAAAAATGACAGAATGATGTCAGTAAGAATTCAGGGCAAACCCTTCAATGTTACTGTGATCCAAATATAC
Source organism: Bradypodion pumilum (assembly GCA_035047305.1). NCBI lineage: Eukaryota > Metazoa > Chordata > Lepidosauria > Squamata > Chamaeleonidae > Bradypodion > Bradypodion pumilum. Next base: position 102,081,468 of record JAWDJD010000001.1, read on the forward strand.
GCACCAACCACGGGTGCAGATGAAGCCACAGTGGACCAGTTCTATGAGGACTTACAACACCTCATAGAACAAACACCAAGAAATGATGTTCAAATTATTCTAGGAGACTGGAATGCCAAAGTAGGCAATCAAAAAGTGGAGGGAATAACAGGCAGGTTCGGTCTTGGAACACAGAATGAAGCAGGACAAAGATTGATAGAGTTCTGCCAAGAGAACGCACTGGTCATAGCAAACACCCTCTTCCAGCAACACAAGAGGCGACTTTACACATGGACATCACCAGATGGCCAACACCGAAACCAGATTGACTACATACTCTGCAGCCAAAGATGGAGAACCTCCATACAGTCAGCAAAAACAAGACCTGGAGCAGATTGTGGCTCAGATCACAACCTACTGATTGCAAAATTCAGGCTTAGACTAAAGAAAATAGGGAAAACAAAGAGACCAGACAGATATCACCTAGACAGCATCCCTAAAGAATACACGGTGGAGGTGATGAACAGATTCAATGGCTTAGACTCAATAGATAGAGTGCCAGAAGAATTATGGACAGAGATGAGGGACATCATGCAGGAAGCAGCAAAGAAAACCATACCAAAAGAAAAGAAGAGTAAGAAAGCAAAGTGGTTGTCTGATGAGGCTCTTAAAATAGCAGAGGAAAGAAGGAACGCAAAAGTCAAAGGAGAAAGGAAAAAATACAATCATCTGAACACAGAATTTCAAAGAAAAGCAAGGAGAGATAAGGAAAACTATCTAAAAGAACAGTGCAAAGAAATGGAAGAAAACAACAAAAAAGGCAGAACCAGAGATCTTTTCAAAAAAATCCGGGAAATCAAGGGAACATTTAAAGCAAAAATGACCATGATAAGGGACAAAGACGGAAAGGAGCTAGCTGATGCAGAAGAGATTAAGAAAAGATGGAAAGAGTACACAGAGGAACTCTACAAAAAGGAACTCAACACTCCTGATAGTCACAATGATGAAGAAATTGAACCTGAGCCAGACATCCTGGAGAGTGAAGTCAGAAAGGCCCTAAAGAGCACTGCAAACAACAAAGCTAGTGGAGATGATGGTATCCCAGTTGAATTTTTCAAAGCTCTAAAAGATGATGGCATCAAATTACTGCATTCAATATGCCAGCAGATTTGGAAAACAAAACAGTGGCCACAGGACTGGAAAAGATCAGTATATGTTCCAATCCCAAAAAAGGGCAATGCCAAAGAATGTTCAAACTATCGAACAATCGCGCTCATCCCACATGCCTGCAAGGTGATGCTCAAGATAATACAGGATAGACTTCAGCAGCATGTGGAAAGAGAATTACCAGAGGTGCAGGCTGGTTTCAGAAGAGGCAGGGGGACTAGAGACCACATTGCCAACATACGTTGGATCATGGAGAAAACAAAGGAATACCAGAAACAAGTTTATTTTTGCTTTATTGACTACACTAAGGCATTTGATTGTGTGGATCACAACAAGATGTGGCAAGTGATTAAAGAGATGGGAATACCAGAACACCTCATATGCCTCCTGAGAAATCTGTACATGAACCAAGAAGCAACAGTTAGGACAGAACACGGAATGACCGAGTGGTTTGGAATAGGAAAAGGAGTAAGACAAGGCTGCATTTTGTCACCCTGCTTATTCAACTTATACACAGAGCACATAATGCGCAATGCAGGGATGGAGGAATCACAATATGGGATCAAAATTGCTGGGAGAAACATCAACAATCTGAGATATGCAGACGACACCACCCTAATGGCAGAAAGTGAAGAAGACCTAAAGAATCTCTTGATCGGTTTGAAGGAAGAGAGTGCAAAAGCTGGCTTGAGACTCAATATCAAGAAAACCAAGATAATGGCAACAGGCCTGATCAGTTCCTGGAAAATAGATGGGGAAGAAGTAGAAGCAGTGACAGATTTTACTTTCTTAGGATCTAAGATCACTGCAGATGGAGATTGCAGCCATGAAATAAAGAGGCGGCTGATTCTAGGGAGACAAGCCATGAGAAACCTGGGGAACATAGTGAAAAGCAGAGACATCACCTTGAAAACAAAAATTAGAATAGTCAAAGCAATGGTATTCCCAGTGGTAATGTACGGATGTGAGAGCTGGACAATTAGGAAAGCTGAACGCAGAAGAATAGATGCCTTTGAAATGTGGTGTTGGAGGAGAGTTTTGAGGGTACCTTGGACAGCGAGGAGAACAAATAGGTCAATCTTAGAAGAAATCAACACTGACTGCTCATTGGAAGGTCAAATAGTAAAGATGAGGCTAAAGTACTTTGGGCATCAAATGAGAAGGGAGGATTCACTTGAGAAGGCCGTGATGTTGGGAAAGGTGGAGGGCAAAAGAAGAAGGGGGAGGCCAAGGATGAGATGGATAGATGGTATTGTAGACACAATGGGCACAAAACTGGGAGGACTGAGGGGGATGGTGGAGGACAGAGGCGCCTGGAGAACGATGGTCCATAGGGTCGCAAAGGGTCGGAATCGACTGTGCGACTGAACAACAACAAAAAAAATGAGCAGAAGACGCGTAGGTCTGATTAATCACAACTATATGATTTAACCTCCCCAGATCAAACGATTTTGTATGGAGCACCATCTCCATGTAGTTCTGCCAGTTCTCAACACTACAGAAAACTGCTTTGCAAGAATGCTTTGCAAGATTGCTTGGCCAGTGGGGTGGAGCATAGCAGAACACTTGTGTGATTACACTTCTAGCAGTTGCTCAGCAATTGCGATTGCTTGCCACATATGAGACCGATCTTTTGGCAGCTTGGGGTTGAGTTGGAATGTAACTTCCCAAAACTGAGAGCCAGCATGCCTGCTGAGCATGCTGACTATGGGATTCTGACCATTGCCATTCAAAAAGTCACCGTCTGTGCTACACAGATGGATGGTTGTGAGAAGTACGCTGAAGCAGTCACTTTCCTGGAGGCAAAACTCTCTATAATCGCCCAAGTCATATTTAAATAGAGGATAGAGTGAAATGTGACTCTCAGCCACAATGTACAAATAGCAGCTTGTCTTCAAAAATCAATTGCCAGGGAGCAGGGCCAACATCAGAAATTTCTGAGCCCCATACTGAGCAATCCTATTGCCCCCCCCAACACACACACACACACACACACACACACACACACACACACACACACACACACACACACACACACACACACACACACACACACAGAGAGAGAGAGAGTAATGTCTCACAGTGATGTCACAGTTATGGCCAGCGACGGCAGGGTCCCTGTCAGTTCCGGGACCTATACGGCAGTACTGGTAGCACTGCCCTGGTTGCGGCCCTGCCAGGGAGTATAAATTCAAACTACTAAACTACATCACCTTATGCTGCCCGGCAATTGAACTTTAAAGGCATGCTGCTATTTGTGTACAGTAATACCTCATACAAAGTCCGCTTCGTAAATTAGAATATCGTGTGAATGATCATTCAGTTCAATAATGCAACTTAAAAGGTGAAACAAATACAGTAATACCTCATACAAAGTCCGCTTCGTACAACATCGAATTCATACACCGCCTAATTTCTTGAAAAAAGTTACCTCATACAAAGTTGCTTGACTTTGTATGAGGCATTGGGTTTTTCCCAGGTTGCATTGTGCCTGGCAGTATAAAAGGCAGGACACATGCGTGCATTGCTCTTGTGCGTTTTGCACAAGGCGAAGAGTGTTTAGGAGTGGTTTTGAGCGCGACTTTGGATTTTTTTTTTGATTTTTTTCATCAGAATTTTTAGAAGCATTCCTGGGATTTTTGCAGCATTCTTCAGTTTCTTGGACAATCAGGGTTGTTTGACATGTTTTTCTAATGTATTTAGACTTTAGACAATGATTTCTTAAAGTTCTGTCAGTTTCCTGTCTGTTTCCTTGACTTTGCCCTGAAGTCTGTGCTGTTACAGTACAATGTATCTCTATGGAAACGACGTTGTACGAGGCATCGCAGCAAGGATTTGGACGTTGTATGAGGCATCGCGGCTAGGATTTTGCATGCCTCATACAAAGTCCAAATCCCAAGTCCAAACGTGTGGAACCAAGTTTGGACATTGTATGAGGTATCACTGTATCTTAAGATAGAGAACCATGGGAGGGATTCTGTAAGTCAGAATCGATATACCATTCTCTTACTCTTACTCCTACTTCTACTCCTTTTATTGTATTCTTAATTGCTCAGCATTATTGGAGCAGGGGTCAGACCAAAGAGTTGAGCCTAAAAATTAAGAGTCAACTCCTAAAAGTTTGCGGGCAAAGTGGCTTGTTTATGAAATTACTGATATTTTTTTAATTTCAGGAAGCAAATTGGCAGCCATTGGCAACTACTTTAAAATACAGCGGTACCTCATACAACAGTTTTAATCCATTCCATGGGGCTCGTTGTTGTATGAAACAATTGCTATATAATACATGCATCGTATAGCGATATTCCTTGTGGGATGCATCATGCAACATTGGTTTTATTTTTATTTTTTTGCTAAGTGTTTTTGCCCATTGAAAAATTGTTGTATGAATTTTTTCCATAGGGAAAATTGTCATGCAGGACACCATTTCCCTCCAAAACCTAATTGTTATGCAATTTCATTGCTATACAGGATGATTGTTATATGAGGTACCACTGTACAGTATTTGGAATAGTAGCTGTGTTAGTGTTTCAAGCATATCGGAGAATAAACAAAACAAAAACGATGTAGCACTTTGAAGACTAACCGTTATATTTTAATGTTAGCTTTCATGGATCATGTCTGACGAAGTGGACTTGATCCATGAAAGCTAACATTAAAATATAAGTTAGTCTTCAAAGTGCAACGTTTTTGTTTTCTTTTGTTTATTCTCTGATATTCTTTAAATTAGTAACCAAAGATTTTGGAACAACTCCAGGTGCTGACATTAGTATCCAGAGGCATACCTGATCTTGCTTCCATATTCTTTTCTATGAGCTTCCCATAGAGCAGATTCAGTAGAGTTATGGCCACCAAAATCTGCCACAGGCAAGAAAATCGCCAACAGGCATGCTAGACTTGATTGAAGATTTGTTTTAAACAGTATTCTGTTCACATGGAACAGGAGATGAGCTTGGAAAACTTATTTGTTTGGACCAAAATCTCCCAACCAGCTTAATTACTGGGTTTTGTCAGTGCGAAGTCCAGTATGCCCACATCTCAGGCCTATAGGAAGCTCTAGTCTCTGATAAGCAGGTCAGAAGTGCAACATCTCTTCCAAGGTTGTATGAATTTGTCCTGAGCTGTATGAAAAACAGATAGGGAAACTGGTGCTTGTGAAGCCACTTTACCCTCATCATCTATGCGGAATAGTTTACAAGGTAAATGTGCAAATGAATAGCAAGTACACACCTCTGCTGTGGTACCTTGCTAAAAGAGCATAATGCGTTCCACGAGATTGCTTTTTGAGCGAGTTGCTCTTTAAGCAAAACACTTGGAAAAAGTGCCACCACTGCCATTGCAAGTGACCGATTGTGACTTCTGGCAGAGGGGATTGTGATCCCTGATTTAGTTGTTAAGAGAGCTTTGGGTTGTTTTTAATTGTTAACCGAGGGCAACCATTCAGAGAAAATTCTGAACCGGGATAGCTTCGGAAATATTATTTCTACAAGGCTCAAGGTTTTGCAAGAGACATTTATTTAAGCATATGAGTACTAACAATTACTGGATTTTGTTTTGAAATTCCTTCTGCTGTTATATTTTTTTGAAAAAACCTCTTTGGAAATTATTATTCTTCTGAGTGTTACATTTTTCGACTCTTTTTTTTAGATTTATACCTGCAAGCAAAGGAAAATTAATTAGTTAATTGTTTTCAATTACAAGACAATTAAAATACTTTTTGAACTGTTAACCAAGTCTATTGAATATTAGTGTGCCAACAGTGTTTCATCACAAACAGTTTTCTGCATCCCTCATAGTTACACCGTTTGGCCCCTCTTTTCCCTCCTTGTAATGGATGCTGTGACAGACGAGGAATCAGGAAATCTGAGTTAAGTCCTTGCATAGCCATGGAAACTCGTTTGTGTGCGTAAAGGGTAAAACCACTCCTTAAATATCTCCCTTACCTTGAAAGCCCCATTAGGATCACTATAATTTAGTTCTGACTTGACAGCAAACAACACATTAACTTAGTAGAATTATATTTCTTTTTCTACTTTGAAAAAGCAAGCTTAATTTATTTATATTAATAATACTTCTCTGGGAAACTTTTAAACATACAGTTGTTCTCAGAAGTGCTTTAAAAATGATGTTTTACTTGGCAGGACTCCAGAATAGCACAGTGCCCATATACTAGCTTGTAAATATTCAATGTCTACAGAACATATTTCAGTCATTCTCAGCAATTATGTGTACTTGTAAGGGGAGGTGCTGTTTGTTGACACTGATAATGTATAGTTATACAAAATTCTAGTGAGGATTGACACACACTCTATGTCATGAAGTTACAGCAGCCTGCCTTAAAAATAAGAACATTAATGAAGTTAGATTCAATTTAGTAGTGGAAATGCCATTGCCAGTAATTCTTAGAATTAGATTGGACAAAAGTATGGAAAAAGAATGTAAGTCAAAACAGATTGGATGGCCGGACCACTTTCTCTTCCATCTTTTAACATTTAAGATTGATGACTTTTAAAAAGCAGTGTTTTTAAAGTCACAGTAGATAGGACTGATGCAACATGCGGAGCTCTTCAGACTGTAAATCAAAATATGGAAAGTCTGGTCCTAAAATCTGTATGATTTACTGTAGCACATCTCAATTACAGCAACTGGGACAGTTGCAGAATTTTACCCTGCATTCTTTGGAAACTGTCTAATACATGCCAACTGTGTTCAACTATAGGGATATTACTGTACTGTGCAAAATTCCTGAGTTTCTCCAGTTGCCTTCCTTCCATTTCACATTCATATCTCATTTTTTTCTCCAGTGAAATCAAAACACTTTACATGGGCCTCTTTCCTGGTTTATCCTTCCAACAACCCTGTACAGTAGGGTCAGGCTAATAGAAAACAACAAGCTCAAGAGCACTCATTGGGGACTTGAAACTAATCACACCAACCACAGTCTAGCAGTCTAACCACTTCAACACACTAACCTCATAAATAAGAAATGTTATCCTTTCTAACAAATTACCCCTGTGAATTCTGATGGGATATATTTACCAATTAACACCTCTATTTTCCCTGCTCAGTCCTTAAATGACACCAAGGAGGACACTTGTTCAAATTGAGACCCTAAAGGAGAAAAAATAGCCATCCTAGTTCCTAGGCCAGTGAATGTGAACCTTGGCACTCCAGCTGTTCTTGAATGTCAATCCCCAAAAGCCCATGTGTATGCACATTAAATCCATTCATGTGGATTCACAGGGACCTGGGCTTCTGGGAATTGAAGTCCAAGAATAGCTAGAGTGCCAAAGTTTGCCATCATGGTTCTAGGCAGTGACAAGGGGAAGCACCATTCTCTGACATCAATCCTAAAAGTAATGCCATGTAATCTGATAACACATTGCCTTGGCACAACAGTAGGGGATCAGGTAGGAAATGTCAATTAACTACAATAATGGGAATCTGTAGTTCCACATGAGATTATAGAAATATTGATGTATCTACCCAATACCCAATCAGTACACGGGAGTTAAACAGAGCCTTAATTTGTTGTATGCCACCCAGTGTGGGAGAATATCCCAGATAGGTGGGATATAAATGTCATAAACAAACAAACATTATATGAACAGGAAATAATTTTGTTGGATTTAGCTGGCTTGATGAAAGTCCCTTTTGTCACCTCTCAAGACTTGCTATGAGAAAAATAAATATTACCTCAAGAATTGGGATGTTTGTGACACTAATGGGTGTCACGGAGAAATAAAACAAAAGTGTTTTGAAATGGGAATGGCTAAGAATGTGTACAATTGGAAGAAATTACACCGAAATATGTTTTAATCAATGATGGGGAAATGTGTCAGTTAGGTAAAGCGATTAAACTAAATAGGCACATTAAGAAAAATGTGTAAATAAAATGTACACAAGTATCCATTTTTCTGAATGGTATCTGTGTTGGTCTGTGTTTTGGGCATATCAGAAAACAAAAACACTGCAGCACTTGAAAGGCTAACTGATATATTTTTATTGTGAGCTTTTGTGGATCAAGTCCACTTCATCAGACACAGGAGTGAGACTTCAAGGCATGAACTTATATACACCAGATACAGAGGCACAGAGTCAGTGGTGGGAGTCAAAAAATATACTGCCTACTCTGTGGGCATGGTATGGTGGACGTGGCCAGGGGGAAAGCCCTGCATTGCACCCAAATTAGGACTACTTTATTTCAGAACTTGAATGGGCGGGGTCAGCCGGAATTTCTGCTACAGGTTCTGGTGAACTGGTGTGAACCTGCTGAATCCTACCACTGCATAGAGTGATTAATCAGAATGACAGATAAGCATACAAATCAATTCAGCTTCCCATAGCTGGCAGTACTAGATGATCTCTGGTTGTTATTCGAATTAGCTCTAAATGCCCCCTTTTCAATTTTAAACAAGTATCCATGTGAAAGGAAAGAGTTTCACAACCCAATATGGAAGGAGGACAGGAAGAAAATGCAGGTTGGGTTGGGTTAGGAGAGGAATAGCACCATCACTTATTCCTGTGACACTACACCCATCAGTGGTGTGGGAGGGAGACTACTAGTTGGAATTTAGCTCTGTCATGATACCCTGTCGTTCTAAGACATTTAGAGGGAGGAAGGGAGGACTGGAGCCAGCGGTTGCCAGAAAGGCACTCTTATGCCGTAACTCTCACAGTGAAATGTAAAGTGGGAAAAAGAAAAGATGCCATGGGCAGTTGTGAGCTATGTATTCCTCCAGTACTGAAATCCTCTACTCCTATTTTTGCACACCACAAATAAGACAGCATAAAATGAGACACTCTTTTGAAAGATGGAAAAAAGACATTCGGAGGCAAGAGTTTGCCGGAACATGGTGTGCACACTGGCATTGAAAGTTAATGGCCATATTTAAGACTGTTTGCTAGACAATACTATGGTTGATTAGCTAAATTCATCTGCATTGACAATTATGCTATCATGCCGTGTTGTACTTGACCTTTGCACCATGTTGCTTGAACCTTTTTGAAAGCATCAATCATCTTTAGGGCTGCATCTGTTTGATGGGAGATCCTCTGATATCATTTTTATTTTGGACTTTATTTGAATTGGAATGAGAATTAAGACTTCTATTTATACAGCAGCTGAGAGTTAAACATCCACACCTTTGTTTAGTGGGCAGTAAATTTAGAACCACAACAGAAGCCTATTTGGCAGGAGAAAAGCTTTCTGATTGAAAGAACCTACAATTCTTCTATCTTTTAAATCACTTCAATAATGCAAGTGCGGCGCCAAAATGGCCGCCGCGCTCTTTGCGGGGGCCCCCCACCGGACGAAGGCATCCGGGTAGTTAGGGGCGTGGCCAGCTCCCTTATAAAAGGGGTGGCCACGAGGCAGCCGAGCTGCCATTTTGCGAAGCGACGGAGCGGAGAAGTTTTTCCCTCCTACCTCCGTCGCTTGTCCACCTGAGCCTCTTGGCTGCTGATTCTCTCCTTTTAGGTTTCCCATTGACCGGCTGCAATGCCCTCGAAGAAGAAGGCGACTGCGAACGCGGCTCGTTCCGCGCGGAGGCGCACTCCGGGTCGGAGGACCGCGGCTGCACCTTCCCAGCGGCCTCCTCTGCCCGAACCCACCGGGACCGGTGGGATGGGGTTGATTCCCCCTTGGCCGGGGGCAGGGGGTCCGCGTGCGGGCACAGTAGGGGCCGCGGCTCCCGGCCCGCAAGCGGCGGCCGCCGCTGCTGGCGTCACCCATTCTGCTGGGCCTTCTTCCGTTGGGGCGCAGCTTAATGCGGGGGCTTCCAGCCATGGGGGGTGGGGTGGCCCCCTTCCATGGCAGGGTTCTTCCCCGGCCCTACCGGGCCTGGGCTTTGGATCGTGGCCCTATTCGGGCCACGGGGTACAGGGACCGGTGCCGACGCCTGTAGTTAGTGGGCTGGCTGGCCCTTTACCCCCCCCTTGGTTTAGGTGGCTATGTCAGCGTGGAGGCCCTCCTGGCCCGCGTTGCGGCCCTCGAGGCATCCCTGGCCCGGGTTAATCACCCTGGGGCCCCTTTTGTGGGGCTGATCGGTCCATCGTCTGCTGGGCAGCGGCAGGCGGTGGGACGGGTTGAGCTGCCTGAGGCGCATGGCCCAGCTTCGGCCACTGCCCCGCAGCTCCCCAATCAACAGGCCGGTGCTGATCTAGCCCCGTCGACGAGCTCTAGGGCGGTCGAGAGCTCCGACGCTCCCAGTGGGTCGGAACCCCCGGTGGGGGCGGCCCATGGGGGCACAGCGTGTGAGTATGCGGTCCAAAATAGTGCACAAACACACATGGCCACATTGGGGGGGGCTTTTCAATGGCCTTGGCCTCGCACGGGCGGGGCGGTGGTCCAGTCACCTATGCCCCACCCGGTGACTTCACCTATCACCCTGGGCCCCGGGGTAGGGGGTCCTTCTTACCCGGTCGGGAATTTTCTAGGGGTGACCGGGTTAGTCCAGGCTCCTTCGCAGATGCCCGCAGTTTCCACCGTGCCTGTGTCGGCTTTGCCGACGGCGGGATATACTTTGCCACTGGGTGACCATTTGGCACAGGCCACCAGAGAGAAGATCTGGCGGGGGGAGTATGTGGACATCTTCTCCCTCCTTAACAGAGAGCCCACCAAGGAGGAGATGGAGGGGCAAGATGAGAAGGATAAGGAGCAAGCGCGTCGTCGCAAGCCACCACGTACGTGGGCCAATTGGTTGCCGGCCTACCTCATCTACATGGCGGTATACCTCAGGGCCCAGCCTGATTTGGCGATTCCAATGGTCCAGTATTTGGACAACATTTACCGGGCGATGGTTGACTTCCCGGGCCCGTCGTGGTTGGCTTACGACGAGGAATTCCGTATGCGGATTCCCCTGCACCCGGAGATGAGGTGGGACGAGCCCTGCCAGCGGCTGTGGCTGCTGTACATGACTCCCACACGCCCTGCGCCCGGGGAAAGATACCATTGTGGACATGCGGTCCAGCGAGTGGCCCCAGCACAGGCTCCCCGCCAGGTGGTGGGGCAGGGGGTTCCAGCCCGCCTGCTGTGCTGGACTTTCTCGTCCAATGGTTCCTGCAACAGGAAGAACTGCAAGTACAGACATGAGTGTCCCTCCTGCGCTGGCCCCCATGCGGCCTCTGCCTGTCCCAGGCCTGGGGGGATGCGGGGCAGAGGAAGGGGCGGACAGGGGGCTGGCAAAACTGCCGTGGAGGGAGCTGGTGCACCAAAAGGCCCCCTCCCCAATTAATGTGGACATGTTGGAGCGTTGGCTCGCATTGTACCCGAGGGAGGAGGATGCAGTTTACCTTCTTCAAGGTTTTAGACGGGGGTTCCGTATCCCTTTTGTGGGCGACAGGTCCCCCCAGGATGCCCCCAACCTTTTGTCCCTTAGGGGGCGGGAGGAGGTAGCTGCTGCCAGCATTACTAAGGAGGTCAATATGGGCAGGGTTGCCGGCCTGTTCCCTACACCCCCGTTCCCCAATCTTAATGTGTCACCTTTGGGCTTGGTACCCAAAAAATCACCGGGCGAGTTTCGCCTGATTCATCATTTGTCTTATCCAGCCGGCCGATCGGTCAATGATGCTATCCCTGATGACCTTTAATTTAATTTAATTTAATTTAATTGTCACATTTATATACCGCTCACTCGGCCAAAGCCAACTCAGGGCGGTTCACAATAAAAATTAAAAAACACATGTTAAAAACAGTTAAAACTACCCACCCCCTAAAAACAAGGGCTGCAGGATCCAAAGGCACCATGGGGAAGAGTTCTTCTACACCAACCACCCAATGGAGGTTACCCTTCCACCTGCACCCCACACTTGACCCGCCAGCCAGGTTTTAAGTTCTTTTCTGAAAGGCAGCAATTCCGTCCGGAGACGTAGCTCTGTTGGCAATACCTTTGCTCAGTCAGGTATACATCTTTTGACCACGCGCTGCGCATGGTGCGCTCATGTGGCCCGGGTGCGCTGTTGGCCAAGTGCGACATTAAGTCGGCGTTTCGCCTCTTGCCAGTGCACCCAGGCGATTTTGAGTTGCTGGGTTTCAAGTTCCGGGGTGAATATTACTTTGATAAGGCCATGCCTTTTGGCTGTTCTATATCATGCTCGGCTTTCGAGCGTTTTAGCACGTTCCTACAGTGGGCTTTCGTCCGCAGGTCAGGGTCCCGGTCTGTAGCCCATTACCTGGATGATTTTTTATTCGGGGGTGAACGGGGCTGGGACACGTGCACACGTCTCCTCAACACATTTCAGACGCTAATGGAGGAACTCGGTGTCCCTTTAGCGCCCGAAAAGACCGAGGGCCCATCTACTCAGCTAGTATTTCTGGGGGTGGAGATTGACACGGTAGCGCAGGCTTCTAGGTTACCGGGGGATAAGGTGTCAAGGATTGTGGCCCTTATCTCGGACTTGCTTGCTAAACGCAAGGCGTCCCTGCGGGAACTGCAGGTGCTACACGGTCACCTCAATTTCGCTTGCAGGGTGGTCGCACCGGGCAGGGCGTTTGCTCGGCGCTTGTGCGACGCCATGGCAGGCTTATCTAGGCCCCACCATAGGGTTAGACTCACCCGGCGTATCAGGGCAGATATGTTTATCTGGCTCCAGTTCCTGAGGGAGTTCAATGGAGTGTCATTTTGGAGGTCTGACCTCCTGGCTTCCCCTCGCTTTCAGATACAGTCTGATGCTTCAGGGTCCCTGGGTTATGGGATGTACTTCAATGGGAAGTGGGCCTATGGTGGGTGGCCACCAGCCTGGGCAGGCACGGGTCGCCTGCGTGATCTCACGTATCTGGAATTTTTCCCTATCCTGGGGGCTTTGATGCTATGGGGCGAGGAGTGGGCCAACTCGGCTGTCCATTTCTGGTGCGACAATGCGGCCGTCGTCCACATTGTCAACTCACAGACTTCCAAATCGCACAGGGTCATGGACCTAGTGCGCCAGTTTGTGTTGCGCTGCCTGCGCCTCAACGTACTTTTCAGGGCCAGGCATGTCCCGGGGGTCAATAATGATAACGCTGACGCTTTGTCCCGCCTGCAGATCTCCCGGTTCCGTGCCTTGGCCCCGGATGCGGAGGAATTTCCCTCGCCACTCCCGGAAGAGATATGGACCATTGGCAAGGAGAGGTGAACCGGGCGATTGGCTTGTCACTGGCGCCACGCACGCGTAAGGCGTATCACCATGCATTCAATTCTTTCAGAGCCTTCTGTATTCAATCCCGGCTGCCAGAAACCTGGCCGATCCCAGTGACCCATGTACTTCGGTTCATGGTTTACCTGCATGCCCAGGGCCTTGCACCTCGCACCATAGCATCTAGGTTGTCAGCATTGGCTTTTATGGCCAAGGTGGGGGGTCATGTGGATAGTACCGCTGACTTCCGTGTGAGACATGTTTTGGAGGGGTGGGGGCGGGAGCGTGGGCGTTGCCCGGATGACCGCCACCCGATTTCCCCAGGGGTTCTTACCCAACTGGCCCGGGGCTGGCCTGGCCTCTGTTTTGATAGATATGAGGCAGCCCTATTTCATGCAGCCACAACGGTGGCATTTTTTGGAGCGCTCCGCATCAGCGAGCTTGTGATGCTGTCTAAGGCGGATGCAAGTCGTAGGGCACTGGAACTCAAGGATGTCTATGTTGCCAAAGACTGGGCTCAGTTGAGGATACGCTCCTCTAAGACTGATCAGCATGGCGTAGGCAGTGGTGTGAGACTGCTACGGTGTTCTTTGGCAGACATCTGTCCGGTTGGTGCCCTACATGAGTTTATTGCACTGCGTGGCACGCGCCATGGCCCGTTTTTCTGTCACCAAGATGGGTCTCCCCTTACTAAGTTTCAGTTTTGGAAGGTGACAGGCAAAGCGCTCGCCAGTGTAGGCCTCCCGGGGGCCCGTTACGGCACCCATTCGTTCAGAATAGGGGTGGCCTCCACTGCTGCTGCTTTTGGGTACTCCGGGGCTGAAATACGCAGCATGGGAAGGTGGGGTTCGCGGTGTTTTCAATTTTATGTACGCCCTCTCCCACAGTGAGTACCAGCCTGGTCACCACGTCTTTTCTCTCCCTCGTTTTTTCCCTTGACAGACCCTGGGTGTCGTATTACACCGGTGACAGTATGGCTGGTGGGCCATAGCTACGTGCACAGGGCAGCGCGTTACGCTGCGGCGACAGAGTGGGGACCCCGACTGGGACTGGGTGCATACGCAAGTCTCACATGGTATGGTAAGCCTGGGATGTTATGGCGGGAGCTGTTGCCTTTCCCTTTTTCAGGTCGGCATGCTGACCCGCCTGACATTCTCATCATACACCTTGGGGGCAATGATTTGGGCCAGGTCACCGGCTTATCGCTAAAGCATGCGATTTGCGGTGACCTCGCCTACTTGCATTACGTGTGGCCCGCCACCACCATTGTTTGGTCGGATGTGGTGCCGCGGCACACGTATAGGGGAGGGTTCGACCTCCGGGCCCTTGACCGGGCTAGACGCATGGTGAACAGGGCTGTGGCCCGGTTCATTGTCAGTAGGGGTTGGGGGAGGGTCAGCCCTCACCCCGCCATTAGTCTGCGAAATTATGACCTTTATGCAGGGGATGGGGTCCATCTGTCGCGAGGAGGTATGGACCTCCTGTTGGGTGATTGGCGAGCAGGCCTGTTGACCGAGCTGACGGTCTGGGGGGGGGGCGTCGAGCCTTCTTTGAAGCCCCTCCGTGTAGCGGGTAGCACTGGTAAGGTAAACATTATGACCCACAGGTATCCGGCAAGTTCGCAATTGACTGGACAACACTAGACAGGCATAAGTTGGTTAAACGTTGTCCGGTCAACGACGAACTAGGCGACGGGGTGATGGCTATAGCTAGACAGCATGCATCACCCCGTGATTTTACGGATACGCGTCAGAGGGTGGGGTCATTAGTTAGATATTGACTACGGTCAACAATTTGTTTGTTGTCAACAAACAAATTGATACAAATAGATACATTGTAGCAATTGCCGTTGGCAATTTTGGGTGGTACCTTACCAGTGTTACTTCGGCCTGCTTGCCTTAAGAATTATGATTGGTCAATTACCAATAGAAATTTATAATTCGGACTAGGGCATGAATCAATAAATGTGGCCCAATGCCGTTATCCACTTTTACCAGTGTCTGAGTCCTTTATTGGGGGGTGCGCCTGCAATGCAAGCGCGGCGCCAAAATGGCCGCCACGCTCTTTGCGGGGGCCCCCCCACCGGACGAAGGCATCCGGGTAGTTAGGGGCGTGGCCAGCTCCCTTATAAAAGGGGTGGCCACGAGGCAGCCGAGCTGCCATTTTGCGAAGCGACGGAGCGGAGAAGTTTTTCCCCTCCACCCCCTCCCTAGTTAACAGTGTGATATTTTGGTCGCTTCGGGGCCGGGTGGGAATTTTTGGCTGGGACCCATATTGGCTTCCGGGTCTTGGTTTTTTCGCCCATCCCACACTGTTGCTATGGTTTGACATAGGGGTTTTTCTGTTGCTGCTGTTGACTTTGGTCACATTGGCGGGTAGCACTGGTAAGGTAAACATTATGACCCACAGGTATCCGGCAAGTTCGCAATTGACTGGACAACACTAGACAGGCATAAGTTGGTTAAACGTTGTCCGGTCAACGACGAACTAGGCGACGGGGTGATGGCTATAGCTAGACAGCATGCATCACCCCGTGATTTTACGGATATGCGTCAGAGGGTGGGGTCATTAGTTAGATATTGACTACGGTCAACAATTTGTTTGTTGTCAACAAACAAATTGATACAAATAGATACATTGTAGCAATTGCCGTTGGCAATTTTGGGTGGTACCTTACCAGTGTTACTTCGGCCTGCTTGCCTTAAGAATTATGATTGGTCAATTACCAATAGAAATTTATAATTCGGACTAGGGCATGAATCAATAAATGTGGCCCAATGCCGTTATCCACTTTTACCAGTGTCTGAGTCCTTTATTGGGGGGTGCGCCTGCAATAGGCAACATGATACCGTATAACACTGCAAGAATCCTTAACCGGCAATAGAGATCATGTAATAGAAGTATCTAGACTCGTTGTTCCTAATGTGGGGCACATGCCACACAGGGGAGCAATTTGAGAATGGGTTATTAACAGTGAATGGCCTTTTAAGCTTACTCCACATGCACAGTTCACTTTTTGAATAATAAGAATTATATGTCAGGGGCAGGGCGAGATCAGGATTTTAGAGAAACTTGGGTGGGGCATAGCAAAAAAAAGGTTGGAAACCACTGATCTAGACTAAACAAAAATGTGATTTTATAAAAAGACAAATATCTCCATTGAAACAAGCAAATCACTTCATTGAAACATATTATTACAGTGAACTTTTACAAGTAATGCTAAGCCTCTTGAAATCTAACTGACATCCATCTGCACAGTATAAAAATGCATGTGATGCAGTTGTCACAGAGACTACACCACTTAGAGACTCAAATAGAGTTACAGTACAAAGGAATGATCCTCTCCATGTCAAAAATCTCCCTGTCTGTGGAAAGCTATATCTAATTACCCATATGGGATGGGAGGATGCAGACAAATCAAGGGTACATAGTATTTGGCATAACTCAGTGACCAAGGGTGAGACTTCCTACCCCACTGCAAATTATTTGATTTGCCCTCAATATTATCAACACATAGGCATGAAGACATCTAGGCAGTGTCTTGATAGAAGTAAAGAGAGTGGTCAGTGATATAAACGAACATGTAGATTTAGACAATAAAAAAGTTGAATTTTGTCTACAGGAGATCTTCATGTCATTTAGGCCAGGGGTTCGTTACCAACCTATGGCTCATGGCAGGGCTGGCATCAGAAATTTCCAGGCCTGGTATGTGACCTCCCCACACACACACACACACACACACATTTTGGCCACACCCCTGTGGTTTCCTGCGCATGCATCGTTTGTTTGCGCATGTGCACATCAGTGGTTTCCCGGCGGCACCACACCCCTGTGGTTTTCTGCGCATACATGGTTTGTTTGTGCATGCACACATCAGTGGTTTCCCCCTGCCACCGGGCCCCCGTCATCTCCGGGCCCGGGACGGGAGTCCTGATGGTCCCCCCGTGATGGCAGCACTGGCCCATGGGCCGGACTCAGACCGCAACACCATCTCATCTGGCCCGTCACCACCTCCGCTGCACCCGATAGTGGAAGTGGGCACGTTTACGTCAGCCGTAAAATGCACCCATGTGCAAAGGCGCCCACAGCTGTCATAAATACAGAAGTAGGCACATTTACAACAGCTGTAAATGTACCTGCTTCTGCTTCCAGGGGGCATGGTCCAGCCTGCTCAGCTGTCCGGGGGTGTGGTCAGGCCAACAACGTAAAAAGGTTGGCCACCCCTGGTTTAGACTATCTTGACGGCTGCCATCGGTGTTGTCAGCATTCAGGCTAGCCTTTGCTTTGTAATACCTGGCATCACTTTTCCTGCTGGCAATGCATTTCCTTGCTTTTTGAATTGTGGATACAGAAGAACAATATCCCACGTCCAGAATTTGGAGGTTATTTTTTTTAAAATTTTTGAATTAGATCTCTGGTAGATAAGCTGTAGCTAATGGAATGTGTACTGCCTGCCCCTCCAGAGGGCCAAATGTAACTCAGCAATACCCCTGGTAGGAGACTCTTGGATACCCAAAGACTAATTTTTTGTTACACAGCTCAGAAAGTTATATGGGCAAGAGAGCAATTTTGCCATGTTTCAGAAGCACCCCTTCAAAAACACCCCAGAATGTTTTAATTGTCTATTGTTGTTACGTGCCACCAGGTTATCTTTGATCTATGGCTGTGATGGAGAACCTTGGCACTCCAGATGTTCTTGGACTTCAATTACCAGAAGCCCAAATCAGCACTCCTGCTGATCAGGGCTTCTGAGGATTGAAGTTCAAGAATATCTGGAGTGCCAAGGTCCACCATCACTGATTTATGACATCCCTATGAATGAGAAATCTCCAAAATGTCCTGTACTCAACAGGCAAGCTCAGCTCCTGCAAACTCAATCCTGTGGCCTTAAGGCCTCAGCCCCTCTCATATTTGGTCTTCCTCTTTTTCTGCTCCTTGCCATATTTCCCAGCATTATTATCTTTCCCAGATAACCATTTTTAATTTAATTTAATTTAATTATCACATTTATATACCGCTCACTCGGCCAAAGCCAACTCAGGGCGGTTCATTTCCTAGTAGGGCAGCCTCAGCTTCATCATTTTTGTCTCCAGAGACAGTTCAGGCATGATTTGCTCTAACACCCACTAGTCTGTCTTTCTGACAGTCCAGGGTACCCACAAAGCTCTCCTCCAGCACCACATTTCAAAAGAGTCAACTTTTCCCCCTGTCAGCTTTCTTTACTGCACAACCTTTACACCAGTACATAGTGATTAGGAACAGAACATTAGGATGGTCTTGGTCTTGGTCTCCAAGAACACATTCCTACATTTGATGATATTTTCTAATTCCTTCATTGCTACCCTTTCAAGTTTCAATCTCCTTCTGATTTCTTGGTGGCAGTCCCCATTTGGATCGATAGTTGAAACAAGATACACTATGCAAATTCTTTTACTGTTTCAGTTTGTTCTTTGTTAATATTAAAGGTGTATAGTTCCTCTGTAGTCATGATTTTGTCTACTTGATATTCAACAGCAGTCCTGTTTTGGCACTTTCTGCTTTCTCTTTGATCAGAAGTTGTTTCAAGACATAGCTGTTTTCTGCCAGTGAGATGGTGTCATCTGCATGTCTTAAATTACTGAAGCTTTTCGTACCAATTTTCACTCCTCTTTCATCTGAATCTAGTCTGGCTTTGTAGGATATATTATATGGAATGTGTAGGAATATGTCCTTGGAGACCAAGACACATGCTTGTCTACCTGAAACTACCTTGAAAGACAGAACAGAAGTGGCAGAAGGTGCAAATTGTGATTGTGAAACTGGTAGCAGGGTAGATTTGATCATGCTTTCCTCGATGCTGGTGTGCTATCCTCGATGCTGGTTTGCAATTCAAGTTTTGGTATGAAACTTTAACTTATGTCCCAGCTCCTGCCGCCCTAGCCATTCGAAAGCAAGAAATTGCAAATAGATAAATAGGCACCACTTTGGTGGGAAGGTAAACAGCATTCCATGCACTCTGGTGTTGAGGCATGCCTGCCATGTGTCCACAGAAACATCTGCAGACACAGATAGCACTGGCTCCTTGGCTGTAAACAGAGATGAGCACTAAACCTTAGAGTTGAATATGACTGGCTTTCAAGCAAGGGCAACCTAGAATGCTATGGAATGCTTTTTTTACCCCCATATCTTTCAGGCTTCATCTTTATATGCTTTCTGCAAGCTATCACCCCAGACTGAACTTCTGAAATTCTTTCATGCACTCCAGTATCCAAGTGATATTTGTGATGTTACCTCAGGTACTTCTTCCTTATCAGAATCCAGCTTGATATCAGTCATTTCGTGGACCATAAAAGTTAAAAGCTTTTGTTGCAACACCTTGACTATCTTCTTGCTTGCATGAGAAATTAGAACAATTGTTCTGTTCTCTCTGAACTTCTTGGCATTTCCTTTCTTAGGGAATACTAGCAAAGGTTGCCCGGCGTTGCCGGGCTGTTTTAAATGGTGTTGGAAAGTTTTTGCTGTTGTTGTTGTTGTTAATGTTTGTAAAGAAGAGGTTAATCTATATTTGAAATTTTAAATTTTTTTATTTATACAAAAAAAATTTGATGGCCTGTTTTAAACTGTGATGAGTTTTGTTTGGTGTTTTGGTTTTGTGGATGAAAAAAAGAATAAAGGATGATATACTTTTTCAAAAAAAAACTCTTGGGGCCTTTTGTGTGGGGCTATTGTGTCTTTTTGAATTTTTTTTGTTATTGTGGGCAGCAAGTGCTGCTGCTAGGGGTTATCTTGTATTTTGACTGTTTTTTCTCTCGTGGCCTCTGGGTGGAGCTTCTTCCAGCAAGTAGTCTCTTTCTTTATTCATTCCTTTTCCAGTCGTTGTGGTATGAGGTCGTGTGGTGGTGAGTTAGCTGTTTTTCTTTATTTGGGGTGGTGGTGGTGGTTGGATTTTGTGGTGTTTGGCTGGGGGCTGGGTGTGTTTGGAAATGTTTGTTGTTGTTTACTTTTTTGGTGTTATTTTTGTTTGTTTTTGTGTGTTTTTGAATGTTTTTGATTGTTTGTTTTTGTGTTTTTTGGTGTCCTGGGGGGGATCCCCTCTCAGACAGACTCCTTTGGTCCCCCCCACCCTCTGAACCCCATGGGAGCCAGTAGAGAGGGGGATTCCCCCCCAACTCCATTTTTAAAGAGAAGTAACCACTTGGTTTCTTCTCTTTAACATGGGGCGTGTGTGGGGGGGAGGGAATCCCCTCTCTGCCGGGTCCCCTGGGGTCAGGAGGGTGGGGGAGACAGACTCCTTTTGTCCCCCCCCCCACCCTCTCAACCCCAGGGGAGCCAGTAGAGAGGGGGATTTCCCCCCCACTCCATTTTTAAAGAGAAGTAACCACTTGGTTTCTTCTCTTTAATATGGGGCATGTGTGTAGGGGGGGAGGGAATCCCCTCTCTGCCGGGTCCCCTGAGGTCAGGAGGGTGGGGGAGACAGACTCCTTTTGTCCCCCCCACCCTCTCAACCCCAGGGGAGCCAGTAGAGAGGGGGAGCACAACACCCCCACCCACCCATTGATATTAAAGGGGAAACTCCGATTAGGAGCTTCAGGTGCCGTTGGGGAAGGGGGCTTTGTTCCCCGCGGCTTGGCGGACTTGCTCTCCCGGTGTTTTTGCTTTTGCTTTATTTCTTGGGTGCCGGCTTCCTCAGCGTTCTGTGCGCTCATGGCGCGCAGGACGCTGGGGCTTGTAGTTATGGGTTGGTGCTTTATGTTTGTGCTGCGTTTTTTTAAAATGCTTTTCTTTTGATTGGCTGCGGCGCGTTTCTGAACGCTGCGTCGTGCGAGAGCCTCTCAGCCTGATTGGCTCTGGCGCGGTGTGGGACAAGGAATGTTGGGAAGTGAAGTTGTTTCCCTTTCTTCGCGTTTGTGGGGCTGTTGCCCCACTGCCGGTTTTCTCAATCTTTCGTTGACCTGCGTACCCAGATCGGCCGTGTGCACGAAGGGTGAGTGCAGGCAAGTAGGGCGAGGCATAGCAACCTATAGCCAGTTCCAATGGTTAACCCTTGGATTTATAGCTTAAGATATGTTGAATGTTGCCAGCCTGTGATTTTACTGTAATTTTTGGATATTCTTGTTAAGATTTTGACAGATTAAGTCTCTAGGTTTGAAATTGTTCAACTGGTATTCCATCTACAGTACCCTTGATGATTTATTTATTCTCAGTGCTTTCAGGGCAGCTTTGACTTTACTTTCTAGAACTGCAGGTTCTTTATCATTGGATTCTTCAAAGGAATCTTCATCCTTTTTTTTCTTCTCTATAGTTCTTCAATATCCAGTTCTCACATTCTCTTTATTTTCTCCTGGTTAGATAATGATCTACAAGTGCAGGGGTTCCCAACCTAAGTCCCACAGCAGCCTTCCATGTGGCCTCCCAACCCTCCAAGGGCATTCAAGAAACAAAATGTCTGCTCCTTTGAAGCTGTTGGGACAAAATGACCCCCCCCCCCAATCATGCAGGCAGGCCAAAATGGCTGTCCGGTACTCAAAGCTGACTGAGAAAGTGTGACCCAGCCCCTGTTTTGAAAAGGTTGCGAAGTCCCATACTAGAGACACAAAGGGGATTTTTCTATTTTTAGTAATTTTTTCAAGGGAAACATTGTAGTGAGGGTGGTCACAGGAACATGCTAATTAAGAGGATACAGGACAGGCCAAGCATGAGAAGAGTGCAGTAAATCTATTAGCTACAGAAGCATCTAAAGTGTTTGAGTATCCAAGCCATATGAGAGTGTGAGGCAAATGCAATATTGGCAATGTTTTCTTTCTTCTGCTGGTCTTTTCCATTCTTTTTCTCTTCCCCTCTTCTTCTTCTTCTTTGTGTTGAGGGAGACACGAGGTTCTTGCTCCGGAACTTCTAGCGGCCTCCACCAGCGATATTTGGTGTTCTTGTAATGTTTCTTTGATGTTATCTCTCCACCTCCCTCTGGGTCTGCCTCATGGTCTTTATCTTACTCCTCTTTCCACATATGTCTTGTAAGGTAGGGAATTCCAGGACATTCTCCCCAAATGGGCAAATCATTTTATTTGTTGTCTCTGTATGTAGTTTAAGATTGGTTCTATTCTAATTATTTACCTTATAATCTCATTCCTGATTTAATCCCTTCTAGTCACTCCAGCAGCTTCCCTCAGACATCTCATTTCCGTGGTGACCAACTTTCTTTTATGTTTTGTTGTAAGCGTCCATGTTTGGCACTGGTAACATAAGGTGGGAATGAATATGCTTCATATGAGGTGTTTCTTTGTGTCCCCCTCAACACACACAATTAATTTCCTCCTGATGATATTCAATGAGGTGGAACTGATGCACTGTATTTCAAGCTTCAAAGCTGGCATTGACCTATTGTCCAATGAAGATATGACCAGATTGAATCGGAATCAGGAGAGATCTTTTGGAGTAGCGGCTTCCTCACGCCTCCTTTTCTGTCAGGATTTCAATGTTGAAGACAGACCAGCAACTAAGGTGCAAACAGGGATTGGTGATGGTAGGTCCAAGGCAGAGTTGAGAAGTTACCATATATACTCAAGTATAAGCCAAGTTTTTTTGCCCCAAAAATGAGCCTCCAAAAGGGGACACTACTTATTCTTGGGTCAATGACCATGAGGGTCCCAAGACCACATCAGATTGAGACTTTGATGTTCTGGTAGAAATGTGAAGCAGCCAGCATAACAGGGCCAAACAACTTTATTAGGCAGTCAGAACATGGGGAGCAATGGCACAGCACTGTAAATATATACAATCAGGAATGGATACATTCGGGTGGGAAACAACAGGATTGGACAGGAGAGATGTGGGGTGACTAGAAGGTCATCGGACCGGAGTGAAAACTGTACATGACTACATAGTTTAGGCGGGAACGCAGTCCCGCGATATTTCAAGACCAAGAAGAAGGAGACAAAATGGAGGGTCGTAATGATCCCAATTATATTTACAAACATTACAGTAATAATTGTATTCAAACACAACAGAGACACACCAACATTTTAATTAATTTTACCATAGGTTCATGTACTGTATTTTGATTATTGAAACTCACTAGCTGTTGCATTTCCTACCCTCGGCTGATATTCATTCGGGTCAATACATTTTCCTGGGTTTTCAGGTCAAAATTAGGTGCCTCAGCTTATATTTGGTTCAGCTTATACTCGAGTATATATGTACCTTTTTAAAGGTACCAGTAGACACTACCCCTCTCCCCATAGCCATCAAGCACTGCTCTGGAAAATATGGGAACTGCTCCGGCCCAGATGCGCATACACAGGAAAAACTCCATTGTGCATGCACAGAACCCCTTCAAGAGAATCAATAACCATTTCTACATCTGTCACCACACAAAACATTTATTTCCTCCCTGTAGCAAAAGCTACACTAGTCTGTAGCTGGGGCAACTCTTTAGAGATGGCCAAATGTCACAGCTATTATGACAACCACAGCTGAATAGGTAAGTTTGTGGAATGACTGGTAACCTTAGCACCAGAGTTTGTTATTATGTCACCTTCATCTCTCCTTGACTAAGAAGGCTCCACATTAATTTCCATGGTATAAATGTGGGCAAGCTATCCCAATATCCCTTTGTTGGCTAGTTTGTTAAGTCTAGGAATCAAATTGTGAGACAGACATACATATATATACATATGCATGCCACTGACCCCCACAAGTGACAGTGGAGCCTGCCATCTGGTCCGGTTCCTGAATGTTATGGCTCACTGCGCTGTTTCCTTTTCTGATTGTGCCCTTCATTAATTGTATCACCCCGCTCATTTTTTAAAGCAAGGCTCAGTAACACTAATTTCCTGTCCCACACTGAGGTGTTATGAGGAGAAGTCATACTTTCCTTGCTTGAAAACAGGATCCATGGAAGTTTCCAAGGAGATTGGCTTGCTTTCCATTATTATTTTTCCAAGTGGGGAAAAAAACAACAAAGGACAGGCTCTGAATAAATGTTTTATATAATGGTAATGTAGTGCAATACAGTTTGAGGCCTGGATAGAGGGAAGAGTGTCCCAAAATGGACTGACAGTTCCTAGCCTTCAGTGTGTTGTATAATTTAGCAGACGGCACCATGTCAGGCTCAGGAACTTAAATATTTTGGGCTAATTATGACAAGCAGGTGATCCCCAAAGCCTCCAGGATGCTCACAGAGTGCCTTGGAGTCAACAAGAGTCACTGTTGGCAAGCAAACCCTTCCTTCTGTTTTTGTAATTTGCCTTGAGCTATAACAATAGTCTAAAATCTCTACCTTCTGACCTTGTTACACACACACACACACACACACACACACACACACACACACACACACACACACACACGCATATAAAATAAAAAGGGAATATTTCCCTCGTGTGGTTTTAACAGCTAACAGAGCTATAAAAAGACACATGATCCATGTCTTTGTCATTATTTTTATGGTGAATTTGCGAGATGTCTGACAGCTATACACATATTTCTAAAGGCCTACATATTTTTAAAAGGTCTGTATTTTGAACACACACACACACACACAAGCCTTGAAATCTATCACTGCGAGAAACCAGATTTCCCTTCTTTCATTTCTCAAAAGCAGCTGTCATTATTAACTTTGACAGTGTCATATTATTTATGAAGATGGTTTGTATATTATTAGATATAACTGGAGAGATTTATTCTTCCAGAGAGCTAGAAGCTGTTGGAAGACAGGCTTATACAGGGTATGTGTTCATCCCTCTGCTGCTTCTTATATCAGGATTTGAATATTTGCAGTTACAAAAAAAATGTGAGAAGCAAAGCCTTATGCATTAAGAAGGGGCTGAACTAGATAACTCACTGGGTGGTTTCCAATCCTCTACCTTCAGGAGTTCTCAACCTTTTTAAGCCAGGGGCTGGGTCACGTTCCCTCAGACAGCTTTGGGAGCCATATGGCCATTTTGCCCTTCCTCCACCACATGGTACTTCCTAGTTTGGTGGAGACGGTGGTGGGATGGCCACATGAAATGGTGCTGTGGGCCACATCTGGCCCTCAGGCCTCAGGTTGAGAATCCCTGCTCTACTTCAATGATTTCATGTTTCTCTTAAACCAAGGCTAGGGAACTAGTGGCCAGCATGTAGATGCAGCAACTCTCATTATACCAAATTAGTTTTTTCTGCTGTTATCTGTGATAGTAATTTTACAAAGCCAATATTTATTAAATCACTCTGCAGAGAACTATGTTGGGGATTTTGTTGGTATTTTGCATGCTGAGACATAGAACTAGATATGCCATGCATGTTTTCATTGATGTAGATTTTACGATTGACTAAAAACTATTTTATTTTGCTCATGGAAGATGGACACGAAAAGAATATTCAGCAAATTCTACATTATTGTCTGGATACCATAAAAAACCTCAGCAGCTCAGCAAAGAATTTTACTGCACTAAGAAACTCCTCATGTTTTGAGAGTAAGACAAAGAGCTTTCCCTCCATGAGTTCTCTGTAATTAGTGTAAACTATCTCTGGTCTCCTCCTCTTTTCTAAGCAAGGCATACACACACATATGTATACACACATACAACAAGTGCAGAACAACTGGCTGATTTTTAATATAAAGATGCCAATAACCCATCTGTGGTGATTCAGTGGCTTAAATGAAGTAGAAGTATTCCAGTCTGGGACATAAAATCCACACAATTAAGTGCAAAAGGAGGAGAATTTGATGCAGCAATAGGAACCCTAGGAAATTTTTTGCCATCCTTGCAAGTGAGGAGAAGAATGTGGTAATTCCTTATCCTTTCTGTGAGGGTGATACAAGTAAAGATTTGCAACCCTAATAGAATATTACAGGATGGGGTATAGATATCATTGCTCTCTCCCATTTAGACCACTCCCATCCTCGCCCTACTTTCCCTAGGACAGTGGTGGCGAACCTATGACATGCGTGCCAGAGGTGGCACTCAGTGCCCTCTCTGTGGGCACCCATGCAGTCACCCCAGAACAGAATTTGCCCTGCCCCTCTGCCCAGCAGCCCAATGGGAGCACTTCCTCCCTCTCCCAACACAGAGTTCACCCCACCCCTCCGCCCAGCAACCCAATGGGAGCATTTCCTTCTTCCCCTGTTGCTGTGTTGGCACTTTACGATAAATATGTGGGTTTTGAGTTGCAGTTTGGGCACTCAGTCTCTAAAAGGTTCACCATCACTGCTCAAGGAGAAGTGCAATATCATCGCCTCACCATTTAACAGGAAGAAAAGCAACTGGCTGCCATCTTAGTCCTTTGGGACATATGCATCAGGATTGCCTCATGATCAATTCTGAGGTAGTGGGATAGTGAAAAAAACTGTTATGTGGTCTATTGAACCCATGCCCACAAAAGGACAGACTGACTGATCTCCAAAAAACAAACAAACAAACCCCAAAATCAAATAAGCTCTACAGTTCTCTTATTCATATTATTCCATGCAACAATTATTGTGGTTTTAAATTCTGTTCATCTAGGAATATTGGCACACATCAGTCTTCAAAACGTAAGAGAGATATTTGTCAAAAATTCCCACATTGTCTCGATTGCAATGGAAGGATGGGGAAAAAATCAGCTTTACATCTTACTTCAGTAATACTCTGCTATATAACAATTTAGGATGGCAGAAGGAAAGGAGGGGAAGCAAAAGTGTGCTTTCTGCTTTTAAACCTGAACCTCAAAACACAATGGTGTTCAGCTAACAAGAAAGTTCTTTAAAACCAAAGAAGCAATCTCAACACGACACAATGCATAATATAATAGATAAAAACAGTAGAATACATACAAATTCTTAAAACATCTAAAACCCTCCCATCCCTCCCTAACCCCTTAAGAGAAAAATAAAAAAGATAAAAACCATACAAAAAAGAGCATAAAAACAGCCAAATACAAGATTCTGACACTCACAGCGGTAACCTAAGGCAGCTAAACCAGCCAGCGGGCCTGGGCCATTCCACATGTCGGATCCCACACCCGCTGGCATAGCCAGGTCTTGATTGTCTTTCTAAAGGGGAGCAGTTCTGTCTGGAGGTGCAATTCCAATGGTAAGAAGTTCCCAGTTTTTCATAACTAGATATCAAAATATGACAAATTACACAACAAATTTAAAATGGGTGGAAGGAATGGAAGATAGTGGCATAGCCTCTTGGAGCACTGGTTGAACTATGGAATATGAAAGCTACAGCCGCCCTAGACGTAATCACGCCACTACGGCCTCTCCGAGCCCATAGGGCTAGGTCATCCCTGTGGTTCATGGAAAAGCTGCAGGAGCTCAAACGGGCTAAGAGACACCGAGAGTGCCACTGGAGGAAGACCCGGAGTGAGTCTGACTGGACACTGGCTAGAGCCACTATTAAGGCCTACCTGGTGGCGATAGAGGTGGTGAAGTGGCAATACTTCACCACCTTTATTGCATCCGCGGATAGTCGCCCAGCCACCCTTTTCCGAGTGACTAGGTCTCTCCTCGGTGGGGGGGGGGGTTCTCGGCTGATGACATCACTGACTACCTGATGCATAATTTTTTTTTCATTTCAAGTTTAATTTCTATACCGCTTTACTCACCCAGCAGGTAACTCAAAGCGGTGTACATAATAACATAAGATAGTACAATAACACAAGTAAACATAACACAATAAATCAACAATACAATAATAAATCAATAATGTCATCAAGTTACAAGATTACAAGTCAGGAAAAAAATAATATAAGTAAAGGGGGGAAAATGCAAATAAGTTACACTAGAACTCTCCACAATATGGCAATTCCTACAATGTTAAAGATACAAAACTACAAAATCTAATACAGATCTTGACACATTACAAATTATCATTTAAATACCAACTAGTACCCTCGGCTACTACAAGTCCAAGATGGAGCTCAAAAAAGTCTCAGCTGAAAAGAAAAGGGGTGTCCCGCCACATGGCAACTGTACTCAGGGAACAACTGTGCTCCCACCCACCCCTGACCAAGGCGAGTCAGGGTGGGGAGCCGGCGGTGTTGTGGCAGCTCGGCAGTGGCGGCGGCTCTTGTAGCCCCACGGCGGGAACTCGGGGCAGCTGCAGCATGCTCCCACCCACCCCTGACCAAGGCGAGTCAGGGTGGGGAGCCGGCGGTGTTCACTCGGATTCACTTGGGGCTGAACCCTGGCATAGTTGGGGAGAGTCAGGAGGGGACCAGTGCACAGTCTTATGTTATATTGGAACGTTTTGATCCAGTTGTCCCAGATGATGTGGACAGGCTCCTTGGGGCTGTTGTGCCACCCCCTGCCCTCTGGACCCCTCTCCTGCTGGGCTGGTGAAAGCCTCAAAGGCAGTGACAGGTAGCTGGGTTGGGGCAATAATTAATTCATTGTTATGGGAGGGGGTGTTTCCTGCATCACTAAAACATGCCTTGGTGCGCCCCCTCCTAAAAAAGCCCTCTCTCGACCCAGCAATTCCAGCTAACTACAGACCGGTCTCCAGAGCCTCCCCTTTTTAGGGAAGGTTCTGGAGAAGGCGGTGGCACGTCACCTACAGGGTGTCCTGGATGAAGCAGATTATCTGGACCCCTTTCAATCAGGGTTCACACCCGGGCATGGTACTGAGACGGCATTGGTCGCACTGTTGGATGATCTCTGGCGGGAGCGAGATGGAGGTCACCCAACCATTCTTGCTCTACGTGACCTCTCAGTGGCATTCGATACCGTCGACCACGGTATCCTTCTGGAATGGCTCCAAAGATTGGGGATCCAGGGCACTGTGTGGTCCTGGTTTTCCTCATTTCTGACGGGCCATACCCAGTTGGTGTGGTTGGAGAGTGAGACGTCCAGCCCTAGGCCCCTCCAATATGGGGTGACTCAGGGCTCGGTACTGTCTCCTCTCCTATTTAATACTACATGAAACCACTGGGTGAGATCATCCATTCCCATGGGGCGCGGTACCATCGGTATGCAGATGACACTCAAGTGTACATCTCATCTCGTGGTGATCCCAGTGATGCTGTCAAAGTCCTGTCTGAGTGTTTGAAAGCTGTTGGGGTCTGGATGAGGGACAATGGATTACAACTGAACCCTGACAAGACTAAGTGGCTTTGGGTTAGGGGCCCGGTATTATCTTGGGAGTTACCATCCTTTGATCTGAATGGGACATCTTTGCCCCAGACAGACCCAGTACACAATTTGGGGGTCCTCCTGGACTCTCGACTGCTGCTTGAAAACCAGGTGGTGGCCGTGGCAAGGAGGGCCTTTGCCCAACTTCAGGTGATTCAACAGTTGCGTCCGCTCCTGGACCGGGACTCCTTACTCATGGTCACTCATGCACTGATCACCTCTAGACTAGATTACTGTAATGCGCTCTACATGGGGCTGCCCTTGACGACCATTCGGAGGCTGCAATTGGTCCAGAATGCAGCTGCCCAGGTGGTGTGGGGGTATGGGTGTTATGCTCGGGCCTTGCCACTGCTTCGGGAGCTGCACTGGTTGCCAATTTGCCTCCGGGTGCAATTCAAGGTGCTGGTCATTACCTTTAAAGCCCTACATGGTAGTGGACTAGGATACCTGAGAGACCGCATCATCCTGAGATTGTCTGCCCGACCAATTAGAGCGGACCGGAGGGGCACTCTAATTGTGCCATCAGCTAGAGGGGCCCGCCTCTCTAGCACAAGAAGGAGGGCCTTCTCTGTGTCTGCCCCGGCTCTTTGGAATCTCCTGCCAGTGGACCTGAGGCAACAGACAGAATTGCTGCCCTTCAGGAAAGAACTGAAAACCTGGCTGGCGGAGTAGGTGAGGGGGGTTGGTGGAGAAATAACCCCTGCCTGCTGGCTGGTTAAATAAGAGCCATCCTTCCTTCCTTAACATGTGCAGGTGGGTCTTTTAACAGGGTTTTAAGGGAGTTACTGTTTTAAATGGGGGTTTTTTATTAAGGGGGGTCGTAGTGTAAGCCGCTCAGAGTCTTTGTGATTGGGGTGGCTTTAGAAATTCGAACAAATAAATAAATAAATAAATAAAAATTTCTGAATTCTTTTGCAGATGCCTATTGAACCACCAGACAACTGAAATGCACATCCAAAAAATTTACAATGACTAGTAGTAGCACTGTAGATTTTTCTATTAACAATAACAATTGTGTTGTTGTCAACCTCTGTTTTGACTTAATTGTGGTCTTTCTTATGGTTTTCTAGGTAGACAGTACTTGGAAGTGGTTCCCCATTCCCTTCTTTTGGGGGAAGCTCTGGGACTGTGCAGTTTGGTCAAGGCTATATAACATGACTCTTCTTTTAGGAGAGAATCCAGGTACCCAAACGACACCTTCCAAGACTAGGTTGGAAACTTCGGCCACCAACATTGTGCTCCTCCTCCATTGTTTAGGAAGGGATTAAACTATGTTAATGTAAAGAAAAATTATTTAGAATCCATGACTGAGGTGAGGTGAGCTCCAGCAAAAATGCCCCACATAGGGCCTGTATTCAAGGCATTAAAGAGCCGTTACCTGGGAAGTGTTTCTGCTCAGACTGAGAAAGACACGTGCACAAAAGAGAGGGAGAATCAAAAGAGTCATGTTTATATTTCTTTCAGAGCAACACTTCAGTTTCCTATTTCTCAAAAATAAATAAAATGAGCCACAGCTTACACCAGAGGTATCCAAACTATGGCCTGGGGGCCAGATGAGACCCCCAATGCCAATTCATACGGCCCGTGAAGCCCTTGTCACTTCTGGAAGCAGAGTGCCCATATGGGTGAGTTTTACTTCTGCTTCCAGGAGTGCCCATATGGGTGCGTTTAACTTCCGCTTCCAAGAGCGATGAGGGCTTCACAGGCTGGATGAATTGGCATTGGGGGCCACATCCAGGGCCTGGGCTGTAGTGACCAGCTCCCTAAAACCACGTGACCGGCCCACGGCTCAAAAAGTTTGGGCACCCCGGTTTACACAAATGCATATCAAGATATGACAAATTACACAGCAAACTTAAACTCAGCATCAGGACCTGTCGTACTTCTGTGCCCCCATTCCATTAGGCCATATCCTTCTAAGTATAAAAGTAGTGTATTAAACATTAACATTACACCACAAAAAGAATGAAACAATCCTTCAAAGAGACTTCTAATGTAATGAAGGTAGGCCTTAGTATGAGCCGGCCCTGAATTTCTCTTTTTGGAGGGTGTTTATTTCCTCAGCTGGTGACTAAATGAGATAACCAGAGTCCATTGGATAGGGCAGTATAGAAATCTAAAATAAATAAATAAATAAATAAATAAAATAACTTTCCCTATAGCAAGAGCTCAATTATAGAATTTCTCCTCACCTCCAGAAGGAAGTTCAAGCTGCTCTCACACCTCCTGAATTTCTGCTGGGCAACCAAAGCTATAATATTACAAAAGGTGTTTGGGTCTGAGCAGGAGAAGTGATTAATTTGGCAATATTGTGATGGGGCTCATTTATTAAGCCGCTTCACGATATGGGCAGGATCCATTTTCATATTCCAGTCAAACTTGACTGTTCAAAAGTATCCCAAACTAGCTCTCTCCCTGCTGCTAGTGTAGCTGCACATCAGTTCCTAATACATGGCCTTCACCAAATATACATAGTACAACCTTTATGCAGTCTCAGCTCAGGACATCTATGAATAGCATATAAACAAAGAATAATCACTTGTAGGTGACAATTCTCAGGCATGAATTAGGACTATTATGTTTTGAGCCTACTTAAATCACTTTCCAGTTGAACAGAATCAGCAGCTTGGGTGTGGCACTGCTGACTTGCTTCTCCTATTCAATATTTACTTGTCAAATATACAGTGATTGTGACTCAGAAACAGTTTTCAGGGAGCTGTTTTGAAATTGGATAATCAGTAAGGGAAATAATAATATTATTCATCTTTTCTGTCTGATAAGAACTGCTAGATTTTGACATTTCTTTCTTTCTTTCTGAAGGCATCACTCATGATAGCTTGTAGGACTTCATGCTGAAATTTAAATTAGATGTGTGTCTCTGCTTGCCTAGAGAATGACCTAGTCCTTAAGAAATGTTCAATATGAAATTAAGATAACTAGTGATTGGGATTTTTTTTTAACTTTTAATCCTGGAATCACCGAAGAAGAACTCATGGTGTCTAGGGTTGTCATCCAAAAGGAAAGGAAAAAGAAGACCTGTCCTAAACTTTCCCAAAAATTCATGCATTCTAAGCAGAGACTACTTCAGTGGGAATGTAAACAGCGTTCTGTGCACTTCAGTGTTTAGTCATGCCTGCCACATGTCCATGGAAGACAGTACTGGCTCTTTGGCTATAAACAGAGATGAGCACTGAACCCAGGAGTTGGATACAACTGGCCTTCAAGCATATATAAATATGACTATAAATAAATAAATAAATAAATAAAAGGGCGACCTTTACCTAAGCAGAGATGGCAAAAATTGCATCAGCAATACTGGCTGGAAGCTATCATTTCCAAGCTCTGAAAAGACTATAGCTAGTTACAATGTTTGCTCTTTTATGAGCAGTGTGATTTGCTGCAAACAACAGGCATGATCTGAAGGCAAATGATGCGGCAACCTTGCTGAACCTGTGTGTCCTTGGTCTCATAATAACCTCAATAGGAATGGGAATGCAACAACCCTGAGTTGTGCAGAAAGATGAAGGCATAATGCACAGACACATAAGCTTTACCAGTTGATTTCTTCACATCACAGACTGATAATAAGAGAAAATGTACCTTTGGGGGGGCTACAACTGGACATGCTGGGGTGTTCTGGAGGGTGTAATCCAGAAAAGGAACTATCCTTATCTCTGAGAATGAATTAGGCCATTCCCCCATCTGCGGTTTCCCCATGCCCCGCAGGGCATGGAACGGCCCGCCAGAGGCCACCGCGGTGAGAGACGCTCCCAGCCCGTGGGCTCTGCGGCCGCCAAATTAAGGGGGGTGAATAAAATATAGGGTTTGATTCACCCAATTACCGTGACCTGACCTGCGACTCGGCCAAGTAAGCAGATAGCTGACTCCTGTCAAACATTAAGTGCCTAGTTCATCTCCCGGCTCGGGAAATCCCTGGCGCAAATAAGCCATGTTTGTCCCTGCCTAATCCCCAAGACAATGAGGTCCCTAAACCCATGTTTGCCCCAGCTGATTAAACTCCCCTTTGAAGAATTCCCCATTAACCCGTGTACGTGGGTGAGGTAATTTTCCTGTCAGGTGACAGCTTGCCACCGTTGCGCTTTTTTCCCTATAAATGATGTTGCCTTTTTCCAATAAAGTACTGATCTGATCTCGCTCCTGTTGCCTCGTGTTGTCATTGATCAGTCTCCTCCGGGCTCTAACGCCGCCCTAGCGGCCAGATATCGCTACAGCTGGTGACCCCGATGTGATTTACTCGTGAGTAAGAGACCCCGGAGAGGTCTACTCGTGAGTAGCGCTCCACGCGGTCCGGTTCTGCGCTTGAACCGCGACCCGCCAGCCCGGAGGATAGCGCGGCGCTCTGGTCGGCAGCCAGCCGGACAGAGAACGGCCCGCCGCGAGGCATTCCAGAGAGACATTCCTACCGCTTCCTCCTCACTTCCGAGAGGTTTGCCATAGAGGGAAACGTGTTCCGCTCAGGGCAGGCTGTGAGCCCCTGACATCGCAGAGGCCGTTAGAAGGGCCCGTGGCAGAAGGTCCACGCTCCGAGGTCTACCCCAGACACTCGTCGCCCGAACCTGTTGCCTGCAAAGATGCGTCGATCCTCGTCCCGAGAAGGAAACTTCGGAGGACCATCGCAGGTAATATGGGGACTTGTTCTCCTCGACCAAGTCCGTCCGCTAGCCAAAGAACTCGGGAGCAAGAGTTCATAATCCTGGCCAGGGTTTTTAAGTTACGATTTCACAGCAGGGAGCTAGCGAGACTTCTGGCGTACCTCAGGGAACACTGCCTACTTTACCCAGAAGTAGGTACGTTAACCCTGAAGCTCTGGGATCAGATAGGAGACTGCATTCAGCAAACCCCGAAAGCTCCGGGAGGGATAGTCCGCACATGGCGGAAATGTAGGAGACTCTTAGAGCAGATCGAGCCAGTCCGGGTAGAAGCGGAAGAACCCCCGTTAGAGAAGCCATCAGGCACGCCAGTCGAGCCGACTGCGCCCACCGCACTCTACCCGACATTCAAGTATCAGCAGAGTAGCGCAGGGAGCCTTCCCGCGGTGACAGCTGCAGACGTCACCGAGGGAACGCAAGGAGTGAGAGGCGCTGGCGCTTCTCTGACAGCCCCAGGTTCCCTAGTCGTGAAGAGTGCCCTTCAGCGCACAGCTGAGATAGAACTCAAGAAGGGGGAATTGCCAGTTGAACAGCTAGCAGAACTTCGACAGATTTGTCCCATCCGCTTGGAGATGGACGCGCTCACGGGCGCACAGCAGGTAGTACACTCCCCAGTCCCGTACAAGCTTCTCATGGCTTTACGGAAAGCAATTTCAGAGACAGGGCTCCAAAGTCGTTTTATGAGGGGCACGCTCCAGCAAGTGTGCGAAACCACCATGTGGATTCCTCATGATTGGAAAGCCGTCATGAGGATGATGCTCACCCCCAGCCAGTACATGATTTGGGACAGCGAGTTCCGCCTAGAGGCGCAAGCTCGGGCTGCCAGGATGGGAGGCGCGGTAATCCCTGACCAGCTGTATGGTTCAGGTGCCTTTGAGTCCATCAACGCTCAAATCAACTTGCCTCTCGCCACCCTAGAGATGTCAGCCGAGGCTGCCTATAGGGCATACTTCAAGGTCCCAGTGTCTGGCAAAACGGCCAAAAATTACACCGCTATTAAGCAGGGAGCCCAAGAGCCCTACATGGACTTCATCAATCGCCTGGAAGAAGCAATTAGCAGGCAGATTGACAATGAGCACGCCCAGGAAGAGCTCATGATTAAGCTAGCCAAAGACAACGCCAACTTGGACTGCCGTAAAGTCTTGCAGTCCCTGGGCAATCGCCCCGACATAACCTTAACGGACATGATTCGAGCATGCTCCGACGTTGGCACAGACTCCTACAAGATGGGTCTGCTAGCGGCAGCGGTGCAGGGGGGAAGAAGACCTAATGGCAAGAACAAGGGGGCATGTCACACTTGTGGCAAGGTCGGTCACTTCGCTAGGGAGTGCCGATCCAAGGGAAGCGGACAAAAGTCCGGCCGTCCCAAGGCTCCGAACACCCTCTGCCCGAAGTGCAAGAAAGGCTACCATTGGGCCAGGTTTTGTCCGAGTTCGGGAAACCGGAATCCGGGCATGTCTCTGGCCCCAGTCCAAACAGAGGCTTCCTTCACCCAGATCCAGAACTCCCCAGACCGAGACTAGATTCTAGGCACATCCCAGGCACTGCGAGGGCACAGGCCAGCCCCAAGGGCAGCACGGGGCTAGAATTGACTTGCCAGGCGGACGTTACATGCGATCTGCCAGGCACAGTCTATCTAGTCGACACCCAGTACATGGGACCCCTGCCCAGAGGCTTTATAGGTTTAGTTTTGCCCCGTAGTGTAGCTGGAGCACGCGGAATTTTTATAATTCCAGGAGTCATTGACTCCAATTTTTCGGACATTCTCCAGGTCCAGCTTTGGGCGCACCTGCCCCAAACAATCCACAAGGGAGACACGTTAGCGCAACTGATCATGGTTCCTTGTCACTCGCCAGCAGGCAGCCAGGGAAGGCTCAGGGACAGCTCAGAGTCCGGTTCGGCAGACCGCTCGAGCGCGAGTGAGGCAGTGCAAGGATACCAGGTCTTAGCGACAGTGGAGACCAACATTGAGTGGAAACAGCGCCCCGTTATCGAGGTATTTTTGAACAAAAGGGTGTTCTCAGGGTTACTCGATACCGGAGCGGATGTGTCAGTGATAAGCAGGAGCCAGTGGCCAAGAGAGTGGGCCATTGAGCCGGTCTCCGATGTGTGGGGGGTAGGAGGCGTCCAGGAAGCGTTCAGGAGCCGAGAGTGGGTAGAAGTCACAATCCCAAAGGCTGACGGCACAGCGGTAATTCGGCCGCACATTCTTGACGTGCACATCAACCTTTGGGGGCGAGACATTCTCCAGCAGTACGGTGCTACGCTTACCTTCGGGTAATGGCGTTGCCACTTAAATGGCTCACCGACACTCCGGTATGGGTAGAACAATGGCCGGTAGTGGGAGAGAAATTAGTTGCCCTCAAGCAGCTAGTTAAGGAACAGCTAGACGCAGGACACATAGAACAGTCCACAAGCCCCTGGAATTCGCCAATTTTTGTGATTAAGAAGAAGTCGGGGAAGTGGCGACTCCTCCACGATCTCAGGGAGATCAATAAATGCATTCAGCCGATGGGTCCGCTTCAATGCGGCATCCCAAATCCTAACATGATTCCCGAGGGGTGGGAGATCCTAGTTGTAGATCTCAAGGATTGCTTTTATACAATCCCCCTAGACCCCAGGGACCGGGAAAGGTTCGCCTTTACAGTGCCGGTCGTGAACCACGGTGAGCCCACGCAGCGTTACGCGTGGAAATTTTTGCCACAGGGCATGCTCAATTCGCCCACCCTGTGCCAAATTTATGTTCACGGCGCACTGGCAAAGTTCCGAAGCCTTTACCCTAAAGCTATTGTTTGTCACTTCATGGACGACATCTTAGTAGCGTTGCCGCAGCTCGGCAGCGAAATGTTTTCTGACCTCCAGGCCTGCCTGGGGGACAAAGGCCTACTTATTGCCCCTGAGAAAGTGCAGAGAACCGAGCCCTTCTCATACTTGGGCCATCGGCTTCTCCGCTCTTTCGCAGCACCAGTCCTGCCTCAGATAAATCTACAAGACTCCGTCACCCTTGTAGAATTGCAGCAAGTTTTGGGGAACATCAATTGGGCCAGACCGTATTTTCGTTTAGATACGGATCTTCTAAAACCGCTCTTCTCGCTGCTAACCTTAGGTAAGCAGCCGGCAGACCGGATAAAGATCTCTCGAGATGCGCGCTTGGCGCTCGAGAAGGTGAACCAAGCTCTCAGCCAGAGGTGGGTGGATAGGATCGCCCCGGGGCCATATGCCCCGATCCTGAATTTGTACATCGTACGGTCAGGGTCCATGTTCACTGGGGCGCTAGGAGTAGACTCAGAGAAGGGAGCGAAAATTGTGGAGTGGGTATACTTGCCTAACACCTCTTCTCGGAACATTGTTCCGCCTCAAGAACTGGTCTCCGCGGTGATCTACCGCGGCAGGCTGAGAGCAAGGGACATTTCTGGGCACGATTTAGCTAAGATCACAGTCCCGTTCACCAAGGAACAAATCCATCAGTTGATGCAGCTAGGTGACTCGCTTCCGATAGCTTTGGAGGGATTCACTGGAAGCTTAGCATACCATTTGCCCAAAGACCCTAGGCTTGTCTCACTTCAGACAGGAACAGTCAGTTTGTTCGAATTGCTCTCGCTGGTCCCGCTTCAGGGGGCCAAGACAGTTTTTACCGATGGGGGACGCACATATGGTGTCCTGACTTGGCAGGAGGGCGAAGCTTGGCGCACGCTGCTAACTCTTCCACAGAAGTCCGCGCAGCGGGCAGAGTTGGCAGCCGTGAACCTTGCCTTGCGCACCTTCGCCAAGGAACGCTTAAACATCATTACGGACAGTCTGTATGTAAGGAATTTGCTTCACAGTCTACCGGGAGCTTACATTACTCCCGCGATAGACAAGAACTTGCTCAGTCTGTTTCTCACTGCTCAATTTCATTTGCGGAACCGCACAGAGCCGCTCTATATTGCCCACATCCGAAGTCACCAAGACCTACCGGGTCCGATTTCCGCGGGCAATAGCAGAGCGGATGCGGCGGCAAAGGAAATTCAGCAACGTTCAGTTTTGGGAGTTTTCACTACTCCAATCCAGAGCCATGCCTTTTTTCACCAAAATGCCAAGGCACTCGCCAGACAGTTCAATCTGCCACTCTCTCAGGCCCGGGGCATAGTCCGCTCTTGCCAGCATTGCGCAGGAGCGCCGGGGGGGCCCTCGTGGGGGGTCAACCCACGAGGGACAGAGGCTAATCAGGTATGGCAGATGGACGTCACGCATGTGCCGCAGTTCGGCAGATGGCAATACATGCACGTCTGCATTGATACCTTTTCCCAGTTCGTTTGGGCAACGGCGCAGAAAGGGGAGGCTGCCACCCACGTGGAGCAGCACCTCCTTTCCTGCATTGCGGCGATGGGCAAGCCGCGGCACGTGAAGACGGACAACGCGCCGGCCTACAGTTCCAGGCAGTTGGCCGCCTTCATGGCTACTTGGGACATCAAGCACACATTTGGAATTCCCTACAATCCGCAAGGGCAAGCGATTGTAGAGCGGGTCAATCGGACGCTAAAGTCCTATATTGACAAACAAACAGAAAGGGGGGAGCCACCAGCCCTCCCCAAGTCACAGGGAGAAGCACAGATGTGTCTCAACAAGGTATTGTTCACTTACAATCACCTTAATGTTTTTTCGGATTGCACGCCGCAGGAGAAGCATTTCCGCCGTTCGGAAGCTCTCCCGCGACCTATGGTCCGGTACCGAGTGCCACCAGACCCTTCTTGGAGGGGCCCGGTGCCGCTCATAACCTGGGGAAGAGGGTATGCTGCAGTTATGTCTCCTACAGGTGTCGTTTGGATTCCAGCCCGGTGTGTCAAGCCCTACGTGGAACCGCATGGCGTGGAACCAGGCCGGCCCGAGTCCGATCCCGGAAATGGAGGACCTCACCCTGACCGAGAGGACCCGCCGGAGGAAACGGCCGCCGATGCCCAAGATCACCTGGGGGATGGTCAAGATTCTTTGCAGTGACGCCCAGGACGCCGTTCAGCGCGAGGAGAAAGAGCCGACACCGGAGAACCTCACAGCTGCAGTTTTTGCCCTGATTCACGCCAACACAGCGGCGATCACCATCATCCTGGCCCTTTCCCTGCTCTTGGGGGGAGGCGTTCAGGCTACTCCGATCCAGGCTGACGGTTTGCCGCCTGGGGAAGATATTTCCGCACAAATGCGGTACAACTTGTGGGAAAGGTTGGCGGGTCTCGTCAACCAGTCCGATTTTTGTCTACAGCAGGACATTGGTTCTGCATCTATCCTCAGCACCTGTCTCATCCCCGTGTGCCACACTCTGGACGCGCGTACCAAGGATGGCGACTGGTTGTTGAAGGCGTTCTTTGGCCCGCACACTCCTACCACCTTCTCAGCATACGCACGCTGGGGGGGGGGGCGGCGACTTGCATCAACCTTGCCGGCTGACGCAGCCACTCTTCATACCCCTCAAGTGGCGGTCAGCCCGGACGCTGCTTGCACCCGTATGACCGGCTGCACCTCAGGCGGTCCGACTCGGCGCCGCTGCCTGGACCCCGGCAGCGGCAACTGGACTTGCAACAAACCAGAAACCCTCATCTCGCTGTACGCTCATGTCACCCTACCTTCAGGGTGGTTTTTCACCTGCAACCAGTTCACATGGAACTATATTCCTGCGAATTTGTCGGACTCAATGTGTTGTATCAGTCGTTTGACACTGTTACTCCCTACTAAGGACATGATTGCCCCAAGCACAAATGTTTCTAATGTTTCACATGTTTCCAATGTTTCAAATGTCTCCCCACTCCTACGGCACACACGCACAACCCAGTTAGACAGCTCTTGTGACAGCAGCTTCAGAGTAATGAGTCCCGCTGAGTATGTATCCCTAGCAGTCAGCCTTGTCGGCGTGCCAGGCTTGGCCGTCGGCAACGCACGGAGGATTGGCCGCTTGGCTTGCGGTTTGGCAAAAGCCATTAACCATACCTCCACAGCGATAGCGCTCCTCAATCAGGAACAGGCAGAACTTCGCCAGGCCGTTCTTGACAATCGAGCGGCTATCGACTACCTCCTCTTGCTGCACCATCTGGGTTGCGAATCCTTTCATGGAATGTGCTGCTTCAATCTTACTGACAACTCCCGTAAGATCCAAAGCCAGATCACGAACCTCCACACCATAGTCCAGGGTATTACTGAGGGTTCCGCATGGGGGGCTTGGTGGAGTTCCCTGTGGAATTGGATGTGGTCATGGATTCCCTGGGGGTGGCTGCAAACGGTGCTTAAGGTAGTGGTGGGGATAGCCATACTAGGCATTACGCTTGGTTGTTTTGCTCAGTGCATTCCCTCGCTGATCTCCAAGTGCCGCCCCAGAGAGAAACTCCGTGACGTAATACCCGCTCAACAGCTGATGCCGCTCTTGTGCAAGGTCGCCAGTCAGGTCCTTAAATAGAAAATAAAGGGGAGATGCGGTTTCCCCATGCCCCGCAGGACATGGAACGGCCCGCCAGAGGCCACCGCGGTGAGAGACGCTCCCAGCCCGTGGGCTCTGCGGCCGCCAAATTAAGGGGGGTGAATAAAATATAGGGTTTGATTCACCCAATTACCGTGACCTGACCTGCGACTCGGCCAAGTAAGCAGATAGCTGACTCCTGTCAAACATTAAGTGCCTAGTTCATCTCCCGGCTCGGGAAATCCCTGGCGCAAATAAGCCATGTTTGTCCCTGCCTAATCCCCAAGACAATGAGGTCCCTAAACCCATGTTTGCCCCAGCTGATTAAACTCCCCTTTGAAGAATTCCCCATTAACCCGTGTACGTGGGTGAGGTAATTTTCCTGTCAGGTGACAGCTTGCCACCGTTGCGCTTTTTTCCCTATAAATGATGTTGCCTTTTTCCAATAAAGTACTGATCTGATCTCGCTCCTGTTGCCTCGTGTTGTCATTGATCAGTCTCCTCCGGGCTCTAACGCCGCCCTAGCGGCCAGATATCGCTACACCCATCTACACCCACATCCTTCCCAGGCAGCAATACGTACAGTTGTACAGCTCATGTGCAGTTTTTGGAAACATTCTTTGGCTGTGACGGCAGCTGGGAGATCCTAGAAGCCATCTCATGAGAAATTAAATTCTGCAAGTTTGGTGTTACTCATTGAAGCTTGCGTACTTGTTCTTAAAATTGCCTACTATCCTGACAAAATTAAATATATAAAAAACAACATCCACCATTTTGGGATTAAGAAAGTTGGGTTCCAAAGCGCATCAGGTTTTGATTGTTAAATTAGTAAAACTTATCGTCCGCCTCCCACCCCCAGTGGAAAGAAGTAACTTTTAGGCTGGTTTATTAATTCATGGAATAATTTCCTACTGCAGAGTTTATCTTCCAGCCATGAATCAATCCAAACCAGCTTAAAATGTCAGTTACACTAGGAACAGCTGTCTGGAATATCTAAATTGAAATGTGCTCTCTCCGGCCCCATTAGAAATAATACCTTTATTTTCCAGGGCTGCCTTCTTTCTTGAAGTCAAATAGATATGGAATCCTTCAGTTAAAAAGCAGCAGTGTGGCTTCTTAAGACAGAAGGCAAAGAAGATAAAAGAGCTTTCACTCTCTTTGAGAAATCTGACAGAATGCAAATACTCCTTCATATGGAGGCTCTCCACTGATGTGATTAAAGGTGTTGCATACAGTATGCATCTAATGTCTTTTTGTTCTTTCTCATTTTCTTTACCCCATTACCTTTCTTTCCTCGTCCATCCCCCCCTTTCATGGGGTTCCATTTATTCTTATTTCTCCTCAGTTTTGTGTCTCCTGCTATGGACAGATGCACACCTCAATTTGTGTTTCCTACTGTTTTGTGACTCCCCAGGCTCAAAAACTAGTCAAATCTGACTCTAGGGTTCAGTGCTCATTTCTGTTTACAGCCAAAGAGCCAGCGCTGTCTGCATCTGCAGATGTTTCCATGGACATGTGCATACCTGTCAAGTTTTGGATTTGAAAATAAGGGAAATTTTGGCCACACCCCTCTGTGGGCATGGCCAAATCTGTGGGCATGGCCAAATATAGCCATGTGACTTGCTCGGCTCTAGTCATGCCTGCCACATGGACATGAAAATGTCTGCAAACACAGACAGCACTGGCTCTTTGGCTGTAAATGGAGATGAGCACTGCACCCTAGAGTTGGATACGACTGGCAGATTTTACTTTCTTAGGATCAAAGATCGCTGCAGATGGTGATTGCAGCCGTGATGGCTAGATGGTATTGTAGACGCAATGGGCACAAAGTTGTGTGGGCCAAAGAACCCTTTCCCCATCTTCTTGGGGGACTTTTGTTTTGTTTTCTTTCTTGTTTACTCATTTTTAATTTTAAAAAATTTCTGGGAAGCAAAGAGCAGAATAGTAAACCAGCCCCCTAAGGTGAACTAGCCCTGCACGTGGCTAGACCCCCCCCCAATTAGGGTGGAGGAGCAAGGGATTAATTCCCCCAAATTAACCAATCTATTTGTTCCTCACTGCAACCAGTTGAAGCACCAACACCTGAGAATGTTGGATCCAGTTTAAGGAAGGGAATTAGAAAAGTAAAAATCAACCTCTGTAGTTTCCAAGCCTCCCAGCAGCTGAGGAGTTAATCTCCATATATGAAATATCGCTCACCTAGAGTAGACTGACTTCCATCCCATGGTGGCTCCGACCAGCAGCAGCAAAAATGAAGCCTCCATGACCATGTGGTAGGGAAATGAAAGAGAAACTACAGAAGGCCCCCACCACCTTCTCTCTCTCCTTCCACAAGCGAAAAGCCACAGCGACCTCTGGTGGCAGGAAAAACATAATGCAGCTTCACCTGTGAGGGCTCCGGTCAGGATTTCTTTTTTAAAAATAAGGGATATTACGAGGAAATTAATAAAACGGAAGGGGGCGGGAAGAGGGGTAAAAATAAGGGGTTTTCCTGGGGAAAATGGGATACTTGACAGGTATGCATGTGGCAGGCATGACTCAACACCAGAGTGCACGGAATACTGTTTACCTTCCCACTGAAGTGGTCCGTTTTTTATCTACTTGCAATTTCATGCTTTTGAACTGCTAGGTTTGGCAGAAGCTGAGACAGAGACAGTAGCTCACTCCGGCATGCAGTACCTGGAAATGAAACTGAGACCTTCCAGTCAGCGAGTTCAGCATCTTAACACAATGAGCTGCCACACAGCCCTGTCTCTAGTGGGGTGCTAATTTTCCCCATTGTAAATTCCCACTTACAGTTAGAGAGATCAAATGCAATGGGAATCCACCTATCACACATGAATAGTCATTGCTACTTGAACTTCATGCCAACCTTGGCATGAGCCACAATGAGCTTATTGGCTCAGGTGTTGGATTAGGACCAGCAGCAGCCTCAGTTTCCACCATTCTCCCTGAGATGCTAGATCACGTAGCAGCCCCACGAATCACTGCCCCT
Organism: Bradypodion pumilum; assembly: GCA_035047305.1. Lineage (NCBI taxonomy): Eukaryota > Metazoa > Chordata > Lepidosauria > Squamata > Chamaeleonidae > Bradypodion > Bradypodion pumilum. The sequence goes on from JAWDJD010000001.1 coordinate 102,124,886, forward strand.
TAAGATCTAACCAGTGACAGTTGCTGCCTGACCAGGCCTTCTAAGGCCAGGCCATGAAATATGTCTGCAATACTGATCTGAAAGCTGCCCTGATGCAACTTGAGGTCAATCTGCATTCTGTTTTGGTCGAAAGCAAGAGCCATTTTGCTTCCAGTGCTCAGGCTTCAGTACATAAGCTGTTTTCTCTCTCTCAAATAGATGGTAATTAACATTGACTGTATATATTGTATACATGCACATGTGCATGTGTGTTTGGCATGTGTGTCTGTGTGTAGAGCAAGAGGGAGATTGAAAGCAAAGAGAAAAGATAAAGTCTCACAGCCATAGCTGTCAAGGCTGCCGTATTGGCCGGGAAACTCCCTTATTTTACCCTCTTTCCTGCCGTCCTCCCGTATTAGACTGCAATGCCCTAATGCCGCCACTGGAGGGCTGCACAGGATAAGCATAGCTGTCAAGTATCCCATTTTGGCCGGGAAATTTCTTTTTTTTTCAAATCTAAAACTTGACAGGTATGCTCACAGCACCTTTAAAACAGATTCATTTCAGTGTGGTCTTCCACAGATTACAACCCATCTCCTCTAACACATGTCTACGTGCAAATCAAGTTTATCAGAGGGTGTTATACAGTATATTCCCAATAGCCTGTTTGCTGCATGCTAAGTGCATATTTACTTGTCTCTTATGATTTAAAAATGGATTTTAGTTCATAATCTGGAATGTATATACTGTATGTGCAGGGCAAGGCCATGTGTCTCTCCATATGTTGGTGAACTGAACTGCCCATAACTCCTCACCCCTGGTTGTACTTGCTAAGAGTGATGGGAGCTGCACTCCAGATATATTCCCTAACCCTGCCCTGAAATGACTAAAATCAGCTGCACAGCAGTAAATCCATTTCCCTGCCAACTATGATCCAGCAGGAATGGTGGGTAGCTTCTAGTTTTGTAGTTGTATTTCTCCTTGTCATCACTACATTTTGTATCCTATCCTTCCTCAATTCAACTCAGGTATCACATGTCATCTTCACCACTGGTTTCATTTTTCCAACAGTGCCAAAATCATGTTAATGCAGTGTATAAAAATCTCTTGAGCCCAACAGGGATAAGAACTCATGCCTGCTCCATGGTCACCTCTGACCCTTATGGATAAGTCTGTCAGGTCCATATTCAGTGCACTGTTTGCTGAATCACACTAACTCTCCTCATCAATAGGCCACCCTCGCTTGAATGCCAGTCGTATCCAACTCTAGGGTTCGGTGCTCATCTTCGTGTATAGCCAAAGAGCCAGCACTGTCTGCATCTGCATACGTTTCTGTGGACCTGTGTCAGGCATGACTAAACTCTGGAGTGCACAGAATGCTGTTTATCATCATCAATGCACAGTGCTTTATCCATCTGGAAATATACAAATGTATGTGTGTGGGTTTGTGATTTTTTCCCCTGCCCATTTTTCTGCATTTCCGAAGCCTTCAAGAAAAAAGGGACATACACAAATAGGACCCTCCCCCCCCCTCCCTGCATATAGTTCTGCTCTCCTCCTGGAGTCATTGTTCTGCTGCATTACTGAATCACTGCTGAATCACAGTTAGTGACCAACAACCAATAAGCACAATGGCATAAATAACAGTCCCTGTAAGACAGAAGTGGGACTCATAGGAGTCATGCTTGGAGAAGGAGAATTTTAGCACACCCTGTTCAGTGCTCAGCATACCATTAATGTTACACCAGCATTTTCATACTCCTGAGAACACATTCTACTTTTCTAATATGCATTCCACTGAGTTCATATTAATGAATAATTCAGTGCAAGCCCAAGACGTATTGGTTCATGAAGCACACTTGTAGACCCAAAATCAAGCTATTCTTCAGCAATTGATATTTCAATCATAAATTAGTCAAAAACCCTCTGCCCGTTCATAAAATACCAGCAGTCAATTGACATACTTAATGGCAGGTCTGGCCAGTAGTCCTGAGCCAACCTAGAAAGCTTTCATTTCATAATATTTTTTAGGTTTCTTGAAAAGAAACATCCATTTTTAGCAGTGTTTTTCAGGGATACACAAACAGGGTGTATATCAATGTAAGTGTGTACAGTTGATCCCATTTGCGTTGTTTCTACAGATCATTGAAGGGCAGGGCTGGAGTCCATGGCTTCTTTTATTGGGTTTAAAACAGAAATAAGAACAAGTCTGCAGTCCAGTTAATTATGTGGGTGAAGGAAAATATTGGAAATGTATAGGAAATGAATAGGAGAGACGAGGCGGCCGACCACATTCTCTTTCTTATTTGCTTCCCTTTATACCCCATCTGGTGTTGAGGGAGATGCAAGGTTCTTGTTCTGGCACTTTGAGTGGCCTCTTCCAGTCTTATCTGGTGTTTTTGTAATATTACTTTTATGTTCTCTCCACCTTCCTCTGGGTCTGCCTCATGGTCTTTGTCCTGCTCCTCTTTCCACATATGCCTTGTAAGGTATGGAATTCCAAGACATTCTCTCCAAATGGGCAAACCACTTTATTTATTGTCTCTGTATGTAGTGCAAGATTGGTTCCATTCCAATTATTTCCCATATTACCTCAGTAGCATGGGGACCCACCTTCAGCCAGGTGGGGTTTGGGGAGGGGTATTGGGCGACCTACAGGGGTGCGTGTCTTCAGGAGCTGCCTCCATCATAGCTGCAGTCAGGCTGATCGTGTTGGACCACAAGCCCAGCCATTGCCATGCCTGGTGTGGTGTGGGCTGCTGCGGGGGCTGCTGAGGCCCCCACTGACCAGAGCACCCCAGCACGCAGCACATACCGCCCATGGATGCAGTGAGAATGAGGGAGGGAAGAAAGGGGGTTAGGATGACGGGAGGGAAGTAAGTAGGGCGGGAAGGAAAGAAGGAAGGGGAGAATGATGGAAGGAGGTGGTGATGGAAGGAGGGACAAAGGGAGAGAAAAGAAGGAAGGAGGGAAGGGAGTGAGGGAAGCAGTGACAGAAGAAAGTGGTGAGAGCCATAAAGGAAGGACGGGGCAAGAAGGAGGGAATGGGCGAAGGTAGGACGATGGGATGGGAAGAAGGTTGTAATGAAGGAAGGGAGTTAGGTGGGAGGAATTTTGGAGGGAAGGGAGGAGGGAGTGAAGTAAGGAAGTAAGGGGGAATGGAGAAAAGAGGGAAAGATGGAAGGAGGGACTTGGGTTGGTCACTTGCCCTGCCGCCTGTTCGGCCCATGGCGATGCTCCTCTCTGTGTTTGATCCGGCACATTGTCATCATCATGGGCAGGGGGGGGGCGGTGCTGTCTTTGTCTGTGCCGACCTTCTTTGGTGGGTGCAGCTTCTGTCACCTGCACAGTTGGTGCCTCTGCGGGTCCGTGCCGGAAGGCAGCTGCTGGTGTGTGGCATGCATGGTGAGGGCTCCTGTTCTGCATGTGGCTTTTTTGGGGGCATGTGCAGACTGTTCTATGCGTGGAATCCCTTTTTTCCTGTGTGTGCATCTCAACGGCACGTCGACCCCCCCCCCCCATTTGTGTGTGTGTGCAGTTATTTTTGGCCTCCTCATGGGGCTGATCTCCAGTACAAAAGGTAGGTGTGCGCGGAGGATTACGGGATAGGTTTCAGGGGTGTGGGTATGCCTGCCGGACACATACCTTACATCCCTTCCTAATAGGTTAAGATTCCTGATTTTATCCCTTCTAGTCACTCCAACAACCTTCCTCACATCACACATCTAATTTCCACGGTGACCAACTTCTGTTTATGTTTTGTTGTAAGTGTCCTTCTTTGGCACTGGTAACATAAGGTGGGAACAAATATGCTTTGTATGAGGTGTTTGTTTGTGCTGATTGGCATTGCCTTGTGTTGCAAGAGCAGAACTAACTGTCCCAATATTTGGTTTGCCTTACTGCACCATATGTTAATCTCTCCATCCTTTTTGCCATTTGGTCTGGCCAAACAGGCCTGGTGAAGTTGTGACAGGCCCAGCATGCCAGCAACAGATAATCCATTGCTAAAACACTACAAAAGAGATGTTGACCACATTGAAACTCTTTATATTTCCTATCCATGTCTTAAAGTGAGTGTGCTGAGTTGGAATCTCTATGAATGCTTCAGTGTGTGGCCATAACTGCAGTTATGCTGAGACATTGTTCTACACTGTGTCACCACTAAGGCTGCATAACCACTTGCAGGACAAAATACAACAACTAGTCCAAGCTGTGCTGAATTTGTCAAATAAAATTGGTCTTTCTGCAGTCAGAAGATGTACAGGAGCTTTTTTCCAGCAGAATGAAATCGTTACAATAGTCCATGGCATACCTGTCAAGTATCCCATATTGGCCGGGATTTCCCGTAATTCAGCGCCGCTTTTTGTACTTTCCCACCTGGAGCCGCCGCCATTCCATAATTTGCCAGCGGGGGAAAGTAGTTACTGCGCATCCACTTCTGTGCAGAACCCTTCTACGCACGTGTAGAAGGCTTCTACGCATGAGTAGAAAGCTTCTTCACATGGGAGCCACATATTTAGACCTTCTCCTTCCTCCAGGAATGCCCTAGTCTTGGACATGGCCAAAAATGAGCAAAATGTGGAGGAAAGATCAAAGATGGAAGTGACCACATAACCACTTCTGACTGTGTTTTGGGATTTGTTTTGGGTGCATGGGGTTCTATGCATACGCAGAAGGGTTCTGCGCAGAAGGGGATGCGCAAAAGCCTTCTGCACATGCATAAAAGGGACCTGTGCAGAAGCCTTCTGCGCAGAAGCCTTCTGTACATGCGTAGAAGCCTTCTGTACATGCGTAGAAGCCTTCTGCGCATGTGTAGAAGGGTTCTGCGCAGAAGCCTTCTGCGCAGGTCCCGTATTGTCTGGAGCCGCGCTTGACAGGTATAGTCCAAAGATTGATGAAAGTGCTATCTACAAGTCACATCTAACCTCCAAGTATTTTGGAGGCTCAGATTCAAACAGAATCCCCTGATGAACCCTCTCCCTAGAAAAGAAATCTAGCAAGGGGAAAAGTTTTTTTCCCTTTTGCTCCTAGGAGCAATGCACCCCATGCACCCAAAACAAAGCCCAAAACACAGTCAGAGGTGGGTATGTGGTCACTTCCAGCTTTGATCTTTCCTCCAAGTTTCACTCATTTTTGGCCATGTCCAAGACTAGGGCATTCCTAGAGGAAGGAGAAGGTCTAAATATGTGGCTCCCATGCCTCTCATCCTTTCCCACTCCTTCTATGGTGCAAGGTTTCATTTCCCTTCTCTTAAGACTGTGGTGGCTTAGTGGTTAAGATGCTGAACTTGATGAGTGGAAGGTCAGCAGTTCAAGCCCTGAGTGCTGCATGATGGATTGAGCTCCCATCTCTGTCCCAGCTTCTGCCAACCTAGCAGTTCGAAAGCAAGAAATTGCATGTAGATAAATAGGTACCGCTTTGGTGGGAAGGTAAACAATATTCCATGCACTCTGGTGTTTAGCCATGCCTGCCACATGTCCACAGAAATGTCTGCAGACACAGACAACACTGGCTCTTTGGCAATAAATGGAGAGAAGCACTGAATTCTAGAGTCGGATACGACTGGCTTTCGAGCAAGGGAAGCCTTTACCTTTAAAGTACATTAATGTTTTCTGCTGGCTCTAGTCAAAGGGCTAGGAAACCCCACAGAGAGTAAAGAAATGTTTGAATTTAGGATGAGTTCTGTCTTGGCAAGGCATCTGATGATTTATGAGGAAGACCAAAAGAGTTAAAAGTAGACACTTTTGTTTCCCACATTTTAATCAATGCATTCACTACAAACTCACTCTTATGTTGCAAATTGTCTTTCTGTTCTATGGTCATAAAATCAAATATAAGAATCCAATCAACAAATATTTGAAAGCTAAGATATTGTTTTAGGAAGGAAAAAAACCTTTGTCTCTCCAAAAAGTTTTGTAGACTAAAGAAACAGGTCTAGGGGGCAAAAAGATTCATATTGTTTTTGGCAACTAGTAATTGGAAGGAGAGTTTCCCCCCACTGTAAAGCAAACACATTTTATTGGTATGAAGTTATTATTAGAGAGTACCATTTATCACAGTGGGTTTGTATGAAATTCACAGCCAAGGAATCCACACACCTTAATATATATTTTTAAAGGGGATCCCTGGAGCCTGGAGACTCAAGTTTTATTCATTTACAATGATTCATGGCTTGGTTTAACTCTCAGGACTATACTATCAATCATCATCTGACATGCTTCTGGTATTGCTAGGGCATTCTGTTGTGCATATAATTTCTCTCTCTCTTTCTCTGTTGATAATAATTGGACTCGTTAATGGTATAAAGTGAATATTAATGATTCCAGCTTAAATAAATTGAGATTGAACACAGTTTAGACTTGTGATGGTGAACTGTGGAGTCAGCGTCAAACAACCCAATATGTTATTGCAGAGAATTTGACAAATGCTTACTAGTTTGCTAGGACTGAGTTGGAAGTTTTTCTGGCCAATCAAAAGTAAGGTTAGAACTGAAGAACAGTATCATGGGCCACTGGTCAGCCTCTGTCTTCTAAAGACAATTAGCCATACTACCCTTCTTCTTTTGGGGTAGTTGAGTTCAAGACAGGGTCAACCATGGTGATCACCATAAGTCCCTGCTTGGTACCATATCACTCCCAACACTTTAAGTCTACCGCAGCCCAGCAGTTCTCCAGATAGTCTAAAGGCAAAAATCCACAAAATTAGGCACTGGGAGACAATATGCCTCCCTCAGATAATTAACACTGACACCACACCCACTGCAAAATACTAGAAATCCCAGTAGCAAATTCTGTACAACAACCCTCTGAGCCAAAAATCTAGGCAGCTTCCTGAAAAAATAATTGTTTTTTTATTTTTAAAAAGAAAGAAAGTAAAAGGGTTAAATGATGCAAAAGACAAAGCAAATTTTACCTAGTTAGAGTGTTGGGAAACTTTATATTATAGTATACTAGCAGAGGTTGCCCGGCGTTGCCGGGCTGTTTTAAATGGTGTTAGAAAGTTTTTGTTGTTGTTAATGTTTGTAAAGAAGAGGTTAGTCTATAATTTAAATTTTTAAAATTTCTATACAAATTTTTTTGATGGCCTGTTATAAACTGTGATGAGTTTTGCTTGGTGTTTTGGTTTTGTGGATGAAAAAAAGAATAAAGGATGATATACTTTTTCCAAAAAAATTATTTAACCCAATATTTTTAGTATGTATTTTTTTAAATTATTGTACCGTAGGTAATAATTTTAAAAAATGTGAAAGTACATGTTTTTCACAATAAATGTTTTTAAACTGTGTATTGATGTTTTTGTTTTTTATTTGAGTAAAAATTCAGCACAGGATTTTTGAATAGTTTTTATTTTATTTTATTGACATCTGTTTTTGATTTGTGTAAAATTGTGATTTTGTGTTATTTGTTTTTACTCTTGGGGCCTTTTGTGTGGGGCTGTTGTGTCTTTTTGAATTTTTTTTTACTATTGTGGGCAGCAAGTGGTGCTGGTAGGGGTTATCTTGTATTTTGACTGTTTTTTCTCTTGTGGCCTCTGGGTGGAGCTTCTTCCAGGAAATCGTCTCTTTCTTTATTCATTTCTTTTCCAGTCATTGTGGTGTGAGGTCGTGTGGTGGTGAGTTGGCTGTTTTCTTTATTTGGGGTGGTGGTGGTGGTTGGATTTTGTGGTGTTTGGCTGGGGGCTGGGTGTGTTTGGAAATGTTTGTTGTTGTTTACTTTGTATTGTTTTTTGGTGTTATTTTTGTTTGTTTTTGTGTATTTTTGAATGTTTATGATTGTTTGTTTTTGTGTTTTTTGGTGTCCTATGGGGGATCCCCTCTCTGCCATCTCCCCTGGCTCTGGAAGGCTTGGGGGGACAGACCCCTTTTGTCCCCCCAAACCTTCCAGACTCATGGGACCCAGGAGAGGAGATTGAATCCAGGCTACCCTCTGATATTAAAAGGGAAATCTCAATTGTGGTTTCCCCTTTAATATCAGGGGGGGTTGTGATCCCCCTCTCCGCTGGCTTCCTTGGGTTTGGGAGGGTTGGGTGGAGAAAAGGGGTCTGTCTCCCCAACCCTTCCAGACCCAGGAGAGCCATCGGAGAGGGGGATTCCCCCCTCCCCACAAACTCCATTTTTAAAGAGAAGTAACCGCTTGGTTTCTTCTCTTTAATATGGAGTGTGTGTGTGTAGGGGAATCCCCTCTCTGCCAGGTCCCCTGGGGTCAGGAGGGTTGGGGAGACAGACTCCTTTGGTCTCCCCAACCCTCTCAACCCCAGGGGAGCCAGCACAACACCCCCTCCCAGTGATATTAAAGGGGAAACTCCGATTAGGAGCTTCAGGCGCCTTTGGGGAGGGGGGCTTTGGTTCCTGCAGCTTGGCGGACTTGCTCTCCCGGTGTTTTTTTGCGCCGGCTTCCTCAGCGTTCTGCATGCTCATGGCGCGCAGGACACTGGGGCTTGTAGTTATGGGTTTGTGCTTTGTGTTTGTGCTGCGTTTTTTAAAAACGGTTTTCTTTTGATTGGCTGCGGCGCGTTTCCGAACATTCCTTGCACCGTGCCATGCGAGAGCCTCTCAGCCTGATTGGCTCTGGTGTGGCGCGGCGCAAGGAATGTTGGGAAATGAAGTTGTTTCCCTTTTGTCGCGTTTGTGGGCCTGTTGCCCCACTGCCTATTTTCTCAATCCTTTGTTGACCTGCGGACCCAGATCGGCCGTGTGCACAAAGGGTGAGTGCAGGCAAGTAGGGCGAGGCATAGCAACCTATAGCAAGTTCCAACAGTTAACCCTTGGTTTTATAGGTTAAGATTAGTTTTGCAGTAACAGCTTTAAGTTTTCTACACTCTTCTAAAAGGGAGCCTCTGGGTCAACAGGGTCCAGTACATGGCTGCCTGGCAGAAGCTGGTACAACATTCTTTTGTCTGTATGAAGCCTTCTTTCTAATCTCTTAGCCTCCTGAAGGCCTCCTGAAAGGGCCTGTTTATGCTTAACCAGAGGCCCCTAAAAGTATGGGTGACATGTAGAATGTAAAGGGTTAGGTCAAGCTGACCTTGCCTCATTGGCGCCGGAGGATAAAGTGTATTCCTTGCTACACATGTTTATGTTATGCATTCTTACCTATGCTCCAAATGATTAATTATTATGTCTTTTGCTATAGCATGCTCTGTAGTTTTTTGTGCAAGCCCCGTGATTGCCTTATGTACATGTGGCTTTAGAATCTTAGGAATAAATATGAGCAGTAGGTCCTTTGTTGGACCAGTCTGCCTCTTGCACCTACATCTCATTGGGGGTGTGTGAACATCACTGCATTAGAGAAAAGGTTTCCCAAAATAATAGAACAAATTACAGAAGCAAAATTATGAACATGACGGAGACAGCCCTACTTATTCTGCTCAATGACCTTTTGAGGGAGGCAGACAGGGACAGTATGATTCTGTTAGTCCTTGATCTCTCAACGGCCTTCGGTACTAATCACCAAGGTATTATTCTCCACAGGGTAGTTGTTGTATATAAGGATTTATTGTGTTTAAATGTAAAACCGCGCCAAAACCGGGAACCTGGAAGCGTGCCATTTCCAAAGGCACCAATGTCAAAGCGGGAAAAGACTGAACTCTGTATGTCCTCCAGAAGCCCGCCTAAATGTAATAGTCCAAACACTGTATATATATATTGGCCATCCCTGTACATACTCCCCAGTCCAGAACCTGAGCTGAATAAAGATTACTGAGTTTAACCCAATCCTGCTGGTTAGAGTACTTCTTTGTCCAGACTCAACAGTAGTGGAGTTAGGGTTTGAGGGCTCAGTTTAGCCCTGGTTCCCTGGATAATGTCTGGATAATGTAGTATGATTCCTAACTAGTCCACATGATTTTAGTCTGGTACTAGTTTGTTGTTATTTTCATGACGTGTTTTAACAGGCTTTATGATGATGCTTTGTATATTCATTTTATTCATGGATGTTTAGCTGCTTTGAGAAACCTAGGCCAATAGGGTGGTGTAAAAGTATAATTAGGAGGGAAAGGAATAAACAAACAGATAAGAAAGAAGGAAAGAAAGAGCACACCAGAAAATAATAAAGCTAGGCACTCTAATGCATTTTGGTGCAGAGCTAGGCAAAGAGTACCACTTTTCTTGGCACAACATCAAGGAACTGCAAAACAGACCTGGCGAGGCATCCTCCTCCTAAGAGATAGGTTTGCACTCCACCTTCTGTGAGATAAAACCAAACAATAATCTAACTATCTCCATTGTATACTTAAATGGAATATTCAATTTAACACATTGAATACACATGTTTATAGACGAATGGCCTTTTGGCTTCTTCCTTTCTCAGAGCCATAATCTCTTATCCCACTTATATGTCTTCAAAGTCAATGGGTTTTGAAGTCAAATGATAAGTCTGAGGTTTTAGCCTCTTCTCAGACCTTCTTTGGGTCCTTCCCAACAAGATGTCAGTTGAATGACTTAAATGTTATTTTTCTTTTCTTTTCAGGGTGCACACACTACTGGCTTTTGACTTGCACCTTCTAATTTCTATGCTCTGTGCCCTACCCTCATTTTTTTCACATATTACCCCAACATGTACTGGAATCTCCAGCACTTGTGATTTGAAAGATAAATGTCTGCCATTCCATAAACCTATTCAGTCAGTGACTTATTTATTTATTTTTATTTATTCATATTTGTATTGCTGCCCCCTTGTCAGGGCGACTCTGGGCGACTAACAAACAAAACACAAACAAGCAACACTAATACCACTTAAAATTATTTTAAAATCATCAGTCTTAAAAACCCACCCCCACCCCCTCCCACCCTGTCATTTAAAAGATGGGAGAATGTTCGCTTATATAAACCAGTGGGCAGGGGGTCACCTCCCCATCAGCACCCCACACCTGCCCTGCCAGCCAGGTTTTAAGCTCTTTCCTAAAGGGCAGCAATTCCGTCTGTAACCGCAACTCTGTAAGCAGGAGGTTTCATAGGGCCGGTGCGGACACAGAGAAGGCCCCCCTTCTTGTGCTAGAAAGACGAGCCCCTCTAGCAGACGGTACAATTAGAGAGCCCCTCCGGTCTGCTCTGGTTGGACGGACAGACATTCTTGGGGCAATGCGGTCTCAGGTATCCTGGCCCACTACTATGTAGGGCTTTAAAGGTCAAAAACAGCACCTTGAATTGCACCCGGAGGCAAACTGGCAACCAGTGCAGCTCCCGGAGCAGTGGCGAAGCATGGGCATGCATTAGGTCAGGAATTCTCAACCTGTGGCTTGCATGCTGAAAGCAGACCACTGCACCATTTCATGTGGCCTTCTACTGCCTCCACCACACCAGGAAGTGCCAAGTGGCGGAGGAAGGGCAAAATGGCCATCCAGCCCCCAAAGATGTCTGAGGGAGCATGACTAGGCCCCCAGCTTAAAAGGTTTGCACACTCCTGCATTAGGTTAAATGGGTGTTGATGATGTGGGCATGATCCCTTAATGGCTCCATGCACCCAGGCAGGACCCGAAATCTTTCTGCAGGAATCTGGCATTGTGAGGGTTCCAGTCCAGAGAGCTGTAGGACACAATTTAGATGGCCACAGTTACCCAACTCTCTTCAGATCTTTGTGTTCAACGCAAGTTAAGTCCAGGATGCGTAGTGGTATATATGCATCCCTACATCTACTCCACTTATTTGGCTGTACATGGAGCAGGCAAAAGGTCATATGGTCTCTCAAAAACTACAAAATATAGAATTCTGTAGATCCTGCTGGTATTTTCTAGCAATAGGAACAACCACCATAAGAATAAAGAATGTTTCACTGAAGGCCCATGCTGGATGGCTGTTTATAACTGCAAATCAGGGAGCTTAATCCAAAGGACGCAACTAGTCCTCCTGTTTTGCAAAACAACAAACACTTTCTTACAGGGAGGAGAGGGACCTAAAAGACCACTTAATGGGGTGAGGTGCATAGTGGCATGTTAGCTTAATGCATACCCTACAACCCGGGGCATCTGTGTGTCAACACTAAAATAAATAAATGGAATTCCCCATGGAGACCAGTGTTTGTGTGCTAAATGACCGACAATAACTTTCTGAAAGAAGTAAAGATCAAGTTAGGTTGGAGCACTGCTAAAACTGAATTAATAAAAGATATTGCAAGAAATAATTATTTTACCATGTATAAGGGTATAAGGTATCATCATCATCATCATCATCCACTGTTCTGGTTTAAAGCATGACACTGTACTTTAATCATGTTTATTCCCCCTTTAACACAGATTTAGACAAGTGAATTGATAATCCAAATATTTTTATAATGACATGCTTTTTTTTTACAACTCACCCCTTTTATACAAAGAGTTCTAAAAATATTTCAATATAGATCAGGAGTTCTCAACCTTTTTAAGCTGGGTCATGCTCCCTCAGACAACTTCGGCGGCCGGACAGCCATTTTGCCCTTTCTCTACTACATCACACTTCCGGGTGTGGTGGAGGCGGTGGGGAGCCACATAAAATGTTGCCACTGGCTGCAGGTTGAGAATTTCTGATCTAGATGTTCCATGTATTTTTGTGTCCAAAATTTTATAATATAAGCAAATTACAAATGCTAACATTTCAAGGGTTGATACTGGAGATGAATTCTGATTCTTGTTTTATTCCGTGTTGAAAAAGGGTGAAGTCTGAAATTAAGAAAATCATTTATGATAGATATTCAAAGATGAACTAGCCTTTGCTGACCAAAAAGTTACCATGAATATGCAAGTGTCACGTTAAACTTCAGCGTTCTTGCTGTTTATGTGATGTATTTATTATTTTCAATTAATTTTCTCTAGACAAAATAAAGTGTTGTACTACATTACAGCCTCACTGTTAGGAATGAAGACAGAGGAGACAGTTCAGGAAGGCCAACACACACTACCAAAATGGAGAGCATCCAGGTCATAGAAGAATGGTAAGTTAACAACTAACCTTCTACTATTACTATTCTTAAACTTGAGAGCAGGTCCCACTGTGCTGAATAGGACCTTCTCCTGAGTATCTGGGCAGATACTAGCCACTGCGCTGAAACTGTCACCTGAAATTTAGTTTCAATCTGTGGGTTTTTGACCACTTCACATGACATGTAACAGTCTTTGTTTGGAAGTCTGCACAGTGCCTGTTAATATGGGTATGTTGCAAATAATAAAAATTAAATACAATTCCTCCAGTTTGTCTGATGTAAAATGTTTCTGGGGGTGGCGGGACCATCACTGATCTTTCTTCCTAGTTTTCAGACCCCCTTTTCCTTAATGTTCAAACTTCAGTACAGTGCCATCTTGTGGGTTAAAAAATGTGTTTGTATAACACAGCATCCACTAGTTTCAAAGAGTTGCTACTACTGGCAGTTGTCTGTTGGCAAAGAAGACTGATATTTCTGGTCTGTGTAATTTAGGAAAATGTTTTAACAATCTGCTATTTTGTTCATATAAGTAGTTTATAATATGCTTTGTATTTTAGTAATTTCAGCACATGCTCACCTCTATCTAACTTAAGGCCTCATGGGAGGGGATGAATTTCTCACTGTAGTGGTTCCCAACATGGGGCACATGCCCCATAGGAGGATGTCAATTCCCAGAAGCCTAAATCAGCAGATTAACTGATCAGTGGTTTCGGGAATTGTCATGTCCGGCCCTTAGCAAAAATAGTCCAGGCAACGATGAACAGAACAACAACAAGGGTTTATTGTAAAGTCCTTCTGGTTACTTCTTACAAGGCTTCCGGACATAAGATGGCTACACAAGTCCCATGTAATCGGTCCCTCTGGATTCTGCCGTAGGAAGGCAATGCACTAAGCTACACCCTGTGGATGTGCGTGTAGAGGAGACCCCAGGCTAGCCATCTGTGGCTTAATCTGCCTTGGTTATGGGTAGTATAGATCTGGCCCAGCCCCACCCTTGTTTACCCATGGGGCTTATATAGTGTCTCCCCGACGGTGACTCTTTGATACAATGTAGTAACCCACCGGACAATCATAACTAACCAATCATAACATGCTATATGAGTATTAACCAATAAGGAACTGGATCCAAAGTTGTAACCAATCACGGAATTCTAATTATCATAATGAATGCACTCTGAAGGGGAGATTGCTCCTAATTCTGATGGCGAGAAAGTGCTATTTTGTCTTTGCAAGGCATTGCTTGAACAACTTGCAATTCTGCCTGAATACACAACAGGAATTGACTTAGGCTTCTGGGAATTGAAGTCCAGAAACGAAAGGTTGGGAAACACTGCTGTAGAGATTGTACAAGATAGTTCCCCAGAAGACCCAGTATCTCCTAGAAGACCATAAGAGGAGCCCTCATGAGTCTTTCTTGTCTGGCATCCTATTTCCATATAGTGGCCTCACAAATGCCCATAGGAAGCAAGGGGAAAACACATGTGGGTGATTGTTCCCTCTTGCTTTTATTTCCAATAAATGCTGTTTCAGAGCCATTGTGTTGTAGTGAATAAAGTGTTGGACTGTGATTCATGAGACCTAGGTTCAAATCTCTGCTAAGCCATGAAAATTCATGGGGGAGTGCCAATTTAAAACAATCCCTTGAACATTTTACAATCCTTGAAAATCCTATTCTTCCACAGGTAGCCATCATAACTAGTAATCCCCTATAGGTGGTGAACCTATTGCACATGTGCCAGAAGTTGAACTCAGACCCCTCTCTGTCGGCATGCACAGAGTTTGTCCCGCCCCTCTGCCCAGCAGCCCAATGGGAGCACTTCCTCCCTCTCCCACACAGAGTTTGTCCCACCCCTCTGCCCAGCAGTCCAATGGGAGTGCTTCCTCCTTTTCCCCAGCACAGAGTTCACTCGGCCCAGCAGCCCAATGGGAACGCTTCCTTCCTCCCCCCAGAACACAGTTTGCCCGACTCCTCTGTTTGGGCACTCGGTCTCTAAAAGAAGTTCTGTAATTCTACTATAAAGTGACTGTAATTGGTAGTTTACATTAGATTCCATCATTTTTATGCACTATACGTAAGTCTATGTAAACACTTTGAGTGAATGAGACCCCCACCTTCACCTTTGCGTGCCTGTCATAGAAATGGGAGTAGACTGGTGCATCTCCCTTATTATCTGTGGAGGACAGAGGTTGTCATGAGGTACAAATGGGGCTAGTGACCCTTTTAAATTTAATACTTCAAGCAGAGCAAAATCCAGAGTTAGGCATTGGGGGCTTCCTTGTCAAACCACCCTCTCCTTTTCCTAGTGGCATCTAGTATTTCTGCATAAACCCAGTACTAATTGAGCATTGTTCAGGTCAGTGGCAGCAAACAAAGAGAACCTTAGCAACTCTGATGATAAAGAAGAAAAGAAATATATGAATTCTCATTAGTATTTTGCTTAGTCTCATTAGTATGATTTTTGGCTACCCTACAAGTTCTTTTACCACATGCTCTTGCTAAAAGAATTTTAATATGAGTCCAAACGTCCTCAGATACAAGAAGCTGGATAAGACTTCATTTTGGGAGAGAATCGGTTATTAGACTTGAAAAATCTCATCTAAGAAGAACTAGCAATAAGATAGATTTTGGTTCTTTGCAAATTTATATTGGTGGGCTATGTCAATAACATAAAATCCCATGAAAAACAAGGAGCTAAATTAGCTAATACTATATCTGTCTCATTTCATTAGCTAATTTAGCTCCTCCCTTCCTGTGGGACTTTATGTTAATTACAAGTTTTTTTATTATTATTGGATACAAATCAACTATTTGGTTCACAGTCGAGGACTGGAATAAAATTAACAGTTCAAGCCCTAACAAAGGCCCTAAGAACTGTTAAAGTAACGTCTGAGTATATATGCAGTTCCCAGTACAATTGTTTTTTGGAGAGCTGGTTCAAGTCCGATAAGGACGATGACAATGATGATGATGATGATCATCATCATCATTTGTCTAATAAAAATGAAATCCTCCTGTCTCCAGTGCCATTTCAGTATCTTTAGTATTCTCTGGATACATTGTTTTGCTCTAGTGAAGAGGTAGAAACTGTGTTTAAATATGAAAAAACAAGCTGGGAGCCATAACATGCATCAGAAGTTTCTAGTTCTTTCGTAGGCTACAATTACTCAATTAAATTCTATGGCTGATTTACATGATTGTTGCACTGCCAGCAGCGTGAGCTGCTGAATAACTACATTTCAGCAACATGGAAACATCCATTGCAGCACTTGAGCTGACAGCCAAATACACACTAAAGCAGGGATTCACAACCTGTGGCCTGTGGGCCAGATGTGGCACATGGTGCCATTTCATGTGGGCCCCCACTGCCTTCACCATACCAGGACATGCCATGTGGTGGAGGAAGGGCAAAATGGCTGTTTGGCCCTCGAAGCTGTCTGAGGGAGCGTGATCCATCCCCTGGCTTTAAAAGGTTGAGAACTTCTGCACTAAATGCAGGTTCCATATTTACTGTTGGGGGACAAGGAGTTCTCCTTTGTAAATTGCTCCTAATGGTTTGTTTTGTGTGGTTATTTGAATCTTTTCATAACATACAAATTAAAAAACCTCAGGTCCATCTGTTTTAGTCAGGCCTATACAGTCCTTTACTAATTGCTAATTTGATACAGAAACAATAAAGTTTAAAAACCAGGAGGCATTTGTGGGTGTGGGTGTACAAGTAATTATCTCACAGTTTAGTCTACTCTGGGGATGGGCTAGTTCACTCCTCTTTCCAGTTACTATGCATGTAAGTGCCAGTGCAAATCAATCTGTCCCCTTAATGTCCCTATCCACACTTTTTGGGCTACCTTTCTTTGGTGGAAATGATCATTCCCTTTCAGTATGGTTCCAATGTGTGTGATCGCTAGGTTTGTACCAAAAGGGCTATCCCTTTGCTGAAGCCCCTTAACAATCTTCTGAAATAGATAGTTGGGTTTGTTTGTTACCTCTTGCTTTTAGAAAGCAAGAGAAAGGAAATTTTGCATTTCTTTTTAATCATTGCTAATGCATCACCAAAGCTTCAAAAAACATTGCCGATATGTTGTGTTGCTTTGCAACAATTGAAAAGAAATACAAAACATCCCTTCCTCTCCAAAGGTTAGTGACAAGGAAGATTTAAAGGGAAGGCTTTCCATTTTATAAAATTGTTAAGTGGCTTTCTCTTCCATGCTTTGTCTAAGCTGCCCCAATGATCTCGAGAAATGGGAATCTTTCACCTGAAAGGGATACAAGACTTAGTTATGCTAAACAGGGTTGCTTGAGGTACAGTGTGGATGATCCTTGCATGTGGATGTAGCATATCAGATTTCAAACTAACCACGTTTACCACCATCTTGACCAGTGCTTCTCAACCTTTGGCTTTTGGACTTCAATTCCCAGAAGCCTAAGTCAGTTTCCCAAAGCATTGATCAGCCAATGGACTGACTTAGGCTTCTGGGAATTGAAGTCCAAATGCCAAAGGTTGAGAAACACTGATCTAGACAGATCCAGGATGAGATTCTTCCACCATCTAGTAGCACCTTGGGATTCTTTTGTGTGTGGGTGTGTGTGGGTGCAGTTTTGGCATTTTGTGACATAATTTTTCAAATGGCAATCTGATTCCAAGGAATATGTCAATGAGTAGGATAAGATGAGCCCCGATGCCGAGATGCTCCCGCTGACAACCGACAGCCCCGACATCACTGGTGGAAGCGGCAACAGCTGTAAGGCCGGGCGGTTGAGAGTCACTCCTGCCCTCCTTCCCTGAGCCCTGCCTGCTTGGGAAGGATAAAAGGCCAACCGCAGCCCTGACGCCGAGATGCTCCCACCAACCGCCAGCCCCAACATCACTAGGGAAGCGGCGACAGCTGTGTGGCCAGGCGGTCGAGAGTCGCTCCTGCCCTCCTCCCCTCCCCTCTGGGAATTGCTTCCAACTAGAACTCTGGAAACTGTTGAAATGTCAGCACTTCTGTTTTTCTTTCGGACTGCCTGGGGTTGGGGGTGATTGTATTCTGTTTTGTACTGTATTTGTGCAATTTTGTATTTTTGCCTTTTGTCCTATTGTATTTTTGGATATGGTAGTTTTGAATGCTGTGCCTTTTTATTATCTGTAAGCCGCTTTGGGTCGCCCATTGGGTCGAGGAAAGTAGGGATATAAATAAAAAATATTAAAAATATATATTAAATATTAATATCCCCAAGATTTTTAAATGAAGATTTTTAAATGAAGTCCGTCACAAGGACTATACTGATTATGACTGATTCAGAATCACCACTCGAAGAAGTTAGAGATGAACAAACCCAGAGGGTGTAAATCTGTATGTACTCATTTGAGAGTGAGAACCAATGAGCTCACTAGTCTCTCTTTTGAGTGGACATGCATAGCACTTTCTCTGGATCTGCAGGAGTAGCCAAAACAGCAACCAACCAGCATCTGCAAATATTCTTTGAAATAATCTCTTTTTGGTGGGGATTCTAATTATTGATTTGTTTTGCAGCCAAAATCCTACTCCAGAGGAAATTCTGTCTTGGGCTCAAAATTTTGACAAGATGATGAAAACACCAGCCGGTAGGAATATTTTCAGAGAATTTCTTCGAACAGAATATAGTGAAGAGAACTTGCTGTTCTGGCTAGCATGTGAAGACCTGAAGAAGGAACAAAACAAAGAAGTTATTGAAGAAAAAGCAAGACTTATCTATGAAGATTACATTTCTATACTTTCACCAAAAGAGGTAGTGTTCTCAATCCCTTTCAAATGACTTTTCAAGAGTTAGTAGCAATTCAGCATATTATAGGTAGGAGAAGGTTTGGCAGAAGTCTCTAGGAGTTTTAGTCTTTGGTTCTGGATTTCAGTTTCCAAATTCCTGAGCATTAACCATGCAGGCTAGGGCTTCTGGGAGTTGAATTTCAAAACTTGTGGAGGACCACAGATAGAAAACTATTGCTTTAGAGCAGCTTCTTTAAGTTTTTTTATTTTTATTTATTTATTAGTCATATTTATATATGCCGCCCACTCAGGTAGAACCCGACTCAGGGCGGCATTACAACAAGTTCTAAAACAGATAAAAACACTTTAAAAAACCCATATCCCACACACTTTAAAAGACCCACCCATCCCATCCACTTTAAAAAAGAAGAGAGAGTTCTTAGTTGTTTATATAAGCCAGCAGGCAGGGGGCGTGTTCCCACTAGGGCCCCACACCTGCCCTGCCAGCCAGGTCTTCAATCCTTTCCTGAAGGGCAGCAATTCTCTTTCAAGTCTTAGTTCTGTTGGCAGGAGGTTCCTGAGGGTTGGTGCGGACACGGAGAAGGCCCTCCTTCGGGTGCTGGATAGATGTGCACCCCTAGTTGATGGCACCATCAGAGAGCCCCTCCGGTCCACTCTGGTTGGATGGGCAGACACTCTTGGGACGATGCGGTCTCTAAGGTATCCTGCCATATAGGGCTTTAAAGGTCAAAACCAGCACCTTGAATTGCATGCGGAGACAAACTGGTAACCAGTGCAGCTCCCGAAGTAGCGGTGAGGCGCGGGCATATCGTCTGCACCCCATCACCACCCGGGCTGCCGCATTCTGGACCAGCTACAGCCTCCGAATGGTCGTCAAGGACAGCCCCATGTAGAGTGCATTACAGTAATCTAGTTGGGAAGTGACCAGAGCGTGAGTGACCATAAGCAAGGAGTCCCGATCCAGGAGCGTGCGCAACTGGCGAATCACCCAAAGTTGGGCAAAAGCCCTCCTGGCCACAGCCACTACCTGTTCTTCTAGCAGCAGCCGCGAGTCCAGAAGGACCCCCAGATTGTGCACCGGGTCTGTCTGGGGCAAAACAGCCCCATCCAGTACCAAAGATGGTAGCTCCCTGGATAACACGGGCCCCCTTATCCATAGCCACTCTGTCTTGCTGGGATTCAGCCGAAGCCCATTTGCCCCCATCCAGACTCCAACGGCTTCCAGGCATCTGGATAGGATTTTAATGGCATCACCATGGGCCGAGATGTACAACTGAGTGTCATCCGCGTACTGATGGTACCGCACCCCGTGGGAACAAATGATCTCACCCAGTGGCTTCATGTAGATGTTAAATAGGAGAGGAGAGAACACCGAACCCTGAGGCACCCCATTGGTATTATACAGATATGTCAGACTACAGCTACCATTATTCTAGCCAGCTGTGGGAAGACTGTAAGAGGCAAGAGGGGGACAGCTGAACTCAGTGACAGAGGACATACTTTGCCTGTAGAAGGTCTCAGGATCAATCTGTGGGATCTCCAGACAGAGACATATCTATTCCAGGTATATCAGGGAGAAAAAACAAAATAAAAAACACAAAAAGCCCTCATTGCTCCTGGAAGCGGAAGTAAAACATGTATGGGTGCATTTTGCTTCTGCTTCCAGGAGCAGTGAGGGCTTCACGAGCAAGATGGATTGTCATCAGGGGCTGGATCTGGCCCCTGGGCCATAATGACCAACTCCCTGAACCACATGGCCAGCCCGCGGCCCAAAATGTTTGGGCACTCCTGCCCTAAGACCAAAGGAGGCTACTGACCCATGCCATCTGGCCTTCCAATTACATAATGCCACAGTGAAAAGAAGGTATGAGGGAAGTATCACAGATGTCGACTTTGGTACAAACCAAAAGAAGACATAGACCTTTGTCTTGATCCGCTCTCTTTGTCTTTGACAAAGACGCCCTAACAAAACGGGTTTCTCTCCTGAAATAACTTTAGGACGAGGAACAAGGGTTAGATTACAGTGATGGGCAGTCTTGGCCCTCCAGCTGTTCTTGAACTTCAATTCCCAGAAACGCTGACCAGCTGGTGTGTTGACTTGGGCTTCTGGGAATTGACGTTCAAGAACAGCTGGAGGGCCAAGACTGCCCATCACTGGGTTAGAAGCTGCACATAGATAACAAGGTTCGTTCATACAAATGTTTTAACACAATTAGAGAAGACATTTTAATTGGTTTCTGAACATGAACAGGATTTGGGAAGCACAAAGCTTGAACAATCATCTCCAGATCCCTTCCACTCTTAATAGGCACAGAGACATCCATGAATTTGAACTATGCAATAGACTTGAACTGCAAGTCTGGGAACCTAAACTTAGCTGAAAAGTAATATATGTGAGAAATAATTAAATCTGCCATGTTCGTGCTTCCACAAGTGAAAAGCCTCCATTATTCAGGCACTGTTTTTCTTTTCTTACTTTTGAATTGCATAGATTTTAAGAGGCAAAAGATTTTAAGAGGCATTTCTTCATTATCAGTAATGCAACTTCCACAAATGTCAGAAGGTTTCTGAATAACATTTATAGGCAGGGCTCCTCTGAGAACAGTAATACTTGATCCCAAGTACAATCAGCCCCATTTAGGTAATATAGTTTGATAATATTATTTTTATTGAAAAGTCTTACAACGTAAAACAACAAAATAACATTAACCACATACCACAAAAACAATACGACATAAATCATCGAACAACAACCATCACCCCACCCCTCCCCTCACCACAGTGCTGTAAAAGATGTAAGAAGACAATTATGCTTGTCATCATATATATTGCTCATTTACCTTCACAAAACTTACACTCGTCCTGAGTAGGTTTGACCCCCATCCTTACTTGTCAGCCCATATGTAAGGTAAGGTTTCCATATTTCCCAGAATGTATACTTTTTTATATCTCCCTTCTTTAGTTTCATTTCCGACGTTAGCTTGTCGTTCAATGCTAACCTCTAAACATATTTATACCATCTTTCTTTGTTTATTACAAATTTATTTTTCCACTCTGATGCTATTATTTGCTTTACTACTGACAGTAATATGACCAACAGCTCTTTATTTTTATTCTCTAATTTGGTATCCTCGACTTCTCCTAATAAAATAATTTTAGGGCTTAACTCGATAACGGTTTCCAGAATTTTTTCCAGTTCTTTCTAAGGTAAGGGATTAATTGCTATCTCTTTCTCTTCTTTTTAGGTCAGTTTAGACTCACGGGTGCGAGAAGTGATCAACAGAAATTTGTTGGATCCCACTCCTCATATGTATGAAGACGCGCAACTTCAGATCTACACATTAATGCACAGAGACTCTTTCCCTAGGTTTTTGAACTCTCAGATATACAAGTCTCTTGTTGAAAGTGCTGAAGGCTCTGTTTCTGAAACTTAGGTCGAATCTTGGGGTTTGAAGTATTGATTTAGCTTTTTTGGCGGGGCGGGAAGAGGAAGGACTATTAGGATGAAGACAGCCGTAACATTTGTAAAAGCGGTGGAGGTACGCTGGAAGCACCCCTCACTGCATTCAGTCCAAAATGTACCTTTCCTCCCCCAGGGGTCATGGTCTGGTCAAAACTGGTTCTGTACTTTCGAGACAGAGGCTGGGCTGTGCACGGTGCTGATTTTTTGAGCCTGCCTTTCCCCATGATGTCACCAAGAAACCTCCCCCTGCAGTATCTGGAGCATTGTTGCACTTTAGGAAAAGTTTCCTTTTTAAAAACGAATAAAGTGATGTATGAACAAAGAAATGCATGCATGTTCGTGCGGCCTCCTTTAAGGCAGCCAACCTGAAGCAGTGGGAGACGGGACAGAAGCTGAGTGTAAGCGCTGGGACACGTAGCGGTCATTTGAGTTGCAAGGTTGAGAGGAAGCTGGCATTCTGCAATAGAGGCATGTGCTGTGAAACTCTTTTTTCCTGTTACATCTGTCTTCACCTTAGTAGCTTAATAACATCTGGAGCTGAGTTCCTGGAGAACTACAGTTTAGCACTACTCAGGCTACTGTGAAGAAAATAAATACAAGCAATGGTCTTTGTCTACATGGCCCTCTGTGCTTGAGTTTGGAGGGGAGGAACGTAGATTTGCCAAATCACATTTGTTTCACACAATTTTCACATCTGCAGTTAAGGCTGCACTTGTTGTTTTATCAAGAGTTTCCTTGTGTATCTTCACACTGCATGTGCAAAGCAAACCTGCTTCACTTACCACTTCGTTGTTGCAATATTTAACCCAACAACATAAATTATATCTATATTTAAAGAACATTTTGTGCAATATGATCTTACAGTATACACAGATATACATTGGAGTGAACCGGAAATAAAATAGATTTTTTAAAAAAAGCAAACACTGATGGAAATTAGCCCTAAAGTGTGGCAACATTATTTCAAATGCTTTATGGAGAAACATTCATTGCTGTGTAAGCTGGACAGCCTTTCTGGATATGACAGAGAGAGATGGAGTCTGTGTTTTTAATCATCATTTAGTTAAAATTCAATGCAGGGGTTTCCTCTGGTTGTCGACTGCCAAAACTGTGGCATTTTTGTTACAGAGTTTGAAATGTCAAAACAAACAACAACAAAGCACAAACTACATGAAGGGGTCTGTGTGGCGTGACACAATCTATGTGCCAACCTTGTTTTTCATTGTTATTAAGAGCAGATAATCAATGTACATTTCAGCTATCAGATACTGTAATGGATTTATTAAAGACTGGCTATCCGGTTTTCTAACACTGTTGTGTAATGTTATGTAATTCAGCAAAAGATTTTAAAGGGGGTTAAAGACAAAAGAATATCCATACATATACATAATCAAAACTGATATTTTATTTTTTATTTAAAATGCCTACATGTAGCATTTCAGTCCAAATTGAGGACTAGCATTTGTCTGTGAGTTAACATTTCTGGCATGTGAAAGGAATGTTTGAGTGTTTTCTAACACACCGAAACAATACTTGTATTTTAAAAGAAAGGCAGCAGAAGACAGATTATCTTCTGGTTGTCCTAAATTCTGAAAGTCTTATTGTGGGCCAAGAAAAGAAGTTGCTGAGATTTAGCTGATGTTAAACTCAAACATATTATAATGCCAATGAGTGTTCTCTTCCTTCCTTCCTTCTCTTTTAAGACTTTGTTCTAATCACTAGAATGAAAAATGGAATGTGAGCCACATTGAACTCACTTCTTTATGGCTAACTTTCTCACAAACTGTTGTGGAATGAAAGTGGGTTTAGGGCAGATGAATTATCCTTTTGTGGCTCTTCCACTCACAGGTGTGCAGTTGAGCAGTTCCTTAGAGATTATACACTTTGCTGCTAGTTTAGGTTGGTTTTTTTAATCTAGCTGCTTAACTAAGAAAAAGGTCACAGTTTCAATCTTTTTTGACCTAAAGAATAAATATTTAATTCAGGGGTGGCCAAACTTTTCAGGCTGCAGGCTGGTCACATGGTTGAGCAATGTGGTTCTTCCCACCAGAAGTGGAAGTAAAACACATACACACATGCACAAAACACTGCAGTAAATTCACCCATGGGTGCATTTATGGCAGCATTTTGCGCATGTGCGGGCGTATTTGACTTCTGCTTCCAGGAGTGGCGAGGGTAGTGTGAGCTGGATTATTAGGTGCTGCAGGCTGGATCCGGCCCACAGGGTGTAGTTTGAGAACCCCTGATCTAATTCCTAAATACTATCCTTGTTCACACCTGCTCCTAACAGTACTAAATGTGGACTTTTACTTAGATGTCCTTTTAGGGAGAGGCCACAGAACAGATGCTTGTAGAAGAGTTTCTTGCTACCAAACAGACTCAACTCTATGCTTGGAGAGATTGTGATTGCCTCATTTTTTGCCCTTACATCAAACCAGTTGATGTGAGAGAGGTTAACTTATTTATTTATTTATTTTTTAAAAAACCACACACATATACACAAAACATTGCTGTGGTGTTCACTGAGAAGCTGGTTCTCAAACATTAGCCCTTTCTCTGGAAATGATTCCTTAAGCATGACTCCTAAGCTCACCAGTATATGGCCATGAGGGTGCGCTGTACACTTAAAGGAAATTTGTGTTGGAGCAGTGTTCAGTAACTTGTCTTATAAAGGCTGTGCAGCAGTGACCACGAAGACTGTGTACTTAAATAACTATTTGTTCATACAGAATAACTGTTGGAAATGGGTCATCTGATCCCAGTCCTCAATATCTACCCAAATGCCTCCCCCCTACCCAGTGTCAGCACAATATTAGAATCTCTTGCATTGTACTATACTGAAATCTGTATATTAACTATTTTTCTTAGCTGGTGATCAGTACATTCCTTTGTTTTGAGAAGGATTCATTCGTTCGTTCGTTTGTTCTTTCATTCTTTCTCTTTTCTTTCTCTCTTTCTTTCACTACCTCTTCATATTTAATTTATTGAACACATGTCAAAGGGCAGACATGGGGATATTTCACTTTTCATTTTACTTATTATACTTGAAATCTGTATGGTTGGTGTTTTTTTTTAGAAGGGAGGGAAGAAGTGAAGAATTTAGCTAACTGTTTCATAAGCTCTTTTGGTTTTTGTAATTTATATAGAATTCAGGAGATAATGACTTTAAAGGGCTATTCTTTATTCCCTATGCAACTCTTTTAAACTGTTGTGGTGTTTGACATAAAAAAGGGTTTTAAAAAAGAAGAAAGTGAGAAAATCCTGCAAAGCAGGAAACATAAAAGGTCTGTTTACACTGGCGTTGCTGACTATCCTATCATACTCAGCACTTTTAAATATTGATGTTTATGAAATTGTAGTTTAAAATGCAAGACAAATTATTTATAAAGGACATTCTTTTAATAAATACCTGTTTTGTCTGAAAAAAAATGTTATTGTGTTAAATACTTTATTCATGCTGGATAATTATTTACCACTATGAATAAATGTTAATGATATATTGATAGAATAATACATTTGAAGATGTTTACAAAAACAGATTTCCCCCTCCCTAAAGGAGGGGGTAGGGGGAAACGTCAGCAAAGAATTACCTCCTCCTACTGTGAAATTCTCATATTGGAAAAAACCCCTTAAGATTCATTTTTCCTACCCATAACTTAATAACTGTGGTATTGTGTGTATCACACCACAGTGAAGTTCATATTTCCTATGGTACTCTGCATATATAATACTTTGTCTGTATATATTTAAATGGTGTAGATTCAGGTTTGTTACAGTGTTTGAGACACAATTATCTCTGGTGCAACACAACTAGGTACTATGTAATTAGAGCATATTGCATGTATACAACTTTCAGTATTCAGACTTCATATTTTTGATGTTACTATTTGATATGGTGACCTGTTAACCAGAAGCTATCTTTATAAGATACCTTTATTAAGGCAAATGAGTTGTCAGTTTGACAGAATATCTTTTATGGCAAAACTTAATTAAAATCTTGCTATAGGGGACTCAAATAAAGCCCTGAATTCTAGCATAGGACTTCCTTTTATCTGTATTTTGAAGAGAAATTTTAGTATTTAAACAATTTCAGAAATGTGATAATGTGTTATTGCAATGAGATTATGTTAACCTTTTAGTCTAAGTACTTGTTCATAAGGGATTTATAGATTGACCGTACAACACTATATATTTGGCATGTTCTTCCTATGAATGAATGTATACATAGGATGTATGTCTTGTGCCATGGGGGAGGTGCAGGAAGAAAGACAAAAGAGAAACAATTTCACAAGTTGGTAATTTCAGATATCAAGGACTAAAAAAACCCAACCAGATTTGTTTAATGTCAGTTTTGCATACCTCAAACAAATCTGTTTTCTGGCATTGTTATTGAGTGTTTTAGACCATGACATAATCTCAGTGCTCTCAGTATATTTCCAAAATGTGAGAAGCTAATGATTAAACTTCTAAAAAATATATTATTGTGCATGCAAAGAAATGCCTAGCTCTAGTTATTACATACATGCTAAAATAGATTAAAGATGTATTTACTTCTTGTTTTTGGATTTTCATGAGACCACACATATACAAAATAAATATAACTCTTTTTATTTAAAAAAAATCAATGTGACTAAATTATATATACAATCTGGTCATACAGACACCCACACACATTTATCCTGTTCATCGAAGTTCTATATGTGCTTCCAGTTCCATCATCCTTTTTGATGAATGTCCATTAAAGATGCACTCAGATAAGGGCAGGGAACCTCTTGAAGCCAAATTCAATCCCCAAGTAGTTATTTGGGGTGGGGGTGGGGAATAGTCATAGGAGATAGTAACAAAGGCAGAGGTATGGAGCCAAGCATGATCCACCAATTTTAGCTCAAAACTCTTACTGTCAGTAAAAAAGTTTTTTGGAAATACCAAAAAAAGGTCATGCAATTGTTTAATAGGGGCCATTTTTCTTCTTCTTCTGTGTCTAGGCCAGACATGAAACTGCCAAAGTAAAGGCATCTTTTGGTGAATTCATTCTGCATTTATTTTTGCCTGGCCTAGTGTGAGAAAGATTAGCTGGCAACACATGGTTGCCGTTGCCAGGGTATGCCCGATTGTGGTTCAAAAATATCTCAACCTTCAAGGAGACTCTTTCTGTGTACCCTGTGTTGGGCCATGATTTTATTGGCTTACTAAATAGTGACAACCTTTCAAGTTGTACAGAGCTCCTTATCAGGCGAAGATGACATAAGACATGGGATAAAGAAAACAGTTCAAAAATTGGGTGGGGGCAAGCCTCTTGGCTCATGAAACCAGACTGGTAACATCATGGAATGGAATTCAAACTACATGAAGCAAAGATGATAAAGCCCACACGTCAGCAAAATATGGGAAGGTTGAGAACTCTTTTTCCTGATTTTGTTTCTCTGCTCCAACCCTACTAAAGTGTGTGGTCTCACTTCAGGCAAGGAAGCCAACCTTTTTTCTGCAGAAAACCCACAAATGTGTACCTTTATCACCTCTGCCACTTGTGGAATTTGCCCTCTGCTTTGTGTTAGGGATATCCCTTCTGACCCAAGTTTTAAAATAAAGTCCTAATTGACAGGTTTATACCAGTTTTTGGGTTTTTTTGCAATTAAGAGTTATGAAGAATGTGAAAACTTGATTATTATTTTTAGAAGATTTAGCAAGAGGCTTTTTAGAATAAGGGGTTGGAGGACTCTATACCAGCTGGTGTTATGAGGGGTATGGTCAGCTGGAGGACCCAAAGGGTACAGACTAGGGTGCCCACTTGGCCAAATTTGGCCTCCAGTTCCTCATGCCTACTTTAAGAACTGTGGTTTCAAAGATAAATGTAACCCCATTATGCATTTGGGGTCAGAAGACTGGATCCAAAGATGCCATTGTTACCGGAAAATGTTTCTGCTCCTTCCAGAGATCATCTACCACAATTCTTTCTATGAGATGCAGCTTTCCTCCTCACCTTTTCTGGTATTTGAAAGGATCCCCAGCTTGTAGAATTTGCTCATCTGTGCTACTTCATTTCCTTTTTCTTCCCTTACAATGAAAGAAGTGATGGAGCTATGTAAATGAACAGAGGGCAGGAATGGACAGCATTTTGTTTTCTGTTTTGAATGTCAGGTTCTTCCAGATATATTCCAGTTAAAGTGAGGGGTGTATGTGAAATGAAAATATTGACAGTTAACACCTCTTAACTACTTTGTTAATGCAGTACTTGCAGATGCACCAGAGTCGTAAAGGAGGCCACTTTTAGACTGCATGTTTGTATGAGCAGTTTCCAGAGGTTCAAAGCAAAGAAATCACACTTATATACCACCCTATAGCACTTAGTGTACTCTCTGGGCAGTTCACAAGTTAATTAGCTCCTCCCCAACATGCTGGGTACTCATTTTACCAACCTTGGAAGGATGGAAGGCTGAGTCAACCTTGCGCCCTGGTCAGGATGGAACTCACAACTTTTTAGTTGCAGTATAGCAGTTTAACCACTGTGCCACCAGGGCTCCTAGTTTCAGCCATTTTATAGTCAAAAAAAAACATGTATATTTAAGGCGGAACCATTCATAAATAGTGGGACTGATATTGGTAGCTGTTCCACTATTTAAGGGAGTTTAGAGATACTATTCTTAGAGATTGAGACTTTACTCAGTCGGTGATTTTAATTATTTACAACAACAATTGCATGTCTTCAAATCGATTCCAATTTATAATGACTCTTTCAAGGGTTTATCATTCCCTTCTGGGGGTTTCTTTGGCACCATGTAGCTTGCCTAAGGCAACACAGGTTGCCCCCCCCCCCCAGGAGGTTCAGTGAGGAATCTAACTCCCAACTTCTGGCATCCTAACTCACTGAGCTATCCGGAGAGCTATTTACAGGTAGGGACATAAATTCACACAAAACACAAAATAAACTTGTAGTTGTGCAAACCTAGGCCTCATACTGTGTGGACAAAATACATGTAACTTGTGGATGTGAGAATTTAATAGATAATGACTATATAGAAACCTTGTTCTCCATGTTTCATTGAAAAATTTGAAAAGGTGGCTATGGACATACTCAGTGTGGATTAATGGATAGAGGAAAAGACTAGGACTTTAGGAGACCTTGTTTCAAATCCCTGCTGAACTATTTGTGTGCTGTCATGCCAATTCTATTTTACAAAGACCCTTTCCATGGTTAGCTAGGTAGAGTACTCAGAAGTGGTTTTCCATTGCATTCTTCTGGGGATGTCCTGGGACTGTGCAGCTTGTCCACAGGCTGACTTTTTGACCAGGAGAAAAGGTGGGAAATCAGATTCCCAAAATTGGCAGCTCAATACATAAATAACTGAGCTAGCCAGCCAGCTGGAATTGCTAAAACCCCATACTAAATATCATGCTTATCTCACCTTGAAAGCTTTATTGGGGTTGCTTTAAGTTGATCTGACTTAACGACACACAATTTGAACATAAAAAATGATCAAGTGTGAATCTGGCTTTGAGTTCCGACTTGCAATGATAATAGAGTTTCAGATGCAATCTGAGCACTTCACAAAATGCCCTGATTTTATTGGAACTGTTGTGGTGCCAGTTGCATCATAAAACACATATTTGCTTCATTTTTCTAATGAAATCTGGTTTACTAAGTCCAATTATTCAGATGCAAGGATAGTCATCCTAGGTCGATAAGTAGTAGTAAGGCAGGAATGTAAACAGAAGAAAAAAATGTCTCCCAAATGCAGAAAATAAATTTGCAGATGTTGTATATGTTCAAAAGCAAGAAATTACAAGTAGATATATAGGTACCACTTAGGTGGGAAGGTAGAGGGCATTCTGTGCACTCTGGTGTCTAAGTCATGTCTGCCACGTGTCCACAGAAACGTTTGCAGATACAGACAGCGCTGGCTCTTTGGCTAAAAACAAAGATGAGCACTGGACCCTAGAGTCGGATACAACTGGCTTTCGAGGAAGGACGGCCTTTACCTTTATCTATGTAAGGTCAGAACAGGAGTGACTCACAAAGCTGCTGCATTGCAAACAACTGGTCTAAGACTTGTGTTCTGTGATGCCATTTGCCGCATCAGTTGATGATGATGCTCCTCCAGCCATGTCAACAGGAATTTCTGAGCCGCCACCTCAAGGGGATTCATGGGCACATTTTTCACCACCGTGCATGCTGCCAAGTTCTTGATGGGCAGGGAGGCATCAAATGCACCCATGGGTCCTGACATAAGGGTCCAAGTTGAACTTCCAGTTACTTCATCTTCCCCATGCAAGTCTCTAGAGCTGTGGTCCCCAACGTGGTCAGTACATTGGCTGATCAGTGCTTTGGGGAATTGACTTAGGCTTCTGGGAATTGAAGTCCAAAAACCATAGGTTGGCAAATACTGCTCTAGAGGCTCAAAATTATCCTCATCTCTGTGTTGTATGGAGAGAGAAAAAACGGCATTTGCTGCAGGGCCATAGCCAGGATTCTAAATGTGGGTGGGCAAATATTTTTTCAGGGTGGGCAACATAGCCTTCTTTTCAATGCATTCTTATGGAAAACCCCATTTTGCCAGGGTGGTAAAACTGCTAACTCAGGGTGAGCCAAGGACACCCTGGCCACCTTCTGGCCCTGATTTGCTGGCTGGCCTGCACCTCCTCAACCGTCACGGCAATGTAGAAGCTGAAGTCATCAAGGCAAGCCCTGCTGGTGGCTGCTGTCACCTCCTCTTGAGTTATGGCATCGCACAGCCAACTGAAACTTGAGGCTTGAAGCACTTCCTTGGATGGCTCCTGCTGAGGTCACTCCAGTACCTTAACCCAAACTTTGCTGTCCTCTTCCATCTTCTCCTTAGCCTCCGTTATCCACTGACACCAGTCCTTTCCTGCTAATGAACTTTATGCCTTCTGCCATATCTAAAACTGGAAAGACCTTTCCCCCAATTAAAAATGGACTTCTTCCTTGCCCTTACTTTTCAACTACAGTGGACTCTTGCTTAACAAATGGCTCGCTTAACACAAAATTTGCATAACAAAAGGAAATCCATAGAAAATAGTGGCTCGGTTAACAATTTCCCCCCGGAACGGGTTAATTGGTTTTCAATGCATTCCTATGGGAAACCATGTTTCAGTTAACACATTTTGGTTTTCAATGCATTCCTAAGGTAAATTGCATTCAATGCATTCTTATGGGAAATTCACTTTACACATTTTTCACAGTACAAAAGGTCCCGGAGAACGCATTAAATTTGTTAAACGAGGGTCCACTGTAGTTGGATTACTGTATATGCCTTTAGGGCAAACTACCAGGAAGAAGTAATCCAAGAATCATGAAGCAAAAAGGACCTTTTCTCCTACTAAAGGTAAAGGTCTCCCTTCCTCAAAAGCCAGTTGTATCAGACTCTAGGGTTCAGTGCTCATCTCTGTTTCATAGCCAAAGAGTCAGCACTGTCTGCATCTGCAGACGTTTCCATGGACATATGGCAGGCATGCCTAGACAGCAGAGTGCACGGAACACTGTTTACCTTCCCACCGAAGTGGTCCTTATTTATCTACTTGTAATTTCTTGCTTTCGAACTGCTAG
Source organism: Bradypodion pumilum (assembly GCA_035047305.1). Taxonomy (NCBI): domain Eukaryota; kingdom Metazoa; phylum Chordata; class Lepidosauria; order Squamata; family Chamaeleonidae; genus Bradypodion; species Bradypodion pumilum. Next base: position 102,156,525 of record JAWDJD010000001.1, read on the forward strand.
GTTGGCAGGATCTGGGACAGAGACGGGAGCTCACTCCTTCGTGCAGTACTCTGGACTGCAGCCCTCTTCTTTAGATACATAGAACACAGCCTCAATAGATCTGTATTTATACAGTGATGGAGAGGTGAGAAAATGAAAAATAATGGAAATGCAAGAGCTATTGTATGTTAATGATCAAGTTCACCAATAAAACCTGAGAACAATTTTTAGAGACCTAAACGGTGATTGTATCATGCCTCCCTTTTCATTCAGATAGCCAAGTACAGTAAACTAGAGTTGCAGGAAGAGTTCGAGGACCACAAAGTTTCAGTTACAGAACTTTCACAGAACTCCAAGAGGACCCTTGCTCTAAACTGTCCTACTGGGTTGGACAATTGAAAGGTTGAAGGCGGTAACAGCTACCAGGCAGCAGCAGTAGATGAAGGTGACACTGGCAGAGGAGGCAACAGAAAACCCCTGCTGAACTTACCAAAAAACACTATGATGAGACATACTAAAATAAAACAAGAGATAGTGCTGAAAGTTGAAGTTCACAGGTCAGAAAGCACTCCATCAGCTTCAGAGAAAGAACGAAGGACAGTTATGAACATCTCTGCCACTAATGAGGCAACTAAATTGAAGCCAAAAGGATGCGTAGTGGCTTGTGCACAGGAGTGAAAAGAAAGTCCAATGCGGTACAAAACATACAATTGGAACATGGTATGTGAGAAAAATGAATCAAGGCAGACATTGCAATGCTTGATGTCAGTAAAATAAAGTGCACTGGAATGGGATATTTACAGTCAGACAACAGAAAGTGTTCAACTCTGGAAATGACTAAGTCAGAAGAATATCAAGGAAAGATGTAACACTTTTTTAAAAAAAAAATGATGATGATGAAACCGAAGCTATCATGCTTTGGGCACATCATGTGAAGGCAGGATTCCCTGGAAAAGACAATAAAGTTGGGAAAGTTGAAGGCACTGGAAAAAGAAGTCCACCAGATAAGAGATAGATTGACTCCAGAAAGAAAGCCACAGACCTGAATTTACAAGACCTAAGAAGGGCTGCTGAGGACAGAATGTTTTGAAGATTGCTGATTCACATGGTCACCATAAATCAGAAGTAACTTGATCACACATGATAACAAATAAACTTGTGATTCCCAAGGATTGCCAATGACCATTATTGCTCACAGGTATTTTGCATTTTCATCAAGTTTTATCTTCTCTCCTCCTCAGCATTTTATAAATGTCCATCTACTGAGGCTACACTTCATGTATGGGGGGGGGGGGGAGAGGCTGTACTGTAATTCATGAAATCTTATGCCAAATAAAACTTGTCAGGCTTATAAGTGGCAGGGAAAATATTTTTTCAACCTGACATGTTGCAATGAACTGTCAAGTTGGAACTCCTTATAGCAATCTTGGTAGAGTTTTCAAGATAAATGACTTATTTTACCATTGCCACACACACCACTTTGAGTTATTATTATTATTATTATTATTATTATTATTATTATTATTATTATTATTATTATTATTATTATTATTATTATTATTATTATTATTATTATTATTATTATTATTATTAAGTTTTATTTCTATCCCGCTTTCCTGACACAAGTGCCACTCAAAGCGGCTTACAACATATATAAATACAATAAACAGAGCAAAATATACAATAGAATACAAAAGGCAATACACAATTAATACAATCAAAACATCAAATTATGCAAAAAATACAATACAGAATAAACAATATACAATACTGTATAATAGGGATACAATACATATAAGCATAATATCATGAATAAAATGACAATGGGGGGAGGGGGAAGTCACATAAAAATAATAATAACACATACATTATAAAAATTACAGAATTAACCTCAACCACCCAGCAGCCACAAAGGTGCCCAATGGTTCAAAAGACCATAAGGGCAGCTGCGTCAACAGCAGTGGTTCCCACCTGTCACTCCCCTCGTGGAGAACGAGTCCCAGAACGAGTCCCCCAAGCGATGGTGTGGCTGAGTTAGTGTATGAGAGTCAAGACACAAGACACAGCCAAAGGCTGGGTTAACTCAGGTTTATTGCATGGTGGGCAGAGGGAACATGAGGTAATGGCGGACGAACAGCTCTATATATATGGTAGTAACGTATTTGAATGTGGCTCCACGATAGCCCGTTGGCTACTGGTCCGCGTGACGTCATGGCTGGTCACGCCCTTCTTGTCCAGGTGTAGGTAGCGGCGGGAAACTTCCCGCGCTGCGGTCTTTGATGGGTTTGAACCAAGAGAGCTTGGACGCTCGCTGCTGCCAGCTGGTGGTCATTAGCTCGCGTCCTATTACAGGGTTTATAGTGATACAGCTGAATGTTACATTGTTACTCATAGGCAAGGTTACATTGGTTCAGATACATTGATATCACATGTGGAAGGTTACACTGTTAGAACACAACAGGGTGAGCGCGGGCCTCTCTGCGGCGGCGGCGGTGGCGGCTTTTCACCCCTCCAGCCAGGCGTGGCTCGGGGGGGCGGCGGCAGCGGCGGGTGCAGGTGGGCTCAATTTCCGAGCGATGGTGTGGCTGAGGGGTGAGCGCAGGCCTCTCTGCGGCGGCGGCGGAGGCGGCTTTTCACCCCTCCAGCCAGGCGTGGCTCGGGGGGGCGGCGGCAGCGGCGGGCGCAGGTGGGCTCAATCCCCGAGCAATGGTGTGGCTACGGGGTGAGCGCGGGCCTCTCTGCGGCAGCGGCGGCGGCGGCTTTTCACCCTTCCAGCCAGGCGTGGCTCGGAGGGGGCAGCAGCAGCGGCGGGCGCAGGTGGGCTCAATCCCCGAGCGATGGTGTGGCTGAGGGGTGAGCACGGGCCTCTCTGCGGCGGCGGCGGCGGCGGCTTTTCACCCCTCCAGCCAGGCGTGGCTCGGAGGGGGCGGCGGCAGCGGCGGGCGCAGGTGGGCTCAATCCCCGAGCGATGGTGTGGCTACGGGGTGAGTGCGTAGCCCTTCCATGGCTCAATGGGAATTCAAAACCAGGTCTCCTGAGCCCAACTCTGTCACTTTATCCACTTTTTAGGATGTACTAAAATATATAAATTGCACTTTATTTCAACTTTAAGGCCCAACATTTTGCACTCCGGACAACCATACACAGAATTATGTAAACACTGCCACTTACAGAAGTATTCTTCTAATTTCCCAGTGTAAGTTGCACAGTGCACAATTATTTCTATTATGGATAATGTACCAACCTGTATTATATATATATAGTATGTATATCATGGATGTTATTATTAGGAATCTCTTTGCACTTATTAGGCTTGTAACCAGCTTCATATAGTGAAAAAATGACATTTTCAAAAGAGGAAGTCTATATACAGAATTGCATACACAGCTGTGGAGGAAGGTCAGATACAATGAAAACAGTTGGAAGTCTCCTTGCACCGCTATCCCAATCTGATGGCGCCTCTTCTGCAGATCCAGCGGGTAGGAGAAGAAGTAATAAATCTCAGGAAAGTAGGCTTCAGCTCCACATTAGGAATCATTTCCTGACAGTTTGGGAATTAAACACTAGAGTGGAGCCCCGTCCCAATATTGCAGATAGAAGGTGTGTCAACAATTACACAATTACTGTCGGTGATGCTTGTGTAATTGTATGACTCTATGATTTTTCACAACAGTCTCAGTTGTCCACCTAGCAATCATGAAACTCCAGGGAGCCACACTTCACCAGCTTTCCCCCTATATGGCCGAAGTAAGGTCCCGCCATTCTCGGGTATTTTGGGAAGGAGAGAGATCCCTATAGCACAGGGGTGCCCAAACTATTGCCCAGAAGCCGGATCTGGCCCCTGATGCCAATTCATCTGGCCCACAGAGCCCTCGTCGCTCCTGGGAGTGGAATTAAAACACGCCTGCAAAACGCTGGCTCTGTGGCTGTAAACAAAGATGAGTTGGATACGATTGGCTTTCAATCGGGGGACCTTTACCTAAAGATATGACTAGTACTGTATAGCATTTCATAAAAAGCATACATTTAAAAACACGGGTGTCCAAACTTTTCAGGCCACAGGCCAGTCACATGATTCAGCGTGCCAGTCATGTGGTTCCTCACACCGAAAGCAGAAGTAAAACACTATTTTGCAACAGGATGAGATAGATTTTAGGCTGCTATTTTTCTCTGCTTAAACCAGGGGTGTCCAAACTATGGCTCATGGGCCAGATCCGTCCCCCAACACCAATTCATCTGGCCCACACTGTCCTCATGGCTCCTGGAAGCATTTTACTTCCACTCCTGGGAATGATGAGGGCTCCATGGGCGGGACAAATTGGTATTGGGGGCCAGATCCGGCCTCCAGGCGGTAGTGATCTCCCCCCTGAACCATGTGATCAGCCAGCATCCCAAAAAGTTTGGGCACCCCGCTATAGCAAGACCCAAGCAGTGGAACAGGTGTCCTACCATTAACACACCAGCAGGGGTCGCTCACCAAAGAGAGAAAGAGCGAGAGCGAGAGAGCAGCACCAGAGCCACTACCTCCTGTCAAAACCCTTCGGCTTGAACGAAACAAAGCGACTAAGAATAATAAGCAACTAAGAGAGAAAACACTTCCGGTTCCTCATTTAACATTCAAGATAGAATCATAGAATAATTGAGTTTGAAGGTCATCAAAGCAGATATGACAGATGGTTGTCCAATTCTCTCTGTTGAATGCTTCCAGTGTTGGAGCTCTCACTACCTCTCAAGGTAGTTGGTTCCACTGTCTAACCATTAAGAGGTTTTTGCTAATATTCCACCTACATAATGCGAAATGCAAGAATGGAGGAATCACAATATGGGATCAAAATTGCTGGGAGAAACATCAACAATTTGAGATATGCAGACGATACCACCCTAATGGCAGAAAGTGAGGAAGACCTAAAGAACCTCTTGATTGGCTTGAAGAAGGAGAGTGCAAAAGCAGGCTTGAGACTCAATATCAAGAAAACCAAGATAATGGCAACAGGCACTATCAGTTCCTGGAAAATAGATGGGGGAGAAGTAGAAGCAGTGACAGATTTTACTTTCTTAGGATCTAAAATCACTGCAGATGGTAACTGCAGCCATGAAATAAAAAAGAGATTGATTTTGGGGAGACAAACTATGAGAAACCTGGGGAACAAAGTGAAAAGTAGAGACAGCACCTTGAAAACAAATTTCGTATAGTCAAAGCAATGGTATTCCCGGTGGTAATGTATGGGTATGTTTAGTGTCTTGCATGGAAGACAAAGAAGGAGCCGCAGTAGGGGGCTAAAACACAGGTTTATTTCATGGTGGTCAAGATGAACATGTGGTAATGGCGGAGGTACAGCTCATGATATACTGCAGTACATACATTTGAATATCGTTGCACGGTAGCTCATTGGCTGCTACCGGCGTGACGTCATTCTGAGTCACGCCCATCTTCTCCAGGTGATCCTCGCGCGGGAAAGGTTCCCACGGCTGCCGGTGATTTGGGGAATGTGAACCATGTGAGCTGAACGCTCGCAGCTGCCCTCTATAGGCAGCTTACTCGTGTTCCTTAACAGCTGGGTTACATTGTAATCATTGTCAGGTTACATTCATACATTCTTAAAGTAATACTGCTACATACACAACAGTATGAGAGCTGGACCATTAGGAAGGCTGAGCGCAGAAGAATAGATGCCTTTGATATGTGGTGTTGGAGGAGAGTTTTGAGAGTCCCCTGGACAGTGAGAACAAATAGGTCAATCTTAGAAGAAATCAACCCTGACTGCTCCTTAGAAGGTCAAATAGTAAAGATGAAGCTAAAGTACTTTGGACATCAAATGAGAAGGGAGGATTCACTTGAGAAAGCCTTGATGCTGGGAAAGGTGGAGGGCAAAAGAAGGGGGCGACCAAAGATGAGATGGCTAGATGGTATTGTAGACGCAATGGGCACAAAGCTGGGCGGGTTGAAGAGGATGGTGGAGGACAGAGGTGCCTGGAAGGCGGTGGTCCATTGGTCACGAAGGGTCAGAATTGACTGTGTGACTGAACAACAACAGCTTCCCCATTTGCAGTGTTTGTTCGAATACATCTGGAGGGCCTTGGGTGAGAAGATGCTGTACAGAGAAAGATTCATACTTTAGAAGTAATTTTAAATCCTTCCAGATGTGGTTGAATTGTGCCTCCTATCATCCTTTGCCTTTGGTCATGATGGCTAAAGCTGAGGTGCATTGCGGTCCATTATCATCAGCTATAGTGTGATAACACATGAGAAGTGGCTTTATTGTGTCATTAATATTATTTTGTTGTTTGTTGTATTATGTTGCTGTTGTTTATTTGCCTGTACACTCTCCCAAAGTAGGAAATATCCCAGATGGGCACTATAAAAATGTAATAGGAATCTCCCTTGCTCGAAAGTCAATCATCTCCGATTCTAGGGTTCAGTGCTCACCTCCACTTACAGCCAAAGAGCTGGACATGTGGTAGGCGTGACTAAAAGAAAGGTAATAAATGAATGAGTGAATGAATGTAATCTAACGGCTGTATTTTAACGTTAGCTTTTGTGGATCATGGCCACTTCATAAGAGTAGACCTGACAAAGTAGATTTCATCCATGAAAGCTAAAATTAAAAGTTTTTCTAGGATGCCACATTTTTTATTTTTGTTTTGCGTACTCTCTGATATGCTTGAAACACAGACTAATATGGCTACCATTTCAAAAATTTCACCAGGTTAATGTTTCTCAAAAGTGATATTTCCTTGTTTGAGATCTGCCTAGCTAGAACAATTCAGCTGTTTACCCTTATTGGGAGAAGGTGAAAAAGAATTAACAGCCATGTTGCTCTGGGCTGTGCCTTGAAAACTATTTTATACTAACTGATAAATTTTCCTCAATTAATTTCAATATTTGTCTATATTGGCATATCACACAGCATGTAGTAATAACAGTGTGAGTAGGATTAGAGTAGTGTACAATATGAGAAGTATCCAGTTAGCACAACAGTACGTTGATTGCTTTATAAAGGTAAAGGTAAAGGTTTCCCTTGCTCGAAAGCCAGTCGTATCCGACTCTAGGGTGCAGTGCTCATCTCTATTTCTAAGCCGAAGAGCCAGCGCTGTCTGCTTCTGCAGACGTTTCTGTGGTCATGTGGCAGGCATGACTAGACACCGGAGCGCACGGAGCGCTGTTACCTTCCCACCGAAGTGGTCCCTATTTATCTACTTGCAATTTCTTGCTTTCGAACTGCTAGGTTGGCAGGAGCTAGGATGAAGACGGGAGCTCATTTCCGTCCTGCAGTACTCGGGAATCGAACTGCTGACCTTCCGCTTCCCAGTCAGCGTCTTAGCGACTTGAAAGAATACAGATGTGACAGAACTTATGCTTCTCTAGCATAGACTTGAAGAGTCCAGGGTTAACTCTAGACCACAATGAGGCAGCTGACATGACTGAAACACAAACATGGCTACCATTTCAAATATAAATATAACAAAACAAAAAACGCTGTAGCACTTTTAAGACTGTTATATTTTAATGTTAGCTTTCGTGGCTCAATTCCACTTCGTCAGACATGGGAGTGAGGCTTCATGGCATCAATTTATACAGATCAGGTAAAGAGGTACAGAGTGATTAGTTAGCATAACAGATAAGTATACAGATTAATATGGCTTTATAGAACTGGCAATGGCAGATGATCTATGGTTGTTATTCAGATTAGTTGTAAACTTCCCCCTTTTTTCCAATTGCAAATAGTAATAATAAATTTCGTGTCATAAATTACTCTGGGTTGAAAGGATTTTTGCTGGAGAAACTCTGTTCTGGGGACGCTCAAATTAGGCTCTTTTCACGTAACCAAGATCCGTCGTGTGTGCAGCACTCGGGTATCGAAACCCGACCTTCCAGTCTCCACGCTTAATGTCTTAACCACTAAGACACCACAGTGCTGCTATTGCAAATAGTAAAGATTTCCCTTCTTGCTTGAAAGCCAGTCATATCCGACTCTAGGGTTTGTTGCTCATCTCCATTTATAGCCAAAGAGCCAGCACTGTCTACAGTCTGTTTCTGCAGATGTTTCCATGGTCATGTGGCAGGCATGACTAGGCACCGGAGCGCACAGAATGCTGTTTACCTTCCCACCAAAGTGGTCCCTATTTATCTACTTGCAATGTCTTGCTTTCGAACTGCTAGGTTGGCAGGAGCTGGGACAAAGACGGGAGCTCATTCCGTCCTGCAGTCCTCGGGAATCTAATTGCTGACCTGCCGCCTTCCAGTAAGGGTCTTAGCCACTTGAGCCACTGCAGTCCACACCTGTCAAGTTTCGGGAAATTTCTGTCAAATAAGGGAAATTTCCCAGCCAAAACAGGAACCTGGACAGCTATGCTTCTCCTGTGCTGGCCTCCAGTCTAACTCCAGTCTAATTGCAGTCTAACTAATACGGGATGATGGCGGGAAAGAGTGTAAAATACGGGGGTTTGACAGAAATTTCCCGAAACTTGACAGGTATGCTGCAGTCCCGTTGCAAATAGTGGGAAGATACAAAACAAACAGTCCTGGCATTGAACATTTGCTAATGAGTGTAACCTACACAGCATCTATTACAAATAACAGTACTATTCCAAAAATATATTAATATAGTCTGTAGTTCTGTTCGTCGTATGGTAACCCGAAGTGTCGAGACGAGAGCCTGCTCGTCTTTCCTCTTCACCTCTCTAGGATTGGAGGAGGGAGAGGGACACGACACGACGAACTTAGTGCTTGGAGGGGCGGAGTTATGGAGTGTTTCCGGAAGTGACGTACCTCGTGGCCGGAAACGGAGTTCCCCCTTCCCCGCAGCTGCAAGCCATCAGCGCTTGACCGCTTGTCCTCCTTCTCGGCATGTGGGCTCGCTTGGCGCGCTGGCGGTGCCTGAGCGCCTCTTTCTCCTGCCGGGGGCGCCGGTTCCGCAGCCGGCCTGCCCTGCTGCCGGAGCTCTTCGCCATGCCGGCCCTTCAGCGGCTGCTGGACCTGCGGCAACAGGAAGGGGCCCCGCCGGAGCTGGCGGCGCGGATCCGCCTCCTGCGGGGCAAAGAGCAGGAGCTGCGCCAGACGGAGCGCTTGGCGCGGGAAGGTGAGACAGACAGACAGCAGCAGCAGCGGACGCCGGGGTTCCCTCCCCTCCCACACCCGCCCTGCGTGCCTTTCCACACGTGCACACAGAACACTGCCTTGCTCCAGCCTCCTGGGGCAGCCGATGGGGCGTAAAGGCAGCCGTAAAGGCAGCCGATCTCTTCCCTAGTGCCAGGGGTCTTGCCCAGAGTGGGTTACACAGCCCAGAGTGGGATACCACCCAAATGGGCTGTATAGAAATGCAATCAATCAAGCAATCAATCAAACAATCAATGGCTACCTACCTATCTATGTGCCTGCCTGCCTGCCTGCCTGCCTGCCTACCTATCTACAGGTGAAACTCGGAAAATTAGAATATCACGCAAATGTCCATTCATTTCACTTAAAAGGTGAAACAAATATATGAGATAGACTCACTACATGCAAAGCGAGAGATGTCATGCCTTAATTCGTTATAATTGTGATGATCATGGCATACATGAGATTATGTGATGATTATGGAGGGGTTCCGTGTCTAGTCATGCCTGCCACATGACCACGGAAACGTCTGCAGAAGCAGACAGCGCTGGCTCTTCGGCTTAGAAACAGAGATGAGCACTGCACCCTAGAGTCGGATACGACTGGCTTTCGAGCAAGGGAAACCTTTACCTTTACCTATGGAGGGGTTGGGGTTTTGATAAATTGTAAGCCATAAGCATCAATATTATAACAAGGTAAGGCTTGAACTATCTCACTTTGCATGCAATGAGTCTATCTCATATACAGTGATACCTCATACAACGTCCAAACTTGGTTCCACAAGTTTGGACTTTATACGGATTTGGACTTTGCATGAGGCATGCAAAATCCTAGCCGCGTTGCCACATACAACGTCCAAATCCTTGCCGGGATGCCTCGTACAACGTCGTTTCCATAGAGATGCATTGTACTGTAACAGCACAGACTGCAGGGCAAAGTCAAGGAAACAGACAGGAAACTGACAGAACTTTAAGAAATCATTGTCTAAAGGCTAAAAACATTACAAAAACATGTCAAACAACCCTGATTGTCCAAGAACCTGAAGAATGCTGCAAAAATCCCAGGAATGCTTCTAAAAATTCTGATGAAAAAATTCAAAAAAATCCAAAATCACGCTCAAAACCACTCCTAAACACTCTTCGCCTCATGCAAAACCCACAAGAGCAATGCATGCATGTGTCCTGACTTTTATACTGCCCAGGCAGAATGCAACCTGGGAAAAACCCAATGCCTCATACAAAGTCAAGCAACTTTGTATGAGGTAACTTTTTTCAAGAAATTAGGCGGTGTTGTATGAATTCGATGTTGTACGAAGTAGACTTTGTATGAGGTATTACTGTATTTGTTTCACCTTTTAAGTTGCATTATTGAACTGAATGATCATTTGCACGATATTCTAATTTTCCGAGTTTCACCTGTATCTATCTATCTAATCTATCTATCTAATCTAATCCAATCTAATCTATCTATCTATCCCCTGCATTTCAAGCAAATTCCTGTAATTCCTTTTCTGAGCCCAGATCAGAGTAATAATAGCAGAGGAAACTGTACTTATTAACGATGCACTATGGGTTGTTGTGGTGGCTCAAGTGGTTAACATGTTGAACTCGATTTTTTGGAGTTCGATTCCCGGGTACTGCTTGACGGAGTCAGCTCTCGTCTCTTGTCCCAATTCCTGCCAACCTAGCAGTTAGAAAAAGCAAGAAATTGCAAGTAGATAAATAGGGACCACTTCGGTGGGGAGGTAAACAGCGTTCTGTGCACTCCGGTGTCGAGTCATGGCTGCCACATCTCCACTGAAAGATCTGCAGACACAGAGAGCGCTGAACCCTATAGTCAGATACGACTGGCTTTTGAGCAAGGCCGGCCTTTACCTTAGAATGGGTTGTTGACAGTAGCGTTTACCTGTGAGTATCTAAAGCTTGCTTGTCAGCACACAATTATTATTTAAAGGTAAGTTTGAGAGGGGCAAGTGTCCTCTCTACCGTGTGGACACCCACCAGTGCGGACGCAAAAGTGAATTTACATCTGCTCAGCGCCTGTTTTTCTGACTTTTAGGAAAATTCTTCATTTGTGTCTCGATCAAACCTTGAACTGCCAAAATGAAGCCACTTTCTTGGATTTGTCATCGGCAAAACTTAAGTCTTCGTTGGTGCATCTTTCTGGCAGTAATTGATACATCAGTAAATGAGTCAGATTATGCATCTCAACATTCACACAGCACGTGTTGTTGTCTGCCAGCAGCCCCCACTTGAGCATGTTGGTCTTGAATTTAGGCACTTCAACCCTCAGACTATTCAGGGTCCTCCAAGTAACGGAGGGGAGGTCGGAGGGAAGGTCGTGTTCCTCAGCTATATCCTTCTTTAATGTTGTTCCTTGTTCAGTGAGCTGCCTCCTCCACCTTCTAATTCAGTTTGCTCTTGTATACCCTGAATAATAATAATAATAATAATAATAATAATAATAATAATAATAATAATAATAATAATAATAATAATAATAATAATAATAATAGTTTATTTGTACCCCACTCTTCTAGTGCACACACCACTCAGAGCAGCTTCCAACAGTAAATGATAAACAATATACAATACAATATAATAAGAATACAATACATATAAGCATAATATCATACATAAGATTACAATTGGGGGGAAAATTGCATAAAAAATAACACATACATTATAAAAATTACAGAATTAACCTCAACCACCCAGCAGCCACAAAGGCGCCCAATGGTTCAAACAACCATGAGGGCAGCTGCATCGGTGGCCATGGTTCCCACCTGTCACTCCCCTCGCGGAGAACGAGGCCCAGAAAGGCCAAAAGACAAAGGTCCTCAAATAAGCGACTTTGGTCCCCCGGGCAATGGTGCGGTTGCGGGGCGAGCGTGGGCCTCTCTGTGGCAGCGGCGGCGGCTCTTTTCACCCCTCCAGCCAGGCATGGCTCGGAGGGGGCGGCGGCAGCGGGCGCAGGTGAGCTCGTTCCCCGAGCGATGGTGCGGCTGCGGGGCGAGAGTGGTCCTCTTGACATGTAGCTCTTCTTGGATCTGAGTTGGCGGACTTGAGGCTCATAACCGTTCAGAGGATGTCGAGAGTCATTTACTTGCTTAGTTCTTAGTTTTTGGAATGGTAGCATTGTTACACACACACACACACACACACACACACACACACACACACACACACACACACACACACACACACACACACACACACACACACACACACACACACACACACACACACACACACACACACACACACACACACACACACACACATTGTGGCACCTTAAAGACCAACTGTTGTATTTTGACGTTAGCTTTCGTGGATCAAGAAAAAATGGACTTGATCCATGAAAGCTAACATCAAAATACAGCACTTAGTCTTTAAGGTTCCACAATGTTTGGGGTCCTTTTGTTTACTCTCTAATATGTTCTTATAAGTATGAAATAGGGAATAGTTGAGTGGGAGTGAGAAATTTCAGTCAACTCTTTGGCCGCACAGAAGCTGCAATGCAGTGTTTGATATGTGAAGTGGAAGGGTGGTAGGTACCCTTCAGCCCCAGGCAGCCGTGGTTTAGTGGTTAAAATACTCAGCTTGACAACTGGAAGGTGGGCAGGTCAGCAGTTTGAGACCTGAGTGCTGCACAATGGAGCGAGCTCCCATCTTTGTCCCAGCTCCTGCCAACCTAGCAGTTCGAGAAGAAATTGCAAGTAGGTAAATAGGTACCGCAGTGGTTCTCAACCTTTTAAAGCTGGGTCCAGGTCATGCTCCCTCAGACAGCTTTGGGGGCCGGATGGACTTTTTGCACTTCCTCCACCACACGGCACTTCCTGGTGTGGGAGCCACATGAAATGATGCCATGGGCTGCATCCAGCCCACGGGCCGCAGGTTGAGAATCCCTGAGGTACCTCCTTGGCATGAAAGGTAACATGCGCCTTGGCATCCGGCCATGCCTGGTACATGGCCATGGAAACGTCTGCAGACAGCACTGGCTCTTTGGCTGTAAACAGAGATGACCACTGCCTCCTAGAGTTGGACACTACTAGCTTTTAAGCAAGGGAGACCTTTGCCATTAAGCCTACTGACCCAGACCAAAAGTCTCTTTAGTCTTTTACTGGCTTCTGAGAGCCTCAACAGCAAAACGCATGGATGATGGGCACAGGTACTCTCCGGGAAATAAGGATAGCAAACTAGCTTCACTTACTATCTTCACTAAATGGGCACGTTTGCCATGTTGTGTTCCAAGGAGGAAAATGCATGCATTGTGGCTCAGCCAGGCTGTATGCTATAAGAAAAAGTGAGAAGACACAAAATTGATAATCTGCTTTGTACCATTCGTCCTGGGAGAAAGTTTCTGCTGGATCACAGTAGAGAATAGCAGTCTGATTAAGAAAATGACAGAATTGTTTAGGTCCATGGTATCTGAAATATTATGTTCTCCCATACGAGCCTTCTCAGGCTTCTGCCCAAAAGCCCCTTCTTTTGTTCCTATTTTTATCCTAGATATATAACCAGTGTGGATGCAGTGGTTGTTTCCTGATTCATGCAACCAGGTGTGTGTCCAGGAACACAACATCAGCAGAATTTGCCACCACAACTTACCTAACTTATTCTTTCACAAGCATAAATGTTTCCCTTGCTCGAAAGCCAGTCGTATCTGACTCTAGAGTTCAGTGCTCATCTCTGTTTCAAAACTGAAGAGCCAGCGCTGTCTGCTTCTGCAGACGTTTCCGTGGTCATGTGGCAGGCATGACTAGACACCAGAGCGCACGGAACGCTGTTTACCTTCCTACCGAAGTGGTCCCTATTTATCTATTTGCAATTTCTTGCTTTCGAACTGCTAGGTTGGCAGGAGCAGGGACAAAGACGGGAGCTCATTCCGTCCTGCAGTTCTCGGGAATCAAACTGCTGACCTTCCACCTCCCAGTCAGTGTCTTAGCCACTTGAGCCACTTCAGTCACAAGCATAACTTGGCTATAATCCTGAAATCAGAGTCTGTGTTATGCTTACGTTTTTATATGCCTAGAAAAATGAGGCATTTTATTTTTTTATAATAATGCACTATACCATTCCTAGATGAAAATGAAGATATGCAGAAGCTTGCAGAAATGGAAGTAGCCTCATATCATGAGGAGATAGCAGAACTGAAACATCAGGTATGCTGCTTTGAATGATATGCATACCTATCATTGTTGTAGCACAGGGTTTTAATTCAAGTCTAACCATACTTTGGTCCTACTGTTGCCAATTAGGGAATGTAAGATTGCATTTTGCACTTTTCCTTCCCCACCTTTTGAAAACCTATACCTGTGATGGTGAACCTTGGCAATCCAGATGTTCTTGGACTTCAATTCCCAGAAGCCCCCATGAATCCACAGGAATGGGTTTACTGCGATTCATCCGGCCCATGCCGCCTTCGTCGTTCCTGGAAGCGGAAGTAAAACGCGTGCATTTTACTTCTGCTTCCAGGAACGACGAGGGCGGAATGGGCCGGATGAATCGCAGTAAACCCATTCCTGTGGATTCATGGGGGCTTCTGGGAATTGAAGTCCAAGAACATCTAGAGTGCCAAGGTTCACCATCATGGACCTATACTGATTCTCTTTTATTTACAGATTTGACTTATTTTGTGCCATATGTAGTTTGGGAAAAGTGAAAGTAATTGTTTGATTCATTCTTGGTTGTAAAACCAGAAGAGGGCCTTTTGGAGCAAAGCCAATGAGTTGGTAATCTATACCTATAAATCCAAGCGTTAACCGTTGGAACTTGACAAAGGATCCCACACCCGGCCATACTATCCCGTACCGAGCCTTCGTGCACCTGCCCAAAATGGGTCCGGAAGTCAACAAATATTGTAGAAATGCGCCAGTGGGACAAGAGCCCCACAAACTCAAACAAAGAAAAAGAACTTCAATACCCAACGTTCTTTGCGCCGTGCCGTGCCACATCCAATCAGGCTGAGAGGCGCGAGCAAAAAGAATGTTGGAAAACGCGCTGCAGCCAATCAAAAATAAGCTTCAGAAAAAAACCGCTGCACAAACTACGAGTCCCAGAGTCCTCTGTGCTGCGCAACCCCTCAGCCATTCAGGCTGAGGGATGCGAGCACAGAGGAGGCTGGCAAAGTGCGGCACGCCAACTTTAAAAAAACTGGTGGGAGGGAAAGACTTTTAAAGACCCAGCCGGAGCTAGGAGGTAAGTGCGGTAGCGGTGGTTAGGGAGTGGGGGGCGAGGCACGGCCCCGGTAACCATGCTGCCCACCTGCCCCACCACCTAGCCCTCCCTTCCTAACCCCCACCGACCGTGCTTACCTCCTGGCTCCGGCTGGGTCTTTAAAAGTTTCCCTCCCGGTGCGGCCTTCTACGTCTCGCCCTCGCTTCTCTCTGGGTTGGCTGGGGATGAAAGTTCCTTTCCCAGCCAATGGAGAGAGAAGGAACACCTCTCCATGATGTGGATTCCTTCTCTCCGGGAGGCAAAGGTGCCTTTGCCTTCCGAAGAGAAGGAATCGCTTCTCTCTGGGCTGGCTGGAACCGAAGTTCCTTTCCCAGCCAACCGGGAGAGAAGGAATGCCTCTCCGTGATGTGAATTCCTTCTCTCCGGGAGGCAAAGGTGCCTTTGCCTTCCAAAGAGAAGGAATCGCTTCTCTCTGGGTTGGCTGGAGACGAAAGTTCCTTTCCCAGCCAACCCAAAGAAAACTCTCTCTCTCTCTCTCTCAAACACACACACAGACACACGAAACACTACCCCCCCCCCACACACACTGCGGAACAACCCCCTAACAACAAACCTTCCCTCCAGTCCAAACATACCTGCACCAATTGCAGCATCAGCAAATAGCCTCCGCCCTCCGTCTCCTCTGTCTGAGTCTGTCTCCTCCCCTGTCCCTCACTCTATCTTAACTCACTAGCACCCTCTGGTTGTCTACTCTGTCAGTCTCTCTTTCTCTCTCTCTCTCACACACACACTGCTTCTCTCTCTCTCTCTCTCCCACACACACACACACACACACATACAACACACACACACACACACACACACACACACACACACACACACACACGACACTCCTGCCTTGCCAGGAATTTTTAATGTGTGTGTTGGTCGTTGGAGTGGTATTGTATGGGGGGTGGTGGTGGTTGTGCACACCCCAAACCACCCATAACCACCAACACACACATTCCCAACACACTTTAAAACAGCCTGGCAACACCGGCAAACTCTGCTAGTTTTTTTTTAAAAAAAATAAAAAATGTAAAACAACTGGTATGATGGGAACTTGAATGAGGTATTGAATTCATGTCACTAACAGGCTGCCATGAAACTGACATAGAAATTGATAAAGTTGTCAGTAGTAGTGTGAAAAGGGTGGGTGAGAAGACCCACGTGATAAGTTTTTTTTTTTATCTGGTTTATGCTTCAGCACATACAAATCACTGACTAAACTCCTTTTGGTGTCATTGTACACCACATAAAGCATATGATGTCAGCAGCAGGATAAGTAATTTTTTGGAAATCAAAAATTTCTAACATCTGCCCCAAAGATCAGAGGCTACTGTATAATCTCTTTTATCATCAGCAAAGTGTGAGCTTAAGGTCAAAGTATTTACTAAAAATAACTGCTGCAGGTGAATTTATTTAATATTAGCCTAGTTCATACCCGTCAAGCTCCAGAAAATACGGGAAATTACTGTGCATGCGCAGTCACGCATGCTCAGTAACCCATTTGCGCATGCGCAGAACCCCTTTGCGATGGGCGCGCATTCACAGTAACCTCTTTCCCCATCGTTCAAAATACGTGACGGTGGCGGGAAAGGGGAGGAACGAGCACTAAAATACGGGAAGTCACGGCCAATACGGGATAATTGACAGGTATGGCCTAGTTCAGTGTTGGCGAACCTATGGCACGTGTGCCAGAGGTGGCACTCGGAGCCCTCTCTGTGGGCTCCTGTGCAGTCACCCCAGCACAGAGTTGCCACCCCCTCTGCCCAGCAGCCCAATGGGAACCCTTCCCCCTCCCTCAGCAAAGTTCGCCCACCCCTTTACCCAGCAGTCTAATGGGAGTGTTTCATTCCTCCCCTGTTGCGGTGTTGGTAATTTGCGATAAATAAGTAGGTTTTGGGTTGCAGTTTGAGTATTTGGTTTCTAAAAGCTTCGCCATCTCTGGCCTAGTTTTAGGAAACAGTAATGGAAGTAGTCAAACAATTATATTAAATATTTGCTTGTTTGTATACATTGGTGTGTGAATTGTTCCTGCATGGTATGTAATAGGATATAGTTAACTGAATTATGTTTCATTTGGATAAAAGGCATCTTTTTTGTGTATTTGCAGATAGCATCACTTTTGCTTCCTGCAGAGAAAACCGATGAAAGTGATCTAATTCTGGAAGTGAGTGCTGGTGTTGGTGGGCAAGAAGCAATGCTCTTCACTGCAGAGATGTTTGATATGTACCAACGGTACGCTGCATATAAAAACTGGCGTTTTGAAGTCCTCGAATATGCTTCCACTGATATAGGTAAAATTGATCCCCATCTTTGTTAGGTATGTTAAGAGCTAATTTAGAGGGAAATATTGTTAGATTTTTCCCCTTGCAGATACTGTATAGTGAAAATTGCACACAGTGATATGTGCATGTTTAAATTTTAGTGTACACATGTCTAGGAAACCGTCATCTATCCATGTTTCCAAGATATATATCTGAGGTTTAACAAACTGTCTATACTGGCTGTGACAGCTGCATAATGTGTTTGGTGTAGGGACAGTGGTGTTTATCTTGAGCATTATGATAAGTGGCACTCTCCTGCAATTAAGCTTTTTTGAAAATCTACCAAAAAAACATTTATAAAGCTTTGTTGTTCAGTGATGAATTACTTAGGTGTACTGTGTGGTAGTTAGGTCCCTAGTCATTTCCTAGTAACACTATGCTTGATCCAGGATCTTAAACCATTAAAAGACAAGTGCTTAAGCCATTACCAAATGTAAAATGATACAGGTTGTTGTGTTATGTGCCATCAAGTCATCTCTGAATTATAGTGACCCTTTGAATGAGAAATCTCCAAAATGTCTTTTCCTCAATAATTGCAGATTTAAGCCTGTGGCTTCCTTTAGGGCAAGGATCTCTAACCTGTGGCCTGCAGGCTGTATACAGCCCCCAAACTCTTTTTATGCAGCCCTCCATCCTACTTGTTTACTGATAAGGCGTTGACCCTCAGACCAGCGGTCCCCAACTTTTTTGCACCACAGACCAGTTTCATGCTAAACAATTTTTCCACAGACTGGTAAGTGGTGGTGGTGGGATTGGATGGTGCAAGCCCCTACATGTAATAAGAGCAGTGGCAAGAAGGAGGGGCCTAGCCGCCTGCCAGCCATACCATTCAACTCAGGCAGCGAGGTATCATACTGCACACAGGTGGAGGGTGGAGCCCTGCCATAGTTGAGCAACGTGGAGGAGGGGCCCGGCCACCATCTTATCTGCTGTGTCTGAAGCTCGTTCTCGCGCTCCATTCGCCAGGCAGACCCAATGGAGCATGTTGAGGGCAGAAGGCTGCCATCGGGGCTCCCAGCGCTACCCACCCATGTGGCCCAGTTTGGGACAGCCCATGGCCCAGTATTGGTCCATGGCCCGGTGGTTGGGGACCCCTTTCTCAGACCATACTGTTCTTCCTGCCTTAAGCAGCACCATCTACTGCTGTTTTCCTCTCCTTTTCTTAAAAACCCCCCATAATCACAACATTGTTTCTTCTGGTCTCCGTGGTGGCTTCTGCCAGCCCCATCTTGGTCTTATCCTCCATACTAGAATTTTGGCAATTTTGGGTACTTTCTTAGCCAACAGAGTTCAGGTACCTATAACATTCAGCTTTTTCACTCTCCCTCCCCATACATTACTATGTAGAAGGCTATACAGTAGTACCTCGGGAAAAAGTCCGATTCGGATAAAGTTGCGGTTTTCATGCACACGTGATGCATCGCATAAAGTCCAAAACCACTAAAGAATGGACGTTATCTGAGGTATTTGGTATAGGAACCTCAGATAAAGTCCATTTTTGGATGTTATCCAATGCATTGCCCATTTGATTCGGATAAAGTCGAAACTTGTGGAACGGAGTTTGGACTTTATCCGAGGTTCTACTGTATATATGTGTAAGGAAGATAAAGCAACTGTGTGGATGGGTAGAGGAGATCTCTGGCCTGCTTTTGTAAAAATAAAGGTGGAAAAGGAGAGTAAAACGGCTGGTATTTTTCCAAAAAGGATACAAAGTATTTTGCATTTGTAGAGGTTCCACCCATCAAGGCAGGTGGAATTCCAGATCTAATGCACTGATTACCATAAGCATGGGAAGGAAATCAGTATACTGTATTACAAAATCCATTTGAAAAAGCACAAAAAGGTGCAGGTAACTTTTTTTCCAGGTGATTTGCAAGCCAGTGATAATCTCGGAGACATTTTACAAAGAACAAGCCTTGAAAAACGAAGCTTCATTGAAAAGTTTTATTCATTTTGTTTGATTTCTATACCACCCATTTAACTGATTGGTTACTTTGGGTGGTTAACAAGAAAATGAAAAACAAAAATATATAGGCTAACAACATAGCATAAAAGAGCTGGACATCATACTTGAAATCTCACCTGGTGGGAAATGCCACATCAACTCACACAATTTGCATTTGTGTTGTTAGCTATAGCTTGAGGTTTCTTCACCCACTTTCCAGTGTTTCAGAATTAATTTCCATTGAAAAAGGACTGACTGTCAAACAAGTGTTTGCTTGTTTGTTTAACTTACATCCTGCCCAATTGGTACATGACAAGGCAAGACATTCTCCATTGCCTCATGCAGTTTGCAATCCATGTCCAACTAATCACTGTCCTTTTACCATCATACAGATTGCCATGTACTGTATTCCCATTCTTATGTCTGAGGAAGTAGTCTTGGTTCACGAAAGCTCACATTAAAATATAGCAATGAGTCTTATAGATGCCACAACCCTTCTTTATCTGTTTTATTTTTATTTTCTGTCTGATGTGTTTGATCAGATCAATCTATTCTTTATGTTCTTTACAGTTTAAAGTTTTATTATAAAGCTTTATGCTCTAATTATGCCAACCATTGATTGTAAAAAAACATAAGAACACAAGAACAGCCTTGCTGGAACAGGCCACAGCCCATCCAGTCCAGCATTCTGTCTCACACAGTGGCTCACCATTTCCTTCAGGGTATTCCCAAGCAGATGCCTTCACCTGCTTAGGATTCCCTGGAAATGGCATTGAGAGATATCCTGCCTATCTCTCCAACCTGGAGGTTGTCCTTAAGTATCCATAATTATAGCCATTGATACTCTTGTCCTCCATGAACTTGTCTAATCCTTTCTTAAAGCTGTCAAGACTGACAGCTGTCACCACTTCTTCTGGCAGGGAGTTCCATAGACCAGTAATCCTCTGGGTGAAAAAGTACTTTCTCTTATTTGTTTGAGAACTAGTACCCAAAAGTTTCATGGAGTGTCCCCTAGTTCTAGTGTTATTCGATAGGGAAAACAGTTTTTCCTTATCTACTTTGTCCACACCGTGCATGATTTTATAAACTTCAATCAGGTCACCTCTTAGCCGTCATCGTTCAAGACTGAAGAGGCCCAACCGTTGCAGCCTCAGATGGTAAGGAAGGTGTTCCAGTCCCCTAATCATTCTGGTTGCCCTCCTCTGCACTTTTTCCAACTCCATAATATCTTTCTGGAGGTATGGCAACCAGAACTGTACACAGTATTCCAGATGGGGCCTCACCATAGATTTATAAAGAGGCAAAATGACACTTGCTGACTTATTTTCTATACCCTTCCTAATGATCCCTAGCATTGAGTTTGCTTTTTTCACTGCTGAGGCACACTGGGTTGACACCTTCATTGAGTTGTCCACCAGGGTCCCTTTCCTGGTTTGTCGCAGAGAGTTCAGACCCCATCAGTTTATAAATGTAATTGGGGTTCTTTGCCCCAATATGCATTACTCTGCACTTACTAATGTTGAAGCTCATTTGCCACTGTTTTGCCCACTCCCCCAGTGTCAAGAGATCCCTCTGGAGCTCCTCAAAATCTCTCACAGTTTTCACTACCCTGTATAATTTAGTGTCGTCAGCAAATTTGGCTACCTTGCTTTTTACTCCTACCTCTAGATCATTAATGAAGAGGTTGAAAAGCAGGGGTCCCAGTACTGAACCTTGGGGGACCCCACTATTTACTTCCCTCCACTTGGAGAAGTGTCCATTTAGTGCTACCCTCTGTTTCCTGTCCCTTAGCCAGTTGCTGATCCGGGACAAGACCTGTCCCTTTATTCCATGACTGGTAAGTTTATTCAAGAGCCTTTGGTGTGGGACCTTGTCAAAAGCCTTCTGAAAGTCCAGATAAACAATGTCAACTGGATCCCCCTTATCCACATGCTTGTTGACACTCTCAAAAAATTCCAACAGATTAGTGAGGCATGATTTGCCCTTGTAAAAGCCATGTTGTCTCTCCTTTAGCAGCGCCTTCTCTTCTATGTGCCTATTAATTCTGTCTTTTAGGATGGTTTCCATCACTTTACCTGGGACACATGTCAAACTGACAGGTCAGTAATTTCCTGGATCACTCCTGGATCCTTTTTTGAAAATTGGTGTTACATTCGCTACCTTCCAGTCATCAGGCACAAAGCCTGATTTGAGGGAAAGATTATATATTTTGGCTAGGAGATCAGCAATTTCATCTTTTAAGTTCCCTGAGAACTCGTGGATGGATGCCATCTGGTCCTGGTGATTTGTTAGTGTTTAGTTTAACAAGACATGCAAGGACCTCCTCCCTGGTTATTTCTATCTGGCTTAATTCTTCGGTTTCCCTCCCTACGAAGATAGGCTCTGTTTTGGGCATGTGGTCTCTGTCTTCTTCAGTGAATACTGAAGCAAAGAATTCATTGAGTCTCTCTGCAATCTCTGTTTCCTCTTTAATAACCCCTTGCCTTCCATTGTCATCTAATGGTCCAATGGTCTTCCTAGTTGGGTTCTTACTTCTAATGTACTTAAAGAAGTCTTTGTTATTTCTCTGAGTATTTTTAGCTATACGCTCCTCAAAGTCTTGCTTTGCTTTCCTGATTGTTGCCTTGCATTTGTTCTGCCAGAATTTATGTTTCTGCCGGCTGTCCTCATTCGGACAAGCCTTCCATCTTCTAAATGAGCTTTTCTTGCTCTTAATCACTTCCCGAACAGCTCCTGTAAGCCACATCGGAGTCCTCTTGGACCTGGCAGTGCCCTTTTTCCTTTTGGGTATGCATTCCAATTGGGCCTCTGTTATTGTTTTTGTAAACAGCCTCCATGCCTCTTTGAGTGTTTGGACTCTCTCAATTTTCCCTTTCAGCTTCTTTTTTACTTTGGGAAATTTCCTTTTTGAAAATTTAAGGTCTCTGTGTTAGATTTTATCAGTGACTTGCGGTCTATGATCAAGTTAAACATAATTGAGTTGCGGTCGCTGTTCCCTATTGGATCAGTCACATTAACATCTTGCACCAGATCCTGAGTATTACTCAGGATCAAGTCAAGGATTCTTGTACCTCTAGTTGGGTCTTCAACCATCTGTCCCAGGGAACAATCATTTAGCATATCTAGGAACTTTATCTCTTTATCATGTGCTGAACAACAGTTCACCCAGTCTATGTGGGGGTAATTGAAGTCCCCCATTATAACCAGGCTTCCCTTCTTGGATGCCTCCTTTACAACATTCTCCAACTGCCAGTCTCCCTCAAGAGTTTGGGTCGGAGGCCGATAGTATATGCCTACTGTTAGACCATCCTTGTGGCCTGGTACTCTTACCCACAGAGCTTCTAATGGTGACTCCAAATCACCTAGATATTCCAATTCATATGATTTTATCACTTCTTTGACATGCAAGGCTACACCACCTTCCGTTTGCCCCTTTCTATCCTTCCTGTACAGTTTGTAGCCTGGGATAACTGTATCCCATTGGTTATCATCCGTCCACCAGGTTTCAGTGATACCAATAATATCGATATTCTTATCTATTGCTAAGTATTCCAGCTCCCCTATTTTGTTCCGGAGGCTTCTGGCATTTGTATACAAGCATTTATATATGCTTTCCTGATACAGTCTTTTGAGTCCAGTTGCATTGTTAGACTGCCTCTTGCATCCTTCTGCTAGAGTGCTGGTGACTAGCTCCTTGCTCTGCTCAGTAATTTTTGCATCCTCCTCACTACTCAAGTACACACTTTCCCGAACCGGATGCTTCCCAGCTTGTCGGCTTTCCCCCAGTTATCAGTTTAAAAGCTGCTCTGCAGTCTTTTTGATGTTGAGTGCCAGCAATCTGGTCCCATCATGGTTCAAATGCAACCCATCCCTCCTGAACAGATTTGGCTTGTCCCAAAATGTTCTCCAGTTCCTGACCAATCTGAAACCCTCCTCTCGACACCACCGCCTCATCCATGCATTGAGGCTTCTGAGCTCTGCCTGCCTGGTAGGTCCTGCGCAAGGGACAGGCAGCACTTCTGAAAATGCTACCTTGGAAGTCCGGGACTTCAATCTTCTTCCTAACAACCTGAATTTGGCTTCCAGGACAGACCGCTTGGCCTTCCCAACATCATTGGTACCAACGTGTACCATGACAACTGGCTCGTTCCCAATTCTCTCTAACAATCTATCTAGATTTCTTGTGATGTCTGCAACTTTTGCACCTGGCAGGCAAGTCACCATATGGTTATCATGTGCATCACAAAACAAGTTTTTGTGGACCTTAAAACCAGTGTGTTTTGTAGTAAGTATTATTTGGCATAAACTGTTATAAACTGCAGCCAATTTCACCATTGGTTACACTTAATTCCACTTGATGTGTATAACATGCATTTGGTTATTTGGCCACTATAACTTGCTACTGTATTTGGGATTTATCCAAGCACAGATATAATTGTGTAGATTGTAGTAATAAATTGCCTCTAATTAATAAGTTTCCATTCATATTCACGGTTGTTTGCCAATACGCTTCCTTTGGACCAGTGTACAGTAAAACCTAGCATAAAGAGCGCCTCGCTTAGAGACTAACTCGCTTAAAGAGCAGAATTTTCTCTAACTGGTTACCTTGCTTAACAACTTAAACCAACCAAAAAACTCGCTTAACAACTAAATCAGGGTTCACAATCCCCCCTCCCCCCAGATATCACAATTGGTCACTTACAATGGTGTTTCACTTAATGAGCAAACTCGCTTAAAGAGCAGTCCAGTGGAACGCATTATGGTCTTTCAGCGAGGTACCACTGTACATAATTGTTTATAAAGAGAGTGTTATGGGGCGGGTATATAAGTGTGATTGCTTTGATTTTTATTTTTATTATTATGTTTGTTTTGTATTTAAAAAAACAATTAGGAACCAAAACAGTTTAAAACACAAAATTAAAACATTAAGAAACATTATAAAATTTATATAGCTGAAAAAGTTAAGTAATCTAAATCTAGACAATCACAGTAACAATACGTCAATAAGTAATCCCTGTTGGTTTTTACTACTATCTGATTTTGTTCATTTTAAAAAAATGTTTAAGGTGGCTTGAGACTTGGTTCTGCCAGTATAGTAGGCTTCGAAGCATTCAAGCAAATGAAGTATGAAGGAGGAGTACATCGTGTACAGAGAGTACCTAAAACAGAGAAGCAAGGTCGCATTCATACCAGCACAATGACAGTAGCAATATTACCACAACCAAAAGAGGTATGATATTGTTAACCAAAAGTACCTGATCAAACATACATATCTTGATATATACCCTTTTGGTACGCTGAGCATGTTTGGGAAAGAAGGGCTGATGGTTTCAGATGACAGTGTTGTGAAATATGAAACATCTTACACTTAAAAAGTGTGAAGTAATTTGTTGAAATAACTTATTTGTATCTTATCTGTTTTGCAAAATTTGCAAAAGCTCTAGCAAACCATGGCTCTTTCTAATTGCAGATTGACCTGACAATTAATGCTAAAGATTTACATATTGAAACCAAACGAGCCAGTGGAGCTGGTGGTCAGCATGTAAACAAAACTGAGAGTGCCATACGAATAGTCCATATTCCCACAGGTAGGTTGCACATTGTTTCCGCATTGATGGAATGTTTTCTTCTACATTGTTTCCTTGTTAGATCTGAAAACTAAACTGAGCACTGCTCAATAATATCACAAATGATTTACATTACAATGTCCTAGGTGCCAATAGCTCACTTTAAAGAAATTCTGATCAAAGGATTTTGCCAGCTCTGCCACCTAAACAACTTCATTCAGTCTAGACAGCTGAGTCTTTGGCAAAGTGTATCCTGCACTTCGACATTAGAGCCTCCAAGGCCAATTTTGTGATCCTATAGAGCAGAGGTAGCCAACCTTTTTACTGGCCTGACCACGCCCCAGACAGCTGAGCAGGCTGGACCATGCCTCCTGGAAGCGGAATTGGGCATACTTATAGCTGTCGTAAATGCACCCACTTCCGTGTTTAAGACAGCTGCTGGTGCGCGTGCGAAGGCACGTTTTATGGCTGACCGGGTAATCCGGGTGCGGCAGAGGTGGCAATGGGCTGGATGGGATGGCATTGCGGGCCGGGGCCGGCACGCTGGTGGTAAGTTGGGAACCCCTGCTATAGAGCCCCCCTCCACTAGCACTGATACATATACTTGCACAAAGATATTTTTTCTTTAATCAGTTAATCTTCAATGATTCTGATGCTACCAACCATTGGTAATTTACCAAGCATTTATTTATTTATTTATTTATTAGCCACATTTGTATTGCCGCCCACTCGGCAAGTGACTCTGGGCGGCGTACAACAATTACATCATGAACTATATAAATCCCACTAGAGAACTATAAAAAACTTAAAACCAGTAAAAATAATAATAAAAAAAACAATAAAAAATTAGCCCGACAACTAAAAAGAGTGAGGGAGTGATATTACTATATCAGCCCTCAGGTGGGGGTCACCGCATCCCCAGTGCCCCACACCTGCTTTGCCAGCCAGGTTTTTAGTCCTTTCCTGAAGGGCAGCAACTCCGTTTGGAGTCGTAGCTCAATTTTCCATTGGTGGGACACATTCTGGGGCTTGCAAGGGGTCAGACATTTGAGCAGGCCGGATGCAATGGTGGTGGTGCGTTTGCACATGCACAGGCACATTTGTGCATGTGCAGATGCTTCCGTTTCCGGGGTCGCCACCATGGGCTGGATGGAATGGCATTGGGGTCCAGATCCGGCCCGCAGGCTGTAGGTTGCGAACCTGTGGTATAGAGGTTCCAATGGATGGTTGTTAGCAAGAAGATGGGAGGAATACATGGGGTAGAAATGTGGAAGAAATTTTCCCCAACTCCCCGCTAACTCTTGTTTAACCCAGCATTTCTGCTGGACACTTTGAGGAACAATGAAAATTCCTCTCTTCGGAAAATTGCCGAAATCCTTTATAACATTAAGCTTTACTCACTCAAATGTATGGTATGAGTAGTTTGTTGTAAGAGAACTACTTCATTGGAGAATGATAATACCTTTGTACACTTTGTATGCTTAATACTCACATTTCTGTGTACAGAACTAATAGTGCTGACCTATACCTGTCTACGTGGTAGTAAGTAACATTGAATCAGATGTGGTTTGTTCCCAGTAATTGGTACAGGATTTATACTTATGAATGTGTAGTCCTATGCCAGGGAATAAGGTCCACAAGTAGTATTCTAATGTAAACTTGAGTTAAATCTAGTGTGTTTGTTAGAGCTCAGTTGGGGTTTATCTCCACCCCTTAACTCTGTTCATTTTATTTTGCTTGCATCCACATTTCCTCCTGCTTTGTAGGAGTGGTATCTGAATGTCAACAAGAAAGATCTCAGATCAAAAATAAAGAAATAGCTATGCAAGTCCTTCGTGCTAGGCTATATAATCTCAAATTTGAAGAGGAATCACAGAAGAGACAAGCTTCCAGAAAGATTCAGGTAATATATAGTTAATTCTTCATCTCTATATTCTTTGTATCTGCAGACTGAGCACTATTTATAACGTGGCAACTCTCTGCAGACTACATAGTGAAAAGGTATGAGCAGATATAATTGGATGGGAGGATGAGATAAAATGAAGTGATACACAAGATGGCACTTGGAACAAGTGCAGTACAAAAGTTGAGAGTAATGGACCAGTACTTAGGGACCTAGGTGCAAATTCCCAGTCATCTGTGAAACTGAGTAAATGAACTTACTCCAGCTACAAGGGGTCATTCAACAATTACGTGATCATTTTTTGGAGGAAATTGACCACCTCCCCCCCATGTAATCTGACCGTAATTTTCGCTTCGACCCACCCCTTTAATATTTTAGAGCTTTTCACTATCAAATTTTTAGTGCTTTTCACTATTGGTGAAATAGAAATAGACTGCACAAGCAATTCAATAATCTCAAATAGGATCAAAATTTCCAGAAATCATTTTTAAACCTACAAAAGCGCCATGTTTCGAAACCACAACAGCTCCAAATGGATTACATAATCTTTTCTTAACCCCCCCACCCCCCGCTCCCACGTAATTTTTCGTAATTCAGATGGCAGACCCCCTCTCCCCCCCCCTTCGAGGATCTGTCAGCATGACCTATTTTACAGATATAGGTTGTAAGGACAGAGTGGAGAACAGAAGGATGCATACCACCTTCAACTCATCAGAGGAGTTGTATCCGACTCTAGGGTTCAGTGCTCATCTCTGTTTATATTTATTTATTTATTTATCATTCACATTTGTAAATGCCGCCCACTCAGGCAGAACCCGACTCAGGGCGGCATTACAACAACTCCAAAAAATACATAAAAACATTATAAAACCTTATAAAACCCACCCAATAAAAAACCCACCCAATAAGAAAAAACCAACATCCACCCCCATTTAAAACCCATATCCCAATCACCCGTCCCACCTACCACACAGAGGGAAAGAGAGAGAGTCTTATAAAAGCCAGCCGGCGGGGGCCATAGTCCCGTTCGGGCCCCATACCTGCCCTGCCAGCCAGGTCTTTACTCCTTTCCTGAAGGGCAGCAGTTCACTTTGCAGTCTTAGATCTGTTGGTAGGAGGTTCCAGAGGGTTGGTGCGGACACAGAGAAGGCCCTCCTTCGGGTGCTAGTCAAATGTGCACCCCTCGTTGATGGCACCACCAGAGAGCCTCTCCGGTCCGCTCTGGTTGGACGGGCAGCCACTCTTGGGACGATGCGGTCTCTAAGGTATCCTGGCCCCCTGCCATATAGGGCTTTAAAGGTCAAAACCAGCACCTTAAATTGCACCCGGAGACAAACTGGTAACCAGTGCAGCTCCCGAAGCAGCGGTGAGGCATGGGCATATCGCCCACACCCCATCACCACCCGGGCCGCCGCATTCTGGACCAGCTGCAGCCTCCGAATGGTCGTCAAGGGCAGCCCCATGTAGAGCGCATTACAATAATCTAGTCGGGAAGTAACCAGAGCATGAGTGACCATAAGCAAGGAGCCCCGGTCCAGGAGCGTGCGCAGTTGGCGAATCACCCGAAGTTGGGCAAAAGCCCCCCTGGCCACAGCTGCCACTTGTTCTTCCAGCAGGAGCCGTGAGTCCAGGAGGACCCCCAAGTTGCGCACTGGGTCTGTCTGGGGCAAAACAGCCCCATCCAGTACCAAAGATGGTAACTCCTTGGATAACGTGGGGCCCCTTATCCACAGCCACTCTGTCTTGCTGGGATTCAGCCGAAGCCCATTGGCCCCCATCCAGACCCCAATGGCCTCCAGGCATCCGGATAGGCAAAGAGCCAGGGCTGTCTGCATCTGCAGACGTTTCCGTGGTCATGCAGCAGGCATGCCTAGACACCGGAGTGCACAGATCGCTGTTTACCTTCCCACCGAAGTGGTCCCTATTTATCTACTTGCAATTTCTTGCTTTCGAACAGCTAGTTTGGCAGGAGCTGGGACAGATGGTGGAAACTCACTCCGTCCTGCAGCACCAGGGAATCGAACTCTGACCTTCCGGTCAGCGACTTCAGCGTCTTAACCACTTGAGCCATTTATACACATCAGGTACAGAGGCCACTGTGTGCCTCTGTACCTGATGTGTATAAATTTATCCCATGAGATTTTACTCTTATGTCTGATGAAGTGGACTTGATCCACAAAACCTCACATTTAAATATTTTTTTGCTGCTTTGTTGTTATATATATATATATATATATATATATATATATATATATATATATATATATATATATATATATATATATATATATATATATATATATATATATATATATATATATATATATATATATATATATATATATATATATATATATATATATTGATAGGAATTGTGAGGGAGGAAAAAAGGTTGTTAAAAAGTGGATATGTAATTGCTTAATGATGATATGAAATGTAAAAGCAGAAGCACTTGGTTCATCTGTTGCTGTGCTGACTTTGTGGGGAGCTATACCATTCCACTGATACGCTACATCTGTAATTTTGGGGAGTATTTTTTGAGACCCTTGAAATGTTTGATCTCTTTTTGATCGTGCTAATTTCCAAGGAACAAAAGAACATTGGTTTTTTTTCCTCCCTCTTTTACCAAGGTGCCTTTCAGTGGCCAGTGAGCATTCATTTGTATTTCCCTTCCCAGTAGTTATAGTAGTAGAAAGAAGTTACCCTTGAGTTTTTCTGAAAGGAAGATACTGTAAAATGTGCAACATGTGTTCTATGTTTATAGCAGATTATTTTTAACAATAAATATAATGAATAGACCTATAAACCTTACCTATCAGATTTACTCTCTGTCAGTGTCCTTTAACTTTAACTATATACTGTAGCCTGAAAGCTCTTCAGAATGGGGGCTTGTTTTCTGTGTATTAATCTTGTAAAGGAATATACAGTATATGCTGACATTATGTATTCTGTCTTCATGAAAAGTAATCAATAATTCTTGAAAAGGAAAAAATATATTGCTTGAAAGTTCAGCTTGCATATTTTTATGTGTAGATAAGGTGCTGATCAAATTTTTCTCCTTAGATTGGTAGCAAAGGAAGGTCTGAGAAAATCAGAACGTATAACTTCCCCCAGGATCGAGTTACTGACCACAGAATAAGCAGAACAGTGCACCACATTGAAACATTTATGTTGGGAGAAGAACTACTAGATGAAATGATACAGGTTCTCAGACAATATGCTGATTATGAGACTCTAATGGAAGTCATTTCAGCAAATGATTCATCAAAGGGAAAATGATGTTATTGTCAACCACAAGTTTTGGAAATGCCTCCAGACTAGTTTGCTGCGAATGCGTTTGCTTGGGCTCATCTGATTAGAAGTGCCTCTCCAATTATGATAGAACTAATTTAGATTTCTGAAACTGCTGCTTAGGTTATATAATTTATTGGGAGAGAAAATGGCTGCTTCAGGCAAAAGATATTAAACAACATTTCACTTGGAGTGATTCTAGTCTTGTTTCCATTCTGTTGGTGCTGTACTTCTCAAAGTGAATGGATGAATTTCAATTCACAATTAAAAACAGATTTCATATAAAATTTGTCATTTGTGACTGAAAGAGCTGCTTTGCTCCACAGGAGACTGTGAAAGATCTCCCTGGCAGAAGTCAGTGGAAGGAATTTAACTTGTGCATTTAAAGTCCAAAATGAACCTACTTTTTTTACCCTCTCCTTCCATGTTCCTTACTGGCTCCTCCGATCTACATGGTCCGAAGGGTTTTTAGCCCTACAGAGCAGAAGGGCAGTGAGCACAACAGGTAAAAGAAATCAGCTCATAGTCACCTCCCAAGCACATAGAATTATGCCAGTAAGTGGAATGGGAGCAAAGTCCAAATTAATCACACTCAGTGCAGTAACAAAACTAGTGTGGTGTTATCACACTGTTGAACATTTAATCTGAAACCTGGAAATATTTTTTTTTATTTCTCTGGATTTTCAAAGTCAAATATATTTATAAATAGAGTTTATGTGTTGTAACACTCTCATAGGTAACATCTGTGTTCATAGCATTGAAGGTGTTAATGACTCCTTTTTGTGCTTTGTTAAAGAAAGGTTTATTTCAAAGTCTAAGTGTAGAATCCTGACTAGTTATATACAGGTATGCCAAGCTGGTGACTAAAGAGAACAGTGTTGCATAGCTCATACATTTATCTGAACAGTTTCATGTTTCACAGTCCACTACTTTTCATGATAGGTTACTGTGCAATCTATTTCTTTCACAAATCTTGCTTGTCCATTGGCATGTATATTTGTTGGCTGAAATCCTATTGATTTGTTATGAAGGCAGATGGTATAATATCCACATGCTTCTTTCTGACAGTTATTGAATCATTGCTGTGTTTCTCAGACCACTGACTTGGTACAGGTTTGAGAATATCACTAAATGACCTCCCCCACCCCCAGCTAGATTATATTCATTTCCCAGAAGCCTAAATCAATTCCCCAAACCACTGATTGGCCAATGTACGGATTTAGGCTTCTGGGAATGGGAGTCCACCAATGTTCCGCAGAACATAGCTTGGGAAATGCTGGATTATATGCTACTTTTTTTACACATTGCATTTTTCAGTGCAGTCAGCAGTTTGATTTCTGGTCCACCCTGTTTGTTCAATTGCATGTACCCTATCATATTTGCAATAACCTTGTAGAGATTGGAGAGCTTTGTTGCCAAACTCTAAAGACATTTTGTTTGTTTTAGTGCACACTAGTAACTAGAATGGACTGGGGTGGCTTAGTGGTCAAGATGTTGAACTTGACGACTGGAAGGTCAGCAGGTCAGCAGTTTGAGACCCGAGTGCTGCATGAAGGAGTGAGCTTCTGTCTGTCCCAGCTCCTGTCAGCCTAGCAGTTCAAAAGCAAGAAATTGCAAATAGATAAATAGGTACCGCTTTGATGAGAAATATAACAGCATTCCATGCTCCGGCATCTAGTCATGCCTGCCAGATGTACAGAGAAATGTCTGCAGATATAGACTGCGCTGGCTCTTTGGCTATAAAATGGAGATGAACTCTAGAGTCGGATATGATTGGCTTTTGAGCAAGGGAGACCTCTACCTTGTGACTAGAATCCTATCATATTTCCACAGTGGCTCAAGTGGCTAAGACGCTGACTGGGAGGCGGAAGGTCAGCAGTTCGATTCCCAAGTACAGTACTGCAGGACGGAATGAGCTCCCGTCTTTGTCCCAGCTCCTGCCATCCTAGCAGTTTGAAAGGAAGACATAGCAAGTAGATAAATAGGGACCACTTCGGTGGGAAGGTAACAGCGTTCCATGCACTCCGGTGTCTAGCCATGCCTGCCACATGACCACGGAAATGTCTGCAGAAGCAGACAGCGCTGGCTCTTCAGCATTGAAACAGAGATGTGCACTGCACCCTAGAGTCGGATACGACTGGCTTTTGAGCAAGGGAAACCTTTACCTTTAAGTCAAAAATTGCACAACTGGTATGTGCAGTGATTCTGGCTGGCTGTCATGCAGTCAAGCATATGCATGTCCCACAGCTGGTTGCATAGCTTCATGAAAATGAGAAAATTATGAAAACTACTTGCATAGTTTCCTTTATCCATTTAGTATTTTTGCAGTAAGACTCTGGCTAGTGTCTCTCTTAAGGTGAAGGTCTATTGGCAGTCCTGAAGCAGAGTAAAAAGTCTTAGCATTTTTAATTCCCATTTTACGTAAACCAGTTCTCAAAAGGAGTCAGTCAGAGCAAGCGGGGACTGAAAGTGCAGAAGGTAAAACTTGGTCATTACCTTAACAGTTGCTATTAATGATCATATAAGCTCATACACCTACTCATCTCTTGATGCAGTATGTGGCATCAGCAAACTGCGGACCCCTGCTACATTTTACATAGGACCAGTGGTGGGCACCAAAAAAATCTACTACCACTCCGTGGGCGGAGCTAACTCAGTGGGCGGAGCTAACTCAGTGGGTGGGGCCATGCGACTGTGAGGACATCTCCTAATTGATGTTTTAAGAATAAAAAAAGATATACAAAAAGGTAGTTAACTTTATTTAATACTTAATACTTTAACAATAACAAGAGGTACACAAAACTAGATTTTGTTACAAGAGTTTTACAATATGGATGAAAAACTATAGAACTACTGCATACAGAATTACACAAGAATTGGACAATATGAATTAAAAATCTGACCAAAAATAAAACTTATTTTAGGTAATCCCAAATTGCTGCTTGATTGGCATTCTCCTCACTTTCACTTTTATTCTTTCTAAATCGAGCATCATCAGCTGTGTGATGTTTTCGCAACCATTTTGCAACTGTCGGAATAGGGTCCGTCTTTTACAGGTAGGCCATTCATACTAATTGTCATAATGTTTGTTATATTAGAAACAGTAAGGCGATTCCTCTTCTCAGAACAAATGAAGTTCATTTTTGAAAAACCCCTTTCTGCTTCTGCTGAATTTACAGCAATTGTTTTGACAATATTTTAGCTTTTTTAATACTGTCAGGAGTTGCATAATTATTTTTATCTTTTAAAACATTTTCAACAAAATCCCGGTAATCATTAATATTAATGTCATAATTAAAAATGTCACTAAATTCAAGCAACTGTTCTTCAGCTTCTTTCCATGGAACTAATACATCTACAATGTCCCAGTGTTGTGGATCCAAATATTTGAGAAGATCTAGCTTGTTCCTGTCTTCCAATTTGCTTCCTGTTTTTAAATGTTCACAGTCCATTAGTCTCTTCTTCAAATTAGTGATGATGCTTTCTAAAAGTCTTTTGCGAGGAAGTCCAACAAATCGTTGATTTTTTACAAATGTTATATTTTTGAAAGTTTCTGAGGTAATCAATCCATCTACCGTATTTTCCGGCGTATAAGACGACTGGGCGTATAAGACGACCCCCAACTTTTCCAGTTAAAATATAGAGTTTGGAATATACTTGTCAGCTGCAGTTAAGTACCTGTCCTATAAGGCGACCCTCGACTTTGGCACAGATTTTTCGGGGTTAAAAAGTAGTCTTATACGCCAGAAAATACAGCACTTTTTTTCGTATGCGCACTTGTCCTTTCTAAGCATTTCAAATGATGTAATTGATCTTCCCACACGTTTTTCAGCCTTTAGGATGTCTACATCCCTTGCTTGCAATGCTTCAGAAGAGATATTTCCTTTAGAATATCTATCATCAAGGCCAAATCAGTCAAAAAATAAATATTTTCCAGACGGCCAGCCATACCTGAGTAATTTTCATGTAATGAAAATATTGATGCAGGACCGGATAAGCAACCCACACAGCTAGGGTTGATCTTAAACTACAGGCAGCCCATCTTGGTCCAAGAACTCTACCAATTTTTAGAATTTCGATGCCAAGCTCTTCTGATATGTTTGTTAGTTCAATTCGGTTTTTATTTGACTGATGGAAAATTGTATATATCTTATCGAGGAAAATTTTAAAGTGATTTAATTGCTTTATTTCTTTTATCGAATCATCTAAAACAAGTTGGAGGCGATGGTTTAAGCAGTGCCATATTATGATGTTGGGAAACTCTTTGGCTATTCTAGTGCTCACTCCAGATTTTCTCCCGAGCATAATGCTGGCACCATCAGAGCAAAATCCTATTAAAATTTTCTCCAAGTATTTCTTGGAAAACCCAACATTTTTTAAACTTGCCATAACTGAAGAGAATATTGTCTCTGCATCTTGTTTTTGTAATTCTACTAGCTCAACAACAATTGTTGGCGAGGTAACTGAACCCTCAACTTTTAAGAAAACTATTACAACAGTTTTGGAAGATATCGTTGAGGCTTCATCAATGATCAAACAGATTTTTAGATTCTTTTCAATAATTTTAGTAAATATTTTGCCTTTAATTTCTTCTGCAATAAACTCTACTATTCTCACTGCAGTTCTACGTGAATGCAACCCTATTCCCATATCTACTCTATTTTTAATATGCAATTCTACCTCATCTTCTATAACTGAAAATGGTTTACATCTTCTTGCCAGACTGTAAACTATATTAAATACTCTACAAGTAGTAGCCAAATATGCTTCATTCCTCTTCCGCCTCCTCCTCCTTTGCCGCCTCCTTCGCCTTTGCCTCCTTCTCCATCGCCTCGTTCGCCGCAGCTGCCACCTCCTTCGCCGACACTTCCACCGCCGCTTTCTCCTCTGGGTCCCTCGCCGCTGACGCTTCCGCCTCCTCCTCCTCTGGGTCCCGTCGGGGAGTCCCCTCTGCTCTGCCTCAGCTCAGGCCGCCGCCGCCGCTCTGCTGCCACTGCTACAGTTGCCAGCCCACCTCCACGACTCCGACCAAGCAGAAAATGACTGCTTGGTCTGGCGCGCATGCATTTAAGCCAAAATTGGCGCATGCGCGCTGAGTCTTGGAGGCACGCATGCGCAAGTGGGGAAGTGGGAAATTTTTACCACCACCCCTTGCGGACCGGTAGCTGCCCACCACTGCATAGGACCATTTGTATGCCATGATAAATGTTTCCTAAAATGGGCACATCTGACATAAGAAATGGTGATATTCAAGATCTGATATTTGAAGTAAGGGACCCTTCAGACTTCTAGGATATTCTGCCTCTAATTTCAAGGTGACCCTTCAACGTTTGTCCCAACTCTAAAAATAGATTGCAGAATGCTGAGTATCAGGAGGGTTAACTCTTACCTATGTTGACTTCAAAGGGGGTAAAAACATCTTAACACTGAACGTATTAAGAAGCTCTTCAGTGCAAGAATATATAAAGCTTTTGCTATCTGAGGTAACATTCCATAAATAGGCAGTCTATGAAAATACCTTAAAAATAGGGTGCCATATGGTTTGTTTGGTCGTTTCCCTACTGATTAAAGTGTATACATCATAGAAATGGAAAACAGTCAATTCCGATAGGTGTTGAATTGTTGTCTGGACCTAAGAGATTCCATGCAAAGGGGTTTGAACACCCTGAAAATATATATTAGTTATACCTCAATTCATAGCATGTTTATTGAAAAAGCCTTGCTGATATATGTGGGAAGTCAGGAGCCCATATCAGAGTGTCTGCAGTAATAACAGAGGAAGCCATGCTTATTAATTATGCATATGGGATGTTGACAGTATCATTTACCTGTGTATTTAAAGCTGGAGGCTGTGGTTAAGATGCTGAACTTGATGACTGTAAGGTCAGCAGGACAGTAGTTCGAGACCCAAGTGCTGCATGATGGGGTGAGCTTCCATCTTTGTTCCAGCTCCTGCCAAGCTAGCAGAAAGCAAGAAATTGCAAGTAGATAAATAGGTACCCTTTTGCCCGGAAAGATAACAGTATTCCATGCGCTAGTCATGCCTGCCAAATGACCACAGACATTTCTGCAGATGCAGACAGCACTGGCTCTTTGACTGTAAATGGAGATGAGCACCAAACCCGAGTCAGATACGACTGGCTTTTGAGCAAGGGTGACCTTTACCTATTTAAAGCTGGCTTGACAGCACACAATGATTATTTAAAAGCATAACAAGTTGGGGATGGGCAAGTGTCCTCTTTTATCACATGGACACCCAGCAGGGCAGACACAAAAGTGAATTTCCATCTGCTCAGCACCTGTTTTTCCAACTTTTTGGAAATTATAGCTTTAGTTTTCAGCTCCTTAAAGGTAAAAGTTTCCCTTGCTCGAAAGCCAGTCGTATCCGACTGTAGGGTTCGGTGCTCATCTCTGTTTCATAGCCAAAGAGCCAGCGCTGTCTTCTTCTGCAGCTGTTTCCATGGTCATGTGGCAAGCATGACTAGCCAACGGAGCACAAAGAACGCTGTTACTTTTCCTTCCAAAGTGGTCCCTATCGATCTACTTGCAATGTCTTGCTTTCCAACTGCTAGGTTGGTAGGAGGTGGGACAAAGACGGGAGCTCATTTCGTCCTGCAGTGCTCGGGTATCGAACTGCTGACCTCCTGCCTTCCAGTCAGCCACTGCAGCTTAGACACAACATAAAAGGGCCGTAGCTAGGTGTGTCTTTTCAACATGGCTCGCCTCTCTGAGCTTTAAACTGAAATAAAAGGGCAGCCCAGACTTATTGGTGTGTCTTAAAGAGCCTGAGAGGAGGGAAGGCCAGACTGCGCAGTTGCCGGTGTGCGCGCGGCGCCCTCGGCCAATGGAATGGAGTGCGGGGCGAGGTCGAAAGAGCGCGAGCCGCCTCGCGCCTTGGTGGGCAAGAAGAAGCGCCCAGGGTTCTCCCGCGTTCAAATGACAGGCAGGATAGATAGACACGGGGGGGGGGGGGAGGGAAGGAGACAGAGAGGCCGGGCGCGCACGCGCACAGGGAAGCATCATTGTTCCTCCTCCTCCTCCCGGCTCGCGCCCTGTATCGGCGCAGGCTCGGCTTTTTAAATCTCTCTCGGGCCGAGGAGGAGGGTTGGGAGAGGAAAGAGTGGGGAGAGGGGAGGAGGCAAACGGAAGCCCCGCCTCTCGCGGTCCACCAGCATTGGCCGCCGCCTCTCCCTGCTCCTTTATTGGATGGCGGGTTTTTTGCCCGCGCCTTCCTATTGGCTGGCCTGCTTTTGGATACCAGATTCAAATGTTCTCAGAAGTCCGAGTCAGCGAGTGCGCCTAAACTTAAGGGAGAAGCCAGGGAGGGAGGCTGGGGTGGCCGCCGAGAGAAGGAAGGAGGACAACTAGAGACTCGCACTGGACGAGGGCTCCGCCGGCCATCCACGCACCCACTCAGGTACCCAGACACTTGGTTAGGAAGAGGCTAGGAAGCGCTTATTATTCTGTATTTTCCCTGTGGATGGGGTAGGGCTGACCCCTCCACCCCACCCTTCTGTAAGGAACGGATGGGCTGGAGATGGGGTGGTGGGTGGGTGGGAGAAGCAGGGATGTTACTCGGGTGTAAGAGAACCTCACACGTGTGTGTGTGTAAATAAATAAATAAATTTTTTTGGTAAAACAAGGAAACCCGGTAGGGAGACGTGGGAAGCCAGTCCCGCCGGCGGGAGAAGCAGCAGCCTCCAGGCGCTCTCCCGCGCAACTTAGGATGAGGCGAATTTATTCTACCTTTCGAAACGGTAGAAGGACTGAGGGTGCGGGCCCATCAAGAAAATAATTCCCAACTATCCTCCCCCCCAAAAAACCCACCCCCATTTATTTCCCCCCTCCGGTTCCACAGGAGACGCGGGGAGGGGGGGAGACCTCCGTCACCATTCACACGTGCAGCAGCCTCTTTAAAAAATACAGCAATCCTTTCTCGACCTTCCTCTCCCTCCCCCGTGTCTTGAGGGACACCATTTCTGAGGGCGGGTTGGTGGCTCCCTCGGCTCTTAAAACTTAAACCGCGCCAGGGTTTGGGGAGACGGACAGGGTGGTGGTTGGGGGGTGTCCGTCCATTGAGACACGTGTATCTGCCCCCCCACCCCGAGGAGGAAGGCCGCGGTTTTTATCTCCGACCCAATATGAATGCGTGACGCGAGCGCGGGCTTCTCTGGGCGCCTTCTCTCAACTCCCGCGCTCCTTAGGAAAAGGACATTTTTCTTTTTCCCCTCTTCCGGTCAAGCAAAGCAGGTCAAAAAGGAAAAGGTGGCGGGAATAAAAGCCCTTGGGAATCTTATCAATAAGTTCTGAGGCGAGGGTCTCCCAAACAGAAGCTCCTGAGGCGCCCCCCCCCCCTGCTCATTCAGGACAAGGCAGGAGGGGCATCTACTCACCACCCACACACACATGTATACAGGTGAAACTTGGAAAATTAGAATATTGTGCAAATGTTCATTAATTTCACTTAAAAGGTGAAACAAATATATGTGATACACTCACTACATGCAAAGCGAGAGATGTCATCACTTAATTCGTTATAATTGTGATGATCATGGCGTACATGAGGTTATGCAATAATTATGGGGGTACATGAGATTGGGGGGTTGTGGTTTTCATAAGCTGTAAGCCATAAGCATCAATATTATAACAAAGTAAGGCTTGAACTATCTCGCTTTGCATGTAATGAGTCTACCTCATATATTTGTTTCACCTTTTAAGTTGCATTAGTGAACTGAATGAACATTTGCATGATATTCTAATTTTCCAAGTTTCACCTGTATACCCTTACATATGGGACTGCAGTGGCTCAAGTGGCTAAGACGCTGACTGGGAGGCAGAAGGTCAGCGGTTCGATTCCCGAGTACTGCAGGACGGAATGAGCTCCCGTCTTTGTCCCAGCTCCTGCCAACCTAGCAGTTAAAAAGCAAGAAATTGCAAGTAGGTAAATAGGGACTACTTTGGTGGGAAGGTAACAGTGTTCCGTGTGCTCTGGTGTCTAGTCATGCCTGCCACATGACCACGGAAATGTCTGCAGTGCTGGCTCTTCGGCTTTGAAACAGATGAGCACTGAACCGTAGAGTCGGATATGACTGGCTTTCAAGCAAGGGAAACCTTACCCTTACACATACACACCTTTTGCTTAGATCTTGAGATCTACCACTCAGAGCCACGTTGGTGGGTCGACTGTAAAATAACCCAAGGGTTGTGAAATAGGATGTATCTCGGAGCACATGCTTAGCCCAGGAATTTGGGGTCTACACCAGAGTAGATCTAACTGGTTCCTGCCCACTCCAACAATTCTCTTTGAACACTCATTTGGCAGGGGAAAAACATTTGGCTGACACTGTTTGGCAAATAGGAATCAGAATCTCCCTTTCCATTACTGAGAGTCGCCCATAGCTATAATAAATGTCCATGTCGTTTCTTCCCACCAGTTATGGAAACGTCATCCTAAGGCCGTGGTGGCGAACCTTGGCACTCCAGATGTTCTTGGACTTGAATTCCCAGAAGCCCAAGCCCCCATGAACCCACATGAATGGGTTTGCTGCGCGATTCATCCAGCTCGTGCCGCCCCATCACTCCTGGAAACGAAAGTAAAACACGCCCATACAGGCGCATTTTACTTCCGTTTCCAGGAGCGACAAGGGTGGCGTGGGCCAGATGAATCACAGTAAACCCATTCGTGTGGATTCACGGGGGCTTCTGGGAATTTAAGTCTAAGAACATCTTGAGTGCCAAGGTTCGCCATCACGATTGTAAGGCCATGCTTTCAACAGTGTGAGGTCTTTCATCAGGTCAAGTACAAGTCTCTAAGCATCTGCCTGGCAACAACATTGCCAAAAACTATAAAGCCCATCTCTTGGCCTTTATGCTATAGTACAGTATATTGAATGGTAGGCTAACCATATGAAGTGTGGGGAGGGGGGGAGAAGAATATAGAAAAAGCAGCATAAAGGCTAAGAGATGAATCACAGCAAACCCATTTGTGTGGTTACATGGGGGCTTGGTCTTCTGGGAACTGAAGTCCAAGAACATCTGGAGTGCCAAGGTTCGCCATCACGGCTGTAGTACCTCGCAAAGAAACCATGGTTCGTATGAATTCATCCCACTGATGAATGATTTCTGCTAAGGGGACAAGTAGCATATGGATCTGGCTTGGAAGGTGTGGAATAAGTTTTAGGCAAGGAGAAAAGAACATCCACTGCACGGATGCACATCTATTTGCGTGATATTGGATTTTGTTTGCTATAATTCTTGGGAGACCAACTAAATAAACTCAAAAACTTGTTCTTAGGTTTATGTTTGATCATTCCAGGTTTCATTGCTGCTATGCCTAAGGTGACTTGGAAACGTGGAACCATTTCCCATACTGGCTGAAATCAAGTTCAAGGTGTAAAACCAAATACCTGTAATAATTTTTCATCTATTTCCCCCTGTGCAGCAAAGCACCCCTGCCAGGATTCTCAGGAGGAGGGTATGGCTCTGAAAATCATCTCAGGGTTACTTTGTTTCTCAGGGAATAACAGAAAGTTAGGATTTGGTTGATTCTAGGAAAGAATTTCAGCCAGTATCTTAACTGCAAAAAAGATGGAAGGAAATCATGTGGTTTGGTTATAGAGATACAGTACAAGTTTCTTCAAAGATCATCGATTCTAGACCAACCATCTGCCAGTGTGGAAAACCTGTACTACGTTTCATGTTAGTCTGTGATGAATCAGAGAAGGGGAAAACCAAAAGAAGACAGACTGTTGTGGCTAGAGTTGCCATAATTCTCTCCTACAACACCAGGAGAGAAGTATACTTGACAAAAATGGGCGGGTTATCTATAAAATAGCCTTTTAAAAAACAAATATAATATAATAACAGCTATATTTTGCATTAAATATATCAATGTATAAATGAATTTATTTACAATAGTTAATTCTTACTGTAAGATGATCTGTTGTACTTCTGAGAAGTTGTGTTGCAGTCAACTCTTAATGTCCTCAGTTCAACGAAACACACTGGTCACTGGTGGTGTGAGGCAAGGATGTTAAGATTTGTCTCCAGGTATGCTCCAACTGAAATGTAGCAGGAAATCACTCGTTTGATGGCGAGAGTTCAAATTTATTTTAATAACATGTCATAATACACAATCAGTAAGTTTTTAAAATCCAGGACTTTTAACATGATTTTTATTGAACTGGCCAGGGCAATTTTTCTGACTTTGAATCTGGGACAATCCCGGTTTTCCAGGACTTGTGGTGAACCTAGTTGTGGCACCTTAAAGACTAATTGCTTATTTCAATCTGAGCTTTCGTGGATAATGTCTATTCTTCAATTGTAAGAATAAGACTACATGTCAATCATTTATACATGGCTTCAAAAAAACAGTGATTGGTTGTACACAAGTTGCACATTGTGTTGTAAATGGAGAATCACAAGGTAGGTTGACTGGGCCTCTGAGAGACTTGGGACCCAGTTTTATAATTCTTTACTACCTTATAACAATGCTTTCAGAGTAATTGAGAGAGGGATTAAAAAAAACTTTAAACAATGAGTGCAGAATTCATGTGATTATAGAAGAGTAATGACATAAGTAATGCTAGCAATATTGCCAGCTATCTGTTGCACAACTAACCATATCCTCATTGTACAGTTGATTATGTGACCAATTGTATGACAGATAGATAGTGAAATTCAAAAATTGCTTGTGTGATTGCCCTATGAATTTTTGACTTTAACAGTATAGTATTTGTTTTCTGCATTGGCTCATTGTTAATGTTGAATACCTTCTTGTTTCAGGTTACAAATCAGTAAATATTTAAGGAACCAACACTAGCCACTAAAGATGAAACGTGATATTAATAGTTACTATGTTCATGGTGGACTTTCACCATTAAAACCTGCTGCAACAGACACAAGACCAAAGGAGTTCCCTATTTCTAATTATGATGAAGAGTTTTGTAAAGACTGCATTAAAGAGAGACTGTCGTACAGTGGCCTGCACCATGAAAGCCTCAAAAATGTCAACATCAAAAGTGAAGAGAAACCTTTACATAACAAAGAAAATCAACTGGTGCCATGGACACATGTTCAGAATGCCAGTGAAATAGATAACACAAGTGAAGACAGTGGGTACTCTTCTTTATTGGCCCACCATCAGGAACCCAATGAACATGAGGACACTATGCTATTGGCAGGAAATATTAGTAATACACCAAATCACACTTACAGTCAAAGAAATTTTTTACTCCCAGTCCTCCATTTTGAGGAACTTGTCTGCTCAACTTTGAAAAAAACTAGTAGAAGAAATCTAAATTCATGGGCTTTAGTCTTGGATAAGATGGCCTCTAAGCAAAGTATGGAATTTATTAATTTAATTGGCAAAAAAATGGGACTAGATAAGTTGGACATTCTTGGTGAACTCTTTCATTGGAACTTCAGGCATCTTTTAGCAACCGTCTTAAGACATCTTGATCACATGGATTTAATAAAGTGAGTAATTATTTTATTTTCCATTGAAAAACATATATTAAATATTATTAACTATAGGGGTTTTAGTCATCTCCAGTAACCCTTTTCCTTGCACAGGTACAATTTTTATCATGTAAAATATTTTATAAAGAAAATCAATCAAGCTATATTGGGAAACCTTACTTATAAGTCAAAATTATACAGCCAGTGAGAGATGTGCAAACC
Organism: Bradypodion pumilum; assembly: GCA_035047305.1. Taxonomy (NCBI): domain Eukaryota; kingdom Metazoa; phylum Chordata; class Lepidosauria; order Squamata; family Chamaeleonidae; genus Bradypodion; species Bradypodion pumilum. The sequence goes on from JAWDJD010000001.1 coordinate 102,199,536, forward strand.
CATTATATTGAACAATGGCTGAAATCCTGTAGCCTTAAGTATGTCTGTAGGAGGTTTTCAAAAAGTATTTCCTAATTTTGTCCTATGATTCACATGTAATCTCTTTCAACATTGAGAAGCTGTGGGAGCTGCTGGACAAGAGGAGGAACTCTAGTTACTAAAAGTCACGGCCATTGATAAAGTTATCCTAATGGTAGCAATATTTTTAAAAACTTCATCCTCCTATCCTAGGCTTTTTGATGATGAAAGGCATTACTAAGCACCAGAAATACATAGATTTGCCACTGTTAGTGGCATAATCAGTCTTTTGCCGTTGTACTTTCACCAAGAGGATTTCAACCTAAATGTATTTTATCATTTTTCTTTTCCACTTTCATTTAAATTGAATCCAGTATAAAGCACGTAGTGGATTCTTCTCAAACCTGCATATTTCTTGTCTTTAAAGAGGCATTACTAAGATAAGTACAAAGAAGGGTGAGAGGAACAAAATACATACAGTAGACCCTCACATAACGACGTTGCTTGGTTCCCCAAATAGCATCACTATAGGAGAAACGTCGTTGTGAGGTTTCCAATGGCAGCTGCGCCATCTAGTGGCAAAAAACTCATCCGCACAACGACGGTTTTCGTTGTACGGATAGTCACGTGGCGAGTGATGATGCGTTGTAGCGGAAATGACGCTATTTGAACGCATCATTAATCAAGGATCCACTGTATACCGATTAAGTCAATTGCTTGTTTTCTAACCTAGGAAATCTACAAAGGTCCATTTGAAAACATAAACTTAATTTGCACAGTAGAATGATACGGAATTTGATTTTTCTTTCTGAATATAATTCAATTTGTTTTAACAGTGTAGCTAAAGTGAGCACAACATGGAAGAAAATTGTACAGGATGACAAGTGGGCTTTCCAGATGTATAACAAAGCACTAAAACTCAGTTTGGTAAGTTTTATAAAAATACAAAATACTTCACTTCTAAATTAGGTAAAGGTTGCCTTAGCCTGAAAGCCTGTTGTATCAGACTAGCGTGCGGTGTTCATCTTCATTTACAGCCAATGAGACAGCGTTGTCTGTGTCTACAGATGTTTCTGTGGTCACTTAGCAGGCATGACTAGACACTGAAGTGTACAGAATGCTGTTACCTTCCCACCAAAGCAGTACCTATTTAACTACTTGCAATTTCTTGCTTTCAAACTGCTAGTTTGGCAGGAGTTGAGACAGTCGGGAGCTCACTGCTGTGCGGCATTCAGGTCTCAAACTGCTGACCTTCCTGTCATCAAGTACAACATCTTAACCACTAAGCCACCTCAGTCCCGTTACTTATAAGCTAAGTTTTAAAAGATTCATTTTATGTTGCTAAAGTAATAGAATATATTCACATTTAATAAAATAAAATAGTTTCAATTTATATTCTTTCCTCCATCCATCACTACTTTCAGTACTGTGGCTCTACTGTTGGTTAGACAAAAATCAGTTGCCAAGTCTTGGCACTTTTGAATGCTAAAATAAGAAAACATACTTTTAAGTATTGATTTTCCCTTCCCTGGATTTCTCCTATCACACTGGTTCTTCCCTTCAGTTACATAACCTTTTTGCTATGAAATTTTAATTTTTGCATCTATTTTTGAGAGCCTTATTTTCTAAAGATTTAGACATGCATGTTCCAAGAGTATTAGCAGATCATAGCATTCCTTAGCCTATCTTGCTATTAATCTACTAATACAAATCTTATTTTGCCTTACCAGAACAACAGTGCAAAGCCCTCCAGAGAAGTGGATACAAGGGAATATGCTCTTCACAGAGAAGCATTCAGTCATGTTCAGAAGGTAGCAACTGTACCAATCAGCTTTTCCAAAAAGTCATCCACAATCAAGGCAAACAATCAGAGCTCTTCCTCTTTCAGTCGACACGCTTTGTTTTCTGAGGTAACGCATGTTTTTAAATTCTGATTGGTTTCCAGCGCTTCTGGTTCTCTTACATTATTAGCAGGCTTTCCAGCTGCAGTGGTTCCATTGCAGTCTGGCCAGGTTATCCTGCTATGGTAATAGACCATACTGCCAGTGATTCATTGCCAAGTGTCAGGCAGCAGTTAACTAACCTGACCACCCTGAGGACTAACGGCCTTGGGTGGTGAAGTCCACTGGGGGGAAGGGTGATGGTCCCAAGTGGATTAAATCCCACTTGGATCCATCTTGATGGAGAGTAGCAGCTTCATTATCAATACTGGCCTGGGGCTGAGGAGGACTTTGTGTGCCAAAAGGGCTCAGGACCAGAAAGTGACTCATGGAACTGGATCAGTGGTACGGGGGTCATGCTGTGATGTGGAAGACAGATGAAAGGCCACTGCATTATATTCTCAGGACAGTCGTCATGGCTGATCATGATGGTCACCAATATTCGGATATGGCAGAAGAAGTGGTCCCACATCAAATCACAATTAAGCTTATCCATATTTTGTGATGCCAGACTCCTTACCGTGCTGGGTTTTTAGTTTTGAGTGTTGGGCTTTAAAGTAGAGGAAGCCTGAGATTTTTTACAGATGGGACAACAAGATGAATACATGATGCATTCCATTAGGTTTCACTTGATCCAGAAGTCAATCTGATGATTGTTCTTTTCCTTGGACAGGTCGCCAAGACTTTGAAAAACAGCGAGAGCCTGAAGTTTTGCCATCACTGTGGTTCTCCTGCAAGGTATGATTCCTATCTCCAAAGAGCAACATGCACCCGCGAAAGTTGCAGCTTTGACTTCTGCACTCGATGTTTATGCACCTACCATACTGCCAAAGACTGCACAAGTGGAAAGTCTATGAAGCCACTCTCCAAATTAGGGCCCCTTCCTGGTTCCAAAAAAAGCAAAAATAATTTACGGAGGCTGTAATGCATGCATCCAAGGTTATGCTAGCAATGGCCTGAATTGTGAACCCAGAAGAAAAGTAAATGTGAAAGTATAGGTTCATTATAACATTTTAAAAAAGAAACCTAGAATGTATTATGAAATTTATATTTCTTAAAAGTTAACTTTTAAAGAAACTTATCGTCTTCATCTGCCCCTTTAAATGGATATTCAGCATAAATTTTAACACATGCATTTAGTTTTGGGGTGGGAAAGTTAGACTCGCTTGTTCTTTTTATCAAGTAGACTGACTGGAGTTTTTTTATTGAGGGGAGGGTTAAATAAATCTGTTTTAAGGAATGAGATTTTGTTTTAATGTACTCAGACTTCATCTTTTTAAAACACCTTCATAACTTTTTACACTGAATGTTATAATGAACAATGGATATGAAATGTCATGACAAAATTTCCTATCTGAAATATTTGATAACTTAAGTTTCAATCTATTTCGATACTTTTGATAACTTAAGTTTCAATCTATTTCGATAGTTTTGGATGTGATCATTTTCCTATCAACTCCTGCCTTTATAATTGTTTAGAGGATACTGTCCCTAAACATTTTATTTTCATATCCTGTTTGTGACTATATATGTTTGTAAATACTTAACTATTTGTCTGTCTCTTTATGCTGAAAAATAAATTAAACTTTATATATAATACCACCACTTTGTTTTTGTTATATCCAACAAATGACTTAGGTCAGGTTCAACTCTGCATAGACACAACTTCACATACAGGGAGACATTTGCATCGCCTGGCCCTTCCCCAGACTGGCCCTTGGAATAGATGTATAGTGGTACCTCGCTTAAAGACCGTAATATGTTCCACAGGATTGCTCTTTAAGCGAGTTTTCTCTTTAAGCAAAACACCATTGTATGTGACCAATTGTGACTTCTAGTGGGGGGAATTGTGACCCCCAATTTAGTTGTTAAGAGAGATTTTGGTTGGTTTTAGTTGTTAAGCGAGGCGACCATTCAGAGAAAATTCTGCTCTTTAAGCGAGTTAGTCTCTAAGCGAGGCACTCAATGCAAGGTTTTGCTGTATTATAGTATATATGGACAACTTGCAATCTGGGATGGGGAGAGAACAGGAATTAGGTATTTTAGAGATGAGTTTCTCCATCTTGAAAACAATAACATTCAAGGTCTTTTTATCATTCCCAATATAAACAAAACAACACAATTTGCCTATCCAATATATGGTTTCCCTTTTTTTAGAGTATTAATCCGTGGTGATGAAAGTCTGATAGTAAGTGCCCTAGGTTTTAGCTGCACAGCAAGATGGAGGACTACACTGAAAGCAGGACAAGTGATTTATGAGGAACTGTAACAAAGTTACAATAATGGTAGATTAAACAGGACAAACTCTTGTTTGGTCATAATTCCTGGCACTTTGTTTCTGTTGTCAGTTTTGCTACCCCACTCCCTGCCCCCAGTGCAGTGGTTTAGCTACAGCACTGCAGTCAACAATGCTGATAAATTGAGTTTGATCCCAACAGGCTCAATAACTCCATTCTTCTGAGGTTGGTGTCATGATACACACGGGGAACATAGAACATTCATCCCATTCTCTTCCATGTCATGAACCCAGGAAGAGGTATCAAGGTTATCAGGGGGTACCAAGACTTGGGGTACCCACGTAGGGCGATCCGTCTAGGTTAAGCGGCCAACCTACCCCGAGAACACCCTCCCTGGTCCACTGCTGCTGGAATGGGAAGATGGCACTTCTGCACCTAAGGCAGGAATGTGGTAGCAAGGCTGAATAGAAGTCTGTTATATTGCCACTTGTTCACACACACACAGAGCGGACTTGGTCCTGGGAAACTGCCCTGCCCAAAGATAGCTTTTACCTCCAAAGGCTGGGATGCCTTGGCAGATAATATTCCCAGGCCGATGATTGAAGCAGGTGTTCCTTAGGATCACTGTGGCAACCTTATCTCCCAAAGTAAAATGTTCCTTTGAGAAAGGTTGCTCCGCAAGGCTGAGCTCTTGAGAAAATGTAGCCTTTTAGCTTGGCTTCTCTCCACTTTGCAAAATACTCCCCTTCTTGTTCAAAGATGAGGCTTTCTCGATGTCTTTGAGGCTTTTTTATTGAAGAAGAATAATCATCCAAAGATATATCAAAATGCAGATTAAAGCAATCAATCTAACTACTTTGAATACTGTCTATGCTAAGCATGTCCATAGATCGGACCTCTATATCTATCCTAACTTAAGCTATGAAAATAAGAAATAACTAAGTTGGCATTTCTTCTGTCAGATTCTAAAGTCCTTTGCCCCGATGGTTTCGGCAAAGACTCAGAGCTGCTAATGCGCTGGACTTTGGGCTGGAAGCCCCCATAGGATTTCCTTAGATCTCCATGGTCTGTGTTCGAAGTGATGTGGGCTAACGCCTCCTCCCAAATGGTGCTCTCTGAATTTCAGGTTTAAATATATTTCTGGGGTCCTCACACCTTCCTCCTGAATGTTAAACATGTGAGATTACAGATCATTGTTTTGACTAAGTGTTGTTTACCCAAACAGGTGTTTACGATGTAACCAGATTCCCAGACACGAAATGATGTAACCTAATTCTCAGGTTCTGTACAGGTGTTGTTATCACCCTGTCCCCAGATGTTTGAATAGGTGTTGATGGCCCATGATCCACTTCTATGTGAATGTCACCTTTCCCCTTTCTCTAAGGTGTGATGGGTTATTGACCAATTGTAACCTCAGGAATCCCCCTTGTTATGCAAGTGTGAGCTCCCTCACAGGTATCTAAGTAGCATTGCTACTTAGCAACCTAGATGCTTAGTGATGTGTTATTGTGTGGCATGTGTTTGGTATGCAGAGGACATCAGTGTCTTCCTATCGAGCCAGCGATCCTCAAACCTACAGAGAATATACTATATGAATCTTCACACTTAATAAATATAAAGAAAATTAAAATATGAAATAATCCCTTGTGATTATCATGACATAAAATGCCAATTACGTTGTGAATCACCCAGAGGGTGCTCTGAGTGCTTTGGAGTGGTGTATAAAGGCAACCACAATTGCTATTCTGGAGAACTGATCTTTGGAGAAGGCTGTTGCATGACTAGATCTCTAAGGCTCTTATGTAGCACAGTCTGTTTAGGAAGTAACACGCCAAACTTTCAGACAAGCTGCAGTAATGGAGTTTTGTCAACTGTTTTATGAGAACCTGCAGGAACCCCTGTTTTACCATAAAAATAAATCTAAACAGGATCTTAAATACAGTAAAAAAAAACTACTTACGTAAAAAGTCTGTTCTGTAGGCTTTTATGTAAATCGGTTTTTTACCTAACTCGAAGCAAACCCATAGGAAAAATGCATTTTTTCCTTAACTCGAAGCAAACCCATAGGAACAATAAATTTTTACGTAACTTGAAGCAAACCCATAAGAAATTGTGTTATGTAAATCAGGATATTTATGTAAATCGGAACATGGTTTTAGTGCAAAAATCATTTAAGTCGAATTTTATGTAACTTGAGGCATATTTAACTCAGGGTTTTTACTGTATATCTCTTTGAAAGGTTATTCCTTCTCTCACTCAGGTTATGGGGATCACAGAAGACACCCCAGCGTCATTTAAAAGAAAGCTTGAAGTTCTGGTTCGAGCAAACAATTCTTGCCAGAAACTATTGACATGCCAAATTGTCCCCACAAAGGTATTAATCATGGAGGTATAAAAAACAGGAGTTGACATGACATCACAAACTTGAAGCCAACTAATCTGACAGTCCGCCATGTTAGTTGGCCCAAAACATTGCCTTATGGTGCTTTGATTGTGTGGAGTCGTGAAAGTAGATCGGGGTTTCCCCTTTAATATCAGTGGGTGGGGGGTTGTGATCCACCTCCCTGCTGGCTCCCCTGGGTTCAGAAGGGTTGGGGGGACAGACCCCTTTTGTCCCCCCAACCCTCACGGGACCCGGGAGAGGGGATCGAATCCACCCCACCCCCTGATATCAAAAGGGAAAACCCGATCGGAGGTTTCCCTTTAATATCAGTGGGTGGGTGGTTGCAATCCCCCTCTCCAGTGGTTCCCCTAGGTTTGGGGGACAAAAGGAGTCTGTCTCCCCAACCCTCCTGAACCCAGGGGACCCAGCGGAGAGGGGGAATCCCCCCCGACACCCCCCATATTAAAGAGAAGAAAGCAAGTGGTTTCTTCTCTTTAACAATGGAGTGTTGGTGTGTGTGTGGATTCATTCCCCTCTCCCTGGTCCCCTGGTTTTGGAAGGGTTGGGGGGACAAAAGGGGTCTGTCCCCCCAACGCTTCTGGACCCGGGAGACCCGGGAGAGGTGATCGATTCCACCTCCTCCCAAACACTCCGTTTTTAAAGAGAAACCGCTTGGTTTCTTCTCTTTAATGACGGGGTGTTCTGCAGGAGGATCCCCTCTGCCGGGTCCCCTGGCTCTGGAAGGGTTGGGACAGACCGCTTTTGTCCCCCCAACCCCCCCAACCCAGGGGATCCAGGAGAGGGGATCAATCCACCACCACCCTCCAACACAAGAGGCAATCGTAAACGGTAGTCTGGTAATGTTTTGGTCCACCTAATATGGCAGCAGGCCACGCCTACTGGCTCCAAAAAACTTACAGCATGAAGCCTGTAGTGCCATCTCCTGTTTTTTATGCCTCCATGGTATTAATAGAGGAACCTGCTCTAGTCCAAAGTGTAACACTGCCAACTGGAACAACTGTTAGAACGTCCTTTCCCAGCATTAACAATAATATTGGGTTAGAACAGGCCAGGGCTCCCAACCTTTTCAAGTCAGCGGCCGGGTCTCACTCTCTCAGTCAGCTTCGAGGGCTGGACAGCCATTTTGCCTTGCCTGCATGATGTGGGTGGCCATTTTGTCCCAACAGCTTCAAAGGGGTGGCCATTTTGTTTCTCAAATGTCCTTGGAGGGGTGGGGACTGCATGAAATTGCACTGGGGGCCAGATCCAGCCCATGGGTGTTAGGTTGGGAACCCTGGGGTAGAATAAAGTCCAGAAGACCTCTCCCTTCAGTGCCTCCTGGGCACCTTGTAGTTTGACCCTGTTTTTTTTTTTGGGGGGGTTGTGGTGGTGGTGGTGGTGGTGGCTTTGGCTTTTCTAGACTGAGTCCTTTAAGACAGTCCAGGATATAGTCAGCTAAGGAGGGTTGGGTTTTGAAACCACAAAACTGGCTTATACGTCAGAGTCTGGCTACTTTCTTTCCCATCAGGCCCACCCCTCTACCGCTTCCTCCTTGCTGATTGCCCTCTTATATCTTCGTCTTGCTCTCTGATGTTGTCCACTTGGAAGGCTTTTCTCCACTTCTCTGACTTTCTGCCTTCTGGGTTTCTTCATTCTGGCTCTATTGAAGTATTAAGTACTGAGTAATGCCAGAAGACCTGAGGCTCGATGGAGTGAGCCCCCATCTGTGTCCCAGCTTCTGCCAACCTAGCAGTTTGAAAGCAAGAAATTGCAAGTAGATCAATAGGGACCACTTTGGTGGGAAAGGTAACAGTGTTCCATGTTTAATCATGCCTGCCACATGACCATGGAAACGTCTGCAGACACAGACACTGCTGGCTCTTTGTCTATAAATGGAGATAAGCACCACCCACTAGACTCATATAGGACTAGCTTTTGAGCAAGGACAATCTTTACCTATGCCTGCTTTCTAGCTTTGGCAGAGGCCCTTGGAAGGACACTGAACATGAAAGTAGGGCTTTCTTTGTGCCCACAGCCATCATCTTACAATCCTGTGGGGGGACTAATTTGAAATGACCTCTTACTGCCCTAATAATTTTTAAACCAAGTTACTGAAGTGGCTATCTTCACTTGCATACCTTTTTGTTTATTTGTTTGTTTATTTATTTATTTATTTTTCACGCTTATATACCGCCCACTCAGGTACAACCCAACTCAGGGCGGTTTACATAGCGGACAGTAAATACATAAAAGACACATAATAAAACAAAGTTAAAAGTTAAAAAAACCCACCCCTAAAAGGTGCGCAAGTACCGAAGGGACCTTGGGGGAAGGCACACTTCTCTATACCAACCACCCAACGGTACCCCCATCCCCACCCGCACCCCAAACTTGGCCCACCAGCCAGGTCTTTAGTTCCTTCCTAAAGGGCAACAACTCCATCTGGAGACGCAGTTCCACAGGCAGGAGGTTCCAAAGGGCCGGTGCGGACACGGAGAAGGCCCTCCTCCTTGTGCCAGAGAGGCGAGCCCCCCTGGCTGATGGCACAATTAGAGAGCCCCTCCGGTCCGCTCTGGTTGGACGGACAGACGTCCTTAGGGCGATGCGGTCTCTGAGATACCCTGTTTGTTTTAGGGGTAGACATGGATATCCACAGTGACAGTTATATGAGCCACAAACATACTATCAGAGATAAGTATCACTAAAGGTAAAGCTAAAGGTTTCCCTTGCTCAAAAGTCAGTCGTATCCGACTCTAGGGTTCAGTGCTCATCTCTGTTTCAAAGCTGAAGAGCCAGTGCTGTCTGCTTCTGCAGACATTTCTGTGGTCATGTGGCAGACATGACTAGACACCGTAGCACACGGAACGCTGTTACCTTCCCACCGAAGTGTTCCCTATTTATCTACTTGCAATTTCTTGCTTTCGAACTGTTAGGTTGGCAGGAGCTGGGACAAAGACGGGAGCTCATACCGTCCTGCAGTACTCGGGAATCGAACTGCTGACCTTCCACCTCCCAGTCAGCGTCTTAGCCACCCAAAATACAGTACTGTATATCCAAAGTGTGTGTGGGGTGTGTGTGAAATGCAGGTAGAGGCAGAGCGCAAGAATGCTTCAGCTGAAAATACTGACGCAGCTGCCACTAACACTTATATATAGTTCACTTTCCATTTTTAATAAGCCCCGTTCTATCAGATCTAACACTTAAGCGAGTGCTTTAGTTTGAAGTGTAGCAGACTGATGAAAGTTCAGCTGACCAACTAGCCTGGAAGAAATTATAACAGTGTGGGGAGCAGATTAGCTGGTCTAGCTGAGATGTTAAATCCTTGCTTTCTTATTTCTTCCTTTGTGCATTCTTGATTCTTTTTGTTTTGAATTTTTCAACCTCTGGTGACATGTCGCCAAACATTTTGGTCTTGAAGCCAGGGCTCCGCAACTTGAACTACAGAAGAAGTTAGATGCTGGAAACTATGTATCAAAAGCCACATTTCCTCTATCAAATCTTTTAAACGAGGGGCGCCCAATACTATGGCTTGTGGGCCTGATCCAGGCTCAGACACCCTCATCACTCCCGGAAGTGGAAGTAAATTGCTTCCAGGAGCAACAAGGACGGTGTGAGGCGTTGGGGCACCCCTGGTTTAAGCAGAGAAAATGGCAACCTAAAATAGGGTTACCATAATTCCCTCTCACAAAAACTGGAGAGAAGTAAAGGTTGCCCTTGCTCGAAAGCCAGTCGTATCCGACTCTAGTGTTCAGTGCTCATCTCTGTTTCAAAGCTGAGCCAGCGCTGTCTGCTTCTGCAGACGTTTCCGTAGTCATGCAGCAGTCATAAATAGACACCGGAGTGCATGGAACGCTGTTTACCTTCCCACCAAAATGGCCCCTATTTATCTACTTGCCATTTTTTTGCTTTCAAACTGCTAGGTTTGCAGGAGCTGGGACAAAGACGAGAGCTCATTCCGTCCTGCAGTATTCGGGTATCGAACTGTTGCCTACTACAGAGGCCAAGGCACGTTTCTTTCTCCCCACCCCCTTGTTTACTAAGCTGCTGCTGCCACTTGCTGGTCGTTCCAATAGAAGTGGAAGAATTTTTTTCCTTCCAAATCAAGGGGTTTGAAAACTGTAAATTTTCCATGTTTTTTATGGAACCGTGCGGAACAGTTACAAAACGTGAAATTTACGGTTTTCCGTTACATATGGCAACTCTAGTCTAAAATCTATCTCATCCTGTTGCAAAACAGAATGCAAGGAGTGTTTTACTTCTTCCAGTGGGAGAAACCACGTGACCCTCCCACTGAACCATGTGACTGGCCCGTGGCCTGAAAAGTTTAGGCACCCTTGTTTTAAAATGTATGCTTCTTATGAAATGCTATACAGTACTAGTCATATCTTTAGGTGAAGGCCCCCCTTTGATTGAAAGCCAATTGCATCCAACTAGGGTGTTGTGCTCGTCTCCATTTACAGCCACAGAGCTGGTGTTGTCTGGATCTACAAACATTTATGTGGTTATGTGGCAGGCACAAATAGCTGTTGCACAGAACGCTGTTACCTTCCCACTGAAGCCGTACTTATCGATCTACTTCCAATATCTTGCTTTTGAACTGCTAGGTTGGCAGGAGCTGGGACAGGATGATGGGAGCTCATTCCATTGTGCAACACTTGGGTCTTGAATTGCAATGGTTTGCATGGAGACACTTCTAACCTCTTTTGTCATGAAGAGAAAGAATTTGTCAATTGAGTCAGTAAGATAAATGTAAGAGCTACAAAGGAACGCCAGCAAGGTGCTCCATGGTTGTTTCTCACACGATACTCTAATGTTAGAAACAATGTATGCCGAATGTAACCTACAGCTGAATATTCTCTATTGTTTCCTATGCCACCAATTCTGCTTCCTTTCTATTGAATGTGCTATTGTTCCTGTACTCTTATCTGCTGCTGAAATTTTGGCAATAAAAAATTATTCTGATTGAGGTTGGTTCCTTCAGAGCTCTCCTCAAGCAGTCGGCTGGACCATATCTGCTTGAGCATTTTCATGGTATCAGGATTTCCTCCCACAACAAGTGGTGCCCCTTGTGAGGTGACCAACGGCAACAATCACTCACCCTCGCCTGGAAATAGGCTTTGAGACACGTCCCTCAGCTCCAGCTCCCAGGGTGAGTAACAATGGGTCAGAAACTAACTTCTGAACAACAGCAACATGCTAAAGACCTAGAATTTCTAGTAAGCAAATGTTACCACAAGAATGAAAAAACTAACATTGAGAATCTGCTTTTGAAAATTGCTAAAGAATGTCCATGGTATCCCACGAATGGCTCTTTATCCCTTAAGGACTGGCGCAGACTTTGGGATTTCTTTTGAGAGGAGCCCCACAAGTCTGTCGCTGTTCTCTACACTTGGCAAATCTGTTACGAAGCTATAGAAAGATTGAACAAAGGTACCTCCAGAAATGCATTGTTCCAATATGAGCTAGACACAACATCTTTTCCCCAACTTCTCCCACCGGGGGACCTGGCTCTGCCCACGCTGAAATCACCCCCAACTGGTGGAAACAAGGTTACCCCTAGGAATGCATTGTTTCAGTGTGAGCTAGAGACAGCATCTTTTCCCCAACTGCTCCCACCGGCAGACCTGGCTTTGCCCGCGCTGAACCACCACCCCCCAATACGCTCCTCCACCAGATCCTGATCCCGGTGGTCACCAACCGTACCAGGGGCTGAGAGAAATGGCTCAGGAGGCTGTGAGGAGAGGGAACGCGGAGGATGTCAGTGATGCAATGCCCTTGTTGGCTGCTTGTCCGATTGTCGTGGGAACAGGGGGAGTTCAACAGTACAACAATCAGTCATGGGGCATTTACATGCCCCATGGAGCTCAGGAGAAGTGTCAAAGATAATGGCATGCTCAGCTACTTCACCATTTTGATGGTAGGGGGGCTTGCCAACTACACTGACATTCTTCCTCTGGATTGGAGAATGTTGATCAAAGCCATGATCACCCCTTCTCAGTACGTGGTTTTCATGCAAGAATGGACTGCTCGGGCCATGGCTTGCTCCATTGTCTACAGAGGCCTGATGGGCAGGGATCCAAAATTGCAGTGTCAGTTCACAAAAGGCATTGGGTAGGATAGAACCCTAGAGAAAAAGTCTGTAGCCCAGGTGGAAATGAAAACACTTAACCTGATAAAGCATTCTGAGAAATCAATTTGAACACATGAATGTGTGCTGAGAATGTGGGAGTGTGTGGGCGCCCATAGAATGTGTGTATAAGTGAGAGAATTTGTGTTTGCATGATTGTGTGTGATGGTATTTGTGATATGTTGGGGTCTTGTTCTAAAAATACTAATAAGAATGTTAATAGTGAAATCTGTTCATGGTTTTGATACCTGTACCTTGTTTTTATATCTAGGGGAACATAAAGTGGGTAGGTCAGTAACTTAGAAATTAAGTATATAGCATGGACATTAAGTTGAATACAGCCATCCTTTTATACAGGGTGTGGAAATGCAATTAGTGACCCACCCGGGTCACAGGAAATTTTAGTTTGCAATCATGAGGGAACATTTTTTGGGGAAAAAATTGCATGTTGCCTAGCCCTGAATCTCTCCTCATGCCTTTAGGGTATAGAGGAAGGAAGATTCTCATCATGTTGGATCATTTTGCCATTTTAGAAATGAAAATTCGGAAACACAGTGGTTCCAAAAATGGTATGCTTGCTCACACATAGTTTCTCTTCACATCCTACTGGACAAATTAATCAAGTTGTGGTTGTTGTGTTGTTGTTGTTGTTTTTTTGGGGGGGGAATGTTACAGAAAACAGTATCTGAACATGTGGTTACTCATTTATCTGTGTAAGATAGACAAAGTTGGTTAAAAGTGCTCCAAATCAGTTTCATTTGGGAATCGCATTGAATGGTTTTGAGGGGGGAAGAAATCACTCCCCCTCCTTTTCTGCTTGGCTTAGAACAGGCAAACTGTTAGTGCCTGGCTCTCTATCTCACCTTTTTTCATGGCACAGACTGGCCAGCTGTTCTGTGGCAGAGGGGTGAAGAGAGAAGCTGCTGGTCTCTTGGTGGACCAGGATTGGGGAAGGGAATTGTTTTTTGTTAGTCCACCCCCAGAGTGTAGATAAAACCATTTGGAGATTTCCTGATTTTGATTCCGCTGGTTTAGGTCATCGTGAGCAAAAATATTTGGTGAAATAAAGATTTTTTTAAAAAAAATGACATGTCTAGTCAACTTATGCATTTTCATTTCAAAGCTTCTTTCCAGAGAATTAATCATTTATTCTTTCAGTATTGCTATTTTTGTCTCAGAGGAACACAGCATTCCGTTTCGTTCATCAGGCTGGGACTGATAGAGTAACAGTTTGCAAGGCTTTGGCTGGACTCCCAGAATCACACAAAGGTTTCTCATACAGATCTCTCATAGAGGGAGGGAGCAAATCAGAAGATAGGGGATTCTCAAACTTCAGACACTAACGGCCCACCGATAGCCTCTCCCTCAGTCCTGACATCTGCTAATAAGGGACTGATCTTTGCACCTGAAAAAGTGCAGCGCACAGCTCCTTTTAACTACCTTGGGCACAAACTGCTAACCACCTGTTCTGCTCCTTTTCTCCCAACCTTAACAATGCCTTCCTCCTTCACACTGGTTTCTTTGCAGCAATTTTTAGGTCATCTCAATTGGGCACGTCCGTTTCTGGCATTGCCAACGGACTTACTTAAACCTTTGTTTGATGGCCTGTGTGGTCACACCCATCCTGCTGATGTCATTCCCGTAATGAAGGCAATGCAGCATGCTTTGCATCAGCTCAATGTTGCTTTAAATCGTGTCATGGTTGACTGGGTAGTTCAGGAATATCCGCTTGGAAAGGCACACAAGTGAAAGCGATGCAACAGTTTTATTAAGTTGAAATCAATTGATAAATCCAAAATAATTCAAGTAGATTCGAATTCCATTCGATAATGGGAATTTTCAAGGGGATATTTTCCTCAGGAATCTACAAATATAATAACAACTCATTACTATCATGATACATACAGAGCAATATATACATATATACAAAAACCTATACATTATATATAAATCAATCATATTATTGGTTTCATCAGAAAAGACTATAACCATCAGAAACATAATTACCTTTTGTATCATAAGTAGTTTCTCTGAAGTAAATTATTATTTCATATTTTTTTCATAATTTTACATTTGTAAGTGCATCCCAGACCTCAAATGGGGTATCTTGCTGTGTCGACGGACGTCAAAGAATAGAGGCTAACCAGGTTCCATAAATAGTGCATACAATTGAAAACAGCTGAGTCGTAATTAGTTGTTTACAAAAAGCATGAGTAGTCCATATCTACATTGAGACTATGTGGGTATTAAGTATTAAAGCGATAAATGTAGAAACATTCTCTTTGCCTCAAAATCTGTTCTACATTTTGACGTACAAAGAGGTCTGGTTTGTGGCGTACCAGGATGACAAATTTGAAGTCACAATCACTATAGTTTAATTCAGTGATGTGTCCAACAAACGGGGCTGTTAAATTACCTGTTCGAATTTTCGATCGATGTTCCCCTGCCCTAGTTTTCATTTGCCTAGTGGTGATACCGACATAACCCAAACCACATTTGCATTATTTTGGATTTATCAATTGATTTCAACTTAATAAAACTGTTGCATCGCTTTCACTTGTGCGCCTTTCCAAGCGGATATTCCTGAACTGCTTATATGCACCTTTTGGCCCCTCTACTCTTTGCTCTTTGCAATTCATGGTTGACTGGGTGCCAGCCCATGGTCCTCTAACACTTATTCTTTTTTCTACTCCTAAACTGCCTTCAGGACTTTTAGCAGCTCCTGTGGTTGGAGACAAGCTGCATATTGTGGAATGGCTATATCTTCCCTGTAACCCCCCCCCTCGTAATATTTATTTGCTTTCACAGGCACTGATGGAACTGGTTTTGATGCTTTTTCTTGTTTTCTTCCTATCACTGTTGCTGAACATCGTAATCTCATGGAGACCTGCAGTGCCTATCAACTGGCATTTGCAGACTATGTTAATGAAATTTCTTTTTCCACTCCTAAGGACCCACGTTTGCAGTTTATTCACCAGGTTCTTTGCTGCCTATCTACTTTACAGCTGGAGTGCCCTCTCCCAAATGCTTTAACTGTTTTCATTGACGCTTCCTTGCACTTCCGCCCAGTGTGCGTAACTTGCTGCTGTCATTCTCGCTTTTCAAACCTTTGCTGACGTTCTGTTTAATCTCATTGTTGACACTCAGTATGTTTATCGTCTGCTTAAAACACTTCCTACTGCCTATATTACTCCTGCTCTTGACCATTCTCTACTTTCGCAATTTCTGCACCTACAGAATTTACTCTGTGACCATTGTCATCCTTACTTTGTTGCACATGTTCGCTCCCACACAGGTTTTGCAGATGCTATTTCTCTCGGCAATGCTGCTGCCAATTCTACTCTCCATACCTTGCCTTTATTCACTGATCCTGTTCAAGCTCATGCCTATTTTCACACTAATGCCACACATTTGGCACATCAATTTTCTATCCCTCATGCGTAGGCTAGGGACATCGTCTCTGCCTGCCCTTCTTGCCCTCTATCACCTATTTCCTATCCTTTTGCTGCTGTTAACCCACGAGGTCTAGTACCTGGGGCAGTTTGACAAATGAATGTTACTCTCGTTCCTGCTTTCGCTCCTCTCTCCCATCTCCATGTCACAGTGGATACTTGCTCTGGGTTCATTTGGGCCACCCCCCTCCGAGGGGAAACCACTCACCATGCAATCTCCCACACCATCCGCTCTATTGTGGCAATGGGTCGCCCCGGCCAATTGAAGACTGACGATGGTCCCTTTGTGACTCCATTGACCGCAGAACACCAGTCTCCTCTATCATCTGGCATCCTCAGGAATCTACTCAGATCCATGCCTACTATATCAATAATGCTGTCTGATAATCAAATCCTATGTACTGCAGAATACATAAGCAATCTGATTTCAGTGTTGGTTATCTAGTGATATCCATGTATAAAGTTGTCTTTTAGGTTGTTGGAAGATGATGTTTATTATGATCAGTGTATTCTATTAGCCTCTGCACTACTTCTTTTAGTACTCCAAGGCCAAACTTGCCTGTTATTCCAGTTACCTTTTGACCACTACTTTGGCATTCCAGTCCCCTATGATGATAAGGACATCTTTTTTTGGTATCAGTTCTAGAAGGTGTTGTAGGTCTTCCTCAAACCGGCTGAATGCGGCCTCTTCTGTATCAGTGGTTGGGGCATAGACTAGGAGAGGGGTGCCCAAACTTTTCGGGCCGCGGGCCAGTCACATTGTTCAGCAGACCGGTCATGTGGTTCCTCCCACTTGAACTGGAAGTAAAACACACCTTGCAATATGTTTTGCAGCAAATATATGTTTTGCAACAGGATGAGATAGATTTTAGGCTGCCATTTTCTCTGATTAAACCAGGGGTGCCCAAACTACGGCTCATGGGCCGTAGTTTGGGCACCCCTGGACTATGATTACTGTGATGGGGAATGGTTTGTCCTGGATTCAGATTGAGTTCATTCAGTTTTGTGTGCGTATGTTTTGAGATTATATCCCATTACTGCTTTCCTTACTCTTTTATTGACTATAAGGGCTGCTCCTTTTCTTCTTAGGGATTCTTGCCCACAGTAAGTAGATATATTAGTCCCAAGTTAAATCCACCCATTCCTGACCACTTTATTTCATTGATTCCCAAGATGTCGATGTTCAGTCTTTCTGTCTCTTGTTTGAGCATATCAAGCTTACCTTGATTCATAGATCTTACATTCCAGGTTCCTAAGCAATATTGTTCTTTACAGTATCAGACTTTCCTTACACCATCAGGTACATCTACAGCTGAGCATCCTTTTGGCTTTGGCCCAACCACTTCACTCTTTCTGGGGCTACTTGCTTTTGCTCTCCACTCTTCCCCAGTAGCATATTGGACACCTTCCAACCTGAGAGGCTGATCTTCTGTCATCATATCTTTTAGCCAGTTGATACTGTCCATGGGGTTTTCATGGCAAGGATAATGGAGTGGTTTGCCAGTTCCTTCTCCAGTGGATTGTGTTTAGTCTGAGTTCTCTGCTATGGCCTCTCTGTCTTGGGTGGCCCTTTACAGCATGGCCCACAGCCTCATCGAACCACACAAGCCCCCTCGCCATGGCAAGGCAAGAATCTTTGGGGGGAAATGCAGAAACCGAAGCACAATATCCAAAATTCATACACTGAAAGTTGTTTGAAGAATTCGATCATTTCATATCATAGCTGACAAATGCTCTAAAACAAGTGAACACACATACATACCACAAGATGGCAGTGTTGCAGCATTGTACAAATGCTCACTAATGAGAACAACCAAAGGTGCAAATTTCCTCAGTAAAACCTATGTAAATCCACAACTTTGTTGTTTAATCCACTTCTCATTAACTGGTGAGTCACAGCCATCAATACCTATGAGTTCTTAATACCTCACATTCCCACTATGCTTCTTTGAACATTATATTTTAAAATAAATAAATTGCTTGAAGTTTTGAACCATTAAGCCACCACAGTCCCTACACTAGTGACAATGAAACTTTTAGAGACCGAGTGCCCAAACTGCAACCCCAAACCCACTTATTTACTTCAAAGCGCCAACATGGCAACAGGAGAGGAAGGAAGTGCTCCCATTGTGCTGCTAGGCAGAGTGGCAGGGCGAACTTTGTGCTGAGGCGACAGCACAGGTACCCAAAGGGAGAGCTTTAAGTGCCACCTTTGGCACGTGTGGCATAGGTTCACCATCACTGCCCTACACCTGTAGTCCTGGTTAAACTTTGAGCTGCTATTGTCTATCTGTGTGTGTATGTCCATGCATTGCAGGAAATTGGCTTTGAAACAACATAGCACCTTCCTTTCCCCACCAATCCCTTTTCTGACTACCAGCAGATTTGTACAAAACGAGAATTTTTGCCAGTTGACCCTCTTATGGATATGGTTGAGGAACTCAACCTCCCCTATGTCACTTGGAAGTCCCCGAACAGGCTGAGAGTTGGAGTGCCTAAATGTAAGACCAACATGCTCAAGTGGGGGCTACTGGCAAAAACAACACACTGTGAACGTGGAGAGATACAGAATCCGGCTCACTTACTGTTTTACCAATTACTACCAGAAACAGGACTTCAGTTTGGCCAACAACAAAGCCCAAAAAGTGGCTTCATTTTGGCATTCCAAAGTTTGATCTGGACACAAAAGAATAATAATCCCCTTATAATTTCTCAGTTCAGCCAGCAGATGTTGGTTCTGCTGTCATAAGGATGTGTTTTTTTTGTTTGGTTTTGCTAGTAAAAATTGATGTCCCCCCACACCCCTCCCCAGCAGAAGCAACTTCCATCTGCTCCTTGTCCTACTGTAGTGAATACAAGCTTTGTAATAGCCTTCATATTATTGTCATCGACTGCAGTTCATATCCGAGAATGCATTTTTTCCTGAAGCAGGAAAAATGTCACTGGCATGAATTTGTTTAAAGTGGATCCCAGCTTGCCAAGAAGTGACCCACACATTATTTATTTCTTAAATGGGCTGGGGTGGCTTAGTGGCTAAGATGCTGAACTAGACCACTGGAAGGTCTGTAGGTCAGGAGTTCAAGACCCAAGTGCTGCATGACATACTGTTTCTATCATCTGTTCCAGCTTCTGCCAACCTAGCAGCTCTAACACAAGATATTGCAAGTAGATAAATAGGTACCGCTTTGGCGGGAAAGGTAACTGTGTTCTTTGTGCTCTGGCATCTAACGTCGGACACATGACCATGAAAACATCTGCAGACATAGACAGCACTGGCTCTTTGGCTGTAAATGCAGATGAGCACTGCCCTTTAGAGTTGGACACAGCTGACTTTGGACTAGCAAGGGAGACCTTTACTATTTATCTCTTTGCTCCTATGAATGATCAGTTTGGGACCATAGGATTCATAAGTTGAGAAGGAGAAGAATTCATGTCAGTTCTGATCTGGGAGAAAGAGGGGAAAGTTTGCATCTCTCGTGTGTTTTTCCTAGAACCATTGGTTTCCCTTGCTCGAAAGCCAGTCGTATCCAACTCTAGGGTTCACTTCTCATCTCTGTTTTAAAGCCGAAGAGCTGTCTGCTTCTGCAGCCATTTCCGTGGTCATGTGGCAGGCATGACTAGACATTGGAGCACACGCAATGCTGTTTATCTTCCCACTGAAGTGGTCCCTATTTATCTACTTCCATTTTATTGCTTTCAAACTGTTGGGTCGGCAGGAGAAGGGACCAAGACGGGAGCTCATTCCGTCCTGCAGTACTCAGGAATCAAACTGCTATCCTCCCACCTTCCAGTCAGCGTCTTAGCCAGTTGAGCCACTGCAGTCCCATAGGACTGCATAGACCCACAAGAGTTATGAAATAGGCCTGTCTTTAGAAGCAAACTCTGAAATTTCAATTCCATCTCTTTCCCACTAGAGGGCATCTGCATCTTTTTCTTTCTATGCAGCACAATGGCTAATACAATCTTATTCAAGATAATTTTACTGATGGTTAACAAAATATGAACTATACAGCAAGCAACAGCTTGTAAGGGGTGAGTGAAGATCACCACTAATTTTTAAATATTGTTTTACATATGACAAACTTTATTTTAGCTTATTGCATTATAAAAGCTGATGTGTCTCAGAGCCATACCTGTCAACCATCATGATTTGGCCAGGAAAACCCCGCAATTTGACATCGATTTACGTCATAACCCGCCCCGCGCTGCCAAAACCCCGTAATTAGGCAGTGGGGAAAATGCTTTCCACGCATGTGTGGAAATGTTTTACCCCTTCCACGCATGCGCGGGAGTGCGTAGGGGCTGAGCAAGTGGCGTAGCGCTTCCGTGCATGCGTGGAAGGGGTAAAACCCTTCCATGCATGCGTGGAAAGCAACCTGCGCACAAGCGATGTGCGCAGGTCCCGTTTTCCCGGAACCGCGGGTTGACAGGTATGCTCAGAGCACCAATAAAATGTGTGAAAAGATAATAGCAATACATATACTATTTAACAGTAATATCAATTCAAAAATAAATACATTTTAAACAGCAATAGCTTGCAATAAAGTGTGCTTATAATAAAATGTTTTCCCTCTTAAATGCCAAATATATTCAAACTAAGCCTTGAGTAGCAATATACTTACACAGTATAGTGATTTGGGGACTCTGAATAATTTGCACCTAGGAAAAATCTCTGAGAAAAGCTGAGTTTTATGGTGTGTGTAGATAAATAACTATACATTTTATTTATTTATTTCAAATATATCTACCCTGCACTTCCACACACAAAAGACACCCAGATTGGCTTGCAAAAAGCAATGCAAGACAGTCTGGTTCATAGTATGGAAGGCATAATGTAAAAAGAGAGGAAGAAAATGGCAGATTCTGGTGTTGGTTCTGATAGTAATCAGGACAAATAGAAAGGGCTGACTAGTTAGCTGAGTAGTTTGGCTATCTGGCTGGAAAAACAGAGGTTGGGGTTTGGTTCCCCACTGTGCCTCCTGATTGAAGAACCAGCTTATGTGGCTGTGAGCAAGCTGCACAGTCCCAAAATTATCCCCCACCCCACAGAAGAAGGGAATGGAAAACCACTTCTGACTGTTCTGTCCTAGAAAACCCTGGGAAGGGTCACCATAAGTCAGAATTGGCTTGGCAGAACAAAAGTATTATTACAGAATGGAGAGAGTTCAAAGAGGGAAAGAATTTTTAAAAATCACTTCTATCAGAACTGCTGCAGGTTTTAACATAAGAACATAAGAACAGCCTTGCTGGAACAGGCCACAGCCCATCCAGTCCAGCATTCTGTCTCACACAGTGGCTCACCATTTCCTTCAGGGTATTCCCAAGCAGATGCCTTCCCCTGCTTAGGATCCCCTGGAAATGATATTGAGAGATATCCTGCCTATCTCTCCAACCCGGAGGTTGTCCTTAAGTATCCATAATTATAGCCATTGATACTCTTGTCCTCCATGAACTTGTCTAATCCTTTCTTAAAGCTGTCAAGACTGACAGCTGTCACCACTTCTTCTGGCAGGGAGTTCCATAGACCAGTAATCCTCTGGGTGAAAAAGTACTTTCTCTTATTTGTTTGAGAACTAGTACCCAAAAGTTTCATGGAGTGTCCCCTAGTTCTAGTGTTATGCGATAGGGAAAACAGTTTTTCCTTATCTACTTTGTCCACACCGTGCATGATTTTATAAACTTCAATCAGGTCACCTCTTAGACGTCGTCGTTCAAGAGTGAAGAGGCCCAACCATTGCAGCCTCAGATGGTAAGGAAGGTGTTCCAGTCCCCTAATCATTCTGGTTGCCCTCCTCTGCACTTTTTCCAGCTCCATAATATCCTTCTGGAGGTATGGCGACCAGAACTGTACACAGTATTCCAGATGGGGCCTCACCATAGATTTATAAAGAGGCAAAATGACACTTGCTGACTTATTTTCTATACCCTTCCTAATGATCCCTAGCATTGAGCTTGCTTTTTTCACTGCTGAGGCACACTGGGTTGACACTTTCATTGAGTTGTCCACCAGGACACCAAGGTCCCTTTCCTGGTTTGTCGCAGAGAGTTCAGAACCCATCAGTTTATAAATGTAATTGGGGTTCTTTGCCCCAACATGCATCACTCTGCACTTACTAATGTTGAAACTCATTTGCCACTGTTTTGCCCACTCCCCCAGTGTCAAGAGATCCCTCTGGAGCTCCTCACAATCTCTCACAGTTTTCACTACCCTGTATAATTTAGTGTCGTCAGCAAATTTGGCTACCTTGCTTTTTACTCCTACCTCTAGATCATTTATGAAGAGGTTGAAAAGCAGGGGTCCCAGTACTGAACCTTGGGGGACCCACTCTTTACTTCCCTCCACTTGGAGAAGTGTCCATTTAGTGCTACCCTCTGTTTCCTGTCCCTTAGCCAGTTGCTGATCCAGGACAAGACCTGACCCTTTATTCCTTGACTGGTAAGTTTATTCAAGAGCCTTTGGTGTGGGACCTTGTCAAAAGCCTTCTGAAAGTCCAGATAAACAATGTCAACTGGATCCCCCTTATCCACATGCTTGTTGACACTCTCAAAAAATTCCAACAGATTAGTGAGGCATGATTTGCCCTTGCAAAAGCCATGTTGGCTCTCCTTTAGCAGCGCCTTCTCTTCTATGTGCCTATTAATTCTATCTTTTAGGATGGTTTCCATCACTTTACCTGGGACACATGTCAAACTGACAGGTCGGTAATTTCCTGGATCACCCTTGGATCCTTTTTTGAAAATTGGTGTTACATTCGCTACCTTCCAGTCATCAGGCACAAAGCCTGATTTGAGGGAAAGATTATATATTTTGGCTAGGAGATCAGCAATTTCATCTTTAAGTTCCCTGAGAACTCGTGGATGGATGCCATCTGGTCCTGGTGATTTGTTAGTGTTTAGCTTAACAAGACATGCAAGGACCTCCTCCCTGGTTATTTCTATCTGGCTTAATTCTTCGGTTTCCCTCCCTACGAAGATAGGCTCTGTTTTGGGCATGTGGCCTCTGTCTTCTTCAGTGAATACTGAAGCAAAGAATTCATTGAGTCTGCAATCTCTGTTTCCTCTTTAATAACCCCTTGCCTTCCATTGTTATCTAATGGTCCAATGGCCTTCCTAGTTGGGTTCTTACTTCTAATGTACTTAAAGAAGTCTTTGTTATTTCTCTGAGTATTTTTAGCTATACGCTCCTCAAAGTCTTGCTTTGCTTTCCTGATTGTTGCCTTGCATTTGTTCTGCCAGAATTTATGTTTCTGCCTGCTGTCCTCATTCGGACAAGTCTTCCATCTTCTAAATGAGCTTTTCTTGCTCTTGATCACTTCCCGAACAGCTCCTGTAAGCCACATTGGAGTCCTCTTGGACCTGGCAGTGCCCTTTTTCCTTTTGGGTATGCATTCCAATTGAGCCTCTGTTATTGTTTTTGTAAACAGCCTCCATGCCTCTTGGAGTGTTTGGACTCTCTCAATTTTCCCTTTCAGCTTCTTTTTTTACATGGCTTTATTTACCATGTAGAGATGTAAAACATACATATGTGCCCTCTTTCTCTCAGTTAAGGGAACCAAGGTGGCTCAAAATATCCAGTTCATCCCCATAAACGAAATGAGAAAGCACAGACATTCTTCAGCTTAATCCCAAACGATATTTTGTTGGCTTCATGGGGAATGTATACATTTGCAAGAGTGAATTTTATGCCCTATTATGTGCACAGAGATTGAGCACTTTCAAACATCCACATGGGGCAATTATATGGGCTCATTCAGATAAATCAGGGGTTCCAAAACTTTTCATGCCACGGGCAGGTCACGTGGTTGAATGGGCCAGTCATGGGGTTCTTCCCCCCATAAAGCGCATCCACGGCTGTCATAAATGCATTTACGAGAGCCACAGGTGCATTTACAGCAGTGTTTGCACATGCATGAGTACATTTTACTTCTGCTTCTGGTAGCTGTGAGGGTGGCGTGAACCAGATGATTTGGCACTGTGGGCCGGGCCCAGCCCATGGACCATAGTTTGGCCACTCCTGAGATAAACTATTGCTTGGAGTGATATGGCTTGAAACTGCAGTCCCTTTCTCCCCATTGACCCAGATTTATGCTCATCGATGTTCCATACCTGTAGGTGTAGGAAATTTTCCTTCAATTTAATCTAAATAATCAGTATCTCCACTTCGATATAAATGGAAGAATCCAGTACCAAATTAGGAAAATTCAAGAAAAACAAACAGACAACAGGTGGAAACAGGACAAATATATCTGTTTGCCTCCTTGATGTTGCCTGATTTGGTACTGGATATTTCCATTTTGTGAAAAAAATGGTGGGTCTTTTTCTTTTTTTTGAAACACATTTAGAGGGGTGTGTGGCTAAGATGGCCGACGGGTAACATCTTGATTCGGATGCTCGCGCTTAACAAAGTGGTAATTAATGTGTTGGAGTGAAATGGGAAACTTTTAAAGTGGCAACTTCTGTAGATAAGAACCTTACTTGTCTTTTTGGAAAATTTCGGGAACTTTTGAAGTCGGATGGTCGAAGTTCAGGAGGTTTTCCTGGGCGGGTGAGGCCTGCGACGGCAGTCGCGGCTTTTCTGCCGAGGAGCCGGGAACGGGACCAGTGAGACTGCAGAGAAGCTTTGGAGCTGGCAAGAAGTTGTTTGGCATGAAAACAGCTGCATGTAAGTGCATGAATGGAGTACTAAAGACTAAACTCAGCTGGAGATCTTGTTTAATGACCCCGGGCTTTGAAATGGAAATGGGTGGAAGTAGATGAAAACAAGTGGCTGTTTCGTTAATGGCGGCGGTTCTGGAAAGCGAAAGTGATTGTGCTTGGGTTTATGTTTTTTTTGCATACCAGAAGGACCACGCCGTGTTTTGACGATAACAAAGTGGTTTAAAAAAAATACTTGTCTGGGCTATAATATTGGAAGGTAACAGTGAATTTCCCAGTTTAAAGTGTTTGGAAAAAGTCTGCCGTTCCACAGAAGAAGAAGGGGGTTTTTTACCCAGAAGTTAAGGCAGCCGCTGGAAAATGGCGTTTTGACTTGTCCGCTTCAAGAGAAGGATTAATTGGGCTTCTTTTTGCTCCTTCACCGTGTGGATTATAAATATTTAATTTTTTGGGAAAATATTGCTTCTTACTTCTCCTGCTTTCCTGTTTGGTTTTTGGGCTTTTTCTCCCTCCAGTCTCCCCTCCCTTTTTTTTTCTTTTTACTTTTCAGCGGCTTGGATTTAAAGGAGAAGTTTTGGTTGACTGTTTCCCTGGAGCACTTACATTGCAGTGTGGAAGACGACTGGCTGGACTGATTGCTTTGGGGAAACGGACCCGCTGTGGATTATCATTTTCTTTTTCGCCCTTCTGTTTTTTCCCTCTCAGCTGCCTGTTGGGAGTATTGGTTCCTTCTGCCCTTTTTTGTGGATTACAATAGCTCTTTGGACTTCTGCTTAATATAAGTTTCCCTGTTGGACTTGTGGAACCAGGGGTTGCAGTGTTATAGGCTTATTTGTTTGGCTAATTTTTACAACAATCTGCAACTTTGGGATTTTATACTATTATGGATAAAGGTACAAGAGGAAAAGCAAAGGAAGAAGATCCAGCTGTTAAGCCTAAGAAGAAGGAAAAAGTACCAATGGAGGAAGCCCCTCAGTCTTCATCCCTGCCCACAGTGTCCTACGATCAAACCCAAATTATGGTGGAAATTGGCAAGCTGTTTCAGAAATTGGAGAAGAATGAGGATTCTAGGGTGAAAGACAGAAATAAAATGATGAAAAAGCAAGATAAGGTGGTATCATCTGTTGCAGATTTTTCAAAAAAGGTGGACTTAAGTTTGAAAAAAATTGAGGGAAATGTGCAATTGGTTCAAACCGAGGTAATTGCCATAAAAAAGGAAATAAAAGGGACTCAGGAGATGGTACGGGAAAATAAGCTGAAATTGGAGGAACAAGAGAGAAGGATTGATGCTGTGGAAGATATGATGAGAAAGCAGAACATTGTGATCCGTCAGGTCGTGGAACGAACTCCGGACTTGTTAAGGGAAAGAGTGGTTCAGTGGTTAAATGGTTTGAATATGGGAAAAGAATTTGTCCAGGAAGATCTTGTAAGTGTATTCCGGGTGGGCCCAAGAAGAGGGAGGGTGGTTCAAAGAAATGTGTTGGTAAAATTCGCAAATTGGGCAGACAAGCTAAAAGTAATGGCCCATTTGAAAAGAGTTGGTCCTGATGCCTTGAAATTTGATGGCTCTGACGTAGAAGTTTATAATGATATTTCGTTGAAGGAAAGAACATGGAGGTATAAGATGAGGCCTGTAACCAAATTATTGATGAGTAAAAATATAAGGTACAACTGGAGATTTCCACAGCAACTGCGCTTTTTTATGATAAAAGAATGCAAGTAATTGATGAAGGGACCAATCCATTGGAGTATTTGAGCTTGTTGGAACTGGTAAAAGTAGACTCGGAAGAATGGATAAATCTTAAGAAGGAACTGATGGAATCGGGAGCATTGGGGAGGGAATACGGGAGGGAGGAGACTAGTGGGGCAACAGGTGGAACACCGCAGCGAAGGGGGGAGGAGGAGGAGCTGTTGTTGATCATGGTGGAGGAGGAGACAAGTAAGGAGTAAAGAGAATCAGGTTATAACAATTTAAAGCATTTAATCGATATAGAAAGGTGAATAGCGCGTAGCACCGGTAGGAAGGCACATCTTGCATGTCCCCCCTCTCCCCTCTTTGGTTGTCAAAGGCGGCTTTTTTTGTAAGAAAGTGGGGAGAGAGATAATGTGTGTCCTATGTAGTTTTGTATGTTATAGGGGTAAAGGGTGGTTGGTGGCACACCCGATGGAGAGCTTAGAGTTTGGAAAAGAAGTAGGTTATGGGAAGTATTAAAATAATATCATGGATGTGAAGGGTACAGGTTCTGTTCTTAAGAGACGGAGACTGGAATTGGCGCTGAAGAAAGATAGACCAGATATATTGTTTTTACAGGAAACCCATCAGAAGTCAAAAGACACGAAGAGACTTTTTTTAGGATGGATGCAACATTATGAGATGGCGTTTGGAACATCAAAAGCAAGAGGGGTGGCAATCATGATTTCTAAAAAATTAGGATTTGAGATTACAAAAAGGGTTGTTGACCAAGAGGGTAGATATTTGATAGTAAGAGGAAAATTGGAGGATTTAGGAAATCATGTTGGTAAATATTTATGCTCCAAACGATCATCAAGTGGAGTTTCTTGAAAAAATTAGGAAAATAGTGGAATTAGAGAACGTTGCAAAAACTCTTGTGGCTGGAGATTTTAATTTGATAAGGTCAGGGTTAGATTGTACAAATATATCAAGAAGTGGAATTGGCTTGAAAGGGAAGGTCTTGGATAAATGGATGGATGTTATGGGTTTGAAGGATTCTTGGAGAGAGTTTAAGGGCTCTGAAAGGGCATACTCCTTTTTTTCACATGTTCATGGGACATACTCAAGAATAGATTATGTTTTTCTTACCGGAAATTTGATCAAAGACATAGAAGGAACGGAAATTGTGATTATCAAGGAATCGGATCATGCTAAAGTATATCTGGAATTGAAAGTACAAAAAGATACTCGAAGAGTAAGAAATTGGAGGTACGATCCCAATTTGTTTAAAGATCAGAAATGTAAAGAGCAGATTATGGGAAGATGGAAAGAAAGCTGGCAGTGGAACGATAATAATGAGGTTAATTTTAACGTGGTATGGGATACCATGAAGTCGGTTTTTAGAGGGGAAAGTATAAAATTGGCGAGTTTTAAATATAAAAAATATAAAGCAGAACAGATAGAAAAAGAAAGAGAAATAAAACAATTACAGGAGGATCATGCGAAAAGTAAAGATAAAAATTTTTTTTACGAAATTACAAAGGCTTAAAGCAGAACTAATGGGTAAGGATATTGATAAAGTTAAACGAGATTTGATTTATTTAAATAGAGAATATTTTTAATTTAGTAATAGAAGTTCAAAATTATTAGCAAGAGCAGCAAAGTCTAAAAGGGAAAAAAAGAGAAATAGGGGTATTAGTTGATAAGCAAGGTACAAGGTGTAATAAGAATGGAGATAAATGTAAAATTGTCAGGGAATTTTATCAGCTATTATATGCAAAAAAGGAAGTAGACCTGGAGAAGCTTAAAAAGATATTGGAGAGACAGTTAGGGAATGGAATAAAACAAGAACATAGGGAGAAAATGGAGGAAAGGATTAATGATAAAGAGGTTAAGGAGGTGATTAGTGGGTTGAAGACGGGGAAAGCTCCGGGGGATGATGGATTATCGACAGAGTTTTACAAAGAATTTAAGGAGGTAGTGGTTCCAAAATTGGTGAAGTTATATAATTATATTTTAGATGGAGGATCAATTCCGACTTCATGGTATAATACCACAATCGTTCTACTGCCAAAGCCTGGCAAGAATCTGGAAAGAGTGGAATCGTACAGACCAATTTCACTTATAAATCAGGATGCTAAGATCTTCACAGCAATATTGGCTAACCGATTAAACAGTTTTATGGGGGCATACATAAATGTAGATCAAGTTGGGTTTCTAAAAGGTCGGCATATGGCGGATTTGACTAGAAGGGTATTAGATTTAATTGATAACGTTAACCAAACTAAGGAAAAGGTGGGCTTATTATCATTAGACATTTTTAAGGCATTCGACTCATTACAGTGGTCTTCAATTAAAGAAATAGTTAAAAAATATGGGTTTGGGGATAGATTCAATAGGGTAATAGACTTATTATATCAAAAAGGGAATGCTAGAGTTAGAGTAAATGAGGAGCTTACTGATGTGGTAAATTTAGAGGCTGGTACTAAGCAAGGCTGTCCATCATCTCCTATTTTGTTTATTATGGCAATGGAGATTCTAGCCAAAAATATAAGGGATGATTTAAATATAGAAGGGATTATGGGTAACAAAGTGAGCATGTATGCGGATGATACATTGCTTATGGTGAAACACCCGGAGCTGGTAATGGACAGGATCAAAGATCATATACAGGTATTTGAAGCTACAACTGGATTAATGATAAATTGGGATAAATCAGAATTGATGTTGTGTAATGTGGGAGTAAGTGAGATGGGTAGGATAGTGGAGACGCTTAATATACAAATTAAAGATAAGCTGAAGTATATGGGGATAATTATTTCAAATAAATTAGAAGAACTTAAACGATTGAACTATGACAGCTTGAGAGCGGAATTTAAGAATAAAATACAAGAGTTTCAGAAGTTGAAGCTGTCATGGTTCGGAAGGATCGCTATTTGTAAAATGATATTGTTGCCAAAGATTAATTTTTTATTTGATGCACTAGCGATCCATCTGAAGGAGAAGGAAATTAATGAGTTTCAAAAGATGTTTAATGGTTTCTGTAATGGGGGTAAAAATCTAGACTTCCAAAGAAACTATGGTACTTGTCTCAGAAAAAAGGGGGTTTGGGTATGCCAAATTTGTTAGTATACTATCGAGCATTTCAAATTAAGAATGTTGTGAAGATCTTGGCAAGAGAAAAGACAATTTGGGAGCAACTGGAGATGAAAGAATATAGAGACATTGGTAGTATGATTTTTTTGGGAATAAAGCACAAGGTGAAAAGGTCAAATAATATTATGATGAGAGGTCTCATGGAAGTGTGGAAGAAAGAAAAGAAAGATATAGTCCCAAATCTCTCTCCAATTTTGGAATTGACGGATATGGGGTGTTTCCCAATAAAAATAGATAAGGAAAAAATGGAAATATTGGATAAAAATGGGGTGCTTTTATTGAAGGATTGGTTAAAAGTGTGTGATGATGATACTAAGAGGAAAAACATATTTGAGAAGTTAAATTTGGATTGGTTTCAGAAATTGAAGGCGGATAATTGGAATAAAAAATATAAAAGAGAAGTAGGGTTAGATAGAAATAAGACGGAATTTGAGGATTTGGTAATAAAGATCAGAAAAGGGGAAAGAGGCATTAAGGGTCTTGTAAGCAAACTTTATATTATATTGAACAAGGGTAATGATCCACAGGAAGACTTGAAACGGAAGTGGGAACAAAATTTGAATATAAAAATTGGGGAGGTTGAATGGAGAAATAAATGGAAAAAGAGGATTATGAGAACAATGTCTGTAAGAATCAAAGAACATAATTTTAAAATGTTGTGGCAATGGTACTTGACACCACTAAGGCTTTATCAGATGGATAATAAAAGAGATAAGTTATGTTGGAGATGTAAAGAAACAGATGGAACATATGAACACATGTGGTGGAGTTGTAAAGAAATAAGGGATTTTTGGGGAAGAATAGAAGGGGAGTTTGGTGAAATATTGGGTAAAAAGGTCAAGTTGGTGTCAGGTACCATTCTTTTAACAAATGTGGAAGGTTTGGGTTTGAATAAGGAGGAAAAAGAATTATTGGAAATTGTATTGACCACAGGTAGACAATGTATAGCTAGAAATTGGAAAAATGATGTAGATATACAGATCGGAGAATGGTACAAGGAAATGTGGAGCCTAGCATTGAATGATAAATTGACATGGGAGATTAAAGTGAAACGAGATAATTTAAAAGAGAATAGGTTTTGGAATATATGGAAACCGTTTGTGGAGCATTCTCTTATGGTAAATGACAGTTCAGGACCTGCACCATCTCAAAGAGGTTTCTGGAGTTGAAATAGCAATTAAGCTCTCCGGGCATTGTATATATTCACAGGGTGATTTGTAATTATTAAAAAAGTATAATAGAGGTAGCTTAGAAAGCTTTTATTGTTTGATTGAGTAATATTTTACATTGTGGTATCTAATATTGTGGTTAAATGGTAAACAATTAGTTTAAGTATTGTTATGTGCTAGCCTCTATGAATGTGAGTTAATATTGCATTGAGGTTATCTTTGAGGTATTATTGTATTGTAATGTTATTGTTTTCTTTTTTTCCTGTATGTCTGTTAAAAAAACTTAATAAAAATCAAAAGAAAAAAAAGAAACACAATTAGAGCCATTAGCACACACTCCCTCACACACTCACACCCTCTCTCTGGTGAAATAGCACGTTACAGTGATCCTAACAGAAAGGGAAGAGCAAGAGGCAGCTGTCCTGCCAGACGCAATCCTGTGCCATACTGAAAATGCTTCCTCTTTAATTGCAATTCCAAAATTATCTTCCCAAGTTTTCTTAAGCCATTGTTGGGTTTCATCACTAGTATTTAACATTTGGTATATCTTACCCACTAAACCTTTTAAATTCTTTTTACCGTATCTCACCTCAAGGATCAATGTTTCAAAAATAGTTAATGCCCGATCCGATATACCATTTTTTCTCAACTGTCTATCCCACGCTTCCATTTTTCATTTCATTTCATTTCATTTCACTTTATTCTTGTATACCGCTTCACTTTACCTAAGCAAACTCTAAGCGGTTAACATTGGTGCATGCTGACTGTAATGCAGCCAGCAGCAGGAAAGTGAAAGATACAATAAAAATAGATACATAACACTTAGGACAATAAGCCGACACAATTAAACGAAACAGTCCAATGAACCAACACTTAAAGTACATCCTCTGGCAATGTTGTGGGCCAGAGGGTTGAGGCAACACGTCCCGGCGTCTTCGGGGCTGCAGCCGGTCTTTTATCCCTCTCCGGGGGAGGCAGGACCCGGAGAAGGGAGGGCGGGAGCCGAACTCCACCGCCCGACCGCCACAGCTGATGCCTGTTCGCCCTCTGGCGATGTCGGGCCAGAGGGTCAGGCAGCGCGTCCCGGCGTCTTCGGGGCTGCGGCCGGTCTTTTATCCCTCTCCGGGGGAAGCAGGACCCGGAGAAGGGAGGGTGGGAGCCGAACTCCACCGCCCGACCGCCACAGCTGATGCCTGTTCGTCCTCTGGCGATGTCGGCCAGAGGGTCAGGCAGCGCGTCCCGGCGTCTTCGGGGCCGCGGCCGGTCTTTTATCCCTCTCCGGGGGAAGCAGGACCCGGAGAAGGGAGGGTGGGAGCCGAACTCCACCGCCCGACCGCCACAGCTGATGCCTGTTCGTCCTCTGGCGATGTCGGGCCAGAGGGTCAGGCAGCGCGTCCCGGCGTGTTCAGGGCTGCGGCCGGTCTTTTATCCCTCTCCGGGGGAAGCAGGACCCGGAGAAGGGAGGGCGGGAGCCGAACTCCACCGCCCGACCGCCACAGCTGATGCCTGTTCGTCCTCTGGCGATGTCGGGCCAGAGGGTCAGGCAGCGCGTTTGATGTTCTTGCAACCAATTTAAATCTAACTCGTCATATACACTTTTCCTTTGTTGGTAAGAATTACAATTGTTGATTTATTTATTTATTTATTTTTCACGCTTATATACCGCCCACTCAGGTACAACCCAACTCAGGTTGATCCATTCTATGGTGCGTAATGATCACGATAAAAGACAAAGATGGCAAAGAGTTAGTGGATGCAGAAGAGATAAAGAAAAGATGGAAAGAGTACACAGAGGAACTTTACAAAAAAGACCTAAACACCGCAGATAATAACAATGAGGGGGAAATTGAACTTGAACCAGACATCCTAGAGAGTGAAGTCAGAAAGGCCCTAAAAAGCACGGCAAACAACAAAGCCAGTGGATATGATGGTATCCCAGTTGAATTCTTCAAAGCCCTGAAAAATGATGGAATCAAGCTACTACATGCTATATGCCAGCAGATTTGGAAAACGAAACAGTGGCCACAGGATTGGAAAAGATCAGTATATGTCCCAATCCCAAAAAAGGGCAATGCCAAAGAATGTTCAAATTATCGAACAATTGCGCTAATCCCACAAGCTAGCAAAGTGATGCTCAAGATAATACAGGATAGACTACAGCAGCATGTAGAAAGAGAACTACCAGAGGTGCAGGCTGGATTCAGAAGAGGCAGGGGGACCAGAGATCACATTGCCAACATACGCTGGATCATGGAGAAAACAAAGCAATACCAGAAACAAGCTTACTTCTGTTTCATTGACTACACCAAGGCCTTTGATTGTGTGGACCACAACAAAATGTGGCAAGTAATTAAAGAAATGGGAATACCAAAACACCTCATATGTCTCATGAGAAATCTGTACATGAGTCAAGAAGCAACAGTTAGGACAGAGTATGGAATGACGGAGTGGTTTGGAATAGGAAAAGGAGTAAGACAAGGCTGCATTCTGTCACCCTGCTTATTCAACTTATACACAGAGCACATAATGCGCAATGTAGGGATGGAGGAATCACCATATGGGATCAAAATTGCTGGGAGAAACATCAACAATTTGAGATATGCAGATGATACCACCGTAATGGCAGAAAGTGAAGAAGACCTAAAGAAGCTCCTGATTAGGTTGAAAGAAGAGAGTGCAAAAGCTGGCCTGAGACTCAATATCAAGAAAACCAAGATAATGGCAACAGGCGCTATAAGTCCCTGGAAAATAGATGGGGAAGAAGTAGAAGCAGTAACAGACTTTACTTTCTTAGGATCCAAGATCTCTGCAGATGGGGATTGCAGCCATGAAATAAAAAGGCGACTGATTCTTGGGAGACAAGCTATGAAAAACCTGGGGAACATAGTGAAAAGCAGAGATATCTCACTGCAAACAAAGGTCCGCATAGTCAAAGCAATGGTATTCCCGGTGGTAATGTATGGCTGTGAGAGCTGGACCATTAGAAAGGCTGAGCGAAGAAAAATAGATGCCTTTGAGATGTGGTGCTGGAGGAGAGTTTTGAGAGTCCCCTGGACAGCAAGGAGAACAAATAGGTCAATATTAGAAGAGATTAGCCCTGAGTGCTCCTTAGAAGGACAAATAACAAAGATGAAGTTGAAGTATTTTGGACATCAAATGAGAAGAGAGGATTCACTTGAGAAGGCCTTGATGCTGGGGAAGGTGGAGGGCAGAAGAAGAAGGGGACGGCCAAAGATGAGATGGCTAGATGGTATTGTAGACACAATGGGCACGGGGCTGTGTGGACTAAGGAGGATGGTGGAGGACAGAGGTGCCTGGAGAGCGATGGTCCATAGGGTCGCAAAGAGTCGGAATCGACTGTGCGACTGAACAACAACAACAACAACATGGTGCGTAATGCTTTTTTACGAAATAGAACTTCTGTATTATTTGGTGTTGAATCTAGAGGACAATTTTGGTGGTCCAAAAATTTCCAATATTGGTGAAACACTTGGAGATAATTTTGATTTCAAACCTTTCCAAATTTTATACATATTTTTAAGGAGAGATTACAAATTTGTGGATTGACCCTCATTTCACCTAAAAATAATTCTCCCTTCCAATTTCTAAACTCGATATAATGTTTTTGCAATTAAATTGGCATAGTAATTTAACAATTCTCTTTAAATTAAAAGCTCTATAATAATTTTTGATGTTTGGGATGTTTAACCCTCCCAGTTTATTTTTAGAATACCATAAACATTTACTAATTCTTGGCTTTTTATCGTTATTACAAGATTTGTTTATTAATTTTTGCCAAATCTTGAGTTCTGAATCTTTTATTTGTATTGGCAAATTTTCTAATAAAAAATTCAATTTTGGCATAATTTTCATTTTGCATAAACTAATCCTCCCAAACCAAGATATTTTCGATGATCTCAGTTGCTCTTTGATTAATTTTATTTCATCTTTTAATTTATTAAAATTGACCTTATAAATTTTTTAACTTCATCTGACACCATTATTCCCAAGTATCTCATTTTGTCCTTTATTCTGAACTTGTATTTCTCCATGATCTTCTTTTTTTCCCATCTCTGATAGGTTGCATGTGATGGCTTCTGTTTTATTCCAGTTTATTTTTAAACCTGTGACCTCTTCAAATGAATTTAAATGATGTTTGATTTTATTAATAGATAGGAATGGATCCTTAACCACTAATAGTGTGTCATCTGCAAATAAACTGCTTTATTTTTTGATACCTACTAAATCTTCATCCTGTCTTATACTCGTTGCTAACAGTTCCATTGCCAATATGAAAAGCGATGGAGAGAGCGGACAACCTTGTCTTGTCTCGTACCAGCCTTGATATTAATTTCCCCACTTAAGCTATTATTTATTTTAATTCTTGTCACTGAGTCATTATATAATTGATTGATCACATGTCTAAATTTGGGGCCGAATTCTAATTTAAGGCAGATTTCTTTTATAATAGACCATTGAATAGAATCAAATGCTTTGTAAATATCTAGCGCTAATATACAAACTTTTTCCTTATTTTTTAAAATTAAATCTATAATATTAATTAACCTGCTTATTAAACTCTCCATTTGCCTGCCTTTCAAAAAACCTGTCTAGTCTTCCCCGATATAAAGATTTTAAAAATGATTCAATTGATTATTCATTAGTGAGGTAAATATCTTGGCATCTTGATTTAATAGTGAGATAGGGCGATAAGCATCAATTTTCCCCTTGTCTTTATCCGGTTTTGGAATTAATACCATTATTGAGCAACTCCAGGATTTGGGTATTTCTCCCCCTTGTAGTATATAATTGTACAGTTTCTTTAATTTAGGAATCATTATTTCATTACATTTTTTATAAATTTCTGACGGGAAACCGTCTTCCCCTGGTGCCTTATCATTTTTTAAACTTTTAATCACTAATTCAATTTTCTTATCTTGTACTTCTTGTTCCGTGTAGTCCGAGTGTTCTTTTTTTTAATTTTACTTTCAAATTTTGATCTAAATAGGTTCCTAGTTTTGTTACATTAACACACTTTTCTTTATATAAATTTGCGAAAAATTCTTCTTCTATTTGTAGTTTTCCTTCTATTTTGTACTAGGGTTCCGTTTTTGTCAGTCAAAGCCTCTATTTGTCTCTTAATCGTCTTATTTTTTGCTTTATTTGCTAACATTTTCATATCTTTATTATTAAATTCAAAATCCATTCTTTTTTAAATATGCCACATCCCTTCTTCCTTTATCAATTTCTAAACCTATAACCTCTTGTCTTAAGGATTGAAGTTCATTCCAAATCTTCTCGCTGTCATTGTCGGCATGTCTTCTTTCAAAATCTTTTAAATCTTGTTCCCTCTTAATTATCTTGCTGTTTAATTCTCTGTCAATAATAATTTTCTCTTGAATGCAATCTCCCCTTAATACTGCTTTCATGGCATCCCATAAAATATGAGGCGCCACTTCACCCGTGTCATTAATATCTCATTTTTCTAACCATTTGTCCATCAATCTTTTCCTTATTGTTTCATTGTTTAAAAGTTTTATATCCAATCTCCATAAATTGCTTTTTAAAATGTAATTTCCTAATCTAATTTCCAATGTGATGGGAGTATGGTCTGACAATTTAAAAGTACCTATCTTGAATTCTTCTAAATTGTGCAATAAATTCTTAGATACCAAAAAGTAATCTAGTCTGGAATAAGACCTAAACAATGAAGAGAAAAAGGTGAATCCCTTTTCCTTCCCTTTCATACATCTCTATGTGTCTTTAAGATTTAGTTTCTCCATCCACCTATCAAGTGTATTAAACTGACCTTTTCTGTATTTGGAATACAGTGATACCTCATACAACGTCCAAACTTGGTTCCACGAGTTTGGACTTTATACGGATTTGGACTTTGTATGAGGCATGCAAAATCCTAGCCGTGATGCCTCATACAACGTCCAAATCCTTGCTGCGATGCCTCATACAACGTCGTTTCCATAGAGATATATTGTATTGTAACAGCACAGACTTCAGGGCAAAGTCAAAGAAACAGGCAGGAAACTGACAGAACTTTAAGAAATCATTGTCTAAAGACTAAAAACATTACAAAAACATGTCAAACAACCCTGATTGTCCAAGAACCTGAAGAATGTTGCAAAAATCCCAGGAATGCTTCTAAAAATTCTGACGAAAAAATTCAAAAAATCCAAAATCGTGCTCAAAACCACTCCTAACCACTCTTTGCCTCATGCAAAATCCACAAGAGCAATGCACGCATGTGTCCTGCCTTTTATACTGCCCAGGCACAATGCAACCTGGGAAAACCACAATGTCTCATACAACGTCACACGACTTTGTATGAGGCAACTTTTTTCAAGGAATTAGGCAATGTTGTATGAATCCGATGTTGTATGAAGCGGACTTTGTATGAGGTATTACTGTAATTGGAAACATCAATCACAGCTCTTGTTAAATTAAAATCTCCACCTATCTTTCTTTTTTTATAATTGGTAAAATTTTGTCCAGAAAAAGCCCTTGGTTTTTGTTTGGAGCATAGATATTTACCAGCGTGTATTTCTCCCCTTCAATCTTACCTTTGATTAATTGGAATCTTCCTTCGTTATCTCTTATGCTTTTAGACATTGTAAAATCCAATTTATTCGATATCATAATAGATGTCCCTCTAGAATTTGAAGTTCCTAAACATTTTTCATAAATATCTGTTCCTTTCACATAGAGATTATTTTTATTTACATCCTTTTGGTGAGTTTCCTGAAGAAATATGATGTCAGCTTTTTCTCTATTCAATACTGTCTCCAATCTTTTCCTCTTAATTTGATTCCCCAGGCCCTTAACATTCCATGATATGATTTTTAATTTTCTTGACATGTAGAAATATTGGTCATGTTATCCTCGCAGACATAATTCCAATAATAAAACAAGTGGGGGAAAAGGAAAAAAAGAAAAACATTTAAAATATTACAAAAAAAATTTCTCTTTCATTAATTCCTTTCTACACCTTTTGTCAATTATATTCCATATATAGAAAGAGAAACTCCTAAATAACAAAAGTGGGAAAAATCACTAACAACCCCCCCCCCCCCACTTTCCTATTCGAAAAGCAACCTTTTGCAACCAAAGTTGGGGGGGAGGGGACACTTGGCAAAAAAACTTAGCTGTATAATTGTTACATGCTTACTATCATTTATTAAAAACTTCAAAAATAAGATAATTCAAATAAACCATTGATCATTTAAGTAACCCAGCCAATTAGTTGCCACCTTCTGCACCCAACACCTCATCTTCTTCCACCTCCTTGTCTTGTTCATTCATCCCTGACATTAATGAGTCCTTTAGAAGTTTCCATTCCTTAGAATCTTTCTCTATAATATTAGCATCTATTAGTATATCCAATATCTGAGAAGATTCCCTCAAAACAACATTTTCCCCTTTATTCATGAATCTTAATTGTTTGGGTGGTCTCCAATTATATTTGATATCCTTCTCCCTTAATATTCTAGTCACGGGTTTTAATTTCGATCTCCAAATTTGTTCATCCAAAGAAATGTCATTGAATACCTCAATCACTATAGATTCCATTTTTAGAGCATCCTGACCTAAAGATTTAATTTGATTCATCAATTTTAGCTTTAAACCCAAATTGACAGATTTGACCAATACATTTCTTACTCCCGTTCCATTCTTTTTAGGGCCCGATCTGTAAATACTTGCTATTTCCTCTGGACCCACTTTCTCCTCTGGGTTTACCACATTCAATCATCTTAGAAATCGATGTTTTAAATTGTCTGGATTGCGTTCTGGTATATATCTGATCACCACATTATTTTTTCTTAATTGATCCTCCAGATAACCCAACCTTTTTTCCTGATCAGATAACCTGTCCACACTAGAATTTACTTTTACTTTCATTTCCTTCACCTCATGGTATAATTCCCAAACTTCCTTGCCAACTGCATTTACCCCTTCTTTCAAATCCTCTATTTCTTTAATTAAATTGGTGCATTCTAATTACTTTTGATATGGTCTCTTTAATTTCCTTTTAATTTTTTTTATTATCTAATAGTCTTTGTTCTTCCATATCTTGAAGCTTTACCTGTAGTGTCTGTTCCAAATTGTCAAACCTGGACTCTAAATTACCTTTTAAATCTTTCATGTTGGTAGTTGAAGCCAAGTCTATCTCAATTTCCTCATCAGCACCTGTATCCTTATTTTCATCTCTGGGTAATTCCATTGTAGGGGGTTGTGTTTCTAATTCTCCTGTCTTAATAAATTCTTCTAAACTTTCCCACCCCCCTCCTGGTGTTCTTGTTGCAATTGTTTACTCCTCCTTTCCTTCACTTTCTTTTTTAATTGTTCTAGACCATTAATCTCATCAATTTCCTCCCTCAGTGATCTCCTTCTACTTTCCTCTTGATCCCTTCTTATCAGTCTTTTGTCTCTCACCCAGGATGGAGCTTGTTTTGATGCTTTTACTCTTTTACTCATTAAACAAACTTCTAACACCAATTAGACAATTGACAATATTTGTTATAATCTAAGGATATGAACCAAATAAAAAATAGTAATATAAGAGATATAAATGTAGCTTATTATGCCTTATTTATAAAGACACCGTTATTGCAAGGTTACCAGCAAATGTCTGAAATTGGGATATGGATATGGTAATATCTCCTTTTCGCCTTGCTACTGAGCTATTAGAGAACTAGACAAGAGAGGGAAAAGTAAAAAAAAACAACAGATTGTCTTGGCACGGTTAGCACTTTGCACTTCGCAGCCTTGAAGCTCTGACCGAAGAGATGTGGGGGAGAAAGAACAGTCTAATCGCCACTTTAATAACAGTAACTTCTGACAGCTGTGTAGAATACGTTGAAGCAAGCTGTAGAAACAGGCTGTCCCACTTAATGTTACAAAGTATTGAGTTTTTTTCCTCTCCCAGCAAATGTCAGATTCAAATCAACTTTCACACAAACTTGAGACTGTACCAAAAGTGACAAAGAAACATCAAAGCTCCAAATAGCTCCAAAAATTACCAAGATGACCAAAAAAAAAAATTCAACGTTGTCACTCTATTAGGAATTCAAAGTTTAGTAGCTTAATCCAGGCAAAGAAAGCACCTCGAATTTTCTCCCCCCCCCCCAATAAATGAAAGTCAGACAGACGTCTTTGTATCCCTTTCCGATAACTCTCTTGATCTGGTCATGTCAAGTCTCTTCGTTGACAACAAATTAACATACTCTTTGATCCGTCTTCAAACTGATCTCTTTCAAACGAGTCTCGCTTCATCATCCCTGCTCCAGCTCTGACCTGGTCTGACTCTTTGTTTCTCTTGTCTGCCGCTCGTCAGCCCCGCATCTGATGGCTCTTTCTATGCACCTCTCTGTTTTAAAGTCAGGGCTCCAATACCAGTGATGATAACTTTGCTATATTTACTTAATAATTAATCTTGCCAAACCAGGAGAATGTCTCTAAAGGGTGATACCGTGACACTACTTAAATCCAACACATCGATCTCCTTCTTCTATGAAGATAAGGGAGGGGGGAGTTCAAACAGATCATGCAGTCTTTTGCAGACCCAGCAGTTGACACCGCCTCCACTCCCCCCGACAGATCGAATCTGACCAGGATTTACCCGAATCTTCTAGGTCTGGGGGGATCCGAGACACTGTGTAACCAAAACTCCTTGTTAGGGTCCTTCTCTCTAGTCTCTTCCCCCACCAAATCTCTTCAGTAAAAGTAAAAGTAAAGTTAAGGTGCGAAGAGTTGTCCTCCTGATCACCCGCTGTTCCTCCGCCAGTCTGCCGCTATTCCGCCATATTCACTGTTGGTGTCATCAAAAGCACCTTACCCTGTCCGTTGACAATCCTTCAAATATCCAAGCAATCTTAATCTGTTACTCACCTCAGCTCAGCTCAATCAATAGCAAAGATTTAGAGAAGAAGGTAATAACTCTTTTCAAAGTCAAATACCCCCTTTGATCAGTCTCTTTTCTGTTCTTCATGGCTCACTTGCTGTTCTTCAGCAAGTAACGAGAAACCTGTCCTTCTACTCAGCCAATACGCCACGCCCACATTACTTGACTGTACTGGGAAGACTAAGTATCTGCTTGTGAGCAAAGTTGTGAAAGCGATACTACCAATGGCTCATGGAAGTTTGGATGTGGAATGTGGATTTTCGGAATTGAGAAACCAACTTCTGGCAGACCGAGCCGCAATGGAAGAGCACACCCTGAATGCCCGACTGAACATCTGTGATGGTATGAAGGAGTTTGGTGGATGAGCTGAAGTGGTCCCCATCACACGCACGCTTCTTAAAGCGGCAGCTGGTGCTCACAGCAAATATGTAGATTATTTAGAGGACAAGCGCAAGGATGCAGAGGAAGAGCAAAGAAAAAAAGAGGCGGCTGAAAATATTCGGTGAAAGAAAGAAGCGCAAATTCAAGAAAGAAAGGTGCTAGGAAAATTGCAAGAAGATTTAAGAAGGTGAAAGAAACTGAAGAACAGGAGAGGGGCTATTCAACAATTACGTGATTTTCAATGGGGAAAATTGACCCCCTCCCCCTATGTAATCCAACCGTAGTTTTTGTTTTGACCCCCCTCCCCCCTTAAAATTACTTGATCTGAACCAAATAGTACTGTATTTTGCACCACCAACCAGAGGTGCTGCTGCAGGGGAAATGGGCGGGCAGGCCAATTGCACTCAAGCAAGAAGTGATGCTCTAGCTTAGCCTCTTGCTCTCCCTGCAACCAGGAAGTATGGCTTTCCCCCTCCATTTTCACTGCATGGAGCAAGGCACAAAGGTAAATAATGCAAGCGCGGCGCCAAAATGGCCGCCGCGCTCTTTGCGGGCCCCCCCCACAGGACGAAGGCATCCGGGTAGTTAGGGGCGTGGCCAGCTCCCTTATAAAAGGGGTGGCCACGAGGCAGCCGAGCTGCCATTTTGCGAAGCGACGGAGCGGAGAAGATTTTCCCTCTTACTCCGTCGCTTTTACCTTGATTGGGAAGCCTTTTGGCTGCTGACCTTCCTCTTTTCGGCTTCCCTTAGGTCCGACTGAGATGCCTTTGAAGAAGAAGGCGGCCGCGAGCACGGCTCGGGCGGTTCGGAGGCGCAATCCGGGTCGGAGGACCGCGGCTGCGCCTCCCCACCAGCTGCCTTTGCCGGCACCCACCGGGACCGGTGGGATGGGGTCTATTACCCCCTGGCCGGAGGCTGGGGACCCGAGCAGGGGTCCAGCATGGGCTGCGGCCCGCGGCCCGCAAGCGGCGGACGCCGCTCCTGGTGCCCATTCTACTGGGCCTCCCTCTATTGGGGCGCAGCTCACTCCAGGGCCTTCCAGCCTTGGTGGGTGGTGTGGTCCCCTCCCTTGGCAGGTGCCTACGTCGGCCCTGCCAGGCCTGGGTGTGGGGTCATGGCCATATTCGGGCCCCGGGGTGCAAGGACCTGTACCCACGCCCGTAACAGGCGGGCCGGCTGGCCCGTGGCCCCACGCCAGTGTGGAGGCCTTACTGGCCCGCGTGGCGGCACTCGAGGCTTCCCTTGCTCGGGCCAGCCATGCTGGGGCTCCTTTTGGGGTTCACTTTGACGCGTCGTCTGCTGGGCAGCGGCAGGCGACGGGACGGGTCGAGCAGCTTGAGGCGCGTGGCGCGACTTCGGCCACTGCCTCGCAGCTCCCCAACCAACAGGCCAGCGCGGGTCAGGCCCCGGCGACGAGCTCTACGGCGGTCGTGAGCTCTGACGCCCCCAGTGGGCCGGAACCCCCGGTGGGGGTGGCCCGCGGGGGTGCAGCATGTGAGTATGCGGTACAAACTAGTGCACCTACACATGTGGCTACGTTGGGGGGGGCTTTCCAATGGCCTTGGCCTCGCATGGGTGGTGCGGCGGTACAGCCGCTGACGCACCACCAGGCGACGTCAACCACCACCCAGGGCCCCGGGGTGGGGAGCGTTTCCTACCCTGTGGGGAATGTTTTGGGGGTGGCTGGACTAGTCCAAGCCCCTTTCCAGATGCCCGCAGTTTCTGCTGTGCCTGTCTCGGCCTTGCCGACAGCGGGCTATTCCTTGCCACTGGGTGACCACTTGGCACAGGCCACCAGAGAGAAAATATGGCGAGGGGAGTATGTAGATATCTTCTCACTCCTAAACAGGGAGCCCACCAAGGAAGAGAGGG
Source organism: Bradypodion pumilum (assembly GCA_035047305.1). Taxonomy (NCBI): domain Eukaryota; kingdom Metazoa; phylum Chordata; class Lepidosauria; order Squamata; family Chamaeleonidae; genus Bradypodion; species Bradypodion pumilum. The sequence goes on from JAWDJD010000001.1 coordinate 102,242,511, forward strand.
AGGGGCAGGATGAGAAGGATAAGGAACAGGCACGTCGTCGCAAGCCACCACGAACGTGGGCCAACTGGCTGCCGGCTTACCTCATCTACATGGCGGTGTACCTGAGGGCCCGGCCGGATTTGGCAATTCCGATGGTCCAGTATTTGGACAACATCTATCGGGCGATGGTTGATTTTCCGGGCCCGTCGTGGTTGGCTTATGACGAGGAATTCCGTATGCGAATTCCCCTGCACCCTGAGATGAGGTGGGATGAGCCATGCCAGAGGCTTTGGCTTCTGTACATGACGCCCACGTGCCCCGTCCACAAAGATACCATTGTGGACATGCGGTCCAGCGAGTGGCTCCAGCACAGGTTCCCCACCAAGTGGCGGGGCAGGGGGTTCCAGCCCGCCTGCTGTGCTGGACTTTCTTGTCTAATGGTTCATGCAATAAGAAGAATTGCAAGTACAGACATGAGTGTCCCACCTGTGCGGGCCCCCATGCAGCCTCTGCCTGTCCCAGGCCTGGAGGGACGCGGGGCAGAGGGAGGGGCGGACAGTGGGCTGGCAAGACTGCCGCAGATGGAGCTGGTTCACCGAAAGGCTCCCTCCCCAATTAATATGGACATGTTGGAGCGTTGGCTCGCATTGTACCCGAAGGGGGAGGATGCAGATTATCTCCTTCAGGGCTTTAGGCAGGGGTTCCGTATTCCTTTCATGGGTGATAGGTCCCCTCAGGATGCCCCCAACCTTTTGTCCCTTAGGGGGAGGGAGGAGGTGGCTGCCGCCAGCATTAATAAGGAGGTCAATGCGGGCAGGGTCGCTGGCCCTTTCCCTGCACCCCCGTTCACTAACCTTAAGGTATCGCCCCTGGGCTTGGTTCCCAAGAAGTCTCCAGGCGAGTTTCGCCTTATCCATCACTTGTCCTACCCAGCCGGCCGATCGGTCAACGATGCTATCCCTGACGACCTTTGCTCAGTCAGGTATACATCTTTTGACCACGCGCTGCGCATGGTGCGCTCATGTGGCCCGGGTGCGCTGCTGGCTAAGTGCGACATTAAGTCAGCTTTTCGCCTCTTGCCAGTGCACCCGGGCGACTTTGAATTGCTGGGTTTCAAATTTTGGGGCGAATATTATTTCGATAAGGCCATGCCTTTTGGCTGTTCCATATCATGCTCGGCTTTCGAGCGTTTCAGTACCTTCCTAGAGTGGGCTTTCGTCCGCAGGTCAGGGTCCCGGTCTGTAGCCCATTACCTGGATGACCTTTTATTCGGGGGTGAACGGGGCTGGGACACGTGTACACGTCTCCTCAACACATTTCAGACACTAATGGAGGAACTCGGTGTCCCTTTAGCGCCCGAAAAGACCGAGGGCCCATCTACACAGCTAGTCTTCCTGGGGGTGGAGATTGACACGATAGCGCAGGCGTCTAGGTTACCGCGGGATAAGGTGTCAAGGATAGTGGCCCTTATCTCGGACTTGTTGGCCAAGCGCAAGACATCACTGAGAGAACTGCAGGTGCTGCATGGTCACCTTAATTTCGCCTGCAGAGTGGTCGCACCGGGCAGGGCTTTTGCCCGGCGCTTGTGCGATGCTATGGCAGGATTATCCAGGCCTCACCATAGGGTTAGGCTTACCCGGGGTATCAGGGCAGACATGCTTGTCTGGTTACAGTTCCTGAGGGAGTTCAATGGGGTCTCATTTTGGAGGCATGACCTCCTGGCTTCCCCTCAATTTCAGATCCAGTCTGATGCCTCGGGATCCCTCGGTTATGGGATGTACTTCAATGGGAAGTGGGCCTATGGTGGGTGGCCACCGGCCTGGGCAGGCACGGGTCGCCTGCGTGATCTCACATATCTGGAGTTTTTCCCTATCCTGGGTGCTTTGATGCTATGGGGCCAGGAGTGGTCCAACTCGGTCGTGCATTTCTGGTGTGACAATGCGGCTGTGGTCCACATTGTAAATGCACAGACTTCCAAATCGCCCAGGGTTATGGACCTAGTGCGCCAATTTGTGTTGCGCAGCCTGCGCCTCAACGTACTGTTCAGGGCCAGGCATGTCCCAGGGGTTAATAATGATATTGCTGACGCTTTGTCCCGCCTACAGATCTCCTGGTTCCGTGCCTTGGCCCCGGATGCGGAGGAATTTCCCTCGCCACTCCCGGAGGAGATATGGACCATTGGCAAGGAGAGGTGAACCGGGCGATTGGCCTGTCGCTAGCGCCATGCACCCGTAAGGCGTATCACCACGCAATTAATTCTTTCAGGGCATTCTGTACTCAATTTCAACTGCCAGGAACCTGGCCGATCCCGGTAACCCATGTTCTGCGGTTCATGGTTTACCTGCATTCTCAGGGCCTTGCACCTCGCACCATAGCATCTAAGCTTTCAGCGTTGGCTTTTATGGCCAAGGTGGGGGGTCATGTGGACAGCACCTCTGACTTCCGTGTGAGACATGTTTTGGAGGGGTGGGTGCGCGAGCGCGGGCGTTGCCCGGACGACCGCCACCCGATTTCCCCAGGGGTCCTTACCCAGTTGGCCCGGGGCTGGCCTTGCCTCTGTTTTGATGCATATGAGGCAGCCCTGTTCCATGCAGCCACAACGGTGGCATTTTTTGGAGCGCTCCGCATCAGCGAGCTTGTGATGCTGTCTAAGGCGGATGCAAGTCGTAGGGCACTGGAACTCGAGGATGTCTGTGTTGCCAAAGACTGGGCTCAGTTGAGGATACGTTCCTCTAAGACCGATCAGCATGGCGTCGGCAGTGGTGTGCGACTGCTACGGTGTTCTTTGGCAGACATCTGTCCGGTTGGTGCCCTACAGGAATTCCTGGCACTGCGTGGCACGCACCATGGCCCGTTTTTCTGTCACCAAGATGGGTCTCCCCTTACTAAATTTCAATTTTGGAAGGTGACGGGCAAAGCGCTGGCCAGTGTGGGCCTCCCAGGCGCCCGCTATGGCACTAATTCATTCCGTATAGGGGCGGCCTCAACCGCAGCTGCTTTTGGGTACTCAGGGGCTGACATACGTAGCATGGGATGGTGGGGTTCGCAATGTTTTCAGTTTTATGTGCGCCCACTCCCGCCGTGAGTACCAACCCAGTCACCTTACCTACTTTCCCTCATTTTTCCTTTACAGACCCGGGGTGTCGTATTACACCGGTGACAGTATGGCTGGTGGGCCATAGCTACGTGCACAGGGCAGCGCGTTATGCTGCGGCGACAGAGTGGGGACCCCGACTGGGACTGGGTGCATACGCAAGTCTCACATGGCATGGTAAGCCCGGGATGTTATGGCGGGAGCTGCTGCCTTTCCTTTTTTCAGGCCAGAATGCTGACCCGCCTGACATTCTGATCATACACCTGGGGGGCAATGATTTGGGCCAGGTCACCGGCTTGTCGCTGAAGCATGCGATTTGCGAGGACCTCGCCTACCTGCATTACGTCTGGCCCGCCACAACCCTTGTTTGGTCAGACATGGTCCCGCGCCATTCCTACAGAGGGGGTGTTGACCTCCTGGCCCTTGACCGTGCTAGACGCATGGTGAATAGGGCAGTGGCGCGTTTCCTTGTCGACAGGGCTTGGGGGAGGGTCAGTCGTCACCCCGCTATTAGCCTCCAAAGTTATGACTTGTATGCAGGGGATGGGGTCCATCTGTCGCGAGGAGGTATGGACCTCCTGTTGGGTGATTGGCGAGCCGGCCTGTTGACCGAGCTGACGGTCTGGGGGGGGGCGTCGAGCCTTCTTTGAAGCCCCTCCGTGTGGCGGGTAGCACTGGTAAGGTAAACATTATGACCCACAGGTATCCGGCAAGTTCGCAATTGACTGGACAACACTAGACAGGCATAAGTTGGTTAAACGTTGTCCGGTCAACGACGAACTAGGCGACGGGGTGATGGCTATAGCTAGACAGCATGCATCACCCCGTGATTTTACGGATACGCGTCAGAGGGTGGGGTCATTAGTTAGATATTGACTACGGTCAACAATTTGTTTGTGGTCAACAAACAAATTGATACAAATGGATACATTGTAGCAATTGCCGTTGGCAATTTTGGGTGGTACCTTACCAGTGTTACTTCGGCCTGCTTGCCTTAAGAATTATGATTGGTCAATTACCAATAGAAATTTATAATTCGGACTAGGGCATGAATCAATAAATGTGGCCCAATGCCGTTATCCACTTTCATTGGTGTCTGAGTCCTTTATTGGGGGGTGCGCCTGCAATGCAAGCACGGCGCCAAAATGGCCGCCGTGCTCTTTGCGGGGACCCCCCCACAGGACGAAGGCATCCGGGTAGCTAGGGGCGTGGCCAGCTCCCTTATAAAAGGGGTGGCCACGAGGCAGCCGAGCTGCCATTTTGCGAAGCGACGGAGCGGAGAAGTTTTTCCCCTCCACCCCCTCCCTAGTTAACAGTGTGATATTTTGGTCGCTTCGGGGCCGGGTGGGAATTTTTGGCTGGGACCCATATTGGCTTCCGGGTCCTGGTTTTTTTGCCCATCCCACACTGTTGCTATGGTTTGACATAGGGGTTTTTCTGTTGCTGCTGTTGACTTTGGTCACATGGGCGGGTAGCACTGGTAAGGTAAACATTATGACCCACAGGTATCCGGCAAGTTCGCAATTGACTGGACAACACTAGACAGGCATAAGTTGGTTAAACGTTGTCCGTTCAACGACGAACTAGGCGACGGGGTGATGGCTATAGCTAGACAGCATGCATCACCCCGTGATTTTACGGATACGCGTCAGAGGGTGGGGTCATTAGTTAGATATTGACTACGGTCAACAATTTGTTTGTGGTCAACAAACCAATTGATACAAATGGATACATTGTAGCAATTGCCGTTGGCAATTTTGGGTGGTACCTTACCAGTGTTACTTCGGCCTGCTTGCCTTAAGAATTATGATTGGTCAATTACCAATAGAAATTTATAATTCGGACTAGGGCATGAATCAATAAATGTGGCCCAATGCCATTATCCACTTTCATTGGTGTCTGAGTCTTTTATTGGGGGGTACGCCTGCAAAACCCTTTTTTATGCACAGGTTTGGTTTCCCACTGTCAGTTTGAAACAGCTCCAAATGGATTGCATAATTTTGTCTTGACCCCACGTAATTTTTCTGTAATTTGGATGGCAGACCCCCTCCCCCCTTTGAGGATCACATAATTGTTGAATGTCCCCAGAGACAAGCTTCTGATAACCTAATTGATTAAGCCAACCAAAAGCTTAAAACTGCTTTGGCCAAGGGTAATCTGAAAACTGCAAAAATTGCTCAAGGTATGCGTGAGGGTGCCTGCAGCATGCGATCCCAGGCCAAAGACCTTCACAAAAAACAGGCGGAGCCGCTGAGGAAGAAGGTCGAGAAATGCACCTCTTCCTTACTTGAAAAACTTCAAGAATCATGGGAAGCGACGGTGTGGTGAAAATGGAGACAATCCCGACGACCCTGACAGTTAGATTTACCTTCAAGACTGAAGACATCTTGTCAATTTTATTGTAAGACTGATGACATCTACCAGTATTCTTAATTCTTATGTGCCAATATGTCAGTATTATTTGTTTTAGGCTTCTTTTTTCTAGTCAAGAAGTCCATAATGACTTAAGCCTTGTTTTGTTTTTCACAAATTTATAAAGAAATAAAGTTTCTTAAATGTTGTATTGATTTCATGTTTATTATTTCCAAGTGTCCAATCCAAAATCTTACACTGATAACAATACTATTGGAAAATTTATTGGTTTGCTTCATTTCTGCTGGTTGATAAAGCCGATATATGGCCCAAAAAAGTGAATCACTATTTACTCACCTTTTCGGGCAAAAACTCACTTAAAACAAAACAAAACAGCTCACTATCTCACTATTTTTGGACAAGTGAGTGGATAGGAGCTCTGCTTACAGAAAACAGAATCCTCCTCTTAACCCTATACAGCAGGGATCCGCAACTGCTGGGCCATAGACTGGTACCAGGCTACAGGCTGTGAGAGTGAGTGGCACTGGGAACCTCGATGGCACCCTTCTGCCCTCAACGTTCTCTGCCGGGTCTGCCTGGCAAATGGAGCGAGAGCATGGGCTTCAGACACAGCAGATAGGCAGGTGGCCGGGCCCCTCCTCCATTTTGCTTAACTATGGTGGGGCTCCTCCCCTGCCTGTGCATTTGCAACATCCAATCCCACCACCCCCACTTACGGGTCCATGGAAAAATGGTTTGTGGTGCAAAAAAGGTTGGAGACCTCTGCATACAGAATCGTTCATTCTACGCATGGTTCCTCTTTTTCTGCCACTTTTACAAGAAGGTATTCACTAATCCCCTTTGCAACCCTGAAACAGGCTAATATCCAGCTTGTGAAACTGTGAAGTGGTGATCATGCACAGTGCTGTACTCATGGAATTTAGAGTATGAGAGTCAAGACACAGGAAACAGCCAAGGGCTGGGTTAACTCAGGTTTATTGCATGGTGGGCAGAGGGAACATGAGGTAATGGCGGACGAACAGCTCTCTATATATGGTAGTAACGTATTTGAATGTGGCTCCACGATAGCCCATTGGCTACTGCCCGCGTGACGTCATGGCTGGTCACGCCCTTCTTGTCCAGGTGTAGGTAGCGGCGGGAAACTTCCCGCGCTGTGGCCTTTGATGGGTTTGAACCAAGAGAGCTTGGACGCTCGCTGCTGCCAGCTGGTGGTCATTAGCTCGCGTCCTATTACAGGGTTTATAGTGATCAGCTGAAGGTTACATTGTTACTCGTAGGCAAGGTTACATTGGTTCAGATACATTGTTATCACATGTAGAAGGTTACACTGTTAGAACACAACACTCCTCCCCCCTAGGATGAGACGAAGTCTCTCAGCCAAGATGGCTTATTTCGAACACGCTGGGGTCTCGGCGCGGGCTGCCCTGCCCCGGCTTCGCTCCCTCCTCCTTGCTCCCTGGCTTCCTGCCCTGTAATCGGAGAGGATGACTCGTTAGTGGCTTGCCGCGGCTCTGCGGCTCTGTTGGGAGGTGTGTGCTTTGTTTGGGAAGAACCGGGGGCACTGGGGGCTAACGAAAAACCCCTCTTCTCTCTTGGATGGGTGGGGGAACACTCCAAAAAACCCCCCCGGCTAGCAAAATTAAAATCGTAATCGAATTCGGGGGCGGCAGCGGCGGCTGCAAACTCCTTTTCCCCCTCCCCGGGCTCGGATAGAGCTGGTAGAGCTGGCGTGTCAAAAGGATATGAGCCGGGCTCACTGCTTTCCCCCCTGGCTTTGGACTGGTGTCCTTCTCTGTCTCCCCCTTGGGCTAAACGGGTGGGGGAGAACCCTATCGCTGAATCTGGTTGCTGAGCCCCACTGATCGGTCCCTCACTCACTCGGCGCCGCAGTTGGTCAGCGTGCCTCCTCCAGAGGAGACCGGTGTTCGTTTCCACCCGATACGACACTGGTCCCGTCTGTTCTACTATCGTCCCTGGCACCCAGGCTGGGCCTGCGTTGGCATAGTTCCTGCAGTGTACAGGATCGCCTACGCCGAAACCTTTCGAGACCGCTAAACCTATGTTCTTCCCTTTGTCCTCGACCCTCGTCGGGTCTAACCTGGACAAGATCGTGGTCAGTTTCCTCCGCATCAGCAGCTCAGCCGGCGAGTATCCGGACGCTAAGGGGGTCACTCTGTACGCTAACAGAAATTGACAGACTTGGTGATTTAGATCCCCCGAGCCCATGCGCCGCAGCGCATCTTTTGTTGTGCGCACCAACCGTTCCACTTGGCCATTCGTGGCCGGGTGAAACGGCGCGGATGTGACGTGCCGAATTGCATTTGCCTCCATGAATGCCGCGAACTCAGCGGACGTGAAACAGCTAGCGTTATCGCTGACCAGAGTGTCGGGTAAACCGAATGTGGAAAAGACCCTCCTCAGCTGGCCAATGGTAGTGGCGGAGGATGTGCTCTTTACCGGAATGACCTCCAGCCACTTTGAGTACGCATCCACTACCAGGAGAAAAATGGTTCCTCGGAACGGGCCAGCAAAATCTACGTGCACCCTGGACCACGGTCCCCTTGCTGCGTCCCATTCCCTATGCGGGAGACGGGCTACCTCCGGTCGGGAGCCCTGACATGCCTCACAAGTGCCAATCATATGCTCTATGTCGGCGTCCAGCTGGGGCCACCAGAAATAACTCCGGGCCAGTGCCTTGGAACGGACGATTCCCGGGTGGCTGACGTGCAGCAGCTTTAGCACCTTCGGTCGCAGGGACGTAGGAACCACCACCCGTTGGCCCCACAAGAGGCACCCCCTCTCTAATGACAATTCTATTCGTTTTCGAAAAAATGGGTCAAATTCCATGCTTGGGGATGACGCCGGCCACCCCTTCTGTACCCACGAGCATACTTTCTCCAGTGTTCTATCCTTTCCCGTTGCCTTGGCAATGTCGGCCGGTACTAATGGGGGTGAATCTAAGACCTCTATTAGCAATACCTGGCGGTCTCTTCCTACCCCTGCCTTCTGATCGTCCGACAAGGGCAACGGAGACCTTGAGAGCGCGTCTGCATGGCTGATCTCCTTCCCGGGCCGGTATTCCAACTCATGTTGGTATGCGTTAAGAAAAACAGCCCACCGCAGCATTCTCGGGGACAGGATCTGTGGCGTGGGCTTAGTTGCAGTGAAGATTCCTAACAGGGGCTTGTGATCAGTCACGATCTTGAACGGGCGACCATACAGAAAATCGTGAAATTTTTTGGTTCCCGCTACTATCGCTAATGCCTCCCTGTCGGTCTGTGCGTAATTCCGCTCTGCTTGGGACAGGGACCTTGAATAAAACGCTATCGGGGCCTCCCTTCCGTCGTTCAACACGTGGCAAAGCACCGCCCCCACCCCCACCGGGGATGCATCGCAGACTAAAACTACTGGCCGTTTGGGATCGAAATGAGTCAGAATTGCCTCGGATGTTAGGAGTTGCTTTAACTCTGTGAACGCCCTCTCTTGCTCGTCACCCCACAGCCATTTTTCCTCTTTTTTAAGTAACTGATGGAGCGGCTCGGCAACAGACGCCTTCCGTGGAAGGAAGGTATGGTAGAAATTGAGAAGCCCCAGAAATGACTGTAGTTCGGTTTTGGATGTGGGGCGAGGAGCTTTCTTGATGGCGGCTACCTTAGATTTGGATGGCCTAATTCCCTCGGGCGTGACACAGAACCCTAAAAACTCAACCTCTGTTTCGAAAAATACACATTTGTCTTTTCTCAGTCGCAGCCCCGCTTTTTCGAACACGGTCAGAACTTTATCCAATCTATGTGCCAGCTCGGCCTTACTCCCCCCCGTTATCAACACGTCATCAAAATATGGCAACACCCCCTCCAGCCCCTTCAGGAGGCGTTCCACGAGCGACTGAAAAAGGCCAGGTGCCGAGTTCACGCCGAACTGTAAACGCGACACCTGGAACGCCCCCTTATGTGTAACTATTGTTTGTGCCGCCGCTGTGGCGGGGGTTACGGGGAGTTGCTGGTAGGCCTGTGCTAAATCGAGCTTAGCGAAACACTTTCCCCCATTCAGCCTGGCCAGGAGGTGGCTGACCACTGGCACCGGGTATGCATTAGGGCGGATCGCCTTGTTAATTGTACACTTATAATCAGCGCAAATGCGCACCTCCCCGTTAGCCTTCAGAGCTGTTACAATTGGAGTCTCCCACTCCGCGGAATCCACAGGAACAAGAATCCCCTGACCCACCAGTTTGTCCAGTTCCGCCTCTATTTTGTCCTTTAGTGCGAACGGTACCCTGCGCGGTTTGAGTCTTATCGGGCGGACCTCCGGGTCTAGGTCGAAGGCTACAGGGGGTCCCTTGAACTTTCCCAGTCCACTTTTAAAAACGGCGGGGTGTGCGTCGCACACCGCTTGTATTGGGTCCACGCCTACGGCATGCACCCCCCCTATGAACAAACCTAAAGGCTGGAACCACTGTGTCCCGAGGAGGCTACAACTCCCCCCTTTTAGCACCACTAGGGGAAGTTCCGCAGAATGTCTCTTAAAACGAACCCGGAATGTCCCGACCCCCAACACTGGAATGCTGTTCCCCTGTACGTCCCGTAGTGTGGCCCTCAACGCTTTAAGTTTGGGCCGCACGTGGGGGTCGATTTTCAAGAACTCTCTCTGGGGAATTATAGAATAGGAGGACCCCGAGTCAACTTCCATCCTAATAGGGGTCCCTTGTACTAGTACCTCAACGAAGTAATGGGGCTGTCCCGCAGACACAGGAGCGTCGCCCTCGCTGTCGTCCGAGATGCGGCCCACGCCGTCCTGCTTCCTCGTGGTCCGGGCGCCATCTTTGGACCTCGCTGGACGGTCCGGTCTGGCCGAACGGTCTTGTGACTGTCTCCGGCCCTCTTTCCCTTTCCTGCACGCCTTGGCGATGTGTCCCCGACGGCCGCAGTTGTAGCACTCGGTTTTTCTGAATGGGCACCTCACGCGCTCATGGGCCGCTCCGCAACCATCGCAACGGCGCCCTCCCCTTCGGACCTTCTGGACCTCCTCGCCGTCGCTGCTTTCCGAAGACGACTTCGAGGTCCGTCGGGTTGCGTGCACCGACTGTCCGGACTTTCCGTGCAACGAGTTTTCCGCTTTGCCGGCCCTCGGACGCCACTCACGCCACTTGTGCATCTCATCTACTCCAGCATTCGTGGATTCCGCGGCTTCCGCGGCCTCTACAACCTCTGTCAGTGTGGGTGGTGGCTCCTTGTTCATCAGGCTGCGCTGCACTTCCTTGTCCTTCAGGCCGCACAGAACTCCGTCCCTGAGGGCCATCTCTAGAAAGTGGTCCCATCTGCAGGGGGTGGCGGCTACTCTCATAGCTGTTACGAAAGCTTCTACCGACTCGTCCGGCGCTTGAACTCGCCTCCAAAACGCGCTCCGAGCGGGAAACATTGCCCTCGAGGGTCGGAAACGCTCACGCAGCAGTTTCATGATGTCATCGGCTTTGAACTCACCCATCTTCTTCGGTGCAATAATGCCCACCAGCGTTCGCTTGGTCTCCATCCCAAGCATGCGGGTGAGGATGGCCCTCTTCCTTTCCTCGTCGTCTTCTTTGACTTTGAGTTCCACCAGTGCCGCCTGGAAGTCCATCTCAAAAAGCTCCCAGTCTTGCGGTTTGGTAATGTTGAACCCACTCTGTGCCCTGGCTCCTTGGGGATCCATCATCCCACCTTCGTCGCCAATTTAGAGTATGAGAGTCAAGACACAGGAAACAGCCAAGGGCTGGGTTAACTCAGGTTTATTGCATGGTGGGCAGAGGGAACATGAGGTAATGGCGGACGAACAGCTCTCTATATATGGTAGTAACGTATTTGAATGTGGCTCCACGATAGCCCATTGGCTACTGCCCGCGTGACGTCATGGCTGGTCACGCCCTTCTTGTCCAGGTGTAGGTAGCGGCGGGAAACTTCCCGCGCTGTGGCCTTTGATGGGTTTGAACCAAGAGAGCTTGGACGCTCGCTGCTGCCAGCTGGTGGTCATTAGCTCGCGTCCTATTACAGGGTTTATAGTGATCAGCTGAAGGTTACATTGTTACTCGTAGGCAAGGTTACATTGGTTCAGATACATTGTTATCACATGTAGAAGGTTACACTGTTAGAACACAACATGGAAATGTTATGCTCCACAGCTGCCAACATGATTCTGCCACATTTGCCAAATATTATTTCTCTTCTCCCAGCAAATGAGAAGGGCTGTATTCCTGCCTACAATACAGAGTTTCAGATGAGAATTATTTCTGCAAGATTATGTGAAAGGAGATATTTGAAACTAAAAAAAAAACAGAGATCTTCCTGATCATTCCTATGCTTTCTCTTGTTTATTCATCTTAAAAGTCATTTAATTTTAAACGTAATAAAAATAGAGGTGAACATAATCCAATCCTTGCTGCATCCTGTCCCCATCTCTGTACAGGTATGTCCTGTAATGGCACTTCCTCTTGGGCTACATGCACAAAACTAGACTCACAGGAGGATGACTTGCACGTTCCTAGGCCTATCTGTAAATAAGGGATAAGGAACATGACTGGAACACCTTCCTTACCATCTGAGGCTGTAACAGTTGGGCCTCTTCACTCATGAACGATGGCGTCTAAGAGGTGACCTGATTGAAGTTTATAAAATCATGCACGGTGTGGACAAAGTAGATAAGGAAAAACTGTTTTCCCTATCGCACAACACTAGAACTAGGGGGCACTCCATGAAACTTTTGGGTACTAGTTCTCAAAAAAATAATATAAAGTACTTTTTCACCCAGAGGATCACTGGTCTATGGAATTCCCTGCCAGAAGAAATGGTGACAGCTGTCAGTCTTGACAGCTTTAAGAAAGGATTAGACAAGTTCATGGAGGACAAGGGTATCAATGGCTATAATTATGGATACCTAAGGACAACCTTTGGGTTGGAGAGATAGGCAGGATATCTCTCAATGCCATTTCCAGGTAATCCTAAGGAGGTGAAGGCATCTGCTTGGGAATACCCTGAAGCAAATGGTGAGCCACTGTGTGAGACAGAATGCTGGACTGGATGGGATGTGGCCTGTTCCAGCAAGGCTATTCTTATGTTCTTATGACCTTTGAGTTGTTTTGGACACCTCAGCATTACTGATAGTAAGGGTTTATGTTGTTGTTGTCTTTAGCTCAACGTAAGGGGCTATGTGGCAGTGTGGTGGCTTAGTGGTTAAAACATTGAACTTGACAAGTGGAAGGTTGGCAGGTCAGCAGTTCAAGACCGGAGTGCTGCACGACAGAGTGAGCTCCTGCCAATCTAGCAGTTTGAAAGCAAGAAACTGCAAGTAGATAAATAGGTACCACTTCAGTGGGAAGGTAAAAACGTTCTGTGCACTCTGGTGTCTAGTCATGCCTGCCACATGTCCACAGAAACATTTGCAGATGCAGACAGTGCTGACTCTGGCTGTAAACAGAGATGAGCACTGAACCCTTGAGTTGGATACGACTGGCTTATGAGCGAGGGCAACCTTTACCTAAGGGGTTATATGAGTTTTAGCTCAACACATCCAGAGGACTAAAGATCCACTAAGTCAAAGCGAGAGTGATGCTTTGATTCAATCCAGCCGATGAAAGTCTTTTATATGACCTTAGTAATTGCAGAAGAAGAAACTTAAAATTATGGTGGTTTCAAAGGCATTATTGTTGTGAATTCAAAGTTAGGAAGTCTTTTATCTTCCCTCTGACCTTTCTACAACCTCCTCCTCCCACAGCTCTACATTACAGAGGTCTGGGGGTGGCTTAGTCTATTGAAGCACGGCTACCTAATGGCATTTTCTTTTTATTCTCTGCTGTAAGATTCTCTCTTGCACACAAATACATCCTTAATAAGATCTTTTAGAAGAAAAATCTAGGCCAAACTCATGGCACATGTAGAGAATCTTGCAAAGACCATCAAAGTGAATAAAGGCACCCGGGGTAGTCCAATAACTTGTACTGATAATTTTGAAACATTAATTAGAAGCAAAACAGAAAATTAATTCTATAAACATACAAAGACAGCTATGTGATCCATACATAAAACAAATGTAGAAGGAGGAGGCGATACCTTTATTGCATCACTAAACAAAACAAAAAAATTCATTGCAAGCTTTCGTGATTCAAGACCATTTCTTCAGGCATGCATCGGTTTCTTGTGGGTCAGGCAAGGAAATGATCAATGAAAGTCCAAACGTTCATGGCATGATGGTCTGTTTGCCGAGCTCTCTTCTTAGAAATGAATGTTAAGCAGCACACTCTCTCCCAAATGACCTATTCTGGCTGTAGCCCAGTAGTGGCGAACCTATGGCATGTGTGCCAGAGGGGACACTCAGCCTTCTGTGTGGGCATGCGCAGTGTCACCCCAACACAGAGTTTGGACCACCCTATGCCCAGCAGCCCAATGGGAGCGCTTCCTACCCCCAGCACAGAGTTCCCTCTGCCCAGCAGCCCAATTGGAACGCTTCCTCCCCTGCAGCACAGACTTCTCCCCGCTGTGTTGGCACTTTGCAATAAATAAATGGGTTTTGGGCTGCAGTTATGGCACTCAGTCTCTAAAAGGTTCGCCATCACTGCTGTAGCCCTTTCTCTGGCCAGGTAAAAAGCACTGGAAGTTGCATTGCTATTACCTTGGCCAGAGAAGGGGCTACATCTTCAATAGGGCATTTGGAGGAGTTGATTACTCAGATATGATTTCCTCATACTGTATTTGCAGACTTTCCAATGTGTTTTGATATGAAATCTAGAACAACAACAATCTTGATGTATCTATGGTATAGTAAAGCAGCTTCTTTGTGATTTTCTTTTACATTTCTTCTCCACAAAACGCATGCTTGTTTGCACTCAGTAGGACCATCCTTTGCCACTTTTCACTGTGCGCCTTGTCTGTTGTGCTCTAACCCTTACAGGCATGTAATGTAGAAGTATCGTGTCAGCGTAAACTTGGGGCTGTCTGAACTGGATGTGAGACCTGTTTCAAGATGGCTGAAAGCTAGCAGCCCAAATACATGGGAAAACAACCTTTCAGATATTGTCGTTTTCCTTCTGTTTTCCAGTTTAATTCGAAAAAACTTTAAAACTGATTTTGAGAAAGACACATGACACCTTCAATATTCCGTGTCAATTTCTTTTTGTTAAATAATAATATGATTTTTAATGTTTGATTACACTGGAATTTTATCCAGAGTATGTGTGCATGTATACATTGTGTGTGGTAATGAGGCAAACACCTATCCATGCCATGTTTCTTTTTGTTGTTGGCTACAAGAACCAAATATATCAATCAAATGGGGGTATCCTACAAGGGAGATTTATTTACTTGATTATGTATATGTGTTACTGTATATGAATTGTATTAATGTATTTTTTTCCATCTTACATTCCCTTTGAAACTGGCCTAGCTTATGTACTGTATTTTATTCTATTGATTATAACTCTTCTGTTATTGCTATTGATGAGACTAATTAAATTAATAACAACATAGCAAGTGACATGATATGTGGCCTCATTGCTTAGCTGTGATTTGTATTTTCTTACTGGTCAGAAATAAGTACTGTCTGTATCCGCTGGTTCAAATGTTGTAGCAGTTATTTTAGCACAAATCTTAAAAAGGTTTTATCCAAATTTTACATTTTGAATGGATATGTTTTTAAATAATATATTTTAACTACATTTTAAGCATTTAGATTTTAAAAGTTTCCCTCCATTTTACTGTGCTGGTTGACCGTAATAAAGTGACTCATTGATTGAACAATATTACCACACTGTGAGTGTGGTATGGTGGTCGTGACCAGGGGGAAAGCCCTGCATTGCACCCGAATTAAAAGGTTTCCCTTGCTCGAAAGCCAGTTGTATCCAACTCTAGGGTTCAGTGCTCATCTCTGTTTCAAAGCTGAAGAGCCAGCACTGTCTGCTTCTGCAGATGTTTCTGTGGCCATGTGGCAGGCATGACTAGACACCGGAGCGCACGGAACACTGTTACCTTCCCACCGAAGTGGTCCCTATTTATCTACTTGCAATTTCTTGCTTTCAAACTGCTAGATTGGCAGGAGCTCACTCTGTCGTGCAGCACTCCGGTCTCGAACAGCTGACCTGCCAACCTTCCAGTTGTCAAGTTCAACATTTTAACCACTAAGCCACCACACTGCCACATAGCCCCATAGCTCATTCCATCCTGCAGTACTCTGGAATCGAACTGCTGACCTTCCGCCTCCCAGTCAGCGTCTTATCCACATGAGCCACTGCAGTCACTCGAATTAGGACTACTTTATTTCAAAACTTGGATGGGCAGGGCCAGCCAGAATTTCTGCTACCAGTTCTGATGAACTGGTGTGAACCTGCTGATTCCCACCACTGGGCAGAAACATCACTGTAGTCTGCTGTATACAGTACAGTAGAACAAAGGGGAAGCTGCCATGATTCTTGTAGTTATACTCCCCATTACAAAAAAAACAAAACAAAACAAAACCCACAACTTTTTGGATAACCCTCTTCCTGGTGTACTAGTTTTCTAACAACATGGGAACTTTGCAGGAGGTGGGTTGGGGTTGGGTGGAGGAGGGGAGTAATTACTTGACTAAGGGAACAAATACACAATGTGAAAAATCTGCATAGATCCACTGTGAAGTCACATCTGGGAATTCAGTTTATGCTCAGAGGTGCCCAAACTTTTCGGGCCAGGGGCCCGTCATGTGGTTCAGTGGGCCAGTCACATGGTTCCTACCACTGGAAGCAGAAGTAAAAACGCACCTTGCAATCTGATTTGCAACAGATATGTTTTGCAACAGCATGAGATAAATTTTAGGCTGCCATTTTCTCTGCTTAAACCAGAGATGGCCAAACTGTGACCCCTGGGCTGAATCTTGCCCCCGACACCAAATCATCTGGTCCACGTCGCCCTCATTGCTCCTGGAAGCAGAAGTAAAACACGCCTGTATGGTTGTTTGCATGTATGGGCACGTATTACTTCCACTTCCAGGAGTGACAGGGCAGTGTGGGCCAGATGAATTGGTGTTGGGGGCCAGATCCGGCCCACAGGCCATAGTTTGGGCATCCTTCATTTAGCTGATCACATGAGAGCCACCAAAGAGAAAATAGAAAATCGGCAAATGGCCTTGTTACAGTTTGTTAAGGTTGTCCTGTAGGAGGCATGGCTAAAGTTTAACAAGCTGGATAAAAGGCTAACTGATCATTTCCTCATCTCTTTCTGCTGATACATTGCTTCTCCTGCTCAAATGTTTGGTCTTCTAGGATGGTGCTCTAGCACTCTAGGGGTCAAGTATTTTTAAAAAATAGAAGTGAAAGAAAGAATAAGAAAACAAGCAGATCTGGGCATTGGGGTTGGGGAGAGGAGGATTCCAATGGCAGCCAGTTTCCATGCTGCCTGGTTTCACTTCCTGCTGTTGTAGCTGGGAGGAATGTCTTCAAAATACTGTAGCAGCTAAAACCCTCTCCACACCATCTGATCTGATGCAAACTTATTCAGTTCCAAAAAAATAAAAGCAGTAGCAGTGAAGAAAAAATGACAAGACAAATGGAGACAACTACAGGATGATGTACTTTGACTTCTACATCATGTGGCCAATGGAAAATAATGTGAACCTGATGGTTCCAATCCTGGATCATTTCTCACATTATTCATCAGTGTAGTTGCACCCCTACACACAGTCTAAAGTGTCCATAATTCAGATATAGTGATCTTGATATTAGGTGCCCTGCTGACAGGTTGGGTGCAAATCATCCATGCTTTGGTTGGGGGTCACATACTTATTTCAGGATCTAAACCTTATCTAGAACATGTCTTCATAGATAAGCATATATCTGCTGTGGCCAAATTTACCTTCTTTCATCTTCTGTGCCCATTTCCTGATTCTAGGTCTCTAATGGCACAGATCTATGTCCTTGAAATCTAAAGAATTGATTACTGCAACACTCTCAACATGGGGCTTTCTTTTAAAATGACACAGAAGCAAGAACAGGTACAGAACGTGGCAGCCAGGTTAGTGGTGGGTGGGTGGGAGTTTGACCACATCTCTCTGCTCTTGGCTTGCTTGAATTGTCTGCCAATCCAAGGTTTTGGTATTAACATACAAATCCCTTCATGACTTGGGACCTCAGAACTTAACAGAGTTTCTCCTCTAATTAAACTTAGCCCAGGCCACCTGATCTTTGGAGACCTTATGGCTTCGTGTTCCCACCCTGAGAGAGGCCCAGAAAGCTCTTACCAGGAACCAGGCCTTCTTAGTGGCAGACACAATGACGTGGAATACCCTCCCTTTGAACATCCAGCTGGTGTCCTCAGTCCAGGAATTTTGAAGACCTATTAAATTTGAACTTTATAGAGAAGTTTTTGGGGATATTCTGCCTCTCCATGCCCAAGATCTTTTAATGGCTCATTGTGTTTTTTTTTAAAAAAATTCTTTAATGTAATTTTTAATGTTGTCTGTTCTATGCATTGCAATTGTTTATTTATTGTGTTTTTCATGGATTGTATTTTATTTATATGTTCTTCTTCTTAATGGCTATTCAACACCCCGTGTAACCTTCTGAACAAAAAGCCTGGTATAGAAATGTAGTGAAATAAATTAAAGCCCAACATTCTCTTAAATGTTAAATGTTGGATACTTTATTAAGTGTAACAAACACACAAGGAATTGAACTCTTGTACAAAAACTCACAGCGTGCTGACTGATTAAAACAACAAAATAATACTATAACAACAAACATAATTTTAAATGTTAACAATTATTCATTAAGTCATATCAATAACATAACTGTTTAGCTGTATAATAGCGGGGGGGGGGGAATCCCTAAATCTAGTGATTTTAATATATAATACCCTATAATGTCATCCAGAAAGAAAATCAAACATTCAGACTAGAAGAGGAAAAATATAATTATTGTTCTTCCTGAAGGTATTTGTCTTTCTGAAAAATTCAGCTGTTTGTTGGAAAATGCTGAATACAGCCTGATAATGTCAAAGACCTCTGATTTGATTTGTGTGGGACCAGATGTCAACAATTTAGAATTTAATGTTGTTGAAACAGATGACAATGTAGGAAATATAAAAGACCTTTGTTGCCAGTAACAATTGGTAAAAAAAACATTTGCATGTTGTTGGCCCAATAATGTATATTCTCTAATTTAGACAGTTTATAAGAATATCTGAAAACCAATCCACTTATATTTTTATTTATTTCAAAGGAATAATATTAAGCCAATGAATTGTTGTTCTTTGTATTTGGTTGCTCATGGGGCCTTAAAACTGTACATGAATTTGCATAAGGAGAAGTGAAGGAGTTTCCCTCAAAAACATCAGAATAAATGCTAATTTATCCCTGAGGTGCAATGAAAATAAATTTCCACTAATTTTTAAGGTATGGACAGGGGTTCTTACCTGTGTTTACAAGGTGACTGAGATGTGTATAGGTTTTATACAAGGCAATATAAACTATTTCATGCACAAACTGGATTTAATGTTCTCATGCGTTTGTTTTGACAATGGCTAGTCCTCTGGTTCTAAGTATGTCAGAGGGCTATACGATTTTAGGATATACTGTAGTTTACATAATCGCTGTTTGGTTTTCTGAATTTCCTATACCCTTAGAGTGTGACATGACTCTCGTTTTATTTTTCTATTAATAATTTTTGTTAAAGGTAGTTATCTCAAGCATTAGTGTTGAGTTTGAAATGGGTTATATTGCCCTTAATGTATTGTCTCTATGTTAGTACTGTAGTTTTATGGCTGGAGGCGGGGGACGGACTGCAGCCTGACCACCGGCACCTGGGTGTCCAGAGCACACCTTCAAAAGCTCCCCAGCCGCCACCCCAGAGCCTGCCTCGCCACCCTAGCTGGAGGCAGGGAATGGACTGCAGCCCGACCACTGACACCTGGGTGTTCAGAGTGCACCTTCAAAAGTGCCCCAGCCACCATCCCAGGAGCCAGCGGCCATGGACAGTTAGTCGGACTTGCTCTGTCTCCTTGTTCCACAGCCTTATTGGACTGTCTCCCTCGACCAGCCCCCGGTTTTGAGGGAGACGAGAGGCAGCGGAGACGAGAGGCAGTGGTGCCGAGTGAACGGATGGATGTGGGAGCTCCGCAGCTGTCACTACTAGACTCCCCCCCCTTGGCCAGCCCCCAGCCTTGAGAGAGATGAGGCCTCGCTGGATGAGGTCTTTTGCCTTAAGTCTGGAGGGAAGGGGTCGGTCTGAGTCTAATTTTGTGTATTGTTCTTTTTGACTTTTTCTTAGGGTATTATTTGAAATCTTAATTGTGTGGTGTATTTGATATTTTTGGAATTTTTGCACTGTTGTATTTTGTAGTTTTATTGTATTGCATTTCTATTGTATTGTATTATTGATGTGCTGTTAGCCGCCCTGAGTCAGCGTAAGCTGAATAGGGCGGGATATAAATAAAAATCTATCTATCTATCTATTTTCAGTCCCCACAAGAAAAGGCTCTATTTAAAGTGAGAATTTGAACCCTGACATCAACATATCAGTGCAGTTTGGACCCTGACATCAACATATCGGTGCAGTTTGGGTGGATGTTTTTTTGGGGAGAACATCCCACACTCAAATATCAGCTAGAAACCTTCATGCAACACTGTGTGGTTTGGGCTTTCATCCTGGCACAGACATCATTGCCTTTACCACTGAATCATGGGGTTCTGGTTATTTTATCATCTTAGAAAGAAGAAACATTTTTAGTTGCCACAGGTGAAGAGAAGTCCCACCTCTCCCTTTCCATGCCACAACTCATGTTACAAATTTGTCACCTCAGACAACACCTCCCTCAGTTCCATTTTGGTGTGAATTAATCAATTGTATCGGCTACATAACGGGATAATTAGGAATGCTCAGAATTATTGCCTTAGTGCTGTACCAGAAAGGAGTCAGACAGCTTTGAAAAGTAACAAGAGGGAATGCTCTAAGTCAAAATACATGTGGATGCAGTGATTGGATTCAAGCCAAACCGGACCAAAATCAAGCCAGCCAGCCTGTGTGGTCAGTCTATAAATTGAGGACAAAGGAAATAAACGGAATATTCCAGAATGCAAAGGCAACAACAAAACCCTCGTTTGCCTTTTGGTCTTCAAACTGGCTGCTAGGGCAACTGCAGATGGATAAATCTTCCACAATTACCTCAGTCTACTCTAAGCCCTCCTCCCTCATGGCTCTGTGATTAGACCACCCAGGGACATCTTGGGCTTTATTGGAGAGTTCAGCTGTCACTCACTTTCTCCTCTGGTGCCAGCAGTTCAATCTACCAATGCTGCGGGCCTGTTCAAGTTTTTTCTTTCCTCAGTTCAAATTGCTAAGCTTCTTTGAACTTTTAAATGCCATGAATGCCTGGTGGGAAACAAAATGCCTGGTGGGAAACAAAGAGCCACCATGCAATCATGGAAACGCCTCTGTTTGGTTCACAATGATGTGTTTGTCCAAAGACTGTCCATATCTTTAATGAAATGCATTCAAAAAGTAACTTCCTGAGCTCTCCTCCAGCTGGACAACAAAGAATGGTGCCTCAGCAGTGATTCAACAAACCTGACCGGCATGAGGGATCTGGCTATTTGTTTTGACTGTTTCACAGCCCATGTTTAATTGTCTTCTGCTTATGGATTACAAAACCAGGGTGCAACATACAGGTGTTCTGTTGTCACTGGCAGCATTAACATGGCTTGGCAAATGGTGTACTTGCATTGCTGAAAAGGGCAAGAAGGAAGCAGTTTTCTCTCTGTTCTTTGTCCTCTTCACTGTGCAACGAACACAAACTATCTTCTGCTCCTAACTGGTATTCTTAATCACAGCTAATTGTCACTCACATGGCCAGCCTTCCCCAATCTGAATGCTTTCTAGATATGTTGAATCTCACAACCTATAACTAACCATCCTGGCAAGGTCAGGATAATAGGTGCTATAGTGCAACACATAGGGTTAGAGGAGAGAGCAGACAACATGCTAGGTGGTGGGACTTCAGTTTAGAAATGAAGAATCCCAAGCTAGTTTGAGTCCTGGCTTCTTTCAGCAAAATGTTTGTGACAGAAGGTCAAATTCTGGAGAGTTTAGCCACAACCTTGTAGGATCAGAACATTTGTTTCCCTATTGGCAGCTAGAAAATTTGTCAGAATTTTCATATACATTTCTGACCAATTTGTATCCCCCCCCCCCGTGAATGCACTTAAAAAGTCTCCAGAAAACTAAAACTAAAACATTTAAGTGAAACTTGCCCATTAAGAATCAACATGAACCACTGGCCCAAAATAAATTTTCATGATAAAAAAAGATAGATTTTGATACCATTTTCCAGGGCTCAGTCCTCATTTCCAAGGCCTCCCAGATATTACATTATAAGGGCTCATTAAAGGCTCAGAAGATTGCATGATAGTAAAGAAAATGTATGTTTTCTCTCTCTTCACCTGCTGCTTCCATAGCTGCCTAGACTTCATGATCTGAAAAAAGCCCTGTGAGAAGCATGATTATTTTTTATATATAAATTTTTATTTATTTCAAAAAAGCAAAAGATACAACTTAACAAACATACAGAAAAAAAACAATAACAATACAATACAATGTTACATCAGACTCATAGAAAATAGCACATAATAGTAATTAAGCTAATTATTTACAATATAGCCCACATATTAAATACCCACATTATAGGTTATTACTATAACCATAACAATCATAAAAGCTTTCAGTGCTACAACTATTTTTTTATTTCTTTACTGATTACACAACACCCAGTGAATATTTACAATGCCCGGAGAGTTTAGTATCTATATCATCTCCAAAAACCACTTTGAGATGGTACAGGTCCAAAACTGTCCCTTGCCATAAGAGAGTGATCCACAAACGGCTTCCAAATACTCCAAAACCTATTTTCTTTTAATTTATCCCTTTTTACTTTAATCTCCCATGTCAGTTTGTCATTCAATGCTAAGCTCCACATTTCCTTATACTACTCTCCAGTCTGTATAGTTACATCATTTTCCCAATTTCTGGCAATACATTGTCTACCTGTAGTTAACATAATTTCCAGTAATTCTTTTTCCTCCTTATTCAAACCCATACTTTCCACATTTGTTAGTAGGATGGTACCTGACACCAACTTAATTCTTTTGCCCATAATTTCCCCAATCTCTCCTTCTATTCTTCTCCAAAATTCATTTATTTTTTTGCAACTCCACCACATATGTTCATAAGTTCCAACCGTTTCTTTGCATCTCCAGCATAAATTATCCCTTTTATTATCCATCTGATGAAGCCTCAGTGGTGTCAAGTGTAGGAATCTGATTCATGTAAAGATCTCTTCTCAATCAGTCTCATGAAGCAGCAGTTTATATCATCAGATCTTTTAAGATAGAAACTTAAGAGTTCACGAAGTCCAGCTTCATTAGGCTCAGAGTAAGGAAAGAACAGAGAGAGACAGAAAACACGGCTGCAGTCTTTGGCTGAACAAAGGATACTAAAGGCTTCTCTTTATTCAAGCGGAGTATCTCAGAAACGAAACTTAACCTACATAATCAATCAGAATGTCAGAACCCAAATAAGGAGAGATAAGGAGCGTTGTCTCTCATGCAAGCAAAGAGGCTTTTGTTTACACAATGTGTCAGAGACAGCCTGACAGAATCCAGATACATTCCTACATGTCCTCCTTTTTCATTAAAATTTGAGAGAGGGACGGCTAATCATACCCCTGCATGTCATCATACTCCATAACTACTCCTCCATATACATCATCACTGTCCTCCTGGACATCGTACCCCTCTTGACTCCTGGTACCTTGTTCCGGAGGATGATACCTCATTGAGTACAATTGCCGTTGTGCAAAACTCGATGTCTCCCTTCTACGCGGTGGTCATGCGTTACACATAGAAATAAGGTTAGGAATACAATTAATGCAAAAACACAAAGGTATAAGGCAGATAATAATAATGAACCCATAAAAGAAAACTAGTCTAAGGACAGATAAATCAGGCAACCAAGAAGTCACCCAATCAAAGAGATTAACATCAGTGCGTACATTGTTAGTAATACTCTCCTGTAAATTCTGAAGTTCTTTCTCAATAGTATTATTCAGATCCTGGAATTTTACCCGACATCCCTGGTTCCCGACCAGTTTACAAAATCCTCCGGATTTTGCTAACAGGTAATCTATGACCCATCGGGCCGGCACCGGTCCTCGGCGCCGTGCATCTGCCTGAGGCAGCATTTGCACTTGTACGGGTAAGGTAAAATAACCCAATGCTGGATGGAAATTCGTGGCAACTCCATTAAAAAAGAACCACATGTTAGGATCCTTGATTTGCCATCCATTGCAAATTGAACCACTATCTATAGCAGAATAATCAGGAGTAAACATAGGAAACACATCATATATATCTTCAATAGTAGTGTTAAACAAGGTATAATTAAGCTTATAAGAACTGTTATAACTACCCCATAACCAAAAATAATCATCACAACCCGTATAATTGCCTATATTCCTCAAAACCCTTTGTGCTTGAGTCCAGTACTTCCATTTACTATTCCAAACTCCAGAACTATGACAACAGAAACAAAGTCCTTTAGTGTATTTCTTGAATGTCATGCTTCGCCACCGGGTGTTGTTAAATTGTTCTGGAGGATTAGAGAAGAGCGTCGACCTATCAACATGTTGCAAATGTCCAATAACCAACTCAGGCGTGTTGAACAATGCCGGAAGAAAGGCCATTTGAGACACTGCCAATGGATGCTCATAGTATAACGTTGCATTCTTACCATGAACCTCAAACATATAGTTAGCATGACGAAGCCAAAAGTTGGGGTTGCCCCCATGAGGTATTGTTCTTACAGCTGGAAGCACAGTAAGAAAGAAAAGAACAAATGTCAGCAAATTTAGTCTACTGGTGAACCACCATACTGGAGCTGAGTAACCTTCTTCTCTCTCCATGGGCGGATCGCTCGAGCAGGAATCCTTCCACTCAGGATCGGGTTGCTGTCGATAAACGACCAATGGCTTAGGAAGACACTCCCCTAAGAAACAGTAGCATGCCCTGTTATTACTAGTACCATGTAACTAAACATGAAACATGCCTGATGTATAACACAAATGCAATATCACAAACCCATTTACATGTGTAGGGTACTGAAAACTCTTCCATGTACTTCCGAAGGTACCTTGAGAAATGCAGAGGCAAAACATAACATAAGCAAAGACAGGTCTTTCTCCTGCAAGAGAATAAGCAAACATTTAAGCATGAACAAAACATGAACAGTTCTCTTCTTCCTTACATGAAGGAGGTTTCTGTTGCATTCTAGAAAGCATTTATCACTCCCCAAGTACATGAGTAAGGCATTAATTTTTTCTTCTCCCACTGGTGTAAATGAAAGAAGCATTCAATAACTTAAAATCAGCATAGCATGGTAACTCAAATACAGTACAAATCTCATTAGAGCATTTCACACTCATAGCATGAGCAGGTTGCTTAAAAAAGGTTTTCAGGTTTTAAAATGCAAACAAAGCCAATTCTTCTTTACAGTCCACACAAACTTTTTTCCTTTTAGTCCAATTAAAATGTCCAAATTAAAAGTCCAAATGTTGATTAAGCTTTCTTCTTAAACACTTAAACAAACACTATCTTCTCTCCAGCACAGTTCTTGGCATGGCAAGTTGAAATTAAGCCATAAATTAACTCTCACTGAATTCACAAGACACCCAGACCCCCCTTTTCAGCTTTCCAGGCAAACACACATTCCTTCATGCTCCGGCCACCCTGATGCTTGAAACTTGGAATAGTCCATTCTGGATCTCTTTGTTTGAGGGTTGGGCAATTCAAAATCAGCCAAAAACTGTATGTCTTCTCCCTCCTTGTATTTTTGCAACAGCCGGCTGTCCATACAGGACGGATCCACGCCCCTTTTCCTCTGCATTTCTTTCATCTGCAGCTTCTGAATCTCAACTTTATGACAAACTGCATCTGTTAGTTTGTACTTGCACCCCTTTCTGGGCTTGGGTTTTCTGCATTCCTCCTCCTCTGGGCCATCCTCCCACTTCTTTAGGATCTTCCTGCCCAAACGTGAGGTATCAAGTTTACTACTCAGCTTCTCCTGCTTTTGTGATGAGGGTTGCTTCACGGGCTGGCTGAGATCCCTTATGCTGCTCTTTGAAACACACTCCTTGCTTCCCGCCACTCTGCATGCATTAACAGCTTCAATCTGTGAT
Source organism: Bradypodion pumilum (assembly GCA_035047305.1). Classification (NCBI taxonomy): domain Eukaryota; kingdom Metazoa; phylum Chordata; class Lepidosauria; order Squamata; family Chamaeleonidae; genus Bradypodion; species Bradypodion pumilum. Next base: position 102,268,167 of record JAWDJD010000001.1, read on the forward strand.
GAGGTCCCCACCATTTGTTCCCCATCAGCTGGCACTAGTTGTTTTTTAGACTCGGCAGGCAGTATTGCAGCAGTGAACAGGTCTTTTGTAGGGCTAAAAGTGCTTGATTGCTGCAAGGCAGGATATAATGTCCCATCTCCATTTCCACCTCCATCAGGGGGCTTATGCTGTTGTTGCTCATATGATGGAGGGGCAGTTGCCATAGCCCCTCCCTTGTCTGGGGGCAAAAGCTTTGGGAGGGGGCCAGCAAGCCCCTGAGACAACAGAATATTCTTTGGAGTGAGTCTTTGAAGGCAGTCTCTGACTTCCTCCCATGTAAATAGCACTGATACAGAAATTCCATTATGCTTCTGCATTTCTCTCCCAATCTGTTTTCACTGTTTTAAGTCCAAGCATTCATCAAATTTAACCCAAGGACTGATTTTCCCTATAGCTTTGACTAGCTTTTGTATCTCCTTCTCATCAGCCTTTCGCCCATTGTTATTCAAAAGATCTGAGATATCTTTACAAAGTTCCTGCATTTGCAAAGTAAGCACGCACCCCATGATAAAAAAATAATAATATTTTTCTTTTCTTTTGTCACTCACCTAGTGTGGGACCCAAAGTTGACTTTGGATGAATTTCGAGCGCTCGATTTATGACCTTTCCTCTGGTCGGACCTGTCTGGTCGGAGGTGAATGAAGACCTTGTCCCGGTCGATGAGGTGATAATTAGGTGCTAATTGCTGAAGCAGATCTCTTCAAAGCATTCCTTTGACTTTCATTCAATGGCCTCGCGACGGGGCACCAGTTGTAGGAATCTGATTCATGTAAAGATCTCTTCTCAATCAGTCTCATGAAGCAGCAGTTTATATCATCAGATCTTTTAAGATAGAAACTTAAGAGTCCACGAAGTCCAGCTTCATTAGGCTCAGAGTAAGGAAAGAACAGAGAGAGACAGAAAACACGGCTGCAGTCTTTGGCTGAACAAAGGATACTAAAGGCTTCTCTTTATTCAAGCAGAGTATCTCAGAAACGAAACTTAACCTACATAATCAATCAGAATGTCAGAACCCAAATAAGGAGAGATAAGGAGCGTTGTCTCTCATGCAAGCAAAGAGGCTTTTGTTTACACAATGTGTCAGAGACAGCCTGACAGAATCCAGATACATTCCTACAGTCAAGTACCATTGCCACAACATTTTAAAATTATGTTCCTTAATTCTTACTCTTTTTCCATTTGTTTCTCCATTCAACCTCTCCTATTTTTATATTCAAATTTTGTTCCCACTTCCGTTTCAAATCATCCTGTGGATCTTTACCCTTATTCAGTATGATGTAAAGTTTGCTTACTAGACCCTAAATGTTCTTTTCCCCTTTTCTAATCTTTAATATAAATTCTTCAAATTCGGTCTTTGTTCTATCTATCCCTCCTTCTCTTCTATATTTTTTATTCCAGTTATCAACCTTCAATTTCTGAAACCAGTCCAATTTTAACTTTTCATATATATTTTTCCTCTTGGTTTCATCATCACAAACTTTTAACCAATCCTTCAATAAGGACATTTCATTTTTATCCAATATTTCCTTTTTTTCCTTATCTATTTTTATTGGAAAACACACCATATCAGTCAATTCCAGAATTGGAGAGAGATTTGGGACCATATCTTTCTTTACTCTTTTCCACACCTCCATGAGGCCTCTCATCATAGTATTGCTTGTCTTTATCAATTTATCCTTTATTCCCAAAAAGATCATTTTGCCAATATTCCTGTATTCTTTCATCTCCAATTCCTCCCAAATTACCTTTTCTCTTGCCAAGATCTTCACAACATTCTTAATTTGGAATGCTCGATAGTATGCTAACAAATTTGGCATACCCAAACCCCCTTCTTTCTGAGATAAGTACCAAAGCTTCTTTGGAAGTCTAGATTTTTTTGCCTCCATTACAAAAATTATTAAACATCTTTTGAAACTCATTGATTTCCTTCTCCTTCAAATGGATCGCAAGTGCGTCAAATAAAAAAATTAATCTTTGGCAGCAATATCATTCTGCAAATTGCAATCCTCCTGAACCATGACAAATTCAACTTTTGAAACTCTTGTAATTTGCTCTTAAATTCTACTTTCAAACTGTCATAATTCAATCTTTTAAGTTCTTCCAATTTATTTGAAATAGTTATCCCCAAGTATTTCAACTTTTCTTTAATTTGTATATTAAGTGTCCCTACTATCTTTCCCATCTCCTTTACCCCCATATTACACAGCATCAGTACTGATTTATCCCAATTTATCATCAATCCGGTTATAGCCTCAAATTCCTGTAGTTGGTCTTTAATTCTATCCATTACCACCTCTGGATGTTTCACCATTAACAGCGTATCGTCTGCATACATACTCACTTTATTACCCAGTATCCCTTCTATGTTTGGATCATCCCTTATATTTTTAGCTAAAATTTCCATTGCCATAATAAACAGGATAGGAGATAGTGGACAACCCTACCTGGTACCTGCCTCAAGCTTTACCACCTCGTTTAATCCTAGCACTCCCTTTTTGGTATAGTAGATCAATTACCCTTCTAAATCTATCCCCAAATCAATAATTTCTGACTATTTCCTTGATTGAAGACCATTGTAGTGAGTCGAATGCCTTAAAAATGTCTAATGATAATAAACCCACCTTTTCCTTCATTTGATTAACATTATCAATTAGATAATTCCAAATACCCTTCTAGTCTAGTCAGCCATGTGCCTACCTTTTAAAAAACCAACTTGGTCAACATTTATATATTCCCCCATAAACCTGTTTAAACGATTGGCCAGTATTGCTGTGAAGATCTTGACATCCTGATTTATAAGAGAAATTGGTCTGTATGATTCCACCTTTTCCAGATTCTTTCCCGGTTTTGGCAGCAGAACGATTATGGTATTATACCATGAGTTCGGGATTTGTCCTCCATCTAAAATGTAATTATATAGCTTCACTAACTTTGGAACCACAACATCTTTAAATTCTTTATAAAATTCTGTCGATAATCCATCGTCTCCCGGAGCTTTCCCCATCTTCAACCCACTAATTACCTCCTTTACCTCTTTATCGGTAACCCTTTTCTCCATTTTTTCTCAATGTTCCTGTTTTATTCCATTCCCCAGCTGTCTCTCCAAGATCCCTTTAAGCCTCTCCACATCTACCTCCTTTTTTGCATATAATGCTTGATAAAATTCCTTCACAATTTTACATTTATCCCTATTCTTGTTACACCTTAACCCTTGTTTATTAACTAACACCCCAATTTCTCTTTTTTCCCTTTTAGCCTTAGCTGCTCTTGCTAATAATCTTGAGTTTCTATTACTAAATTCAAAATACTCTCTATTTAGATAAATCAAATCTCTTTTAACTTTATCAATATCCTTACCCATTAACTCTGCCTCAAGTCTTTGCAATTTAGCAAAAGTTTTTTTATCTTTACTTTTTGAATGGTCATCCTGTAACTGCTTTATTTCTTTTTCTTTTTCTATCTAGTGTACCTTATGTCTTTTATAATTGATACTCGCCAGCTTTATACTCTCCCCTCTGAAAACCGACTTCATGGTATCCCAAACAACATTAAAATTAACTTCATTATTATCGTTCCACTGCCAACTTTCTTTCCACCTTTCCATAATTTGCTCTTTACATTTTTGGTCTTTAAATAAGGTAGGATCATACCTCCAACTTCTTCCTCTTCGAATATCTTTTTGTAGTTTCAATTCCAAAAGTACTTTGGCATGATCTGATTCCTTAAAGATCCCAATTTCCATTCCCTCAATATTTTAAATCAGATTTTCCATAAGAAAGACGTAATCTATTCTCGAGTAGGTCCCATGGACGTGTGGAAAAAAAGAATATGCCCTTTCCGAGCCCTTGGTCTCTCTCCAAGAGTCCTTCAAACCCATCGCAACCATCCATTTATCTAAAACCTTCCCTTTCAAGCCAGTTCCACATCTTGCTAAATTCGTACAGTCTAAATCTGACCTTATCAAGTTAAAATCTCCAGCCACAATAGTTTTTGCGACATTTTCTAGCTCCACTACTTTCCGAACTTTTTCTAAGAAATCCGCTTGATGATCATTTGGAGCATATATATTTACCAACATAATTTCCTCGTCTTCTATTTTTCCCTTTACAATCAAATATCTACCCACTTGATCAGCAACACTTTTTGTAATCTCAAATCCTAATTTTTTAAAAATCATAATTGCCACTCCTCTCGCTTTTGAAGTTCCAAACGCCATCTCATAATGTTGAATCCATCCCAAAAAGAGTTTGTTAGTGTCTTTTGACTTCTGGTGCGTTTCCTGTAAGAACACTATATCGGGTCTATCTTTCTTCAACGCCAATTCCAACCTCCGCCTCTTAAGAACAGAACCTGTACCCTTCACATTCCAAGTTAATATTTTAATATTTCCTATAATCTATTTCCTATCTAACTTCTAAACTCTCCATTGGGCATGCCACCACCAACCCCTTCCCCCCAAAACACACAATTCTACATAGAACACACACTATCACTCTCCCCACTTTCTTCAAAAAAAAAGCCGCCTTCGACAACCAAAGAGGGGAGAGGGGGGACATGCAAGATGTGCCTACCAACCAGTGCTACGCACTACTCACCCTTCTATATTGCTTAAATGATTTGATTTTTATTAATCTATTTCTCATTGCTTCTTACTTGCCTCCTCCTCCACCATGATCAGTGACAGCTCCTCCTCTTCTCTTCCCTGCGGTGTTCCACCTGTGGCACCACCAGCCTCTGCCCTCTCATACTCCCTCCCTAAAGCGCCCGATTCCAACAATTCATTCTTAAAATTTATCCACTCTTCTGAACCTGTTTTTACCAAGTCCAACAAACTCAAGTACTCCAATGGATCGGTCCCTTCATCAATTACTTGCATTCTTTTCTCATAAAAAAGCGCAATTGCTGTGGAAATCTCCAGTTGTACCTTATGTTTTTACTCATCAACAATTTGGTTGCAGGTCTCATCTTATATCTCCATGTTCTTTCTTTCAATGAGATATCATTATATACTTCTACATCAGAACCATCAAATTTCAGGGCATCAGGTCCAGCTTGTTTCAAAAAAGCCATTACTCTAAGCTTATCACCCCAATTTGCAAATTTTACCAGAACATTTCTTTGAACCACTTTCCCTCTTCTTGGGCCCACCCTGAATACACTTACAATATCTTCCTGTACAAATTCCTTTCCCATATTTAAGCCATTTAACCACTGAACCACTCTTTCTCTTAGCTGGTCCGGTGTCCGTTCAACCACCTGACGGATCACAATGTTCTGCTTTCTCATCATATCTTCCACAGCATCAATCCTTTTCTCATGCTCTTCCAATTTCAGCTTATTCTCCCGCACCGCCTACTGAGTCCCTTTTATTTCCTTTTTTATAACATTTACCTCATTTTGAACCAATTTCACATTTTCCTCTATTTTTTGCAAACTTAAATCCACTTTTTTTGAAAAATCTGCAGCAGATGATACCACCTTATCTTGTTTTTTCATCATTTCATTTCTATCTTTCACCCTTGATTCCTCATTCTTCTCCAATTTCTGGAACAATTTACCAATTTCCACCATAATTTGAGTATGATCATAAGGTTCAGGTGGCGGTGATGAAGACTGAGGGACCTCTTCCATTGGTGCTTTTTCTTTCCTCTTAGACTTCACTACTGGTTATTCCTCTTTTGCTTTCCCTCTTGTGCCTTTATCCATGTTGACACCCAATAAGAGAGTCCAGAGTTGCAGAACGTTGCAAACCATTAGTATGCGGATGACATTCAGTTGTACATCTCGGCCCATGGGGACCCCAGTGATGCCGTCAAAGTCCTTTCCAGGTGCCTGGAAGCTGTTGGGGTCTGGATGGGGGCTAACGGGCTACAACTGAATCCCAGCAAGACTGAGTGGCTATGGATAAGGGGTCCTGCGTTAACCCGGGAGCTACCATCTTTGGTTCTGGATGGGGCTATTTTGCCCCAGACAGACCCGGTGCGCAACTTGGGGGTCCTCCTGGATTCGCGGCTACTGCTAGAAGAACAGGTGGCAGCTGTGACCAGGAGGGCTTTCGCCCAACTTCGGGTGATTCACCAGTTGCGCCCACTCCTGGACAGGGACTCCTTGCTCATGGTCACTCACGCTCTGGTCACCTCCAGACTAGATTATTGTAATGTGCTCTACATTGGGCTGCCCTTGACGACCATTCGGAGGCTACAGCTGGTCCAGAATGCGGCAGCCAGGGTGGTGATGGGGTGTGGGCGTTATGCCCGTGCTTTGCCACTGCTCCGGGAGCTGCACTGGTTGCCAGTTTGTCTCCGGGTGCAATTCAAGGTGCTGGTTTTGACCTTTAAAGCCCTATATGGTAGTGGGCCGGGTTACCTAAGAGACCGCATCGCCCTAAGGACGTCTGTCCGTCCAACCAGAGCAGACCGGAGGGGCTCTCTAATTGTGCCATCAGCCAGAGGGGCTTGCCTCTCTGGCACAAGGAGGAGAGCCTTCTCCGTGTCTGCGCCAGCCCTCTGGAACCTCCTGCCAACAGAGCTACGTCTCCGGATGGAATTGCTGCCTTTCAGAAAAGAACTTAAAACCTGGCTGGCGGGTCAAGTGTGGGGTGCAGGTGGAAGGGTAACCTCCATTGGGTGGTTGGTGTAGAAGAACTCCTCCCCATGGTGCCTTTGGATCCTGCAGCCCTTGTTTTTAGGGGGTGGGTAGTTTTAACTGTTTTTAACATGTGTTTTTTTAAAATTTTTATTGTGAACCACCCTGAGTTGGCTTTGGCCGAGTGAGCGGTATATAAATGTGACAATTAAATTAAATTTAAATTAAATTAAATCTTAGTCAGTCCAGTCAAGCCTGTACCGCTGCAACCACTAGTGCCACCTATCCAACAAGTCAGACAAAGCTTATAGGGAGGGAGAAATCCAGCGGAAAGTTAGTTGCTGTAATCCACAAAAAACCCCAAAAAACCCCAGGAACCGGACTATGCTCCAAACAGAAAGAAAAAAGGAATAATCCACGTCCAACACGATTCCCCAAAGCAGGCAGTCCAAATATTCGCCCTCCAAATCACAAAAATAGAGGCTCCAAGGAAACGGTCACCCAGATTTTTTCATTTGAGTCAAAGCCACCAGGAAGGGGGGTGAGAAGAGAAAAGAGCCCAAAATTCAAGCAAGAAAGAAAAAAACAGGAGAAGCAATATATCCAAAGAAAAAATGATATTTATAATCCACACGGTGAAGGAATAAAAAGCAAATTAATCCTTCTCTTGAAGCGGATGAATCAAAGCGCCCTTTTCCAGCGGGTACATTAGCTTCGGGGGGCAACCCCCCTTCTTCCTCTGTGAATCAACAGACTTTCCCCACACTCTTTAGACTCGAAACACACTGAAAACTTCAAAAACTGGAGGCCAGATGAAAACTTCTTTAACCACTTTACTATCGCCAAAGCACGCCGCGGTTCTCCTGGAGCGCAAGGAAGCCATAGACCAAAGCACAATCACTTTCGTTTTCCAGGACCGCCGCCATTAACGGGTCGACCGCCCGATTTTATCCACTTCCACACTCGCTTCCAAGTCCGGGCTCTTCTGAGCAAAATCCCCAGTTAGCTTTAACTTTTTCACTTAGACTTTTGTTAACTTACGTAAAGTTGTTTTCTTGCCGATTTTACTGCCGCCTCAAATCTCCGCCATCTCACTGGTCCCATTCTCGGCTCCTCGGCAGGGAAAGCTGCGGCTTCCATCGCGAGCCTCGCCTACCCAGGAAACCTCCCAAACTTCGACCGCCCGACTTCAAAACTTTCCAAATAGGCAAGCAGGAGTCTTATCGACACAAAATACCACTTTAAAATTTCCCCATTTTACTCGTTCACATTAATTACCACTTTGATAAGCGCGAGCGTCCAAATCGAGATGTTACTCGTCGGCCATCTTAGCCACGCCCCGAGAAGCATGATTATAATGGCGTCTTTCTTGCACTTTGACTGAAGTGTTGGGGTGGGGTGGGGGCTGCCGGCTGCCACAGAGATGTTTATACCATGTATGACAAGACACCTCAGCCAGTTCACAGGTAAAGTAAGGACTAGAACCTTGACTCTCACTTATGAACATTTTTGAAAAATTTCTACCATCATGAAATTCTGTTCCAAGGCAATTTCTTTTCTTTCGTATTAAATGAGTTTGGCCGAAAATCTCATGGGAGACATTTTTCTGCTCAATGCTCTTCTCAGCGTGTGATTTACTTAATATAGTGTAAGAGGCAAAGAGCATGCAAACCTTTAGCCAACATTTTCAGATTTCAAATCTCAAACAGCTTAAATAAAAATTCTGTGATAGGATAATATTGCTGTAATCATGTCTTAAAGGGCTATTTATTCACTTCTGCACACCTGTTGTAAGATTACTGTGGGAATAGGAAGTACCTCAAGCATACGAAGTTACTAAAATGATTATTAATTCACCTCTGCACAGTTTATTGGTGTGTGCAGTATGATTTCAGTCTCAAGTTTCAATTAGCTCTTTTAAAAACAGCATTTATAATTTAGATACCCTATTTTATGTTTGACTCTGGGCACAGCCAAGACTTTAGACTAGGCATCTTAATCATGTTATGTCTCTTTCCAAATTACTTTCTTAAGAATGAGGAAGTCCCTGAAAGAAGCCAGATGAGACCAGTAATCTTGCTTAAGCTCTCTTCTGTTTTCACATGATCTGCCACAATTAAAATCTTATTATTGCTAATTGGAACTGTACTGCTTGTTGCCTGTCCTCCTTGTGGACCCACCTAAAGCTATATCATCCTGCAGGTGAAAAAGCAGTTTGGGGGATGTCATTTTGGGTTGGGGAAAAATCATAGGAGGCCAAAAAGTCAAGAGACCCCAGTCTTGCCCCACACCCTCTACTCGGAGTTGCAAAGTGACCGTTTTTGCTATGTGTCCTCAAGTCACTTCTGATTTATGGCAACCCTAATAGAATTTTCAAGGCAAATGAGATGTTCAAGTCATAGTTTACATTACCACTCTCTAGTGAGCTTCAATAGCTGAGCAAAGATTTGAACCCAGGTCTCCTGAAATCATCACCAGGTACATCATTCTGTCCAATACACCATACCAACACTCAGCTTCAACATGGTCAGAATAGTTCTCATGGGGGGGCATGGCTAAGATGGCCGACGAGTAACATCTTGATCCGGACGCTCACGCTTATCAAAGTGGTAATTAATGTGATTGAGCAAAATGGGGAAATTTTAAAGTGGTATTTTTTGTCGATAAGACTCCTGCTTGCCTATCTGGAAAGTTTTGAAGTCGGGCGGTCAAAGTTTGGGAGGTTTGCTGGGCAGGCGAGGCTCGCGATGGAAGCCGTGGCTTTCCCTGCCGAGGAGCCGAGAACGGGACTAGCGAGACGGCGGAGATCTGAGGTGGCAGTAGAATCGGCAAGAAAACAATTGTATGTAAGTGCATGAAAGTCTTTATGGAAAAGTTAAAGCTAACTGGGGATCTTGCTTAGAAGAGCCTGGACTTGGAAGTGGGTGGAAGTGGATGAAATCGGGCGGTCGTCCTGTTAATGGCGGCGGTCCTGGAAAACGAAAGTGATTGTGTTCTGGTCTATGGCTTCCCTGCGCCCCAGGAGAACCGCGGCGTGTTTTGGCGACAGTAAAGTGGTTTAAGAAGTTTTCGTCTGGGCTCCAGCTTTTGAAGGCTGCAGTGTGTTTCCAGTTTAAAGTGTGTGGGGAAAGTTTGCCGACTCACAGAGGAAGAAGGGGGGTTTCCCCCTGAAATTAATGTAACCGCTGGAAAAGGGCGCTTTGATTTGTTCGCTTCAAGAGAAGGATTAACTTGTCTTTTTATTCCTTCACAATGTGGATTACAAATAACATCTTCTTTTTGGACATATTGCTCCTCCTGTTTTTCTTCCCTCCTTGCTTGGATTTTGGGCTTTTTTTCTCCTCTCACCCCCCCCCCCGGTGGCTTTGACTCAAACGAAAAAATCTGGGTGACCGTTTCCTTGGAGCCTCTATTTTTGTGGTTTGGAAGGCGAATAGTTGGACTGCTTGCTTTGGGGAAACGGGTCGGATGTGGATTATTCCTTTTTTCTTTTTGTTTGGAGCATATTCCGGTTCCTGTTTTCTTCTTGTGGATTATAGCAACTAACTCTTCGCTGGATTTCTTCCTCCTTATAAGCTTTGTTTGCCTTGTTTGGATAGGTGGTACTAGTGGTTGCAGTGGCACAGGCTTGTTTGGACTGATTAAGACTTTGCAACGTTCTGCAACACTGGACTCTCCTATTGTGTGTCATCATGGATAAAGGCACAAGAGGGAAAGCAAAAGAGGAAGAACAAGTAGTGAAGTCTAAGAGGAAAGAAAAAGCACCAATGGAAGAAGAACCTCAGTCTTCATCACCGCCACCTGAGCCTTATGATCAAACTCAAATTATGGTGGAAATTGGAAAATTGTTCCAGAAATTGGAGAAGAATGAGGAATCAAGGGTGAAAGATAGAAATGAAATGATGAAAAAACAAGATAAGGTGGTATCATCTGTTGCAGATTTTTCAAAAAAAGTGGACTTAAGTTTGCAAAAAATAGAGGGAAATGTGAAATTGGTTCAAAATGAGGTAATTGCCATAACAAAGGAAATAAAAGGGACTCAGGAGGCGGTGCGGGAGAACAAGCTGAAATTGGAAGAACAAGAGAGAAGGATTGATGCTGTGGAAGATATGATGAGAAAGCAGAACATTGTGATCCATCAGGTGGTTGAACGGACACCGGATCAGTTAAGAGAAAGAGTGGTTCAGTGGTTAAATGGTTTGAATATAGGAAAGGAATTTGTTCAGGAAGATATTGTAAGTGTATTCAGGGTGGGCCCAAGAAGAAGGAAAGTGGTTCAAAGAAATGTTCTGGTAAAATTTGCAAATTGGGGTGATAAGCTAAGAGTAATGGCTTTTCTGAAACGAGCTGGGCCTGATGCCCTGAAATTTGATGGTTCTGATGTAGAAGTTTATAATGATATTTCATTGAAAGAAAGAACGTGGAAATATAAGATGAGGCCTGTAACCAAATTGTTGATGAGTAAAAACATAAGGTACAACTGGAGATTTCCACAGCAACTGCGCCTTTTCTATGATAAAAGAATGCAAGTAATTGATGAAGGGACTAATCCATTGGAGTATCTGAGTTTGCTGGAGTTGGTAAAAACAGATTCGGAAGAGTGGATAAATTTTAAGAAAGAATTGTTGGAATCGGGTGCTCTGGGGAGGGAGAATGAGAGGGCAGAGGCCGGTGGTGCCACAGGTGGAACACCGCAGGGAAAGGATGAGGAGGAGGAGCTGTCGTTGATCATGGTGGAGGAGGAGACAAGTAAGGAGCAATGAGAAATAGATTATTAAAAATTAAAGCATTTAAACGATATAGAAGGGTGAGTAGCACGTAGCACTGGTAGGTAGGCACATCTTGCATGTCCCCCCTCTCCCCTCTTTGGTTGTCGAAGGCGTCTTTTTTTTGAAGAAGGTGGGGAGAGAGATAGTGTGTGTTTTATGTAGATTTGTGTGTTTTTGGGGGAAGGGGTTGGTGATGGCACGCCCAATGGAGAGTTTAGAAGTTAGAAAGGAAACAGGCAGCCGGGGGGAGAGAAGGAGGAGGAGGAGAGCCGGGCGCGCGGCAAAGGGGCCTGCCGCCGCCGCCGCCGAGCAGCCACCCCAGCCAGGGGTGAAAAGGAAGAGGAGAGCCGGGCGCGCGGCAAAGGGGCTTGCCGCTGCCGGGCAACCACCCCAGCCGGGGGGAGAGAAGGAGGAGGAGGAGAGCCGGGCGCGCGGCAAAGGGGCCTGCCGCCGCCGCCGCCGAGCAGCCACCCCAGCCGGGGGTGAAAAGGAAGAGGAGAGCCGGGCGTGCGGCAAAGGGGCTTGCCGCCGCCGCCGCCGCCGGGCAACCACCCCAGCCGGGGGGAGAGAAGGAGGAGGAGGAGAGCCGGGCGTGCGGCAAAGGGGCCTGCCGCCGCCGCCGAGCAGCCACCCCAGCCGGGGGTGAAAAGGAAGAGGAGAGCCGGGCGCGCGGCAAAGGGGCTTGCCGCCGCCGCCGGGCAACCACCCCAGCCGGGGGGAGAGAAGGAGGAGGAAGAGAGCCGGGCGCGCGGCAAAGGGGCCTGCCGCCGCCGCCGCCGAGCAGCCACCCCAGCCGGGGGTGAAGAGGAAGAGGAGAGCCGGGCGCGCGGCAAAGGGGCCTGCCGCCGCCGCCGCCGAGCAGCCACCCCAGCCGGGGGTGAAGAGGAAGAGGAGACCCGGGCGAGCGGCAAAGGGGCCGGCCGCTGCCGCCGCCGAGCAGCCACCCCCAAAGGGGATGGGGGGTGAGGAGGAGGAGGAGAGCCAGAGCCCCAGGCAAAGGATAAGTAGTAGAGATGTAAAGGTAGAAGACCTAATATAGCAACTGACATAGAGACTTTATACTGACTAAACATAGAAACTGACATAGAGACTGTGTTTTAAAGTGTGATAATATGCATGATAATATGTTGTCCTAAATGTGTTTAAACTTTTAAAAACTGTGATAAAATGTATGAGGAGAGAAAAATGGCGCAGACACCGGCAACCACGCCAAAAATCTTGCCAAGAGAACCCTATTGACCAAAACAAAAGGCAAAACAAAAGGGCAGGCTAGGTGATACAGGATGCTTAACACCACAGAGGTGAGAAAGGGGAGGGACAGGAAGGGGGGAGGGGAAATGCAATGTTGTAAGGAGCAATACTGCATAGGGACATGGAATGTGAGATCAATGAACCAAGGAAAACTGGAAGTGGTAAAAAGTGAGATGGAAAGAATAAGCATTGACATCTTGGGTATCAGTGAGCTCAAATGGACAGGGATGGGTGAATTCAGCTCTGGAAACCATCATATCTACTACTGTGGGCAAGAAAACCTTAGAAGAAATGGAGTAGCCATAATTGTCAATAAAAGAGTGAGAAAAGCAGTAATGGGATACAACCTCAAAAATGACAGAATGATGTCAGTCAGATTTCAAGGCAAACCTTTCAATGTCACTGTGATCCAAATATACGCACCAACCACTGGTGCAGATGAAGCCACAATGGACCAGTTCTATGAGGACTTACAACACCTCATAGAACAGACACCAAGAAATGATGTCCAAATTATATTAGGAGACTGGAATGCCAAAGTAGGAAATCAAAAAGTGGAGGGAATAACAGGCAAATTTGGACTTGGAGTACAGAATGAAGCAGGGCAAAGATTGATAGAGTTCTGCCAAGAGAACGCACTGGTCATAGCAAACACTCTCTTCCAGCAACACAAGAGGCGACTCTACACATGGACATCACCAGATGGCCAACACCGAAACCAGATTGACTACATACTCTGCAGCCAAAGATGGAGAACCTCCATACAGTCAGCAAAAACAAGACCTGGAGCAGACTGTGGCTCAGATCACAACCTATTGATCGCAAAATTCAGGCTTAGACTAAAGAAAATAAGGAAAACACGGAGACCAGAAAGATATCACCTAGACAGCATCCCTAAAGAATACGCGGTGGAGGTGATGAACAGATTCAATGGCTTAGACTCAATAGATAGAGTGCCAGAAGAATTATGGACAGAGATGAGGGACATCATGCAGGAAGCAGCAAAGAAAACCATACCAAAAGAAAAGAAGAGTAAGAAAGTAAAGTGGTTGTCTGATGAGGCTCTTAAAATAGCAGAGGAAAGAAGGAAAGCAAAAGTCAAAGGAGAAAGGAAAAACTACAATCATTTGAACACAGAATTTCAAAGAAAAGCAAGGAGAGATAAGGAAAACTACCTAAAAGAACAGTGCAGAGAAATGGAGGAAAACAACAAAAGAGGCAGAACCAGAGATCTTTTCAAAAAAAAATCGGGGAAATTAAGGGAACATTTAAAACAAAAATGACCATGATAAGGGACAAAGAAGGAAAGGAGCTAGCTGATGCAGAAGAGATTAAGAAAAGATGGAAAGAGTACACAGAGGAACTCTACAAAAAGGACCTCAACACCCCTGATAATCACGTTGATGAAGAAATAGAACTTGAGCCAGACATCCTGGAGAGCGAAGTCATAAAGGCCCTAAAGAGCACCGCAAACAACAAAGCTAGTGGAGATGATGGTATCCCAGTTGAATTTTTCAAAGCGCTAAAAGACGACGGCATCAAATTACTGCATTCAATATGCCAGCAGATTTGGAAAACAAAACAATGGCCACAGGATTGGAAAAGATCAGTATACGTCCCAATCCCAAAAAAGGGCAATGCCAAAGAATGTTCAAATTACCGAACAATCGCGCTCATCCCACACGCCAGTAAAGTGATGCTCAAGATAATACAGGATAGACTTCAGCAGCATGTGGAAAGAGAATTACCAGAGGTGCAGGCAGGTTTCAGAAGAGGCAGGGGGACTAGAGACCACATCGCCAACATACGCTGGATCATGGAGAGAACAAAGGAATACCAGAAACAAGTTTACTTTTGTTTTATTGACTACACTAAGGCATTTGACTGTGTGGACCACAACAAGATGTGGCAAGTAATTAAAGAGATGGGAATACCAGAGCATCTCATATGCCTCCTGAGAAATCTGTACAAGAACCAAGAAGCAACAGTTAGGACAGAACATGGAATGACAGAGTGGTTTGGAATAGGAAAAGGAGTAAGACAAGGCTGCATTTTGTCACCATGCCTATTCAACCTATACACAGAGCACATAATGCGCAGTGCAGGGATGGAGGAATCACAATATGGGATTAAAATCGCTGGGAGAAACATCAACAATCTGAGATATGCAGACGATACCACCCTAATGGCAGAAAGTGAGGAAGACCTAAAGAATCTCTTGATTGGGCTGAAGGAGGAGAGTGCAAAAGCTGGCTTGAGACTAAATATCAAGAAAACCAAGATAATGGCAACAGGCCCAATCAGTTCCTGGAAAATAGATGGGGAAGAAGTAGAAGCAGTGACAGATTTCACTTTCTTGGGATCAAAGATCACTGCAGATGGGGATTGTAGCCATGAAATAAAAAGCCGACTGATTCTTGGGAGACAAGCAATGAGAAACCTGGGGAACATAGTGAAAAGCAGAGACATCACACTGAAAACGAAAATTAGAATAGTCAAAGCAATGGTTTTCCCAGTAGTAATGTATGGATGTGAGAGCTGGACAATTAGGAAGGCTGAACGCAGAAGAATAGATGCCTTTGAAATGTGGTGTTGGAGGAGGGTTTTGAGGGTACCCTGGACAGCGAGGAGAACAAATAGGTCAATCTTAGAAGAAATTAACCCTGATTGCTCACTGGAAGGTCAAATAGTAAAGATGAAGCTAAAATACTTTGGACATCAAATGAGAAGGGAGGATTCACTTGAGAAGGCATTGATGTTGGGAAAGGTGGAAGGCAAAAGAAGAAGGGGGAGGCCAAGGATGAGATGGTTAGATGGTATTACAGACGCAATGGGCACAGAGCTGGGAGGGCTGAGGGGGATGGTGGAGGACAGAGGCGCCTGGAGAACAATGGTCCATAGGGTCGCAAAGGGTCGGAACCGACTGTGCGACTGAACAACAACAAACAGGTTCTGTCCTTAAGAGGCGGAGGCTGGAATTGGCATTGAAGAAAGATAGACCCGATATAGTGTTCTTACAGGAAATGCACCAGAAGTCAAAAGACACGAATAAACTTTTTTTGGGATGGATTCAACATTATGAGATGGCGTTTGGAACTTCAAAAGCGAGAGGTGTGGCAATTATGATTTCTAAAAAATTAGGATTTGAGATTACAAAAAGTGTTGCTGATCAAGAGGGTAGATACTTGATTATAAGAGGAAAAATAGAAGATGAGGAAATTATGTTGGTAAATATATATGTTACAAATGATCATCAAGCGGATTTCTTAGAAAAAGTTCGGAAAGTAGTGGAGCCAGAAAATGTTGCAAAAACTATTGTGGCTGGAGATTTTAATTTGATAAGGTCGGGTTTAGACTGTACGAATATAGCAAGATGTGGAATTGGCTTGAAAGGGAAGGTTTTAGACAAATGGATAGCTGCGATGGGTTTGAAGGACTCTTGGAGAGAGATTAAGGACTCTGAAAGGGCATATTCTTTTTTCTCACACGTCCATGGGACCTACTCGAGAATAGATTACGTCTTTCTTACGGAAAACTTGATTAAAGATATAGAGGGAATGGAAATTGGGATCATCAAGGAATCAGATCATGCCAAAGTACTTTTGGAATTGAAATTACAAAAAGATATTCGAAGAGGAAGAAGTTGGAGGTACGATCCTAACCTATTTAAAGACTGAAAATGTAAAGAGCAAATCATGGAAAGGTGGAAAGAAAGTTCGCAGTGGAACGACAATAATGAAGTTAGTTTTAACGTTGTATGGGATACCATGAAGTCGGTTTTCAGAGGGGAAAGTATAAAGCTGGCGAGTATTAAATATAAAAGACATAAGGTAGAACAGATAGAAAAAGAAAAAGAAATAAAGCAGTTACAGGAGGACCATTCAAAAAGTAAAGTTTAAAAAACTTTCAATAAATTGCAAAGACTCAAAGCAGAGCTAATGGGCAAGGATATTGATAAAGTTAAAAGAGACTTGATTTATCTAAATAGAGAGTATTTTGAATTTAGTAATAGAAGTTCAAAACTATTAGCAAGAGCAGCTAAGGTCAAAAGGGAAAAAAGAGAAATTGGGGTGTTGGTTAATAAACAAGGTTTAAGGTGCAACAAGAATAGGGATAAATGTAAAATTGTGAGGGAATTTTATCAAGCATTATATGCAAAAAAGGAGAGGCTCAAAACGATTTTGGAGATACACTTAGGGAACGGAATAAAACAAGAACATAGAGAAAAAATGGAGGAAAGGGTCACTGATAAAGAGGTAAAGGAGGTAATTAGTGGGTTGAAGATGGGGAAAGCCCCGGGAGATGATGGATTATCGACAGAATTTTATAAATAATTTCAAAACGTTGTGGTTCCAAAGTTAGTGAAGTTATATAACTATATTTTAGACGGAGGACAAATCCCGACCTCATGGTATAATACCATAATCCTTCTGCTGCCAAAACCGGGAAAGAATTTGGAAAGGGTGGAATCGTACAGACCAATTTCTCTTATAAACCAAGATGCCAAGATCTTCACAGCAATATTGGCTAATCGTTTAAACAGTTTTATGGGGGAATATATAAATGTTGACCAAGTTGGTTTCTTAAAAGGCAGGCATATGGCGGACTTGACTAGAAGGGTATTAGATTTAATTGATAATGTTAATCAAACGAAGGAAAAGGTGGGTTTATTATCATTAGACATCTTTAAGGCATTTGATTCATTACAATGGTCCTCAATCAAGGAAATAGTTAGAAATTATGGATTTGGGGATAGATTTAGAAGGGTAATTGATCTATTATACCAAAAAGGGAATGCTAGGATTAGAGTAAGTGAAGAGGTTACAGATGTGGTAAAGCTCGAGGCAGGTACCAGGCAGGGATGTCCACTATCTCCTATCCTGTTTATCATGGCAATGGAAATATTAGCCAAAAATATAAGGGATGATCCAAGTATAGAAGGGATAATGGGTAATAAAGTGAGTATGTATGCAGATGATACGTTGTTAATGGTGAAACATCCTGAGATGGTAATGGATAGGATTAAAGATCAACTACAGGTATTTGAAGCTAGAACCGGACTGATGATAAATTGGGATAAATCAGAATTGATGCTGTGCAATATGGGGTTAAACAAGATGGGAAGGATAGTGGGGACACTCAATATACAAATTAAAGAAAAGTTGAAATATTTGGGGATAACTATTTCAAATAAATTGGAAGAACTTAAACGATTGAATTATGACAGTTTGAAAGTAGAATTTAAGAGTAAATTACAAGAGTTTCAGAAGCTGAATCTGTCATAATTCGGGAGGATTGCAATTTGCAAAATGATATTGCTGCCAAAGATTAATTTTTTATTTGATGCACTTGCGATCCATTTAAAGGAGAAGGAAATTAATGAATTTCAAAAGATGTTTAATAATTTTTGTAATGGAGGTAAAAAATCTAGACTTCCAAAGAAGTTTTGGTACTTATCTCAGAAAGAAGGGGGTTTGGGTATGCCAAATTTGTTAGCATACTATCGAGCATTCCAAATTAAGAATGTCGTGAAGATCTTGGCAAGAGAAAAGGCAATTTGGGAGGAATTGGAGATGAAAGAATATAGGAATATTGGCAAAATGATCTTTTTCGGAATAAAGGATAAACCGATAAAGACAAGCAATACTATGATGGGAGGCCTCATGGAGATGTGGAAAAGAGTAAAAAAAGATATGGTCCCAAATCTCTCTCCAATCTTGGAATTGATTGATATGGTGTGTTTTCTGATAAAAATAGATAAGAAAAAAAGGAAATATTGGACAAAAATGTAATTTCTTTATTAAAGGACTGGTTAAAAGTATGTGATGATGAAAATAAGAGGAAAAAAATATTTGAAAAGTTAAAACTGGACTGGTTTCAGAAATTGAAGGTTGATAATTGGAATAAAAAATATAGAAGGGAAGTAGGGATAGATAGAATAAAGACCGAATTTGAAGAATTGGTATTAAAGATTAGAAGAGGGGAAAAGAATATTAAGGGTCTAGTAAGCCAACTTTACATCATATTGAATAAGGGTATTGATCCACAAGATGATTTGAAATGGAAGTGGGAACAAATTCTGAATATAAAAATAGGAGAGGTTGAATGGAGAAACAAATGGAAATAAAGGATAATGAGAACAATGTCAGTAAGAATTAAGGAACATAATTTTAAAATGTTGTGGCAATGGTACTTGACACCACTGAGGCTTCATCAGATGGATAATAAAAGGGATAATTTATGTTGGAGATGCAAAGAAACGGTTGGAACATATGAACATATGTGGTGGAGTTGTAAAAAAATAAATGATTTTTGGAGAGGAATAGAAGGAGAGATTGGGGAAATAATGGGCAAAAGAATTAAGCTGGTGTCAGGTACCATCCTATTAACAAATGTGGAAGGCATGGGTTTGAATAAGGAGGAAAAAGAATTATTGGAAATTATATTAACTACAGGTAGACAATGTATAGCCAGAAATTGGAAAAATGATGTAGTTATACAGATTGGAGAGTGGTATAAGGAAATGTGGAGTTTAGCATTGAACGACAAACTGACATGGGAGATTAAAGTAAAAAGGGATAAATTAAAAGAAAATAGGTTTTGGAGTATTTGGAAGCCGTTTGTGGATCACTCTCTTATGGCAAGGGACAGTTTTGGACCTGTACCATCTCAAAGAGGTTTTTGGAGATGACATAGATACTAAACTCTCCGGGCATTGTATATATTCACAGGGTGATGTGTAATTAGTAAAGAAATAAAAAATAGTTGTAGCACTGAAAGTTTTTATGATTGTTATGGTTATAGTAATAATTCATATTGTGGGTATTTAATATAGGGGGCTATATGGTAAATAATCAGTTTAATTATTATCATGTGCTATCTCCTATGAATTTGATGTAATATTGTATTGTATTGTTATTGTTTTTCTTTTCTGTATGTTTGTTAAAATTTAATAAAATTTTATTTAAAAGAAAAAGAATAGTTCTCATGTGTATATATGTGTGTATGTTCTAATCTGCACACATACATATGCAAAGTGTATGGCAATAAAGGCTTCCAGTCTTTTTCACTGCAACATCCCACCAATAATTACCCTCTTTGTCCTGAGATCAAGTAGAAGAAAAGATAAAAATGGTGTCTCACTTTATACCTCCCAAGCTTTAATCTTCAGAGAGAATCTAAAACTGGTCAAACAGCTTCTTTCTCGCCACCTTACACAACAGTGAGAATGAATTAATAATTCTACTTCATCTCCCCTCTATATGCAAGAGTTTCTATAATTATATTAATGGAGAGCTCTAACAAAGGCATATTATAGTCAACCATGGATAAAGAAAGCTTTAATCTTCATTTACCAGCTCCTGCATTTATTGACTTCATCTTAACTCTGTTCATGATCTGACACTATTTATGGTTCCTTGAAATAAAGTCCTACATATCTTCTTCACCCTTTTCCTGTAAAATGTTTTTTCAGAAACACATATCTAGTGATCTTTCAAGTAGCTTCTACTGCTGCTTCTGGGACTGGAGTGGTTCAAGTGGTTAAGACGCTGACTAGAAGGCAGCAGGTCAGCAATTTTAGACCTGGATACTGCATGATGAAATGAGCTCCCGTCTCTGTCTCAGCTCCTGCCAACCTAGCAATTTGAAAGCAAGAAATTGCAAGTAGATAAATAAGGACCACTTTTGTGGGAAGGTAAGCAGTGTTCCATGCACTCTGGTGTCTAGACATGCCTGCCACATGTCCACAGAAATGTCTGCAAATGCAGACAGCACTGGCTCTTCGACTATGAAACAGAGATGAGCACTGTTGTGTATTGAAGAGGAATTGCACACGACAGGACTTTGGGCTAAACAAGAGGTAGTTTATTAAAGTTGGGTACAGAAAGGAGCTACATGTGTCGGCTGAACTTCCGACCACGTACAAACCATTGAACACTGGAAAAATAGGGGCGAGGTATCACTTATATAACTAAAGGAAGGCAGTCAAAGGGATACATTTGCCAGGACAAATAAAGGGCAGGAAAACCTGTGCGGAACCAACTAGAATGATAACAATATATGAACAGGGCACCTTGCATCAAAGAGGGTGCAATGCAGCAATAGTTCGATCGTAATTGCTCTAGGCAATATATGTTAATAAAGGCTCGGACACAACAAGCACTGAACCCTAGAGTCGGATATGACTGGCTTTCGAGCAAGGGCAACCTTTACCGCTGCTTCTGCTGGTATGAGGCCTTCCTATTCTCCCTCATTTTAACTGCTTATGAGAAAAAGTAGCTCAGTAATTGCAGACCCAGGTTATGGGACACCCCTTGGCCCCTCATCACTCAAATGGACACACACATAAATATTAATTAACAAATTTAATAGAGAAAGAAAATTAATGAATATATAAAAAGCCACCACTTGGGTTGGCTGTAGTAGCTTAGTATTGGCACAGAATAAGTAGCAGATCCATAGATCATATAACCAGCTTGTTATCCAATCTCCACTATCCCAGCACATTACTAGGTAATCTTGATAGTTATTACCCAACAAGGGGTATGAACCTATCCTGGGCATGGGAAGAGACTCCTTGATGCCACTATGGGGAACCTGGCAGCCCTCCCTAGCCAGGATGTTCTCCTACCAGCCCCCACCTGTTACTTCCTTCTCCTAAAAGAGATTGTTACTCATGTAGGGATGATTACTCATCTCCCTAACCACAGATCTACTCTTATCCATAAAATTGCTACTGCTAACCAAGCTGTGACAGATATACAAAGGCATAACAACTAACTCAGCCTATCTACTTCCTGAGATAAATCAACCTACCAAAGAGGGTAGGTGAATCTTTTCTGTTGACTGCCAGAGAGGATTGTGGGAGGAAGGATTTTAATCCACCACCAAGCCTTTTGATACAATTTTCCAGGACTCAGTCCTCATTTCCAAGGCCTTCCACTGCAACCCTGGGCAGTCGAGGATGCTCCTGTTTGCAGACCTCCAGGCCCCGTCATTGCTCAGAGAAGGAGGAGGACCAAGCCTGCTCTGGCCATTTGGGTGGTCAAGAACATTCCCCTCCTGCCAACTGACCTCCGGGCCTCATATACTGATTTTTGAAGACCAACGTTGCCGCTGCAGCTGCTCCGGGCCCCACCCTTCCCTGGCTGGGAAGGGATAAAGACCTTTCGGGCCCCGTAGCCAGCCAAAGACCACCGTTGCCGCTGCTGCTGCCCCAGGCCCTTCCCTTCCCTAGCTGGCTGAGGACGCCTGCTGCCCCACCCCCCAGACTTCCACCTGGCCAGGGATTGAAAAAGCCATGCCAGCTCATGTGGCAGATGATGGCCCACCGCTGAGGCTGAGGATGCCTGCCACTTGTTTGTGAACTTTTTGTGTGGTTTGTGACTTTATTATTTTTGATCAGAAAAGTGTACTGTTTCTTTTCACTGTTTTGCAATATTGTATTGTTGTTGGGTTATTTTACTGTATTTTATTGTATGCCTCTGTATTTTTGCTGTACTGTAGTATCTGACGTTGTGGTTCTGTGAGCCGCCCTGAGTCACATTTGTTGAGTAGGGTGGCATACAAATCTACTAAATGAAATGAAATGAAATGAAATCCTGACCAGTGGCTCCCACCACCCCACACCTGGGTCACCCAAAATTGTATAAGCAGCAGCCCTTCCAATGGAATTCTGATGCCTGTGGGGGCACCTGGGAAGAAGATGTCTCCATGGTGGTGCCCAGAGCCTCTCTTGCTGGGTAATCTTGATAGTTGTTACCCAACCCAGGTTAATCCTGGCTTCTCATTCAAGAGTTGCATTCTGAAATTCTACACACACCTAATCAGGAGCAACTTCTATGGAGCTAAAGTTGCTTACTTCTAAGTCAGGGGCACCCAAACTATGGCCCACGGGCTGGATTCCATGCCCAATCACAATTCATCCGGCCCACACCACCCTCATTGTTCCTGAAATTGGAAGTAAAAGATGCCTGTACGGGGGCCACAGTTTGGGCACCCCTGGTTTAAGCAGAGAAAATGGCAGCCTAAAAAATGTATCTCATCCTGTTGCAAAATATATCTGTTGCAAAACAGATTGCAAGGCGCATTTTACTTCCGCTTCCGGTGGGAGGAACCATGTGACTGGCCCACTAAACCACATGACCGGCCCCCTGAAACACGTGACCAGCCTGCAGCCCAAAACGTTTGGGCACCCCTGTTCTAAGTAGATAAATGCACATTTTGAAATTTTCTGGGGCTGCGGTTCTTGCCCGACACGCCCCGTACGCCATCCTTTACCGCCTCTGCAGCCCGGGAAGCCCGGAGGACCTGCTCAAACGTGATGTCCTCATCCCGGGCCAACAGTCTCCGCTGGGCCTCCTCACCTCGCATGCCGAGTAGGAAGCAGTCTTGCAGCGGCTCGCTCAGGAACGTTCCCCACCGGCAATGGAGGGCCGCCAGTCTCAGCACGGCGATGTACTCCACCACGCTCTCTCTGGGCCGTTGGTCGCGCCGGTGGAAGGCCAGTCATGCCGGGAACATGGATACGTTCGGGCGGAAATGTGCCCGCCGCGCAGCGAGGATTTCGCCGAGGGGTACCGACCTTAGGGCTCTCGGCATCAGCAGGTTCCTTGCCAGTTCCAGGGTTAGCAACCCGCATTGAGCCAGTAGGCAGGCTCATCTCTGCTTTTCTTCCTCGATGCCCTCTGCATCCATGGCATACAGGAACTGCTCCTCCTAGAGGTCCCATGACTCAGGCTTCGAGGTGTCGAAAGGAGCGAGGGTAACTTTGTGGGAAGCCATTATCCCATCCTCGTCACCAATTTGATGTAGGCAGATTGATTGCACATGGAGCCAGCAGGCGGGCCAAACACTTCTTTATTGCAGCATGGCCAATCTGTACATAACCAAATGGTGGAGACGCAGCTCCTTATATACCAAACATTGCATCCCCCCAAAGGCACTCATTGGTTGTGGTGGCATTGACATCATTAGAGACATACCGCGTACCTTCCTAAGGTTCACCTAACCTAACTAAGGTTAATTGCATACCTTCCTAAGGATCACCTATAGCGGAGAGGTTTCCCGCGCTAGTTGCTCATTGGGTGATTGGGGTCGCATGGGCTGAGCTTCCTCAGCTGCGCTTTGGCTGGCAGCTGAGTTGCATGTGGTGACTGATGATTAGCTTGCATACACAACATATCATAATTTTTAAAAGGTTTTAAATCAACAATAGCTATTTGTTTTCTTTCTTGTGTTCGTAGCTTTCTCTCATTTGCCTTCCCAAACTCACTATACAAATATTGTATTTATTCATTCAATAATAAAGTGAGCATCTTCCAAGCATTACAAACAATTCATGGGCACTTCCATTTGGTCTCATGTTGATTTCATATCCTTTTTAAAAGAGGAGAAGTGCAATGGGTTGAGGCTCTTCTAACTCATAGGAAAAAGAAAACTATGGCTTGCATTTCCCAAATTATGTTCCATGGAACAATGATGGACTCAAATTCCCAGAAGCCTAAGGCAGTACATTGGCTGATCAGTGCTTTGGGGAATTGACTTTCGCTTCTGGGAATTGAAGTCCAAAAACCAAAGATTGGGAAACAATGGAAGCCGTGGATGCCCTACTTCCAAAGGGGCTTCAAGAACTGCAGTTCAACAACGTTAGTTATCCTGGACCAGGCTGCAACTTGTGATTATTGAGGGACTGAGCACTTGCCACAGACCCTATCTACAGCTAGCCAAAGGAGCAGGAAGCATTGAGCAAGGACCACAATGTTATCAGCAATGCATTGGGCCCTGCACACTTTATTGTCCTTTTGTCAATCAGGATCCAACAAAGCAGCAAGAGGTCTCTTCTCCAGTACAAAATTTCCAATGACTCAGATTTTATCCAGGCCCAACCCTACTTAATTCTAAAATCAGACAGGATCAGATTATGATAGAAAAGGACAAAGTAGTAGTTTTCTCTCTCTAATACAGAGGAATAAGTCTCACAAGGAATAAATACTTGAAAATAGCAAATACAAAAAATGATAGTGAGGATTGTGTGGTAGAAATAAAAACAAAACCTATAGTCCTGCATTTACTAAATGCTAAACCACATAAAAGATAAGGAAACTGTTATGTATGTTAACTGTGTTTTCTGACAGGAGCGGAATGTATCTTTTCTCATGTATCTATTCTTATGCAAATAAGTGGATCGAAAATGTGCACACTCTGTTAGCCAATGGGCTTGTTGTATTATTGTTACTGTTACTGTTTATAGTGCCCCATCCAAACTGTGTTCAAACCCCACTAATAAAGAGCTGAATTTCACTACTTCATTCGTATGCTTCTTAATTCCTCGAACACTAAACAGGCGACGAAGGTGGGATGGTGTCCCCACACGGCAGCAACATTGGCCCATTTGACCCAGCTCATCCAGAGAAATGGGCAATATACGAACGCCAGTTCCGCCACGCAATGGCCTCGCAGAAGATCACTGGGGGAAACCAGAAGCGCTCCTGTTTCCTCGCTCAGTGCGGTTCTGAGACGCTTGAGCTGGCAACCCATCTCGTTCTCCCAAGGGACGTGGATGTGGTGCCGCTCGCAGAAATCATGTCCGCACTGAGGAGGCACCTGCAGCCAGAGGTCTTGATCTTCCCAGCCAGGGTGGCATTCCACAGAAGGGAGCAGTGACCTGGGGAGTCCATTGCAGACTACGCCACCGCTCTGCGCATTGCTGCTGTCCCCTATAAGACTCTCTCTCTTTCCCTCTGTGTGGTAGGTGGGACGGGTGATTGGGATATGGGTTTTAAATGGGGGTGGATGTCGGTTTTTTCTTATTGGGTGGGTTTTTTATTGGGTGGGTTTTATAAGGTTTTATAATGTTTTTATGTATTTTTTGGAGTTGTTGTAATGCCGCCCTGAGTCGGGTTCTGCCTGAGTGGGCGGCATTTACAAATGTGAATGATAAATAAATAAATAAATAAATAAAATAAAGAAGCACTCTGGGACCATCTGCAGGCTGGCATGAGGGACGAAGATGCTCAATGTCGCCTCATGATCAGGAAGACGCTAACTTTCAAGGCTGTCCTAGAAGAGGCGGTAGTGTCTGAGGCCGCACGGTCTGGCATCAAGCTTTTCTGGCATCGCCAGTCCACCACCAGTGTCACCGACTCAGCTGTGCAAGCTCAGCAAAATTCTTCTTCATCCTCCTCAGCATCACCTGATTCCACCTCTTCATTGGAGTCCAGCGACGCAGAGAGAGAAGTCCGAGCGGTCTGACGAAAGCACCGAGAGCACCGTGACAATCGGGAGAAGAAATTCCTTTGCAAGTGTGATGGCTGCGGAGCCCGGCATGACCACGGGAAGTGCCCCTTCTGCACCGCAGAATGCCACAACTGTGGGTGATGAGGGCACATTGCTAAAGTATGCTGACAGCGAAAGCAAAGAACTCCAGCACCTGAGTCCAAGAAGAGTCATTACCACAAAATGTCCATTGCCAAAGTGTCACGAGAGCCTGAGCCATGCCAAATGGGCATCGTCAGCGAGTGTTTCTTCACAGACCTGAGCCTGCAGGACATCCCCTTCAAGATGGAGGTGGATTCAGGTACTACCTTTTCCATAATCCCACAGCGGGAGTTTTTGAGAATTCCCCCTGCCTCTCGGCCCAAGTTCAAATCTTTTAAAATTTCCCTCCGGGATGTGCAAGATTGCCAGATTCCAGTCCTGGGTGTGGGAAATTTCTTGGTCAAATTCAAAAACATTCGTACCTCCTTGCCATTGGTTGTAGTTAAGCAGGGCACTAACTGTCTTATTGGGACCCAATGGTTTAAGCCCCTGGGAATCCGGCTTTCTGACATTCACGCAATAGACGCTGACCCAATCCGGGACGTTTGTGCTGCACATCCTGAGGTATTCAAAAAGGGTTTAGGGTTATACAAAGGACTCCCTGTGGACTTTGAGCTTGACCCAACCATTCAGCCCATTCGGATGAAGCCACACTGGGTACCTTTTGCTTTAAAGAAGATAGAAGCCGAGCTGGACAAACTGGTGGGGCAGGGCATCCTAGTGCCAGTGGACTCCGCAGAGTGGGAGACACCAATAGTGACTGCCTTGAAAAGTAACAGGGAGGTCAGGATATGTGCTGACTACAAGTGTACCATCAATAAAGCTATTCGCCCGAACGCATATCCTGTGCGTAAGCCACCTTCTTGCCTCCTTGCATGGAGGAAATTGCTTCGCAAAACTTGTCCTTGCCCAGGCTTACCAACAATTGACTGTGTCTCCTGCAGCTGCCATAGCCCAGACCATAGTAATGCATAGGGGGGCATTTCAAGTAACTAGACTACAATTCGGGGTGAATGCGGCCCCCAAAATATTTCAATCTCTTGCAGAACGTATTTTAAAAGGTTTGCCTGGTGTCCTGCTATTTTTTGATGATGTCCTGATCACCGCTAAGGACACCGTCGAACTAGCGGCCAGGCTCGATCGAGTCCTCTCACGTTTCGAGAGGGCCGATCTACGTCTCAGAGGAGACAAATGTGTGTTTTTGGCACAGGAAGTGGAGTTCCTGGGGTACCGAATTACACCCCAAGGTATCATGCCCTCTGACTCCAAGGTGGCGGCCATGCAAAATGCACCCAGGCCAAAATGTAAAGCCGAATTGCCATCATTTCTAGGATTGTTAAACTTCTCCATCGCAAAGCCTCAGTTGCTGAACCATTACATCAGCTTCTTAAGAAAGATACTGTTTGGCACTGGGGCCATTGCCAGGAGAAAGCGTTCCTAGAACTTAAAAGGCTGCTATCTTCAGATGTTGTATTAACTCATTTTGATCCTAACAAGGAAGTTGTACTCGTGTATGATGCATCCCCTGTGGGGGTGGGAGCTGTGTTTTGTCATGTACTAAATAACGGGAGGGAAGCCCCTGTAGCATTCTATTCCCGTTCACTCTCAAAGCCTGAGAAAAATTATGCTCAGACAGACAGGGAGGCGTTGGCAATCGTGGCTGGCACTAAGAAATTCCACGATTACCTTTACGGAAGACCTTCTACCATCGTAACTGACTACAAGCCCCTCCTTGGAATCTTGTGAACTCATGCCCATGCCTCAAATTCTGTCCCCAAGGATGTTGCATTGGACAATTTTCCTAAATGCATACGATTTTACTTTGGTGCACAGGCCCGGCAAGGACATCAGCCATGCTGATACCCTATCATGTTCTCCACTGCCAGGGGTCAGGGAAGCCAATTGTGAGATTGAAAGTGACCACCAGATCCTAATGACTGAGGCTTTTGACTCTCCCCCAGTCGTCCCCTCATATATAGCCAAGGCTACGGCCAAGGATGTAACATTGACTAAAGTAATGTCTTAGGTACAAAAAGGCTGGCCTGTCTCTCCTCTAGCCAAGGAATTCAGAACATTCCACTGCAAGCATTTGGAGCTGTCAGTGGAACGAGGTTGCCTTCTATGGGGCCAGCGGGTGGCCATTCCTGTCACTCTCAGGAAAAAGGTTTTACATCTACTTCACACAAGTCACCTGGAAGTTGTCCATTCCAATGCCCTTGCTCGTAGCTACTTTTGGTGGCCTTAACTGGACCAAGACATAGAACAAATGGTCGACACTTGTGCCAGTTGTCAATCCTCTCACCCAGAGCAATCCCACCTTCCCTCTCGGGAATGGGATTCTGCTCGGGGCCCATGGTCCAGGTTGCACATAGATTTTGCAGGTCCATTTAGGGGTGCCCTATTTTTGTTGGTTGTGGATTCATTCTCTAAGTGGCTGGAAGTGATTAGGGTGCGTAATACTACTTTAGCCACCATGATAATGCACCTAAGAAGGCTGTTTGCAGCATTTGGACTTCCAGATGTGCTGGTGTCCAACAATGTGTCAACGTTCACAACTGCAGAATTCCAATCCTTCATGGAAAGGAATGCAATTAGGCACATCACTGCTGCCCCATTCCACCCAGCCACCAATGGCCAGGTAGAGCGGCAGGTGCGCACAACTAAGGACACGCTTAGGCGTATGGGTGAAGGGGATTTGGAGCTCCAGTTATGCCAGTTTCTTTTCACGTATAGGCTCACCCCCCTTGCCTCAGGGCTGTCCCCTGCTGAATTGCTCCAGCGAAGGAAACTGTCATCCTTGCTGGACAGATTGGATCCCTCTAGGGTAGAGGACAAAGGCACAAATATAACAATCCAACACCAGAAGGGTTTCTCGTCTGGAGACCCTGTACATTGGCACAATTATGCAGCTGGTGGCCCTACGTGGGTGCCTGGGTTTGTGATTGATCCAACTGGTCCTGTTTCTTACAGAATCGAAACAGCCACTGGTCTGATCTGGAGGAGGCACACGGATCAATTGAGACCCAGAGTACTGGACCCACAAGACAAATACAGACACTCAATGCTAGGGTTGGCCCCCACCCATTTAAACCCAGGAGGCAGAGGTAATAGTCAGCAGCCTGCCAACATTGACCCAGAAGTATCTTCTAGGAACCGATTTCAAGGGGAATTCATGGAATGCTCCCCTATTCCGGCCAGGTGTACCCCTACACTGTCCCAGCCTAACACTCTGGATTCCTTTATTGATGATGACCAATTTTGTTTGGAGTCACCCTCCACTCTTAGTACACACAGGAGAGATCCTGAGTTGGCTTATTCATCCACAGAATTAGATTTTGGTTTTGAGTGTTCCCCTGCTCCTCCATCTGACAAACGTGGCTTTAATTTGGGTTTACAATCCTCCCCCTCTAGTCAATCCCTCACTCCAGTTGGGTCACCCATCCTACAAGCCCCTGAGCCGGCTCAGCCAAGCGCCCGACCCAAAAGGGAAACTAGACCGCCATCCTGGTTAAAGAATTTTGTTTTTACCTAGGGGGGGGTAGAATGTTATGTATGTTAACTGTGTTTTCTGACAGGAGCGGAATGTATCTTTTCTCATGTATCTATTCTTATGCAAATAAGTGGATCGAAAATGTGCACACTCTGCAGAGAGACTCAATGAATTCTTTGCTTCAGTATTCACTGAAGAAGACAGAGACCACATGCCCAAAACAGAGCCTATCTTCATAGGGTGGGAAACCGAAGAATTAAGCAAGATAGAAATAACCAGGGAGGAGGTCCTTGCATGTCTTGTTAAGCTAAACACTAACAAATCACCAGGACCAGATGGCATCCATCCACGAGTTCTCAGGGAACTTAAAGATGAAATTGCTGATCTCCTAGCCAAAATATATAATATTTCCCTCAAATCAGGCTTTGTGCCTGATGACTGGAAGGTAGCGAATGTAACACCAATTTTCAAAAAAGGATCCAGGGGTGATCCAGGAAATTACCGACCTGTCAGTTTGACATGTGTCCCAGGTAAAGTGATGGAAACCATCCTAAAAGATAGAATTAATAGGTACATAGAAGAGAAGGCGCTGCTAAAGGAGAGCCAACATGGCTTTTACAAGGGCAAATCATGCCTCACTAATCTGTTGGAATTTTTTGAGAGTGTCAACAAGCATGTGGATAAGGGGGATCCAGTTGACATTGTTTATCTGGACTTTCAGAAGGCTTTTGACAAGGTCCCACACCAAAGGCTCTTGAATAAACTTACCAGTCATGGAATAAAGGTACAGGTCTTGTCCTGGATCAGCAACTGGCTAAGGGACAGGAAACAGAGGGTAGCACTAAATGGACACTTCTCCAAGTGGAGGGAAGTAAAGAGTGGGGTCCCCCAAGGTTCAGTACTGGGACCCCTGCTTTTCAACCTCTTCATAAATGATCTAGAGGTAGGAGTAAAAAGCAAGGTAGCCAAATTTGCTGACGACACTAAATTATACAGGGTAGTGAAAGCTGTGAGAGATTGTGAGGAGCTCCAGAGGGGCATGTTGGGGCAAAAAACCCCAATTACATTTATAAACTGATGGGGTCTGAACTCTCTGCGACAAACCAGGAAAGGGACCTTGGTGTCCTGGTGGACAGCTCAATGAAGATGTCAACCCAGTGTTCCTCAGCAGTGAAAAAAGCAAACTCAATGTTAGGGATCATTAGGAAGGGTATAGAAAATAAGTCAGCAAGTGTCATTTTGCCTCTTTATAAATCTATGGTGAGGCCCCATCTGGAATACTGTGTACAGTTCTGGTCGCCATACCTCCAGAAGGATATTATGGAGTTGGAGAAAGTACAGAGGAGGGCAACCAGAATGATTAGGGGACTGGAACACCTTCCTTACCATCTGAGGCTGCAACGGTTGGGCCTTTTCCCTCTTGAACGATGGCGTCTAAGAGGTGACCTGATTGAAGTTTATAAAATCATGCACGGTGTGGACAAAGTAGATAAGGAAAAACTGTTTTCCCTATCGCACAACACTAGAACTAGGGGACACTCGATGAAACTTTTGGGTACTAGTTCTCAAACAAATAAGTGAAAGTACTTTTTCACCCAGAGGATTACTGGTCTATGGAACTCCCTGCCAGAAGAAGTGGTGACAGCTGTCAGTCTTGACAGCTTTAAGAAAGGATTAGACAAGTTCATGGAGGACAAGTGTATCAATGGCTATAATTATGGCTACCTAAGGACAACCTCCGGGTTGGAGAGATAGGCAGGATATCTCTCAATGCCATTTCCAGGGAATCCTAAGCAGGTGAAGGCATCTCCTTGGGAATACCCTGAAGGAAATGGTGAGCCACTGTGTGAGACAGAATGCTGGACTGGATGGGCTGTGGCCTGTTCCAGCAAGGCTGTTCTTATGTTCTTATGTTAGCCAATGGGTTTGTTGTATTATTGTTACTGTTACTGTTTATAGGAGCGGAATGTATCTTTTCTCATGTATCAATTCATATGCAAATAAGTGGATCGAAAAATGTGCACACTCTGTTAACTAATGGGCTTGTTGTATTATTGTTACTGTTACTGTTTATGGTGTATATAAGTACAAGTTTTGCCCCATCCAAACTGTGTTCAAACCCCACTAATAAAGAGCTGAATTTCACTACTTCATTTGTCTGCTTCCTCATTCCTTGAACACTAACGAAATTTCCTTAAATGAACAGTGCAAAGCAATAGTGGAAAACAGTAGAAGGGGAAGGACTAGAGATCTTTTTTAAAAAAATGGGAAATCAAGGGAACATTTAAAGCAAAAATGACCATGATAAGGAACAAAAATGGCAGGGAGTTAGCTGATGAAGAAGAGATTAAGAAAAGAAGGAAAGAGTACACAGAGGAACTCTACAAAAAGGACCTCACCACTCCTGATAATCACAATGATGAGAACATTGAACTGGAGCCAGACATCCTGGAGAGTGAAGTCAGGAGGGCCCCAAAAAGCACTGCCAACAACAAAGCTAGTAGAGCTTATGGTATCCCAGTAGACTTATTCAAAGCCATAAAAGATGGTGGAATTATTGCATTCTATATGCCAGCAGATTTTGAAAACACAATTGCCACAGGATTGGAAAAGGTCAGTATACGTTCCAATCACAAAAAAGGGCAATGCCAAAGAATGCTCAAATTATCGAACAATTGTGCTCATCCTACACGCTAGCAAGGTCATGCTCAAGATAATACAGGGTAGGCTTCAGCATCACACACAGAGATAACTACCAGAAGTGGAGGCCGGGTTCTGAAATGGCAGGGGATCTAGAAACCACATTGCCAACGTACGTTGAGGCATGGAGAAAACAAAGGAATACCAGAAACATGTCTATTTCTGTTTCATTGTGTTGACAACAACAAAATGTGGCAAGTATTTAAAGAGATGGGAATACCAGAACACCTTATATGTCTCATGAGAAATCGGTACATAAATCAAGAAGCAACAGTTAGGACAAGATACAGAATGATGGAGTGGTTTGGAATAGGAAAAGGAGTAAGACATGGCTGCATTTTGTCATCCTGCTTACTTAACTTATATACAGAGCACATAATGCACAATGCAGGGCTGGTTGAATCACAAGTTGGAATTAAAATTGCTGGGAGAAACATCAACAATTTGAGATATGCAGATGATACTACCCTAATGGCAGAAAGTGAGGAAGACCTAAAGAAGCTCGTGCATAAGTTGAAAGAAGAGAGTGCAAAAGCTGGCTTGAGACTCAACAACAAAAAAACCAAGATAATGGCAAAAGGCCATTTGTACATTTTAAGTTTTTTTGGGTGCAGTAAAAATGCATTTCCTATCATATCATAATTTTAAAAAGGCCCCTGGAAAAATAGATGGGGAAGAAGTAGAAGCAGTGACAGAGTTTACTTTCTTAGGATCAAAGATCACTGCAGATGGTGCTTGCAGCCATGAAATAAAATGGAGACTGATTCTGGGGAGACAAGCTATGAGAAACCTGGGAGACATAGTTAAAAGTAGAGACATCACCTTGCAAACAAAAGTCCACATAGTCAAAGCAATGGTATTCCTGGTGGTGATGTATGGTTGTGAGAGCTGAACCATTAGGAAGGCTGAGCGCAGAAGAACAGATGCCTTTGAAATGTGGTGTTGAAGGAGAATTTTGAGAGTACCCTTTTAGTGTCTTGCACGGAAGACAAAGAAGGAGCTGCAGTGAGGGCTAAAACACAGCTTTATTGCATGATGGTCAGGATGAACATGTGGTAATGGCGGAGGTACAGCTCATTTTATACTGCAGTAATAATTTGAAAAGGTTTGCACGGTAGCTCATTGGCTGCTACCTGCGTGAAGTCATTCTGAGTCATGCCCATCTTCTCCAGGTGATCCTTGCGCGGGAAGGTTCCCGCGGCTGCTGGTGATTGGAGGAATTTGAACCATGTGAGCTGAACGCTCGCAGCTGCCCTCTATGGGCAGCTGGCTCACGTTCCTTTAACAGCTGAGTTACATTGTAATCATTGTCAGGTTACATTCATACATTCTTAAAGTAATACTGTTACATACACAACACTCCCCCCCCCCGAGGATGGGACGAAGTCCCTCAACCATTGTGGCTTCCCGCATGTGTGCTTGGGGCATACGACTGCTTGGCTGAGCTCAGGGGAACTAGGGGCTCCGAGTTCCACAGACTCTCGTCCTGCAACGGAAAGGGGGGACTCATTAGTCGCTTGACGGGGACTCTGTGACAACCTTGCATTTGGAGAGGGGAACGGAACATGTAGCTGGGATGTGAACCCCTGCCGGTTGCTTGTGGCGCCTGGGGACCCCCCCCAGCACAAACCTCGGAACCGACGAGGAGACCCTTGTTGTCTCACCCCTTCCTCACACTAGACCTGTGCTAGTCTCAACCCTGTAATACACTCTTGCATCTGCAACCGGCGTACTTGTGCTACCCCCTGCTGCCTGACTCGGAGTTCTTGGGGATGGAGAGAATGAACTTCCCCCTGCTGCCTGGTTCGGGGGTCTTGGTGATGGAGTGAATTCTAAAACAAAAGGACTGGGAGGATTGGAGGTACCAGGGGCTGAACTAAAACCCCTCTTCTCACTTGGACGGGTGGGGGACCACTCCGTGACACCCCCCCTGGTATGGCAGCATAAAGTCAAACTCATCCCACTCTTTCAAAGTATCCTCCTCCTCGTCTGAGAATCCAGGGTATGCATTTGTACCTGGGGATGTCCCTGTGTCTCCCCCTTGGGCTAAACGGGTGGGGGAGAACCCTAACGCTGACTCTTTCACTGGTAACTCGCCTTCTGAGTTGGTCAGCGTGCCTTCCTCACACTAGACCTGTGCTAGTCTCCACCCTGTAATACACTGGCCCCGTTTGCTCAATGACCATTCCTGGAACCCACGTTGGTCCCGAGGTTGCATAATTCCTGCAGTGGACCAGGTCCCCTACTGCAAAACTTTTGGAGCTTCCTAACTCTATATTTCTCCCCTCATCCTCCACCCTGGTCAGATCCAACCAATCAAAAAGCGGCTTCCTCCGCATGATAGAGCTCAGCTGGCGACAATCCTGAAGCTAGGGGAGTTGCCCTATAACAGATGAGCAACTGACACAGTTGGAGGTTCAACTCACCGGGACCCATGTACCGCAGTGCGTCTTTCGTAGTGTGCGCTTGGCGCTCTACCTGACCGTTTGTGGTGGGGTGAAACGGGGCAGAGGTGATATGCCGGATGGCATTCCTTTCGATGAACACCTTGAATTCTGCAGATGTGAAGGTACTGGCGTTATCGCTCACAAGGACATCCAGCAGGCCGAAGCAACTGAACACCTTGCACAACTGTTTAACGGTTGCGTCAGATGAAGTGCTGGACATGGGAATAACTTCCAACCACTTGGAGTATGAGTCGACTATCAGCAGAAACATGGACCCATGGAAGGGGCCAGCGAAGTTGACGTGTACTCGGGACCATGGCCAGCGGGCCATGTCCCATTCCCTATGGGGCAGCTGGGACTCCTCGGGCCGAGAGCTCTGGCAGCTCTCGCATGAGCCCACCAAATGCCCTATATCCGTGTCTATCTGGGGCCACCAGAAGTAGCTTCTGGCCAGTGCTTTGGAACGCACTATTCCCGGGTGGCTGGTATGCAGTAGCCTCAGCACCTTAGCTCGTAACTTCTCTGGGATAACTACCTGCTGGCCCCAGAGAAGGCAGCCCCTTTCAAGGGAAAGCTCTACTCTGCGCCTGAAGAACGATTTGAATTCTTCCTCGGGGGGAGTTGTGGGCCACCCTTTTCTCACCCAGGAACTAACTTGGGACAGGATCTTGTCGGCCGCTGTAGCCTTGGTGAGGTCTGCGGGAACTATGGGGGGCGAGTCGAGAGACTCGATAAGCAGGACTTGGTGGTCCTGCTCTACCTCACATTTGGGGTCCCCTAGACTAGGGAGGGGAGATCGGGACAGCGTGTCTGCATGAGAGATCTCCTTCCCTGGGTGATGTACCAACTCATACTGGTAGGCGTTGAGGAAAATCACCCAACGCAGCATCCTGGGGGACAGGATTTGTGGGGTGGGCTTGACTGTAGTGAAGATTCCCAACAGGGGCTTGTGATCAGTCACAATCGTGAACTCGTGGCCGTATAGGAAATCGTGGAACTTCTTTGTTCCCGCGATTATGGCCAGGGCCTTCCTATCTGTTTGCGTGTAATTGCGCTCTGCCTTTGAAAGTGACCTGGAATAGAAGGCAACCGGGGCTTCCTGCCCGCTCTCTAACATGTGGCACAGCACTGCCCCCACCCCCACTGGTGATGCATCACAGACCAAAACTACTGGCTTCCTCGGGTCGAAATGGGTCAGAACGGCATCTGAGGATAAGAGCACCTTGAGCTCTTTGAACACTTTCTCCTGCCTATCTCCCCACCGCCAAACCGCATCTTTCTTAAAGTAGCCCATGCAGGGGCTCTGCAATGGATGCCTTCCTTGGCAATAAGGAATGGTAAAAATTCAGGAGCCCTAGAAATGACTGCAGCTCCGGTTTCACGGTGGGGCGAGGGGCGTTTTGCACAGCCGCAACCTTGGACTCAGATGGCTTGATGCCCTCCGGGTTTATGTTGAACCCGAGAAACTCAACCTCCCTTGCGAAAAACACGCATTTGTCCCTTCTCAACCTCAGTCCCGCTCTCTCGAATATGGAGAGGACCTTGTCTAGTCTTCTCGCTAGTTCAGATTCGCTCCTTGCTGTTATCAAAACATCGTCAAAATATAGGAGCATGCCTGGAAGCCCCTTTAAAAGGTGTTCCACGAGGGACTGGAATATCCCAGGGGCCGAATTTACGCCGAATTGTAGGCGTGTTACCTTGAATGCCCCCTTATGCGTGACAATGGTTTGCGCAGCGGCAGCAGCTGGAGTTACCGCGAGCTGCTGGTATGCCTGTGCCAGGTCTAGCTTGGCAAAACACCTCCCCCCATGCAACGTGGCCAGTAAGTGGCTAACTACTGGTACCGGATATGCATTTGGCCGAATGGCCTTGTTAATTGTACATTTGTAGTCAGTGCAAATCCTGACCTCCCCATTGGATTTTAACAATTGGAGTTTCCCACTCTGCAGAATCAACTGGAACTAAAATCCCCTGCCCCACCAATTTGTCCAGTTCTGCCTCAATCTTGTCCTTGAGGGCGAAAGGAACTCTTCTTGGCTTGAGACGTATGGGCCGGATTTCTGGGTCCAACTCAAAAGAAACCGGGGGCCCCTTGTAGGTTCCAAGCCCCTTCTTGAAAATGCCTGGGTGCGCATCGCACACGTCCCGAATTGGGTCAGTCTCTATGGCATTTATGCCGGACAGTTCAATTCCCAGGGGAGCAAAGCACTGGGTTCCCAAAAGGCAACAGTTCCCCCCTTGAGGACTACTAAGGGCAGTTTTTCTGTGAACCTTTTGAATTTCACCGTGAAGTTCCCCACCCCAATACTGGGATCCCATAACCCTGCACGTCCCGTAAGTATGACTTCATGGCCCGTAACTTGGGGCGCGCATTTGGGGGAATGCGCAGGAACTCCTTCTGGGACAGGATGGAGTAGGATGACCCCGAGTCTATTTCCATCCTAACCGGGACCCCTTGTAACAGTACCTCTACGAAGAAACGCCAATGCTCCAGGCCCACGCGGTTCACGCCTGCCGCGTCGTTGTTGGCTGAGACCTTTCTGATGCCGGCCGCCTTGCATTGGTGTGCTTGAGGGTGTCTCGATGCACCTTTGTCCTCAGTTCGCCCGCACCTGCAGACCCTGGCGATTTGGCCTTTCCGGCCGCAGTTGTGGCACAGCAGTGGTTTCCTCTCTTGCTGGTTCGGCGCCTTTCTCCATGCCTCTTTACTCTCTGCACATCGTCGTCCTCGCTGGAGCAGGAGTCCGCAGTCATGGATGACTCCTCAGAGGTTGCTGGAATGCCTGTGGGCTGTCAGGGGCCCCGCCAGGCCGCTTGTGCCGAGGTCCGCCGGGCCACTTGCATGGGTGACTTGGCCCTCTCAGGTGTGGCCCCTCAGGACTTAAAAACTCTGACCCCACTCCTCGCCGCCTCGGCCGCTTGGGCCTCTCGCAGTACCTCGTTGAACGTGAGGCGATGGTCACGGGTCATCAATTTCCTCTGGACCTCTTCGTCCCTCAGGCCGCACAGTATGCGGTCTTGAAGGGCTGTGTCCAGGTCCTCCCATTGGCAGTGAATGGCCGCCAGCCTAATGGCCAACGCGTAGGTGGATACGGATTCCCCCGGGCGCTGATCCCGCCTGTGGAATGTGACCCGGGCTGGAAAAATGGAAACAGGCGGCTGGAAATGCTCCCTCAGTATCGCAAGGATGCGGTCAATGGGCACCACGTCGACCTTCCGGGGAGCCACCAGTTTCATCAGGATGCGCAGCGTGGCCGGCCCTACCTGGGCTAGGAAGTGCGAGCGCACCTTCTCTTCATCATCAATGCCTGCAGCGTCCATGGCATGCCGAAACTGGCACTCGTACAGCTCCCAATCCTCGGGATCGCTGATGGCGAACTGGTGAGGCTTGATCTTGGGATGCGCCATGGATCCCATCCTCGTCGCCAATTTAGTGTCTTGCACGGAAGACAAAGAAGGAGCCACAGCGAGGGCTAAAACACAGCTTTATTGCATGATGGTCAGGATGAACATGTGGTAATGGCGGAGGCACAGCTCATTTTATACGGCAGTAATACATTTGAAAAGGGTTGCACGGTAGCTCATTGGCTGCTACCTGCGTGACGTCATTCTGAGTCATGGCCATCTTCTCCAGGTGATCCTTGCGCGGGAAGATTCCCGTGGCTGCCGGTGATTTGGGGAATTTGAACCATGTGAGCTGAACGCTCGCAGCTGCCCTCTATGGGCAGCTGGCTCACGTTCCTTTAACAGCGGAGTTACATTGTAATCATTGTCAGGTTACATTCATACATTCTTTAAGTAATACTGTTACATAAACAACAACCCTGAACAGCAAAGAGAACAAACAGGTTGATCTTAAAAGAAATCAACCCTGACTGCTCCCTGGAAGGTCAAATATTGAAGATGAAGCTAAAGTACTTTGGACATCAAATGAGAAGAGAGGATTCACTTGAGAAATCCTTGATGCTGGGAAAGGTGGAGGGCAAAAGAAGGAGGAGGTGGCAGAGAATGAGATGGCTAGATGGTATTGTTGATGCAATGGGCACAAAGCTGGGCAGGTTGAGGAGGATGGAGGAAGAAGGGGTGTTTGGCGTGTGATGGTCCATGGGGTCGCAAAGGGTCAGTCTCAACTATGCGACTGAACAACAAAAACCGCATAAACCTCAGTAATATTAGTGACACATATACCCTCTGAAGGGACTGCAGTGGCTCAAATGGCTAAGATCCTGACTGGGAGGCAGAAGGTCAGCAGTTCGATTCCTGAGTACTGCAGGACAGAATGAGCTCCCGTCTTTGTCCCAGCTTCTGCCAACCTAGCAGTTCGAAAGCAAGAAATTGCAAGTAGAAAAATCGGGACCATTTCGGTGGGAAGATAACAGCGTTCCATGCGCTCCGGTGTCTAGTCATGCCTGTGACATGATTTCGTGTCTTTTCCAGGAGACATAGAAGGAGTCGCAATAAGGACTAACACAGGTTTATTGGTTGATGATCAGAACGAACATGTGGTAATGGCGGAGATATCTCACATTATATACAGTAGTACAACACATTTGAATCTGGCTGCATGGTAGCTCATTGGCCGCTACCGGTCACGCCCATCGTCGGTGGTGGATCGGTAGTAGTTGTTGTTGCGGGGAGTTCCCGCGGCTGCAGGTGATTTGAGGAATGATAACCATGTGAGTTGAACACTCGCAGCTGCCCTCTATAGGCAGCTTGCTCGCGTTCCTTTAACAGCTGGGTTACATTGTGATTGTGGCCAGGTTACATTCATACATTTCTTAAAGCGACAATGTACATACATATCAAGCAACATTGTACATACACAACACATGACCACGGAAATGTCTGCAGAAGCAGACAACGCTGGCTCTTCGGCATTGAAACAGAGATGAGCACTGAACCCTAGAGTCGGATACGACTGGCTTTCGAGCAACGGAAACCTTTACCTTTACCTATATACACTCTGAACTGGCAGAGAAATACAACCCAAATAGTTTACTTTCCTTCATCAGAAATCTCCCCCCCCACTTCGTGTTGGCATTTTGTTTCAGCACAAAACATACCCCGAGCATTTCTATATTTTAACTTGCCAAGTAAAATGTCAGTTTTACACTTTTTTCCCTGTAGGGTTCCTGTTCATCTAACTAACAGTGTTACTTCCTAGATACCTTTAATCAAGCATGAATGCTGTTACTATATGTAGCTTCCACTGACAAGGATCCCCTTGCTTCTCCTAAGTCAATGACATCATATCCTTTGGCCAGCGGTAAACAAAAGATCAGCGATTTCAAAATCCTGAATTCCTAGTAGTTGGCGTGCTAGATTCAAGCCATAATCTTAAATGTGTGCCCCCGAACACACTGGAAAGCAACATTTATGCAAACAATCAGAGTTGTGTTACAGTTAATGAGTTCAAGCTAAACATTGTCTAGGAGTAAGAGAGGACTAGGAGTAAGAGAGGACTAGGAGAGTAAGTATAAATAAATTGATATTTGGGATTTTATCAGGAATGTAATCAAAGTCAAGCAGAGGCTACCAATTTTCTCCAACATCTTATGCTCTGGGGATTTCTTGGCATGTTTGCTGGGCACCTTTTATTACAGAAGGCCTTTATGGTTCCTTGCATCTCAACTTTTTCAATTTGCCTTGCGGAGCCCTGCCAGAAAATTACAAGAGTGCTTTATTTTTTAAAGCTTAATTTAACTTTGCATACATATGAAGATGTAATTCTCTTTACCCCCCCCCCAAAAAAAAGGCGGGGGGGAGAAGAATGATAGTTATTTACTACCATGGCTAAAATGCTCTGTTTAATAGACAGATACTTCCCCTTCCTCCCAAAAATATTTTGCAAATGAGCCCAGTATTATTATTTTTGGAATCTCTTATAAGGAACACACTGAATAAGGGATGAACAGTGAACCAGGCACAAGCTGAACCAATCATACGTATATAACTACTTCGTCCATCACAAAAGTTGAATAGATATAACAATATATTAAAATTGCATTTATTAAGACTTTTGAAAGGAAACTCTAAGCAATGGGTATGGTCTTTTCTATGAATAATTAATATTTATCTTATCTCGTGATTCATGCAAAAAGTTAAATGAAAATGACTTTTAAAATCTACTTTAATTTTTTTGTGGTCTTTTAATCTTGTATTTAAATTAAAGTTACTTTAATACATTCAGTCCTTTTATCCCACTTGAAGTTTTTACTCTTAGCTTTTATGGTCCATAAAAATATAAATGCTGTAGGCCATAAATATAACAGATGATTCAGTCTTCCTGCAACCTTGGCATTATGATAATTTTAAATTAATTTAATTATATACATACAAAATTAGAAGACAGCCCTACTTTTGCCCCATACCCTGTAGCAAGTCTTTAAGCCAATCTTCTACTTATATCAGAAAAAAATAAAATAAGCATTCTGATGACATGTAAGTGCTTCAAGGGGAAACATGCATACTTATGAGCCATTCTAATATATGTTTGAGCATCAGTGTAATTTTCAGATCAAATCCTCACCACACTTTACTTTATGTCATGAAGTAGTAGAGAACTGACTAGACTACACCACCTCAATGGTAGGAATATGCCATTTACAAGGCTCACCCATGTAACAACATTTTCTGCAAGTAGAGAAACGTTGGAACAGGCCTTTATGTTATTATCTGTCTCCTTCATGAGTTAGGTCTTTGCATTATTTTATTTATTACTTTATTACATTAATATCCAACCCATCTAGGATATTCCCTTGCTCTGGGCAGTTTACAAAATTTTTTAAAAACTCCTTACAATAGAATATTAGACATAAATAATAAACACAATAAATTATAAATAGCAACAAATCAAAAAGCGGCACTCAAACAGCCATGTCCTCGATAATCCTGAGCATTTTGGAATGGAGGGTAAAGAGTTGCATTAATAAAGCCTATTGTGCCTCTGAGTAGCCACAATGGGATTTATTTATTTATTTCATTTTATACCACCCATCTGGGCTATTTCCCACTCTGGGCAGTGCACATACAAGTAGCAAAATAACATAATAAAACAAATAACAAAGTAAAATAAAACAACTGTAAAAGTTTTTGTTTTCTTTCCTTAGCAATAGCCAAAGCAATTACACTTATATGAGTCAACCTTGATCCCCATCAGGATCTAACTCACAATGTTTTGCCTTCAGTACAGCAGTTTAATCACTGCACCACCAGGGACTAACAGAAATGGTCAACTATTATACTCTACTTAAAAACCAAAGATTATTTGTTGAATTTCAAGGGAGGCACAGTTGTTGGAGAAACCAAATAAATGGTCTCCCACAGAGTAGCATCCTGTGCCACTTCAGTGTTGGCAAGTGGATGAAAGCTATCACAGAATGGATAACACTTGACATAAAATGACCACTAGGAAGGCCGGCAACCAGATGGAAAGGCCAGTTGAGGGCAAAGTTCCCAAGTCCCTGAGTGAGACTGCCATGGGATCAGAAACAGTGGAAGATGATGCTTCGATCCACCACATCAAACTGATGTGTAAAACATGGAACAACCAATTAACCAGGTTAATAACCTAATCTTTAGTAAGGAGATAGAGCTTTGTGAGCAGCAATTGTTACTTGATGGTCAGTTTAGAGGAATCTCAGTACAAAATTGTATATGTCTATGTTGTGACAGTGTTGAAGCACTTGCCCATGTCCTATTGTTTTGTACCTTCTATAGTGAGGTAAGCAAAGATCTAATTCACTCCTTCTATCTCATTACTCACACTGTTACTCATATAGTCTTTGTAGCCACTCCTCAACTAATCAAGAAATATCTCATGCAAAGTCAGGTTTTTCCTGCCTTTGCAAATTAATGGACAGCAATCATAGTGAAAAGGGCAAAATTAATCCATTCCAGAACCTAATCAGTTTCATACTCAAAAGCTTTCTCACTATTTTGTGATATTTTGGTCAGCTTTAATAAAGATAATGCCCAGCTATGGATTTTGTGCCTTTTAATGTATCCCTTCTAACCTGAGCAGCAAATAAAGAAATAAATAGTGACAGTGCAAATTACTTCCAGAGGCAGTATGCAATTAATGATACTCTTGCCCTCTATTAAGGAGATAGGCTATCATTGAAACTGCATTTTCATTAAAGCATTTAAGATCATCAAACATCCTCATTTGCTTTAGGAAGTTGTATAGCCTGATAAATAGCTTTGCCCCTTTCTTTTAAACCTGTACAGTTCCAAGAAACTGCAAAGTAATTAACTTCATTTCTTGACAAAGCACTAAAAACTCTGCTATACTCCTCTGATGTCTTCATGCAATTTAGCATTTTTGAGAGAAGTCTAGAAGTTGCTCTATGTTCAATTTTTTTTGAGGGGGTGCATGAAAAGAACATTGTTTCTCATTGGATATAGGTAAAGGTAAAGGTTTCCCTTGCTCGAAAGCCAGTTGTATCTGACTCTAGGGTTCAGTGCTCATCTCTGTTTCTAAGCCGAAGAGCCAGCACTGTCTGCATCTGCAGACAATTCTGTGGTCATGTGGCAGTCATGACTAGACACGGAGCGCTGTTACCTTCCCACCAAAGTGGTCCCTATTTATCTACTTGCAATTTCTTGCTTTCAAATTACTAGGTTGGCAGGAGCTGGGAGCTCATTCCGTCCTGCAGTACTCGGGAATCAAACTGCTGATCTCCCGCCTTCCAGTCAGCATCTTAGCCACTTGAGCCACTGGACATAAAAATGATTAATAAGTATTAGCATCACAAACCAACAAGGCAAACATCTGATTATTTACATGTGTACTATAGATTTTAAAAGGAATGTCATGATTTAATTGCAGAGTAATCAATCCCAACCTAAAGTTCCATTACTGAAATATGCAAAACAATCAAGATTAAAATAGAAAAACAGGTGTAATGAGTTCAGTACCAGTTACACACCAAGCAGCAAAACTACCAATTAAATGGATGCCAAAGGCAGGGGGAAGTACAGAAACTCCTGGATGTCTTTCTTTTTAAAAATCGGAAGCTTTCGGGAGTAATTGAATAAAAAAGGTGTGAATTGCCCCCCCCCCCACCAACAACAGACATCCCAAAATTAAGCTTTACATGCAGTTCCAGCAACATTTTGTTTTGAATTTTTATCTCTGTTGCTCATTT
Source organism: Bradypodion pumilum (assembly GCA_035047305.1). Lineage (NCBI taxonomy): Eukaryota > Metazoa > Chordata > Lepidosauria > Squamata > Chamaeleonidae > Bradypodion > Bradypodion pumilum. The sequence continues at coordinate 102,311,917 of JAWDJD010000001.1, forward strand.
TCAGTACCAATTAGGTCACCAGGGGGTGCTAGGGGATGGAAATTTGGTCCCCAGGTCTTGCTGAAGGTGCCCACCTGTGCTCTGTGTTATCTATAAAATAAAATCTGTAACACATGCATTTAGTATTTGCTACATGTTGTTAAGTGCATGTCAGTCACTTGCTGGAGTTACATACTTTTTGTACACTTGAGATGGATGATCAACTATTTTACCTGGGCTTTTATTGCATAGATAAAAGTAGCATTAGTTATGTTCTGTCAAGTCATTTCCAACTTCTGGCAACTCTATGAATTAGCAGCCTCTGAAAAGCCCTATCATCAATTCATCTCACATTTGGTCTCCCTCTTTTCCTGTTGCCTTTTTCTACTCAGTGGGAAAAGGCATTTATTATATGGGTGAATTGTCTATTTTGGATGAGACTACACAAGGAACAGGTATGTAGTCTGGTGCTCTGGAAGTATTCCAAGACCCATTTATTGTCACTGGGAGGCCAGGTGCAAAGGCTCTTGTTCTTGCACTGAAAGAGGCTAAAACTGTACTCTCCAGAAAATTGGTCCATAGCAATTCCAGCCATAGTACCCAACACTAAGCTGCAGAGCAGTTCGAAACAGCACCTAATCAGTTGTGTTCTGCTGCCATTTTTGGGCAGGGTGAGTCTGTCCCTATTCCCAAGTATATCCTTTTTCATCCCCTTTGCTTCCTTCTCATTTGCTACCATGTCTTCCATTTTTTTTCTTTCTGCTATTGTACACACTCGTGGAAGACCATTGTCTTTTTAAAAATAAATTTCTCCAAAGCAAGTGTACAGTTCTAATATGTGAATAAATTACAATTTTTAAGAAAATAGCCATGGGATAGGAGTGGGGTGTCATGATCTGGATGAACCAAACAGCATCCATTTTACTTTCTGCCTCCATCTTAGGCTACTTGGAGTCAAGGAGAGAACAAAGGTGGGGAGCCAGGAGCACCTGGAAATCCCCCAGGTCCTTAACCAATCAGGATTCACTCCACCTTATCTGACAGGTGGGGTAGGAGCAGATCGCTATGATTAGAGACTCTTATCTGTGGTCAGATTTTATTGGATAACCTTATCTTATGGGAGGTAAATTTTGATTGGTATCTCTTATCTGATATGGGTATTGCCCTTTCTCATAGGTTACACTTAACTGGACCAAACCTCCAAAGTGGAGCTACTTTCCTATTTAAGGAGCTGCATCGAGCCACTCAAATTGGGCTCCTAACTAGAGACTTGAGTTTTGTTAGGACTTTGCCCCTATCTCTGAGAAGAGACTAAATATCTGAGATGCTGGATCTGCCCAGGGCTATGCCAGAGCGAACCTTTGACTAACTCTGTATTTTCTATGTTATGTACTTTGTCTTTTTCAGATACTTTGCTAAATAAAACTTTGCTGCTATATGGACAGAGTGGAACTCAGTTTAACAGGCATAACAATTTAATATCCAGCTCTCTGTCTCCATGCTACCAACCTAAATCCACATATTCCCTGGTTATTGGAATTCCACCCTGGGGCTTGTGGACAGGTAGTGAGAGGCCTCCGTAAGTGCTGCAGGAGGGAATGTGCATGTCGATTCAAACAGGCGCAGCTTACTGAACCAACCTGGACCCCTTGCCACGGTCCATGGTCACCAGTGGGTGCGATACGGGGCATTATGTTTCCATCACACAATGTTGTATCCAGTCCTGACATGCCCACAATGACAGTCTGCTCATGTATCCGCACTGTTTTATACCAGACTAAGACACAGACAAAAACTCTGCAATTTATCAAGTGTCACGACAGACAGGGAGCCATGCCTGCTTGCAGCTAACCCATAGCAAATATCCTTTCCCAAGTTTATTGCAATATAATTGTTCTGGCCTAAGGTGACTTGAAAAGAAATGGCAGATTTATATACGTGATGTCTTCCTTGCTCTCATCTATAATGCTATGGAATGAACATTGCTGCATATCTCATTTCTAGACGAAGGAACCCCTTGCATAATAGAGTGGTGCAGGGAAGAAGTCTGGCATCTTAAAGAAATAAGGGTTCCTTGGAGAAAGTTTGCTTCAAAAACAAGTGAACAAGTAGTGTTTTTCAGGTTGAAGGATCTATCAACATAAATTAATCAGCACAAGGCTTAGAGGTGCATTTCAATGGAAATGAAGGGAGTGTGTTTGTTCCTTCATTTTGTATGTTGGCAGAAGGTGTCAGGCTAGACCAGGCAGTCACATTGACTGCAAAGCCAACAGCATCGTCACTCATGGCCTCAGTCAAATGACAGTGAGTTTTATTTCCATCCATTGCATCCCTGGACACCAGCTCTGAGAGCTATACCGCCAGCAGCCTAAAGTGAGAGCGGAAGTTCAGTGACATTTTGATAAAGATGATTCAGACCCCACATTCTGTGTTAATGGATTTGGATAGTTACCGTTCCTAAAATATTTAGGCCTGAATTTGAAATGTTTTCATTAAAAAGCAACATGTGTGGATGTCATTAAAAGAAAAATCTCGGTGTTTTCACAAACTAGCACACTACAGAGACTACTAAAGCAAATATGTAATGATTATTTTTTGCTATTTTAAGTAATGACTCATTTTCCAGATGAACTTCTCTTTGTGTTCCTCTGTCACCAAAGGAGATGATGCTTAGGTTGGATTGGCTACAAGAGAGGACATTCTCATTGGTAGTGCTTGTATGGTAGAAAACAATTATGGCATTGTTCTAACTGTATTTTGTTGTTCAGTCGCACAGTCGATTCCGACCCTTTGCGACCCTATGGACTATTGTCCTCCAGGTGCCTCTGTCCTCCACCATCCTCCTCAGCCCTCCCAGTTCTGTGTCCATTGCGTCTACATTACCATCTAGCCATGTCATCTTTGGCATCTCCCTACTTCTTTTGCCCTCCACCTTTCCCAGCATCAAAGCTTTCTCAAGTGAATCCTCTCTTCCCATTTGATGTCCAAAGTACTTTAGCTTCATCTTTACTATTTGACCTTCTAAGGAAGAGCAGTCAGGATTGATTTCTTCTAAGATCGACCTATTTGTTCTCCTCACTGTCCAGGGTACTCTCAAAACTCTCCTCCAACACACATCTCAAAGGCATCTATTCTTCTGCTCTCAGCTTTCCTAAAGGTAAGCTCTCACAACCATACATTACCACCAGGAATATCATTGCCTTGACTATGTGAAATTTTGTTTGCAAGGTGATATCTCTACTTTTCACTATGTTCCCCAGGTTTCTCATAGCTTGTCTCCCAAGAATCAGTCACCTTTTTATTTCATGGCTACAGTCACCATCTGCAGTGATCTTTGATCTTAAGAAAGTAAACTCTGAAAGTAAACTCTGTCACTGCTTCTACTTCCTCCCCATCTATTTTCCAGGGACTGAAAGTGCCTGTTGCTATTATCTTGGTTTTCTTGATATTGAGTCTCAAGCCAGCTTTTGCACTCTCTTCTTTCAACCTAAGCAGCAGTTTCTTTAGGTCTTCCTCACTTTCTGCCATTAGGGTAGTATCATCTGCGTATCTCAAATTGTTAATGTTTCTCCCAGAAATTTTGATCCCAATTTGTGATTCTTCCATCCCTGCATTGCGCATCAAGTAGGGGGAGACATTGGGGCAGAATATACCAGTGTCCTCGCATTCCCATGACAGAGCTTCTCTCTGCAGTCTGAAAAGAGTGGGCTGGATAGGGCTAAATAAGGTTAGGACATCTAGTATGTTATTTGGTGTGATTTGCACATCCACATGGCATAAGGACCTCTGGCAACTCTATTTGGTTCCCAGCACTATGCTGTCCATTTGCCAATTAAAAAGAGAGCTACTTAAGGATACTGGTAAATTAATCTCTTCCTTGGCTCTGTGGAGGGGCCAAGGCAGTGAAATAATTGTGTATTAGGGCATTGAATATATGCTGCACTACTTTAAGGAAAAAAGATAAATAGAAAGCTTCCTCTCAGAAGTTGTATTTCCTTCCCTTTTAAAGGTTCAGTTAAGAGGCTGCAGATTGAACCTGTAAAAGAAAGCAAAAGCTTCTTGGTGTTTTCTTCTTCTTAAAGTGGTGCAGCATGTATTCATTGCCCTAATAACACACTTATTTCACTGCCTCGACCGACCCACAGAGCCGAGGAAGAGATTAATGTGCCAGTATCCTTAAGCAGGTTTCTTATTAAGCCGTTTCATAATATTGTCAACTTAAAGGAAATGTTCATTTTTTGTCTATTTCCTGTGATCACATACTCTAGAAATGGACCAAACTAGAGCCATATGATTTACACCAAAAGAGTAGCAACCTCTGAGATGAGCCAGGGGTGTGTGAGTAGGAATACTTTGGGGATGATTTGGTTAGCTCCAGTGATTACACTGTGTCTTTACTGTCAAAAGAAGTGAAGAATTTTCCACAGTCAACACAATTTTTACTTCCCCCCATAGCTCTAACCACTTTCAGGCTATAAGGGCTGAAAAAGATATTACAATGAGAAGAAATTTAATAGGCTGCCCAGTGCTTTTCAGGAAACTTGGGGGCCGGAGGCCTGGAGGCACAACAAATTGTTTCAGAATACTAATATTATACAAACAACATTCCATAATTCACGTCCAAGAGTTCCCTGCAGAACACTACACTGCTCGAAGAAAGTGGTCATGTTTGTACAATATGTAATGCTTACATAAAGTGTAGATTGCAAGCATCCCCTTAAAACAGGTACCCTTTACTCTCTGACACAGGAGGAAATACTCCTAAAGGTGGTCTCCTATTACATAAGTAAAGGTCACCCTTGTCCGAAAGCCAGTTATATCCGACTCTAGGGTTCAGTGCTCATCTCTGTTTATAGTCAAAGAACCAGCGCTGTCTGCATTTGCAAACATTTCTGTGGACATGTGGCAGGCATGACTAAACACCAGAGTGCACAGAATGCTGTTTACCTTCTCACTGAAGTGGTACGTACAGTAAAACCTCGACTTACATATGCCCCGAGTTACATACAATTTGACTTACATAATGATTTTGTGCTAAAACCATGTCCTGATTCACACGATTTCCTATGGGTTTGCTTTGAGTTACATAAAGATTCTTTTTCCCATGGGTTTGCTTCGGGTTACATAAAAATTCATTTCCCTATGGGTTTGCTTCAATTTACAAAAAACAAAACAAAACATTTTTCCTATGGGTTTGCTTCAAGTTACGTAAAAATATTTTTTCCTATGGGTTTGCTTCAAGTTACATAAAAAACCGATATAAGCAAAAGCCTATGGAACAGACTTTTTCTCATAAGTAGCGGTTTTACTGTATTTATCTACTTGCAATTTCTTGCTTTTTAACTCCTAGGTTGGCAGGAGCTGTGACAGAGACAGAAGCTCACTCCATCATGCAGTATTCAGGTCTCGAACTGCTGACCTTCCAGTCGTGAACTTCAGTGTCTTAACTACTAAACCATCACAAGTATTATCTGAAACCAAAGGAAACAATCCTCCTTGCTAGTGAAATTTGTTTTTATCTATGACTCAGCCTACCATTCTTCTGAGGTCAGTAAAATGAATGCCTAGCATGTTGGGAGCAAGATGCTAATTAACCTTGTGAACTCTCCGGAGAGTGCCTCTGAGAGGTATGGGGTGGTAATTGTTATTGCTATATTTGTGAGGCAGGACTAGAGATCTCTTCAGAAAAATCGGGGAAATAAAGGGAACATTTAAAGCAAAAATGACCATGATAAGGGACAAAGACGGAAAAGAGCTAGCTGATGCAGAAGAGATAAAGAAAAGATGGAAAGAGTACACAGAGGAACTCTACAAAAAGGACCTCAACACTCCTGATAACCACAATGATGAAAAAACTGAACTCGAGCCAGACATCCTGGAGAGCGAAGTTATAAAGGCCCTAAAGAGCACTGCAAACAACAAAGCTAGTGGATATGATGGTATCCCAGTCGAATTTTTCAAAGCGCTAAAAGATGATGGCGTCAAATTACTGCACTCAATATGCCAGCAAATCTGGAAAACAAAACAGTGGCCACAGGATTGGAAAAGATCAGTATACGTCCCAATCCCAAAAAAGGGCAACGCCAAAGAATGCTCAAATTACCGAACAATTGCACTCATCCCACACGCCAGCAAGGTGATGCTCAAGATAATACAGGACAGACTTCAGCAACATGTGGAGAGAGAACTACCAGAGGTGCAGGCCGGTTTCAGAAGAGGCAGGGGGACTAGAGACCACATTGCCAACATACGTTGGATCATGGAGAAAACAAAGGAATACCAGAAACAAGTTTACTTTTGTTTCATTGATTACACTAAGGCATTTGACTGTGTGGACCACAACAAGATGTGGCAAGTAATTAAAGAGATGGGAATACCAGAGCACATCATATGCCTCCTGAGAAATCTGTACATGAACCAAGAAGCAACAGTTAGGACAGAACACGGAATGACAGAGTGGTTTGGAATAGGAAAAGGAGTAAGACAAGGCTGCATTTTATCACCCTGCTTATTCAATCTATACACAGAGCACATAATGCGAAATGCAGGGATGGAGGAATCACAATATGGGATTAAAATTGCTGGGAGAAACATAAACAATCTGAGATATGCAGACGATACCACCCTAATGGCAGAAAGTGAGGAAGACCTAAAGAACCTCTTGATTGGGCTGAAGGAGGAGAGTGCAAAAGCTGGTTTGAGACTCAATATCAAGAAAACCAAGGTAATGGCAACAGGCCCAATCAGTTCCTGGAAAATAGATGGGGAAGAAGTAGAAGCAGTGACAGATTTTACTTTCCTGGGATCAAAGATCACGGCAGATGGGGATTGCAGCCATGAAATAAAAAGGCGACTGATTCTTGGGAGACAAGCCATGAGAAACCTGGGGAACATAGCGAAAAGCAGAGACATCACATTGCAAACAAAAATTAGAATAGTCAAAGCAATGGTATTCCCAGTGGTAATGTACGGATGTGAGAGCTGGACAATTAGGAAAGCTGAACGCAGAAGAATAGATGCCTTTGAAATGTGGTGTTGGAGGAGAGTTTTGAGAGTACCCTGGACAGCGAGGAGAACAAATAGGTCAATCTTAGAAGAAATCAACACTGACTGCTCATTGGAAGGGCTAATAGTAAAGACGAAGCTAAAGTATTTTGGACATCAAATGAGAAGGGAGGATTCACTTGAGAAGGCCCTGATGTTGGGAAAGGTGGAGGGCAAAAGAAGAAGGGGGAGGCCAAAGATGAGATGGCTAGATGGTATTGTAGACACAATGGGCACAGAACTGGGAGTGCTGAGGGGGATGGTGGAGGACAGAGGTGCCTGGAGAACAATGGTCCATAGGGTCGCAAAGGGTCGGAACCGACTGTGCGACTGAACAACAACAATATTTGTGATTATCAAAATGTTTTCAATAGAGTTTCCATTCTACCTACAATGTCTATCTGTCTCCCCCCCTGCCCCCCTGAGTTTTCATTCACAATGAATATTATTCATATTTTTAATTCTTCTGTATGGAATGCGGAATTCTAGAGGAAATAGAACCACATCTTCATGCTGTACATTTATTTTTAATCCACTTTTTAGCTCCTCCACACAGATGCAGCGTAAATATTCCTCAGAAGAAGAGTATCCCAGAAATAGCTGTCTCATATCCGCTTAATCTTACTTTCTCATTAGGGTGTCTGCTGTCTAATCCACTTGAAGACTCTGTTGATGCAAATTTCCGTTATTTTATTTTGATAGCTGAGCACACAGATTGGTACTTGTCTTCCCTCCAAAATGTTAAAATAAAAAAGTCCAAAGAAAAAGAGGACAAGTGTTGGATGGGTCCAGGGGGGACAAGGCTTATCATGGTGGTATAAAATGCTCAAAGATTATGCTGGCATCTAATTCCATCCTGAAGGCAAAGTTTTAGATTTCAAACATGCTGTGGAGACAGGCAGTATTTCTCCATTTCTGATAACCTAAGAGAAAACTTTATAAATTCATGGAGTGATAGATGAGTTTCACTTTAAAATGTACATGAGAGGGTAACTATCAATGCAGGAAATGTGGAGAGAGCTGCTGATTTTACACTTTAGTTTACATCAGGGGTGAGCAGAATGAAAATAAAAGCAGAGGTATTGTGGCATCTTAAAGACTTACAGGTGTATTTCAAACTGAGCTTTTGGGGATTATGTGAACCGAGTGAAGCAGGAAAATATTTATTTAGGTGTTGAACTTTTCTTCGTACTGTATACTGAATTTGAGGAACTCAAACACTAGATCATGAACTGACTGGGAAAAGAAAGCCCTTTTAACAAGTTTAGTAAACCAGGGGCCAAGTTAGCAGGCAGGTTGCAACTCCTCTGGCAATATTGATGGGAAAAGGCAAAGTAACAGATGTTCACATCATGTCCTAACATCCTCTTAATTATTATCAGACTCTTCACACAAACATTAAGGTAAATGTAAAGGTTTCCCTTGCTCAAAAGCCAGTCGTATTTGACTCTAGGGTTCAGTGCTCATCTCTGTTTCAAAGCCGAAGAGCCAGTGCTGTCTGCTTCTGCAGACATTTCCATGGTCACGTGGCAGGCATGAATAGACAACAAAGTGCACGGAATGCTGTTACCTATGCACAGAAGTGGTCCCTATTTATCTACTTGCAATTTCTTGCTTTCAAACTACTAGGTTGGCAGGAGCTGGGACAAAGACGGGAGTTCAATCCGTCTTGCAGTACTCGGGAATCACACTGCTGACCTTGCGCCTCCCATTCAGCGTCTTAGCTGTGTAGTTATTTTGTCATGACCTTCAGAAGTTAGCCATATTACATCCCATTGGTTTCTCTAATAGAATCTAGGTTGTAAGAAGATGGATACATAAATCTAAAACTTTGGCCAGAATCCTATTAGTGAAATACAAAATGCAAGAGCAACCATGCAAGCGGTATACCTCCTATGGCAAGCTGTCTGTGTACCAAATAACACATTGGTTACAAAATCAGGCACACAACCAATTATAATCTGTTGTTGTGGGGACGTTAACTGCATTTGCCTACACTGTTTTATGCAACAATTTTTTCGACCTATTAACCCTTTATTTACTCTTTGTCCCTTCCCTCTCCCCATCCCTCTCACTCGCCACCCACTCCACCTATTGTAACATCATGCTTTACGAATTACTAACTCACCCAGAATGCTTGTCTACAATTTTGTATACAATTCGTGCAATATATATTGGCCTAATTTGGGCAATCACGAGAAGACAAGATTCAATGGAGAAGACGATACAGTAATTCTAGGAAATGTAGAAGGAAGCAGGAAAAGAGAAAGGCCAAATATGAGATGGATTGTCTCAATAAAGGAAGCCATACCCTTCTGTTTACAACAGTGAAGCAAGGCTATAAATGATAGGAGACTTGGAGGTCATGCATTCATTGGGTTACCCTTGGTTGGAGGTGATCTGACAGCACATTACAATAATAAAAGAAAAACATTCTTGCCAAATTTGAGTTTTATGCTTTAAACTCTTTCTTCCTAAATTCAAGGGTTTTTAACATGCTTAACATTGGTTTGAATCTCCACCTAAGATCAGGAGAGAAGTAGCAGCAGATGCTGAAAGAACTAAACAAGAGAAAGATCCTCAACATCCTCTGAATTGATATGAGCCTCAGATCCAGGAAGAGCTTTATGGCAAGAACAAACATTCTTGAAGGTACACAAGAACAAAACCAAATTAAAAGATGGAGGAAGGAGCTCACTGGACAAGAAACATCATTAAAAGAGGATATAACTGAGGTACTCAGCCTCCCCTAATCACACGGAGGACCCTAAATAGGCCAAGGGTCAGAATTCCTAAATGTAAGACCAACATATTCAAGTGGGGGCTGCTGGTGGACAACAATATGCACTGTGAATGCGGAGAGATCCAGATCATTTGCTGGTCTGCTGAGAACTGTCAGAAACATACACCAATGAGGACTTAAGTTTGGCCAATGACAAAGCCAAGGAAGTGGCTTCATTTTGGCAGTCTATGGTTTGATCAGGACACGAAAGAAGAAGAATTCGTTCGAATCATGTAAAAGGGTTTGCATAGCTTTTTTTATGCACCCCATTCGGAACACTGTTAAGGTGTTAAGTTCTCACTCAGTCAAAGACAGCAGCCAGCACACACAATTCCTTGCACTGCTGATGCTCTGAACAGACCAATCCTGGATTGTTTGCTTTCTCTCCTCACCTTTCTTTTTGTAAAAACAAACATAATGCCATGCAAAAGCTTTATAAATGTGCATAGGTTATTACAGAGAACTGCCTTTTCATTTAATTTAAAAAAGAAATCCTCCAAAATCTGCATGTTCTGAATTTATGCTTTTTCATTGGAAGCTATTGACCTTTATCGCAAATAATCCAATGGCATACTGGCCCTGCATGAACATTATGAATTGTATTAAAATGGTTGAAATGATTACTTACACAGCACCATCAGTGTAAATGCTGCTTTCATAGGCAAACTCAAAGCCATGTTCCCAAGAGCACAATTGATAACAGACAATGAAGGAGAGAAAGAAGAGACCTTGTTATTAAGTAAAGTGTATAGGAGATGAAATTCCACGTTCTTAAAACATTCATATTAATATAGTAATAATTCAACCAAATGTCATTATGCTGTGACCTGGGGTCCTGGGTGCGAGGAGGAGGACTATCAGGTGGCCCAGTTGTCTGCTGCTGGCTCCAATCTGGAGTCTGAGCCTGAGGAGGACCTGTTACCGGTCCCTCAGCCCGCGGCCGGCCCAGATCACGATGCTGAGCAGGAAGACATGGATCCGGCACCAGCGCTGCAGCCAGCTGTCACTTTGGAGCTGGTCCCTGAGGGCCAAGCCAAGCCAGGCCAGATGATCAGAGGTTGACAGCTAGGCCAGGTACCAGCAATCGGAATGATAAAGGGCAAGCCAGCACCTCCAGGAAATGCAGAGGCTCGTTAATACAGACCTTACAGCTGAGACAAGGAGTGCCTGGACACACCCCTTGAGCTGGCCCTCAGCTGTGGGGTCTCAGTCTCCTTAAAGCTAGGGCATGCTGGCAAGCTCTTTTGTCGGACCAATTTCCCCTACTTGGACCATACCTGTCAAGTTTTGGATTTGAAAATAAGGGAAATTTCCCGGCCAAAATGGGAAACTTGACAGCTATGCTTTTCCTGTGCAGCCCTCCAGTGGCGGCATTAGGGCATTGCAGTCTAATAAATACGGGAGGATGGTGGGAAAGAGGGTTAAATATGCGAGTTCCCCGGCCAATACGGGACACTTGACAGCTATGACTTGGACCCTGACACTGTGAGACCTGGATTGGAACCGTTGGAACTCTGAACTCCTGCATGTGACTTTGATGCCTCCTCTGGAAAACCCTTGAACCTTTAGTTGCTCTCGACCAGATTTGACCTTGGACTCCTAACAATGACCCTGCTTTGACCGTGTAAACTTACTGTAAGACTCTCTCTTACCTTTCAGTGCAGCAGCTGCTGGCTGGGCAGCTCGGCCGATGTCTGGGCCACAACACATTACAGTATCATGCCGGAGGAAAGATCCCAAGAAAACGCACAACCTTTTGAGATTTCAAGATCTCTTCATCAGGAAAAATGTTACAAAATTAAGTTAGGGTGAGGGAGTTGGGTAAAATTCAGCCTTGATGTTGAATTTATGTTGTCAGTGACATTAAACTTGTAAGATAAAACCAGTATGCGTTGTGTTCTTTGAATGTAATAGTGGTTCAGACTCAGACCTAAGAAGCAATTTTAGAGACACGCAGTCAACATCTCAGCTTAGAGAAGACAGAGACTCTGCACTGTTTGCCCTCTCTGACCTAAATCCGAGACCTCAATTCGTAAAACAATTTGCGTATTTCCTTTGTTATTCCCAGTACCCAACCTATCTTCTTCTGGTGCTTCATAGTCTTGGGAAGTGTGTGAAGGGTTTTTAGACATTCATACAGTGGAACCACGGTTAACAAATGGCTCTGTTAACACAAAAATCGCATAACAAAAGGAAATCTATACAATAGTGGCTCGGTTCACAAAATTTATTTCAGAACGATTCAATTGGTTTTCAATGGATTCCTATGGGAAACAACATTTTGGTTAATATATTTTGATTTTCAATGCATCCCTATGGGAAATTGCATGCAATGCATTCCTATGAGAAATTTGGTTTAAGTAATTTTCACTTTAAGAAACATCCCGGGGAACACATTAATTATGTTAACCAAGGTTTTACTGTATTTAGCTTGAGGTGGTGATGGAAGGGTTACTGACTACACCTGGGCCTCCCACCAGGGATGTTGGGAACAAGAAAATAAAAATGCTGATTTTCTAATCTTTTAAAACACAGATTGCCTGAGAAGTGAAAAGTATACACATAGAGAATCTACACAGTTTTTACATAGTTACTGTTAACTGTCGTTAAGTCACATTCAAATTATGGTGACCCTAAGAAAAAGTCTTATCATTAGCAGCCCTGACCAGGTCTTACAGAATCAAGGCTATCACTTCCTTTAACCCAGGGGTGTCCAAACCTTTTGGGCTGTGGGCCAGTCACATGGTTCAGCTGGCAGGTCACATGGTTCTTCCCACCAGAAGCAAAATGTGCCTTGGCTTGCAATCTGTTTTGCAACAGATATGTTTTGCGACAGGATGAGATAGATTTTTAGGCTGCCATTTTCTATGCTTAAAGCAGGGGTGCCCAAACTATGGGCATGATTTACTTCCACTTTCGGGAGCGATGAGGGCGGTGGGGCTGGATGAATTGGTGTTGGTGTGGATCCAGCCTGTGGGCCATAGTTTGGGCACCCCTGCTTTAATCAGTTAACCCACCTCATGGGTTAATATAAGTTAATATAACTTATAGGTTTCCAGTCATTCTCTGCCCTCATATATGGGGCAATAAGGGAGAATGGCCAGTGTCATGTTAAAGAGTGAAGGAACATTGATGATTTAAGCTAAAGTCCCACAGACATTTACCTGAAAGTGACTCTAAAATATTCAGGGTCAGATACTTGAAGACCAAGGGTAGCAGAGGTTGGGATAGAACGAGAAACAAAGGTCAAAAGATAAAGCTCCAAGATGCTATCATTTTAGGATGCAACAATTGCAGTTCTGTTCTGTAAATCCAAAGCTCCCTGCTCCTAGAAAATTAGCATGTCAGGAAGAAAGCTGTGACTCCCAAAAATATAATTTTCATATTGTGGACAACTATATTTTAAAATGCAAACAATAAGGGATAATTATTAATGCTGCACCATAGGTATGTCATTCACAATGAAAATAGGGGTTATACTGTATCAACTATATATTTTCATATCCATTACGCAACTGCAAATTCCAAGTTTTATGATTCTGACACTGTCATCAATTAGAGAGGGGATAGATCCCATTTTCTTAATATTCAACTTGCTCTGATAATGATGCTTTCACTAAATTCAGACTGTTAGCATCTACACAGAAAATTAATTACCAGATCTTTTAATTACATTGTAAGGAACTTTATTACTCTAAGGAACATTTTCCCATGGAAATAAATGCTATTAGTGCCGTAGGGCACAATATATTATTCTGACTGTGTTCCATCATTCAACTTCACTCACACCGATAAATTGATTTGTAGTTAGGACTTATCAAAACTATCTACATCATCTAGTTAACAAGTGTGAATGTAATTCCTAACTCTGGTGACAAAATTCTAATATTTACCATATATCTCCAAGAGATGTCCAACAGTTCAGGATTTCTTCTGCATAGTATGTTTCATTCAGATCTCAAAAATATTTCCTTTGAAGTTAGCCCTATTGATTCTCACAGGATTTACCTCTGTACTACAATAATACCCCTCATAATGTTAAAGCTTGGTTCCACGACCCTTAAAGTTGTGCGATTTTTAACATTGTGTGATACATGTATTGTACAACGTTAAACCCTATGGGATGTATAAGAACATAAGAACATAAGAAAAGCCTTACTGGAACAGGCCACAGCCCATCCAGTCCAGCATTCTGTCTCACGCAGTGGCTCATCGTTTACTTCAGGGTATTCCCATGCAGATGCCTTCACCTGCTTAGGTTTCCCTGGAAATGGCATTGAGAGATATCCTGCCTATCTCTCCAACCCGGAGGTTGTCCTTAGGTTTCCATAATTATCCTCCATGAACTTGTCTAATCCTTTCTTAAAGCTGTCAAGACTGACAGCTGTCACCACTTCTTAGATAGATAGATAGATAGATAAATCTTTATTGTCATTGTCCTGCACAGAACAATGAGATTGGGAGAAAAAAAATACTTAACAACCCAACAAAACCTAAACAAAATACAACTATACAAAATTATCAACATACTCCCACCCCACATATACACATTTAACCCCTAAAAAGCTCTAAAACTCTAAAAACTCTAAAACTAAAAATTCAAAAACCCTAAAAACTCTAAAAACTATATACAGAAGCTCCCTCATAGATTGCATTGCACTGCATTCAAAGCCAGAACCGCTTTTGGGTAGAAACTATTTTTCAAGCAGCTGGTCCTGGTCTTTATGACCCTATACCTTCTTTTAGAAGGCAGAAGCTGAAAGAGATCATTTCCAGGGTGCGTACTATCTTGCACAATCTCTACAGCTTTCTTATAACACCTGGTGGCATAGATTTGATCTAGAGTGGGAAGAGTACGCCCGATTATCCGCTCCGCAGTCTTTATGACCCTGGACAGCATTGTTCTTTCCCTAGCTGTACAACTCCCAAACCATACACACAGACCATAATAGGTTAACACACTCTCTATGGTACAGTGGTAGAATGCCAACAGCAGGTCCTTTGAAAGATTGTTCTTCCTGAGGATTCTCAAGAAGTATAACCTCTGCTGTGCTCTCTTCATCAGAGCTTTGGTGTTTGCTCCCCATGTTAGATCATCCCTCAGCTCCATTCCCAGAAATCGAAACACCGAGACATGTTCCCCTCAATTCCCTTTAATAATAAGTGGCTTGATGTTCAATTTGCATTTTCCACAATGATCTCTTTTGTCTTTTTTACATTGAGGAATAAATTGTTTTCCCTACACCACTCCGTCAGTATCTCAACCTCCTTCCTGTGAGCCGACTCTCCCTCTCCAGCAGTAATCAGACCCAACATTGTTGTGTCGTCTGCAAACTTGATGATCTTATTGCTGGGGTAACTGGGAACACAATCATATGTGTAAAGTGTGTACAGAAGCGGGCTCTGCACACACCCCTGCAGCGTCCCCGTACTTATACTGAGATCCGCAGAGACATGAGAGCCCACCCTGACCCGTTGGGAACGATCTGATAGAAAATCTAGTATCCACCTGCATAAGCATGGCAGAAGCCCCAGATCTAATAATTTGGGTACCAGTCTATGCAGAAGAATAGTATTAAAAGCAGAACTAAAATCTACAAATAACAGTCTCGCATAAGTCCCTTGTTTCTCCAAATGGGTCAGAACAGCATGTAGGGCCGTAGCCACATCATCCTCCGTGGATCTCTTTCTCTTATATGCAAATTGATAAGGGTCAAGTCTAACTGGTAAACAAGCCATAATATGGTTCCGCACCAACTTTTCAAAACATTTCATTATGACAGGTGTAAGCGCCACCAGGCGGAAGTCATTCAGACTATCTATGTTAGGTTTTTTAGGCAGACGTATAATAGTAGAGGATTTCAGACAAGGTGGGACAGTGGCTTGGGTCAAAGAACGATTAAAAATCTTCATAAAAGTTTCTGCCAGCTGTTCTGAGCAGTCTCTCAGTGCCCTACCAGTCACTCCATCAGGACCCATAGACTTGCTCGCGTTTATCCCTTTTAATATTCGCCTCACTTCTCCCTCTTCCACCCTGGCAACATTCCCTAAGGGGAGTAATGACGATGACTCTGGCAACACTGCTGGATCCACTGCTGGTGTCACCTCAAATCGGGCGAAGAAGGTATTCAGCTCCTCCACCAGAGAAGCACTGCTCTCTACAGGTGATGAATTACTGCATTTGTAGTCAGTAAGGTGCTGGATCCCCTGCCACACTTGCCTGGTGTCGTGACTACTCAGGTGATCTTCAATTTTCCCTCTATACACAGCTTTTGCCTTCCTTATACCCCTTCTTATACCCCAATGTTCTTCTGGCAGGGAGTTCCATAGACCAGTGATCCTCTGGGTGAAAAAAGTAATTTCTCTTATTTTTTGAGAACTAGTACCGAAAGGTTTCATGGAGGGCCCCCTAGTTCTAGTGTTGTGTGATAGGGAAAACAGTTTTTCCTTATCTACTTTGTCCACACCGTGCATGATTTTATAAACTTCATTCAGGTCTCCTCTTAGATGCCGTTGTTCAAGAGTGAAGAGACCCAACCATTGCACCCTCAGATGGTAAGAAGGTGTTCCAGTCCCCTAATCATTCTGGTTGCCCTCCTCTGCACTTTTTCCAGCTCCATAATATCCTTCTGGAGGTATGGCAACCAAAATTGTACACAGTATTCCAGAAGGGGCCTTACCATAGATTTGTAAAGTGGCAAAATGACACTTGCTGACTTATTTTCTATACCCTTCCTAATGATCCCTAGCATTGAGTTTGCTTTTTTCACTACTGAGGCACATTGGGTTGACACCTTCATTGAGCTATCCACCAGGACACGAAGGTCCCTTTCCTGGTTTGTCGCAGAGTTCAGACCCCATCAGTTTATAAATGCAATTGGAGTTTTTTTGCCCCAACGTGCATCACTCTGCACTTACTAATGTTGAAGCTCATTTGCCACTGTTTTGCCCACTCCCCCAGTGTTAAGAGATCTCTCTGTAGCTCCTCACAATCTCTCACAGTTTTCACTACCCTGTATAATTTAGTGTTGTCAGCAAATTTGGCTACCTTACTATTTACTTCTAGATCATTTATGAAGAGGTTGAAAAGCAGGGGTCCCAGTACTTAACCTTGGCAGACCCCACTCTTTACTTCCCTCCACTTGGAGAAGTGTCCATTTAGTGCTACCCTCTGTTTCCTGCCAGTTGCTGATCCAGGACAAGACCTGTCCCTTTATGTTGTATCACACAACAAAAGCCTTCCAACCGGCCACTTTAACTTGGGAAGGGCTGGGGGAACCCAGCTCCAGTCAGGACAGCTTCTAGGTGTTCTCCCCAGCCTTTCCCAAATCAAAGCGGCTGGTGGAGGGCAAGAGATCTAAGGAAGTGCCCTTGCTGTTTCAGGCAAGCCTGGAAACAGCAAGGGGCCCGCTCTGTAGACCCAAGCCCCAAAGCTTCCTAGGAAGGCACTTCCCAGGCAGAGAGCAGCTGTTGTGTATTGAGGCAAATTTGCAAGTAGCACGGGCAGTGCCTTGCAAGAGGAAGCTTAAATTGGTGCAAAAAAAAAAACCTCATTATGCTAACCCAAGCCCTGTATTTGGATACAGTTTTGGATCCTGTTCTCCATTGGTTAAGTACATATATTCCCTGTTATGATTGGTCAGTTATGGTTATCTGGCGGGTTGCTACTTTGTATCAAAGAGTCACTGCCAAGGAGACACTATATAAGCCCCATGAGTAAACAAGGGTGGGGTCGGACCGGACTATACTTCTCACTTCATACAGGTAGCCAGATACGCGCTAAGCCTGGGTCTCCTCCATTAGGCCCCTACAGTATGGAGTGCCTCAGGGCTCGGTGCTCTCTCCTCTCCTATTTAACATATACATGAAGCCGTTGGGTGAGGTTATCCATTCCCATGGGGTAAGGCATAATCAGTATGCTGATGATATCCAGTTATATATCTCGGCCCATGGGGATCCCAGTGATGCAGTCAATGTCCTATCCAGATGTCTGGAAGCGGTTGGGGTCTGGATGGGGGACAACGGGCTACAATTGAATCCCTACAAGACTGAGTGGCTTTGGATAGGGGGTCCCATGTTATCCAGGGAGCTGCCAACTTTGGTCTTGGATGGGGCTGTTTTGCCCCAGACAGACCCGGTACGCAACTTAGGGGTCCTCCTGGATTCGGGGCTGCTACTAGCAAGTCAGGTGGCGGCTGTGGCCAGGAGGGCTTTCTCACAGCTTCATGTCATCTGTCAGTTGCGTTCGCTCCTGGACCGGGACTCCCTGCTCAGGGTCACACATGTTCTGGTCACCTCCAGGCTAGATTATTGCAATGCGCTCTACATGGGGCTGCCCTTGTCAGCCATTCAGAGGCTGCAGTTGGTCCAGAATGGGGCAGCCCGGGTGGTGATGGGGCACGGGCGTTATGCTCATGCCTCACCATTACTTCGGGAGCTGCACTGGCTACCAGTTTGCCTCCGGGTGCAGTTCAAGGTGCTGGTTTTGACCTTTAAAGCCCTTTATGGTAGTGGGCCAGGATACCTTAGAGACCGCATCATCCCAAGAGTGTCCGCCCATCCAACCAGAGCAGATCGGAGGGGCTCCCTAATTGTTCCATCTGCCAGAGGGGCCCGTCTCTCTGGTACACGAAGGAGGGCCTTTTCCGTGTCTGCACCGGCCTTGTGGAACCTCCTGCCTGTAGAATTGCGGGAGCAGATGGAGCTGCTACCTTTCAGAAGAGACCTAAAAACCTGGTTGGCGGGGCAGGTGTGGGACCCAGATGGAAGAGTGGACCCCGCATGTTGGCTTATAAATTAAGCCCCCATTTCTTTTAATTGTCAATGAAGACAGTTTTTAATGTGGGTTTTTAAGAGGAATGGGGTAGGTAGGTGGGTATGTTGGGTTTTAATTGGTTGTATTTTTTATGTGTGTTTTAACTTGTTGTGAGCCACCCAGAGTCGGGTTTACCTGATTGGGTGGCATATAAATTTGAATATAATTTTAAAAAAAATTATGCTACGCTTCTATGGTAGCTAGTATTTGCCCCACTACGGCAAGAGTCTGGAGGGACTGATTCCTTTGGGAGTGTATAGCCATCTCTGTGTCCGGAAACATCTTGTAAGCTCATCTCTAAAAGAGTGTTGAATAAAGACTTGTTGCTGTTTTGTTCATCGTTGTCTGGACTGGTGCTTAGAAAGGCCAGACATAACAGCAGCCATGCAGGCTTTGGGGCAGAGATCTATGGAGGTACTGTACCATTGCTGTTTCGAGGCGCTTCCCAGGCAGAAAGCAGCCCTGCGGGCTCTGGGGCGGAGAATTCTGGGGTGAAACACAAAGTATCGCACAATGTTAACTTAACATTGTGCGGTGCAAATTTCCTCTCAGATTTCTTAATGCTGTGTTGTAGGAATTGCCTACACTGTGTGGTTTTAACGTTGTGCAGTGCGCACATTATGCGGGGTATTACTATACTTAATTTGTCACTTTGCAGTTCTTTAATAACTTCATTAGATCTTCATAGTCTTTTTCTATTTTTTGATCATGAAGACTTGTCCTCCTGACAAGGAAAAATACCAGATATAGAAAGTTATAATGTTTCTTAGGTCCAAAGTGTACATTACAGACATGGGCTGAAATTCATAACTTACAGTGTGTAAGACTGTGATGTCTTTCAGACCGATATTCCCCCACCCCACCCCCAAATTAAACATTTCCAACTTCTATTCTGAACCTGCCATGTTGCTGTTGTTTAGTCACTTAGTCAAGTCTGATCATTTGTGACCCCTTGGACCACACTACACCAGGCTCCTCTGTCAAGAAATTGCAAGCAGATAAACAGGTAACATTTCAGTGGGAATGGTATCAGTGTTCCATCCAATTCAGTGACTAGTAATGCCTGCCACATGACCATAGAAACATCTACATATGCAAATAGCTCTGGCTCTTTGGCTGTAAACGGAGATGATGAGCACCACCCTCTAGAGTTGGACTGGCTTTCAAGCAAGGGAGATATTTACCTTTATATATGAAACTATTCCAAATCACATAGTTTCAAGTGAAGGCTGAGCCTATTTATTCCTGTGGCCATTAGATCTGTATATTACTTCTTTTGAAACAAAGAAAAACCCCTTTACAAGCAAAGTTTTGAAATGATAGGGAGCCTTGCTGGAAAACGAATCTGATGGATAATAATCTTGCTGGTAACAGCACAATAATGCACAGAAGTAATAACAGTACTACAGTTCTCTTTCAAGTCTTCTCATTTTACAGTGATTTTATTTAAAAATTACCATTTCATTAAAACCCTCCAGTGTGCTTGTGACTCACAGCCTATGATTCAGAATGTCTGAGGCCATTTATTAAAGGGCACCAAACTAACATCAGATTAAAACTGGATGGAGGTTGGGAGAAGTATAGAGGATAGAACTAATTTGGTTTCCCCCCGTCCCATGAAACCAGTTGCAAGATTCCACAAGCACACCCCATCCCATAATCCACTTGAATAATATTGTTTCCTGTAAACACACATTGAAATCCCAGGCAAATTTGTTTTCCAGACAGTGGCCAGAATGGTTCTTGGGATTTAAATTAAAGAACTTCAAGACATATGCAATATCCTGCATTACTTTCTTCAGTTATAACATTGGAGGTCATCAGCAGCAAGAAGAAAAAGAAGAGGAAGAGTCCCATAACATTTAAATGTTCAAATATCTTCACAAATATAATTATACTGTTATATAGTGTGTGTGTGTTTCTTAACCTTTACAAAGAAGCAGCAAATAAACTTCATAAATAATGATTTTATTCATTACAATAAACTTTGTGACCACCTTGAAAAGTAGACTGGTATCCCATAATGAAGATAAGGAGTGGGCTAGGAATGAAAGGTTACTGGATGCCTAAGGCTAAACACATGGCAAAGGTTCTTCTTGAACCCTTGTCATCATATTCTCACATCATCTCTCAGGCTAGCCTACACCATGAACCAGTTTCATACTAAACAATTTTTTCACGGACCAGTAAGTGGGGTGATCTTTCCCGTCTGCCACCCCCAGCTTGAATATGGGCAGTGTGATACCTCACTGAACACAGGCAGGGTGAGAAGCCTCACTGTAGCTCAATAACAAGGAGGAGGGACCCAGCTGCCTGCCAACCACACCGTTTGACTTGGGCAGTGAGGTATCACACTGCACAGGCAGGAGCCGGAGACCCACCATAGTTAAGCAATGTGGAGGAGAGGCCCAGTGTTATGTATGCATATCAATGTACTGTAAAGCTATCAAGATATAAATGTTCCATCACAATTACAATGTATCTCAGCTGAAAGGAACGCGAGCAAGCAACCCCTTGGGGCAGCTGCGAGCGTTCAGCCTCACATGGTTCACATTGCTCAATCACGGACAGCCGCGGGATATGCCTCCGCATTCAGCAGAATGAAGATACTCGCATTCAGCAGAATGAAGATACTCGCATTCAGCAGGAAGAAGATACAACTGCGAGAGTAAGGCGTGCCTGGGCGAGGCCACGCCGACAGTAGCCAATGAGCTACCGTGCTGCAAGATTCAAATGTATAGTCCTCAGTATATAATGAGATGTACCACCACCATTACCCCCATGCTTCACCGGAACACCATGCAATAAACCTGTGTTAAACCAACCCTTCGGTTGTTCTGTTGTCTTTGGTCCCATACACTAAATTGGCGACGAAGGTGGGATATGGCTGCCCACGGGACCAAGACATGCGCCGGCTACGAGATCAGGAAGCCGGGAGACTTGGAGCTGTTTGAGATAGACTTCAACGCAGCGCTGGTGGAGCTCGAAGTCTCAGATGAGGCCAAGAAGAGGGCCATTTTCGTCCGCATGCTCGGACACGAGACCAAGAGGACCTTGGTGGACCTGATCGCGCCGAGGAAGGTGGGCGACCTCAAAGCCACAGAGCTCCTGGCGGCGCTGCGCGCCCATCTCCGGCCAGCGATAGCGATGTTCCCCGCTCGGAGCGCGTTCTGGAGGCGAGTCCAGGCGCCCGGGGAATCGGTCGCCGAGTTCGCCGCGGCCCTGCGGCTGGCCGCCGGCCCATGCAAGTGGGAGACCCCAGAAGTCACCCTCCGGGACTGCCTGCTCTGCGGTCTGAGGGATACCGAGACTCAGCGCGCGCTGATGAAAAAGGAGCCGCCTCCCACGTGGCAACAAGTCCTCGACACGGCGCAGGCCGCGGAGGCCACGACTGCCGGGGTGCAAGAGCTTCAGGACTGGCGCCCGAAGCCCGCCAAGGCAGAGAGCTCGGTGCGCGCGGCCCGGCGAGCTTCGAACTCGTCTGCGGAGAGCAGCGACGACGAGGACGTCCGGAGGGTCCAGAGAGAGGGCCGGCGCTGCGACGGCTGCGGCGCCGCCCACGCCCGCGCCAAATGCCCATTCCGCAAGGCCGAGTGCCACAACTGCGGCCGGCGCGGGCACATCGCCAAGGTCTGCCGGAAACGGCGCGAGGCCACAAGGAGTTCTCCAGACCGCTCGGCGAGGCAGGACCGCACCACGAGGCCAAAGGACGGCACCCGGACCACGAGGACGCGGGACGGCGTAGGGCGCATCTCCGACGACAGCGAGGACGACGCTCCGGTTTGCAGCGTTTCCACGGAGCACCCCCGTTACTTCGTTGAGGTAGTAATACAAGGGGCCCCTGTTAGAATGGAGGTGGACTCGGGTTCGTCATACTCTATTATTTCCCAGGGAGAGTTCATGAAAATCGCCCCCCGCGTGCGGCCCAAGCTCAAAGCGTTGAGGGCCACACTGAAGGACGTGCAAGGGAAACGCATCCCAGTGTTGGGGGTTGGGAAGTTCCAGGTCCAGTTTAAAAAGCACACCGCAACGCTTCCCCTAGTCGTCCTCAAGGGAGGGAAATGCAGCCTCCTCGGAACTCAATGGTTCCAGCCCCTGGGGTTGTTCATTGGGGGGGTGCACGCCGTGGGAGCACACGCCACCGGGACTGATCCAATACAGAGCGTGTGCGACACGCACCCCGAGGTTTTCAAAAAGGGGCTCGGAAAATTCAAGGGCCCCCCAGTGACTTTCGACCTGGACCCTGGAGTACGTCCAATCAGACTTAAACCGCGCAGAGTGCCTTTCGCACTAAAGGACAAAATAGAGGCGGAGTTGGACAAATTGGTGGGCCAGGGGATTCTTGTTCCTGTTGATTCTGCGGAGTGGGAAACTCCAATTGTAACAGCGCTCAAGGCCAACGGGGAGGTCCGCATATGCGCTGATTACAAGTGCACCATCAATAAGGCGATCCGCCCTAATGCTTATCCGGTGCCGGTAGTCAGCCACTTGTTGGCCAGGTTACACGGGGGGAGGTGTTTCGCTAAACTCGACCTGGCCCAAGCCTACCAGCAACTCCCGGTGACCCCCGCCGCAGCTGCTGCACAGACCATAGTCACCCACAAAGGGGCGTTCCAGGTATCGCGCCTCCAATTCGGCGTGAATTCGGCGCCCGGGATTTTCCAGTCACTCGTGGAACGCCTCCTGAAGGGGTTAGAGGGGGTGTTACCCTACTTTGATGACGTATTGATTACAGGGGGGAGCCGGGCCGAATTAGCAAGCAGGTTGGGAAGGGTCCTGACAATATTCGAGAAAGCGGGGTTGCGGTTGCGGAAGGACAAATGCGTTTTCTTCGCAACTGAGGTTGAGTTCCTAGGGTTCCGTGTTACTCCCGAGGGAATCAGGCCATCCCAATCCAAGGTGGCCGCCATCAAGAAGGCCCCTCGCCCCACCTCCAAGCCCGAGTTGCAGTCGTTCCTTGGACTGCTCAACTTTTACCACTCCTTCCTTCCGCGGAAGGCAGCAGTAGTGGAACCGCTACACAAATTGTTAAAAAAGGACGAGGCATGGAAGTGGGGCAACAACCAGGAGAGGGCTTTCAATGACCTGAAGCGACTCCTGGCATCAGATGCGGTACTGACCCATTTCAATCCCAAACGCCCAGTGGTCCTGATATGCGATGCATCCCCGGTGGGGGTGGGGGCGGTGTTATGCCACGTACTGGAGAACGGGAGGGAGGCCCCGATAGCGTTCTACTCTAGGTCCTTGTCCCAAGCGGAGAGGAACTATGCCCAGACAGACAGGGAAGCACTAGCGATAATTGCGGGGACTAAGAAATTTCATGATTTTGTGTACGGCCGCCCCTTCACCATAGTGACTGACCATAAGCCCTTGCTAGGCATTTTCACCGCAGATAAGCCCACACCCCAAATCCTGTCCCCGAGAATGCTCAGGTGGGCCATTTTTCTCAACGCGTATCAGCACGCGTTGGTATACCGGCCCGGGAAGGAGATCAGCCATGCGGATGCCCTGTCGAGGTCCCCCATTCCCCGGGATTGCTGCCACGTGGGCGAGGTAGAGAGGGACCACCAGGTCTTAATGATAGAGGTCCTAGACTCCCCTCCAGTAGTACCGGCCGACATCGCTAAAGCAACCGGCAAGGACAAAACGCTGGCCACAGTTTGCTCCTGGGTACAGAAAGGGTGGCCCGTGTCTTCCCCAGCAGCGGAATTCGACACATTTTTCAAAAAGAAACTAGAGTTGTCCCTAGAGAGGGGTTGCCTTTTGTGGGGACAGCGGGTAGTGATCCCCACGTCTCTCCGGCCGAGGGTGCTTAAACTGCTGCACGTCAGCCACCCGGGGATCGTCCGCTCTAAGGCACTGGCCCGCAGTTACTTTTGGTGGCCCCAGCTAGATGCCGACATCGAACACATGGTCGACACTTGCGAAGCGTGCCAAAGCTCCAGGCCAGAAGAGGCCCGCTCGCCACATAGGGAGTGGGACGCAGCAAGGGGGCCCTGGTCCCGGGTACACGTAGGCTTTGCTGGCCCGTTCAGGGGAACGCTTTTCCTCCTTGTGGTGGACGCGTTCTCCAAGTGGTTGGAGGTCATCCCAGTCTCGAGCACCTCCTCGGCCACAACAATTAAACAGTTACGGAGGGTCTTTTCCACGTTCGGTTTACCCGACACCCTCGTCAGCGATAACGCTAGCTGTTTCACGTCCGCCGAGTTCGGGGCGTTCATGGAGCGCAACGCCATTCGGCACATCACCTCCGCCCCCTTTCACCCGGCCACCAACGGCCAAGTAGAGCGCCTCGTGCGCACCACGAAAGACGCGCTGCTGCGCATGGGCCCCGGAGCCCTCGACCTGAAATTGTGCCAATTCCTGCTAAGGTACAGGGTCACCCCATTGGCGTCAGGGTACTCCCCCGCAGAGCTGTTGATGCGCAGGAAGCTGGCCACGGGAATCTCCAAGCTAGACCCCACGAGAGTAGAGGACAAAGGGTGGAACATAGGGGTGGAACCCTCAAAGAGTTTCAGCGTAGGCGCCCCGGTGCACTGCAGGAACTACGCCAACGCGGGGCCAGCCTGGGTGC
Organism: Bradypodion pumilum; assembly: GCA_035047305.1. Lineage (NCBI taxonomy): Eukaryota > Metazoa > Chordata > Lepidosauria > Squamata > Chamaeleonidae > Bradypodion > Bradypodion pumilum. Next base: position 102,337,111 of record JAWDJD010000001.1, read on the forward strand.
CGGGCACCGTAATTGCACAAACCGGCCCCGTCTCATACCGCGTGGAGACCAGTACAGGTTTCCTGTGGAGGCGACACGTGGACCAACTCAGGCGCAGGGTTCCCGGAGAGCAGGACGGAGACGACAATAGCGTCGAATCAGCGTTAGGGTACTCCCCCACCCGTTTAGCCCAAGGGGGAGGAAAAGGGGAACATGGGTCCCCACCAAGGGGGGAGGAAAGGGAATCGATCCACAGAGATCTTTTGCGGGAGTCCGCGGCGGAAAGGAAGAGCCCCGACCACACACATACCCCTTGGAATTTTCCCCGAGACACAGACGCCCATAGAAGTTTAGACGTTGATTTACAGTACCAGGGGGAGTTAGCGGAGTGGTCCCCCACCCGTCCTAGCGAAAAGAGGGGTTTCAGTTCAGCCCCTGGTACTTCCAGTCCCAGTAGCCCCTGTGAGTTAGAATGCAATATAGCGCCAATTTCCCGGAGACCGACACCCCCAAGACGGGAGGCAACAGTGAGTCCGCCCACCACAGCCTCAAGGTCCCCCGAGCAAGGATCAGAAGGTAGCAGGACCACAAGGGCGACCTCATCGGTTCCGCGGTTCACAATAGGCGGGTCCCCGGGGTCCGAGAGCAACAGGCAGGGGTTCACCTCCCAACTATTCATTCCATTCCCATCCCCGGGCGCAAGGCAGGCACGGACGCCCCACAGAGCCACTAACGAATCCCCGTTTCCCGTAGCAGGACAAGCTCCCACGGAGTCAGGGATCACAGGCTCTCCGGTACTAGGTCAGGCGCAAGCACGCCCCAAGCGCACGTGCGGCAAGCCACAATGGTTGCGGGACTTCGTCCCATCCTAGGGGGGAGGGGTGTTATGTATGCATATCAATGTACTGTAAAGCTATCAAGATATAAATGTTCCATCACAATTACAATGTATCTCAGCTGAAAGGAACGCGAGCAAGCAACCCCTTGGGGCAGCTGCGAGCGTTCAGCCTCACATGGTTCACATTGCTCAATCACGGACAGCCGCGGGAAATGCCTCCGCATTCAGCAGAATGAAGATACTCGCATTCAGCAGAATGAAGATACTCGCATTCAGCAGGAAGAAGATACAACTGCGAGAGTAAGGCGTGCCTGGGCGAGGCCACGCCGACAGTAGCCAATGAGCTACCGTGCTGCAAGATTCAAATGTATAGTCCTCAGTATATAATGAGATGTACCACCACCATTACCCCCATGCTTCACCGGAACACCATGCAATAAACCTGTGTTAAACCAACCCTTCGGTTGTTCTGTTGTCTTTGGTCCCATACACTAAACCCGGCCACCTGCCTATCTGCTGTGTCTGAAGCCTGTGCTCTTGTTCCATTTACCAGGCAGAACCCTCATAGCACATTGAGGGCAGAAGGCTGCCACTGAGGCTTCTAATGCCACCCATCTCCATGGCCCAGTACCGGTACACAGCCTGGTGGTTGGGGACCCCTGGCCTAGCAGATAGAAACACAGATCTGGAAGGAAGGCACACAGTCAATTAGCTTCAGCCATTCACCCTCTTGTTTGTTTGTGTTGGAAGCAATCCAGCGGTGGAAGAATCAGTGGACACCAGGTTCTGTTCACATGCTTCCCATGTAAAATAAGACTAGAAAAAGAACTGACAAGTATGTTCTGCAAGGAAAGTACAGATTAGAATTCAAAGACAATTTTTGAAAAATTGCAATATATATATAAATTACTGCTACTATAACAACTGTCACCAATAGACAACATCACAATTAATCATTCCAGTCCTACAGTTTGTGCCTCAGTGAGCCTAAAATGTTAGAGAGTTTCATGAACTTCAAAGCTTTCTGTTCACTGTTTCCTGTGACTCACTGGCTGTTGATTTTATTCTGTACTGAGCACTAGTTAATAAATTCACTTATAGTGTATTTCATGTCCCTAAAGAGGAATTTTAAGAAACTGTGGGTAGAAAGTTCCATATGTGCAAGCTACAATGGCAGGTTAAAGTGATTTCCATTGAAAAGTTAATTGATTTTCTTGAGCTGAATTCAGGCTGGGATATATTTTTCTTTGGTTTCAAAGTCTATTAAATTGTCCTCATTATGTTTCTGCAGCCTGCACAGCTGTCTTTTATTATGGAGCTTATCCATCTTTTATTAATTACGCACTTTCACTTATGAACAGACCACTTGGAATGTACAGTTATTCAAGATCTGATATTGTATGACTGTACATACTTTATGTTATAGAAGAAATATGTATGCTTTTCATATCAGATATGGGATAAAAACATTAGCTAGATAATAATCTTAGATTGTTGAAAAACCCACGAGAGCCTCTGAAGGACAAATTACAGTACTGAAAGTATAATGGATTCACATATCATTTTGTTTGTATGTTGATAAGAATGAACACCTGATACTTCAGTGGTTTGTAGCTTCTGTTATAGGCTTACTCTTTCCACTGAAAACCCCTTGAAGTGCTTTCAGCCAGCTGTCTCAAAAATATCTCAACTCTTGCTGACCTCTGGTGGGGATGGTGGCATGAGCGGGTGCATTTTCATGAGCTCTGACTCCTGTAGAAAAAGGAGAGAAAAATGGAGAATAAACTATGCTAAAGTAAGGAGGCAAAAGAGAAATCTATATATATAAAATCGAGGGTTAACCATTGGAACTTGCTATAGGCTCCTTAGCCAGGCCCCACTAGCCTGCACCCTCCATTCGGGAACATGTCTGAACTGGGTACGCAGGTAAACGCAGGATTGAGAATTGCGCCAGTGGGGCAACAGCCCCACAAACGCGAAAAAAGGGAAACAACTTCATTTCCCAATGTTCCTTGTATCACGCCGCACCAGAGCCAATCAGCCTCAGAGGCTCTGCCGCGGTGAGGCGCAAGGAACGTTCGGAAACGCGCTGCGGCCAATCAAAACAAAACAGTTTTAAAAAAACCTAGCACAAACACAACCCATTACTACAAGCCCCAGCGTCCTGCACGCCATGAGCGCGCAGAACGCTGAGGAAGCCAGCACCCAAAAAATTAAAAACAAACTCATCCCCTCACAGCCACACAAACACCAACCACCCTTCTTTCCCTCACCAACGGCGCCCAATTGGAGCTTTGGAGCTTCCCCTTTAATATCAGTGGGTGGGGGTTGCCATCCCCCCTCTGCTGCCTCCCCTAGAGTGGGGAGGTTTGTGGGGACAAAAGGGGTATGTCCCCCCCACACTTCTGGAACCAGGAGACCAGGGAAAGGGGATCGATTCCCCCCCAAAAAAACCCCCCGTCTTTAAAGAGAAGAAACCAAGTGGTTTCTTTTCTTTAATCACGGAGTTTTCTTTAGGAAGTAAAACAGTCAGTACACAGGTGGCAATGTGAGCTTGCAGATTCAGTCAGGAGCAGGCAGCAAGTTGTATTTAAGAGATAGGAAAGGAGGCATACTATATTCATATTCATAGACTAGGAACCATGCATCCTAAGGGTTCAAACTATGAAACTGATTTAACCTGCTTTTTGTAAGTACACAGGAATCAGAACCATTGTGCTCCTTGTAAGTAAAACAGTCAGTACACAGGTGGCAATGTGAGCTTGCAGATTCAGTCAGGAGCAGGCAGCAAGTTGTATTTAAGAGATAGGACTCTAATGGTATGCAATGTCCTTAGCAACCATAGAGAAATTACAGAAGAGACAGAGAGGACGCGAAACACAAGAGTGGTAAGCTTGGACTGGATAATGAGCATGGGGGCTTGCAGCTGGTTTGAACATATAATATTGTAACAGACATGTGTTTTGTAACCTTTCAGATATTGCAAAAACTCCCCTGATGAAATTTATTGAATGAAATGTCTAATTAACCGGATAGACATCGGGAGTTTGGGGCCAATTTATATGGGAGTTTGACTTCTCAACTGAATACGAGTTTATGAGCTGTTTTGGACGAGAGATAGAAAGTGTAATAGAGGAATAAATCATTGTTTCATATTGTCACAAAGGACATAGTGAAGAAGCTGAAGAGAACATATTTGAATTTGGTTACTATTGTCAAGATTACAAAAGGAACTTGAAGACTTTATGTGCAGAGAGGTATCTGAGTTTGGTTTCTGTTTGATGACATTACAAGTTAATATACATCAGTTTATTATCAGAGTTTGCAAAATAAAAAATAAAAATAACATTAAGAATACAAAGACCTTATAAGAAGATTCGTTCATCATTATCTTCATCATTTTTTGGCATACACAAACGGTACATTGTGTTTGTATCCTTTTCTCCGTTTGGCCATTTTTCACTGTGCTTACAATACCATCTAGCCATCTCATTCTTGGCCTCCCCCTTCTTCTTTTACCCTCCACCTTTCCCAACATCAAGGCCTTCTCAAGTGAATCCTCCCTTCTCATTTGATGTCCAAAGTACTTTAGCTTCGTCTTTACTATTTGACCTTCCAATGAGCAGTCAGGGTTGATTTCTTCAAAGATTGACCTATTTGTTCTTCTCGCTTTCCAGGGTACTCTCAAAACTCTCCTCCAACACCACATTTCAAAAACACAATTTAACACAAATCACAAACATATGTCAATAACATAAAATAAAAAATTAATTAAAATCCTATGCTGAGTTCTAACTCAAATAAAAACACAAAACAACTAACCACATTTTAAAAACATTGAATGTAAAAAAGACATTTACTTTCACATTATTAAAATTATTACCTACGGTACAACTATTTAAAAACAAAAAACTAAAACTAAAACATTATTCTGTTACATAAAACAGCCAGCCAAGCCAAAAAAATTTTTTGTATAAACAAACATTACAAAAATTACAGACTATGCAATTTTTAACTAACATTTACACAATTTAACCTTCCAACACAATTTAAAACAGCCCGGCAACGCCGGGCAACCTCTGCTAGTGTAATATAAAAGGTGGAAAGAAAGCGATAGAGGTGGTGTGAAGAGAGAAGCAAAAGGAGATAAGAGATAAGACAACAGCTTCTGACCAGCTGAGGTGAGGCCCACCCCTCCTCCCTTTGTCAGGAGAGGTAAAGGGCCGTCGGGGCCCGGCAGAAGACAGCAGCCTCCGACCAGCTGAGGTGAGCCCCACCCCTCCTCCCTTTGCCAGGAGAGGTAAAGGGCCGTCGGGGCCGGCAGAAGACAGCAGCCTCCGACCAGCTGAAGTGAGCCCCGCCCTTCCTCCCTTTGCCAGGAGAGGTAAAGGGCCATTGGGGCCGGGAGAAGACAACAGCTTCTGACCAGCTGAGGTGAGCCCCACCCATCCTCCCTTTGCCAGGAGAGGTAAAGGGCCATCGGAGCCGGCAGAAAACAGCAGCCTCCGACCAGCTGAGGAGAGCCCCGCCCTTCCTCCCTTTGCCAGGAGAGGTAAAGGGCCGTCGGGGCCGGCAGAAGACAACAGCTTCTGACCAGCTGAGGTGAGCCCCACCCCTCCTCCCTTTGTCAGGAGAGGTAAAGGGCCGTCCAGGCTGGCAAAAGACAACAGCCTCCGCCCTCCTCCCTTTGCCAGGAGGTCATTGGGACCGCCCTCACCATCGGTGTTCCTGCCTCCCTGCGGGGGGTGGATGAACTTCCACCACCACCCTGGAGACACCTGCGGCCAGTTTGGAGCTCGCTGGGACCACCCCAGCATCGGCGTCCCGGGCTCCCGCCTCCCTGCGGGGGGCTCAAAAGGCTGGCAGCTGCGGAATAACTTCCACCACTGCCCTGGAGAAACCTGCGGCCAGTTTGGAGCTCGCCGGGACCATCCCACCATCGGCGTCCTGGGCCTCCGCCTCCCTGCGGGGTCTCAAAAGGCCAGCAGCCATGGCGGGATTTCCACCCCACCCTGGAGACATCTATGGTCAGTTGGAGCTCGCTGGGACCACCCCACCATCGGCATCTCGGGCTCCTGCCTCCCTGCAGGGAGCTCAAAAGGCTGGCGGCCACGGAGGAACTCCCACCCCCGCCCTGGAGAATCTGCGGCCAGTTGAAGATTGCTGGGACCACCCCCATCATCGGCATCCCAGGCTCCCGCCCCCCTGCGGGGGGCTCGGTAGGCCGGCGGCCGTGGCGCAACTTCCACTGCCACTGCCCTGGAGACACCTGAGGCCAGTTGGAGATTGCTCGGACCACCCCACCATTGGCGTCCCGGGCTCCCGCCTCCCTGCAGGGGCCTCAAAGGGCCGGCGGCCACGGCGGAATTTCCACCGCCGCTCTGGAGACACCTGCAGCCAATCGGAGCTTGTTGGGACCACCTCCACCATCAGTGTCCCATGCTCCCACCTCACTGCGGGGGGCTCAAAAGGCCGGCAGTCGCACCGGAATTTCCACCACTGCCCTGGAGACTCTTGTGGCCAGTCAGAACTCGCCGGGACCATCAACATGGGTAGAGAGACTGAGAGGGTATGTTTAAAGTGGGTTAGGGAGGGAGGGAGGGAGAGATGGCCCTGCCAGCCGGGAAAACGGGGTGACACTCCATCTGGGTTAATGGTGGAGGTTCCAGGGGCCCATTTAGAGGTTGTGACGGGCATGGGGCGTTATAGCGGGAACCGCGGGACGGGCCACACTCGGGGAACGCGGGACCGATGCTTAGTATCTGTCCTGTGTTCTGGCCCCCCCGGTTTCACCTCTAGGTCCTGAGCAGCTGATCCAGGGTGACCCCACCCTTAGGCTGCTGCTGATGAATGCCAGGTCGGTCTGTAGTAAGGCGCCCCTAATACAAGATTCTATTCTGGGGGAGCGGGCCGACCTGGCATGCATCACTGAGACCTGGCTGAGACCAGAGGATGGGGTGCCTCTATCAGAGATGTGTCCGGCCGGGTTCGGTGTTTGGCACCAGCCTAGGGATGAGGGCAAGGGCGGTGGTGTTGCCATTATAGCCAGGGAGTCACTAGGAGTCACCAGGGCCACTGCTCCACAAATTCTGGGTTGTGAGGCCCTGCTCCTGCGGCTGGGCCCAAAGGGTCAGTTGGGGATCCTACTCCTGTACCTGCCCCCTTGCAGGGTAAGGGACTCCCTGCCTGGGCTCCTCGAGGCTGTCTCAGCGTTGGCGTTGGAGTTCCCTAGGCTGATGGTTCTGGGGGACTTCAATTTCCCTTCAATTTCCCTTCAATTTCCCTTCAATTAACCTGGAGGTTAAACTGAGAATAATGGGACACTTAAGGAAATTGGGGAAGGAAAGTTTAAAACATGAAGGAAGAAATGTGGAAATCTATAATGACATCCCTAAATAGGAAAGAGAATGGAGGAAACAACTAAAACCAATTACAAACTTTCTAACAACTAAAGGGGTAAAGTATAATTGGATGCCCCCACAGAAACTGAAATTCTTTCATGCAGGCAAAACCTCAGTAGTATGTTCCCAGACAGATAGTTTAGACATCTTTGAGTCTTGTAACCTGATAAACGAGGGCACCCAAGAATGGTTAAATTTAAAAGAAGAATTAATAGGCTCCGGAATACACAGCCCTAAGAAGAACTAAGTACTGAATATGAGTCTCACACATTGTATACTGAAATGTCGAAATAATAATCAAGATTGAAAGAGAATTAAGAATGAAAGACAGTTAGAATAATCCCCCTCTCGAGCTGTTTGTTACATGAACTTACACCTCTCACCAGAAGAGTGAAAGGTAGTGGTAATAAAGGAGGTAAGAGGTGAGGGTCATATGAGAACACCTCTTAAAATATAACAAAACAAAGTTAAAGGAGACAGGAAAGAAGGTGGGATACTGCCGGGGGCCGGGGGGGGGCACAGTCACTCATAGCATTGCCACACCCTGCATAGCAGGGTGAAGGCCCAATACTATGGAAGTCCAAGTCCTCCCCAAAGCTTCATTTGGAGGTGGTTGCCGTTTTTCAACAGCTGGGGAACAGAGGTTTGGTAACACAAATTGGTAAGGGTGGGTGAAAGAGTACACAGTCAGCACAAGGGTGAAGGAAGGTTAACTTTACACCAGAGTACGGTGGGTATTTGGAAGGGTTATAAGGGCTGGATAAAAGTTGAATAAATGTTAAAAACAATCATGGTGCTAACTTGGAATATTAAGGTCTCTGGATCTCAAATAAAGAGAAAAAGATTAGAAAATGTGCTAAAAAAAGAAAAAGCTGATATCATATTCTTACAAGAGACACACCAAAAGTCCGACCTAAAGAATAATCTGTATTTGAAGGGAATAGATATCTATGAAAAAGCACATGGAACATCCAAAGTGAAAGGGGTGTTTACTCTTATTACAAGAAAAACTAACTTTGTACTAAAAAAGTCTATAAAGGATAAAGAAGGGAGATATTTGATTTTAAGGAGGACTTTACTTTAGTAAACTTATATGTCCCCAATCAATCTGAAGATTTTTTTGATAAAATGAGACCAATCATACAAAAGGAGAGTGGCCAACACGTGATAATTGCAGGGGACTTTAATATGATCAGCTGTGACGAAGACACTACAAAGGTTACTGCTATGTATGTTAACTGTGTTTTCTGACAGGAGCGGAATGTATCTTTTCTCATGTATTTATTCTTATGCAAATAAGTGGATCGAAAATGTGCACGCTCTGTTAGCCAATGGGCTTGTTGTATTATTGTTAGTGTTACTGTTTATAGTGTATATAAGTCTGACTTTTGCCCCATCCAAACTGTGTTCAAACCCCACTAATAAAGAGCTGAATTTCACTACTTCATTCGTCTGCTTCTTCATTCCTTGAACACTAAAATTACTAAAAGTAGGAAAGAGGTAGGCAAATCAGTCATAGATAAATGGACAAAATCACTTTGAAGCATACATTACATTTATTCAGTCTAGGCAAGCAATGGAGGCATCTAAACTGTTAATATGCAGTTTCTCACCCACACAAGAACTAACTCTGCAGGTTTTTTTTTACATTTTTCACTCCCATAAGGGGAGAAATGTATTGTGAGTTTATGGTGGGTGGAGGTGGTCAGGGTTGAAGAGAAGAAAGAGGGACAAGGCTTTGATCAAACAAGCTGCAGATGTATTCAAAGAGTGTTGCATAACCAGTGTGATATGAAGGGTATGGTTCTTAATGTTGTCCTATCAAGATGTGTCAAGGACATTGGCATGGATTGGACTGCCAATTGAGATGCCCTTCCTGGCACAGCTCAGCTTACCCATGAGCTATACTTGATGAATTTTAAGCCATTCCTTTTACATGTGTAGAGAAACAGGTGCAACAAATCACCCCACTGAGGATACCTGCAACTCTGGTGGTCTTCTCAAAATCAGGTGTCTGTTGTCTCTTTTTGTCAGTTGTTCAGTACTGTAGAGGCCCCTCCTCTCCTTTATTTATGGCTGTTGGGCTTCAAGGCAGACTCAACAGCTTGGCTTGGAAAACAGACAGAATGCAAGCTAAGAATTCACACAGCTGTTGTCATACAAACATGAAGTGATGCTGCCTACTCAATCAGCAGGGCAGAATGTGGTGCAGACTGTGTAGTTAAGTATATATACATTCAGTTCACATGCAACAGCTGCTGTGTGTGCAATGGGGAAGGTATTGGAAAAGGAGGTGGTGCAGGGTCATGGATGAAGCGAATTATCTGGACCCTTTTCAGTCCGGGTACAAGCCTGGACATGGTGCAGAGACGGCATTGGTCGCACTGATGGATGATTTCTGGCGAGAAAGGGATGGAGGCCATCCGACCATCCTTGCTCTCCTTGACCTCTCAGCAGCTTTCAATACCGTCGACCATAGTATCCTTATGGAACGGCTCCGAAGATTGGGGATCCAGGGCACTGCGTTGTCCTGGTTTTCCTTATTCCTGAAGGGCCATACCCAGTCAGTGTGGTTGGAGAGTGAGACGTCCAGCCCTAGGCCACACCAATATGGGGTGCCTCAGGGCTTGGTGCTGTCACCTCTACTATTTAATATCTATATGAAGCCACTGGGTGAGATCATCCGTTGCCACGGGGTGCGGTACCATCAGTACACAGATGACACCCAAGTGTACATCTCGTCTCGTGGTGATCCCAGTGATGCTGTCAAAGTCCTGTCCGTGTGCCTGGCGGCTGTTGGGGTCTGGATGGGGGACAATGGATTACAACTGAACCCTGGCAAGACTGAGTGGCTAAGGATTAGGGGCCTGGTGTTATCTCGGGAGGAACCATCTTTGGTTTTGGATGGGGCTAGTCTGCCCCAGACAGATCCGGTGCGCAACTTGGGGGTCCTCCTGGACTCACGACTGCTGCTTGAAGATCAGGTAGCGGCTGTGGCCTGGAGGGCTTTTACCCAACTTTGGGTGATTCGCCAGTTGCGCCCGCCTCTAGACCAGAACTCCTTACTCATGGTCACTCATGCTCTGGTCACCTCTAGACTAGATTATTGCAATGCACTCTACATGGGGCTGCCCTTGACGACCACCCAGAGGCTGCAGTTGGTCCAGAATGCGGCTGCTCAGGTGGTGATGGGGTGTGGGCATTATGCTCACACCTCACCACTGCTTCGGGAGCTACACTGGCTTCCAATTTGCCTCCAGGTGCAATTCAAGGTGCTGGTCATTACCTTTAAAGCCCTATATGGTAGTGGGCCAGGATACCTAAGAGACCGCATCGCCCCAAGAACATCTGTTCATCCAACCAGAGTGGACCGGAGGGGCTCTCTGCTTGTACCATCTGTTAGAGGGGCTCGTCTCTCTAGCACAAGAAGGAGGGCCTTCTCTGTATCTGCACTGACCCTATGGAAACTCATGCCAGTGGAACTAAGGCTGCAGATGGAATTGCTGCCCTTCAAGAAAGATCTGAACACATGGCTGGCGGGGCAGGTTTGGGGTCCTGAAGATGTTGTGACCCCCACCTGCTGGTTGGTATAATATTCAAAGTAATCTTCCACTTTTTAATGTGTGCGGGTTTTAGCGGGGTAATTTGTTTTAAAGGGTTTGTTCTTGTTTTAAGGGTTTTAAGATTGTATGCCGCCCAGAGTCTTTGTGAGTTGGGCAGCTATATAAATATGATTATAAAAAATAAAATAAAAAATGCTTAGACATAAATTAGGTAAACGTAGCCCTTTCTCAAAAGCTAGTCATATCCGACTCTAGGGTTCAGTACTCATCACTGTTTATAGCCAAAGAGCCAGCGCTGTCTGTGTCTGCACTGCAGATCTTTCAGTGGACATGTGGCAGGCATGACTAGACACCAGAGTGCAAGGAATGCTGTTACCTTCCCACCAAAGTGGTAACTATTTATCTACTTTCAATTTCTTGCTTTTTCGTACTGCTAGGTTGCAGAAGCTGGGACAGAGACGGAAGTTCACTCCATCTTAGAGTACTCAGGAATCGAACTTTTTGCCTACCAACCTTTCAGTTGTCAAGCTCAGCATCTTAACCAGTAATCCACTGCGGCCCCCCATGAAGCTATTAGTGCACAGTAAATAAAGAGCAACACTTCCTGGCCCTATCCACTTTCTTTTTTAATCAACTTATGTGTTTTGTGTGTTGGGGTGGGGGGGGGGGAGAGGGGCAATAACATATTCATGTCATCCTTTTTCATGGTGGTGGGGCTCAAATCCATAGCCTGAGGCAGAGTGGATGGGAAATGGTGAGGCCAATCCATGGAGCCAAAATGGTTCCATTACTTAGTTATTAACCCTATGGAACAACTTGGATAAAATTAGGTTTACGGTATCTGGTCAGTTTAAAACAGGGATTCTCAACCTGTGGCACGTAGGCTGGATGTGGCTTGTGCATACCTGTCAAGTTCTGGATTTGGAAATAAGGGAAATTTCCCAGCAAATAAGGGATACTTGACAGCTATGCTTATCCTGTGCTGCCCTCCAATGGCAGCAATAGGCCATTGCAGTCTAATTAATAAGGGATGATGGCGGGAAAGAGGGTAAAATAAGGGGTTTTCCCGGCCAATAAGGGATACTTGACAGCTATGGGCTTGTGGCACCATTTCATGTGAGCCCCCAACCACCTCCACCATACCAGGAAGTGCCATGTAGTGGAGGAAGGGCAAAATGGCTGTCCGGCCCTTAAAGCTGTCTGAGGGAGCTTAAAAAGGTTGAGAATGCCTGGTTTAAAAGTATGTGCATCTCCGGGTTTATCAAACCCACCACTGGAAGAAAAGAAACCATTACAAAATGGAGAAAAGCATGAAGGATTAACCCAAGGAACAGATTTTTATTATCTGAATTGCTTAAATTCTTGACAAAAATTATGTGGGAGAGGGGAGGGAAAGATAAATTATTTAACTTGCAGTTATGAATCCAAATTTTCAGAGAGGCAAATATTTTTAGCTACTGTTTTCCTTGGGTTCACTTTAACATACTCTAGTATAGCATTCAGATCTTGCAATTACTGGAACTATTAAATATTCATTTTTTTCTGGGGAAAACATGGTATAGGTTTGATAAAATGATGATGATTTAATTAAGGGCTGGCGGGGTGAGAGGGAGATTCCCAGGGACTATGAGAGTTCTGGAAATTAAATATTTCTCTCCTTATAACTGTGGTAGAAAAAAAGAGGACAGGAGAAAAAGATTCAAGCACAGATTGGGAATAAACAGCATAAGCCGTTGTTTCTTGTGTATTATCTCTAAAATGACTGAACATTGAGGGTAGAATCAAACTAATTACCCATCAACATATCACACTGCCTTCATTTTTATCAAGCTTGACTGTTTTATCAAAAGCAAGATTCTAAGGAAACACCTGGTGTTTTGTTCATATTCAGAGAGCTCAAAGGCAATGGGAGATAGTGCAAAGTGTTTGCCTTCCATTGCAATTTATGCATTGATTTTCTTATTAGAGCTATTTGCAGGCACATGCTGGTATATCGGGCAATTGCGCTTTGTCCCATCCCGGCCTCGCCTCTGGTGCTCTGGGGTGCCAATAGCAATGTATGGGATTCCCCCAACCCACTCCAATAGGTGCCCCCACCACTCCCTGTCTAGCGCCTTCCCATGGTGCCCTGCATACCCCTGGCTATTTGTTCTGGATGTCTCCTTGATTCTGCAAGATATAATTGCCTTGCTTGTAGCTTCCTGCATTGATCAGGGATTAGACTCAATGGCCTCACAGGCCCCTCCCAATTCTATTCTTATACAATTCTACGATTCTCTGGTATTGCATTATGGGTTTGGTATGGGTACATTTTACTTCTGCTTCCAGGAGCGATGAGGGCAGTGTGGGCTGGATGAATCGCAGTAAACCCATTCATGTGGAGTCACAGGGTGCTTGGGCTTCTGGGAATTGAAGTCCAAGAACATCTGGAGTGCCAAGGTTTGGCATCACGGGGCTAGAGTGACGTTTCGTTTAATTTTTTTTGGCTCAAGGTGCTAAGGGTGGAAGTCTGGGGAAGGTAACTGAAAAGGAAAATTTGGTGGGAAATGTTTAAGACAAAAAGTTTGCATGTCTAGCACACCCCCTTCCTCCGAACGTCTTTGAATTTTGGAGGTGACCTCTTCGTAGAGGAGGTAAGAGGGTGAGGGAGAATCCTTTTATTGTATGTGGGGTAGATGGTTTGAATGTAGTGGGTTGTACATTTTGCATCATCAGAAAATTGGGGATAAAATAAATAAATTTATTGATGTAAGCGTTGTTATATAAGATACACATAAATATAAGCAGTATTTTCTTAATATAGGATGAATGAAGTTAAAATGAAGATACTTTGAACTGATGTGTAAATATAGATTTTGTGTTGTATTTTGTAATATTTCATTTTTCATCAGAAAAGAGGGGATAGAATTCATAAAGTTATGGAAGTATATAAGCAATATTATCTTATATAGGATAATTGAACTGATGAGCGAATGTAGGTTTTATATTGTATTGTAATTTGTATTTTGTTATTGTTTCTGTTTTGTATTTTGTATCATTATTGTGTTTTGAGTTGTCTGTTTTGTGATTTTTTTGTTTTGTTTGAAAATGTAATTAAAATAAAAAAAATATTATTTTAAAAATATAGAGTGACGTTTCCTGCCTCGGCTCTATTGGCCCGGCCACCTCCTTCCCCTGCAGCGCCACCACTGGTTGGGTGTAGAGTTGCCATACGTCACGGAAAACCAGGAATTTCCCGGGTTGTAACTGTCCTGGCCGGTTCAGTAAAAATCATTGAAAACTCCCGGATCAAACCAAGGGGTGTGCTCTTAGTATGAAGTGTGTGTGTGTGTGGGGGGGATCATGCCTTTTCTTGCTGCCTTAGAGTGGCGCCTGTGCTTAACCACCAGTCAGCGTCTGTAGCAGCAGCCACAGTAGCCTGGTGGCCAAAGGAGGAGAAGGAGGAGGAGATCAGGTAAACTAATGCAAATAGAAAGTCTCCAGAAGTCCAGTAGATATGTGTGTCTGAGAGAGTGCCAGTTTCAGGCAGGGCCTTAGCCAGGAGATGGCCAGGGTGGGCTTTGCCCACTCTGAGTTAGCAGTCTGCCCACCCTCAAATTCCCTATTGCCCCATGCCCCGTGGAGGGAAGAGTGTGCGAGTGGAGTAAGTTGGGGGGAGGGGGGGAGAAGAGAGAAACAACCACGGGAAGGGAGAGAAGAGTGAACTGCTTTTGTGCTCCCGCCTCTTTCCTTGCTGCAATCCTGTGCCCTTTTAATTGGGAAGGAGCTCCGATTGAAATAAGTGGGACTCCTCTGTGGGTATGCTTTGCTCATGCTGGAGTGGGGGAGTGAGTGAGACCAAAATCTGAAGCCTTTATTTGTTTAGAAGTAAGCCCTATTGTTCAGTGGATCTTACTCCTAAGTAAACCATGGAATGCAGCATTCCAAAATAGATTTTTGCAACAGATCTTTTATAACACTTTCATGCTTAAGGATTCCTAGCTATTTAATCTCTGTACAGTATTTGTTTTTCCAACACACCACACTCCCCCCCCTGAAGGTAGTGAAGGTTCCTGATCTTAGAGCACATTTGTATATAAGCCAGAAGAAATGCCCCAGTATTGCAGTACCCTTTCACTGCAGTGGCTCAAGTGGTTAAGACGCTGACTGGGAAGCGGAAGGTCAGCAGTTCAAAACCTGAGTACTGCATGACAGAATGAGTGCCCATCTCTGTCCCAGCTCCTGCCAACCTAGCAGTTCAAAAGCAAAAAATTGCAATTAGATAAATAGGGATCACTTTGGTGGGAAGGTAAACAGTGTTCCGTGTACTCTGGTGTCTAGTCATGCCTTCCACATGACCATGGAAACGTCTGCAGAAGCAGACAGCACTGGCTCTTTGGCTTTGAAACAGATGAGCACTGAACCCTAGAGCAAGGCTTTCGAGCAAGGGAAACCTTTACTTCTGTCCCGGTTTTGTGGAAGAGAATTATGGCAACCCTAGTTGGGTGGTGCCAATTAAAATACAGTAAAACAAATACACTATCGTAAACATTCTAAAAGCAGACTTGTTGAGCCTATTCTCCACTTAAAAAGCTAGTTTACTAATGTTAGACTTAAGTCCTTTTGCTGAAAGTTTTTTTAAAATACATGTTTAGAAACATTACCCCACTGATACCACAATTAACTTAATTTTATTTTCACATAGAAGTCATTATTGAAACTCAGTAGCAGCTGCTGCATTTCCTATCCTTGGCTTATCCTCGGGTCAATCTATTTTCCTAATTTTTAAGGCAAAAAATAGGTATCTCAGCTTATATTCGGATCGGCTTATGCTCGCGTATATACAGTATTTGTATCTATATATAAAAACACGATTTCTTGCACTATTCAGTGATTAAAATAAGCCAAATACCAGATTTGTTGTTACATAACTCTAGGCTACAACAAGGAATATTCTCACTTACTGACACTCATGATGAAAATGGAGCAAGAAAACGGAATAAAGTATGTATTTATGTAAAAATCATTAAAATCTTTTGATTCTTCCGAAGGCAACATAGGATTACTAGAAAAACAGATACAGCTTCATTTCTCAAACGAAAATAATAATCCCCAGAGTATATCAAATGTACACATTTTGAAGAGCAAATTGTTTTACAAAGGGAACATAATAAATGTGATTTTAAACATCTGCTGCACCAAAGTTGTCAGAAACAGAACATTTAATAAACCTGGTTATTAAATTCTTACGCCAAATCTGGAAACTGCCCCCCCCTTTATTTTCATTTATTACTTTTTCATATTTTATTTTCAATAAAATTACTTTTTCCATCTCTCCCCCCTCACTATACCCACTAGGCTTATATGCCCACAGGCACCACACTGTACACCCATCCATCCATGATTCACTTGCAGATAGATAACTGCAAAGGTTGATTTTTAATAAATTTATCAAGATCTCAAACCGCTAATTAAAAAGGCCATGGTCAAGGGTTCCCCCCTCTCCTTCTGTTTAAAGCCAAGCCTTGACAGCAGAAAAAGTAACCTTTTAAAGTCCCAGGGAGATTTTAAAGTATTCCATTAGTAGTTATGCTTAGGATGTCCTAAAAATTAATAAAAATGTTGTCATATATTCTAACATGTCTTTGTATATTTGTAGCAGGAACATCTCTGAATATTCTAATTTGCCCTGGGCATGTTGTGGCAAGTCCAAAAGCCCTATCTCATGCCAATGGAAGCTTTCCCACGCACCTGGTGCCCCAAAAGCCATACCCTTCATGAAACTCATTTCCTCACATCCTGAAAGTCACCACATCCTAAAAGTCATCCCTGAAGCTATGATTGCCTTAAAATTAATTTGTTTCTCTGTTTGCTTGTGTCTCTCGCTCTATTGTCTTCTGGGTCACCAGTAGTAGTTATTAGTAGGGTTTTTTGCTTGAGGGAAAGATTAGAATATGTGGGTGGGAAATACATGGGTGTACCTATGCTGATGATCCTGCTTCGCTGATTGGCTGTTCAAATCTCCTGCCTCTGACGTATCACTATCCTGATTGAACCACATCTTCAAACCTGGCTTGCCCATTGGTGGCACACCTGAAGTGCTGAGCTCCTGTATCAGCATCTGTTTTCCCTAATCCCCAATCGCCTCCTCCTGTCTTTCCTGGAAATTGTAATTGTTGTGTTCTGATGGTTTTATTGTACACATGGATTACAATGTATCTGAGCCAATGTAACCTTGCCTATAGCAACAATGTAACCTTCAGCTGTATCATATAAACCCTGTAATAGGACGCGAGCTAATGACCACCAGCTGGCAGCAGCGAGCGTCCAAGCTCTCTTGGTCCGAACTCATCAAAGGCAACAGCGCGGGAAGTTTTCCCGCCACCACCTACACCTGGACAAGAAGGGCGTGACCTGCAATGACGTCACGCAGACAGTAGCCAATGGGCTACCATGGCACCACGTTCAAATGTATTACTGCTGTATATAAAGAGCTATCGATCCGCCATTACCTCATGTTCCCTCTGTCCACGATGCAATAAACCTGAGTTAACCCAGCCCGAGGCTGTGTCCTGTGTCTTGGTTTGCATACACCAAATTGGCGACGAAGGTGGGATGATGGATCCCCACGGAACAGCCAGGGCACAGAGCGGTTTCAACATCACCAAACCGCAAGACTGGGAGCTGCTTGAGATGGATTTCCAGGTGGCCCTGGTGGAACTCAGAGTCAAAGGAGAAGACGAGGAGAGGAAGAGGGCCATCCTCACCAGGATGCTCGGGATGGAAACCAAGCGGACGCTGGTGGGCATAATCGCTCCGAAGAAGGTGAGCGACTTTAAGGCGAGCGACATCATGAAACTGCTGCGAGAGCGGTTCTGCCCCTCGAGGGCAATGTTTCCCGCTCGGAGCGCGTTTTGGAGGCGAGTCCAAGCGCCGGATGAGTCGGTTGAGGCATTCGTGGCCGCCATGAGGATAGCCGCCGCCCCCTGTAAATGGGGCGATATCCTGGAGATGGTCCTCAGGGACGGCGTGTTGTGTGGCCTGAAAGACAAGGAGGTACAGCGCAGCTTGATGAATAAGGAGCCGCCACCCACGCTGGCAGAGGTCATAGAGGCCGCGGAAGCCGCAGAGTCCACGAATGCTGGAGTGGACGAGATGCACCAGTGGCGTGAGTGGCGTCCTAGAGCCGGCAAGGCGGAAAATTCGGTGCACGGGAAGACCGGACAGTCGGTGCACGCGACTCGACGGGCCTCAAAGTCGTCTACGGAAGGCAGCGACGTCGAGGAGGTCCAGAAGGTCCGGAAGGGTGGTCGACGCTGCGAGGGTTGCGGAGCGGCCCACGAGCGCGCGAGATGCCCGTTCAGGAAGGCCGAGTGTTACACCTGCGGCCGTCGGGGGCACATCGCCAAGGCATGCAGAAAACGGAAAGAGGGCCGGAGGCAGTCACAAGACCGCGCGGCCAGACCGGACCGTCCAGCGAGGCCCAAAGATGGCGCCCAGACCACGAGGAAGCAGGACGGCGTGGGCCGCGTCTCGGACGACAGCGAGGACGACGCCCCAGTGTTCAGCGTGTCCGCGGGACAGTCCCATTACTTCGTTGAGGTATTAGTACAAGGGGCCCCTATTAAGATGGAAATTGACTCGGGGTCCTCCTATTCCATAATTCCCCAGAAAGAGTTCTTGAAAATCGACCCCCACATGCGGCCCAAGCTTAAAGCGTTGAGGTCCACGCTACGGGACGTACAGGGACCCAATACAAGCGGTTTGCGATGCGCATCCCGCTGTTTTTAAGAAAGGACTCGGAAAGTTCAAGGGACCCCCTGTAGCTTTCGACATAGACCCGGAGGTCCGCCCGATAAGACTCAAACCGCGCAGGGTGCCGTTCGCACTCAAGGACAAGATAGAGGCGGAACTGGACAAACTGGTGGGCCAGGGGATTCTTATTCCTGTTGATTCCGCAGAGTGGGAAACTCCAATTGTAACGGCTCTAAAGGCTAACGGGGAGGTGCGCATTTGCGCTGATTATAAGTGTACAATTAACAAGGCGATCCGCCCTAATGCATACCCGGTGCCAGTGATCAGCCACCTTTTGGCCAGGCTGAATGGGGGAAAATGTTTCGCTAAACTCGATTTGGCACAAGCCTATCAGCAACTTCCTGTGACCCCCGCCACGGCCGCGGCACAAACGATAGTTACACATAAGGGAGCGTTCCAGGTGTCGCGGTTACAGTTCGGCGTGAACTCGGCACCCGGCCTTTTTCAATCGCTTGTGGAACGCCTCCTAAAGGGCCTGGAGGGGGTGTTGCCTTATTTTGATGACGTGTTGATAACAGGGGGGAGTGAGGCTGAACTGGCAAAAAGGTTGGACAAAGTACTGACCGTGTTCGAGAAAGCGGGGCTGAGATTGAGGAAGGACAAATGTGTTTTTTTCGAAACCGAGGTCGAGTTTTTAGGGTTCCGGATCACACCCGAGGGGATTAAGCCGTCTAAATCCAAAGTAGCAGCCATTAAAAAGGCCCCTCGCCCCACATCCAAAACCGAGCTACAGTCTTTCCTGGGGCTCCTCAATTTTTACCATACATTCCTCCCGCGGAAGGCGTCCGTGGCCGAACCGCTCCATCGGTTACTTAAAAAGGAGGAGCCATGGATGTGGGGTGACGAGCACGAGAGGGCGTTCAAGGAGCTAAAGCAACTCCTAACATCTGAGGCAATCCTGACGCACTTCGACCCCAAACGGCCAGTGGTCCTAGTCTGTGATGCATCCCCGGTGGGGGTGGGGGCGGTGCTTTGCCACGTGTTGGACGACGGAAGGGAGGCCCCGGTAGCTTTTTACTCAAGGTCCCTGTCCCAAGCGGAGCGAAATTACGCACAAACCGACAGGGAGGCATTAGCGATAGTAGCGGGAACCAAAAAATTTCACGATTTTTTGTATGGCCGCCCGTTCAAAATCGTGACCGATCACAAGCCACTGTTAGGGATTTTCACGGCGAGCAAGCCCACGCCGCAGATCCTGTCCCCGAGAATGCTGCGATGGGCTATTTTCCTCAACGCATACCAACATGAGTTGGAGTACCGGCCCGGAAAGGAGATCAGCCATGCTGATGCCCTTTCGAGATCCCCTTTGCCCTTGTCGGATGACCAGAAGGCGAGAGTTGAAAGAGACCGCCAGGTGTTGCTAATTGAGGTTTTAGACGCACCCCCAATAGTACCAGCCGACATTGCTAGGGCGACAGGCAAGGACAGAACGCTGGAGAAAGTTTGCTCATGGGTACAGAAGGGGTGGCCGGCATCGTCCCCGAGTACAGAGTTCGACCCATTCTTTCGGAAAAAGCTAGAGTTGTCCCTAGAAAGGGGGTGCCTTTTGTGGGGCCAGCGGGTGGTGGTCCCTGCGCCCCTGCGGACGAGGGTGCTCGAACTGCTGCACGTCAGCCACCCGGGCATAGTTCGCTCGAAGGCGCTGGCCCGGAGTTACTTCTGGTGGCCACAGCTGGACGCGGACATTGAGCACATGGTCGGCACTTGCGAGGCATGCCAGGGATCCCGACCTGAGGCGGCCCGTCTTCCGCATAGGGAATGGGACACAGCACGGGGGCCATGGTCCAGAGTGCACGTAGATTTCGCTGGCCCATTCCGAGGAACCATGTTTCTCCTGGTGGTGGATGCGTTCTCCAAGTGGCTGGAGGTTATCCCAGTAAAGAGCACGTCCTCCGCCACGACAATTAGCCGGCTAAGGAGAGTCTTTTCCACGTTCGGTTTACCCGACACTTTAGTCAGCGATAACGCTAGTTGTTTCACCTCCGCTGAGTTCGGAGCCTTCATGGAGGCAAACGCCATTCGGCATGTCACATCCGCACCGTTTCACCCGGCCACGAATGGCCAAGTGGAACGACTAGTGCGTACAACAAAGGACGCGCTGCGGCGCATGGGCCCGGGGGACCTGAATCACCAAGTATGCCAGTTCCTCTTAGCGTATAGGGTAACCCCCTTAGCGTCAGGCTACTCGCCGGCAGAGCTCCTGATGCGGCGAAAACTGACCACGATCCTGTCCAGGCTAGACCCGATGAGAGTCGAGGATAAAGGGAAAAACGTAGGGTTGGCAGTCTCGAAAGGTTTCGCCGCTGGTGACCCTGTTCACTGCAGGAACTATTCCAGCGCAGGGCCAGCCTGGGTGCCAGGGACGGTTGTAGAACAGACGGGGCCAGTGTCGTACCGGGTCGAGACGACCACCGGCCTCCTCTGGAGGAGGCACGCTGATCAACTGAGGCACCGAGTGAGTGGGCCAGTCAGTGGGGCTCAGCAACTGGATTCGGCGTTAGGGTTCTCCCCCACCCGCTTAACCCAAGGGGGAGACAGCAGTGGACAACAGTCCCAAGCAAGGGGGGAAGGCAGATGCAGCGGCCCCGACTCATATCCTTTTGATACGCCAGTCCTATCAGGGGCCGGGGAAGGGGGAGAGGAGTGCGCGACCGCTGCCCCCGATTGTGATTTTGATTTTGATTTTGCGAGCCGGGGGGGTTTTCAGGAGTGTTCCCCCACCCATCCAAGCGAGAAGAGGGGTTTTTCGTTAGCCCCCAGTGCCCCCGGTTCCTCCCTAAGAAAGAGCACACCTCCCAACAACGCCGCGGAGCCGCGGCAAGTCACTAACGAGTCTCCCTCTCATATTACAGGACAGGAAACCAGGGGACAAAGAGAAGGTAGCAAACCCGGGGAGAGGCAGCCCGCATCGAGACCCCAGCGTGTTCGAAATAAGCCATCTTGGCTGAGAGACTTTGTCTCCTAAGGGGGGGGGAGTGTGTTTAAGTGTGGGCTCGAGACTTTGTCTCGTCCTAGGGGGGAGGGGTGTTGTGTTCTGATGGTTTTATTGTACACATGGATTACAATGTATCTGAGCCAATGTAACCTTGCCTATAGCAACAATGTAACCTTCAGCTGTATCATATAAACCCTGTAATAGGACGCGAGCTAATGACCACCAGCTGGCAGCAGCGAGCGTCCAAGCTCTCTTGGTCCGAACTCATCAAAGGCAACAGCGCGGGAAGTTTTCCCGCCACCACCTACACCTGGACAAGAAGGGCGTGACCTGCAATGACGTCACGCAGACAGTAGCCAATGGGCTACCATGGCACCACGTTCAAATGTATTACTGCTGTATATAAAGAGCTATCGATCCGCCATTACCTCATGTTCCCTCTGTCCACGATGCAATAAACCTGAGCTAACCCAGCCCGAGGCTGTGTCCTGTGTCTTGGTTTGCATACACCAAAGTAATCTTTTACTATTTGACCACAGTTACATAAATATTTACCTTTGTAATCTGTAAATGACTTATCCATCTTTGAATTGACTACCTGCTGTGGGTTCTTTTGTTTTATTGTATAAACTTTAGTTTCAAGGTAGATAGCCACTAGGGATAGTCTGTATGTGTAGAGATTGTATAAAAGCTATTTTGTTCACTTAGTTCTTCAGCTCTCTTCTACATCAACCTAGTTAGGGGCTCATTTTGTGGGTGGGTTTTGTTCAATTGAAATGGTACCTCCAATTCAATGAATTCCTTTCTATTTTAACCCCCAATCGAATGTGTTTTTTTGGTTCCTGATTCAACCCTGCCTGTGGAACTGTTGTGTTTTGAAACTGATGTCTTCTTTTTTAAAAAGGCGCCAAGTTTGAATAGCTGTCATCCAGTTACTTCCCTGTAAATAGTTTGACCATGGTTTTCCTCCAATGAGCATCTGTATATTTCTGATCTGTGTCTTAACCAATCAATTCTAAGTCTGCCAAAATGTATCTATTACTGTATCTCTCACTTGTATACAAGTGGCTCAAGTAGCTAAGACGCTGACTGGGAAGCGGAAGGTCAGCAGTTCGATTCCCGAGTACTGCAGGACGGAATGAGCTCCTGTCTTTGTCCCAGCTCCTGCCAACCTAGCAGTTCGAAAGCAAGAAATTGCAAGTAGATAAATAGGGACCACTTTGGAGGGAAGGTAACAGCGTTCCGTGTGCTCCGGTGTCTAGTCATGCCTGTCACATGACCACGGAAATGTCTGCAGAAGCAGACAGCGCTGGCTCTTGGGCTTAGAAACAGAGATGAGCACTGCACCCTAGAGTCGGATACGACTGCCTTTCGAGCAAGGGAAACCTTTACACTTGTATAAATATGACTTTGTTTCTGCCCTGAGCCAAGTTGATTTCTGTCCTCCTTGCACCGAACACAACAGGAACATTCCCCCAAATTTAAAAAGTAACAATTTTTCAGGTAACAATATGTAACACTTTGTGACATTTTGATACTGAAGGCTTCAGTTCCATGTACCAAGCTATAGTACTTGCAAAGTTCTTTTAAAATGCTTCATATATATTTAAATTAATAGCCATTTGTTTTTAGAAGTTACTGTTGTGAGACTTTTCTTGCAATGCTAATGAAATAAGATTATTGCTTATGTTCTTTTTACAAAATGGGGTGGGAATTAAAGATGAATAATCAGTTAAATGTACAAAAAAGAAAAAATATTATTTCTATGTAATGCAAGAATATCTTGCTCTGAACAGCTTACAGTAACACACATATCTTATTGAGACTCCTCCTAGTATGAGGCATCTTTTTATGACAATACTAGCATAGTTTGCCCGGCGGTGCCATGCTGTTTTAAATTGTGTTGGAAGGTGTTTTTTTTGTTTGTTAATGTTTGTACAAAAGAGGTTAGTGTATAATTGAAAGTTTTATAATGTTTATTTATACACAATTTGTTTTTGCCAGGCTGTTATAAACTGTGATCAGTTTTTTGGTGGTTTGTCTTTGTGGATTAAAAAAAGAACAAAGGATGATATAATTTTTTCATTTTTTTAAAATTTAACCAAATAATGTTTTAGTATGTGATTTTTTTAATAGTTGTACTGTAGGTAATAACTTTAGGAATGTGAAAGTAGATGTTTTTTCATTCAATGTTTTTAAACTGTGTTTTGATGTTTTTGGTTTTTATTTGAGTTGAAACTCAACACATGATTTTAGAAATCTTTTTATTTTATTTTTTTACATATGTTTGTGATTTGTGTAAAAGTGTGATGTATTGTTATGGTTTTGACTTTTTTTTAAACTTTTGTGGCCTTTTGTTTGGGGCTGTTGTGTATTTTTGATTTGTTTTTACTTTTCTGCCCTGCAGGTGGGGCTGCTACTGGTTCTCTTTTACTTTGAGTGCTTTTTCTCTCTTGGCCTCTGGGTGGAGCTTCTTCCGGTATGTAGTCTCTTGATTTGTTCATTTGTGTTCCGGTCATCCTGGAGGAAGGAGGTGGTGGTGAGTTGTCTGATTTTCTTTATTTTGGGGTTTTTCTTTGTTTTGCTTTTGTGGTGGTGGGCTGGGCAGTGTTTGTTTGTTCTTTTTTGTTTTGGTTTATTTTTTGGTTTGTTTAATTAGTTTGTTTATTTCTGGTTTTGTTTACTTTTTCTGGTTTGTTTGTGTAATTTGTGGTTTTTTCATTTCGTTGTTAGGTGTTTTGTAAGTGGTTTTGTATGTTTGTGGATGTTTTTGTTTGTGTTTTTGTGATTTTTGTTTTAATTAATGGTTTAATGGTTTATTTATTTATTTTTTATTATTTTTGACTGATTTTGGTGGGGGTTTTTTTGGTTAGTGTTTTTAGCCCCAGCGGTGCTTCAGGCGTTGTTGTTGGGGGGGCTTTCCTTCCCGCAGCCTGGCCTCGCTGGCCAGGTCGCAGGAATCCCAGCGGCATTTCAGGTGGTGTTGGGAAGGGGGGCTTTCCTTCCCATGGCCCAGCCTCGCTGGCTGGGCGACGGGAACCCCAGCGGCAAAGGGGCTTTCCTTCCCACAGCCTGGCCTTCTGGCCAGGTCGTGGGAATCCCAGCGGCACTTCAGGTGATGTTGGGGAGGGGGTTTTTCCTTCCCGTGGCCTGGCCGCGGGAACCCCAGTGGTGCTTTGCATTTTTATTTTTCACGTGCCGGCTTCCTCAGCATTCTGCGCGCTCATGGCGACAGGACACTGGGGCCTGTAGTTTTGCATTTGTGGTTTCTGTTTGTGCAGCGGTTTTTTTCCTGTGGTTTGTTTTTGATTGGCCACGGCACGTTTCCCAATGTTCTTTTTGCTCGCACCTCTCAGCCTGATTGGCTGTGGTGCGTTGCGGCGCAAAGAACGTTGGGAATAGAAGTTTTTTCTTTTTGTTTGCATTCGTGGGTCTCCTGCCCTGCCCCACTGGCGCATTTCTCAACCTGACAGTTACCTGCGAACCCGGTTCGGGCAAGTGCACGAATGCTCAGTACAGGCTAGTATGGCCAGGTGCAGGATTCTTTGTCACATTCAAACGGTTAACGCTCAGATTTATAGGTAAAGATGAAGCACAGTAAGTGATATGTGAGTTAATTACAGTACAGTGATACCTCATACAATGTCCAAACTTGGTTCCACAAGTTTGGACTTTATACGGGTCTGGACTTTGTATGAGGCATGCAAAATCCTAGCCATGATGCCTCATACAACATCCAAATCCTTGCCGTGATGCCTCGTACAACGTCATTTCCATAGAGATACAATGTACTGTAACAGCACTGACTTCAGTGCAGAGTCAAGGAAACAGACAGGAAACTGACAGAACTTTAAGAAATCATTGTCTAAAGGCTAAATACATTACAAAAACATGTCAAACAAACCTGATTTTAGGGAACAAACCTGTTGTGTTCTGTAAAGCTGTGCCTTTAACAATGTACCTAGCCATGTGGTAACAATGTAACCTTTCTGTGTGCAACATTATAACCTTCAGCTGTATCAATGTAAACCTGATAAGGGGACGCGAGCTAGTGACCACTAGATGGCAATAGCGAGCGTCCAGCTCTCATGGCTCAGATTCACCTGGATCAGCAGCGCAGGAAGATTCCCGCCACCTCTTCACCTGGACAAGAAGGGCGTGACCTTCTACGACGTCACGCAGGCAGCAACCAATAGTCTGCCGACGAGCCACATTCAAATGTATAGCCAGCTGTATATATTGAGCTACCCATCCGCCATTACCACATGTTCCACCGGATCATCATGCAATAAACCTGTGTTAAGCCAACCCTTCGGCTGTTTCATTGTCTTTGGTCCCTTACACTAAAAAACCATACAACAAGTTTTAAATTTTTGAAAACTTTATGAAGTGCAGGTTTAAAAATTAACATGTCCCATCATGCAGCACAGTGTTAATCTGCAGCCATGTGGACAACCATCCATTTTGTACAAGCTACTG
This sequence comes from Bradypodion pumilum, assembly GCA_035047305.1. Classification (NCBI taxonomy): domain Eukaryota; kingdom Metazoa; phylum Chordata; class Lepidosauria; order Squamata; family Chamaeleonidae; genus Bradypodion; species Bradypodion pumilum. The sequence continues at coordinate 102,363,100 of JAWDJD010000001.1, forward strand.
TAAATAATTACTGGATGGAAGCAAGGACAAAATGGATGCCAACATGTCCCATAATGCAGCACAGTGTTAATCATCCAAACAGCAGCAAACACCAAACAATTGCCCACCCCACCAAACAGTGCCCCCCCCAAAAGACCAACATAAGAAAAATTATGGAGCATGCAATCTGTTTTTAAAAACCACAGCAGCAAACACCAAACAATCCAAAACCATGCTCAAAACCACTCCTAAACTCCTTTGCCTCGTGCAGAACCCACAAGAGCAATGCACGCATGCGTCCTGCCTTTTATACTGCCCAGGCACAATGCAACCTGGGAAGAACCCCAATGCCTCATACAAAGTCACAGTCAATGCCTCTGGCTGTAAACAGAGATGAGCACTGAATTCTAGAGTTGGATACGACTGGCTTTCGAGCAAAGGCGACCTTAAGAGATTAGGAGCAACTGCTAAGAAAGCACTGTTCTTAGTACCTACCAATCTCACCAGCTCAGTGGGTGCCAAGCAGAGATTCTCAGACAATTTCAGTATCTTGGAGTTGCTGTGGTTCTGTAGCCTTAATGCAGAGACAAATATCTGGGCAAACAATAATGAAGAAGGAGAAAATCTTATTTTTGTAAGTGAGGGGGATTTAAAATAGAGGCACCCATCTCCAATCATTTCCACCTAGATTTCAGGCTCTGTGGTTCAGTGAGAAGGTATGTGTGTTGCTCACATGGCACAATGGGTCTAACTCAGGGGTGCCCAAACCTTTTGGGCCATGGGCCGGTCACATGGTTCAGGGGGCTGGTTCCTATGGCCTGGGGGCCAGATTAGGCCCCTGATGCCAATTCATCTGGCCCATAAAGCCCTCATCGCTCCCGGAAGTGGAAGAAAATGCGCCCGTATGGGGCAGATGGGCGCCGTATGGGCGCATTTTACTTCCACTTCCTGGAGCGATGAGGGCTTTGCAGGCTGGATGAATTGGCATGGGGTGGATCCAGCCCCCAGACCGTAGTTTGAGCACCCCTGGTCTAGGTCCACATATTTACTGGCTCAGTCTCCAGTTCGCTTCCAGATATTGGGTGCATTGTAACAGATGGAGGCAAGTTCATACAGATGATAATTAGTACTGTCAGATGCAAAAGAGGGCAGCAATCCTATGTGTTTAGTACAGAAAAATGTTTAGGAAATACATCTTGCACAATAAATTACACTTACTGAAATTCTCTCTTCTACACATTGTCAAACATCCAGGAGTCCGATCCTGTTTCACATCTGGCCAGTGTGTAACATTCTCTAGATCTCCTCTGAGCAAATGACTATTTTCTGAATTTAGAATGACCATTTGTTAGATTAATTATCATTGTAGAAAGAATGCAACCACGTAGTGACATTTCAGCAGCTGAAATTCATCCCACAGATAGAACAAGGTGTCCTAGGCTCATCTGTGGACTATACTGCAGGAATGGCCATGTCCATAGGCATCTTTGGGTGACACTAGTCTCAAAGAACTTAGCAAGTAAGTCACAGCCAGCAACTGATGCAATAGCTTTCAACCTTTGGTCCTTCGGCTGTTTCAGGCTTCATCTCCCAGAATCCCTCACCATTGGGCATGGTGAATGGTGCTTCTGGGAGTTGAAGTACAAAAAGTCTGTCAAAGAGAAGGTTCAAAACCACATCACTCTGAGGCTCAAAATGAAGGAGTCTTCCAAACACCCATGAAAGTTCCTGTGAGGTCACAATAGTGATATAGATATATTGTTTGTTTTCACATAATGACTCAGTATGCTCATAATATGTACAAATGACTATACTCATCATATATAGTAACTAGCATTTTTTGCCTGGCCTTGCCAGGCAGGTTTTGGGTTTTTTTACTGTTTGGGGGGGGGTTGGGCAAAGACACAGCAAGGGTGACAGGCAGGGATCCACCAGGGTAGGCTTCTCCCCTGACAGATTTCTGCCTCTAGCCCTTGCCATTTTCCTTCCGCTGTTTCAAAAACAGCCCTCGAAACATAGGAGGGAGAATGTCTAGGGCGAGAAGCAGGAATTCATCAGGGGAGGAGCCTACCCTGGCGGATCCCTGCCTTGCACCTTCTCCTGGAGGGAAGTGGTTTATTTTCCTCAGTGGGCGGGGGCCGAAGTTTTCGGCCCCTGCACTCTGTGGAATGTGATGGCTTCCCTCCGGGAGACGAAGGCCGAGAATGGAGTGCCATTCTCAGCCTTTGTCTCCCAGTGAGAAGCGGTTCATTTTCCTTGGTGGGTGATGGCTTTCCTCTGAGAGACAATGGCTGAGAACAGAGTGTTGTTCTCAGCCTTCATCTCCCGTAGGGAAGCAGTTCATTTTCCTTGGTGGGCGGGGGCCGAGGTTTTCAGCCCCCGCCCTCTGTGGAAGGCGATGGCATCCCTCCGGGAGATGATGGCTAAGAACAGAGCGTCATTCTCAGCCTTCGTCTCCCAGAGGGAAGTGGTTCATTTTCCTCGGTGGGCGGAGGCCTAAGCTTTTGGGCCCCATCCTCTGTGGAAGGCAATGGCTTCCCTCAGGGAGACAACGGCAGAAAATGGTGCACATTTCTTGGCCTTCATCTCCCATAGGGAAGTGGTTTGTTTTCCTTGGTGGATGGGGGCAGATGTTTTTGGCCCCCGTCCTCCGTGGAAGGCGATGGCTTCCCTCCAGGAGACAAAGGCCGAGAATGGAGTGCAATTCTCAGCCTTCACTTCCCTGAGGGAAGCGATTCGTTTCCCTCCCCGCGACCCCGCTGAAGACGTGCGGGGAAAAGATGGGCCTCCCCACTCACAACCAAGGGAAGTTTCCCCGGCCGCCTCACAGCTAAGGCCAGTCTCGATTGCTCTTCCCCATTCGCAACCAAGGGACGCTTCTCTTAGTTGTGAGTGGGGAAGCGCAATCGAGACTGGCCTCAGCTGTGAGGCGTCGTGGGAGCCGGCCGCCTTACAGCCGAGACCAGTCTCGATTGCTCTTCCCCATTCGCAACCAAGGGACGCTTCTCTTAGTTGTGAGTGGGGAAGCGCAATCGAGACTGGCCTCAGCTGTGAGGCGTCGTGGGAGCCGGCCGCCTTACAGCCGAGACCAGTCTCGATCGGGCTTCCCCACTCGCAACCAAGGGACGCTTCCCTTGATTGCGAGTGGGGAAGCGTGATCGAAACTGGCCTCAGCTGTGAGGCGGCCGGCATGGCCCATAAGAAGGCCTGCCGTGTCGGAGTCTCGAACCCGCTCTCACTTCCCTTGGTTGTGAGTGGGGAGGCAATCGAGACTCCGATGCGGCAGGCTTTCTTATGGGCCACGCCGGCCGCCTTACAGCCAGGAGGTAAGGAGGTCTTATTTTTGGGTGGGGCCTTATATTTCAAAGGCAGGGAATAAAAGGGGGTGTCCTATTATGGGAGGAGGTCCTATATTTGGGGAAACATGGTAGTAGAGGATTTCAGACAAGGTGGGACAGTGGCTTGGGCCAAAGACTGATTAAAAATCTTCATAAAAATTTCTGGCAGCTGTTCTGAGCAGTCTCTCAGTGTCCTACCAGACACTCCATCAGAACCCATAGACTTGCTCGCATTTATCCCTTTTAATATTCGCCTCACTTCTCCCTCTTCCACCCTGGCAACATTCCCTAAGGGGAGTAATGATGATGACTCTGGCAACACTGCTGGATCCACTGCTGGTGTCACCTCAAATCGGGCAAAGAAGGTATTCAGCTCCTCCACCAGAGAAGCACTGCTCTCTACAGGCGATGAATTACTGGGTTTGTAGTCAGTAAGGTGCTGGATCCCCTGCCACACTTGCCTGGTGTCGTGTCGTGACTACTCAGGTGATCTTCAATTTTTCCTCTATACACAGCTTTTGCCTTCCTTATACCTCTCTTCAGGTTTGCTCTTTCTATACTATACAATACCCGGTCTCCAGTTCTAAAAGCAAAGTTTCTGGACTTCAACAGTCTCTGAACTTCACTCGTAATCCAGGGCTTCCTGTTTGGATACATCTTTACATGCTTTTTCCCTGGTGACATTGGCGGTGCAGAATCTAATATAATCCAGGACCATTGATGTGTAGATCTCCAGATCTTGATGGTCAAACACATTCCAATCGGTCTCCTGGAAACAGTCCTGCAGCTGTTGAGAGGCTCCATCAGGCCACACAGTAACAGTCCGTGTTTGTATCGGGGCTTGTTTCCTAAGGGGTGTGTATGCTGGTGTCAAAAGCAGGGACACATGATCTGACCTACCAAGGTGTGTCAAGGACTTAACCTCATATGCCCGTTTAATGTTTGTATACACCTTGTCAAGAGTATTCTCCCCCCTAGTTGCACATTTAATCTGCTGATGAAATTTTGGGAATACTGCCTTCAAGTCTGTATGATTGAAGTCTCCTGCGATGATCAGCACAGCCTCTGGGTATTTGCTCAGTTTAGTATTGATATTTCCATACAAAATATCCATGGCCATGCGTGCATTTGCAGTTGGTGCCACATACACCACCATTAATACTACTGCTGTAAATTCCCGGGGGAGATAAAAAGGTCTACATTCAATCATTAAAAACTCTACCTCCGGGGAACAGTGGCTATCCAACCTGACCAAGTCCTTGCACCAGTTGTGATTTACGAAGATACATATGCCCCCACCTTGTTTCTTGCCAGAATCTTTTGTCCTGTCCAACCGGTGTGTAGTATAGCCTTGCAATTCAATAGCTGTGTTGGGAATGAAAGAGTTAAGCCATGTCTCTGTGAATAGCAATGCACAGCAATCCCGAAAGTCTCCCTCAGCTCCAACATGCAGCCTCCACTCGTCAAGTTTGTTCACCAAAGACCTCACATTGGAATAGAAAATACTTGGGAGAGGTAATTTATAGCATTGTTTTCTTATCTTTGCCCTCGTGTTCACATGGACATTACCTCTACAGCCTCTTTTTTGCCTTCGCTCTCTCCTCCTCCTCCTCCTCATCTTCCTCCAGGTTCGATGATATATGATTTCTGGAATCTTGCAAGCCCACAGTTTTTCACACAGTTTTCCACACATAACACAGTCTCCACTTCTGCTTCTATAAAACAACAATTCCTGACAGCTATAAATAACCCTACTTAACTGACCCTGTCTCAAAAGCAAGGAGCTCTCAGCCGCAGTGTCTGAACGTGCTGCCATCTTAGTCATGGTAATTTCGGGGATACTTTCAATGATGTCTAACAATTGGTTTAAAAACCATCAACCCCCCCTCCCAAAAAAAACCTATCTGAAGAAATTATGTTTTATTTTGAGTTAACTGGGTTTTTTTCTTATCAAAGAAAGACCAGATTTCCAAGCTAAAATGGAGTATATTGATCACAGATGAGAACAAGCAGACAGCATTGCCTGGCAGACTCTTCAGCTACCAAATAAAATAAAAATTGGGCCCTTCATTGCAAGTATGTCTAGCATTTGGGTTCTAATTATCTAGATTTGGGATTTTTTGTTGGACTACAATTCCCAGAATACATCTGCCAGCATGACCATCAATCCATCTAGCCTTCATTTCACATGCAGAAGTCAGAGGTCAAATTAGACATTACAAACAGCTCATTATTAGAAGAGGGAATTCCTCAAGTGCTGGAAACCTCTGATTTGACACAGCATGAGTTTTCATGCTTCCTGTAGTTTGCAAATGTTTTATAATCAGTCATCAAGAGAAAAACAGAGGCTTCATTTGCAAGTATGATTTCTCTGACACAAAGGTCTGACTGAATCATTTTCCTGGAATACTTTCATGGTTTGCATTCTAATGATGGGTTGTCTTTAACATGTGATGTGACCGTGAGTGCACAGGTTACTTTAACACTCTTGATAGATCAGCATCCTTCTTTGCACCTTCAGGCAGCAGGCTACTTTTGGGATTACAAGTCAAGCAGCCTGCTTTTGCTTGGGCCTCAGGCAACTACCTCCCATTGTTTATTGATAGACCTGAGCAAGACCTCTATCATACCACTCTCCCATCCTAAGCAAAAGCAATTGTGTGTCTCTAGCCTTTGAGTGGCATTTTATTTAGTCTAAACTTGATTAAATTTATCAGACTGTGAACACCAGGCACTGCTCCGTTGTCTTTTTCTATATTTCATTACTAGCTGGTCATTTTATTACATATCTCTGCATTCAGCTAGGCTTGCCAGATTTTGAAATAACACCCATTAAACCCCGAATCTATAGATAACATATGGGCAGTACTTTTTATTATTTTAACTTTTCCCAACTCAGTTTGATTTTATTTTGTTTCTTATTTCAAAAGGCTGGGTTTTTAAAACTGAAATAACATGTTTCTCATACCACATGCACTTTGCCTTGTTCATGTTTCTCTCCTCCCAAAAAAGAAACCCATATCAATCACCTATTAAATACATAAGATTATACTAACTCACATTATAGTACAAACATTTTACAAAGGCTCAGAATGGCTTCCCACATAGGTAGTTTTTATACGTTTTTTCCACTTCACAACAGAAAAGCATTATGAATAAATGATGTGAGGTAATATACATTTAAATTTTAAGTGAGTCACTGATTAGGAAGCTATACTAAAGCACGGTAGACTGAGCTGCTATCCCTTTTCTTTCCAGCAGAGTTTTAACAAAAAAATTTTTTACAGGGAAAAATATGAAGCTTGGTCAAACCATCCCCTTTCCTTGTCTCACTTTTAAACTCTCACTTTCAATTCTTCCCCCTCCCATTTTGGACAACAGAATTACCACAATGTGCACACTTACTTGAGACAGGCCCCCACTAAACATAGTGAGTGATCATATCTCATATCCAACAATTTTATTATCAACACTCTTATCTAATCAATGATTGTAATAAAAATCTATCTATCTATCATCAACTGTAAACTTTTCTCATATCCATTTCTCCATTTCTTTTGTTTATGGGTCAAGCTAGATTACAGTTAGCGCTTCACTGGAAACATCTCCTTTAAGAGGTAGAAGGCTAGTGTTTATCCTAACACAATGTTTCCTTATCTCTGAATTTCTTAGAATAGTTTCCTTCTGTTTACTGTTTGATTATCAGTACCTTAACACAAACTTTGTTTACAAGTCCAATTGGCCAGGCATGGAGCTTTGAGAGAATTGTGTGATTAGAGAGAAAAATGTGCTATCAGCTTCTAATAGTAAAGCTGGTGTCATGTTTAATTGGACCTCAGATGTAAAGAGTTTGCTTCATAGACCACATACTGCATCAGCTGGTCAGAACTCTCCTGCATTATTAGTATTATACATTATAACAGAAATGAAAGAGGCTTAGGTAAATAATTCACCAGAATTTGTAACTCAGGTAGCTGATGATCAAACACTGCATCATGAAAGTGGTGGTTCCACTGTTCTTTTCTATTTTCATTGCACTTATTCAGAAGTTCTTCACATTATCCAAATGACTACCAAGGTGATCTCAATAGCATCATACCATAATCTGCTTTGATATGGAGAGGGGATCCCCTTTCAAGGGAAAGAGAAATTATCTAGCGGTTCCTGAAAGGTGGGGCTCACCATTAGCAGTGGTGGTGACACAACTTTGATTCTCACCAGATTTTGTTTTCTCCATTGCAACAGCAGTGCACAGTGACTAGCAACTATGTTGGTAGTCAGGCCACCATTTCCTTCTCATTATAATCTAGGCCATTGTGGTGATGTTGGTGGAGAAGCTGTTGGCCCAAAATGGTGAAAAATCTTGGAAGTAAACTAGCCTTTGGTTTGTAGGGGAGCAAAAAAATGAAAATTCTTAGAATGTTACTAAGAAAAATGTCTTGCTCAAAATTCCAATTCATAGGCATTTGTCATTCTTCGGGGATCAGTACCTTCCAGTTATTCCCAAATATTACATTTTTGAGAGGACACTATAGGAAGATTTTGTCTCTACTGCAAATGTTTACAACAGAGTACCTACCCTGTAGCAGTTATGTGGACAGATAACATTGTGTCCAGTGCCAATAAAAAAGTGAAGTCAGTAATAATTTGTATTCCAGTTTCCCCACAAGGTTCATTTCCCTGTGAGAAAAGCTTCCATTTTAATGTTCCTGTCTCAGGTCCTTTAGAGACCTTTTCCTGAGTTTCAACTGAATCTCTGGAGTTGGAGAACTAAAGAAAGTGAATAAGAAGAACTAATTACAGGCCTTAAAGGTACACAAACATTACTGCTACTTATATTATCCCTTTACAAAGCAGGGAAGGCTTTTTAAAAATGCTGTAGCAGGGGTGGCCAACCATGGTGCTCCAGCTGTTCTTGGACTTCAATTACCAGAAGCCCAAGTCAGCACACATGCTGATCAGGGCTTCTGGGAATTGAAGACCAAGATCAGCTAGAGCACCACAGTTGGCCACCACTGATGTAGAGCAATTAAAAGAAGACAATCACTGATTATAACATAGACATCATATGGGCTTGATAGAGGTGGGATGGGCAAAAAACAGAAGGCAAGAAATTGGATTAAAACAGTTCTGCTTTCCATTTAGTTGTTGTCCTTGTTAATATGGTGTTCTGCAGTAGACGCTCGGGAATAACTAAGGATTTTCTGGTTGCTGTCCAAGATCAGAGGGTGACTCCATTCACTTCTAAAGAGTCCTGGTGGTGCAGTGGATAAACTACTGTACTGCAGCCAAAACATTATGAGTTTGATCCTGACTAGGACTCACGGTTTACCCATCCTTCCATCCTTCTGAGGTCTGTATAATGAGTCCCTAGCATGTTGGGTGCAAAATGCTAATTAACTTGTGAACCGCCCAGAGAGTGCACTAAGAAATATAGGGCAGTACAGTATATAATTGATATTGCTCTATAGTCAGATAACAATTGGTGTAGGAATCCGATCCATGTAAAGATAATCAGCCTCATTTAACGGTGCAGTTTATAGCCCCAGATAAACACAGGAAAAGTCTAAAAGCTAACGAAGTCCAGCTTCATTAGGCAGAGTGTGAGGAGGGAACAGAGATAAAGAAATAGAGAGCAAGCATACACACACGCAACTGCTTTTTGGCTGAACAAAGGAATACTAATGGCGTCTCTTTATTCAAACAGAGTATATCAGAAACAAAACTTAAGGCACAGAGCCAATCAGAAAGTCAGAACCCAAATAAGGAGAAGAAAGGAGAAATCTTCTCCCTATTCTACGCATGCCCAAAATCCAGCGTTGTCTCTCATGCAGACAAAGAGGCATTTGTTTACAAAATGTGAAGGCGACAGGAGACAGAAACCAGATACATTCCTACAAATTGGCATTTGGAAAACCACTGCAACCCTTAGCATGGAATAAGCGCCATGATGTCCGGATGTGCAGCTGCTACTCTAAGTTCTGAAGGATTTGGTTCCCCAACCTAGAAGCAGCTGCTCTAAGTCCTGCAGGAATGGATGCTCACCCTGCTGCAGCAGCTGCTAAGTCCCACCTGAGAACCCTGGGGAAAGTTTCAGGCCATCATTGGCTCCACCTAGAGGCTCTGGGTGGCTTAGCTATATAAGAACTAACCCATCCTTCCAGAAGCTGCCTTAGTAAAGGAAATCAGTAAACTAGCAGCTGTTTGGCTCCTGGATCTTGTGCCTTGTTCCTGTTTGCCACTTTTGAAGACTACTTCCCAGTTCAAGATTCCTGGCTCCTCAAAGTATGTCCTCACCTTGCTCCATCCCCTGAAGATACTCTGCCTTGTCTGTTCTCCTGGCCATCTGACTTCTGGCTCATTTGGACTATACTCATTAGAACTATTCAGTGGCTTAAGTGGATGGAATGAGCTCCCGTCTTTGTCCCAGCTCCTGCTAACCTAGCAGTTTGAAAGCAAGAAATTGCAAGTAGATAAATAGGGACCTTTTTGTTGGGAAGGTAAACAGTGTTCCATGCGCTCTGGTGTCTAGTCATGCCTGCCACATGACCATGGAAACTTCTGCAGAAACAGACAGTGCTGGCTCTTCAGCTATGAAACAGAGATGAGAGTACCCTAGAGTTGGATACAACTGGCTTTCAAGCAAGGTTGACCTTTACCTTCATCATGTGGACTAATCCTCTTTCCTTGCTTGATTTGGTTTTGGACTCTGGACTGAGATATAGCTTACTACTGGGTCTTTTACCTAGTTGTCCTTTGTCATGGTGTTCATGTTGCCCTCTAGATGGTCATGCCCTGGACACTGATACATGAGCATGATGGGGGTTAATAAATATATACAGAAAGTCTCCACAAAAAGGCTGTGAAGTGAGGAAGCCAAGTTATCTCCAGGGATTGGGGATTATCATAGAGCTTCTTAGTGTTCCTTCTCCAGCTAGGGAACCTGATGATCTCAGGGGGTCATGACCCCTTCACAAATAGGAATCTGGCCTCACCCAATGCTCCCACACCATCCCAGTAAAGTTTTCCCATCCTTGGGGAGTATAGGACTATAGCTTTGATTTGCTTAGATTCTATGTATGTGCATCCATTTGTACTTTGACATTTCCCCCATCAATTTAAGAGTACAGTAATACCTCACATAACGAACGCATCACATAGCAAAAAATTTGCTTAATGAAGCATTCGTTATGCAAGGGTGATGCCCCGCATAACGAAAAAATGATTTGTTATGTGGGGTTTTTGGTATGGGAACCCCGGATAACCAACATTTTTTATTTGTTATCTGGGGAATCTCCCATTAGCTTTGCATAACGAAAAACCTGCATAGCAAAGGAACTTGCAGAACAGAGATTTTCGTTATGCAAGGCATTACTGTACACATATATTTTCCTAGCCTCAAGAGAATGAGAGATCTGAGGGGAAAAATTCTCTATTTCCAACTCAGGTTTTTTTTTTTTGTTTTATTGTGGCTGTGGTAGGCAAGAGGTAGCAGAAATATGCAGTACTGTGCAAAAGTCATAGGCCATCACCAGCTGGCTTGAGGAAAATTCAGTGAGTAATGGGGGGGGGCATAATTCAGCCCCTGAGCCACTTAAACACACCAAAATTAGAGCATCTTATGCTGACTCTCCTCTCAACTCTCTCCAAGTTTGTTGACATTTGGAGTTAAGGTGTCTGAGTTATGGCTCCCAAATGACTCACTGAAATTTCCCCAAAACAGCTGGTGGTGGGCCTAAGACTTCTGCACAGTATTCTTTATACTTCTTTCCCTGGAGTTTGCTATTTGTAAGATTATGTCCAAAATAAAAGCACATTCCTTTTTTTCCTAACAGGCACTCAGCAAAACTACTTGTTTCGTTAACAGAACTGTGCAAATGATAATTCACAGATCAACAACTTTGCCATCCCAAAAGTATTGCTCTTCTTTGGAATTGAACTATTCATATTATATGCCGAAACAGTAGAAAACATCCAAAACACCCTCTCCAGAGGCAAATCACATCCATAGCTGTCTTAAGAGCATCTTGGAATCATAGATCTCAGAGACAATTAACTTATCCTGTCTCTATTTGTTTCTTCTTGTGAGGTTCCACATCTCCCCTTTAACCATGCTTCTCTATGTGAAACATTAAAGCAGAACTGTAATCTTTGGTACATTTTTATATGAAAAGATTTTATGAATACATTAAATTCAGCCTCATTGTTCTAAGGAGAATTGCAGATTGTGTTTAAAAGGTTTTTGTTTTTTGTCTCTGTGCAGGCTTGAAGCTGAAACAGCACTCTGTCTGGGGGAAACTCCCAATAGTAGTGATGAGAGAGGCAGGGTACATAATATTTGCAGATTCTTTCTTCCCAGAGACAGGGGGGAAATGTTTTGGACTACAACTTTCAGAATCCCATAGCCATCCATGGCACTAACCATGTTGGCTGTATGATCCTGGCTGTTGCAATCCAAAAGAAAGATAAAATCAACATAAAATCTTGATTGTATATTGTACAAACACTGGCAAGTGAGAGAAAGGCAATTTCATCTGCTAGTAGGCATTTGATGAAAACAGCCAGCCTGCCTATACCCTGTTCAGCCTCTGCTTTCCCTTTGCTGAGCCACATGCCTTTCTTCAGGTCTGAAAATCTGATTATTGCTCAACTGATCAGTTGGCTGAAATTAGAAAAAGTAAATTAAACAATGGGAATATTTTGTAATTAGGTTTACCACTAGCTAATCAGCCAGAGCACATCCACCGCTTCCACAAACTGACATCAGAAAAGAAGATTTGAGGGGAGGGAATCGTTCCAGTATGTGTGCCTGTGCTACCATTCCTCCTCTCTCCACTCCCAAATAATCCTTGCAGATGGAGCCCTTCTGAGATACAGGCTAGGTCTACACCAGTTGTGTTGGTCCCACACAAAAGGCTCTTGGATAAACTTGCCAGTCATGGAATAAAGGGACAGGTCTTGTCCTGGATCAGCAACTGGCTAAGGGACAGGAAACAGAGGGTAGCACTAAATGGATACTTCTCCAAGTGGAGGGAAGTAAAGAGTGGAGTCCCCCAAGGTTCAGTACTGGGACCCCTGCTTTTCAACCTCTTCATAAATGATCTAGAAGTAGGAGTAAATAGCAAGGTAGCCAAATTTGCTGATGACACTAAATTATACAGGGTAGTGAAAACTGTGAGAGATTGTGAGGAGCTCCAGAGGGATCTCTTGACACTGGGGGAGTGGGCACAACAGTGGCAAATGAGCTTCAACATTAGTAAGTGCAGAGTGATGCATGTTGGGGCAAAAAACTCCAATTACATTTATAAACTGATGGGGTCAGAACTCTCTGTGACAAACCAGGAAAGGGACCTTGGTGTCCTGGTGGACAGCTCAATGAAGGTGTCAACCCAGTGTGCCTCAACAGTGAAAAAAGCAAACTCAATGCTAGGGATCATTAGGAAGGGTATAGAAAATAAGTCAGCAAGTGTCATTTTGCCTCTTTATAAATCTATGGTGAGGCCCCATCTGGAATACTGTGTACAGTTCTGGTTGCCATACCTCCAGAAAGATATTATGGAGGTGAGAAAAGTGCAGAGGAGGGCAACCAAAATGATTAGGGGACTGGAACACCTTCCTTACCATCTGAGGCTGCAACGGTTGGGCCTCTTCACTCTTGAACAACGGCGTCTAAGAGGTGACCTGATTGAAGTTTATAAAATCATGCACGGTGTGGACAAAGTAGATAAGGAAAAACTGTTTCCCCTATTGCACAACACAAGAAGTAGGGGGCACTCCATGAAACTTTTGGGTACTAGTTCTCAAACAAATAAGAGAAAGTACTTTTTCACCCAGAGGATCACTGGTCTATGGAACTCCCTGCCAGAAGAAGTGGCGACAGCTGTCAGTCTTGACAGCTTTAAGAAAGGATTGAACAAGTTCATGGAGGACAAGGGTATCAATGGCTATAATATGGATACCTAAAAACAACCTCCGGGTTGGAGAGATAGGCAGGATATCTCTCAATGCCATTTCCAGGGAATCCTAAGCAGGTGAAGGCATCTGCTTGGGAATACCCTGAAGCAAATGGTGAGCCACTGTGTGTGACAGAATGCTGGACTGGATGGGCTGTGGCCTGTTCCAGCAAAGCTGTTCTTATGTTCTTATGTGTTCCCTTTCAGCACTTCACCTGATTCCCAAGAGGAACCCTGCACACTTTTTCTTTACTCCAGGTTTTCATGTTGAGAATGGATTGCTGATATTCAGGGATACTCAATGTAGAGTTTAGTTTAATTTAATTTAATTTAATATTTGTACTTATATGCCGCCCACTCAGGAAACCCGACTTGGGGCGGCTCACATAGTACACAATCATAGTACACAATCATTGAATTAGTCTGTGGATGTAGAATGTACCGGTAAACCAATGCTGATTCAGATATTACAAGGCCCCTTCTTTTCTATTCTTCTCTATCTAGGTTATTTCTGATTCTGGTAGTATACTTTTTAAATCAATAATTTCTCAACTACATGTATGTTATGTGTACCAGAGTTGGAATAGCAATTACATTTCTATACTGCCCCATAGCACTTCGTGCACTCTCTGGGTGGTTCACAAGTTAATTGGCATTTTGCCCCCAACATGCTGGGTACTCATTTTACCAATCTCAGAAGGATGGAAGGCTGAGTCAACCTTGAGCTCTGGCCAGGATCAAACTCACAACGTTCTGGTGGCAGTACAGCAGTTTAACCACCATACCACCAGAGCTTTTCAAATGTAGAGGCAATCTAGGTGACTTTCATAACAAATATAACTCCTTCAATTCCCTTGTTTTCTTAATAGGATGACATGCTGTCCAAAATACTTTTGCTTAGTGCAGTAAATTGTACTAGAGTAAGCTCATTAAATCAAGGGGGATTTGGTGAGTCAGCTCCTCCATTGATTCAAATGAGTCTATTCTAACTGTGACTTACCCATTCACAGACTTAGTGCAAATGATATATGTAACAACAGAATGTCTATAAACATAGATGTACCCTTGTCAGAAAAAGAGGGCTTTATGTTTTTATTACAGTCAGACACAGGTTCTCTGATAGAGTGATTTGTAGGATGTATGATACAGTGGAAGACGATGCTTCAATCCGTCATGTCAACCTGACGTGTGAAACATGGATCAACCAAGTAAGTATGATACAAAAGCCTTAAAAGTATGGGTTTAAATCATCACATTAAAATAGAATTGCTGTCTTCATCACCTCACAGCTGCCACAAGTTGTTTTTTCACCTCCTTTTAAAAAAGTTCTTAGCTGGCTGGAGTTAAGTGATTTAAGTATCTGGCTCCTATGAGAAGCTGCTCAGTCCCAAAGTGCCCCCAGAATTATTTTGTTTTATTTTATTTTTTAACTTTTATCCCACCCATCTAATAATAAATTCACTGCTCTAGGCAGCATGTTCAAATCATAAAACAGAACCCACCCACAATACAAACCAAAATTAAAAAAGATAAAACATAATACTCTTAAAAGCAATACACATTAGTTGGCAATGCAGACATGAGAGCCATGAGGGGGAGGGATGTCTCCAAATGCTTTCCTCACTCCAACCTCAAGAGATTTTTAAGGATCTAGAGCAGTGATGGCCAACCTCGGCACTCCAGGTGTTCTTGGACTTCAATTCCCAGAAGCCCAAGTCAACACACCTACTGATCAGGGCTTCTGGAAATTGAAGTTCAAGAACATCTGAAGTGCCAATGTTGGCCATCACTGATCTAGGGAGTTGTCCTATGTGATGTACAAAATAGTATCTCTTCATACTTGCTAAACTTGACCATAAGAATCCACCATATGCTGGTTCAGACCATTTCTTTAGTCCAGCATTGTCTTCTCTGACTGTCAACAGATCTTTGGAGATTTTCTTGTTAGACTCCTTTTATCTAGAGATATCAGAAGGTGAACCTCAGACCACAGGTGACTTATTACTGGAGAAGGGAAATGCCATCCTTACCAGATTTTTGGGATTGGCAGGCCCAGATTCCTGTGTAGGACCTTCTGAGTAGAAAACATGTATTCTATTCATGAACCACACCCCACCTCTTTTCAATATATACCCGTAACCATGGAGTCTATTAGTGGAGTCCAGGAGTCAATTCTGAATGCAGTGCGTGTTCTTATCTTTTTGTCAAGTCTTACTTTCCCCCTCCTCCAAGTTCTTGCCTAGATTTAGAATTATGCAGGAATATCGGCAAATGTCACAGGCAGACCTTTTGTTTTTTCACAACCACTCCAGCCTGCAAAAAGTTCAATATTTAGTTAGTCACTGTTCTACTTTATTAATCCTAAACATTCCCCTTCTGCTCCCAACCCCATACTCTTAGCAAACTTAATCCTGTCTTACTGCTGTACAAATATAATTTTTTGGCACAGCAGTTTAATGTCTTCACCTAACCCTATTAAAACCCAAAGACCATGTCATTGCTCTCAAATGAGGTCCAGACTAAAGTCAATATTAATTGTGCCTCTCAAAATCATATATTGCCATTAATTATTATTTTTCCCAATCATAAATGGCTGTCTTCCCAAAGCTGCTAACCAAGCAGATAGTTGTATGGAAAAATATGTCTATAGTTTTCCCCCAAAACAGCGTTTTCAAAGGCTCAGGGCTGAAGAACATACTCAAGGTGTGGACCTGTATACCAGGAGAAAGTGACAAGCTTCTTGACTATGCAGTATTGTTTAGACCAGCAGATCTCAACCTTTTAAAGCCAGGGGCTGGGTCATGCTCCCTCAGACAGCTTTGGGGGCTGGATGGCCATTTTGCCCTTCCTCCACCACATGACACTTCCTGGTGTGGTGGAGGTGGTAGTGGGCCACATGAAATGGTGTCGCAGGTTGAGAATCCCTGGTTTAGATGTTAGGGAATAAATGGAACATGGCAGGGCAGGTAAGATACGGTATTTTATTGATGTTCACTTTTCTGTTTTCCTTTTTATATTTGAAAAGTGAGGGGGGAAATCCTATGTACACTTACCAAGAGTAAGTCCTGTTATACTGAGCAAGACTTATTTTTAAAGCAAAAGATGCTATTCATGTCAGGAATATCTTCCCACTGGATACACCACTGACATGAGTAGTATCTTTCAGTCACACATTTGATTATTGCAAATCAAATGTATTACTAGCAACACTGAATTTATAGGCATTTGAGCTACTCAGACTATGTCCATGCATCTGTCTCTTTCAATTTCTTAGCACTAGTTACTTCTAGTTTTAACTATCTATTTTCTCTCTCTCCAGTTGATTTTTAAAGAATTTTCAAATGAATTGTAAACATTTGAATGTTGAGTGTCTCAGTGGATAACTGGAACATTGTGTTAAGAAAATGTGATAACATGCTAGCAGAAAGTAAACTTGACTAGAATACTGGTGGGTCATTCAGCTGTATGTTTTACACCCAATAAATGATTACAGCCCCAGATATAATTTCTGTGTAGAGAATGTTGTCTTCATAATAATATTGTAGCAATGGTTTATACATGCTACGTATTTGAATTGCTCTAAAGAGATATGCTCATAGTCTTTTTATTCTACTGCCCTCTAGCTGATCTTCCATATTGTTTGTATGATTCATTCTGCTCAGACTAGCTCAAAATTGCAAAGGCATTAAAGTACAGGAATCACCTTTGTTCTTACTAAGGTTGCTAGAGATGACAGGAAAAAACCCCAGCAATTAAATATAAAAAACTGTTATAATATTCCTTGAACAATACTCCATGGACAATGTATGCCACCATTCATTGGAAAGTATTGTTGTTTTAAATTATTTCTCCTTTTTCAACCAACACTCTCACAGATTTGGTTTATATTATGGCATGTTAATATCACTCTGAAAAAAAGTACCTATGGCCATTCCAGATGTCGTCCAGAGAAAAACAAAAGTAAAATAGGGTTCCTCGAGCCAAGAACAGCACCTCACCCTAGAGCTGTGCTTTGTGCAGGCACCCACACACATAATTCCTTTTTAAATTAAATTGTGTTTTCAATTTTGTGCATGACATTAATGTCAGTCTCCATCTACAAAATGACAACTTGCTATCAGAACAGGGCAGTGGGCTGGGGTGGGGTGGGGAGAATTACAAATATCATTCCATGAAATATTCAATGACTAAAACAAGATGAACACACAGCAAGAATCTCATCTGGACTCTACCAGATGGGCTGTTTACCTGCTGTAAGAAGTAAGAATGTCTTCACTCTGTGGCAGCTATGATGACTGGAGTAGTATAGTGTGGTTATTGCTAAATGGTAAAATAAAGAAATTAAATTTAAAGTTACCTGGCAAAAATACCCACTGTAAATCTTCGATGCCACCCAAATGGGTGGTATAGAAATGTAATAAAATAAATAAATAAAATTAATCACCTTCAAAATCTTTTCTATTTTATAGCCCTACTGAGATCTTGCACACTCAAGACTTCCTTTATTTTGATTGATTGATACCACCCAATTATGTATATATGTGTATGATCAGACGCTGCACATATTTCAAAACACATGATTCAAATGACTCTAACCCAACCCATTCGCCATCTCTCACCCACAAAAAGAACACAACAATGGAAAAAAATGTCTACTACATGGTGACAACCAAAAAGAAGGAAAGTGATGGAATGGGATTAGAAAACATTATAATTTTTCACTTCAGTTCTTTTTATAAATATGCTAAGTGATGGAATCCCACTCATTCTCACTAGAAGTTTATTCCAGAGACAGAGTGCCACTGCTGAGAAGGCACCGTTTCTTGTTGTGACTTTTCTTACTACTCTCAGTGTGGTTGCTCTCAGCAGTGAAGCCTGTGAAAATGTGTGATACAGTTGGATCTTCTTTGGTGATAAGCACGAAAGTCTCAATGGATGTGAAATGCTTGTGGAGTACTTTGGATCAGGAATTGATCCTATATGGCAGGGGGCCAGGATACCTTAGAGACCGCATCGTCCCAAGAGTGACTGCCCGTCCAACCAGAGCGGACCGGAGAGGCTCTCTGGTGGTGCCATCAACGAGGGGTGCACATTTGACTGGCACCCGAAGGAGGGCCTTCTCCGTGTCCGCACCAACTCTCTGGAACCTCCTACCAACAGATCTAAGACTTCAAAGTGAATTGCTGCCCTTCAGGAAAGGAGTAAAGACCTGGCTGGCAGGGCAGGTGTGGGGCCCGAACGGGACTATGGCCCCCGCCGGCTGGCTTTTATAAGACTCTCTTTCTTTCCCTCTGTGTTGTAGGTGGGACGGGTTAGTGGGATATGGGTTTTAAATGGGGGTGGATGTCGGTTTTTTCTTATTGGGTGGGTTTTTTATTGGGTGGGTTTTATAAGGTTTTTATAATGTTTTTATGTATTTTCTTGAGCTGCTGTAATGCCGCCCTGAGTCGGGTTCTGCCTGAGTGGGCGGCAGTTACAAATGTGAATGATAAATAAATAAATAAATAAATTGTGATTGAAAAGCCCAGAAAGAAAACTTTCCCTACAGAGAGCAGAATCCAATAGTCTCATCACTTACGAGAAATCATTCAAGCTATTCCACCTAGAGTGTATGATGTCCATCATATCACTTTCCCTATCCACAGGTTGAGCAACCTATTCTGTCACATGAGGCACAATGATCAAAAGGGAGAAACCAACCATGCTATGGGTTTTTTCCTCAATAAGATTTTGGCCAGAATAATTTATGGAGTCAGAATCTCTAAGGTTGTGGTATATTAGGAAGGTTTCCATGCCTAATCACTAAATCAAGCATTCATCAAATTAGAGATAATCTGAAAACCTATTCTCTCATGAACATAATGGTACCAAACAGGACTAGGTAAAGGTAAAGGTCACCCTTGCTCGAAAGCCAGTTGTATCCAACCTCTTGGGTTCAGTGCTTATCTCTGTTTCATAGCCAAAGAGATAGTTCAAAAGAATATGGCAGCCGGGGGGGGGGGGAGACCCTACTCTTTTAAAACAAACTTGCCAATGACTCAATTTCAAATTATACTGGCAGGTTGCAACATTGTAAGTAAAGCCTATGTGGTTAAATCATAATTGCATTTTTAATCCAATGTTCAGTCCTATTTGCTGCATTTAACGGAGTTAAACAGACTTATGCTGGAGTCATATATGCCCTGAGATCAAGTTTCTCTCCCTGCCTCTCCCCAACTATAATTGTACAGTGGAATCTCAGTTAATGTAATTAATGTGTTCTCTGGGACATTTCTTACAGCAAAAATTATTTTAACCAAATCTCCCATAGGAACACATTGAATGCAATTTCCCATAGGAATGCATTGAACACCAAAATACATTAACCAAAATGTGGTTTCCCATAGGAATGCATTGAAAACCAATTAATCTGTTCAGAAAAAAATTCCGTAAACTGAGCCACTATTTTCTATGGATTTCCTTTTGTTATGCGATTTGTATGTTAACTGAGCTGTTTGTTAACCGAGGTTTCACTGTACACTGCACCCTCAAGGCAGTTCTGGGTTATAGTACTTCACCTCCCTTATTGCCTCCGCTGATAATCACCCAGCCACCCTGTTTCGGGTGACTAGGTCCCTCCTGGGTAGGGCAGGACCTGTGCCTGGTTGGCAGGGATCGGCTGAGGACTTTGCTGACCATCTGGTGGAGAAAACCGATCGGATTCACTCGGGGTTCAAACTTGGCGTGGACGGGAAGGGTCCGGGGGGAGCCAGTGTGCAGTCTTGCGGTGTTACCTGGGATCGGTTTGATCCAGTTGCCCCAGATAAAGTGGACAGGCTCCTTGCGGCGGTCCATGCCACCAATTGTCCATTGGATCCCTGTGCCGCCTGGCTGGTAAAAGCCTCTAAGATGGTGACAGGTGGCTGGGTCGGGGCTATAATAAACGCGTCATTTCGAGAGCGGATGTTTCCTGCACTGCTGAAACATGCTCTTGTGCTCCCCCTCCTGAAGAAGCCTTCCCTTGATCCAGCAATACTAACCAACTACAGACCTGTATCCAACCTTCCTTTTTTGGGGAAGGTTCTGGAGAAGGCAGTGGCACATCAGCTGCAGGGGGTACTGGATGAAGCGGAATATCTGGACCCATTCCAGTCAGGATTCAGACCTGGATATGGTACTGAGACTGCATTGGTCGCGCTGATGGATGATCTCTGGCGAGAGCAGGATGACGGTCATCCGTCCGTCCTTGCTCTTCTTGATCTCTCAGCGGCCTTTGATACCGTTGACCACGGTATCCTTCTGGAATGGCTCCGAGGATTGGGGATCCAGGGCACGGTGTGGTCTTGGTTTTCCTCATTTCTGAGGGGCCGGACCCAGTCAGTGTGGTTGGAGAGTGAGAGGTCGAGTCCTAGGCCCCTAAAATATGGGGTGCCTCAGGGCTCGGTACTCTCTCCTCTCCTATTTAACATCTACATGAAGCCGCTGGGTGAGATCATCTGTTCCCACGGGGTGCGGTACCACCAGTACGCAGATGACACACAGTTGTACATCTCAGCCCGTGGGGACCCCAGTGATGCAATCAAAGTCCTTTCCAGCTGTCTGGATGCTGTTGGGGTCTGGATGGGGACAAATGGGCTACAGCTGAATCCTAGCAAGACTGAGTGGCTATGGATAGGGGGTCCTGCATTATCCCGGGAGCTACCATCTTTGGTTTTGGATGGGGCTGTTTTGCCCCAGACCAACCCGGTGCGCAACTTGGGGTTCCTCCTGGATTCGCGGCTGCTGCTAGAAGAACAGGTGGCAGCTGTGGCCAGGAGGGCTTTCGCCCAACTTCAGGTGATTCGCCAGTTGCGCCCTCTCCTGGACCAGGACTCATGGTCACTCACGCTCTGGTGACCTCCAGACTAGACTACTGTAATGCGCTCTACATGGGGCTGCCCTTGATGACCATTCGGAGGCTGCAGCTGGTCCAGAATGCCGTGGCCCGGGTGGTGATGGGGTGTGGACGTTATGCCCATGCCTCACCACTGCTTCGGGGGCTGCACTGGTTACCAGTTTGTCTCCGGGTGCAATTCAAGGTGCTGTTTTTGACCTTTAAAGCCTTACATGGTAGTGGGCCAGGGTATCTTAGAGACCGCATTGCCCTAAGGACGTCTATCTGTCCAACCAGAGCGGACCGGAGAGGCTCTCTAATTGTGCCATCAGCCAGGGGGGCTCGCCTCTCTGGCACAAGGAGGAGGGCCTTCTCCGTGTCCGCACCAGCCCTTTGGAACCTCCTGCCTGTGGAACTGCATCTCCAGATGGAGTTGTTGCCCTTTAGGAAGGAACTAAAGACCTGGCTGGCGGGCCAAGTTTGGGGTGCGGGTGGGGATGGGGGTACCGTTGGGTGGTTGGTATAGAGATGTGTGCCTTCCCCCAAGGTCCCTTCGGTTCTTACACACCTTTTAGGGGTGGGTTTTTTAACTTTTAACTTTGTTTTATTATGTGTCTTTTATGTATTTACTGTCCGCTATGTAAACCGCCCTGAGTTGGGTTGTACCTGAGTGGGCGGTATATAAGCGTGAAAAATAAATAAATAAAATAAATAAATATAGTGACACTTTTTAGGGCTTTGTAAGTAGAGAATACTCAGAAGTGGTTTATCAATCCCTCCTTCCTGGGGTATCTCAAGGCCATACAGGCTACACTGCACAGTGGGGAACTGAACTTCCAGCCTCTGGTTCCACAGACAGATACCTATCATTGAACTATCCAGCCAGCTCCAAGTACATTTATGTGTCTCATAGAGCTGAACTGTAAGGCCAACTTTATGAGGCACAGGAAAATATCTACTGTATAGGCAGGTTGCTCTTAACAAAAAGTTATATTGTTCTGAAAGTATCTGAAGCAACTGTTTCCTCTGCTAGTTCCTGGAGTGTGCACCTTGCAACACTATCTACAATTTATATACCAATGTATTATAACAATATTTTACAGATAATATGAAAATACAGGCTACAACAAGTCTTCTTGAAAACTACATGTATCTGAACCTACTTTACATATTACAATTGTAAGAGTGAAGTTGTCAAGCCACAGACCGATATGATATATAATTGCTGGAGCAATAATAAGATATAAAGACTTCTAAAGACGTGTTCTGGCTTTATTCAACAACACGAGTCACTTCGTCACTCTGCTGAATAGAGAACATCCACATTATTTTATTCTTCCAATTTGTTACAAGTGGATGTGTCATATTTTAACAAAAAAAGACATATTATGCTTGGGTAGACCACTCTGAAGGACTGCAGTGGTTCAAGTGGCTAAGACGCTGACTGGAAGGCAGGAGGACAGCAGTTCGATTCCTGAGAACTGCAGGATGGAATGAGCTCCCGTCTTTGTTCCAGCTCCTGCCGACCAAGCAGCTCGAAAGCAAGAAATTGCAAGTAGATAAATAGGGACTACTTTGGAGGAAATGTAAACAGCATTCCGTGCCTGCCACGTGACCACGGAAATGTCTTCAGAAGCAGACAGTGCTGGCTCTTAGGCTTTGAAACAGAGATGAGCACTGAACCCTAGAATTGGATATGACTGGCTTTCGAGCAAGTGTGACCGTACGGGCGCATTTTACTTCTGCTTCCAGGAGCGATGGGGGCTTTGTGGGCCGGATGATTTGGCATTGGGGATTGCATCCGGCCACCGGGCCTTAGAGATTGGCTCCTTGAACCAAGTGATCTGCTCACTGCCAGAAAAGTTTGGGCACCCCTGCACTAAGGCATCACAGCTGAAAAGCTACCATTTAGTAAATAACAGTATATATTAGTAATATGATCTTGCCTGGTTTTTAAAATTAGGATGGGAGGCTTTTCTCTCTGTCTGTCCCACCATCCTCACATGTTCCACTGGATAATGACCCAGAAGAACACTTTACCCGTCACTGCCCCTAAGCTGTGAGGAACCCCTTCCCACAGGAGGCCCTTCTGGAGGCAGACAAAGACTTTCTTTTCTGACAAGATTTTTCTTAGTAAGTGACTGGCTAAGGCGGGATTGGTAAAAGTAGGCTTGTTGTTTTAACATTTTTAACATTACGTATTTCAATATTGTAAATCAACTTTGATTCTCTTGTGGAGAAGTCTATAACAAAATATATATTTTCCCTGCTAGGTAACAGCTAGGTAGATAACTTTTCCCTTTCATTCGATTTCTGCTGTTTAATGTAGTTGAAAGTAGATCTAAAAAAAGACTGCTTGTTACAGCTTATGGATATCTCGCCGCCCCCAGTTGGCATTTTATAGTTGAAACCTCCAAGGTATTGTTCCAGAATTTGTCTGAAATTGCCTTAAAAATTGCTCAAGAGCATTAGCTCATCTGAGAGAAAGCCTTCCTGACTTATAATGACTCAGAAAGCTCAACATTTATATCAAGCAAGCCTACAAGGAAAATTGTTGAATGGGGTAGAAATGAATGAAGGTTCCTTCTCTATAGTGGAAGATTACTTTGATGATCAGAGTCGAAGCCTGAAAAACTACAAATTAGCTAGGGTTTTACTGTATCTACAGAAGCATTTTTCTAACCCCAGGGATCAACTATTGAATGCACATTATATGGGGTGCCCTATCAGTGTGTTCAGAAACATCAGCTGGTGTAAATTGCATCTGCCCACTCACATAACATCAGACCTGAGTGTAGGCAGGTGCCCAATTTTGCCCCAGGGTTGCATTAGCTTCCTCTTAGCTTCCGACTGAAATCTATGATTTTGTGATAACATATACATATCTATATAAGAAAGAAAGATGTTGCTAATGGCAATGTACCTGTAGTTCTAAAAATTTAGGCCATTTAAATGTCATATGCAGCACCTTGAAAGCCTATGACATATATGATCACATTCTATTCTATTTTCTCTAAAGAACAAAGCACAGCAAGCATACTCACTCACCTTCACACAATTGCTTTGTGACATGGACGCAGTTAGAAAAGGTTAACTGAGCAGAGTTTTTGTGACTGAGTGAAGAAATCTAGGTCTTATTTATTTATTTTCCTAATCTGGCTGGTGTACAATATTAACGACTTTCCAAATTCTAGAGCCAACAGATGCTCTCCACAATAGCTCTCTTTGGACTGATATTGTTAACCCAATCTTTAAAAGAGCTTACATTTTGATCATTAGAATATTGTTACATTAACTCCAGCAACATTCTACGTTGCAAGATAAGACAAATGTGCGTTCCATGGAGAAGGAAAAGAAGCTTCCCTAATGCAAGATGAACAATTTTGTTTAAATGTCTGTTGTAATGAAAGGAAATCATTATGGGGGAAACACAAAATTTTAATTAAGGAAGGGCAACATATATTTTAACATATGAACTGTAAGATGGCCCAAGTCTTTTCCATATGACCAGAAGAATCAGAATAAAGAGTGTTGAAGCTAGGCTTGATTCCTTAAATTAGTGATTATTTATCATTTAATAAAAAGTCACGTTTCAGGCTCTCTCATTAATACTTTAATGCTGGATGTGTGTCCTGTTTCTAGGCAAGACCATGGTGTGATAGTTCTGAATCTGAAGTCAAAGTAGTGCAAGTGATGATGCCACTAGAATCCAAACCACTTGTGACTGAAGGAGGGGACATCTCATACCGTCATATCTGTTGTGTTCTGATGGTTTTTATTGTACACATGGATTACAATGTATCTGAGCCAATGTAACCTTGCCTATAGCAACAATGTAACCTTCAGCTGTATCATATAAACCCTGTAATAGGACGCGAGCTAATGACCACCAGCTGGCAGCAGCGAGCGTCCAAGCTCTCTTGGTCCAAACTCATCAAAGGCAACAGCGCGGGAAGTTTTCCCGCCACCACCTACACCTGGACAAGAAGGGCGTGACCTGCAATGACGTCACGCAGACAGTAGCCAATGGGCTACCATGGCACCACGTTCAAATGTGTTACTGCTGTATATAAAGAGCTATCGATCCGCCATTACCTCATGTTCCCTCTGTCCACGATGCAATAAACCTGAGTTAACCCAGCCCGAGGATGTGTCCTGTGTCTTGGTTTGCATACACTAAATTGGCGACGAAGGTGGGATAATGGATCCCCACGGAACAGCCAGGGCACAGAGCGGTTTCAACATCACCAAACCGCAAGACTGGGAGCTGCTTGAGATGGATTTCCAGGCAGCCCTGGTGGAACTCAGAGTCAAAGGAGAAGACGAGGAGAGAAAGAGGGCCATCCTCACCAGAATGCTCGGGATGGAAACCAAGCGGACGCTGGTGGGCATAATCGCTCCGAAGAAGGTGAGCGACTTTAAGGCGAGCGACATCATGAAACTGCTGCGAGAGCGGTTCTGCCCCTCGAGGGCAATGTTTCCCGCTCGGAGCGCGTTTTGGAGGCGAGTCCAAGCGCCGGATGAGTCGGTCGAGGCATTCGTGGCCGCCATGAGGATAGCCGCCGCCCCCTGTAAATGGGGCGATATCCTGGAGTTGGTCCTCAGGGACGGCGTGTTGTGTGGCCTGAAAGACAAGGAGGTACAGCGCAGCTTGATGAATAAGGAGCCGCCACCCACGCTGGCAGAGGTCATAGAGGCCGCGGAAGCCGCAGAGTCCACGAATGCCGGAGTGGACGAGATGCACCAGTGGCGTGAGTGGCGTCCCAGAGCCGGCAAGGCGGAAAATTCGGTGCATGGGAAGACCGGACAGTCGGTGCACGCGACTCGACGGGCCTCAAAGTCGTCTACGGAAGGCAGCGACGGCGAGGAGGTCCAGAAGGTCCGGAAGGGTGGTCGACGCTGCGAGGGTTGCGGAGCGGCCCACGAGCGCGCGAGATGCCCGTTCAGGAAGGCCGAGTGTTACACCTGCGGCCGTCGGGGGCACATCGCCAAGGCGTGCAGAAAGAGGAAAGAGGGCCGGAGGCAGTCACAAGACCGCGCAGCCAGACCGGACCGTCCAGCGAGGCCCAAAGATGGCGCCCAGACCACGAGGAAGCAGGACGGCGTGGGCCGCGTCTCGGACGGCAGCGAGGACGACGCCTCAGTGTTCAGCGTGTCCGCGGGACAGTCCCATTACTTCGTTGAGGTATTAGTACAAGGGGCCCCTATTAGGATGGAAATTGACTCGGGGTCCTCCTATTCCATAATTCCCCAGAAAGAGTTCCTGAAAATTGAGCCCACGTGCGGCCCAAGCTTAAAGCGTTGAGGTCCACACTACGGGACGTACAGGGAAACAGCATTCCGGTGTTGGGGGTCGGGAAATTTCGGGTCAAGTTTAAGAGACATTCCGCGGAACTGCCCCTAGTTGTCCTCAAAGGGGGAAGCTGTAGCCTCCTAGGGACACAGTGGTTTCAGCCCTTAGGTTTGTTCATAGGGGGGGTGCATACCGTGGGGGGGGACCCAATACAAGCGGTTTGCGATGCGCATCCCGCCGTGTTTAAGAAAGGACTCGGAAGGTTCAAGGGACCCCCTGTAGCTTTCGACATAGACCCGGAGGTCCGCCCGATAAGACTCAAACCACGCAGGGTGCCGTTTGCACTCAAGGACAAGATAGAGGCGGAACTGGACAAACTGGTGGGCCAGGGGATTCTTATTCCTGTTGACTCCGCGGAGTGGGAAACTCCAATTGTAACGGCTCTAAAGGCTAACGGGGAGGTGCGCATTTGCGCTGATTATAAGTGTACAATTAACAAGGCGATCCGCCCTAATGCATACCCGGTGCCGGTGATCAGCCACCTTTTGGCCAGACTAAATGGGGGAAAGTGTTTCGCTAAACTCGATTTGGCACAAGCCTATCAGCAACTTCCAGTGACCCCCGCCACGGCCGCGGCACAAACGATAGTTACACATAAGGGAGCGTTCCAGGTGTCGCGGTTACAGTTCGGCGTGAACTCGGCACCCGGCCTTTTTCAATCGCTCGTGGAACGCCTCCTAAAGGGCCTGGAGGGGGTGTTGCCTTATTTTGATGACGTGTTGATAACAGGGGGGAGTGAGGCTGAACTGGCGAAAAGGTTGGACAAAGTACTGACCGTGTTCGAGAAAGCGGGGCTGAGATTGAGGAAGGACAAATGTGTGTTTTTCGAGACCGAGGTCGAGTTTTTAGGCTTCCGGATCACACCCGAAGGGATTAAGCCGTCTAAATCCAAAGTAGCAGCCATTAAAAAGGCCCCTCGCCCCACATCCAAAACCGAGCTGCAGTCTTTCCTGGGGCTCCTAAATTTTTACCATACATTCCTCCCGCGGAAGGCGTCCGTGGCCGAACCGCTCCATCGGTTACTTAAAAAGGAGGAGCCATGGATGTGGGGTGACGAGCACGAGAGGGCGTTCAAGGAGCTAAAGCAACTCCTAACATCTGAGGCAATCCTGACGCACTTCGACCCCAAACGGCCAGTGGTCCTAGTCTGTGATGCATCCCCGGTGGGGGTGGGGGCGGTGCTTTGCCACGTGTTGGAGGACGGAAGGGAGGCCCCGGTAGCGTTTTACTCAAGGTCCCTGTCCCAAGCGGAGCGAAATTACGCACAAACCGACAGAGAAGCGTTAGCAATAGTAGCGGGGACCAAAAAATTTCACGATTTTTTGTATGGCCGCCCGTTCAAAATCGTGACCGATCACAAGCCGCTGTTAGGGATTTTCACGGCAAGCAAGCCCACGCCACAGATCCTGTCCCCGAGGATGCTGCGATGGGCTATTTTTCTCAACGCGTACCAACATGAGTTGGAGTACAGGCCCGGAAAGGAGATCAGCCATGCTGATGCGCTCTCGAGATCCCCTCTGCCCTTGTCGGCGGACCAAAAGGCGAGAGCAGAAAGAGACCGCCAGGTATTGCTAATTGAGGTTTTAGACGCACCCCCAATAGTACCTGCCGACATTGCTAGGGCGACAGGCAAGGACAGGACGCTGGAGAAAGTTAGTTCATGGGTGCAGAAGGGGTGGCCGGTTTCATCCCCGAGTACAGAGTTCGACCCATTTTTTAGGAAAAAGCTTGAGTTGTCCCTAGAGAGGGGGTGCCTTCTGTGGGGCCAACGGGTGGTGGTCCCTGCGCCCCTGCGGACGAGGGTGCTCGAACTGCTGCACGTCAGCCACCCGGGCATAGTTCGTTCAAAGGCGCTAGCCCGGAGTTACTTCTGGTGGCCACAGCTGGACGCGGACATTGAGCACATGGTCGGCACTTGCGAGGCTTGCCAGGAATCCCGACCTGAGGCGGCCCGTCTGCCGCATAGAGAGTGGGACACGGCAAGGGGGCCGTGGTCCAGGGTGCACGTGGATTTCGCTGGCCCGTTCCGAGGAACCATGTTTCTCCTGGTGGTAGATGCGTTCTCCAAGTGGCTGGAGGTTATCCCAGTAAAGAGCACGTCCTCCGCCACGACAATTAGCCGGCTCAGGAGAGTCTTTTCCACGTTCGGTTTACCCGACACTTTAGTCAGCGATAACGCTAGTTGTTTCACCTCCGCTGAGTTCGGAGCATTCATGGAGGCAAACGCCATTCGGCATGTCACATCCGCACCGTTTCACCCGGCCACGAATGGCCAAGTGGAACGCCTAGTGCGTACAACAAAGGACGCGCTGCGGCGCATGGGCCCGGGGGACCTGAATCACCAGGTATGCCAGTTCCTTTTAGCGTATAGGGTGACCCCTTTAGCGTCAGGCTACTCGCCGGCGGAGCTCTTGATGCGGCGAAAATTGACCACGATCCTGTCCAGGCTGGACCCGACGAGGGTCGAGGATAAAGGGAAAAACATAGGGTTGGCAGTCTCGAAAGGTTTCGCCGCCGGGGACCCTGTTCACTGCAGGAACTATTCCAGCGCAGGGCCGGCCTGGGTACCAGGGAAGGTTGTAGAACAGACGGGGCCAGTATCGTACCGGGTCGAGACTAACACCGGCCTCCTCTGGAGGAGGCACGCAGACCAACTGAGGCACCGAGTGAGTGGGCCAGTCAGTGGGGCTCAGCAACAGGATTCAGCGTTAGGGTTCTTCCCCACCCGCTTAACCCAAGGGGGAGACAGCAATGGACCACAGTCCCAAACAAGGGGGGAAGGAAGCAGAAGCAGCGGCCCCGACTCATATCATTTTGATAGCAGCGACCCCGACTCATATCCTTTTGATACGCCAGTTTTATCGGGGGCCGGGGAAGGGGGAGAGGAGTTCGCGACCGCTGCCCCCGATAGTAATTTTGAGTTTGATTTTGCGAGCCGGGGGGGTTTTCAGGAGTGTTCCCCCACCCATCCAAGCGAGAAGAGGGGTTTTTCGTTAGCCCCCAGTGCCCCCGGTTCCTCCCTAAGGAAGAGCACACCTCCCAACAACGCCGCGGAGCCGCGGAAAGTCACTAACGAGTCTCCCTCTCATATTACAGGACAGGAAACCAGGGGACAAAGAGAAGGTAGCAAACCCGGGGAGTGGCAGCCCGCATCGAGACCCCAGCGTGTTCGAAATAAGCCATCTTGGCTGAGAGACTTTGTCTCCTAAGGGGGGGGAGTGTGTTTAAGTGTGGGCTCGAGACTTTGTCTCGTCCTAGGGGGGAGGGGTGTTGTGTTCTGATGGTTTTTATTGTACACATGGATTACAATGTATCTGAGCCAATGTAACCTTGCCTATAGCAACAATGTAACCTTCAGCTGTATCATATAAACCCTGTAATAGGACGCGAGCTAATGACCACCAGCTGGCAGCAGCGAGCGTCCAAGCTCTCTTGGTCCAAACTCATCAAAGGCAACAGCGCGGGAAGTTTTCCCGTCACCACCTACACCTGGACAAGAAGGGCGTGACCTGCAATGACGTCACGCAGACAGTAGCCAATGGGCTACCATGGCACCACGTTCAAATGTGTTACTGCTGTATATAAAGAGCTATCGATCCGCCATTACCTCATGTTCCCTCTGTCCACGATGCAATAAACCTGAGTTAACCCAGCCCGAGGATGTGTCCTGTGTCTTGGTTTGCATACACTAAAATATCTTTTTGCTCACCATGGTCCCCACACCAGGAAGTAGCCAGGCAATGAAAAATACAAATACAGTACACTGAGGCAAGTTCCATATTGTCTTCCACTAACGAAGGACTATGGGAGCTCAGGCAGTATGGAAATGACTCTTGGTTGAGAGTGTGTGTCCAAATTGTCTGCCTTTCCTGCTTCAAGCAAGTCTGTGGGCTGCCCTGACTGGAGTTTCACACTATGTTGCAACTATATGGCTTTAAAGTCAGGTTTTTTTTCCCTGCCCGCTACGCTACCTTACCCTCATCTATTTTTAGTAAATACTTTGCCTCATGAATAGCTCTGGGGATCTCAAAAGTTTGCACACCTGCCATTTTGGCTTACTGAAGCAAAGGCCCCACTATGATCCGTCTTCCAAAGGTAATTTTTCCAGCAGGGCCAAGACAATTTGTCTGAATGGCCTTCTTTCTTTCTTTCTTTCTTTTTGTGTCAGAGGCACCACCAGCATATATTAACATACAAAGCTAAAATTAATACATCTAAAAACAAAATAAAGTTTAAAAGGGCTAGATGACATCTGCCCAATACTGGGCCACATCAACAGCATTTCCTCATGCCAGCATAAGGTCCTCCTCTGTGAATAGCATTCATTCTGGAGAAAGCAGAGGACCACCTTTCGTTTAAATGTACAATCTGGTCTGTGTCAATTTCACATTTATATTGACACTTTGTACCTCATGCAAGAAAATCTCTAATGAAGTGCAGTAGTGAAGGGAGCTGGAGAGGGAGGGAAGAGGAGGGCCACGCTGCCACCAGCGCCAGCACACAGGGAGCTATCGATCGGAGACCACCCCCACCGTGCGCCAGGCAAGCAGAGGAAAAAGTGACTGGACCTGCCATCATCCAGAGACCAAAGCTGCACTGCTGCAGGCAAGGCAGAAGGAGAGGAGGAAGGAAAGCTGCCAGTCGGAGCCCGGACCTGGCACCCCTTCGGCAGGAGCTGCTGCATGCAAGGTTAAGTAATTGAACTACAAGGCTGTAGCTGACTTAATATAGAAGAATTAATATAGCAATTTAAAAATCTGAACTTATATAGTGAATTGATATAGTGAACTTACAGAAGAGACTTGAAATAGTGGACTTTCCTTTACTTTCACTAATTAGCTCAACTTGTACTAGGATACTATGTTTTAAACTGTGATAATAAGCATGATAATCGTTTGTTGTTTTTTTAAACTGTTTTTAAACTGTGATAATATGTATGATGGGAGGATTCTGGTGTAGAAACCAGCAAACCACGCCACACAGCTTGCCAAGAGAACCCTATTGACCAAAACAAAAGACAAAACAACGAAGCAGGGTAGAGGATACAGGATGTTTAGCACAACAGATTGGAGGAAGGGTAGGGACAGGAAAGGAGGAGGAGAAATACAGTGTTGCAAGGAACAATACTGCATAGGGACATGGAATGTGAGATCTATGAATCAAGGAAACCTGGAAGTGGTTAAAAATGAGATGGAAAGAATAAGCAATGACATTTTGGGAATCGGCGAGTTAAAATGGACAGGGATGGGTGAATTCAGCTCTGGAAACCATCATATTTACTACTGTGTGCAAGAAAATCTTAGAAGAAATGGAGTGGCAATAATAGTTAATAAAAGAGTGAGAAAAGCAGCAATGGGATACAATCTAAAAAATGACAGAATGATGTCAGTTCGAATCCAAGGAAAACCATTCAATATCACTGTGTTTCAAGTCTACCCACCAACCACTGGTGCAGATGAAGCCACAGTGACCAGTTCTTTTTTTTGCAGTTTTTTTATTTTATAACATATAACATAAAACATATAACATGCAACATGTAACATATAACCCTCCACCCACCAACACACAACACTCAAAAATCTCATCCCCCCCACCAGGTTAATTATTGCCTGGCCACTCCCATTTAGGAATGGGGGGAGGAAGAGGGAGAGCCTATCCCTTCTATTCTAAATTCCTTCTTTCACTATTCCCCATCTCCTTCTCTTATTTTTCCTCTATTTTAATTCTTTTGGTCCATATTCTATTCATATTCATATTCCTAAATTGTTAACACTTTCTTGCCTGTGCCTATTTATATTTATATATTATTTTTACTTTTTGGCTTTTGGCTTTATCTTTGCACCAGACAATTCTGCATCCTTTTCTTCTCTTATTTCCCCTCCACTTCCATAACCCAAAGGTTTCTCCCTTTGTTTCTCCCTTGAATGGTCACTCCCCTTTGTTTGATACTCCTCTTTCCCCCTTTGATCCTTCTGAACCTTCTCCATAGAGATTTCCCCCCAGTTTTTCCCAGTTTGGGTGTCCCATTACTATAATTTTTAGTGATTCAAGTTGTCTCATTGCTCCCTTTGGGTCCTCTGCTCTAACCACCTTCCCATCATGAAATATATTTAAGAAGATATGGAAACCCCATTGATATCTTATATTGCAATTAAACAAAATTTCAGTTATCGGCTTCATCTGTCTTCTCCATTGAATAGTCTCATTACTTAAATCATGATATACTTGTGCTTTTACTTCTCCTATCTTTAATGCAGAGTCACCATGCTTCCTTAAATAGTCCATTACTTGATCTTTTTTATAACCTGATACAAAAGTAATTATCATATCTCTGGGGCGCTGACCTCTCTTGAAATGGACCTTAAAAATTGCTTTGGTCTCTTCTTCTTTAATTGGGCCAGAGTCCAAAGCAAAGGTTTGTAACCATTTAACCACTTCAATTTTTAAATTGTCTTTATCCATGTTGGGGAAAAACTTAATCCTGATGTTTTCTTTTTCAATTGATCCTGTAGCTTCACCAATTGCTTAAATCTTTTGTCCATAGTATTTTCATGCCTTACTGCAATCTCCACCAAGTCCTTAACCTCTGACTCCAAAGTATTGGTTCCCATGTTTAATCCAGAAATTGATTTTTCCAGAGATTGCACTTCCTCTCTGACCACCTCTTTAATAAACTGTTTAATTTCTTTTTTATCTTCATTAGATTTTGTAGTTATAAAGTCTTTTAATTCCAACAGAGTCAGATCTCCACTCGGTTTTCCCTTAGAGGGTAGTCTTGCATCCATATTTTCGGATTCTTCTTTGTTTATTGGGCTGTCTTTGATCCACCAGCGCTGCAGTAACTCTTGTAAAAAAAAGTCTCTTACTGTTGTCTCTATTCCAGTACCTGATATTATTTGCTCAACAACTTGCAGCTATCAATAGTCCACAAATATTTTTCCACCAGCTACTAAAAGACTGCAGTTTTATTTTAATTTACAACTACAACGCTTTATCTTATCACAAAAAGCACCTGGCTTCATGCCAGCTCTGTCGGCTCAGCCCAATATGGCGGTTCCTCCCTCTGAAATTAGGACGGCAACAAAAAGAAACAGCTTTAGTGGATAAAATGTAAACTGTAAACTTTTCCAAACTTTTGGGTACTAGTTCTCAAACAAATAAGAGAAAGTACTTTTTCACCCAGAGGATTACTGGTCTATGGAACTCCCTGCCAGAAGAAGTGGTGACAGCTGTCAGTCTTGACAGCTTTAAGAAAGGATTAGACAAGTTCATGGAGGACAAGGCTATCAATGGCTATAATTATGGCTACCTAAGGACAACCTCCGGGTTGGAGAGATAGGCAGGATATCTCTCAATGCCATTTCCAGGGAATCCTAAGCAGGTGAAGGCATCTCCTTGGGAATACCCTGAAGGAAATGGTGAGCCACTGTGTGAGACAGAATGCTGGACTGGATGGGCTGTGGCCTGTTCCAGCAAGGCTGTTCTTATGTTCTTATGTTCAAACCAATCTTGTATGAAGCCTTTTCCTCGACAATTGTATCAGAGGTAAAGAGGTGAAAAAGAAAGTCCTCACAGCAACAAAAGGGAGATGGCAGGTCTATTGCTTTAAAAGCCTTGCAGCCAAAGGCCTCTGCTTCTTAGCACTTTTCTCTCCGGTATTTTTCAACAGAAGATTTATCAGCAAATAGTTTTTAAACAGGACCTTCAACACCTCCCACGGTACCTTATCATCCAAAGGACTGCAGTAGCTATCTTTTGGCAAGTTCCATGGTACTTTTAACCCAAATAGGACCTTTTTTCTTTGTCTGGAGAAGGAGACGACAGAAATCACTCCAACCAGCTACCTTAGGCTCCTCCCTCCTCCAGTTGACCAGTTCTATGAGGACCTACAACACCTCATAGAACAGACACCAAGAAATGATGTCCACATTATCTTAGGAGATTGGAATGCTAAAGTAGGAAATCAAAAAGTAAATGGAATAACAAGCAAGTTCAGTCTTGGAACACAGAATGAAGCAGGGCAAAGATTGATAGAGTTCTGCCAAGAGAACACACTAGTCATAGCAAACATACTCTTCCAGCAACACAAGAGGCAACTTTACACATGGACATCACCAGATGGTCAACATGGAAACCAGATTGATTACATACTCTGCAGCCAAAGATGGAGAACCTCCATACAGCCAGCAAAAACAAGACCTGGAGCAGACTGTGGCTCAGATCACAACCTACTGATTACAAAGTTCAGGCTTAGACTAAAGAAAATAGGGGAAACAATTAGACCAGACAGATATGACTTAGACAACATCCCTAAAGAATACACGGTGGAGGTGAGAAACAGATTTAATGTCTTGGACCGGATAGACAGAGTGCCAGAGGAATTATGGACAGATGTGGGAGATCATGCAGGAGGCAGCAAGGAAAACCATACCAAAAGAAAAGAAGCGTAAGAAAGCAAAGTGGTTGTCAGATGGGGCTCTAAAGATGGCAGAGGAAAGAAGGAACACAAAGGAGAAAGGAAAAATACAATCACTTGAATACAAATTTTCAAAGAAAAGCAAGGAGAGATAAGGGAAACTACCTGAACGAGCAGTGCAAAGAAATGGAGGAAAGCAACAAAAGAGGCAGGACTAGAGAGCTTTTCAAAAAAAAAAGGGAAATCAAGGGAACATTTAAAGCAAAAATGACCATGATAAGGGACAAAGATGGAAAGGAGTTAGCTGATGCAAAAGAGATTAAGAAAAGATGGAAAGAATACACAGAGGAACTCTACGAAAAGGACCTCAACACCCCAAATAATAACAATGAGGAGGAAATTGAACATGAGCCAGACATTCTGGAGTGCGAAGTCAGAAAAACACTAAAAAGCACTGCAAACAACAAAGCTAGTGGAAATGATGATATCCCAGTCAAATGTTTCAAAGCCCTAAAAGATGATAGAATCAAATCACTGCACTCAATATGCCAACATATTTGGAAAACAAAACAGTGGCCACAGGATTGGAAAAGATCAGTATACATTCCAATCCCAAAAAAGGGCAATGACAAAGAATGTTCAAATTATCGAACAACCGCGCTCATCCCACACGCTAGCAAGGTGATGCTCAAGATAATACAGGAGAGACTTCAGCAGTACATAGAGAGAGAATTACCAGAAGTATAGGTAGGTTTCAGAAGAGGCAGGGGAACTAGAGACCACATAGCCAACATACACTGGATCATGGAGAAAGGAACATCAGAAACAAGTCTACTCCTGTTTCATTGACTACATGTTGTGTCCTAAGGTTTATTAAGTATTAATTCAATTGTTATAAAAGACTAATTATTGCTGCATCATGGGCGCCATGCTTCTGTTGTAATTATTAAGCATTTCCCATATAAGGCTCAAGGTCTTGGTTTCATTATACTTGACGCCTGATTGGTTGTCTGTGTTCCTACTTCCTGAAAAGCCAGGATAAATGTAGCTCTCTCTGCCCCTGCTGCAGAGACAGTATATAAGCAAGTGGTTTTGCTCTTGCCTCAAACATCAAGTCCCTTCGGGGGTCTGTTGGTCTCACTACTAGTTATCATAATGTTCTTACAATAAATGTTAATGCTGTTCCGGGAGACTTGGCTGGGTGGGTGTGCTTCTTACAGTCGGACACAACACTACACCAAGGCATTTGACTGTGTGGACCACAACAAAATGTGGCAAGTATTTAAAGAGACGGGAATACCATAACACCTCATATGCCTCATGAGAAATCTGTACAAGAGTCAAGAAGCAACAGTTAGCACAGAGTATGGAATGACGGAGTGGTTTGGAATGGGAAAAGGAGTAAGACAAGGCTGCATTCTGTCACCCTGCTTTTCTTAACCTATAAAATCGAGGGTTAACCGTTGGAACTTTGCATTGGCTCCTTAGCCAGGCCCTACTAGCCTGCACTCACCATTCGTGCACACGCCCGAAATGGGTACGCAGGTAAACACAAGATTGAGAAATGCGCCATTGGGGCAAGAGCCCCACAAATGCGAAAAATGGAAACAACTTCATTTCCCAATGTTCTTTGCGCCGCGCCTCACCACAACCAATCAGGCTGAGAGGCGCGACCACAAAGAACATTGAAAAATGCACCGCGGCCAATCAAAATCGAGCCGCAGGAAAAAAACGTACCACAACCACAAATCACAAACCCATAACTACAAGCCCCAGAGTCCTGTGGGACATGAGCGCGCAGGACGCTGAGGAAACCGGCACCCGAAAAATTAAAAAGAAAAACAACTCACCGCCTCACAGCCAAGCAAACACCAGCCGGCTTTCTTTCCCTCACCCATGGCGCCTGAAGGTCCCGACTGGAGTTTCCCCTTTAATATCAGTGGGTGGGGAGTTGCGAGCCCCCTCTTCCCTGGCTCCCCTGGGGTTGGGAGGTTTGTGGGGACAAAAGGGGTATGCCCACCCCAACCCTTCTGGACCCAGGAGACCAGGGAGAGTGGATCGATTCTCCCCCCCTCCTAAAAAACCTCCGTCTTTAAAAACGGAGTTGTTTTAAGGAGGAGGAAAAATTGATCCACTCTCTCTGGTCTCCTGGGTCCAGAGGGGTTGGGGGGACATACCCCTTTTGTCCCCCCAAACCTCCCAACCCCAGGGGAGCCAGCGGTGAGGGGGGTTGCAACCCCCACCCACTGATATTAAAGGGGAACACAATAAAGCCCTCCTCCCCACCACCTAGCCCACCCTTCCTATCCCCCACCAACCATGCCCCCTCCCCACCACCTAGTCCCCACCGACCATGCCCCCTCCCCACCACCTAGCCCATCCTTCCTAACCCCCAATGACCAATAGAAACTTTTAAAAATCCTGTGCTGAGTTTTAACTCGAATTAAAACCCAAAACATCGAAACACATTTTAAAAACATTGAATGTAAAAAAACATTTACATTATTAAAATTATTACCTACGGTACAACTAATTAAAAAAATTCAAAAAACCAGAACATTATTCGCTTACATAAAACAATTTGAAAAAATTATATCATACTTTG
This sequence comes from Bradypodion pumilum, assembly GCA_035047305.1. NCBI lineage: Eukaryota > Metazoa > Chordata > Lepidosauria > Squamata > Chamaeleonidae > Bradypodion > Bradypodion pumilum. The sequence continues at coordinate 102,400,596 of JAWDJD010000001.1, forward strand.
TTCTTTTATTAATCCTCAAAAAAAACCCCAAAAGCAGATCACAGTTAATAACAGCCAAGCCAAAAAAAATTTACATAAATAAACATTTTAAAAATTAAAATTACAGACTAAGCAATTTTTAAAAAAACATTATCACAATTTAACCTTCCAACACAATTTAAAACAGCCCGGCAATGCCGGGCAACCTCTGCTAGTTCAACTTATACACAGAGTACATAATGTGCAATGCAGGGATGGAGGAATCACAATATGGGATCAAAATTGCTGGAAGAAACATCAACAATTTGAGATATACAGATGATACCACCCTAATGGCAGAAAGTGAGGAAGACCTAAAGAAGCTCCTGATTAGGTTGAAAAAGAGAGTGCAAAAGCTGTCCTGAGACTCAATATCAAGAAAACCAAGATAATGGCAACAGGCCATATCAGTCCCTGGAAAATAGATGGGGAAGAAGTAGAAGCAGTGACAGACTTTACTTTCTTAGGATCTAAGATCACTGCAGATGGGGATTGCAGCCACAAGATAAAAAGATGACTGATTCTGGGAGACAAGCTATGAGAAACCTGGGGAAACATAGTGAAAAGTAGAGACATCACCTTGAAAACAAAAATTCACATAGTCAAAGCAATGCTATTCCTGGTGGTAATGTATGGGTGTGAGAGCTGGACCATTAGGAAGGCTGAGCGCAGAAGAATAGATGCTTTTGAGATGTGGTGTTGGAGAAGAGTCCTGAGAGTCCCCTGAACAGCAAAGAGAACAAATAGGTCAATCTTAGAAGAAATCAATCTTGACTGCTCATTGGAAGGTCAAATAGTGAAGATGAAGCTTAAGTACTTTTGACATCAAATGAGAAGGGAAGGTTCACTTGAGAAGAGCTTGATGTTGGGAAAGGTGGAGGGCAAAAGAAGAAGGGGCGGCCAAGGATGAGATAACTAGATGGTATTGTGGACACAATGGGCACAGAGCTGGGCGGACTGAGGAGGATGGTGGAGGACAGAGGTGCCTGGAGGTTGATGGTCCATAGGGTCACAAAGGGTCGGAATCTACTGTGCAACTGCACAACAAGTGAGAGTAGAAATTGCAGGGTTATTTATAAGGGTGTTTTACCCCCCCCCCCAAGGAGACATTTCAGTTCAATTTACATTTGAAAAGGAAACACCGTTCTTTATCTTGAAAAGGGAAGAAAGAGCTATAATACTCTCTGAGCCTCTTTTTCATCCATGTCTATTTTACCTATGTGTGCAGAAGTGTCAGTTGTTATAAGCAGCAATCACATTAGTGTAAATACAGTATATGAACAGACTTTAATTTTTATTTATTTTTTAATTTATTTATCAAGTGCATTTCTATATCACCCATCTGGGAGGAAATTTTCACTTCCAGTAGTTTACTGTATAAATATATAAAGCAATAATCCCCTTTGACAGCAAAGGTATGGAAAAAGTAACAGACAAACTAAAACAAGTCTTAAGTATCTATGTAATATCTCAGTAGGGTCATTACTATTCTAGGAACAACTTGGGGATACTTGTTAGAAAACAAAAAAAATGAATAAATGATGGAATGAAACAGCCATTTTATGAATTATGTTATGTAAAATGCTAGATGGATTCCCTTTATTTTTGGAGCTCTTTAACAAGCCACCCTTCCTTTATCCCTGCTTGACAAAGAAGTAAAGCTATGCTTTGATTTAATATACAGATAATATAATATCCCTCTCTTGATGTTTAATATACAGATGGCATCAATGACAAAACTTCTAATACACTATAATAAGATGAATCCCTGGCATTTTGAAATTGCCTATTCCTCTGATATACTTAGCTCAGTTTACTGTATTCCCAACTCAGGAAGATGTAACATCAAATAAAATTACAATGGATATTATTCTTCAATACAATCCTTTGACGTATACCCACAGCAGCTTCCTTCTGTGGGGTCTACACATACATGTGAAATGCAAGGAATTAATGTTGACTTTTAAAACGTCCTTGAAATCTGCAGCATTCTATAGTTTCCTTCCAACTTGGACAGTTTATAGCCTTAGCCTTTCCAAACCCAAAAATCAATGTGCTGCCTGAGGCACAACAAACCAGCGAACAATACCTTATTATTTCAGTGCTTCAGCCATTAGGAAACTGCTTTCCTATGGTCTAATCCCACATTGCATTGATAGTAGTATAGGTTTCTGCATCATTTGACACACACCCCTGCCAGTGGTCCACAGTGCCGCTGTGAGAAATAGTCTCCAATAAAAACATTGACTGATCACAACTACAACATTCTGCTTTGTTTTTGGATTTTGTGTAAGGACCACATAGCCTTTCCTAATCTCTATAACTGTGATATGGATTTGAGGAGATAGGTGTCAATGGCCTTAATCGGAATATAGTCCAAGGAAAAGATTAACATGGAATATACCTGTAATCCTAAATATTTTTAATTGAGAACACAAAAAGCCATGCAATAAATTATCTTGATTTGAGATTAAGCAGTCAATCCTATATGGGGACAGACACCTACATAAAACTTAATTTATACTTGAATGTATGCCTGGATCAGTCCTGAGTTTGAATGCCCAAGGTTTCAGTGCCAGGCAGGAGTTTGTTTTCACAATGAAAGCTAGTGAGCCAGCTGTGTTCTAAAGATGCCATTTCTTTCTATAGTGACATATGCTTTAGTTATTCCCTGTTTTGTTTACAGTAATATACTCTACAAAGGACTGCATTTGAAGAGTATTTGAAAACGTCAGCTACTACAGAATGATTTAGCTGGACTATAAACAAGGGCTGGTTACAAGCAACATATATCTTCCATGTTACCTCAGCTCCACCACTAAGTGTTAGTTTTCAGGACCAATTAAGAGCTGGCTATGATCTGGGTTTAGGCCAGGGGTTCCCAAATTTTAGGAAATAGCCTCAGTCATCTTTGAGGCCCAGATGGCCATTTTGCCCTGCTGGCATGAAGGGGGTGGGCATTTTGTCCCAACAGCTTCAAAGGGGCAGCTGTTTCATTTCTTGAATGCCTTTGGAGGGATGAGGGGGGGCACATGAAATTGCACCATGGGCTGGATCTGGCCCACAGGCCTTAGGTTGGGAACCCATGGTCTAGGCTCTAGAACTATATCTCATCAAGCTTTTAGGGTCTTAGGGTGAGACCCTTTTCTTGGTTCCATGACTTGGTTCCAATCAGATTTTTCTCAGACAGGCATTTGGCAAATGAATGACCTACTGAGAAAGGAACTGCTTAAAAACATATTTAATTGTTTTAAGTTAGCAATTTTTAATTAATATTATACTTAATTCCATTTTAACACTATAATGTTGGTGGTATAAAAATCATTTTGGTTGAGTGATATGAAAGACAGGTAGATTATAAATGAAATGACATCAGCCAGTCAATCCACCAGCCAATCAATATGAAACTTGTCAAGATAACAAAACCTTCCTTCCTAGATTCTCAGTTTTAATTTCTCCACTTGCTCTCATCTGTCCTGCATCTTTCTTAAAATTAATAACTCAGACTAAATAACCATGCTGCCTTATTGGCAATCTGTAAGTTACAAAAACCAGAATGATTGGAGTATGTGTATGAAATTTAAACTTTAGCAGATTGAAGTTGAGTGTTTTCAGTTGTTTCCAGAGGCAATTTTTATTTACTTATTTACTTATTTATTGAGTTGTGTCTGATCTGATATGGAAGAATCTTTAAAAATCATGAGAATGAAAGACAAGATTGTCATAATTCAACCATTTTGTTTTGCTCTGAATCTGAAGTTCTTGACACTATGGATTTATAGAGCTGGACTTTGTAGGCCATGTTAGCAAAGGCCATAGGTAAACATACTGCAGGTGTTAAAAGCCTTCTCATAGACATTTTAAGCCCAGCATGAATGACAAATCAAAATTCCTGTCTTTTTTGGAAGCCCCTCAAAGCCATGCTGTGACAGGGATAGGATTACCTGTCACCGTTAAATCATCTAAGCCTTCATCCAAACAAACCTTAACTGTTCTTTTTGTCTGTTTAGCTGCCAAGGTCAATGGCTCTGCACTCTCTTGCAGCCACTTGAAACCATAAAAAGAGATGGAAAGCAAAATATCTTTTATATTGATATATATTGTTCACTCTGTTGCACAAATGTCACTTCAGCGTATGGTCATCTCTGCCTCTGATCAGATAGGTTCCACATAAGATTGGTCATGGTAATGGTTTGTGTTGGCATCTGAAGATCTTACTGAAAATGTGGTGCCCATTGAAATGAAGTGTGAAGCATGACGACTCGACTGGTTTCTGGAACTGAAGTCATATATTTAAACATTAGGAATAACTCCTTGACAATAAAAGCAGTTCAGCAATGGAATTGACTCCTCAAAGGTTAGTGGTCTTTCCTTCATAGGAGATTTAAATCAGAAATTAAATTACCACATCTCAAGAATGTTTTAACTCTAGATTTCCAGCTTTATTAGGTGGTTGGTTTTGATGACTCTCAGTAACCCCTCCAGCTCTATAATTCCATTATTTCATGATTTGTAGGCCAAAACATCTGGAGAGTTTTCTAACAGGCTTATTTGAGTTTGCATCTGAAAAAGTAGCAGCTACCAGAGGGTTATAATGGATGTGTTCCATTTAAACTAAACTTACTGATTATTCTTGATGATTAAATGCAAGTTTCCTTAAATTTGCTTTGAGGCAAGAATTCCATTTTGAGTGCATGCTAAGTTTGTCCTCCTACTCAGTGAATTCTTGCCTCCTTCTCTTTTACTCATCTAAACAGTACCAAGAATAGGTATAAATTCTATTAAAACATGGCATATTTTGAAATTAAATAGCTATATGGTTCTTCATTTAAAAATACAAATACAGTAAAACCCCTACTTATGAAAAAAAAGTCCGTTCCGTAGGCTTTTGCTTAAATTGTTTTTATGGAATTCATCATCATCATCACTTTTATTTGTATACCGCATTTTCTCAGCCTGAAGGTGACTCAAAGCGGTTTAACAACAAAGTGTTCGCAACACACAACAGCCACAAAAGCAATACAATAAATGTCAATATACAAGGAATAATAAGTACATATTAATACAAAATACAGTAATAAAATAATATAACAAAATCCATATAATATCAGTGATACAAATACAATACACTACTCAATATGATGCCTTACATAAGAATACATACTAAATTAAACAAATAAACATCAAACAACAATACAAAATACAGATACAATTTAGCTAAAGTCACAACTCAAAGCAAACCCATAGGAAAAATTATTTTTTACGTAAATCGAAGCAAACCCATAGGGAAATGAATTTTTACGTAACTCGAAGCAAACCCATAGGAAAAAGAATCTTTATTTAACTCGAAGCAAACCCATAGGAAATCGTGTGAATTCGGACATGGTTTTAGCACAAAATCATTATGTAAATTGAGGCATATGTAAGCCGGGGTTTTACTGTATACTCAAATTAAAATACAGAAAGATCAACAGTTAACATATTTGCTGTATATAGAAATAAATTTCCAGCTTCATAAGGCAGAAAAAGTAATAATTCAATTTCATCATTAAAAAATCACACATTTCCCCATTTATGTAACTAAATTATGTGTTGGGTTTCTCCCCTTAAGTATGAATATAGCTAGTTTTCAATAATTTTAGCAGTGAACCTTCTGAAAAGAGTATTTTTGCTTTGCATTAAATATGATCTCCTAATTGGGGGGTGGGGTTGGAAAGGATAACATTATGGACCCATGGGGTAAAGCAACAACTGTTACTAAAATCAGGCCTACTATTCAAAGCTTGAGAGAGGGAACCTCAGTTCTGATGTCAGAGAGACAGCAACAGACCTGGTGTTTGTTTGTTTCCTTCCATTTCCAATAGAAATAGAAATTTTATTTGTATACTGCCTTCCTCACCCTAGGGTGACCCAAAGCAGTCCACAATAAATACAATACAAAACATAGAAATAAAGATCAGCAGTACAAAATTAATACACCACAATGCAAGGCATTTAGAGCCGGGCTAAACTTCACTGAGTCTAGTTCTAGCACTGCAGCAGCTCACAGAAGAGATTTGCTTGTTTGTTTTTTAGCAATTCAATTTATGACTGTTCTAAAGTAAATGGATAGTAGGATACAAACTTAAGGGAAAAGAGATTGAAAACAAACATGTTCAAGAGTCTCTTTAACCCTCTGAAATGTAGTTTTCTTATTAAAATAAGGAGACTATAAATGATGTACTCTATTGTTATTAGATTTAATTTATTGTATATGTCTACAACAGATTGCCCATTAGTTTTAAAACAGACTCATGATCAAGACTAGTTCCTGATCTGAATCAAGAACAGGTTTTTTCATTCATCTCATGAGAAGAACTTGCATCTATCTTTTTCAATAAGATAATTATCACCAGAAAATATATTGTATGCCTATACATCAGTTTGGCCAGGTTACTCTGCTACAGTAATAGAGTAGACCAGGGATTCTCAACCTGCAGCCTATGGGTTGGATGGGGCCCATGTCACCATTTCATGTGCCCCCCACTGCCTCCACCACTCCTGGAAGTGCCATGTGGTGGAGGTTGGGCAAAATGGCAATCCAGCCCCCAAAGCTGTCTGAGGGAGCGTGACCCAGCCCCCGGCTTTAAAAGGTTGAGAACTTGTGGTATGCCCGCATGCCTAGATTGGCCATCACTCTTCCCAAGGCATTCGCTCGCTAATGCACACTGCTTGAGAATCAACATGAGCACTGATGGAAGAGAAATTGGGTGCGGGTTAGATTAATTGGCATAGATCATAAAGCCTTGGCTGGAGGATTGCGGAAGAAATAGGACAAAAGGTAAAAAGTTGCTGACTCTAAGGATGAGCTCACTCTTCCCCTTCTGACCCAAGATAAGGTTGAGTAAGTGCAGTGAGTCAGCAGCTAAGGAAGTTAGCCCCGGAGGCAGTTTACATGGCCTTCGAGATAGGGCGAGAACAATGGGGTTTCACCAACCCAGATCTTAGATAACTGCGGGTTTATCCATCAATCACAAGACAATATCCGGAGACAGGTGTTATCTTAACCCACCAGAAATGCCACGTATGCATTAGCCTTCTGTGACGAAGTCCTGTGTGCCTTTAGCACAGAACTATCGAGGCAGGTCAATAAATATCCCACTCGACTTATGTCGGGACTGGACTTCACCGCACATTTTGTCTCACGTGTCCTTCCTTGCGGCCAGTCACTCCGAACCTCCGCGGGCCATTCCCAGACCGGCTTGCCCACTTCGTTGGCCCCAGCAACACCGTTGCAACAAGAACTCCTAGAATAGACCATACTGCCAGCAACTCAATGACAAACATCAGTTGGCAGTTAGCGAACTGGACACCCTGAGGAATAACGGCCTTGGTTGGCAAACTCCATAGGGAAGGGTGATGGTCCCCAAGTGGATTAAATCCCACTTGAATCCATCTTGATGGAGGGCAGCAGTTTCATCAATACAGGCCATCTTCTTCTTTCTTGTTTTGATCAAATCCTAGATTGCCAAAATGAAGCCACATTCTTGGCTTAGTGTTACTGGTTTTAGTGGAATTATACTTAAAGTACCGTTATCATGTTATCAAAGTTTTTTTTTTCCAGCTCCCAGGGCAAACAGAAACAACTAAAGGATGGGTTGCAAATATAATTGGGAATTAGGAGCTGCTTCTTAGAAAGTAGCTTCTTTGAGGTGCAAAAGGTTCACTATCTGGAATTTCCTCTGCCTATAAAGTTAAAAGAAGCTGTATGAAAGGAGTGAGGTTGACAAAGGACATAGCTATGGAGAAATTTATCTCTTTACCCCCCACCCCCTGTACTTCAGCCCATTTTTAAAATACATGGAGCACAAGGCTATTCAAGTCTAGATGACTACGTATTCTGTCCAATTTTAGGAAGAGTATGCCTCTGTATAGCTGTTGCTCAGGAATGCAAGAAGGCTTGTTATCATGTCACACTTATAACATATGCATTTTGTTATAACTCCTAGAATTTCACAACTGGACCAAGGCAGCCTTTGGTGTGATCCAGAACAGCTCTTTGTATGTTATTACATAGTTTAACTCTTCATTCAGCACCTTATATAAGCTGTTATTTTTTTAATAGGCCAATAGTAATTCTGGCACACCCAGCAGTTTAAAGGAGGAAAAGCATTTGGAAAAAAGGGATACGTTTTTCAGTCCATGGCTTGTCCTCTTGAACACAGATTCTTTATATCACATGCAATTTGCCTCTCAGGTTACTTAGTTGATGACATTACATTACAATTTAGTTCATTAATAGGTTACAGAATCTTGTTCATTCAAGTATTTTACCCAATAGCATTAAAAATGAGGTCTGGATTCTGTAGTTGATCAAAGATAGAAAAAGTTACTGTTGTAGATCAGTAATTCTTCCAGATTCTCTTGGGAGTTTTGGTCAAAAAGATGATTTTCCAAGCTCTGTTGAAAATAAAATTAGAGAAGAACCAGACCAAAGTAGAGATACCCTTGCAGAAAATATGAGCTGTCAGACATAGAGACACTAATGTACAATTATGCTGGAAGAAATATGTACCGACTTTCCATGCAAATAAGGTCTTTCCTGGGGATGAGTGATAAATAATATATGATTTTGTCTCAATCATGTGCTTCTTGTTTACAGATATCAATAATACAGTAACTCTACATCACACTGATTTTTAACATCTGGATATTCAGGAATTGTGGTAAGATGAAATGCTGGAATTCAGAGAAATCCACATTAGTTTTAATAATAGGGTGCAGCTACACTTGCAGCAGGGAGTGAGTTAGTGTGATCCACTTTGGAATGGCTGAACTTAATTAGAACAATCTAATCAAGCCTGAGCATTTACATGAAAATGAAAGTGCGGCGCCAAAATGGCCGCCGCGCTCTTTGCGGGGCCCCCCCACCCGGACTCAGACATCCGGGTAGTTAGGGGGACGTGGCCACCCCTCTATAAAAGGGGTGGCCACGAGGCAGCCGAGCTGCCATTTTGCGAAAGCGACGGAGAGGAGAAGTTTTTCTCCATCGCTCTTCGCCTTTGCTGGGAAGCCTTTTGGGCTGCAGAAATTTAGCGCGATCTTTGCCTCTTCCTCTTCAGCTTCCCAGCCACCGGTTCTGATCCCTGGAAAGGGATCTGCTTTTGCTCATGCCTCCTAAGAAGAAAGCTATGGCGACTTCGGCTCGCCTGACTAGGAGACCGCAGTCGGGTCGGAGGACCGCGACTGCGCCCCCCCCCCAACAGGACCCCTTAACGGAGGCACCCACCGGGACCGGTGGGAGGGGCAGCTTAGGCCATGGCCCGCGGCTCTACCGGCCCTACAGGGGCTCCGGCCCCCAGCCCGCAGTTGACGGCCATGGGCTTTGAGCAGGGGGGAGGGCCTGGCGCGGTTGGGGCTCCGGCCCCCGGCCCGCAGTTACCGGCCATGGGCCTTGAGCAGGGGGGAGGGCCTGGTGCGGTTCCACAGCGGGGCTTACCCCCGGCCCCTCATGGGCCAGAGTTTTGGGCATGGCCCTATTTGGGGCCTGGCTCTCAAGTTGGGGGCCCTGTACCATTGCCCAGTGGGCCGTCCGGCCCACCTGGCCCCCTTTAGGCAGGGGGATCTGCGACGGTGGATGCATTACTGGCCTGCGTAGCGGCGCTAGAGGCATCCCTAGGGATCCTCTCAGGCCGGCCCTTCAGGGGATTCGGCCCTCGGCCCGCAGTTGCCGGCCATGGGCCGGAACGATTGGGGGGAGGGCCTGGTGTGGGCACACAGCATGTTTTACCCCATCAGGGGCCGGAATTTTGGGCATGGCCCTATTCTGGCCCAGGATCTCAAATTGGGGCCTCCGGCCCATTCCCTAGCCGGCCGGCCGGCCCACCTGGCCCACCTTATACTAGGGATTTATGTGGCAGGGGATGCCTGGTTAGCATGTTTGGCTGTGCTGGAGGCATCTTGGGCAATCCAGTGGGAGGGGGCCCTTTCCTATCTACCAGGGCCCTTTGTGTCTACCGGCTACTTCGAACGCTGCCACTCCGCAACAGGCGGCCAGCCGGGTCGAGCTGCTGGAGACACTCCGGCCTGTGCCTGCCGCCGTCTCGCAGCTCCCTGTTCGTCCAGAACTGCAACCGGAGTGTGGTTGGATGTGGCTCCAGAGCTCGATTTCGGTCGCGAGCTCCGACACCCGCCGTGGGCCGGAACCCCCAGTGGGGGCGGCTCATGGGGGTGCAACTAGTGAGTATTAGGTTCAAGTTGAATGCACCCACATCACAGTCCACTTCCAGTGGTGGGGTTCGGTGGTCATGGCTTCGCCAATTTGAGGCTGGTGGGCAACACTTGCCAGCCTATCCTAGTGCCCCTTGGTTGCATTCTGGCACAATGTTGGGGGTGGGGGTTTCCGTGATGCCTGGTTATTTATTGCACCCTGGTGCTCATTTCTTTCAGGTCACGAGGGAACAGATTGGTGGGGGGAGTACGTGAATATATTCTCCCTATGAACCGAGATCCCAATAAGGATAGGCGGCGCGGACGGGAGGACAGAGACATGTGCAGTCCCGCCGTAGTAAGCCACCACGCACTGGGGTGCCCGCCCCCTGGACAGTGCTGAGCATCGCAGGGGCTGTCCGGGTCATGCTGCGCAGGCCCTTTATGCAGACTGTCCCATTGAGGGCTTTGCCGATGGCCGGCTTTTACTTGCCCCGGGGTGTTATTGGCCGCAGGCCATGAGGGGTAAGGGCTGGAGGGGGACATGTGGATATTCTCCCTATTGAACTGCGAGCCCACTAGGAGGAGAAAGAGGGACAGGGCGACTGAGACTATGAGATGTCCCATCGCAGTGAGCCACCGTGCACCTTGGGCCAACTGGTTGGCGGCATACCTGGTACGTAAGGTGGTATGCCACAGGGCTTGACCTGCTTGGGCCATCCTGGTGCTTCCATCCATCGCTAATATTTGCAGGGCGATGGTTGATTGGATGGGTCCATGGCAGTTGGCTTACGGTGAGGTATGTGGATGAGGGTGGCTCTATACCCTGAGGGGAGGTGGGATGGGCCCTGTCAGCAAGTGTGCTCGTGTACATCACTCCCACGTGGCTGGTGCCTGGTGATAGGTACCATGGTGGTCATGCTGAGCAGCGGGCTGCTCAGACACAGGCTCCACGCTAACTGGTCGGGCGGGGGGGTCCAGCCCGCCTGCTGTGTTCGGCCTGCTCAGCTGACGATGCATGTACTAAGCACCACAGTCGTTACCGACTTCGTGTCCCCTTTTGCGCTGGCCCTCATGCCGCCTCCGCGTGCCCGCGGGTGGTGGGTTACGGGGCAGAGGTAGGGGTGCACAGGGCGATCAGAGCTCCGTCTGAAGCAACTAACCTTGTCATAAGCCCCCCTCCACCCCAATTAGTATAGTCAACCTGGAGAGATGGCACTCAGTTCATCCTAGGAGGGATTGGGCGGGATACCTGCCGGTGGGTTTTCTATGGGGGCTTTTGTATCCATTCAGGGTGTTGGGGGTCCCAGGATGCTACTACTCTGGTTCCCTTGCAGGGTAACGAAGAGGGGGCTCCACTGTCCGCAGCTAGGGGAGTTGGGGCTATGAGAGTAGCGGGGGCCCTTCTTGGAACCACTTTTCCTAAGTCAAATGTATCCCCCATGAGGCTCATACTGAGCTAGAACTAGGGAACGTCATTTAATTCCCCATTCATCTTACCCTGTGGGTTCTCCATTCAGGGATGCCATTCCTGATGACCTGGTTCAGTCAGGTGCTCGTAGTTGGTTCGGCTACTATGGGTGGCACGCTCACGCAGTTCTGGTGCTGTTTTGGCACAGTGTGATATGCACTCGGTTTTCAGATTATTGCCAGTGCACCCAATGATTTAGACCCATTGTGTTTTTTAGGTTCCGAGGGGAATTTTACTTAGATAAGTCCAACCCCCTTCTGACTGTGTTAAGTCACGTTCAGCACTCGACCGATTGGTGACTTCACTCAGTGGCCATTTGTTCACAGGTCGGGGTCTCGGTCTCCAGCCCATTACCTCGACGACTTTTGGTTCGGGGATGAATGGGGCTTGGACACGTGCACGCGTCTCCTCATTACCTTTCAGACACTCAGGTGGGAACTGGGGGTCCCCTTGGCGCCAGAATAGACCGAGGTCCCATCTACTAGGCTCACACTTTTGAATTGACTCTGTCGCGCGAGCATCCGGGTTAACCATGTATACGGTGGCTTGGATCTCCGCGGCGAGTTTGGCATTGCTTGCCAAACATAAAGTGTACCCTCGTGAGCTGCAGTTAATTCATGGCCACCTTAATTTGTCCGGCCTGGCTCGAATTACTCCTGGGTTTGGCGGGGTCTCTTCCTGGATATCAGACCTGATGGTCTGCCCTAGATTTCAAGTACGGTCGGATACCTCCGGCTCCCAGACTTATGGGGTTTACTCCGAGGGTGGGTGCACGGATCGCCCCGCGATCTTACCTTCCTTGCGTTTTTTTCCCCATTTTAGAGAGCACTGATGCTATGGTGCAAGGAGTGGGCCTGCTCAGTGGTCCAATTTCGGGGTGACAATGCGGCAGTGGTGCACATTGTCAACACCCAGACTTGCAAATCCCCCAGGGTCATGACATTAGTTCGTCTGTTATCTTGAGAAGCCTACGCCTAAATGTGTCGTTCTAGGCCGGACATGTTCTAGGTATTTATAATGACATTGCTGCTGCTTTCCACCACCTGCAGATCACCCGGTTCCGTGCTGTACTCTGGAAGCAGAGGGAGTCTACTCGCCACTTTTGGCCGATGGCTGGACGTTTGGCGAAGAGAAGGGAACCGGACATGTCATTGGCACCTCGCACGCGTAAGGCGTATCAGTATGCATTCATGCGTCGTGTTTGGGAGGGGTGGACACGGGAACGTGTCCGCCGCCCTTACGCGCGTTACCCCTGTTCCTAGAGTTTCTGACCCACCTTGCACGAGGCTGGCATTACTTATGTACAAATAGGTGTGAGGTGGCTCTTGACCACGCAGCTACCATGGTAGCCTTTTTGGAGCGCTCTGCATCAGTGAGTGGGTGCCAGAGTTGGTGCCACCGGTGTAAGGCGGATGTGTCTCGTAGGGCACTGGAACTCGAAGATGTCTCTGTCACACATGAGTGGGCTCGAGTGGGGATGCGGTCCTCACGGGTGATTCAGCACGGTGTAGGCAGTGGTGTATACTGCTACGAAGTTTTTGAGACATCTGTCCGGTTGGTGCCCTACATGAATTTTCGACAGTGCCTGCTGCGTGCCCCAGCCTGTTTTCTGCCACCGGGATGGGTCTACCCTTACCTTAGTACAGTCCCTGAGGGTGACCGGTGCCGCGTTTCGCGGTGTGGGGCCCGTTTTGGCACCATTTACTTAAGATAGGCGTCGGGTTGATCGCGGCTACGTTTGGGGTACTCGGAGGTGGAGATGCGTCTACGCGCAATTTCAGATATGTACGTCCCCTCACTGTATGAGTACCTAGTTATGTCCTTCACCTTTTTCTCCTCTTTTACAGATCCTAGGGGTCTCAACACACCGGTGGCAGGGGGCTGGTGGGCCGCAGCTATGTACACTGGGCAGCAGTATATGCTGCAGCGACAGAGAGTGGACCCTGGCTGGGCTGTGTGCATCCGCACGTATGCTATGGTATGGTATGCGCGGCACATGGGGGCGGGAACTGTGGCCATTCCTGCTGTCTGACATGGATGCTGGACCGCCCAATGTTTTACAGGCACCTCGGTGGCAGTGATCTTATAGGGCTCACTACTGTTATTAAACTGTAGAGGGGCTGTGACCTGGCATTTTGTATCACGTATGGCTTCCATACGGTCGCTATGGTCTAACATTGTGCCGAGACACCAATTTAGGGGAGATGCCGATCTCCCTAGTTCGGACTGTTCCGGCAGTCAGTGGACGGGGCTCTGGCTCCGTCCTGTTCTGAGCATGGCTGTGAGACGGCCATGGGAGACCGGATGATAAGCTTACACAAAAATTTTGCTGGTAGGCAGGAGAAGGGGTCCACCTGTCGGCTAGAGGTATGTACCTCGTTCAGGCCTGGCGACTGAGCTGACGGTCTTGGGGGGGGCGGTGAGTCATCATGGATGCCTCCCCGTGTGGCGGGTAGCACTGGTAAGGTAAATATTTATGACCCACAGGTATCCGGCAGGTTCGCAATTGACTGGCCAACACTAGATAGGTACAAGTTGGTTAACGTTGTCCGGTCAACGACGAACCAGGCAATGGGGTGATGGCAGGAGCTCTTCAGCATGCATCACCCCGTGATTTTACGGATACACGTCAGAGGGTGGGGTCAGTAGATAGTTTATTGACTACGGTCAACAATTTGTTTGTTGTAAACAAACAAATTGATACAAATGGATACATTGTAGCCAATTGCCATTGGCAATTTTGGGAGGAACCTTACCAGTGTTACTGCGGCCTGCTTGCCTTAAGAATTATAATTGGCTGAGTACCAATTGAAATTTATAATTCGGACTAGGGCATGAATCAATAAATGTGGCCCAATGCCGGTATCCACTTATACCGGTGTCTGAGTCCTTTTTTGGGGAGGTGCGCCTGCAATGGCTCCTGCCAATATTGTTAGGAGGCCTAATAAGCAAGCTACTTCCAGATATTGGCAAATTAATTACTTTCACTACTTGGGGAATTGGTTGACTGTTTACGTCTATCACTGATCTGACTGGACAAGAGCTAATAAGTTAAAACTGAATGCTGACAAGATGGAAATGCTGTTGCTGGTGTTTCACCTGACCAATTAGGTGGAAATCTACCTGGTCTGGATGGGGATACACTCTCCCTTGAAGATCAGGTTCTCACCTTGTGAGTCCTCTTGGATTTGACATTTTGGATGGAACAGCAAATATTGATTGACTTTTTTTCAACTTTGGCAGATTGCTCAGTTATGCCCCCACTTAAACAGGGCTGCCCTTTGTCTCCAATTTTATTTATTATGGTAATGGAGTTGTTGCCAAAAGCGGTAAGGGAAGACAAAGAAATAGAAGGGTTTTTAGGTAATAAGATAATTTATACGCAGACGATACTTTGATAATAGCTAAACACCCCGGGAAAACATTGGACAGAATACAAGTGCAGTTGAAGGATTTTGAGGATATAACAGGTTTGAGAATAAATTGGGATAAATCAGAAATGATATTGTGTAATATGGGCGAGGAATAACAGCAAAGGATAAAGGGAAAGTGTAATTTACAAATCAAGGACAATTTGAAATACTTGGGGATAAATATTTCAAATAAATTTGAAGAGCTTAAGAAATTGAATTATGTAAAATGAAAAAAAGAAATTAAGGATAGAATACAACAATTACAAAAATTGAAGCTGTCCTGGTTTGGAAGAATTGCAATATGTAAAATGATGTTATTACCAAGAATTAATTTTCTATTTGATGCTCTTTCAATTCAAATGAAGGACAAAGAAATTAAGGAGTTTCAAAAAAATGATAAACAATTATTGTAATGGGGGGAAAAGGCCTCGATTGGCAAAAAAAATAATATTGGTATCTATCTCAGAAGGAAGGGGGATTGGGGATGCCAAATTTGATGACATATTACTGAGCTTTTCAAATTAAGAATGTTGTGAAGATCTTAGCTAGAGAAAGGGCAATTTGGTTGGAAATTGACATGAAAGAGCTTAGTCATATAGGAAAAATGGTCTTTTAGGAGGTAGTATGGTAGCTATTAAAAATAGAATGATGAAGGCAATATTGGGAACATGGAAAAAAGTAAAGAGGGAATTGGTACCAGATTTTTCACCTATTATTGAATTGGAGGATATAGCAAATTTCCCAATAAAAAAAATAAAAAGGTTAAGGAAGTACTTGGTAAGAATGGAGTTTTCCTGGTGAGAGACTGGATACAGGCCTGTAGAGACAGTGAGAGGAAAACAAATTTGTATGGACAATTGAAACTGAATTGGTTCCAGATAGGGATGGTGAACAAGTGGAATAGCAGTTATATGAAAGAAGTTGGATTAGAAAGAGGGATGACGAAGTTTGAAGAGCTAATTTTAAAAATAAGAAAGGAACAAAGAGGAATAAAAGGGTTGGTGAGTAAAATATATATAATGATAAATAAGGAAGGTAATCCACAGGAGTAATTGAAAGCAAGTAGGGAACATGATTTAAAGATGAAGATAGAGGACCAGAATTGGAAAAATAAATGGAAGAAAAGAATTATGAGAACGAATAAGGTATAATTGGAAATTCCCACGACAATTAAGTTTCTTCTACCTGGGAAGACGTTATTTGATAAGCAAAGGTCCTAATGTTTTGGATGTAATGGTAGATGCAAAGTTATTGGAAGCAGGAACTAAAGAGTGGTTTGACCTGAAGGAAGAATTGATTATATCTGGTGGATATAAAAGGCGGGAGAACAACGGAAATGAGAACATGCCTAAAGGTGCGGAAGGAGGAATTGTTCTGGGTGGAGATTAGGTTCAGACCTCCTCGGGGCTCGCACAGTCTGTCGCACCCCCCTCCCCCCTTTGTATTTCAGAGGCTGTTTGTAAAAAAATGGGGAGGGTTAGTAGTAGAATGTATAGTGTGTATTCTTTAGTTGTTCTTTTTTTCTTTATTTGTTTAAGGTGAAGGAAGTGTTACATGTTAATCACATGCCTGTAGGAGGAAGTGGGAAATGTAAAAAATTATGGGAGGAAAATAATAGATGAGGAATATAAAAGTAATAACATGGAATGTGAAAGGTACTGGTTGTCAAGTGAAGAGAAGGAGATTAGAAGCAGCACTCAGAAAAGATAGACCGGATATAATCTTTCTGCAGGAAACCCATCAGAAATCGGAAGAAACCAACAAGCTATTTTTAGGATGGACTCAGTTTTAAGAAAAAGCATATGGTACTTCAAAGGCTAGAGGGGTTGCAACTTTGATATCAAACAGGTTGGGATTCGAGATGGTAAAAAGTATCTCAGACCCAGAAGGTAGATATCTGATAGTAAAGGGGAAAATAGATGAGGAGGAAATAACGTTGGTGAATCTGTATGTGCCAAATGAACATCAAAATAGTTTTTTAGATAAGGTGTACCGAATATTGGAGAAAGAAAAAACAACAAAAATGATTGTAGCTGGAGATTTTAATTTAATAAGATCAAATATAGATAGTACAAACATAGCAAGATGTGTGGGAGGAAATAAAATGTATGTGTTAAATAATTGGTTGAAATCTCTAGGGTTGAAAGATACATGGAGGGAACTTAAAGGATTGGAAAGGGTTTATACATTTTTCTCACAAGTCTATAACACGTATTCCAGAATAGATTATATATTTGTTACTGATAATTTGATAAGAAATTTAGAAGACATACTAATAGGAATTTTTAAAGAGTCTGATCATGCAAAAGTATTGTTGGAAATAAAAATAGATGCTACAAAGATTAGGAAAAATTGGAGATATAATGCTAAATTGTTCAGAGATATAAAGTGTAAAGAGCAAATGGTAGAAAAATGGGAAGAAAATTGGAAATGGAATGATACAGGGGATGTTAGATTTGGTATTGTATGGGATACAATGAAAGCAATATTCAGAGGAGAAAGTATCAAGTTGGTAAACATTAAAAATAAACAGTTAAAAAGTAAGCAAGAAGAAATTGAAAAAGAGATTAAATGGCTGCAGGAGAAACATGCAATAACCAAGGATAGAAAAGTTTATGAAAGAATGCAGGGCTTAAAGAAGGAATTAATAGGAAAAGATATTGAAAAGGTGAAAAGAGATTTGGTGTATTTAAAAAGGGAATATTTCGAATACAGTAATAAAAATTCAAAACTTTTAGCAAGAGCGGCTAAGGAAAAAAGAAGCAGAAGAGAAATAGGGACTTTAGTAGATAAGGAAGGTACAAGATATAACAAGATTAAAGATAAATGTAAGGTGGTTAGAGAATTTTATCAAGATTTATACTCTAAAAAGGAGGTAAATATAGATAAATTAAAAGATAAATTGGGAATGCAAATTAAAAATAAAATAAGTCAGGAACATAAACAAAAAATGGAAGAGTTAATAACTGAAAAAGAGATAAAAGAAGTAATAACTAAATTGAAAGCAGATAAATCACCGGGAGAAGATGGATTACCTGCAGAATTTTATAAAGAGTTCAAGGATATAGTAACTCCAAAATTGTTAAAATTGTATAACGGTATACTTAATGGGGAACAGATACCACCATCATGGTATAGAACAATAATTGTCTTGTTACCAAAACCAGGAAAAGACCCAGAAAAGGTAGAGTCATATAGGCCCATCTCTCTGATAAATCAAGATGCCAAGATTTTTACGGCGATACTGGCAAATAGATTAAACAGTTTTATGGATAAATACATAAATAAAGATCAGGCCGGATTTGTGAAAGGTAGGCACATGGCAGATTTAGTAAGGAGAGTTGTAGACCTGATTGATGTTGCAGGGCAAAATAAGGAGAAAGTTGGATTACTATCATTAGATATCTTCAAGGCATTCGACTCCTTGCAATGGATTACAATTAACGAGATAATTAGAAGTTACGGATTTGGTGATAGGTTTATAAAAACAATAGAACAATTATATCAACAAGGATACGCCAATATTAGGGTTAATGACGGTCTCACAGAGGAAGTGAGATTAGAGGCTGGGACAAGACAAGGGTGCCCTTTATCACCAATATTATTTATTATGGCGATGGAAATATTAGCAAATGCAATAAGGGAAGATAAAAGTATAGAAGGAATAATGGAAAATAAAATTAGTTTATATGCGGATGATACTTTGATAATTATGAAACACCCTAGAAGGACTTTGGAAAGCATCCAAAAACATTTAAAGGAATTTGAACAAATAACAGGTCTGAAGATAAATTGGGATAAATCTGAAATGATTTTAAGTAATATTGAAAAGGATGAGCAAGGGAAAATAAGGGAAGAATTTAAACTACAGATTAAAGAGAGTCTGAAATATCTAGGGATAAATATCTCTAACAAATTGGATGATTTGAAAAGATTAAACTATGATAAACAAAAGAAAGAACTTAAAGATAAAATTTTGCAATGCCAAAAATTAAGATTGTCTTGGTTCAGCAGAATAGCGTTGGCTAAAATGATGTTACTACCAAAATTAATTTTTTTGTTTGATGCCTTACCAATTCAACTGACGGATAAAGAAATTAAGGAATTTCAAAAATTATTAAATAATTATTGTAATGGGGGACGCAGACCTAGAATTTCAAAGAGAATGTGGTATTTATCTCAAAAAGAAGGGGGTCTAGGAATTCCTAACTTAAAGAATTATTATAAAGCATTTCATATAAAGAATGTAGTTAAGATTTTAATGAAGGAGCCGATTATTTGGGAGGAAATTGAAATGAAGGAACTAAAGGAAGTGGGTAAGAGCCTTTTCTTAGATAAGGAAACATGGAAAACACCAGTTAAAAATAGAATGCTGAGGTCAATGTTGGGAGCATGGAAGAAGGTTAAAATGAAATTAGTTCTGAATATTTCACCGATAATTGAATTAGAAGATTTGAAAAAGTTTCCAATAAGAATGGACAATGAGATGAGAGAAATCTTGTTGACGAATGGGGTTTTCCTGCTGAAAGATTGGATACGAGTCTGCAAAGATAAAGTGATGAAACGAGAGCTATACACTCAGATGAAGTTGAATTGGTTTCAGATAGCGATGGTGAACAAGTGGAATAATAAATATTTGAGGGAACAGAGCTTGGAAAGACATAGGACAGAATTTGAGGAATTAGTGTGGAAGATAAGGAAGAAGGAAATTGGAATTAAAGGAATGGTTAGTAAAATTTATAAAATAATAAATACAGAAGTTAACTCACAAGAAATATTAAGAAACACATGGGAACAAGATTTGAATATGAAGATAACAGAAAAGGAATGGCAAAATAAATGGAGAAAAAGAATTATGAGATCTTTGTCGGTCAGGGTAAAGGAACATAATTATAAAATGTTATGGAAGTGGTATTTGACCCCTATGAGATTACATCAGATGGACAAAAAGAATAATAAAATGTGTTGGAGATGTAAAAATATGTTGGGCACATATGTCCATATGTGGTATGAATGCAAGGTGGTAGAAATTTTTTGGGCAAAAATCAAGAACGAGATTGATAAGATTATGGGATTGCGTCTCAAATTGGGGCCAAATAACATTTTGCTGACGGACGTAGACAATATGAATTTAGATAATGATAAGAAAGAATTGTTGTCCATGATGCTTGTAATAGCTAGAATGTGTATCGCAAAAAATTGGAAAAATGACTTAGTGTTAAAGGTGGAGGAGTGGTATAAGCAGATGTGGGATCTCGCATTGAATGAAAAATTAACATGGGAGTTAAATTTTAAAAAAAGGTATAATAAAAGAAAATAGATTTTGGAATATATGGTGACAATTTGTTGATTACTCATTGACGAGAGACGGAACAAATAAACTGCCACCAGACCAAATGAAATTTTGGGTACAATAGAAATTAATGGGAAATCCCACATCCTCCAGGGCAATGTACATAGCACAGGGTGATGATGTATGTAATGTGATGAGGTTGATATTGTTTTTGGAAAATACTTTGTAAATCTTAAAATGGAAGTATAACAGACCTTAGCAAGGTTGAAGAGGTTAATAAAAGTAAAGTATGGATATAAAAGTAGAGTTGAAAAATGTGGACTAGACTTGGAAGATAATGGTTAATAATAAGATAAAAGTATAGTGTGTAAGTAAGAATATTTTATATTGAAATAGAATCCAAGGTCATGACAGATTTTTTGTTCTTTCCTTATTTTTGATGTATATGTATTTTCATGTTTTTTTCTATATACATATATAGTTATTTTTATTGTGTTAGATTATTTGTTTTTTATTATGTCTTGAATGTTGTCATATATTTTGAAAAATCAATAAAAAATTAAAAAAAAAGAATTATGAGAACTATGTCTGTTAGAGTCAAGGAACACAATTATAAAATGTTGTGGAGATGGTATTTGACCCCAGTATGATTACATCAGATAGATAATAAGAAAAATAAAATGTGTTGGCGATGTAAGACTGCACTGGGTACGTATGAACATATGTGGTGGAGCTACAATGTGGTAAAGGATTTTTGGGGGGAAATGGAAAATGAGATAAGTGAAATTATGGGGGGGGAATTAAACTGGGATCAAATACCATTATGCTGACAGATGTGGAAGGTATAAATTTAAGTAAAGATGAAAAAGAGTTATTAGAAATAATGTTGACAACGGGTAGATTGTGTATTGCTAGAAAATGGAAAAATGATGTGAATATGAAAATTGAGGAATGGTACAAGGAAATGTGGGTTTTAGCACTGAATGATAAGTTAACATATGAGATAAATTTTAAAAAGGGTAATGTCAAAGAAAACAGATTTTGGAAAGTTTGGAAAACCTTTGTGGATTACTCATTGAAGGGAGAAGAACTGAATAGACCTGTACCTGCTCAAAAGAGTTTCTAGGAATGATTTCAAAGATTTACTCCGTGCTCTCCAGGTCATTGTAAAAAACACTTGGTTGTTGTTGTTGTTGTTGTTGTTGTTGTTGTTGTTGTTGTTGTTGTTGTTGTTGTTGTTGTTGTTGTTGTTGTTGTTGTTGTTGTTGTTGTTGTTGTTGTTGTTGTTATTATTAGTTGTGTAATTTTTGTATTGAAATTAGGAGGTGGAAGTATGACTTGGTAGATATAATATGTTAAAGAGGATACAAAATAATTTTAAATAAGTATAATGAGAGCAAGGATTTAAAATTTAGAATCTGTATATTGGTTAATGGCATGAATTATACAAATATAAAAATTCAATGAAGGGTGAAGTAATATAATATCAAGTCATAATCAAAGTATTTAGTAAGAGGGTTAGAATTTATGTATGTGATTTTATGTACTTTGATGTTTGTCTTTATATACTGTATTTTTGTCAAAAATTTAATTAAAAAAATTATTAAAAAAACCAGGAAATCCCTGAAAGCATTGGTTTATGCCCTGGTAATCTCAACATCTATTAATGTAATACTGTACTCTCTACATGAGGCTGCCTTCAAAGTTGGTATGGCAACTTCAGCAGGTCCAAACTGGAGCTTTCAGTTTCATTTCTGGGGCAAGTAAATTTAGCCGCATTTCCCCAATCTTGGTCTGCTTACATTGGCTCCCTGCGAGCTTCCAAGCCAAATTTAAGGTTTGTTTCAAAACTCATAAGAGTTTAGGAACTTGATCACTTTAAGGGCATCTCTCTCAAAGAACAGCTACCCTCTTTACCCTCTCTGTGGTTTGTAGTAACTGTAACAGGGAGACTAAGAGAGTATAGTGATATGATTTTGTTTTGACTGATATACTGTTTTGAATTTATTGTATTTTATTGGTGAACTTTTACTGCATTGCTATTTTTTTTGCTATATTTATGATCATTGTTTTTCTTATGCTGTTGTATTTTTGTTTGTACTTATGGTTTGCTCTGTATTTTATTACTATGTTGTAACCCGCTTTGAGTTGACAGTAGACAAAAAAAGCAGTATATAAGAACAACAACAACAACAACAACAACAACAACAACAACAACAACAACAACAACAACAACAACAATAACAATAATAATAATAATAATAATAATAATAATAATAATAATAATAATAATAATAATAATAATAATAATAATAATAATAATAATAATAATAATAATAATAATAATAATAATAATAATAATAATAATTGCACCTGCCGCTCTCAGGCCTCACTACTGAGAGTGAACACATTAAGAGAAATGCAAATAATGTCAGCTAGGATACAGGCCTACTCAGTGGAAAGGACTTTGGCACGAAATATGCCAGGCCCCATTACTCTGAATTTTTAGGAAATTGGTAAAGGCACAGCCCTATAAAGATACTTTTTAAAACATACTCCCCTGAAGTACTAATTTTCTATCCAAACTATGCATATTAATCTACATATTAAACTACACATCACCATTTGTTCTGTTGATCTGTTTTTTGTTCCACTGACATTTCATTTGATAGTATTTATATTGATGGAAGAAGATGTTGGTAGAACCTTTACCTATAATGCATGCATTTTATGTAAGCTTTCCAGAGTAGCAGACTTATGTTACATTGGGTGAGATAGATAGATAGGTAGATAGGTAGATAGATAGATAATCATTTCTTTCTCTGGCCAATTAAGAAACTGTTGTGGATTCAACAGCATGCACCTTTTGGTGAATTCATTCTGCAGTTCCTTTCCCCTGACCTAGTGTGAGAAAGATTAGCTGGCAACTTATGGTTCAAAAATACAACAATCTTTGAAAAGGCTCTTTCTGTGTTCACCAACAATAGCATTAAAGAGCTCTGAAAAAGACCACAGCGCAATATTGTATCTTGCTGCACTTCCTGAAATTCTGTGTCACTGATGTCTATCTCAAATGTATGCTTCAGTTATGCAAAACGGTTTTCTCTTCATAAGTTTGAGCAGGAGAAGTAAGAAAAGCCATAAAAGTAAAGTACCAATGCTTCCTTTGCCAAGAGCTAAAAAAAAAGAAAAAACCCTAATGCTGTACCAGTAACAAATTTCACTTACAGCATGGGAGGGGGGAACTGTGCAAGGTGGAAAGAGTAGCTGAAGATCCTGGGGAATAAGCAACATGTGGGAAGTTTGTGAATGATAGCATTAATATAGCTTGCAGCATGAATAAATTGGAGTTTTGTCGTCATGCACAAAGCCAAAGGTCGCTCTCTAGGGATCTCTATTTCTTTTTCTGCAAGTGGGAGAAAAGGAGAAGTAAGCCTTGAAAAATTTACTAATTACATCAAAGGGAAAGAGTGATGAAATATCACAAAGAATATATACAGATAACATTGCATTCTAAATTTTGTATTGCAGCAAAGAAACTTCATACACGCTGCAATGATTTCCACTAACTTAAAAGCCAAGCTAGACCTCCTTTAATTCATTACGTTTCATGTGGACAATGCAGAAGCTTTGCATTGTGATATACTGGAACATAAATTCAATGGGGCTGCTGCTGTGGCTCAAGTGGCTAAGACGCTGACTGGGAGGCGGAAGGTCAGCAGTTCAATTCCCAAGTAATGCAGGACAAAATGAGCTCCCATCTTTGTCCCAGCTCCTGCCAACCTAGCAGTTCGAAAGCAAGAAATTGCAAGTAGATAAATAGGGACCACTTCGGTGGGAAGGTAAACACTGTTCCGTGTGCTCCGATGTCTAGTCATGCCTGCCACATGACCACAGAAACGTCTACAGAAGCAGACAGCACTGGCTCTTCGGCTTTGAAACAGAGATGAGCACTGAACCCTAGAGTCAGATATGTCTGGCTTTTGAGCAAGGGAAACCTTTACCTTTACCTAAAGTCAAAATAAAGAAAAAAGATTCTGGGTTCCTCAAATAGTAAGAAATGGAGAATTCCTAGTCAGCACAAACCTTCCTTATTTACCCCTACCATATTTTTATTTCTGACTCAGCCCCAGAATATTATCTGGGATAAATTGAGAAACCTTTGGATCCTTTAATGGGAGCTTGGGAAATATGGTGCTTTTTTGGGGGGGAGGGGAGCTACTTTCAAAATTTCACCATTTCCTGCAGTTAACAACATCCAAGTTTCTTCTCCTGCTTATTGCTCTCAATCTAGTAAGGATGTTGAATCAGACATTGGGTTGAAACCTGCAGAAAAATAGGAAAGTGCCCTGGGGTGTAGAACAGACACAGAAAGCTGATTCACTTTCTTCTTCTGCCTTGGCTCTTAGGGCTACCTAGTTAACATTCTAGCTAAATCCTGTTGCTCACTGTAGTTGGTCACAGCTGGATTAGGCCCATTAAATCTAGGGAACCTGTGGAGGAGCTGAATTAGCAGGTCCCTACTGTGGTGGTTTAGTGGTTCAGATACTGAACTTGACAACTGGAAGGTCAGCAGTTTGAGACCTGAGCACTGCATGATGGAATGAGCTTCTGTCTCTGTCCCAGCTCCTTCCAACCTAGCAGTTCAAAAGCAAGAAATTGCAAGTACATAAATAGGAACCACTTCAGTGGGAAGTTAAGCAGCATTCCATGCACTCCAGTGTCTAGTCATGCCTGCCACACTGTCCACAGAAACATCTGCAGATGTCAGCAGCACTGGCTCGTTGTCTATAAACAAATGAGCACTGAACCTTAAAGTCGGATACGACTGGCTTTTGTGCAAGGATGACTTTTACCTTTACCTAATTCTGTTGAGCCACCTTAGATCTCCCGTGGAGAGAAAGGTGGTATATAAATAATATAAACAAATAAATAAACTTTTGACCATCATGGCACTCAGAGTCTTCAATGTTCCTCTAGTGAGCTTCACTTGGCATCTCCATTGCACATTCGCTGATCTGCCAATATATTAACAAACAGTTAATATACTGTAAATGATGGGATTCCCCCCCCCATGAATAGCTGGTTAAAAATTTAGTTCCTCCAATTTTTTGGATAAGATCAGACAAATCACACACATTGCTTGAGGCATTTCCAAAGTCAGTTTTCAGCTATTAAATGAATAGCTTTCCAGATGTTTTGCCCTTCAACTCTGTGAAGTCACAGCCAGAATTTAAAACAATCTTGATAGGCTTGAACATAGGGCTAAAAACAACAGAATGAAATTTAACAGGGATAAGTGCAAAGTTCTACACTAGCGGGAGGGGAGCTAAATGCACAGTTACAGCTTGGGGGAACTTGGCTCAGTAATACTAAAAGTGAGAAGGAACTTGGAATTAGTGTACATCACAAGCTGAATATGAGTCAACAGTACAATGTGGCTGCAAAAAAAGGCAAATGATATTTTAGGCTGCATTAAGAGAAGTATAAAGAAATTGCAAGTAGATAAATAGGGACCACTTTGGTGGGAAGGTAACAGCGTTCCGTGCGCTCCGGTGTCTAGTCATGCCTGCCACATGACCACGGAAACGTCTGCAGAAGCAGACAGCGCTGGCTCTTCGGCTTAGAAACAGAGATGAGCACTGCACCCTAGAGTCGGATACGACTGGCTTTCGAGCAAGGGAAACCTTTACCTTTACCTAATCTCCAGTACCCATGAGGTACTAACCCCCCTCTATTCAGCATGAGTTAAACTACATATAGAGTATTTCCAACTTTAAGAAGGATGACAACAAACTGGAACAAGTTCAGAGGAAAGCAGCATGGGTGATCAGGAGACTGGATACCAACCCCTATGAAAAAGGGTTGAAAGAACTGGACATGTTTAGCCTTAAGAAAAGGAGAGTGAGAAGAGAAATGATAGCACTTATCAAACATTTGAAAGATAGTTATAAAGAGGAAGGGCATGATCTGTTCTCAATCATCCCAGAGTAAAGGACACACAATAACGGATTCAATTTACAGGCAGCCAGATACAAGCTGAATATCAGGAAAAACTTATTAACTGTTAGAGTAGTATGACAATGGAACCAGTGCTGTCACGGTGTGGTGAGCACTCCAATACTGAAGGCATTCAAGAGAAAATTGGACAACCATCTGTCAGATCTGCTTTGATTTGGATTCCTGCATTAAACATAGGGTTGGACTTGACGGCCTCATTTCTTCCAACTCAATTATTCTATGATTCTATGAGCAAATTTAAAGGATGTCCAAAACATTGGTTGAAGTTCCCAACCCCTTTTAAACTATGTTGCAACTGGAGGCATATACGTAATTAGGTACAGTGATACCTCATACAACGATTTTAATCTGTTTCACAGGGCTAGTTGTTGTACAAAATAATTGCTATACAGTGCATGCATCATATAGCGATTTTCCCTATGGGATACATTGTACAATGATTTTTTTTTCGCTAAGTGGTTTTTCCCATTGAAAAATTGTAGTATGGATTTTTTCCATAGGGAAAATTGTTATGTGGGGTGCCATTTCCCCAAAAAACCTAATTGTTATGTGATTTTGTTGCTATTATGGGGTGATTGTTGTATGAGGTTCCACTGTATCATTCTTTCAGCTTGTTAAGTGCTTGCAGGCTGTGATTAATTAGGTCCTTTTGGAAGTACAGAAAATAAAAGTGAGTTGCTGAGGTGTTTTTTCTCTTTTAATGAAGTGCTGTTTTGACCTTCTTGTGTGATTTTTGTATGATCTGCTCTCAAAAGACAGCCTAATTAGCCTGTGTGTTACGTGTCCCTAGTATGATTAGTACGATTAATTCCACAAGTATCATGGAAACATCATTCTACTGCATTAAAGCCTAGAAAATGAACACTTTGAGTGCTTTGCACTTGAAAATATATTTAAATAGAGATTGGCTTTACAGAAACCACTACAGGCAACTTAAGTGTCTCTTTCAAAAGTTGATTCTGCTTCTAGGGTAGAAAGGAAGGGTAAGTCTCTGTGGCTGCGTCACCCCATCAAGTGTGGAATGAATCATAAACGTATAACACAAGCTATGCTTCCAGCTGGATTTCTTTATACTTGCACAGCTGCAAACTCATGATCTAGCAGGTAATCCTTCTGATAATCCTTCTAGCACTGGATAAAAAAGATGCCTTCCCACCATCATCCTCCCACCAACTATCTCCAGCACTACTAGCAGCATTTAATATCTACCTCTCTGTCTGTCTGTCTATCTATACCCACCACCCGAGAGAGAGAGAGATATGAAGGAATATAAATATGTCTCCTTCTTAGTACCCCTATCCTCCAAGAATGGGAATTAGAAAAACAGAGGAGTGGGTATGGCCATATTTTTGTCCTGGAAATCATTGTTGTGATGAATCAGCACCATCACACCCATCACCACCACACAAGAGTGGTTTCTGATGGTAGGCCATTATATAGCAGCAATTTCCTAACTTTTGACAAGGCATTCTTGAAGTCACCCCTTCGCATTCTACTGTGCCACAGAAAAACTGCTGAGGTGTATTGCAGGCGCACCCCCCAATAAAGGACTCAGACACCAATGAAAGTGGATAACGGCATTGGGCCACATTTATTGATTCATGCCCTAGTCCGAATTATAAATTTCTATTGGTAATTGACCAATCATAATTCTTAAGGCAAGCAGGCCGAAGTAACACTGGTAAGGTACCACCCAAAATTGCCAACGGCAATTGCTACAATGTATCCATTTGTATCAATTTGTTTGTTGACCACAAACAAATTGTTGACCGTAGTCAATATCTAACTAATGACCCCACCCTCTGACGCGTATCCGTAAAATCACGGGGTGATGCATGCTGTCTAGCTATAGCCATCACCCCGTCGCCTAGTTCATCGTTGACCGGACAACGTTTAACCAACTTATGCCTGTCTAGTGTTGTCCAGTCAATTGCGAACTTGCCGGATACCTGTGGGTCATAATGTTTACCTTACCAGTGCTACCCGCCCATGTGACCAAAGTCAACAACAGCAGCAGAAAAACCCCTATGTCAAACCATAGCAACAGTGTGGGATGGGCGAAAAAACCAGGACCCGGAAGCCAATATGGGTCCCAGCCAAAAATTCCCACCCGGCCCCGAAGCGACCAAAATATCACACTGTTAACTAGGGAGGGGGTGGAGGGGAAAAACTTCTCCGCTCCGTCGCTTCGCAAAATGGCAGCTCGGCTGCCTCGTGGCCACCCCTTTTATAAGGGAGCTGGCCACGCCCCTAACTACCCGGATGCCTTCGTCCTGTGGGGGGGGGCCCGCAAAGAGCGCGGCGGCCATTTTGGCGCCGCGCTTGCATTGCAGGCGCACCCCCCAATAAAGGACTCAGACACCAATGAAAGTGGATAACGGCATTGGGCCACATTTATTGATTCATGCCCTAGTCCGAATTATAAATTTCTATTGGTAATTGACCAATCATAATTCTTAAGGCAAGCAGGCCGAAGTAACACTGGTAAGGTACCACCCAAAATTGCCAACGGCAATTGCTACAATGTATCCATTTGTATCAATTTGTTTGTTGACCACAAACAAATTGTTGACCGTAGTCAATATCTAACTAATGACCCCACCCTCTGACGCGTATCCGTAAAATCACGGGGTGATGCATGCTGTCTAGCTATAGCCATCACCCCGTCGCCTAGTTCATCGTTGACCGGACAACGTTTAACCAACTTATGCCTGTCTAGTGTTGTCCAGTCAATTGCGAACTTGCCGGATACCTGTGGGTCATAATGTTTACCTTACCAGTGCTACCCGCCACACGGAGGGGCTTCAACGAAGGCTTGACGCCCCCCCCAGACCGTCAGCTCGGTCGACAGGCCTGCTCGCCAATCACCCAACAGGAGGTCCACACCTCCTCGCGACAGATGGGCCCCATCCCCTGCATACAAGTCATAACTTTGGAGGCTAATAGCGGGGTGACGACTGACCCTCCCCCAAGCCCTGTAGACAAGGAAACGTGCCACTGCCCTATTCACCATGCGTCTAGCACGGTCAAGGGCCAGGAGGTCAACACCCCCTCTGTAGGAATGGCGCGGGACCATGTCCGACCAAACAAGGGTTGTGCCGGGCCAGACGTAATGCAGGTAGGCGAGGTCCTCGCAAATCGCATGTTTCAGCGACAAGCCGGTGACCTGGCCCAAATCATTGCCCCCCAGGTGTATGATCAGAATGTCAGGCGGGTCAGCATTCTGGCCTGAAAAAAGGAAAGGCAGCAGCTCCCGCCACAACATCCCGGGCTTACCATGCCATGTGAGACTTGCGTATGCACCAAGTCCCAGTCGGGGTCCCCACTCTGTCGCCGCAGCATAACGCGCTGCCCTGTGCACGTAGCTATGGCCCACCAGCCATACTGTCACCGGTGTAATACGACACCCCGGGTCTGTAAGGAAAAATGAGGGAAAGTAGGTAAGGTGACTGGGTTGGTACTCACGGCGGGAGTGGGCGCACATAAAACTGAAAACATTGCGAACCCCACCATCCCATGCTACGTATGTCAGCCCCTGAGTACCCAAAAGCAGCTGCGGTTGAGGCCGCCCCTATACGGAATGAATGAGTGCCATAGCGGGCGCCTGGGAGGCCCACACTGGCCAGCGCTTTGCCCGTCACCTTCCAAAATTGAAATTTAGTAAGGGGAGACCCATCTTGGTGACAGAAAAACGGGCCATGGTGCGTGCCATACAGTGCAAGGAAATCCTGTAGGGCACCAACCGGACAGATGTCTGCCGAGGAACATCGTAGCAGTCTACTCCACTGCCTACGCCGTGCTGATACGTCTTAGAGGAGCGTATCCCCAACTGAGCCGAATATTGTTCACTCAGACATCTTCGAGTTCCAGTGCCCTACAACTTGCATCCGCCTTATACAGCATCTCAAGGCCGCCGATGCGGAGCACTCCAAAAAAGGCCACCGTTGTAGCCGCATGAATTGGGCTGCCTCATCTTATCAAAACAGAGGCAAGGCCAGCCCTGGGCCAATTGGGTAAAAACCTCTGGGGAAATCGGGTGGTGGTCGTCCGGGCAACGCCCACGCGCGCGCACCCACCCCTCCAAAACATGTCTCACACGGAAGTGAGTGGTGCTGTCCACGACTCGCATCCGCCTTATACAGCATCTCAAGCTCGCCGATGCGGAGTGCTCCAAAAAAGGCGACCGTTGTAGCCGCATAAAATGGGCTGCCTCATCTTATCAAAACAGAGTCCAGGCCAGCCCCGGGCCAATTGGGTAAAAACCCCTGGGGAAATCGGGTGGCGGTCGTCCGGGCAGCGCCCACGCGCGCGCACCCACCCCTCCAAAACATGTCTCACCCGGAAATCAGTGGTGCTGTCCACATGACCTCCCACTTTGGCCATAAAAGCCAACACTGACAGCTTAGATGCTATGGTGCGAGGTGCAAAGCCCTGGGCATGCAGGTAAACCATGAACCGCAGAACATGGGTTACCGGGATCGGCCAGGTTCCTGGCATTTGGAATTGGGTACAGAATGCTCTGAAAGAATTAAATGCGTGGTGATACACCTTACGCGTGCGTGGCGCTAGTGACAGGCCAATCGCCCGGTTCACCTCTCCTTGCCGATGTTCCATATCCCGTCCGGGAGTGGCGAGGGAAATTCCTCCGCATCCGGGGCCAAGGCACGGAACCGGGAGATCTGCAGGCGGGACAAAGCATCAGCAATATCATTAGTAACCCCTGGGACATGCCTAGCCCTGAAAAGAACGTTGAGGCGCAGGCTGCGCAACGCAAACTGGCGCACTGGGTCCATAACCCTGGGCGATTTAGAGCTCTGTGCATTGACAAAGTGGACAACAGCCGCATTGTCACACCAAAGTGGACAACCGAGTTGGCCTCCTCCTCGCCCCATAGCATCAAAGCACCCAGTATAGGGAAAATTCCAGATACGTGAGACCACACAGGCGACCCGTGCCTGCCCAGGATGGTGGCCACCCACCATAGGCCCACTTCCAATTGAAGTACATCCCATAACTCAGGGATCCCGGGCATCGGGCTGTATCTTAAAGCAAGGGGAAGCCAGGAGCTCAGACCTCCAAAATGACACCCCATTGAAATCCCTCAGGATCAGTAGCCAGACAAGCACTTCTGCCCTGATACCCCGGGTAAGTCTAACCCTATGGTGGGGCCTGGATAGTCCTGCCATGGCGTCGCACAAGCGCCGCGCAAATGCCCTGCCCGGTGCGACGACCCTGCCAGCGAAATTGAGGTGACCATGTAGCACCAGCAGGTCCCTCGGTAATGCCATGCGCTTGGCCAGCAAGTCCGAGATAAGGGCCACTAGCTTTGACACCTTATCCCGCTGCAACCTAGAAGCCTGTGCTACCGTGTCAATCTCCACCCCCAGGAATACTAGCTGTGTAGGCGGGCCCTCGGTCTTTTCGGGCGCTAAAGGGACACCAAGTTCCTCCATTAGCGTCTGAAATGTGTTGAGGAGACGTGTGGACGTGTCCCAGCCCCATTCAGTCCCGAATAAAATCATCCAGGGAATGGGCTACAGACCGGGACCCTGATCTGCGAACAAAAGCCCACTCTAGGAAGATGGAGTAACGCTCGAATGCCGAGCCCGAATTGGAACAGCCAAAAGGCATGGCATCAGTGCAATAATATGCTCCCCGGAACGGGGGCGCAGGGACAGGGCCAACGACCCTGCCCGCATAGACCTCCTTATCATTGCTGGCAGGAGCCACCTCCTCCCTCCCCCTAAGGGATAAAGATTGGGGGCATCCTGAGGGGACCTATCACCCATGAAAGGGATACGTAACCCCTGCCTTAAACCCTGAAGGAGATCTCCGCATCCTCTCCCTTCGGGAACAATGTGAGCCAGCGCTCCAACATGTCCACATTAATTGGGGAGGGAGCCCTTTGGTGAACTAGATCCATATGCGGCAGTCTTGCCAGCCCCCTGTCCACCCCTCCCTCTGCCCCGCATCCCTCCAGGCCTGGGACAGCCAGAGGCCGCATGGGGGCCAGCACAGGGGGGACACTAATGTCTGTATTTGCCATTCTTCCTATTGCAGGAACCATTGGACGAGAAAGTCCAGCACAGCAGGCGGGCTGAAACCCCCCGCCCCGCCCCCTGGCAGTGGACCTGTGCTGGGGCCGCCCGCTGGACCGCATGTCCACAATGGTATCTCTCCCCGGCGCGTGGGCGTCATGTACAAAAGCCACAGCCTCTGGCATGGCTCAACCCACCTAATGTCGGGGTGCCGGGGAATCCGCATATGGAATTACACGTCATAAGCCAACCACGACGGGCCCGGAAAGTCAACCATCGCCTGGTAGATGTTGTCCAAATACTGGACCATCGAAATTGCCAAATCCGGCCGGGCCCTAAGGTACACCGCCATGTATATGAGGTAGGCCGGCAACCAGTCGGCCCACGTACGTGGTGGCTTGCTACGACGTGCCTGCTCCTTATCCTTCTCATCCTGCCCCCCTACTCCTTGGTGGGCCCTCTGTTGAGGAGTGAGAAGGTATCCACGTAATCCCCCCGCCAGATCTTCTCTTTGGTGGTCTGTGCCAAATGGACACCCAGCGGTAAGGAATACCCCGCCGTCAGCAAGGCCGACACGGACACAACAGGAACTGCTGGCATCTGAAAGGGGGCCTGTACTAACCCAGCCACCCCCAAAACATTCCCCACAGGGTAGAAACCCCCCCCCACGGGGCCCTGAGTGGTAGTTATTGTCGCCAGGTGGGGCGTCAGCGGCTGGACCGCCGCCCCACCCGCGCGAGGCCAGGCCATTGGAAACCCCCCCAACGTGGCCACGTGTGTAGGTGCACTAGCTTGGACCGCATACTCACGTGCTGCACCCCTGTAGGCCGCCCCCACCGGGGGTTCCGGCCCACTGGGGGTGTCGGAGCTCACAACCGCCGTCGAGCTCGACGATGGGGCCTGACCCGCACCGGTCTGTTGAATGGGGAGCTGCAAGGCAGTGGCCCAGGTCGTGCCACGCGCCTCAAGCAGCTCGACCCGTCCCGTCGCCTGCTGCTGCCCAGCAGACGACGCGTTGAAACGAACCCCAAATGGAGACCAAGAGTGGCTAGCCCGGGCCAGGGATGTCTCGAGGGCCGCAACGCGGGCCAATAAGGCTTCCACGCTGACATGGGGCAAAGGACCAGCCGGCCCGCCTACTACAGGCATGGGTACAGGTCCCTGCACCCCGGGGCCCGAATAGGGCAACAACCCCACACCCGGGCCCGTTAGGGCCGATGTAGCAACCTGCCAGGGAAGGGGACCGGGCCACCCCCCAAGGCTGGAAGGCCTCGGAGCGAGCTACGCTCCTATAAAGGGAGGCCCAGCGGAATGGGCAACACCATGAGAGGTGTCCACCGCTTGCGGGCCGAGGGCCGCAGCCCCTACTGGCCCCGTGCGTGGGCCACCATCCTCCAGCCAGGGGGAATAGACCCCATTCCACCGGTCCCGGTGGGTGCAAGCAAATGCGGCTGCTGGGGAGGCGCAGCCGCGGTCTTCCAACCCAGATTGCGCCTCCGAACCGCACGAGCCGCGCTCGCAGCCGCCTTCTTCTTCGAGCCAAAAGGCTTCCCGGTAAAAGCCAAAAGCGACGGAGGTAAGAGGGAAAAACTTCTCCGCTCCGTCGCTTCGCAAAATGGCAGCTCGGCTGCCTCATGGCCACCCCTTTTATAAGGGAGCTGGCCATGCCCCTAACTACCCGGATG
This sequence comes from Bradypodion pumilum, assembly GCA_035047305.1. Taxonomy (NCBI): domain Eukaryota; kingdom Metazoa; phylum Chordata; class Lepidosauria; order Squamata; family Chamaeleonidae; genus Bradypodion; species Bradypodion pumilum. The sequence goes on from JAWDJD010000001.1 coordinate 102,434,723, forward strand.
CCTTCGTCCTGTGGGGGGGCCCCCGCAAAGAGCGCGGCGGCCATTTTGGCGCCGCGCTTGCATTCTCTAGGTCAGAACAGTCCTATTGGTAGTGTGGGGGGGGGAATCTATGGCAGAGCTACTACTGCTTTCCTACACTCTGCCACATTCTGCTGTCCAGGTAGTTAGAAAGTTGGAGATCATTTCCCCCACACTCCCAGCCTGCTTTTAGTGGAAGAGAATTAGCTAAGCTAGATCTTGCGCTGACAATTTGGTGGTGGTGGGGAAGAAGTGCTGTTTGGGCATAGACTCTGTTAACAAGACCACCTAGGATCCTGAAGATCACTAGCTGCTCCCCAACCCCACCCCAATAGTGTACCATGTTTTCAGCCCCACTGCTAGTGGAACCCCATAGATGAGCATCTATGCCAGCAGGATCTTCACTACAGTTCCAGACGGAGCTCCCATAGGGGTATAACAGTGGTACCTAGGATAAAGTCTGATTCAAATAAAGTCCGATTCAGATGAAATGTCCGATTCGGATAAAGTCCGATTCAGATAAAGTCCTACTCGGATAAAGTCCAATTCGGATAAAGTCGCGGTTTTCATGCACACGTGATGCGTCGCATAAAGTCCAAAACCGCTTAAAAATGGATGTTATCCAAGGTATTTGGTATAGGAACCTCGGATAAAGTCCATTTTTTGGACGTTATCCGATGCATCACCCATTTGATTTGGATAAAGTCCAAAATCAGATAAAGTCCAAACTTGTGGAATGGAGTTTGGACTTTATCCAAGGTTCTACTGTATCTCACTACCAGAAAAGAGGGGAAGTGTCTGCAACATCTAATCATCAGCCAATGAGACAAGAAACATCAGCTTGGTCCCTAAACCAACTGAGACCCTGAATACCTCAAAAACCTATCCACAAAAAAGGCTTCCTGAATTTCTCACTGGTATATTTATACCTTCTTTTTAAGAAATGCCCATCTTCCAGTGGGTTGGATTCTCATGCTTTGCTTACAGAAGGTCATTGTTTCAATTTTTAGCATGTTCATTTGGGGTTGGGAAAGACTCCTCTCTTGAGAACAATTGCTAGTCAGTGCAGACAGTGGTGACATTATTGGCCTAATGGCTTTATTTGGTATTAGCTGGCTTCTCATGTACCCGCTATCTTCTGCTGGATGAGTAGAGTTCTATGACATCTTTGCGATTATCCTGATTACATCACCCAATTGGCTCCAATACAGCAGGGTAGGGAAGCTTTAGAGTTCCACGGAGGGACTGTGATAGTGTTTAGAGGTTCATGGGAAACAACAACCTGGATTTCCTATTCAGGTGGCTAGTGGAGATGTAGGTTGTGGAAAACTAAGTTTTCCAGCATTCACTAATCACTAGTTTTAACCTGACCATCTCCTAGAGACACATGTTGCTTTTTGTATTACATGCAAGATTTTTTGTCTAAACATTCCACACACAAATGGCCTGAAGTTACTCATCCCAGGCACCGGGCTACAATTTCAAAGAGAGCCAGCCCACAGTAATTTGCTGATTACCTTGTGGGCAACTTCACTGCCAGTTTTTAAAGTTCAGTCAACCATCACATAACAACGCGTTCAGATAGCATCATTTTCGCTTAACAACGTGTCATTATGCACCATGTGTTCCCCCGCTTAACAACGTTTTAGTGTCGTCCGGACAACAACACTAAAATAACTGGACAATGACACTAAAAATGTTGCTATGCGGGAAACTCCATAGAAACCCACATAACAACAAAAATCGCTTAGCAACGCTACTTGGGGAACCAAGTAAAATATTTATGTGAGGGTCTACTGTTCTTGCTTATCATCCTTGCTTCCTGGAACATTGATTGATGAAGATGATGGCAGTACACTGCACTACTGATATATGTGCCCATGTTGGTGTCCTATGTGACAACCAACTCATTAATGAAACAACTGTCAAGATCATTCCAGATATCCCCAATGAATTTTTAAAACAGACAGAGATTTTGATGTCAGTTTACCTGATGGTTTATCACTTCATTGGGGTTCCAAAGTAAATGACAAGGCCATTGTGATGATTACAGCAGTTTGACATCCCCACTAACCTAAGTCTTGTTTTTTTCCCAGGCAGGCCATTGTGAAAAGTGTTTCTACATTATCAGCAAGTCTAAACAAACTCACATATCTGAAGGGAAATCTGCAGTAGTGTCTCAAGACAAGTTTTTACCTGCTGAAATCAATTCAAGTTGACATCTTAAAATATTTTCTTGTGCTTGAAAACAACTACATGTTTAAAGACTGCGAAAATCCAATTGATTTTATTAAATTCTGTTTTACCATCACACAGGAATGTATTATGTAAGCCCTACTGAAATGATTTTAAAGGTAATGGTCACCTTCACTTGAAAGCCAGTAGTATCTGACTCTAGGGTTCAGTGCTCTTCTCTGTTTCATAGCCGAAGAGCCAGCGCTGTCTGCTTCTGCAGACGTTTCCATGGTCATGTGGCAGGCATGAGCATGACTAGACACCAGAGCACACGGAACACTGTTTACCTTCCCACCGAAGTGCTCCCTATTTATCTACTTGCAATTTCTTGCTTTTGAACTGCTAGGTTGGCAGTTTTAAGAGTACCTAAAATATTTTAAATGAATGAATAAACCCTGAAAAAATTGAAATGTGAATAGTAGAATCAATGAAAATATATTGACTTCAGTCATTATCAAAAAGACACAGTCTTCCAATATTAGAGTGGTAAACTGCTGGACCAAACCTAATTTGCACTTGTTACATGGTTGTCACGCAGTTTGAAGCTAGGTTAAGATGAAAACAGTTTACCGACTTCAGTTTTCAGATTGGCAAATGATTTATTTTTGGAAGTTCTGGTGGAAGACTGGGTACATGGCTTTTTCTGGTTGAGTGTAATCTGTGAGTATTTGAGTGTCATGTCTCAAGAGGCAATATATTCTGGCTCCACAGAAGCTGGGCTTATCCAATGGAAAGGTCAGTGTACTGCAGAAGTCAGTAAAACCAAATTAAGTCAAGCTGGGGAATTTCCACAGACAGAAAGACAATGTGTGTGCAAATGTGAATTTGACTTCCTGCCTTCTGCTTTGACAGAAATTGGAAAATGAATTTCACCATCCTATGTAGACCTATTTTTCCTACTCTTTAGAAATATTCTAACATCTTAATTTGTTTTATTGTTTCCCATAAGAGTTCCAACAATTGCACATTTCACAATGTTCACTATTGTTAACATTTATCTTCTATTAAGCCATTTTTAGATTCTAAAAGGCAGGAGTTTTTTCCCTTCCTATTTAACCTTCAAAGATTATGCCTCAAACCCTAGAAATGCCTATTTATCTGGAGATAATAATGGAAAGTTGGCTAAATTGCCCTGATCAGTAATACGGGAATGTGTTATTCACATCCAACATTTATTTTAAACAGTAAATTTAAGAAGTATGGTTATTTGCTTTTTGAAATGATGGAGTGCATTAAAAAAACCTTGGCTCAAATCACACAATCATAGAATCACATAATAATTGCATTGGAAGGGGCCCATGAGGTCATCTCATCTAACCCCTGCTCAATGCAGGAATCCAAATCAAAGCAGACATGACATGTGCTTGTCCAATCTTCTATTGACTGCCTCCAGCAATGGAGTGCTCACCACCTCCAGATGTCATTGGTTCCATTGCTGTACTGCTCTAACAGTTAAGAAGGTTTTCCTGATATGTAGCCTAATATTTGGCTTCCTGTAACTTTAACTCGTTATTATGTGTCCTGCACTCTGGGATGATTGAGGACAGATCCTGCCCTTTCTCTGACTCCTCTCTGTGGCCTGGCCAGTCACAGGGGGTGGGAGCCCAGCTGAGCCCAGCTGAAGACCATCACAACGGAGCCCTCAAAAGCTGCCACCATTGCGCCTGACGCCAGCGCCAGCATTGCCGGCTCTCCTCCATGGCCCAGCTGGTTGTGGGGGGTGAGAGCCCAGCTGATGCTTTTCCTGTCATGGCCAGTGTTGACGGATTCTCTGGCCCTCCACCCTTGGTGAGAGCAGGGGTGGGGAGAGAGAGACTGCCCCAGTTTGAGGTGACTGGCGTCCCTTCAAGTTCACACCGATGTCAGAACCGCTGGATTTGCCGTTTTTTCCACCCTTGGTGTGAGCAGGGGCAGGGAGAGAGACAGAGAAATGGAGCCCCTCCTCCTGGTTTGGCAAGCCGGGAGGAGTGGTAGCACCTGCGTTAACCCCTGCGGGGGTTAAAAGAGCTCTTTCCTCAGCCCGGGTCTGGCCACAGGGAAGTTGACCTTACTTGGATTCCCGGCGGCATGGACTGTATAATCTGCCACCACCATCTTGTCCAGGTCCTTCCCCGGCCTGGCATGTGCCCGAGCTGTATTGTATATTTTTATTGTATTTGTTACGCTGTTCAAGTATATGAAAAGTGCTATCATATCCCCTTTTTTCAAGGCTGAACATGCCCAGCTCCTTCAATCTTTCCTCATATGGCTTGTTTCCCATTCCTCTGATCATCCCTGTTGCCTTCTCTGAACTTGTTAAAGTTCGTTGGCATCCTTTTGGAGTGCAATGTCCATAACTGAACACAGTACTCCAGACATGGTCTGATTACTGCCGAGTAGAGGGGGACTAGTACCTCATGGGTTTTGGAGACTATACTTCTGAAGGCTACAATAACATTTGCCTTTTTTTTGCATCCAGATCCATATTTAACTGGAAGTGAGAAACATACTTATTTTTTGAACTGCATCTCCCCAAACCCTAGCTACTACTGCCATTGTCTCTGCTGCCTGAAGAACATGTGGGCCCAAAAGTGCATTGGACAGCAGACAATATGCCTTTGCCTGTGAGTAATCTTTATAGAAAAGAGACTGTAGTGGCTTAGTGGTTAAGATGCTGAACTTGACAACTGGAAGATCAGCAGGTTAGCAGTTTGAGACCCAAGTGCTGCATGATGGAGTGAGCTTCTGTCTCTGTCCCAGCTCCTGCTAACCTAGCAGTTCAAAAGCAAAAAATTGCAAATAAATAGATGCCACTTCAGTGGGAAGGTAAACAGCATTCCGTGCACTCCTGTGTCTAGTCATGCCAACTACATGTCAACTGAAACATCTGCAGATGCAGGCAGCGCTGGCTCTTTGGCTATAAATAGCACTGAACTCTAGAGTTGTATATGACTGACTTTCGAGCAAGGGCAACCTTTACCTTTATTCATAACTTATGAAGTAGCCTTCCATAAATTGTAACAAGCAATGCAGATGCAAACAGGTATTGAGAAACTATCAGTAGAACAAGCATGGTTCAAATGAGCATCACTGCCCTGGTTGTGTGTGGCCATGAATGGTCTGTTGTGACTTTCTTGCACCCACCCTGGGGTGACATACTTGGAAGCTGTCCTCGTGGCATGGCCAGACCACTGCTTGCTCAAATTTGGCTTTTCCATGGCTCACTCCCTTGACAAAGAGGTGGAAGCAGTTGAGATGGTCCATCATAACAGATTACTGTCTCCTATGGGTTTTTGCAGAAAGTCTTGGGAAGGTTTCCAATTAAAAGCCCAGGTTACCTTGTGGTCCCTTATTGCTATCTTTGGGCATTTGATTTTTTTCTGGTTGTGAGAGCATTCTTTGCTCATTCTAGTTTTAACTATTTCCTGTTCACCATCCAGAGTTGCTTGCTAGTAGGTGGTATATAAGTGTAATAAACAACCAACCAAACAAATATATATTCTTATGGAATCATGCTAACAGATTAGATTGCCAGTATCTTTCCCTACCCTATCAATACTTCATCTCCCAGGTTGCAAAGAACCTCACAATCAGTTTTGCTAAATGCTTTCATCGTTCACATGGCTGACCTGTAATGTGGGATTCTACAATGCAGAAGTGTCTTCCACATTGTTTGGAGCACAGGTGAAAAGTATATTTATCTGTAATTGATCTTCAGTATTCTCCCCTCAGAGTCCATTGTCTCAGGCCACATCTCAGTTGCACAATTGAGTGTAGGCCCAGACACATGGCTGAGATATATCCTGGGACTTCACCAATGAGCCACAAATAGGCACAGGAGGTCATACAAGCCTTACGTAAATTCTGACAGGATTTTGGCTAATCATCTAGATCAGGGTTTCTCAACCTTGGGGCCCCAGATGTTCTTGGACTTCTGTTACCAGAAGCATGAATCAGCAGGTGTGCTGATGGGCCTCTGGGAACTGAAGTCCAAGAACATCTGAGGGCCCAAAGTTGAGAAACCCTTTAGACCAGTGATGGTGAATCTTGGCAATCCAGGTGTTCTTGGACTTCAATTACCAGAATCCCAAGTCAGCTCTCCTGCTGATAAGAGCTTCTGGGAATTGAAATTCAAGAACATCTGGAGAGCCAAGGTTCACCATCACTGCCTTGTGCCAAAATAGCTTCTGGGGCTGTTAAATGACTTGTGAAATGAAGTTAATGCAGGGAGGGAGATTCATTCCTGCAGCATTTTAAAAATTCAATATTTACTCTTTTTCTCCTAGCTGATTAGATCACAGACATGGGTAGAAGCAAATCACCTGACAATGTTTCAGATGACAACAGCACTGGATCATACAAGGATATTTGCAGTGATAATAAAACATCTTTATTGTCTGTATATTTCATCAGCTACATTCAGTTTGAAAAAATAGTAAAGTGTCTCCAGTCCTACTTTATATATATATATATATATATATGTATATATATATATTACGAATACTTTCATCAGTAAACATATACAGAATCAAATGCAGAATAATTCATATCATCAATAGTTTGAGCAAATGACGCAAATGAAAGGGGAGGGATCACCCCTTGGCAATTGTGGATTAAACTGAATCTATATTCCATCTGCTACATCTTGTTACAGTTAAGACCAATACATATATAGGATATATTTATGACTCTAGTTTAGGTAATTGACCTGGAAAATATTCCCGATTTTGAATAATAATATATCTATGAAAAAAATTCAGCATTGTGTCCTTTTTACTTGAATGAATAAGCTTTCAGAAAGAGTTATGTTTTTATGAAGAATCTGTTTTTTCATTGAATGGACATATTCATTGCACACAGATATGAATCTGTATGATATGTCCGAGGTTTTACTTTTAGTATTCCTGTATTAAATCAGGTAGTCTAAGGGAAAGACTAAAATGCCATCATCATGCCTTTTGCATTTGGGGTAAGTAATTTCCATTGTTGGTTTTGTTACTACAACTACATAAAAGCAGAATACTTTTAGAATTTCTACTTAGTTTACCAAAATAATTAGTCTAAACATCTTCAGAGTTTTTAATGACATCTTGCTTTACTATGTGGCTCCAGATCTGTCTGTAAATTTGCTCAGGTAAAAAATCCAATAAGAAGTTTAAAATGCATGAAACTCAACTGAGAAATTGTGTGAATCATATTGGAAATATTTTACACACCACCCCCGAAATTCTAAGCAATGTTAGAAAGATCTGACATTTATTAGCAATTCTGATAGTCATACTGTATCTTGTTTTATACACTGGGAAAACAAAAAAAAGTACTCTTTAGCTATCCAAATAAGGAGTTCAAAATCAGAAATATGTGTTATTGACCAGCATCCACTGATTTTGTATATACAACAGAAAGCAACAGTTTGATATATCTTTCTTGTGCTTTACAATCTTCCTTTGAAAAGCAGTTATCAAAATAACAGAATAACAGACAACACCGTTCATATGAGCATATGTACAGCTTTAAGTAGTCATTCTAAAGTAATATTTATTTACAATGTAAACATACACTTTTAGTACCTATATATATATATAAGAAATGAAAATATCACAAATTTCACTTCACAATATCTCTGTTTTGGTTTAAATGCAATCATTTATTTGAAATACTATGAGAAACTCAAAAAATAATTTGATCATATCTTTATAACTTTTAAATGATTTTTTGCCAGCTTTTTTCTTTTAAAAAACAAGGTCTTCAGAGGTTCTGGGGAGAAAAAAAGAAAGTAAAATGCATTTTAGAGGCAATAATTGAATAACATATAATTGGATTTGAAGATGGTAGCATAGTCTTAAACTAAAAAACCACCATCACAACAACAACAACAACAACAACAACAACAACAACAACAACAACAACAAAAGAATCCCTATGGTGGAAATACTGTAGCTGTGAGTGGAACACAGTCTAGCTAATTAATAAATTGTACTAAACAAACTGCTTCTTGCATCCTTCTGGTGATAGATAACAGATCTAGAAAATTATTCTCTTCTGTTGTTCCAGACAATGAGGGAAACCAGAAAAGAGATACAAAATTGGCTTAACCTCAGCTGCAGTAGCTGAAACAGGAGGGTGTTGCCATTTGCATGGCTTCTGTGCAATCAGGGCTAGGGTGGGGGTGAGTTGTTTTTTAATGACGATTTGTTTGTGTTTTAATACTGGCTTTAATTGGGGTGTTAGGTTTGTTTTTAGTTATTGTCATTGAATTGTTTTTATTGTAATTTTTATTATATTGTTTTCCGCCCTGAGTGGTGTACCCACCAGGAGGGCGGGATATAAATGTGCAAAAATAAAATAAATAAAATAAATAAATCCATTGACAATTGATGCATCCAGTCATTTTAAAGGATGCTATACCTGTACTGAATCTCCATGTGACTGCTATCCAAATAAAAGATGCATTCTAACCACCCACCTAGTCCCATGATGGCGAACCTTGGCACTCCAGATGTTCTTGGACTTCAATTCCCAGAAGCCCAAGCACCTTGTGAATCCACACAAATGGGTTTACTGTGATTCACCCGGCCCACGCTGCCCTTGTCACTCCCGGAAGCAGAAGTAAAACGCGCCCATACGGAGGAAGTGTTAACTCGGAAGAGCCTTAACCGTAGGGGCGCGTTTTACTTCCGCTTCCGGGAGCAACGAGGGCAGCGCAGGCTGGATGAACCACAGTAAACCCATCTGTTTGGATTCACAGGTTGCTTTGGCTTCTGGGAATTGAAGTCCAAGAACTTCTGGAGTGCCAAGGTTCGCCATCACAGACCTAGTGTCTGTGTATTTCCCACTGTTAAGTTTTTTGGTCCACATGGCAGTGGTGTGGAACTAGAGCAGACTAGGTAAAGCCCAGTAGCTCAGGGCCAATGTCCTGATTCCAAGGTCTACCACAGAAAATATGGCCCCTGAATATGCAAAATATTTTTTTAAGGTGAGAAGTAAATATGTCCACTCCCTTTGGATTTGTTGGGTTCAGGGTTGTACCAAATTCCAAAAGAACAGCAAATGCACTTGCTTTACAATTGTTTTCCTAGCAGGAGATGTTGAGCAGTTTGGGGATGGTATACAATCCACAGGCCAATCTCCTGGACCGCAAGTCCTGCACCTTTAAAATGGCCAGCTGTTGGGGGTCAGAGATCTCTAAACTAATCTGCTGCCCTCAGTTGTCAGGGCTGAAGAAAGATTAAAGTGTCACCCCTATTAATGCCCTGGGTCTTTTTCTTTGCCTTAGGCAGCAAAATATCTCCAAGTGGTAGGCACTACAGACAAGTTTCCTTCCTATTTGTTTCAACAAAGCCAGCCTTGCATCAACATAGCCACTTGTACATTTGGGTTGCTGGCAACAAATAGATAATGATGGAATTTTATTGGCATGGGAACACTAATGCCACGGAACACTTCAAAATTTCACAGTCATCATTATCTCTATGGAAAGTGAAACTTTGATTTATAATTTTAGCTATTGTGCCCGACCTTGCCAGGCAGGCATTTCTTTTTTTTGTTGTTGGTGGTTTTGTGCCCTGTTGGGAGCTCTCACCGGTGGGGCGGGGCGGGAAATCAACCAGGGACTTGTTTTGGACCGTGGAGGACAATCAGGAAGGCCACTGCCACCCTCTCCACCTCAGCCTACTGTGGCACACCCCTGGCTCTTGGCCATCTCACAGCCTCAGACCACAGTGGCCCAGGAGGCAGGTGGTGGAGGAGATGGAAAGCTCCCGGCCAGCTCCCTCATCGCCTCAGGCTGCCATGGCCTAGGAGGTGGGCGGCGGAGCCAGAGGCAAACCCCTGGTCAACAGGTGCCATGGATCAGGCCCCGGTGAGGGCCCTGGAGGCCTCAACGTGAGACCAGGTGGCAAAGGAGGGACACCTCCCCTGGGCAGGTAAGTGTTGTGTGGGCCCGGAACTGAGGCAAGTTTGGGTGGATGGGGCTTTAGTTGGGTGGTGGTCGTGTGGATGGACCCTGTGGTGGCTCCCCTGCCCCAGTCCCTGTCCCTTGTCCTACTTACCTGCCCATGGCAGGTCTCTCTCTCTCCCACCATCTCTTCGTGATGGCACCACTGTTGCTCCTTTCATTTTGGTGCTGTCTCCCAGCACCCCGCGGCCTCTACGGTATCTGCCGGTGCCATGTTGGATGCGTGTCCAACCGCACTCTCTGGCCCTTTTGCCCACAGGCAGCATGGCTGGGGGTGAGAGGGGCAGCAGGGCAGAGGCTGTGCCTACAGTGGCGCCTCGCCCGGTTGCGTCCTCAGGTGGTGCAGAAGAGGCGGCAGGGAGTGGGGAGGCAGGACAGAGTGCCATTTTGTGCTCTCGCCTCCTGGGGAAGTAGCTTGTTGGCCATTTTTTTATTTGGCACGCACCAGCTGTCCAGCCTCCTCCGCGCTTGGGCCATCCTGCCTGATTGGCTGAGGTGTGCCGTGGCACGGCGGATGCTGGGACTCATAGTTTATTATTATTTTTTGTGTTCATGGGGCATGGCCCCACTCTCGGCTTCCGGACTCTTGCAGGGTTGATGTCCGGGAATTAAGGTAAGTGTTGCCAGCTCATTACAGGATAGGCTGGATGTGTGCGGACACGCATTCCGGACACGCACGGCCACATCCCATTTTTATAGGTATAGATATATGATTTCATCCTAAATGCAAAATTAAAAAATAGCAGACTGGAAACTAAAATGGGACTTCCGGGGAACAAAAGGAATCAGCATGTAAGTCTTAATGGTTTTAAAAGGGATCCAGGGCAGTCTTGCAAGGACTGGGCATATTCATGAGGTTGTAGGAATACTGAGTGGCAATTAGAAAAGAAAAAATGACAAAATAAAGGTGGCAGACAACTTGGCCAGCATTATAATTTAGGCAAAGTCAGAGATTGAGGTGTTGACAATTTGAACTAGCATACATTTATTCAGATATGACTTTACAGTATACGTATAATCTTTTGATTTAGAAATGACTGTGTGATAGTTTCCTTCACTCTGGAAGAAACTCTGTAAATTCTTTATAATTGTCAAACTTTACAAGGCAATTTTCATTAGTTATGTTTCATAGGATTTCATAGGATTCTCTTTTTGGGGGCGGTGGGGCATAGTTCAACCTCTACTAACTATAGAGCAGTGTTTTCCAAACTTTGGTTCTTGGACTCCATTTCCCAGAAGCCTAAGTCATTTCCTCAAAGCACTGATCAGCCAATATACTGACTTAGGCTTCTGGGAATTGATGTCCCCTGTGGGGCCTAGGGCCCACTTTGGGAACCACTGCTATAGAGCATCATAATTGACTGACTTAACCCATATAATATGTGGTACCCACCAATGAGACCCTCATGATCTTTCCATAATCTCCCCACTGACTCACACAATATGTAGCAACCCTCAGTTTGACTGTGACTGTAGACAAGAACCTGCTTAAGCAAGCATGATATGCTTGCTTCCACAGTATTCGAGAGTGGTTTTAATTTCAATTAATCAGAAGAATGTGCAGAAAGGAAAAAGATGTGGGTACACTTTTTAAAAAATTAAAAGCAGTGCTAATGCAATTATCTTCAAAAACCTCATAGTAAAGATAAATTTCCCTTGCTTGAAAGCCAGTCATATCCGACTCTAGGGTTCAGTGCTCATCTCTGTTTCAAAGCCAAAGAGCCAGCACTGTCTGCTTCTGCAGATGTTTCTGTGGTCATATGGCAGGCATGACTAGATACCTTCCCACCGAAGTGGTCCCTATTTATCTTCTTGCAATTTCTTGCTTTCGAACTGCTAGGTTGGCAGGATTGAGCCACTGCAGACCTTGTATTCACCCTAATTTAATAAGAGTCAAGTTGGGTGTCATAACACACAGTCTAAAAAGGATGTAACCCTGAGAAGATTATAGTATCGAAGCACTAATTTTCATTAGAAATATCAAATGGAAGTCACATAGTTATTTAATGCATGCAATTATCATCCTGGTATATCATTCCTGAAGAAATATCATATGGGAATTATGTCATTAAGAACCATTTTCTGGCAAAGCCACGTTGGGTGTATAAACGATGCAGTGCTTAAGAATATAGCGATTTCCTGTGACTGGTGAAAAGTTCTAACTTACCAGTGGGAGGTGATTCAAAAGTTCAAGCTCATCTACAGTGACATCATCATAATTTTCTGAGAACGCCGGTTCGAGAAGTTCTGCTTCATCCCGCAGGTTGGATGGATTCAGTTCATCCTGACTGTTGCGGTACATAATATCCAATAAGTGAATTAACCTTAGAAAATATTCTCTTTCATTGCATCATACTTTTAAAGCCTTTATTAAATTCATACAATCAGCCCAGCTTCGTTATGTAAAACATTACAGAGCACTTCAAGGGAAAGTGGAAGAACATTTAATTTAAGAAAAAGAATTATATAACAGGCTTTGGGGGCCAGTGGGAAACTCCTCAGATTTGTTATTTTCTTATGCTGTGGATAGATTGTGCACAAAATAGCAAAGCATGCCTGGATTCATGCTCTTTTTTAAAATGAGCATTGTCACTTTTATTTTCAACTATTTTTTAAATTACAATTTGCTCTCAATAGGAAGCTACTATGAGAAAATGTTGCTTTCTCTTTTTATGCCCTGAAAGGAAGATGGTGTTAATAGCAGATTACTGCTTGATATGTTTTAAAACCCCAAGTCTTTCTTCTCACCTACCTTCTTTTTCCAGTTAAGACAGAGTTTAGGTATTTCTTCACAGCCATTTGCTTACGAAAGCGACTATAGTTGTCAGTGAAGACAGCATCTGAGTGGCGTTTGACTGGCATCTGTTCGTCAAGAGGAGTGTTATTTCTTGAAGGGAAAAGAGAATGCCAATTAGCATGTTCATTCATAATCCCCCAAACTCAGAAAAGCCAGAGATGGGACAAGTTTGATTTTGGGTCTCAAAATAACCAGTCAACTGAAGGTGGAAAATTTATTCTCATTCTTCTTTTACAATATGACCACTATGACCTAATCTCTTGATGTTACATTGCATGCTAATTAAATATGTCTAATTCAGCATCTCTGATGTTGGCTTCAGTTCACAGGAACAGAAAGGTTGTAGTTTCTACTTCTAGCATCTCCTGGCAGGACTAGAAAAAGAAGAAGACGCATAAAGCCCAGGAAAGATAATGCCTAAACAAAACAGGGGCCTGACTCAGTATTATCCAAGAAAAGTAGCTACAATATGAAAAATATTAAATGTGTTTTTAAAATAAAATCTCATTGAAACCCATACATTTCTAATTTTTTAAAAGAAAATGGTGGTGGTGGTGATGATGATGATGGCTATTGTTTCCACATATACCATCCCATAGTGCTAAGCATTATCTGGGCAATTAACAAGAAAATTATGCAGATTACAATCCCCCTCCCCCAACTAGCTGTATACTCATTTTACCAACCAAGGTCAAAATAGAACTCATAGTTCTGACCACAGTACTGTGCTTAACCACTACACCACAGGGGCTCTCTTGATGCTTCTCAGAAAAATACAGTATATAAACATTTTATTACTATATAATAAAGCTGTCTTTGCACTCTCTGTGGAAAGTAAAATGGCCACTTGTCAGGATGGCTACTTATTACTACCAATATTACAAATGATTTGTCTCTTAATACCACTTTGTGTGGAAGGCAAACAAGAAGATGCTGTATTGCAAACAAGCCTTGTTTGTGTGCTTCCCCGAAGTATCTGGTAGGCTGTAATGGGATAAAATGCTGTAGAAGATAGGCTTTTGGTCTCATCCAGGAGGGAACTTCTTTTGTTCCTGTACTAGGCTACTGTCTCCTGCAAATTCATTGCTTGAGGTTCTTCAACAGACAGTCTCAATGACCGAGACTAGACATTTATACATTTAAACTCCATGCCCATCTGCCACACAAAGTTCCTATGCTTTGTGTTTCTGTTGAAGCATGCACCAGCTAAAAATTATTGGATTAAAATCTGGCTTTCAAATGTTAATTTCAAAATGGTGGACACTGGAACAGTGTAACATCTTTAACTGTCCAGGTTTTCTGGATCTAAAGGCTAATCCCATAAATAGAAATGAGGATCTATGATTTCTTTCATATCTCTGCACTTGTCCCTCTCTCCAAAATAATATACTCCTGCAGTTTTTGGTATCATTATCAGAGAATAGTCTACAGTGTTATTTGCATCTGAATTTGGATAAATCCTATTGCTTGGTATAATCAGCCCCACTAAAGTTGGCTAAATGAATTAATGGGGAAATAGAGGGTCAATTCTTTTCTAAGTTTCACTGATTCAAATTGGTCTACTTTAACAACAACTTCCTCTAGCATAGTATGTCACAGGTAGATAAGGCCTATTTGAATTAATGGAACTTATGGAGGAGTTGACTCACTAAATCCTTATGATTCAATGAGCCTATTTAAATGTGGCTAATCATGCTAACCAACAGGATTTGGGCTATTGCATAAGAAATTGTATCAATGCATATTTTACTGCAATAGCATGAGATTGTTGTTAGGCATTTTCTTCCCTGCCACTTTTAACTGCTTGGATTTCTTACTGTTTGTAACAAAAATGGTAAGGTGTAATAATGCCACTTCAGCTATAGCTCAAATTCCTAGGTAAACAACTCAACCACAACAAATACATCTTTTCTCACAATGAAAATCATATTTGACAAACTTTTTCCAACACTGTAGTATGGATTGGTAACAATCTTATAAATATACTATATCATCATATACCATTTCCAATGTGAATCCTTAAAAGACATATGAACAGCATAGCCACTCACCCAACTCTTTTACCAATCAGGGATTCCAAATATCTTCTTGCAGAAAGTTGACCCAAAAGTTTGCTGTAGCCGCTTGTGAATAGTCCATCAGCATGCCTTGTGTTTCTGCAATGGCAAAAGTCACATATAAATGCATAGCTGAGCAGATTGTTATCCAGAGCTTGGAAAAGTTACTTTTCTGGGTATAACTCCCAAGCAAGCACAACCATGGTTCTAGGGTTCTGAGACTTGCCAAAAATTAAAATTTCAAACTCTACTTTAGTACATGTCCTTAATGCAGTTTCATTTATGCAACGCATGTACACTCAACTGGTTAGTCAGTGCAGCTACAAATGCACTAGATCATCTCAAACTATAAATACATTTATAGCTGAAAATTCATCTTATATAGTAACACAGAGCCTATGCACCATGAAGAAGGAAAGTCAGAGAGCTTCAATAAACTTACTACTGCTTCCCTCAAAATGACTGCTTCCCTCAAAAGACCGCTGCGGTGGCAGGTCTTCGCCACCACCCTTGGACTTCTGCGGCCAGGGTGAAGAAGCCACTGTGGCAATGGCCAGGGCTCAAAAGGCCGCTGCAGCGGCGGGCAGTAGAACTTCACAGCCACCACCACCCCGGACTTACTTGCAGCTGGAGCAGAGAGGCTGCTGCAGTATTGTGAGGTGTTGTTGTATGCTTGTATTGAATACTGTATATTGTTTGGATACTGTATAATTATTGAGTATTGTGCACTGAGTATATTGTATATTTGTATTGTTTATATAGATAGATAGATAGATAGATAGATAGATAGATAGATAGATAGATAGATAGATAGATATAGATATAGATATAGATATAGATATAGATATAGATGATATAGATAGATCTATAGCTATAGCTATAGCTATAGCTATAGCTATAGCTATAGCTATAGCTATAGCTATAGCTATAGCTATAGCTATAGCTATAGCTATAGCTATAGCTATAGCTATAGCTATAGCTATAGCTATAGCTATAGATATAGATATAGATATAGATATAGATATAGATATAGATATAGATATAGATATAGATATAGATATAGATATAGATATAGATATAGATATAGATATAGAGAGAGTATTTTTATTGTGTGAGCTGCCATGAGTCGGGTTTCCTGATTGCGTGGTATACAAATGTGAAAATTAAGTTAAATTAAATTGTGTATTCTTATTAGCCATTCTTACTAAATTTGAAAACAGCCTTACCTATCAATTGCTCTGGACACATCAAAATAGAATTTGTCATTCTCCGGTAGTGTAGTCTGCAAAATATCACCCTCAGGTTTTAATGATCCTTGAGCATGATCAGATTCACTGGCTCCATCAAATGGCATCCTGTTTCCTAATCTGATTTGGGGGAGAGGGGATAAAATAGCATTTCAAAAGAGTACTGGATCCTTACAATTAATTGTAAGAAACAAAACAGAGCATGCTGACAATGAAGATGATCAGCAAAGACTGTAAAGTTATTTTGAAATGAAGACATTTTACAGGACTTTCTAGTAGTCATTCCCAGACTTTTGGCTCTCTCTTAAAGGATTTAAAAAAAAAATCCTACCACCAAGAAGATTTTTTTCCCATTTAGACTGGCCTTTACTATTTAAATTGGGTTGCTAATGGTGAGCAGGATTAACTGGTTAGATACTGTTTAAATACATTATAACTGATGTCTTGTTGCATTTTCTTAATATTTGAATGCTATAATTACTCCTTAGTGGGAGGAAGGTGTGATGTACATTTATAAGTAAGTCAGAAACAAACACATGTAAAACCAAATGCTGTAACATACACATAGTGTATCACTGCCCTTTGAAATTGTGCCAGAATAGCCTTTGTGAAGAACAACACTACATGAAGAAAGACACTGTGTTGTTTTAACCAGAGAATCTACAGCAAAATCCAAACAATGTAAGGTTTTAACAGACAAGTTAGCTTCCATTTCAAACCAGAGGGAATCAAATTCAGTGTTACTGGACCTTACACACAGTACAGTATTGACTTAATTTAGCTTTATGGGGTGAGGGAGAGTTCTGGTGCAGTCAGTCAGCCTTGTGCCAAATTCTCATTCACCTCATTTGATAAATTTCAGGCATGATGACAGTAGGATCATAGCACCGTGGATTCAAATCTCTACTCTGCCATTAAACACTGGGTGATTTTAATTCAGTCATATCACCTCAACTTGATCCCTCTTACAGAGATGTTGTTAGAATTAATAGGAGAGGAGATGAAACAAATAGGCCACCTTTACCTCAATGTAACAAATTAATTAATTAAATCACAACCTGACAATCAATGCCTACCTGCCTTTCTCTCACACATTTCTACCCTAATTTTCTTTCAGTAACCCAAAGTAGCATACATGAGCCTTTTGCCCCTCACTTTGTGTTCAGAACAACCCAATGAGAGAGGTCACATGAGAAAGTGGGTCAGTGGCCTCAGGTTAGCCATTCAGTTTATTGCCAATTGAGACCTAGTAATACTTTCATTTCTCATGTCCTAGGCCAGTCTTCTAACTACTATGCTGCACATGACCTCCTCTCTCTCACTACATGGACACACAAATAACTTTTAAGACTAACATTGCAGTAATGTGAAGGACTTTAGGCAGCAAATAAAAGGGACTTGATTTGTTTACTGGTTAGATCAGTGTTTCTCAACCTTTGGCTTTTGGACTTCAGTTCTCAGAAGCCAGAGTCAGTCCATTGGCTGATCAATGCTTTGGGAAATTGACTTAGGCTTCTGGGAATTGAAGTCCAAAAACCAAAGGTTGAGAAACACTGGGTTAGATAGTTCATTGGTTTAGACATCTGACTGTGGAGTTGGAGTTTGGGAGTTTGATTCCCCACTGTGCTTACTGAGAGAAGAGCCAGATTGCACAGTTATGAGCAAGCTTCACAGTCCCACAATGCTCTCAGAAGAAGGTAATGGTAAACTACTTCTGGGTGCTCTCTTTCTTGAAAACCTAAAAAGGGTTACCATAAGTAAGAATTGACTTGACAGCACACAATTATTGCTAGTTTGTATACAAATTCATCAGTAACTTTCTATATGTCAACAAATATTTTCCACATAAAGACAGAAATGTGTAGTATTTCCTCTATTGTTGCTTCCATTAATATTGGTTATCTGGATACTCATAAAATTGTGATTACCACTTTTCATCTCATAGTTAGTAATATCTCAGATGCTGCAGTGTTCTTATTTCCAATTTTACCTGGTACATTTTGAGAAATCTCATGCATCACTGAATTGTGCCTCAATTATCAGATCTGACATGTTTGAGAGAATATGACACACTGATAATTCCAAATGACAAACGAATAAATAGTATCTGTAAAAACATAATGGGTTGTATCCAACATTACATGAGCAGAGATTTTATTGTTGCTTTGAAAATTCTTCAAATTGCTGTGCAGGTGATAGTAAAAAAAATGTAACTGGCAGAGGGAGCACCACTTAGTGTATTGGCTGTGTTGTGAAAGTATGTTTTGTTCATGGGCTTCTGCATTTGGAATAAAAATATCTGAGGACTAAATCTGAATTTCTGGAAGCAAGAAACATTTGCATTAATGGAATGGCACTAGTAAAGGTAAAGGTTTCCCTTGCTTGAAAGCCAGTCGTATCCGACTCTACGGTTCCGTGCTCATCTCTGTTTCAAAGCCGAAGAGCCAGCACTGCAGACATTTCTGTGGTCATGTGGCAGGCATGACTAGACACTGGAGCACACGGAATGCTGTTATCTTCCCACCAAAGTGGTCCCTATTTATCTACTTGCAATTTCTTGCTTTCGAACTGCTAGGTTGGCAAGAGCTGGGACACAGATGGGAGCTCATTCCGTCCTGCAGTACTCGAGAATCGAATTGCTGACCTTCCACCTCCCAGTCAGCATCTTAGCCACTTGAGCCACTGCAGTCCCATGGAATGGCACTACTGGATACAATAATTTAGTGTGCAAAAGATTTACATGTTTAATATAATCACACTAGATAATTTAATACTGAATCTGCAGCCCCATCCTATACTTTGTTTTGGAAGAAGAATAAACTAAAACGAGGCAAATGATAGGTAGAAATATAACTAAACTTTCAGTGAAATGTAAACATTCCTCATTTCTAGTTTAGGACATCTAAACTTCCACTGCAGTTCTAAGAGAATAAATTAGTGGTGTATATGGGAGTAAGAACAGGAAGGATCCTATTTTAGGATAGATATACTGCTAAACGTACTGTATTCAAACATATTAGCTTGGCTGACTTCATACTTGGAAAATAATTCTATTCTTTTCAGCCTTCCACTGATCAGGTCCCTAACCTTCTCATCGATCCTACCCACTCTTCCAAAATCACCATAAGAGCTTTCCTTCCCAACTCTTTACCTAACTGGTTCATTAGCAAGTGAGAAGGAGGGAAAAGTATCCCCTCACCCACCCATTCCTAAACCTAAAGCACTGCTCCAGAAACACTGTACCAAGAAAATGTTATTTCCCCCAAGGTGCTGTAGGATCAGTAGCCCTTGAGGAAATTTAATTTCCTGTGTCTGTTTATGCCTAGTGTGCTGGAAGGGATACAGGAAGCAAAAAGGCATCTCCACTGGTTAGGGCAGAGCAATGGGAAGATATGGGGATGGGGTGTGGTGATGGGTGGAAGACACAATACATTGGCTAGGTGGGTGGGACAGAGTTGAGAGAGGAGTTTCATTTAAATGAGCAGGGTCCAGAAGGATTGTGGGTGGATTGGGTTGAAGATTTACATAGATATTCACAAACATACGTGGGATTCATGTGGTTCTAGAAATGACTGCATTTATCCTGGAAGAACATGTCCCTAGACTGAAAGGATCACTACTTGATTCAACACTGTTCCTGAGTCTTAAGGTGGAGTGTGTCTAAACAGTTAGTTTAGTGTGCCAACTGCACCCTTCTGCACCATGCAAGGAACTAATATACAAGTGAATTTCTCTTCCATTCAAGACAATCAGAGAAGCACTTCAAACAATACCTCTTCAAAATCAGATAACTGGAATTATGAAGGCATTTTAGAAGCAATACGTTGTTTTAAAAGTACATATGTGTTCATATCAGTTATGTCAATTTCTATACCACTTCTCATTGACAATATCTCAAATATATATTCATCTTTCACTTTTATTCCCATCTAGTCAAAAACCTCTTAGAAATAGTGACAAAACTATTCTAGAAAATAGATAATATCAGATGCACTAGCCAACACATGTTCTCTACATCTATGATATAAATTAGGATTCCTTCACTTTCAAAGAACATATCACACCGTCTGTTTCAAATGGAACTTTATAAAATGATTACACCTTGTACTCTTGTAACTTAGGGTGGGTGTAGGGAGAACTAGTGGAATGATCTCTAGTTTCTTAAAGTGTTATAACTCTCTTTGCCTTAATCTTCATGTTTCTATCAGTATCTGTAATTTAAAATGGATTGCGGTAAACTCATGTATTTCCTATAAAATAAATGCTCAGAAAATTTAGTTGGCAAATGTATTTGTGATAAAAATGTTTATTGCACATAGAATAGAAAAATGATTTGATTGCCTTATGCAATTCATAGGCAGTTCATATATACTTGGCTGTTTTGTTGAGAAAGATTGTCCACCTTGCCAGTCCTAATAACAATCAAAAAATGATTATGAGACTAGCTGGAAAACATGACCTTTTGAATGATCTAATGTTTTGTGATATAATAGTATCATCATTGAGGTGAAAAAGCTCAATGAGAATGCCTTTCATCTTGTTCTGCCACTTCTGAACCTGTTCACAAGCTATTAGAGTGTTTAATGTTATTTGGAAGCTAGCATTGATTAGACTGGCATTTCACCACTAATGACAGCTGCAATAGGCAGTGGTACTGTTGTGTTCTAATGGTTTTACCTTCCACATGGATTACAATGTATCTGAGCCAATGTAACCTTGCCTATAGCAACAATGTAACCTTCAGCTGTATCATATAAACCCTGTAATAGGACGCGAGCTAATGACCACCAGCTGGCAGCAGCGAGCGTCCAAGCTCTCTTGGTCCGAACTCATCAAAGGCAACAGCGCGGGAAGCTTTCCCGCCACCACCTACACCTGGACAAGAAGGGCGTGACCCACAATGATGTCACGCAGACAGTAGCCAATGGGCTACCATGGCACCACGTTCAAATGTATTCCTACTGTATATAAAGAGCTATTGATCCGCCATTACCTCATGTTCCCTCTGTCCACGATGCAATAAACCTGAGTTAACCCAGCCCGAGGCTGTGTCCTGTGTCTTAGTTTCATACACTAAATTGGCGACGAAGGTGGGATCAATGGATTCCCAAGGAGCAGCCAGGGCACAGAGCGGGTTCAACATCACCAAACCGCAAGACTGGGAGCTGCTTGAGATGGACTTCCATGCGGCGCTGGTGGAGCTCAAAGTCAAGGAAGACGATGAGGAGAGGAAGAGGGCCATCCTCACCCGCATGCTTGGAATGGAAACCAAGCGGACGCTGGTGGGCATCATCGCTCCAAAGAAGGTGAGCGAATTTAAGGCGGACGACATCATGAAGCTGCTACGGGAGCGCTTCCAACCCGCGAGGGCGATGTTTCCCGCTCGGAGCGCGTTTTGGAGGCGAGTCCAAGCGCCGGACGAGTCGGTCGAGGCATTCGTGGCCGCCATGAGGGTAGCCGCTGCCCCCTGTAAATGGGGCAGCATCCTAGAAATGGCCCTCAGGGACGGCGTGCTGTGTGGCCTGAAAGACAAGGAGGTGCAGCGCAGCTTGATGAATAAGGAGCCGCCACCCACGCTGGCAGAGGTCGTCGAGGCCGCAGAAGCCGCAGAGTCCACGAATGCTGGAGTGGACGAGATGCACCAGTGGCGTGAGTGGCGTCCCAGAGCCGGCAAGGCGGAAAGGTCGGTGCACGCAACTCAACGGGCCTCAAAGTCGTCCTCAGAGAGCAGCGACGGCGAGGAGGTCCAGAAGGTCCGAAAAGGGGGGCGCCGCTGCGATGGTTGCGGAGCGGCCCACGAGCGTGCGAGGTGCCCGTTTAGAAAGGCCGAATGCTACACCTGCGGCCGTCGGGGGCACATCGCCAAGGCATGCAGAAAACGGAAGGAGGGCCGGAGGCAGTCACCAGACCGTTCGACCAGGCCGGACCGTTCAGCGAGGCCCAAAGATGGCGTCCAGACCACGAGGAAGCAGGACGGCGTGGGCCGCGTCTCGGACAGCAGCGAGGACGACGTCCCAGTGCTCAGTGTGTCCGCGGAACAGTCCCATTATTTCGTTGAGGTACTAGTACAAGGGGCCCCCATCAGGATGGAAATTGACTCGGGGTCCTCCTATTCCATAATCCCCCAGAAAGAGTTTTTAAAAATCGACCCCCACGTGCGGCCCAAACTTAAAACTTTGAGGTCCACGCTACGAGATGTACAGGGGAACAGCATTCCGGTGTTGGGGGTCGGGAAATTTCGGGTTGAGTTTAAGAGACACTCTGCGGAGCTGCCCTTAGTTGTCCTCAAGGGGGGGAGTTGTAGCCTCCTAGGGACACAGTGGTTCCAGCCTCTAGGCCTGTTTATAGGGGGAGTACATGCAGTGGGGGTGGACCCAATACAAGCGGTGTGCGATGCGCATCCCGCCGTTTTTGAAAAAGGACTCGGAAAATTCAAGGGACCCCCTGTAGCCTTCGACCTAGATCCGGAGGTCCGCCCGATAAGACTCAAACCGCGCAGAGTGCCTTTCGCACTAAAGGACAAAATAGAGGCGGAACTGGACAAATTGGTGGGCCAGGGGATTCTTATTCCTGTTGATTCCGCGGAGTGGGAAACTCCAATTGTAACAGCTCTGAAGGCTAACGGGGAGGTGCGCATTTGCGCTGATTATAAGTGTACGATTAACAAGGCGATCCGCCCTAATGCTTATCCGGTGCCGGTGGTCAGCCACCTTTTGGCTAGGCTAAATGGGGGAAAGTGTTTCGCTAAGCTCGACCTGGCACAAGCCTATCAGCAGCTTCCCGTAACACCCGCCACGGCCGCGGCACAAACGATAGTCACACATAAAGGAGCGTTCCAAGTGTCGCGTTTACAGTTCGGCGTGAACTCGGCACCCGGCCTTTTTCAGTCGCTTGTGGAACGCCTCCTGAAGGGGCTGGAGGGGGTGTTACCTTATTTTGATGACGTATTAATAACAGGGGGGAGTGAGGCCGAACTGGCACGGAGATTGGACAAAGTACTAGCTGTGTTCGAGAAAGCGGGGCTGAGACTGAGGAAGGACAAATGTGTTTTTTTCGAAACCGAGGTCGAGTTCTTAGGGTTCAGGATCACACCCGAGGGTATCAAGCCATCCAAATCCAAAGTAGTAGCCATCAAAAAGGCCCCTCGCCCCACATCCAAAACCGAGCTACAGTCATTCCTGGGGCTCCTCAATTTTTACCATACATTCCTTCCGCGGAAGGCGTCCGTGGCCGAACCGCTTCATCGGTTGCTTAAAAAAGAGGAGACTTGGGTGTGGGGTGACGAGCACGAGAGGGCGTTCAAAGAATTAAAGCAACTCTTGACCTCTGACGCAATTCTAACGCATTTCGACCCCAAACGGCCGGTGGTCCTAGTCTGTGATGCGTCACCGGTGGGGGTGGGGGCGGTACTTTGCCACGTGTTGGATGACGGAAGGGAAGCCCCGGTTGCATTTTATTCAAGGTCCCTGTCCCAGGCAGAGCGAAATTACGCACAAACCGACAGGGAGGCATTGGCAATTGTAGCGGGGACCAAAAAGTTTCACGATTTTTTGTATGGCCGCCCGTTCAAAATCGTGACGGATCACAAGCCACTGTTAGGGATTTTCACGGCAAGCAAGCCCACCCCGCAGATCCTATCACCGAGAATGTTGCGATGGGCCATTTTTCTCAACGCTTACCAACACGAGTTGGTGTACCGGCCCGGAAAAGAGATCAGCCATGCTGATGCACTTTCGAGATCCCCTTTGCCCTTGTCGGACGACCAGAAGGCTAGAGTAGGAAGAGACCGCCAGGTGTTACTAATTGAGGTTTTAGATGCACCCCCAATTGTACCAGCGGATATTGCTAGGGCGACAGGCAAGGACAGAACGCTCGAGAAAGTCAGCTCATGGGTACAAAAGGGGTGGCCGGCATCATCCCCGAGCACGGAATTCGACCCATTCTTTCGGAAAAAGCTAGAGTTGTCCCTAGAAAGGGGGTGCCTGCTGTGGGGCCAACGGGTGGTGGTCCCTACATCCATGCGGCCGAGGGTGCTCAAACTGCTGCACGTCAGCCACCCGGGCATCGTGCGTTCGAAAGCGCTGGCCCGCAGTTACTTTTGGTGGCCTCAGCTGGACGCGGACATTGAGCACATGGTCGGCACTTGTGAGGCATGCCAGGGATCCCGACCAGAGGCGGCCCGCCTTCCGCATAGGGAATGGGACGCAGCGAGGGGGCCGTGGTCCAGAGTGCATGTAGATTTCGCTGGCCCATTTCGAGGGACCATGTTCCTCCTGGTGGTGGATGCGTTTTCCAAGTGGCTGGAGGTTATCCCAGTAAAGAGCACGTCCTCCGCCACGACAATTAGCCAGCTACGGAGAGTCTTCTCCACGTTCGGTTTACCCGACACTTTAGTCAGCGATAACGCGAGTTGCTTCACCTCCTCGGAGTTCGGGGCATTCATGGAAGCAAACGCCATTCGGCATGTTACATCCGCGCCGTTTCACCCGGCCACGAATGGCCAAGTGGAACGGTTGGTGAGGACAACAAAGGATGCGCTTCGGCGCATGGGCCCGGGGGACCTAAACCACCAAGTGTGTCAGTTCTTATTAGCGTATAGGGTGACCCCCTTAGCGTCAGGTTACTCGCCGGCAGAACTCTTGATGCGGCGAAAACTGACCACGCTTCTGTCCAGGCTGGACCCGACGAGAGTCGAGGACAAAGGGAAAAACATAGGAGTGGCAGTCTCGAAAGGGTTCGCCGCCGGCGACCTTGTTTACTGCAGGAACTATGCAAGCGCAGGGCCAGCCTGGGTGCCGGGAACAGTAATTGAGCAGACGGGGCCAGTGTCATATCGGGTGGAAACGAGCACCGGCCTCCTCTGGAGGAGACACGCTGACCAACTGAGGCGCCGAGTGAGTGAAGGGCCGGTCAGTGGGGCTCAGCAACAGGATTCAGCGATAGGGTTCTCCCCCACCCGTTTAGCCCAAGGGGGAGACATTGAGGGACAGCAGTCCGAAACCGGGGGGGAAAGCGGTGGTCCCGACTCATATCCTTTTGATACCCCAGTTCTATCAGAGCCCGGGGGGAGGGAAAAGGAATGTGCGGCCGCCGCCGCGTCCCCCGAATGTAATTTTGATTTTGATTTTGGTTTTGCGAGCCGGGGGGGTTTTCAGGAGTGTTCCCCCACCCTTCCAAGCGAGAAGAGGGGTTTTTCGTTAGCCCCCAGTGCCCCCGGTTCTTCCCCGAGAAAGAGCACACCTCCCAACAACGCCGCGGAGCCGCGGCTAGTCACTAACAAGTCTCCCTCTCCAATTACAGGGCAGGAAACCAGGGGACAAGGAGAAGGTAGCAAACCCGGGGAAAGGCAGCCCGCATCGAGACCCCAACGTGTTCGAAATAAGCCATCTTGGCTGAGGGACTTTGTCTCCTAAGGGGGGGGAGTGTGTTGAAGGTGGGCTCGAGACATTGTCTCGTCCTAGGGGGGAGGGATGTTGTGTTCTAATGGTTTTACCTTCCACATGGATTACAATGTATCTGAGCCAATGTAACCTTGCCTATAGCAACAATGTAACCTTCAGCTGTATCATATAAACCCTGTAATAGGACGCGAGCTAATGACCACCAGCTGGCAGCAGCGAGCGTCCAAGCTCTCTTGGTCCGAACTCATCAAAGGCAACAGCGCGGGAAGCTTTCCCGCCACCACCTACACCTGGACAAGAAGGGCGTGACCCACAATGACGTCACGCAGACAGTAGCCAATGGGCTACCATGGCACCACGTTCAAATGTATTCCTACTGTATATAAAGAGCTATTGATCCGCCATTACCTCATGTTCCCTCTGTCCACGATGCAATAAACCTGAGTTAACCCAGCCCGAGGCTGTGTCCTGTGTCTTAGTTTCATACACTAAAGGTACTCAGCTAGTTCAGGCTGAGAACTACAAAATGGAGTGGATACAACCAATAACTGCATGATGCAAATCTGGATTTACAGCCTTCTTCTATATCAAATATTTGGTATTCAATGCTTGAAACTCAGTTTGTCATGAGTAACTCAAAATTGACATAAAACTAGAAGTTTGGGATTTTGCTAGTATGAAAAGAGACAACAGGTTCTTCCTGTAATATCCTCATGGTGGAAAATAACAAAGGTATGTATTATATCAATCAATCAAGGGTTTATTTTAATTGGTCATAGTATTTGCTATTCTAGTTCTTAAAGGACACTAATAACCCATCTAAAATGGAAGAAGATATTGTTTAAGAATGACGGGAAGTTTTGGCTGAAGGAAGAAAAAGCCATGAACACAAACATTTGCTATTAATGATGTCAGTTAAGAATGACTACTTAAATTGATTTGCACAACACAAGAATGGTGAGTGAAGGCATGGATTACAGGGGGTCTGTGGTGGCTTAGTGGTTAAGATGCTGAAATTGGTGGCTGAAAGGTCAGCAGGTCAAGATCTGAGTGCTGCATGATGGAGTGAGCTCCCATCTGTCTCAGCTCCTGCCAACCTAGCAGTTTGAAAGCAAGAAATTGCAATAGATAAATAGGCACCACTTCTGTGGGAAGGTAAACAGCATTCTGTGCACTCCAGTGTTTAGTCATGCTTGCCACATGTTCATGGAAACATCTGCAGTCGCAGACAACACTGGCTCTTTGGCTATAAACAGAAATAAGCACTGAACTCTAGAGTTGGACATGACTGGCTTTTGAACAAGGGTGACCTTGCTATTTTTGAACACCTGTATCAACTTAGGATTCATTCCGCATGATAAAGAGTGCTGTGTTCTAGCAGCCTTATACGTTTATAGCTATGCTATATGTACTTTTTGGAGTTTTTATGTACCATTAAATTGGAACCAACTAATAGTGGTCCTAACAGGGCTTTCAAAGTAAATGAGTTTACTTTTAAGTAAAATGAGCTTTATTTAAGTAAAATGAGTTCTACCTTTTTTTAAGGAGTGATTTTACCAGTTCCAACCCCCACCCCATGAGTGTCCATGCCTAAGTGAGGATTCTAAACCAAGCTCCTTGAATCTAGTCTATCTACTACCTCACCTTGGGTACCCACACACACTGTACTGGCATAAAATTGAATGCATGCATATAGTAACACAAGATCTGCAGCTATGATTGCAGATTCCCTGCTCTTCCCAAAGTATGGTTGTTTGAAAAGGATTCCTTGCCATTCTAAGCTGTGAATGCTCAACTAAAGGAGAACTGTAAAAAAAAAAAACTCTTAAAGCTATTATGTTAAAAAAAACCTCCTTATCACAACAAAAACATCCTGAAGTTTAGGCTTTTTGCTGAGAAGCATTTGTATTTTGCAACCCCTGTTATCTGCGTTGTTTTGTTTTATTCTAGTTCATATATTTAATTTTAATATTAAAGGTGAAAACCAACATGTATTATTTTTAAGCATAAGTAAATGCTTGTTAAAGATTGCGCTTTTATCTCTAAAATAGAGTGCATGGAAATAAAATTAACCTGAAGGGTTGTCTATACTGGCACCTTTAAAATTAACATACATACTATTGGCATAAATCTTTGTGAACTACAATCAACTTCTCCAGGTGCGTGTGTGAAGTTGGAACCTAGAAGTAGATTATGAGAATCAGCCAAAAGTTTGACATTTCCTATACAGTAATGGTTGTGTAAATGCTGATAAAAGAATATAACAGAGGAATTACATACTCTACAAATGGTTAAGAAAGCAGTCTTAATTTCACTCTTTAGGCTAAGTACTATGACATCACACATGGACTACCACATGTATTGTAGATCTGCATGAAAGTCCCAGGGTTTTTAAAGAATAATGAACCCAACAGTATTTCAGGTTAATTCTCGCCCCACCACCACCACCCAAAAAATCAATGGCTTTTAATTGTTTAGTAAATATATCCATCTCTCTTCCTTTCATGCTGAACTATCAGCTCTTTTTATGAGTGGCAGTAGCAACAGAATGAAACTTATAACATGAAATAACTGATTGAGTTGTATTAAAAGAAATACACATTTCTATCCTTCTATGCAATTACTTTCCTTCTATGCCATAGTTTCCCCTAGACCAGCCCAAGTGAAAGAGTCTCTTGTTAGTCTTAGGAATTAACACATTTCCAGCTAGGGTTTTCACCCAAAACTGAATAGATCCAGATTTTTCACTGGATTTCTACATGAAGCAATTTGTAACTACTTCAAGTATCAGTAGAAAACCCTTACCTCATAGACGAATATGTTCCTAGAGCAGGTAAAGCAACAGTTTGGGAGGAGAGAATGCAGAGTAGAAGAAAGGGAAAGAGAAGCTGAAGGCCAGTCCTGACTTCCATCTCTTTGTACCTGGTTTGGGAATGAGGATACAACTATTAACTATTTGTTGTCATTACCCCTGTCTTGCAAAAACAAAGATGGTTTCTATAATAAGTCCACAGGAGAAACAGAAACTTTGTTCAAAGTGGAAAATGGCATACAAGTGATGCAGCAGACTGATATTTATTTCTCTAATATATAAAATGAGAATGCATTCATTAGGATGTCTATGGTCAAAAGCCTATCTTCGAACCTGTGGGGTGTCAGATACCATAAATATCTCTTGGACATTGTTATGTTTATGAAGTATGCTAATGCTTATATGAACATAATAAGCATCACAAATATTATCTTGATGAAACCTATCTATCCTGTACCATCTTCGAAATACATATGAGATAGACAGTTACTTTAAAAGAAACTTTAAATGACACATGACTTACAAAAGTGACTATGGAAAGGGCATTATATAGATCATTGGAAGCAGAAAGAAAAATAATAGGTGCCCAAATTGGTCAATAAAGAGTTTTGCTAATGAAATAGAATTAAAATGTTGAAATGTTAGTTTAAATTGTTTTGATTTGCAAATGATTTTGTTCTGCTTCTATAACAGCATCACTCCTTCTACACTTCTGCTAGAAAAGGGCAAAATGTGCGCACTTAATATTGCCAAATTTGCTTTGAAGCTAGACAGTAAATAAAGCTGTCTGTAACCAAATAACAGCATTTGCTTTGAGATTCTGTTAAATTCCGTGAGAATTAGTCCATAACGTCTGCATTAAGGGCTTGGGAACTAGAGACCAGCTTCTAATGAGCTGGAAAGAGTTTTCACTTGGCTGCACTGAGGATTAATCCATTCTTATGCAAAACCATCTATTCAGATTTTTTTAACAGTAGCAACAATGTTATTTTCACAGGCATTGAAGAATACTGTTAATACTACAGTTCATGGGGGATGCCATTGTAATATAAAGGGACAATTTTGCCCCCCAAAATTGTTGCATGCAGCATAATTTGCCCTTCAGACTTTCTTTTTACACAAAGCCAAGTTAGGAAAACCACTCACAATCTGAGGAACTCAGAAAGATAAAAATAAAATTAAGAGAATATAAAAAGAGTGTTCACAAGATTAAAAAGAAATACACGGGACAGGATTAGAAATACTGATTAGGAGCAAGAAAGTGGAAGCTATGTGTTTTTCTGGGGAAGAAGGAAAGTTCTGTAAACTCACACCTAATTTTAGAAAGATGTCAAAGCAGAAAGATTGCTTTACAGAATTCAATTCTCCACTTGTGCAAATAAACATTTCCCATCTCACTTTGTTAAGTTATCATATTCTTCCTACAACAAGAAATTTGATGTACCACCACCCCCGACAAACACATATCCCCACTTGAATTCTTCAGTTTCAGGTTTTTCTCTGAATGAAACTGAAATTCAGTGTTGCAAAAGGAAACACGCATTTCTACTTACTAAGAAAAAAAGGAGGGTTTCTCACCTCCTGAAGAGCAGAGTGGAATCTGGAGCACAAGCGAACCTGAGAGCTTTCCTTGGTGCTGAATTCTCCTGTACCAAATCGTTTTGGTTGCTTCACAAAGTTCCTCTTTAAGTATTGATCTGGCGTTTGCAAGGGAAAAGGTCTGTTCTTCCCCTTCGCCTTTGCTAGTCTGAAGTTTCCCAGCTCTCTTTCCAAGGTTAATGCCTTCTCTCCCCTTCTGAGCACTCTGTGCAGCCTTTTGAGCTGCCTCGTTTCATAGGGCTTATATATAGTGGGCCACTGTCCCTCCTCCAGCAAGCAATCATGTTACGTTGGAGACGTCACATCCCCAAGGGGGATGGATTGGAAATATCTCTGATGGCTTTGTTCAGGATGTGATGAGACAAAAGGAAGTTCATATTTAATTCATGGGAAGTCCCCCTCCCTGACATAAATTGATTTGCAGCTAGATTGATTAACGTTTTTAAGTGAGTAAAATTGGACCAGGCAAAGAAGGTAGGTTTTGTAGTTAAGATAGATTTTGCCTTGGAATTTGGATTGGCATATTAAGTGGCAATTGATCAGAGTAGGATTTGCCTCTCTCCTACCCCCTGCCTTAAAGGAATGGAAATGTTAGACAGCCAGAACACTTTGACGTTCATGCAGAATATCAGACAGATATCTCAGAAGATCCCTAAGGATATTTTTTTCCACCTTCCATAGATTTCAATATGCCTTTATTTCTAAATGCTATGATCCAAGAAGACTTCATTTGGAATACATCTTTTAGCTGATTTTTAGTATATTGGCATCATGGAGACTAAAGACCAAAAATTATGTTTTAATGTGATTGAATGACATTTTATATACTTTGCCTTAAAGTTTTAGAGGGGGGAAATGAATGTTTTGCTCAGTAGAATTCCAGCAAAAAAATTATCTAGAATGTCCCCTTTAAAGTGTTTCACTTTCAACAAACACCAAGTTCTTCATTAAACTCATTGAGACTGTTGCCCTGGCTTGCTTTGTGAAAACACAGGTAGGTTACAAAATTTCTTCATTCTGAAAGCTTAGTCATATTTAAAAGTCAGTTCTATTGAACATGTTGAACCACCCCTTCCAAATAAATATTCATAGGATTGCTTTGTCATCTCGTGTTTATTTTTGACTTTAAGCTTTGAGGACTAAATAAGTAAATACAAGTATCACCAACCCAGAATCTTAATTATAAATTTGTATTGTTTGTCTGAGAAACATCTTGTGTTTCTCACAATCTTAATTACCGACCATGTCTTTAAAATAAGAAGAAAGAGTATTCATCCTTTACTCCATCATTTTAAGCATGTTTGCACATTCCATCAATGCCAGCTAATAAAGCATTAGTTGAAGATTATGCCCATAAACTAAACCAAATAATGGTTGACATTTGAATCTCTGGTCTGTTTGCATCCCTGATTCTGTAGAATTAATTGGCTAAACATAAAACATAGAGAAAATCAGCCAATTTTTGTGCAGAAAAACCGAAATATCTCAGGAATTCCATAGTTACAGTCCAAGAAATGGGTGCTCATTTGGATGTAATGAAATCCTCCAGTATTTGGCAACAGATCTGGCTTAATCTGAATGTTGGCTCATCAGAGCCAAAACCCAGATCCTTTTTGTAGTTTATAATATCTGAAGTACAGATATGAGTGCAATGAATATTTTAGGTAATATATTTTCCCACCACTGGACATATAATTCCTAAAATCTCACTGGTCAGCATAAGATTCATAACTTTAACAACTATGTTAATTCTTTATATCAGAGCATTGCACAACTTAAATTATGGATGTATATAAAATAGAGGTAAATTTTAAAACATTTAAATAATTAGACTTTTTTAACGCTGCTGTAAAACACATCTGTGGCTGTTGTAAATGCTTTTACAACAGCTGTGGGCACATTTACGGCTGTTGTAAGCATGTCCGCATCAGCTTCCAATGTTGGTGGTGGCTATGACATTGGCCCCGTGAAATGGTGCTGTGGGCCAGGGCCAGCCTGCAGGCCATAGGTTGAGATGCCCTGTGCTAGATCTTTTTTTATACATGTGGTGAGGCATAAACTGCATGCATATAAATGCTATATTGATTTAATTTCCCCACATTCACAGAAAAATTATGTTATACCTAAATACGATTTATTTATTTATCTTCCTACTTTTTAATATTTATTTATTTATTTATTTATTTATTTATTATTTATCGTACTTCTATAGCCGCCCAACTCACAAAGACTCTGGGCTACTCACAATGTTAAAACCAACTAAAAACAGATAAAACCCCATTAATATGAATACACCCCATTAAAAAATCCCACCCGCACATATTAAAAAGAGAGAAAATTGCATTGTTATTAAACCAACCAGCAGGCGGGGTCACCCCTCCTTCAGAACCCCACACCTGCCCCGCCAGCCAGGTTCTCAGTTCTTTCCTGAAGGGCAGCAATTCCGTCTGCAGCCTTAGTTCCACTGGCAGGAGGTTCCATACGGTCGGTGCAGACACAGAGAAGGCCCTCCTTCTTGTGGTAGAGAGACGAGCCCCTCTAACAGATGGTACAAGTAGAGAGCCCCTCCAGTCCGCTGTGTGTGTGTGTGTGTGTGTGTGTGTGTGTGTGTGTGTGTGTGTGTGTGTGTGTGTGTGTGTACCCCAAAATTACCCCTACCACCAACACCCCCCCCAAAAAAAAAACTGCCGGGCAAAAAAGCTAGTAATACAATAAAACATCTTCTAATGTAGAGGCTAGTTGGTGCTTTATGGACTCATACAGTTCCCCTTGGATTTTCAAGGCACAGTCATCAGCATAGATGAACCATCTGAGGTATGGGAATGTCAGTTGATCACTTGTGTAAATGTTAAAAAGGAATGGTGCTAGGAGACCATTTATTTGATTTCTCCACTAACTGTTTTCCTTGAAATTCAACAGTGAATCTTTGGTTTTGAAGTAGAAAACATTTATGTTAGCCTGTGGTCTTTATTAAGGTGATAGAGCTTTTTGAGCAGCAGTTGATGGTAAACAGTATCATATGCTGGTGTAAGGGTGACAAATGCTGTTCCAGTTATCTAATGTGTTTCAAAAACATCTTCTTTATGTTGGATCTGTGTTGAGGTTTTGAGATTTAGTCACCTATGCTCTTTATGCACTCTTGCGCTATAGACACATTAACAAACATTAGCTCTAGATCAGTGATAGTGAACCTTTGCACTCCAGGTGTTCTTGGGCTTCAATTCCCAGAAGCCCTGATCAGCAGAAGTATTGACTTGGGCTTCTGGTAATTGAAATCCAAGAACACCTAGAGTGCCAAGGTTCACTGCTCTGGATTATAACCTCTTTGCCACCTGTTATTGTTAAATGAAGTGGATAGTTTAGGATCATGTGTAGGGCCACTGAATTGTCATTTAAAAATGGTTTCACCATTTTCATCATTGTGTTTATAGAGCCAAATGTTATTACAGCTATTGAAATCTCCAACTAGAGAATGGGTGTTTTGGTTTCCCATATACAACTGTATCTTGATGCAGAATAATATATTAGGTGATTTATAAATGGATGTTACTATTTTACTGCCAGTTCAACCATTAAGATTTCTATGTTGTCTACTTCATTATATTCTATGATAAAACCATAACATCTGATCTTACAAAAATGGCATTCATGTATTGTTTGTGAGGCCTCTCAGCAACTAAACACATCACAGGAATTTGTGATTGATACTGAGCAATATTTCTGTGAGTTTCTTGGACTCAAATAATATGATATTTCTATTCTTGGCAAAGTTTTTCTTTGGATAAAGAGATACCTCTTATATTAATAGAAATTATTGTCACATGTCATCCTCAAAAGGACTGCTATTGCTCAAAAGGACTGCTATTGCTCATCAGCAAATTTAGGTGCATCAGTTCTAGATAGGAAGGATTAGTCAGCTTCAAATCATTGCCCAAGGAGACATCTAAGTATACTCACAATGCTTTCCACTCTTTGGAAAGTGCTTCTTTGGAAAGTGCTACTCAACACCCAAAGAATTTCAACAGACAGATTTGCCACATCACTCCCCAATTAACGAGACAGACGGCCATTCTTGGTATAACAATTGGGCCACTTTATTAAAACATTAACAACATTAAAAAACTGTTACTTGACATGCAATGGGGCATAGTATTGAGGTACAATGGTGACTCAGGATGGGTAAGCCTACCCACCCTCTTTTACCAAAATGGCTGTTAATTGGGGGGTGTCCCCCACCCCTATTAACCATTTCAGTCCAATCCAATCATGTGATTCCCAACTGAACAGCTAGGGTTATCACTAATTAACAGTGGAGGGTCCGTTCACCAGCCAGTAGATGCTATCCATGCCTTTGCCCTTCTGGCTGCTGAATGAAACCCCACCCCTGATGCAGAATTTTGGTTCTTTAATATCACCCTTGACCACACTGCCACCACTGTGACTGGTTTAACAATATTACTCCCAATTTTCCATTCTTCTAAGTATGGGGTGTGCCAAAAACACCACCAACTTTGCTAGTCATGGTGAGTGAAAAAATTCCCACCCAGCCCTGAAGCGACCAGTTAAACTCATACTTAGATTTCGGGGGGGGGGGGCAGGACAATTTGTCCTAACAACTGCAGTTGAAGAAAGAGGGTGAGGAAGGAAGGACCCACCCCTTATATAGGGTACCTGGCTCCTCCCCCCCAAACCGATTGCCCATATGATGGTGCTGCCTGTCTCTTGGGGATGCGGCAAAGCGCATCAACATTGGTATATACCCTACTACACATCCATTAGATTTATCTTGACCTCATTGCTCACTATTAGAATAAAGTAAGCTATTTTCTTCCCATCTCGGTAGTAGCAGTTTTCAGGATTCATGGCTGAATATAGGCTCATCCATATGCCTCTGTTCTCCTGTCATGTCCATGTTGCAATTGGTAGAGCTCCTCTGACTCCGGTGAAACAAAGTTAAGCATCAGAAAAACAAAGCTCATCTTTGACAGAGTCATGTTGCTTCTCCCCAGTCTATAGCTAAATTTGATTTGTAGCTGATCAAGTTGAAGTTGAAGAAACTAATATGATTATGAATATGTATATGTATACCACTAAAATTAGGAGAATTTACTCAAAACTAAATCAGTTCACACACACACAGTCTCAAACCTTATAAACTATTTCCCCTTCCTTCTAATAAATTTGCCATATTTCCTTTGTTTCATGTATTTGGGGGTTTAAACAGTGAGTATTCAGTGATCCTTAATTACATTTTCTAATTTACTTCCTTCAAAATTAAGCCAACTGAACCAAAAAAACGAATTGTCTGGAAATGTGTTTCCTAGATGACAGCTGTGACTTAAACCAGAGTTCCTGAAACACTAATTCCAGGAAGTTTGTTGCTCTTGTTAAGCCAGAACTGGCTGAGAAACACAACTGTCATTCTTAATAGTAGAATGGGCATCAAATCTCTTTTGGTTAGTTACATCTTTTGGGCTACGGTTCCCAGAACCAACAAGTACCCATGTTAACAGTGGGATTTCTAGGAGCTGTTGTCTGATAAAAGTAACTTTCCCATAGCCTGTTTTCCATTAGATTTGTTGCTGTCTGACACCACTACTAAGAAATGGAAAGCATGTAAGAGAAATAAAAGAAAATGCAGGCATAAAAGGTATAATCCATTTTTAAAAATATCCTGTTGGATACTAGAAGCCTGTTATGTTAAGCATGGAGGAATCTATCTGTTCTTGTCATGAATGATTAGCAGTTGGCATTCATAGATATAGAAGTGCCTTCTGTTTGTCATATTTAATAAGAGCTCAGGAAAATATTTTTTATTCCAACTTCCAGAATCTTAAAACTACCCAGCCAGTGGCTTTTCCAAATTACATTTGCTTTTAAGTAAAAATATTCAACACAAACATATTGCTGGGCTTTAATGTAGGTCTCACTGAAATTATCAGGACAGTCCTACTTAAATTTATACTGATGTTCTCTTATAACTAACTGGGTAAAGAAGCCTGCTGCTCCTCAGATGTTTATGGGCTCCAGTTCCCATCATCCCATCAGCACATTGATGGGAGCTAGCTAGCCCTGGTGGGAGTTAAGAATCCACTGGAATCTGGAAAGTAAGAGGTTCCCTTACTAAAAGGAACTGACAAAATGTTTTAAAAGGATACCCTTTTATGGGATTCATATTAAAGAATCTCAGTTTTAAAGTGCTCAGGTTTAGAGTGCTCTTTTTATAACAATGGTGTTCAAAGGCTGTCTGTTTATTTCTATATAATTTTTTCTCACATTTTAGCCCTGCCTTTCTACTAAGACAGCTGGCAAATGTCACAGTTTCTGTTTGTTTTAAACAAAACAATTACACAATAAAATAATCGCAATAAGCAATAATCAACACTGAAACTGTTTAAAAATCCAGTTAGGTTGCCTTCATATGGTTCCAAAAGAATGGGAAATTATTACAATTCTGAGGGAATTTCTCTTTACAATCTGATAGCATAACTGTGTGTGTTTGTGTGTGTGTGGGGGGGACCCCTCTCTCCCTAGTATCATATAGTAAAGGCAGCCTCCACAACCAATAGAATTCTCATCTGGGTGTCTCTTGAAGAATATAATGTCTGGAAAGATTCATTGCAAGGCAGGTAGTTCCACAGATAGCTAGTCAAAACCATTTGCAGTTTTTAAATGTTAAAAGCAAAGACCTTATGGAGAAACTGGAATGCAAATGGTCACAAGTACAGATTTTTCAGAAAGGATCGGACTTGACTGTGTGACTCAATAACAAACAACAACAGATATTTCAATATTGCATTATTATTATTTATTATTATTTATTTGATTTATAGGCTGCCTGCCTTGACTCGGTGACCCAAGGCAGCTTACATAGACAACAAAAACATTTCATACAATAAACAAGCCTATTAACAACATTAATTTGATTTTCATATTATGTTCCATTTACCAGCCTAGCTTAGTTTTTCACACAACATATTTATCATGTCTTTATTTTGACAAAAGTTACACAAGTATTACAGGTTCTACAACCATAATAAGTTTTGCCTTGTTGTTGCTGGCGATTTGTAGCAACCCTTTCAATGAAAGTTTTCCAATGCAAGCGCGGCACCAAAATGGCCGCCGTGTTCTTTGCGGGGGGCCCCACCACCCGGACGCAGACATCCGGGTGAGTTAGGGGGCGTGGCCACCCCGCTATAAAAGGGGTGGCCACGAGGCAGACGAGCTGCCATTTTAGAAGAAGCGATGGAGAGGAGAAGTTTTCTCCATCGCTCTCTGTTTCTCCTCGGCTCTTCAGCCCAGTCTTCGGCTGTTTAGCCTTTTCGGCGCTTGTGATCCCCGGAAAGGGATCATCTTCTCGCAATGCCTCCCAAAAGGAAGGCCACGGTGACCAAGCCGCGGCCAAGAGGGAGGACCTTGCCTGGCCCTGCGCTTGCTAGGGGGCAGCATTCGGGTCGGAGGACTGCGACTGCACCCCCGCAACAAGGCCCCGCATCGATTGCACCCACCGTTACCGGTGGGATGGGGCAGATTAGGGCATGGCCCCTGGCTCTCCAGCCTCAGGATGGCCCTGCAGGGGCTTCGGCCCCCGGCCCGCAATTGCCGGCCATGGGTCCAGACAATGGGGGAGGGCCTGATGTGGTCACCCAGCAGGGCTTGCCTCCGGCCCCTCATGGGCCGGAGTTTTGGGCATGGCCCTATTCAGGGCCTGGCTCCCAAATGGGGGTCCCCAGTGTCTCATCCAGTGGGCCGTGAGGCCCACCTTGCCCATCTTATACCGGGGGTTCTGCGACCGTTGATGCATTGCTGGCACGTTTAGCCATGCTGGAAGCATCCTTGGGGGTCACTAACAACCCCTTGGGGGGGACTTCAATGCCGACTGGGGCCCCCTTTTGCCTGCCTGCCACCTCAATGGCCGCCACTCTGCAGCAGGCAGCCAGTAGGGTTGAGCTGCTGGAGACGCTACGGCCTGCGCCGGCCGCGATCTCGCAGCTCCCTGTTCATCCTGAACTACAGCCGGGGAGTGGCCAGATGTGGCCCCAGAGCTCGATTGCGGTCGCGAGCTCCGACGCCCGCCGTGGGCCGGAACCCCCAGTGGGGGTGGCTCACGGGGGTGCACCCAGTGAGTATCAGGTTCAAGCTAATTTCCCCACATCACAGTCCACTGCAGGTGTTAGTTTTCAGTGGCCATGGCCTCGTCATGTCGAGGCGGGTGGATATCAGTTCCCAGCTTACCCTGGTGCCAATGGGTCCCAACATTGGGCGGGGGGGGGTTCCGCCCCCAGGACTATACCGGGCATCGCAGGGACTGTACAGGCAACTGCTGCCGATGCCCCGTGTGAATACCGTGCCGGTGTCGGCATTGCCGACGGCAGGGTATTCCTTGCCCCTCGGGGATCATTTGTCCCAGGCCACGAGAGAAAAGATTTGGAGGGGAGAGTATGTTGATATTTTCTCCCAATTGAACCGTGAGCCCACCAAGGAAGAGAAGGAGGGGCAGGATGACAGAGACAAAGAGCTGTCTCGTCGTCGCAAGCCACCGCGCACTTGGGCCAACTGGTTACCTGCATATCTCATTTATATGGCGGTGTACCTCAGGGCCCGGCCCGATTTGGCTATCCCCATGGTCCAATATTTGGACAATATTTACAGGGCGATGGTGGATTTTCCTGGCCCATCGTGGTTGGCTTACGATGAGGAATTCAGGATGAGGGTGCCCTTACACCCGGAGATGAGATGGGATGAGCCATGCCAGAAGTTGTGGCTTTTATACATGACCCCCACACGCCCGGCGCCTGGGGAGAGGTACCATTGCGGCCATGCCGTCCAGCGAGCTACTCCAACGCAGGCTCCCCGCCAAGTGGCGGGGCAGGGGGTTCCAGCCCGCTTGCTGTGTTGGAGTTTCTCGGCCAATGGCGTATGCAATAGAAAACAGTGCCGATACAAACATGAGTGTCCCTCTTGCGCTGGCCCCCACGCCGCCGCTGCGTGTCCGCGAGCCGGTGGGTCACGGGGCAGAGGTAGAGGTGGACAGGGAGCGGGCAGAACTGCCACTGAAGGAGCTGGTCAGTCAAAAGGCCCCTTCCCCGGTTAACATATTTATGTTACAGAGGTGGCTCTCGACTTACCCGAGGAGGGAAGAGGCGAGGTACCTACTCGAAGGTTTCCAGTGTGGTTTTCATATCCCATTCAAGGGG
The DNA here is from genome assembly GCA_035047305.1 of Bradypodion pumilum. Classification (NCBI taxonomy): domain Eukaryota; kingdom Metazoa; phylum Chordata; class Lepidosauria; order Squamata; family Chamaeleonidae; genus Bradypodion; species Bradypodion pumilum. The sequence goes on from JAWDJD010000001.1 coordinate 102,474,022, forward strand.
GTGCAGGGACCCCGAGATGCTCCTAATTTGCTTTCCCTGAAGGGTAGGGAGGAGGTGGCCGCCCTAAGTATTGCCAAGGAGGTAAATGCAGGGACGGTAGCGGGCCCCTTTTCCAGGCCTCCCTTTCCCAATCTTAAGGTTTCCCCTTTAGGTTTGGTTCCCAAAAAGGCCCCTGGTGAATTTCGTCTAACTCACCATTTATCTTACCCGGCGGGTCATTCGGTCAATGACGCTATTCCTGATGACCTTTGTTCAGTCAGGTATACGTCATTTGACCAGGCCCTGCGCATGGTGCGCGCTTGTGGCCCGGGTGCACTTCTGGCAAAATGTGACATTAAATCAGCATTCCGGTTGTTGCCAGTGCACCCGGGTGACTTTCAGTTATTGGGTTTCAAATTCCAGGGAAAATTTTATGTAGATAAAGCCATGCCTTTTGGCTGCTCTATTTCCTGTTCAGCATTTGAATGCTTTAGCACTTTTCTCCAGTGGGCCTTTGTTCGCAGGTCTGGGTCCCGGTCTGTAGCCCATTACCTCGATGATTTTTTGTTCGGGGGTGAACGGGGCTTGGACACGTCTCCTCACTACATTTCAGACGCTAATGCAGGAACTTGGTGTCCCTTTAGCGCCCGAAAAGACCGAGGGCCCATCAACTACGCTTACATTTCTAGGTATTGAAATTGACACGGTCGCGCAGACATCCAGGTTACCTATGGACAAGGTCACACGGATCTCTGCGATGATTTGGGCCTTGCTGGCCAAACGTAAAGTGTAACTTCGTGAGCTCCAAGTTCTACATGGTCATCTTAATTTTGCCTGCAGGGTGGTCACGCCTGGCTGAGCTTTTGCTCGGCGCCTATGTGACGCCATGATTGGGCTATCGAGGCGCCACCACAGGCTGACCAGGGGCATGAGGGCTGACCTGTTGGTTTGGCTTAAGTTCCTGTGGGAATTCAATGGGGTATCGTTTTTGAGATCTGACCTATTGGTCTCCCCTAGGTTTCAGGTTCAGTCGGATGCCTCTGGGTCCCTCGGATATGGGATTTATTTTGAGGGGAGGTGGGCCTACGGCCAATGGCCTCCAGCATGGCGGGGCACGGATCGTCTACGCGATCTTACATTCCTCAAGTTCTTCCCAATACTGGGAGCTTTGATGCTATGGGGTGAGGAGTGGGCCAATTCAGTAGTCCATTTCTGGTGTGACAATGCTGCGGTTGTGCACATTGTCAATTCTCAGACATCTAAATCGCCCAGGGTCATGGAGTTAGTTCGCCAGTTTGTGTTACGCAGCCTGCGCCTCAATGTGCTCTTTAGGGCCAGACATGTGCCAGGCATCAATAATGATATTGCTGATGCTTTATCCCGCCTGCAGATCCCCCGGTTCCGCGCCTTGGCTCCGGACTCGGAGGAATTCCCCTTGCCACTTCCGGATGAGATTTGGACATTTGGCAAGGAGAGGTGAACCGGGCGATCGGCATGTCACTCGCGCCCCGCACGCGTAAGGCGTATCTACACGCATTTAATCAATTTAAACAATTTTGCAGGCAACGTCGGTTGCCCGAAGTATGGCCCATTCCAGTTGAACAATTTATGGTTTACCTGCACAGTCTGGGCCTAGCTCCCCGCACCATAGCATCCAGGCTGTCAGCATTGGCATTCATGGCCATGGCGAGGGGTTTTGCTGACAACATAACTGATTTCCGTATACGACATGTTTTGGAGGGGTGGACACGGGAACGTGGACGCCGCCCGGACACTCGCCACCCAATTTCTCCAGGGGTCCTTACCCACCTTGCACGAGGCTGGCATGACCTGTGTTTCGACAGGTATGAGGCAGCTCTTTTTCATGCGGCTACCACGGTGGCCTTTTTTTGGAGCGCTCTGCATCAGTGAGTTGGTACTACTGTCTAAGGCGGATTCGGCTCGTAGGGCACTGGAACTCGAAGATGTCTATGCCGCTCGGTGAACAGGGCAGTTGCCAGGTTCTTTGCAGACAAGGGTTTGGGGCGGGTCATCCGACACCCCACCATTAGTTTACAAAATTATGATCTTTATGCAGGGGATGGGGTCCATCTGTCGGCTAGAGGTATGAACCTCTTTTTGGAAGATCTGCGAGCAGGCCTGTTGACCGAGCTGATGGTCTGGTCTTTATTGAAGCCTCCCCGTGTGGCGGGTAGCACTGGTAAGGTAAATATTTATGACCCATAGGTATCCGGCAGGTTCGCAATTGACTGGCCAACACTTAGACAGGTACAAGTTTAATAACGTTGACTGGTCAACGACGAACCAGGCAATGGGGTGATGGCAGGAGCTCTTCAGCATGCATCACCCCGTGATTTGATGGATACACATCAGAGGGTGGGGTCAGTAGATAGTTTATTGACTATGGTCAACAATTTGTTTGTCCTAACAAACAAATTGATACAAATGGATACATTGTAGCCAATTGCCGTTGGCAATTTGGGAGGAACCTTACCAGTGTTACTGCGGCCTGCTTGCCTTAAGAATTATAATTGGCTGAGTACCAATTGAAATTTATAATTCGGACTAGGGCATGATTCAATAAATGTGGCCCAATGCCGTTATCCATATACCGGTGTCTGAGTCTTTCTTTGGGGGGTGCGCCTGCAATGCAAGCGTGGCGCCAAAATGGCCGCCACGCTCTTTGCGGGCCCCTCCCACCCGGACGCAGACATCCGGGTGAGTTAGGGGGCGTGGCCACCCCACTATAAAAGGGGTGGCCACGAGGCAAACGAGCTGCCATTTTAGAAGAAGCGACGGAGAGGAGAAGTTTTTCCCTCCACCCCCTCCCTAGTGAACAGTGTGATATTTTGGTCGCTTCGGGGCCGGGTGGGAATTTTTGGCTTGAACCTACAATTGGCCTCTTGGTTCTGGCTTTTTTGCCCATCCCACACTGTTGCTGAGGTTTGATACAGTGGTTTTTGCTCTTGACTTTGGTCACATGGGTGGGTAGCACTGGTAAGGTAAATATTTATGACCCATAGGTATCCGGCAGGTTCACAATTGACTGGCCAACACTTAGACAGGTACAAGTTTAATAACGTTGACCGGTCAACGACGAACCAGGCAATGGGGTGATGGCAGGAGCTCTTCAGCATGCATCACCCCGTGATTTGACGGATACACGTCAGAGGGTGGGGTCAGTAGATAGTTTATTGACTACGGTCAACAATTTGTTTGTCCTAACAAACAAATTGATACAAATGGATACATTGTAGCCAATTGCCGTTGGCAATTTGGGAGGAACCTTACCAGTGTTACTGCGGCCTGCTTGCCTTAAGAATTATAATTGACTGAGTACCAATTGAAATTTATAATTCGGACTAGGGCATGATTCAATAAATGTGGCCCAATGCCGTTATCCATATACCGGTGTCTGAGTCTTTCTTTGGGGGGTGCGCCTGCAAAATGTCCTGTACTCAACAGGCCTCAGAGCACCATCTAGCGGTCAAATAAATCTGTTTCCTAATAATCAGAAATTATCTCTCCCCTCCCCGCTTTATTTATTTATTTTGGTTAGGCTTGATTGTGCCAGCTACATTTTTTAAAATGTACGTATAGAAGAATCTGGATTCATATTAATCAGGATGTGAACTGGAAAATGAGCTTAATTTATTTAGTTTCGTGGAAGAATAATAGATATATGTGATTTATTTTTATTTTTTCATTTCCTACTTCATATTTATAAGAGAGAGGGAGAAGGGAGAGGGAGTGATTCTGCCCATTCATCTGGATCTAGACCTAGAACTTTGCAAGTAAACTGGCATAAGCATACCTTCCTATACTCCTCCTAAAACTGCTATACAATGGCTGTCCTAAACTGTGGAAGAATCTTACTACAAAAGAAAGCTAGCAATGAGAGAATGAAAAAATAAGACAAAAAAATCCTTCCTTGATAAGAGTCCTTTCATCCATAGAAAGCAGGTGTTTGATCCAGCCCATGTTTTAAGCATGCTTTGGGGTGGCTCTAGTTCATGTCAGGGACTAGAGAAGACAGGAGCAGTGAACCGTAGTTATTTCAGAACAATTAAGATCAGAAAAAGAGCAAAGAACAGTTAGTGCATAATATGCACTATGCATCGCCTTCTCCCTCCTCCTCTCTTACTGTGGGATTCACAGACACTAGCCTGGGCTTCATCTCTTTCAATGGTTACAATGACTATTAAGTGAGATCATTATTCCATTAATTAAATCAACATAAGCTCTCCAATGAATTCGCTTTGAGAAAGTCTTTTTTTTCCTTTAAATTGTCCACTAAGTCTCAAGAACCAAGAAGAATCTTCTCTAGAGAGCAGGACAACAGCTTGATATCTTTTTAAAATCAAGGTCTATTTTTCGATCAAGAGCTATCCTTTGAGCATCCATTCCAAAAAGGTCACCCCAACATTGGTCTTTTCTCTGTCACAAGCAAAATGATACTCCTCCTGAATACCTGTTGAGCCCAGCATTCTCTTCTCGCAGTGGTCAAACAAATATCCATGGGAAACACACACACACACACAACACACCAGCAACATCCTGCTTCTAACAGGAGGTAAGGTGCCATTTTCATGACTTTAATGGACACTGATATTTTTTGTTGGTTTTCTTGCAATAGACTGACAAACTCCATCTCCAGAACCTTCTGAGTAGCCATGGTGTCTTGTAGTGAAATATCAGAAAGACTTTTATTTCAATGGCTATCACATTCAATAACTCTAATGAGCAAATGAAGAGGGGAGAAAATCTCTAGCCAAAAAATAATAATGAAGATACTGTACTTGCCTTCTGGATTTCATTGAAAGACTAGACTTCATCTCTACACTACTTCTAACATATCTTTCATTAGAGCACAAGTTAATGGAATTGTATTGCCAGGTTATCCCTTAGTTCTGGGGTTTCGTAAGTCATACTTTCCCCAGTGTGGTGAAGTGGACAGAGTGAAAGACTAGGAGTCAGGATACCTGGGTTCAAATCCCTGCTCAGCCATGGAATCTCGCTGGAGGTGTGGAACTGGTAAAACAACTCCTTGAATAGCTTATTTACCTTGAAAGATGTTTCAGGGTTAGTATAAGTTATTTCCAACTTGACATCACATAACAACAACAATTCTTACTCTTCTCCTGGTTTCTGAGATATATTTTTCTTCCCACATGTGAACAATCTGTACCAGAGCTGCTAACCTTGAAAGATCATGAATCACTGACAAATTACTTATTGAATGTGCATCAAGCCCCCCAAAATATTCTGCAAAATATTCACTCTTGCTTCTAAATTTCTTAGCACATGTTACATTGAAAGCACCATTTAAATCAATCCAAAGATCAATGATACATACGGTCTCTAGCAGACAAAAAAGCTAGATAAAAGCTAAATAAATTTAAATGTGTCTTATGACATCAAGAACTGGAAGTTAAGAGACAACTATCAATGTATTTCTCATGGTGTCTATATCTGTCCCTTGTGTACTGCGAAGACAGAGTAGGTTTACCTTTGGATTTGGGGATCATTGTGATAGAACATATGTATAGCACTATAGTCTGAGAATGTAAACAAATAGCAGAATGAAGAAAGAAATGTATAATGTGTCATAATTTAAATGTAATTTAAATGTATTGATTGTAAATGATGAATCTACAAGAAGACCAGATTTTTTTTGTCAGATGTTCTGCACCCTCAGTTTATGGGAGTCAGTATAATGCTGAGACTCGAGTGTTATGCCAGAACTCAAGAGGCCTGAGTTCAAATGGCTGTTAAGCCATGGAAATCCACTGTGGTGTGGCACTTGTAACAAAACTCCTTAAATATCTCACTTACTTTGGAATACATCAGAATTAGCATGATAGCTAATAACACATATAACAAGTCAACATTTATACGTTTCCAAAACTTTAACAAAAAAATACTGAATAGATTTAAAATCCACCTGCCAAAGAAAATAATTGGTCAGTTTGTGCAACCTTTGTTGGGGCCAGGGAAAGAAAATGGGTCCTTGTGTATCCATTGCTTGCCCACTCCCATACGTTTGCCTTCTCCTGTACACTGCAAAGGACTGTGTTGTATATTATTATTATTGTTGTAGTTATTGTTTCCATTTATATACCACCCATTAAGGAAAAACATTCTCTGGATGGCTATGAAGGTAGTCATGCAAGCTATAATTTCCTCCCAACAAGCTGGGTACCCATTTTAACTGACCTCATAAGGATTGAAAGCTGGGTCAACCTTGAGCCCCTGTGAGCAGAGTTTTGACTACAGTCCTGCAACTTATCCACTGCACCACAGGGGCCAACTATGGAGATAATGCAAGCGCGGCACCAAAATGGCCACCGCGCTCTTTGCGGGGCCCCCCCACTGGATGAAGGCATCCGGGTAGTTAGGGGCGTGGCCAGCTCCCTTATAAAAGGGGTGGCCACGAGGCAGCCGAGCTGCCATTTTGCGAAGCGACGGAGCGGAGAAGTTTTTCCCTCTTACTCCGTCGCTTTTACCTTGATTGGGAAGCCTTTTGGCTGCTGACCTTTCTCTTTTCGGCTTCCCTTAGGTTCGACTGAGATGCCTTCGAAGAAGAAGGCGGCCGCGAGCGCGGCTCGTGCGCAATCCGGGTCGGAGGACCGCGGCTGCGCCTCCCCAGCAGCCGCCTTTGCCAGCACCCACCGGGACCGGTGGGATGGGGTCTATTCCCCCCTGGCCGGAGGCCGGGGACCCGAGCAGGGGTCCAGCATGGGCTGCGGCCCGCGGCCCGCAAGCGGCGGACGCCGCTCCTGGTGCCCATTTTACTGGGCCTTCCTCTATAGGGGCGCAGCTCACTCCGGGGCCTTCCAGCCTTTGGGGGTGGTATGGTCCCCTTCCTTGGCAGGTGCCTACATCGGCCCTACCGGGCCTGGGTGTGGGGTCATGGCCATATTCGGGCCCCGGGGTGCAAGGACCTGTACCCACGCCCATAGCAGGCGGGCCGGCTGGCCCTTGGCCCCACGTCAGTGTGGAGGCCTTACTGGCCCGCGTGGCGGCCCTCGAGGCTTCCCTGGCTCGGGCCAGCCCGCTGGGGCTCCCTTTGGGGTTCATTTTGACGCGTCGTCTGCTGGGCAGCGGCAGGCGACGGGACGGGTCGAGCAGCTTGAGGCGCGTGGCGCGACTTTGGCCACTGCCTCGCAGCTCCCCAACCAGCAAGCCAGTGTGGGTCAGGCCCCGGCGACGAGCTCTATGGCGGTCGTGAGCTCCGACGCCCCCAGTGGGCCGGAACCCCCGGTGGGGGCGGCCCGCGGGGGTGCAGCATGTGAGTATGCGGTACAAACTAGTGCACCTACACATGTGGCCACGTTGGGGGGGGCCTTTCCAATGGCCTTGGCCTCGCGTGGGTGGTGCGGCGGTACAGCCGCCGACGCACCACCAGGCGACGTCAACCACCACCGAGGGCCCCGGGGTGGGGAGCGTTTCCTACCCTGTGGGGAATGTTTTGGGGGTGGCTGGGCTAGTCCAAGCCCCTTTCCAGATGCCCGCAGTTTCTGCGGTGCCTGTCTCGGCCTTACTGACAGCGGGCTATTCCTTGCCACTGGGTGACCACTTGGCACAGGCCACCAAAGAGAAAATATGGCGGGGGGAGTATGTAGATATCTTCTCACTCCTAAACAGGGAGCCCACCAAGGAAGAGAGGGAGGGACAGGATGAGAAGGATAAGGAACAGGCACGTCGTCGCAAGCCACCACGAACGTGGGCCAACTGGCTGCCGGCTTACCTCATCTACATAGCGGTGTACCTGAGGGCCCGGCCGGATTTGGCAATTCCGATGGTCCAGTATTTGGACAACATCTATCGGGTGATGGTTGACTTTCCGGGCCCGTCGTGGTTGGCTTATGATGAGGAATTCCGTATGCGAATTCCCCTGCACCCTGAGATGAGGTGGGATGAGCCATGCCAGAGGCTTTGGCTTCTGTACATGACGCCCACGCGCCCCGCGCCAGGGGAAAGATACCATTGTGGACATGCGGTCCAGCGAGCGGCTCCAGCACAGGTTCCCCGCCAGGTGGCGGGGCAGGGGGTTCCAGCCCGCCTGCTGTGCTGGACTTTCTCGTCTAATGGTTCCTGCAATAAGAAGAATTGCAAGTACAAACATGAGTGTCCCACCTGTGCGGGCCCCCATGCAGCCTCTGCCTGTCCCAGGCCTGGAGGGACGCGGGGCAGAGGGAGGGGCGGACAGTGGGCTGGCAAGACTGCCGCAGATGGAGCTGGTTCACCGAAAGGCTCCCTCCCCAATTAATGTGGACATGTTGGAGCGTTGGCTCGCATTGTACCCGAAGGGGGAGGATGCAGATTATCTCCTTCACGGCTTTAGGCAGGGGTTCCGTATTCCTTTCATGGGTGATAGGTCCCCTCAGGATGCCCCCAACCTTTTGTCCCTTAGGGGGAGGGAGGAGGTGGCTGCCGCCAGCATTAATAAGGAGGTCAATGCGGGCAGGGTCGCCGGCCCTTTCCCTGCACTAACCTTAAGGTATCGCCCCTGGGTTTGGTTCCCAAGAAGTCTCCAGGCGAGTTTCGCCTTATCCATCACTTGTCCTACCCAGCCGGCCGATCGGTCAACGATGCTATCCCTGACGACCTTTGCTCAGTCAGGTATACATCTTTTGACCACGCGCTGCGCATGGTGCGCTCGTGTGGCCCGGGTGCGCTGCTGGCTAAGTGCGACATTAAGTCGGCTTTTCGCCTCTTGCCGGTGCACCCGGGCGACTTTGAATTGCTGGGTTTCAAATTTCGGGGCAAATATTACTTTGATAAGGCCATGCCTTTTGGCTGTTCCATATCATGCTCGGCTTTCGAGCGTTTCAGTACCTTCCTAGAGTGGGCTTTCGTCCGTAGGTCAGGTCCCGGTCTGTAGCCCATTACCTGGATGACTTTTTATTCGGGGGTGAACGGGGCTGGGACACGTGTACACGTCTCCTCAACACATTTCAGACGCTAATGGAGGAACTCGGTGTCCCTTTAGCGCCCAAAAAGACCGAGGGCCCATCTACACAGCTAGTCTTCCTGGGGGTGGAGATTGACACGATAGCGCAGGCGTCTAGGTTACCGCGGGATAAGGTGTCAAGGATAGTGGCCCTTATCTCGGACTTGTTGGCCAAGCGCAAGGCACCACTGAGAGAACTGCAGGTGCTGCATGGTCACCTTAATTTCGCCTGCAGAGTGGTCGCACCGGGCAGGGCTTTTGCCCGGCGCTTGTGCGACGCTATGGCAGGATTATCCAGGCCTCACCATAGGGTTAGGCTTACCCGGGGTATCAGGGCAGACATGCTTGTCTGGTTACAGTTCCTGAGGGAGTTCAATGGGGTCTCATTTTGGAGGCGTGACCTCCTGGCTTCCTCTCAATTTCAGATTCAGTCTGATGCCTCGGGATCCCTTGGTTATGGGATGTACTTCAATGGGAAGTGGGCCTATGGTGCGTGGCCACCGGCCTGGGCAGGCACGGGTCGCCTGCGTGATCTCACATATCTGGAGTTTTTCCCTATCCTGGGTGCTTTGATGCTATGGGGCCAGGAGTGGGCCAACTCGGTCGTGCATTTCTGGTGTGACAATGCGGCTGTGGTCCACATTGTCAATGCACAGACTTCCAAATCGCCCAGGGTTATGGACCTAGTGCGCCAATTTGTGTTGCGCAGCCTGCGCCTCAACGTACTGTTCAGGGCCAGGCATGTCCCAGGGGTTAATAATGATATTGCTGACGCTTTGTCCCGCCTACAGATCTCCCGGTTCCGTGCCTTGGCCCCGGATGTGGAGGAATTTCCCTCGCCACTCCCGGAGGAGATATGGACCATTGGCAAGGAGAGGTGAACCGGGCGATTGGCCTGTCGCTAGCGCCATGCACCCGTAAGGCGTATCACCACGCAATTAATTCCTTCAGGGCATTCTGTACCCAATTTCAACTGCCAGGAACCTGGCCGATCCCGGTAACCCATGTTCTGCGGTTCATGGTTTACCTGCATTCTCAGGGCCTTGCACCTCGCACCATAGCATCTAAGCTTTCAGCGTTGGTTTTTATGGCCAAGGTGGGGGGTCATGTGGACAGCACCTCTGACTTCCGTGTGAGACATGTTTTGGAGGGGTGGGTGCGCGAGCGCGGGCGTTGCCCGGACGACCGCCACCCGATTTCCCCAGGGGTCCTTACCCAGTTGGCCCGGGGCTGGCATTGCCTCTGTTTTGATGCATATGAGGCAGCCCTGTTCCATGCAGCCACAACGGTGGCATTTTTTGGAGCGCTCCGCATCAGCGAGCTTGTGATGCTGTCTAAGGCGGATGCAAGTCGTAGGGCACTGGAACTCGAGGATGTCTGTGTTGCCAAAGACTGGGCTCAGTTGAGGATACGTTCCTCTAAGACCGATCAGCATGGCGTAGGCAGTGGTGTGCGACTGCTACGGTGTTCTTTGGCAGACATCTTTCCAGTTGGTGCCCTACAGGAATTCCTGGCACTGCGTGGCACGCACCATGGCCCGTTTTTCTGTCACCAAGATGGGTCTCCCCTTACTAAATTTCAATTTTGGAAGGTGATGGGCAAAGCGCTGGCCAGTGTGGGCCTCCCAGGCGCCCGCTATGGCACTCATTCATTCCGTATAGGGGCGGCCTCAACCGCAGCTGCTTTTGGGTACTCAGGGGCTGACATACGTAGCATGGGATGGTGGGGTTTGCAATGTTTTCAGTTTTATGTGCGCCCACTCCCGCCGTGAGTACCAACCCAGTCACCTTACCTACTTTCCCTCATTTTTCTTTACAGACCCGGGGTGTCATATTACACCGGTGACAGTATGGCTGGTGGGCCATAGCTACGTGCACAGGGCAGCGCGTTACGCTGCGGTGACAGAGTGAGGACCCCGACTGGGACTGGGTGCATACGCAAGTCTCACATGGCATGGCAAGCCCGGGATGTTATGGCGGGAGCTGCTGCCTTTCCTTTTTTCAGGCCAGAATGCTGACCTGCCTGACATTCTGATCATACACCTGGGGGGCAATGATTTGGGCCAGGTCACCGGCTTGTCGCTGAAGCATGCGATTTGCGAGGACCTCGCCTACCTGCATTACGTCTGGCCCGCTACAACCCTTGTTTGGTCGGACATGGTCCCGCGCCATTCCTACAGAGGGGGCGTTGACCTCCTGGCCCTTGACCGTGCTAGACGCATGGTGAATAGGGCAGTGGCGCGTTTCCTTGTCGACAGGGCTTGGGGGAGGGTCAGTCGTCACCCCACTATTAGCCTCCAAAGTTATGATTTGTATGCAGGGGATGGGGTCCATCTGTCGCGAGGAGGTATGAACCTCCTGTTGGGTGATTGGCGAGCAGGCCTGTTGACCGAGCTGACGGTCTGGGGGGGGCGTCGAGCCTTCTTTGAAGCCCCTCCGTGTGGCAGGTAGCACTGGTAAGGTAAACATTATGACCCACAGGTATCCGGCAAGTTCGCAATTGACTGGACAACACTAGACAGGCATAAGTTGGTTAAACGTTGTCCGGTCAACGACGAACTAGGAGACGGGGTGATGGCTATAGCTAGACAGCATGCATCACCCCGTGATTTTACGGATACGCGTCAGAGGGTGGGGTCATTAGTTAGATATTGACTACGGTCAACAATTTGTTTGTGGTCAACAAACAAATTGATACAAATGGATACATTGTAGCAATTGCCGTTGGCAATTTTGGGTGGTACCTTACCAGTGTTACTTCGGCCTGCTTGCCTTAAGAATTATGATTGGTCAATTACCAATAGAAATTTATAATTCGGACTAGGGCATGAATCAATAAATGTGGCCCAATGCCGTTATCCACTTTTATCAGTGTCTGAGTCCTTTATTGGGGGGTGCGCCTGCAAACACATAACTGCAGTCAGAGGGATATTTTTGAGCCACAAGGAGAAATCAGAATGGTGAACATGCTTACCTTACACAAAGGACTGTAAAATGTTCAGGCAGGTGATATTATACCATGGATTTACTAGATTTTGAAAGACAAGGGGAAGATTTATCAAATGAGTGCTTGCATTTCTGGATAACGGAGGGGAAAAACAGTGCCTTCATATTAGCAGCCAATGCCTGAAAGCTTGTCAAATAAAGCGGGCCAATAAATGTTACAGATGGATTCTTTGGATAGAAGTGATACTTTTTGTAGCACATTGAAGCAAGACACAAATTGGATCTGACAATTTTTTCTGTAATGCTTCCATGAAATGTTGGCACCTTCCTGAAGGTGTTTTCTGATTAATTAAGGAATGGAATGGGTAGGATATTTTTCCTCCTGGGACCTCAGGGCCAAAAACATAAATCCGGCAATTAACAATGTGTTTACAATTATAAATGAAATGGTTTTTAAAATGGGATCTTGTGACTTTGAGGAGAATAATTATTTGAGATACAGTGGTGCCTTGCTTAAAGAGCATAATGTGTTCCACGGGATTGCTCTTTAAGCGAGTTTGCTCTTTAAGCAAAACACCATTATAAGTGACCAATTGTGATTTCTGGCAGGGGGATTGCAAACCCCGATTTAGTTGTTAAGCGAGTTTTTGATTGGTTTTAGTTGTTAAGCGAGGTGACCATTCAGAGAAAATTCTGCTCTTTAAGTGAGTTAGTCTCTAAGCAAGGCACTCTTTATGCGAGGTTTTACCGTATAAGCCAAGATATAAGTTGAATTAGTCTGCTTTTAGTATCTCTTTTACTGTGCTTTTTCTTCAAAATGCCACACACAATTGGTTCATTAATTGTTAAAGAACACTTTTTAGATGTTTGCCTTTCAGTGGCATAGAGTCCCCATCCAAAATATTTTTAAGTGAGCTGCACAACGTCAGCAGAACTTGCACAAGCTGGTCTCCACTATCTTACTACCTTAATTATGCAATAGGCAAGGGAGGCAATTGCATGGGAGTTGGGGTGAATCTGGTTCAACTTTGAGCATATTTTGCAAGAAATAATTAAAAACCTGAACCTGCTCCACAAAATAGGACATCCCCCATTGATAGCTCCTTAAAAGTTTGTATTAGAAACCAGATGATATTCATGACTATCATGAAACTGGAGTCATCAGAGCTCATTAGAAATGGAGCAATCTCTGCCTTCCTTAACAAGATTACTTACTGTATAATGTAACATAACCCATACAATGTCAAGGAGCATATTACCCATGGTTACTAAGATGTTGCCTCAACTCACTTTTCAGTATAAGACACATCAGGTAGAACAGGATCAAATGATAGTTCTTATTATTCCTCATCTCCAATCACTCAAGTAATTTGTACCAACATCTGCACCCTTAAAAAATTAACCATGCAGGCTATAGTTCTAACATATATGCTTTTGAGGTTTTCAAATAGCTTCCAGACAATGCAAGGTCCTACCTGAAGGACAAACATTTTTGTTGTGTATCAGAATGTTCATCTATTCCAAAAATTAAGAAGAGTTCACTCATACATTTTCTTCAATAAAAAGTAATCATACCTAGCAAATAGGCTATGGAACTTTTTTTCTCTGCTTCCTTTTGTCTCATTCTGACATGTTGGTTCGGGAGAGGGAAACGGGGTACAAATAAAACTTATGTTATGTTATGTTATGTTATGTTATGTTATGTTATGTTATGTTATGTTATGTTATGTTATGTTATGTTATGTTATGTTATGTTATGTTATGTTATGTTATGTTATGTTATGTTATGTTATGTTATGTTATGTTATGTTATGTTACACTAGGCCAGGGGTCAGCAAACTTGGTTCTCCAGATGTTCTTGGACTTCAATTCCCAGAAGCTCTGATCAGCAGGTGTACTGACTTGGGCTTCTGGGAAGTGAAGTCGAAGAACACCTGAAGAGCCAAGTCTGCTGATTCCTGCACTATGATTCCTACATTTATTTTGTGTCACTACTTTAGAAACTGACCTGCATCATCAACATCTTCTAATCTCATTAAGCATCAATAAGTCAGGGATCTGGCTTGTGTCATTGCAGGTTTGAGCAGACGCTTCCAGTAAATACGGCTTTCATCGTAGCCTTAAAAGCAGATACTGAGATGAGTCAAATGCATGTGGTGATTTGCTGACGAACTTTAAAAATTTGATTTCATGAAGCAGTGATTGTTGTATAAGTCTTCTGGGTTTGAACAATCCAGTTGAAAGTCTTCACTGTTGAAAGGTCAGCATTCCATCAGATACAACTGGTAAATGTAATTCACTCTCCTGCCTTATGAAACAAAAGTGAGATTATTCTCTGTCAGCCATATGGGAAAAGACATCATCATGATGTTTAGGAAAGAAGGAATGTGAAGCGTGCATCAGCAGAAACTGAGCTCCTTGATTTCCTTATATGGGATAGAGATATATGCATACCTACCACTGCACATATAGCAGCTCTTTTGGGTGCAGAAATACACGTGGTTAGTGGGGGCACAGAAGGAGCGAAGGCCATTTCTTGGGGTAGAGAGTATTTTCCCAGATTTTAAAAAACCCTCAGAACTAATGGGGAGATGGGGTACTTGTTGAGGGAGTTGCCCCCTTGAGGGCTCCATGATGATGCCTCAGTGATGGTGGCATGGTGCAGTTCTTCAAATGTGGATTGTGAAAGAGATTATAAATAACCAAACTCCAAGTGTGGAATATAAAAAATGAATTGAAACAAAATTCCATTAACACCCATATTTCCTTCCCTTTTTTACAGGTATTTGGAAACCACAGACCATTTCAAAATGATGAATCTACATCTATCACATGCTTTGTCAAAATCCAAATATCTAGTAAGGTCACCCTTGCTCAAAAGTCAGTTGTATCCAACTTTAGGGTTCAGTGCTCATCACTGTTTACAGCCAAAAAGCCAGTGCTGTCTGCATCTGCAGATGTTTCTGTGGACATGTGGCAGGCATGACTAGACACTGGAGTGCATGGAATGTTGTTTCCTTCCCACCAAAGTAATATCTATTTATCTATTTGCAATTTCTTGCTTTCAAACTGCCAGGAGCTGAGACAGAGATGGGAGCTCATTCCGTCTAGGGTCTTTGAACTCCTGACCTGCTGACCTTCCAGTTGTCAAGTTCAGCATCTTAACCACTAAGCCACCACAGTCATAAATATCAAGTAAATGCCTGCATATATTAATATATCTGTGGAATACCTGGAAAACATTTGACACCTAAAATTGCAAAGAAAATCTGAAGGTGGAATTCATCTGTAATCTAACTCATCTATCAGACATTTGCAAATGCTGATTTGGTATCAAAGGAATTCATATCTTTCAGAGATTTTTTTTAAAATGCAAATGTGTCATTTCACAGACAAAGTAGCTGCTTCATTTAAAAGAATTTAGTAAGGCAGTGGAACCTAATATGGTTCATAAATGGCTAAAGCTGCAACTGGAATTTTAGGAACTGAAATCCATTGATCTCAGCAGAAAGACACACATTGGAGCAAAAAGGCCTAGGATTTGGCCCCACTGTTCTAAAATAAATAATCCCTAGAGACATGGTTGATCTAAACAGGGAAATACAACTGCTGAACATCAGACATGTTATTACATGTCAATAGTTACCACTGAACAAAGCCCAGCCCCCCCTTCTCCCACCAATCATTCTTCCCTCCCACTCCTCCTCATTTCAGACACTTCATATAATCATAGAATAATGGAAGACTAGGGCTTGAAAGGGTCAGAAAGGCTATTTAGTCCAGCCCCCTGCCAAAGTAAGGAATCCCTCCCTGAAACATCCCTAACCAGTGGTCATTCAACCTTCAGTTGAACACATTCACTACTGGGGACACCACTACTCTTCAAGGCAGACAATTCTATTTTCAAACATTTCTCCATGCTAGGAAGTTCTTCAAACTGCCCATTCTGCTGGTTTGGTTCAGATTCTATTCATGGCTGAAGCTTACTGTATGCATCACTCTACTACACTGCATTGCAGACTTGACTTAATAAGAGACAAATTATTACCGTGATGGTGAACCTTGGCACTCCAGATGTTCTTGGACTTCAATTCCCAGAAGCCCAAGCCCCCTGAGAAGCCCAATCATTTTACTTCTGCTTCCGGGAGAGACGAGGGTAGCACGGGCCAGATGAATCACAGTAAACCCATTCGTGTGGATTCATGGGGGGGGGGTGCTTTTGGGAATTGAAGTCCAAGAACATATGAAGTGCCAAGGTTTGCCATCACAGACATTACTTTTTCAGTGTCACTGGAGAATTTAAATTATTCTTATAGCAAAAAGCTTTGACTAAATTAATGAATAAGCACTTGCTTCAAGTGCTGCCACCTGTTTATGCCTCTTGAACTTTGCAGTGCTGAGGCAAAGAAGACGTGCAGTGGAGGAGAATGTAGTGGTAATTTGTTTGCTTGTTTAATTTTTATCCTGCCTTTCTTCTCAGTTCCTTTAAAAAAGTATTTTATTAAAACAAATCAGAAAAAATGAACCTATTTCTAATTAGACAGACAATACCATACATTATAGAGTTGAGTGTAATTCTCACATTCCTAGACCCAAGATGCAGCTACACAGTGAGGACTAAAATGCTGCCTCTGGATACTTGGTTCTTTTCAATATGAGTGGCCATGAGGACGAAGAATAGTCTTCTAATTGCTGTAGGTAGCCTGGTTAATCCCCTTTGACGGTTCATAGTTTAAAAACAATGTGCTTAAAGACAACATTTTACAGGTTCTTTTCTCTTTCTTTATTTTTCAACTTCTTATATCTAATTATCCAGAACACCTTTAACTAAAAATGTACAAACCTGTGTTTTCAGACCACAGATCCTAAATTGCTTGGGAAATTCTGTCGTTTAGATTCCAAAAACAAACATCTACCTGCTATTTCTATTTGTACCACAAGTTGTTCTTTTTTACAAGTACTAATGCCACACAATGCACAACATGTACTACAAGCACTTCTCTTGAGTTTTCTGGAAGATTCTTGGAAGACTTATATGGTAGCAAAGAAGAAGCTATAAGTCAAGTTAGTGTGAGCTTGACATTGAGAATAAATGGTTTCTGTTTGGGTTTCGCTTTCAACATGAACATACTGTATAAGATTGGAGAGGTTGTGGTGGCTCAGTGGTTAAGAATCTCACCTTGTTAACTGGAAGGCCGGCAAATCAGCAGTTCAAGACCCGGGTACTGCATGACAGTTTGAACGCCAGTCTCTGTCGCAGCTCCTGCCAACCTAGTGGTTCAAAAGCAAGAAATTGCAAGTAGATCAATAGGGACCACTTCAGTGGGGAAAATCTTGGGGACATGAAAGGAGCCTCATTCAAGCATCCCCTGAGCAGAGTTTCTCCAGTTTCATCCTGGAATAATTTCTGACATGAAATTATTAT
This sequence comes from Bradypodion pumilum, assembly GCA_035047305.1. Lineage (NCBI taxonomy): Eukaryota > Metazoa > Chordata > Lepidosauria > Squamata > Chamaeleonidae > Bradypodion > Bradypodion pumilum. The sequence continues at coordinate 102,491,327 of JAWDJD010000001.1, forward strand.
TATTATTATTATTATTATTATTATTATTATTATTATTATTATTATTATTATTATTATTATTATTATTATTATTATTATTATTATTATTATTATTATTATTATTATTATTATTATTATTATTATTATTATTATTATTATTATTATTATTATTATTATTATTATTATTTAAGATTGAAAAAAGCTTGTGACCAAAGAGGAGGCCCCCTTTCCCAGTTCAAAAGCCATCTTTGCTTGAGATTATTCCATTAAGATTTCACTACCTTTTGTAGGTTAGTACAACTCATGAGTTCTCCATTTTTTTCCTCACATGGGACTCACCGATTCAGGGACATTTCCCTTTAAACAAGGCTGCAGGATTCACGTAATTGGTAACTTTGGAACACGGGTGATTCTCTCGGAGCAGTATATTTATTCCCACACAAAAATAGATTTTTTTAATGTCCTTGATCACAATAAGAGGAAGTGCACTAAAAGGCTTGTTGACGCTGCTAGAAGAAAGGTAAAGCAATATTATCTCATTTCAATAGGGTCAATATTAACATAAGTGTTGAGTTGAAGTGGTATGCAATAAATGGTTAACTCAAAGAGCAGGTGGCTGCCGCGGCCAGGAGGGCCTTTGCACAACTTTGTGTTATTTACCAGTTATGCCCGCTCCTGGACCAGGACTCCTTGTTCATGGTCACACACGCTCTGGTCACCTCCAGATTGGATTACTGTAACACGCTCTACAAGGGGCTGCCCTTGACGACCATTCGGCGGCTGCAGCTGGTCCAAAATGCGGCTGCCCGGGTGGTGATGGGTCATGGGCATTATGCGCATGCCTCACCACTGCTTCGGGAGCTGCACTGGTTACCGGTGTGCCTCCAGGTGCAATTCAAGGTGCTGGTTTTGACCTTTAAAGCCCTACATGGCAGTGGACCAGGATACTTAAGGGACCGCATTGCCCTGAGGTATTCCACCCGTCCTACAATGGCAGACCAGAGAGGCTCATTGGTGGTCCCGCCTACTAAAGAAGCTCATTTGGTGGGGACCAGAAGAAGAGCCTTTTCTGTGTTTGCCCCAGCCCTGTGGAACCTCTTACCATCAGAACTTCACCTCCAGACAGAGCTGCTCCCCTTCAGGAAGGCCCTTAAGACCTGGCTCTGCCAGTGGGTATGGGGCCCATCAGCTGTAATGGCTCAGTCCTGCTGAGGCCAGCTAACCAAAGACTTATATTTTCATTTGAATACTTCCTCTGGCATCTAAAATACGCATAATTATTTATAGACATTTGTTGTAATGGTCCATGGGAATCAAGGTGCTGAACTCAAGGAAGGCACGCGAGACTGATGTATGATGGTAAAAGCCAGCCCCGAGTCCTCGGGTGGTCTATATTTATTAGCTTGCATTCTGGATCACTTGTGCACAGACTGCCCCTATGACAGAAGGCTTTGCTTATGTAGCATGCTGCTGGCTTGAGGTACATTTGCCAGCCTAGGAAAGTACTGTGTGCCTAGGTTTGGCATAGGCAGAATAATCAGCAGATGTAGCGAGACTCACTATTCCTGCCTTATCTCAATACTAGAAGACTGTGTACCTATGCATAGCTATTTTGTCTAGCTGTGGTTTGCTCTTGCTCAGCTCAGTCTGTGGACATGAGCCAAACACTGTATGTTGTTTATGAGGCATTGTGACATTTGGCTGACTTCTGTCCCACTGCTTTCAGTGCCCTCAGCCAATAAAACATGGAGTCACTATTGCTCCCTATTACTAATTTGCCCGTACCCAATCTCCTTTCCGGTCAAGCCAGGATGGTCTCGGGACTGTTTGAAAAGTCCCGACAAACCCATTGGGAAAGGTAGCTGTCCAATTAGTGGCCTGGGCAACCCACAGACATTGGAATATTATCAGGCACATTCCCGGGTGTGACAGACTGCCGCTTATCGGACTAAGGAAAACTAGTTCTATAGGCCAGTTAGTTACTCGGTCGGACTTAAACAGATGTCCCAATCTTACCTCACCCATTGCTACAGGGCATTTCCACCGTGGCAACTGCGTACACTGTATGTTAGCCTGGGAAACGAAGGTACAGTAATACCTCATACAAAGTCCACTTTGTACAACATCAAATTTATACAACATCACCTAATTCCTTGAAAAAAGTTGCCTCATACAAAGTCATTGCGATTTTGTATGAGGCATTGGGGGTTTTCCCCAGGTTGGTTTGTCTCCTAAAATCAGGGTTGTTTGACATGTTTTTGTAATGTATTTAACCTTTAGACAATGATTTCTTAAAGTTCTGTCAGTTTCCTGTCTGTTTCCTTGACTTTGCCCTGAAGTCTGTGCTGTTACAGTACAATGTATCTCTATGGAAACGACGTTGTACAAGGCATTGCAGCAAGGATTTGGACGTTGTATGAGGCATCGCAGCTAGGATTTTGCATGCCTCATACAAAGTCCAAATCCATATAAAGTCCAAACTTGTGGAACCAACATGCACTTTAAGGTAACATTAAAAGAATTTACCACATGCAAAACCAAAAGCTACATTTATTTAATCATGTGCAAATGTGGTTTATGTTACATCGGATGTACCATGAGGGAATTGAAAACCAGGGTGGGGGAACACCAATCCAAAATTAGGGCAGCTGACACCCAAGCACCTATGGTGAGCCACTTTTTAGCACGCCAGCATAGTGACAGAGATTTTAAGGTTGTTGTTCTGGAGACTGTTAGATCATCCACATTTGAACGCATTGACATTGAAACACAACTCCTCCGCAGGGAGGCTTATTTTATACATATATTCAACTCACTACAACCACATGGACTTAACGTAGATCTAGACCTTGCCTACTATCTTTAAATGAATTTACTGCTGTCTCTTTAACTTTAAAGAGATTGACTTACTGACCTTGAGTGCTCTGATTATGTGCACCTATGTTGTACCATTATAAATTTCTTGTGAACCTGAGTTACTTTGATGTCCAAAAGCACAGAAGGAATAAACAGATGAGGCTTGGGACGCAAGAATATTCTTTAATATACTTCATTGAATCTTTATGAGCAGGTAAATGTCTTAGTCTGTCTAGCCAAATGTATTTTGTACTTTGTGTATGCAATCCCATGGTCATTTTTGTAAATATTGTAAATATGTATATATGTATTTTATTGTATTTACTTAGCTGAGTTATTGTTTTTGCATTTTTTGTTTAGTCTCCTGATGAAAATATTGAAAAGCCAAATATTTACCGGAAGGGCTTAGAGTCTACTCTGCATACCATAATTTACTTTCATTAAATCTACTTGTATTTTGCAACTGCAGCCTCAAACGTTTTTTGTTCTCTTTGATTGGAAACTGTAATCCAACAACATCTGAAGAAGTGCAAGTTGTCCACAAAGGAAAAGAATAGGAGTAGAAAAGGCTGTGATTCATGTTGTCCGGAACATAAGGTTGGAAGCCTTTATGAAGTAAATAAATTGGAAAACTGTCTAAATCTGACTTTCGTAAAATGGCAGCAATATTCCCAATCTAAATCAGTTGGATGAAAATAGTCTGTGAAATTCAGATTATGGTTTATTGTCAGAGTACTCATTATTGTCAGTCCTGCAAGAAGGAAAGGTAAAATATTTCCTTGACATACGACTAACAGAAAGCCAACAGCCTCCATTCTCATGCAAAGAGTAACATAATAGGACTCAGTTTCCACACCGTTTTTCTTTCACGTTTAAGAAACCTACTGAAGGGAGGGATGTCTAAGGACCCTCTAAATCCTGGTGCTAAATCTGATACCCATGAAAACATATGCTTTCGACCTTTCTGCATTCAGTGAGACTTCCTCTTCAGCTTGTGCAAGATATATAAAACAAGTTGGCAGGATAAATCGTTAAACTATAATTGTAAGTAGATACACCTGAAAAAATAAAAATCTTATGAAAGTACTACAAATAATAAATGGTTTTAAACTTTAACATATGTTGAAGAATTTTTATGAACCTTGCAATCATATGTCAGTACATGAAGAAGTGGTAGGGGAATCAGAAATTGAATTTAAAAAGACAATACAGTAACAACAACAGTATGCTTACAATTGATGGTATGAACAAGCTACTTTAGGCTCATGTTTTCAGCAATATTTCAATTTCTTTAGACTGAAAAAATGCATACAATCTAAACTAGAGGCAATAATTACAAAGCAAAGATTACAAATCCACAGGACACCGTAGATGGTTGTATATAGTATAAAAAGGTATTCAAAGTCAGTATTGTAGTGATGCTATCCTTTGACTCTCAGAGCTGTAGCTCCTTTCAGTTATGGTAAGTTTCACTGGTATCTTTCCACAGAAAATCATAGAACTGAGATTCTTGCTCTGTATGATACCAAGAATCTCAATCAAGAGTCTGGAAATGCCTTTATGATAGAGTCATAGGCAGGAGGAGGTGTTTGTGTTGAGTGGCAGATACGAAGGCTGTTGTTGGACCAGAGAAATTCAGGACGAGACAGGCTATTGGTGGTGCTCCCTGTAAGAGTTGTGGTGGTACTGGTGGGTACCAGAGTAATCAGCTGGCTTTCAGTTTCTACAGGAAGTGGAGGGCACTGCAGAAAGGGATGAAACGTGGAGGCCTGGAAGCTTGATTTCCTTGGGAAGGAGTTGGACGGATCTAAGGAGGCTTGCCTTTGGAATGTCAGGCTGGCCAAGCTGAGGTTACTGCGGCGTTCACTGCTGCTGTTCCTGTAGAATCCTGGCCTGCTGGCAGCACATCCATGAGGGGATCTGGGATGTCGGCTAGTGGAAGAGGAGGTCCACTGGGAAATATGAGCACTAGCTCTCCGACTAGACAGGCAAGTCAGCAAAGCCCAGATTATGCCTCCAATAACAAGTCCAATGACCATAGAAACAGAAAACGCTATAATTATTTGATCTAAAAATAAAAACAAAACATAGTATCATTTATCATGTATTCATTTAATGATTATAAACAGTACAGGGTGAAATCCAGTAGTAAGTAGCAGTGACCATTGAAGCAGTGTAACTTACATTGGTGTTGTCTCACCAAATCCCTACTGATTCATTGGGCCTGCTACAGTCCTGCCAACCTAGCAGTTTGAAAGCAAGAAATTGCAAGTAGATAAATAGGGACCACCTCAGTGGGAAGGTAAACAGCGCTCCGTGTGCTCCGGTGTCTAGTAATGCCTGCCACATGACCATTGAAACTTCTGCAGAAGCAGACAGTGCTGGCTCTTTGGCTATGAAATGGAGATAAGCACTGAACCCTAGAGTCAGATACAACTGGCTTTTAAGCAAGGGCGAGCTTTACCTTTACCTTTATAGTTCTGAACCAGTGCTGTATTTCAGCCATAGATTCAAGTTTAACTTCATGTATTATTAGGAGTTAAGTGTCACATGAGTAGCAGAGAAATGGAAATCCAGATCTACAGCATTCTGGCATTCATTTGGAGTTAAACTGAAAGTGTGAGGAGAAAGGGAGTTTTCGCCCAGATATGTTCTCCCCCTCCCGCCTTACACATGAAAAGTGAAAATCTCCATGCAGTTGAGAACCCAGTTTTTCCATGTTAGACTTCTTCTGCTTCCATGTCTGCTTTGTGAATGATGATGGATGAGGCTGGATCCCTTTCACCACATTCTCACTTTAACTCTCAAGTTTATTGTGCAATGGATTTAAGTCAGGAAAATCAACAGACACAAATAAAGTAACATGTCTAGAAAACTCACAAATTTAGTGCAGGGGTATCCAAACTTTTCAGGCCACAGGCCGGTCACATAGTTCTTCCCACTAGAAACAGAAGTAAAACACACCCACACATGCACCGAACACTGCCGTAAATGACTCACAGCTGTCGTAAATGCATTTACGACAGGCATGAGTCATTTATGGCAGCATTCTGCACATGCGTGGGCACAATATGCACCCACGCATATGCATTTTACTTCCATTTCCAGGAGCAGCATGGGTGCCATGGGCCGGATGAATTAATATTGGGGGACAGATCCAGACCACAGGCTGTAGTTTGGGCACCCCTGGTTTAGTGAGACATCAAAGACAGTTGAAGCTGCCTGAGAGTTGTTCCCAAGCAACATATTTCAAACAGAGTTGCTGTTTCCTTGAAAGTTTTTGTTATAAATAGAACAATGGCACCCTCTGCTGGAAATCTACTTGCACTGATAAATCAGCATCTATACCAGGGGCACATCCCGGGTGCACCAGGGGGCTCTCCTGGCACTGTGGATTTTGAAACAGAGGAGGCTCCAAAAATTTCCCTGACGTGGTGATCAGCTTTGGCAAAGGCTGCAGAGGGGATGGGACTGAGCCAGAGGCTACTCGGAGCAGCTGTGACAAAACGCAATTGCCACCACCACCACCACCACCGCTGTTGCTGACGTCAAAATTGTCAGCAGTGGGAGCAGCCCGCCTCCAACCCCCGCAGCTGTGAGTAGGGGGCGGGACCGGCCCATGAGAAAAAAAAGTTTGGGCACCACTGATCTATACTAAAGTGCTGCTATGTACCTATTAACATATGACCAGTTCTATTTTCCGTGCAGCATTCAGGCAAAAGTAACTTCAGAATGAATTCACCAAAAGGTGCCTTCATTTTGGCAGTTTCACGTCTGGCCTAGACATGGAAGAAGAATAAGTTTAGCGTGTATGTACATATTGCTATTTTGTGGTGAAATACATTTGTTTATTTTTAAGGTACCATGACATTTTGTCTTCTTTCCTGCCTTGTCTTTGTTTGTTTTTTGGCCCTTCTTCTTTTTGTTAATACCAGCAAGTGAAAATGATTCTGTGTGCATGTTTGTGTGCATAACTATGAATACTCATCTTTGCCCTGGGCCCTATCATGTCACTTCTTGCTTTGCTCACCACTGGATCCTATGCATCAACTACAATGAGAATTGTTGTATATTTTAGGTTTCTGGTTGAGGAGTTAGAGGTTGGGAGCTTGATTCCCCACTGTGTAGTCCCCACTGCACTGTCCCTAGGCACCTCAAGAAGAAGTGAATGGTAAATCATTTCTGGGTGTTCTATGCCTAGAAAATCCTGGGAAGGGCCATCATAAATCAGAATTGACTTTGCATTACTATTGTTATTGTTGTTCTTGCTGGCTTTTCTCCTGTACATTCAAACAGCAGCTTGCTTTTAGCTGATAGTTATACTGTGTAAAGCAAGAATGCCCAAACTACAGCCAGGGTACCAGATGCAGCTCCTCCGATGCCAATTCATCTGGCCCATGAAGCCCTCATCATTCCTGCAAGTGGAAGTAAAACACACCCGTATGGGTGCATAGTGGCCATAGTGACCAGCTCCCTGAACCACGTGACCAGCTGTTGTGTATGTAACAGTATTACTTTAAGAATGTATGAATGTAACCTGACAATGATTACAATGTAACCCAGCTGTTAAAGGAACGCGAGCTAGCTACCCATAGAGGGCAGCTGCGAGCGTTCAGCTCACATGGTCCAAATTCCCCAATCACTGGCAGCCGCGGGAACCTTCCCGCGCAAGGATCACCTGGAAGAGGATGGGCGTGACTCTGAATGACGTCACGCAGGTAGCAGCCAATGAGCTACCATGCAACCCTTTTCAAATGTATTACTGCAGTATAAAATGAGCTGTACCTCCGCCATTACCACATGTTCATCCTGACCATCATGAAATAAACCTGTGTTTTAGCCCTCACTGCGGCTCCTTCTTTGTCTTCCATGCAAGACACTAAATTGGCGACGAGGATGGGATTCATGGCGTGTCCCAAGATCAAACCTCACTAGTTTGATATCAGTGATCCAGAACAATGGGAGCTGTACGAGTGCCAGTTTTGGCACGCAATGGATGCTGCAGGCATTGACGACGAGGGGAAGATGCGCTCGCACTTCCTAGCCCAGGTGGGGCCGGCCACGCTGTGCATCCTGATGAACCTGGTGGCTCCCTGGAAGGTCGACGTGGTGCCCATCGACCACATCCTGGCGTGACTGAGGGAGCATTTCCAGCCGCACATTTCCATTTTTCTGGCCCGGATCGCGTTCCACAGGTGGGACCAGCACCCGGGAGAGTCCGTATCCGCCTATGCGGCGGCCCTCAGGCTGGCGGCCATCAATTGCCAATGGGAAGACCTGGACACGGCCCTCTGAGACCGCATGCTGTGTGGCCTGAGGGACGAGGAGGTCCAGAGGAAGTTGATGACCCGCGACCATCGCCTCACGTTCAACGAGGTACTGCGGGAGGCCCAAGCGGCCAAGGCGGTGAGGAGCGGGGTCAGAGTGTTCAAGTCCCGAGGGGCCGCGCCTGAGAGGGCCAAGTCACCCGTGCAAGCGGCCCAGAAGACTTCAGCGAAAACAGCCTGGTGGGCACACCCGTCGCCCGCAGGCACCCCAGCAACCTCCGAGAAGTCTTCCACGACGGCGGACTACTGTTCCAGTGAGGACGACGACGTACAGAGGGTAAAGAAGCATGGAGAGAGGCGCCAGACCAGCGAGCGAGGAAGCCACCGCTGCGATGGCTGTGGGGCATCTCATGACCGGACGAGATGCCCATTCCGGAAGGCCGAGTGCCACAACTGCGGCCGAAAGGGCCACATCGCCAGAGTCTGCAGGCGCGGGTGAACCAAAGACAAGGGCACATCGAGACATCCTCAAGCACACCAACGCAAGGCGGCCGGCATCGGAAAGGTCTCAGCCAACGATGGCGCGGAAGGCGTGAACTGCGTGGGCCTGGAGCACCGGCGCTTCTACATAGAGGTACTGTTACAAGGGGTTCGAGTGAGGATGGAAATAGACTCGGGGTCGTCCTACTCCATCCTGTCCCAGAAGGAGTTCATGCGCATTCCCCCAAATACGCGGCCCAAGTTGCGGGCTATGAAGTCACACTTACGGGACGTGCAGAGCTACAGGATCCCAGTGTTGGGGGTGGGGAACTTCACGGTGAAGTTTAAACATTACACAGAAAAACTGCCCTTAGTGGTTCTCAATGGGGGAAGATGTTGCCTTTTGGGAACCCAGTGGTTTGCTCCCCTGGGAATTGAACTGTCCGGCATTAACGCCATAGAGACTGACCCAATTCAGGACGTGTGCGATGCGCACCCGGATGTTTTCAAGAAGGGGCTCAGGACTTACAAGGGGCCCCCAGTTTCCTTTGAGTTGGACCCAGAAATCCGGCCCATACGTCTCAAGCCAAGAAGAGTTCCTTTCGCCCTCAAGGACAAGATTGAGGTGGAACTGGACAAATTGGTGGGGCAGGGGATTTTAGTTCCAGTTGATTCAGCGGAGTGGGAAACTCCAATTGTTACAGCCTTAAAATCCAATAGGGAGGTCAGGATTTGCGCTGACTACAAATGTACAATTAACAAGGCCATTCGGCCAAATGCATATCCGGTGCCAGTGGTCAGCCACTTACTGGCCTTGTTGCATGGGGGGAGGTGTTTTGCCAAGCTAGACCTGGTGCAGGCGTAACAGCAGCTCACAGTAACCCCAGCTGCCACCGCTGCGCAAACTATCGTTACGCATAAGGGGGCATTCAAGGTAACGCGCCTACCGTTCGGCGTGAACTCGGCCCCTGGGATCTTCCAGTCCCTTGTGGAACACCTTTTAAAGGGGTTTCCAGGCGTGCTCCCATATTTTGATGATGCATTGATAACAGCGGGGAGCGAATCAGAACTAGCGAAGAGGTTAGACAGGGTCCTCTCTGTATTCGAGAAAGCGGGACTGAGGTTGAGAAGGGACAAATGTGTATTCTTTGCGAGGGAGGTTGAGTTTCTCGGGTTCAAGATAACCCCGGAGGGCATCAAGCCTTCCGAGTCCAAGGTTGCGGCTGTGCAAAACGCCCCTCGCCCCACCGCGAAACCGGAGCTGCAGTCATTCCTAGGGCTCCTAATTTTTTACCATTCCTTCTTACCAAGGAAGGCATCCGTCACAGAGCCACTGCATGGGCTACTTAAGAAAGAAGCGGTTTGGCGGTGGGGAGATAGGCAGGAGAAAGCATTCAAAGAGCTCAAGGCGCTCCTATCCTTGGATGCTGTTCTAACTCATTTCGACCCGAGGAAACCAGTAGTTTTGGTCTGTGATGCATCACCAGTGGGGGTGGGGCGGTGCTGTGCCACATGTTGGAGAGCGGGCGGGAAGAACCAGTTGCCTACTATTCCAGGTCACTTTCAAAGGCGGAGCGCAACTACGTGCAAACAGATAGGGAGGCCCTGGTCATAATCGCGGGAACAAAGAAGTTCCACGATTTCCTATATGGCCGCGAGTTCACGATTGTGACTGATCATAAGCCCCTTTTGGGAATTTTTACTACAGGCAAGCCCACCCCACAAATTCTGTCCCCCAGAATGCTACGTTGGGCAATTTTCCTTAACACCTACCAGTACGAGCTGGTCTATCGCCCAGGGAAGATCTCCCATGCGGACGCGCTGTCCCAATCTCCCCTCCCTAGTTTAGCAGACCCCGAATGCGAGGTAGAGCAGGACCACCAAGTCCTGCTGATCAAGTCTCTCGACTCGCCCCCCCCCATCATTCCAGCAGACCTCGCCAAAGCCACAGCGGCCAACAAAATCCTGTCCCAAGTCAGTTCCTGGGTAAGGAAAGGATGGCCCACAACTCCCCCAGAGGAGCATTTCAAGTCATTTTTCAGGCGCAGAGTAGAGCTTTCCCTTGAAAGGGGCTGCCTGCTCTGGGGCCAGCGGGTAGTCATCCCAGAGAAATTACGAGCTAAGGTGCTGAGGCTCCTGCATACCAGCCACCCAGGGATTGTGCGTTCCAAAGCACTGGCCAGAAGCTACTTCTGGTGGCCTCAGATAGACGCAGAAATAGAACATTTGGTGGGCACATGCAAGAGCTGCCAGAGCTCTTGGCCCGAGGAGTCCCGGCTGCCCCATAGGGAATGGGACATGGCCCGTGGGCCATAGTCCCGAGTACACGTCGACTTCGCCGGCCCTTTCCGTGGGTCCATGTTCCTGCTGATAGTCAACTCATACGCCAAATGGTTGGAGGTCATTCCCATGTCGAACACCTCATCTGCCGCAACCGTAAAATAATTGTGTAAGGTGTTCAGCTGCTTCGGCCTGCCAGATGTCCTTGTTAGCGATAACGCCAGTACCTTCACTTCTGCGGAATTCAAGGCATTCATCGAGAAAAATGCCATCCGGCACATTACCGCTGCCCCGTTTCACCCCGCCACTAACAGTCAGGTAGAGTGCCAAGTGTGCACTACGAAAGATGCACTGCGGCGCATGGGTCCCGGTGAGTTGAACCTCCAACTGTGTCAGTTCCTCATCAGTTATATGGCAACTCCCCTAGCTTCAGGACTTTCACCGGCCAAACTCCTCATGAGAAGGAGGCCGGTAACGCTTTTTGATCGGTTGGATCCGACCAGGGTGGAGGATGAGGGGAGAAATATAGAGATAGGGAGCTCCAAAAGTTTTGTGGTAGGGGACCCAGTCCACTGCAGAAACTGCATGGCCTCGGGACCAACGTGGGTCCCAGGAATGGTCATTGAGCAAACGGGGCCAGTATCTTATAAGGTCGAGACTAGCACAGGGCTACTCTGGAGAAGGCACGCTGACCAACTCAGAAGGCGAGTTACTGGTGAAAGGGAGTCAGCGTTAGGGTCCTCCCCCACCCGCGTAACCCAAGGGGGAGATACGGGGTCATCCTCAGGTAGCAGGGGGAAGTTCAGTCTCCCCATCCCCAAGAACCCCGAGTCAGGCAGCATGGGGTAGCGCAAGTATGCCGGTTGCAGTCGCAAGAGACCGGGGCGAGACAACAAGGGTCTCCTCGTTGGTCCCGAGGTTCGTGCTGGGGGGTCCCCAGGCGCCATGAGCAACAGGCAGGGGTTCACATCTCAGCTGCATGTTCCGTTCCTTTCTCCCAATGCAAGGTTGTCGCAGAGTCCCCGTCAGACGACTAATGAGTCCCCCCTTTCCATTGCAGGACGAGAGTCTGCAGAACACGGAGTCCCTAGTTCCCCTGAGCTCAGCCAAGCAGTCGTATGCCCCAAGCGCACATGCGGGAAGCCACAGTGGTTGAGGGACTTCGTCCCATCCTAGGAGGGAGGAGTGTTGTGTATGTAACAGTATTACTTTAAGAATGTATGAATGTAACCTGACAATGATTACAATGTAACCCAGCTGTTAAAGGAACACGAGCTAGCTACCCATAGAGGGCAGCTGCGAGCGTTCAGCTCACATGGTCCAAATTCCCCAATCACTGGCAGCCGCAGGAACCTTCCCGCGCAAGGATCACCTGGAAGAAGATGGGCATGACTCTGAATGACGTCACGCAGGTAGCAGCCAATGAGCTACCGTGCAACCCTTTTCAAATGTATTACTGCAGTATAAAATTAGCTGTACCTCCGCCATTACCACATGTTCATCCTGACCATCATGAAATAAACCTGTGTTTTAGCCCTCACTGCGGCTCCTTCTTTGTCTTCCGTGCAAGACACTAAACCAGCCCACGGCCTGAAAAGTTTGGGCACCCCTGGTATAAAGGTTCACAACTGATTCCCACATTCTAAATTGTTAATTTACAGTAATCGCCTGGTCAGATGTTAGTACTATAGGTAGATGAACTCTAGCTTCTCTCTTATCTTATGTTTAGCTTGCCCAGAATGCCTGGATGTGTTTTTTTAAAATGTCCAGTGCTTGTTGCGTTGTGTAGCTGCCAAAATTAAGAAAGTTGGGGGGAAATTAGGTGCAGGTCTGTCCCTGAGCTCCAGCTCTGGAAGTAGAAAAGAAAACCATGGGCTGAGCATGTGCAGAGTATAGACATCTTGTTTTGCCTTTCCATGGCTGCCTTCTTGGCCCACTTGGCCCAATTTGGCTGGTAGACCTGGTAGATCTGGCAGCTGAGAACATTAGATCCCATAATGCCAAAGTCTGCCCACCCTTGCTACAAAATGTCTAATGATGATAATGCAAGCGCGGCGCCAAAATGGCCGCCGCGCACTTTGCGGGCCCCCCCCCCACAGGACAGAGGATCCGGGTAGTTAGGGGCGTGGCCAGCTCCCTTATAAAAGGGGTGGCCACGAGGCAGCCGAGCTGCCATTTTGCCTCAGCGACGGAGCGGAGAAGTTTTTTCCCTGCACCTCCGTCGCTCGTTGGTATCACCGGGAAGCCTTTTGGGTCGATTTTGCCTAGCTAGCTTCCCCTTTTTTGCTCGAGATGCCTTCCAAAAAGAAGGCTGCTGCGAATTCAGCCCGGGCTGTTAGGAGGCGCAACCCAGGTCGGAGGACCGTGGTGCCGCCTCCTCAACAGCCACCTTTGCCATCCCCGGCCGGGGCTGGTGGCTTGGGGTCTATCGCTCCTTGGCCCGATCAGAGTGCGGGCGCGGAGGGCGCTCCGGCCCGCGGCCCGCGAGCGGTGGACACCGCTCCTCCTGCCCAATCTGTTGGGCCGATTACTTTTGGGACGCAGCCTCTCCCGGGGGCCCCTAGCCTTGGGGGGTGGCCCGGTGCCCTGCCTTGGCAGGTTTCCTCACCAGCCCTACCGGGCTTCGGCCCTGGCCAATGGCCATATATGGGCCTTGGGGTGCAGGGAACTGTCCCCATGCAAGGGTCAGGTGGGCCGGCCGGCTCTTTACCCATGGTTAATGTAGACACCTTACTGGCCCGTATTGCGGCCTTGGAGGAGTCTTTGGCCCGGGCCAGTCAGGCGGGTGCCCCTTTCGGGGTACCTTTTGAGGCGCTATCGGCAGCAGGACAACGGCCGGCGGGGAGGGTTGAGCTGCTGCAGGCGGGTGGCGCGGCTTCGGCCACTGCCTCGCAGCTCCCCAGCCAGCAGCCTGGTGCGGGTCAAGCCCCGGTGATGAGCTCTACATCGGTCGTGAGCTCCGACGCCCCCAGTGGGCCAGAACCCCAGTGGGGGCGGCCCGCGGGGGTGCAGCATGTGAGTATATGGTGCAAACGAGTACATCCACACACATTCCCAATATAGGGGGGACCTTTCAGTGGCCTTGGCCTCGCGCGGGTGGCGCAGGGGCTACGCCGCTGGCGACCCACCCGGCGACAACTACTGCCTCCATGCCCGCTGGGGTGGGCCTCGGTTCTTACACTGCTGGGAACGTACTTGGGGTGGCGGGGTTAACTCAGGCCCCTTTGGGTAGGCCAGCTATCCCCTTTTCGGCTTTGCCGACGGCAGGGTATTCCTTGCCACTGGGTGATCACTTGGCACAGGCTACCAGAGAAAAGATATGGCGAGGGGAGTATTTAGCTATCTTCTCACTCCTGAACAGAGAGCCCACCAAGGAAGAAAGGGAGGGTCAGGATGAGAAGGACAAGGAGCAGGCACGCCGCCGTAAGCCTCCGCGTACCTGGGCTAACTGGCTCCCCGCTTATTTGATATACATGGCGGTATATTTGAGGGTGCGGCCGGATCTAGCTATTCCCATGGTCCAATATTTGGACAACTTATACAGGGCGATGCTAGATTTCCCGGGCCCCTCATGGCTAGCATATGATGAGGAATTCCGTATGAGGATTCCCCTACAACCCGAGATGAGATGGGATGAGCCGTGCCAGAGACTGTGGCTCTTGTATATGACACCCACACGTCCTGCCCCGGGGGATAGATACCATTGTGGACATGCGGTCCAGCGAGCAGCTTCTGCACAGGGTACCCGCCAACTGGCGGGGCAGGGGGTTCCAGCCCGCCTGCTGTGTTGGACTTTCTCGTCCAATGGTTCCTGCAGTCGGAAGAACTGCAGGTATAAGCACGAGTGTCCCACATGTTCTGGTCCCCATGCAGCCTCTGCTTGTCCCAAGCCTGGGGGGGCGCGAGGCAGAGGGAGGGGTGGACAGTGGGCTGGCAAGCCTGCCACGGATGGAACTAGTTCTCCGAAAGGCCCCCTCCCCAATTAAGGTGGACATGCTGGAGCGCTGGCTCGCATCGTGCCCAAGGGGAGAGGACAGAGAGTATCTCATCCAAGGTTTTAAGCAAGGATTTCGTACCCCTTTTATGGGCGATAGATCCCCTCAGGATGCTCCCAACCTTTTATCCCTCAGAGGAAGGGAGGAGGTAGCCGAGGCCAGCATTAAAAAGGAATTAGACGCGGGCAGGGTCGCCGGACCTTTTCCCGCACCCCCTTTTTACCAACCTTAAGGTTTCGCCATTGGGTTTGGTTCCCAAAAAGTCCCTAGGTGAGTTTCGCCTTATTCATCATTTGTCCTACCCAGCCGGCCGATCGGTCAACGATGCGATACCTGATGACCTTTGTTCGGTCAGGTATACATCGTTCGACCATGCGCTGCGCATGGTGCGCTCGTGTGGCCCGGGTGCCTTGCTGGCCAAGTGCGACATTAAGTCAGCTTTTCGCCTCTTGCCGGTGCACCCGGGCGACTTTGAATTGCTGGGTTTTAAGTTTAGAGGGGAGTATTATTTTGATAAGGCCATGCCTTTTGGCTGCTCCATATCATGCTCGGCTTTCGAGCGTTTTAGTACCTTCCTAGAATGGGCTTTCGTCCGCAGGTCAGGGTCCCGGTCTGTAGCCCATTACCTGGATGACTTTTTATTCGGGGGTGAACGGGGCTGGGACACGTGTGCACGTCTCCTCAATACATTTCAGACGCTAATGCAGGAACTTGGTGTCCCTTTAGCGCCCGAAAAGACCGAGGGCCCGTCGACCGAACTAGTATTCCTGGGGGTTGAGATTGATACAGTAGTACAGGCTTCTAGGTTACCGGGTGATAAGGTGTCCAGGATAGTGACCCTTATCTCGGAATTGCTGGCCAAGCGTAAGGCATCCCTGAGGGAACTGCAGGTGCTACATGGGCACCTCAATTTTGCCTGCAGGGTGGTCGCACCGGGCAGGGCTTTCGCCCGGCGCTTATGCGACGCCATGGCAGGGTTATCCAGGCCCCACCACAGAGTCAGGCTTACCCGGGGTATCAGGGCAGACATGTTAGTCTGGTTGCAATTCCTGAGGGAGTTCAACGGGGTCTCATTTTGGAGGTCTGACCTCCTGGCATCCCCCAATTTCCAGATACAGTCTGATGCCTCAGGATCCCTGGGTATGGGATGTACTTCCATGGGAAGTGGGCCTATGGTGGGTGGCCACCGGCATGGGCAGGCACAGGTCGCCTGCGGGATCTCACATACCTGGAATTTTTTCCCATTCTCGGGGCTTTGATGCTATGGGGCGAACAGTGGGCTAATTCGGTGGTGCATTTCTGGTGCGACAATGCGGCTTTTGTACACATTGTCAATGCACAGACTTCTAAATTGCCCAGAGTCATGGATCTAGTGCGCCATTTTGTTCTGCGCTGCCTGCGCCTCAACGTCTTGTTCAGGGCCAGGCATGTCCCAGGGGTTAATAACGATATTGCTGACGCTTTGTCCCGCCTGCAGATCTCCCGGTTCCGCGCCTTGGCCCCGGATGCGGAGGAATTTCCCTCGCCACTCCCGGACGAGATGTGGACTATTGGCAAGGAGAGGTGAACCGGGCGATTGGCCTGTCACTAGCGCCACGCACGCGTAAGGCGTATCAACAAGCATTCAATTTGTATAGGGCTTTTGCTACTCAATTTCAATTGCCAGAGACCTGGCCCATCCCGGTGGACCATGTTCTGCGGTTCATGGTTCATCTGCATGCACAGGGCCTTGCACCTCGCACCATAGCATCCAAGCTCTCGGCGTTGGCTTTTATGGCCAAAGTAGGGGGTCATGTGGATACCACCTCTGACTTCCGTGTGAGACACGTTTTGGAGGGGTGGGTGCGCGAGCGCGGGCGTTGCCCGGACGACCGGCACCCTATTTCCCCAGGGGTTCTTACCCAGTTGGCCCGGGGCTGGCCAGGCCTCTGTTTTGATCATTATGAGGCAGCCCAATTGCATGCAGCCACTACGGTGGCATTTTTTGGAGCGCTCCGCATCAGCGAACTCGTGATGCTGTCTAAGGCGGATGCAAGTGGTAGGGCACTGGAACGCTGAGATGTATATGTTGCCAAAGACTGGGCCCAGTTGAGGATTCGCTCCTCTAAAACAGATCAGCATGGCGTAGGCAGTGGAGTAAGACTGCTACGGTGTTCTTTGGCAGACATCTGTCCGGTTGGTGCCCTACAGGAATACCTGGCACTGCGTGGCATGCACCACGGCCCGTTTTTCTGTCACCAAGATGGGTCTCCCCTTACTAAATTTCAGTTTTGGAAGGTGACTGCCAGAGCCCTCACCAGGGTGGGACTACCGGGTGCCCGTTCTGGCACACATTCGTTCCGTATTGGCGCAGCCTCTACAGCGGCTGCTTTTGGGTACTCTGGGGCTGACATACGTAGCATGGGGAGGTGGGGCTCACAATGTTTTCAGTTTTATGTGCGCCCACTCCCGCCATGAGTACCAATCCAGTCACCTTACCTTCCTTTTCTCAATTTCTTATAGACCCTGGGTGTCGTTTTACACCGGTGACAGTATGGCTGGTGGGCCACAGCTATGTGCTCAGGGCAGCGCGTTACGCTGCGGCGACAGAGTGGGGACCCCGACTGGGACTGGGTGACCACGCCAGTCTCGCATGGCACGGTAAGCCTGGGATGTTATGGCGGGAGCTGCGGCCTTTCCTTTTTTCTGGCCTGGGGGCTGACCCGCCTGACATTCTAATCATCCACCTGGGGGGCAATGATTTGGGCCAGGTCACCGGCTTATCGCTCAAGCATGCGATTTGCGAGGACCTCGCCTACTTGCATTATGTCTGGCCTGCCACAGCCCTGGTTTGGTCGGACATTGTTCCGCGCCACTCTTACAGAGGGGGCGTTAACCTCCTGGCCCTTGACCGAGCTAGGCGCGCGGTCAATAAGGCAGTGGCGCGGTTTCTCACCACCAGGGCTTGGGGACGGGTTAGTCATCACCCCGATATTAGCCTGCAAAATTGTGACTTGTATGCAGGGGATGGGGTCCATCTGTCGCGTGGAGGTATGGACCTCCTGTTGGGTGACTGGCGAGCAGGCCTGTTGACCGAGCTGACGGTCTGGGGGGGGGCGTCAGGTCTTCTGTGAAGCCCCTCCGTGTGGCGGGTAGCACTGGTAAGGTAAACAGTATGACCCACAAGTATCCGGCAGGTTCGCAATTGACTGGACAACACTAGACAGGAATAAAGTAGTTAAACGTTGTCCGGTCAACGACGAACCAGGCGATGGGGTGATGATGATTGCTAACCAGCATGCATCACCCCTGTGATTTCACGGATACGCGTCAGAGGGTGGGGTCATGAGTTAGTTATTGACTACGGTCAACAATTTGTTTGTTGTTGACAAACAAATTGATACAAATTGATACATTGTAACCAATTGCCGTTGGCAATTTTGGGGTGGTACCTTACCAGTGTTACTTCGGCCTGCTTGCCTTAGGAATTATGATTGGTCGTTTTACCAATACAAATTTATAATTCGGACTAGGGCATTGAATCAATAAATGTGGCCCTTTGCTGTTATCCACTTTCAATGTTGTCTGTGTCCGTTATTGGGGGGGTGCGCCTGCAATGCAAGCGCGGCGCCAAAATGGCCGCCGCGCACTTTGCGGGCCCCCCCCCACAGGACAGAGGATCCGGGTAGTTAGGGGCGTGGCCAGCTCCCTTATAAAAGGGGTGGCCACGAGGCAGCCGAGCTGCCATTTTGCCTCAGCGACGGAGCGGAGAAGTTTTTTCCCCTCCACCCCCTCCCTAGTTAACAGTGTGATCATGGTCGCTTCGGGGCCGGGTGGGAATTTTTGGTTGGGACCCATATTGGCTTCGGGTCCTGGCTTTTTTGCCCATCCCACACTGTTGCTATGGTTTGATATAGGGGTCTTTCTTCGTTCTTACTGTTGACTTTGGTCACATGGGCGGGTAGCACTGGTAAGGTAAACAGTATGACCCACAAGTATCCGGCAGGTTCGCAATTGACTGGACAACACTAGACAGGAATAAAGTAGTTAAACGTTGTCCGGTCAACGACGAACCAGGCGATGGGGTGATGATGATTGCTAACCAGCATGCATCACCCCTGTGATTTCACGGATACGCGTCAGAGGGTGGGGTCATGAGTTAGTTATTGACTACGGTCAACAATTTGTTTGTTGTTGACAAACAAATTGATACAAATTGATACATTGTAACCAATTGCCGTTGGCAATTTTGGGGTGGTACCTTACCAGTGTTACTTCGGCCTGCTTGCCTTAGGAATTATGATTGGTCGTTTTACCAATACAAATTTATAATTCGGACTAGGGCATTGAATCAATAAATGTGGCCCTTTGCTGTTATCCACTTTCAATGTTGTCTGTGTCCGTTATTGGGGGGGTGCGCCTGCAATGATGATCATTCCATCAGGAAAAATAGATAGAAAAAGTGACAATAACCTAATCACAGCCAGGGCCCTCTCTCTTTTTAAAATAAAATAGAGCTACTTTTCAAGGGATCTTGATTTGTGGACTCCACTCGTATTCAAAATTAAATTAGGTGGAAATTCCTGTTTCCTGCAGTTGTTATGCACTGCCCTATTAGGATGGCTTTTACAGTGTTTGGCAAGCAGGAGGCCTGATATGGAGCCAAGTTGCTCCAGGTGTTCCTTAGTAACAAGGAAATGCAACAGTGGAAACAATATATAAAGTTTCCTGCAACATCATCTGCTAAGTACATTAAAAATGTGATCAACAGGCTCTATCCAGATCACTCTATCTTTGAATTGTCTTGTAATTGGTGAAGATGCTAGATGGGAGGAATGTAACTGAGAAGAAAACCCATTCTCTCTAATCTCTGGCTTCCTTTTCCTGTGAATAAATATTTCCAGCATGTTTATAAGAGGCTGATTTTTGCCACAATATAAATGGTGTTGGAGGGAACATCTGCCCAACTAGGTAAACTACCCTACTTTGGGTGAAATTCCTTTCACCCCGAAGTATTAGGTATACAAACTAAATCTGCCTTTTGTCAACTTTATCAAATTGCACAGTTGCGCCCCTGCTTGGATAGATGCTCCTTCACAACACTAGTCCACTCATAGGTAATCTCATGGATTGACTACTGTAATGCTCTCTAAGTGGGGCTACCCTTGTACCTGATATGGAGACTTCAATGGATCCAGAACGTGACCGCCAGACTTTGTGATGGGAATAAAGATATTTCAGCATGTTTTTCCTACCTTGGCAGGTCTGCATTGGCTTCTTGTTCCCTTCCGTGTCAGATACAAAAGTTTTGTCATTAACATACAAGGTCCTATATACAGTTCAGGACCTTGTTAACTGTTGGAGTGTCTCTTCCACAGAACATTGGCCTGCCTCACTTGTTCATGATAATCAGAGCAACTCCAGGTGCCAACTTTGAAAGGCTGTGACAAGGAATAGAGCCTTCTCCATTGTGGCACCTATGCTTTGGAATGCTCTACCAGTTGAACTGTGCCAGGATCCATCCATGGACATTTTTAAGGAACAACTTAAAACCTTACTTTTTAAATAGGCTTTTAATGATATTCTCCCCTTTTGCCAATAAGTTAGTTGTTTATACTTGATATTGCCCACCTCAGACCCTGTCAGTTGTTAACGATCAGTTATTGTTGTTGGCTATTTCCCACTGCCCAGAGTGGGAAATATCCCAGATGGATGGTATATAAATGGAATAAATAGATAAATAGATTACTGAGTGAGTGAAGGCAGATTCGGTGTTGTACTTCTTAAAGTTACATCTCCTACCTGATGTTTGCAGCCTGGTTGATACTTTTTTGTATTATCAAAAACAAAAAGTAAACAATCTAAAATTAAAGGAAAGCCTGTTAAAGAGCAGGGGCATGCTACCAAGGAAGCACACATGGGAAGCAAAAGAAAATTCTTGCAAAACTAATGTTGGGAACACCAGAAGCTGCCTCAAATGATGGTGAGATGTTTTATCCACATAACCCAGTGTTGCGACTGTTGCCTACTTACACTGAAATCTCTTGCATTATTTCTTGCTGTCACTTTATCACATCTCAGAAACATTGGGGGACCAGGGGAGGGCTTCAGCTTCCAGTAACCGTGTTGGCTAGAAGATTTTGGGAGCTGGGAGTACATTCTGAAAAGGATATGTTTCCAAAATATCATTTTAACTAAACGTTGCTTTGCTCTGTTCCTTTTTTCTCTACTATATGATTCTCTACTATGCTACAGAAACTTCTAGTCTTGCTCTATTTCTTTCATGCCTTATATGGCATATTGGCAAACCAATGAATGTTTAATTTCACTCTGCACCCAGAATCACTTCCTCTGTGTTATGCTTTAGTGTAGAGCAGTGGCTCATGTGTTTAAGACACTGACTGGGAGGCAGAAGGTCAGCAGTTCAAAACCCAAGTACTGCATGACAGAATGAGCGCCCGTCTCTGTCCCAGCTCCTGCCAACCTAGCAGTTCAAAAGGAAAGGAATTGCAAGTAGATAAATAGGTACCACTTTGGTGGGAAGGTAAACGGCATTCCATGCACTTTAGTGTATAGGCATGCCTGCCACATGGCCATGCAAATGTCTGTAGACACAGACAGCGCTGGCTCTTCAGCTATAAACAGAGATGAGCACTGAACCCTAGAGTGAGATATGGCTGGTTTTTGAGCAAGGGTGACATTTTACTGTTGTGTCAAGTTCAGCATCTTAACCACTAAGCCATTGCAGTCCCACATGTAAATGATACCACAGTGCATTTCCCTTAAAGTTCCTAAACAATAAATCTTCCCTATCAGCACCAAAACTTTTTTCTCTTTAGTAGTAGATTAAGAGCAACGAGGACAATGTCTGCCTACCTCTTTCTATGTGCCTCCAAACCCCAAAATTACCTGGCTTTTCCATAGTTGGAATTTTTGGAATGATAGCCATGTTAGTCTGTGTTTCATGCATATTAGAGAGTAAAAAAAAAAAGACAAAATACATTGTGGCACATTAAAGACTAACTGCTGTATTTTAAGGTTAGCTTTTATGGATCAAGTCCACTTTGTCAGATATAAGAGTGAGACACAATAGATGCTAGGCCTGAAGGGTTAACTTATTAGCAAATTTGTAATGCCACAATATTTGTCGTGCATCCATCTACTAGCCATTTGCAATTCAGCAGGGTTAAGCTTCACAACTTATCTGAATAACAGATATTACCTGTCGTAAAAAGAAACACACACTGATTTGTATACTTATTATGCTAAGCATTCTGTATCCGATGTGTATAAATTGTTGCCATGAAGTCTCACTCTTATGTCTGACTAAGTGGACTTGAGCCAAGAAAGCTGGCATTAAAACACAATAGTTTATCTTTAAAGTACCACAATTTTTCTTTTTCTTTTCTTTCGTTTACTCTCTGACTTTTCCAGTAGTTTCCCCTGAAACCATGTTGAACATTTTAATTCTGGGATGGTGGGGATACAGGTTGCAGCAACACTTTTCAGCTAGGTTATTTCCTGATCCTGAGAATGATCTTGTATAGGTTGTGGTCTTATGTTTTTGGCTGCTCTATAGTAATATGAAAGGCAACTTTTCTGTAGGGAGTTGTATCCAGTTAGAATAATCTTTTCCCGGTTGAATTACTGTCAGCCAGGCATCCTTTAAAACACAGGAACTCTGCTGCTTAACAAAGTGGCACCCCATGCTCAGCTGCTAAAAGGGGGTGGGGAACTCCCTTATTTCCTGCTTTCTCCTTTTATCTAAATTTCTAGTTGTTATGTGCTAGCAAATCAGAACCTAACTAAAGTGACACTGTCAGGGCTTTCAAGTCAAGTGAGATTTTTAAGGAGTGGTTTTACCAGTTCCACGGAGCTCCCCCGATAGCTTAGTGGTTAAGATGCTGAGCTTGGAGACTGGGACGTCGGGATTTGACACCTGAGGGCTGCACTTGGGGACAGGAAAGGAACTTCATTCGGGCATCCCCTGAGCGGAGTTTCTCCAGCAAAAATCCTTTCAACCCAGAGTAATTTCTGACACAAAATAATCATTACCAGATCCACACACCCCAGTGTCTTTCCATAGCTGAGTGGGTATTCAAACCTAGACCTGAGTCCCATTCTATTGCTCTAGCAACTGCACCACACTGGCTATCATCTATATAGCTAAATCAGCCACAATGAATTATTTTAGTAGGAAAGAGGAGGATTCAACTGGGAGTTTCAAAAGGTATCACATTTATTTGAAAGGGTCATTGCATTTAACAAACATTTGTCAAACACCACCTCCCCAAAGAATTAAGAGGTGCTTTGATTTTTTTAAAGGTTAGTGTAACTGAAGATATATATATATTTTAAAGGAATTGGTTAGTGCTCCCTTCCAACACCGCCACTATTATAAACACAGTTTTGTATTTCTCAAAACATTTCTTATGTTGGGGACAAAATGCTAATTAACTTGTGAACCACCCAGAGAGAGCATTAAGCGCTGTGGGCAGTATATAAGTGTGATTGCTTTGCTTTGCTTTGATCATACTGGGCTGCCAGGTAGGAATTTGTGAAATGTTCTCCTTCATTCTACTGGAGCTCTAGATAAATTCTGACTGCCCTGTTTGCAAATGTAGAATCTGTGAAACTTTTCACCCTCCATCACATCTGGAGTGAATTAGAATGGGGAATTCTGAACTAACCAAATTTCTTTTCAGGTTTTCTCATCATTCCTAAACTTTTCTTTTCTTTTCCTGGCCTAAAAAGATACTTCCCATTTCATTTTGAACTCTACTTTGAACATATCTTTTCTTTATCTTTGCCTTAGTCCCTAGCAGGCAATGTTTTCTTTTGAACAGACATTCCACTATTCTGCCCTGTCTGGTCCTATTGTGAGAGCCTTTATCCACATAAACACCCTTCAAGAAATTGCTGTTGCTGATACCTCTGAGGCCAAAATGACATCTTATTCCTTTCAAAGAACAAGAAACCACAGTAAATGCCACAGCCAATAAAATAAAGTACCTCTACTCCCTGGTGTTTTTAACAATGAGGAAAGGTAAACGTTGAGGTCGCCCACACTCAAAAGTCAGTCATATCCAACTCTAGGGTTCAGTGCTCATCTCTGTTTACAGCCAAATAGCCAGCACTGTCTGTGTCTACAGACATTTCCATGGCCATGTGGCAGGTATGTCTAGACACTGGAGTGCATGGAAAGCTGTCAACCTTCTCACTAAAGTGGTACCTATTGATTGACTTGTAATTGCTTGCTTTCAAACTGCTAGGTTGGCAGGAACTGGGGTCTCAAATTGTAGACCTGCTGATCTTTCAGTCCTCAAGTTCAGCATCTTACCCACTGGAGCCACTGTAGTCCAACTATGAGGGAAGCACTGTACCAAAACTAGATTAGAAGAAAGTGGAAAAGTGAAGAGTTCACAGAATAAAGGTGCAAATCTTTTTGACCAAATCCATTAATAAACCTGATGAAAGAGAAACCATCTCATGCCACAATTTAACTTTCCACTTAGAGAACCACAGTTTCTATGGGCAGTGCCATCAAGGATAATTAGGACAGATTTGGCTTTCCCCACTGGTTATTTCAGTATTCCTCTAATGGCCAGATTGAAAATGGATTACAATGTGTAGCCAATTTGCTTCAATTCATTTTAGAACAATGAAGGCACTGGGATACTGGGTCATTCCTTTCTTACCACTGAGGAGTAGTTGGGTTTTTCTCATAGCCTAGAGGGAAAAATAATAGTCCCAACTCATGTATTGAAGATATAATATCGGAGGTGAAGAAATAACAGGATTCAAACATGCTACGTTTTCCCTAGTTTCTAGTTTATGAAATTCTGTAGACTTCTTGAACTGGGGAAGTAATTATGCCCTTATTGCTCTCAGTACCAAAATGCTCTTGGAAGTTAGAAATGATACATTTCTCACATATTCAAAATTTTGTACAAAAGTATGCTTTTCTGCTTTTAAAAACATGAATAAGTACTTACTCCAGAAATTGGGTGGCCATAAGTTGTCAAAACGAGTACTGTTGGTCTCCATAGCCTTCAAAATTGTCAAGAGTTATATCCACCATAAACTGGTTGTTGGGACGTTGGAAATTTGACTTTAAAAATGCCCTTACACGTTCCCTCACATTGTTCTGTTTGCCTGAAAGGAAATCACTGTATCACATTTCCTGCTTTTATACTCAAATTAGTAACTGTTTGTCTTATCTCGGTATGCCACATGGTTCCTGAGGCAGGGGAATAATTTCCTTCTCATCATTTCCTAGGCTAGACAGTGAAATAACCAGGAACAATGCTCCATCATCCTCATGTGTTCTGCCTGTTGTTGGAATCATCCCATCACCAAGGGGAGGAGGAGGGTTCCCTGCCCTTCTCCAGGGCAATGCTGCCCAGAGAGGGCCTCACCCTGCATGCTCAAAAGTCCAATAGCACACATATCGCCTATTAACTTGTAAACTAGAAATAACCACAACTTATGCAAGCATGTGGTGTTGCATACCATGTAATGTTTGGGTGTGTTTTGTTTCCTGTGTTGTTGATTACTTTCACATTCATTGAAGCAGAGAAGAATAGAATTGTGAGCAACTCAAAGTCCTGTGAAAAAGGGACTGCAGTTGCTTAGTGGTTAAGATGCTGAGCTTGACAACTGGAAGGTTGACAGGTCAGCAGTTTGAGACCCGAGTGCTGTCCCAGCTCCTGCCAGCCTAGCAGTTCAAAAGCAAGAAATTGCAAGTAGATAAATAGGTACCACATCAGTGGGAAGGTAAACAGTGTTCCAGTGCACTCTGGTGTCTAGTCATGACTGCCCCATGTCCACGGAAATGTTTGCAGGTGCAAACAGTGCTGGCTCTTTGGCTATAAAGAGATGAGCACTGAACCCTAGAGTTGGATACGACTGGCTTTCATGCAAGGGTGACCTTTACCTAGAAATACTGTGATTGGAAAGCAAGCTTTCCAAATCAAAGCTAAACACTGACTGATGAACTGTAATGGTTTGTTGAAGGGTTTAATGAAGTGAAATTTGTTCTGGATAAGAAAGAGATGTGAAAGGTTACCAGAAATGATGAGCTGTCTGTTACCTTCTGGATTAAATCTAAGTGCCCTCATCCCTTCCTCTCTCTTGAGGAGAGAACAATAACAGTGCAGCAGAACAAGAGAGCTTGCAGGTTCAAAAACCCAAGACTCTTCTGCTCTGTAAAGTCTATTACATCATTCTCACCTTCAGAATACCCTCTTAACTTTCTGCTTAACAGCAGTACTCATATTAGCTAGGAGAAGAAATTGATCTTCTCAGGAATGGCCTACTGTTGCAAGCTTTCATGTTCATAATGCACAATATTTGAGGGTGATTCCGTTTTAAACAGGTACTTAAGATCCATTAGCTTTCCAAAGAACTTAACACTTCGTAGTTAAAATGGAGTGCTCCAATTGCCTGTGTTTCTAGATTCTCCTGTGAGAACTACCATGATGAGTGCCTGACCTTCCAAAATAACCATAGCATCACTAAAGAAGACAAAACTGGAAGGAAAGACAATTATTTCAGCCCCAGAGCAGTATTAGACCTTAGTCTTTAATCTTTCTACACTAAATGAGAAGATGTCATTGGAAAGCTGGCTCTGGCCTGTCTGATCAGACCTTTCTCCTGTTTCTCTCCCTGTCCTCCACTCATTGGGTGGTGGGGGTAGAATTAGCTTCTGGCCTTTCTAGATAGCTAGCCATACCTTCCTTCCTACGCTGCCAAATAAAGAGCAAAGCCTGAAAATTGTAGTTAGAAGAGACAGAGTTTTGGACTATAAACCCTCTGCCAGATCACCTGAGAGCTATAGAGGAGTAATAGTGAAACTTTTAGAGATTGAGTACCCAACTGTAACTCAAAACCCACATATTTATCACAAAGTGCCAACATGGCAACAGGGGAGGAAGGAAATGCTCCTGTTGGGCTGCTGGGCAGAGGGGTGGAGCAAACTCTGTGCTGGGGAGGGAGGAAGCACTCCCATTGGGCTGCTGGGCAGAGGGGCAGGGTGAACTCTGTGCTGAGGGAGGGAGGAAGTGCTCCCATTGGGCTGCTGGACAGAGGGGTTGGGCAAACACTGTGCTGGGGTGACTGTAAGGTGCCCACAGAGAGGGCTCCAAGTGCCACCTCTGGCATGTGTGCCATAGGTTCATACCACTGCTATAGAGCATATAAGTAATATTTCCACAGTCTGCTGAGGAGCATATAATATTTACCATGCAATAATGTCCTTAGAGTCTGAAAGTTTGTTGGTAAGCATGGTCCTTTTGTCCTCTTACACACTGCTCCAACTATTGTTGAACTTTAAGTTAATATTTAATGATCAGGCCAAAAAGTGGGGAAATTTAAAAAAGCATCAGAGAAATGAAAATGCAGGAACTGGTAAAGAAAAGCTATTTCTATTATGTGATGAATGCATATGTGCATAGCAACAGCTGTGAAAGAGGTCAATGTTTCTGAACAACATTGCATCAGGGACTAATATGGCAGTTTGTAGTATGAACAACACAATGTTCTAGATATTTTCAAACATCTCCCTACTTCCTTTTGTGCAACTGCTTCACACTCAATAGAACAAATATCTTTCTCTTTTCTATTTTCAGGCTTGAACACGTCAAGCTCAGTCAGTGTAAGCCAGGGCATGTGACAGATTTTAGACAAGCCCCACTGGCTCAAGATGATGGGAGTTGTAGACCAGTTGTAGCTAGAGGACATCATCTTGGGCCATTTCCATCATTTTATTCCGCCTTGCTAATTTTAAATAAGTACAAGGCCTAAGAACACTAGAAGCTGAATGGCTGCCAAAAAGTGTTTCCTTTAATTGTTTTGCATGCCACACCTCTTGCTGTATACGAACCCCACTACAATGGAAAGAGCAAAAATTAAGGATTTCTTTTGCCTGTAAACAGCAGTTTCAATAGCATGCCATCTCATAATCAGAAATAATAATAATAATAATAAAAGTTTCAAGCATTGTTTAGTGTCTTTTCCAGGAGACATAGAAGGAGTCGCAGTAAGGACTAACACAGGTTTATTGATTGATGATCAGAGCGAACATGTGGTAATGGCGGAGATACCTCACATTATATACAGTAGTACAATACATTTGAATCTGGCTGCATGGTAGCTCATTGGCCGCTACCGGCGTGACGTCATCCGGGTCATGCCCATCTTCGGTGGTGGATCGGTAGTAGTTTGTTGTTGCGGAGAGTTCCCGCGGCTGCAGGTGATTTGAGGAATGATAACCATGTGAGTTGAACACTCGCAGCTGCCCTCTATAGGCAGCTTGCTGGTGTTCCTTTAACAGCTGGGTTACATTGTGATTGTGGCCAGGTTACATTCATACATTTCTTAAAGCGACATTGTACATACATATCAAGCAACATTGTACATACACAACACATTGCCATATTCATTTATTGTGCTCCAGGTCACATAAAAATTTGAGTTCTAAAGTGTTATGCTTTATGTTCTAGTTCCGTGATGGTGAACCTTGGCACTCCAGATGTTCTTGGACTTCAATTCCCAGAAGCCCAAGCACCCTGTGAATCCACATGAATGGGTTTACTGTGATTCATCCGGCCCACGCTGCCCTCGTTGCTCCCGGAAGCGGAAGTAAAACACGTCCGTACTGAGGAATGGTTAACCCGGAAGAGGCTTAACCATACAGGCCCATTTTACTTCCACTTCCGGGAGTGACGAGGGAAGCGTGGGCTGGACGAATTGCAGTAAACCCATTCATGTGGATTTACAGGGTGCTTGGGCTTCTGGGAGCTGAAGTCCAAGAACATCTGGAGTGCCAAGGTTTGCCATCACGGTTCTAGTTCTTTAAAAAGAAATGACATTTTCCTTCCATGACAAAAAGGGCTTAAACAGAACTTTGCATGCATCATGGCCAATGTTGCACTCCAGGTGTTCTTTGACTTCAGTTCCCAGAAGCCCAAATTAGCATACCAGCAGATTACAGAGTGCCACCTGGACTGCCAAGTTTGGTCACCACTGTAAGCATTACAGGAAACCCTTAAACTGAGAAAGGAGTGCTACCTCCCCACCATTTTGGAATAAGCAGCTCCACTCTCACCTGACCTAGTGTGAGAAAAATTGATCAGCAACACAGGGTTTCCATTACCAGGTAGGCCTGATTGTGGTTCAAAAATACCACAATCTTCTAGGAGGCTCTTTCTGTGTACCCCATGGGGCCCTCATAATTTCCCTGAAATGGAAAAAGTAACCAGCTTGAAATGTTCCCCTTCAGGGGATATGAGAGGCAATTCTGCCATATTTTAAGGAGACACTCATACAGTACATCCAAAATGTTTTAATTCTTTTACTGGTCAATATAGTGTGCAAGGGGACAAAAGGAAAGAGCAAAATTTTCAGTGAGGTCATTGAATGGGTGCTTCTCTCTAAGATCCAAGGAGGGGGTGAGGTGGTATCTGGAACTCTGGAAATTGGTTTAAATAATAAAAATTAGGATAAAATATTCCAGCTTGTATGTGTGTCCTACATACAAACATGAGCAGAGGAAAGTCTGAAGAAAGCAACCACAGAGTAACACCTGTACACTCTTGCCTGTAAACCTTGTGTTGACAATAGGTAAAGGTAAAGGTTGACCTTGCTCAAAAGCCAGTCATATCCAACTCTAGGGTTTAGTGCTCATCTCCATTTATAGCCGAAGAGCCAGCACTGTCTGTGTTTGCAAACATTTCCATGGACGTGTGGTAGGCATGCCTAGACACTGGAGTGTGTGGAACACTGTTTACCTTCCCGCCAAAGTGGTCCCTATTTATCTACTTGCAATTTCTTGCTTTCAAACTGCTAGGTTGGCAGGAGCTTGGATAGAGGCAGGAGCTAATTTTGTCATGCAGTACTCAGGTTTCAAACTGCTGATATGATGACTTTCCAGTCATCAAGTTCAGCATCTTAACCACTAAGCCATGGCAGTCCCTGTGTTGACAATACTGGGTTCTATAACACCTAAATAGAGATATACATATAACACTACATATTTCTGTGATGGTAGCATTTTTATTTTTTATTATTTTATTTTATTTTTTAGCTGTGCAGCAGGTTTTGAAGAAATCCCTGAGAGATTTTGGTTTCTGTGGTGCACTCTTTTTTTTTCTTTTTGGTGGACCAAGGGGCATCTTCACAGCCTTCTTCTCAGGTGGCAATGCCACAGGAGCCAGGAAGGAAAAATAGCCACAACATGCACTTATGCCCATGCTGAGCTATGTCATCCAATCAGCACCCCTATGCAGTGCAGTAAAAAAATGTTATGGCATATGTGGCTCCTTGGTTGTTCTTGGACTGCAAATCTGGTTGTTCTAGCCAGTACAGGCACTCATAAGGAATCATCATTCCTCATCCATGGTGCAAAGGTAACAACTTTCATGAGGGACATCTTCAGGAAACAAGGTGTCTGGCCCACCTTCCCCATGCAGCGGTAATCAACAGCACAACTTCAGGAAACCATTGCATGAACAGGAGGGGGGAAGGACATGGAAGGAGCCTCCCCAAAGCATGTGAACACATTTGGGGGTCTCCTGGGTAATGATATCATCTGTCTACTGATTCTTCCACTCTAGGAGTACCAACATGAGGTTATACAAGCACAATTGCATGCTTCATATCGCCCCTCATTGTGTAAATAGTATCTGATACTATTAATTATACTGTGGTGCTTTAGGCACTGGTGCTGCATTTGGTAAAAAGAACAGGCCAGTATTTCAAGTTTAAAATGTAATCACATTTATTCTTCTGAATCTCATTTGCAAATTCCTTTCAAAAGGCTTCTGCTGCCTTTTTAGATTCTGTAGAGTACGGTAAATCGGCTGGGGTGTCACAATAGCGGTGAGGGGAAAAAACACTCCCAAGGAGAAAGTCGACGTATTTAGGTTCCGTTTAATGCATTATCCACATATCAAAACAGTATGATCACTTGAAACTCCTGTGTCTCTTATTCAATTCATAAGCAGTACACTATTCAAATAAACTATATATGTAGTTAAATCCCAAGTTATATGGTCCGGAAAAGTGGCTTGCGTCTTTAAATAATTTTAGACTTCTGAGCCGCGTCTTTAAGTCAATGTAGACTTCTAAATGGCGATGTCCTTCCGGTAATTGGACATTTCATGGCACTTTATCAAGCGTCTACAACATAAAATATATACAAATATAATACAATACAATACAAAGTATCCAATGTGTTGTGCAAGATATCTATTGGAGTATATGTATGTGTATATATACACACACACATTTCTTATATTTTATATTTTATATTTTATAATTTAGTCCAATGGTATCGGCAGCCTAAAGCCTAAATTATAGTATAATTTTTATCAATAGATTGTATACAAATTAAGGACAAGGTAAGGTATCTCATGCATTAATATGCTACGTCTATGTTCAAAATGCATATGTGGCTATTAATCTGAAATGTCATTAATCAATAGACATTAATGATGCATGATTAATTCTGGGTCCACGACAGAGTAAACAAGCATGTAAAGAAACCTGTAAAAAAACATGTAAGCAAGTGACAAAATGCATACCTCAATGTATGTATGTGTAAATCGCGCGTGCTGCACCTCCTAAAGTCTTATATCGTGTGCTCGCGTTAACTATCTCTAACACTCTATTCTTTAAATAATCTTATTTGCACCCATTCATATGCGATGACTCAAGCAAATTTCTAGTACCATGTGAAAAGAATATAGATACAGATTCCTAATCTGAGATCACTGCGCTAGTCTTTAAAGGGGCCTGTTACTTAACTGGGAGTCGTTCCAAACCTTGTTTTATATTCATAGAAACGATGACGGTTCCCATTCTGTGTTCAAGCCGTGTGGTGTTAACGTATTGAACCGATGGATATAGAAGGCTTCTCTTTGTAATAAAACCTTTTCTATGTTTAGAATATGATATTTGTCAGCGATAATAGTTTCCAGTACAACAATCTTAAGATCTCCTAATTTATGTTGTTTGTTAAGAAAATGATTCACAAGGGGAGCAGTAATGTTTCGGTTTCTAATTCGTGAAAGATGTTCACCTAAGCGTATTTTCAAAGGACGACTAGATTGTCCCACATAACCTATCTGACATGGGCAGATTACCATATATACGATGTTCTTCGAATTGCAATTAGAAAATGCGGTGAGTTCCAATGTGAAATTACTCGAAGGTAATTTAACAGTTTTAGAACATATCATATGAGCGCAGTATTTGCAGTGTCCGCAGATGTGGTGGCCTGCAGGGGGAGACGATATCTGCAGGGGGAGACGATATCGCATATCTGCAATATAGATCTTATCACCCACATCATTTAAAAACAAACATACCGTACAGTTTACTCCTTAGAGCCAAAAGGAACTCCTCAAAAGAATACAATTACAGAATTGCAGCTAAAGACATTTCGAAAACACTAAGCAAGAGAGGATATCCAGAACACATAATTGCAAATGCACAGATAAAGGCGGACTTACGTACAAGAAGCTCTCTTCTTGAAAGACGAACGGAACAAACAACATCCCAGCAAAGATTGTTTTGGTCTTTAGACTATACCCCGCTGGCAAATCAAATTAAACGCATTATCTACAGGCACTGGCACATATTGGATACGATACCGGGCTGTCAACAAAAACCATTGGTAGGGTTTAGGAAAACTCAGACGCTAGCCAATCTCCTTTCTCGAGCAGACATCTCTACCTCGACAAAAGGCGATCGTCTCCCCCTGCAGGCCACCACATCTGCGGACACTGCAAATACTGCGCTCATATGATATGTTCTAAAACTGTTAAATTACCTTCGAGTAATTTCACATTGGAACTCACCTCATTTTCTAATTGCAATTCGAAGAACATCGTATATATGGTAATCTGCCCATGTCAGCTAGGTTATGTGGGACAATCTAGTCGTCCTTTGAAAATACGCTTAGGTGAACATCTTTCACGAATTAGAAACCAAAACATTACTGCTCCCCTTGTGAATCATTTTCTTAACAAACAACATAAATTAGGAGATCTTAAGATTGTTGTACTGGAAACTATTATCGCTGACAAATATCATATTCTAAACATAGAAAAGGTTTTATTACAAAGAGAAGCCTTCTATATCCATCGGTTCAATACGTTAACACCACATGGCTTGAACACAGAATGGGAACCGTCATCATTTCTATGAATATAAAACAAGGTTTGGAACGACTCCCAGTTAAGTAACAGGCCCCTTTAAAGACTAGCGCAGTGATCTCAGATTAGGAATCTGTATCTATATTCTTTTCACATGGTACTAGAAATTTGCTTGAGTCATCGCATATGAATGGGTGCAAATAAGATTATTTAAAGAATAGAGTATTAGAGATAGTTAACGCGAGCACACGATATAAGACTTTAGGAGGTGCAGCACGCGCGATTTACACATACATACATTGAGGTATGCATTTTGTCACTTGCTTACATGTTTTTTACAGGTTTCTTTACATGCTTGTTTACTCTGTCGTGGACCCAGAATTAATCATGCATCATTAATGTCTATTGATTAATGACATTTCAGATTAATAGCCACATATGCAATTTGAACATAGACGTAGCATATTAATGCATGAGATACCTTACCTTGTCCTTAATTTGTATACAATCTATTGATAAAAATTATACTATAATTTAGGCTTTAGGCTGCCGATACCATTGGACTAAATTATAAAATATAAAATATAAAATATAAGAAATGTGTGTGTATATATACACATACATATACTCCAATAGATATCTTGCACAACACATTGGATACTTTGTATTGTATTGTATTATATTTGTATATATTTTATGTTGTAGACGCTTGATAAAGTGCCACGAAATGTCCAATTACCGGAAGGACATCGCCATTTAGAAGTCTACATTGACTTAAAGATGCGGCTCAGAAGTCTAAAATTATTTAAAGACGCAAGCCACTTTTCCGGACCATATAACTTGGGATTTAACTACATATATAGTTTATTTGAATAGTGTACTGCTTATGAATTGAATAAGAGACACAGGAGTTTCAAGTGATCATACTGTTTTGATATGCGGATACTGCATTAAACGGAACCTAAATACGTCGACTTTCTCCTTGGGAGTGTTTTTTTCCCTCACCGCCTTTTTAGATTCTGACATGTGACAAAGGAAAAGCATTATCACCTTGCTGCTTTAAGGTGTACAAGAGAAAAATAGTTGACATATTTATAGTGATACTGATTTATGCACTAAAGGAACTTTCTATCCAGATCAAAAGGGTGCGGGGAAGGAGGGAGAGAAAGAAAACTAAGCTTCAAATGAGCAAATCAATGACAGTTCTCTGACTTTCACGGTTGTCTTGAAGTGTCAGATCTCACACATGATTAGGCAATATATAGTTTATTTATAAGCTGTGAAACAAGGACCAGCATATCAGGCAGAGCATAGAGGGAATTTGTACATTATGTGGATCACAAAGGATGTGTCAAATGCCACTCTGTACCTATGTATAGAAACCCCTGTTCATCTCCAGCAGCATCCCTGTTGGTGGAGACCTATGGAAAATATTAAGGCTAATGAAGTTTTCTGCTCGGAGGAATTCCTGTGTTTGAAGATGAAGTTTGGTATGACTCCATCAAATCACCTTTAAAATAAAAGGGGGAATACATTATCTCTGTAAGCCCTTCCTAGAAGCATTTCCAATGCTAAAGGCAAAAAGGCATAACAGGCCTTTAAGGCAAGGTGTCAGAACACCAGCTTCAAGACATAAGAGGCTTCTAACTGCACAAGTCCTCTTTAGTGGTCACTCAGTGAGCTGTGGGTGAGCTTTCCGCAATCCAAAATAGCACTGCAAAGCCCAGAGGGGCCATGGATGTGTCACTCACGCTATAGGTAAGGTTGTTACCCCAAATCCAGAAAAAAAACATTTTATTTCCATTTATTATTATTATTTATTTATTTTTTCAATAGAATAATTTTAACCTTTATTTTCCATTTTCCCACAACTCTACCCCTAGGCCTACATGTCCATAAGCACTACACTGTACACGCAACCATCCATTTCACTTGCAGGTAAATAACTGCAAGAGATCAATTTTTAATTAATTTTTAAAAGTCAAACCGCTATTTTAAAAGCCCTATTTAAAAAGCTTTGCTGTAGCACAGATGTTGAGGGAAGCCCAAAGGAAGTCTATGGAATGGTTTCAAGTTCCCCTGCTCCATTGACTTATATTTGGGGGGGGGGGGGACTGCAATAAGAAGGGAAGTTAAAAGCGAGAGTCATTCAGGCTTCAAAGGCAGGAGCCCTGATACAATGTATCCAGTTGCTTGATTCAATCAGACTTCAAAGGGTTTCAAAGGTTTCCACACCTGATGCAAAGGGAAATACATCATATCACTGTAGGTCCTCTTCTCCCCACATATCCTGTAATTCTCCTGACTTTATTGCGAGCCCTCCTGCACTTTTTCAGAACTAGCTGGGTAGTTCAATGATTTAGGTATCTGGCTATGAAGCCAAAGATTAGTAGTTTGATTCTCCATTATGCCTCACAGAAGAAGAGCCAGGCTGTGTGACTTTGAGAATGCAGTTCCAGAATACCCCCAGAAGAAAAGGAAAATGGGAAACTACTTTTGTGTGTTCTTTACCTATAAGACCCTGGAAATGCCACAAGTTAGAACTGGCCTGATGGCAAAAAACTGCACTTTTTGAAAATCTGTGTCATAGCTTTATAGATGCGCTTCACATCATTATCTTCTTTACCTTTTCTACTGGTGTTCCAAACTCCTTTAACTGAAGAAAATGAGTATCCATGCTCTGGTATTTGTTGTTGTTATGCATTATCAATTCAAAACTGACTTATATACTGACCTAGTGAATTAATGATCTTCAAAATGATCTTCTATCATTAACAGCCCTTCTCTGTTCTTTTAACCAAAAGACTGTGTACTCCTTTTATTAAGCTAAATCCATTTCATCTTCCTCATTTACTACTGTCTTTCATTATTCTTAGCATTACTGCCACTGAGTCTTCTCCACTCCAGTAAAGTGCTATAACATTTATCTCCTCCAAAATGCTCAAGAAAAAATGTTTAGTTGTCTGGAGAACATCTAATTGTTATGTTCCCCGCAGTAGACTATTTTGGGCCATACACTAGTAATCTATTTCACAAATTATTATCAGTTTGAACAAGCCTATTGAAGTAAGTATTTACATAAAGTAGTATTTACATAATACGGTATTCTTGGAGGGGAAATACCATGAAGATCCACTGGCTTTCTTTCACAAGAGTTAGCCTTAGCTTTACATTGTTGTTGTTACATAAATACAAAAAAATACTTTATTACTATCCAGAAGGTGGCAGTATATGATGCCTTTTTATTTAAGGTTTGCAGTTATCCTTTAGCACATTATGCAATATCTGCTATTCTGTTTGTATATTGATGATCAACATGCTGCACAAAGCCACACACACCTTAACTCAACCATTTCCTCCTGTCTTCCCAACTCAGGGTGTCTTACAGACAATCTAAAACACAAGCATAAAAATATAAAAAACACCCACATAAAAGCCCACCTGCCCCATTCCTAAAAAAGAAGAGAGAGGGAGGGAGGGTCTGGCTTATTGAACAAGCCAGCAGGCAGGGGCCACGCTTCCGTCAGGCCCCCATACCTGCCCTGCCAGCCAGGTTTTAAGACCCTTCCTAAAGGGCAGCAACTCCATCTGCAATCGTAACTCTACTGGCAGGAGGTTCCAAAGGGCCAGTGCGGACATGGGGAAGGCCCTCCTCCTTGTGCTAGAGAGACGAGCCCCTCTAGCTGATGATACAATTAATTTTAGGGAACCCCTCTGGTCCGCTCTAGTTGGATGGGCAGATGCTCTTAGGGCGAATGCTAGATGAGCGAGGAGAAAGAGTTACAGCAGTTAGGAGAGGGAAAAAAATACCTCCAGAGAGTTTTATTTTCATTGGCTGCTTTCCCTAGCCCACACAGGAAAGACAAACATGTTTATTTATTTATTTATTTATTTATTTATTTATTTATTTATTTATTTATTTATTTATTTATTTATATTCCGCCCTTCTGGCATGAATGCCACCCAGAGCAGCTAACAACAAAAGAAGAGAAAGCTCTTTTACAAAAGAAAGAGTGGGCTAGTGTTTTAGAGATTCAGGAAGGATTAGGAAAAGATAGGGATGAGACAGGATTAGAGCTAGGTAGAGTCAAGTAGATGAATGTAGACAGTATGATAAAACTAGAGATAAGACATGAGCTGAGATAGATGAGAGTTGTGATGGATAGAGCATGACAGGAAGATGGGTAAATATATGGGTGGGAGGAAAAAGAATTAGGTTTAGGTAGCTAGAAAGAGTGCTTGAAAGCACCTTGACCTGCTTATATCATACTAGCATATTTTGGGCAGTTTTTTTTGTGTCTTTTTTTGTTAGCAGTGGTTTAGGTGGTGGTGACTTGGATTTTGTTGGTTTTTGAATTTATTTGATTTTTTATTTGGATTTTTAAAATATTTTTATGACGGTTGCATACTCTTCTGGCCTTTAGGTGGGGCTGTGATTAAGAGTGCAATTGTTTTTCTTTTTTCAGTTCTGCTGTGGAGGCATGGAGGGAGGACGTCTTTCGTAAGTGCTCTTGACTTATTATTTTATTTGTATTTTTTGTGATTTTGTGGTGCTGGGCTGGGGGGGGGTTAAGTAGAGTGTTTCTACTTAAACCCCACAAAGTGTTTTTGCTTGTACTTTTGTATTTTTTTCTGGATTTTAGATGTGTTTTATTGATTTTGTTATTTCTGGTTGTTATTTTTTTATTTTTTCCATATTTATTTTTGTAATTTGTGTTATTATTGTTTGTCGAGTAAGGTATTTTCATGTTGTTATGGTGTAGATTGGTGTTTTTAGTAAGTTTTCATGATTTTTCAGTAGCCTTTGGTATTTCGGATGTGTTTTGTTGTGTTTGTTGTTTATTGTTTTGTCGTTTACTGTGTTTATTTGAATTTATTGTTTATTTATTTTTGTTTGTATTTTTGATGGTTGGTTGTTTTTTTAACTGATTTGTTTTGTTGTGGTTCTGGTTTCCGGGTGAGGAACGGCCGGTCTGTCATTGCCTCTTTTCCCCATTGCTGTTTTGACATTAGCTTTTGATGCAGTGATGGGGAAAATGAATAGCCGGGATATAAGTTCAAATAAATAAATAAATAATAGCTGGCAGTCAGCTCGCTCTTCGTCCGGTAAGGTTCGTTAGGTTGGTCGGGGGAGAGGGAGGCAGAGAAGAGCTATCTGCTTCACGATGGTTCTCTCCTCTCGGCCTCCTTTTCCCCAGGCTTACCTAACGGGAGATCTGTGTTTGTGGCTGTGAAGGTGTGTTTTTTTTTGTAAAATTGTAGTGCGACAGGCAACGATCCGTAAGGGATGGTGCTCTACCTTGTGGATTGCTGGCTGCTGCTTTTCTATTACCTCCACCGCTGTTTCGTGCTAGTTCTCGAAACAGTGGTGTGGGTAGTACAAAGGCAGCAGCCAGTCATTCACCAGGGAGGGTGGTTCCCCTGATGAAATGCTGCCTGCTGCTGGGTTTTTCCCCCCGGCTCAACTTACCTTGAGGCCAACGGTAGTCTCGCCATGTCTTCGGCAGGTAGTGGGGAGGAGAGGGAGTCCCTCTTCTCCCCATTGCTCCGGGAAAGAAGGCCGTTGGTTGTTTCACTGTGGTTATTTGCAGGTTTGGGTTAGCAAGGCCATGAGGCGTGAGTCCACCTTCAGCGGCCTTGCACTCCCGTTGCGGGAGGTGCTGAGTCCACCTGCGGTGGCCTTGCATTCCTGTTGCATGAGGTGTAATTTTATTTTATTTTTCACACACTGGCTTTTTCAAAATTCTACATGCTCACGCCCTTCAGCCTGATTGGCTGAAGTGGTCATGGCGTGGAGGACACTGGAAGTTGTAGTTCAATTATTTTAGATAGATAAAATCTTTATTGTCATTGTCACCTTGCAGGAACAACGAAATTTCTCAGTTGCTATATATCAACTCGAATGAGGCATACCCCTTAATTTAAAACAGCTACAGAAACACCAATTAAGATTGTACCATACAGTACAATTTTAAAAATTTTAAAACTTCAAAACTTCAAAACTTTAAAATTTCAAAAATTTTAAAATTTCAAAATTCTAAAATTCTAAAATCCTAAAAATTAAAAATCTAAAAAATTTAAAATTTTAAAATAAGATAAGATGACTTCAGAGTCCAGCATTTCCATTTAAGGCCAAAATTGCTCTGGAGAAGAAACTGTTCTTGAGACGGCTCGTTTTTACCTGCATTGTTCTATATCTCCGTCCCGATGGCAGAAGCTCAAAGAAGCAGTGGCCAGGATGTGATAGGTCTCCTACTAAATCTAATGCTTTTCTGTGGCACCTGGTGGTGTAAATTTGTTCTAAAGTGGGGAGTGGACAGCCGATGATACTCTCCGCTGTTTTAATAATTCTGTGCAACATTATCCTATCCCGATGAGTACTACTCCCAAACCACACACATCAGCCATAAGTGAGCACGCTCTCAATAGCGCAGCGATAGAAGGCAAGCAGCAGCTTTTGCGGAAGATGGTTTTTCCTTAGAGTTCTCAAAAAATACAGTCTCTGCTGCGCCTTCTTCACAAGCCCCCTTGTGTTGGCACTCCAGGACAGATCCTCCTGTATCTCAATGCCCAGAAATCTGAACATTGCTACCCTCTCCACACAGGTTCCGTCAATCAAAAGTGGCTGGACATCGGTTCTCTGCCTCCTAAAATCCACTACAAGCTCCTTTGTTTTCTTTATGTTGAGGAGCAGATTATTGGTTCTACACCACTTTGTCAACCGCTCCACCTCATCTCTATAGGTCGTCTTGCCCTCCTTATCAGAGATGAGCCCGATCACAGTTGTGTCATCTGCAAATCTGACAATCCTATTGCTAGGGTGGACAGAGACACAGTCAAACGTATAGAGAATATAAAGGAGCGGGCTAAGCACACATCCCTGTGGTGTTCCTGTATTTGTACTAAGCATATTAGAGGTATAAGGACCCAACCAGGCCCTCTGGGAGCGTTCTGACAGAAAATCCAAAAAATCCAATTATTTTGTCCATGTTTGTGGGGTGGCTGCCCCACGGGCAGCTGGCGGATCCTTGCGGCAATGGTCAGTCAGTGAAAAGTCAAGTGTAGGCGGCTCGGCACAGGATAGTAGGGACGGGTGCGGGTGTTTTTGCCGGATTCCAACGGTTAATGTCCTTCCTTATAGGTAAAGATGTAATTTCACCTTTTCATAAAAGTTGTTTTATACATTAACCATCTCTTTGTTTCCTAGAGGAGGTATATAAACATCTACACTTGCTGCTTGGCCGTCATTCAGTAAAGAGGCAGAAAAATTAAAGGAAAGTATAATGGCTGAAAGGCTTCTGGTTTGGGAGCAGTGGTGCCAATGCTGTCAAAGTACAGTATTAGATGTCTAACTAAAAACTGAAGTAGAAACCTTCCACACAGTAAAGTTGAGTAGAGAAGGGGTCCAGGATTTCCAAACATGTAGATAACAGTATGAAGAAAACATACGCCCCCTACCCCCGGACTCTTCCCACCTGGCCGGGAGGGTGGTGGCGATAAAATGACCGCCTGATGGAGCCAACAGCCGAAGACGCTGCCCTGGCAGTGCGGGTGGCTGGTACCACTGCCCCGGTTGTGTGGGTGGCCAAGGACACCTCTGCCCCCCCCTCACTCTTTCCACCTGGCCAGGGATACATCACCACCTACCCAAACTTCCGAACTCTTGCTAGCTTTTCTCCTCCTGCTGTTTTTTGTTATCTTGTTGTATTTTGTTATCTTGTTGTATTTATCTTGTTTGTATTTTGTAAGCCACCCTGAGTTGCCATGACGTGGTGAGTGGGAGGCTATATAAATTTGATTTATAAATAAATACATAAATAAATAGCTATCTGTGTAGTGGCAGGCACAGATCTGTGGACATGTGCTCAGTTACAACCCAGCTGAGGTGTCAATGTATGTCCTTAAAGAAAACATCCTCCGGACCAATGGTTCCCAATATGGGGCACACGCCCCACAGGGGGACTTCAGTTCCCAGAAGCCTAAGTCAGTACATTGGCTGATCAAAGCTTTGGGGAGTTGACTTAGGCTTCTGAGAACTGAAGTCCAAAAACCAAAGGTAGGGAAATACTGCTCTAGATCAGAGGTGCCCAAACATTTCAGGCCACCGGCTGGTTACATGGTTGAGCAGGCTGATCACATGGCTCCTCCCACTGGAAGCGGAAGTATAACATGCCTACACCTGTACAAAATGCTGTCATAAATGCACCTGCGGCTAGAATTCTTCCTGACTTCAGGCAGTCGATGGCATATTTCGCCCATGACTAGAGCTTGGTTTTGCAGTAGGTTGTAGTGACATTCTGCTTCTGCAAAGGTACACAAGTGTCAAACAGGTCAGACAGAAGGGTAGGGGGATGCAAAGAATCAAAAGCAGAGATGGATTCAAAAAGAACCAAGGAACCAAATCAAAATGTCAGGAAAGGAATAATATAGAGACAACTGGGCCTGTGTTGTAGAACAATGCCTCCAAGTCCCTTCCCAGAAATGGTCCAGAAAGATGTTATGGTCCACAGTACATAAAGGTGCTGATTGGTCCAGGAGAACCAATTGGGGCCTAGCCCTGCCCGCAGGAGGGCTTGAAAAGACAACGACACAACCAAGGACCCGCTGCCACTTCCTGCAGCCCATTCCACTGGCCCGGGGATGGGAGGCAGGTGCAGCTGCACCCATCGCCCTCCAAGCCCCGCCCACCCAGAGGGCTTGAAAAGATGATGCTACAACCAAGGACTCACTGCTTCTCCCTGGAGCCCATGCCACCGACCCGGGGATATGGAGCCCAGGCTCTGTTCGGGCGCTGTGTATGACGTTGAGCTCTGGGGGCCCATCCACAACATTGAGACTGGGGCTCCATCAGGAACGTTGAGCCTGGGCTCTGTATCCGTATCTGTATTTGTATTTACTGTATAATTATATTTTGTGCATATACATTTCTCTTGTTACTCCTTTTTTGGAGATTGATACTTTGTAATTTTGTAATTGTAGTGTATATTT
The DNA here is from genome assembly GCA_035047305.1 of Bradypodion pumilum. Classification (NCBI taxonomy): domain Eukaryota; kingdom Metazoa; phylum Chordata; class Lepidosauria; order Squamata; family Chamaeleonidae; genus Bradypodion; species Bradypodion pumilum. The sequence goes on from JAWDJD010000001.1 coordinate 102,533,309, forward strand.
TCTGTTATAACACTTTGAGTCGCACTTGTGTTGAGTAAGGAGGGATATAAATTTAATAATAAATAAATAATACTCCCTCTATCCTGATCCCAACATAGATCATTTGCCAAGGTGATCAAAGCGGTCTCTATCCAGTATCTCCACTAGAACAAAATGCTGTTCACTCAGCAACCCATTGTGAACACTTTGCACACTCTGAAGGTAAAGTCAGTTGGATTTGCTCTGACTTCGACACAGTAGTTATCACAGATCCTGTGGATGTAATTTTGCTCTCTGCTAGTCCTGGTACAATAGATATGTTTCAGTTAGTAGAGCCTGAGTATGTGAACAGGAATCTTGAAAAGGTAAAAGCCACCAAGTGTGCTAGACCCTTGCTTTTCCTGGCTTATAACAGCCAAAGGGGGAATGGCCAAATTAATAAGGTAAAGGTCGTCCTTGCTCAAAAAGCCTAGGGTTCAGTGCTTATCTCTTTTTATAGCCAAAGAGTCTGTTTATAGCCGCTGTCTGTCTGCAGACGTTTCCATGGACATGTGGCAGGCATGACTAGACACTGGAGTGCTTGGAACGCTGTTTACCTTCCCACCAAAGTGGTCCCTATTTATCTACTTGCAATTTCTTGCTTTCAAACTGCTAGGTTGGCAGGAGCTGGGACAGAGATGGAAGCTCACTCCATCATGCAGTACTCGGGTCTTGAACTGCCGACCTGCTGGTCATGAAGTTTAGTGTCTTAACCACTAAGCCACAGCAGTCCCTTCAAATGAATAAAGGGAGTGATAAGTGCCTCTTTGAAGCAAGGTAGGATCCCAGTATGTTTAAATAAAGCAGTATTAAGACTATTATTGAAAAAGCCCTCATAGAATCCCACTTTACTGGACAACTACCATATTTTCCACAAAATAAGATTTAACCAGAAAATAAGCCCTAGCATGATGTTCAGGATGCTCATAATATAAGCCCTACCCCAAAAATAAGCTCCAGTCTCAAATATCCCATTCCTCAATAAAGTAATGGAGGATGTAGTGGCTTCTCAGCTCCAATGATTCTTCAGGTCGAGATATATTGGTAACACCAAATCCCAAAACATGAGAAGCATCCTTGGAAGCAACTGCTCTGGTTATGTTGGAATGTAAGCAGAAAGCAAATATGGATTTGTGATTCTATTAAAGATGAGGCATTATATAAATTTATTTATCTGCTTTTTGTTCCTTTCCTACCAAATCAAAATACTCTAGTTTTCTGCATTTTACATATTTTATAGTTGAGTGTATGTTGTGTTTCTTTATTGTTACTTCCATTCAACACATTCTGAGCACTCTGCAGTAAATATTTTCTATAACCTACGTTGAAGTTCATTATTTTGTAACATACAGTAGAAACAAGAATATGTAAGACAGCACAGTGTACATTCTTAGTTACATTTCTGTCACACATTGTAAATCTTCATGTTAAGGAAGTTGCTCCATTCCATCCATAAACCCCACATGTTAAGAATTATATAAAATCCTTTGTAAAATTTGCCTCCATTACTCTGAAACTAAACCCTCCATCTGCAATGCATTGCTGAAATCTAAGTTCTTAACAAGCAACCTTGGCTTCTAGTTACTGCCTATTTCCATGAAGTGTTTTGACTCTCTAGTGAAGGGGTGCCCAAATTTTTTGGGCCACAGGCTGGTCACATGGTTCGGGTGCATTTTACTTCCACTTCTAGGAGTGACGAGGGTGGCATGAATTGGATGAATTGGCATCGGGGGTCAGATGTGGGCCCCGAGCCGTTGTTTGGGTACCCCTGCTCTAGTGAAAGAGAACATAGACAACATGGGTATGTCTTTCTAGTGAACAAAATCACACACCCTTGTAATCATTCTGCATCTGAAATATCACCCACAATTTTTTCTCTGAAGATAAAAAATAATGTACAATATTTGCCTAGTATGTTCAAAGAGGGCTGTGTCTTAAGAGGAATGCTCAAGCAAATATGAAACCAACCACTTCCTTTTGCCATCTTCCCAAGTGCAATCAATGCAATATAAAACACAGGAGAAGAATAGGCACTAAAAATATGGTCTTGTGTTTCAAGCACATAAGTACAGTAGCTGATATTTCACTAAAATCTTATTAAAAATAGACAGAAATTGCTAGTATATTGGACCAGAGCTAGACTAAAATAATTTAATATGCACATCTCTGTTTACATACTGTGTTTGATCCAGATTTAGGCACCTCATATGCCTCATGAGAAATCTGTACATGAACCAAGAAGCAACAGTTAGGACAGAACACGGAATGACTGAGTGGTTTGGAATAGGGAAAGGAGTAAGACAAGGCTGCATTTTATCACCCTGCTTATTCAATCTATACACAGAGCACATAATGCGCAATGCAGGGATGGAGGAATCACAATATGAGATTAAAATTGCTGGGAGAAACATCAACAATTTGAGATATGCAGACGATACCACCCTAATGGCAGAAAGTGAGGAAGACCTAAAGAACCTCTTGATTGGATTGAAGGAGGAGAGTGCAAAAGCTGGCTTGAGACTTAATATCAAGAAAACCATGATAATGGCAAAATGTCCAATCAGTCCCTGGAAAATAGATGGGGAAGAAGTAGAAGCAGTGACAGATTTTACTTTCCTGGGATCTAAGATCACTGCAGATGGAGACTGTAGCCATGAAATAAAAAGACGACTGATTATGGGGAGACAAGCTATGAGAAACCTGGGGAATATAGTGAAAAGCAGAGACATCACCTTGAAAACAAAAATTTGCATAGTCAAAGCAATGGTATTCCCAGTCGTAATGTGTGGGTGTAAGAGCTGGACCATTAGGAAGGCTGAGCGTAGAAGAATAGATGCATTTGAGATGAAGTGTTGGAGGAGAGTCCTGAGAGTCCCTTGGACAGCAAAGAGAACAAATAGGTCAATACTGGAGGAAATCAACCCTGACTGTTCATTGGAGGGACAAATAGTGAAGAGGAAGCTAAAGTACTTTGGACATCAAATGAGAAGGGAGGACTCACTTGAGAAGGCCTTGATGCTGGGAAAGGTGGAGGGCAAGAGAAGAAGGGGGCGTCCAAAGATGAGATGGATAGATGGTATTGTGGACACAATGGGCACAGAGCTTGGCGGGCTGAGGAGAATGGTGGAGGACAGACGTGCCTGGAGGAAAATGGTCCATGGGGTCGCAAAGGGTCGGAATCGACTGTGTGACTGAACAACAACAAAACAATACTGGTGAAGCAGATCCCGAATTTTCATTTTCTGTCAACTGTGGAAGAGACCTAGGATATTCCAGTATCTTGTTACTAAACAAGTGAATTAAGTCCAATAAGGTCCTATACCTATTTACTTGACCTTCTGAATTTTGTTTCTGGTAAATACAGGCTATATCTCAAAAATAACAGAAAGATGACACACAAAGAACAAATCTTTTAAAAAAACACCAAATGTTTATAGAAAAGACACATAGAAAGAAGCAAATGTTTTATTTATCATGCTCACATAATCCCCCCCCCCTTTCATCTACCATTTTTTTCTATTGCAGTTTCCTTTGGTTGGTGAAAGGAGATTGAAGGAGCTGCAAAAGATCTCATACAAATTGTGAAGTGCAGCAGGGGAAGGACAGGTCGATGTAATATAGTGTACACACATGGGCTTGGATCCTTTGGTTGATTAATGGTTGCCTATAGGACAATGCTTAACTCTTGGTGATAGGTTGCCACTCATTAACATGGTGCTGGTGGTATTCCTGCACACATGCCCAGTTGTGGGATAGGGGTTGTACCCTCCAGTACACATGGTAACTGGAGAAAGAATTTCAGCTACTGAATAACAACAAATCCTCATATACCAACATCCTTCAGGAGTGTGAAGTAACTGTTAGCATTTTAAACAGGAAGAAGAAGCAGGGGAAACACCAATATTAACACAAGTCATTCATTAAATGTGTATTCATATACACACATCAAGGATGGCATGATAATTGCAGAGACACCTGATTTGAGATGAAGTTTGTTAGCTAAATACAGTAAAACCCCTACTTATGTAAAAAGTCTGTTCCGTAGACTTTTATGTAAATCGGTTTTTTACTTAACTCAAAGCAAACCCATAGGGAAAACTTATTTTTACATAACTTGAAGCAAACCCATAGGAAAAATGTATTTTTACATAACTTGAAGCAAACCCATAGGAAAATGATATTTATGTAAATCAAAACAACCCCATAGGAAAAATGTATTTTTTAATGTAACTCAAAGCAAACCCATAGGAAATTGTGTTATGTAAATCAGGACATTTATGTAAATCGGGACATGGTTTTAGTGCAAAATTTATTATGTAAGCCGAATTTTATGTAACTCGAGGCATATGTAAGTCAGGGTTTTACTGTATATAACTTTTAACACTGATTTTTCTAACAAAATCTATGTTAGCTAAACATTGACTATTAGTCAATTAATTGCATGTGATTAAATAACCATATTGTTACTACCTCAGTATAGGGTGCTCTTTTAATATGGTGACTTATTAGGTAAAGGTCGCCCTTGCACAAAAGCCACTCGTGTCCAACTCTAGGGTGCGGTGCTCATTTCTGTTTACAGCCAAAGAACCAGTGCTGTCTGCATCTGCAATGTTTCCGTGGTCATTCGGCAGGCACGACTAGATGCCGGAGTGCATGGAACACTCTCACCATCCCCACTGAAGGGATACCTATTTCTCTAAAAACCCATAACCATGACTGGGCATATAAACTTGTGTTTTAAATACTGTGTTCAGAATATTGTACTGGCTATATTTGAAGAAGTGGATGGCTATTTATGAAAGCTTGGCTAAAATAAATCACCAAGTCTTAAAAAGAGATGCCACAACACACCCACACCATTCCTTTTCGTTAACCTCCAAAAATAAATAAAAAATATTTCACCCATCACTGTGTGCACCTCCAACATCTCCTGCAATATAGGCCCTTTTACATCTTTCTTAACTATGCGCTCCTGCGGCCTGGCCTGGACCTGTGATGTGAGTAGCATCCTGCTCTTCTTCCTTTTTTTAATTTAATGTATTTATTGAGGCAGAGACTATAATGCCTGACTAAGTGCCCTGTGGCATTACGGCTGATTGCCGAAGAGAGCAACGACTCAGAAGCAGAATAAAAGCATTAGTGCGGAAAGGGGTCAACGGCAGGACAGGGTCTGGGACGAAAGCGCAGGCGTCGAGGTTCGCTGAGGCGCGCCAAGCTCAGAGGCCCTTCGCACCCCATTTTCTGCACACAGGCAACCGCTGGGGGGTGGGGGCTGGTCTGTCCCTTGCAAGTGAAACGAAGACCTCTCCATCCCATTCCCACCCCTCCTCGCAGAGGTGCTTCGCGCTCCTTTCCCCCTCTCCACCCTTTCCCATCTACAGTTGCCCAAGCGCGCAGAAGCTCGCCTTTGGCGCTCTCCGATTCCTTTGAGGCGAACCGTGACATCACGTGTGTGTGTGTGTGTGATATATAGAGAGGAGAACGAGAGGCTGCCGCTGGAGAAAAAAAAGGAGGAGCGCCGGAGCACAGAAGCGGCTCCCCTGCCTCCCCCCCTCCAACACACACACACACATTTCGTAGTAAAGAATGCACATAAGCGCGTTGGCAAGAGAAGCCACGGTGGCTGACCATTTATTTACACCCGGGAGGAGAGCTAAAGCACGGGGTGGGTGGGGGTCCTGGGGAGGGGGTATTACGGTGAGGGGGGGAGGGAGTGCTGAGGAGACCGCGCGGGAAGGGCCATTTCCTCTCGTCGTCCGGGAGGCAGCGCAGCCGGCAGCCTTTTCTCGCCTCACACAGGGACGGCAACAAACCCCAGCGCGGCAAGGGGTGGGTGGGGAGAGGGGGGGCACGCCGCCGCCAAGCCGGTTGCCCAGCGCAGCCTTTCTCTCTCTCTCTCTCTCTGTCTTAGCCCAACACCGGCTGCCGCCTGACGCGGGCGCTGAGGAGCCCCCACCAGCGCCGAAGGAAAAATCCTCCTCTCCTCTCTCTCCCCGGGCGCCCTCGTCATCCTGGCCGGTGCACCTGCTCGCTCGCCCGCCCTCCTTCCCTGAATAAGATTAATTAAAACGGCCGGGGAGGAGAAGCAGGGTGCGTCTCTCTCTCTCTCTCTCTCTTTGTGTGTGTGTGTGTTTGTGTGCGTCGCGAGGCGAAGCTACGCGAGGGGGAGGGAGGGGGTAAAAAGGCGGGGCTTTGCGCGGGAATCGGGACCCAAATGCTGGTGGCGGCGGCGAAGGTACAGGAGAGCCTGTCTCGAGTCTGTGCGCGTGCGCGCACGAGCCTGCCTGTGACTAAGGCAGCTGCCCGGGGTGGGGGATTGTTGCCCGCGGTAACCAAGCAGCCTGCCCTTGCTTAGTGGCTTTCCCTCTCCAGTCTCCACTGAGTCCGCCATCCTGGGACTCGCTGGGCAGCAGCGGCTCCGGCCTGGCTTCCAGAGAGGGCCCCTTCTTCTTGGGAGAGGCTGAGCGGCGCCCACCCCCCAACCCCCGAGGGGGCCCGGGGAAGCAGCCGAGTGCGAGGACGGAGGAGGAGGAAGCGTCCCTCCCGGGTTGGGAGCTTGAAGGAAAGAGGTACAAGCGGCGCTCTTTTTACTCTCTCCTGTTTTCCCTGCTTGCAAAGGGCAATGAATGCCTCACGCTTTATTATTATTATTATTATTATTATTATTATTATTATTATTATTATTATTATTATTATTATTATTATTATTATTATTATTATTATTATTATTTGTGCTGTCATGTCTTGGCGGGAGGGAGGGAGGAAAGGAGGGAGCCGGGCAGGTTACCAAGAGGACAGCATTACCGTCGCCACCGACTCGCCTTGGGGATCTCCAAAGTTCTGAAAGGGGGGCGGGGGGGGGGTTGTTACGGGTTCGCTTGCGCACGTGTGGATGTCTAGCGGTACACGGGAGCACAGGCCCGCAGAAAGCGCCGCTCGGTTTACTTCAAGCCTTCTCTTTTCTGCTCGCGGCAAAGCGAGCTCCCGTGTACCTAAGCATCCGCACGTGCGCAAGCAATCCCGTAACACCCCCACCCACCCCTCTAAGAACTTTGGAGATCCCCAAGGCGAGTCGGTGGCGACGGTAATGCTGTCCTTGGTACCTGTCGACCCGATTTCGAGGCGGCGGCCAGACAAGTTAACGGGATCGAGCCGTTTCCGAGTCCAGGCGTGTTGTGTCCTAATAGTGTAACCTTCTACATGTGATATCAATGTATCTGAACCAATGTAACCTTGCCAATGAGTAACAATGTAACCTTCAGCTGTATCACATAAACCCTGTAATAGGACGCGAGCTAATGACCACCAGCTGGCAGCAGCGAGCGTCCAAGCTCTCTTGGTTCAAACCCATCAAAGACCGCAGCGCGGGAAGTTTCCCGCCGCTACCTACACCTGGACAAGAAGGGCGTGACCAGCCATGACGTCACGCGGACCAGTAGCCAACGGGCTACCGTGGAGCCACATTCAAATACGTTACTGCCTTATATATAGAGCTGTTCGTCCGCCATTACCTCATGTTCCCTCTGTCCACCATGCAATAAACCTGAGTTAACCCAGCCGTTGGCTGTGCTTTGTGTCTTGACTCTCATACACTAAATTGGCGACGAAGGTGGGATAATGGATCCCCACGGAGCCAGGACACAGAGCGGGTTCAACATCACCAAACCGCAAGACTGGGAGCTCTTTGAGATGGACTTCCAGGCGGCACTGGTGGAGCTCAAAGTCAAAGAAGACGACGAGGAAAGGAAGAGGGCCATCCTCACTCGCATGCTTGGGATGGAAACCAAGCGGACGCTGGTGGGCATTCTTGCACCGAAGAAGATGAGCGATTTCAAAGCCGGTGACATCATGAAAATGCTGCGTGAGCGTTTCCGACCCTCGAGGGCAATGTTTCCCGCTCGGAGTGCGTTTTGGAGGCGAGTTCAAGCGCCGGACGAGTCGGTAGAAGCCTTCGTAACGGCTATGAGGGTAGCCGCCGCCCCCTGCAAATGGGACCACATCCTAGAGATGGCCCTCAGGGACGGAGTGCTGTGTGGCCTGAAGGACAAGGAAGTACAGCGCAGCTTGATGAACAGGGAGCCACCACCCACACTGGAAGAGGTTGTAGAGGCCGCGGAAGCCGCGGAGTCCACGAATGCTGGAGTAGATGAGATGCACAAGTGGCGTGAGTGGCGTCTGAGGGCCGGCAAGGCGGAAAACTCATCGCACGGGAAGTCCGGTCAGTCGGTGCATGCAACCCGACCGACCTCGAAATCGTCGTCGGAGAGTAGCGATGGCGAGGAGGTCCAGAAGGTCCGGAGAGGCGGGCGCCGCTGCGATGGTTGTGGAGCGGCCCATGAGCACGTGAAGTGCCCATTCAGGAAAGTCGAGTGCTTCAACTGCGGACGTCGGGGGCACATCGCCAAGGCGTGCAGGAAATGGAAAGAGGGCCGGAGACATTCGCAAGACCGTTCAGCCAGACCGGACCGTCCAGCGAGGCCCAAAGATGGCGCCCGGGCCACGAGGAAGCAGGACGGCGTGGGCCGCATCTCGGACGACAGCGAGGGCGACGCTCCTGTGTTCAACGTGTCTGCGGGACAGCCCCATTACTTTGTTGAGGTACTAGTACAAGGGACCCCTATTAGGATGGAAGTTGACTCGGGGTCCTCCTATTCTATCATCCCCCAGAGAGAGTTCTTGAGAATCGACCCCCACGTGCGGCCCAAACTTAAAGCGTTGAGGGCCACACTACGGGACGTTCAGGGGAACAGCATTCCAGTGTTGGGGGTCGGAACGTTCCGGGTTCGCTTTAAGAGACATTCTGCGGAACTTCCCCTAGTGGTGCTAAAAGGGGGGAGTTGTAGCCTCCTCGGAACACAGTGGTTTCAACCCTTAGGCCTGTTCATAGGGGGGGTGCATGCCGTAGGCGAGGACCCAATACAAGCAGTATGTGACGCACACCCCGCCGTTTTTAAAAGTGGACTGGGAAAATTCAAGGGACCCCCTGTAGCCTTCGACTTAGACCGGGAGGTCCGCCCGATAAGACTTAAACCGCGCAGGGTACCGTTCGCGCTTAAGGACAAAATAGAGGCGGAACTGGACAAACTGGTGGGTCAAGGAATTCTCGTTCCTGTGGATTCCGCGGAGTGGGAGACTCCAATTGTAACAGCTCTGAAGGCTAACGGGGAGGTGCGCATTTGCGCTGATTATAAGTGTACCATTAATAAGGCAATCCGCCCTAATGCATACCCGGTGCCAGTGGTCAGCCACCTTCTGGCCAGGCTGAATGGGGGAAAGTGTTTCGCTAAACTCGATTTAGCACAGGCCTACCAGCAACTCCCAGTAACCCCCGCCACAGCGGCGGCACAAACAATAGTCACACATAAGGGGGCGTTCCAGGTGTCGAGGTTACAGTTCGGCGTGAACTCGGCACCTGGCATTTTTCAGTCGCTGGTGGAACGCCTCCTGAAGGGGCTGGAGGGGGTGTTGCCATATTTTGATGACGTGTTGATAACGGGGGGGAGTAAGGCCGAGCTGGCCCGCAGATTGGATAAGGTCCTGGCCGTGTTCGAGAAAGCGGGGCTGCGACTGAGAAAAGACAAATGTGTCTTTTACGAAACAGAGGTTGAGTTTTTAGGGTTCCGTGTCACTCCCGAGGGAATTAGGCCGTCCAAATCTAAGGTAGCCGCCATTAAGAAAGCCCCTCGCCCCACTTCCAAAACCGAGCTTCAGTCATTTCTGGGGCTTCTCAATTTCTACCATACCTTCCTTCCACGGAAGGCGTCTGTTGCCGAGCCGCTTCATCGGCTGCTTAAAAAAGAGGAAAAATGGCTGTGGGGTGACGAGCAAGAAAGAGCGTTCTCAGAGTTAAAGCAACTCCTCACATCCGAGGCAATCCTGACTCATTTCGACCCCAAACGGCCCATAGTTTTGGTCTGCGATGCATCCCTGGTGGGGGTGGGGGCGGTGCTTTGCCACGTGTTAGGCGACGGAAGGGAGGCCCCGATAGCGTTTTATTCAAGGTCCCTGTCCCAAGCAGAGCGGAATTACGCACAGACCGATAGGGAGGCACTAGCGATAGTAGCGGGAACCAAGAAATTTCACGATTTTCTGTATGGTCGGCCGTTCAAGATCGTTACTGATCACAAGCCCCTGTTAGGGATCTTCACTGCAAATAAGCCCACGCCACAGATCCTGTCCCCGAGGATGCTGCGGTGGGCTATTTTTCTTAATGCATATCAACATGAATTAGAATACCGGCCAGGGAAGGAAATCAGCCATGCAGACGCGCTCTCACGGTCGCCGTTACCATTGTCGGACGACCAGAAGGCAGGGGTAAGAAGAGACCGCCAGGTATTGCTAATAGAGGTTTTAGAGTCACCCCCGATAGTACCGGCTGACATTGCCAGGGCGACCGGAAAGGATAGAACACTAGAGAAGGTATGCTCGTGGGTGCAGAAGGGGTGGCCGGCGTCATCCCCAGGCACGGAATTCGACCCATTCTTCCGAAAGCGAGTGGAGTTGTCTTTAGAGAGGGGGTGCCTGTTGTGGGGCCAACGGGTGGTGGTTCCTACGTCCCTGCGGCCGAAGGTGCTAAAGCTGTTGCACGTCAGCCACCCGGGGATCGTCCGTTCCAAGGCGTTGGCCCGGAGTTACTTCTGGTGGCCCCAGCTGGACGCCGACATAGAGCAGATGGTTGGCACTTGTGAAGCATGTCAATGTTCTCGACCGGAGGTGGCCCGCCTACCACATAGGGAATGGGACGCAGCGAGGGGACCGTGGTCCAGGGTGCACGTAGATTTTGCTGGCCCATTCCGGGGAACCATGTTTCTCCTGGTGGTGGATGCATACTCTAAGTGGCTGGAGGTCATTCCGGTAAAGAGCACATCCTCCGCCACTACCATTCGCCAGCTAAGGAGGGTCTTTTCCACGTTCGGCTTACCCGACACGTTGGTCAGCGATAACGCCAGTTGTTTCACGTCCGCTGAGTTCGCGGCATTCATGGAGGCAAATGCAATTCGGCATGTCACGTCCGCACCGTTTCACCCGGCCACGAATGGCCAAGTGGAACGGTTGGTGCGCACCACAAAAGATGCGCTGCGGCGCATGGGCTCGGGAGATCTACATCACCAGGTTTGTCAATTTCTATTAGCGTACAGAGTGACCCCCTTAGCGTCTGGTTACTCGCCGGCCGAGCTGCTGATGCGGAGGAAACTGACCACGCTTTTGTCCAGGCTAGACCCGTCGAGGGTCGAGGACAAAGGGAAGAACATAGGGTTAGCGGTCTCGAAAGGCTTCGGCATAGGCGATCCTGTACATTGCAGGAACTATGCCAACGCAGGCCCAGCCTGGGTGCCAGGGACGGTAATAGAACAAACGGGGCCAGTGTCCTATCGGGTGGAAACTAGCACCGGCCTCCTCTGGCGGAGGCACGCTGATCAACTGAGGCACCGAGTGAGCGAGGGACCGACCAGTGGAGCACAGCGACAGGATTCAGCGATAGGGTTCTCCCCCACCCGTTTAGCCCAAGGGGGAGACAGGGGGGAAAGCAGCGAGCCCGACTCATATCCTTTTGATACCCCAGTTCTATCCGAGCCCGGGGGGAGGGAAAAGGAGTGTGCGGCCGCCGCTGCCGCTTCCCCCGAATCCGATTTTGATTTTGATTTTGCGAGCCGGGGGGGTTTTTCGGAGTGTTCCCCCACCCATCCAAGCGAGAAGAGGGGTTTTTCGTTAGCCCCCAGTGCCCCCGGTTCTTCCCAAACAAAGCACACACCTCCCAACAAAGCCGCAGAGCCGCGGCAAACCACTAACAAGTCATCCTCTCCGATTGCAGGGCAGGAAGCCAGGGAGCAAGGAGGAGGGAGCGAAGCCGGGGCAGGGCAGCCCGCGCCGAGACCCCAGCGTGTTCGAAATAAGCCATCTTGGCTGAGAGACTTCGTCTCATCCTAGGGGGGAGGAGTGTTGTGTCCTAATAGTGTAACCTTCTACATGTGATATCAATGTATCTGAACCAATGTAACCTTGCCAATGAGTAACAATGTAACCTTCAGCTGTATCACATAAACCCTGTAATAGGACGCGAGCTAATGACCACCAGCTGGCAGCAGCGAGCGTCCAAGCTCTCTTGGTTCAAACCCATCAAAGACCGCAGCGCGGGAAGTTTCCCGCCGCTACCTACACCTGGACAAGAAGGGCGTGACCAGCCATGACGTCACGCGGACCAGTAGCCAACGGGCTACCGTGGAGCCACATTCAAATACGTTACTGCCTTATATATAGAGCTGTTCGTCCGCCATTACCTCATGTTCCCTCTGTCCACCATGCAATAAACCTGAGTTAACCCAGCCGTTGGCTGTGCTTTGTGTCTTGACTCTCATACACTAAAAGGCGGTGGATTTGGCTGGTGGTGTGTGAGAAAAGAGCTCGATTCTGCCTCCCCTTCCTCCATGAAATTCACCCACCCACCCACACACACACCCATAAAAAGGTCATTCCAGTGGTGGAGGCTGTGCTGAAGGCGAAGGGCTGGTTGATTGATTGAGCTGGATGGGGAACTAGGTTGGGCTGGGATCTTCAGTAAATTTGTAATATCCGTGCTTTACATTTGTATATAGCATCCGTGTTTTACATCAGAAAGCACAAGCAAGCATCTTATGCCTAGGAGGACTAGGCAAAACTAGTACAACTACTACCACTGCCTACTAGGACTCTGCCTACCTGGAATGCACAGAAAGCACCTCATCAAAGATTGTAGTGTTTTTTGAACCCCTGGGCAATGGCAACCTTGTTGTGCCAGCTAACCTTTCTCACACTAGGTCGGGCAAAAGAGACTGGAATGAATTCACCAAAAGGTGGCTTCATATTGGCAGTTTCATGTTTGGCCTTGACAGAAAGAAGAACTGCCTACTAGACTAAAGTAATCGCAGTGGCCCTTATATACCACACCATCACAGAGCAGGGGTTTTCGATCTATGGCTCATGGGCCAGACTTGGCCCATGGCACCATTTCATGTGGTCCGCATTGCCACTGCCACCAGAAGCAGAAGTGGACATGTTTACGACAGCTGTGTTCACATTGTATGGCAGCATTTATGGCGGGGGGGGGGGACAGCAGTCCAGCCTGCTCAGCTGTCTGAGGAAACCGGTCCAGCCCGTAGCTTGAAAAGATTAAGAACCCCTGCTTTAGAGCACTCTCTGGGCAGTTCACACTGCACTGATGATCCTTAGGCTTCCATGCCAGATTCAAGGTTCTGTTTTTAACACAGAAAGCCCTAAATCAGAGGTTCTCAATGTTGTCGCATTGAGGGCTGGACCATGCCTTCTCAAACAGCTGAGCAGGCTGGACACACGATTCCCACCCCCCCTCCAAATGCTGCTATAAAATGTGTCCATGGCTGTTGTAAACAAGTTTATGACAGCTGCAGGTGCATTTACAGCTGTTTTCACTGCCTCCACCTCTTCTGGTGGTGGCGGTGGTGGAGTGAGTGAGGCCACATGAAATGGCACATGAAATGGCACTGTGGGCCAAGTCTGGCCCACAGGCCATATGGTGTGAAGCCCTGCCCTAAATGGTTTAGGAAGGCTTTCTCAACCTTTTCCGGGTGCAGGCCAGATCACTCTCTCTCAGACGGCTGATCGGGCCGGTCACATGGTTCTGCATGTGTTCTCATGCGAAAACACATCTTTTCACCAGTTTTCAGCGTTTCTGGGAGGTGGTGGTGGGAATGAGGGCATTGGGGGCTGGATGAAATGGCTTTGGGGGCCAGGTCTGGCCCATGGACCATAGATTGAGAATGTCTGGTTTAGGACCTTGGTACCTGACAGAATGCCTCTTTCAGCAGGATTTGGCCTGGATAAGCCTGGGAGCTGTAAATGCCCATCTTGAGAGAAGACCTGGAACGGGCTTTCTCAACCTTTTTGGGGTGGGGGCCAGATCACTCCCCTCAGAAAGGCTGCGTGGGCTGGCCATGTGTTTCCGCATGTGTTTTCTGGGAGATCTTGCATGTTTTCGGTAATATCTTTTAAGATTTCATCTAGTTCTTAGGAGATCTCACCGAAAACATGTGAGATCTCACTGAAATCTTGTGAGATCTCACCAAAAACGCATGTTTTTGCCGGTTTTTGGTGCTTCCAGGTGGAGGTGGTGGGAACAAGGAGGATGTCAGGGGCCAGATGAAAAGGTTTTGGGGTCGGGTCTATCCCACGGACCATAGGCTGAGAATGCCTAGTCTGAAAGGTTTCACTAGCAATAGGTCTTTCTCCACATGGTGGACCTGTGGCTCTGGAATTCCTTTCCAGCAAAGGTCTACCAGGCACCTTCCTCCAAATTTTTTTGAAAGTTAATAAAGACAAAGCTTTATAAAGAATCTTTACTGAATATCTTGACTCTGTGAGAATTTTGCCTTCATTGACTGCAGAATGTTTACCACCTCTATGTGTTTTTAAGTGTTTAAAAATATTTTGACCTATCTTTTGTGGGATGGTTGGGGTTTAGTTGTTTTGTAAATTAATGTAAACCAACCAGAGTGATCTCAGATGGGCAATATAAAAATTCAGCTCAGCAGTGTAAAAATTCAATGAATAAATTAATGCTGGGGTATTTTATACTGAAAAAATTATGTGATTTATTTGTAATTCGTATAATGCTAGCAGTAGAGGTACTTGTTAGCTCAGGCTTGCCAGAGTCAGTTGCCTTTATGAGTTATAGTTTCCACCTGTCCAAAGCACCCCATGAAATATCTTGTAGGCTGATGATTAAGAAAGCCGATAACTTATCTGTAAGACTGTATTAGCACATAAAGTGCTGTTATGCTGCATATTTTAACATCCAGAACCTGCCTTGAATGCAAAGCAGTTAGTGTTAATGACAAGAAATTGACAGGCTTTCTGTTAGTGTTTGTATGCGTGAATGCCTGTGTCTTTAGCCAACTACTAGGATCAGATTATTGTTAAATGTGAACAAATACTACTGAACATCATGAAATAATTCTTCTCCTTCCAGTAGATTAACAGGTGTTATCATGATGTTTACCCTCCTGTGTGTGTGGGGGTAATTATATCTTCCTGTCACACCTCACCATTTGTCTTCTTACCAGCAGCGTCTGCCTCCTCCTCTGTGCGGCAACCCCCCTTATGAATTCCCCTTGGCTCCGCTTGGCCCAGGCTGGCAAGGGTGCAGGGAATCAGAAATAGCTGGCATAGATGTGGCCTCTCTGCGTGGTCCAGTCAACCCCAAGGCCCAATTCAATAGACACAAAGGGTCTATGGTTAATAAGGTTTATTAAGTAAATTAAGAAAATGAGAATAGCATAAAGAAGCAAACTTGCAATGCAGTCATTCAGAGTACATACAAAACAAAGGAAACTTAACTGGTAATCTAGACCCTCTGGCCCTTACTGACTCACAATCACATTATGTGAGGCCCTTCCACGGCTGGTCCACAGTGAAAGAGAAAGAACAGTTCCTTGCACAGTGGTTTTATTATCCTGATTTAATTTAATTTAATTTATTTTAAAAAAAATATGCCGCCCACTCAGATGAACCCGACTCAGGGTGGCGTACAACAATTAAAAACATACTCAAAAAATCCCAAGTCACCCACCCACCTTACTACCCCCATCACATTTAAAAAGAATAAAAGGGAATCTGAGGGATAGAACAACACAGAGGGAGAGACACTAACCAGACACTAACTGGAGATGAGCCAACAGGCTGGGGCCGTATTCCCATTAAGACTCCACACCTGTCCCACCAGCCAGGTTTTCAGACCTTTCCTGAAGGGCAGCAATTCTGTCTGTAACTTCAATTCTGTTGGCAGGAGGTTCCAGAGGGCTGGAGTGGACATGGAGAAGGCCCTTCTCCAAGTGCCAGAGAGGCAGGCCCCTCTGATTGAAGGCACAACTAGGGAGCCCCTCTGGTCCGCTCTGGTTGGATGGGCAGACACTCTTGGGGTGATGCGGTCTCTCAGGTATCCTGGCCCACTACCATATAGGGCTTTAAAGGTCAAAACCAGCACCTTGAATTGCACCCGGAGGCAAACTGGTAACCAGTGCAGTTCCCGGAGTAGTGGGGAGGTGCAGGCATAACATCCACACCCCATTACCACCCGGGCAGCTGCATTCTGAACCAGCTGTAGCCTCCGAATAGTCGTCAAGGGCAGCCCCATTTGGAGTGCATTACAGTGGTAGCTCCCTGGGTAACCACAGAACCCTGACCCAAAGACACTCGGTTTTGCCAGGATTCAGCTGAAGCCCATTGTTCCCCATCCAGACCCCAATGGCCTCCAGGCATCCAGACAGGACTTTGACCGCATCACTGGGATCACCACGGGCCAAGATGTACAACTGAGTGTCATCCGCGTACTGGTTGTACCGCACCCCGTGGGAACGGATGATCTCACCCAGTGGCTTCATGTAGATGTTAAATAGGAAAGGAGAGAGCACCGAGCCCTGCGGCACCCCATATTTGAGGGACCTAGGACTGGATCTCTCACTCTCCAATCACACCGACTGGGTACGGCCCTCCAGAAAAAAGAGGAAAACCAGGACAACACAGTGCCCTGGATCCCAAATCCTTTGAGCCTTTCCAGAAGGATACCATGGTCGACGATATCAAAGGCCACTGAGAGGTCAAGGAGAGCAAGGACAGTTGGATGACCACCATCCCACTCCCACTGGACATCATCCACATGGAAAGACTGTGCTCCAGCCCCCCCCCCCGGACCCTCACTGCCCACAACCGGGGATAAGCCCCAATTGATTTTCTCGACCAGATGGTCAGCAAAGTCCTCAGCTGAATGCTGCCAACCGGGCACACACACCCTGCCAAGGAGGGACCTGGTCACCCGAAACAGGGTGGCTGGGCAATTATCAGCGGAGGCAATAAGGGTGGTGAAGTATTGTTGCCTCACCACTCCCATCACCACTAGTTCGGCCCTAATAGAGGCTCTAGCTAGTGTCCAATCGGGATCGCTCCAGGCTTTCACTCAGCAGTGCTCTAGGCGTCTCTTAGCCCATTTGAGCTCCCGCAGTTCATCCATGAACCACGGGGATGACATAGCCCCATGGGCTCAGAGAGGCCGCAGTGGTGCGATTTCACTCAAGGCTGCTGTCGTCATCCTGTTCCATGGGTCAACAAGCGCCTCAGATGAATTGTGTGTCTGATCTAGAGGAAAATCCCCCAGTTCCCGCTGGAATCCAACCGGATCCATTAGTTGCTGGGGGTGGGCCAATTTAATAGACCCTGCCTCCCTATGGTGAAGCATCACCCCTAGAAAGTCCAGCGTCACCAGGTAGTGATCTGACCATGGCACAGGTACTACTGTATGTCTAAATTCTGTAATCTCAGATCACTCTGCCACTGCTCCGACAAGAAAACTGAATCCGGTGTGTGGCCACTGCACCTGGTCAGACTCTGAATTACCCGAGTCAGGCCCATGGCTGCCATGGAAGCCATGAACTCCCGTGCAACCTCAGAGCCAGTACCCAGCGAATGCAAATTGAAGTCTCCCAGAACATTAGCCTAGGGAACTCCAATGCCAATGCTGAGGCGGCCTCGAGGAGCTCAGGCAGGGAGTCCCTTACCCTGCAAGGGGGCAGGTACAGGAGTAAGACTCCAAACTGACCCATAGGGCCCAACCACAGGAGCAGAACCTCAGAACCTGGAACTTGTGGAGCAGCGGCCCTGGCAACTCCCATAGATTCTCTGACTAGAATGGCAACACCACCACCCTTCCCCTCATCCCTAGGCTGGTGCCAAACACCGAACCCGGCTGGACACATTTCTGACAGAGGTACACCATCCTCTGGTCTCAGCCAGGTTTCATTGATGCACACCAGGTCGGCTTGCCCCCCCCCCCCCCAAGATGGAGTCTGCAATCAGGGGGGCCTTGTTACAAACTGACCTGGTGTTCATCAGCAGCAGCTAAAGGGAGGGGTCACTCTGGTTCTGCTGCTCAGGGCCTAGAGTTGTAACCGAGGGGCTAGAATGGGGAACAGATACTAAATATTGCTCCTGCATTCCCCGAGTGTGGCCCACCCCTCAGCACCCCCCCCCATATTATTCCATGCCTGTCACAACCCCTATGTGGGCCCCCGGAACCTCCCAGCCCACCCCAGACAGAATGTTGTCCCAGTCTTCCCATGTGGGGACTTCTAGCCAATTGGAAGTAATTTACATTCTTTTGCCTCACATTGGAATTTCATATACAGGAACTCCCACACATGGAATTCTCCATCTTGAAGTACTAGGTAATTAAGTGGCTACAGGAATCAGGGAAAAGCACAGTTAGAACAGGGCTTTTCCATGACAGATGTATTTTAGCATTTCAGCATGTGAAATGCTTGCAAAATTAAGTGACTCTAAAATTTATATCAAGGCTACAATCGAAGGTCATTTATAGATGGTTTGTTTCTCTATATGTTTACTACAAAGTAAGTTGCACTAAATCCAGCAGGACATTTGCCAAATATGTACACACAGGATTGCAGCTCTGCAAGGAAGCAGTTTGCAGTGAACTTTGTTTTTCAGGAAAACAAACACGGGATCAGAATGTTTAGCTGAAAAAAGAACCCAGCAGACATTTGAAAATAATATTTTAACTATGAATTCTATTCCCAGCTATCCCATTTGCTATTGGAGTTTTCAACATCTTCTGTCTGTCTGTCTGTTACATTTATTCCAAGAAACTCAAGACAGTAGCAAATGGCTTTCTTCTCTTCACCAATTCATTTTCACAACAGCCCCCTCTTGTCTGGCCTAAGGTCATCCAGAGAACTTCATGGCTGAGTAGGGATTTGAACCAAGGTTTGCTGAGATTATGTCCCCCACAGCCAGACTACAATGTTGCTCTAACTCTTTATAGCAATATCAATTACATTTATATACCACCCCATAGCGCTTAGTGCACTCTCTGGGTGGTTCACAATTTAATTAGCATTTTGCCCTCAACTTGCTGAGAACTCATTTTACCTACTTTGGAAGGCTGAGTCAACCTTGATCTCTGTCAGGATCAAACTCACAAAATTTTGGCTCCAGTACAGCAGCTTAACCACTGCAACACTGGGGCTCTATATAGTGCTTATAAACAATGCACTATTGTATAAAATACATTTGAAAGTCCTGAGATGTTTTATAATACCTTAAGAAGAACCCTCTGTGTACTTCAACTTAGCATTAACTTTGCATTGTAATGTAATGTATTGTTTGTAAGCCACCCTGAGTCGCTACGGTGAGTGGGCAGCAATATAAATCTGAACTAATAAATAAATAAACAATAGCACAGACTGTTTCAGAAGATAGCCAAACTACTATTCCCAACAATTTTGAGGGAAAAATATCCTTGTGGATTTATTCTGGAGATTGCAACATAACTACCAAGCACCTGGGCTGTAGGTGAGGACTCAGAACTATTTGTAGATGTGTGTATAAAGGTGAGAAAAAAGATCTCAGGATTGCTACAGTAATCCCATAATAACCTTAACATAGGAATAAAACAGGGTATCTCTTACACCCCCACAATCTTAACCAGCTTGTGAAGGAGGAATGTAAAAACAAAAACAGCTGTTGTTTCAGAAATCTTTTCTCCCTGTAAATCACATTGTGATGGCAGAAACAGCAATCCTCTTAAGAGAAGTATGAACCCTTAATGTTCATGTGAATGTGGGTGGAATGGAATCCTGTTTAATGATGCTTCTCTAGAAGCTCTATGATGTCCTGCTCATCTCTCCTCCTCTTCAAGAAGGGATTTCTTAGAGTTTGAGATCAATCAAGCTAACTTAAAATAGCACAGAGAATAATTGCAATAGGTTCTGTTTTCCTGTTTTTCCTTTCATTTGTGAAAAGGATGAACCCCAACTCCCACAAACTTATTATGAGTGACAGTCTTTTGTCACTCGCTTGGACCAGGACATCTAGATCTATCTATCTATCTATCTATCTATCTATCTATCTATCTATCTATCTATCTATCTATCTATCTATCTATCTATCTATCTATCTGAGCTTCTTGATGGGAGGCAAATGGAGGAATTACAGCCGACAGTTGCCAGTTGTAATAGTCTGCCAATATATTTAAAAACCAAACTGGATGTCATCTGTAGGGAACTTGATTCCAAATTTGATACAATAGATCTCGAGGAGATGTCCAGTTCACTGTCTAGTTCATATTTGTTTTGACTTGTAACATCTCAGGAGGCTTCCAGGGCACTCATTAGTTCTAAGGCCTCCACTACTTATCTGGATATTTGTCCTTCATGGATTGTAAAGACAGATAGTGATGGGGTCAAATATCTTGTTAATTCCTCTCTCCATGAGGGATCATACTTGTGCAATTTAAAGAGATGATCTCTTGTGATGGACAATTTTAATAACTATTACCCTGTCGCTAGTATCTTTTAAGGATGGGGTGATAGAAAGAGTTGTGGCAGACCAGCTGAAGATGTTTCTGGAAGATACTGAATGCCTAGACCAGTGATGATGAACCTTGGCACTACAGGTGTTCTGGAACTTTAATTCCCAGAAGCCCTGATCATCCGGAGTGCTGACTTGGGCTTCTGGTAATTGCAGTCCAAGAACACCTGGAGTGCCAAGGTTCACCGTCACTGGCCTAGACCCATTCCAGTCTGGGTTTAGGTCTTGCCATGGAACCAAGACAGTATTGGTCACCCTGCTGGATGACCTTCTAAGAGAGGCTGATGGGTAAATTTTAAGAAATGAAAATACTGTATTAAAATTCTAATACTCAATATATACTGATAACTGTAAACTGTAAAGAATATAGGGTTCACAGTTATCTGTGGTAGGCCTCGGAATGTATCCCCTGCAGATAGGGGAGGCAACATTCTCAGTATTTGACTAACAGTGGCTGAAATTCTGTTGCTTAGTGTAGTAAGTCACAACAAGAGTAGGCCCATTTGAATCAATGGAGGAGTAGGCCTACAGTTGTGATATGCTAAGCAACAGGATATCAGCCACTATAACATAATTTGTGAAAAGCTTATCCCACAAAATACCGCATTAGACTTTAAGCTGTCAAAATAATTGGTTCAATGTCTGCTGGTTTGTGTTTATAATTGCCTAAAAGCAACTATTTCACCCCATTCATACATTTATATTTGTGGTCCTACCCAGAGTCAGCATTCTGTAAAGATATAGGAGTAGCCTTTCTCAATGGCCTAAAGAACAACCATAAAGACTAAGGTGGAATAGCACCTGGAACTCTGAGTTTCTGTGGGAAAAGAGCCAAAAGACAGACTCAGTATATGGTAGATTACAAGCATCTCCATGAGTAAAAGCAACATTTCTAATTTTATCATCTTTCCTTCTGTTATTTATTCTTATAATAAGGAAAGATAACATTTTAGTGGGAAGCTTTGGATTTCATGTCTTTTTAGGCATTGTTTAGAGATGCTTCTTCCAGTGTTAGAATAACCATGATGACAGAAGAAGAATCAAGCCTTCTTGGTTGTGGTACCCTAGTATCATCAGATGCTTTTAGTGAAGAAAATGCATAGCTATTAGCCAGGAGACTAAATCCAGTTCCTGGAATAATTCAAGTGGTATAACTTTTGACCATGTGTTACTACAAAGTCAGTATACACAATGTATATAGTGTACTGAGCTGCATGACTCACATGAATGGAGAATTCCTGCAGTGACTTTGTAACTTGTGTCAATTCGCTGGCAAAGGTTACATTATTTACATTATGGATATCTTGTTTCAGAACAGTTAGGTTCCAGAAAATAAGTATCTTCACCCTAATTTATTGTTCTTTTTTTAAAAAAAGAGTACCACATGACACACATATATCACTTACTGGTAAATAGAATACTCTTCATTATGTCTTTCTTTCTGGAGTGTTTTCTTGTTCCTTTAATAATGCCACACAACAGTTGCTTTGTTGGTATTAGTTGCTAATATCATATGGATTCACCTCTAGTGAAGATTTATCCTGGTCAACTCTTCCAGAGAAAAAGCAAGTCCCACTGATATTCTATGAAGAGGAGAGAAATTAAACTTAATAGAACTAAATTGTTTTTTTTAAAAAAATAGTAGCCACGTTAGCCTGTGTTTCAAGCATATCAGAGAATGAACAAAAACAAAACAAAAATGCTGTAGCACTTTGAAGACTCTGTTATATTTTAAAGTGAGCTTTTGTGGATTAAGTCCACTTCATCAGCCACGAAGTCCTACTCCCATGTCTGACGAAGTGGACTTGATCCACGAAAGCTCGCATTAAAATATAACAGTCAGTCTTCAAGGTGCTACAGCATTTTTGTTTTTGTTTTGATTCTTCTCTGATATGATTGGAACTAAATTATTATATTAAACTTTAACTAATTTCTGTTAGACTGTGGAAGGTATTTTGATATGCAGAGACAATTTTAAAAAAGGAATTTGTATGAAACTGGGCCATAGGGCATTTGATCAAGCAAAGATTTTATGGTTGGCTTAATAACTGCTGGTTTTGTGTGCAGGGGGGGGCATTATTCTCCATTTTCCCCCCTTCTTCTTCTTCTTCTTCAGAGGAAGGCAGAAAGCCTTCTGTTGTCCTGTTTAGTCAAGTCAAAAAGGGCTGTGGAAGGAGAATCAGGCAGCTCAAAGTTATGGGCCAGGCGATACGAAACAGAAAACCAGAGTCGAGGCAAGGGCAATGCCAGAAGCAGAGTCTAGAGCAATGTTTCCCAATCTTTGGTTTTTGGACTTCAATTCCCCAAAGCATGGATCAATCAATGTACTGACTTAGGCATCTGAGAACTGAAGTCCACCAGTGTTCCATGAAATATAGTTTGGGAAATGTTGGTCTAGAGATATAATTAATGGTATGTGAAGATCCCAAAGAACAAGGTTTGTTTTTTTAAAGGCAAGTGCAGACAAATTCTAGAACCAATACAAAGACAATGTCCCTATAGTGTCTCTTACCTAAACCTGAGTTTATATGCCTGAGCTCTCAGAACTCAGCTTAGGGCATTGCTCAGCAACACAGCATGTGCTTTGCATGCAGAGTGTCATAGGCTCAATCCACAATGTCTGCAGTTAGGAAGAATCTTTCCTGAACCCTGCCACTCATTCTTAAGAGTACATTGATGGATGGACTAAGGGTCTGGTTCCGTATAAGACAGCTTTTTATTAATCACCCTGTCTAGGTTTCATGTATAGACCATCGTAGGCTCCCAAACAGAAATCTTTATGACAAGATCATATTCACAAAGAGCTCCCTACTTGTGTATGGTTTTGTTGTGTAGGTAAGTACTTCTTAATGCAACTTAACTCAATCTATTTTTGGATGCTGGCAGTCTCTATAGCAGTGGTGGCGAACGTATGGCATGTGTGCCAGAGGTGGCACCCAGAGCCCTCTCTGTGGTGACCTGTGCAGTCACCCCAGCACAGAGTTTACCCCCACCCCTCTGCCCAGCAGCCCAATGGGAGTGCTTCCTCCCTACCCCCAGCACAGAGTTTGCCCTGCCCATCTTCCCAGCAGCCCAATGGGAGTGTTCCCTTCCTCCTCTGTTGCTGTGTTGGCACTTTGCGATAAATAAGTGTTTTTGGGTGCAGTTTGGGCACTCAGTCTCTAAAAGGTTCACCATCACTGCTCTATAGGTAGGAGGTGGCTTTCTTCTCAAATGCACACTTCCCACTATGGTGGGTATCCAACTCACATAGATCCCTTCCTTTTTTGGATACTCCATAGGTATCAGCCTGACTTTCTGTGTTGTCTAGCCTAGGACAATTCAGATCATTCTTCTTCAAAAATTCACCTAGTGTAATCATGATAAACATAGGCAATTGAATACTAACTCTTAACACCTGTTAAATGTGTTTCGAATCCAATGACACCTGGTCTTCCATGATTTATAATGAAATAGTGTACTGAGTGTACTACTATGAATGACTGGTTCAGATAGCTTATAATCTTTGATCTCTCCCCGGAGCCATGCCATTGCTCTGGGGATGGGAGCCACCTGTGCCTGCTGCCACCCCCCTTCCAGCCACACCTGGCTGGAAGGGGAGAAAAGCCGCCACCACCGCACAAGGGTCCCACGCTCTCTCCAGAGCCATGCCATCACTCCAGGGATGGGAGTCACCTGTGCCTGCTGCCGCTGCCACCCCCTTCCAGCCACGCCTGGCTGGAAGGGAAGAAAAGCCACCACCAATGCATGAGGTTCCCACACTCTCCCCGGAGCCACACCATCGCTCTGGGGATGGGAGCCACCTGTGCCTGTCGCTTGCTGCTGTTCTTGAGGACTCTGTTCGGTCTCTGTCTTGATGTAAGCATGGGCTGTACTTGCTGTTTTCAACTTTTTGAACTTTTTATTCATTCTAGTTGAAGCCCTAAAAACTGAAATGATAAATGAGTCTCTGCCTTCAAGGCATAAATAATTCCCCATGAGACACCAAGGAAAACGGATTCTGTTGCTGTCCTGTGACTGCTACAATAATTTTGCCCCTGGGTTGGCAGCATCATATTTAGCTAACGTAACTGGGCTATAGAGGATGGTATCACACATACTGCATATAATCAGAATGAACTTCACTGAAAAGGTGTAATAACGTTGAAAATCTTGTAAAGAAATAACATGCTGGATGCAAAAATTCCTAAAGTAATATAAATATTATTGCTCAGTTCTGCTATGTCAGTAATGTTTTTAAGTGTGCTGTATTTTAACTTTTTGGGAACATGTTTGGTTAAAATAATTTGTGTAACTTACTTTCTTTTCCTTTGGTTTCTAAACTTCATGGTTTGGGAGGAAGATGAAGAACAGGTTACTGTTCTCCTAAGAGTACAAGACAAAAGAAAAAAATTGGTGAAATAAAATACTGGGATGAAAGATTGTAATCTTGACTTATTATGATCACTCAAACAGAAGATTGAATACACAAGATTAAGGCCCAGTTCAAGTGTCACAATAAGAAAGGATCCTGGTGAGAGCAGCATTCATGAGCAGTCTGTTCTTGCATACTGACTGGTTGCTCTTGCTACAAGTAGAAGACACTGAACAAACCACACACCTTCCATCTATGGTTTTTCCCTTGCTATCTGCGCTCCGTGCGTTCCGTGTCTAGTCATGCCTGCCAAATGACCACAGAAACATCTGCAGAAGCAGACAGCATTGGCTCTTCGGCTTTGAAACAGAGATGAGCACTGAACCCTAGAGTCGAATACGACTGGCTTTCGAGCAAGGGAAACCTTTACATTTACCTTTTATCTGATTCCAGTAGGAGCTTTGGCACTCTGGCCTGCCTGTATTATAACAATTCAATGAAGAGGCCATGGGTTTTTGAAGTGGCAACCATGTTAGTCTGTGCAAGCATATAGAGAGTAAACAAGAGAGAGAGAGAGAGAAACACCATTGTGGCACTTTAAAGACTAACTACTGTATTTTAATGTTAGATTTCATGGATCAACTCCACTTTGTCAGACATAAGAGTGAGACTCCGTGAAACCTTTGGGTACTAGTTCTCAAACAAATAAGAGAAAGTACTTTTTCACCCAGAGGATCACTGGTCTATGGAACTCCCTGCCAGAAGATGTGGTGACAGCTGTCAGTCTTGACAGCTTTAAGAAAGGATTAGACAAGTTCATGGAGGACAAGGGTATCAATGGCTATAATTATGGATACCTAAGAACAACCTCTGGGTTGGAGAGATAAGCAGGATATCTCTCAATGCCATTTCCAGGGAATCCTAAGCAGGTGAAGGCATCTACTTGGGAATACCCTGAAGGAAATGGTGAGCCACTGTGTGAGACAGAATGCTGGACTGGATGGGATGTGGCCTGTTCCAGCAAGGCTGTTCTTATGACTTCATGGAATTATTTTATACATATCAGGTACAGAGTTACATGGCTGACACAACAGATAGGTTTGCAAATCAGTGTGACTATTTACAACCAGTAAACCTTCTGTTATTACTGGTTGTAAATAGTCACACTGATTTGCAAGCTTATCTGTTATGCCAGCCAGTCATTGTGTAATGCTCTACCTGATATGGATAAAATAATGCCATGATGTCTCACTCTTATGTCGTGGACTTGATCCATGAAAGTTAAGGATTATTTCCCAGCTTGCTGGGACAAAAAAAAGATAAATGAGAATGTGAGACCCTGCTGACTTTAGAGGTCAAGAGAAATAAATCATGGAAGAAAGGTGTGTGGTTAGTTTAAGCTGGTCTTCCTAATAGTGGCAGCTGTCCAATGTATGCTAATTGTGACATTCAAACCACACATCTATTTTACATATTACCCTTTGAAGGCATGTGGAAGTGTGGCCTTCATTTTCATGGAAAAAGAATTGTATGCGTAGTTTCTATCTCAAGAGTTTCAAATAAACTTTTTTTCTTTTTCGTTTGGCTCAGGGGACAAAAAAAATGTTTTTCTGAATAAACAATGTATAGCTACAACAATTGCATTTAAGCATGTCAGGGCTTAAAGCAGAGAGTGCAGTTTTGTATTCTGAAGCTGTAAGAACGCAGCACATATTCAGAATGAAAATGGAAGCCAAGTTTCAAAACAGCTATAAGAGTAAAACATTTTAACATTAAATCTTAAGATGTACATAGCTGTGAGTAGCAGTGTATAAAAGGGATATGCCAGCATTGTTATTATAACAGCCTGGGTGTTGTAGTCCCACGCCAAATGATAAATGGCTAGTTCACTGTGTTAAGAATATAGATTTCTACCCTGGAATATCAACACACGTTGATTGAAAAACCATTTAGGAGGTAATATAAGTTTAGGTTTCAGGGTTGTCATCATGTTTTTGACAGTCATATAAAGTCATGTCTTATGTAAATGGTGTTGTAAGGGCCCACACTCCTGTACTGAAATGTAGCATCTGCCCACACTCAGTACTGTACCAGCAATAACTCCTTGCCAGTCTTAGCATTCTTCTGCTACAAAAGTGTTTGTGCTACTTTTGCAATGCAGGAGCTGACAGAATTAGGTCATTAGTCACACAGGATAGCAAGGCAACCAGAATTTTGAATACTGTACTTGATCTAGTGATATTCTTAGGTATTTTTGTATCAGTGGCTATAGGTTTCCCCACACCTAAATCCTTATATTTCTTTGTGTTTTTCAGGCTTTTAAGTTCTTTGGAAAAAGAGTTGCCTTCAAGTACTGTTTTTAGAGACTTAACATTTTCATTGGTACCTAAGTGCCAGACACTTACTAAGGCACCCAGTGCTGAAACTCCTGATGATCTGCAAAAACAAATAAACAACATTTCACCTTAAAAGTGGATACTGTGTGTATATAGAAGGTGTTTTTTCGTTACCCAGAAAAAATGACCACCTCAAGACGAGTAGCAAGAGCACCTCGGGATATTGCTGGTGTCATGCAGAGACTCCAAGGTAAGTGTCAGACTCTGTAAAGTTTACCTGATTTGCTTCTCTAAATGTTACTTAAGATTTGTTTTCTTGCTCTGTGCTTAGTCGTCTGAAAACATAGGGCAAATCCACTGAAACATCTGGGTTAGCCCATCTGAAATGAATGGGGCAAGTGCTCTTGTATTAAGTGAAGAAATTGCTTGGAAACTTAGCTCAGTCAAGGTTTTGGAATAGCTGCTTCTGTGGTGGCTCCAAATAATTCTGGCTTTTCTAGAGAGAGGGGGTATCCTGAGTTGAGGCTTTATGGGGCCAGAAGGAGAAGCTTGTATAGATCAAAGTCAGGCAGTGGATTAAAGGTTTACCATTCCTGTGATCAAGCATGGATAAAGTGTGATACCCCAAGTGGCTTTTTCCTGTTTATGCCAGGGATAAGTGACCTGGTGGCTTCTATATGATTTGGATTATGACTGCTGTAAATCTCACTCGGGGATTATGAGGATTGTAATCCAGAATATCGGGGGGAGGGGGGATAAAGTTGCCTGCCCCTAATTTAATCAATATTTTCTCAATATGTAGGTCATGGTTCTCTCCCTTAACTTCAACAACACATTTTTGCATGGAGGAAAAATGGAACATACCTGAAACATAAACTTAGTTTGCTGTGCAATGGCTATTATTCCTGAAGATACTGTACATATTTTTTTTTAAACTGTTGAGTTTCTTGGAATTCTTGAGAAATTTGCAAATGTGATGCACAGTAGATTTGTAGAGTTGATCACTATTTTATGTACTATTGTTGGCCATAAATATGATGAACAGGGAGTCAGCTGAAATATATGTTTCATTTGCTTGCTGTTTTAATTTGAATATGGTGTGTCTCATTCCAGTTGTTTACGATTCAGTTTTTAAAACAGAGACTCTTGTGAAATATTCAAATGAATTAGAGGTTGGGAGGGCTATGGATTAGCACATGGAACCTCATCTTAATGTATCCACAGCCTTCCAACTTACTTTCTAATTTCCTGTCCTTGCCTCTTTTTAAAAAGGTTTAGTCAGCTTCTGACTGCTGCTGCAAGAACAAACAGGAGAGGACTCCTTTTTTGTTTTAAATCACCTCTGCTGATCTTAAGTACAGTTCTTTTTTTAGACAATGGTCCTGCATTATAGATGAGCAGACAATCTGCAGTGCAGACTCTTTCTGGTCTTGAATTAAGAGGCTCATCTCTAGTAGATGTAAAGTTTAAGTGATTTAAGATTTACAAAGACCCTATAAACATGAAAGTGCAAAGCCACATCTGTATAACATTCACACTGTCAGTCCAGACCAACCCTCTACATTGTGGCTTGCAGGGTATTTGTATCCATTCACAAGTTCCATAATCTCAGATGGATCTTTGGGGGATAAACAGATCTTTTTCACCACATGTTTGATGCAATCTTCCCAAATCTTAGAATCATAGAATAACTGAGTTGGAAGAGGCCTTTTAAGCCATTGGGTCTAATCCTCTGCTCAATCCAGGAATCCAAATCAAGGCAGATATGACAGATGGTTGTCTAATTCTCTCTTGAATGCTTCCAGTGTTGGAGTGCTCACCACCTCTTGAAGTAGTTGGCTCCACTGTCATACTGCTTAACCATTAAGAAATTTTTCCTAATATTTAGCCTACATCTGGCTTCCTGTAGTTTCAGCTCTTTATTATGCATCCTGCATTCTGGGATGATCGAGAACAGAACCTGCCCTTCCTCTTTATGATTATTTTTCCAGTGTTTGAAAAGTGCTACCATATCCCCTGTCAGACTCCTTTTTTTTGCAAGGCTAAACATGACCAGTTCCCTCAGTTTTTCCTCATCTGGCTTGGTTTCCAGTCCTCTGATCATCCTTGTTGCCCATCCTTCTTCCTGCTCTAGTTTGTTTGCATCTTTATTAAAGTGTGATGCCCAAAATTGAACACAGTACTCTAGATGTGGTCTAACTGGTGCTAAAAAGAGGGGTACTAGTACCTCGTGGGTTTTGGAGGCTATACTTCTGTTAGTGCAGGCTAAAACGGCATTGGCTTTTTTGCAGCCACTTTACTCTGTTGACTCATACTTGGATTGTCATCTATAACAATTACAAGATCCTTCTCACTTGTAGTATAACTAAATCAAGCATCCCCTTGCAACTGTGCATCTGGCATTTTTCTGTAGGTGTAAAACTTTGCATTTATCCCTGTCAAATTTCATTCTGTTGGTTTCATCCCAGTGTTCAAGTCTATCAAGATCTTTTTGAATTCTGCTCCTGTCTTCCAAGGTATTGGCTATTCCACCCAGTTTTTTGTCATCTGCAAATCTGAGGAGAATTCACTACACTCCCTCATCCTATTCATTTATGAAAGTGTTGAAGAGCATAGGTCCCAGAACTGAACCTTGCGGTACTCCACTTGTTATGCCTTCCCAGTTTGAGAAGGAGCCATTAATAATCTGTCTCTTGGTATGATTATGTAACCAACTGTATACCCATCTGACACTTGTGCTATCCAGGGAGCACCTAATTACCTTGCAATTCAGACTATCATGGGGCACATTGTCAAAGGCCTTGCTGAAGTCAAGATAGCAGTCAGCATTCCCACTGCTCACCATGGAAGTTACCTGATCAAAATTGAAATCAGATTAGTCTGGTCTGTCTTATTTTTGACAAATCCATGTTGGCTTCTAGTTATTACTGCATTGTTTTGTAGTTGCTTGCAGAGTGACCTCTTTATAATCTGCTCCAGAATCTTCCCTGGGATTGATGTCAGGCTGACTGGTCTGTAGTTCACCTTTTTGAAGATAGGAGCAACATTAGCTCTCCTCGAATCATCTGGCATTTCACTCGTCTATGATTTTTTTAAAAAAGATAGACAGTTCTGAGATCTCTTCAGCCAGTTCCTCTTGTGCTGTGCTTGTCAATTGTTTTGTACAGAAGAGATTGAAAAATAATAAGAATCCAATTACCTTTGTTATTTGTACTGCATGGCTTATTTTATCCCATGGTTCAACAGATCAAAATTATATTAATCTGAGCTTTGCCCTTTTTTCTTCCTGTAATCAGAACTGAAATGAAATTGTAATGAATCTAGGCAATCTGTTTTATACAGAAACACCTATACCTGAGAAGCTACCACATGCTCTTGACCAAGAATGGAAATTAGAGATTGGATGGAAACTATACAGTGTGGTGGGGTTCATAAAGGTCCTTAGTATGGCAGAAAGAGCAAAGGTTGAGCACACACTAGGTACCTCCCATCTGCCTAGTGATCTTGCCCCCTATTTTCTATTATTTTCAATTTTATTGACTATGATAACCTTCTAAACTGCTTGATTGGCATGGAACTGGATCTTGTGAGTTGCTGAGTGTGACCATCTTTCTAGTAAGTTGGCCATGACAGTAGTAGCAATGGTAAAGATAGTCTACAGCAGTGTTTCCCAACCTTAGGTTTAGGACTTCAATTCCCAGAAGCCTAAGTCAATTCCCCAAAGCACTGATCAGCCAATGTACTGACTTAGGCTTCTAGGAATTGAAGACCGCCTGTGGTGTGTGGGCCCCACGTTGGGAACCACTTGCCTACAGGCATTTGTGCTCTTATTGGATCAGATGCTAGTTTGTCTAAGTATAAGAAGTTTTTAATGTTGCTCTGTACAGTTACTTCCTCAGCCGTATAACCAACATTTATGTTTCTAGGAACAATTGAAAAATGTGGCAACATCATCAGCTTCACATTGAGTTTTTGTTTCCAGAGACAGTTTTGGTTTGTATTGCTCTAGGACTAGTTTGTCATTCTCACAGTCCTGTGCATCTGCAAAGCATTCCTCCAGCACCATGTTTCAAATGAATCATTCCCCCCACCCCCTTCAGCTTTCTTTACTGTGCAGCTTTATTATCCATGCTAGGTGATCAGGAATACAGTAATATGAATAATCTCAGCTTTTGTCTCTACTGATATGACCTTTCTTTTGATGATCCTTTATAATTCTTTCATTGCTGCCCTTCCCTTTCTTAGTTGCCTTCTGATTTCTTGGCTGCAAAACCAATTTGGATTGATTATTGAATCCAGGTATACAACAATCTTGTAACATCTCAATTTCTTCATTGTCATCATTAAAGTTGTGTAGTGCTCAGTGATCATTTTTGTTTTCTTAATGTTTAGCTATAATTTTGGCAGTTTCTTGTTTCACTTTCGTTAAAAGTCATTTCAAGACATGGTTGTTTTCTTCTTCCAGTAAAATGATATCATCTGCATATATTAAATTAATTATATTTCTTCTTTCAATTTCACCTCTACTTCATCTGAATATAGTTTGGCTTTCCATATGGAATATTCTGTGTCCAGAATGAACAGATAAGGGGATAAAATGAATCTTTATCTGACATCCTTACCTATAAGAAACCATCCTGTACCTCTTTATTTTTCCTAACAGCAGCTTCTTCTGCACAGTATAGATTATGCATCAGGACAATCAAGTAATGAGGTACATGCAGTTCTTTCAGAACTACCTGTGTTTTTTCATTATCCATAAGCTAAGGCCTTGTGCAGTTTATCAAGCATAGACTGATCTTCTGAAATTATTTGGTGCGCTCTACTATCCAGCAGATATTTGCAATATGATCTTGAGTGCCTTTTTCTTTTTGGAATCCAGCTTGAACATCAGTTATTTATCTATACCTATAAAATGGTGCGTTAACTGTTGGAATGTGACAACTCGCCCGAACGGGGTTTGCAGGTAACTGTCGGGTTGAAATTTTCGACCTGGGGGCAGGAGCCCCCCAGTCGCAAACTAAAAAAGGGAACTTCAATTCCCAAAGTTCCTTGCGCCGCGCCAAAGCCAATCAGGCTGAGCGGCGCAGCAAAAGGAACGTTCGGAAATGTGCCGTGGCCAATAAAAAAAAGCTGCAAGAGAGAAACCGCCGCAGCAAGCAAACACGTGCAGCCAAAACTACATTCCCCAGCGTCCTGCGCGCCATGGGCGTGCAGAACGCTGAAGAAGCCGGCGCGCAAAAAATAAAAACAACCCAAACCATGAGCACAAGTCCGCCACAGGCGGACGAAGCGCCCAGAAAACACAAATACACAAACCCCAAAATCAATATAACATGCAAACCCGCCGGCCATCTTGCACGGAGCAACGGGGAAGAGAGGAACACCCTCTCCCCCACGCTGCCCCGCCGAAGACACGGCGAGCCCAGCGAGACAAACTCGCTGAAAAAAATTCAAACACCCCCCCCAACCGCTGCAAAAAATGCCGTGGCAGCAGCAACCAAAAACAAATCAAAAAAAGGCCAGCAAACAAACCCCCAACCCCCCAAACACACAAACCCCAACCCAGCCAGGGCCGCAACAATACCCTCCCCCAAAAGCCGCATGAAGCGGCGAGCCAAACACCCATCCAACAAACAGTCACACCGCAACCCAGCCGGGCCATGGCAATACACCCCCCAAACGCCGCATGAAATGGCGATGGTATTTCCGCAGGCCAGCCGTCATGACTGGCCCACGAAAATACCCAAAACACAAATCAAAAACATTTTTAAAAAACCAAAAACATACAAAAACACACACACACAGAAACCCCCACCTCAAACCCTAAAAACCAAAAACACTCAAAAAGACACACAAAGAAACCCCCAAGCAAAACCCAAAAACATTTTAAAAAACACACACACAAACCCCCACCCAAAACCCAAACAACCCAAACAGAACACCCCCCAACCCAAAACAACCCCCCCCTAAAAAAATGGAGAGAACTTACCAATAGACGTCTTGCCCCGATGAAAACCGGAACTGAAATGAAGAGAAGAAGAGACTCACCGGAACAAGCAATACAAAAAAAAATTGCTCAACACCACCACCCAGTGGCCAAAGGAGAAAAAACATCCAAAATATTCCCAAATATTCAATAAATCCCCCAAAATAGGGTAATCAATTCCAAAAACATTCAAAAATATCCAAAAAAATCAAAAATAATTCACAGATAAAAATATTAATTTTCAATAAAAAATAAAAAAACACTGTAAAATACATTCAATTTAAAAAACATATATTTACACATTTTTAAAATTATTATCCAAAGTAAAACTATTTACAAAAATTCACAAAGTAACACATTCTTTTTTAAAAGTAGCAGATTTTGCCCGGCAAAACCTTAAAAAACCACTTTAAACAGCCCGGCACTGAGGAAGCCAGCAAAAAAAAAAAAAAAAAAAAACCAAAAAAAACCCCCACTGGGAGCGCAAGTCCGCCACAGGGGGATGCAGCGCCTCAAAGCCAAAAAATCAAAAAACCTTACACCACCATTTAAAACAGCACAGCCCCATTGGTTCAAGAAAAAAAAAACCTTTACTATCCAACACAATTTTAAAAAGCCCGGCACCGCTGGCCAAAATATGCTAGTCTTCCATATAAAGTAGAGTCTTTGTTGCAGCACCTTGAGCACCATCTTATTTTCATGGAAATAAAAGCAATGGTCCTATATAGAACAGTTTTATCTATCTATCTATCTATCTATCTCTATCTATCTACCTATCTATCGTATCTACCTACCTACCTACCTACCTGACTTGTATCCTGCCCAATTGGTGGACACAACAACATTGTGTGAAACAACACACACACACACACACACACACAAACAAAACAAATAACATCAAATAACCAAACATAAATAAAATCATATAGGTGAAATATAATGCCTGCCAAGATGACATCCCAATAGAACAACAAACTGTGCTAATAACATATAATTGACACTCTCTTATTCCAGCTCCCAAACTCAGCTCAACCAAAACAAATAAGGCAAATGCTGCAGATGCAACATCAATTTACTAATAATCGAAAAGATTGATGAAATAGGAATGTTTTCAGTTGTTTATGAAAAGCTATTAAAGTGGAAGAATATCTGATTTCAATAGGCAATTTGTTCTATAATGAAGGAGCTACAGCCAAGAAAGATCTTGCTTGGTCACCACCTTTTAAACTTCTTTAGGTTTGACAATCAGTAATTTAAGAGCTTGAGTGCTCCAGGTCCAATTTCTTATTGTACCATCATCACCCCCAATAAAACTCTGTATAAATCTATATATAATTTATAATGTCACAATCATCTAACTTGATAACAAAAAAAAACCTGGCTTTGTACAGAGATCCCTTAGAAAATAACTTGGGATCAACAAATTGGCCAGTTTAAAACACAGAAATCAACCACAAACTAGCATATCAAAGCAGTCCCATAGCGTCTATTTAGAACTAAATAGAACCTCCTCACTGAATTCACAGGTAAATTGTTATGGGATTGCAACTTGAGGTTGTTCTCAACAGGCAATCTCATTCTCAACACCTTTTCCCATTTTTGCAATGTAGGAATAATAATGTTGGCCTAGATTACACTGTTATGCGGATTACTGATATGACAATGAATCAAGTGAATTGAATACTAAACATGCTATATTTATTGTCAGAAAAGCAAAGGAAAAAAATCACACTTTAAACCACTATTGCTTATTACATAGATCAGAAAAACTGATTTGTTAAATATTTCAGGAACTATCCATCCATTCAAAATGCACATGTGCTATATGTGCACAATGTCTGTCTTCTTTAATAAATATCTTAAGTAGCTGTTTCAGGGAGAAATTGCTTTATCCTAGAGCCATATTCGGAATAAGGTTAGTAGAGACTAAGAAACATAGCTGGGCTCAGGTTTTTCTTTTCTTTAATGTAGGCCAGCCTTTCCCTCTTGGTAACCTCATGGGGTGTGTGTGGGTCACTCCTGCCTCCCTTCCTCCATCTCTCTCTTCCCTCACCTGTCCCGCTTCTCCGTCAGTGGTCACTTACCGCCCTTGTCCTTCCCATACATGCGTCCGACCACCTGGCAGACCAGAAGTCTCCAACAGGGGTGCCCAACAGCATGCACCCCCACATGGGCCTTGTGACCCCCGACAGTGCTGCTCTCGCATGCCCATTTGCCTTCCACCTACTTTGAAAACTACAGCTGAGCTCAGAGGGCTACAGCTGGGCTAGTCAGATGATGTCACAATCTCAACCTACCTGGGACTATGACATCAGCCAATTACATCACTGGGAAACACACACATTGCATAGATCAACTGGGATGCAATTTGGGGGTGTATACCCCCCATGGGGCTTGTGACACCTGCAGTGTTGATCTCACCGGCCCAAGGTACATATGTGCCAAATTTCAGCGGGATCGGTCCAGGGGTGTGGTAGCCTTTCGAGCACATACAAACACACACCACTGTTTTATAGATATAGGTTTGATGAACACACTGAACTCAACTAGTTAAATTTCTATGTGAACACTGTATGTTTTGAATTATGATGAGTGGCACTTGATAGTTTCTGTCAAAACATCCAGGCCAGTGAACATGGACTTGTTTCATTTTATCTCCCCACCAACCTGTTGAAGTAAGTTGCATTGAAAGTTAGTTGTTTGTCTCAGGTCATGGTAGATCAAAGATTTGATTTCACCCTTGGTGGCTCAAGTGGTTAAGATGCTGAACTTGATGACTGGAAGGTCGGAATTTGATACCTGAGTACTGCATGATGGAGTGAGATCTGTTCTCTGTCCCAGCTCCTGCCAACCTAGTAGTTCAAAAGCAAGAAATTGCAAGTAGATAAACAGGTACCACTAAACAGTGTTCCATGCACTTCAGTGTCTAGTCATGCCTGCCACATGTCCATGGAAATGTATGCAGACACAGACAGCACTGGCTCTTTGGTTATGAGAACTGAATCCTAGAGTCGGATAGGACTGGCTTTCGAGCAAGGGTGACCTTTACCTTTACTGTGTTTGATTGTTAGTCACTTCTAATACTTTTAGCAACTGTTGTAGCTGTTCTTAAAATGTATACTCTTAAGGATGGGAAAGAAGTTTCAGAAGAAAATATGATTTCAGCCAAATGATAGCTAAAATAATCTTTGGAACGTGAAATATTTAACACTGAGGTGAGAACCTGTATAGAGAAAGAAGTTTTATACAGCTGCTATGCAATTTAGATTCATAGTAGCAATTAGTGAACATTTTATATTTTTTCTCTCTTGGAATGTGTCATGACTGACAGTACAATTTTAACATTAAAAGTGGAAGGATTGAACAATATGATTAAACATGTGTCTTTTACTATGTTCACTGTTCTGAGTTGTTTATAAGTTAAAAAAGCAGTATATAATTTAATAACTAGAGGCAGTGACAGATTTTACTTTCCTAGGATCTAAGATCACTGCAAATGGCGACTGATTATGGGGAGACAAGCTATGAGAAACCTGGGGAATATAGTGAAAAGCAGAGACATCACCTTGAAAACAAAAATTCGCATAGTCAAAGCAATGGTATTCCCGGTGGTAATGTATGGGTGTGAGAGCTGGACCATTAGGAAGGCTGAGCACAGAAGAATAGATGCCTTTGAGATGTGGTGTTGGAGGAGAGTCCTGAGAGTCCCCTGGACAGCAAAGAGAACAAATAGGTCAATATTAGAAGAAGTCAACCCTGACTGTTCATTGGAGGGACAAATAATGAAGATGAAGCTAAAGTACTTTGGACATCAAATGAGAAGGGAGGACTCACTTGAGAAGGCTTTGATGCTGGGAAAGGTGGAGGGCAAGAGAAGAAGGGGGCATCCAAAGATGAGATGGATAGATGGTATTGTGGACGCAATGGGCACAGAGCTTGGTGGGCTGAGGAGGATGGTGGAGGACAGACGTGCCTGGAGGAAAATGGTCCATGGGGTCGCAAAGGGTCGGAATCGACTGTATGACTGAACAACAACAACAATGGCATAGAACAAAATTTAAAAAAGAAAGTACTCAAATAGTCAGAAAACCCACACATAACACCAGGAAGAGCCAGTTGCAGAATGTAAGTTCATGTCTATTTGGTAGTTATTTAATACAGGCTTCCATCAGTGGACTAAGGGAAAAGACCTCATGTTTCTTCCCTTGAACCTTCTCCTATGTCTCCTGTGGATTTTGCTTCCTTTCTTGGGATAAACTTTTGTAACAGTTTGGGAAATGATGTAGGGAGCCTGGAGGAGAACCATGGAATTGGCTATGTCACTTTCATGCTGCCAATGAGAAAACCTTGCAGGGTTTAAAAGCATCCTGCAATCAAAGGGACAGTAGCTCAAAATAATAATCCAGAAATCTGTTTTCAACAACCTGAGGGCATTTTGGATTGCAGTCTTTATCATTCCTTGTCATAGAATGGCCATTGTGGGAACTGTAATGCTGTATGCTTAAATCATTTTGGACTGGTGAAGGCTTTGTTCT
This sequence comes from Bradypodion pumilum, assembly GCA_035047305.1. NCBI lineage: Eukaryota > Metazoa > Chordata > Lepidosauria > Squamata > Chamaeleonidae > Bradypodion > Bradypodion pumilum. The sequence continues at coordinate 102,570,929 of JAWDJD010000001.1, forward strand.
TCAGTGTCTTTTTTTTTTAAAAAAAGACACAATGATGTTTTTTAAAATCATATTTTATATTAAATTGATGCATAACATTTGGATGACTAGTAGATCCATTTCTTGAATCATTTTATCAGGAATAAAATAGGTATTTTAAAAAAAATCAGTTGACGTACTTAATGAAGGGCAGATAATTTCTCTGCTCAGTTTTTGATCATATGGAACAACACAGAAGGTTTTAGACTCTTACATAGAAATGTAATAGTTTTCTCATTCACCAATAGTTACAATAGGAAAGAGGAAGAATAAAAATTATACAGAAATGATGGCGCCTTAGATAAGAGGATAAAAATCATGTAGAATTACAATGACACATTAACCCGAAAGCAGATGTTTATGTATTCTTTTTCAAGTCTACATAAATCCTGTAGAAAAATATTGTATCATTGTTTCCAAAGATCTACAAGGATATCTTCCTAACTTGCCTAGGGCTGCAACATTGACCTGATTATGCTCCAGTCTTTTGTGGCTTGCATAGAAGAAACAGCATGATAAACAACTAGAGACTAACCTACTAAAATTTCACATTTCAATAAAATAAAATCATTTTCATTTTCATTGTTTTTAGAAACTTGATTGTATCAATTTGGCTTATTAAATTAATAGAATGGCTTCCATCACCTAAATCAGATGGAAAACAGTTCCTTCTCTCCTTTCCACCATGTTCCCACCAAAACTGCTATGTGCAGGTGTCTGGAGTAGAAAAGCCTTAGCCTTCCACAAGTGTGACTTCACATTTAGATTCTCCCACCCCAAGTTACTGTGATTTGGGGAATTAGGCCACAATTGTATTAACACTTAGCTGGAATTGAACCCTCTGATATTTACTTCTGCATCCATAGGATTATGTTGGATAAAGTAATCTAAAGACTGTGGATGGTATATAGATCTGCTAATGCTGATTATAAAGCACCTGAACAATATTAATGGTGTTTGTAACTTTGTCATGTATCACTGCAATCAGAATTGACACCCCCAGAAATGGTTACACTAAATTTAACTATGCAGATACAGGGCCAAATAAATATACCTGAGTAATCTCATGTAGTACAGGTTGACTACCTTGGGAATCAAAGGTGAATGGCTATATTTTTCACAGTAGCATCCCAGCATCGTCTTCTGAATATGGCCGCCCAGGAAAGACTAGAGCCACTATCAAATAGGGTCATCCCTCACCTTGCAGAGTCATCTTTAACAAAGAAGGAGGGCCTCATGTGATTTGTGAGTCATGTGTGGAAGGGGGAAATCAGTGGTGAAATGGTCAGTGTTGTTCCAGATGCTTATGGAATTGGTACAGTGAATGAGGAAGTACCAGAAGATGAAGAGAGAGCAGTAGATGTGAGACATGCTGGTCCCACGAAGATATAGAAGTTGAAAAATCTAGAACAAAAGTACCTCCAGTATTTAAAGACTTTCTAAGTGCTAAGGGGTGGGGAACCTGTGGCATTGAGGAGAGCCTGGGCTTCAGGGAATTGAAGTCTAAGTACACCTGGAATCCCAAGGTTGAGAAACCCTGGCCTAGAGGAAAGAAGCCCAGGTTCCCCTCAAGGATGCAGGTCCCCCACTCCTGTGCTACTTGAAAGCAGGTGAATGTCAGGGAGAGGCTGTCTGGGAGGTATAGATTCTCTGAGTGCTACTTAGAGGAGCCTTTGTGGTATACATTTGCTTCATGTGTGCTATTCTGTGCTGCCTGTTCAGATTCCTGGAACAATTTGGTGAATGGATTGCCAATTATCTTGTCTCTGCCTATCCCATGCTGTGAAGATGTATCTGGATTGGATAAACAGCTTGACCCATGGACACTGCTCACTTCTGGCTTTGTTAATAAGGACTGGCATTAAAGTGATCAAGTCCTGGTGCTTGTAGCCTGGCATATAACAAACAGTGCTTCCAAGTCTCTGAATAGTATCATATATGTGCCAAATAGAATGGGAGGGTAGGTCATGATGTCTGTGAAATTCTGGGGAGTATGATCCAAAAAGATAACTTTGACCATCCCTGAACCCAAAGGGAAGCTGGAGTAAACCTGAAGGAGCAGGATTTTATTTATTTATTTATTTATTTATTCATTTACTTACTTATTTATTTATTTAGCTTCTATTGCTGCCTTCCTTGCCTCGGTGACCCAAGGCGGCTCACATCAATTTAAAAAACCATCCCCATACAATAAAACCAGATATTAAAACTATAAAATGTTAAAAATAACCATAAAACATCCTAATCCCTGATTAAAACCCAGAACAGGCTAGATAAGCCAGCAGGGCTGGGTTGTGGTGCCTGATGCACCCCAGATCTGCTGGCAAAGCCATGTTTTTAGAGCCTCCTTGTGTCTTGAATGCTCAACCGGGCGCTGGCTTATAGGAGGCATGTACTGATCCTTTAGGCTGCAATAATTTCCTTTATCCACACACTCCCAGTGCAGCCTAAGGTCGCCTCACCATACTGCGCCACAATTGGCTTCAAAGAACTCCACCTGTCACTTACAGGGAGTATGCAGTGGTTTAGCACATTGGTAGCATGTGGGAGCATAGAGCAAAGTACTTGGATATAGCCTGATAAACTGACATCCACTCAGTTGGTATTACTCACAAAGAGTTTTATTTTCCATTAGTATCTGATAAAGAACAGAGACAGACAAGGACAAAGTACATAGCAATTGTTAGTTAGTGGGGTTCCCTTTGATTGGAGGGGCACATCTCGGGTATGTGCCATGCCCCAATGGGAAGTTTGAGTCCAGCCTGGGGAGACAGACAAATCTGCCTTCTACCCAAGGAGACCGAATAACTGAGGGAAAGGACTCTGCTTATATACACAAAAGGAGCAGTTTTCCCTCCCACCTTTGCATTCTTGGGATGCCCCAATCTGCAGGTGTTAGTGCAGCTGGGTTTTGTGATTGACATCCCTCATGGTGTAGTCAGCTGACCTAGCTGTCACTCAGTAACCTCGTGGTACTGGAGGTGCAGTAGCTGTCAATCACCTCCCTCATGGGACTGCAGCTGTGAAGAACTCATCCCAAAGGAATGTGAGTGCGTGAAAGAGCTCTAGTAGCTTCAGATAAGGTTGCCATGGATACTCAAGATCATGACACCCTGAAGGGGGGCAACTCTGCCTGGAGGCACAGTTCTGGTGGCAGGAGATTCCATAGGGCTGGGGCGGATGCTGAGAAGGCTCTCCTCCTGGTCCCAGTGAAGTGTGCCTCCATAGCTGATGGGACCATCAGAGAGCCCCTACAGGTCCACCCTCATAGGACAAGTCGAAGACCTTGGGGCGATGCAGTCTCTTAGGTATCCTGGCTCACTACCATGAAGGGCTTTAAAGGTCAAAAACAGCACCTTGAATTGCACCTGGAAACATAATGGCAGCCAATGCAGCTCCCGTAACAGCGGTGAGGCACGGGCATAACGCCCGCACACCATCACCACCCAGGCAGCTGCATTCTGAACCAGCTTCAGCTTCCAGATGGTCATCAAGGGCAGCCCCATGTAGAGCGCATTGTAATAATCCAGTGTGGAGGTGACCAGAGCATGGGTGACTGTAAGTGAGAAGTCCCAGTCCAGGAGTGGGCGTAATTGGCGGATGACACAAAATTGTGCAAAAGCCCTCCTGGCCACGACTACCACCTTCTATTCAAGCAGTATTCGAGAGTCCAGGAGGACCCCCAAATTACGCACCCGGTCTGTTTGGGGCAAAGAAGCCCCATCCAGCACCAAAGATGGTAGCTACCGGGATAACGCAGGGCCCCGAACCCATAGCCACTCAGTCTTGCCAGGATGCAGCTGAAGCCCATTGTCCCCCATCCTTACAGCCTCCAGGCACCTGGATAGGACTTCAACTGCATCTCTTGATGCCATTTTGAACAATGGCAAAAGCATTTCTCTGATATTCCTTCCCATATAATTCATGAAAATAAGAAATTAATATCAAGAAGAAAACAGGGCTCATATAGCCACTTCTGACTGAGATATTTTCTTTATTTATTACATTTTTATATTGGTCATAGTGAACAGGCACTCTCTGGGCAGAGTAATAACAGCCAGGGTCTCATATTACAAAAGACAACAAGAAAATGTTTATTTTCTGTGTACAATGATAAGTTAATATATGTCTATATACTTCTTTTAAATCAAGTAGAGTGAAGTTGTAATTGCAACTAAAGTTAAGTAGTGTTTGAACAATGTGCTTTCCCTCATAATTCAGCCTTGTAACTTGAACTGCAGCTAATAAGCTAAAGAGGAGACTCTATCATGACAGCTGTATGGGAGCTTATTGTCATGTTATTGTTCCCTATTTTACACAATTGAAGGTGGTTTTGGTGTGTCAATAATCCTTCTTTAATATCTGTGCAGTTTTTTCTAGCTCTGAATCTCTGCACTGTAGCAATGCCTGCAGAAAGAGAGAATGTGTCTTTCAAATTGGGTATAAGAAACAAGATAAAAGAAATGCTTCACCACATACAAATTGATCATTTGAAGAAAAGAAATATTGTTACAAAAGCATCTTTAATATAGAACAGGCTTCCTCAACCTTGGCCCTCCAGCTGTTCTTGAACTTTAATTCTCAGAAGCCCTGATCAGCAGGAGTGCTGAATTGGGCTTCTGGGAATTGAAGTCTAAGAACAGCTAGAGGGCCAAGGTTTAGGAAGCCTAATATAGAAGATCAAATCATTAATGTTTTACTAAATACAATTTATAATTTGAGATGGTACTATTATTACAAACAACAACAACAACAACAACAACAACAACAACAACAACAACAACAACACACACACACACACACCTCTAGATTCTATAAACTGAATAATTGAAAATTCAAAAATAGAAGCCCAGAACTACTGAAACATCTTTCACTACCATATTTGCAACAAAGTGACTGAAATTGGGTTAATGTGGAAGGAAAAAATACTGTAGATTTTTGCATATCTCTTTGAGGCAAGCATATGAAATAATTCATGGTTTATATCAGTGGCTAACACTCTAAAACAGTGGTTCCCAACGTGGGGTCCACACACCACAAGGGAAATTCAATTTTCAGAAGCCTAAGTCAGTACGTTGGCTGATCAGTACATTGGGGAGTTGACTTAGGCTTCTGGGAATTGAAGTCCAAAAACCAAAGGTTGGGAAACTACTCTAAACAAGTTACTCCGAAAAATGGGAATAGTGTTTCATAATGTAACCTGTTGAGTAGTTCAGAGGTCAGGAAAGGCAAAGACAGTTTGGCCAAAACACAGCTGAGTTTTCAGCTAGGTCTTCAGATGCAGCCAGGGTGAATGGCTGCAAGTAATATGGAGGTTACTAAACCTGAATTACTAAGCATAGCAAATAGTGAGAGACAGAGAGAATGTGTTATGTGCTATCAGGTTGGAACTAAGTTGTAGTAACTCTTAATAGGGCTTTCCGGGTAAATAAGATATTCAAAGAGTGGTTTTATCAGTTCACCCCCACCACTCTGTTGAATTTCAATAGCTAAACAGAAATTTGAATCCAAGTTTCCTGAAACCTGGACTATTACTCTGTCCACTATAGTACACCGACTAACCAGTGATTGTTGTATGTTGTAATACTAGATACATGAACATTGCTCCACAGAAGTTATTTGTGCTTAAACCCACTAATATCAAGAAAGGTAAAATAATATAATAAAATTGTTGGAAATTTCCTTAGCTTTGATTAACCTGGCACATTAGTTTAATATATAAAATAATAAACCTTGGGGAAGAAATAGTTGGAATTGTGGATGCCTAGGAAGAAACACTGTTACAAATGGATCCTTCCAGAAGCTCTAACCATATGCTGAATAATTTAATTTTAAAAAAAAGATCCATGCAAATTGAGTTAGGGAGGAAAAGAATTCTTTATAAGAATTATCTGTGAGCCCCTGCAAAAGATTGTGTTTCTGGAGACTAATATCCTCTGGATTTCTGACTAAAATCAGAGAAAGGATGGTTAAATAATGTGCTGGTCAAGATCCAGGGGAATCAAAAAAAGACACCATCACCCCCACCCCCAGCCTCTATCATTGTCTTGTAAAAATCTGATATAGAATCCTAGGGGGCTCTCCAGAGGATATTTTCTGGTAGTACTGAGAACTGTAGAAAGTTGGCAGAGAAATTGCAATTGCATAAAGAAGCACTCCAGCTGACTGGATAGCTCAGTGGTTTAGATATCTCTCTGCAGAGCCAAGTCTGGCCAGGTTATCATGCTATGGTAATAGAGTAGACCCAGTGGTGGGATTCAGTTTTTTTACTACCTACTCTGTGGGCGTGGTATGGTGGCCGTGGCCGGGGGAAGCCCTGCGTTGCACCCAAATTAGGACTACTTTATTTCAAAACTTGGATGGGCGGGGCCAGCCAGAATTTCTGCTACCAGTTCTGGCGAACTGGTGCAAACCTGCTGAATCCCACCACTGAGTAGACCATACTGTCAGCAACTCAACGCTGAGTGTCAGGTGGTGGTTAACTAACCTGACAACCCTGATTAACGGCCTTGGGTGCTGGAGTCCACAAGGAAGGGTGATGGTCCCCAAGTGGATTAAATCCCACTTGAATTCATCTTGACAGAGGGCAGAAGCCTCATCAATCCTGGTCTGGGGCCAGTGAGGACATTTGTGTGCCAAAGGGGCTCAGGACCAGAAAGTGACTTATGGAACTTGATCAGTGGTATAGGTGTCATGCTGTAATGTGGAAGGCAAATGGAAGGCCATTTCATTATATTTCTCCTGGGACAATCTTAATGGTTGATTGCCATGAGGATAGTCAATATTTGGAATTGAATATGGCACTGAAAGAAGAAAGAAGAAGAGCCAAATAATGTGTGTTCGATCCCCACTTTGCCTCCTGAGAGAAGCTAGCCTATGACATCAGGGGCAAGCTGCTTACGCCTAGGTGGTCCTCAGAAGAAGGTCATTTTATACCACTTCTGTGTATTCTGTACCTACAAAATCCTGGAAAAGGAGAACAGTAAATCGGAATTGAGAGCATGCAATTATTAAGAAGCACTGTACTGCAATGTTTGATTTAATTTGCTATGCCAGTCTACTCATCCTCTGCAAAAATAAGCTGAGATGTGGATCAACAGTTATTGAGCTGAAAATAATTTTACCTACTGCCAGTGGCAGATGCTGAACAAGCTACCTGCAGAGAAATGAGAACAAAGTAGGTTAACACAAATGGAGCTGTCTTTTTGCAGCAGCGTCATAAATTGATGTTGAGCTATTTTAAAGCTGCAGGCAAGATTCCCAGGGCAGAAGTAACATCAGTGCTATGAATATCTGCTTGGTTGTTCCATTCAGTTCACTGATGCTTATCCCCACGTAAATGAGTATAGGATTTTTACCTTTAGTGTAACAATGGTAAAATCATATGCATGTCATCTTAGAAGCAAGTTTCATTGTAAGTACATTGGTGGATATGAGATTGGAGCAAAAGTTCATTGAACTTCATTCTTGTACTTAAAAGTAATCATTGCTAAATTCATGGGGACTCACTATTAAGTAGAGATAACACTGTAGGTTTCTCTGGTTAATGAACATGACAATAGTGTGTCTTTTTTACATTTTAAAATTAGATGCTAGTTTTGGGTTATTGCCAAAATACAATTGATATGAATCTTGTTTATGAAGCACCATGAAAAATTAATGTACAGATGTTACAGTCAAAACTAGTTTTTAGTTAAAACTAGTTTTCCCTAGTTAAAACTAGTTCTGACTAACTGCGTTTGTGAGAACTAGAATTAGCTGATGTTGAAAGATCCATTTCTCATGAAAACTGATTTTAACTAGTCAAAACTAGTTCTAACTAAATTGCTTAGTTAAAACTAGAATTTCCTATCAAGGAAAAAGTTTCAGTTAAAACCAGTTTCCAGTTAAAATGGGTTCTGACTAGTCAAAACTAGTTCTGACTAGTCAAAACTAGTTCTGACTAGTCAAAACTAGTTCTAACTAAACGTCTTAGTTACAAGTAGAATTTCCTATTAATAATAAGTGAAAGTGCGAGGCTGGCAGAGCCTTCTTTTCCAGCCAATAAGTGAAAGTGTGAGGCTGGAAGTGCGAGGTTAGTGGAACCTCGCTTTTCCAGTTGAAGCGCAGCACAGGGACCATGGAGGGGGCCACAGCAGATGCGAGACTGCATGACAGTTTGAGTGCCTGTCTCTGTCCTAGCTCTTGGGGACATGAAAGAAGCCCCAGCGCATGCCACCCATGGGGTTTCGAGGCCAGTCCAGCGCTGGCTTTTCCAGCCAAAGCACAACACGGGGACCACGAGGGGGGGCATCAGAGGGGAGATGTTGCCAGGACTGTCCCGGAGACTGCAAAGGGTCTGGAAAGGGGCTGTGGTGGCTCAGTGGTTAAGAAGCTCGCCTTATTAGCTGGCCCTTTCTGCCCTTTCTGCCTTCCTCCAAGGTACCAGTGCTTTGCTACAGTTGAAAATGCATTCCTCCTTCAGGTGCTTATTTTTGGCTGTAGCAGCACTGAAAATGGTCAAGTGCTTATTGGCCGAGTGACATCGCCTTGCAGACCAATAAGCGCCGGCTCCGCATACCCACAAACCTCTCAGGTCAGCATGATCATGCCTCGCAAGTGACGTGATATTTTAGGGACACTCCACAATGCTTTTTCTATTAGGTATTTTAAGTTCTTTTTTATTTCTATTTGGTGAATACCTTCTTTAAAAAGTTGTCATGGCAGATTCAAATAAACAAACAGGATGGAAAGAAGAATTTTTGAAAAGGGTTTTAGAGATCAAAGGGGAAAAAGAAAACCACTACAATGTTATCAGAAAAGAGAAGTATGAAAAATGATGGACAATGTTGAGGAAGCATAGATAGCTGGAAAAAAGACACAGAAACAGTACAGAAGATTAAATAGGCCCTGTGGGTGGCGCACACCTGAGGCTCCTTTCATGTCCCCAAGAGCTAGGACAGAGACAGGCACTCAAACCATTGTTCAGTCCCCAGGTCTAAAACTTGCCAGCCTTCCAGCTAACAAGATGAGCTTCTTAACCACTGAGCCACTGCAGCCCCTTTGCAGTCCTTTTGCAGTCTCTGGGACCATCCCAACGTCTTGCCCCTGCTGCCCCCCCCCCCCATGGTTCCTGTGCTGCACTTTGGCTGGAAAAGCAAGACTCCGCTAGCCTTGCACTTCCAGCCTCACACTTTCACTTATTTTCTGGAAAAGCGAGGCTCCGCCAGCCTTGCACTTTCACTTATTATTATTATTAGGAAATTCTAGTTGTAACTAAGACGTTTAGTTAGAATTAGTTTAGACTAGTCAAAACCTGTTTTAACTGGAAACTGGTTTTAACTGAAACTTTTTCCTTGATAGGATATTCTAGTTTTAACTAAGCTGTTTAGTTAGAACTAGTTCTGACTAGTTAAAACCAGTTTTCACTAGAAATAGATCTTTCATCATCAGTTAATTCTAGTTCGCACAAACACAGTTAGTCAGAACTAGTTTTAACTAGGAAAAACTAGTTTTAACTGAAAACTAGTTTTAACTGTAACACATGTTACAGTCAAAACTAGTTTTAACTGAAAACTAGTTTTAACTGTAACACAGACATTAACTGTTGCAAAGTATGTTGTATGGCTTTTCATAGAAAGCAAATGCCTACACTAACTTTTTGATTCCTGGCAGTTCCCCCACTTTATGCCAATTGCATTATGCTGGTGGAAGTAACTGATAGGATTTTGTCCACAATTTGTCATATTTGATCAAACAGAGAAGAAGCTCTAGAGAATCTATATTTATCCCAGTGAAGAAATGTAGTGACTTCTATTCCTGACAATTTCCCAAACATCTGCTCTCTTTTATTAGTTAAGGATTGTAGTGGCTTAGTGGTTAAGATGCTGAACTTGACAACTGGAAGGTTGGCAGGTCAGCAGTGTTGCGGGCTTGACCCTTTCCTGGGTTCGAGATTCTGGTTGTGATCAATAGGCTGTTCAATTTTCCATTACTCTGCACACTCCCTCAACAGCCATTTGTCACCTTTCCTTCCTGAACCTGGGTTGCCACGCTCCATCTGCACCTACAGGGAGTCTACGGTTCTTTAGTTGGTAGCATGTAAAGTAGAGAGCAATAGTACCTGGATATGCCTGATAAATAGACTCACACTCAGTAGAAGATATTAAAACTCACAAAGAGCTTTATTTTCCAAAATGCAATTTCATAAAACCAAAGCATAATATAATTCCTGTAGAAAGAAAAAGAGAGGTTAATGTAGATCGGTTTTCCCCTTTAGTACCCTGATGGGCTCATCCTGTCAGGGATTATTTTGATTCCCTTCAGGGAATTTGAGTTCAGTCAACAGAGCTAGGTAGCCCCAGGCTAGAGAATCGATTTGGGGTCTGAAAAGGCCCTCCTTATATAGGGAAAAGAGTGACTCCTGCCCATACCTGTCAAGTTTTGGATTTGGAAATAAGGGAAATTTCCTGGCAAATACGGGATACTTGACAGCTATGCTTATCTTGTGCTGCCCTCCAATGGTGGCAATAGGGCATTGCAGTCTAATTAATAAGGGATGATGGCGGGAAAGAGGGTAAAATAAGGGGTTTTCCCAGCCAATAAGGGATACTTGACAGCTATGCTCCTGCCACCCCTAGGAATGCATTACCTAATGGAAAATCCCCTAACTTGGGCAATCTTCTAAAAACTTCTAGAAGCTTCCATGACGGGAGTGTTCTTCCCCTCTTCCTTAAGGAATTTGAGATATGAATCTGAGATATGAGAAAGAATGCAGTTGCTTAGTAACAAGCTGAAAACCTAAGATCATGACAAGCAGTTTGAGACCTGAGTGCCTCACGACGGAGTGAGCTCCCATCATTTGTCCCAGCTACTGCCAACCTAGCAGTCCGAAAGCAAGAAATTGCAAATAGATAAATAGGTACCACTTTGGTGGGAAGGTAAACAACATTCCATGTACTCCGGCATCTTGTTATGCCTGCCACATGTCCATGGAAACGTCTGCAGTCACAGAGATGGGTGCCAAACCCTAGAGTCGGATATGGCTGGCTTTCAAGCAAGGGCAACCTTTACATTATATAGCGGTAGGATTCAGCAGGTTCGCCCTAGTTCACCAGAACCGGTGGTAGAAATTCTGGATGTCCCCGCCCATCCAAGTTTTGAAATAAAGTACAGTGGTATCTCATACAACAATTTTAATCCGTTCCACAGGGCTCGTTGTACGAATCAATTGCTATACGTTACATGCATTATATAGCGATTTTCCCTATGGGATGAATCATACAACGATTCTTTTTGCTAAATGGTTTTTCCCATTGAAAAATTGTACGGTTTTTTTTCCATGGGGAAAATTGTTATGCGGGACACCCTTTCCCCCAAACCTAATTGTTATGCGATTTCGTTGCTATACAGGGCAATTGTTTTATAAGGTTCCACTGTAGTCCTAAATCAAGTGCAACACAGGGCTTTCTCCTTGGCCTTACCCACCATACCACACCCACAGAGCAAGTAGTAAAAAATTTGGATCCCACCACTGATATTAGTTATTTTAAAAAGATATTTGTCAGTCATTGTTACATTTAAATCTTTCAATATCTTGAAGCTTTATTGCGACATAATCTTTAGTGAACAGTTTCTGAGTTACAGAACTTTGTGTTTGCTGAGAATTAGTAAAACATGTAATTTTAATTAATTAGGTGTTTTTCTCTCTCCTCTGAAAGGAGACTCTGTGGGAAGTCATTTCAAACCTGAGACCATCTTTCTTTCTCTGTGCCATTCCAAGAAATTGGGACTACTGGTTGTCAATATCAGAATTAAAACTAATTTTAAAATGCAGACGGGGTGAAGCATTCCTACACCCATGTCTTCAAAAGTTATATGTATTTTGCTGAAGTTTTGTTTTTTAATAGAAAGATGCAAAATAATAGTTTGTTTTTCCTTGATTTACTCTGATTAAAAGATAGGGCAACTCAGCTAAAAACACACACACTATAAAAACAATATGACATGATTAATGCTGTAGTGAAGAAGGTCAAGTTGTTGTTTTGTTCTCTGTACTATAAAGAATAGAAGATTAGGTCATAGCTTTTTCTCTAGTTTCCATAACTCTCCACCCATTGGCATTGTTCCAAACATGAAATCAGGACAGTCAGCAGCTATGATGAATATGTTTCAAACTTTCTTATAAATAATAAATGTTTTTGGTGCTTTTGGTGAGAAAAAAAAACCTTTCTGAAATAGTACTTCTACTGTGTTTTGATAAGTATTACAATGCACACGAACCTTCTGCTTTCCTGTTGACAGAAAAAGCATAATAAATATATTCAAATGAAAAACATTTTAACTTTTTTTTTCATTTGTAATTTAAATGAAAACTTCTCTGCTGGTTGAAATAGATATTTAGTTTTATCTTCAACTTTTTCCAAAGTATATTTTGCAATCTCTCTCTCTATCTGGTTTTAGTTATCTCCAGGTCTAAACATATTCAGGGAAAAAACCTGTAGTATATAACAGTGGTGGAGAACGTTGGCACTCCATGTGGCACACTTGCTGATCAGGGCTTCTGGGAATTGCAGTTCAAGAACACCTGGAGTGCCAAGGTTTGCCACCACTGGTATAATAAATATTTTTGAAATTGTAGCCATGCTAATCTGTGCAAGGATATCAGAGAGTAAAAAAAAAAACACAGAAAAAAAGACAAAAAATGTTGTGGCACCTTAGAGACTACCTGCTGTATTTTGATGTTAACTTTTGTGGATGAAGTCCACTTTGTTAGACATGAGATACTAAGTTCATGCCAGAAATTATTCTGAGTTGAAAGGATTTTTTTGTGGAAGAAACTCTGCTCAGGGAATGTCCAAATGAGGATCCTTTCATGTCCCCAAGAGCTTAGATAGACGGGCACTCAATCCATCATGCAGTACCCGGGTCTAGAACTGCCGACTTTCCAGCCTTCTAGCTAACAAGACAAGCTTCTTAACCACTGAGACATAAGATAAATACAGTACAGGTAAATATGTATTTCTGTTTTGCACTACCAGAACTAGCCACTAGATGCCAGTGTTTCCAATGTAACACTTACAATTAACAGAGGAAGACACATAATACCTCATACAAAGTCCGCTTCGTACAACATCGAATTCATACAACATCACCTAATTTCTTGAAAAAAGTTACCTCATACAAAGTCGCTCGACTTTGTATGAGGCATTGGGTTTTTCCCAGGTTGCATTCTGCCTGGGCAGTATAAAAGGCAGGACACATGCGTGCATTGCTCTTGTGGGTTTTGCACGAGGTGAAGAGTGTTCAGGAGTGGTTTTGAGAGTGATTTGGGATTTTTTTGAATTTTTTCATCAGAATTTTTAGAAGCATCCCTGGGATTTTTGCAGCATTCTTCAGGTTCTTGGACAATCAGGGTTGTTTGGCATGTTTTTGTAATGTATTTAGCATTTAGACAATGATTTATTAAAGTTCTGTCAGTTTCCTGTCTGTTTCCTTGACTTTGCCCTGAAGTCTGTGCTGTTACAGTACAATGTATCTCTATGGAAATGACTTTGTACGAGGCATCAGGGCAAGGATTTGGGCGTTGTATGAGGCATTGTGGCTAGGATTTTGCATGCCTCATACAAAGTCCAAATCCGTATAAAGTCCAAACTTGTGGAACCAAGTTTGGACATTGTATGAGGTATCACTGTATCTTGGTAATACTTGTTTAAACAATGGAGGCATTTGAAGCCCCTGCCCTACTTCTATGACTCAGATATGTGTGTTAAACACAGGGTTTGCTATTATCTGTGATTTTAGGTATCCACAGTAGGTATCTCAAAATGTATTTCCCACAGATAGAGGGGAGAGGCCTGTACTTGAGGGCTTCAAGCTACCATTTGTTATCTGAAATAGCTATTTCACTCTGCAAATGATAAGACTGATCCTGGTAAAATATATTTTATTTTGTTTACAAACATTCCAGTCTTATGTATGCTAAGCTGTAGCAGGTATTTGTTTCTTCTGTTCTAAAATAGTTTTTAATATGCTCTTCCTTCTCACATGTACCGAATACTGCACTGATAAAGAACTGTCATGCTTGCATGACTGTTTGTGTAACTTTTGCAAAAATGTATCAGTGTATTACACGCTGAGTTACAGTACATAATGGCTAAGGACAACTCAATATACAGAACTGACAAATAAACACTAGAGCTAAAATTTGTTGTTGACAGTTCCTAGAGAGGAGCATTTCCCACTGTGGGCAGGACCACACCACCTCAGGCAGCTGAGCAGGCCAGACACGTTGTTCTCCTTGCCATAAACATTCCTGTAAAATGCATCTGTGGCTGTTGTAAACACGTTCACGACAGCCGTGGGTGGATTTACGGCATGTTTTTGGCTGTTTTTGCCACTTCCGGTGCTTCCGGCGCCAGTGGCAGGAGTGGGGTGGTGCATTTTTTGCTGTTTTCACTGCTTCCACCACTTCTGGTGGCAGTGGCAGTGGTGGTGCCAGTGGTGGTGGCTGGAGTGAGACCAGTGGGCCACATGAAATAGTGCTATGGGCCAGGGCTGGCCCATGGGCCATAGGTTGTGAACCCCTGAGTTATAATAACAAGAGAAGAGGGGGGAAGCTGCCGTTAGTTTCCATTACCAGCCAACAAGAAAATATCACTGTATGTTGCATCAGTCTTCACTGATCTAAATGTAACAAAAATAAAAGGATTTTGGCACATTTCAGTTGAACAGCTTCATTTCAACATGAATTTTCATGCATTTCTATGAGAAAGTGGATTATAATCCACAAAACTCTCATTGAAATAAATATGTCTGTATAAAAGTGAAATAAACCTGCCCATTTCAAAGGTGCTGTGAATCTTTCTTTTTTTATAATACAGGCTGAAACAGAATCCATTCACCTCTTCTATACTTTTGTGTTGTGTTTGCCATTGTTGTTGTCCTCTTAGCAGGAAGACTGGACAGCTTTGTGCTCTATCTTGTGAAGTGAGCAGTACAATCTGATCAGCAGCCATTGCAGTTAAAACATGTCCAGTAATCAGGTATTTCACCATGTGTGAATGACCAGTTTCATGCCAAGGTCTGCAGTGTTTAACAGCAAAGATTCTCTATATGCTTAGCTTTTACTGTCACAAAATCACTGTCTATGCTAGAGTCACTTGTACCTAGTTATCTTTAAGACAGCAAAGTCAAACTTGAAATCCCCAACTAATCAATTTTCCTGTGGCTGCACATATTGATTTGACCATAAACAAATAAGCTAAAAATATCAAGGACACCTTCATTTGGTTTTCCTCTACAGATGGAGTGTGTTTGTCATCTTAACTGCTTGAGAATTAATCATAGCTCATTTACTCAGAACACCATATGCTCTTCACTAAACCAACAATCTTTTCAGGCCCCCCAGAAATACCAAAATACTTCCTGAAAAGCCAAATGACAGATTGAAACAGGCTTCATGGATCAAATTATCATAGCTGCTTCATTGCTACCTCTTAGAATTTACTATTTTTATTTATTTATAGATTTTCCAAACTTAAAATGATAATAATCCTTCACTTTCCAAAAACATAGGATTTTCCTTCCTTCAGCTCATTGTAGGCATCAGGAAGGCTTGGAAGTTTTCTGGGTCCATTTGTCTCTGCAAAGGATTTACTGTACTTCAGATATGCCTGGTTAGTTCAACTTATCAGGCATTTGCAACCTATGGCCTGCAAGCCAGACCCAGACCCTGAAGCCATTTCACCTGACCCCCAATACCCTCGCCGCTCCTGGAAGCGGAAGTAAAACATGTGTCATGCATGCGTAGATTGCTGCTAAATGCAATCTGCACATGTGTGGCATGCATTTTGCTTCAACATCCAGATGGGAAGAACCACCTGACTGGCCCAACCATCTGCCTGGGAGGCATAGTCAGGCCCGCAGCCTGAAAACGTTGAGAATTGCTGAACCAAGTGTTGCCATGACTGAATGTTAGAGAGTGAGAGGAGGGAAACTTATTATCATCTTTGCCGCCTAGTACTTTTATAAAAACGTCAGACTGTAGGAGGAAACAGCTTAATGGGGGGGGGGGGGAGAGAAATAACTGGAAATTGGCAAATTAAGAGGTGATACACATTAGAATTAAGGTAAAGTAAAGGCAAAGGTTTCCCTTGCTCGAAAGCCAGTCGTATCCGACTCTAGGGTGCAGTGCTCATCTCTGTTTCTAAGCCGAAGAGCCAGCACTGTCTGCTTCTGCAGATGTTTCCGTGGTCATGTGGCAGGCATGACTAGACACCGGAGCGCACAGAACGCTGTTACCTTCCCACCGAAGTGGTCCCTATTTATCTACTTGGAATTTCTTGCTTTCAAACTGCTAGGTTGGCAGGAGCTGGGACGAAGATGGGAGCTCATTTCCATCCTGCAGTACTCGGGAATCAAACTGCTGACCTTCCGCTTCCCAGTCAGCGTTTTAGCCACTTGAGCCACTGCAGAATTAGAATTACAGATAATATAAAACTTGGAAGGACAGCTAATAATCAGAAGAAACAGACAAGATGTATTTGACCTTCACAGATTGGAAAACTAGGCCAAAAATAAAATAAGATAAAAACACCCCAGTTGTTTATCAATCTGAATCATACTTTCTCAATCATGATTTGACATGGATCTGAACAAAGTCTCTTTGAGTTCTACATATGCTTCGGTAATAAACTGTAGAATAGATTAGTAATTTAAATATCTGGCTGAGGGACCAGAGTTTGGGAGTTGAGTTCCCTACAATGTCCCCAATTACCTATAGATTCCCTTACCACCACCACCACCTCCTCCTCCTCTGATGAATGCATTGACTGATTCAGTAGTGTCTCATCTCAAGAATTCAACGCAATATATCATTTTGCAAATGATGTTTTCAAACACGGCAAGAATTTCAGACAACAAAGAAAATAAAACTAAAATAAAAACAATTGAAGAAGACAAAAATGTTGTGGGCAATTTAAAGATTAACTGCAATAATTTTAATGTGGGCTTTCTCTGACCCAAAGCTCACATTAAAAATGTAGTGGTTAATTTTTAAGGTATCACAATGTTTTAGTTTTTTTAAAATTTTGTTCACTTTTAAAGTAAGCTAAGAACAAATGCTGGTGCAAAGAATCTCTCACCTTTCTGAGAGAACAGTAAAACCTCGCATAAAGAGCGCCTCGCTTAGAGACTAACTCGTTTAAAGAGCAGAATTTTTTCAGAATGGTCGCCTCACTTAACAACTAAAAACAACCAAAAACTTGCTTAACAACTAAATCAGGGTTCACAATCCTCCCCCTGCCAGAAGTCACAATTGCTCACTTACAATGGTGTTTCAGCTAAAGAGCAATCCCGTGGAACGCATTGTGCTCTTTAAGCGAGGTACCATTGTATTTTAATAACTCTGAAGGCAGATACATCTAAGAAGATCACTTTTTTCTGTGCAGACACATCTTTTTTTATCTCTCATATTTAGTGGTATAAGTATGATATTTTGACAGGCAGTTTTAGTGTCTACCCTCTCAGTGGCTCTTAATCCCAGCCAATCCTGTTTCTTGAAAGACTGGAAAGGGGATTAAAGAGTGCACAGGAGGGAATTATGAATTAAATATTGAATGTTACTTTGAATGAGGACATGAAAGAGATTGGATGTGGTTAGAGTGAAAAAAAAGATGTGTATGGTTTATAGGAGAAAGTAGAGCATAACCTGATCTTTTAAGTGTCATGTCATGATAACTAAAACAATGGCAGAATAGGTGAATAGGTACATATACAAGTATGACAATTGCAGCTTCTAATGACAGTTGAGCTGCTTATAGTGTATCACCTTAAGCTGTTCAACTGTCATTAGAAGCTGCAATTGTCTCACTTCGGTTATACTATTGTTAATAAAAAGCTGTATAAGTAAAACCCCTACTTACGAAAAAAGTCCGTTCCATAGGCTTTTGCTTAAATAGATTTTTTTTGTAACTCAAAACAAACCCATAGGAAAAATTATTTTTTACGTAACTCGAAGCAAACCCATAGGAAAAATGAATTTTTTGTGTAAATCGAAGCAAACCCATAGGAAAAAGATTCTTTATGTAACTTGAAGCAAACCCATAGGAAACAGTGTAAATCGGGACATGGTTTTAGCACAAAATCTTTATGTAAGTCGAATTTTATGTAACTCGAAGCATTTGTAAGTTGTGGTTTTACTGTATTCCTATTGCTTTTGACTGAGTATCATCACATGAGAGACAGGTGGATTTCTGCAATATTGTCATAAACCATTAAAGACATGCAACAACAAATTTCACAGTTTTGGTGGAACTCCCTATTGTCCATTTTAAGGCCCTATGGTGGATTTCATGCAGGCAAGTGATTTGCGACGTAGGAGGCCAGAAGAATGGGAGGGGAGATGGCCAACAGAGCCGAGTTGAAACTGGTTACATTTACCACAGATATTTGTGTGGAAATTAGTGAGCATTTTTCAATTATCTTTCATAGGATTCAAATGCAAGAAATTGTTTCTCACATATTTTTGACACTTTCCATTGTGCCATTAAAAACAAAAACTAAGCTGTAGGAACTTCCCAAAACTGAAATTCAAAACTTTCTGCTTATTATTGTGGTTTATTGTGTATATGTATACACAGTGATGGTGATGATGGTGGTGATGATGATGTACCAGCAAGTCAGTTGTAACATATGGTAACCCTTTTCCAGGGTTTCCTAATATATAAGTGTTGTGTATGGAGTGTAATGTGCCTTTAATAATGTAACCACATGAATGAGTGAATGTAACAATCTCAAAGAGTAACACTGTAACCTTCTGTATGAGGACGCGAGCTAATGACCACTGGGGGCAGTAGTGAGCGTCCAGCTCACATGGTACAAATTCTCCAAATGCCTACAGCCGCGGGAAGATTCCCGCCACTACCTCACCTGGACAAGAAGGGCGTGACAGGGGGTGACGTCACGCAGACAGTAGCCAATGAGCTACCGAGGAGCCACATTCAAATGTATAGCCACTATATATTGAGCTGTTCGTCCGCCATTACCACATGTTCCCTCTGACCAACATGCAATAAAGATGCGTTAAGCCAGACTTTGGCTGTTTCTATTGTCTTAGTTCTTAAACACTAAATTGGCGACGAAGGTGGGATATGGCTTCCCACGGAATCAAGACAACGCAGGCCGGTTTCGACATCAACAAACCGGAGGAATGGGAACTGTTCGAGATGGACTTCAAAAGCGCACTGATGGTGTCCGACATCTCGGACGAGGGGAAGAAAAGGGCCACCCTTATCAGGATGCTCGGTTTCCTGGCAATGAAGGTTTTGGTGGACCTGGTGTCTCCAAGGAAGGTAGATGAGGTCCCGGTCAAGCAGCTCCTGAAAGCCATGCGGGACCATTTCCAGCCCACGGTCTCGATGTTCTCGGCTCGGGACACCTTCTGGAAGAGGGTTCAGTCACCCGGTGAGTCTGTGGCTGCCTTTGCAGGGACCGCATGCTGTGTGGCCTATGGGACGAGGAGATCCAGCGAAAGCTGATGAACAAAGAGCCGCCCCCAACATTACAAGAGGTCATAAAGGAGGTGCAGGCGGCAGAAGCCATGAGGGCTGGGGTTAAGGGGTTCAGGACAAGGCCCCCACAACCCGACAGGGCAGCAGGCCCAGTGCAAGCGGCCAGGCGGGCACCGCACTCCACTGAGAGCAGCGAGGACAAGGACATCCGGAAGGTGCGGAAGGACGGCTGACATTGCGACGGCTGCGGAGCATTCCACAACTGCAGTAAGTGCCCATGCCGGAAGGCGGAGTGCCATAACTGCGGACAGCGGGGCCACATCGCCAAGGTTTGCATGCGGCGGCGCAAAGACTGAAAGGGCTTGACAGACCGTTCCCCAAGGAAGCAGGAGGGCTCCCGGCCCTCAAGGAAGCAGGACGGCATGGGCCGCATCTCCGACGACAGCGACGTCGAGGTACATGGAGTGCGCTGGCGGGTTCCCAGCGACGACAACACGGCGGTCCAAAGCGTGTCCTTGGGACACCCACGTTACTTTGTAGAGGTACTGTTGCAAGGGGTCCCCGTTAAGATGGAGATAGACTCGGGTTCCTCCTATTTCATCATTTCCCAGAGCGAATTTTTGCGAATTTCCCCCAATGTGCAGCCCAAACTCAAAGCACTGAGGTCTACTTTGCGAGACATGCAGGGAAATAGCATTCCGGTGTTGGGTGGTGAGAAAATTCAAGATCCAATATAAGCAACATGCCTCGTAGCTCCCCCTGGTTGTCCTCAAGGGGGGAGCCTGTTGCCTCCTGGGAACACAATGGTTTAAGCCCCTGGGTTTGTTCATAGGGGGGGGTGCATACTATCGGAACTGACCCAATACAGGAGGTGTGTAATGCGCATCCCGAGGTATTCAAGAAGGGACTCAGAAAATTCAAGGTGCCCCCAGTTGCGTTCGACCTGGACCCGGAGATCCGCCCGATAAGACTCAAACTGCGAAGGGTGCCTTTTGCACTAAAGGACAAAATAGAGGCGGAGTTGGACAAGTTGGTGGGCCAGGGAATTCTAGTTCCAGTTGACTCTGCGGAGTAGGAAACTCCGATTGTAACAGCGCTAAAGGCCAACGGGGAGCTTCGAATTTGCGCTGATTACAAATGTACCATTAATAAGGCAATACTCCCAAATGCATATCCGGTGCTGGTAGTCAGCCACCTGTTGGCCAGGTTACATGGGGGAAAGTGTTTTGCGAAGCTGGACCTGGCGCAGGCTTATCAGCAGCTCTCGGTAACCCCAGCTGCAGCTGCTGCGCAGACAATAGTCACCCACAAAGGGGCGTTTAAGGTGACACGCCTACAGTTTGGCGTGAACTCGGCTCCAGGCATTTTCCAATCATTAGTGGAGCATCTGTTGAAGGGTCTGGAGGGGGTCTTGCCATATTTTGACGACGTATTGATAACAGGGGGGAGTGAGTCAGAATTGGCTGAAAGGCTGGACAAAGTACTGACAGTATTCGAAAAAGCAGGTTTGAGGCTGCGGAAAGACAAATGTGTTTTCTTCGCAAAAGAGGTAGAGTTCCTAGGTTTCCAGGTGACCCCTGTTGGCATAAAACCCTCCGAATCAAAGGTGGCCGCTGTTCAAAATGCTCCTCGCCCCACCTCCAAGCCCGAATTGCAATTGTTCCTGGGGCTTCTAAACTTTTACCATTCCTTCCTGCCAAAGGAGGACGCGTCCAACGGCGCGGGACCTCGCTGCTGCCTCTCCCTGGCCCCTGTCATCGGGCTGGGGATGCGAGGAACCTGGGGCTGCCCTCCTCGGAGCCCCACCTTGGCGGGATAAAAGGAGGACGCGCCCAACGCCGCGGGACCTTGCTGCTGCCTCTCCCTGGCCCCTGTCATTGGCCTGGGGATGTGAGGCACCTGGGGCTGCCCTCCTCGGAGCCCCGCCTTGGCGGGATAAAAGGAGGATGCGCCCAATGCCGTGGGACCTCGCTGCTGCCTCTCCCTGGCCCCTGTCATCGGCCTGGGGATGCGAGGCACCTGGGGCTGCCCTCCTCGGAGCCCCGCCTTGGCGGGATAAAAGGAGGACGCGCCCAATGCCGTGGGACCTCGCTGCTGCCTCTCCCTGGCCCCTGTCATCGGCCTGGGGATGTGAGGCACCTGGGGCTGCCCTCCTCGGAGCCTCGCCTTGGCGGGATAAAAGGAGGACGTGCCCAATGCCGTGGGACCTCGCTGCTGCCTCTCCCTAGCCCTTGTCATCGGCCTGGGGATGCGAGGCACCTGGGGCTGCCCTCCTCGGAGCCCTGCCTTGGCGGGATAAAAGGAGGACGTGCCCAACACCGCGGGACCTCGCTGCTGCCTCTCCTTGGCCCCTGTCATCGGCTGACAGATTGGCTGCTGTTGCAAGGTAGCCCGGAGTGGCCATAAGAAGACCTGCCATGCTGGGGAGCCACCAGCATTGCTGGACACTTCCCCTTGGTGAGAACAGCGGTGGCGGGAGCGAGAGATTGGCTGCTGTTGTGAGGCAGCTGCGAATTGTACTGTTAATTGCTATTTTATAATTGTAAATCGAACGATTAATTGTATTATTTTCTGTGTTTTGTATTAATTGTACTATTGATTGTGATTTGATATTTTTGTAAAGTTTGTGATTCTCATTATGATTGTATTTTGCACTGTACATGTGGGGCTTCTGAAAAGAGGTTTTCCCCTTTGTCTTATTATTGTTTCCCTGTAATTGTACTGATCAATTATTGTGTATTTGTATCTTTATATTGTAACATTATGTATCTTAATATGTTGTTAGCCACTCTGAGTCGGCCGTGAGTTGAGTGGAGCGGGATATAAATTTAAATAATAAATAAATAAATAAATAATCGGTGGCAGAGCCACTTCATAGATTATTAAAGAAGGATGAGGTTTGGCGATGGGGCGGGAGTCAGGAGAGAGCATTCAATGAGCTGAAACAACTCTTATCCTCAGAGGCCATCCTGACCCATTTCGATCCCAAGAAGCCAGTGGTTCTGGTATGCGATGCTTCTCCAGTGGGGGTGGGGGCGGTCCTGTGCCACGTGTTGAAAAGCGGGCGGGAAGCCCCAGTGGCGTTCTACTCCAGATCCCTGTCTAAGGCACAGTGCAACTATGCACAGACAGACAGGGAGGCACTTGCAATAATCGCTGGGGCGAAGAAGTTTCATGACTTTCTATATGGCCGCCCTTTCACAATAATGACTGACCACAAGCCCCTCCTAGGCATTTTCACCGCAGACAAGCCCACACCGCAGATTCTGTCCCCTCGAATGCTGAGGTGGGCCATCTTCTTAAACGCGTACCAGAACACGCTGGTTTATCGCCCCGGAAAGGACATAAGCCATGCGGACGCACTCTCAAGGTCACCTCTGCCCCACGTGGGCAACCCCGTGTGTGAGGTGGAACAAGACCACCAAGTGCTCATGATAGAGGTCCTGGATTCACCCCCAATAGTACCCGAGGAAATCGCCAAGGCGACAGGCAGAGATAAGACGTTGGCCCTAGTTAGTTCATGGGTGCAAAAAGGGTGGCCAACGTCTTCCCCAGCGGCAGAATTTGCTCCTTTTTTAAGGAAGAGGTTGGAACTGTCCATGGAGAGGGGTTGCCTCCTTTGGGGCCAGCGGGTGGTCGTCCCTGAATCCCTGAGAGCAAGAGTGCTCAAGCTGCTGCACATCAGCCATCCAGGGATTGTCCATTCCAAGGCGTTGGCCAGGAGCTATTTCTGGTGGCCTCAGTTAGACGGTGATATTGAGCACATGGTGAGCACTTGCGAGAGTTGCCAAAGCTCTCGGCCCGAGGAGCCCCGGCTTCCGCACAGAGAATGGGACACGGCAAAAGGGCCGTGGTCCCGCGTGCACATTGACTTCGCAGGTCCCTTCAGAGGTTCGCTTTTCCTCCTCATATTGGATGCTTATTCCAAGTGGTTAGAAGTTATCCCAGTGGCAAACACCTCATCAGCCGCAACCATTAAGCAGTTGCGCAAAGTGTTCAGTTCGTTCGGTATACCCGATGTACTTGTGAGTGATAACGCAAGTTGTTTCACATCCGCAGAGTTCTGGGCGTTCATTGACATAAACGCCATTCGGCACATCACCTCCGCACCGTTTCACCCAGCAACACACGGACAGGTAGAACGCCTCGTGCGTACCACAAAAGGCGCGCTGAGGCGCATGGGCCCCGGGGACCTGAATCTGCAGTTATGCCAATTCTTGCTTGGTTATAGGGTGACTCCCCTGGCTTCAGGTTACTCGCCCGCAGAACTCCTTATGCGCAGGAAGCTAACTACGATACTGTCCAGGCTAGACCCCACGAGGGTGGAAGATACGGGGAGGAACATTTGGGATAGCGGGCACAAAGGGTTTTGAAATAGGCGCCCCGGTCCATTGCAGAAATTACGCAACTGCAGGACCAGCCTGGGTTCCGGGAGTAGTCACTGGACAAACGGGACCTGTGTCGTACTGCATTGAGACCAGCACAGGTCTACTCTGGAGGCGACATGCGGACCAACTCCGGCGACGGGTTCCCGGTAACCAGGACGTGGAAACCGTGGCTCAAGACTCAGCGTTAGGGTTCTCCCCCACCCGTTCAGCCCAAGGGGGAGGAGAGGGGAGCCAGTGGTCCCCACCGAGGGGGGAAGGGAATATGTTTGTCCCCGCAGATATCCTGGAGGATGCCCCCATAGATATCCAGAATATGAGTTTGACTTTGAGTTACAAAACCGGGGGAGTTTTTTGGAGTGGTCCCCAACTCGTCCAAGCGAGGAGCGGGGTTTTTTATTAATCCCCAATGCCCCCGGTTTTCCCACAATGGAGTTTACCCCTACCCCAAAAGCCGCAGAACTGCAGCAAGTCGCTAATGAGTCTCCCTCTCCCGTTGCAGTACAAGAGCCCAGGGAACACAGAAGCGATAGCGCCCCCGGGACAAGCCAGCCAGCTTTGCGCCCAAAGCGCTCATGCAGTAAACCATATTGGATGAGAGACTAGGGGGAGGGGTGTTGTGTATGGAGTGTAATGTGCCTTTTATAATGTAACCACACGAATGAGTGAATGTAACAATCTCAAAGAGTAACACTGTAACCTTCTGTATGAGGACGCGAGCTAATGACCACTGGGGGCAGTAGCGAGTGTCCAGCTCACATGGTACAAATTCTCCAAATGCCTACAGCCACGGGAAGATTCCCGCCACTACCTCACCTGGACAAGAAGGGCGTGACAGGGGGTGACGTCACGCAGACAGTAGCCAATGAGCTACCGAGGAGCCACATTCAAATGTATAGCCACTGTATATATTGAGCTGTTCGTCCGCCATTACCACATGTTCCCTATGACCATCATGCAATAAAGATGCGTTAAGCCAGACTTCGGCTGTTTCTATTGTCTTGGTTCTTAAACACTAAAATAAGCACTCAGAAGTAGTTTACCATTCCTTTTTTCTGAAGGTGCCCTAGAACCGTGATGGACGGGCACATTTTACTACCGCTTCCAGGAGCGACAAGGGCAGCGTGGGCCGGATGAATCACAGTAAACCCATTTGTGTGGATTCACAGGGGGCTTAGGCTTCTGGGAATTGAAGTCCAAGAACATCTGGAGTGCCAAGGTTCGCCATCATGGCCCTAGAACTACACAGGTTGGCTCTACTGCTGGGAGGAAGTTAAATGGGGACTCAAACTCTTAGCCTGTGTCTAGCTCCATTTTTTCCAAATCTGCTCAGAACATAGCAAAAGATGAAACCAGAGTGTTTCCATTTTTCTTTTCTATCTACAAAACTTGTGAATCTTAATGTGCTTAAAGCATGGCTCTGTACTTAAATAATAAAACCAAACATCAATGGCAAAGCATTGCTTTAATGACAATAACCCCTTTTCTATTTTTAAAAAAATATGCTTCTGCTTCTCACCTGAGATCCTGAAAGAAGATGTTCCTACGTTTGGAAGGAAACATTTGTTCTTTGTTGCAACAAACTTTCTGTGATAAGAAAAATCACAGCTAGTGTGATGTCTGTTTTCTTTATGATTCTAGAAAATACAGAATCGATTTTAATGTCTGGACCTGGCCATGGAGGTTCGTTCCTCTTGCCATTTCCTTTATAAGCTAAACTAGATGCAATGATATTCACACAGATGCAATGTTATTCACACAGCTAGAAGTTTTATAAATGGCTTTTTAAAAGTAAGCTGCAAGCGTGAGGTGTTCAATGTGGGCTCTAACCAGTGGTGGACTCCACATTTTTTTTACTACCACACTGTGGGCATGGTATGGTGGGTGTGGCCAGGGGAAAGCCCTGTGTTGCACCCGATTTAGGACTCCATAATTCAAAACTTGGTTGGGCGGGGCCAGTCAGAATTTATGCTACTGGTTCTGGCAAACTGGTGTGAACCTGCTAAATCCCACTGCTGGCTCTAACGCTAACAAGGGGGAAGGGCTTAAAGAGTGTGCCCCCACCACTATGGTTCAAGTCTAGATACCTTCACCTGATTATTTTATTGACTGAGAAAGATCTCACTTTTCACAAATTTCTCAGAAGCTATGTCACTTGAAAACAGATAAATTCTTTACTTACCGAACAAAGTGTTCTCCAATCAATGTGTTTCTATACTAGTCTACACTTCCTGTTTCATGCACCCAACTGAAATATGATGTCACAAAAAAAGCAGTTTATTGTTAAGGAGGTGTCATTGTTTATTACTTCACTGTTGCAATAGCTGGCCAGAAGTAAGATGCTTGGAGGCAACCATGTGGCGAAGTCCAGCCCCGACCAGAGTCGGGGGTACATATTTATTACCCTGCCTGGGGGTTGTGACACGTGCCTAGGGCACTCGTGCCGCCCCTGTGCAGAAGGCTTGTGTACGTGGCATTTTCCGGTGGTCCAGCTACAATGCCAGCTTTTGGAAGTTGCCCCGTGGTTAATGGACAATTTGCACTTAATTGCCTTGGGCTGGCGAAACCCATTGTTCCTGCCCTAATCTCGGAGTCTATGTGTATTGACCCCGGCACCTAATCTTTGTCCCCTGTTTGCCCCAATTTGCTTGCCCTGCTCTGTTTGCCCTCAGCCTGGGTTATGGTTCATCTCTAACTAGCCCGCTTATCTACCCAATTTCCTTTCCCGCTGAGCCCGGTTGATTCCCGGATCTGTTGACACTGAGTGAACCTTTGAGGAGAGGTTTAATTGCCAATTATTCCTGCGGGCAACCCACACTTCACCTATGGAAAAGTCTTTGTATGATAAAGCTTTACACAAGTCAATTATTAAGGAAGAACCAAATTATTTTAATTGGTTAAATATACTCTCTTACAAAAGTATAAAAAGAGATAGGAATAGAAACTACACAAGGAGTGTTACAATAATTGAATGAGATATTTGAGCTGCAGTGGCACTCTGACCAGAAAGACAAGTTTGGGCATGTTTGTTTATGAGATGCTGTTTGATTTTCTACCATTGAAAGAAAGAAAGGACTATTTCCCATGTCATCTAAAGTAGTATTGAAAGACCTCTTTGTCTTAAAAAACAACTACTGTACTTGAAAATGTTGTTAACAACTTAGACAAAGTAGAGAATGATTTGGCTACAGTAATGAATCATTGCTTATTTATATTGATCAACAGATGAATAAATAAGTTCATTTACTAGAAATAATTCAGTTAGGAAGCCTACATTTATTAAACTGAATTACCTGGGACTTAATTATTTCTATACACAAATGACCTTTGTAGGTTGTATCTATTCAAGACACTAGCTGTTTATGTAAGTTTTATTTGATAACAACTGAAAGTCTTCCAAGCCTTTAAAGCAGGGGTTTCCAAACTTTTTATGCTGTGGGCCTGGATAGCTAAGTAGGCCAGACCATGCAACCAATGTGCCTGCTTCCCCGTTTATGACAGCATGGGTATGTTTTATGGATATTGTAGATGTGCCTGCTTCCACTTCTGGGTGGGGGGTGGGGGTGGGGGGCCACATAAAATGGTGCTGTGGGCTGGGGCTGGCCCATGGGCCATAGTTTGCTTTAAAGTATGAAATAGTATTATTTATGTGATTAACTAACATAATAAGTTGAAGTTACATCCTACTCTCAGTTCAAAGGCCCAGTGATATTCCACATTTTACACTTATTTAGTTGTTTACCATAACAGGCGTGGTAATGATCATTCTATCGTATCACATATCCATTTTGTACTGTTCTTTCAGGTGTCTCTGTGGTGTTGATTTGGAGGAATGTGTACACAGGAAATAAAAACAACAGTTTATTGTAATTCCTATTAGATTTTTATTAGGAAGTCAATTGTTAGTAAAAAGTTGTTATGTAGAAAAACTGCAAAAATTGCTCCAGCTTTTAAAAAACAACATGGCTGTTGTGGTACTTGTGGTGATGAGGAGTTGTGCGAATGACAACAGTGATGGAGGTCCTTGTGTGGAAAAGTTGCTATGACAATGTCTGGAAAAGAATTTCACTGGTTTCCTTGGTAAAAGTTCATGTTCGGTTCAGAATCTGCTCAATAGGCCTGTTTTCAAAGTATCAGAGCCAGAGAATCACATATAATGCACCGGAACATATTCCAGTGCTTTGAACATGGAGGGATTTATTTTCAAAAGAATTACATTTCATTCTTATTTTTCTTGACCTTTCTACTAAAAGGTTGATCCTATCCTTTTGAATGGTTCCCTTGGTGATCTGTGGGTTCCATGATTCTGCACTAAGCTCATTTGTTTTTTTATTTGCTGTGCTGTTTACTTAGTAAAACTACAGGAGACTTTGTTTTGTTTTGTTTTGTTTTCCTTTCCTTTTTGCTGTTAGGATTCCCCAGGGCTCTGTTTCAGGCACCTGCCTTTTCCATTGTATATTCTGTCCCCAGGTCAGCTTATTACATCCCATGAATCTCAGTATCATTTGCATGCCAGTGCTAGACAGCTTTCCTTTTTTACTCAGATGTATAATGTTCAGATTTGTATGTCAAATTGTTTGCCCAAAATTGCAGTTTGGATGCTCCATCATGGCCTGACACTAAATCTGGCTAAGAGTGATGAATTCCTTGTTTCTCTGCCAAAAAGTCTTCTACATCACACATATTTTCTTTAATTTTTGACAATGTTATTATACACTTTGCAGAGTATGCTGCATTTTTTCATTCATCTCCATCTTTTGTTCCTCATATTTTGGCTACTTTTAAGATATTTTCTTTCTTTCTGGCATTGCTTGATTTCTTTTTCTTTTTGTGTAAATACTGTAACACTTTACTTCACTCCTTGGTTTTTCTTATTTAGATTTGTCTAATCGTTTGGTTAGGCTTCAACAAACCTGTATTGATTCACTTGTTTCTGTTCAAAACTTTGTAGCAAAGATCACATCATAAGGTTCTTCACTGGCTTTCTGACAATTCCAGAATTTAATATAATTTTTTTGTTCATACTTACAAAACTCAACATGGTCTGCCTCCTTCCTATCTTCTGTTCCTTGTTTGTCAATACAGACCAGTTGTTCCATTTTTTAAAATTCAATGCTTCCTACTTATCTAGGGGTCTTCTGCTCTTTAAGGTAGTTTCATCCTTTCTTCCTCATCGCTTCCTGTGCTTCGAACTGTCTTTCTTGATATTTGTGACCCAATTCGTATTTTAGAAGATTTAAATCTGTTTTCAAATCTTGCCTTTTTTCCAGGATTTTAAATTCTGTTTTGTTGTTGTTGTTCAGTCGCACAGTCGACTCCGACCCTTTTTGACCCCATGGACCATTTTCCTCCAGGCGCCTCTGTCCTCCACCACCCCCCTTAACCCTCCCAGCCCTGTACCCACTGTGTCTACAATACCATCTAGCCATCTCATCTTTGGCCTCCCCCTTCTTCTTTTGCCTTCCACCTTTCCCAACATCAAGGCCTTCACAATTGAATCTTCAAGTGAAAATTCTGTTTAGCTTTATTATGTTATGGCATTTTAAAAATTGTGAATCATAAATTATTTGTTTGTCATATATTGTTATTCTCCGGTTTTCTTCTTATTTGTTTCACTAGGAATACACCACAACTGTAAAATTAATATTTTCCAGAATTTATTCAAGAGCAACCTGACTCTTGAATTAAATGACTGCCTTTCTGCTTCTTATCCCACACCCCATGAAAAGCAATTAGGTACAATGTAGCTTTAACATGTCCCACATGTGGTGGCGAACCTATGGCATGTGTGCCAGAAGTGGCATGCAGAGGCCTTTCTGTTGGCATGTGCACAGTCGGGGGAAGCCCTGCCCCACACAGGCTGGCTGGTGCCACTTCCCCATCACCCCTCTCCCTCTGCCAAAGGGGAGGTGAGAGGGAAGGGTGAAATCTCACCTGGGAAGCGGTGGCAGGGCCAGGTGAGGTGACCAGATACCCCCCCCTCCTAGGAAGTGGGGGCACCCACAGTGGCATCAGGCACACCCACAGAGGGATCAGGCACATCCGCAGGGTGTGTGTACACGTGACATCACCGGCATACCTCAAGCAGTGCGCATGCATACGTACCCACATGACTTTGCTGGAGGTGTATCAGTGATGTCACATGGACGTGTAGGCACTCACAGTGCCTGCCCACATGCTGCCTCCTCCTCCTTGGGCAATCGGTCTCTAAAAGGTTCACCATCAGTGCCCTGTGTCTTTGTATGGAAGAGGGTTCGAGATTTACCAGTCAGAATCCTGCTGGTGATTTATATGTGCTTAAACTGTTTAATTCACCACTCCAAATTGTTGCTGATGAATGAGATACTAATAGGATACTGACCTAGTTGTACAACAGGTGTGCACCTGGTACAGATGCACATTTAAAAATAATTCTATCCAGCATTGTAGGTTGACTGTATACCTGTTGTGTCAAGTATTGCCCCAGAACTGTTGGGGGAAAAGAACAAGGTCCTTGTTCTGGGAAGGGATTTGGATTGTATGGCTTTGAATTTGCTGTTGAGATGTGATGAGAATATCAGGAGTCCAGATAGCCTGTAAGGAGGGAAGTGCACATTGTCTGCTGATAGTGTTTACTGCTGAACATTTGTGACATCTTCTGAAAGGTTTCAGTGAAAGTTTGCCTCATGTCTCAACTCATTTGGCATTTTTGAGTAACAGACATACAGGTACTGTAAGTGAAAACCTGGAGAACTTGCTCTCAATGAGCAGTGACTGAGGAGTGAAACAAGAGGCCTTTGTAGTATGGGTCCCACTGTTCCTCAGCAATCCAGCCCCTAGATGGCTAGGTTTCCTTCCCCATGACATCTTCAGCTTTTGTGTGAAGCTTTTACCCACATTAGAAGATCAAAGTGCTTTCCAGGCTTTGGAACCCAGAGATTTCAGTTAGAATATAATGATATTTTTGATGTATCCACTGAAAAAATGCTCTGGAATTTGAACTTTGTTTTATGATGTATTGAATGCTTTATCTTAACCTATAAAATCAAGGGTTAACCATTGGAACTTTGCATAGGCTCCTTAGCCAGGCCCTACTAGCCTGCACTTACCATTAGTGCACACGCCCGAACTGGGTACGCAGGTAAATGCAAGATTGAGAAATGTGCCAGTGGGGCAAGAGCCCCACAAATGCAAAAAAGGGAAACAACTTCATTTCCCAATGTTCTTTGCACCGCGCCACACCACAACCAATCAGGCTGAGAGGCGCGACCACAAAGAACGTTGAGAAACGTGCCACGGCCAATCAAAACCGAGCCGCAGGAAAAAATGCACCACAACCACAAATCACAAACCCATAACTACAAGCCCCAGAGTCCTGCGCGACATGAGCGCACAGGACGCTGAAGAAGCCGGCGCCCGAAAAATTAAAAAGAAAAACAACTCATCACCTCACAGCCAAGCAAACACCAGCCAGCTTATTTTCCCTCACCCACGGCGCCTGAAGGTCCCGACTGGAGTTTCCCCTTTAATATCAGTGGGTGGGGGGTTGCGATCCCCCTCTCCGCTGGCTCCCCTAGGGTTGGGAGGTCTGTGGGGTCAAAAGGGGTATGCCCCCAACCCTTCTGGACCCAGGAGACCAGGGAGAGTGGATCGATTCACCCCTTCCTTAAAAAAACTCCGTCTTTAAAGAGAAGAAACCAAGTGGTAATCGATCCACTCTCCCTGGTCTCCTGGGTCCAGAAGGGTTGGGGGGACATACCCCTTTTTCCCCCCAAACCTCCCAACCCCAGGGGAGCCAGCAGAGAGGGGGTCGCAACCCCCCACCCACTGATATTAAAGGGGAAACCCCGATCTACTTTCACGACTCCACACAATCAAAGCACCATAACACAATAAAGCCCCCCTCCCCACCACCTAGCCCACCCTTCATATCCCCCACTGACCATGCCCCCTCCCCACCACCTAGCCCACCCTTCCTAACCCCCACCAACCACGCCCCCCTCCCCACCACCGAGCCCACCCTTCCTAACCCCCAACAACCATGCCCCCCTCCCCACCACCTAGCCCACCCAACCACGCCCCCTCCTCACCACCTAGCCCACCCTTCCTAACCCCCAACGACCATGCCTCCTCCCCACCACCTAGCCCACTCTTCCTAACCCCCAACGACCACGCCCCCTCCCCAACACCAAATAAATAAATAATTTTTAAAAAATTACTAAAAACACAGTCAAAAACATCCAAAAATACACAAAAACAAACAAAAACACCAAAAACAATCAAAAACAAAACAAACAGAAAAAATACAAATTCCAACCCCCCCCACACACACACACACACACAAAAGAAAGAAAACAAGCAAACTTACCAAAAGATGTCCTACTTCCACGAGAACCAGAAAAGAAATGAATAAAGAAAGAGACTACTTACCAGTAGAAGGTCCACCCAGAGGCCAGGAGAGAAAAAATAGTCAAAATACAATAACCCCTACCAGCACCACCTGCTGGCCACAATAGTAAAAGCAATTCAAAAACACAAAACAGCCCCAAACAAAAGGCCACAAGAGTAAAAACAAATCAAAAACATAATTCAAATTCAAAATTTTACACAAAAGGTCACACCAATAAAAACAAATCAAAAAATTACACTAAAACACACTTTAACACAACTCACAAACATATGTCAACAAAATACAATAGAAACTTTTAAAAATCCTGTGCTGAGTTTTAACTCAAATTAAAACCCAAAACACATTTTAAAAACATTGGATGTAAAAAACATTTACTTTTACATTATTAAAATTATTACCTATGGTACAACTAATTTAAAAAATTCAAAAAACTAAAACATTATTCGCTTACATAAAACAATTTGAAAAAATTATATCATACTTTGTTCTTTTATTAATCCTCAAAAAAAAACCAAAAAAGCAGATCACAGTTAATAACAGCCAAGCCAAAAAAATTTTTTACATAAATAAACATTTTAAAAATTAAAATTACAGACTAAGCAATTTTAAAAAAAACATTAACACAATTTAACCTTCCAACACAATTTAAAATAGCCCGGCAATGCCGGGTAATCTCTGCTAGTATATTCTAAGACACCCTGAGTGGTGCGTGCACCAGAAGGGTTGGGTATAAATGTAAACAAATAAATATATAAATTAATTAATAATCTTTTACAACTAAAGCTCACATAGAACACCAGTTTAGATTTCAAACCATTCCTTGCTTTTGTAACTTTGGGAAAGAAACAGTCAATAGATATGGAACATTTAATATGTAATTGAACAGTGGAAATTTACATTGGTAAATGGACCCAAGTACATATTCCATTTCATCTTGCCATCCACTTTGATGACTTCTGAAGGGATTTTGTGGTACTTCTTCTGGCACCTTCTCACACTTTTATAGCTTTATTGGCCCAATTCCTAAAAAAAATTAACAAAAAAGTAGCAGAATTAGAAGGCTTCATCTTAAAGAGATCTCAGAGCAGGAAAAACTGCATGGATGTTGTTATGGATGTTGTCATTATGGATGATGAAAAAAAAATACTAATTAACTTTGAAGTTGTTGGGTTTCAAAGTAGGTCTGTGATTCTATTGATGTAACTCCAGAAGGTAAAGGCAGGGGTATGCAGGGCACCATGGGAAGGCGCTGGACAGGGAGTGGTGGGGGCGCCTATCGG
This sequence comes from Bradypodion pumilum, assembly GCA_035047305.1. Classification (NCBI taxonomy): domain Eukaryota; kingdom Metazoa; phylum Chordata; class Lepidosauria; order Squamata; family Chamaeleonidae; genus Bradypodion; species Bradypodion pumilum. The sequence goes on from JAWDJD010000001.1 coordinate 102,604,491, forward strand.
GGTGTGTGTGTGGGAATCCCATACATTGCTATTGGTACCCCAGGGTGCCAGAGGCAAGGGCAGGGTGGGACAAAGCCTGATTGCCCAATATACCAGCACGTGCCTGGGCCAAGGTCTACCTTGCTTGAAAGCCAGTCCTGTCCAACTCAAGGAGTGGTGCTCATCTCAGTTTACAGTCAGAGCCAGCATGGTCTGTGGTCATGTGGCAGGCATGACTAGATGCCAAGTGCATGGAACACTGTTACCTTTGCTGCTGAAGCAGTACTTATTTATCTAATTGGAATTTCTTGCTTTCAAACTGCTAGGTATTCAGGAGCTGGGATGGATAACAGGAGTTCACTTCATCACGCTGCACTTGGGTCTTTAACTGCTGAACTGCAGATTGTCTGGTTGTCTATCTCAACATCTTAACCACTAAGCCACCGCTGCCTATACTATATAAGTAACTATATACAGTATAACTCTATACTGTATAACTCTTTACAGTGCCTTAAATATCCTGAAGCTTTGTGAATTAATTAGGGCAGTTTGTTATTACAGCAATTCTGATTGTAACTATTTCAAATTATCTTGGCATTCATAATGGCTCTGGCCAAGTTATCACTTGGTGCCCAACTTTCTAAATTAAGCTGTGCTGGTCCTCAAACAGCAATCTGTCATTGGGGCTGTACTTGGTGTCTGACCAGTTTAATAGAATTTCTGTGAGTTTTATTCCAATGTCACAAACCTTCAGAGCTCAGTATCCATGTTATGCTGCTTTAGAGTAGCTGAACAGGTATTTGTGGAAACATTTAATAAGAATACTTTATAATTATGCATAAGATCCAAAGAGCATTGTTGCAGTTAATTCTTGCTCCTTTTGAGTGTTGCTACACTGTACTGGCACTGGACTGGAATGTTTCTTTTTGCATTTTAAAGCTAAAAACTGTGAAATAGGGGTGAAAGAATTAAGATATTAAGATAATATTAATTCTGTTTTAAAAGTAAAAAATATTTTCTCAGTTCTCTGTAGAATTGAAACAGATCAGATTGACCTGCCACGTAGAATCTGATGACGGGGCTAAGTAAATAGAAGCCTTTTTACATCCACAAGCTCAGCACAGTTTGTACAGCTGACAGGGAACCGTAAATAATATTTGTGTGACATGTTCCTTATATGACATGTTCTAAACAACAAACACTGAATGTTCTAACCTGAACTTAATGAAATGTCAGAAGATTAATTAAGAATTTTGGCTTTACCCATAGTGATGTAATGTGTAGAAATTTCCACATTTTTATGCTATAAAAGGATGGCTCTGAAAATGTATATTCATTCAGGGAATATTAGCTTGGTAAAGCTTTCCTGAATCTGTTAATATTAATATTAATAAAACTTCTAAATCTGTCTTAGCGTGTGGAATGCGATTTTGTCTAGTTCAGAATTCCATAACAACTGTATTGTTGTCTTCATTATATCAATTAAGAGAACCAAGTTTAACACTCACGTATTGATATAGATATTCCAAAATACAGTAAAAACCCGGGTTACAACCACCTCGGTGTAAGTTTGCTCCAGTTTACAATGGCAAATCCTATGGAATTGCCTCCTGGTTTACTAAGTTTTAATGTATTTGTTTTGGTTTACAACAATCAATTTTTCAATGCATCCCTATAGATGTTTCGGGTTACAATTTTTTCAGTGTACAACGGAGGCTATTGAAACAGAACACCGTCGTAACCCAGGGTTTTACTGTAGCAGCATCACATAGCCTAAGTTTCAGAGCCAAAATCCTGGTGACAATTCTTTCTGAGGCCATTTTCTGCAATGTAAAATATAAGGTTCAGGTTCACTGTTATCCACGGTTTCAGGAATTGGTGGTAAGTCTCAGAATGTATCCACCTTGGGCATGGAGGGACAGGTGACCCTTATGTTTCATATAGTATATAGGTATTTGCAATATCAGTGTAGCAAAACTGGTAATTTCTTCTTTTACTTAATAGATGAACAAGAATCTGTGCAAAAGAGGACATTCACAAAATGGATCAATACTCATCTGGCCAAGGTAATACATTATTCTGTGGGTTTTCTGTTTGTATTTTACATAGTAATGTCAAATCTGAAAAAGTAGAAAGATAACATGTCATGACTCCACCATTGGGTTTACTAAATTTATTTTTGGATTCAAATGCATTATTACATCACAAAGAGTAAATCACTTTTATATGGCTAGCTGCTAGGCAAATGGTTGCTCAATCTTGGAAAGTGGCTGTAAAATTTCAACAAATGCTTACAAATCTTGAATATGGAAATTAGCATTGATGCAAAAACGTACTGCATATTCACAATTAATGCACCATGATGTTAACACAGACCCACTTTGTAAAATTTATTTAGTATTTTTTATAATTGCATATATTGATTCTTTTAGTAACCTGCAGTCACCCATGTTGATCTATGGAAAGACATGCTAATTTAATTTAGTAATATCATATAATGCTCTTGTTGTGTATAATAATAATAATAATAATAATAATAATAATAATAATAATAATAATAATAATAATAATAATAATAATAATAATAATAATAATAATAATAATAATAATAATAATAATAATAATAATAATAATAATAATAATAATAATAATAATAATAATAATAATAATTTTGTGTCAGAAATTATCCTGGGCCTAAAGGAATTTTGCTGGATATATTATTTTGGACAACTGTAATTCTTTCTGTCATTTTTATATAGTATATTCTTATTTAAATAAACCTAAACAATATTAAAATAAATAAATAAGAAATAAAGCAGGATCTACTGTTCTGCTCATAAGTAAAGGCTATTTTTCTAAAGAAAATATTGAATGCATTCAACTGGTTCATGGCTAAGAAGGATAGGAAATGTATAATGTTTTCCATAACTGCAGTGATTTAATGACCAATGATGACAATGTTTGTGATAGAAGAGATTGTTGACTATTATCTGCAAGAACCTGTGCTTCCTGTATTATACAAGAGAGGAAGTTAAAAGGGAAAGTTTAGAATTCCCTGTGTGTTTTATATGGACAACCTTATAATTGTTTTGACTGTATTTCTTGAAAAAATACATGTGATTCAGTTGAAAATTCATCCGCTTTGCCTGGTTTGGATTGGAATAATCTTGAGAGAGAGAGGGAGAGAGCACAAAATATACTTTGGAAAAAGTTGAAGATAAAACCAAATATCTATTGTAACCAGCAGAGAAGTTTTCATTTAAATTACAAATGAACAAAAGGGAGTGAGTGAGTTTGGGTCAAACTCACATTAGTATAAAGTGAAAATAAAATATTCATACACTACAGTATTTTAATTCAACTGTATTAGAAAAAGGGAAGTTTTGTAAACCATTGTAAACCATATATAAGTAAATTGGATCATATAGATCTCTCAGTAATTATAATATATATGATTCTGAGTTTTGATTTTATCATATAGGATATTTAAGAGGTTGTAGGAAGACATAAAATACTGTTGATAAAGAGCCACCGTCATGTCATTTTAAAAGTCAATAAATTGGTATTGCTCCAAAATAGCTCACATAAATGTCTTCTTTTAGAACTGATTACTAATTAAACATATGAAATGTGGTAACTATGGTAGTGGTGATTCTTCCCAAGTGATCTGGAGTTAGGGATAAGAAGTGATGCTACCATGCTTATAGATAACACTAGCTGATTCAAAGGAAGGGAGGATATCAAGCACTCCGAAAGGCTCTCCAAACAAGGGAAATGGGGATTACAATGGTGAATGAGATTCAGTGTTGGAAAGTGTACAGTGATGCATATTGTGGCAAAATGCATAATTTCGCAAATACATATGTGGATTCTTAATTGGTGGTGATTCATCAGGAAAAGAATGTTACAGCTGTAGCTGATAGCTGGATGCAAATAGAGGCTGTAATGGGGTGAATGCTGAACATACAAATATTCTGTAAAAATGTGTGGAAGCTTTGGAAACATTGGGGCAGGAGGAGGAAGTCTTTCATTGTATATGGTCTTCAGCTGTCAGTAAATTGGAAGTGAACACTTTTCTTAATGAAAAACTTCCTCTTCCAATCCCATGTCTCCCATAAAATGAAGTAGATTACAAGGGAGAGCAGCATGACAGTAGAAAGTTGTTTATTATTATTATTATTATTATTATTATTATTATTATTATTATTATTATTATTATTATTATTATTATTATTATTATTATTATTATTATTATTATTATTATTATTATTATTATTATTATTATTATTATTATTATTATTATTATTATTATTATTATTATTATTATTATTATTATTATTATAATAATAATAATTTGGGCTTGTATGCCACCCAGTCACAAACATGACTCAGGGCGGCTAACAACATCACATCCAATACAATATAAAACAAGATACATTTAGCATACAATAATAAAAGTAATCTAAGTCAAAACATCTCAAAACACAAATTCAACCAGAAGAGTCCAGGCCTCAGAGTCCAAAGTCTTGGCTGAATGAGGGATGATGTCAGGCCCTTTGCCCCAGTGGCCAATTCCGTGGCCAAGTCCACAGCACCAGGCAGCATAAGGGGCATGAGACTCCACCTTACCAGGGCCCCTGCCACCTGCCCCTGTGTAGCTAGGCCCCATTCCACAGCTCCGAAGCTCCCACTCCGCCATGGCTCAACCGACAACGGGCCTGCCATGCCCGACACCAACCTGGCCACAGCTGGGTCACAGATGGAGGCACCACAGGTCTCGCAGGGCGGTGGCCAGAGTCCTCTCTCGCCGCCCTCCCTCAGTGGCTGCAGGGCTTTTCAACCTCAGCAGGTTCCTGCATGTGTAGTTACCCTGATAGCATTTCAACCAATTTAACATTGCTGAGTGTTCCATACAACTCTCAACTTGTATTTGAAATGCTTTGTAACTTTCATATAACTGGGTTGTCTCATGTAAATTAGGAAGTTTATCAGTTTAAATTCATTATAATTTGTGTAGGAGAGAATAGCTAACTATACTGAATAAAGCAAAGCAAAAGGCAAAGCAATCACATTTATATACTGCCCATAGCACTTAGTGCACTCTCTGGGTGGTTCACAAGTTAATTAGCATTTTGCCCCCAACATACTGAGTAAGCAGATTTTTTAAAAGTCAAATTCTTATTTGTTTTGATATTGTGAATTATCATTGAACTACATTGCTAACTGAAATGTTCTGTTATGTATTGCCATTGTAGTATGAAAAGAAAAACAGATTAAGCAATACTGTATTATCTTATTATCTTTAAAAAGACTGCCCAGCAAGTAAAAGACAGGGCATATTTGCTTTCTCCTCACCTGTCAAATTCTGTACCATTAGATAATAAACTGTAAAGAAAAAAGTATTTTGTGAACAAAAGTCCCTACCTCCTCATACAAAATATTTTTTATGTTGTAGAGCAGGGGTTTGCAACCTATGGCCCATGGGCCAAACCTGGAAAATGGCACCAAATAATCAGGCCCTCTCCCTTGCTCCAGCCACTGTCACTGCCAGAATTGGCCACACAGACTCATTTACAGCTATCATAAACGTGTTTATGACAGCTGTAAATTAGTCTGCGGCCATGATAAATGCATTTACAGCAGCTGTAAAATGGCGGGGGGACAACTAGTCCGGTCCCCTCAACTGTTTGATGGAGTGTGACCAGGCCCCTGACTTGAAAAGGTTGAGACCTCCCTGTTTTAGAGCAATGTGTCTTCAGCTTTCATGTTGCTGTTTCCTGTCTCAACACATTAATTAGAACTGTGTAGGAAAAAGCAACAGCATTGGCCTGAATCAAGTTGCTCATTCTGACTAGAGTAGATCCATTGAAATCCTGTTGCATAACTTAGCACTTGCTGAGGAATGATGATTTTATGAGAAGATGTCAAATTTATTTATGTCCTGTGGCTTTTTCCAATTCCAGTGTAATCCATTCCTGTCAAGTACCCCATATTGGCTGGGATTACCCCATAATTCCATGCCGATTTTCTCCATTTCCTGCCCGGAGGCCATGCCCGTAATTTGGCAGCGGTGAAAAAGTAGTAACTGTGCATCCCTTCTGTGCAGGTCCTTTCTATGCATGCATAGAACCCTTCTACGCATGCGTAGAACCCTTCTATGCATGCGTAGAAGGGTTCTGTGCAGAAGGGGATATGTAGAAGCCTTCTATGCATGCGTAGAAGCTACCTGTGCAGAACGTTTCTGTGTAGGTCCATTCTACGCTGCATAAAAGCCTTCTACGCATGTGTAGAAGGCTTTTATGCATGCATAGAATGGGCCTGCACAGAAACATTCTGTGCAGGTCCCGTAATCTCCGGAGTTGCGCTTGACAGGTATGGTTTAATCTCTTTCATTTCATGGTAGCTATGAGAGCTGTGGAATGGAAGTAGAAAGTGTTTAATTATCAAAAACTGCCTGCTGCCCATGACAACATCATCCTTCCACAGACATAAATTACACAGCAGGATTTCAGTCCATGGGATTTATGGAAGATAATTCAGTAGATCTACTCTAGTTGTGATTATCCATTGAAATTAGGCCTCTAGTCATTTCCTGGCCTGGTATCTAAAAATATTTTTCTTTGATTTGGAACGAGAAAAGCTAATTTGAAAATAACCACATTCCTAGCTCAGACTTCAGTTTTCTTATGTCACACTGTCAAATGCAGCCAGTAGCAGATAATGTAACTCCTGTAACAATAGATCCAACTCTGAAGAAGTGGAAGAGAGTATTTTCAGATTTCAGAGACTATTATGGAATAGCAACAATGCATTTCTTCTGCCCTATTTTGTCATTTTAGTATCCTGAGGGGGAATACAATTTATATGACTGCCAGTGCACTCATTTTAAAATGTTCAAGCTATACAGTACATGGTTCTGGCTGCAGAGGCATGAATTCTCATAAACAGAGGCTTATAAAATTATTTGCTTCAGATTTGTACTGTTGTCATTCTACTAAACACAGAGTCTGGGAAACAAACATACTGTATTCCATATATTCAGCTGTTACTGCTTGAGCCAGAGCTGGTATAAATTTAAAAGCATTTCTTCACTTTGAAAAATAGATAAATATGGAACTAGAAGTAATGGTGAATATGCATTCTGCTTCAATTTTTGAAACCATATCCTAGTACCTGTGGAGCATAGCAGTTCTTATAGCTATGACTAAGCTTTTAAATACCACAGAGAGGCAATCTGTTCAGATTATGCAAGCCTAGAGCCTAACTGCACATTATATTAAATTCAATTTCTATATTATGTAACTAATAGTAATTTTCTAGTCATTTCAGTTTTAATTATCTAACAACAGGTATGCAGTTCTTTTTATATTTCATACTGTCAGTTGAAAATGAAAAATTCAAAAGCTTTCTATTTGCTGTGTGAGATTACACATTTTTGCCATTTTTTTGCATTGCAGGGGGTTTTGTGAAAAATTTGCAGATTTGTGTGTGTAAAGATGTGTTTTCTGTAAAAGGCATGGTATTTTGTGAAAGAACCATTGCTTTAGCACAAAATATAAATTGTTAAGCAAAATACAACAGATTTTGTAGCAGGATTTTTTCATAAAATACTTTTTAATGCAAGCTACAATTGTTTTTTGCCAGTATTGCTGATAATGAAAAACATTTTTTACTCATGCAAGAATGAAAAATCACACAGCAGTTGCCAATCATTTCAATAGGTTTTTCTTTTTTCCCCAATGGGGTTACACATTGATATGTAGATATATACCTTTATGTCAACGATGAGCAAAACTGAATATTAATTGCATCCTTACAAAACAATAGCAAAGACTGAAAAGCCACCACCACTAACCCCCAAAAAATCCCAAAAGTACTGCAATTGAAAGAAAAACAGCAGTAGGTTTTCTGAATGAAAGATTCCTGAATCGGGCTATGGTACTTGTCACAAATTGCTGGAGAGATTATATATTGAGAAGTCCCATGCTGCGGTGGCTCAGTGGTTAAGAAGCTCGCCTTGTAAGCTGGAAGGATAGCAAGTTGGCAGTTTGAGACCCGGGTACTGCATGTCGGATTGAGTGCCCATCTCTGTCCCAGCTCTTGGAGACATGAAAGGAGCCTCATTTGGGCATTCCCTGAGCAGAGTTTCTTCCACAAAAATCCTTTCAACCCAGAATAATTTTTGACACAAAATTATTATTATTGTCCTGTTAAGTCTTGCTAGTTCCAGCTGGTGGGACAGGCACAAGCTTGAAGCCTACCTTTTCCTTCAGTCTACTACAAACAAAAGCTGTAGGTGAAACCTTCCAAGGTACTCCAATTGCTTAATCAGTGCACAGCCTGCACAACGCCATACCTGCCCTTATCCCAAACCTAACAAAACAGAGAGGAGGCTCTGCTGAACTTTAATAATGGATGGTACAAAGGGAATCCCTGTGTTTGGAATATTTAGTTCCCAGCAAAAAAATTCTGCAACCTTTGCAGAATATAAAGTTGGAAGAGCATCATTTTCTATCAGTGATTTTAATCACTTAAACTCAGCTGGAAGGCTTTAGTAAGGATTTCCCATTGCTCACCAAAATCTCACATTATGGTGATAACATGTAGAAGAGAAGTAGATATTAGGTAGTGCCAATGAAAGTTCTCATTTAACTGGGTAAAAAGAATATCTTCATTTCACATAATTAATTGCACCTTTTATATGAAGTTTACAACACTACTGTATGTGACAGTAATTATATCAAATTCTAGTTCTGAGTACAGTAAAACCCTGACTTACAAATGCCTCGAGTTACATAAAATTCGACTTACATAATGATTTTGTGCTAAAACCATGCCCCGATTTACATGATTTCCTATGGGTTTGCTTTGAGTTTACATAAAGATTCTTTTTCCTATGGGTTTGCTTTAAGTTACATAAAAATTCATTTTTCCTATGGGTTTGTTTCGAGTTACAAAAAAAACACAATTTAAGCAAAAGCCTACGGAACGGACTTTTTTTTCGTAAGTAGGGGTTTTACTGTATTTTCTGTGATTCTATTTAGGCTGCCCTATATCATGGAGTGGTTTAGGTATCTGGCTACAAATCCAGAGGTTGGGAGCTTTGTTCTCTACTGTGCTCCTAGGCAGAAGAGCCAGACTGTGTTGCCTTGGGAAAATTGCACAGTCCCTGTGTGCCCCCACAAAAAGAGAATGATAAACACATTTTGAGTGTTCTCTATCTAGAAACCCTGAAGGGATACCATATGCTGGAATTGATTTGACAGCACATGATGAAGCCAGTGATATTCAACCTTTGGTTCTTCAGATGGCTTGGATGTCTGTTGGCCGAACTGGCTGAGTTTCATTGGCGGCAGTGGCAGCGGCTGCAAGTCATATCCGATAATGCATTTTTTCCATAAGCAGGAAAAATGCCATTGGCGTTAATTTGTTTAAGGTGGATCACAGCTTGCCATGAAGTGGCCCACACACTGTGATCACAGAGCCATCTCCTGCAGCTTGTATGAAATGAGCCATGCGGGATTTAACCCTGGGACTGCAATGGACTGCTGCAGCCTTGAGGATATTATGAGGGTGCTCCTTCACAGCCAGTCCATCTGGCATGGCCTCTTCCACCTCCATGATCATTGGGAATCAGAGTTCTTCCTCCATTCATTTTGCTGTTGGGTCCAATATGATGGTTTCCAGTGCCATTTCCTCCACTGAAGGGACCATCACCCCACCTAAAGGGGCTCATCCACCCATAGCCATTGGCTCTTTTAGGGAGTCAGGTTATTTACCGCCGCCCAACACTCAACGTGAAGAAACACCCCCCTGCAGCCACCAGGAATGTATCTGCGGCCACTGGGAATGCATCTGTGACAACCAGACCCCACCACCAGCTGCTGGAAACATGTCCATGGCTGCCAGAAACACCTCTGCAACAACCAAGAGTGCATCGCAGCTGCTAGAAACTCCCCTGCAGCTGCCAGAAATGCATCCATGGCTATTGGAAACAACCCTGCAGCTGCCAATAATGCATCCACAGCCACCAGGAATGTGCCCGCGGCAGCTTCCGGCGGTGGCAGAAGTGACAACTGGAGTGTGGTCCGGATGATTTGATGCCGTGGGTCAGATCTGGCCCACAGGCCATAGGTTGAGAATCCCTATTCTATATGGTCCAAGTTTGAGGAAATGGACAAGGAAATTTTACTAGAATGCTGGAGTAATGCATGAGCACATTTAGAAGTTATTTTGCATTATTGTTTCATATGCATGCCTATTTTAAAAAGCAGTCAGTCATGAAACTATTGTGCATCCACCAGCTCTTTCTATTGGTAATATTGGAGAGAAGAATAGACATTATACACTCACAGTAGGAAACAATATGCAGTCTGATTTTGACCTCTCAGAATCTTCTGGTTCTCTCCCTTCCAGCGAAATCCTCCCATGGTGGTGAATGATCTGTTTGAAGATATCAAGGATGGAGTAGTATTAATTGCCCTTTTGGAGGTTCTCTCAGGACAAAAGCTGGTAATTATTTTTCTATGAAGAGTACCTTATTAATTTGCATTATTAAAAATTATGTAGCTTTTAAAAATTACTACTGTATATTTTTAAGAATACTTTATGCTGATGAAGTTCTACTGAAGTCTGAGAATATTTGGATACAAGATGTGAAGGTTTTTCTTGAGAAATTAAAAGGTTAATCTCTCTCTGATACATAAATGCATCATGTATAATACATTATTGTATGCCAATAAAGGTTATCATCTACTACTCCTACTACTACTACTACTATAATACATTATGTTGATTGTGGTATGGTTGTAAATTGATCCTTTTTTACATTGCCGCAGTATCAGGAAACTTATATCAAAATGTCCTGTAAAAGTACTAAGAATCAGGCATACAATAAAATGTAAAATAAAATGACATTAACATTAGTTAATGTAATAGAACAGTGTTCCCCAACCTTTGGGTTTTGGACCTCAATTCCCAGAAGTCTAATCAATTCCCCAAAGCACTGATCAGCTGATTTAGGCTTCTGGTAATTGAAGTCCAAAACCCAAAGGTTGAGGAACACTGTTATTGAACATTGTGACTATTGGAGTATGTGCCATTGGTCTGCCCATTGCAACAAATAGTGAAGCCTGTTGAAGCAGTAACTTTTTTGTTCTTGTTAAAGCGCTTCTTTGAATTACTCGGCCCACTACAGCTCAAGTGCATAACTATTATTTTAAAAAATATATTCCTGGCTGTTGAGTGAGAGCTTTGAGAAAAATATGACCTAACGTGTAAGAAGCAGTAATTAGATTGTGGAAGTCCTCTTCCAAAGCAGAATCCAAGTGAGGTGTCCCTTGGGGAATTGAGCAAAACTAAACAAGTTTCATCAGAAACAGGTTCACTGAGCAGATAGCACCAGATACCTCAGAGATTAGAAATCTATTCTAGCATTCAAACAACCCAGGCAGCAGCAGTAGGCCAGAACAATTTAGGGTTTAAAAGCAGGTAGTTACTATTTAAAATGTGCAGTATGAGTGCCAGTGTGCAGTAGCAATTCATTAGAGAGCACTTTTATCCAATATAAAAGCTCTTAAGATCAGACATAGGTCTAGGACTGCCCTCAAGTGTACTGCCTTGTAGTTAAATATTTGGCAGGAATCACGCATGTTTGAGGCAGTGGTATGTGATGTATTAGTTAATTCCTCAAGCAAAATATTTGATTTTTGTACAACACATCTGTCGCTAGTTATGATCCAGTATTTTTGCTTAATATGTGTGAACAACCGCTCACATAAATTAAGCTGTATTCTTTTTAACAGAAGGAATTATTTTAGTATTTGATAAAATTAATCTGAAAGCTATTTATTGATTTGTACTTAACTGAGCATTTTAGTCTTTTGACACCTACAAAATCAGACTTTTGAACAGATTATTTGCTAGCTTGATATGAAAAAAACTCCCTCTTGTGGCAGAATCTTAAATACAGACTTGCATTGAGCAATAGAACCAGATTATTTGATAAAAGTGTAGATATTCTGTTGGCCAGTGAAAGTAACAATGTTAATGCTGCATTTCACCTAGAACAAGTTTACGTTTTCCATGGTGGTCTGGAATTTTTCAACTGCAAAGACTATCTGTCAGCAGATCAAAAAAATTTAAGCAATGTGTTAGAGATTGCATATAGTCAGATTATGTTGTCGTTATATTTTAGACTTTATTGTCCTTATGGTTTGTACTTTTTAAAGCCATGTGAACAAGGGAGAAAACTGAAGAGAATTCATGGTGTTGCCAACATTGGTACAGCCCTTAAGTTCTTGGAAGGACGGCGGGTAAGTGCAACTGCTTTATGTTTTTCATGTATTGGCAACTCATTCTTATGTAAACACACACACACACACACACACAAAACCCCAACCCAACAACTACAGAGGTAATATTTGCTCCATTTGATAGCAAAAGGAAAAGGGGGAAAGGAAGAATAGTGGTTAAGAGATTACAAACAGAGGGCATACACAGCACACAATACCGTATACACAATGACTCAGTCACTAAAACCATTGTATCATATTTTATTAATTATCATATAATAGGAAACACTTTGTTATCTCCCTTTTCACTATAACATCTCATCTATGTCACTATGCAGCCTTTGTATACAAATTGCATACCTGTAATAATCAAAAATGTCTGATCATTTAAAGTGCTACATGGCGATATGTGTATTTTTACTTTTTTACTTTTTTCTTGTGATTAATGTCCTTTGTGTTGTGGTATGTCCTAGAAGTATTTGTTGTCTTTCTTTAAAGTTAGATACTTGGTAATATTTATAATTTTCACTTGTTTCCTACCCTCCTTTCTTTATCCTAATAAATATTCACATAAAACAATTTAAATAGGGTTCTCTTTTTTGTTTTTCATGCTAGTCCGTATACAGAGGATCTCCGGTTTGTACAAATGCTTTTATCAAACTTCAATCATATAGTAACAGATTTAAATTAAATTAAATAGTGCTGCTATCCATTTTATTAAATACTAAATATCTTATTGAAGTGGCACAAACTTCTCTAAAGCATAAGTTGTCCTGAAATAGTAATTTACAGAGAACTTCTCCATGAAATATATAAACATGTTACACTGCAAGACTGACTTAATAAACAAAGGTAATACTAAAATACAATAATAATTCAAGCAATTTCTTCCCACCTACTTGCCCCTGTCTCCAGCTTGATTTGAGAAAAAATATTCATCAAAAATCTCATCTAATGAACATTTCAACCATTCCCATTAAATCCTGTAGAAAAGAAACTCCTTTTGAGAAGAATTCCAAAGGAAATGCTTTTTTTTTAAAGAAAATTTCATGGATAAAGGTCTAGGATTCTTACCTTACTTATGAAGTTACTCAAGAGCACATTCATATGCTGTGTCTCTCAATACACAAGTGGCAACATTCATGCTGAGGTGTGTTTGCCCGGTCTAGCTTTGAAGTTCTAGGATACCATGGCATCCTTGGGCCTATCCTAGCATGTCATTGGGCCTCAATATCTTCCTGCTCCACCATAAACGCTAGAAGAGTAAGGAAGAAGGATAACAAAAAGTGGATTAAGGAGGCTTCAAAACATTAAGGAGAGTCATATCATGTCCTGCACGTCCTCACTGCCTCTGGTCATCAGAATGTGGCCCACGTGTCAGTCCTGACAGCCATTTCAGAAATAAGATCTGGGTCATCCATTGGGACCTAGACTGCAATTAGTCAGATTGAGATGACTGGTGCTCAGATTTGCCCTTTTAAATTGGATTGGTTTAATTCTGTTATACCATCGGAAGTTAACAAGGTGCTTGCATACAGCAGAACTACATTCTCTTCACTTCACCCATGTCTGGTTTGGCTTTTAAAAGCTGGCAAACCAGCTACAGTTGACTGGGCTACTTCTATCATTAATGTCTCTTTAGAAGAAGTCTGTCTTCTTTCAGTGTTGCAGGAGACTGGTTAAGCCAGTCTACAGTAGAATCTGCATTCTGGAAGAAAAAACCTAGCTTGCCGGTGGAGGATGTCAACAGTTATTGTCCTATTGCTAACATTCCATTCATGGGCAAGTTGATAGACAGGTTGATGGCTGATCAGCTGCAGGCATTCTTTGATGAGACTGATGCTCTCAGTCATTTTCTATCTAGGAGACAGTATTGATCATCCTGCATGATGCCCTGCTAAGAAAGGCTGATTGGAGAAATATTTTCCTTCTAGTTTTCCCTCAACCTTTCAATGGCTTTTTATATTATTCACCATGGTATCCTCCTGGACAGGCTGGTACAGTTGGGCATTGAGGATGTAGTTTTGCCCTGGCTCCAGTCCTTACTTCCTCTCCAGTCACAGAGGGTGTGGCTTGGGGAGGTAATGTCAGTTCCTTATACCAGAAGTTCTCAACTTTTTAAAGCTGGGGGCCGGGTCACGCTTGCTCAGACAGCTTCATGGGCCAGATGGCCATTTTGCCCTTCCTCCATCCCATGGCACTTTTTGGTGTGGTGGAGGCAGTGGGGCACCACATGAAGTGGCACCATGGGTCACATTCGGCCCACGGACCACAGGTTAAGAATTCCTGCCTTAGACCCTTGATTGAGGGGTTCCACAGGGGTTGATCATCTCACCAATGAAGCCACTCAGTAAATTCATCAGGAGATTTGGGCTGTAGTGTCACCAGTATGCTGATGACATATGGCTCTATCTCTCATTAAAACCTTCTGCAGTCAAGAACCTTGAGCATTGCCTGGTTGCAGTCCTGGGCTGGATGAGGAAGAACAGTCTAAAGCTGAACTCAGAGAAGTTGGAGGTCATGTTCTTAGGTGTGACATCTACCTGCCTATTGGAAATCAGTCACTCCCACCTTAGATGGAGTTGCTCTTCTCATTAAGGATCTAGTTCACAGTCTGTGCATGTTGATAGAACATCAGACAGCTGTGGTGGTCCACTCAGCCTTCTTCCATCTATGCTGTATCACTCAGTTGTGCCCTTTTCTAGATGGCAGCTCCCTAACAACTTTGGTCCATGTTTAGTAAGTTCATGAATTGACTATCACAATGCTTTCTACATGGGGTTTCACTTGAGATGGCTGCGGAGACTTTGACAGATCCTGAACGTGGTGGCCTGATTGATTATGGGTGTAAATAGATATTCTTACATCTCCCCATCTCTGCCCACCTTACACTGGTTACCTATCTGCTACTGCATCATGTTCAAGGTTTTGATTTTAATATATAAAAGCTTCCATGGTTTGGAACCTTGTTACATAACAGAGTGCCTCCATCCATGGATACCTACCCAACAACACAAGATCTGCTAAGTCTTTATGGTTGAACGTGCCTACCCAAAAGAGAGGTCCATAAACTGATAACAAGAAATTGGGCCTCACAGTGTTGGCTCCCCCATTATGGAACAAAATCCACAAAGCTCCATTCCAACTTGTTTTTAGAAAACAAATCAAAACTCTGCTATTCAGAAAGGCCTTTATGTAGAACTATTCTTATGCTTTCTAGGCCTTTAGGTAGAACTATTCTTATGCTTTCTACGTTATATTTTATTGCCCACTGTATTGTTGTCATATTGTATTTGTTGCCTGTTTATTTTATTTTATTGTTATTTGATGTTTTGTTTTATTTGATGTTTTATGTTTTTAACCCAAGTTAATCACCCAGAGTGGCCATTGTGCTAGAAGGGTGGTATACAAATCTAATAAATATATGCTAAATGGTGCTGCTGGTGGTGAGAACAACTTTATGCTCCTTGGAGAAATTTAAAAAACTTATCCCAACAGTTACCCCACCCACAAATAGGTGGATAATTTCAAAATTTACAGTGCTGTAATAGAAATTGTTGCTAGAGAAATTGCACAGTGGTTTTAGTATCCGAGTCCAGAGCCAGAGCCTGGGAGTTTGATTTCCCACTGTGACCCCGGAGAGAAGAGCCAGCCTGTGTAGCCTTGGTCAAGAGCAAGAGCATCTATATTGATCTGCCCAGTTTGCTATCTTTATGGTCCCATATTTATTTCACATAGTTCCAGATGGTATACGTGTTTCTTCTCTTCCCCACTTTATTCTTACAATAATCCTATAAGGCAGATCAGACTGAGAACATCTAGCTGGTCCCAAGTCACCCAAGGAATTTCATGGCCAGGTGGAGATTTAAACCCAGGTCTCTTGTGGTCCTGGCCAACATTCTAACCTTGTATGACAGTGACTCATTATTGGTAGAAATGTGTGTGCAATGCATCCACAACACAGGTATCCCAGTTCTCTCTTGTGCGGCTATCCATTTTATCTACAAAAATATAGTCAAACATGCATTTTTAAATTAAATTTTATTTTCTCCTCCCCCTTTCTGGGACTACTGAAGGCATGGCCTTCAAGTGTTAAATCTCACAAACATGCCCCCCCCCCCAAATCTTCATCTCTATGCACATTTTTATTGCCATGACCTTTTATTATCTCTGATAATAATGTTCTTCCCTCCTATGTATAAACAGATTAAGCTTGTCAACATTAATTCAACTGACATTGCTGATGGTAGACCTTCCATTGTGCTTGGGCTGGTGTGGACTATAATTCTGTATTTTCAGGTAAGATTAGTTTCCGCCTTTAAAAAATGAAATAAACCTACAGTAGTCTATTAATGTGTTGCTAAGGAAGGGTAATGTGATCTGACAGAACTGCTAGCAGGTCAAGAAAACTAAGGAAAGTGTTAGCCACTTTGGAATGGGATGGGAAAGAATTCTATTTCGTCTGCAGTTTTATATACACTGATGTAGTTCATATTTAGGTCACCCTTGCTTGAAAAGCCAGTTGTATCCGACTCTAGGGTTCAGTGCTCATCTCTGTTTATAGCAAAAGAGCTAGTGTTGTCTGTGTCTGCAGACATTCCTGTAGACATGTGGCAGGCATGCCTCAACACTGGAGTGCACGGAACACCGCTTACCTTCCCACTGAAGTGGTCCCTATTTATCTACTTGCAATTTCTTGCTTTAGAACTGCTAGGTTGGCACGAGCTGGGGGACAGAGACAGGAGCTCACTCTGTTGTGCAGTACTCAGGAATTGAACTCCAACCTTCCAGTCAGCAAGTTCAGCATCTCAACCACCTGAGCCACCACAGTCCTTTCATATTCATATTTACAAGTTCATATTTACAAGAAAACTAATGTCTTCTTTTTATTCCACACTCAGATATTTTATCATTTGAGTGGTGTTCTAGACATTTTTGACAGAGTTCTTAAACACTGCAAGCAAAAATGGGTGTATTAGAGAAAGTGGAATAGAAAAGTGGGCATATCGGTGAACAATGAACATAATAATACACTGTATACATAAGGGGAAATGGCATAAAATATGTATGGGAAACAGCATTCAAAATGCTATGTTTGGATAAATGTTAACTTTCTGCAAGTCTAAAAAAAGTTAATTGGCTGGCATGAAAATTGGATACAATGAATACACTAGTGAATAAAGGCAAAATAAACTTTCCTCATCCCTGCACACAGATCCTTTATGTTCCTTATTCATGGACTTTTAGATGAGTTTGTTCTAAGAAGACACTCTTATTCAGAAAATTATTAAAACTGTGGAATTGTTATATATTCTGAAGAAAGACACACTCACTCCATAGTGTATTTGCTATCATGTGCCTTCTTCATCATCAAATTGTACTGTTTTAAAAACACCTGGTCCTGGGTATTCCAAGTTTTTTGATTGCTGAATTTGGAAGTGGGAGAATTTAGTTTAATATCCAAACCTAAACTGACATCCGTAACTTGCATGTGCGTGTACAGATATGTGTCCTAAAGCAGGGACAGAAGGCATGCAAGAGCTAGGCCAGAAGTGGATCATTTTTGGCCCCCATGAACAATGGATCTGACATGGTTATTTTTCCCATGTGGAAAAAAAATTACTCTTCATAGAAAATTAGCATATAATATTCAGAGAAGCCTTTGAGGTGGACACCAGACTGTCCTCCTGGTTTGTTAAAAAGGCAATTTTGGGTATAATGACTCAGGGGAGTCAGAGACAGTTTTTAAATGGCAATTCATTCCACTTGGATGCTGTATACCATTAAAAAACAACTATGGGTCATACTTCTCTGATCCCTAACCCAGGCAAATGTGGCTATGTGCAGAAGTGGCCATGAAACACATGCAATGTAAGCTATGTGTTGTCTGCTTTTTTTAATTCATATGTGTGAAAATCAGAATGGCCTGCAAAATTAGTAAAAAGTGACACGACTTGGACTTCAGACCCAAGAGCAACAATTTCCATAGAAGCCAATTTGGAAGATGACATTCCTCCTATTTTCCTGTATTTAACTGTGAAAAGGGAAAGCATAACACTCACTCAAGTACAGTAAAACCTCACATAAGGAGTGCCTCGCTTAGAGACTCAACTTAAAGAGCAGAATTTTCTCTGAATGGTCACCACGTTTAACCACTAAAACCAACAAAAAACTTGCTTAACAACTAAATCGGGGTTCGCAGTCCCCGCCACCAGAAGTAACAATTGGTCACATACAATGGTGTTTCACTTAAAGAGCAAACTCGTTTAATGAGCAATCCCGTGGAACACATTATGCTCTTTAAGCAAGGTACCACTATAGCCACTTCTTTAGGTAAGGCAGGGAAAGAAAGCTGATGGGCACTTTTCAACCTATGTTGATTTCAGTAACTCATGTACATGTATTGTATGAAGTAACTCAACTGTGAATATTTGTATTCTGATGGAAATTCAGGAAATTAATGAGATAAATCCAGCTCATGATGCTGCAGTTGCCCAAAAGGCAATGTCACTGTTATGAACCCACCGAGGCTGTCATTACCGCCGGGACCAGCTTCACCTGCCCGGCGGGAGGGAAGGCTTCATTTCTGGCACTTGGGCTTGCATGCAGCCCCCAGGACACCCGCTGAGGCCACCGTTACCGCCAGGACCAGCTCACCTCACTGGCCCCAAAACACTGCCACTGCCACTGAGATTGGGTCTATTTACAAGGCAGCGGGTGGAGAACATGGGTCTGGTGGATGATAGGAGTGAAAATTGTAGCGAGGGAAGGAACAATGTTAAAGAAGGAGAAAGGGAGGGAAGGGGAGAGGCTTCGCTGCCAGCCATTTAGTGGGGGCAGCATTCTGTCTGGGGTGGGTGGGGAGGTTCCAGGGGCCCACATAGGGATTGTGATGGGCATGGGGCGATATGGTGGGTGCCAAGGGGTGGGCCACTCTCGGGGAATGTGGGGCCGATGTTTAATATCTGTCCCCTGTTCCAGCCCCTCGGTTACAACTCCAGGCCCTGAGCAGCAGTGACCCCTCTCTTAGGCTGCTACTGATGAACGCCAGGTCGGTTTGTAACAAGGCCCCCCTGATTTCAGATTCCATCTTAGGGGGCAAGCCGACCTGGCGTGCATCACCGAAACCTGGCTGAGACCAGAGGATGGTGTACCTCTATCAGAAATGTGTCCAGTTGGGTTCGGTGTTTGGCATCAGCCTAGGATTAAGGGAAAGGGCTGTGGCATTGCCATTCTAGTCAGAGAGTCTTTGGGAGTCGCCAGGGCCGCTGTTCCACAAGTTCTGGACTGTGAAGCTCTGTCCCTGCGATTGGGCCCTACGGGTCAGTTGCGAGTCTTACTCCTGTACCTGCCACCTTGCAGGGTAAGGGACTTTGGTGTTCAAGAAATAATGACGACTCGCATTTAGAAGTGAAATAAAGGTAAAGGTAAAGGTTTCCCTTGCTGCTGACCTTCCGCTTTCCAGTCAGCGTCTTAGCGACTTGAGCCACAGCTCTTTATTGGTTTGAACACAGTTTGGATGGGGCAAAACTCGGACTTATATACAGTATAAACAGTTACAGTAACAATAATAAACAATGCCAATTGGCTAACAAGGTGTGCACACATTGTGATCCACTTATTTGCATAAGAAAGATACATTTCGCTACTGTCAGATTATAATATGCGCGCCTCTCGAAATCTTGCAAAACTACGCTGTCTGGTGAGATTTTGTAGATGTCAAACAGAGACGCTGTTTGGCAGCTAGGAAAGCATGGGAACATGGCGGTTTGAATCACCTTGACAGTTACATACACAGTTATCATACATAACATTCCTCTCCCCCTTGGTAAAAACAAAATCCTTTAACCAGGAAGGCGGTCTAGTTTCCCTTTTTGGTCGGACGCTCGGTTGAGCCGGTTCAGGGGCTCGTAAGACAGGCAATCCGGCTGAAGTGAGGGATTTACTAGAGGGAGAGGGTTGTAAACCCAAATCAGGGGATCACTCAAAACCAAAATCTAATGCTGGGGTGATAAGGACAACTGAGGGTCCCTCCTATGTGTACTAAGAGTGGAGGGCAACTCTAAACAATAGTGGTCATTATTAATAAAGGGGTCCAGAGTGCTAGGCTGGGACAGTGTGGGAGTACACATGGCCGGAGTAGAGGAGCATTCCACAATTTCCCCTTGAAATCAGTCCCTAGAATACACTTCTGAGTCAATGTTAGCTGGCTGCTGACTATTACCTCTGCCCCCTGGGTTTAAATGGGTGGGGGCCAACCCTAATGTTGAGTGTCTGTATTCGTCCTGTGGGTCCAGTATTCTGGGTCGCAATTGATCCGTGTGCCTCCTCCAGATCAGACCAGTGGCTGTTTCAATTCTGTAAGAAACAGGAACAGTTTGATCGATCACTAAACCAGGAACCCATGTAGGACCACCGGCTGCATAATTGCAGCAATGTACAGGGTCTCTGGGTGAGAAACCTTTATGGTGTTGGATCACTGTATTTGTGTATTTGTGCCCTTGTTCTCCAACCTAGAGGGATCCAATCTGTCCAGCAAGGATGACAGTTTCCTTCGCTGGAGCAATTCAGCAGGGGAGAGCCCTGAGGCAAGGGGGGTGAGCCTATATGTAAAAAGGAACTGACATAACTGGAGCTCTAGATCCCCCTCCCCCATGCTCCAAAGTGCATCCTTGGTTGTGTGCACCTGCCGCTCCACCTGGCCATTGGTGGCAGGGTTGAATGTGGCGGCAGTGATGTGTCTAATTGCATTCTTTTCCATGAAGGATTGGAATTTTGCAGATGTGAACGTGGATGCATTGTCGGACACCAGCACATCTGGAAGTCCAAATGCGGCCAACAGCCTCCTTAGGTGCATTATCATTGTGGCTGAAGTGGTATTGGGCATTCTAATCACTTCCAGCCACTTGGAGAATGAATCTACAACCAACACAAATAGGGCTTCCCTAAATGGACCTGCAAAATCTATGTGTAACCTGGACCACGGGCCCCTGGCAGAGTCCCATTCCCGAGAGGGGAGGTGGGATTGCTCTGGGAGAGAGCATTGACAGCTGGCACAAGTGCCGACCATCTGTTCTATGTCTCGGTCCAGTTGAGGCCACCAAAAGTAGCTATGGGCTAGGGCTTTGGAACGTACAATTCCTGGGTGACTTGTGTGAAGTAAATTTAAAACCTTTTTTCTAAGGGTGACAGGAATGACCACCCGCTGGCCCGATAGAAGGCAACCTCATTCCACAGACAATTCCAAGTGTTTGTGGTGGAATGTTTTGAATTCCTCGGCTAGAGGAGAGATGGCCCAGCCTTTTTGTACCCAAGATATGACTTTAGATAAAACCACATCCTTGGCCGTGGCTTTAGCTATATCAGAAGGGATTACCGGGGTGAGTCGAATCATAAGCACTTGGTGATTGCTTTCGATCTCACAATCTGGTTCCCCGACCCCTGGCAGTGGAGAACGTGACAGGGCATCAGCATGGCTGATGTTCTTGCCGGGCCTGTGCACTAGGGTGAAATCGTATGCATTTAAGAAGATTGCCCAGCGCAACATTCTTGGGGACAGTATTTTTGGTGTGGACTTCCCGTTTACAAAAATTCCAAGGAGAGGCTTGTGGTCAGTCATGATGGTAAAAGGCCTCCCATAGAGATAATCATGGAATTTCTTAGTGCCTGCCATGATTGCCAACGCCTCCCTGTCAGTCTGAGCATAATTTTTCTCAGGTTTTGATAGGGAACGGGAATAAAATGCTACAGGGGCTTCCCTCCCGTCATTTAACACATGGCACAACACAGCCCCGACTCCCACAGGGGATGCATCACACACAAGGACAACCCTTTTGTTGGGGTCAAAATGAGTTAACACAGCATCCGAAGAAAGTAGTCTTTTAAGCTCTTGGAATGCTTTCTCCTGACAATGGCCGATGCAATGGTTCGGCAACTGAGGCTTTGCGATGGAGGAAAGTATGATAGGAGTTTAACAGTCCTAAAAATGATTGCAATTCAGCTTTACATTGTGGCGTGGGTGCATTCCGTACAGCCGTTACCTTGGTGTCTAATGGCATAATACCTTGAGGTGTAATCCTGTACCCCAGGAACTCCACCTTCTGTGCCAAAAACACACAGTTGTCCCTTCTGAGACATAGACCAGCCCGCTCGAAACATGACAGTACTCTATCGAGCCTGGCTGCTAGTTCGACGGTGTCCATAGTAGTGATCAGGACATTGTTGAAGTATGGCAGGACTCCGGGCAACCCTTTTAAAATACGTTTTACAAGTGATTGAAATATTCTGGGGACCGCATTCACCCCGAACTGTAGTCTGGTCACCTTAAATGCCCCCTATGGTCTGGGCTATGGCAGCGACAGGAGTCACAGTTAACTGTTGGTAAGCCTGGGCAAGGTCAAGTTTTGCAAAGCAGTTTCCTCCATGCAAGGAGGCAAGAAGGTGGCTTACCACAGGCACAGGATATGCGTTTGGGTGAATAGCTTTATTGATTGTGCATTTATAGTCCGCGCATATCCTGACCTCCCTGTTGCTTTTCAAAGCAGTCACAATCGGTGTCTCCCACTCTGTGGAGCCCACTGGCACTAGGATGCCCTGCCCCACCAGTTTGTCCAGCTCAGCTTCTATCTTCTCTTTAAGGGTAAAAGATACCCGGCGTGGTTTCATCCGGATGGGCCGGGTGGCAGGGTCAAGTTCAAAGTCAACAGGGGGCCCTTTGTACCAGCCTAAACCCTTTTTGAACACCTCAGGATGTGCAGCACAAATGTCCTAGATAGGGTCAGAGTCTATTGCATGAATGCCAGATAGCCGGATCTCCAGGGGCTTAAACCACTGAGTCCCAATAAGATTGTTAGTACCTTATTTAACCACAACCAAGGGCAAAGTGGTGCATATATTTTTAAAACTAGCCAAGAATGTACCCACCCTCAGGACCGGACTCTGGAAACCCTGCACATCCTGGAGGGAGGTCTTGAGGGATTTAAGCTTGGGCCGAGAGACTGGGGGAATCCTCAAAAACTCCCACTGTGGAATTATAGAAAATGTAGTACCTGAATCCACCTCCATTCTGAAGGGGACATCCTGAAGGCTCAGGTCGGCATAGAAACGCTCACTGACGCTGCCCACTTGGCACAGATCTGGTTCGGGTGACACTTTGGTGATGGACGCGTTGTGGCGATGACCATGCTTGGACTCAGGCGTTGAAGGTCTTCGCTTTTGTTGCCGGCATACCTTGGCTATGTGCCCCTTCCACCCGCAATTGTGGCATTCTGCGGTGCGGAATGGACACTTCTTGTGGTCATGCCAGGCCCCGCAGCCATTGCACTTATGAAGGAATTTCTTCTCCTGATCGTCGTGGTGCTCTTGGCGCTTCCGTTGAACCACTCGGACTTCACCCTCTATGTCGCTGGACTCTGAGGAAGAGGTGGAACAGGAGATGAGGATGAGCATCGGTGAGCTTGCACGGCTGAGTCGGTGGCACTGGTAGTGCAGTGGCGATGCTGGAAATGCTTCACCCCAGACCGTGCGGCCTCAAGACACAAATGCCTCTTCAAGTACGGCCTTGAATGTTAAGCATCTTCCTGACCATGAGGCGATGTTGAACATCTTCGTCCCTCATGCCAGCCAGTAGACCGTCTCGGAGTGCTTCTTCGATGTTGTCCCACTTGCACGGGGTGGCAGCAAGGCGAAGAGCGGCAGCGTATTCGGCAACGGATTCACCAGGGAGCTGCTCCCTTCTGTGAAAGGCCACCCTGGCCTCCAGTTGTAGGCACTTCCTCAGTGCTGACAGGATCTGAATGAGCGGCACCTCATCCACATCCCGAGGAAGAACGAGGTGGATGGCCAGCTCAAGCATCTCAGATCCGCACTGTGCGAGGAAACAGGAGCGCTTCTGGTCTTCATAGCGTGGCGGAACCAGCGTTTGTAGACTGCCCATTTCTCTGGATAAGCTGGGTTGAATGGGCCGATGTTGCTGCCTTGTGGGGATGCCATCCGATCCTCATCACCAGTTTGGTGTTCAAGGAATAATGATGACTCACTCACATTTAGAAGTGAAATACAGCTCTTTATTGGTGGGGTTTGAACACAGTTTGGATGGGGCAAAACTCAGACTTATATACAGTATAAACAGTTACAGTAACAATAATAAACAATGCCAATTGGCTAATACGGTGTGCACACATTTCGATCCACTTATTTGCATAAGAAAGATACATTTTGCTTCTGTCAGATTATAATATGCGCTCCTCTCGAAATCTCGCGAGACTACGCAGTCATTTTCATGTATATCTTCATTATAGTGATTCTGAGGAAGATCCGTCTGAATTGAAAAGTTGAATGCAACCAGGACAGATTTGTTCCTTGATCCTTTGATATGCATGGACTATATTGATTATTGAAGAAATTATTTTGATAACTTTGAGAACGCTCAGTTTATATTATGAGACTTTAAGAGATTTGTACTTTTACAACACCACATGAGAGCCTGCATCTTACCATTGAATTATTTACACTGTTGATTACATTGAACATTTTCGAAATATGATGTTGAATATTTCTTGAAAAATTGATAGATGGTTTTGGAATATACATTTTACAACCTGAAGACTGTTTTCCAGTACTTTATTTGAACATATTAGACATTGAATTATTATAATCATTACACTAGTTTTGAGTTGCCTTGGATGGTTTCCCCCTTTGTCTTCATAATACTCACATGCAACAATACTGGTAACTGTGAATCTGTCACTGCATTGTTGGAGGCATACCATTTTAGCACATGAAGTTTAGGTATGAAGTCATTCGAATTGATCAACAGTTTTTGGTGTGTACTTTTTCATGATAGCCATCAACTGGACAATCACTTCTGTTGCTGCAGCAAAGGTATTGTAGTGAATATGTTTTTTTTTACTCTATTATACCTAATTGACTTTATTCTTAATCCAGATTGAGGAACTTACAAGCAACCTTCCCCAACTGCAGTCACTCTCCAGTAGTACCTCATCTGTGGACAGTGTTGTCAGTTCAGAGACTGCCAGTCCACCATCCAAGAGGAAGGTGGTAACCAAAGTCCAAGTAAATGCAAAGAAGGCTTTACTGAAATGGGTGAAGTACACAGCAGCAAAGTAAGTAAGCAGTGAATGAAATAATGTGGTAAAAAGATATTCCAAGGAGATAAATAAAAACTGAAGGAGGAATTATCCATATAAAAAGAGGAAACATATTAAAAACATTAAATTGTTGAATGATTTATTAAATAATATTCGAATCTAGGAGTGTCTAACCCAATGTTTCCCAACATTTAGTTTTTGGAATTCAATTCCCAGAATCCTAAGTCAATCACCAGAAGAACTGATCAGCCAGTATACTGACTTAAGCTTCTGGGAATTGAAGTCCAAAAACAAAAGGTTGGGAAACACTGGTCGAACCAAGATAAAGGTAATGGTCACCCTTGCTCGAAAACCCGTCATATCTGACTCTAGGGTTCAGTGCTCATCTCTGTTTATACCCAAAGAGCCAGCGCTGTCTGTGTCTACATAAGTTTCCATGGACATGTGGCAGGCATGCCTAGGAGTGCAAGGAACACTGTTTATTTTCCCAGCGAAGTGGTGCAATTTGCAAGGTCTAAATAAACTTTCCTTCAAATTGACAATATACCTTCCATAAGTCTTGACGTAGCTGTTCAGCAACCAATTAATGGAATCATCTTTAGTTGCAGTTAGTGTTTAGATTTAGCCATAAAGATTCCTAACAAACATAACATCAAGTTTGTAGCTTTAAAGTAGCCTACGTAAATAGGTACAATATTGTGTATCTGCTTTATTTATAATTTTAGGAGGCAGTAGCATGAATCAAACATAAAATTGACATAATGCAAGCGCGGCGCCAAAATGGCCACCGCGCTCTTTGCGGCCCCCCCATCGGACGAAGGCATCCGGGTAGTTAGGGGGCGTGGCCAGCTCCCTTATAAAAGGGGTGGCCATGAGGCAGCCGAGCTGCCATTTTGCGAAGCGACGGAGCGGAGAAGTTTTTCCCTCTTACTCCGTCGCTTTTACCTTGATTGGGAAGCCTTTTGGCTGCTGACTTTTCTCTTTTCGGCTTCCCTTAGGTTGGCTGAGATGCCTTCGAAGAAGAAGGCGGCTGCGAGCGCGGCTCGTGGGGTTCGGAGGCGCATTCCGGGTCGGAGGACCGCAGCTGCGCCCCCCCAGCAGCCGCCTTTGCCTGCACCCACCGGGACCGGTGGAATGGGGTCTATTCCCCCTTGGCCGGAGACTGGGGGCCCTTGCACGGGTCCAGTACGGGCTGCGGCCCTTGGCCCACAAGCGGTGGACACCGCTCCTGGTGTTCCCCATTCCACTGGGCCTTCCTTCACAGGGGCGCAGCTCGCTCCGGGGCCTTCCAGCCTTGGGGGGTGGTGTGGTCCCCTTCCCTGGCAGGTTGCTACATTGGCCCTACCGGGCCTGGGTGCGGGGTCGTGGCCCTATTCGGGCCCCGGGGTACAGGGACCTGTACCTACGCCTGTAGCAGGCAGGCTGGTTGGCCCTTGGCCCCATGTCAGCGTGGAGGCCTTACTGGCCCGCGTTGCGGCCCTTGAGGCAACTCTGGCCCGGGCTAGCCACGCTGGGGCTCCCTTTGGGGTTCATTTCGACGCGTCGTCTGCTGGGCAGCGGTAGGTGACGGGACGGGTCGAGCTGCTTGAGGCGCGTGGCGCGGCCACGGCCACTGCCTCGCAGCTCCCCAACCAACAGGCCAGTGCGGGTCAGGCCCCATCGACGAGCTCTACGGCGGTCGTGAGCTCCGACGCCCCCAGTGGGCTGGAACCCCCGGTGGGGGCGGCCCGCGGGGGTGCAGCATGTGAGTATGCGGTCCAAACTAGTGCACCTACACACGTGGCCACGTTGGGGGGGGCTTTTCAATGGCCTTGGCCTCGCGTGGGTGGTGCGGCGGTCCAGCCGCTGACGCCCCACCCGGCGACTACAACTACCACCCAGGGCCCCGTGGTGGGGGGTGTTTCCTACCCTGTGGGGAATGTTTTGGGGGTGGCTAGGTTAGTCCAGGCCCCTTTTCAGATGCCCGCAGTTTCTGCTGTGCCTGTGTCAGCCTTGCCGACGGCGGGGTATTCCTTACCACTGGGTGACCATTTGGCACAGGCCACCAAGGAGAAAATCTGGCGGGGGGAGTACGTGGATATCTTCTCACTCCAAAACAGAGAGCCCACCAAGGAAGAGAGGGAGGGGCAGGATGAGAAGGATAAGGAGCAGGCACGTCGTCGCAAGCCACCATGTGCGAGGGCCGACTGGTTGCCGGCCTACCTCATTTACATGGCGGTGTACCTTAGGGCCCGGCCGGATTTGGCAATTCCGATGGTCCAGTATTTGGACAACATCTATAGGGCGATGGTTGACTTTCCGGGCCCGTCGGGGTTGGCTTATGACGTGGAATTCCGTATGCGGATTCCCCTGCACCCCGAGATGAGGTGTGATGAGCCATGTCAGAGGCTGTGGCTTTTGTACATGACACCCACGCGCCCCGCGCCCGGGGAGAGATACCATTGTGGACATGCGGTCCGGCGAGCGGCCCCAGCACAGGTTCCCCGCCAGGTGGCGGGGCAGGGGGTTCCAGCCCGCCTGCTGTGCTGGACTTTCTCGTCCAATGGTTCCTGCAATAGGAATTGCAAATACAGACATGAGAGTCCCGCCTGTGCTGGCCCCCATGCGGCCTCTGCCGGTCCCAGGCCTGGATGGACGTGGGGCAGAGGGAGGGGCGGACAGGGGGCTGGCAAGACTGCCTCAGATGGAGCTGGTTCACCGATAGGCTCCCTCCACAATTAATGTGGACATGTTGGAGCGTTGCCTCGCATTGTACCCAAGGGAGGCAGATGCAGTTTACCCGCTTCGGGGTTTTCGACTGGGGTTCCGTATTCCTTTCATGGGTGGTAGGTTCCCCCAAGACGCCCCCAACCTTTTGTACCTCAGGGGAAGGGAGGAGGTGGCTGCTGCCAGCATGGCTGAGGAGATTCATGCGGGCAGGGTCGCTGGCCCTGTCCCTGCAACCCCGTTCCGGGGAGCATATTATTTCGCCGATGCCATGCCTTTTGGCTGTTCCATTTTGGGCTCGGCATTCGAGCGCTTCTGCACCTTCCTAGAGTGGGCTTTTGTCCGCAGGTCAGGGTCCCGGTCTGTAGCCCATTCCCTGGATGATTTTATTCGGGGCTGAACGGGGCTGGGACACGTGCACACGTCTCCTCAACACATTTCAGACGCTAATGGAGGAACTTCGTGTCCCTTTAGCGCCCGAAAAGACCAGGGCCCATCTACACAGCTAGTCTTCCTGGGGGTGGAGATTGACATGGTAGCGCAGGCTTCTAGGTTGCAGCGGGATAAGGTGTCAAGGCTAGTGGCCCTTATCTGGGACTTGCTGGCCAAGCGCATGGCATAACTGAGGGAACTGCAGGTGCTACATGCTCACCTCAATTTCGCTTGCGGGGTCGTTGCACCGGGCAGGGCATTTGCTCGGCGCTTGTGCGACGCCTTGGCAGGATTATCCAGGCCCCACCATAGGGTTAGACTTACCCGGGGTATCAGGGCAGACGTGCTTGTCTGGCCCCAGTTCCTGAGGGAGTTCAATGGGGGTCATTTTGGAGGTCTAGCTCCTGGCTTCCTCTTGTTTTCAGATACAGTCTGAGGCCTCGGGATCCCTGGGTTATGGGATGTACTTCAATTGGAAGTGGACCATGGTGGGTGGCCACCAGCCTGGGCAGGCACGGGTCGCCTGCGTGATCTCACATATCTGGAATTTTCCCTATCCTGGGTGCTTTGATGCTATGGGGCGGGGAGCGGGCCAACTCGGTTGTGCATTTCTGGTGTGACAATGCGGCTGTTGTCCACATTGTCAATGCACAGACTTCCAAATCGCCCTGGGTTATGGGCCTAGTGCGCCAGTTTGTGTTGCGCAGCCTGCGCCTCAACGTTCTTCAGGGCCAGGCATGTCCCGGGGGTTAATAATGATATTGCTGACACTTTGTCCCGCCTGCAGATATCCCGGTTCCGTGCCTTGGCCCCGGATGCGGAGGAATTTCCCTCGCCACTCCCGGACGGGATATGGACCATTGGCAAGGAGAGGTGAACCGGGCGATTGGCCTGCCACTAGCGCCACGTATGCGTAAGGCGTATCACCACGCATTTAATTCTTTCAGAGCATTCTGTGCCCAATTTCGGCTGCCAGGAACCTGGCCGATCCCGGTAACCCATGTTCTGCGGTTCATGGTTTACCTGCATGCTCAGGGCCTTGCACCTCGCACCATAGCATCTAGGCTGTCAGCGTTGGCTTTTATGGCCAAGGTGGGAGGTCATGTGGACAGCACCACTGACTTCCGTGTGAGACATGTTTTGGAGGGGTGGGTGCGGGAGCGTGGGCGTTGCCCGGACGACCGCCACCCGATTTCCCCAGGGGTTTTTACCCAATTGGCCCGGGGCTGGCCTGGCCTCTGTTTTGATAGATATGAGGCAGCCCATTTCATGCGGCTACAACGGTGGCCTTTTTTGGAGCGCTCCGCATCAGCAAGATTGAGATGCTGTCTAAGGCGGATGCAAGTCGTAGGGCACTGGAACTCGAAGATGTCTGTGTGAACAATATTGGGCTCAGTTGGGGATACGCTCCTCTAAAACGAATCAGCACGGCGTAGGCAGTGGAGTAGACTGCTACGATGTTCTTGGCAGACATCTGTCCAGTTGGTGCCCTACAGGATTACCTTGCACTGTGTGGCACGCACCATGGCCCGTTTTTCTGTCACCAAGGTGGGTCTTCCCTTACTAAATTTCAATTTTGGAGGGTGCCGGGAGGCACTAGACAGTGTTGGCCTCTCTGGGGCTAGTTGCGGCACCCATTCGTTCAGGATGGGGGCGGCTTCTACTGCAGCTGTTTTTGGGTACTCCGGGGCTAAATACGCCGCATGGGAGGGTGGGGATCACAATGTTTTCAGTTTTGTGTTCACCCTCTTCAACCGTGAGTACCAGTTTAGTCACTGCACTGTTTCTCCCCCCCTTTTTTTCCTTGACAGACCCTGGGTGTCGTTTTACACCGGTGACAGTATGGCTGGTGGGCCATAGCCACGTGCACAGGGCAGCGCGTTACGCTGCATGGGGCAGCGCGTTACGCTGCACAGGGCCGCGTGTTACGCTGCACAGGGCAGCGCGTTACGCTGCGGCGACAGAGTGGGGACCCCGAATGGGACTGGGTGCATCCGCACGTCTCAGGTGGTATGGTAAGCGCGGCATGTTATGGCGGGAACTGTTGCCATTCCTTTTCTACATCAGGGCTGCTGACTCGCCCGATGTCCTGGTTATGTACCTTGGGGGCGATGGCTTGGGACAGGTCACTGGCCTATCGCGGAAGCTTGCGGTTTGCAGTGACCTGCCCTACTCACATTATGTGTGGCCGGCCACAACCCTCAATTGGTCGGACATGATACCGCGGTACGCTTACAGGCGGGCGTTCGGCCTCGAGGCTCTCGGCTGAGCCGACGCTCCGTGAACAGGGCTATTGCCCGGTTCCTTTTCGACAAGGGCGGGGGACGCGTCATTAGCCTCCCCGCCAGCAGTCTGCAAAATTACGAGCTTTACTCAGGGGATGGGGCCCATCTGTCGCAGGGAGGTATGGACCTCTGGTTAGTGGACTGGCGAGCAGGCCTGTCGACCGAGCTGACGGTCTTGGGGGGGGGTGAGCCTTTTGGGAAGCCTCCCCGTGTGGCGGGTATCACTGGTAAGGTAAACATTTATGACCCACAGGTATCCGGCAGGTTCGCAATTGACTGGACAACACTAGACAGGCATAAGTTGGTTAACGTTGTCCGGTCAACGACGAACCAGGCGACGGGGTGATGGCTACAGCTAGACAGCATGCATCACCCCGTGATTTCACGGATACGCGTCAGAGGGTGGGGTCATTAGTTAGATATTGACTACGGTCAACAATTTGTTTGTTGTCAACAAACAAATTGATACAAATAGATACATTGTAACAATTGCCGTTGGCAATTTTGGGTGGTACCTTACCAGTGTTACTTCGGCCTGCTTGCCTTAAGAATTATGATTGGTCTATTACCAATAGAAATTTATAATTCGGACTAGGGCATGAATCAATAAATGTGGCCCAATGCCGTTATCCACTTTTACCAGTGTCTGAGTCCTTTATTGGGGGGTGCGCCTGCAATGCAAGCGCGGTGCCAAAATGGCCACCGCACTCTTTGCAGCCGCCCCCCCATCGGACAAAGGCATCCGGGTAGTTAGGGGGCGTGGCCAGCTCCCTTATAAAAGGGGTGGCCATGAGGCAGCCGAGCTGCCATTTTGCGAAGCGACGGAGCGGAGAAGTTTTTCCCCTCCACCCTTCCCTAGTTAACAGTGTGATATTTTGGTCGCTTCGGGGCCGGGTGGGAATTTTTGGCTGGGACCCACAATTGGCTCTCGGGTCCTGGTTTTTTCGCCCATCCCACACTGTTGCTATGGTTTGATATAGGGGTTTCTGTTGCTGCTGTTGACTTTGGTCACATGGGCGGGTATCACTGGTAAGGTAAACATTTATGACCCACAGGTATTCGGCAGGTTCGCAATTGACTGGACAACACTAGACCGGCATAAGTTGGTTAACGTTGTCCGGTCAACGACGAACCAGGCGACGGGGTGATGGCTACAGCTAGACAGCATGCATCACCCCGTGATTTCACGGATACGCGTCAGAGGGTGGGGTCATTAGTTAGATATTGACTACGGTCAACAATTTGTTTGTTGTCAACAAACAAATTGATACAAATAGATACATTGTAACAATTGCCGTTGGCAATTTTGGGTGGTACCTTACCAGTGTTACTTCGGCCTGCTTGCCTTAAGAATTATGATTGGTCAATTACCAATAGAAATTTATAATTCGGACTAGGGCATGAATCAATAAATGTGGCCCAATGCCGTTATCCACTTTTACCAGTGTCTGAGTCCTTTATTGGGGGGTGCGCCTGCAAAAATGTAAATACAATCAAGTGAAGAACATGCATTGGTGATCTACCAGCTTATCTTTTCAAAATTTTACTAATTGTGTACTGATGATTGGTACTGTGAATTTACTTTTGAAGTTTCAGTAATAACTTTGTTCTTGACTACTCTTAACCAGAAAAAGATGATAAGAAAATGGGGCGGGGAGGATGAGCAAAACTTTGGAGCACTAAATCAACTATCTAAGATTGTCTGTAAGGAACATATGAAACCTAAAGACACTGTTAGCCAGTTTGTGTCTGCTTTGTGTCTGACCTAGAATGCAACTGCCTGGGATCATAATAGTGCTGATGCAATAATAATTTTGGATACTTAATAGTTAAAAACTAATGTAGATTTCCTTGACATTTTCTAAGTACTGCTTCTATAACAAAGTGGCCGTTTTATATGACACTTTTGCATAATTAGAGTGAAATTACTTCAACGAAATAAATAGCAGATAATAGGTTTCCCTTACTCGAAGGCCAGTCGTATCCGACTCTAGGGTTCAGTGCTCATCTCTGTTTCAAAGCTGAAGAGCCAGCACTGTCTGCTTCTGCAGACATTTCCGTGGTCATGTGGCAAACATGACTAGACACCGGAGCGCATGGAACGCTGTTACCTTCCCACCGAAGTGGACAATAAATAGTATGAAATTGAATATCAGTCAGTAATGTCAAGTTATTGCAACATAGTTTGAATGAGTGAGTGGGAACTTTGTTTACACACAATGCAATACACACAATAATCTTTCAATTGTCTGGGCCAATTACAGTGAATGCAGTTAATTCAATTGTCTTTTCTTCCATTGTGCTGCAGTGTTTTTTCTGAGTTAAATTCACTAAATGTTACTATTCAGAGGCAAAACAAAGAAGCCTACTGAGGTCAGGTAGCCTGCGTCAATTGCATATAAAACGAGAGTTTACAGAAATAAGAACTGAATTAAAAATACAATGGCATTTAAATAATAATATATGTTGATGAGCAGCAGATATAGTTTCTGCCCAAAAGTCTGCACCAGAGACATAGTACGACAGAAATGAAAACTAAAGTGCCAAGTTTGAACAGTTTGTTGCAAAGTTTTTATTTATTTATTGTTAAGGCAAGCTGGAATTGAAGTCAAGGATTTTGGACAAAGCTGGAGGAGTGGTGTTGCCTTTCATTCAGTTATTCATGCTATTCGTCCAGAACTTGTGGACTTGGAAAGGGTGAAAACAAGATCTAACAGGGAAAATCTGGAAGAGGCTTTTACAATTGCAGAATCAGAACTAGGAATCCCAAGACTCCTCGATCCTGAAGGTAGTCTTTAGTTCTGTCCCCACTAGTCCATTATTATTTGTATTTCTAGATGTCCCTCTTTTCCTTCCTTCTTAAATAAGTCTTTCATTCTTTATTTCTCTTTATTTCTTACATAGAAAGCCTCCTCAAAGATTGTGATATTTTTCAACCACAATCGGGCGTACTCTGCTAATGGCAATCTTGTGTTGCCAGCTAATCTTTTTCACACTAGGTCAGGCAAAGGGAACTGCAGAATGAACTCACCAAAAGGTGCCTTCATTTTGGTAGTTTCATGTCTGGCCTAGACATGGAAGAAGGACTTTTTTCATTCTTTTAAAAATATATATATTCATCAAGGACTATAATGGTCCCAACATTTTATAAAATGATATTGTTGTGTATGTAACTGAATGTAATGCTTATAACTGTTTGTAATTAATGTTGGGATCGGGTGATCCTCCATTTTGTGTTCTTTTCAGAACCAAGCTCTCGCGGGACTTAGGTTCCTGCCTATTCTACATGAGACGCGAGAAGGCGCGATAGTCTCGGGTCACTCCATGATCACCTCACTGTTTTCTCAACTAATCCACTTGTTTCCCGCCCGAATGTATCTTTCCAAATATTGTATATAAAGGCGCTGCTGCACCATTGCTCTCCATGTTCAGGTCCCGAAATAAAGTTGTGTTTGGCCCCATTATGCTGGCTGTTGCGTATTAACTCCTGAACATCAAAGATATTTAATATTAATTTTTTCTTCCCTCCTTCTTTTAGATGTGGATGTGGATAAACCAGATGAAAAATCAGTGATGACCTATGTAGCCCAGTTCCTGAAACACTACCCAGACCCTCATAATGCAGCAAATGAAGCTCAGGAAACAGATGTATGTTCTTAATTATATAGTGTATAGACACTAGCTTGCTCGATGGGCATGTTGTTCCTTTCCTTTTCAAAACACTGTTGGGTTAAAGAGCCGCCAGTAATCATTTGAATTAATGGGCTGTCTGTTGTAATTTTAGAAATGTAAGATGCTGCCATGGAGGTAGAAATATTCAGAAATAAAACCTATTTAGTTCAGTGGGACTTTATTTCCAAGCACTATGTCTGGAACTGCAGCCCAAGGAAAATATAACTACAAGATGCCAAGTTGATTGTTTTTCATGTTGTCAAGATCACTGCCCTTGCTAATTTACTCTGGTTTGTCTAGAAACCTCTTTCCACCATGTGTTTTCTCCCCCTTAAGCTGGCCTAACAGCAAGTAATCTTTCATTTGGCTTTTAAACCTGGTCATACTGTCTTTCAGTTGGCAAGGGCTATAAATGTTACTAGTGAGGAAATCTGTTCAACTTCTCAGAAGCAGCAGGACAGAGAAGCTTCATCTGGTGTTTTCTAGCAATAATTCACTGAAATGGATTAACCCCTCTATGTCTTAAGACTGACTATGATCCAGTGTAAATAATGGGCAGAATCTTTTTTTTCCTCCCAAACCCTGCCTATTTTTAAATATTCCTGTCTCTAGTACGGGGTTCCCAACCTTTTCAAGCTGGGAGCCAGGTCAGCTTCGAGGGCTGGATGGCCATTTTGTCCTGCCTACAAGATGAGGGTGGCCATTTTGTCACAACAGCTTTAAAGGGGCAGCCATTTTGTTATTTGAATGCCCTTGGAGGGGTGGGAGGGCCACATGAATTGGCACTGTGTTCCAGATCTGGCCCACAGGCCTTAGGTTGGGAACCCCTGCTTTAGTACATAGATATATATGTATAAAAAGAACAAAACAACATTACTGTTTGTTTCTAAATAGATCGATGTTTCAGCTTTTAATATTCTTCTAGTAAGAGCAGTTTACTACAGGAGTGCTTTTCTGGGACATTGATTTGACAAAAGATAAAAGTATGAAGCTGTGGTTAGAAAGATGCATTTGCTGAGCAAATCATGATGATCAAATGCACTGGAGGCAAATAGTGTCCTTGTATAGACTTGCCTTGCAGTTCTCTTTCCTGATGTTTGAGCCCAAACATTTTTCTTTATGAACGTATGCAATTCCCTCTGTGCAACAGATGAGAGTGCAGAAAACAACTATCATGACAGACAAGAAATTGTAAAATGCAAGATGCATTCTGCCTCCAGATCTACAAAGTTTAAAAAAATGAAAATAGACTTTTTGAAATAATACATCTGTAGCGATTCACTAATGGCCAGTATGTTTGAACATAAAATCATGAATTGGGCCAAAGTGTCAAATCTGTATCATTTTAGTATGCAGTCCTCTTCAAATGGTTTCCCTTTCATAATTTCATCTTATTTTGTACTGTTGACACCTCTCATTACGCAGTTTCTTTTTCTGAAGATCCAGGCTGTCCTCACCTGTGACAATGCATTTTTATATCATTCTTCAACAGCTGATTCTTGATGGCTTTTATAGTTTAGTTGCAAGTGTACCATGGAAAGCACAAATATGAGCTGTTACATAGATGGAATGGAGGTCTGTGATGCTGTGCAGTCATATCTCTCCAGTCACCCATTCATTCACTGTCATCACTTACGTATATACACTGTATTTATGTGTCAGTTTCACCATCAGTCTCCCAGGATCTTCACTAAACCTGCTTTTTAAACAATAATCCCTTTGTCTGTCTGTCCTTAATGCCTGCCTTCTGTCCTTAATCAGAATGAAATAGTTAAGTAGTGAGTTGATTGGTAAGCTAAGCAGAGGCAGAGTGATGTGGACAAATGATATAGGTATGGGAGAAGTGAAGAGAGGAAGGTTGCTGTGATTGTGGCCTTACAACATTCATGGTCTTCCCTTCTTTACTGTTTCTTGTTCTTTGCTTCCTTGGCATTACACAATGGCAATCCATGCTGGAGGGGGGCATTAGAAACCTGCCATCTGGCTTTTTTCTGTGTTTCATCTATAACAGGGGTCCCCAAACTATGGCAAACTGGCCGGATCTGGCCTGTGGCATCTAATAATCTGGCCCATGCCACCCTCACCTCTCCTGGAAGCAGAAGTAAAATGCACCCACACATGCACAAAACACTGCCCTAAATGCACCTGTGGCTGTCATAAACGCATTTACGACAGCCATGGGTGCATTTACCGTAGCATTTTGCACATGCACGAGTGCGTTTTACTTCCACTTCCAGTGGAAGCCATGTGACCGGCCCACAGCCCAAAATGTTTGGGCACCCCTGATCTAGAAGCACCACTGCTCTACTAAGTCGAGACGTAGAAGTGACAAAGTGATGGAGAGGTAAATAAAAGGCATCACAAGCACAAGCCTCCATCTCCTATTCAGGAATGTAAGATTCCTATTTTATGTGCCTTTTGTGAGTTGGATAAAAATAATGCTTACTAAAATAATGCTGAGTAGAAGATTCTGAAATTTGGTAAGTGTATTTCTTTTTCTTTATATGAAATACACTTTTAATATTTATTTTAATAAAGCTAATAAATGCAGCTTTTAATTAAAAATTCTGTGCACATAATAATTTTTACAACTGTTTCCCCATATTAATAGGATGGGAAACGGGGACAGAGTACATTGTGTAACACATATACTTTATGCCCATAAATCTGGAAATGCATATTTTCTTCTACCAATCAAATAAACAAATGAACCAAAAACTACTCTGGTGGATAATCCATGAAAAGGTACATAGCTAACA
Organism: Bradypodion pumilum; assembly: GCA_035047305.1. Lineage (NCBI taxonomy): Eukaryota > Metazoa > Chordata > Lepidosauria > Squamata > Chamaeleonidae > Bradypodion > Bradypodion pumilum. The sequence goes on from JAWDJD010000001.1 coordinate 102,641,726, forward strand.
GAAACTAAGGCAGATATCAGTAGAGAAATCTCCTCCTGTGTTTCTTTACTATTAACCTAGCAAAAGATTATCTACAGCAAATTTCAGTTGTGGGCTAATCAAGCAATTGTTTTGATGTCTTCCTAAGTCAGGATATACAGTGAGCTGGACACCTAGAAAAGGTGATGGAGCATGATGGATTTGTTTGCCAGACGTGTACACCAATATTAACACAATTATATCAGTGTTACCAGTTTCATAGATTCTGTCCTACAGAATCTTTTGATTTGTAGTTTGTGAAGTACTGAGAATTCTTTCCTAGAAAGCTCCAGTGGTTTAATTCATCTTGAGCTATTATTCTAGGGACCTCTAGCATAGAATTCTGGTCCAACAGGCTACAAGTCCTTAGGGCTATCTAGATTGTTCACCAGTCTATAAACCTCAGGAATTTGTAGGACATAGCCATAGCAATCATGGTAGCATGAAGCTGCTATAATTGTATAGCATAGATATACTGTACTCCAGAAAATCCTCCTGCTACATTTTGCAGTGATTACAGAAATGACGTAAAATTGCTGTGATTTCAAGATTAGTGTTGTTGTAACATGTCATCAAGTTGCTCCCAACTTACAGAAATCCTGTGAAAGATAGTATCCAAAAATATCGTGTTCTCAACAGCCCTACTCAGCTTTTAGAAATAAAAAGCCTCTGACCTTTAGGGAATCAATCCATATCATTTTTAGTCTTGCTTTTTTTCTACTACTCTCCACCTTTCCCAGCATTATTGTCTTTTCCAGAGAATCGTACCTTCTTATGATGTGACCAAAATAGGATAGAACTCTGTTTTATCATCTTTGTCTCCAGAGTTAGTTTAGGCTTGTTTCTGTTGTATTATTTTGTACCACAGATATTACTCATGTTGTTTTAATTTCATGTTTTCATACTATTGTTTTCCACTTATATTAGCTATCAGGACATTCAATTGAATGGAAAAAGATTACCTGGTCAATACTGTTGTTGTTGTTATGTTCCATCAAGTTGCATCCAACTAGACAGAGTCAATAATAACAGAAGTGGAAATAGAGTGTGTAAAAAAAATAATCTGAAAGCCTGCTAAAATTTTCCATTAGTGTAGAAATATGATATCTCACAATATGGGGGTGCTGAATCCCTGTAGTATATTTTTCTGGGTTAACGTTCATGTACTACAATTGACAGGTCATATAAAACTTAAGGACAAGGCAAAAACCCTTTCATCTTTCCATAAGTATTATCATATTGGGATGAGGGAGTAGAAAAGGGCAGTTGTTCAGTGCCAGATTAAGCCAACATGAGGCCTGTAGCAAATCATGTCAAGTGGTCTTTGCTTTGATTTAGGATACCTATAAAATAAAATACCACTAGTAAAAACAAACTAGTAAAAACAAACTTTTACTAATGTGAGATAAATTATATTGTACCATCTTCTTCTCAACTGTTGTATCAGTAAACAGCAGCAGGCAGATACACTACATAAGAATTGCAAAAAATAACACACCGCCACATGCCGACAATTAAGCAAAAACCTATAAAACAAAACACAGTTGACATGTCCATCGACTCAACACAAATTCACAGTACTAGGAGTAGCACATAAAAGGCACATGCAGACAAAGACGGCTCCGCCTGCATGTACATCTTTACTTTTGGTGCGCATTGAATGCTCCAATGAGGTGGCGGCAAGTCTCTCTGAGTGAACATTTTTAAAATATCCACACGAATGCATGGAATATTTAAATTTGGATTTTCATTCTAACTGAGCATGGGGGCTGGGGGGGCCAGGGATGTGGGGCCCATAGCATTTGCTACTCCTGCTATATGGCTGATCCGGCACTGCAATTGTTTCTAGGAGGAATTAATTGTACCAAGTTCATGTCTAAAGAAAATATCACTGCTTGCCTCAAGATGTTGTCTCCCTGTGAAATTTCTGCCTACCTCCTCATGTCTTGTGGTTTCCAAAGGTTAAATCCACAGCTGAGGTTACTGCTGAGGTAATTGTTAGTATTTTACGAGCAACATGCCAGGACCAAAAATCTTCTCTTCTATATATTTCTAACACTTTGTATTGAGCAAAATAGAAAACTGAACTACCAGATTTTTAAGAGCCCTGGTGGTGCAGGGGTCAAACTTCTGTATTTCAGCCAAAACTCAAACATAAGTTTGATCCTGACTGGGATTCAGGTTGACTCGGCCTTCCATCCTTCTGATGTCAGTAAAATGAGTACCCATCATGTTGGGGGTAAAGTCGTCTAATTACCAGAATGTGCACTAATCGTAATGGGAAAGTATATAAGTGTGATTGATATTGGTACTGCTATTTTAGCAATTTCTTTTCATTAAAGGGTATGTATACAAATGGAGCAGAATAGAGATGGGAAGAATGAACTAGCTCTAACTCTCAAAATTAATAAGCACCTTTTAACCTAAATTTCTCAATACATTTCTCTTTCTCTGCCGTTCTTTATTTTTTATTTCTTTATTGCTCCTCTCTCCCCTCCTGCTATCCATTTTTCTTCATATTGCTAGGTGCCACGTCAAGCAATTTCATCTTTTGCTATTTCTAAACCTAAATACAAGGTAAGGGTTAGAAATACAGTGGATTGAAATTTAATCATTGGTTGACATTGCTATATATATGAAACATTTCATCTGGGCAAATAATCCATTTTCATATCATGTTTTTTTTTGGACACTGTCACTCCAAATATGTATATGGAACAGAGGTCTGTTAGTATTTAATGGTATACTTTACCTGCTAGCTATCAATTAATATACCAAAGAAGTTTACAGTGCAACATTTCCGGGTCAGAAGAATTGGCCAGCTCTATGCAGTGTTTCCCAATCTTTGTTTCTTGATCTTCAATTCCTAGAAGCCTATGTCAGTTCCCCAAAGCACTGACCAGCCAATGTACTGACTGAGGATTTGGGGAATTGAAGTCCACCAGTGTTCCGTGGAACATATTTTGGGAAATGCTTAGAGCAGGGATTCTCAACCTGCGGCCCATGGGCTGGATGCGGCCTGTGGTCCCATTTTATGTGGCCATGTGGTGGAGGAAGGGCAAATGGTTGTCTGACACCTGAAACTGTCTGAGGGTGTATGACCATGCTCTCGGCTTAAAAAGGTTGAGAACTGCTGGCTTAGAGGGTGCTCAGATGTTCTTGCAATGCTATTCATTCCTTGGTGAGGCTCCTTCTTTGTAGAGCAACTATTCTATGATCGCCCTAACAAACAGAGCAAATAATAACACAACACTGTTTAAAATAGACATAGACTAACATTCCACCCTGAACACACAGGTCTCAAACTGCCGACTTACTAGCCTTCCAGCTAACAAGGTGAGCTTCTTAACCACTGAGCCATCACAGCCCCTTGATAAAAGTGATCCAATGGGACTCTTTGGACCTGAAAAAAAAGGGGTGGGGTTAGTTAGAAATATTCTACTCCCTAAAATTTGCTGCATTTTATGTCATCTTTAGCCTTATGCAGCATAATTTGATAGCAACAGAATTTCAACCATTGTTTTATTAAACTGCCATTGTTTTGTTAAACTCCTAATTGTCCATGTTTAGTTTACCTTTGAACTGATTCACAACATATAAATGGCAATACTAAAGTATTAAAACAAAAGTAGAAGCAAAGCGCAACTTGGAAAAAGAACCTTAGATAGAAAACACTCAATTCAATAACATGCCACACTTTATAAAATAAAAACAGATGGTGGTCCAATTCTCTCTTGAATGCTTCCAGTGTTGGCGTGCTCACCATCTCTTGGCTCCACTGTTGTACTGCTCTAATCACTAGGAAGATTATCACAAATGGAACATCATTCTATGGTAGTGGTTCCCAGCCTTTGGATCCCTGGATGTTCTTGGACTACAGCTCCCTGAAATCTTGGCCAGCACAGCCAATGGTGAAGGCTTCTGGGAGTTTTAGTCCAATAACATCTGGAGAGCCAAGGTTAGGAACCAGTGTTCTATGGGCTATGAGTAACATGCAATCACATTATTCAAAATATGCACCAAAGCTCTGAAGAGCTCTGATCAGGGGCAGGATTCCACACCATATACTTAGCTCCTGAAACAGAAAGATCTGTATTGCAACAAATGATGTGTAGGAAAGGAACAGACAGTGCAGTTGCAATGAATTGTCTCAAGTCTGCTTTTGAATCTCATCCAGGTTTGATGTGGAGAGAAAGCCCTAAGGAAACACGTGTCAACTACGAATACTCTTCGAAAAATGTACTGGTCTTGTCATGAGGTGTTTCTTACATTGTTACGATTTAAAAGTGTGATTTTTAAAATTTGGTTTTATTTTAAAATTGTTACAGAAAGAAGACAGACTAATGCTAAGGGACTTGAAAATTTGGGTAGAACAGTTTGAAAGAGATTTGACAAGGACACAAATGATGGAAGCAAGTTTGCAAGAGAAATACCAGGTAATGCCACTTTTTTTTTTGTTAAGGTGAAGTTGGTGAATGTGTCTAGCTATAAATTCAAGTGCTGGATTTTTACCTTTCTTCCTCAAAATTGCAAAAAAGTAACAGGCATACATTTAACTATTTAAATGTCTGCCAGATTTTCCATTTTAAAATATTAAAAGTCAAACTCTACGATAAATCTGGAGAATGACAATAAAATAGAGACCTTCCTAATTAGTGATCCTACAACTAAGGAAAGCTCATCCAAGGGGCACCTTGTTGTCATTGGGTTTAATTGTATTTTTTGTGCTTGTATTTAATTGTATTTCCTTATATATGAAGCCCAAACAAAGTTTGTCACGGTGACATTTAAGAAAGAATGTTGCCTAAATATTTTGAGAAACTGCATTGTGCCATTAATCCTTTCCTCCAGTATCCATAACAAACTTCCTTTTCCTCTGCACACAAGCATTCCCCCATGCTAGCTGAATTATATCTTTTTTCTTTCATATTAAATTTTGTGGAGAAAGGGAATACATTTCAGACTTTGGGCCGCACAGATAAAATTAACTGAAAACAGTGCAATACATCGGTAGCTGCAACTTGTATCCAAGAATGCATTTTTTCCTGAAGCAGGAAAAATGCCATTGGCGTGATCATGGAGCCATGATCATGGAGCCATGTCCTGAGGCATATAGGAAATGAGACATACGGGATTTAACACCATGACTGCAATGGACTGCCACAGCCTTGAGGATATTATCAAGGTGCGCCTTCACAGCCAGTCCATCTGGCATGGCTTCTTCCGCCTCCATGACCATTGGGAATCAGAGTTCCTCCTCAGCTCATTTTGCTGCTGGGCCCAATATGATGGTTTCCAATGGCATTTCCTCCACTGAGGGGACCATCACCCCACCTAAAGGGGCTCATCCACCCATAGCCATTGGCCCCTTTAGGGAGTCAGGTTATTTACTGCATTGAGTATGGTTTACTGCATTGAGTATGGCTGTATGGTCTACTCCATTACTGTAGTGGGATATCCGGCCACAACTCAGGTTAAATCAGATCTGCTCAGACCAAATCTTCCAGTTTTTGTTCTGGATGGAATATTCATAATGCAGGTAACTGCAAACAGGCAACGATATATGTGCAGGGCTGTAGCCAAGATTCTAGATGTGGGTGGGCAAATATTTTTCCCCAGTGCATTCCTATGAGAAACTTCCCTTTGCACCCTCTAGTGGCCAGGTGGGTAAACTGCTAACTCAGGGTGGGCAAAGCCCCCCCCCCGCTACAGCCCTGTGTATGTGAGATATTCTAAAAAGTAGAGGCTTCCAAGATTGCTAATGTCAAATAGAGTGGGATCATTGAATCAGTTGGTGAATAGTAAGTCAGTACTGACTATGCATTCCATCTGTTTACTCAATGGAGCTAGCAACTTAATTTAGGGATAAGTGTAAAGTAATTCTCCTAATGTTCCCTTCTTACTAACCACATGAGGCTAGTTCCAGACTTCAAAGGGCCACAGAGAAAGTGACTTCCAATGAACACTTTTGTTCGTTTGGTGAGGTTATGCTTATTCTGATGGCTGGCAGCAGCAGGACACAGAACAGAAAAGGTGGATTCAACTCTGGACTTAGATTACTGTTTGGGATTCTATTTCAAAGAATCCTGCCCACTAGCCAGCTAAATAGTGCTCAAGAGGGCTGGAAGGCTGCAAAGATTTTAGTCTACGAAGAAACATTTCATGCTCTGAGCTAACTGTATTTTTAATTTTTGTATGTTTATTCATATTGGCATGATAAATTTATTCATACTAGCATGATACATTTTTTCATACTGGCATGATATATTTAATTAGAGGCTACACCTAGCTGTCTTGTGATACTCAGAGCTGAAGAAAGACCATTTAAAGGGAATGAAAAAAAATTAAGGATAAAGCAGGTAAAGCATTAGGGATGGGCCTTGGCAGGGTGTTGTGAACCTGGTGAGTTCCCAAGCATGTCTGGTGGTGACACCACCCCTGTAACACTGCTTATTGAACCAGATCAATCAGATATATCAGAATGTTTTCCAAGGTAGCCAGTATGCCAGAGGCTCTGTCATGGAAACAGGACACATAAATAGGACACAAATTGATGAACTCTTTTCATTCCCTCCACCCCAATTTGAGGTCTTATTTTTGCTCTTGTGTTTGTCTTGCAGTCATTTAAATATTACAGAACACAGTATGAAATAAAGAGGAAGCAGATTGAACTGGCAATCCAGTCACTGAGAAAGGATGGCAAATTGTCACTTGATCAAGCTTTGGTAAAGCAAGCTTGGGACAGAGTAACATCCCGGGTAAGTACTGTGTGGGAGTCACACAAAAAATTAACACAGCTAAAGATTTTTCCTGTCTTTTCACTCTGGTTAGAGCTGAGTGAAATTTACTTGTGAAAACATTCATATTAAACCAGAGCTTTCAGTTCGTTGAGCCACTACAAACCTCCTTTTCACATTACAGCAGGGACTTCACTCCTCTGTCTTTTGGCTAGGGTGAGTAGCAGTCCTGAGATGTGGGAAATACATGTGCTGGAGGGTCCTGGTCCTTGGGTGGCTTTGTCTGCACCTGTGACACATCCTTTAATTTTACTTCCTTTAAAATCAACTATAAACAGAAAAGTCCCAATTTTGCTCTCTAATGGCCAAGCCATTAAAATAAAATTCAAAGGAGGCATAGGAATATAGTGGCTCCATGGTCCCCTAGTGGCCCAACAGTATTTGTGCAGAAAGAGATATGGTAAACTGAAAATGTACAAAGGGAAGGATGGTGGATATCATGGCAGATAGATCTGAAGTTTCTATCATGATTTTGATTTGTTTGTTTTTCTGAAATGTTAGTATTGATAATTTTTAGTTTTGACTGCATTCTCCTAGGCATGTGACTACTAATGTCTCAAAACATTAATTAATAATGTTTTGCCTCAAATCCTTTTAGAATAACAGTCGCCATATGAATAGGCAACTTACATAGTCCCTATCACTTAGTTTCCTTTGTTCAAGTCAAAGTAATATCTGTGACTTTATTGACTCATGTTCAGTCACCTTTTCCTACTATCTTGAATGTTTCCTATCATTCATTTATTTATTTATTTGTTTCAATTTTTATGCCACCCACTCAGGTAAAAACCCAACTCATTATTTTCTTTTTCAACAAGTCTTGTGTCCAAAATACAGTAGCTTCAAGTTAGTCATTTTAATTTTCAGTGAGAGTTCAGCCATAGTTTGACGTAAACCCCATTTGTTTTTCCCAGCAGCTCATAGTATTTATATGACTGTAGTGAAGATACTGTACTGTCCATTGACAACTTGAGGGCACATAATTTTAATTTAATTTTTCAACTTGTTCGCTGCCCACTCAGGCAAGCCCGACTCAGGGTGCCTTACATAATCTAAAAAACCCACAACAATAAAAATAGTTAAAAGTGAGTATATGCATATTGTTATACTCACATATACAGTGTTAACTGTCTTTACTGTTTTTGTTTTCCAGTTGTTTGAATGGCACTTGCAGCTTGATAAATCTCTTCCTGCTCCTCTGGGCACAATCGGAGCCTGGCTTTATAGAGCAGAGAATTTCCTTAGAGAAGAAATAATTCTTCAACAAGCTCATGAGGAAACTGCAAATATAATACACAGGAAAGTAGAGCAGCATAAGGTATGTATACAGTATGGACCATTTTCCCAGTATTGAAGCTATAATAATGATATTTACTCATCTCATTAAGTACTTCTATGCAATATTTTTAGCAACCTTTTAATGAAGGTATCTAAATTGTTTAATTAAAATTGTTACTTATTCTTTTTTTATCAAGATAATTTTAATCAATTGAGTGACATTTTATTATTTTGAAAGAAGGAAATGTAATATAGCTCAGAAGCATGTTAATTAAGATATTAGTTAATATTGAGTAGAGATGTGAGATTTTTTTAAAACTACAGATCCCCGAATTCCCCAGAGACCAATGTTTCAGCCATGTTCCCTGCAGAATGCTGGGAGCCTTAATCCAAAATCACAATTCCATGCATCTCTAATGTTAAGATTTAAAAAAAACATCCTGTACACATCCTATTTCAACTCTTCTTCTTTCGTGTCCTGATCAAACCCTGGACTGCCAAAATGAAGCCACTTTCTTGGCCTTGTCATTAGCCAAACTTAAGTCTTTATCGGTGCATGTTTCTGGCATTAATCAGCAGACCAGTGAATGAGCTGGATTCTGTATTTTTCCGCATTCACACCACACATTGTTTGTTGTCTGCCAGCATCCCCTACTTGAGCATGTTGGTCTTACATTTACGGACTCCAACCCTCAGCCTATTCAGGGTCCTCCAGGTGACATAGGGGAGGTTCATTTTGGCAATTTCATGCCTGCCCTAGACATGGAAGAAGAGGTTCCTCAGCTATGTCCTCCTTCAGTGATGTTCCTTGCCCAGTGAGCTCCTTCCTCCAACTTTTAATTTGGTTTTGCTCTTGTGTATCTATTTCAAGTAATTTCATAAGTAAGGGCATTAATAGTTTCTAGATAAGGCTAGGGAAGAAGTCTGTCTGAAAGTGTGAGAACTGGTGCCTGTCAGAGCTGACAACACAGGGCAGATGGCCCATACTCTGACTTTGTATAAAGCAACTTTCTACGTTACTAGGTGAAGAATTTTAATATGAAGTATTGGAAGGGTCAGAAACATGGAGTTTGACACCAGATGGCATGTGCTTTCTTAAAATCAATTTGAATTTGGGTATCGAAGATTGCTTTTCCATCACTAGTAAAATACCATTCTAACTGTGTTCATGTAACTAAAGATGGTTGTATAGCCAGTGAGTTGCAGAGTGGTGAGTTCAATTCCCCACTATGCCTCCTAAGTGAAGAGTCACCTTTGAGTAAGCTGCACAGCTCTAGAAGGCTACCAGAAGGAGGGAATGGCTAACTAAATCTGAATACTTTATACCTAGAATTTTTGGCAAGGATTGTCATTCGTTGGGATCAACTTGATTGCACAAAGTTATTATTAACATGACTGAGTTCATTTATTCAAATGATTAAAAGATTTCTCCATTGCTGTGACCATGGGTGATATTTAGAAACAGTCTAAATATCACCTGAGGAAGGAGAGCAATGGCTAGATATATGAATGGGAAATGCACTTCATTCTCTCTTAAAAGGGAATTAGTGAAAATTGCCTTCTTTGTTGAAGAGCCTACTATCACCACGAAGGAGCACGACTTTGTACTTGTTTATTTTTAATTCTTTAATTTGAGGTTATGGGTGATTTTTTTTTAAAGAAACGATTTAAAATTTGAAATAGTTTGGAGTTTGTCATCTTATAGTTTCCATGATGATTTCTTATAAAGAGGTGTAGCTCTTAGAAAATGTCACTGTGATAGTAGGAGCTTGGTAGATTTTGTTGTTTCCATTCTGTGATGTCTTAGAAAGTATGTGTCATAGGGGCTGTTCCCTTTATTAAAAGGTGAACTCCAGAAACATTCTGGAGTGTGTAACATGCCTAAGGTCCCACAGGTTGGGCCAGCCTCCTGGCTTCACAGCCAAGGATCCCAGCCTGCTGAACTATCCAGCAAACTACAACTGTTCATACCTGTCAAACCGCGGCTACACCACTTGCACAGCCCCTACGCAAACAGCGTAGCGCTTCCGCGCATGCGTGGAAGGAGTAAAAACCTTCCGCGCATGTGCGGAAAACGTTTCCCCCGCTGCCAAATTACGGGGTTTTGGCAGCGGGGGCCGGGTTATGACGTCAATCGATGTCAATTTACGGGGTAATCCCGGCCAAATCGGGAAGGTTGACAGGTATGCAACTGTTATACATCAGAGTTTTATCTTGTACAGTATATATTGCCACTTGTCTGTTCTCCAATGCATCCTTCCACCTCATAATGGTCTATAACAGTGGTGGCAAACCCATGGCACTCGTGCTAGAGGTGGCACTCAGAGCCTTACTGTTAATGACTTAATGTAAATGTGGGGAAAAACTCAAACTACCAATAGAAACAATCTCACCAATGGAAGTTAAGTTGGTTGAGCTTGATAAATTACATTCCTTCTAATGGGCGGCACTAGGCTTTTGTTAGATTTAGGTAAATTTGGATTTTTTCACTGTTTGGGGAAATTAGTATGATCTTATTTTAATGCACAGTTTTCTATAGAGGATTCATTGTTTCTGCAGAGTTCTCTGGACTGTGAGCAGATAATTCATTTTTGCTTATATAATGGCATCTAAAATGTAACTGGAATGTCAATACACAAAGGAAAATGAATTTTATAGGAATTACTTTTCCAAAACAGTGTTATTGGTTGTATCTGTTTATTAACAAATATATAGATATATATATTTGGAAATGTAAAGAAGAAGAAAAATGCTATTTTTTAAAATTGATGATGAAAAACAAGAGTTAATTTACCTGTTACATGTGTAATTATAGCTGTGCAAGCTAGTCATGTTAAAAAAGAGGTCTACAACAAATTATCATATTCTGGCAATATTTTCATGGATACTTTTTGCTTTATTATTGCTAACGATTTATTTAATAAATTATCTCCCCTGAGCCTTGCAAAGCACTGTCGCTTGGATACTACAGACAATAATTCTTTAGATCAGACTTATTCTGGATATCTTATCAATAACTGTACAAGCTTAGAAAATTATTTCTTTCTGCATGGGATGCAAAATACAATCATTGATGGCTCTCATTAGTGTGTCAAAAGGTCTTTGAACACAGAGCACAAAAATATCTGAGTCTGTATGATTTGTGGGGAGATTTAGTTCAGGTAAATGTGTAGACACTCCAATCAATGGAGTGTAGGTGGGAAATTATAGGTATATATTGTTTCTAGCTCCCTGCTGTTAATTGTATTTTCAGCCAACGACAGACAGATAAACAGATAGAAAGAGAGAAAATTCATTCAACATGTTTCTAAGTGGCTCAGGCAGTCTCTGTATTGCCTGTGTTTAAAATGTGCTAGCATTATTAGGCAAAGCTTTAGCAGAATATCTTGCAATGCACTCTAGTTTCCTGGAAGCTCATGCTGCTAAAAATGCTTTACCTCGCATATAAATGTGACAGCATGATCAAACACTTGCACACATTTGAGTCATCAGTGCAGCTTTAAAAATTGTTCTTATTACCAATACCTAGTGTGAACCGTTCTCTTTCCTCTTCATGGGTTCTCTTGAAAATAAAAAATAAATCGACATCAGGATGTGCTTAAAAATGTAGATAGCTACACAAAGACATTCCAGGAGATCCACAGAGCTCGGTCTGTCAATGGAGTCCCAGTTCCATCAGAGCAGCTAGATGATATGGCAGAGAGGTAAGTCTGATTTCATTCTTATGCAACGGCAGTGATGAAAGGACCTCTTGCTTTCTAATCTTTTTGGTTTAAAAATTAGTATCTGTCAGCTTTCTAAAATGTTTTTAATAGCTATGGAAACAGCAAGTGTTCCATGGTTGCTCATACCTTTTCTGATACATAGAATAAGTTGATTTTTTTTTTGGGAGGGGGGGTGTTGGGTTCCTTTGAATTAAATGAGAAATGAGTTCAGAGGAATTAGAAAGAAAATATGTATTGATTGTTGCCACTTAGCATTAGGAGTAATGTTATGTAACAACACTTTGGGGAATGATCATGGGAGAACTGAGAATGGAAAGAATTAGGCTATAATCCTCACTGTGTTTATATATTTCTATCGATCTATATAGATGTAGATGTAGATATAGGTATAGATAGTATAGCAAAGCAAGTATTGCTGAATAAATAGGACACAATTCTGTGTAAATATGTTTAGTACTAGGTAGTAAGTCTTTTCTTTACACACTTTAAAACTATTCATTAGCCTGGCATTAGTAAACAAGCTACCAAAAAAGGATAATGCAAAATTAAATGTCCCTTAGGTTTTATATTAGCAGCCAGAAAAAGTAATTGTCTGTTCACTTAGTGTTACAATACTTAACTATGTCTGATTCATATCTAGGTTTAATTTTGTTGCCTCTACATCTGAGCTCCATCTGCTGAAAATGGAGTTCTTAGAACTGAAGTACCGTCTGCTATCACTTTTGGTCCTTGCTGAATCAAAATTAAAATCATGGATTATTAAATATGGAAGAAGAGAATCCGTTGAACTACTTCTTCAAAACTATATAGTAAGTAGGCTGTACTTTATTTTTGAATACTGTCCATTGTTTCAACTTTAAATATTGCTTCTCCTACCTGTCTTTTGAAATTCAATCAATATCTTACTTTTCTGTCATGAATTGGACTCAAATGATTTTAACCTTTTATATTTTAAAAATAGATAACAAAATATGCTCCTTTTCCAAAGTTAACATCTTTTACTTTAAAAAAAAAGAATTAAGAGATGGGTAAACTGCTCTCATTGTGATGAGTCAAGGCATATGCCACACTCCTTGTAGTTTTTATATATATAGAAAGGCAATCTGTATTGAGAAACCTATTTCAAAGTATAAAATATATGCAAAATAATTTATTTATTTATTGAGGAAGAGATCACTGGCATTGTTCTCTGGAAAAGCTAGAATGATTCACTAATATCTGAATGATTTCTTCATGTTCTTGCTTAGTAGTCCATTTAACTACTAAGATTATAGACAGGTTGTGGGGCCTTAATGGAAATATGGCCCCCGCCTGTTGGCTCAGCTCATTTCAAGCTAAATCTAGAGTGTCCCTCCCTCTGTATTACTTGCATCCCTTTTATTTCTTTTATGAATAGGGTGAGGGTAGGAGGGTAGGTAGGTGGGTGAGTGACTTGGGTTTTTTAATCTGTTTTATATGTTTTTAATCAGCTGTAAACCGCCCTGAGTCAGGTTCGCCTGAGTGGGCGGCATAGAAATCTGAAAATTAAATTAAATTAAGATCCCTTGGTTGGAGCAACTGGGTGGGCTAATCCCACCAATGCTAGGGGGTGCCAGTGCATTTAGTACACTCCAGAGCCATGATGAACATGTTAGGTAGAAATGGGGGAAAGGACTGGAGCTCATTGACAGAGGCCAAACTTTACATAAAGATAATCCCAGGTTTAGTACTTGGCATATCCAGGTGGAGTGGGGTAAAATCTTCTATACCACTGGAAACAGTCCTGCACAGAGCAGTGCTAGTCAATATTAACCATGATCAGATAGATGGACCAAGAAGAAAAGTTGAGATGTTTAGTACCTTAGTTAAGCAGTGGGAACTGAGTCTGGGCTGGTCACAGGCATTTTGCTGCTTAAGGTACAGGACAAGATGAACTATCATCACTTTAGCGATTTGTCAGAACCATGACACAGGATTGATGTCCCAGGATTTCCTGATCTTCAGGGATAATTATACCAACAGTCACTCTCCTCTGGGGTCCTTGATTTCTCTGATCTTAGCTGCAATCCTCACATTAGGTGAGAATGAAATAGATTTTCCTAGAAATGGTATATTGCTGCAACTACCCCTCTTATAGGATACTTAGTGTGGTGTAGCACAGTGGTTCCCAACGTGGGGCCCAGGCCCCACAGGGGACTTCAATTCCCAGAAGCCTAAGTCAATACATTGGCTGATCAGTGCTTTGGGAAATTGATTTAGGATTCTGGGAATTGAAGTCCAAAACTCAAACATTGGGAAACACTGGTGTAGCAGATAGAGTGATAGACTAGGACTCAGGAGACAGGGTTTCCGATCCATGGTTGGCCATAGAAACTCAGCTGGGAAAGTAATATTGGTAAAACAACTCCTTAAATGTCTCACATCCCTTGAAAACTCATTAGGATTATTATAAATCAGATGCAATTTGACAGCGCATAACAAGATACATTTATTTTACAAAACCTGTGTTCTTCATTTATTAATATTGCCCAATTCAGCCGCCTGCATTTTTTTAGGAGGCGGTTGCTCACTGTGGGGACTCTCATTTTGAACAATCACACTGCTAAATTTGCCTGTGAAACCCTGGGCCCATTCCACGAACAGAAGCCAGTGAGACTGACAATTGTACTGTATTGTAATGTCAATATTGTCAATTTTTCCACCACCTCTGAAGCTAACACACTGGTGGAGGAGTACAGAATGAGTTGCGATATTATATAATCAAGTGTCCTTTTTCATCCTCAATTAGATAATACCTTATTCTAGAACCCTTAGCATATTGCAGATCAGCTGTTCTGCAAATTTCTATTCCCCGTGTATTCTACCAACATACTAGAGAGTGTGTCTTAGCCTGAGTTCCTAGTTAACAGAGCAAAATGGAAGAACTCAATGGACTACAGTATAGTCGATGAACCTATGCTATAGGGCCTCAATGGCTCCTGAATGTTGGGAATGTTGTTTGCCTATTAAGCTACCCCTTCAATGAATCAAAGTCTCACATGAGAAAATGGAATGGAGAAAGGTAAATGTGCCTTACAGTTCTCCTTTTAAAAAGTTTGGTGGTTACTCCAAGATTACTCTGAGTATGGGAATTCAGAACTGTAACTTTGTACATTATCTGGTTGATACATATACCATACATAAAAATATACGCATACAAAAATACCTGAGAAAACAGTTTTTGGCCTAGTACAGCAAATAAACAGCCCTTCTATTGTAAAAATCCATGGTGAATAAGTATATAAATAATTAAAATACTGCTATTGTTTATTTTGTCATCTGTGCTTTTAAAAATCAGACCAGGTGCTCATGGCAATTAGTAGCTCTTATGAAGCTGGGACATGTCCCTGTAATGGTTGAGAACTCTATCAATCTTACAATGACTGAAAAATAAATATGTTCATTCATGTCAGACACAAACACCAGGACCCAGGACAACCAGATAACAGGCCAAACAGTAACTGTATCTCAGTCCAGAGTCTAAGTCTGATGAAGCCAGAGGTGCAGGGTTGATCCAGATAATGAAACCCAAATGAGCCAGAAGTCAGATGACTTGGAGAATGGTCAAGGCAGATTATCCTCCGTGACTGGAGCAAGGCAAGGATGGAATTCCAGGAGCAAGGATCCAGGCAACAATCCACAGGAACCATGAACAGGGGAGAAGTCTTCAGAAACAGTAACAAGACAAGAGATCCAGGAGGCAAACAATTGCAAATCTGCTGATCTTCATTGCTGAGGCAGAGGATCTTCAAGGTCTAAAGAAAGGCAAGGTTGGAGTTCAAGGAGTGAGGATCCAGGCAAGGTACAAGAACAGTCCATAGGAACCAGGAATTGGGCAACAGTCTTCAGAAGTAGAACTCAGGAAAAAGACAGGAAGTCTTCTAGGAACAAAGCAAGAGATTGCAGAGCCAAGCAACTGCAAATCTGCTGATCTCTATTGCTAAGGCAGCCTCTGTGCAGAAGGGCTGGTTCTTATATAGCTAAGCCACCCAGGGTCTCCTTGTGGAGCCTATGAAAATCCAGATCATTCCCTAGAGTCTCAGGTGGGCCTTAACAGTTGCAATAGGGTGTGAGTCAAGTCTCATAGGACTCAGAGTAGCTGCTCCCAGGCTGAGGTCTCCAGTCCTGCAAGATTTAGAGGATCAGCTGCAAATCCTGACAATTCAAAACCAAGATTTGCTCCTGAAGTATACACTGAAGTTAAAAAAAATGTTGTTTTAGCTGTGCTACACCTAGATAAGTAGATTAGAATTTTGAATGTTTGGAAAGCTGTGCTTATTTTCCTTTTGACCTTGGTCAGAATGTATTGTCATCAAATATGTGTAAAACCTGCCCTTTTCAGTTGTAGATTTATCTTCTCCTCCTCCATATTCTCACCCAATTTGGGAATATTTGCTTGTAGTAAATGAAGGCAGTAGCAGCAGTAATAGTAGTGCTGGTGGGAGGTGGTGGGAAGAAAATTGATTGAGCCATTCTACAATGCAGCATGTCCAAAGAGAGCTAAACACACAGGCTTAATCAAGAAGGATTTATTAAGGTAGCCAAAAGATTTTATGAAATTGCAAATTTTTCACACAATGCTTTCCTCATTTTCTGCGTACATGACCAGCACTATCACTGTACAGAATGAGTCAGACCTCTTTAGGTGGAAATATACCAGAATTGCCCCACTCTTGTCTTGATTCCTGCCTTCTCTTCCCATTATTTTGTCATGGTTCTTTCTCTTCTTTCCTCAGCTCTTTCACTGAACCTCCTTGTCACAGTTGCCCATTCACATGCCCATCCTCTATGTCAGTGATGGCGAACCTTTTAGAGACCAAGTGCCCAAACTGCAACCCAAAAAACTTATTTATCACAAAGTGCCAACACAGCAACAGGGGAGGATGGAAATGCTCCCATTGAGCTGGTGGGGAGAGGGGTAGAGCAAACTCTGTGCTGGGGGAGGAAGGAAGAGCTCCCACTGGACTGATGGGCAGAGAGGCATGGCAAACGTTGTGCTAGGGTGACTGCATGGGTGCCCACAGAGAGGGCTCCAAGTGCCACCTCTGGCACGCATGCCATAGGTTGGCCATCACTGCTCTATGTAAAGGCATGCCAGTTAATCAAAATAGCTGGTATATCATCACACAGAGCTAGCAGGACATGTTTTTTTCCTTTAGGGAGGAGCGAGAAGCAGTGAAGTTCATTGAAGGGAGGCAGTGATGCCTGCAGAGATGAGGGGAGAGGTGGTAGTTCTTGTCTCTTAGGCAATGTGACAGCATGGCCCTTTATGGTATAATCCTGTCCATTTTCCCATCTGTCCAGGCTCAAATCCTTAGTCAGCCCACAGGGTTAATAGCTTATATGTTATTATCGCTTAACACATCTTATCCTAAAAGCGTTTATATTCTGGAAAACCAGGTCGTCTAAGTACACCTTCTGTCTTGCTAAAAGGAAACCTTTTAAGCCCCATTGAATCATTGGGTGAGCCCACAAATGCTCATCAAGACAACCTTTACATTCAGCCCTGTTAGAGAGTCCAAAACTGGGGGAAGCTAGATCAATCCAGATCAACAAATGAGAAGAAGCTGGTTTTCTGTAAAGTTACTGGCATTTATAATTGCCCACTCAGGACTCAACTACTTTTACATTCTGTAAATTACAAGAAAGAGAACTTGCAATAATATGCTTTTCTTCAGACAATCAATTTCTGTCCTAGTACTTTGCAGCTAAACTGTGAGAAAGCGAGGAAGCCTGGGAGAGTGGATTATGTAATAGTACTCAAAATTTCACTTGAATTTACCCTATGAAATTGTTATTGCTACACAATTTAATAGCAACAGAATATATAATCTGCATGCAGGTTAAATCTTTAATATTGCTTGGTAGGGGTAAATTTAACTCACTTTAAATACAGTGGTACCTCATACAGCGATTTTAATCCATTCCATGGGACTCATTGTTGTACAAAACAATTGCTGTATGATACATGCATTATATAGAGATTTTCCCTATGGGATGCATCATACAACGATATTTTTTTGCTAAGTGGTTTTTCCCATTGAAAAATTGTTGTACAATTTTTTTCCATAGGGAAAATTGTTATGTGGGATGCCATTTCCCCCCAAAACCTAATTGTTATGCGATTTCATTGCTATATGGGGCGATTGTTGTATGAGGTTCCACTGTACTAGAATAAAGCTGCTGGTCAAAATACCAGACGGATCAGTGATCTAATTTGGTTTTTAAAAGCCTCAGATGGCCCAGGCAGTTTATAGACAGAGAAGAGATCTCACCAAGTACTGAAGTGTAAAATTATGTATGGAAGTAAAAAAACAAACTTGAATTTGGTATGGAAGCATACAGAGATCTTTAGCCAATTTAATAACCATGAAGGGCAAAGGTTAATGGAAAAGATTGTGGCTTTACAGCATGCAAGTGTTTTGTCCGTATCATCAGGCAACACAAATTGAAATTGATCTAGTACAATCCCTGTCCCTATGGATAATTTCAATTTTAAATTGAAAGTACTGTATACTGCAAATTGATTATGCAAGTTAATATCAGAATGAAGCCTACTCTCTTGTCCAATGCTCATGAAGTTGCAGAGTTCTGCATGATGGTTGGAAGCCTTCCTTATCCACTTGTTGGCATGAATTTAAATTGCTTTTACAGCAGCAGTATACTCATTGGATGTCTTTTTAACCACAACTAAATTAAAATCCATGGGAGCGTTCCTCTAGCTGTCTCCTTTTTCCCCTTCATTGTTCGTATCTCATCTGTTATAACAAGGCAAGGGGTGGTTTTTGGGCTGGATTTTTTAGATACTTTTATGATTGTATGTTATTTCATATATATATATATATATATATATATATATATATATATATATATATATATATATATATATATATATATATATATATATATATATATATATATATATATATATATATATATATATATATATATATATATATATATATATATATATATATGTTGTTAACCGCTCTGGGTGGCGTATGCGCCAGAAAAGTGGGATACAAATGTGTGTAAATAAATAAATAAATAAATAAACTAAACTATGCAACACAGAAGGCAATTGGATGTGATCTCATCAGCTGCTCAGGTCACCAGAATATGCCACCTGGGAACCCTAGCTTCAATAGCTGCACCAACTAGATCAATCAGAAAAACCTTACTACATCCTAGAAATCAATTGGATCCATAAATCATCAGGGGCAGATCAGCTCAATAGCTTTATCTTTCCTATGGTGGAGTGTTGCCATTGCCAGCCTAAAACTCAGCAGGTGTTGTTCTTACCATGACAAAGGTAAGAATACCAGATCCATCACCCTCAGATCATATCTGCTCCCCTGTCATGAAAAACAAGGTCCAGCATATGATTCTCAGTGTGCATTGGACCTAACACATGATGGAATTGTCCCATAGAAACCATTGTTTACATGCATTCTGAGGCTGATCCAGTAACCAGCTCACACCATTGACCCCGGGATGGGAGACAGCTGTGGCTGGCGCCACTTCCCTTGGCTCCGTCCGGGCGGGGAGTAGAAGAGGGGCCAAAGCCACTGGTTGGACGTTGAGCCTTGGCTCCATTGGAAGTGCTGAGCAGAAAGGACTTTGCGATTTGACCCCGGGCTCCGTGGGTGATGTTGAGCCCTGGGCTCCGCTGGTAGCATTGAGCCTGGGCTCCATTTGACGACCCCGACCTTTTGGTCTTAGTGCCAAATTGTGTCTTAGGTATAAACTATGTCCTTCTGCTCATATGTTATATATACAAATTGTATTTTTTTGCTACAATGTGTCTTGTATTACTGTTGCTATATTGTAACCTTGTAACCTTTAATATTGTAACCTTTGATACGTAACCTTGTGATCTGTAACTGTTTTATATTGTAAGCCGCCCTGAGTGGTGCTTGCACCAGGAGGGTGGGGTATAAATAAACCTTAACAAAAACAACAATAACCACTATCTTGTGTGGATGTTAAGTCCCCAGGAGAAAAAGCTTGGACAGCCTCAACAATACTGTTGAAATGAAGTCTGCTGGATTACAGGGAGAACAGTTCATGGCACTATCACAAAGGCCCATAATCCCATGCAAGCCCACTAGATGGTGGTGTTCCTGCTGACCCTGATTGAATTCTTGTAGATAATAATGGTTTTATTTGTATGGATTCAAGCTTTTATCTCCTCAAGGTCTATAGTAGGGGTTCTCAACCAACGGCCCGTGGTCCAGATCCAGCCTGTGGCACCAAATCAACCGGCCCATGCCCTCGCTCCAGTCACCACCAGCAGAATTGGCCATGGACTCATTTATGGCTGTTGTAAATGCATTTACAACAGCCGCAGACTCATTTATGACAGCTGCAGAACAGAATAAAGCCTGGCCCGCCAGCTGTCTGAGGGACTGTGACCCAGTCCCTGACTTCAAAAGGTTGAGAACCCCTGGTCTATAGGTTCTGTGAAACCCCTGAGGCAATGATCAGAGCCCTTTTGGGAGGGCTGACATGCATAGAGGAAATTCATAACATAGATATATTAATGTATAAAGTAACTGTTCAGGAAAAAGTGTTGCTTATGCCATTTGTAATCTCCTTGTTTTTCAGACTGTTATAGAAAACAATAAATTTTTTGAGCAGTATGAAGTTACATATCAGATCCTGAAAAAGGCAGCTGAGATGTATGCCAAAGCAAATGGCTCACGTAAGTAGCAATGATATTTGTTCAGAGTCACTTTTACTTACTGTTGAATTCAATTGTTAGTGTGTGAACAAACTGAACTGTTGCTAAGCAATGCAGCAACAGTACAGTCCAAGTGTGTGAATACAGAGGACACAAGTGGTTAAATGAAGAAATTTTAGAACAGCATTTTTCGTGACACAGTAGGCAGCCTACGTACCACTGAAGCTTTTGAAACATTTTTCATTGTAGCTTTGAAACATAAGGGAGCAAAGAACTTTTAACAATGACAGAGGAGCTCCTCAGTACTCTCATTTTTAACTCAGTTAAAGCAAAATGCTCCAGTATAAATGAGTGATTTATTGTAAATTTCAGTGTTAATTTCAGGTACTTAGAACACAAATGTCTATACTTCTACACAGAAATGGATGGTGCTTTATGTTTCCTAATTTTGTATACTTATTTCTGGACTACTGCAGGCCAGATCTATTTCAGACATGGAAGACTTTAAAAATCCATAATAATGTCACTTCCATATTTTATTCTTAAGCAGAAATACTTCATTATTTCTTTGCCTGAAGATTGCATTAATAGTAAATAGTATGTTTTCTTTTCGGGGGAAGATGATAATAGCTACATTCTAGACAAACCTTGTCTTTCATCCTCAATTAGATCTGCTGATCCAATAATTAGAACATATATTTTAGTCCATCAAAATGCTTTGCAGGCGCACCCCCCAATAAAGGACTCCGACACTGGTAAAAGTGGATAACGGCATTGGGCCACATTTATTGATTCATGCCCTAGTCCGAATTATAAATTTCTATTGGTAAAACGACCAATCATAATTCTTAAGGCAAGCAGGCCGAAGTAACACTGGTAAGGTACCACCCCAAAATTGCCAACGGCAATTGGTTACAATGTATCAATTTGTATCAATTTGTTTGTTGACAACAAACAAATTGTTGACCGTAGTCAATATCTAACTAATGACCCCACCCTCTGACGCGTATCCGTGGAATCACGGGGTGATGCATGCTGGCTAGCTATCGCCATCACCCCGTCGCCTAGTTCGTCGTTGACCGGACAACGTTTAATCAACTTATGCCTGTCTATTGTTGTCCAGTCAATTGCGAACCTGCCGGATACCTGTGGGTCATAATGTTTACCTTACCAGTGATACCCGCCACACGGGGAGGCTTCCAAAAAGGCTCACCGCCCCCCCCCCCCCAAGACCGTCAGCTCGGTCGACAGGCCTGCTCGCCAGTCCACTAATCCAGAGGTCCATACCTCCCTGCGACAGATGGGCCCCATCCCCTGAGTAAAGCTCGTAAATTTGCAGACTGATGGCGGGGAGGCTAATGGCGCATCCCCCGCCCTTGTCAAAAGGAACCGGGCAATAGCCCCGTTCACGGAGCGGCGGCTCAGTCAGAGCCCTGAGGCCAAACGCCCCCCTGTAAGCATACCGCGGTATCGTGTCCGACCAATTGAGGGATGTGGCAAGCCACACATAATGTGAGTAGGGCAGGTCACTGCGAACCGCAAGTTTCCGCGATAGGCCAGTGACCCGCCCCAAACCATCGCCCCCAAGGTACGTAACCAGGACATCTGGCGAGCCAGCATCCCTGATGTAGAAAAGGGATGGCAACAGTTCCCGCCATAACATGCCGCGCTTACCATAGCACCTGGGACGTGCGGATGCACCCTGTCCCCGTCGGGTACCCACTCTGTCGCCGCAGCGTAACGCGCTGCCCCATGCAGCGTAACGCGCTGCCCTGTGCATGCGGCTACGGCCCACCAGGCATACTGTCACCGGTGTAAAACGACACCCAGGGTCTGTCAAGTAAAAAAGGGAGGGGGGGAGAAACAGTGCAGTGACTAAAACTGGTACTCGCAGTGGAGGAGGGCGAAGACAAAACTGAAAACATTGTGACCCCCACCCTCCCATACGGCGTATTTCAGCCCTGGAGTACCCAAAACAACTGCAGCAGAAGCCGACCCTATCCGGAACGAATGGGTGCCGCAACGAGCCCTTGAGAGGCCAACACTGCCTAGTGCCTTCCCGGCACCCCCCAAATTGAAATTTAGTAATAGAAGATCCACCTTGGTGACAGAAAAAATGTGCCATGGTGCGTGCCACACAGTGCACGGAAATCCTGTAGGGCACCAACCAGACAGATGTCTGTCGAGGAACATCGTAGCAGTCTACTCCACTGCCTACGCCGTGCTGATTCACTTTAGAGGAGTGTATCCCCAACTGAGCCCAATATTGTCCCCACAGACATCTTCGAGTTCCAGTGCCCTACGACTTGCATCCGCCTTATACAGCATCTCAAGGTCGCTGATGCGGAGCGCTCCAAAAAGGCCACCTTTGTAGCCGCATGAAGTGGGCTGCCTCATGTATCAAAACAGAGGCCAGGCCAGCCCCAGGCCAATTGGGTAAAAACCCCTGGAAAAATCTTGCATCCGCCTTATTCAGCATCTCAAGCTCGCTGATGCGGAGCGCTCCAAAAAGGCGACCATTGTAGCCGCATGAAGTGGGCTGCCTCATTTATCAAAACAGAGGCCAGGCCAGCCCCGGGCCAATTGGTAAAATCCTTGGGAAAATCTTGAATCCGCCTTATTCAGCATCTCAAGCTCGCCGATGCGGAGCGCCCCCAAAAAGGCCACCGTAGTAGCCGCATGAAATGGGCTGCCTCATCTATCAAAACAGAGGCCAGGCCAGCCCCGGGCCAATCGGGCAAAAAACCCCTGGGAAAATCGGGTGGCGGTCGCCCGGGAAACACCCGCGCACGCGCACCCACCCCTCCAAAACATGTCTCACACGGAAGTCATTGGTGCCGTCCACACGACCTCCCACTTTGGCCATAAAAGCCAACCCTGACAGCTGAGATGCTATGGTGCGTGGTGCAAGGCCCTGGGCATACAGGTAAACCATGAACCGCAGAACATGGGCCACTGGGATCGGCCAGGTTCCTGGCAGTCGAAATTGGGTACAGAATGCTCTGAAAGAACTAAATGTGTGGTGATACGCCTTACTCATGCATGGCGCTAGTGACAGGCCAATCGCCTGGGTCACCTCTCCTTGCCAACGTTCCATCTCTCGTCCGGGAGTGGCGAGGGAAATTCCTCCGCATCCGGGGCCGAGGCACGGAACCGGGAGATCTGCAGACGGGACAAAGCAGCAGCAATATCATTATCAACCCTTGGGACATGCCTGGCCCTGAAGAGAATGTTGAGGCACAGGCTGCACGACACAAACTAGCGCACTAGGTCAATAACCCCGGGCGATTTGGAATTCTGTGCATTGACGATGCGGACAACAGCCGCCTTGTCACGCCAAAAATGCACAACCGAGTTGGCCGACCCCTTGCCCCATAGCATCAAAGCACCCAGGATAGGGAAACATTCCAGATACGTGAGACCACGCAGGCGACCCGTGCCTGCCCAGGATGGTGGCCACCCACCATAGGCCCACTTCCAATTGAAGTACATCCCATAACCCAGGGATCCCGAGGCATCAGACTGAATCTGAAATTGAGGGGAAGCCAGGAGGTCATGCCTCCAAAATGAGACCCCATTGAACTCCCTCAGGAACTGCAACCAGACAAGCATGTCTGCCCTGATACCCCGGGTAAGCCTAACCCTATGGTGGGGCCTGGATAATCCTGCCATGGCGTCGCACAAGCGCCGAGCAAATGCCCTGCCCGGAGCGACGACCCTGCCAGCGAAATTGGGGTGACCATGTAGCACCAGCAGTTCCCTCAGTGATGCCATGCACTCGGCCCGCGAGTCCGAGATAAGGGCCACTAGCCTTGACACCTCATCTCACTGCAACCTAGAAGCCTGCGCTACCGTGTCACTCTCCACCCCAGGAATACTAGCTGTGGAGATGGGCCCTCGGTCTTTTTGGGCGCTAAAGGGACACCGAGTTCCTCCATTAGCGTCTGAAATGCGTTGAGGAGACGTGTGCACGTGTCCCAGCCCCGTTCAGCCCCGAATAAAAACCATCCAGGGAATGGGCTACAGACCGGGACCCTTACCTGCGGACAAAAGCCCACTCTAGGAAAGTGGTGAAACGCTCGAATACCGAGCCCGAATGTAACAGCCAAAAGGCATGGCATCATTGAAATAATATGCTCCCCGGGACGGGGTGCAGGGACAGGGCCAACGACCCTGCCCGCATAGACCCTCTTGTCAAAGCTGGCAGCAGCCACCTCCTCCCTCCCCCTAAGGGATCAAAGATTGGGGGCATCCTGAGGGGACCTATTACCCAGAAAGGGATCCGGAACCCCTGCCTAGAACCCTGAAGGAGATAACCCGCGTCCTCTCCCTTCGGGTACAATGTGAGCCAACGCTCCAACATGCCCACCTTAATCGGGGAGGGAGCCCTTCGGTGGACTAGATCCATCTGCGGCAGTCTTGCCAGCCCCCTGTCCGCCCCTCCCTCTGCCCCGCATCCCTCCGAGCCCGGGACAGGCAGGGGCCGCATGGGGGCCACACATGTGGGACACTCCTGTCTGTATTTGCAATTCTCCCCATTGTAGGAACCATTGGACAAGAAAGTCCAGGACAGCAGGCGGGCTGGAACCCCCTGAGCAAGGCGCGTGGGGGTCACGTACAAAAGCCACCGCCTCTGGCATGGCTCATCCCACCTAATCTCGGGGTGCGGGGAAATCCGCCTACGGCATTCCTCGTCATAAGCCAACCACGATGGGCCCGAAAAGTCAACCATCGCTCGGTATACGTTGTCCAAATAGTGGACCATCGGAATTGCCAAATCCGGCCGGGCCCAGGGGTACACCGCCATGCCTATGAGGTAGGCCGGCAACCAGTTGGCCCACGTACTTGTTGGCTTGCGACGACGTGCTTGCTACTATCCTACCCCTTCTGCCCCGCGCTCTCCTCCTTGGTGGGCTCTCTGTTTATGAGTGAGAATAAATCCATGTACTCCCCCCGCCAAATTTACTCTCCGGGGGCCTGTGGCAAGTGGTCACCCAGCAGTAAGGAATACCCGGCTGTCGGCAAGGCCGATACAGGCACCGCAGAGACTGCGGGCATATGAAAAGGGGCTTGGACCAACCCAGCCACCCAACACATTCCCCTCAGGGTAGGAAACACCCCCCACCACGGGGCCCTGGGTGGTAGTTGTCGTCGCCGGGTGGGGCGTCAGCGGCTGTACCGCCGCACCACCCACGCGAGGCCAAGGCCCTTGGAAAGCCCCCCCCCCAACATGGCCACGTGTGTAGGTGCACTAGATTGAACCGCATACTCACACGCTGCACCCCCGCGGGCCGCCCCCACCGGGGGTTCCGGCCCGCTGGGGGCGTCGGAGCTCACGACCGCCGTAGAGCTCGTCCCTGGGGGCTGACCCGCACCGGCCGTAGGTTGGGGAACTGCGAGGCAGTGGCCAAGGCCGTGCCATGCGCCTCAAGCAGCTCGACCCATTCCGTCGCCTGCCGCTGCCCAGCAGACGACGCGTCGAAATGAACCCCAAAGGGAGCACCAGAGTGGCTAGCCCGGGCCAGGGATGCCTCGAGGGCCGCAACACGGGCCAATAAGGCTTCAACGCTGACAAGGGAGAAAAAGGGGGGCCAGCCGGCCCGCCTACTGCAGGCATGGGTACAGGTCCCTGTACCCCGGGGCCCGAATAGGGCCATAACTCCACACCCGGGCCCGTTAAGGTCGATGTAGCAACCTGCCAGGGGAAGGGGACCGGACCACACCCCAAGGTTGGAAGGCCCCGGGGCGAGCTGCGCCCCTATAGAGGAAGGGCCAGCGGAATGGGCAACATCAGGAACGGTGTCCACCGTTCGCGGGCCGAGGGCCGCAGCCCCTACTGGACCCAAGTGTGGGCCAGCAGTCTCCAGCCAGGGAAAAAAGACCCCCATTCCACCGGTCCCGGTGGGTGCAGGCAAAGGCGGCCGCTTGGAGGCGCGGCCGCGGCCCTCCGGGAACCTCACGAGCGGCGCTCGCAGCCGCTTTCCCCTTCAAGGGCATCTCAGCCAATCGATGGGAAGCCGAAACGAGACAGTTCAGCAAACAAAAGGCTTCCCGGGAAAGGTAGAAGCGACGGAGGTAAGAGGGAAAAACTTCTCCGCTCCGTCGCTTCGCAAAATGGCAGCTCGGCTGCCTCATGGCCACCCCTTTTATAAGGGAGCTGGCCACGCCCCTAACTACCCGGATGCCTTCGTCCTAGGGGGGGCCCCGCAAAGGGCGCGGCGGCCATTTTGGCGCCGCGCTTGCATTATCTCTATTAGTTGACTCAGCCAGGGCTGTAGCCAGGGGGTGGCTAGGGTGGGCGTTGCTCACCCTGAGATAACAGTTTGCCCACACTAAAACTCCCGGCTCTGTGTGTGTGTGTGTGTGTGTGTGTGTGTGTGTGTGTATCTATCTATCTATATCTATATCTATATCTATATCTATATCTATATCTATATCTATATCTATCTATCTATCTATCTATCTATCTATCTATCTATCTATCTATATATATATATATATATATATATATATATATATATATATATATATATATATATATATATATATATATATATATATATATATATATATATATATATATATATTGCCCATCCTGAAAAAATATTCACCCAACCACATCTAGAATCCTGGCTACAGCCCTGGACTCAGCTGTTAGTTATTCGGCTTTACATACTGGATAGTCATCTCTCTTGGGTAAAAATGTAAATCTCATACTGTATTTCAGCGGAAGAAATAGAGAGTGTTACAAGATTTATGAATGAGACAACAACACAGTGGAGACACTTGTCAGTAGAGGTGAGAAGTGTGAGGAGCATGTTAGAAGAGGTTGTTACTAACTGGGAACGGTACAGCAGTACAGTAGCCAGTCTTCAAGCCTGGTTGGAAGACGCCGAAAAAATGGTGAATCAGCCAGAGCATGCCAAAAAGGTAAGTGGGGATTGGGGAGGGTCCTCACTTTATATTACAGTACCTGCTGTGTGCTATTGTTATTCAGCAAAAGTCTGTATCCATAAGCATGAAAGGAGGAACTAACTGTATCCGCTACTCTGGGAAATAGTGATATCTTAGTGGTATCAGTCACCAATTATTATTATTATTATTATTATTATTATTATTATTATTATTATTATTATTATTATTATTATTATTATTATTATTATTATTATTATTATTATTATTATTATTATTATTATTATTATTATTATTGGGGGGGGGAGACAGAAGCAGTCCTTCTACCACTGCTCCTAACAGGTGCTCAGCATTATATGAGCTACATAGTATATGTCCATCAGTGAGGCAACTTACTTAGTTACTTAAGGGATCCCTGGATTAATAGGAAAAAAAGGAAAAGGAGGAGAATAGAAATGATAACAATATCTTGGATAACTTGGAGTCATTATTCAGTGATGAGTCCACACATTGGTAGACATCTCCATCATGACATTCTGCACATGCAAATGGATCCAAAACATCAAGTCCAGTTGCATGCATTTTTTTTAGCCATTTGGTTATCACGTCACCCACTGGCTAGGTCAACTATGACGTGTGCCCTCCACTTTCACCTTGCCAAGGGATCTGACAGAGGACGCTTTGGTGAGTTTTAGTCATTGGTAAGAGATGGATAATACTGCCTAGTTAGACCACTCAAGTCCCCATGCCCTGACAAGGCTCTCACAAAATACAACCCAAAATTTAGGCTAGATAATAATAATAATTCCATTTCAGAAATTATTATGGTTTGAAAGGATTTTTGTTGGAGACACTCTGCTCAGGGAATGCCTGAATGAGTCTCATTTCATGTCCCCAAGAGCTGGGACAGAGATGGGCACTCTTAATTAGTCATGCAGTACCCGTGTCTCAAACTGCTGACTTGCTAGCTTTCCAGCTAACAAAGTGAGCATCTTACCCACTGAGCCCCCACAGCCCCTAAGGCTAGTTGATGCTGAAATATTAGAAAAAGGTGAGCTTTCAAGTTCAGCAAGGCTGGGAAGGGGAACTTCAGAAATAAGTTCTGGCAGAAGAAATGGAGTAGTCCTGACCATGTGTTGTGTTGCCACGATCTCTTCAGAAGTAATGCCCCAAGATGGAGGCATCAAGTTTCTGTGTCAGCTTGAAATGTCAGGTTTCACCTTAGGCAATGTGGGGTGAATTTTCTTTCGCAGTCTGTTTAGACCAGGAGTTCCCAACAGAAGGACTACAGACCGGGTCTGGTCCTTGGTCACCGGTGCCATTTCATTTAGCCCCCCACCCCTCCCAAGGGATTCAGGAAACAAAATGGCCACCCCTTTGAAGCTGTTGGGACAAAATGACCACCATCCCCATCATGCAGGCAGGGAAAAGTGACTGTCTGGCCCTCGAAGCTGACTGAGATTGAAAAGTTTGGGAACCTCTGCTGTAGACAAAGGGTGGCCAGTCTCCCTGGACTTCTGTTAATCCATGCATGCCCAAACTATGGCCTGTGGGCTGGATACAGCCCCCGAAGCCATTCCATCAGGCCCGCAATGCCCTTGCCAAACCAGGAAGTGAACATGGACACTTCTGTGCATGTGCGGACTTCCTGGTTTGGTGCGGATGGGTCTGCGCTGTACCAGGAAGTGATTACAGACACTTCTGTGCATGTGCAGAAGTGTCCGTGCTGAACCAGGAAGCGAATATGGATGCTTTTGGATATGCACAGAAGCATCCATGGCCGCGCTGAACCAGGAAGTGAATATGGATGCACATGCACAAACACACCCTGTTCCAGGGGCATGGTCTGGCCCACTCAGCTGTTCCAAGGGCATGGTCAGGCCCCCGGCCCAAAACGTTTGGGCACCACTGTGTTAAACTATATAGTCCTTGGTTGGCTGGGAGCAGAGATATGCAGAGAACATCATAATTCACATACCAAAGAGGTCGGAGATAATCGTTTTGTGAAACAATAGGCATATAATAATGCATATACTATACTGTATATTTAAATGGAGCCAAACTGAATGCATTGCCAGTGATAAAGAATTACAGAGTCCACAGGTAGAGCAATCCTTCAATGATGGTAGATCTGCCACTGTCATAGCAGATCATGTCATGAATGGCTATTCCAGGTATAATTCATAATCAAATGGAAAAGAAGAAAACTTAGTAGTCCTTGTATAAAAACAAGCCTTGGCAATACCTTAAAAGCCCAATGAAGATAGTACCCAGCCTTATTTTTGGATTTTATAGAAAGACCAATATCAATGGCTATAATTATGGATACTTAAGGACATCCTCGGGGTTTGAGAGATAGGCAGGATATCTCTCAATGCCATTTCCAGGGAATCCTAAGCAGGTGAAGGCATCTGCTTGGGAATACCCTGAAGGAAATGGTGAGCCACTGTGTGAGACAGAATGCAGGACTGGATGGGCTGTGGCCTGTTCCAGCAAGGCTGTTCTTATGTTCTAGTATGACCACACATACTATTTTCTTTTTCAGTAGGAAAGTAAAATGTCTTCAGCTGCTTTGTCTAAAGGTCAAAGATTTGTGAAATGTTGACAAGCTCAACATTAAATATCAAAAAGCACATTGAAATTGTAGACCAATTTTTTATGTATACTCACAAATCAGTTTTCTGAGTAGTGAAATGTTAGTTCACTTAGTTTTCACAAGAATAAATCTATTTTCTGAAGCTTCTGTTTATTTATTTATTTAAACTATTCTGTACACTGAATAGATAATAAATTTTAAAACTAAAACAGAGAAGCAAAATTATTGCAGAGTTCCAGGAACTTGGGGAAGACAGTGTACGCATACTGACACTAACTTAATGTGTTATGTAATCTTGATGCTTAACATTTTCAGCAATGCTATTTGTTGTCCTCCTAGGACTTCTTCCGGCATTTACCACAATGGATACAACAGCATACAGCTATGAATGATGCTGGTAATTTTCTGATTGAAACATGTGATGAAACAATTTCTAGAGATTTAAAACAACAGCTGCTGTTGCTGAATGGACGATGGAGAGAGTTATTTATGCAAGTTAAACAGGTATGTCCTTGGTGTTTTATATCCACAGTTATTAACCAGTGACACATTAACGTACGCTTTTACACCATGAAAATGTGCTTATCCTTACAGTCTTTTACTTTCACTGGAAAAATCCCAACTAAGTAGATATTTTTATAAAGAAAATACTGTAGTGTTAGAAGCAATGGAATAAAGAGTAAATTCTTGTTCCTGAAACATTCAGTGCTCCATATTAACCCTCCATTTCCTCTGTTTTCTTTACTTTCACAGTATGCTCGAACTGATGAATTAGACAGACTAAAGAAAGAGTATGTGGATGGTGTTGCCTCCTTGTCAGCTTTCATTGATGAAGCAAAGAAAAAAATGCATATACCTTTAGAAGTATCCTTTCTAAATATAAAGATGTTTGTTCAAGAAATGGAGGTAAATTTCTTTTTCCTCCTGAACAGAACATTCTTTTTAAATTTAACGTCTGATGGAGAAACTGAGATGTTGTTAGTTTACACAATTATTGTGTCCTTTTATTCTCCAGAACTCAGGAGAATTATCTTTTTCAAATACAGTTCCTAAAATTCTCTCACTGATATGGCATTATAGTCCAGAAAATTAACTTTCCTTAGCTCTGAGCCTAAGAACACTGAGGAGGCACTAGTTCAGAAATGTGCTAGTTTCCTATATCTAGTATGCCAGTTTATTTGCTATGGCTTTATGCCATGTTTTCTTCCACTACAATTACAAATCATAACATGTCTTCTTTGTTACCATGGTAACAAATGAACCCTGATGGCACAGTGGTTAAACTGCTGTTCTGTAGCCAAAACCTTGTGAGTTTTATACTGACAGGGATCAAGGTTGACCCAGTCTTCCATCCTTCTGAGGTCAGTAAAAGGAGTACCCAGCATGTTGTGAGCAAAATGAGAATTAACTTGTAAACCACCCAAAGAGTGCACTAAGTGCTATGAGGACGATATGTATAAGTGTAATTGCTAAATGGATTTGAACTAGTTTTGAGATAAAGGAGACAATGTTATGCTAATGGATTTCCTGAGCAGGCTTTACAAAAATGTTGAAAAACAGAACCTGGATTTAAATATATTGAATGCTGTATGGGGCCATGTTAATTCATACAGTTGAGGAGAAAGATGGTAGTTCTGTAACAGTTCAATGTTGTTTGTAAAGTAGAACTCCATAATTTTATGCAGACTTATTGTCAAACGAAATGTTGCAGGATATTAAACAAAAAGTGCCTGTGATGGAATCTCAGTACAAGATGGTCGCAAGGACAGCACAACATGTTGCCAAGGAAATCCCACAAGAAGAAGTCAATGAAATGCTTGCAGCAATGTCAAGAATAAAAGCACAACTCAGCAAGGTAATGTAATTTTTTCATGTAAAGGTAAGGGTCACTCATGCTTGAAAACCAGTCGTATCGGACTCTAGGGTTCAGTGCTCGTCTCTGTTTCATAGCCAAAGAGCCAGCATTGTCTGTTTCTGCAGACATTTCTGTGGTCACATGGCAGCCATGACTAAATACCGGAGCGCATGGAACACTGTTTACCTTCCCAATGAAGTGGTATCTGTTTATCTACTTGCAATTTCTTGTTTTCGAACTGCTAGGTTGGCAGGACCTGAGACAGAGACGGGAGCTCATTCCATCCTGCAGTATTCGGGTATCAAACTGCTGATGTCGCCTTCCAGTCAGCATCTTAGCCACTTGAGCTTCAACAAAATACGAAGCAGTGTAATGTGTGGACATTAGGCTTCAGAATATTTCTATCATTATCATATCCAGGCATAGATGTCATTGGTTTAGTAGAGGCTTCTCCTAGCCTTCAAATTATTGAGTAGCATTGCATGTCAGTTTTGGAGCGATTGAAAACGTGATCAAAAATGAATTTCCAGTGAAATGCCATTGGGTAACATTTTATAAAAAAATCTTGCCTTTCACATAAATATCAAGATCCCATGGAAGATTAAAATGCATAAGAAGAAAGAATGTAGGGGAAATGTGAAGCATTGTGTGGAAAAGGGAGTAGGGGGGAAAGGAGAAGGAAAAAGAGAAATGCAATTAAAAAAAGAAGGAAAGATAAAGTTTAGAGAAATGGGCAGCAGTGAAAGGCAAATGAAAGCTGGAAGGCTGAAACAGGAGAAAGCGTGGGAGAGAAAGAAGGGAGCTGTTGCTGAATATAAGAGAGCAGAAGAACATTTCACCCACACAAATGTTCCAGTAATATTTAGTGCACAATGAATAATGCTGTAGAGAACATGTTGCTATGTTAAATCTTTTTAGGCTGGTGATAACATTAGCCTATACAAGCACATACTGAATAAGCTCATTTACTCTTAAAAACAAATCATCTGGCTACATTACAAAACTGTGAAGTTTTGTTATCTTTACAATGTCACTTTCTTGCAGGAATTTAAAAATTGTCCTTTTTTCAATTTCAGATCAATGAGTCATGCCCAGTTGTGCTTTATGAATCTCAACAGCTGCTTCCTCACCTGGAAGAATTAGAGAAGCAAATAACAAATTTTTATGAATCTCTTGAGAAGATCAATGAAATTATTTCTGTACTAAACCCTGAAACCCAGCCTGCTGACATTTTTAAACAGCAACATCAGGTATATTTTATATGAAATTTGAAAACTTGCTTGAATGATTGGCTGATAATTTTAATACTACAAGGCTGAAATACTTTGGGAAAGGTTATTCATGTTGAAGGGTGATGATATCACCATTAGGTATCTGGTAATAAATAAATTTCGTGTCAGAAATTAATCTGATTTAAAAGGTTTTTTTGCTGGAGAAACTCCACTCAGGGGTAATTAAAGATCTCTCTCCCATGATTAGCCCAACTAAGACGTATTGTCCATTTCAGTGCATAAAACCGTGGGAAGGAAGGAAGAAGTGATATTTGTCACCTGGTGGTGATTTTAGTGAGCAAACACTTCTTCCCATCCTGTGACTCTTTCCTTTACCTTATTTGTGAGTTGGACAATTCATTGGAGAGAAAAGGGAAGTATCTACCAAAAAAAATCTCTCCCTGAAGTGACATCATCATAATTGTCCTGCAAGTTAAGTTACATGAGATGATTTTGGCCAGTATGTTTGGTCACTGAATCTATTTCATCATTATGTCATAAAGACATTAGAAACAATCCAGGCACAGCAAAGTTCCTATATTTGGAACAGATTATACCAGAGTTTGCTATATGCAGTTCTCATAGTTACTAAAAGGTGATTCAACTAGTAGAAGCATGGGGCTAGATGACATGTAGCTTGTCCTGTGTTCAGTTAACAGCTCAGTAGCAAGGCTAGGAAAGATTTTGACCTGAGCACATAGAGCTACTCCAAGGCAAAGTGGACAATATTAGGCTAGACGACCAAGAGTTCTCACTTTCTGTAGAGCAGCATCATTGTGACTTTCAAGTAATACAGAAGTTCCAGAATTTTCACAGTTTTAGCTGAGTAAAGCTTTTCAGGTGATCAGTGTAATATGATGTTAAAGTGTTCTCCTAAGAAGCAAGTTAAAAAAAAGATAGTTTCTTTAATACAGTACAGGCTTTTGAGCACTTCAGGAGATCATACTGATTAGAAGACATTATGATTAAATCAAATACCTTTTTATATCAAAGACTTAACTGAATTTTCCAGCCTTCAAAATATTTGACTGACTGGTAGATTTATTTATTTATTTCTCATATTCATACTCATAGATAATTCAAGGCTACTGCCCTTTTCTGAGATCATAAAGGCACTTCCTAAAACAATGAAAGCATTGCTTCGTATATATTCTCTTTTTCAGAATCCTACACTCAGAAGAGAGAAACCTTTGAAAGTGGTGTGGCTAATTGACAAAGCATTGGTTGCATGTTGATTTTATGCCTGATTGCACATTCAGTCACACATTTGGCATGCACTCAGCCAATTAGCTTCCCAACTTCTAGTTCCTACATAAATATCCAAGAAGATTTTGATCACTATAAACACTAGCAATATTTAAATGTATTGTGTTTTCCTTCCTGTACATCTTGCATTATGTTTGTGGCTTTGGTGATGGATTTGTTTATCTTCTGATAACCACAGTATCAACAGGCTGAGAAACCTCTTACCTGTCAGTAACTAAAATCCGAATTCAAATATAGTCTCCTAATGATCCACTTGATGTCTGTGGTGCTTACCATTAGGTAAGCCTACTTTTATAACTGCATTATTAAGAAGGAAGCTCCATTGAGTTCAATGAGATTTATTTCCAAGTAAAGGTTTGCGGAATTAGTTTCTGAACTTAATCCTACCTCAGAAAAACATGAACTGAGATAACACTAGGGCAGGTGAAGGTGTGCTGATTGAAATCCCACCAAATGTGGGGACTTAAATAATTACTAGACTCCTAAATTTGTTCTGATATTATGGCTACGGCCCTGTAAAAACCCGGGATCTGATGAAATGTGATTCTTCCCTCAATAATTACCGTATTTTCCAGCATATAAGACAACTGGGGGTATAAGACGACCCCCAACTTTTCCAGTTAAAATATAGAGTTTGGAATATACTTGCCGTATAAGACTACCTCTCTTCCAATGCACATCAAATAAAAATTAACCCACACTCAACCCGAAGACGCGCAGCCCTCCGAGTCAAATGGGCAGGTTCTGGTGGAGAGCCAATCCACGCTAACGTTCTCCTCCTTGAGGTACAGGAAGATGTGTGCAGCTTGCTTCCCCTTGCTTCATACTCCCCGCACAGAGCAGGGACTCGGCCGCGGCAACCCCCACCATATGCGCCGGACATATGAAGCAAGGGGAAACAAGCTGCAGTTAAGTACCTGTCCTATAAGAAGACCCCCGACTTTGGCACAGATTTTTCGGGTTTAAAAAGTAGTCTTATACGCCAGAAAATACAGTATCTGTTATTCCGACTACTTTCCTTTCCTTAAATATCCAGGAAATATTTAGTGTTGTTGTAATGGAAGTTCAAATATCCTAAAATTTATTTTGGGTTTTCTTTCCTTTTGCTGTCTTTTAGGATCTAGTAGCATATGAGGAAAATTGCAAGAAAGCTTTGTCACCGATTGAGAGAAATAGCCAAAGCATTACAAAGTTTGTGGGTTCGAGTAAGGTGTTACATCTCTTCAATGTTTCAGTATTTCAGAAAAAAGTAATGGAAGTTCAAGCTGCTTTTCAGGTAATTTTTTGGGAAGAGACAATCTGAATTTAAGTGAAATTCAGGCAAGAGATATCTGATGTTCTTTTTTTAAAGCAGTGGCATTTTTAAAACTCTGAGTTGTGGAGAGAGAATGCAGCAACATGAAGGAGAACCTAACAATTCACAATTAAAACAAATTCACCATTAAAACATGCTTTGGTGCGCCCACTCCTTAAGAAGTCATCACATGACCCAACAGTATTAGCCAACTATAGACCTGTATCCTACCTTCCCTTTTTAGGGAAGGTACTGGAGAAGGCAGTGGTGCATCAGTTACTGAGGGTCCTGGATGAAGCAGATTATCGGGACCCTTTTCAGTCAGGATTCAGGCCCAGATATGGTACGGAGACGGCGTTGGTCACACAGTTGGGTGATCTCTGGCGGGAGCGGGATGGAGGTAATCTGTCCATCCTTGCTCTTCTTGACCTCTCGGCGACTTTTGATACCATCAACCAAGGTATCCTTCTGGAATGGCTCCAAAGATTGGGGATCCAGGGCACTGTGTGGTCCTGGTTTTCCTCATTTCTGAAGGGCCAGACCCAGTTGGTGTGGTTGGAGGATCGGAGGTCCAACCCTAGGCCTCTCCAATATGGGGTGCCTCAGGGCTCGGTGCTCTCATCTCCTGTTTAAATCTACATGAAGCCCCTGGGTGAGATCATCCTTTCCCATGTAGTGAGGTATCATCAGTATGCAGATGACACTCAGCTGTACATCTCAGCCCATGGTGATCCAGGTGATGCTGTTGAAGTCCTATCCAGGTGCCTGGAGGCTGTGAGGGTATGGATAGGGGACAATGGGTTTCAACTGAATCCCGGCAAGCCTGAGTGGCTGTGGGTCAGGACCGCCATGTTATCTCAGGCGCTACCATATTTGGTACTGAATGGGGCTATTTTGCCCCAGACATGCCCAGTGCGTAATTTGGGGGTCCTTCTGGATTTGTGAGTCCTGCTCAAAGAGCAGGTGGCAGTCGTGGCTAGGAGGACTTTTGCACAACTTCGTGTTATATGCCAATTATGCCTGCTCATAGACTCCTTGCCCATGGTCACACATGCTCTGGTCACCTCCAGACTGGACTATTGTAATGCACTCTACATGGGGCTGCCCTTGATGACCATTCAGAGGCTGCAACTGGTCTAGAATGCAGAAGCCCAGGTGGTGATGGGGTGCGGGTGTTATGCCCATGCCTCGCCACTGCTCCCGGAGCTGCACTGCTTACCGATATGCCTCTGGGTGCTCGTCTCTTTAGCACATCTCTCTAGCTTGTCTCTGTAGCACAAGAAGGAGGGCCTTCTTTGTGTCTGTGCTGGCCCTATGGAACCTCTTGCCAACTGAGTTGCGGCTATAGATGGAGCTGCTGCCCTTCAGGAAAGAGCTAAAAACCTGGCTGGCAAAGCAGGTGTGGGGCACGGGGAGAGTGGTGCTCCCTGCCTGCTGGCTCATATAACAAGATCGTTCCCTGTCCCTTTTAACTGATGGGGTGGGGTGGCTAACTTTGTGGGTATTTTTTATGGTTTTTAAAGGGTTTTAGTTATGATGGTAATGTTTGTTTTAATGCTGTTAGCCGCCCAGAGTCAGTGTTGAGTTGGGCAGCAATAGAAATTTGAAGGGGGGAAAAGGCAAGCAGAATGAGAAAGTACACCTTAGTGTGAAGGTATATTATAGACTAGAAGGAATAGATCTTCACCATTTACTATCTATAATTTCTTTTTTTCTTATTGCCATCTTTATACTTAACTTAATGTAGACATTACTATGAATGCCTTACAATGCAGTAACATTAAATAAAAACATACAAAAAACAAACTACACAGTATCATTAGATAGGGGCTCTTGTTTTGAATCATGCTTGAGCAACAGAAGTGGGGATCAGGAAGACTTAATCTACAGTGGTGAAGCTACAAGCATTAAAAGGTTTGGGGATTCTATCATTTGTTTGAAAAGGGATTAAGGTTCTATTTTTTATGTTTGCATTATCACACATTTAACTAGTTTTTATATGTTCTCTTCCCTAGATAAATATAGAAAAAGAAATTTTGTGACAATATTTTCTGCATGATAAAAAATGGATCTACTAACTCAAGAGTTCTCAATCTTTTTAAGCCGGTGGCCAGGTCACGCTCCCTCAGACAGCTTCAGGGACCGGATGGCCATTTTGCCCTTCCTCTACCACATGACACTTCCTGGTGAGGAGGAGGAGGTGGTGGGCCATATGAAATGGTGCCGTGGGCCACATCTGGCCTGCAGGCCACAGGTTGAGAATCCCTGTACTAACTGGTCAGACACTAAACTAGCCAGTGAAATTAGTAAAAGACCCAAGCTGGCTAATGATCCATGAAATATAATGGTAATTGAGCCAGATGAATTGATACATGAGCTCAGGAGTTACAGTAAGCTCGAACAAGCAGGAACAATTAAACATTATATGGACTTTTTGTTGTTGTTCATAGCTTATTTACAGTTATGTCTGAACCTCACAGAACCAACATGTTGCATTCCCTGTGCTCTCTGGTAAACCAGAGAAACAGCCTATGGTCTGTTCAGGATTTGGGGTTTTAATTTTGTTTTGTCTTATTCAAGGAAAAGCTGAAACTTGCACAGTTTTATTTTATTTATTTACTAGCAGATTTTGCCCAGCGGCGCCGGCTGTTTTAAATGGTTTCGGAAGGTTTTTTTTTTCTTAATGTTGGTTAAGAGCCGGGCTGTTTTAAATTGTGTTGTAAGGGATAATTTTTTTGGTAATTTATGTAAAAAAAGAGGTGTGTTGGTAGTTAGGGGTGGTTTTGGGTGTGCACAACCACCACTACCCATACAATACCACTCCAACCACCAACACACACATTAAAAATTCCTGGCAAGGCAGGAGTGTTGTGTGTGTGTGTGTGTGAGAGAGAGAGAGAGAGAGAGAAGCAGTGTGTGTGTGTGTGTGTGTGTGTGTATTGCCCCCCCCAACCCTTCCAGAGCCAGGGGACCCTGCAGAGAGGGGATCCCCCCCGCGCAGGACACCCCTTATTAAAGAGAAGAAACCAAGCTCTTTCTTCTCTTTTAAAACAGAGTGTTTGGGAGGGGGGGTGTATTCGATCTCCTCTCCCTGGTCCCCTGGGTTTGGTAGGGTTGGGGGGACAAAAGTGGTCTGTCCCCCCAACTCTTCTGGACCCAGCACCTTTCATTGCCTCCCTCACCCACCCCCTAACCCTTACCTAACCCTTATCTTTTCCTGGCTCCCCCCAGCTGGGTCTTTCAAAGTCTTTCCCTCTGGCTCCACCATTTTTTTTAAGTCAGCGCGCGTTCCCAGCCTCCTCTGTGCTCGTACCCCTCAGCCTGATTGGCTGAGGGGGTTGCACAGTGCAAAGGACGCTGGGAATTGAAGTCCTTTTTCTTTGTTCACGTTCGGGGGGCTCCTGCCCCACTGCCACATTTCTCAACCCGACAGTTACCTGCGAACCCGGTTTGGGTGAGTGCAGGGAGGCTCGGTCGGGGCTAGTGGGGCCTGGTGCAACATCCTTTGTCACATTCCAACGGTTAACGCACAGATTTATAGGTATAGATTAAAATTTTATACCGCCCATCTGGGATATTTTCCCACTCTGGTGTACAACAGTTAAACCACAAACATACAAATAAAATAGGTGCTATTCCAAAGAAGTCACACACAAAATGTTTGTTGTTTCACGTTCTGCCTCTATACTGCTTCCCAACCGTGTTTTAGTCAGTCTTACTCATATCCAGGAGAGATTAGGCAACATACACCAATAGCAATAGCGGTATTCACTATGGGAAGGAGACAGAAATTGGGGAGGTGATATATTCAAGCTGTCATGGTCACTGGGGAAATAATTTTTACAAGAAGCACTGCAACATGTACACTATGTCAGTAAAATCCTCTGGCCAAGGAATACCCTTTCCTCCTTCGTTCAGTGTGTTTAGTTTAAAAGAAAGTACTCTGGCAGATGGTTGCTGAACAGAAGGGAAGGTAATAATTTGTGCAGTGTGGGCCAATTAAAATTTTTGTTTCAGAATTATCTTTTAAAATGTTGGTGTGTTTGTGGTATACAGAAATCATATCCGATGGAGGTCTGATTGAAATTAACAATTCACAATAGAAATTGAGCTTTACAACTCTGAAAATTTATTTATTTATTTAGATTTTTATGCTGCCCAATCAGGTATACCCGGCTCAGGGTGGCATACAACATCTAAAACATATTTTAAAATGATTAAAAAACCCATCACCCACCCACATAAGCCACTCTACTACCCCTCCCTCCCTATTTAAAAGAATAAAAGGTAATAAAAGGAGTCAGAGGGAAACAACCGCATAGAGGGAGGGACACTAACTGAATACCAACTGAGCACTAACTGGGGATAAGCCAGCAGGCTGGAGCCGTAACCCCATTAAGGCCCCACACCTGCCCTGCCAGCCAAGTTTTCAGACTTTTCCTAAAGGGCAGCAATTTTGTCTGTAATCCCAACTCTGTTGGCAGGAGGTTCCAGAGGGCTGGTGCGGACACAGAGAAGGCCCTTCTTCGCGTGCCAGAGAGGCGAGCCCCTCTGGTTGAAGGCACAACTAGGGAGCCCCTCCGGTCTATGTTCCCGTCACATTCCAGCAAAAAAAAAAGGGTGAAATCAGCTTCAAATAAAGGGATTGTTTCAGCCTTTCATTTAAACAAATGCTTAAAGGGAATAAGGCAATTCTGGTATTTTTTATCATATTTTTTGAAGCACCATATAACAGGGTGATGAAATGATGGGCAAGGTATTTATTTATTTTTCTGTTTTCACTTTTAAATTAAGAACATGGTCAAGAAGACAGGTGACTGGAAGAAAAATGTGGAGGCAAATAATCGTTTGATGAAGAAATTTGAAGAATCTAAAACAGAATTAGAAAATGTTCTGCAGATTGCCAGCTGCTGTCTGAAAGAAAGAGGCAATCCTGAAGACCTCCTTCGGAAACATTCTGTGAGTACAAAACTCTGATTTTGGCCTTCTTCCTATGCAATTATTAGCAGTGTGTATTTAGCACAGCTCAACTAAAAACAGCATGGAATTGCAATAAAATAGCCAATAATCTTATCATAATTCAAAGACATTATGCATGCTGCAGAGATAGCCAGTCTTTTCAGCTTCCTAAAACCACACAATAATGAGTCAGTCCAGTAACTGTCAGAACATGCTGTCCTCCATCTTATATTTATATCTGGAAGAACTGATTTCATCAGAGTGCTGTTGCAGTATGTTGTAAGATCCAACCACTTTGTAGGCAAGAGGGGTTTTTTTTTGCAGTTACTTAAAACAATACTGTGTAAGACTGTACAAAATGTCACAGGTTAATTCTTTTTCAAACATGTTAACTGTTTACTTTGTTTAAAAATTGTCACATCTCTTTTAGATGTAATGGCATCATTATTATTATTGTGCTGTATTTTTTGTAGTGCATTTGTATTCTTATTCTGTATTGCATTTACTGAGATTTTTAATTGATATGTGTTTTCTTGTATGAATTTGTATTATGTATTTTACACTATGTAAACCGCTTTGAGTTCCCTTAGGGAAAGGAAAGCAGTATAATAATAATAATAATAATAATAATAATAATAATAATAATAATAATAATAATAATAATAATAATAATAATAATAATAATAATAATAATAATAATAATAATAATAATAATAATAATAATAATAATAATAATAATAATAATAATAATAATAAAAGACAGGGTGAATATGTCTAAATATATTTTTTGCTGGATTTTGTAGCCTCTCAGCACTTTCCCTAAAATTTTAAGAGCCTCCACCCTACATTCATCTACTATGAATTGCATTGAGCTGTAAACGATATCACCAAATGCAAGCCAAGTTTAGAAAACCAGTATTGGTGGGGCTGGATTACACTCCCACTTGGCAATGAATTCACTAAGTAACCTTGGGTCAGTCGTTGTGTCTCTGCTTATCCTACCTTTCTCAGTAATAAATGGAATAGACTATATTAGTGGTGGCGAACCTTGGCACTCCAGCTGTTCTTGAAATTCAATTCCCAGAAGCCCTGATCAGCAGGAGTGCTGACTTGGGCTTCTGGTAATTGAAGTCCAAGAACAGATGGAGTGCCAAGGTTTGCCATTGCTGGGCTATGTCTTGTATTTTGGGAAAAGCCTTGATGGTAAATGGGATATTTCCTAGTGTTGTTGTTAGACTTGTATGCCGCCCCACTCCCAAAGCGACTCTGGGTGGCTAACAAAGATACAAAATATATAGTTACAATTTAAATACTTAATGCAAGTTATTAATGTATTAAACTATTTAATTTAAATAATTAATGCAGGTTAAAAAACAAACAAGCCAATATGCACACTCAGGGTCCTTTTAGTATGCATTTAGTATGCATCAGTTTTCAGCTACTGGGGTTACGGCTTTGACAGACATATGTACATCCTCTTTTACTATTACAAACTCAGCTTTAAGTTAAGTGTGTTGTGGGCTGATAGTAGAACCTCAAAGTAGTAACAATTTCCAACTGCAGTGCTAGACATTTGAGTGTTTATACACTTAACTTAAAGCTAAATAATGCATAGGTTTGGGGTGAATGCAGTTTTTGCTCTATGGGAAAGTAATGTGCAGGGATTTGTATAAATATTGCATTCCTATCAAAGGAGTTGAATGATGCACCAGAGTGATGGACTAATGTGGAGTCTATGGGAAGATGGAACTCTTGTTGAGAACATTTTTATGAAGCAAGCTAGGGACTACAGAAAATATAGCTTCCCTCAGGAGATAGTGCAGGGACAGTGTGCAACATTTTTTTGACCTGTTTGAAAGGAAGTTCAAAATGAAGACTATAAAGAAGGTCTTTTGTGTGGAAATTGTCATGCTTCCTTATCAAGGAACCTCTCATGAAGCAAAATGCATGTATGCATGATGACGATGATGCTGATGCTTATAAATAATAATAATAATAATAATAATAATAATAATAATTATTATTATTATTATTATTATTATTATTATTATTATTATTATTATTATTATTATTATTATTATTATTATTATTATTATTATTATTATTATTATTATTATTATTATTATTATTATT
The DNA here is from genome assembly GCA_035047305.1 of Bradypodion pumilum. NCBI lineage: Eukaryota > Metazoa > Chordata > Lepidosauria > Squamata > Chamaeleonidae > Bradypodion > Bradypodion pumilum. Next base: position 102,684,531 of record JAWDJD010000001.1, read on the forward strand.
ATAGTAAAACCTCTCATAAAGAGTGCCTCGCTTAGAGACTAACTCACTTAAAGAGCAGAATTTTCTCTGAATGGTCGCCTTGCTTAACAACTAAAACCAACCAAAAACTTGCTTAACAACTAAAACCAACCAAAAACTTGCTTAACAACTAAATCAGGGTCCGCTATCCCCACTGCCAGAAGCCACAATTGGTCACTTACAATGGTGTTTCGTTTAAAGAGCAAACTCACTTAAAGAGCAATCCTGTGGAACGCATTATGTTCTTTAAGCGAGGTGCCACTGTATTGCTTTCCCAAAGCTTGTCACCTTAAATGTGTGTGTGTTAGAAGGAAGACAAATGAAGAGACATTAGTTCATTAATGCATCTTGGTTAAGTGGCTTCCCTCTTTATAATGTTATTCATTATGCCTTGATGTAATGTGAAGATATTGTAATGAAAGTATAATAAAAAAACAGGACAGAGACAAATAGATAATTCTATAAGAAACATTCATTGATTTCCCATTCTGATTAATTTCTGGTGTTTTGTGGCCTATCCTTATGTAGCTGAGAAATCAGAAAATGGCTTTGCTAGGCCAATCCTACTGGTAATGGATCATGGTCTAATTTACCATGTGGCAATCACAGCACATTTACCATATTTGTTCCTTAGGAACATAATTATATTTTTGAATCAGGGTGACAAAGAATAATACATTTAGGAATGTAGTGAAAGAAGACTTTTTACATTCAACATAGTAATGAGAATGATGTACCCTGTATATCTCTATAGACTGCAGAGGTCACTGTAGACAACCTATTCTGCAAATGCCCATAGACAAACAAACCATGTGTTACCTCTCTTATTCGTCTTACATATCGTACAGTGATGTCACTGTGTATATAAATGAGCACATTGGGAACCAATCCAGATGGGGACCATAGGTATGGTCAAAAAGTTTCAAATCTTTATCTCCTGCTGTAGTCTGGATCAGCCCCACCCCTATCTGCAATTTACATTGGATTGAAAGGCTATTTTTATAAAAAGAATAAAAGAGGGGGACTTATGTAAATTGCACAGCACCCCACTCTGGTTTTAAAGCATAAGAAGGAACAAAAATAAACCCCTGTCCTTTCTGCATTAGAGAACAAGTCTGGATCACGTTTCATGCACTTACTTTTGGAAAAGACAAAAGCACTTTAACAGTAGCATGGCTGTGGTTAAGACAGATGTTATGTCTAAAGAAAACTGCGTAGTTATCATTCAGAACATCAGACTTGAATGGCGGCCGTAGAAAGTTCCTGTTTTCATTGCAGAGGGTGAGGTTTTGGAAGAGATTTTTGCCTTTTTCATAGCAATGATATTAATGTTATGGACATGAAATATTATCTTTTGAAATCAGGATTTCTTCAGTCAGTTGGATCAGAGGGTGCTAAATGCTTTCCTGAAAGCTTGTGATGAACTCACTGACATCCTACCTGAGCGAGAGCAGCACATACTTCAGGAAGCTGTTAGGAAGCTACATAAACAATGGAAGGTTAGTATTTCCAGACAATTGAAAGTAGACATTATTACCTAACTCCTGAACTTGCACTATTCAAGAAGAAATCTTTTTGTCAGTTTAGTGGTTTTCTTCCACATATGAATTGGGGAAAAGATATAAGATATCTTACAAATTATTATTTTCGTACTGATTTTTGTATTGTGTTTTATATTATGCTGTTATGCTGGTAAAAATAATAATCTGTAATTAAATAGATGATTGATGACATTTTTAAAAGTTCTTCCTTATAATAAAGTGTTCCAAAAAGTAGTATTTCTAATAAATTATTATTTTAATTGGTAAATGTTTATATAATTATGTGGCAGAAATATGAATATGGTTGGATAATGTAGCTTTCATTTGAGTCTTATTCTTTTCCTATTTAATGCAAATTGCTTTTCTAAACAGCAATTGGTTTTGTACATATTAACTTGTTTCCCCTTCCCCCAACTACCCCACCCTTGTGGAGTGTAGGACCTCCAGGCAGAAGCCCCATACCATCTGCTCCACTTAAAAATAGAAGCGGGAAAGAGCAGATTTCTAGAGTCAGTGGAGGAATGTCATACAGAACTAACTCGACAGCAAGACTTGATGTCAAAGGAGAGCAGTGAAAAGATAATTAGAGAACATAAGGTAAGCCTCAGAAATGGTTTGAGATGCACTTCTCATAGATGGGTTATGACTGGAATAGGAGCGGCACCAAAATGGAGGAATAAATTATCCCTGTCAGACCACAGTTGATTGTAGGTACCGTATTTTCCGGCGTATAAGATGACTGGGCATATAAGACGACCCCCAACTTTTCCAGTTAAAATATAGAGTTTGGAATATACTTGCCGTATAAGACTACCTCTCTTCCAATGCACACCAAATAAAAATTAACCCACACTCAACCCGAAGACGCGCAGCCTTCTGAGTTGAATGGGCAGGTTCTGGTGGAGAGCCAATCCACGCTCACGTTCTCCTCCTCGAGGTACAGGAAGATGTGTGCAGCTTGCTTCCCCTTGCTTCATACTCCCCGCACAGAGCAGGGACTAGGCCGCGGCACCCCCCACCATATGCGCTGGACATATGAAGCAAGGGGAAACAAGCTGCAGTTAAGTACCTGTCCTATAAGATGACCCCCGACTTTGGCACAGATTTTTTGGGGTTAAAAAGTAGTCTTATACGCCAGAAAATAAAGTACTTATAGAAATTAATGTAAAAACTCGGTACCTTAAAGATTATGCAGTATCCAAGGGGACTTTGTGTTAAAGGCGAGATAAATACATCAAGACACATAAAATAGAAGAGGATTTATTTTTAAAAAACCAACAATAACCAACTATTTCTTTTGGCAGTGATTTCTCTTTTTTACCCTCAGTTGTTCTTTGGTGAAAGGGGGCTATTACAATTATGTGAGAAAAGACTACATCTGCTTAAAGAATTATGCTTGAAACTACCAGAATGGGATCCACTTAAGAAGGTCCCAGAAAGTAGCCAAAAAGATCTCAGTGAACTTAAATCACAGGTTGCCAGCACCTACAAGAAGTTAATGGACCATCCAGATAAATGGGAAGACTATATGAAAAGGTATGTTTGCATGGCTAGGGTAGAGGTATGTAAATAATTTGAATCCTGTTACAAATGAATTACATCTCAAGAAATGTACAACATTACGTGTCAGAGGCAGAGAATTGTTAAAAATCTTACTTGCTGATTTAGTTGCAAATAACATCAAATATGCCTAGAAGAGGTGGGAAATCTGGATTGGTAAGATATAGATAATCAGAAAGTTTCTGAAATATATTTATTTATTTACATATTCAGCATTAAGAAAAGCAGAGGGAATGACCCTTCTAGTCAATCAGAAACTTCTTTCCTATATAGCAATATAAAATGTCAATTCTTTGAGTTCCATTAAAAATGTATACAAATAATTGTCATTTCCTACTTACCTGCTGTTATTTTTAATGTGGTTATGTTTCAGATTTTTTGAATTGCAAAGTTGGATATCATCAAAGGAGGCACAACTTAAAAAAATTAAGCATGGTTCTTCTGATACTGCTAAACATAAGGACTTCAAAACTTCAACAGAGGTATATTTGGAATCATTGTTTCATGTAAAAAAATGTTTTTAGTCGTGATAGTAAGAGATTGACTTGTGATGGTAGAAGAAAAAGAGCTAGTACAGATATATTGGCTTTGTCTACAACCTGGCCATATACTTGTAGCAAGTTATACACACAGTGAAATGTAAGAACCAGCATTTCCTAGACAGGCAAACCAAGTAAGAAAGTGCACAACATTTATAGAGCTTTCAGAAAATTATGAAAAGTATGAAAGGTGTCAGGGCACTAGTACTCAGAGAAACATTACTTTGATTAGACAGACAGTTTAATGAAGAAAACATTGCCTGGATTTAATAAGAACCTATCTCTTCTTTTGTAAAATATATGCTAATAGTATCTGGAATATTTTTAATGGCATTGACTAGCATTTGGGAACCACTGCTGAAACATAAAGTTTCACAGGGAAGTTTTCAGTACAGCCTCTCTGCTTAATCAAGAGCATTATTAAACAAAAGTAACACTCCCCTGGCCACGTGTATTGTTAATAATTTTCCTGTTCCTATTAGAATTCCCACCAGTTTCTTTTTATATACATTTTCATTCGCTCCTTTAAACAATGAAAACAGTAGCAATATTTCATTTGAGATTATTTTTTGATTTGTGATATTATCTAACCAATTGGTTGCCTCATACCAGAATGATTCTACTTTCATGTAAGAAATCCACATATGCTCTACTGTTCCTTTACACTCAAAATCTCTCCAGCACAGATCTGGTATCTCTCTGTTATTCTATTTAATTTTGTAGGACATAAATGCCCCATAGGTAGGTGGGTATTTTATATGCTGCCTTTCTTCCACAGGAAACCCATGGCAGTTCACATCATCACAATCTATACAACAATCAAACATTTAAAAATGCTATCTAAATAGTATATTAAAAACAATATTTAAAAGAAAATTTAAATTATTTAAAAGTCTCTAAGTTTCATAAATGTAGCATTCATTAAAATTTGAGAAATATCATATGGGTGATATGCTCCTTGAGTGAAAAGTGTAATATAAATGAAATAAATAGCAATAATAATATTAATAATATTAATAGCAATGGAACAGTGGCTTAGTGATCTGAAATTACAGAAATTAGATATAACACCTGTGCCATGGTCAGATCACTTTCTGGTGATCCTTGACTTTCTGGGGGTGACATTCCAGCACAGGGAGGTGGGGCATATTAGATTGGCCCGCCCCTGGCAACTGATGGATCCTGATGGATTCTAAAGGAAGTTGGGGGATTTTCCTCTGGGTCAGGCACACTATTCACCCGAGGCGCTCATCGACCTATGGTACAAGATGATGTCGGCAAGCTTGGATGAAATCGCACCACTACGGACTCTCCGGGACTGTGGAGCTAGATCATCCCCGTGGTTCACTGAAGAACTATGGGAGCTCAAATGGGATATGAGATGCCTAGAGCGCCGCTGGGTGCAGACTCGGAGGGATACTGAGTGAACACTTGCTAGAACCGCTATTAGGGCCTATCAAGTGGCAATGAGGGTGATGAAACACCAATATTTCACCACCCTCATTGCCTCCGCCGAAAATCACCCAGCCACCCTGTTTCAGGTGACCAGGTCCCTCCTAGGTAAGGGGGGGGGCGGCTGGTGACTGGTTGGCAGGGTTCGGCTGAGGATTTTGCTGACCATCTGGTGGAGAAAATTGATCGGATTCACTCCAGACTCAATCCTGGCATGGTTGGGGAGGGTCTGGAGGGTACCGGAGCGCAGTCTTGCAGGGTCATCTGGGACCAGTTTGATTCAGTAGGCCCTGGTGAAGTGTACAGGCTTCTTGCAGCTTCCTGTGCCACTACTTGCCCTTTGGACCCCTGTCTCTCCTGGCTAGTGAAAGCCTCTAAGGAGGTGACAGGTAGCTGGGTTGGGGCAATAATTAATGCATCATTTCGGGAGGGGGTGGTTCATGCACTGCTAAAACATGCTTTGGTGTGCCCCCTCCTAAAAAATTCTTCCCTCAACCCAGCTGTCCTTTCTAACTATAGACCAATCTCCAAACTCCCCTTTGGGGGGAAGGTAATGGAGAGGGTGGTGGGGCGTCAGCTGCAGGGAGTACTGGATGAAGTGGATTATCTGGACCCCTTTCAGTTGGGATTCAGGCCCGGACACGGTACTGAGACAGTATTGGTCATGCTTGTGGATGATCTCTGGAAGGAGGGGAATGGTGGTCATCTGTCCATCCTTGCTCTCCTCGACCTCTCAGCGGCCTTCAATACCATCGACCATGGTATTCTTCTGGGACAGCTCAAAGGGTTGGGGATCCAGGGCACTGTGTTGTCCTGGTTTTCCTCATTCCTGGAGGGCTGCACCCAGTCAGTGTGGCTAGAGAGTGAGAAGTCCAGCCCTAGGCTTCTCCAATATGGGGTTCCTCAGGGCTCGGTGCTTTCTCCTCTCCTATTTAACATTTACATGAAGCCGCTGGGTGAGATCATCCATTCCCACTCCCACCCATTGGCTCTGCTAGAAGCAGTTGTCCCTTTTTATTGTTGGATGGGAAGGGAGAGTCTTTTAATTGTGAGATGGTCATGGATTGTTTTTATGGAAGTTTTTAAAGGGGATTTTACAGTTTTTATGTGTAATTGTGCCGCCCTGAGTTGCCCTAGGACAAGAGGGCGGGATATAGATCCAATTAAATAACAAATAATAGCGATGATGATGAATGATGATGATGATACTGCCGGTATCATAAATCGCGCTCAGGCGGAACTAGATAGTTTGGACGGGAAAACAAGAAAGCTTATGACCATTCACCATGCACTGCTCCCACATAGAGATGTTGCATTGTACTTACCTAGAAAATCAGGAGGTAAAGGTCTTCTGCAAGTGAACCAGACAGTTGAAGAAGAGAAGCACAGACTGGCAAATTATGTAAACATAGTGTAGAATCATCTTTAATGGAGGTCAAGAACAAGAACTTGCTCAAAATACAGCAAACAAAGAGCCAATATAGGAAAAAAATAACGATTCAAGCACGGACCGACAGCTGGTACAATAAAGCATTGCATGGACAGTTCCTTGAAAAAATAGAAGGAAAAGTAGATGAGGAAAAGACCTGGTTATGGCTTACTAATGGAACACAGAAAAAAGAGACAGAAGGTCTGATCCTTGCAGCTCAAAAACAAGCTATCCAAATAAATGCAATTAAGGCTAGAACAGAAAAATCAGCTGATGACCCCAAATGAAGACTTTGCAAAAAAGCGGATGAAACCATTGATCATATACTAAGCTGTTGCAAAAAAAAAAAAAACCCTGACTGCTTATAAACAGCGGCATAACACAGTTGCCCAGATGATCCATTGGAATCTGGTGGGAACATAAGCCTGAAAAAGTGATTGAAAATGAGCATTAAAATTACTGTGGGATTTCCAAATACAAACTGACAGGGTTTTGGAGCACAATATCCCGGATATCACCATTGTGGAAAAGAAAAAAGTGTGGATCATTGACATTGCCATTCCTGGTGACAGCAGAATTAATGAGAAACAACTTGAAGGAAAAAAAATCCGATATCAGGATCTAAAAATTGAACTGCAGAACCTCTGGTGGTTCCAGTGGTAATCGGCACACTGGGCGCCATGCCTAAAGATCTAGGCAAACATTTAGAAACAATTGGAGTTAACAAAATCACTGTCAGTCAGCTGCAGAAGGCCACCCTACTGGGATCTGCCTGCTTAATTCGCCGATACATCACGTAGTCCTAGACGCTTGGGAAGTGTTCAACTAGTGATTTTTTATACAAAATCCAGCATTGTTATCTTGTTTGCTGTGGCTTGTATATAATAATAATAATAATAATAATAATAATAATAATAATAATAATAATAATAATAATAATAATAATAATAATAATAATAATAATAATAATAATAATAATAATAATAATAATAATAATAAATCATTGGGAACATCAAGTAGAGAAAGTTCTAGAAAATGGGAGAATGGACTTTAAAATTCAAACAGATAGACATTTGTCTCACAACACACCTGATATAACTGTTGTTGAAAAGAAGAAGGTCTTGCTTATTGACATTGCTATATCAGGAGACACACGGATTGAAGACAAATTAGCAAAAATCACAAAATATCATGATTTACAAATTGAAGTGGAGTGTCTATGGAGGAGAAATCTGTTGTTGTTCTCATAATGATTGGAGCCCTAGAACAATACCTAAAGGACTCCCTAGATATTTGGAAATTTTGGACTTATTGGACTTGAACATCCTAACTCAAAAAAAATAACTCTACTAGAAACTGCATATATACTCAGGCGTTACCTTAACAGTTCTTAGGTCCTTGGTTAGGGCTTGAACTGTTAATTTTATTCCATTCCTGAACTGTGAATCAAATGGTTGATTTGTATCCAATAATAATAATAATAATAATAATAATAATAATAATAATAATAATAATAATAATAATAATAATAATAATAATAATAATAATAATAATAATAATAATAATAATAATAATAATAATAATAATAATAATAATAATTCTGATCATGGAAGTAACAGTGGCCGTTGACTTCTTCCACCATCAATCCCCATTGACAGTCATCCCAGTTGATGGTAATCATCACTACATCATGTGACAATCCTACATGTGTGTGCCTGTACATGAGGCTTTGGTAAATTATAATGCATGAGTTGGGTTGTCATTATTGTATGTCTGGTATGCTAACCTTGTGGGGATGCCCTTAGTGACTCTCCATGTGCATTCATATATAACCCAATTGTCCAAGAGCCAACTGCTTGAAAGTTTTTTTGGTGTGATTTTCTAATTTCTTTATTGTTTCTCTTCCAGGAAATCAGAAAAGAAGCTTGCAAACAAGGAGAAATTCTCATTTGGCTGAAATCTAGGCTTGCTTCTCTGACGGAAATTTCTTCTGAGAATGAAGCCCAAAAACAAGGAGATGAGCTTTCTAAACTTTCTAATAACTTTAAGAGGCTCTTAGCCTTGTTGGCAGAGGTATAGTATAGCTTCACTGTAGTTACATATAAGTAGCTGGTTTATTTCCTTTTTCTTGGTCACATAGATTAAGCAAATCAGTGAAAATTGCTGTCACTCTGTTCTAGCAATTGGGCTAAAATACTTAGCTGTGGCCAGTTCCTTATAATCACCTCGCTAAGCCTAGATGTTACTGGCCAGAAGAAAAACAGCTTGTAATATCTATTTATGGTTGGTGAATGCTTCACCAACTACTGGAAAAGATGACTCCCCATGTTTTCACATTTTAGCTATATCCAGGAGAAAACATAAATGTGGAATGCTCATTTCAGCCTCACTTCATGTGATCCACAATGCATTCAGCCTGTATGTTTCCATAAAATATGCCTCCTTTTTAGAGAATAGAGGTGTGTCCAATACATTGGAAAAAGTCTATTCTGCAAGGTGGAACTTGCTGTGATCCATGAACTTAACAGACAACATATATTTGGCTGTGGTTGCCATAGGTATATGCATTTGTGTGGATAAGTAATCAATGTGATTACTAATTGGATCAGAAAGAAAACATTGTAGTAAAGTGCTCATGTCAAATCATGATGTTTTCCAAGATCATGTTTTCCATTTTCCCCATAGTTATCCATAAAGGTAAAGGTAAAGGTTTCCCTTGCTCGAAAGCCAGTCGTATCCGACTCTAGGGTGCAGTGCTCATCTCTGTTTCTAAGCCGAAGAGCCAGCGTTGTCTGCTTCTGCAGACGTTTCCGTGGTCATGTGGCAGGCATGACTAGACACCAGAGCGCACGGAACGCTGTTACCTTCCCACCGAAGTGGTCCCTATTTATCTACTTGCAATTTCTTGCTTTCGAACTGCTAGGTTGGCAGAAGCTGGGACGAAGACGGGAGCTCATTTCCGTCCTGCAGTACTCGGGAATCGAACTGCTGACCTTCCGCTTCCCAGTCAGCGTCTTAGCAACTTGAGCCATTATCCATAGCACTTCTCATAACACCTGTTATTCTATAGCCGTGATGGTGAACCTTGACACTCCAGGTGTTCTTGGATTTTAATTACCAGAAGCCCAAATCAGCACTCCTGCTGATCATAGCCTCTGGGAATTTAAGTTCTAGAACAGGTGGAGTGCCAAGGTTCACCATCACTGGTCTATAGCCACTGAGCATCCTCTGTCTTTGCTGAATTTTACCCCCCCCACACACACACACCTTATTTTTGTACTACTTGGAGGGGGCATCCCTTGAGCCTGACTTGTATATAGATGCTAAATCTATATTTGTAAATGTGTTTGTTAGTATATAGGTAATGCACTGATATGGATGGAAAATCTCCAGTGTCTGAGGAGTGAATTTTAAGCCACTGGAATATTTCTATTTATTTAATTCCTCCCTTCCTCCAGTTCTTCCTACAAAACATTTATACCCTACATTTCTTCTTAAAAAAGGATTGAAATTGGCTTAGAGAAAAGCTAAGCACAATCAGTTATTAAACTAGTAAAAATATAGTTTTAAAATTAATAGATGAAACTTCTAGTCTTTCCAGACAATACCTCTTTTAAAAAAATAACTAAATTTTTTTTGTACTGTTTAAGGGGAAAAAGAATGAGAAGTATGATGCCAACTCCACAATAATTTTAGAATTCTCCCAATTAAAGTAGAACATAAGCATAGTGAGAGATAATAAGAGCATAAAAAGCTAAGACTGTAATTAAAAACAACACCAAAGACTGGAATTCAGTGATATCTGTTTAGGATTGTTGAAAGCCATAATAGTGGTTAGAAAGTAAAACTGAGGAGCTGCAGTGATGATAGATCACATCATGAAGTTCTGACATGTTGAAAGGTAAAAATTAAAGAACAAATCTCATCACAATAATATGTCTATATCTACTCACAGGTAAGACTCACTAATGTAGAATTGCTCCTATATTTCTCTACAGAATTGCAACCTTGCTTGATGACATGATTATATAATATTTAAGATTTATTGAAAGCAAGAAATGCAACCTTGCTTGATGACATGATTATATAATATTTAAGATTTATTGAAAGCAAGAAATGCATTTGTTACTTGGCATTTAAGGGCTCCTAAAAATTCACTGTTGCTCTTCAACACAGATTGAGAAGACATTGGATGTGGTTGATGATTGTGTCCAATATACAGAAGAAGTGAAAGGTAATTTGGAAGAACTAATCACAAGCACAGAAGAAGCTCATGCAGAGGCTGAGAAAATCTTCGATGTTGAAAGCTTATTCGAGGCCCAGCAGATTCTTCAATATCACCAGGTAAGAAGCAGCCCAGAAATGAAAACTCTTTGATATGAGATAAGTTTGCATACAGTAAGCAGCTTTATAACTGCAATAAAAGGAAGACATGTGCCAGCATAGTGAGAGATGCAGAAGAGTGGTCTCCTCTTTGAATGTGGAAGGTCCAGTTGGAAACAGCCCTTTAGCCAAGTTACAACAGTATTCTTCCCTTCCCTGAAGTAGTTCATATGATTTTATTTATTCCTCTCCTTCTCTGATATATCAATCCTGCTCACTGTAGGAAAAGCAGAATAGAAATGTGACAAGCAGATAGAGAGCTTCCCAGGCTGTAAAATAGAGCTTAGTTCAATGCAGCCACTTCTTGGGCTGCAAAACACCTTTCAGATCCATGCAACAGAATCCCAGCATTTAAAAAACTTGTAACCTCTGACCACTAAAAGCAGAAGAAGTTTGTGGACAGCTAGAGAATCTTTCTAGTGCACATGGCTGGCTGGCCAGAAGTGAAGTTGAGTTTTGGAGTGGCTGCTTGCTATCTCTTATTTGATACAAAGAGAGGGATGCCTCCTCAGTCACTAGCTACTACTATAAGGGAAGACTTGAATTATTGTACAAATGGTACCCCATACAATGATTTTAATTCATTCCCAGGTGCAAGTTGTGCAGTTTTATCATTGTACGGGACCATCACATTTTCCCAGGCGCAATACGCTGATCACTCAAAGCACCAAGCGCTTACCATCCAGGTGGCTGCCTCGCAAAGGGGCTGGGAAGATCCTCCCGCCTCTTCTGCAAGGCAGCCACCTGAATCGGTAAGCGCTTGGTGCTTTGAGTGATCAGTGTATTGCGCCTGGGAAAACGTGATGCATCGTATAACAACTAAAACCATTGTACAATGCATTTTTTTTTAAAAAAAGGCAGTCGTACGATTTAGTCGCTGTGCGATGCAATCATTGTACAGGGTTTTACTGTAATGAGATATACAATAGTGAAGTAGTTACGTGACCAACTTCTATAATCTTTTCAAACATTTCTTCCTAGCAAACAACCAAGCGGCTCCAAGCAAAGAGGCAAGATGTGCAGCAGCAGATTGCTCGAGGTAAGCAGCTACAGATTGAAAGTGGTCTGTCTTCTGCTGTTCAAGAAGAAGTACAGAAACTGGAGAGTACGTTAGAAAATGTGCAACAAGCTATGGATCAACAGGGAGATCAACTGAAGGTCAGTGCACTTAACAGCAGTTTATATTGTTTTTAAACTGATGCTCTGTATTTCATTGCTTTGTTTAATTTTGAATGAATGAATGGGTTTTAAAAACTTGACTTTCTCTTTCCCTATGGAGAGCCAAACTATGCCTGTCTACTGGGCAGATATTTTCCCCTTCTTTTACATGCATATTGTTGTCTCCCCACACTGCAGAGACACTTTTTTTGCAATACAGGAACGATAAAAAGTTGCATTGTTTATTCTCAATTAATCATCATGTTTAGGGATTAATATTTAATATTAATTTTCACATGATGGAGCACTGGTGGATGCTGATCCAGGTCCTTCCTGAACTTTCTCCATTCTCTCAAAGAAGAAACTCTGGGGAACTTATCAGAATTTGAAAGTGTTCTTGGTCTTTCAATCCTTTCTTTGTCCTTGACCTCTCTTGATTCTTCATATAGCTTGAATACCACATTTTGAGTATCCAGTTGGTTTGTTCATTTCCCTCTGAGAGTGGTCATGCTGGTGCAAACGTATGGTTGTATGTCTGTCAAATTCTGTGTTCCTTGGCATTTGGACTGGAATGATGTGATTAAAAGGTGGTCTTATTAGCAAGCTTCCAATGAATTACACTCATACAACATGTGTATATTGTATGAAATGTTCAAGCGAAACCTTTTCCATAGCAATCATTTTACCATGTAGTAGGACATATACAGCTATTAGCAATGACAGTAATTGGGATTCTATTCAATTTAGGTTTATGGGAGCCAGGTGCCTGCTGTTGCTCAAGTGTAAGGGGAGATCGCTTTAACCTATCCTTTTTTTTTTAAAAAAAATGTTCATTTCTGTTTCTGAATACTGCATACAAATTTCCTGCATTTTCTGGTTACGTTCTAATGAAGATATTGAGAAATAAATATATATGGTCATTATGCCATTGCTAAAACAGTAAATCTAATGGTGGCCTAAGACTTTTTCACAGTACTCCCTTGTGTATGTTAGGCTCCCTTGTGGGTAAATGTTGTGTTTGTGGGGATCAAGGAGACGCGGAGGCTTGAATTCATCCAAAGGCATCATTTATTCATAGGCATAGGCATAGGCCTCATTTACACAAAACAGTCCGGCTGGACTTTATTAGAAGCAGGACAAAGACATTCCAGAGAGAGCATGTAAGATGTTTTCATTGGTTATCTGCGATAACAGGAGGCTACTTAATTGGTTAAATATCTGCATGTCTTCCTCGTGCTCACCTTGCTCTAATTGGACAGAAGCTGCGTGATAGCTAAGTGCCATCCCTGAACAGTGCAGGGAGGGGCAAAAGCCTTGAGAGACCCAAAAGGGGCCTCTAGGTTGCTGTGTAAAAACAGATGAGGTAAAGGAGACAATTATACACGATTTATGGCCAATGAGTCACAGCAATCGCACCGTGAAACCCCACATCTTCCCCCTTCTGTTTTTAAGAAGCTTATAAGCATAATAAATGTAACCCTTGCATTTGCGAGCCGGAAGCGTCCTTGCAGGCTGGCAACGAAGGTATGCATAGAACAGGCAGTTATCAGAATTCACAAATGCACAAACAAGCTTTAAGGCAACAAGTGGTTGTAGAGAGGTAAGCAGGAATATAGTTCCAAAGTTAAAAAGAAGGTCCTCAGTTTCTCCCCCGGTGTCGACCCCGGGAGGGAAACAGTGAGGCTTTGACTTATGTCGAGTACAGTTCACAACCTTGGCACATTTTCTAGCATGCTAACAGCTACAATAGGAACATAGAGAAACAGCATCAAAACTCATTTACATGTGTCACTGCTAACAGCTATAATAGGACTGAAAACTTTCTCATGTACTTCTAAAGGAATCTTGAAAAATGCAGTAACATAACACAAAATATATCATAAGCAAAATATATAACAAAAGCAAAATACAGGTCATTCCCCAAGCAAGAGATTAAGCAGGATATTTAAGCATCAACCAAATATGAACATCTCTCTTCTTCCTTACAAGAATAAGGCATTATATCTTTTCTTCTCTCACTGGTGTAAGCAAAATCAGGTCTTTCCCTAAGCAAGAGAATCTCTTCTTACATGAAGGAGGTCTCTATAGCATTCTAGAAAGCAATTCTCACTTCCCCAATTACATGAGTAAGGCATATTTCTCTTCTCTCACTGGTGTAAAAGTGAGAGAGGCATTAATAACTTTTTACTACAAAGCATGGTAAATCAGCACAAATATCATTAAAACATTTCACACACTCATAAAACAGGTACTAATATCAGCAGAGCATTTAAAGGCATTTGAATATAAAACAGAAAATAGCATGATCATACAGTTGAACCATTCACCCAATTTAAAAAAGGTTTTCAGGTTTAATAATGCAAACAAAGCCAATTCTTCTTAGAGTCACACAAACTTTTTAGTCCAATTAAAATGTCCAAATTGATTGAAGCTCAGATTACAATTTAAAACACGATCTTCTCTCCAGTTCAGTTTTTTTTTTTTAAACAAACACTTCTTCTTGGCATGGCAGGGTGAAACTAAGCCATAAACTACTTCTCACTGAATTCACAAGACAACCAGCCAACCCCCACCCCCCCTCTCAGCCTTTCAGGCAAACACACATTCCTTCATGCTCCGGCCGTCCCCATCTGCATTAAGGCAGGCAGATGAGGTATGAACAAACTTGGAACAGCTCACTCTGGATCTCTTTGTTGGAGGGTTGGGCAATTCAAAATCAGCCAAAAACTCCTTGTATTTTTGAAGCAGTCTGTTGTCGGTTGAGGCACAATTTACCCCCCTTCTCCTTTGGATTTCTGTCATATTCTCAACTTTATGACAAGCTGCATCTGTTAGCTGGTACTTGCAGGAAAACCCCTCTTTAGGCTGGGGTTTTGTGCGTTCCTCCTCTGGGCAATCCTCCCATTTCTGTAGGATCTTCCTGCCCAAACGTGAGGTATCAAGTTTACTACTCAGCTTCTCCGGCTTTTGTGAAGAGGGTTGCTTCACGGGGGGGCTGAGATCCCCCAAGCTGCTCTTTGAAACACACTCCTTGCTTTCTGCTATTCTGCATGCATTGCTAGCGTCAATCTGTGATGAGGTCTCCACCATTTGTTCCTCATCAGCTGGCATTTGTGGTTTCTTAGGCTCGGCAAGAGCCTCTCTGTTCACTGGACCAGCAGCAACAGTTTCCATATCTAACACATCTGGAGTTAAAGCAGCAGAGAACAGGTCTTTTGTAGGGCTAAAAGGACTTGCTTGCTCCAAGGCAGAATTTAATGTCCCATCTCCATTTCCACCCCCATCTCCATATGAGGGCTCCTGCTGTTGTGTCCCATATGATGGAGAGACAGTCAGACTCCATCCCTTGGCTGGGGGGAAAATCTGTGGCAATTGTAAAGTAAACTTCTGGGAGAACAAAAGATTCTTTGGAGTAAAGTCTTGCCCTTCTTTGGTTCCTGCTCTTTGCCCATCATCCCATTTGAGTAGTCCAGTTTCTGGGTGCCAGGGACATTGGCATTTGACTCCCTTAGTGAAGCCTTCTATACTATCAAGCGTGATGTCTGGACATCCGCTCTCCTTGATGGATCTCTGCAATTCATTTGCATGGGCTCTTGGCCCTGAAGAAACTTCCCCCCCCATACTCACAATTGGGAACTCAAAAGCTGAGCTGATCGGTGCACCAGGGGGCTATGCCAGCCGGCAAGTAGGGGGGTTGGGATCCGGTAATCACGGCGCGGGTCACCAGATGTTGTGTTTGTGGGGACCAAGGAGACGCGGAGGCTTGAATTCATCCAAAGGCATCATTTATTCATAGGCATAGGCATAGGCCTCATTTACACAAAACAGTCCGGCTGGACTTTATTAGAAGCAGGACAAAGACATTCCAGAGAGAGCATGTAAGATGTTTTCATTGGTTATCTGCGATAACAGGAGGCTACTTAATTGGTTAAATATCTGCATGTCTTCCTCGTGCTCACCTTGCTCTAATTGGACAGAAGCTGCGTGATAGCTAAGTGCCATCCCTGAACAGTGCAGGGAGGGGCAAAAGCCTTGAGAGACCCAAAAGGGGCCTCTAGGTTGCTGTGTAAAAACAGATGAGGTAAAGGAGACAATTATACACGATTTATGGCCAATGAGTCACAGCAATCGCACCGTGAAACCCCACAGGTAAAGTTGGACTCACAGGGTGGAAGTTCAGAAATATCCAGAAGTCAGTTAGAGTTTGGTCAGTCAAGTTCATGAATTGCACAGATATTCTGTCCACAATGCAATGTAACAGATAATTATCAGTAGATATCCAGGCAAGCAGCTGAATCTTATTTCAATAGGATCATATCTGTGTCACATCTTAAGACAGCAAGTTAGGTGATGGGACACCAGGCACCAGCACATACACATGAAGGTATGACATCTAAGACCTTGCTACTAGTGCTCTATGTCACCATTACCTGAGGATATTATCTAATGATAATGCTAAACTTGCCTTGAGGGTTTTTGTGCTGCTGTGCCAGGCCTCTGATTACTGCCAAGAATTTGAACCAGGAAATAGAT
Organism: Bradypodion pumilum; assembly: GCA_035047305.1. Classification (NCBI taxonomy): domain Eukaryota; kingdom Metazoa; phylum Chordata; class Lepidosauria; order Squamata; family Chamaeleonidae; genus Bradypodion; species Bradypodion pumilum. The sequence goes on from JAWDJD010000001.1 coordinate 102,701,144, forward strand.
TAAATTGTTGAGGGCGGTTTTAAATACTGGTTGTAGCTGTACAGATTTTCATTTTACATTCTGATCAAGAGAAGAACATTTGTAGAAAATTACTCATGATTCATAATTTATCTGAGTGTTACATGTGAGATAAATGCATACCTCAAATAAATATAAATCTCAGTGATATCACAAGAAATTTCCAACCAAACTGCTCTTTTTCCTTCCTGTAGATCACAGTAACTACATGGGAGCAGTATGAAAGAGACAAAGAAATGATTGTGAAATATCTTAGTCATGCAAGTTCTGCTCTTGAACGTATTTTAAGCTTCAGCAGCTTAGAGAGTTTGTCATCAGAACTAGAAAAGACAAAAGTATGTACGGTTTAATACTTGTGTCATTCTACATCTTGCATGAATTATTAATGTTTCTTTTGTGTGTTTTTTAGTTTTTGTTTGTTTGTTTTAAAAAATCAATTGCATTTATTCTGTTTTATTGCTCTTTCCAACCTAGCAGTTCAAAAGCAAGAAATTGCAAGTAGATAAATAGGGGCCACTTCAGTGGGGAAAGATCTTGGGGACGTGAAAGGAGCCTCATCCGAGCACCCCCTGAGAGGAGTTCCTCCAGCAAAAATCCTCTCAAACCAGAGTAATTTCTGACATGGAATTATTATTATTAATTTTTTCTCTTGGGCAATATGGTGGAGATGTGGTATTATAATGTTAAATCCTGACCAAACTGGATACAGCATTTAGGATACAAGGGATTCTTATTGGATCACCAGCCCTCACTTTCATGTTGGAGTATATAAACAGGACATGTCTGGCCAGACATCCCACTATGGTAATGAAGTAGACTGTACAGCCAGTGACTCAATGCTGAGTGTTGGGCAGTGGTAAATAACCTGACTCCCTAAAGGGGCCAATGGCTATGGGTGGATGAGTCCCTTTAGGTGGGTTGATGGTCCCCTCAGTGGAGGAAATGCCACTGGAAACCATCATATTGGACCCAACGGCAAAATGAGTGGAGGAGGGACTCTGATTTCCAATGGTCATGGGGGCGAAATTGGCCATGGCAGATGGACTGGCTGTGAAGGCGCACCTTGTTAATATCCTCAAGGCTGTGGCAATCCATTGCAGTCCCAGTGTCAAATCCTGCATGTCTTGTTTCCTAAGTGCAGCAGGAGATGGCTCCATGATCATAGTGAGTGGGTCACTTCGTGGCAAGCTTGGATCCACCTTAAAACAATTCACACCAATGGCATTTTTCTTGCTTCAGGAAAAAAATGTATTTTCAGATACGAATTGCAGTTGATGATATAAGCAGGATAGCTTTAAAGAGAAGGGGAGGTTTATGCATAGTTTTCATATTCATTGAACCACAGAAATAGAGAGCTGTGAGAAATTCGCAGACATACATGTCTTTTAAAAAGCATAAGTGTGTTGCACCAATATTGTAAACCATGGAAAGTCACACTGAAAAATGTACCTTAATTTTAAAGTTGTTATATTTTTCTATTAGTTTTTGTTTCTGCTGAAACAAGACTAAGACAGCAACCTTTCTGGAAATTGATGCAAAATTTTTAACACCAGTTTCTTGATTTGAAGGGTGCTTTACTGGGTCGCCTAGGCGAGGAAGGCGGCCTTACAAATCTAAATAAATAAATGGTACTCATACTTCAAACAATAATTTCACTGAGTGATGTTTTGATAATTCTTACAGGAATTAAATGCTGCTTACTAGTTCTTAGCAAAATATTGCTGAGAATTATGCTCATGTATAAACTGTTGATATCTCACATTTTTACAGGAACTTTCTAAGCAGACAGTAGCTATGGCCATAGAAGCTGAGAATCTTGTCAAGAAGTCTCTGGCAATACAACTTGGTGAGAAGAGCAAGCAAATCCTTCAAGAGAGAGCAAAGTCAATACAGGAAGAAGTTGAAAAAATGGAAGCTACCATTGAAGAAGAGTATGTTCTTAAAAAGCCCTAGTATTTTCTCATTGACATAAGAAATATAACTTTTATTGTCTTATCAAAATGCAGTGCTTAGTCACAAAGAAAAGAATTTGTAAATGCAAGCTTGTCATGGTAACTCCTGCTTTAGAAATTACTACTTTAATAATGAGAGTAAAAAATAAAGTCTAAGAAATAAAATAATGACAGTCTCGCTAATCCCAAATAATAAATGCCTGGAAGAAGAACCTCATTCGTTTAAGTGTACTTCCATGTAAGTGTCCTTATAATTACTATGTTAAGCTGCAATTATGAATCCAATTATGTGTGTTAAAGACAATTTCAATGCAACAAGGCACTGCTAATTGGGTACAAAATCGAAATCATAGTAATGTAGTACACAACAAACTACTTGACTCAGGCTAGGATAAAAGGATTGTGCCATATTGTAAAGTGCCTGGTGCTTTTAGGAAATATAGTTTTTGGCACCAATACATAGCAAGTATTTTTTTTTCATTGTCTTTTTCAGCAGCATACATGGAAGCATCAAAATGTGCCTTTTTCTCACTGAAATTGCAACCCAATTCTTTTGTCCTGCTGCTGCTATTAGAGATGACACCAAAACATAATTATCTATTATTAATTAAAACACAGGGAAAAGCATGTAGATGGTGGGAGAGAATCTTGCATACACACATATAGTTTTGATTTGCATAATATTTCAAAAATATTGTCCAAAATCTTATTACTTAACTTTGTCGGTGCAGATTTCAATGGCACTGAAACCACTCAACACACTCTACTCTAAATGGCCACCCAGAATTCAACGAAGCAAAAATGACTTCCTTATACATTATTTAGATTATCATTAATGATTTTTAACAACTTTAGAGAGTTTATGCTTTATGACTATTTCCCCCATCTTCAATTTGTTTTCTTTTAGCTGACTTTGCTTTTTCCATAACAAGAACAGAAATATTACAATGATTAATGACTCCTGCTTTCTCTTATGTACATTGTTTAGCAGCCTTTTTCTTAATTTATTACAAGTAGGTATGCTCCTTCCAGAAGTTTTCTAATGTATTTTAATAGCTTTCAGTTATGTAATTATTTATGTCTCTTGAATTTATTAAATGGCTGAACTTGACACATTCCTTTTCACTGCATGTTTTATGCAGATTCACAGTTGAATGTCTTGTAATTTCTCAATTAACTGGGTGCAGACAATAATTATTAAGCTGGGAAATATAAATGCATATTCAAATGAATCAGTATCTCAGACATGTGTTTGCATAGATACATGGTGCATATCTACAATATAGCTTACAGTGCACATGCATTCTTTGTGGCATAACTAAACATTTTTTCCTGATCATGTAACAGAAATGGACCAAGTTTCATTGGTACAGCTAAATAAATAGATTCCTTGGTAGAAACTATGTATCATTAGTGGTATAGAAAAACAGACATATCCTTTGAGACTGGAGGGGCTACACGTTTGAAATGCAGTACTAAAATGAGATTTACAATCAAAACATGCTATTTCAAAAAACATTAGACCTTCACACATCATTATTCATTGGTATAAGCATTCCAGTTCTCATGCAACACATTTATGGCATAAGCACAATGAGTTGAGGTTATTCTTAAATAATATATGTCACACATGTAGCAGGAGAGAGAGTTTAAATTGTAATTATGAAGAATTAGAAGTGGTATGAGAAAACAGTTGTACAACATATAATTAAGATCAGGTAGATCTAATTGAATTAAAAGAGCTTCATTGTGCACTATAGGTCCTGTGCCTTAGCTCTCTGCCATCCACAATTTCACGAGATGTTCCCCATATTTGCCCAGAGCCTTAAAATCCACACACTTGCAACTGACACCATAAACAGAAGGGATAGACCCACCTTAGAAAGAAAAGTGACAAACTAATCTATATGCAGATGTTAGATGTATTAAATCCTTTGGTTGCATCTTTTCATTTTTATCCTGATAACATGATCACTGAAACATATAAAAATAGACCCATCTCACTCTAGTCATTCTCTGAACATCCTCCATTGACGTTAATGGCTCTGAATTGCAGCTTCAGTCTTAAAAAACCTAACCAAACAATCTGGCATTGAATTATAACTGGAAGGAGGCTGTTGCAATGATGTCTTAGAGGTGTGGTAAGTGTAGCTTTCTTCAGCTCTGTTTAATCTTTTCATACAAGATTGAAGAACTAAGCTGCTACTTCCCACATCACTGTTGTCCTTTCCAGAAGAGGAAAGTAATTACTGTATAGTACTTCTACATGACAGATGTAATATAAGGCCAGATGCTTGGGTGCTATAGCATTTATACAACCTGTAAACAGGCTTTTGAGATAGTTTTTTTAATGACATACTATTACATGAGCATTTTGTTTAAATTAGAGATGTTCAAACATAGGCATAGTTATACAGTAATAAATCATTTTCTTTTTCTGCTAAATATGGTTGATTTTAGTATTAAAACCATGGAAATGGTGAAAAGCAAGTGGAATCATTTTGGCAAAAGGTTTGAAGCTTTGTCCATCTGGATCACTGAAAAAGAAAAAGAGTTGGATACCTTGGAAACACCATCTGCTTCCTTGGATGAGCAAATCAACCAAATTAAGGTGATTGGTTCATGTTATATTTAGAATTAAAATATTTTTTCCTCTTTTCTCCACCAGAAAATGCAGAGGAAAGAAATAAGTATTTGGTTCAAAATTCTCAGACAGAAAAATACAAACGAAAGAAATGTCACATTTTAGAGAGAAATACCAAGGTGGATTTTTTTCAGGATATTAAAACAAAACATACATAAAGATTTCTTTCTACTGTTAAGTTTAATTTGCACTCAGACTCTTTGGTGTTTTCGTCTTATGCAAAAATAACCGTTTCAGTGGAGGAATGGCTTTTCAGTGAATATTTTTTACTTGCAAAATATCATCATGGTATTTTTTTTTCTCATTATGTAGAGTGTTTGGTATTGTAATATGTATCAGTAAATGGCTCCACTATTTTATTTCAGTATGGTAGCTTATTTATACATGATTTCTGTGTATCTTATTTGCCAAATAATGTTGAAATAATAAAAGAATGATTGTATTCATTATCACTAGTTAAATCTCTGAATTCTTCTTTCCCTATCCTATATTCTTGATGCATTAATAAAATCTCAGATACACATAATACTTACAAGCAAAGAAGAGATGTTGTCAGTTTCAATGTATGGTTTCTAATCCTGTCTCATTTCCCCCCAAACACACACACACACATTTATACACACATACACAAATTCAGTAAGGAAAAGGTAAAGGTTTCCCTTGATCGAAAGCCAGTTGTATCTGACTCTAGGGCGCAGTGTTCATCTCTGTTTCAAAGCCGAAGAGCCAACGCTGTCTGCTTCTGCAGACATTTCCGTGGTCATATGGCAGGCATGACTAGACACTGGAGTGGACGGAACGCTGTTTACCTTCCCACCGAAGTGACTAGACACTGGAGTAGACGGAACGCTGTTTACCTTCCCACTGAAGTGGTCCCTATTTATCTAATTGCAAGTTATTGCTTTTGAACTGCTAGGTTGGCAGGAGCTGGGACAAAGACGGGAGCTCATTCCATCCTGCAGTACTCAGGAATCGAACTGCTGATCTTCCTCCTCCCATCCAGCAATATTTGCCCACCCACATCTAGATTCCTGGCTATGGTCCTGCAAGAAAATAGATGGCTGGCACTGTTAGTTCTGAAAACAGCCATCATCTTTGGCTTTGGGGGGGGGGGGGGGAGTTTTGTTTCAATATTTTTTTGTAAATAAAAATTGACCACTGTTGCAACGGATTGTCAAGAACTGTTTAGTGTTAGAAAGCACTGTGAAGCATGGCAGTGTCCACCTCTATCCTTGGGAGCTAAACATGGAAGCAGCCCTAATTATTTTCTTCAGCTTTTTGTAACAGCAGTTCCAAATGAACACAAATGTTTCGGAAATTAAAAAAAGCTTTTTGTATTCAACACTTTTGCTTACCATTTCAAACTTGAAATATTGGTTGTAGTTAAAGGTCAGATACTTTAAAATGGCAGAAAATAATTACCAAAAGACACAATATTATGTGAGTTTGTTCTATTTGGTTGTACTAGAAGGTGTTTTTTAAAATCCTTGAAGATTTTTTTTGGTAGCCAGAGTGGGAAAACACACACACACTTATTAAAAATGATCAAACAGACTTCATATAAAATAATTTCTAGAGATGAAGACATCATCATAGCACATGATTATATAGCCTAAAAAGCAATCTTATATGAAATACTTTCATGTGGTGCGTTTTTATGTGGTATTTTTTCATGTGTGCTTATTTTTGTGCCTGTGTAATTTTTTATTTCAACTACATTGTAGAATGTGATTGAAACATTTTCAGCCTAATAAAGGCAACACTAGCAAATATAAAACTAGATTTTAGAAGTTTTGTTTCCCCCCAGGATCACATTCTGCAATGAGGAAATGTATAAACACGTGGCCTTTCATTTTATTTAGTCATTTGAAGTATGGAGTAGATAGAGTGGGTCTTGTTTATTTTTCCTTTCTGTATGTGGTACACTGTGGTGTTGAGAATGAGTCTGGGAAAGCAGATACAGATTGTCCTTGCTCGGAAAGGTGGTGTTGATAACAACTTAGAATGTGGTTTTGAGATAAAGAGAGGACAGAAATTCCACAAGGCAACTGTAGTTGTGTCTACATTAGTTTGTAATGATTTTTTGGGATGAAAAACAATTTTTCCACTTGTTCTGTGGTGAACAGTTTTTTGTGTCTGTCAAGTTTGTAAATGTATTGTATCCTTGTGTTTTCTATATAACAGTCTGGTTGTGTTGCAACATGAATGCCCCATGACTGCAAGCCCCTTCAGTTTAATTAAATTCAATTACATTTAGTTCACTTCAATTATAGAAGTTAATCACCTGTGAAGGAACAGGTTGTGTGGTAGTGATGGGGGTTCTCACTCCGAATAGTTATTTGCATAATAGTGTACTTCTGAGAATACAGACATTGATGCGCCTGGGTTGAACAAGGACACATAGTTCCACATAACCATTCCAAGAAATGATCACTTCATTCACCATGCCATTCTTTTTTTGTCTACCTTGAAGCATCTTGAACATTGCAAGCCATCCAGGGAACCTCTTTTTAGAAAGCTCTGCAGTTAATGCCTGATTTTGGATGTACAATAGAAGAAGGCCATTTTATAAATACTTTCTGTCTATTGCCACTGCTTTTCATTTATTTTATGCCACCTTACCTCTTTACACCAATTTAACCAGTGGTGGGTATCAGCAGGTTCACACAGTTCACCAGAACTGGCAGCAAAAATTCTGTCTGGCCCCACCCGTCCAAGTTTTGAAATAAAGCACAGTAGTTCTAATTCAGGTTCAACGCAGGGCTTCCCCCCTGGCCATGCCTACTACAGTGTAGTAGTAAAAAAAATTGAGCCCACCACTGATTTTAACTCTGAGAATTATAAATTTCACACTGAGAATTCTGTTGGACACTGTTGTGTTCATACACCAAAGACACCTTATAGTCATTTTTCCTGTACGGGATCAACAGCATCCATGTCCCCTACTTCCTTTTACCTCCAGTGCAATATCCCCACCCCTTTGGTTGAAGGTTCATAATGCAGCGGTACAACACTTTTCTTCTTTTCATTTAAAAAGGCACTGTGTGCTGCAGAGTTATACAGAGGGCAGTTTTGCCATGCCCTTAGCCTTTCTATGGATCTGTTTTAGGCTCAGGCTGAAAAAGATGTAAATTTGTAGTGGAAGGTGATTTTTTAAATGAGAAAAAGATTGTGAAAGTCATAGTTGATTGATAGAGCCATGCAAGGGGTTGTGTGAATGATACTGTGTGTGTGTGTGTGTGTGTGTGTGTGTGTGTGTGTGTGTACCAGGTTTGTATGTTCCTCATGATTAGACTATGGCTGTAATCTAAGAGTTAATTTTTCTATAGTGTTATGTCCTCAGTCTCTTCCTAACATATCTACATTAAAACTTGAACAAAACAATGTATTTTTGTTGTGAACTGTCTGGAGCTTTCCTTGTAACTGTAGAGACACTAAACAGGATCACTAAAATAAACATGACAAATGGGTGATGTCAATTTTCTCTGTGATTATCACAACAACAGTTGGTACAGAATCAAAATAATTCTGATTTCAGTACCCCATTTACATGCCTCACTAGTTGTTCCATGTTAAAAGATTAGTCTGAAAGTGAATTTACACAATCTCCAGCCGTGGCACAGAAGAATAAAGCATACCAAGCTCTAATATCAATGGGCTCATACATTATACCCAGTGGTGGGCTCCAAATTTTTTTACAACCGCACTATGGGCATAGTATGGTGGGTGTGGCCAGAGGGAAAGCCCTGCGTTGCACCCGGATTAGGACTACTTTATTTCAAAACTTGGATGGGCATGGCCAGCCAGAATTTCTGCTACCAGTTCTGGTGAACTGGTGCGAACCTGTTGATGCCCACCACTGATTATACCCAAATAAAATAGAGAGGCTGGATGAAAGAGACTTGTTGAATTAACCTCTGAAAGGTATACCAATTGCTAGATTTAACCTAATCAGTTTGCCCAAGGGAAATGCATAATAATAATTAATTTCAATTGTATTTTGCAAACAGAAGCCTACAATGATTTGCCATCTTGTTATCTAATTGGAACATTATGACTATTAATGCAAAAAGTTACCTGCCAGTTTTTCCTCACTTACTATAGGGTATGGAGTATGCAATACTTTTTAACCAGAAAAATCATAAATATCTATTACTGTTTTAACCAATAGCATACAGTACTTTTATTACACTGAATTAAGTATTATTAAGTACACATCATTACTAATTTTAGTTCTGTGGGTTAAATATTAACATTAATAATAAAAATAATAAAATGTACTGTATATGACACACATTATTATTATTTGCAGTTGCGCTAAGCAGAGCTATGTAGTAAGCCATTGCATATATGATAGATTAATTCTGTTTGTACTGAGCTTTTTTAGATATAGTGTAATGGGTGCAATAAGGTAAAAGCCAATGTGTGTAATTTATAGGGAAGTGGCTGGCTCAACTAATTCATCATACAGATTCTTTATGAACAACCTTATTTACATTTTAGGTTTTCATTAAAGAGATAGATGGGAAGGAAAATGAGATCCCATTCCTAGAAGAAGATGCTCAGTCATTTTCCCACTATCTTACTTCTGGAGAATCAGCCCATATTAAAGCCAAATTGACACAGATCAGAAGGTATTGGGAAGAACTCCAAGACTGTGCTCAACATGTGGAAAGAACAATCACAGGAAAAGCATCCATCCAGCAAAAATTTGAAGAAAACTTCACAAAGGTACACAACCTTTTTCTAAGTTCCTTAGATCACAGTTAAGTCACTGTATCGTTTCATGTAACAACTTGAATGAAAGTTGTTGAATATTTTTCTGGCTAGTTCACTTTTTAAAAAGCACTGTTAATTTGAATCTTCCTTTGATAAAAGTTATGTTAAAAATAATTAAAACGTTGGATCTCACAATGGGACGGGAGTATCCTTGGCTGTGTTAAGACATTACAGTGACATATTCACTTCCCTTTTTTAATAACTACACTTTAATTTTATATAAGGTTCCTAAAATGATTAATCTGAGTTGTGGTTTGTCAAAACTTGAAGCTGTTTTATTTTTTAAAAGTCCAAATTAATATTAATTTGCTGGTACAAACAACATGACATGCCATGATTAATTCTCCATGCAGGAGTGGGAAAGAGGATGTATGAATAAAATAAGAGATTGATTGGAACACATTCTTGTCACAGTTAACAAGTTCAGTGTGGTGTCTAAACCCAGCCATTATGTCTATGAAACACCTATTTAAGTATATTGTGATAGTAAAGCTTTTATCCTGTATGCTATTTACCAGTGGCTAAATTTCATGAATTTTAGTGGGTTGTCCTACCAAATAAGTATTCACACTTCAGTATAATGTTACTTTCATTAAGGGTCATTGTGACTTTCTTTTATATTAACAGGATGTTTATTCTATATTTAACTTAATTATTTTTACATTAAATATTAAATAAAAGTCACTTGGTATCTTCATAATAAAATACGTAAGTAATAAATAATTAGTATAGTAACATGTTTTAAGACTAATGTCAAGAGCTGCAAAAACAATTAGCCCTATACATTGTGTGTGTGTGTGTGTGTGTGTGTGTGTGTGTGTGTGTGTGTGTGTGTGTGTGTGTGTGTGTGTGTGTGTGTGTGTGAAATGCTATATATCTTTTGGAAGCACTAATTTTTTTTCTTCTTCATTTAACTGGCTTAGCTCCAACAAGATCTGTGCATGTATGAAGCCAGACTGGCTGAAATTGACACGTCATGTTCTTCATCAGCTGAGACTTACAAGATTCTTCAAGATCTAATGGTAAACATGGCTTACAAAGTTCCACTTGGGCAGAATTCATGCAACCTAAACATGCAATTGCTCAAGCAAGTCTACTTGCACTGCTGGCTAGGTGTCACACTTCTCCATTTCTTTGGGTCAAGGAAAAATTGGCATGACTCCTCACATGCTGACATATGTGATGGATGGAAAGCAAAGAAAAATAGCTGTGTAGTTGTTCTTATGTGTGCCTGTTCCCAAAAGCATATTCAGTATACGAAAGGCATTTAGACTATTCCTGAAGTATACTCCTGAAACCTATGTGGCCAGCAGCCTGCCTACTGTACAATAAGACCAAATGGTTTCCTTTAATGAATGAAAATAACAGGAGAAAAATAACTAGCAATGAGTTAAAGGTTTAAAAAAAACCAGGTGTGTTTGTGTGTGTGAAGAATTCTCTAATTTGTTGCCAGATAACCTTTACCTTTAATCCTACTGTTATGGTAACATTTCATTTTGCTCTAGTAAAGGTAAAGGTTTCCCTTGCTCGAAAGCAAGTTGTATCCGGCTCTAGGGATCAGTGCTCATCTCTGTTTCAAAGCCGAAGAGCCAGCGCTGACTGCTTCTGCAGATGTTTCCGTGGTCATGTGTGGCAGGCATAACTAGACACCGGAGTGCACGGAGTACTGTTTACCTTCCCACTAAAGTGGTCCCTATTTATCTCCTTGCAATTTCTTGCTTTCAAACTGCTAGGTTGTCAGGAGCTGGAACAAAAACGAGAACTCATTCCGTCCTGCAGTACTCGGGAATCGAACTGCTGACCTTCTGCCTCCCAGTCAGCATCTTAGCCACTTTAGCCACTGCAGTCATTTTGCTCTACAACTACCAAAACCCTCAGCCAGCTGATAAAATGTCAGAGCTGTAAAATGCCCTCCACCCTGCTCTGATTTTGAGAAAAGGCAAAATACAGTTGGCTTGGAATAGGTACGTAAAAAGCTGTCTCTTAGATAGCATTGTGACTGTAAATGTCATTATTTAAATACTCTGCATCTCACAGGCATAGCATGGCATGGAATACTCTAGCCAAACTTACGAGCCATATAAAATTGCACTTGATTGTGGATAAAATAAAGTAATTGGTTATTGTAGTTCATTTGGGACTAATTGGTGATGAGAAAGACCCTTGCTTTGAAACCCATTGCCAGTTACACTTGATAAGGCTATACCAGATTAACAACGTGTCCTGATACGGCATGTTATTAGTTGAAATCTTCTTGCTTAATGTGTTAAGTAGGCCCACTGAATCAGTAAGTATATGGTTACTCACTTTCTCCAAGAATTTCATTGATTCAATAGACTTGCTCTAATTGCAACCTACTGCACTAAGCAAGAGGATTTCAACTTTTGTGTTCATAATTTCACATTGTGAAATTTAAATGCAGTTGGATGGTAAAATATTCTGGAAAAGCAGCAAGCAACCTGGTGGTGTCTGTGTCTTATAGAATTCTGAGAGAGAGAGAGAGATAAATCTGGCATGATGCTGGTGACTATCTTCTTTTTTATTGCTTCAAATAAATAGGAACTCAGTCAGGTTCTGGAAAAAATGAACCAAATGTTGGTCTCTCTGTCATCTGGTTCTCGTAAGACCACAAACAAAGAAAAAGCAGTCCAGGATGTTTTAATGCTTCAAAAGAAATATGAAAATATTACAAAACAAGCTAAAGACAAACAAGCCTTGCTGGAAACTCACTTAGCACAATGGCAAAGGTGAGAAAGTCTTTTAATCAACTAGAAAAAAATATCCACAGAAATCTCCCAACTTTTGTTTTAGTAAGACCTGAACTAATGGTATTTTTGCTATATCCAACTAGACTGGAAAAGGAGCTTTCTACCTTCTTAAGCTGGTTAGAGAGATGTGAAGCTTCAGCCAGACCTTCAGAGCTACATGTTTCTGCTGACAGAGTCAAACTAGAAACAGAACTGCAACAACTTCAAGTAAGCATTGCAGGCGCACCCAACCAAATAAAGACTGGATTAAAGGCATTGGGCCACTTTTATTGAATAATGCCCTAGTCCGAATTATCACTTTCAATTGGTGTATCATCCAATTGTAATTCTTTAAGGCAAGCAGGCCACAGTAGCACTGGTAAGGTTCCACCAAAAATGGCAATGGCTATTGGCTACATGTATCAATTTGTATCAATTTGTTTGTTGACACAAACAAATTGTTGACCGAAGTCAATATACTATCTACTGACCCCACCCTATGACGTGTATCCATCCAAATATAAAGGTGATGCAGGCTATGAAGCTCCTAGCATAACCCCTTTCATGGTTCGCCCTTGACCGGCCAATCCTGTTTCCCCTGTACCTATCTGCGTGTTGGCGAGTCAATTGCAAACCTGCCGGATACCTATGGGTCATAAATCTTTACCTTACCAGTGCTACCCACTACACGGGGAGGCGTCCATGATGACTCACCGCCCCCCCCCCGACCATCAGCTCGGTCGCCGGGCCCGCTTGCATGTCCTGCAGAAAGAGGTTCATACCTCTGGCCGACAGGTGGACCCCATCTCCTGCATACAGGCTAAAATTCTGTAACCCTATCCCCGGGTGTCGAATGGCTGTCCCCGAGCCATTCTCAACAAGAAACCGGGCAACAGCCCTGTTTACTGACCGCCGGGCATGGTCCAAACCACGGAGATCCATGTCTCCTCTAAAACAGTGTCTCGGCATGATGTCAGACCATAGCAACCATGTGTACAGCCATAAATGATGTAAAAACGCCAGGTCACTGCACCTCGACAGTTTAAGGAAAGGCCAGTGATCCGCGCGAGATCATTGCCGCCGAGGTGCAGAATCAGAAAATCGGGTGGTCCAGCATCCCTGATGGACATCAGGAATGGCAACAATTCCCGCCATCTCATGCTGCGCATACCATACCACCGCATACGTGCAGATGCACGCATCCCGAGATGGGGTCCCCACTCTGATGATGCAGCATACTGTGCCGCCCAGTGTACATAGCTGTGGCCCACCAGCCCCACTGCCACCGGTGTGCGTAGACACACAGGGTCTGTAAAAGAAGAAAAAGGAATTAAGGACATAACTAGGTACTCATACAGTGAGGGGACGTACATATAAGGAAAAAACGTGCGGACCCCCACCTGCCCATCCAACATATATCAGCCTCAGAGTACCCAACGCAGCTGCAGTTTATGCAGCGCCTATCCTGAATGAATGGGCGCCATAACGAGCCCTACACTGTGAAGTGCAGTACCGGTCACCCTCCAGAACCGAAATTTGGTAAGGGGAGACCCATCCTGGTGGCAGAAAAACAGGCCAGGGCACGCAGCAGGCACTGCCAAAATTGCATGTAGGGCACCAACTGGACAGATGTCAGCAAATGTACATCGTAGCAGTATAACACCACTGCCTACTCCATGCTGATCGGCCTTTGAGGAACTAATCCTCAACTGAGCCCACTCCTGGTTGCTAAACACATCGTCGAGTTCCAGTGCCCTACGAGACACGTCCCCTTTTGACCATGGGACCAGCTTGCTGATTTGCAGAGCTCTAGAGAAAGCTACGGTGGTAGCTGCATGAAAAGGAGACTCCTCATACCTACTGTAAAATAGTTTATGCCAACCTCGTGCAAGGTGGGTCAGAATACCTGGTAAAACAGGGTGACGTGTGTCCGGGCGGCAGCCACGTACACGTGTCCACCCTTCCAATACATGGCATATGCAGCAGACACTCACACAGTCAGTAAAAGCCCGTGCCTTGGCCATGAATGCCAAGGCGTAAAGCCTGGTGGCGATGGTGCGTGGGGCCAACCCCAGATCATGAAGGTGCACCATATACTGTAAAACCTGGTCGACCGGTATCGGCCACATTTCAGGCAACTGCCTTTGCCTAGAAAAGGCCCTAAAGTGAAGGAGTGTATGCTGATACGCCTTACGTGTGCGATGTGCCAAAGACATGCCACTCGCCCGGTTCTCCTTCCTCGCTAAATGACCATATCTCAGCCATGAGTGGAGAGGGAAGTTCCTCTGCGTCTGGAACCAAGGCACAGAACCGGGAGATCTGCAGGCGGGATAAAGCATCAGCAATATCGTTAGACATGCCTGGCACATGTCTAGCCCTAAGGAGGACATTAAAGCACACGGACCTAAGAACAATTGGCAAACTAAGGCCATGACTCCGGGGGATTTAGACGTTTGGGCATTGACAATGTGCACCACCGCAGCATTGTCACGCCGAAAGTGAACCAGAATTAGCCCACCTGTCCCCCCAGAGCATAAAGGGGACCCAAAATTGAAAAACTCCAGGAACGTAAGATCGCGTAAGCGATCCGTGTCCTGCCATCCCTGGGGCCATTAACCATAGGCTCACTGTTCTTTAAAATAAATCCCATAGCCCAGGGAGCCAGAGGCATCCGACTGTACTTGGCACTGGGGCTGACCATAAGCTCAGATCTCCAAAAGGAGATGGCATTAAAGTCCTGCAGGAATGTAAGCCAAACCACCAGGTCTGCTCGTAAACCCCTAGTCAGCCGTACCCTGCGGTGTCGTTTCTAAAGACCCACCATAATGTCACCCAGACGCTTGGCGAAGGCTCTGCCTGGTGTTACCACTCTGCAGGCGAAGTTGAGGTGGCCTTGCATCACCTGCAACTCCCGGAGAGGCACCTTACGCTCGGCAAACATCGCCAAAATCGCATCAGAGATCCGCCCCCCTTGACTGACAATTCGGTCACCAGGCCCTCTTGCACATTATTCAAAAGAGAGGTGCATCCTCTTGCTGACAGGTGAACCCCATCTCCAGAATACAGGCTAAATTCCTGTAACCCTATCCCCGGATGACAAATGGCTGTCCCCCAAGCCATTCTGGATAAGGAACCAGGCAACAGCCCTGTTCACTGACCGCCGGACGCGATCCAACTGCGGGGGTCAATGCCTCCCCTATAATAGTGCTTCGGCACGATGTATGACCATAGCAACCGTGTGTACAGCCATAAATGGTGAAGAAACGCCAGGTCACTGCACTCGGAAGTCTTTAAGTCCAGGCTAGCGATCCGTGCAAGATCCTCGCCTCCGAGGTGCGGAATTAAAGCATCTGGCAGTCCAGCATCCCCAATGGACATCAGGAATGACAACAGTTCCCACCACCTATATGCCATGCACACCATCCCACTGCATACGCGCAGTTACACGTAGCCTGAGATGGGGTCCCCATTCTGACGAAGCAGCATACTGTGCCGCCCAGTGCACATAAATTGTGGCTCACAAACAACACTGCCACCAGTGTGCGGAAACACACAGGGTCTGTAAGATAAGGAGGGAGAATTGAGGGCAGAACAAGGCACTCATGCAGTGAGGGGACGAATAGACAGAGAAAAAAGGTGCAAATCCCCACCTGCCCATGCAACGTATGTCAGGCTCCGAATACCCAAATGCAGCCGCAGTTGATGCAGTGCCTATCCGGAAGGAATGGGTACCAATTGTAATTCAGTAAGGGGAGACCCATCTTGGTAGCAGAACGACAGGCCAGGGCGTGAACCACATCTTCCAGTTCCAGTGCCCTGCAGAACATGTCCCCTGTTGAAAGTGGTACCAGTTCACTTAATCTGAGAGCCCCAAAGAAAGCCACGGAGGTAACCCGAAATTAGACTCTTTGTACGGAGCATAGGCACTGGCCACGTAGGAGACATATATACTAGCCACAAGTGCTAGCAGGGCTCGTCACTCGCATCTCAGAGTGAAGGGCCGCCCTCATCCTAAGGTCTTTGCCATTGGCCAACCCTGACATGTCAGGGAAATCAACCACGGCCTGGCAAATATTGTCCAAGTACTGGACCATTGGGATGGCCAAATCAGGACGGGCCCTTATATGTCCTGCCATGGATACCAAATAGGCCGGTAACCAATTGGCCCCATTGCGAGGCAGCTTACGGCGATGGGACAACTCCTTGTCCCTGTCGCCCCGCCCCTCCATCTCTTCCTCAGTAGGTCCACATTGCAGGAGGGGGGAAAATGTGAATATATTCCCCACGCCACATCTTCTCACTAATAGCCCGGGATAAACGATCACCCAGGGGTAGGGAGTAACCGGCTGTAGGCAGGGCCGCCGTTGGCACGGATTGGAGTGGGGAAACACATAATAGGCCCTATCGGACCCCCAAGAAGTGAAGGGAAAGCATTGGGGCAGTCACCCCTGTAAGAACCTGGGTGTAATTGGCCTGTTGCGGCCATGGCCACTGTACTCCCCCAGCGTTATGAGCTAGTGTCACAGGTGTGCTGACTTGACCAGGATACTCACTCGGTGCACCCCCATGAGCCGCCCCCACTGGGGTTCCGGCCCGCGGTGGGCATCGAAGCTTGCGATGGCCATCGAGCTCTGTGTTTCCGCGCGTCCATGCCAAGCAGGACCGTTCCCCGGTGGAGTGCCCTGCTGTAATGGCCAGATGGGGAGCTGCGAGGCGCCAGCCTGCACTGGCCTGATGGCCTCCAGCACTCAACCCTGTTGGCGGCCTGCAGCGCAGCCGTGGCCGGCATGTGGGCTGGAACTGCAGAGCTGGCAAGCCCACCATCCGAAGGTGGTGGAGCAATGCCCATTGATGCCTCCAGTGCCGAAATGCGGGCAGGAGAGCATGAATGAATGAATGAATGAAATTTTAATTTATATACCGCAATCCTCAGCCCAAGGACCGACTCAATGCGGTTTACAAGTTAGACATACAACACAATAATACAGCATAATAATGTCACAATAATCCCACCAAAAATACAATATATCACAATACATTACAATATATTCAATACAATTCATTAAACAGTTACACCAAATGCAAAGTTCAAAAGCAAATACAAATATAAATTATACAAAATACCATTAAATACAGTACTGAATCCCAAGAACAATTGCCCAAACCCTCAGATCCCTCCCGTCCATGAGAAAAAACCCCTGGCTTCGAAACATTCTCACCGAAGCCCTAAAGCCCCCACTATTGGGAAAACAGTCCCAGCTGTGCTCCCACCTTCCCTGACCGGGCGGGCCGGGGAAGGGAGCCGAAGATGTAGCGTGGCTCTCGGGGCTCGGTGGCGGCGGCTATTCATAGCCCCGCGTCCAGCAAGCAGTCCCAGCTGTGCTCCCACCTTCCCTGACCGGGCGGGCCGGGGAAGGGAGCCGAAGATGTAGCGTGGCTGAGGAAGTGACAGCTCCAGCTTCTTTTGAGCTCCCCGCCTGGTGGGGGGCCAGAGAAATGGGCGCCGGGCGCAGCAGCCTCCCATCCTGGGACTAATGGAATAGGCCCTGGGAGAGGCTCAAGTCCAGTGTTGTCTGTAGGTGGGGAGCCGCTTTTGGGGCCGCGGAAAGGCAAGCCCCAGGTGTGGCCAGTTCTTTCCTCCCCACCTCCTCCTCCAAACGGCTGCCAGGCGAGCAGCTGTCTTCACTTCCCGCCGACCGGCCGGGCCGGGAGAAGGGCGCAGAGCTTTGGTGTCCGGGGCTGGCGGCAGCGCTTTTGAGGGCGCGCATCGCCCTCAGCTGTCTTCACTTCCCGCCGACCGGCCGGGCCGGGGGAAGGGCGCAGAGCTTTGGCGTCCGGGGCTGGCGGCAGCGCTTTTGAGGGCGCGCATCGCCCTCAGCTGTCTTCACTTCCCGCCGACCGGCCGGGCCGGGGGAAGGGCGCAGAGCTTTGGCGTCCGGGGCTGGCGGCAGCGCTTTTGAGGGCGCGCATCGCCCTCAGCTGTCTTCACTTCCCGCCGACCGGCCGGGC
This sequence comes from Bradypodion pumilum, assembly GCA_035047305.1. Classification (NCBI taxonomy): domain Eukaryota; kingdom Metazoa; phylum Chordata; class Lepidosauria; order Squamata; family Chamaeleonidae; genus Bradypodion; species Bradypodion pumilum. Next base: position 102,719,293 of record JAWDJD010000001.1, read on the forward strand.
CGGGGGAAGGGCGCAGAGCATCCACAGCATCTGACCCACCAGGAGAAGGTGGGCCGGATGGGCCGGACAGCCCACCGGGTAATCAATGAGGGATAAACCTGTGTGGCAATCCCTGGCCAGAATAGGGCCATGCCCAATAATCCGGCCCATGAGGGGCCGGAAGAATGGTGGGGCGGAAACCAGCACCACGCCCAAGTGGGCCGCTATGCCCCAAGCCGGGCAAAGGCGCAACAGGGGTAGAAACCCCAGGGAAGCAGGCCTGTGCAGCCCCTGCCTGAATCCTCCGAGTGGGCGGTAGGCAGAGGCCTGGTCACCCTCGTTGGTGGCAGTGGGCATGATGACCCTGCCACCCCCATGTGGGGTGGCCGCCCGAGCCCTCCGGCCCAGTGGCCGCACCAAGGAGGTCGAGGGGGTGGGCTGAGCCCTCCCCCTAGGTTGCGGCCTGGGGGCCGCTGGGCCTTACGCTTGGGTGCCATAGCCACCCAAGCAGGCGCTGATCGGAGGAGGAATATCCTCCGATCAAAATAGGAGCAGCGTCGGAGTGATATCCTCGCAAATTCTAAAGGATATCCTCCGATAAAGGCTCGTAAAAGGAAAGAAGCATCGGAGCAAACTTCTCCGCTCCGTCGCTTCTCTTTTAAAATGGCAGCAAGGCTGCCTCGTGGTCACCCTTTTTATAGAGGGATGGCCACGCCCCCTAACTAACCCGGATGTCTGAGTCTGGGTGGGGGCCCCCCGCAAAGAGTGTGGTGGCCATTTTGGCGCCGCGCTTGCATTGTGTGCTGACAATTCCCATCTTTCTTTTTTGCACTGGAGGGAAGCCTCTTTCTCTGATAGTTTACCTGGCAGGAATTAGTCTCTTTATTATTATTTTTAATAATGTCTCCCAGTATTTCTTATGGGGACCAGAAGGAGAGCCTTCTCCATGTCTGCCCCAGCCCTCTGGAACCTCCTTACATCAGAATTGTATCTCCAGTCGGAGTACTCCCCGTCACGAAGATGCAGAAAACCTGGCTCTGCCAATGGGTGTGGGCACATTAGGCTCCATTTCTCAAGCCCCTTGGCTTGTCTAACCTGCCTGTTTGTGGGATTGAGCCCCCAACCTGTTCTTTAATAATTCTGTTTTATTGTGGGTAGAGGGGGAGGGTTAGGGTAGTTTTTAACGATGATGTTAGTTTTTTATGCATTTTAATTCTGCTTTTAGCTGGGGGTTTTATGTAATGTTTTATTGGTAATGGTTTTATCTTTCTTGTTTTGTACTTTTTTCATTGTTGCCGCCCTGAGTGGTGCGTTGCACTAGGAGGGCGGGGTAGAAATCAATCAATCAATAAAAATAAATAAATAAATTTCCAAGGAACATTAGCATAGTTTATTTTTCTCTAAATATGTTTGGTTCTAAGCTGTAGTTCAGATATTAGCATGTTATATCATTCAACACTAAGACATGTTTCTTTTAATCCCTTTTAGGATTTGGAAGCTGATATCACAATGCATGCTTCACTATATACCAGTCTGTTGGAGTTGAATGAGTCATTAATTAAAACAAGTCCAAAGGAAAGTGTGAAAGCATTTAAAAAGGACTTGGAAAAACTAGGCAGAAGATGGGAAATCTTACCTCAAACTGTTAGCAAAAGGTATTTGTTTCTGTTTAAGTACAGTAAAACCTCGACTAACAACCGCATTGCATAACACTAAAATCGGATAACAACCTGATGTTGGGGGGGGGGGGAATTGCATCGCATAACACTAAAATCCTACGAGATGCATTGGATAATGTATGCTAAAGCCTGTGCCGGTTACAATGCATCTATATGGAGTTTTGACATTATCTGATGCATCCCATAGGATTTTAGTGTTATCCAATGCATGCATTGGATAACACTAAAAATCGGATAACACTAAGACTTGTGGAACCAAGTTTTAGCGTTATCTGAGGTATTGCTGTAATAGCATTTCATTAGTACAGAAAATTTTAGAATTTAACAGCATTTTTTTTTAACTGCATCTGTAGGAAGTAGTCCATATTGGAATGGAAGATGTTTTTTTTTACAAGTTCATTCCTTCCCCTCCTCCCAATAAAATCTACACAAAACATATTAACATATAAAATAAACCAAGCTAGCAACGTGAAATTAGAACCTTAGGAACCTGTGTCCTTTTCTTCTTCCCTTTCATACATTCAGTAACTGTTGCATAATATAATTATTTTATACATATTTATATATTTAGTTTAGCTATATACAACAATAACATAATCTGATCATGCAAGCCTTTGGTCCCAAACCATTGCCCACCCTGTGCTGTGCATAATTTTATTTAAATTTCTTTAACCTACTAATAATTTTGTAATTTTGCAGCAAATTTATTGCTACTGGTTTAGAAATAGGAACCTCTTTTTAAAATTGATTTTGCATTTCTCCCATTTCCAATTACATTTTCCTCCTGTCATTGTTTTGTATCAATTGAAAAATCTTTCATGTTATGTGAGCACTGTCTCCCCTTCCAAGTGCTGAGGTGGTAGGTAAACCTTCTCAGACATGGTGTCTATGGGTCTAGACTGGTAGAATGCGGTAAATGGTTTTTACTTCCACTTGTGCAGGTGGGACAATTTCAGCAACTGCAACAGAACCCCCTTCCTTCCCACTGATCTAAGTTCAAATCACAAGCCCCCCCCCCAACAGTCCAGGCTTTTGAAGTCTCCCAGTTGTCTCCACTACCCTGTCAAAATGAAGCCACTTTCTTGGCTTTGTCATTAGCCAAATCTAAGTCCTCATCAGTCCATGTTTCTGGCAGTAATTGGCAGACCAACAAATGATCTGGATTTCTGTCTCTCTCCACATTCGCACAGTGAGTTGTTGTCCATCAGCAGCCCCCACTTGAGCATGTTGGTCTTACATTCAGGCACTCCAACCCTCAGCCTCTTAAGAGTCCTCCAAGTGAGGTAGGGGAGATTAAGTTCCTCAGCTATATCCTCCTTTAATGTTGTTCCTTATCAATGAGCTCTTTTCTCCATCTCCATCTTCTTGTGCTCAAGAGATTGAATTGTATTAGACTGAACTGTATGGTTCCTATGCAAATCAAAATGCAAAATTAAGATAAGTAAATTTCCAGGTTCCTCATTTCCACAGGAAGTTGTGGGCAGTATCCAACAAAGTAATAAGCTTCTTCTGTCAAGAATAGGAAGGGCAACATCCCCTCCCTCCTCCCTTGGTCTTCCCAGGAACCTTGAAATTTGTCCCAAAGTGCAGCAGATAGAAGTGAGAAAAAGAAATGTCTGGGGTAAAGTTTGCTTTGGATTTAGCCTCTTGTTCTTATACCAGTATACACTCTCAAAGGCAAATACAGCAGTGTGACAATTTTGTTTGATTTAACCAATTCACTTTTTTATACTTCCCTTTATGGCTTTAAGGCAAAGCCCACTGGAACAAAAAATCTGTTATATTAGTCAAATTGAAATGATGGGGTAAATGCAGTTTAATTAAATGATTCAGGGTACAAATTACCTTATTAAATTCATTTCTTCTAGGATAAGTTTCCTCCAGACTGTAGTTGCTGAACATAGGCAGTATGATGAGCTCCTCCTCCACTTTTCTGACTGGATTAAGCAGTTTCTTGGTAAACTGCAAGCCACATCTGAGATAAATAGTTGTGGCCAACTGCCTGTTTCATGCCAAAAGGTAAGACTATATTGTTACAAGAATATTATTAGATGCTCATTCATGGACATTCAAGGAGCTAAGAGAAGAGTTAGTTGCCTATTCATGTATCAGGCCATCTGTAAGCAGTGATGGCAAAAATGTATATACATATAAATGGAAACAGCTGGCTGAATAGCTCAGTGGTTTAGGTATCTGGCTGTGGAGCCTGGGATTGGGAGTTCGATTCTGCACTGTGCCTCCTGAGAGAAGAGCAAACCGTTTTGGCCTTGGACAAACTGCACAGTCCCAAGCTGCCCCCAGAATAAGGGGACGATAAACCACTTATGTATATTCCCTACCTAGAAAATGCTAAGAAGAGTCACCATAAATCAGAATCAATTTGTCAGCACACAATTAATGAAATGCAAAAATGAACATTGGTACATTAATGTGTCTATATAGGGAGGCATATGTGTGCTTTAAGGACTTGTGGAAGTGGCTGGCAAAATGTCGTAGAATTGCTAATGGCAAATGATTTTGATAACATATGTCTTGCCAGTGTCAATTTGGATTTATGGTAAAATATAGCAATAACAATTACACTTCTATAGCACCCCTTAGCACTTAGTGCACTTTCTGGGTGCTTCACAAGGTAATTAGCATTTTGCCCCTAACATGCTGGATACTCATTTTACTAGCCTCTGAAGGCTGAGTCAACCTTGTGCACCATCAGGCTCAAACTCACAACATCGACAGTTTAGGCTGCAGTACAGCAGTTTAACAACTGCACCAGATTAAAATGCATTTATTCCTTTAGGATCATAAAACAGAAGTTGAAGAAAAGTACAAAGAACTACAAAGTCTAAAAAGTCATGCTGAAAAGCTGTGCTTGTTCAGTTATCCAGAAGATCACAGTGAGTTCCAGAATAAAGCTGAAGACTGTGTTCAGCTCTACCAAGAGGCCAGTAAGGTGATAAATCATCGGCAAGAAGTGCTACCCCTTCTCAAGACCTTCCTAGATCTTCATTCATCTGCATCAAATACACTTCACCACCTGAGACAGAGAGTAGAAACCACTGAAAATTTAGATAAGACTAAATCTGAAGCATTGAAAAAGTTGCTGGGTGAGGTTATACAAGATGTCAACAAGCTAGAATCCACAGCAGCCAGCTTGGATGCATTCCTTACTAAAGCACAATATCATCTAAAACATGGAAGCTCTGAGCAGAGGACCTCCTGCAGGACTATAGCTGACAGTGCCGGTCTAGAGCTGGAATCCATCCAGTCATTACTGGGAACAAAGCAAAGTGAATCAGAGGCTCTAAGAGCTCTGTATGCCTCTGTCATGGAGCGGAAAGAGCACCTCTTAAAAAGCATCGAAGACCTTGAAGAAAGGGCTGACAAGGAAGGATTGAAAGAGCCAAGCCTTCAGGAAGCTCAGCAAAGGTAAAGCAAATATCATACATAGTGAAAATGAGCACCAACAAAGACAGATTTATTGTTGGCTCATTTGCAATTAACATCACCTTTACCCCTTGCATTGTTAAAAATAATTTCTGTTTTACCTTTCTATATGCTTGGCTAGATACCCTATTTCCTAGCATTATTTTGATTATCCATCCTCTGTTCCTCCAGTCATGCTGAATTAGAGTAGTTATAGGAGCTAAATTCATATGGTAATGTTCTCATAATTATGAAAATTGTTTATCCTTATCAAAAATAATCCCAAAGAAGAGCATAGGAAAATTTCAGGATGTAAAATAAGAAACCAGGCTTTCAATTGGGAAGCAATTTTTTATGTTTTTTTTTTGTCATATCTACTGTATATCCCACATTTCCTGCAATGGGTTCACGGCATCATACATGATTTTCCTCTTCCCCATGTTATCTTTGCAACATGTTAGGTCAGACTAAGGAAGTGCGAGTTTCATGGCAGAATATTTCAACCCAGGAGTCCTAGTTCAGCAATCTGGACTCGGCAATCTGTTCACTAAATTGCATTTCCTCTTGGCATATTTTTTGTATATATGAGTATAGAATTATAAAATTCTGATATCAGTCATATCAAGGTAAGTTTCATGTAAGATGCTTTAGAATTTCTTTGGGATACTGATCCAATCATTGTATTACATTTGTACTCTTTTGCTTTGTAAAAAAATGTGCTTTGTAACAGATTCCCAACATGTAACAAATTATTGATTTTCAGGCTAAGGATTTTTAATCAGTTGGATGATGAACTGAATTCTCACCAGCATGAACTGAAATGGCTAATGAGCAAGGCAAAGCAAATTGCTCAAAAAGATATAAGTCTTGCTCCCTTAATGGACAAAGAGATTAACTGTTTGGAAGCTACCTGGGAGGATACTAAGAAAGTCATCCAAGAAAGGTTAGTATATTATTACATACTATGTTTAGTAACATCTCTGGAACAGGGAAAGGTCATGAAAGTAGGCTATTTTTTATTCTGACGCTGGTGTGCACATCCCACCACAGGATCCTCCACCACCTTTCCCAACTCCAAATATATGTTTCAGGGCCAGTGAAACGGGGGAGATAGCAATGATGCAGAATAAAACCTCTGTTTTGTGCCACAATGCATTTCAGTTTACCATTCTTACATCAGTTACACTGTCTCAAATCATGTTAGGTGAGTTCTACCTGCACCGGGGAACAATGTCATAGTCAGCAACAGATTGCTACATCTTCTTTGCGTCTAAGCCAAAGGTGAAACTGCCAAAATGAAGGCTCCTTTTGGGGAGTTCATTCTGCAGTTCCTTTCGCCTGACCTTGAAAGAGAAAGATTAGCCATCAATACAAGGTTACAATTACCATGGTATGCCCGATTGTGGTTCAAAAATACCACAATCCTCGAGGAGGCTCTTTCTGTGTACCCCAGATTGCCACTGATGAAAGACTTTGTTCTTCAATTTTGGGGTGTTTACGTGTCTTACTCACGTATGTGACACCCCTAATTTTTTTTAAAAAAGTCTTTTATCTGCGGCAGCCTCCCACTGGCAATGATACTCCCATTGTTCCGGTGGATCTGTACAACAAGATTTTGGCCACAATGTAATAACTATTACACTTATCTGTTACTTACATGAATTGCCTTTATTCTCTAAGATCAGTTTGGCATTAAATTGAACATTTCCTTATCTGATGAATGGAGAGTTCATATCAGAATATGTTGTTGTTTTGTGCTATCAAGTTGTGTCTGACATGATTACTCTATATAAATGAGCAATCAAGAATGAAGCACTTGAACATACATAGGCAAATTTGCTATCATATTTGTCATTTTAAAAGGCAGGAACAGTGTTGTGTCCTTGTTGATCTGATGAGAGAATATCAGAGCTTGAAATCTACTGTCACCAAAGCCATACAAGTTGCCAGCAATGTAGTAGTGACAAAGGCCATGTTAAAAGAGCAAGAAGATGTGAGATGGGCTTTATCAAAGGTAATTTAAAATATTTTTCTCTTTAAATAACGGTGGTAGTAGGCTTAATTTTGCTTAATTTTATTCCTTATTATTTTCTTCTTTTTGCTCTTTTATTTACTGTATTTATTGACTGATTGATATTGAGTTTCTGTGCAAAATCCTATTTTGCCAGTGAAACCTGATAGTGTCATAATTCAGTGTTGGTAGAATGTAATTTAAATTAATTGGAAGTATTTACATTGCCCCATTTGAGTTCTGAGGTTCTTTAGGCTTCCTTTTTCTCTGGAGAAGTGTTTTGGGAGCCTCTGCCTTTAATAGTCAAAACCACAGCCTTACTACTTTCACTGAGATTAGGATTGCCATCAAAAATCTGGTGTGATTTTTGGTATTAAAGGGTCCCCCTCATTCTGAGGCTCCAAAAGACTTTCTCATGACAAAAAGAAGCCCTACAGAGCCTTGGGACATGTAATGTGTATGTGTGGGTGGCATAAGAAATCTTTAATTGATTGAAATTAAATTATATCAGCCTTGAACAATGATATCATTTGTTTCCACCAGCACAAATTTACACCAATAGAATTTTGACCATTTCCCCCCATAAATTACTGTATATGCATAAAGAATGAAGGATTTGAAGTGGTTCGAGCATATGATGGCCTGGTGGTGCCATTTGCTCTTTGTAGGATGTGAAAATAGTAGGTGGCTGATCCTTTAGTGCACCACCATTTTTCTCTGTGTCTTAGGATCTTATAGCAGGGGGGGCAGCCTTTTTTTGCCATGGGCCTGACAATGCCCCCAAGACAGCTGAGCTGGCCTGGACCATGCCCCCCCCCCGGGAAGTGGAAGTGGGCACATTTATGGCTGACGTAAATGTGCCCACTTCCACGTTTACAACAGTCATGGGCGCGTTTGCACATGTGTGGGTGTGTTTTACAGACATAAATGCACCCCCTTTCACTTCCAGGTGCCGCAGAGGCAGCGACCGGCTGGATGGGATGGCATCGGGGGCTGGGGCCAGCCCATGGGCCATAGGTTGGGAACCCATATCTTATAGAGTGCTGCACTCCTTCCTTCTGCTGTGCCATTAAGAAGGATTAGGGGTTCTTAATTGAGCAGTTGCTCATTCCAGACTGAGTCCTGGTTTAAACCAAGTCTGAAATACACCAACCCAAACCTAGTCCTCCAGGCATGCATTGTGCACAGAGAGCTGGGCATAACATGTGCATTTTTGTAGTGTGAAACAGATAGCAGAATAGATTTGCAAGGCTATCCTTTTTCTTCCCACATTGAAATGTATATGTATGCTTAGCATCTCTTCAAATGTAGTTTATTTATACACTTCAGCTTATTTGCATATTTCTCTTTATATTTTGTTTACTATGCACCATTTCTCAATTGGTTATGTATGTTTGTGTATATTTTTTCACTTACATGCATTTTACTTGCACAAATTTTAAAATGAATGAATTGTTTTGTAATACAGTAATGTCTTTTCACTGTGACTATAGGATCAAAAAATATTTTCTGTCTTTTGTAATTATGAATATATAACTTCCTTTTTGATGGGAATTATATTGGTATTGAGCCAGACAAAGTTAGCTGTATGTCCTACTCAAATCAGTCATGGTGAAAAACTTGAATCAGTGATAGGGAATGTATGTGTTTCCCAGAAATGTTGGGCTTCAACTCCCATCATCTCTCACTGGTGAGAGTTGTAATAAAGGGGTGGGTGGGGGTGGAAAGGCCTTTTGTTCTGTCCCTGTGCCCAGATCTCCACTGTCGATCCGAATTGAAGAAAACCCATGAATCAATTACAGAATGAAATTTTTGAAATGGTAGCCTTGTTAGTTGTGTTTTAAGCATATCAGAAAGTAAACAAAACAAAAAGAAAAAACATTGTGACACTTTAAAGACTAACTGCTGTATTTTGATGTTAGCTTTCATGGATCAAGTCCACTTTGTCAGACATAAAAATGAGATGAAGCGGACTTGATCCATGAAAGTTAACATTAAAATAAAGCAATTAGTCTTTAAAGTGCCACTATGTTCTTTGTCTTTTTGTTTTGTTTACTCTCTGAATTATAGAATGGTACGTTAGTTCTGGTGCAATCGCTAATGATTCAGCTATTGAAACTAGGAACTGCTCCAGTAATACCCACATCTTAACTAGTTTCAAAAGCACAAACCTAGGATTATTTTCAGAGTCCCATAGCATTCAGAATATATGTTTAGAGTAAGTACTGCAGACTTAAAGAATTTGGCAGAGCTATTAATATTGGCCTTATTATCAATAGTGTGTAATCAAATTAAATTTTTGTTCACAGCATGAAGCAGTGAGGAATGAACTAAATGAGAGACAGATAGAGCTGGATGCTTACAGTAATAAGGGGAAACACCTGATAGCAGAGCTGAAAAGAATTCCAAACTGTGATTCCCTCCTGATAAAAAATGACATGGACAGTACTGTGGACAGATGGCTAGACGTAAGCATTATATTGGATAAGGAGCTTCTAGACACTGCAAAGAACTGTGATTTTTTTAAAAAAAGAGTCTCCCATTGCATGTACATTTCCAGCTGTATGACATTGTCTGCTCTTCAGATGGTTGTTCTCCATGCTTTGAGAAACAGCAAAGTGGAAAGCAGCTGATCTTTATTCCTTCTTTCCTCACTTGTCCAGATTGGGCCTTTTATGAATGGATGTTCAGAAATTCTATTGAGAACACTTGTCTGTGGTTTTATGTCACACGGACAGATGGCATTATTAGAAGGGTGTTCTTGGTTTACCTTAACAATCAACATGAACAATGCTCTAGTGGGCTTGGGAGCACTTTTCATAAATTAGTTAATATCATAATTGATTGAAATTCATGTGATTAATCAACTAAGAGGTCTTTAGTCAGGTTGCATCCCAAAACATTTTCTTTCAATGCATTAATAGGTTTCAGAGAAGCTTGAAGACAGCATAGAGAAGCTGCGTGCTGGTGCATCATTGTGGGAAGATGTATTGGTGGATGGTGACAATATTGATGGATGGTGCAATAACTCCATCTCACAGTTGCAGGACATTCTAAGCAATGTGGCCAGCTATCAAGGAATTGAAGCCTTCCTGGAAGAATTTCAGGTGCCTTAAAACATTGACATACACACTCAATAAATTTGTAGTATTTTAAGGTTCGTTCATTCGGTTTTGTGTCAGGCATTAATCTGGGTAGAAATTATTTTAAGGTCGTATGTTCTCTATAGAAGTTAAAAATAAAAACCCAGAAAGACTGAGAGTGACTATCATTTTGTATAGTCTAGGAGTGGGCAACTTTGCAGGCGCACCCCCCAAAGAAAGACTCAGACACCAATATATGGATAAAGGCATTGGGCCACTTTTATTGAATAATGCCCTAGTCCGAATTATAACTTTCAATTGGTGCAATCATCCAATTGTAATTCTTTAAGGCAAGCAGGCCGCAGTAACACTGATAAGGTTCCTCCCAAAATGCCAATGGCAATTGGCTACATGTAACTATTTGTATCAATTTGTTTGTTGACACAAACAAATTGTTGACCGGAGTCAATAAACTATCTACTGACCCCACCCTATGACGTGTATCCATTAAATCTCAAGGTGATGCAGGCTGTGAAGCTCCTGCCATCACCCCTTGCCTGGTTCGCCCTTGACCGGCCAAACCTATTTCCCCTGTACCTGTCTGCGTGTTGGTCAGTCAATTGCGAACCTGCCGGATACCTATGGGTCATAAATCTTTACCTTACCAGTGCTACCCGCCACACGGGGAGGCGTCCATGATGACTCACCGCCCCCCCCCCCCAGACCGTCAGCTCGGTCACCAGGCCTGCTTGCATATCTTCCAGAAGGAGGTACATACCTCTAGCCGACAGGTGGACCCCATATCCTGCCTACAGGTCAACATTTTTATAAGCATATCCTCAAATATCCAATGACTGTCCCCAAGCCATTCTCATCAAGGAACTGGGCAACAGCCCTGTCCATTGACCGCCGGGACGGTCCGAATCACGGAGATCCATGTCTCCTCTAAATTGGTGTCTCGGCACGATGTTAGACCATAGCGACCATATGTAAGCCATAAATGATATAAAACGCCAGGTCACTGCACCTCGACAGTTTAAGGAAAGGTCAGTGATCCGTGTGAGACCATTGCCGCCGAGGTGCAGAATAAGAACATCAGGCGGTCCAGCATCCCTGATGGACATCAGGAATGGCAACAGTTCCCGCCCTCTCATGCTGCGCATATCATACCACCGCATACATGCAGATGCACGCAGCCCGAGCAGGGGTCCACACTCTGTTGCCGCAGCAAATACTGCTGCCCAGTGTACATAGCTGCGGCCCACCAGCCCCACTGCCACCGGTGCGCAGAGACACACAGGATCTGTAAAAGAGGAGAAGGGGTTAAGGACATAACTAGGCACTCATCCAGTGAGGGGACGTACATATAGGGAAATAGGCGCACACCCCCATGTGCCCACATATATCCGCCTCCGAGTACCCCAATGCAGCCGCGGTAAATGCGACGCCAATCCTAATTAAATGGGTGCCATAACGGGCCCCACACTGTGAAGCGCGGTACCGGCCACCCTCCAGAACTTAAATTTGTTAAGGGTAGACCCATGCTGGTGGCAGAAAAACAGGCTAGGGCACGCAGCAGGCACTGCCAAAAACTCATGTAGGGCACCAACCGGACAGATGTCTTCAATGGAACATCGTAGCAGTCTAACTCCACTGCCTACGCCGTGCTGATCAACCTTTGAGGACCGTATCCTCAACTGAACCCACTCATGTGTAACCAAGACATCGTCGAGTTCCAGTGCCCTACGAGACGCGTCCGCCTTACTCAATGGTACAAACTCTGGTACCAACTCACTGATGCGGAATCGGGTGATATGTCCGGGCGGAGGCCACGTTCACGTGTCCACCCCTCCAAAACATGACGTATGCGGAAGTCATTCATGCAGTCAGATAAGCCCCTCACTTTGGCTATAAATGCCAGTGCCGAAAGCCTAGAGGCTATAGTACGGGGGGCCAATCCCTGACTGTGAAGATAAACCATGTATTGTAAAACCTGGTCCACTGGTATTGGCCACACTCTAGGCAACTGTAGTAGCTCGCAAAAGGTTCTAAATTGTATGAAAGCATGGTGATACGCCTTACGCGTGCGAGGTGCCAATGACATGCCGATCGCCCGGTTCACCTCTCCTCGCCAAACATCCAAATTTCGGCCAGGAGTGGCGGGGGGAATTCCTCTGCTTCCGGAGCCAAGGCACGGAACCGGGGGATCTGCAGGCGGGATAAAGCATCAGCAATATCGTTATTAATACCTGGTACATGTCTGGCCCTGAACAGCACATTGAGGCGTAGGCTTCCCAAAACAAATTGATGAACCAATGCCATGCCCTAGGGTATTTGGACGTCTGGGCGTTGACAATGTGCACTACTGCCGCATTGTCACACCAAAAATGGACCACTGAGTTGGCCCACTCGTCGCCCCATAGCACCAGTACTCCCAAAATGGGAAAGAACTCAAGGAAGGTAAGATCGCGGAGGCGATCCGTGCTCAGCCATGCGTGAGGCCATCGGCCGTAAGCCCACCTCCCCTCAAAATAAATCCCATAACCCAGGGAGCCGGAGGCATCTGACTGTACTTGAAATTTAGGGCAGACCATAAGGTCTGATCTCCAAAAAGAGACCCCGTTAAACGCCTGGAGGAATGTGAGCCAAACCGAAAGGTCTGCCCATATGTCCCTGGTCAGTCGGACCCTGTGGTGGCGTTTTAACGGGCCAGCCATGGCGTCACACAGGCGCCTGGCAAATGCTCCGCCAGGTGTCACCACCCTGCAGGCTAAGTTAAGGTGGCCATGAAGTACCTGTAGCTCATGAAGGGACACTTTACGCTTGGCAATCAATGCCAAAATCGCCGCGGAGATCCGGGTCACCTTATCCATGGGTAACCTGGATGCCTGTGCGACCGTGTCAGTTTCAATGCCTAGAAATGTGAGCTTATTAGCTGGGCCTTCGGTCTTTTCAGGCGCTAAGGGGACACCCAGTTCCCGCATTAGCGTCTGAAATGTAGTGAGGAGACGTGTGCACGTGTCCGAGCCCCGTTCACCCCCAAACAAAAAGTCATCGAGATAATGGGCCAGAGACCGGGACCCTGACCTGCGAACAAAGGCCCACTGAAGGAAAGTACTGAATTGTTCGAATGCCGAAGATGAAATAGAGCAGCCAAAAGGCACGGCCTTGTCTACGTAAAACTTCCCTTGGAATCTAAAACCCAATAGCTCAAAATCCCCTGGGTGCACTGGCAGTAATCGGAATGCCGATTTAATATCACACTTTGCCAGGAGGGCACCGGGACCACATGAGCGTACCATCCATAGGGCCTGATCAACTGACGTGTACCTGACTGAACAAAGGTCATCAGGAATCGCATCATAGATGGTGGATTAAACGAAATTTACCCGGGTTCTTTTTTGGTACTAGCCCCAGAGGGGAGACCTTCAAATTAGGGAAAGATGGTTCCAAGAAGGGGCCCACTACTCTCATAGCCTCAACTTCCTTAGCTATGCTTAGTGCAGCAACCTCCTCTCTACCTTTCAAGGAAAGTAAACTTGGAGCGTCTTGGGGTCCCCGAAACCCCAAAATGGAATACAAAAGCCCAACTGGAAACCCTCCAGCAGGTACCTCGCATCATCCCTTCTTGGATAAGCTGAGAGCCATCGCTCCAGCATGTGTACATTAATTGGGGAGGGGGCCTTTCGCATGGCTAGCTCCTTCAGAGGGAGCTCTGACCACCCCCTGTCCACCCCTACCTCTGCCCCGTGACCCACCAGCCCGCAGGCATGCAGAGGTGGCGTGGGGGCCAGCGCAAGAGGGAGACTCGTGTCGGAAACGACACTGATGCTTATGACACACGCCGTTAGCCGAGAAGCTCCAACACAGCAGGCGGGCTGGAACCCCCTGCCCCGCCGGTTGGCGGGGAGCCTGTGTTGCAGCAGCCCGCTGCACGGCATGACCACAATGGTACCTATCACCAGCCACCGGACGCGTGGGAGTCATGTACAAGAGCCACAATTGCTGACAGGGCTCATCCCACCTCATTTCAGGATGTAGGGCCACCCTCATTCTAAATTCCTCATCGTAAGCCAACCACAATGGGCCAGGGAAATCAACCATCGCCCTGTAAATATTGTCAAGATATTGAACCATCGGAATGGCCAAATCAGGCTGGGCCCTGAGGTATACCGCCATATATATGAGGCATGCCGGCAACCAGTTGGCCCAGGTGCACGGTGGCTTACGACGACGGGACAGCTCCTTGCCTCTGTCATCCTGTCCCTCCCTCTCCTCCTTAGTGGGCTCACGGTTCAAGAGGGAGAAAATATCAACATACTCCCCCCGCCAAATCTTATCCCTCGTGACCTGTGTCAAATGATCACCCAGGGGCAAGGAATAGCCAGCCGTCGGCAAAGCCATCGACGGCACATTTTGAATGGAAGGTATGCGCAGCGGGCCCAGAACAGCCCCTGTGATGCTCAGCACACCCCCAGGGGCGGACACCCCTGCCCTAAACGAGGGACCAATTGGCAACCAGGGGTTAATGGGGCAGAGTGGAAGCAGCTGCCCACCCACATTAACTTGACGTGGGCATGGCCACTGTACCCCCCAGTGTAACCGGACAGTGTCGGTGGTGCACTACATTGAACCGGATACTCACTAGTTGCACCCCCGTGAGCCGCCCCCACTGGGGGTTCCGGCCCACGGCGGGCGTCGGAGCTCGCGACTGGCATCGAGCTCTGGGACCACACCTGACTGCTCCCCACCAGTAAATCAGGATGCACGGGGAGCTGCGAGGCACCAGCCGGGGCTGGCTGGACGGCCTCAAGCAGCTCGACCCTGTTGACAGCCCGCTGGAGAGTCACGGCCGATGCGTTGGCCGGGATCAACAAAGGGACCGCTGTTGAAGCAGCGGCTGTGCCCCCATCTGAAGGTGGCTGGGCAATGCCCAATGATGCTTCCAGCACTGCTATACGTGCTCTGAGTGTATCAACTGCCTCAGAGCCCCCAGTGTAAGGTGGGCCGGGTGGGCCGGATGGCCCACTAGGTAGTTGATGACATGGAAACCCAAAAGGGGATCTGGGGCCCGAATAGGGCCATGCCCAGAACTCTGGTCCATGGGGGGGGGGCGGAGGAACATTGGGGTGGAAACCCACACCATGCCCCCCTGGGCCACCCTGTCCTGAGCCCTGAAAAGGCCCTCCAAGGGCCGGGTTCCCCAAGGGGCCAGCCTGTGCCGGCCCCTGTAAGCAGGTGCCTGGCTGCCAGGCTGGAGCCTGGTCAGCCCCGCTGGCTGCCGTGGGCAAGTCCCGCGCGCTGCCCTGCTGCGGGGGTGCAGCCCGAGTCCTCCGACCCGCAGGCTGCCCCCCGTCCGATGGAGGGCTATGAAAAGCCCTTCCTCTCGGCCTCGGCTTAACCGCCGGGGCCCTGCACTTGGGAGCCATGGCTCCCGAAATCAATCGTAGGATCCCTGGCCAGGGATCAGATCCTGAGCCCAGAGTACTGCGGTAGAAAAGAGCAAACTAAAAAACCGCTCCCAGTACCAAGGGCGAAGCTGAAGCAAACAACGCGACGGAGAAAACTTCTCCGCTCTGTCGCATTCTTAAAATGGCAGCTCGGCTGCCTCGTGGCCACTCCTTTTATAGAGGAGTGGCCACGCCCCCTAACTCACCCGGATGTCTGAGTCCGGGTGGGGGGGCCCTGCAAAGAGTGCGGCAGCCATTTTGGCATCGCGCTTTCATTGTCAGGGCTGCAGGCCAGATTTTTCCACCCAGCGGCTTCCAGGCCCAGAAATTCCTTAAATGGCTTTAAAATGTCAAATAAATAAGCACCCAGGTGCCCATTTCCAATTAAATTCCTGGAAGATGGGAGATTTGGGGAAGTCTGGGAAATTTGTCCCTCCCTGAAATAAAATCTTAAACCCTGCAATTATGGGGAGTCTTAGAAGCATTGGGGTTTTGGGCGGGATACAAAAATGATCTGGAAGGCCACATAAAGGTCAAATATTGTTATTTCTTGAGTAACAAAGACCAATGCATTACAATCAGTGTTTAGAGGAAGCGTCTGTATGCTGAGGCCTCCTGGAAAGTGCAATATAGTTGTTTACTGTTTCCCAATATAAATTAATGTAATCAGTGCAATTATAGAAAGTCATAAAGAAGATTACTTAGGAGGGATGTGAAGAAGATGAATGCTGAACTAAAATAATATTTGCCACTTATATTTTTTACAGTATCAAACTAAGTTTAAAGAACACAATTTGGAGCAAATCAGTTCAAAAATATTGGAACTTAAAGAACTAGTAAATGTAGAACTTCCCACAAATCTTCAGGTAATGTATTAATCTGTTATGGAATGGGCTTTATTTATTTTTCTGGCTGAATTGCCAAAAGAAGCCAAACAGAATCTTATGCTATTTCAAGTCTTAGGAGGCTTTTATAAAGCATATTTTGAATTAATAGTCAACCTATAAATATTCCAGTTACAATCTGTATGTTTAACATTGCAAAAAACAAAACAAAAATCACAACCCCAAAACAAAACATTATGTATCATTATTATTCACCCTGATTCTCTAAGATCAAATGGCCCTTGAATGAAATTTCTACTGCTAAGATTTAATTTGTATAATAGTTAAGACCATATGCAAAATATTCATTTTACTAGTGAAGGTAGATGGTTGTATGCAAGTTCAAAAGCAATGGAGAGGCTTAAAAGAGGTGAATGTTCCTTACATATTCAAAGGACACCATTAAGTAAGCAAAAATGTAGAAGTTTGTAAATTGAAAGATAACTTTACCAAAATGTAGCCTGACAAGGACATTTAAATGTCTGCCAATGAGGGTAGAGCAATATAGGTAAAGGTAAAGGTCACACTTGCTCAAAAACTAGTCATATCCGACTCTAAGGTTCAGTGCTCATCTCTGTTTCATAGTCAAAGAGCCAGCACTGTAGAAAGTACTAAACAACTATCTGCATATTGGGTAGGTGATGCATCCAGTGAGTTTAGAAAAATCTTCCTTCTCTGTATTGTAGGGGGAAGTTTCAGGAGGGTGAAAGAGAGAAGCTATTCTCCTTTCTCATTCTCGTGTTGGACACACACACAAGAGGAACCTCATACAACAATCATCCCGTATAACAAGGAAATCGCATAACAATTAGGTTTTTTTGGGGAAATGGCGTCCCGCATAACAATTTTCCCTATGGGAAAAAATCGTACAACAATTTTTTAATGGGAAAAAACACTAAGCAAAAAAATTTGTTGTATGATGCATCCATAGAGAAAATTGCTATACGATGCATTTATCATATAGCAATTGTTTCGTTCAACAACAAGCCCCGTGGAAGGATTAAAATCATTGTATGAGGTACCACTGTATGTATATACACACACACACATACACAGTAATAGGAAAAATTGTTATGCGGGACACCATCCTCCCCAAAAAAAAATAATAATAATCCCTAACACACACGCACACACACCATACCTGTCAAGTTTTGGATTTGAAAATAAGGGAAATTTTGGCCACACCCCTCTGTGGGTATGGCCAAATCTGTGGGCGTGGCCAAATATAGCCATGTGACTTGCTGGGCTGTAGTCATGCCTGCCACATGGCCATGAAAATGTCTGCAAACACAGACAGCTCTGGCTCTTTGGCTGTAAATGGAGATGAGCACTGCACCCTAGAGTTGGATATGACTGGCAGATTTTACTTTCTTAGGATAAAAGATCTCTGCAGATGGTGATTGCAGCCATGAAATAAAAAGGCGACTGATGCTTGGGAAACAAGCTATGAGAAACCTGGGGAACATAGTTAAAAGATGAGACATCACCTTGCAAACAAAAAATTGCATAGTCAAAGCAATGGTATTCCCGGTGGTAATGTATGGGTGTGAGAGCTTGGACCATTAGGAAAGCTGAGCACAGAAAAATAGTGGTGTTAGAAATAGGTCAATCCTAGAAGAAATCAACCATGACTGCTCATTAAAGGTCAAATAGTAAAGATGACACTAAAGTACTTTGGACATCAAATGAGAAGAGAGGATTCACTTGAGAAAGCCTTGATGCTGGGAAAGGTGGAGGACAAAAGAAGGAGGTGGCCATAAATAAGATGGCTAGATGGTATTGTAGATGCAATGGGCACAAAGCTGTGTGGGGCAAAGAACCCTTTTCCCATCTTCTTGGGAGACTTTTGTTTTGTTTTCTTTCTTGTTTACTCATTTTTAATTATTATTTTTTCCTGGGAAGCAAAGTGCAGAGTAGTAACCAGCCCCCTAGGGTTACCAACTGCTTGTAAGCAGCTTGGCTTTAATGAACTAGCCCTGCACATGGCTAGACACACACACACATTAGGGTGGAGGAGCAAGGGATTAATTCCCCCAAATTAACCAATCTGTTTGTTCCTCACTGCAACCAATTGAAGCACCAACACCTGAGAATGTTGGATCCAGTTTAAGGAAGGGAATTAGTAAAGTAAAAAGCAACCTCTGTAGTTTCCAAGCCTCCCAGCAGCTGAGGAATTAATCTCCCTCCAGATGGTTTGTTAGAAGGTGGGGTGCCTGTTGGGCAGGGCTGGGAAACCTTCGGCAGCAGCTTTTTCTACTGTAAAAGGAACCCAGCCAGGCAACTGCAAGCAAAATAAACCTCAGCTCTCTCTCTCTCTCTTTCTCATATAGTAATCAAGCAATATCCCCCCTCCCAAGTTAACTCTAGAACAGAAACGAAAGCCTCCAGGAGGCAGGCAGAAACAGCTCAATAAACCATGAGAGTGAGAGAGAAGTCTCTGCCCCAGACCAAGAGCTGATTTGCCCCTGCATATATAAAAGATTGCTCACCTAGAGTGGACTCCCGTCCCATGGTGGCTCCAAACAGCAGCAGCAACACTGACCATGACCATGTGGCAGGGAAATGAAAGAGAAGGCCTTCTCTCTCCCCTTCCAGTGAAAAGCCACAGTGGCCTCTGGTGGCAGGAAAAACATAATGCAGCTTCACCTGTGAGGGCTCTGGTCAGGATTATGTTTTTAAAATAATAAGGGATATTACGGGGAAATTAATAAAAATGGGAGGGGTGGGAAGAGGGCTAAAAATAAGGGGGTTTCCTGGGAAAAACAGGATACTTGACAGGTATCACACACACACACACACACACACACACACACACACACACACACACACACACACACACACACACACACACACACACACGTCCAAGCAAACAAGGTGTCAGGGTGCATCTCAGCTGAGCAATGAGGCATGTGACTAACTCATATACTAGCCACTCAAAGATTGACCACAACACATTACACAAAGCTTATATAAACATGAACAGAATTCTGGCATATGAAGTAATAACCTTTAGAATTTATACTATTATAACATCTACTTTAATGTATGTGTTTGCTTTTAGTTTTTAGAAACTGATTTAAGGAAAAAACTGGTACATGCCAAAGAAATGTGTGAGATAACAAAAGAAGCACTGAAAGATTTCAGTTCTCAGAAGTTGCAGTTACATGACTTTGTTACAGAGATGGAAGACTGGCTTACCAAAAGAGAAGAATCACTTCTAAGCTGTACTCATAGCAATGACCCATCAGGTCTAAATACAGTCAAGGTAGCTATTAAATATATGTGTGTATATAATATTTTGACACCCATTCTCATTTTACCCTGTTTTGATAATCTAGCATGATTTGATATAAATATGCTTTTGAACCCCCTAAAGATATGAGTGACCACCATTAAGTGTCAGTTTTGTTGCTGTTAGACTGAAATGAGTGTTTCTTGATTGTGATTTCACCAATAAATGCCTACCTTAAATGCTGAGAAAGAAAGATGTCTGTGGGAGAAACTATATTTAGGCGTGACTTTCATTAGTCTTCAGGTAAGGAAGAAATAGAGCAGAAACACACCAGAGAACTTGAATTACTGTAATTGTGTTGACTCTAATTAATTTTATCTAGATCTGTTGCCCTTATAGGCACATAGTGACTTAGGCAAGTGTTTTTGTATATTTCTCCAAACACCCCCTCCCTCCAAAAAGAGAGTATCTGTTATGAATAAGTTTTCTTTTTAAAGTTCTCTAGCCAGCACTTTTTGGACATTAATATGGAACACAGACTTAAGAAATTACATCAAAGTAAATTAAAACAATTCCAATAAATCAACATTTTTAAAAATTGAGAGAACTGTTGAGATTAAAATCTCAAAAATCCTATTACTTGATCCTGTCATAAATTTCAGTGGTGAATTGCCATTTGTTAGGGAATCAGTGCTTCTATCTGTTATTCCACACCAGATGTGTGACTTTGTGCACAGACATAAAATATAAGCTTTGCCTTCTTAACTGGTTGCAACGTATCACTGAAATTGATACCAATAGACTGATACCAGTGGATGTTAGTATTCTGGTTATTACTAACATATTTCAAGAGGATAAAATGTGTATAATATTATGCATATACATATATGTATATATGTATAATATAATCAAGTAGATGCAAGTTTGTGTAATAAATAAAATCCTCCTGAGAAGACATCCTTGCAGAAAGAAGGAAGGAGGGAATATAATTGAACCAACTATTTTAGCAAAATTTGGTGGACTCGTGTTGGATTTTAACTGAATGTCATTTTTACAATTAGACTTGATTAAAAATGAGAATATAAATATTTGTAAAATGTGTTCTGCTTTTGATTCCCCCCCACCTTTCAGAGGATACAAATGGAGATTCAGCAACATCAGAACAACTTTGATTCTACTCAGGAAACTCTTAATAGCCTCTGTCGCAAATACCCATCTGCAGAGTTGGAGACTCTCGGGGGCAGTGTCACCTCATTGATGAAGAAATATGAAGCTGTGAATCAGTTAAGCTTGAAAACACAAGCTTCCATGCAGGAGTCCCTGGAAAAACACTTCCAACGTGAGTCCTCATGATTGTTAACATATGAGCCATTGAGACCACAAGAATCTATTAAATTGCTTGAAAAAATCATGCCAGTTTCTATGCACTACATTAATCTTTTTTATCAGCGTCTTTCCTAACATTCTGTTTACCAGAATCTTGTTCAATTATCCATTTCAAGCAGCTGTTTTTCAGAGTTCTTGTGTGTCGCTCTCTTTTTCTCTCTAGCTCTCTATATGAAATGCTTTTTAACGGAGAAAAAGACAAAGATAATAATAATGGGAGAAGATGGATATCTCAGTGGCAGCAAGGTTAAATTGTATATACAGTTGAGTCAACTGAGCATATCCTTCTGAATTGTCCTTTCTATGCTGACATTACAGGCACACACCCCAAAAAAGGACTCAGACACCGGTATAAGTGGATAAGGGCATTGGGCCACATTTATTGATTCATGCCCTAGTCCGAATTATAAATTTCAATTGGTACTCAGCCAATTATAATTCTTAAGGCAAGCAGGCCGCAGTAACACTGGTAAGGTTCCTCCCAAAATTGCCAATGGCAATTGGCTACAATGTATCCATTTGTATCAATTTGTTTGTTTACAACAAACAAATTGTTGACCGTAGTCAATAAACTATCTACTGACCCCACCCTCTGACGTGTATCCGTAAAATCACGGGGTGATGCATGCTGAAGAGCTCCTGCCATCACCCCATTGCCTGGTTCGTCGTTGACCGGACAACGTTAACCAACTTGTACCTATCTAGTGTTGGCCAGTCAATTGCGAACCTGCCGGATACCTGTGGGTCATAAATATTTACCTTACCAGTGCTACCCACCCATGTGACCAAAGTCAATAGCAAAGCCCCTATATCAAACCATAGCAACAGTGTGGGATGGGCAAA
Organism: Bradypodion pumilum; assembly: GCA_035047305.1. NCBI lineage: Eukaryota > Metazoa > Chordata > Lepidosauria > Squamata > Chamaeleonidae > Bradypodion > Bradypodion pumilum. Next base: position 102,741,263 of record JAWDJD010000001.1, read on the forward strand.
AAAGCCAGAACCAGGAAGCCAATTGTAGGTTCTAGCCAAAAATTCTCACCCGGCCCCGAAGCGACCAAAATATCACACTGTTCACTAGGGAGGGGGTGGAGGGAAAAACGTCTCCTCTCCGTCGCTTTCGCAAAATGGCAGCTCGGCTGCCTCGTGGCCACCCCTTTTAAAGAGGATACCTGTGGGTCATAAATATTTACCTTACCAGTGCTACCCGCCACACGGGGAGGCTTAATAAAGACTCACACACACACACCCCAGACCGTCAGCTCGGTCAACAGACCTGCTTGCAAATCTTCCAAAAAGAGGTTCATACCTCTGGGCGACAGATGGACCCCATCCCCTGTATAAAGATCATAATTTTGGAGACTAATGGTGGGGTGTCGGATGACCCGCCCCAAACCCTTGTCAGCAAAGAACCGGGCAACTGCCCTGTTCACAGAGCAACGAGCGCGGTCAAGGGCCTGGAGGTTGATACCCCCCCTGTAAGCGTGTCGCGGTATGATGTCCGACCATAGCAGGGTTGTGGCAGGCCACACATAATGCAAATAAGCCAGGTCGCTGCAGATCGTATGTTTTAAAGAAAGGCCAGTGACCTGGCCCAAGTCATTGCCCCCGAGGTGCAGCACCAGGACATCAGGCGGTTTAGCATCCCTGATGGAGAAAAGGAATGGCAACAGTTCCCGCCATAACATTCCGCGCTTACCATACCACCTGATACATGCGGATGCACGTAGTCCAAGCTGGGGTCCCCACTCTGTCGCCGCCTCGTACTGCGCTGCCCAGTGCACATAGCTGTGGCCCACCAGCCATACTGCCACCGGTGTGCGGCGACACACAGGGTCTGTAAAATAAAAAGAGACAGGACAGTGACTTAACTGGTACTCATACTTGAAGAGGGCGAACATATAATTCAAAACACTTCGATCCCCACCTCCCCATAAGGCATATATCAGCCTCAGAGTACCCAAACGCAGCTGCAGTAGAAGCAGCTCCTATTCTAAATGAATGGGTGCCGTAACGAGCCCCGGGGAGGCTAACACTGGACAGTGCCTTACCGGTCACCTTCCAAAATTGAAATTTGGTAAGGGGAGACCCATCCTGGTGGCAGAAAAATGGGCCAGGGTGCGTACCACGCATTGCAAGGGACTCTTGTAGGGCACCAACCGGACAGATGTCTGCAATGGAACACCGTAGCAGTCTTACACCACTGCCTATGCCGTGCTGATCCACCTTTGAGGATCATTGGAAACATAGACATCTTCGAGTTCCAGTGCACCAGCTCACTGATGCGGAGCGCCCCAAAAAAGGCCACCGTGGTAGCCGCGTGAAACAGAGCTGCCTCATACCTGTCAAAACACAGGTCATGCCAGCCTCGTGCAAGGTGGGTAAGAACCCCTGGAGAAATAGGGTAGCGATTGTCCGGGCAGCGTCCACGTTCCCGTGTCCACCCCTCCAAAACATGTCGAATACGGAAATCATTCGTGCTGTCAGCAGAGCCCCCCACTTTGGCCATGAATGCCAGTGCTGACAGCCTGGATGCTATGGTGCGGGGAGCTAGGCCCTGACTGTGTAGGTAGACCATAAATTGAAGAACGTGAGTAACTGGAATGGGCCAAATCTCGGGCAACCGGAGTTGCACACAAAAAGCCTTAAATTGACTGAATGCATGGTGATACGCCTTACGCGTGCAGGGCGCCAGCGACATGCTGATCGCCCGGTTCACCTCTCCTTCCCAAACGTCCAATTTCGTCCGGGAGTGGCGAGGGGAATTCCTCTGCGTCCGGAGCCAAGGCGCGGAACCGGGGGATCTGCAGGCGGGATAAAGCATCAGCAATATCGTTATTAATACCTGGCACATGTCTGGCCCTGAATAGCACATTGAGGCGTAGGCTGCGCAACACAAACTGGCGAACTAACTCCATGACCCTGTGTGATTTAGATGTCAGGGAATTGACAATGTGCACTACCGCAGCGTTGTCACACCAGAAATGAGCCACTGAATTGGCCCACTCTTCGCCCCATAGCATCAAAGCTCCCAGTATCGGGAAGAACTCAAGGAATGTAAGATCGCGTAAACGATCCATGCCCCTCCAAGCTGGAGGCCATCGGCCGTAGGCCCACCTCCCCTCAAAGTAAATCCCATAACCCAGGGACCCCGAGGCATCCGACTGAACCTGGAACCTAGGGGAAACCAAAAGGTCAGATCTCCAAAACGACACCCCGTTGAAGTCCCTAAGGAACTTAAGCCAGATCAACATGTCAGCCCTCATGCCCTTGTTCAGTCGGACCCTATGATAGCGCCTGGATAGGCCAGCCATGGTGTCGCACAAGCGTCGAGCAAAAACTCTGCCAGGCGCGACCACCCTGCAGGCGAAGTTAAGGTGACCATGGAGAACCTGGAGCTCACGCAGTGACACCTTGCGTTTGGCCAGTAAGGCCAAAATCAAAGCAGTGATCCGGGTAACCTTGACCATGGGTAACCTGGATGCCTGCGAGACCGTGTCAATTTCAATACCCAGAAATGTGAGCTTGGTTGAAGGGCCCTCGGTCTTTTCGGGCGCTAAAGGGACACCAAGTTCCTGCATTACCGTCTGAAATGTGTTGAGGAGACGCGTGCACGTGTCCCAGCCCCGTTCACCCCCGAACAAGAAATCATCGAGGTAGTGGGCTACAGACCGAGACCCAGACCTGCGAACAAAGGCCCACTGAAGGAAAGTGCTAAAACGTTCAAATGCTGAACAGGAAATAGAGCAGCCAAAAGGCATGGCTTTATCAACATAAAATTTTTCCTGAAATTTAAAACCCAATAACTCAAAGTCACCCGGGTGCACAGGCAACAAACGGAATGCCCACTTAATGTCACATTTTGCCAAAAGTGCACCCGGGCCACAAGAGCGCACCATGCACAGGGCCTGGTCAAATGATGCATACCTGACCGAACAAAGGTCATCAGGAATGGCATCATTGACCGAATGGCCCGCCGGGTATGACAGATGGTGAATTAAACGAAACTCCCCAGGGGTCTTTTTGGGCACCAACCCTAAAGGGGAAACCTTCAAATTGGGAAAGGGTGGCATGGGAAAGGGGCCAGCAACCCTACCTGCATTAACCTCCTTAGCAATACTTAGGGCGGCCACCTCCTCCCTGCCCTTAAGGGAAAGTAAATTAGGGGCATCTTGGGGGCACCGCTCCCCCCTAAATGGGATGCGGAAGCCCAGCTGGAAACCCTCGAGGAGGTACCCAGCATCCTCCCTCCTCGGGTATGTTGATAGCCACTGCTCCAACATCACCACGTTAACCGGGGAGGGGGCCTTTTGAGTGACCAGCTGCATCAGCGGCAGGTCTGCCCGCTCCTTGTCCACCTCTACCTCTGCCCCGTGACCCACCTGCTCGCGGACACGCAGCGGCGGCGTGGGGGCCAGCGCAAGAGGGACACTCATGTTTGTATTGGCACTGTTTTCTATTGCATGCACCATTGGCCGAGAAGCTCCAACACAGCAGGCGGGCTGGAACCCCCTGCCCCGCCAGCTGGCGGGGGGCCTGAGTTGGAGCAGCTCTCTGGACCGCATGTCCACAATGGTACCTCTACCCAGGTGCCGGGCGCGTGGGGGTCATATACAAAAGCCACAGCTTCTGACAGGGCTCATCCCACCTCATCTCTGGGTGTAGGGGCACTCTCATTCGAAATTCCTCATCGTAAGCCAACCACGATGGGCCAGGAAAATCCACCATTGCCCTGTAAATATTGTCCAAATATTGGACCATAGGAATGGCCAGGTCAAGCCGAGCCCTGAGATACACCGCCATATATATGAGATATGCGGGTAACCAGTTGGCCCATGTACGTGGTGGCTTGCGACGGTGAGACAGCTCTTTATCCTTCTCATCCTGCCCCTCCTTCTCTTCCTTGGTGGGTTCCCTGTTCAATAGGGAGAAAATATCTACGTACTCCCCCCGCCAAATCTTTTCCCTTGTGGCCTGGGCCAAATGATCCCCGAGGGGCAAGGAATACCCGGCTGTCGGCAATGCCGACACCGGCACGGTATTGATATGGGGCATCAGGAGAGGGGCCTGGACCATCCCTGCGACACCCATTGCAGTCCCGGGGGCGGAAACCCCCCCACCTAATGTCACACCAGAATGAGACCAAGCTGCACCCGGGTCAGCCGGGAACTGATGCCCTCCCGCCCCGACATTACGAGGCCATGGCCACTGGAACCCCTCCCCCAAAGTGGAGTGTGATGTGGGCACATTAGCTTGAACCCAATACTCACTGGTTGCACCCCCGTGGGCTGCCCCCACTGGGGGTTCCGGCCCACGGTGGGCGTCGGAGCTCGCGACCGAAATCGAGCTCTGAGGACACATCTGACCACTACCTGACTGTAGTGCCTGCTGCACGGGGAGCTGCGAGGCCGCGGCGGGCACCGGCCTGTGCGCCTCAAGCAACTCAACCCGACTGGCCGCCTGCTGAAGGTTGGCGGCTGCCATGGTCACCTGCTGGCAAAAGGGGGCCCCAGGTGGCAATGCAGCCCCCCCAATGGGGTTATTGGTCATCCCTAGGGATGCCTCTAGCGCCGCCACGCGGGCCACTAGTGCATCCACTGTCACCGATCCCCCTGCATAAAGGGGGCCAGGTGGGCCGGACGGCCCGCTGGGCAATGGCCCAGGGTCCCTGACTTGAGAGCCCGGCCCTAAGTAGGGCCATGCCCAAAACTCCGGCCCATGAGGGGCCGGGGGTAGGCCCTGCTGTGCCACCGCACAAGGCCCTCCCCCCTGCTCGAAGCCCATGGCCGGTAAATGCGAGCCGGGGGCCGAAGCCCCGACCGCACCAGGCCCTCCCCCCTGCTCAAAGCCCATGGCCGGCAACTGCGGGCCGGGGGCCGGAGCCCCTGTAGGGCCGGTCTGAGGCCGGAGAGCCGCGGGCCATGGCCTAAGCTGCCCCATCCCACCGGTCCCGGTGGGTGCCTCCATTAAGGGGTCCTGTTGGGGGGGCGCAGTCGCGGTCCTCCAACCTGACTGCTGCCTCCTAGTCGGGCGAGCCGAGGTCGCCATAGCCTTCTTCTTAGGAGGCATAGCAAGGCGGATCCCTTCTCAGGGATCAGAACGATGGCTGGGAAGTCGAAGAGTAAGAAGCGAAGAGTGCGCTAAGCTTTCTGCCGCCAAAACGGCTTCCCGAAAAGGCGAAGAGCGACGGAGCAAAAACTTCTCCTCTCCGTCGCTTTCGCAAAAAGGCAGCTCGGCTGCCTCGTGGCCACCCCTTTTAAAGAGGGGTGGCCACGCCCCCAACTACCCGGATGTCTGAGTCCGGGTGGGGGGGGCGCAAAGAGCGCGGCGGCCATTTTGGCACCGCGCTTTCATTAGACAAATACTCATAGCTCCTCTTCTTTGCCAAATCAGATTTGAGCCTAGACAAAGTCAGGTTCGATTTCTCTTGAATAGCATTGCTGCTTTGTCAGCCATACGAGTTTCTAAATTCCTATTTTTGGCACTCAAACGTCGCAAGATTAAAATTTACAGTAGTGACTCAGGCCTATTAACATAGTGTATGTATATCCTGAAGGTAAAGATTGTTAGGCTTAAATGTTAGTTTAAATCTCTGTGTGTTATTTTGTGCTGACTGACGGTTGAATAAAAATATGTATGTATGTATAAATATACTCAGCTCTCAAAGCAGTGTCCTAGTCAATATTCATTTACTTGTGCTTTTAATTTTCTGATTACATTAAAGTACTATTGTTGAATACCAGGAATTTCAGAGGGCTTTATCACAGAGCATGAAATATTCTTCTTCTTCTTCTTTGTCTTGGCTAGATGTGAAACTGCCAAAATGAAGCAACCTGTTGGTGAGTTCATTCTGCACCTAGTGTGAGAAAGATTAGCCAGGACAAGGTGACAGTTGCCTGGGATATTCCTTGTTGTGCTTGAAAAAGACTACAATCTTCATAAATGTGTAATGAACAAGGAAAACTGAAGATTTCATTTCTGTTCTTTTTTTAAAAAAATAGATTTTAACCAAATTCACAAAGTTTCAGTAAAGGATAAAGCAGAACTGGCAATCCTATCTCTCACTTTAACAAATTAAAGTCATTGCTAAGGCATTAGTGGTGGCAATTGCAATATATAATTCACCAGTGGCAAATATATAATGCATTTTAAAAGACTATACAGTATCTTTTAGATACGGAAAAGCAGTGTTATTTTACTATGCAGTAATGTCCTTCCTTTCTTCTTTTTAAAGATACCATGCATGGATTTCAGAACTGGTATTCTGATTGGAAGACTGCTGTAAAAGGCATAACCATTACATCTGAAGACAGTAATGCCGCTGAAGCAAAACTTCATGAACTGCAGGTATGGACAGTAGGAATGACCATACATGTACTCAGCTTGGTGTTATGGTTTTGCAAACATGCCCTTCAAGAACCCACTTGGGATGGTTTGTATGTGTAGACAAGGAAGTTCCCACAAAACTAGGTCACTGTCCCAACTCAAAGATGAATCTAGAATCACACCCAAGCTGCACATCTATAGTTGCAGAGGGGGTGTAACCCTATCCAACTCAGGCTGAATTCCTGTTTCCTGATCTGCCTTATGACTGATCCAGAGGTCTCTCTTGTCTGGAGGGGTTTATGACTCGTAAATTTTATTGGTGTTCCTGCACAGGAAAGGAAGAGAAATAGCTATCTCTGCTGCCATCTACTGTCTTAAAAATGGACAGGATTCAGAGGCCATACAGGTTGGGTAGAAATGTAGCATCTTTCTAGAACAGCAAACATGGCTCTCCAGATGTTCTTGGACTTCTGAAGCCCTGATCAGCAGGTGTACTGACTTGGGCTTCTGATAATTGAAGCCCAAGAACACCTGGAGAGCCAGGTTTGCTGACCCCTGCTCTAGAAATTACAGAAAGGAGCTTCCCTCTACTAGAATTTTAGCACTGGATGAGGTGGGGATGAAAGAGGTAGGAACCTGGAGCCATGTGGCATTGGCACACTCTGGCTATAAGAACATAAGAACATCCTTGCTGGAACAGGCCACAGGAGCCCATCCAGTCCAGCATTCAGTCTCACACAGTGGCTCACCATTTGCTTCAGGGTATTCTCAAGCAGATGCCTTCACTTGCTTAGGATTCCCTGGAAATGGCATTGAGAGATATCCTGCCTATCTCTCCAACCCGGAGGTTGTCCTTAAGTATCCATAATTATAGCCATTGATACCCTTGTCCTCCATGAACTTGTCTAATCCTTTCTTAAAGCTGTCAAGACTGACAGCTGTCACCACTTCTTCCGGCAGGGAGTTCCATAGACCAGTGATCCTCTGGGTTTAAAAGTACTTTCTCTTATTTGTTTGAGAACTAGCACCCAAAAGTTTCATGGCGTGTCCCCTAATTCTAGTGTTGTGTGATAGGGAAAACAGTTTTTCCTTATCTACTTTGTCCACACCATGCATGATTTTATAAACTTCAATCAGGTCACCTCTTAGACGTCGTCGTTCAAGAGTGAAGAGGCCCAACCATTGCAGCCTCAGATGGTAAGGAAGGTGTTCCAGTCCCCTAATCATTCTGGTTGCCCTCCTCTGCACTTTTTCCAGCTCCATAATATCCTTCTGGAGGTATGGCAACCAGAACTGTATGCAGTATTCCAGATGGGGCCTCACCATAGATTTATAGAGAGGCAAAATAACACTTGTTGACTTATTTTCTATACCCTTCCTAATGATCCCTAGCATTGAGTTTGCTTTTTTATCTGCTGATGCACACTGGGTTAACACTTTCATTGAGCTGTCCACCAGGACACCAAGGTCCCTTTCCTGGTTTGTCACAGAGAGATCAGACCACATCAGTTTATAAATGTAATTGGTTTTTTTTTTTTGCCATAACGTTCATCACTGTGCACTTACTCGTGTTGAAGCTCATTTGCCACTGTTTTGCCCACCCCCACGTGTCAAGAGATCTCTCTGGAGCTCCTCACAATCTCTCACAGTTTTCACTACCCTGTATAATTTAGTGTTGTCAGCAAATTTGGCTACCTTGCTATTTACTCCTACTTCTGGATCATTTATGAAGAAGTTGAAAAGCAGGGGTCCCAGTACTGAATCTTGGGGGACCCCACTCTTTACTTCCCTCCACTTGGAGAAGTGTCCATTTAGTGCTACCCTCTGTTTCCTGTCCCTTAGCCAGTTGCTGATCCAGGACAAGACCTGTCCCTTTATTCCATGACTGGCAAGTTTATTCAAGAGCCTTTGGTGCAGGACCTTGTCAAAAGCCTTCTGAAAGTCCAAATAAACAATATCAACTTGATCCCCCTTATCCGCATGCTTGTTGACACTCTCAAAAAATTCCAACAGATTAGTGAGGCATGATTTTCCCTTGTAAAAGCCATGTTGGCTCTCCTTTAGCAGCACCTGCTCTTCTATGTGCCTATTAATTCTATCTTTTAGGATGGTTTCATCACTTTACCTGGGACACATGTCAAACTGACAGGCCGGTAATTTCCTGGATCACCCCTGGATCCTTTTTTGAAAATTGGTGTTACATTCGCTACCTTCCAGTCATCAGGCACAAAGCCTGATTTGAGGGAAAGAATATATATTTTGGCTAGGAGATCAGCAATTTCATCTTTAAGTTCCCTGAGAACTCGTGGATGGATGCCATCTGGTCCTGGTGATTTGTTAGTGTTTAGCTTAACAAGACATGCAAGGACCTCCTCCCTGGTTATTTCTATCTGGTTTAATTCTTCGGTTCCCCTCCGTACGAAGATAGGCTTGGCCAGTAATAATTGCACACTAAGCCCTGTCTCCATGCATTTCCCCTTTGTGGCTCCAAGGAGACCAGTTACTCAGGGGTTTTAGAGTACCTTGTCTTAGTTGTGGCTCAATTGGATTACTGTCAGGCAGAAAAGGTAAGAGCAACTAATACTTGCTGTTTGAGGGGTACAGCCTGAAGAGTTAATTTGGGCTTGGGCAAAATAGATGGAATGGGATTGTAGCAAGTCCTCTAGAAGATGGGAAAGCTCAAATTTACAGTGAGAAACCTCTTTTCCCCTCTAAGATATATAAGGTAAGGTAAAGGTTTCCCTTGCTCGAAACTGAAAGCCAGTTGTATCCGACTCTAGGGTGCAGTGCTCATCTCTGTTTCAAAGGTGAAGATCCAACACTGTCTGCTTCTGCAGACGTTTCCATGGTCATATGGCAGGCATGACTAGACACCGGAGCGCACGGAATGCTGTTACCTTCCTACCAAAGTGGTCCCTATTTATCTACTTGCAATTTCTTGCTTTTGAACTGCTAGGATGGCAGGAGCTGGGACAAAGACGGGAGCTCATTTCATGATGCAGTACTCGGGAATTGAACTGCTGACCTTCTGCCTCCCAGTCAGCATCTTAGCCACTTAATTTTAACCAGTGGTGGGCTCCAAAATAATTACTACCACACTGTGGGTGTGGTATGGTGTGCGTGCCAGGAGAAAGCCCTGCATTGCACCTGAATTAGGACCAGCCAGAATTTCTGCTACCAGTTCTGGCGAACTGGTGCGAACCTGCTGATGCCCACCACTAATTTTAACTGAGGGATTGGTTTAGTACACTCTCAATTCTTTTTTTACATGGCTATCAAACACCCAGTGCCCACCTGCCACTTAAAGTAATACATTCATATGGTCTGTCTAACTAATTTGCATTTGACTGGTTGATTAATCCGCATAAATAGATTAATTTAGCTTTGAAAAAAGATAGGTTGAGAGAAATCATATTGGGCAAGCAGATTTAACCTTCTAATTCTTTGGTCTTCCTTCTCCTCCTTTGTCCATTTTAATTTTGTATCTGTTTCCCCCAGAAAGTGTTGGACTCTGTTAAGGAAGGAAGAAGCAAATTGGGGCATATCTCCCAAGAAGGAGAACAATTGTATGCTTCACTGCCCAAATCTTCTGTGAATGACATCCAGGAACAGATAGCTAAAGCTCACCAGGACTTTGAGGGGTTTCTGAACCAATGTTTAAAAGATAAACAAGCTCTGGAAGAATGTGTTGCAGAGTTGGGAAGGTATGTTGTTTCAGTTATGTGTCTGTGTAATATTATATATTGTGTAAAAAATGCTCATGCTGCCTTATATTGCTGGACTATACAGTATAGTCCAATAATGGCTTTTCAAAATCTCAAGCATGTTGTTAGCAATGCTTCTTGACCATACATGTCAACCTTCCCGGATTGGCCGGGATTTCCCATTTTTTGGCACCGATTTGCGCCGTTTCCCACCCAGAGCTGCCAAAACCCCGGAATTTGGCAGTGGGGGGAAAGAGGTACTGCACATCCCTTCTGCGCAAGTCTTGCGCAGTAACGTTCTGCGCAGGTCCCTGATTGTCCAGAGCCGTGGTTGACAGGTATATTCTTGACACACCAGGGCTTGGTTCTGGGACATGCAAACTATGTGCCTAACCAGTGGGCTATGGCCCCTTCTACAAGCAGAGTACATGAAAATTACAAACAAAATAATAAGGTATAGTAAAGGTAAAGTTTGCCCTTGCTCGAAAGCCAGTCGTATCCAACTCTTCAGTGCTCATCTCTGTTTATAGCCAAAGAGCCAGCGCTGCCTGCGTCTGCAGATGTTTCTGTGGACACATGGCAGGCATGCCACAACACCAAAGTGCATGGAATTGCTGTTTACCTTCCCAACAAAGTGATCCCTATTTATCTACAGTGGTACCTCGGATAACATTTACATCGGACAATGAAAAATTCGGATAACACTGAGAAATTTCCAAAAATATATATATCGGATAACGTTATGTCAACGTTATCCGATGCAGTCATGTTTGGCCCTCCGGAAAGGGAAGCGGACAAGCGCCTGTCCACTTCCCTTCCCAGAGGGCTGGCAGGTGAGTGCCCATCCAAACAAAAATGATGACGTGTTCTCCTACATTTTCACGCTGTTTGGAGCCGAAAGAATTGCCATCTTTGGGTGCATTTTTCTGGCTCTCCGCCTCCCCAGCAGCCTCTGGGGTGGGGGTGGGAGGACCTTTTCTGCTCTATTCCCACCTTCCTAGGAGGCCCCTCGGCCACACAACAGCTGAAAATAGTTGTGGCCACCATTTTGTTTAAAAAACAAAATGGTGACCACAACTTTTTTCAGCTTTTGTGCAGCCCAGGGACCTCCTAGGAAGGTGGGAATAGAGCGGAAAAGGTCCTCGCACACTCCCAGAGTCTGCTGGGGAGATGGAGAGCCGGAAAATGCACCTGAAGATGGCGGTTTTTCGGCGCCAAACAGTATTAAAAGGTAGGAGATCATGTCATCCTTTTGGGGGGGTCTGCCGCTTCTGGGGGGGTGTCATGGGACTTTATCTGCGCTGTTTCTGACATCCCCTGACCTTTTCGGGTGCTGCTGCAAGGCAAAACGCTGGGGGAAACTCCTTCCTCGGCTGCAGGTTTTGCCTTGCACCAGTGCCTGGGTAGGTCGGTGGACATTGGAAACAGTGTGGATCAGGTCCCTCGCCCTCCCCAGAGATGGAGGGGGGTTGGAGAGCCCAAAATGGGCAAAGAAATTCCGTCACGATGGATTTTTTTTGCCCATTTTGGGCTCTTCCCCCCCCCAGCCACCTCTGGGGAGGGCGGGGGACTTCATCTGCGCTGTTTCCAACATCCCCTGACCTACCCAGGCATTGCTGCAAGGCAAAACGCCGGGTGAAACTCCTTCCTCGGCTGCAGAATTTGCCTTGCACCAGCGCCTGGGTAGGTCAGAGTACATCAGAAACAGCGTGGACCAGGTCCCCCGACCCTTCCTGTGAAATCCAGCTTTTTAAAAGTGATATCTGATGCATGCATCAGATAACATTAAAAATCGGATAACATTAAGACTTTTGGAGACAAGTCTCAATGTTATCCAAGGCATTACTGTACTTGCAATTTCTTGCTTTCAAATTGCTAGGTTGGCAAGAGCTGGGACCGAGACGGGAGCTCACTCTGTCGTGCAGTACTCAGGAATTGAACTCCAACCTTCAAATCAGCGAGTTCAGTTTCTTAACCACTTGAGCCACCGTAGGTATACTTCAGTGTAATAAAATAGTTGGTAACCTTTTCAAAGTGTTTCTTTAGAATAGATAGAATAATAATGATGGTTCTGTGGGAATACCTACTGTGTGTGTGGCTGTGGCTTGCTTTTCTCCTTTAAAAGAAACCAATTAAAAAAGACAATATAAAAACTAAAAACAGTTTTTAATTACTAAGAATTAAACAAAATACCATGTTAAAATAATATATAAAAATACATAAAAACACACTTGAAAACAGCATCTCACGGGCTATAAAAATAATAATTTCTGAGACAGCCAGTCACTGAGCAAAAGCCTGCCCAAAGTTCATAAAGGGTTACACCAAATTGTAGAAGGTTAGCAAAGATGGGCCCAAACTGACCTCTGATGGGAGGGGGTTCTAGAGTTTGGGAGCAGCAACATAGAAGGCCATCCCTCTTCCAGGTCCCCACCAAATGCACCTGTGAAGGTGGTGAGATGGAGAAGACACCTGGGCAGTCTCATAAAGGGAGACGAAGTCTTTTAGGTACCGTGGACCCAAGCCATTTAGGGCTTTATGTGTTAAAACCAGCATTTTTATTGTGCCCAGAAACAGATCAGCAGCCAATTAAACTGGAATAACAGGTTACATGATCCCTGAAACCTGCCTTAGTTAATAAACTGACTGCAGCATTTTGGACCAATGGAGTTTCGAAAGAGTTTCCAAAAGCAGCCCAGCTAGGGTTACTCTAACTGGGATGTAACTGAGGCATGTGCCACTATGACCAGATCAGACTTCTCCAGGAAAGTGCATTACTGGCACACTATTTTTGAGTGTGCAAACACATTCCTGACCACTGCCAAAACCTGATTTTCCTTTAGTTACGAGTATTCTAAAAATACCGCAGTAAGACTCCAAATATGGCTAGTATGACCATGGGAAATAGAGAGAGAATGGAATTTTCCAAATTCAAAACTGGCACAGCCTTGTATCACAGACTATGGAGAAACTAGCAGTAAAAGTCAATGGTGCAAGTCAAAATGCAGAGCATGCCAAACCACACCGGTCCTACCTTATCTACAGTGATGCTGTCGTCGTCAGTAATAGCCACAAATTCAGCGATTCTTCAGCCATCATTAAATGGATCCCTTCCAGAATCAGCTGTGGATTGTAATAATACTGCAACTGGTCTGACAGATTCGGTGCCTTCTGACAACTTACTGGACAATACAACAAACCCCAAAGAGAAAACAATGGCAAACAAATTGGCCCGTTTCAATAGAATTCATCCGCTTTATAAGCTTCTGAATGAACTAGGACCTGCTCATGCCAAGATGTTCACTGTGCAGCTGACTCTTGGTGAACAGACATGGGAAGCTGAAGGAAGCAGTATTTAAAAAGCTCACCATTCTGCTGCTAGCAAAGCTGTAAATGAAAGTACCCTCCCCAAACCGATGCCTAGACCACCCAAAAACAATGTTAGTTTTAATCCAGGCAGTACTACACCAACTGTGGAGTTGAATGGTCTTGCTATGAAAAGAGGCAGGCCTGCCATTTATCCAAAGCCAGTCCCAAACTACAGAGCAAATTATAATTTCCGAGGCATGTACAATCAGAGTCTTCTCTTTCTCCTCATCATGTCCATTAAAATGAACCTCCCTCATATTACATGTGTACATCACTTCCTGATGTCCATGCAGGATTGCAGCCTGAGTGATCTAACAGATTCTGCAATGACATGGACGTTTGAGTCAGGGGGCTCTGTTGTAGATGTTGTGTGGTGAGGATTGTGTGTTATCTGTGATAATTTTCTTTTTTTCCTCTTTATTGTAACTGTATTTTTAATTGTATTATATTATATTGTGAATTGTATTATTCATGTTGTAGGCCGCTTCGAGTCACACCGTGAAGTGGGATAGAAAGAAATAAAAATAAAAAGGAGAATATAAATAAAACAATAAATTAATAACTGCATGGAAAGGGCCAGACAGAGAGAATAGAACAAGCAGAATAGGAAGTGTGATCTTCAAATTACCATATAAGCTATGTTCAAATGCTAACTGCACACATGATTACAGTTGTGTATGTGGGGCCATGCTCACTCAGTGTGTCCTGCCATTGCATCTTCATACACACCCTTCACTATCCATGCAAGTGGTGGGAGAGATCTGAAGGGGAGGCTTTGCTTCAGTATAATCAATCAATCAATCAATCAATCAGTTTAATTTATATCCCACCTTCCTCAGCCGAGGCCAACTCAAGGCGGCTAACAACATAATCCAACAAAGGAACAATAAAAGGATAATACAGAGATACAATAAATTCAAAATGGAAAACAATCCAGATAAGCATAATATCATAATACAAAAAACTACACTACATAATTAGGTCATAAAAATACAATAAAAATACAATAAATATAATTATACTACAGCAAACCCAACGTAGCAAGACCCCCATGTCCACTGGAGAAAAGTCATAGGAGCTACCACTCCCCCGACAACTTGGGGAAGGAGGTCCATGTCTCAGTCTCAACATGAGCCAAGGCAGCCACGGGAAGGAGCTGAAGATGACGATGGTCCTGGGGCGGCGGCAGTCCTCGGCCTGGCCCGGCGGCCCACGGCCCTGTATCTCCCCTCGCAAGGGATGGGAGAGGAGGGCGGGGCCCCCACGCAGCTGCAGCGATGGGCCTGGGGCGGTGGCAGTCCTCGGCCTGGCCCGGCGGCCCACGGCCCTTTATCTCCCCCCCAAGGGATGGGAGAGGAGGGCGGGGCCCCCACGCAGCTGCGGCGATGGTCCTGGGGTGGCAGCAGTCCTCCAAATGCATCTAGCAGGCTTGTTTTGGGTATTGGTCAGTTTGACCATATCATGCTGGTCCTGGCTAGTCTGCATTGGTTGCTCATAACACTCCCTGCCAGATTCAAGGTGTTGACTTATACTATAAAGCTTTGAATGGTTTGAAACCAAACTTTCTGCGGGAGCTGCTCTTCATGAGGAGTTATATCCAAAGCACCCAGGTATGTAAACTCTGAGTAGTTACACCCTTGAGGAGTCTTTCTGCTGCAAACAGCAGCACCGGCAGAGTTCTCCCAAGACAAGTTGGAAGTCAGTTCTTACTCTGGGCTTTCTTCCAAACTGTGGATAAGAGCGGCAGCAGATCAAAGAAAATTATTGGCATCAAGCAGGATGCAAGGTGAGCATTGTAGCCAGTGACCGAGTCCAAGTCAGTATGAGTGAGCAAACAAGCAAGCCCTTGCACATGATAATAAGCTTTGCACATGAATAAGAGTCTTGCACAATCAGGATTCTAACTCACAGAATATGGACAAATTGCTTTTTGGACTGCAGTTCCCCAAATTGTGCTATCATCTGGATGGAAATCCTACGAGTTGTCATGTAGTCCAAAAAAGTAACTTCCCAGGTCCTGCAAAATCAGAACCTATACCTGTGAACCTATACCTATAGAGCAAGCTCCCCATGATCATTTCCCTGACATGTAAATGGTGGTGGTGGGGAGGCAGTATCATTGAGAAAAGGGTAATGGGACAGGAGCTTCTTCATCTTCTGTGTCTAGGCCAGACTTGAAACTGCCAAAATGAAGGCACCTGTTGGTGGATTCATTCTGCAGTTCCTTTCACCTGACCCAGTGTGAGAAAGATTAACTGGCAACACAAGCTTGTCATTACCAGGGTACACCCAGTTGTGGTTCAAAAATACCACAATCTTTGAGGAGGCTCCTTCTGTGTACCCTGGGACAGGAGCTAATAAGCACTCTTCTGTACCCCTCCTATGATAGTGACCACTTGAGGAATTAGTGACGGAATAGTACTTGAATACATGACTGCTAGTTTCTCCATAGTCTGTGATACAAGGCTGTGCCAGTTTTGAATTTGGAAAATTCCATTCTCTCTCTATTTCCCATGGTCATACTAGCCATATTTGGAGTCTTACTGCGGTATTTTTAGAATACTCGTAACTAAAGGAAAATCTTTTGTGTGCTTTTCTGATTAAAGCGTCTCTCAGAGCGGCAATGTTTATGTGGTAAATCCCAGTAATAATATGTTAAATGCAATATATCATATATCTGGTAATACATGAGCGGTTATATGTTTATTTCATTTGTAGCTTTGAGAGTCTGTTTAAGAGTCGGAGTTTATGGCTCCATGAAATGGAAGAAAGGATAAGGACAGAAGGTTTAGGGGAGAGAAAACAACATATCCCTGAGAAGAAAAATGAGGTTCAAAAAGTGGAAGAATTTTTGGAAGAGGTTCTGGTTGCAAGGTATAAAATAAGCTTTATTAACAAATCATTGTTTTGTAGCTCAAAATGTGATGGTTTCCTAATAGTTACAAAGATACTATATTGTTTGCTTTATGTGTATTTTATCACTACAGTAACAGACATCTAATGCTTTGTAATATTACATGCTGAAACCAACAAGTAGGTTTTGTTTTGTAGTCTATTGCTAAACATTTTTTGATTCAAAGTAGCTTAGTAGTTAACATCATTTCTTTAAGAAAAGTAATTTTCACATGCTGCATGACAAGTTGTTTTCTCCAACATGTTGATTCCTACATTTAAACATCTGTGTCTCCCTGACTCCTCTAGGCTCAGATATAATTTCATTTGTTTTTCAGTCGCACAGTCAATTCAGACCCTTTGTGAACCCATGGACCATTGCCCACCAGGCACCTCTGCCCTCCACCATCCTCCTCAACCCACCCAGTTCTGTGCCTATTGCATCTACAATACCATCTAGCCATCTCATTTTCTGCCACCCCCTTCTTCTTTTGCCCTCCAACTTTCCCAGCATCAAGGCCTTCTCAAGTGAATCCTTTCTTCTCATTTGATGACCAAAGTACTTTAGCTTCATCTTTACTGTTTGTCCTTCTAAGGAGCAGTCAGGGTTGATTTCTTCTAAGATAGACCTATTTGTTCTCCTCACTGTCCAAGGTACCCTCAAAACTCTCCTCCAACACCACATTTCAAAGGTGTCTATTCTTCTGCGCTCAGCTTTCTTTATGGAATTTGCTAATTGCATTATCAGCACCTAAAAATACAGATTTGTTCTGTCCTTATTAATAAGTTGTTGAATACAAATTAGCAGTTGTGGAATACAAATTAGAAGTTGTGCTGCTTACTATTTTGTGTCCCAATCTGTGGTATATTTGTGATGAACAGACCTTTGCTCATGTCTCATTCTGTGAAAATGTTATCTTACTTTTTTATATCTGAAACACATTTGATTAGTTTAACAAAAGTTATGACTTGCTTAGAATTTCTCATGGGTTTTCCCCCTACATCACTATGTTTGTAATTCAGCTGTTTTCTCCTGATTTTTAAAACTGTTTGTTTAGAGAATCTTTCAATCAACTTAACCAGAAGGCTCAGGTTTTAAACGAGAAAGGCTACAGTGCTGGGCGAGAGGTCCGCCTGGCTTCTCAGCATTTTTCTGCTTATCAGAACTTAATCAAGGCAGTCAAGGAAAAGCAGAGAATCTCACAAATGGCCCTCCAAGACCACCAAGCTTTGGAAGAAGCTCTGCAGAGCATGTGGGCCTGGGTAGAAGGTGTGCAAGAAAAGCTAGCATCTGCAGAGTCCACTGTTGGAAGTAGAGAAACCCTAGAGAAGCGGCTCTCACAAACTCAGGTGAGGTAATGTGAGACGTTGCATTTTGTTTGGTGGGCTAGGACTACAATTTTGTGACAGTTCTGTGCGCATTAGTTTGTTCTGGTTACTGAAATGTGTGATTGCATGTCCAAATAGGTCGTGGTGGGTTGTTTTAGGGCAGGGGATCCCAACCTTTTCAAGCCAGAGGCCGGGTCATGCTTTCTCAGTGAGCTTTGTGGGTTGGATGGCCATTTTGCCCTGCTTGCATGATGGGGGTGGCCATTTTGTCCCAACAGTTTCAAAAGGGCAGTCATTTTGTTTCTCAAATGCACTTGGAGGGGTTGGGGTGCCCACATGAAATGGTGCCATGGGCCGGATCTGGCTTGTGGGCCTTAGGTTGGGAACCCCTGTTTTAGAGTTGCATTGATGGTGGCCTCTTCAGAGGAAGAATCCACCTCCAACTATCTTGTCTCTCCCACAAACAATGGTTTTCTAAGGTTCTTTCGCTGTTGGCGCTTACATTAGATAAATGCCAGAAATTATGGCACTAGGCTGACTAGTTATATCAATCAGTTCAGTGCTATACCTGTGGAGGATGAGGAGAGGGGCAAAAGAGAATGGGAAACACATGTCACAAGTAAGAAGGAAGCTGGCCAGCTAGAAAGTGAGCAAGAGAAGACACGAGTAGGGTTTTGGGGTGGGGTGGGTGAAATAAAAAGGCAAGGGCTTTCTGAAGTTAGGCCGGAGCCTTATTTATTACACACAGCATGGTTTTCTTCCTCCCTCCCCTCTTCAACCACTCCAAAAGGGGGGGGGGCTCCAAGCCAAACTATGGTGGGCCCAAGCAGTTTCCATCACCATTGGCTATTGAGGAATAGTGTCCCTCTATCCCATTATCCATCCCTCTTTCAATTCTTACTGGCATGAAGAGCTTTGGCAGAGCTTATTGAAAGATGACAAAAAGGCTGGCAGGTGAAGAACCACCTCTGAGGGGGGAAAAATCTGTGGGTAAAGATGAGGGGAAGTGCCTTCTGTGAAGTGACTTCCCCTCTCTCTTAGGCTACCACCCAAACATAATAAATGCGGATAACTTGTCATGTCAAGTCAGCACTATATCATTTGTAATTTTTAAAAAAACAGTTTAAAATATGCACACAAGGGGCACTTCCATGGTAATTATGATTCTTTTTTTTAATGTAACATTTCTTGGAAGTGTAATCATCCTTGTCATAAACCATCCTTTTCTTTTATGTGAGCAGGATACTGCCAGGGGTGGACTGTTGCCCCTCACCCAACCCAGTTGTGGGCTCCAATTTTTTTTACTACCTACTCTGTGGGTGTGGTATGGGGGGCATGGCCAGGGGAAAGCCCTGAGTTGCTCCCGAATTAGGACTACTTATTTCAAAAGTTGGATGGGTGGGGCCAGCCAGAATTTCTGCTACCGGACTGGTGTGAACCTGCTGATGCCCACCACTGAACCAACACCTTTACAGAGCACTGGAAGGGAGGAAATATGAGGTCCCCAGGAGGGCTTGTTGGAAAGAGAGAGGAACATAAAAGGAGAAAATAGAAGCTGGGTGGGTTTAGTGTCTTGCACGGAAGACAAAGAAGGAGCCACAGTGGGGGCTAAAACACAGGTTTATTTCATGATGGTCAGGATGAACATGTGGTAATGGCGGAGGTACAGCTCATTTTATACTGCAGTAATACATTTGAATATTGTTGCACGGTAGCTCATTGGCTGCTACCGGCGTGACGTCGTTCTGAGTCACGCCCATCTTCTCCAGGTGATCCTAGCGCGGGAAAGGTTCCTGCGGCTGCCGGCGATTGGGGAATGTGAACCATGTGAGCTGAACGCTCGCAGCTGCCCTCTATGGGCAGCTTACTCGCGTTCCTTAAACAGCTGGGTTACATTGTAATCATTGTCAGGTTACATTCATACATTCTTAAAGTAATACTGTTACATACACAACAGTGGGGGGCACAAGAGGAAGCAGGAAGGGATGGCTCCCTCAGGGACTGCAGAAGACAATGAGCATTCCTCAGACAGGGAAGAAACCTTGGGAGAAGTCAAGGAGGAGGTAGTGTTTTACACCAAGGGGGGGCTCAAAGTACCAGCTGGATGAAGCATCTTGGTAAAGGTAGTAATAGCTAAAGGCTGAGGTTTAAGTGGTGGTACTCCCATATTTGCCACATTAACGTCCTTGCCTCAAACAATGTCCCAATGGGTCCAATTGCCCTGACCCTAACCCAGTGCTGCTGTGTCAAAATCTCCAGAAAGAGAGATTAACAGCAGCTTCAGGAGGAGTCAGGCCATCTCTGAGTGGAGCCTAGCAGCATATTGGAGTATCCCCATTGCTTGGATTTATGAGCCAATGCTTTAACCTTCCTCCAGTGGACTTAACTGGGAGATGGATGGGAGAGGCTGTGCCAGAGGGGTTAGTGTTGGGAACTGAACCCCTCAGGGGAATACTTACCTGGGAGAAGAGTGATGTAACCTTTACCTCTGTAACCAAGTCTAGCTTCCTTGTGGCGTTGATCTCAGCCTCCCTCACCACATTAACATGTGCCTCCAAGAGAGTTTAGCAAAAAAGTGGGTCTCCAGAATTTAGGTGGACTCTCAGTGTCTATCTGACATTCTTCCTCAACATTTGTGGCGGTCCAGTCTCCTTGAGAGCCATAGCTGAGGTCACTCTTTATTTTCCAAAAATATAATTTTATTTTTTTATTTATGTATAGTCATATTTGTATATGCCGCCCACTCAGGCAGAACCTGACTCAGGGCGGCATTACAACAACTCTAAAAATACATAAAAACATTATAAAAACCTTATAAAAACCCACATCCACCCCATTTAAAAACCCATATCCCACCCACCCATCCCACCTACTATACAAAGGGAAGAAGAGAGAGCTCTTATTTTATAAAAGCCAGCCGGCGGGAACCATAGTCCCGTTCGGGCCCCACACCTGCCCTGCCAGCCAGGTCTTTACTCCTTTCCTGGAGGGCAGCAGTTCACTTTGAAGTCTTATATCTATTGGCAGGAGGTTCCAGAGGGTTGGTGCGGACACGGAGAAGGCCCTCCTGCGGGTACTAGACAGATGTGCACCCCTAGTGGACGGCACCATTAGAGAGCCCCTCCGGTCCGCTCTGGTTGGACGGGCAGTCACTCTTGGGACGATGCGGTCTCTAAGGTATCCTGGCCCACTGCCATATAGGGCTTTAAAGGTCAAAACCAGCACCTTAAATTGCACCCGGAGACAAACTGGTAACCAGTGCAGCTCCCGAAGCAGCGGTGAGGCATGGGCATATCGCCCACACCCCATCACCACCCGGGCCGCCGCATTCTGGACCAGCTGCAGCCTCTGAATGGTCGTCAAGGGCAGCCCCATGTAGAGCGCATTACAATAATCTAGTCGGGAAGTAACCAGAGCATGAGTGACCATAAGCAAGGAGCCCCGGTCCAGGAGTGTGCGCAGTTGGCGAATCACCCGAAGTTGGGCAAAGCCCTCCTGGCCACAGCCGCCACTTGTTCTTCTAGCAGCAGCCGTGAGTCCAGAAGGACCCCCAAGTTGCGCACTGGGTCTGTCTGGGGCAAAACAGCCCCATCCAATACCAAAGATGGTAACTCCTTGGATAGCATGGGGCCCCTTATCCACAGCCACTCTGTCTTGCTGGGATTCAGCCGAAGCCCATTGGCCCCCATCCAGACCCCAACAGCCTCCAGGCAACCGGATAGGATTTCAACAGCATCACTGGGGTCCCCACGGGCCGAGATGTACAGCTGAGTATCATCCGCGTACTGATGGTACCGCACCCCGTGGGAACGAATGATCTCACCCAGTGGCTTCATGTAGATGTTAAATAAGAGAGGAGAGAGCACAGAGCCCTGAGGCACCCCATACTTGAGGGGCCTAGGACTGGACCTCTCACTCTCTAACCACCACGACTGGGTACGGCCCTCCAGAAAAGAGGAAAACCAGGACAACACAGTGCCCTGGATCCCCAGTCCTTCGAGCCGTTCCAGCAGGATACCGTGGTCGACAGTATCGAAGGCCGCTGAGAGGTCAAGAAGAGCGAGGACGGATGGACAACCCCCGTCCCGCTCCCGCCAGAGATCATCCATCAGTGCGACCAATGCCGTCTCTGTTCCATACCCGGGCCTGAATCCTGATTGAAAGGGGTCTAGATAATACCAAACATGTGGTAGCTGCTACTTATTTTGTGGTTGGGTGTAATGTTCTTTTCATTTACAGTTTTCTAGAACTTCCAATACAATGTATTTCAGCCAAGAATACCAAATTTGAAAGCTTAACAGAAGCAGTCACTCATCACCAATTGAGGGGATCCTGGCCTTTGAAGCAAATAGGAAAATGAGCTTTGCTATCAAGACCCATTTTGCCACAGTAGTGTTAACCAATGAAACATAGAGTGGGATATCATTATCATTGTGACAGTTCTTGAAACTACTTTTCCCTTTATGGTCAGTGGTTATGGATGGTTTGGTACAAATGAAATCTGAGATTATTTTAGTCTTTGATGTCTTCTCCCATGACCCTGTTGTTTATATTATTGTCATCCACAAGAAGATTAAATGTTCTTCAGAATTGTTTTACAGCTGTGAAAAATTATCTTTCTACTGATTTCAAAAAATAGTAACCAGTAGTTGCTATTTTTGATGAATTTATTTCATCAGGATAAATGCTTATTCCTATACTGTATTGTATTTTAAAAGGTTTATCAGGCTGAATTATCCATTGAATTTGTATAAAATCGTTGCAAAGAGGAGCCAGGAAGTATCCACTAGGTGACAGTATTGCCCTTGGAAAACTCTAAGACAGACAGTCTATTCTAATAATGTTTTGTATGTAAAAAATGACACGGTCTTTTTAAAAATGGTGGATGATATTCTTCTTGTATGTAATCTGTTGAACTAAAAAATGTCTAAATGGTCTTTTGCTTCTTAGGAAATCCTTTTAATGAAAGGTGAGGGAGAGGTCAAGTTAAACATTGCCATTGGAAAAGGCAAACAAGCCATAAAAAATAGCAATGAAGACGGGCAGAAGGTGATACAGAACCAATTGCAAACTTTGAAAGACCTCTGGACTAGCATTATTAGCACTGCAGTGAGTTGCCAGAGGTAAAATATTTCAGTAATTTTCTATTTGAATAATATATGATCTGTTGGATTTTTTTCTTTTTTCCTGGGTGGACACTCTGCTCTGTAGTTACAAGAAATTATTTTCTTTATTTTTACATCCTGGATTCTAAGATTATTTGAATACCACCAAAGACGTAAGCAATTACATGCAGTCAGTCAACTGTGGGATGGACTTGGGGCATGGAAATGTTGGTTGTAGCCCAGTCATCCACTGATTAGGAAGAAGGAAACTAAGGGAAACCATCCACTGCTCATATCTCTGCAGAAGAGAGATTTAGAATTATTTTATGTATTTTATGTATTTTATTTTTCTAATTTGTATAGCCACCCAAATTATGCAACATTTTCAAACTCAGAATCAATTTAGCACTCAGATATTGTCAGAATGCCTTTCTAAAAATTTGTCCTTGTGAAAAAGCATGAATAAAAATGTGGGAAGGTCTAATTTAGCAACTCAATTCAGTTCTCCTAAGCCTAAGGGTTATACAGTTTTCATCTCACTCTTGCTTTCTTTTATATAAGCGTGTTGGAATCTGTGATTAATCAGTGGAACGATTACCTCGAGAGGAAATGTCAGCTGGACCAGTGGTTGGACTCAGTAGACCACAAAGTAGAGCAGCCTTTGGGTCCTCAAAATGGTCTGAAAGAGAAATTTTCTCAACTGGACTGTTTACAAGCAGTTGTTTCTGAAGTGGAGGAGCATTCTAAAGACCTCCATCAGCTCATAGGGAAAGCCAGAAATCTGCATGCTAAGACAGAGGATGTTTTTTTTGGAGAAGATGCTCAAGAAGAATTGAAAACACAATTCAGTGATATTGCAACAGTGGCGAAGGTAAAATATTTTGCAGCACATCTTGACCCTATAAAACTGTTTTAATTGATGAGGTCTTGTAAGGAATCAAAAATAATATACCAGTATATTTCCTTGGGTAGAAGCTGAACACCATCCAGTGAATTAAAAATTTAGCTTTTTATTTCATAAACCCAGTAATTAAATGCAACATCGTTTTTACTTCCAGGAAAAAATGAGAAGAGTAGAAGATATTGTCAAGGATCATTTGCTATACCTTGATGCTGTCCATGAATTTACTGACTGGCTTCATTCAGCAAAGGAGGAGCTTAACCGCTGGTCAGATGCATCGGGGGATTCAGCAGCTGTACAGAAAAAACTGGCCAAAATTAATGTGAGGAATTTTACTGTAGTACCTTTATATTGATTTTGGTACATATTCATTGGAAAGTAAATTACTTATTTTTTAGTTGCAATTGTTTCCATCAACCAACAAGAAAGTGAGGTATTTTGTGATGCTCTTGATAAGAGAATAAGAATTAATCCTGTGCAAATTAATTTAGACTGCACAAAAAAGCAATGGCTGATATGTTTCCAAACTGAAGTTTTGTTGTGTAACTTACTTCTATGGAAAAGTCTTGGTATTACTAGCAGGGGAAGAGGTGTTTTTTTAAAAATAAATTAAATATTTTCTCCTGCAATTTGTCTAATTTATAAGTGTTTCATGGAAGCTGTGGGAGTCATGAGACAGAAGAAGGTCTTCAGTTACTGAAAAAGTTATTCATGCTGATAATGTTATCCAGTGGTGGAGATATTAAGTAATTAAAGACTTCCTCCTTCTGTCCCATAGTTCCCATAGCTTCTGTATAACAAAACATATTACTTGTGATGTGAGAAGCCATGAAACAGCTGGAGAAAATCTTCAATTACTCCTCAGGAGTATCTCCTCAGGAGGCTTTCAAACAGTGTAAGAGGTAGTACTGGGGAACCACAGAGGAAATCGTAGGTGATTTTTTTTCAGCCACTCTCATTTAGATAACCATGGCCTCAACAAGATTGTGAAATCACATAACAGTTAGGTTTTGGGAGAAAATGGCATCCCACATAACAAAATTTTCCTTATGGAAAAAATCGTGCAGCAATTTTTCAATGGGAAAAACCACTTAGCGAAAAAAATCGTTGTACGATGCATCCTATAGGGAAAATCGCTATAGGATGCATGCATCATATAGCAATTGTTTCATGCAACAACAAATCCCGTGGAATGGATTAAAATAGTTGTATGTGGTACTAATAAACAGCCTGTGCTGGTCAGTCAGGAAAACTTTAATATGAGGGGCACACAGAAAGAGTCTCCTTGAAGATTGTGGTATTTTTGAACCACAGTTGGGTGTACCCTGGTAACGTTAACCTTGTGTTGCCGGCTAATCTTTCACATCTGGCCTAGACACAGAAGAAGAAGCATGTACAGCAGCTTCCCTGAGTACTTCAACATCCAACATCAACTATAGCTTCCAATCTTTTTTCAAGGATAGCTCCACAGAGAATGCATTTCAGTTGTCTAATCAAGAGCTTATCAAGGGAACTAAACAAAGTGGCCCAGTTATTCCTTGGTGGCCAAAGGACATTCAAATCAAACTAATTTATGTGTTCTTGGAAAATATTGCTATTTCTCTCTCTCTCACACACACACACACACACACACACAGCGACTCCTCTCTCTCTCTCTCTCTCTCTCTGAGACTGCAGCTCTGTCTAACTTTGTGCTCCTGTTATTATGTTGTGACCAGTCTTATTGCCTGCTTCCTTTTAACCTTTCACTTACATTTTAGCACCACACACATTTTTGGTGGAAATACATCTGACCACAGAGCAGCCAGTGTGTAACACAGCTCTGTCGAATGCTGTGTGTCATTTGTAGTGAGCATGTGCTGCTATCCAGCTGAGGTTGATCTCAGCCATTTCAGTTACCATGGCAATATTCCATTGCAGGAGCTGGTAGACTCCAGACAGACTGGTGAGGGCCGACTAAACAGAGTTCAGGCGCTGGCTCCGGCCGTGAAAAAGAACACCACTGTCCCAGGCTGCAAAGACATAGACGTGGAAATGCAGGCCCTTGAGTCTGACTGGAAACAGTGGGAAGAGAGTGTGTTCCAGGCCCAAAAGGGGTTGCAAGAACTGGGGAGCCAGATGGCCTCAACGGAGCAAGAATTTACCACACAGGCTGCTCAGATGGAAGAGGGCCTGCAGGGCTTCGGCAAGCTGCTTGCAACCTGGTCCCAAAGACTCACCCCTCTGGACAGTAAGCACACAGACAAAGAGATTGTGGAATGCTGGAACCGAGAAAAGGTAAACCACATTACCTTTGCCTTAGCCTTTTCTGCTGTCCGTGCTGTTTTTAGAAAATTGTTTTAAACAAATTTAAAATAATATGCAGGAACTCAGCATGAAATTTTTTAACTGGATAGAAAAAGTTAATGCTAAAAGCTCTGGGCCAGCAGTGTAATTACAGCCATAAATCACTTTCTGAAGTGATTTTGTGACCTTCTTGCACATGCACAAGTTGCATTTTATTGTGCAATATTCATACAGTTAAAACTGAGATGATACTGGACCCTCTGAGTAGGAGCTGAAATAAGATACAGATGTTTTTAGCATTCTGCTGACTTTTTTTGGTTTTCCAACATACTTCATGTTTTTGTTGTTTGTTGTTGATGCTGCTGCTGCTAACTACTGCAGAACATTGTATGGTCAGGGGGGAAAGTATATGGAAAGTAATTCACATTCCCCTGGTCTACTTTCTGTTATGGTATTTAGACAGATTACTGTGAATTAACAAAGTCCCCTGCTGTTTTTTTCTCATGGCATTTTACTGTGATTTCACTGAAATAGTCTTGTGGGGGAATACACATACTTTGATATAATTTTTCTTCCTTGCAGCAGCGTACAATTTTTTCCCTTTTCTGCTTTATGGAGTTAGAGAAATTTCAGAGAAGTTTTGGAAATGGACTGGTATGGCTTACATTAGTTTTATAGACAGATGGCCTCATGTTCTAGCTTTCCTTGCTTTCTTGCAAATGTTCTCATGAGACTAACATTACCGTATTTCCCCAAATTTCTCCCAGCCCTTATTCTTCATGGCTGGTTTGCTTTTGCCCCATTCCACACAGATAACTAGAAGAAGCTGAACTGAACCTTTCTGACCCAATTCTAATTCTTATACCTTCGAAATAATCTGCAATGTATTAGTGCCACTACTAAAAATGATCAAGGTCTGTGGGGGAATATCTGGGGGCCAGAAGGACTGTCAGTCCTGCAGATCAGCAGATTTTTCTTTTGCACACTAACATGCCTTGTTCACCTTCTCTGATATCAGAGGGGAGATCCTATAGTCCTCAGGACATTTTTTCATACCTATGGTTATGGCCCAATGGTATATTTTCATTGGATCCTGAAATCTGAACCAAAATCATGAAAGCACCTACTGTGTGCATATATTTTTTTACTTTATTGATTTAAATGCCTCCATTGATTGGAACTGGGTTTCACTGCTTAATCAGCTCAATTTCAGTGAATTAATCTTGTGTTTAAAACTTACAGACTCACTTTAATTATATTTATCCAGTGTTTTAAAAAAATGCTATAGATTTCAGTAGCCGTGGTCCTTTATTGCATTGTAACTTATTCAAAGTAAAAGTTAAATAAACAATGGCAGTATTATACTAAGGGGGTAGCGGATATACTGTATAATGCAGTCATGCAGAAAAATTCATAGTTGCATAGTTACAAACTTGGGAAACAGTGGTGCCAAACCATCTCTGCTGCTACCGATCACTTTGAAGGAGACATGAAGAGGGCAAGCGACAAACATGAAAGCTTCATCAAACTCAACTACACCCTGCACCACCTATTCAGTGCAATGTGTGTGGTCGCATGTTTCGTGCCAAGATCAGTTTATTGAGTCACCAGAGACACAGCCATCAACTAAGAAAATGACTTTCAGGAAAAATGTATACTCCGATACGAGTAGCAGCCGACAATGACGATGACATTGAATCAAATACGTATTGTAACTTTTGTATATGATTTTTTTTTAATTAGGAGGTACTGGATGACCTAGCAAAAGCTGAACATATGACTGATGTCATTAAGACACAACTAAATGATCTTTGTCGATTTTCCAAAGATTTGAGTACCTATTCTGCAAAGGTGTCACAACTAATTAAGGAATACAACAGGTAGGGCTCCATTTTATAGTAAAAATAAACAGAATGGTGTGCACACCTGTGATCTGATTGGAGTTAGTCTTTAAGGTGCCACAACATTTTTTTTGCTGTTCTGTTTTGTTTACTCTCAGTTATAACTTTAAACTGAATACTTTGTTTCAAACTGAATACTGTACAGTACTTTGCTTTAAATGCTAACTTTCAAAGGAAGTTAAAATGTTGCAAAAATTCCAGAACTGGATTTTCCCTCATTGAGATGTCTGATACAATGTAGATATGCTTTGAATTCTGGCCTTGTTTACACCTGTGCTCCTGAGCGGATTTTAGAAAGCCTCTTGAGGCTGGGAGGTGGGCAGCAAAACACTGTTTGGCACAAAGCCCTTCATCCAAACAGCATTTTATTTCTCTGATGGGGCTGCAGCAGCCCCATTGGTTGTAGTAGCTACATTGCAGCTGATAAGTGAAGCCTTTCCATTGTCAGGCGCAAAGATGCTGTTCCCTCCTGTTAGAGATTGATCTTTAGGGGAGGGAGAATGCTTTGCACCTGATGGGAAAAAGTCCCCATCGGATGCAAAGAGGGGAAATGGGACAGGTTGGGAATGATCAGGGAAAGAAGAGCAAGGGGTTTCCCTGTTGGGTACAAAGAACCAATTTGGGGGGGGGGGAGAGAGATCAAGGAAGGGGTGAGGGTTTTGCATCCAACAGCCGAAAGTTTGTTTCCTCCATCAGCTGCAAAGTGGTGTTTGACTTTTACCCTGTGCTCACCACCAAGTCTAATCAGTGGCGGGTGTTGGGGTAATAACAGCATTGAATTTATGTACTGTTGTGTATTTGACCCCAATATATTTTAGTGGCTATAAGCTAGGGATGGGATACAATAAAGTGGGGCAATTTAGCTTAACCCCTGATGGAGTCTCAAAATTGGATAGGTTGGGGCAGAATGACCCGATTGCAGATAGATGCAATCAGACCACCTGCCCCGAACAGCAGGTTATATTCCTGTGTGGATAGGCTCTCAGGCTCAATTCATAGCTATGTTAGATAATTTTGTTATATAAAGGATTTTCTGTTAAAGTATTGTGTGGTGTTGACTGATGGAATCCTAATCTATGTTTACATTTAACTAACATGATGCTCTGAAGTCTTTGTCTACAAGCTTCAAAAAGTTGCCAGAGTAAAGAGCGATGCTTGCAACAGAGATTCAGAACAGCCTTTAGAGACTTCCAGCAGTGGCTGGTCAATTCAAAGATCACTACTGCCAAATGTTTTGATGTCCCTCAAAGTGTCAGTGAAGTTACAACCAACATACAGAAGATCCAGGTAACTTATACATATAATATCCAATGTTTTCAATTCAAATAGCATTTTCCTGAGTGGTGGTCTTTCCTCATTATGTTTGTGTCTAAGGAATCTGGATTTAGAACCATAACATACACTCTGAGTCTTAAAAGTACAGTAATACCTTGCATAACAAATGTATCGCATAACAAAAAATTCGCTTAATGAAGCGTTCGTTATGCAAGGGCAATACCCCACATAACGGGGAAAAAACTTTTGCTACCTGGGGTTTTGGTATGGGAACCCCGGATAAAGCACATATATGCCATAGTTCAGCCCTATGGAAATAAACCAGACTTTCCTACCGCATCCTGTACACATTCTTGTCTCTCATTTTCCTTTCTTTGGTGTGACTACAACAAATAATTCGAAAGCATCATCTTTTATTCCACATTAACTACAGTTTACAACTTCAGACAAAGATATTGGGGGAATTTGAACTTACAGTGGCCATCTGTTTTCTTACTGACTTGTATTTGTTGTATTTTGGGGGGTATTTTATATAGCATTTATATATATGTATTTGCTCTTTATGCTTTCCATATAATGATGGGGGGGTTGTACACTATTGCTGGTTTATATAAAGTTGTGAGTTGCCCTTTGTACTAATTTTGGCAGGATAAAGTAAGTAAGTAAGTACATACTTTTATTTACAAGATAGTAAGCACTATATTTGTTTATATTTTTTTGGCTTAGGAATTCTTAGCTGAAACAGAAAGTGGCCAGCAGAAACTAAATTTGGTGATATACAAAGGAGAACTATTAAGTTCTATTTTACCCAAAGAAAAAGCAAAATATATAGAAGCAAAAGTTGCTTCAGTTAAAGAAGACTGGAAAAAGTTTATCTCCACACTGCACCAAAAGGAAACAACCTTGGAGGTATGAGACTTGAGACAAAGATGTTCATTTATCAGGAACATGTATTGCAATTGATATGCACCTTGTTAGTGATTCACCACATGGTCAGATGGTAGCACAGCCATTTGTTGTCCTGTACTGATGTAACAGAATGAAGTATACCCTGTGCTTTATTCTCATTCAATATGGTGATTTCAGAATCGAAACCTAATGTGTGATTGACATGTCTTGCTGTAATCCCTAAGGGGGAGGGCCAAAGGTGGACCCTATGGGAGGAGATATAACTCAGAGACACACACGCACACACTTATACTCTCTGGAATGCTGTGCTTTTAACCTGCAAAAATGTAGAGGCGTGAGTGAAAGGGGAGCCTGTGGGCTATCCCTTAGAGAACCAGTTTGCTTTATTTTCTTGCTTTGAAATGCTTCCTGATCTTTTGATGGACTGTAACCATCTTGCTATGCTTTCAATATACAGTGGAACCTCATACAACAATCATCCCGTATAGCAATGAAATCACATAACAATTAGGTTTGGGGAAAATGCCGTCTCGCATAACAATTTTCCCTATGGAAAAAATCGTACAACAATTTTTCAATGGGAAAAATCACTTAGCAAAACATAATAATTGTTGTACGATGCATCCCATAAGGAAAATCAATATACGATGCATGTATCATATAGCAATTGTTTCGTACAACAACGAGCTCTGTGGAATGGATTAAAATTGTTGTGTGAGGTAAGACTGTATGTCTAAAATACCTGAAGAGACTTGTAGTGATTATTTGGCACATGTTACCTGAATCTACACTAGTTTCTCATGTACCCTATACTCACTACCTAGATTTCAATCAGGGGTGACTTGGCACACTGATAGGAAAAGCTCTGAACTGCTGGGTCCAATCTGAGCCAGGGAAGCAGGATCAGATGCAAGCCCATTGCCAAGAGGCCAGAGGACTCCCGAGTCCTACCTAGGCATAAGCGGATTATTACAACAGAGTCATGAGAACCTGCTTGTAACTGTAAATGCGTACGTTGACTTCTTTCTCCAACAAGATTTACAACAATTGAATTATGCTTGTGGGTGTAACAAATGTGACTTTGGTAATTTTCTTGCCTTCTCAAATAGAACTGATTGAGGCTGTATGATTCACTGTGAATGCATAACACGTAGGGGGTTAAAGGAAATATAAACACCCAAGGTGAATATTTCTTACAGACTACAGAGTAGGGTATATGAGAATAATTTCGAAAGATGGACTGTTACATATATGATCAGATTTCAGAACATTAAAGGTTAAAGCCAATATAGTTTTATATAGACTAGGAACCAGATCAACTGTTTTAAAATTGCTGAACTGCATTTTGTACATCCAGTTTTAGTCAGCAGTCTAACCATAACATTTTAAATAACTGCAGTTCCCAAATGGTCTTTAAACAATCTGCCTGAATGCCATTCTTTTGAGTAGACCTAGTGGAAGATTGTGGCTCAAGTGGATAAGACACTGTCTGGAAGGCAGCAGGTCAGCAGTTTGATACGTGAATACTGCAGGACGGAATGAGCTCCCATCTTTGTCCCAGCTCCTGCCAACCTAGTAGTTTGAAAGCAAGAAATTGCAAGTAGATAAATAGGGACCACTTTGGAGAGAAGGTAAACAGCATTCCATGCACTCTGGTGTCTAGTCATGCCTTCCACATGACCACAGAAATAACTGCTGAAGCAGACAGCACTGGCTCTTCGGCTATGAAACAGAGATGACTGGCTTTCGAGCAAGGGTGACCATGACCTTTACCTAGTGGAAGATGACCAGACTAATCAGGCAATGTTCTCATCGGTGCACCAACCTAAAGCGGTGATCCATGAACACCTGATGATAATAGATCTGATAAATAATAGATCTGATCCTGACTATGTGAAACATGGACTAGAAAAGATTGAATAACATCTCAAATTGCTCTTGGTTCATAAAGTCATTTTCTCCTTTTTATGTTAAATGTACCAGTAAAGCACAAACATACATGGTTGCCTTTTTCTCTCCATGTTTCTTAGAACCTAAAGGTCCAGATGGAAGACTTTGAAATTAGTGCTGAACCTCTTCAGGACTGGTTAAGTGAAACCCAGAAAATGGTGCAAGAAAGCAGCAATCGTCTACATGATCTTCCTGCTAAAAGGCGAGAACAGCAGAAACTACAGGTAGTGATGTAACATGAGCTTCAGTTTTGTCTTGATCGAGTGTGTCTGGCTTCATAATAAGTAGTGATGTCAGATTTCTTATTTCTTTATCTCATCAATAGACTGATTCAGATGATCAGTTCAAAACACATCCTTTAATCCTTTACAGGACAGTTTGACACATCCTGATTTAAAGCATTATATGATTGAATACCATGATATTTAATCTAGTGTGCGCACACTTCCATATTGTAGACATGAACACATTTTCTTTAAATAATTTAGCCTTGCTTTTTACAGGAAGCAAAAAGTTCATTTAAAGTTCAGGCATTTTTGTAGGTGAAGAAGTTGGTCTTGCTCATATTTAACAATGAAAGCAGCAACAGTTAATTGGTTAAGCAAATTCTTGTGTTTCTACACTTGAGTTGTAGATCTTGGAATCTCTTAGCTTCATTACAGTAATCACAATATTAAGACTGAAATAAAACTTGTAGAAGTTTTGCAAACTGACTTGGAAGGGAGAGGAAAATAGCTACCAGTAGTCTCACTGTAAGTATATTTTCATATTTATCAGTAACATCATGCAATCACATTTCTCAAATATTTACTGCAATCTCAGAATGGTAGTAGACTAGAATTGAGTGATTTATTGCTTTTCTCCACTAACAAAATGCTCTAACTAATTGCTGCAAAAATGTTTCTAATAGAAGCACTGTCTAAAGGGAACTGTCATATTCCTGTTACCACCACACAATAAGCAAGTAACAACAGTCCGTACCTTACATGGAAAGGTCTTTATGTCCATGTCCCTTAACACTACTAAGATGAAGTCATTTCCTTGTTGCTTTTTACCTAGCTTTGCTTTAATTTCCTTCTTGCTTGTCTTCTTTACACATCCTTGCTTTTTGCATCCCTACTTAACAAAACATGCTTATGCTTTACAGTCTGTCCTTGATGAAATAAGGTGTTATGAACCTCAGCTCAGCAGACTAAAAGAAAAGGCTCAGCAGCTTTGGGAAGAACAAGCTGCCAGCAAAAAGTTTATGCACAGAGTTTCTCAGCTATCTTCTCAGTATCTTGCTCTGAGCAATGTAACAAAGGTAATGCGCCTATCTCTATATGCTTTTATGTGTCAAACATTCTAAAATATGAGTTTACATTCTGAAATATTGCAAAAATGATAATATAAACCAGGAAAATGTAGGCTGTCCTATATTGGTGCTGGGAGAATGTCACTCTCTGGTCAAAAATCAATAGTGAGTCATGGAAACAGACCTATCCTAGAAGCAAATCAAGCACCACTGTCTCCTTCCTTGGATACCATGGAGTCCTTATTCAGCGAGGAATCCGCACACTGGTAGATATCTCCACAATGATGTTCCACACATGCAAATGGACTTGAAAAATCAGGGCTCTCACCTAGTGGGGGCAGACCATTGTGTCCGATTGTGAGTAATTTTGGGATAGAGTTATTGTATTATTTTTTAAAAAAAATTACCAGTGGAAGTATACAGTGCTCCTATAACAGCACAGACTCAAAAAGAAGATTCAGGAGGTCTTAACAGCTGTGTCACTGGTGTACTATTTGTTGGGCATGAGACATAATGCATAACAAGGAATGCTTGACATGCTACATAATTAGCAGATCTATATTCACATAGTGTACCCCATTATCTATGGAAAGTGGTTTGATTTCTGGTTTATGTACTATGAAAAACCTATTTTCCTACCACATTTATTCAAAGTAAATGCAACAAGAAAAAAAAAAAGAAAGGGTTCTTCTCATGTTATGAGTACATTTTGTACCTATTGTATATGTGCAGTAGCTTGGGAAACTTTCACTCAAGTACCTGAAGTTGTAATTGACAGATGGACATTAACCAAAAGCAGAGAAGGAAAACTGGGGCAAGTTGATCTTTCTAATTTTCTGCCCCTTGACTCATTCTGGATGTAGTGTTCTGAGTTTTCCCTTTCTGATTTTTTTCAACTCTAGTGGAATGGTAGATTATCTGAATGGTTGGTAATGTTAACATCTGTATGAATTTAAGGAAAAGGTTTCCAGAATGGACAGAATTGTAGCTGAACACCAACAGTTCTCTCATGACCTGAAGGAACTTCAAGATTGGGTGGCAGATGCAATTCAGATGTTAGAATCTTACTGCCATCTGACAGCAGACAAAAATGCCCTTGATAGCAGAATGGCAAAGCTTGAGGTAAGTAAAGAAGAGCATCAAGTCTCCTTAATGCCTCAAATATTTAACATTCACTATTTTCATTCATCTTCCTTCTGCCATTTCATTTTTCTGAATATTTTTTCATATATACTTAGATGTTTTTGTATGCCATCAAGTAGCTTCCAACTTATCAGTGAGCCTAGAACCAAATTCCAAGCAAATAAATATTTTTCATTCCAGCTTTCCTTTTTGTCCAGGTTTTACATCTATACACAACTGTTAAGAAAACCATGGTCTAGATTATTTTGGTCTTGGCCTTCAGCAGCAAATTTTGGCTGTAATGAATATTTTCTCTTTTTCTTCTATTGACCTCACAAGAGTCAAAATCTATTTTCCAATCCACTGTATTTTATTTCATAATAGAAACTGCATTTATGGATTAAACATATTTTCATGGAAACATTAAGACAGATGAGGTTATCCATAGTTATTCAGTAAAGAAACCTAGTAGTGCATTGGTGATCAGCATTGCTCATCCGTACAACCATATGCAACTCGTTTGAAAAGTCTCTCTCACACATCTTGCACTCTCTCACACACTTAGAGAAAGGTTTGGGTGTTGAAAAAAGGATTAAGAATTTTATTGTTGTATGTATTATGTTCCTTTCTTTTATTGATGGCTTTTGTTAAGCATACAAAAGGAGATAAAGGATGCAAACCTTTGCAAACCCAACTGAATATTGTAAGTCTGACTTTTTCAGTAGACTTGCATAGGATTGTACTGAAAATTTCAGTCCACTATCAAGGAATTTTTTTCTTCTTCTTAAATTATAAAATATGGCCTGCAGCCTGGTTGGTGTGACCAGAAAGAAGCAAACTAAATAGTTGCAACAAAGAACTAAAATAAATAGTCGGCTGGAGGGAGGAGACGCCATGGCCCTGAAGGGTGACTGAGGAGGACCTCATCACCAACCCCTACCCCCACCATTGGCTCGAGGGAGGAGTCGCCATGGCCGTGAAGGGCGACTGAGGAGGACCTTCATCGCCGCCCCTAAGCCCCCACCAATGGCTGGAGGGAGGAGCTGCCATGGCCCTGAAGGGCAACTGAGGAGGAGGGAGGAGCCGCCATGGCCCTGAAGGGCAACTGAGGAGGACCTCGTCGCCACCCCCTAGCCCCCACCAATGGCTGGAAGGAGGAGCCACCGGGCCGCCGCTGCTGCATCTGCTCTAGAGATGTTGTTGAGCCCAGGCTCTGTCAGAGATGTTTATTGTAGTATTTGCTTCACACTGTAAGCCGCCCTGAGTGGTGCTTGTACCAGTAGGGTGGGGTATAATAATAATAATAATAATAATAATAATAATAATAATAATAATAATAATAATAATAATAATAATAATAATAATAATAATAATAATAATATTTTTATTTTTTATTTTTTTATTTTTATTGTCAAATTTCTATACCGCCCACTCAGCCAAAGCCGACTCCGGGCGGTTCACAACAATGGGTAAAAACATATAAAAACAAATAAAACAGATAAAACCAGCAATAAGAACCCACCCCTAAAAAGAGAGGGGTGCAGGAACTGAAGAAACCGTGGGGCAGGCATCCTCCCCTATATTAACCACCCAACGGAAGCCACCCCTCCACCTGCACCCCAAACTTGGCCCGCCAGCCAGGTTTTTAGTTCTTTTCTAAAGGGCAACAACTCCGTCTGGAGACGCAGTTCCACAGGCAGGAGGTTCCAAAGGGCCGGTGCGGACACAGAGAAGGCTCTCCTCCTTGTGCCAGAGAGGCGAGCCCCCCTGGCCGATGGCACAATTAGAGAGCCCCTCCGGTCCGCTCTGGTTGGACGGACAGACGTCCTTAGGGTGATGCGGTCTCTAAGGTAACCTGGCCCACTACCATATAGGGCTTTAAAGGTCAAAACCAGCACCTTGAATTGCACCCGGAGACAAACTGGTAACCAGTGCAGCTCCCGCAGCAGTGGTGAGGCATGGGCATAACGTCCACACCCCATCACCACCCGGGCCGCCGCATTCTGGACCAGCTGCAGCCTCCGAATGGTCATCAAGGGCAGCCCCATGTAGAGCGCATTACAGTAGTCTAGTCTGGAGGTAACCAGAGCATGAGTGACCATGAGCAAAGAGTCCCGGTCCAGGAGCGGGCGCAACTGGCGAATCACCCGAAGTTGGGCAAAGGCCCTCCTGGCCACAGCCGCCACCTGTTCTTCTAGCAGCAGCCGCGAATCCAGGAGGACCCCCAAGTTGCGCACCGGGTCGGTCTGGGGCAGAATAGCCCCATCCAAAACCAAAGATGGTAGCTCCCGGGATAAGGCGGGACCCCCTATCCATAGCCACTCAGTCTTGCTAGGATTCAGCTGTAGCCCATTTGCCCCCATCCAGACCCCAACAGCCTCCAGACAGCTGGAAAGGACTTTGACTGCATCATAATAATAATAATAATAAATACATGTGCTAAAACACTTATTCACAGTGGGTAAAAGTCCTTATGAATACACTGTTATCAGCAGGATTCATATGGTTTCAATGGTTTCTTTATTTTTGTATGGAAAAAGGAGTGTACATGGTCATGATAAGCATGGAAACAAGATCTCTTTCTTTCCCAGGGACTGCTTTCAGTAAAACAGGAAAAAGAAATCCAGATGAAAATGGTGCTGACAAGAGGGGAATCTGTCTTACAAAATACGTCACTGGAAGGAGTTCCAGTTATTGAACAACAGCTAAGAGCTCTTAAGGACTCCTGGGCTTCTCTTTTGTCCACTTCTATTCACTGTAAAAGGTAAAGGAGATGTAAATATTTAAAGAGAAACATGGAAATATACATATGTACATACAGCACTTATATTCTCAGAATAAACAATAGCTTTAATTAAAATTATAAGACTTTCAGTCACAGAAGTTTCTTGAGCTTTCAGAAAGCTTCATAAACTGATTTTATGCTTTCTGCTTGCAAGATTTAATCAGAATTTAATTACTTAAACTGCTGTGCAAAATAAAACGTAGTGTATCAGGATGCAAAGAATAAACAAACTAACACACAGGCTGAAATCATTTTGCTTAGCATAGTAAGTAGCACTACTAAAAACCATTCAAGCAGTGGAGATTTGGTGAGTCACCTCCTCCATTAATTCCATTGATTCATGTGGACCTACTTTATTTTAGACTTATTTTAGAAAATATGATTATGATTATGGTTGCTGCTTAAGGGTTAAAATGAAAAGAATTGTTATTACTATTTAATAAAAAGGTAAACGGTAAAGGTAAAGCTTTCCCTTGCTTGAAAGCCAGTCATATCTGACTCTAGGGTTCCGTGCTCATCTCTGTTTCCAAGCCGAAGAGCCAACGCTGTCTGCTTCTGCAGATGTTTCCATGGTCATGTGGTAGGCATGACTAGACACCGGAGCACACAGAATGCTGTTACCTTCCCACTGAAGTGGTCCCTATTTATCTACTTGCAATTTCTTGCTTTCGAACTGCTAGGTTGGCAGGAGATGGGACAAAGACGGGAGCTCATTCCGTCCTGCAGTACTCGGGAATCCAACTGCTGACCTTCCTCCTCCCAGTCAGTGTCTTAGCCACTTGAGCCACTGCAGTCCCTAAGGTGAATAGATACTGTACATACATAATTAGCAGCATAATCCTAACAAAGGTAACAGATGTAACTCCTAATGAGTTCAGGAAAAAAATACAACATAGCAAGTGAGTTTAGGCTTGTTCTTTAAAGATAAGATGAAAAGTTAAAAAATAATAATAGTGACTTAACTATTAATGTTTTACGTGGAACTATTGCAAAGATCGCTCTGCAATATATTTTTTCCCTTTCAAGGGGAGAGGAATGAGATCCTACCCACTCTGTATGTGAGGCAGGTCATATAGTTTATACTGTATTAGATTTCTGTCATACTTCTCACTTTTATTATGCTATCCATGTTTTTTCCATTTCATGCATATACTGTATAGCTAAAACTGCACCTTATGGTCTTATCAGTTCTCAACTGAATATACTGTATGGCTAAAATAGAGGGATGAATTGTGTATAAAAATATGTGAAGCACATGTTGTGAATGTGTTTAATTTCAGCCAGCTAGAAGGAGCACTCTCCAAGTGGACAAGTTACCAAGAGGATGTTCGACTGTTTTCTAGCTGGATGGACAAAGTGGAAGCTGTTGTGAATGCTTCAGAAAGGCAGTGTGCAGAACTGAGAGAGAAGAATTCCATACTCAGCAAATCTAAGGTTTGTGGAAAGGCTACTGGTAGACAAAACCTCAAACTGATGTCGTGACCTATATTGAGATTGTGATACATTTTAGATGAAAGCTTGAGACCATCTGTTGGGACCTTGATTGTCATGTTGCTACAGTAACTAGCATGAGATATCTAACATAACATCTTGTCCTGCTTTATCAGATCAATTTCTGTTCCTAAAATCAGATATTATTGTTCGGGATCTTGCAGTCAGTAAAGTGACTTCCTCCCTTGACCCTTGACCCTCCTGGCTGGTTAAAGAAGCTAGTGAGATAACAGCTGAATGGGCCACGCAGATCATTAACTCCTCTCTGCAGTCTGGAGGGTCGAAAGAAACAATTGTTCAGCCCATTCAGAAGAAACTTGGGTTAGCAGCCAATGACTTAAGCAGCTACAGATCAGTTGCTAACATTCTGTTCCTGGGCAAGGTTGTTGAGAGGATGATGGCAGATCACCTGTGGATGTTCCTGGAGGAGAAAGATTGCCTTGATCCTTTCCAATCAGGCTTCAGTCCATGTCACAGCATTGAGACAACACTGGTTGCACTGCTTAATTACCTTTTAAGAAAATACAACTGGAGTAAGGCTACCCTGTTTGTGCTCTTGGATCTCTTAGAGCCCTTTAATACCATTGATCATGGATCCTCTTGGACAAGTTGTTGGAGCTTGGGTTTGGGGGCTCAGCTTTGACCTGGTTTCTGATCTTTACCTGTCTACCACGTCAAGAGAGTGCACCTTGGGGGTAGTATCAGACCCTTGGGTCCAACATAATGGGAAACCACAGGGTTCCGCCATCTCCTCCTGTCATTTAACATCTATGTGAAACCACTGGGTGAAGTCATCCAGATATGTTGATGATATACAGCTCTACCTCTCTTCTACTCCTCAGCAGTGGAAGCTGTCTGAGTTCCAGAATAATGTCTAATGATGATTACCATTTGAATGAGGGAGAATAAGCTAAGTTTGAATTATATCAAGACAAAGGTCTTGATGGTTAGAGGAAATTCCAACCATGGCAAGAGCTGCTTTTACCAGCTGCAGCAGATTGTCCAGCTCTGCTTATATCTAGATGGGAGATCCACGACTCCCTTGGTCTTTGTGTTAGTAATCTCTAAGGTTAATTACTATAATGCTTTCTCTGTGGGGCTGCCCTTGAGGCTGGCATTGAAACTTCAACAAGTCCAAAATGTGGCCAGACTTACTATGAAAATTCGTAAATACAACCATGTATCCCCAGTTCTGGTATGCCTCCACTGGTTGCCCATTGCATTCAGTGCCAGATTCAAGGCTCGTCTAATGATGTACAACATCTAATATGGTTTGAGTCCTTGTTAACTGATAAGCAACTCTCCTAGAAACACTACCCATACTACAAGGTCCTCTCAGGCTGCATTGTTGAAGTGTACCCCTCTTGTGTGCTATGTTTAGGCCTTGATGAGAGATGAGCCAAAATGCATAGATCTCAGTTTCATTGTACTGGTGAGGCTGTTAACTTGTTATTTGTGGGGTTTTTTTTAACAGTTACTTAAAGAAGAAGTTTTTAGTCACAATACATTGCTGGAGACAATTGAAACTAAAAGTCTGGGTATGACTGAACATTATGTGACTCAGCTTGAACTACAGGACCTTCGAGAGAGATACCAGTTTATCAAAGACAGGATAATGGTATTGTTTCACTTGACATGCTTTCCAACATTTCTTAGAGTAGAGTTATTTAGAAAAGGGTTACAGAAAAATAATTTGCTCTCTATTTTTTATTTATTTTTTTGCTCCTAAATATTACAGTCTTTGGACATACTTTTATTTCCTTATTAGCTTTAGGCAGGGCTGTAGCCAGGGGGTGGCAAGGGTGGTCTTAGCCCACCCTGAGTTAACACTTTGCCCACCCTGACAAAGCATGGTTTCCCATAGGAATGCATTGAAAAAAGGCTTTGTTGCCCACCCTGAAAAATTATTTGCCCACCCACATCTATGGCCCTGGCTTTATGTGGCAGGGAATTTAAGTAAAATATTGTATTTCAAATACTTCTCTCTTAGGCAAATCTTTCTTAAACACCCAAATCACTTCTCCATTTAAATTCTTATGAGATCCTAAAGAATAGTATCCAAACATTAAGTCATTGATCTGTGTCAGAAAAAGTATTTCCAGTTCTAATGAGATAATATCTAATAACAGGAGTCAGTAACTAAAGCTGAAGAAATGGTACATTTGCATCAAGAATACCAAAGAAACCTGAAGGCCTTTGAAGTATGGCTAGAAAAGGAAAAAGAAAAACTCAGCTGTTTATCACATCTTGAAGGGGATGCTGAGAGACATGAAACATCACTCCGAGAGCTCCAGGTACAGTTCTTTAATTTGCATACTTTGTCCTGTTAAGAAATATTAATAACAATTGGGATCTGCAAAAAAATATGGTATATTTTGATATACTAAGCAGCATGTCCCCTATTAGGATTCTGGCTAATGTCAAATAGGAATCTTGGTGTCTAGTTCTCGCTTACAGGCAGGGAGGGTTTAGAACAGTGATGAACAACCTTGGAATTCCAGGTGTTCTTAGACTTCAATTCCCAGAAGCCCAAGTCAGCACTCTTGCTGATTAGGGCTTATGGGAAATTGAAGTCCAAGAATACCTGGAGTGCCAAGTTTGGCCATCACTTTGTTTATTCCCTGATATATGAAACATATGCCAATCCTGAAAAACTCATCATTCACTTAAAAGGGAGGGTTAAACAGTTCTTTTTCTTTTAATTTATAAACTTACCCACTTGGGTATATGTAACCAGTCCTCTAAGTATATTGATATCGCTCCATTGTTGTTGGAAAGCCTTATGGTTTTTTCCCTTCAAACTGAGAAGAAGCACATCATTACCTGGATTTGATATTAAAGAGAACAATACATATGGGTTGTGATTGTTATGCTGTAGCCAGGAGTGATTTCTTCCAAAATTGTTTTTTAAAAAATAATTCTAAAACTACAGTAGGCATTTTTTAAACTAGTCCAAACAAAAAATCCTGTGCTCCCACTAACATTCTTGACCCTCTCAATCTACCTCTCTTCCTCTAACTTCTCCCCATTATCAACTCATCGCTTATATTTAAAAATGACAGTATTTCCCTCATTGGCCTTCAAACTTTCTATTTTATTAATACAAATTCCATAAAATCACTCCAAAGCTCTTGAAAAAGTGAATTTTCAACAAACCTTTTAAACTTTAATCTCATGTCATCTTATTCTTAATAAAAATATTCCAAATTTCATTGTACCATTCCATTTGAAAATCCAATTTCAGTTTCCAGTTTTTTTTCAATAATCTTGCTGCCATCCCTAAATTATTGGTTAACTCTTTTGTACCGAACCATCTGAGTATGCCTAAAATGATACAACAGAGCAATCTTTGGACAACAATCCAGTTTCGCAGATAAAATTTCTCCAATTTCCTTGATTACGTTTTCCAAAAAATTTGTATAACTTCACATTCCCACCATAAGTGGAAATATGTGCCTCTATCTTTATTATCTTTCCAACAAGTCTGCAGAATTGTTTTATATACACTCAGTTTAACTGGTGTTAAATACCATCACCCTATGGTATTGTAACAGTTTTCCTTGATCCTGACAGGCATGTTCTTTAGAAATCTTTTCTTCTCCATTCCTTCTCCACAATCACCAATCTTAAACCCATCTCCTATAAAAAAAAAATTCAAACCCTGTTGTTCATCCTCTAGATTCCACAATATTCTTTAAATTGTGCTTATAACTCTTTTTCTTTGTCCCTCTCCCATTTCCAAATTTAATTCTTCAAACTTCATCAAGTCTCTAATTTATCCATTTTGCTTCACCCAGCTTTTCATCCACATTTACAACTGAGCTGCCATTAGCCTTTGCAGGTGCACCCCCCAATAAAGGACTCAGACACTGATAAAAGTGGATAACGGCATTGGGCCACATTTATTGATTCATGCCCTAGTCCGAATTATAA
This sequence comes from Bradypodion pumilum, assembly GCA_035047305.1. Classification (NCBI taxonomy): domain Eukaryota; kingdom Metazoa; phylum Chordata; class Lepidosauria; order Squamata; family Chamaeleonidae; genus Bradypodion; species Bradypodion pumilum. The sequence goes on from JAWDJD010000001.1 coordinate 102,783,842, forward strand.
ATTTCTATTGGTAATTGACCAATCATAATTCTTAAGGCAAGCAGGCCGAAGTAACACTGGTAAGGTACCACCCAAAATTGCCAACGGCAATTGCTACAATGTATCCATTTGTATCAATTTGTTTGTTGACAACAAACAAATTGTTGACCGTAGTCAATATCTAACTAATGACCCCACCCTCTGATGCGTATCCGTAAAATCACGGGGTGATGCATGCTGTCTAGCTATAGCCATCACCCCGTCGCCTAGTTCGTCGTTGACCGGACAACGTTTAACCAACTTATGCCTGTCTAGTGTTGTCCAGTCAATTGCGAACTTGCCGGATACCTGTGGGTCATAATGTTTACCTTACCAGTGCTACCCGCCCATGTGACCAAAGTCAACAGCAGCAACAGAAAAAACCCCTATGTCAAACCATAGCAACAGTGTGGGATGGGCGAAAAAACCAGGACCCGGAAGCCAATATGGGTCCCAGCCAAAAATTCCCACCCGGCCCCGAAGCGACCAAAACATCACACTGTTAACTAGGGAGGGGGTGGAGGGGAAAAACTTCTCCGCTCCGTCGCTTCGCAAAATGGCAGCTCGGCTGCCTCGTGGCCACCCCTTTTATAAGGGAGCTGGCCACGCCCCTAACTACCCGGATGCCTTCGTCCGGTGGGGGGCCCCCGCAAAGAGCGCGGCGGCCATTTTGGCGCCGCGCTTGCATTGCAGGCGCACCCCCCAATAAAGGACTCAGACACTGATAAAAGTGGATAACGGCATTGGGCCACATTTATTGATTCATGCCCTAGTCCGAATTATAAATTTCTATTGGTAATTGACCAATCATAATTCTTAAGGCAAGCAGGCCGAAGTAACACTGGTAAGGTACCACCCAAAATTGCCAACGGCAATTGCTACAATGTATCCATTTGTATCAATTTGTTTGTTGACAACAAACAAATTGTTGACCGTAGTCAATATCTAACTAATGACCCTACCCTCTGACGCGTATCCGTAAAATCACGGGGTGATGCATGCTGTCTAGCTATAGCCATCACCCCGTCGCCTAGTTCGTCGTTGACCGGACAACGTTTAACCAACTTATGCCTGTCTAGTGTTGTCCAGTCAATTGCGAACTTGCCGGATACCTGTGGGTCATAATGTTTACCTTACCAGTGCTACCCACCACACAGAGGGGCTTCAAAGAAGGCTCGACGCCCCCCCAGACCGTCAGCTCGGTCAACAGGCCTGCTCGCCAATCACCGAACAGGAGGTCCATACCTCCTCGCGACAGATGGGCCCCATCCCCTGCATACAAGTCATAATTTTGTAGGCTAATAGCGGGGTGACGACTGACCCTCCCCCAAGCCCTGTCGACAAGAAACCGCGCCACTGCCCTATTCACCATGCGTCTAGCGCGGTCAAGGGCCAGGAGGTCAACACCCCCTCTGTAGGAATGGCGCGGGACCATGTCCGACCAAACAAGGGTTGTGGCGGGCCAGACGTAATGCAGGTAGGCGAGGTCCTCACAAATCGCATGCTTCAGCGATAAGCCGGTGACCTGGCCCAAATCATTGCCCCCCAGGTGTATGATCAGAATGTCAGGCGGGTCAGCATTCTGGCCTGAAAAAAGGAAAGGCAGCAGCTCCCGCCATAACATCCCGGGCTTACCATGCCATGTGAGACTTGCGTATGCACCCAGTCCCAGTCGGGGTCCCCACTCTGTTGCCGCAGCGTAACGCACTGCCCTGTGCACGTAGCTATGGCCCACCAGCCATACTGTCACCGGTGTAATACGACACCCAGGGTCTGTAAAGAAAGTTGAGGAAAAGAAGGTAAGGTGACTGAATTGGTACTCACGGCGGAAGTGGGCGCACATAAAACTGAAAACATTGCGCACCCCACCTTCCCATGCTGCGTATGTCAGCCCCGGAGTACCCAAAAGCAGCTGCGGTTGAGGCCGCCCCTATACGGGATGAATGGGTGCCATAGCGGGCACCTGGGAGGCCCACACTGGCCAGCGCTTTGCCCGTCACCTTCCAAAATTGAAATTTAGTAAGGGGAGACCCATCTTGGTGACAGAAAAACGGGCCATGGTGCGTGCCACGCAGTGCCAGGAACTCCTGTAGGGCACCAACCGGACAGATGTCTGCCAAAGAACACCGTAGCAGTCGCACACCACTGCCTACGCCATGCTGATCCGTCTTAGAGGAGCGTATCCTCAACTGAGCCCAGTCTTTGGCAACACAGACATCCTCGAGTTCCAGTGCCCTACGACTTGCATCCGCCTTAGACAGCATCACAAGCTCGCTGATGCGGAGCGCTCCAAAAAATGCCACAGTTGTGGCTGCATGAAATAGGGCTGCCTCATATGTATCAAAACAGAGGCAAGGCCAGCCCCGGGCCAACTGGGTAAGAACCCCTGGGGAAATCGGGTGGCGGTCGTCCGGGCAACGCCCGCGCTCGCGCTCCCACCCCTCCAAAACATGTCTCACACGGAAGTCAGAGGTGCTGTCCACATGACCTCCCACTTTGGCCATAAAAGCCAACGCTGAAAGCCTAGATGCTATGGTGCGAGGTGCAAGGCCCTGAGCATGCAGGTAAACCATGAACCGCAGAACATGGGTTACCGGGATCGGCCAGGTTCCTGGCAGTTGAAATTGGGTACAGAATGCCCTGAAAGAATTAATTGCGTGGTGATACGCCTTACGCGTGCGTGGCGCTAGCGACAGGCCAATCGCCCGGTTCACCTCTCCTTGCCAATGGTCCATATCTCCTCCGGGAGTGGCGAGGGAAATTCCTCCACATCCGGGGCCAAGGCACGGAACCGGGGGATCTGTAGGTGGGACAAAGCGTCAGCAATATCATTATTAACCCCTGGGACATGCCTGGCCCTGAACAGGACGTTGAGGCGCAGGCTGCGCAATACAAACTGGCGCACTAGGTCCATAACCCTGGGCGATTTAGAAGTCTGTGCATTGACAATGTGGACCACAGCCGCGTTGTCACACCAGAAATGCACGACCAAGTTGGCCCACTCCTCGCCCCATAGCATCAAAGCACCCAGGATAGGGAAAAACTCCAGATATGTGAGATCACGCAGGCGACCCGTGCCTGCCCAGGCCGGTGGCCACCCACCATAGGCCCACTTCCCATTGAAGTACATCCCATAACCCAGGGATCCCGAGGCATCAGACTGAATCTGAAAACGAGGGAAAGCCAGGAGGTCATCCCTCCAAAATGAGACCCCATTGAACTTCCTCAGGAACTGTAACCAGACAAGCATGTCTGCCCTGATACCCCAGGTAAGCCGGACCCTATGGTGAGGCCTGGATAATCCTGCCATGGCGTCGCACAGGCGCCGGGCAAAAGCCCTGCCCGGTGCGACCACCCTGCAAGCGAAATTAAGGTGACCATGTAGCACCTGCAGTTCTCTCAGTGATGCCTTGCGCTTGGCCAGCAAGTCCGAGATAAGGGCCACTATCCTTGACACCTTATCCCGCGGTAACCTAGACGCCTGCGCTATCGTGTCAATCTCCACCCCCAGGAAGACTAGCTGGGTAGATGGGCCCTCGGTTTTTTCGGGCGCTAAAGGGACACCGAGTTCCTCCATTAGCGTCTGAAATGTGTTGAGGAGACGTGTACACGTGTCCCAGCCCTGTTCACCCCCGAATAAAAAGTCATCCAGGTAATGGGCTACAGACCGGGACCCTGACCTGTGGACGAAAGCCCACTCTAGGAAGGTACTGAAACGCTCGAAAGCCGAGCATGATATGGAACAGCCAAAAGGCATGGCCTTATCAAAGTAATATTCGCCCCGAAATTTGAAACCCAGCAATTCAAAGTCACCCGGGTGCACCGGCAAGAGGCGAAAAGCCGACTTAATGTCGCACTTAGCCAGCAGCGCACCCGGGCCACACGAGCGCACCATGCGCAGCGCGTGGTCAAAAGATGTATACCTGACTGAGCAAAGGTCATCAGGGATAGCATCATTGACCGATCGGCCGGCTGGGTAGGACAAGTGATGGATAAGGTGAAACTCGCCTGGGGACTTTTTGGGAACCAAGCCCAGGGGCGATACCTTAAGGTTGGGGAACGGGGGTGCAGGGAAAGGGCCAGCGACCCTGCCCACATCGACCTCCTTATTAATGCTGGCAGCAGCCACCTCCTCCCTCCCCCTAAGGGACAAAAGGTTGGGGGCATCCTGAGGGGACCTATCACCCATGAAAGGGATACGGAACCCCTGCCTAAAGCCCTGAAGGAGATAATCCACATCCTCCCCTTTCGGGTACAATGTGAGCCAACGCTCCAACATGTCCACATTAATTGGGGAGGGAGCCTTTCGGTGAACCAGCTCCATCTGCGGCAGTCTTGCCAGCCCACTGTTCGCCCCTCCCTCTGCCCCGCGTCCCTCCAGGCCTGGGACAGGCACAGGCTGCATGGGGGCCCGCACAGGTGGGACACTCATGTCTGTACTTGCAATTCTTCCTATTGCAGGAACCATAGGACGAGAAAGTCCAGCACAGCAGGCGGGCTGGAACCCCCACCCCGCCACCTGGCGGGGAACCAGTGCTGGAGCCGCTCGCTGGACCGCATGTCCACAATGGTATCTTTCCTCTGGCGTGGGGCGCGTGGGCGTCATGTACAGAAGCCAAAGCCTCTGGCATGGCTCATCCCACCTCATCTCAGGGTGCAGGGGAATCCGCATACGGAATTCCTCGTCATAAGCCAACCACGACGGGCCCGGAAAGTCAACCACCGCCCGATAGATGTTGTCCAAATACTGGACCATCGGAATTGCCAAATCCGGCCGGGCCCTCAGGTACACCGCCATGTAGATGAGGTAGGCCGGCAGCCAGTTGGCCCACGTACGTGGTGGCTTGCGACGACGTGCCTGCTCCTTATCCTTCTCATCCTGCCCCTCCCTCTCTTCCTTGGTGGGCTCCCTGTTTAGGAGTGAGAAGATATCTACATACTCCCCCCACCATATTTTCTCTTTGGTGGCCTGTGCCAAGTGGTCACCCAGTGGTAAGGAATACCCCGCTGTCGGCAAGGCCGAGACAGGCACCGCAGAAACTGCGGGCATCTGGAAAGGGGCTTGGACTAGCCCAGCCACCCCCAAAACATTCCCCACAGGGTAGGAAACACCCCCCACCCCGGGGCCCTGGGTGGTAGTTGTCATCGCCGGGTGGGGCGTCAGCGGCTGTACCGCCGCACCACCCACGCGAGGCCAAGGCCATTGGAAAGCCCCCCCAACGTGGCCACATGTGTAGGTGCACTAGTTTGGACCGCATACTCACATGCTGCACCCCCGCGGGCCGCCCCCACCGGGGGTTCCGGCCCACTGGGGGCGTCGGAGCTCACGACCGCCGTAGAGCTCGTCGCTGGGGCCTGACCCGCACTGGCCTGTTGGTTGGGGAGCTGCGAGGCAGTGGCCGAAGTCGCGCCACGTGCCTCAAGCTGCTCGACCCGTCCCGTCGCCTGCCGCTGCCCAGCAGACGACGCGTCAAAATGAACCCCAAAGGGAGCCCCAGCGTGGCTGGCCCGAGCCAGGGAAGCCTCGAGGGCCGCAACGCGGGCCAGTAAGGCCTCCACACTGACGTGGGGCCAAGGGCCAGCCGGCCCGCCTGCTACAGGCGTGGGTACAGGTCCTTGTACCCCGGGGCCCGAATAGGGCCATGACCCCACACCCAGGCCCGGTAGGGCCGATGTAGGCACCTGCCAGGGAAGGGAACCACACCACCCCCCAAGGCTGGAAGGCCCCGGAGTGAGCTGCGCCCCTATATAGGAAGGCCCAGTAGAATGGGCACCAGGAGCGGTGTCCACCGCTTGCGGGCTGCGGGCCGCAGCCCTTGCTGGACCCATGCTTGGGTCCCCAGCCTCCGGCCAAGGGGGAATAGACCCCATCCCACCGGTCCCGGTGGGTGCAGGCAAAGCCGGCTGCTGGGGAGGCGCAGCCGCGGTCCTCCGACCCGGATTGCGCTTCCGAACCGCGCGAGCCGCCTTCTTCGAAGGCATCTCAGTCCAACCTATGGGAAGCCAAAAGAAGAAAATCAGCAGCCAAAAGGCTTCCCAGTCAAGGCAAAAGCGACGGAGGTAAGAGGGAAAAACTTCTCCGCTCCGTCGCTTCACAAATTGGCAGCTCGGCTGCCTCGTGGCCACCCCTTTTATAAGGGAGCTGGCCACGCCCCTAACTACCCGGATGCCTTCGTCCGGTGGGGGGGCCCCCGCAAAGAGCGCAGCGGCCATTTTGGCGCCGCGCTTGCATTATTCCTCCTTCTCCTAATAACTCCTTTTATGCCTCCTAATTGATGGTCTGTTTAATTAATTCAACATAAATACCTTCTGCTCCACTAATCATTAATTATATTTGTTTTATATTCTTGGAGAATTTTTTCCCAATTCACCTAATGGATTTAATAGGGAGTTAACTGGACTTAATACTGCCTTGAAGTTGAGTGATTTTATTGGAGATTATATAAAAATAGATTAGTGGTTTTACAGAGGGAAGACATATTGCAGATCCAACTCAGAGAGTTTTAAATGGAATTAAGGTTATTAATGAAGATAAGAAGGAAATCAGGGATAATAGCATTGGACATACTCAAAGCTTTTGATTTGCTGGTGGTCAGCAATGAAGGAATTAATGCAGTCCAGCATCTAAGGCAGGGGTTCTCAACCTTTTCCAGCCACCAGCTGGGCTATGTGGTTCTCCTTGCCATAAATGCTGCTGTAAAACATGTCCACTACAGTCGTAAACACGTTTACGACAGCCACAGGTGCATTTTACAGCATGTTTTTGGCTATTTTTGCCACTTCTATGGCTTCTGGCGGCAGCAGGAGCGAGGGTGGTGCATTTCCGGCTATTTTTGCCACTTCCACTGCTTCCGGTGGTGGCAGTGGCAGGAGCGAGGGCAGTGGGCCACATGAAATGGCACCATGGGCCAGGGCCAGCCCATAGGCTGTTGGTTGCAAACCCCTGATCTAAAGGATTGATGTTTTCCATCCTAACTTAAAACACTTGACTTGTTCAGCCATGTTTATAATGAACTAGCAGAGGTTGCCCAGCATTGCCGCGCTGTTTTAAATTGTGTTGGAAGGTTAAATTGTGTTAATGTTTTTTAAAAATTGCTTAGTTTGTAATTTTAATTTTTAAAATGTTTATTTATGTAAAAATAATTTGGCTTGGCTGTTGTTAACTGTGACCTGCTTTTTTTTTGAGGATTAATAAAAGAACAAAGTATGATATAATTTTTTCAAATTGTTTTATGTAAGCGAATAATGTTTTAGTTTTTTGAATTTTTTGAATTAGTTGTACCGTAAGTAATAATTTTAATAATGTAAAAGTAAATGTTTTTTACATTCAATGTTTTTAAAATGTGTTTAGATGTTTTGGGTTTTAATTTGAGTTAAAACTCAGCACAGGATTTTTAAAAGTTTCTATTGTATTTTATTGGCATATGTTTGTGATTTGTGTTAAAGTGTATTTTAATGTAATTTTTTTGACTTGTTTTTATTGGTGTGACCTTTTGTGTAAAATTTTGAATTTGTGTTATGTTTTTGATTTGTTTTTACTCTTGTGGCCTTTTGTTTGGGGCTGTTTTGTGTTTTTGAATTGTTTTTACTATTGTGGCCAGCAGGTAGTGCTGGTAGGGGTTATTGTATTTTGACTGTTTTTTCTCTCCTGGCCTCTGGGTGGAGCTTCTTCTGGTAAGTAGTCTCTTTCTTTATTAATTTATTTTCTGGTCCTCATGGAGGTAGGACATCTTTTGGTAAGTTTGCTTGTTTCCTTTCTTTTGTGTGTGTGTTGGAATTTGTATTTTTGTCTGTTTGTTTTGTTTTTGATTGTGTTTTTGTTTACTTTGTATTGTTGTTTGGTGTTTTTGTTTGTTTTTGTGTATTTTTGGATGTTTTTGACTTTGTTTTTAGTAATTTTTTAAAATTTATTTATTTATTTGGTGGTGGGGAGGGGGCGTGGTCAGTGGGGGTTAGGAAGGGTGGGCTAGGTGTGTGGAGGGGGCATGGTCGGTGGGGGTTAGGAAGGGTGGACTAGGTGGTGGGGAGGGGGCGTGGTCAGTGGGGGTTAGGAAGGGTGAGCTAGGTGGTGGGGAGGGAAGGCGTAGTCGGTGGGGTTTAGGAAGGGTGGGCTAGATGGTGTGGAGGGGGTGTGGTTGGTAGGGGATAGGAAGGGTGGGCTAAGTGGTGGGGAGGGGGCTTTATTGTGTTATGGTGCTTTGATTGTGTGGAGTCATGAAAGTAGATCGGGGTTTCCCCTTTAATATCAGTGGGTGGGGGGTTGCGACCCCCCTCTCCGCTGGCTCCCCTGGGGTTGGGAGGTTTGGGGGGACAAGAGGGGTATGTCCCCCCAACCCTTCTGGACCCAGGAGACCAGGGAGAGTGGATCAATTCTCCCCCCTTCCTTAAAACAACTCTGTTTTTAAAGAGAAGAAACCGCTTGGTTTCTTCTCTTTAAAGACGGAGGGGGTTTTTTTGGGGGGGGAATCGAACTCCTTTCCCTGGTCTCCTGGGTCCAGAAGGGTTGGGAGGACATACTCCTTTTGTCCCCACAAACCTCCCAACCCCAGGGGAGCCAGCGGAGAGGGGGATCGCAACCCCCCACCTACTGGTATTAAAGGGGAAACTCCAGTCGGGACCTTCAGGCGCCGTTGGTGAGGGAAAGAAGGGTGGTTGATGTTTGCGTGGCTGTGAGGTGGTGAGTTTTTTTTAAAAAAAAATTTGGCCCCCAGCTTCCACAGCATCCTGCGTCCTCATGTCACGCAGGACTCTGGGGCTTGTAGTTATGGGTTTGTGATTTGTGGTTGTGGTGCGTTTTTTTTTCTGTGGCTTGATTTTGATTGGCCGCGGCGTGTTTCTCAATGTTCTTTGTGTTCGTGCCTCTCAGCCTGATTGGCTGTGGTGTGGCGCAGTGCAAAGAACGTTGGGAAATGAAGTTGTTTCCCTTTTTTCGCGTTTGTGGGGCTCTTGCCCCACTGGCGCATTTCTCAATCTTGCGTTTACCTGCGTACCCAGTTCGGGCGTGTGCACGAATGGTGAGTGCGGGCTAGTAGGGCCTGGCTAGGGATTTCAGTATTGAATTCTGATGCATATTGAGCATCTGAATTATGTCCTTAATGTTGAATTCGCAGGAGCTACAGGTAGAATGTGCTGAGGGACAAACATTGCTTAATGCAGCTCTTCATGTCAGAGAAAAAGTAGTCCCATGGGGTATACCCCAGCTAGAAGACAGAGTACTGGAGTCTGTACGTCAAGACTGGACAACCTATCAGCACAAGCTTTCTGACATCAGGACACAGTTAAACACCACCCTAAGCAGACTACGACTGATGAAGGACAAATTTCTGAAAGTGGATGAGTGGCTTCAGACTCTGGAAGAGAAAGTTAATATCAGGACTGGACGGCAATCAGAGAGAGCCACAAAGGAGAGTCACCTACAGCAGATGAAGGTGATGAAGTTATATGATTATGATCATTCATAGTAGTCTACTGAACAAAGATTTAATATTGCTATGCACTATACTAGTTGTATTAGTGAGCTTTGTAAATGTTTGCAGGTCTTCTGTTGTGGAATTCTAATTAGAATTAAATTTGAATCCATTTTTACAAATCTGCTTCTTTTCTTCCAAGTTTTTTCAAGTTAAATGAAAAGCCTGTATGCCTCAATGATGAGATACTGATTTTATCTCTCGAGCATCCCCTCAAATGGCCAAAAATGTGCAATTTTGAACATAATTTAGAAATAGAAGCATTATCTTAATTGGAATTATCATTAAAATGTAAACTCTGGCTTCCTTTCCAAGTCTAATTTTAGAGACACATGTAGCAAAGAAGATAATATTGCTAGGGAGGAAAGCATGAGAGTAAGAAAGATGAGATGACTGTTTTGTCTAGTGAGACCCTAGTCTGTATGCACAAATACATGTTTACAGATAGTCCATTTTGTAGAAAGAAATGTATGGTTACCATCTTCATTTTTCATTTCATAGGTCTGTAAGCAACATTTACCTCTACTGTATTCTAAATATGATTTTTTTCTCCTGTCAGAAATACCATGAGGAAATAACTGTCTATAAAGACGAAATGGAAGAAGTGGGTTTGTTAGCCCAGCAAATCCTGGAAGAAAGCCATACTTCCAATAAGATGGGGAGGCAAGCTACCCACCTTGCATCTCGCTATCAAGCTCTTATTCTTCATGTGCTAGTGAGTGATGAAACTTTTAACAAAACAACAACAACAAACATGGTTGTGGAGTATTAATTGAAAATAAGGAGACTCTTTTCCATCATGACAAAAGCACATCATCCTCAGGGACATCATGAGTTATAAATCCTGTAGTCCAGGAGTCAGCAAACTTGGCTCTCCAGGTGTTCTTGGACTTCAATTACCAGAAACCCAAGTCAGTATACCTGTTGATCAGAGCTTCTGGGAATAGAAAGCCAAGAACATCTGAAGAGTCAAGTTTACAGACCCCTGCTCTAGTCCTTTTAGTTGCAAAGCTGCCACTGATTTTAAAGACATGCTACTTGTCCTGTACAATCTGTAAAACAAGTTAAATAAACCATAGAACATGTAAAGAGTTAGCTAAAGTTTATTTCAGGTTTTTTAAATTAATGCTAGAAAATCTGGGAGTTCCATTCAATTTTTGAACAGTTGCCACTCTCGTTTTTTAAAATATGGAAAGTCAATGGGAATTGGTTTCTTTTAAACAGCATGTTCAGTGTAGATCCTGGGGTAAAAGGGGTGAATGCATTTCATGTCTTGTAAGTAGTAGATGTAAGACAACATCTGCTTGCTTTATAGTTTAGTGTGAGCTGTTAATATTCACACAGTATTCCCAAAAAATCACACCTGTGTTACACATTATGTGTCATCAAGGGGGGACTGATTTATACTGTAAGTGAGATATTTAAGGAGTGGTTTACCAATGCCACCCACCCCATGGGTTTCCATAGCTCAGTGAGATTTGAAGCCATGTATCCTGAGTCTAAATTTGTCTACTCTGGGTGCTATATTCACACTTACTGAACTAATACTGTATATGACTCAGAATGCAATAACTGTACAGTTTTCACAATTCTTTGAATTTTGCAGTATAGTACTCTCTTTCAAAAATGCAGTGAAAATGTGAAAAATATGTCCAAAATGTGTACATAAGGGAAAATAGCAGTAAAAACACATATATTGTGGGAAGATACAATAGGAAAGGCTACTTCAGAAAGTAGCATATAGAGTTCTGTACAAATTTGTGTGCATTGAAAATTTCATTAAAAAAACAAAAAAATTAAAAATTTCCATAGCCCAATGCAAAAACGAGATGCAAAAAATATGTGTTTGAATGAGCACTGTAAAAACTGAAGAGACAGATTTTTCCCTCTTTAATAATTATCCATAAAACAATACTAAAATCAACTTAAACTGCCCCCAAAGTGAAAGGAGGGGGCAGTGGAAAAATGCTATTCTTAAGATGTCAGGAACGATAATGATAAAGGCTAGATAGGGGCTTAGATTTTTATCACTTTCTTTCTCACTGATATACCCTCTTTGATATTCTCTGTTAGTAATTACAGTGATAGCTGGTAAATCTTTTTCCTAACTTTTGGCTCAGTCTAGGAGTCTCTAGTTAATTGTTCCAGCTTACTTGAGTACTAACAATGTGTTAGGGTTATGGGACATCAGTGTTAATATTTTATCTGATGTTACACTGTTGTTGGGCCATGCCCCTAACTTCCATGCATTGAGTGATGTATACAACATTACAGTCACAGCCGGTGACTCAGGGCATTGATGGCAAACCTTGACACTCCAGTTGTTCTTGAACTTCAATTCCCAGAAGCCCTGATCAGCAGGAGTACTGACTTGGGCTTCTGGTAATTGAAATCCAAGAACAACTGGAGAGCCAAAGTTCACCATCATGAGCTTAGAGCAGTGATGGGCAGTCTTGGCCCTCCAGCTGTTCTTGAACTTCAATTCCCAGAAACCCTGACCAGCTGGTATGTTGACTTGGGCTTCTGGGAATTGAAGTTCAAGAACAGCTGGAGGGCCAAGACTGCCCATCACTGGCTTAGAGAGTCCCCTTTCCTGTGTAGAATATGTGATTTGCTCAAACTAGCAGAGAAGCAAAACTGACAAGGAAAAAAAGAGTGTTTTAGGAAGTAGCAGATTTTATTCTTTGATTACATGGAGCAGGCTCTTGTAGCAAAATTAAAATGTAGGCACTTTTGTTTGCCTCTGAAAAGAATAATCTATGATTAAGAAGTGTGTCTCTCCATTCTATATTTTATTTATAAACAGAGTGTTATGTAGCCTGCTAATAGATGTGCATATACACCAAGAAATGAATAAATCTCACTTTTATTTCAAATGTATTTGCAGGAAGAAATAAAATTACTTGAGGAAGAAATTCGAAGTATGGAGGAATCAGAACTTGCTTTCAGGGCTTACAAAGAGTGGTTTGGAGCTATTTTCAGAAAATTTGGAAGTGTGGTGACAAAATCTGATATAGTTGATAGAGCAGCAATGGAGAAAAAAATGCAGACACTTGAGGTATGGTTCACTGGCAGTCTCTAGCTGTTACTTTGTTTTCATGTGAATAAATAAAAACAAAGACATAGCACCAGCATGCCTGGAAATTTTGTTTAAAATAATAAGCAGACAACAAAAGGGATTTGGAACCCTGCCAAATGATGGATTTCAGATTTTATTTTCTGATAAAATTGTTTCTTCATAATTTGTCTGCCAAAGAATGCTTTCAATTTCGCCTGCCACTACTTTCTCATCTTTGGACAAGGTGTTAGTGAGGTTTGCGATGGATCACTGCAGCTGCTCTTAGATAAGACCAATTGCCTCAAACCTTTTCAGTCTGGGTTTTGGTGAGTCATGAGACAGAGATGGAATCGGTCACAATACACAATGACCTTTTAAGGGAAGCAGATATCGGCAATGTGACCCAGTTTGTTCTCCTTAATCTCTCAGCTACCTTTGATACCATCAACCACAGTATCCTTCGGAGAAAACATGTGGGATTGTAGATTGGTGGCCTTGCTTTTTAAGGCTCCTTCCTTGACTGTAGTCCCCAGAAGGGTCAACTGAGGAAGGCTTTCTTGTCTCCATGGTCCCTCAATTGTGCAGACCCACAGGGGTTGATCACCTCCCCAATGTTGTTTAGCATATTTAAAAGGCTCCTGGGAGAGATCATCCAGAGATTGGGGGGTTTCCTATCATCAGTATGCGATTGTGATGGCTTGATGGTTAAGATGCTGAACTTGATGACTGGAAACTTGGCACTCCAGCAGTTCGAGGCCCCAAGTACTTCATGACGGGGTGAGCACTCATCTCTGTCCCAGCTCCTGCCAACCTAGCAGTTCGAAAGTAAAAAGTTGCAAGTAGATAAATAGGTACCACTTTGGTGAGAAGGTAACAGCATTCCATGCACTCCCTGAAATGTCCAGAATGCTCACCACTGCCTTCATTGTGATGTGGCTTCATATTTTGGCTTTAAAATTTAGGATGTGATAGGGGAAAAAATGATGTCTCTAGCAAAGTGACCAGGAGTCTCTAGAAAGGAAAATAAACTGCATTTGTATAAGTTATTGTCTCTTTGACCCCACTCATATATACTCTCCATGTATCCTATTTTCAGGATCTCATGAATGACATGGATATTGGTCATAAATTGCTGAAGTCTGCCCGTGAGAAAGGAGAAAGAATTATTAAGTTCATGGAAAGAAATGAGGCCGAACAGTTAAAAAAAGAAATCAGTGATTGTGTGGAGAAACTTGATGAGATGACATGCTCTATCAGAAAAGAACACATCACTATGGAGAAGTGTCTCCATTTAGCAAAGAAATTCTTAGATAAGTACAAAGTACAGGCTCAGTGGCTATCTGAGTATCAGAGCACTCTGCATGCAACTGTAGACGCAAAAATGGAGTTATATGAGAAGAAAGCACAGTTATCCAAATATAAGGTAAATAAATTACGGCACACAGGTCTGTAGCCAGAATTCTAGATGTGGGTGGGCAAATATTTTATCAGGATAATAATAATAATAATAATAATAATAATAATAATAATAATAATAATAATAATAATAATAATAATAATAATAATAATAATAATAATAATAATAATAATAATAATAATAATAATAATAATAATAATAATAATAAATTTAATTTATATCCCGCACTTTCTCAGCCGAAGTTGACTCAAGGCGGCCATTACAACATGGAAATACCATACAATATAATAATACAATAATAAAGAAACATGAAAAGTAACATTGTCACATATATAAGCAGCCGGGAGTTTGAGGGTGGGCAAACTGTTAACTCTGGCTACGGCCATGATGGCACACCAAAAATGCTATGTTTCTTCTCCACCCAAGAGTGCAATTGTCTATATTCCATGTTATTCCACTATAAATTTGTATGTGGGTGTGGGTTCATTGGTCTGCTCTGTAAACTGTAGAATAGCAGCTGCCACTAAGAGAGGTAGTATAAAGGCTCACTTAAAGAAAGACATTAAACCCTATATTTTCCCTTTAGTCAATCCAACAGACTGTGGTATCACATGAACCTTCAATAAAATCTGTATCTGAAAAAGGAGAATGCTTGCTTGAAATGGTACAGGATCCCAATGTAGCAGAAAACATTCAGAAGCTTCGGACTGATTACCAGGAGCTATGCAACACAGCAAAGGTAAAAATATGTTTCATTTTGGATTATAATTTTTTACTAAATTTTGGGCTGCATTATGTGTTACTATAGGAAGAAGAAGAAGAAAAGTTTCATTTAATGAGGCAGGATTCTATTTTTTTTGTTTCTTGACTTTCATATGTGTATTTCTTACACAACCCATGTATGCAGATGCAGAATGTAAATTTGATGTTCCATCCTGCTCCCCAAAAACATTTTGAAAATGGAAAATAAAGGAGGCTCAAAAACTCCTCTTTTGCCCTCTTCTGGCATAAGAGGCAATTTTGCCATGTTTTGAGATTTCCCCTACACCTTCTCCCCTCCACCTACTAAAGGCTTAGCTGTAGTTTGCCTCATTCCAGAAATTCCTCCACATTTTTGAAACTTGACAGGGGGCAGTTATGGGAACACCCAGGGGCTGCTGTTCAAGGGATAGTCCACTTTGTCTATACTCACAATTGATTTAATAATAACATTTTATCTGTAGACAAGAGTAACATTTTATTTATAATTACTTTATAGAAATTACTTTAAAGAAATCCCTAGTTGCATCCACATAGGGCTTCCTTGGGAGAGAAGAGCAGACTGAATATGACAATAACTTATCTTTTTTTTTTAATCTGCAAGGCATTTGAAAAAAAAACTGCTGCTTTAAAAGAGAGGACCCACATTGCAATCTTTCATGTTCTGTCCTCAATATGCAACTGCTTTTTGCTGTGAAGAGAAGCAAATCTCTCTTAATTGATTAGAATCCAGGAAGTGCAACAGCAGTCATTTATGGCAATATCTCATATATTAAATTCTCTCTAATTAGTCTTTCTAGGAAGAAAACAGCAGAGAGTGTTTCTATGTAAACATTTATTACAGTTTTAAATACAAACCAATTTTGCAAAAAAGTATCATAAGATATGAGATGACACTGTGCTTTTCTAAATAATATTTTACTTGAAACTGTCTTGAAAAAGTTATTGGTTTCTGTGAACATACAGGCTCATGTTGCAAGCTTGGAAGTAAAAGTAAAACAGCATGAAGAGTATAATAGTGACTTACAAGAAGTGGAAAAGTGGTTGTTACAGATGTCCAGCAGGCTAGTTACTCCTGACCTTATGGAGAACAGTAATCTAGAAGTTATAACACAGCAGTTAGCCAATCACAAGGTAAGTCCCAATGAGTAGCAGCAAAAATGTTGTAAAAGAAGTGTTTCTGCTAATTTATTTACCAGCAGATGTGGTTTACTGGGTGGATAGCTCAGTAAATTGAGTATCTTGCTGTAAAGCCAGATGTCAAGAGATTGTTTCACCACTGTACCTCCCATAAGAGCTATCTTGTGTAAACCAAATCTCCCAGAATGCCCCCAGAAGAATAGAAAGAAGACCACTTCTCAGTCTTCTGTACCTCAAAAATCCTTGGAAAGTGTTGTAACACAGTTATCATTATTAAAATTGGTTTGGATCATTCTGTGCTTCACAGATGGAGTTATAGTGCAATTATAGTAAATTCGTTCCTTTCAAAAGGCATTATTTCTTATGTAGATCAAACTTTTGAGAGGGGAAAGTATCCTAATCTTGTGGAAAGCTAAAAATGTTCTAGCAGAATCATACTTCATTGATGTCCCCAGTAAAAACATTGTTCAGATGAACAGATATCCCTCATTTGTGGGTCTATTGCCTCAATATTTGGAAGTGTCCACAAATTGTACCTCTTTAATGGAAATCTGAAAAATAACAGTGTAGTATATAAAGGTCTGTTTCTTCAAACTTCTGAAGGCTGCATTTTTCTGTTACTAACTGCTAAGTAATGTACAGCATGTTTCCATTATTTCCATATACACATTTAAAATTTAAATTACCGGAAAGACAAATCTCTAGGTGTAGTGGACATTCTCCAGACTTTTTGCACATGGAGGGTAGTGACACAGACTCGGGCAGGTTTATCATGGGTCCATTCCCACATATATATTTTTAAATTTTTCCTTAGTGAACACTTGATTAGTGATTAAAACACAATTATTTTCCTGTCCCTTTGTAATCAATAACTATTGAATCATTTCTATGGTGACAGCATACACTGGATGTTAGTACTGTATATTCAGAGATGATCACAAATACCAGGTTTTCATATTCCCTCATCCTCCTCACCACTACCCCCCAGTGGTGCTTTCTTTGAATCCAGGAAGCAGATTAGAATATTTTTATAGTGGTTAGAAGGAAATCATAGTGTACAATTTGATCTAAAACTTTCCACACATTCTGATTCTTAAAAAGTGATATGTTTGGAATTTTGATTTGTTATCAAACTATGTGCAAAATATAGTTTGGAACAAGCAGATGTAATGGCAGACAATGGGTTGCATTTAGCCAGAAGGTTAGTCAATTGATCTTCTCAAATATGTGGAAGATGTGGTGTGGTAATGGAAAGAAAGGAATGCATCAATGTATTTGCTTTGATGTCCATTGGCTTTTTAAGAGGCCAGTATAATCAACAATTTAAAATAATCTATCAGGATGTATTATTTTAAAAAGGTATATGAATAGATATTAATATAGAAATATTTTTTCCTGAAATGCTGTGGTCTTTTGAATGTTGTTCTCTTTAGGCAATGATGGAGGAAATTGCTGGATTTGAAGATTGCTTGAACAGTCTTAAAAGCAAGGGGGATTCCTTGATCAGTGAATGTGCAGTGCATCTTCAAGCAAAATTTAAGCAAAATACAGAAACCCAGCTACAGGGGGCAAGGGATAGCTATTCAGCCATATGTAGCGCAGCCCAGAGAGTAAGTCTTCGATCTGTTGGTTGTTTTTTTTTAGTAAGTGATGTAACATGACATAGAAAAATCTGTGTGAAGAGTGCAAATTAGGCACCATATTGGAATACTTCCACATAAATTCATCAAGGTGGAATGTAATTGCAGATGGAGAATAATTAATAAATGTAGCTTATTTTAGGTCAGACATGATGATATGCAGGGAGAGCCGGTATGGTGCAATAGACAGAGTGTCATAAGAACATAAGAACAGCCTTGCTGGAACAGGCCAGAGGAGCCCATCCAGTCCAGCATTCTGTCACACACAATGGCTCACCATTTGCTTCAGGGTATTATTCCCAAGCAGATGCCTTCACCTGTTTAAGATTCCCTGGAAATGACATTGAGAGATATCCTGCCTATCTCTACAACCGGGAGATTATCCTTAAGTATCCATAATTATAGTCATTGATACCCTTCTCCTTCATGAACTTGTCTAACCTTTTCTTAAAGCTGTCAAGACTGACAGCTGTCACCACTTCTTCTGGCAGGGAGTTCCATAGACCAGTGATCCTCTGGGTGGAAAAGTACTTTCTCTTATTTGTTTGAGAACTAGCACCCAAAAATTTCATGGAGTGCCCCCTAGTTCTAGTGTTGTGCAATAGGGAAAACAGTTTTTCCTTATCTACTTTGTCCACACCATGCATGATTTTATAAACTTCAGTCAGGTCACCTCTTAGATGCCGCCGTTCAAAAGTGAAGAGGCCCAACCGTTGCAGCCTCATATGGTAAGGAAGGTGTTCCAGTCCCCTGATCATTCTGGTTGCCCTCCTCTGCACTTTTTCCAGCTCCATAATATCCTTCTGGAGGTATGGCGACCAGAACTGTACACAGAATTCCAGATGGGGCCTCACCATAGATTTATAAAGAGGCAAAATGACACTTGCTGACTTATTATCTATACCCTTCCTAGTGATCCCTAGCATTGAGTTTGCTTTTTCACTGCTGAGGCACACTGGGTTGACATCTTCATTGAGCTGTCCACCAGGACCCCAAGGTCCCTTTCCTTGTTTGTCGTAGAGAGTTCAGACCCCATCAGTTTATAAATGTAATTGGGGCTTTTTTTTTTTTTTTTTTGCAGATATAGGCTGAAATGGCAT
This sequence comes from Bradypodion pumilum, assembly GCA_035047305.1. Classification (NCBI taxonomy): domain Eukaryota; kingdom Metazoa; phylum Chordata; class Lepidosauria; order Squamata; family Chamaeleonidae; genus Bradypodion; species Bradypodion pumilum. Next base: position 102,802,441 of record JAWDJD010000001.1, read on the forward strand.
TTTTAAAAAAGCCTAATTGAATCCACAGTAACTCCTGTTACACAAAACACCAAGTTGCACACAACACCAAGTCGCACACAACACCAAGTTGCACAATAGTACAAAATGATGCCCTATTCAATTTGTTTCTGCTCCAGTTTATTTATTTATGAGCGCACAATGGTTTGGGACAGTACACAACTGCCTCCCCCCCCCATCATTTGTCTGTCCACCCCTTCCCCAACCTTTATACTCCATCTCCCCTTTATGTCCCCTTCATGTATGTCCATGTTCATACCTACAGATGTTTTTTCACCTTTGTACCCACCTCTATTCACACATGCAGTTTCCTTTAAAAAAAACTGAAGCTGGAATTGCACACCAAAAACCTGGTGATCATGGCAGATGGAGATGTCTCTCCCAGGGGCTGCAGTGCATCATGATCCCCTGAAGAGGTGGCAGATCATTCAGAGATCTCGCAGTGTCGGCAGTAGGTGCAGGAGCCCTTGTCGAAGAATCACTGCAATACTTAATTTGAGCAGTTTGTCCTTTGTGTAATGCTTTTGTCATGTGCAGATACATGGGTTTCTTCTATTTCTTCTGCTGTATCTGACTTCCAATATTGGCAATCCTCATGGTGATCAGCCATGAAGACTGTCTTCCATCAAGATGGATTCAAGTGGGATTAAATCCACTTGGGGACCATCACCCTTCCCTGTGGACTTCACTAAGGCCACTAGTCCTCAGGGCTGTCAGGTTAGTTAACCACTGCCTGACATTCAAAAGGGGATAATGTTCCCCGAATCCTAAATTCATTTAGTTTAATATATGTACAGTATGCAGAAACACTGGCTTGCATATAAGGCAAAGTATATATAAACACTTTTAAAAATACTGTAAATTTAAAAAGAAACCGAAGTGAGGCACAACTTGAGCCTGTGTTGAGTCAAGTTGTACCTGTCTGTAGCTATCCCACACTTTTCCATGGTTTATTGCAATGATGTAGTTTTACACCATTGGTTCAAATCCCCATTTTGGTTTGAAATTCACTGAGAGGCAGCAGTGGTAAAGTATTTGAATACTGTTCATCCATCAAAAACCCTATTAAGGTATCCATAAGTTAATAATAATTTGAAGGTACATTTTAACATAAGAGCAACAGATGGCATGAGTAGAAATTTTTTAAAGAGATTCTCCAAGTGGTAAGTTTTTTTTTTCTTACAATAGATGATTTTCCTCAGTTTTGTATTTGTTAAAGATGTGGTGTTTTTCATTTTGCATGTTGTTATTATTAATTGTAAAACAAATGTCTGCTTCATTTGCAAGCCTGAAGACAGAAATCCGATTGTGGAGAGGAGAACAGGTTAACCTTTTTGTCTAGTCTGACAGTTATTCTTACACTTTAAAAGACCATTTTGGAAAATAAAACTTTGAAATCCATTCTGTGGAACCGCTGGCTAGATAGCTCAATGGTTTACCCAGAGGCTGGGAGTTATATGTCACATTTTGCTTCCAGGAGAAGAGGCAGCCGGAGAGTTGTTCTAAAACACTCCCAGAAGTAGGAAATTGGTAACTACTTCTGAGCATTCTCTATGTAGAAAATCCTGAAAACAATTGTCACAAGTTAAAAACTATTTGATGGCTCTTTACTGTTACTATAGAACAGTATACATTTATAAAACATTATTCATATTCTGACTCTTTAGCATTGCAAAGGCACATCTTTTCTGGCAACTTAAAGTGCAATTTAATTTGCTATACTTTCATCCAATTTCCCACCCATCAACTGCCCCAGTTATCAGCTGTGCTATCAGATATGGTAAGCAACTTATTCATGCTATTTTGTAGGTGTACCAGAGTTTAGAGCATGAACTCCAGAAGCATGTTAACCATCAAGATACTCTTCAGCAATGTCAAGTTTGGCTTTCTGCAGTTCAGCCTGCCTTGAAGCCAAGTTCTCGTCCACCCTCCAGTCTGGCAGATGCTGCCAAGCAGGTAAAAAACAGTCACATGAGAAATAATTTTATCACAGCAGTTTATGGAAGAAAACGACTTATCTGTTTAAGTCTAAAATAAGTTTATAATGAAGCAGGTTGGTCCTTCCTGAGAACATTCTCAGGGTTTGGGTCAGCATAGATTACTCTCAAAGGAGGAGAGGTAGTCTTTTTCAAGCCACTGAAGATGGAAAGGGAATGGGGACTGCCTACCTGAAAATGGCTGTTGGGGATTAAAGGACCATACTGGCACAGGACCTTGTGGCTGTAAAGCAGGGGTTCCCAACCTATGGCCCATGGGCTGGTCCTGGACCCTGACACCATCCAATTTGGCCTGTCACCACCTCCACTGCACCCGGAAGTGCAAGCAGGCACATTTACATCAGCTGTAAAATGCACCCACACATGCACAAACACGCCTGTGGCTGTCATAATGCAGAAGTGGGTACATTTACAGCAGCCATAAATGCTCCCACTTCTGCTTCCGGGGGGCATGGTCCTGCCTGCACAGCTGCCCAGGGGTGCAGTCAGGCCCGTGACATAAAAAGGTTGGCCACTCCTGCTGTAAAGTCTAGATTAAGAGATGGACCTTTCCACCATGTCAGTGATTTGGGGTGGGTGGGTCACTTTTTATTTTTCCCCATGTGGTCAGAGACATTGAAGAAGTGCTGGTATTATCTCCCTTTTTTAAAAAAGGAATGGACTGTGCAGAAGAAGTACAGTACCTAGAAAATACCTTGTGTAGTAGACAAAAAAGTCAGGTATTTATAAAGAAATGGGTATTGTGTGGGGGAAGAATCTTCCTCTCTGCATGGTTTTTAGTTTGTTTGTTAGTATATCAGAATGTGGAGCACAAACTTTAGAAAAATGTTAACCATAAATTTATTTGTTGTTATTCAGATACGGGTACTTTTAATCTTACATTAACCTAACATTTATGCTTGTTCAATTCCAAAAACAAGATATGCTGCTGTCCAAGTGCATACTTACATTTTTTTGCCAATACCTTTCTCTGTAGGAGAAGTAGAAGGTACAAGGTAGTACTGAGAGAAAAAGCCACAAGTGCTGCCATTAAGTGATCAGAATCTTTTTACATAGCTATGTTACACTCATTGCTGTTACAGTAGGCCTAAGGCAAAAGTGCTATCCACAAAGTACTTCTGACAGCTCATTGTGTAATTGGTTGCAAAGAAAACCACTCCACTGATTGTGCAATTCAATCATGCAGTGTGCTTTGCCTGGGCACAATGCCATCAAAATTAACCAGGTATAAATTTAGATTATACCATGATGAACTGGATTCTGGCCACTGCATGTAAAATCTAAGTAAAAGAATCCCACTGTTTATTTCAGGAATTCCTTTAATCTCATTATGCTTTTTAAAGTGGCATTTTCTGTGCTTTCTCCAGGCTTGGCATATATTTGAAGTCTTAGAAATTTTGAAATAGCTAAGAAAATGTAGCAGTGTCCTTAATCAATCACATTATTTTAAATGTATTGCATATATAAATAGTACTTTAGCATTTTCCATTCATGCACAGACCACATCTTCTGGAGCAGACCCTCACAAAGCTGCTGCTTGAGACAATAATGCTATTAAGACCAGTTTGGATTAAGTAGTTATGCCGAGAAACCAGACAGTGATAAATCTGTTCAGATGGGGAATAATTAGTTTGTCTAGACAGCCAGTCACTTGTTAATTTTTCAATAAGACCCTGGATCCAGTCTAGTTGCCCTTTTTTAAAATGCACCTGAAATATTAACATTTCTTAATATGGAAAATAAAGCAGATTCTTGTACTTATATTTTAATTAGTTTTTAACAGATATTTATAACAATATTTTGCAACTTTATGCATGATTTGTGAACTCAAAAATTATTTGTAGAATAGCATAATAATGATGCCCCTTGTTTTCATTGCTTTCAATTATTTGATAAAAACACACTTTCAGTGATCATTTGTGTTCCCATGAAAGCTTTTTCTTATTGCTTACAGGTTAAAGATTTCAGAGCTCTGCAGGAACAAGCAAACACCTATTTAGATCTTTTATGTTCTATGTGTGATTTGTCGGACATCACTGTGAAAAATATAGCCACAGACATCCAACTATCAAAGCAAATGGTATGAGATAAACTTTGGCAGACCTTCCCTAGTCCATCTTAGACATGTAAATATCTTACTTTGTCACAAAGGTCATAGTAGGTACTTTTAGTTTCAGCAAAATGTTACTGTGTATTTTTTCTATAGATAAGTATGTATCACATCAGAAGTTACATTGTGTGTTTATAATAGGGGAAAGTCAACATTTAAAATGTGTAAAATTATCCATGTAGAAATTATGACTTGCCTATTTTGCAAAATTTCAAAACATATTACAGTAAGTTTACATCTTTACTTCAGACACTGTTCTTCATTATTGCTATATGTAACACATGAAAAGATAAAATCAAATTCATTATCAGATTTCAGCAGTAAAAATAGTTCTTCAAAAATATTTTTTATTGCATAGTATACTACAGATATAAAAAACGTGGATAAGGTCAAGATTATTTTTTAAAATCACAATTATTTGAAATATATTTTCATGTAAAATCTTTTGTCATAAGTGCTTTTGATTTCTTGATATAAAATCTTCTTAACCACCAAACAACATTATTATACATTTAAATCTTCAGAGGCAGCAAATAATATCTTTCACATTTCCAATTAAATCTAAATCCTTTATTCCAGTTTACCATGGTAGCAAATAATACAGATTCAAGTATCTATAATACTTAGTGCAAGCCTATCTGTTCAAGCAATACTTTGTTTTTATTTTTTTAAAGGTGGTAGAAAAGGTGTGCTCAGTGCAGTGTAGTAGATAGAATGATGGACTAGAAATGATCAGGCTTGGGTTAGATTTACAACTCTGCCATGGAAACCCATTGGGTGTGTGGAAAACTACTGCTTAAATATCTCATTTAATTTGAGAGCTCTTTTAGTTCTGACTTAATGGCATATAGCAACAGAAGAGAGATAAAAAGTGAAGAGGAAAGAATATCAAGGAAAATAGCTTTGAGAGATAGTAACACTATTACCCTAATTAAATCTTGAAAGCTACCAGATGCTTTCTTTAAAATAAACTCATTGGACTTACCAAAAATATCACACTGTGTTCCATTTATTATTTTGATTGAATCAAAAGACATTCTACAGTTCTTGCTATAAGAGAAAATAATTATAATGCTGAAGCAAACTGAAACTATGTTATATAGAGAACGTTCAGGTCACAATAGTTCATTGAGTGCATGCAAGAGAGAGATATTTTTAAACCTACTTGTAACACCTGTATCTTTAAAACAACTGTTATTTTCCTTTCCATAGTAGGATCCCCCTCCCCCGTTTCAATCTTAAATTGTAAAAAAAACCCTCTTAAATGGATAGAGGAGTGTTTGTGTAATTTTGCCGTATATTTCCATTCTTCACAGCAGCAAGGTATAATAGACAAGAAAGGCTTATGCAATGTGGCTTTATCCTCCACCCCCTGTTGCCTTTCCCCACCCCCTACTTTAAATCTATTGCAGGAGTCTGCCCTACTTAAACTGGTAGTATATATCTAAAGATGACTCCTAAATAATTGCATTAAAATGTTCCTGTTTCTATTGCCTTCTCCTACATTTTGCAGATTGAAGATCGGATAATGAACACTCAGTACCTTGCTCATGGCTGGGAGGAAATCAAACAAATGAAAGCAGAGCTTTGGATCTATTTCCAGGATGCTGAACAGCAACTGCAGAACATGAAGAGACGCGGGGCAGAGCTAGAACTTAACATTGCTCAGAATATGGTTGTGCAGGTGAAGGTAAGGAGCTGCTCTCAACGAAATAAAGGAAAAACATGTAAGCCAGAGGTTGTTGTTGTTTCCACACTGTTTTTCCACCCATGTATTTCCATACTGTTTGACTTGTACATCTTATTTCTCTTGATTAAGCATAGATATGCAGAAAGAATGTGGCTGGGAGTAACCCATTTGTATGCCCATAAAGAATGTGATAGAACTGGAAGGCTGATAGCAGAATGTCTTTTTTTGCTATATACAGCTCAGTTCTTTTGTAGTAAACAAGAAATAACAACAACAATTTTGTGGATATTTCCATTTTTTAGAAACACAGTAATTACCTGGCATTTTGCCATCTTGTTTTGATTAAATCACAACTTTTTATAGCAAAGTGAACAATTTGAGTGATGGAATGTTCAGTCAGGAAAGTATTCTACAGGACAGTTTTCTCAGATCAAAATATTTCTTGCTGTGTTTGTACATGAGCAAAATAATATTTGAAACACCCCAGTATATTAGCTTGATGGTACACCTAGTAATATTTGGTAGCAAATTTAACCATACAGACTGTGGTGGCTCAAGTGGTTAAGATGCTGAACTCGTTGACTGGAAGGTCAGAGTTTGATTCCCAGGTACTGCATGACTGTGAGAGCTTCTGTCTTTGTCCCAGTTCCTGCCAACCTAGCAGTTTGAAAGCAAGAAATTGCAAGTAGATAAGTAGTTGAGGCAATGCCTGCCACATGTCCATGGATACGTCTGCAGATGCAGACCATGCTGGCTCTTTAACTATAAACAGAAATGAGCATTGAACTCTAGTCAGCTATGACTGGCTTTCGAGCAAGGGTGACCTTTACCTACTTGTGAATTATGTTTTACAAAATATTTCTGAGAAAACAGGAAGACCAAGTGTAGAAGAGCACACTCTCGGCTATTCTTGCTAATCTTATCTCTTTCCAAGCAACCTCGCTGCTGCAATGATGTAATGAGAAAAGCAACAGTAAGGTGGATTGGTTCTTGTGCTTGAGTGGCTGTGGTTTCCAGTTTATCATACCTGAAATGAATTGGCAGACAGCAATGATTAAATCCACCCATCATTGTTAACTCTGTGCAAAATCATTCAGCGTAAGGAGCTTTTCTGCCCTTGAGATCCCAAAAGTGTATTGGATAGGGCACATGCTTGAACTCCACAAGGAGCAGTGGTAGGGAGATTACTGCTGCAAAAAAAGCATTTGGGGGCACAAAAAGACCCCAAAGAGCCCTAAATCCCTGGCCAAAACTACTAATAAGCTCTAAATATCCCTACTGAGGTTTTTTTTGGGTTTTTTAGAAAAGAAAGAAGACAATGTATGGGAATAACAGAATAGATATTTTTTATACAACATAAAGTTAAACACTGTATAAATTATACAATGTTCTGGTAGGTTTGTGGCTATCTTTTCATTATCTATAGAACTTAAGAGAGAAGGTAGAGGGAATGATTGTTCCCCTAGCTCTTAAAAATGAAAACAGAAGTGATATATCACTTATAAAGATAAGGTGGGCAAAAGACAATGGGAAACATTTCATCTCATGTCAGCTGTAGTTCGAAATCAAGCAGGAGGATTGGGCATTTCAAACGTCTCTTGTCTCCTTGTTCCCCATATATTTTTGAAAAACAAGAAATCTTGATACCTGATGAAAGAAGATAATTCAGGTTGACTTCTTTATGTCTTTGCAATGCAATCCAAGTAGAATACATTGGATTAAATTAATTGCTATTTTTCTCTTTGTATTGTCTCCTACAGGAGTTTAATCAGAAGCTGCAGTCTAAGCAGGCTGTTTTGACAGCTGTGACTGAAAAAGTAAGCAAACTGACCCAAGGACAGGACTCACTTGAACATAAGGAAGTGGGACGCCTCAGCAATCATTGGCTGGACCTTTGCCTTCAAACCAACAATGTAGTCCTACATAAAGAGGAAGATCATCAGAGGACCAAGGATTATCATGATCACCTAAGCAGGGTAGAAGTCTTTTTGGAGAACTTTACACAGGAATGGGACCAACTAGCAAGGTAGGGGAAATTGGTATTTTTTTCATGGGTAAAGAAAATACATTTAAAACAATATTTTGATATAGCAAATTGGGAAGACAACTGCACAGATCTGCTCTCTTAAGAACATTTGGAACTGCCTTGTATCATTCGAATTATTGTTTAGTCCAGTAATAGACAGAAGCTCCCCAAGAACTTAAACACAGATCTTTGCCAGCACTGATGCCTCAAGATCTCATAACTAGGGAAGAAAGAATTTGGACCTCAAAAGTAGAAAGCCTCCCTTTTGTTTCCAGTCTGCTCATCTGTGTAACCATTCTTATTTCTCCATTTCATTTTTGTTTTATATTTCTCTATTTTGTTTTTAAAAAACCAACTAGTTCAGTGGTGGCAAACCTATGGCACACATGCCAAAGGGGGCACTCAGAGCCCTCTCTGTGGGCACTCACACCATCACCCCAGCACAGAGTTCATCCCATGCCTCTGCCCAGTAGCCCAATGGGAGTGCTTCCTCACTCCCCCACTACAGAGTTCGCCCTGCCCCTCTGTTTGGGCACTCAGTCTCTAAAAGGTTTGCCATCACCGAACTAGATAATAATGTTTGTTTTTAAAACACACTTAAACAACTGTTTGACCATTATGAACATGTGAAAAGCAAGATGTGAACAAAGAAATAAATTGTTAACCAAACAAAGTATATATTTAGAAAGGAAAAAGTGAGACCTACAAAAGCGCTTATAGACATCCTGTGATCAGAATCCTGATAAGCTATAGTTCCTTATTATGGGAGCTATGTAAACCATTTATATTTTGAAACTTTTTTCAGATCTTAGGATTTAACACAAGAATCCTCAACAGAATCTGAGAAGAGGCACTCAAGGAAGCAGTGCTTCCATGTGTTCCTACATCTACACCTTTCAAATATCTGGAAAAAGATAGGCAAATTGACATTTCTTTTTTCACTGAGAGTACTGGTGGTGTAAAGGTAAAGGTAAAGCTTTCCCTTGCTCGAAAGTCAGTCGTACCCGACTCTAGGGTTCAGTGCTCATCTCTATTTCAAAGCCGAAGAGCCAGCGCTGTCTGCTTCTGCAGACATTTCCGTGGTCATTATGTGGGTCACTTCAAGGCAAGCTGGGATCCACCTTAAACAAATTCATGCCAGTGGCATTTTTCCTGATTGGCTCGGAGGGTGAAAGCGACCCAGAACCAGCTGGCCTCCAAGACCAGGCCTCCCGGCATCCTAGGGCAGGGGGAAAAACATATACTTGGATTGAGTATATAAGGTAGCAAATGTAACAACAATTTTCAAAAAATGATCCAGGGGTGATCCAGGAAATTACCGACCTGTCAGTTTGACATGTGTCCCAGGTAAAGTGATGGAAAACATCCTAAAAGATAGAATTAATAGGCACAAAGAAGAGAAGGCACTGGTAAAGTAGAGCCAACATGGCTTTTGCAAGGGCAAATCATGTCTCACTAATCTGTTGGAATTTTTTGAGAGTGTCAACAAGCATGTGGATAAGGGGGATCCAGTTGACATTGTTTATCTGGACTTTCAGAAGGCTTTTGACAAGGTCCCGCACCAAAGACTCTTGAATAAATTTACCAGTCATGGAATAAAGGGACAGGTCTTGTCCTGGATCAGCAACTGGCTAAGGGACAGGAAACAAAGGGTAGCACTAAATGGACACTTCTCCAAGTGGAGGGAAGTAAAGAGTGGGGTCCCCCAAGGTTCAGTACTGGGACCACTGCTTTTCAACCTCTTCATAAATGATCTAGAAGTAGGAGTAAATAGCAAGTTAGCCACATTTGCTGACGACACTAAATTATACAGGGTAGTGAAAACTGAGAGTGTGTGAGGAGCTCCAGAGGGATCTCTTGACACTGGGGGAGTGGGCAAAACAGTGGCAAATGAGCTTCAACATTAGTAAGTGCAGAGTGATGCACGTTGGGGCAAAAAAACCCAATTACATTTATAAACTGATGGGGTCTGAACTCTGAGACAAACCAGGAAAGGGACCTTGGTGTCCTGGTGGACAGCTCAATGAAGGTGTCAACCCAGTGTGCCTCAGCAGTGAAAAAGCAAACTCAATGCTAGGGATCACTAGGAAGGGTATAGATAATAAGTCAGCAAGTGTCATTTTGACTCTTTATAAATCTATGGTGAGGCCCCATCTGGAATACTGTGTGCAGTTCTGGTCGCCCTACCTCCAGAAGGATATTATGGAGTTGGAAAAAGTGCAGAGGAGGGCAACCAAAATGATTAGGGGACTGGAACACCTTCCTTACCATCTGAGGCTGCAACGCTTGGGCCTCTTCACTCTTGAACAATGGCATCTAAGAAGTGACCTGACTGAAGTTTATAAAATCATGCATGGTGTGGACAAAGTAGATAAGGAAAAACTGTTTCCCTATTGCATAACACTAGAACTAGGGGGCACTCCATGAAACTTTTGGGTGCTAGTTCTCAAACAAATAAGAGAAAGTACTTTTCCACCCAGAGGATCACTGGTCTATGGAACTCCCTGCCAGAAGAAGTCTTGACAGCTTCAAGAAAGGATTAGACAAGTTCATGGAGGACAAGGGTATCAATGGCTATAATTATGGATACCTAAGAACAACCTCCAGGTTGGAGAGATAGGCAGGATATCTCTCAATGCTATTTCCAGGGAATCCTAAGCAGGTGAAGGCATCTGCTTGGGAATAATACCCTGAAGCAAATGGTAAGCCGCTGTGTGAGACAGAATGCTGGACTGAATGGGCTGTGGCCTTTTCCAGCAAGGCTGTTCTTATGTTCTTATGAGTTGTGGCCAACAACAATGACAAACGACCTGATCCTGTGTTGATCATGATTAATTTCTTTGTTGTTGGGTTTATTTCCATTTCTTTAATAGATCAGATGCTGAAAGTACAGCTTCTCATCTTGAGGCTTTGAAAAAGCTAGCTTTGGCTCTTCAGGAGAGACGGTTTGCTCTTGAAGACTTAAAAGACAAGAAACAGAAAATAATGGAACACCTAAATCTGGATGACAGAGAACTAGTGAAAGAACAATCAGGACATTTTGAACATCGTTGGATCCAGCTAGAGGACCTCATCAAGAGAAAAATACAATTGTCTCTTACCACATTAGAGGAGCTGAGTATGGTACAGGCTAAACTTCAGGAATTAATGGTGTGGGCAGAAGAACAGCAGCCTAGCATCTCTGAAGCACTGAAACACAGTCCACCACCCGAGTTGGCTCAAAACATCCTCATGGATCATCTCACCCTTTGTAGTGAAGTGGAAGCCAAGCAGCTTGTTTTGAAAACACTCATCAAGGATGCAGATAGAGTAATGACTAACTTAGGGCTTAATGAAAGACATATGCTCCAGAAGTGTGTATCAGAGGCCCAGAATCATGTAGATTGCCTTAGTGAATTGGTTGGACAGAAGAGAAAACTTCTGAATAAGGCATTATCTGAAAGAACTCAGTTCTTTCTGGCAGCCTTTCAGACAATTAATCAAATTCAGCAACATGAGAAAAAGATAACGTTTCATGAGCATATCTGTCTATTTCCAGAAGATGTGAATAAACAGATAAGAACTTGCAAGAGTTCACAAGCCAGCCTTAAGGGTTACCAGAGTGAAATCTCTGGACTTTGGTCTCAAGGGCGAGATCTAATGAAGGATGCAACAGAACAGGAGAAGACTGAGGTGTTGGATAAATTGCAAGAGCTGCAGAACACATATGATGCTATTTTAGAAAAATGTGGCCAGCGTCTAGTGGCATTGGAAAAACACATGATATCAAGGAAGTATTTCAAGGAAGATTTGGATAAAGTGTGCTACTGGGTAAAGCAATCTGATATTGTTTCATTTCCAGAGATCAGTTTAATGAACAGTGATGCTGAACTTTATACCCAGCTAGCAAAATATCATCAGATTCTTGAGCAGTTCCCTGAATATGAAAATCTTCTGCTGAACCTGCAAAGGGATAGTCAAGAAATTTTACCATCACTTAATGAAATGGATCATTCCTATCTTGAAGAAAAACTTAGTGCCTTGCCTCAACAATTTAATACAATTATTGCCTTGGCTAAGGACAAATTCTGTAAAGTGCAAGAAGCAATTTTGGCCCGTAAAGAATATGCATCCTTAATTGAATTGACGACAAAGGCATTGTCTGAATTGGAAGATCAGTTTGTGAGTATGCGTAAGATTCCTTCTACCATTTTAGCCAAAGAAGTTTTATCACTCCAGCAGGAATACAAAAATATCCTAAGTGAAGTCATAAACCTTGGTGCAGCTGTAGATGAATTAAACCAAAAGAAAGAAGCATTTCGAAACACTGGGCAACCATGGTTACCAGAGGAGATGTTGCAGCTCACCAGCCAGTATCACAAACTAAAAAGGCAAATAGAACAGAAGATAAACCAGATAGAAGATCTGATAACAGCATTTCAAGAGTATGAGAACACATGTAAGCAGCTTGAAATGCAGCTAAATTCTGTAAAAGAAGAACAAGCAAAAGTAAATGAAGAAACTCTCCCAGCAGAAGAAAAGTTGAAAATGTATCACTCCCTAGCTGGCAGTTTACAAGATGCTGGAAACCTTCTGAAACACATCACTAAACACATTGAGACACTTTCTTCCCAGCTTGTTCCATCTGTATATGAAGAAGCAAGTAATCAGGTACGAACATGGCAAGAGATGCTCAAGGTGTTACATGCTGCCATTGGTGACACTGTGACTGAATGTGAAAACAGGCTGATACAAAGCATAGACTTCCAAACAGAAATCTGCCGCTCACTTGACTGGCTGAGGCATATTAAAGAAGAATTGAACGATCCCCTGAATGTTGATTTAAAACTGAGCAATATTCAAGAAGAGATGCGTAAAGTTCAGATCCAGCAGGAAGAAGTCCAGTCCAGCTTAAGAATAATGAGAGCACTGAGCAATAAAGAAAAGGAGAAGTACTTGAAGGCCAAAGAGTTGATACCTGATGACTTAGAAAACAGCCTGGCTGAGCTCTCTAAACTTGACAGTGAAGTCCAAGAAGCAATACGTAAGAGGCAGGTCAGTATATTTTGCAGTTTTCTCCCATTTTTATTACGTCAACCTTAAAATAAATACAGTTGAAGCTTAATCTTAGATTGACATATGTTGTCTGACAAACTTAACTAACCAAAGACGTTATATTGGAGGCACAATGGTTGCTGTAGCCTGAAAAAGCATATGAAGGACTTCAATTCCCAGAAGCCTACATCAGTACATTAACTGCTTTGGGGAATTGACATGCTTTGGGAATTGAAGTCCAAAAACCAAAGTTTGGGAAACACACACACACACACACACACACACACACACACACACACACACACACACACACACACACACACACACACACACACACATAATTCTCATTTTCTGATTTTCTCATGATACAAATACCTAAAACACTCAAGTGTGCTAACCCTACGTCCTTGAATCTACCAGTTGTCTTCCATTAACTTATTTATTCTGCCAAAAAACACATTACTTCCAGTACTGGTTTGTCTCCTTCATTTCCCCCCCAATGTGTGTTGCAGAAATGGCTTCCAAGTATCCCAAAATCTATTTTGCTTCAAAATCCCGTTCTTTATATTTAAATCCTATGTAAATTTTTTATTAAGTGCCATATCCCAAACATCAGTATACCATTTACTCAAATCTAAATTCAAACTACCTTTCCAGTTTCCTTTTCCTCTAGAGCCGTGTTTCCCAACCTTTGGTTTTGGGACTTCAATTCCCATATCTATCTATCTATCTATCTATCTATCTATCTATCTATCTATCTATCTATCTATCTATCTATCTATCTATCTATCTATCTATCTATCTATCTATCTATCTATCTTTATATAAGTACAAAATTACATAACCATGATAAAAAAGAATAATATATTAAAAACAAATTAATAATTTCAATGCGTACAATCTCTTAACCATTCAACTTGTGTGTGTGTGTGTGTGTGTGTGTGTGTGTGTGTGTGTGTGTGTGTGTGTGTGTGTGTGTACACAACTTGAATGGTTAAGAGATTGGATGCATTCAAATGACTAATTTGTTTTTAATATATTATTCTTTTTTATTATCATGGTTATGTAATTATGTACTTTTTCCTATTCTTTTCTGTTAAAAACTTAATAAAATTTATAACAAAAAAGAAATGGAAATTCATAAATAGACATACTTCAGTCTGCAATATAAGGAAAAAAATTATGTACAATATAATGTACACCAGAGCAATTCCATTGGTTTGACAGGGCAGCAGAACATGAGGAATGATGATTGGTGCTACTCCCTTCCACAGCTGGAGTTTTTTTTATCAGTATTGCCTCTCTTTTCACCCTCCCTCAATATGCCCCCACTACTCAGTGGCTAACTGCCTTTCTCCAGGAAGAGTTGTACCCAAAGGGACAATATACACCCTCTTAATACATGAGTCGTGGGCTGCAGTGGCTCAAGTGGCTAAGATGCTGACAGAGGTGGGAGATCAGCAGTTCGATTCCTGAGTACTGCAGGATGGAATGAGCTCCTGTGTTTGTCTCAGCTCCTGCCAACCTAGCAGTTTGAAAGCAAGAAATTGCAAGTAGATAAATAGGGACCATTTCGGTGGGAAGGTAAACAGTACTCTGTGCGCTCCGGTGTCTAGTTATGCCTGCCACACATGACCACGGAAACATCTGCAGAAGCAGACAGCACTGGCTCTTTGCCTTTGAAACAGAGATGAGCACTGAACCGTAGAGTCAGATATGACTAGCTTTCGAGCAAGGGAACCGTACTCTGCTGTACCCACTCCTGCCTTCCCCATTCTTCACTGTCTTCCCCTCCCCTTGCTCTAGAAATGCACAGCCACCAGATCTCCCATCTGCTTTAGCTTCACTCACTTGCTTCACTTTATGCTAGTAACTGCCTGCCCTCTGTAAAACAGCAGCAGTTGCAGAGCGTGGCCAGTGCTGCTTTCAAAGGGAAGGAGAACCAGGAGAGGGCAGGAACAAAGCATTGTTTCAATGTGGGAGGAAGGTTGACAAAATGCAGGGAATGAAGGGGAAGGAAGACAACATGGGATGGTGGATCCTTTTCATCTTGACTCATGTATTAGGTAAAGTAAAGGTTTCCCTTGCTCGGAAGCCAGTTGTATCTGACTCGGGTTCAGTGCTCATCTCTGTTTCAAAGCCGAAGAACCAGCGCTGTCTGCTTCTGCAGACATTTCCGTGGTCATGTGGCAGACATAGCTAGACACCGGAGCACACAGAGTACTGTTTACCTTTCCTCCGAAATGGTCCCTATTTATCTACTTGCAATTTCTTGCTTTCGAACTGCTAGGTTGGCAGGAGCTGGGACAAAGATGGGAGCTCATTCCATCCTGCACTACTTGGGAATCAAACTGCTGATCTCCTGCCTTCCAGTCAGCGTCTTAGCCAGTTGAGCCACTGCAGCCCACGACTCATGTATTAAGAGGGTGTATATTGTCCCTTTGGGTACAACTCTTCCTAGTGAAAGGCAGTTGTGCACTTGTGTGATTGGTACTATGTGCTTGAGAGCATTTATCCCAAGCATTTGAAGTTACTAGGATCCTGGGTACACACCTTCAAAGCCTCCTTTTTATTATGATTTTCTGTATACTATGAATATCCTTTTGCTTAGTTATCAGAAGCTATTGAAATGCCATGAAGACAGACAGATAGATAGATAGATAGATAGATAGATAGATAGATAGATAGATAGATAGATAGATAGATAGATAGATAGATACAGTTGATAGAATCCTTTATTGGCCAAGTGTGCTAACACACCAGGATTTTGTCTTTGGTACATATCCCCCCCCCAATAGATCAATAATGCAATAAAATCATACAATTTAGTTATTTAGCAAGTTGATGGCATTTGGAAAGAAACTGTCCTTGTATCTGGTTGTTCTGGTATGTAATGCTTTGAAGCGTCGTTTTGACGGTAAAAGCTGGAGCAGGTTATTACCGGAATGAGTGGAGTCTTTCTATATTTTCTCTGCTCTCTTTTTGGCTCGTGTAATATATAGATCTTCAGTAGAAGGTAGAATAACAGCAATAATTTTTTTGCAGTCCTAATTACTCATTGGAGTCTGTGTTTGTCTTGTTTAGATGCCGAACCAAACCAGACAATTATAGAGGTGTAGATGATAGACTTTCTTGTGAACTATATGTGTAGGCGCAGAAATCTCAATTAATAATAATGATAAGCTGGGCAGTCAGATGAAGAGCCCTGGTGGGGCAGTTGTTAAATTGTTGAACTGAAGTGCAAAACTGCTGATGTTGTGAGTTCAATTCTGGCAGGGATAAAGGTTGACTCAGCTTTCCATCCTTCGAAGGTTGGTAAAATGAGTAGCCAGCATGTTGGTGGCAAAAAAATGCTAATTGCCTTGTGAACTGTCCAGAGAGTGTTCTAAGTACAATGGGGCAGTATATAAGTGTAATTAAGCATAAGGGGACATGGAGGCTTACTGTTTAAGATGCTAAACTTGATGACCGGAAGGTTGGCAGGTCAGCAGGTCAAGACAGAGTGAGCGCTCGCCATTTGCCCCAGGCTCCTGGCAACCTTGCAGTCCAAAAGCAAGAAATTGCAAGTAGTTAAATAGATACTGCTTTGGCCAGACAGGTAACAGTGTTCTGTGTGCTCTGGCGTCTAGTCATGCCTGCCACATGACCAAGGAAACATCTGCAGATGCAATCAGAACTGGCACTTTGGCTGAACATGGAGATGAGCACTGCCCCCTAGAGTCAGACATGACTGGCTTTTGAGCAAGGGAGACCTTTGTTTTTACCTAACAGAACTTAAATTACAAAAGAATGACTCATTGTTTATACTAGCAAACTTAATTATCAACATCAGAAATCAAACCTGCCAGCTGCCAGTGTATCGCTAATTTTCTATGTTAAAATACATTGTGTATATTGGTGAGTCTGTATGTTGTTTCACCATTCATTTGCCTACAGGGAAAACTGGATGAATTGTATAGTCTATGCCAAAAGTACTACCATGTTACTCAGACGAGTAGTGACTGGCTTGAAGATGCCCAGGAATTGCTACAGCTAGCACAAAATGGCATTGATACAGAAAACGCAGAGGAAGACCTAATTCACCACATAGAATTTTTCAGCACTGAAAAACAATTTCAACTGAATTTGGAAGAATTAAAGTCACTTGTATCTGACATAGAGCCATTTGTTCAAGCCACAGAAAAAGAGGAACTGACACGGAGCATGAAGGGTTTAGAAGAGAAGGGTAGGGAATCGCAGCAAGAAGCACAGTCCCAGAAACAATTATTACAAAGGTATGTTTTTTTTTAGTTCTTGAAAAGTTAAATTAGACAAGCAGTCTGATTCAAAATGGACCCAAAGTATATGGGCCTGTTTTCCTTCACTTACCAGGGTATCACTGCTGTTGTCATTATTGGTTACATGGGATCACCACGTTCTATTATATATTAATAGCATGCATTTTCCCTACCATCTCCACATACAGTCCTTGCCCACCCCAGGTATTTCTTCTAAGCCTTAAACCGACCTACATTTCTTTTTAAACGTTTTCTACCCACCACCCACCACTCCTAAAACAAAATACAAACTGTACATGCCGCATATCTGGTAAGTTCCAAACCTTGAGGAACCTTTGGGAAATTGTAAAGAAGTATTTCTCCTGGTGTGTTCTGTAGACTTACAGTGTTCGGCCAGAAGCATGTATGGCTTCTGTTTTGGTTTGAATATGAAAGAGCAAAAAGAAAGTAATAACGGTAAACTGGAAGGTCATGGTGGTACCACAAACTAAGAACATCTCTGTTCACACTCTTTTAAGAAGGAATGTCAGGGTGGGGGGCATTGCAGGCGCAACCCCCAATAAAGGACTCAGACACTGGTAAAAGTGGATAACGGCATTGGGCCACATTTATTGATTCATGCCCTAGTCCGAATTATAAATTTCTATTGGTAATTGACCAATTATAATTCTTAAGGCAAGCAGGCCGAAGTAACACTGGTAAGGTACCACCCAAAATTGCCGACGGCAATTGTTACAATGTATCTATTTGTATCCATTTGTTTGTTGACAACAAACAAATTGTTGACCGTAGTCAATATCTAACTAATGACCCCACCCTCTGACGCGTATCCGTGAAATCACGGGGTGATGCATGCTGTCTAGCTGTAGCCATCACCCCGTCGCCTGGTTCGTCGTTGACCGGACAACATTTAACCAACTTATGCCTGTCTAGTGTTGTCCAGTCAATTGCGAACCTGCCGGATACCTGTGGGTCATAAATGTTTACCTTACCAGTGCTACCCGCCACACGGGGAGGCTTCCCAAAAAGGCTCACCGCCCCCCCCAAGACCGTCAGCTCGGTCGACAGGCCTGCTCGCCAGTCCGCTAACCAGAGGTCCATACCTCCCTGCGACAGATGGGCCCCATCCCCTGAGTAAAGCTCTTAATTTTGCAGACTGATGGTGGGGAGGCGAATGACACATCCCCCACCCTATTCAAAAAGGAACCGGGCAATAGCCCTGTTCACGGAGCGTCAGCTCAGTCAAGAGCCTCGAGGCCGAACGCTCCCCAGTAAGTGTACCGCGACATCATGTCCGACCATTTGAGGGTTGTGGCAGGCCACACATAATGTGAGTAGGGCAGGTCACTGCAAATCGCAAGCTTCCGCGATAGGCCAGTGACCCGCCCCAAGCCATCGCCCCCAAGGTACATAACCAGGACATCAGGCAAGTCAGCATCCCTGATGTAGAACAGGAATGGCAACAGTTCCCGCCATAACATGCCACGCTTACCACACCACCTGAGACGTGCGGGTGCACCCAGTCCCAGTCGGGGTCCCACTCTGTCGCCGCAGCGTAGCGCGCTGCCCTGTGCAGCGTAACGCGCTGCCCTGTGCAGCGTAACACGCTGCCCTATGCAGCGTAACGCGCTGCCCTGTGCAGCGTAACGCGCTGCCCTGTGCACGCGGCTATGGCCCACCAGCCATACTGTCACCGGTGTAATACGACACCCAGGGTCTGTCAAGGAAAAAAAGGGGGGGAGAAACAGTGCAGTGACTAAACTAGTACTCAGGTTGAAGAGGGCGAACACAAATTGAAAACATTGTGATCCCCACCCTCCCATGCAGCGTATTTCAGCCCCGGAGCACCCAAAACAGCTGTAGTAGAAGCCGCCCCCCTTCTGAACGAATGGGTGCCGCAACGAGCCCCTGAGAGGCCAACACTGTCTAGTGCCTTCGCGGCACCCTCCAAAATTGAAATTTAGTAAGGGAAGACCCACCTTGGTGACAGAAAAACGGGCCATGGTGCGTGCCACGCAGTGCAAGGAACTCCTGTAGGGCACCAACCGGACAGATGTCTGCCAAAGAACACCGTAGCAGTCTTACATCACTGCCTACGCCATGCTGATCTGTCTTAGAGGAGCGTATCCTCGACTGAGCCCAGTCTTTGGCAACATACACATCCTCGAGTTCCAGTGCCCTACGACTTGCATCCGCCTTAGACAGCATCACAAGCTCGCTGATGCGGAGCGCTCCAAAAAAGGCCACCGTTGTGGCTGCATGAAATGGGCTGCCTCATATCTATCAAACAGAGGCCAGGCCAGCCCTGGGCCAATTGGGTAAGAACCCCTGGAGAAATCGGGTGGCGGTCGTCCGTGCAACGCCCACGCTACCGCACCCACCCCTCCAAAACATGTCTCACACGGAAGTCAGCGGTACTATCCACATGACCTCCCACCTTGGCCATAAAAGCCAACGCTGACAGCCTAGATGCCATGGTGCGAGGTGCAAGGCCCTGGGCATGCAGGTAAACCATGAACCGAAGTACATGGGTCACTGGGATCGGCCAGGATTCTGGCAGCCGGAATTGGGTACAGAAGGCTCTGAAAGAATTGAATGCATGGAGATACGCCTTATGCGTGCGTGGCGCCAGTGACAAGCCAATCGCCCGGTTCACCTCTCCTTGCCAATGGTCCATATCTCGTCCGGGGGTGGCGAGGGAAATCCCTCCGCATCCGGGGCCAAGGCACGGAACCGGGAGATCTGCAGGCAGGACAAAGCGTCAGCGATATCATTATTGACCCCCGGGACATGCCTGGCCCCGAAGAGGACGTAGGGGCGCAGGCTGCGCAACACAAACTGGCGCATTAGGTCCATGACCCTGGGCGATTTGGAAGTCTGTGAGTTGACAATGTGGACAACGGCCGCATTGTCACACCAGAAATGGACGACCGAGTCGGCCCACTCCTCGCCCCATAGCATCAAAGCCCCCAGGATAGGGAAAAATTCCAAATACGTGAGATCACGCAGGCGACCCGTGCCTGCCCAGGCTGGTGGCCACCCACCATAGGCCCACTTCCCATTGAAGTACATCCCATAACCCAGGGACCCCGAGGCAGCAGACTGTATCTGAAAGCGAGGGGAAGCCAGGAGGTCAGACCTCCAAAATGATACTCCATCGAACTCCCTCAGGAACTGGAGCCAGATAAGCATATCTGCCCTGATACCCCGGGTGAGTCTAACCCTATGGTGGGGCCTAGATAAGCCAGTCATGGCATCGCACAAGCGCCGAGCAAATGCCCTGCCCGGTGCGACCACCCTGCAAGCGAAATTGAGGTGACCATGTAGCACCTGCAGTTCCCTCAGGGATGCCTTGCATTTAGCAAGCAAATCCGAGATAAGGGCCGCTATCCTTGACCCCTTATCCCCCGGTAACCTAGAAGCCTACGCTACCGAGTCAATCTCCACCCCCAGGAATACTAGCTTAGTAGATGGGCCCTCGGTCTTTTCGGGCACTAAAGGGACACCGAGTTCCTCCATTAGCGTCTGAAATGTGTTGAGGAGACGTGTGTACGTGTCCCAGCCCCGTTCACCCCGAACAAAATTCATCCAGGTAATGGGCTACAGACCGGGACCCTGACCTGCGGACGAAAGCCCACTGCAGGAATGTGCTGAAACACTCAAAGGCCGAGCATGATATGGGTAGGACAAGTGATGGATCAGGCGAAACTCGCCCGGTAACTCCTTGGGCACCAAGCCCAAGGGTGACACCTTAAGGTCAGGGAACGGGGGTGCAGTGAAAGGGCCAGCGACCCTGCCCGCATGAACCTCCTTGTTAATGCTGGCAGCAGCCACCTCCTCCCTCCCCTTAAGGGACAAAAGGTTGGGAGCATCCTGAAGGGACCTATCACCCACAAAAGGAATACGGAACCCCAGTCGAAAACCCTGAAGCAGGTAAACCGCCTCCTCCTCCTTTGGGTATAATGCGAGCCAACGCTCCAACATGTCCACGTTAATTGGGGAGGGGGCCATTCGGTGAACCAGCTCCCCCTGCGGCAGTCTTGCCAACCCCTTGTCCGCCCCTCCCTCTGCCCCGCATCCCTCCAGGCCTGGGACAGGTGGAGGCAGCATGGGGGCCGGCACAAGAGGGCCACTCATGCCTGTACTGGCAATTCTTCCCATTGCAGGAACCATTGGACAAGAAAGTCCAGCACAGCAGACGGGCTGGAACCCCCTGCCCCGCCACCTAGCGGGGTGCCTGCGCTGGGGCCGCTTGCTGGACCGCATGTCCACAATGGTATCTCTCTCCAGGCGCAGGGCGCGCGGGAGTCATGTACAGACGCCACAGCGTCTGGCAGGGCTCATCCCACCTCATCTCGGGGTGCAGGGGAATCCGCATACGGAATTCCACATCATAAGCCAACCACGACGGGCCCGGGAAGTCGACCATCGCCCGGTAAACGTGGTCCAACTACTGGACCATCGGAATCGCCAAATCCGGCCGGGCCCTGAGGTAGACCGCCACGTATGAGGTAGGCCGGCAACCGGTTGGCCCACGTACGTGGCTGCTTGCAACGACGTGCCTGCTCCTTATCCTTCTCATCTTGCCCCTCCCTCTCCTCTATGGTGGGTTCTCTGGTAAGGAGGGAGAAGATGTCCACATACTTCCCACGCCAGACCTTTTCCTTGGTGGCTTGGGCCAAATGGTCCCCCAGGGGTAACAAATACCCCGCAGTAGGCAATGCCGACACAGGAACGGCGGGAAGTGCGGGCATCTGAAAAGGAGCCTGGACCAACCCGGTCACCCCTAAAACATTCCCAACTGCGCAAGTAGTACCCCCCACACCGGGGCCCTGGGTGAGAGCTGGAGTCACCGGGTGGGCCGTCGGCGGCCGAACCGCTGCACCACCCGTGCGAGGCCAAGGCCATTGAAACCCCCCCCAACATTGCCATGTGTGTGGGTGCGCTAGATTGAACCACATACTCACATGCTGCACCCCCATGGGCCGCCCCCACCGGGGATTCCGACCCACTGGGGGCGTCGGAGCTCACGACCGCATCTGAGCTCGCCGACGGGGCCTGACCAGCACCGGCCTGTCGATCGGGGAGCTGCGAGGCAGTGGCCGATGCCGGGCCACGCGCCTCAGTCAGCTTGACCCGTCCCGCCGCCTGCCGCTGCCCAGCAGACGATGGACGAATCTGCACCCCAAAAGGGGTCCCCTGGGTGGTTACCCTGGCCAGTGAAGCCTCGAGGGCCGCAACGCGGGCCAGAAGGGCCTCCACACTGACGTAGCCCCCCAAGCCAAGAGGGGGCAAAGGGCCGGCCAGCCCACTAACTGCAGGCACGGGTCCCGATCCCTGGACCCCTGGGCCCATATAGGGCCATGATCCCAGGCCCGGCCCCAGGGCCGGGGAGAACCCTGCCAGGGGAGAGAGCTGAAACCCCCCGCAGGCAGCTGCGCACCAACGGGGGAAGGCCCCGCAGAATGGGCCACGCCAGAGGCAGTGGCCACTGCTTGCGGGCCGAGGGCCGCGGCCCCTATAGGGCCGGTACGCAGACCTCCAGCCCCAGGCTAAGGGGGAATCAACCCCATACCACTGGTCCCGGTGAGCTCGGGCAAAGGAGGCTGCTGGGTAGGCGCGGCTGCGGTCCTCCGACCCGGCTGGCGCCTCCGCGCAGCACGAGCCGCGTTCGCAGCCACCTTCTTCTTAGAGGGTATCACAGCTAACTGATGGGAAGCCGAAAAGGAGAAAATTCAGCAGCCAAGAGGCTTCCCGGTGAAGGTAAAAGCGACAGAGGTAAGAGGGAAAAACTTCTCCGCTCCGTCGCTTCGCAAAATGGCAGCTCGGCTGCCTCGTGGCCACCCCTTTTATAGAGGAGCTGGCCACGCCCCCTAACTACCCGGATGCCTTCGTCCGATGGGGGGGCCCGCAAAGAGCGTGGCGGCCATTTTGGCGCCGCGCTTGCATTGTTATGGGGAAAATGAAACTACATTGGCAGCCAATGAATTCTTTAAAATATTAGAAGTAACGTGATTTGGCTGGAACATCTTGGAGTTCAATATACAGTAGACCCTTGCATAATGACATTAGTTGGTTCCCCAAGTAGCATTGCTAAGCGATTTTTGTTGTTATGCGGGTTTCTATGGAGTTTCCCCCCTAACGACATTTTGTCTGGATAATGACGGTTATTTTAGTGTTGTTGTCTGGACAATGACACTAAAAACGTTATGTGGGGGAACACGGGGTGCATAGCGATGCGTTGTTAAGCGAAAATGATGCTATCCGAACGCGTTGTTATGTGAAGGTTGACTGTATTGGGATATTTTCTAGCAGTAACATAATACTGTTTATGATTATGAGATATATAGGGTGTTTTGTGGTCTATTAATATATGAGGGTTTTTATTTTTTGCGTTCTTATTTTTCAAGATGTGCTTCCCAATGGCAAGAATATGAGATAGCAAGGCAGCAAGTCATTGATTTAATGAATGATTCTGAGAAGAAATTGTCTGAATTTTCTGTCGCTAAAGCTACTTCCAAACTTGAAGAAGAAGAAAAATTAACATCACATAAGGTAAAGCTGGGAAACGCCAGAAGATCTTATTTTCTCCTATGAAAACATGGACTGTTCATATTTTTTCCCTGTGAAAAATAAATTTAAACTTCTTTTAGATAATAAAAGAGCAGAAATAAGCAAACTTCAGGGAGTAATTTCATAATAACTCATAATCACATATATTCTAACTTTAATTAAAAGGATTTTTATACATTATGGAAATGAAAGACAACTCAGAAAATGAAAATCTTATAAAATAAATCTTATAAAAATAAGATAAATGTTTCAATAAATAATTTTAAATGAAAACCAGTAAAAATAAAGATATAATCTGAATATCAGAATCATTCCTCCCCTTCTACCCCTCAGTTTTTGCCTGTCATTTTGCAAACTAGCTAACAGGCTATTTAAAAACCAAGTCTAGATTTCACCATTTAATTTTTTTAAATTTATTTATCTATTTTTGTGACAAAAACAATCAACCATTAAGCCCTTCAGTGACACAGAAATAAACCATATATATAAAGGATAGCATTTGGTATCACAGTGTTAATAGCACTTAAAGATGAAGGGGAACAGATTTGTTTGTTTGTTTCCCGCCCATTTGGTAGAAGCACCATTCTAGGTGTTTATATTATTTACTATGGAGAATAGAAACCATGCAGACTGTGTTCTTGACAACAACCATATAATATAGCATGTGAACTGGGCCTTACCTTAGGGCAGTGATGGGCAGTCTTGGCCCTCCAGCTGTTCTTGGACTTCAATTCCCAGAAGCCCAAGTCAACACACCAGCTGGTCAGGGTTTCTGGGAATTGAAGTTCAAGAACAGCTGGAGGGCCAAGACTGCCCATCACTGCCTTAGGGTCAGACTATTCGGGGAAATGCATATTCTTCTACTTAATTAATTTTTTTCTCCTACAATAGGATTATCTCAGAGATATGTGTCTTGACAATCAGATTTATATGTTAAAGCAACTGAGAGTCAAACAGACAATCTTTACTTTCTATTAACATTTTCATGAATCAAAACATGCTAAATGCAAGAAGATATGCTGTTTAGGAAAATAATAAGCTATAACAAAGAAATATCTTTCAAGACCTGATGAAACATTTCAGAAATTGTGCTAAGCATTGTGTTTGACTCTCAGCTGTACATCTTTCAAAGCCAGCTTTTTGCAGCTGATTCAGCAAGCCATTGCTGTTGACCCTGTTGACCCCACCCTCTGACGTGTATCCGGTAAAATATCAAGGTGATGCAGGCTGTCTAGCTCCTAGCATCACCCCGTTCATGGTTCGCCCTTGACCGGCCAAGCCTGTTTCCCCTGTATCTATCCTCGTGTTGGCCAATCAATTGCGAACCTGCCGGATACCTATGGGTCATCAAGTTTACCTTACCAGTGCTACCCGCCACACGGAGAGGCGTCTATGATGACTCACCGCCCCCCCCCCCCGACCGTCAATTCGGTCACCAGGCCCGCTTGCATGTCATCTAAACCTTTTGCTGACAGGTGAACCCCATCTCCAGAATACAGGCTGTAGTCCTGTAACCCTATCCCCGGATGCCGAATGGCTATTCCCAAACCATTCTCAGTAAGGAACTGAGCAACAGCCCTGTTCATTGAACGCCGGACACAGTCCAAACCACGAGGATCAAGTCCTTCCCTATAGTGGTGTCTCGGTATAATGTCTGACCATAGCAACCGCGTGTACGGCCATAAGTGATGGAGAACCGCCAGGTCACTGCGCACGGATGTCTTTAATGCAAGATCTGTGCAAGATCGTTGCCTCCGAGGTGCTTAATTAAAATATCTGGAGTTCCAGCGTCCCTAATGGACATCAGTAATGGTAACAGTTCCCACCACCTCATACCACTGCATACACGCGGTTGCACATAGCCCGGAATGGGGTCCCCATTCCGACGAAGCCGCATACTGTGCCGCCCAGTGCACGTAACTGTGGCCCACCAGCCAGACTGCCACCGGTGTGCGTAAACACACAGGGTCTGCAAGAAAAGAAAAGAAAGTGAGGGCAGGGAAGGCACTCATTTGGTGAGAGGACAAACATACAGAGAGAAACGCGCAGATCCCCACCTGCCCATCCGACGTATGTCGGCCTCTAAGTACCCGAATGCAGCCGCCGTTGATGCGGCGCCTATCCGAAACGAGTGGGTACCGTAACGAGCCCCAGGGACCCCCAAACTGCGAAGTGCCATCCCGGTAACCCTCCAGAATTTGAATTTGGTAAGTGGGGACCCATCCTCATGGCAAAACAGGCCAGGCGTGAACCATGCGCTGCCACAAATGCATGTAGGGCACCAACCGGACAGATATCAGCAATGTACATCGTAGAAGCATCACGCTACTACCCTTCCCTTGCTGATCGCCCTTTGAGGAGCGAATCCTCAACTGAGCCCACTCCTGGTTGAGAGAAACATCCTCTAGTTCCAGTGCCCTACGGGACATGTCCCTTTTGGAAAGTGGGACCAGCTCACTGATTCTAAGAGCCCCAATGAAAGCTACGGTGGTAGCTGCATGGAAAAGAGACTCTTCGTACCTATCATAGCAAAGGCTATGCCAACTTCTGGCAAGGCTTGCCAGCAGAAAAGGAGAAACAGGCTGACATGTGTCCGGGCAGTGGCCACGTTCACGTGTCCACCCCTCCAAGACATGGCATATTCGGAAGTCACCCATGTGATCAGCATAACCCCGTGCCTTAGCCATAAATGCCAAAGCAGAAAGCCTGGTGGCAATGGTGCGTGGGGCTAAACCTTGACCATGAAGGTGCACCATATACTGCAAAACGGGATCGGCCACATGTCAGGCAGTTGCACCTCCCTACAGAAAGCCCTAAATTGAAGGAACATGTGCTGATACACCTCACGCGTGCACGGGGCCAAAGACATGCCGATCGCCCGGTTCACTTCTCCTCGCCAAAGGTCCACATCTCGCTCAGAAGTGGAGATGGAAGTTCCTCTGCATCTGGCGCCAAGGCACAGATCCGGGAGATCTGCAGGCAGGATAAAGCATCAGCAATATCATTGTTAATGCCTGGCACATGTCTAGCCCTGAAGAGCACATTAAGGTGCAGGGATCTGAGGACAAACTGTTTAACCAAGGCCATAACCCTGGGGGACCTAGATGTTTGGCCGTTGACAATATGCACCACAGCAGCATTGTCGCACCAAAAGTGAACTACGGAATTAGCCCACATGTCCCCCCAGAGCATAAGCGCACCCAAAATCGGAAAAAAAATCAAGGAATGTGAGATAGGGTAGGCGCTCAGTACCTTGCCATTCCTGAGGCCAACCCCCATAGGCCCACCTCCCATTAAAATAAATCCCATAGCCAAGGGAACCCGAGGCATCTGACTGTACTTGAAAGTGGGGGGTGGCAATTTGCTCGGCCCGCCAAAAGGAAATCCCATTGAAGCCCTGCAGGAACATGAGCCAGACCAATAGGTCGGCCCGCAAACTCCTCGTAAGTTGGACCCTGTGGTGCTTTTTGGAGAGACCCACCATAGCATCACAAAGACGCCTGGCAAAAGCCCTACCCAAGGTTACCACCCTACAGGCAAAGTTGAGGTGCCCGTGGAGCACCTGCAACTCGCAGAGAGACACCTTACGTTTGGCTAGCATTGCCAAAATCGCGTCTGAGATCCGGGTCACCTTCTCTGTTGGCAACCTGGACGTTTGTGTGACAGTGTCAATGTCTATGCCTAGAAAGGTGAGGGTGGTGGCTGGGCCTTCAATCTTTTCAGGGGCAAGGGGAACACCAAGTTCCGCCATAAGCCCCTGAAATGCGGCAAGCAGCTGCCCACATGTGCCTGAGTCGCGTTCACCCCCAAACAAAAATTATCGAGGTAGTGTGCCACAGCCCGAGATCCTGACCATTGAACGAAAACCCAAAGAAAAAAGGTGCTAAAGCATTCAAAGGCCGAGCTCGAAATGGAGCAGCCGAAGGGCATAGCTTTGTCCACATAAAACTTGCCCTGAAAACAAAAACCTAAAAGCTCAAAGTCATCAGGGTGCACTGGCAACAATTGGAATGCAGATTTAATATCACATTTTGCCATTAGCGCCCCGCAACCGCATGAGCAGACCATCTGCAAGGCTTAGTCGAAGGACGTATACTGGACTGAGCAAAGGTCATCCGGTATAGCGTCATTAACCGCAGGGTAGGAGAGATGGCGAATCAAGCGAAATTCACCTGAGGATTTTTTAGGCACTAAGCCGAGAGGGGAGACTTTTAAATTTGAGTATGGGGGTCTATCAAATGGGCCAGCAACCCTACCCTCCCTCACTTCTTTGGCTATCTTTTCCGCAGCAGTGCCCTCCTTACCCCTGAGGGACTGTAAATTTGGGGCATCCTGGGGTGTGCAAACACCCCTGAATGGGATGCGGAAGCCATAAGTAAAACCCTCTAACAAATAGACCGCGTCATCCTTCCTAGGATAGATGCGCAACCACCTCTCTAGCATCCTGAGGTTAATTGGGGAGGGGGCCTTTTGGATGTGTAGTGGCGTCAGATGCCACTCTAGCTGGCCCCTGGTATCCCCTTCCCCTGCCATGTGACCCACCCGCCCGCGGGCATGTGGAAGCAGCGTGCGGTCCAGCACAGGAAGGGCACTCATGCTTGAATTTGCATTGCCGCCTGGTGCACACTCCATTAGAAGAGTAACTCCAACACAGCAGGCAGGCTGGAATCCCCTGCCCCGCCAGCTGGCGGGGAGCCTGTGTAGTGGTGGGCCGCTGGACCGCATGGCCGCAGTGGTACCGGTCACCTGGTGCTGGCCATGTGGGGGTCATATAAAGGAGCCACAATTGCTGGCAGGGTTCATCCCACTTCATTTCAGGGTGAAGGGCAGCTCTCATTCTGAATTCCTCGTGGATAACCATGATGGGCCAGGGAAATCCATGACAGCACGGTAAATGTTGTCCAAGTACTGCACCATCGGGATAGCCAAATCAGGATGAGACCTGAGATAAACAGCCAAAAAATAAAGTAGGCTGGTAGCCAGTTAGCCACGTATGAGGGGGCTTGCGACGACGGGACAATTCCTTGTCCCTGTCGTCTTGCCCCTCCCTTTCCTCCTTGGTTGGTTCCCGGTTAAGGAGGGTGAAGATGTCAATGTACTCCCCCCGCCATATCTTCTCCCTGGTGGCTTGAGACAAGTGGTCACCCAGGGGAAGCGAGTAGCCGGCTGTTGGCATGGCCTGAGTCGGCATGGAGCGAAGCGAGGAAGTGGAGAACGGGCCATATGGCCCAATAGACAATGGTGCTAGTACGGACGGGGCAGACATCCCTGGCAAACCCTGTGAATAGAGAGCGCCCCAAGTGGCAAGAGGGGGCGGGGCAGTAGGCTGCAACGCCGTAGTAGCCTGCTGAGGCCAGGGCCACTGCACCCCCATGGTAGTACGTGGTAGTGTGAATGGTGTGCTAATTTGACCACCATACTCACATGGTGCACCCCCCTGGGCCGCCCCCACCAGGGGTTCCGGCTTCTGGGGGGCGTCGGAGCTCGCGATAGAAGTTGAGCCCTGAGCCGTCGGAGGTCCAGGCCAGGTCGCACCGGGCACCAGCGGAAGGCCCCGCCGGGGTGGCCGCATGGGGAGCTGCGGAGCACCAACAGGCGTGGGCCTGATGGCCTCGAGCAGCTCGACCTGGCTAAGGGCCTGCTGCGGAGCATCAGCAGGCAAAGGGGAAGCAGCCAGATGTGGCCCTGTCCCAGGCTCCTGAGGTGGTGAAGCAATCCCCATAGAGGCTTCTAAGGCCGCAATGCGTGCCAGAAGCGAAGAATCGCTCATGTCTGGCCCACCGAAATAATGTGGGCCGGATGCGACAGATGGCCCCATGGGCAGTCTGTATCCTGGAAGGGGCCATGGGCTTTGCCCAAGCCCAGGGCCACCCACAGGTGGCTAGACGGGGCCGCATGCCAGCCCACGGCCGCAGTAGGGCCAGGCCAAATAATCTGGCTCATGGGGTGGAGGGGCAAGGGCGGGGCGCGATCCCGTGCCAGGCCACATTGGGCCACCCTTACCCCATTCTGGGTCCCAGTGACGATCCTGGGCCCATGCTGGGTGCTCCAATTTCCATGGGGCTTGGAGCCCCCGGGGGGCCAGGCCGCGCAGCCCCTGCCCGAGTCCTCCGACTGGGCATGGGGGCAAGTGCCTGACTGCCCTCATTGGTGTCAGTGGGGGAGAGAACCCCGGCGCCGATCCTCCCTGGTGCTCCCGCTTGAGCCCTTCGGCCTGAGGGGATGCCAGGGTGAACAGGGTGGGGGGTCAGGTGAGCTCGTACCCTCGCGTGAGGCCGAGTGGCTGCCGTGCTTTTCCTTTTGGGTGGCATGGCCACCCAGTGAATGGTGGTGTCCCAAGGGGGACACAGAAGTGGACCGGGGGAGCGGATTCCCCCGCTCCATCGGTCGGCTTGCTCTCACAACCTCTTGGTTGTAGGGGCAAAGGAGGCAGCGAAAAAGAGCGGCGGAGCAAACTTCTCCGCTCTGTCGCTCTGACAAAATGGCAGCGAGCCGCCTCGTGGCCACCTCTTTTATGTAGGGGTGGCCACGCCCCCTGAATACTCGGATGTCTGCATCCGGGGGTGGGCCCCCCCGCAAAGAGTGTGGCGGCCATATTGGTGCCGCGCTTCCCTTCTTCTCAAACAGAAGGCAACTGGATGCTCTTAAGCAACATTAAGACAGAAAAAGTCCTTCAGGTGATGCTGCCCAAACTATTAGATTCTGAGAGGGAGTTTGACACATGTGAAGCGTTCAAGGAGTGCTTTACCACTGCTGCTCCCTGGTACATTTTCATGGCTATGAGGAGAATTTGAACCCAGGCTTTCTGAGTTTTGGTCTGAAATTTTATCCATTCCACCATGTTGGTTCTCATGTTGGTTAGTTGCACTGCTAAAATTGTGATGATGTAAATCACAGCGGCAAATGGCTGCCAGTAAACAAGTTTCCACTTGTATCCCTTGTTGTGTACCATGACTGGTGCTAAATGAGCAGAACAAGAAGCAAGTAAGTTAACGATCTGTAATTTACAACTGCAGTTTGTGCCATTGGACATCTGCAGGTCTCTCTAACCAATAGGATTCTAGCCACAATTTACTAGGAAACCAAAACAACATCCATTTTCAAGCAGTAGAATTTTTACTATATGTCATAGAAATTTGCTATATAAAGAAAACACGTTTTCTCTTGCTTTCTCAGTCACTGGTGTCTGTAGTAAATTCTTTTCATGATGAGATTACATCACTAGAGGAAAAGGCACGCCATTTGGAGAAAATAGGCAATGATGCCAGCAAGGCAACCATAAACAGGTCCATGACAACAGTCTGGCAACGGTGGACAAAGCTCCGAAGTGTTGCTCAAGACCAAGAGGGAGTTTTGGAAGATTCAATGAAGAAATGGAATGCACTTAATGAAAAGGTATAAGGCTCCAGCTTATCCACTGTTAATATTGTTTGTCATTGTATTAAGGCATTCTTTGCATGTGTATTTTGCTTCTTCTTTTACCCCATTGGGTGTCGAGGGAACATGGATGCAAGATAGACATTTGCGGCATTACACATTTGCTACATCCATTTACTAACAATTTGAAATTCAAAAGGGTGAAGCTCACAACTAATCCGAATAGCAGGTGTTACCAGTTGTAAAAAAACAACACATTGATTTGTATACTTATCTGTTATGCTAATCATTCTGTACCTGATGTGTAGAAATTGATGCCATGAATCCTCACTCTTCTGTCTTGCAAAGTGGACTTGATCCATGAAAGCTAACATTAAAATACAGCAGTTAGTCATATAAGTGCCACATTTTTTTTCTCTTTTTGTTTTGTTTACTCTCTGATATGCTTGAAACATAGACTAACGTGGCTACCATTTTAAAATGTTAATACAAAGCCACTGCTGCAGTTAACTCCAATATTACACTGCAGAGTTTTAGCAAAACATATATCTGGAAGAAAGGGATGTAAAAGCCCTTCAACAATTTTAATTGTTTTATATTCTATTCTATTTTCCCCGTCTTTTGTTGTTAGCCACCCTGAGTGGTGTTTCCCACCAGAAGGTGTATATAAATACACAAACAAATAAACAAATAAATTAAATCTATGTAAGCATGAATAAGATTACCTGCACATCTAATAATTACACTTGAAGCATGCTAGTTTAAAATAATTCATTATACACTTGCAGAATAGGTTAGGAAGCATTGGGGTGCTATGTTACTTAGATAGTGTAGAATTAAACCATTCATCCATTAGAAATCATAAGACTAATTCAGTGAACAATCTACTTATTGTAACCTAATTCTTATGATTCCAAGATGTGAAAGTGTGAATAAGAAGTTACTACATACCTTAATAAAACAATCCTTATCTTGAAATCTTATTGTTAGGTGTTAAATTGCCTGAGCCATAGATTGCAATATATGGTGACACTATTCCATCCTACGGTTTTTTCTGTGATTCTGGATACTTTTTTCTTACCTAATTTTAGTCACAATTTTAGACTCAGACAAATGAAGCAGATTCTGAACACTTTTACTTGTAAATAAATAAATCCAATTGATTCAGGCATTTCTTCTTTTATACTATGCACCATTTTAGTGTATACTAGCAAGGGTTGCCCGGCGTTGCCGGGCTGTTTTAAATGGTGTTTGAAAGTTTTTGTTGTTGTTGTTAATGTTTGTAAAGAAGAGGTTAGTGTATAATTGTAATTTTTAAAAAAATTATTTATACAAATTTTTTTTGATGGCCTGTTATAAACTGTGATGAGTTTTCTTTGGTGTTTTGGTTTTGTGGATGAAAAAAAGAATAAAGGATGATATACTTTTTCGAAAAACTCTTGGGGCCTTTTGTGTGGGGCTATTGTGTCTTTTTGATTTTTTTTTTATTGTGGGCAGCAAGTGGTGCTGGTAGGGGTTATCTTGTATTTTGACTGTTTTTTCTCTCATGGCCTCTGGGTGGAGCTTCTTGCAGTAAGTAGTCTCTTTCTTTATTCATTTCTTTTCCAGTCGTTGTGGTGTGAGGTCGTGTGGTGGTGAGTTAGCTGTTTTTCTTTATTTGGGGTGGTGGTGGTGGTTGGATTTTGTGGTGTTTGGCTGGGTGCTGGGTGTGTTTGGAAATGTTTGTTGTTGTTTACTTTTTGGTGTTATTTTTGTTTGTTTTGTGTATTTTTGAATGTTTTTGATTGTTTGTTTTTGTGTTTTTTGGTGTCCTACGGGGGGGGATCCCCTCTCTGCCATTGTCCCCCCAAACCTTCCAGAGTCATGGGAGCCAGAAGAGGGGATAGAATCCATGCCACCTTCTGATATTAAAAGGGAAATCTCAATTGGGGATTCCCCTTTAATATCAGTGGGGGGGGGTTGTGATCCCCCTCTCCGCTGGCTTCCTTGGGTTTGGGAGGGTTGGGTTGAGAAAAGGGGTTTGCCTCCCCAACCGTTCCGCACCCAGGAGAGCCATCGGAGAGGGGGATTTCCCCCCCACCTCCATTTTTAAAGAGAAGTAACCGCTTGGTTTCTTCTCTTTAATATGGGGCGTGTGTGGGGGGAGGGGAATCCCCTCTCTGCCGGGTCCCCTTGGGGTCAGGAGGGTTGGGGAGACAGGCTCCTTTGGTCCCCCAACCCTCTCAACCCCAGGGGAACCAGTAGAGAGGGGGATTTCCCCCCCCAACCCCGTTTTTAAAAAGAAGTAACCGCTTGGTTTCTTCTCTTTAATATGGGGCATGTGGGGGGGAGGGGAATCCCCTCTCCGCCGGGTTCCCTTGGGGTCAGGAGGGTTGGGGAGACAGGCTCCTTTGGTCCCCCCAACCCTCTCAACCCCAGGGGAGCCAGTAGAGAGGGGGAGCACAACACCCCCCCCCCTCACCCGGTGATATTAAAGGGGAAACTCCGATTAGGAGCTTCAGGCGCCGATGGGGAGGGTGGCTTTGGTTCCCGCGGCTTGGCGGACTTGCTCTCCCGGTGTTTTTGTTTTTGCTTTATTTTTGGGGCGCCGGCTTCCTCAGCGTTCTGCGCGCTCATGACGCGCAGGACGCTGGGGCTTGTAGTTATGGGTTGGTGCTTTGTGTTTGTGCTGTGTTTTTTTAAAATGCTTTTCTTTTGATTGGCTGTGGCATGTTTCCAAACGCCGCGCCGTGCAAGAGCCTCTCAGCCTGATTGGCTCTAGCGCGGCGCGGCGCAAGGAATGTTGGGAAGTGAAGTTGTTTCCCTTTTGTTCGCATTTGTGGGGCTGTTGCCCCACTGCCGGTTTTCTCAATCCTTCGTTGACCTGCGGACCCAGATCGGCCGTGTGCACGAAGGGTGAGTGCAGGCAAGTAGGGCGATGCATAGCAACCTATAGCCAGTTCCAACGGTTAACCCTTGGATTTATAGGTTAAGATAAAGTGAAAGCAGGCTGTGTTTTCTTCAAACTAAAATGCTAAATACTAAATGATATTCTGCCATTTCAAATTCTAAATGCTAAGTAATACAAATACTCTTATGATGTTTTGTGCATTATATTTTTAGACACATTTCAAACCCTGAGTCGGCGTTTGCTGAGTGGGTGGCATACAAATCGAATAAATGAAATGAAATGAAACATAAATGTGATATGCATTTCAAAGAATACAAAACTAATTGGAACAAATGTACATGTATTCAAATTTATTGCTGAACAATATGTGGAATGTTTGCATTTCAGATTTTAACAGATATCCCTAGGCATATAAAAATATGTGTTTTGCCAAGTTTAAGAAAACAAGTCATAAAGGTTTTTGAATTCTCATCTTTAGATGCAAAAGGCAACAGATACTCTTGATCAGTTGCAAGATCGCTTACCAGACACCTCCGTAGAAAAGGCATCTAAGAATGAACTTCTGGATCTTCTGGATTATCACAGTAATTTCATTCTGGAACTGGAACAGCAACTTTCCTGTTTGCGTCTTCTCAAGCAGCATGCTTTTAGCATGCTCCGGGATATAGAAGTGTCATCTGGAACCCAAGATAAAATGCCCATCATGCAAGAAATCAAGGCAATGCAAGACAGATGTCACAAGTAAGAACAGAAAGCTTCAAGTAAATATATTAAAGTTGGATCAGGAATGTGCCTCTCATTAGTAGAAGGGCCTTTATGTTCACAGGAAACTTCCAATTAAGGAAAAGGAACTTTACTGGTGAAAGGTGATAGTGGATTTCGTCATCCCCTCCTTTGCATTATCTATGTCCCCAAAGTAGTGGAAGTAGTGCTTGGAAGGGACAGGAGAAATCAGCAGATATCATTTTCTTTCCCCTTTTCAGCAGCAGGAGGATTCCAAGTTGAAATCTCCCACTGGCTGAAAAAGGCTGAATCCAGTATAATGGCCATAAACCCTTATCTGTGAATATATTAAGAATTTACTGTTGCTGAAGGCTGAATACAATAGGGGAATACAGATGGGGAAATTGGATGTAGTTGATACTCTCACTAATTAATTATTGTATCCTGAATGATATGTGATTTATATGTAAAATCCAATATCTACAGGACTACTGTTACACCATTTTTACTATCACACTCTTCCGATTGTTCTGTAAAATAGAAAAAAATGTTATTAGCTTTCTCAAAGGTTTTATTACTGTACGGTAAAATGTATGAAATACTCTGAAATTGTATTTTCAAAACTATATGTGTTCTTTAAGTATGCAGCAAAAGGTTAAAAGAAGTGCAAAGGTGGTTAGACAAGAACTGCAGGAGCGTGAGGAAGTTGAAAGAAAAATTAATAAAGTCAAGTCTTGGATTCAGGAAGCCAAAGAATATTTAATAAACCCTACAACAGAAGTAGATATTCAGCTTGAGGAACTACAGGTATGTCAAACATATAGTATGAGTGTTGACTCTGCACTTGAGGTGCCCATTGAAAATCAGAATGTATCATAAAAACATAACCCAGAATTATCTGTGACAAATTGCACTCCAGATAGTCAATGTTAAAAATCTAGTGTAAAGAAGTGTTTTTCTTTTAAATAGAAAGTTTGAATTGCACTAAATTTGTCAATTCCCATATTGTTGTTTAGGGAATTCCATTGCTTAAGGGCAGTGGGGGGCGAGCAGGAGTGCCGTCCCGGGCCTGGAGTTGACAGGGGCCTGCCGCCTGGGCCCTGCTGCTGCCAGCCACTTGAGCCACCACAGTCCCTCAAAGAAAGGAAGGCCCTCAGAGGCTGAGCGCTCCCTCAGGCGGAGGCCCAAGCTGGGCCACCCTGTGTGTTCTGAGGTGCTGCCGTCGTGAGGGAGCGCCTGAGGTGACAGGCCTCCGCCTGAGCAGAAAGATAAAGGTGGTGCCCGAGAAAGGTGGGAAAAGGGACACCCAGATGGATGGGGAGTGGAGCCCGGCCTTGCCGTCCCTCCTTCCCTCAGCACTACCACAGTCATCTTCCCTTTCCTTCCCTCCTCTTCCCACTCCTCATCGGCCAGGCCTCACCTCTCTCCTCTGCCTTCCCCTCGTAGGGATGGACTGGCGGCCCTTTTGGGGTGCCTCCCCCCTCCCTCGCCACTGCCGGGGAAGGTGGTGAGACCCCCTGCCCAGCAGGAAATCCACACCCCTGCACCAAAGCCCCTGGAATTCACGACACACCTAGAATGGGTGACAGCTGCAGGTGCATTTACAGCCGCGTTCTGTGCATGCATGTTTTACTTCCACTTCCAGTGGGAGGAACCACATGACTGGTCTGCTAAACCATGTGACTGGCCCACAGCCCGAAAAGTTTGGGCACCCTCACTGCATTTATTCCTATCTTGGATAATATTTCATATCAAAATAATTTTAAAAAACATTGTTAGGTAGAGAGCATATTTTATTTTAAATTTTGATATGTAGACTGGCACATTGTTCACACACTGTTTTGTAATCATATAAAAATCTAGACTAAGCAATTCAAAATTCTAAAATATACAGATTTTCTATATGGAACTCTAAAATGTAGTTCTCCTTCGTATAGTTTGTGAATCCACACTCATGGGTTATGCGCCTGCGCAGAACAGCCGATCGGAGGCTTGAAAAGCTATTGGTCAAAAGTTTTGGCGGTAAGACCGCCCACCGTACCGCCCACCCTGAGGCGCCCGCGCGCCATTTTACCTCAGTTCTCTTCTTTCCGCCGTAGCAGCAGGACGATCGTTGAGAGCTTCCTCAATTTTTTTCGCCCTTCTGAGGGAAAGTCTTTTTGGCAAATCTTAACAATTTTTCTCGGTGATCTTGTCCTCCGGGCAGGATCGCCACCCCGGCTCTGTCTCTTCTCTTGAGTGGATTCAGTAGCCAATTTTTCGCATCGATCACCGTCTCCCCCCTCAAGGGGGTGGCGGCTGGTCGGCCCTTCGGGGTACTCGTCTCCAGAAACTTCCACTGGAAGAATTTTTTCCGCGGTTGATGGCTGCAGCGTTTAAACAGTGCACGGCTTGCCTTAAGAAGTTTCCGGCTTCCGACGGACACAGCCTGTGCCTTTTTTGTTTGGGAGAGTCGCATCAGAGCCAGTCTTGCCCGCATTGCAAAAAGTTTACGCGCCTCGCGGTGCAGAACCGAAGCAATCGCCTCAAGGCTCACCTGATGGAGCTCGCTCTGGCTCCCGCCGCGTCCGCCTCCACGGCCGCCGCTGCCGCTCAACCACCGCCGGCCTCTTCCTCCGTGCTTCAGATGAGGAAGAAGAAGAAGAAGGACAAGAACGGTGAGAAGAAGCGCAAGCGTGGGTCGGAGAAGAGACGGTCGCTTCCCCCCACTCCGCGCACACCCGCCTCTCCCGGGCCTTCGCC
Organism: Bradypodion pumilum; assembly: GCA_035047305.1. NCBI lineage: Eukaryota > Metazoa > Chordata > Lepidosauria > Squamata > Chamaeleonidae > Bradypodion > Bradypodion pumilum. The sequence continues at coordinate 102,839,898 of JAWDJD010000001.1, forward strand.
GCCGTTCTCGACTGCCCGATGTCCTTCTCCGGGATCCTCCATCTGGGGAGGACGGTCGTCTTCCGGGTCACCTGAGAAAGGACGCAGGGCTGGGGCTCCAGCTCGCCCACCTCAGGTGCTCTCCTCTCCTCCTCGGGGCAGAAATTCCTCGCCGAGGCAGGCCTCCGTCTCTCCACGGCCCAGGACGCCGACGGACGAGGCGGTCGTCACCGTTCCGACAACCGTTTTGCCGACACCGACGCCGGCCACCGTTTCGGCTCCCACCGTTTCGTGGGCCACCATCCCGCCGGCCACCGGAGCTCCACCGCCAGCGGACTCGGACGCGTCTCAGATGGCCCTCGTCCGAGAGATGTTCCAGGTCATGGCGTCGTTTGCGACCAGGTTCCAGACCTCCACGCCTGCGGCCTCTGCGGCTCCGGTTCCGACCACCGCAAGCCCCGGGCATCCCGGCTCTGCCACGGCCCCACCGACCTCCCGTGGGTCGAGTACCCGCTCCGCCGGCCCACCCAACCCGTCATGGCGTGGTCCGGACGTTGATGCGGTGGACGCCCATCCCGCCGGCCCGCCCAGGCCGTACTGGCGCGGTCCGGACGTGGACGAAAGACTGCCTCCCTCGTCCTCCGATGAGTCCAGCTCGTCGTCGGAGGAGGACGAGGGAGACGTCGACGCCGAGCGCACGCCGGAACAGGCCATCGGCTCAGTGGACCCACCGCGTGGTGAGGACCAGCGCTCACTGACCGCCATGCTCACGAGGCTCGGCACCGCCCTCAACCTGAAGGTCGACCAACCGCCGTTGGAGGGTGAGGATCAGATGACCGCGAAGCTCGACAGGCGTGCTGTGCGGCCGGTCCACATAACCATGCTCCCCTCCATGATGACCACGGCGAGGGCGACGTGGAAGAAACCTTTGGTGGCACACTCCGTTTCGTCCAGGCTCGACAGCATGTACCGGGTCCTGGACGAGAACGTCGAGTTCTTGCAGGCGCACCCCCTGCCGAATTCCCTGGTGGTCAAGGCCTTCCAGCATAGGACGGCCACCAGCGGATTCCCGGTCCCGTCGAAGCCGGAGGGAAAGAAACTGGACGCGGTGGGGCGTAAGTTTTACGCCACCGGCTCCCTATTCTTTCGGGCCGCAAACTATTCGGCCGCCATGGGCCTGTACCAATCTCACCTCTGGGAGCAGGTGAAGGTTGAGACGGCTAAACTGCCCGCCGATGCCCAGAAGAGGATTGACGCGCTGGCCACCGAGGGGGACTTCGTCGCCGAGCAGCTGATGCGCACTGCCCGGCATATCAACGATTATGCGGCAAAAGACATGGCCTCCGCAATCTACCTCCGTCGCCATGCTTGGCTCAGGGACACCTCCCTCGATGACGCTATGAAAAAGCTCATCGAGGAGTTTCCCTTCGACGGGCAGGGCCTCTTCGGTCAGGACACCGATAAGGTCCTGAATGAGATGCGCCAGACCAGTTCCACGGCGAAGTTCCTGGGGCTCACCACGCCGGCAACTTCCACCAGGCCGAGGTTCCAGCCCTTCACACGGCGGTTCCAGGGCAACCCACAGCAGCAGGGACCGACGGAGCAGCCTAGATCCAGCTCCTATAAACAGCGGCGACAACACAAACCCCGCTACCGGCCCTACGGACAGGACAAGCGTTCGACCGCGAGGCCCAAGCCCCGCGTTTGAAGCTGCGACGGCCGAGTCTCTCTCGCTCCACATCCCGTACCTCCCCCTCCGGAACTTCCTCCAGGCATGGTCGGGCATCACGGACGACCAGTGGGTCTTAAAGATCTTGTCCTCTGGCTACGCCATCGAGTTCGTGTGGGTGCCTCGAGTAGGAAAACATCGTCTCACCACCTCGTCCCCCCATTTGGAGGAAGAAATAGCAACCCTTCTCTCCAAGGGAGCCATCGAGCGGGTAGCACCGTCCGACTGGGACAACGGCTTCTACTCGAGGTACTTCGTGGTCCAGAAGAAGGACGGAGGCCTTCGCCCTATCCTGGACCTACGCCGCCTGAACAAATGCATCCACACCAGGAAGTTCCGGATGGTGACCCTACAGACCATCCTCCCCCTCATCAACAAAGGGGACTGGTTCACAGTCATAGACCTCAAGGATGCCTACTTCCACGTTTCCATCCTCGAGGAACACAGACGGTTTCTCCGCTTCCGTATCGACCATTCCGTGTACCAGTACCGATGCCTACCGTTCGGTCTGGCCACGGCACCGCGGGTCTTCACCAAATGCATGGCTCCGGTGGCTGCATTCCTCCGCCAACGGGGCATCAGGGTCTTCCCGTACATCGACGATTGGTTGATCGTCTCCCCCACCAAATCGTCGGCCGTTCGGGACACACAATACACGGTTCACCTCATGGAGAGTCTCGGCCTCAGGATCAACTTCACCAAGTCGAAGTTGACTCCCTCCCAGCGCGTCGAGTACATTGGAGCGGTACTCGACTCGCTCACTACGAGAGCCTACGCCCCCCAGAAACGCTTACGGGACATTGCGCAGGGGGTGAGCGAACTGCGCACGAAACCGTGCATCCGGGCGAAGAAGGCTCAGAGACTTCTAGGCCTGATGGCCTCAACGACGGCAGTGATCCCCATGCCAAGTTGAAATTCAGGTCCCTGCAATCGTGGCTCCTTCACGAGTTCGACGCACTTCGGGAGAGCCAATCCAAACGGTTGACCCCATCTCCAGAACTGAGGGACCAACTGCTGTGGTGGTCTACACCACTCAACGTGGCCACGGGGAAGAGTTTCTACCCCCCGCAACCTTCGCTGCAGATACTGACCGACGCGAGCAACCTCGGCTGGGGCGCTGCTTGCGGGACTCTCACGGTCAACGACACCTGGACACCGCACGAAACGGTGCACCACATAAATTACTTGGAGCTGCTGGCCATTTGGAAGGCCCTGCGCTCCTTCGAGACTCTGCTCACCGGCAAGGCGGTTCAAGTGGCCTCGGACAATACCACGGCGGTGGCGTACCTCAACAAGCAGGGAGGAACACGGTCCACCACCCTCTTGTACCTTGCAGTGCAGTTGTGGGAATGGTGCCTGGAGAGGCACATTTTCCCAATTGGAGTGCACATTCAGGGCACACTGAATGTCTTGGCAGACCACCTGAGCCGTCTCACCTCGACGAACCACGAATGGGAGCTGGACGACGGAGTGTTCCAGTCCCTGTGCGAGGTCTGGGGGACGCCGAGCATCGACCTCTTTGCATCGGAGTCCAACAAGAAACTCAGCAGGTACTGCTCCAGAGCAGGCATCGGACTGAACTCTGAGGGCGATGCCTTCATGAAACGGTGGGATCAGGACTATCTCTATGCCTTTCCTCCGTTTCCTCTGGTCCAGAAGGTACTCACCAGGATGCACCAACACAGAGCCAATGCAATTCTGGTGGCACCGGCGTGGCCGCGCCAACCCTGGTTTCCGCTACTGTTGTGCATGTCGTCACAGTATCGCACACTGCCGGAATCACCGACACTCCTCCAAATGGAGCAGGGCCAGCTGCACCATTCGGACCTGCCCAGCCTCCACCTCACCGCGTGGAGGATAACCCCAGACTGGCCAGGATCCTTGAACTAGCGCGGCGCCCTTCCACAAGGAAGTCCTACGCTTCCAAATACAGGCGTTTTTGTGCTTTCCTGGCCGCCCGGCAAACGCCCCCCACGCAGGTGGGACTGCAGGACATTTTAACCTACCTCCTCCAGCTGGCGGAGTCTGGCCTCAGCATCACCTCCATCCGAGTGCATCTCGCAGCAGTGGTAGCGCACTCTCCTGCTGGCTCGCCCGCTTCCGGGGCCTTCCGCGACCAAACGGTAAAGCGCTTCCTCAAGGGACTAAAGAACGCTTTTCCGCCGGCCCGGACACCGACGGCTCAATGGTCACTGTCCACCGTTCTTAACGCGCTCACCAGGACCCCCTTCGAGCCCATGGCTACCGCCGATGTTCGTCTCCTCACATGGAAGACAGCATTCCTGGTGGCCATCACGTCTGCACGACGAGCTGGTGAGCTGGTTGCCCTGCGAGCAGACGCACCTTTTCTCCAGTTCTTCAACGACCGCGTCGTCCTCCAAGCGGACATCACCTTCCTACCCAAGGTGGTCTCCAAGTTTCACATGGCACAAACTATCTCCTTGCCAACCTTCTTCCAGAACCCCACTAACGCCCAAGAAAGGACTTGGCACACGCTGGATGTGAAACGAGCTTTATTGTTTTACACCAGCAGGACTAGAGAGTTCAGGAAGTCACAACGCCTCTTTGTGGCTTATGGGGGAAAGTCCAAGGGTGAACCCATCTCTGCTCAAAGGTTCTCCAAATGGATCACCTCTACCATCTACCTGGCCTACGAGTCAGCTTCACTGCCACCTCCACCGCATGTCAGGGCGCATTCCACCAGGGCGGTTGCCACATCCACTGCCTTTCTGGAGGGCACACCGCTTGAGGACATATGTAAGGCTGCCACCTGGTCCAGACCTTCCACATTTGTCCAGCACTACAGGGTGGACACTAGAGCCACTGCGGACGCCAGGCTTGGCCGTGTCGTCCTCACCAGGGGGTTCCGGACTCAACGCCCCTGACGGGTCCACCTATGGGTTCTTCAGCTCATCGTGGGATCATCTCATCCGACTGCCCACCGACCAAGTAAGTGTGAGCTTGCTAATCTCCCATGAGTGTGGATTCACAAACTATACGAAGGAGAAAGTTCGGTTTCACTTACCAGTGATAACTTTCGTTCTTCGAGTATATAGTTTGTGAATACACACTACCCACCCTGCCTCCCCTCTTGAGCTGCACGGATGAGATCAGTTGGTTTATCCTGTGCTTGGCTTAAGTATGGAACTGAGGTAAAATGGCGCGCGGGCGCCTCAGGGTGGGCGGTACGGTGGGCGGTCTTACCGCCAAAACTTTTGACCAATAGCTTTTCAAGCCTCCGATCGGCTGTTCTGCGCAGGCGCATAACCCATGAGTGTGTGTTCACAAACTATATACTCGAAGAACGAAAGTTATCACTGGTAAGTGAAACCGAACTTTTTTCCTATGTATGTCATTAAATATCTTTTGTATTTCAATTAGGCCCTCATGAATGAAGCATCTGCTCACCGTCAGGCTGTTGAAAAAATTGCTGAACAACAGCAGAATAAATATTTAGGGCTATATACCATTTTGCCTTCAGAGATTTCTCTTCAGTTAGCAGAAGTAGGATTGGCACTTGTAAATATACATGAACAGGTAAGATCCACTTAAAATTAACAATGTATATTCCATCACAATAGCCAGCTTAGTTTGTAGACTCAAATGGCTGCGAGAACAGTCATCTCCATTCACACAGCACATGAGCACAATCTACCCTTTGCTCTTACGAACGTGGCTCTGATGTGTGATGGGATCATTGTAGTGTTTAGTAAATCTCTCTTCTCCAGAGGGGCCCCAGGGTGGGCTTGGCCCACCCTGAGTTAGCAGTTTGCCCACCCTGGCAAGGGGTGGTTTCCCATAGGAATGCATTGAAAAGAGTCTTGCCCACCCCAAAAAAATATTCGCCCACCCACATCTAGAATCCTGGCTATGGCCCTGCTCTTCTCTCTATCAGCCTGACTACCTCTTTATCATCTAGTGCAAGAAAGTGTCTATCCACAAATTCCATGTATTACATCTAATAATAAACGTGTACCATCAAGCCAATTTAAACTTAACAGTGACGCCTTTTAGGATTTTCTAGGTAAACTAAGAAGTGGTTTACCATTCTTTTCTCCTGGGAGCATCTTGGGACTCTGCAGCTTTCCACAGCAACATAGGCTGGTTTTTCTCTCAGGAGGCACAGTGGGGAATTGAACTCCTAACCTTTGGCTACACAGGCAAAAACCTAACTCTGTGAGCCAACTTGTCTAAGCCATGTTTTTTCAGGGCTGTCAGAGTCTGGAACATAGGTCGTCTCCCAGCAGCACATGTGCCAGGACCCAAGGCTACCAAGCTAAAGGTCAAAGGCAAGACCTAAGTCAAGTCAAAGGTCAACACTAGGAGTAGATAGGGAAGCAAGGCTAGTCCAGTACAGGAGATGTAATCCAAGCCTGTCAGGAGTCAAACAACCAAGGAAGCAACCAAAGCAGGTTACCTTTAGGACTAGAGCAAGAGCAGGAAGTCCAAGCAAGCTGAGTGTCAGACAACAATTTACACTTGGCCAAGGATCAGTAAGAGAGATACAAGAGGGAAGCTGGCTCTGTTGAGCATTACGTTAGTCTCTTCACTTCATCTAGTGCGGTACATAGAAAGAACCTCCCCTAAGAATGTGATATTTTTTAACCACAATTGGGTGTATTGTGGGAAATGACAACCTTGTGCCAGCTAATCTTTCTTACACTAGGTCAGGTGGAAGAAACTACAGAAGGAACTCACCAAAAGGTGGTGCTATTTTGGCAGTTTCATATCTGGCCTAGACACAGAAGATGAAGACTACATCTAGCAATGCTTATAAGGGATCACTTAAGTCTTGATTTTCTAAGAGCTGGGCTTGAGGAAAAACATGGCAAAAAAGTTTGGTGCTGCAATGTTGTTTTTATTGCATTATATGTTATTAACTGTCTGGCCGGACATCCCACTATGGTAATGGAGTAGACCGTACAGCCAGCAACTCAATGCAGAGTGTCAGGAGGCAGTTAACTAACCTGACTCCCTAAAGGGGCCAACGGCTACAGGCGGATGAGACCCTTTAGGTGGGGTGATGGTTCCTCATTGGAGGAAATGCCACTTGAAACCATCATTGGGCTCAACGGGAAAAGGAGCAGAGGAGGAACGGTCATAGAGGTGGAAGAGGCCATGCCAGAAGGACTGGCTGTGAAGGTGCACCTTGTCCATATCTTCAAGGCTGCGGCAGTCCATTGCAGTCCCAGTGTTAAATCTTGCATGTCTCATTTCATGTGTGCTGCAGGAGATGGCTCCAAGATCATAGTGTATGGGTCACTTCATGGCAAGATGAGATCCACCATAAAAAAATTTAAGCCAGTGACATCTTTCCTGCTTCAAGAAAAATGCATTCTCGGATACGAGTTGCAGTTGACTACGATATTTTATTAACTTTCACAAACTATTTAAGTCCTCTAGAATTATGTTTTCTTGTAGAATCCACAGAATACTAGCTTTATCATGTAGGCATTCTGCAGTGTAGCCACCTATACAGTTTTAGACTATGTTCCCATATCCTAGCCAATTGCCACATACAGTTATTCCCCCTACAAACAAACAAACAAAATGGGTAGGGCAAAAATGGTCCCATCAAAGCTATTGTTATTTGGTGTCATTTCCTTGTCATTTTCCAGCTGACAATGATATGGCTAAACAAAAGTGGAATATCTGCACCAGGTCAGCTCCTTTTGCAGGAATTCACAATTTATTCTATGGATAAGGGGCATCGGAATTGACTAAAATGAGGAAACTGTATTTGGTTTTGTCTTCAGATTTAGTTTGATTTGGTTTTTGTCTGTTTTAATTTTAATCTTATTCTAGCATTTGCTTTCTGTCCCGAGTTGATTGAGTGGAACCTACTAGCTTTGTGCACATGCAGCCACTTCTATTCAGTTGTTCTCTTCCATTTTTCATTTTTGGTAGGTTCAAGCCAAAGAAAAAGAAGTTAAGCAAAGCAAGAAATTAAATCAACATTTTAGTCAAAAGATTCAGGAGACAGCAAAAGAACTTGATTCTATTCTGTTGAAACTGAAAGAGAAAGCAGATGACATCACAAAAGCTAAGATGGATCAAAAGGTAACATGAAAATCTCTAAAAAGCAGAACAATTATTTCTACAAGAACCAAAAGGTGCAGCTCAAAATACTATTTTATGATTTTGGCTTATGAAATATAATAGAGAAGTGGGCTTATAAGATTGAAGAATAGAATACCACTCTTTGGCATTATACTACCAAAGGAGGTACTGCCAAAGAACTTTATCTTCCTAAATAGACTTGGAGTGGAAGGTTTCAAGATCAGTGTCGTTGACTTATGGTTGGTTTTGAGCTATGTAAAAATATATCCTAATTGGAAGAGGTTAAGCATTGTTGTTTTTGATGAGGAGAAGGAAGAGGTCTTGTATCTGATGGGTTTTGTATTATTATTATTTTTGGGGGGGTGTCTGGTCTCTGCAATGTGCAAATATGATAATTTTAGCTTGTTGCACAAACTAATAAAATGAGTATCATTGGATGGCTTGCTTCTTTGTGATCAATTAGCTTGTCCTTTTATGTCTTATGTGTATTGTGCACAAATGGAAAAGGTGCTATAGTTTCATAGAGATTTTGCACAAAAGTAAAAAAAGTGACAAAAATGTGCTTTATGTTTCGGTCTTGTGTGGGAGGCAAGATCTCTTTTAGAGGTTGTAGAATCTTTGGCAGGCTGACACACTGTGGTCTGCCTATATCAAGACAATGATGAGGTTACACACAATCCTGCTCTGGTTTATGCATGTACAGCTCATGAATGAGAAAGGGAGAGTAACTTTCACCAAAATTTCTGAAAGCAATCTGCACTCAATTTCAAAGTAGTCTAATGATTTACTGACACATACAAATTATCACCTGATACTGCACTGATTTTGTTTGTGTGAAATCCAAACTTAATGTGAAAATGGCTGCCTTAACATGCCATAAATATTTATTCCTTTTATTTAGATCAGTTGAAATTTAGCATGTACCAAGTGTATCTTTCTCTGCCTTTTTATATCTGTGAGATTTGAATTCAGTGTTAGATTATTCGGTATGACTGTGATGTGGCCATATATAGATGTGGCCATATACAGATGAACTATCATTTCTGTTTTGCATGGTTGAAAATAAGACCTGAAAGAGGAATGTATATATCCAATTCATTCTCCTATCTACAGAAACCAAGCTAAAAAGGCATTATAGAAAATGAATGACCTGTCTTTTTTTGTGTTTGCTTGTTATTTTCACTCCACTGTAGGTCCTGGGTGAGGACCTGGATGGCTGTAACATAAAGCTTATGGAACTGGATGCAGCTGTTCAGGGCTTTGCAGAACAGAATCCTCAATTGGCCAAGCAACTTACTGGCAAGATAACCAAGCTGACAAAGCTCCACCAGCAAACCATTAGGCAGGCTGAGTACAGGGCGTCTAAACTGAATCAGGTATAGGATTACAATTGATTTGATGTGTTCTTGGGGACGTGGCTAAAACTTTGTTCAGATTATGCTACATTGACAGCCCCCACAGACTACAGAGAGTTAACTGCTCATGCATAATCTCTATCTTAAAAACCCTAGGAAGTGTTGCCAGAAGTTAGAATTGACTTGATGGCATACAATTATTGAACTAAGAGAAATGATAGCCCTAGATGACTGGCTATTGCAGGTATGAATGGGAAAGAATGGCATCTAGCCACAGGGTGGTAACAGATTTATTTTGGAAGGTCAGACAACTGGTACAGCAGTAGTTGGCCAGGATGCAGGTGGTATATTTTACAATATAAATCAGAAAAACATGCATTATAAGAAAATGCACTGATTTTAACTGAGAAATATGTATGTTGAGAAACTAGAAGTGAAATAAATGGAGATGTTAAATTTGTAACGTAACATTATTATCAAACAAAATAAGTGTTACATGCAATACTTTTCCAAGCAGGAGCTGTAACAAACACCCTTTGAGTGACTGAGTGAGTGAGTGAATCTAAACTGGAGGCTACAACTTTATAGCTCAAATTGAGTAGGATATCCACAACACAGAGGTATTAGCTCCATATATACAGTCTCTAAAAATAAAATTTAAATGAAAATACATCAGTGCTTTCCCAGTGCATTTCCTGCACAAATGTATTTAAATTCTACTGCCTGAACCAAGGTGGCAAGAGCTTTATCCTCCTTTGTAGAAAAAGCAGTTCCAACTTTCCCACTCTTTTTAACTCAAACCCTGAATCACAGATTTTTTTCCCCAATGATATTTATCTGTTATGACATTCCAGGCCCTTCTTAGGAGTCCACCATCCATTGGGCTGAACAAAAATTTACAGAGCTATATAAAAAGACTGTGTTTCCAGTTGACTAAACTTGACTTTCCTTGTGTTTACAGGCCATTTCACACTTAGATGAATATAATGAGATGCTAGAATTTATTCTGAAATGGATTGAAAAAGCTAATATTTTAATACATGGTAACATTACATGGAATTCTTCTGGCCAACTTCATGATCAAGTTATGTCTCATCAGGTAATAATAATTCTCTTCCCCCCCCCCTCTGCTACTACCATCTAGCAGGAAGTAAAAATGGCATCGTTAAATATAGTTGTGACTGAAAAAAATCCTTGCTGATGTTTTTGGTTCTCCCACCCATCCCAAATGTAATATTCAGCAGTGCCATTGGAAAATAAAATCATTTTGCTGAATCAGTCTAAAATTGAAAGCAATTTATGCTGATTTCTATGATTTAGGCCATGCTTGAAGAGTCTGGTGAAATCCATGGGGATCTTGAAGCCATGAATGAAAAGATAGATTATTTGGCGAGTGTATATTTAACTGAAGGGATGTCTCAAGAAGTATCCGAACTTGGGCGGCAGACTGAAGGGTTACAGCAGGATATCAGACATCGGCTACAGAGCATTCAGGATGCTGCCAAGGTATAAGGATCATGCTTCAAAGTCAGCTGTTGTGGTTTTGTGTTGTCACTGTTGAATTTTCTATATTGTAATTTATTTTATTGTTGAGACTGCGGTGGCATAGTGGTTAAGACACTGAACTTGGTGACTGGAAGGTCAGCAGTTAAAGACCTAAGTGCTGCATGACAGAGTGAGCTTCTGTCTCTGTCCCAGCTCCTGCCAACCTAGCAGTTTGAAAGCAAGAAATTGCAAGTAGATCAATAGGTACCACCTCAATGGGAAGCAAAAGAGCTTTCTGTGCTCTCCGGTGTCTAATCATGCCTGCCACATGTCCATAGAAATTTCTGCAGATGCAGATAGCACTGATTCTTTGGCTATAAACAGAAATGAGCACTGAACCCTAGAGTCAGATACGACTGGCTTTCGAGCAAAGGTGACCTTTACCTTTACATATTTTATAGTTGTACATTGAAAAATGGTTTTCCTAACTTTTTTGTAAGTCATCCTGATACATATTGAAGGGATAAGGTATAAATCAAATCACCAAACATATAAATGAAAAAAATTCTGTATTTCTAGGTCCATGGGAAATTCTCTTTTTAAACATTTATTTAAATGGATAAAAGGCTGTTATTTGCCTCCAGAGGGTTGTTGTTTGTTTGTTTGTTTTTGTTTTGTATGCTTACATTCACTGTTTACACCCAGGCATTTCAGTTTTCCATATTAATGCAGTGAATTTTATTGCTAGGAAGTATACTGTCTTGCAATATTTCTTCCTAAATTCTGAAATTGTCTTCTTTTGTGGTCCAGTGTAATAATCTCTTGCTTCTGGAGCAGCTCCAGGAACACATGTTTGTCTGATAGTTAGGTGGAAGTCAGTCCAAATCTTGCTCCAGTTTCTATCCTCTCCAGCCAACACAGTTAACCATCAGTAAATTATCAGTTAGGAAGTCCAACCATATCTAGTAGGTCATGATTTCTTCACCCCTACTACAATAGGATTTTAAGAAAAAGGAGGTTTTATAGGTAAAGGAATGTGAAATACTTTAGCAAATACATAAGCTTGCATGTACGATATTCATCAGCACTCATACCAGATTCTGAATCAGAGTATGGTGTGAGTACTTATTAGAAAGAACATTTTATAAGGCTTCTAGATGCCCAGAAGTTCCCTGGAGACTTGCAGATCTCTTATAGAAGTACTGTTATTTAGTATTTCAATTTTTGTCTGATGTGTTGTATACTCTTTGTTTTTGTAAAAATTAATTCCTAAAGGATATGAAGAAATTTGAAAGTGAGGTAAAGGCTCTTCAAACAGCATTAGAGAAAGCCCAAGCTACTTTGACATCTTCAGAAATTGGACGTTTGAGTCTGAAGGAACAACTTTCTCACAGACAGGTAGAACGATTAGAGCCTTTAAAAATCCTTTGCAAAAGAAGGACTGTGAAATATCAATGTGGTCATACTTTATTTAAAATACAGTAAACCCTTGCATAAAGAGTAACTCACTTAGAGACTAACTCGCTTAAAGAGCAGAATTTTCTCTGAATGGTCGTCTCGCTTAACAACTAAAACCAACCAAAAACTCGCTTAACAACTAAATCGGGGTTCTCAATCCCCACCCCCACCAGAAGTCACAATTAGTCATTTACAATGGTGTTTCGCTTAAAGAGCAAACTCGCTTAAAGAGCAATCCCATAGAACGCATTATGCTCTTTAGCACCACTGTATCTGAAAATGCATACTGAATACATTACTTCACCGAGTGCTAACTATTAGAACAGTAGCAATATTTAATGTCTTTTTTGAAATAAGATAAAATAACCATTTAATGGGCTTGACGCCTGTTTCAAATATTTTTGGGGTGCCTTAAGCAGAACAATAATATTATAGGAGTGTTACTTTCAGAAGTGATCACATTAGCCAGTGGAAATTCACTTCCACTGTCTAGTGAGGATCAATTTTGTTCAGAATGTGATGTAACTGTGATTTAGTCGAAGTATCTTATGTAAAGCATGAGAAAATAATATCCAGGATATATCATAATGATGAACTGAAGTCATTAATTGAATAGCTAAATTTGTGTTTCTATTTGTTTTGTGTTATAAAAGAGAACATCCAATAAACTCTAAATTAAAGTTCCTATACTCTCCTTCAAAATAAAAATATTTGTTAAGCCTACTAAACCCACCACGTAATATAATAAGAAGCTTTTTCAGCAATGAATTGCAGTTTTCTAATTCTAGTGTTAGTCATAGTTACCTATCTAATTAATTTTTAATGTATGAAAACATTCAGTAAAATGCATGTACAGTAGACCCTCACATAACAATGTTACTTGGTTCCCCAAGTAGTGTCATCATGCAGAAAACGTCGCTATGTGGTTTCCTATGGGAGATCTCCCGCAGAATGACAAAAAAGTCGTCATTCGCACAACAACATTTTAAAAACTGCCAAAATTCGCACAATGACTTTTTTGTCGTTGTGCAGGAGATCACGTGGGGTGCGTCGGTAGCGTCGTTAATCAAAAATGACGCTATTCGAATGTGTCATTAGTCGGGGGTTCACTGTATCATATTTTACTGTTTCTGTTGAGCTTCCTTTAGTTACCAAAGTTCAATACAAGTCTTTGTTCTTTATTTCACTCTTGTTATTTCTAGCATCTGCTTTCTAAAATGGAGTCATTGAAACCAAAGGTCCATGCAGTGCAAATCTGTCAGAGTGCTTTGCGGATTCCCGAAGAAGTGGTCACGAGGCTTCCGATATGTTACACTGCCCTCAGGCTGCAGGAGGTTGCCAGTCATCTTCAGCATACAGCAATCCAGCAGTACAATATAATGCAGGCAAGCATAAATTGAATTGTAGTAGAAGTCGCATAATCATTTAAACTTCCAAGTGCTTTTCAAAAGCTGGTTTCCTGCACATTAATTTGTCCTTCCCTTTCATGTTTTCTTTCTTTTCTATTTTAGTGTATCTTTTCTTTCTAAATTTTACTTAAGTTTAAATATGTTTTAATTACTTTATGTGTTTCTATTTTAGGGATCTCTATATACTGTACCTATCAACCTAGAGCAGTGATGGCAAACCTTGGCACTTCAGGTGTTCTTGGACTTCAATTACCAGAAGCCCAAGTCAGCACTCCTGCTGATCAGGGTTTCTGGGAACTGAAGTTCAAGCACACCTCGAGTGCCAAGGTTCGCCATCACTGGCCTAGAATAAATTTCAGTCTTCTACTGAAATCTTCAAGTCTGTTAACATTAAGCCACATAATGGTGCCATCCTGTAAAGACATTTGCCTGGCAATTTTACAGTCTTCTAGCATTAGAGCTGACATGTTTCTGTTTAACAGATATTTTAATTCTCTAAACATTGATTCGGATAATGGTTTTACTAGCTGCCTTGTACCTTTTTAAATTATTGTTTTCTACTATTTTATTACTTCTATTCACTATTTACCATTTTATCACTTTAATTTAATTTGATTTGATTTGATTTTTCGACTTGTATGACGCCCAATCAGGAACCTGACTCAGGACGGCTCACACAATAGTTCTACAATATACACAATAATACAATATACAAAATAATTATGCAATATTCAGCTTACAAGAGCAACATATACAGCATTGAGCAAGAGGTTGGACTCAATGCACTAAAAGGCCCCTTCCAACTCAGTTATTCTATGATATACCACTTTATCACTTATATTTACTACTTTTACTTAAATCAGCATCTGTTTTTCCTTGGAAATCTGTCTGAATGAAGTTCCACATAACAGCAGTGATGTACTGCAAAAAAATTACTACCTACTCTGTGGTCATGGCTAATTGTGGGCATGGGCATGGCCAACTGTGTGGACATGGCCTCATCCCCCCCCCCCCCAATAAAAGAAACCCAGGGACTTCTCTATGCATTGCCTGCAAGCAGAGGGGTTGGCTCACTCATTCACTCCACAGCAATAGCCCGCCTTTGGCTCCCTGCTTCTCAGTGCTGCCGAGGGCTGCTCAAAGCCAAGAGGAGGAAGGAAGGAGAGCAACGGCGGGGAAGACTCTTCTCCTGGCTCCCAGCTGCACCCAGAGTGCATGGGGAGGAGGTGGGTGTGGTGTGGGAGGGAGGGAGATGGGTGTGGCCAGTCGGTTCTGCTACCGGTTCTATAGAACCGGGCAGAAACGCCTGCAGTGCAACACTGCATAACAATCTTAAGAATAAATATTAATGTGTCCTATTTATTTGTTAACATGAGCATTGTTTACGCAGTATTAACAAGGCATGGAAAATATTAAAGCAATGCTTTTTACTATGCTGAAACCACACTCTAATAAACTGGAAAATATTTGCCATGGTGATCAAATTAGAAATTTGTCACCTATACATCAAAAAGGCAGAGTGTTTAGCAATGAATGTGGAAAATCAGTTAATTTTATTATAAAATTTATAATCCTCATGCATGTTCAAAAATAGCTGTTTTAGCATGACTGACTTCCAGTTAAGTGTACAAAGATTTGGTGATTTTATTTTAGAAAAGACTGGATTATATATTTGTGTGTATTTCTTTGCTTATATGTTTAGTGTGTTTATTGTATTTCACCCTGTCTTTCTAGGAAGCAGTAATACAGTATGAACAATATGAAAAAGAGATGAAGCATTTACAACAACTGATAGAGTGTGCACATGATGAGATCCAGGACAAGCCCATCTCAACAAGTAATGTTCAAGAATTGCAAACCCAGATTTCACACCATGAGGTAATTAATGCCGCTAATTTCCAACCACTAGCAGTGCAATATCATTTCTACCTTATAAAATTTGAAAATATAATGGTTGCCCACTATCTGTGGATGGATGGACTACATGGCTCTTCAGACCAGCCACCCTTTCTTCTGAGTCTGGCCAGGGTTGACAAAACTGAGGATACTGAAATCTAAATAGGAAAAAGCTCCATTATCCTTGGGGTTCTCCCTGGATATTGTGATCCACGGTACCAGTTCATGTAGCAATCCTCTACTGATAGCAAAGGATATGTTTCCAGATTCCAACATAAAGTCTCATCCTCACCAATAGAAAAATGTAAATGTCTTTTCATGGAGGTGGGGGCAAGTTACAGAGCACCATCAGCTCCCCCAGTGGCTTAGTGATTAAGATGCTGAGCTAGAGACTGGAAGGTCGGGTTTCAATACCTGAGGGCTGCACTTGGGGACATAATAGGAGCCTCATTCTGTCCTGGAGTGCCAACACAAGGGGGCTTGCAAAGAAGGCGCAGCAGAGACTGTATTTTTTGAGAACTCTAAGGAAAAACCATATTCCACAAAAGCTGCTGCTTGCCTTCTATCGCTGCGCTATTGAGAGCGTGCTCACTTATGGCTTATGTGTGTGGTATGGGAGTAGTACTCATCGGGATAGGATAATGTTGCACAGAATTATTAAAACAGCGGAGAGTATCATCGGCTGTCCACTCTCCACTTTAGAACAAATTTACACCATCAGGTGCCACAGAAAAGCATTAGATATAGTAGGAGACCCATCGCATCCTGGCCACTGTTTCTTTGAGCTTCTGCCATCGGGACAGAGATACAGAACAATGAAGGTAAAAATGAGCCGTCTCAAGAACAGTTTCTTCTCCATAGCAATTTTGGACTTAAATGGAAACTCTGGACTATGAAGTCATCTTATCTTATTTTAAGATTTTTAATTTTTAGGATTTTAGAATTTTGAAATTTTGAAATTTTTGAAATTTGAAAGTTTTGAAGTTTTTAAATTTTTAAATTGTACTGTATGGTACTATCTTAATTGGTGTTTCTGTAGCTGTTTTTAAATTAAGGGATATGCCTTTTTCGAGTTGATATATAGCAACCGAGAAATTTCGTTGTTCCCGCAAGGGGACAATGACAATAAAGATTTATCTATTTTATCTATCTATCTATCCCCTGAGCAGATTTTCTCCAGCAAAAATCCTTTCAACCCAGCGTAATCTCTGACATTAAATAATAATTATTATTATCAGAATTTTGGGCATCTCCTGAGCGGAGTTTCTCTAGCAAAAAACCTTTCAACCCAGAATAATTTCTGACTATGAAATTATTATTATCAGAATTATTTCTCCAAGAATTATTTCTCTACCCCCAGCCTACACACATAAAATATGAGACAGGAAACAGCTTTATGAACACCATAACATCAAACAAAATGGGAACACAAAGTAAAGGAAGAAAACAAAGATTCTGAGATCCCATTCAAAAACAATAATTCAGCTTAATACTCACTAATCCTTTGAGTAAAATTGATAAGTAATATATTATACTGATGGACGTTCCTACCAAATTTTTTTTTTTTTTGCAGACAATGAGTGTTGTAGCATGGCGACCTTGCACAGAGGTCCTTGCTAACACCTTTGTGGCTGGTGTGTTAAGAGTGCTCATGAGTTTTATTGTAGAGTTCAAGTATCAATCTTCATCTGCTTTGGGTCCAGTTGCTTCTGTTTTATTTCCGTGAGAGAGTGAGCTTGCTGGCTGGCTGATTGAATGATTGATTGCATTTTTATACTAGCCATCTAGTAGTATAAGTGTTTAAACAACCACTACTCTGGACAATTTACAAATAACATTCAAATAATATTCAAATTAACCATTCCACCTAGGCAAAAATCAGATCAACACCCCACTCCACCCAACAAAACTAAAATAAATCAACATGTTTTTAAATGCCTTTCTTTAGAGTTCAGCTTATCCTGTTTTTGGATGGGACCTGGTATTGAGAATGCTGTCTTTTTTTTTTACTTTGTTAGTTTTTTAATTATGTGTCTAAAATCAAAATGGTAGATTGGCTATAACAGCTCTGTGCTTCACTGGTTCTGCTCCATGGTCACAACAGAATTGTGCAAATAGACCTGATTCCATCAGCACACTCGCATTTGTCTGAAGTCAGTCTGATTAATATACAATTGATGACGAGTGTTAATAAGCATACAAATGGAATAAACTTAATGTCTGGTTATTTATTTACGAATGTATACAACATTCCACTCCACTACATATTTTAAAAAATATATATTGTAGCAGTTTGTAATAAGTAATATAAAACAATTATTTAAAATTAATTTTACAAATAAAAGCAATCAAATCAATTAAAAACAATTCATTAGAAGCAGTATGTTATCAGGAAAATTCTTTGTTAAACAGATAAGATATTAGCTGACAATAGAAACATGTAACATGCTTGACAATTCTTAACCCATGTATCACTTTTGTAGAATGTAATGACTGTGAACAGGTAGTTTTGTTTTAATTTTCTGTATAGAACTCAGAAGTCAATGCTTTCTGTCATTATCAATGTTAATAAGGATTTCGTGTCAGAAATTATTCTGGGTTGAAAGGATTTTTGAGGATTTTTGAGGCTCCTTTCATGTCCCCAAGAGCTGAGACAGAGATGGGCTCAATCCATCATGTTTATTATAAACTGAACCTCAAATATTTATGTTGTCCTTTCACTGTGCAATAACATAGTATCCAAAATGTTTTTGTGTAGTTAAACTGGTGGAAGGAAGATAATATAAATAACAATTGCTAACTAACAAGTCCCAAATTAGATTTCCAGTTTGTGCCTAGCTACCTGGTGCTCAATTAGAATCCAAGTGGAAGCTCATTAATCAACATTGATTTGTCATTGCAGGCTGAACCCAGCATAACTACAGGTACATACCAGGATTTTGGGGAACAGCATTATTTTGTAATCCAGATATGCCTAATTTGATGCTAAACTGATACAGCAGTCAGAAAAATCCAGTCCTAAACCTGTGCTTTCTAATTAGCATTTTAAATACAGCAATTTAATTTGGATTCAAATTATAATTTGTGACTCTAAAGCAGTGGTGCCCAAAGTTTTTGTTTTTGTTTTTTTTTGCCCTCGACACATGGCTGTGGGGGCTGGAGGCCAGCTACTCTCACTGCTGACAGTTTTGATATCAGTGGCGGCAGCAGCGCTTTGTCCTGGCTGCTCCAAGCAGCCTCTTGCTCAGTCCCATCCCCTCTGCAGCCTTTGCCAAAGCCAATTGCCATGTAAGGAAAATCTTTGTAGCCTCCTCTGTTTCAAAATCCATGGCGCTGGAAGGGTAAACCTGGCATCCTGCAGTGACGTCATCCTGGGCGCACCAGGGGGCTCCCCTAGTGCAGTGGATTTTGGAACAGAGGAGGCTCCAAAGATTTTCCTAACAGAGTGATCGGCTTTGGCAAAGGCTGCAGAGGGGATGGGACCGAGCAAGAGGCTGCTCGGAACTGCCAGGACAATGCGTGATTACCACCAACGCCACAGCTGATGTCAGGCGGTGGGGGCAGGTGGATGGGTGGTTTGTGGTGAGCCCAGGTACTCACTGCGCGCCACATTAATGATATGCAGGGGCCTAGTTGGGCTCATGGGCCATAATTTGGGTGCCCCTGCTCTAAAGAGACAAAAAGAAAAGATGTTTAGAAGGCTATTGCCAAGCAGGAGTTAATTGTTTACATTTGCCTGCAATATATTAGAGCAAAGCAAAAAGGAAGCCAGGGTGTTTGTAATTCATGCTAATCTTAAATATCAGTCTCTGCTGTTCATTGTTTCCAACCTGCATGGGAAGAGAATGCTGCGTTTTTCTTTTAACACTCCAAGTCATCACATGATCTCATTTCTCTGGTATGCCCTCTCTAGAGACTTTCATCTTGTTCAAGTCTTTTGAGGGAGATTGGAGTAAGATTGAAAGAAGACGTTTTTCCAGTTAGCTTTAAGTAAGACTCTATGTAAGAGTTGCTAATCTTTAGACATGATAAAGTGTATTTACGAAATTACGAGGCATTCCTTTCTGCTATTCAGAGATAGAGAGGCTTTTGTCATGCTTTTCTGGTTTCACAGCATAGCTTTCTCTGCTCAGCCCTAACGTCTGTGTAGTGAGATGCAGCCTGACTTGTTTCCAGTATCAACATCCTGCCTTTCGGCTCCAGCTGCTGCTGAGGTTGGGCTTCTGAGACACAGAGCTGTAATTCTATTGGCTGATTTGAGGGAAGAAAGCTGGTCTCTCTCTCTTTAGACTCTGCCCATCTAACGGAAGCAGAATTGTAACTAGATCCTGTGGCTTCTCCTTGCTGTGTCTGATTTTTGGGCGTGGGGGAAATGTTTCCTCAGGAGCTGGCACAGAAGATCAAAGTTTACCAGGAACAAATAGCATCTCTCAATTCCAAGTGCAAGATGCTGACAATGAAAGCCAAACATGCTACTATGCTGTTGACAGTGACAGATGTGGAAGGACTTTCTGAAGGAATGGAGGAGCTGGATTCAGAAGAACTGCTCTCCACACAGGCAGCTCATCCTTCTGTAGTTATGGTAGGCAATGTATTTATATTAAATTTAGATATTTATCTGCCTTTTGCAATATCACTTCCTACACTATTATGCAGGCTATATTGTTATGGCTCCATGTTGCTTCTTTGTTTTAATGTTGCTTGAGCATTCTCAGATTAGACTGCACTATAGCTGACATGGGTGCCTTTGTGCTGCTATGGTTTTACAAAGCAACATTTCTCAGGAAAATTGAAAGCACTTCATTATCTCTGTATAGCAGGGGTTCCCAACTTTTTTGCACCAGGGGCCTGACCATGCACCCCCCCCCTGGTCAGCTGAGCAGGCTGGACCACACAACCCAGAAGCAGAAGCAGGCACATTTACAGCTGTCATAAGCGTGCTCACTTCCTCTTTTACAACAGCCATGGGTGTGTTTACACATGTGTGGGTGCATTTTATGGCTGATGTAAATGCATCCACTTCCGCTTCTGGGTGTGGCAGTAGCATGGGCCACATGAAATGGTGTTGTGGGCCACCTCCAGCCTGTGAGCCATAGGTTGGGAACCCCTGCTGTATAGGTACAAGCATGCTGGACATTCAACTTTATAAACCTAAGATAATTGAATTAAACCAATCCAATAAAATTATTTTGCTAGAAATTATGGTGACCTATATGATTTTAATGGTTTATCATTTGTAGTAGTGGAAGGGTTTTTGTTAGTGTAAATTTTGTAAAATAGCTTCACAAGGTGTCAGTGAAAACACTGCAGGAAAAAAGAAGACTGAAGTGGAATACATATGCTTTACTGTAGTCTTATGGGTGAATTCCACCTACTGATAAAATAATATCCTGTCAGCATACATTTTTCCTATAGCACCCCATCAGTGCTGATTATTGAAAGTAACTCCAGAGCAGAACTGAGGGGGTGTCATAGGTTTGGGGACTAGGAAAAGTCCACTATGTTAGTGGACATGTGTTCTTGCCTTCTTGCTTAAAATCACATGTATGTGTCATCTTCAGTATTTTCACATGTGCATCCACTTCTTTTATTTCTCAAGCATATCAAATCGTGAACAAAACCATATGTGTCTTTATGATATGTTCCAGTATTTCTCTGTGTACACCAAATATTAGTTTTACCTCATATATTTGCTTTCCTGTTTATTTTTTTGTAGTTGGAGATTTTTTTTTAAAAAAAACATACTCTTTAGAAATTTGCATTATCGATATAGGTTTTGTATATAAAGTGATAGGATACAAAGGAATAGTGTATAGGATTCAGAGGTCTGCAACAATAGTACGAAGGAGGAAATTTGTATCTTGTCTTGTAGGGCTGATGAAATCTGTGTATGTTGACATTTAATATCCCAAATGGTTATTGAAGAGATATAAGGAGGGCTTTCACACAATTTCGCATTATCCGCTAATTACGCCTTTTTCTGGACTGGGAATCCTTGCTTATGGTCACACATGCTCTGGTCACCTCCAGACTAGATTATTGTAATGCGCTCTACATGGGGCTGCCCTTGACAACCATTCGGAGGCTGCAACTGGTTCAAAATGCAGCTACCTGCGTGGTGATGGGGTGCGGGCATTGTGCCCATGCCTCACCCCTGCTGCAGGAGCTGCATTGGTTGCCAGTGTGCCTCTGGGTGCAATTCAAGGTGCTGGTGATTACCTTTAAAGCCCTACATGGCAGCGGACCAGGTTACTTAAGAGTAACCCCACGGATATCTGCCTGTCCCACCAGAGCAGACCAGAGGGGCTCCCTATTGGTGCCATCAGCCAGAAAGGCCACCTCTCTAGCACTAGGAGGAGGACCTTTTCGGTATCTGCTCCGGCCCTATGGAACCTCCTGCTGACCGAGCTGCATCTCCAGACAGAGCTACTGACTTTTACAAAAGGTTTAAAAACCTGGATGGCACAGCGGGTGTGGGGTGTGGCCATCACTATCTTATCCTCATTTGCTGTTCTGTAAGGTTGAGTGAGATAACACAGATTATTTGACAATGTCCTGACAGAACTCAGTGGTTATGAGTGCATTCAATACAAAATACTTTTTGCGGTGCCTGAATGATCTTCCTGTTCTTTGGGACTGAATTTCCCATGGCAGATGACTGCTGGTCGCTGTCACACACTTCTGTCACCTGTTACTGAGGAGTCTGGGGAAGAGGGATCCAACAGTGAGATTTCTTCTCCTCCTGCCTGTCGCTCTCCTTCACCTGTGGCTAATACAGATGCTTCTGTTAACCAGGTATCTCCATTGTGATGTCTGTAGATATCTGGGGTTCTTAGCATGCAGGGTTTTTTTTTTATTTCTTGTGTCATAAAAATGGGTGTGCTTTCTCAAGCATAATGTTGTAGTTTAGGGGTATTGAAATTATAGAAAGAACAAATAGATAGGTTCTAGAGTAAATCAAGCCAGAACTCTCACTAGAAACTAAATGACTAGACTATCAAACTTAGTACATATCATGAGAATCCAAGACTACTAAAAAGACAATAATGCTAGGAAAAGTGGAAGACAGCAGTAAAAAAAGGGGGGGCACTTAACAGGAGATAGATGAATTCTATCAGTGAAACCATAGCTTTTTGTTTACACTCTGTAAGCTGGTCTGTTGATTATATAGAACCTTCTGGAGGTTCACCATAAGCTAGCACTAACTTGGTATTAACTGACAACATCATGAAAGAGTAGACACAGTTGAATGTTGTATAGTACTTTGTTACAAATGAACGCTCACTGTCACTTTCAGATTAAATTATTTAATTGTTTCACACGTGCAGAATTTAGACTATTATGGAAGATCTTGAGAAAGCACATCTGTATGCTAACCCAGTAGAAATATTTTATTGTCTCTTGATTCATTTGCTTTGATTCTGTGCAACTTGATTGTTGAAGAGAGATGTTACTTAACACCATTGTTTTTGTCATCAAATCATTCACAGGCTTTTTTATTCACAGAGAAATTTCTCATGACATCACTTTATCTTCATCCTTTGCTTTCATTCCATAGCGTAGTTCTATACATAGTTCATTCCTAAGACTTCTGTTTAGCACAGTGTATTATAGGAGCTTTTTGATATGAAATGAGCACATATAGCATTAAGTAAAGAATGAAAATTGGCCAAGCACATGCCATATTTATCAGTTTAATCATTAAAACTTAGAGCAACAAGTGAGTGCCATTGCAAACAAAAGCTAAATATGCAACTATTCTGAGATAGTAGCTTAATAGAAAAACAAGGAAATGAATAAGGTCAGGAGGAAATGTTTAAGCAAATCAAATGCAGGAAGGAAAATAATGAATCAATGGGCTTTCTAGAGCTTACTTACAGTATAGTACAACAATAGTTTTCCAGTTCTCTTGGTTATTGTATTTTCATTAAAGCTACATCTAGCAAAGGGTTTTTGCAGCAGTTGAGCAACTCAATTCAGGAGACCCACAAGCCATATAACATTTTCTGTAGTGATCTTTGAATTGTAGACGTATTAATTCAAAGCACTGAACACACAGTGACACATTGTTACTTTATGGAGATTAGGAAATGTCACAGCACATTATTTAACATGAAGATACAGTATATACCAAAAGTGAAATAAAAATAAGTCAGCAAGGGAAACATTTTAAGTTGCCAGGGAAGGTAGGTGAAGGACCTTCAGAAACAACAGCAGTGCTCATCCACTGACACATAGGAGAGAGGTGTATAGATGGGATGATATATAATACATAGAGTTCTAGGATGCTCATGATAGAATAAGGTCATGATAGGCTTGAACATTGGGCTGAAACCAACAGAATGAAATTTAACAGAATGAAATTTAGCAGGAATAAGTGCAAGGTTTTACACCTAGAGAACAAAAACTAAATGCCTAGTTACAAGATGGGGGTAACTTGGCTCAGTAATACTACACACCACAAGGATTTTAAATTGTTTTAGATCACAGGCTAAATATGAGTCAACAGTGTGATGTGAATGCAAAAGAGGCCAGCATTGTTTTAGGTTGCATTAACAGAAGTATAGTCTCCAAAATCCGTGAGGTACTAGTATCCCTCTATTCAGCACTAGTTATACCACATCTAGAATACTGTGTCCAATTCTGGGCACTTTAAGAAAGATGCAAACAAACTAGAGCAGGTACAGAGAAGGGCAACAAGGATGATCAGATGAATTGATACCAAGTCATATGTGGAATGATGGAAAGAACTTGGCATGTTTAGCCTTGAGAAAAGGTAACTGAGAGGGGATATGATAGCACCCTTCAAATACCTGAAAGATAATCATAAAGAGGAAGGGAAGGATCTGTTCTCCATCACCCCAGAGTATAGGACACGTATTAACAGGCTAATGGAGAATTCAAAGAAATGGCCTCCCACAGGCAGTGTGCTAGTCTCCACACTGTTTAACATATATTTAATTTAATTTAATTTAATTTAATTTAATTATCACATTTATATACCGCCCACTCGGCCAAAGCCAACTCAGGGCGGTATATAATATATACTAATGATCAACCACTGCTGGAAGCCATTAGGAGCTTTCTTTACGCTGACGACCTGGCAATTGTCACACAGTGTGCAACTTTTGAGGCTGTTGAGAAAAAACTGACTGAGGCTTTTAATTTAATGGCTATATATTATAGGGATAGCCAACTGAAGCCAAACTGCCTAAAAACTCAACTCTGTGCTTTTCATTTGAAAAACCATGAGGCATTAAGAAGCCTGCAGGTGACTTGGAATGGCACCAGGCTTGAACATTGCATCACCCCCAAATACCTGGGAGTTACCCTGGATCGAACTCTCACTTTCAAGACCCATGGCCATAATACCAAGCAGAAGGTTTTCCCAGGAACAATATTCTGAGGAAAATAACAGGCACTGTTGGGGTGCCCAACCACACACATTAAGAACATCTGCCAAAGCTTTATGTTACTCTGCAGGAGTATATGCTAATCCAGTGTGGAGCAGATCAAAGCATGCAGGGCAGGTGGATGTGGCCCTAAATGAAACAGTGAGATTGGTCACAGGATGCCTAAAACCAACCCTGATACAAAAAGTACATTACAGTATTTAGCTGGCATCTCGCCATCAAAATTCTGTCGAGAAACTGCTGCTCAAAAAGAGTGGATCAAAGCAACTTCATCGGAAACACACCTGCTATTTGATCACCAGCCACCAAAGCAGAGACTGAAATCAAGGCATAGCTTCCTGACAACTTCTGCCCCTCTGAACAACCAGTCCCCACAGACCGCCTTAGACCTATGGAAGGTGAGAAAGGAGCTACCAGATAACTAGGCAGAACCACATGACTCTCTACAGCCTGGCCAAGAACAACCATGGCCTGTGTGGCCATAGAATGCATTCCAGGGTAGGAAGAGCAAGGGCTAATCTGAGAAAGGGGGTTTCCCTATAGATGACAGCCTGTGTGAATGTGGAGAAGTACAAGCTATCTTCCATATGATACAATGCACATGAAGCCCCTCAATGTGCACTGAGGAGGAGCTTATGTTGACAAGAGGAAATGCTGTTGATGTGGCCCGATATTGGACGGATGTAATCTAGCCCTTTTTAATTATATTTTGTTTTTAGATGTGTTAATTTTTGTGTTATTATATGCTGGTGGTGCATCTGATACGAATAAAGAAATAATAGGCTGAAACTACAAGAAGCCAGATATAGGCTGAATATTAGGAAAAATGTCTTAGCTGTTAGAGTAGTATGACAGTGGAATGAACTGCCTTGAGAAGTGGTGAACGCTCCAACACTGGAAGGATTCAAGAGAGAATTGGACAACCATGTGTCATATCTGCTTTGATTCAGATTTCTGCACTGAACAGGGGGTTGGACCCAATGACCTGAGAGGCCACTTCCAACTCAGTGATTTTATTATTCTATGCTGAAGAGAGTTGTGCCATTTTCTTGCACCACCAGTGGGATTCTGTAGACATTGCAAAGGGGCTTTGAATCCTGGCATATCAGATTAGATGCAACTTCATAGTGTTCCAAGGCCTTTTGCTTCTGATATGTGCAACACTGCCTGATGCTCGATCATTGAGAAGCAATGGGAAGAAAGAAAGCCAAAAGCTCCCAACTGACCACATGCATTTAACAAAGCTATAAATGTAGTGGGTGTGCCATCACAAATCTGTGTACACATGCAGGGATGTTCACACTCAAAGATAATTCATAAGGCTATTGTGCCTTAGTTTAGTTCTTTTCATGTCAAGGAGTTTCATGAGAACCCCTCCTTGTATTCAGCGAGTAAATGTGGGGGGATACCATTGTGCACATGTGTGTGCACATGTGCGTGCACATGCATGCACACACACACAAAATATGTTTATACCTAAGAAGATGCTATTTGCTTGCTTGCTTGCTTGTGGGATTTGTTTCTCTTCAGAAACTTTCAAGATGTCCCAGGGCCATCTCTATATCCTAGAATGAAGTACCGTATAGAAATAGTTTGAACTGGAGCTTCAGAGAATTTTGTTAGCAATCTATTGATCAAAAGAGTTCTGACTGGATGTCATATTTATTAATGTTTTCTGTGTACTTTTAAAATCATATTTTATGAAGATTCTAGTAACACTTTCAAATTTTGAAAGCTAGCATGAGCATACATATAATAATACTAAGATTGCAGGAACTGATGCCGTTTATTGGCAGAATTGCAAATTACAGTTTGGAACAGGGCAAAATTTATGCCACTAGATCAGAGGTCCTCAAACTTGACTCTCCAGATGTTCTTGGACTTCAATTCCCAGAAGCCCTAATCGGCAGGTGTGCTGTCTTGGGCTTCTGATAATTGAAGTCTAAGAACACCTGGAGAGCCAAGTTTGAGGACCACTGCACTAGATGAGTGGATTTTTAAAAATGTTTATTAAAAAATGAAGATCAGGCTGTGCTAATGACCCTCAAGTGTAAAAAAAATCTAGTTGCAATAATAGATTTTCTTTGTGGCACTCATTGAGTGCTATTCATTTTAAAGAAAGGGGAAATGAAGTGAACAATATATGTATAGACTAGAGCAGGGGTTCTCAACCTTTCTGCACCACAGGCCAGACCATGCCCACTCAGACAGCTGAGCAGGTCAGACACGTGGGTTCCGCCCGCTGTAAACCACGGTGGGTGTGTTTGCGCATGTGTGGATGCATTTACTGTCATAAATGTGTCCGCTTCCGCCTCTGGCATCGTCGCCATGAGCTGGATGATTTGCCACTGCGGGTCGGGTCTAGCCCACGGGCCATAGGTTGCGAACCCCTGGACTAGAATTTGAAGGAGTGCTACAAAACAGTTCCCTGTTATTTCTTTATTGCAAGTTTTCCATACAAAATTCATATACAAATCAGGCCTGAATCAAATTGTTCAAATTCTTTATCTGGTCAGTGATTGTAATAAAGATATTCTGAAGAGAATGACTTCTCAAAGTTTAGGAATACTTTCTTCTCCATTTGTCATAGGTAATTGCTGGATGAGCCCAGGAAGCATAGTCAATATAGTTGAAGAGCCTGGGTTCCAAACATGGGGAAAACATTCTGGCAAGAGCTAGACCAGGGTTCCTCAAACTTGGCTCTCCAGGTGTTCTCTTGAACTTCAATTACCAGAAGGCCATGTCAGTACTTCAGTCCAAGAACCCTGAGCCAGACCAAATAGAGATCAGAGGCTGAGAATGAGTATCCTGAGTTCTGGAATATCCCCAGCCATAGAAGTCAGCTGCAAGCACTGCGGGCATTCAGAAAGAAATCCTATCCTGTGGCATATATCCTCATGGCAATCCTTTCTTTGTGAAGAGGTGGCATTCTATCATTTGGCCTTCTGACTAGTGTGTGTCTTTAGATTATGGCCTCTAGGACCAGGAGCACTTTACCTCCAGGCCCTTCTCTTCTTATGGGACAGAATTAAACTATCTCTTGGAAGCCCTGGAAAACAAGGAATACTAGGTGTGTGACAGACTGATTCAATAAATGACGCCAAGGCCTTTAGTTTACTGTACATGTGTAGGGTTGCAAATGACTATCTTTTGGAAGTCATTAATTCAGAAAGTTACCATAAATGACTTGGAAACAGTGTGATCTCACACAATGGCAAGAAACGTTGGCATAGCCTTTTCCTCAGTGGTCGGCTCCAAAAAATCTTACTATCACACTATGGGTGTGGTATGGTGGGAGTGACCAGGGGGGAAGCCCTGTGTTGCACCCAAATTAGGACTACTTTATTTCAAAACTTGGATGGGCAGGGCCAGCCAGAATTTCTGCTACTGGTTCTGCTACTGGTTCTGGCGAACTGGTGCAAACCTGCTGATGCCCACCACTGCTTTTCCTCTATAGTATATGCTGGATACTCATTTTACTGACCTTGGAAGGATGAAAGGCTGAGTCAACCTGGAGTCTTGTCAGGATTGAACTCACAGTAACAGCCATTCTGGCTGCAATACTACCATTTCAGCACAGTACCACAAGGGCTCCATACCACCACAAGAGTTCCAACATGCTCCGACATCTTGATATCAGATATCTATCTTAATCTATCTGTGGCTCTCTAAATGTACCATTGGCTAGAGGGGCTTGTCTCTCTAGCACAAGGAGGAGGGCCTTCTCCTTGTCCACCCCAGCCCTATAGAACTTCCTGCAGATGGAGTTATGGCTGCAGACGGAATTGCTGCCCTCCAGGAAAGGACTCAAAACCTGGTTGGTGAGGCAGGTGTGGGGTACTAATAGAGATGTGACCCCTGCCTGCTGGCTAGTATAAGAGCCTCCCTCCCTGGGATTTTGATGGGGATGGGATTTTATGTATGTTTCTATTGTTTTTATGCTTTTATTGTAAGCCGCCCAGAGTTGCTCCGGTGAGGGGGTGGCAATACAAATTCAAAAAATTAAATTAAATTAAATTATCATTGGTACTACAAAAGTTACACTGTGAGGGAAATAATATCAGTGACATTGAATGCCCATAAATTCAGTATTACATTAGGTAATTCTGAAGTTTTAAAGATGTCTTTCATCTTCTCTTTTGAAAGTACCATATTGTGCTTCATGTTCATAGGACATTGCTTATTATCAAGCCTTATCTGCTGAACAGTTACAGACAGAAGCTTCCAAAATTCAGCCCAGCATGTCATCTATTCAAGACTCCTGTGAACCAGGATTAGAGTCAACCACCAGTACCAAATTGGATGACCTGCAGCGTTCTTGGGAAACACTAAAGAATGTGGTGAGTGTTTTTGTGTAAAATGAAGAAGAGATATTACTTTGTATATTTGTGTGGTTTTTTAAAATGATTTTGATACAAAAAAGAAAATTCTAAACATACATAACTAGTATGTTCCTGATAGCTAACAGCCAGTTTAGAAGACAATATAAAATTCTGTGAAGAAAATACCATGTAGTCTACTTAATAGGGATGGTTCAATCTCAGCCAAGATACAGTCACACATGGACAGTCTAAATTCTTTTTTACTTAAAGGTGTTGGATTGGAAGTGTCTTGTATTTTATTGGCATTTTGTACTTGTGCTTATGTTTGTGAAGACCTCTAGCACTATACTGAATAGCCCTTGCATTACTGCAATTTATCATTGCTTTCTTTAAATCTCAAGGTCAAATCCCAAAGAAGAAAATGAAATGATACTGGAAAATGTAATATATATATAAATAGAAGTATTTGTGGGCTGCCTTTTCTGCATTTTAAAATAGTGGATTTTGTAGATTTCTACAAAAGTTATGTGTTACATATTGTGATAAAATAATATTATTTCAGTTAACCTTTTAAATATATGTATGTGTTTCTTTTTAATAAATGTGCCATCCCCCTCCCAAGAAAATTTACTAACTAGTGATTGATTATTCTCCTATAGATTAGTGAAAAGCAACGTACACTGTATGAAGCTCTTGAACGTCAACAAAAATACCAAGACTCCCTCCAATCTATATCCACAAAAATGGAAACAATTGAGGTGAAGTTAAATGAGACTCTGGAGTCTGGCAAGAGTCTAGAAAGCCAGATGGCAGAACACCAGGTAACAAGTCACAGAGAGAGAATATGAAAACATTGTCTGCTTTTTGTCCACTCGTCAAATGCAAAAACCTGCTCTTTCACAACAAGTTTTACCTTGAAAATAGTCTCAATCTGTTTTCTATTGGGAACATTTTCTACTCTTTGCTGTTGTAGAAATGGAGGTAGTTAATTCTATTACATGCCATCAAGTCGGCTCCAATTTATAGAAATCTTATGAATGAAGGATCTTTAAAATGTTCTGTAATGCAGTTAAACTAAAATTGAATGACAATTAGAAATTTTCAATTTTAGGCACTGAAAACGTACTGATTACTTGGACTTCTATTGCACTTCCTAGTTGCTTTCTTAACATAGTGGATGAGAAACAAGTTGAAATAAATGCTTGCTGTTGAGTCAAGGCCCAATTTCTGAGATTGAAGTTATGATTGAACATGTTTATTGAAAGGACACACATGTAAATACAGTAAAACCCCTACTTACAAAAAAGGTCGTTCCATAGGCTTGTGCTTAAATCGTCTTTTATGTAACTCAACGCAAACCCATAGGATAAATTAGTTTTTACGTAACTCGAAGCAAACCCATAGGAAATCATGTAAATCCGGACATGGTTTTAGCACAAAATCATTATGTAAGTCAAAGTTTATGTAACTCGAGGTGTATGTAAGTTGGGGTTTTACTGTATTTGTTTTAGTTCTCACAGATGTAAGTGAAAAACATAAAAGTTTTTCCCTCACTAAGTGATATTAAAAGAGTTTTTGTACATATTTTGACCCTTTTTGTAAAAAAATAGCAAAAAACCTTGTTTTTATTAAAGCAATATGTTTAGCATAAAGAACCTTGTAAGTTTGCACAAAATGTTTTATAAAAATATATAAAATACATGTTTTTCCCTGAAAAGTGAATGCTGATGCTGATTTTTAAAGTACAGAAGATGAAAATCTCAGGTTTTTTTTTAAAGGTAGGTCAATCTATTGAGACTCCTTTGTTATTATGTAATTTAGGAGTACATGTTACATCTTTGCCAAGGAGCTATATTGGAAAGCCCCTATACATCAAACACGAAAGAAGTTAACATCTCCATGAATTATTCTAGAATTGTAACATCTATGAGTCAGTAATGTTAATGTATTTTTTATTTGACTAATAGTTCAGCTTAAAGAAGAGCTACTGTTATGATGCAATTCTGTAAGTAACACCCTCCAGAATTTTATTAGGTATTAATATGATGGTGGAGGATAGGGGTGCCTGGGTGGGCCATGGGGTCACGAAGGGTTGGAATCGACTGTGCAACTGAACAACAAAAATGATCTCGCTAAATATCAGTGGTTCTCCTTCGTATAGTTTGTGAATCCCCACTATTGGGTTATGCGCCTGCGCAGAACACCGATCGGAGGCTTAAAAAGCTCATTGGTCAAAAGTTTTGGCGGTAAGACCGCCCACCGTACCGCCCACCCTGAGGCGCCAGTCCGCCATTTTACCTCAGTTCTCTTCTTTCCGCCTTAGCAGCAGGACGATCGTTGAGAGCTTCCTCAATTTTTTCGTCTTTTCTGAGGGAAAGTCTTCGACGAACTTTAACAATTTTTTCGGCAATCTTGTCCTTTGGGCAGGATTGCCACCCCGGTGCTGTTTCTTCCTTCTGGTAGACTCAGTTACCTACTCGCTCCGGTCACCGTTTCCCCCCCTCAAGGGGGTGGCGGCTGGCCTGCCCTTCGGGGTGCTCACCTTCTCGAACCTTCCGTAGGAACAATTTTTTGATGGCTGCAGCCTTCAAGCAGTGTTCTGCTTGCCTCAAGAGGTTCCCTGCCTCTGACGGGCATAGCCTCTGTCTTTTTTGCCTGGGAGAATCACACCAGAGCCAATCCTGCGCTCACTGCAAGAACTTTACACGACTTGCAGTTCAGAACCGGAGCAACCGGTTGAAAGCGCACCTTATGGAGCTCGCTTTGGCTCCCGCCGTGGCTGCTTCCACGTCCGCTGGTGCCTCTCCATCAGAAAGAAGAAAAAGAAAGAGAAAAATGGGGAGAAGAAGAAGAAACATAGGTTGGAGGAAAGGCGATCACTCCCACCTACGCCTCGCCCTCCTATCTCTCCAGGGCCTTCGCCTCCCTTTTCGGTCGCGAGATGTCCTTCACCCGGATCCTCGATGTGGGGCGGACGGTCCTCTTCGGGATCTCCTGCAAAAGGTCACAGGGCTGGGGTTCCAGCTCGCCCACTGCAGGTACTCTCTTCTCCGCCTCATGAGAGGGGCTGTCCACCCACGAGGCAGGCATCTGTCTCCCCGAGGCCTAGGAATCTGACAATAGATGAACCGGCAACCACCATTCCGGCCACCGTTTTGTCTCCTATTATTCCGACCACCGTTTCGTCGGCCACCGTTTCGTCCCAACCCTCGGCGGTGGATGCGTCCCAGGTGGAATTCTTCAAAGGGATGTTCGAGGCCATGGCGAAATCGTTCGCCCAACAGTTCAAGGCCTCCATGCCTGCGGCCTCTGCGGCTCCGGTGCCGACCACTGCAAACCCCAGAGATGTTGGTTCTGCTGTCGCTCCGCCGACCTCTCGAGGGTTGAGCGTTTGCTCCGCTGGCCCACCCATATTGTCTTGGTGTGGTCCAGCCATCGATGCGGTGAACTCCCAGCCCGTCGACCCGGCCAGGCTGTACTGGCGCAGTCCCGACGTGGATACCAGGATTCCTCCCTCGTCTTCCAATGATTCCAGCGCGTCTTCGGAGGAGGACGAGGGAGACGTCAATGCCGACAAGACGCTGGACCAGGCTATTGGCGCGATTGACCCACCGCGTGGTGAGGATCAACGCTCCCTCACGGCAATGCTCACTCGTTTGGGGACCGCTCTTAATCTGAAGGTGGACCAGCCGCCACTGGAGGGCGAGGACCAAATTACCGCCAAACTGGACAAAAAGGCGATTAGACCGGTCCACATCACCATGCTTCCTTCCATGTTGACGTCAGCGAAGGCAACATGGAAGAAGCCGGTGTAGTCGCACTCCGTTTCGTCCAGACTCGACGGAATGTATAGGGTCTTGGATGAGAACGTTGAGTTTCTCCAGGTGCACCCTTTGCCGAACTCTTTGGTGGTCAAGGCCTTCCAGCATAAAATGGCCGTCAGCGGTTTTCCGGTACCTTCGACTCCGGAGGGGAAGAAACTGGACGCGGTGGGCCATAAGTTTTATGCCATGGGTTCCCTCTTCCTGCGAGCCGCTAATTACCCAGCAGCCATGGGCCTCTATCAGTCCCACCTCTGGGAGCAAGTGAAGATCCTTGCTGCTAAACTGCCTGCCGATGCCCAGAAAGGATTCAACTCTCTGGCTGCAGAAGGGGACTTTCTGGCAGAACAGCAGATGCCAACTGCCAGGTACATTAACGATTACACGGCCAAGGACATGTCTTCTGCCATTCTGCTCTGTCGCCATGCTTGGCTCAGGGGCACCTCTCTCCATGACGCCATGAAGAAGCTCATCGAAGAGTTTCCATTTGATGGGCAAGGCCTGTTTGGACAAGACACCGATAAGGTGCTTAACGAACTGCGGCAGACGAATTCGACGGCTAAGTTCCTGGGGCTCACCACACCGGCTCAGCCTACCAAACCGCGGTTCCAACCCTTTACGCATTGATATCGGGGGAACCCACAGCAACAGGGCGGCTTGACTGACCAGCCCAGGCCCAGTTTCTACAAACAGAGACGCCAACACAAGCCTCGCTACCAACCTTACAGACAGGGCAAGCGGTCTGACGCAAAATCCAAGTCCTGGGTTTGAAACTACAAAGGCCAAGGCTCTCTCACTCCACCTCCCATACCTCCCCCTCCGGAACGTCCTCCAGGTGTGGTCAGGCATCACGGACAACCGGTAGGTCTTGAAGATCTTGTCCGCTGGTTACGCCATTGAGTTCGTGCGAGTGCCTCGGGTAGGAAGACACCGTTTCACCACCTTGTCCCCCCATTTGGAGGAAGAAATATCAACTCTTCTGTCCAAGGGAGCCATCGAGCGGGTAACGCCGACCAATTGGGACAACGGTTTCTACTCGAGGTACTTCGTGGTTCAAAAGAAGGATGGAGGACTTCGCCCAATTCTGGACCTGCGCCACCTGAACAGGTGCATCCACACCAGGAAGTTCCGGATGGTGACCCTGCAGACCGTCCTCCCCCTCATCAACAAAGGGGACTGGTTCACAGTGATAGACCTCAAGGACGCTTACTTCCATATCAGCATCCTCTAGGAGCACAGACGGTTCCTCCGGTTCCGAATCGGGAACTCTGTGTACCAGTACCGGTGTCTACCGTTCGGTCTGGCTACGGCACCGAGAGTCTTCACCAAGTGCATGGCTCCGGTGGCTGCCTTCCTCCATCAGAAGGGGATCAGGGTCTTCCCGTACATCAACGACTGGCTGATTGTCTCCCCCACCAGCTCGTCGTCCATTCGGGACACGCAGTTCACGGTTCACCTCATGGAGAGTCTTGGCCTCAGAATCAACTTTGCCAAATCAAAGTTGATTCCTTCTCAGCTCGTCGAGTACATTGGAGCGGTACTCGACTCGCTAGTTACCAGGGCCTTCGCCCCCCAGAAACGCTTACTGGACATTGCACAAGGGGTAAGCGAATTCAGGAACAAACCATTTATCAGGGTGAAAAGGGCACAGAGACTTCTAGGCCTCATGGCCTCAACGACGGCGGTAATTCCTCACGGCAAGTTAAAGTTCCGGTCCCTGCAGTCATGGCTCCTCCACGAGTTTGACCCGCTCAGGGAGAGCCAGTCCAAACGGCTGACTCCATCTCCAGAACTGATGGACCAGCTACTGTGGTGGACGATGCTGCTCACTGTGGCCACGGAGAAGAGTTTTTACCCCCCACAACCTTCGTTGCAGGTTTTGACCGACGCAAGCAACCACAGCTGGGGGGCTGCCTGCGGGACTCTAACGGGACTCTAACGGTCGCCTCACGAGATGGTGCACCACATCAACTATTTGGAGCTGCTGGCCGTTTGGACGGCCCTACGTTCCTTCGAGGCCCTACTCACCGGCAATGTGGTTCAAGTGGCCTCAGACAATACCACAGCGGTGGCATACCTGAACAAGCAGGGAAGGACAAGGTCCACCATCCTACTTTACCTTGCGGTGCAACTCTGGGAGTGGTGCCTGGTTCCGATTGGAGTACACATTCAGGGCAAGCTGAATGTTCTGGCCGACCACCTCAGCCGTCTCACCTCAACGACCCACGAGTGGGAACTGGACGACGAGGTGTTTCAGTCCCTTTGCGGGGCTTGGGGGACTCCAAGCATCGACCTCTTTGCATCGGAGTCCAACAGGAAATGCCACAGGTACTGTTCCAGGGCAGGCATCGGACTGAATTCCGAGGGCGATGCCTTCATGAAATGGTGGGATCAGGACTACCTCTACGCCTTTCCCCCGTTTCCCCTGGTACAAAAGGTCCTCACCAGGATGTACCAACACCGGACCAATGCAATTCTCGTGGCTCCAGCATGGCCTCGCCAGCCCTGGTTTCCGCTACTGTTACACATGTCGTCGCAGTATCGCACGCTGCCGGAATCGCCAATGCTTCTCTAAATGGAGCATGGCCAGCTCCACCATTCAGACCTACCCAGCCTCCACCTCACCGCATAGAGGATAACCCCAGACTGTCCAGGATCTTGGAGCTAGCACGGCGTCCTTCCACAAGGAAGTCTTATGCTTCCAAATACAGACGCTTTTGTGCTTTCCTGGCATCCCAGCAGACGTACCCTCCACAGGTGGGACTACAGGACATCATGGCCTACCTCCTCCATTTGGCGGAGTCTGGCCTTAGCATTACCTCCATCCGGGTCCATCTCGCAGCGGTGGTGACTCACTCTCCAGCTGGTTCGCCTGCTTCTGGTGCCTTTCGCGACCATACGGTAAAGCGTTTCCTCAAGGGATTGCGAAACTCCTTTCCGCCGGTCAGAACTCCAACAGCACAATGGTCCTTGTCTGCCGTTCTCAACGCGCTCACCAGGACTCCTTTCGAGCCTATGGCTACCGCGGATGTTCGTCTCCTCACGTGGAAGACGGCATTTCTGGTAGCTATCATGTCTGCTCGATGAGCTGGTGAACTGGTTGCTCTGCGGGCAGACACACCGTTTCTTCAGTTTTTCAATGACCGCGTGGTGCTCCACACGGATATCACCTTCCTTCCTAAGGTAGTCTCCCAGTTTCATATGGCACAGACTATCTCGCTGCCAACCTTCTTCCAGAACCCCACCAACGCCCAAGAAAAGACATGGCACACGCTGGATGTGAAACGAGCTTTATTGTTTTACACCAGCAGGACAAGGGAGTTCAGGAAGTCACAGCGTCTATTTGTTGCTTATGGAGGAAAGTCCAAGGGTGAACCCATCTCTGCCCAGAGGTTCTCCAAATGGATCACATCTACCATCTACCTGGCCTACGAGTCGGCCTCGTTGCCACCTCCGCCGCATGTCAGGGCGCATTCTACGAGAGCGGTTGCCACATCCACTGCCTTTTTGGAGGGCACCCCGCTTGAGGACATATGTAAGGCTGCCACCTGGTCCAGACCTTCTACATTTGTCCAACATTAGAATGGACTCCAGAGCCACTGCGGATGCCAGACTTGGTCGTGTCGTCCTCGCCAGGGGGCTCTGGGCTCATCGCCCTTGACAGTCCACTCTACCTGACCATCATACTCATCGTGGGATCATCTCATCCGACTGCCCACCGACCAAGTAAGTGTGAGCTTGCTAATCTCCCAATAGTGGGGATTCACAAACTATACGAAGGAGAAAGTTCGGTTTCACTTACCAGTGATAACTTTCGTTCTTCGAGTATATAGTTTGTGAATACACACTACCCACCCTGCCTCCCCTCTTGAGCTGCACGGATGAGATCAATTGGTTTATCCTGTGCTTGGCTTAAGTATGGAACTGAGGTAAAATGTCGGACTGGCGCCTCAGGGTGGGCGGTACGGTGGGTGGTCTTACCGCCAAAACTTTTGACCAATGAGCTTTTTAAGCCTCCGATCGGTGTTCTGCGCAGGTGCATAACCCAATAGTGTGTATTCACAAACTATATACTCGAAGAACGAAAGTTATCACTGGTAAGTGAAACCGAACTTTCTCCTCTAAGTATGACTATGAGAGCCAGTGTGGTGTAGTAGAAAGAGTCAGATGAGGAT
The DNA here is from genome assembly GCA_035047305.1 of Bradypodion pumilum. Lineage (NCBI taxonomy): Eukaryota > Metazoa > Chordata > Lepidosauria > Squamata > Chamaeleonidae > Bradypodion > Bradypodion pumilum. The sequence goes on from JAWDJD010000001.1 coordinate 102,877,000, forward strand.
TTAGGAAACATGAGTTTGAATCCTAAGTCACTCCTTTTTAACATTGCACATTATTTCAAAAATAAAATCAGAAGCAATTGATGGCACATAGCAAACGTGAACAAAAATATAACTATACTCACATGTGACTAAACTAGGATGAAATCATTAAATTTGATCATATACTGGCAGTTATGGATTATATTCATAAGTGGATTGTATTCATTATATTACTTTGGTGTGTGATTTAAGAGGAGTTATTTCAGGTTTGAGTTTATAAATGCTACTTTCAGCCAGTATTGGCGTTCAACATGAGCCAAGCTCCCTCTCTAACTATATCTATATCTACCTACAGTATATATCTCTAGCAATCTATTGATCTAGATAGATAGATTATTTTCATGTTATTGTTGTCAATAGTACTAAAACCCAGTTTGTCTTGTGCATCTTCTATTTTTTACTAGGCCATGATGGATGAAATCCTTATGCTTCAAGATGAAATCAGTGAGCTACAAGCATCATTAGCAGAAGAACTGGTATCCGAACCACTGGATACAGATACTGCTGATCAGTTGGCTCTGCAGTCCACACTCACTGTATTAGCAGAGAGGATGGCCACAATTAAGATGAAAGCTTCAGGGAAAAGACAGTTGCTAGAGGTACAAGGCAGATGAAAGGCTGTTTTCACACAAGGATAACATTTAGCTTGAAAATATTTACACATTTAAATTTGCATGGTCTTTCAAGGCCTTCCAAGGATTCCCTATATTTCTTTATGGTTTCCATAAAAAATTATAGCACATGCATTTTCACATTTGCGTGATTAGTAATCACATAATGAAAAAAAATCACCCTATAGAGCATAGTGTGTGTGTGCGTGTGTGTGTGTGTGAGAGAGAGAGAGAATGACATAATAGGCAATATTTGTTTTGGTTCATGCACTGATGGGAGAAGCTCATAATCAACTCCAGCAGGGGATGATCTGTCACTCAGGGACTGTTTGAGGCTAAAGCCATCTCTTCCTGACAGGCTTTTCTGTCTATCTGGAATCTGAACCTCATGTCTTTGTTTTCTCTTGCCTATTCCACAGATATTAAATTTAATATCTTTTCTCCCTTTTAAAAAACCCAGTCTGCTTTGAAAGCATTAGAAATCACAGGCATATTGTTATGGTTATTTTCTTTTTCCTTTAAACAATCTGTATCTGTGGTATCATTTTCATATTACGTTTAGCAGATAAAATAGTGTTTGACAATCAGACATAGATTTCTGTACTTTTGCATTCAAGTGAATTGCAAATGATGGCTGGCTTTAATTGATAGGAAAGACTCAATGAACAGCTGGAAGAACAGCGGCAAGTGCAGACTCTGCAAAGATACTGCTCCGAGGCAGATGAACTTGATCACTGGCTCCTGACTACAAAAGCCACTGTAGATACATCTTTGGTTCCTGCTGAAGAACCTATGGATATGGACTCACAGCTGACAGATTGCCAGGTGAATAAGGGTCACCCTTAAATACTGCTTCTCCTTCACCCTCAAGGGATTTTATTTTGTAGTATTATGCCTGATTTAGACCCCACCACATACACAGTAAATGGGGCCACCAATACCCCTACCAATGCAGCAAGCAACCAATCTAAAAGCGACCTTTTACATGTGCAAGGGAGAGGCCTGACAGTGGGTAAACACGTCAAGCGGACAGTGTCTAAAACAGCCATTACTTGATTTTGGAACTTGCAGATTGCATACAATATCAATGTTGTAACCGTAGGATTTTATGACCCCCCATTTTACTGTTCCTTCTATTTCTGTAATGCAAAATGAAAACAGTAGGATTTTGAAATCCTTGCCAAGACTTAAAGCTATGGACATTTGCTGTTCAAATTATTTTGTGTGGACATTATATACATTGAGTTTTCCATATTAATGTAACACTTGATCTAAAACTCAGAAATGGCTACCAGATCATCGCCACTGGGATTGGGAGTGCCAGTGACTCACCTCTCTCTCACCCTGGGGCTCCAAAATCCTTCCCCAGGGCAAAACAAGCCACTGAAGGAGCCTCAGAACTTAAAAGGAGATTTTTGGGGAAAATATAAAACTGGGGCCAGCTATAGCTTTGCTGACTGACACAGAACACATGAGTCTAGGAAAGGATAAAAAAGAATTGCTTTCAATATGTTTGACAACAGCAAGACAATGTATAGCGAGAAAGTGGAAGAGTGATCAGACATTAAGGATAGAAGATTGGTACAGGGAAATGTGGGAGTTAGCTTTGAATGACAAACTAACATGGGAGCTGAACATAAAAAAGGGTATAGTAAAAGAGAATAGATTTTGGCAACTTTGGCATTTATTTGTGGAGTTCGCTGGTCGGGGGTGACCGAAGCAAGCCAGTGCAGGAACATCATAGTTTTTGGAAATAGTGATGAATAAAGGACACCGCATTCTCTAGGGCAATGTATAGTCACATATGGTGTAATGGTAATTTCTGTTTTGAATATTTTGAGATGGTCTAGAAAGGAGAGTTAATATAAAGATAAATAAGATAAGGTAGATTGAAATTAGTTGGTTTATTCAAACTCATTATTCTATTGATAATTATTATTGGGCTAAGATGACATGAATTGTGGAATATGGTAATTTAAAGCTTTCTACCTTTATCCTTATACTTTCAGTATATATGGCTACCCTATATTCATATTTTTCTATGCTCTTGTTTCATTTTCATATTGTATGTGAATTTTTTCTTTCTTCTTTTATAAGCATTATTTATTTTGCATTACTTTTAAAATTTAATAAAAAAAGTTTAAAAAAAAGAACTTAAAAGGAGGTGGATAGGAAGCTTTTAATTAATGTAAATTAAATGCGTCCACTATAAATCTATGGTTGTTTTGGCATTTAGTAAATAGAAATTTAAGCTACCTAGAGTTTCTCTAGTTTGGACTCAATAATACATTGAAGTTACTTTTAAAATAAATACTTCCGATTCCTTCCTTGTGTCTGTGATGAGGAAAGAAAGGGAAGAGAAGGGTGCTTACTTTTACTTCTCTATAGAATAGTAGAATATAGATTAATATTATGTCAGAAAAAGACGTTAAACCAGGAGTGAACAGTTTCTTATGGTCCAAAGTCTACTTCCCCCCACTCCCTAGCACCTTAAAAAGCTACATTGTCTTTAGAACCCCTGCTCAAAACAGACTCCAGATAGTAAACTACACTGATAGAAGCCTTTAGATGGCATAATTTGACATGGACAATTGCATATCCTGACTTGTTTTAGTCTTTTCTTGGAAACAGAAAGTAACCTGCTAGTCACTTTATATATGACTTGTGGATTGCATTTTGCTGCCTCCTGCATTCCTTTGAATCCTCAGTTGTGATCTGATTTGCACAAGTGAACAAGAACAAACATCTATTATGAAGCTGACAAGATTTTGTTAATATAGAAATAGAGCAGCGACCAAGAGAGAGTCCAATTGTATACTTTATTGCTTCCTAAAAGTGTATAAATCAAGCTACCATATATGCCTCTGGTGACAGCAACATGTTTTTTTACAGAACACTAGAAAAGCATAGTAACACGATTAGTATACAGCAAATAGATAAAATTATAAATCTTGTAACAGGTTAATTTATTTTTCAAAAATATAATCCCTATAGTTCTAAGTGCTTTTCCACTATCTTATTAGTTGAGAGATTAAATCACTGAATAATTGCAAGTGTCAGTGTTGAAGTATTGTCACCTTTTTTGAATTGTGTATAAATACCTATTGGCATTTCAAAATAAACATGTGAGAGATTTATCTCTTTAAGTCTCTCTCTAGACGAAAGAAGATTATGTGGAGGTTCTTAGGGCCATTTATGCACCAATCAGAAAGATCCACAGTGAGAAGAGAAGCTTATTGATACAACCATAGCAATGTGAACAGGAAAGGAAGGGTAGGGTACGGCAGTGGACCTCCCTGGCATATACAGAAGTGGCAAAAGTGAAGAGAACGGCCATAATTGACAGCGATCTCTTTCTTGCAATTATAATTTTGATGTCACAGATTCTGTGTATTGCTGCTGTAAAAGAATGCAGTAGCATTTAAGTGCCTAAGCCTCAATGGAATCCTAACAAAATGTATATGCTACTAAAACATCCTTGCTCTGAGACAAAGCTAGGCATTCTTAGTGGATGTTTTTATAAGTAAAAAAGAACAGGTATAATTTTGGGAAATGCAAAATATTGAAAGCACATTTCTGAAGACACTGGAGGAAATTAGAGAGGGCAACAATGCAAACCTCTTTTGCTTTGATTTGGAAGAAGAGGAGGTAGGCCTCTACTGGATGCTTCAAGATGTATGAATTTGCTTCCTTGTTTTTGCTGCTCCAGAACATGCTTGTGGAAATTGAGCAGAAGGTGGTGACTTTGTCTGAGCTGTCAGTGCACAATGAGAACCTTCTCATGGAAGGAAAAGCCCATACCAAGGATGAGGCTGAACAGTTGGCAGTCAAACTAAGGACGCTAAAGGGAAGCCTTCTGGAGTTGCAGAGAGTCCTTCATGACAAGCAGATCAACATCCAAGTAAGGAGCTGTTCCTAATTGGCTTTCAAGGGAGAGACTGGGCTTGCATTTCCCCTCTTCTGATATGGGGGGTTGGGGAGAATTCAAAGAGAAAGAAAGATCTGTTAATGAGCTGTCATTCAATTAGAATTTCCTTGTTTCTACTTTGCAGAAAGCCCTACGTTGTTTTTTTGCTGTTATCTGGTCGAGTAGAACTAAATCTATTTCACCTTTGCATTCATTATTTGTCATATCTCCAGTAATCAAAGGAGAAACTACTTGAAGTGAGGCTTCCATTTATTTTTATACGTTTGAATTTTGATACATATAGAGCTGAACAATTTTATATAACAAAATAAGAGATTTGAAACCTGCCCTAAGCTTTAGTGGTGGGACAGGTGCATAGAACAGAAGCAAGTTCAAAAATCCTATCTTTTCTCCCCAGGGCCCTAGTATTCAATTTGTAATCCTTTCTGTAAAGATATGACTAGAATGTGAAGAAACAAACATACAAAAGTCAATTTGATCTTATTATCTACCTGTGGAATCAGCTTTCCTGTTGTATGTTTTCATAGAGCTCCAAATTCATAATTATGTGACAATGCTTAATGAATTTTAATATAATAAAAAAACAAGAGTGGGTGATACCTTTATTAGACCTCTAAAATCTCACAAGCACTAGCAACTTGCTTGTGAAATTTTGGTGGACAAATAAAGGCATCACTCACCTTTTTTTTTTTTTTGCTTATATTAAAATCAGTTAATTGAATGAACAATTATTGTCACAGATTTAAGAATCTGGAATTCTTTTCAGATATGTAAAAGTACCACACAGCTTTTTAAAAAACAAATTATATTACAACCTGACAAATAAATAAAAGATTTCAAACTATTCTTTCCTAGCTAAGATCTGCAGAGCATTTTAGATTATAAAATTAATTGGTATAAAATCTCAAGAAGGCATAATTTGCATTAATTATAAATAATAAAACACTAGCTCAGCACTGAGCTGGAAAATATTTTTCACAAGAAGTATATCATGCCATATAATAAAGGTGCTCAATCATATAAATTATGTTTTTTCATTTCTTTTATTTTGTTATTTCTCTCTTTGTGCCAAATTCTTATAATAAAGCCATTTACCATTTTTGAAACATTTTTGAAACATTTTCATTGTTTCAATATATTTTAAATCATGTTATATTTACTGAGAAATTATTGGCAGATTCCTTTTGTTCAAAGTACTGTACTGTTCTAAATGCATCAGAAATATTTTCAAAAAGTCAAAAGTAACCAGCATAATAGATGTTGAACTACGAGTTCTGTATTTTTGAAGAGTTGGAAGATAAGAGGAATCTTATCCAGTGATCTCTTTGTATTTCATCTCTGTATTTACTGGAGCTTTATCACACTGTAGGCATATAACTCCCATTTTATAACATAATATTTTCTTAACTGACAAAGGCATAAGGGATTATTTGTGAACTGATAACTAAAGATGTGCATAGTATTTGAGAAAAGGTGAAACCAGCTGATCACTAATACTGCAGCAGTATTCTATTTCTATGTCATTATACCTCATGGCAAAAAAAGCAGATTATAATTAAACCCACTGTAAATTAGTGAATTATTAGCATATTGTTTCTGAAAAAATGATATTGAAAGAGCTTGTCCAGACCACTCTTTCTGTGGTCTGTACAAGCCATATATCTGGATAATAGAAAAGGAAAACTGCTGAACAATGTGGTACAAGTAAGAACTGAATCAATTCAAGGTGCTGGTTTTGACCTTTAAAACCCTTCATGGTAGTGTGCCAAGATACCTAAGAGACCGCATTGTCCAAAGAGTGTCTGTCCGTCCAAGCAGAGCAGACCCATCTGCCAGAGGGGCTCGTCTCTCTGGCACATGAAGTTCAGAAAACAGTTAACAAACCTTTCATTCTTTAGATCCAAGATATTATGATAGCTAAATTGTAGCTTCAATGTATGCAGTTTATACCTGTAAATACACTGTTGATTACAACTGCATTCTGATTATAAGAATTTAGAAGCATTTGGCTGCAGTTTCAAAATCTGATCAGAGTAAGGAAGAAGAGTAAGGAGAAGCATCTAATCCCAAAGTGATCATGAACTGCCAGTAATGAGAGGGAGACAAAATGTTTGCTTTAAGGCCATAAAATACATACAGATGAATCAGATTGTTACTTGCACTGACAGTGTTTTGGGCAGAATACAGGAGGGTTGAAGCCCCCTTAGTGACATATCACTTTGCCTGTATGTATAGTCTCCGTCTGCCAAAGACCATAGCTGTATGACTGTGCTAAAGCTTTTTCATAACAACCAAGAGCCCAAACAGTATTCTGAGAAGACTATATGCTGCACAGGTGAAGCCTCTTTGCTAGATTTGTAGAACCACATAAATAAGGATATAAATCTGGGTAGTCCATTGAAAAAGCAGAAGTAGGATCCCAGTGTCAATCTGTGCTCCATTAACTCATATGCCATTTGTGTTGCTTCCTTCACATACATTTTTTCTTTATTTATTAAAAGCAGGGAGTTCTACAAGAAAAAGAAGAATGTGAATCAAATTTGGTCACTTTTCATACTCCTAGTGTCCAGGAATGGCTGGCGCAGGCACAGGCAACCCGTTCACAGCAACAGCAAAGCAGCCTGCAGAGGCAAAAAGTAAGCTTGCTTTATTAATCTTTCAAGTGCTTAAATGCACTGAAAAGTCATTATTTGAACTATGTTTAACAAATGTACAGGAGATTTATACAGCTTCCCTGGCAATCCCCATGCAGGAGAAGCGTGTATAGATGTGCAAAGGTTAGTGCACAAGCTGGTATTGTTTACTTAGAATCCCAGCTCATGTAGAAGCCTATATCCACAGAGATCTATGCACACCCACTTCCCAAATGTCTGTGGTAAACATCTGGATACTGGAAGCTGGACCACTTCGGTGGGAAAAGGTCTTGGGTACACGAAAGGACCCCATTTCAGGCATCTCCTGAGCGGAGTTTCTCCAGCAAAAATCCTCTCAACCATGAGTAATTTCTGACACTAAATTACAGTAAAACCCCTAGTTACAAATGCCCCGAGTTACATAAAATTCGACTTACATAATGATTTTGTGCTAAAACCATGCCCCGATTTACACGATTTCCTATGAGTTTGCTCTGAATTACATAAAGATTTTTTTCCTATGGGTTTGTTTTGAGTTACATAAAAATTCATTTCCCTATGGGTTTGCCTCGATTTACATGGAAATTTCATTTTTCCTATGGGTTTGCTTTGAGTTACGTAAAAAACTGATTTAAGCAAAAGCTTATAGAACAGACTTTTTTGTAAGTAAGGTTTTTACTGTATTATTATTACTGGAGGCTGGGCGAAGTAAACTGCATAACACTGACACAGAGCCAGTAGTCCATCTCTACTACCCTTTAATCAGTTAATTCATGAAGAAACCTATGGTCTGTAAGAACAACACTATAGTACTTTTTTGGGGCAAAGCTGTTGCCTTTGAAGGATAAAAAGAAAATAATCCAGATTTAAATCACCTTAAACATGTGTGCAAAATCCCCAAACTATAAACTTGCACTTCTTCAAATTAAAAAGAACATTGTATGGGTCTCTGTATTCTCTGGTACAGAATACCGAGGCCATATTCATCGTAAAGGTAAAGGTTTACCTTGCTCAAAAGCCAGTCGTATTCGACTCTAGGGTTCAGTGCTCATCTCTGTTTCAAAGCCGAAGAGCCAGCACTGTCTGCTTCTGCAGACGTTTCCGTGGTCATGTGGCAGGCATGACTAGACACCGGAGTGCATGAACGCTGTTACCTTCCCACCAAGGTGGTCCCTATTTATCTACTTGCAATTTCTTGCTTTCAAACTGCTACATTGGCAGGAGCTGGGACAAAGACGGGAGCTCATTCCATCTTGCAGTACTTTGGAATTGAACTGCTGACCTTCCACCTCCCAGTCAGCATTTTAGCCACTTGAGCAACTGCAGTCCCATACACGCTTCTAATGTCTTAGCAGCAACTATTTCATTTCTTCTCCTGGCACTCACTGGTTATGAGTAGAAACTCATATTTGTTGGCAGAAACTGACCAAAGAGATGTTTACAGTGTAAGGAAGAGGTGGGAGATGGAACAGTCATTCTAGGATTATGTGGAAGCTACCTCTCTACACTGTTATCGAGGGACAGCACATACAAACCAATTGCAAAAGTTATTGTTCCAAAGCTTCTATCAGTCTTTCCTCTCACCCATCTTCCACTGATAGAAGCTTTGGAATAACTTTACTGAAGAAATTATCCATCTTCCCAAAATCAAGGTCCCAATCAGACCACCCTTGGATTTTTCTTTTAACTCTTGAAAAATACAGTCACAATCTTGCACGTGTATTCGTCTTTGCTGTGATTATCCAAAGGAAAGGGAAACTGTATTGACAATTAGATTAAGGATAGGGTTTGGCAAAATATGATGAAGAACAGAGAAGCAAGGGGGTATTGTTACTGTAGCTAGTTTACTGTTGCAACACTAAAGGGGGGGGGGGTTGGTTATTTTCTAAATTGAGAAGACCTGACTCTTGCTTGTGAAATAACTTATACATTCTATCCCTGGTTGGCTTTAATTTATTTTTATGTCTGCCTAAAATGCATGCACTTATACAGTACAGTATATCTATTATTGACCAGCAGAAACAGTGCATGGTTGCTAAAACAATTCTGTTTGATTATTACTAGGAGCTAGAGAAAGAGCTAGCAGAACAAAAGAATCTACTTCGCTCAGTGGCAAGTCGTGGAGAGGAAATTCTAACCCAGCAATCTGCTCCAGATAACATGTATCCTGGGTGCGACTCAATACATTTAAGTTCTTGGATAGTTTTAACTTCCTTGACTGTGTTTACATATGCCCACACTTTTTGTGTTTTATTGTAAACAACACCGAGGGGGGGGGGGATAGTTGATATAAATTTACAATTCTGTTGTGTGCAAGCAGCATTATAGCAGTTTTGTGGTTTTCCCTGCATCCAGCCATCTTTTTATTAAACATTTCCAAATAGGATGATAGCAGAAAGTTACGTGAACCCTCAGGCCATTGGCCTTGTCAGAAAGAGGAACCTTCCCTCATGGTGGGAAGGAAGGAAATCCTTCAGACTGATTCAGAGCCTCCATCTGAAAGTCTTTAATGCATTTTCCTTAGCAAAACTCCAACAAGAATACAATATATAAATTCATGTGATAGTATCTTGTTAAAAAATCTCTGGGCTGTTTAGATTCACTTAACATTAAAATATTATTTAATGCAGAATCACAAAAATCATAACTATTAATATACAATGTTATAGTTTTCATCAATATTGAGGTTTCTTAACCTTATTAAGTGCTGCCATATTTATTAATGCAGCCCAGTGCAAGAATCATGTTGCCATCAAGCAACAGAGGCATTCTTATGGGGGGAAAATTGATATCCACATGTTGGATACTTCCAAGCGTCTGTTCTAGGAATCCATTCATTTTTCTTTCTCCTGCACTTTAAAGTCTCAAGTTATTTCTAATTATGCATTTTGAGAACCTTAGTAAATTCTGAAGAAGTAAATTAAAATAAAATTTTAACTATCTGCAGTATCCAAATTTGAAGAAATGCAGCTGTTCCTAGCAGGCAGGGAAGTTTGTTTTGGCTGCCTGAAATATAGGTGCTAAAAATGTTGCACCTATGAGAACAAAAATGTGATAGCCCTGATTTAATGCTAACATGGTTGACTATGTAGGGATTCAAACTCATCACTTTTAAAGGTCAAAACTATGGATGGACAAATTGGTCAGTTTTGCCTTCCCCCACATTCAAAGAGAAAGGCAAAGGCAAAAGACAAAGATTCATCCAACTGAATGCAAATTTCCAATGAAGAGCAAGGCAAGATAAGGAAGCCTTCTTAAATGAACAATGCAGAATGAGAAGGACTAGAGATCTCTTTAAGAAAACTGAAGAAATGAAGGGAACACTTTAAGCAAAAATGGTCATGATAAAGGACAAAAATGTTAGGGTCCTAGCAGAAGGTGGCAATAAAACACAGAGGAATGGTACAAGAAGGACCTTAAGGTCCATGACAACCACGAAGATATGATCACTGACCTCTAGCCAGACACCCTAAAGTGTGAAATCAAGTGGGCCCTAGAAGGTATTACTAATAACAAAGCCAGTGAAGATTATAATATTCCAATTGAACTATGCAAAACCCTAAAAGATAATGTTGTTAAAATGCAGCACCCAATATGCCAACAAATTTGGAAATGCAACAGCAGCTGCCAGATTGGAAAAAGTCAGTTTACATTCCAGTTCCAAAGAAGGGCAATGTCAAAGAATATTCAAGCTATTGTACAATTGCGCTCATCTCACATACTAGCAAGATGATGCTCAAGATCATACAAAAAAGGTGCGTTCTGAAGAGGCAGGGGAACTAGAGACCAAATTGCCAACATTCACTAGGTTATGGAGAAAGCAAGGGAGTACAAGAAAATATCTGCTTCACTGACTACACTAAAGCCTTTAATTGTGTGGATCACAATAAACTGTGGGAAGTCTTTAAGAGATGGGAATACCAGACCACCTTATCTGTCTTCTGGAAAACCTGTGTGCTGGCCAAGAAGCAACAGTTAAGACCAGATATAGAACAACTGATTGGTTTAGAATAGTCAAAGGAGTACGATAAGGCTGTACAGGTATATTGTCACCCTACTTATTTAACCTATATGCAGAGTGCACCATGCATAACACTGGGCTGGATGAATCACAAACTGGAATTAAGATTGCCAGGGGGAAATATCAACCATCTGAGATATGCAAATGACACCACCCTAATGGCATAAAGTGAAGAAGATCTAAAGATTCTCTTGGTGAGAGTGAGTGAGGAGAATGCAAAATTTGGCTTGAAACTCAACAGGGGAAAAACAAGATCATGGCATCTGGCCCCCTCACTCCCTGGCAAATAGAAGGGGAAGATATGGAAGCAGTGATAGACTTTTCTTTCTTGGAATCCAAGATTGCTGCAGACAGTGACTGCAACCATGAAACAGAGAGATACTTACTCCTTGGAAGGCAAGCTATGGCAAACCTAGGCAGCAAAATAAAAAGTAGAGATATCACTCTGCCAACAAAAGTCCGTATAGTTAAAGCAGTGGTCTTCTCAGTAGTAATGTATGGCTGTGAGAGGTAGACCATAAAGAAGGCAGAGTGCAGACAAATAGACACCTTCAAAATATGGCACTGGAGGAGACATTTGGGAGTCCCCTGGACTGCAAGGAGATCAAATCAGTCAATCAAAAAATATCAACCATGGTTGTTCCTTGGAAGGACAGATACTTAAGCTCAAATACTTTGGCCACCAAATGAGAAGAGAGGATGCACTGGTGAATGCCCTGATGTTAGGAAAGATCAAAGGCAAAAGGAGAAGGGGGCAGCAGAGGATGAGATGGTTAGACAGTATCATCGATGTGGCGGGTGTGGATCTGGGTGGATTCCAGAAGGTAGTGAATGATAAAGAAGCCTGGTGTGCTGTCGTCCATGTGGTTGAAAAGGGTTGGACTCAATTGTGCAACTGAACAACAATAAACATTCAAATTATCCTAGGCTCTAGTTCTTCTTGTACTTAGGATGCAAAATAATGCTATCTAAATTCTTTGTTCTCATCATCTTCAGTGATCTCAACTTGATGATACTCTTCCACAAGGAATTTCCCCTGTAGGATGTCTTGCCTCCAGGCAATAGTGAGACAAAAAGGATTGCTTTTTCTCATAAAAGTCTTTCTGATGTTTCAAAACATCTGGGCAAAACATATTACTTCCCTTTGAGAAGCAAAGAACACAAATACACAGTAAACACATTTAGAAAGTGGCTGCTTTGCTAAAGAAACACAAATATCCTTTTTGATATCCATGGAATAAATATTTTGCTGCTGCTTTCTGTTCTTTTTGTTCCTTTTCATCTCCCAGTCCCTTTGTGTCTGATTGTAGAATTATTTTACACTAGATGCCTAATTATAATTAAAGCATTATTTATGTCGTAGCATTATTTTTGCAAAATTTTGTTTAATTAGCAGGAAAAAAATACCTTTTATTTTCATTCTCTTGCTGAGTGCAAAAAGAAGCCTCACTTACTCACAGAGCAAGAAAAATAGTTTTTCAAATCCTTATTCTCATGTGCAAAATGAGGCAACCAAGGATTTATATCCTTTTTCATTCTAAATATGGGGAAATCAATAAAAATTGTGGTAGAAATTTGCTACACACTCATAAATACTAATTTCTTATCCACTGTAAATGTAGGTTATCACAATGTCTTATAAAGATTTAAACAGTCTTCTCATGTTAGATGTTATCATTATTGTAAATAGCAGAATTTAAATGTATACAGATGCTTCCAAATAATAGCAGTTCTAGTATTGCTTATTCATATTTATATTTCCTATCACAGCAAGAAGCCCAATGTATTAACACAGGAACTGGGATTAGAAGGAGAGAGGCCATCTGTTGAGGATCAAATGAAAATGAAGTGGGAAAGCCTTCATCAAGAATTTAGCGTTAAGCACAAACTTTTGCAAAATGCTCTAGAACAAGAACAGGAGCAGCCAGTAAGTACTGGTTTATTTTTGGTGCTCTTTGTAGCATATTAAAGTAGAAAAAAGGTATCACAACATCATGGTTTCCCCCCCCCCTCAAAATGGTTTAGAAAATAATCTGAAAGCCATTTAACTATACAACAAGAATAAAATAACCAGTCTTACATTCTTCCATTTTCAAAATACTGTATTTTTTAATTTATTTATTTTTGCTTCTCCCCATCCCCAGCTCTATAGTAGACCAAACAGACTTATATCTGGTATACCATTGTATAAACAAGAGGGGAAAAGTCAAGATAAGCCATCAGTTGCACCTTTGTTGGTTGGTTTGAATGAAACCTTTGAAGAAGTTTCTTCCCAGGTACAATGTTTTATTATGCACATTTTAAAAAGATACAGCTTTGAAGGGAGGACTAGACTCATATTTATTTATTCTTTTTAATTTGAATTCTATAAATCAGAGATAAGCAAGGTCTGGGATTGGGTGAAACAGTAAATGAAGACAGGTTACTTCCTTTTTTGCTTCTTATTTTTAAAGTACTAATTTCAAAACAAATATTTTTGTGCTAACACAAATGTAGCTTTTAGGCTCTTTCTGTACTGTGCCTCCTAATGGTGTCATTCTCTAGTTTTTTTAAAAAAAAAACTTCAAAATTGTGGTAGAAAATCTGGGAGTCATAAAATAGCTTTGAGGGGCTGGATGAGACACATGCTTCCTCACCCTGATTTAAATGAAGGATGAAATCATTATTTCTCTCTCTTTCTCCTCCTCTCCAAATATTTAATTTTACTAACAGATTTTTCCCTCTCCTTTTGGATACCTTTCTTCAGAGTGAAAATGCTGAGAAGGAGAGTCTGCACTTTGAGCAAAAATTGTACACCGGTGTTTCAGCCACTTCTTCCTGGCTAGATGGTGTTGAAGAGCACTTGTTTGTTTCCACAGCACTGTTACCTGAAGTGACAGAAACCTCACTCTATAATCAGGAGGTATGTGGATCCTTTATGTGTTTTTGTACTTATTAAAGTTTGGGTGGGGGTGGCACAACACTGAATCTGAGAAATGCAGTTCTGATGGTGCTGTTGATATTGGAAATGGTGGCAGCAAATGGTCAAGACTCAGGCTGCAAAAATGGATGGGGAGGTATGTGGGGAGGTCCACAGGTTGCATGTTGCAACTTCTGGATTAAAGCCGTTGCTTTTGTGCAAGTTTTCCATTTACTTCAATGCGCAAATCTGGTTCTCCTTCTGCTAAATTACCATCAAGGCTTGTATACCTGAATGAGCTCTCTGTTAGCATTGTTGCTTGTGCTAGCAATCCAATCCTGTGCAGGATTACTCAAAAGTAAGCCCTTTTATGTTCAGTGTATTTAGATCCAAGCAAGTATGTGTAGAACTACAACCTCAGAGTTTTTCTGTATGTAGGGTATCCCTACAGATTTTGAATCTGGACACTTAAACTCTTAGATTTGTTAGTATGATCTTAATTTAAGTATGAAGCACATTTTGGGAATTAATGAAAATATCCTGTCCTGTGGTTGGTTGGTTGTCATAGTCATGATCGTCACCATCAGCAGCATCAGCAGCATCATTCTTGCTGAATATGATTTTAGTAGGTTTACTCAGTATAAAAGTACCTGATTCTACGACCATGTTTTGGTTTTATTTGCATGTCCTCTAGGCTCTTGCTAAAGATATCAAGGAGATGACAGAAAAAATGGATAAGAACAAGAATTTGTTTTCTCATATGTTTCCTGAGAATGCCAATAACAGAGATGTTATAGAAGAGACCTTGGACTGTTTGTTAAGGAGACTGGGGTTACTGGAGACACTAGTAAACCAAAGATGTGAACAGATGAAAGAAAGACTTCAACAGATACTAAGTTTTCAGGTAAGATTTTGCCAATCAATCATAGCTTGTGTAATTTGAACAATAGAATTTCTAGCTGTTGCCCAATAGCCTTTTGAAATTCTCAACCTTTATTTGGGGGGAAAAGAAATTGTGGAGACAGTTCTGCCAGTTTTCACCAAACGATAAGTATAACAGCTGTGTTCTGTGCACTTGGCAGCATAATATTCTAGGGCTGTGCATTATAAATCAGCATATGCCAACAAGTAGATGTAGCTCTTAATGAAACTTGTAAGATTGTTACTGGCCGCCTGAAACCATTCTCTACTGAAAATGTCTTACTATTTGGCTAGAATTATTCCTTTGGAAGTATTTTGAGAGGTGCTAGTAAATAGTGAACCAAACAAAATAGTCGTCATCCACTTCATAAACTGCAAACCTATAGATAATGACTAAAATTAATTTTTTGCACATGTCTCAACCTCTAAATGTCAAATCAGAAAGCGATAGGTTAAACCTATAGGGTAAACAACACACCTTGCCAGATGGATGAAGGCTGAAAAATGTCTCCCATCAGGACAAGATTCTGGCTGGACCATCTGGAAGTTACTTAATAGACTTAGAAGTGATATGAGAGCATCAGAGAGTAAACACACAAAATAGGGCTGCTTAGATAGTCCAGATTTTCTATGAATGTAGAAATGAAGCATTATGCATTGTATGCCTTACCACATATATGAAAGATCTAGTAAAAAACAAACTATACAGTGATACCTCATACAACATCCAAACTTGGTTCCACAAGTTTGGACTTTATACGGATTTGGACTTTGTATGAGGCATGCAAAATCCTAGCCGCGATGCCTCATACAACGTCCAAATCCTTGCCGCGATGCCTCATACAACGTCCTTTCCATAGAGATACATTGTACTGTAACAGCACAGACTTCAGGGCAAAGACAAGGAAACAGACAGGAAACTGACAGAACTTTAAGAAATCATTGTCTAAAGACTAAATGCATTACAAAAGCATGTCAAACAACCCTGATTGTCCAAGAACCTGAAGAATTCTGCAAAAATCCCAGGAATGCTTCTAAAAATTCTGACAAAAAAATCCAAATTCATGCTCAAAACCACTCCTAAACACTCTTCGCCTCATACAAAACCCACAAGAGCAATGCATGCATGTGTCCTGCCTTTTATACTGCCCACAAAATAGAATAAAATACAGTATACAAATTGCCAGATACCAGAGTACAACCTGTGAAAACGGAAAAACGAACAACTGACAATTACATATACACAACACTATAGGGAGAAATACACTATTGTTCTTATCTAAACATACCTGTAAAGACATAATAACACGCTTATACGACCTCCAAGAGAATATTCATACTGGGTCAAGCGCTAAACCAAGTAAAAATTGTCTGGATTTAAATATGTGGGAATAAGTGGTACACGTGGGGAGAATCAAGCCTACTGAGATCCTTAAAGGGGACCGAACTAGGGAGGGAGCAGGGGAACCGAGGGCTGTGCTCATAAAAACGTAGAGAAGTCAAGATCCGTATTAAGCCCATGTGGGATTGGAGTCCCAAATCGGTGGATGTAGAATGCCTCCCTTTGTAAAAAGTAACGTTCCACATCAACTGTGTGATGTTTGTTAGGACGATAAGATTCCAGAACAACAATTTTCATGTCCTTAAATGTATGTCCTGTGCTCATGAAATGGGCAACAAGGGGCGCAGTGACGACCTGTGTTCTAATGCGGGATTGATGTTCCCCCAGCCGTATTTTTATGGGACGTCTAGATTGCCCAATGTACGCCTTCTGTGAGGTACAGAGGATAAGGTACACGGAAATGGGGTAGATCTACTTTAAAGTCGCTCCCAGGGATTTCAACAACGTCAGTACGCCACATGAAAGAGCAAAATTTACAGTGGCCACATGGATGGTGTCCGATGGGAAATCTAAAAGAATGCACTTGTTTGGGTAAAATATCTGTTTTGGAAATTAAGCTGGCGATGGTATGGGTTTTGTGGAAGCCTATGGTAGGTTTTTCATGGCAACCTGGAATTGAGTCCAGGACATGCCAATGCTTAAGTATGGTGCCTTTAATCTTGGTGGCCAGAGGAGTGAAATCCACTGACCAGAAGATATTCGTAGTGTTAGGCCGATCTACTCGATTGAACAATGATTTTCTAGGACGAGATCTGACTTTAGAATGCGCAGTTGCGATGACTCGTGGGGCAAACTGTCGGTGATTTGATTTGCTGCAGCAAGAAAATCCTGTTCCTGCAAGGAGTTGCGCTTAGCTCTGAATAATAAGCTGTAGGGTATGTTGGATTTAAGGTGATGGGGATGAAAAGAATTATATTGCAGGTATGCATGTCGATCAGTAGGTTTATGATAGAATGTCATATTGAGTTTATTATTGTGGATAAAGACAGAAAGATCCAAAAAGGGAATGGAGAATGAATTCATGGTATGTGTGAAAGTGAGACTGTTATGTTGAAGATTGATCCATTGCGTAAAATTGGAGACCAGGGAGTGTATTTCTCCCTATAGTGTTTTATACTGCCCAGGCACAATGCAACCTGGGGAAAAACCCAATGCCTCATACAAAGTCATAGCGATTTTGTATGAGGCAACTTTTCCCAAGGAATTAGGTGATGTGGTATGAATTCAATGTTGTACGAAGTGGACTTTGTATAAGGTATCACTGTATTTATTCATGTAAAGTTCAAGCATATAAGTTACTAGCATTTTTTGGGCCGCCTTGCCGGGCAGTTATTATCTGTGTGTTGATGGTTGGGGTGGTTTTGGGGTGTGTGCGCACACATCCCCCCAACCACCAACACACAGATAATAATTGCCCAGCAAGGCAGAGGTGCCCGGTGTGTGTTTGTGAGAGAGGGGGGGATGCTCCACATTCGGCCCTTGTCTGTCAGAGAAAGCAAGCCCCTTCTCCAACAGGCAAGGGCCAAATGTGGAAGGGGCTCGCTTCCCTCTGGGAGGTGAAATCAGAGAATGGAGCGCCATTCTCTGCCTTTGCTTCCCAGGGAAGTTGCTTGCTTCTCTCAGTGGGAGGGGGCCGAAGGCACCAGTGGCCCCTCCCCATGTGGAAAGTGATGGCTTCCCTCCAGGAGGTGAAGGCAGAGAATGAAGCACTGTTCTCTGCCTTTACTTCCCAGGGAAGTGGCTCAGTTCCCTCAGTGGGAGGGGTCAAAGGCACCAGTGCCTTCGGCCCCTGGCTCCCATGGAAGGGGTTTGCTTCCCACTGGGAGTCGAAGGCAGAGAACGGAGCACCGTTCTCTGCCTTTGCTTCCCGGGGAAGTGGTTCACTTCCCTTGGTTGGAGGGGGCCGAAGGCACCAGTGCCTTTGCCCCCGCCCCTCATGTAAAGTGATGGCTTCCCTCCGGGAGGTGAAGGCCGAGAACGGAGCGCCGTTCTTGGCCTTCGTCTCCCTGAGGGAAGCAGCAGGCATGCAGGGAAAGATGGGCTGTCCCTCTTCTCCCCACTACCCCACCGAAGCCACAGCGAGGCTGACGCCGGCCTTCATCACTGGGGCCACAGGGAGAAGAGCGGCTCCCCCTCCTCCCTGCAATCCCACTGAAACCGCGGCAAGGTCGGCAATGGCCTTTGTCTCCGGGGCCATGGGGAGAAGATGGGCTCCCTCTCCTCCCTGCAATCCCACTGAAGCCATGGCAAGGCCGGCACCGGCCTTCATCCCCGGGGCCGCAGGGATGGCTCCCCTCTGGGAGACAAAGGCCGAGAATGGAGTGCCGTTCTCGGCCTTTGACTTCCTGAGGGAAGTGGTTAGCATGTTGGTGGGGGCGGGGTTGTGTGCGCTGGCTGCCCCGCCTCCTCTGCATTCGCATCCTTCAGCCTGATTGGCAGAGGCGTTGCATGGCACAGAGGACGCTGGGAACTTTAGGGTTTTTTTTGTTCGGGTTAGTGGGGCATTTGCCCCACTCTCGGATTCTGGACCCTTGTGGCGATGCTCGCAGGGTCATAAGATAAGTGTGGCTGGCTCGGTACAGGATGGTTGGGCCGGGTGTGGCCATCATGCCGGACACGCATGGCCCAATCACCTTTTTATAGGCATAGATATGATTCCAATGTTTCCTCTGTGCCTTACATATCTTTGGTAAACAGGGATGACTGAAGTGTGTATCTGCTCACATTCAAGGATGGAACTGATTTGGATTGCTCCAAATTTTGGCTGACTAGCATTCTACCAGTTCACAACCTTACACACAATCTTTTAACAATCTTTTATCCCTTTCATTTAACAGAATGACCTGAAGCTGATGTTTGCATCATTGGCTGATAACAAGTATATTGCCCTGCAGAAACTAGCTGAAGTAGCTGAACGACCTGAGACAGAACAAATACAGGTACTCTCAAATATCTGTTCATAAGTAGTAGTACCGTTAAATTATATACAAAATAAACTCCCAAATGTAGGCATATTTTGTGTAGATGAGGCATTTGCAACTCACAGCCTGTGGGCCTAATCCAGCCCATGCACCTCATTAATCCAGCCTGTGGTGGCCACCGACCTCTAGGACCACTGGAAGTTGAAAAATGTCACTTACTACCATGGCGTCACCACCAATTGCACCATTTTCGTGGCTTCTTCCACAGCCTCCACCTCTTCCCATGGCTCTGGAGGCTTTTCGGAGCATGTTTGCTCCACTTTGGGAATTTTCCACTGCTTCTCTGGTGCATTTTGGCACCTAAACCATGGTGGTTAGCGCCTTCTGGTGCTGGGCAGAACTTACGTCAGCGCCTAGGTTCTCAGAATGGAACCAGGAAGTCTCCAAGTGCTGCAGTTTAGCTAATGAGATGCAGCAGAGAAGTGGAGAAAAATTTCCAAAATGGAGGGAACATGCTCTGAAAAGCCTCTGCCCTGGGAAGCGGCAGAGGCTGTGGAAGAAGCCACAGAAAAAGCATGATTGGTGCTGGGCTTTGCTGGCTGGATGAATTGGCATTGTATCTGGCCCCTGGGCCATAGTTTAGCAACCCTGTTCTAAATGTCATCATTATTTATATGTAGATTCAGATTTTTCCCACTTTCTCGGTCCCCTGATTCAATATCCTGTTCCAATATCCTACTTTCAAGATATATTTCTTTTAATGAGCTGTTTTCCACAATACTTGCACATTCTAGGACATGTTCTTAGTGCACTGGGATAGTTAAGTAACCATGGTTCTATATTACCTTTAGCAATTTAAAAAAACAACTATATTTTACGCCACCCAGAGTGGGAAAATATCCCAGATGGGCGGGATATAAATAAATAAATAAATGTTAGAGGAATAAAGAACAGCCTGAACACCTATGCAGAGTTGACATTTCTGACATCAGGCATCATTAAGCTAAAGTGCAGGCTTCTTATCACATGGATGTTAAATATTGTGTTCTGTATGTAGGCTATTGAGCAAGCAGAAGAAGGACTGAAAGAATTAGATGCAGGAATTAGTGAATTAAAGAAACGTAGTGATAAATTGCAGATTGACCAGCCCTCCATGCAAGAGTTATCTAAGCTTCAGGTAAGTCTACTGTTAACAGTTTTATAGGTTTTTATAAGAAAATTGTTCTCTCTCAACTAACTATATCTAAGAGATAATTATTTATGGATGAATCACACATAAAATTTCTTTGAAATAAGTCTGAAACTGTACAGTTGTAATTCCAGACCCAGTAACTTTCAGCACTTGCTGGTTTTCTACGTTTAAATACTTTTTGCCTATGTTGCTGCTGCCAAATAACATGTTAACATATGTTCCCTATGGCTACATTCCCCACCATCAGCCTGAGCTTTGAGAAGATACTTTTTGACTATATTTCCTAAAATATACTTTTATCCCTTTAATGCAAGAATAATTTGTGCAATCACTGAGTGGAATGAAGCCAATGTTGATAGGGTATCAGATGTTTCCTTATACAAATATATATTAATGATCACCTTCTAGCATTATGTCGCCAGCCAGGACAGCAGTGAGCTCTCTTACTTTGACAAAGGTTTTTGTCTATTTTGTCTATTTTAGCTAAGAGTTGAATCCAGAATATTCTATATGCAAATATGTGTTCTACCTCTAAGGAATGGAATCTGAGAGCTGCCATGTGGAAGGCTTAGTTGTGGCCAATTACTGTATTTTCTGGCGTATAAGACTACTTTTTAACCCCGAAAAATCTGTGCCAAAGTCGGGGGTCATCTTATAGGACAGGTACTTAATTGCAGCTTGTTTCCCCTTGCTTCATATGGTGGGGGGTGCCGCGGCCGAGTCTCTGCTCTGTGCGGGGAGTATGAAGCAAGGGGAAGCAAGCTGCACACATCTTCCTGTACCTCGAGGAGGAGAACGTGAGCGTGGATTGGCTCTCCACCAGAACCTGCCCATTCGACTTGGAGGGCTGCGCGTCTTCGGGTTGAGTGTGGGTTAATTTTTATTTGGTGTGCATTGGAAGAGAGGTAGTTTTATACGGCAAGTGTATTCCAAACTCTATATTTTAACTGGAAAAGTTGGGGGTCGTCTTATACGCCCAGTCATCTTATACGCCGGAAAATACGGTAGATGTTTTTTAAACTCATATGATAGAGTGGATTCATTTAGATAGCTTAATTCTGTATCTATCTGACCTCAAGACTCACTAGTAATTTGAAATATTAAAGAAGAAGAAAAGAGGGGGGAGGGATTTTTGCTGAATTCACTGCAAGGCTTACAGGAAAGCTTAACTACTGTGCAGTATAGGCTAGAACAGGGGTCAGCAAAATTGGCTCTCCAGATGTTCTTGAACTTCAATTCCCAGAAGCCCTGATCAGCCGGTATACTGACTTGGGATTCTGAACTGAAGTCCAAGAACACATGGAGAGCCAATTTTGCTGACCCCTGGGTTCTAATAGAATAACCTCTGATGTCAGTATCTGAAGGCAATATTAAATATGTGTATGTTGCATATTATTCTCTGAGAATTCTTCAGTGCAGGTTCTATTCAAGGAAGTTTCAAAATTTTAAAAATGAGGCTGTGGTAAATGTGTACTTTAGCTGCTTATTTAACATAGTCTATCTATTGGTAACTTCATGCTTTTGTCATTAATTTTTTTAAAAAAATTCTGAACGATAATACAAGAAGCAAGGGCTGCTTGCAATTCTCATTGGAGGGGATTTTTTCTCTTTTTTTATAATGAAGCTTTAGCTGTTGGATGTAATTTTTAAATCAATATGATTCTATCTGTACCATTTTAGCTCACATGATTGCTAAATTAGCACTGTGGTAGAATGGGTATGCCAGACGTGCGGTGTTTTATATTTGTGTGAACCTTCTCTGTGACTAAAAGGAAGAACATTGCTTTTTTCACCTCCTTATATGTCAGGATATATATGATGAGCTGATAATGATCATAGGATCACGGCGCAGTGGACTGAATCAAAATCTGGCACTTAAGGCTCAGTATCAGCAAGCTCTTCAAGATCTGTCTGATTTGATTGAAACTGGCAAAGGAAAGATAGCAGTTGACCAGAAGATGATTGTTTCCTCCAAAGAAGAAGTCCGAATGCTTCTTGAAAAGCATAAGGTAAAAGCAATAAATATCACACATTTCATTTTCTGCATTTAATTCGTTGCAAACATCTCATTTTTCCATTTCTGGTCTAATGCTGCTTTCATACTTTTTATATTCAGGGCAATCTGTAAGCAGATTAGTTGTTCTGGTATAATTCAGGCAGCAATCCTAAATGTCAGTAGTGAGATCACTCAGTTTTTGAAGCTTCCGACATTTCAGTGATCTTCTGAGCTTATGCCAGAAGTTTAATTAAAAGCAGTTTCCTGCTCTTTTTTCATCATGTTGGGTTTATTTTTTCCCTTTTAAACAACAAAAGGAGTTAGATATTCTCTGAAGTACGTTGAGACTTCTTCTCCTCTTGAAGACATAGTTGTCTGAAAGAGCTTTGATTTTTTAATAAAACAAAACAACACAAAAACTAAATTACAAATACCCATTAACAACTACAACAACAAAATTATATATAAAAGAAATAAATAAATAAATATTAAGCAAAATTTTATATACTCTATGTGCTACTCACCACCCATGGGACATTATACCTTCAGTTTATGATTAGTTTAGTATTATTAACGATATTCTATATATTTGTCCCCACTTTCCATTCAAAAGTTCTTTGGAGTTAGAATATTCATATCTTTTTCCTACTCAGCCACTGAAACACTATTGTGGAAATATCCACAGTTAATGGAAGGATCCAGATGGAGAGGCATACCATTGACTATCCTACTCCTGAATTGAAGCTTGATTAGATATAATTGATTACTTCAGCCAGGGCGATCTGCTAATTTCTATGGTCCTGTAATTAATTAGTTGGTTGGTTAGTTAGCTAGCTAGCTCCTTCCTTCCATCTCATTTATAGGTTCATGGGAACACAGAATTGCAACATTGTTCCTCTTGAAATAATTTTAAAGCAGATGATGTGTTTTTTTTTAAAAAAAACATTGTCATTTTAGCAAAAAAAAAGGTTAGAAAAATGACTATTGTTTGCAATACTTCGGAGAATATATCTTGGATTTTATCTTGATTTCTTGAAATTTCCTGGTGGGAGTTTAAAATGGCAGAGGAATTTTAAGCACAAAATTAGTTTAAGGTTGCAAAGGTGAATACTGTTTTGGTTTCAAAGTGAAGTAGTATTTGATGACTGACTTTTACAAGGCTTTGTGGAAGAAATTTAAAATTAGGGAGATTAATTTCTACAATTAAGTTTATATTCTGCATAGGATGTTCAATTGGAAGCTCCTGTTGAATAGAAACAAGGGCAAAATGATGATGAGGAATATAAAATTCTAGGCTAATGTATGGTTTCCATAATGTTTCTGCATTATTACATTTTAATCTTTCCCACTGATAAATTTTAGTTATCCACAAATTATGATACCATTCTTTTTCTCATTTCCAACAATCTCTTAGGAGTATTTCCAGGGACTAGAGTCACACATGATTCTGACAGAAACACTTTTCAGGAAGATAAGCAGCTTTACTCTTGTGAGGGAAACTCAGTGTCATGTGGAGCTGATGGCACAAGCCTCTGCTGTGTTAAAACAAGCTCATAAGAGAGGAGTGGAGCTAGAATATATTCTGGAGGTAAGAACTTTTCTCATTTTGCATGCCTTAACTAGCAGCAGTTCATCACTGAGATTTATGTCAATGGTGATACACTGGTGAATATAAATAATAGGATCAACGGTTACATTATACCAGTGTAAAAACATTATAGGGTTTTGGCCATTATAGAGGCCAAAATAATTTTATTCATTTATTTTATTTTTGTTGTTCAGTCACATAATCGAATCTGACCCTTTGCGACCCCGTGGACCATCGTATGCCAGGCCCCCTATCCTCCATCATCTTCCTCAACCCATTTAGAACATTAATTTCCTAGGTTCCATCAAATTAGAACCCTGATGGGGATTTAATGTATGTGGGATATTTAAGGAATGTGAGTTAAGTCACAGGATCTTTGCAGAGCTGTAAAAAAATTGCTGATTTCATTGTGAACCACCCAGATAATGCACTAAGTGTTATGGGGCTGTATATATGTGTGATTGCTATTGCTATCACAGTTTTAAAACATAAGCTATTTAAAAGAATTTCAAATTTCTTAATGTAAGATATCTTGATGTAATGTAGCATTACAGTCATATAACACTGTAATTTGTAACCTATAATTATTGCTCATAAAATTGTGGGTTGGGAGTAATTTTTATTATTTTTGGCCTTTTTTATATTTAACATATGCATATATATAAAAAAATCCTAGAAAGCACTGCTTCAGTGATATATATGACAAGTGGAATAATGAGTAACAGATAAACTATTACCTTTTGAAAGTAACAGGTTACATCTTAACTTGGCTTTGAATGGTGTAAGATCCTAATGAAAAGTTATGCATAACCCTCGTAGACATCCAGAACATTTAATAGGAGTGCCACTAAAGCATAGAACTTTTTTCTCAAATACTACTTAATACATTCCTCAATATTTATTTTATTTATTTATTTTTCTGATTTATATTGCCGCCCAACTCCAAAGACTCTGGGCAGCTCACAGAAAATAAAACCAATCACATTTTAAAAAAAGTTTCCTTTAGCCTCTTTTGTATAAACTAACTGTTATTCAGTAGACTTATTTGTTATTAATGGGACTGAATTGTCCATAGATTGCTGTATAGACTGGCCCTGCATGCCTTTAAGTAACATGAACAAAATGCCTATTGCAAATATCAAGTTTCAGCCCATTCACGCCTGTGCAGTTTCCTTTTGGAATTGTTTCAGGAAATCAGTGAGAACACAATTTATATTCCGTCTGATCTGATCATATATGGGTTTTTTTTTTCAGACTTGGACTCATCTGGAAAAGGATTATCAAGAACTCAGAAGGCAGCTAGAGACTGTTGAAACTAGCTTTCCTAGTGTGGGTTTAGTAGAGGAGTCTGAGGAGAGGCTCACAGATCGGATTGCACTTTATAAGGTAATGTTGACAATCCAATTTCAATTAGTTATTTACTATCAAGCAGCATAAAACATTGACCAGTTCCCCAAAGACTATAATATACAGTGTGTCTGCACTTATGGCTTTTTTTACTATATGATGGAAATTTTGCTACTCCCTGCATCTCTGCAGTAAGCTATTAAGCAAATAGCTGTCTTGAGATAGGGAAGGTAAAGGTCGCCTTTGCTCGAAAGCCAGTCATATCCAACTGTAGGGTTCAATGCTCCTCTCTGTTTATAGCCGAAGAGCCAGTACTGTCTGCGTTTGCAGACATGCCTCAACACCTTGAGTGCATGGAGCATTTTTTACCTTCCCACCGAAGTGGTACCTTTTTATCTACTTGCAATTTCTTGCTTTCGAACTGCTAGGTTGGCAGAAGCTGGGACAGATGACAGGAGCTCACTCTGTCGTGCAGTACTCAGGAATCAAACTCTGACCTTCCAGTTATCATGTTCAGCGTCATAACCACTTGAGCCACTTCAACTCAAATGTTGTTGGAGTCTAGCATCCATCACTTCTGTCCATTGTGGTACATAGTGAAAGATGTAGCTGTTCAGTAACAAGCAGAAGGCCGCATGTTTCCCATCCATCATCTGTGTAGTCCAGCATCTTGCTTATAACTCCAGCCACCAAGAAATTTCAGGAAAACATAAAGGCAGACCATGACAGCCAATCCTCCCTTCGTGATTGCTCATATAGTTAGAGCAAACCTAGAAGTTCAGTATAACATATGTTAGCATACTAATATTATATTAAAAACCAGCTAGTGGAGCAGCAATTTTGTTCTTAACAAGTGTATCATGCACAATCAGAGCCAGGACTACACACTCACTTTCTGCCGCTAGAACCCATTAAAATGAATGTTCCCTTGACATGAATAAGCCAGTAATTTTAACCAACTTTAATTTAAAGTATGTAAAACATACTAGTTTATTTTAATGTGTTGTAATTCATTGTATCCTGCTCTAAGATTTGAACATTAAAGTAGATTAGAAATGTTTTAGTAAACAAATATAAATGAATAGATGGGAGCTGTTTTCTAAACATTTTATGTCTACAGGAGGGGACTTTAGTTTCAGGCACTAGGGAGTTAAGAGAGAGAAACAGTGCTGACTTGGTAATTGAAATCCAAGAACGCTTGGAGTGACAAGGTTCGTCATCACTGTTCTAAGCTATCTCATTCCTCCAGTGGTGGGCTTAAAAATTTTTTACTACCACACTGTGGGTGTGGTATGGTGGACTACTTTATTTCAAAACTTGGATGGATGGGGCCAGCCAGAATTTCTGCTACTGGTTCTAGCGAACTGGTGCAAACCTGCTGATGTCCACCACTGCATTCCTCACAGTGTAGTACACTGTCCCCCTCCCAGTGATTCAGTTGCCAGTCTGATCAGCTCTGGTCTATCAGATTTGATATGTTGTGGGGGAGTACCATCTTGTCTGTGCCTCAGGCACAGGTTGCATTTATAATTGGCCTAGCTAACAGCCGTTGATAGAACTGTTCTTCAGAAGTATATTATTCCTTGTCTCATCAAGTGGCAACAAAGTGCAGCTATGCACCTACATATACCAGTTGTAGTAGACACAAACCATTTGGTAAATTCTTTAAAATTCTTAATGAATATTAATTACTATTTTTAAGATCTGTACCTTGCTGGATCTACTAGAGACCTCTTCATGTCTGCATTGATGTTCACTAATTGAAGATGCAAAGTGAAACATAAAACTTGTTAGTCTTTAAGTACCACAAGAATCTTTTGAGTGTGTTGGGGTGTTCTGTACAGACTAATATAGCTACTGCCTTTGAATTAGGTGCATGTTGCAATACAGGTACTATTTGGAAGGGTGTATACAGTGGAACCTCGGTTAACAAACAGCTCAGTTAACATAACAATTGCATAACAAAAGGGAATCCATAGAAAATAGTGGCTTGATTCATAGATTTTTTTTGGAACGGATTAATAGGTTTTCAATGCATTCCTATGGAAAATTTGGTTAAAGTTATTATCTCTGTAAGAAATGTCCCGGAGAATGCATTAATTACATTAACCAAGGTTCCACTGTATTTGGAAATGGTAGTGAAGAGGGATTGCTGATTTCTGAGCATGAATGGATGTCTCTGAGTCAAGGAAATGACCAAGAATATTAAAATAATAGCTTGACTATTTAATTGTCAGGTTTTCAAGAAAACGTGCTCTGCCTCAATATGTTATCTGCTCAATTTATAGAGTTTAGCAGCAGCGTCTTGCACAGATAGGTGTGGAAAACAGGGACAAGTTTTTAAAAAGTCTTTTATACTTAATATCAAATGCTCATTAGATATTTAGTCTATTATAATAACAAAAATACTCTTGCTGTCTTTTCTTATTAAAGCATCTGAAGTCTAGCCTTATGGAGCACCAACCTAAACTCTACCAAGTTTTGGACGATGGGAAGAGATTTTTGTTTTGCATTACTTGTTCAGAATTGGAAACACAAATAAACCAGCTTGGAGACCATTGGTTAAATCATACCAGCAAAGTCACTAAGGAACTGCACAGATTGGAAACTATTCTTAAACATTGGACAAGGTAGAATTAATGAAAATGACTGTGGTTAGACTTTCCTTTCACCATTTTATATTTCATCAATCAAATGTTGACTGTAAAATAAATTCATTTAAAAGCTTCAATAGAGTTTCCATAACATTATTGCCATATTTTCTTGAAGGAATGTAGCATAGATTAGTTCAAATTCATTCTCTTCTCCAGAGCAAACAATTTTGCATGCTACATGGTTTGTCGATAATACTTACCTGTCACAATTTTATGCTGAAATAATGCAAACTGTATAACATTTGGAGGAAAATTGTTTTGTAAAAAGTCAGTGTAGACCTAGGTTTTGTACTGAGTTGTGTAACTTGATACACAACAGATAATATCCATGCTAGTTTCTTAAGTTGAGACAGTTCAACTCCAAAATGTATACTAGTTACATTTTAATAGTAAACATAACCAACAGTCTTTTGGGTCTATATTTTTAACAGTTTTTAATACTGTGGGCCAGAATAATATCCCCCAGAGTAGGTTTTTGGAGAAGAGGGGAGGAAAGAAAAGTTCCATCATTCTAGTGGAAGTCTGTTAGCATGACCGTGGATTTGTCTATAGTTGCTACTGTTCTTCATCTTTTGAAGCTTTTTAAATCCATGAACCACAAACTTTTATTTATTTTTAAAATGTGAAACTTCCAAATATGTGAGCATAGTAATTGCAAAACAGTCATAGTTGTTAGAATTCAATAGATGCACTAAGAAGTACGTGTTTCTCTAACAAGAAATGCATGCACTTAAGGAGCTGAGTATAGAGCAGGGTTTCTCAACCTTGGGCCTTGGACTTCAATTCCCTGTAGCCCTGATCAGCAGGTATAGTGACTTGGGCTTCTGGGAAATGAAGTCCAAGAACATCTGGAGGTCCAAGGTTGAGAAACCCTGGTATAGATCATAACATAGGTTTATGCAAAATATTTAAGCGCTTACAAAATTAATGTTAATTTCTGTATTTTAAAAGGGAGCTCTTGTTGGGGAACTTTACAGATTAAACTCAAGAGAATAATATTGCTAAATATTGGATGCTCCAAGTAAAATCCTTCATATTAAATTTGTTCTCATGAATGTCTTTATTGTTTTATAGATATCAAAGTGAGTCTGCTGAACTTTTGCATTGGCTCCAGTCAGCAATGGATCGCTTGGAGTTCTGGACTCAGCAATCAGTTACAGTCCCTCAAGAATTAGAAACAGTTCGCGATCACTTGAATGCCTTTCTGGTTAGTCTGAACATGAATCT
This sequence comes from Bradypodion pumilum, assembly GCA_035047305.1. Taxonomy (NCBI): domain Eukaryota; kingdom Metazoa; phylum Chordata; class Lepidosauria; order Squamata; family Chamaeleonidae; genus Bradypodion; species Bradypodion pumilum. The sequence continues at coordinate 102,906,379 of JAWDJD010000001.1, forward strand.
CAAGCATTTTTCTATTTCTATATACTAGCTGATTATCCTGTCACAACAATACATAATAATAATTTAAAAGTCCCCCCCCCCTGTAACAAGAAGGAGGCAGCTGAGGTAGGGTTGCCATAATTCTCTCCCACCAAACTAGGACAGCCACATGACGTCGTTGCATTCTTTAAACTGCGCATGCGTCAGATGGGGCTGTCAGGGAGATCGCGGCTCTAAGATCCCACAGAATCCCCATCCAGGGTGGACAGCCTTTGTCAGTTTAAAACAAACTGTAGTCAAGAGGTTTCCTTCCCATGTGATTCTTCTTGCAAAAGACTATTCTTGATGATTCTATTTTTATTTTTTTGAATAAAAAATTTTGGGCCACTCTTGAAACCACCCTTCCACCCCCTGAGGTTACCCCACCCTCCCCTTCACACACACACACCATTGAAGTAGACTTGCCCTCAAACCCCACATGAGGATTCCTTGGAAGAAAGTTCTAAAGAGGGGCCCGGAACAGCAATGCAGTCCATGGTGCCTTCGTTTCCATCCGGAAGGACTTATTTTGGAGGAGGACCTTTGCGATGGAGGACTCTTCACTTTCTGTCCACCCTGTTCCCTTGTTCTCTAGAAATACCAACCCTATGCAATTAACCCTTTGTGGTCACGTGAAGAAGGAATATTCTGTCCCAGTGTATGGTGGAGGTTTGGCTTCTTTGGTATTTCTTGCTCCCTCCCAGCTTTTGAGGAAAAGGGCGGAGGACAACTCCTTGTCCCCCAAACTTCAAGGTGAGCCAAGGGATTTTTTGCAAATAATTATTTCACTGCCTCTGTGCCTTTCTTTCAATTATTTCGCTTGCAAGTGTCTCCCCTCCCTGGCGGGCTTCTCAATGTGCTGTTTTGCCTTTGCTGCTTTCAAGCAGGATAATTGAATGAGAGGCAGTGAATTAACTCTTTGCAAAAATCCCTTGGTGAGGGGTGATCTTGCTTCCTTTGTTCATATTTAAAAATCTGAGACTTTTACATATTTTTTCTTGAACCGGCTGGGACAGCTTGAATCCGGGAAAATCCTGGAAAACTGGGACATATGGCAACCCTAAGCTGAGGATGATTTTAAACTTTTCTTATTGCCCATGAAATCTCAGGGATTTTCTATTACAGAAGACAATTAAAACAATGTATTCTACAATATACTGATTTGTTTTTCCTTTTACTTAAAGAGCGGTAGAAACTAGTTATCAGAACTATTCCACCCTTTTCAGGCTGGACAGAAATGCTATTCTATAACATGGAATATAAAAACTGTCCATAATATGAAAACTCAACTTGAAAAGCATGTTCATGAAATTTATAGAAAAACAGGTTGTTGTTTTCTAAACGTGGTTAAATAAACTAAATGACAAACGGCAACTGTTTCAGGAATTTTCAAAAGAAATTGATGCCAAATCATCACAGAAATCTGCTGTCCTGAGTATTGGAAATCACCTACTCCGGCTAAAGAAGGTGGACATTGCATCTTTGAGAGCAGGGCTGTCACAAATTGACAACCAGTGGACAGAACTCCTCACACGGATTCCTATAGTGCAAGAAAAACTGCATCAGGTAAGGCAAATGTTGGATGTTACTTTTTGAATCATAACATTTGCAGATAGGTTAGATGTTTATATGTAAACATATTTGTATACTGAAATCAGGTTAAGTTCAAATGTTTTAAAGACTGAGACTCCAATAAACTAATGATGTTTTTTTTAAATGCATCTCTGAAAAAGATATGCATTTAATCTTCTCTGTATTAAGAATACTACTCACAAAACAGTGCTAATTAATGTCCATGTTCCTAGCTCCATGACTCTGGTTCACTGCATGAGTTCTGGTCCCTTGCTTTCCAGTTGAATATCATTGTTTTTTGGTCCCAACTGGGAGCTTTCATGACAACACAGTTGTGACAGTCATGATTAGTGTGGCATGGCTACTAAAGGCTTCGTGCTTGAACCAACATTAAGTATCCATGTCATTTCTGCATGACATGAGGAAAGTTGATGCAAAGCCTAAAAGAAAAACCACAACTCATGTGTCTTCTAGGCTGGATCTAGATTTGCACAGACTTCCTCAAACTGAATGTTACTGCTGGAAGGGAGAAGCATTGGAGAGACTATAACTGCTAAAATAAATTAGAGTGTGGCTCTGGCCAGAAAATCATGGTCACATTGTAGTGTATAATACAGAGTTAATTCACACACTATCAGATTAACACTTTGTCAATTATGCAGGAAAAAATACAGCCAATACCTGTTCTGTTTTTCCAGCTTAATCAGACTAATTTATACATGTTACCAAAGTGTGAGAACACACTGTATTAAAGTTGATACCATATTGTTCTAGTAAATTAAAGTTTGGACCCAATTTAATTAACCAAGCAATCCCATTCTAGCATGCTTAATTGTAGGATATATGGCAAATTATCTATACTATAGACATACTTTGGACTACAAACATATATAGTATTATTATAAAATCCCAAAAAATAGTTCCCCTCTAGTTGGCACCATCAAAGCCTCATTTATAGACATTCAGTTATTCGTATTACATAATTACATTTTTATTTTTCCACATGTCTATATATGTCTTAGTAAAGGTACAGTGCTTTTCTAGTGTAGTAGAAGGGGGTATTTTCCCCAGCTGTTTTTATATAAACTTAATTGATCTAAATTCTTTGCAGCTGCAAATGGATAAACTTCCTTCTCGCCATGCTATCACAGAAGTCATGAGTTGGATTTCTCTGATGGAAAACATCATTGCCAAGGATGAGGAAAGGATAAAAAATGTAGTAGGACACAAAGCTATTCAAGATTATCTTCGGAAATATAAGGTGAATAATCTGGCGAAGGTTAGAAAGTCTGCTGAATGTCAACCTAGATAAGTGATAAGTGGAGGCAACATCTGCTGAGCCTTGTACTTATTATGTAGGGCTCTGAATCCAGTGCCTTGGGTTCCTTGGGGAAAGTTAATGCAAAGCCTAAAAGAAAAACCACAGCTTGTCCATGTGTCTTCTAGGCTGGATCTAGAGTTGCACAGACTTCCTCAAAAGGAATGTTGCTGCTGGAAGAAGGAAATGGATTTTCAATTTTTATCTATTCCTCCTTCCATCTGTATTCTTCAGCTCTAATATGGAGAGCTTTCTGTGAAGTGAATATGGGGCTTATAGGAGATCAGAAGGTTATGTGAAAATGGCTACTTGATTTCCTCCTCCAAATTCAGCGTATCTGCCAACTGAACCCCAGAATACATCACCAGTAGAAGGTGCATTTCCACTCATGGATGGCCAATTTAGGATCCAATCCTGTATCCTAACTAGATTACAGTAGTACCTCGGATAAAGTCCGATTTGGATAAATTCCAATTCAGATAAAGTCACAGTTTTCATGCACACGTGATGCATCGGATAAAGTCCAAAACTGCTTTTAAAAAATGGACGTTTTCTGAGGTATTTGGTATAGGAACCTTGGATAAAGTCCATTTTTAGATGTTATCCAATGCATCGCCCATTTGATTCGGATAAAATCCAAAATCGGATAAAGTCCAAACTTGTGGAATGGAGTTTGGACTTTATCCGAGGTTCTACTGTAGTTCTTTGGGCTCAGAATAACTTAAACTTTATTACTACTGATAATATTAATTACATGCCTAGCATTTCCTAGGTATATAGGGGATTTGCTGGGACTATTTATTTATTTATTTATTTATTTATTTTAGATTTCTAGTGCCGCCCCACTTGCCAGAGGCGACTCTGGGTGGCTCACAATAAAACAATAAGAACATCAACATTTAAAAACAATTAAAATCTGAAAAATATTTTTAGTTTTGTTTAGATGTAATGACAGTTCTTTTGACAAAAAGTTCAGGTAAAAGCATTAGTTTCTTATTTAAAAAAAGTCAGTTGGCTGGAATAAGTATGAACAATGCTTGACAGTTTCTCTTCTTTGTGTTTTTTCACCAGGGTTTTAAGATAGATGTAAACTGCAAACAGTTGACAGTAGACTTTGTGAACCAATCAGTACTACAAATCAGTAGTCAAGACGTGGAGAGCAAGCGTAGTGATAAGACTGATTTTGCAGAACAACTTGGAGTGATGAACAGGCGTTGGCAGGTCCTTCAGGGTTTGATAACAGAAAAGGTAATAAAAGCAACCTAATGTGTTGTTTTCTTATTTTTTAATGATGGAGGCATAGAGACATTAGCAGTTTCACACATTGTTGAATTCCAAAACGGTCCATATATTTCAAGCTAAGTTGCTGCTAACGTGTTTTTACTAGTTGTATTAATGTACCGTATATCTGTTCTACCCTTAGTGAATTTCCATAGCAGATCTGGGGAACTGAACCATGGTCTCCTGAGTCCTAGTCCCTCAATCTATCCATTAGACCACACTGTTTAACCTGATTTATAATACTGACTTTCAAAAGTCCTGGTAACAATCAAATGACCCCGATCAGGGAACCATACTTGTGTGGAAGTTGGATTCGATTCTATGCACAGTATCTCTAACTGGATTAGAAATAATCTGTGAAATGGGTGTTACACAATTGGTTTGGCTTTAGCTCCGTCTACCAGGGACAGTTAAGAGAACTACTGGTAATACTGATCAGCTCTTTGGAATAGCTAGACTTCCTCTGCACCAAAGCAGTGTGAGGTTAAAGGTAAAGGTTTCCCTTGCTCAAAAGTCAGTTGTATCCGACTCTAGGGTTCAGTGTTCATCTCTGTTTCAAAGCCGAAGAGCCAGCACAGTGCTTCTGCAGACATTTATGTGGTCATATGGCAGGCATGACTAGACAACGGAGCAAACGGAATGCTGTTTACCTTCCCACTGAAGAGGTCCCTATTTATCTACTTGCAATTTGTTGCTTTTGAACGGTTAGGTTGACAGGAGCTGAACGGTTAGGTTGACAGGAGCTGGGACAAATGACAGGAGCTCACTCGATCGTGCAGCACTCAAGTCTTGAATTGCTGACCTGCCAACCTTCTAGTCATTATGCTCAGCATCTTAGTCACTAAGCCATCACACCCCCGGCTGAATCTTACTCCCTTATATTATTATGAATGTAATATTGGGACAATATTGGGACAATTATATCTTCAAGGGAGCAAAGGATGAGAGAGAAATATATACATTACGGCAGGGGAGATTTGTTATCATTGTAAACTGTATGAGTTTAGTCAGTTGTTTCTGATGGATTATGGCATTCTTAGATAGAATCAGGAGCAATTTTCTGACAACTTTGACCTGCTACATTTTAATAAAATAAAAATCAGTATTTGGATACTTTTGCAGTGCAAAAATTAGTTACATTAACTATATGAATTATTTCATTTGAGAAACCATATATTTTACAGATTCAAGTGTTGGAAGGTTTTCTGGAATCCTGGACAGAATATGAAAATAACATTCAGAGTCTGAAAAGTTGGTTTGAGACTCAAGAGAGACAACTGAAGGAACAACAAAGAATTGGAGACCAGGCCTCAGTTCAAAGTGCCTTGAAAAAATGTCAGGTATCCACAACAACATAAACAAATTCCTGTAGTGCAGATAAGCTGAATAGAGCTAACTTTTAGTTATTGTCACATGAAAAAGGAAAGCCAATATTTTCTTCGATGTAGCTACTTTTAAAATAGTAGCTATGTTGATAACTGCATGAGAACAACGTTTTGTTTTGTAAAATGGCTATCCTGCACTTTATGAAATTAAAAGAATGTTTGCAAATTGACTTATTCCAGGAGCCTTAACATTGATTGTGGGGGGAAATATCAAAGCTTATTGTGGGCAGCTAGATGAGTTCTACTTAGATCTGACTCCTCTTGTTCCTTTTCATCATTTCTGTTTAATCAGGATTCTATCATGTGAGCAACATAAGCAGTTCAAAGCACCTGGACCCATTCAGTTTTTACTTGGTCTGGTTCTGTTATTATAACATACTAGCATACGGTGCCGGGCTTTTTAAAATTGTGTTGAATAGTAAAGGTTTTTTTTTCTTGAACCAATGGGGCTGTGTTTTTTTAAATGGTGGCGTAATTTTTTTTATTGTTTGGCTTTGAGGCGCTGCGTCCGCCTGCGGTGGACTTGTGCTCCCAGTGGTTTTTTTGTGTGTGTGTGTGCTGGTTTCCTCTGTGCCGTGCTGTTTAAAATTGTTTTTTAAGGTTTTGCTGGGCAAAATCTGCTACTTTTAAAGAAGAATGTGTTTCTTTGTGATTTTTTGCAAATATTTTTACTTTGGATAATTATTTTTAAAAATGTGTAAATATATGTTTTTTTAAATTGAATGTATTTTACAGTGTTTTTTTAAATTGAATATTAATATTTTTATCTGTGAATTATTTTTGATTTTTTTGGATATTTTTGAATGTTTTTGGGAATTGATTACCCTATTTTTGGGGATTTATTGAATATTTGGGAATATTTTGGATGTTTTTTCTCCTTTGGCCACTGGGTGGTGGTGTTGAGTAATTTTTTCGTTTTGCTTGTTCCAGTAAGTCTCTTCTTCTCCTCATTTCAGTTCCAGTTTTCATCAGGGGAAGACGTGTATTGGTAAGTTCTTTCCATTTTTTAAGGGGGGGTTGTTTTGGGTTGGGGGGCGTTCTGTTTGGGTTTTGGGTGTGGGTTTGTGTGTGTGTGTTTTTGATTGTTTTTGGGTTTTGGTTGGGGGTTTCTTTGTGTGTATTTTTGACTGTTTTTGTTTTTTTGGGTTTGAGGTGGGGGTTTCTGTGTGTGTGTGTTTTTGGTATGTTTTTTGGTTTTTTAAAAATATTTTTTATTTGTTTTTTGGGTATTTTCGTGGGCCAGTCTTGATGGCTGGCCCGCGGAAATACCATCGCCATTTCATGCGGTGTTTGGGGGGGTTGTTTTGCCGTGGCCCGGGCTGGGTTGCCGCATCATGCGGCTTTTGGGGGAGGGTGTTGTTGTGGCCCTGGCTGGGTTGGGGTTTGTTTGTTTGGGGGGTGGGGGTTTGTTTGCCTCCCTTTTTTGATTTGTTTTTGGTTGCTGCCGCCACGGCGTTTTTGGCAGCGGTTGGGTAGCGGTTGGGTTTGTATTTTTTTACAGCGAGTTTGTCTCGCTGTGCTCGCTGTGTCTTCGGCGGGGCAGCGTGGGGGAGAGGGTGTCCCTCTCTTCCTCGTTGCTCCGTGCAAGATGGCTGGTGGGTTTGCATTTTATTTTGATTTTGGGGTTTGTTTATTTGTGTTTTCTGGGTGCTTCGTCCGCCTGTGGCGGACTTGCGCTCACGGTTTGGGTTTGGGTTTATTTTTCGCGCGCTGGCTTCTTCGGCGGACTTGTGCTCATGGTTTGGGTTTGTTTTTATTTTTCGCGCGCCGGCTTCTTCAGCGTTCTGCATGCCCATGGCGCGCAGGACGCTGGGGAATGTAGTTTTGGCTGCACGGGTTTGCTTGCTTCGGCAGTTTTTCTCTTGCGGCTTTTTTTTGATTGGCCATGGCGTGTTTCCGAATGTTCCTTTTGCCGCGCCGCTCAGCCTGATTGGCTCTGGCGTGGCGCGGCGAATTGGGAATTGAAGTTCCCTTTTTTTGTTTGCGACTGGGGGGCTCCTGCCCCCGGGTCAAAAATTTCAACCCGACAGTTACCTGCGAACCCCGTTCGGGCGAGTGAACGGAGGCTTGGACGGGGCTAGTGGGGCCTAGTGCAACATCCTTTGTCACATTCCAACAGTTAACGCACCATTTTATAGGTATAGATTACATAAATATGTCCTGTGGATCACTCCCTTGCTGCTGATAAAGTATCTGATTCCTTAACTTTGAACTAAATTCCAGACCATTTTGAAATCCCATAGACCAGTTTTGAATTTCTCACATAAGTGGTAGACTGAAATTAATGTTTTCTGTCCTTGGAAAGACCAACAATTCTTTCAAGTTAGTAGATTTTCCCATTGAACATTCCTTTAGATTAAAACATTCCAAATTTCCATGGAGGGAAAAGAAGAGTTATCTATAAAAACAGTTGATAAAATAATCTTGTGGCCTGTCAAATACAAGTATCATGATTGGTTTTATGGGCTACAATTCCCAGAATTCCTTCCACATTGGCCATGCTGCCTTGAGAATTCTGGGACTTGTGGTCTTAAAGCACAAATTTATCTATCTCTGTAAAGAATTCTGACATTTCCCCATTAATTCTGAGTGAAAGAAAACATCCTCTTACATGTGCATCTTCTAGACTCCTGGTAGCTTTGATGAATTGAAAATTGTTTCTCAAAAGATTACAACAGCTAGAGATTGGAAAGAACTAGCTACAGAACATTAATGCTGTTTTCCAGTAATTTAAGTATAGCTACTTGGAAGGGGAAGTGGGGGTATGAGTTAAATCGCTCAATTCAGAAGCACATTCCATTGCACTTATCATGTCTCTCTTTTACAATACATTTGAAGAGATATACATTGTGTCTCCCAGCACATGGGAACACTGATCTAGTTAGCCTTGGCAGTGAAAAAGTGTTCCTTCTCTCCTCTCCTATCCCTCAAATCTTTTTAGAAACAATGTCATGAAAATGTGTTGCAGCAGTAGGCTGACTGGTATGCCACATCTAGCAATTTGTACGTGATATGGAGAAAGCCCAGTATATAGTGCCATCTTTCCATAATTCCTAGGACATACAAAAGAAAGTTGATCATTTTATGCACTATACATTCGGTGGTATATAAGACAAAGTATCGCCAGGTGTTCTGCACAAAGTAATTTCAGTTTAGTGGAGGTCTTTAACATTCTCAGAAATATAAATGCCTAATATTTCAAACTACTTTTAACTTTAATTTGATAAATTTTGTTTATCTTTTCTTTTTCATTACAGTTACATGTAAGTGCCTCTGTTCCCCCCTCCCCCAATTTATTCTCAATCCCGTGATTTTTTCAAAATCTTTCAAATGATCCATTTTATTTGTGGATACACATTTACAGATTCAGCACAACCCTGATGTACAAAGCAATTTCCACTGCAAAAAAGTTGCACAGGACACGTTAGGTGCTTTCAGTGCCTTTCTTTACAATGGTCTAAACCAGTATGACCATGCTAGAGGAAACATTCACACTTTTAGCCTCATACCTGATTTAAATGGTAGCATTGATGCCACTGAGCAAATCCATATTATTTATTTCAGGGTAGTGGTTTTTTTGCCCATTGTTTTGTGTACATACATGTTCAGTGGAGAAAAAAAATGACCCTATAGTAGCAACAAAAAGAAAGAACACCATAATAGAACAGTTTAAATGCAATGTGTGTCAAAGTCACAGAAAAAGAGAATCACTAGTACAAAAAAAGCACAAGAAATTGCATTCCAGACCTCCTTAAATAGTTAAGTGCAATTTCAATTTCCACAATAAATCAAAATCAAGCAAGACACTTTAATTGAGTTATAAAGTTTGAAGAGGAAAAAAATATTTATTCTTCCAATATTTTTGTCTCTTGCTTTGCTTTTCTCCCTTTACCTCAACCCAGTTACATTGAAAATGTACTCTTTAGATAACAGCATTGTCACTGTTCCTAATGCTGCATATAGCAGAATATATTGGCTATATATTTTGTATGTGCCATTACTTAAAAGAACACACATGACTTGCAAACCTTATACAGATATGCTGATACTCAGTGAGGATTCGATATGAGTGATATGTTTGTCAGAGCTTTCTCTTGAGTTTAATACTATCCTTATTTTAATTAATTTTTAATGTTCTAAGACTCTGAAAATATTATGAAATAAAACTAAACCACATGGGAATCTGCATTTCTTCCAGGAACTTGAAGATCAAATAAAAGTAAAGGAGAAAGAAGTTGAAAAGGTAGAACAGAGAGGGCTTACATTGATACAGAATAAAAATGAAGATGTCTGTGTTGCTGTCATGGACACACTTCAGAAACTAAACCATTCTTGGGCCAATTTGGATCACAAGGTAAGCAAGTACAGGTGCATAAACAAAAAGGAAATCTTTATGTCAAATGCAATCAAATTATTTCAACACCTTGGTACTTCCCTTAATCACTGTGTTTTCAGGTTTTTACAAGCAGTTTATTTCCTAAAATAATAATGTTTTCTTTTTTCAAGTAAAGATTATCAAAAATTACAGTCAACATTATAATCATTTTACAACCCAATGGAATAGATCAGCTATATATTTTGTACATGCCATTACTTAGAAGAACTGTACAACATGTAGTTTGAACACTGATTAAAAATCAGCAGTTTCATGGCACTAATCAAATAAAATTAGTAGTCAAATAAAATTAGTACTAATCAAAACCAGATTTAAAAAATATTATTATTTTAAAAAATCGTTATACATGTCGCCCTCATATTCACGGGTGCGCTACCAGAGCTCACCACTAGAAGCCTATGTCTGCAATGGAAGTATATAATTCACTGTTATTCATGGTTTCAGGGATCTGCAGTAGGTCTCAGAACATATCCTCCACCAATAGGATGGCTACCCGTATTGTTATGAATACTGTTTCCTGATGCTCCCCTCCTACCTTGCTCGCCCTCCACCACTTCCCCATAGCACAGGCCCCCAGACTCCTCATTCCCCCACCCCCACGCTCAGTGGCTGTGCTCCGCACCCCCTGCCCAAGGAGGGGCTATGGGGTCCTCTTGGCGGCCCGCACACCAGGTTGGGTCCCACACACGGGCAATGCCTGGTACCCCTGCTAGTCATTTCTATTGTTACATTTAATGTTTAGAAGAAATATAATGATATCTGAAATAGTTACCTTTTGTTTAAAAGTATTTAAACAGGCAACAATTGTATTTGTACCTTTAATATTAATTGCATGTTGTTAGCTTCTTTTTCACTCAGTCCCATTTCATTTTGGTCAGGTTGGCCAGCTGAAAATATTGTTGCAGTCTGTCCTTGATCAGTGGAGCATTTACAAAGCAGCTTACGAAGAATTGAATAGCTACCTGATGGAAGCCAGATATTCTCTGTCTCGCTTTCATCTCCTTACAGGCTCTTTGGAAGCAGTGAAAGTTCAAGTGGATAATTTGCAGGTAAGACAGGGTACTTTCCAAGCAACGTTTATCATTCCAAGTAAAAGAATGGAAATCTTGCCAACTTTGTAAGGAAATTCTGGCCCTTAAAATAAGCTTTAAAATGACTCCCAACTATCCTATACCATTCTTCATTTGGAAAGCAGAGTTGGGTAATACACTTATTGTATTTTTAAAAATCAAAATCAAAAGAAGGCTTTGTATCCTTCAGAACTCTTCATGAGGCTGTGCAGAACATGTGGGCAAAAAGAAGGAGAAGAGTTCCATTGCAGATGTTAAAATCCAAAACAGAGACTATAAACTTGGAGAACCAGATTAGATGTTGTGCTACTAGGAATGTAGGAGGAAGTGGGTCTTCGTCTCAGTAGAAAAATGACAGGAACTAAAAATATCCAACCTGATGAATATTTCTTAAAAATAGAAAGCTCAAGGAAGGGTTGTCAAAAGTTGGTTGTAACTTGAAAGTGCGTAACAACATCTAATATATTACCTATCTCTTTTTATTTTAGCTATGAAACACATGGCTGAGTTTATTTTTCATCTTACATTCAATGCTGTTTTAGGATTTCTCCACTTCATTGTTATTATTATTCCAGTGCCATTTTATAGATTGCTAAGTGTGGCCTTCAAAATAACCTTTAAAGTGAGTCTGAGCGCTGTAGAATTACAACAAATTATAGGGTGGTTTTTTATTTTTATATGTATTTAGAACTTGCAAGATAAATTGGAAAAACAAGACCAAAGCTTACAGAAATTTGGATCAGTGACCAATCAGTTATTGAAATTATGTCACCCGACTGTCACAGAAGCACTTGGCAGTACTTTGAAAGAAATGAATCTGAGGTATGACAGTATTCCCTTTTAAGTAAAATCTATAATGAAAAATACATAATTAATTACTATTGTTATTATTGTATCCATGTAATACTGCCCCATTGTGTTAAGCATTCTCTTAGCAGTTTTAGTTTCCTTCCCCACCACCCCAAATTGTGAGAAATTGCATTTTTATTGTAAACTTTTCTGCACCACAACTGTTTTTTTTAAAATAATTCCTAGGTGGAACAATCTTCTAGAAGAGATTGCAGAGCATTTCCACTCTAGTAAAGGTCTACTTCAGCTCTGGCAGAAGTACAAAAGCTATTACACACAGTGTTCTTCTACAGTTCAGCAGTATGAGGATCGAACGAATGAACTTTTGAAGGCTGCAGCTAACAAAGATACCGCTGATGATGAAGTTGCCGCTTGGATTGATGATTGTAATGTGAGTGCAGTACAACTGAAGAGTATATTGTTGTTGTATGGTACGGAACTCTGTATTATTATTGTACAGTAAAGGTCCCAACACTAAACAAGCACCTGTCTGGTTGGAACAACTGCATTTGAAACTATTTACTCATCCACCTGGCCTTCACTCTCTCTCACTCCATAACCCATGATTCAACACTAAGGTCATTGCCACTTACAAAACAAGGAAATTTTTCCCAAACCTGCCCTTTTTTTCTTTGCCAAATTTGGCCCAAGGCCTTAAGGAAATAAGCATTTCTTTCTAACCCAAAAATCACACTTGAATAAAAAGCAAAAAGACAAAATGTTCTATACTGCCCCTTTCCTCTTTCTAATCTCTTGAAACTGGGGAGAAGGCACATATTATTCTATATCCAAAACCCTGAGAGCATGACATGTCAGGGTGTTGCTTCTATTGCAGCATTACTTCCATAGACACTGCTTTGTTATTCCCTAGCAGTTCTAGGGACTGCAGTGGCTCAGTGTTAAAGAAGCTCGCCTTGCTAGCTGGAAGGTCGGCAAGTCAGCAGTTCAAGACCCGAGTACTGCATGACAGAATGAGTGTCTGTCTCTGTCCCAGCTCCTGCCAACCTAGTGGTTTAAAAGCAAGAAATTTCAAGTAGATAAATAGGGACCACTTAGATGGGAAAAGATCTTGTGGACATGAAAGGAGCCTCATTTGGGTGTCCCCCGAGTGGAGTTCCTCCAGCAAAAATCCTTTCAACCCAGAAAGCAGCTTTGTGTGCTTCTGACACAATAAAAAAGAGTTCTTCACTGATAGGAAGAAATGCAGCCAAGTCACAAAACTAGATATTTAGTCACAACCATGTCAGTCTTAAAGGTGCTACAAGTCTTTGATTGGTTTTGATTCTATTACAAAAACTGGGCATATTATTTGTTTTCAACAGCTTATAGAATGGCATGTACACACATTTGTCCAAAGAATGACTGATATGCACCCTGGAGCCCACCCCCTGCACTTCTATTTCTTCTTTACTTCCTCTTTTACCCCTTTGGGTGTCGAGGGAGATACAAAGTTCTTCTTCTGGCACCTCTAATGGCCTCCACCTGTACTTCTAGTACTTATTTTATTTTATTAATTAATTAAGGAAGTAATTATTTGACTTGTATGCTGCCCCACTCACAAAGTGACTCTGGGCGGCTAACAAAGAGCAAAATAATTACAATCACAACTACAAAGCATCAAATCGCAAAAACATTTCAAAAAATGTGTACATCCTAACCACAGTCACAAGAAACATCCGGCTGAGGTGGCGATTTTATGGCCAAGCCCGCCATGCAGCTGCTGCTCCTCACCGCTCCTCCCTCTATGTCGGGGCTGGCTGAGGGTGTCCGGTGGCAGCGGGGCATCCAGTGGTGGCGGCAGCAGTTTTATGGCCAGGCCCACCATGCATCTGCTTATTAGGGTCCACACGAACCTTTCCAAGAGTTGAATAACTTTGCACACCATAGAAATCAGCCATCAGACGTTACTTGTATGCCAGCTGATCAGTATGGGAGATCTGAATGCTTGTTATTATTTATTCCACTGATTTTAGCAGTGGACTGCAACTATAAGACTTCCACTTCTTCTGCAGGATCTTCTCAAAGGAATGAAAACTGTACAAGATTCTCTGTTTGTTCTTCATGAACTGGGAGAACAGCTGAATCAACAGGTGGACACTTCTGCAGCAGCAGCTATCCAGTCTGGTCAAGTATCTCTCAAACAGACCTTATCTTCTTTAGAACAGGCTCTCAGCAGGCAACAATCTATATTACAGGTTGGTCCTTATGTATCTCTACCAAATGTTCAAGGATTGCTAGACATTCATTACATAAGGAAGACTAAAAAGATTTTTTTAAAGTAACCATACATTTCATCATTTACACACATCTTTATTTTCTTTTTAAAAAACAAAACAAACCTGAAGGCTGGAGTTCAAGATTACCAGACATTTACTAAGAGCCTAGGAAAGCTGGAGGTTTGGATAACAGAAGCTGAAGAAGTACTCAAAGCACAAGACCCAAGTCATTCATCTGACCTCTCCATAATCCGGAATAGAATGGAAGAACTTAAAGTGAGTTTGAGAAAAACAAAACCTGCTGGCTTTCAAACTTTAAATTCATCCTAAAGTACATTTAAGCAAGAATAAACTCTTTAACTTCAGAAGGGGCTTTCCCCTGGCCATTCAATCTGAAATGTTTCTCCACCCCACAAGAAGCTTCAGGTCTCTCTGTGGGTGAAACTGTTATCTCTGCAACTCTTTATTATCTATCTATAATTTGATTTGGCTAGAGTGATACCTCAGCTAATATTTACTGTTACCAATACAATATGTTCCTTTACATTGGCAAAAGAGTCACTAGGATGAAAGGTTGTTCAACAAAGGTTATGTGAAGAGCTAAATGGCCATTTCTGTAGGGTATAGCAGCCCATATTACAATGTTCTATTTTTCTGAGGATGAATGTACTGAGGAAGAGAAGGGTAGATTCTGCATTGTTGTTTTTCATAGCTGCTGTCTGGTTAGTTGCTCTTGAGATGGACATAGAAGTGTCTAGTCAGCAGTATGTGCTTGCAGAGTGCTGGCTGACAGGTCCTCTACTTTCACTGCCACCTTATGATTTGTATGTATAGAAGGGTAGACATCTCATAGCATATCAGACAGTTCCTCTTAGTGAATTGCTTTTCTGGTTTTCAGTCTGCTAACTATATGCCTATGAGATATCCAGGATGGTATAGTAGATAGAGGGATAAACTAGGACTCAGGAGGCATGGGTTTGGATCCTTGCAGCTTAGCTGTCTTCTGTTTTCATATCCCTCTTGTCCCTTTTCCTTCTAATAAAAAGACTTAAGAATACCACCATTCCACAATTATTGCCCCATTTATATGTCTTTTCTGTAGTTCCAATACCATCTACCTTCCCTGCTGTCAAGGTTGACTAAACTGGAGTTCTAAGCCCCTTTAGGGAAAGTATGAATTAGGAAAAAAAGTTGTGAATTTTTAAAATGTATTTTCAAAATGCAAGCACATAGTTAAATTGAATGACCCAAACTCTAAAAATGTGCTAAAATATAAAATACATCTTCAAGCAAATATACAGTTACATTTATAAGTATGTTAATTATTATTATTTGCTATTGTTTAGCATCTTGTCTTCTTTCTTATGAAAATTTCCTTGTTCCCTGCCAATTTGTAGTGCCAGATGTTGAAATTCAGCAGCATGGCACCAGATTTGGATCGCCTGAATGAGCTGGGATATCGACTACCTCTGAATGATAAAGAAATCAAAAGGATGCAAAATCTCAATAGACGTTGGTCCATGATCTCTTCACAAAGCACAGAAAGATTTAGGTAGGACATTTAGCATCATTAAGTGGGAAGAACAAAACTTTCATTGAGCACAATTACATACCCTTCTCATTTTCAATCTTAATATTAAAACTAATTTTAGAGCTCCATAAAGCTGAGAGAAGGTAATACATATACAGGTAGCATGTTTTAAAAGACGTGATTTCTTCTTCTTCCCTGTCTAGACCAGACCTGTTTAACATAGCACTTAATCTTCATTGCCTATGTGCCTTACACTGTTTTGTGATTGGTTGTAGAAAGGTGGACATAGATTTACTCTGGGAGTCCCTTTACTGAGACAGATGTCCTTGAGGAAATCCCTTTGTGAGATAGGTAAATAAGCCCATTGAAAGGAATACAAAATCATTTTAATATCATATTTTACCCAGAGATGCAATGTTGAGGTCAGTCATGGACTTTGAGACAGATTCTGTATTACAGGTCAAACACCACCCCACATCCACAGGTTCCCTATCCATCGTTTAGTTATCCATGGGTCCAAAAATATTTAGTGAAAATACCTAAAATGCATAATATACATGTAGTTTGCAGGTGCATTACCAAAGCTGTCCACAAAAGGGCAATATTTACAATGTAATGTTGAGAAGGGATGGATTGTTTCCAGGTAGATTGCTTCCTGAGCAAACTTGAAAGATCAATAGAGACATTTGCAGCTCCCCCACTTGTACACCTCAAGTATTTGTGCTGTAATATGGGGTTTGGTGCTTTCTGCTGTTTCAGGTACCTGTGGAAAATCTTGGAATGTATCCGCCATGGATACAGTGGGGCGACTTGTATATTTACTATTCTATAGTTAATATGAATCACAATCTGTTGCTATTTTCTCCATTGCCTAAAGATATCTTTGGTGGTTGTAGTATTTCAGCCTCAAAATCCAGCATCATTGCCAGAAAACCAAAATGAATGTTAGTTAATGCCATATCAATAGGAAGGGTGATGTAGCAGAATACGCCTTTCCATCCCCTAGATGTGAATCAGTCAAATCTGAACCTAACCAATGGAAGTTGTGCAATAATATACATTTATACAGTAAGATAGAGGAGCTACTGGCCTGCAGTGCCTTTTCATCTCTGTGATGGCTTCTTTATTTTTTAAAAAAACTGTACATAAGAAAAATATTTCTAAGAAGAAAAAGTCAATAATATCATTTAGGGCAGAACTGAAAGGTCTCTTTTAGGAACTTTGGTAAATTTATTTTAGCAAGCTCAGAGGTGTAATTGAATCACTCTTTCATCCTTGCAGTAAGCTACAGTCTTTCATGCTCCAGCAACAGACTTTTCTAGAAAAATGTGAAACTTGGATGGAGTTCTTGGTACAAACTGAACAGAAACTGGCTGCAGAGATTTCAGGAAACTACCAGCTTCTTTTGGAGCAGCAGAGGGCACATGAGGCAAGTTGATTATCAAAATAACAGCTTCTGCACTGATTAGTGGTGTCTGTCTTACTTCCATTGGAACCATATTGTAAGCCCTTGGTGTAGATTTTTTTTTGTTATCTTCCATCTTCAGTCATTCACAGAAGCAATGTCATAGAAGTGTATTCATTTTAGGCACGTCTCCAAGAAATGAGATGAGTTCCCGTCTCTGTCCCAGCTTCTACCAACCTAACAGTTCAAAAGCAAGATGTTGCAAGTAGATAAATAGGTACCACTTCAGTGGGAAAGGTAAACAGCATTCCATGCACTCTGGTGTCTAGTCATGCCTACCACTTGTCCATAAAAACATCTGCAGACACGGAGAGCGCTGGGTCTTTGGCTGTAAAACTAGATGGGCAACAAACCCTATAGTCAGATATGACAGGCTTTCAAGCAAGGACAACCTTTTGAGATTTGGACAGCTACTTGCAAAACAGTTCCTTTGTTGCTTCCCTGAGATTGGTATCAGCTGTTGCCTAGTTTCCATTGTGGTATGCCTGCCTGTTATCTTTATTCCTGAGTGAGAAATCTTTTGTTAAAGTGCATCAGCCTCCCTGAGTAAGTGTTACATCTTTTTTTTAAATAAGGAGCTTTTCAGCTATTGCATGGCTTTTGGTCAGCTGAAGTTTATGAATTTTTTCCCTTTTCTCCTTTGGATTATACTTTTGCTTTTGGAGTTGAAGTAAGGCTAAACCAGTGTTATATGAATTTGTTAAATTCTTTTAGGTTCTTTTACATTCTCTCATCTCCTTAGGAAGCCCAAGGTTTCCTGTGAGAAAGGAAAATACCTCTAAAACATACCAATAGAAAAAGCTCATAGAAGTTCAAAAAAATCTCTGAATAGAATCAAAGAATGTATGTATCTTTCAAGGGTGATGTATTTTAACACGCTTTATTGCCATGAATTAAAATAGGGGAGTATCTGGCTGGACATCCTGCTATGGTAATGAAGTAGACCGTACAGCCAGCAACTCAACGCCAAGGGTTGAGCTGCAGTAAATAACTTGACTCCCTTAAGGGGCCAATGGCTATGGGTGAATGAGCCCTTTTAGGTGGGTTGATGGTCCCCTCAGTGGAGGAAATGCGACTGGAAACCATCATATTGGGCTCAACGGCAAAATGAGCAGAGGAGGAACCACTTTCTGATTCTCAATGGTCATGGAGGTGGAAGAGGCCATACCAGATGGATTGGCTGTGAAGCACACCTTTATAATATTCTCAAGGCTTGGGTAGTCCATTGCAGTCCCGGTGTTAAATCCTGCATGTCTCATTTCACATGTGCCACAGGAGATGACTCCGTGATCACAGTGTGTGGGTCATTTCATCTTAAACAAATTCACGCCAGTAGCATTTTTCCTGTTTGCCTTGGAGGGTGAAGATGGCCCAGAGCCAGCCAGCCTCCAAGACCAGGCCTCCCAGTGTCCTGGGGCAGGAAAAGCATATTCTCGGATCAAGTTGCAGCCAATGACAAAAATAGGGGCTTTTGCTTTGAGTGAGAAAAGTAGTTCTTTGAGTTCTTTATTCCCTGGGCAGAGCTGGAGAAGCCTGGGAAATGACCTTCAAGGCAGGTACTGGTTAGTTTACTTTGAATGTAGTCATAACAGGTTGAAAACTGTGTGAATGGAACTAAGAATGATGGACATTGTATGCTGTGCTTTAATTGGTTGAAATCCAGGAAGAGGTGGGATGAGTGAAAAAGGATGGCTTTTGTTATATTGGAATGTGAGGGAGAAATGCCATGATTGTCATTGCAATTACTCTGATTGCCAAGATGCTTAGCAAGAAATAATGTGCTTGTGAGTAAACAATATCAATATGTACAGGTAGTAAAATATGTTAGCTGACTAGACTAGGCCAGAGAAATATAGCTAGATATGCTTTTCTTGTTTTATTCTGGGAAAGAGGCAAGTAAAAGTGTTCCATTTTTCTATTTTGTACCTGATGCTGAACTTTTATTTTCTTTTTTAACTAAATAAATCTGAGTAAACTGAAGATGTGTACTTATTCAAAGAGCTTAAGCTGGTGGGAGAATTCTAGTTCTTGTATTATATTATTGGCAATGCTACAATTAAGCTAATTCACACTGTGTGTCCTACCTGATCTGGCTGGTTTGTAAGCATAAAGTCAGTGATTGAAACCTCTCATTGATTTCTCTAGCCTGGAGAAAGACCACAGGTACTCTGAAGCAGTACAAAGGTTTGTGTTGGCTTCCTGAATGGGTACAGGTCACTGGAAGGTGGAATGAGTCCTATGATAGTGGGATAATTGAGGTGCATTATCCTTACATTTATAAGGCAGGCAGAGAGTTAAGTAGATCTTCAAAACAGCAAACAAATGCTGCTTATGTAAAATGTTAATGGAAGAAGACTTCAGAAGAGAGGAGAAAACTGCAAGCTTTGAGGAAAAATAAAGACAAGCTGCTCCAGACATCTGAGATTCATCATTTCCCCTGAGTCTCTGCCATAGTTCATACTCCCTACTTTTTGTTTTGGCTCTTTTTGCTGCCCTGGTTTTTCTTGCTGTTCCATGACTTTAAGGCTTTCAGGATATGTGGAGGTTTATTCAAGATTTTGTGGTATGTGTAATTGTGAGTCTGGAGAATGAGTCACACTTAAAACTCAGATAGACAGACAGACAGATACAATCAATACAACACTCGCAAATCTCCAGGGAGAAAAAGAAGACCAAATATGAGATGGATTGACTCTCTAAAAGAAGCCACAACCTGTAGTGCACAAGAGTTGAATAGGGCTGCAGAAGACAGGACATTTTGTAGGTTGTTCATTTATACTAGAGTAGACATAAGTTGGAAGTGACTTGATGACATATAACATCAACAAAACGGTCATCCTAGTCTGTTGTAGGAAAACCAACAATAAGCCTTGTTCACACAAACTTCTCTCCACCTTGATGAGCCTTGCGACATTTTGAAAACAAAATGGTGAAATCAAGCAATCTCTTGATCATGGGAAATTAATTGTGGGATGGATTGGAGAGGGAAATGAATTGACAACTAAGCAAAAAAAAGTCTCATTTTTTATTTTTCAGACTAAAAATATGTTAGCCTCTTTGTCCCTAATTTCTGTCTTCATGTTCTGTCTCAGTTTTTAAAATACAAAAGCTAGTCGATGGAGTTTATCACCATCAAAGGGCTCTTGGGAACCTATTTTAAACATCGCTAGCTATGATTGATGGCAGGGTGGGGGAGCAAATTATTTTCTTTACAGACTGTAGCATTCTTTCAGGGTTTTTTTCTCTCCTTACATTTCTTCTCAAAACCTTTTGCTCGGATATGTGAAAGACTATGCAGGTTAAATTTAATAAATAAAAGGGAAAATAATATAGAAAATACATTTGAAATACTGTATGAGACATATTAAACCAAATTTACATTTATTATAAAAATAAAGGGAAATCTTATTTGCAAACTTTACAAAGCATAGAAATATCACCCACAAAACTTTAACAAAGCAGAAATGTTTGATTAATGTCTAAACTGGCCATCCAGGTTCTGCAATTATTTCTTAGTCTAATTATACTTATAACTAAATTTTTGAAATACTTCTATCCCATCTTTAGTTATTTATGAAAATTGCAGATAAAAAACATTTTGTGTCATACTGTTGTGGGACCAAAAATGACATCTGGGTATATGAAGTGGATGTGAAGATTCATTTTGCAGCCAAGGGCTTCAGTTCTTCTTAGGCATAACTAACATCCACTCTTTTTAAACATCTTATGCACTAGCTGTTTCAAGCAGAGATGTTTAGCCGCCAGCAGATCTTACATTCTATCATCATGGATGGGCATCATCTTCTTGAACAAGGACAGGTAGATGACAGGTAAGAATGTCTTGAACTTGGTCCTTTAATTCTGACGTTTTTGCTGTTCCACTCATTTGCACAAACAGACAATTATATTGACACCACAGCGTATACTAGAATTTCACATGAAAATATGCTTGTGGAGTATTACTAGTTGTGTCACCATTTTGAATTTATTCTGCTGCAAGAATTTCCTGCTCTGACTCACAATGGGCTGAAGACTTTTTGCTACTATTGTTTTGTTATCATACTTCCTTGCACAGACATTTGCACAGCCGTCTGCTAATTATTCTTTATAAACACAATATAAATTGGATAATCTCATAGAGAAAGATGGCTTCACACAAAAAATTCAGATAAGTAGAAATGAAATATTTGTGAGGGGAAAACATGAGCTGTGTGATTATTTTGTCGTCTTCAATAGATACTTGCTTTTACTAGCAATTTTGTGCTATCATTTTTTTTTGTGACACCAAAATTCCCAGACATTTTGAAATGGAAGGTGAATGTTGTAGAAAATATAAATGCTTGGTCCTAATATATATGTGAAACTGTTGTCTTAGAAGGAAACGGTTGTTGAAGTGTAACCCAAACCCTCCAGAAGATGAGGATAAAAGGAGAGGAGTCTTGTTTGACATCTGTTGTTGACATGTGATGTGCCTTAGGGGCTCTTTCCTTTGCTGTTTGGATGTAGAGTACATGAAACCTCTGGGAAAGGTTGTCTGTAGTTTGGTGTTTAGTGGCAGCCAGCTCTAGCTTCTGTTTTCATCTAAACCAAAAGAAACTGCTTTTATTCTAAACCAGTGAGTCTGGAATCAGTAAGGAACTGGATGAGAGTTAACAAGTTTAAAGCTTAATCCAATTGAAACAAAGGAGTTTCTGGTCAGTAGAAAGGCAAATCAAAGAACAGGGATGCAACCTGTGCTGGATGTAGTTATATTCCCCTGAAAATTCAAGGTCACAGTCTTGAAGTGCTGCTGGATTTATCCCTCAGTCAGGATGCACAGTTCTGAGCAGTGGCCAGGAGTGTATTTGCACAGTTAAAGCTGATGTTATGCCTATTCTGAGAGGTGTCTGACTTGATTATGGTTACATATGTTTTAGTTGCATCCTGACTAAGTTAGGGTATCATGCTGTACTTGGTGTTGTACATCTGCCCATCCCACTAGAGCAGACCAGAAGGGCTCTCTTATAGTTCCATCTGCTAGAGAGGCTCACCTCTCTAGCACAAGAAGGAGGGCCTTCTCCGTGTCTGCTCCGGCCCTGTGGAACCTCCTGCCAATTGAACTTCGTCTCTAGGCAGAGCTTTTACCCTTCCATAGGGGTCTTAAGACGTGGCTTACGCAGCAGGTGTGTGGGGCAGCTGGGGAGATAGCCACCATGGGCTGGCTTGTTTGAGTGGTCAGTTCTTCAAGCTTGGAATGTGGTACTGTAGGGTACTTTTAAAGAATTTTTTAAAAACTTTTACCTCTTCCATTTCCAGAAGCAGAACTGTTGTTTTTTTAACTTTAGTCTTGTGTCTGACCATCATTCCAGTCAAAAAGATTCCATTATGCACATGTGCTTCCTTCATGCACTTAGTTATATGCATCAGTAACCAGAATAGCAAAATTGCAAATGAACAGATGAATCTGAAAAGTGTAGCAGACTTTGCATACAGTGGTCAGGATCTTGCTGCCTAGTGACTGCATAAGGGCAAACTTACAAACAGTGTAACCTGTTTCCTAGGTTCAATATCAAATGCCCAGTCTTCCCCTGATTGCATGATCAGCTGTGGGAAGGATTACCTAGGAAAGAAAGAGAAATTGTCTTCATACTTGCATTAAAATGCAATCAAAAGAAGGCCATTAATTCAAAAATTGTTTTTGCAAAATTATCTGAATGCTAAATCAAGAAGGGAGATGGAACAGAATGCAGAGTAAATTCACAGAATGATCATATTCAATTCTGGTGAGCATCCAGGTCAGGATGATTTACCAAAAGAGAATGCTCTAGAGTCTAGACAAAATAAATAATTCATTTAGGGAGGTAAAGAGTGCCTGAAACATTTTTCATTTTCTGTGATTTCCTGAGTACATCCAAAACTCTCCAGTGAGACCTCTCCTGCACCAACAAGATTTTCTGGCTTACTCTGGAAATAATATCCCATTCTTATCCCTCCCATTTCCCCAATTTTTCCTATTTTATGGAGCAAACTGCCAAATGCTGTCTTTCCCAATGGATCCCACACATGAAATATTTCATTCTGTGCAAGTATTGTAATAATTGTGGGCAGCATGGTGCCCTTTTCTGCCCTTTCTTCTCAGATGTTCTGTGCAGGATTGAAATAACTTCAGGCAAATCATCAGTCATTATTTTAAAAAAACAATGAAAATTCTAGAAATCCCACACAATTTCCTGCAAGATTTTTTGGGAAATACATACACACACACCTTTGTTTCACTTTGAGATCAAGAGCTATGAGAGTCACATCCCTGTATTCCTTATATGCTAGTTAATATGAGCATCCACAATGGAAGAATTATGGTTCCTCTTAATTAAAAAAAGTCTAGATATACTGGACATAAGAGTGATTCCAGACAGATTATCCCAGGCCTTTGCAATCTTTTCCTTGAACCCTGTCCTTCATCTTCCTGCCTTGTTTATCTCAAAGGAATGTGCAGACATGCTCCGTGACTGTTGTATGAACAGTCACATTGAGACTCTGCAGACAGAATTGTTCTATCTATTTTTGCCTTAACCTTTGTAATGTTTCCATTTGTGGAATAATAGAAAGACCTTAACTCTGAATCTCGAGAAACCTTGAGTCGTTGTTGTTGTTGTTGTTGGCGCCGGCACCATCAGCGTCACTGTTGTTGTTGTTTTTGATGATGATGATGATAATGATGTTAGCTCAAACCACATGAGCAGTTCCCAAGACATGAGTTGCTATTACTGAATATCACCTGTGTTGTGCATGTTGATTGAATGATGTTATTATGATGAATACAGTCCTAACTTTGATGCCTTGATTTCTTATAGGGATGAGTTTAATCTGAAACTGGCCCTCCTCAGTAACCAATGGCAAGGGGTGATTCGTAGAGCCCAACAGAGGAGAGGCATCATTGATAGTCAGATTCGCCAGTGGCAACGCTACAGACAAATGGCAGAGAAGCTGCGCAAGTGGCTGGTGGAGGTGTCTGGCCCGACAACAAGTGGGCTGGGCAATGTTCCTATCCCACTTCAGCAAGCGAGGGCCCTACTGGATGAAATGCAGGTAAATTCATGAGGAAAGGTCCTCCAGTATTTTGTAGTGCTGGCAGTCAGTGCACTGTTTACTGCAATTGAAAAACTAAACATACACAAGTATCTACTGTATCTCTGGAATCACAAATGTAGTGAATTTAGATTATTCATCTTCAAACTTTACCTGCTGATTTTCACCCAGGTTTGCTGTGGATCTGTTGCTCTAGATACTATGTATGCCTATTATTTGGAGAGTGCCACAACTAAAATTTTAGGGAACCCTTTATGCATAGCTGTCAGGTATCCCGTATTGGCCGGGGAAACCCCTTTTTTTAACCCTCTTCCCTGCCGTCATCCCGTATTAATTAGACTGCAGTGCCCTATTTCTGCCATTGGAGGGCAGCAAAGGATAAGTATCCCGTATTTGCTGGGAAATTTCCCTTATTTCCACATCCAAAACTTGACAGGTATGCTTTATGTTCATACAGCTTACTAGTGATTTCACAGCTTAGCTACCAATTCAAAGACTAAACATTGTAGATAGAGTACGAAGTGCTCTGACATTTCAGTAACTCCAAAGGAGGAGGAGAGTTGCTTCTGCAATTGTGCCAATAAACAGTAAAATAGTATTTATCTTCTCCCAAAGTTCTTAAAATTGAGTGCAGGAAGGGAGCATCAAATACTTTATTCTCAGAATCCCTGATGCTGTAGCAATACTGTATGTAATCCATGTTAAATGAGATACCACTAAAATAAGTGTATAAGCCTTGAGTTTTTAAAAGTAAAATTGGAATATAAATATAATGTGGAAAAGTAGCAATAGCCATAACAATTATACTTATACAGTAAAACCCTCTGACTTACAAATGCCTCGAGTTACATAAATATTCTTTTCCCTATGGGTTTGCTTTGATTTACATAAAAATTTCATTTTTCCTATGGGTTTGCTGTGAGTTACATAAAAATTTGATTTAAGCAAAAGCCTACAGAACTGACTTTTTTCGTAAGTAGGGATTTTACTGTATAGTGCCCCATAGCACTTAAAGCACGGACTGGGTGATTCACCAGGTAATTGGCATTTTGCCCCCAACATGCTGGATACTCATTTTACTGACTTTAGAAGGATGGAAGGCTGAGTCAACCTCGATCCCATTGGGATTGAACACACAACATCAACAGCAGATTAATCACTGCACCACTAGGGCTCTTCCAGGTACTTTGCACCTGCCTTTACTACATAGAACCCCCAAAAGAAGGGAAAGAAATAAAGAAGAGAAAAAATAACTAATTTAAGAAAGACCCATAAGCAACAGATGAAAGTTCAAAATCTCCTTCTTATACCCCTAAGAATGTTACCATGCTAATTTTGGGATTTAGGATGAATCAGAAATAATTTAAAGATTTCTGTGAAATTAAAAGATTGGTTGACAAATATTGCTGATCTTTACAGATTAAAGAGAAGGTTCTCCTTCGTCAACAAGGAAGCTACATTTTAACAGTGGAAGGTGGGAAGCAGTTGTTACTCTGTGCTGATGGTGAGACAGAAGCAGAACTACAGGCTGAACTTTCAGAAATCCAGGAGCGCTGGAAATTAGCTAGCCTCAGACTTGATGAACAGAAGAAACAACTCGTGTTCTTGCTCAAAGTAAGTTTACATAATGACTTCAGAACTTTGCTAAAAGTAACTAATTTTGCCTCTCTGGGAAACTGAATTCCGAAGTCACTGAATTTTGTTCTAACAGCATCTCAACCAAAGCTGTCTCATTACAAGATGAGAGTAGTAGGGTGCATATAATCTACATGAATATAATGAGTAATTATTAATAAGATACTTGAGTGATTTTGTGGAAAGCATGAGCTCCTTAGCAACATTTAAAACTTTATAAAATATTTTCTTTTTGTGCCACTTGTTCATGTTTTGTTTAGGAGAAACCTATTGCTGTGTTAATGTTGTTATTTGCCATCAGGTTGCATCCAACTGATTGATCTCACATAGAGTTTTCAAGGTATGCAAAATATTATATTTAAGGAGTAATGTTACTATTGCCACTCCCTCATTCACCATTGCCAAGCAAAGATTCAAACCGAGCTTTCTTGATCCTAGTCAATCATTCTATTCATTGTTTGATGACTACCAGATTGGTATAAACTATGTCCGTGATGGCAAACCTTGGCACTCCAGATGTTCTTGGACTTCAATTCCCAGAAACACAAGCCCCTGTGAAACCACATGAATGGGATTACTGCAGTTCATCCTGTCCGTACTGCCCTCGTCGCTCCCAGAAGCAGAAGTAAAACGCACCCGCTTCCGGGAGCGACAAGGGCGATGCGAACTGAATGAACTGCAGTAGACTCCTTCGTGTGGATTCACAGGGGCTTGGGCTTCTGGGAATTGAAGTCCAAGAACATCTGGAGAGCCAAGGTTCACCATCACGGAACTATGTGAACCTGATTTTCCTCCCTTCCCCCTTCCTTCAACACCGAAATACAGTATTGTATTTATATATTTTTCCCTTTCACAGGACTGGGAAAAATGTGAAAAAGGCATCTCAGATTCCTTGGAACAACTGAAATCCTTCAAGAAGAAACTCTCCCAACCATTGCCAGACGCTCATGATGAACTACACGCAGAACAAATCCGTTGCAAGGTAAAACAGTTGTGCATCATGCCTTTTTCCCCTCATAAAGATATTTATAGCTTCAGTTACATTAATGACAATATCAATATTTTTGCAAGTCTGTTCTTGCTATAGTAGCTGAAATACTGTTGCTTAGCATAAAAAATTCCTCCTCAAGTTTTATACTAATTATATTATTTTATGTAAATGGGAACCCTTCAACATTGTTAGAGAACCTAATTAGACCTTCCATGGGAACATGAGGTGGTCAAGACTAAAGAAGGTTAGGCTAAAACATGAATTCCTGATTAATTTTGTGCGCTTACAGAATTGAATATCTGAAGATGGCTTTTGAGTCTGTTTCCTCACACATCGTTACCTTATGATAATTATGTTGAGTAATACTTGTACCATGTGAACACACATGTTTATGTTGGTTTGAAGTTCAAGCTTTATTTGAACATTTATTGGTCTATGGTCTAGTAATAAATATTGTTTACAATTATTGGCTTCTACTATCTTCTGTGATATGGAAGATCCAGGATCTTGTATTTAAAACCAACTCCCCAAGGCTTTCAGAAGTTAATGGAGTGGCCATGCTAGGGTAGCTCTCCCACTGGAAAATTTTATGTGTGTAAATTACACATAAGAATACTCTTTTGGATTCCCTCTCTCCTAAAATACAAGATTTTTCCCTAAAGTATAGCCAATTTGCAGCCCAGGTGTCCAGTAAAACCTATTTTGGAGCTGTAAGCTACAGACATTGTGCAGTGGACTTTAACAGCTATAAAGAAAGCAGATCTGCATGATCTGGTAGAAGAAAATTTACAGCAATAACCCTGACAGTAGTCTTTGACCTGGCCAAAAAAGCAGGATCAAGGAAATGGCTGATTTTGTTTCCTTCTAGAAAAATTGTACTCTCCTCCCCCTCCCCCGAAAAGATTCCCACGAGAAAATATTTTATCAACGTTTTCCCATTCACTGACTGCATGCTTTATGGCAGGGTACCCAAATTTTTTGGACTGTGTGCTGGTCACGTGGTTCAGGGGGCTGGTCACTATGGCTTGGGGACCGAATCCGACCCCGACATCAATTCATCCAGCCCGCGAAACCCTCGTCGCTCCCGGAAGCGGAAGTAAAATGCACCCATATGAGCATGTATTACTTCCGCTTCCGGGAGTGATGAGGGCTTCGTGGGCCGGATAAGTAGTAGTAGTAGTAGTCGTAGTAGTCGTAGTCGTAGTAGTAGTAGTAGTAGTAGTAGTACTAGTAGTACTAGTAGTACTAGTAGTACTAGTAGTAGTAGTAGTAGTAGTAGTAGTAGTAGTAGTAGTAGTAGTAGTAGTAGTAGTAGTAGTTGTTGTTGTTCAACTTGGATGCTGCCCCACTCGCAAAGCGACTCTGGGCAGCTAACAAAGATACAAAATGTCACAATTACAATTACAAGGTACCACATTATCATAATACAAAGACATTTCAAAATATTTCAAAAAATCCCACATACAATTACTGTGCAGAATAACAAATTATCATGATATAAAAACACTTCAAAAGACAATGTTAAAAAATGATAGACTCAATCCCACCAAATATGTCTGAGGGAGTGTCCAGTGGCATCGGCGTCGGGGGGCGGATCCATCCCCCAGGGCGTAGTTGGGCACCCCTGCTCTATGGCAGCAGCATGATGGAACTTTCTTTATTTCTTCTCCCTCTGCAGCCCTTGATTCAGATCAAAGCCCAACTCCAGGCGGTTTGGGAGGTATGGCATATACTACAGTGCAAACGAGATATCCACCTCATTTATCTGGATCCTCTTGATCCATCAGTATAAGGCATTCTCAATATAGAGAATTAATTGGAAACTCTCTACATTATTGCGCCAAATTATCATTAGAAGTCTCTTTCTTAGGACCCCCTGTGTATCATTAAAATATCTTTCTTAAAATCTAGGAGCTAGAGAATGCTGCTGAGGGATGGACGGATGATCTTGCCCACTTGACTTTGTTGAAGGAGTCTCTGTCTGCTTTTATCAGTGCAGATGATATCTTGGTTCTCAGTGAGCGCATTGAGCTTCTGCAGAGACAATGGGAAGAACTGTGTCACCAGGTAATGTAGCATCAAATAAAAATGCAAAGCATGGCAGTTTTCTACCAAATTAGAATAAGGGGGAAACTTATTCTTAGACCCCCTCTGGATTTTAACAAACCTCCTTGACCCAAAGGCATTTTTTTTCCAGGGGGGGGGGACATGTAGAGGGAATGTTTTAACCCTTTTAGGGACATGGGTGACCTGAAAGAAGCCAAATGGGACAAACAAAGCATAACCTAAAATGGAGAAAGGATGTGTTTTGTTTTAAAAGTTACAAAATGAGATATTAGGAGATATGAGGGATTACACAGAAAGAGCCTTTTTGAAGATTGTGGTATTTCTGAGCCACAATCTGGCATACCCTGTTAATGGCAACCTTGTGTTGCCAGCTAATCTTTCTCATACTAGGTCAGGCAAAGGGAACTGAAGAATGAACTTACCAAAAGGTGCCTTCATTTTGGCAGTTTCACGTCTGACCTAGACATGGAAGAAGAAGAAAAAGAAGAAGATATGGGGATGATGGGTTGCTGAACTATGGGGAGGAAAACAAAGCTCACACGCTGCCCACCTTCAATTATAAAAGTCCATAGGCCAGACTGGTCAACTAGTGTAGCTCAATATCTTGATTATTGGGTGTAAATATGTGAAGCCTAAGTAATGGGTGCTCGACTTTGAAGCTTATTGTGTTGCTTTTGTATTCCCCCCTTGAGATTCCAGGGAGAAAATTGAAATCTGTAATCAGTCTGTTTGACTGGAGATAATTTGAGACTTATTCTAGACCAGGTGTTCCCAACCTTTTCAAGATGGGGGCTGGGTCACGCTCTCTCAGTCAGCTTCGAGGTCCAGATGGCCATTTTGCCCTGCCTGCATGGTGGAGGTGGCCAATTTGTCCCAACAGCTTCAAAGGCGTGGCCATTTTCTTTCTTGAATGCCCTTGGAGGGGGTGGGGGCACATGAAATGGTGTCATGGGCCGGATCCAGCCCATGGGTCATAGTTTGGGAACCCGTGTTCTAGACAAATTGAGCTTGCATATTATACTACTCTTATTGCTGCTGTACAAAGCATTGATTGCTACAGCATTGTATGAAGTAGATTCTTCTTCTTTGTCTAAGACAGATGTGAAACTGCCAAAATGAAGCCACTTTTGAGGAATTCAGTCTGTAGTTCCTTTTGCCTGACCTAGTGTGAGAAAGATTAGCTGGCACAAGGTGGCTGTTGCTTGGGGTATGCCCAATTGTGGTTCAAAAATATCACAATCTTCAAGGAGACTCTTTCTGTGTACCCAATAGAGTGGATTAAAAGATCATACTGGCACTTTGAGGAAATAATAGTATAATTATAAAATCATTAATACATCATATGATCAGTTTACTAGAGAAAATTAAGATATATTTATGCAACCAGGGAAGGAGGTCTATGACTTTATTCATTCAGTGAAAAGCTTAAGAACTGTCATGTTCTGTCTGGTCGGTACATCTTCCACCTTTTTTCTGCAGGAGAATTAATTAACAGAATAGTTGGATAAGAGATGGGAAATAGTTGATTTTTGAACTAAAACTCTCAGAATTCCACAGCCAACATGGTCATTAGCCATGCTGTCTGTACGATGCTGAAAGTTGTAGTGCAACAATGACAATAACAGAAGTTTCCATCTCTGAGCTAGATACAATAGTGAGAAGAACCACAAAAGGAAGTATGGTGTTATTTGTATCTTAGTTTGAAACATCTGAAGCATGCAAGTAAGGGGTTGCAGTCATATTTACAAGTACTGTACTCACTTCCTGAGTGGAGTTGCTTATATAAACTGAGAATTAGCTTTACTTGGATAAAAGAAGAAGCAACTGCAGTGAGTAGAATGCCATTGGATTGTCGTCAAAATTATTTTCAAAAATAGACAGACATATGAGTATGTTTTCTATAGGCCTTGTATGCATCTGTCTAATCTTCTTTCAGGGAAAATTTAAGATCAGATCTGACTCATTGTAACTTCATGCTCAAAGATATTTTTGTTTGTTTGTTAAACATTCGTTTCTTTCTTACTTTCCTCTTATACTGTCTACCGAAGTCTTCCCTTTCATCCTACTGCTTTTTAAAAATGTAATCATTCAGGTCTTTGCATAGTTTGGACAGGTAGGGACAAACACATTTAACAAATGTCTATAATATCTAAGTCATCTGTAGGGCAGAATGCAAGCTAGTTGTGTATAATTGCATAGAGCATACCTGTCAACCATCCCGATTTGGCCGGGATTACCCCGTAATCCTGCACCGATTGACATCATTTCCCAACCCGCACTGCCAAAACCCCGTAATTTGGCAGTGGGGGAAAGGAGGCACTGCGCAGCCCATCTGCGTAGGTCGTGTCGCATGCATGCATGGAAGGGCTCTACACTTCCGTAGCTCCCTTCCACGCATGTGCAGAAGGCTATGCTGCCTGCGTAGGCTACGCAAGCGGCATAGCCCTCCACACGCATGCGTACAATGCGACCTGTGCAGATGGGCTGCGCAGTGCCTCCTTTCCCCCACTGTGCAGGTCCTGTCAACTGGAGCCACAGTTGACAGGTATGGCATAGAGGCTGACACTGAACTGTGGTAGTAGTCAAATTTATGAATTATTGCACTTGTATTTTTAAAAGTTGGAAAAAGTTGACAGTAGCACTAGCAAAAGGCTCAAGAAAACATTTCAAGTTAGATTTACAATGACTAGAATAAGACCCTAAAGATTTATTTCAATAGGAAGACTATTACTTGCAATAACATACAGTACTTCTAAAGTTAAAAAAAATCTCAAAATGTATTTTCATTTTTTTAAAGGCCATAAAATGATGCAACAGAATTTGTCTGTTACTGACAAAGTTGAGTTCTATAAATAGATGTTATGAACCTCCATCCATACTTCTTCAGGCTCACTGTCTATCAAGTCTAATCCCTTAAAACTATTCTTCACCTCCATTGTATGTTCATAAGGGGTGTGATCTAGGTCATACCTGAATGGCCTAATGCTTTTCCATAACTTCTTCATTCTAATCCTGAATTTTGCTATATATTGCTCATAATCTGAGCTGCACTTAGCTCCAGATCTTGTTTTTATTGACTGTAGAGCTTCTCACTTTCTCAAAAGTCAGTCGTATCCGACTCTAGGGCTCAGTGCTCATCTCTGTTTCAAAGCCAAAGAGCCAACACTGTCTGCTTCTACAGGCGTTTCTGTGGTCATGTGGCAGGCATGACTAGACACTGTACACGGAATACTGTTTACCTTCCCACCGAAGTGGTCCCTATTTATCTACTTGCAATTTCTTGCTTTCAAACTGCTGGGTTGGCAGTATCTGGGACAAAGACGGGAGTTCATTCCGTCCTGCTGTATTCAGGTACTGAACTGCTGACCTGCTGCTTTCCAGTCAGGGTCTCAGCCACTTGAACCACTTAAAGGTTCTTTTCGCTGTGTCATGGTCTTACTTTCCTATTTCCTTCTGCATGTGCTTTAAGGTTTCTTTGAGGAGGCAGCAGGTGAATGAGAGACTAAATGAGTGGGCAGTCTTCAGTGAGAAGAACAAAGAACTCTGTGAATGGCTGACACAAATGGAGAGTAAAGTTTCCCAGAATGGAGATATCCTCATTGAAGACATGATTGAGAAACTTAAAAAGGTATTGTGCTTCTGATTTACTCTTGTAAAACCTTTAACAAATACTGTCATGTTCCTCATAGCCAAGAACAGCCTATAAAATTAAGATGCTAAACTTAGTAAATGCTTGAACATATTCTGGTGATAGAATGTGCACTTTCATGTTTCTTGTTTTGGTATTTATTTACCAAATCGCAATATCCTGTGATAACGTCTACATTATATAAAGAACAGTTATCTTAAAATATGATTTACACTTAAATATGAAAGTCTGAAAATGTTTGTGAAGCCCTCCCAAATAAGCATTACACAATTTCTGTTTATTACTGCCTCAAGTAGAAGGTTATTATGAATAAGCTTTCTAATCTCTATCCTTCTGAAATCTAGGATTATCAAGAGGAAATTGCAGTAGCTCAAGAGAATAAAATGCAGCTCCAGAAACTGGGAGAAAGACTTGCTAAAGCAAGCCATGAAAGTAAAGCTCTGGAGATTGAGTATAAACTTGGCAAAGTCAGTGATAGATGGCAACATCTCCTAGATCTCATTGCAGCCAGGTAAAATGAACAAACTATTTATAAGATAAAGAACTGTGTGTGTTAAACAATCATTGCCTTACATCCAATCTTCGTTTGCTTGCTGTGTATTCTTCTGGTGATTTCTGTTGTCCCTTTAAAGCCCTTCAGATTGATAAATGCCACCCACGATATGACTGTACCAATGGACTGTAGCATGAAGAGTTCATTTACTAGTTTCATTTAACAAATACCAACCATCAAATATGAGTATCAAGAAGGAAATTATTCCAAAAGATAATGTAGTTCTGCTCTGCAATCAGTGCTTCACTGTTTCTCAGTGGGAGGTCTAAGGCATCACTTTTATACAATAAAGGATTAAGGAACATAGAAAGATTCCTTATCCTCCAGCAGAACATTGGTATCCCAGTATTGTCAATATGAATATATGATCGGTGAAATAGATCTAAATGTGCTTGAACTAAATATACCCAGATCGATTAATACTGGACCTGTTAAGATACTCATTTCTCCTATGAAATGCACCTGGCCCAAATTCCAGTGCTTTTAGTATTTCATTCTTCTTCTGTTCCATTTTCCAATTTACTTGTCCACCTAACAATCAGGGTCAAACAAGAAACATTCCCTCAGGTGACAAATGACAAGCATTTAATTTTCCTCGCCTACCCACTTTATTTTTAGTGTGCTTTGTTTTATGATTGGTCATAGGATAGTAAACATGGGTTTAGATTCAGAATTGGATTGCTGGGGCATTGGTCTCTAAGGAAATCTCATGGCTGGGGATGAATAGGTCCAAGAGACAGATCGCGTCTAGCCTGACTGTCAGTGTTCCCTGCCACTGATCATGCACAGCCCTTATTACACCTTTTTTTAAAAATGTTTTGTCCTGGTAGTTTTCTTCCTGCAAATGCTTTAGTTTCCTGAGTATTCTGTAAATTTAACTTTGTTCCGTTACTTGTTTCAGCTTAATTTATATCAAAGTGTTACTGTGCTAGAGGATTGGAGTCTATAAACTGTTCTCACAACAGCATGGCACATAGTAACTCTCCCAAGGTCATTGGTTCCGTCTGCAGAAATTCCAGAGGCAGATAGTTTCACTCCAGCTCTGGAATGTGAAGCCTTTGTCCCCTGACATTTGCCTGAGGAGGGGAATCATTCCCTCTTTATTCCCAAAGGACTTCAGCCTGAATATTTTTATATGAGAATTTATGGCTTGACACTAGCATATGAAATAATATGCAGTGGCTTAGTGGTGATGGTCAGCAGGTCAGCACTTTGAGACCTGAGTGCCGCATGACAGAGTGAGCTCTCCTCTGTCCCAGCTCCTGCCAACCTAGCAGTTCGAAAGCAAGAAATTGCAAGTAGATAAATAGGCACCACTTTGGTGGAAAGGTAACAGCATTCCGTGTGCTCCGGTGTCTAGTCATGCCTGCTGAAACATCTACAAACACAGATAGTGCTGGCTCTTTGGCTGGAAATGGAGATGAACACTTTCTTGCTTTCAAACTGCTAGGTTGGCAGGAACTTGGACAGAGACAGGAGCTCATTCTGTTGTGCAGTACTCAGGTCTCAAACTGCTGACCTGATGGCCTTCCAGTCAGCATCTTAACCACTTGAGCCACTGCAGATCTCGAACTGCTGACCTGTCGACCTTACAGTCATCAAGTTCAGCATCTTAACCAGTAAGCCACTGCAATCCCATTACCTAATTAAGCCACACCATTCTAAAGCCTATGGAACATTCTAACAAAAATGTTTACTAGTTGATGATTTTAAGAGTGCTCCCAACTGTTCTAGCATAGAGCTACAGAGCAGGTTGAAGTCACATGGAGCCAGCCTCAGAAGTCAGGATCTTTGCTCTGTGTCATATCAAACAGTAAAAGCTATAGTTCACAAAAACTATCCATTTTTTTATCTATATACTCTCTTGATTTAATTCTTGATCTCTTGTTGTGCCTGACTGTACACTAAAAGTACAATCAGCAAACTGGTTGCATCTTCCTTCCCCTCTGCTGCCCCTGACAGCCCTTAAAGCCATTCCAAACATTAATCTGGATGGTTTTAACCCTTTCCAATCAGATTTTGGGCCTGTGTGGAAGGGCTCCTTGTGAAAATTGCTGTCAGATTCTGCTATCCTACTAGTGGAAGTCAACCTTTGGATATTACCCTGAAGATATAATCATACCTGTCAACCCGCGGCTCCGGAAAAAACGTGACCTGCGCAGATCGCTTGTGTGCAGGTCGCTTTCCACGCATGTGTGGAAGGGTTTTACACTTGTGTAGAACCCTTCCATGCATGTATGGAAAGCGTTTTCCCCCGCTGCCAAATTACGGGATTTTGGCAGTGCGGGGCGGGTTATGATGTCAATCGGCGTCAAATTCCGTGGTAATCCTGGCCAAATCGGGATGGTTGACAGGTGTGGATATAATTAGGATTCTTGTTTTTGCAGTAAAAATTTAAGTATTCCACTTACACTAAACCCTTTCTGTGGGGTCACTAAATTTACCAGTAATTTACTGATAGCTCCCATTTTATTACAGCAACCTGAAGTTGTTGTTTTTGTTATTTGTGGGGATGTTCAAGCAAAAAAATGGCTTTTTCAGTTGCAGGTACCACTACATGGGTGTTATACTCATTCCTATCAGGAAGTGGTATTTCTTGCAGTGCTAACTGTTTGCTGAGGATGTGGTTTTGCAGACAAATAAAAAATATATATTTAGTTGAGAGGTGTACGTATGTCCTGGGAACATTTCTATTTAGTTCAATTCAATGCCCGTAGAATAGGATTCCAAAGTTATCATGCTTTTAAAATCAATCCACCTTGTAGAATGGGGACACATAAATAGTCTTAGCATGCTTTTAGAACAGGAGAATAAATGCCTCATATATCAGAGAAGTGACCTATTTAAGATGTGAGGGCTAGGGCAAGGGTACAAAATGCTATTTATGCAACTGGTGAATGCCATTTTCACTATTTTTCTTCCACTAAGATACCAGTTTTGAGATGAGTCACCCAGAATTTTATAAAATATTTCAGACCTATCATTCACAGCTGTTATCTGTTCTGCTGCTCATTCAAATTTGTACTTTCTCATTTTGATGCTGGATACCATCTACAGTCAGTGGTGGGCATAAAAAAAATTCCTACCACACTGTGGGCATGGCCATGTGACTGGGTGGGCATGGCCTGTTAGCCATATGACTGCTCTTCGCTATAGAGCTATGAAAATAGAAGAGGCTTCTATTTTCATCACTCTATAGCAAACCTCTGAAGCCATTTCCTCTGTGCCCAAGGCTGTTCCAGGACTCCGTTTCACCCTGAAGTACCTCCCCAGCCACTCCAGTGGCTGGGGATGTGCTTTGGGGTGAAATGGAGCACAGGAAAAGCCTTGGAGAAGGAGGAAATGGTTTGCTATAGAGTAATGAAAATAGGCTTCTATTTTCATAGCTCTATAGCAAAGAGCCTTCTCCGAAGCCATTTCTCCCTCCATACAAGGCTTTTCAAGGGCTCTGTTTCACCCTGGAGTGCCTCCCCAACCACTCCAGAGTGGCTGGGGATGCACTTTGGGGTGAAACAGAGCCCAGGAAATGCCTTTGATGAAGGGGGGAATGGAGCCAGCCCCCTCAAAGCCTCTTCTAGGAGGAGGAGGAGGAGGAAGAGGAGGTGGGTGGGGAGGTGGGCTGGGCCAGCCATTTTTACTACCGGTATGTGCGTACTGGTGCAAACCTGCTGATACCCACCACTGTCTACAGTCATTTTAGCACAATATAGTGAATCATCAGGATTAGTTCATTTAATTAGCCTTAACTGCCATGGCACAGATGAGTAATACACATTTTTATAATCCATAGTCGGCCACTCAAAAATAGTTAATTTGAAATTGTAATCTTAGGGATAATTATTGCCCCATCCCCTGTCTGGACTCTCTCTTGGGGAAGGGAGGTGCTGTACAGAGGAAAATTTCTGCTGTTTTTTCTGAAAACCCTTGGTTGCTGATTACAATTAGGAGAGGCTCCACATGTAGCAGACTACTTCCTCTTCAGACTGTCTTTCACCTGGATACAGTGACAGGCAGATGGGGCTAGAACTCTCTCCCTGATTACATTCTCAAACCAACTGTGTTTTGATTACCTTAATAGTGTTGTGGAACTGCCACCCTCAGGAGTCGACTCTCTAACATACCGTATCAGTGATTTGGCCTGAATGTATAGGTAGCCCTTGTCCTTCCACAGATTCCTGAGGGACCTGGCTGCTTATCTTTTTCTTCAGCTTTGTCTTTTTGCTCAAGCTGTGACATTGTATTATTTGGAACTCCTTTACAGAAAAACATAGGAAGTTGTCTCACTTTGGGTCAGGTCTTCAGGCACGTTAATACTTACTGAAAATACCCGGGATTTTAACCAGCCTTTTAAAGATTCACTGCAGTGGCTCAAGTGGCTAAGATGCTGACTGGAAGGGGGCAGGTAAGCAGTTGGATACCCAAATACTGCCGGACGGAATGAGGTCCCGTCTTTGTCCCAGCTCCTGCCAACCTAGCAGTTTGAAAGCAAGAAATTGCAAGTAGATAAATAGGGACCACGTATGTCTGCCACATGACCACAGAAACGTCTGCAGAAGGAGACAGCGATGGCTCTTCGGCTATAAAACAGAGATGAGCACTGAACCCTAGAGTCAGATACAACTGGCTTTTGAGCAAGGGTGACCTTTACCTTTACCTCTTAAGCTCAGCTACTTCCTTTAATATGGCAGACCTTCATGTTGTTTCTTCATTCTGCCAGAATCGAACAGAATGTTGGAACTGGAGTTTCCAAAGAAAGACTTCTCTTTTTTACCAGTCTCCATATTATTATTATTATTATTATTATTATTATTATTATTATTATTATTATTATTATTATTATTATTATTATTATTATTATTATTATTATTATTATTATTATTATTATTATTATTATTATTATTATTATTATTATTATTATTATTATTATATGGTAAATGATGTTTTTAGTCCACTGAACTATCATAAACAGGCAGGTTTTCAAGTGTTTCTGATCTAAGATATATTTGTTTTCCATTTCTAAACCATATTGGAATATTTTTTATTGAATTAAGTAAGTTTCAGGGGGGAAAACCAATTAGAAACATGTAATTATTATACACGGACCCATAACATTTTGTGATCGTTAACATTTTGGTGTCTGCCCCCTTGATTTCAATGTAAGAATCACACTTATACTTAAATATTTTCCGTTGATATAAGTGGGATTTAAAATTAGCTTGACATTGGCTATATTGTACCCAGTTTTTATTCATGTGTAAAAATGATTTGTGTAATACAGTTGATTATGACTGTGTTCCTTTTAGTATAATATTTCCCTATTCTTTTCCCCTTCCCCTCAAGTGACAAAAAAGTCAGTATTATTCCTTAGGTACCTTTCCATCCATCTTTCCTTGCTGCTTTCTATTTCTGCGTTAATTTTTCCATCTCTTATAACCCAGGAGAAATCCTTCCTGTATGTAAAGAGTCCCTTGTTTTTAAAAAATGTGGCAGACTTTTACCCAGTAAAAGAAACAGCCCCCCGACACATAAGTTTTGTTTATAATTATCCAACGTATACTTTCCTGGACTACTTTTTCAGACAATTAAGCTTTGTCCCCTGCCTTTCTCCCCCCTCCCTCACCCGTCATAACTTTTCCTCCCCCATTCCTGTTCTACATTCCAAGAGATCACCCTGGCACATGTTAGTGAATGTAAGTTTTATTTAGCAACATGACCACTTGTCACACAGCTTGGTCTCATATTATCAAGCCACGACTTAGTAACAGTTGCATTAGTATTTTCCCCCTTATTTTTTTCCTTTTGCCTGGTGCTCAGTGGCCCACTTTCTTTTTGTAACTGTTGGATTGTTTGAACTTTTGGATAAATTCTTGCACTGGAAAGCTTAATGTTGATGCTGGTCAATTTATGTGCCTCAAAGATGGCTGAAGACAGCAGTGTGGATTCCGACCTCCCTGAATGCAATTGCGATGTAACAAGGCAAGCACTATTTATTTGTGGATTTGTGTTTGTGTTTGTATTTCTTTTCCTGTTTTAGGTTACTAACTTACTGAATTATTACCTAAATAAATGTTGAACATTGGTAATGTTGAACATTAGATTTTCTGCAGCTCTGGAATTAGCAAAATGAACGGGAAGCCCTCTCACTGCTCCTAAGAAGGGAGTACTGACTGAAACAGTACACCTTGATTTTCTACCAATTAAATGCAAGATTGTGCATTACACATGAGACATAGTAGAAATCGTAGTTGACCATAGACATCTGTGCTGAAGGTGTGGAAAGGGGCTGACATGGGAAAATAGTTTTATTGGAGTATTTCAAGAAGAATTTACCTAGTTAGAATTCCCAAAGAAAGTTCAGTCTCAGAAGGCTACATGGGATTATATTGCTGCTTTCCAAAAGAAAAAGGGGGGAAGGGGGGAGTTGTTCTGTATTAAACTGGTTCAGAGTGTATAAAGGCTCTGTTAAGTCCCAGAAAACCAGAAAGAAACTAGGGTGTGTGTTTCTGCCATTGCTTCTATTTCTAAGTGTAGCTTTTTCCACTGTTAAAGTTATTAGACCTCTATGACTGTGCCTTATAGGACAGAAAGAAAAAGAAGGAAGGTGAATCTTTTCCAAGAGCACCTTAACCTTAAAAATCATTGTAAATTATTATTTGGAACCAGCTGTCATGGTTAATCAAAGTTGTGACTTTACAATGCAACATAGCATGCTTAAATCACAGGAAACCTACATGTTGAATTAAATGCATTGTAAGCTGTGTACTGGTTTGATTTTTCTCCCACTGTATTTAGTGGTACACGTTTGCATTCTTAATATGTATACTCAAATAAGGCAGATGTTGCTGTATTATGGGTGTGGCTATTTGCTGATGTTTCATAGTAATAAACAGTAGCACTTGACAATTAAATTAGAAAATGAAAAAGGTCGGATGGTCAAGTTATACTGCTGGTCTATATTAAAAATGCAGCAAGTGACAGGCACTTACTATGCTTAATATTGAGATTTCTAAATTTATACAGCCTTACTTCAACCTGTCATGTGATGATTTCTAGCTTCTATTTTGAATGTGGGATCTTTACAAGTGAGTAAAGGAACTTAACGCAATTTTTATAACAGCCCACAATGCAATTTCCAGAATCACTGTCGTTTTCTTTTTTAAAAATTATTGACATTTATCTGAAAGAAAACATGTTTACATTTGGCTCTTTTTGCAATTGTGCCACCACATGCAATAGCAACATATCATTGTCTTCATTTCATTTTCTCATAACAGTTAGCATGTGTGAATAGCTTTGTGTTTACTATATATCCCAAAGTGTGCAAACAACACAAACAGTTAGCATGTGTAGCTTTGTGTTTACTATATATCCTGCAAGAGTGCAAACACCACAAACATGTCTATTCAGACTTCTGTTCAGTTTTCTGTTCATAAACAGCAAAAACAGAAAGAAAGATGGAGTATGCTGACAGACACTGGTTTACTTTTACATGTGGTTTGGGGCACAAATTATGTTCTTTGGCTTCATTCAGGGATGTCTGCCTTTGGTGAATAAAAAGCTATTGACAGTTCTGCAGCGATTAGTACTTAATCTCCTTTAAGTGAGAGGTATGTGGCTAGAACCCACAGACCGAGCTTGGCCAAGGCAAAATAGTAATTATTACTGTATTATTATTATTACAGTGCGCAACATTGGTCATGTTAAAATTTTTAAAAGTTGAAAGGTTCCTATTTATTACACATTTCCCTTCAGAGTGGAAATGGCAATGTGCCTGTGATATTTTGCAAAAAAAAAGAAGAAGAAAAGAACCAGAAATACTTGTAGATGAGCACAGAGGAGGAAATGTTTGCTCTCCCTCTAACATTCCTGTGCCAAATGTAAAGAAATAAAGCACCATATATCTTCTTTACACTTAATTGGTGATTTTATTTTAAAGCTATATTTTAATTTAATGTACAGCTTGTATGTTCTAGGACTACATGTGGATATGATTCAGTCTTAGCCACTGAAGGGAAACACATGAATAAGCTATAATTTTCAGTTATATAAAAACCTATTGCACAGAATCTCCAATCTGCTTGCCAAGGTTTTCCATGCAAATCAATGTTTAGCTATTCCTCTGTGTGCAAAAGACAGCTTTCTTTCTGTTTTAGGGATGTAGGTTTGTCTTATTTAATACTAGCTGAGTGCCCAGCTGTGCCCGGGGTTGTGTGGGTGTGTTGGCTTAACCCCCGTGGTTGCGTTGGCATGCGTGTCAGGGGTGGTGGTGTGCTTTCTTTTTTTGTGGCTGGTGGCTGGGTGGCCCGTCTTGGGGCCTGTGCCTGGGAACCCTTCCAGGGGGAGTCTTATCCCTGCATGAGGGGACACTCTGTCCCAGTGTACGTGGGCGTTGAGGCCACTCGGAGGTGTAGTTCTGGCAGTTTTTACACCCACCTTCCAGCCTCCTTTTCCCTTTTGTCTGTTCTCTAGGCAACTACACCTCCCAGCAGGTCCTCTCTTGCGTGCGCGTCCTGCTGGGATGTGTATTCTGCTGGATAGCAGGTGAAAGGGGAATGGAGGTTTGGACTTGGGGCTGGCCCAACTCCCGCAACGTTCTAACCAGTTTTGCATTGTCGGGCCAGGCGAGGAGGGCCGCAGTCGCCGCCAGTGCTGGAGCTGCCTCTTGACGCATTTTGCCCCACATTCCATGCCTCCTCCTCAGCCACAGCAGGCTGTGGCAGCCTGGGGAAGGAAGCGCCAATCCTATGGCCAGTGGGAGAATCAGCCCAGGGCCCAGTCTGTTGGCCAGAGAGCTCAACGTGAGTTCGGATTGCGGTGGTGGTGGATGAAGGAGATCCTTCCTGTTCATGTAAGGTGGGCACGGTTTTCTTCCATGCAGCCTGCCATGGGGGGTGGGTGGTCTGGTTCCCTCAGCACCCCTGGCCCCCATTCTCCTGCCACGTTGTCCCGTGGCCGGCATGACACCTTCCGCACAGGGCCGGTGATCCCATCGTCCCGTCCTCCCCGGCCCATGCAGCATTGTCCCATGGCCAGCATGGCACCTTCTGTGCTACTGCCACGTTTACCTTTGGTTAGCCTGCCTTGAGTGGTGCGACTCCTCCATTGTCCTGGCCTCCATTGCTTCCGGAGTGATGGCCCACAGGCTTTTTCCAGTTGGGGTTTGGGGGGGCGTTGTGACCTTCCCGTCATGAGGTGCCACTTCGGGTGGCTGTGAATGGCCGTGGTGTGGTTTTTTGTGTGGCTGGCATCTGTAGCAGTGAGGCAGGCTGGCAGGCAGGCCGGGATCCCTGAACCTCCCCAGCTTCCCTCTGTCTTTGTCCCTGTTTCCCAAGGCCACTGTTCATTTTTGTGGGCTGGCGGCCATTGCAGCCATCGGTGCGGCAGCTGCATAGCTATTGTTCCTCCCCTCACGCACTGGTGCTGGCTGCCCCTATTGGCTGTGGCGTGCCGCATGGGCCACTGGAACTTGTAGTTTGTTTTTGTTTTTTGTGGGGTGCAGGGCCCCTTATTGCAGTCTGGACCCCGACGTTGACCTTTTCTGTCACGCCAGGTAAGTGTGTGCGAAGTTTGGTCATGGACAGTTAAGGGGTGTAGATTTGTATTCAGGACCCACAATGGGACATCTCTGCTCTATAGATATAGGTAACAGGTTCAGTGGCTTCATGTTCAGTTGCAGCAACAATGTGTCCTGACCATGCTTTGATAATGAGAGAGCATGATGGTGGATTTTCTCACATACATTGCTTGCTTTTTAGAAAGTGTGATCTACAGCAGAAATAGATGAGGAGACTTTGGTGATTATTTAGACAATATAAAGGAGGAATGTATGGGTAGAAGCAAGGAGAGAACTAGACTCTGACATCTACTGATCTCCAGTGGCAGCAAATATATTGTAAGAAAAGGTGAGAAAAATGCACGTAGAGAGAATGAAGATATTTTTATGGTATTTTGCATTAATGATTTTAGTACAAGCTTAAATGCATCCTGGCATAGTATATCAAGGTTGAGCTTTTTGCATCAGAAAAGGCAACAGTTGCATAAAACTCTAAGAAAACATAAGTCATTAAGGAGCAAGGACCAGGTCTGAATTGTGAAGGGGATTTAGGGGTTGCTTAATGAAACCAACAAATCCTACCTTCTGATTCTTCTTCCAGATTGTAGTCAAGCCACTGCTCCCCAATCTTCTAAAGCAGTCCCTGATAAGACTATCAACAAGTTTCATCCCCTCTGCCCCATTATTTGAGAGCTGATAAGAGCTACATTAAAATTAACTATGGAATACCTTTTGTATGGAATACTTTTTGTGAGAG
Source organism: Bradypodion pumilum (assembly GCA_035047305.1). NCBI lineage: Eukaryota > Metazoa > Chordata > Lepidosauria > Squamata > Chamaeleonidae > Bradypodion > Bradypodion pumilum. The sequence continues at coordinate 102,949,753 of JAWDJD010000001.1, forward strand.
CTGGACCATAAGGAAAGTTGAGCGTAGAAGAATAGGTGCCTTTGAAATGTAGTGTTGAAGAAGAGTTTTGAGAGTACCCTGGACAGCGAGGAGAACAAATAGGTCGATCTTAGAAGAAATTTAATTTAATAGTCATATTTATATATGCCGCCCACTCAGGCAGAACCCGACTCAGGGCAGCATTACAACAAGTTCTAAAAACACATAAAAACACTTTAAAAGACCCATATCCCACCCACTTTAAAAGACCCATATCCCACCCACCCATCCCACCCACTATAAAAAGAAAAGAGAGAGTTCTTAATTGTTTATATAAGCCAGCAGGCGGGGACCGTGTTCCCATTAGGGCCCCACACCTGCCCTGCCAGCCAGGTCTTCAATCCTCTCCTGAAGGGCAGCAAATCTTTTTGAAGTCTTAGTTCTGTTGGCAGGAGGTTCCAGAGGGTTGGTGCGGACACGGAGAAGGCCCTCCTTCGGGTGCTGGATAGATGTGCACCCCTAGCTGATGGCACTATTAGAGAGCCTCTCCGGTCCGCTCTGGTTGGACGGGCAGACACTCTTGGGGCGATGCAGTCTCTAAGGTATCCTGACTGCTCCTTAGAAGGTCAAATAGTAAAGATGAAGCTAAAGTATTTTGGACATCAAATGAGAAGAGAGGATACACTTGAGAAAGGGAAAGGTGGAGGGCAAAAGAAGGAGAGGGTGGCAGAAAATGAGATGGCTAGATGGTATTGTAGATGCAATGGGCACAGAGTTGGGTGGGTTGAGGAGGATGGTGGAGGACAAAGGTGCCTGACAGGCAATGGTCCATGGGGTTGCAAAGGGATGGAATCAACTGTGCGACTGAACAACAACAAAAACCTTTTGACCAAAATATTATCATTAGAGCAAACATGGAACTTTTCAAAAAATTACAGATAAAATGGTCTACAATTTTGCTCATCCTTTTCCCTTCTCTCCTTTAAAGATAATTGGTCCGCCTAATTCCACTTACATAATTTTCAATTTTGGAAATTTTAAAGACAATGAAAGCGCGGCGCCAAAATGGCCGCCGCGCTCTTTGCGGGGCCCCCCACCCCCACCCGGACTCAGACTCAGACATCCGGGTGAGTTAGGGGGCGTGGCCACCCCTCTATAAAAGGGGTGGCCACGAGGCAGCCGAGCTGCCATTTTGGAAAAGCGACGGAGAGGAGAAGTTTTCTCCGTCGCTCTTCGTTTCTCCGAGAGCCGCGGTTGGCTATAGAGTCTTAGCGGGTCTTTTGCTATGCAATCTTCGGTTTTTCAGCCATCTGGTGCTGCTCCCTGGAAAGGGATCGTACTTTCATCTATGCCTCCCAAGAAGAAGGCTATGGCGACTCAGGCTCGCCCAAACAGGAGGCAGCAGTCGGGTCGGAGGACCGCGACTGCGCCTCCCCAACAGGACTCCTTACAGGAGGCACCCACCGGGACCGGTGGGATGGGGCAGCTTAGGCCATGGCCCGCGGCTCTCCAGCCTCAGACTGGCCCTACAGTGGCTTCGGCCCCCGGCCCGCAATTGCCGGCCATGGGCTTCGAGCATGGGGGAGGGCCTGGTGCGGCTGCACAGCAGGGTTTACCCCCGGCCCCTCATGGGCCGGAGTTTTGGGCTTGCCCCTATTTGGGGCCTGGCTCTCAAGTCGGGGGCCCTGGACCATTGCCCAGTGGGCCGTCCGGCCCACCTGGCCCCCTTTATGCAGGGGGATCTTCGACGGTGGATGCACTACTGGCCCGCGTAGCGGCGCTAGAGGCATCCCTAGGGATTACCAATAACCCCATTGGGGGGGCTTCATTGCCATCTGGGGCCCCCTTTTGCCAGCCTCCTACCACGACAGCCGCCACTCTCCAGCAGGCGGCCAGTCGGGTTGAGTTGCTCGAGGCGCGCAGGCCTGTGCCCGCCGCGATCTCGCAGCTCCCCGTACATCAGGAACTGCAGACAGGTAGTGGTCGGATTGTCCTCAGAGCTCGATTTCGGTCGCGAGCTCCGACACACGCCATGGGCCGGAACCCCCAGTGGGGGCGGCTCACGGGGGTGCACCCAGTGAGTATCAGGTTCAAGCTAATGTGCCCACATCACACTCCACTTTCGGGGATAGGTTTCAGTGGCCATGGCCTCGTAATGTCGGGGCGGGTGGGCAGCAGTTCCCGGCTTACCCGGGTGCAGCTTGGTCCCATACTGGCATAACATTGGGCGGGGGGGTTTCCGCCCCCGGGGCTGCACCGGGTGTCGCAGGGACGGTCCAGGCTCCTCTCCTGATACCCCGTGTCAATGCTGTGCCGGTGTCGGCATTGCGGACAGCCGGGTATTCCTTGCCCCTCGGGGATCATTTGGCCCAGGCCACAAGGGAAAAGATTTGGCGGGGGGAGTATGTCGATATTTTCTCCCTATTGAACAGGGAACCCACCAAGGAAGAGAAAGAGGGGCAGGATGAGAAGGACAAAGAGCTGTCTCGCCGTCGCAAGCCACCACGCACCTGGGCCAACTGGTTACCCGCATATCTCATCTACATGGCGGTGTATCTCAGGGCTCGGCCTGACCTGGCCATTCCTATGGTCCAATATTTGGACAATATTTACAGGACAATGGTGGATTTTCCTGGCCCATCGTGGTTGGCTTACGATGAGGAATTTAGAATGAGAGTGCCCTTACACCCGGAGATGAGGTGGGATGAGCCATGTCAACAACTGTGGCTTTTATACATGACCCCCACGCGCCCGGTGCCTGGGGAGAGGTACCATTGTGGCCATGCGGTCCAGCGAGCTGCTCCAACACAGGCTCCCCGCCAGCTGGCGGGGCAGGAGGTTCCAGCCCGCTTGCTGTGTTGGAGTTTCTCGGCCAATGGTGTATGCAATAGAAAACAGTGCCGATACAAACATGAGTGTCCCTCTTGCGCTGGCCCCCACGCCGCCGCTGCATGTCCGCGAGCCGGTGGGTCACGGGGCAGAGGTAGAGGTGGACAGGGAGCGGGCAGACCTGCCGCTGATGGAGCTGGTCACTCAAAAGGCCCCCTCCCCGGTTAACGTAGCTATGTTGGAGCGGTGGCTCTCGACTTACCCGAGGAGGGAGGACTCTAGGTACCTCCTCGAGGGTTTCCAGCGGGGCTTTCGCATCCCATTCAAAGGGGAGCGGTGCCCCCAAGATGCCCCTAATTTACTTTCCCTGAAGGGTAGGGAGGAGGTGGCCGCCCTAAGTATTGCTAAGGAGGTTAATGCAGGTAGGGTTGCTGGCCCCTTTCCTATGCCACCCTTTCCCAATCTGAAGGTTTCCCCTTTAGGGTTGGTTGCCAAAAAGACCCCTGGGGAGTTTCGTTTAATTCACCATCTGTCATACCCGGCAGGCCATTCGGTCAATGATGCCATTCCTGATGACCTTTGTTCGGTCAGGTATACATCATTTGACCAGGCCCTGCGCATGGTGCGCTCTTGTGGCCCGGGTGCACTTCTGGCAAAATGTGACATTAAGTCGGCATTCCATTTGTTGCCTGTGCACCCGGGTGACTTTGAGTTATTGGGTTTTAAATTCCAAGGAAAGTTTTATGTTGATAAAGCCATGCCTTTTGGCTGCTATATTTCCTGTTCAGCATTTGAACGTTTTAGCACTTTCCTCCAGTGGGCCTTTGTTCGCAGGTCTGGGTCCCGGTCTGTAGCCCACTACCTCGATGATTTCTTGTTCGAGGGTGAACGGGGCTGGGACACGTGTACGCGTCTCCTCACTACATTTCAGATGCTAATGCAGGAACTCGGTGTCCCTTTAGCGCCCGAAAAGACTGAGGGCCCATCAACTAAGCTCACATTTCTGGGTATTGAAATTGACACGGTTTCGCAGGCATCCAGGTTACCCATGGATAAGGTTATCCGGATCACTGCGTTGATTTTGGCCTTACTGGCCAAACGCAAGGTGTCACTTCGTGAGCTCCAGGTTCTCCATGGTCACCTTAACTTCGCCTGCAGGGTGGTCGCGCCTGGCAGAGCTTTTGCTCGACGCTTATGCGACGCCATGACTGGCCTATCCAGGCGCTATCACAGGGTCCGACTGAACAAGGGCATGAGGGCTGATATGTTGGTTTGGCTTAAGTTCCTGAGGGACTTCAACGGGGTGTCATTTTGGAGATCTGACCTTTTGGTTTCCCCTAGGTTCCAGGTTCAGTCGGATGCCTCGGGGTCCCTGGGATATGGGATTTACTTTGAGGGGAGGTGGGCCTACTGCCGATGGCCTCCAGCCTGGAGGGGCACGGATCGTCTATGCGATCTTACATTCCTTGAGTTCTTCCCGATACTGGGAGCTTTGATGCTATGGGGTGAGGAGTGGGCCAATTCAGTGGTTCATTTCTGGTGTGACAATGCTGCGGTAGTGCACATTGTCAATTCCCAGACATCTAAATCACCCAAGGTCATGGAGCTAGTTCGCCAGTTTGTGTTGCGCAGCCTACGCCTCAATGTGCTCTTCAGGGCCAGACATGTACCAATAACGATATTGCTGATGCTTTATCCCGCCTGCAGATCCCCTGGTTCCGCGCCTTGGCTCCGGACGCAGAGGAATTCCCCTCGCCGCTCCCGGACGAGATTTGGACGTTTGGCAAGGAGAGGTGAACCGGGCGATCGGCATGTCGCTGGCGCCCCGCACGCGTAAGGCGTATCACCATGCATTCAGTCAATTTAAAAAAAATTGTGCACAACTCCGGTTGCCCGAGGTGTGGCCCATTCCAGTTACACACGTTCTCCAATTTATGGTCTACCTGCACAGTCAGGGCCTAGCTCCCCGCACCATAGCATCCAGGCTGTCAGCACTGGCATTCATGGCCAAAGTGAGGGGCTCTGCTGACAACACGAATGATTTTCGTATACGACATGTTTTGGAGGGGTGGACACGGGAACGTGGACGCCGCCCGGACAATCGCCACCCTATTTCTCCAGGGGTTCTTACCCACCTTGCACGAGGCTGGCATGACCTGCGTTTTGACAGGTATGAGGCAGCTCTGTTTCGTGTGGCTACCACGGTGGCCTTTTTTGGAGCGCTCCGCATCAGTGAGCTGGTGCTACTGTCTAAGGCTGATGCGGCTCGTAGGGCACTGGAACTCGAAGATGTCTATGTCTCCAATGAGTGGGCTCAGTTGAGGATACGTTCCTCAAAGGTTGATCAGCACGGTGTAGGCAGTGGTGTTAGACTGCTACGATGTTCCATTGCAGACATCTGTCCGGTTGGTGCCCTACAAGAGTTCCTTGCAATGCGTGGTACGCACCCTGGCCCGTTTTTCTGCCACCAAGATGGGTCTCCCCTTACTAAATTTCAATTTTGGAAGGTGACCAGTAAGGCACTGTCCAGTGTTGGCCTCCCCGGGGCTCGTTACGGCACCCATTCTTGTAGAATAGGAGCTGCTTCTACTGCGGCTGCATTTGGGTACTCTGAGGCTGATATATGCCATATGGGGAGGTGGGGATTGAAGTGTTTTGAATTATATGTTCGCCCTCTTCAAGTATGAGTACCAGATAAGTCACTGTCCTGTCTCGTTTTTATCTTACAGGCCCTGTGTGTCCCCGCACACCGGTGGCAGTATGGCTGGTGGGCCACAGCTATGTGCACTGGGCCGCGCAGTACGCTGCGGCGACAGAGTGGGGACCCCAGCTTGGACTACGTGCATCCGCATGTATCAGGTGGTATGGTAAGCGCGGAATGTTATGGCGGGAACTGTTGCCATTCCTTTTCCCCATCAGGGATGCTGAACCGCCTGATGTCCTGGTGCTGCACCTCGGGGGCAATGACTTGGGCCAGGTCACTGGCCTTTCTTTAAAACATACGATCTGCAGTGACCTAGCTTATTTGCATTATGTGTGGCCTGCCACAATGCTGCTATGGTCGGACATCATACCGCGTCACGCTTACAGGGGGGGTATCAACCTCCAGGCCCTTGACAGCGCTCGTTGCTCGGTGAACAGGGCAGTGGCCCGGTTCTTTGCTGACAAGGGTTTGGGGCGGGTCATCCGACACCCCACCATTAGTCTCCAAAATTACGATCTTTACACAGGGGATGGGGTCCATCTGTCGCCTAGAGGTATGAACCACTTTTTGGAAGATTTGCAAGCATGCCTGTTGACCGAGCTGACGGTCTGTGGGGGGGGGGGGGCGTGAGTCTTTATTAAGCCTCCCCGTGTGGCGGGTAGCACTGGTAAGGTAAATATTTATGACCCACAGGTATCCGGCAGGTTCGCAATTGACTGGCCAACACTAGATAGGTACAAGTTTGAACCAGGCAATGGGGTGATGGCAGGAGCTCTTCAGCATGCACCACCCCGTGATTTTACGGATACACGTCAGAGGGTGGGGTCAGTAGATAGTTTATTGACTACGGTCAACAATTTGTTTGTTGTAAACAAACAAATTGATACAAATGGATACATTGTAGCCAATTGCCATTGGCAATTTTGGGAGGAACCTTACCAGTGTTACTGCGGCCTGCTTGCCTTAAGAATTATAATTGGCTGAGTACCAATTGAAATTTATAAATCGGACTAGGGCATGAATCAATAAATGTGGCCCAATGTCGTTATCCACATATACCGGTGTCTGAGTCCTTTTTTGGGGGGTGCGCCTGCAATGAAAGCGCGGCACCAAAATGGCCACCGCGCTCTTTGCGAGCCCCCACCCACCCGGACTCCGACATCCGGGTGAGTTAGGGGGCGTGGCCACCCCTCTATAAAAGGGGTGGCCACGAGGCAGCCGAGCTGCCATTTTGGAAAAGCGACGGAGAGGAGAAGTTTTTCCCTCCACCCCCTCCCTAGTGAACAGTGTGATATTTTGGTCGCTTTGGGGCCGGGTGGGAATTTTTGGTTGGAACCTACAATTGGCTTCCTGGTTCTGGCTTTTTCGCCCATCCCACACTGTTGCTATGGTTTGATACAGGGGCTTTGCTATTGACTTTGGTCACATGGGCGGGTAGCACTGGTAAGGTAAATATTTATGACCCACAGGTATCCGGCAAGTTCGCAATTGACTGGTCAACACTAGATAGGTACAAGTTTGTTAACGTTGACCGGTCAACGATGAACCAAGCAATGGGGTGATGGCAGGAGCTCTTCAGCATGCATCACCCCGTGATTTTACGGATACACGTCAGAAGGTGGGGTCAGTAGATAGTTTATTGACTACGGTCAACAATTTGTTTGTTGTAAACAAACAAATTGATACAAATGGATACATTGTAGTCAATTGCCATTGGCAATTTTGGGAGGAACCTTACCAGTGTTACTGCGGCCTGCTTGCCTTAAGAATTATAATTGGCTGAGTACCAATTGAAATTTATAATTCGGACTAGGGCATGAATCAATAAATGTGGCCCAATGCCGTTATCCACATATACCGGTGTCTGAGTCCTTTTTTGGGGGGTGCGCCTGCAAAGAGATAATTTCTCTGTGATGTAAAAATGTATATAATATAGCTTGAGAAACATTTGATACATCTACTCTCTGTTTTACAACAGAAAAGGGAGCCATCATCAAATTCAGAATGAAACATTAATAGCTTTGATACATTATATGTGTGCCATGGTGACAAATAGAATTTTCTGCTTCCAGATAATTTTCCTTTTAAAATAATTAGGCCTTCAGCTCACCATCAGATTTCTGCTGGATTTCTGTTGTGAGAGAAACAGTCTATTGAGGAGACAATTTGCTATTAAACAAGTATTTTACTTTTCTGTACCTGTGTGCATGATTTAATGTCAAAGAAAAATGTTATTTTATTTTGAGTCTGAAGATAGGTTGTGCAATTTGATGGCCTTTCTTTGGAAAACAAAGAAAGCATGTGTTTACATGGCTTGTGAAGGTTACAGTCTAAACCCAACCAAAACTATATGTTGCTGTTTTTTGTAACATACGACATCTAAAGAGATTCCCAAAAGGGCTCTGCAGATTTCCAAAACTATTCCTAGGATAGCCAAGGCTGTTCATAAAATTTTTTTAGGGAATGGAGTGGTGATATATTAGCATAATTTATATTCATAATATGCAGCATTGTAATACCATGTACAGTATCTGTCTCTTGTTGTTATGTGCCATCAAGTCATCTCCCACTTATGGTGACCTTTTGAATGAGGGATCTCCAAAATATCTTGTCCTCAATAATCCTGCTCAGCTCTTGCAAACACAAACCTATAGTTCCAAGAGAGTCACTCCGCCTCATTTTTGGCCTTCCTCTTTTCTTACAGCCTTCTACTCTTCCCACCATTATTATATTTTCCAGAGAATCTTGCTTCATCATTTTTGGCTCCAGGCTTCATTTTCTCTAGGACCCACCTGTTCAGCTTTTTGGCAGTCCAGGCTATCCACAAAACTCTCCTCCCTCACCATAATTCAAATGAATCATCCCCCCCCCTGGTCAACATTCTGTGTACATTAAAATAACAAATAAATCTTGGGTTCCATGAGAACAATTCCTTGTCCTCTCAAGACACCAGGGTGGATTCTGTGTTTCCATGAAATAAATAAAGGTTCCAGACATCAAGTAGGTATCTCAGATTAAAACGCTACTTCAAATAAATAGACTGAAGCAAATTCCTTTTCTATCAAAATCATCCCAACTATATAAATTGCAGTCCACTCCATGTTCATCTCAAATCACTCCTACTACCTCTTCACTATACTTGAAGTAACAAAATAGGTTAGCTGCCTCGTTGAGAACAAAAGTTGCTAACTTAAGTAGGGGGACAAGTCACCTCCTCCCATTGTTGGTTGGGCAACCTCCCTTACCTCTTTACTCTGCATTTAATGCAATTGTTTATTCAAGTGGATGGAGACTAGGTTTGGGTTTTTATACCCATTGAACATAAATGGTCATATAGGATTTGATCAATAAACCAAGAACTTAAATTGTGACTAGAGACCAATAAAATGCTTATTAGAGTTTTATACTTTTGAATTTCTCACCTTACGCTCTATTGACATTACCTTTCTGCTTGTGCTTATGACTTTTGTTTCTAACATAAGAAAAATAATGGTTATGCTCATGTTATTGCCTGTCTCTTTGGCAGGATGAAGAAGTTGAAGGAGACGCTGGTGGCAGTCCAGCAACTGGACAAGAACATGGGCATCTTGAGATCTTGGCTTGCCCACATTGAGTCAGAGCTGTCCAAACCCATTGTCTATGAAACATGCGACTCCGAGGAGATTCAGAGGAAACTAAATGAGCAGCAGGTAAAAGAAAAATGTAAAATAGAAGAGCAAAAAGTCGTGAAAAACCCACACACTCCATTGCATATTGGTCTGAGTGATCCCAGTGTGGGGCAGGCATGGACCTGCTGTATCCAGCTCAATTTTGCAAGAGGGCAGAGAAAGGAAGTTTCCCTTAAATTTCAAGACAAGTGATGCTTATAGCATTACTCTGGTAGAGTCTTCTCCTGGCTTTGACATCCTGTCGACATGGAAGTGCTTATTGACCCTACCAACCAGAGGTAAGGCACTGTAATGCTGTTATGTCCAGAATGTCAGCTCCTGCTGTAAATTAGCTTTTCACTGTATGGGAGTTCTGGAGTGCATTCTAAGGTAGTGTTAGCTGCCATCAATATAATGGAAGCTTTTCTTGTTAATATACAGTGGTACGTCGCTTCAGAGCCGCTATCAAAGGGGGACTGTCAGGGGCACCGTCCTGGGCCCGTAGACCATGGGCCCCCCGGTACCAGTCCGGAAAAACAGATCTGCACGTGCGCTGAAAACAACGCATGCACAGGAAACGGAAAAACAGATCTGCACGTGCGTTGGAACCCACGCATATACAGAAAACCACAGGGGCATGGCTAAAATGGGGGGGGGGGTGCATACCAGGCCTGAAAATTTCTGATGGCGGCCCTGCCTTGCTTAAAGAGCATAATGCATTCCACGAGATTGCTCCCTAAGTGAGTTTGCTCTTTAAGTGAAACAGCATTGTAAGTGACCAATTGTGACTTCTGGTGGGGGGAAGGCATTGGATTGCAAACCCTGATTTAGTTCTTAAGCGAGTTTTTGGTTCGTTTTAGTTAAGCAAAGTGACAATTCAGAGAAAATTCTGCTCTTTAAGCGAGTTCGTCTCTAAACTAGGTGCTCTTTATGCAAGGTTTTACTGTATTGTATGCTTCATAAATGCTTAAGGGGAAAAATTTTCCATATTTGGGAATGCCAAATATAGTGGTACCTCCACGGGGCTCGTTGTTGTATGAAACAATTGCTATACAATACATGCATCGTATAGCGATTTTCCCTATGGGATGCATTGTACAACCATGTTTTTTTGCTAAGTGGTTTTTCCCATTGAAAATTTGTTGTACAATTTTTTTCATAGGGAAAATTGTTATGCGGAATGCCATTTCCCCCCAAAACCTAATTGTTATGTTATTTTGTTGCTATATAGGGCAATTGTTGCATGAGGTTACCTTTTTCTTTTGGGCTGTTTCTGAACTCACTTCTGAATTTCTCTGCATGAGAATTGCATGAGCTATACAGATGTAATGTGAAGTTGTTTAAAACTTATGTATATTTTGCAAAGCTGTGAATATAATACAAGAAGAAAAAGGTGGAGCAATTCCAAGAAGAAAGGGACAGCTGTTGAGCATTTATTGTGGAATATATGCTTTTTTTAAATAGCTCTGAAATTGATTGGAAATGATCTTTTAAAATGCTTTAACTCATCCACTTCCCCCTTTCCAACCCATTTATTCACTTTTAAAGTTTATTCTTGTTCTAGCACGCACATTCCTGAGAACTCAGTATTGGTTACAGTCGGTCACAGCAAAAACAGAAAGGGGAAATCCGAATGGGGGAAAATGAATAAATTTCTACTTCTGAACTTCCAGCTGTTGCTTCAATAGAAATGAGGTGGTTCTGGATTTTTGTTGGAAAGTAGTAATAGAGCAGATACAAAGAATATACTTTTAGTGCAGGGGTGGGTAGGCAGCTTCCAGGGTTGGGGAGCTTTTTGGGTCCTTGGAATGAACCAGAACTTTCTGCATCTGAGCAGCTGCCATTGAATTTGTTCCTCTCACGATAGCAACCAATCTCAACTTTTTCCTGTAATCAAGGCATGTAGGGTGTACACACTGTTTGTCTTACAGAGAATCACGGTACCAGATGGCTGTAAGAAGTGGTTAGATGTTAAAAAGCAGCAAGGGAAGTCTCCTTTGGTGCACAGCTCTGCAATGGCCTCTCCGGTCAAAAGTGTGAGCTGTGCCTAAAAGAAAACTTAAAGGCAGAAAACCAAGGCAGCACTGGTACATTTTGCTCCTTTTGACCAATACATGAGAGAAAATGGGCTGCCAAGTTGTGTTACATGATAATTCCAAGGAGACTGAACACACAGAATATCCTGCTGAACTTATGCTGCCACCCTCAGATTTCAAAGACACACAAAGGCTTGGTAAGATTCTTAGTAGAGAAAGATCCACCCTTTTCTAGTGGAATGAGAAACACTTTTGGCAGGAGCAATTTCCAAAGAGAAAAGGCTAAGACCAGTTTTGCTCATCACTTTTGCAGTGGTTCTCATGGAACATGCAGATTTTTCCCATCAAGTGTTAACATACTGTGTCAATTGAACCAACAGGCCAAAATAAGAACTAGCGTATTATACAGGGAAATGGTATTCTTGATAATTATATGTGTACATTGTGCAGTGATGATGTAGTGCATGCCTTTTGTTTAATTTTCTTTGTTGATCAGGGCTCTCCACTTTGGTTTTCTCTAGGGAAAGACCAGTTGTAGCTTAAGACAATTGGTTACATTCATTCATCAACACATCATCCTGTGCAATGTTTTTTTTTGTTGATCTTTGTTATTCAGCATGTAATTTGGGTCTAAACCAGTGTTTCCCAAAATTTGGTTTTTGGACTTCAATTCTCCAAAGCCTAAATCAATTCCACAAAGCACTGATCAGTCAATGTACTGATTTAGGATTCTGGGAATGAAAGTCTCTCTGTGGGTCATGTACCCCATGTTGGGAACCACTGCTCTAAACTATCCCTGTTGCTCTTCCCTATTCTCTATGAATTAGCTCCAAATCAGCCTCTTCTCTCACAGCCACAGATGGTTTATTCTTTCGGCTCTGTGTGGCATATACTTATTTATTTATTTATGTATGTATTTATTTATTTATTTATTTATATAATATTTTTATTGATTTTAATCACACATAAAAAGCAAACACAATACATAAAATAAAAACTATATTAACACATACAATTTTAAGAAAGAAGAAAAAATAAAAATAAAAATAGCACCTATCCTGGTAAGTTTTCCAGGTAGTGAGCCGAGCAAAAAAAGAAAAAGAGAAAGACAAATTTATAAAACACCCTGTGAAAGTACAATGCCCTGGAGGACTTCAGAAGCCACAGTGTATTACATCCAAAAATTACTTTGATCCGGTACTGGCCTGTTACTTTTGTTCCCCTTGACTGCATAATCCACAAAAGGTCTCCAAGTATTCCAAAATCTATTCTCTTTCAAATTGTCTCTTTTTACTTTTATTTCCCACGTCAATTTGTCATTCAGTGCTAGATTCCACATTTCTTTATACTACTCTTTAATCTGTATAGTTATATTATTTTTCCAATTTCTAGCGATACATTGTCTAGCATTATTTCTAATTGTAAGCATTATTTCTAATAATTCTCTCACATCTTTATCTTGACAAATAAATTCCACATTTGTTAACATGGTGGTACCTGACCCCAACTTTATTGTCGTACTCGTTATTTCACTCATTTCTTTTTCGATTCTTTTCCAAAAATCATTTACCACTTTACAACTCCACCACATATGTTCATAAGATCCCACTGTATGTTTACATCTCCAGCACATCTTATCTTTTTTGTTGTCAATCTGGTGTAATCTCACTGGGGTCAGATACCACCTCCATAACATTTTATAATTATGCTCTTTTATCCTTACTGACATAGTTCTCATTATTCGTTTCTTCCATTTATTTTTCCAGGCGACCTTGTCTATCTCTATTTTCAACTCCTCCTCCCAAATTGAAATCAGATCCTCCTGCGGGTCTCCCTCTTTATTTAATAAGGTGTATAATTTGCTAACTAGGCCCTTAATACTTCTTTCACCCTTCCTGATTCTCAAAACCAAATCCTCAAATTCCGTCTTGTCTCTTTCCCTGTCGTATTCCCTCATATACTTATCATTCCATTTGTTGATTTTCATTATTTGAAACCAATTCAATTTTAATTGTTCGAAGAGGGTAGCTCTACTATTAACTTTACTACAAACCAGTAGCCAATCTTTCAATAAAAAGATTTCATTCTTATCTAATATTTCTTTTACTACATTGTCTATCTTAATCGGGAAGCCCATCATATCTGTAAGTTCCATAATTGGAGAGAAATTCGGGGCCAGAACCTTTTTAGCCTTCTTCCAGACCCGCATTAATCCCTTCATCATAGTACTTTTGGTTTCTAATTTTCCCAAATTCTCCCCCAAGAAGACCATTTTACCAATATGTCTACAGTCCATCTCAATTTCCTCTCATATTACTTTTTCCTTTGCCAAGATCTTCACCACATTCTTAATTTGAAACGCTCGATAATATCCTCTCAAATTTGGTATTCCCAAGCCACCTTCCTTCTGGGGCAGATACCATAATTTTTTAGAAATCCTCGGCCTCTTTCCACCATTACAAAAATTGTTAATCATTTTTTGAAAATCATTAATTTCTTTATCCTTCAATTGAATTGCTAATGCATCAAATAAAAAAATAATTTTAGGTAGGACCATCATTTTAATAAGCGCTATTCTCCCGAACCATGACAATTTTAGTTTTTGAAATGATTTTATTTTATTTTTAATCTCCATCCTTAAAGTATCATAGTTCAATCTTTTAAGGTCCTCCAATCTATTGGATACCACTATATCTAAGTATTTCAATTTATTTTTAATTTGGATGTTGCTCCTCCTAATTATCTTGTTCTTATCTTCTTCTTCTGCATTACACAATAACATTTCCGACTTATCCCAATTTATCTTGAGGCCGGTAATATCCTCAAAATCCTGTAATTGTAATCTAATTTTCTCCATTGCCCTCTCTGGATGTCTTACAATTATCATTGTATCGTCTGCATACATACTTATTTTATTTTCCATAATCCCCTCTATATTTCTATCATCTCTTATAGATTTTGCTAAAATCTCCATTGCCGTAATAAACAGAATTGGTGATAAGGGACAACCCTGTCTTGTACCTGTCTTGTACCTGCCTCCAGTTTTATCTCATCTGTGAAATCATCATTAACTCTGACCTTTGCTGATCCTTGATAGTATAATTGGTCTATCACTCTTCTAAATTTGTCGCCAAATCCATAATATTTAATTATTTCCTTAATTGAAATCCATTGCAATGAATCAAATGCTTTAAATATATCCAATGATATTAATCCCACTTTTTCTTTTGTTTGACTCACAACATCTATTAAATCCACAACTCTTCTGGTCAGGTCAGCCATATGACGCCCTTCAAAAAGCCAACTTGGTCTGCATTTACATAATTACCCATCAAATTGTTTAAACGGTTAGCCAGTATTGCTGTGAAACTCTTGGCATCTTGGTTTATCAATGAGATAGGTCTATAGGATTCCACTTTTTCTAAATTTTTACCAGGTCCTATGCCATGAAGTCGGAATTTGACCTCCATCTATATATAATTGTATAATTTTACTAATTTTGGTACCACTATATCTTTAAATTCCTTGTAAAAGTCAGCCGACAACCCATCTTCTCCTGGAGCCTTTCCCAGCTTCAAACCCCCAATGACCTCCCTTACCTCCTTTTCTGACACTTGATCCTCCATTCTATCTTTATGCTCATGTTTTATTCCAGTAACTATTTGTTTCTCTAATTGTTGTTTAAGCTTTTCTACATCTATTTCTTTTTTTGCATACAAAGCTTGATAAAAATCCTTCACTATCTTACATTTATCCTTATCCTTACCACATCTTACCCCTTGTTTATCAATCAAAATTCCAAATTCCCTTTTTTCACGCTTTTCTTTTGCGGCTTTTGCTAGTAGTCTCGAATTTTTATTACTTAATTCAAAATATTCTCTTTTCAAGTACACCAAATTTCTTTTAACCTTTTCTATATCTTTACCCACCACTTCAGCTTTTAATCTTTGTAAGTTTGCAAATACCTTATTGTCCTTTGTCCTTGAATGTTCCTCCTGTAACTGCTTTATCTCCTCTTCAATTTTAACCTGTGTTGATTTATACACTTTATATCTATTACTTGCCACTTTAATACATTCCCCTCTAAAAACCGACTTCACGGCATCCCAGACCATGTTAAAACTTACTTCATCATTGTCATTCAGTTGCCAAATTTCCTTCCAATTTTCCCTAATTTGAGCCTTAACCTTTTGATCTTTAAATAAATTAGCATCATATCTCCAGCTCCTTCTCCCTCTACTTTCACTTTGTAAACTCAGCTCCAAAACAACTTTAGCATGGTCAGATTCCTTAAAAATTCCGATTTCCGTCTCTTCCAAATTTTTGACCATCTTTTCAGTTACAAATACATAGTCTATTTGGGAGTATGACTTGTAAACATGTGAAAAATATGAATATGCCCTTTCTGGCCCCTTAAGTTCTCTCCATGAGTCTTTCAGACCCAAAGCCGACATCCAATTGTCTAAAATCTGTCTTTTAATTCCTTTTCCACACCTTGAAATATTTGTACAGTCTAAATTCGATCTTACTAAGTTAAAGTCCCCAGCTACAATCATCCTCGTTGGTAATTCTTTTTCCAAATTTTTTTGCATTTTTTCTAAAAATTCATATTGATATTCATTTGGGGCATATATATTAACCAAAATTAGCTCTTCATCATCCAATTTCCCTTTTAGTATCAAATATCTACCTTCTGGGTCTGCAATGGATTTTGTTATCTCAAACCCCAATCTTGAGGAAATTAAGATTGCGACTCCTCTAGCTTTAGACGTACCAAATGATTTCTCGTAATGCTGCACCCATCCTAAAAAAATTCTATTCGAATTTTGGGATTTTTGATGGGTTTCCTGTAAAAAAAGTATGTCTGGTCTATCTTTCCTCAGAGCTGATTCTAATCTCTTCCTCTTAATAACAGTTCCTGTACCTTTTACATTCCATGTTAACACTTTAACTGCCCTCATTGTTGGTCATATCACCACCATTTCTATGACATCCAGGTCCTCCACTGGACGTGCTACCTAATAAGTTACAATACACCACACAACCACAAAAAAATACTACTAAAAAAGGGAAAACAAAGAACATTCATCTTTACCCTCCTCACTTTCCTCTCAGAAAAATCACCTTCGTCCTCCAAAGGGGGGGGGGACGTGCCAGATATACATCATTCCCACTAGCGCACCTTATATAATTCTAAATTAGCTACTTAACTCTTTTAACCATTTCCTTCATCCTCCCCTGCCACCGCTATCGGCGCCTCCTCAGCTGTACCAGGTTGTTCTCCTCCTGCAGCACCACCCTCCTCTGTGCCATTAAATTCTCTTCTTATTGCACCCGAGGTCAACAACTCTTTTCTCAATGCCAACCATTCATTTGAGCTCACTTTAACCAGATCAATCAAGCTCAAAAGTTCCAGAGCATCAGTCTCAACATCAATAACTTGCATCTTTTTATCGTAAAAAAAAATCTTAATTGTTGCGGGAATCACCAGTTATATTTTATCCCTTTTCTGATCAAAGGTTTTGTGACAGGTTTCATCTTATATCTCCAGCTGCGTTCAGTGATCGAAATATCATTGTAAACCTCTACATCAGACCCATCAATTTTTAGAACGCCAGACCCTGCTTGCTTCAAAAAAGCCATTACCTTTAATTTATCCCCCCAGTTTGCAAATTTAACCAAAACATTTCTTTGAGTTGCTTTCCCCTTCCTTGGTCCCACTCTATAAACGCTTACAATATCTTCATTAACAAAATCTTTCCCCATTTTCAGACCATTTAGCCAATCAACTATTCTATCCCTTAAATTGTCTGGCGTTCTTTCCAGCATCTGACGAATCACAATATTTTGTTTCCTCATCACCTCCTCCATCATATCGATTCTTATTTCCTGCAAATCCAATTTCTTCTTTATCCCCCTCCCCTCTTTCTTAACCTCTTTTATTTTTCCTTCCATACCCTTTATATAACTTTTCATTGTAATAACATTTCCCTCCAATTTCTGCAGGCTTGTTTCCACATTTTTCGAAAAATAAAAAAACATTGCAGCTAATTTATCCTGTCTTCCCAAGATTTCCCCTCTATCCTTCACTCTTGCCTGCTCCATACTATCCATCTTCTGAAACATTTTACTAAATTCCGCCATAATCTGTGATTGATCGAATGCTGATGGTTCAGGGGATGCTGCTGATGATGATGTTGCTGATGGTACTTCCACTGCTGCGGGTTTATCTCTCTTCTTAGCTTTTACCACCGGTTCCTCCTCTTTATCCTTCCCCTTTAAAAACTTATCCATGGTGGCGTCACCCAAAAGCTTCAATACCGCAGCAGTTTTGGCTCTTCTGGGCCTCTGTTCCTGATGTTGATCCAGCACTACTATAATAAAAAAAAAACCTTCCGGTTCCAATGTCAAATACTCCAGGTCGCAAACAGTTACCAGCCAGACGTTATATTCCCTCCTCTTGATTGAGGCCACCTTATATCATATTGAAATAACCAAATAATCCATAAATTTGATTGAAGCCAGCGATCCTCAATATTCACTTTATAAAACCACAATTCAATATATCCAAAGATTTTCAGTTGCTGAGATGCAAGTTAGTAGCCAGCGACCTCTTCATTGAAACAATATATCCCAAAAGATCAGGAAGAGGGAGGGAATTGGCCTATTACAGGAGCAGAGGCAAACACAGTACATACGAAGTCAGAGGACCCCTGCAGTCAATGGCGAAGGAAGGCAGCAAAAAGTTTATTAAAAAAGACCAAAGAGTATATCCCATTAAATGCTCCTGGAAAGAGAAAAACTCAAAAGCTTGCAAAATCCGAGAGCCCCCACAGCCAAAGCCTCCTCCTCCTCCTCCTCCTCCCAAATCCACGGGTTCTTCCGTCCTCAAAACAGCACTTCGTCAAAAACTTTCCTTTTCCCGTTCTTTCTTTTCATCCACACACCATCTCCACGTACCCTCGAACCTCGCTCTCGCAAACAATCAGCTCCTTCTCCGTACCTCCTTCTTCCTCATTCCTCCGCACACTCTCTTAACTTTCACTTTCTGCGAACGCCGCCATTATCCCTCAAACTTCCAAAGTCTCTTTCTCTCATTAACTTACATTCCTCTCGCTCGTCTCTCCAAGCTTCAGCTGCCGGAGGACTCTCCTTCCAACCCAGTTCCGTTCGTCCGGTCAACTTATGCCTCTTTAGTATTTGTTATTCGATATTGCCACTTTCTCCGACCCCCCTTCTCCGTCGTCCTGCCCGCCCGCAGCACCACTGGCTTGGCCCGGCTTCAGCCTACCTCGCCACCCGTCGCCGGTCCGCGGACTCTGACTCCTCGGAAATGGAAGAAAAACCGATTTGAAAACTCCACAGCAAGACCGGCACAAACCCACTTTTTGGAGTAAAACTCCTTCCGTTTTAAAGAGAAAAAACCACTTTTATTCCCACATTATGTGCGCGGAGAATTACAATGGATGGTACTCTGTCTCCATCTGGGCCATGCCCCCATACTTATTTATTTATTTATTTATTTATTTATTTATTTTAAACATTTATATCCCGCCCTCCTGGTGGGAACACCACTCTGGGCGGCTAACAACAAAAGGGAAAGGGGGAGAAGGATAAAATACAATAGGTAAAAATTACAATATAAAACAATAAAAACAACAACAGCTAAAAACCTGACCCCAAAACCCACAGCTAAAATCAGTATTAAAACAGAGCAGCAAACAAATCATCATTAAAAAAACAACCCACACCCATCCTCACCACATTAAGACAGAGTAACAAAACCAGGGAAGGTCCCTAGCATAGGCTAAATCAGCCAACAGGCTTGACTAGTGGAGTCTACCATGCCCCACACCTGCTGACAAAGCCATATCTTCAACATCTTTCTAAAAGGGAGTAGTTCCGTCTGGAGACACAGCTCAGGTGTGGTGAGGTCCACTCAGCTGTCTGAGGGTGTGTGGTTAGGCCCACAGCACGAAAAGTTTGGGCACCCCTGGTTTAGAGAAAATACAGTAATTTTTGTTTAAAATTCAAAAAACACAATGGGGAGGTGAGAACTTTTGCACAATAGGAGGATTCTAGATAAACTGCATGCCCGTGCTAAAGAATAAAAAATTGCTGAGATTTCTTCACATCTACTTTGTATAAACAGATTATACATTAATATGTTGTTGGTATTTCTCCATTAATATATACATTTATATTATATTATATTATATTATATTATATTATATTATATTATATTATATTATATTATATTATATTATTATATAAATTTATATTTATAAATTAATATATACATTTATATTAGGGTACTGCAGTGGCTCAAGTCGCTAAGACGCTGACTGGGAAGTGGAAGGTCAGCAGTTTGATTCCCGAGTACTGCAGGACGGAAATGAGCTCCCGTCTTTGTCCCAGCTCCTGCCAACGTAGCAGTTCGAAAGCAAGAAATTGCAAGTAGATAAATAGGGACCACTTCGGTGGGAAGGTAGCAGCGTTCCGTGCACTCCGGTGTCTAGTCATGCCTGCCACGTGACCATGGAAATGTCTGCAGAAGCAGACAGCGCTGGCTCTTCGGCTTAGAAACAGAGATGAGCACTGCACCCTAGAGTCGGATACGACTGGCTTTCGAGCAAGGGAAACCTTTACCTTTACCTTATATACATTTATACACTCATAGAAATGATATGCATGCAGCAGAGAGTACAATCTTATGCCCAGATGTATCTGAATGCAGCAGAGTACAATCTTATGCCCAGATGTATCTGAATTTTGTTCATTTGTTTATATTACATTATGTTAAATGGTCAGGGATAGTTAATCCATTTAACAAATCCAATGTCTGCAGAGAACTCTTATGCATATATGTTTGCAGTGATTGTCTCTTTTAGAATCCTAGAAATTAATTAATGTTATTCCTCAATCACCAGCTTTTCAGCCTGAGGCATAACTTGGATTTTCTAAATGAATTTGCTACAAAATGCATAAAGGTGCCAAGGGAGCAAATTCAACTTACATTAATTCTGTGATACATTCTCATATTTAATACTTCTTCTATAATCTCATAATTTATTACTAAGAAGTTTAATTCAGTCCCCAGGAGTATTCTGTGGCCCCCAACCCCCATTCCGGAATGCCCCTAAATTCCCCCCAAATTCCAAATTTGTGTCTGCCTGTATATGTGTCTAATTTCTGCACTTGAAGCAGCAGTGTTCAACCTGTGGGCTGTGGGGAGGGGATGTCCTCCCACATACTCCCAACCAAACCATTCAGGCATCCTATGTTAACATATGAATGTTTTCTCTCATTGGTTGTTCTTTGCTATTTCTGGGCCAAGTATAGCCAAGTGGGGTAATAGAGAAGGGAAGATGAACATGTCACTGCCAATTTCATTTAGATCACCCACAGTTGCATGTAACCATATTTCTGAGCTACACAGATGAGTGAAAAGGAGCTTGACTGACTCTTCAGATTTCCATAATTGTGCTGTCCCTCTCACATAGCCAAGAGGAAAACAAATTATAATTTTTCTACTCCTTCACACAATGCTATGCGAGTCTCTTTCTGCCTGGTCCCCCTTAGATGTTTTGGTCTGCAGTTCCAATCATTCTTAATAACTGCCCTTGCTTCTTAGGGTTGATACAAACTATTTTCCAAAACACTGAGAGCGCCAAGTTGAGAGAGACTGTGCTAAATATTTGTTTACAGTTCACTGTTATGAAGCCAGTCTCATGCTGATAGATGTCACTATGCTGCAGCTATTTCCATCTGTACTCTGTGGCGGGGTGCCCAAACTATGGTCCACAGTCCGGATCCAGTCCACAGCACCAATTAATCTGGCCCATGTCGCCCTCATCATTCCTGGAAGTGGTAGTAAAACGCACATTCATAATGCACAGAACGCTGCCATAAATGACCTGTGGCTGTCATAAATGTGTTTACTACAGCCATGGGTCATTTACGGCAGTATTATGCACATGTACATTTTATTTGTGCTTCCAGTGGGAGGAACCACATGACCGGCCTGCTCAACCATGTAACCGGCCCATGGCCCAAAATGTTTGGGCACCCCTGCTCTATGACGTGGTAATGAAGAGCTGAAGAACCATCTGCCCTATCATTTTGCATAACAGTGACTTCATAGAAGTGCCTTAATACATCCTTGAAGTAGATTACACAAATGTTCACAGAAAACAACTATGGGGAAACCAACTGATCAATCTTTATTCATATCAGAACATTGCACAATTTAAAATTTTTAGACATATATGAAGCACAGATAAAATTTAAACAAATTATTTTTTTAGATGATTAGACTATTTTTTATCAGAAGCAGGTTACTTTAATAGCATTATCTCAGCTGCTTGAAAGATTTTCTTTTGTATCAATAATAGGGCATAAATAGCATGCATGTAAATGTTACATTGAATGCATTTCTCCACATTCCCAGAGAATTTGTCCTGTATCTAAATAGCAATATTTTACTTGATTATTCTATGATCTTCCTATTTCACTTCAAAATCTATTAAGAGACATCTATTAAGTGGCCAGCCAGAATCATGTCCCAGTGGGAAATACTCTTGAGCATTCTTCTGTCCAGCAAGTTATGTTATTTTCTCTCTCCATAGGCTTAGCCTAGCCTCTTCTGGTTTAATATTTAAAGTTTGAGAGGTATGTAGAAAACTTTTTCTTGATTTTAGCTGTCATGTGGTGGATTGGTGTCTATGAAGTGGATGGGTTTGGTGTTGTACTACCGTATTTTGTTCATTTTTTATTAGCATCACTTTATGTACTTCTAAAGACTAGAATGTTTTAGTAGGAGCAGGTTTCAGGTGGCTAGTAATGATCTTACAAGATTCATTAAGAGCTACATCCACTAGTTTTGCATGTGCTGATTTATACCATACAGCACTAGTACTGTATATTTTCCTGTGAACAGTGGTGAGCTCCAAAATAATTACTGCCACACTGTGGGCGTGGTATGGTATGGTGGGCATGGCCAGGGGGAACTGTGTTGCACCCGAATTAGGACTACTTTATTTCAAAACTTGGATGGGCGGGGCCAGCCGGAATTTCTGCTACTGGTTCTGGCAAACTAGTGTGAATCTGCTGATGCCCACCACTGCCTGTGGAGCTCCAGAAGGACAGGCTGAGCTGTTGTCCTTATTGCTTGCAAATGTGCACACTAGTTTAACACAGCCAGTTTTTAAAGTAGAGCTAGATATTTTTTAGCAGCAGTTGATGGCAGGCAGTTTTATAGGCTGCTGTAAGATAGCCTGGAGAGGAAGAAAAGGCTTCAGGAAGGCCCATTTGCCATCCAGAGAGGCCCAAGGGGGAGGTGAGTAAAGGATCTTGCCCCTCCCTCCCCATCCAAAGACCTGGGGCCAGAGAGAAGGACACTTCCGGAGACCCCCGACCACCCCCAGGAGATACCATCCACAACCACCATCACAGCGAGGCCCGAGCCGGCGCCTTTGACCGATTCCATGCGGCCGAAGAGAGGCAAGAGCTGCTGTGTGCATGCAAAGGATAAGTAATCGAACTGAAATAATATAGTTGACTAAACATAGATGGCTTATGGCAACTGACATAGTGACTGTACAAGAAACTGACTTACATAGAGACTTGATATAGTGGACTTTTTCTTTCTTTCTTTCTTTCCCTTTCATTAATTAGTTCAACTTTTACTTTGATACTATGTGATAAACTGTGATATTGTGCATGATAATACTTTGTTTTAAAACTGTTTAAACTGTGATAACATGTGTGATGGGAAAAGACTGGCGTAGAGACCGGCAAGGCACGCCACAAAGTTTGCCAAGAGAACCCTATGGACCAAAACAAAAGGCAAAACAAGGGGATGCTCAGCACAACAGATCTGAAAAGGGGGAGGGATACGAAAGGGGGAGGAGAAATACAGTGTTGCAGGGAACAATACTGCATAGGGACATGGAATGTGAGGTCTATGAATCAAGGAAAACTGGAAGTGGTAAAAAATGAGATGGAAAGAATAAGCATTGACATCTTGGGCATCAGTGAGCTCAAATGGACAGGGATGGGTGAATTCAGCTCTGGAAACCATCATATCTACTACTGTGGGCAAGAAAACCTTAGAAGAAATGGAGTAGCCATAATTGTCAATAAAAGAGTGAGAAAAGCAGTAGTGGGATACAATCTCAAAAATGACAGAATGATGTCAGTCAGATTTCAAGGCAAACCTTTCAATGTCACTGTGATCCAAATATACGCACCAACCACTGGTG
The DNA here is from genome assembly GCA_035047305.1 of Bradypodion pumilum. Lineage (NCBI taxonomy): Eukaryota > Metazoa > Chordata > Lepidosauria > Squamata > Chamaeleonidae > Bradypodion > Bradypodion pumilum. The sequence goes on from JAWDJD010000001.1 coordinate 102,973,211, forward strand.
CAGATGAAGCCACAATGGACCAGTTCTATGAGGACTTACAACACCTCATAGAACAGACACCAAGAAATGATGTCCAAATTATATTAGGAGACTGGAATGCCAAAGTAGGAAATCAAAAAATGGAGGGAATAACAGGCAAATTTGGTCTTGGAACACAAAATGAAGCAGGGCAAAGATTGATAGAGTTCTGCCAAGAGAACGCACTGGTCATAGCAAACACTCTCTTCCAGTAACACAAGAGGCGACTTTACACATGGACATCACCAGATGGCCAACACCGAAACCAGATTGACTACATACTCTGCAGCCAAAGATGGAGAACCTCCATACAGTCAGCAAAAACAAGACCTGGAGCAGACTGTGGCTCAGATCACAACCTACTGATCGCAAAATTCAGGCTTAGACTAAAGAAAATAGGGAAAACACGGAGACCAGAAAGATATCACCTAGACAGCATCCCTAAAGAATACACGGTGGAGGTGATGAACAGATTTAATGGCTTAGACTCGGTAGACAGAGTACCGGAAGAATTATGGACGGAGATGAGGGACATCATGCAGGAAGCAGCAAAGAAAACCATACCAAAAGAAAAGAAGAGTAAGAAAGCAAAGTGGTTGTCTGATGAGGCTCTTAAAATAGCAGAGGAAAGAAGGAACGCAAAAGTCAAAGGAGAAAGGAAAAACTACAACCATTTGAACACAGAATTTCAACGAAAAGCAAGGAGAGATAAGGAAAACTACCTAAAAGAACAGTGCAGAGAAATGGAGGAAAACAACAAAAGAGGCAGAACCAGAGATCTTTTCAAAAAAATAGGGAAATCAAGGGAACATTTAAAGCAAAAATGACCATGATAAGGGATAAAGACGGAAAGGAGCTAGCTGATGCAGAAGAAATTAAGAAAAGATGGAAAGAGTACACAGAGGAACTTTACAAAAAGGACCTCAACACTCCTGATAATCACAATGATGAAGAAATTGAACTTGAGCCAGACATCCTGGAGAGCGAAGTCATAAAGGCCCTAAAGAGCACTGCAAACAACAAAGCTAGTGGAGATGATGGTATCCCAGTTGAATTTTTCAAAGCGCTAAAAGATGATGGTGTCAAATTACTGCATTCAATATGCCAGCAGATTTGGAAAACAAAACAGTGGCCACAGGATTGGAAAAGATCAGTATACGTTCCAATCCCAAAAAAGGGCAATGCCAAAGAATGTTCAAATTATCGAACAATCGTGCTCATCCCACATGCCAGCAAGGTGATGCTCAAGATAATACAGGATAGACTTCAGCAGCATGTGGAGAGAGAATTACCAGAGGTGCAGGCTGGTTTCAGAAGAGGCAGGGGGACTAGAGACCACATCGCCAACATACGCTGGATCATGGAGAAAACAAAGGAATACCAGAAACAAGTTTACTTTTGTTTTATTGACTACACTAAGGCATTTGACTGTGTGGACCACAACAAGATGTGGCAAGTAATTAAAGAGATGGGAATACCAGAGCACCTCATATGCCTCCTGAGAAATCTGTACATGAACCAAGAAGCAACAGTTAGGACAGAACATGGAATAACAGAGTGGTTTGGAATAGGAAAAGGAGTAAGACAAGGCTGCATTTTGTCACCATGCTTATTCAACCTATACACAGAGCACATAATGCGCAGTGCAGGGATGGAGGAATCACAATATGGGATTAAAATCGCTGGGAGAAACATCAATAATCTGAGATATGCAGACGATACCACCCTAATGGCAGAAAGTGAGGAAGACCTAAAGAATCTCTTGATCGGGCTGAAGGAGGAGAGTGCAAAAGCTGGCTTGAGACTCAATATCAAGAAAACCAAGATAATGGCAACAGGCCCAATCAGTTCCTGGAAAATAGACGGGGAAGAAGTAGAAGCAGTGACAGATTTTACTTTCTTAGGATCAAAGATCACTGCAGATGGGGATTGTAGCCATGAAATAAAAAGGCGACTGATTCTTGGGAGACAAGCGATGAGAAACCTGGAGAACATAGTGAAAAGCAGAGACATCACATTGCAAACAAAAATTAGAATAGTCAAAGCAATGGTTTTCCCAGTAGTAATGTATGGATGTGAGAGCTGGACAATTAGGAAGGCTGAACGCAGAAGAATAGATGCCTTTGAAATGTGGTGTTGGAGGAGGGTTTTGAGAGTCCCCTGGACAGTGAGGAGAACAAATAGGTCAATCTTAGAAGAAATTAACCCTGACTGCTCATTGGAAGGTCAAATAGTAAAGATGAAGCTAAAATACTTTGGACATCAAATGAGAAGGGAGGATTCACTTGAGAAGGCATTGATGTTGGGAAAGGTGGAGGGCAAAAGAAGAAGGGGGAGGCCAAGGATGAGATGGCTAGATGGTATTGTAGACACAATGGGCACAGAGCTGGGAGGGCTGAGAGGGATGGTGGAGGACAGAGGCGCCTGGAGGAAAATGGTCCATGGGGTCGCAAAGGGTCGGAGTCGACTGTGCGACTGAACAACAACAAAGATAGATAAATGCTACTCTGGGGCTGTGGTAGCTCAGTGGTTAAGAAGCTCGCCTTGTTAGCTGGAAGTCCATCAAGTCGGCAGTTTGAGACCCGGGTACTACATGATGAATTGAGCACCTGTCTCTGTCCCAGATCTTGAGGACATGAAAGGAACCTCATTTGGACGCCCCCTGAGCAGAGTTTCTCCAGCAAAAATCCTTTCAACCCAGAATAATTTTTGACACGAAATTAATATTACTCTGGTTATTTTATGTTTTTTCAAAACTTTATTTGTTTATTTATTTGTTTGTTTATTGGATTTCTATACTGCTCATCTGGGTGTTATCCTACTCTGGGCAGTGAACAAACAGAAAATAAATAACAACAATACCCACAACAAATAAAAAGCCACCACCAGCAAATATATCATAGACTAAAATAAAATAAAATAAAAATAATTGGCATTAGAGGACATCAGGACTAAACTAAACTGGCTAATTTATTGATAGGGGATCAACGCCCTGAAAGGCCTCCTTGAAAAAGAACATTTTAATTGTATTTTAAAGGTAGCCAGTAATGGGGTCTGCCCATCCTGAAAAAATATTTGCCCACCCACATCTAGAATCCTGGCTACGGCCCTGGGGAGAGACACTCCGACAGAGAGCAAGGTCCCAAACCATATAGGGCCATGTATGATAACAGTAACACTTTGTATCTGTCATGGTAGGCAACAAATAACCAGTGCAGGCCTTCCAAGGCTGGGGAAATATGATCAAATTTCTTTAAACCTGTCACCAGCCTGGCTGCTGCATTCTGGGCCTGCTGTACTCTCTGTATCAGACACAAAGGCAGCCCCATGTAGAGAGCATTATAGTAGTCAACCTGTGAGATTACCAATGAATGGGTCATTGTTATAAGAGACCACCTGTCCAAGTAGGGGCGTAAACTCTCAATCTGTCAAAGCTGGGGGAAAAGGAGCTTTGGGCACCACCACTATTTGTTATTCCAGTGGGTCCATAATGAACCCCAGATTGTGGACCTGGTACCTAGGGGTAAGGGTAGTTCCATCCAGAATAGGGACAAGGCCTCCCTGTTGGGCAGATGGCCTCTCAAACACTAAAACCTCTGTCTTGTCAGGGTTCAGTTTCAGCCTGTTAGCTTGGGTCCATACCATTATCAAGTCCAGGCATTTGTCAAGACGTCGGACCGCATCCACTGCAGATGATAAGGAGAGATAGAGTTGGGTGTCATCCACACCACATATTGGAGACACCAAACCCTGAATCTCCAAATGACCTCTCCCAACAGCTTCATTTAGATATTAAACAGCAATCGGGAGATGATCGACCCCTGTGGAACACCCCATTGGAGATGAAGCTCCCCTGTCTGCTTCCCAGAGAAGATCATCTTGCAGTGCAACCAATGCGGTCTTGGTACCATGATGAGGCCTAAAACCCAACTGGAATGGATCTAAGCAGTTGGTTTCTTTTATATGCTGAGTTGGGTTTAAAATTTGAGCTGTTCAGCTCTTGCCAAATGTAAAGCCTACCAGTTTTGGAATTAGAAAGGGGTTCTGTTTTATGGGCTAGGCTAGACAATTTTACATCATTCGTTCAAAAATTTTGTCAAAGTGGCATAGTATTGAAATTGGCTGTAGCTTTTGGGATCTGGTGGTTTATTTTTGCCTGTTTTCAATATAGTAATTGATTTTCTCTTCTGCCATATATGGGGGATTTGTTTTTTTGTCCAACACTTAGTGAAAAACTTTAGGAGCTATTCCTTTGTGTTTTTCCCCAAATGTGTAATTTGCTTGATATGGATATCATTCAGTTCTACCAATCTGCATTCCTACATTTTTTTTTTTGGCTTCCTCTAGTTTTGTCAATATAAAGGAAGTCGAAAGTTCATTGGATTCGCTCTGAATATCTTTTTGATGTTTATTTGTTTTATTATGCTTTGATTAGTCTTCACTGCCAGGAGCAGTTGGTGCGCTATTAAGTTTGTGGTTATATTTACATACAACGTCCTTTTGTTTGGATTTTTGTTCAGTCTTTTCAGTCATCTCCAATCTTTTTGGCTGCTTCTTGGCATGTTCTGCTCTAGTTATAAGGTTTATACACTGAGTTCCTTTTGTTTCTACAAGAGTCAGATCTAATTTCTCCCAGCTTTTTAAATATATTAATTAAAAATATTCGAAGTGTGAAATATAATCTAAATATTGAGCATGCATTTATCGGCTAAGAACTGCGATATTGTTGTTCTGATATCCTCTTGGAATGGGTGCACAAGAATATTCTAAGCTTCAGATGCTATTGTAGGCTACATTATTTATTTATTTATTTATTTATTTACATTTATACGCTGCCCAATCAGGAGAACCCGACTCGGGGCGGCATACAACAGTTAAAATGTATAAAAACAGATTTTAAAATCCCAAATCGCCCACTCACTTCACCACCCTACTACCCCCCCACCCCAATTAAAAGAATAAAAAGAAATAAAAGGGAATTGGGGGGGGGGAATACAACAACACAAAGGGAGGGATATTAACTAAGTATTAACTGGGGATGAGCCAACAGGCTGGAGCCGTATTCCCATTAAGACCCCACACCTGCCCTGCCTTCCAGGTTTTCAGACTTTTCCTGAAGGTAGGCAGTTCTGTCTGTAGCCTCAATTCTGTTGGAAGGAGGTTCCAGAGGGCTGGCGCAGACACGGAGAAGGCCCTTCTTCATGTGCCAGAGAGGCGGGCCCCTCTAGCTGAAGGCACAACTAGGGAGCCCCTCCGGTCTGCTCTGGTTGGACAGGCAGACACTCTCGGGTATCCTGGCCCACTGCCATATAGGGCTTTAAAGGTCAAAACCAGCACCTTGAATTGCACCCGGAGGCAAACTGGTAGCCAGTGCAGCTCCCGGAGTAGTGGGGAGGCACGGGCATAATGTCCACATCCCATCACCACCCGTGCAGCTGCATTCTGAACCAGCTGTAGCCTCCGAATGGTCGTCAAGGGCAGCCCCATGTAGAGTGCATTACAGTAATCTAATCTGGAGGTGGTAATCTAGTCAAATATTTCAAATCAAAAAAATCAGTAAAATCAATTTTAAATGCTGCAATGCACATCCCTGGTGTCCCTTTAGCCATTTTTCAGGTGCCTAAGTATCATACTCTTGAAATGCTGGAAGTGTTTAGGTTTTTAAAAAATATATTTTATTTTATTATATTGTATACAGTTCCAGGTATGCAGCCACTTTCAGTCTTTTTGGGGAATACAGAGTAGATTTTCATGAGCATTCTCACTGTCTGTTAAATCTGAATTTCAGACTTTTAGGTTTATTTAATCTAGGCTAATTACTTGCTACAATCACTCTCCAAATGGAGAAATATTTGAAGAAGGATGATAAATATGAAAAATCTACTTTCCAAAACAGGTTACTGCAAGGAAACATTTAAGGAGCTTCAAGATACTGCACAGTTATCTGCCATTTGAAGAATACTTTATTTAGAAGTTTGATTTAATTCATTAGGCAAGGAGTATTATTCCAAATTTCAAGAGGAAACACTGAGATTTCAATATGGGCTGTGATGATTTGCAGGAATCCAAGCCTTGCTCCTGGGTGTTCTCAGTACAAAATTAATTTTAAAAATATACATAATATGCAAAAAAACTGGCTAGTATTAATTACTTCATTGTTATCAATAAAGTTAAATATGCTTTTTCCTATTCTTTTTAAACAGAAAGATTTGTGCTGTCCTAAACATGTCAGAAGTCTCTGTATTTTCTTTTTTATTTAGCCATTTAATTGTTTGGAAGAATACTTTAATGTATGTGCTTGGAGCTGGTTGATTTCCCTTTCTCCCATAGCGGCACCCCTAGATTAAGTCTGACTTTCAAGTACAGCCAGCTGGAATCGGAGAGAAGTTTGTAATTATTCATTGAAAGGCTTGGATTAATCATCAGCTGAAAGGCTAAACTAAATTTTCCCCTCTTTATTTGTATGTATTCCAAGATTGCCTTGCTTGCTTGTGCTACCTATTTCTAATTGACTCCATTTTAAAATAAAAAGTAGTTACAAGTTCATCTGTTGACCTATAGGAGCTTCAAAGAGATATAGAAAAGCACAGCACTGGTGTTGCCTCCGTCCTCAACCTTTGTGAAGTTCTTCTTCATGACTGTGATGCTTGTGCAACTGAGACAGAATGTGACTCCATCCAGCAGGCTACGCGGAACCTGGATCGGAGGTGGAGGAATATCTGCGCTATGTCAATGGAAAGGCGACTCAAGTATGTAATACACCTAATAATTTTTTCAGATGACTCTTCAAATTTCTCCAAGGGCAACGACACATTGTCACTTCTCCTGTATTAAAGTGTCTGCTAATAATTATGGTGCCTTTTTCACATAAGGAATGTATTCTTCTACGGATCTAAGGAGAAACACAGCAATTAGATAAAGCTCACCCCAGCAGCCTAGGACCTACTGACCTACACCAAAAAAAAAAAAGTTTCACAGAAATTAATGGATAACTCTGCCTAGAAATGAACACAAGTAGACATGGAGGATAATCTTACAGTATTTCAGTTCATAATATGCTTTCAACGTTTAAAATGTCTACATAATAAGCATGATGGGAGGAAATTGAGAAGCAGAAACAAAAAAGAACAAAGGCAATGTTGAAAGAAACAGATTTGTCCATCTAGTCCGGTGTTTCTCAACCCAGAGGCCTAAGTTAGTCCATTGGCTGATCAGTACTTTGGGGAATTGACTTAGGCTTCTGGGAATTGAAGTCCAAAAACCAAAGGTTGAGAGACACTGATCTAATCTATGGGTGCCCAAACTTTTCGGGCCGTGAGCCAGTCACATGGTTTAGCAGGTCAGTCATGTGATTTAGCGGGCCGGTCATGTGGTTCCTCTGGAAGGATGTTTTGCATACGGGTGCATTTTACTTCCACTTCCAAGAGTGACGAGGGTGTTGTGCGCCAGATGAATTGGAGTTGGGGGCCAGATCCAGCCCACAGGCTGTAGTTTGGGCACCCCTGGTTTAAGCAGAGAAAATGCCAGCCTAAAAAATCTATCTCATCCTGTTGCAAAACATCCTTCCGGAGGTGTGTTTTACTTCCACTTCCAGGAGCAACAAGTGTGTAGCGGACCAAATGAAGTGGTGTTGGAGGCTGGATCCAGCCCATGGGCCATAGTTTGGGCACCCCTGATCCAGGCCATGTGCTTTCAGCATATAACTCTGGAAGACCAAGAATGAATCTAAATGTGTTTTGCTATGCGTGTGGTGAAGCTGGATTTCCATAATTTGCCTCTCCAGCTGCTTTCTTTAACTATAGCAACAATATATTAAATATAAGTAAGATTAACAACAATTTCCAGGATTTTCTAATTCACAGGTTACCACTTGGTTAATTGCAGAGTTCAACACACCAAGGATGTCGTCTTTTTCTGTTAAGAAGACATTGCAGAGCATCTTTGGATAAAGACTGCCTTACTGAGTATCTTCTGTTCAGGTTTTGGTTTACAGTACAGTAAAACCCCTACTTACATAAAAAGTCTGTTACGTAGGATTTTATGTAAATCGTTTTTTTACTTAAGTTGAAGCAAACCCATAAGAAAAATGATTTTTTTACGTAACTTGAAGCAAACCCATAGGAAAATGATTTTTACATAAATCAAACCAAATCCATAGGAAAAATTTTTTTTACGTATGTCGAAGCATACCCATAGGAAATTGTGTGACGTAAATCGGGACATTTATGTAAATCGGGACATGGTTTTAGTGCAAAAATCATTATGTAAGTCGAATTTTATGTAACATGAGGCATGTGTAAGTCAGGGTTTTACTGTACACTTATAAGGAGCTCAAAATATGTTTCTAATATGAATTCTAAGTGAGACTTAGTGATATCTAAAGAGAAGAAACAACAAACCACAGCTGTCTTATTCCAACTCAAGCTGGAGAGAAATTTCTGTTGCTTGTCAATCAAAGTTACTGCCAAGATTTGGTTAAAAGCCAATTGTTGTTCAATGCAACAGTTATTTGTTTTTGGCATGCTTCAGGGTGCAGCATGATTTTCCCATTGCACCTGGTGAATTCGTTGGGGAGTCCAAAATGAATAAATCTCTTTCTGCTCGTCTTTTCTGTTTCAGAATTGAAGAGACATGGCGTCTGTGGCAAAAGTTCTTGGATGATTATTCTCGCTTTGAAGATTGGCTGAAAATTTCTGAAAGAACTGCTGCTTTCCCTAGTTCTTCTGGTGTATTGTACACAGTTGCTAAGGAAGAACAGAAGAAATTTGAGGTGACTTGTTACAGTGCTCAGTTCTTCTACCTTGTGTTGTTGTGCACTAGCAGTTAAGACCAGGCTGCTGGTCCTCTGTATTCAGTTATTCCAGCTTCAGCAAGAACATCTGTACAAATCATGGAGCTTTTCCTATGAAGTTGTGCTGTAATGAGTAGTTTCAATGAGTGGCTCCCTTCTAACAAGCCAGAGGAGGAACCCATATTTTTGTTATCAGTTTCTTTCTCTGGTTTGTTTGAAAAGAGTTACTGAACAATATGGAGATCTCTGGTTTATTAGGTTCATGCATACAGGGACAAGGAGTAAATTCAGTAAATTGAAACAATATTGTCAGTTATTTCTGAGCCCTGCTTTTCTTAAATATTTTGAAAGGAGATGTTTTGAACATTAGAAAAATGGCAATTGGTTGAACAACTGGTGTGGTAATGTCTAAAGCTTAATTATTCTAGTTGAGTTCATTTGAAGTTCACTTAAATGCCATTATTTGCCAAAGAAACTGAAGGAGGCTGGTAATGTCACTAGAGAAACATATTATTGTTAAGATGTCATTGGGATCTTGAAAACATTCACAGCTGTGCTTCTTCTACACAAATGTTACTAACAGATGACACAGCAACTGTGATTGACCAAATAAAAGAATGGTTTGTTTTAAGTCTCCAGTATTTCATATAGATTCAGAGACAGGTTCATTTTATGACTAGAAAATAAATAAATAAATGTTGTGTCAGAAATTACTCTGGATTGAAAGGATTTTCACTGGAGAAACTCTGCTCAGGAGATGCCTGAATGAGGCTCCTTTCATGTCCCCAAGATCTGTCATGCAGCACTCGGGTATTGAACCCTGACCTTCCAGTCTCCAAGCTCAGCGTCGTAACCACTAAGCCACCGCAGTGCTGGTCATAACCACTAAGCCACTGCAGTGCTGCTATGACTAGGAAACCCTGTTTGTGTATGACTCGGAAAGTGAACACTTTTACTGACATTTCTATTACATTTAATCTTTTATCCCTGCAAATTTTGCTTATCATGTTCAAAGGATGTGAATGAAATTTCTTTCTTTCTTTCTTTCTTTCTTTCTGTGTTCTTATTTATCTACCTGTCTGCATTCCAAATTGTCAGTTAAACTGAATTATTCACTTATACCCAGTGGAGATGTTTGTTGTTTTGAATTACATAGTCCTCTTTAATCCTTGGCTGCAGCTTTACTGCACAACTGCCTATTTTTTATTTAATTAGCAGGATTACCAAAACAAATGGAAGCAAATACAATATGTTCTTGCTTAGCATAAATTCACCCATTATTATTTTGTTTGTCAAATGTAGTAACTCAAATTTAGAGCAGAGTAATTCAACTAAAAGTTACTAACTCCTCCAAGTACATATATCTAACAGAATATATGTTCTATGCTTTATATATACAGTACAATATGACCATGGATTTGACATGTTTTAATCAACCTGTTTTCCCTCTCTATCTTCCTTCTCCTGCCTCAATATGTACAAGTGCCATACACTAAATAAATACATCTCCTGCCTTTAATTTTTAAAATATTTACCTATCTACCTACCTGTGGTCCTACTGTAGAGTATTCTATGACACACATCCCATTTATTATTTTCATTTTATTTATTTCTGTTACTTTCCAAATAAGATAAACTGAAATTCTCTCTTGTTTGAAACATTTTTAGGCTAGTATATGTGTCATGATGCCACCATCAGTCTACAGAGCACAGGGTGTAATTGCACCTCTACTCGCCGGTAGGCCTTTGGATGCTCTGGCTTTGTGAGACTCCCAGCCGCAGCACAAGCATGAAATGGCACTTGGTCAGCACAGCCTAAGGGTGTGCTCTCTCTGGCCTGATTTAGTGCGGCAGAGAAAGACTTGTCCAGCGAATCTGGCTCATAGGTTCCGGGGGGAAATGGCGATAAGGCAAATTAATGTTGCAGGTCTTATTTGAGCTGCACAGACCTCTGGGACAGTAAATGCCAATTCCCACAGAACAACACCCTTACCTCTAACTCAAGGGAGAACTTTCTGTCCTTGGAATTATGGTGTGCATGGGGGGAGCCTGTTATCTTCTTCTTCAGAGAGGTTTCGCCACTTCTTGCTGTAAAGAGATGAGTCGGGCTGGTACTCCTCCGAATAGCTGGCAAAAAAACCCATGAACTTCACAAGAGAAAGTTGCTATCTTCCTTTCAAAGAAGGCCCTTTGTATTTTAAAGCCTCCCCTCTCTATCTTGCTCTGGCTTGGCTTAAGGAGCAAGAAGAACTAAGATTGACTCAGAAGCCAATTAAAAGAGTTTATTAAAATAATAGAATAAAGTTCCTATAAATGCACATAATATGATTAAACTGGAATCAAAGAAATCAAAAGTAAGAAACATAGCAGTACCCTAACCTGAGCTAGTCTGTGGCACTCTCCGGCGCCCCATCAGAGATGGGTTCGATAGCTTCCTCGAGGGTTAGGAAGCCTATCGATGCATGGAAGTGTGCTTGTCTCTCTCTCTAGAGAGAGATCTCTCTTTAGATTGAATTAAGCCTTGTTTTTATACATTTTCTGATGGGAAAAGGTAGATAACAAGTCCTAATTGACTTGTCAAAATGACAACTTCTGTACGTAGATCAAAGATCCAGATGGCACATTATCAGTGTTCTCCATCTAAGTCTATGAGAGAGAAGAGTGTCTGCCCGTCCAACTAGAGCGGACCGGAGGGGCTCTCTAATGGTGCCATCAGTTAGGGGTGCACATCTGTCCAGCACCCGAAGGAGGGCCTTCTCCGTGTCCGCACCAACTCTCTGGAACCTCCTGCCAACAGATCTAAGACTTCAAAGAGAATTGCTGCCCTTCAGGAAAGGATTGAAGACCTGGCTGGCAGGGCAGGTGTGGGGGGGGGGGGGCGAATGGGAACACGGTCCCCGCCTGCTGGCTTATGTAAACCATTAAGAACTGGGTGGGAAATGGGTCTTTTAAAGTGGGTGGGATATGGGTCTTTTAAAGTGTTTTTATGTGTTTTTAAAACTTGTTGTAATGCTGCCCTGAGTCGGGTTCGGCCTGAGTGGGCGGCATATATAAATATGACTAATAAATAAATAAATAAATAAAACAGCTTCAAGGTCCTTTCCCTAGGGACGGCCTTGAGAACTGGCCACAAGGCAGCTTTCCATCATCTTCTAGAAAATGGTGGAGAGTTGCTCACAAAATGGATTCAGTTAAGCTAAGTGCACTAGCTCAAAATTTGAAAATAACTACATAGCATTTCTACATGATAACATACATAAAACCATGATTAATAACATAAAAAATAACATCACCTATCTTGTCATGGAATCACAACACAGGGCAGTCTCTTTGGCTAAATTTATGTAATGGAAATGTCCTTTCAAATCTCAAACTTAATTTACTATGTGAAAATGAATGACACCCACTTCCTGAGCCTTCCAAATAGATATTTTACAGACCCCCACCAGACATCCTGTTTGTTCTTCCTGCCCTACGTGCAGCCAAAGAGTTTTAAAATCTCTTTCCCTCTGCTTTCTGTCCAAATTAATATAGGCTCTTCCTTAATCATCAGTCTCCACTTTTGTTGAAGAGGTGCTGGATTTTCATCATCATACATCACACAATACATTTAATGGCTACTAATTCACATGTTTTGAACAAGTATTTTACCTTGCAGCCTCAAAACAGAAAATGTAAAATGGATCAAATTCTGAATCAACAGCCCCATCTCCTTTCCCCACCTTAACATATCCCATATAGTGATACCAAGTTACTTCAGTCGTTCTTATCTTTGTTGAAAAACAAATATCAACATATCAGATAATTCTTCAACAAAATCAGTTATCACCCCAATTTCTTTTGTTCCTGTGAGGGAATTTAAAAAAATCTCATTTTTCTTATGCACAACTGTGATAGTAAAAAGCTTCAGGGGTGGAGTTGAATATTTTTGTAAAACAATGTGTTTTGTAAACAACAAAGGATTTAGTATGAAATGCAGGGTGTCTGGAGGAAGTTTCCATGCAAAATGTTTTGTGTAGTTCCCCCCCCCCCCCAAAAAAAAGTCCAAAGTGTCGATTTTTTTGTAAAATGATGATGGTGGTGATGATGATATTTTGCCCTGCTGGGAGAAAGCTTTTGATAACATTTCTCACCTTTTAAAGTAAAGTGAGCAAAGATTTACATTTCTAGTCCCCTGATTTGAAATCACAACATTGTAAATTTCTGTGTCCCCATTCTGTACTTCAGTGGCTGATATTGGGGAGTGCATCAGTGACACTCCCATGCACAGGGGTAGGTAGTAGGAAGGGTCCATGCAGAGATGTCATTTTGAATGGAGTCTCAGTATTATATGATATATAGTTTTGTACTTAGTGAAGAAAAATTTGAATGGATTTGGAAAATATTGTAGCACAAATGAAAAATCACATAAATGTTTTTTTAATATTCCCACATAAATACCTTGATAATAACTTCCATCTATAAAAAATCTATCTTTGGTAGAATTGTTGCCAATTAAAGGGATTTTTTATTTTTAAAAAAACCACGCCACAGGTAGGCATTAGAGAAGTCAATGGTTTAATGGACTGTTTTGTTGCTTCTACTTTTATAGGCTTTTCAGCGGCAAGTGCATGAAAGCCTGACTCAGTTGGAACTGATTAACAAGCAGTATCGCCGATTGGCCCGAGAGAACCGTACAGACTCTACTGGCAGCCTGAAGCAGATGGTCCATGAAGGAAATCAGAGATGGGATGACTTGCAAAAGCGAGTGACTTCCATTCTCCGCAGGCTTAAAGTAGTTCTCTTTTTGTAATTTATTCCTTATATACATGTAGGGGAGAGCATGTGTGCATGTGTTGGGAATACCTGTTTTCGCTGTGGCGTACAAATTGATATACTTGGTTTTGTGTGTTTGTTTTTAAAGTTCCATTTGAACTGATAACATTCTAAGCTTGTCAGTACTCGATTACTTCTTCTTTTCTAGCATTTCATTGGCCAACGTGAAGAGTTTGAAACAGCCCGTGACAACATTTTGGTCTGGCTCACAGAGATGGACCTACAGTTGACTAATATTGAGCACTTCTCAGAGTGTGATGTTCAAGCAAAGATAAAGCAACTCAAGGTACAGAAATCCAACCTTTAATGCAGGGGTGACAAAACTATGGCCCATGGGCTGGTTCCGGCCCCTGAGGCCAATTCATCCGGCCCGTGAAGCCCTCATCGCTCCCAGAAGTGGAAGTAAAATGCGTGATGAGGGCTTTGCGGGCTGGATGAATTTGCATCAGGCCATAGTGACCGGCCCCCTGAGCCACATGACTGGCCCATTGCCTGAAAAGTTTGGGCACCCCTGCTTTAAAGGCACAGTAACATACAGCAAAGATTTCTCATCAACATTGTTAAATACACTTCTTTACTGCATGTTTTATTAACATGATTGGAAAACTATTAAATAAGAAACATTTCATTTTACATCTGTAAAGATGGGGTCATATCTGTTGTATATAAACAAACAGCAATGCTAGCAAGTGATATTAACAAATGAAAATCTGAAAACTGGTATTTTCTCAATATGTTACTTTTTATCCATATTATAAAAAGAGAACTTGCAATGCAAATCTCTGTTGTCTGGAAAGTCAGATACGAGTTCTTTGCTGACCTCCAAGATTTATTCCCTATCAGGCTTGCTTATGACTGGATTGTGGAGGTAGCCATTGAAAATTTGAAGGTAAAATGCCCCCTCCCATTGGCCCACATATCTTCACATCATTGCCTAAAATATTTAATACCTTTCCTAATATATAATAATTGCATGTTGTCAAGGCAATTCTGACTTACGATCACCTTTTCCAAAGATTTCTAGGTAGAGAATATTGAATAATCTTTGCAAGGTGATTCAACTAATGTATAGCCAAAGATTAGGGCTGAATTCTTTGAAATACAAGACCTTCAATGGTGGGGTGGCCCATCAGGCAACTGGGACTCAGTCCGGGGCACCCCCGAGGCGCCCAGTGACATGGCGCCTCCCTTGGGTGCCAATCCAAAGAGCCAAGCTGAGCTGCGATGCCCGGAACAATCTAGCAAAGGAGCAGGGCTTTGTGTTCCTCTGCCTGCCTTCTCCTCCTTTGCCACCAAAGATAAGGTTACAAAAACAGCCCTGTTTACAGTGTATCAGCTGTGGCTTGGAGGTTACAATTTTGTCTTGTAAGCAAGTTTGAATCCCCAGAGGGAAGTTGAAATTAGAAGGCAAGTGGGAACGTTTTTAGAAAGCGAGTGGGTTAAATGCCCTCATCACTCCCTGTCCAGCGCCCTTTTAGCAGAGACAGCATGCCCCTGAAGACCTTCTCAATTCCACTTTTATTTTCTCTTAGTTCAACTAATGAACAATAGAGATGGGAGAGAAATGTTCACTTACAAGGTTTGTGTTCAAATAAATTTGTCAAGTGGATAGCAAAAATATAATACAGTAGTTCCCTCCATCTTGAATGACAGAGAGGGCAGGGAAAACAATCTCTCTCTTGCAAATGGTGGTTGCAAGAGAATACTAAGTTATTAACTTCCTGAGACTAACACATTTTGAGTCAGAAAGAAACTGAACTAGGCCGATCAACTGAAACTCTCAGACAGAATAGACAGACTGACTGGACTGCACACCAGCCACAATCATCATATATATAGTGGAAAACAATTGCTTTTGGAGGAAAGAAACATTTGGGGTGCTGATTGGCTTTTTAGATTAAAAAGGTACAATGATGTGTTAAATACTGTCCCTTCCCATCTCCATGTTAGTATGCAAAACAAACAAATCCTGTTGTAAGCTCAGCAGAGAATACACAGAAGTGGTTTACTGTTGCTTTCTTCTGGGGTTATACTGGGGCTGTAGAGCTTGCCCGGGGCTACACAGGCTGGTCCTTTTTTCCAAGAAGCATAGAGGTGAATCAAACTCCCAACCTCTGGTTCTGCAGCCAGATACCTAAACCACTGAGCTGTTTATTTAGGATACATGATGACAGAGGTTGTATCTGAAGCAATCCTTTTCCATGCATTAGGTCTTTTCACTGTGGACTTGCACTTCATCATAGGTATACGTTGGGAATGCCTGTTCTATTTTGCAACCAGGGTTTCCAAATGCAAGGTGCTAGGAAGTTTCCAGATTCACCTAATCTAATCACCTAGGACAGTTTGCAATATTAATGCTTTTTTTTTCAGAGTTAAACTGAGAAAGCACAGCATTTTTACTGATCTGCTTGTTTTGCATTAGCCACAGAGTTTGTGACAGCTCAAAAGATTCAAGCCTGTGTGGTGAGGCTACTGGAGCTGAACTGCTCACATCAGACAGTAAATGGAGTATCAGTTCATTATCTTGACAGTAGCTTTCACCAGATAAAATGAAAGCTTTCAGGAGCTGACAAATAAGTCACTCGACTGAAAATTGTATGTAATGGAAATTAAGCATATGAGTAACAACAGCAATGACAATTGCACCACTTTTATACAGGCCTTTCAGCAGGAGATTTCACTGAACAATAACAAAATTGAGCAAATCATTGCTCAGGGTGAGCAACTGATAGAAAAAAGTGAACCCCTGGATGCAGCTGTCATTGAAGAAGAGCTTGATGAGCTTCGACGATACTGCCAGGAGGTCTTTGGCCGAGTGGAGCGGTATCACAAAAAGCTGATCCGCCTACCTGTACGTACCTTTACAAAACAATAAACCTGATTATTTCCAAGCCTACACTTTTTTTACGTTGTTTTTGAACAATAGAGCAGTTGTTCAAAAACTCTGCAGTAGCTGTAGCTCTCTGTAGGATGCCCTTTAGATCTTTTGAATGACTAGGCTCATCAATTTAGCCAACATGCTTAATGGTAAAGAATTATAGGAGTTATGCTCTAAAACTATCCTGAGATCCTATTCCTGTTTAGAATACAGTAAAACCCCTACTTATGCAAAAAGTCAGTTCCGTTGGCTTTTGCTTAAATCAGATTTTTATGTAAGTTGAAGCAAACCCATAGGAATTTTTTTAATGTAAATCGAAGCAAACCCATAGGAAATGGTGTTACGTAAATTTATGTAAATCAGGACATTTATGTAAATCGAGACATGGTTTTAGCACAAAATCATTATGTAAGTCAAATTTTATGTAACTCGGGGCATTTGTAAGTTGGGGTTTTACTGTATATAATTAAAGCCATATGTGCATCAACATAAAGTTGCAGTATTAGAGCTACAAAGTCTGTCTTAAAATCACACAGTGAGTTCCATAGAACTCTTTTTCCATGAAGAAAGAGACATTTTTCTTTTAATTCATCCAACAGAATGTGAGGGGGAAAGTACAGAAGAAAGGTTTTGAAACTAAAAATAGCCTAATGGGAGAATGCTGGTTCCCAGGAGATGAAAGAAATGGAGCTAATACTGGTTCAAATTAGTATTTTTTTATAGTTCCAAACTGCCTGGCTGAAGATAATATCTTTGGGACAAAAACAGTTACCTGTTAGGCAAGAAATGATGAGCAATAACCATTTAAGACATGTTTATATATAGTTGCTTTTATTAATCTGATTTTTTTTAAAAAGAAACAAACATAAAATCAGCAAAGAAAGAAGCAAAACTGAGTTTGAATGTTTTACAGTGACATGTTTATCTTATTGACCTAGCAAGATGTGGCCTACTGACAAATGTATTAATGGACTCTTTAATGTTGCCTTCTAGCTCACAGACGATGAACATGAACTGTCTGATCGTGAAGTGGAGCTGGATGAATCAGCGGATCTTTCAGACATACACTGGCATGATGAATCTGCAGACAGTATTCTCTCTCCACATCCTTCCTCTAATCTCTCCCTATCCCTTCCCCAGCCTCTCCGAAGTGAAAGGTCAGGGCGGGACACTCCTGCTAGCGTAGATTCCATCCCCTTGGAATGGGATCATGACTATGACTTGAGCCGTGACCTGGAGACAACAGTTTCAAGAGCTCTGCATTCTGAAGAAGAAGGGCAAGAAGACAAAGATTTTTATCTTGGAGGGGCAGCAAACCTGGCAGGTATAATAAGTTCTTCAACTCAAATCGCTTTATAGAGCCGCCTACAGACAAGTTGTAAAGTAAAATATAAATGCCTAAATCCAATGGTTAGTCCCACTGAATAAATGGGAATGTGCTAAATTAACACTTAACATAAATTGAATTGATTCAGTTGGTCTGCTCTATTTAGGACTGGTTTTGGATTTAAGGCCATAATTTCAGACTTCTGGAAATCTACCTATATCAGTGATGGCTAACTTTGGCACTCCAGTTGTTCTTGAACTTTAATTCCCAGAAGCCCTGATCAGCAGGAGTACTGACGTGGGCTTCTGGGAATTGAAGTCCAAAAACACCTGGAGTGCCAAGGTTTACCATCACGGATCTATAGCCTCCTACTACTTGGCAGGTTTCAAGCTTCTGAGGCATGCTGATTACTGGCAGAAGGGGCACTATTAATGATACTGAAACAAAACTGGTTATATCCTACTACCCATTTGGTCAGAGAGAAGGTAAATTCCAGGAAAACTGTGACATAGGCATTAACACTAAACCTGAAATAATTGCTGTTCAGGGTTATTTTTTAGGTTCTTAGCAACTGTCCCCCCTCCCCATTAGTTCCCTTGGGCTAATCTGGTCAATACTAACACACACACACACACACACACACACACACACACATATATATACACACACACACACACACACACACACACATACACACACACACACACACACACACACACACACACACACACACACACACACACACATACATCAATGCTTAAACATGTTAGAATACATTCAGGAAAGAAACTGGCACAGATTAACAATAGATTGATTTGTCCATTCTTACACTGTAGCAAGGTGAAGGTAAAGGCTGCCCTTGCTTGAAAGCCAGTCATATCCGACTCTAGGGTTCAATGCACATCTCTGTTTATAGCCAAAGAGACAGCGCTGTCTGTGTTAGCAGACATTTCCATGGACATGTGGCAGGCATGACTAGACAAAACACTGTTTACCTTCCCACCAAAGTGGTACCTATTTATCTACTTGCAATTTCTTGATTGGTTGGCAGGAGCTGGGACGGAGATGGGAGCTCACTCCATTGTGCAGTACTCGGGTCTCAAACTGCTGACCTGCCGACCTTCCAGCCATCAAGTTCAGTGTCTTAATCACTAAACCAATGCAGTCCCGGCTACAATGTAGTAACCAGTGCTTATATCTCACTTAATATACTGTAAAACTATTACAGTCCTGTAGATTCCATCCCCTTGGAATGGAATCATGCAAGTAAACTTAAAATGGTGCAACAGAAATTCCCCTTGAACATAAGAACAGCCTTGCTGGAACAGGCCACAGCCCATCCAGTCCAGCATTCTGTCTCACACAGTGGCTCACTATTTGCTTCAGGGTATTCCCAAGCAGATGCCTTCACCTGCTTAGGATTCCCTGGAAATGGCATGGAGAGATATCCTGCCTATCTCTCCAACCCGGAGGTTGTCCTTAGGTATCCATAATTATAGCCATTGATACCCTTTTCATCCATGAACTTGTCTAATCCTTTCTTGAAGCTGTGAAGACTGAAAGCTGTCACCACTTCTTCCGACAGGGAGTTCCATAGACCAGTGATCCTCTGGGTGAACAAGTACTTTCTCTTATTTGTTTGAGAACTAGCACTCAAATGTTTTATGGAGTGCCCCCTAGTTCTAGTGTTATGCGATAGGGAAAACAGTTTTTCCTTGTCTACTTTGTCCCCACCATGCATGATTTTATAAACTTCAATCACGTTACCTCTTAGATGCCGTCGTTCAAGGGTGAAGAGGCCCAACCATTGCAGCCTCAGATGGTAATGAGGCTTGCTTTCCTGCCTCTTCTGTCTCTCCCAGATCTGCTTGAGATCTGCAAGTGGCAGTGAAATATCTCCTGATGGATAGCCAGAATGCTACTCATTTTCTGTATTGCTGCCAATTCACTTGGATTCTTAAACTTTTGTCAGGGAACATTCCATGATTCATGTCATTTCCCTTTGCCTAGTGAACTGTGTGAAACTTTAGTGTATGGGACCAAAGACAACAGGACAACCGAAGGGTTGGTTTAACGCAGGTTTATTGCATAGTGTTCCGGTGAAGCATGAGGTAATGGCGGTGATACATCTCAATATATACAGTAGCACTCTACATTTGAATCTTGTAGCACGGTAGCTCATTGGCTGCTACCGGTGTGGCCTCGCCCAGGCACGCCTCTTTCTTCTGCTGCTGAATGCGGGGAAGGTTTTCCCGCGGCTGTTTGTAATTGAGCAATGTGGACCATGTGAGACTGAACGCTCGCAGCTGCCCTCTATGGGCTGTCTGCTCGCGTTCCTTTACAGCTGAGATCGTTGGTATTTGGAGTGGTTACATTCTTGCCTTTACAGTATAATGAACATGCACACATACATACATACATACATAACATCCCTCCCCCCTAGGATGGGACGAAGTCCCGCAACCATTGTGGCTTGCCGCACGTGCGCTTGGGGCGTGCCTGCGTCTGCCCTAGTACTGGAGAGCCTGTGATCCCTGACTCCGCGGGTGCTTGTCCTGCAACGGGAAACGGGGATTCGTTAGTGGCTCTGTGGGGCGTCCGTGCCTGCCCTGCGCCCGGGGATGGGAATGGAATGAACAGTTGGGAGGTGAATCCCTGCCTGTTGCTCTCGGACCCCGGGGACCCTCCCATTGTGAACCGTGGAACCGATGAGGTCGCCCTTGTGGTTCTGCTACCTTCTGATCCCCGCTCGGGGGATCTTGAGACTGTGGTGGGCGGACTCGCCGTTGCCTCCCGTCTTGGGGGTGTCGGTCTCCGGGGAATTGGCGCTATATTGCATTCTAACTCACAGGGGCTACTGGGACTGGAAGTACCAGGGGCTGAACTGAAACCCCTCTTTTCGCTAGGACGGGTGGGGGACCACTCCGCTAACTCCCCCTGGTACTGTAAATCAACGTCTAAACTTCTATGGGCATCTGTGTTTCGGGGGAACTTCCGAGGGGTATGTGTGTGGTCGGGGCTCTTCCATTCTGCCGCGGCCTCCCGCAAAAGATCTCTGTGGATCGATTCCCTTTCCTCCCCCCTTGGTGGGGACCCATGCTCCCCCTTTCCTCCCCCTTGGGCTAAACGGGTGGGGGAGTACCCTAACGCTGATTCGATGCTATTTTTGTCTCCGTCCTGCTCTCCGGGGACCCTGCGCCTGAGCTGGTCCACGTGTCGCCTCCACAGGAAACCTGTACTGGTCTCCACGCGGTATGAGACGGGGCCGGTTTGTTCTACTACGGTGCCCGGTACCCAGGCTGGCCCCGCGTTGGCGTAGTTCCTGCAGTGCACCGGGGCGCCTACGCTGAAACTCTTTGTGGGTTCCACCCCTATGTTCCACCCTTTGTCCTCTACTCTCGTGGGGTCTAGCTTGGAGATTCCCGTGGCCAGCTTCCTGCGCATCAACAGCTCTGCGGGGGAGTACCCTGACGCCAATGGGGTGACCCTGTACCTTAGCAGGAATTGGCACAATTTCAGGTCGAGGTCTCCGTGGCCCATGCGCAGCAGCGCGTCTTTCGTGGTGCGCACGAGGCGCTCTACTTGGCCATTGGTGGCCGGGTGAAAAGGGGCGGAGGTGACGTGCCGAATGGCGTTGCGCTCCATGAATGCCCCGAACTCGGCGGATGTGAAACAGCTAGCGGTATCGCTGACGAGGGTGTCGGGTAAACCGAACGTGGAAAAGACCCTCCGTAACTGTTTAATTGTTGTGGCCGAGGAGGTGCTCGAGACTGGGATGACCTCTAACCACTTGGAGAACGCGTCCACTACAAGGAGGAAGAGCGTTCCCCTGAACGGGCCAGCAAAATCTACGTGTACCCGGGACCAGGGGCCCCTTGCTGCGTCCCACTCCCTATGTGGCGAGCGGGCCTCTTCTGGCCTGGAGCTTTGGCACGCTTCGCAAGTGCCGACCATGTGTTCGATGTCGGCGTCTAGCTGGGGCCACCAAAAGTAACTGCGGGCCAGTGCCTTAGAGCAGACGATCCCCGGGTGGCTGACGTGCAGCAGTTTAAGCACCCTCGGCCGGAGAGACGTGGGGATCACTACCCGCTGTCCCCACAAAAGGCAACCCCTCTCTAGGGACAACTCTAGTTTCTTTTTGAAAAATGTGTCGAATTCCGCTGCCGGGGAAGACACGGGCCACCCTTTCTGTACCCAGGAGCAAACTGTGGCCAGCGTTTTGTCCTTGCCGGTCGCTTTAGCGATGTCGGCCGGTACTACTGGAGGGGAGTCTAGGACCTCTATCATTAAGACCTGGTGGTCCCTCTCTACCTCACCCACGTGGCAGCCATCCCGGGGAATGGGGGACCTCGACAGGGCATCCGCATGGCTGATCTCCTTCCCGGGCCGGTATACCAACGCGTGCTGATACGCGTTGAGAAAAATGGCCCACCTGAGCATTCTCGGGGACAGGATTTGGGGTGTGGGCTTATCTGCGGTGAAAATGCCTAGCAGGGGCTTGTGGTCAGTCACTATGGTGAAGGGGCGGCCGTACACAAAATCATGAAATTTCTTGGTCCCCGCAATTATCGCTAGTGCTTCCCTGTCTGTCTGGGCATAGTTTCTCTCCGCTTGGGACAAGGACCTAGAGTAGAACGCTATCGGGGCCTCCCTCCCGTTCTCCAGTACGTGGCATAACACCGCCCCCACCCCCACCGGGGATGCATCACATATTAGGACCACTGGGCGTTTGGGATTGAAGTGGGTCAGTACAGCATCTGATGCCAGGAGTTGCTTCAGGTCATTGAAAGCCTTCTCCTGGACGTCGCCCCACTTCCATGCCTCGTCCTTTTTTAACAATTTGTGTAGCGGTTCCGCCACTGCTGCCTTCCGCGGAAGGAAGGAGTGGTAAAAATTGAGCAGTCCCAGGAACGACTGCAACTCGGGCTTGGAGGTGGGGCGAGGGGCCTTCTTGATGGCGGCCACCTTGGATTGGGATGGCCTGATTCCCTCGGGAGTAACACGGAACCCTAGGAACTCAACCTCAGTTGCGAAGAAAACGCATTTGTCTTTTCGCAACCACAACCCCGCCTTTTCGAATATTGCCAGGACCTTTCCCAACCTTGTTGCTAATTCGGCCCGGCTCCCCCCTGTAATCAATACGTCATCAAAGTAGGGTAACACCCCCTCTAACCCCTTCAGGAGGCGTTCCACGAGTGACTGGAAAATCCCGGGCGCCGAATTCACGCCGAATTGGAGGCGCGATACCTGGAACGCCCCTTTGTGGGTGACTATGGTCTGTGCAGCAGCTGCGGCGGGGGTCACCGGGAGTTGCTGGTAGGCTTGGGCCAGGTCGAGTTTAGCGAAACACCTCCCCCCGTGTAACCTGGCCAACAAGTGGCTGACTACCGGCACCGGATACGCATTAGGGCGGATCGCCTTATTGATGGTGCACTTGTAATCAGCGCATATGCGGACCTCCCCGTTGGCCTTGAGCGCTGTTACAATTGGAGTTTCCCACTCCGCAGAATCAACAGGAACAAGAATCCCCTGGCCCACCAATTTGTCCAACTCCGCCTCTATTTTGTCCTTTAGTGCGAAAGGCACTCTGCGCGGTTTAAGTCTGATTGGACGTACTCCAGGGTCCAGGTCGAAAGTCACTGGGGACCCCTTGAATTTTCCGAGCCCCTTTTTGAAAACCTCGGGGTGCGCGTCGCACACGCTCTGTATTGGATCAGTCCCGGTGGCGTGTGCTCCCACGGCGT
The DNA here is from genome assembly GCA_035047305.1 of Bradypodion pumilum. Classification (NCBI taxonomy): domain Eukaryota; kingdom Metazoa; phylum Chordata; class Lepidosauria; order Squamata; family Chamaeleonidae; genus Bradypodion; species Bradypodion pumilum. Next base: position 102,996,784 of record JAWDJD010000001.1, read on the forward strand.
GCACCCCCCCAATGAACAACCCCAGGGGCTGGAACCATTGAGTCCCGAGGAGGCTGCATTTTCCTCCCTTGAGGACGACTAGGGGAAGCGTTGCGGTGTGCTTTTTAAACTGGACCTGGAACTTCCCAATCCCCAACACTGGGATGCGGTTCCCTTGCACGTCCTTCAGTGTGGCCCTCAACGCTTTGAGCTTGGGCCGCACTCGGGGGGCGATTTTCATGAACTCCCCCTGGGAAATAATAGAGTATGACGAACCCGAGTCCACCTCCATTCTAACAGGGGCCCTTTGTATTACTACCTCAACGAAGTATCGGGGGTGCTCCGTGGAAACGCTGCAAACCGGAGCGTCGTCCTCGCTGTCGTCGGAGATGCGCCCTACGCCGTCCCGCGTCCTCGTGGTCCGGGTGCCGTCCTTTGGCCTCGTGCCGTCCTTTGGCCTCGTGGTGCAGTCCTGCCTCGCCGAGCGGTCTGGAGAACTCCTTGTGGCCTCGCGCCGCTTCCGGCAGACCTTGGCGATGTGCCCGCGCCGGCCGCAGTTGTGGCACTCGGCCTTGCGGAATGGGCATTTGGCGCGGGCGTGGGCGGCGCCGCAGCCGTCGCAGCGCCGGCCCTCTCTCTGGACCCTCCGGACGTCCTCGTCGTCGCCACTCTCCACAGACGAGTCCGAGGCCCGCCGGGCCGCGCGCACCGAGCTCTCTGCCTTGGCGGGCTTCGGGCGCAAGTCCTGGAGCTCTTGCACCCCGGCAGTCATGGCCTCCGCGGCCTGCGCCGTGTCGAGGACTTGTTGCCACGTGGGAGGCGGCTCCCTTTTCATCAGCGCGTGCTGAGTCTCTGTGTCCCTCAGACCACAGAGCAGGCAGTCCCGGAGGGTGACTTCTGGGATCTCCCACTTGCATGGGCCGGCGGCCAGCCGCAGGGCCGCGGCGAACTCAGCGACCGACTCCCCGGGCGCCTGGACTCGCCTCCAGAACGCGCTCCGAGCGGGGAACATCGCTATCGCTGGCCGGAGATGGGCGCGCAGCACCGCCAGGAGCTCTGTGGCTTTGAGGTCGCCCACCTTCCTCGGCGCGATCAGGTCCACCAAGGTCCTCTTGGTCTCGTGTCCGAGCATGCGGAAGAAAATGGCCCTCTTCTTGGCCTCATCTGAGACTTCGAGCTCCACCAGCGCTGCGTTGAAGTCTATCTCAAACAGCTCCAAGTCTCCCGGCTTCCTGATCTCGTAGCCGGCGCATGTCTTGGTCCTGTGGGCAGCCATATCCCACCTTCGTCGCCAATTTAGTGTATGGGACCAAAGACAACAGGACAACCGAAGGGTTGGTTTAACGCAGGTTTATTGCATAGTGTTCCGGTGAAGCATGAGGTAATGGCGGTGATACATCTCAATATATACAGTAGCACTCTACATTTGAATCTTGTAGCACGGTAGCTCATTGGCTGCTACCGGCGTGGCCTTGCCCAGGCACGCCTCTTTCTTCTGCTGCTGAATGCGGGGAAGGTTTTCCCGCAGCTGTTTGTAATTGAGCAATGTGGACCATGTGAGACTGAACGCTCGCAGCTGCCCTCTATGGGCTGTCTGCTCGCGTTCCTTTACAGCTGAGATCGTTGGTATTTGGAGTGGTTACATTCTTGCCTTTACAGTATAATGAACATGCACACATACATACATACATAACAGAAACAATGTAGAACTGGTGGTTTCTTTTTTTTACCAGGGAAGTCTCACAGGAACGGTCCTCAAGTAATTCTTGATAGCCAATCAACTCTGGTTGTGTTTTATTTTTGCAGATATAGTGATCCCTGAGAACCCTGAGGCCTATGTAAAAGTTACTTCAAATATTATTAGAAATATCTATGGTAGGCATCAAAAAGCCTAAACAGTTTCTGTACCTAAAGCACCTACCACAAGTACCTTCTTAGCATGTCTGCTGTCTTACTCACTACTTAACCTAGTCACTGATCTTTACACAAAAGCACTAGCATGTCAACAGAGAACTTTTTACGTCATAGGCACATTTTAAAATACCATCTCTTTTATGGATGTGCAGGATATATTTTTTTTAAAAAAAGTTAAATTCATCATTGAAATGGTTTTATTTTTAAGTATTCCAGTCATTTCTGTTACATATTATGCTTGCTGGCAAAAGGAGATAAAACCATACTTTGTTCCAACTTTTTGAGGTGATGTGGCTATCATGGGCAAACATGGTAGGTCATAGTTTTAAGAGCATATTGAAAATAGCCCCTTTGCTCAGAATCACAGCTAGTCATTTCATCTTGCTCCACAATGGTACAGTGCTAGAAACAGTGAGAGGGTTGTTTTTGTTTTTTTTAAAAAAAATGACAAAATGGGTTTGGGAGTAAAGGAATAACATGATTCCCACCTCCCTCACACCATTCTTTGATGCTTTTGCACAGGTTAAATTATAGCAGTAGCAATTATTCTTCCATACCACTCCACACCACTTAGAGCACTCTCTGGGCAGTTTGCAAGGTAATTAACATTTCTGACCCCAAACTGCCAGGTACTGGTTTTACCGACCTCAGAAGGATGGAAGGCTGAATCAACCTTGAGCATGTCAGGATTGTGAGCGGATCTTTGACTGCATAACTGCAGTTTAACTGCTGTTAAATTATCAGCAAGTGTTAAATTATCATAACTTTTATAAATTCAGGTCAAATTCACTGTCATATAAGCAGATTTCTGCTTGCACAACAGGACTTCCAACTCCTCTACTGCCCAACCTCTCCTGGAAGGATGCCCCAACAATTTTCAAGAGGACAAAAGATACCTCTATCAATTTTGTTGCAAGCAGATATTATCAGATTGCATTTCTAAAGGGTTTAGTGTGAAAAGTGAATCTGAATATTGAAGACAACCAGAAATAACTTCAATGGAAAGACATTTTACATTTTTTGTAGCAAAAGAGTTCACAGTTTCTACTTAGCAGTTTTACTTCTTCTTCAGAAGACTGGAGACATTAATTTTTTTCCAAATATCCAGGGATTTTGCCATGAATTCTGCTTCCATGTTATACAAGGAGGTATATTCTCAGGTATTGTGATACTTAGATCAGGGGTTCTCAACCTTTTCATGCTGCAGGCCAGACCCCACTCTCAGTTAGTGGAGTGGGCCAGACTGGAGGTTCCCCCTGCCTTAAAATACTGCCATAAAATGCATCCATTATAGTCGTAAATGTGTTTGCAGCAGCCGTGGATTCTTTTTACAGCAGCATTTACAACAGCTGTGGGCACATTTACAGCTGTCGGAAATGCATCCATCCGCTTTGGGTGGGGGTGGTGATGGCACAGGCCACATGAAATGGTGCTGTGGGCCATGGCTGCGGACGTCTGACTTAGATCACTATAACATCTGCTACTTTCAAAGGATTTGTCTATTTATTTATTTATTTATTTGCTTTGCAGTTCATATAGTAAAATGTTGTGCATATTAACTCAGAAGTAAACACATTGAGTATCAGTGATTCTATGTGAATACTGCACAACTGTGTAAGTGTAGGACAGGGATTTTCAACCTGTGGCCCATGGGCTGGATGCGGCCCACGGCACCACTTCATGTGCCCCCACACTGCCTCCACCACATCCTGAAGTGCCATGTGGCAAAATGGCCATCCGGCCCCTGAAGCTGTCTGAGGGAGCATGTTCCGGCCCCTGGCTTAAAAAAGTTGAGAACTCCTGTTGTAGGATATATGAAATTTGTACGATGTTTAGGAAGACAAAAAAGATTTAGTAGTTTTTGCTTTTCCCATGCTCCTTTCAGATGCCTAGTCAAAACGCAACAACTATTGCAAAAAATATCTCTACAAAAGTCATAATTCAAGTAACGTGTTTGTGCTTATATCTAAAATAGTTTCTAGGAAATAAATGAACTCATTAACTAATGCTTATCTTTCCTTTTAAAAATGGCTTGTCTCTAAAGCATTTGCTGATATATTGGTGGATTAGTTACAGATTTGATTTGTCACAGGCGTGCTTTTGCACTAAATTTTATCACGCTTGCTAACTTATTTAACTCCTCCTTCCATTTTATATTTTAGTTTTGACACAGTTCAGTGGCTTGGGTTTTTGTAATGTCTGCCCTTGTGTGGTTGCTATAGGAGAACCAAGTTCTTTGGAGACGCATATTCGGCAGCTTGACAAGGCTTTAGACACCAGCCGTTTCCAAATACAACAAACAGAAAACATCATCCGCAGCAAAACACCAACAGGGCCTGAACTAGATTCCAGCTACAAAGGATATGTAAGTGATATCACAGTTGTCTGGATATAAAATTACAGTTATAGAGTGAATTTTTGGGAGTAGTAACCATGTTAATCTGTGGTTCAGGCATATCAGAAAACAAAACAAAAACACTGCGGCACTTTAAAGACTAACTGCTATATTTTTACTCTGAGCTTCCGTGGATCAAGTCCACTTCTTCAGACAAAGGAGTAAATCTTCCAGTCATGGTTTATATATACCAAATGCAGGGGTCAAGATGTCACAAGGCAAATGGATCACAAAGCAATGAGGTAAAGAGTAATCAAGCAGAATGACAGATAAGCATGCATATCAATGCAGCTTCCTACAGCTAGCAGTAACAAATGATTATACAGATTAGTTTTAAATGTCCCTCTTTCAATCTTAAAAGTGTGAAGTTGCCAAGCAAAGCATATGCTAATGAGTTTAACCTCTTACTTGTGTGGGCACATCCTGTTGTGCTCATGTTGTAAAAGAAAATTTGCAGGAAGGTTAGTGAAGGTGGTATAATACACCAAAATATAGTATATATTTTAGTATATATAATGCACCAAAATATAGTATATATCTAGAGTAAATAGTGTAGTTGCTTTATTAGGCTCAAAGCAGACATTGTTTTAAATACATGGGTAAAAGCCGTGCCAGCTCCTTTACTTTAGATTAAACATAAGAGTCTGAATTAGAACCATAACACAAGGAGTTGACCTCTCGAACAGCTCTAATGCAACCCTCTGTTGCTGTAGTCCTGATCCAGTCCACTGTGCCTGAAATTTATATTGCAAAATATTGATGCATACCAGTAATAGATCACTACTTTGCAACTAAACTGTAGGTACCCCGTGCCTGATACACTTTTTCTCATAGTAGAGTCTTAATACAGATTGGAACTCCTATGTTGTTGTTCAGTTGCACAGTCTAGTCCTATCCTTTGCAATCCCATGGACCACAGAACGCCAGGCTCCTCTATCATCCTCCATCCTTTGGAGTCGGCCCAGAGCCACACCCACCATGGTAACAATACTGTCCAACCATCTCATCCTCAGCTACCCCCTTGACCTTTTGATCTTTCCTATCACCAGGGCTGTCTCCAGTTAGTCTTTTCTTCTCATTTGGTGATCAAAGTACTTGAGCTTGAGCTTCAGTATTTGTCTTTCCAAGGAGCAGTCAGGGATGATTTCCTTTAGGATTGACTGATTTGATCTCCTTAGAGTTCAGGGAACTCTCAAAAGTCTTCTCCAGCTCAAAATGAACTCCTATACTTATCTTAAAATGAAATGGGGAAAAGACATTGCTGGCAGCTCCATCTTTAAAATCATGTCTCATTTGCCCCTATGCTGCCAAGGTTAAATTTCTGACTTGTGGATATGATCCCTGCCCAAGGTTGGCTTGTCAGTTGTGAAACTGCTATTGTGAGGGTTTAGATTCTAGACCATATCTTCTTTTATAACAAAACAAATCCAAAGCTTGTTACTTGCCAGGTCCTTTTAACAGATTCTACACAAAATTCAACAGCTTTCCTGTGTAACAGGCCATCATGAATTGCTACATCTATGTCAGTGATGGTGAACCTTGGCACTCCAGGTGTTCTTGGACTTCAATTCCCAGAAGCCCAGTTCAGTACACCTGCTAATCAGGGCTTCTGGGAATTGAAGTCCAAGAACACCTGGAGTGCCAAAGTTTGCCACCATGGGTCTAGGTTCAAGCCCATCTGGCAAGGAATGTCATCACTGGGGTTTACACTCTGAAGGGTCATGTGCCATCTCAGTTCAGTTCATCTGGTTGTCAGTGTTGTAATGAAGGCAAACAATCCAGCTTGTTCTGTTCTACAAGCTTTTATTAACTATTTGCTAAATGTAAACATCCTCAGTATTTTAGAATTGCTGCAAACACATTTCAGGTATTTATGTTCAAAGAACTTAGCAGTATCATACAACCTTGGGCAGGTTTTGACCTTTAAAGCCCTTCATGGTAGTGGGCCAGGATACTTAAGAGACTGCATCACCCCAAGGTTTTCGACCCGTCCTATGAGAGCAGACCATAGGGGCTCCCTAGTGGTCCCATCAGCCAGGGAGGCACATCTCACTGGGACCAGGAGGAGAGCCTTCTCGGTATCTGCTCCAGCCCTATGGAACCTCCTGCCACTTGAACTGCGCCTCCAGGCAGAGTTGCTCCCCTTCAGGAAGGCTTTAAAAACGTGGCTATAGCAGCAGATGTGGGGTACAACTGGTACCACAACCCAGCCCTGCTGGCTTATTGCGCCCTGCCTGGGGTTCTTATTTATTCCTGCCCAGGTGTCCTTCTTTTTAAGGGGATTGGGGAGGTTTTATGGATGTTTTTAGATAGTTCTATAGTATTTGGTTTAATTAGTATTGGGTATGGGATTTAACTGATGTTGTGAGTCACCTTGGGTCGCTTAGGCGAAAAAGGCGTTTATATAAATCTAACAAATAAATAAAAATAAATTACTGAAAATTGTAAACATGAACTTAAAAAATAAAAAGTCCAAAATGCAATGCCAGAAGTAAAAGAAATAAGGCATAGAAATAAAGGCTCATTATAAAATGAAATTGCATATGGTTTACATCTTAAATCCAATAAAAAGTCGTATATTTTTAATAATAAAAAAGCATTTCTTAAGGTTTAAAACTTCTTAAATGTAAAAAGTCTAAAAATATAAAGCACTTCTAAGTCCTTTAAACATGATTTAAGGCCTTGGTGATGCTTTACATGTCCTTTCCTTCCTTCTTTCATCCACCTGTTGTCTGTCTGATCTGGCCTGTTGCTGTCACTCACCTTTTATATATTATTATTTAAATATTCTGCTTATTAGTAGGTGTTTCTACAGAAGGGTGTCTGTGGAAATTTGGCATGGGTCTCTGCCTTTCAGTGATGCTTAATAACTGTACCCACCAGATGGTGCTGTTAGAAACATGGGGACTTTCTTTCCCTTACGCTTTGTGTTTTGTTAAGTCCTCCTTTGCTTTCTCTTTGCTGCACAGCTTATAGTAAACTATGAGAAATGAAAACAAAAATTAGGCACATTTGCCTAGTGCTTATTCTTTCTTGTTTTAATGTACTCACTTAGTTGAACAGTGAAATAGCTGTCTCTTAGATAACTGTCCAAGCTGCAACTTGAAAACTGCTTTTATTTTTAAGAGTCCCCACCCCCACCCCTTTTCTCTTATAAATTATCCAAGTCGTCCTACGTGCTCCAGAAGAATCCGGACAATACTGGTATGAGCATTAAAAACAGTGCGACATTCTGTGGCACAAAAACTTTAATAGTTTTGCTTTATCAGATGTACTTCTATATCTGTAGATATTCCTGATAAATTCTATGCTTCAGCCTTGAGCTATCCATTGAAGTTCTGGCTCTTCACATCTGAACTGATAACATTTTATTTATATATAGTCTATCTATTTCATTTTCCCTCAGTCTCAGTTGCACTAAAATTGGTATTTTCCTCTAATGGTCCCTGTCACATTATAAAGTAATAATTGCATGCCATCAAGTCAATTATGAGTTATGATTATCTGTTTTCTAGGTAGAGAATACACAGAAGTGGTTTACCATTCCCTTCTTCTAAAGCTATACTGGGATTGTGCAGCTTGTCCAAAGCCACAAAGGTTGGTTGCTCTCTCAGGAGGCACCATGGGGAATTGAACTCCTAACATCCGGCTCCTCCCACCAGACACCTGAAAGCTATCCAGGCAGCCAAACCATATTGTATCTTACCTTTAATATTTCCAAATACTGTGTGCTGCTGAAGTGTATCAGGAATTTCTACAGATATAGAAGTACATCTGATAAAGCAAAACTATTAAGGTTTTTGTGCCACAGAATGTCGCATTGTTTTTAATGCTCATACCAGCATACCAGATTTGTAAAGAAAACTAACGGGGGAAATCAACTGTTTAGAAATGTGCTGCTGTAGAAGAGCCATAGAAGACCAACATTAAGTTCTAAAGCAAATGGAAGAGAAATAACAGAGTTGTAGAGTAAATCAAGCCTCAAGTAGCAGGAATAAACTAAAATGACTGAACTAAAACTATTATTTATTTATTTATTTATTTATTTATTTATTTATTTATTAAACTTCTATCCTGCCCTTCTAGGGAAAACCTTCCTACTCAGGGAGGCTTACAGCATAAAATTCAAAAATACAAACTGACACAAATATTAAAATTTTCATATAAACCCCTCAAAACCCAAACACCCTAATACGAAAGCCTATTTTGGATGCACTGGGGCAGAATAAAATGCCTAACAATTGGCCGATGGTAATATATTGCCAAAGGCCTCTTTAAAAGGGAAAGTTTTCAATTGCTTTTTAAAAACATGGAAAGATGATACCAGGCGCAGCTCCACTGGGAGGGAATTCCACAGCATCGGTGTCGGCACCTGAAGCTGCATCATCATGGAGGAGTGAGTGATGCGGGCTGTTGTCCTGAGGAGAAGACGTTCCACCAGGTAGGAAGGTCCCAAACTGTTTAGGGCTTTGAAAGTTAGAACTAACACCTTGTACCTGATACTGAAAGAAACTGGGAACCATTGCAGCCTTGCCAAGGCTGGGGAAATATGATCAACTTTTCTCATTCCCATAACAAGCCTGGCTGCTGCATTCTGAACTTGTTGAAGCCTCCATAACAGGCATAGGGGAATCCCCACGTAAAGAGCATTGCAGTAATCAATACATGAGAAATTATCTTGCTGTAGGCAAATCACGAAAAGACTAGACTTACTGGGAAACACCATATTCCTAGTAAAAGGTGAGTGCAAGGAAGAGATGAAGATTGAACATGAGATGGAATAACTTAATAAATGAAGTCATGGCCTTTAGCTTATAAGGTTTGAGCAGGGATGTTAATGAGGTTATTAATTAAATGTCATTAACTGATAGAATCACTATAGGTTAAAAACAACTTGGTGGCAAACAGCAAGAACGCTTATACTTGCCTCGCAAAAAGATTCTTCTTCAATATAGTTGTGTTAATCTACTTATGCTCTGATGTACTTGTCATCTCTCACTGGCCAAAATTCTATAGGAGTTCGCTTAAGATTTCTGTTCATTGCTAGGGTTAATTGCACCTAATTGATAAGGTACTGAGGTAGACCTTGCCTGGTCACACACTTGATTGTACAACCAAGCTGTTTCCCTGCACCTCGTCAATGAGCTGCAAGTTGTACAAACTTAACATGGACATCAATAGGATTACATGCTTCTTAATTGTTAGTGTTAAAATTGTCATTGTGCTCTCTCTTGCATTTCTATTGTGTTTTTCAGTCTGTTCCCCATCCCACGTATGTATGTACATGTCTGCTTATTTTGTGACTCTGATGAAGTGGACTGCAGTCCATGAAAGCTTGTGGAAAATTAAACTTATTAGTCTCAGATATGCTGCAAGGTGTTGTTCCTACTAAACAGGGCTCTATGCATTGTCCCTGACATTAACCTGATTCCATCATTGCCTGTCTTAGTTCCTCAATCCTATGAGCTATACAGGTGAAACTCAGAAAATTTGAATATCATGCAATTGTTCATTCAGTTCAGTAATGCAACTTAAAAGGTAAAACAAATTTATAAGATAGACTCATTACATGCACAGCAAGATAGTTCAAGCCTTACTTTGTTATAATATTGATGCTTATGGTTTACAGCTTATGAAAACCCCAACCCCCAATCTCATGTACCCCATAATCATCGCATAAACTCATGTATGCTGTACGCCATGATCATCACAATTATAATGAATTAAGGCGTGACATCTCTCACTTTGCATGTAGTGAGTCTATATCATATATTTGTTTCACCTTTTAAGTGAAATGAATGAACATTTGCACGATATTTTAATTTTCCAAGTTTTACCTGTATGTGCTTCTTGTTAATATCACTGAAAGCTCTACAAAAGAAACATTTCATTAACTTGAAATCACACTCTTTCTTGTGTTCAGTTATTAAAAACAAGGAGACAGACATTAAAAATCTGCAAATAATTAGGACAAAAAACTTCTTTCATCTCCATCATAGGGTGCCGTGTTTCAAGAGATTGTATGGAAATTGATTTGTAGAATAATAGTTTAGTTTTTTCTCCCCAGCATGAGTAGGATTAATGAGAATTTGCTGGGGGTGGATTTGTTGTTTGAAACAGATGAAGCTTCTGGGCGAGTGCAGTGGGAGTATAGACTCTGTAAGACGACTGGAGTGCAAACTGAAAGAAGAAGGGGAAAAACTATCGGGATTTATAAACCTGAACAGTACAGAAACACAAACCACTGGTATGTAATATTTAATGCTGTAATTGAAAATATAGCAAGTGTAACAAAAGTAAGTACTAATTTTTAAAATAAAGATGAGTGAGAAACATAGTCAGATGTTCTAGACTTCTGGTAGCTTTTGCCTACTGTTGATTATGAGGCATGTAATAAAAATTATCTATTATTTATCATTTTATTATGTAATTTATCAAAGAACAATTATTAGAATGTACTATGAGATATTGTAATAAATTAAACTAATCAGTTCTCTCTGTCAATGTATCTCCTTTGGACTTGCTTGGACCAATTAACAGATGAAGGTGTACATTGTGTAGTTACATGTTTGTGACTGTGCAGTGTTATAGTTAAATGCTGATATAAGCCCAGATTGTAGCTGGTGCTTCTTCCCCTTACTGGAGGATGCTTTGGAAGAAATGGAAGAACTGAAAAGCGGCCAGTCTGAGACAAGGCAGAAGCAGTCAGAACCTTGGACAGGGAACTGTGGACAAAGGTCCTGAGAATGTTCTCAGATGCTGCTGCCTCCGCAAGAGAGCCAGGCCTTCTGAAGGTGGGCAGAACTTTTCCTCCTAATGGCTGTACCTGACTCTGCAGTAATCGCTGGCTGCTAACCCTGGAGAGCCCTCTGTTAAAGCAATGCCACCATTGCTGTTATTTTCATCATGAGGAAGGATCACTCTCAGGGGACAAAGTGAGACCTTTGGCTCTGCCAACCTCCGCAAGGATAGAGCAGTCTGCTTTGATCCCTATAGACACTTTGGAGAAATGATGGAGTGCATGGCACTCTGTTCTTAAAAGGGTGTTGCTTTTGTATTACATGCTATTGTGACCTAAAGTATAGGAGTCACTGAGGCTTCCCTGGGTTTGATTGAAGCTTGTGACCTGGAATCAAGTAGAGCAATGTTCTCTGGCCGAGCAAGTAAGAAACAGTGACTGTTCAAGATGCAGAGTTCCATGCCCGAGTCTGATTTGAAAGACATGACAATTTGTCTGTACCAGTTTTCTCTGGACCAGTTAATGTTTTGTGGAAAGGGAGAAGATTAGACAGCATTTAGTTCTTTACATTTCATTATTGGAGTGGATGTCATTCTTTAATTTTAATTTAATTTAATTCTCACACTTACCCTATTTTCCGGTGTATAAGGCGACTGGGCGTATAAGATGACCCCCAACTTTTCTAGTTAAAATGTAGAGTTTGCAATATACTCGCCATATAAGACTACCCCTCGTCCAACGGCAGCGTCTTCGGGGCCTCCCGGGCTGGGGACAGCTACCTTTATCTCCCTGCCAGTGGAGGGGGCGGGGAGAGCACAGCTGAGGTGGCGGCGGCATCTTTGGGACCTCCCGGGCCGGGGACGGCTCCCTTTATCTCCCCGCTGGACATATGAAGCAAGCTGCAGGTAAGTACCCGGCGTATAAGACGACCCCTGACTTTGGCACAGATTTTTGGGGGTTAAAAAGTCATCTTATACGCCGGAAAATACGATAATTCTCTCACGCCCACTCAGGAAACCTGACTCAGGGTGGTTCACACAATATTATGCAGTAAACAATAATACAATATACAATATACACAATGGATGCATTCTTTCCATGTGTGATCCTTAAAATCTTTACTGAGGTGATGGCTCTGGTGACCCAGTCATTTAGAATTGAACCTGGGCTTGTCTGCATTACCTCATTCCAGATTATTTATCTTCTTCTTGTGAAGCTAGGATGGAATATTGGCAGAATCAGGCAGGATGCTAAGAGTCAACTTTATAGAGTGACATTTTCTCCCCTTAGGTGTGATTGATCGCTGGGAGCTAATCCAGGCCCAGGCATTAAGTAAAGAATTGAGGATGAAGCAGAATCTTCAGCAGTGGCAGCAATTCAGCTCTGACCTAAACAATGTCTGTGTTTGGCTGGAAGAAACCGAAGAGGAGTTGGAACGATTACGTTGCCTTGATCTCAGCACAGACATACAAGCCATTGAGCTCAGGATTAAAAAATTGAAAGTTAGTTCTAATTTCGCATTTGTTTTTTGTTCTACTTTCTTCACATCTGTCATCTGTTGTATGCAGGGATGTGTTTCAACAACTTAAAAATCTGCTTTTTAGGGACATTTTTCTCTTTCGCACCTTATAGTTTTGGAGATCAAATGATGACACTGGTTTTAATTGTTTCTTTAAAGGGCTAGATATACACTCATCCTTAACAATTATGAAACTGCATTCATGGTCAGTTTATGAATTGATTCACTGGAACAAAGAAACTCTAGTTGAAGGATGATTAGATGTACTGTACTTATGGAACAGCCACTGCAAAATAGTAATTGGAGACCTAAAGCTGTTACATAATCAAAATTCAAGAAAGACCTAGGGGAACTCATTAAGTGTGTTGCTTATGCTCCAGTATAAAATAGAAACAACAGCACACTTGCTTTTGATTAAGGCCTGGCACCCTAATGTTTTGGTTCTATTCTACAGGCAGATAGTGTTCATCTCTCAGTATGTGGGTGGGATACTGTCCTTGGAGAGATCCCATCTGTTAATTTATTTTCTGTGTTTATGGGTTGCCTCCAGAAAAAGTTGTCAGAACAACTTAAAGTGATGAATTGGGAAAAATTTAAAAGTGTTGCTAATACAAGTAATGAGGTACAGTCAGTTCCTGAAGGGACAGGTACTTTTTACCACATTTGTTTCTAACACTGTTTGTTATCTGTATTAACTGTCTGATGTTGGAAGGGACAGTATATTCTTATACTTTGAAATCAGATGATGACACTGTTTTTTATTGTTTCTTTTTGTTGCTCAGTCGCACAGTCGATTCCGGCCCTTTGCGACTCCATGGACCATTGCCCACCAGGCACCTGTGTCCTCCACCATCCTCCTCAACTCGCCCAGCTCTGTGCCCATTGCATCTACAATACCATCTAGACATCTCATTTTTGGCCACCCCCTTCTTCTTTTGTCCTCCACCTTTCACAACATCAAGGCTTTCTCAAGTGAATCCTCTCTTCTCATTTGATGTCCAAAGTACTTTAGCTTCATCTTTACTATTTGACCTTCTAATAAGCAGTCAGGGTTGATTTCTTCTAGGATCGACCCATTTGTCCTCCTCGCTGTCCAGGGTACTCTCAAAACTCTCCTCCAACACCACATTTCAAAGGCATCTATTCTTTAAAGGGCTATAGAGAGAGAGAATTTACAGCCTAAAATTATATAGTATATACATACTTTTAGGCTGTAAATTCTTAAAGATGCTATTAGTTTGCTCTATTGTAAATTTATTATTTATTTATTTTTCTGATTTATATTGCCGCCCAACTCCGAAGAATCTGGGCGGCTCACAGAAAATTTGTTTCTAACACTGTTACAAATCCATGACATTATATATCAGGCCATGTTTTAAATGTTTTAAAACAAAAAAAACACATAGTAATTTTCCTCTGGGGAATAGAAGGAACTTCCCAAATCACTGGGAAACATTGCGAGTATCCTTGGATATTCCTGTGCAGCAGTGTAGAGCCGGCCAATCCTTCCAATCCAAAGGTGTTGCACTCTTATTTGGCAGCACTCTGACTCAAAGAAAGAAAAGAAAGAAAGAATCTGTCTTTAAGTGATGAAGTTGTAAGAGAGATGGTGGGATGTGTTTCCTTTTGAAATCTCTTGCATGTTCCCTTTACGAAAGCTTTGTATCATCCCCACCTTCTCATCTTTTCAGGAGCTGCAGAAGGCTGTTGATAACCGTAAAGCCATCATTTTGTCCATCAACCTCTGCAGTTCAGAGTTCATGCAGTCAGACAGTGAGGAAAACAAGAAACTGCAGGAACGACTGTCACAAATGAACATGCACTGGGACCATGTTTGCACTCTGCTGGAAGAATGGCGCTGCTCACTACAGAATGCTCTGATGCAGTGTCAGGTCTGGTTTTGGTGCAAAGAAAAATGTTCCTTCTGGGCTCTTGAACAAATTAGATAGAAGCTTCAAACGTGTGCATTAAAAGCAAAGTTGTTATTTTTACTTCCAGAGGCCTTTTATGACATTTCATTGCATGAAGTTAAATCTGATGCACATTTCCTAAACTGTTTCGTGAGACCTATATGGCATTTATGCTGTTTGCCATAACAAAAAAGTAACAGGTTGACAAAACTTGTCTTAAGGCTTGTGTAGCACTTTGTATCATTAGCAAAATTCTATGGAATTTGTAAAGAACTTAAGTGGATGTAGATGGTTGTTTCTGGTTGAGATGGCTTATCATCCTGAATATGCCATCATCAAACCTTGGAAAAGTTTATTTTTGTACTGTAACACACAGAATTATCCAGTTGAGTTATCTGGGGAGTTGTAGCCCAAAATAAGTATCCCACCCCAATCCCCCTTCAGACTGTACTGCTCTTCAAGGCAGCACTTATATATCATATTCCTCTGTTTCCCAAATCCTGGTGTCTAGGGTAAGGAGCAAGCTACCCATGCATCATTTTCAAGATATTTCAAAGGAGTTGAAAAGAAGGGACATGCACACAGCTCATTATTTAATGTCAAACCATGGTTTGGAATATTGGAAAAGATAATGTCTGTGTGAAGCCCAAAGCCGCACTTGGTGTTAATATCTTACCTGTCATTTCTAGGACTTCCATGAGATGAGCCACGGTTTGTTGTTGTGGCTGGAGAATATTGACAGGAGGAAAAATGAAATTGTGCCAATCAGTCCTAATCTGGATTCTGATACACTGCAGGATCATCATAGACTGCTAATGGTAGAGTACCTTTGCCTTAATCAACAGAAGAACATATTTCTAGGAGAACCATAATGGAAGATAAAGGAGAGGAGAAAAGCTAGTGATTGGGATTTGTATTGTACACTTAATTCTGTTGTGCCAGTTCTTGTATTACCCATCAAAAGAGATACACATTTCTGGTAATGCTTGAAATGAGTCCTAAGGCCATTTTGATTATCTACAGAAAGCTCTTTGTCTGTTTTTTCTATTTGATGTTGGATCCCTTTAAGAGATTAAGCATTTAGAGAGGAGCAAGCTATCTAACATGTTGTTGTCTAGTTTGTTTTTAGATCAAAAATCTCAAGCATTTGTTTGCATTTGTGTGTCTTTCTCCCCCACTTAACAATTGCCAGTGTATCAGATTAGCAAGAGCAATACTTTCTCACAACCTGAAATTGCACATGAGCTTCTTACATGTTGTTTAAAGTCTGACTGCCTTACTAACAGCAAATACGACGTGAACTGCTAGAATCTCAACTGAAAGTGGCGTCTCTTCAAGACATGTCCTGCCAACTGCTTGTCAATGCTGAAGGTAAAGATTGTCTAGAAGCCAAAGAAAAGGTCCATGTCATTGGAAACAGACTCAAAATGCTCCTGAAAGAGGTCACACATCATATAAAGGAGCTAGAGAAAATCCTAGATATTTCGAACAGTCAGCTGGTAAGTCATCTGTCTTGCTCACATCATGGTAATTTTTTGAGTGCTCAGTTTTTTGTGGCTTTCCATTTCAAGGGAACCATTTACTAGAATATACTTAACATTTCATCTTTGCAGTTTTGAAAGTCATATTTGTTTCTTTGCTACAGTGGAGACATAACTACAGTAGAACCCTGCATAACAAAAAAAAAAATTCCGTTCCACGGAGCTCTTTGCTATGTGGGTTTTTTTGTTTTTGTTATGCAGTTCCCTATGGAAGATACCCCACATAACGGAAACAAAATGTTCATTAATTGGGGTTCCCATTGAGCGGTTATACCCCGGTTACCAAAAAACCCGCATAACGAACAATTTTTTACATTATGCGGGGTATCGCCCTTGCATAACAAATGTTTCACTACGCGAATTGTTTGCTATGTGATGCGTTCGTTATGCAAGGTATTTCTTTATTACCATGTTTCCCCGAATATAGGACCTCCTCTCATAATAGGACGCCCCCCTTTTTTCCCGTGCCTTTGAAATATAAGGCCCCACCCAAAAATAAGACCTCCTTACCTCCTGGCTGTAAGGTGGCCGGCATGGCCCATAAGAAAGCCTGCCGCGTCGGAGTCTCGATTGCCTCCCCACTCACAACCAAGGGAAGTTTCCCCTGGTGAGAGTGGGATTGAGACTCCGATGCGGCAGGCCTTCTTATGGGCCACGCCGGCCGCCTCACACCTGAGGCCAGTCTCGATCGCGCTTCCCCACTCACAACCAAGGGAAGCGGGGAGGCAATCGAGACTCCGATGCGACAGGCTTTCTTATGGGCCACGCCGGCCGCCTTACAGCCGAGACCAGTCGTGATCGCGCTTCCCTACTCACAACCAAGGGACGCTTCTCTTGGTTGCGAGTGGGGAAGCACGATTGAGACTGGCCTCAGCTGTGAGGCTGCTGGCATGGCCCATAAGACGGCCTACCGTGTCGGAGTCTCGATCCCGCTCTCACCAGGGGAAACTTCCCTTGGTTGTGAGCAGGGAGGCAATCGAGACTCCAACGCGGCAGGCTTTCTTATGGGCCACGCCGGCCGCCTCACAGCTGAGGCCAGTCTCGATTGCACTTCCCTACTCACAACCAAGGGAAGCGTCCCTTGGTTGTGAGTGGGGAAGCGTGATCAAGACTGGTATTATTCTTTGTGGAAAAATAAGACATCCCCTGAAAATAAGACCTTGTGCTAATTTTGGAGTTTTAAAAAATATAAGATAGTGTCTTACACTCGGGGAAACACAGTAGTTTCTTTGGTAAAATATACATTTGCAATAAAGTTGAAGGCTTTCAACCCTGTATCTGATAGATAAAGAAAAACATTATACACCTGTCTCTGTTTGAAAATGTGGCTTGAATACTTCCCATTATGTATTCTTATCCATTCTATTTCTTTTTACTTAAAAAAATGTATGGCATACAAAGAATGTGATGGATTTGCAGCCTGTAATGTTCTATGTAAAAACGGCACCTACAATTCAAAAGGTTCCCCCCACCACTTCTGAGTACACAACACCTTCTAGCTTTAAAAGAGAGCCTTGCAATCTGTTTTGCAACAGGATCAGATAGATTTTAAGCTGTCATTTTCTCTGCTTAAACCAGGGGTGCCTGGACTATGGCCTATGGGCCAGATCTGGCCCCTGACACCAATTCATCTGGCCCCTCCATCTGGCCCCTCATTGCTCCCAGAAGCAGAAGTAAAACACACCCATAAAACATGCATTTTACTGCCACTTCCATGAGCAACAAGGCCAGCACGGGCCAGATGAATTGGTGCTGGGGGATGGAACTGGCCCATGGGCCATAGTTTGGGCGCCCCTGCCTTAAAAGGAAAAAACAATAAAGAGCAGCTGTGTTCATGGTCTTGACTTAGCCACGATTAACTCTAACATGTCCAAGCCAAGGTAGGATACTTCTGTCTGCATTTTTGCATGCTGTATAACTTTGTGGTGACTTTGTTCTTAACTACATGCAGTTGGAGAGCATTTTTGTCCTTTCTTTCCCTTTGGTCTAGAATGCAGGTTCAGGTTTTACAAGCTTTTTAACCCTTTGCTTATTCTCAACCTTAGGATTTGTCCTCTTGGTCTTCAGCTGATGAGTTGGATACTTCAGGATCTCTCAGTCCTATATCTGGAAGAAGTACTCCAAGCAGACAGAGAATGGTAATGTCATACCAGTCACCTTCCACTAACTCTCGAATGGAAGTGCCAGATAGCTGTAGGCAGGTGAAAGATTGCACCATCTCTTCCTTATATGCAAGGAAAAGGACACAACTTAGATGATTTTTCCTATCAACAAAATGCTGCTCTCCTAAAATTTCCACATTTCCTCTCCTGGGTTAAATCACAATTTTGAAGTGCTATATAGAAATAAAGCCAGGACTCAAAGTGTGGTTAGTATATCATGTGTTGTCTCGCTTATATTGTGTTCTAAGGATGGAAAGTCTAATCTTGCCCTGCAACTGTTCAATCCAGTTGCTCTGCTCTCAATCTGATGTAACTGTTTCATTAAGAACCCCAATTGACAAACCATCAGAACTTGAAATATGAATTTAGCATATACATTTAATCTGCATTATAGTGGGACTTGATGATGCCAACTCTTTAAATAACTCCTGAACTTTGCTGGCTGGGAAGCCTGGCAGAGTGTAGTTTAAAATAGGCCAGTCTGCCTGAGGGGAATTCCCTAGGGACAAGAGTCTGCCACCTGAAACTGCACTCTCACAAATGGCCCCATGTAACATAGTGCCTTAAATGAATCAGACCTGCACGATATAACAAGCATCAGAGGACTAGAAGCAATATGTGGAGACTGGTCCAAAACAGCTCAAGGTGTTACTAATGTATCAGCAGTGAAAGGAAAAGGAGAGGGAAATCTCATTAATATGAGAAAGTAATTTTTATACATGTTTTTAAAATTCAACATATGGAAAATGGTATGGTTCTTCTTGGAAGGAAAAACATCAAGTGTTTTCTCCTTTGGCTTCTTGATAAAGAAATCAAATAAACCTGAACTTTGCCATTTCAGCTGTTGTCTTTTTGTTGTCCACGAAAACAGCTTGTTTCTTATGTTTAATGCTATTGTCTTAGTAAACAGGGGGAAACTAACTGTTTTCACTCCCAAAACAGCACCTTCTTAATGAGTGCATAACTCTCTGATTTACTGAAACAAGTGATTTTTCATCCCTGAGATGAAGGCAATGCCACTCCACTCCTGGATGTGTCACAGTTTGATCAGCAGAGGGACATTCGTTTATCTGCCACTTCCACCCATGGAATGCAGTACAAGCCAGGCTGTAGTCCTGCTAGCTATGCTATGCCTCACTTTGAGTCCTGTTAGGGTACTTGATTTTTCATTCCTTTCATTTGCTTAATTTAAGTATTATTCAGCTTTTCTTAGCTTTTACAAAACTGTTGATTTTCATTTGCTCTTTGCCTTTTTGAATATATGACCTCTTTAAATTGATTTCACTACATTCACTAGTTTCCTTTAGATCCTAGTTTGAGAATGTAAAGGAATACTGGCTTTTCAAGGGGAAGAGGTTATAAAGTAATAATGAAAGCTTTGTTTCTTGGTTTGCTACTTTAATTTTGAGCATTTAACATTTCTAAAACATTACTAATATATGTCATGATTAGCTGATGAACATGAAAAGAGAACAGTATTATTTGTAGCAAGGAAACATTCATTAAACCATGGCTGGAATATAATAGGCTCCATTTTAATGATTTGCATCTGTATTTGTCATCTCTAACACAACACTGTTTGTCGATGTACATTATTTTATAATGTACATTCTTCTTGTGATCATCTCCATTTATGAGTTCTCAAACTTGAACTTTATAATTAGCTCAAAATAAATAACTCATTTTTTTGCTGATAGTTCTCCATGTATATTTTTGGAGTGAAACTCTTCTAACTTCTCTTTCAAAATACAAATATAATCTGCAGTAGGCAAAACTGAAGAAAAATAACAAATATATAGAACTTTATTACTGTTACTATTCTAAACCAATAAATCTGTGACAATAATAACATATATTGTCAAGAAATCGAGACTAAAGAAAAGACAAAGGTCAACTGAGATAATTTTCACATGGGATTTTCTTTAGTTGACCATTTTAGTAATCGAAACGGTTACCATAGAGATTGCCTGCCTCATATCTGTTACTTTCACACTGCCTAGAATTTCTGGGCTAAATCCAGATGTTAGTTCTAGCAAGATTACTTCCATTAAATCAATGATGCTTTTGCATGTGTTAACTTAACAGTGGGTCAATCCAGTTGGGATGACCAATTATTTTAACCCAATAATAATAATAATAATAATAATAATAATAATAATAATAATAATAATAATAATAATAATAATAATAATAATAATAATAATAATAATAATAATAATAATAATAATAATAATAATAATAATAATAATAATAATAATAATAATAATAAAAGTTCCATGTGATGTGGTTATCCATGCTATATATTGCACCTGAAATATATTCATGTAGATATAGTACAAACTTCAGGTGTATGTATAAATTTTTATTAATGATAATACACAAAATATGTTAATTATACAGTCACAGCCTCTTAAAATACCAGTACAAAACAAGAAAGGATTTTTAAAAAAAAAAAACAGCCACCAGAATACAATTTTTAAAGCATCAGCAAACAAAATTGTATCTTATGTATAAGAATGGATTTGTAACAACAGATAAAGACATCATTTCCACAAGATTTTTTGAAATGCACTCCATTTCCATGTATTGCTTTATTGACTGCAGTGTCATTTTTAAGTTCATACTTTATATTTTATTCCATATTCAGCTAACAACAGAGCAGAAAAGCCAGTTTCCTTGATTCATGGGAATTAGCTACTTCATTTGATTTTGTGTTTTCTTTGCTGCACATTTTAATTTGTTTTCATCAGTAGCTTGTCTTTATTTGCCTGGACTGAACCTTTTTCTTTCTTTACCCCCTGTCCATTGTAAACAGCCACGAGGCAAATATAGTGTCTCACAGCCTGGACCCTCTGTCAGCAGTCCACATAGCAGGTACCTTGTTCTCCTGGTTTCTGCACTCTGTTCTAGAACTCCAAGAGGATGATGAAAAATGCCTGAAATATGTTCTTGCCCACATTTGATCTGCCAAAGGAACAGATATTGAAAAACGTAAACACAAGCTTTATTCTGTAAATATCAAATTATCCAAGACAAAATATGTTTAGAAATCAAAGAGCTCTGTAATTTTTTTATTTAGCTTTTGCTTCTAAGTAATATTAGCTATATTTAAATTATACAGTTGTGTATGGTTGTATGGATGCTTGCACTACATTCCTAGTGCTGCTATTAAGACTTTCTGGGCAGACCCAACCTTAGGTCCAAGGCAAAAAACTTTCATCATCCTCTTTGCTTCTAGATGTTAAATTATGGCAGGTATTACACCAATACAGTATAGAAGAATTCACAAAACCCACAAATCTGGATTAAAAACTACAAAATGCCTTCTTCTTTATTACATTTTAACTTTATAAATGTTTTGCTCAGCTTGTGGGTTTTAATTCCAACCATGACCAGCCCAAGACCTGGAATATGCTACAAATGAAGATGTGGCAGCAACACACCCTTATTTCCAGTCTGAGACAGCTTCCTTGTGGGTCCAACATACTAACCATGACCTTAGTCTTAGCCTAGTGCTTGTATAACCAGGGCATTCCAAGAACATCATGCCTCCATCTCTGTGCAGTCACTAAAGAGCAGAATTGACAGCTGTAACTTTCAGCTTTTGACCTGTGTTCAGCAACCTGTCTTCCCTGCAGCTAACAGTGCTTTTGCGTTCTGTTGTTGTGATATGTCTGTACATATGTACATGTCCTGTCACCTTTATACCAATCAACAATTCGCTCTATCTCCCTGAATCATTCCTTCTTTATCTGGCTCAAAGGAATGCAGAACCTAACCTCACATTTATTCTCTAGGTCCTCTTCCAATATTAACATATGCTGGGCTTTATTTTTAATACAATTATATAAAAGATGCAAGAGACATACTGAAAATGTGCTCACAAACAACTGTTGAATTAATGGTTGTCACCTTTATTGGTGAAGATTTGTTGGAGACAGTGAAATCTGCTGAAATAAAAAAGCAAAGGTTTAATTAAAATCAGTTGAGTTAATGTGGGCACACCTGAAATGCACAAGGTCTGTTCTGAACTCAAGTTAATTTTAGTAGAGCTGGCACACTTGGAATCTGTTGGATTGCAGTTTTAGTTTATTTTGAGTTCAAAGAGCATGGGAATCTTGGCAGGTTTATACAATTCGATTTTTTTTAATCAAGCAAGCAAGCATAGAGCATATCAATTGTATCACAAATCAAGTGCACTCAACACTTGACCAAATGAGACATCCTCATACCTGTCAAGTTTCGGAAAATTTCTGTCAGATAAGGGAAATTTCCCGGCCAAAACGGGAAACTGGACAGCTATGCTTATCCTGTGCTGGCCTCCAGTCTAACTCCAGTCTAATTGCACTCTAACTAATACAGGATGATGGTGGGAAAGAGTGTAAAATACGGGGGTTCAACAGAAATTTCCCAAAACTTGACAGGTATGGACATCCTCATGTCAACGAAATTCCATTATGGAATGAATGGAAGGTGGGAAATGCTGGTGAACTAGCCAATTGTTGCCATGTCTCATTTGTTGTACCTTTGAATTTTATGCCAGTTTTCGGTTTGTGCCTTTGAAATTATTTTAATGAGCAATAAATAACTGGAATAGGGGGGAAATATGCACTATTCCCACCTCAAAGTATCCCTTAAATTGACTGTGTCAAAATCAGTTGTCTGAAAGCTGGAAAGGTATAAGAAGGTCATAATCTAGAAAACATCTGGCCAATAATTGCATTTTAGAGCACAACATGTATAACCTAATGCAATTTAATACCAATTTAAGTTATCAAAAAGTAAAGCCTTTGTTTGCATTACTGATGAAAGAAGTATTGATAATTTTTGTTGAAAACTTACAAAAATTGTATTTCTTCAGCGCCAGGTATATATACACCTGGAATTTTTATTTTTTGCTATTCAAGGTTTTTTTAAAAACCCTCACCATTTCTTCATGAATTTCAAACCTTCATTCTCTTTCCTCCCAGAAAAATAATGAAATACAAAATCTGGAAATAGGGAAAGGGCTCTCAGTAGCCAAAGGAAATAAATTAACATGTTACTGTCTGACAAATGAATAAGATTTTGGAGGCTGGAGAAACATTTACCTCTTAGATCAAGAGTTCTCAACCTTTTATGCTGGGGGCCGGGTCACACTGTCTCAGACAGTTTTGGGGGTAGACGGCCATTGTGCCCTTCCTCCACCACACTTCCTGGTGTGGTGGAGGTGGTGGTGGTGTCACATGAAATGGTGCGATGGGCCGCAAGTTGAGAATCCCTGTCTTAGAGGGTGGGGCACATAGTACCAGTGGAGCTTGCTGTGTCCACTGGCTCTCCATTTCCTTCCTCCTCCACAAATGCCTATCCCTCAGCTTTTCAAAGATCAGCCAGTGATCTTGCAAGTGCCTTAGCAACTTTAGGTCCAACCCACATTCTGGATATAGTTTCCCTGCGGCACCTCTCAAATCTGCTTTATCCAGCAATGTTTATTAACATCTCTTAGAAGTACAATACAATCATCAATTTGTCATTCAGACAAGCATGGAGTACAAATGAGTTTCTACTGAATAGGAAAGTTAATCAAGCATGCAAACCAGACAGGTTATAGTTGAGGTATAATGCAGTTTTAACTGATAAAGGAGTATAAGCTGCCACTGTGTTCTTTAATACTCTGACATGCCTCTGATCTAAGCACCTTGTGTTTGATCTTGCACTGGATCAGCAATCCTTGGTAGCTGGACACACTAGGAGACCATTATATTTGACCAATCAACTGTTATTGCTGAATCTTAAACGGGCAATGGTTTTCTGCAAACGTATCATTATGAAAGTTGCATCCTGTCCATTCTTAAGATGCTGCATCTTTGTTGTCTCAGATCAGAGTCCAGGGCCTGTTAAGTCAGATGGCAACATTATATTCTGATTTACCAACTCAGCTTTTCCCCATCAGCCTATTGTTGGTGGCAGACAGAAATGAATATATGTGACTCAGTTGCTTGCATGCCAAGCTAAACAGCAAGTAATGTTATATGTGCAAAAATCAAAACAAGTCTAAAGGTTTGTTTGCATAAACTGGTGGATTCATCCCCCATGTCACAAGCAATTAGCATAGGAAAAAAACCCATAGTAATGAAATATCTCAATATCCGAAGCTATATAGGGGATTTCTATTGATAGAAGTAAGAGCTGGAGTTGTATGCATGCAGTAAAGTTCTTCCCTTCACAGCCAATGGCTGGAAAATACTCCATGTGCAAAGCTCTATTTCTGGACTACAGCCAGGGGCTAGAGTCTATATAGATATTTTTCTATGATAAAAATGTTAGAGATTAAAGTGATAGTGTCCTTTGCTCAGATGTGTTTACACTCTGGCTGCCTGAAAGAGGTTTATTTAAGTCTTGGCGCCAGGGATCCAGTCTACAATCTCAGGGCAACATTAATTGAGTACCATATTCTTTTATCTCCCTTTTCATTTCTAATGATAACCCAGAACTGAAGGATCATCTTGGATCCATAGCATGGAGCAACATTGTGGATACAAGCTTGTGAACAAGAATAATTTCCTGTGTTCAGTTGCTAATTCAATTTCTCTAATTCAATGGCTCTATCTATGACTCTCAACTCTTTTGCTCAGACATGCACAAATAGTCTATTAATATCATTCAAGTTATTCAGATGTCAATGTTACTTTAGGGATGGAGAAGCTTTTCACATATCCATTGAAAAGTGGGAGAGTCAAGCCTAGTACAATACATCTTCATACAGCACATACTTAAGATGTGGAATTCACTCACAAAAGATATAAAGAAGGAATGCCATCTAGGATGGCTTTTTTAAAAGAAACTGTACAAATTAATGGAGGATGAAGCTATCATTGGCTTATTACAGGCAATATCAAAGGCAATGTATCAGTTGTATACTAGGTGGTGGCTGCATGAACAAGAGAAGATAGTTGCACTCATATCCTTCTTCTGGGTTTCGAGCTATTTGGCAAATCCAGTACCGGGCTGGATTAGCTTTTAGTCTCTTATTCTGTTTTACTGATAAAAAGAATGTAAGCCAAATCAAGGTTTACTTTTCTTGTCATAGTGTTCAATGCAACATTTTGCAGGAAGAAATTGGACTAGAGTTTAGTATTGCCTTACATCCATGATGGTGAACCTTGGCAGTCCAGATGTTCTTGCCCTCACTTCAGTTCCAAGAAGCTCAAGCCCCCTGTGAATCAACATGAATGGGTTTACTGCAATTCATCCAGCCCGCGCTGCACTCGTTGCTCCTGGAATCAGAAGTAAAACGCGCCCATAAGGGCACGTTTTACTTCTGCGAGCAATGAGGGCAGTGCGGCCTGGATGAATTGCAGTAAACCCATTCATGTTGATTCACAGGGGGCTTGAGCTTCTTGGAATTGAAGTCCAAGAACATCTGTAGTGCCAAGGTTCGCCATCACAGCCTTACATTATATAATTCTATTACATAGAGGATTGGACCTAGAGTCTTTATTATACTGGTAGAACCATTCCTCAATAGATACCTACTCAGAATTATTTTAGAAAAGACAGGGTGTTGTTTTTTTCTCGTTTAGATGGCTGGGTAGCTTAGTGATTTAGGTGTCTGGCTACAGTGCCATAGGATGAGAGTGGTTCCCCACTGTGCTTCTCAGGAGGAGAACCAGTCTGTGTAGCTGAGGGCAAGCTGCACAGTCCCAAGATGTCCCCAGAAGAAAGGAATGGCAATCACTTCTGTGTATTATTTTACCTAGAAAACCCTGGAAAGTGTTGCCATAAGCCAGAAAGGGCCTGACAGCACACAATTATTTATTATTGGTGATTTATTCTTTCTCTTTGCAGACATCAGCACCACCTTCCTTACTGTTCCCCTGAATTCCAGGGCTAATGGAGGGCTACAGGGGAAACAGGGAACAGGAAGAAAAGCATGAAATCAGTGAAGACTGTTTCTTACCTTCTCGCGCACACACACAAATACAGCAAGCAGAAAAGCTTTTACGCATCTGGATGCGCCCACAGATGGATCCATCCCATAATCACATAAAATATTAAAAAGAAAGTTAATTTTGGTGTGATGTCTGCCCCAGCATGCCTATGATTATCTTAGTTGATCTAGTAAGACCCACACCTTGGATTTCAGGAACTAGAGAATATACAGATCATTAAAGCACCTATTAGTCTGTTAAGGCTTCTGGTTTCATACAAAAGTATAGTAAAGGAAAAGCTCACCCTGCTCACAAGCCAGTAGTATCCAACTCTAGGGTTCAGTGTTTATCTCCATTTATAGCCAAAGAACCAGCGCTGTCTGCATCTGCAGATATTTCTGTGGTCATATGGCAGGCATGACTAGACACTGGAGTGCACAGAATGCTGTTTACCTTCTCCCTGAAGTCATATATATTTATTTACTAGCAATTTTTTGCTTTCAACCTGCTAGGTTGGCTGGAGCTCACTCCATCGTGCAGCACTCGGGCCTCAACTGCTGACTTGCCAACCTCCCAGTTGGCATACATAAAAAGCAGAGCTTATGTCTTAGCATTAAAACTCCCTGCATGTGCAATTTCAGTCCATTGCACTCTCTTATTAATTGTATTTTTTCAGTTGTGCAATTGGTCCCCAAAAGAGAAGGATGTCAAATATATGCAGTTATAATAGACATGAATGAAATAGCGCCCACCATCACTGTCCCCTTCCTTTATGGGAAGTTTCCACTAGTACAGAATTGCAACATCTATGGGTTCCAAAAGTAGAGTCCTTTGTTGTTGTTGTTTCAAGGATATGACCTAAGGCTATGCATGCTAAACAGGATGTATGAAAGTCTTATGTTCTACTGTCACAGCCAAGAGGAGCTAGTAGGAACATTCTTCCAGACACCCACATGTGCAGACTGCCCAAGGTTAAGCAATAAGCAAGAGCAGGGGTGCCCAAACTATGGCCCGGGGGCCAGATGTGGGCCCTGATGGCAATTCAACATACGGGCGTGTTTTACTTCCGCTTCCAGGAGCAACGAAGGCTCCACGGACCAGATGAATTGCAATCGTGTGCTGCATCTGGCCCCCGGGCTATAGTGACTGGCCCCCTGAACCACGTTACTGGCCCGTGACCCAAAAACTTTGGGCACCCCTGAGCAAGAGTTATGTGATGAAATGGCCACATAAATGAAAGAGGCTTGGTAGGTTCTGAGACAGCAGTGAGGCAGTGCCATCTGTTCCCTTTGCCTTATTACCTCAGTCTATTAACTCCCCAAGTTGGCATTGTTGGATTTTGGAAGGTTTGGTCTAATTAAACTTTAATATAGAATGCTCTGATGCTGTTAAATGTGCCATATCCTTTCAATGCATTCACAGTGTGAGGAGGCCCTACATAACTACCAGAAGCAGCAGCTTCCCATTCTAGCTTCATAGATATTCTTGTAAATAATCTGTAACCTTTTCTTTTTGATCTTGGACCTCTTGTCAGCCCAGCCATCTCACACAGTTAATCATTTATTGCCTTTGAACGTTCAAGTCACCTAAAAGTACCAGACCAAAGTTCCTTGTTTTCTTGAGAGCTTTTTTAAAGGGGTGGGAAGATAAATGCCCATAAATTGTATAGTAACAACTAAATTATCCCCAAGGTTCTTTTGAGGCTAACAATTGGAGATGAAGTCACTTTTATGTATCATAGAGCACAAGGATGCATATTATTTCCTGATTTAGAAACCTGAAATCCTTGTTAGGACAAGAAAAAGTTCTTTTCTTAGAATTTGCCAAATCTGTTTGTCAGGATCATAAATTATATTACAAAAGCTGGAATTCATCTGAAGTTACACAGTGACTTTTAATTGCTGATTCAGTTCAAAAGGAGGCTTAACTGATTGTATTAACCAAGAACAAAAAAACCCTTAATATTGTTATTTTCATAAGATGACTAAAAAGAAACAGTACATCTCTAAGCAAATATTCTTGGTGTTTATATCTTTATCCCCATCAGCTTCCCAGAATTTAAAATGATTTTCTTAAATATAGGTTCTATCATTTGCTTAGGGTTGTATCCATATTTTAAAATTATTTGGAACGTGATTGAAGAACTTCCTGGGAAGTAATGGTCAGAAACCTATGACAGTTTGCGTAAAAATTTGTACAACTTGCTGCAGGTAATTAATGAAGTTCATTTTTCTCACATGCCTAGTTGTAGGTTAAATTGGGTAACCATGATACTCCCTTGTACCTGGTAAATTAGCCACAATTAGCTGCAGCAAGTTAAGTGAATCTTATGCAAATAACAATATTATTATTGGCAGGGAATATGCATAATGTATCTATCCCCAGTATTTCCAAGGAGACTTCTAATAATATTCAGTAAATACACGCTATTTAATCTGTGATTCTTGAATTATGGGTATGTTTAACCTGGTGCTCCAGGAAGCATATAGACCCTAGTGTTCTTTTGTGGTAATGATTCCATTTATTCTCTTCAGGTGCGAAAGAAGTGGCTTCGATTCCTCCCTTTCTGAGGGTCGGTCAATGCAGCAGTGGCGGCGGCAGGGCTTCTTCCTCAGGGTCCTCCGAGCTGCGATCCCTCTTCAGCTCCTTTTGCTGTTCTTGATTGGTCTTGCTTGCCTGGTGCCCATGACAGAGGAGGACTATAGTTGCACTCTCTCCAATAACTTTGCCCGCTCCTTTCACCCTATGTTAAGATATACTAATGGCCCGCCGCCTTTATGAAACAGCAGGGGGGGGGGCGGGAAAGTCAGGGATGTAGTACTCATTTCAAAGGCACATCCCTCCAGTGCTGTCGCTTGCCTGTGATCTCTGTGCCCAGGTAAAGAGACATTGTTAAAAATCTGTGAAGTGAATCATGCATTGTGTGAGTAACATCTTTGGAAACTCACAACTCTGGCACTAGAAAGGCTATCAAATAAAAATGGCCCCCATTTACCACCGCCACCAATGTTCTGGACTTTGTTGGTCACTTTTATAATCTGGATCAGTGCCCAATACTATGCGGAGCCAAGGACTTCAGTCTGAAGAAAGACCTTTTCCTGGTGCTGATCATGTCACCCTGTTACTCAGTAATTTCTTAATCACACTCTGGCTTTTTTACAGCACAGAAAAACCTGAAAGCCAAGCTGTCCTACAGAAATTGTAGAGATGATTGTAACAAAATTTTTAAAGAGCTTGTAAGACATTGTATTATTTCCCCATATTTTTGTGGGGTTTGGGGTGGGGCATGATGTTATAGCCTTGGCTTTGGATGCACATGCTGTAAATCTGAATGGCACTTTTTATAGTTTAAAAAATGGATGTAACAAATTAAATCCTGGAAGGCTTTATGAACAAGACATGAATGTTAAGTATTAAAAGAAAAAAACATATTTATGTATGTACAGTTTGCTAAAACTAGTTTTGTTGTATTGGTTTCTTGTTAAGAGAAAATCATGACATCCTTTGTTAATGTGCTTTTAAGAAATTATTTTAGAGCAATATATAAGCAAAATATCAAGGCCAAATCTCTTTTTCTCTAGTTCTCTTTCTCTCAAATGCCAGAGCACGCACATATGTGTTTGTACACCCACACGTACAGTCTACAATTTGATAAAAGCTAAATATAGAAGTTAAAGTAATGAAGGTATAGAATTATGTGGGAGGAGTTGTGTTATGCAGAAGAACTTCTGGATTTTGAAGAAATGCCCTAGGCCAGTGATAGAGAACTTTGGCCCTCCGGATGTCAGTGCCGCAATCAGGGGGGGACAAGAGGGACTGCCGTCCGGGACCCGGTGCTGGCAGGGACCCAGGTGGTGGCGTGTTAATTTTTTTCTTTATTT
Organism: Bradypodion pumilum; assembly: GCA_035047305.1. Taxonomy (NCBI): domain Eukaryota; kingdom Metazoa; phylum Chordata; class Lepidosauria; order Squamata; family Chamaeleonidae; genus Bradypodion; species Bradypodion pumilum. The sequence goes on from JAWDJD010000001.1 coordinate 103,026,734, forward strand.
TAACTTTTTTCTTTTTTAATCTTTGTTTTTAACCGGTGGCAGTCAGCGCCACTGCGCATGCCCCGCCAGAGGGCTCTGCCTTGACCCTCAAGCAGGAGAGTCTTTCTTTCCCTCCCTCTGTGTGTGTGTGCATGCATGTCTGTGCGTGTGCAGACACACACGCATACGCACACAGAGAGAGAAGGAGAGAAAGACTCCCCTGCTTCCATCTAGCCCTGCCTGCCCATGCTTGTCCACCTCACACACAGTGACGGACACGATGGACGGAGTGCAAGGAGAGGGAGGCGAGACCACCGAGCACCCCAGCCCAAGCATTGGGGGTGCAGTTGCCCCCCCACCCTCCTCCCCTGCAGCAGCCTCCGCCACTGGCACGGGGTCTTTGCCGGACCGGCACGCCGTGTGGGCTGAAGGCTGAAGCCTTGAACCCAGATATCTGGGTCAAGGCAGAGCCCTCTGGTAGGGCATGCGTAGTGGTGCTGTCTACTACCGGTTAAAAAAAGCTAAAGAAACAAAGTAAAGACAAAGTAAAGAAAAATTAACATGCCGCCACCCGGGCCCCGTACGTTCTGTGCGCTCCGGTGACTAGTCATGCCTGCCACTACCCACCTGCATATGCTGTCAGAGTCTAGGGCATGGGCACTGCCCGCACACCCCATGCCATCCCCAAGGGCCACCCACAAGCGGAAGCACCCCCACTGATCCACCCTCCCCCAGATAACATCAACCCCCTGCCGCCCACGCCTCCCGCCTACACCACCAACCCGACAGGTAAAAAGAGGGCCTTGGGAACCTGACCAGCGAAGCCGGGTAGCCCACACCCACAGATTTGGTGACACCCACAGATTTGGCCACACCCACAGAGGGGCATGGCCAAAATGTGTGTGTGTGGGCCCAATAGAATTGCTCAGTATGGGGCCCAGAAATTTCTGATGGTGAACCTGCCAGATGTTCTTGAACTTCAATTACCAGAAGCCCAAGTCAGCACTCCTGGTGATCAGGCACTCTATGAGGGAAAAGGTTATAATACACAAAAGAAACATTCACTATATCCAGTACCAATATACACTGCACACTCCGAAATGGACAGATGACACTATCAAGAATCCTATCAACTATTGTCAGATCAGTTGATAAAAACCTAAACCCAGATCACATGCTGTGCATGTGCATGTACATACACTCCCATATTATGTATGGCAAGATTGGAACCAAAACAATCCATGGTTACAGATTGAGATATAATTGTTTCTATAAAGGTCTCTGAACCAGGGGGAAAGCTTCTAAACTCACTTAAATCACTATTTCCCCTATGCGGCCTTTATACACTGTTTTCAGTTGTTGGAAACCTGAATTTTTCACTACTGCTGCCAACTGGCAGTAAATCAGTAGCAGACAGAGATGAACACATCCAGTTTTCTTGAAAATTACTGTGATATGGACAAGACAAAAAAACAGCTGTTATGCTTAACCATGGCAAAAGTCGTCATAATTGTGGCCATAAAGGAGAAGAAGGAAAATGTACAACCACTAATGGTCATCACTAATGATATCAGTATCTGGGCGTGTAAACATTTTCCTTTATTTTAGAACTGGGGTTCCCAAACTTTTCAAGCCTGGGGCCGGGTCACACTCTCTCAGTCAGCTTCAAGGGCTGGGTGGCCATTTTGCCCTGCCTGCACAATGGGGGAGGCCATTTTGTCCCAACAGCTTCAAAAGGGTGGTCATTTTGTTTTTTTAATGCCCTTGGAGGGGTGGGGGAGCACATGAAATTGTGCCATGGGCCTTAGGTTGGGAACCTCTGCTTTAGAATCACAGCTAGAATATTTCTTTCCAAGAAAATGCAGATTGTTCTTCTCAAGTTATTTTAGTTCAATTTTCTAAAATAAAAAAAAACCTCACTTTACACCTAATATTTTTGAAAATACTTTCAAGAAAGAGGAAGGAACGTATTGATATAGCAGAATGTTTTAGCCCAGAAATGACAAACCCAAAAGAAGTGGTGTTGGTCTAACAGGCAAAATATAGCACAAAGAATTAAGGTCCTTTATGCAGATGCAGTACTGCAGGATGGAATGAGCTCCCGTCTTTGTCCCAGCTCCTGCCAACCTAGCAGTTCGAAAGCAAGAAATTGCAAGTAGATAAATAGGGACCACTTTGGTGGGAAGGTAACAGCGTTACTTGCGCTTCGGTGTAGTCATGCGTGCCACATTACCACGGAAATATCTGCAGCAGCAGACAGCGCTGGCTCTTTGGCTTTGAAACATGAGCACTGCACCCTAGAGTTGGATACGACTGGCTTTCGAGCAAGGGAAAACCTTTTCCTTTACCTATGCAGATGGAAAGACTATCGGTATAATTAGTCTTCACATTCTGTGCTCCAGCTGTTGATTTTGAGAGATGTGCTGATATGCAAAGTAAGAAACATAGTATAATCAAACATTGTCAGAGGACTTGACCTAGAACTTGGAAATGAAGCAGGAGAGCAACACATTGGATTCTGTGAAGCCAACAATTTGCACCGACAATTGTACACGTGGTAGACATAACCAGATAGCTAAGATAGAAATCAAATAGACTATATAACTGGAAGCAAATGATGGAGAAATTCTATTGTCTCTTGTCAGACCACACTAGGAGAAGCCTGTGATCCCAACCTTTAATTGTTAATATCAAAGATTAGATAGAGAAAAGTTGAAGCAAAACATTAAATGACTTAAAGTGACAAAATGTAATTTAAATAACATTCCAAAAGAATTTAAGGACCATTTAAAAATAGATTTGTATTAATAGACTCAATTTACCTTGAGCCAGAAAACTGTGGATTGAGACCAGAAATATTAGGGACAACTGTAAAAAGACTATTCCCATAGTCAAAATAAAGCCTAGACGAATGAGTGATGAAACTCTTAGAATTGTTTGCAATGTAGAAGAAGCAGAAGTAAAAGTTGAAAGAAACAGGGTTAGAATCCTAAATGCTACTGCCATTTAAGGAAAAATGCAACTGTGATAGCGGCGGCGGCGATGATGATGATAATAATAATAATAATGGTAAAAAATAGAATTGAAAATCAAAAAGGGAAAAACAAGATCTGTTCCATTAATGCATTAATTTCCATACAAGCAAAGTGATGCTCAGGATTTTGCAAGAATGATCTTTACCATATATGGAGTGTGAAATACCAGATGTTCAAGCAGGATTCAAAAAGAGAAGAGGTACTTTGCAAATATACATTTGACTCTAGGACCAGGTTTTTCCAGACTTTTATAGTGTAGCTATGATGTTTCTATTCATTCAGGCAAGTATACTTTAAATAGAATTAATATTGAATTGAATAGATTAGCATGACCACATTTGTCACCAGTTAAGAATCTGATAGACACCAAGTAGGATGATCCAATCCGCCTCCTTCACACAAGGGAATTTCAGTCCGATAACAGCTAGAACTTAAGGTAGAAAACTGCATGTAGTAGTAGTTCCTTCTCATGCTGCGTAGCGCCTGTCTCAACCGCTACAATATATCGGGCAACAAGGATCCTCATTTCTTCAGCTATAAGGTTTTACGGGGCCGGGGTGCTAATCCAATGTTCAACCCTCTTCCTTTCTCATCTGGGATTGGGATCAGCAATGGCAAAGTTGGAAAACTGCATGGGATACATAAATTTAATTTCCCTGAAACCCCATCCAAATGGCGCTTATTCACTGGATCATGGAGAAAGCAAGAGAATACTAGAAAAAATGTCTACTTCTGTTTCATTGACTACACCGACGCCTTTGATTGTGTAGACCACAATAAACTGTGGAAAGTCCTTAAAGAGATGGGAGTATCAGACCACCTCATCTGTCTTCTGAGAAATCTGTATATGAGTCAAGAAGCAACAGTTAAGACACGATATGGAACAACTGATTGGTTTAGAATAGGAAAAGGAGTACGACAGGGCTGTATATTATCACTCTGCTTATTTAACTTACTAGCTTTATTTGCCCAGCCTTGCCGGGCAGGTTTTTTGTGTGTGTTGGTGATTGGGGTGGTTTTGGGGAGTACACACACACAACACAAACACACACACAACAGACAACCACACACACAACACAACAGCACACACAACACAACCACACACACAATACACACACACACCGAAGCTGTGTGGGGAGAGGAGGGGCTCCCCTATCTCCTCCCCCCGAAGCCTTGAGGAGGCAAGTGGGGCGGGGGACATGGACTGAGGGGGGAACAGGTGGGGAGGCAGGTTCGTGTTCCCCCTTTCTCCTCCTAGATCAGGGTGGGTGGCATGGTCCCCAGGCCCATTCCCCCCCCAATCCATTCCCCTACCCCACTTACCTGTTGCCAGCACAGCCATTTGCTCTCTGCGCCTCCCCGGTGCAGCCTTCTGAGCTGGGCTGCTCACCTTCCATGCCTCTGGCACAGCCTGTCCTCCGCCCCCGCTGGCGCCGAGGCCTTCGCTGGTCGGGCGGGGGCACCAAAAGCATGTGGCCCAGCTGGCAACTGATGTGCCCGCCCACCATGGTGAGCTGGGGATGGCTTCTCTCTGGGAGACAAAGTGTCTCCCGGAGGGAAGTGATTTGCGCATTGGCCGGATTTTTTTTAACGCATGCTTCGGCTTTCCTGGCCTCCTCCGCGCTGCATCCTTCAGTCTGATTGGCTGAGGGGTGGCACGGTGCAGAGGATGCTGGGATGTGTTGTTTTATTTTTGTTCGTGTTTGTGGGGCGTTTGCCCCACTCTCTGTTTCAGGACCCTTGCGGAATTGTGAGTTCAGTTTTAAGGTAAGTGTGGGTGGCTCGGTACAGGATGGTTTGGCCAGGTGTGGGCGCAAATGCTGGACACTCACCACCAATCCACCTTCTTATAGGTATAGATATGCAGAGTACATCATGCGTAATACAGGGCTGGAAGAAGCACAGGCCTGGGATTAAGATTGCTGGGAGAAATATCAACAGCCTGAGATATGCAGATGACACTACCCTAATGACAGAAAATGAAGAACTAAAGAGCCTTTTGATGAGGGTGAAAGAGGAGAATGCAAAAGCTGGCCTGAAACTTAGCATAAAAAAAACAAGATCATGGCATCTGGCCCCATCGCTGCCTGGCAAATAGACTGGGAAGAAATGGAGGCAGTGACAGACTTTACCTTCTTGGGATCTAAGATCACTGCAGATGGTGACTGCAGCCATGAAATAAAATGACACTTTTTGGGAGGCAAGCTATGGCAAACCTATGCAGCATAATAAAAAGTAGAGATCTCACCCTGCCAACTAAAGTCCGCATAGTCAAAGCAATGGTATTATCAGTAGTAATGTATGGCTATGAGAGCTGGACCATAAGGAAGGCTGAGCACAGAAGAACAGACGCCTTTGAACTGTGGTGCTAGAGGAGACTCTTGAGAGGTGGACTGCACAAAGATCAAATCAGTCAATCCTAAAGGAAATAAATCCTGGCTGCTTCTTGTAAGGACAGATACTGAAGCTGAAGCTCAAGTACTTTGACCACCAAATGAGAAGAGAGGACACACTGGAGAAGGCCCTGATGCTAGGAAAGATCAAAGGCGAAAGGAAAGGGGGACAACAGAGGATGAGATGGCTAGATGGTGGGCATAGATCTGGGCAGACTACGGATGATGGCAGTTGACAGAGGAGCCTGCCGTGTGGTGGTCCATGGGGTCGCAACAAACATTTCAATCCACTTAAAATATGCCCAGCTTGAAAGGAGTAAGAGTGGAAGCTCAAACCGCCTTGTGGCTGGTTAGCCAGGCTAGCATGCCAATCTTCCTCCTTTGCACTATTACTTACTCTCTCTCTCTTGCAACCCTTGTGGGAAACTCTTCTATGGTTTGGTTCAGATATGGGGCATGCTGGCTACGCTAAAAGGGTGCTGGGCATGGAGTGATGAGGGCACTCGCCTTGTAATTTCAACACCCCTCTGGGGATTTGAATCTACAACCTCTTGCTTATAAGGCAAAATTGTAACCTCTAAGTCACAGCAGCTCCATTGTAAATATGGCTGCCTTTATAACCTTATATTTGGCAGCAAAGAAGGAGAAGGCAGGCAGATAAACATGGAGCCCTGTTTGGTTGCTCGATTGTTCTGGATATCGCAGCTCAGCTTGGCTCTCTGGATTGGCACCCAAGTGGGGCATCCAGTAGTGGGCATCAGCAAGTTCACACCAGCTCAGCACAACCAGTAGCAGAAATTCTGGCTGGCCCCAACCATCCAAGTTTTGAAAGAAAGAAGTCCTAATTCGGGTGCAACCCAGGGCTTTCCCCCTGGCCATGCCCACAGTGTGGTAGTAAAAATTTTTGGAGCCCATCACTGGGGGTGTCATGGTAGTGAGGGCCTGGAGGGGAACCCCAGACTGAGTCCCAGTAGCCCTATGGGCCAGCACACCACTGGTTTAGATGGCCAATCTGACCTATTCAGCAATCCATCTGGGAAAGCAAAAATCCTAATCAACCTCCATGCTGTTCCTGGGGTTAGTTATACCACTCGGCTCACCTCTTGCCCCTTCCAGTGGGACCATGGGCACTAGGGTGACAGGGCAAGCGTCCCCCTGAATACAGTCTGACTAAAGGTTAGGTCACTCTAGCACAGGTAGCCCTCATCATTCTATCCCTGTTGCAATAAAGTCCTAAGGCTGGTTCTGGGAGAGTAGGGAATTAAGGAGGTCTCCTTCCAGCAAACCCAGCTGGCTACAAATTTAAAACCACAAGGCCATTTGGTTGCCACTCTTTTCTTTCCTCTTACTATTGCTTTAATCCAAGGATTCTCAACCTGTGGCCCATGGGCCAGATGCGGCCCGTGGCACCATTTCATGTGGCATCACCTCCACCAACCAGGACGTTCCATGTATTGGAGGAAGGACAAAATGGCCATCCAGCCCCCGAAACTGTCTGAGGAGCGTGACCCAGCCCCCGGCTTTAAAAGGTTGAGAACTCCTGCTATAGGTTAAAGAGTCTGGAGGCTAACCTAGCCTGCTTTAATCCTTTAGGGGCAAGTTCTTCATAATCATATAAAGTCGTCAAGTTCAGACCCTTGCTCAATGCAGGAATCCAAATCAAAGTATATCTGATAGATGTACTCTTCTTTTGAATGTCTCCAGTGTTGGAGAACTCATTATCTCCTGAGGTAATTGGCTCCATTGTCATATTGCTAGTTAAAATCTTTTCCCTAATATTCACTGTTAGGGGATGTATGTGTTCGCCTCACACCCTAACTGGCAAGGCATATTGTGTCTGTGATGCCTTTAAGACCCTACTGCAGGGCACACAGGTGCTGGGACTTTTCCCTGGTGTGCTCCATGGGCCAGTGTATTTAGGTCAGAGAAGGATTGCAGACTTTCAGCTACAATGCTCAACTTCCTCTGCTGACAGTCTGGACAAAGATTCCTGCGTCTTCCAGAACCTACTACGAGGACTGAATCTTTGCACTGATCCTGATGATGGCTTTTGCCTGATATGCTATCTGTGCTTGCTGTACAAAGAAGGACTACTAGGAGTAAGCCTCCACCAGGAGGACAGAAGTTGTAGAACTCTTTGGCTTTGGCTGTAATTACAGCTTACATTTACCATGCTGGACTGGACTGCTACTGAACTGTATGGACTTGTATATAGCACAACTGAACTGTCTCTGTGTGGTCAACTGAGCAGCCCAAGAGAATATATCTGGTTTGTGTTACAGTTGTTACACTGTATATACTTGCACCTTTTTACTTCCTGAGTAAAACTACCTTGAGTTTTTCTTCTGCACCAAGATCTGTCTGCCTGGTTTTCTCACAAGGGACCACCTTGCCAGGTGCGAACCTCTTGCTGGCCACTGCATACCACTCTGCTAACCATTTACATCAACATTTACACAAAATCTGGCTTCCTGTAACTTGTTTGTTGCCAACTCAGACTAGCCAGGTCTGATAGGCTCTACATTCTTTTTAGGATATCATGGACAATGAGCACTCAGTGGGTAAAGAAACAATGTTTTATTCAGACAATTTTCTAAGCAAGCAAAGCATATACGGAAACAGATAGAGCATATCGGAAAACAAGAAACAAAAATCAGAATGCAAATAAGCCACTAATATCTATCCTAGATTCCCTCTGTCCCCTCCTTAGCTACCTACCATCTTCAGCCAGGGTGCCCGGCTTCCTGGGTGGTCCCAACCTGGCTAGCTGAGTGCCAGTGTTGCTTGGGAAACTTACTGGCCAGGGGTGGGCCCGTGATGTGAGCTCAGCAATGACATCGCAATTCCTCCCTCGTGTCAAATATACCCCCCTTTGCAGATCAATTTAGGGGCAAACCCACCCAAGGGCTTTGGGACCCCCACAGTGACCTGCTCACATGTGCAAGGTGCGTGTGTGCTGAATATCACAGGGTTTGGTCAAGGGGTGCGGCAGCCCATTCCGGATACGTTACCTACACCTCTGCTTTATAGGGATACTAGCAAGGGTTGCCCGGCGTTGCCGGGCTTTTCCCCCCGTGTTTTTTAATTAAAAATGAGCCAAATTTTTTTTGCAATAGTGTTACATTGTGTTGGAAGGTTAAATTGTGTTGTTTTTTTTAAAAAAAATTGCTTAGTCTGTAATTTTAATTTTTTAAATGTTTATTTATGTTAAATTTGTTTGGCTTGGCTGTTATTAACTGTGATCTGCTTTTTTGGGTTTTTTTGAGGATTAATAAAAGAAGAAAGTATGATATAATAACTCAGCACAGAATTTTTTAAAGTTTCTATTGTATTTTATTGACATATATTTGTGATTTGTGTGAAAGTGTGTTTAGTGTAATTTTTTTACTTGTTTTTTTTTTGGTGTGACCTTTTGTGTAAAATTGTGAGTTTGTGTTTTGTTTGGGGCTGTTGTGTGTTTTTGAATTGTTTTTACTATTGTGGCCAGCAGGTGGTGCTGGTAGGGGTTATTGTATTTTGACTTTTGTTTCTCTCCTGGCCTCTGGGTGGAGCTTCTTCTGGTAAGTAGGGTCTTTCTGTATTCATTTCTTTTCCAGTCCTGGTGGAGGTAGCACCTGTTTTGGTAAGTTTGCTTGTTTTCTTTCTTTTGTGTCTGTGTGTGGGCGGGGGGGAGGGGGGTTGGAGTTTGTATTTTTTGTCTGTTTGTTTTGTTTTTGATTGTGTCTTTGTTTACTTTGTATTGTTTTTGGTGTTTTTGTTTTTGTGTATTTTTGGCTGTGTTTGAGTGTTTTTAGTAATTTTTTAAAAATTATTTATTTGGTGGTGGGGAAGGTACGTGGTCATTAGGGGTTTGGAAGGGTGGGCTAGGTGGTGGGGAGGGGGGCATGGTCGTTGGGGGTTAGGAAGGGTGGGCTAGGTGGTGGGGAGGGGGCCATGGTCATTGGGGGTTAGGAAGGGTGGGCTAGGTGGTGGGGAGGGGGGCATGGTCATTGGGGGTTAGTAAGGGTGGGTTAGGTGGTGGGGAGGGGGGCATGGTCCTTGGGGGTTAGGAAGGGTGGGTTAGGTGGTGGGCAGGGGGGCATGGTCGTTGGGGGTTAGGAAGGGTGGGCTAGGTGGTGGGGAGGGGGCATGGTCGTTGGGGGTTAGGAAGGGTGGGCTAGGTGGTGGGGAGGGGGCATGGTCATTGGGGGTTAGTAAGGGTGGGTTAGGTGGTGGGGAGGGGGGCATGGTCGTTGGGGGTTAGGAAGGGTGGGTTAGGTGGTGGGGAGGGGGGCATGGTCGTTGGGGGTTAGGAAGGGTGAGTTAGGTGATGGGCAGGGGGGCATGGTCGTTGGGGGTTAGGAAGGGTGGGCTAGGTGGTGGGGAGGTGGCATGGTCATTGGGGGTTAGGAAGGGTGGGCTAGGTGGTGGGGAGGGGGGGCATGGTCATTGGGGGTTAGTAAGGGTGGGTTAGGTGGTGGGGAGGGGGGCATGGTCATTGGGGGTTAGGAAGGGTGGGTTAGGTGGTGGGCAGGGGGCATGGTCGTTGGGGGTTAGGAAGGGTGAGCTAGGTGGTGGGGAGGGGGCATGGTCGTTGGGGGTTAGGAAGGGTGGGCTAGGTGGTGGGGAGGGGGGCATGGTCGTTGGGGGTTAGGAAGGGTGGGCTAGGTGGTGGGGAGAGGGGCATGGTCGTTGGGGGTTAGGAAGGGTGGGTTAGGTGGTGGGGAGGGGGGCATGGTCGTTGGGGGTTAGGAAGGGTGGGCTAGGTGGTGTGGAGGGGGGCATGGTCGTTGGGGGTTAGGAAGGGTGGGCTAGGTGGTGTGGAGGGGGGCATGGTCGTTGGGGGTTAGGAAGGGTGGGCTAGGTGGTGGGGAGGGGGGCATGGTCGTTGGGGGTTAGTAAGGGTGGGCTAGGTGGTGGGGAGAGGGGCATGGTCATTGGGGGTTAGGAAGGGTGGGTTAGGTGGTGGGGAGGGGGGCATGGTCGTTGGGGGTTAGGAAGGGTGGGCTAGGTGGTGGGGAGGGGGGCATGGTCGTTGGGGGTTAGGAAGGGTGGGCTAGGTGGTGGGGAGGGGGGCATGGTCGTTGGGGGTTAGTAAGGGTGGGTTAGGTGGTGGGGAGGGGAGCTTTATTGTTTTATGGTGCTTTTTGTGTGTAGTTGTGAAAGTAGATCGGGGTTTCCCCTTTAATATCAGTGGGTGGGGCTTGCGACCCCCCTCTCCGCTTGCTCCCCTGGGGTTGGGAGGTTTGTGGGGACAAAAGAGGTATGTCCCCCCAACTCTTCTAGACCCAGTAGACCAGGCACAGTGGATCGATTCCCTCCCCCCTCCTTAAAACAACTCCGTTTTTAAAGAGTAGAAAAGACGGAGTTTTTTAAAGGAGGGGGGTGGGAATCGATCCCTCTCCCTGGTGTCCTGAGTCCAGAAGGGTTTGGGAAACATTCCCCTTTTGTTCCCACAAACCTCCCAACCCTAGGGTAGGCAGCGGAGAGGGGGATCGCAACCCCCACCCACTGATATTAAAGGGGAAACTCCAGTCGGGTCCTTCAGGTGCCGTGGGTGAGGGATAGAAAGCCGGCTGGTGTGTGTTTGGCTGTGACGCGGTGAGTTGTTTTTCTTTTTAATTTTTCGGGCACCGTTTTCCTCAGCGTTCTGCGTGTTCATGGCGCACAGGACGCTGGGGCTTGTAGTAATAGGTTGGTGCTTTCTGTTTGTGCTGCGTTTTTTTAAAATGGTTTTATTTTGATTGGCTGCAGCGCGTTTCTGAATGCTGCCCCGTGCGAGAGCCTCTCAGCCTGATTGGCTCTGGCGCGGCGCGGCACAAGGAATGTTGGGAAGTGAAGTTGTTTCCCTTTCTTCGCGTTTGTGGGGCTGTTGCCCCACTGCTGGTTTTTTCAATCCTTCGTTGACCTGCGTACCCAGATCGGCCGTGTGCACGAAGGGTGAGTGCAGGCAAGTAGGGCGAGGCATAGCAACCTATAGCCAGTTCCAATGGTTAACCCTTGGATTTATAGGTTAAGATAGATGAAGCCAAAGATGCTGTGTCATCAGGCTTGGCTCCATGCCCCTCACTTGAAGGATGTCCAAACCCATTAACTGTCATCTAGAATAATTACAGTGGTACCTCGCTTAAAGAGCATAATGTGTTCCACGGGATTGCTCTTTGAGCGAGTTTGCTCTTTAAATGAAACACCATTGTAAGTGACCAATTGTGACTTCTGATAAGGAGGGATTGTGAACCCTGATTTAGTTGTTAAGTGAGTTTTTCATTGGTTTTAGTTGTTAAGCGAGGCGACCATTCAGAAAAAATTCTGCTCTTTAAGAGAGTTAATCTTTAAGCGAGGTGCTCTGTATGCAAGATTTTACCGCAATTGATACTTCATCCTTTGCAGGTGGACTCTACCTCACCATCACCATTCATAAAGCTTGAGAACATAGGCCAGGTCAAGGTGACCCTCTCTATCTCTTCTTTGCTTGGTCTGGGGACTTTCCACTTATCATACAGTCCAGGTTAATCAATCAATCACTTTATTATGGTCTACGGCCAGCACTGTAAAATGAGAGGCACAATTTTTAAAATTTAAATATTTTGAATGTAGTTCTTCTTCTTTTTTTGTGTAGTTAAAATACAGAAAGAGACTCCTAGATGATTGTGGTGTTTTTTTTATTATGGCAATCCGATTTTCTAGAGAGAGTTAACACAGAGGTGGGTTACTATTTTAGTGCTTCCCTGAGACTATGCTACTATTCTTAATTGGAAATTGAACTCCCACCTTCTAGCTTCACAACCAGATATCTAAACCACTGAGCTAATTGGCCAGCATGCAGTTTAAAATAGCATTTACCTTTTTTTGCAGTCACATTACACTATTGGCTCATATTCACAGCCACATTACACTATTGGATCATATTCAGCCTCTGGCCTACAACAATTCCAAGATCCTTTTCGATGTAAGATTACTGAGAAAACTATTCCCCATCTTGGTGTACTCCCTACCAGGTTTGTACTTTTCCCTGTTAACTTTGCACTTATCCCTGTTAAATTTTATTCTTCTGTTTTTAGCTTGTTTTTTTTCAGTCGCACAGTCGATTCCGACCCTTTGCGACCCCATGGACCATTTTCCTCCAGGCATCTCTATCCCCCACCATTCTCCTCAGCTCACCAAGCTCTGTGCCCATTGTGGGCTTAGTGATCAAGCTTAGTGATCAAGCTTATCAAGATCCTGTTGCATTTTTCTGTCTTCCAAGATATTCCACCCTGTTTTGTATCATCTTCAAATCTGATAAGCATTCCTTGCATACACACCCAACCCAAGTCATTAATAAAAATGTTGTGAAGGACTGGGCCCAGTACTGAGTCTTTTGGTACCCTGCTTGTTGCCTCTTCCCAGTTGTAGAAGGAATCCTCGATAAGCACTCTCTGAGTAGGGCTTCTATAACCAATTGTTTATTCTTCTGATACCTATTCTGTCCAACACACACCTAGTTGGCTTAGTAATAAAAATATCAAGGAACACTTGGTCAAAAACTTTGAAGACAAGCTATAGCACATATATAGCAAATGATTAGTGGAAGACTTTTCCCAGTTCTAACTCTCCTGGAACACTGAAACCCAATATGTACCTTTTTAAAAAAAATTAATAAGTACTGTGTACAGTTGACCACAGCAAACTTTACTTTACTTTTGAATTTATATACTGCTTTCCTTATTCAATAACTCAAAGCGGTTTACAACAGGCTACAAAGATACAATAAACAATTCAAAAATACAGCATAAAATATACAATAAAAATGTCCAATACAATATCCCTCAATACAAACAGAGGAGCACAAAAATAGATTCAATATTGTTGTGGTCCACACAGTCAAATGCTTCAATACAATAATCAATAATAAACAACAAATTAATAAAAATATAAAATATTAAATTGAGGCTACAATAACTATAGAAAACACAGGTCTTTTACCTGGACTGGTAAAACTATCAAGAGAAAAAGTGAAGGGTGTTAAGATTGGTTGGTGAACGACAACAGGAAAAAAGAATGAGCAACATTCCTCTGCAGCTACAAGGTACAATTTTTTAAAAAGAGTGCGGGAGTTGGTCCATCTATCCAGTATTTTGCACGACATCCACATTGGCCCTTGTGTGCAAGATGTTACTAGTACTATATTGTTGCAGTCATTGTGAAAAATTATTCTGGTATCAAATTCTAATCAAACTCTTTTGCTCCTATCCCCCCTTAACTCCCAGGTATTTTAAGCAGATGTTTAAATAAATACAAATAAAGAAAGGATGATGCTCAATATAATTGTCCATACAATATAATTGCTGCAGTTAATAAAAGATTATTGTCCTGGAAACATCATTATGCACATTCTTCCTTTGGCACTTTGACACACATTTCACTTAACAAGCAGCTGCCTGATGGTGAGGTAACAAACTGCTATTTAGCTTTTTTTATATATAAACAGTTTCTCTGCAGTGTTACACCTTTAAATAATTGTGAAGACCCATTAATGGGCTGTACTAGTTTTTATGTTCTGCCTTTAAGTATATAAAGCAAAACTCCAGGATGCCTTTATAGCATTACATTTCCATTACATATTTAAGAAACAACCTGTGTTAAGATGACCTTTCAAAAAACTGATAACCCCCTAGGCTTATAAATGTGTTTGGCTTTGCTGTAACAGGATTCTGCAAGAAGGAAAGCATTAACTGATATATGATGACCAGCGTCTTTGTTTTTAGAAGCCATAAATTGTACAGGCTATATTTATATAAGGCTTGAATCTGTTTGAGACAATTTGTTAGTCTCAAAGGCATTGTATATTGCCAGAGAACAGCTTTTAAGTTCATAACCCACGTCTCTTAATTCTCTTTGTTCCTCTGGCATAACATTTTCTTTGGCATAATGCTGGCAGTGCCTTTCTCTTTCCCCCTAGGAACTAGTTCTTGTGACAATCTTATGTCCCTATGGCTCCATTGGTAACACTGCTATAGGATTGAATAGTGTAGTGCACAGTGTCATATAGCAATAGCAATTACACTTATATACCACTCCATAGCCAGTGCTTAGTGCATTCTCTGAGTGGTTCACAAGTTAATTAGCATTTTGTTCAAGCTAGCACACAGCTGAGAACTGACTGGGCTTTGCTAGAAAGGCAATTGGGGTTCGGGCTGGATTGATAGTTTGGGGGGCAATTCATATTGCCTTGGCTAATGGCTCTGAGAGGAGTAGGGCAAAAGTCATAAGGTGATGAACTCAAGTTAATTACACATTATCTCACTCCTGGTTGTGGACTTAGTTGGGCAAACTGGCCGCGCCAGACAAGTTAATTAAGTATAGTTATCCAGAGTCAACATAGCCAAGACTCCGAGATTAGGGCAAGAACAATGGGTTTTGCCAACCCTGTTAATTAGTTTCCTAGTGGGGGTCCAGGATACTCAGTAACTTCCGAGAGCTGTCAATGTAACTTGGCCAGCGAAATGCCACGTATTCATGCCTTCTGTAATGGGGTCATGCACAACCTAGGCATGTAACATCCCGAGGCAGGGTAATAAATACAGACCACCCAAGCCAATTGGGACTGGACTTTCACCGCACAATCGTCTCACGTGCCTTCCTTGCGGCCAGTCACTCCGACCTCCATGGGCCATTGCAACATCTGGTGACCACGACGTGATTCTACCCAAGGGGTCACACCACGACGTGATTCTCTTTGAGAGTCACTACATGATTCTTCTCTGAGGCTACGGAGCAGTTCTGATCGGAACGCTACCCAGATCGGAACTCCGCACGATCTCAAGGCTAGGCCAAAGTGGTCCCCAGCAGAGACCGCGACCATTCAGCAAGGAAGGCAATGCAATCGCAACCTCGGCGGATCCCACTCATCGTCGGAACAGACGCGTTCCACACATCGGGGTGAGCTGTGAACCATGACACCTTCGGCAGAGGCAGCAGAAGCCCGTGGCAGCCAAGGCCGCAATCCCACTCAGACCCGAGGCCATGTCCTGTGCATCGTTTCGCCCGAACTTACTACCTGAGGTGCACTGATCCATCCGGTGGAAGCGACTCCAGGGGTCCTCCAATCAGGTAATATGGGGGCTTGCTTGGTGGGGGAAGATTTATCTGTTAGGTGAAGAGCTCGTGGGGAGGAGCTCAAGCGCCTGGCCAGGCTACATCACATTAGCATTCATAGCCAAAGCCTGACGGAGCTCATCGTGCATCTGAGGGAGCATTGTTTGTTCTACCCAGAAGCAGCACTCTGGATCCAGAGACTTGGGATAGAGTAGGGGACTGCCTTAAGAGGGAACCCCGAGCACCCGCCAAAATCATAGGGACATCGAAAAAGTGTAGACAGATTATTTCAGCAGTTACTCCAGTCTGGATAGAGACCGAGAAACACCCAGCGTACATAGAACCATCAGCCCCAGCGAGTCTCTACCCAACCATCCAGTTTAGACATGGGGGCATAGGGGACTCCCCTTCCATGGCAACTGCAGAGGCCGTGCGAGCGGGCAGAAGCCCAGGAAGCACAGGCGCTTCCCAAGCCACCAAGAATCCTTTTCAGTTAATGGTAGAGGGGGACCTGCCAACCGAAGAACTGGCCGAGCTTCAGCAGCTATGTCCAGTCCGCTTAGAGATGGATGCCCTCACGGGCAATCAAGTGGTGGTATACATGCCTATTCCATACAAATTGCTTGCAGAAATCCGCAAGGCCATCATAGATACAGGGCTCCAAAGCAGATTCACAAGGGGCACGCTCCAACAGCTGTGGAAATCCACCACATTCATCACTCATAAGAACATAAGAACATAAGAACAGCCTTGCTGGAACAGGCCACAGCCCATCCAGTCCAGCATTCTGTCTCACACAGTGGCTCACCATTTCCTTCAGGGTATTCCCAAGGAGATGCCCTCACCTGCTTAGGATTCCCTGGAAATGGCATTGAGAGATATCCTGCCTATCTCTCCAACCCGGAGGTTGTCCTTAGGTATCCATAATTATAGCCATTGATAGCCTTGTCCTCCATGAACTTGTCTAATCCTTTCTTAAAGCTGTCAAGACTGACAGCTGTCACCACTTCTTCTGGCAGGGAGTTCCATAGACCAGTAATCCTCTGGGTGAAAAAGTACTTTCTCTTATTTGTTTGAGAACTAGTACCCAAAAGTTTCATGGAGTGTCCCCTAGTTCTAGTGTTGTGCGATAGGGAAAACAGTTTTTCCTTATCTACTTTGTCCACACCGTGCATGATTTTATAAACTTCAATCAGGTCACCTCTTAGACGCCGTCGTTCAAGAGTGAAAAGGCCCAACCGTTGCAGCCTCAGATGGTAAGGAAGGTGTTCCAGTCCCCTAATCATTCTGGTTGCCCTCCTCTGTACTTTCTCCAACTCCATAATATCCTTCTGGAGGTATGGCGACCAGAACTGTACACAATATTCCAGATGGGGCCTCACCATAGATTTATAAAGAGGCAAAATGACACTTGCTGACTTATTTTCTATACCCTTCCTAATGATCCCTAACATTGAGTTTGCTTTTTTCACTGCTGAGGCACACTGGGTTGACACCTTCATTGAGCTGTCCACCAGGACACCAAGGTCCCTTTCCTGGTTTGTCGCAGAGAGTTCAGACCCCATCAGTTTATAAATGTAATTGGGGTTTTTTGCCCCAACATGCATCACTCTGCACTTACTGATGTTGACGCTCATTTGCCACTGTTTTGCCCACTCCCCCAGTGTCAAGAGATCCCTCTGGAGCTCTTCACAATCTCTCACAGTTTTCACTACCCTGTATAATTTAGTGTCGTCAGCAAATTTGGCTACCTTGCTTTTTACTCCTACCTCTAGATCATTTATGAAGAGGTTGAAAAGCAGGGGTCCCAGTACTGAACCTTGGGGGACCCCACTCTTTACTTCCCTCCACTTGGAGAAGTGTCCATTTAGTGCTACCCTCTGTTTCCTGTCCCTTAGCCAGTTGCTGATCCAGGACAAGACCTGTCCCTTTATTCCATGACTGGTAAGTTTATTCAAGAGCCTTTGGTGTGGGACCTTGTCAAAAGCCTTCTGAAAGTCCAGATAAACAATGTCAACTGGATCCCCCTTATCCACATGCTTGTTGACACTCTCAAAAAATTCCAACAGATTAGTGAGGCATGATTTGCCCTTGCAAAAGCCATGTTGGCTCTCCTTTAGCAGCGCCTTCTCTTCTATGTGCCTATTAATTCTATCTTTTAGGATGGTTTCCATCACTTTACCTGGGACACATGTCAAACTGACAGGCCGGTAATTTCCTGGATCACCCCTGGATCCTTTTTTGAAAATTGGTGTTACATTCGCTACCTTCCAGTCATCAGGCACAAAGCCTGATTTGAGGGAAAGATTATATATTTTGGCTAGGATATCAGCAATTTCATCTTTAAGTTCCCTGAGAACTCGTGGATGGATGCCATCTGGTCCTGGGGATTTGTTAGTGTTTAGCTTAACAAGACATGCAAGGACCTCCTCCCTGGTTATTTCTATCTTGCTTAATTCTTCGGTTTCCCTCCCCACTCATGACTGGAAGGTCATGATGTTGATGATGTTGAACCCCAGCCAGTACCTTTTGTGGGACAGCGAGTACCGGTTGGAAGCACAGGCTAGGGCTGCCAGGATGGGAGGAGCAGTAATTCCAGAGCAGCTATACGGCTTGGGGCAGTTCGACACCATCCAAACGCAGTCCATCCTGCCAGCAGCCATGCTCCTGCTGGCTTCTGAAGTTGCCTTCAAGGCATACCTCAAGGTACCTGCTACTGGCAAGGGTGCCAAGAATTACACATCCATCAAACAGGGAGCACAAGAGCCCTACATGGATTTCATTAACAGATTGGAGGAAGCAATTAGTAGGCAGATAGACAATCAGGAGGCACAAGAGGAGCTTATGATGAAGCTGGCAAAAGACAACGGCAACCTCGACTGCTGCAAAATCTTGCAGGCAATGGGCCACAGAACTGATCTGACGCTTACCGACACGATCAGAGCTTGCGCTGACATTGGAACAGACTCCTATAAGATGGGGCTGTTAGCAGTGGTGGTGCAAGGGGGAAACTCACCCAAGGGAGCTTGCCACCAGTGCGGCAAGCTAGGGCACTTTGCCAAAGAGTGTAGGTCGAGAAACCCCGCAAGAAGGGGGCGGCCAGTCATCGGGCCACCCAGCTACGCCATCCACTCAATGCCCCAGGTGCCACAGCGGCTTCCATTGGGCCAACCAATGCCCCAATTTGGGAAACCGGACCACGGGCGTGTTTCTAGCCCCGGTTCAAATAGAGAGACAACAGCTGCCCTGAAAGCTCCAGAGCGGAGATCCCAATAGTCACTCCCAGCATTTCCAAGGTACAAGCAGAAACCAAGGGCAGTGCAGGACTAGACTTGGAATGCCAGGAGTACGTTACATGCAACCTGCCAGGCTCAGTCCATCTAGTTAACTCCCAGTACAAGGGTCATCTGCCCCAAGACACTATAGGATTAGTCTTGCCTCGAAGCAGTGGAGGGGAAAAAGGGATCTTCGTGGTCCTGGGAGTCATCGACTCCGATTACACCAGAATAGTCAAAGTCCAGCTGTGGACGCACCTACCCCAGACAATTAGCAAAGGAGATTCCATGGTGCAATTGATCATGGTTCCTCGTCATCTGCCTGGTAGGGGCAAGGAAGTGATCAGAGGAGGCTCAGGATTCGGGTCGACAGATTGCCCAAGAGAGGAAGGGACAGTAGAAGGATACCAGATCATAGCGACAGTGGAAAAGAACATAGAGTGGAAACCACGACCTGTTATTAAGGTATTTTTGAACAAAAGACCTTTTGATGGTCTGTTAGACACCGGAGCTGATGTCACCATGATTAGCAAGAAATTTTGGCCCCCCGAGTGGGCCATAGAACCAGTTTCAGATGTGTGGGGGGTAGGAGGAGTTCAGGAAGCATACAGAGGCCAAGACTGGGTAGAAGTCACCATCCCGGGGGCGGTAATCCGGCTGCATATCTTAAACATGCCCATCAACCTCTGGGGGAGGGACATTCTGCAGCAGTATCGTGCCATCCTAACCTTCGGGTAATGGCCCTACTGCTCAAATGGTTAAACGATGAGCTGGTATGGGTGGAACAGTGGCCAATAGTTGGGGAAAAGTTAGAGGCTTTAAAGCAGCTTGTCAAAGAGCAGCTTGATGCGGGACACATAGAACCATCTACTAGTCCCTGGAATTCACCGATTTTTGTCATTAAAAAGAAGTCCAGAAAGTGGCGACTTCTCCATGATTTAAGGGAGATCAATAAGTGCATTAAGCCCATGGGACCGCTTCAATGCAGCACTCCAACCCAAATATGATCCCCAAAGGGTGGGAGATCCTAATTATAGACTTAAAAGACTGCTTTTACACCATCCCTTTAGATCCTAGGGACAGGGAAAGGTTCGCTTTTAAGGTGCCAGTCACCAATCATAGGGAGCCAACCCAACGTTTTGTGTGGAAATTTTTGCCACAGGGAATGCTTAACTTGCCAACCTTGTGCCAAATTTATGTCCACAAGGCATTGGAAAGGTTCCGGAACCTTCACCCCAAAGTCTTAGTCTGCCATTTCATGGATGACATATTGATTGCAACACCCAAATTGGGCAGCAACATATTTTGTGACCTCCAAAGTACATTGGGGGGAAAAGGATTGGTAATTGCTCCTGAGAAAGTGCAGAGAACCGAACCTTATTCTTACTTGGAACATCAGTTACTCCAATCTTTTGCAGCTCCAGTGTTGACTAAGATCCATATTAAGGACTCCATCATGCCAGTGGAACTCCAACAAATTTTAGGGAACATTAATTGGGCAAGGCCATATTTTAAAACAGATACAGATCTCTTAAAGGTGCTCTTTTCGATGCCAAATCTAGGAAAGCAGCCGGCTGATCGAATTCAAATTCCAAGAGAATCAAAGCAAACTCTCCAGGAAGTCAACTGCATTCTCAGCCGTCGCTGGGTAGAGAGGATTAGCGAGGGGCTACTCACCCACACGCTGAATCTGTATATCATTAAAACAGCGACCATGTTTGCAGGAGCTCTAGGGACAGACTCCAGCAGGTGTGTGTGTGTGTGGAATGGGTGTATCTACTGCATACCTCTTCCCGGAATATAATTCCTCCGCAAGAACTGGTAGCCACAGTCATTCACAAAGGGAGGCTAAGAGCTAGGGACATTTCAGGACATGACTTGGCCAAAATAGTCATGCCCTTCGATAAAGAACAGACACGCCAGTTAATGCAGTTAGGAGACACTCATCCGATAGCATTAGAAGGATTTACTGGTAATTTGGCATATCACTTGCCAAAAGACCCCAGACTAGTCTCACCTCAGACTGAGATGGTCAAATTGCAAGGTATGCTGTCCTTTACTCCTCTACAAGGAGCCAAGACAGTATTCACCGATGGGGGAAAGTATACGGCGTTCTCAATTGGTACAAGGAGCAGGCTTGGAAAACGCTGCTGACACTTCCGCAGAAATCAGCACAAAGAGCGGAGCTGGCAGCAGCGAACCTAGCCTTGGAAACGTTTGCCCAGGAGCCATTGAATATAGTCATGTACAGTCAGAATGTCTGGAACCTGATTCACAATCTACCGGGGGCTTACATCACTCCCGCCATAGACAGGAATTTATTGAACCTATTCCTGACCATGCAATTTCATTTGCGAAACCGCAGAGAAGCGCTGTATGTCGCCCATATTAGGAGCCACCAGGATTTTCCTGGTCCGATCTCCGAAGGCAATAGCAGAGCTGATGCGGCCACAAAGGAAATAAATCAAAAGTTAGTCTTGGGAGTCTTTACGACCCCGATTCAAAGTCATGCATTCTTCCACCAGAATGCCAAGGCATTAGCCAGGCAGTTTAACCTGCCATTGTCACAAGCACAAGGCATTGTGCATTCTTGCCCGCAATGTGCAGGATCACCAAGGGTTGGCCTCGTGGGGGGTAAACCCACAAGGGACAGAAGCTAACCAAATTTGGCAAATGGATGTCACACATGTTCCACAATTTGGGAGATGGCAGTACATGCATGTCTCCATTTACACATTCTTGCAGTTCATCTGGGCCATGGCCCAGAAGGGAGAAACTGCGACCTATATAGAGCAACATCTCTTGTCGTGCTTCGCGGCCATGAGCTAACCAGGCCACTTGAAGACCGACAATGCACTAGTTTATAGTTCCAAACAGCTAGCCACATTCCTAGCAACTTGGGATGTAAAGCACACATTTGGCATTCCATACAATCCCCAGGGACAAGCCATTGTTGAACGGGTGAACTGGACGCTAAAGTCCTACATCGAAAAACAAACAGAAAGGGAGGAAATAGTCCCCTCGAAAAGCCAGGGTCAGGCACAGCAATGCCTGCATAAGGTTTTATTCACATACAACCATCTAAATATTTTTGCTGACTGCACTCCACAGGAGAAGCATTTCCGACACTGGGAAATTCTCCCGCGCCCCATGGTTCAATTCAGAGTGCCACCAGACCCCTCCTGGAGAGGTCCGCACCCCTGATAACCTTCAGGAGAGGGTATGCAGCAATTATGTCTCCTACAGGAACCATCTGGATCCCGGCACGCTGCATGAAGCCGTATTTCGAACCGCATGGCATGGAACCGAGCAATCCCGGACCCGCTGTCGGAGATGGAGGAGATAAACCTGATGACGGGGCGGAGATGCAGCAGGTGGCCTCGGCCGAGGCGACCCAGGATGGAGGAGCAGAGAGTAACCTGGGGGATGGTCAAGACTTTGTGTGATTATGCCATGTCCATCCTGAGAGAGCAAAACACTGAGCCCACTCCACAAAACATGGTGGCCGCAGTGTTAGCTCAAATCACCTACAATTCTCTGATGGTCGCCTTGATCCTTTCCTTGCTTATGGGGGAGGGGTTCAAGCTTCTTATGGGGACTTAACGCCTGGCGGGGACCTAACTGCCAGGCTCCAGTACAACATTTGGGAGAAATTGGCCAGACTTGTCAACCAATTGGACTTTTGCTTGAAGCAGACCACGGACACTGCTTCTTTACTAAGTACATGCCTTATCCCAGTCTGCCATGCTCCGGGAGAGCAGGGTGGGGACATTGAATGGTTATGCGCATTTGGGCACCATCACCGAATCACATACGTGACTTATGCAAACTGGGGGACCCAGGTAACAAAGACTTTGCCCGCTGATGCAGTTACTCTCTACACACCCCGAGTGGCCATTAGCCCAAGCATGCCCTGTGCCAGGATGACCATCTGTGCCACAGCCAAAGAGCCACACCACCGTTGCCTGAGCCCTAGGAAAGAGACTTGGAAATGTGACCAGCCAGTTATGTGTATGCTAACATCATTTTATCCACAGGATGGTTTTTCACTTGTAACCAACGGACGTGGAACTACATACCTGCTAATATGTCTGACTCATACTGGTACTCCCTGAAAGGGAAATGGTCACCCCACACCCGGTAACCCCGAGGCCAGTATGACCCATATGAGCGGTCCAGCTAGATGAGACATGTGACAGTGATATCACAGTGCTTAGCAAGGCAGAGTATGTCTCTTTAGCGGTCAGCATTATAGGGGTGCCCGGACTCGCAGTAGGTAATGCACGTAGAATTGGCCAGCTGGCATGCGCGCTAGCTAAAGCCATTAACCACACTTCATCAGCCATTGCCATGCTAAACCGAGAGCAGGCTGAACTCAGACATGCAGTTTTGGATAACCAGGCAGCCATTGACTATTTGCTGGTCCTACACCATTTAGGATGTGAGGCTGTTCATGACATGTGTTGTTTTAACCTTACAGACAACTCTCGCAAAGTCCAGATCTTGGCACCATAGTCACCCATATCCGGGAGAATGCCAACTGGGGTTGGTGGGACGAACTCTGGTCTTGGGTGCCATGGGGCTGGCTTCAAACAATGCTCAAAGCTATCACTGGTGTTGTAGTAGTGGGAATTATGCTTTGCTGTTTTGCACAATGTATTCCTTCACTCTTGTCAATGTGCACCTCATGGCGGAAACCCCGAGAAATCATTACACCCAGACAAATCATGCCTTACATCTACCGAGCTCTCAGACAGGCTGATTTATATAATAAAACAGGGGGGAATGTGGGTTGCCCATGTTCATAATTGGCCAAACCTTTCCCGATAGGTTCGCTCAGCTAGCACACAGCTGAGAACCGACCGGGCTTTGCTGGAAAGGCAATTAAGGTTCAGGCTAGATTGATAGTTTGGGGGGGCAATTCATATTGCCTTGGCTGATGGCTCTGAGAGAAGTAGGGCAAAAGTTATAAGGTGATAAACTCAAGTTAATTACACATTATCTCACTCCTGGTTGTGGACTTAGTTGGGCAAACTGGCCATGCCAGACAAGTTAATTAAGTATAGTTACCTCTAGTCAACATAGTCAAGACTCCGAGATTAGGGCGAGAACAATGGGTTTCGCCAACCCTGTTAATTAGTTTCCCAGTGGGGGTCCAGGATACTCAGTAACTTCCGAGAACTGTCAATGTAACTTGGCCAGTGAAATGCCACGTATTCAAGCCTTCTGTAACGGGGTCATGCACAACCTAGGCATGTAATAAATACAGACCACCCGAGCCAATTGGGTCTGGACTTTCACTGCACAATTGTCTCACATGCCTTCCTTGCGGCCAGTCACTCCGACCATTGGAGTGACCATTGGGCCATTGCAACAGAATCAAACTCATAATGTTTTGGTTATGGTACAGCAGTTTAACCACTGTGCCACCAGGGCTCCTCAAAAGAACTTCACAGAATCAAAAGAACTTCAAAGTAAAGCTGTGGAAATAATCTGGTGAAATTTGGAATTAAATCTCACTAGTCTGGACCAATCTGAACCAGATCTTAATTGCATGAGCAAAGAGAGCCATCTAGCCTTGGTCAAGTGGAGGATGTTCATGGACAAGGAAATGTCTCCTCTTTTTAAGGATGTTGTCCATATGTGAAGCTGTGATGGTAAAGGTGGCCTAGAATGTTCACCCTACATTGTGATTGCCCCCATCATTCCTAATAACTGAGCAGTGATTTTGTTCAAGCCTCAGAGCAAGAGTAGGCCCGTGGGCTATATCCAGCCTGTGGCACCACATAATTTGGCCCCTGCCCTTGCCCCAGCCACCAGAATTGGTTGTGGACTTGTTTACGGCTGTCATAAATGCTTTACGACAGCCGTAAATGGTGGGGGGACCACCAGTCTGCCCCCCTCAACTGTCTGAGGGAGCATGACCTGGCCCCTAACTCAAAAAGGTTGGCAACCCCTGCTTCAGAGGCACAAGCTTTTTAAAAATCACATTAAATATCATAATCAGCTGATCAATGCAACAATGTCCACCTAAATACTGTTTGGTAAGGTAATTATCACCCTGTGCAGAACAACTTGTTAAGCTTTGAACAGTTACAAGACTTCAGTGAATGAGAGCCTGGTGTTCCTTACTGCTGTCTCTGAGCAACAGCACATGACAGCAGGTTTTCAAGTGAGTAGCATACCTGTCAAGTATCCCGTATTGGCCGAGATTTCCCGTATTTCTGTCCTCTTCATCGGCCCTTCCCGCGGCCATCCCATATTTTGGCAGGGAGGAAATGGGTTATTGCACATGTGTGCCCATTCTGCACATGCACAAAGGGGTTCTGCACATGCACAAAGGTTTTTTTTTTTTTTTTTGCTGTGCATGCGCACCCGGCCCAGAGCAGTTCCCGTATTTTTTCCAGTGACACTTGATGGGTATGGTGAGTAGCCATCTAGATTACCTTCAGTTTGCACTACCTGAATTGAGGCCCACTTTCCTTTTCAGGTAGGTGAAGAGTAGACACTTGATCTGAAAAATACATATGCACAGACTAGCACTGCTGGTGATGAGTGGCGCAATTCATGACAGCAAGTGCTTTGCAAAGTACATGAAGTCAGCCCAGCTCATACCTGTCAACACCTCTGTGGGTGTGGCCAAATCTGTGGGCGTGGTCAAATATAGCCATGTGACTTGCTGGGCTCTAGTCATGCCTGCCACATGGACATGAAAATGTCTGCAAGCACAGACAGCACTGGCTCTTTGGCTGTAAATGGAGATGAGCACTGCACCCTAGAGTTGGATACGACTGGCAGATTTTACTTTCTTAGGATCAAATATCGCTGTAGATGGTGATTGCAGCCATGAAATAAAAAGGCGACTGATGCTTGGGAAACAAGCTATGAGAAACCTAGGGAACATAGTTAAAAGTAGAGGCATCACCTTGCAAACAAAAAATTGCATAGTCAAAGCAATGGTATTCCCAGTGGTAATGTATGAGTGTGAGAGCTGGACCATTAGGAAAGCTGAGCGCAGAAAAATAGATGCCTTTGAAATGTGGTGTTAGAAATAGGTCGATCCTAGAAGAAATCAACCATGACTGCTCATTAAAGGTCAAATAGTAAAGATGACGCTAAAATGCTTTGGACATCAAATGAGAAGAGAGGATTCACTCGAGAAAGCCTTGATGCTGGGAAAAGTGGAGGACAAAAGAAGGGGGTGGCCAAAAATAAAATGGCTAGATGGTATTGTAGATGCAATAGACACAAAGCTGTGTTGGCCAAAGAACCCTTTTCCCATCTTCTTGGGGGACTTTTGTTTCATTTTCTTTCTTATTTACTCAGTGGCTTAAGTGACTAAGATGCTGACTGGGAGCCACAAGGTCAGCAGTCCGATTCCCGAGTACTGCAGGACGGAATGAGCTCCCGTCTTTGTCCCAGCTCCTGCCATCCTAGCAGTTCGAAAGCAAGAAATTGCAAGTAGATAAATAGGGACCACTTTGGTGGGAAGGTAACAGCGTTCCATGCGCTCTGGTGTCTAGTCATGCCTGCCACATGACCACGGAAATGTCTGCAGACACAGACAACGCTGGCTCTTCGGCTTTGAAACAGAGATGAGCACTGAACCCTAGAGTCGGATACGACTGGCTTTCGAGCAAGGGAAACCTTTACCTTTACCTTACTCAGTTTTAATTTTTAAAAAAATTCCTGGGAAGCAAAGATAGTGGAGAATAGTAAACCAGCCCCCTAGGGTTACCAACTGCTTGTAAGCAGTTAACTCTAGAACAGAAATGAACGCCGCCGCCCCCCCTCTCATATAGTGATCAAGCAACAAAATCCTCCAGCCAGGAGGCAGGGGAGAAACAACTCAATAAAGAATGAGTGAGAGAGAGAAGTCTCTCACTGATTTGCCCCTGCATATATGAAATATCGCTCACCTAGAGTAGACTCCCTGTGCGTCCCATGGTGGCTCAGACCAGCTCAGCAGCAAAAACGAAGTGAAGCCTCCATTGACCATGTGGCCAGGAAACTACAGAAGGCCCCTCCCACCATCTTCTCTCTCTCCTTTCACAAGCGAAAAGCCTGCCACACAGCGGCCTCTGGTGACAGGAAAAACATACTGCAGCTTCGCCTGTGAGGGCTCTGGTCAGGATTTTTTTTTCAAAAAATAAGGGATATTCCAGGAAAATTAACAAAATGGAAGGGGGGCAGGAAGAGGGGTAAAAATAAGGGGGTTTCCAGGGAAAAACAGGATAGTTTACAGGTATGCTTTCACTCCACAGCTGCCGACGCCGCGTGTCCTTCTTTCTGCCTCTGGCCGCTTCTGCCTCTTCCTGCCGTGGGTGAGCATGCCTTCCCTTCACCCCCTCCGGCCTTCCCAGGTCAGAGTTGTGCTTGCCTGCCTGAAGAGGAGGGAGACTAGAGTCCCATACCCAGTGGAGGTGCATGTCCCTCCCCTGTCCCCCCCTGCCTACTCTTTACGCCGATCGCCAACTCGGGGGTGGAAAAAAAATAAGGAAAGCCCAATCCAGGAAAAATGTGAGCGACTCTTCAGGGAAACAGAAACAGGGGAGCCACCATTGCAAGCCAATCCTTTCTTTGAAAACAAATAATAATAATGATAATACATTAATTTGCAAATATCACCTTTTCCAGCAAAAGAGCAGATGGGGGGGGGGTGCGGCAAGTTGTTAATAGATTTTTTTTTCCTTCACCCAGAGGGTTTTATTTCTTCTCTTTCTCATGTGTGTGTGTGTGTGTGTGTGTGTGTGTGTGTGTGTGTGTGTGTGTGTGTGTGTGTGTGAGTGATGAGCTCATGTCTCTGTCCCAACTCCTGCCAACCTAGCAGTTCAAAAGCAAGAAATTGCAAGTAGATAAATAGGTACCACATGCCCACAGAAAACAGCACTGACTCTTCGGCTTTGAAACAGAGATGAGCACTGAACCCTAGAGTTGGATATGACTGGTTTTCAAGCAAGGGCAACCTTTACCTAATAACAGCAAATCTCTGATTGGTATTCAAATTTGCTGTGAAGTTTGGCCCTGTTTATGTAAAGGTCTCCCTTGCTCAAAAGCCAGTCGTATCTGACTCTAGGATGCAGTGCTCATCTCCACTGACATCCAAAGAGCCAGTGCTGTCTGTCTGTGTTAGCAGACGTTTTCACGTGGCCATGTGGCAGGCATGATGACTAGTGCCCAGCAAGTCACATGGACAGATTTGGCCATGCCCACAGATTTGGCCACGCCCACAGTGTTTCCCTTATTTTCAAATCCAAGACTTGACAGGTATGAGATGAGGGCCGGGGAGCAGAGGCTGGAGGGAAGAGGAGGAGTTTCCACCAGGAGAGAGGTTTTTTCTTGGGGTGGGGTGGGGTGGGGTTGGAGTTGGGAGGGTAAGTAGTTAGGGGACCTCTCCCCAGACACACACCTTGCCCCATAGATTGTTTGATGGTGTGCAGGAGGAGGCCCCTGGAAGGGAGACCCAGGAAGAGGTGCAGGGAGGGAAATGGGCATGGCCATGGGGAATTTCTGCTCCCCACCCCCATGCACGGACCGGTACGGTGCGATATGGGAGCTGCCCAACACTGGTTAGAGCACCAGTGCTTCTTGGTGATTGCTGTCTGATTTGTATCACACTGGCTGAAATCCGGTTACTTAGCATAGTAAGTGACAACTAAAGTAGGATCTTTCGAATCCATGAAACTTATGGAGGAATTGACTCAACCAATCTTCAATGATTCGATGGTCCTATTCTGGTTATGAGAGTCTAGCCAGGTTATCCTGCTATGGTAATAGAGTAGACCATACTGCCAGCGAATCAATGCCGAGTGTAAGGTGGCGGTTAACTAACCTAACAACCCTGAGGACTAATGGCCTTGGGTGTCACAGTCCACAGGGAAGGGTAATCGTCCCCAAGTGGATTAAATCTCACTTGAATCCATCTTGATGGAGGGCAGCAGCTTCATCAATACTGGTCTTGGGCTGATGAGGACTTTTTGTGCCAAAAGGGCTCAGGATCAGAAAGTGACTTGTGGAACTGGATCAGTGGTATGGGGGGGGGGGGTTATGCTGCGATGCAAAATACAGATGAAAGGCCACTGCATTATATTCTCAAGACAGTCTTCATGGCTGATCATCTTGATGATTGCCTATATTTGGATTCAGATATGACAGAAGAAGAATTCTATTCATATTACTATAAGCATTTCAGCTATAATGTCCAACATGTGAAAAACACAAATGGTATTAATTTTAACCAAAAAGGAGTTTTTGAGAAATAATGCCTTTTCAGGGATATTTGGATTGTTATGTATTATTTAATTTACAATTATGTCATATAAAGATCACTGAGGTGGTATTGTGGGGGGGGGAAAACTGGTAAGGCCTTTAGGAGTTAACTTGAGCAATACACACCCAGACTACTAATTATCCAGTCCTCCCTGTACCTGGCAGTAAAGTCATCATCTGTAGGCATATCAGCAGGAGGACCCCACTCTAAAACTGAAATTTGAAGGTTCACTGTGGGAGGAGATCTAGCTTGAGCAAGCAATAGTCAGCAAGTAATTTTACAGTTCCAGCAAGCTGTCTGTACTTGCAGACAGGCTACAACCTGTTGTCAATAGGTTAGTTTCGAAAGCAGTGAATGCGTAAATCAGTCAAAAGGAATGGAATGTGAAAGCTAAGTAAACAGTTCAAAAGCAATCTTTTAAAAGACTGATGTCCTAGAACATATAAGGTCAGAGCAGATAATTGTATAAGAAATATTATTGATTTTTTTATTATAAAAAAACCTTATTCCAAAATCTAGAAATTATCTATTGCTGTGGAAATATCTCTTAAATTTACCTTGTTTTCCCATTTTTATTTCAAACTTAGTTTCAGTCTTTTAGAATGTGACCATTGGGAGTTTCTTTAATGCAATGAGTCTTACGAGATGAATTGCTGAATGGTGGGCCATGTGATGATATAAATGATCTGTTGTCTCACGTCAGTCCACATAAGTATTTTTTTTCAAAAAAAAAACTTGATTGTAAGCAGTTACAAATATATCCTAGCTAAACTGCCTGTCATGCAGAGACCTAAATCAGAAGCCTCATTCTCTGAAATAGAAATTACTAGCTCATGAGTGAAAAGTAGCCATGAAGCAAATGTATCTGGCTCCCAGCACATGAAGCAACCACCACATGTGTTTGTCTGAAAGCCTGATTACATAGGGGGAAATATTAGAATCTTAGATCTGAAGAGCTGGATGAGACTCTATGGATCATTAGGTCCAGCCCCTGTCAAAATGGCACAGCGAGGAACTCAATTTCCAATCTCTATCTTTAGCTCCACTTGCTTGATACCTAAACCACTGAGCATGGGTTTTGGATGGCTGATTCACTTTTTTTCTGTTGACCATAAAATGCAATGGGAAATGAAAATCAGCATGGATTACCAAACTACCAATCCATAGTTTTTCCTTCCTAGACCACTCTACTTTTTAAAAATAAAATCCTTTCACTTTATCTGATGTAGAAAGACCAGGTAGGCATGTGTGCATGCGCATGCACGCACGCATGCACGCATGCATGCACGCACGCACACACACATACACACTCACAACACACACACAAAATGGTGCTTTGGCAAAGCACCTTCCCCCTTGTCTCACGAGGGAGGATGAAGTGAGGATATGCACACACAAGCAGCACCAGCATTCACTCTCTTGGCAAAGTCCTTCTCTCAGGACACTTTTTAAAAAATAGCTTCTCATGGTTGGACAGAGTTCCTGCTCATTCATTCACTCATTTTAAGTTTAATGAGCAATACCAGTTGGCAAGATGAGGAGATGATTCACGGAGGAAGGAAAACCATTTTAAATGGAGTTCCTTTGGACTGCACCACCTACAGGCACTTCAAATAGAACAGTAATACCAAGGCATTTCCTGTGTGGCTATTTAAATTGAAAATAATTGAATACCCCAATGCAACTTCACAGCAAAAGCATATGAGTGAATTGCATTTCTTTTACTGTGTAGTCACAACCTCTATTTCGCTCATGAGAAATTGAAAAATCCCTTTAAACAATGCATGACAAAGCAGTAGTTCACTTTAGTTATACATCTCTTCTGGAAATATTAATTAATCAAGGAGCTAGGTAGGTGTGGTCTTTGATATAGAGTTGATCACTCCATTTGGGATTAATGGGCTAATTTGAATTGTTAGTCAGAGATAGAGTAGAGCAACTGAATGACTGTTTTTTGTTTAATCAATGTTTATATACTTCCCAATGGTCAGGCTCCCTCAGACAGTTGGCAGGCCAGACTCGTGGTCCAGCCGTCACTGCCAGAATCAGCCACAGACTCATTTACGGCTGTTGTAAACATATTTACATATTTATGTTTACATTTAATCATTTACGTAAATGAGTCCATGGCTGTCGTAAATGTGTTTACAACAGCCATAAATGTGTCCACGGCTGATTCCGCCACCAGTGGTGGCAGTGGAGGCTGAAGTGAGGGTGCAGGCCGGTTGATTTCACGCCACAGACTGGATTCAGGCCACAGGTTGCCTACCCCTGATGTAAGGTTTGCATAACTTGCTCTAGCAACTTGTGATTAAATGATGAGGTGCTGGACACATCCCAGTTTTGTGGCTGATCATGTGCCTAAATGCATAGGCAAACCCCAACACTTTAGCAATTAGCAGCAATTAGCCACAGCAAGTTATATACATATTAGAATTCTGGCCTTTGATTCAATGGAAATATTCCAGTTGGGAATTAATTGGCTTTAGCTGAATTTGTATCACTAGACACTTGCAAGTTTTCTCATTCTCAGAGATTTTCTAAGTCTGTCATGATGAGATGCCTTGCTGAGACTTCCCCTTGTATGAGCAAAATTTCCTGGCTTCTTGTGGAAATGAGCCCACATTTCTCATTTTCTAGAAATTGCAACACCTTTGCACACCTTGGCATTTCCTTTGCATAGAAAAGGTGCCATTCGGTTCAGCAGTTATAATAATCCTACACAACATGGGATTTCCTTACAGGGGGGAAAAATTACTATGAAACTTCAAAAATACCTCAATATTTTGTGCAAGATTTGGAGGGGGAAAATCTGCCCCAAAAATATCTTGCTACAAGTAAAATAAATCCCCCACCCAGTATTTTTTTCCTCCAAGAGTAGATTTATTTCCAAGGTGAGAGGTGTGGCCCCTCTTTCTCCTCTAAAGTGGTGATCTTCTTAGCCAGTATGGCCTGGATACCTTTCATAGTTTCCACCCAGACAGGTGAAATGTTTTTATATCTAGCAGTCAATTTCCCAGTCAATTCACTAATTAAATATCTTTTGGCTCTCCATTTCCTTTGAATTTGACCCATCTGCCTCAAAGGATTGTCACAGAAAACAGAGCACAATGCAGTTGAGGAAATGCAAAATTCAATCCCTGCAAGTGCAATGCTCCATGTAATTTCCCAGTTCACAGCTCCACAAAATAGAGATTCCCTTTGTTGAAAGTAGTACTCCCTGAGAATGGCTGTTAACCAGAAACCTACAAAGAACAACCATGTGTGCAGACAAATCAGATAAGATTTTTTTAAAAACAGCAACAATAAAGGACTAACCTATATTTTAATATGAACTTTCATGGTTCAAGTTGTCTGAGTAAGTGGATTTAATACATGAAAACTTTAAAAACTTTTTTTAGTTTATTTCTTGTCTGATATATGTGCACATGGCTAACACTCTGAGAGTCCTAGGGTGGACTATAGGAAGCCCTATAAAAGAAAAAAGGATTTTACCCCAACACTACAGTTTCAGAAGATGGCATGAGAATGATACATAACTTGTAAATGTTAAACTTGGTGGCAAGTTGGCAGCTTGACATGATGAACACCAGTAATCTTTCTTTTGACATATAAGTACATTTTAATATTAAATAAAATCTTGTAGGAGGATAGAGTTGCCATAATTCTCTCCTGCCAAGCCGGGATAGCCACGTGATGTCATTGCATTCTTCAAACTGTGCATGTGTCGGATGGGGCTGTCAGGGAGACCGCGGCTCTAAGATCCTGCAGAATTCCCATCAGGCAGCCTTCATCAGTTTAAAATAAACTGTAGTCAAGAGGTTTCCCCCCATGTGATTCTTCTTGCAAAAGACTATTCTTGATGGTTCTATTTTTATTTTATTTTATTGAATAAAATTTCTTGGGCCACTCTTGAACCACCCTTCCTCCCCCTGAGGTCCCCCTGCCCTCCCCTTCACACATACACCACTGAAATAGACTCACCCTCAAACCCCACACAAAGATCCCTTGGAAGAAAGTTCTAAAGAGGGGCCGGGAACGTCAATGCAGTCTGTGATGCCTTCGTTTCCCTCCGGAAAAAGAAAAGCAGGACAGGAAGGGACTTATTTTGGAGGAGGACCTTTGCGATGGAGGACTCTTCACTTTCTGTCCACCCTGTTCCCTTCCTCTCTAGGAATACTGACCCTATGCAATTAACCTTTTGTGGTCACATGAAGAAGGAATCCTCCCTCCCAGTGTATGGCGGAGGTTTGGTTTCTTAGCTATGGGCATTTCTTGCTCCCTCCCAGCTTTTGAGGAAAAGGGCTGAGGACGACTCCTTGTCCCCCAAAATTCAAGGTGTGCTTTTTTGCCTTTGCTGCTTCCAAGCAGGATAATTGAAAGAAAGGCAGGGAGGCGGTGAATTAACTCTGCAAAAATCCCTTGGTGAGGGGTGATCTTGCTTCCTTTGTTCAAATTTAAAAATCCGGGACTTTTACATTTTTTTCTTGAACCAGCCGGGACAGCTTGAATCTGGGAAAATCCTGGAAAACAGGGACATATGACAACCCTATCTGAGGATCTGTACACCATACAAAGGGTTGTATGGCTTTGAGAAATTTATCTTCAGAAGGCTTCCATCTATCACCTCCCATTGAACGTATGGAAATTGTTATATGACACAAAAAACAGTTTCTGAAATTGTTTCCTTTGTCACAATGCACCAAGACACCATACAGATAGTGAAAATTTTCAGGCTAAAAGTTTATTTTGCTTCCTGTCCTATAGTAACAACTCCCACCCCCCACCCGCCCGCCCACCCAAGACACCCAACAGAGCACTAAGAAAGAGCCAGTGGGGCTCCAAGTGAACATGATCTCTTATCTAACTTGCTGTGAGGTGTTAGGCATATGAACAACTGTCTGGCACATTATTAGATATCACAGTGCTACTCCATTTGTAGTCGTATTACAAAAAAGGCACCAGACTCCAAAGAGCAGCAATAGTAAAAAATCAAAACCAGGTTCTTTCCTCCTTGATCTTTCTCTTCCAGACAGGAAAGGGCATTCTAGAAGGCTAGTGAAACCTCTCCTCATGGAAACAATAAATATCAGTCACAGCAGAGCAGATTTCTGATATGAGAAGTGAAGATGGAATGTTTCCAATCATTTAAACAAAGCTATAAAAGGGAAGAAACCTTTTTGCTAGCTTGCCTAACTTTGAATTCAGCTCCTTGCCCGTTTTAGTCCTATTGGTAGGCTGAAGTGAACCATCTCATAGGTGAGCTGTCACAGATGAAACAACACAAACCAGGCCTTTTGTACCCTTTCATGCCTTGATCACGCACAGGATCTTATAACTGCATTAAGCCTATGCACTCAGAGACCTCTTCAGCCTTCAACCTCAACAGGAAATTGCTTACAGATTTGGAAATAATTGGGAAGATGTGGTGTCCGCGGGCGCAATTGGCATTAACTGTCCCTGAAAAAGGTTACACCGGTTGAGGGAGGCTCCTGGTCACTGGCCTTTGCGGGTACAGAAATTGGGGTGCGGATTAATAGTCATAAGATTGATTCACCCATATCTGACCTGGCAGGCAGTTCGGCAGGAGGAGGATGAATATCTAACGCCAGTTAGGAATTAGGTAATTCCACACTTGGAGTTTAGCCCAAGCCCTAGCGCAAATAGTGGCCATGTTTACTCTTGAGCAAGCCATGAACAATGGATTTCCCCTGTCAGTATTTGCCTTAGTTAATTAACTTCCCCAAGAGAGGTTCCCAATTAACCCGGGTAAATGGGTGATGTGATTTTCTGTCAGATGACGATTCTACCACACGCAGCCTTGAACATAATATATACTGATGATTTTCCCTCAATAAACCACTGGTCTTCGCTCCATCCTATCTCGTGTCGTACTTGACCAGTCTCCTCCGGGACCTCAAGGGCCGCTTCACGGCCCCAATCCAACAGGAAAAGGAAGGTCTTATGCACGTTCCCACATTATCACCATGAAAATAGTCCCCTGTACACTCAGACAAGGAACTAAGTAGAGTAAATATTATTCAAAATAAACTGGTTACATGTTCCTAGCTTATCTCAAGCAATCAAAAATGGTATGTGAACCAGCCCTAAACTTGCAACCTTTTACCACACACACCCTTTCCTATGACACCATTTTTGGATGGGTCCCTGGCTTCCAATCCGGGGCATCATTTTTTGTCGGGTTCCCAGCTTTTTGTATCAGAGATTCTTCATCTCAAAGGCTGAAAATCTTATTCTTAATCTGGGCTATTGAAAAGCAAATGTATTAAATTTCAATATGCTGTGAATCCAGGCCTCATTCTTCTGCTTCTGGACATACTTACCATTAGAATATGGTCCTCAAGAACATCTCTTGACATTGAATTTGGCCCTTGAAGCTCACATAGCCATATGGACTTCAATGAATGCTTGAAAAAATATTTTCAGGAGGGGGAAGGTATTATAACTGATCGTGTTGGGCTGAGTATTAGGGGAACTGTAATCCAAACAAGACCTAGTCTTGATGCACTGTCTTTTGGGAGTTTCAGTAAAGCAAGGCTGGTGAAAAAGTAAACCTTGGTGAATTTCATTATACTGGTGCGAGCTTTGGATTCCTCACAACTTAACAGCAATACATAAAATTGCCATGTTTGGACTCATGCTAATACCTTTGTGGTTTGGGTTTTATGTTTCTTACCAGGAGTATTAAATGAAAGCCATTGGCCGTTTCTCGATGCAAATTGTGGTCCTATTTTAATTACGTGTGTCTTTTATTTTTATATTTCTAGAAAGTCTTACTTCACACTCAAATAAAATCAAATAAACTTAGCAAAAGCTAAATGAGACAACATGTAAGCAACCATTAATAATGACTTGTGCCCAAGTTAATGTATTTTACTCAGACACTGACTAAGTACATGAGTTGCTGTGGTTCATTGTTTTATTTTGACATCAAAACTGAGAAAATGTTAACAGATCAGGTATTCTGCTGGTTTTCTTTTTTCTGAAGCAGTTGTAACATTCTTTCAAAGAGGCATTTTTAAACCTTTTCTTTCATTTAACAAAGCAATATCCCAATAAAACAGACACCAATTATACCATTATATGCAACAGCAAAAGAACAGACTAATTAAACCAATACATTATGGCACATGAACCTCATCATAATAAAAGAAAACATTTACAATGAAAGGTCAATATAGTGCACAGAAGCTTCATTTTAAAAAAATATGTATATGTACAATAAGGTGGCTTAAAGTGACTTCTTGAGTTTATTTTCTGACTAGCATCCTTCTACACATTTTCAATGGGCACTTCAAGATTGTGGAGTAAACTGCATTTTTTTTAATTAAGGTACGCAGCAGGATAACATTGCTACCAAAGACAGGCTTGCAGCATGGCAGCATATAAATTTAGGCACATATGAATGCAAAAAAAGTTAGGGTTTTTTTTGTTTTTGTTTTTTTACAAAAAATCTTGTTCAGGACAGTGCAAAATTGTAGTGCTTCGTCCAAAAGGAAATAGTCACATACAGAATAACATTCAAGACAGAAACACATCAATATTTTAATTACAACCAAAGAGTGCACCTAGAAAGCAAAGGAACTTTTTGGTACCCCACAAGGCTTCTATCATAATTCCATTCCAGTGATGTCCTGCATGTTAGAGCTGAGAGGTTAAAGACACTATGCTAAAACTGACTTAGCATTCACTTCAGACCTAAAGACACACTTTGCAAAGCCACCATCTATTTGAAAAACAACTTTTTGGTGCAGCTGGCTTGCAATGAAGGCAAATGATTCATCTCACTAGTGTTGTAGAAAAGACCATGCGGGTTTGTATCTTCAATGGTCTGCCTGCCTCACAGTTGGCTTTTAGCTTGGCATTGAAAGCAGCAGCATTAAGAACACAGGTATAGAGTGAAGGCTCAGGTTCACATCAAAATGAATGGCAAATGCTAGCACCCAGATCCAGCAAGAGAGGCCTATGTGTGGAAACAGTATTCAATGTGTAAGACCAATGCTTAATTGGCATTGGTTTACTCCAATTCCACTGAATGAGCTGGATCTATCGTTTAAAGTGGATGGGAACACAAATTCTGATTCATAGCTATTCATGATTAAAACACAATCAGCACCTAGTTGATTTTCACTAAGACAGAATTAGGCCCACAGTTATATGGAGAAGCATCCCATGCCTTCTGTCACAGCTTGCAACAAAGAAGAGAACTGGAGGAGTCCAAGGCACAGTCACCTCCTTAAATTCCTGCACCACAAATGGGGTTGGAAACCTAAAGACACACTCTGTGGTTTTATGAGTGCCTTTCTCACTCTTGGATCACTGGCTGGAGACCATTTTTAATCTCAGCATGTGGGATGGGCGAAGATGTGGACAGTACGGAGGCTCAGAAGAAGGAACAGCCAAATAAGGTTGCTTTGAGGCACGGTGTGGCTTCTTGTACTGAAACCACATGCAAGGATCATTCTAAACCTCATATCTCACTTTCAAGCAACCCTGTTCAGATCAATCAAGGCTGGGATAACTTCTCTGTCTAGTTACAAGAATTGTTCAGATTTTTGTCCAGAGAAAATAATTTTTTTATATCAGAGCTATTTTCTGGTTAACTTCTTTGCTAGCATTATGTGCCAAGAAGTAATTATTTCATTTCCCCCCCTTGAACAGGAAAGTTAATCCTCATTGTGTACCTAACCTGCCATGTAAAAACACCTTTATAGTCAAAGACAGATAGGTACCTCCTCCATGGGGAGAAGGGAAAGTGGGATTTAATTTCCCCATTTATGGGTAAGTGCCATATCACTGCAGCGGCTTGCTACCAAAGTGACACAACACTAAGTTATGAAGCAAAAGGTGTGGATTTCTCATTGCGGCATATGTGCAGCTGGACATGGAGTGGGTGGGTATCATTTCCCTGTCACAAAATAGAAAGAAGGATGAATGAGGGTGATTATTTGTGAGAGGAGATTTGCCTGAGAGTCTACAAAGTCATCAAATATAAATGGTGTAAATTGCAGTGTCAGCCCTTAACAGAGCTGACCCCACTGCATCAATCACTGAATGGTAGAGCACATGGATATAAATTCTTGATTCAGTGCATCTCCTCGTAACTGGGATTAATAACTGGATTTCTGTCAATTACAGTTTACAGACTCAGAAAAAGTGCCCACCAATAAAAGAAAAATTACTACCAGTTTAGAAAAAAAAGTATAAAATACACTCCCCTCTGTATAAGGCAAATTAATAAGATTCGCAGCAATAGAATGTTTCCTATATCTCTAAGGTCAATTTGCATTGTTGTAGTTAAAAAAAAGCCTTATGTCCTGTTAGGATACCTTTCAGAGCTTATATGATGAAGATTTAGGTAAAAATCAGAGTTAGCTGCCTTAATGTCCTTCTTTCATTGCAAGGTATGTTCCTTACCTTGTTCATGACATAAGTTAATGTAAATCTAGAAAGGGTGATCTTTACCTTTACTAGAAATTGAAAAGAAATAGTGGTGTCTAACAATCACTAAGCCTTAGGCACAGATGATTGCATTCAAGAGAAGATAGCTGAAAATTATAAAAAGAAAATATGGTGATTTTTTGTTGTGTTTCAGTTTGTTGACTGGGGCAAACAGAATAGCTACATTCAGTTGTCTGACAGGTGAGCTCTGCATGTGCGTATTGCATATGAACAAATACACACACTGCATCATTTTAAGGTGCTTTCAGTAATAACAACAAGACAATGTTTTCAGCAAACCAACAACAATAGCAATTAATTCCTTTCCTTTACATTTAACAGTTTTAATAAAAAAGCAAAACAATTCTCCCTAGGATTCCCAAGCCAGGCCTGTCACAGGTATGTGTACTTTAAAACTAAAGGAACACAATTTTTTTTGTCTTTCTGTTTCCAAAAATAAAATTACCAATCCAGCGGCTTTTTACCAAAATTGGTGTTTTATGAAATGCTGGCAGTTCGTTTCAGTTTTTAGTTAAGCTACTGTACAAGCAACCACTGCTTGGGCAAACTAAGGAAAGAGCTCTCTATCGAGATCAGTAACAGAAAATGTTGGCTCCCCATCCTTCCATTCCCATGGCTGGTCAATAAAATGCCTGTTTCCCCCATTGCGCCCATAGAACTCTTGCCCGCCAGTCACTTCAGTGGAAGAAAGGCTCTTGGCACTTTTCAAGCCCCTTCAAAAGTAAAGCCATTTCCAGAGAAGTGAATCGAACTGCAGGAAACTTGGTTTGTATGTTAAGAGCAATATGCACACAGCAACCAGTGGATTGGGCAAATACCCAAATGTCTTCTGCTAAAAAAAACCAGGGGCATTAAAAACTTATTATAGTGCAATTTTAGATATACTGTATTTAGAAGTAAGCCCCTTTCAGTTCAATAACAAAATTTCATTCTCTAAAACATTAAAGGGTTGCAGTTGTTATGTGGCATACCCCGGGATACAAATGGATGGTTTCTTTTTCTAATTGTGGCCCCACACATTTTGACTTCTTGCTTTTACATCATCAATCAATGCAATATAAAATTATATCAATAATACAGAAATTATTGAGCACTTTATGTGTCCTTTTATCTCTCTTTTTTTAAACAAGGCACTTCGTAATCCCCAACAGCTTTGGGGAAGTTTCAAAGCACAACTTTTCTTTAATGTTTTCATTACTAAAGACAAATACATCATTACGTTAATAATAATAATAAAAAGCAAGGCCACCAGAAATGAAGGTCAAGACAGAAGCACAGGTAAAGAGCATTGTAAAATCAAGACGAGATGTAAAAAAATTCACAACATTAGTGCTGTAATGCTGTCACAAGCTTTGAGGATGGGCGGTCAGAGCCCAGCAGGTATCGTAAAAGCAACAAGCAATGGCCAGCTGCAGATTTGGGTCTCTTCTGTCCCAAATGTGTGCTCATCCTTTTGGTCAGGATCAATATGTGCGCAGGCAAAATGGCAGAATGTGACCTCCACAGCAGTGTAACAAAAACAGTCCTTTACTCACTTCATTCCACCTTTCTGCTCGTAATTTCTCAACATGGAGCTCAGTTGCATTTGTGAACCCTGAGAGGCATCCAAGACAAACACAAAGACTTTTCCCCATCACCTAAGGATTGACCTAAATGATTCTCCTGAGCAGCACTGTGCACCAAGCCTATCTACAGGGGAAGGAAAACCAGATACCAGAAAGCATGCCACCTTTTTTACTACCACCTTAACATGCAGCCCCAAAAGTGAGGGCCTAATTTGGCTCTGGATGCTGCTCAGCTGCATTACAAAATGGGAGAACCAAGGGAAAGGGGACAGATCATAGCCAAAGCTCTCATTCCTGTGGAATGCCTTCCTGAGGTAAAACTTCCCACAGGATCAGTCAGATTTTGTAAGTCCCAACAAGTCTGGCAACCTATGAAATGGGCCACATCCATCCATCTCTGAAATGTATTAATCAAATTTTCAACAAAGGTAGAAAGGGCAATGTTCAAATGTTATATTAAAATTCCAACCAAGGATTGTTACTGCCTGCAATTGTCAGTCTAGGACACTGATGGTGAACCTTGGCACTCCAGCTGTTCTTGGACTTCAGCTCCCAGAAGCCCAAGTCCCTGTGAATCCACATGCAGTAAACCCATTCGTGAGGATTCACAGGGACTTGGGTTTCTGGGAATTGAAGTCCAAGAACAACTGGAGTGACAAGATTCACCATCATGGGTCTAGGAAGTGGCTCCCAGATATCTGAGGAAAGAGTATTGTTTTATGCTAAAAATCCTTTAACTTTAATTACACTGCAGACATTAGTAGGCCTATATCTTCCATTCTGTCTTTGGCTGCCCAACTACGAATTTGTCATGTGAAAACAGAACTATCTATCTGCTATCAGGAAAAGCTCTATATATAACACTGTGGTCCAGCCCACTGGAGGTTTCACTATAATGTAGCAGCTCCTTTTTCACACACCCCACCCCCACCACCTTGAATTATCTGTGGGATTTCTTTCAGATGTCAGGTTAAATACTTTATCTGAATTCATTTAATTCAATATTGTCTGACAGAATTATGGATAGGACAAGTCCATATCCAATGATTTTTGCCATTTAACCCTTCTGAGGGCTCCTGTCCAGGCTCACCAGGCTACCCCATACCTGTCAAGCATGGCTCCGTAAAATCCGGGAACTGCTCCAGCCCGGCTGTGCATGCGCAGCAACAACTCCTTCTGTACATGCACAGAACCCTTCTGCGCATGCGCAGGACCATTCTGTGCAGAACCCATGCGCAGTAACTACTTTCCCCCACCAGTCAAATTACAGGATGGCGGCGCCTGATGGCGAGAAATTGGAGGAACGAGCACTGAAATACGGGAAATCCCAGCTAATCCGTGATACTTGACAGGTATGAGCTACCCTCTGATTTTTCTGGAGACACTGTGTGGAAGCCATGTGGAAGCCTCAACCACCACCACCACTACCAGATTCTCGATATTTCCATGTGCAGGAAATCCAGGCTGTTGTGCAGAAAAGTCCACATTTTCATGCTGGCTCATGAATTCATTCATTTGCATTATCCTTGACATGATGGTTGTTTTGGTGGGGGTGGGGGTGGGTTTTTTGGCAATATTCTTCCACAATGTTTACTTTCCTGGAAAGAACATCATGGTTTCCCTGTGCAAAATTGCCCAGGATTAGGCCTGGGACTTTGCAAAAAGAAACACAGGAAAATGTTGTACAGTGGGAAATGCCATGGAAGGGAAGGGGTGGGGTGGCTGAAAGCATTGAGGGAACACGATTAAACCAAAAGGAAACCAGAAATAATCAAGTAATACCTATACGATTAACTAGTTTGTATTTTTTATTAGTTTTTGTGTGTCCCAGCACACTTCTTCACATGAGTTAAGTTAGTCCTAAAGGTGCCACATGAGTATTTCTGTCTCCTCTTTTGGTACAACAGACTAACACAGCTACCAAGATCCTAGACTATACCCGTCAAGGGAAAAATCTCACAGAGAAAATTCTAAACCCTGTTGTCATTTTTATTCTCTCCCTTGAAGTATTACTGAGACTGGAACTTAACATTCTGTTTAGTTTTTGATGTATGGGTATTTTCCAACGGGCCAAAAAAGATTACACGTAAACATTGTCTACTCAATGCAGCTGGGATTCTTCTCCAATGGGTTTCAAAAAGAAAGGCCACCCAATTTCTCACTCTTGCAAAAAGTCAACAGGAATCCTTAACACAAATAAGGATCATTTTTTGATCCATATATTGTGCCTAAAATGACACATGTTCTTCTGTTAAGGATCTCATCATCAAAGTTCTGGAAATTACTTATGATTGGTCAGTACTGGAGTGCTTCTGCATTATACTAGTTCAGCCTGAACTTGGTCATTTTTAAATGGGATTTTCAGAATCCTGTTGAAATGCAGACTCTCACACTGCTTGTGGCTGAGGGTGTTCTTCCTGTTTGTTCACACAGCAAGGTGGTAAAGAATGCACTGAAGCAGTTGCCATTGCTAGCTGGTTCTCAGGCCCATCTTCATTTGCGGGGGTGACCCTGGCATGTAGACGATGGGCATCTAACATTTCCAGCAACAAATCATAAAGGGGCACCACATTCTTGCACTTCATGTTGTACAGGTGTTCCATTCCCTTATTGCTGTGGAGTCACCAAAAGAAAGAAGGTAAGAAAGGAGAAAATATCAGAGAAAGATGCTATTACACAGAGAAATGATGCTGCCAGGTTTGGTTCTCCTGCTGGTCATGAGGAGACATTCTATTATGCTAGAAGAAAGATTCTGGGACACCACAAGCCCAATATATT
Organism: Bradypodion pumilum; assembly: GCA_035047305.1. Lineage (NCBI taxonomy): Eukaryota > Metazoa > Chordata > Lepidosauria > Squamata > Chamaeleonidae > Bradypodion > Bradypodion pumilum. The sequence continues at coordinate 103,069,568 of JAWDJD010000001.1, forward strand.
TTGATTCCTTCAGCCATGTGGGTCATTTTCTGACAGAGCAACCGTAAAATACACAGGTGACATTTCTAATCAAAACATGCTGACCTGAATACTTAAAGAGTTTCTCGGATTTCATTACTGCTTCCATGTGGTCATCTGCTACATACCTATGCACAACCGTAGAGAATTACAACTGGCTAGTTTCTTCCTTCCAAAACTTCTTTGCTTCTCTCTCACACACACAGAGTACAGAATAACCAAATATGATCATTACAAATTAAATGGTTTTGTTCATTAATCCTCTTTACCGGATCATGGAAATGACCTATCACATTCAGAAGTCATAGTTTTGAGAACAGTGCCGGTATAATTTAGAAATTAAAAAAAAAAAAACCAAATTCCAAAATTTTCCAATCCCATTCTGCATTTACAAGATGACAGTATTGACATAACATTTAAATAAACCCATAAAAAGCAAAGATAAAAATAGTAATGTTAGATCCTATTATTAATTGTTGGCTTGAATAATTTGTACATACCTTCCTTCCATAGGGTACAATTAAAAGGTAAAGGTCACTCTTGCTCAAAAGCCAGTCGTATCTGACTCTAGGGTTCAGTGCTCATCTCTGTTTATAACTGAAGAGCCACTGCTGTCTGCGTTTGCAGATGTTTTCATGGACATGCGGCAGGCATGTCTAGGCACCGAAGTGCACAGAATGCTGTTTACCTTCCCACCGAAGTGGCACCTATTTATCTACTTGCAATTTCTTGCTTTCAAACTGCTAGGTTGGCAGGAGCTGGGGCAGAGATGGGTGTTCATTCCATCATGCAGTACTCGGGTTTTGAATTGCTGACCTTTTGCCTCCCAGTCAGCGTTTTAACCACTGGAGCCACTGCAGTACCCAATTAAAAAGAGATACATTCTACATAATTAAATTGATTGTCATATTAAAAAAAAGAATGCAATTAAAAACATTTCAAAACATCTCCATTAAAATAATTATTATAATCGATAAGTGCAGCTCCTTGTTCCTTGCAGTACAAAACTTAATACCAAAATCCATCTGTTTTTAACTTTAGAATACTGTACTGAAGGACCAGGAAGAGCACGTATAGTACAGGAACATAACAGATGACTCTTCTCTAAAACAGTGGCTTAATACCCACATTCATCTGCTATTTATTTTCAGAATTAAATTAGAGGTTGTCCGGATGACTATTAAGTCCACTTTCCAAGGTGATCTCGGTTAAGGCTGATCTACTTTATTATGATGCCCATTCATGTTGGATGCTGGAAGCACCCTCCCAACCACCACCAACATGTGCCATCAGGGTTTTTGCTATTTCAGCATGCTACCATTTATGCCATTCCAAGTGCATGTGGACACTGAAAACACAATAAATGGAGGCCTTGCAGCTGTTAAAGCTGCTTCTGGCAACAGCTTCTAGTATCCTGAAGCAGCTTACAAGAAATTGAAAACTTCCCCTGCTCCTCTGCAGAAAGGCAGGGGTAGTGATTCCTCCCGGCTATTTGATCATTGTTATCCTGCATTGCTTAGGTTACAGTAAAAATAAACTGCTTGCAGCAATAGATTTGATCAACATTACAAGGGGAAAGGGAAAATATTATTTTACTGTCACCTAAGCAATGCAGCACCTCAGTGAACAAAGAGCAGTAAAATATAGCTTCGCTTTCCCTGTCCCTCTACAAAAGAGCTGGGGAAGTCTTCAATTTCCCCTCATTGTGAAGCAGCACATCAGCCACTTCACAACACAAACAATAAATTTGTTTGTGCTGTTTGGACAGGGGAGTGAATTAAATGTCATTTAGCTCCTCCCTGTCCTCAAGTGACCCAGCCAGCAACACACACGGGCCAGTGTTGAGACCCTTACTTTCAAATCTGGCTGCTGTGCATACTTTTATGATGCTCTCCATTCAAACGTCAATGATTACCTCCATTCACATAAAATATAGAGGCATGCCTAATGTGGTGATCCCAAATTTAACAGAGGACATTTTTGTTGTTGTGAGGGCTCCAGAGAAGTGGTACAGTGTAGTGGCCATTATGTTGGGGCCACCTTCTTAGTTCTGGCATGCCCTGCATGAAGGGAGGAGTTTTCCATCCTTCCAAAGCCAACCAATTAAGTCAGCTGGTAGATGGAACCCAGTTTGAAAGGTATAAAAAGAGTCACTCTAAGCCAGCTGACCTCCTTCATCATTGGAGCTTTCTCCACTCATGCTCCCTCATTTTTATTTGTCTGGTCTACATCTTGTTGTTGTTCAATCGCACAGTTGAGTCTGACCCTTTGCGACTCCATGGACCACCACATGCCAGGCTCCTCTGTCCTCCTTCACAGTCCACAATATAACATAATAAAATGGAAGGTTTTCCTGTAATTTTGTCACAGCTTTATTGGGGGTTGTTTGGGGCATTAGGATGGATTAGCAGGAAATGATGAGGGCCTTAAGCAGTGGAGGCATCCTTAGCTGGAGCTTCCTTTTAAACTGAGGTGGAGTCTGGGTACACACCCAGTTCGGGTGATGTTGCACACATTTGCCCCTCTGTGACAGAGGGGTGCACACAGTGGCACATGCCCACATGGTTAACTCCAATTCTGTTACCTGGGTTATCATCAGCTGGCAGGCGGGTCGGCTGATGGGTGATCCATCCTCCACTCTATAGCACGAGGGCTATTTGGCAGCTGTAACCAATAAAGTGGTGGCCAGTTTGATCCAAATAAAGGTGAGTCTATGTGATTTGTTAAAGTTCCCCCTTCTTCCCCCTTGACCAACCAGAGCCATTATGCTCAAACAACAATAATGTTTCTTTTTTAAAATGTAAGTAAATAACAGTGAAAAATTAAACGGACCTCTATTGGTCTTAAATTTCTTTAAATGTAAAGTATACATAAAAAGAAATCAACAAGAATGACTATGGGTACAATACTCAAGTGTTTTTTGAGCCACATCTTTTTGTCCAGTCTGCCTGAAACTGGGCTGATATTATATCTCAAGAAGTAATAGAATGAACTTTAGACTGTAAACTCCTTCATGCCCTTTATTGCAAATTTCAACATTACAAGCAAAAGAAAATAGGGTGGATCTTTATAGAGCACAACTTGACATTTACAGAATGCAATCTGATTTTAACTGCATCCACAATGAAGACCTCTTTGCACCATATACAGTGGAATCCCAAGTTACAAATGCCTCAAGTAACAAAAAACCTTGCCATATGAAAGGAAATCCTAAGAAAATGACACTTCGACTTACTTTTTTAACCATATGAACATTTTCTTTTTGCCACGGTGGGTGCAATTGTGCCATTTTCTTTGGCTGCTTGGGCAGCCTCTGCCACTTCCCATGGTGGTGTGAGGGTATGGAGAGCATTTCCGCTCTGTTTCTGGAATTTTTTGTCATGTTTTCGGTGTGTTTCGGCAGCTAAAATGTAGAGTATTGGCACTTCTGGGTGGTGGGGGAAGCAAACAGCTGATTGTCCGGGATGGGTTCGGCACATTACCAGAGCTGGCCATGAGAGGCCACTGTCAAAAGTGCTGAAAATGCACTGAAAACCAATTAATCCCTTCCAGAGGTCAGAAAAGTGTGTGTGTGTGTGGGGGGGGAGTCTTTTATCTGTTCAAATCTCTTTATAAAGTGGCAAAAACATGCACTTTATAAAGAGTTTGGAACAGAAAACATACATGGTTTCTTTTTACTTTTTTCTGACATCCGGAACAAATTATTTGGCTTTCAATGCATTCCTATAGGAAACTGTGGTTCGAGATACGAAATTTTCATGATATGAAAAACACCAAGGAATAAATTAATTTTGTAACTTGGGGTCCCACTATACCTGAATACAGGCAGGTGTGGCTTCTTGGGGATGTAGTAGAAAAACTGCAAGAGGTATTTGTTTTGAGCTGAAAACACCAAAGCTGCTGGCAGCAAAAAAAAAAAAAAAAACAACCTAAAAAAATAGAAGAAAGAGGAGGAAACAAACAAAACACCAAATTAAAATGATATAAAGTGAACCAAATTAAAAAGGTTTCTTCCATTGTACATTCTTAAGCAAATGTTGATAGACCTGGATAAAGAATGTGAATGTTCCTAGAAATCTCTATTTTCCCGAGTTGCAGACCCAAGCAAATATTGATATTTAGGCGATTGCCAGTATTTACCAATACGTCTTGGTGGATCTCAGACATTCACATATTCCATTCAGTGTTATCAACATTCAACCGAGCATCAACATTCACTGCAGTGCTGGAAAACCACCATAAAGCACTGAATATCATTGGTACTGCAGTCTGAGTGAACCCATGTAATGGTGTTTTTTATCAGTTTTTAATAAGATTTGTAACTGATATGGGTGGTGGCAGCCTTCTAGTGTTTTAGAAATTTTAAGGCTTTTATAGGGAATTGTGGGGATTTTATGTATGTATTGAATTGCTGTATGCCGCCCAGTCGCCCATCGATTGGATGGTTATACAAATCGCACCAAATAAATAAATAAATAGATGAGAGGGCCTGTATCTATTTACTCACCTCATGTGCCTGATGTGGGAAAGCATGAGGAGGAGCTGAGCCAGTCGCCTGTGTTGCTGCTGTTGAGACAAGCCTGATTTGGCCATCAAATGCATCAAAGTGTCAATGATTTTATCCAGGACGCGGTGGATATAATCCTTTTCATCCACAGATTTGAAAGTAGAAAGAAATGTATAGATACCTGGTGGAGGAAGGGAACACAACAGGGTTTTGTTTTCTCTGGGGTACACTACATATTTAGACATTTTTGCTTTGGGAGCACAACCTACAGCTGTCATTACAGTTCTGGGAATGAAAAGCAACCAGTCAAAAGACATTGAAGTGAACTTACGGTAATGGAAAACTATAGATCACTGAAGGAAAGAGACATCTGCAACCAAAACTTCTCCTTCAGTACTACGTCTAAAATCTTATTTTTAAGATTTACTGGGGGAATCCTTGAAATGTTGTGCAAAGCCACTATGTATCTGCAGGATAGACAAGAGGCAGCACCTTTTTGGTCCTATAGATGTTGTTTAGGTGCCATACCTATCCACCCTCATTATGGGCCATGTTGGCTGGTTCTATAGACCAAAAATATTTGGTAGGAGTTAGAAGTTGCCCTCTCCTTATGGAGACAGAGTTTAAGATTTTGGTTGTGACTGAAGCATGAAATTATGTAAATTTAATCTATACCTATAAAAAGAGGCCTTAACCGTTAGGTTCATTCAAAGGCTCCCGCACCAGGCCCAACCATCCCTGACCTAGCCTTCTGGACTCACCGTAACCCCTGCCTTCTCACGCCATGGGCTTTTGGTCGTCGCCAGTGGGGCAACAGCCCCACGAACATGACAAAAAAAGAACTACGATTCCCAGAGTCCTCTGCGCTGTGCAACTCCTCAGCCAATCAGGCGGAAGGACCAAGTGCAGAGGAGGCTGGGAAAGCACGCACTGACTTAAAAAAAATGCCAGGAGCCGGAGGGAAAGACTTTGAAAGACCCAGCTGGAGCCAGGAAAAGGTAAGTGTGGTCGGTCCGTGGGGTTAGGGGGTGGGGGGAGGCATGGGTCAGTAACCACGGTGCCCCCCCTGCCCCACCGCCTAGCCCCCTTCCCTAACCCCCACCGACCGCACTTACCTTTTGCCGGCTCCGGGTGAGTCTTTGAAACTCTTTCCCCCTCAGCGCGGCCTTCTGTATAGGGAGAAGCACCGGTCTCTCCTTCTGTCCCTGTGGGCGACATGGCCTCCACGCCCACATGAACAAAGGAGAGGCCGGAGCACCTCTTGGCCTACTGGAGAGAATGACTCGCTTCTCTCTGGGTTGGCTGGGAATCGTTCCCAGCCAACCCAGAGAGAAGCAAAGCCCCTCCGTGATGGAGATTCCTTCTCTCTGTGAGGCAATGAAAGGTGCTGCAGAGAGGGGATTCCCCCCCCCACAGGACACCCCCCATTTTAAAGAGAGGAAAGCAAGTGGTTTCTTCTCTTTAAAAACGGAGTGTTTGGGAGGGGGTGGAATCGATCACCTCTCCTGGGTCTCCTGGGTACAGAAGGGTTGGGGGGGACAGACCCTTTTTGTCCCCCCAACCCTCCCAATCCTAGGGGCCCAGGGAGAGGGGATCGAATCCACCCCCTCCCAAACACTCCATTTTTAAAGAGAAGAAACTGCTTGGTTTCTTCTCTTTAATAATGGGGTGTCCTGTGAGGGATCCCCTCTCTGCAGGGTTCCCTGACTCTGGAAGGATTGGGGGGACATACCTCTTTTCTCTCTCCAACCCCCCTTAACCCAGAGGACCCAGGAGAGGGGATCGATTCCACCCCCCTCCCAAAAACTCCGTTTTTAAAGAGAAGGAACCTCTTGGTTTCTTCTCTTTAATAACGGGGTGTCCTGCGGGGGATCCCCTCTCTTCAGGGTCCCCTCACTCTGGAAGAGTTGGGGTGACAGACCCTTTTTGTCCCCTCAACCCTCCCAAACCCAGGGGCCCAGGGAGAGGGGATCGAATCTACCCCCTCCCAAACACTCCGTTTTTAAAGAGAAGAAACCGCTTGGTTTCTTCTTTTTAATAATGGGTTGTCCTGCAGGGGGTGAGCCCCTCTCTGCAGGGTCCCCTGGCTCTGGAAGGGTTGTGGGGAGAGACCCCTTTTGTCCCCCCAACCCTCCCAGAAACAGGAAACCCGGGAGAGGGGATCAATTTCCCCCCCCCCACACACACACACACACACCATTTTTAAAGAGAAAAAACCACTTGGTTCCTTCTCTTTAATAATGCGGTGTCCTGCGGTGGGATCCCCTCTCTGCCTGGTCCCCTTGGTTGGGGGGTGGTTGGGGTTGGGGGGGACAACACACACACACACACACACACACACACAGCTTCTCTCTCACAGACAGACAGACAGACAGACAGACAGACAGACAGACAGACACACACACACACACACACACACACGCTACTCCTGCCTTGCCAGGAATTTTTAATGTGTGTGTTGGTAGTTGGAGTGATATTGTATGGGTGGTGGTGTTGTGCACACCAAAAACTACCCCTAACCACCAACACACACTTTAAAAATGCCCGGCTGGCCGGGCACAAATATGCTAGTTATCTATATGTTATCCGAGGAAAAAAATGACATGTATGAACCCATTACAAACTATACACCACTAAGGCTGCCTAAAGCATTCACTGACCAGAACATCATATATTGGCAAAATGTTGTTTTGATTGATTGTTACATTTATATAGTAGAGGTAAAGGTAAAGGTACCCCTTGCTCGAAAGCCAGCTGTATCCGACTCTAGGGTTCAGCGCTTATCTCTGTTTACAGACAAAGAGCCAGCACTGTCTGTGTCTGCAGACATTTCCATGAACATGTAGCAGCATACCTGTCAAGTTTGGGATTTGAAAATAAGGGAAATGTTGGCCAAGCTACTCTGTGGGCGTGGCCAAATATGTGGGTGTGGTCAAATCTGGCCATGTGACTTGCTGGGCTCTAGTCATGCCTGCCACATGTCCATGAAAACATCTGCAAACATAGACAGCACTGGCTCTTTGGCTGTAAATGGAGATGAGCATTGCACCCTAGAGTCAGATACGACTGGCTTTTAAGCAAGGACAACCTTTACCTTTACCTATTGTTAGATCCAATGCTACCAGTCATATCTGACTCTAGGGTCCAGTGCTCATCTCTGTTTATAGCCAAAGAGCCAGCACTGTCTGTTTGTAGATGTTTCTGTGGACATGTGGCAGGCATGACTAGACACCAGAAAGTTGTTACCTTTCCCACCAAAGTGGTCCCTATTTATCTACTTGCAATTTCTTGCTTTCGTACTGCTAGGTTGGCAGGACCTGGGACAGAGACGGGAATTCACTCCATCATGCAGTACCTGGGAATCGAACTCCGACTTTCCAGTCAGCGAGTTCAGTGTCTTAACCACTTGAGCCACCACAGTCCCATTTATATACCACCCATTTAATGATAAATCATTGCCTTGGGTAATTTACTAAAAGAAAAATTAATACTCAACCTGACACAGAGAGTTTGAATAAACAATTTAAAAAAGGCAATGAGAACAGTAAAGCCAATGGCAACCATTGGAATAAATCATGAACACATGGGTCGACTAGTGAACAGGAAGACAATTCCACAAAGTACTCTGCAGTATTAAGTTGCTAAAAATGAATGGTTTGCATGTAGCAATGCTTTGAGTTTAATTTGTAACTGGGTTGGGTAATTTGGGTTTTGGAGCATTTCTAGAAATTTTAAGTGAACATAAGGTTCATATATCAACAGCTGATACCAGTAAAAGATTAATGCTAATGAATTAAATTTCTTATTAATTTTAGTGCTGCCACAGTTGCTTTAGCACTGTATCCAGGCTCTGGTTCTGCATCAGAACGTATGACTCAGAATAAAGACTGGAGCTCTGCTAACCTTCTATCCTAGCTTCACTTTGGAGGTACTTTGGAAACGACTAACCTTTCATCTTGACTAAAAACCCAAACCAAACCAATATGGGAAATAAAGAGTAAAACATAAACTGATGTAAACTTTGATCTCTAAATAGGAGACAGTCACATAGCCAGGAGCGACTCATCCCTTTATCATAGGGGTTCCCAACTTTTTCAAGCCAGATCCTGGCTCACGCTCTTTGTCAGCTTCGACGGGCGGACAGCCATTTTGCCCTGCCTGCATGATGGGGGTGGCCATTTTGCCCAACAGGTTCAAAGGGGGTGACCATTTTGTTTCTTGAATGCCCTTGGAGGGGGGGCACATGGTGCTGTGGGCCGGCTCCAGCCGTGGGCCTTAGGTTGGGAACCCCTGCTTTATCAGATCATCAGCACTTCTGACAGTTGTTTTCCTTTTTGCAGCTGGGAGGCTTGGAAAATAAGTCACAAGACATTAACGCCAAATAATTCCTATAAAAGCCAGTTGCACTATTTTCCCAATGTATAAAGCACAGTTTTGCAGCCAAAGTCGCAATGCAGTTATGGCTACATGCTGGATTTATACTAGATTCCCCCCCTCACTGTTCCCCGCAATATAACATACAAAATTAAACAGACTCGAAATTGATGTTTATTGATGTAATAAATCTTGTGGGTTTCAAGGTCTTCAATCCAGAAAATGTTGGCTATGCTTACATCTATAGGCCAAGTTAAATGCAGCCAATGTAAACCTGTAGTCCTGATCCTCCCCTTACTACTATAATGTAGTAGGGAGTGAACTTAACTGATTTCAAACTTACTTCTTAGTAAATCTCCTAAAGATCATACTGCAACACCCAGTGATGGAGTGGTGTAGGGAAAACAATTTATTTCTCAATGTAAAAAAGACAAAAGAGATCATTGTGGGCTTTAGAAAATGCAAATTGAACATCCAGCCACTTATTATTGAAGGGAATTGTGTGGAACAGGTCTCGGTGTTTCGATTTCTGGGAATGGAGCTGAGGGATGATCTAACATGGGGAGCAAACACCAAAGCTCTGATGAGAGCACAGCAGAGGTTATACTTCTTGAGAATCCTCAGGAAGAACAATCTTTCAAAGGGCCTGCTGTTGGCATTCTACCACTGTACCATAGAGAGTGTGTTAACCTATGGTCTGTGTGTATGGTTTGGGAGTTGTACAGCTAGGGAAAGAACAATGCTGTCCAGGGTCATAAAGACTGCGGAGCGGATAATCTGGCGTACTCTTCCCACTCTAGATCAAATCTATGCCACCAGGTGTTATAAGAAAGCTGTAGAGATTGCACAAGATAGTACACACCCTGCAAATGATCTCTTTCAGCTTTTGCCTTCTAGAAGAAGGTATAGGGTCATAAAGACCAGGACCAGCCGCTTGAGAAATAGTTTCTACCCAAAAGTGGTTCTGGCTTTGAATACCGTGCAGTGCAGTCTATGAGGGAGCTTCTGTATATAGTTTTTAGAGTTTTTAGGGTTTTAGAGTTTTTAGAGTTTTAGAGTTTTTAGAGCTTTTAGGGGTTAAATGTGTATACGTGGGGTGGGAGTATGTTGATAATTTTGTATAGTTGTATTTTGTTTAGGGTTGTTAAGTGTCCCCCCCCCCCAATCTTGTTGTTCTGTGCAGGACAATGACAATAAAGATTTATATATCTATCTATCTATCTGATTTCCAGAGTATTCGATGTAAAAAAGTGTGATTATAGTTCTTTAGACAGAAGGCCCTGTTTTAATCTACAGCACTATGTGAAGAACAATGCTGTATGACCTTAGGAAGGACAACTTCAAAACAGTTTTGTTCTGCAATTTTTTTAAAAAAACATCTTCTTCCACAGAATTTAAGAAACAGCAGCTACTCTGTTACTGAAATGATGAGATACTGGTGGTGCCCCTGCCATAAGAAGCCCACTATTTTCCAAATGTCTGGGCAAAATTTCACAAAGAGTGTCACAGTGTTTTCTGCAACAACAAACAATGAAAGGAGGGTGAAAACTAGGCATGTGCAGCCTGTGAACATTTATCAAGGCCCTCTTGTGAGTCACCATATACAGCTGAGGACCTATATCCGTGATGGTGAACCTTGGCACTCCAGATGATCTTTGACTTCAATTCCCAGAAGTCCAAGCATCCTGTGAAACCACACAAATGGGTTTACTGAAATTCACACATCCCACGCTGCCCTTGTCACTCCCAGAAGCAGAAGTAAAACACGCCTGTACGGAGGAAGGGTTAACCCGGAAAAGTCTTAACCGTACGGGCGTGTTTTACTTCCACTTCCGGGAGCAACGAGGGCAGCACCGGGTGGACGAAATGCAGTAAATCCATTCATGTGGATTCACAGGGTGCTTGGGCTTCTGGGAATTGAAGTCCAAGAACATCTGGAGTGCTAAGGTTCACCATCACGGACCTATATAGAACCTGACATAGTGCAAGCCATGCAGCGGTAACCTAAATAATGAAATGCAAAACAAAATGGCTAGAGAGCTCTCTACTTTGTCACAATGTATGTGCAGCATTCTAAGGCTTTGCATTGTGACCAAAAATATATCTGTACAACCGATTCAAACATACAGGTGCTCAGGTGAAAGCAATCATCTTGTGTGTACCTCTCCTTGGACTATAGGTGTGGTACCCATGGCCCTTCAAGGTGTCTTAGACACCAACTCACATCAGCCACAGTCAGCATGGCTAACCAAGATGGTGAGAAGCCCTCAGCTCCAGGTGCAGAAGCTGAATGTGTGAAGGGAAATCTGAAGGAGGATGGCTCATATCTGCTATTTACGTGAAGAGCTAAACACTGCTAGGTTATCTTCCAGACTCCTTAATCTATAGCAGGAGTTCTCAACCTTTTTAAGCCAGGGGCTGGGTCATGTTCCCTCAGACAGCTTTGGGGGTCGGACAGCCATTTTGCCCTTCCTTCACCACATGGCACTTCTTGGTGTGGTGGAGGCAGGGGGGCACATGAAATGGTGCCGTGGGTTGCATCCAGCCCACAGGCTGTAGGTTGAGAATCCCTGATCAACAGAATCAATGCTTTGGCTTCAGTATTCTCACTAGATGACAATAACTAAGCCACGGTTTCAAAAAATTATCTCTTTTTATTGTATCCTTCCAATATTTTTCTAAATCCCATCAATCCTTGTATGCATAAACCACTTGTACTCTATCCATTCAGCAGTGCCTTTTCAAAGAGACTAAACTTCACAAAGAGCAGTGTTGTGTGTTTTTCTGAACCGGGTGGCTACTTTTACATATTCTGTGCAGAAGGCTGATGCCACAGTAATTTATGCTGTCTGTTGCTTTGACGATAGTAGTCTGCTTTTCAAACTGATCTACAGAGAATAGGCTAATAGGAAGATCATGAAGGTCAACAAAAATTACTAACAATCTATGTCACAGGAGAATGAAAATTGCAGTTTCAAAATTTGGGATGGGATGTACCATCTTAACAGGAATGACTTCAGCATCAGATGGAACAACCAATTCTACATGAAACATGATGTGATAGTGCAGAGCAAGTGGTAAATGCCAAGGCTGTATTTACAGAAAAATGCTGCCTAGGAATCTTAAAATAAACAAACATTATGGAAGTCACTAGGTACAATTCAGCTTACCATCAAGAAGCAGCTCATCTCTGCATGGGGTAGAGGAGAGAGAGAGATGAACTCTTTAGGTTTCCTAGACTGTCCTTTATCTGTTCTGACTTATGCTGACTTTCTTTCAACCTTAGATTACTCTTCTTATTCTTCCTCTGCCATCCCTGTATGCTTATCTCACATTATTTAGGGTTCCTACATTTGATCTCCATTAAAGAGATCCTTTGGAGATGGTGTTGGCATATACAGGGAGTAGACAGTGGGAAACTTTCCTTCCATGAACTTCCTTCCTCCTCAAAATACACATCAAGATCCAAATCTTTCAATCAAAGACAAGTTGGGCAATATGCCTATGGTGTGTAAAGCATTCCTGCCTTACCTTTCAGGCACATCTGGCTTTATCCATAGAATGTGAGAAAAGGCAGTTAACCTGCTGAAGCTCTCCCTCAAAGTAGATAGCAGTAATCAGTTAATTATGTGCATGTGTGTATTATCAGGCTCACACTATATGAGAAAGGAGGAAAAACCCTTTCTGTGCAAGCCAGAACTGCAATCCTACTTTCCTCACTCCTCCGGCTATGGCTGCTATTTACGTTTGTGGTTCATTCTTGGAATTAGTGTTGTGTTTCCTTTGGCTCAAGAAAAATAGTCAGCTAAACATGAAACAGGTTGCTTGATGCCACTGCTGGAGAATCCTCACCAAAGATCATCTCAAGGTGCAGGAAGAAACCAGTAGGGTCATGTTGTCCTCAGCTAAATTGTACCAGAGCCCTTGACGAGGCAGAGCTTCCAACAGCAGTTCTACCTTATATGTTAGAATAGGGGTAAGCAAGATTAATCTGTTTTACAATTGTGATCTTTCCCTTCATTCCTTCCATGTTATTTTATTTCCAATCAAAACTCTGCTAAGGAGGAAAAAAGAGAATAGGTGCACAATCTCTTTTGATTGGTAGTGTCAGGATCTACCATGTGGAAGCACCTACAGCCTCTAGCTGTTCCTAAAACAATTGTAGGCCCTTAGATTTATTTGGAGTGAGCCTAGGGATGGAGGAGAATATATTACTCGCAACACCCCCCCCACACACACACAGAGAGAAACTTATTTGACTAGCTATTCTGACTGTCTAGAAGTAGTTGCAATAAATGTCAATTGAGAATTGGTTAGTTAATCATCACATTCTACTTACCAGAATTGAGTAAGATGATGGATTTAAGGCACACAAATTCTTCACCCCGGACGTTCATCACTCGAAAACGAGTAGAGGTGGTCAACAACATATCAAAGATTTCCCCCAAACCCTCAACACACCTTCCTTGATTCCTGCAAGGACAAATGAGAGAGTGGCTATTATGTGTGTATGAGCATCTTGTCTACACACACCCTGTCAAGATATTGCTAATTTGCAGTTCCTATCAAGTCTAAACAGCATAGCCAGTGGAGAGCAATGATGGAAAGTATAATCCACTAAAATCTAGAGAAATGCAAGTACAGTATCCCAATTTCTGACATACAAAGTTATAATCTGAACGGTTAAACCTAGATAGTGAATTAAAATGTTCTTGATTCCAAAAGACAGATAAGAAGTAGAGGGGAAATTTATATCTGCCATCTTAGCTGTAATTGGAGGGGTACACAGAAAGAGCCTCCTTGAAGATTGTGGTATTTTTGAACCACAACCGGATGTACACTGGTAACAGCAACCTTGTGTTGCCAGCTAATCTTTCTCACACTAGGTCAGGTAAAAGGAACTGTAGAATGAACTCATGAAAAGTTGCCTTCATTTTGGCAGTTTTATACCTTGCCTAGACACAGAAGAAGAAGAGGAGGAGGAGGTGTAATTGGAGCAAAGTGTCTGGAACTTGAACCAGGTGCCAAACTTTAGAGCAGGAGTGCCCAAACCTTTTGGGCCGTGAGCTGGTCACATGGTTCAGGGAGCTGGTCACTATGGCCCAGTGCCCGAATCTGGCTCCAAATGCCAATTCATCCAGCCCGCAAACCCCTCGTCGCTCCTGGAAGCGGAAGTAAAAAGTTTCCGTATGGGCAACCCTGCTATAGAAGGCAGCATAGCTCTGAGCTGGCCTTTGCTGCTGGAAGACTGGCATAAACTTCCTCCAGCTGCTCCTCTCCACAAAGAAAACACAAAAGAGGCAAGCTCCATGCAGGATCAATACGGCTTTTGTGCACTTAGATTCGGGCATCCTTACCCATTCTTTGTCCCACCCCACAGCAATTTCACATAACCCCACCACCAAAATAGCTAATTATGGCTCCAATCTGAACAGTAAGTAGTAGCAGATTTAACCACTTGATTACATGGCAGGAAAATTAGAACATCCTTCTACCTGTTCTGAATATCCCACCACTCAGCTTCTCTGAACAACCCTGGTTTCTAATGTCAGAAGAAAAGGAGAAGAAAGCAGATCTCTATCCAGCACATCATACAACATTTTATAAATCCCCACCATGCCATTGTTGTCTTTTAAGTCCAGAATTAATGTTGACTATACTATAAACTGCTTTTGTAAGGAAATAATTCAAACTGGTCTGATAAACAATAGAAAGGAGGTTTGTTTCTTAAATCTAAGGGGTACTCATTAATGAGCTGAAGCAAAGGGCAACAAGCAAAGGGCCACCCATGGAATATTCTTTCAATCAACCTCTCTCTGTCATCACTGTGGAAATGTCCTTTTAGACATCAGTGGAATAGCATAAGCTGTGTCTTGATTAGCAAAAACCTTTGCATTGTTTTTGTCAGGTTCAAAATTTATTCAAAGACTGAGGAATATACAATGTATGGCTGAGACACACATTATCTTGATGAAATTCGGGTTATTTTAAACCACCAGAGAGAGAACGTTTATTTTGCAGTGATTCCTGAACCACTGGATTCTGTGTGCACATGTATGTTGTCCATATAGTTTGCCCTATAAAGTTTGCAAGATTCCCTGCAGCCTGAAAAAGGCTTCCCTTCTGACCCTTACAGTTATAATATGCCAACAGTTTAGTACAGGGGTTCTCAACCTATGGCCCACGGGGCCAAATAATTCAGCTGTTGCAAACATGTTTACTGGAAAATGAGGACTCATTTATGGCTGTTGTAAATGCATTTACAATAGCCATCAATGAGTCCACAGCTGTTTCCGCTGGCACCGACAGCTGGACCACCAGTCCAGCCCGCTAACTGTTTGAGGGTGCATGACCCAGCCCCCAACTTGAAAAGGTTGAGAACCCTTGGTTTAGTAGTTTGTTTGCTGTCATGCCAAAGAGGCATTGCAAATAAAAAGAAAGGAAAAGAAACCCCAAGGGGGACAAGAGGGGAAGGGGGAAATTGAGAGGTACTTGATGATCTGTGGCTGCAAGGTTAGATCAAAAAACTATTAGGCCAAGTTTTTACAAAGGACAGGCAAGTCAACAGAAGCACCACATGACTTTAACTGTGTTTTTCTTTTTAATTTGAAAACCCAAGTCTTTTGACAGTCAAGATCCAACCCAAACTTTAGCAAACCTCAGCCCTTGGGATGCTATCCTTGCTCGTGGGCACCTCTGAGTTGTCAAACCCATCTTACCCATGCTTCTTATGTCTAGAGCATGAGGTTCTGAAAGTTTGAGCCTACTGCATGCATGCATGTTCAACAGTCATGTACTGACTGCTGTCTGAGTATTTCAAATGAACATGTACCTCCCCAGAAGCCATTCAAAAGATTGTGTAATTGCGCCTACACAGAGCACAGAAGTGTCATGAGTTTTGCTCAAATTAAGAAATTGTTTCTGCGCACATACAAGCTATCAAGCTGCTATGAAAGCATAAGTTGCAGTTTAGACAGTGTTTAAGAGGAAATTGCTTCCTACCAGTCAAGTCCTGACCCCACAAAAATTGAACTCAGCAGGCAAGGGGGCAAAGGTCTTAAATTTGTCATCTTGACCAAGCAGCTCGAATAATGTCACAAAATTATTAACTACCCAGGATTTTGAAAAACAAAACAAACCCCTCTCTGCCCCCTATTTTGATAGGTCCAAGATTGTTTATAAACAGCTTCAGTGACAGATTGGAATGAGGACAGAGGACTCTATGTAGGGCCTTCCTGTTGTCAGTTGCTCTCTAGGTATTAATTTCTCAGCCGCCTTCTATTAGCTGACAAATCCTGTCTCTACATTCTCAAAAGTTAATATTCTACTTAATTATACCAGTGAACGTTTTCATTTCCTATATTAAAGTAAATGGGAGCATTTTAAGTTTATGGTTGGAGAGGATTCAGAAATAATCTGTTTCCATTAAGAGCAATTATTTATGACAATTGCTTAGCCCTTTAAGTGAGTGTCCAAATATGCATTTGGCACTTCAGAATATTTTCCAAAGGCTATAAAGCAGGAGTTCGCAATTTACAGCCTGCAGTGCCAAATAATCCGGCCCACAACCTTGCTCCGGCTACCACTGCCACCGCCACTGGAATTGGCCACGGACTAATTTACAGCCGTGTAAACATGTCTACACAGCTGTAAATGACTCTGTGTCCATCGTAAATGCACTTACGACAGCTGTGGATGCGTTTTACAGCACTAGTCCATCCAGCTCAACTGTCTGAGGGGGTGTGGTCCGGTCCGTGGCTGGAAAACATTGAGAACCCCTGCTATAAAGCAAATCATCCTTTTGGAAGATAGTTCCCTCTACTAGGACTGTAGTATTTGAGATTTCTGGCTAAAACTTGTTCTTCATATGGTGATGCAATTTTTGTGGTCCTTTTCATTTTGATAATAGGTACAGTGATACCTCATACAATGTCCAAACTTGGTTCCACAAGTTTGGACTTTATACGGATTTGGATTTTGTATGAGGCACGTAAAATCCTAGCCGCGATGCCTCATACAATGTCCAAATCCTTGCCGTGATGCCTCATACAACGTCATTTCCATAGAGATATATTGTACTGTAACAGCACAGACTTCAGGGTAAAGTCAAGGAAACAGACAGGAAACTGACAGAACTTTAAGAAATCATTGTCTAAAGGTTAAAAACATTACAAAAACTTGTCAAACAACCCTGATTGTCCAAGAACCTGAAGAATGCTGCAAAAATCCCAGGAATACTTCTTAAAAATCTGACGGAAAAATTCAAAAAATCCAAAATCGTGCTCAAAACCACTCCTAAACACTCTTTGCTTCATGCAAAACCCACAAGAGCAATGCATGCATGTGTCCTGCCCTTTATACTGCCCAGGCACAATGCAACCTGGGAAAACCCCAATGCCTCACACAACGTCACACGACTTTGTATGAGGTATTACTGTACTGGGAAACAGAGATGAGCACTGAACCTTAGAGTCGGATATGACTGGCTTTCGAGCAAAGGAAACCTTTACCATTTACTGGGAAATATTAGTCAGGAATTTTGTGTGTGTGTGGGTGTGTGGGTGCGTGCATGTGTGTTTTGTGTGTGCATACTTATATAATGCTCAGTAAAGTTTAGTAAATCCTATCAAATTCAGCGGAGTTTATTTCTGAGAGAAAACATGCCTAAAATTGTGCTGAGAGAAATTAAGATTTAAATTTCTGAATGGTAAATCAACACATAAATAAATCTCATTGATTCAGTAAGTTTACTACCATTGGGACTAGCATTTGGACTGAATCCCAAGACATCAACAAAGGCTTATCTATCTTTTGATGAGATTGGACAGCTTTAAACAGAATTTGCTGCTAATACAGCAAAGGAGCAGGAGTTTAGATATCACATTCAATGTCTCCCACAGAAAAAGGACCAGGTTGGGGGTCATTATTATTATTGTTGTTGTTGTTGTTGTTGTTGTTGTTGTTGTTGTTGTTCGACTTGTATGCTGCCCCACTCGCAATGCGACTATGGGCGGCTGACAAAGAAATAGAGTATTACAAATTACAATTAAAAAGTATCACATCAACACAATATAAGAAACATTTCAAGAACAATACATATTTCAAAAGCAATACACATTTCAAAGCAATACACATTTCAAAGCAATAAACAGGGTAAAAAGATAAAATACATTACAAAAACTCAGACCTATCCATTTCCCTCCAGGCTAAACAGCAGAGGGAAAAAGTCCAGTAACAATTAGAAGATATTAGAAAATACATTACCTTCAAAGCTTGTGGGTATGGTGAGGGGTATTTTCCATTTACACTAGTGCCTCCTGCCTTTCTCCTGATCTCCCCTTTCCGGACGTGTGCAAATCCTTCCGTGCCACTTTGAGGGAAGAATTTGCCACAGAAACAGCACTACTACCAGATGTTTTCACTAACTGTGAATGTAGTAAAATCTCCTGAATACAAACCAACATCTGGCATAAGCTTAATTGAGGGCAAGTTAGTTTTGGCCTTTGAGATGATATCAGATCCCACTACTCCTCTTATATTATACTAAGAATGCACGCCTTCTGTTCCCTCTATAAGGCTGGCTGGCTCTGAGGCAGAACAATAAGGAGATAGTATGGAAATTGCTGCCATTTCAAATGAAACAGCAAAAAAGCATTTTAAAAGGTAAGACAGTTTTTGAGATCACAATTTAGAAGATGGCAGATCCTGGCAGCCTTAGTGAAAGCCCTCCCTTTACCCTATCTTGCATAACCCAGCGGCACTATTCACCCTATTCTATCACCAGTGTTGAAGCAAAAGTCAACAAGTCAAATCAGCTTCTCTACATGTAATGGAGGGGGTGGGGACACTATCTTCCACTTTGCTTCCAGCAAAAAGGATAAGGATGCAAAACACAAAAAGTTCCATACAGTTGCAAAATGATTTCCCAAAATAATAGAGCAAATTACAGAAGCAGACCTGGGAAAATTTAAAAACACACCAGAAAATCACAAGACAAACCGACCTATCTAATACTCACACAAAGAGATAGGATAGCTCTAGGACAGTGATGGCCAACTTTAGCACTCCAGCTGTTCTTGGACTTCAATTACCAGAAGCAATTGAAGTTCAAGAACACCTGGAGTGCCAAGGTTGACCATCACTGTTCTAGGACATGTACAGACTATGGCTTTTCCTGGTACACTGTCAAAGAACAGCCAATGGGCAGCAAGTAAAACAAATAGCCACAAACCTATACCTTGATAACAGTATGTTTTGCTTTGTCAATTTCTGGCTTATTTTCACCACTCATTTATAAATGTACAATAATACCTCAGATAATGCTAAAACTTGGTTCCATAAGTCTTAGCGTTATCTGATTTTTAGCATTATCCGATGCATGCATTGGATAACGCTTTTTTAAAAAGCCTGGAGAAGGGGCCGCGGGTGAGCCTGGCCACTTCCCTTCCTGGAGGGCCGGTGGGTGAGTGCAGAGACACCTGCCGGGCCTCCAGGATGGAAACTGGCCACGCGCCTGGCCGTTTCCCTTCCCAGAGGGCTGGCAGGTGAGTGCAGAGACACCCGATGGCCCTCCAGGAAGGAAACCAGCCAAGGGAAAGGCAGCTGGTGTACAGGCACTCCGTTTGAGCTGCCTGCCATGCCTTTTCTGATGGCCGGCGTATGGGCGCTCCCTTCGGCCGCTGCCTTATGGAAGGTAGCTGCCGAACGGAGCTGCCTTTCACCTGCCGGCCCTCTGGGAAGGGAAGCAGCCAGGCACTTGGCCGGTTCCCTTCCCAGAGAGCCAAACACAGATGCATCGGATAACGTTAAAACAACGTTATATGATGCAAATATTTTTCAAAAATTTTCGTTGTTATCCGATTTTAGAGTTAGCCCATGGATTTGTTATCCAAGGTATTACTGTATATAGATGTCTTCTCACACCTGCTTCCAGGGAATATACACTGGGAGAAACACTGATCTCCTAATAGCAGTACACCTAATCTGGTTTCTGACATAAATATTGCTTTTAAAAAATGTAAAAATGCTTTAAAACAACAGTGAAGCTGGCAGTTGCCTAATACTGTCTTGGCAACCATTTTGTTGTCTAGCAAACTGTATAAAATATTTGTTTCTACAATTGGAAAATTCTTTGTGGCGGCGGTGGGTGGGGAATAAGCACTTCAGATTTTTCTGGAAAACATTCCATTTTCCACATCACTGGTCTTCAAATCAACAGCAATTATAGAATATCTTTTACTGCTTGGTTTCCCAAAGGATTCAGTTCTTTTAGTAAGTCCGCTTGTAGAGAGTTGTCAGAGAATCAGAAAATCTATTTTAAATGGCTAGCCTTGAATTTATTATAGCTGCCAGAGCCCCTTCCCACTGAACAATTTTTGTCTGTCAGTTTGATTGAATGATTTCTGATTATTATTTTTAAAAACAGTAGAACAGTGTTTAAACCAGAACTAAATAACCTGAATATACAAAAGGCTTTCAATGAGAATGAAAACGAAAACAGAATACTGTACTAGGAAAAGTTACAGGAACATGTATTACAACTGCAAAGGTCCTGCATTTTGTCACCACTTGCATCTCCTGTGACAATGGATTAAATCTCCAAAATTTAAGATAAAAAGGTCTCATGAGCTTAGACAGACAGCTGTATGCAAAGTAATATATGGATTTAAGCAAGGTGGGGGAAAATTCTGAGACCACAGGGCTTCAATGAATCCCTCAGTCTCATCAACCACTGCTACCAGATTGGCTGTGGCGCCATAAGCAAAACCAGAGCTACTAGGCCAGGGGTTCCCAATTTATGGCCTGTAGGCTAGACCTGGCCTGTGGCACCAATTAATCCAGCCCACATTGAGCACCAGCCACTGCCAGAAGAACAGAAAACAGTGCTTTTGGGGTGATTCTGACCAGGGCCATAGCCAGGGGGTGGCCAGGATGTTAAAACAGAGATGTGAGTTTGTATGTGCTCTAAAGGAACCCACGCCCCTGGACCAATGTTGCTGAAATTTGGCACATACATACCTTGGGCTTGCGAAATCAGCACTGTGGGGGTCACAAAACCCATTTGGGGGTTTATGCCCCCCAAAGTGCGACGCAAAGGGGACACCCCCACTGACAGAAGAAAAAGCATTAAAACAGCAGTATTGTGCACATGCACCACAGCCTCCGTTATCTCTAAGCAATCCCAATGCAGCCGCGCTTTTCCTTCAGGAGAACTTACTGACAGAATGGTTTCCAGGCTTCCTCGACAGTACAACATGAAAGTGACAAAGACCAAAGAGGGCGACATTTACAAGTAGGGAATGAAGGAAGGCGGACGCGGCTTGACAGCGGTTTGAATTTTCCGCCCGGCGACGTCTCCAGCCCGTTAACGTACATTTCTGTAGAGCCACGGCCTCCTTCCACTGAGGGCAGGATGACGCAGCTTGACAGCAATTCAAATTTTCCGCCTGGCGGCATTCCTGGACCGGAAACTTCAAGTGCTGTAAAGCTGCGGCCTCCTTTCAGCAGTGGCGCCTCAGGCCCGTAAACATAACGTTCTGTCCGACCGGAAAATTTAAACCGCGCCCTCCATTCTACAGCTAAAGGAGGCCGCAGATTGACAGAATTTTATGCTTCTGGCTCATTTTTGCTGTGTTTTTGGCACGTTTGGAGTACTTGTCGCTCATTTTTGCTGTATTTTTGGTGCATTTGGTGTGCTTCCGGTTCATTTTAGCTGAATTTTGGGGCACATATGGGGAGCTTCTGGTGCATTTCTGGCACATTTCTAGCATGTTTTTGTTGCCTTTGGGGTGCTTCCAATGCGGAAACATCCAACCACACAAAAAATGCAGCAAAAACATTCCAGAAGCACCCCAAGTGCAGCAAAAATGTACCAGAAGTGCCCCAAACACTGCAAAAAATGGCAAAAACCCACAGAAAACACATGGGAAAATGGCAAAAATGTGCGATCCTCACTCCTGCCACCACAGGGTGCTTCTGACATATTTTTCACTGCATTTTGAAACATTTAGAGTGCTTCCAGGGCGGAAGTACCCCAAATGCCCCAAAAACGCACCAAAATGCACCAAAATGTGGCGAAAATGCAGTGGAAACATGGCAAAAACACACCGGAAGCACCCTAAATGCAGCAAAAAACAGGTAAACTCCACAAAAAACATGCAGGAAAACAGTGAAAATGCTCTGTGAGTGCACCCACTGCCAACGCTACTGCCAGCACCAATGTTGGAAGTGGTGGGATGAACCATGCCTCCAGGCCATACATCTGTATGAGGGGGTGTGGTCTGGCCTGCAGTTCAAAAAGGTTGGCCACCCCTGCACCATACCTGTCAAGTTTTGGATTTGAAAATAAGGGAAATTTTGGCCACACCCTTCTGTGGGCGTGGTCAAATCTGTGGGCATGGCCAAATATAGCCATTTGACTTGCTGGGCTCTAGTCATGCCTGCCAAATGGCCATGAAAATATCTGCAAACACAGACAGCACTGGCTCTTTGGCTGTAAATAGAGATGAGCACTGCACTGCTCATGATGAAAAAACTGAACTCGAGCCAGACATCCTGGAGAGCGAAGTTAGAAAGGCCCTAAAGAGCACTGCAAACAACAAAGCTAGTGGATATGATGGTATCCCAGTCGAATTTTTCAAAGCGCTAAAAGATGATGGCGTCAAATTACTGCACTCAATATGCCAGCAAATCTGGATAACAAAACAGTGGCCACAGGATTGGAAAAGATCAGTATACGTCCCAATCCCAAAAAAGGGCAACGCCAAAGAATGCTCAAATTACCGAACAATTGCACTCATCCCACACGCCAGCAAGGTGATGCTCAAGATAATACAGGACAGACTTCAGCAACATGTGGAGAGAGAACTACCAGAGGTGCAGGCCGGTTTCAGAAGAGGCAGGGGGACTAGAGACCACATTGCCAACATACGTTGGATCATGGAGAAAACAAAGGAATACCAGAAACAAGTTTACTTTTGTTTCATTGATTACACTAAGGCATTTGACTGTGTGGACCACAACAAGATGTGGCAAGTAATTAAAGAGATGGGAATACCAGAGCACATCATATGCCTCCTGAGAAATCTGTACATGAACCAAGAAGCAACAGTTAGGACAGAACATGGAATGACAGAGTGGTTTGGAATAGGAAAAGGAGTAAGACAAGGCTGCATTTTATCACCCTGCTTATTCAATCTATACACAGAGCACATAATGCGAAATGCAGGGATGGAGGAATCACAATATGGGATTAAAATTGCTGGGAGAAACATAAACAATCTGAGATATGCAGACGATACCACCCTAATGGCAGAAAGTGAGGAAGACCTAAAGAACCTCTTGATTGGGCTGAAGGAGGAGAGTGCAAAAGCTGGTTTGAGACTCAATATCAAGAAAACCAAGGTAATGGCAACAGGCCCAATCAGTTCCTGGAAAATAGATGGGGAAGAAGTAGAAGCAGTGACAGATTTTACTTTCCTGGGATCAAAGATCACGGCAGATGGGGATATTTCATGGGGATTGCAGCCATGAAATAAAAAGGCGACTGATTCTTGGGAGACAAGCCATGAGAAACCTGGGGAACATAGTGAAAAGCAGAGACATCACATTGCAAACAAAAATTAGAATAGTCAAAGCAATGGTATTCCCAGTAGTAATGTACGGATGTGAGAGCTGGACAATTAGGAAAGCTGAACGCAGAAGAATAGATGCCTTTGAAATGTGGTGTTGGAGGAGAGTTTTGAGAGTACCCTGGACAGCGAGGAGAACAAATAGGTCAATCTTAGAAGAAATCAACATTGACTGCTCATTGGAAGGGCTAATAGTAAAGACGAAGCTAAAGTATTTTGGACATCAAATGAGAAGGGAGGATTCACTTGAGAAGGCCCTGATGTTGGGAAAGGTGGAGGGCAAAAGAAGAAGGGGGAGGCCAAAGATGAGATGGCTAGATGGTATTGTAGACACAATGGGCACAGAACTGGGAGTGCTGAGGGGGATGGTGGAGGACAGAGATGCCTGGAGAACAATGGTCCATAGGGTCGCAAAGGGTCGGAACCGACTGTGCGACTGAACAACAACAACAACACTGCACCCTAGAGTTGGATACAACTGGCAGATTGTACTTTCTTAGGATCAAAGATAGCTGCAGATGGTGATTGCAGCCGTGAAATAAAAAGGCGACTGATGCTTGGGAAACAAGCTATGAGAAACCTGGGGAACATAGTTAAAAGTAGAGGCATCACCTTGCAAACAAAAAATTGCATAGTCAAAGCAATGGTATTCCTGGTGGTAATGTATGGGTGTGAGAGCTGGACCATTAGGAAAGCTGAGCACAGAAAAATAGATACCTTTGAAATGTGGTGTTAGAAATAGGTCAGTCCTAGAAGAAATCAACCACAACTGCTCATTAAAGGTCAAATAGTAAAGATGACGTTAAAGTACTTTGGACATCAAATGAGAAGAGAGGGTTCACTTGAGAAAACCTTGATGCTGGGAAAGGTGGAGGACAAAAGAAGGGGGTGGCCAAAAATACAATGGCTAGATGGTATTGTAGATGCAATGGGCACAAAGCTGTGTGGGCCAAAGAACCCTTTCCCCATCTTCTTGGCGGACTTTTGTTTTGTTTTCTTTCTTGTTTACTCATTTTTAATTTTAAAAAAAATTCTGGGAAGCAAAGAGCAGAATAGTAAACCAGCCCCCTAGGGTGAACTAGCCCTGCACGTGGCTAGACACCCCCCCCCCAAATTAGGATGGAGGAGCAAGGGATTAATTTCCCCAAATTAACCAATCTATTTGTTCCTCACTGCAACCAGTTGTAGCACCAACACCTGAGAATGTTGGATCCAGTTTAAGGAAGGGAATTAGAAAAGTAAAAAGAAATCTCTGTAGTTTCCAAACCTCCCAGCAGCTGAGGAGTTAATCTCCATATATGAAATATTGCTCACCTAGGGTAGACTCCCGTCCCATGGTGGCTCCAACCACCAGCAGCAAAAACGAAGCCTCCATGACCATGTGGCAGGGAAATGAAAAAGAAACTAGTACAGAAGCCCCCCTCCCCCACCTTCTCTCTCTCCTTCCACAAGCGAAAAGCCACAGCAACCTCTGGTGGCAGGAAAAACATAATGCAGCTTCGCCTGTGAGGGCTCTGGTCAGGATTTTTTTTAAAAAAGGGATATTACGGGGAAATTAATAAAATGGGAGGGGCCGGGAAGAGGGGTAAAAATAAGGGGTTTTCCTGGGAAAAACAGGATACTTGACAGGTATGCCCTACACTAGGCAGAGCAAGGAAACTTCCTCAGAGTTGGGATGTAATTCTACAGAATAACCTATTTCCTCATTTTCATAAAATGGCAATGGACAAGCTGGCAGCATTCATATAAAAACTTTGATAATTTATGGGTTTGAACATGCAGCAAAAATTCCATGGAACACAATAAGAATGTGTGGTCTCTTAATACTTAATTCGGATAATTTTGAGAATGGCACATTCTGCTTAGATTGACAACTTGCCTGACAGAATGGCATTCTTTAAAGTCAGGAGAGCCAGCATTTTTCTGTCACATATTAAAGCACAGGCAAACAACATGTTGCCGTCAGATGTTCTGGATTACAGCTCCCCAAACTGATGTTCTTAAGCCATACTGAATGAGGCTGAGGCAAATTGCAATCAAAACATGTGCAGAGATGCCTAGTCCTGGATTAGAGAACAAGAAAGACTAATAAAAACATTCACTAGGACAGACCTCAAACATATAAAAAAGTAATGCTTTCCTCTTTGTTCCTTGGCCAGTAATCCTATTGTGGCCTGGAGCTACGCATGCTCATACAGCAAATGGTGTTTCCTCCTCTTCATCATCATCATCATCATCATCATCATCATCATCATCATCAACCATACTACAAGACCCCATAACCTGGACGAAGTGTCATTTGCTCATTCAGTAAAACTTTCTCCAAAAATACTATCAGTGTTTCTAAACATACTGCACCAAACCTGATTTCATCTACTTATCCCTTCAATCACAAAATATAAATATAAAAAATATCTTTACCTATAAAATTGAGGGTTAACCGTTGGAACTTTGCATAGGCTCCTTAGCCAGGCCCTACTATCCTGCACTCACCATTCGTGCACACGCCCGAACTAGGTATGCAGGTAAATGCAGGATTGAGAAATGCGCCAGTGGGGCAAGAGCCCCACAAATGCAAAAAAAGGTAAACAACTTCATTTACCAATGTTCTTTATGCCACACCGCACCACAGCCAATCAGGTAGAGAGGCAGGAGCACAAAGAACGTGGGGAAATGCGCCACGGCCAATCAAAAACCACCTGCACAAACAAACGAGCACAAAGGGGAAAAACTACAATCCCCAGTGTCCTGTGCACCATGAGTGCGCAGAACGGTGAGAAATGCACTGCATGAAAAATTAAAATAAAAAACGCACAGCCTCAGATCAACACAGGCCGCGTTAAGGAAATCCCCATCCCGCAGATGGCCTTCATTAACGTGGTCCAGCAACAGAGGCCACGCTACGTTAAGGAAATCCCCTACCCCAGCGATGGCCTTCCTTAACCCGGTCCGGCAACAGAGGCCATGCCGCGTTAAGGAAATCCCCCACCCCACCAATGGCCTTCCTTAACGTGGTCCAGCAACAGAGGCCACGCCGCATTAAGGAAATCCCCCACCCCGCCGATGGCCTTCCTTAATGCAGTCCGGCAACAGAGGCCACACCGCATTAAGGAAATCCCCCACCCCGCCGATGGCCTTCCTTAACGCGGTCCAGCAACAGAGGCCATGCCGCGTTAAGACACTCCCCCCTGTTGCCCTTCCTTCCTACAGGCCAGGCATCGAGCCTGGCCCGCGAGAAGGAAAGACACCCCCGCTGCCGCCACCCACCAGCACATGGTATTTCCACGGGCCAGCCACCGAGGCCGGCCCACGGAAATACCCCCACCCCCAACACAAACAAGAACATTAAAAAATAATCAAAAACAAAAATAATAAACATAAAAAAGAAACACAAAAACATCCAAAAACAACCAAAAATAAACAAGGAGAAACACACAGAACCATCCCCCTAAACCCAAAACAACCCCCCCTAACAAAAATAAACCAGAGACCTTACCAGGAGACGTCCTCCCTCATCGACGACCAGAACTGAAATGAGAAAAGGAGGAGACTACCGGAAGAAGATGCGACACCCACAGGCCAGTAGAGAAAAATCAGTCAAAATTTAAAAATTACTCAACAGTGGCCACAGGAGAAATAACAGTCAAAATATTCAAAATAATCTCAAAGATTTAACAAAATGAAGGAAATAACTTTTAAAAACATTCAAAAATATCCACAATAATAAAAAATAATTCAAAAATAAATAAATAAGTTTTCACTAAAAAAACCAAAAAAAATCTAAGCACAGTAAAAAACATTGAGTTTAAAAAAACATACACTTACACATTTTTAAAATTGTTATCCAAGGTACAAATATTAACAAAAATTCACATAATAACACATTATTTTTTGAAATACAATAATTGAAAAAAATTATATCAACCTTTCCTCTTTTTAAAATCCAAAAAAAATCACAGTTTAAAACAGTCCGTGCGTATAAATAAACATTAAAAAAACACAATTACAGACTAATCTCATTTGCATAAACATAAAACAAAAACCTTACAACACCATTTAAAACAGCCCGGCAACGCCGGGCAACCTCTGCTAGTAAAATATAAAAATTAGTTGAATGCAGCTTTTGCAAAATGTGTATACATTGTATTGAATGAAGACCATCATTGGGTCAGGATATGCTCTAAGAGCCAATGATGCAGCCACCTTGCTAATGCTAAACAGCTCTAAGACTGACCAGTAAATGTTTGGGAATCATTGATATGTTAGCAGCTGGACATCTATGATGGAGGGAAAGTGAGATACAGATACACTAAACAAGCAAATACAGTGGAACCTCGGTTATAATTCCTGTGTCTCTCCATAGAATCATCCTGGTGTAATGTTACTTTGGTGACAATAAATAAATGTATGCATTAATGCAATTGATTAGGCAGTTGTTTGTTAGTAGACATCTGGGTTCAGTAGTGAGATTCAAATATTTTTAATACCTACTCTGTGGGAGTGGTACAGTGGGCGAGGCCAGGGGGAAAGCCCTGCATTGCACACGAATTAGGCCTACTTTATTTTAAAACTTGGATGGGCAGGGCCAGCCAGAATTTCTGCTACCAGTTCTGGCGAACTGGTGCGAACTTGCTGAAGCCCACCACTGTCTGGGTTCAGACTTTGTTATGTAAATATATAAATATCAACTGCTATCAGGCAAAATTTATTCAAGGCACTTCACTCCTTCCTGCATTTGATATTCTGTGAACATCATGGTGTCATGTATGGCTGATCCTAATAATTTATTACAATAAACAACAGCAACAAAAACAAAACAAAATGTAGCAGGCAGACTGACCCGTCCAACAATAGATTAGGGGCAAACAACAGTTTTCCTGGGTGATCCACTGATCGCCATATTAAGCCAATCATCAATATCTCTAACCAAGCACATTCCAGTAGATGGACCTGATCATGGAGTGATAAATCCACAAATCCTGAAAGAGAAAAAGAAGAACGATAAGTAGCAGGATAGATTTATTATGTGTGAAAAGAAAAGATGGTGTGACACAGGTGTAAGAGACCATTTCAGCAATGATTCTTCAAAGGTATCAATAGGAAACAAGAAAGAGTTTGACGATACCTTTAGGACTAACACATTTACTGCACCATAAATGTTGGTGGAAACACATCCGACAATAGTACATGATGTCATACTCTCAGATGCATGAGGTGTAATTTTGGAGGGTCAGGAAAAATCACTCCTTTTCAGATCACTTTCTTTTTATAGGATTATTGTGATAAAAAAAGAAGACAGAGTGCAACCACAACCAGGTAAAATAAGGCCAGAATTCAAATGTGGCAAAAATAGATTTTTAAAATTTAGCAAGAAGAGATATTGGGACAATTAGAAAAGATACTTTTTTGCTTTTCTGTGGTCCTGAAAGTTAAGAATATACTCCTTATTTTGCCCCCCCCCCAAAAAAAAAGGGGGAAAGGAAAAAAGATATATATTTTTGCTTCTTTTGTTAAATCATTCATTTGGAACCACTATGGAATTGACTTGATGGCACGTTGTTGTTGTTGTTGTTGTTGTTGTTGTTGTTGTTGTTGTTGTTGTTGTTGTTGTTGTTGTTGTTGTTGTTGTTGTTGTTGCTGTTGCTGTTGCTGCTGCTGCTGCTGCTACTGCTGCTGCTGCTGCTGCTGCTGTTGTTATGATTCCAACTCATTTATGATGCATGATCATTCCAACACTTAAAATCCAACTTTTTTTATATACGATAAAACCCTGTTTTATGGGAAAAGTCCACTCCGTAGCTTTTTCCTTAACTTGATTATTTTCTGTAAAATGAGGCATTCCCATAGGAATGCATGGGGAAAACGTTCCTGACCCCCCCAAATAATAATAATAATAATAATAATAATAATAATAATAATAATAATAATAATAATAATAATAATAATAATAATAATAATAATAATAATAATAATAATAATAATAATAATAATAATAATAATAATAATA
This sequence comes from Bradypodion pumilum, assembly GCA_035047305.1. Classification (NCBI taxonomy): domain Eukaryota; kingdom Metazoa; phylum Chordata; class Lepidosauria; order Squamata; family Chamaeleonidae; genus Bradypodion; species Bradypodion pumilum. The sequence goes on from JAWDJD010000001.1 coordinate 103,099,104, forward strand.
ATAATAATAATAATAATAATAATAATAATAATATTTTTTAATATAAAAAAACACTCTATCTCCTCTCCAGACCACTCTACTGCCACCCACAGGGCCCAGAATGGCTGCGGATGGTCTTTTATATCCCACCAGGTGCAATGCACTCTGGGAAATCACATTCTGTAAAACGGGGTCTTTCTGTAAAACATGTTTTCAGCAAAATACCCTTCTGTAAAATAGGGTTTCTGTAAAATGAGGATTCTGTAAAACAGGGTTTTACTATACAGTATATGAGAAAATTAAAACCTAGGGGACACTGACATTTCATTAATAGCTAAACGGAACATTTTAGGTAGAACCCAAGAATAGTTTTATCCAGAGACTCTTCCATAAATTCATTTGATTCAACAGGCCTAAATCTATCTGTGACTTACTGTGCTAAGCAACGGGATTTCCAGGCAAAGGAGGGATAAACAGTCCTTGTACATTTCAGAACAAAGAGGATCAGGAATGATTTGGAAATGCTTTTGTTATACATAATGTTCTGGCTATAGTTATTCAATTACATATAAATCAACACAAATTAAGATACAAAGTACTACCAACAGTGCACTACCTTGTGCATAATGGAGAGGCCTCCAGTGAAAGAAAGGCTTCAATTAGCAAAATCAGGAATGGACACAGAGAGCAAGAGAGCCCTCATATAATCCAATCATCTGCTGTGGAGAGATGAGAAATCTTGTGGCGCTTCTTATCAGGTAGCATCAATCATGACAGAAGTTAGTGGAAAGAAAGAACGTTTTGACACTGGATCTTGAACCTGATTTGCAGCACTTAGCAGTAGGAGTGTATGAATTTGTCAAGTTTAATCTTGATGAGGTTGTCTCTTTTCCTCCCAACCACAAAGTGAATCCCTTCTTCACTCCTGAGTGCAACCCCTCCCCCAACACAGACCACATAAATTTTTGTGCATATTTTGCAAAATCCACACATTATGTTTTAAAGTATTTTTTTATTAATTTAAGTTCATAAACATACGAATAACAAGTAACATATAAAAACAAACAGAAGGGGGATTTGTACTGAGGAAACAAATCATTTTATTTACTGAATCTGAGAAGGCAGAATTTATGGATTGTTAGTTTAGTTTCCTATGAAACTTTTCCTGCAACATTTTAATGGAGTTTATTTTGAAGCATGATGGCATCATTTTTACATAAAGGTAGCAAGTCAGTATGGAGTTTTAGTGTTTTTTGTGATGGATGGGGTAGAAAATATCCTCTTAATCTTGTTCCAGACCTGGACAAGTCTCATTGCTTCTTGACACTCAAACATAAAACAAAACTTAAGTTATTTATGAATTAGAATCAAGCCACATCAGTGGTGTTCTATGCACCCTGGCTTAACATGAATTTGAGTTATATCCATTATAACTTAAAATTTGTGCTTCAAGTAGTTTGAGCAGAAATGTGTAGCAAATTGATCAGAGATTGTAGTTTTGCAACCAGTTGTTCAAGTTCAGTGTTCTGCAATTGACTGTTTGGGATTAAGTACTGAATGTTCAAGACCTAAGTACTGTGTGTTCAGATTAAATCTGAGAACTATATGTTCTATTTGGAACTGGGAAAGATGTGTTCCCAGGCTTAGAACTGGGTGGGAACTGTTTCTTCCACTGGAGTGAAGAAGAGAACTGTCCAAATGATTATTTAGAGCTTGGAACTGTACAAAATATTGCTTTTAGCACACACCAAGCTTTAATAGATATGGTATATTGTTCTTCCTCTTTCATTATTTAGAATGTATTTAGGGTTGCCATAATTCTCTCCCACATAACCAGAACAGCCATGTGACATCATTGCATTCTTCACACTGTGAATGTGTCATGGAGACCGCAGCTCTAAGACCCCACAGAATCCCCGTCCAGGGCGGGCAGCCACCATCAGTTTAAAAAAAGCTATAGTCAAGAGGGTGTTTCCCATATGATTCTTCTTGCAAAAGATGATTCTTGATGGTTCTATTTTTATTTCTTTTCCCATCTCTGCCCCAGCTCCTGCCAACCTAGCAGTTTGAAAGCAAGAAATTGCAAATACTGTAGATAAATAGGGACCACTTTGGTGGGAAGGTAAACAGTATTCCATGCACTCCGGTGTCTAGTTATGCCTGCCACATGACCATGGAAACATCTGCAAACAAAGACAGCACTATAGCTGTAAAATATCCCGTATTGGCCGAGAAAGCCCTGTATTTTTACCCCTCTTCCCGCTGCCCTCCCATTTTATTATTTTTCCTATAAATATCCCGTATTAATTTTTTTAAAAGTCTGACTGGAGCCCTCACAGGTGAAGCTGCATTTTGTTCCTCCTTCCACCAGAGGCCGCTGTGGCTTTTCACTTGTGGAAGGGGGGAGAGAAGGTGGGGGCCTTCTTTCATCTCTCTGCATAGGGTCAGTTCATTTCTGCTCTTTTGACTCCTCCGTGGGCCAGGGGGTGAGGAGGAAAAGGAAGAAGGAGCTGCCCAACGCGGCTGGGCCACACATGGATGTGCTACCGGTGCACCGGCGCTTGCCCCTTCTGAGTAAGTCTATGTCTTTTTGTTTTGTTTACTTTCCTGTGTGTGTGTGTGTTTGTGTGTGTGTGTGTGTGTGTGTGTGTGTGTGTGTAAGTCTCTGTGTCTTTTTGTTTTGATTACTTTGTGCTCTCTCTCTCTCTCTCTATGTCTGTGTGTGACTCGCCTTTGTGTGGTTGGGTGTGGAGAGGGATGGTGTTTGATGTTTGTGTGTATGTTGTGGGTGAGGGGCCAGGATCTGGACCAGGTTAAGGGGATTTCTCATGGAGGGTGGAGGGGGGGAATGAGGGCCGTGGATCTCCCTGAGCAGCAGTTAGTCTTTAAGGTGCCACAACGTTTTTGTCTTTGTGTTTTGTCTACTTCCTGATCTGCTTGCACAGAATAAAACTTTTGAATTGGTAGCCAATTTATTCTGTGCAAGCAGATCAGAGAGTGAACAAAGCAAAAAGAAAAAAATGTTGTGGCACCTTAAATGCTAACTGCTACTTCGAGGTAGACTGCAGCTGGCCCAGGGAGCTCCATGGTAAAACAGAGATGACCACTGAACCCTAGAGTTGGATATGACTGTCTTTCAAGCAAGGGATACCTTTACCTTTACCTTGCTTGAAAGCCAGTCGTATCTGACTCTAGGGTTCAATGCTCATCTCTGTTTCAAAGCCGAAGAGCCAACGCTGTCTGCTTCTGCAGATGTTTCCATAGTCATGTGGCAGGCATGACTATACACTGGAGTGCACGGAATGCTGTTTACCTTCCCACCAAAGTGGTCCCTATTTATCAACTTGCAATGTCTTCCTTTCGAACTGCTAGGTTGGCAGGAGTTGGGACAGAGGCAGAATCTCATTCTGTCCTGCAGTACTTGGGTATCGAGCTGCTGACCTGCCACCTTCCAGTCAGCACCGTAGCCACTTGAGCCACTGCAGCTCAGGGGTTAAGACGGTTTGAGCTCCCATCTCTGTCCCAGCTCCTGGCAACCTAGCAGTTCAAAAGCAAGAAATTGCAAGTAGATAAATAGGGACCACTTTGGTGGGAAAGGTAACAGCATTCTGGTGTAGTCATGCCTGCCACATGTCCACAGAAACATCTACAAACAGACAGTGCTGGCTCTTTGGCTATAAACAGAGATCAGCACTGTACCCTAGAGTCAGATATGACTGGCAGCATTGGATCTAACAATAGGTAAAGGTAAAGGTTTCCTTTGCTTGGAAGCCAGTCGTATCTGAATCTAGGGTGCAGTGCTCATCTCCATTTACAGCCAAAGAGCCAGTGCTGTCTGTGTTTGCAATCATTTTCATGGCTTGACCGGAGCCCAGCAAGTAACATGGCCAGATTTGGCCACACCCACAGAGGGGCATGGCCAAAATTTCCCTTATTTTCAAATCTAAAACTTAACAGGTATTGACAGTGCTGACTCTTCAGTTATGAAGCAGAGATGAGCACTGAACCCTAGAGTTGGATACGACTGGCTTTCGAGCAAGGGTGACCTTTACCTTTTTAAAATTTCTTGGGCCACTCTCTAAACCACCCTTCCTCCCCCTGAGGTCACCCCTCCCCCCCCACACACACACACCATACCTGTCAACCCGCGGCTCTGGAAAAATGGGACCTGCGCAGATCGCTTGTGCGCAGGTCGCTTTCCACGCATGCGTGGAAGCGCTATGCCACTTGCGCAGGGGCTGCGCAAGCGGTGTAGCGCTTCCACACATCCGTGGAAAGTGTTTTTCCCCCGCTGCCAAATTACGGGGTTTTGGCAGCGCAGGGCGGGTTATGATGTCAATCGACGTCAAATTACGGCATAATCCCGGCCAAATTGGGATGGTTGACAGGTATGACACACACACATTGAAATAGACTCATCTTCAAACCCCACACGTGGATCCCTTGGAAGAAAGTTCTAAGGAGGGGCCTGGGATGGCAATGCAGCCCATGGAGTCTCCGTTTCCCTCCGGAAGGAGAAAAGCAGGAGACAGGAAGGGATTTATTTTGCAATGGATAACTCTTCACTTTCTCTCCTCCCTCTCTAGGAATAGCGACTCTAAGTTAATTTACCCTTTGTTTCCAGGATTTTTACAGGTACATGTTTTTTTCTTGCGCTGGCCAGGACTGCTTCAACCCGGGAAAATCCAAGGAAATCGGGACATATGGCAACTGTAGATGTATTTGATATCTTAATGAACATGTCTGTATGAAACTCTGTGAATAAATAATGAAATCTAGAAACAGAAGAAACATAAAGTGACCAAGTAGTCACCAAGGTATTTACAAATTACCAGTGCTTGACTGATCAAAAAGGAGTGAATGGGAAAATCTTAATACAATTCTTGGATACAGAATTTAGAGGCTGCCAAAGTTCTCAATTAGTTTAAAACTGAGACAATGGACTATATTTAACAACTACTTGACAACAGGAATTAAGTACATCTGTGAGGAAAGACAGAGAATATCTTCATAGGAGGTCTTAAACAACTTTCCCTCTGTATTTTTGTTTTAGCTAGTCATGAGAAGATTCTTATAAATATGCAGAAAGATTTAATAGAGTCAGACGGACTGTGCATTTGCAACAGTTAGATAGGAAAAGCTAAATAAATATCAGTTATGTTTTACATCACCCCTTCAAACTAGCAATAAACACAATTAGTGTTATAAACCTGAACAAAATCCACTTATTTGCTAATAACAGTAAGAAAGGAAACTGCTTCAAAATTCCAAAATAATTAGATAAAACTGTATATAATCTCATTTACAAGAGTTACATGTACAGGCCTAGCACCCATGTACACAGCAGTAAAACCACATAGATTTCTGAAAGCTCTTCATATACAAAATTTAAAAGTAGATGCAGCAACAATTATTCCCAATAATAAAATCCTCAATCACAGCACTGAATTAAAACATATTAGAATTGATTTATTGAAATTTAAGTAACAATCAATAATATAATGACGACTATATTAGGTGAAGGTCACCCTTGCTTGAAAACCTGTCATATCCGACTATAGGGTTCAGTGCTCATCTCCATTTTTAGCCAAAGAGCCAGCACTGTCTGCATCTACAGATGTTTCCGTGGACAAGTGACAAGCATGACTAAACATCGAAGTGCACAGAATGCTCTTTACCTTCCCACCAAAGTGGTCCCTACTTGCAATTTCTTGCTTTCAAACTGCTAGGTTGGCAGGAGCTGGGACAGAGACGGAAGCTCACTCCATCACGCAGCATTCAGGTCTTGAACTGCTGACCCTGCCGACCTTCCAGTCATCAAGTTCAGTGATTTAACCAAGGCGATGCATATTTATTGTGATCCCCAATTAAAGAAGAGACAACTATATGTAAATCTAATTCCCTTTCCAAGGAATAAAATTTGATACAGTTTGAAAATTGTTTTGTAGAGGAATTATTGGATCCCAATATTTTATTTTGGGTGTTTGTTATTTTCTGCTCAGGAGGAGGCCATGTAACTCTTTCGAGAGAGAGAGAGATACTTTACTCCTTGGGATCTCTACAAGGTCTTCTCAAATTTATTAGATGGAGTCTCTTTGTCAGATCCTCCTTGTGAGTTTTACAGCTATCTGTACTAAGTCTCTATGGCTCCAGCTGAGTTTTTCCTCCAGGAAGGCTACTATGGAGACCCCTAAAGAGCTTAAGTAAAGCTTTCACCAATTCTACTCTTTCTTCATCCAGAAATAATGTGATAGTATCATTCTGTATGTGGCTGACAAATAAATAAATCTTCATGTGACAGGCCAATGGTCCCAAGGTATTCTGTTTTATCTCAGAAACAGAGTCAGATATTTGAGGTAAGGTGGTATAAGGGAAAGTTGAAAGTCATTTACTTTCTCCTAGTTGCCAAGGATGTTGGGTGTCTGGCTAACTAAAGCAAAGCAATCACACTTCTATACCACCCCATAGTGCTTAGTGTACCCTCTGGGCAGTTCACAAGTTTATTCGTATTTTGCCCCCCCCCCCATGCTGGGTACTCATTTTACCAACCTCAGAAGGATGAGAAGTTGAGTCAACCTTGTTCTGGTCAGGATCAAACTTACAATATTTTGGTTGCAGAACTGTAGTTTAACCACTGTGCCACCAAGGATCTTCTAGTGACACGTATGGCAGCTACTTTGAGAGAAATTGTCTGGCAAGACTCTTTTCCTTTCTGGGTATCTCAGCCACCTCTTATTTATTTGACTAATGTGCTATTGATGTTATTGATTAGACTGTCTGGGACATCTTGATAGGCAAGCTGTATTTCATCTACTTTGACATTCTCTTTGTGTAGACACTAGTTAGCAGGACCTAGTCAGTTGAGTTCCTCTCAGTCTTGAAAGGACCTAATCAAACTGCAAAGATAAGGTCCCTCTTTATTCTTGATTTTCATGCTGTCAGTCTTTTGTTTTGCAGCTTTATGTCCAAGTGTGATTGTACTGGACTATCTTCAGCATAACGTCTGGGTCATCCCTGCCTGCTCATGCAGAATAGGTAAAGGTAAAGGTAAAGGTTTCCCTTGCTCGAAAGCCAGTCGTATCCGACTCTAGGGTGCAGTGCTCATCTCTGTTTCTAAGCCGAAGAGCCAGCGCTGTCTGCTTCTGCAGACGTTTCCGTGGTCATGTGGCAGGCATGACTAGACACTGGAGCGCACGGAACGCTGTTACCTTCCCACCGAAGTGGTCCCTATTTATCTACTTGCAATTTCTTGCTTTCGAACTGCTAGGTTGGCAGGAGCTGGGACGAAGACAGGAGCTCATTTCCGTCCTGCAGTACTCGGGAATCGAACTGCTGACCTTCCGCTTCCCAGTCAGCGTCTTAGCGACTTGAGCCACTGCAGTTAAAAAATACTGCCTTTTTTTTCTAGATCAGAGGTGGCCAAACTTTTGGGGCCACAGGCCAGTCATGTGATTCAGGGAGCCGGTCACTACGGCCCATGGGCCAGATCTGCCCCCCAATGCCAATTCATCCAGCCCACAAAGCCCTTGTCACTCCCAGAAGCAAAAGTAAAATGTGCCCATCTGGGTGCATTCTACTTCGGCTTCCAGGAGAGATGAGGGCTTTGTGGGCCAGATGAATTGGCATTGGGGACCGGATCTGGCCCACAGGCCATAGTTTGGGCACCCCTGGTCTAGATGGTAGGTGACGAGGAAAGACCATTGGAATGATGGCCCATTTACTGCCATCCATGAGTCTCTCCTCACTCACCTTTGTGAGATCTAGAACAGCATGATTCCTGGTGTTGACTGTAACCTAGAAGATCTTTACACCAGTTGGGTCACAGGTTTTGTATGGAGTGGCTAGAGCTTTTTCTATCCCACATTTTTCTTTGCACATGACCTGCAGAACACCAGAGTTTATGGAAACACCCAGAGGATGCTTAGATTATTTGATATTATAGGTGGCGGTGGTGGTGCTTCTGAGATCATTTTGCATCACCCAGAAACCTAGTGGCAAAGATGTGGCAAAGATGTACTGGAATGCTTTGGTGTCTTGCACGGAAGACAAGAAGGAGCCGCAGTAAGGGCTAAAACACAACTTTATTGCATGGTAGTCAGAGTGAACATGAGGTAATGGTGGACCAAACAGCCCTATTTATAGCGCACTGTACATTTTGAATAGCCCGGGTGATAGTTCATTGGTCACTGTCCGCATGACATCATGGATCATCACACCCAACTTCTCCAGGTGCAGTGCAGGGGAATCTGCAACAGGTGGGGTGGATACCGCTACTGGCATGAGCAGTATTTTCCTTAACAGCTTGCTACAATATGTCATTGATTACTAACAATGGATACAATTGTCGGATACAATCAGTTAAAAGGTACTTGTCACATTCTATTCAGTACATAACATCCCTCACCCCTAGGTGAGGACAAAGTCCTTTAGCCATTGAGACTTTCCGCATGTTCGCTTTGGGCGAGGGGTGGCCGCACTTCGGGCCGGAGTTCCTGCATTGGAGGAGTGTTACTCGTTAGCGGTTGGCTGCGAGTCATGAGCCAGGGAATGGGGAGATCTAGGTGTGAGAGTAAACTCCAGGGATGTGAGACCGGGGGCTCCAGGGACTAAAGAAAAACCCCGCTCTTCGCTTGGATGGGTGGAGGACCACTCTGAAAATCCCCCCGGTCTCCTAACTCAAAATCTAACAACTCCTCGACATCCCCCTCTTCTAGACTGTTCCTGTTACCCGGTGGGTCAAAAGGATGCGGGTTTGTCTCATTTCCCTCCCCCCTGTGGTCTGTGTCTCCCCCTTGGGATAAGCGGGTGGGGGAGAACCCTAACGCTGACTGCTCCATTTGGTCACTCACATCTTGCCTTCCCACTACTCTACCTCTGAGTTGGTCGGCGTGCCTCCTCCAGAGGAGCCCTGTGCCTGTCTCGACATTGTAGGATATAGAAACAAAGGCAGGACGGAGTGAAAGCACAAACAGACAAAATTCCATCCAACAAAAAGTCCTTTACTGCAGGAAAATGCCTCAATGGCTGAGAGAAAACGAAGCTCTCCGGTTTACAGCTTTTCGAAAATCTTCCACTGGTTTTCTACAAGTAATGAGTAATACAAAACATTAATAAGCTACATATTACATATTTACAAGCATGTTGCACTCAAGGTTGTACATCAAGTTACAATCAATGAAAGCTTACCTCTGGTACAGTTATTGCAAGATATATAAGTATTAATAGTTTTATTTGCGACAGGCTAGTGGTAGAGTCTCATTTGCCCAAGACGTTACTTCAGATAGTCAAGTGACTGCTTATATTCTTACTCTACCGTGCCCAGGTGCAGACATGCTAGAACAGCAAAAGTTTTTAAAGATACAGAGAGGATATAACATGTGAAAAGTACCTAAGTCGACAATGGACCATACTATGAAATCTTCTATAAAAAACCTTCTATAAGAAACAGCTGAAATCCTGGTCCGAGTTTAATCCAAATGGTGTTAATGAATTGAATAAATGAATGAAATGCGCTTCCCTTCGTAATAGTTTATTATCCATTGTTATCCAGTAGATCCAATGGGCATCGACATTGTAGGAGACTGGCCCTGTCTGTCCGAACACTACACTATTCCAGGTACCCAAGTGGGGCCGCCAGCCACGTAGTTTCGGCAATGTACTGGCTGGCCGATCTCGAAACTCTTGGTGCCCCCCCCCCCCCCGTTTCTATGTTTCTACCTGTGTCTTCAACCCTGGTTGGGTCTAATCTCGAGAGAATCGTGGCGGGTTTCCTCCGCATGAGGAGCTCGGCGGGCGAGAGCCCTGACGCTAAGGGGGTTACACGGTACCTTAACAGGAATTGGCAGAGCTGCAGGTTCAATTCCCCAGGGCCCATCCTACGCAGTGCGTCCTTCGTTGTTCACACCAGGCATTCCGCTTGACCATTTGTAGCGGGGTGAAAGGGGGACACAGTTATGTGGCGAATTTTGTTAATCTCTATGAGACCCTGGAACTCCGATGACGTGAAAGTTGTGGCGTTGTCGCTCACAAGTATGTCAAGTAAACCGAAACAGCTGAATACCTTGCGTAATTGCTTAATCGTTGGAGCTGACGATGTACTGGCCATTTGAATTACCTCTAACCACTTGGAATAGGAGTCCACTATTATAAGGAAAAGGGTACCTCTGAAAGGACCCGTGAAGTCCACGTGTAAACGTGACCACGGACCCCGGGCCGTGTCCCATTCTCTGTGTGGAAGTTGGGACTCCTCGGGGCAGGTACTCAGGCAGCTCTCGCAAGTGCCTACCATGTGCTCTATATCTGTGTCCAGTTTGGGCCACCAGACGCAACTCCTAGCTAGCGCCTTGGAGCACACGATTCCTGGGTGGCTGATATGCAGCATCTTGAGCACCCGGGAACTCAGAACTTCAGGGATTACTACCCACTGCCCCCAGAGTAGGCAGCCCCTTTCTAGGGAGAGCTCGTCTCTCCGCCTACCGTAAATCCTGAATTCCTCCATAGGGGAGCTTGCCGGCCAGCCTTTCTGTACCCATGAACTGACTAGGGCCAATGACTTGTCTTTTGGCGTAGCCTTGGCGATCTCAGCTGGCAGAATTGGGGGCGACTCTAGGGCTTCAATCAGGAGCACCTGGTGGTCCTGTTCTACCTCGCACTCGGGATCCCCTGCCTGTGGGAGGGGTGACCTGGAAAGGGCATCGGCATGGCTGATCTCCTTGCTGGGGTGGTAGGTCAGCGCGTACTGGTACGCATTGAGGAAGATTGCCCATCGCAGCATCCTTGGGGACAAGATCTGCGGGGTTGGCTTATCTGTAGTGAAGATTCCTAAGAGGGGCTTGTGGTTGGTCACGACTTTGAATGGCCTGCCATAGAGAAAGTCGTGGAACTTCTTGGTTCCTGCAACAATTGCTAGGGCTTCCCTGTCAGTTTGCGCATAGTTGTGCTCTGCCTTGGACAGGGATCTCGAATAATATGCCACTGGGGCTTCTTGCCCGCTCTCTAGCACATGGCAGAGGACTGCCCCTACTCCCACCGGTGAGGTGTCACAGACCAGCACAATGGGTTTCTTTGGGTCGAAGTGGGTCAACACAGCCTCGGAAGATAGAAGCTGTTTGAGCCCCCGGAATGCCCGTTCCTGGCTGTCCCCCCACCGCCAAGCCGCATCCTTTTTGAGTAATCTATGCAACGGTTCTGCTACAGACGCCTTTCCCGGGAGGAAAGAGTGATAGAAATTTAGGAGTCCTAGGAAGGACTGCAGTTCGGGCTTGGTGGTGGGGCGAGGAGCATCTTTCACTGCCGCTACCTTGGACTCTGCTGGTTTTATGCCCTCAGGGGTTATTCGGAAACCCAGAAACTCTACCTCTTCAGCAAAAAACATGCACTTATCCTTTCTCAACCTGAGCCCCGCTTTCTCGAAAACTGTTAGTACCCGGTCTAACCTTTTGGCCAATTCCTGTTCCCCTCCCGCTGTTATCAGAATGTCATCAAAGTAAGGGAAAACACCTGGGAGCCCTTTCAACAATCTTTCTAAAAGGGACTGAAAGATCCCCGGAGCCGAATTTATGCCGAATTGGAGGCGCTTTAAAAGCTCCCTTGTGGGTAACAATTGCAAGCGCGGCGCCAAAATGGCCGCCGCGCCCTTTGCGCCCCCCCCACCGGATGAAGACATCCGGGTAGTTAGGGGGCGTGGCCAGCACCCTTATATAAGGGGCGGCCACGAGGCAGCCGAGCTGCCATTTTGCGAAGCGACGGAGCGGAGACGTTTTTCTCTCTTACCTCCGTCGCTCTTGCCTTGCTCGGGGAAGCCTCTGGCTGCTGATTTTCTTGACTTTTAGGCTTCCCATCGTTAGCTGCTATGCCCTCGAAGAAGAAGGCGACTGCGAACGCGGCTCGTTCTGCGCGGAGGCGCCATCCGGGTCGGAGGACCGCGGCTGCGCCTCCCCAGCAGCCTCCTTTGCCTGAGCCCACCGGGACCGGTGGGATGGGGTTAATTACCCCTTGGCCCGAGGCCGAGGGTCTGCGTACCGGCCCAGCTGGGGCCGCGGCCCCTGGCCCGCAAGCAGTGGCCACTGCCTCTGGCACGGCCCATTCTGCGGGGCCTTCTTCCATGGGTCCGCAGCTTCCTGCGGGGGGTTTCAGCCATGGGGGTGGCTGGGTTCCCTCCCCTGGCAGGGCAGCCCCCCGGCCCTGCAGGGGCCTGGCCTGGGGTCGTGGACGTATATGGGCCCCGGGGTCCAGGGACATGGACCGGCGCCTGCACCCAGTGGGCCGGCTGGCCCTTTGCCCCCACTTGGCTTAGGGGGCTACGTTAGTGTTGAGGCCCTTCTGGCCCGCATTGCGGCCCTCGAGGCATCCCTCGCGAGGGTTAACCACCTGGGGGTGCCTTTTGGGGTGCAGGTTGATCCGTTGTCTGCCGGTCAGCGGCAGGCGGCAGGAAGGGTCGAGCTGTCCGAGGCGCGTGGGCCGGCTTCGGCCACTGCCTCGCAGCACCCCACTCAACAGGCTGATGCTGGTCAGGCCCCGTCGACGAGCTCAATTGCGGTCGTGAGCTCCAACGCCCCCAGCGGGCCGGAACCCCCGGTGGGGGCAGCCCGCGGGGGTGCTGCATGTGAGTATGCGGTTCAATCTAGTGCACCCACACACCTACCCACGTTGGGGGGGCATTCCAGTGGCCGTGGCCTCGCATGGGTGGTGCGACGGTTCAGTCGCCGACGTCCCACCCGGCGACTTCACCGCTCACCCAGGGCCCAGTTGTGGGTGGTACCTCTTATTCAGTCGGGAATGTGTTAGGGGTGGCTGGGTTGGTCCAGGCTCCTTTTCAGATCCCCGTGGTTCCCACTGTGCCGGTGTCAGCATTGCCAACAGCGGGGTATTCCTTGCCCCTGGGGGACCATTTGGCCCAGGCCACCAAAGAGAAGATCTGGTGTGGGGAGTATGTCGACATCTTCTCCCTTCTTAACAGAGAGCCCACCAAAGAGGAGAGGGAGGGGCAGGATGAGAAGGATAAGGAACAGGCACGTCGTCGTAAGCCGCCACGTACGTGGGCCAATTGGTTGCCGGCGTACCTTATATACATGGCGGTCTACCTCAGGGCCCGGCTGGATTTGGCAATTCCGATGGTCCAGTATTTGGACAACATTTACCGGGCAATGGTCGACTTCCCGGGCCCGTCATGGTTGGCTTACGATGAGGAATTCCGTATGCAGATTCCCCTGCACCCTGAGATGAGGTGGGATGAGCCCTGCCAGAAGCTGTGGCTTCTGTATATGACTCCCAAGCGCCCCACGCCTGGGGACAGATACCATTGTGGACATGCGGTCCAGCGAGCGGCCCCAGCACAGACACCCCGCCAGGTGGCGGGGCAGGGGGTTCCAGCCCGCCTGCTGTGCTGGACTTTCTCGTCCAATGGTTCCTGCAGTAGGAAGAATTGCCGGTACAGGCATGAGTGTCCCTCTTGTGCTGGCCCCCATGCGGCCTCCGCCTGCCCCAGGCCTGGAGGGGTGCGGGGCAAAGGTAGGGGCGGACAAGGGGCTGGCAAGACTGCCGCAGAGGGAGCTGGTCCACCGAAAGGCCCCTTCCCCAATTAATGTGGACATGCTGGAGCGTTGGCTCGCATCATACCCGAGGGGGGCAGATGCGGTTTACCTGCTTCAAGGTTTTTGACTGGGGTTCCGTATTCCTTTCCAGGATGATAGGGCCCCCCAAGATGCCCCCAACCTTTTGTCCCTTAAGGGGAGGGAGGAGGTGGCTGCCGCCAGCATTTCTAAGGAGGTTGATGCGGGCAGGGTCGCCGGCCCTTTCCCTGCACCCCCGTTCCCCAACCTTAAAGTGTCACCCTTGGGCTTGGTGCCCAAGAAGTCACCGGGCGAGTTCCGCCTGATCCATCACTTGTCCTACCCAGCCGGCCGATCGGTCAATGATGCTATCCCTGATGACCTTTGCTCGGTCAGGTATACATCTTTTGACCAAGCGCTGCGCATGGTGCGCTCATGTGGCCCGGGTGCGCTGTTGGCTAAGTGCGACATTAAGTCTGCCTTTCGCCTCCTGCCGGTTCACCCGGGTGACTTTGAGTTGCTGGGTTTTAAGTTCAGGGGTGAATATCATTTCGATAAGGCCATGCCTTTTGGCTGTTCCATATCGTGCTCGGCCTTCGAGCGTTTTAGCACCTTCCTACAGTGGGCTTTTGTCCGCAGGTCAGGGTCCCGGTCTGTAGCCCATTACCTGGATGATTTTTTATTCGGGGGTGAACGGGGCTGGGACACGTGCACACGTCTCCTCAACACATTTCAGATGCTAATGGAGGAACTGGGTGTCCCTTTAGCGCCCGAAAAGACCGAGGGCCCATCTACACAGCTAGTCTTCTTGGGGGTGGAGATTGACACGGTAGCGCAGGCTTCTAGGTTACCAGGGGATAAGGTGTCAAGGATAGTGGCCCTTATCTCGGAGTTGCTTGCTAAACGCAAGGCATCACTGCGGGATCTGCAGGTGTTGCATGGTCATCTCAATTTCGCTTGCAGGGTGGTCGCACCGGGCAGGGCATTTGCCCGGCGCTTGTGCGACGCCATGACAGGCTTGTCCAGGCCCCACCATAGGGTCAGACTAACCCAGGGCATTAAGGCAGATATGCTTATCTGGCTCCAGTTCCTGAAGGAGTTCAATGGGGTGTCATTTTGGAGGTTTGACCTTCTGGCTTCCCCTCGTTTCCAGATACAGTCCGATGCCTCTGGGTCCCTGGGTTATGGGATGTACTTCAATGGGAAGTGGGCCTATGGTGGGTGGCCACCAGCCTGGTCAGGCGCCTGCGGGACCTCACGTACCTGGAATTTTTTCCCATTCTGGGGGCCTTGATGCTATGGGGTGATGAGTGGGCCAACTCGGTCATTCATTTCTGGTGTGACAATGCGGCCGTTGTCCGCATTGTCAACTCACAGACTTCCAAATCACCCAGGGTGATGGACTTGGTGCGCCAGTTTGTATTGCGCAGCCTGCGCCTTAATGTACTGTTCTGGGCCAGGCATGTCCCGGGGGTCAATAATGATATCGCTGACGCTTTGTCCCGCCTGCAGATCTCCCAGTTCCACGCCTTGGCCCCGGATGCAGAGGAATTTCCCTCGCCACTCCCGAACGAGATATGGACCTTCGGCAAGGAGAGGTGAACCGGGCGATCGGCATGTCGCTAGCGCCACGCACGCGTAAGGCGTATCAACACGCATTCAATTCTTTCAGGGCGTTCTGTGCCCAATTCCGGCTGCCAGATACCTGGCCTATCCCGGTGGCCCATATACTTCGATTCTTGGTTGACCTGCATTCCCAGGGCCTTCCACCTCGAACCATAGCATCCAGGCTGTCAGCGCTGGCTTTTATGGCCAAAGTAGGCGGACATGCGGACGGTACCGCTGACTTCCGTGTGAGACACGTTTTGGAGGGGTGGGTGCGGGAGCGTGGGCGTAGCCCGGACGACCGCCACCCAATTTCCCCAGGGGTTCTTACCCAACTGGCACGGGGCTGGCAGGACCTATGTTTTGCTAGGTATGAGGCAGCCTTGTTTCATGCGGCTACAACGGTGGCCTTTTTTGGAGCGCTCCGCACCAGCGAGTTTGTGATGCTGTCTAAGGCGGATGCTAGTCGTAGGGCACTGGAACTCGAAGATGTCTATGTGGCCAAAGACTGGGGCTCAGTTGAGGATACGCTCCTCTAAGACGGATCAGCATGGCGTAGGCAGTGGAATAAGACTGCTACGGTGTTCTTTGGCAGACATCTGTCCGGTTGGTGCCCTACGGGAGTTCCTTGCACTGCGTGGCACGCACCATGGCCCGTTTTTTCTGTCACCAAGATGGGTCTCCCCTTACTAAATTTCAATTTTGGAGGGTGCCGGTAGGCACTAGCCAGTGTTGGCCTCCCTGGGGATCATTGCGGCACCCATTCATTCAGGATAGGGGCGGCTTCTACTGCAGCTGTTTTTGGGTACTCCGGGGCTGACATGCGCCGCATGGGAGGGTGGGGATCACAATGTTTTCAGTTTGTGTTCGCCCTCTTCAACTGTGAGTACCAGTTTAGTCACTGCACTGTTTCTCCCCCCCCCTTTTTTTCCCTTGACAGACCCTGGGTGTCGTATTACACCAGTGACTGTGTGCCTGGTGGGCCATAGCCATGTGCACAGGGCAGCGCGTTACGCTGCACAGGGCAGCGCGTTACGCTGCACAGGGCAGCGCGTTACGCTGCACAGGGCAGCGCGTTACGCTGCACAGGGCAGCGCGTTACGCTGCACAGGGCAGCGCGTTACGCTGCACAGGGCAGCGCGTTACGCTGCACAGGGCAGCGCGTTACGCTGCGGCGACAGAGTGGGGACCCCGACTGGGACTGGGTGCATCCGCACGTCTCAGGTGCTATGGTAAGTGCGGCATGTTATGGCGGGAACTGTTGCCATTCCTTTTCTACATCAGGGATGCTGACTCGCCGGATGTCCTGGTTATGTACCTTGGGGGCAATGGCTTAGGGCGGGTCACTGGCCTATCACGGAAGCTAGGAAAGGAAAAACACTCCCAAGTGAAGATCGTTGTGATGTTAATTCCGTTTAATCCGGAAGTAGCATGTAGAAAATAATGTAATCATAAGAAGATACTTGTGTCTCTTATTCAATTCATAAACAGTACACTGAGTAATACAACTGTAATTAGATATCAAATTGTATGGTTCGAGAAAGTATCTTGCGGCTTTAAATGAATTATAAGCTGTGTCTTTAAGGAAATGTAGACTGTGAAATGGCGATGTCCTTCCGGTAACTGGACATTTCGTTGCACTTTATCAAGCGTCTACAACACAAAATATATACAATGTAATACAATATGTCCAAAGGTTTTTAGAAAGTCTATGTTCAATTTAACATTGTTGAAACATTAATAAAGACTGAGGCTAAAGTTCTTAATTTCATAAAGACTGTATGCAAGTTCGGGACCAAGCAAAAACCTCATAGGTAAATTCTGTATATCTATGTATGTACCAAATCTCTTATTGTATGAAATACTGATATTCAATATTCATTACTGACAGTATATAAAACAACTGGGTCAACGACAGAGTAAGCAATCTTATGTTGAACCATTTGTGGACTGAAGGAAACACATACCTAGACGTAGATATCTCTCTTTATGTTTGTAATCCGCGCGTCCGCACCTCCTGTAGTCTTGTAAAGTGTGCTCGCATTAACTGACTATAATCATCTACTCTTTAAGTAATCTTATTTTTACTCCCTCATGTGTTATCAGTCAGGCAAAATACTAATGCCATGTGAAAGGAATGTAATGCAGGCTCCTAGAAGCAAGTGCCTAGTTGGAAATCCTCATGCTGATTTTAAAATTCTTAAAGGGACCTGTTGTTTCTCAGAGAGCCATATTGAGCCTATTTATATATATTGATTAAATGTTCATAAAAATGATGATGGTTCCCATTCCGTATTCAAGCCGTGTGGTGTTAATGTGTTGAATCGATGGATATAAAAGGCTTCTCTTTGTAATAAAACCTTTTCCAAGTTTAAAATATGATATTTGTTTTCAGTGATAGTCTCCAAAACAATCATTTTTAGATCTCCTAATTTGTGTTGTTTGCTAAGAAAGTGGTTAACCAGAGGAGCCGTGGTGGTCCTGTTTCTAATTCGGGACAGATGTTCCCCTAAGCGAATTTTAAGAGACCGACTGGATTGTCCTACATACCTAGCTGGCAAGGACATATTGCCATGTATATGATGTTTTTTGAATTACAATTAGAAAATGAAGTAAGTTCCAATGTGAAGTTACTCGAGGGTAATTTGACAGTTTTTGAGCTTATCATATGTGCACAATATTTGCAATGACCACAGATGTGGTGTCCTGCAGGGAGAGGCGATCGCTTCTTGTCCGAAGTGGAGATGTCTGTTCGTGAGAGGAGGTTGGCTAGTGTATTGGTTCTTCTGAATCCTACTAATGGTTTCTGTTCGCACCCCGGTATCATATCCAAAATGTGCCAGTGCCTATTGATAATACGCTTGATTTGATTAGCCAGCGGAGTGTAATCTATAGACCAGAATAATCTTTGTTGGGATACTGTTAGTTCCTGTCGTCTTTCGAGAAGAGAGCTTCTAGTCCGTGAGTCCGCTTTTGTTTGTGCATTGACTAATATATGTTCCGGATATCCCCTGTTGCTTAGTGCACATGAAATGTCTTTGGCTGCAATCCTGTAGTCTTGTTCTTTCGAGGAGTTCCTTTTGGCTCTAATAAGTAGGCTGTAAGGTATGTTGCTCTTCAGGTGGTGTGGGTGATAAGACCTATATTGCAAATACGCGTAACGATCTGTTGGTTTATGATACAGCCTAGTTCTAATTTGATTCTTCTCGATATAGACGGTAAGATCCAAGAAGGCTACAGATGTTCGATTTAGCGTATACGTAAATTTGATGTTATTGTGAAGGCTGTTCATCCAAATGCAGAAATTATCTATAATGGAGTCATTATGAAAAATAAAAAATAAATCATCTATATATCTCTTATAACAAATAATGTTAGTGAAGAATGGATTGGTTCTAGGGTCTAAAATAAAAGTGTTGTCGAAACTACACATGAAAATGTTTGCTATTGATGGAGCAAAATTAGAACCCATTGAGACTCCCTGTGTTTGAAGAAAAAAAGAATTATCAAACCTGAAAAAATTATGTTCAAAACAAATATCTAAGAGATCGAGTAAAAAATGTACAGGTGGCTGGTTGATTGGTCGTGTTTCTAGTGCATGGGCGACAAGAGTGCGGGCTTCCCCCAGAGGGATATTTGTGTAAAGGGAGGAAATGTCCATGGTAAGTAGTGTTGCTCCCGTCGGCACTTGGAAATTGTCCATCATTTGAATGAAGTGGGTGGTATCCTTGACATAAGATGAGGAGTTGCTGGCGAATTGATGTATATGATGTTCGATGTAGGTGGCTACTGGTTCTAACAGGGATTGGTTTGCCGAAATGATAGGTCTGCAAGGGATAATTGTATCACTAGTCTGAATTTTGTGTATTTTTGGCAGAAGATAGAACATGGGCACTCTAGGAAATTTGTTGAGTAGGAACCGGAATGTGTTATCAGTAATGTAATCTTGTGCCAATCCTTCTTGGAGTACAGTCTTGAGAATATTCATGATGTGGGTGGTTGGATTGTAGTCTAACTTCTGATAACATGCTGTGTTTGATAATTGTGTCCATGCTGCCTTGAGATAATCTGCTTTATCCATTATTACGATCCCTCCTCCTTTATCAGCAGCTTTGATCACAATGTGAGGATCCGACCCTAAGTATTGTAATAGTGACATATCTGCTTTGGTCAAGTTAGAATGTTTTTTTGCTCGTGCTTCAGCTATAGCGATGTCTCTGATGACAACCCTCTTGAAAACTTCAATGGCTGGATGTTCAATATTAGGCGTAAAGGTGGAACGTGGAGTAAATTGTCTAGATGTCGGTGGTAATTCTGACTGTTCTTTAAAAAATGCTTTGAGTTTGAGTAATCTCGTAAGTTTGAAAATGTCTATTTTGGTTTTGAATGGAGAGTACCGTGGTGTAGGCACAAAGCCCAAGCCTAGATTGAGTAATTCCGTTTCCCTTGTGGATAGATTCCTACTGGACAAATTGAACACCAATGAGGAAGTTATTTTTTCTTGGCGCGTCTCCGTGGTCTTGGTTCTAAAAAATCCCTCCTACTGTCAGTGTGCGATGCGCCCGCCAGGGCTGATTTCGGCCTATACCTGTTGGTGCGAAAATTATAAGGGTCTCTGGCTCTCTCATCGGCGCTAGATTCCGCTGCATCGGAATCAGTCGTCTCGTAGTCTGTGGACTCAATGGGCTGTCTCCAAGTAACCTGTTTCTGGATGCTTCGTCTGGTGAATTGCCACCGGTAAATTCGTTCCGTCTGATAGTCGTTCCTGTCCCTGTTTAATTTCTTATTTTTAAACGCAAGGAGTTCCTCCTTAAAAGATTTAAGTCTGTTATCCATATCACTGAAGTCATCATTGGAACCTCCAGCGGTCGGCGCCGTGAGGAGTTTTTTTATGTCAGCAATGTCCTTGTCTAAGGTGTCTATTTCTTGGTGACATTGATCTATAATTAACAGTATCAAGTCAAAAGAGCATCTGTCCAGAATCGAGGTCCACCTATCAAGAAATTCCTTCTTATTGGCAAATAATGTGGGGCCCTTTGGCATGCGTAGTCCTCTGGGTATAATTGAAGCTTTATAATATTCGAGTAGAAATGAAGAATGTAAATCCAGCCGGATTCTTTTCTTCTCTAGATATTCTAATTTATTCGTCTCCTCATTTGTCATATCTATATTGAGACGTAAGGGCGTGGCTTGATTTAATATTCTGTCTCTGTCGGCGACCGTGAATGAAAATCCCTTGTCCGTCATGCCGTATGCAATAATGAAATGCGGTGTAGCGGCTGGGGTGTAGTAGTAATGGTAGGAAAGGAAAAACACTCCCAAGTGAAGATCGTTGTGATGTTAATTCCGTTTAATCCGGAAGTAGCATGTAGAAAATAATGTAATCATAAGATAGGTCACTGGCCTATCACGGAAGCTTGCGATTTGCAGTGACCTGCCCCACTCATGTTATGTGTGGCCTGCCACAACCCTCAATTGGTCGGACACGATACCGCGGTACGCTTACAGGGGGGCGTGCGGCCTCGAGGCTCTTGGCCGAGCCGATGCTCCGTGAACGGGGCTATTGTCCGGTTCCTTTTCGACAAAGGTGGGGGACGCGTCGTTCGCCTCCCCGACATCAGTCTGCAAAATTACGAGCTTTTACTCAGGGGATGGGGCCCATCTGTCGCAGGGAGGTATGGACCTCTTGTTAGTGGACTGGCAAGCAGGCCTGTTGACCGAGCTGACGGTCTTGGGGGGGGGGCGGTGAGCCTTCTGGGAAGCCTCCCCGTGTGGCGGGTAGCACTGGTAAGGTAAACATTTATGACCCACAGGTATCCGGCAGGTTCGCAATTGACTGGACAACACTAGACAGGTATAAGTTGGTTAAACGTTGTCCGGTCAACGACGAACCAGGCGACGGGGTGATGGCTACAGCTAGACAGCATGCATCACCCCGTGATTTTACGGATACGCGTCAGAGGGTGGGGTCATTAGTTAGATATTGACTACGGTCAACAATTTGTTTGTTGTCAACAAACAAATTGATACAAATAGATACATTGTAACAATTGCCGTTGGCAATTTTGGGTGGTACCTTACCAGTGTTACTTCGGCCTGCTTGCCTTAAGAATTATAATTGGTCAATTACCAATAGAAATTTATAATTCGGACTAGGGCATGAATCAATAAATGTGGCCCAATGCCGTTATCCACTTTCATTGGTGTCTGAGTCCTTTATTGGGGGGTGCGCCTGCAATGCAAGTGCGGTGCCAAAATGGCCGCCGCGCCCTTTGCGGCCCCCCCCCACTGGACGAAGTCATCCGGGTAGTTAGGGGGCGTGGCCAGCACCCTTATATAAGGGGCGGCCACGAGGCAGCCGAGCTGCCATTTTGCGAAGCGACGGAGCGGAGAAGTTTTTCCCCTCCACCCCCTCCCTAGTTAACAGTGTGATATTTTGGTCGCTTCGGGGCCGGGTGGGAATTTTTGGCTGGGACTCACAATTGGCTCTTGGGTCCTGGTTTTTTCGCCCATCCCACACTGTTGCTATGGTTTGATATAGGGGTTTTTTCTGTTGCTGCTGTTGACTTTGGTCACATGGGCGGGTAGCACTGGTAAGGTAAACATTTATGACCCACAGGTATCCGGCAGGTTCGCAATTGACTGGACAACACTAGACAGGTATAAGTTGGTTAAACGTTGTCCGGTCAATGACGAACCAGGCGACGGGGTGATGGCTACAGCTAGACAGCATGCATCACCCCGTGATTTTACGGATACGCGTCAGAGGGTGGGGTCATTAGTTAGATATTGACTACGGTCAACAATTTGTTTGTTGTCAACAAACAAATTGATACAAATAGATACATTGTAACAATTGCCGTTGGCAATTTTGGGTGGTACCTTTACCAGTGTTACTTCGGCCTGCTTGCCTTAAGAATTATAATTGGTCAATTACCAATAGAAATTAATAATTCGGACTAGGGCATGAATCAATAAATGTGGCCCAATGCCGTTATCCACTTTCATTGGTGTCTGAGTCCTTTATTGGGGGGTGCGCCTGCAATGTCTGAGCGGCGGCTGTAGCTGGGGTTACCGACAATTGCTGGTATGCCTGGGCCAAGTCTAGTTTGGCAAAACACCTCCCCCATGCAAGGTTGCTAGCAGGTGGCTTACCACCGGCACCGGATACGCATTTGGGCGAATTGCCTTGTTAAATGTGCACTTGTACTCAGCGCAGATTCTGACCTCCCCGTTAGCCTTAAGTGCCGTAACAATGGGGGTTTCCCACTTGGCAGAGTCCACTGGCACCAAAATCCCCTGACCCACCAGTTTGTCCAATTCAGTCTCTATTTTGTCCTTTAGTGCGAAAGGCACTCTTCTTGGCTTCATCCTGATGGGTCGAATGTTGGGGTCCAATTCGAAGGAAACTGGGGGCCCTTTCAACTTCCCTAGCCCCTTCTCAAAAACGGCAGGGTGTGCGTTACACACTTCCGTGATCGGGTCAGCCTGCACGGCGTGTATGCCTCCAATGAAAACTCCTAGGGGCCCGAACCACTGTGTACCCAGGAGACAGCAGGACCCTTCCTTTAGAACTACTAGGGGCAACTGCGCGGAGCGCCTTTTAAACTGAACCTTGAACTCTCCCACCCCCAACACTGGTATACTCTTGCCCTGAACATCCCGCAAATTAGTCTTAAGGGCCTTCAGCTTGGGGCGTGACTTTGGGGGAATGCGCAGAAATTCCCTGTGGGAGACGATGGAGTATGACGACCCCGAATCGATCTCCATCCTTATTGGGACCCCCTGAACCAGTACCTCCACAAAAAACCGGGGCCGTCGCAACTGCATGCTGTGGACCGCCTGGTCGCAGTCTTCGGGAACCCGTCGAGATGCGCGGTGCTCCTGAGGCGCGTTGTCGAAGATGTGCCCGACCCCGTCTGCCTTTCGTTGGGGCCGTTCCACCTGGCCCTTGCCGTCGTCTCGACGCCGCCTGCAGACCCTTGCGATGTGCACGTGCTGTCCACAGTTGTGGCACTCCGCCTTCTGGAATGGGCATCGGCTCTGGTCTGGGATGCCCCGCATCCGTCGCAGCGGCGGTCCTCTCTGGCGCGGTCTCGAGTCTTAGGCCTCCTCTGCACCCGTTGCACGTCCTCGTCCTCGCTGAAGTCGGAGGTGGACGTGGTGGACTCAGGGGCGTCCCTGCTCTCCGTGGGAGGAACAGCTGTGGACTGGGACCACCGGCGGGGGCCCCCCAACCACGGCGGTCCTGGCCCGGCACACCCGTTTGCCTTGTTGCACTGACTCGGCGGCTTGGGCGATGCGCAGGACATGCTCGAATGTTTTTTCCTGGCCCCCTCATCTCGCAGGCCCAGCAGGAGCCTGTCTCTCAGTGCCTCGCTCAGGGATGCTCCCCACCGGCAAGGCACGGCAGCCACCCGCAGGGCTGCCACGAAGTCTGCCACGGACTCACCGGCCCGCTGGCACCGCTGCTGGAACGCCAACCTTGCCGGGAACACCGACACTTTCGGGCGAAAGTGTTTCCTCAGCTCGGCGAGGATCTCATCTAGGGGCACGGCCCTGAGCAGTCTCGGTGTCAGGAGGTTGGTGGCCAGTTCCAGAGTCTCTAGGCCACACTGGGCCAGTAGGAATGCCCAGCGCTGGGCTTCCTCCTCGATGCCTTCGAGGTCCATAGTGTAGAGGAACTGCTGCTCGTAGAGTTCCCATTTCTCTGGCTTCGTGGTGTCAAAGGGCGCGATGTTCACTGTTCGGGACGCCATCCCACCTTGTCGCCAATTTGGTGTCTTGCATGGAAGACAAGAAGGAGCCGCAGTAAGGGCTAAAACACAACTTTATTGCATGGTAGTCAGAGTGAACATGAGGTAATGGTGGACCAAACAGCCCTATTTATAGCACACTGTACATTTTGAATAGCCCGGGTGATAGTTCATTGGTCACTGTCCGCGTGACATCATGGATCGTCACGCCCAAGTTCTCCAGGTGCGGTGCAGGGGAATCTGCAACAGGTGGGCTGGATACCGCTACTGGCACGAGCAGTATTGTCCTTAACAGCTTGCTACAATGTGTCATTGATTACTAACAATGGATACAATTGTCGGATACAATCAGTTAAAGGGTACTCGTCACATTCTATTCAGTACATAACAGATACTGAGCAACATTTACATCTTTACCATTTTCCATACTCAACTTCAAACTGGAATTGAAGATAGTGTGGTTGTGCAACAAACTGGTGGAAGGTACACAGTCAGCCTTGCAGTGTGGAAAAAGAACAATGAAGCCATTCACTGGTGGGAAAACACTTGCATATTGCTTAATAAAGGACAAAATAAATCTGTTACTTCACAAGAGTCTTTACTATTCTGATATATTATAATGAATGTTATTGTATTTTTCACAGAGTTTGTCATCTTCCTTTCCTGATGATAGAATGTGAAAAGAGATTTACCAGGAGGTTTTTTCGTCAGAATTTTTAGAAGCATTCCTGTTTTTTTGCAGCATTTTTCAGGTTCTTAGACAATCAGGGTTGTTTGACATGTTTTTGTAATGTATTTAGCCTTTAGACAATGATTTCTTAAAGTTCTGTCAGTTTCCTGTCTTTTTCCTTGACTTTGCCCTGAAGTCTGTGCTGTTACAGTACAATGTATCTCTATGGAAACGACGTTGTATGAGGCATAGCGGCAAGGATTTGGACGTTGTATGAGGCATCATGGCTAGGATTTTGCATGCCTCATACAAAGTCCAAATCCGTATAAAGTCCAAACTTGTGGAACCAAGTTTGGACGTTGTATGAGGTATCACTGTATAAAGATTGTTCTCATTAGGCATTGCAGGACTGTAGAAGACCTTTCCAGGGAACGGTGGGAAAAGTGGGAAAGCATATGGTGTCAATCATTAGGACTTAAAGGCTCTGAGAAGGTTTTTTTAAATGACTTTTAAAATTCTTGGACAGTCTGTATAAAAAAGCAAGGAGCGTAAATGGTTTAATGGCTACATTTCCATTTCTCTGAACAATATTTTTCTGGGAGAGATTTTTAGCCAGCTGTTGGTTATTTCAAAGACAAATGTGATGTTGACAGTTTTATGACATGTATATTATTTTGTGAATAGCACCAACAGAGAAAATGCAAACTACAGTTTGATGTAATCAGAAAATGCAAAGCTTTTAATCTCATGGTACTTTAGTCTCCCTTTATAGGATATAAAAAGAGCACACAATTTTATGACCTGCAGGTTTTATTATGAAGGAAAAGCAAACATTCTTTAGGATCATCTGTTGCACCTGCCTAAGTAGCAAAGACAAGTTTTATTCTTAACTAAGGACTGGAGAAAAAAATAAAGATTACTCTTTGTAAAAATAACTGCCATTCTGTTCCAGGGGTTCGAGAAGATACATTTGGTCTACTGCTGCTGTAGTAGATTGGGATTTGACTCCCAATAGTTTTACAAGAACAATGATTTCTGATCTCCCCTGTAATGTACTGCTGAAAAGGAATGCTTAAGGGAAAACTAGAAGTGGATGTGAGAAAGGACTCAGAGGTTCTTTCTTGCCTGAGTTATTATTTTACACCTGCTTCACACTGGTATAATTTTGTGCTCAGATACCAAGGAAGCACAGAAGCTTCGTCAAACTCAACTATGCCCTCCACCATCTATTCAGTGTAATGTGTGTGGTCACATGTTTAATGCCAGGATCAGTTTATTGAGTCACCAGATACACATCCATCAACTGATAAAATGACTTCCAGGGAAAATGTATGCTCATATACAAGTAGCAATTGATGCCGATGCTCAAAAAAGAAAGAGCAGATCCCTCCACTAATTCCTGTTTTACACAGTTTGTTTTCACACAAGTAAGTTACAGCATGACAGAAGCATGTTCTTGCTATTCTTGCTACAGAAGGAAGAAATAGCATAGGAATTAATTGAGTCGGATCTGTATGAAGCACAACATTGAGTATTTGTAAATTCAGTACAGCTAAATGTACTAAATACATCTAATCTTAACAAACAAACAAAAAAACAAGAAATATCTCAGTGTTTGTCACTGTGAAGAGTTAGACCCCAGAGGATAATGAGGACCTTTTCTGGCTC
Organism: Bradypodion pumilum; assembly: GCA_035047305.1. Lineage (NCBI taxonomy): Eukaryota > Metazoa > Chordata > Lepidosauria > Squamata > Chamaeleonidae > Bradypodion > Bradypodion pumilum. The sequence continues at coordinate 103,125,332 of JAWDJD010000001.1, forward strand.
CTGGAGATGCTACTTCAGGATACCCAAGCTCACACCTGCCCTTCCTTCTGGGTAGTTGACCGAAGCAATAGCTATTCTCCATCTGTACCCAGATGTTTAGGAATAAGGAACTGGGCTTAGCGCCCCAGAATGCCCAGTGAAGGTCATGGCTCTAAAGCTGGCTTTTAAAAGGAAAAACCTTATTGATTAAAGCAAAACAAAACATGATGGAACAACAAGGCCAAAACAAAGTGGCACACATACACACACCAAAAAAGAAAAGGACTTTCACCCACGCACAGACTCTGGGGTGGGGGGTGGGGGAACTGTTGAATCAAAAGCCAAAAACAGATAGAACAAACCTTTTAGTCTAATTCAGAATGGAGCAGAAGAGTGGAAACTTCCAGCCTTGCGGGGCAAATAACAAGCCAGAATAGCACCTCTTTCCCTTTGCTCTAATTACGAACTACACTTTCCTACACTGCATGGGACATGGTCATCCTGGTGCCTCAGCAATCTGCATGAGAGAACCAAACCCTAACTAATCCTTCTTCTTCTTCTTCTTGTGCCCTATACAATTCCGAATATTGGTGGTCATCATGGCGATCAGTCATGAAGATTGTCCTCAGACAATAATGCAGTGGCCTTCCCTTTGCCTTCTGCATTGCAGAGTGACACCTGTACCACTGATTCAGTTCAGCGAGTCACTTTCTGGTCCTGAACCCTTTTGGCATGCAAAGTCCTCAGCATCCCCAAGCCAGTATTGATGAAGCTGCTGCCCTCCATCAAGATGGATTCAAATGGGGTTTAATCAACTTGGAGACCATTACCCTTCCCTGTGGACTTCACCTCTCAAGACCATTAATCCTCAAGGCTGTCAGTTTAGTTCACCACCGCCTAACAATCAGCATTGAGTTGCTGGCAGTATGGGGTACTCTATTACCATAGAAGGATAACCTGGCCAGATTATTTGTTTCCCGCCAACTATTATTATACCCATCGTCCCCTCACCTGATCTTACTCTAGCCAATGGGAACTTAAGGAGTCAGGACTGCTGCAGGCCCAGGTGTTCCTCATCAAGTATCCACAGCTGTCATTGAAGAAGGATATGGCTGAGGAACTCAACCTTCCTTATGTCACTTGGAGGACTCTGAATAGGCTGAAGGTCAGAGTCTCTAAATGCAAGGCCAATATGCTCAACTGGGGGCTGCTGGCAGACAACAACACACTGTGTGAATGTGGAAAATATGGCTTATTTGCTAGTCTGTCAGTTACTACCAGAAATATGTGCTGATGAAAATTTAATTTTGGCCAACAACAAAGCCAAGAAAGTGGCTTCATTTTGGCAGTCCAAAATTTGATCTGGACATGAAAGAAGAAGTTGTCATAAAATCCCACAGCTGCCTCCTGACCCTCCCAGCTAGCTACAACTTTAGCACCTCCAAAGCTGTTTTGGTTTCCATTCTTTCTGCCCTTTACTATTACCATTCATGAACCCTTCAGGGGCAAGTTCTTCATAATCACAAATCAGCAAATCATATTTTGAGATACAAGTTTAGAAAATACCATGATGTTAATTATTCTGAATAATCTACTGACCCATTTGAAATAAAGTCTTCTAGTCAATTAAACCATAGTTCAAACCATGTTTTAGAGCAGGGGTTCACAACCTACCGCCCACAGGCTGGACCCAGGACCCTGATGCTGTTCCATCCAGCCTGTGGCAACAACCTCGGAAGCAGAAGTGAATGCGCACATGCATGCATGAATGCGCCCACCACCATTGTGTCTGGCCTGCTCGGAGGGTGAGTAGTCTGTCCTGTGGCACAAAAACCTTGAGAACCCCTGGTTTAGACTGAGAGGAGCAGGAAGTGGAAGTGGGCAAATTCGGTGTTAATTCACAATTTGCTAAACTATGATTTATTTATGAAAGTCCAATGAGAATTAAAACACTCATATAATATAAGGTTGTTGCTATTAAAAAGAATGATGCAGCATTCATTTATCGGGAGCATTCTATTGTCTCACTGCTACATGATATCTGTACTTTCTCAATCTTCTCAGACACTACTTTTTCATAGCTTGACTTGTGCTAAGCATAGTATTTTAGTATATTGTTTTCAAAACCTCAGTGGGCAAACAATGGCTTCGAACTATTTATGCCCTGTCATTATGCATGATGGCCATAGAAATTGCCCAAAAAGTCAGTATATAATTTGTTAGTGCAAACATATACCAAAGCACTGTTTGCCAATTATATAGAAATCAATTACTAAACCTGATTTGCTGGTTTATGGAAAACATCTTTTGTCAATTCAGATACTGTACTAGAAATCTAGTATCATGACGTACAATAATATGTGAAATGACTCTATCCATTAGAACACAAAATCCCTACATTATGTATATTCACATGTGCCTGAAATATATTTTTGTAGATTTTCACAGGTGAAAGATTGTTGTTTTGCATATTGTACAACTATACCACTTATCCATTTTAATGAGATAATAACACAAGCTTTCTACCAAATTGCATTAATGTTCTTTGATAGGTGGTATGGGTAGATTATTCGAAAAAAGATCAGCTTGCATTCTGAAGTGGGAGGAAATGGACTGTATGGGAAATGTCAGTAAAAACGTAATGAGGGACATCCTGAAATAGAATCATAGAATAACTGAGGTAGAAGGGGATAATGATGGCATTGAGTCTAACCCCTTGTTCAATGCAGAAATCCAAATCAAAGCAAATTTGACAGATGGTTGTCCAATTTTCTCTTAAATGCTCACCATCTCCCAAGTTAATTGGTTCTAATGTCATACTGTTCTAACAGGTAAGAAGCTTTTTTTTCTTATTTAGCCTATATAGCAATAGCATTTACACTTATATACCACTTTATAGTGCTTAGTGTACTTTCTGGGTGGTTCACCGGGCGCTCCCTTTCCCTCCCGGCCAGGCCGGCGGGAGATGAACAGGCACAGCTGGAGGGAGTTTCGGCAGGCAGCCTCAAAAGTGGGGCCGACGCTGCCAACGCCAAGGACACCGGGCGCTCCCTTTCCCTCCCGGCCAGACCGGCGGGAGATGAACAGGCACAGCTGGAGGGAGTTTCGGCAGGCAGCCTCAAAAGTGGGGCCGACGCTGCCAACGCCAAGGACACCGGGCGCTCCCTTTCCCTCCCGGCCAGACCGGCGGGAGATGAACAGGCACAGCTGGAGGGAGTTTCGGCAGGCAGCCTCAAAAGTGGGGCCGACGCTGCCAACGCCAAGGACACCGGGCGCTCCCTTTCCCTCCCGGCCAGACCGGCGGGAGATGAACAGGCACAGCTGGAGGGAGTTTCGGCAGGCAGCCTCAAAAGTGGGGCCGACGCTGCCAACGCCAAGGACACCGGGCGCTCCCTTTCCCTCCCGGCCAGACCGGCGGGAGATGAACAGGCACAGCTGGAGGGAGTTTCGGCAGGCAGCCTCAAAAGTGGGGCCGACGCTGCCAACGCCAAGGACACCGGGCGCTCTCTTTCCCTCCCGGCCAGACCGGCGGGAGATGAACAGGTACAGCTGGAGGGAGTTTCGGCAGGCAGCCTCAAATGCGGGGCCAACGCCAAGGACCGCCGCTGTGTTCGGCCCCGGCGGGGGCGAAGAGGCTCGCTGGCCTCACCATCGGCCGGCGTTTTGGGCCCCGCCCCCCGCCCCTCGCCAGGACTCAAAAGGCGAGGGGGCCTGACGGACGAAACATCACCGCCGCTGTGTTCGGCCCCGGCGGGGGCGAAGAGGCTCGCTGGCCTCGCCATCGGCCGGCGTTTCGGGCCCTGCCCGGCAGTTGAGGGTTCAACACAGTTGTGGAAGAATGCCCCACCACTTCCATCACCACCGGAGCCGTGCGGAGGGTGGTGGGGGGAGTGAATGGGGCGGTTTTATATTGGGGTGGAAGGGAGGGAGGGAGAGATTGCCAGGCCAGCCAGGAAGGAGAGGCAGCATTCTGTCCAGGGCAAGCAGGGAGGCTCCGGAGACCAATATAGAGGTTGTGATGGGCATGGGGCGATATAGCGGGTACCGAGGGGCGGGCCGCACCCGGGGAACGCGGGGCAGATGCTTAGTAGCTGTCCCTCGTTCCAGCCCCACGGTTACACCTCTAGGTCCTGAGCAGCTGACCCAGGGTGACCCTGTCCTTAGGCTGCTGCTGATGAATGCCAGGTCGGTATGTAATAAGGCCCCCCTGATACAAGACTCTATTATGGGGGAGCGGGCCGACTTGGCATGTATTACTGAGACCTGGCTGAGACCAGAGGATGGGGTTCCTCTGTCAGAATTGTGTCCAGCTGGGTTCAGTATTTGGCACCAGCCTAGGGATAAGGGTAAGGGCGGTGGCGTCGCCATCATAGCCAGGGAGTCACTGGGAGTCACCAGGGCTACTGCTCCACAAATTCTGGGTTGTGAGGCCCTGCTTCTGCGTCTGGGCTCTAAGGGTCAGTTGGGAGTCTTACTCCTGTACCTGCCCCCTTGCAGGGTAAGGGACTCCCTGCCTGAGCTCCTCGAGGCCATCTCAGCGTTGGCGTTGGAGTTCCCTAGACTGATGGTTCTGGGGGACTTCAATTTACCCTCGCTGGGGACTGGCTCCAAGGTGGCTCAGGAGTTCATGGCTTCCATGGCAGATATGGACCTGATTCAGGTAATTCAGGGCCCGACCAGGGGCAGTGGCCACACACCAGATTTAATCTTTTTGTCGGAGCGGTGGCAGAGTGATCTGAGATTACGGAAATTAGACATAACACCTGTGCCATGGTCAGATCACTATTTGGTGGCTCTAGACTTCCTGGGTACGTCGCTTTACCGTAGGGAGGCAGGGCCTATTAGAATGGCCCGCCCCAGGCAACTGATGGATCCTGATGGATTCCAGAGGGAACTGGGGGATTTTCCTCTGGATCGGCAACACGATTCGCCCGAGGCACTGGTCGACCTGTGGAACAGGATGACAACAGCGGCCTTGGATGAAATCGCACCACTACGGCCTCTCAGAGCTCATCGAGCTAGGTCATCTCCATGGTTCACAGATGAACTGCGGGAGCTCAAACGGGCAAAGAGACGCCAAGAGCGCCGCTGGGTGAAGACCCAGAGAGACTCCGATTGGACACTAGCTAGGGCCGCTATTAGGGCCTATCTAGTGGCGATGGAGGTGGTGAGGCGACAATACTTCACCACCCTTATTGCCTCCGCTGATAATCGCCCAGCCACCCTGTTCCGGGTTACCGGGTCTCTCCTTGGTAGGGGGACCCCGGTGCCCGGTTGGCAGGGGTCGGCTGAGGACTTTGCTGACCATCTAGTGGAGAAAATCGATCGGATTCGCTCTGGGTTTAATCCTGGCGTGGATGGGGAGAGTCCGGAGGGAGCCGGAGCACAGTCTTGCTATGCCATCTGGGATCGGTTTGATCCAGTTGCCCCTGATGAAGTGGACAGGCTCCTTGCAGCTGTGCGCGCCACTACCTGCCCTTTGGACCCCTGTCCCACCTGGTTGGTGAAAACCTCCAAGGCAGTGACAGGTGGCTGGGTTGGGGCTGTGATCAATGCATCATTGCGAGAGGGGGTGTTTCCTGCACCTTTAAAACATGCTTTGGTGCGCCCCCTCCTGAAGAAATCTTCCCTCGACCCAGCTGTCCTAACTAACTATAGGCCTGTCTCAAACCTCCCCTTTTTAGGGAAGGTGTTGGAGAAGGCAGTGGCGTGTCGGCTGCAGGGGGTACTGGATGAAGCGGATTATCTGGACCCTTTTCAGTCAGGATTCAGGCCTGGATATGGTACTAAGACGGCATTGGTCGCACTGATGGATGATCTCTGGCGGGAGCGGGACGGTGGTCACCCATCCGTCCTTGCTCTTCTTGACCTCTCAGCGGCTTTCGATACCGTTGACCATGGTATCCTTCTGGAACGGCTCCGAGGTTTGGGAATCCAGGGTACTGTGTGGTCCTGGTTTTCCTCATTTCTGAAGGGTCGGTCCCAGTCGGTGTGGTTGGAGAGTGAGAGGTCCAGTCCTAGGCCCCTCAAATGGGGGGTTCCTCAGGGCTCGGTGCTCTCTCCTCTCCTATTTAACATCTACATGAAACCGCTGGGTGAGATCATTCGTTCCCATGGGGTGCGGTACCATCAGTACGCGGATGACACTCAGTTGTACATCTCGGCCCATGGGGACCCCAGTGATGCTGTCAAAGTCCTTTCCAGATGCCTGGAAGCTGTGGGGGTCTGGATGGGGGCTAACGGGCTACAATTGAATCCCAGCAAGACTGAGTGGCTATGGATAGGGGGTCCTGCGTTAATCCGGGAGCTTCCATCGTTGGTTCTGGATGGGGCTATTTTGCCCCAGACAGACCCGGTGCGCAACTTGGGGGTCCTCCTGGATTCACGGCTACTGCTAGAAGAACAGGTGGCGGCTGTGACCAGGAGGGCTTTCGCCCAACTTCGGGTGATTCGCCAGTTGCGCCCACTCCTGGACCGGGACTCCTTGCTCATGGTCACCCATGCTCTGGTTACCTCCAGACTAGACTATTGCAATGCGCTCTACATGGGGCTGCCCTTGACGACCATTCGGAGGCTACAGCTGGTCCAAAATGCGGCTGCCCGGGTGGTGATGGGGTGTGGCCGTTATGCTCATGCTTCGCCACTGCTCCGGGAGCTGCACTGGTTGCCAGTATGTCTCCGGGTGCAATTCAAGGTGCTGGTTTTGACCTTTAAAGCCCTATATGGTAGTGGGCCAGGTTACCTAAGAGACCGCATCGCCCTGAGGACATCTGTCCGTCCAACCAGAGCGGACCGGAGGGGCTCTCTAATTGTTCCATCAGCCAGAGGGGCTCGCCTCTCTGGCACAAGGAGGAGAGCCTTCTCCGTGTCTGCACCGGCCCTCTGGAACCTCCTGCCAACAGAATTACGTCTTCGGACGGAGTTGCTGCCTTTCAGAAGGGATCTTAAAACCTGGCTGGCAGGTCAAGTGTGGGGTGCGGGTGGAAGGGTAACCACCATGGGGTGGTTGGTGTAGAGGAACTCTTCCCCATGGTGCCTTTTCGATCCTGCAGCCCTTGCTTTTTAGGGGGTGGGTAGTCTTAACTTTTTTTTTACTGTTTTAACTGTTTTTAGGATTATTGTTGTATTTGTGAATATTGTCTGTAAACTCCTTGGGTTGCCCTGGGGTTACTTTTTATGTTGTTAGCCGCCCAGAGTCGGCCTTGTGTTGAGTGGGCGGGATATAAATTGAATAAATAAATAAATAAATAAATAAATTAGCATTTTGCCTCCAACATGCTGGGTACTCCTTTTACCAACCTCAGAAGGATGGAAGGCTGAGTCATCCTTGATCCTTGGTCACTACATGATGATTGACGGAAGCTTGTGTCCAAAGGAAGCATCAGCTTTCTCCCTTGTACCCAGCATGTAATGCCTGATAAAGGAAGATGCCTCAGACCACGTGGCCACCTTGCAGATCCTTGTTAGGTCAGCTCCCCATAGTAAGGCTGAGGATATTGACACTGCCTTAATTGAGTAAGCTGTTAACCAGTGTGTTAAAGTTTCTTTAGCTAACTTGTAAGCCAGAGCAATGGTACACACAAGCCATTTCAAGAGCATAACCTTTCTTGAATCCCCCATAAGCAATGAAGAGTTTGGGCATAGGTAAAATGCAAGGGCACAGCCAGGGCCAGAGACTGTATCAGTTTCTCCAGGGGAATGGGGAGCCTGGGGAAGAAGGTTGGGAGTACTAAGGGTTCATTCAGATGAGAATTGGAGACTATCTTGGGCAGAAATGAAATGTATATATGTAATACCACGTTATTTTGGTGGATTGGTCACCTCAAAGAGCTGCCATTTCACTAGCTTGCCTAGTCAAGGTGATTGCCACCAGGAAGATAATTTCCAGGACTAGCAAGTGATGGCCAGTAGTGGCCAGCGGCTCAAAAGGAGTTTGCATCAACTGTTTCAGGACAAGTTGTATTGCCAAACAAGCTGGCCAGGCTTTCCCAGGCTCAGGTTCTTAAGATCCACACAGTGGATGGCAAGAAACAAACTTTTATTAGACTATGTATGAGAAGACTCTGACACTCCTGGTCTTCAGTATTGCTTCCATTCTCTGATTCTCAAAACATAACTAAAAACATCCATATAGACCAGACACCTCAACAATTTTTTTCTGTTCATTGTAACCAAACGACAATGACGGTTTATACCTGTCAACCGCGGATCCGGCAAATCCAGGACCTGCGCGGACCGGGTCTGCGCAGGTCGCGTTGTACGCATGCGCGTGGAGGGCTATGCCACTTGTGTAGCCTTCTACGCAGGCAGCGTAGCCTTCTGCGCATGCGTGGAAAGGAGCTACGGAAGTGTAGAGCCCTTCCACACATGCGTGCAACGCGACCTGCGTAGATGTGCTGTGCAGTGCCTCCTTTCCCCCGCTGCCAAATTACAGCATTTTGGCAGCGCGGGTCGGGAAATGGCGCAAATCGGCGCCAAATTACGGGGTAATCCCGGCCAAATCAGGATGGTTGACAGGTATGTGATGGTTACACTACCACTCCACCCAAAAATGTTAGCTTCACAATGTTATTCTCATACTAGCATGGTTCAGTATAGTTAAAAATAGATACATATATGCATGGAGAGTTTAAGAAAGGGCAAAATAGCCACAGAGTTTTCTAGCCAGCAACTTTGTGGCAACTATTGGGAGAACGAAACATTCCTAACCTACTGAAGCCAACAAGACATGGCCAAATCACTCAGACACAAGCCAAAAATAAATCCATATCCAATTTGACAGGGGCCTACGCCCATGGAACAAAGTTATGACTTTGGTTGCCAAGCCAACTCCCACACAAGTGAGCTGATAAGATAACTAGTATTTAAAATTCTTCCACTTTTCTATCTGTTGATTACATCTATAAAAAATAAAGTTATGGTCAAGTTTAAATACAAAGAATGACATCTCCTTTCCAACATGCAAACATTTATATTTTTAGATTTTAAGAAACTATTTCTTCTTCATCATTGTCACTATGAGATCCTATCACTTGGAAACAGCAAACTCAAAGGAACGACAGAGAGAATGATCTTGCCAAGCAAAAGGAAAGATATACAGATGCAGAAGCAAGAGAGAAAATACTAGAGGCCAACTTCTGATGGGTGAACAAAGGAAGGGCACTGGAGCTAGACTGGAGGATGTTGTCTGATGATATGGGATGCTTTTGCTCAGAGTTGTAAAGTTTCAAAATGTAGAGTTACAGATGGCAGTGAATGTGGTTCAGTATTTAGTAAAATGGGTGATTGTATCAACATTATTTTTCATGTACTGTACTCCAGAAAATGACAATGTTTTCATATAATTACTGTATATATTTTTGACAAGCAGATAATAAATGAAACAATGGCCTGTCATGAAAATCCTTAGGAGTCATTACTATTTCTTTAAATTACTTTATATTCATATACGTTACATTGTAGTTTAAGATTCTCTTAAGGTTGAGAAAGGCTAACTCTCTGTTATGTATGACTAACTGTGTTAATAACATGTTAAACATTTCAAATGGCCATTTTGCCTGCCGAAGAAACCGTGCAAATTACTTGTCAAACAGCCATACAGTTTGACAGCTGCAAGATCTCGGCAGCTCGTGCAATATCGTGAGACTTCGAGCACTCACAATTCAAATGCCGAGAAGCATGCACCATAGCTGTCAAATGTGTATAGTCTTGTAACATATGTTCAAATCACCTAATAATGTTTGTTCCTGCTGTTTTGTATCAAGTTAAAGGTGTATATAAGTCCCCTTGTTCCCCTCCAAGTTGCGTTCAGACCCCAAGAAATAAAAGAGCTGTATTTCACTATGCTGGTTGTCACCTCCAGTTTCTGAACACCAAATTGGAGATGAGGATGGGGTGGCGTCCTTACAAGGAAACATCGGTCCCTTCGACGTGGCTCATCTCGACAAGTGGGCACTCTACGAGCACCAGTTCTGCCATGCCATGGCGGCCCAGAAGATTGAGGATGAGAGCCAGATGAGCTCCTGTTTCCTTTCCCAGTGCGTACGCGAGACTCTGGAGCTGGCAATCCACCTCGTCCTCCCGCGGGATGTGGATAAAGTGCCACTCGCTGAAATCCTTGCAGCTCTGAGGAGGCACCTCCAGCCCGAAGTGTCAATCTTTTGAGCCCGGGTGGCGTTCCACCACAGAGAGCAATGACCCAGAGAGTCTGTGGCAGACTACGCCACCACGCCATGTCTTGCTGCTGCCCCATGCAAATGGGACAATCTTGTGGAGGCGCTCCGTGACCGTCTGCTGGCCAGCATGAGGGACGAAGATGACCAACATTGCCTCATGACCCAAAAGACGCTGACCTTCAAGTCTGTGCTGGATGAGGCACTAGCGTCTGAGGCTGCTGTTCCGTCACTGCCACACGGCCGTGGGAGCTGCAGAATCATCTGTCCAGGCTCACCACTGTTAGCCTTCAGTATCCTCAGAGTCCTCTGGGTCAACCTCATTGTCCGGGTCCAGCAGCGATGAGGGCAAGGTCCGGAAGGTCCACTGCAAGCATCGGGAGCAACACAGCGACCGTGACAAGAAACCTCGCCAGAAGTGAGACGGGTGCAGAGGTCGGCATGAGAGGCAGAGATGTTCATTCCAAAATGCGTAGTGCCACAACTGCAGACAGAAGGGCCACATCGCCAAAGTGTGCTGGCAGCACAGGAAAAGGGTCCCAATGCCAGAGGCCAAGTGCGGCAAGCAGAGGGAGTCGTCCATCGCCAAGGTCTCATCAGGTTCGCCAGACCAGAGCCAGGTGTCCAGTGTCAGCAACCATTTCTACACTGATGTCAAGCTGCAGGACATGCTGTTCTGGATGGAGGTTGACTCAGGTAATTCATTCTCCATCATCCCACAAAAATAGTTCCTCCTGATCCCCCCTGCATCTCACCCCAAGCTGAAGGCATTAAAAACATCACTCAGAGATGTCCAGGGGTGTCAGATCCCGGTCCTGGGGGTGGGAGCCTTTACTGTACAATTTAAAGGTATCCACACACAACTGCCCCAGTCGTAGTTAAGCCTGAGACCAATAGCTTGCTAGGGGTCCAATGGTTTGAGCCCCTGGGCATCTGGTTGTCTGGCATCAATGCAGTCACTATGGATCCAGTGCGGGAGGTGGGCGCCGCACATCCTGAGGTCTTCAGGAAGGGGCTCGGGACATATGTGGGTCCCCCTGTTGATTTTGAACTCAACCCAAATATTTGCCCCATTCGCATGAAGCCTCGGCTAGTCCCTTTTGCTCTCAAAGACAAAATTGAGACAGAACTGGACAAACAGGTTGGGCAGGGGATTTTGGTCCCGGTTGACTCAGCCAAGTGGGAGACCCCAATCGTCACAGCACTTAAAAGCAATGGGGAGGTCAGGATATGCGCGGACTACAAATGCACTATTAATAAAGCCATCCGGCCAAACGCATATCCTGTGCTAGTTGTTAGCCACCTTCTTGCCTCTTTGCATGGAGGAAACTGTTTTGCAAAACTTGATCTTGCCCAAGCATACCAGCAACTGTCAGTAACGCCCACTGCTGTGCAGCACAGACTATTGTAATGCACAAAGGGGCATTCAAGGTGACCAGGCTGCAATTCGGGGCGAACGCAGCGCCTGGAATTTTTCAGTCTTTAGTCGAACGTTTACTGGGGGTTCTGCCATACTTTGACAACATCCTGATCACAGCTAAGGACGATGTCGAACTAGCAGCCAGGCTTGATAGTGTTAACCTATTTTGAGCGGGCAGGACTATGTCTTTACAAAAACAAATGTGTGTTTAGGGCTAATGAAGTTGAGTTCCTGGGGTACAGAATCACCCCTGAGGGCATCATGCCTTCTGATTCAAAAGTATCGGCCATGCAGAATGCACCCAGGTCAACCTGTAAATCAGAACTGCAATCCTTTTTAGGTTTGCTCAATTTCTATCATGCATTCCTCCACCGCAAGGCCTCAGTTGCTGAACCGCTGCACTGCCTCCTTAAAAAGGACACTGTTTGGCACTGGGACCAGGGCCAGGAGAAAGCGTTCCAGGAACTTAAGAAACTGTTAACTTCAGATGCAGTGCTAATGCATTTCAACCCAAAAAAGCAGGTTGTATTGGTATGTGATGCATCCCCTGTGGGGGTTGGGGTGGTACTGTGCCACATGTTAGATGATGGGAGGGAAGCCCCCGTAGCGTTCTACTCACACACTCTCTCCAAACCTGAGAGAAACTATGCCCAAACTGACAGGGAGGCATTGGTTATTGTGGCAGGCACAAAGAAATTTCATGATTACCTCTACAGGAGGCCCTTTACTATCGTGACTGACCATAAGCCTCTCCTTTGCATTTTTGTGAATGGGAAGCCCACTCCGCAGATCCTGTCTCCTCGGATGTTGCGATGGGCAATTTTCCTAAACACGTACCATTTCATGTTAGTGCACCGATCTGGCAAAGACATCAGCCACGCTGATGCTCTGTCACGTTCACCCCTGCCAGAGCTCGGAGAGCTGGACTGTGAGATTGAGCAGGATCACCAGGTCCTAATGATTGAAGCCCTTGACTCGCCTCCGGTTGTTCCGTCAGACATAGCCAAAGCCACAGCCAAGGACAAGGTTTTGTCAAAAATGGTTTCTTGGGTACAGAAGGGCTGGCCCGCTACTCCTGCAGCTGAGGAATTTAAAACATTTCACCGAAAGCATTTGGAATTGTCTGTTGTGGGGCCAATGGGTGGTCATTCCTGTTACTCTCTGCCACAAGGTATTACAGTTGCTCCACACCAGTCATCCAGGGATCGTCTGCTCAAAAGCGCTCGCCCGTAGTTACTTTTTGTGGCCCCTACTGGACCAGGACATTGAACAAATGGTCGGCACTTGTGCCAGCTGCCAATGTTCTCGCGCTGAGCAATCTCACCTTCCCTCCTGGGAATGGGATTCTGCCAGGGGCCCGTGGTCCAGAATATACATTGATTTTGTGAGACCATTCAGGGGGGCTGTGTTTCTATTAGTGGTAGACTCCTATTCTAAGTGGATCGAAGTGATCCGGGTGTCCAGCACCAATTCGTCCACTACAATCATGCATTTGAGAAGGCTGTTCACCACGTTCAGACTTCCAGATGTTCTAGTGTCCGACAACACATCCACGTTCACATCTGTGCAGTTCCAATCCTTCATGGAAAGGAATGCTATTAGGCACATCACTGCTGCCCCATTCCACCCTGCCACCAATGGCCAGGTGGAGCGGCAGGTGCGCACCATTAAAGATGCACTGCGGTGTATGGGGGAAGGAGCTCTGGACTTACAAATCTGTCAATTTCTCCTCACATACAGGGTAACCCCCCTTTCATCTGGGATGTCTCCTGCCGAATTACTCCTGCAAAGGAAACTTACGTCCTTGCTGGATAGGTTGGATCCCTCTAGGGTGGAGGATAAGGGTACTAATATAGGGATCCAGCACCAAAAAGGTTTCTTGGCTGAGGACCCTGTCCATTGCCGTAACTATGCAGCTGGCAGGTTTTGTGCTAGACCAAACTGGTCCTGTTTCTTACAGAGTCGAAACAGCCAATGGTCTAATCTGGAGATGGCACGCAGACCACTGAGGCCCCAAGTATTGGACCCACAGGACGAGCACAGAAATTCAATGTTAGGGTTTGCCCCCACCCATGTAACCCAAGGGGGCAGAGGTAATAGCCAGCAGCCAGTTAATCTGGACCCAGCAGAGAGTTCCATGGATTGCTGTGACTTTGGGGAACAGGGAGGTTTTGCAGAATGCTCCTCCACTCAGGCTGAAGACATATGGGAGTGTGAAGGTGTCCCAAAATTGTTTTATCCCAAAATGCTGGAATCTCAAGTTAACAATAAGCATTGTTCTTCTGAGTCGCCCTCCACTCATAGAAACTAAAGGAGGGACTCTCAGTTATCGTTTTCACCTCCACAATTAGAATTTGATTTAGAGTGATCCCCTGCTCCTCCCAATGACAAACAGGGCTATGATTTAAGTTTTCAAATGACTCTCCTAATAGTCAAACTCTCACTCCAGCCGCACTGCCAAACCTAAGGCCCACTGAGCCGGCCCAACCAAGCATCCGGCCAAAAAGAGAAACCCGACCACCATCCTGGTTGAGGGACTTGGTCTATACCTAGGGGTGAGGAATGTTATATATGACTAACTGTGTTAATAACATGTTAAATATTTCAAACGGCCATTTTGGCTGCCGAAGAAACCGTGCAAATTACTTGTCAAACAGCCATGCGCAATATCGTGAGACTTCGAGCACTCACAATTCAAACACCGAGAAGCGTGCACCATAGCTGTAAAAAGTCTTGCAACATACGTTCAAATCACCCAATAATGTTTGTTCCCACTGTTTTGTATCAAGTTAAACGTGTATATAAGTCCCCGTTGTTCCCCTCCAAGTTGTGTTCAGACCCCAGAAATAAAAGAGCTGTATTTCACTACACTGGTTGTCACCTCCAGTTTCTGAACACCAAACTCAGAAAGAGAAAGCATCTATGTCATCAAACATTCCAGCACACTCCACACATTAGCACATGACTAAGGATAGGGATGTCAATCAAAGGGGGATCCTGGGAATGGGTACAATTGTAGTAAACAAACACCTGAGAATTTGAAGTCAACAAGACATTAGACAAAACAATCAAACATCTTACATCTTTCACATTCTAAAGGAAGGTGTGAGGAGTAGGTGAAAAAGGTATAAAAAGCAAGGAGGTTTTAGCCCCAGGAGAAGCCTTTTTCTGAATGGGCGAGAGTGCTTGTTACTCTCAATTCGGGACCATGAAAAATCTACATCTCGAATGAGGGCTACAAGCCCGCACCTTACAAGCTAATGAGTTCAGCCAATTTCTCTTTTATTATTTTCTTGGATCCTAAATCATAGAATAGAAATACAATGGTACCTCATACAACAATTTTAATCCATTCCACGGGGCTCGTTGTTGTAATAAACAATTGCTATACAATACATGCATTGTATAGCAATTTTCCCTGTGGGATGCATCACACAATGTTTTTTTTTTCTAAGTTCTTTTTCCCATTGAAAAATTGTATGCTTTTTCCATAGGGGAAATTGTTATGTGGGACACCATTGTTTTTCAAAACCTAATTGTTATGCAATTTCATTGCTATACGGGGCGATTGGTGTATGAGGTTCCACTGTAGATTATTTCTTCGCAATGTTTATCCTGCATATTATAGATGAATATTCTGCTTCAATAAATCTTCAAAAAGACAGCTTTGGAGTCGCGTCTTTGCTGAAGCAGGGTAGTTTTATCGGAGAAGCTGATAACAGGTTTGCAAGCTGAAAATAAGGCTGCACATTCATACCATCATAATCTTAAGAGCGGTGCAGTTCACAAAGGGGACATTTTAAGTTAAGGGATTGCTACTGTGAAACCCAGAAGGGAGGTTTGCTTTCACTTTTAGCGGTCTGGGAAACTTCTTAGGCTGGACATTCCACCTTTCAAGGTAAAAGTTACTTTTTTATGCCATATCACTTTCCCAGGGCCATACCCTCTCTGTCTGTTTGCATGGTTGTTTGGGAGTTGGCACATATAAACAAGACTGCGGCTTTGGCACATTAACTGCTACCACCATTCTGCTTAGGAGCAGATAAGCCATCTTCCCAATACCAGCTTAACTGGGTTCGAGATCCGTGCCGCCGGTAAAATGCACAGACAGCAGAACATCTCGGCCTGGGCCATGAAGCAACAGAGGGAAGGGGGAAGCGCTAAATTTGGGCAGCGCACGCAACCCCAAGTTCGGGACTATTATGACATGGCCATTCATAATCAGTTTGCTATGTTATCATTATCAGTTCATTATCATACTTTTCTAATCTGTTTCTGACCTAACTGTTAGCCAAAATAGATTCTTCAAAGATCCTGCTATTTTGTTAGGAAATACAGAGTGGTAGGAGTTGAAGTTTAATAGAATATACTGTACATACTATTTTCTATTTACATGGCACAAAAGGATCTACATTCTAGACTTACCACAATTTTTTTTTGTATTAATTAGAATGAACACTGGATTTCCAACTGTTTTGCTTCATTTTGTTGTTTTTTTGAGTGGGTGTTTAGTACTGTATTAGCACCAGAATTTGCGGGTCCTTAGTTAAAGAACACAGTGTTTTTATCCTATAATTTAGTGATGCAATTAGCAGAAGGCAAGGCTGCATGCAGTTTCTGCCACACAGACGTTATAAGGAACTATGACATGTTTATATTTGCAGCTGCTAATAAAATACTATTTGAGGAAAATCTTTTATCCTAGTACCATTATCTTATCAGTTTGTAAGCCAACCATAAAAGACAATAGCTTTTGAAGCCTCCCAAGCGGCAGAACACCATGGAATGCTTTTATTGTGTGCTTCATATTAATTAGAAATTGTATAACATTCTTGTCAGCTTTAAATATTTTTGGCTCATTGATATTTTAAAAGTCAAAATTGGACACAGTCAAAACAAAAACAAAGGGATTCTGTTCCCAGAATAGCTATTAATATATATATATATATATATATATATATATATATATATATATATATATATATATATATATATATATATATATATATATATATATATATATATATATATATATATATATATATATATATATATATATATATATATATATATATATATATATATATATATATATATATAGCTATATATATATAGCTATATATATATAGCTATATATAGCTATATATATAATATATATAGCTATAGCTATTAGCTATATTACCTAATTATGCTAATTAACTTGTGAACTGCCCAGAGAGCGCACTAAGCACTAGGGGGCGGTATATAAGTTTAATTGTTATTGCTATCTATACATTTAGCACAGGCAGTTTGGCAGTGTATTAGATATCAGATACTTTTAGCATAATAACACTGTCATATTTCCAACAGGAATAATTTGTTTTTATACATCAAGACTACCCAGTAAATAGAGTTCTCTGAGCCAAGGCACAGATAAAAGCAAGAAACTGGTAAAAGTATGCAGCGTAAAGTCAAGATAAAACTAGCAACAACCAGTAAATGTGGTATCCAAAGTCAAATATAAAAGATCAAATGTTCAAAATGAAAAGTATGTGCAAAAATAGGGGACTTCACACATCACAGATGGGATGCTACCATTCAAAATGCTATCCTGCTAACAGCTTATTCACCTCAACCCAGAGTTGTTAATTTGTTGGTAAATTGATATGTAAGATGAAAATTCTTCAGGCAACCTGGTGTTCCATGCCACAAGTACAGTTTAATTACCTTTAAAGCCCTACATGGTAGTGGGCCAGGATACTTAAGAGACCGCATCACCCCAAGGATATCTGCCCATCCCACTAGAGTGGACCAGAGGGACTCTTTAAAAATACCAACTGCTAGAGAGGCTCACCTCTCTAGCACTAGAAGAAGAGCATTTTCGGTATCCATTCGGGCCCTATGGACTCTCCTGCCAGTTGAACTGCATCTCCAGACAGAACTTCAGCCCTTCAGGAAAGAGGTGAAAACCTGGCTGGTAGGGCAGGTGTGGGGAGGTGGAGAGGGAGGAACCACCCCCACCCCACTGACTCATTTAGAGGAGGATCACTCATGCTTTTAATAGTTTTTAACTAGATTTTTAATTGGTGTGGGTAGGAGGTAGTTTTTCAGTGTTTTTAGGAATTTTAAGGGTTTCTATAGTTTAAACGTTGGGGTGACTATACAAATTGAATGAATGAATGAATGAATGAATGAATGAATAAAATACAATTTTTAAAATTGTGATGGAAAATATGCATCAAAATAATTAAGGGAAAAATTGAGAAGTTGGTTGAAACTGCCCCCACTGTCATTTGAAACTTGCTTGGTCTCAGTGAAATATTAAATGATAGAAATGGATGAGGGAGCAGTGCGAGCGAGGTTAAAGCAAAGAGCAACTGAATTGTCATTTGGATGCATAGCCAGCATACTCTGCCAGATGAGTCCTGGATACTTTAGCCTCAGAGTCCATGTGTGGCTTACAGAGAGCCCTGAATTTATGAAAAGAAAAGAATTTGCTTCTCTTACAAGGCACAAGTACTCTATGATTGTACATTTATTTTTAACCAGAAGCAGTCAATTACTAAGACTATATACAGAAGGTCAACAGAGACGAGAAACACTATTATTTCAGAGTATAACGTCACTGATGACAACATTTCAGTGAGTACTCTTTTTCCTTTTAAATAAAAAATGTGCCTATCTCTCAAACCATCAGCCATAGTATGGCAGTAGATTAAACACCAAAAAAATCCCTTCAATAAAAGACTAAGAAAATGAGCATATGACACTGCTTCATCTGCAAACAGCAGCTGCAGAGAACCTGGTGTGCTATATCAAAAAAAATTGAAGCATATTTGCAGCATGCATGGTCATTACAAAATAGAATTAGACTTTGTCAGAAACACCTGGACCCATTTTGATATCTCCAGAGAGCTCAAATAATATTCCACTAATCTGATCATGGTGAGAATGAAGAGGTTTAACCTATGCAAAGAAACAGAAATAGACATATATCTCATTCAATGTCTATGTTCTACATCTACTTTTCTTTGTTTGCAGAAACAATTCAAGTGAAATTGGGCTGAGTAAACTGTGGCCCATGAGGTTATGTTTTAAATATTTTTTCTGCTTTGAAAGTTGTCTTTTCAAGAGACTAAACTGCATAAAAATCAATTTTTCTCCATTTAGTGCCTGTAATCCTATGGTGCAGCTCTGCAGGCAGAATGGTAATGATGTTAGCAGCTCAAAGTTGATTTCTAGGTACCCATGAAATTGCATGGACCACCAAATCACCAATATAAAATGTAATCATTGACAAATATATCATCAACTGCAACTCGTATAGAGAATGCATTTCCCACCTGAAGTAGGAAAAATGTCATTGTCGTGAATTTGTTTAAGGTGGGTCCCAGTTTGCCATGAAGTGACCCACACACTTTGATCCTGTGGCACGCATTAAATGAGACATGCAGGATTTAACACAGGGACTGCAATAGACTGCCACAGCCATGAGAATATTATAAAGGTGTGCCTTCATCTGGCATGGCCTCCTCCACCTCCATGACTGTTGGGAATCAGAATAGTGGTTCATCCTTCGCTTATTTTGCCGTTGGACCCAATATGATGGTTTCCAGTGGCATTTCCTCCACTGAAGGGGACCATCACCCCACCTAAAGGGGCTCATCCGCCCAAAAACGAACAAACGATCCACCCATAGCCATTGGCCCCCTTAGGAAGTCAGGTTAGTTAACCGCTGCCTGACACTTGGTGTTGAATCGCTAGCTGTATGGTCTACTCCATTAACGTAGTGGGATGTCTGGTTAGGAAAATATATATTCACTAGCATATTTTGCCCGGCGGTGCCAGGCTCTTTAAAATGGTTTTGGAAGGTTTTTGTTTTATGTTTATGCAAATGAGGTTATTTTTTAATTGTGGTTTTTCAAATTTTTATTTTTACGCATGGGCTGTTATAAACTGTGATTTTTTTTATTTTTTGTTTTTTAAAAAGAGGAAAGGATGATATAATTTTTATAATTATTGTATTTAACCAAATAGTTGTACCTTGGATAATTATTTTTTTTAATGTGTAAGAATATGTTTTTTTTAAAATCAATGTTTCTATACTGTGTTTAGATGGGGTTTTTTTGTGAAAACCTATTTCTTTTTTGCATTATTTGTGATTATTGTGAATATTTTTGAATGTTTTGATAACTTATTTCATTAATTTGGGAATTATTTGTAATTATTTTGAATATTCTTGAATGTTTTTTCTCTTGTGGCCTCTGGGTGGGGCTGGTGAGCTTTTCTTGTATTTTACTATTTTTCTCTACTGTCCTCTGGGTGTCGCTTCTTCTTCTGGTAAGTAGTCTCTTTCTTTCCTCAGTTTAGTTCCGGTCGTCATGGAGTGAGGACGTCTCCTGGTAAGGTCTCTGGTTTCATTGGGGGGGGGGGTTGTTTTGGGTTTTTGAGGGGGGGGTCTGTGTGTTTTTACTTGTTTGTTTTTGGATATTTTTGTGTTTACTTTTTCTGTTTTTATTTTGGTTTTGATTATTTTTGACTGTTTTTGGATGGTGTTGTTTTGTGTTGGGGTGAAGGTATTTCCATGGGCCTGTCTCGGGGGCTGGACTGCGGAAATACCATCACCGCTTGATGCGGAATTGGGGTGGTGGTATTTCCGTGGGCCGGCCTGGGTGGCCGGACCACGGAAATTGCATCACCGCTTCATGCGGCATTGGGGTGAGGGTTTTTCCGTGGGCCGGCCTGGGTGGCCGGACCACGGGAATTCCCATCGCCGCTGTATGCGGCGGTGGGGGGTATCGTGGCCTGCCTTTTTTTTCACGCGCTGGCTGCCTCAGCGTTCTGCGTGCTCATGGCACGCAGGACGCTGGGGCTTGTAGTTTGGTGTGTGCGATTTCTGTTTGTGTAGCGGTTTGTTTCCTGCAGCTTCCTTTTGATTGGCCGTGGTGCGTTTCCGAATGTTCCTTTTGCTCGCGCAAAAGATTGGCTCTGGTGCGGCGCAAGGAACATTGGGAATTGAAGTTCCCTTTTTTTGTTTGCGTTTGGGGGGCTCCTGCCCCACTGGCGCAAAATTCAACCCAACAGTTACCTGCGAACTGGGTTCGGGCGAATGAACGGAGGCTCATTACAGGCTAGTAGGGCCTGGCTAAACATCCTTTGTCACATTCCAACGGTTAACGCACCATTTTATAGGTATAGATTTAGGAAATAATAACTGAAACGCAAGCTTTCAAAAGGAGAGGATTCTTTCAGGCCTCGTGTGTGCAAGACATCAAAGAGAAAAGGGGAAATGGAAAGCAAAATAAATCACAGCAAATTTACTTAACTATATAATAGTTTAAAAACTTTACTGTGTAGGAGTGTCACAATATGAAAGGAACAGAACCTCTGACTTGGGGGAGGGATCTTCAAATTTCTCATAACTTTTCAGTGCTGTCCTTCTGCCCCAAGTGAAAAACAGACTATTAAAAATATTATTTTTGTTGTTCCTAAAGATAAACAAGAAGTTTGTAAAACCTGATAAAATAGTTCCCTCCCTGCTTTTCTGCTTAAATTATACTAAAGATGTAAGTATATTAGCAAGTTGCTCCCCGTTTGGCACTGGAGTTGCCATAGTTAAAATCAAACTATTTGCCAGTGAAGACATGATGTAAAGCTAAGTGTGGTGAAGTCTGGCCTTTTTTCCATGGGGAAATCATTTGTTTATTATTCAGCCAGAAGGAGATGGTTTACTTCTTAAAATGTACTTTTAAATATTGCTTTTATTTTACTATTTTAATGTGATATCTGTTTAATCCTTTTTAAAAGGCAAAATACATTTATAGCTTTCATTCTCTGTAATAATAAACCAAAATTTAGTATAACAATGCAGACACCCAAAGATTCAAAATATGGGTATACCAAATTTACAACTTAATCATTATGCCTACCAATTAAAACAAATTTTAGCAGTTTACAATTATTTATAACTGTTATAGCAATAGCAATTACACTTATATACCACCCTATAAGGTTTAGTGTATTCTCTGGGCAGTTTGCAAGTTAATTAGCATTTTGCATCCAACACTTTATATCATTTTACTTCACTTTGGAAGGCTTGAAGGCTGAGTCAACCTTGAAACTGTCAGGTTCAAACTTCTAACCTGCCTTTATCTTATAAAAGGAACCAAGCTTACATAATTAATATAAGCTAAGACAATGTCAATGATTTAGAAATGCCAATGGATGAACCAGTGGTGGGATTAAAAAATTTTTACTACCTACTCTGTGGACATGGTATGGTGGGCATGGTATGGTGGGTATGGCCAGTAGTCCCAAATTAGGACTACTTTATTTCAAAACTGGGATGGGCGGGGCCAGTTTCTGCTGCCGGTTCTGGCAAACTGGTGCGAACCTGCTGATGCCCACCACTGGGATCGACTAGATATCATATGATGTGTCTTGTATTGTTCACATAAGAGATAAAACAAGTTTAATGTGGAGGATACCTTTTTGGAAACACCAATGTCAGTGTGGAAAAAATAGGCAAAGACATTTGTCACCAGCACTACTAATGTCTTTTCATTACCATCATGTTTTTTGACAGTTATAAATTGAAACAATTTTGTCACTGGGAAAGTAAAGGGTTATACAGCAGAACCTTGGTTAATGTAATTAATGCGTTCTCCAGGATGTTTCTTACAGCAAAAATTACTTTAACTGAATTTCCCATAGGAATGCATGGAATGCAATTTCCCATAGGAATGCACGGAAAACAAAAATAAATTAACCGAAACACAGTTTTTCATAGGAATGCATTGAAAATCAATTAATCCATTGTGGAAAAATTCCGTAAACCAAACCACTATTTTTAATGGATTTCCTTTTGTTAAGCGATTTTCATGTTAACCCAGCTGTTTGTTAACTGAGATTCCACTGTACATGTTAAAGGACTTATACCTAGGCATGAATCCCTAAACTCAACAATTAATGGAAAAGCTAAATATACCTGGATGTAATTATACAGAATTTTCTATTTTATTAGTACAGTATACCAAAAGTACTTACTCTCTTACCAAAAGAGAGTAAAGGTTTCCTACAACTTTCTAAGACAGCCTACAACATACCCAAAGTTTTGGGACCCTCCATTGGCAGTATTAATGTTGACTATTTTGTGATTTTTATCTTCTTTTTAAAATGTATAGAGCAGTGATGGCCAACCTTGGCACTCCAAGTGTTCTGGAACTTCAATTCCCAGAAGCCCTGATCAGAAGAAGTGCAGACATGGGATTCTGGTAATTGAAGTCCAAGCACACCTGGAGTGCCAAAGTTTGCCACCACTGATATAGAAGGTACAGTATATTCTTCACTAGTGTACATGTATTAACAGAGTTCTGCTGAGCCACTATCTCCTTCCTCCTGGGTGGTCCTGGAATAATGTTCAGTCATGATGGCATTATGATATTTTGAGGTCCCCCTGAATGGTGTACAATCTCCAGGCACTGAGGGGAGATTATGAGAGTTGGAGGCTGGGCAAAAGTGCTAGAAAGAATCAGCATTCTTAAAAATGAACAAACACCCCCACTACCAACAAGGCCAGGGAATGCCTAAAACAAGAGACTTTTGCTGCCACATTTATCTTTTCCCATCCTTGACTCCTCTGAGATAAAATTTCAGCTTTGGTGCCTTTGAGAAAAATAGGCTTTTATGTACCACAAGGCGAGGTAGAGAATGGCCTCCCATTCATTGCTAAGCAACTGCATTATCACTGCATGAGAGTGATGATATTTACTTGACAGAACAAAACAACATTCTATAAAGAAATTCTTAAAAGAGGATTCTCTTTTCTTCTTTAATTCCTCTTTCACCCTGTCGAGGGAGCTACAAGGTTCTTGCTCTGGCACTTCTAACAGCTTCCATCGGCGTTATTTGGTATATTATAATATTTATTTGATGTTATCTCTTGCGGATTCTGCATGCACAATTGGCACAAACTGCCCCTGGCAGAGGTTACACCGGATGAGGAAGACCCCTGGTCACTGGCCCTTGCCAGCATGGAAATTGGGGAACAGATTAATAATCATAAGGGTTGATTCACCCACATATGACCTGACCAGCGATTCTGCTGAGAGAAGCAAATCGCTAACCTCCGTTACGCATTAGGCAATTACTGACTCACAGATCAGCCTGAGCTCTAGTGCAAATAGAGGCCATATTTACCCTGGTGTAAACCCCGAACAATGGATTTCCCCTGTCAGTGTTTGCCCCAGTTAATTAACTTCCCCAAGAGAGATTTCCCATTAACCCGGGTAAATGGGTGATATGATTTTCTGTCAGATGACAATTCTATCACACGCTGCCTTGAATTCCTATATATGCTGATGTTTTTCCCTCAATAAACCACTGGTCTTCACTCCATCTTGTCTCGTGTCGTTCCTCGACCAGTCTCCTCCGGGACCCTAAGGGCCGCTTCACGGCCCCAATCCAACAATCTCTAAACGAAGATTGCTCCAAACAAAAAAGATAACTTTTAAATAAAACTTCAGATCAATATTAAACTTAGCATACTGTATATGTAACAGACATTATCTTCTTACACTATGCCAAGTTTGGGGATGTTTTGGTGAAGGGCTCGCAAGTTACAATTATTTAAAAATAAATCTGTTATACTTGCATGATGTTTTTGCATCTCTTAAAGCATAAGATTGTTATTGCATAGAATGAGCTTAAAAAAAATCTAGCTTACATACTTTTAAAGAGAATAAGTACCAAGTACTTTCTACAGTGCCACTAAACTTTATGTTATTTTTTCCCTTGAAAATGCCTCTTAAAATGCAAAATCTGTAACTCTGAAACTGGGTTTGGAATCAGCACCAAAGTTGGCACAAATATAGCATTCCCCACAAATTTGGGGAGTTTAGTCATATATATTTTAAGTCATACTTTTTTGAATTATATGCGTGGTTTAAAAATAGCAGTATCTCAAGGGGGGAAATGTAACTTTGAAACCAGGCTTGAGATCAGCACTACATTTGACACAGTAGTTGACCATTTAAACTAGTGACTATGGTCGCATCATTTTAAAGTTACAATTATCTAAAATTATAGACTTGATTTACCAATGTGCACACACCAGCACCCTTATCAATAGAAAACTGCACACACCAGCACCCTTATCTATAGAAAACTGCAAAAAATAAATGTTGAAAACCTAATATTTTTATCTTAAAATATATGTTCATTTTCTTAAGTGATTTCCTTATTTGCAGCAAATGCATCCAGTAGGAGTATATCTCATTAAAACTTAGGAGTTGTTTTATAACACAAAACCAGCCATTTTTACAACTTCCCAATAACCTTTTTTTTTTTGGTCTTACAGGGCCAAGCAAAATTTAATACTTTCTGCTCTCTCGCTACACTTTAAACAGGCAGAAATTCAACAAGTGCAGCTCTTGCTTTATCCAGCAGGAAAGTTGGCTTTTCCTCATAGCAGCTCCCCTAGTGACTTAGTGGTTAAGGCGCTGAGCTGAAGACTGGGAGGTTGGGTTTCAAAACCCAAGGGCTGCACTTGGGGAAATGAAAGAGTCTCATTCGGGCATCCCCTAAAAAATCCTTTCAATCCAGAACAATCTCTGACACAAATTTACTAATACCCAGAGCAATCTCTGACACAAAATTATTATTATACAGTATCTCCTCTGGGTAGCTTTTCACTTTTTTTAAAAAAAATCCTTCTTTTCTTTTGAAAACTTTCCCCTTCTTTTCTTCTCATCCCATCCCCTGATTATCAGATTTAGAATCATATAAGTTTTGACTGTGTGGTTTCAATTAATAATTCCATATTTCTGGATGGGCTTTTAACAGATATGAGTGGAAGGCAAAGAATACAGCATATGAGGAAAAGTACGGTAAGTTTGAAGAAAGGCTTCTAGCTCAGGGTATTTTGGGGCTTGCAACATAAGGCAGGAGTGGTGAAATGGGTAAGGGAAAAAACAGAACAGGTACAATTTTGACATCAGTGACAGGTTTGGTAAAGCAAAGCAAAGTAAAACAATCACGTGTATAGTGCACTCTCTGGGCGGTTCACAAGTTAATTAACATTTCCCCCAAAACTTGCTAGGTACTCATTTTACCGACTTCGGAAGGCTGAGTCAACCTTGAGTCCTGGTCAGGATCAAACTCACAACCTTTGGGTTGCAGGACAGCAGTTTAACCACTGCACCACCAGGGCTCCTCTGCACCACCACAGCTATTGGTAACAGTAGTTGTAGACCCTGGTAGGATTCAGAAGATTAATCCCTACCAGACACAGGAAGTTCTCTCATCCTTGGTTTAGTTTATTATCTAATGTGGCTTTAAATATTTATATTTTCATTAAGGGCTGGAGCTTTGGCCTAAGCTTCTTCTTCTTGTGCCATATCCGATTCCGAATATTGGCGATCCTCATGGCAATCAGCTAGGAAGACTGTCCGGAGAATATGATGACATGGCCTTTCATCTGCCTTCTGAATCGCAGCATGATCCCTATATCACTGATCCAGTTCCGCGAGTCACTTTCTGGTCCTGAGCCCTTATGGCATGCAAAGTCCTCAGCAGCCCCAGGCCAGTATTGATGAAGCTGCTGCCCTCCATCAAGATGGATTCAGGTGAGATTTAATCCACTTGGGGACCATCACCCTTCCCTGTGGGCTTCAGCACCCAAAGCTGTTAGTTCTCAGGGTTGTCAGGTTAATTAACTGCCACCTGACACTCAGTGTTGATTTGCTGGCAGTATGGTCTACTCTATTACCATAGCAGGATAACCTGGCCAGACTTTCTTGGCCTAAGCAGACTATCATTTGCTGAGAAAACATGTCTACATGTATTTTCCTGTCTGTGACATGCTTCTCCTGACTTAGGGCTTAGCTGCCTTTAGGAGTATAAAGTCCAATTCAGAGAGGGGTTTTCAGAGATGGCATGAGGTTTTTTTCCAGGTTCATTTGAGGCCAAATCCAGAAAGAAGCCAAATGAACAATTGGCTTAATCTATTGATGGAATGTGGGGAGAGAATGACGATTTCTCAGAAAAAGAGTAATAGAATGTCCTGTCATTGAGTATGACAGATGTCAACAAGGGCAGGGAATGATCCAGGACTGACCTTCAGTTTAGATAACTAAATGGCTGCTGGATATAAGCAAGATATGTGATATGTTTGAT
Source organism: Bradypodion pumilum (assembly GCA_035047305.1). NCBI lineage: Eukaryota > Metazoa > Chordata > Lepidosauria > Squamata > Chamaeleonidae > Bradypodion > Bradypodion pumilum. The sequence goes on from JAWDJD010000001.1 coordinate 103,152,056, forward strand.
CTCTTAGAACAAAATAAGAGTTAATATAATGTTCTCATTTCAAAGAATTTGGGAGTACATATTGAAATGAAAACCGGTAGTTTCATGAGCCAGTCTACAAACAAGGAAGTTATTCACAGTCTGCAACACAACATTTAAACAAACTCTGTGGGCTGTTGTGTCACCACAGAATATGCTTCTGACATATAGAATAGGTCCATTCCACTACACTGAGATCACCCTTTTTATCAAAAGTAATAATAATCAAAGGAGGGGGAAACATGCAATAAGAAAAAAAATAACTAAAGCTCTCTTCAGTGTAGTCGTAGAGTATCAGGTACTAAACAGGCCTTCCTTCATCCCTTTTCTTCTATTCTGGCCTTGCCTATCACAGGCACAGTATCCAGGGCCGTAGCAGGGGGGCAGGGGGTGGAAACCCTCCTGAGCTAACAGGAGTGTCATTTGAGTGTGACATTATTGCCCCTCACACACACACACACACACACACACACACACACACACACACACACACACACACACACACACACACACACACAAATCCTGGCTATCGCCCTGACAGTGTCCTTGAAAGATTGCACACAATTTATGCTGGGGAGGGGGGGAGTTTGGCATAATAATCCTGATGATGAATTTGGATTTTTTGTTGCTCAGTCGCACAGTCGCCTTTGTGACCCCATGGACTATTGCCCTTCAGGCACCTCTGTTCTCCACCATCCTCCTCAGCCCGCCCAGCTCTGTGCCCATTGCGTCTACAATACCATCTAGCCATCTCATTTTTGGCTGCCTCCTTCTTCTTTTGCCCTCCACTATTCCCTGCATCAAGGCTTTCTCAAGTGAATCCTCTCTTCTCATTTGATGTCCAAAGTACTTTAGCTTCATCTTTACTATTTGACCTTCTAAGGAGCAGTCAGGGTTGATTTCTCCTAAGATTGACCTATTTGTTCTCCTCGCTGTCTAGGGGACTCTCAAAACTCTCCTCCAACACCACATTTCAAAAGCATCTATTCTTCTGTGCTCAGCTTTGGATTTACACCTTCATTAGTCAATAGAGCTGTGGTAGCTTAGTAGTTAAGACACTGAATTTGATGACTGGGAGGTCAGCAGGTCAGCAGTTCGAGACCCAAATACTGCATGAAGGAGTAAGCTCCTGTCATCTGTCCCAGCTCCTGCTAATCTAGCAGTTCAAAAGCAAGAAATTGCAAGTAGATAAATAGGTACCACTTTGGTCAGAAGGTAAGAGCATTCCATGAACTCTTTGGCTGTAAATGGAGATGTGACTGGCAACCTTTACCTCATTAGTCAATACAGCTGCCTCTGTGTTTTGCAATGCTGCAGCTGCAGCTGGCCTTGAGTATTTAGGCACAGTATATTCTACTTAGTTGCAGATCCAAATTCTTCCATCTTATAGTACTCAGCATGAAAGCCTCCTAGGACTGTGATGCTCAACCTTGGCACTCCAGGAGTTCTTGAACTTCAATTCCCAGAAACCCTGATCAGCAGGAGTGCTGACTTGGGCTTCTGGTTATTGAAGTCCAAGAACACCTGGAGTGCCAAGGTTAGCTATCACTTCCCTAAGGAATAAGCCTATGATTGCCACATCTCAGAGGACACCAAATAACAGGTAACAATGGAGGCATAGATAGAATGGCCCAAATCCTCTTGCCTAGTATAGTAGACCACAATGGGGATTTAGTAAGTCAATTCATCCATTAGTTCCACTGATTCAAGTAGACCTACTCTAATCATGACTTTCTATACTAAAGGAAATTGAAATTAGAGTGTATCCATTTGAATCAATTGAACTAATGGAAGAGTTAACTCACCACATTCTCATTGATTGCATTCTAGTACAATTTTTTTTCACAGCAGAGTTTGGGCAAACAGGGAGTTAAGAAAACATCCCCCCTCCAACAGTTGAAGTTCTACCAATGGCATTAGGGATCTATTCTCCAGTCTAAAGAGCTTTTGTTGTCAACTAAAACTGGAGGTTACAAACACTAAAAACTGCATTAAAATTTGTGACTCATGGCATCTGGGGATCTTTGGTGACCTAAAATAAACCCTACTAGACAGTTTGCTTTTTAGCGACCTACTAAGAAAAAAATATTCTTTTTGATTCATAATGCTCTGGATTTAATTTGCATATTTCCTGCACTAAACAAGTGTATTAATGTTCTGAATAAGCAAACTAATAAAGTTTATCATACTTTTGGAGTGCCTTCTGTCCAATTGTGAAATGATCTCTGCCTCTTTGATGGTTTACCTTCTCATGAATATGCAGGAAATGAATCATGAATATTGAAAGGATGAGGTTTTTATTAGACAGTAACTTAAATATTTGTTTTCCATTGAAATGTATGGTAGTGTCTTTTCCTCTTTCTGTTGTATCTATTTTGGGAAAGCCATGAACTGACCTCATTATATTCTACATATTAAGTATCTCCAATTAATATTAATTGCAGACTATCAAGCCAGTTCTGTTGTATAGTAGCCTTTTTCAGGGTATATTCTGGACAGTGAATACTCAGAATTCCTTTCTTCTGGGAGTTGGAAACTGAACTCTTAACCTTTGGCTCTGCAGCCAGATAGCTAACTCTCTGAGCTTTCTAGTCAGTTACGTCCAATCAGCATGCTACCTTTTGAGAACTATCCCCTCTTTTCTCTCTCAGCCTTTCCCTTATTCCAAACTGGTAGCTGAAATTTTCCACACCAAAATTTACCTCAAAGCTTACATACTGAGTGTCCACAGTAGACTTGAGTCCATAATATGAAATGCCCTTTGTCCTCTAGTTCACACTTTTTCACCAAAGCTGGTCTTTGAGCATAGTGCTGTGGCAAAGATAACATTATACTGTTTATAAGAGCTTGCAAAATTATAGTGAATTGTTTATATAGAGAAGAAGTCCCCACTATTCCAAAGATCAAACATTCTATATTTATAGAAGCATGGTCTTTGACCTGGACTCTGCATGAAGCATACAGAAACACTCCAATCCCTATCCTGGTCCATGGTGATATTTGAATGTCCTTGATACAGCTTGGGGGGTGGGGGACCCAGGAAAATAGGGAAACACAAATAACAAGGCCAGGTCATAGACTGCATGGTGCAGGTAGGACAACATGGCTTTTAGCCAGAAAGGCTTCTGGCCAGGATAGCAGTAGTCTGCAAAGCTAGGATTTTTTAAAGAAAAAAATTCTCCTTTTTCTCCAGCCTGGCTCCAGGGATACACAGAAAGAACCTTCTCGAAGTTTGTAGTATTTCTGAACCACAATCGGGCATCCCATAGAGCTGAATGGCGAATCTTGGCACTCCAGATGTTCTTAGACTTCAATTCCCAGAAGCCCCCATGAATCGCAGTAAGCCCATTTGTGTGGATTCACGGTTGTTTCTGGGAATTGAAGTCCAATAACATCTGGAGTGCCAAGGTTCGCCATCACGGCCCTAGGCCATGGCCACCTTGGGCTGGCTAATCTTTCTCGCACTAGGTCAGGCAAAAGGAACTACAGAACGAACTCCTCAAAGGTGGCTTTATTTTGGCAGTTTCACATCTGGCCTAGACACAGAAGAAGAAGCCTGTCTCCCAGGGGACAGAGAGGCTTCCTAAGGCAACCCACAGGAAGGTGAGGGAGGAAAGGACTTTAAAATAACAATGAGTATGATATTCTTTGCTCTTTTCTTTTGAGAACAGGGGCTGCAGTGCCTCAGTGGTTAAGAAGTTTGCCTTGTTAGCTGGAAGGCTGGCAAGTTGGCAGTTCAAGACCCAGGTACTGCATGATGGATTGAGCACCCGTCTCTGTCCCAGCTCTTAGGGACATGAAAGGAGCCTCATTTGGGTGTTCCTGAGTGGAATTTCTTCTGCAAAAATCCTTTCAACCCAGAAAATTTTCTGACACAAAATTATTATTATTATCTTTAGGGAACAATGCATGGAGCTTGTTCTTTTTTACATGCCTTCTTTCATTTCTCTCTAACGTTTGTCTTCTCTGGACTATGCATCAGTACTGTTGCAGTCACCTTGCAGCAAGAAAGGCAAGAAAAGCTCATTTCCCAAGTATAGAACATACAGTAGAACCCTGTATAGTGATTGCCCCATACAGGGATGAGGCTTGGAGGGGGGAAAGCATTCCACATAGCGATAATTCCTATGGGAAAATCCGTACAATGATTTTTCCAATGGGAAAAACCACTTCGCGCCAAACATCGTTGTATGGTTTTTCCCATAGAGAAAATCATTGTATGGATTTTCCCATAGGGAAGATCATACAACGATGAAAACCGCATAGCGATCAGCTCTGTGGAATAGATTAAAATTTCTATACGGGGTTCTACTGTACCTTCTTTCTCAGTTGCCACATCTTCTGTTTTGGTTTCTCCTTCCTCACTGCTAATCATGTGGATGCCTGATTTAACATGAAAGATCAGTAAGCTGCCACTTCACCGCATTAATGTCTCTGAATGCTCCACCCCGTGGCACAAATATCCTTTATTTGGTTGATTTTTAGGCATTTGTCTGAAGACAGTGTACATTCCTAACTTTCAAATATTGGCCCAAAGGATACCAATGGCTTTGCATTGCTCAGAATAACCATGGTGGAGAGGAATTCCTAGTAGAACAATGGACAAATGACCCCCTGAAATTCTCCACAGAGTGCAGAGAAATTAGGAGGGCCATTTTACTGAATGGTTCTAGGTATGTGCATGTGCAGAAATAACCCAGGAGATTCTTGAAGATACAATTCAGCGTTGGTAATGATTTCCTACTTTACCCCAAAGATCTTCACTCCATTCCACCCTTTTTTCTTCTTTGCTACTACTCAATGTAGCAATGGTAGCAGCATCTATGTATGTCTCCAGGCCACTATTTTTTCTCTCACACCACACCACAGATATAGTACTGAGATCTGGCACTGCTCAGGAACACTGTGAAGGGGAAATGAGGTAGATCTGAAGAATATTCTGCCAATATTATGGGAACAAAGAGAAGCAACCCTCAGAAATTTTAACATACTGTATTTAGGACACACCTCTGAAAATAAAAATTAGTTGATTTTCAGTTAAAGTAGCAACTTGCAATAACTTCCTCAAGAGCAAGTATGCTACCTTGACTGTGCTATTAGAAAAGTAATTTGTGTTCATGAAAGCTAAAGAATTTACTTGGACAAGTTAGTTATTAACTTAGTGTTTTATAAACCCAGTCTGCCCAAATGGGACATGTTGACAGAAAGTAGTAATTCTCTTTACAATCTCATCCTTTATTTGTTCCTTGTTCTTGTACAAACATAAATATTGCTGAGATAACAATGCTCTAACTTTGCCCAAATGCTCCTCTCACAATGATTTTGCTAAGGGTATTACCAGTTCCACTTTCACTTACATTTTATTATACCTGGACTATACCAATAACTGCACTCATTTCCAGTTCACATCTCTTCCTCCTTCTCCAGCCTCAGAATGACCTTATTGTTCACCAGACAGTTTCTTAATGCAGATGCAACTCAGATGCTCTGGCATTTGTTCAGGTTCTACAACAAACTGTAAATGATCTTTAAGATCTTGCACAGGGCAATCTATACACTCATCTTCTAGTTAAAGCTAGCCAGATTTGAAAGTCAGTAATAAAATCACTGAAATTAAGACAAGATGTTGAATGGAAAACAATGGAAAAAGAACAGAACAAGTGTCTGTTTCAGACAGCACCATATGCTTTGCAGGCGCACACCCCAATAAAGGACTCAGACACCGGTAAAAGTGGATAACGGCATTGGGCCACATTTATTGATTCATGCCCTAGTCCGAATTATAAATTTGCATTGGTACTTCACCAATTATAATTCTTAAGGCAAGCAGGCCGCAGTAACACTGGTAAGGTTCCTCCCAAAATTGCCAATGGCAATTGGCTACAATGTATCCATTTGTATCAATTTGTTTGTTTACAACAAACAAATTGTTGACCATAGTCAATCAACTATCTACTGACCCCACCCTCTGACGTGTATCCGTAAAATCACAGGGTGATGCATGCTGGAGAGCTCCTGCCATCACCCCATTGCCTGATTCGTCGTTGACCGGACAACGTTAACAAACTTGTACCTATCTAGTGTTGTCCAGTCAATTGCGAACCTGCCGGATACCTGTGGGTCATCAATATTTACCTTACCAGTGCTACCCGCCCATGTGACCAAAGTCAATAGCAAAACCCCTATATCAAACCATAGCAACAGTGTGGGATGGGCAAAAAAAAAAAACCAGAACCCCTGAGCCAATTGTAGGTTCCAGCCAAAAATTCCCACCCGGCCCCGAAGCGACCAAAATATCACACTGTTAACTAGGGAGGGGGTGGAGGGAAAAACTTCTCCGCTCCGTCGCTTTTTAAAATGGCAGCTCGGCTGCCTCGTGACTACCCCTTTTATAGAGGGGTAGCCACGCCCCATAACTCACCCAGATGTCTGAGTCCGGGTGGGGGGGCCCGCAAAGAGCACGGCGGCCATTTTGGCGCCGCACTTTCATTGCAGGTGCACCCCCCAATAAAGGACTCAGACACCGGTATAAGTGGATAAGGGCATTGGGCCACATTTATTGATTCATGCCCTAGTCCGAATTATAAATTTGCATTGGTACTTCACCAATTATAATTCTTAAGGCAAGCAGGCCGCAGTAACACTGGTAAGGTTCCTCCCAAAATTACCAACGGCAATTGGCTACAATGTATCCATTTGTATCAATTTGTTTGTTTACAACAAACAAATTGTTGACCGTAGTCAATCAACTATCTACTGACCCCACCCTCTGACGTGTATCCGTAAAATCACAGGGTGATGCATGCTGGAGAGCTCCTGCCATCACCCCATTGCCTGATTCGTCGTTGACCGGACAACGTTAACAAACTTGTACCTATCTAGTGTTGTCCAGTCAATTGCGAACCTGCCGGATACCTGTGGGTCATCAATATTTACCTTACCAGTGCTACCCGCCACACGGGGAGGCTTAATAAAGGCTCACCGCCCCCCCCCCAGACCGTCAGCTCGGTCCACAGGCCTGCTTGCAAATCTTTCAAAAAGAGGTCCATACCTCTGGGCGACAGATGGACCCCATCCCCTGCATAAAGTTCGTAATTTTGAAGACTAATGTTGGGGTGTCGGATGACCCGCCCCGCACCCTTGTCTGCAAAGAACTGGGCCACTGCCCCGTTCACCGCGCGACGAGCGCGGTCAAGGGCCTGGAGGTTAACTCCTCCCCTGTAAGTGTGACGCGGTATGATGTCCAACCATAACAGGGTCGTGGCAGGCCACACATAACGCAAATAGGCCAGGTCACTGCATATCTTAAGTCTCAAAGAAAGGCCAGTGACCTGGCCTAGGTCATTACCCCCGAGGTGGATCACCAATACATCAGGCGGTTCAGCATCCCTGATAGAGAATAGGAATGACAACAGTTCCTGCCATAACATACCACGCTTACCATACCACCTGAGACATGCGGATGCACGTAGTCCAAGCTGGGATCCACACTCTGTCGCCGCAGCGTACTGCGCTGCCCAGTGCACATAGCTATGGCCCACCAGCCATACTGCCACCGGTGTGCGGGGGCACACAGGGTCTGTAAAATAAAAAGGGGAGAGACAGGCCATTGACTTATGTGGTACTCACATTTGAAAAGGGGCGAACGTACAATTCAAAACACTTTGAGCCCCACCTCCCCATCGTGCATATATCAGCCTCTGAGTACCCACATGCAGCCGCAGTAGAAGCAGCTCCTATTCTAAAAGAATGGGTGCCATAACGAGCCCCGGGGAGGCCAACACTGCCTTACCGGTCACCTTCCAAAATTGAAATTTAGTAAGGGGAGACCCATCTTGGTGGCAGAAAAACGGGCCAGGGTGCGTACCACGCAGTGCAAGGAACTCATGTAGGGCACCAACCGGACAGATGTCTGCAATGGAACATCGTAGCAGTCTGACACCACTGCCTACGCCGTGCTGATCAACTTTGGAGGAACGAATCCTCAACTGAGCCCACTCATTGGAGACATAGACATCGTTGAGTTCCAGTGCCCTACGAGCCGCATCCGCCTTAGACAGTAGCACCAGCTCACTGATGCGGAGCGCTCCAAAAAAGGCTACCGTGGTAGCCGCATGAAAGAGAGCTGCCTCATACCTGTCGAAACACAGGTCGTGCCAGCCTCGTGCAAGGTGGGTAAGGACCCTCAGGGAAATAGGGTGGCGAGTGTCCGGGCTGCGCCCACGTTCCCTCGCCCACCCTTCCAAAACATGTCTGATACAGAAATCGGCCGTACTATCATCCGTACCCCTCATTTTGGCCATGAATGCCAGTGCTGAAAGCCTGGATGCAATGGTGCAGGGAGCTAGGCCCTGACTGTGTAGGTAGAACATAAATTGTAAAAGGTGTGCAACAGGAATGGGCCACACCTCGGGTAACCGAATTTGCGCACAAAATTCCCTAAATAGACTGTATGCATGGTGATACGCCTTACGCGTGCGGGGCGCCAGCGACATGCCGATCGCCCGGTTCACCTCTCCTTGCCAAACGTCCAAATCTCGTCTGGGAGCGGCGAGGGAAATTCCTCTGCATCTGGAGCCAAGGCGCGGAACCGGGAGATCTGCAGGCAGGATAAAGCATCAGCAATATCGTTATCAATACCCGGCACATGTCTGGCCCTAAAGAGCATGTTGAGGCACAGGCAACGCAACACGAATTGGCGAACTAACTCCATAACATTGGGTGATTTAGAAGTCTGGGAATTGACAATGTGCACCACCGCAGCATTGTCGCACCAGAAATGAACCACAGAATTGGCCCACTCCTCGCCCCATAGCATCAGAGCACCCAGGATCGGAAAGAACTCAAGGAACGTCATGTCACGTAGACGATCCGAGCCCCTCCATGCGGGAGGCCACTGTCCATAGGCCCACTTCCCTTCAAAGTAAATCCCGTACCCCAGGGACCCCGAAGCATCCAATTGAACCTGGAACCTAGGGGAAACCAAGAGGTCAGACCTCCAGAATGACACCCCGTTGAAGTCCTGCAGGAACTGAAGCCACACCCGCATGTCAGCCCTCATGCCCCTAGTCAGTCGAACCCTGTGATGGCGCCTGGTTAGGTCAGCCATGGCATCGCACAAGCGTCGAGCAAAAGCCCTGCCCGGCGTCACCACTCTACAGGCAAAGTTAAGGTGACCATGTAGTACCTGGAGCTCATGAAGTGACACCTTGCGTTTGGCCAGTAAGGCCAAAATCAACGCAGTGATCCGGGTAACCTTGTCCATGGGCAACCTGGATGACTGCGAGACCGTGTCGATTTCAATACCCAGGAACGTGAGCTTAGTCGATGGGCCCTCGGTCTTTTCGGGCGCTAAAGGGACACCGAGTTCCTGCATTAGCGTCTGAAATGTGTTGAGGAGACGCGTACACGTGTCCCCGCCCTGTTCACCCCGAACAAGAAATCATTGAGGTAGTGGGCTACAGACCGAGACCCCGACCTGCGAACAAAGGCCCACTGAAGGAACGTACTAAAACGTTCAAATGCTGAGCAGGAGATAGAGCAGCCAAAGGGCATGGCCTTGTCTACGTAAAAGTTCCCTTGGAATCTAAAACCCAGCAACTCAAAGTCGCCCGGGTGCACAGGCAACAAACGGAATGCCGACTTAATGTCGCATTTAGCCAGAAGTGCACCCGCGCCACAAGAACGCACCATGTGCAAGGCCTGGTCAAATGATGTATACCTGACCGAACAAAGGTCATCAGGGATGGCATCATTGACCGAACGCAACTAGTAGAAAAAGCGTTTGAAAAGGAACCTTGGCTGAAAAGAGGAGCAAGACCATCGTGGTTGCATAAAAGTCTTTATAAGTATGAATATATCCAGAAACGTAATAACTTAAAAAATTCCTCTATGGGTAAAGACAAAAATTGTTGCTTATCACTGGTAAATAGATAATGAGCCAAGATGAACAAAAAATAAGCTGTACAAGCATGGAACTTCACTGAAATAGCGATGTTATTCTCTAAGTCGATACTAGTTAGTGCGATTTTTCGAATGAGAAATATCTTCTTCAAGGACATCTATACATAGAGATTACATATAAACAAAATGATTAACATGGCTGAATATAAAAAACTTAAGCACTCATAAGTATACATATAAAATGAGAGTGCATGCTTACCAACGTATAAAGCTGATTTCTTAAACCCGCGTCCTGCCTCCGCTCAAACTGTTAGGTGCATATGGACGTTAAAGGTGTATGCGAAACAGCTACCTTTATTACAGTTGAAAACTGACACATGTGTAGCTAATAGCTAGATTAGTTCTGACCCAGGTGTTGAGGATAATACTCCTACAGGAACGCTGCCAAGTCGAGCTCCTGGTTTAACCCATTAGGATACATTGTGTCAAAAAAGTGAATGAAAAATGCTTCCCTTTGTCTCAATTTTTTGTTAATGTCACATCTTTCAAATGGTTTTGGTCTTACAGTCTCCAATACCACAAAACGGAAGTCCCTGTCCGTATGGCGCTTTTCAATATAATGAGAGACCAAAGGGGCTTCTGTGACCTGATGTCTGATTTTGGACCTGTGTTCCGAAATCCGCTGTCTGAGGGGTCTGCTGGTAAGACCCACATAACGCTTCTGACAGGGGCATTCCCACATGTAAATGACACATTTGTTAGCACAACTTGAGAGGGATTGCAAGGTAAATGTTAAACCCTTATTGGGAACATCAATTTCCTTAGTTTCCCAAGAAAATTGGCAAACTATACACGAGTGGCATTTGTAATGTCCTGTGGGGAGCAATTTATCAGAAGGTTTATGTCTGGCAGTATGATCTGATCGTATTAGCATATTACTGATAGATCGCGCTCTCCTGAAACCTATCAATGGTCCGTCCTTACAACCTGGAATGTCCTGAACCAGATGCCAATGTTTATAAATAATATTCTTGACTCGGTTGGCCACTGGTGAATATTCAAAGGAGCACCTAATTAAATTGCCCCCACCTCGCTGTTTCCTGTCAAACAAGCGCTTTCTAGGAGTATCCCTAACTCGTTGGAGTGCCAGATGGTGGATTAAACGAAATTCCCCAGGGGCCTTTTTAGGAACCAAACCTAAAGGCAGGGGCCGGTGCGCCTCCAGCAACTCGACCCGGCCAGTCGCCTGCTGAAGAGTGATGGCCGTCGAGGGCGAAGGCTGGTTAAAGGGTACCCCCAATGAGGGTGAAGCCCCCCCCCGATGGGGTTACTGGTAATCCCCAAGGACGCCTCCAGCGCCGCCACGCGGGCCAGCAAGGCATCCACCGTTGCAGAACCCCCGGCATACAGGGGGCCAGGTGGGCCGGACGGCCCGCTGGGCAATGGGCCAGGGCCACCTACTTGGAAGTGAACCTTGTAGGGCCAGGGCCACCTACTAAGTAGCTTGTAGGGCCAGGGCCACCTACTATAACCAGGTTCTACTTAATCAGATTTACGTTTCTATTCTGCCTCCTTCAAAGCCAAACACTATCTGTGCAAAAGCACCTTTGTTATATGCAAACAGCAGAACAATGATATGAACAAGCTAGAAAAAATGTACCTCTAGGAATGCTGTCAATTTATATTTGATGGAGTAGTAATGAAAATAAGCATGTTAATACTATTGTATTTGTTGCACACAGCACTCTATTCATACAGAGGGCAACCTGTAGCTCACTAATCTGGTTGAGCTACCTCATGTCTCACCACTGGCCAAGCTGTATGGAAGCAATGGGAACTGATGTTCAACATCATCTGGACACATGCCTCAAACTTTGCTTTATATCGTATGTTTCATTTAGAAGTGAAACAGAAACCAATAACTGTTTCTCGGACAAAGCTTTCTGCTCCCAAATACAGTAACACCCCTACTTACAAAAAAAGTCCATTCCGTTCTGTAGGCTTTTGCTTAAATTGTTTTTTTATGTAACTCGAAGCAAACCCATAGGAAAAATATTTTTTACATAACTCGAAGCAAACCCATAGGGAAAATGAAATTTTTATGTAAATCAAAACAAACCCACCGGGAAATGAATTTTTACGTAACTAGAAGCAAACCCATAGGAAAAAGAATTGTTATGTAACTCGAAGCAAACCCATAGGAAATCGTGTAAATTGGGACATGGTTTTTGCACAAAACCATTATGTAAGTTGAATTTTATGTACCTCGAGGCATTTGTAAGTCAGGGTTTTACTGTAATACTAGAAGGGGAAACAAATTTGTACCAATGCATATAATAGAGGAGTTATGTAGTAAGGAGAAAGGAGACATACTATTTCTCTATACATGATTTTAGCTCAAATTTAACTGACAAGTCAACTGAGTATTTTGAGGTATGCATTTAAGCAGCTGTTCTTACCTGGAACTCTTTTTGCCCAATTGATCATGTGCACTAGTTCTCGGTCAGCAAGATTGGTTAATAGGCCCATCATAGAAGCTTCGTTGAAAGGTCTGCCAGCATCATACTCTGAATAGACAATAGGTGGTTCAGCCTCTAGCAATGCACTGACCATTTGTTCTTCAGTCAAAGAGAGGGCTGGGCTGTTCTTCTTACTGTGTTTCACCATCAGGGAACCTGGCCAGAAAGCAGTGCTCCTCAACTCAGTGAGAGCACCTGCATTTCTGTTGTCATGCTCTTCTCTTTGACGCTTGTTTTTCATTATACGCACACCTCTGCGGTCTTTTCGAATCCCTAGAAGAAGGTAAGGATAGGATTAGCATGGGTTCCCCTTCTTCTGCTTCTAATGCAGTGGTGGCAAACCTATGGCACATGCCAGAGGTGGCACACAGAGCCCTGTCACCCCACCACAGAGTTTACCCTGCCCCTCTGCCCAGCAGTCCAGTGGGAGTGCTTCCTCCCTCCCCCAGCACAGAGTTCACTCTGCCCAGCAGCCCAATGGGAGCATTTCCTTCCTCCCCTGTTGCTGTGTTGGCACGTTGTGATAATAAGTGGGTTTTGGGTTGCAGTTTGGGTTACTCGGTCTCTAAAAGCTTCACCATCACTGTTCTAATGCGATACTGTTATAAAAGCAAGGCTAAGAATTGTGCAATGTTTATTTAATAATAATAATAATAATAATAATAATAATAATAATAATAATAATAATAATAATAATAATAATAATAATAATAATAATAATAATAATAATAATAATAATAATAAGGTTTATTTATATCCCGCTTTCCTGGCATGAGTGCCACTCAAAGCGGCCTACAACATAAGAAAAGGAAAGCTTTCTTCCAATCATTTATCCTAAACCAAAAGATATTGCTATTTTTAAAAATGTTCTACCTTCATTATGAATCCCTTAAGGATAACCCCTTAATTAGATGCTATAAGCTAGCTGAGTTAGGTTTCTGAATCTGGAGGCAAAGGTTGTGCATCCTAGTAGAGCTGGCCTGTGTGCCCTTGGGCAAGCTGCACACTCCCAGGAGTCCCTCAGGAAAGCATAGTAAACCTTCTGAGTATTCTTGACCTAAAAAACCCTGAAAAGAAATAATGGCTTCTTGTTGTTGTTATTGTTAGTACAGTATTATTAAAATGTACTGTTAGATTCACAGTCAAAAACTGGTATAAAGTTAACAGTTTAAGAACTAACCAAGGGCCTAAGAGCTGCTAAGGTAACATTTACATATACAAGCAGTTCTTATTAAAAATTTGTGTGTGTGTGTGTGTGGGGGGGGGGGTTGTTGTTGTAAAGTTAGGATATTCAACTCCAATAAATCAAAAATTTCCAAATGCTGTATCTACGACGTCTTTTAGGTATTGCTCCAAGAGCTCTAATTACTATGGATACAACAACAGATTTCTTTTTACATAAACATCAACTTCAATTTGATATTTTGTGATTTTCTCCAGTTTGTTTGTCCTCATTTTCATGCATCCCCTGATATAGCAATGTTAATAAACCAGATCTTCTTCTTTTCTATAAGTGCTATATGGGGTGTGTTATGAGTCACATGTGCATCTGTTTGAATTTTAAAGCCCAACAGGATGAGACTCTCTCATTTTCTAATACTTCTCAAACCTGATGTTCCCTATAATTTTAATGCATTCAAGTACAAACCTCTGACAAAGTTTCCAATGAATAATTTTTGCATCATCATTGGCATCGGAGAACAGAAAAAGAAGAGATGGCACTGGCAAAACAGCTCACAAAATATATGACTATGGAATTGTGACACATAATTCCTTTTAACATGGCAAGGGGTGGTGAGATGCACTTCAGTTATTTATTGATTGATTGATTCAATTTAAAGGCCGCCTTCCTCGCCTCAGCGACCCAAGGTGGCTTACATCAAATAAAACAACTTATACAATTAAAAACCCACTGATAAAACTGATAAAAAAATTAGAATCTGTAAAAAAAAACATAACCCCTTAATTAAAACGCCACAGGGCTAACTGAGCCAGCAAGGCTGAGATGTGCTGCCAGATGCATCCCATGCCTGCTGGCAAAGCCAGGTTTTCAGAGCCTTCCTGAAGGGATACAGTTCTGCCTGGAGATGCAGCTCTGGTGGCAGGAGGTTCCAAAGAGTCGGGGTCGACACTGAGAAGGCTCTCCTCCTGGTCCTGGTAAGATGTGCATCCCTGGCTGATGGGACCACCAGTGAACCCCTACAGTCTGCCCTCGTAGGACGGGTTGAACACCTTGGAACGATGCGGTCTCTTAGATATCTTGGCCCACTACCATTTAGAGGTTTAAAGGTCAAAACCAGTACCTTGAATTGCACCCGGAAGCATACTGGCAGCCAGTGCAGCTCTCGTAGCAGTGGCAAAGGACGGGCATAGTGCCCACACCCCATCACCACCCAGGCAGCCACATTCTGGACCAGCTGCAGCTTCCAGATGGTTATCAAGGGCATCCCCATGTAGAGCGCATTATAGTAATCCAATCTGGAGGTAGTACACAAATTTATGGGAATCAAATGTTTCAAACCAGTCTTGAAACATGACATTTTTATTCTTAAACTGCCAGGTCTTGTCTAATTCAGTAGACTCTAATTCAGGAGTTCTCAACCTTTTTAAGCCGGGGGCTGGGTCACGCTCCCTCAGACAGCTTCAGGGACCACCACAGCTGCTGGGACCCCCGGCCCTCCTTTCCCCTTGTGGGGAGGGATAAATGGCCAACGCGGGCCGTGGGGCCGAAGACCGCCACAGCTGCTGGGGCTCCCCGTCCTCCTTTCCCCTTGTGGGGAGGGATAAAGCTGATGACATTGACAGCTATTTCCGGGGCCGCCTCCCCCGCTCAGTTTGGGAGGGAAGAAGAAGCCGACAGGTTGCGGATGGCCAAAGACCTGCCGCCACCACTGCCACAGCTGCTCCTGGGGCTGCCCATCCTCTTATCAGGGACACTGATCCTCGAGCTCTGTGGGGCGTAGAACATGGGCTCCGTCAGGTACGTTGAGCCTTGGGCTCCGTTCATGGACATCAAGCCCTGGGTTCCGCACCCTGGGCCCTATGGACTGGCGAGGGTGTTTTGCTCTGTTCTGTGGCCTTATTGTGCTTATTTTATTATGGTACTTTTATTATGTATAATTTTATTGTATTTGATGTTTTAATACTTTGCTTATTGTATTTTGGTGTATTTATTATGTATTATGTATAATTTCATTGTATTTTTTCTCTGATTTGCATTTGAATTGTTTTGTATTGTATTGCATATTTTTATTGCATCTGTTATGCTGTGTATATACAGTGATACCTCATACAATGTCCAAACTTGGTTCCACAAGTTTGGACTTTATACAGATTTGGACTTTGTATGAGGCATGCAAAATCCTAGCCGCGATGCCTCATACAACGTCCAAATCCTTGCCACGATGCCTCATACAACGTCATTTCCATAGAGATACATTGTACTGTAACAGCACAGACTTCAGGGCAACGTCAAGGAAACAGACAGGAAAATGACAGAACTTTAAGAAATCATTGTCTAATGGCTAAAAACATTACAAAAACGTGTCAAACAACCCTGATTGTCCAAGAACCTGAAGAATGCTGCAAAAATCCCAGGAATGCTTCTAAAAATTCTGACAAAAAATAAATAAAAAAAATCCAAAATCGTGCTCAAAACCACTCCTAAACACTCTTTGCTTTGTGCAAAACCCACAAGAGCAATGCACGTATGTGTCCTGCCTTTTATACTGCCCAGGCACAATGCAACCTGGGAAAACCCCAATGCCTCATACAACGTCACACGACTTTGTATGAGGCAACTTTTTTAGAAGGATTTAGGTGATGTTGTATGAATTATATATATATAATATAATACACACACACACACACACACTGCTTATTGTATTATTGTATTTATAATGATATTGTATTGTTTTAGTTGCTGTCTGCTGTTATGCTTTTTATTTTGGTTTTGTTATATTGTATATTTAATTATGTTGGAAGCGGCCCTGAGTCAGCCTACAAGCTGAGTAGGGCGGGGTACAAATTAAAAATCTACTCTAATCTAATTTTGTCCTTCCTCCGCTACCTGGCACTTCCTGGTGTGGTGGAAGCAGGGGGGCACATGAAATGGTGTTGTGGGCCACTTCCAGCCCACGGGCCGCAGGTTGAGAATCCTTGCATTATTGGTACAGTTTTACCCATTCCTCTCATTTGTTCCGCCAAATGCCCTTCCTACATAGAGAACACTAAATTGTAGTTTACATGTTACTGAAATATCCCAAACTTCTTTTTAATGATTTTCAACTTTACAACATCTGGAAGAGAGTCAGAAGCATTATTTTGGATTAAATCCACCACCACCTCTGCCCCTTAAAGCACAGAATTCCTAACTCATTCTCTAAGTCTAGAAGTGATGGCATATGACCAAGAACTCCTACACTTTTTATCACAGTTAAGAATAATACACTTTAAAAGGAATTATTTTGTCTGAAATCTAGCAGTAACTCACAGACGATCAATGAAACCTACAGAGGAGTTGATTCACCAAAGCCCCTCTGATTTAATGGATCTGCTCCAGTTGCAGTTTACTACTGGATTGATACCAGCTGTCTGAAATTGAAATCTAGCATAGTTTTTCTCTCTACCATTACAATTTTTTCTCTATCAATTAAAGACAACACAGAAACCATTCTGATAGGCACCTGGATGACAAAAGCAATAGCTTATGGTTTCTAGAAATACATATTTATTCAAATCTAAGCCCCATTTTTTTCGATTAAGAGTATATCCTTACTTATTCAGAAACACATGCTATTCTAACAGCCTAAAGTTAACAGCCTAAAATACTCAGAATGGCCTCTACAGAGTATCTAGCAAAGGGGTCAGCAAACATATTATTTATTTGTTTATTTATTTATTTATTTTAAAAATTTCTACCCCGCCTTCCTCATCCAAGGATGACCCAAGGCAGCTTACATGGCAGTTAAAATACATACAAGCTAAAACAACAATATCCACCACAACCTCCCTAACCCCTTAAGAAAAAGATACATAGACAAAATTTAAAACTGTTAAAAAAGAATTAAACAATGCCAAAAATGATATTAAAAAGTTAAAATAAGTTAAAAGAGGGAGGGGAAGGGACAGGGGACAAGGGGGAGCAATAAAAAACAGACAGGTGTAATAAAAACAGACAGGTGTGTTACAGCAGGCCATCATACCAGCCAGCGGGACTGGGCTGTTACAGCTGATGGGCCCCATACCCACTGGCACAGCCAGGTCTTAAGGGCCTTCCTAAAGGGGAGCAGCTCAGTCTGGAGGCGTAGTTCTGATGGTAAGAGGTTCCACAGGGCCGGGGTAAACACTGAAAAGGCTCTTCTTCTAGTCCCTGCCACATGTGCCTCTTTGGTAGGGGGGACCACCAAAGAGCCTCTCTGGTCTGCCATAGTAGGATGGGTGGAAAACCTCAGGGTGACGTGGTCCCTTAAGTATCCTGGTCCACTGCCATGTAGGGCTTTAAAGGTCAAGACCAGCACCTTGAATTTCACCCGGAGGCACACTGGTAACCAGTGCAGCTCCCGGAGCAGCGGTGAGGCATGAGCATAACGCCCATGACCCATTACTACCTGGGCTGCTGCGTTCTGGACCAGCTGCAGCCTCCAAATGGTCATCAAGGGCAGCCCCATGTAAAGCGTGTTACAGTCATCCAATCTGGAGGTGACCAGAATGCGAGTGACCATGAACAAGGAGTCCCGGTCCAGGAGCGGGTGTAATTGGTAAATAACACAAAGTTGTGCAAAGGCCCTCCTGGCCGCGGCTGCCACCTGTTCTTGGCTCTCCAGTTGTTCTTGTACTTCAGTTACAAAAAGCCCAAATCAGTATACCTGCTGATCAGGACTTCTGGGAATTGAAATTTAAGAACATCTGGAGAGCCAAATTTTCTGATCCCTGATCTAGCACAATGGGTTATCAATAGATTTGGCAACATTACAGTAAAAACTACCAACCAATTACCAAAAGAAAGAAGTAAATAAAACGGTTTCCAGTGACATCTATGGCAAGTCAATTTTGGATGTAATATCAAAAGTTAAGAGTAGAGCATGTAAGACTGCAGATCGATACATTAAGAACCTAAGCCTTCACTTGGTTGGCTTTTAATCCTTCTAAAGACAATTCCATATTTCAGTTTACATTTAGCTACGTTGCTGGAATGCTATGATGTTCCTTCTGGTTATGCTTCCAATGAAAAAAGTTGAAAGCTGAAAGAGCTTTATATAATTTCAATTTATTTATTCAACTTGTTAGCTTTCCAACCATTATGATATATTTTTCCAGATTTCTACAAATCCACTCTTGCCACTTGACCTTTTTTATATTCCAAAATTAAATTTAAAGACAATATGCTTGAAAAAACTTAATGTTCCCATCACTCATAAACCAACTGCAATTCTTCCTACCACAAAATGTTCCTAGAACAAATAGCCCTGTTTCAGCTAAATAAATAAATAATTTAAAATTACTGTCTACTCCAGTGTTTCCCAACATGGGGCCCATGCCCCACAGGGGGACTTCAGTTCCCAGATGCCTAAGTCAGTACATTGGCTGATCAGTGCTTTTGGGGAATTGACTTTGGCTTCTGGG
Source organism: Bradypodion pumilum (assembly GCA_035047305.1). Lineage (NCBI taxonomy): Eukaryota > Metazoa > Chordata > Lepidosauria > Squamata > Chamaeleonidae > Bradypodion > Bradypodion pumilum. The sequence continues at coordinate 103,171,120 of JAWDJD010000001.1, forward strand.
TACTGAAGTCCAAAAAACCAAAGGTTAGGAAACACTGGTCTAATCAATAGTTAAATATGTCAGGGTTATGTAAGACATTCTGTATAACATTGCTTTGAAAAGTATTAATGCCATATTCTGTTTGTCTATGAAAACAGTAGGAACAAATATAAAAATGGAAAAGGATTTTCACATCGCTATGTGTTTTAAAAATGGGCTGCAGTGGCTCAGTGGTTAAGAAGCTCGCCTTGTTTTCTGGAATGCTGGCAAGTCAGCAGTTTGAGACCTGGGTATTGCATAATGGATTGAATGCCCGTCTCTGTCCCAGCTCCTGCCAACCTAGTAGATTGAAAGCAAGAAATTGCAAGTAGATAAATAGGAACCGCTTTGGTGGGAAAAGATCTTGGGGACATGATCCAGGACAACAGGCTACAACTGAATCCTGGCAAGAATGTGTGGTTGTGGGTCAGGGCCCCCATGCTATCCAGGGAGCTACCATCTTTGGAGTTGGATGGGGCTTTTTTTGCCGCAGACAGACTCAGTGCATAATTTGGGGTTCCTCCTGGACTCATGTCTCCTGTTCAATGAGCAGGTGACAGTTGTGGCTAGAAGAGCTTTTGCACAACTTTGTGTCATTCGCCAATTATGCCCACTTCTGGACCGGGACTCCTTGCTTATGGTAACACACGTTCTGGTCACCACCAGAATGGATTGTTGTAATGCGCTCTACATGGGGCTGCCCTTGATGACCATTCAGGGGCTGCAGCTGGTTCAGAATGCAGCTGCCCATGTTGTGATGGGGTGCAGGCTTTATGCCTGTGCCTCACCCCTGCTACGGGAGCTGCACTCATTGCCAGTGTGCCTCCGGGTGCAATTCAAGGTGCTGGTAATTACCTTTAAAGCCCTACATGGTAGTGGGCCAGGATACTTAAGAGACCGCATCACCCCAAGGACATCTGCCCACCCAACTAGAGTCGACCGGAGGGGCTCTTTAAAAATACCAACTGCTAGAGAAGCTCGCCTCGGTAGTACTGGAAGAAGAGCCTTTTCGGTATCCACTCTGCCCCTATGAAACCTCCTGCCAGTTGAACTGCATCTCCAGAGAGAGCTGCTGCCCTTCCGGAAAGAGCTGGAAAGCTGGCTGGCAGGGCAGGTGTGTGGAGGTGGAGATGGAGCAACCCCTCCACCCCCACTGACTCATTTAGAGCAGGATTACTCATGTTTTCAAAAGTTTTAAATGAGATTTTTAATTGGCGCAGGTTGGAGGTAGTTTTTCAGTGTTTTTAGGAATTTTAAGGGTTTCTATATTTTAAACATTGGGGATTTTATGTACGCCACCCAGAGTCACATGTTGATTGGAGCGGCTATACACATTAAATAAACAAACAAATAAACAAACAAATAATAAAAGGAAAGGAGCCCCATTCAGGCATCCCCTGAGTAGAGTTCCTCCAGTAAAAATCCTTTCAACCAAGAATAATTTCTGACACGTTAATTATTATTATGTGTTTTATAAATTTACTACATCCTGTACTGTACCAGTTATTAATTCTACATTTTTCATTTGAAAAGCCATGAGATTGTTTGCAAATTAAATGCAGACATGAAGCTCTAAAAACCCACAGCAACTAAGATTTGTCCAGTTGTCACAGCTATATTGTTACAGTCCCTCTAGACCAGTTCTCTTGGCATTGAAAACAAATCCAACAAATGATCCACATGAACTCCCTGGTTCTGTGGTACAGTAAGAAGGAACCTGAGCTCTATGGTTCCACCATATCCCACAGAAGAAAGTAGTTTTACATCAGCAGCAAAGGAAGAGGAGCAATGAGGCTTCCAGGAGGGGACCATGCCTAACAAAGCAGGCCAGAACCATCATGCCCAAAATGAAATACCTCCTGTGCCAAAGAACCTCTTGTGGGTAAAGAACATCTTGTATGTAGGGGCCTCCTCATCTTTAGTTCTTCTGCCTTTAATAACCTATAGTTGTAGTCTGTGTGTGGGTCTGGCATCTTCTACTTAATATCCTCACTTTAACTCTAGAGAAGCTCTTAGAACAACATCTTACATTAGCCAACGTCTTACATTAGCCTACTTCTTGGTTGCTTCTTGGACTCCTGTAAGTGATCTAGGACTATTTGATACTTTGCCTCTTCAAAATCACTGTCTGTTCTATGCTGCATAACTTTCTTCATTGGCTTTGATATTGGGCCACTCTGACTCTAATATTTGGCTACTACCTCATATGGACACCAGGCTTGGCTCGATCAAAGACTTGTCACACTCACTGTCCAAGCTCTGAGGAAAAAAGAAAGCTATTCTATAAGACATAGTTCAAAAGTGTAACTCTCGACAATCAAATCCATATTATTGTCTCTTTTAGATTCAAGTTTTAAACTTCCCTTATGTGAAGCATAGTCTCCTGAAACCCTTCCGAACAAATAGTACAATAGCTACTCAAATTGTACAGTTGGGCACACAAAGTACTGTATACCTGAAAATGAGCTGAAAACACATTATGATACTATCTTGTTTGCATCATTTTTTTTAAAAAAAATGTCTTTATTTCAGTGGTTCATAATTCTGTAACATATAAAAACATGATTCTTATTTCTTTCTGTTCTTAAGCTTCGAAAAAGATAAATACAAATTTGCTTCCATTAATACATCTAAGACAAACTGAATGTTTCATCTGAAAAATACACTCAGTAATAATTATAAATACATGCTGTCAAGTGAATTATGACTTATAGCAATCCTTTCTAGGGTTTTCTAGGTGGAAAATACACAAAAGGTGTTGGCCATTCTCTTCTTCTGGAGGCACAATAGGATTGTTCAGCTTGCCCAAGGCCACACAAGCTGGCTGTTTGCCCAGAAAGCACATTGGGGGATGGAACTCCCAGTCTCTAGCTCCACAACCAGATACTTCAAACACTGAGCTATCTAGCCAACTACATATTGTATTTTCATATATACATTCATATACTATATCATTATCTCATTTTATATGTACATTAACACTCTTGAACCAAGAGACCCCTTGTCCAGAATTTAATATGGGCTGCACTGTACATTATGCATTATGCAAAAGAAACTGCTCAGCTTGTTTTTAACCTGCTGTGTCTGAAATTGTGTGCAATGCAATACTATGACTGCAGTGTAAAGAAACAATGTGTGTAATTTTTGCCACTTCCCTCCCTTCAGTAGGGCAGTTCAGTTGAATCTCAGTTCCCTCCAGCACTGGCTGGACATTTCTGTTCCCCAGATGTTCTGTTCTGAGATTTTTGATTTCTAAAGGTTTCCTGTCTCTCCTGCGCCCAAGGCTCCAAAAGGCTTCCCTGAGGCAAAAAGGCAGGTCTAGGGAGCTTTTGATCTAAAATGAGAGCAGAGGAAGTTTTTAAGTTGTTTGAATTAACAGGTATCAGTGTTGCCTGATGATATTGGCTTCTGCCATATAATTTTACCTAAACAGGATTTATAGGCTCCCCAGTTAACCAGGGATTCTAATATTTCATGCAATTCAAAGATAATTACAGGCTGTCAAGTGATTCTAACATAGAATCATAGAATAACTGAGTTGGAAGGTGCCTATGAAGCCAGCAACTCCTACTTTGACTTCCAGGAATCCAAGTCAAAGCAGGTCTGACAGATAATTGTCTAATTTTATCTTGAATACCTCCAGCTTTGGAGCATTCACCATCTCCTGAGATAATTGATTCCATGATCATACTGCTGTCACAGTTAAGATGTTTTTTCTGCTATTCAGTCTATATATGGCTTCCCACAATGTAAGCCTATTATTATGTGTCCTGCACTCTGGGATTATTGAGAACAAATCTTACCCCTCCTCTTTATGACTATCTTTCAAGTATTTGAAAAGTGCTATCATATCCCCTCTCAGTCTCCTTTTCTCAAGGCTAAACATGCCCAGTTCCTTCAGTCTTTCCTCATAAGGCTGATTTCCAGTCTTCCGATCATCCTTGTTGCCTTCCTCTAAACTTGTTCCAGTTTATTAGCATCCTTCTTAAAGTGTAGCGTCAGAACAGACACAGTAGTCAAGATGAGGCCTAGATAGTGCCGAATAGAGCGGAACTAGTACCTTACAGGTTTCGGAGACTATGCTTATGCTACTGCCACCTAAAATAGCATCAGCCATTTTGCAACCACATCGCACTGTTGACTCATATTCAGCTTGTGATCTATAAGAATTCCAAGAATTATTTTTGAAACAAGTAGCCCTCATCTTTTGACTGTGTATTTGGGTTTGCCCCATCGGTATAAAAATTTATTCCTAGTTACATTTCATTGTTTTCAGTCTATTGAGATCTTTTTTGAATTTTGTTTCTCTCTTTCAGGGTATTAGCTATTCCACCCAATTTTTTTATAAGCATGATTGATAAGCAGATCTGATAAGCATTCTCTAGCACACCCTCATCCAAGCCATTAATAACAATGTTGAAGAGCACCAGGTTCAGGACTGAGCCTTCATGTCATCTCAGTTTGAAAAGGAGCCATTGATAAGCAGTTTCCGAGTATGAATCTGTAACTAGGATACACAGAAAGAGCCTCCCAAAAGATTGTGGTATTTTTGAACCACAATAGGGCATACCCCGGGCAATGGCCACCTTGTGCCAGCTGACCTGTCTCACACTAGGTCAGGTGAAAAGAAACTGCAGAATGAACTCACCCAAAGGTGTCTTCATTTTGGCAGTTTCATGTCAGAAGAAGAAGAAGAAGATATTCAGTTCAAGATATCATATATTATATCTACATAATTCCCATTGTCTAACCAATAAAGTTATCCAATAAAAAATAAGGTAAGATTAGTCTGGCAGGATTTGTTCTTGACAAATCCATGTTGACTTCTAGTTATTACTGCATTGATATGGTGCTTGCATGGTGACCACTTTATAATTTCCACCGAGACTGATGTCAGGCTGACTGTTCTGTTGTTCCTCAGTTCCTCCTTTTTGCCCTTTGTAGGTTTTCCTATAACCTATAGGTATAGAATAGTCAGAAACATATACTTTAAGGGAAAGGGTGTCAGGTCCATCAAAATGCATGCTGTCATTAAATTCCTAATTCTTAAAGATGCCACACAGCTGTTCTAAATTGACAAAAAAATTAATTAAGAGATCTTCTAAGGTTAACATGCAAGGAATATTTCCAACCTTTTCATGAGAATAGTTGTAATACATTCAAAAACAGACCAATTAATGAAAAGGCAAAGTCCACCCGATCATATCTGGTTAAAATGCTTATGGATGAAACTTCTCATCTCCACCTGCTTCTCTGAAAGGATTTACTAGCTTTGTAGACTGAAAGAATAGTTCAGTTCAAATGAAAACAAATATTTTAACCAAGGTTATGTAAGTAAGCTTCCTTCCTGGTACTTTTTGGTTTCTTTGTCCTCATTTATTTGATGGGGAAATAGCAATCACAGACAGATGGAATTCATCTGCCAATTTATTGTGCCTACTGTGTGATGATAAAGGTAGCAACAATTCTTATTTGTGTTACTTCCTTTGCATTTTCCAGCAGCCACGCAGCATGGCTATTTTGAATGGCTTGAAGCTTGGAAGCATCTATCAATATCTCGGGTGGGGAAGAGCGAATCAGTTGTAAGAATTATAGAAGCAAATAAATTGCTTGGACATGTTCCATTCTGGTTTTGTGTTTGGTTTGGTGGCAGAATTAGCATTGGTTATATGTTTAATTACCTTTGGTTACCCGTTCTCATTCATCTGTCAGATGCCTTTGTATAGGGTTGCCATAATTCTCTCCCACCAAACCGGTACAGCCATGTGACATCATTGCATTCTTCAAACTGCATATGCGCCGGTTGGGGCTGTCAGGGAGACCACGGCTCTAAGACCCTGCGGAATCCCCGTCCGGGGTGGACAGCCTTCGTCAGCTTAAAATGAACTGTAGTCAAGAGGTTTTCCCCCATGTGATTCTTCTTGCAAAAGACAAATTCTTGATGGTTCTATTTTTATTTTTTGAATAATTCTTTTTGGCCCATTCTTGAAATCACCCTTCCTCCTCCTGAGGTTACCCCACCTTCCCCTTCACACACACCCCACTGAAGTAGACTCACCCTCAAACCCCACATGAGGATCCCTTGGAAAGTTCTAAAGGGACCCCCGGAACGGCAATGCCGTCCATGGCGCCTTCATTTCCCTCTGGAAGGAGAAAAGTACGAGACAGGAAGGGACTTATTTTGGAGGAGGACCTTTGCGATGGAGGACTCTTCACTTTCTGTCCACCCTGTTCCCTTCCTCTCTAGGAATACCGACCCTATGCAATTAACCCTTTGCGGTCACGTGAAGAAGGAATCCTCCGTCCCAGTGTATGGTGGAGGTTTGGCTTCTTGCTCCCTCCCGCTTTCGAGGAAAAGGGCTGAGGATGACTCCTTATCCCCCAAACTTCAAGTTGAGCCAAGGGATTTTTGCAAAGAGTTATTTCACTGCCTCCGTGCCTTTCTTTCAATTATCTCACTTGCAAGTGTCTCCCCTCCCCGGTGGGCTTCTCGGGGTGCTGTTTTGCCTCCGCCACTTTTAAGCAAGATAATTGAAAGAAAGGCAGGGAGGCAGTGAATTAGCTCTTTGTAAAAATCCCTTGGTGAGGGGGGCTCTTGCCTTTTTTGTTCAAATTAAAAAATCCGGGACTTTTACATGTTTTTTCTTGAACCAGCCAGGACAGCTTGAATCTGGGAAAATCCTGGAAAACCAGGACATATGGCAACCCTACCTTTGTATCACTGGCATCTTTTGGGATAACATCTGTGAATTGGGTTGAAGTGCACCCTATTGCAAAAGTTACACTTCCATCTGCAGCTTCAGTTTGAGAAAGCTGCCCTCCATAATTCTATAACTACTAGCTTCTTACACTCTGTGGTTCCATAGGCTGTCATCATGTCCTGAATTCTGTTTAATGCCTATTCGATCCTGTTTTAACACCACTATAAACAGTAAAATATCATAATAAGCTGGTGATATCTAGCATTGTGTCTCTGACATCTGAGTCAATTCTGTTGTGCATGTCTTGGCTCAATATCTGAAATGAGTGGTAAATTGGATCACAGCTGATAAACTGAATTGTGACAAACATATTCTGTGGGTTGGTGGTACCTGGTTTGGAAATCAGATATGTTACCTATTCTGAGTTGAGGTTGCACCTCCCCAAAGTATTAGGTTAATAATTTGAACTATCTTTGCCAATGCCCAGTTACAAACAGTGACAAGAAGTGTTTACTGTGGCAGTGAGTATACCAGCTACAGCCATTCCTCAATAAGGATATTTTGGCCACAATAGTCCCTCTGTTGGCAGTCTCTAAATCAACTTAATACAATATGGTGAATGTGAGGTCTACCCTTGTGACTTGCCTGGAAACTGCAGCTAGTGTAAGACTTGACAGTTTAACTCAGCCATTTGCAACCTGCGGCCTGTGGGCTGGATGCATCCCGCCGAGCTATTTCACATGGGCCTCCGCCCTCGTTCCCGCCACCACAAGTGGCAGAAGCACCAAAAATGTGCAGAAAATGCAGCAAACATGCACAAGAACTCACCGAAAACACATGAAAATGCATGCCAAACCATGTGACCAGCCCACGCAGCCGTCTGAGGAGCAGTGATCTGGCCCACAACCCAAAAAAAGTTGAGGGCGCCTGCTTTAACTGCTGTGTATGGCAAACTTTCACAAACATGTTCCATTTCTGCTTCTCTGGCTAACTGTATACCACTGGGCAAAATTCCTTAACAACTTGGGACCAGATTATATGAGAGTATCTTCTCTCATAGCAAGTTGCCTGATCACTGAGGTCTTCCTCCTGGCTGAGTTGTACATGTGATACATATGGTGTCAACTAACATAAGGACTTTTTCTCATACCCTATTTTTTAACACCTCTCCACCCCCTTTGCAAAACAACAGGTTGAGCATATTTCTTTGACCAAGTATTTGCTAATTTTATAATCCCTTTTCATGAGATTTTTTTTAAAACTGGGAATTTCTACAGAGTGTTTACAAAATATTATTTGTGTTGGCCACCTCTTTTTACCTTCACATGTGGTAAACACGATCCAAGATATCTGTTGTTATGAAATGTTGCCTATGTATAGGTAACTTTTGGGATACCCCGCATATTCAAATTTCCATGTAATTGATACATTATGTACTATGTACAATTCCATGGAAGTTTGTTAATAAATGATGGCATATCAATATTTGATACAGATATTGATAAATATTTTGAACCAAAAAATAATAATACTTGACTCCTAGATTTTCTTTTGGTTGATCTCCCAACCTCAAAAGATTGTTTCAAATAAAATATCTGGAATTTGGAGGCGGGATTTTAGACAGCTTTCACATTGAAGATATGGGCAACAAAACTAGTAATATTAAAAATAGTCTGTTATACATTCTGTCAGACTTAGATCAGCAGCTAAAAATGTTCTGACCTACAGAAAAAAAATGTTTGAATCAGTGGATGCATCGCTAATCATAAGAGATTTATAGGATTTTTGTGTGTGTCATTACTAATTATTTACTTATCCCCTAGAAGGGGAAAAATGAGAGAATATCATTATTTATTTTCTTGAACTAAAAGGGAGTGAAAACACTTTACCCTGAGCAAAATACCAAAAACCAAAACTGAATGTCTCTGGTTTTCTTTGCTTATCAAATTTTATCATGGGTTCCTAATATAAACAAGGAATAAGAAATGGGCAATGCTGGGAATGGGAAGAATCTGCTAGACATTCATTTCAGTGAGTCACTTCTTAATTTTAACTAAAGATTAAGCAGATGTCAGAATTTCAGCCTGTAAAGAGAAAAGAAACTTAAAGAAACAACTATATAATAAAGCAAATGAAAGTGAGACCATTAAACTCTTGTACAATGAAATCCACAGACTGCTGATATCAATCATCCGTGTTTTGATGTCCTATATCAGTGGTGGTGAACCTATGACATGTGGTGTGTGCCAGAGGTGGCGCTCACAGCCCTCTCTGTGGGCATGCATGCCATCGCCCCAGCACAGAGTTCACCCCACCCCTTTGCCCAGCAGCCCAATGGGAGTGCTTCCTCCCTCCCCCCAGCACAGAGTTCTCCCCACCCCTCTGTTTGGGCAATCGGCCTCTAAAAGGTTTGCCATCACTGTCCTATATATAGTCCTCAGTCATGACAACATGTAAACATTCATTATTGTTGCCATCAAGTCAGAACTGACTGATAGTGAACCTAATATGGCTTTCAAGGCAAGTGAAATATTTAAGGAGTGGTTTTACCTAAGTCTTTTCACCTACAATTTTCAAAACAAGCCCTTTAAAATATAATGAGCTTTATCTAACCCAAATATAATTTCTTGAAACTGCAAAAAAAAAATCTGTAAAAAGCTACATGTTATATTAAGCTATCTTTGGAATTTCTTAGAAAAATGAAAAATGATTAAGGTTATGTCTAGACTACCTGTTTAGGTGCATGCTGAACTGGCTGGAAAAGTGTTGGTTACAAATCGGTGAATTGTGATGTGCTATTTGGTGTACTCCTCCAAAGTGACCCTTTGGCTCTTAATTATATACTTCCCTTGATAGTTTGCAGCTGGTTAGGGGATCTGAAATAATATTTATTTATATCTGCTAGTTATTGTTCTTCAAACTTTAGCTTTTGGGCTACAGTTCCCAGAAGCCTAAGCCAATCCCCAAAGCACTGATCAGTCAGTGTACTGACTTAGGCTTCTGGGAATTGAAGTCCAAAAGCTAAAGGTTGATGCAATCATCAATTATTATTTTTCCTTTTTTATGTGTATTGCCAATTAAGAACTTGTCCATAGCCATGGTTTCAATTAGCAATACTTTCGTGTTCAGGGAATGAAAAAGCAGACGAGTGAAGTAGTGAAATTCAGCTCTTTAATAGTGGGGTTTGAACACAATTTGGATGGGGCAAAACTCTGACTTATATACACTATAAACAGTAACAGTAACAATAATACAACAAGCCCATTGGCTAACAGAGTGTGCACATTTTTAATCCACTTATTTGCATAAGAATAGATATATGAGAAAAGATACATTCCGCTCCTATAAACAGTAACAATAATACAACAAGCCCATTGGCTAATAGAGTGTGCACATTTTCGATCCACTTATTTGCAAAAGAATAGATACATGAGAAAAGATACATTCTGCTTGTTGTGTATGGAATAGTATGGAATGTAACTGCTACGTTATGCCTTTAAGTTAAATGTAACTGGTTCTACAGGAAATGATTACTTAAGCCATTTGTAAAGAACACATTGTATCCAGCTGCTATTGGAATGCGAGCTTGCTACCAGAGATGGGAGCAGCGAGCATTCAACTCACATGGTACAAATTCCCCAATCATGCACAGCCGCAGGAAACCTTCCCGCCACGGACACACCTGGACAAGAAGGGCGGGACTCCGGATGATGTCACGCCGACAGTAGCCAATAGGCTACCGTGCGCCCAGATTCAAATGTATAGTGACTGTATAAAAGGAGTTGTATTGCCACCATTACCTCGTATTCGAACTGTAATAAAGTTGTGTTAGCCAGCATATGGCTGCTTCTATCGTCTTGCTTCCCTGAACACCAAATTGGCGACGAGGATGGGATATGGCTTCCTACGGGAACAAGACGCAACCAATCTTCAACATCAGCCAGCCGGACCAGTGGGAATGGTTCGAAATGCATTTCCGCAGCACGCTGGTGATTTTTGAAGAATTATAAACTGCTAGGAATTATATGAGAGACTGTTATCTCACCATTTGAGTTATTGGAACTGTTTTGTGAAATTTTTGGAAGAAGCATAATTATGAATATTTTTGAGAGATTACTCAAAAATACAAACCAAGATTATTTAGAGACTGGTTGTCAGTACTTTAATTGAAGCTTAAAATAATTGAGGATTATAACTTATTGCAACTCATTACAATTTTTTACCAACTTTTCACCTGCCTCAGACGTTTTCTCTCATTTTTTATTTCTTTAGAGCAGTGTTCCCCAACCTTTGGTTTTTGGGCTTCAATTCCCAGAATCCTGAGTTTCGTGTTCAGGGAATGAAGAAGCAGATGAGTGAAGTAGTGAAATTCATCTCTTTATTAGTGGGGTTTGAAAACAGTTTGGATGGGGCAAAACTCAGACTTATATACACTATAAACAATAACAGTAACAATAATACAACAAAGCCCATTGGCTAACAGAGTGTGGACATTTTCGATCCACTTATTTGTATAAGAATAGATACAAGAGAAAAGATACATTCCGCTCCTGTCAGAAAACACAGTTAACATACATAACATTCTTCCCCCCTAGGTTAAAAACAAAATCCTTTAACCAGGATGGCACTCTAGTTTCCCTTCTGGGTTGGATGCTTGGCTGAGCTGGCTCAGGGGCTCGTAGGATGGGCGACTCAACCTGAGTGAGGGATTGACTAGACGGGGAGGATTGTAAACCCAAATTAAAGCCCTGTTTGTCAGATGGAGGAGCAGGGGATCGCTCAAAACCAAAATCTAATTCTGTGGATGAATAAGACAACTCAGGGTCCCTCCTGTGTCCCTCCTGTGTGTAGTAAGAGTGGAGGGTGACTCCAAACAAAATTGGTCATCATCAATAAAGGAATCCAGAGTGCTAGGCTGGGACAGTGTAGGGGTATACCTGGTCGGAATAGGGGAGCATTCCACAAATTCCCCTTGAAATCGGTTCCTAGAAGACACTTCTGGGTCAATGTTGGCTGGCTGCTGACTATTACCTCTGCCCCCTGGGTTTAAACGGGTGGGGGCCAACCCTAGCGTATTCGTCTTGTGGGTCCAGCTCTCTGGGTCTCAATTGATCCGTGTGCCTCCTCCAGATCAGACCAGTGGCTGTTACTATTCTGTAAGAAACAGGACCAGTTTGATCGATCACAAACCCGGGCACCCACGTAGGGCCACCAGCTGCATAATTGCGGCAATGTACAGGGTCTCCGGACGAGAAACCCTTCTGGTGTTGGATTGCTATATTTGTGTCTTTGTCCTCTACCCTAGAGGGATCCAATCTGTCTAGCAAGGATGACAGTTTCCTTCGCTGGAGCAATTCAGCAGGGGACAGCCCTGAGGCAAGGGGGGTGAGCCTATATGTGAAAAGAAACTGGCATAACTGGAGCTCCAAATCCACTTCACCCATACGCCAAAGTGAGTCTTTAGTTGTGTGCACCTGCCGCTCTACCTGGCCATTGGTGGCTGGGTGGAATGGGGTGGCAGTGATGTCCCTAATTGCATTCCTTTCCATGAAGGATTGGAATTCTGCAGATGTGAACATGGATGCGTTGTCAGACACCAGCACATCTGGAAGTCCAAATGCTGCAAACAGCCTTCTTAGGTGCATTATCATGGTGGCTGAAGTGGTATTGCCCATTCGTATGTTGCCCATTTCTCTGGATGCGTTGGGTCAAATGGGCCGATGTTGCTTCCGTGTGGGGACGGCATCCCATCCTCATAGCCAGCTTCGTGTTCAGAGAATGAAGAAGCAGACGACTGAAGTAGTGAAATCCAGCTCTTTAATAGTGGGGTTTGAACACAGTTTGGATGGGGCAAAACTCGGACTTATATACACTATAAACGGTAACAGTAACAATAATACAACAAGCCCATTGGCTAACAGAGTGTGCACATTTTCAATCCACTTATTTGCATAAGAATAGATACATGAGAAAATATACATTCTGCTCCTGTCAGAAAACACAGTTAACATAGATAACAAATACAAAGGCAGATAAAGAATGTTTTTTTAATAAAAAAACTTAGATGTAGTGATGCATCACCTCAACAACAATCTAGAAGATATATTTTTAAAAATTCATTTCCCTTAACCATCCACAGTCGATTGGGGAAGTGTTCAATTTTTGATATCCTGAAGTGGCTGATAAGGCTTTGGTGACAGACCTTTACTTGCATACAAATTAACCCCCCAATCCCAAGCAACTATTGACACACAACAGTGAAACAGAGTCACAGTTTGGCTTTGCAAACATTTGTCTGGATTGGATGTGGACCAATCTGGCTGGTGTAGTGTCTCTTACAGAACACAAGTACTCCTTAAGAGTAGGGGGAAAGCAGGGTGTTTATTTCATACCCTTAATGTACGCCATGCAGATACGAACATATGTTTGAAGTAGAACATGAGAACTATCAAGTGCAAGCCTCCTAGCAAAATCATTCACCATCAAATTCATTTCCAACTAGCCAGGATGGCACATTCTTATTAAAGAGAGACTCTTTTTAAGTATGTGAATAACCCTTCAAATTTTCCAAGCATTCAAACAGAACACAATGCATGCAATAAAATCAATTCTCGGAAATACAGACTTACATTTTCTTACCTCCCAGCTCTGTTTGTGTATTGATCAATTTTTTGTTGTTGCTCCTGGCAATATACTCTTGCTGAACACACTATGGGATATGCCTCTGTTTTTCTAGAAAACTGTTTCCGTACACTAAAATACTTTCTACACTTCCTATAACAGGGGTCCTCAAACTTTTTAAGATGGGGGCCAATTCACTGTCCCTCAGACTGTTGAAGGGCCAGACTACTTTTGAATGGACTGTATTTTAACGGTAAGGGTGAGGAAAGGGCTGCTTAAGGAGCCCTGGTGGTGCAGTGGTTAAATTGCTGTCCTGCAGCCAAAACATTGTGAGTTTGATCCTGACAAGGTCAAGGTTGACTCAGCCTTCCAACCTTCTGAGGTGGGTAAACTGAGTACCCAGTATGTTGGAGGCAAAATGTTAATTACCTTATGAAAGGCCCAGAGAGTGCATTTAGTGCTACGGGGCAGTATAGAAATGTCGTTGCTATTGCTTAAGCTTGGTGAATGCCAAGCCCAGCGGTTCATGCTACTTGCTCTGGACAGCAGCCGCAGATTTGCTTCCCACCCCATGGAAGGCCCCCACAAGGGAAGCCTCCCTCCCATCTCTGGCACCTTCCTCCACCTTGACCACCACTCTTCCTTCCCACTGGAGATAGATCAGTGGTGGTGGTGGTGGCAGGAGCTCAGCAGTGAGGCAAAAGCAGCCTCCGTCCCTCTGCTTGGCCCTACCTTCTGACCTCATCCCAAGGACAGGATGATGCTGCCTTGGGAGCATAGTGAGACTGCTCAGAGACCCGAGCAGGTTTGCTGCCCTGGTTCTAACTTTCCGTCCTTTTCCAAACCAGGAACCTCACTCAGCCATGGGGCAGCAGGCTCTCCCTCAGGGTGGAGGTGTGGGAAAACCAGAAGTGAGGTGTCTCACCTGCTGAGAGCAGAAGCAGCAGCCACCTTCTCAGTCATTGGATGGAGGAAGAACAGCAGGGCTGGCAGCAAGCCACACTTTGCAGCCAGGCTTTCAAGAGTGAGGCGCTCAGAGCTCTTTGGTGCACTCAGAAATGCAAGGGCTCGAACCAGCCAAGCAACAGCACTGCTGCTTCCCCTTCAGCCACTCACTGCAACAAGCCGCACTCTTCGCCCTGGGAATCAGCTGCCCAAGCCAATTAGTCATGCCCCCCGCACTCCAAAGTGCCTCCCCATTGGTGCATCCTCAGAGCTCACACCTTTCTCCCCACCCAAATCCATCCACCCACAGCCACAGCAAGGGCCGGATTTTTCTATGTGGAGGGCTGGATACAGCCCACTGGCCGTAGTTTGAGGACCCCTGGCCTAGAATATTATGTAGCAGTCATGCTCTTATTTTTGTGTTTTAAAGATATATGCACTCAGCAACTAGGACTGTTTTAACTATGGTTTGATATGGCCTGATTGATGTGGAACAGAATGTTATAAACAGGCTACAAAAGTACATATAGCACAACATTTGACATGTGGATGTGTTTAAGGGTGAAACTTGAAAAGTGATTGCTTCCACTTATATTTTTGTGTGAAAATGAAAAAATGAAATCACTACCTTTTTGCTGCCATATTATCTAAATCAGACTGGGAATGGTTTGTGGTCTAAACATAAAAGTGCCACATTTAAAATCAGTAGGAAATGGTCATCTCCCTTTGCAGTCACTAGCCACCTAGGATTAGAGCTTGCCTTACAGATGTTGCTGGACTCCAATTCCCATTAGTCCTAATCAACTTTTACAGTGGTAAGGGATAAGTTGAAATCTGAGAACATCTTCCTCCCCAAACCCATACGCTTAATCTGTCTAATTAACAAGGTACTGTATCCAAACTGAACGATGAGATGTGTTCTTCCTCTTTCCCAGCCTAGCTTAGCTTTTCAAAGAAAAAGACCCATAAAGTGTAGGTCAGTGGAAGGAAAAGAGAACATGAGGTCACTTTGACCACACCAGAATAAGAGAGTGCATTCTTAACAGGCATTGACAGTCATGATGGACTAGTTGCTTTTCCTTGCTGGAGGGGAGGCCCTTGGTTCCCCAAGCTAAAAAGAACAACGATCCGTTACCGCCACCTCAATTTTGTGACTATATTAAAATATTTTTTCACGAAATGAGATTACTGTACTTCTAAAAGAACCAAGAAATCACTTCAATACCACTAAATATGAACTCTGTTATTAGAGAGGAGAGGAGACCATCCTGAGAAATTGTGTCCACTCATATGCTGGGATGCACGTCCCATCATCTCATTTATAGATATAGATTCTAGGATGAGGAAACAATGGACACAACCAATGAGTGGTTTTCACAATGTTTCTTGTTATATATTGTTGTGAGCTGCCCAGAGTGGTGCTTGCACCAATTGGGTGGGATATAAATTGGATAAATAGATAAATAATAAACAGACTCTGTGCTGATCTGTGCAATCACCAAGCCTTTATACTCACATAGAAAAAGTTGCATAAAGTAATCCCTAGGCTAGTGTTGGTGAACCTATGGCATGCATGCCAGAGGTGACACACAGAGCCCCTTGTGTGGGCACGTGCACTGTCGCAAGCCCCACTCTGCCTACCCTCACCAATGGCAGCACTGCTCCCCTACTCACCCTTCTTCCTTCACCAATGGGGAGGGCAGGCTGAAATCCCACCTGGGAGGTGGAGGCAGGGGCAGGGATGAGGTGGTGACCAGACACCCCACACACAGAGCCCCTAGGAGGGGTGTGGAGGAAGCGGCCGTGGCCACGGCACACAGGGAGGCCCATGTGTTGCCAGTGCACCTCATGTGATATCAATCAATCAATTTTATTATTACAGTCAAAGACCAGTACAGAATATAAACACAATGTTCACAACACAATTGACCATACTGTGGTGGGACTACAAAACAGATTATAGAATGGCCTAGTGTCCAATGATGGCGAACATTGGCACTCCAGATGTTCTTAAACTTCAATTCCCAGAAGCCCTGATCAGCAAGAGTGCTGACTTGGGATTCTGGTAATTGAAGTCCAAGAACACCTGGAGTGCCAAGGTTAGCCATCACTGGTCTAGTCAAACTCAACTAAATAGGATCCCGTATATATCATGTACAAATTGCAATATACCCACATGATGTCAGCAATGCTCCTCAAGCAATCCCATGTGATGTTGCCAGAGATGCACCAGAGATATCACGTGGGTGCATGCACACACGCAATGCCTGCCCATGCACCACCACCGCAGCCGTTTCCTTGGGCACTCGGTCTTTAAAAGGTTCACCATCACTGTCCTAAGCAAGTGAAAAGTGGATCACCACAGCATTCTGGCCCCTGCAGACATTTCAGTTCAAATAAAGTCCACTAACTTACATACAAAATAGAACGAGCCCACAGATGCTTACACATATCTTGACTAGAAATCCACCACAAACACATAGAGAAGGGTATATTACGTGGTTCTTTGAATCAAATGTATTTTTAACACTGAAGAATATTACAACAAAGGAATATGTGAACTCATGCCCTCTGGTTCACAGAAGATATATTCCAATTCTTATTGATTCCAAATCAAAAAAGCAACTCTATTCAAGACAACATATTTTCCATCTGAATTATAAACCCAACCACAAACAATGCACTAATTTTGTCATAGATTTCCATCCAGCCTCTCCAAATTATGGCAAGCTGTCCATTGTTAACAAACTCATCATGCAGTGCTTTACAAGCCTTCTGTCTTCTGCCAGTCACCAAAAATACAGAGATTACTGGAAAGAACTGTTCTCAAACTGCCAGTCAACAATTCTGGATCACACTCTTGTGTTTCCAAATATTGTATACTGTAACCTGTGTATTTTTCTTAGGGGGAGTCAGTCACTTTTGCCAGCACTGTGACTGGTAGGACCCAATGCATTATGCAACCTTTTGACTTAGTGTCCTTGGCTGACTTTACTTGACATCTTGAGTAAGAAGAAAAAAAACAGTGTCCAAACACTAACCTAAAAAATAACGATGTGATTTGTCATTAGTTGAAACATGGATGCCATCAAATCTAAGAACATTAGAATAGATGGGAAACCTCTAGATTTACAGACTGGCTACCTTAACACATCATGGTCTGAACCTAAGAGAAAATGCATAATATAATTTATCTGGTTTGGAATACGCGACCCTCGGGGTTTTATAACTGCCATCTGATACACCGCATACTTTTACCAGAGTATATTTTGCTTAGATATTACTTTTTGTTAGTCACTCTTGATAATAATAGTGTGCCAGCAAGTCAATTCTGACTTAAGGCTACCTTTTCCAGGGTTTTCTAGACAGAGAATACTTAAAAGTGGTTTATCATCTTCTGCGAGCACTTTGGGACTATAACACAGACCAGCTTTTCTCCCTGGAGGCACAATGAGGAATCAAACTCTTGGCTTCACAGCAAGATACCTGACTTGGTGATCTATCTTACAAGTAGATACATTAGTGAGTATATGCATTTTGGAGGTCACTCATTTGTAGAATCATCATAAGTCAGGGGCAATTTGACAGTACATATGCATGCAGTCACAAACACACACTTTCTTGTTCACGGATTAAAAAGCAGACAGAGCAGCCAAATAAATTTATCCAGTGGAGCAGCTTTTGGCCAATGTCCAAATATTAAGTAGACACAGCACTGTATACAGTCTGTTGCCAGCAACACTAGTTCAATGCAACCTTTCCACCAAAATGTCACCTATTTGTCTATTTGCAATTTCTTGCTATCAAACTGTTAGGTTGGCAGGAGCTGAGACAGATGATGGGAGCTCACTCCGTCACACAGAACTCAGGTCTTGAACTGCTGACCTGCCGACTTTTCAGTCATCAAGCTTAGCATCTTAACCACCAAGCCACCACAGTTACCTCAATTCCTTGTAGTAAACATCTAATCTCATCAAGAACAGGTACAGGTTAAATTTATCCTTTGAGGCAGAGGAAATAAGGTAATACTCCTTCCACATAGCCCTCTATGTCTTGTGCATGCATGTGCATGTGTATGTTGCATGTGTGAGCAAACAGCCAGCCTTGGTTACCAGAGACATTTGTCTGGAATTCTTCCCATTCAAAAAGGCAGTGACAAAGCAGTAGCTGCCACCACCACCAAGTAGAAGAGAGGGAGGACAGAGGGAAAATCCCATACCCGTCAAGCGTCGCTCCGGAAAATACGGGAACTGCTCCGGCCCGGGTGCGCATGCACAGGAAAAACTCCATTGTGCATGCACAGAACCCCTTTGTGCAGATGGGTTCTGCATGTGTGCACATGCACAGTAACCCTTTCCCCTGCTGTTCTAAATATGGGGTGGCACCGGGAAAGGGGAGGAAAGCGTGCCAAAATACAGGATTTCCTGGCCAATCCGGGATACTTGACAAGTATGGAAAGGCCATGCTGTCCCAACACAGCTCCCACTCTTCCGGAAGGGGGAAGAATAGCAGGTGACCATGAGCCACTGGGGAATGTGTGGTAGCAATGAGCCCACCAAGAAGAAAAGCAGCTGCAAAGTCTGCTTTTTCTGCCAGAGCCTCCTTCTTTTGGCCATTCCTCCTCTGAAGCTGACGGAGTTTGACTGCAACTGTCAAGGAGCTCAACACCACCTTCTACTCCATCTTTGTCTTAAGGAGACAGGGCTTTGGAGAATGATCCTGCCTGGGCCAGCCAGGAGGAAAGGGAGAGTGGAACATTAGCAGGCCCCAACTCTTGGTCCCTGCAGATGACTCAAGAGCCATTTTCCATCCTCTGATTTCTAATGAAATAATTCAGTCGCCATGTTGCTTTTAGAAATGCTTAAGAAAACCAAACCAACCTTTTTTTTCTAGATTCCAAATAAATGTCATGCCTATGACAGGCTGCCAGTTTTTTGCCAATAAGAAGAAAAGCTCCATGTGTGTGAAAAGAAATTACTACATTAACTGTTGTGTCCAAGCGTTATTTATTAAAGTCACTATTAGCGCCGTAAAGTCTACGGCAGAATAACGCGCCTTTTGCAAAGGCGCCAATTTTAAACTACTGTCAAAATAGTTGATTCATCAGTACAAGCTCCCCGTTTCTCCGGAAGCCCGCCAAAATGTATCCACCTGTGTAACTGCCATTCTCACTGTACATAAGCTGGCCACCTTGTACATGTTCCCCAGTCCAGTATTCCTGAGCTGATAATAAATCACTTGTGTTTGACCCAATCCTGCTGGTCAGAATACTTTCTTAAGTGCTGGACTCAACATTAACATAGATCCTTTCCCTTCTGAACATGATTATGGTGAGGTCATGTGAGTTTTATGAGTTTGAATCTAACATTTTGTATACAGTATCTGTCTGGTTTTATTCTAATGTTGCTGTTTGGGAATTTTATTGCATTTTACAACAGGGTTTAATTGCTATTAGCTATCTTGGGTGGTGTATAAGCTGAAGAGGGACATGACATAATTCTCTGCAGCAAATAAATACTATACATAAAGTACCAATGAATTTAGGATAATGATTTCCATTCTAAATTGTTCTATGTGAAGGAAGAATGATTCTCACCAGCTTCCTCTAATCCATCCCCCATGTATTCCCAAGAATTCCCCAACTTCCAAGAGCCGATTTTCAAGGGACTTGAGGAGCTGAAGACAGAGAGGAAAAACCCTATGGTCAAGGATGTGGTTTGTCCACGTTCACAATTGGCCAAAACCTTTCCCGATGGGTTCGCTCGCTAGCACACAGCTGAGAACCACCACGGGCTTTGCTGGAAAGGAAATTGGGGTACGGGCTAGTTTGATAGATTGGGGGACAATTCATAAGGCCTTGGCTGGAGGTTACGGTGGAATAGGGCAAGAGTCAAAAGGTGATGACTCTAAGGTAAGAACACGCTCTTCCTCTTCTGGCATTAGGTTGGGTAAACATGCTGAGTCAACAGCCAAGCAAGTTAGTTCCCGGAGCCAATACACATTGGCTCCGAGATAGGGCTAGAACAATGGGTTTCACCTGCCCAGACCTTAATTAACTGCGGGTTATCTATTAACACCAGGGCGATGTCCAAGCGCAGGCATTGTCCTGACCATCAGAAATGCCATATATGCAAAAGCCTTCTGTAACGAGGTCACATGCACCTTAGGTACGTAGTACCCCAAGGCAGGGTAATGAATGCATCCACCCGAGACAGATCGAGGCTGGACTTCACCGCATGATTGTCTCGCATGTTTTCCTTGCAGCCAGACATTCCAACCCCTAAGGGCCATTGCAACACAAGTCCATTCTGTTTGTGGGGGGAAAGAATCAGAGTTGAGAACTGTAGAGTTGCTAGCCTGGTGTCAGGAAACAATTTTACTCACAAGTAAAACTTCTTGACCACCAGTGGTTGGTTCCTGCTTCTGAGCTGCCACCCTGAGCTGCCACCCTAAGCAACCCAGGATATTAGATTAGTGTAAATAAGGTAGTGCATAACCAAGTAAACACTCCAGTCATCTTCAGGTATTTTAAAATATATTGTAATCATAGTTAATTACAGAAGAAAGTTTATCAAAAGTTCAAAAACACATCATAGCAAAGAGAGCTTCTCTAATTCAGGAATCCCAAGGGGCCCCGTTCTGGCTTAAGCACCTACATGTTTCTATGTTAACAGCTCACTCTCAGAGAGAAGCATCCGATCAAGAGAGCATCTTGCCTCCCCCCCTTTTCTGTGTTTTATCTCCTCACACACAGTCCACCCCATTTCCATTCCCCTATGAAAATCTAGCCAATGATCATACAGTATAACATGTCCATCACACATTAGGTTTCATTTCTTCCAACCCATTTGGCTAGCACAGTGATTGGCAGTCTTGGCCCTCCAGCTGTTCTTGAACTTCAATTCCCAGAAACCCTGACCAGCTGGTGCGTTGACTTGGGCTTCTGGGAATTGAAGTCCAAGAACAGCTGGAGGGCCAAGACTGCTCATCTCTGGGCTAGCATGTTTTTACATTCCAATCCCTCTAGGTATGTGCTACAGGTTCTCCCATGCATGGAAATCTCCATCTTGGATGAGGCTGAACCTAGGGCACAAATCCTGCCCTGACAGCCTGGAACTGTTTTTCTTGTGGCAACAACTTAGGCAATCAAGCATATGGTGTTGTGCCACAGGTCAGAGTGTTTGGGGAAATCATTAGAAACTGTGCTTCCATTCCATGTTATGTCCCCCCATGTATGTGTGGCAAAGAGCAATGCCATTGCAATAGCAACACAAGCATGCAGTTCCTGTCAAAACAACCAATAGCATCCCAAGTAAGTGCTCTACAGCTTCATATTGCTTTACATTGTTGTTTTGTTGTTAAAATCTGGGTTTCAAACTGGGTTTGATTTTTAACATATGAAGTTGCAGTATAAATATTGAAATAAATAATTGACTCCCAATAGCTGAAAGAAAGAAAGAAAGGCCAAATCATTTACAAATAAGATCCAAATGCAAATTTGGGCAATACCTTATAGTTCGACTAGAAAGGGCTGATGTTGATGTTCTGTAGTTTCTCCTTCAGGTGCACATTTGAGGTGTGCTTGAGAGAGAGGAGAATTTTCTTGTGCCCAAACAGAAGCAAACAACAAATTGTGTTTCAGGAACACCAACAGGTTGGGGCAGAGGTTCTCAACCTATGGCCCATGGGCCAGACCTGCCACCATTTCTGTGGCCTACGTCACCATCGCTGCCACTACCAGAAGCAGATGTGTTTATGTCAGCCATAAAAGCGCCCACAGCTGCCGTAGACATATTTACAACGGCTGCGGGCAGCGTTTATGGCGGGGAAATCACCAGTCCAGCTTGCTCAGATGTCTGGCCTGCAGCTTTAAAAGGTTTAAAACCTTTTTAAGTTAAGGGAACCATTTTGTGAGGAATATTTAGACAACAGTGGAGATTTGACCTTTTTTATATAGATGATGCACAGACTGGAAAAGTATTTTGACAGCACCTTCTTTGTTAGATGGCCCTCAAGTACACAGGCACTAAGAACTGTATCAGCACCCATCACCTGTACAATTTTATATCAGTAGAAAACAGAGTGTTTAGCAAATATTCTAGAAGGTCATTTCAGAAGCAAAACAAATAGTTTTATGAAGCCTGAGCATTTCTTTTCCTCATTCACTACATACTATTTTTAGTAGACTGTAATGTTGCATTATAAGAGAACTACAAGGACAATTAGAATTCTTGGAAACACTCCAGATAGTGCATTAAAAATTAATTCATATTTGCTTCTGAGAATTCCTATAATAATCACATTTTCTCTGTCATATATGATTGCCTTTTAATAAATTCTTATTGTAGCATGATTGTAAATAAGAGAATGAGGAAAAGAAGAATATGCCCAAACTTTTAAAAAGAACTGTAATCAAGGGGGGGAAGGGAAGAATAAAATTTCTGGTAAATCTGAAAATGGTTAGCAAGTTTTAGTTTAAATGTATTGGTAGAAATTTAAAAGCTTCACTGTATTTAACTACTGTGAAGAAATAACTGGTGAAATTAGACAGTGTAAAGCAGGGGTTCCCAACCTATGGCCCACAGGCCGGCTCCAGCTCATGGCATCAAATCATCCAGGCCCATGCCGCCCACATCTCTCCTGGAAATGAAAGTAAAATGCACCCACACATGCACAAAACACTGCCATAAATGATCTGTGGCTGTCATAAACACGTTTGCGACAGCCGCAGGTGCATTTACAGTGCATTTTGTGCATGCGTGTGTGCGTTTTACTTCCGCTTCCATGTGGGAGGAACCACGTGACTAGCCCGCTGAATCACGTGACTGGCCCATGGCCTGAGAAGGTTGGGCACCTCTGGTGTAAGGTCTCTGAACAAAGAAATGACCAGCATTGAATGCTTTTGAGAGAATTAAAAATTGATTCAAAAATATAAAGTATATTCAAAAATATTTTTCTTCATGGTTGTTTAAATGAAATGGGTAATGAGGTTAAGAATGAAACCTGTGAATCACTGAAATCAAGTAATTTTGAAGTGGCAGCTGTGTTAGTCCATGCAAGCATATCAGGTAATAAACAAAACAAAGGAAAAAGACAAAAACTTTAGATAAAACTATAGGTTGCCCTTGCTTGAAAACCAGTCATATCCAATTCTAGGGTTCAGTGCTCATCTTTGCTTATAGCCAAAGATCCAGTGCTGTCTGCATCTGCAGATGTTTCCGTGGTCATGGGGCAGGCATGACTAGACATGGAATGCTGTTACTTTCCCACCGAAGTGGTACCTCTTTATCTACTTGCAATTTCTTGCTTTCAAACTGCTAGGTTGGCAGGATCTGGGGCAGACTATAGGAGCTCACTCCATTGTGCAGCACTCAAACTGCTGAAATGCCAACCTTCCATTCATCAAGTTCAGCATCTCAAGCACTAAGCCACCGCAGTCCAAAAACATTAGGGCACCTTAAAAACTAACTGCTATATTTTAATGTTAGCTTATGCAAATCAAGTCCACTACTTCAGATCTAAGAGTGAGTCTTCTTGGCAAAAATGTATGCATGGCCCCATGATCAGGTGGGGGAGCCAGACGTACACAATGGTTGGTTAGTATACACTAGATACAAATGCAAATCAGTGTAGCTTTTTACATCTAGTAATGACTGTCTACAAACCATTTACCACTTCACTTCACAGAAATATAAATCTTAATATCAATCGGGGATCTTCAATCATTACCGATTTTGTTTTTGTTTATATTATTTTATTTTATTGAGAATTGACCAAAATTAGCCGATGTCTGATATAAGAAAAAGAGAAACTGACAATCCATCCTATAGAAATAGGTGAGTTGATTGGATATCTCAGTGGTTTGGATATCTGGCTGTAAAACCAGAGGTGGATAGTTCAGTTTCCCACTGTGCCTGCTGATTTATGAGAACCTCTACAATGAAACATGGGAGAAGTCAAATATTTCATATTTGCCCATCTCTAAAATTAATACAATTTTTATCTCATAATCTACTTAGTTTATATAAAAAACCTATTGGGCAGGGAATGTGATATTCCAATCGTAGGCCTTGATCTAAAAAAAGTTGGTTCACCAACATACATTATTCCATCAGTGAGAAAATGATAATTGCCCTCCCACAGACACCTGTGTGCCTCCAAATTCCGAATGCTCCAAATTGGCTGTGAAAGCCACAAATCTAAGGTCAGTTTAAAGCTTTCACTAAAAGAAATACTGGAACATAACGTAAATTTAAGAGAACTTGTGCTGTGCTTTTTCTTCTTCTTTTTTTCTTCTAGGCCAGATATGAAACTGCCAAAATGAAGGCACCTTTTGGTGAGTTCATTCTGCAGTTCCCTTTGCCTGACCTAGTGTGAAAAAGATTAGCCAGCAACACAAGGTGGCCATTACTAGGGTACATCGGGCTACACAGAAAGAGCCTACTCAAAGCTTGTGGTATTTTTGAACCACAATTGGGCGTACCCTGGTAACAGCAACCTTGTGTTGCCAGCTAATCTTTCTCACACTAGGTCAGGCCAAAGGAACTGCAGAATGGGGGGCGTTCCAAGATGGCGAACTGAGTGGAAGCTTTTTTTACCGCTGCTGAAAAGGGGAGACCACATAAAGTGGTTTAATAGCTAGAGGAGGTCGAGATAAGAACAAATTTCTGTTTTTGTTTGTTTGGATGTAGTTTCTGCTATATTTTATGCGAGAGATTTACCTGAGAGAAAGGTACTGGAGAGTGGCTGAGTGGGCGATCGGGCGCTGACCAGCTGGCAGCCCTAGTTCACAAGAAAATACAAGAGGCAGTGATCAGGGAACGGAGCTTGAATATCAAAAGCTTCCTGTTTTTCTCTTCTCTCTTCTTTTGTTACCTGGTCCTGGTGAGGAACTTTAAGGCACAGACCGGAGCGAGTGAGGCTGTGCTGAGCAGGGTTGAAGCACAGGGACGAGTCAGGCCAGGATCTGTGAGACCCGAACGAGCGAGCGAGAGTAAGCGGAAGCGGACAAGTGGTCTGGCCGGTTGGGTTGCTGATTTTTGACGGAGGTTCCTGAGGCTGTGAGTTCGAAGCATGGAGACGAGCGAGCAATGCTTGGGCAGGCAAGTGGAGTGAAGTCTTCAGACAGGAAGTTGCCAAAGGAATCCTGAAGAGTGGAGAGAGGATCTGAGGCCCTAAGGTTGTGCCGTAACACATTGTGCGGCAAGCCAGGGTCTGTGCTGCATCAATAATGGAGGTGACTTGGCAGATGGGGAAGACAAACCCAGATGGAAGAGCGGACAGCGGTAATGGTAGAACAAGCAAGTGGGGTAAGACCGATTGGGTTCCGATGGGGGAAGCTGAAGCAAGCCTCGGTCAGCCTAGCCGGCACTTAATTAGAGCCGAATGGAGCTGTGAGAGCTGTGAGAGCTGTGAGAGGGGTTTGTTCCTCTGGAGTCTGTGCCTGCATGGGATCTTTGTTGAGAGGATTTACTCCGAATTTTTGATGCCGATAGAGTTGGTGAGATTCTGAGCTTGAGTGAAATTTTTTCCTGTGTGACTGTGTAGGGACTGACTGTTTTTTGGTAGTTGGAAAGATGAAAGTGAGTTAAAACAATGGGAAATTAAGAACTGAAAGAGGCGGTGGACTCGGTCGTGAATTATTATTTTTTTACAAAGGATATGTTTTTAGGAATTTAAAATTGACTTTTATATACGATTTTTAAGTTTATTTAAGATGGCGGAATAAAGATGAGAAGCTGAAGAAGAGAGAAGAAGTCACACACTTTTTGTTTAGTCTGGACTGGCTGTGTTTTCCTTCTCCTCTGAGTTCCACTCTTCATTCACGCCCATTCCCCCCGGAACCAAGGGGGGGATTGTGGGTGGGGTAGGAAGAGAGGGAACTGGTCCTGCCAGCCAGGAAGGAAGGGCAGCATTCCGTCTAGGGTGGTTCCAGGGACCCATATAGGTGTTGTGACGGGCATGGGGTGGTATGGCGGGTACCGAGGGGCGGGCCGCACTCAGGGAACGCAGGTCCGATGTTTAAGTGCGGTCCCTTGTTCCAGCCCCACAGGTACATCTCTGGGCCCTGAGCAGCAGATCCAGAGTGACCCCACCCTTAGGCTGCTGCTGGTGAATGCCAGATTGGTCTGTAATAAGGCCCCGTTGATTCAAGATTCTATCCAGGAGGGGCGGGCCGACCTGGCATGCATCACCGAAACCTGGCTGACACCTGAGGATGGAGTACCTCTTTCGGACATGTGTCCAGCTGGGCTCAGTATTTGGCACCAGCCTAGAGGTGAGGGGAGGGGCGGTGGTGTCACCATTGTTGCCAAGGAGTCATTGGGAGTTGCAAGGGCCACAAGTGTCTGGTTGTGAGGCCCTGCTTCTACGGTTGGGCCCTAAGGGTCAGTTGGGGATCTTACTCCTGTACCTGCCCCCTTGCAGGGTAAGGAATGCCCTGCCTGAGCTCCTCGAGGCCACCTCAATGTTGGCGTTGGAGTTCCCGAGGCTTATGGTTCTGGGGGACTTCAATTTGCCATCATTGGGGATGGCTTCTGAGGTGGCAAAAGGGTTCATGGCTTCCATGGCAGCCATGGGCCTGACTCAGGTAGTTCGGGGTCCGACCAGGGGCAGTGGTCACATACCAGACTTAGTTTTCTTGTCGGAGCAGTGGCAGAGTGATCTGAGATTACAGGACTTAGTCATCTCACCTGTGCCATGGTCAGATCACTATCTGGTGACTCTTGACTTTCTGGGGGCGACGCTTCATCGTAGGGAGGCAGAGCCTATTAAAATGGTCCGCCCTTGGCGACTAATGGATCCAGATGGATTCCAGAGGGAACTGGGGGATGTTCCTCTGGATCGGTTACATGATTCACCCGAGGCACTTGTTGACCTGTGGAACAGGACGGCAACAGCAGCCTTGGATGAAATTGCGCCACTGCGGCCTCTCCACGTTCGTGGGGTTAGGTCATCCCCGTGGTTCACGGATGAACTGCGGGAACTCAAACGGGCAAAGAGATGCCTAGAGCGCCGCTGGGTGAAGACTCAGGATGAATCCAATTGGACACTAGCTAGAGCTGCTATTAGGGCCTACCTACTGGCGATGGGGGTGGTGAGGCGGCAATACTTCACCACCCTTATTGCCTCCACTGATAATCACCCAGCCGCCCTGTTCCGGGTAACCAGGTCCCTCCTCGGTAGGGGGAGATCGGTGCCTGGTTGGCAGGGTTCGGCTGAGGACTTTGCTGACCATCTGGTGGAGAAAATCGATCGGATTCGTTCAGGGCTGAATCTCGGCGTGGATGGAGAGAGTTGGGGGGGGGCACCGGAGCACAGTCTTGCTGTACGATCTGGGATCGGTTTGATCCTGTTGTCCCTGATGAAGTGGACAGGCTCCTTGCAGCTGTGCGTGCCACTACATGTCCTTTGGACCCCTGTCCCACTTGGTTGGTGAAAGCCTCCAAGGTGGTGACAGGTGGCTGGGTTGGGGCGATAATAAATGCTTCATTATGGGAGGGGGTATTTCCTGCACCACTAAAACATGCTTTGGTGCGCCCCCTCCTGAAGAAAATATCCCTTGACCCAGCACTCCTTGACAACTACAGGCCGGTTTCCAACCTGCCATTTCTGGGTAAGGTTTTGGAGAAGGCGGTGGCACACCAGCTGCAGAGTGTCCTGGAGGAAGTGGATTATCTAGACCCCTTTCAATCAGGATTCAGGCCCGGGTATGGTACGGAGACGGCATTGGTGTCACTAATGGATGATCTCTGGCGGGAGCAGGACGGGGGTTATCCATCCGTTCTTGCTCTTCTTGACCTCTCAGCGGCCTTCGATACCGTCGACCACGGTATCCTTCTGGAACGGCTCAAAGAACTGGGGATCCAGGGCACCGTGTTGTCCTGGTTTTCCTCTTTTCTGGAGGGCCGTACCCAGTCGGTGTGGTTAGAGAGTGAGAGGTCCAGCCCTAGGCTCCTCAAGTATGGGGTGCTTCAGGGCTCAGTGCTCTCTCCTCTCCTATTTAACATCTACATGAAGCCACTGGGTGAGATCATTCGTTCCCACAGGGTGCGGTAACATCAGTACGCGGATGACACACAGTTGTACATCTCGGCCCGTGGGGACCCCAGTGATGCTGCTGAAATCCTATCCAAATGCCTGGAGGCCATTGGGGTCTGGATGGGGGCCAATGGGCTTCGGCTGAATCCCAGCAAGACAGAGTGGCTGTGGGTAAGGGGCCCCGTGTTATCCAGGGAGCTACCATCTTTGGTACTGGATGGGGCTGTTTTGCCCCAGACAGACCCAGTGCACAACTTGGGGGTCCTTCTGGACTCACGGCTGCTTATGGTCACCCACTCTCTGGTCACTTCCCGACTAGATTATTGTAATGCGCTCTACATGGGGCTGCACTTGACGACCATTCGGAGGCTGCAGCTGGTCCAGAATGCGGCAGCCCGGGTGGTGATGGGATGCGGGCGATATGCCCATGCACTGGTTACCAGTTTGTCTCCGGGTGCAATTCAAGGTGCTGGTTTTGACCTTTAATGCCCTATATGGCAGTGGGCCAGGATACCTTAGAGACCGCAACGTCCCAAGAGTGTCTGCCCGTCCAACCAGAGCGGACTGGAGAGGCTCTCTAATAGTGCCATCAGCTAGGGGTGCACATCTATCCAGCACCGCAGGAGGGCCTTCTCCGTGTCCGCACCAACCCTCTGGAACCTCCTGCCAACAGATCTAAGACTTCAAAGAGAATTGCTGCCCTTCAGGAAAGGATTGAAGACCTGGCTGGCAGGGCAGATGTGGGGCCCAAATGGGAACACGGTCCCCGCCTGCTGGCTTATGTAAACAATTAAGAACTCTCTCTTCCTCTTTTTGTAGTGGGTGGGATGGGTGGGTGGGATATGGGTCTTTTAAAGTGGGTGGGATATGGTTTTTTTAAAGTGTTTTTATGTGTTTTTAGAACTTGTTGTAATGCCGCCCTGAGTCGGGTTCTGCCTGAGTGGGCGGCATATATAAATATGACTATTAAATTAAATTAAATTAAATTAAATTAAATTAAATTAAATTAAATTAAATTAAATTAAATTAAATTAAATTAAATTAAATTAAATTAAATTAAATTAAATTAAATTAAATTAAGAATTTTTAAGGTGGCACAGGATAGATCGGGATTTTGGGGGATATGAGACTGGAAGCACAAGATCATATGAGCTAATTTCATGTTAACATCAGAAACTATTGTCTTGGTTAACATTTTTTCCTCTTTGAATATTATAAGGACATTGAATGATTTGGAAATATATGAGCTATTTTGGACTGACACAAATTACATTCTTGATCAGAAATAATTCAAATAATTCAAAATTTTCATTAGAAAACTTTATCTGTTTTAAAGTCGAGCATTTATGTTGAAGATATGAACTAAGTGGCTGTTGAATGAGTTTTTAAGCACCACACAGATTTAAGACTTAAAATTATAAGATATAACTGGACAATCTGGATTAACTACTGATTATATAAAGAACTGGAAAAATTGGGTGAATTTGGTCTATTCAAACCTGGAATGGATTCAATTTTGATTTAAATACTGTGTATAACAAATAACTGTTGGGTTTTTTATTTATTTATTGGGTTATAAGAAGAGTGTGAAATGTAACCAATGACTTTTGATACTCTTTAACTATATTGCAGTATTTTTCTCACCTCTTTTCTCACTTTCTATTCATGGTATCTTAAATGGTGAAGGTTTTTTAATCTATTGTGTTTTTCATTGTCAAATTTTTGATTATTAAGGTACAAGAATTATAAGTGAGAAAATTGTATAAATCATATATTATTGTGGATAATATTTTTGGAGGTGGGCCAATAAGGTGGATTTAGTTTGTCTATAATCGATTTAGAAGATAAGAGAAAAGTACTTTTTATGAATTGCTCAGAAGTGGTACATGAATTGTTTTCTGAAGAATAAGTTTAAGTGGATGAAGTGATGTGGAAGAGGAAAAGAGAAGGAAAAAACTGCGGGCTGTGTAAGGGATCGAGAAACGTCCTCTGACAGGAGTTATCAGGGACTCATTCGGGCAGAAGAAGTGAATAAACAGATGAAGAAGACATTACAACAGGAGGTTAAAGATGCAGAAGAGCAAGAGAGAACAAGGAAGATATTACAACAGCAGAAACAACAACCAAAAAAAGTTCAGGCATCTTTAGCAATGGTGGCTGTGACACCAGCCAAAACAACTGCATCAACTGTTTCATTAACAACAATAGTTTCAGACACTACAGGGGTGGTAACAACATCAGTAACAAGAATAACCTGAACGGCAACAGACACAACTACTTTGGTTATAACAACAATGGCATCAACTACAGAAGCTATAATGATGACAACAACAACTTTAGCAACTCCAATAATAACGACACCAGTTATATCTGTAATGGGAGCAACCTCGGCACCACCAGTAACATCAATATTAAGTGAAGCAACAACAGTTACCTCTGGAAAAACACCACCAGCAGGGGCAATCAGAAAGACGACAAAAGATACAATGGGGCCTAAGACTGAATTTCAAATAGTGTGTGATATGTTAAAAGCAATGGAGTCTGTAATTAAGGTAGGGGTTGCGGAGGCCGAAAGCCAGAGAAATAAAATGACAGATAAATCTGAACAAAATTTTGATGATTTAAAAAAGGGACAAGTTCAATTAAAACTGGAACAGGAACAAATTAAAAAGGAGCAAAAAGAGATTAAAGACGAGGTAGAGCTGATGAAAGAGAAACAGAAGAAGAGCGATATTAAGGTGGTTACTTTAGAAAAATGTGTCAAAATACTTGAAGAACAACAGCGACGTGCAAATATAGTGATTCGTAATATCCCAGAGGGAAATCCAGATAAGATAAGAGATAGACTAGTGCACTGGTTGGGTAGCTTGGAGATGGGATATAAGATATCATCAGAAGACCTTGTAAGTGTTTTTCGCTTGGGACAAAGGAGGGGTAAAACTAGTCCTGGAAATGTTTTGGTTAAATTTGCTTGTCTGGCAGATAAAATGAGGTTGATGTCATACATTAGACAATCTGATTCAATGGTGTTGAAGACCAATGGAGCGGATGTAGAAATTTATAATGATATACCAGTTGAAGAAAGAATCTGGTTGAGGGATAAGGGGGTGAAATATAATTGGAAATCACAAAAACAAATGACTTTCTGGCATTTGGGAAGAAGATATCTGGTACAAGAGGAGGCATATGTTCTGGATATTTTAGCTGATGCAAAATTACTTGAGAACGGAACAAAAGAATGGAATGAATTAAAAGATGCTTTGATCCTCTCTGGAGGCCTGAGATTTGGAAGAAATTATGAGAGTGAGGATACATCCAGGGTGCTGAAGAAGGCATTTAAAGTGTTATTAATGCATAGATTAGGTGACGCTCAGATTCCCTAATGGGATGCTTTCCCCCCTCCCCTCTTTGAAATGTGAAGACCTATTTTTCTTTGAAAAAGTGGGGAGGGTGATTAGTTCATTATATTGTTGTGGCTGCTCGGGTGGTGATGGGATGTGGGCGTTATGCTCATGCTTTGCCACTGCTCCGGGAGCTGCACTGGTTGCCAGTATGTCTCCGGGTGCAATTCAAGGTGCTGGTTTTGACCTTTAAAGCCCTATATGGTAGTGGGCCAGGTTACCTTAGAGACCGCATCGCCCTGAGGACATCTGTCCGTCCAACCAGAGCGGACCAGAGGGGCTCTCTAATTGTTCCATCAGCCAGAGGGGCTCGCCTCTCTGGTACAAGGAGGAGAGCCTTCTCCGTGTCTGCACCGGCCCTCTGGAACCTCCTGCCAACAGAATTACGTCTTCAGACGGAGTTGCTGCCTTTCAGAAGGGATCTTAAAACCTGGCTGGCGGGTCAAGTGTGGGGTGCAGGTGGAAGGGTAACCACCATGGGGTGGTTGGTGTAGAGGAACTCTTCCCCATGGTGCCTTTCGATCCTGCAGCCCCTGCTTTTTAGGGGGTGGGTAGTCTTAATTTGTTTTTACTGTTTTAACTGTTTTTAGGATTGTGATTATATATTTGAAATGTTGTATTTATTATTGTATTTGTGAATATTGTATTTACATTTGTAAACTCCTTGGGTTGCCCTGGGGTTACGTTTATGTTGTTAGCCGCCCGGAGTCGGCCTTGTGTTGAGTGGGCGGGATATAAATTGAATATATATATATATATATATATATATATATATATATATATATATATATATATATATATATATATATATATATATATATATATATATATATATATATATATATATATATATATATATATATATATATATATATATATATATATATATATATATATATATATATATATATATATATATATATATATATATATAATGTTCACTAGTAAGGGGATAAGGGATTTAATTGTGGGTTCACATATGCCAAAGGGGAATTGTGGTTGTCGTAGAAATATAAATGTTGTTGATTTAACATGAAGAATGTGAAGATATTGACATGGAATGTGAAAGGTACTGGCTGCCAGGTGAAGAGGAAAAGGATAGAAGTTGCGCTCAGGAAAGATAAGCCTGATGTTTTTTTACAGGAGACTCATCAAAAATCAGCGGAGGTAAATAGCTTATTTCTAGGTTGGACTAAGATATATGAAAAGGCATTTGGCACATCTAAATTGAGGGGAGTGGCAAATTTTATATCAAATAGGTTAGGTTTTACGTTGACTAAGAGCATTTCTGACCTGGAGGGGAGATATCTGATAATTAATGGTAAAATTGATGAGGAGCAGGTAACATTGGTAAATATTTATGCTCCAAATGAACATCAAGAATTTTTTTTAGATAAAGTTTATGGTATATTAGCAGCAGAAAGTTGTTCAAAAATGATTGTAGCAGGGGATTTTAATCTGATAAAATCAGTGAGTGATTCTACTAATACTAACAAGGTAAGATGTGGTAATGTGGCAAAGATACAGGTTTTAGATAGATGGATGATGATGTTAGGATTGAAAGATACATGGAGAGAACTATGTGGTTTGGAAAGGGCATATACTTTCTTCTCTTAGGTACATAATACATATTCAAGAATTGATTATATACTGGTGTCAGATAATTTGGTTAGAAATTTGGGAGAGATAGAGGTTGGAGTTTTCAGAGAATCTGACCATGCGAAAGTGGTATTGGACTTGAGAGTGGATAGCAAAAAAGGGGAGGGAACCATAAAAAGGGGTTTAGCTATCAATTCTGGTGGACAACTCAATGAAGGTGTCAACCCAGTGTGCCTCAGCAGTGAAAAAAGCAAACTCAATGCTAGGGATCATTAGGAAATAATAGAAAATAAGTCAGCAAGTGTCATTTTGCCTCTTTATAAATCTATGGTGAGGCCCCATCTGGAATACTGTGTACAGTTCTGGTCGCCATACCTCCAGATGGATATTATGGAGTTGGAAAAAGTGCAGAGGAGGCCAACCAGAATGATTAGGGGACTGGAACACCTTCCTTACCATCTGAGGCTGCAACGGTTGGGCCTTTTCACTCTTGAACGACGGCGTCTAAGAGGTGACCGGATTGAAGTTTATAAAATCATGCACGGTGTGGACAAAGTAGATAAGGAAAAACTATTTTCCCTATCGCACAACACTAGAACTAGGGGACACTCAATGAAACTTTTGGGTACTAGTTCTCAAACAAATAAGAGAAAGTACTTTTTCACCCAGAGGATTACTGTTCTATGGAACTCCCTGCCAGAAGAAGTGGTGACAGCTGTCAGTCTTGACAGCTTTAAGAAAGGATTAGACAAGTTCAAGGAGGACAAGGGTATCAATGGCTATAATTATGGATACTTAAGGACAACCTCCGGGTTGGAGAGATAGGCAGGATATCTCTCAATGCCATTTCCAGGGAATCCTAAGCAGGTGAAGGCATCTCCTTGGGAATACCCTGAAGGAAATGGTGAGCCACTGTGTGAGACAGAATGCTGGACTGGATGGCTGTGGCCTGTTCCAGCAAGGCTGTTCTTATGTAATTCTATATATTCTTTCCTCTTTGAATTATTTTCTTTATAAAAAGAGTATTTAATATTTTTTATGTTTTTGATAGTTAATGTATGTCTTATGTTTTCTCTTGATTTTGTGTATTATTAAAAATCAGTAAAAAAATATTTTAAAAAAGGAACTGCAGAATGAACTCACCAAAGGTGCCTTTAATTTGGCAGTTTCATCTCTGGCCTAGACACAGAAGAATAAGAAGACAACCAGGATATGCCCAGTTGTAGTTCAAAAATACCACTTGTCATAAATAATCTTTTATGTTAAGGCCTAGGTCACAATGTATTAAATGCCTAGTAGTGGTTTGATAGAAATCATTTGCTTAAAGGTTGAGAATCCAGCATTATCTAACAGTTGGCATAAGCCTACACACTGTACTTGGTACAGTAACCTGAAAAAAATTAATTAGTCAAACTTTTCACCTCAGACTCACAGTTAGGAGGGGGAAATAAGAGAGCTGCCATGTATATGTGACCTCATCCACTAGAAGGGAGGAAGGAAGACAGAAGAGCAGACTTCAACGTACACATGCCCTAGGACATCCATACATTGAGATGTACCATAGTTTGCCCAGTTTGGCACACAAATGCCTATATTCTATAGCACTAAGAGGGCATTATCTATAAGATAATGACGCACATAGTCTAGTAGAGAATCTTATAAAATACACAAGTAGCTGACAGCCCATAGCTGGGGGGGGGGGGAGAAAGCTGAGGAGAAGCTCACAGCTCAGATGAGGGGGGAAGCCTCATCAAGATGCCTTACTTGACTTGATGCCAACTATACAGTATGCAACTTCATGGGGGCAAATCCTGCCCATCCAAGAAGCCAATTAGCCAGAGAAAACAGGCAGCTATGAAAGCTGAATTTATTATGTTTCTTTCTTGCACTCATTGAATGCTCAGAGGAGTGAGACAGGATTTTAAGAAGCAACTTTTAAAAATATTGTTCAAATGTCTATTTTATAGAAAATAGCTCTTTTGCTAATAAAGAGATCCTATGCTGATGGAACAGTGGTTTTCTTCAAAACAAATAGGAATTGAAAAGGGAAGGTCAGATAAGAAATTTAACAAGCTCTAAACAAAGAAACTATTCCTTTAATCTCCAAAGACTTGGAAACCAGAAGTCCTGAGAAGAAGGGTAGTGGGCCAGCCTTCACCCTTTAAGAGAAAGGGGACAAACTGAAGGGGAAAACTTCAAAGCACAGGGCTACAACTTGGCACCCAAGTATCTCAGAAGGACATACTCATTCACCTTCTATTCTTCCCAGTGCAGCAAGGTGATAGGGAAGAGGCACTTACTTACAGGAGTCAAGGGAAACTGACTTCATTTATAGAGCCACCCTTTACCCAACTATTAGAAGAGAAGCAGGGGAGCCCCTTCTCTCACCAAGTTAATCTACTACAGATGAAGGGATAAACTGCCAAAGCAAGGCCAATGCACTGGGCATTTTGAAAGCACCACCGTTCCCCTAACTGATGAGACCTGGGGTGGCTAGCAGAAAATTAATCAAGGGTAAATCGGTGTTGAGTGTGACAGCACGTGGTCACCATGAGGGACAGTGAGCAATGGTGACACCACTATCTTTGAGGAGGCTCTTTCTGTGTACCCCTGTGTTGTGCTGGCATGAGATGGTAAATGACTCTGTACTGTGCTGGGATGAGACATAGCTTCATAGAACAAAAAAAGAAGCAAGGGAAGAGATAATGAGAGCCAGGAAATGGCATTGCTATCTAATGAGTTTTATATTTTCCTGAATTTTAATGTTACTATCACAACTTGATCTGCAAATGCTGACATGTGATTGATTGATTAGACTTGTATGCCTGCCATATCAGCTACGCAACTCAGGGCGGCTAACAACAATCCCAATGCAATCTCAGCACAATACTGTACATCTAATAATTACAAAATTACACTACATCAGAGTACAGTAAAATCAAACAATATCATATCATCATCACATATCACAGTATCAAAAAGCATTATATAAGAGAAAAACACTCATTTGAAATTCAGAATTGAGTTCTTGTAGCTGGGCAAGTGATTCTCACCTCGACTGGATCAGCACATGACCCAACTTTCCATTCAAACCAAATAGTCAGCTGCCATGTGTACCAGTTCAACTAAAATTCAAAGGACTCTGTGAATTAATCCTTCATTTGCACACTATTCAATGCCACACCACTGATGCTGCCTATGCATAAAAGCCCATAAAATCTGTCAGGCCTTATTATAAAATACCAATTCCTTTATTGTTAAAAGGATTGCCAGTCTTCTTAAGAATCACCTTGCACCTTTTTCTCATTATGGGTTGTATAATAAAGACAATTGTTAATTGAGAAATACTTGCATGGAAAATCAGATCAAATATATGGATGGATACCTACCACCTTTCATCATCCCAACTTCATAGCATTTTCGCAGCCTGCAAGCCTGACAGCTTTTTCTCCTGTTTTTGTCAATGGTGCACTGGTTGGTAGCAGGACACATGTAATCATTATGACCTATAAAACAAAACCAGAATAATTACACAAACATCCCCAGCTTTTTAACATTGAATTTGAATTGAATTGTTTATTTATACCCCGCTCTTCTAGTGCATGCACCACTCAGAGCGGCTTCCAACAATAAATAATACATAATATACAGTGCAAACATAATAAAAATACAGTGCAATACATAATATGCATAATCATATAATATCCAAATACAAAATACACAATACAGTACAATAAAAATGTACCAAGGTTAATCACAAAATACAGCAATACAAAAATTCAAAAATAAGCATCACAACATCCCAGCTTTCCCTTAAAACAAGGGGAAAATAACTAAGAATCAAGTAAACAATACACTTGAACCCCTCCCCAACTATTTAGGAAGGATTTTTTAAAAAAATAAATAAATAAATTTAAGCTTACAGTAAATCCAATATGCTTGTGGATATACCTTGATGGTCAGACCCACCCTTTTCACTCAACCCTACCCCTTTCCCTCCCCCTTGCATCACCCTCAAACACATGCTCTACAGTGAGTTTTTGAAGGGACATCTCTTGAGAGAGGAGATTTAGAATTTGTAAAGGAAAGAAAATCAATTACTTGCTATCTGTATGAAAGCTATTACTGTCTGTTGAAGGCAGGAGTTCTCAACATTTTAAGGCCAGGGGCCGGGTCATGTTCCCTCAGATAGCTTTGGGGTCCGGACGGTCATTTTGCCCTTCCTTCACCACATGGCACTGGTGTGGTGGAGGCGGTGGGGACCACATGAAATGGTGCCATGGGCCGCAGGTTGAGAATCCCTGGTCTAAGAAGACACATAACCTCTGACTTTTTGGCAAATGTGGTGACCCCTGCCTGCTGAATGATTTAGTAAGAACACTCTTTGCAGGCGTATGGTTTCCCCATGCCCATCGGGCATGGAAACGGCTCTTGCAGAGGCCGCTTCGGGAGGACGCTCCTTGAGCCGCGGGCTCTGCGGGCAGACAAATTAAGGGGGGTGAATAAAATATAGGGTTTGATTCACCCAATTACATGACTTGACCGACGATTCTGCAAGGTAGGCTAATCCCTAACTCCAGTGACTGATCAGGTAAACACTCATCTCCTGGCCGAGGAAAATCCCCGGTGCAAACAGTGCAGATGTTTGCCCCTGGCTAAGCCCTAAAACAATGGTCTTCCTCGTCCCGTGTTTGTCCGAAATAATTAACTTCCCCTCTGAGAGGTTTCCCAATTAACCTGAGTAAACAAGGTGATGTGATTGACTTTCGGGTGATGGTTTTTTCTACCTGCCTTCTGATCTATATAAGGTGTATGTATTTTCCCAATAAACCACTGATCTGATCTCGCTCCTGTTGCCTCGTGTTGTCATTGATCAGTCTCCTCCGGGATCCAACGCCGCCCTAGCGGCCAGACATCGCTACAGCTGGTGACCCCGACGTGATTTACTCGTGAGTAAAGGACCCCGGAGAGGTCTACTCGTGAGTAGCGATCCCCGCGGTCCGGTTCCACGCTTGAACCGCGACCTGCCAGCCCGGAGGATAGCGCGGTGCTCTGGTCGGCAGCCAGCCGGACAGAGAACGGCCCGCCGCGAGGCATTCCAGAGAGACGTTCCTACCGCTTCCTCCCCGCTTTCGAGAGGTTTGCCATAGAGGGAAACGCGTTCCGCTCAGGGCAGCTGTGAGCCCCTGACATCGCAGAGGCCGGTAGAAGGGCCCGTGGCAGAAGGTCCACGCTCCGAGGTCTACCCCAGACACCCGACGCCCAAACCTGTTGCCTGCAAAGACGCGTCGACTCGTCCCGAGGAGGATTCTTCCGGAGACCCAATCGCAGGTAATATGGGGACTTGTTCTCATAGACCAAGTCCGTCCGCTAGCCAAAGAACTCGGGAAGAGGAGTTTAGAATCCTGTCCAGGGTTTTTAAGTTACGTTTTCACAGCAGGGAACTAGCGAGACTTTTGGCGTATCTCAGGGAACACTGCCTACTTTACCCAGAAGTAGGTACGTTAACCCTGAAGCTCTGGGATCAGATAGGAGACTGCATTCAGCAAACCCCGAAAGCTCCAGGAGGGATAGTCCGCACATGGAGGAAGTGTAGGAGACTCTTAGAGCAGATCGAGCCAGTCCGGGTGGAGGCCAAAGAACCCCCGTTAGTTGAGCCATCAGGCAAGCCAGTCGAGCCGACTGCGCCCACGGCACTCTATCCGTCAATTAGCTATCGGCAGAGTAGCGCAGGGAGCGTTCCCGCGGTGACAGCTGCAGACGTCACCGAAGGAACGCAAGGAATGAGAGGTGCAGGCGCTTCTCTGACAGCTCCAGGCTCCCTAGTCGTGAAGAGTGCCCTTCAGCGCACAGCTGAGATAGAACTTAAGAAGGGGGAATTGTCAGTTGAACAGCTAGCTGAACTCAGACAGATTTGCCCCATCCGCTTGGAGATGGACGCGCTCACGGGCGCACAGCAGGTAGTACACTCCCCAGTCCCGTACAAGCTTCTCATGGCTTTACGGAAAGCAATTTCAGAGACAGGGCTCCAAAGTCGTTTTACGAGGGGCACGCTTCAGCAAGTGTGCGAAACCACCATGTGGATTCCTCATGATTGGAAAGCCGTCATGAGGATGATGCTTACTCCCAGCCAGTACATGATTTGGGACAGCGAGTTCCGCCTAGAGGCGCAAGCTCGGGCTGCCAGGATGGGAGGCGCGGTAATCCCTGACCAGTTGTATGGTTCAGGTGCCTTTGAGCCCATCAACGCTCAAATCAACTTGCCTCTCGCCACCCTAGAGATGTCAGCCGAAGCTGCCTATAGGGCATACTTCAAGGTCCCAGCGTCTGGCAAAACGGCCAAGAACTACACCGCTATTAAGCAGGGAGCCCAAGAGCCCTACATGGACTTCATCAATCGCCTGGAAGAAGCAATTAGCAGGCAGATTGACAATGAGCAGGCCCAACAAGAGCTCATGATTAAGTTAGCCAAGGACAACGCCAACTTGGACTGCCGTAAAGTCTTGCAGTCCCTGGGCAATCGCCCTGACTTGACCTTAACAGACATGATCCGAGCATGCTCCGACGTTGGCACAGACTCCTACAAGATGGGTCTGCTAGCGGCAGCGGTGCAGGGAGGAAGAAGACCTAATGGCAAGAGCAAAGGGGCATGTCACACTTGTGGCAAGATCGGTCACTTCGCTAGGGAGTGCCGATCCAAGGGGGGCGGACAAAAGTCCGGCCGTCCCAAGGCTCCGAACACCCCCTGCCCGAAGTGCAAGAAAGGCTACCATTGGGCCAGGTATTGCCCGAGTTCGGGAAACCGGAATCCGGGCACGTCTCTGGCCCCAGTCCAAACAGATGCTTCCTTCACCCAGATCCAGAACTCCCCAGATTTAGACTAGATTCCAGGCACATTCCAGGCACTGCGAGGGCACAGGCCAGCCCCAAGGGCAGCACAGGGCTAGAATTGACTTGCCAGGCGGACGTTACATGCGATCTGCCAGGCACAGTCTATCTAGTCGACACTCAATACATGGGACCCCTGCCCAGAGGCTTCATAGGTTTAGTTTTGCCCCGTAGTGTAGCTGGAGCACGCGGAATTTTTATAATTCCAGGAGTCATTGACTCGAATTTTTCAGGCATTCTCCAGGTCCAGCTTTGGACACACCTGCCCCAAACCATCCACAAGGGAGACACGTTAGCGCAACTGATCATGGTTCCTTGTCACTCGCCAGCAGGCAGCCAGGGAAGGCTCAGGGACAGCTCAGAGTCCGGTTCAGCAGACCGCTCGAGCGCGAGTGAGGCAGTGCAAGGATACCAGGTCTTAGCGACAGTGGAGACCAACATTGAGTGGAAGCAGCACCCCGTTATCGAGGTATTTTTGAACAAAAGGGTGTTCTCAGGGTTACTCGATACCGGAGCGGATGTGACAGTGATAAGCAGGAGCCAGTGGCCAAAAGAGTGGGCCATTGAGCCGGTCTCCGATGTGTGGGGGGTAGGAGGCGTTCAGGAAGCATTTAGGAGCCGAGAGTGGGTAGAAGTCACAATCCCAAGGGCTGACGGCACGGCGGTAATTCGGCCGCACATTCTTGACGTGCACGTCAACCTTTGGGGGCGAGACATTCTGCAGCAGTACGGTGCTACGCTTACCTTCGGGTAATGGCGTTGCCACTTAAATGGCTCACCGACACTCCGGTCTGGGTAGAACAATGGCCGGTAGTGGGAGAGAAATTAGTTGCCCTCAAGCAGCTAGTTAAGGAACAGCTAGACGCAGGACACATAGAACGGTCCACTAGTCCCTGGAATTCGCCAATTTTTGTGATTAAGAAGAAGTCGGGGAAGTGGCGACTCCTCCACGATCTCAGAGAGATCAATAAATGCATTCAGCCGATGGGTCCGCTTCAATGCGGCATCCCAAATCCTAACATGATTCCCGAGGGGTGGGAGATTCTAGTCGTAGATCTCAAGGATTGCTTTTATACAATCCCCTTAGACCCCAGGGACTGGGAAAGGTTCGCCTTTACGGTGCCGGTCGTGAACCACGGCGAGCCCACGCAGCGCTACGCGTGGAAATTTTTGCCACAGGGCATGCTCAATTCGCCCACCCTGTGCCAAATTTATGTTCACGACGCACTGGCAAAGTTCCGAAGCCTTTACCCTAAAGCTATTGTTTGTCACTTCATGGACGACATTTTAGTAGCGTTGCCGCAGCTTGGCAGCGAAATGTTTTCTGACCTCCAGGCCAGCCTGGGGGACAAAGGCTTACTCATTGCCCCGGAAAAGGTGCAGAGAACCGAGCCCTTCTCATACTTGGGCCACCGGCTTCTCCGCTCTTTTGCGGCGCCAGTTCTGCCTCAGATAAATTTACAAGACTCAGTCACCCTTGTAGAGTTGCAGCAAGTTTTGGGAAACATCAATTGGGCCAGACCGTACTTTCGTCTAGATACGGATCTTCTAAAACCGCTCTTCTCGCTGC
This sequence comes from Bradypodion pumilum, assembly GCA_035047305.1. Taxonomy (NCBI): domain Eukaryota; kingdom Metazoa; phylum Chordata; class Lepidosauria; order Squamata; family Chamaeleonidae; genus Bradypodion; species Bradypodion pumilum. Next base: position 103,212,903 of record JAWDJD010000001.1, read on the forward strand.
TAACCTTAGGTAAGCAGCCGGCAGACCGGATAAAAATCTCTCGAGACGCGCGCTTGGCGCTCGAGAAGGTGAACCAAGTTCTCAGCCAGAGGTGGGTGGATAGGATCGCCCAGGGGCCATATGCCCCGATCCTGAATTTGTACGTCGTACGGTCAGGATCCATGTTCACTGGGGCGCTAGGAGTAGACTCAGAGAAGGGAGCGAAAATTATGGAGTGGGTATACTTGCCTAACACCTCTTCTCGGAACATTGTTCCGCCCCAAGAACTGGTCTCTGTGGTGATCTACCGCGGCAGGCTGAGAGCAAGGGACATTTCTGGGCACGATTTAGCTAAGATCATAGTCCCGTTCACCAAGGAACAAATTAATCAGTTGATGCAGCTAGGTGACTCGCTTCCGATAGCTTTGGAGGGATTCACTGGAAGCTTGGCATACCATTTGCCCAAAGACCCCAGACTTGTCTCACTCCAGACAGGAACAGTCAGTTTGTTCGAATTGCTTTCGCTGGTCCCGCTTCAGGGGGCCAAAACAGTTTTTACCGATGGGGGACGCACATATGGTGTCCTGACTTGGCAGGAGGGCGAAGCTTGGCACACGCTGCTAACTCTTCCGCAGAAGTCCGCGCAGCGGGCGGAGTTGGCGGCCGTGAACCTTGCCTTGCGCACCTTCGCCAAGGAACGTTTAAACATCATTACTGACAGTCTATACGTTAGGAATTTACTCCACAGTCTACCGGGAGCTTACATCACTCCCGCGATAGACAAGAACTTGCTTAGTCTGTTTCTCACTGCTCAATTTCACTTGCGGAACCGCACGGAGCCGCTCTATATTGCCCACATCCGAAGTCACCAAGACCTACCGGGTCCGATTTCCGCGGGCAATAGCAGAGCGGACGCGGCGGCAAAGGAAATTCAGCAACGTTCGGTTTTGGGAGTTTTTACTACTCCAATTCAAAGTCATGCTTTTTTCCACCAAAATGCCAAGGCACTCGCCAGACAGTTCAATCTGCCGCTTTCTCAAGCCCAAGGCATAGTCCGCTCTTGCCAGCATTGTGCAGGAGCACCGGGGGGCCCTCGTGGGGGGTCAACCCACGAGGGACCGAGGCTAATCAGGTATGGCAGATGGACGTCACGCATGTGCCGCAGTTCGGCAGATGGCAATACATGCATGTCTGCATTGACACTTTTTCTCAGTTCGTTTGGGCGACGGCACAGAAAGGGGAGGCTGCTTCCCACGTGGAGCAGCACCTCCTTTCCTGCATTGCAGCGATGGGCAAGCCACGGCACGTGAAGACGGACAACGCGCCGGCCTACAGTTCCAGACAGTTGGCCGCCTTCATGGCTACTTGGGACATCAAGCACACATTTGGAATTCCCTACAATCCGCAAGGGCAAGCGATTGTAGAGCGGGTCAATCGGACGCTAAAGTCCTATATTGACAAACAAACAGAAAGGGGGGAGCCACCAGCCCTCCCCAAATCACAGGGAGAAGCACAGTTCTGCCTGAATAAGGTATTGTTCACATACAATCACCTTAATGTTTTTTCGGATTGTACGCAGCAGGAGAAGCATTTCCGCCGTTCGGAAGCTCTCCCGCGACCTATGGTCCGGTACCGAGTGCCACCAGACCCTTCTTGGAGGGGCCCGGTGCCGCTCATAACCTGGGGAAAAGGGTATGCTGCAGTTATGTCTCCTACAGGTGTCGTTTGGATTCCAGCTCGGTGCGTCAAGCCTCATTTGGAACCACATGGCGTGGACCCAGACCGACCCGAGTCCGATCCCGGAGATGGAGGACCTCACGCTGACCGACAGGACCCGCCGGAGGAGACGGCCACCGGCGGCGCCGAAGATCACCTGGGGGATGGTCAAGGCGCTTTGCAGTAAGGCTGAGGACGCCCTCCAGCGCGAGGAGAGGGAGCCGACACCGGAGAACCTCGTAGCAGCAGTCCTTGCCCAGATTCATGCCAACTCCGTGGCGATCATCGTCATCCTGGCCCTCACCCTGCTTTTGGGGGGAGGCGTCCAGGCCGCCTCGCTGGAGGCCAGCGATCTCATGCCAGGCGGAGACCTCTCTGCCCGGATGCAGTACAACATTTGGGAAAGGTTGGCTACCCTTGTCAACCAGTCCGATTTTTGCCTCAGGCAGGACGTTGGCTCTGCCTCAATCCTCAGCACCTGCCTTGTCCCGGTGTGCCATTCTCCAGGCGCACACCCCCGGGACGGGGACTGGCTGGTGAGGAGACTCTTCAGCCCATACATCCCATCAGCTTCCTCGGAATATGCTCGTTGGGAGATGCGGCTAACCATGACCTTGCCGGCTGATGCAGCCACCCTCCACACTCCTCGAGTGGCGGTCAGCCCGAACTCTACCTGCGGCCGGATACACGGTTGCTCCGGACCCGGCCGAGCCCGGCGCCGTTGCCTCGATGTGGGCAGCGGCAATTGGACTTGCAACGACCCAGTGTCACTTGGCTCAAAGTATGCACACATCACCCTACCGTCCGGATGGTTCTTCACTTGTAACCAGTACACGTTTAACTATATTCCTGCCAATATTACAGACTCTATATGTTGTATCAGTCGCTTAACTCTGTTGCTTCCTACTAAGGATATGATTGCCCCTAGCACTGACGTTCCCAATGTTTCTAATGTATCCCATGTTCCCTCACTCATAAGGCACACTCGCACCACCATGTTAGACAGCTCCTGTGAAAGCAGCTTTAGAGTAATGAGACCTGCCGAATACCTCTCCTTGGCAGTCAGCATCTTTGGCGTGCCCGGCTTAGCCGTCGGCAACGCAAAGAGGATCGGTCGCTTGGCTTGCGGCTTAGCAAAGGCCATCAACCATACCTCCTCAGCGATAGCGCTCCTCAATCAGGAGCAGGCGGAACTTCGCCATGCCATTCTCGATAATCGGGCGGCTATCGACTACCTCTTATTGTTGCACCACTTGGGCTGCGAGTCTTTTCATGGTATGTGCTGCTTTAATCTTACGGACAACTCTCGTAAGATTCAAAGCCAGATCACAGATCTCCACACCATAGTAGCAGGCATCACAGAAGGCTCGGCATGGGGGGCTTGGTGGAGCTCTCTGTGGAAATGGATGTGGTCGTGGATCCCCTGGGGGTGGCTTCAGACGGTGATCAAGGTGGTGGTGGGGGTAGTCATACTAGGCATTGCGGTTTGCTGTTTTGCTCAATGTATTCCCCCGCTGATCTCGAAGTGTCACCGCAGAAGGAGACCCCGTGACGTCATTCCCGACCAACAGCTGATGCCGCTCCTACGCAAGATCGCCGGTCAGGTTCTTAAATAAAACAGAAAGGGGAAATATGGTTTCCCCATGCCCATCGGGCATGGAAACGGCTCTTGCAGAGGCCGCTTCGGGAGGACGCTCCTTGAGCCGCGGGCTCTGCGGGCAGACAAATTAAGGGGGTGAATAAAATATAGGGTTTGATTCACCCAATTACATGACCTGACCGACGATTCTGCAAGGTAGGCTAATCCCTAACTCCAGTGACTGATCAGGTAAACACTCATCTCCTGGCCGAGGAAAATCCCCGGTGCAAACAGTGCAGATGTTTGCCCCTGGCTAAGCCCTAAAACAATGGTCTTCCTCGTCCCGTGTTTGTCCGAAATAATTAACTTCCCCTCTGAGAGGTTTCCCAATTAACCTGAGTAAACAAGGTGATGTGATTGACTTTTGGGTGATGGTTTTTTCTACCTGCCTTCTGATCTATATAAGGTGTATGTATTTTCCCAATAAACCACTGATCTGATCTCGCTCCTGTTGCCTCGTGTTGTCATTGATCAGTCTCCTCCGGGATCCAACGTCGCCCTAGCGGCCAGACATCGCTACACAGGCGCACCCCCCAAAGAAAGACTCAGACACCGGTATATGGATAAAGGCATCGGGCCCCTTTTATTGAATAATGCCCTAGTCCGAATTATAACTTTCAATTGGTGTAATCATCCAATTGTAATTCTTTAAGGCAAGCAGGCCGCAGTAACACTGGTAAGGTTCCACCCAAAATGCCAATGGCAATTGGCTATATGTAACTATTTGTATCAATTTGTTTGTTGACACAAACAAATTGTTGACTGGAGTCAATAAACTATCTACTGACCCCACCCTATGACGTGTATCCGTTAAATCTCAAGGTGATGCAGGCTATTAAGCTCCTGCCATCACCCCTTGCCTGGTTCGTCATTGACCGGCCAAAGCTATTACCCCTGTACCTGTCTAAGTGTTGGCCAGTCAATTGCGAACCTGCCGGATACCTCTGGGTCATAAATCTTTACCTTACCAGTGCTACCCGCCAAAGTGACCAAAGTCAACTAACCCCTTTGCTAAAACACTAGCAACAGTGTGGGATGGGCAAAAAAAAAAAACAGAACCAAGTTGCCAATTGTAGGTCCGGGCCAAAAATTCCCACCCGGCCCCGAAACGACCAAAAATTCACACTGTTCACTAGGGAGGGGGTGGAGGGGAAAACTTCTCCTCTCCGTCGCAATTCTAAAATGGCAGCTCGGCTGCCTCATGGCCACCCCTTTTATAAAGGGGTGGCCACGCCCCCTAACTCACCAGGATGTCTGAGTCCGGGTGGGGGGGTGCAAAGAACGCGGTGGCCATTTTGGCGCCGCGCTTTCATTGCAGGCGCACCCCCCAAAGAAAGACTCAGACAACGGCATATGGATAAAGGCATCGGGCCACTTTTATTGAATAATGCCCTAGTCCGAATTGTAACTTTCAATTGGTGTAATCATCCAATTGTAATTCTTTAAGGCAAGCAGGCCGCAGTAACACTGGTAAGGTTCCACCCAAAATGCCAATGCCAATTGGCTACATGTAACTATTTGTATCAATTTGTTTGTTGACCGGAGTCAATAAACTATCTACTGACCCCACCCTATGATGTGTATCCGTTAAATCTCAAGGTGATGCAGGCTGTTAAGCTCCTGCCATCACCCCTTGCCTGGTTCGTCATTGACCAGCCAAAGCTATTACCCCTGTACCTGTCTAAGTGTTGGCCAGTCAATTGCGAACCTGCCGGATACTTCTGGGTCATAAATCTTTACCTTACCAGTGCTACCCGCCACACGGGGAGGCGTCCATGATGACTCACTGCCCCCCCCCCGACCATCAGCTCGGTCGCCAGGCCTGCTTGCACCATGCCCAGAAAGAGGTACATACCTCCAGCCGACAGGTGGACCCCATCTCCTGCCTACCAGCAAAAAAAATTTGTAAGCCTATCCGCAGGTTTCCAATGGCTGTCTCTCAGCCATGCTCAGCAAGGGACCGAGCAACAGCCCTGTCCACTGACTGCCGTAACAGTCCGAACCACGGAGATCCACGTCTCCCCTAAATTGGTGTCTCGGCACGATGTTAGACCATAGCGACCGTGTGTAAGCCATACATGATATAAAACGCCAGGTCGCTGCCCCTCGACAGTTTAGGAATAGCAGTGATCCGTATAAGATCATTGCCGCCGACATGCCTAATAAGAACATCGGGCGGTCCAGCATCCCTGACGGACATCAGGAATGGCAACAGTTCCCCCCCTTGTGCCGCGCATACCATACCATCGCATATGTGCGGATGCACACAGCGCAAGTCGGGGTCCACTCTCTGTCGCCGCAGCGTATTGCTGCCCAGTGTACATAGCTGCGGCCCACCAGCCCCACTGCCACCGGTGTGCAGAGACACACAGGATCTGTAAAAAAGGAGAAGAGGTGAAGGGCATAACTAGGTACTCATACAGTGAGGGGACGTACATATATGAAATTATGCGTACACATATATCCGCCTCCGAGTACCCCAAACGTAGCCGCGATCAATGCGACGCCTATCCTAAATAAATGGGTGCCAAAACGGGCCCCACACCGCGAAGCGCGGCACCGGTCACCCTCAGTAACTTTACTTTAGTAAGGGTAGACCCAGCCTGGTGGCAGAAAAACAGGCTGGGACGTGCAGCAGGCACTGCCAAAAATTCATGTAGGGCACCAACCGGACAGATGTCTCCAATGAAACTTCATAGCAGTCTAACTCCACTGCCTACGCCGTGCTGAACAACCTTTGAGGACCGTATCTCCAATTGAGCCCACTCATGTGTAACATAGACATTGTCAAGTTCCAGTGCCCTACGAGACACATCCGCCTTACACAATGGTACCAACTCTGGCACCAACTCACTGATGCGGAGGGCTCCCAAAAAGGCTACTGTGGTAGCTGCGTGACCAAGAGCCACTTCACACCTATCCGACATAAGTCATGCCAGCCTCGTGCAAGGTGGGTCAGAAACTCTGGCAAACTGGGGTGACGCGTGTCCGGGCGGCTGACATGTTCACATGTCCACCCCTCCAAAACACGACGCATACAGAAGTAACTCACGCAGTCATTGAAACCCCCCCACGTTGGCCATAAATGCCAGTGCCGAAAGCCCGAAGGCTATAGTACGGGGGCCAAACCCTGACTGCGAAGATTAACATGCATTGTAAAACCTGGTCCTCTGATATTGACCACACTTGAGGTGACTGTAGTTACTCGCAAAAGTTCTAAATCGCATGAACGCATGGTGATATGCCTTACGCGTGCGAGGTGCCAATGACATGCCTGGTTCACCTCTCCTCGCCAAACGTCCAAATATCGGCTGGGAGTGGCGAGTGGAATTCATCTGCTTCCGGAGTAAGGCACGGAACCGGGGGATCTGCAGGCGGGATAAAGCATCACCAATATCGTTATTAATACCTGGAACATGTCTGGCCCTGAACAGCACATTTAGGTGTAGGCTTCTCAAAAAGAATAGACAAACCAATGCCATGACCCTGGGGGATTTGCATGTCTGGGTGTTGACAATGTGCACCACTGCCGCATTGTCACACCAAAAATGGACCACTGAGTTGGCCCACTCATCGCCCCATAGCATCAGTGCTCCCCAAAGTGGGAAGAAAGTCAAGGAAGGTAAGATCGCGGAGGCGATCCGTGCCAAGTCATGCGTGATGCCCTCGGCCGTAAATCCACCTACCCTCAGAGTAAACCCCCATAAGCCAGGGAGCCGGAGGCATCCGACCGTACTTGAAATCTAGGGCAGACCATAAGGTCTGATCTCCAGGAAGAGACCCCGTTAAAACCCAGGAGTAATTTGAGCCAGACCAAAAGGTCCGCCCGTATGCCCCTGATCAGCCGGACCCTGTGGTGACGTTTTAACAGGCCAGCCATGGCATCACACAGGCGCCTGACCAATGCTCTGCCGGGTGTAACCACCCTGCAGGCAAAGTTAAGGTGGCCATGAAGTAACTGCAGCTCACGAGGGGACACTTTACATTTGGCAATCAATGCCAAAATTGCAGTGGAGATCCGAGCCACCTTATCCATGGGTAACCCGGATGCCTGTGCGACAGAGTCAATTCCAATGCCTAGAAATGTGAGCTTAGTAGCTGGGCCCTCGGTCTTTTCAGGCGCTAAGGGGACACCCAGTTCCCACCTGAGTGTTTGAAATGTAGTGAGGAGACGTGTGCATGTGTCTGAGCCCCATTCACCCCCGAACCAAAAGTCATCGAGGTAATGGGCTAGAGACCGAGACCCCGACCTGCGAGCAAAGGCCCACTGAATGAAAGTACCGAATCGTTCGAAAGCCGAACATGAAATAGAGCAGTCAAAAGGGCTGTCCTTATCTAAGTAAAATTCCCCTTGGAACCTAAAAACCCAATAGCTCAAAATCCATTGGGTGCACTGGCAGTAATCGGAAAGCCGAGTGCATATCACACTGTGCCAGGAAAGCACCGGGACCGCATGAGCGTACCACCCATAGGGGCTGAACAAACGACGTTTACATGACTGAAAAAGGTCATCAGGAATGGCATCACTGACCGAAGAACCCGCAGGGTAAGCTAGATGGGGGATTAGACGACATTCACCCGGGTTCTACTTCGGTACTAGCCCCAGAGGGGAGACCTTCAAATTAGGGAAAGGTGGTTCCAAGAAGGGGCCCGCTACTCTCATAGCCTCAACTTCCTTAGCTGTGCTCAGTGCAGCAACCTCCTCGTTACCTTTCAAGGGAACTAAATTAGTAGCATCTTGGGGCCCCTAACACCCCCGAATGGAATACGAAAGCCCCATTGGAAACCCTCCAGCAGGTACCTCGCATCATCCCTTCTTGGATAAGCTGAGAGCCATCGCTCCAGCATGAGTACACTAATTGGGGAGGGGGGCTTTGACATGGCTAGTTCCGACAGACGGAGCTCTGATCGCCCCCTGTGTACCCCTACCTCTGCCCTGTAACCCACCAACCCGCGGACACGCGGAGACGTTGTGGGGGCCAGCGCAAAAGGAGACACTCGTGTCGGTAATGACAATGGCGCTTATTACACACCTCGCTAGCTGAGAAGGTCCAACACAGCAGGCGGGCTGGAACCCCCTGCCCCACTGGTTAGCGGGGAGCCTGTGTTGCACAGCATGACCACAATGGTACCTATCACCAGGCGCCAGTCATGTGGGAGTCATGTACAAGAGCCATGATTGCTGACAGGGCTCATCCCACCTCATCTCAGGATGTAGGGCCACCCTCATCCAAATTCCTCATCGTAAGCCAACTACTATGGGCCCATGAAATCAACCATCGCCCTGTAAATATTATCAAGGGATTGAACCATCTGGATGGCCCAATCAGGCCGGGCCCTGAGGCATACCGCCATATATATAAAGTATGCCGGCAACCAGTTGGCCCAGGTGCACGGTGGCTTATGACGACGGGACAGCTCTTTGTCTCTGTCGTCCTGTCCTTCTCTCTCTTCCTCAGTGGGCTCACGGTTCAATAGTGGGCTCACGGCCTTCTCCGTGTCCGCACCAACCCTCTGGAACCTCCTGCCAATAGATATAAGACTTCAAAGTGAACTGCTGCCCTTCAGGAAAGGAGTAAAGACCTGGCTGGCAGGGCAGGTGTGGGGCCCGAACGGGACTATGGTTCCCGCCGGCTGGCTTTTATAAAATAAGAGCTCTCTCTTCTTCCCTTTGTATAGTAGGTGGGATGGGTGGGTGGGATATGGGTTTTTAAATGGGGTGGATGTGGGTTTTTATAAGGTTTTTATAATGTTTTTATGTATTTTTAGAATTGTTGTAATGCCGCCCTGAGTCGGGTTCTGCCTGAGTGGGCGGCATATACAAATATGACTATAAATAAATAAATAAATAGGGAGAATATATCAACGTACTCCCCTCACCAGATCTTATCCCTCGTGACCTGTGACAAATGATCACCAAGGGGCAAGGAATAACCAGCCATCGGCAAAGCCATCGTCGGCACATTCTGTATAGAGGGCATACGCAGCGGGACCTGGACAGCCCCTGCGATGCTCGGCACTGCCCCAGGGGCGGACACCCCCGCCCTTAACGAGGGACCATTTAGAAACCATGGGATACTGGGCTAGGATGGTAACTGATGCCCGCTCGCATCAACTTGATGAGGCCAGGGCCACTGAACCCCACCACTGTAAGTGGGCTGTGGTGTTGGTGCACTAAATTGAACCTGATACTCACTAGGTGCACCCCCGTGAGCCGCCCCCACCGGGGGTTCCGGCCCATGGCGGGCGTCGGAGCTCGCGACCGGAATCGAGCTCTGGGACCACCCCTGACTGCTCCCAGCCTGGACATCAGGTCGAACGGGAGCTGCGAGACACCAGCTGGGGCCGGCCGAACTGTCTCAAGCAGCTCGACCCAGTTGGCCGCCCGCTGAAGCGTTGTGGCCGGCAAGGTAGCCGGGGCCGACGAAGGGGCCCCTGTTGAAGAAAGAGTAGCGCCCCCCTCTGAAGGAGGCTGTGCCATGCACAAGGATGCTTCCAGCACTGCTATCCGTGCTAACAGAGCATCCACTGCCCCAGAGCCCCCAGTATAAAGCGTGCCGGGTGGGCCGGATGGCCCACTAGTCAGTTGAGGAAAAGGCAACCCAAAAGGAGAGCCAGGGCCAGAATAGGGCCATGCCCAAAACTCTGGCCCTTGGGGGGGCGGAGGAGCAGTGGGTTAGACACCCGCACCAGGCCCCCCCCCGGGCCACCCCGTCCCATGCCTGGCAAAGGTGGGCCGAGGGCCAAAGCCCCAGAGGGGCCGGCCTGTAGCTGACCAGTTACCAAGCTGGAACCCGGCTGCCAAGTGGTAGCCTGATCAGCCCCACTGGTACCAGTGGGCAAGGCTGGCACATCGCCCTGCCGTGGGGGCGCAGCCCTGGTCCTCCGAGCCAAAGGCTGGCCCCCATCTGGTGCAGGGCCGGTAAAAGTTCTTCCCCTCAACCGCGGCTTTAGCGCCGGGGCCTTCCGCCTGGGAGCCATGTCGCCCTAGGAGAAGAAAATGATTCTCCGAAGGATCCCTATCCAGGGATCGAACTCCTGCGTCCGAAGTACCGTGGTAGCCAAGAGGTAAGCCTAAAGCAGCTCCGGGTACGAGGACTAAAGAGAGAATGCGACGGAGAAAACTTCTCCTCTCTGTCATAATTCTAAAATGGCAGCTCGGCTGCCTCATGGCCACCCCTTTTATAAAGGGGTGGCCACGCCCCTTAACTCACCCGGATGCAGGTGGGGGGCCGCAAAGAGCACGGCGGCCATTTTGGCACCGCGCTTTCATTTCCTCTTTTAATCTGTAAGGATCGGAGTAATTTTCATGGCAGTTTTAATGGGGTTTTATTGGTTTTTAAAATGTGATTGATTTTATTTTCTGTGAGCCGCCCAGAGTCTTCGGAGTTGGGTGACAATATAAATCAGAAAGATAAATAAATAAATAAATGCAGTATTACAACTAACTGATTAAAAGAAACATACAGAGAAGTAATGGACGGATTTCATGGATGACGGCCAGGTGAGCAGCAAGGATCACAACTTTCATGGTAGTGACTCGAGGTGAGCCATGGAACTGTCTAAAGGGTTTTTTAAAAGTACTATTCAGTTACTCCTAGACCATTTGCTGAATGGAAGAAAATTAATGGAGGCCTTTCTAGAAAGCAATAGCCCCATATAATTACACTGATATGGTAAAACATATCACACACATAGTGCCTGAAAAGCAGCATTGTTTAGAATTATGACTAGCATTTCTTTATAACAGTTAAGTGTGTTTTTAATTAAATTCTAAATATAATTGTCTTAATATTTTATTTTCCCTTGTGGTTTGATTTATTCAGATACAGCGGTACCCCATGCAACGATTTTAATTCATTCCTCCATGTGATAAAATCGTTGTATGGGACCACCTCTTCCAGAAGAGGGAGGGGTCTTCCCAGCCCCTTCACAAGGCAGCCATCTGGATTGGTAAGCGCCAACCAGCTAGGTCTGCAGGTGCCGCCGGTTGGCTTGCAGACATCTGGGAATAAGCCCCGGACTCCTAGCAAGCAAACCACCTGGGTCTGCAAGCGCTTGGTGACCCAGCCAGTTGGCTTGCAAAGAGAGCAGAGCTTTTTCCCAGACCAACAAGTTTGCACCTGCAAACCTGCAATGTTGCCTTTGGGGTCCATGTTGGGAGAAATGCCCCCCCCCCACTCTGGCCACAAAGGCAGCACCACGGCCCCGGTCAGTGCAGAGAAATGTTGCCTTTGGGATCGTAGTTGAGGGGGAATTCCCCATCCCCCACTCTGGCCACAAAGGCAACACCATGAGCCCAGTAAGTGCAGGGAAATGAATCCTCGTTTCCGTGCACTGATAGGCAGTGCCTATGTTGCCTTTGGGGTCAGTGTTGGGGAGGGATTCCTACACACACTCTGGCAACAAAGGCAACACCATGGCCCTGGTCAGTGCAGTGAAAGGAAGCTTCATTTTGCTGTACTGACTGGCGCCATGATCTTTGGTCTACAGAGGTCCGCTTGCCTGGGAACTGTGTCTCCAGGCAAACAGACCTCCGTAGATCCCTTCCCTGAAGAGTACTGGGCTGCCTTTTGCCTGGGAACATGCTGCCCAGGGAAAAAGCAACCCAGCGCTCTTCAGGGAAGGCATCTACGGAGCTCCACTTCCCTGAAAAAAGCAAGCAGACCTTCATAGTTCCCTTCCCCGATCCCCACGGGGCTGCCTTTGCCTTGGAAACATGCTTCCCAGGGAAAAGGCAGCCCCACGCTGCCTGTTCACAAAGGGGCTTTGGGGCAGCGGGGGGAAAGTTCCCCCCACGGCGCCCTGCAAGCCACCCGGCTGCTGAAAAGCATTGCATTGTTCAACAACTAAAATCATTGTACAATGCAAATATTTTTTTTCCAAAAGGCAGTCATTGTACAATTTTGCTGCTGTGCGATGCAATTTATGTACAGGGTTTTATGTATACTAAAATATATTTCCTGCGATGTTGTGCATTGAATGTATTTGTAACCACACAAATGGGTGCATGTAACACTGTAACCTTCTGTATGAGGACGCGAGCTAGTGGCCACCGGGGGCAGTAGCGAGCACCCAGCTCACATGGTACACATTCCTCAAATGCCCTCAGCTGCGCGGGAAAGATTCCCGCGCTCACCTCACCTGGACAAGAAGGGCGTGACCAAGGATGACGTCACTTGGACAGTAGCCAATGCCTGTCGAAGAGCTATATTCAATTGTATAGCCACCGCATAAAAGGAGCTGTTTGTCCGCCATTACCACATATTCGTACTGTACTCCATGCAATAAAGATGTGCTAGGCTAGCTTACAGCCGTTCCATTGTCTTGATTCCCAAACACAAAATGCATGAAAAATCCTACAGAGAATGAATGCATGTTGTAGTTCTATAGGAACTGAAAAAGAAAATAAATCACTGTTTCTGAGTGCTTGAGCTTTCCTATATACTCATAAGCCATGTGCTATCTCAAATGTAGATTCATGATACAGTGGTACCTCACTTAAAGAGCATAATGCATTCCATGAGATTGTTCTTTAAGCGAGTTGCTCTTTAAGCGAAACACTTGGGAAAAGTGCTGCTGCTGCCATTGTAAGTGACCGGGTGTGACTTCTGGTGAGGGGGTTGCAAATTGGAGGGTTTTTTGTTTTTAAGATTTATTTTAGATAGGGGCTTTAGTAATGTATTTATCTATAAATGCCTCTTATTGTTTTTTTTTATTAATTCTATTGTATTTCCCTTGTATTGTAAGCCACCCTGAGTGGTGCTCACACCAATAGGGCAGGGTATAAATAAACTAACTAACTAACTAAATAAATCCCGATTTGGTTAGTTTTAGTTTTAAAGTGAGGGAAACCATTCAGAGAAAATTCTGCTCTTTGAACAAGTTAGTCGCTAAGCGAGGCACTATTTATGCAAAGTTTTACTGTATGTTGAAATTAAGTTTCGCAAACATCTGTGGTGACATCAACAGTAAAGCCAATTTATTGCTTTTATACTGTAAATATATAGCTCTAGATATATCATCTTCACTGAGAGATCCATTAAGAGTTTTGTGGTCCTTTTGTTCTTCTACTGTGTATCTTTTCCCATTTCAAACAGATAATAAAAGAGAAACATACTTTTTCCAGATGATACTCAACACATAACCTTTCTCCACTGCCTCATCTTCCACAAAACAACACTTCAATCGCCTTTGGCAGATTCCAATCTCTGAAGAGTCTGGCAAACAGCAACACTATCTTGCCTCACTCTCCCCATCTGATAAATTACAATTGTTTTAAGTGTTTGGCATCCGATCAAGCCAACAGCTGTACTAGAATAAAAACATACTTAATCTCTCATCACCATCTTCTTGTGATCACCCATGAGGCAGTAACTGTTTTCAAGAACTCATTTTAAGGCTGAGAAATTCTTATGTAGTTACACAGCCATGTGGAAACAATATCAGTCTGTTTTCTCAAAATATTGCAAATGATACACTTGACATATCCATACCCAAAAGACTTTGTTCTACTGCACCAAGAGCACTGAACACACATACGGATCATAATGCCAAGATATATGACTGCCTTTAAAGATTTTTCAGGTAGCTGATATTTTAACAGTAAAATTACTCTGCAATTGAGTTGACTGTGCAGAGTTTTCATAAAGCCATTGCAAACATTGTTATTAAAGATGTCAGTAGACAAGGCATGGAAATGTTCTTTCCTTTAAATCTAAGCTATTGTTTTACACCAGAATTCTATAGACTAAGGTGAGGCTGTCTAGATGTTGTTGGATTGCATCTCATAATCAGCTCAACCAAAGACAAAAATGCTGGGACTAGTAGTCTAACAACATCCAAAAAGCCACAGTTTGCTCACCTTAAAACCTCTACAAACAATAACAATTACAGTGATACCTCATACAACGTCCAAACTTGGTTCCACAAATTTGGACTTTATACGGATTTGGACTTTGTATGAGGCATGCAAAATCCTAGTCGCGATGTCTCATACAACATCCAAATCCTTGCCGCGATGCCTCGTACAATGTCGTTTCCATAGAGATACATTGTACTGTAACAGCACAGACTTCAGGGTAAAGTCAAGGAAACAGACAGGAAACTGACAGAACTTTAAGAAAACATTGTCTAAAGGCTAAATACATTACAAAAACACATCAAACAACCCTGATTTTAGGGGTGTTGTGTCCTAATAGTGTAACCTTCTACATGTGATATCAATGTACCTGAACCAATGTAACCTTGCCGATGAGTAACAATGTAACCTTCAGCTGTACCACATAAACCCTGTAATAGGACGCGAGCTAATGACCACCAGCTGGCAGCAGCGAGCGTCCAAGCTCTCTTGGTTCAAACCCATCAAAGACCGCAGCGCGGGAAGCTTCCCGCCGCTACCTACACCTGGACAAGAAGGGCGTGACCAGCCATGACGTCACGCGGACCAGTAGCCAACGGGCTACCGTGGAGCCACATTCAAATACGTTACTGCCTTATATATAGAGCTGTTCGTCCGCCATTACCTCATGTTCCCTCTGTCCACCATGCAATAAACCTGAGTTAACCCAGCCGTTGGCTGTGCTTTGTGTCTTGACTCTCATACACTAAATTGGCGACGAAGGTGGGATAATGGATCCCCACGGAGCCAGGACACAGAGCGGGTTCAACATCACCAAACCGCAAGACTGGGAGCTTTTTGAGATGGACTTCCAGGCGGCACTGGTGGAGCTCAAAGTCAAAGAAGACGACGAGGAAAGGAAGAGGGCCATCCTCACCCGCATGCTTGGGATGGAAACCAAGCGGATGCTGGTGGGCATCCTTGCACCGAAGAAGATGAGCGATTTCAAAGCCGGTGACATCATGAAAATGCTGCGTGAGCGTTTCCGACCCTCGAGGGCGATGTTTCCCGCTCGGAGTGCGTTTTGGAGGCGAGTTCAAGCGCCGGACGAGTCGGTAGAAGCCTTCGTAACGGCTATGAGGGTAGCCGCCGCCCCCTGCAAATGGGACCACATCCTAGAGATGGCCCTCAGGGACGGAGTGCTGTGTGGCCTGAAGGACAAGGAAGTACAGCGCAGCCTGATGAACAAGGAGCCACCACCCACACTGGAAGAGGTTGTAGAGGCCGCGGAAGCCGCGGAATCCACGAATGCTGGAGTAGACGAGATGCACAAGTGGCGTGAGTGGCGTCCGAGGGCCGGCAAAGCGGAAAACTCGTCGCACGGGAAGTCCGGTCAGTCGGTGCATGCAACCCGACCGACCTCGAAATCGTCTTCAGAAAGTAGCGATGGCGAGGAGGTCCAGAAGGTCCGGAGAGGCGGGCGCCGCTGCGATGGTTGTGGAGCGGCCCATGAGCGCGTGAAGTGCCCATTCAGGAAAGCCGAGTGCTTCAACTGCGGACGTCGGGGGCACATCGCCAAGGCGTGCAGGAAATGGAAAGAGGGCCGGAGACAGTCGCAAGACCGTTCAGCCAGACCGGACCGTCCAGCGAGGCCCAAAGATGGCGCCCGGGCCACGAGGAAGCAGGACGGCGTGGGCCGCATCTCGGACGACAGCGAGGGCGACGCTCCTGTGTTCAACGTGTCTGCGGGACAGCCCCATTACTTTGTTGAGGTACTAGTACAAGGGACCCCTATTAGGATGGAAGTTGACTCGGGGTCCTCCTATTCTATAATCCCCCAGAGAGAGTTCTTGAAAATCGACCCCCACGTGCGGCCCAAACTTAAAGCGTTGAGGGCCACACTACGGGACGTTCAGGGGAACAGCATTCCAGTGTTGGGGGTCGGAACGTTCCGGGTTCGCTTTAAGAGACATTCTGCGGAACTTCCCCTAGTGGTGCTAAAAGGGGGGAGTTGTAGCCTCCTCGGAACACAGTGGTTTCAGCCCTTAGGCCTGTTCATAGGGGGGGTGCATGCCGTAGGCGAGGACCCAATACAAGCAGTGTGTGACGCACACCCCGCCGTTTTTAAAAGTGGACTGGGAAAGTTCAAGGGACCCCCTGTAGCCTTCGACTTAGACCCGGAGGTCCGCCCGATAAGACTTAAACCGCGCAGAGTACCGTTCGCGCTTAAGGACAAAATAGAGGCGGAACTGGACAAACTGGTGGGTCAAGGAATTCTCGTTCCTGTGGATTCCGCGGAGTGGGAGACTCCAATTGTAACAGCACTGAAGGCTAACGGGGAGGTGCGCATTTGCGCTGATTATAAGTGTACCATTAATAAGGCAATCCGCCCTAATGCATACCCGGTGCCAGTGGTCAGCCACCTTCTGGCCAGGCTGAATGGGGGAAAGTGTTTCGCTAAACTCGATTTAGCACAGGCCTACCAGCAACTCCCGGTAACCCCCGCCACAGCGGCGGCACAAACAATAGTCACACATAAGGGGGCGTTCCAGGTGTCGAGGTTACAGTTCGGCGTGAACTCGGCACCTGGCATTTTTCAGTCGCTGGTGGAACGCCTCCTGAAGGGGTTGGAGGGGGTGTTGCCATATTTTGATGACGTGTTGATAACGGGGGGGAGTAAGGCCGAGCTGGCCCACAGATTGGATAAGGTCCTGGCCGTGTTCGAGAAAGCGGGGCTGCGACTGAGAAAAGACAAATGTGTATTTTTCGAAACAGAGGTTGAGTTTTTAGGGTTCCGTGTCACACCCGAGGGAATTAGGCCGTCCAAATCTAAGGTAGCCGCCATTAAGAAAGCCCCTCGCCCCACTTCCAAAACCGAGCTGCAGTCATTTCTGGGGCTTCTCAATTTCTACCATACCTTCCTTCCACGGAAGGCGTCTGTTGCCGAGCCGCTCCATCGGCTGCTTAAAAAAGA
Source organism: Bradypodion pumilum (assembly GCA_035047305.1). NCBI lineage: Eukaryota > Metazoa > Chordata > Lepidosauria > Squamata > Chamaeleonidae > Bradypodion > Bradypodion pumilum. Next base: position 103,230,051 of record JAWDJD010000001.1, read on the forward strand.
GGAAAAATGGCTGTGGGGTGACGAGCAAGAAAGAGCGTTCACAGAGTTAAAGCAACTCCTCACATCCGAGGCAATCCTGACCTATTTCGACCCCAAACGGCCCATAGTTTTGGTCTGCGATGCATCCCCGGTGGGGGTGGGGGCGGTGCTTTGCCACGTGTTAGACGACGGAAGGGAGGCCCCGATAGCGTTTTATTCAAGGTCCCTGTCCCAAGCAGAGCGGAATTACGCACAGACCGATAGGGAGGCACTAGCGATAGTAGCGGGGACCAAGAAATTTCACGATTTTCTGTATGGTCGGCCGTTCAAGATCGTTACTGATCACAAGCCCCTGTTAGGAATCTTCACTGCAAATAAGCCCACGCCACAGATCCTGTCCCCGAGGATGCTGCGGTGGGCTATTTTTCTTAACGCATATCAACATGAGTTAGAATACCGGCCAGGGAAGGAAATCAGCCATGCAGACGCGCTCTCACGGTCGCCGTTACCATTGTCGGACGACCAGAAAGCTGGGGTAAGAAGAGACCGCCAGGTGTTGCTAATAGAGGTCTTAGAGTCACCCCCGATAGTACCGGCCGACATTGCCAGGGCGACCGGAAAGGATAGAACACTAGAGAAGGTATGCTCGTGGGTGCAGAAGGGGTGGCCGGCGTCATCCCCAGGCACGGAATTCGACCCATTCTTCCGAAAGCGAGTGGAATTGTCTTTAGAGAGGGGGTGCCTTTTGTGGGGCCAACGGGTGGTGGTTCCTACGTCCCTGCGGCCGAAGGTGCTAAGGCTGTTGCACGTCAGCCACCCGGGGATCGTCCGTTCCAAGGCGTTGGCCCGGAGTTACTTCTGGTGGCCCCAGCTGGACGCCGACATAGAGCAGATGGTTGGCACTTGTGAGGCATGTCAATGCTCTCGACCGGAGGTGGCCCGCCTACCGCACAGGGAATGGGACGCAGCAAGGGGACCGTGGTCCAGGGTGCACGTAGATTTTGCTGGCCCATTCCGGGGAACCATGTTTCTCCTGGTGGTGGATGCATACTCAAAGTGGCTGGAGGTCATTCCGGTAAAGAGCACATCCTCCGCCACTACCATTCGCCAGCTAAGGAGGGTCTTTTCCACGTTCGGTTTACCCGACACTTTGGTCAGCGATAACGCCAGTTGTTTCACGTCCGCTGAGTTCGCGGCATTCATGGAGGCAAATGCAATTCGGCATGTCACATCCGCGCCGTTTCACCCGGCCACGAATGGCCAAGTGGAACGGTTGGTGCACACCACAAAAGATGCCCTGCGGCGCATGGGCTCGGGAGATCTCCATCACCAGGTTTGTCAATTTCTATTAGCGTACAGAGTGACCCCCTTAGCGTCTGGTTACTCGCCGGCCGAGCTGCTGATGCGGAGGAAACTGACCACGCTTTTGTCCAGGCTAGACCCGTCGAGGGTCGAGGACAAAGGGAAGAACATAGGGTTAGCGGTCTCGAAAGGGTTCGGCATAGGCGATCCTGTACATTGCAGGAACTATGCCAACGCAGGCCCAGCCTGGGTGCCAGGGACGGTAATAGAACAGACGGGGCCAGTGTCCTATCGGGTGGAAACTAGCACCGGCCTCCTCTGGAGGAGGCACGCTGACCAACTGAGGCACCGAGTGAGCGAGGGGCCGACCAGTGGGGCACAGCGACAGGATTCAGCGATAGGGTCCTCCCCCACCCGTTTAGCCCAAGGGGGAGACAGGGGGGAAAGCAGCGAGCCCGACTCATATCCTTTTGATACCCCAGTTCTATCCGAGCCCGGGGGGAAGGAAAAGGAGTATGCGGCCGCCGCTGCCGCTTCCCCCGAATCCGATTTTGATTTTGATTTTGCGAGCCGGGGGGGTTTTTCGGAGTGTTCCCCCACCCATCCAAGCGAGAAGAGGGGTTTTTCGTTAGTCCCCAGTGCCCCCGGTTCTTCCCAGACCAAGCACACACCTCCCAACAAAGCCGCAGAGCCGCGGCAAACCACTAACAAGTCATCCTCTCCGATTGCAGGGCAGGAAGCCAGGGAGCAAGGAGGAGGGAGCGAAGCCGGGGCAGGGCAGCCCGCGCCGAGACCCCAGCGTGTTCGAAATAAGCCATCTTGGCTGAGAGACTTCGTCTCATCCTAGGGGGGAGGAGTGTTGTGTCCTAATAGTGTAACCTTCTACATGTGATATCAATGTACCTGAACCAATGTAACCTTGCCGATGAGTAACAATGTAACCTTCAGCTGTACCACATAAACCCTGTAATAGGACGCGAGCTAATGACCACCAGCTGGCAGCAGCGAGCGTCCAAGCTCTCTTGGTTCAAACCCATCAAAGACCGCAGCGCGGGAAGCTTCCCGCCGCTACCTACACCTGCACAAGAAGGGCGTGACCAGCCATGACGTCACGCGGACCAGTAGCCAACGGGCTACCGTGGAGCCACATTCAAATACGTTACTGCCTTATATATAGAGCTGTTCGTCCGCCATTACCTCATGTTCCCTCTGTCCACCATGCAATAAACCTGAGTTAACCCAGCCGTTGGCTGTGCTTTGTGTCTTGACTCTCATACACTAAAAGGGGATAAACCAACCTGGGGAAAAACCCCAATGCCTCATACAAATTCTCAGCGACTTTGTGTGAGGCAACTTTTTTCAAGGAATTAGGCGATGTTGTATGAATTCGATGTTGTACGAAGCAGACTTTGTATGAGGTATTACTGTATCTGCAATCATGTCAATTCCAACAGCCAAGGAAACTTTCCAAGGTTTCCTAATTATAGACTACTCAGATGTGTTTACTATTCCTTTTTTTCAGGGAGCGCTTTGATGCTGTGCAACTCACTGAAGGCCACACAACTTGGGTCTTTTCAGATAAGGCACAGTGGGGTGTCAAACTCCTGAATACTGACTCTGAAGGCAGGTACCTCAATTCACTGAGCTAGAGATCTCAGTGTACCAAAATAAATAACTATATGCACTTCTGCCTCCCCCACTTTACTGGCTGGCGCCACTGAATTCCTTTCATCAAGCTGATATTTTCTTCCTTTGTGCTTTCTTACTTTGTAAAACAATAATTCACACATCTCCCACCAGCATAATTATAACTTGCACTGATTCTAAAACCTTTATAATTAACTTTTTGGAACGGTAAATGTGTACAACATGAAAAATTGATTGATCTGTTTAAATCAACTCTAAGGTTGTCAAGCTTAGAATAAGCTTGAGTATTGATTAGGCCCTTTACCTTGATTAGTAAACTCTCTTTGATTCAATAGGTCTGTTCTAGTTCAAATTAACAACTAGATTTAGCTCCAAAAACTATGAGTATTATAAAGCTAAACTTAAGATGAAATCATTCAAGGAAGTGTATTCAAAGGGCTACAGTGGCTTAGTGGTTAAGACACTGAACTTGATGACTGGAAGGTCGGCATGTCAGTAGTTCAAGACCCGAGTACTGCATAATGGAGTGAGCTCCTGTCTCTGTCCCAGGTCCTGCCAACCTAGCAGTTTGAAAGCAAGACATTGCAAGTAGATAAATAGGTACCACTTCTGTGGGAAGGTAAACAGTGTTCCATGCACTCCAGTGTCGAGTCATGCCTGCCACATATCCACGGAAATGTCTGCAGACACAGAGAGTTGCTGGCTCTTTGGTTGTAAACAGAGATAAGCACTGAACCCTACAATTGGATACAACTGGCTTTCGAGCAAGGGTGACCTATACTTCTTGTTATTACCACTACTAGGCAGACACTCAAATTAGTCCCATGTCTAATTCCCAATGCCAATCACAAAGCAAAAACAATTTAATTTGCAACATGTGGACTGAGGTACACTAATTTTAAGATAAACAGAAGGAAAAAAAGAATAAAACTAGATTTGTAAAATATTTGCTAATTTCTTTCTTGCAAGTGACAATGAAGGATTTCTCCCTGCTATGTGAGATTATAATAGTTGTTTATTTTATCTTGTCTGATTGAATTTTGTTTCAATTTTAGCGAAACAAGGCAAGTTTTTATATTTAAAAAAAATTTGCAAATGCTGATATGGGTAATTAGTACTCTTTCCGCTCTTGTGCAGGAATTTAAAAAAAATCTCCCAGTGGCTAACATTTTGTCAATAGATTATTGTGATGGGTATGTATTTACATACTTTCATCTTTTTTCTCTTATTCTTTCTTCATTCTGTCTTTAATTATGAGCTAACTGCCCTCCAAGTGACTGAATTTAGAAATGTTCAAACAATAATTACTGTACTGCAATACAGAATAGAGGATTATGCATAGAGGAGAATATGCACATAATTAATCCTGTAGACGTCTAAGCACTATTTGGTTATTGTCAACACTTGGTTCTCAGCAAGGCAGCTATCTTGACAACATCAATTTGTTGGCAGTTGTGCTCTTAGTAAAACATGTGAGGATGGAGCAATGCTGAGTGAAGAGTGTGACCAGTTATAATGTCTTATGCAATCCTTCATATGGATTTTCACAACTTTCATGCATGTTTTCAAACATGGAAGGTTAAAACAGGCTGGCCATTGTTCCTTCTCTTCCTTGTACCAGTCGGGGATGATTGTAATTTTTGCCTTATTTATTTCATCCTCAGATTCTGCACTTTCCGGGAGCCCAGAAATCAGCCTAGAATGGGGCAGCAGAGATGGTCAAAAGCTAGCAAGCTCTTTCTCATTTAACACAGCTTTATCGTCAAAGACAGGGAATGGCACTTGAGGACTCTTTATTCTTCAATTTGCTTCAGACTCCATAATAACTTGGTCTGCCATGGCTGGAGAGTTACCAAATTACTTGAATGGTTGAGTTTTATCAGGTTTTAGGTATACTTGACGACTGGAAGGTTGGCAGGACAGCAGTTCAAGACCTGAGTATTGCAGAATAGAATGAGCTCCCATCTCTGTCCCAGCTCCTGCCAATCTAGCAGTTCAAAAACAAGAAATTGCAAGTAGATAAATAGGTACCACTTTGGTGGGAAATGGGAAGGTAAACAGTGTTCCATGCACTCCTGTGTTGAGGCATGCCTGCCACATGACCAAGGAAACATCTGCAGATGCAGAGAGCGCTAGCTCTTTGGCTATAAACAGAGATGAGCATTGAACCCTAGAGTTGGATGCAACTGGCTTTCGAGCAAGGGCGACCTTTACCTTTATCCAATTCATACTTCCTGAATTAATACAAAATTGAAATGGGTTTTATCAGGTTTTAAGCATAGTACCCAATGCCTATGTAGATCATCAGCTGGCCTGGGTTGGATGAGTTGCCAGTACCAACCTCCCTTCAAGCAATGCATCCATCTTTCAGGAAATCATTCCATCCTTGCCCCAAAAATAGCAACCCAACTTCTGGGCCAAAAAAAGTCTACCTTGGGCACAGATCAGAGTTGGGCTGGACCACTATTCCTCATACATCAGGGAATAGCTTGCACTGGACCATGCCACAAGTGGTTTACTATGCAAACTACATGTCCTTATGATCATAGCTTAGGTCCCTATCTCTTACAGAACCAGAGATAAATATTAAAACACAGAGACTCTGTTTTGTACGAAAGCAGTAAAATCAATTCAATAGGAAATTATACATGGAAAAATTAAAGATTCATCTCCTGTTCATTCACAGATGAATATTACTACTATGATTTCTGAACGCATGAATTTTACTGGACATCAAGGAAAAACAAGCTCCTCTATGATTTCCATAGTTTCTGGGAACTTTGTAAGCACAGGACAGTTGGGAAAAACAAGAGGAGGATAAATTATTAAAACCTTGTTGTTAAAGTTGTTACTGAGTTATTAACATACCTGTCAACCCGTGGCTCTGGAAAAATGGGACCTGCGCACATTGCTTGTGCGCAGGTCGCTTTCCACGCATGCGTGGAAGGGTTTTACCCCTTCCACACATGCGCGGAAGCGCTACGCCGCTTACGCAGCCCCTATGCAAGCGGCATAGCACTTCCGCGCATGCGTGGAAGGGGTAAAACCCTTCCATGCATGCGCGGAAAGAGTTTTCCCCCACTGACAAATTACAGGCTTTTGGCAGCACGGGGCGGGTTATGACATCAATGGACGTCAAATTACGGGGTTTTCCCGGGCAAATCGGGATGGTTGACAGGTATGGTTATTAAGATTATGGTAGCTGTGAAATTTACATTTCTGGAAAGATGCTTCAGCATGCAATAAATAAGGCCTACAATGATACCTTAACATGAGGGGAAAATGTAACTAAAAGTTATGCCTTCACACTGGTATAACTATGCAAGAGGTTTGGGTCAATATTTTCCTCAATGCGTTAGACATAATTGAACAATAAATTTTGCACTTCGTTTTGCTATCACATTTTTATTCCCACCAAGTGGGACATATACATATTTAGTTCTCTACTTTCCCAATCCAAAGCAAGGTATGTAGTACCTAAAACCACTAATTTAATCTGGCATGCCAAAAAGAAAACTAAATTTACTGTTCTGCATTAGGTAACTAATGCCTTGTTTGTGGAGACGTTTTTGTGACAGTATATGAACATGGTCAGGGCAGTGACAGTAAGGAAAGAGTCACACATGCTTTGAACATATTTTATCCAGACTTTTCCTGATTAACAATAATTAGTCACCCGCTCCTGCAGATTTTGCTATCATAGCATCCAAACTTTTTGTCTTTGTCTATCTTAGACCCATTTTCTAGAGTAATATGAAATCTGATTCCTCCAGATCTGGGCCATCAAGTGCTGCTGAACATGCTCTGCAGTCCAGCTGAGTCTTCTCAGATGTATTATGTATGCAAACATGAGAGCTAAATATGAAAAGATACTTCTGGGGTCTTAGCAGACTAATGAGCTGCTTGGCAGTGAAGAGGCATTACATTAGGGATATGAAAGTTCCTTCTTCCCAGTGAAAATCGTGAGGAACATCTGCTTTCCTCTATGCAGCGGATTTCTCAGTGCGAGTTTCTTTCTGTGAAATTTTTCCCCCAGAAGCAACACTGTTCTGTGCATAATTATTACAATTCCTGTACTCCAGATAGCCTTTTTTGTACAAGGTTCCCTGGAAAGAACATTGAGTTATGCAGAATTTGACAGTGAAGGACAGAAGAAAAAAGGAGGAGAGGAGGGGCAAGAATGCTGGGAAATCTCATCAATGGGGAAAAGTCTCATCATGCCAAAACAAGAAGTTTTGGCATAATGAGACTATGAAAATCATCAAGAGCAACAAGGGGCTATGGTGGCTCAGTGGTTAAGATGCTTGCCTTGTTAGCTGGAAGGCTGGCAAGTCAGCAGTTCGAGACCCATGTACTGCATGACGGATTGAGTGCCTGTCTGTGTCCCAGCTCTTGGGGACATGAAAGGAGCCTCATTTGGGCATTCCCTGAGTGGAGTTTCTTCCACAAAAATCCTTTCCACACAGAATAATTTCTAACACGAAATTATTATTATCAAGAGCGAAAACATTTTTAGAGTGCTCTCTACATCCCTAGTCTATATCCCAAGATTCCCACCTTCTCCCAAACCACTTATCATTATGTAAATAGATTCTGACAGATACTTTCCTGCAAAATCAGAGCAGCTAGATTGTGTAAGAAGTGCTTATTTGATGGAAAGCATGACTTATCCATTTAGTGGCTATAACCCATGGTGAGTTACACAAGACATTTAACAAGGTTAATCCAGAAAACAGATATAAACAGAAACACCCTTATTGCTGGAGATCTGAACATACATATTACATCTAATTTATACACACTGTATAGTAGGAGGGCCACACACAGTCCTTAGTTAAGTTCTGAGGAACAGAATCAAATCACCTCCCATTATAATTGCCCTCTGAAACATCCCTGTCGTCTGCTGTACTTATTAACCTGGTATCAACAACAAAATGTTGCAGAGTGTTTTGAATTGTGTATGTAGCAGATATTCCAAGTGAAGAGATAGTTGTGTACTTGGAATCATATCCTTTCACTACTCAATGGGTTTAAATACTAGTGAATGTTCATCTGTTGCTTGCAATATTGTCAGGGCTTTAAAACAAAACAGTACTCAAGGCAGCCTTGCAGTTTTACTGCAATTGCAAAGCTTTCCATTCTCTGCCACAGTGCTAACAAATAATGGGCCTCCATGGCCTAAAGCAGGGGTGCCCAAACTACGGCCCAGGGCCCGCATCCAGCCCCCAATGCCAATATGGAGCAGTCGTCGCTCCTGGAAGCGACGACTGCTTCACGGGCCGGATGAATTGGCATCAGGGGCCAGATCTGGCCCCCGGGCCAAAAAGGTTGGGCACCCCTGGTCTAAAGTAAACAGTAATAGGAAGAAAACCTCATAGTGGAGTAAATGTTAAATGTAAAGAGCCTTTTTTTGGTGTGGACTATTGCTATGGAACAACATCTTAAATGCCTCCTTCAATGCCTGACAACAATCAGGGCAAAGTTTTAGTATTCACTTTTTAACAATAGATTTAAGGTGATACGTATTAAGCTGCTGTGTAATCTCCCCTGACATTTATTATATGAACTGAAGCAGCTGTCAAGGGCTCTTCACCCCTAACTGAAGGATTGACTACCATGGCCATTTACTGCAATCTGCAGTAAATTAGGCACAAGTGATCTCAAATTAAAACCCAACAACTACAGGAAATAAAGCTTAATGTAGAAAAGACCATTCCATATCACTAGCTCGCTTTAAAAACATTTTTTTAAAAAAAGAGACTGACATTGACAGTTCTCTTTTCATAGGTAGCTTTTACTGGTGGGAGATTCTTCAGAAAGAATATTAAACTACAGTTCCAATTGTTGAAAAGGATAAATATTTTTCTGATGAAGAATGTATTCAAAAAAAGTTTTAAAATCTGGAGCTTGGCCATCTCTTCATTGACTTTTACAAGATTATCTCAAAAGTAACTGCTTTGTCAGGCAGGACATCCTGCTATGGTCATGGAGTAGACCATACAGCCAGTGACTCAACACCAAGTGTTGGGCAGTAGTTAATTAACCTGACTCCCTAAAGGGGCCAACAATTATGGATGGATGGATAAGCCCCTTTAAGTGGGGTGATGGTCGACCACAGTGGAGAAAATGCCACTGGAAATCATCGTATTGGGCCCAATGGCAAAATGAGCAGAGGAGGAACTCTGATTCCCAACGGCCATGGAGGCAGAAGAGGCCATGTCAGATGGACTGGCTGTGAAGGCGTAACTTGTCAATATCCTCAAGGCTGCGGCAGTCCACTGCGGTCCTGGTGTTAAATCCTGCATGTCTCATTTCATGTGTGCTGCAGGGGATGACTCTGAGATCATAGTGTGTATGGTCACTACATCACAAGCTGGGACCCACCTTAAACAAATTCACACCAGTGACATTTTTCCTGCTTCAGGTTGGGGGGGGATGCATTCTCAAATACAAGTTGCAGTTGACAACGAACTGCTACAGGGATTCTGCCAATGAGTATTGAAGATGAATTTTTCGTTATTCTTTTAGGTTTTAAAAACTTTTCTTTCAGATTGTGATGGTTTTAGTCATACCAAAAGCAAAGGAGAAAAGTACCCAGGCAGGGGGAAAATATGTTCTTCTAAACTAAATGTAAATACCGCAAATCATCATAAAACATAAGTATACTTGTTAATTAAAAAGTTACACATGACCTTGGTTGGAAAAGAACTGCACGTTGGCTTTTGTATCCCATATGTTAAGTGGAATACAGTTGATCAGTTTAATGACTATTCATATAAGGTAACTGGGTTCAACTGCTGAAGGATCCCACCTTTTCCTTTTATCTTCCTCTCCTTCAGGAAGACATAGCAGTTGGAAGGGATACACATGAGCAATGGATCCACCTGCTTCTTTAAAATTGAAATAGTATAATTATTTTCTTTCAGCTATTCATTAACTACACTCCTTTTGTGACCCTGTCTCAACTCCTTTCCAGTCTATGGAGAAGTGCTTAAGTACAGATGGTGGAAGTCAAGCCAAACCAAGAGCAAGAAAAATCTTGGTTAAAATATCATCATTAAAATATAACAGGTCAATTGTTTAGATGTCATTCTCAGACACTGCACGTTATTCAGTCATCTGCCCTTAAAAACACAGGGTAATGCTATGGGTAGCTTCCAATTCTTTAAGGGGAACATAACATGATTTAACTAAAGAGAAACAATGATTAATATTTCAAATTTAAAGGCATAGGAGAGGCCACTGAAGGAAGCAATGAGAAACACAGCTTTTTAAAGTATCTTGACCCAGAGGAAGTTGTGGCTATGTATATGGCTCCTTTGTCTAAGTAAATGGTTCTTTTGGAAACAATTCTCATATAAATTGCTATTAGATTACATTAAGTGGAAATGGAGAATCTATTAATTGGTACATATGCCATATGGCTAGAAGAGACATTTAAGAAACTAGGTCCTTTGTAATTTAAACAAAAAAAGGGGTGTGCCATTTTAAAATATAAAATGACATTTACTATAAAATGAGAACAAACATCCTCAGACGTTTTGATATCCAAATGCCTCCATGTCACAAAAATGTATTGCAACAACAAATTACTGGGAGACTTGAAGTTACTTGTAATCCAACCATTTTATGTATCTCTCTTCTCCAAAATGTTTTTATGAATACCACCTGTTGCAAACAGAAGGTAAGGACAACTTGCCTTAGTTACATGAGTTATTCTGGATACAGGATACTTAAATTATTTAAGATGCAGAACTCTAAAACACTAGTACCAAAGTTAGGACAAAAACCTCAATCTTGCTGTTTTTGACATCAATGGGATAACTTATACATGAGTCACTTATATTGTTTTTTGGATATTGTTACTGTCCAGAGTAGTGTTTTACCCTAATTGGGGTGGGGGTACAAATCAAATAAATAAATATAGATAAATATATTCCAGGACTTTCAATCGGAAATAGTTTCCCCCCAAAATTTATTCTCTTTGTAGGTAGAGAAATGGAGAAATTCTACTGATGTTCATCCGGTTTCTTCACCACAAGTAAGGAAATATTTCCAACAGATTTTCAAGGATTGGACTCAACACTTATAGCGGCAGCGTTAGTGTTCTGTGCCATCAAATCTCATATGACTTACTGTAATGGGGTTTTTCCAACTTAATATTCAGATGCACTGAACCTGCTGTTTATGACAGCCGCAGATGAATTTTACAGCAGTATTTCCAGTGGGAGAAACCACGTGATAGGCCCACACAGCTGTCAGGGGTGTGTGGTTAGGCCCACAACAGAAAAAGTTTGGGAATGCCTGGTGTAAACTAACCATCCACATGAGCTGCAGAACAGGATAATGAGGTGTGCTCCAAATTGAGCACACTGTAGCCTTTGCATTGAGCCCAAAAGGAGCTGGGCAGCTGTCAAAGAGGTGAGATGGATAGCTCTGAGTCAAAGACATCACAAAAAATCTAGATATATTGTTAGAGAGAACTGGGAACGAGCCAGTTGTCATGGTACACGTTGGTACCAATGATGTTGGGAAGGCCAAGCGGTCTGTCCTGGAAGCCAAATTCAGGTTGTTAGGAAGAAGATTGAAGTCCCGAACTTCCAAGGTAGCATTTTCAGAAGTACTGCCTGTCCCTCGCACAGGACCTACCAGGCAGGCAGAGCTCAGAAGCCTCAATGCGTGGATGAGGCGGTGGTGTCGAGAGGAGGGCTTCAGATTTGTCAGGAACTGGAGAACATTTTGGGACAAGCCAAATCTGTTCAGGAGGGATGGGTTTCATTTGAACCATGATGGGACCAGATTGCTGGTACTCAACATCAAAAAGGCTGCAGAGCAGCTTTTAAACTGATAACTGGGGGGAAGCCGACAGGAGCTGGGCAGCATTCGGTTCAGGTAAGTGTGTACTTGAGTAGTGAGGAGGATGCAAAAATTACTGAGCAGAGCAAGGAGCTAGTCACCAGCACTCTAGCAGAAGGATGCAAGAGGCAGTCTAACAATGCAACTGGACTCAAAAGACTGTATCAGAAAAGCCTATATAAATGCTTGTATGCAAATGCCAGAAGCCTCCAGAACAAAATAGGGAAGCTGGAATACTTAGCAATAGATAAGAATATTGATATTATTGGTATCACTGAAACCTGGTGGGTGGATGATAACCAATGGGATACAGTTATCCCAGGCTACAAACTGTACAGGAAGGATAGGAAGGGGTAAACGGGAGGTGGTGTAGCCTTGTAGTCAAAGAAGTGATAAAATCGTATGAATTGGAATATCTAGGTGATTTGGAGTCACCATTAGAAGCTCTGTGGGTAAGAGTACCAGGCCACAAGGATGGTCTAACAGTAGGCATATACTGTCGGCCTCCGACCCAAACTCTTGAGGGAGACTGGCAGTTGGAGAATGTTGTAAAGGAGGCATCCAAGAAGGGAAGCCTGGTTATAATGGGGGACTTCAATTACCCTCACATAGACTGGATGAACTGTTGTTCAGCACATGATAAAGAGATAAAGTTCCTAGATATGCTCAATGATTGTTCCCTGGGACAGATGGTTGAAGACCCAACTAGAGGTACAAGAATCTTTGACTTGATCCTGAGTAATACTCAGGATCTGGTGCAAGATGTTAATGTGACTGATCCAATAGGGAACAGTGACCACAACTCAATTATGTTTAACTTGATCATAGACTGCAAGTCACTGAAAAAATCTAACACAGAGACCTTAAATTTTCAAAAAGGAAATTTCCCAAAGATGAGGAAACTAGTAAAAAAGAAGCTGAAAGGGAAAATTGAGAGAGTCCAAACACTCCAAGAGGCATGGAGGCTGTTTACAAAAACAATAACAGAGGCCCAATTGGAATGCATACCCAAAAGGAAAAAGGGCACTGCCAGGTCCAAGAGGACTCCGATGTGGCTTACAGGAGCTGTTCGGGATGTGATCAAAAGCAAAAAAGCTCATTTAGAAGATGGAAGGCTTGTCTGAATGAGGACAGCAGGCAGAAACATAAATTCTGGCAGAACAAATGCAAGGCAACAATCAGGAAAGCAAAGCAAGACTTTGAGGAGCGTATAGCTAAAAATACTCAGAGAAATAACAAAGACTTCTTTAAGTACATTAGAAGTAAGAACCCAACTAGGAAGGCCATTGGACCATTAGATAACAATGGAAGGCAAGGGGTTATTAAAGAGGAAACAGAGATTGCAGAGAGACTCAATGAATTCTTTGCTTCAGTATTCACTGAAGAAGACAGAGACCACATGCCCAAAACAGAGCCTATCTTCGTAGGGAGGGAAACCGAAGAATTAAGCCAGATAGAGGTCCTTGCATGTCTTGTTAAACTAAACACTAACAAATCACCAGGGCCAGATGGCATCCATCCACGAGTTCTCAGGGAACTTAAAAATGAAATTGCTGATCTCCTAGCCAAAATATATAATATTTCCCCCAAATCAGGCTTTGTGCCTGATGACTGGAAGGTAGCGAAAGTAACACCAATTTTCGAAAAAGGATCCAGGGGTGATCCAGGAAATTACCGACCTGTCAGTTTGACATGTGTCCCAGGCAAAGTGATGGAAACCATCCTAAAAGATAGAATTAATAGGCACATAGAAGAGAAGGCACTGCTAAAGGAGAGCCAACATGGCTTTTGCAAGGGCAAATCATGCCTCACTAATCTGTTGGAATTTTTTGAGAGTGTCAACAAGCATGTGGATAAGGGGGATCCAGTTGACATTGTTTATCTAGACTTTCAGAAGGCTTTTGACAAGGTCCCACACCAAAGGCTCTTGAATAAACTTACCAGTCATGGAATAATGCAAGCACGGCGCCAAAATGGCCGCCGCGCTCTTTGCGGCCCCTCCCACCGGATTTGGACATCTGGGTAGTTAGGGGGCGTGGCCAGCACCCTTTAAAAGGGGTGGCCACGAGGCAGCCGTGCTGCCATTTTGCGAAGCGACGGAGAGGAGAAGTTTTTCCCCAATCGCTCCGTCGCTCTTCCCTTTAGCCGGGAAGCCTCTTTCGAGCAGCGGTTTCTTCTGCGCTTCTTTTCTTCGGCTTCCCAGCGAATTGCAGCAATGCCTTCCAAAAAGAAGGTGATGGCGAATGCGGTTCGCACTTCAAGGAGGCGCCAGCCGGGTCAGAGGACCACGACTGCACCCCCTCAGCAGGCCCCATTTCCGGGGGCGCCCACTGGGACCGGCGGGATGGGGTCGATTACTCCCTGGCCCGAGGCTGGGCAGCCTCAGACTGGCCCTGCAGGGGCTGCGGCCCCCGGCCCGCAATTAGCGGCCACCAGCCCGGGCCTGGCGCATAGCCAGGCTGGGCCTTCGGGCCTTGGCATGCAGCTTCCAGCGGTGGGCTTTAACCAAGGGGGTTGGCAGGGTTCCCTTCCCTGGCAGGGCATGCCCCCGGCCCCTCCGGGGCCGGTGGTCGGGGCATGGCCGTATTCGGGCCCCAGGGTCCAGAGACCTGGCCCGGCGCCAGCGACCGGTGGGCCGGCCAGCCCTTTGCCGTCCATCAGTGTTGGGGGCTATGTAAACGTTGATGCCCTACTGGCCCGCGTAGCGGCCCTGGAGGCATCTTTGGGGATAGTTAATCCATCAGGGGCACCCTTTGGTTTACAGGTCAACTCAGCGTCTGCCGGTCCTCAGCAGGTGGCCGAAAGGGTTGAGCTGCCTGAGGCAAGTAGGTCGGCGACTGCCGCAGCCTCGCAGCTCCCCACTCAGCAGATGCCGCCAGCAGGTAGTGGTCTGGCCCCATCTACGAGCTCGGTTGCGGTCGCGAGCTCCGACGCCCGCAGTAGGCCGGAACCCCCGGTGGGGGCGGCCTATGGGGGTGCAACTTGTGAGTATACGGTCCAAGCTAGTGCACCCACACCACAACCCACTACGGGGGGAGGTTTGCAGTGGCCGTGGCCTCGCCTGGCTGGGGCGGCTGGTCAGCCGCCTCCGGCCCATCCGGGAACAGCTCCAACACTCCAAGGCCCCTCTTGGGGCGGGGCACCCTGTCCTGCAGGGAACTTATTGGGGGTGGCGGGGCTGGTCCAGGCTCCTTTCATGGTGCCCAGCACGGTCAATGTTCCGGTGTCGGCCTTGCCGACAGCAGGTTATTCTTTACCCCTTGGGGATCATTTGGCCCAGGCTACCAAGGAAAAGATCTGGCGGGGGGAGTATGTGGACATTTTCTCCCTCTTGAATAGAGAACCCACCAAAGAGGAGAGGGAGGGGCAGGACGAGAAGGACAAGGAGCAGTCTCGTCGACGTAAGCCGCCATGTACGTGGGCCAACTGGTTACCCGCATACCTTATATACATGGCGGTGTACCTCAGGGCCCGGCCCGACCTGGCAATTCCGATGGTCCAGTATTTGGACAACATATACCGGGCGATGGTTGATTTCCCTGGCCCGTTGTGGTTGACTTACGACGAGGAATTCCGCATGAGAGTGCCCCTACATCCAGAGATGAGGTGGGATGAGCCCTGCCAGAAGCTGTGGCTTCTGTATATGACCCCCACGCGCCCGGCGCCAGGGGAGAGGTACCATTGTGGACATGCGGTCCAGTGAGCTACTCCGGCCCAGGCACCCCGCCAGGTGGCGGAGCAGGGGGTTCCAGCCCACCTGCTGTGTTGGAGTTTCTCGGCCAATGGTGCGTGTAACAGGAAGCAGTGCCGTTACAGGCATGAGTGTCCCTCTTGTGCTGGCCCCCATGCCGCCTCCGCGTGTCCTAGGGCAGGCGGACTGCGGGGCAGAGGTAGAGGTGGACAGGGAGCGGGCAGAACTGCCGTGGAGGGAGCTGGTCAAGCAAAAGGCCCCCTCCCCAATTAATGTGGACATGCTGCAGCGTTGGCTCGCGATGTACCCGAGGAGGGCAGACGCAGCTTACCTGCTTGAGGGTTTCCAGCAGGGGTTTCACATTCCTTTCATAGGGGACAGGTCCCCTCAAGATGCCCCCAACCTGTTGTCACTCAGGGGAAGGGAGGAGGTAGCCGCCATGAGCATTGCTAAGGAGGTTAATGCTGGCAGGGTCGCTGGCCCTTTCCCTGTCCCACCATTTCCCAATCTCAAGGTTTCCCCGTTGGGGTTAGTGCCCAAGAAGTCGCCGGGGGAGTTCCGTTTGATACACCACTTGTCTTACCCGGCTGGCTGTTCGGTCAACGATGCTATCCCTGATGACCTTTGTTCGGTCAGGTATACATCTTTTGACCAGGCCCTGCGCATGGTGCGCTCATGTGGCCCGGGTGCACTACTGGCTAAGTGCGACATTAAGTCCGCATTCCGTCTACTGCCAGTGCACCCGGGTGACTTTGAGTTGCTGGGTTTCAAGTTCCGGGGTGAATTTTATTTCGACAAGGCCATGCCTTTTGGCTGCTCCATTTCATGCTCGGCATTTGAGCGCTTCAGCACCTTCCTGCAATGGGCCTTTGTTCGCAGGGCGGGGTCCCGGTCTGTAGCCCACTACCTCGATGATTTCTTATTCAGGGGTGAACGGGGCTGGGACACGTGCATGCGTCTCCTACATACATTTCAGACGCTAATGAAGGAACTCGGTGTCCCTTTAGCGCCCGAAAAGACCGAGGGCCCTTCCACCAAGCTCACATTCCTGGGGGGAGATTGACACGGTTGTGCAAGCATCCAGGTTACCTGTTGATAAGGTTTCACGGATATTTGCACTCATTTTGGACTTGCTGGCAAAACGCAAGGTGTCCCTTCGGGAGCTCCAGGTGTTACATGGTCACCTCAATTTTGCTTGCAGGGTCGTCGCACCTGGCAGAGCATTTGCTCGACGCTTGTGCGATGCCATGACTGGCTTGACCAGGCCCCACCACAGGGTCCGACTGAACAAGGCCATTAGGGCTGATATGCTCATCTGGCTTCAGTTCCTGAGGGAATTCAACGGGGTGTCATTTTGGAGATCCGACCTTTTGGTTTCCCCTCGTTTCCAGGTTCAGTCGGATGCATCAGGGTCCCTGGGTTATGGGATTTACTTTGAAGGGAAGTGGGCCTACGGCAGATGGCCACTAGCCTGGTGGGGCACGGATCGTTTGCGCGATCTCACGTACCTGGAATTTTTTCCCATTCTGGGAGCTTTGATGCTATGGGGCGAGGAGTGGGCCAATTCGGTCGTTCATTTCTGGTGTGACAATGCGGCGGTTGTCCACATTGTCAACTCACAGACGTCAAAATCTCCCAGGGTTATGGGTCTGGTTCGCCAGTTTGTGTTGCGCAGCCTGCGCCTCAATGTGCTTTTTAGGGCCAGACATGTTCCAGGTATTAATAATGATATTGCTGATGCTTTGTCCCGCCTGCAGATCCCCCAGTTCCGTGCCTTGGCCCCGGATGCAGAGGAATTTCCCTCGCCGCTCCCGGACGAGATATGGACGCTTGGCAAGGAGAGGTGAACCGGGCGATCTGCATGTCTCTCGCCCCCCGCACGCGTAAGGCGTACAACCATGCATTCAGTTCATTCAGGGCCTTTTGTGCCCAATCACGGCTGCCTGAACGTTGGCCCATCCCAGTGGCTCACGTCCTCCAATTTATGGTTTACTTACATGCCCACGGCTTAGCCCCCCACACCATAGCATCCAGGCTGTCAGCGCTGGCATTCATGGCCAAGGTGGGTGGTTTTGCTGACAGCACAAATGATTTTCGCATACGACATGTTTTGGAAGGGTGGGTGCGGGAACGTGGGCGCAGCCCGGACGACCGCCACCCAATTTCTCGAGGGGTACTTACCCACCTTGCACGGGGTTGGCATGACCTGTGTTTCGACAGGTATGAGGCAACCCTGTTTCACGCGGCTACTGCGGTGGCCTTTTTTGGGACGCTCCGCATCAGTGAGCTGGTGCTACTGTATAAGGCGGATGCGAGTCGTAGGGCACTGGAACTCGAAGATGTCTATGTTTCCAACGATTGGGCTCAGCTGAGGATACACTCCTCTAAGGTTGATCAGCACGGTGTAGGCAGTGGTGTAAGACTGCTACGATGTTCCATGGCAGACATCTGTCCGGTTGGTGCCCTACAGGAGTTCCTTGCACTACGTGGTACGCACCCTGGCCCGTTTTTCTGTCACCAAGATGGGTCTCCCCTTACTAAATTTCAATTTTGGAAGGTGACCGGTAAGGCACTAGCCAGTGTTGGCCTCCCCGGGGTTCGTTACGGCACCCATTCGTTTAGGATAGGGGTGGCTTCCACCGCAGCGGCGTTTGGGTACTCTGGAGCTGAAATATGCAACATGGGAAGGTGGGGATCACTATGTTTTCAGTTGTATGTTCGCCCTCTTCAACAGTGAGTACCAGTTAAGTCACTGCCCTGTTTCCTTTTTTCCTTGACAGACCCTGGGTGTCGTCTTACACCGGTGACAGTATGGCTGGTGGGCCACAGCTATGTGCACAGGGCAGCGCAGTTTGCTGCGGCGACAGAGTGGGGACCCCGACTGGGACTGGGTGCATCCGCAAGTCTCAGGTGGTACGGTAAGCGTGGAATGTTATGGCGGGAACTGTTGCCATTCCTTTTCTCCATCAGGGATGCTGACCCGCCTGATGTCCTGTTTATACACCTCGGGGGTAATGATTTGGGACAGGTCACAGGCCTATCGCTGAAGCATGCGATTTGCAGTGACCTGGCCTACTTGCATTATGTGTGGCCTGCCACAACCCTAATTTGGTCGGACATAATACCGCGGCACGCTTACAGGGGAGGGTTTAACCTCCAGGCCCTTGATCGGGCTCGGAGCTTGGTGAACAGGGCTATTGCCCGGTTCTTTCTGGACAAGGGTTGGGGGCACGTCATTCGACACCCCACCATCAGTCTCCAAAATTATGAGCTTTACACAGGGGATGGGGTCCATCTGTCGCCAGGAGGTATGGACCTCTTGTTGGGAGATTGGCGAGCAGGCCTGTTGACCGAGCTGACGGTCTGGGGGGGGCGGTGAGCCTTTGTTGAAGCCTCCCCGTGTGGCGGGTAGCACTGGTAAGGTAAACATTTATGACCCACAGGTATCCGGCAGGTTCGCAATTGACTGGACAACACTAGACAGGCACAAGTTGGTTAACGTTGTCCGGTCAACGATGAACCAGGCAATGGGGTGATGGCACAAGCTAGGCAGCAGGCATCACCCCGTTATTTTACGGATACGCGTCAGAGGGTGGGGTCAGCAGTTAGATTATTGACTACGGTCAACAATTTGTTTGTTGTCAACAAACAAATTGATACAAATGGATACATTATAACCAATTGCTGTTGGCAATTTTGGGTGGAACCTTACCAGTGTTACTTCGGCCTGCTTGCCTTAAGAATTATAATTGGTTGAATACCAATAGAAATTTATAATTCGGACTAGGGCATGAATCTATAAATGTGGCCCAATGCCGTTATCCACTTTTACCAGTGTCTGAGTCCTTTATTGGGGGGTGCGCCTGCAATGCATGCGCGGCGCCAAAATGGCCGCCGCGCTCTTTGCTGCCCCCCCCACCGGACTTGGACATCCGGGTAGTTAGGGGGCATGGCCAGCACCCTTTAAAAGGGGTGGCCACGAGGCAGCCGCGCTGCCATTTTGCGAAGCGACGGAGAGGAGAAGTTTTTCCCCTCCACCCCCTCCCTAGTTAACAGTGTGATATTTTGGTCACTTCGGGGCCGGGTAGGAATTTTTGGCTGGGACCTACAATTGGCTTCCGGGTCCTGGCTTTTTTGCCCATCCCACACTGTTGCTATGGTTTGACATAGGGGTTTTCTTGCTGCTGCTGTTGACTTTGGTCACATGGGCGGGTAGCATTGGTAAGGTAAACATTTATGACCCACAGGTATCCGGCAGGTTCGCAATTGACTGGACAACACTAGACAGGCACAAGTTGGTTAACGTTGTCCGGTCAACGATGAACCAGGCAATGGGGTGATGGCACGAGCTAGGCAGCAGGCATCACCCCGTTATTTTACGGATACGCATCAGAGGGTGGGGTCAGTAGTTAGATTATTGACTACGGTCAACAATTTGTTTGTTGTCAACAAACAAATTGATACAAATGGATACATTGTAACCAATTGCCGTTGGCAATTTTGGGTGGAACCTTACCAGTGTTACTTCGGCCTGCTTGCCTTAAGAATTATAATTGGTTGAATACCAATAGAAATTTATAATTCGGACTAGGGCATGAATCAATAAATGTGGCCCAATGCCGTTATCCACTTTTACCAGTGTCTGAGTCCTTTATTGGGGGGGTGCACCTGCAAAGGGACAGGTCTTGTCCTGGATCAGCAACTGGCTAAGGGACAGGAAACAGAGAGTAGGACTAAATGGACACTTCTCCAAGTGGAGGGAAGTAAAGAGTGGGGTCCCCCAAGGTTCAGTACTGGGACCCCTGCTTTTCAACCTCTTCATAAATGATCTAGAGGTAGGAGTAAAAAGCAAGGTAGCCAAATTTGCTGACGACACTAAATTATAGAGGGTAGTGAAAACTGTGAGAGATTGTGAGGAGCTCCAGAGGGATCTCTTGACACTGGGGGAGTGGTCAAAGCAGTGGCAAATGAGCTTCGACATTAGTAAGTGCAGAGTGATGCATTTGTTGTTGTTGTTCAGTCGCACAGTCGGTTCCGACCCTTTGCGACCCTATGGACCATTGCTCTCCAGGCGCCTCTGTCCTCCACCATCCCCCTCAGCCCTCCCAGCTCTGTGCCCATTGTGTCTACAATGCCATCTAGCCATCTCATCCTTGGCCTCCCCCTTCTTCTTTTGCCCTCCACCTTTCCCAACATCAATGCCTTCTCAAGTGAATCCCCCCTTCTCATTTGATGTCCAAAGTATTTTAGCTTCATCTTTACTATTTGATCTTCCAGTGAGCATTCAGGGTTAATTTCTTCTAAGATTGACCTATTTGTTCTCCTCGCTGTCCAGGGGACTCTCAAAACCCTCCTCCAACACCACATTTCAAAGGCATCTATTCTTCTGCGTTCAGCCTTCCTAATTGTCCAGCTCTCACATCCGTACATTACTACTGGGAAAACCATTGCTTTGACTATTCTAATTTTTGTTTTCAAGGTGATGTCTCTGCTTTTCACTATGTTCCCCAGGTTTCTCATTGCTTGTCTCCCAAGAATCAGTCGCCTTTTTATTTCATGGCTACAATCCCCATCTGCCGTGATCTTTGATCCTAGAAAAGTGAAATCTGTCACTGCTTCTACTTCTTCCCCATCTATCTTCCAGGAACTGATTGGGCCTGTTGCCATTATCTTGGTTTTCTTGATATTGAGTCTCAAGCCAGCTTTTGCACTCTCCTCCTTCAGCCCAATCAAGAGATTCTTTAGGTCTTCCTCACTTTCTGCCATTAGGGTTGTATCGTCTGCATATCTCAGATTGTTGATGTTTCTCCCTGCGATTTTAATCCCATATTGTGATTCCTCCATCCCTGCACTGCGCATTATGTGCTCTGTGTATAGGTTGAATAAGCATGGTGACAAAATGCAGCCTTGTCTTACTCCTTTTCCTATTCCAAACCACTCTGTCATTCCATGTTCTGTCCTAACTGTTGCTTCTTGGTTCATGTATAGATTTCTCAGGAGGCATATGAGGTGCTCTGGTATTCCCATCTCTTTAATTACTTGCCACATCTTGTTGTGGTCCACACAGTCAAATGCCTTAGTGTAGTCAATAAAACAGAAGTAAACTTGTTTCTGGTATTCCTTTGTTTTCTCCATGATCCAGCGTATGTTGGCAATGTGGTCTCTAGTCCCCCTGCCTCTTCTGAAACCTGCCTGCACCTCTGGTAATTCTCTTTCCACATGCTGCTGAAGTCTATCCTGTATTATCTTGAGCATCACCTTACTGGTGTGTGGGATGAGCGCGATTGTTCGATAATTTGAACATTCTTTGGCATTGCCCTTTTTTGGGATTGGGACGTTGGGGCAAAAAAAACCCCAATTACATTTATAAACTGATGGGTTCTGAACTCTCTGCGACAAACCAGGAAAGGGACCTTGGTGTCCTGGTGGACAGCTCAATGAAGGTGTCAACCCAGTGTGCCTCAGCAGTGAAAAAAGCATACTCAATGCTAGGGATCATTAGGAAGGGTATAGAAAATAAGTCAGCAAGTGTCATTTTGCCTCTTTATAAATCTATGGTGAGGCCCCATCTGGAATACTGTGTACAGTTCTGGTCGCCATACCTCCAGAAGGATATTATGGAGTTGGAAAAAGTGCAGAGGAGGGCAACCAAAATGATTAGGGGACTGGAACACCTTCCTTACCATCTGAGGCTGCAACGGTTGGGCCTCTTCACTCTTGAACGACGGCGTCTAAGAGGTGACCTGATTGAAGTTTATAAAATCATGCACAGTGTGGACAAAGTACATAAGGAAAAACTGTTTTCCCTATCGCATAACACTAGTACTAGGGGACACTCCATGAAACCTTTGGGTAATAGTTCTCAAACAAATAAGAGAAAGTACTTTTTCACCCAGAGGATCACTGATCTATGGACCTCCCTTCCAGAAGAAGTGGTGACAGCTGTCAGTCATGACAGCTTTAAGAAAGGATTAGACAAGTTCATGGAGGACAAGGGTATCAATGGCTATAATTATGGATACTTAAGGACAACCTCCGGATTGGAGAGATAAGCAGGATATCTCTCAATGCCATTTCCAGGGAATCCTAAGCAGGTGAAGGCATCTCCTTGGGAATACCCTGAAGCAAATGGTGAGCCACTGTGTGAGACAGAATGCTGGACTGGATGGGCTGTGGCCTGTTCCAGCAAGGCTGTTCTTATGTTTTTATGTTCTTAAATTTGGTGTGGATGCAATTATATGATTCAGACTAAATTTTGCCAAAAGTGATCCAAATTGTGAGCCACATGCTTGTCTGCAGAGGCCCTAAATTAATTAATCTAATTCCCTTTTCTAGTTCTTTATCTGCTTACCTCCCTGTCCCTGCTCAACTAGCATGTCACAATGTCAAGAACAGTTTGATTCTCATCACTAAATTAGCTATGGATTTCTGGTTTTGGCTTGCAGTTTGGTTTGATGGCTCTTAGATGCCATTTTGTTCTATTATTCTGTTAAAGAAGCTAAGGGTTTAGGCATGTCCCCCACCCCACCCCCACACACTGAGCATCCCCCAATGTCTTCATAATTGACTGTATAAAATAGCATTCTGAATATCTTCAAAAAAATTTCCCTTTTGGAGGAAATGTCTCAAGTCTACTATTTCAGTGAAAATGAGAAACCGTCACTATAAAATGTTCCTACATTATATTTACAAAATGGAAAACCTTTTTTTGCCAATGTGAGTGGATTTTATGTCTTAAGAAGAAAATACATCATAATAAAATTTTTGTTTTATTGTATATTATCCTCGGAGTGTTCTGTCAGGTTTTTAAAGCATTTCTCTCCTTTTCTGGGCAAAACTTCAGAACACTGTAACCGCAGATGTGATTTTACTTTTCCATGAGTCTCACAGGGAAAGAAAAAACTATAGCTACGCAACCACTTATGCTCCAGCATAAGCAGCAGTTAAAAAGAATAATTGTTGAAGTAATATTTATGATACTCTTCTTCCCCAAACAATTTTTATGGAAAAGGGATTTAAGTGAATAGTCATTGGCTGCAACCCATATCCGAGAATGCATTTTTTTCCTGAAAAAGGAAAACTGCCATTGGCATGAATGTGTTTAAGGTGGATCCCAGCTTGCCATGAAGTGATCCACACACTATGATCACAAGTTATCTCCTGCGGTACATATGAAATGCGACATGCAGGATTTGACACCTGGACTGCAATGGACTGCTGCAGCCTTAAGGATATAGACATGGTGCACCTTCACAGCCAGTCCACCTGCCATGGCCTCTTCTGCCTACATGATTGTTGGGAATCAGAGTTCCTCCTCTGCTCATTTTACTTTTGGACCTAATATGATGGTTACCAGTGGCATTTTCTCCACTGAGATGGACCATCACCCCACCTAAAGGGGCTCATCTACCTGTAGCCGTTGGCCCCTTTAGGGAGTAAGGTTAGTTAACACCCCCCAAAACTCAGCATTTAGGTGAGTAATGAATGAATGAATGAATGAATAAACAAGCTACCTGGATTTTTTTTTATTCTTTTGGATTGTTTCATGAAGACAGAAATTATGACAACAGTATTGTCAAATAAGCTTCAGAGTAACACAGTGAAGAATGGAGCAGAAAAAATACTATTTAAAATTGTGTTCTCAATTGTATGTCCAAGGAAGTTAATGTACAGTAATAAATGCCTATCCTTCCGTTACTTCATTTATTTGCAATACCAGTCTGGCCAGGTTATCCTACTATAATAATAGATTAGACCAGGGGTCAGCAGCCTTTTTAAGTCGGGGGCTGGATCACACTCCCTCAGACAGTTGAGGGGGCTGGACTGGTGGTCCCCCCCACCCACCCACCATAAACACTGCCATAAATGCATCCACTTCCAGCAGGCGCAGCAACAGCAGTTGGAGAAAGGGCAGGGGCTGGATTATTTGGTGCCATGGGCCAGATTCAGCCCACAGGCCATAGCTTGCTGACCCCTGGAGTAGACCATACTTCCAGTGACTCAATGTCAAGTGTCAGATGGTGGTTAACTAACCTGACAACACTAAGGACTAATGGGCTTGGGTGCTGAAGTCCACAGGGAAGGGTAATGGTTCCAAGTGGATTAAATCCCATTTGAATCCATCTTGATGGAGGGCAGCAGTTTCATCAATACTGGCCTGGAGCTGATGAGGACTTTACGTACCAAAAGGGCTCAGGACCAGAAAGTGACTCGCAGAACTGGATCAGTGGTATGGGTGTCATGCTGTGCTGCAGAAGGCAGATGAAAGATCACTGCATTATATTCTCAGGACAGTTTTCATGACTGGTTGCCATGATAAATTTAGATAAATTGGAAGTACCCTTGCCTTCAGTCTCCATGCTCTAGAGCTGTAGCTGCTACTGATGTTCCAATCTTGGCATTAAACTTGTCATTTCCTGCCTGCTGTGAGTTTTGTTTCTTAAACCCATGATAAGATCTCTATGCAGGGATCTATGCAGGTCTTTTATCCCTACTGCCCAGAAAAACTATGCAAAGATGGATGTTTCTTTAGGGTGATCATGTTGTACTTTACATGGCAAGAGCCCTTCTGTTATGAGGTCCTTTGCTACAAAATCATCTGAATATTACTGCTAGCTGTTTTCTGATATAAGAGAGAAATAGAAGGAGGCGATAATTTTACATTTGTTATACACTCATCTTTTTTTTAATAAAAGGTCACTTTTCTGAGTCCACATCTAGATAAGCAACTGATAAAGAGCACCATGCCCCAAACTTTCCTCCCTATTTTTGGAATGCACAAATGTACAAACCATCTGCTACATGTCTGAAATATATCACCTCTTCATTTTATCCCTGAAAGATCACCAAGACAGGTATCTGGCTATTTTAGCTAAATTTAGCAATCCCGTTGTTATTTCTCTGTAAATCTTTGCTGCCATGCGAGCAGGATTATAGCTAGAAGACAAAAAAGAATCAATGTGACTTTGTCCCATAATAAAGAGCGGGAGAGTCACATAAGCGCCAATGAAATTGTTGAATGTAATCTCCTATGAGGTCCTTCAAAGATACAGGTTATAGCATCCCAAGCATTCTGGAATATCATATAAAACAAAGTATCCTTTGAAACAGCATACCTTAAAAGTATTCCAGATAAGGACAGGTGACAGAGAAAGGGAATGCCTCTTTCCCTGTCCTAAACAGTCCAATTGCTGAGGCACCAGCCTTGCACACACAGAGCAATAAATGTTCCAGTAATGTGGGCAGCCTACATCTTTCTTCTTTAAAAAGAAGGAGAAAGTGCTTCATCAGTAAAGTGAAACAAAGAAGGGGAAGTTCTTTCATGTGGGGGAATGGCTGATGACAATCAAAGTAGCCTTTAAATCTTCTTCAGGAGCTTATGTGCTCACACTGGAATGAATTTCTCCCTATTAAATAACCTTCCCTCTAATGCAGAGAACAAGCACCATGTCATGCACAGAGAAACAGTCTAGGACTCAGAAGAGCTGGGTTCAAATCCTTACTCTGCCATGGAAACTCTCCAGAAGAGAAAGATAGTCCCTAGGGCAGTGATGGTAAACCTTGGCACTCCAGATGTACTTGAACTTCAATTCCCAGCAGCCCTGATCAGCAGGAGTGCTGACATGAGCTTCTGGTAATTGAAGTCCAAGAACACCTGGAGTGCCAAAGTTAGCCATCACTGCCCTAGGGTATCACTGGTAAAACCACTCTTGAAATATCTCATATACAGTGGAACCTCATACAACAATCGCCCCGAATAGCAATGAAATCACATAACAATTAGGTTTTTGGGGGAATGGTGGTCCCACATAACAATTTTCTCTATGGAAAAAACCGTACAACAATTTTTCAATGGGAAAAACCACTTAGCAAAAAAAAAAAAATCATTGTATGATGCATCCCATAGGGAAAATCACTATACGATGCATGTATTGTATAGCAATTGTTTCATACAACAACAAGCCCCATGGAACGTTGTATGAGGTACCACTGTACCTCAAAAACCTTATTAGACCATAAATCAGATACTTGAGAGAACACCCCCCCCCCTCTCTCTCTCCCTCTCATGGACGAAAAGAATCCTTGTTGCCTCTTTCCTGGAGTTAGATTATATATCTTTACCTACAAAGAGGGACATTACCCATTGGAATCCGGCATACATGCCCGCACCTGTCCCTACTATCCCCTACCGAGCTGCCCGCACTTACCTTTACCTCAACTGACTATCACCGCAAGGGTCTGGCAGTCGCCAGTGGGGCAACCGCCCCACGAACACGATCAACAAAAAAACCTACCAGGCCCAGCATCCTCCATGCTGTGCCACCCCTCAGCCAATGAGGCTGAAGGGCGCGAGCATGGAGGAAGCAGGGCAGCTGGCGAGACGGTTTGGGGAAAAACCACGCCGAGAGGAAAAAAACTTTCAAAGACCCAGCTGGCAAAAGGTAAGTGCGGTCGGTGGGGGTTAGGGAGGGGGGGAAGCATGGCCCCGGTAACCACCATCACTTGCCTGTGTGCGAGCTGCCCTTTGCAAGCATCCAGACCCTCGAGACAGATTTTGGGTAGCATGGTTTATAGCCAGCCAAGAGTTCTTCAGGGAAGATAACTCTGTCCTATTGCCAGAATGCCCATGGTCAGATTCTGGATATGAAACCCTCCCATAACCAAGTTAAGGCATTCCAAAAAAGTTGATTGGGTTTTGTGTTGGTTGTATACACCATTGCTTCCCAGAATTCAAGGGCTCTGTCAGAACAATAAATCATGAATAGTTTTTGTCTTGGCTCAATGTAAACCTGGAGTGCCCAAACTTTTTGGGCCATGGGCTGGTCATGTGGTTCAGGGGGCTGGTCACTATGGCCCATGGGCCAGATCTGGCCCCCGACACCAATTCATCCAGCCCACAAAGCCCTCATTGCACCCGGAAGTGGAAGTAAAACGCACCCATACAGGTTCTTCCTGTAGGCAATCCCATGAAGGACCATTCTCAAAAAGACTTGAATCTACCAGTTGAAGAATGTGGCATGCATTTGGTTAGGGGAGAAATATCATGCAGCATTCAATACACTACATTAAAAAGCTAGCTATGAACATAGCATTGCCATCATAAAAAATAAAATAGCAGGTGCATACAGTTAGCTCAGAAAAAGATATTTCAGCTACATTGCGAGAGGTTTATTGAATGTAAGAAAAGTAAAAACTTGCAGCAGCATGCCTTGATGTTAGTAAAACATAGACATTTATTTAAGTCTATCATAAAAAGCAACTGGATTTCAAATAACACAAGAAATGCTCAGTGTTTCAAACCGTTATGTAGGGGGTTCACAGAAAGAGCCTCCCTGAAGATTGTGGTATTTTTGAACCACAATCAGGCGTACCCTGGTAATGGCAACCTTGTGTTGCCAACTAATCTTTCTCACACTATGTCAGGCAAAAGGTACTGCAGAATGAAGCCACCAAAAGGTGCCTTCATTTTGGCAGTTTCATATCTGGCCTAGACACAGAAGAAGACTGTTATGCAGCATTTTGAATACTTCGGCTCTGCTCTTAGAAAGTAAGTTAAGGGATTCCAAAAAGGTTGATTGGGTTTTGTGTTGATTGTATATGCCAATGCTTCCCAGAACTCAAGGGCCCTGGCAGAGTAATAAATGAGAAGAGAGGACTCACTCAAGAAGGCCTTGATGCTGGGAAAGATCTAAGGCAAAAGGAGAAGGGGGTAGCAGAGGATGAGATGGCTTGATGGTATTGTTGACACAATGGGCATGGAGCCGAGCAGACTGCGGAGGATGGTGGAGGATAGGGGTGCCTAGAATGTGACGGTCCATGGCAGCAGTTCTCAACCTTTTTAAGCTTCAGAAGCC
The DNA here is from genome assembly GCA_035047305.1 of Bradypodion pumilum. Taxonomy (NCBI): domain Eukaryota; kingdom Metazoa; phylum Chordata; class Lepidosauria; order Squamata; family Chamaeleonidae; genus Bradypodion; species Bradypodion pumilum. The sequence continues at coordinate 103,258,380 of JAWDJD010000001.1, forward strand.
AGATGGCCATTTTGCCCTTCCTCCACCACATGGCACTTCCTGAAGTGGTGGAGGCGGTGGGGCCCCCCCATGAAATAGCACCACAGGCCGCATCCATCCCACAGCCCACTGGTTGAGAATCCCTGGTCCATGGGGTCGCAAAGGGTTAGACTCAACTATGCGACTGAACAAAAACAAAAAAAGTTTTCATCTTGGCTCAGTGTAAACTCTTGATGTTAAGCACTGCCCAAAATGAAGAAGAAGTTAAATTTCACTTCTGTTTACAGCATGTCAAATATGTGCTGTTAAATCTTGATGATAGCAGATGATACATGTGAGCAGAACAGGTCCTGTTCTTGTTCTATAGGTCCACCCACTCACATATACACCTCATTTGTAAAGGTAAAGGGTCACTACAGGAGGGCCCACTTACCACATGGATTAACATGTACAGGTTCCCCCCCCCCATTTATGGATATTAACTGAGCAATTATTTGGCCGATTCTGCTAGAACAATGTCAGTTCATTGACCTGCCAGAATCATGCCGTTCCCTTCCAAATATAAAGCATCCATGACAGCATGGTCAGACCTTAAGTGGAAGACTGTAAATAACATGCAAATATATGTAAACATGTACAGTATGTATTATCTCCAGCGGAACAATTGAACTATAATTTTATTTCTACATATAATCTTTTCAGCTTTGTTCTGCCTACCATTTAGGGTGGCCAGATATTTGGGGGTGGGGGGGGGGAATCACACATTGGATAGTATTTTCAAGAATTTCCTGGAAGAGGGGATTACAGTAGATGTTGTGACCATCCAGATGTGGTTGGACTACAACTCAGTGATCTCTTACTACTGCCTATGCTGACTAGGTATCATGGCGATGGAAGTTTGGCAATAGGTGCAGACTTACATGTTCCCACTCTTCCTCCAGAGGAGCTATGCCTTTCATTTTATGTAATAGCATTATGCACTGGCAGAATAGTTAAGTGAGTTAGGTGTCTAGCTGTGGAACCTGAGGTTTGGAGTTCAATTTTCCACTGTTCCTCCAATAAGAAGAGTCAGACCGTATAGACTTGAGCAAAGAAAATCGTGAATCACCTCTGAGTACTCTGAAAAGGGATACCATAAATCAGAACTGACTTGTCAACACAGAGTTATTATTACTAACAGTGTTGCACATATTGGAATTATGCAATTATAGCAACATTTGGAGCAGAACAGACAGAAAAGCAAACCTGCAATCTTTAAGAACCACAGACTATTTGTGCTGTACAACCATTAAACGAACAGAAACCACATACAGATCAACACAGTATTGTTGAACAAATCCTACACAGCCTTTTTTTGTTGTTGTTTACATTTTGTGCTTCCAATGAACGTAACCCCTGAAATGACTTTAGAATGATCAAGGATATACTGTAATTATTATAATCTCCAATCTGTCATCACAACCTTTATTTTTTAACAAGTACAGTGATACCTCATACAACATCCAAACTTGGTTCCACAAGTTTGGACTTTATACGGATTTGGACTTTGTATGAGGCATGCAAAATCCTAGCCACGATGCCTCATACAACGTCCAAATCCTTGCCGCGATGCCTCATACAACGTTGTTTCTATAGAGATACATTGTACTGTAACAGCACAGATGTCAGGGCAAAATCAAGGAAATAGACAGGAAACTGACAGAACTTTAAGAAATCATTGTCTAAAGGCTAAATACATTACAAAAACATGACAAATAACCCTGATTGTCCAAGAACCTGAAGAATGCTGGAAAAATCCCAGGAATGCTTCTAAAAATTTTCATGAAAAAATAAAAAAAAATCCAAAATCATGCTCAAAACCACTCCTAAACACTCTTCGCCTTGTGCAAACCACACAAGAGCAATGCACGCATGTGTCCTGCCTTTTATACTGCCCAGGCACAATGCAACCTGGGAAAAACTCCAATGCCTCATACAAAATCGCAGCGACTTTGTATGAGGCAACTTTTTTCAAGGAATTAGGTGATGTTGTATGAATCCGATGTTGTATGAAGCAGACTTTGTATGAAGTATTACTGTACACTAATGCGAACACATATTATTGGGTTACATGTGAGTAGCTGGCAGCAGTATTATTATTACCTTGAATGCTTCTTTTGAAGAAGGCTTTGCAGCCTTCACAGGACCAAACACCATAATGGTAGCCTGAGGCATAGTCATTGCACACAGCACAGTAGCGGGTCTCCTTGCTGGATTCCATGGGCCCGCTTCCCTTTTCATTCGAGCTGGACATTCGATCTTTGACACTGTGACGTCTGTTATCTGAGCTTGGCCTGTAAGATGAACATTCAGTAAGTTCAAAATCATGCATTCAAAACTAGTAATTACCTGCCTGACTCAGAATATGAATCTACGTAGCTAAAAATGCTTGGTCATAAATTAAGATGGAAGAGTAAAATCTATTATCTTACCAACCTGAAACAGAAAAATTAGGGCATCACTTGAGTGCCTTGTGTTGTGAGAACAGGGAACACATCAATTCTACTGGAACCCCATTGCTATTGTCTAATCTTTCTTGCTTCACACACAACTGTGCATATCATAGTTCATGAGCATTTACATGTTTCCAACTAGGCTTCCTGCTCCTCAAGTTGAAGTGTCTGGCATACTTCCACAAAGAGTTTAGAAATACAGTAAAACCCCGACTTACAAATGCCCCAAGTTACATAAAATTCAACTTACATAATGATTTTGTGTTAAAACCATGTCCCAATTTACAAAATTTCCTATAGGTTTGCTTCAACTTACATAAAGATTCTTTTTCCTATAGGTTTTCCTATGCTTTGATTTACATAAAAATTTCATTTTTCCTATGGGTTTGCTTTGAGTTACATAAAAATTTGATTTAAGCAAAAGCCTATGGAACAGATTTTTTCATAAGTAGGGGTTTTTATTGTATTACATTTTTGGACTATGCTTGGACTATGCTATCCAGATTGGGGATTCTGGGAGTTGAAATCTAAACAGGCAACCTTCCAAGATTCAATCATTTGATTACAGAGTATCACTGAACACAAAAACCATGAATAAGCAATATTGTTCTACTCTTCAGTGTGCAGAATGACTCAAGGCCATGCATTTCAGAGATTCAGGTGTAAAAAAGATGATGATTGACATAATGGTCAGAACAATGATGGAATAATGACACATCCACCACACAGCACCATCTGTTTTCTTCAGACTCTCACTTCAAGTGGATGTTTTTGCCCCATCACTTAAACGCAAAAGTCTATAAACAGAAACTTTTCCCCCACAGATGCCAAGGCTGTAGCCTAGGCTTGAGTGGTGTGAGAAGAAATTATTACACCACAGTGTGTGTGTTTGTGGTGGTGGTGGTTTCCCTTATCTTCAAGTAGCTTGTGAAGCATTCTGTACACTTTTGCCGTTCTCCACAATGCACCGTCTCCTCTTGCACAGAGAAGCCCTTTCATTTGCCAGCTGAAAAGCTTTTTAAAATGTGTCTTAATCTGTTTAGTTACATTTGTTTTTATATTTTAGCTTCCTTGTTGCTAGCCATTTGGAAAATACTTTTCTTCAAGGGGAAAAAGATGAGATTTCAATGTAATAAATACATTCTATTTTATTTTTTAAGTGTTTTTCTAGTGCATGAACAGGCTTACATAAGAACAGCCTTGCTGGAACAGGCCACAGCCCATCCAGTCCAGCATTCTGTCTCACACAGTGGCTCACCATTTGCTTCAGGGTATTATTCCCAAGCAGATGCCTTCACCTGCTTAGGATTCCCTGGAAATGGCATTGAGAGATATCCTGCCTATCTCTCCAACCCGGAGGTTGACCTTAGGTATCCATAATTATAGCCATTGATACCCTTGTGAGAGCCTTCCTGTGTAGTGTATGTGCAGAGTGATAGGAGCCCTTGTGGCACAGTGGTAAAACTGCTGTACTGCAACCCCAAACTGTTCCTGACATTGTTAGTTCGATCCTGATGAGGGATCAATGTTGACTCAGCCTTTCATCCTTCCAAGGCCAGTAAAATGAGTACCCAGCATGTTGGGGGTGAAATGTTAATTACCTTGTGAGCTGCCCAGAGAGTGCACTAAGTGTTATGAGGCTATTGCTAGTGATAGCTGGGTAACAAGCACTGTCTCTTTGCTTCTACCCACTGCACACCTAATCCTGGCTCTTCAGAATGTAGTCCAGACAAAGCCACTCATTCAGTGCTTTAACATGACCCATGGGATGGCATTCCCTGAAGTGAACGTTCTGTAAGTCCTTTTCATACAGTCTTACCACTGTTGGATCTTGGGCAACATGGAAAGTAAGATGAGAGGTATCGTGCTATTCAATAAAAGTGATGCTTGTGTTCTGAATTCCTGCTAGCAGGACAAAAAAGGGACCACAGCTTGTATTTTGCCACCAATTTGCACCAAAAAATATTTCCATCTGTAAATTGACTTTCTACTTCTCTGCAACATGAGAGGCAAACTGTTTCAACAATCCTACAGATAGCACTGGTATCTTCAGAGATCAACTGTTTTAGAGATTCAAGAGTAATTTTCCTTTGGGAATTAACTTTTGAGGAAACAAGAGATTCAGTCCACTGACTGTGTTCAAAAACAGTAGTATTTTTTTTAAAAAGCAGTTCTTTCAAGAAATCACCATGTAGATTTATGTAATGAGCAGAGCTAAGGCAGAAATTAAACTCAGAGCATAAGAACAGTTCTGCTGGAACAGGCCAGCTAACTCTCTAAATCAGAATCATGTTTCTTCCAAGAAGCTAGTGGCATGCAAGCCCACGGTTCAGTAAGGCTATTGAGCAAAGTTCTCTCAATTGTCCCCTTTCATCTAGTGCAGTGTTTCCCAACCTTTGGTTTTTGGACTTCAATTCCAAAATACTAAAATATACCCAAGACTTGACAGCAGAGTATCTGGGTTTTTGTGACCTTGTCTGAGATAAATGTCATGTGTTTTAAAATTAGCATTTTCTTCACATTATAGTAGTAAGGGGAGGATCAGGACTACAGGTTTATTTGGTGTATGCAAACCAAGACACAGGACACAGCCTCGGGCTGGGTTAACTCAGGTTTATTGCATCGTGGACAGAGGGAACATGAGGTAATGGCGGATCAATAGCTCTTTATATACAGCAGTAATACATTTGAACGTGGTGCCATGGTAGCCCATTGGCTACTGTCTGCGTGACGTCATTGCAGGTCACGCCCTTCTTGTCCAGGTGTAGGTAGTGGCGGGAAAACTTCCCGCGCTGTTGCCTTTGATGAGTTCGGACCAAGAGAGCTTGGACGCTCGCTGCTGCCAGCTGGTGGTCATTAGCTCGCGTCCTATTACAGGGCTTATATGATACAGCTGAAGGTTACATTGTTGCTATAGGCAAGGTTACATTGACTCAGATACATTTCAATCCATGTGTACAGTAAAACCATCAGAACATAACAGCCAGCTATTTGTCTTTCTTGTGTTGCATGGGCTCTGCAAAGCTCTCCTTTAACACATAATCCCTAGTCTCAAATATTATAAGAAGCTTTCCCACAAGGCTCATTCTACTAAGCACAACTTCCAGCACTCCCTTACAACCTGACTGACAGTTCCTATAAATACTCAGCAAATGTTGAGAAAGAAGACAAATGAGAAAGGAGAAATTATAATTGGAAAACTGAAAAGGCCCAAAAGTTTTTACTACTACATTTCTCATTAAATGAGAGTTTTAAAAGTACAATGCGTACATAAACATAACATTACAGGAAGAGAATAAGAAGGACAGAGCAGCAGACTAGGGAAAAAATGAAGATGTGATTACATTTGATGTCCTTCAAAATTAAGCTAATCACAAATTCACCTAATCCCTTTCCTTGGCTGTTCTGCATATTCTGTTCAGACAGCAGATGGTTTGTTTTTTTGTAGCATCGTTAGTTGCAATGTATTATTTTGCTTTTTGGCTTGTGTGATCACCTACATTAGTCCTCTGGGAGACACCGGGAGGCTGTTATATCTTCATCGGGGTGGGATGCAATGGTTCACCATTATTTTCTAGAGGTTCATATCTCTAGGGTCAACAACCTTTTATATTTCCCAAGAAGATTTTTTTCTTTAAATGTTGATTTCCTAGTTCGACCCTATGTCAGATCTTTGACTTATTGGAAGGATTCCTGAAATGTTCAGAGGCAAAGCCCTCTGAGTGGTATGCGATGGTATGAAGCTAATGTGTGCATGCTTTCTCTCTGATAGACATATAGGGAGAAGGAAGAGTGAGAAGAAATTACACACCCATGGAAGATGAGGCAGACATGGAATCCCCTACCACCTCAACAAATCTCTCTGTTAGCATCAAATGGTGTCAGGGCAACAATGGGAAAAGGAGGAAGATAGGAAACAAAGGGGGGGATGAGAGTAAGAGAGATGTGTACATGCATAGGGAGGTGCCTATCCTAACCTAATTGGTTCTGTTCTTTCCTAGTTCATTGCTGTTTCAGATCAGCACGTCATCACTTGCAAAAATGTATTTTTAAAAGGAAAGTGAATACTGTACTTAGTTATAGGCTAAAGAGGAAATAGTTTAGTACATGTTGTATGTATACACCTAACACTTTTGTTTGAGTTATGAAAAATTGGAATTAATTCATTTGTCCATATCAGTTGCTTTTTGAGTAAACTGGCATTGGTGCCTCCTGTAAGAGGTCAGTGAAAGAGGAAGGGAACAGATGGTAACAGTAGAAGAGAAGGGTGAGAAGTAAGGAGGTTATGTCAAATAGGAAAGAAAATTAGCTGATTTAACTGTATTATGCAGACCAGGGGTTCCCAACCTATGGCCCACTGCACTTCGAAGTGGAAGTAGGCGCATTTATGTCAGCTGTAAAATATGCCCGCTTCCCCTTCTGGGGGCATAGTCCAGCTCACTCAGCTGTCTGGGGCCATGGTCAGGCCCACAGCATTAAAAGGTTGGACACCCCTGATGTAGACACTTGAAACACATCTTCCAGTGATAAAGAAATGTTACCATGTGAACAATGACTTAAAATGTACCTGGAACAAACTGCTAGAATGTAACATACAAGTGGTAACATCAGTTCAGGACAATCTCCCATATACAGTAATTGAATTCTGAGTCTTGTGTCACTTTAATGCAGTTCTTAACCTTTTAGAGTCAGGGACCAGGTCACACTCTCTCAGACAGCTTCAGGGACCAGACAGCCATTTTTCCCTTCTTCCACCATATGGCACTTCCTGGTGTGGTGGAGACAGGGGACGATGACATGAAATGGTACCGTGGGCCACAGGTTGAAAATCCCTGCTTTAAAGACTATCAAGCTTGACTTATTGACCATAACCCTATTATGCAACTTTATTCCCTAGTACTCAGAGGATGTCATCAACTGTTGACATTTGGAGGAAAATAAAACTTTATGCCATGTAACTCAGATCAGATGATGTTACCAACTGCTGCCATAGGAGGGATCTTTTTGTCCTGGAGAAGCCTTTGAAGCCATAAAATGGGGGCAGTTCTTTTATGCCTGAAAGTCACTAGGTTTTGGTTCTGCCATTGGTACTTAGGGCAGCCATTTTCAGAGTTCATTTAAAGAGTTCTCTCTCCTCTGCTCCCATTCTGCAAATCCCAAATGATAGGAATCCCAAGGATCCCCTGGAGGACAGAACAGGAAACCTCTAATCCTGCCCCCGGACCATAATTGATGACATTATTGAAGTGATGCATCATAAAGTTGCACATCAGATTCTAGCACTTTTTCCCCAAGCAAAGTTCTAGCTCTTCAGATACAAGTGGGCTGTAATCAACAAAGGTTTTTCCCAAAAATCTCTCTTCATCTTCAAGGTGCAGCAGTTTGGTTCCATTGGCCTCCTTAATTTTTCATCCCAATTTGTCATAAATATAAAGGAATTTAAAAAGAAAGGAATTAAGTGATAAGTGCTATTTGGTGAATTAGCCAGAGCAAATCTTTTAATTTAATCCCCATTTTTGCAAGCTGTACACATGAAGATTTGTAGTGAAAAGTATTAATTAATTAATTGGTCTGGTAAATTATACTCAAGAGATACAATTAAATTTCTTTAAAATATAATTTAAGAGTTTGTTGTAAATAACAAAGTACTGTACTACATTAAGTTTTTAATATTATTGGTATTCATTGCAACACATTGTAACCAAAGTAAATACCTGTATAGTCAGAATTTAATCTTATTAAATGAAACCGTTCCCAACAGAACAAAAAAAATGCTATAAAACAGTTGTAGCTTTCTTTCTTCTTTTTTGTATACAGGAGAAATAATTTGCTTGTAGCAGTGTGTTGTGTTCTGTAAAGCTGTGCCTTTAACAATGTACCTTTGCCATGTGTTAACAATGTAACCTTTCTGTGTGCAACATTATAACCATCAGCTGTATCAATGTAAACCTGATAAGGGGACGCGAGCTAATGACCACTAGATGGCAATAGCGAGCGTCCAGCTCTCATGGCTCAGATTCACCTGGTTCAGCAGCGCGGGAAGATTCCCCGCCACCTCTTCACCTGGTCAAGAAGGGCGTGACCTTCTACGACGTCACGCAGGCAGCAACCAATAGTCTGTTGACGAGCCACATTCAAATGTATAGCCAGCTGTATATATTGAGCTACTCATCCGCCATTACCACATGTTCCTCCGGATCATCATGCAATAAACCTGTGTTAAGCCAACCCTTCGGCTGTTTCATTGTCTTTGGTCCCTTACACTAAACAGTGTGAGTTGGAGTCTGATATATTAGTGGTGCTTCTAGATAACCTTTATCAGACTCCAACTCACACTGCTACAAGCAAATCATTTCTCCTGTATACAAGAAAAATATTTTTGTTTCCCAGCTGCACTGTGAAATTAGTGCTGAGTTAAAATGTTGGGTCCAGTCATTTCTGAGAAATCCTCCCTTAAAAACAGACAGACCTTGATCATTGGATAACCAATCTCTAAAGCATTGGATGGAGTGCATTCACTGCTACAGATGAAGTGCAATCTTTCAAGGTGCATTCTCACTTTATGTGAGGTGACAATGAAATCCACTGTGACTGTATAACTATCTTGGAGGGTGATGAGATCTCCTTCACTGGCAATTCTAATCAGAGATTAGATGGTCACTCATTGTGAATACTTTAGCTGTAGATTTCTTGTTTCATAAGGAGGTTGGATTCAGTAACCCTTGGAGCATTACAATTCTATGAAACTATTACCCTGATTTTCAGGTGCTATGTAGCAGATTAGCTGGCATACAAAAGATTCCTTGAAAGTAAGTAATTAATGACCTATTAATGTAGCCAAAGAATCACATTATGACTGGAGGACTCCACTTTTGGTATAGGTAAAGGTAAAGGTTTCGCTTGCTCGAAAGCCAGTCATATCCGACTCTAGGGTTCAGTGCTCATCTCTGTTTCAAAGCTAAAGAGCCAGCGTTGTATGCTTCTGCAGACGTTTCTGTGGTCATGTGGCAGGCATGACTAGCCACCGGAGCACATGGAATGCTGTTACCTTCCCACCCAAGTGGTCCCTATTTCTCTACTTGAAATTTCTTGCTTTCGAACTGCTAGGTTGGAAGGAGCTGGGACAAAGATGAGAGCTCATTCTGTCCTGCAGTACTTGGGAATCGAACTGCTGACCTTCCACCTCCCAGTCAGATTAGCATCCATGGAGATCATAATATCTGAAATCTCTCACTGCCCGAAGTAGGCAGCTATGGACTGCCTTCCACATTATGTTGGAGGCCAATCTGAAAGATATCTTCAACCCACAGCAAATACATATCGAGTAAATACATATCGCTTGAGATATGTCGGTAAATCCATTAGACCGCTAAAAACCAGGATTTGTGAACACCACCGGTAAAAAATTCTAACTCAGGACCTTAACGCTCCTTTAGTGTCTCATTTTATCCAAATGGGGCACAATGAAAATGATTTTACCTTTACAGTATTGGAGCAAATCCGCCCAAGATCATATCAAAAAATCGTCATGGATAAACAGCTCTTGTGCAGGGAAGCATTATTTATACATTTATTTGACTCAGTCTCTCCAAAAGGTCTAAATCAAGAATTGGAAATGTCTCCCTTTTTGTAAATGGTCACCTCATGAGTAACAATGAGTCAGCAAAAATGCAGTCATCTGAAGAACTCCCACCTGGGTTACCTTAGGTGCTCTATTTAAGCATAGTCACTCACTATGCTGGTTAACGTCCGCAGCACATAGCAGACTTTGCATAGAGGCTAGGATGCGTGAATTCTTTTGCCTACAGTACACTACTGTTTCATACTGTGGTAGGATTTTTTCTTATAAATTGTTGTGTGTATTTATTATTGTTATGGTAGTAACTTTCAGTAATTTTAATAATGTATTTAAACCACTTTGTATATTAGTGAAATAAATTATATATCCTAACCTCGGTTAATAATATAGTTGTACTAGTACCTGTTTTATGAACCCCAATATTTAGATAAATAGACAGACATTCATTTATACATATTTAAGGTAATACAGTGTGTGTGTGTATTTATCTATTTGTTCTGTATGTCCTATGTGCATATTCACGGTTATTTATGTTTGCACAAAACACTTTTCCCCTTGTTTCCCAATATGAGAGATAGTCTAATGTTGTATTTATTAACTAATAGATTTCCCTGAGGAAAGGGCTCATGCCCAGAAAAGCTTATATTTTACCGGATAAGCTTTGGAATTTGTTGTCTCAGTGGTGAATTATTTGAAAATATTTTCTCATTGTGGAACAACACAGCATATAAATTCTGTTAAATGGACAGTTGTTTTTGGACTTATTTCAACGCATAATACTACTATTTGAGACATTTTGTCACTTTTTAGCTTTTTGGCCACGAACGGATTTTCCTTCTTCTCAGAGTCCTGTGCAATGCCAACAAAACAAAACAAAAAATGATAGGAAGAAGAAAAGCAGCCACTGACAGGTGGGCCACTCACACATAACAGGAAAAGAGGACAAAAGAGAATGCTGGTTTGCATACAAATATGTATGTTAATTTATACAGACAGATGAAAAATTAGTAATGCATCTCACTCTGCCTGGAAAGACAGTGGCCAAACTGAACTGTATGTCTGCTGCCTTCTGCAGTCTAGCTCTGGTAACTTTGGAAGGGCAACCTAATAGCCCATAAACAACTTTCTTGAATGAGACTTGGACTGGAAAACCTCTTAAATGGAGGTCATCTTCAAAAGGAGAATCAACGTCTGGTAGCCCTTGAGCTGGAGGAATTTCTTCCACAAAAAGAGGCATGCAGCCACTCTGGCCAGGTTATCCTGCTATGATAATAGAGCAGACCATACTGCTAGCTACTCAAAGCTGATTGTCAGGTGGCAGTGAACTAACCTGACAACCCTGATGACTAATGGCCTTGGGTGGCAAAGTCCACAGTAAAGGGCGATGGTCCCCAAGTGGATTAAATCCACATCTGTGGATTAAATCCCACTTGAACTCATTTTAATGGAGGGTAGTAGCTTCATCAATGCTGGCTTGAGCATGATGAGGACTGTGTGTGCCAAAAGGGCTCAGGACCAGAAAGTGACTTGTGGAATTAGATCAGTAGTATGGGTGTCATGCTGCGATGTGGAGGGCAAATGGCAGCCATTGCATTATATTGTTCCCAGGACAATCTTCATGGCTGATCACCATGATGAGAACCAATACTGTATTCAGAATTGGATAAAAGCACTTGAAGATGAAGAAGAAAAGGCAGCCAAAAGAACAGCTTCCCCTGTGCACGCTGCCCCCCCCACCCCCGCATACTTTTTTTAAGAAGAAAGATCGAAAAGAATACTAGACACAAAGCAAAATTGTAATCATTTCCTCAGAAAGATCTCTTTGCAACTCTCTGAATGTCTGTCTCCCTCTGGCCCATTTATTCACATCAACCCTGAAAACAAAAGACAAATTCAAACCCACTCTTCCTCTGGTAAGGCTTTATAGAAAATTAGGTGTAATTGGCCTCACCACAACTATATCCTATTACTTCCTCAAATAAGCACAATGTTTACTTTAAACATCCTGTAGGGAACAGAAACAAGAAGATTCACGAAATAGACACATAACCAGGAAAACAGTGCATATAATTACAGGCACTATAACTTTCTCATGTGGGCCTGACTCAGCTAATTCAGGGCCCAATCAAGAGCAGTGTATTGTATTGTATTGTATTGTTCGACTTATATGCCACCCAACTCACACAAGCGACTCTGGGCGGCTTACAACAAAACAAAATACAAATGTCACATTACAAATTATAACATCCCAAAAACATAACAAAACGTTTCAGTAAATCCCTAGTTACAGATACAAAATATCACATTGCAAAAGAAAAACACACCGGATCTAGTCTTCTTGTCGGAGTGGTGGCAGAGTGATCTGAGATTACAGCAACTAGACATAACTTCTGTGCCTATCTCAATGGTCAGAATTGTAACTTGCAATGGTATGGTTGCACCCAGAGCAAATCGTACCATCTTCTTCATCCACTCCACTCCACAAATGCAAGATAAATAATAAGAGAATCAATAAAGAGAAGACTTAGGTAATGGCAATTGGAGGGAAACAGCATACTTTAAATATCGAAATAGAGGTAACATGTATAAAACAAGCGGCAGAGTTCAAATACCTAGTAACAACATTTAATGAAGATGGCAAAATGGATGAAGAGATTAACATACGATGCATAAGGCAAACCAAATATTGGGTCAGTTTGCTCTTACAACATAAGGCAATACCAATCAACACAAAGAAATGCCTCATATAAAGCACATTCATTCCCATCTTATGTTACCAGTACCAAACATGGACGCTTGCAAGAAAACATAAACAGAAGTTGGTCACCACAAAAATGAGATGTCTGAGGAAGGCTGCTGGAGTGACTAGAAGGGATAAAATCAGGAATGAGATTATAAGGGAAAGAATTAGAATAGAACCAATATTAAACTCCATACAGAGACAACAATTAAAGTGGTTTGTTCATTTGGAGATAATGTCTTGGAATTCCATTTCATACAAGGCATATTCGAAAAGAGGAGGGGAGGAAATATGAGGCAGAGCCAGAGGAAGGAAGGTGGAAGGATAGCATCAACGAAGCATGACAAGAATACCAAATAATGCTGGTGGAGATGACTAGAAGTGCCAAAGCAAGAACCTTGTGTTTCCCTCAACACCTGAAAAGGTAAAAAGAGGAAGCAAAGAATAAGACTACTCCATGAGGCATGGGAATGAACTGTTCCAAGAAAAAGGAGGTGGCAAATGTGGAGTTTCCCTAAAAGGAATAGAAATGCTATGCTTTTTTTGAAAAAATGAGGAAGTGTTGGGAGGTATTGGCATTCATTTTCCTAACACTCACAGGTAGTTTCACCATCAGATTTTAGCACCCTCTAAATTTTGATGCCCGAATTGCCCTGCCATTGGTGAAGCTCTGACAGTGACAGACTCTTAGATCTTCTTCTTAGCTGGAAGAAAAATGAATGAGGGAAACCGATCACATGTCTGCACATCATGTTTAATTTTTCACTGAAAGATGGCTTGTGTGGTGCTGCAAAAATTTTGGAGAAGCTCTGCTAACTCATAAAGGCAGGAAAAATCTAGGTTTAAGAATTTCCTTCAATTTTATTAGGAATATGTTACTACCACATAGGATATGGATTTAATACAATTAGAACAGACACACCAGAATATGTTTTTCATTTTGTTAATGTGGCAATAACACGTTTATGATGTATTTTTGCCTGATTGCTTTATTTTTTTTACTGTGTTTCGGGGTTTGCTGATACTCTGTTTATATGCTTTTTTATAGGAATTGTGTTCATTGCATTTTTGTTCCGATTGTATGATATTTATTTTTATTGACATTTTGTATGTTTATTATATTTTGTTTTGTTATATCTATAATTATGTTGGAAGCCGCCCTGAGTCGGCCTACAAGCTGAGTAGGGCGGGGTACAAATTAAAAATTGAATTGAATTGAAATTGAATTGAATTTACACAGATATTCTCAAATGATATCCCCAGCTATATATCATTTGTCCATGTGGATGTCAGCATGATTTAACAACTAAAAACAATCACTTAGGCCAGTGCTGGTGAACCTTGGCACTCTAGCTGTTTTTTGACTTCAATTCCCAGAATCCCTGATCAGCAGGAGTGCTGACTTGGGCTTCTGGTAATTAAAGTCCAAGAACACCAACTTAGGCAAACACAACTGAAAATTTGTGGTTATCCCCACTAGAGGTTTGCCTATATGAGCAAAACAGCCATGTCTATTTGTCCCACTTTCTAGTAATGACAAGTACAGCATTGACAAACCAAACATGTAGTTGAGCTTTCTATCTGTCTCTCTGTTGAAAGGATTTTCAACCTGAATCCCGTGGGCCAAATGTGACCTATGGTGCCATTTCATGTGACCCACCACCGTCTCCACCACACCAAGAAGCGCCATGTGTTGGAGGAAGGGGGAAATGGTTGTCCGGCCCCTGAAACTGTCTGTGGGAGCATGACCCAGCCCCTGGCTTTAAAAGGTTAAGAACTCCTCATATAGATAATAAACAAGGAACAACTCACTCACACAAGGTGGTAAGCCTGTACCACAAGCAGTCTGTTTGGTTATCCTTAAGGTCAGCATGTAAGTAGCATAGGATGGCAGTTAGGAAATGCTTTTATTTTGTTTTACTACCATTCTCTGAATTCACAATAACTGGTCATGCTGGTTCCACTGGGAAAATCTAGGAATGATTATCAATAAAAGTAGGTTTTTACTAACTCTGCTTTCTCATATTCTCTCCTTCATTCAATCCTGACATTAAGAGACTGGTTCCACTGCAAAACTGTTCAAAGGCCAGTCATATCTGACTCTAGGGTTCAGTGCTCATCTCTGTTTATAGCCGAAGAACCAGCAGTTTGTGTTTGCAGATGTTTCCATGGACACGTGGCAGGCATGCCTATACACCGAAGTGTACGGACAACTATAAGAGACCAGCAAAATCTTGCTAAAGACATCCAGTGCAACACTCTAGGAAGGTCAGGGGTCAGCAAACTTGGCTCTACAGATGTTCTTGGACTTCAATTCCCAGGAGCCCTGATCAGCAGGTGTGCTGACTTGGGCTTCTGGGAATTGAAGTCCAAGAACACCTGGAGAGCTAGGTTTGCTGACCCCTGTTCTAGGCCCACTGAGTTGTCATCCAAATGCCTATGAGAAGCCAATTAGCAGGACGTGAATCAATGCAATTTCACCCTGTCTCACAATCTATAGCAACTGATATAAGGAGGCCAGAAATTAGCACCCATGTGCTACAATCAAGTAGGTTGGAATATTTGTTATGGCATATGTCAGTGTCTTTTTAAAAGAAAACTGCTATATTTAAGACTGCTTGTTTGGGGATCTTTGCACAGAGAGTTCTAGATTAGCATTAGTTAAAGAAGGGATATATGCAGGAAAGACAGCTTGTTGGCAATAATGTGAACAATAATGGCAGCAATTTACTTGAGCAATTAAAAAAAGCAGCTAGCTGTGTAAATAAAGAAACAACCTTCTGTTTCTCTAAGCTCGGCCTGCATGACAAAAGATCATAGATTCATAGAATAATGGAGTTGAGATGATCCTAAAAGGCTATCAGGTCGAGCCCCCGGCTCAATGCAAGAATCCAGGTTATAGTTTATTGGCTTTCTAGATCAGGGCCGCCATCAAGGCAGTACTACCAGTACTGCCGTATAGGGCCCGGTGCTGACAGGGGCCCTGCCGCAGCCGGCCATAACTGTGACATTACTATGTGGGGTGGGGGGGGCAATAGGATTGCTCAGTATGAGGCCCAGAAATTTCTGATGGCGGCCCTGTTCTAGTTACTATTTCTTGGGGTAACTAGTTCCATTGTCATTCTGCTCTAACAGTCAGGAAGTGTTTCCAGATATTTAACTGAAATCTGGCTTCTTGTAACTTGAACTCATTGTTTTATGTCCTACACATTGGAATGACCGAGAACAGATCCTGCTTCTCCTCGGTACAACAATCTTTCAAGTTTTTGAGGAATGCTAACATACCTTTTCTCAAGGTTAAACATGGGACTGAGACTCCTTTCTTCTTTTTAATCTTCTGGTGCAAGTGAACAATACAACTGTAAGTAAAATGTACTTTTTTTCTACTTCAGCTGGTTTTCGACTGATTTTTCTTTATGAAGTGCTGGTGACTGTGATAAAGGGAGTAGATGTAGAGGCACGTAGCTATTTTTCTCAAAACACTTTGTGTCACTGCTGTTTAACTACAAAAGAAAATCCACAATTGTTCTTTCAGTCTTTCCTGATCATCCTTTCTGCCTTCTTCAACCTTGTTCCTCTGAACATTTCATATACTGCCAATGGTGTGTGAGAAAGAGAAAGAGAGAGAGAGAGAGAGAATAAACATGGACTTGAGGAGAGAACAATGTAAGAGGATGATGGAAAACAACAAAACACCAGAAGATTAAAAAAAAGATTACAGTGATTCTTAGAAAATTAAAATACATGTCCCTCATTAGAAATCTACTTTCTTGTTGTTGTAGTGGTTCTGGATAGTCACTTATGAGAGAGAAAGAGATGTAGTCTTGCGGAAATTGGTGAAAATTTGGATTTTAAACATGCATGTAGCTGTTTTTGAAAGCTTAAAACAAGGGTGGAAATGGAAGCTAATGTGATTTTTTTAACTGTAAGTCTGGACTTGGAAGGTTTTTAGCATACTTTTGTAAATCTAAATTTTAATTAATGTAAATAGGAAACAGTCCCTCTTCCTATTTAAATTGAATTTAATTAGTCAAGTTTAGTTTATTGACAATAACAATAACAATAGCAATAGCCATAGCAATAGCAATAGCAATAACAGTTTCTGACACTGCAAGTGATATATAGCCAGCTGCATTAGAAGCCGTTGATGGTGGTAACCTACCTAATCCCCCTTAAAAGCCACCCAATGATGTGAGCCAGCAATTCTCAATGTTTTCAGGCCGCGGGCCTGACCACACCTCCTGGACAGCTAAGCGGGCCAGTCACATGGTTCTTCCCACCCAAAAGTGAAAGTAAAACACATGCCATGCATACGCAGAACACATTTAACAATATTCTGCGCATGCACAGCACACATTTTACTTCCGTTTCCGGGAATGGTGAGGGATCCGGGAGCTGGATGAATTGACATTGGGGGCCGGGTCTGGCCCGTGGGTTGTAGGTTGTGAATGCCTGATGTAAGCCATCAGTACCTCTTGTGACAGTAAATTCCAAAGTTTAACTGTGCACAGTGAGATGAAGTACTTCATTTTACCAGTTCTTTGTTTCCCACGACACACTCCACTTCATTTTGCAAATCACAATATTTTGTGATGTTCTCCAGTTGTTTGTCCTCAACTTGCGCTTACTCTGTTAAATCAGTTGTGTTATGAGTCAGATGTCTATCTGTTTGAATTTAAAAGTCCCACACGATCTTGATTCCATCTTCATCGGCTTTGGTACACATGGTCCACCAGATGTTCGAACTGGAGTTTTGAAAACCCGCTGCTTAGAACCTAGCTCTGGACTTAAGAGTCAGTGAGGTATTGCCAGATAATGGAGCTGGTACCTAGTAGTGCTATTTATTTATTTTTTTGCAACTGCTCGATTGCGATCTTATCAATGCCAATCACACTAAGATGTTTCTTCAGCTCTCTTGTTACTGTTCATCCAAAAAGAGACAACAAGTAAGACAAAATCCCCAAACCTGCCTCCTTTTTTCATCACTTAAACCAGGGGCACCCAAACTACAGCCCGTGGGCCCAATTAGGCCCTTGCATCTAATTAATCAGGCCCGCAGTGAGTACCCAAGCACTCAGCAGACCGCCCCCCCACCTGCCCACATCGCCTGACATAGCAACACATCACCTATGGTGGCGGTGGTGATCGGGCTTCACTCCTGCTGGTCCAAGCAGCCTCCGCTTGGTCCCAGCACTTCAGAAGCCTTTAGCAACATGGATCGTCACATTGAAGAAATTTTCTGAGCCTTCTCTATTTCAAAATCTGTGGTGTTGGAAGGGTATCCCTGGCACGCTATGCTGACAACAGCCTTGGCACGCCAGGTTTACCCTTCCAGTGCTGTGGATTTTGAAAAAGA
Organism: Bradypodion pumilum; assembly: GCA_035047305.1. Taxonomy (NCBI): domain Eukaryota; kingdom Metazoa; phylum Chordata; class Lepidosauria; order Squamata; family Chamaeleonidae; genus Bradypodion; species Bradypodion pumilum. Next base: position 103,276,526 of record JAWDJD010000001.1, read on the forward strand.
AGGCTTGGAAAATTTCTTCAACATGCCGATCCACATTGCCAAAGGCTTCTGAAGCGCTGGGACTGAGCAGAGGCTGCTCAGACCAGCAGGAGCAAAGCCCGATTGCCACCATCGCCACCGCTGACGTCAAAATGGTCAGCAGCAGGAGGAGCCCACCTCTGGCCCCTGCAGCTGCATGTTGGGGTGGGTCTGGACCACCGACGAAAATGTTTGGGCACCACTGACTTAAACAATTCTCATATCAACTGTCATAGCTTTGAAATAAATACCTAAAGTAGTCATCAAACAATAACCATTATAATTTGGTATTTCCTTCTGAATAGGGATAAGCACAAGACCATCTCAACTGCTGGCATCTGAGTCATCAATATTCAGGCTGACCTTTGCTAAGTAATGCTTGTCATCCTTCCACCTGCTGTAAATGCTGTTCAAACTTGATTTTATTAGGGTCAAGGAGTTGACACAAAGAAAGGAAGGGTGCCAGTCATTTACTGTCCCAGCAGTCCTTTGGATGGATGGGATGAGTTGCCTTCATACCCCCCCCCCCGCCCCCAGCATTCAGTCTCAATCCAACCATGAGTTGCCAATGCCTGTTGCTGGTATCAGGGTTTTAACACATTCTCAAGCCACCTCACACCTCTTTCGTTCAGATCTAACTTCTTATAAAGCCCTATATCTTTACCTATAAGAAGAGGCATTAACCATTGGAATCTGGCATACATACCCGCACCCGGCCCTACTATCCCGTACCGAGCTGCCTACACTTCCCTTTAGACCAACCGACCATCGCCGCAAGGGTCCGGCAGCCGCAGAAAGAAAAAAGAACTACAGTTCCCAGTGTCCTGGGTGCCACACAATCAGCCTGGCTAGATTTTCTCCCAACCAATCACAGTCCAACATGCAAACAGCTCTCTCTAACATTCCGTTTTTATGCCTGGCTGTTAATAAACTGTCATTTTTCTCCCGTGTGTGTGTGTGTGTGTGTGTGTGTGTGTCCTCGGCAAAGCTTCGGGGGGAGGGGTAGCTCCTCCTCATCCCACGCAGCTTCGGCATGTGTGTGTGTGTGTTTGTATTGTGTGTGAGGCTGTGTTGTGTATGTGTGTAATGAGTGTGTGTGTGTTGTGTGTGTGGTTGTGTTGTATATGTATGTGTATTAAGTGTGTGTGTGGTTGTGTTGTGTGTGTGTTGAGTGTGATTGTGTGTGTATTGAGTGTGTGTGTCCTCGGCAAAGCTTCAGGGGGAGGGGTAGCCCCTCCTCATCCCACGCAGCTTCGGCATGTGTGTGTGTGTGTGTGTTTGTATTGTGTGTGAGGCTGTGTATTTTTCTTTGTTTGCTTTCATGGGGCTCCTGCCCCACTGGCACATTTCTCAACCCTGCAGTAACCTCTAGACTGAGTTCGGGCGAGTGCAGGAGGCTCGGTACGGGCTAGTGTGGCCAGGTGCGGGAGCCTTTGTCACAATCCAACAGTTAATGCTCGGATTTATAGTTATAGATAGAGATATATAATAAGTATGTGCTATTAAGTTGCTTCCAATGTATGGAGTTCCTTTCAGGATTTCTAAGTATCCAGTACTCAGAAATAGTTTACAATCCCCTTCTGGGAATGCTCCAGTAGTGTACAGCTTGCTGAAGGCTACACAAGCTTGCTCTCCTTCCAGGAGGCACAATAGAGAATCAAATTTGCAACCTCTGCCTCCATAACGAGATACACAATGCACTAGGATACATAAGACTACAAAAACCAAGTCCAATCCAGTGTTTTCAAAGTTAGTTTATATGTTTCTTCAGAATTCAAAAGAAGGTGATTGCTAAATTGGGTTGTTTTTTAATATAGCTGTTATTGTATTTTATACTTACACTACATGGTTAAAAGTATGCCTGAAATATACTGTATAGAAATATTCAAGTAAATCTGGCATTTCTTTTTAATTAAATCTAAAACTTAAACTGGCACTTGTGTACAAAACAGTGGTTCAAAAATATTTAGCAACTATTGAAAAAGTAAGGGAGCTGTTTTGTCTTTTCTGATACATTTAATATAATCTGTTTTACAGGGGATTCGGCATCTTGGTCAGCTGTAATGAAAACCAAATGCAACCAATTCTGATTTACATCTCTCTCTCTCTCATCTATAATTTCCCTTTATTTTTGATTGTTCTCAGCTGAACATACATGAATGCTTTCTCTTTCATCCAGTGAAATAGAGCCAGTCATATTATTAAGTTTGTGAACATTTAATTTAATTTTAAATTTAATTTAATTGTCACATTTATATACCACTCACTCGGCCAAAGCCAACTTAGGGCGGTTCACAGTAAAAATTAAAAAAACACATGTTAAAAACAGTTAAAACTACCCACCCCCTAAAAACAAGGTGTGCAGGATCCAAAGGCACCATGGGGAGGAGTTCTTCTACACCAACCACCCCACACTTGACCCGCCAGCCAGGTTTTAAGTTCTTTTCTGAAAGGCAGCAATTCCATCCGGAGACGTAGCTCTGTTGGCAGGAGGTTCCAGAGGGCCGGTGCAGACACGGAGAAGGCTCTCCTCCTTGTGCCAGAGAGGCGAGCCCCCCTGGCTGATGGAACAATTAGAGAGCCCCTCCGGTCCGCTCTGGTTGGACGGACAGACGTCCTCAGGGCGAACATCACACATACAAAAAGTCAAACAAATTATGGACAGAACAGACAGTAGCAGGTGGGTATGTTGTTGCCAAAAGAGAAAGAGATATCATGTTTAGCATCTGTCCACTCTTAAGTAGACAGTCTAAATAGTTGCCCAAGTGTGAGATCTTGTAAAGAGTGCTGCAAGATTCTTCTTGGCTTACCAGTTATTTTTGATAAGTACTCTTCTGCCTGTAGGCTGTTCAAATTCTGTTACAACCTGTTCTTTCAGGATAATTAAAATAAGTAGCCTGCTGCAATGTCCTTGAATAAGAGTGTACTATAATATCTGTCACAAGGAGTATTGTTTTAATAGTCTTTTTTTAAAAAAACACCACAGCAGTCATTCAGAAATAGGAAACACAAAATCTGCAATATCCAACAGAGCATGACTGATTTGTATACTGAATGGGGGCAGGGAGACACTCATCCCAACATTTTAGTGTTAAATTCTTGTGTTGGGTGTGTGTGTGTGTGTTGATTTTTTATTTTTTTTATTTGTTTTTACAGGGGGTCCGGCCAGTGACTTGCTGTAGCCTAGATTTGGGGGTGAAGAGGGGGGGTATCCCCTCCCCCCCCCCAAGCTATGGCTCGGCTTGGGCAGGCCTTCGAGGCTGTGGGGGAAAACATAGTTTTTCCCCATTGCCTCGCCAAAGTATGGGTCAGGGGGGAAGAGAGGGGTATCCTCTTTCCCCACCCCCCATGCTATGGTGGCAGCTTGTCCCGGCTTCCGAGGCTGTAGGGGGAATTTTTTTCCCTGCTGTCTTTCCGAAGCTTGGGGGAAAGAGGGGGGTATATTCCCCCCAAGCTATGGCACCGTTGTGGGAGACGGAGGCCGAGAATGGTGCTCTGTGCTTGGCCTTTGTCTCCCATTTTTAAGGTGTTCGTCTTCCTTGGAAGACAGGGGCCGAATATTTTGGCCTCTGTCCTCCTAGGAAGACGAATCGGTACCCTTTGGGAAACAATTTCCCTCCCGTCATAGCCTTCTGTGTAGGGAGAAGCACCAGATTGTCCTTTGCCACCTCGCCTGAAGAGAACATAAGAACATAAGAATAGCCTTGCTGGAACAGGCCACAGCCCATCCAGTCCAGCATTCTGTCTCACACAGTGGCTCACCATTTGCTTCCGGGTATTCCCAAGGAGATGCCTTCACATGCTTAGGATTCCCTGGAAATGGCATTGAGAGATATCCTGCCTATCTCTCCAACCCGGAGGTTGTCCTTAAGTATCCATAATTATAGCCATTGATACCCTTGTCCTCCATGAACTTGTCTAATCCTTTCTTAAAGCTGTCAAGACTGACAGCTGTCACCACTTCTTCTGGCAGGGAGTTCCATAGACCAGTGATCCTCTGAGTGAAAAAGTACTTTCTCTTATTTGTTTGAGAACTAGTACCCAAAAGTTTCATGGAGTGTTCCCTAGTTCTAGTGTTAGGCGATATGGAAAACAGTTTTTCCTTATCTACTTTGTCCACACCGTGCATGATTTTATAAACTTCACTCAGGTCACCTCTTAGACGCTGTCATTCAAGAGTGAAAAGGCCCAACCGTTGCAGCCTCAGATGGTAAGGAAGGTGTTCCAGTCCCCTAATCATTTTGGTTGCGCTCCTCTGCAGAGACGAAGGACAGTCCGGTGCTTCTCCCGACACAGAAGGCCACGACGGGAGGAAAAGACTTTCAAAGACCCAGCCGGAGCTGGCAAAGGGGGAGGTTAGGGAGGGGAGGCTAGGTGGTGGGGCGGGGGGGGGACATGGTTACCGGGGACATGTCTCCCCCCCCCAACCCTCATCAACCGCACTTATCTTTTCCTGCTCCGGTCCGGCTGGGTCTTTGAAAGTTTTTCTCTTGGGCCGGTGCGGTTTGTATTTAAAAACTGCCACGCCGCGCTTTCCCAGCCTCCTCTGCACTTGCTTCCTTCAGCCTGATTGGCTGAGGGGTTGTGCAGTGCAGAGGACTCCGGAAATCATAGTTCTTTTTTGGGGTTGCATTTGTGGGGCGGCTGCCTCACTGGCGACCACCAAAACCCCACGGCGTTGGGAAGGCAGGGGTTACAGTGATTCAGAGGGCTAGGTCGGGGATGGTTGGGCCTGGTGTGGGAGACTTTGAACAAACCCAATGGTTAAGGGGCCTTTTTATAGGTATAGATAACTGCCTGCGCAGCTATCATATTGCTTATTCCTCTCATTTTGGAAAAATCTGACCTTGGGATGTAATCATAGAATCACTGGGTTGGAAAGGGCCTTTTAGGCCACTGAGTCCAACCCCCTGCTCAATGAAGAAATCTGAATCAAAGCAGATATGACAGGTGTTTGTCATACTACTCTAACCATTAGGTTTTTCCTTATATTCATCCTTTGTCCATACAAATCCACTGTTCAAGCATGTTCCACGACAGTCCCTCATCCCATATCATGCACTCAGTGGTCTTATCAGCACTAAGGTCTAGGTCAGTGATGGCAAACTTTGGCACTCCAGCTGTTCTTGAACTTCAATTCTCAGAAGTCCAAGTCATTACTCCTGCTGATCAGGGCTTCTGGGAATTGAAGCTCAAGAACACCTGGAGTGCCATGGTTTGCCATTGCTGGTCTAGGTGCTTACAACCAAACACATGTAATCGATACTCTGCAAAAGTATGTATTCTCTGAACAATAGTGTATACTTCCACTATGCAGAGGTCACACAGGGCGAAGAAGCAAGCTGGGTGGGCATGCTTCACTCCCTTGTCCTGCATAGATTGCTCTTTCATAAGACTATCTAAAGAACAAGTATGCTGAATTGGGCTTCTGGTAATTGAAGTCCAAGAACACCTGGAGAGCCAAGTTTGAAGAACCCTGCTCCAAAAAGTTGAATGTTTGGAAAGTGGATGAAAGATGTTCACTAGCCTCAGATCTATGAATTTTGAAAGAAACAAATAAGAAGCGGTTCTGAAATGAGCTGCAGACTCTGTTGTAGAGATGCCATTTGGAGAATAGCTGTCTGATAAATCAAGCACAGACAGCATAGCAGATTCTGGGTTTACTGTCCAAAAAGTAATCTCCCTCAGGTTACATCTGGCTTGCACCATTTCAGAGCAATAGTCAATGACAAAGCTACAACTCACAGTGAATACCACCAATAGCAAATGGAGACAGCATTACAGTGCTTTTTACAATGGCGTAGGCTCAAGTCGCTAAGACGCTGACTGGGAAGCGGAAGGTCAGCAGTTCGATTCCCGAGTACTGCAGGACGGAAATGAGCTCCCGTCTTCATCCCAGCTCCTGCCAACCTAGCAGTTTGAAAGCAAGAAATTGCAAGTAGATAAATAGGGACCACTTCGGTGGGAAGGTAACAGCGTTCCGTGCGCTCCGGTGTCTAGTCATGCCTGCCACATGACCACGGAAACGTCTGCAGAAGCAGACAGCGCTGGCTCTTCGGCTTAGAAACAGAGATGAGCACTGCACCCTAGAGTCGGATACGACTAGCTTTCGAGCAAGGGAAACCTTTACCTTTACCTTAGAAAAATGAATGCTATCATCTCAACTCTGAATGATAAGCTGTATGTCTCAGAATTTCCTCTTCCATGTTTGTTTTCAAGAAATGAGAGTCTTGTCTAATGCACTTCCATGACATTTTTTTTTTTTTGGCTCTCAGGTAATTCCATTATACAAAATCGGCATGTGTATCTCTATCACACCTACATGGCAAATTTTCTCACTTATTAAGTGCAGATCACTCTCTCTCTATGACGAATTTCTCCCCTTGAGGGGAAAAAGACACATGTACAAGATAGTAACAAGTACCTTGGCCAATTTTGACTCAGGAAGTGGCTGAGGAACAGTTTTAACAGTCTCTTTCCCCTCAATATTCATCTACTGGACTTACAATTCCACCTGAAAATTCATTTCAGTTAAAATGAGCATAGGTAACCATGCTGATTCTAGTTTGTTTCACACCTATTCCCATAAATTCACTGCAGCCAAGAAACAGAAGTGTACTTTAAGTTACACCTCTGTTATGTATGTACAATGTTGCCTTAAGAAATGTATGAATGTAACCTGACCACAATTACAATGTAGCCCAGCTGTTAAAGGAACGCGAGTAAGCTGCCCATAGAGGGCAGCTGCGAGCGTTCAACTCACATGGTTCTCATTCCTCAAATCACCAACAGCCGCGGGAACTCTCCCGCACTAGCAAACAACTATGGAAGAGGGGCGTGACTTGGACGACGTCACGCCAGTAGCAGCCAATAAGCTACCGTGCAACAAGATTCAAATGTATTGCACTACTGTATATAATGTGATGTACCTCCGCCATTACCACATGTTCAGCCTGATCATCAACCAATAAACCTGTGTTAGTCCTCACTGCGACTCCTTCTTTGTCTTCTGTGCAAGACACTAAATTGGCGACGAAGGTGGGATAATGGCGAATCCCAAGGTCAAGCCTTACCAGTCGATGTCAGCGAGCCCGAACAATGGGAGCTCTACAAGTGCCAGTTCCGGCACGCGATGGAAGCCGCGGGCGTCGACGACGACGCGAGGATGCGCTCCTACTTCCTGCCCCAGGTGGGGCCGGCCACGCTGCGCATCCTGATGAACCTGGTGGCCCCCAAGAAGGTAGAAGAGGTGCCCATCGACCGCATGCTGGGGCTGTTGGGCGAGCATTTCCAGCCTCCCGTGTCGATCTTCCCGGCCCGGGTCGCGTTCCACAGGCGAGACCAGCGACCGGGCGAATCTGTGTCCGCCTACGCGGCGGCCCTCAGGCTTGCAGCGGTGCACTGCCAGTGGGACGACCTGGACCAGGCCCTCCGAGACCGCATGCTGTGTGGCCTGAGGGACGAGGAGCTTCAGCAGAAGCTCATGACCCGCGACCACCGCCTCACATTCAACGAGGTACTGCGGGAGGCCCAAGCGGCCCAAGCGGCCAGAAGCGGGGTCAGAGTGTTCAAGTCCAGAGGGGCCACGTCCGAAAGGGCCAAGTCACCGGTACAGGCGACCCGGCGGACACCAGCGAAAACGGCCTGGCGGGCCCCCAAGCCGCCCGCCGGCACACCAACGGCGTCCGAGGAGTCATCCACTATGGCAGACCCCTGCTCCAGTGAGGACGACAATGTCCAGCGGGTCAGGAAGCGAGGAGAGAAGCGACAGACCCGCGAGCGGCAAGACCGCCGCTGCGACGGTTGTGGGGCATCCCACGACCGCACGAGGTGTCCGTTCCGAAAGGCCGAGTGTCACAACTGCGGCCGAAAGGGGCACATCGCCCGAGTGTGCAGGCGCGGGCGAGTCGAGGACAAGGGCAACTCGGTCCATCCCCAGACGCACCAACGGAAGGCGGCCGGCACCAGGAAGGTCTCAGACGACCACAGCAGGGCAGGCGTGAACCGCATGGGCCTGGAGCACTGGCGTTTCTTCGTGGAGGTACAGTTACAGGGGGTCCCAGTGAGGATGGAGATAGACTCGGGGTCGTCCTATTCCATCCTGTCCCAAAAGGAGTTTATGCGCATTCCCCCAGATGCGCGGCCCAAGTTGCGGGCCATGAGGTCACACCTACGGGACATGCAAGGGAACGGGATCCCAGTGCTGGGGGTGGGGAACTTCAAGGTGAAGTTCAAGAATTACTCCGAGAAACTGCCCCTAGTGGTCCTCAAGGGGGGAGGTGCTGCCTTTTGGGAACGCAGTGGTTCGCTCCCCTAGGAATTGAACTGTCCGGCATTAACGCCATAGAGACTGACCCAATGCGGGACGTGTGCAATGCACACCCGGACGTTTTCAAGAAGGGGCTCGGGACTTACAAGGGGCCCCCAGTCTCATTTGACTTGGATCCAGAAATCCGACCCATACGCCTCAAGCCAAGAAGAGTGCCGTTCGCCCTCAAGGACAAGATCAAGGCGGAACTGGACAAATTGGTGGGGCAGGGGATTTTGGTTCCAGTTGATTCGGCGGAGTGGGAAACGCCGATTGTGACAGCCCTTAAATCAAACGGGGAGGTTAGGATTTGTGCGGACTATAAATGTACGATTAATAAGCCCATTCGGCCAAATGCATACCCGGTACCCGTGGTCAGCCATTTACTGGCCACGCTTCATGGGGGGAGGTGTTTTGCCAAGCTAGATCTGGCACAGGCATATCAGCAGCTCTCTGTAACCCCGGTTGCTGCCTCTGCGCAAACGATCGTAACGCACAAGGGGGCATTTAAGGTAACGCGCCTTCAGTTTGGCGTGAATTCGGCCCCCGGAATTTTCCAGTCCCTCGTGGAACGCCTTTTAAAGGGGCTTCCAGGCGTCCTCCCATACTTCGACGATGTGTTGATAACAGCGGGGGGCGAGTCAGAATTAGCGCAAAGGCTAGACAGGGTCCTTTCAATATTCGAGAAAGCGGGCCTCCGACTGAGACGGGACAAATGTGTTTTCTTTGCGAGGGAGGTCGAGTTCCTTGGGTTCAAGGTAACCCCGGAAGGCATCAAGCCCTCCGAGTCCAAGGTTGCGGCTGTGCAAAATGCCCCTCGCCCCACCGCGAAACCGGAGCTGCAGTCGTTTCTAGGGCTCTTAAATTTTTACCATTCCTTCCTGCCGAGGAAGGCATCCGTTGCTGAGCCACTGCACACACTATTGAAGAAAGAGGCGGTTTGGCGGTGGGGAGATAGGCAAGAGAAAGCTTTTAGGGAACTGAAGGCACTCCTATCCTCGAGTGCTGTCCTGACCCACTTTGACCCTAGAAGGCCAGTAGTCCTAGTCTGTGATGCGTCCCAGGTGGGAGTGGGGCGGTTCTATGCCACGTGTTGGAGAGCGGGCGGGAAGCCCCGGTAGCGTACTACTCAAGGTCCCTCTCGAAGGCCGAGCGCAATTACGCGCAAACTGATAGGGAGGCCCTAGCCATCATCGCGGGAACGAAAAAGTTCCATGACTTTTTATACGGCCGCGAGTTTACGGTAGTGACGGATCACAAGCCACTTCTGGGGATCTTCACTGCCGGCAAACCCACACCGCAAATTCTCTCCCCCAGGATGCTGCGTTGGGCCATCTTCCTCAACGCCTACCAGTACGAGCTGGTCTATCGCCCAGGGAAGGAGATCTCCCATGCGGACGCACTGTCCCGATCTCCCCTCCCTAGTGTAGGGGACCCCACATGTGAGGTAGAGCAGGACCACCAAGTCCTACTGATCGAGTCTCTTGACTCACCCCCCATTCTCCCGGCCGACCTCGCCAAAGCCACAGCGGCCGACAAGATGCTGGCCCAAGTTAGTTCCTGGGTCAGGAAAGGGTGGCCCACTACTCCCCCCGAGGAACAGTTCAAGCCATTTGTCAGGCGGAGAGTAGAGCTTTCCCTGGAAAGGGGCTGCTTACTCTGGGGCCAGCGGGTAGTTATCCCAGAGAAACTGAGGGCCAGGGTACTGAAGCTACTGCATACCAGTCACCCGGGGATCGTGCGCTCCAAGGCTCTGGCCAGGAGTTTCTTCTGGTGGCCCCAGATAGACGCGGATGTAGAACGTTTAGTGGGCACGTGTGAGAGCTGCCAGAGCTCTCGGCCCGAGGAGTCCCGGTTACCCCATAGGGAATGGGACACGGGCCATGGTCCCGGATCCATGTTGACTTCGCGGTCCCTTTCCGCGGGGCCATGTTTCTGCTGGTAGTCGACTCCTACTCCAAGTGGTTGGAGGTAATCCCCATGAACAGCACCTCCTCTGCGGCAACCATTAAACAGTTGCGCAAGCTTTTTGCCTGTTTTGGCCTGCCAGACGTCCTTGTTAGCGATAACGCTAGTACCTTCACGTCTGCAGAGTTCAAGATGTTCATGGAGCGGAACGCCATCAGGCACATTACCGCTGCCCCGTTTCACCCCGCCACAAACGGTCAGGTAGAGCGCCAAGTGCGCACTACGAAAGACATACTGCGGCGCATGGGTCCTGGTGAGTTGAACCTTCATCTGTGTCAGTTCCTCATCTGTTACAGGACAACCCCCCCTAGCCTCAGGATTCTCCCCAGCCGAACTCCTCATGAGGAGGCGTCCGGTAACACTTTTTGACCGGATGGATCCGTCCAGGGTAGAGGATGAAGGAAGGAATATAAACATAGGGGGAGAGAGCTCCAAAAGTTTTTCGGTAGGGGACCCAGTTCACTGCAGGAACTACGCGGCCTCGGGGCCAGCGTAGGTTCCAGGGACAATCATTGAGCAGACGGGGCCAGTATCCTACAGGGACGAGACTAGCTCGGGTCTACTCTGGAGAAGGCACGCCGACCAACTCAGAAGGCGAGTCACCAGTGAAGGGGAATCAGCGTTAGGGTCCTCCCCACCCGCATTACCCAAGGGGGAGACACGGCGGAACCCGCAGATTCAAATGCATATCCTGGGTTCTCAACCACAGAGGAGGATACTTTGAAAGAGAGGGATCAGTTTGGTTATGATTATGAGTTGCAGTACCAGGGGGGTGTAGCGGAGTGGTCCCCCACCTGTCCTAGCGAGAAGAGGGGTTTCAGTTCAGCCCCTGGTACCTCCAGTCCCCCCAGTCCTTTTGTTTTAGAATATTCCATAGCGCCAGCTCCCCGGAGACAAACACCCCCAAGACAGGCAACGGGGGGGAGTCCGCCCACCACAGTCTCTAGAACTCCCGGGCAGGTAACGGGGGGGTGGCGAGGCCACGAGGGCCTCTTCGTCGGTCCCGAGATTCGTACTGGGGGGGACCCCGAGCTCCTCAAACGGTAGGCAGGGGTTCACTTCCCAACTGTTCATTCCATTCCCGTCCCCCAATGCAAGGCTACCGCAGAGTCCACACCGAACCACTAATGAGTCCCCCCTTTCCGTTGCAGGACAGGACTCCACAGAACCAGGCTCCCCAGTGTTAAGTCAAGCGGCCGCACGCCCCAGGCGCACGTGCGGCAAGCCACAATGGTTGAGGGACTTCGTCCCATCCTAGGGGGGAGGGATGTTATGTATGTACAATGTTGCCTTAAGAAATGTATGAATGTAACCTGACCACAATTACAATGTAGCCCAGCTGTTAAAGGAACGCGAGTAAGCTGCCCATAGAGGGCAGCTGTGAGCGTTCAACTCACATGGTTCTCATTCCTCAAATCACCAACAGCCGCGGGAACTCTCCCGCACTAGCAAACAACTACGGAAGAGGGGCGTGACTTGGACGACGTCACGCCGGTAGCAGCCAATAAGCTACCGTGCAACAAGATTCAAATGTATTGCACTACTGTATATAATGTGATGTACCTCCGCCATTACCACATGTTCAGCCTGATCATCAACCAATAAACCTGTGTTAGTCCTCACTGCGACTCCTTCTTTGTCTTCCGTGCAAGACACTAAAACCTCACTGCCCTATAATGAGGTTAATGCTTTTTTTTTGGGTTACTTAAATGGTATTTAGGTGTTTAAGTACAGGCTACACATCTTAGAGGTCATCAGATATGACTAATTATTATAATTAATTCCTTTCTCAATAACTATAGAATGGTTAGGTTACGTTACAAATACCTGTATAACTTGGCAAGAGATAACTTCACTTCTTCTGAAGAATAATGGCAACTTTTTGTTACTTTTATAGTTATCTAACTATGGTATCACTACTTAATAGCCCCTTTGTGGCATTTGAATTGGAGGAATCTATAAACAGCATGAAACCGAATAAAGCAGCAGGTACTGATGATATAAGAATAGAGCAGATAATGCAGTTTGGTACCCGCACTTTGGAATGGCTCCTGCAATTAATGAACAACTGCATACATGAACCTAAGGTTCCTAAATTGTGTAAACAGGCTAGAGTTTTTGCTTTATTGAAACCAGGCAAACACCCAGATGATCCAAAAAGCTACCAACCAGTGTCACTCCTTTGCCATCTTTCTAAGGCAGTGGAGCGGATGATTCACAAATGCATCTCCGAATTTATTGATGAAAAGATCATAAAAGAGCAAGCAGGCTTCAGGCCGGGCAGATCATGTTGTGGACAAATCCTTAACATACCTGTCAACCTTCCCAGATTGGCCGGGATTTCCCATTTTTCGGCGCCGATTTGCGCCATTTCCCGCCCGCAGCTGCCAAAACCCCAGAATTGGCAGCGGGGGGGAAAGAGGTACTGCGCATCCCTTCTGCGCAAGTCACATTCTACACATGCGTAGAAGGCTTTTACGCTTGCGTAGAACCCTTATACGCTTGCGTAGAAGGCTACGCAAGCGTAAAAGGGTTCTACACAAGCGTAAAAGCCTTCTACCCATGCGTAGAACGCGACTTGGGCAGAACCGTTGTGCACAGGTCCTGGATTGTCCAGAGCCGCGGTTGACAGGTATGATCCTTAACCTTTCACAACACATTGAGGATGGCTTCGAAAGAAAGCAAATTATGGGAGTGGCTTTCATTGACCTAACAGCAGCATATGATACTGTCAATCATATGATTTTGCTCCATAAAATAAATAAGCTTACCAAAGATAACAAGTTCACTAGGCATATCAGATAATAATAATAATAATAATAATAATAATAATAATAATAATAATAATAATAATAATAATAATAATAATAATAATAATAATAATAATAATAATAATAATAATAATAATAATAATAATAATAACAAAAACACTGCAGCACTTTAAAGACTAACTGCTTTTTTTACTGTTAGGTTTTTGTGGATCAAGTCCACTTCTTCAGACAAGGGGTAAAACTTCCAGGGATGGTTTATATACACCAAATGCAGGGATCAAGATGTCACAAGAGAAAAGGATCACAAAGCAATAAAGTAAAGAGTAATCAAGCAGAATGACAGACAAGCATGCATATCAATACAGCTTCCTACAGCTAGCAGTAAAGGTAAAGGTAAAGGTTTCCCTTGCTCGAAAGCCAGTCGTATCCGACTCTAGGGTGCAGTGCTCATCTCCGTTTCTAAGACGAAGAGCCGACGCTGTCTGCTTCTGCAGACATTTCCATGGTCATGTGGCAGGCATGACTAGACAATGGAGCACACGGAACGCTGTTACCTTCCCACCGAAGTGGTCCCTATTTATCTACTTGCAATTTCTTGCTTTCGAACTGCTAGGTTGGCAGCTAGCAGTAACAATAGATTATTCAGATTAGTTTTAAATTCTCCCTTTCAATCTCAAAAGTATGAAGTTGCCAAGCAAAGCTAATGAATTTAACCAGTGGTGGGCTCCCAAAAAAATTACTACAACACTGTGGGTGTCCAGGGGGAAAGCCCTACATTGCACCTGAATTAGGGCTACTTCATTTCAAAACTTGAATGGGCAGGGCCAGCCAGAATTTCTGCTACCAGTTCTGGCGAACTGGTGTGAACCTGCTAATGCCCACCACTGAGTTCAACCTCTTTCAGGTTTAACCTCTTACTTGGTTACTGTTACTTGGTTACTTCCTTACTAGGGTCATTGGCAGCTTCCTTCAGAACTGGAGATTCTATGTGACGATGAATGGAAAGGACAGCAGACGGAGGGTACAGAAGAATGGTATGCCTCAAGGAAGTGTATTGTCTCCAACACTGTATAATATATATACAAATGATCAGCCAGTTCCTGACAATACAAAACTGTTCTCCTATGCGAATGGCAATGGCCATTCAAGGGTCAAGCTTTGATGAGGTACCTGGAAGACTTACTGGAGCACTTGAAGATTTAGGACAGTATTACAACATCAACCTTTTGAAACCTAATCCAAGCAAGACTCAAGTATATGCTTTCCACCTTTGAAACCAAGAGGCAAGGCTTAAGTTGAATGTTACACGGCAATGGAATCGATTGCAGCACTGTTTAACACCAAAATACCTCAATGTGATGCTTGACCACTCTCTTTTAAGCAGCACCGCCTAAATACCAAAGCCAAAGATAGTACAAGGAATAACATCATCAGGAAACTCACAAACTATAAATGGGGAACTCAACCATCCACACTGCACACATCAGCTTTGGCCCTGAGTGTCTTTGCAGCAGTGGTGGGCATCAGCAGGTTCGCACCAGTTCACCAGAACTGGTAGCAGAAATTCTGGCTGGCCCCACCCACCTAAGTTTTGAAATAAAGTAGTCCTAATTTGGATGCAATGCAGGGCTTTCCCCCTGGCCACGCCCACCATACCACACTCACAGAGTGGTAGTAAATTTTTTCGGAGCCCACCACTGCACCCACACATGCAAAAGAAGTTGACATTGCTGTTAATGAAGCCATGTGGAAAGTGACAGGATGGCTTAAACCTATACCAGTTGAGAAGATATACCCTCTTGTTGGTATTGCTCCATCCAAGATCAGGGAAGAAGTAACAGCAGATGCTGAGAGAACTAAGCAAGAGAATGACCATCGACACCCTCTGAATGGATATGAGCCACAAGTCCACCAGCTCAGATCCAGAAAGAGCTTTATGGCAAGAACAAACATTCTTGAGGGTACACTAGAGCAAAACCAAATTAGAAGCTGGAGGAAGGAGCTCACTGGGAAATGAATATCATTAAAGGTGGATACAGCTGAAGATCTCAATATCCCCTAAGTCACCTGGAGGATCCTGAATAGGCTGAGGGTTGAAGTCCCTAAATGCAAGACCAACATGCTCAGGTGGGGACTGCTGGTGGACAAGGTTCATTTGTTTTCGTGTCTCTGAATTGGAAGGTTTTTTAGGTGACACCTGAATGAGGCTCGTTTCATGTCCCCAACTGCAGCTCTTGGGTATCAAAACCTTGTTAGAGGGTTTCCGAAGGTTCGGCCCAAAGACCCCAGTACTCATTCATTGCCTTTATAGTTCTTTATTTCCACTGACCGCATGGCGGTCAGTGAGGATCAGTGGTCAGGATAGGAGAGAGGGTCGTTGGGTAGGTGAGGGTCCTTTAATAGGGTTAGGTGAGGTCAGAGGAGGTCAGAGGGGGTAGGGTTACACGAGCGGTGCATTACGGTACATGTAGTTCATGGCAGTATGATATCACCCCTGACAAAACCCCTTCTGAGATCATACGGACAGAACGTGATGTGATTTGGATTTGTTGTTCTCCTACTCACTAAGACGTAGGCCATTTAGCAAATAACTGTGTTGGGCTAATGGGAGTGGTTTGGTCAGGATATCCGCTACCTGTTCTTGAGTTTCACAATGTATCAGGTCTATGAAGCCTCCCCCTATGAGTTCCCTTACTTTTTTGTACTTGATATCGATGTGTCGGGATCGCCTGGCTAAACATTCGGCCCTTGCCATGTCTATGGCTGCTTTGTTGTCCTCGTGAATGATAATGGGAAGGCTGGGTTTTTCTCAGATGAGGGAGATTAGCTCGTTTATCCAGATCAGGTCATCTGCTGCGTTAGACAGGCATACGTACTCTGCTTCAGCGGTGGAGGAGGAGACCAGTTTTTGTTTTTCAGTGCGCCAATATATGGGGCTGCCATTCAGCATCACTATGTAGCCGGATGTACTCCTTCTGGTCTTTGTACATCCGGCCCAGTCGGCATCAGCATAGCATGAAATGTTTATCCTGTCATTTATTTGAGGGGTTAGCAGTAACTTTCTGTCCATGGTACCCTTCAAGTACCTCAACAGCCTTTTGACGGCCACCCAATGGTGGGCCCTTGGGTTGCCGGAGTGACGTGAGAGAAGGTTCACTGCCAACGAGATGTCCGGTCTGGTCCAGTTGGCGATGTGCAAGAGTGATCCAATGATGGATCTATAGAGTGTGATGTCCTCGAATGGTTCTCCCTCCTCGTGGGAGTTTTTTACGAAATCCGTCTGCATGGGGGTCCCACATGGGTGGGCGTCGGACATGTTACACTTGTTAAGGAGCTCGATTATCTTCTCCTTCTGAGATATGGCAAAGCCGTCCGTTATCCTTGACACATGTACCCCTAGGTATTTGTTCACCATTCCTAGACTCTTCAGTGAGAACTCGTTTTGTAGGCCTTTGGCGAACTCATCGCATCTAGACTTGCTTTTCCCAAAGTACAACAGGTCGTCGACGTAAACCAGAACCTTTTCTACCCCTTCTGGAGATTTTCTTAAGAAGACACATTTGTCTTCTCTAACTGGAGAGAAGTTCAATTTCTTCATGGTTTCAGCTAGGCACTCGTACCATCTTCTGCCAGATTGCTTGAGTCCGTAAAGGCTCTTGTTTAGCAGCCATGTTTCTCCACTACTGCGTCCAAAACCGGGTGGAGCCCTGACGTATATCTCCTTATCCAGTTGTGCGTGTAAGTACGCTGTCTGTACGTCGAATTGATATACTTGTTCTCCAAGTACTGTTGCCATTACTAATGCGGCCTTAACACTTTCTGGTTTCACCGTTGGAGAATATGTGTCCTCGTAGTCATCTGGGTATCGTTGAGTGAAACCTTGGGCCACTAGTCTGGCCTTGTACAGGATCTGTTCGTCCTCTAGCTGTTTGACCTTGAATACCCACTTTGTTCCCACCGTCTTTTGTCCTTCAGGTACCCTTGCAGGTGTATATACGTCGAGGTCTTTGAGACTTTTCATTTCCTTCTCCATGGCCGCCCTCCACTTGTCCTGTTCTTCAGGTGGTAGCTCTGCTATGTCTTCGTAGCTCGCTGGTGTTTCGGGGTAGGTCTCCATGCTTAGAACATAATCCTCCAGTCTTCTCGGGGTTTGGTTCTTGGTCGACCTGGTTGACCTTCTAGGCGCTTCCTTTGTGGGACTTGGGGATTCGACGTCTCCTGCGTCTGTGGTGCTTGTGCGTGCTCCTTGTGTTTCAGACTTGCCACATATTGTATCTCCTGGTTGGTCGGGCCTTGCCACGGGCAGTGCTGCCTTGACCCCTTCAAGCTCTGGGTCGCTGATCAATACTTCATTCGCGTGTATCTTGCCCCAGTTCGCGTGCTCGTGGAAAGTGGCTGATCTTGAAACTACCAGCCTCTGGTTGTGGTCTATGAACCGGTACGCCTTCGAACCTGGCTCATAGCCTAGGAACCTTAGCCTTCTGGTTATCTTGTCCCCTTTCTTTCTAAGTTGCTTGGGTATGTGCACGTCCGCAGGTACGCCGAAGACGTGGAGGTGCGCCAGCTTGGGTTTTCGGTTGTACATTGCCTCATAGGGTGTCTTACCGAGAACACTAGACCACAGCCTGTTTAACGTGTAGTTGGAGTACAGCAACGCCTCTCCCCAATATGAGAAGCTTAAACCTGCGTCTTCTATTGCACATCTGATCATGGTTTGTAGTACCCCGTTTCTTCTCTCAGCCACCCCATTTTGGAAGGCTGAGAATGGTGCAGTCTTGAAGTGCAGCATCCCCTTCTCCTTTATCCATTCTTCAAACTCTTTTGACAGGAATTCCGAACCTCTGTCCGTCATCATTTGCTTCACGTTCACGTTGTGTTGAGTCCACACCCTTGTGTGGAATTCCTTAAACTTGCTGAACGCCTCATCCTTACTGTTAAGCGTGTATACGTAACCGTACCTGCTGAAGTCGTCAACTATTGTTAGGAAAAATCTCTTCTGGCCTATTGATCTTCTGAGAGGTCCTACCAAGTCGAGGTGTACGAGCTGGAATGGGTGATCTGACTTCCTGGCCGAAGTTTTTGGTCGTGGCTCAGTTTTGGACTTCGAGCTCTTGCATACAGAACAGTCCAGGTAGTTCTTGCAGCCTTTGACCTTCAGTCCCTCTGAGCATTCCAACATTTTCTTGACGGTGGGAAAACCTATGTGTCCTAACTTTCTGTGTAGTAAGTGTGCACACTCATCATGGTCTGGTTTCCCTATGGTTATCCTTGGTGTTTTTTTCTTCATTCTGTTGACCTCTCCATCCCTGGTGGAGTTGTGGAGGTCATCCGCTTCCGCTTCCGGTCCTTCATTTTGTTGTTCCTCGGGTTCATCTGATGTGCCTTCCTGTGCTTCTTCTTCTTCATTACTGTCGAGCGATCCTATGGTGACTTGTTCCTCTTCGTCTTCCCCTGCAATGAAGTATGGTAGTCCGCCTATGATTTCCACTCTTCCAATTTCCTTTCCCCTTCTTTCAATGGATGCTTTCTTGTTTCCGAAGATTATTCTCAGGTCTGGGTCCTCTGTGAGTCTAGTAGTAGCTAAAACATTATATGGAATGCGTGGGGCATAAAGGACGTTTTGGACCAGTCCAATTTCAGGGATGTGTATGTCGCCTCTGCCTTCTACCTTAGCGTGTGCCTGATTGGCAACCTTGATGCTAAAAGAGTCTTCTTCAAAAGAATCAAATATTTCTCTGTGGCATGATGTGTGTGTAGTGGCCCCGGAATCGATCAGCCAGCGTTGCGGGCGGGTGCCCGTGGGCCTGGTTGTCTCATGGCGTCTACTTCCTTTGCCGTGTTTCACTGCATTTATAGAATCAGGCTCGTGTCTCTCTTGGTCTCTTTGGGGCCTAGGGCGCCTGCCTGGACTGGGTGATCTCCACCGTCTATTATCTCTATCCTCGTTGTCTCTTAGTTTGCTTGAGTACTCGTCTCGTGACTCGCGTCTCGGCCTCGGCGTGTCATCATGGCGTGTTCGGTCATGTGAAGGGCTGTATCTCGCATCCCTCCTGTCTTTGGCATATCTTGGGCAGTCCCTTTTAATATGTCTTCTGGAACCACATGTGTAGCATTCCCGTGTTGGGCTGGTTTGCTCTGTGAGTACTGTCCTCCTGTGTGGCCTGTCTTCCCTACGTGTTGTGGGTTCTGTGAAAACTACCCTTTTGTGTGGCCTATTCTCCCTGCGTATGGTGGCCCTGTTTCTCCTGAGGTTGTCTTCGGCTATAAGTTTCCTGGTGACATAGTCCAGTGTGACATTGTCACCGCTGGTGTTGTCTAATTGGGTCAGGAAGTCATCCCAACTTGGGTCGAAAGAATTGTAGATGATGCTGATTAGGTGCTGTTCAGTAACGGTTTCGCCCCTTCTTATGAGATCAGACCTCATGTTGCTTAATCTCATCAGATGCTCACCCATGCTATCCCCCTCTTTAATCTTGTATGCGTACAGCTCCCTCAGCAGTAAGCATGTTGTGCTCCTGTTCTTGCAATAAAACATGTTATACAATTTCCCCCAAACATCATAGACAGTTGACTCACTTGGAATACACCCATACATAGTTGCATCTATGGTACCCAAAAGCAGGCAAAATGCCCTGTGATGCAGTCTGTCCACCTCCATGGACCATGGCTTCTCTGGTGGGTCTTGAATTAGGTGTAAAGCCCCCTCCCTCATTAACAGTACCTGAAATTGTTGGTTCCAGTCCATAAAGTTCTTCCCAGTCATGCCGAGGGTTGGGAAGTTATTTGGCAGTTGGCTCTGTTGGGCTTGGTTGCTTGAATAGTTCTGGTGTCCTGGTCTGCCTTTAAACTGGCAGAAGGGTATGGGTACGCATATTGTTGGTTTTGAAAGTCCCGCCTGTTCCCCTTTTGGTTGCCAGTAGGGGGAGCCCGTTCTCCTCTCGGTGCTTGGCTGGTCTGTTGGAGCTTGTACTTCTCCTCCTTCGCCAGTGGGGGAGCTCTGCTGCCTTATCTGCGTCTGCGCAGAGCTCATTCGTTGTTGGTCTCCTAGGTGGGCGGATCTTCCGTCCCTGGGGCTGCTTTCCTGGTTGGGAGGCCATGCGGAGTCGTAGGAGGGATGTCGCCTTCTTTGTTGGGCTGGGGGAGTTCCGTAGCGCCAGGGCTCCGCCTCCTCAGATCGTGGCCTGGCGTGGGGGTCTGCATCATCCTCGGAGCCTCTCCCGCGGTCGGGTCGGATGGGCAAAAGGTCCCGGTAGGTTTCTGCTTCTCTCATTTCCCTTGCTTGTGTTCTCAGTTCCCCATGCCCCTCGCATCCGCTTTGGCCCTTTGTCATGGGGGAGGCCTCTGCCCCCCCTTGAGACTCAGCCATGCTGCTGGTGGTGTCCCTTTTAGGTGCTTGTCTTCCTCTTGGAGTTTCCCACTCCCCTTCTATTGTCTGGGGGCTGAGGATTGGCATGGCCCACGTTTCTGGGGTATGTGCATCCAGGCTCCCGGGTCCCAGGATCCCTTCCTTTTTATGCATTGCCGGCCCGCTTGGGTTGTCCCTGGGTATCATTGGCCCGATGGGGTTCCCCACCAGATGATTTGAATCTGAGGCCACCATCTGTAATTGGTCGGCCAGATTTGGGATCGGCGTTGTGTCTGGTGTTCCCGCCACAGAGGTCCCCGGGGTGGAGCTTACCGCGCTGTCGTTGGAGCGTTCGCCTCCGTCGTTTATCAGGGCCAGTAGCTCTGCCATGGAGATTGTCTCTTTCCCAGCGATTATTTTCTGGAGCTCGGTTACCTGGATCTTGTGCGGGTCATCTCCGGTTTTGGATCCATCTTTGAGCCCTTTGGGTTTGGCCTGCATCTTGGCCCCCCCCTTTGTTCGTCTGGGTCTTCCGTTTGGTCATTTTTGCTTTCTGGGGTTAATTATGGGCAAAAACCATCCTCTGCTACCAGTTGTTAGAGGGTTTCCGAAGGTTCGGCCCAAAGACCCCAGTACTCATTCATTGCCTTTATAGTTCTTTATTTCCACTGACCGCATGGCGGTCAGTGAGGATCAGTGGTCAGGATAGGAGAGAGGGTCGTTGGGTAGGTGAGGGTCCTTTAATAGGGTTAGGTGAGGTCAGAGGAGGTCAGAGGGGGTAGGGTTACACGAGCGGTGCATTACGGTACATGTAGTTCATGGCAGTATGATATCACCCCTGACAAACCTAACCTTCCAGTCTCCAGCTCAGCACCTTAACCACTAAGCCATTGGAGAGCTGTGGTGGACAACAACACATGTTGTGAATGTGGAGAGACACAGAGTCCAGCCCATTTGCTGGTCTGCTGATTGCTGCCAGAAACATGCATTTGGGCAACAAATAAGCGAAGAAAGTGGCTTCGTTTTCACAGTCCATGATCTGATCAGGACATGAGAGAGAGAGCCTAAGCAGTATTATTTTATTAATTAATCAGTTAATTAATTTTCTTTTATAAGCCACTTGCTTTATAGGATGTATTAGAGTAATATCACATGGTTCAACTGCTGGGACATGCTCCTAGGTTGTGCTTTGTTGTGGGTTTTGAAGTGATGATGAGATGGATATGGGAGATGATTGTGTTGTGTGCAATACAGTAGAGGAGTGTAATAGTCCAATACACATTTCTGAAGCATCTAAACAGCAAAAAGCTTGTTACATCCAAAGAATGGGGAAGTAAAGAGTTGCTTTTTTGAAGTTCTTTATTATTATTGGATACAAATCTACCATTTGATTCACAGTTGAGGACTGGAATAAAATTAACCGTTCAAACCCTAACCAAGGACTTAAGAACTGTTAAGTTAATATCTGAGTACACATGCAGTTCCTAGTAGAGTTGTTTTTTTGGAGAGTTAGGATGTTCAAGTCTGATAAGTCCAAAATATCTAGGGAGTCCTTTAGGTATTGCTCCAAGGGCTCTGATCACTATGGGTATAACAACAGATTTCTTCCTCCATAGATGCTCGACTTCAATTTGCAAATCATGATATTTTGTTATTTTCTCACTCCCCTTCTTGGATGCACATGTTAATGTGGTGAAGAAGTTTGAGTATGTCAGCGAAGCTGAGAGCAGTATCATCATGAGCCAGAATCCATTACAAGCCTGGACGTTTAGCGGGATGGTTACAGCTGAGACACCAAACTCAGATGCATTCACCCACTGTGCAAAAGGTGGCAGTATTCAGTGGTGGGCTAAAAAAAAAATACTACCACGCTGTGGGTGTGGTATGGTGGGCATGGCCAGGGGAAAAGCCATGAATTGCACCCAAATTAGGACTACTTTATTTCAAAACTTGGATGGGTGAGTCCAGCTAGAATATTTCTGCTACCGGTTCTGGCAAACTGGTGCGAACCTGCTGGTGCCCACCACTGGCAGTAGTGAACCCCTGATGAACTTTTGTTACCATGAAAACCCTATAAGACAGTCAAAAATGAAATAGTCATTAGTGCTGGATATGAGACTCACAGGTTAGAAAGATTCAGTCAGCTACTAGGAAACAGCAAAGGTCCGGTAAAAATAGCTCTGTTGCTAATGACACTGCTAGATTAAAACTGAAAGGACATATAGTGGCTGATGTGCACAGAAGTGAAAGGAAAGTCTATGCTGCATAACACATACAATTGGGACAGGGAATGTGAGAAATATGAATAAAGGCAAACTGGAAACTATAAAGCAAGAAATGGAACCTATAAATACCACAGGGCTTGGTGTTAGTGAAATAAGTGGATTAGAACAGGATTTTTTCAGTCAGACTACTAAAGAGTAGTACTACTATTGTGGAAATCATAAATGCAAACAAAATGATGTAGCTCTAACACTGAGGAAAGATGTAGCACAGACAGTCAGGGACTAAAATTCAAGTTCTGACCAAATAATATAAGTCAGATTCCATTGAAAACTCATAATTAAAGTCTATGCTCCAGCTACTAATGCTAAAGATGATGAAAATGAAAGTTTTTACACAAGTATCCAAGAGGAAACTGATCACACACCAAAACAAGACATGCTTATAATCACAGGCGATTGAAACATAACATAGAAAACAAAGCAGTCCAGGGGAGAGAACTTAAGCAGAACTCAGTTCTGCAAAGACAACAATTTGTTAATTGCAATTACATGCTTCAAGCAACTGAATAGATGGCTATACAAGTGGACATCACCAGATGGTCAACAGAGAAATCAAACAGACTATGTAATTGGAAGCAGCTGCAGTGGCTCAGTGGTTAAGACGTTTGCCTTGTTAGCTGGAAGGCCAAGAAGTTAGCAGTTCAAAACCTAGATTTGCGTGATGGATTGAGCGTCCATCTCTGTCCCATCTCTTGGGAACATGAAAGGAGCCTCATTTGGGCATTCCCTGAAGAAGAAGAAATTATGTGCATCAACACAGATATGACTGGATGAAACTGAAGAAGTTGTATAACTCAATACTTTATGTTGATTGATTCAATAGAGGAAAATAGTTTGTTTCTTTATTTTAAGTAATGCTGGGCCAGAGTTTTCAATCATGATTCAGGCTCCAGACCAAGAGAGTGTCTCGCCTTAAACATTTTATGGCAGGGGCCTCCATGTCTCAGTTACAAGCTACCTTTGGACCAGAATTTTGGACATGTGGAAAAACAGCTGCTGAAGACCTGAATGGATGGGGAGGTTTTTTTAAAAAGGTGCCTTTTTCTAAGTTGGTGGGAGATACATGGTAGCCAATGTACAGTATTTAAGTATACAGTATTTAGTAAAGGTAAAGGTTTCCCTTGCTCGAAAGCTAGTCGTATCCGACTCTAGGGTTCAGTGCTCATCTCTGTTTCAAAGCCGAAGAGCCAGCGCTGTCTGCTTCTGCAGACGTTTCCATGGTCATGTGGCAGGCATGACTTTACACACACACAAATCCTTTTGCTGCTGTTTCAAGCAGCAACACTTTTAAAATAAGGAACACTGAAGAGTCATAGATGTATAGAGTTGGAAGGGATCCTCAGAGTTATCTAGTTTAGGTAAAAGTTGCCCTTGCTCAAAAGCCAGTCATGCCCAACTCTAGGGTTCAGTGCTCATCTCTGTTTATATCCAAAGAGCCAGTGCTGTCTGCATCTGCAGACGTTTCTGTGGTAGAGTTGCCATCATTCTCTTCCACAAAACCGGGACAGAAGTATACTTGACAAAAAAATGGGTGGGTTAGCTACAAAATAGCCTTTTTTAAACAAACATAATATAATGACAGTTATAAAACACTTTCACATTAAATATATCAATACATAAATGAATTTACTGTATTTACAACAGTTAATTCTTACTGTAAGATAATTTGTTGTACTTCTGAGAACTTGCCTCACAGTCAACTGTTAACGTCCTCAATTCCAGGAAACACACTGGTCACACTTATCGGGCGGTGGTGTGAAGCGAGGACATTAAGATTTGTCTCCAGGTATACTCCAACTCCAATGTGGCAGAAAATCACTTGTTTGGTGGTGAGAGTTTGAATTAATTTTAATGGTGAGTTATAATGCACAATCAGTAAGTTTGAAAAATCCGGGACTTTAACATGATTTTTATTGAACTGGCCAGGACAATTTTTCTGATCTTGAATCCAGGACAATCCCGGTTTTCCGGGATGTATGGCAACCCTATTCTGTGGACATGTGGCAGGCATGGAACACTGTTTCCAACAAAAGTGGTATCTATTTAGCTACTTATAGTTTCTTGCTTTCGAACTGCTAGGTTGGCAGGAGCTGGGACAGAGACAGCTCACTCCGTCATGCAGTACTCGGGTCTCAAACTGCTGACCTGCCAACCTTCCAGTTGTCAAGTTCAGTGTCTTAACCACTAAGCCACCACAATCCCTAGTAGCTTAACCCTCTGCCAATCAGGGGGATCACAGACAATATATTCCCACAGACTGCTATCCAAACTCTTTATTTTAAGAATCCAATGAATAAGCTTCAACTACCTTCCAAGGTAGACCATTCCATTACAAAAAGACCCTTATTTATAACTAAATGATAAAACAAGGATTGAAACCCCTTCCATCCATGAAGTTCACCTTTGGTTAATCATGCTCTCTCTTACCCCATCACACTTTTCAGGGTTACTATGAAGATAATACAGGTAACAAGTGAACCATATATGTTGCCCTGAGCTCATTACAGGAAACATAGGTTAGAAATTAGCAAGCAAGCAAATAAATAAATAAATAAAGGAAATTGCCAGCCTCAACTGTGCAACTGAACAACAACAACAAAAATATTAAACAGGTATATAAGACCTGTTCATCTGAAGCTATCACTACATGTGATTACCAACATTTCCACAGTTTGTCTAAGAGTTGCAGTTATGGTCTTTATATCTGCTGATTTTCCTCCACTGTTTTTATGTGATTTTAGTATTTTTGACAGCTAGGTTGACTAATGTCAAAATATTAATTTGGGAAGACATGGGATTGATGAATGAATGATTGGATGGATACTTGCACATGCAGTGAAATCTTATGCATGTTTTCAAAGTTGTCTACTATGATACTATACATGAAACTTTATAGGGAAACTTTTAAAAAGACAGAACTGATGATTTTGATTGTGGAGTAGTCAAAGGTAGAAGACAAAAGGAAATGAGAAAAACACAGGCACAGTTTTAGATAAATTGTCATGAGCAGCTTAATATATAATTAGGCTTTTAAGATGTTGAGTCAGGTTTGAATCCCCTGAGCGGAGTCTCTCCCGCAAAAATCCTTTCAACCCAGAGTAATCTCTGACATGAAATTGTTATTATTAATATGTCTGAAATCATGACAGCAACAAGCCAAGCAATACAAATCAGCCAAATCATCTCAAACCTAAGGTGCTTTTAAATTCCATTGATAAAACTTTTACTAAAGTTGGACTATGGTCCAGCTGATGTTAAGGACTTTTAATTGCCATTAGTTTCAATGGATCAACTTTCTCCTAATAAGGAATCAATGTGACTTACAACATTAAACACCATCACGCCACTACCATCATCATTTTAGAGCTGCAGAGTTGGAAGGGATCCTATGGACCATCATGCCCAGTCGTTATCAAAGACCCACAACTGAGAATCAAACACTGATTCTGGCTTTATTTCTGTAGACAGGAGATAAATAGCTTAATATGCTCACAGCTGTACCTATGATGAGCTGCCAATGAGTACACAATGTGCCTACTTCTCTTTATTTCTATCTTTCTGCGGACAAAATGAATTGCACAGATAATTCAGTTCTGCTCCGACAGTGGTTCAAGTAATTAAGTAGCAATAATATCTTCTATGCAATACTTTATTGCTGGGTTAAGCCAGAGAGCCTGTTATTGACTGGCTGAACCAATATGTTTCAAACAACAGGCATGGATCCAACAATAGAAGCTGTAACATTTGTGAATTGGTTAAGTAACTGCAAGGACATCTATTGATATGGGTTTGAAACAAAGTCAAGGAGAATTTTAATAACTGCTGCAAAAAGGCAACCACATTTTTATTCTGACCTTAGATTTTTCCTACCACATTTATGAGAAAATGATTGAATTTTGGAAAGTTTTTATTTATTTTTTTTAAAAAAAACTAGACAAAATGTTCTGCTTTTCCTGAATTTCTTTCTCTCTCTTTTTAGTCAAAGCATTCAGCAGTTTAAAATTATGGATCTTTATAAACTGTAGATACAATTCAAACAAATCAAAATATTAAAATGAGTAAAATTTGACCAGGAACAGGCTACTTCAATTGCCATTTCCTAGATTTTCATTTATACACATGGCAGGGCATAAATTGGATGCACATAAATGCAGCATTAATTGAATTTCTCCACATTTGCAGAATATTTGTCATTTTTGAAGTGGTATTCTGTGCAATCATATCAGATAGTAAATTTATAAAAACAAAAAAAAAACAAAAAAATGTTATGGCACCTTAAAGATTAACTACTGTATTATAATGTTAGTTTTCTTCGATCAAGTCCACTTTGTTAGACATAAGAGTGAGACTTAATGGCATTAATTTATACATATCAGGTACAGAGACAGATTCACAAAAGCTAACATTAAACTATAGTAGTTAGAATATTTGTTCTGTATCTAAGTAGCCACATTTTATTTTATTATTATTTGATCTTCCTACTTCAATTTGGAATTTATTAAGTGACTTCCAAATGGTCCAGCCAGAATCTTGTCCTGTTTGGATATTTCCTTCAGCATCCCTCCATTTGGCAAAATGTATAGTTTTGCTCTCCATAGGTTTAGCATAACTTCTTCTTGTTTTAATATTTAGAAAGATGTGCAGAAAATGTTTCCTTGATTTAAGTCATCACCAAGGCAGTAATGGCGAACCTTTTAGAGTCTGAGTGCCTAAACAGAGGAGTAGGGTGAACTTTTTGCTGGAGGGGGGAAGGAAGCACTCCCATTGGGCTGCTGGGCAGAGGGGTGGGGTGAACTCTGCATGCTGACAGAGAGTTGTCTGCATGCCCCTTCTGGCACAAGTGCCATAGGTTCGCCACCACTAACCTAGGGGATTGGCATTCATGAAGTGGATGAGTTTGCTGCTGTATTACCTTATTTTGTTCATTGCTTGCTAGCACCTCTTAACATATTTCTGTATGGTCAATACCAGCCAAATAATAGACTCTTTCAATTGGGATACATTTCAGGCAGCCGGTAATAATCCTGCATGATTCATTAAGAGCTACATCCGCTTGTTTTGCTTGTGCTGATTTATACAATATGGCCTAGCATATTCTGCTGTGGAGAAGCACAAGGACAGAGCTATTGTTCTTATTGTTTGTGGGTATGTATTCCAGTGCAACCTCACCAATTTCCTGAATAAGTTATTTCTAGTGGCAACTTTTAGGACTGCATAGCTTTCCTCTATGGACAGAAACAGATGAGATAAACAGCTTTGCAATTCAAAATAGAATTACCTTATAAAGGATGTGTCATTACCTGTGATATTGAAAGCGTGGCACCAAAATGGCCGCCGCGCTCTTTGCGGGGGGCCCCCCACCCGGACTCAGACATCCGGGTAGTTAGGGGGCGTGGCCACCCCTCTTTAAAAGGGGTGGCCACGAGGAAGCCGAGCTGCCATTTTGCGAAAGCGACGGAGAGGAGAAGTTTTTGCTCCGTCACTCTTCGCTTTTGGGGGAAGCCGTTTTTCGGTGAAGCTTAGTGCGCTTTTCGCCACTTCCCCGGCTTCCCAGCCTTTATTCTGATCCCTGGGAAGGGATCCGCTGTACTATGCCTCCTAAAAAGAAGGCTATGGCGACTTCGACTCGCCCGACTCGGAGGTCGCAGTCGGGTCAGAGGACCGCGACTGCGCCTCCCCAACAGGACTCCTTCATGGAAGCTCCCATCGGGACCGGTGGGATGGGGCAGCTGAGGCCGTGGCCCGCGGCCCTCCAGCCTCAGACCGGCCCTACAGGGGCTTCGGCCCCCGGCCCGCAGATGCCGGCCATGGGCTCTGAGCAGGGGGGAGGGCATGGCGCGGCCGGGGCTTTGGCCCCCGGCCCGCATTTACCGGCCATGGGCTTGGAGCAGGGGGGAGGGCCTGGTGCGAGTGCACAGCAGGGCCTACCCCCGGCCCCTTATGGGCAGTTTTGGGCATGGCCCTACTTAGGGTTGGGCTCTCAAGTCGGGGGCCCTGGGCCATTGCCCAGCGGGCCGTCCGGCCCGCCTGGCACCCTTTATGCAGGGGGATCTGCGACAGCGGATGCTCTACTGGCCCGCGTGGCGGCGCTAGAGGCATCCTTAGGGATATCCAACAACCCTAGTGGGGGGGCGGCATTGCCATCAGGGGCCCCCTTTTGCCAGCAGGTGACCGCGGCAGCCGCCAATCTTCAGCAGGCGGCCAGTCGGGTTGAGCTGCTTGAGGCGCATGGGCCGGTGCCCGCCACGGCCTCGCAACTCTCCGTACCACAGGCACTACAGTCAGGTAGTGGTCGGATGTGTCCTCAGAGCTCGATTTCGGTCGCGAGCTCCGACGCCCGCCGTGGGCCGGAACCCCCAGTGGAGGCGGCCCACGGGGGTGCACCCAGTGAGTATCAGGTTCAAGCTAATGTGCCCACACCACACTCCACTTCGGGGGAGGGTTTCCAGTGGCCATGGCCTCGTAATGTCGGGGCGGGGGGCATCAGTTCCTGGCTTACCCGGGTGCAGCTTGGCCACATACAGGTCTGACATTAGGTGGGGGGGTTTCCGCTCCCGGGACTGCAACGGGTGTCACAGGGACAGTCCAGGCCCCTTTCCTGCTGCCCCGTATCAATACCATGCCGGTGTCGGCATTGCCGACAGCCGGGTATTCATTGCCCCTCGGGGATCATTTGGCGCAGGCCACAAGGGAGAAGATTTGGCGGGGGGAGTACGTAGATATTTTCTCCCTATTGAACAGGGAACCCACCAAGGAAGAGAAGGGGGGGCTGGATGAGAAGGATAAAGAGCAGTCTCGCCGTCGCAAGCCACCACATACATGGGCCAACTGGTTGCCCGCATATCTCATATACATGGTGGTGTATCTCAAGGCTCGGCCTGACCTGGCCATTCCGATGGTCCAATATTTGGACAATATTTACAGGGCAATGGTGGATTTTCCTGGCCCATCGTGGTTGGCTTACGATGAGGAATTTCGCATGAGAGTGCCCGTACACCCAGAGATGAGGTGGGATGAGCCCTGTCAGAAGCTGTGGCTTCTGTATATGACCCCCACGCGCCCGGCGCCTGGGGAGAGGTACCATTGTAGGCCTTCAGTCCAGCGAGCTGCTCCAACTCAGGCCCCCCGCCAGGTGACGGGGCAGGGGGTTCCAGCCCGCCTGCTGTGTTGGAGCTTCTCGGCCAATGGTGCATGCAATCGGAAACAGTGCCGATACAAGCATGAGTGTCCCTCTTGCGCTGGCCCCCATGCCGCCGCTGCGTGTCCGCGAGCTGGTGGGTCACGGGGCAGAGGTAGAGGTGGACAAGGAGTGGGCAGACCTGCCGCTGATGGAGCTGGTCACTCAAAAGGCCCCCTCCCCGGTTGACGTAGTTATGTTGGAGCGGTGGCTCTCAACATACCCGAAGAGGGAGGATGCTAGGTACCTCCTCGAGGGTTTCCAGCTGGGCTTCCGCATCCCATTTAGGGGGGAGCGGTGCCCCCAAGATGGCCCTAATTTACTTTCCCTTAGGGGCAGGGAGGAGGTGGCCGCCCTAAGTATTGCTAAGGAGGTTACTGCAGGTAGGGTCGCTGGCCCCTTTCCCATGCCGCCCTTTCCCAATCTGAAGGTTTCCCCTTTAGGGTTGGTACCTAAAAAGACACTGGGGAGTTTCGTTTAATTCACCATCTGTCATACCCGGCGGGCCATTCGGTCAATGATGCCATCCCTGATGACCTTTGTTCGGTCAGGTATACATCATTTGACCAGGCCCTGTGCATGGTGCGCTCTTGTGGCCCGGGTGCACTTTTGGCAAAATGTGACATTAAGTCGGCATTCCGTTTATTGCCTGTGCACCCGGGTGACTTTGAGTTATTGGGTTTTAAATTCCAAGGGAAATTTTATGTTGATAAAGCCATGCCTTTTGGCTGCTCTATTTCCTGTTCAGCATTTGAACGTTTTAGCACTTTCCTTCAGTGGGCCTTTGTTCGCAGGTCTGGGTCTCGGTCTGTAGCCCACTACCTCGATGATTTTTTGTTCGGGGGTGAACGGGGCTGGGACACGTGCACGCGTCTCCTCAACACATTTCAGATGCGAATGCAGGAATTTGGTGTCCCTTTAGCGCCCGAAAAGACCGAGGGCCCATCAACCAAGCTCACATTTCTGGGTATTGAAATTGACACGGTTTCGCAGGCATCCAGGTTACCCATGGACAAGGTTACCCGGATCACTGCTTTGATTTTGGCCTTACTGGCCAAACGCAAGGTGTCACTTCGTGAGCTCCAGGTTCTCCATGGTCACCTTAACTTCGCTTGCAGGGTGGTCGCGCCTGGCAGAGCTTTTGCTCGACGCTTGTGCGATGCCATGACTGGCCTATCCAGGCGCTATCATAGGGTCCGACTGAACAGGGGCATGAGGGCTGACATGTTGATCTGGCTTAAGTTCCTTAAGGACTTCAACGGGGTGTCATTTTGGAGATCTGACCTTTTGGTTTCCCCTAGGTTCCAGGTTCAGTCGGATGCCTCGGGGTCCCTGGGTTATGGGATTTACTTTGAGGGGAGGTGGTCCTAAGGCCGATGGCTTCCGGCTTGGAGGGGCACGGATCGTTTACGCGATCTTACGTTCCTTGAGTTCTTCCCAATACTGGGAGCTTTGATGCTATGGGGCGAGGAGTGGGCTAATTCAGTGGTTCATTTCTGGTGTGACAATGCTGTGGTAGTGCACATTGTCAATTCCCAGACATCTTAATCACACAGGGTCATGGAGTTGGTGCGCCAGTTTGTTTTGCGCAGCCTACGCCTCAATGTGCTCTTCAGGGCCAGACATGTGCCAGGTATCAATAACGATATCGCTGATGCTTTATCCCGCCTGCAGATCCCCTGGTTCCGCGCCTTGGCTCCGGACGCAGAGGAATTCCCCTCGCCGCTCCCGGTCGAGATTTGGACGTTTGGCAAGGAGATGTGAAGCGGGCGATCGGCATGTCGCTGGCGCCCCGCACGCGTAAGGCGTATCACCATGCATTCAGTCAATTTAAGGCTTTTTGTGTGCAACTCTGGTTGCCCGAGATTTGGCCCATTCCAGTTACACACGTTCTTCAATTCATGTCTACCTACACGGTCAGGCCCCAGCTCCCCTCACCGTAGCATCCAGGCTGTCAGCACTGGCATTCATGGCCAAAGTGAGGGGCTCTGCTGACAGCACGACTGATTTCCGTATACGACATGTTTTGGAGGGATGGACACGGGAACGTGTCCGCCGCCCGTACATGCGTCGCCCCTGTTCCAGAGTTTCCGACCCACCTTGCACGAGGCTGGCGTTACTTATGTACAGATAGGTGTGAGGTGGCTCTTGGTCACGCAGCTACCACGGTAGCCTTTTTGGAGCGCTCCGCATCAGTGAGTGGGTGCCAGAGTTGGTGCCACCGGTGTAAGGCGGATGTGTCTCATAGGGCACTGGAACTCGAAGATGTCTCTGTCACACATGAGTGGGCTCGAGTGGGGATGCGGTCCTCACGGGTTATTCAGCACGGTGTAGGCAGTGGTGTATACTGCTACGAAGTTTTTGAGACATCTGTCCGGTTGGTGCCCTACATGAATTTTCGACAGTGCCTGCTGCGCGCCCCAGCCTGTTTTCTGCCACCGGGAGGGGTCTACCCTTACCATAGTAAAGTCCCTGAGGGTGACCGGTGCCGCGTTTTGCGGTGTGGGCCCCGTTTTGGCACCATTTACTTAAGATAGGCGTCGCGTTGATCGCGACTACGTTTGGGGTACTCGGAGGTGGATATGCGTCTACGCGCAATTTCAGATATGTACGTCCCCTCACTGTACGAGTACCTAGTTATGTCCTTCACCTTTTTTCTCCTCTTTTACAGATCCTAGGGGTCTCAACACACCAGTGGCAGGGGGCTGGTGGGCCGCAGCTATGTACACTGGGCAGCAGTATATGCTGCAGCGACAGAGAGTGGACCCCGGCTGGGCTGTGTGCATCCGCACGTATGCTATGGTATGGTATGCGCGGCACATGGGGGCGGGAACTGTGGCCATTCCTGCTGTCTGACAGGGATGCTTTTTTGGGGGGTGCGCCTGCAATGATTTATGGTTTCCCAAATCAACATGAAACCAAAGGCTTGTTTTGAATGTTGCATTGTTAAACATGACAGCTTTGAACAATGTGTCTCTGGAGTGTTGTTTCTTCATGGATGGAGTGCCTTACTACAATGCTGGAGAGTTTGAATCTCCACTCTGCCTCTAAGGGGAAGAGTCACCTGAAATCAGCCAGAGCATTTCTACTTCTGGTGCTTCTAGGTTGAAAGGATTAGCAAGTGAAAAATCTCTGTTGCCAGTGATAGATCTCTGTTCCCAGGGGACACCCAATCGCTGAAGTAGCAATCTTCGGGGAGGCTCCTTTCGTGTCTAAAAACTCAACTATGTGCTTTTCATCTGAAAACTATGAGGCATCAAGAAAGTTGCAGGTGAACTAGAATGGCACCAGGCTCGAACACTGCAATGCCCCCAAATATTTGGGAGTTACCCTGGATCAAATTCTCACTTTCAGGACTCACTGCCTAAATACCAAACAGACGGTTATTAACAGGAACAATATTCTGAGGAAAATAATAGGCACACGCTGGGGTGCCCAACCACACACATTAAGAACTTCTGTGCTAGCT
Organism: Bradypodion pumilum; assembly: GCA_035047305.1. Lineage (NCBI taxonomy): Eukaryota > Metazoa > Chordata > Lepidosauria > Squamata > Chamaeleonidae > Bradypodion > Bradypodion pumilum. The sequence goes on from JAWDJD010000001.1 coordinate 103,309,867, forward strand.
TTATGTTACTCTGCAGGAGAGTATGTTAGTCCAGTGTGGTGCAGATCAATGCATGCAAAGCAGGTGGATGTGGCCCTAAATGAAACAGTGAGATTGGTCACAGGATGCCTTAAACCAACTCTAATACAAAAAGTGCATTACTTAGCTGGTATCCCCCCCCATCAACATTTCACCAAGAAAATGCTTCCCAGAAAGAGTGGGTTGAAGCAAGATCCTCAGAAACATACCTGCTGTTTGATCACCAACCACCAAAGCAGAGACTGAAATCAAGGTACAGTTTCCTCATAACTTCTGCTCCCCCGAACAATCAGCCCCCACAGACCGCCCTAGCACTTTGGAAGGCAAGCAATGAGCTACCAGATAACTGGGCAGAACCACATGATTCTCTGCCACCTGACCATGAACAATCATGGCCTGTATGGAAAGCTTTAAACAGACTGTGTGCCAGGGTAGGAAGAGCAAGGGCTAATCTGAGAAAGTGGGGTTTCCCTGTAGATGGTAGCCTGTGTGAATGCAGAGGAGAGCAAACAATTGCCCATATGATACAATGCACACGATGCCCTTCAACATGCACTGAGGAGGACCTTAAGTTGACAAGAGGAAATGCTGTTGAGGTGGGCCGGTATTGGGCAGATGTCATCTAGTCCTTTTAATTATTTTTTGTTTTAGATATGTTGATTTTAGCTTTGTATGTTATTCTATGCCTGTGGTGCCTCTGACACGAATAATGAAGCCAGAGCATTTAGGGCTCCTGGAACTCTATGCTCTGCCACATATATTGCTGTGAGAAGCCGTATAGACAGAGTGCCTCCAGAAGAAGGGATAGGTAAACAATTTCTGAGTCCTCCATACCAAGAAAACTCTGTATATATCACCACAAGCCAAAACATAATTATTAAATGATCACAAAACTAACCATGTCATCTGTCTCTGCCCTGTATGGCAGCAAGAGAGAGAGAGAGAGAATAAAAATAAAATTAAAAATATTTTTTCTTTTGCAGCAGAAGCAAAGAATATTCTATTTTGGTCCTATCGATATTTAGTTGTGTGTGTGTGGGGGGGGGGTTTAAAACTAAGCAAGACATGTTGGTTGGGCAATTATTGGAATTACTAACCAAAAAGTAACTTTTCCAAGAGTTTTATTTTTGCTCGGGAAGAGGCAGAAGAAAGAGATAAGGAGAGATGCTAGGGATAGCAAATATACAAGAATTTCTTTTAGTGAGGAACCGATTACAGTAATTATCGACTCTAGTCCCTGGTCTAGACAGTGATCAAGGGAAGCATGAACAGGAATCCATCCACTGCAGGGATGAAAGTTAAAAGGCAGGCAGATGTAGGCAAGCACTTGCAATAACCAACTAGAGGAGAATGTTACTTCCTAGGCTTTTGCTTATATCAAGTAGGTTCTCTGCTTTTATCAACATAATGCCCCAATTAAGGGAGTATAGCAAATGTTCAGTCTTTATAGTAAATGTGAGCCATAAGTATGTCAACAAAAAGAAACAAGATTTTTTTTAAAAAAACATGCTGTTAATTATCTAAATGCATATGTCAATTAGCTAAATGCATTAAAAATAGTTGGTTGATTCTTTCTTTCCCTCTCCTTCTGTCTAATTTTCATTTAAATTGTGCAATCAGGGAAGAAAACCTCTACCGTTGTAGAAAATAGAATATTATTCAAGCTCCATAGCATTCTTTCTTTAAAATGAAAGTTTAAAAATTAGAAACGCATACTGTAAATTCAGTATTCACCCACCCTTCATTATTGGAATTATTACCATTATCCTTGCCAGTCATTATAGCAAGGATAAAATTGCAAAATGTAAAGTACTAGTTTATGGCGGCTAAGAAATATAAAAGTTTCAGTAGAGCAGCAGCATACCAGTAGACCAGCTTCAGGCAATTGTAATTTCTCCCAGTCAAAATGTCTGCTGTTCTGAAACCTGCAGGCTAGAACTGGAGTATCTTTTAACAGCATCTTCATAATTACTAGATCAGGTGTAGGCAACCTATGGCCCATGGGCCAGATCCAGCCCATGACATCAAATAATATGGGCCTTGCTCCAGCCGCAGCTGGGATCAGCTTTTACTATAGCCATAAGTGAGTCCACGGCCATCATAAACATGTTTACAGCAGTCATAAATGGCGGGGGGACCACCAGTCTGGACCCCTCAACTGTCTGAGGGAGCGTGACCTGGCCCCTGACTTAAAAAGGTTGGCAACCCCAGCACTAGATCCTCAAGTTTTCACTAGGATACTCTCTATTAACTTTTACCATGTACTGTATCCCAAAACTAATAAAAAAATATCTTTGTCACCAGATGTTTCTGAATCTGATCTACTCATCTTATGAAACTCTTAGTGCTAAATATTTGCTTGGAAGTAAGTATACAAAAAGACTTCTTCTGTGTATCACTGGCCATGGTGTGAATCAAAAGCTAGCATGCAGTCCCAGGGCATCTAAGTCAAAAGGATAGTTTTTAAATCTTGGGCATGTCGCACGTGTAAAATAGAGAAATAACACATATTCTTCCTCACAGAGTAGTTGTCAGTATAAAGAAAAAATGACTGTACAGACATTCAACACATAAGTTTGCAATCTCAAAAATTCTTATTCAGCAGTCAATTCAATAGACCCCGAGGGTATTTTTCCCAAGTAAGCACGAGTTAGGGAGCCCCATTAAATGTATAGAAACTTATTTCTCAGTAGACCTAAATAGGATTGTATTACTGTACATATATATTACCAAAATAAGGGTAAATTTAAGAAATCTGCAAAAGTCATAGTGATGAGAAAATATACAAAATATGAAGTGCACTGAAAATAAATTGCTAACTAGATAGTTCAGCGAGATAGGTATTTGCTGCAGAGCCCAAGGTTGGAAGTTCAATTCCCCACTGTGCATCTAGCTCAGGGGTGGCCAACCTTGGTGCTCCAGGTGTTCTTGAACTTAAATTCCCAGAAGCCCTGCTCAGCAGGTGTGCTGACTTGGGCTTCTGGTAACTGAAGTCCAAGAACTCCTGGAGTACCAAGGTTGGCCATCCGTGCTCTAGCCTCTGTGTCCTTGGTTAAGCTGCACAGCCCCAAGGTGCCCTCAAATCCACCTCTGAGTCCTCTACACTTAGAAAACCTAAAAAAGGATCACCATAAATCAGAATTGACTTGATGGCACACAGTTATTAAATTAATAACAAATTTATACTTTAAAAATATTATTTTATTTTATTCAACATTGGTGAAAATTTAGGACTGAAAAACAGCACTGAAGTATATGAAATCATCAGACTATACATCTTTGAAGAAACTGCAGTCCCACACATATTTACTTGAAAGGAAACCTCAGTAAACTCTTATTTCTAAATAAATACAGACAGATTGTACTACTCAATTACTATAAAAGCATAACGCAGAAAATAAAAGATTAAAAATACTTTTCCTATAATATCGGGTGAAGATTGTTTTCACAATTAAGACAGATGCAAAACAGTAGAAAAAATGAAAGTTACTTCTTCTAAAAAGATATATTTAAGAATTACATAGTATATTTCAATTCATTAACAACGAAAGAGTACGAAGTGCTTTAAAAAAGTCTCTAGATATGAAGTGTCGTGCTACTAGAACTGCTAGGTTGGCCGGAGCTGCAACAGACGGGAGCTCATTCCATCGTCCAGTATTCAGGAATTGAACTGCTGACCTCCCACCTTCCAGTCAGCATCAATAATGACAATAATAAAACAGCATCTAAGCAGAAAGAAAACAATTCACTTCACTACGAAAGGCAGCATACAAGTTTAGAAAAACTTTTTTCTCTTATCTTCCGTCAAAACACACTGATCAAAGAAACAAATTCTGCATAATCCTTTTAGGAGCCTTTAAACCACCAAAAATGCAGAGGTTGGAATGGCAGGTCTATAACCCACCATTCAAAGATACACTTGCAAACCTTTCCTATAATTTTTACCTATAAGAAAATAATATCAAGACACAGACCATTGTAAAACGATTTTGTTGAATGGAATGAAAGATACTAAACCTATCACAAAAGACAAGTGATAATCAGGCACTCATCCCTTAAGGCTACACCATAAGATTGAGCCTGAGTTTCTTCTAATAACAACTGTTTTAATTGTTCTTCAGCTGTGTGCAAAATGTGTTATTTCCCAGTTCAGGTGACATATACCTTCCCATTGTTGCATTTTTCTTTCTGTTAGGGAGTATTTCATCTCCTCATAAGTTAACTTTTGATCGTATAGCATTCTTTGCCATTGGAATGTATTATATTCTATTATATTATTTTTCTGTCAACTCTTCCTTGTTCTCCTGTGTCTGTCAGATATTTGCATTTATTGATCTTGCAGCTTTGCAACTTTCAGTAAGAAAGTGTAATTTGCATTTATGGACCATAAATTTGTCATTTGTTTTTATACACCATAGAATTTAATGCAAAATTAGTATTAATACAGGAAGGGACAACAGTGCTTTAGTGCCATTTGGCTTCTATATTCTATACATTTAGGAACAAAGATACATTTTGAAGGGGGCCAAATTGTGCTTCTCACAGGGCTCATGTCAAATATTTGTATGGTTTGAAAAAGAAGGTAGAAAACCAGTCACAAAAGTTTCAGAAATTATATCTACAAATCTCCTAGTTGTGTTGTGGAGCAACAAACTATCAGAGACATCCTAGGATTAGACAATAAGGAACAGGGTATCATTTAACATGGGGTACACAGAAAGAGCCTCCTCGAAGATTGTGGTATTTTTGAACTGCAGTCGGGCATACTCTAGTAACGGCCACCTTGTGTTGCTGGCTAATCTTTCTCATACTAGGTCAGGCAAAAGGAACTGCAGAATGAACTCACCAAAAGGTGCCTTCATTTTGGCAGTTTCACGACTGACCTAGACAAGGAAGAAGAAGAAGAATCAGTAAACACAGGCTCCTTTCAACTATGAATCTATTCTGCTGTGCAGTATACAGATAAAGTGTGGCTTTTTTCTGGTTGTGATCCACCTGTTCTATTCTACATAATTATGCTCCTGTTTTTAAATGGAACAGATTACCAGACATAATCATGAATGCCGAACAGTTACATTTTAAATATATTTTATAATGAAAAGTCATGTTTTCCTATCATTTCTAGAAACTCACGCTCTGTATATACAGTACAGTCATTTTACAATTGCTACTTTTGGGAGGCAAAAATGGAGGTTCCTTCTCTCTCCCCCCTTCTTTTTATAAGGTGGTGAATTTCATGTGGGAAGCAACTATAAAGGGGCTGGTAAGCCTTTCTTTCCTATTTATGTGGAGCCCAGTTTAGATGAAGGCCATGTGTACTTGCTTGGGAATAAGTAAACAAATGGAAAGAAGTTTTACTTTATGTATTTAATTAAACAGGCACATTACTTGTGAGACACATTTCTCTCTTAATTTTATAAAATTAATAATAATTTATAAACATAATAATAGAGTTAAATTTGGTTTCCATCTTATGCTTCTTGTTATCTCTGCCAACATTATACCAACTGCATTCTCTAGCTCAAAGGAAATTACTTCCTAGAAATTCCTACAGCTGTAGATTCATAGAAATGCTAGCATATTCTTCTCCCCCTTATTCTCTTAAAGTGCTCTTTAGAAGAAAACACATTACTAGGTCTCAGACTTCACTATGCCAATTCTATGAGTTACAAAGAAAATACAGTTGATATTCCATATCAGATACTGTGTGTATAAATACACATTTCAATTGGAAGGCCTTAAGCACACTCTCTAAGGGATCCTTTGACTGTGATGCCATCATCATGTAAGTTGCAACTGGTTGGAAATGCAGACCACTATACTTCTGAATATAAATCAAAGTACTGTAAAGGCAAACATGAAGGGGAAAATTCTGGGTGCAAACTGCAAGCTCCAACATATACTGTACAACAGGGCACCCAATTTTTTTGGGCTGCAGGCCAGTCACTTAGTTCAGGTGGCTAGTCACAATGGCCAGGGGGCCGGATTCAGCCCCTGACACCAATTCATCCAGCCCACAAAGCCCTCATCGCTCCTGAAAGAGGAAGTAAAACGTGCCCATATGGGCGCATTTTACTTCCGCTTCCGGGAGCGATGAGGGCTTTGCGGGCCGGATGAATTGGCATTGGGGCTAGATCCAGCCCCCGGGGCCATACTTTGGGAACCCCTAATATACATGGATAACAGGTACAGAATAGTCTGACAGTGCACCAGAAACTTCACAGTTCATTTACAGACTTCCACTTTACTTTGCTAGCGCACTGTTGTGAGAAAGTTCTGCTTTATTCTTTCTGCAGCTCAATATTTCAGGTCAAATCAAATCACTTTATTATGATCATTTACTAGCACGGTAAAAAGGGTTTAAGTACATGAGATACAATCGAAATGTACTGTCACAGTACATTTAGTTGAAATAAAATAGAATAAATTCAGTTCTTAAAATTGGTGCTACATTAGAAGATTGTAACTTTATTTCAGGTTTCTGTTTCTGTTTTTCCTTTCAGTACATTTCTGTTTACTATCTGGGATGTTTTTAATATGCAATTCATTTCTCACATACAAAATAACAATTACCTAATAGTCACAACAAACATTTTGATTTATCATACACTATCACTGTCTAATTATTCAGGGTGACTCAACAAATCCTGTTGGCATACTCATACAACCCCCAGACACTGAATTCACTGTCTTCTGCTGCAATGCAATTTAACAAAAAATAATAATCAGAATCAGGTATTTACCTGTAGAAGGCTGATGGAGCAGCTTCTCGCATGGCAAAGCTGTTTGGTTCATTCTCTAGGTAGTATGGTACCTGCTGGTTGTGATGAATAAAAGGCGAGAGCTGTGGTGTTGTCTGTAAAAATACAACAGGGCTTGGAGGGATGTTATTCAGGGAATGAAATCCTCCCACATTGCTGGATCCAAACGATTCTGTTGTAGGCACATAGCTGAGGCTGGCTGAGCTGTATATCGGAGCACTAGTTGAAAAATCATAAGCAGAGCCTTCCGGGTAGTTAAAACTCCCAGTCTTGCTGCTGTCCACGTACATTTCACTGATCGGTTGTTCCGGAGGAATTTTCAACTGTGGCCTGTTGAGAGGCTCAAGCTCATTGCCTTGTATCTGGTGCATTAAGGCAATGCCAGCGTTTTTTGTGTGAAGGGTCATGGTCACTGGCAGTGGCAGGCAATGCGTAGCATAGCCAGCTTTCAGGCTACAGGAGAAATCAGAAGCTGGCAATCCACCTGGAAAAGGATGTAGAAATCAAAGTCAAACACAGGGGGGAAAACATATCTTTCTAGCAAAAGTATCCAGCATTGACTTGTTTCCAACCCGTCCCGGAAAGGAGGAAGATAGAACTGAGCTGAGCAAAGCTTAAGGAACACACACACACACACACACACACACACACACACACACACACACACACACTGACTGACTCTTACTTTAAGTACTTCTCATCTGGGCTAATACGCTTTACAAAGGTGCTGGCGTTAAGCCAGATACTATTGCCTTGCTCTGACATTGGTTTAAACATCACTTCAGAAACAATTAGTTCTGGATTTATACCAAATAACTGCTCCATTATTCTAACTGTTAAAATGTTTCACCTCAGCTGGCTCTGATAGGCAAAGACAGTCAGAGAGAGGGGGGAGGAGAAAGTGGGCAATGATATGGACTCTTAGAAAATATTAAATCATTTGCTTACATTCATTCATGTGGTATATCCCTGCCAGGCTCCAATTTATCTCAACTTATCTACACTCCTTGTTTAGTTGGTCTTTATGTTTAATTGAAATATGTAATCTGTACACAGTTCTGACCCTGGGTAGGACTGCAGTGTAACTGATATGACACAGCAAAGTGTGTGTTTGTGCAGGCACACGTGCGCGTGCGTGCAGCCAGTTACAAACCGTCAAATTGTATCATGAAGAAATCAAAGGGTGCTCTGTATCTATGTAGGAGAAAAGGCACACAAACATACTTGCAGCAATTATCATAATTCATGGAATTTAGCTGTAGCAGAAAAACAAGGGAGGGAGAACAGGTTGGTTAAACTTGAAGTTATTCCTGCTATTGCAATACTCAGCATGTGCTTGTATTGTTTTGCACTTCCAAACCAAATAAAGTATAGGGAGAGAGAAACGGAACACAATGTATCGATTGAACTTTTTGACATTCAACTGCACATTAGCTGCATGAAAAAGAATGAAGGTAAAAAATCAATTTACTCAAAAAGGTTTCTTCCTGATTTTGATTCAATCCACAATTTCACTTGTACTTTAGTAATCAATCTATAGGGGGAAATGTTTTGCAAATATTTAAAAAGCTGAATTTAAATTGATTCATGTAAAGACAAATCTGAAGCAAAACAAAACTTTTGTGTAGTTAGAATATTGATTTTTTTTACCGTTTCATATTAAGTTCAACATTATACATTTCTATATTATGACAGCCACAATGAGGCTTTCAAAATTATTTGTGTCCCTTGCTTTACAGCTTTCTACAGTTCACATCAGAAAAAAAAGATTAACTTCTTATATATATAAATTTAAACAAGACTAGAAAACAACACAAATCCTGTACCTGAAATCAGAAAGGCAGATCCTACATATATTTATACATGCATCCATGTATGCATACATGCATACATACAAATATACCTCTAAAAACAAGGGAAACTATGCATGGGCATATATTTACAATTTTCTAGAGAGTGCAATAAGATTTTTCCAAAATATAAACCACTGCAAGATTGCTACATGAAAGCTGGACATTAAAGTCTGACTAATGAATGCACTCAGTTTATTTATGTAGCTGTAATTTCATCTGGCATTATTGAATTTTCCATACTGATTTAAAAGGACAATCATAGAACAGGTTTGTTTTAGGCCATTCTATGCCTTATTATTCTGAAACATGAAATACAATGCTGCTACTAAAAAGCTGATTGTAGACCACACACAAAGGTAATTTCACTGTTCACAACTATAATGAACATATAAAATACTTCTGACTGCAATTACACAAAACTGAATTTGCTAAACTGAAAGGAAACAGTAAACTCTAAACAAAGCAATCAGCTATGATGGCTCCTAATGGCTCAAATATCCAACATACCGTAAGTCAATTGGGTCTGAATCTTGAAATCACAATGCCATCTAGACAAGCTCCCAAGATAGAATCCTAATCAAAAAGTATTCCACATACTGTACTCCAAATTAGATAAGCACCTGCTGGCAGAGCAAGAGTTCCAACAGTAACTCAGGGAAGTTGTTTTAAAGCTCTTGCAACGACATATTTTAAAACCAGGTTCCACAACTAGCATTGGAAACTGCCATGGCAGAGCCCTGAAAACAGTGAAGCAGTTGACACTGCTACATTACTGACATTTGAGTGTGTATGTGTTATAACTAGTTACTGTTCAAGTTCCCATGTTGGCAGAATTTGGGATGCAGCTAGCAAATACAAGTTATTTTCCTAAAACCAACCTATTCATTTCCAAACACATTCCAAAATCCAGTGCCCATTACACACCAAGGAGTACCATTTCCCCGACCCAATACTTTTGAGTATTCCTATCTACCTGTCCCTGAACCTATATGGCCGTGATGGCGAACCTTGGCACTACGGGCGCGTATTACTTCCACTTCCGGGAGTGATGAGGACAGTGTGAGCCGGATGAATCACAGTAAACCCATTCGTGTAGATTCACAGGGTGCTTGGGCTTCTGGGAATTGAAGTCCAAGAATATCTGGAGTGCCAAGGTTTGCCATCACAGCTATATGGCATGTAGGTTCAGGGACAGCAGCATCCTAATTAAATGGAACCCAAGAATATATGATGTCCAGCACTTCAAACAACAATTCATGAAGCATACACTGGAAAAACTATGTATCTTTAAAGCATCAGTATCCTGTCACACAAGGGCAAACTAGACAGACGCTTTTGAAGAATATGGAAGGTCTCTTTCAGTTTGTTAAAGGCATCTGTTTATCGCAGCATGTGATTTCACTTCCATCTTTTGAATTTATCCAGTTTTTGTGTTGTGATTGGTCATTAGAAGGAACTCTTCCCCCCTCCCCCCCAAAAAAAAAGCTCCATGTAGGTAAAGATGAAACCAGGTAATCTAATGGAGTTTTTTTCCTGCCCATCCCAATCTTCTAGCTTTAAGTGAGTCAGCCCAAAATATAATATTTTAGTCCTGAAACTGAGTAGTGAACAGGACTAGTCAAGTACAGGTACAAAGTACCTGAACACAATCAAGCAACAGCGGCACAAGATTACCCACCACCAAAGATGGGAAGGGAAACCAAGTGCCACTTCCACATTGCCCAGTGACACACCACACACATACACACACTGAATCTGCTATGCTGTGCAAGGCTTCTATCATGCACAGAACAGCTGGTGAGCCAAATATACCATCAAAAGAAGTCTTGACCAACGGCGTGCTGGGATATCAGGCAATCAGTCAATGTCCCACTCTGCCTCAGCAATCACCACCCCTGCGGGCAGAATTTTATTTTTATTTATTTATTTTCTTAACCAAAGGGTGGGAAGGGAGAAATCAAGCCAGCGCTACACAGGGCTTAACTCAAGGGGAAGCAGGAGTGGGGCGGGGCGGGGCGTTGACACCAGCAGGATGGGCGCCTTCCTTCCAGCTTGTCTCTGGCCATTATACATGTTCCCACCATCCTTCCTGGGGAATCAAACCCCAACCTCCTGCTTGCGAGGCAAAATTTAAACCTCTAAAGCCACGGCAGCTTCACTATCTTTCCAGCCAAAGCAGTACCTATTTATCTACTTGCAATTTCTTGCTTTAAAATTGCCAGAAACTGGGACAGAGATGGGAGCTCACTCCATCACAGAGCCCTGGAGTCTTGAACTGTTGACCTGCTGACCTTCTGGTTGTGAAGCTCAACATTTTAACCATTAAACCACTGCAGCTCCAATCTCCTGCTAGGGAGGTGCAAATTTGTGATTTATTTTTTTTACTGCAATTCCCCTAGCTTTGGGAGTTCTGGAAGTTACAGTCCAAAGGCATAAATCTGCATATCTCTGTTTCCTACTCTGACCACTGGAGGTTGAATTCAGCCTTGCTCAGATCACAGCAGCTGCCTAGAAGTTGCCTGATAATTAGGAGTATGTCAAAAGACCATAGGAAGGCAACAGCTAAGAGGGACCAAATACTCTGTGCTGCCTGTTGAAGAGATGCTGTTCCAACATTGATCAGTGGTGGAGGACAAGGACTGGAAACTCCACTACATGCAGTGGGTCCCGCCGGTGGGAGGACCCATGTGACTGGCCAACAGTCCAAAAAGTTTGGGCACCCCTGATTTAGACAAACAAATGAATTCAAATATGGCAGCAGACTGTGTGGATAGACCGCTTACACAATTGGCATAAACTGTTCCTGCAGGGTCTGCTCGGCTGAGAAAACTGCCTCGAGACCCACCCTGACCCCTAGGGAATAGAAAACCAGGTTCGGGCGATTATTGATAGTGTTATTAATTCACTCACAAGCCATGGCTGAATTACCTGGTCAGGCAGGCAGCTCCCACAAGGTGTCAAAAGCTGATAAGAACACACAATAGCATGACTCATGCCCACAGGTCGTGGGTAAGGCCAAACTGCAGTAAACACAACAACCTTAAGTCAGACTCGGAAGACCCCCAGATAAGGGGAGAACAATAGTCCTCACCAGTCCCAGTTGTCAGGGGCAACCAACTTCCTGATGACGTACAAGCCTCAGGGCAGCCTCTGTGAATATAGCTGGCCAGTAAATTTCCACAGGGAAAAGGCCCTCTGAATGAAGTCATAAAGGACCCACGTGTACAAACTCCAGAGTAATAAATATCATGATCCAGACCTCAGTCGGGGCTGGACTTTTCACCATCTTCTGCCTCATGTGCCTTCTTTGAGTCCAGCCACTCCAAACTCAGTGGGCCATTTCCGTGACCCAGCGGGCCATATCTGGCCCACTCCAACATCTGGTGACCCCGAGTGATTCTACTTGAGAATAACACTATGGGTCTACTCGCGAGTAACAGCGACGTGATATCTCTCAGTGGCCAACATGATTGTACTCGAGAGTCACAGCAGCTTCTCTGAGGCTATGGAGAAGTTCTGATCGGAATGCTTCCTGGTCGGAACTCACCAAGGCAAGGCTGGCACGGTGACAGCAGCAGCCATCCTGAGGCAAACCCCACAGCTCTACGGCATCTTGCACATCCAAAATCAGAGTGAAGAAGAAAGAAATTGGACGCGCATTCCACACCAGGGTGAGCTGTGAACCCTGACCATCGGCAGAGGTGGTAGCCAGACCACGATTCCCACTCAGACCCGAGGGATCTTGCACCATAAACTCACTTGCCCTACTTCGGACAACCTTACCCTGCAAAACCTCAAGGGACCTTAAGTCACGTAAGTATGGGCTCTTGCTTGGAGGGGCAGGAATCGTCTGCAAAGTGAAGAGCTCATGAGGATGAGCTCAAGTACCTGGCCAGAGTAAATCGCATTCGCATTCATGGCAGAAGCTTGGTGGACCTTATGGTGTACATTAGAGAGCATTGTCTGTCCCACCCAGAAACAGACTCCTTAGATCCTGGAACTTGGGATAGAGTAGGGAGCTGCCTACAACAAGAGCCTAGAACCTTAAAGATCATAGGTACATGGGATAAGTATAGACAAATAATAGCAGCCGTCAGTCCAGTCCACGCAGAGACCAGAAATCCACCAGTTAATGCCCCAGCGTCTCTGCCCGATCAGTCAACACTAGCATGGGGGTGGGGAGAACTTAGGGAGCACAGACCCTTTAAGGGCAATCAGAAGTTCTTCCCAACAGAGGAGTAAGAAAGATCAATGTAAGGGGAAATTGCCAACAGTACAATTAGCTAAGATCCAGCTGCAGTGTCCAGCCTGTCTCGGGGCAGATGCACTTTTGGACAGATAGACCATTGTCTACCTGCCTGCCCTGCGCACGCTGCTCATGGAAACCTGCGCGGCCACTAGCCACGCAGGGTTCAAGAGCAAGTCCGTTTAGCAAACGCAGGAACAGAGCAGTGCCACAACCCAAAGGTACTTGCTTTCAGTGCGGAAAGATGGGACACTTTAGAGGAGAATGCCAATCCAGGCCAGGCAGCTCTTCAAAGAGCCGTCTGAATAAGCCTAATACCAAATGGCCACACCAGTGGGCCAGACAGCACCCAGATCTGGGAATCCAGCCCACAGGCATGCGTCTGGCCCAGGCCCAAGCAGGGGCCGCCACCGCCCTGGCTATGCCAGAAAAACCATCCCAGCAATAGTACCCCAAGTTTTTCCGAGGCACAGGCAGAAACTACTTGTCTTGCCTCGGAGTAGCCCAAGAGAAACTCACTCCTCAGCAGAAGTGCCCAGATGGCTGTAAAAGCCACCTGCATATAACCTAAATATCTAGCAGCAAGTAACCATCTCCTCGTGAGTAAGGGTGTAATATTGCAGACCTGGGGAGGGAAGAAAGACCCCCCCCCCAGGAAGAAACGTTTTATCCAAGGCTCGGACGTGTGAATGTGAGAATTTGTGGTGCACCACAGTATGTTTTCAAAAACGTTTTTATTCTTTGTCCACAGTATGATTGCAAAAGTGTTTGTTCTTTGTGTGTGTCTGCATAGTAATGTTACAATGAGATACCAGGTATCGTGTGCTAGACAGTCTAGACTTGTTCATGGGTAGGACAAATTCAAAGTATGAGAAAGTACGGTGAGCAAAGCATCTCTGCCTTGCCGCCTGTTTAGCAGCTTAAGGTACCAAGGGCGATGGAAGCAGGAGGTGGGGGAATCCTAGCCCAAAAACAGGGCAAAGGTGACCCTTTTCCTTTCAGCCAAAGCCCGCCCTTGGGTGTGTTCGGGAGGCTTTTTTCTTTGTCAAAGGATTGAGCCATACTGTTGTTTCATCGTCAGTGCTGCTGTAGGTGGACAGATAATTGAGTTAATGAATGATCCTCATGAAAAATTGGCATAATAAGAGGCCTGTGTTGGAAGGAAGCATTTCCCTCAGAATCGCGAACTAAGGGAAATCACCTCTGAAGTTATTTAACCAACCAGAGCGCTCAAACAAAATAAAGAGCAATCTTTAGAAATCATCTTCATAAACTGTGGGATCCCTATGTCTATGTCTCTCAAACCCTTATGTTTTTAAATGTTTTTAAATGTCTTTGAAGTGCCTTTGAATCACATGTCTCAGCAGGAATGTAAGAATTGTCTAGCATTGTCTTAATGTGTTAACTAATCATCTAGAGCCCAGGAGTTCTCAACCTTTTAGAGTTGGGGGCCAGATTGCTCTGCCTCAGACAGCTTCGGAGGTACTGATGGCCATCTTGTCCTCCCTCCACCACGTGCCACCTCTTGGTGTGGTGGAGGTGGTGGTGGGCCACATGAAACAATGCTGTGGGCCACATTTGGGCCGCAGGTTGAGAATCCTTGTTCTAGCTCTCCTTTCTTTCTTTTTTTCTTTTGAATTTGCTTTAGATCCTTCTCTCATTGGTTATTTAGAAAATGCTCAGAGTTGTTGCTCCAATAAAAGAGCTTGTGTTCTGGTATTTGGAATTAAATTATGTGAAGAAGCAATTTACGCAGAGTACCTTTTTATGTTTAATGTCTTACCCCTTTACAGGAATGACTTTTGAATTTCTTACAAATCTTTTTCTGCAGCGTCAGGCCTGGAAGCAACTTACTTACTTCTTTTTCATAGCTCCCTGAGTTGATTAAACCTTTCATTGGTAGAATTTCCTCCGCAGGAGGGGAACCCCTGCAGGCTGTTTTAATTAACTGATAAAGACGTTGTTACCTTTTCATGATCTGATAAAGAGTTAACCCTTAACTTTTTTCCTCTGAATTCTTTCCTTGTCATGTTTAATTTGTTTCTTCATTCCAAAATCTACCTTGTGCATTAAGATTGTTTTTAGATCATATTGTCCTTTTTAGTCTTAGTCTGCAGTTTCCGGGATGACACATTACCAGTTTAGGCAGTGACACATTTTGCAACCTCCAGAGCCAGGGGGGAGGGAGATTAGTCATTGGGCTCCTGAGAATGTGCAGAGTGCCAAACCTTAGCTGGGCAGCCTGGGCTGCCTAGGATCCATTTTTAAAATGCAGCCAGGCCAGTAGTAAGCATTAACTGGGCCAGGCCACATTTTTGATCAGATACTGGCTTCCCCAGACCATGCTTTGTTTCTTTTTTTGCAGCTAGTCTAGGCATATGCAAAGAGGATCAGCCAAAATAGTCAGATAAAGAGCAAAATGCAACAGATATGCAGCTTCAGTTGCACAGGGAAGCGCTGCATGCAGCCCACATTGGCCACCAGGACTTGCCTGGTCACATCCCATGGGCAACAGCAGGGCTGATCTAGCCACTCAAAGAGATGCACCAGAAACGACTCCCACTCAAAAGTCATATCTAGAATGCCCAAGGCAGCCTAATCTGCCAGTGCCGCTAGCACAGAGAAATGTGCGCGTGCACGCCATAGGCAGGACTGCGAAGGTGGGCCTTCATGAGAAATTCACCCAAAGGAAAAGCCTAGCATGCCATGTGTCAAGGTTTGCCATGGGACCTCAGACTGGTCTGAAACACACAGAGTTTTCACTACACAAGATGCTGCTATCAGCATATCAAAGCTGATCTGCCAGCAGGGAAGTCATGCTTTAAAGCATTCACCTAAAGCAATTGTACAGAATCACAGGTTCCCAATCAGATTCTAATTACTGAGCCTCTCAACACTTACAGGTTTCGAGGGGTCTCTCATTCTCGCTTCTGGCAGGAATCAGGAACTTCTGCATGCTTTTATCTTTAGAATATGCTTCATTTTTTGATGTTTTCTAAACCACAGTGTTGTACATTCAGATTGTGTTTTTTTAAAAAGCTTATCTGTTCTTCTACACTAATGGCTGATTTTGAACGTTCACAGCTTTCCCTCAAAGGTGTGGATTTCATTGCAAAGAAAATTTCTTCTCTCAGGGTCTAACATTTTTGTCTGCAGATGGGCCCTCTCAGCAGGAAATGCTGCCTCTGAATGGCTCGAGGTCAGATCCAGCCAGTATGGCCTTCTAATCTACCTTTTCTTTTTTTAAAATAACAGAAAGGGGGGAATCCCCCAACACACTCCCCCAACACACACTGCTGTCCTGTAAATTGCTATCCTATAAATTGCAAAACTAACTCTCTCAGATTTTTGTTTCCAAAAATTCCCAGAAGCCAGAATTAGGGCCAGATGCCAAGCACAGATATTGCCAGCGATGACATCAGCTGTCCATTTGTTCCCATCCCTATTTTGGCATGTCTTTGGGGGGAGGATTTGGGGACCACATGGACACTGCATACACACACACAAGGATGCCCGATGACCTCAAAGGACTCTCTGTTAAATACACAATATTGCTTTGCTTATGCCAGTTCGGACTGCCACACAATAGACTTTTCAAGCTATCTATGGACATTTTGAGTTAGCAGAGATCTATGAGGACAATTCTTGGCCTTGCCACATATAACCCCATTTGCCAGGCTTGGACACAGGACACATGTATCGGACTTGCAACCGGTCAGTACTCGCCAACCAAGCAGCTGAATGTTTATGTTTCATTGCTATTATTATTTGTATTGGCATATCATTGATTTTCATGACTTGGTACCATGGGATCATACCTGGCAACTATCCCGTTTTTCCTAGGAAAACCCCTTATTTTTACCCCTCTTCCCGCCCCTTCCTGTTTTATTAATTTCCCCGTATTTTCCCTTATTTTTTTTTAAAAAAATATCCTGACCGGAGCCCTCACAGGCGAGGCGCAGTATTTTTTTTCCGGCCACCAGAGGTCACTGTGTGGCAGGCTTTTTGCTTGTGGAAGGAGAGAGAGAGAAGGGGGGGTGTTATGTAGTTTCTCTTTCCCTTTCCTGCCATAAGGCCGCTTCGTTTTTGCTGCTGGGAGCAGGATTCTACTCTAGCTGAGCGATATATTTCATATATGCAGGGGCAAATCAGTGGGAGGGGGGTTGCCTGATCACTATATGAGAGAGAGAGAGAGGAGGGGGAATTAATCCCTTGCTCCTCCACAATTGGGGGGGAGGTGTTGCCTGATCACTATATGAGAGAGGGGGGAATTCACTATATGAACTGATCACTTTCAAACTGCTAGGATGGCAGGAGCTGGGACAAAGACGGGAGCTCATTCTGTCCTGCAGTACTCGGGAATCGAACTGCTGACCTTCTGCCTCCCAGTAAGCATCTTAATCACTTAAGCCACTGAGTAAACAAGAAAGAAAACAAAACAAAAGTCCCCCAAGAAGATGGGGAAAGGGTGCTTTGGCCCACACAGCTTTGTGCCCATTGCATTTACAATACCATCTAGCCATCTTATTTTTGGCCACCCCCTTCTTTTGTCCTCCACCTTTCCCAGCATCAAGGCCTTCTGAAGTGAATCCTCTCTTCTCATTTGATGTCCAAAGCACTTTAGCATCATCTTTACTATTTGACCTTTAATGAGCAGTCAGGGTTGATTTCTTCTAGGATCGACCTATTCCTAACACCACATTTCAAAGGCATCTATTTTTCTGCGCTCAGCTTTCCTAATGGTCCAGCTCTCACACCCATACATTACCACCGGGAATACCATTGCTTTGACTATGCAATTTTTTGTTTGCAAGGTGATGCCTCTACTTTTCACTATGTTCCCCAGGTTTCTCAAAGCTTGTTTCCCAAGCATCAGTCGCCTTTTTATTTCATGGCTGCAACCACCATCTGCAGCGATCTTTGATCCTAAGAAAGTAAAATCTGCCAGTCGTACCCAACTCTAGGGTGCAGTGCTCATCTCCATTTACAGCCAAAGAGCCAGTGCTGTCTGTGTTTGCAGACATTTTCATGGCCATGTGGCAGGCATGACTAGAGCCCAGCAAGCCACATGGCTATATTTGGCCACGCCCACAGATTTGGCCACACCCACAGAGGGGTGTGGCCAAAATTTCCCTTATTTTCAAATTCAAAACTTGACAGGTATGGTTGGGATCCTCAGGGGATATATGATTTCTGTACACACATGGTTGTATATCACCCTCACATTTTCTTTCATGATATTACCCCCTTGCTAGGAAGCATATCTTGGTCATGGGGGGAGGAAGAGAATCCAAATAGGGCCACAAGATTGAGCCTGAGAAATCCCTGGCCACTGCCATTCATCAATTACCTTTTGACAGTGTCAATCGCACCTCTCTAGTGTGAGAGAGTTTTTGCATAACTCAGAAACACAGTTAAGCTACAACCTTGGCCCAGAGTCGCCTTGGGGTGGGTGCAGCCCATAGCAGCAGTGGGTTATGCTTTATTGCCTTGCACAAATGCACTCCTTCACTTCTGTCAAGGAGTACCTCGTGGCGGGGACCTAGATATCTCCTCACGCCTCATCAACTCATGCCCTGTGTCCAAAAGGCTCTGAGCCAAGTTGCTTTACTTAATAGGAAAGGAGGGGATGTGGATAGACCACTTACACAATTGGCATAAACTGTTCCTGCAGGGTCTGCTCGGCTGAGAAAACTGCCTCGAGACCCACCCTGACCCCTAGGGAATAGAAAACCGGGTTCGGGCGATTATTGATAGTGTTATTAATTCACTCACAAGCCATGGCTGAATTACCTGGTCAGACGCAGGCTGCTCCCACAAGGTGGCAAAAGCTGATAAGAACACACAATAGCATGACTCTTCCCCACAGGTCGTGGGTAAGCTCAAACTGCAGTAAACACAATGACCTTATGTCAGACCCAGAAGACCCCCAGATAAGGGGAGAACAATAGTCCTCACCAGTCCCAGTTGTCAGGAGCAACCAACTTCCTGATGACGTACAAGTCTCAGGGCAGCCTCTGTGAACATAGCTGGCCAGTAAATTTCCACAGGAAAAAGGCCCTCTGAATGAAGTCATAAAGGACCCACGTGTACAAACTCCAGAGTAATAAATATCATGATCCAGACCTCAGTCAGGGCTGGACTTTTCACCATCTTCTGCCACATGTGCCTTCTTTGAGTCCAGACACTACAACCTCAGTGGGCCATTTCCGTGACCCAGCGGGCCATATCCGGCCCACTCCAACAACTGTGGTGTAATTTCTGTAGTGAACTGGAAACTTAATAATTAGTGCTACACTCAGTGGGGAGGGGGCTGGTAAGATGGTACAGATAATATAATAAGAAAAATCTCAACATGAAAAAAAAAATAAGGAAGGTGCGGTTCACTTCATGAAGTAACCTGTCCTTTAAGATCTCCATTCTTCTGGGAAATGTTCCACTTCGAAGCGTATGGGGTCTCATTGCTACAACAGCCTCAAACATTCCCTTTGAACTTTTTCCCTACAATATAAAGAATTGCATCACTCCTTCTTGCAGCAATTTGTAGAATGATATTGCCTCATGTTGTTTTTCACTGCTCTCACTGAATAAAAGATTAACTAAGGGATAGCTGAGGCTGGGCATGGGAATTTTTTTTAGAGCAAGAGAAACACAAAAATGCAGATACAGATCCCTGATTCGTGCTCGGACTGCTGTACAGTGATGTAAAATTTCCAGAAAATTTGAAACCCCTGTTTTGGGGAGGGGGTTGGGGGGATGGGAATTTTCAAAGAAATGAAAAAACATGCAACAATGGCACTTTTTTACAGACTGAAAGTCACTTTGTTACTTTAGAAACGTAAAATATGACTCTGCACAGTTTGATTTGGCATACAATTATCACAATTGGTATATTTAAAAAGACAGTATACTCAAACAATTATTACAAATTTACTTTTTTATTATTTGGTGTTATTACCAGAACTCCTGCTGATCAGGGTTTCTGGGAATTGAAGTTCCAGAACACCTGGAGTACCAAGGTTCGCCATCACTGTTTTAGCACATAGTCCTGCTTTATTCCAATATAGACATGGATAGCCAAGTTTTATGGTCTATTAAATGTTGTCCTATTGTAACATTACTTTGCAGAATTGTACGTAGGTCTGATCAAAACAGTTCAGAAATGCAGTTAATGCAGAGTACAACTGTCAGGTTGATGTCAGGGATAATATTCATTCTGGATTTAGTGTGATGGCTCCCAAAACATTTCTGGACTCAATCCAAAGTTTTGATTTTAATCATGAAATGTGTACATGGCTAATGTCCTGATGCCTTTTGGAAGACCCTTAATTTTGCTCAATGGATGCTGATAAGGGACAGGTTATTTTCAGTTGTGAACACCACTTTGCACAACACTGTCCCAGAGAGGCCTGTCGGGCCCCAATGTTTCTTTTCTATTCTGAATATTTACCGGACAATTTGCTATTTTTATAAGGAATTGTAGGGTGACCAGGTAAGCAACATGATGTTCCCTAATATTTGTGGCCTCTGCTGGCTTCTCACACGCTGATACTGATTGGAACAAGCAGCAAAGACATGAGTAGAAAGTAATCCTGTTCCTCTGTTCTTCTGGAAAGAGTCCCGTCATTTCGGAAAAGTAACAGCATCTTTACGCTTCTTCACCTTCTCCCTCAGAAATCAACACATTAATTGGTTTCAAGCCAGGGGACAAAGGTAATGTTAGAACATTGAGGAGGATTATCTTTGTTCTGTAGACTGTGTGTGCTACATAAGCAAGGCATTGGGTATCACTCCTGCATAGTGGATAATATTACCATTAAGCCTAGTTCAGTGATGACAAATCTTTTAGAGACCAAGTGCCCAAACTGCAACCCAAAACCCACTTATTTATTGCAAAGCGTCAACACAGCAACAGAATAGGAAGGACACGCTTCCATTGGGCTGCAGGACAAAGGGGTGGGGCGAACTCTGTGCTGGGGGAGAGAGGAAGCACTCCCATTGGGCTGCTGGGCAGATGGGTGGGGCAAACTCTGGGGTGACTGCATGAGTGTCTGCAGAGAGGGTTCCGAGTGCCACATCTGGCACACATGCCATAGGTTCACCACCACTGGCCTAGTTGGTACCCTATGACAGCTATTCTGCTGGAATTAGCACAAGAAATAATGAGCACAATTTTTTTAATCATTTCTTTTTTTATCCTAAGGTGCAAAGTGGACCATGGCAATGGAAGGGAGGCATAAAGAATGAAAGATGTGAAGTAAAGGATAACGACTTGGAGGCCTACCATGCATGAGGACTTGAAAGACTAACAGTTTAAAAAACTGGGGATGCATCTATCCCCTGCAATTTTGGGGTGAACCACTTCCCCTGCCACACAAGCCACCCACTTACTTAGCACATGTTGAAACATCGTAACAGATGATATATGCAATGTATGTTCTTCAATCGGGAAATAAATATCCTCATTTCCTGTAACAATTTTTTGAAAGAAAAAAAGATGCCTAAATGTTGCAAATAAAATTGAAAGAATGAAAACAATTATGAAAACATATGAATAAAGAACCTTTCTGTTGAGTCATAAATTAAATAAAACAATTAAACTTCAGAGCAAAAATGCCTGGAGCACTGGTAAAGACAAGGAGCAAGCAGGCCAATGAGAGACTTCACAGAAACATGATCCATATGGAGCAGACCCAAAGAGGAAACAGTGTACCCATTTTCTACTTGTTGGCACTCACAATTTTTCACCCCTACATTTAAGGCTAATCTAAATGAGGGACGATATATGAAAATCAATGTTTATCTTCATAATAAAGTGGTATCTATTTATCTACTTGCAATTTCTTGCTTTCGAACTGCTAGGTTGGCAGGAGCTAGACAGAGACAGAAGCTCACTCTGTCATGCAGCACTCGGGTCTCGAACTGCTGACCTGCCAACCTTCTAGTTGTCTAGTTCAGCATCTTAACCACTAAGCCACTGTAGCATTCCGTGCACTAGTCATGCCTGCCACATGTCCACGGAAACGTCAACATACACAGACAGCACTGGCTCTTTGGATATAAACACAGATGAGCACTGAACCGTAGAGTTGGATACTACTGGCTTTCGAGCAAGGGCAACCTTTACCTCTACCTATATATGAAAACAGTAGCATGTGTCATTGTTGTTAGCTGCTACTCATAGCCAAGCATACATTTTTCCTGGAAGTCATTTTCTCAGTTGATGGATGCGTCTTTGGTGATTCAATAAACCGATCCTGGCATGGAACATGAGACCACACACACTACACTGAATTGGGGGGGTGGGGTTGTAGTTGAGTTTGATGAAGCTTTTGTGCTTGCCGCTTAGCCCCTTCATGTCTGTAGTGTTCTCCTTTGAAGTGATCAGTAGCAGCAGAGATGGTTTGGCGCTGAAGTAGGTGATCTGCAGTCGCTGCCTCCCAAGTTTGTGGGTTTAACCAAGTGGTGGGCATCAGCAGGTTCACACCAGTTTGCTAGAACCAGTAGCAGAAATTCTGGCTGGCCCCGCCCATCCAAGAATTGAAATAAAGTAGTCCTAATGCGGGTACAACACAGGGCTTTCCCCCTGGCCACGCCCACCATACCACACCACATGGTAGTAAAAATTTTGGGAGCCTACCACTGGTTTAACCTGACACCTTCATGGTTTGTTTCAGCTGGTCCTTATAACACTTCAAAGGAGCTCTGCGAGATCTTGTACTAGAGCTAAATTCCCCAAAGAGAATTTGATGAGGAAGCCTAGAACCATCCATACAGCAGACATGCCCTATCCATCTAAGACTATGGCCTATGATAGAAGCTTCATTGCTATTTACATGTGCTTTCTCGAGAACTATGATGTTGGTGACATAGTCATCCCACTTGATGTTCAATATGGACCTTAGCTTCTTTTGGTGAAAGCACTCAAGCTTTTTGATGTCTTGGTGATAGAGGGTCCATGTTTCACAGCCATACAATAACATTGAGATAACAACAGCTTGGTATACCATCAACTTAGTCTGGATTGCAAATCTTTGTTCATGAAGACCCGATGGGATAGATGACCAAAGGCAGAATGGGCAGCATCGATTCTCTTCACCACATCCTGTTCACAGGTGCAGTTTATAGAAAGGATGCTACCAAGAAAACTGGTCTACCTGTTCCAATGTCAAATCCAAGATGGTAATACTGAACTCTGGAAGGGCTGTCCTTGGGGCAGGTTATGCATGTACCTTGGTTTTCTGAGCATTTATGGTGAGGCCAAAACAATCACATGCATTCTTGAAACAGCTGACTGACTGTTGCAGCTCCTCAGGAGTGAGAGCAGGTGATGCAGTATTGTCGGCATATTGCATTTCTGTTATCCTGTTAACACTGGTTAGTCTTTGGTGTAGTCTCTATACCTGTGTTGTTATTAGATGTTTCGTATTGCATGGCAGCCACGTAAAGGGCAGAAAAGGGTTGGAGCAAGCACACAACCCTGCTTCAATCCATGGGTGATTGGGAAGGCCTCTGATATGCTGTTTTGATGGAGAACCCTTCCAGATATGCCATCATGAAGCGCCTGGACCACATCTACAAAACACTCAGGGCAACCAAAGACTCTCAGCACAGACCACATAGCAGGTCTCGGGACAGAATCGAAAGCCTTTTTCCAGATCATAAAATACTAAAAGGAGCATATTCTGTTGTTCTCTGCCTTTTCACTGAAGTTTTCTTGCACAAAAGCTCATGTCCGTTGTGCCTTGGGAAATACGGAAACCACATTGAGATTCTGGGAGGATCCTTTCAGAGATGATCTGCAGGCGACTGAGCAGGATTCATGCAAAAATCTTTCCAGCAATGGATAGCAATGATATGCCATGATAGTTGCCACAGATACTACAATCAACTTTCTTAAAGATGGTGATAATGGTGGCATTATTAAGGATGTCAGGCAGGTTATCAGTTTCCCAAATCAAGAGTAGCATATGTAATAGGAAGATAATAGTATGATTTAAAAATTGTGTAAACATATGCTGAAATAGCTGTACCTCATGCAGAGGTCATGAACTGCCCAGATGACAGTTTCTCCCACTGAAGTGGTAAATCAGGGGTGCCCAAACCTTTTAGGGAATAGGCCAGTCATCTGGTTCAAGGGTCCAGTCACTACGCCCTGTGGGCCAGATCCGGCCCCCAACACCTTCAGGCACATTTTACTTCCGCTTCTGTGAATGATGACTGGTGTCACAGGCTGGATGAATTGGTATCAGGGGACAGATCTGGCCATAGTTTGGACACCCCTGTAGTAAAGCATTCATATGAATAGCAATGTACTTTTACTACTTCAAGTGCTGGTACTTTTTTAAAAAGTGTCATGAATTGGCACCACTCCTGAAAGAAATAAAATGTGAAAAAGCTCATCAAAGCTTACTGAATTAGCCATTCCTTCTATGAAGGTCTTTTCAAATAATGGCTTCTTCATTATTAAAATTAGATAACAGTGATACTTCAGAAGCTGTCCTCTTGAAAAACAGGGTTGTGTTTATATACTTCAGAAGTTGGCTTTGATTCTGTTGCTATTATTTTCGTAGTTGTAGAGGTTCTTAGAGTTCATTCTGTCCTCAAGCAAAATCTTAGGAAACATTAGATTTAAGATCCTCTTGTGGAGAGTTCCAAAATGGCAACCAATTGAATTGGAAAGTCAGTTTAGGCATTCATAAGCAAATATCTCGCTGCCTGATTCATAGAGATGAGGACAGGGAGAGAAGACTAGATGCCTGAAAATATCACAACTGCCTTTGCAGTCTAGGATAGATGATAGTCTAGGATGAAGAAAATGAAGCTGGAGGAATCTTTGTTTTTGCTGATCTTGCATCCCATGCTTTTCTATGGGTGTCTGATAAAATGCTTGTAAAGTATCATTTGAGGCACAAAGATCAGTTTCAGGTCAAGGTGTTCATAAGAAATCAAACCAGATGTTAAATACAATGCATATTTCCCCTGATTTACCCATTTTTTCTTTCATAATGTGAGTTCTTCACACATATATGGTTTGACAATCAAACTTCAAATTCAGTCAATGTTTACCTTTCAATTATCAACCACAAAACAAGCGATACTAAAGGCAAAATATGAAGGGGGAGACTACGTGCAATAATGTCTTTCAACACTTGAGGGAGTACTTCTTCTAAATACATGCTAATCATGTCTACTCTGATTCCCATCCAGGTTTGTGTCGTCCGTCCGTCCCCCCACCCCCCCCCCCCCTCTAACCACACAGAGTCAGCCAGAACATATTGTACTCCTTCCATTCCTGGCTTCTCCATGTTGATGAGGGTAGGGCTGCAAAGGTGCTGTGACTTCATTCAAGTGAACACTATTAGAAAGCTCTACCCGAATGGAAATTTTGCCTTGTCAGAGTTTTCAACCTCATGGAGGTATGTAACTACATTCAGCTGAATGCAATGACAGCTCCTTTGATGGGGTCATTCTCATCTCTGCCTCATTCACAGAAAGAAGAAATACCTAAATTGACCTGTGTTCTCTCTCTCTCTCATACATACATACATGCATACATGCATACATGCATACATGCATACATACAAGGGACTGTGGTTAAAATGCTGAACTTGACAACCGGAAGTTTGGCAGGTCAGCAAATCGAGACCAGAGTACTGAACGATGTCTCTGGCCCAGCTCCTGCCAACCTAGAAGTTCAAAAGCAAAAAATTGCAAGTAGTTAAATAGGGACCACTTCAGTGGGAAGTTAACAGCATTTCGTGTGCTCCAGTGTCTAGTCATGCCTGCCACATGACCACAGAAACATCTGCAGACACAGACAGCGCTGGTTGTTTGGCTGTAAACAGATGAGCACCGCACCTTAAAGTCAGATATGACTGGCTTTCGCACAAGGGTGACCTTTTTCTTTTTACCTTTATCTTTACCCTTACCCAAAGGACGCTGCCCCGTGCCGCCCGAGGACCCGTCCTGCCTCTCCTCGGGACTCGCAACACCTGGTCCCGGTGGATGGGAGGCCAGGCGCCGCCGCTACGTCCCCGCCTTCCGAGCCCCGGAGGGCTCAAAGGACGCTGCCTCATGCCGCCCGAGGACCCGTCCTGCCTCTCCTCGGGACTCGCAACACCTGGTCCCGGTGGATGGGAGGCCAGGCGCCGCCGCTACGTCCCCGCCTTCCGAGCCCCGGAGGGCTCAAAGGACGCTGCCCCGCGCCGCCCGAGGACCCATCCTGCCTCTCCTCGGGACTCGCAACACCTGGTCCCGGTGGATGGGAGGCCAGGCGCCGCCGCTACGTCCCCACCTTCTGAGCCCCGGAGGGCTCAAAGGACGCTGCCCCGCGCCACCTGAGGACCCGTCCTGCCTCTCCTCGGGACTCGCAACACCTGGTCCCGGTGGATGGGAGGCCAGGCGCCGCCGCTACGTCCCCGCCTTCCGAGCCCCGGAGGGCTCAAAGGACGCTGCCCCGCGCCGCCCGAGGACTTAGCCCTCTTTCCCGGCTTCGCATTTGCCACGGGGAAGAGTGGAAGTGAACGCCTTCTTTTCTTTTCTTTCTTGCTTTTTATGTTGTATGCTTACTGATTTTGTATCTCCCCCCCCCCCCCCCCCGCTGCTGCCTGCTTTAGGCAGCATGCCCCAATCTAAACCACTTAGAGTCTTCTTCTGGAAGAGACAAGCGGTATATAAATTAAAACTTTATTATTATTTATTATTATTACCCTTACCTTTGCATACATACATGCATACATACATACCCCATCCATCTTGTAAAACACCACATCTTTTTTTTAATACTAGCTAATTATCTGGCCTTTCCCGGGTTGTTTTTGTCCTTTAAAGCAAGGATGACGCGGCTTGACTGTGGTTTTATTTTTCCACCCGGTGGCGTCCCCGGCCCATAAACGTTAAGTTCTGTCAAGCCACAGCCTCCTTTGGTCAGCAAAAGGAGGCTGCGGCTTGACAGAACTGTGCGTTTACGGGCAGGAGACTGCACTGCTAAAGGAAACATCTTTCTTTAGTGGCGGTGTGTCCTCGTGGAAAATCCAAGCCGCTGGCTTGGCTGTGCTGCATGTGTGCAGTACTGATGTTTTGTTGCTGTTTCTCCGGTCGGTGGGGGTGTACCGGATTTTATTTTTGCTTGGGTTTTATTTTTCTTTAAAGGAGGTATAGTTCTGATTTCTTACTGCTGCCCTCCATCAGGATGAATTCAATTGGGATTTAATCCATTTGGGGACCATCATCCTTCCCTGTGGACTTCGGCATCCAAGCCGTTAGTCCTTAGGGTTGTCAGGTTAGTTAACTGCTGCCTGACACTCAGCAATAGAATAGTCAGCAATACAAATAATCCATTTAGGATTCCCCCTCCATATCCAGGCCCCTTCCATTGCTCAGCAGAGCAAGGATAGCCCGGCGGAGGTACCTCTGGAGCCATGGAAAGGCCACATAAGAGGCTTCCCCCCCCGGGGCCAGGGCCTGAATTCACTGGGGCTGCTGGCAAGCCCGGGCTGTGGGGAACTGACTCCCAATCCTTGATGCCACTTGATGGTGCCCCGCTCTTGCCCCCTCTCTCTCCTGACGACTGCAGGCTCCTGGGATGGAAGCTGGGACTCACGTCGGCCTTGGGAGGGAAAGAGACCTGGGAGCTGAATGGGGCAAGGAGCCTGGCTCCCGCCACCTTGGCTGCTCCTTTGGGACCCGCTCACAGGCCAGTCCTCAAGCAAAGCAGGGAGGGGGTACCCCCTGAATCTCCAGACCTTCTTCCCTACATGGAAGGCCCAGCCAGGGCCAGGGGCTGGCAGGAGAGGCAAGTGGCAGTGACCCACCCCCTCCTCCCTTCACCACCTCCCTCTTTCCAGAGCTGTTCCGCCTTCTTCCTCCCCGAGGCCCGGAGCTCAAGGGGGAATGGGTGGTTCCTGTGGCCGCATTGGCTGCGTTGAGAAGCTGTGGTCCTCCTGTGCTGCTGTTGCTTCTGCCTTCTCTGCCACCACCAGAGCACGAAATGGAGACTGTGCTGCGCATGCGCAGTAATGGAGGCTGTGGTGCACGTACACAGTACTAGTTTTTTGTCACTTTTTCTCCTATTGGGGAAGAACTGTTAGTCTTTCTTTTCTCTACCCATCTCTTGAACAAGGGTGGAGAGAAGAAGGCTCTTTTGCAAAAGAATTTTTAATAAAGCCTTTCTTTTTCTCTCCTAATTTAGGTGCATGTTTTCCTTTTGGTACCCACAGCGACACAAGCTGTGATTTGCCCATTTTTGGCAACTCTATAATGCCTTCCAGCTCTGCAATTCTGAGATTATTATTATATTAAGTGCTTCATAATTTGTGCTTAACATTAGGTAAAGGTAAAGGTTTACCTTGCTCAAAAGCCAGATGTATCCGACTCTAGGGTTCAGTGCTCATCTCTGTTTCAAAGCCGAAGAGCCAGCGCTGTCTGCTTCTGAAGACATTTCTGTGGTCATGTGGCAGGCATGACTAGACACCGGTGCACACGGAATTCTGTTAACTTCCCACCAAAGTGGTCCCTATTTATCTACTTGCAATTTCTTGCTTTCGAACTGCTAGGTTGGCAGGAGCTGGGACAGAGACAGGAGCTCATTCCATCTTGCAGTACGCAGGAATCGAACTGCCTCCCAGTCAGCGTCTTAGCCGCTTGAGCCACTATATTAAGTGCCTCATAATTTGTGATTAACATTAGTGATACTTTTAAAAATGACATTTTATAAAATCTTTATAATCTGGATATGTGTTTGACAGCAGATTGTCATAGTCTAAGTGAGTTTGTTCAGTAATGTGAGGCCTACTAGATGGTAACACCTTTACTATAAGAACTGATTCTCTATGAAACACAAAATTGTTTTAAACATACAGTAGCTTTAACCCATGGGCCTCTGTCAGGGAATATAGCCACCCTAAGCAGCAGCTAGTCCAAATTTAAGCATACGGTACTCTGGGAAGGTGAAATTACCTTTTTTTTTCCTAGGTAGGGAGCAATTATTCCATGTTATAAAACAAAACAGTAAATGCCTGTTGTGACACATGTTTAATGAATGTCTATCTGAATCCATTATCTTCTCCCCTAAAGTCATGCATTTAATTTTTATTTCTCTTGAAACAATTCAAATTAAATGGAGATATGAAACAGCCACATCTTAACATCTGAACTGAAATGCCAGCAGCAACAGAGTAATGAATACAACTCTTTAATAAAATAAAATAATTTATCATCTTGGAGAGTCTCAAAGTGTACAAGGGAGCTGCAATTTCTCTCTCTTTCTCTCTTTCTCTCCAACAATGACAGAAGAGTAGTATCTGCTTCCCAGACTCCAAATACATTTCCCAAGAAAGCAAATGAAGTTGGTACTTACAGAGTTGGAATTCAATCTGAATCTGAACTGAGCAACATGGCTACATTTGTCTGATAAAACATCATGTAAAACTGAAATGGCAATCTGAACGGGTTTATAAACTTTCTATGGAAAAGTTCAGAATGAACTCTCACCATCAGCAGCACTAATAATAAATTTTGTGTCAGAAATTACTCTGGGTTGAAAGGATTTTTGCTGGAGAAACTCCACTCAGGGGATGCCCGAATGACATGTCCCCAAGATCCTTTGTGCAGCACTCGGGTATTGATCCCTGACTCTCCAGTCTTCAAACTCAGCATCTTAACCCCCACCCAGCACTCAGAGCAGCCAACTAGCTAGCAATGACAAGATTTTTTAAAAATCTATATCAGCAGTTTATCCTCATTCTTGAGCATCAGTGAAGGCAAAACCACAGAGAGCCTTGAGAAAGAAGCTCTTCTGTAATATCTAAAATTATGATTGGAGTGGTTTCAGAATTCCTTATGATCCATGTTGAAAGATTTAGCATCTTTAAAAGGCAGGCACAAAAATAAGACTCCCACAAGGAACCAGAGTTTGGAAAAGTTATCTCTTTTCCACTGCAACATACGCACCTGTCCCTAACCAGGTGGGAAATTAACTTTTCCAAGCACTGCAAGAAACACCATGAATACAGCACTGTTGGTTTAAATATCCATATATACCAGTGATGGCAAACCTTTTAGAGACTGAGTGCCCAAACTGCAACCCAAAACCCACTTATTTATCGCAAAGTGTCAACTCAGCAATTTAACCTGAATACTGAGGTTTTAGTTTAGAAAAAACAACTTACAGATAAGCCTCCAGCAAGCAACAAGGCAGGGCCAGCAGCACACGCAGGGCTGCCGCCGCAAAGCCCATGATGGGGCTCCAGCGCTCTGCTCCTCTCCAGCTATGCCATGCTGTGAGCTATGCACATGTGAGCTGCTTGCCTTACCCCAGACAGGGGAGAGAGGAAGCACTCCCATTGGGCTGACGGGCAGAGGGGCGGGTGATGTGAGAAATGGTGCACATGGAGAGGGGGAAGGGAGCAGCCCAGCCCTGTGTTTCTCTGGCAAACTCTGTGCTGGGGTAATGGTGTGTGCCCACAGAGAGGGCTCTGGGTGCTCTCTCTGGCACATGTGCCATAGGTTCACCACCACTGATATATACTAAAACAGCTCAAGAAACAGGAAGGTATAAAGAAGCACAACTGGACCAAAAAGAAAGTAAAACCAAAATTCACCCAGTTTCACTGGAGAATACTAGAAGGGAAAATATTAGCACAATACATTTTAAACACTATCTAACCTTTAAAGGTGATTGTAATGATTCCATAATATTTATGAGCTATTCTGTACATGTTAAAAATATGACATAAATGTAGCACATTGCTAACAAAAAAATGTATTTTTGAAAATGTAATTTTTCATCCAAGGAATACAGCTGCTTTTGTGCACTAGAAATATCATCATGTATTTATTATCACTGCAGGAGACTGTAGTGATGATATTTTGCTGACAGAGCAAAACAATGTTCTACAAGGCAATCCTAAAAAAGAGGGCACCCCAAAAAAACAAAAATTGTAACTTTGAAACTGAGTTTTAGACTATCACTAAACTTGGCATGGATGTAGCAGTCTGCTCTAGTGTGGAAAACTGGGGAAGTGTGGACAAAGAGTTTGTGAGTTATAACATTTTAAAAAGTAAAACTGTTCCCCACTCGATGCAAAAGAAAGTGATGTTATGTGTCACTAGTTGTAAACAGATCAAATAAGCTGGAAAATCAAGACCAGTCTTGCATACCTTGAAGGAGAATGGTTAGTCCCACATGCTTTTTGTTATTTAGAAAGAATTCCATCTGCAGTTTCTGTAATTATGATTCTTGAAATTATGATTCTTGAAAAGGGTGTCTAAAAAAATAAAAACTGAGTATTATAATATGTAACTCTGTCACTAGCTGCCAAGATTCTTAAAGTATCGACAACATTTTTACGAGTATTGGTTCTTCCAGAGCCTCCCAGATGATCTAATTACTCCTTCCTAGCCTGAAGCTCACTCATTTAAAACTGAGAAATTACTGTTTTTTGCTTTGTGGCAGAGGATGGTGTTACTTGATGTTAGCAGAGCTTTAATCCCTATTCCACTTGTGTTGTGTATGGATTGTAATGTGCCTTTAAGTAAATGCAACCACACGAATGAGTGAATGTAACAATCTCTAAAAGTAACATTGTAACCTTCTATATTAGGACGCGAGCTAATGAACACTGGGGGCAGTAGCGAGCGTCCAGCTCACATGGTACAAATTCTCCAAATGCCTACAGCTGCGGGAAGATTCCTGCCACTGCCTCACCTGGACAAGAAGGGCATGACTAAGGGTGACGTCATGCAGACAGTAGCCAATGAACTACCAAGGAGCCACATTCAAATGTATAGCCACTGTATATAATGAGCTGTTCATCCGCTATGACCACATGTTCCCCCTGACCATCATGCAATAAAGATGAGTTAAGCCAGACTTCGGGTGTTTCTTTTGTCTTGGTTCTTGAACACTAAATTGGCGACGAAGGTGGGATAATGGCTTCCCACGGAATCAAGACAACAACAAACCAGAGGAATGGGAACTGTTCGAGATGGATTTCAAAAGCGCACTGATGGTGTCTGACATCTCAGACGAGGGGAAGAAAAGAGCCACCCTCATCAGGATGCTCGGTTTCCCGGCCATGAAGATTTTGGTGGACCTGGTGTCTCCAAGAAAGGTAGACTAGGTCCCGATTAAACAGCTCCTGAAAGCTCTGCAGGACCATTTCCAGCCCACGGTCTCGATGTTCTCGGCCCAGAACGCTTTCTGGAAGAGGGTGCAGTCCCCTGGTGAGTCCATGGCTGCCTTTGCAGTGGCCCTCCGTTTGGCTGCAGGCCCGTGCAAGTGGGAGAACCTAGAAATCGCCCTCAGGGACCGTATGCTGTGCAGCATGTGGGACGAGGAGACCCAGCGGAAGCTGATGAACAAAGAGCCACCCCCAATGTTACAAGAGGTCCTGAAGGAAGTGCAGGTGGCAGAAGCCACGAGAGCCGGGGTTAAGGGGTTCAGAACAAGGCCCCCACAACCCAACAGGGCAGCAGCTCCGGTGCAAGCGGCCACACTCCTCCACGGAGAGCAGCGAGGATGAGGACACCTGGAAGGTGCGGAAGGACGGCCGACATTGCGACGGCTGCGGGGCGTCCCACGACCGTAGCAAGTGCCTGTTCCGGAAGGCCGAGTGCCACAACTGCGGACGGCGGGGCCACATCACCAAGGTTTGCAGGTGACAGCGCGGAGAGCACAAGGGCTCAGCAGACCATACCCCAAGGAAGGATGGCGTCCGGCCCTTGAGGAAACAGGATGGCGTGGGCCGAGTCTCCGACGACAGTGACGTCGAGGTACATGGAGTGTACCGGCGAGTCCCCAGCAACGACAACACGGCGGTCCAAAGCGTGTCCTTGGGACACCCACGTTACTTTGTTGAGGTATGGTTGCAAGGGGTCCCCATTAAGATGGAGATGGACTCGGGTTCCTCTTATTCCATTATTTCCCAGAGGGAGTTTTTGCGAATTTTCCCCAAGCTTAAAGCACTGAAGTCTACTTTGCGAGACGTGCAGGGGAAAAGCATTTTGGTGTTGGGGGTGGGAAAATTCAAGGTGCAAAACAAGCAACATGCCCCGGAGCTCCCTCTGGTTGTTCTCAAGGAGGGGTCCTGTTGCCTCCTGGGGACACAATGGTTTAAGCCCCTGGGTTTGTTCATAGGGGGTGTGCATACTGTTGGAACTGATCCAATACAGGAAGTGTGTAACACGCATCCCGAGGTATTCAAGAAGGGACTCGGAAAATTCAAGGGGCCCCCAGTTGCGTTCAACCTGGACCCGGAGATCCGGCCGATAAGACTCAAACCGCGAAGGGTGCCTTTTGCACTAAAGGACAAAATAGAGGCGGAACTGCACAAGTTGGTGGGCCAGGGAATTCTAGTCCCAGTCAATTCTGCAGAGTGGGAAACTCCTATTGTAACAGCGCTAAAGGCTAACGGGGAGGTTCAAATTTGCACTGATTTCAAGTGCACCATCAACAAGGCAATACGCCCAAATGCGTATCCGGTGCTGCTAGTCAGCCACTTATTGGCCAGGTTACATGGGGGAAAGTGTTTTGCGAAATTAGACCTGGCGCAGGCTTACCAGCAACTTACGGTAACCCCAGCTGCAGCTGCTGCGCAGACGATAGCCACCCACAAAGGGGCTTTTAAGGTGACGCGCCTACAGTTTGGCATAAATTCAGCTCCAGGCATCTTCCAATTTATAGTGGAGCGACTTTTGAAGGGTTTGAGGGGGTCTTGCCATATTTTGACGACATTTTGATAACGGGGGGAAGCGAGTCAGAACTGGCCGAAAGGCTAGACAGGGTACTGACCGTATTCGAGAAAGCGGGTTTGAGGCTGCGTAAAGACAAATATGTGTTCTTCGCAAAAGAGGTAGAGCTCCTAGGTTTCCAGGTAACCCCAGTTGGTATAAAACCCTCTGAGTCAAAGGTGGCCGCTGTTCAAAATGCTCCTCGCTCCACCACAAAACCCGAGTTGCAATCGTTCCTGGGCCTCCTGAATTTTTACCATTCCTTCCTGCCTAGGGAGGCATCAGTGGCGGAGCCACTTCATCAATTATTAAAGAAGGACGAGGGTTGGCGATGGGGCGAGAGTCAAGAGAGAGCATTCAATGAGATGAAACAACTTTTATCCTCAGAGGCCAACCTGACCCATTTTGATCCCAAGAAGCCAGTGGTTCTGGTATGCGATGCCTCACCAGTGGGGGTGGGGGCGGTTCTGTGCCACGTGTTGGAAAGCGGGCGGGAAGCCCCAGTGGCGTTCTACTCCAGATCCCTGTCAAAGGCAGAGCGTAACTATGCACAGTCAGACAGGGAAGCACTTGCAATAATCGCTGGTACAAAGAAGTTTCATGACGTTCTATACGG
This sequence comes from Bradypodion pumilum, assembly GCA_035047305.1. Lineage (NCBI taxonomy): Eukaryota > Metazoa > Chordata > Lepidosauria > Squamata > Chamaeleonidae > Bradypodion > Bradypodion pumilum. The sequence continues at coordinate 103,344,094 of JAWDJD010000001.1, forward strand.
TCGCCCTTTCACCATCATGAACTGACCACAAGCCCCTGCTAGGCATTTTCACCGCAGACAAGCCCACACCACAGATTCTGTCCCCCAGAATGCTGAAATGGGCCATTTTCCTAACGCGTACCAGAGCACGCTGGTTTATCGCCCCGGAAAGGACCTAAGCCATGCAGACGCACTCTCGAGGTCACCTCTGCCTCACGTGGGCAACCCCGTGTGTGAAGTGGAACAAGATCACCAAGTGCTCCTGATAGAGGTTCTGGATTCACCCCCAATAGTACCCGCGGAAATCGCCAAAGCGACAGGGAGAGATAAGACGTTGGCCCTAGTGAGTTCATGGGTGCAAAAAGGGTGGCCAACGTCTTCCCCAGCAGCAGAATTTGACCCATTTTTAGGAAGAGGATAGAACTGTCCACGGAGAGGGGTTGCCTCCTTTGGGGCCAGCGGGTGGTCGTCCCTGATTCTTTGAGAGCAAGGGTGCTCAAGCTACTGCACGTCAGCCATCCGGGGATTGTCCGCTCCAAGGCTTTGGCCAGGAGGTATTTCTGGTGGCCCCAGTTAGATGCTGACATAGAGCACATGGTGAGCACTTGCGAGAGTTGCCAAAGCTCTCGGCCCGAAGAGTCCAGACTTCCGCACAGAGAATGGGACGCAGCCAAAGGACCGTGGACTCGCGTGCACATAGATTTCGCAGGTCCTTTCAGAGGTTCATTTTTCCTCCTCATAGTGGATGCTTACTCCAGGTGGTTAGAAGTTATCCCAATGGCAAACACCTCATCAGCCGCAACCATAAAGCAATTGCACAAGGTGTTCAGTTCATTCGGTATACCCGATGTGCTTGTGAGTGATAATGCGAGTAGTTTTACGTCTGCCGAGTTCCGGGCATTCATTGACATAAACGCCATCCAGCACATCACCTCTGCGCCTTTTCACCCAGTGACAAACGGACAGTTAGAACGCCTCGTACGTACAACAAAGGAAGCACTGAGGCGCACGGGCCCCGGGGACCTGAATCTACAGTTATGCCAATTCCTGCTGGGTTATAGGGTGACACCGCTGGCATCAGGTTACTCGCCCGCAGAGCTCCTCATGTGCAGGAAGCTGACCACGATACTGACTAGGCTAGACCCCACAAGGGTGGAGGATACTGGGAGGAACATAGGGATAGTGGGCACCATGAGTTTCGAAATAGGCACCCCGGTCCATTGCAGAAATTACGCAACCGCAGGACCAGCCTGGGTCCCGGGGGTAGTCATTGGCCAAACGGGACCTGTATCATACTGCGTTGAGACCAGCATGGGTCTACTCTGGCAGCGACATGCAGACCAACTCTGGCGACAGGTTCCTGGTAGTCAGGGCGCGGAAACCGTGCATCAGAACTCAGCGTTAGGGTTTTTCCCCACCCATTTAGCCCAAGGGGGAGAAGAGGGGGACCAGCAGTTCCCACCAAGGGGGGAAGGGAATAAGTTTGTCCCCGCAGATATCCTGGAGGATGCCCCCATAGATATCCCAGAACATGAGTTTGACTTTGAGTTACAAAACCGGGGGAGTTTTTTGGAGTGGTCCCCCACCCATCCAAGCGAGGAGCGGGGTTTTTCGTTAGTCCCCAATGCCCCCGGTTTTCCCACAATGGAGTTTACCCCTACCCCAAAAGCTGCAGAACCGCAGCAAGTCACTAACGAGTCTCCCTCTCCTGTTGCAGGACAAGAGCCCAGGGAACACAGAAACGATAGCTCCCCCGGGACAAGCCAGCCAGCCTTACGCCCAAAACGCTCATGCAACAAACCACATTGGATGAGAGACTTCGTCTCATCCTAGGGGGGGAGGGGTATTGTGTATGGATTGTAATGTGCCTTTAAGTAAATGCAACCACACGAATGAGTGAATGTAACAATCTCTAAAAGTAACATTGTAACCTTCTATATTAGGACGCGAGCTAGTGACCACTGGGGGCAGTAGCAAGCGTCCAGCTCACATGGTACAAATTCTCCAAATGCCTACAGCCGCGGGAAGATTCCCGCCACTGCCTCACCTGGACAAGAAGGGCGTGACTAAGGGTGACGTCACGCGGACAGTAGCCAATAAGCTACCAAGGAGCCACATTCAAATGTATAGCCACTGTATATAATGAGCTGTTCGTCCGCCATTACCACATGTTCCCCCTGACCATCATGCAATAAAGATGAGTTAAGCCAGACTTCGGCTGTTTCTATTGTCTTGGTTCTTGAACACTAAAACTTGTCTTGTTATTATATCATTAATAGTTCTGCTACAATCTTGTAAGGCAACAATCTCATGATAGGTTGTTCTTTCCAATCCTGTGGCCACTGCTGCATTATCCAAATCTGATTACACTTTGATTGCATCTTCTTTTGGGGCTTTAAATAGCTCAACTGGAATACCATCATCTCCACTAGCCTTTTTGTTAGTAATACTTTCTAGGGCCCATTTTACATTACACTCTAGGATGTCTGGTTTGAGGTCAATGATCACATCATTGTGTTTGGCAGGGATGTTAAGGTCCTTTTTGTAGAGTTTTTCTAGGGAACAGATTATCTGTAAAATGGAAACTGGGTCCAAACATTTATTTTATTGAAAAATAATTACTACAAGAATAGGAAGAATAAAAGACATAAAATAATTTGAGATAAGCCTAACTTTGCTGTTCATCTGAAATCCAGTATAGATGGGAGCTATTTCCTCCTACCTTTTCAGGCTCTGCTACCAAGGAAGAAAAAATATTGCTAGCAACATTACAGAGTTCAAATAGAACCACTTTCACAGGACCACTATGTGCAAGAATTACAGCTTTCATTCGCCAGTCTGTATGGCTGTGACAGCTTTTATTATACAAGATTTCTGACAAACTGTTTAAAAGAACTGAAAGGCTAATACATGTTATAATTTTAGCAGCACTAGAAACCTTCCCTAGATCACAGTCCGGGAGTAATAAACAATTGTAATAATTGTACCAAAAAGTTAAGGAACTTTTAAAACTTGTTTTTCCATGGATACCACAGAGTTTAAGTAGCTCTGTTGTTAATAGTATGAATGCAATTAAGCCATACAATTTTAAACATAACTGGGAAAGCAGGAACGGAGAAGGCAGTGTTTAAATTGATGTGTTTTCCCCTAGCTTTACAGCAGTGCACTAATATCTCTTGAGAGTTATCATCTGCACCTAGCCTATACCTTTTGAATTGGTATAGGCAATGGTTGAGGCATATAAAGGGCTCTACCCAAGCCACCATGTACTATTATGGACAATTAATAGGCCCAGGGCCACTACTATGTCTTTTCTTCCTTTAAGGGTTTTTTTGCAGGAAAGGGAAAAAAGCAGTAGGAAAAGAAAGGAGGGATATTTGTGGAAGAAGTCCTCATCTGATGACTCTGTATTCACTGAATGGAGGAGTGTTAGAAAGTGAGAAAAGTATGAATCCACTCTCATATTAGCCATATATTTAATGGTTTCCTAAGTGCTATGAGGCGATATATAAGTGTGATTGCTTTGCTTTTACTTTGCTTTCCTAATTCATATTAGTATGTCCTTCCTTCCCTGTGGTGATAAATGTTTGCTATGGGCACGGGGAAGAGAAGGGGGGATGTTGGGAAGGAAAGTACATCAATGAGAGTGGTGCTGTTCACTTTCAGGCTGGAGAGACCTTCACTTCCTGCTTTGCACTAAGGGCCATACCTGTCAAGTATCCCGTATTGGCCAGGATTCCCAGTTTTTCGGCACTCGTTCCTCCCCTTTCCCACCACAGTCCCGTATTTGAACGGTGGGGAAAGGGACTACTGTGCATGTGCACCTGCAGTGCACATGTGCAAACAGGCTACTGTACATGCGTGCCCATGATGCACATGTGCAAACGGGCTACTGCCCACGCATGCGCTGTAATTTCCCATATTTTGAGGAGCCACACTTGACGAGTATGCTAAGGGCAGACTTGAATATCTCCACCTTAGAATGTCTCTCAACCCCAGGTTAGTGTGGTACTTGTTTGGCCACTAGCTAACAGGGGCCACTTTTGATTCAAAAGCTGTGAATTGGCAGAATTCTTTTTCTTTCCAAAAGTAATTATGTTGGTCTGCCTTCTTAGTCTTCCTGACAGAATTTTGACAACTGATCTGCTTTGGGTGTCTCATGTTAGACGATGAACAAGATATTTAAAAGTCAAAGGGGCCTTGTCCTCTAAAAGAATTGCCTCTTTACAAGATGTGGATGCAATGCATTTGCTCCCAACTTGATTTTAGAAGATAAAGATGGGCCTTCAAACATTTTCTTCCAGAATTGGCTGCTGGCAAGCTATGGTACCATAGAACCTACATTTCCTTGCTCTGTAAAATGCATTACTCACTTATCCATCTAACTGTCTTGATTTGGATTACAATCCTGTAACACATCCCTGAGACTAAATCCTGTTGAATTCAACGGAATTAATTTCTGAGTTGAATTCCGTAGATTTTAGAGCAATGTCCTAGACAAATTTGCACTCTTGAGTTTTAAGTAAGCCTGTAATGTCATGACAGACTGTTGAGAAATTAAAGGGTTAACTTGTTAATCAACTGGGGAAAAACACTCTGTACATACTCAGAGGAAATGGGAAAGCCAAAGTAAAGTGATGCCTTGTCCACATACTATCTGACAGAGAGACAAATGTCTCTCCCCTGTAAACTGGGGAAGGGGGACACAAATAAATAGCAAGAGGTGATATGCCTAGGAAGTTGGAAATTTGATGGTGCCATCAAGCTATATCTTCCTGGAAGAATAACATTAGAGAAACATTAAGGGACCATTAGGAACCATACACTGAAAGGAATGACCAATTGTTCTAGAAAAGTAGGATTTCAGGTAAGGGAAATGTCTTTCTTCAATATCTCCCGAGGGCTGGTCTCTGCTAGTTAAAAAAATGAACACCAATCTTGAAAGCCCTGGCAAGCTTCATGCTTTGGACAAATCCAACTTTCTGTTTTAAAGCAAAACTTCTAAGCAACCACTGAAGCAGCATCCTTTTCAAATAGGCTTGGCCTATGCAAGTCATGAAGCCTTTCATGTGGGCCTTCTCTCCAAGTTAGCATAATTTCTGTAGGTGGGGCTTCCAGAAAGGAGATTTATGGGATATTTAGTCCAAAATGTGCATCCTTATTAGGAACCCTAACTACACAGATCCTTCTGGGAACCACTATCTATATGCCTATATGCATGAACTATCAACTTATTATTTTCTTTGTTTCCAACTTTTTATTACTAATCCATTAGAGACGTCTATGAATGCATACTGAATTGACTGAATTATAGACTGACATATAGACTGAATTTATGCTCTGGGTTGGGACTAACAGACTGGATACCAAGGGACCACAAAAGACCACTAGACAGACCCCACAAAAAATGGGATGAGCCGATCGTAAAACTTTTTGGCCAGAGATGGAAACAGAAGGCAAAGGATAGAACATTTTGGATTTGGGTTGATTTGCGCTTAAGTAGATAAGTGACGACAAATCGGTATTGGAATGTTGGGTATTAAGACTTTGTCAAAAGTCCTTTGAATGTACAAATAAAGAATGCATACCAGAGCATCTCTATGGGTATCCTTGCCAAAGTTTTCAAGAACCCCATTGGGGATGGGGATCAATCAGAACAAGCAGAACTAAATTCCTAGATTCCTCCAGAAAATATTCTACAATAAAACTTTTGCTTTAGCAAAAAAATAATGCATGGGAGGTTAAAGTAGAATAATGCAGTTATCTCATGTTTAATACAAATACTGTACACAGAGTTGCCTTGAAAATCAATTTTTCTGTGTGAAGCAAATTACTGTGGCTAGTGGATTGACCATTTTATCTGTTATTGTTTGTCATGTTTGATAATTATATTTTGGATAACATTTGCATTATTTTACCCAGAACTAACTTGTCAACTAGTCTAAACCTTCCAGAATCCCTTTATAAGACTTGGGACTAGATTGACTGCTGTTCTATTTTAGTGTCTTGCACGGAAGACAAAGAAGGAGCCGCAGTGAGGGCTAAACGCAGGTTTATTGGATGATGATCAGGATGAACATGTGGTAATGGCAGAGGTACAGCTCATTATATACTGCAGTACATACATTTGAATCTCGTTGCATGGTAGCTTATTGGCTGCTACCAGCGTGACGTCATTCTGAGTCACGCCCATCTTCTCCAGGTGATCCTCGCGCGGGAAAGGTTCCCGCAGCTGCCGGTGATTTGGGGAATGTGAACCAGGTGTCTGTCTCGGGGGTGACTGTCTCCGGGGGGCTGGAGTTATGGTATATTCTAAAACAAAAGGGCTGGGGGGACTGGAGGTACCAGGGGCTGAACTGAAACCCCTCTTTTCGCTAGGACGGGTGGGGGACCACTCCGCTACACCCCCCTGGTACTGCAAATCATAATCAAACTCATCCCTCTCTTTCAAAGTATCCTCCTCTGTGGCTGAGAATCCAGGGTATGCATTTGTACCCACGGATTCCGCCGTGTCTCCCCCTTGGGTAATGCGGGTGGGGGAGGACCCTAACGCTGATTCCCCGTCACTGGTGACCCGCCTTCTGAGTTGGTCAGCGTGCCTTCTCCAGAGTAGACCCGCGCTAGTCTCAACTCTATAGGATACTGGCCCCGTCTGCTCAATGATCGTCCCTGGTACCCACGCTGGCCCGGAGGCCGCGTAGTTCCTACAGTGAACCGGGTCCCCTACCGAGAAACTCTTGGAGCTTCCTACCCCGATATCTATATTTCTCCCTTCATCCTCCACCCTGGACGAGTCCATCCGGTCAAAAAGTGTTGCCGGACGCCTCCCCATGAGATGTTCGGCTGGCGAAAGCCCTGACGCTAGGGGGGTTGTCCTGTAGCAGATGAGAAACTGACACAGATGGAGGTTTAACTCGCCGGGACCCATGCGCCGCAGTGCATCTTTCGTAGTGCGCACTTGGTGCTCTACCTGACCGTTTGTGGCGGGGTGAAATGGGGCAGCGGTAATATGCCTGATGGCGTTTCTTTCAATAAAGGTCTTGAACTCCGCAGACGGGAAGGTACTAGCGTTATCGCTAACAAGGACGTCCGGCAGGCCGAAACAGGCAAAGACCTTGCGCAACTGTTTAATGGTTGCCGCAGAGGAGGTGCTGTTCATGGGGATTACTTCCAACCACTTGGAATAGGAGTCGACTATTAGCAGAAACATGGCCCCGCGGAAAGGGCCAGCGAAGTCGACATGGATCCGGGACCATGGCCCGCGGGCCGTGTCCCATTCCCTATGGGGTAGCCGGGATTCCTCGGGCCGGGAGCTCTGGCAACTCTCGCACGTGCCCACTAATTGCTCTATGTCCGCGTCTATCTGGGGCCACCAAAAGAAACTCCTGGCCAGCGCCTTGGAGCGCACTATTCCCGGGTGACTGGTATGCAGTAGCTTCAGTACCTTGGCCCTCAGCTTTTCTGGAATGACTACCCGCTGGCCCCAGAGTAAGCAGCCCCTTTCCAGGGATAGCTCTACTCTACGCCTGAAGAATGGCTTGAAATGTTCCTCGGGGGGAGTAGTGGGCCACCCTTTCCTAACCCAGGAGCTAACTTGGGCCAGCATCTTGTCGGCCACTGTGGCCTTGGCGAGGTCGGCCGGGACGATGGGGGGTGAGTCGAGGGACTCGATCAGCAGGACTTGGTGGTCCTGCTCTACCTCGCATGCGGGGTCTCCTAAGCTAGGGAGGGGAGACCGGGACAGCGCGTCCGCATGGGAGATCTCCTTCCCTGGGCGATAGACCAGCTCATACTGGTAGGCGTTAAGGAAAATCGCCCAACGTAGCATTCGGGGGGACAGGATTTGAGGGATGGGCTTGCCTGTGGTGAAGATTCCCAGGAGCGCCTTGTGATCAGTCACCACCGTAAACTTGCGGCCGTATAAGAAATCGTGGAACTTCTTGGTTCCAGCGATTATGGCCAGGGCCTCCCTATCTGTTTGCGCGTAGTTACGCTCGGCCTCGGACAGGGACCTGGAGTAGTATGCAACTGGGGCTTCCCGCCCGCTTTCCAACACGTGGCATAGCACCGCCCCCACCCCCACTGGGGCTGCATCACAGACTAAAACTACAGGTCTCCTCGGGTCAAAGTGAGTCAGGACAGCATCCGAGGATAAAAGCGCCTTAAGCTCCCTGAAAGCTTTCTCTTCCCTATCTCCCCACCGCCAAACCGCCTCTTTCTTTAAGAGCACGTGCAGTGGCTCCGCAACGGATGCCTTCCTTGGCAGGAAGGAATGGTAAAAATTTAAGAGCCCTAGAAATTACTGCAGCTCCGGCTTCGCGGTGGGGCGAGGGGCGTTTTGCACAGCCGCAACCTTGGACTCGGAGGGCTTGATGCCCTCTGGGGTTATCTTGAACCCAAGGAACTCAACCTCCCTCGCAAAGAATACACATTTGTCCCTTCTCAGTCGAAGTCCTGCTTTCTCGAATACTGAAAGGACCCCGTCTAGCCTCTTTGCTAACTCTAATTCGCTCCCAGCTGTTATCAACACATCGTCAAAATATGGGAGGACGCCTGGAAGTCCCTTTAAAAGGCGTTCCACGAGGGACTGGAAGATCCTGGGGGCCGAATTCACGCCGAACTGTAGGCGCATTACCTTAAATGCCCCCTTGTGTGTGACGATGGTTTGCGCAGCAGCAGCAGCTGGGGTTACCGAGAGCTGCTGATATGCCTGCGCCAGATCTAGCTTGGCAAAACACCTCCCCCCATGTAACATGGCCAGTAAATGGCTGACCACGGGCACCGGATATGCATTTGGCCGAATGGCCTTATTGATCGTACATTTATAGTCCGCACAAATCCTGACCTCCCCGTTTGATTTAAGAGCCGTAACAATCGGCGTTTCCCACTCCGCCGAATCAACTGGAACCAAAATCCCCTGCCCCACCAATTTGTCCAGTTCCGCCTCGATCTTGTCCTTGAGGGCGAAGGGCACTCTCCTTGGCTTGAGGCGGATGGGCTGGATTTCTGGGTCCAGCTCAAAGGATACCGGGGGGCCCTTGTATGTCCCGAGCCCCTTCTTGAAAACGTCCGGGTGTGCATTGCACACGTCCCGCATTGGGTCAGTCTCGATGGCGTTAATGCCGGACAGTTCAATTCCCAGGGGGCAAACCACTGCGTTCCCAGAAGGCAGCATCTTCCCCCCTTGAGTACCACTAGGGACAGTTTCTCGGAGTAACTCTTGAACTTCACCTTGAAGTTCCCCACCCCCAATACTGGGATCCCATTTCCCTGCACGTCCCATAAGTGTGACCTCATGGCCCGCAGTTTGGGCCGCGCATCTGGGGGAATGCGCATAAACTCTTTTTGGGACAGGATGGAATATGACGACCCCGAGTCTATCTCCATCCTCACCGGGACCCCCTGTAACTGTACCTCTACGAAAAAACGCCGGTGCTCCAGGCCCACGCGGTTCACGCCTTCCTCGCTGTAGCTGGTTGAGACCTTCCTGGTGCCGGCCGCCTTCCGTTGGTGTGCCTGGGGGTGGCTCGAGGCACCCTTGTCCTCAGGTCGCCCACGCCTGCATACTCTGGTGATGTGCCCTTTTCGGCCGCAGTTGTGACACTCGGCCTTCCGGAACGGGCACCTCGTCCGGTCGTGGGACACCCCACACCCGTCGCAGCGGCGGTCTTGCCGTTCGCGGGTCTGTCGCTTCTCCCCGCGTTTCTTTACTCTCTGGACGTCATCGTCCTCGCTGGAGCAGGAGTCTGCCGTCGCGGACGACTCCTCAGACGTCGCTGGTGTGCTGGCGGGCGACTTGGGGTGTCCGCCAGGCCGCGTGCACTGGTGACTTGGCCCCTTCGGATGTGGCCCCTCGGGACTTGAACACTCTGACCCCGCTCCTGGACACCTCGGCTGCTTGGGCCTCCCACAGTACCTCGTTGAACGTGAGGCGATAGTCGCGGGTCATCAATTTTCTCTGGACCTCCTCGTCCCTCAGGCCACACAGCATGTGGTCTCAGAGTGCCGTGTCCAGGTCTTCCCACTGGCAGTGCACCGCTGCCAGCCTGAGGGCCGCCGCGTAGGCGGACACTGACTCTCCCGGGCGTTGGTCTCGCCTGTGGAACGCGACCCTGGCCGGGAAGATCGACACGGGGGGGCTGGAAATGATCGCGCAGTAACTCTAGGATGCGGTCGAGGGGCACCACGTCCACCTTCCGGGGGGCCACCAGGTTCATCAGGATGCGCAGCGCGGCCTGCCCCACCTGGGCTAGAAAGTGTGAGCGCATCTTCACGTCGTCGTTGACGCCCGCGGCTTCCATCGCGTGCCGAAACTGGCACTCATACAGCTCCCATTGCTCCAGGTCGCTGATATCGAAGTGGTAAGGCTTGACCTTGGGGTTCGCCATTGATCCCATCCTCGTCGCCAATTTAGTGTCTTGCACGGAAGACAAAGAAGGAGCCGCAGTGAGGGTTAAACGCAGGTTTATTGGATGATGATCAGGATGAACATGTGGTAATGGCGGAGGTACAGCTCATTATATACTGCAGTACATACATTTGAATCTCGTTGCACGGTAGCTTATTGGCTGCTACCAGCGTGACGTCATTCTGAGTCACGCCCATCTTCTCCAGGTGATCCTCGCGCGGGAAAGGTTCCCGCGGCTGCCGGTGATTTGGGGAATGTGAACCATGTGAGCTGAACGCTCGCAGCTGCCCTCTATAGGCAGCTTACTCGCGTTCCTTAACAGCTGAGCTACATTGTAATTGTGGTCAGGTTACATTCATACATTTCTTAAAGCAACATTGTACATACACAACACCTATCCTGTTATGTAAGCTGGTATTAAGAACAATTTTTGAGTAAAAAAAGTAATTGCAGCAGAACCACTGTTTCCAAACAGCTCAACCTATATGTTAAGCTAAGTTCTTGGTGATTGGGTGCTCCTTAGGGTTAAGTATGTGGTTGTCTCACTCCTGACTGACCCAATGGCCAACTGTTTTTTGTTGTTGTTCAGTCACACAGTTGATTCCGACCCTTTGCGACCCTTTGCAGCCCTATGGACCATTGACCTTCAGGCACCTCTATCCTCCACTATTCTCCTCAGCCCTCCCAGCTCTGTGCCCATTGTGTCTACAATGCCATCCAGCCATCTCATCTTTGGCCGCCCCCTTCTTCTTTTGCCCTCCACCTTTCCCAGCATCAAGGCCTTTTCAAGTGAATCCTCTCTTCTCATTTGATGTCCAAAGTACTTTAGCTTCATCTTTACTATTTGACCTTCTAAGGAGCAGTCAGGCTTGATTTCTTCTAAGATTGATTCATTTGTTTTCCTCACTGTCCAGGGGACTCTCAAAACTCTCCTCCAACACCACATTTCAAAGGCATCTATTCTTCTGTGCTCAGCTTTCCTGATGGTCCAGCTCTCACAACCATACATTTCCACTGGGAATACCATTGCTTTGACTATGCGAATTTTTGTTTGCAATGTAATGTCTCTACTTTTCACTATGTTCCTGTTGAGTCCGAGCATAAATTAGCAATGCCACAGCAGATGAGGGGTTAACCAACAAGTCATTTATTATAGCTCAGTTCGGAGTGATCTCGGACTAACATAATACTCCTACTAAACATGGACAAGGTAGCAACCTATATAGAGACAGGAAGGCAGCTACAGTGATACATTTGCCTGGACATCAGTTCAGGTGGGAAACCCGTACGGAACCCAAGCAAGGTACATTGAAAACATGTGAAAACACATTTCGCGCCTTTGCAGAAAGGGCGCGAAAATAGCAAAGGACTTAATGATGAATACAACTTAAGCAATTCACATCAGTAAACATTTAGACACAACAGTTCCCCAGCATAGCTGTCAAGTATCCCTTATTGGCCGGGGAAACCCCTTATTTTACCCTCTTTCCAGCCATCATCCCTTATTAATTAGACTGCAATGCCCTATTGCCACCATTGGAGGGCAGCACAGGATAAGCATAGCTGTCAAGTATCCCTTATTTGCTGGGAAATTTCCCTTATTTCCAAATCCAAAACTTGACAGGTATGTTCCCCAGGTTTCTCATAGCTTGCCACCCAAGATTAAGTCGCCTTTTTATTTCATGGCTGCAATCCCCATCTGCAGTGATCTTTGATCCTAGGAAAGTAAAGTCTGTCACTCTTTAAGACGCAATTATTTAAGGCAGTGGTTCTCAAACTACTTATGAACCCAACAGTTTTGAAATACAGCTCCCAAAAATTCTAGCCAGCACTAACAACAATCAATGCTGCCGGAAAGTATAATCCAATAACACCTGAAGCCCCAAGTCTGTCACTTTGATGTTTGCAGATTGATACGAAGTAGGCAGCAGTCAGGGGGCCAAACACATCTTTATTGCAGTGTAATCAATCTGAACATGAGGTAATGGTGGAGACGCAGCTCCTTATATATGGTACAGTACATTTGAATTTCGTCCGAAGGCGCCCATTGGTTACTGTGTCAGTGACTTCATTCTGATGTACTGCATACCTGGCGTGGCTCACCTGTGGCACGAAGGTTTCCCGCTCTAATCACTGATTGGGTGATTGGAGCCACGTGAGCTGAGCTCTTTCAGCTGCACTATCGCTGGCAGCTGAATCTTATGTGAGAGGCAGATGACTACATGCATAGACTGTATCTATACAATAGGAGTATTCACAAGGGATAGGGAAAAGGAGGGGGAGCATGGAGGATCGCTAGATCCTATTCATTCACATTACACTTGGTTACATGGAGGATCGTTAGATCCGATTCATTCACATTACACTTGGTTACATACACAACATTGACCCACTGATTTAATGGATTTAGGAATCTTGCCTCTTTGCTGGGAGAATTCTCTGTCATACCTCGTGCTGAGCTGAGAATGATTGGTCCAATGTGACTCAGTGATTGAATCCTGATGCTTTTTTATGCAGGCAGAAGGCAAACCCAGCAACATTCCCTCTTTTCCATTCTGGGTTATTAAGTGCACACACCTAGCTGGTGAGTGTCCACATCCCTTGAACATCACAGCAACAACTTGTTAATTGTCATCTGGAAGCTAGAGGATTTGCCATTCGCCTTCCGCTTGCATCATGAAGCCACAGGATCTCAGCCACTGAGATTCATGAGCTCATGGGAGGAACAACCAAGCTTTCCCATACCAGCTCAGCACTGTGATGCAAACATCACACAGGTTAAATGCAAATGTGATTACATTGGTGATCTTATGTCAAAGTAGACAGATACTTAACTGTTACTATCAGATCTAAGAGTATATTAAGCACCTGTTTTCAGAGTTTCATTCAGGATTTTCAGCATTCATCTACAAATGCAAATTATAAGTTGATTCTATTTTTCTGTTCTAACCTGTTCTTTCTTTATTCATATCAGATGCACCACCAAGATGTAATAACATACCAAGCTAAAATTAACACATCTAAAAACTAAATAAAATTAAAAGGGGTTAGATGGCATCTGCCTAATATGGGGCCACAGCAATAGCATTTCGTCTTGCCAACATAAGGTCCTCCTCAGTGCACATTGAGGGGCATCGTGTGCATTGTATCCTATGGGAAATAGTTTGTACTTCTCTGTATTCACATATGCTGTCATCTACAGGGAAACCTAGAAGCACCAGAAGTAGAAATGATTAGCCTGTTATAAATTTACCATGGACGATAAAAACAACATGTTTTGGAATAGGCTTTCTTTGTTTTATGCACAAAATATTTTCTATGAATCTGAGCAAGGATTCTAAATATTTTACTCCAATACCATACTGATCACATTGAACTGTTTAAGAACAAGAGAAAACAATTGCAGAGCAATTGCAGACCATATGGAAGTAGTTTTAGACTATTTGAACATCTCTTAGTTTCATACATCAGTCTCCATAATCTGTAAAATTAAGTGAGGTTTTTCTAAAATACTTATTAAACAAGCTCCTGGCAAATATCAATAAGGAAGATATAAACTGATCTGGGAATTCGTGTTGCTAGTGGAGATATATTGCATGTGTTCAAAACCTGAGCCTCACCTCCTGTATTCTGCAGTAGTACCGTGTATATTAACATTGGACAGAAGTCAGGAAGTATATTAACAATTATCCACAGCATGAAAAACCCTGAGATCATATGGATTGAACATGACTACAGTTGTTCATTTTCTAGGAAATGCACACACATACACACACACACACACACAATTTTGTAAGGATAATACATTCTTGAGAAGTATCTCATTATTTGAATTAATTTGTATTATTACTTTGAGGGGAGTATTAATTATTATTCATTCAAACCACCCATACCAATCAGTGCCTTTAATTATTAAGCAAAAGATATGTCGAGAAGTATTTTGTGAGCTTAGCTCAAGTGTCTCTATTGTAGAAGAAATATCTGTCAGAAAGTTACAGCTAAACAGCTAAATCTGAATGGAGAGTACTCTGTGCATGTTGGAATGACCTGTGTGATCTGGAGCCTTCATTTCCCAAGTTTTCCAACTGTGCAGAACACCTCCACGGATAGAGAAGGCTGTCCTCTTCAGATTTAGTTTTCTGCTTGCACAAACTAGGATGGCAAGGCCAGGGCTAGGCTGTTCATGAGTTAAAATTATCTTTTATTGAACGTTTGAATACTGTTTACATGCACATGACATTCTGGATAACACTTCAAGTTTCTGTTATAATCCAAGCAAGCTCATGCTATAATAAATTTGTTAGTCTTTAAAGGTGCCACAAGACTCTGTTGTTTTAATGAAAAACCTGCCACTGCATAACTAGGTTATTACAGTTTAAGTGCTGCCTTTCAACTGCTGCATAAAAATAAACAAGCATTTTCATCTCTCAAGTGGAACAAATAGGACTTGGGTATTTCAGCAATAGTTGCCTTTTTGGCAGATATTTCTGTTCTCATAACACAAAAGATCAAAGAACACTATGAGATGCCAAAGGGGAGAAAACCAATTATTTCAACAAACATATTTTCATTGTTGGGTTTACTTTCCCTCTCCCCACGCTTATTGTTTTCAGCCAAAACAAAGTTGTGTCAATCCCAGAGTACTCAAGAATGGGCAGTCATGCAGTAGAGTCACATTTTTATAGACAGTGCTGTTTAAAAGCAGCAAAGTCTCTACCACAGCACTAGAGTTGGAAATTTACTGGAGCATAGTAGTAGTGGTAGTAATGTGTTATCAAGTCAATTCTGATTTATGGCAACTTTTCCCAGAGGTTTCTAGAGTACTTAGCAGTGGCCACCATACCTGTCAACCTTCCCGGATTGGCCGGGATTTCCTGATTTTCGGCGCCGATTTGTGCCATTTCGCGCCCGCAGCTGCCAAAACCCTGGAATTGGCAGCGGGGGAAAAAGAGGTACTGCGCATTCCTTCTGTGCAGATCGCCTTCTACGCATGCATAGAAGGCTTTTACGCTTGCGTAGAAGGCGATCTGTGCAGAAGGGGATCGTAGAACCCTTCTACGCATGCGTAGAAGGGTTCTATGCAAGTGTAAAAGCCTTCTAGGCTTGCGTAGAAGACGATCTGCACAGAACCGTTCTGCGCAGAACCGTTCTGCGCAGGTTTCGTATTTTCTGGAGCCGCGGTTAACAGGTATGGTGGCCACCCATTCCCTGCTTCTGGGGCACTGTGGGATCACGTAGATTGGCTCTGAAGGCAAGTACAGTAAAACCCTGACTTACGTACATATCAAGTTACATAAGATTCGACTTATATAAGGGTTTTTTGGCGTAAATCATGTCCCAATTTAAGCAAAAAAAATCTTATCTAAGGGAAACCTTTACGTAAGGGAGTTTCTGGTATATTTAGAGCTCAAAATGGAGGCAGCACAATTTGAGCTCTAATATTCCACCCCGCGCCACCCGCCCCCACCACCAGAAGTCACAAGAGATCGCTTACCATGGCAGAGGCGGCAGAGGCGGCAGAGGAAGAGGCAGCAGAGGTGGCGGAGGTGGAGGCAGAGGCAGTGGTGGCAGCACCGATGATTGTGGTCACATTTTCCAGAGTCCCTGCTGCCTCTACCATGACTGGTGGAGCGCAAGGGGCATGTCCACTGGGTTCCACTCTGTCCTAGGCTTCTCCAGGGCACATTCTGACTGGGGGGCACACTTTGGACAGAAACTGCTCTATCCAGCTATTTGTCCAAGGCTTCTCTGGGGTACCTTCTGGCGTCCCCAGCCAGAACGCACCCCAGAGAAGCCTCGGACAAAGAGCTGGATGGAGCGGTTTCCGTCTGAAGCACATCACCCAGCCAGAATCATCCCAGAGAAGCCTAGGACAGAGCAGAACCCAGCGGACATGCCTCCCACACTCCACCAGTCTCGGTAAAGGCAGTGGGGGAGGAGGAGGCAGTGGCAGCAGCACTGTTGGCAGTGGTGGTTGCCGCCCCGCCCCCCGCAGGCAGATAAACCCCTCTGGAGGAAGCAGCAGCAGCAGAATGCAAAAGGTAGGGAGATTGCTCCATTTAAATTCCATTGTTTTTTTCCAATGCATCCCTATGGAGATGCCTCGATTTACGTAAAAAATCAAGTTACATAAATTGCTACAGAACGGACTTTTTATGTAAATCATGCTTTTACTGTACTCAATTCACCTATGCCACTCAGTCCATTCTGGCTTATGGTGACCCTTTACACAGTTTCATAGGTATGGAGTGATTGCACATTATCTTTTTCTGGAGGCACACTTCAAGTGAAGTACTGTATATTTATGTAACTTCTGTTATTATTGTTAGTTATGGGGCGGGAGGCATAGAAGGAACCTCCCCAAAGAGTGAAAAGTACTGCAAGTACACATTAATTCCCAAATCACTTAATATATTGTTGTGTTTTAATAGCAATAGCAATTAAGAAACCATTTAATATGGAATTCCAGAACACTCACTTTCTAGTTGGACATTTCAACAGCCATAGCAGCATTTGTGGCTATGAACATAATGACAAATATTCAGGCTTATATGTAGAGTCAACCACTAACTGTATCCTCATTACCAATAACATTACAGGGAGATTTGGATTCAGAATATGTTAAAACCATTATAGATGTCTAAGATAAGACATGTTTATCTTAATAATGCTTAATTTATCCTAAAGGAAAATCTTGGTGTCTTTTTTTCTTTTTTTTGCCATTGAAGGACTATATTCTTCTGCCTTAGGGATGCTTCCTGCCAAACATTTTCCTTCTTATATGTTTAACAAGTAGAAGACAGGCTGCCATCAGAAATTTCTGGGCCCCGTACTGAGCAATCCTATTGCCCCCCCCCCACACACACACACACACTTTTCTCTCTCCTCACATTGGGTGACGACGGCGACTGGAATACACAATTTCCCAAAAGAAATCGATGGGCAGTTATATCCATCTTTAGAGTTCAATGCTCATCTCTGATTACAGCCAAAGAGCCAGTGGCTTTGATCCACAAAAGCTCACATTAAAATACAGGTTAGTCTTTAAGGTGCCATACATTATGCCCAAAAAACAGACTTTTATATCAACATAAACATAATTAAAAGGTAAAGGTTTCCCTTGGTCGAAAGCCAGTCGTATCTGACTCTAGGGTGCAGTGCTCATCTCTGTTTCAAAGCCAAAGAGCCAGCATTGTCTGCTTCTGCAGACGTTTCCATGGTCATGTGGCAGGCATGACTAGACACAGGAGCACACAGAATGCTGTTACCTTCCCACCGGAGTGGTCCCTATTTATCTACTTGCAATGTCTTGCTTTCGAACTGCTAGGTTGGCAGGAGCTGGGACAAAGATGGGAGGTCATTCCGTCCTGCAGTACTCAGGAATCGAACTGCCGACCTTCCGCCTCCCAGTCAGTGTCTTAGCCACTTGAGCCACTGCAGTTCTTATGACCACAGTTTTGCGCCACCAGGGCTCCGAAAGAAAGAAAGGATGGCAGGATGGAAGAAAGAAAGAAAAGAAGGAAGGATGGAAGGATGGAAGAAAGAAAGAAAGAATGGAAGGAAGGAAGATGGATAGGAAGGAAGGAAGGGTGGAAGGAAGGGTGGAAGGATGGAAGAAAGGAAGGAAGGATGGAGGAAGAAAGGATGGAAGGAAGAAAGGATGGAAGGAAGAAAGGAAGGATGGAAGTATGGAAGAAAGAAAGAAGGGAGGAAGGAAGGGTGGAAGGAAGGAAGATAGATAGAAAGGAAGGATGGATGGATGGAAGAAAGGATGGAAGGAAGAAAGATAGAAAGAAAGAAGAACGGAAGGAAGGGTGGAAGGAAGAAAGATAGATAGATAGAAAGAAAGAAAGGATGGAAGGAAGGAAGAAAGAAAGGATGAATGGAAGGAAGAAAGGAAGGATGGAAGGATGGAAGGAAGAAAGATAGAAAGAAAGAAAGGATGGAAGGAAGGAAGAAAGAAAGAAAAAGGAAGGAAGGAAGGGAGGAAGAGTGGATTAGTGAAGATAGATAGATAGACAGACAGACAGACGGACCCACCTGGGAGGAGATGGGGCAGGCCAAAGAACAGCAGCAGCCTGTCTGAACTGGCAGGAGGGGTGGTGGTGGGGCCTGACCACCACCCCGGCTCTGTTTCCCACCCACCCCCACCCCCACCCCCTGCGGACAGGCAGTCAGGCTTACCTGGCAGTCGTGGGGCACATGTTTTACCCGGCAGGTCCATAGCTGGCTGTGGGGTGGGAAGCGGACGTCTGGTGTCGGTGCCGGCCTGAGAAGTCGTGCTCCCCACCCCATGGCTTGCTGCTGCTCAGCGGTGGTGGCTGGAGGCCTTTGAAGGTGAGCGCCCTGCGGCTTCCCGCTGCTGCATTCGTCCCTGGGGCCCACTCTCCTCATGGGCTGGCAAGCCTTGACCCCAGATATCCAGGTTGAGGCAGGGGTGAGGGGCCCCTCTGGTGGGGCATGCACAGTGGTGCCGCGGCCGCGTGCCGCAATTTTAAAAAAGTTACAATTTTTTTTAAAAAAAAATTAAAAATGGGCTGCCTACCCCCATGGGCCGCGGGGCCCCTGCAGCCTCGGGCCCGGGACGGGCGTTCTGGCTGTACCCCCCTGACGGCGGCCATGAGAAGATATACCCTATTTACTGGCATATAAGACCCACTTTCCCCCTTAAAATACACTGGAAAAATGGGGTGCGTCTTATACTGCCTATCAGCAGTTCTCATAAGCTGGGGGTCAGGTCACACTCCCTCAGACAGCTTCTGGAGCTAGACAGCTATTTTGCCCTTCCACCACCACACAGCACTTCCTGGTGTGGTGCAGGTGGTGGGAGGCCACATGAAATGGTGCTGCGGGTCGCAACCAGCTCATGGGCCGCAGTTTGAGAATCCCTGCTGCACAGTATATAATGGCCTATAGTGGGATATTTTGATAATAATGGGGTGCGTCTTATACTCCAATGTGTATTATATGCCGGCACATACAGTACACAAAATGCAATGCAAGTTGTGAGACAGATTATTATTAATATGAGGCATACATTGCATTCTACAATATCAACCTCTGAAGCCAATTCAGTTGTATTTCAGACCACTGTGACCAAGGACATTACTTTGTCACTTCATTCTTAAGATAAACATATTGATAATATATATGACAATGGCTGAGCACTAGACCACTTTCTTTGTTTGCAAAAGACTGCAAATGCAGTCTCTGGAAGCTCCAGCTTGGGCTAGGAAAGAATACCACCTGGCAGAGCTGCCAATGAAAGATGACACTCCTGATCTACTTGGAGTCAGTATAAGGCAGGTTTTTTTCCTAACTTTTTTTCTGATCAGGAATTGTGGCTGGGAGACTGTGACTCATGCACATCTGGGCTGCATCCCAAACCACATGCTCTACATTCACAATTGCTTAAAGTCAACTTACAATGAAAATTATAAAGGATAGAAGTTGCTCATTTTCCCCACACCCTATCTATCACCTACTGTGTGCTTTGTACTGCTTAATCACTGATGAGTTTAAAGTGCCCTGGGAGTCAATATGGTGAAGAAGGATTTCGGTTTGATGGAAGGAACCATCCAATGCTGGGAAATGGCTTCACTTAGATGTGGCTTTGACCTAAAAGCCATATTCCATGCTGGGAAGTGGTTTCACTTAGATGTGGCTTTGACCTCAAGATAGGTTTGCAATATTATGCTGATTGAGGAAGAGTAGCACATGTATGTCTAAATCATCGCCGGCTGCTATTCATATCCGAGCATACATTTTCCCTGGAAGTCATTTTCTCAGTCGATGGATGTGTCTCTGATGACTCAATAAACCAATCCTGGCATGAAACATGTGACCACACACATTACACTGAATAGATGGTGGAGGGTGTAGTTGAGTTTTGACAAAGCTTTTGTGCTTGTCACTTAGCCTCTTCATGTCTAGCAGCAAAGATGGTTTGGTGCCAAAGTGGGCGATCTATGGCCATTGCCTCCCAGGTTTGTGAGTTTATACCTAACACCTTCATGGTTTGTTTCAGATATTTCTTATAACCAGGCGCATTCTGGTATAATGGGCAATCAGGCTTTGTTGCACCCCACCCCGTCATCGCCTCTGGCACCCTGGGGCACCAATAGCAATTTATGGGATTCCCCCCAACCCCACCACTCCCTGTCCAGTGCCTTCCCATGGTGCCCTGCACACCCCTGCTCATAATGCTTCAAAGGAGCTCCACAAGGTCTTGGACTGGAGCTAAGTTCCCCATAAATAATTTGATTAGGAAGCCTGGAACCATCCTTATAGCGGACACGCCCTATCCATCTAAGACGATGGCCTATGATGAAAGCTTCAATGCTTTTTATATGTGCCTTCTCAAGAACTGTGATGTTGGTGACATAGTCATTTTAATTGATGTTCAAGATGGACCTTAGCTTCTGTTGGTGAAAGTGCTCAAGCTTTTTGATGTCTTGGTGATAGAGGGTCCATGTGTCACAGCCATACAATAATGTTGAGATAACAACAGCTTGGTATACCATGAACTTTGTATGAATTGTTAAATCTTTGTTCATGAAGATCCAGTGTAATAGATGACCAAAGGCAGAATGGGCAGCACCGATTCTCTTCACCACATTCTGTTCACAGGTGCAGTTTATAGAAAGGATGCTACCAACAAAGAAAGTGGGTACTAGTCCTCAAACAAATAAGAGAAAGTACTTTTTCACCCAGAGGATTACTGGTCTATGGAACTCCCTGCCAGAAGAAGTGGTGACAGCTGTCAGTCTTGACAGCTTTAAGAAAGGATTAGACATGTTCATAGAGGACAAGGGTATCAATGACTATAATTATGGATACTTAAGGACAACCTCCGGGTTGGAGAGATAGGCAGGATATCTCTCAATGCCTTTTCCAGGGAATCCTAAGCAGGTGAAGGCATCTCCTTGGGAATACCCTGAAGGAAATGGTGAGCCACCGTGTGAGACAGAATGCTGGACTGGATGGGCTGTGGCCTGTTCCAGCAAGGCTGTTCTTATGTTCTTATGTTCAACGTAAGAAAACTGGTCTACCTGTTCCAGTGTCGAATCTGAAATGGTAATACTGAACTCTGGAAGGGCTGTCCTTGAGTCAGGTTGTGTATGCACCTTGGTTTTCTGAGCATTTATGGTGAGGCCAAAATGATCATATGTATTCTTGAAACAGTTGCCTGACTGTTGCAGCTCCTCAGGAGTGAGAGCAGGCAATTCTGTATCATCGGCATATTGCATTTCCGTTATCCTGTTATCACTGGTTAGTTTTTGGGAGTGTAGTCTAGCCAAATTAAAGAGTCCTCTGTCGAAGCGATATTTAATCTCTGCACCTGTGTTGTTATTGTTTCATATTGCATGGCAACCAAGTAAAGGGCAAAAAGGGCTGGAGCAAGCACACAGCCCTGCCTCAATCTGTGGGTAATTGGGAAAGCATCTGATATGCTGTTTTGATGGAGAACCCTCCCAGACATGCCATGATGAAGTGCCTGGACCAGATCTACCCCATTACCGTAGCGGGCTATCCGGCCATATCTCTATGTCTAAATAACTCAAGGTATAAAGCAGGGGTTCTCAACCTTACAACACCACGGGCCAGATAACTCCCCCTCAGACCATGCCACAGGCTGGACATGTGGTTTCCCCCTGCTGCAAATGCTGCCGTAAATCGCAATGGGTGCATATGCACATGCACGGGTGCAATTTACGGGTGTCGTAAACACATCCGCTTCTGTTTCCGCTTCCACTTCCAGGGTTGTTGCTGTGGGCTGGATGAAATGTTGTCAGGGGTCAAGGCATAGATTATGAACCCCTGATATAAAGCATCCAAAACTAGTCAAGCTATTTTGGCACAGAACTTTCCTAAAGCACCTCTTTCCATCCCTGGCAATATAAAAATGCAAGAATAACAAAATAACTAAGTTTCTACTCTTCTGTGATATCCTGTGTGGTGCTTAAGAAAGCAGCTTTCTTCTTTCTAATAATATTCAATAGCTGGTTAAGGGGAAAGGGAGTCTTGATGACAACATTACCTCAGTTTGTCATGGCATGGGTGTCTGTGTCAGAAGGCCTAAGGGAGCCCTCCTCTTCTGAAATAATCTCCCAGATAAATGTTAACCATTCTCATTTAATTTTTTAGAACTTCAAAGGAGAAAGAAAAGTCAGAGAATTTATTATGGAGAAGGTTAAATATTCTAGTGCTTTTCTTATTAACAAGGTAGTTGAATTGCCTGTGTGTATAACTTGTCTTTCAAATGATAACCATATTTGTGGTGGGAAGCATTCTCCTCGGCTTCCCACACTTCAGGTAAGGTCCAGAGCTTCCAGAAAATATATCCTACTGTAACTCTTTCCACAGGGCTTTTCCAGATCAGGAGATATCAGCATCCAGAAAGTTTCAGAAATCAGGAAAAGATGTGCAATAGAGGGGGGGAAAAACAAATGCAGTATTCTCTACCACCTTGCAACATATAAGTTCAAAAACATAATCAACAAAAATTGCTCTGAGAATGAATTCTGAGAGTTAATGTATCACAGGGAACCCAATGTCAGACCTTGGTCCAAATCCATAGTAGTAAAGTTACTTTTAAATATTTGTGAGTAGTTTTACTGGAAAATTCCTCTAACACCTTGGAAATCCTTCTAGGGTTGCTCTAAATCAGAATCAACTTGATGGCACATAGTAACTGCACAGCAACACTGAGAATGAGGCTGAAAAAGGAGGAGAACAAAATTTCTGGGAAATTGGAGAACAGATTATGACAGTTTTTCCTGGAGCTAGACTTCACACTGCCCTCTTTCATACCAGCTACAGAGATTTATAAGGATGCAAGTGCATAATGAAATTCTGCATTAGAAAAAAATTTATTTATATCAACTGTCCAAAAATATTTGGGAGGCTTGGAGAAGGCTATGAAACTGAAAGCTAATGAATGACAAGTTCTGAAATTTACTAGTAAGTTAGAATACATTTTTCTTGAGAAATGTTTTTAGATTTTTATTTATTTTTCCTAGAAACAGAAGGCAATTTCACAGTACTATTTCATAATGGGCACACCTGGAGTGGGTAGGACTGCTTCTCTGCCTCCACTCACTTACCATGTCCTCAACACCCTCTGAATGGATATGAGTCTCAAGTCTGCCAGCTCAGATCCAGGAAAAGCTTTATGGCAAGACCAAGAGAAAAACCAAATTAGGAAGGAGCTCGCTGGACAAGGAATAACATTACACGAGGATACAGCTGAGGAATTCAATCACTCCTATGTCACATGGAGAACCCTGAATAGGCTGAGGGTTGGAGTGCTTAAATGCAAGACCAACATGCTCACGTTTGGGCTGCTGGAAGACAACAACACACTGTGTGAATGTGGAGAGATGCAGAATCTAGCTCATTTCTTGGTCTGCTGATTACTACCAGTAACAGATATCGTTGAAGATTTAATTTTGGCCAATGACAAAAACAAGAATGTGGCTTCATTTTGGCAGTCCGAAGTTTGATTTGGATAATGAGGAGGAGGAGGAGGAACAACAACAACAGCAACAGCAGCAGCAATAATAACAACAACAACATGTCCTAAAATGATATGAATAAATGACAGTGTAGCGCAGTGTTTCTCAACCTTTGGCTTTTGGACTTCAATTCCCAGAAGCCTAAGTCAGTCCATCGGCTGATCAGTGCTTTGGGAAATTGACTTAGGCTTCTGGGAATTGAAGTCCAAAAACTAAAGGTTGAGAAACACTGGTGTAGTGATAGCAATGTTGGCCAGGCTAACCATACAGCCAGCCACTCTTGTTGCTACCTGCATTAGAACTACAAAACAAAATAAAAATGCAGAGGGGGGGACAAAAATGCATTACACGTTTTACAAGTACAGTGGAACCTCATACAACAATCACCCCATATAGCAATGAAATCGTATAACAATCAGGTTTTGGGTGGAAATGGCGTCCCGCATAACAATTTTCCCTATGAAAAAAATTGTACAACAATTTTTCAATGGAAAAAACCACTTAGCAAAAAATATTGTTGTATGATGCATCCCATAGGGAAAATCGCTATACAATGTATGCATTGGATAGCAATTGTTTTGTACAACAACAAGCCCCGTGGAATGGATTAAAATTGTTGTATGAGGTATTTTGATGTAGGCAGATTGATTGCACATGGAGCCAGCAGGTGGGCCAAACACTTCTTTATTGCAGCATGGTCAATCTGTACATAACCAAATGGTGGAGATGCAGTTCCTTATATATCATACATTGCATTTGAATTTTTCCCCAAAGCCACTCATTGATTGCGGTAGCAGTGACGTCATTAGGGACGCACTGCGTACCTTCCTAAGGTTCTCCTAACCTAACCAAGGTTTATTGCATACCTTCCTAAGGATCACCTATAGCGGGGAGGTTTCCCGCACTAGTTGCTGATTGGGTGATTGGGGTCGCATGGGCTGAGCTTCCTCAGCTGCGCTATAGCTGGCAGCTGAGTTGCGTCCGGTGACTGATGATTAACTTGCATACACAACAGGTATCACTGTACAGCTAATGCTGAGCCTCACTTCCAAGGAACTTTAAAATAATTTCTTCTCCTCTTGGAGAAATCCAGAAAAAACTGCCTTCTTAATTTCCTTTTCCACACATGGGGTGGTGAATTTCAAATCAGTATTTCTGTGCAGTTATAATGCAAGTGGCAGATTCCTACAATGCTATGCTGATGAGACTCTCCATCTATCAAAACCAGTAGGATACAGGCCATGGAAGTAAGACCCATCAAAGGCTCATGGTCAGCATAGCAGTATATCACAACCAGCATCAAAAGTAGGATGTCTCTATTTTATTAGTTGTAGAAATTGAGAAGTGGAGGGTGCATTTGATCTCATGTTCTGCTTGAGGACTCTGCATAGGCTACATTTTGTCACTGTGTGAAAAGAATGTTGGACTAGCTAGATATTTTGTTTCATGCAGCATGCCTCTTTTTATGTTCTTAATTATAGTTACAAGCAATGAAATAAAGATAACAGTGAGATTAATTATTGCCAAGGGAGTGCCCAGGCAAAGAGCTTTCAACAGATGTCTGACAATGAACATAGTTTCTGCCTCTCTAACCTCCTGGGAAAACAGTGCCAAAGGTCAAAACTGGTGCCACTTCCTTTAGCCACTGTGTTCAGCAAGCTAGGAAGAGGCACAATTTGAGTTATCTGTGAGCAGAGGATAAAATCAAGGAATCTCTCCTTTTCTCACAAGATATGTTCAGATGGAGAGCACCAAGGGGCAATGGATAGACATGCTTATCAAACAAGCAAATTGTCACAAAACAAATTAAACTACCAAATCGTTTAGGAAGTATAGAGGGGAAAAACAGTTTGAACTCAACACATGGCCTGTGCAATTGCTTTTCAGAGAAATAAAAAACATTGGGAATAAACACTTCAGTCCAGGTTTCTTTTTTTTGGGGGGGGGGTGTTTCTTTATTTGTTGGGGATGAGTTAATTGGTGCTATTGTTTCTTCATTGATTTACTATAACAACTATTTTGTTGTTCAGTCGCACAGTCGATTCCGACCCTTTGCGACCCTATGGACCATCGTTCTCCAGGCGCCTCTGTCCTCCACCATCCCCCTCAGTCCTCCCAGTTTTGTGCCCATTGTGTCTACAATACCATCTATCCATCTCATCCTTGGCCTCCCCCTTCTTCTTTTGCCCTCCACCTTTCCCAACATCACGGCCTTCTCAAGTGAATCCTCCCTTCTCATTTGATGCCCAAAGTACTTTAGCCTCATCTTTACTATTTGACCTTCCAATGAGCAGTCAGTGTTGATTTCTTCTAAGATTGACCTATTTGTTCTCCTCGCTGTCCAAGGTACCCTCAAAACTCTCCTCCAACACCACATTTCAAAGGCATCTATTCTTCTGCGTTCAGCTTTCCTAATTGTCCAGCTCTCACATCCGTACATTACCACTGGGAATACCATTGCTTTGACTATTCTAATTTTTGTTTTCAAGGTGATGTCTCTGCTTTTCACTATGTTCCCCAGGTTTCTCATGGCTTGTCTCCCTAGAATCAGCCGCCTCTTTATTTCATGGCTGCAATCTCCATCTGCAGTGATCTTAGATCCTAAGAAAGTGAAATCTGTCACTGCTTCTACTTCTTCCCCGTCTATTTTCCAGGAACTGATCGGGCCTGTTGCCATTATCTTGGTTTTCTTGATATTGAGTCTCAAGCCAGCTTTTGCACTCTCTTCCTTCAAACCGATCAAGAGATCGGTTATATTTAGCCTTAACAACTATGTTAAGGCTAAATATAAAACACTGAGTGAGCTACTGCAGAAGATGTATCTTTTTAAGGAACAAATGTTACTTTGATTTCCTATTATCTTGTTCAAAAATGTTTTCTTTCAGCCTTGGATACAAAGAGTATGAAAGAAACACTAACTTACATACCAAGAAATGACATGGTATGAGCTTTCTTATTAAAATACTCCCTTATTCACACATTGTACTAAAATATAGTCTTAGGAAAGAAAAATGAAGATTAACTATAACCCTATCAATTTGTATCTGGAAAGTACAGTATAATAAACAAAATTACAAGCGGCAGACAACAACATACTCCATAAAATGACTGGTAATTTAACATCATTTCCTTTGAAAGCTGAAAAGTAGTAAACAGAACTATAAAAAAGCAATGGCACCAAATGTCATGAATAACTCAGCAGCCAGAAATGTCATTAGTACATACGTAGCTATTCAGAAGTAAACCTGATTGATTTACTCCCAGATAAATGTACATAGGATTATAATCTATAATTGATTAATTTGATAATTATTGGTGTGCTCCAGTTTAAGGATATTGAATAGCCACATCTCTTAAATATTCAAAAATAGAAAAAGAGCTTAGTCAACCTGTCTAATCTGTGAATCATTCATTAGAAACCTCGCTAATGTCTGCTTTGTTCTCAGTCCATCAAAACATTTACCCTAAAAATTATATGTCTGCTTTAGTTTCCTGGGAGGTGATTAAAATCCACAGGAAAACAAGAATAATTCGTGCTTAAAGACTGTAAGAATATGCCAGGTTAGAATGCACACAGGCCATCATTGTTTGAATGTAGGACCACATTAACCTCAAGCATTCACTTTTGTCATTGTTTTATTTCAGTCAGTATTATGAAAGAAATTGTGAAACTTAGAAAAAAATTATATCAAAAATGAGGAAATTGCTGGATAACAACACTTGTTAGATGGGAGCCTCTATGAGCTGTAGTAACCTTTTCAACCTCTGTGTTAACCTATGGTATAGATAAAGGTCTCCCTTTACTTTTCAATCTCGTTGTTCTGTGCAGGACAATGACAATAAAGATTTATCTATCTATCTATCAAAATCCAGTTGTGTCCAACTCTAGGAGTCAGTGCTTCTTCTTCTTTCATGTCCCGATCAAACCCTGGACTGCCAAAATGTAGCCACTTTCTTGGTTTTGTTGTTGGCCAAACTTAAGTCCTCATCGGTGCATGTTTCCAGCAGTAATCAGAAGAACACGAAATGAGCCAGATCTTACATCTCTCCACATTCACACAGCATGTTGTTA
Source organism: Bradypodion pumilum (assembly GCA_035047305.1). Taxonomy (NCBI): domain Eukaryota; kingdom Metazoa; phylum Chordata; class Lepidosauria; order Squamata; family Chamaeleonidae; genus Bradypodion; species Bradypodion pumilum. The sequence goes on from JAWDJD010000001.1 coordinate 103,372,070, forward strand.
TTCACCAGCAACTTACATTTAGGCATTCCAACCCTCAGCCTATTCAGAGTCCTCCAAGTAAGATAGGGGAGGTTGAGTTCCTCAGCCATCTCCTCCTTTAGTGTTGTTCCTCATCCAGTGAGCCCCTTCCTCCATTTTCTAATTTTGTTGTGCTCTTGCGTTCCCTTAAGAATGTTTGTTCTTGCCATAAAGTTCTTCCTAGATCTAAGACAGCAGATTTGAGGCTCATATCCATTCAGGGATAGTTGAGGGTCATTCTCTTGCTTAGTTCACTCTTCATCTGCTGCTACTTATCTTAGGTGCAGCAATACCAACAAGAGGGTATATTTTCTCAACTGGTTTAGGTTTGAGGTATCCGGTCACTACGTGCATGGCTTCATTAACAGTGGTGTCAATTTGCTTTGTGTGTGTGGATGTGCTCCATACTGGAGCAGCATACTCTACTGCAGAGATGCTCAGAGCCTAAACTGATGTGCACAGTGTGAATGGTTGAGTTCCCCATTTATAGTTTGTGAGTTTCCTGATAATGTTGCTCCTTGTACTTACCTTAGCTTGGTATTCAGGCATTGCTACTTAAAACAGAGTCTCCAGTCAAGCATCACATCAAGGTATTTTGGTGTTGAACAGTGGTGCAATTGATTCCCTTGCCACATAACATTCAACTTAACCCTTGCCTCTTGGTTTCAAAGGTGGAAAGCACACACTTGAGTCTTGCTTGAATTAGGCTTCAAATGGTTGCTATTGTAACAATGTAATAATCTCCATTCATCATCACATATAATCTCAGGTTCTGAAGGAAGCTGCCAATGACCCTAGTTGCTGTTGTAATAATGTCCTAATTTTTCAACTGATCCAGTAAATTTTCTAGCTACCTCCTCAAAGCTTCTATGGCCATTACAGTGCATACCTGTCAAATGCGGCTCCGGACAATACAGGATCTGCGCAAAACCCTTCTGCTCAGGTCCCTTCTGCGCATGCATAGAAGTCTTCTGCACAGAACCCTTCTGTGCATGCGTAGAAGGGTTCTACGCATGCATAGAAGGATTCTGTGCATGCGTAGAAGGGTTTTGCGCAGAAGGGGATGCGCAGAAACTACTTTTCCCCTACCGTCAAATTATGGGATGGTGGCGGCTCCAGGCAGGAAAGTAAGAAAAGCGGTGCTGAATTACGGGAAATGCCGGCCAATACGGGATACTTGACAGGTATGTTCCAGTATCATCTGCATAGGTGAACAATTTTGCATTGTCAGGAACCGGTTGATCATTTGTGTGTGTGTGTGTGTGTGTGTGTGTGTGTGTGTGTGTGTGTGTGTGTGTGTGTGTGTGTGTGTGTGTGTGTGTGTGTGTGTGTGTGTGTGTGTGTGTGTGTATATATATATATATATATATATATATATATATATATATATATATATATATATATATATATATATATATATATATATATATATATATATATATATATATATATATATATATATATATATTATACAATGTTGAAGACAATACAGTTACTTGGGGCAGTCCATTTTTCTGCAACCTCCATCTGTTGTTCTCTCCATTCATCATCACATATAATCTCTGGGTCTGTAGGAAGCTGCCAGTAAGCTTGTTATCTCTGACTGTTCGGGCTGAGGGATAGAATGGGAGATTTTTCTTCAAATCTCCCTTTCTCCCCACTTTGGTGTATGCAAACCAAGACACAGGACACAGCCTCGGGCTGGGTTAACTCAGGTTTATTGCATCGTGGACAGAGGGAACATGAGGTAATGGCGGATCGATAGCTCTTTATATACAGTAGTAATACATTTGAACGTGGTTCCATGGTAGCCCATTGGCTACTGTCTGCGTGACGTCATTGCGGGTCACGCCCTTCTTGTCCAGGTGTAGGTGATGGCGGGAAAACTTCCCGCGCTGTTGCCTTTGATGAGTTTGGACCAAGGGAGCTTGGACGCTCGCTGCTGCCAGCTGGTGGTCATTAGCTCGCGTCCTCTTACAGGGTTCATATGATGCAGCTGAAGGTTACATTGTTGCTATAGGCAAGGTTACATTGGTTCAGATACATTGTGGAAGGTAAAACCATTAGAACACAACACCCCTCCCCCCTAGGACGAGACAAAGTCTCGAGCCCACACTTAAACACACTCCCCCCCCCCTAGGAGACAAAGTCTCTCAGCCAAGATGGCTTATTTCGAACACGCTGGGGTCTCGATGCGGGCTGCCTTTCCCCGGGTTTGCTACCTTCTCTTTGTCCCCTGGTTTCCTGTCCTGTAATTGGAGAGGGAGACTCGTTAGTGACTTGCCGCGGCTCCGCGGCGTTGTTGGAAGGTGTGCTCTTTCTTAGGGAGGAACCGGGGGCACTGGGGGCTAACGAAAAACCCCTCTTCTCGCTTGGATGGGTGGGGGAACACTCCTGAAAACCCCCCCGGCTCGCAAAATCAAAATTACATTCGGGGGCAGCGGTCGCGAACCCCTCTCCCCCTTCCCCGGCCTCTGATAGGACTGGTGTATCAAAAGGGTATGAGTCGGGGCCGCTGCTTCTGCCTTCCCCCCTTGCTTGGGACTGTTGTCCGCTGCTGTCTCCCCCTTGGGTTAAGCGGGTGGGGGAGAACCCTAACGCTGAATCCTGTTGCTGAGCCCCACTGACTGGCCTACTCACTCGGTGCCTCAGTTGGTCTGCGTGCCTCCTCCAGAGGAGGCCGGTGTTAGTCTCGACCCGGTACGACACTGGCCCCGTCTGTTCTACAACCGTCCCTGGTACCCAGGCTGGCCCTGCGCTGGAATAGTTCCTGCAGTGAACAGGGTCGCCGGCGGCGAAACCTTTCGAGACTGCCAACCCTATGTTTTTCCCTTTATCCTCGACTCTCGTCGGGTCTAGCCTGGACAGGATCGTGGTCAGTTTTCGCCGCATCAAGAGCTCTGCCGGCGAGTAGCCTGACGCTAAGGGGGTCACCCTATACGCTAAGAGGAACTGGCATACTTGGTGATTCAGGTCCCCCGGGCCCATGCGCCGCAGCGCATCCTTTGTTGTACGCACCAGCCGTTCCACTTGGCCATTCGTGGCCGGGTGAAACGGCGCGGATGTGACCTGCCGAATGGCGTTTGCCTCCATGAATGCCCCGAACTCAGCGGAGGTGAAACAACTAGCGTTATCGCTGACTAAAGTGTCGGGTAAACCGAACGTGGAAAAGACTCTCCTTAGCTGGCTAATTGTCGTGGCGGAGGACATGCTCTTTACTGGGATAACCTCCAGCCACTTGGAGAACGCATCCACCACCAGGAGAAACATGGTTCCTCGGAATGGGCCAGCGAAATCTACGTGCACTCTGGACCATGGCCCCCTTGCTGTGTCCCATTCCCTATGCGGAAGACGGGCCGCCTCTGGTCGGGATCCCTGGCATGCCTCACAAGTGCCGACCATGTGCTCAATGTCCGCGTCCAGCTGTGGCCACCAGAAGTAACTCCGGGCCAGCGCCTTTGAACGAACTATGCCCGGGTGGCTGACGTGCAGCAGTTCGAGCACCCTCGGCCGCAGGGACGTAGGGACCACCACCCGTTGGCCCCACAAAAGGCACCCCCTCTCTAGGGACAACTCTAGCTTTTTCCGAAAAAATGGGTCGAATTCTGTGCTTGGGGACGATGCCGGCCACCCCTTCTGTACCCATGAACTAACTTTCTCCAGCGTTCTGTCCTTGCCTGTCGCCCTAGCAATGTCGGCTGGTACTATTGGGGGTGCGTCTAAGACCTCAATTAGCAACACCTGGCGGTCTCTTTCTACTCTCGCCTTTTGGTCGTCCGACAAGGGCAAAGGAGATCTCGAAAGTGCATCAGCATGGCTGATCTCCTTTCCGGGCCGGTACTCCAACTCATGTTGGTATGCGTTGAGAAAAATAGCCCATCGCAGCATTCTCGGGGACAGGATCTGCGGCGTGGGCTTGCTTGCCGTGAAAATCCCTAACAGTGGCTTGTGATCAGTCACGATTTTGAACGGGCGGCCATACAAAAAAATCGTGAAATTTTTTGGTTCCCGCTACTATTGCTAATGCCTCCCTGTCGGTTTGTGCGTAATTGCGCTCCGCTTGGGACAGGGACCTTGAATAAAACGCTACCGGGGCCTCCCTTCCGTCATCCAACACGTGGCAAAGCACCGCCCCCACCCCCACCGGGGATGCATCACAGACTAAGACCACCGGCCGTTTGGGGTCGAAATGCGTCAGGATTGCCTCAGATGTTAAGAGTTGCTTTAGTTCTTTGAACGCCCTCTCGTGCTCGTCACCCCACATCCATGTCTCCTCCTTTTTAAGTAACCGATGGAGCGGTTCGGCCACGGACGCCTTCCGCGGGAGGAATGTATGGTAAAAATTGAGGAGCCCCAGGAAAGACTGTAGCTCGGTTTTGGATGTGGGGCGAGGGGCCTTCTTTATGGCTGCTACTTTGGATTTAGACGGCTTAATCCCCTCGGGTGTGATCCGGAACCCTAAAAACTCGACCTCAGTTTCGAAAAAAACACATTTGTCCTTCCTCAGTCTCAGCCCCGCTTTCTCGAACACGGTTAGTACTTTGTCCAATCTCTTTGCCAGTTCAGCCTCACTCCCCCCTGTTATCAACACGTCATCAAAATAAGGCAACACCCCCTCCAGTCCCTTCAGGAGGCGTTCCACAAGCGACTGAAAAAGGCCGGGTGCCGAGTTCACGCCGAACTGTAAACGCGACACCTGGAACGCCCCTTTATGTGTAACTATCGTTTGTGCCGCGGCCGTGGCGGGGGTCACAGGAAGTTGCTGATAGGCTTGTGCCAAATCGAGTTTAGCGAAACACTTTCCCCCATTCAGCCTGGCCAAAAGGTGGCTGATCACCGGCACCGGGTATGCATTAGGGCGGATCGCCTTGTTAATTGTACACTTATAATCAGCGCAAATGCGCACCTCCCCGTTAGCCTTTAGAGCCGTTACAATTGGAGTTTCCCACTCCGCGGAATCAACAGGAATAAGAATCCCCTGGCCCACCAGTTTGTCCAGTTCCGCCTCTATCTTGTCCTTGAGTGCGAACGGCACCCTGCGCGGTTTGAGTCTTATCGGGCAGACCTCCAGGTCTAGGTCGAAGGCTACAGGGGGTCCCTTGAACTTTCCGAGTCCTTTCTTAAAAACGGCGGGATGCGCATCGCAAACCGCTTGTATTGGGTCCACCCCCACTGTATGCACTCCCCCTATGAACAAACCTAAGGGCTGAAACCACTGCGTCCCTAGGAGGCTACAACTTCCCCCCTTAAGGACAACTAGGGGCAGTTCCGCAGAATGTCTCTTAAAATTGACCCGAAATTTCCCGACCCCCAACACCGGAATGCTGTTTCCCTGTACGTCTCGTAGCGTGGACCTCAACGTTTTAAGTTTGGGCCGCACGTGGGGGTCGATTTTCAAGAACTCTTTCTGGGGAATTATAGAATAGGAGGACCCCGAGTCAATTTCCATCCTAATAGGGGCCCCTTGTACTAGTACCTCAACGAAGTAATGGGACTGTCCCGCGGACACGCTGAACACTGGGGCGTCGTCCTCGCTGTCGTCCGAGACGCGGCCCACGCCATCCTGCTTCCTCGTGGTCTGGGCGCCATCTTTGGGCCTCGCTGGACGGTCCGGTCTGGCCGAACGGTCTTGTGACTGCCTCCGGCCCTCCTTCCGTTTTCTGCATGCCTTGGCGATGTGCCCCCGACGGCCGCAGGTGTAACACTCGGCCTTCCTGAATGGGCATCTCGCGCGCTCATGGGCCGCTCCGCAACCATCGCAGCGTCGACCACCCTTTCGGACCTTCTGGACCTCCTCGCCGTCGCTGCCTTCCGTAGACGACTTTGAGGCCCGTCGAGTTGCGTGCACCGCCTGTCCGGACTTCCCGTGCACCGAATTTTCCGCCTTGCCGGCTCTAGGACGCCACTCACGCCACTGGTGCATCTCGTCCACTCCAGCATTCGTGGACTCTGCGGCTTCCGCGGCCTCTACGACCTCTGCCAGCGTGGGTGGCGGCTCCTTGTTCATCAAGCTGCGCTGCACCTCCTTGTCTTTCAGGCCACACAGCACGCCGTCCCTGAGGGCCATCTCTAGGATGTTGTCCCATTTGCAGGGGGCGGCGGCTATCCTCATGGCAGCCACGAATGCCTCAACCGACTCATCCGGCGCTTGGACTCGCCTCCAAAACGCGCTCCGAGCGGGAAACATTGCCCTCGAGGGACGGAAGCGCTCTCGCAGCAGCTTCATGATGTCGTCCGCCTTAAATTCACTCACCTTCTTCGGAGCGATGATGCCCACCAGCGTCCGCTTGGTTTCCATCCCGAGCATTCTGGTGAGGATGGCCCTCTTCCTCTCCTCGTCGTCTCCTTTGACTTTGAGTTCCACCAGTGCCGCCTGGAAGTCCATCTCAAGCAGCTCCCAGTCTTGCGGTTTGGTGATGTTGAACCCGCTCTGTGCCCTGGCTGTTCCGTGGGGATCCATCATCCCACCTTCGTCGCCAATTTGGTGTATGCAAACCAAGACACAGGACACAGCCTCGGGCTGGGTTAACTCAGGTTTATTGCATCGTGGACAGAGGGAACATGAGGTAATGGCGGATCGATAGCTCTTTATATACAGTAGTAATACATTTGAACGTGGTTCCATGGTAGCCCATTGGCTACTGTCTGCGTGACGTCATTGCAGGTCACGCCCTTCTTGTCCAGGTGTAGGTGATGGCGGGAAAACTTCCCGCGCTGTTGCCTTTGATGAGTTTGGACCAAGGGAGCTTGGACGCTCGCTGCTGCCAGCTGGTGGTCATTAGCTCGCGTCCTCTTACAGGGTTCATATGATGCAGCTGAAGGTTACATTGTTGCTATAGGCAAGGTTACATTGGTTCAGATACATTGTGGAAGGTAAAACCATTAGAACACAACACCCACCAGCTAGGAAGATCGATCGGGCTGAGGGAGAGAAGGAAAGATTTTTAGAATCCCATTTTCCCGCCACCAGACCTCCAACTGGGAAAGTGGGGTGTGGATGGGGAACAGAGCAGTCAACAGTCAGCTGTTTGGCATCGCAGTCTCCCCCCATCACCAGCCCACCATTTTTAAGCTGCAGAAACATGGCAAAAAAGCAGGAGGGAATGCTCTTATCCTCCCATGGTGGCCGGAGGATATGAAGAGCATTTCTGCTCCATTTTTGGAATTTTTCACCACTTTTAAACTGCTGAAACTCTGAGGAAACTTTTCAAATCTCAAAAAAAGTATTAAAAACTCATTATCTCGTAGATGATTTTTTCTGAGATTTCCATTATTATTTTGAGTTTTTAAGTCGAGCCATTCATACCCTGAGGTTTCACTGTATCATATGCTGCAGTTAGGTCAAAGAAAGCCACTCCTGTAATTAACTTTCTTTCCAAGCCATCCTTGGTGTGTTGTGTTAGGTTAAGAATCAGTGCTCATTTTTATTTATTTATTTATTTATTTATTCAATTTATATCCCGCCCACTCAACACAAGGCCGACTCTGGGCGGCTAACAACATAAAAAGTAACCCCAGGGCAACCCAAGGAGTTTACAGACAATATTCACAAATACAACATCTCTGTTTACAACCAAAGAGCCAGTGGTGTCTGTGTCTGCAGACATTTCCATGGTCATGTGGCAGGCATGACTGATTTAACACATACCTGTCAAGTATCCCATATTGGCTAGGATTTCCTGTATTTTGGCGCTCATTCCTCCCCTTTACTGCCGCCATCCCATATTTTGAACGGCGGGGAAAGGGATTACTGCGCATGCATGCCATCACACACATGTTCTGCACATGCACAAATGTGTTCTGTGCATGCACAAACGGGTTCTGCACATGTGCAAACAGGTTCTGCGTGTGCACACCCACGCATGCGCAGTAATTTCCTGTATTTTTGGGAGCCGCGCTTGACAGGTATAATTTAACATTATATCTAAATCAGGCAATTGTATTAAAAAGAGAGTAAGTTTAGTAAGTTTGTAAAGGAATTTAAAATGATACAGCCCATGACTATATTACACTCCTACAGCTGCTCAGATTGCAGCCCTAGTCCAGATAAAAGATAGAACAAAGATTTATGGCCAGTTGTTAGCCAAGGAAACACAACTGTTTAGAGGCAGCCACATGTGATGAGCCAATTCTATGAGCAACTCATAATTCAGTCTGGCCATTTTGAGATGTGCCATGCTGAACACCTTGGGAAGCTGCCCACACAATCTGCCAAATGGTTGTATTTCAAGCATCCAGTCACATATGAATTCACTGTTTTAATGCGAAGCAACCTCCTCCTTTTACAAGAAATACCTTAACTAAAAGAATAAAACAAAGTAAGTAGAATTGATCTTTCAGATATCAAAACAAGAAGTCCTGTGCAGAGTTCAAACATGACAGTACCACAAGAAGTTGGGATACAGAGAAACCTTCAGATGCTAAAAAGAACATTTATTGTAGCTCTATATGGTAGTGGGCCAGGATACCTAAGAGACCGACCGCATTGCCCTAAGGATGTTTGTCCATCCAACCAGAGCAGACCGGAGAGGCTCTCTGTACCATCCGCTAGAAGGGCTCGCCTCTCTAACACAAGGAGGAGGGCCTTTTCTGTGTCCGCACCGGCCCTCTGGAACCTCCTGCCAACAGAGCTACATCTCCCGTCTAGTTAGTTTTAACTATGTCATTTTTATATATGATTGTAAACCGCCCTGAGTGGGCCTCGGCCGAGTGGGCAGTGAAGAAATCTAACAACAACAACAACAACAACAACCAACATATTTCAGACAAAAGCCTTTTCTGGGGCACTTTTGAAGCAATTATACCTATATTAATTACACTTCTCTTACTTCTACCAAATGTATGAATTTCCCCTCCGATCCACACAGTCCTTCCCTCAAGTGAAACAATCTAGCATGGTTTTTTCTGTCCTTTTCTTACAAAAAACATGAGAGCAGTGCGGGGGGGGGGGGGGTTTGTGTGTGTCTCCATAGTTCCTTCAATCAGCCCCCTTCTTGATCTTATCCTCTCTTTTGTAGTCATTCTAGGTGCTTTGGTAGCCAGTAGAGCTCAGGTACCTGTAACACTAACCTTTCTTAATTGACCTCATTTACCTGTGATCTAAACCAGTAGGTTAATAATTTGATTTAAGATGTGACCCTCTTTAGGCATTGGGTACGCTAATGATGCTCCCATTTCCCAGAAAGTTGGAGGCCCCTGATGTAAAGTATTTGTTGGCCAACAAAGAATTGTCAGAGCTTTCTAGAAGCTTTCATAAACTATAGCAAAATAGCAAACAAATAACAGACATTTGAAGACTGAGGAAAACAAGGGATAATGAGATGTATTGCATGACTGCACAACGCAAACCATAAGATATGCAGATGACACCATCTTGCTGGCAGAAAACATAAATGACTTGACACAACTTTTATTGAAACCCGAAAGAGAAAAGTGCCAAAGCAGAATTGCAGCAGAACCATAAGAAACAAAAAATGATCTCTGCAGAGGAACTACACATCTTTAATGTTGACAACAAAGAAACTGAAATAGTGGAAGATTTTGCTCAATCCAAATGGATACTGCAGCTAAGTAGATGATTGAGACTAAGAAGGGCAATTGTGAGAATTAGGAAAGATCATCAAGTGTAAGGTTTCCCTGGAAACCAAGACCAAGATCATTCACACTATTGCATTCCCAATCACCATGTATTGATGTGAAATCTGGACAGTAAAGAAGGCTGGTAGGAAAGAAATTGATTCATTTGAAACATGGTGTTGGGCAAGAGCTTTATGGATACCCTGGACAGCTAAGGAGACCTTTTGGAGATCTCTCATTCACAGGATTACCATAAAACAGAGAGGAATCGATGGCACGTAACAATAAACAGATTGTAAATTCTGCAAACTTGCATATTACCACATCAATGTAAAAAACTATTATGTTTAGAAACATGACAGCTAAATAAGAATTAAAAACGTATGACCCTGTTCTATATAAATACACCCTAATTAATGCCAGTTAGTGAACTCAAAAACTTTGTTATGTCTGTCCAATTGAAATTTAAACCATGTTTTATTAAACTGTTCTTCTGATGCTGGCTGTGGAATTATTCCAGTGTCATTCTTTCTGTACACAATTTAATAATTTGCTTCTCATTAGAGCTTATTCAATTTATAATGGAAAAGTACTATCGCCTGAAACCCAAAGAAATATTCTACAGAATGAAATGGACGGTGTGTTCCCAAATGCCTATGCTTCTTACTATATCATTATGGTATATGTATAAAATAGCGTTCCATAATCTGGTGTTTTCTACTTGTGCTTGGGTATAACTTCCATCATTGAAGCCTCACATTTATGACACCTTATTAGGGAAAACTGGAAAAGACATGCCAATCAAAGGAGGGTAGGATAGTCTTAGACCATTTGCTTCCCATGGTGACAAACAATGTTACAAAATGAGTTTAAAATAGAGGTACAATAATATAAATAATGGTGTTTAGTGTCTTTCTTTAATATCGGGGGTTAGGGTGGAGCATTCTTCAAGAACTGGATTATTTAAAGTGAGAAAAACATTCCATCTCATTTTACAGGTATTGAAATTAAAGCTTTGGCCAGTTTCTTTTTTATACATCACTGTCTGATGGGGGGATTGTGATTGTGTTACACTTATGATATGGATGTTGCTATTTTAAATGTGTGAACCACACAGAGTGGGAATAGCTCCCAGATGGGCGCACACCAAAGACTCTTGAATAAACTTACCAGTCATGGAATAAAGGGACAGGTCTTGTCCTGGATCAGCAACTGGCTAAGGGACAGGAAACAGAGAGTAGCACTAAATGGACACTTCTCCAAGTGGAGGGAAGTAAAGAGTGGGGTCCCCCAAGGTTCAGTACTGGGACCCCTGCTTTTCAACCTCTTCATAAATGATCTAGAGGTAGGAGTAAAAAGCAAGGTAGCCAAATTTGCTGACGACACTAAATTATACAGGGTAGTAAAAACTGTGAGAGATTGTGAGGAGCTCCAGAGGGATCTCTCGACACTGGGGGAGTGGGCAAAGCAGTGGCAAATGAGCTTCAACATTAGTAAGTGCAGAGTGATGCATGTTGGGGCAAAAAAACCCAATTACATTTATAAACTGATGGGTTCTGAACTCTCTGCGACAAACCAGGAAAAGGACTTTGGTGTCCTGGTGGACAGCTCAATGAAGGTGTCAACCCAGTGTGCCTCAGCAGTGAAAAAAGCAAACTCAATGCTAGGGATCATTAGGAAGGGTATAGAAAATAAGTCAGCAAGTGTCATTTTGCCTCTTTATAAATCTATGGTGAGGCCCCATCTGGAATACTGTGTACAGTTCTGGTCGCCATACCACCAGAAGGATATTATGGAGTTGGAAAAAGTGCAGAGGAGGGCAACCAAAATGATTAGGGGACTGGAACACCTTCCTTACCATCTGAGGCTGCAACGGTTGGGCCTTTTCACTCTTGAACGACAGCGTCTAAGAGGTGACCTGATTGAAGTTTATAAAGTCATGCACGGTGTGGACAAAGTAGATAAGGAAAAACTGTTTTCCCTATCGCATAACACTAGAACTAGGGGACACTACATGAAACTTTTGGGTACTAGTTCTCAAACAAATAAGAGAAAGTACTTTTTCACCCAGAGGATCACTGGTCTATGGAACTCCCTGCCAGAAGAAGTGGTGACAGCTGTCAGTCTTGACAGCTTTAAGAAAGGATTAGACAAGTTCATGGAGGACAAGGGTATCAATGGCTATAATTATGGATACTTAAGGACAATCTCTGGGTTGGAGAGATAGGCAGGATATCTCTCAATGCCATTTCCAGGGAATCCTAAGCATGTGAAGGCATCTCCTTGGGAATACCCGGAAGCAAATGGTGAGCCACTGTGTGAGATAGAATGCTGGACTGGATGGGCTGTGGCCTGTTCCAGCAAGGCTGATCTTATGTTCTTATGAGTACACAACTATCAACATTAAAATTGGAATTGGAGGATCAAGTAGACACATTATCCCCCGCCCCTTCCATTCACCTTCAAAGAGAAAGGGGCAAAGGAAAGTTACTGAGATGCTCTGTAGATCCCATAGAAGAGGTCAAAGATGAGCTATTTACCGTATATCCTCAACTATAAGTTTCCCCAAATATAAGTCAAGGTACCTAATTTGGACCTTTAAAACTAGTAAGGGGGCATGGCTAAGATGGCCGACGAGTAACATCTCGATTTGTGTGCTCGGGCTTATCAAAGTGGTAATTAATGAGAATAATGAAGTAATGGAGTAAATTAAAGAGACATTTTGTGGTGATAAGACTCCTTCTTGCCTGCTTGGAAAAGTTGCTGCAGGGCGGTCGAAGTTCGGGAGCTATCCCCGGCGGGAGAGGTGTGCAACGGAAGCCGCGGCTTCCCCAGCCGAGGAGCTGGGAACGGGACCAGCGAGAAGGCGGTGATCCGAGGAAGTGGGAAAATCAGCAAGAAAGTGAGTTAACTAAATGATATACTGACGGGAGCTAGAGGCAACAGTGGATTGCTTTGATTTGAAGAGCTTGGACTCGGAAGAGTGTGCAGAAGAGGATAGAAGGGTGGAGGTTGAGGCGATAATGGCGGCGATCTTGGAAATCGAAAGTGGTTGTTGTTTTTTTGGTCAATGGCTTCTTAGTGTTCCAGGGGAGCTGCGGAACGGTTTGGAGGTTTTGAGAAGTGGTTCTAGAAGAAAGCGATTGGGTTCGAGATACTGGTTACTCCAGCGCCTTTCGAAGTTTAAAAAAAGAGTTCACTGATTTGGAGAGGAAGAAGGGGGGTTCCCCCTGAAGCCTCTGCAGCCACTGGGAAAAGGGAGTTTTGCTTCGTTCGCTCTAAGAGAGGGATTACCAATTTTTTACTCCTTCGCTGTGTGGATTATAGTCTTAATTTTTTCTTTTTACATTTCTCCTCTTCTTCTTTTTAAATTAAAAGTTGGAGTTTGGGATTTTTTGTTTTTCCTTCCCTGTGGAACTCATACAAGTGGATATACTTGGACATCCGCCTCCTTGGAATTCCTGTTTATGCTGATGGGACTATTCTATTCTGTTTGCAAGAGGGGAACTCTGTGAAAGATTTAAAAAAATTTTAAGGGCAAACTTTGTGAGCTGTTGCTACTTGGGCTGCATTGGTTGACTTCGGTGATTAGCTTCCCGTGGATTATAATATTTTTTGGGGTGCTTTTGTTTCCCTTCCCTTATGGATTACAACAATTAATTTTTCACTGGCCCTCCTCCCTTACTCAAGTTACATCATACTTAATAGGATTGTTGTCAGCTTTGGCTGCATTGGAACAGGTTTAAGTGGAGTGCTCAATGAACTTAAAACACATTGCAGCATCAAAAAAAATTAGGCACCTTTATCATGGATAAGGGTACAAGAGGAAAAGCAAAGGAGGAGGAGCCAGTGGTGAAATCTAAGAGAAAAGAAAAAGCACCAATGGAAGAGGTCCCTCCGTCATCATCACCACCACCTGAACCCTATGATCAAACTCAAATTATGGTGGAAATCGGTAAATTGTTTCAGAAGATGGAGAAGATGGAGGATTCAAGAGTGAAGGATAGAAATGAAATGATGAAAAAACAGGATAAGGTGGTAACAACTGTTGTGGATTTTACAAAAAAAGTAGAATTAAGTTTGCAAAAAAATAGAAGGAAATGTGAAATTGGTCCAAAATGAGGTGAAGGCTATGAAAAAGGAAATAAAAGGGACTCAGGAGGGGGTGAGGAAGAATAAAGTGAAAATGGATGAACATGAGAAAAGGATTGATGCTATGGAAGATATGATGAGAAAGCAGAATATTGTGATACGTCATGTGATTGAAAGGATGCCAGACCAGCTGAGAAAAAGAGTGGTCCAGTGGTTAAATAATTTGAGCATGGGAAAGGAATTTGTACAAGAAGACATTGTAAGCGCGTATAGGGTGGGTCCAAGAAGAGGGAAAGTGGTCCAAAGAAATGTTTTGGTAAAATTTGCAAATTGGGGAGATAAACTTAGAGTAATGGCTTTTTTAAAACAAGCTGGTTCTGGCGCCCTGAAAATTGATGGTTCTGATGTGGAAGTATATAATGATATTTCAATAAAGGAAAGAATTTGGAGATATAAGATGAAACCGGTAACCAAATTGTTGATGAGCAAATGTGTAAGGTATAATTGGAGATTTCCACAGCAACTGCGATTTTTTTTACAAAAAAAATGCAGGTTATTGATGAGGGGACCGATCCATTGGAGTACTTGAGCTTGCTGGACCTTGTCAAGGCAGGTTTGGAAGAGTGGGTAACTCTTAGAAAAGATTTGTTGGAATCGGGGGCCATAAGAAGGGATTATGAGGGGGCAGATGCTGGTGGTGCTATGGGTGGAACCCCGCAGGGAAGAGAAGAGGAGGAGTTGTCATTGATCATGGTGGAGGAGGAGGCAAGTAAGGAGTAGTGAGTAATGGGTTATGATGTAATAACTTTATATATTACTCAAGAATGCAGAAAGGTAAGATGCGCGGTGCACTAATCTATACGAACATCTTTCATGTCCCCCCTCTCCCCTCTTTGGATATCGAAGGTGTCTTTTTTCTCAAAGAAAGTGGGGAGAGTGATATTGTGTGTTTTATGTATATTTTTGTTTTTTAGTGGTAAGGGGTTTGTGGTGGCACGCCTAATGGAGAGTTTGGAAGTTAGAAAAGGTGAAACTGTAATAAACTATGAGAAATATTAAAGTATTAACCTGGAATGTAAAGGGTACAGGTTCTGTTCTTAAGAGGAGGAGGTTGGAATTGGCTTTGAAGAAAGATAGACCCAATATAGTGTTTTTACAGGAAACGCATCAAAAATCAAAGGACACAAACAATTTTTTTTTAGGTTGGATACAACATTATGAAATGGCGTTTGATACCTCAAAAGCAAGAGGAGTTGCAATTATTATTTCTAAAAGATTAGGATTTGAGATAACCAAAAGTGTTGCTGACCAAGAAGGTAGATATTTGATTGTGAGAAGAAAAATAGACGATGAGGAAATAGTTTTGGTGAATATTTATGCTCCAAACAAACATCAAGCGGAATTTTTAGAAAAAGTTCGTAAAATTGTGGTGTTAGAAAAAGTGGCAAAGATGATTGTGGCTGGAGATTTTAATTTGATAAGGTCAAACTTAGATTGTACGAACCTAGCAAGGTGTGGAGTAAGTATGAAAGGGAATGTTTTAGATAACTGGATGGTTGCGATGGGATTGAAGGATTCTTGGAGAGAGATTAAGGGTTCGGAAAGGGCATATTCTTATTTTTCACATGTTCATGGGTCCTACTCTAGAATAGACTATGTATTTTTAACGGAAAACATGGTTAAAAACATTGAGGGAATTGAAATAGGAATCTTCAAGGAATCAGATCATGCTAAAGTACTTTTGGAACTGAGGACACAAAAGGATATCAGGAGAGGAAGAAGTTGGAGATATTCAAAGACCAAAAATGTAAAGAACAAAGTACAGAAAGTTGGATGGAAAGCTGGCAGTGGAATGATAATGAAGAGGTAAATTTTAATGTGGTCTGGGATGCCATGAAGTCGGTTTTTAGAGGGGAAAGTATAAAGTTGGCAAGTATCAAGTATAGAAAGTATAAGGTAGCACAGAAGGAAAAAGAAAAATTAATAAAACAATTACAGGAAGAACACTCAAAAAAGAAGGATAAATTTTTTTGCCAAATTACAAAGACTCAAGGCAGAATTATTGGGTAAGGACATAGAAAAAGTAAAAAGAGATTTGATATATTTAAATAGAGAGTATTTCGAATTTAGCAACAAAAACTCAAGATTACTAGCAAGAGCGGCTAAAGCTAAAAAGGAAAAAAGGGAAATTGGGGTGTTGGTTAATAAACAAGGGATAAGGTGTAATAAAGTTAGCGATAAATGTAAAATTGTGAAGGATTTTTATCAAGCACTATATGCAAAAAAGAGAGATAGACGTGGGGAAGCTTAAAGGGATATTGGAGAGGCAGTTAGGGAATGGAATAAGGCAGGAACACCGGGATAAAATGGAAGAACAGGTTTCCGAGAAAGAGGTAAAAGAGGTAATTAGTGGATTGAAGCTGGGGAAAGCCCCAGGAGACGATGGACTATCGACAGAGTTTTATAAGGAATTTAAAGATGTTGTGGTACCAAAGTTGGTAAAGTTGTATAATTATATTCTGGATGGTGGACAAATTCCGACTTCATGGTATAGGACCACAATTGTTCTGCTGCCAATATTGGGAAAGAATTTGGAAAAAGTGGAATCATATAGACCAATTTCTCTTATAAATCAAAATGCCAAGATCTTCACAGCAATACTGGCTAATCGGTTAAATAAATTTATGGGAGAATATATAAATGTTGATCAAGTAGGTTTTTTAAAAGGAAGTCATATGGCTGATTTGACCAGTAGGGTGTTAGACTTAATTGATAATGTTAATCAAACAAAGGAAAAGGTGGGGTTAATATCTTTGGATATTTTTAAGGCATTTGATTCGTTACAATGGTCTTCGATTAAGGAAATAGTTAAAAGCTATGGATGCGGGGACAGATTTAGGTGGGTAATCGATTTATTATATCAAAAAGGGATTGCTAGGATCAGAGTAAATGAAGTGTTTACAAATGTGGTAAAGCTCGAGGCAGGCACTAGGCAGGGTTGTCCTCTGTCCCCTATCTTGTTTATTATGGCAATGGAAATCTTGACTAAAAACATAAGGGAGGATTCAAGTATAGAAGGGATAATGGGTAATAAAGTGAGTATGTATGCAGATGATACGTTGTTAATGGTGAAACACCCAGAGGGGGCAATGGATAGGATTAAAGTGCAAATAGAGGATTTTGAGGATATAACAGGATTGATGATAAATTGGGATAAATCAGAAATGATGTTGTGTAATATGGGGGAAGAGGAGAAGGAAAAGATGGCGGGGTTATCCAATATACAAATTAAAGATAAGTTGAAATATTTGGGGATAATTATTTCAAATAGATTGAAAGAACTTAAAAGATTGAACTATGATAGCTTGAAAGTAGAATTTAAGACTAGAATACAAAGTTTTCAGAAGTTGAAGTTGTCATGGTTTGGGAGGATTGCAATTTGCAAAATGATGTTGTTGCCAAGGATTAACTTCCTATTTGATACACTTGCAATCGAATTGAAGGAAAAGGAGATTAATGAGTTCCAAAAGATGTTTAATAATTTTTGCAACGGAGGTAAAAAATCTAGATTGCCAAATAAACTTTGGTACCTGCCTCAGAAAGAAGGGGGTTTGGGAATGCCAAATTTGTTAGCGTACTACCAAGCATTTCAAATTAAGAATGTTGTGAAGATCTTGGCAAGAGGAAAAGTAATTTGGGAGGAAATTGAGATGAAAGATTATAGGAACATTGGTAAAATGATTTTTTGGGAGCTAAGGTTAAAATGATAGGTACAAACAATACTATGATGAGGGGACTCATGAAGGTATGGAAAAGATTAAAGAAGGATTTGGTCCCAGATGTCCCTCCAATTTTGGAATTAGCAGATATGGCGTGTTTTCCGATAAAAATAGATTAAAAAATAAAGGAAATATTGGATAAAAATGAAGGTTTTTTGGTGAAAGAATGGCTAAGGATTTGCGGAGACGAAATTAAGAAGAAAAAACTGTTTGAACAGTTAAAGTTGGATTGGTTTCAGATAATGAAGGTTGACAACTGGAATAAAAAATATGGAAGAGAATTATGTTTAGATAGAGAAAAGACTGAATTTGAGGAACTGGTTTTGAAAATTCGAAAAGGAGATAAAAGCATTAAGGGTCTAGTAAGCAAACTTTATGTTTTAATAAACAAGGGAAGTGATCCACAGGAAGATTTGAAATTGAAGTGGGAACAGGATTTGAATATAAAACTAGGAAACGATGAATGGAGAAATAAGTGGAAAAAGAGGATAATGAGAACTATGTCAGTAAGAATTAAGGAACATAATTATAAAATGTTGTGGCAATGGTACCTGACACCACTGAGGTTACATCAGATTGACAATAAAAGGGATAATTTATGTTGGAGATGTAAAGATACTGTTGGAATTTATGAGCATATGTGGTGGAGTTGTAAAATGATAAATGATTTTTGGAGAAGAATAGAAAGAGAGATAGGGGAAATAATGGGTAAGAAAATTAAGCTGGCGTCAGGTACCATTATGCTAACAGATGTGGAAGGTATGTACCTCAATAAGGAGGAAAAAGAGTTATTAGAAATAATGTTAACTATGGGTAGACAATGTATTGCTAGAAATTGGAAAAATGATGTAATTATACAGACGGGAGAATGGTATAAGGAAATGTGGAATCTAGCATTGAATGATAAATTGACATGGGAGGTAAAAGTAAAAAGGGATAAATTGAAGGAAAATAGATTTTGGAGTATTTGGAAGCCTTTCGTTGATCACTCCCTTTCGGGTATGGAACACTTTAGACCTGTACCATCTCAAAGTAGTTTTTGGAGATAATACAGAGACCAAACTCTCTGGGGCAATGTAAATATACACTGGGTGATTTGTAAATTGAAAATTTGGAATTTGATAGTTGTTAACAAACAATTGTAACAATGAAAGTTTTTCTGAAGGTTATAGTAATAGTATTGATTCTTAACGTGGATATTTAATAGTATGTGTACTATAACAGATAATAGTTCAACTATCATTTAGGTGGTTACCTTTTATGAAGCTTATGTATTTTTGTCATGGTATACGATGTATTGTTATTTGTATGTCTGTAATTTTTTTTGAAAATGAATTAATAAAAATTAATAAAAAAATAAAATAAAACTAGTAAAATAGATTGGCTTGAGTATAAGTCGGGGGTGGAAAATGCAGCAGCTGCTAGTGTGTTTCAATAATTAAAATACATGAAAATACAGTAAAATTAATTCATTTAGACTTTTGTGTGGGTATGTATTTGAGTGTTTACATTGACCCGAGTATAAGTTGAGTCCCATTTTTGGACCTCATTTTGGGGGCTAAAAAACCCAACTTATACTTGAGTATATATGGTATATGTTTAATGACAATGTTATCTAGTAATTTTTAATGATAATGTTATCTAGCAAGAGAAACCATACCAAAAGAAAAGAAGCGTAAGAAAGCAAAGTGGTTGTCTGATGAGGCCCTTAAAATAGCAAAGAAGGAATGCAAAAGTCCAAGGAGAAAAAAATACAATCACCTGAATACAGAATTTCAAAGAAAAGCAAGGAGAGATAAGGAAAACTACCTGAATGAACAGTGCAAAGAAATGGAGGAAAACAACAAAAGAGGCAGGACTAGAGATCTTTTCAAAAAAATTGGGGAAATCAAGGGTTATATTTAAAGCAAAAATGACCATGAAAAGGGACAAAGATGGAAAGGAGTTAGCTGAAGCAGAAGAGATCAAAAAAAGATGGCAAGAGTACACAGAGGAACTCTACAAAAAGGACCTCAGCACTCCTGATAATAATAATGATGAGAAATTTGAACTTGAACCAGACATTCTAGAGAGTGAAGTGAGAAAGGCCCTAAAGCACTGCAAACAATAAAGCTAGTGGAAATGATGATATCCCAGTAGAATTTTTCAAAGCCCCAAAAGATGATGGAATCAAACTACTGCATTCAATATGCCAGCAAATTTGGAAAACAAAACAGTGGCCACATGATTGAAAAAGATCAGTGTACGTTCCAATCCCAGAAAAAGGCAATGCCAAAGAATGCTCAAATTACCAAACAATTGCGCTCATCCCACATGACAGCATGGTGATGCTCAAGATAATACAGGATAGACTTCAGCAACATGTGGAGAGAGAAGTACCAGAGGTGCAGGCCAGTTTCAGAAGAGGCAGGGGGACTAGAGACCACATTGTCAACATATGTCGGATCATGGAGAAAACAAAGGAATACCAGAAACAAGTCTACTTTTGTTTTATTGACTACACCAAGTGTTGTGTCCTAATAGTGTAACCTTCTACATGTGATATCAATGTATCTGAACCAATGTAACCTTGCCAATGAGTAACAATGTAACCTTCAGCTGTACCACATAAACCCTGTAATAGGACGCGAGCTAATGACCACCAGCTGGCAGCAGCGAGCGTCCCGTATTTTGATTTTGATTTTGCGAGCCGGGGGGGTTTTTCGGAGTGTTCCCCCACCCATCCAAGCGAGAAGAGGGGTTTTTCATTAGTCCCCAGTGCCCCCGGTTCTTCCCAAACAAAGCACACACCTCCCAACAAAGCCGCAGAGCCGCGGCAAACCACTAACAAGTCATCCTCTCCGATTGCAGGGCAGGAAGCCAGGGAGCAAGGAGGAGGGAGCGAAGCCGGGGCAGGGCAGCCCGCGCCGAGACCCCAGCGTGTTCGAAATAAGCCATCTTGGCTGAGAGACTTCGTCTCATCCTAGGGGGGAGGAGTGTTGTGTCCTAATAGTGTAACCTTCTACATGTGATATCAATGTATCTGAACCAATGTAACCTTGCCAATGAGTAACAATGTAACCTTCAGCTGTACCACATAAACCCTGTAATAGGACGCGAGCTAATGACCACCAGCTGGCAGCAGCGAGCGTCCAAGCTCTCTTGGTTCAAACCCATCAAAGACCGCAGCGCGGGAAGTTTCCCGCCGCTACCTACACCTGGACAAGAAGGGCGTGACCAGCCATGACGTCACGCGGACCAGTAGCCAACGGGCTACCGTGGAGCCACATTCAAATACGTTACTGCCTTATATATAGAGCTGTTCGTCCGCCATTACCTCATGTTCCCTCTGTCCACCATGCAATAAACCTGAGTTAACCCAGCCTTTGGCTGTGCCTTGTGTCTTGACTCTCATACACTAAACCAAGGCTTTTGACTGTGTGGACCACAACAAAATGTGGCAAGTAATTAAAGAGATGGGAATACCAGAACACCTCATATGCCTCATGAGAAACCTGTACACGAACCAAGAAGCAACAGTTAGGACAGAACATGGAATGACAGAGTGGTTTGGAATAGGAAAAGGAGTAAGACAAGGCTGCATTTTATCACCCTGCTTATTCAATCTATACACAGAGCACATAATGCGCAATGCAGGGATGGAGGAATCACAATATGGGATCAAAATTGCTGGGAGAAACATCAACAATTTGAGATATGCAGATGATACCACCCTAATGGCAGAAAGTGAGGAAGACCTAAAGAACCTCTTGATTGGATTGAAGGAGGAGAGTGCAAAAGCTGGCTTGAGACTTAATATCAAGAAAACCAAGATAATGGCAAAAGGTCCAATCAGTCCCTGGAAAATAGATAGGGAAGAAGTAGAAGTAGTGACAGATTTTACTTTCCTGGGATCTAAGATCACTGCAGATGGCAACTGTAGCCATGAAATAAAAAGGCGCCTGATTATGGGGAGACAAGCTATGAGAAACCTGGGGAATATAGTGAAAAGCAGAGACATCACCTTGAAAACAAAAATTCGCATAGTCAAAGCAATGGTATTCCCAGTGGTAATGTATGGGGGTGAGAGCTGGACCATTAGGATGGCTGAGCGCAGAAGAATCGATGCCTTTGAGATGTGGTGTTGGAGGAGAGTCCTGAGAGTCCCTTGGACAGCAAAGAGAACAAATAGATCAATACTGGAAGAAATCAATCCTGACTGTTCATTGGAGGGACAAATAGTGAAGATGAAGCTAAAGTACTTTGGACATAAAATGAGAAGGGAGGACTCACTTGAGAAGGCTTTGATGCTGGGAAAGGTGGATGGCAAGAGAAGAAGGGGGCGTCCAAAGTTGAGATGGATAGATGGTATTGTGGACACAATGGGCACAGAGCTTGGCGGGTTGAGGAGAATGGTGGCAGACAGAGGTGCCTTGAGGAAAATGGTCCATGGGGTCGCAAAGGGTCGGAATCGAGTGTGCGACTGAACAACAATAAAATTCTTCATAGGACAGATATCCAGTTCAGAATATTGGAGCCAAATTAAAGGAAATTTGGGAGAAGGAAAATACATTTGTGTTCTGATTTTGTTTTTTAGAGAACATGCATGGATCTCCATTGACAGAGTTCATTTAATGGAAGACTTTCCTCAAACTTTCTCTTCCTTTCCTACTGTATTGTTTGCCTTCCACTCACATTTGTGAAAGCCCACCGAAAAATATGGAAGCATACAGTTCAAATCACACAGTTCAAATTTATATTATTCTAAATGTGATCATCTGTTGGATGGAAGTGAGAAGAATAGAACAGGAAAGGGGAAAGTTTTCAAAAGAAAAATTGGAGGAATATGAGGAAAAGCCTCATATGATTCTAAATATGATCATCTAAATATGATTCTAAATGTGATCATCTGTTGGATGGAGGTGAGAAGAATAGAACAGGAAAGGGGAAAGTTTTCAAAAGATAAAGTGGAGGAATATGAGGAAAAGTCAGGAGACTGCAGTGGCTCAAGTGGCTAAGACGCTGACTGGGAAGCGGATGGTCAGCAGTTCAATTCCCAAGTACTGCAGGATGGAATGAGCTCCCGTCTTTCTCCCAGCTCCTGCCAACCTAGCAGTTCGAAAGCAAGAAATTGCAAGTAGATAAATAGGGACCACTTCGGTGGGAAGGAAACAGTGTTCCGTGCGCTCCGGTGTCTAGTCATGCCTGCCACATGACCACAGAAACGTCTGCAGAAGCAGACAGCGCTGGCTCTTCGGCTTTGAAACAGAGATGAGCACTGAACCCTAGAGTCGGATATGACTGACTTTCGAGCAAGGGAAACCTTTACCTTTACTATGAAGAAAAGCCAATCTTCCTGATGGATAAAGCAAGCTTGATTATTCTTATTTTCATGTTTAAAATGGAGAGCAGACATTGTTAAATATTGCCTGGCCCTTTAAGAGCAGAACGGTTCCTGGCTTTCTGTGTTATTAAACAGCTTTTAACTTTTGGATGTTTGTTCAACTACTGGATGCATTTGCAGCAAATAAGGAATGGACCTGAAAAAATGAATATGTATTTTAAGATGAAAACATTCAGTATTTCAAAACTTATTTTAGCAGTTTCTTTTCTGCTAATAAGGTCACTTCTGTATAATAATAATTGTGTGCTACCAAGTCAATTCTGACTTTTGGCAACCATTTGATAATCCATGACTATACAGGTTGACTCTTCTTCCTGGAGGCACAGCAGGGAATTGAATTCCCAAACTCTAGCTGTCCAGCCAGATGCCTGAGCCACTGAGTTATGGCAAATCAAGTCTATAGTTTTAGAAAACCATACCTTTAAAACTATGTGACCCAACAGCACCATATTTGGTACAAAGCAATATCAAACTGTCTACTTCTACTGTGCCAAACCTAGTGCTGATCCAATCCAGTTTCAAAGTTACAATTTTTGTAAATTTACAGACAATTATAGACCTTGTAGAAGGAACTGGAGAGTGGGGATTAAAAGTATGTAAGTTTGATTTTTATTTAGCTCATTCTACATGATAACAATCAAATGGCTTTAAAAAAATCACAAAAGTGTGCACAGTAGGTATATTTTTTAAAAAATAATCATAACTCTTGAACCCTTTGCCGAAGCTTCCCCAAATTTGGCACAGAACAAGAACAGGCCAACTGTTTGCTACAGAGCCAAAGTTTGACATGTTTGACATGTTTGCTACAGAGCCAATGTCTGGTTTAAAAATTGCAACTTTTGTTTGGGTTGATCGTCTTTTAAGAATTGTCTTGTAGAACATTGTTTTTCTCTGCCAAGCACTTATCATCGGTGCAAAGCACATATCATCGGTGCACTCCCTTACAGTGTTATAATAATTTTGTGTCATAAATTCTACTCTCTAAGTTCATCCAGCGAGAAAGCTCTCCTATTTCCTACTTCAAAATACCTCTCACTTGGACCTTTTTGACAGTCTACAAAATTTAATATGAAGTAGGGAACTAAGATACACTTTTGCATCAGAGGTAAAAACCCAGGGCCATTCTTAAACTCTGCTTTTATCTTTTGTGTCCACTCAAGCAAGAAGAGTATAAACTTTGTTGTTTTGCAAAAGAAATGAGGATTCAGAAAGATGTATTGGACCTAAGATAATTTTAAAAATCTGTTTTTAAGCACAATAGGCATGTCACATATCAACAAAATATGCAGTAATGATGTCCCCGTTGTGGAATACTCTGCATACTGGTGCAAACTGGTGACTTTTTAACTGACTTGCGTGCCCCCTCCCCTGACCTTTCAACAGTCTTTTCATAGGGGCTGTCATTCTTTGCTCAAGAAGCAGGTAAATGTAGAAAGCTGTATGAAATATTTCATCAGTCTATATGTGTCTAATTCATACTGGGCAGAGGAAATCAACATTGCTGCAAACGAATTAAACAAGTAATAAAGGAAGGAGGGGGAACCAATTTTCATTACAGCTGTGCCATATGGTTAAAGTATTGACAGTTTTGTTAAAAAATATATGGTTTTTCAAAATTCAATTTTCCCTTCCTTTGTTAATAAACCTATCTATACCCCAACAGAACTCCCTTATTTTATAGATGATTATCTCTCCAACTAATATCCTATGAAGTTAGCTAGCAATTTATAGGAGTGTTGGGGTTTTTTTGCTTCAGAAGTAAACGATAGGAGCAGAGGAAGATTAATTTGCTTAGCCTTTCACACACAAAAAGAGCCTTGAACAGCAGGTTTAATTCTGAACCAAATGTCTGCAATACTAGAACCCCTGTTTATACCACAGCAAGATGGTTTCAGACCTGGCAAAGACTGTACAGCACAAATTCTTAACAGAGTACATAGAAGATGGTTTAGAACTGAAGGAAATCACAGGTGTAATGTTTATAGATCTCACTGAAGTTTATGACACAGTCAACTATGCAGCCTTGCTGAAGAAAGTCTCCCACATCACAAAGGATTTTAAACTATCGGCTGTTTATTGGAAAACCATAGCTTTTTTGTCCATTTCCAAGGACAACACAACCGATGGAGAATTCAAAGAAATTGCCTCCCACAGGGCAGTGTGCTAGCCCCCACACTGTTTAACATATATACTAATGATCAACCACTGCCAGAAGCCACTAGGAGCTTTCTTTATACCAACAAACAGGCAACTGCCACACAGTGAGCAACCTTTGAGGCTGCTGTGAAAAAAATGGCTGAGGCTTTGAATGTAATGACTATATATTATAGAGATAACCAACTGAAGCCAAACTGACTAAAATCTCAACACTATGTCTTTCATTTGAAAAACTGCGAGGCATCAAGGTTGCAAGTGACTTGGAATGGAACAGGCTAGTACATTGCACCACCCTCAAATATGTGGGAGTTACCCTGGATCAAACTCTCACTTTCAGATCCCACTGCCTTAATACCAAACAGAAGGTTTTTGCCAGGAACAATATTCTGAGGAAAATAACAGGCACAAGTTGGGGTGCTCAACCACACAGATTAAGAACTTCCCGGTAGCTTTATGTTACTCTGCAGGAGAGTATGCTAGTCCAGTATGGTACAGATCAAAACATGCAAAACAGGTGGATGTGGCCTTAAATGAAACAGCGAGACTGGTCACAGGATGTTTAAAACCAACCCCAATACAAAAAGTGCATTACTTAGCTGACATCCCTCTACCAAAATTCTGTCGAGAAAGTGCTGCTTGGAAACAGTGGGTCAAAGCAAGTTCCTCGGAAATACACCTGCTATTTGATCACCAACCGCAGAAGCAGAGACTGAAATCAAGGCATACACAACTTCTGCCACTCCAAAAACCAGCCCCCACAGACCGCCTTAGAACTATGGAAGGCAAGAAAGGAACTATCAGATAACTGGGTAGAACCACATCACTCTCCACCACCTAGCCAAGAACAACCATTGCCTGAGTAGAAAGCTTTAAATAGAATGCATGCAAGGGTAGGAAGATCAGGGGCTAATCTGAGAAAATGGGGTTTCCCTGTAGAGGACAGCCTGTGTGAGTGCAGAGAAGTACAAACTATCTCCCACAGGATACAATGCACATGATGCCCCTCAATGTGCACTGAGGAAGACCCTATGTTGGCAAGAGGAAATGTTGTTGCTGTGGGCAGATGTCATCTAGCCCTTTTTAATTCTATTTTTGTTTTTAGATGTGTTAATTTTAATTTTGTATGTTATTATATGATTGTTGTGTTCTGATGGTTTTATCTTACACATGGATTACAATGTATCTGAGCCAATGTAACCTTGCCTATAGCAACAATGTAACCTTCAGCTGTATCATATAAACCCTGTAATAGGACGCGAGCTAATGACCACCAGCTGGCAGCAGCGAGCGTCCAAGCTCTCTTGGTCCGAACTCATCAAAGGCAACAGCGCGGGAAGTTTTCCCGCCACCACCTACACCTGGACAAGAAGGGCGTGACCCGCAATGACGTCACGCAGGCAGTAGCCAATGGGCTACCATGACACCACGTTCAAATGTATTACTACTGTATATAAAGAGCTATCGATCCGCCATTACCTCATGTTCCCTCTGTCCGCGATGCAATAAACCTGAGTTAACCCAGCCCGAGGCTGTGTCCTGTGTCTTGGTTTGCATACACCAAATTGGCGACGAAGGTGGGATGATGGATCCCCACGGAACAGCCAGGGCACAGAGCGGGTTCAACATCACCAAACCGCAAGACTGGGAGCTGCTTGAGATGGACTTCCAGGCGGCACTGGTGGAACTCAGAGTCAAAGGAGACGACGAGGAGAGGAAGAGGGCCATCCTCACCAGAATGCTCGGGATGGAAACCAAGCGGACGCTGGTGGGCATCATCGCTCCGAAGAAGGTGAGCGAATTTAAGGCGGACGACATCATGAAGCTGCTGCGAGAGCGCTTCTGTCCCTCGAGGGCAATGTTTCCCGCTCGGAGCGCGTTTTGGAGGCGAGTCCAAGCGCCGGATGAGTCGGTTGAGGCATTCGTGGCCGCCATGAGGGTAGCCGCCGCCCCCTGTAAATGGGGCGATATCCTAGAGATGGCCCTCAGGGACGGCGTGCTGTGTGGCCTGAAAGACAAGGAGGTGCAGCGCAGCTTGATGAACAAGGAGCCGCCACCCACGCTGGCAGAGGTCGTAGAGGCCGCGGAAGCCGCAGAGTCCACGAATGCTGGAGTGGACGAGATGCACCAGTGGCGTGAGTGGCGTCCTAGAGCCGGCAAGGCGGAAAATTCGGTGCACGGGAAGTCCGGACAGTCGGTGCACGCAACTCGACGGGCCTCAAAGTCGTCTACGGAAGGCAGCGACGGCGAGGAGGTCCAGAAGGTCCGAAAGGGTGGTCGACGCTGCGAGGGTTGCGGAGCGGCCCATGAGCGCGCGAGATGCCCGTTCAGGAAGGCCGAGTGTTACACCTGCGGCCGTCGGGGGCACATCGCCAAGGCATGCAGAAAACGGAAGGAGGGCCGGAGGCAGTCACAAGACCGTGCGGCCAGACCGGACCGTCCAGCGAGGCCCAAAGATGGCGCCCAGACCACGAGGAAGCAGGATGGCGTGGGCCGCGTCTCGGACGACAGCGAGGACGACGCCCCAGTGTTCAGCGTGTCCGCGGGACAGTCCCATTACTTCGTTGAGGTATTAGTACAAGGGGCCCCTATTAAGATGGAAATTGACTCAGGGTCCTCCTATTCTATAATTCCCCAGAAAGAGTTCTTGAAAATCGACCCCCACGTGCGGCCCAAACTTAAAGCGTTGAGGTCCACGCTACGAGACGTACAGGGAAACAGCATTCCGGTGTTGGGGGTTGGGAAATTTCGGGTCAATTTTAAGAGACATTCTGCGGAACTGCCCCTAGTTGTCCTCAAGGGGGGAAGCTGTAGCCTCCTAGGGACACAGTGGTTTCAGCCCTTAGGTTTGTTCATAGGGGGAGTGCATACCGTGGGGGGGACCCAATACAAGCGGTTTGCGATGCGCATCCCGCCGTTTTTAAGAAAGGACTCGGAAAGTTCAAGGGACCCCCTGTAGCTTTCGACATAGACCCGGAGGTCCGCCCGATAAGACTCAAACCGCGCAGGGTGCCGTTCGCACTCAAGGACAAGATAGAGGCGGAACTGGACAAACTGGTGGGCCAGGGGATTCTTATTCCTGTTGATTCCGCGGAGTGGGAAACTCCAATTGTAACGGCTCTAAAGGCTAACGGGGAGGTGCGCATTTGCGCTGATTATAAGTGTACAATTAACAAGGCGATCCGCCCTAATGCATACCCGGTGCCAGTGATCAGCCACCTTTTGGCCAGGCTGAATGGGGGAAAGTGTTTCGCTAAACTCGATTTGGCACAAGCCTATCAGCAACTTCCTGTGACCCCCGCCACGGCCGCGGCACAAACGATAGTTACACATAAAGGAGCGTTCCAGGTGTCGCGGTTACAGTTTGGCGTGAACTCGGCACCCGGCCTTTTTCAGTCGCTTGTGGAACGCCTCCTGAAGGGACTGGAGGGGGTGTTACCTTATTTTGATGACGTGTTGATAACAGGGGGGAGTGAGGCTGAACTGGCAAAGAGGTTGGACAAAGTACTGACCGTGTTCGAGAAAGCGGGGCTGAGATTGAGGAAGGACAAATGTGTCTTTTTCGAAACCGAGGTCGAGTTTTTAGGGTTCCGGATCACACCCGAGGGGATTAAGCCGTCTAAATCCAAAGTAGCAGCCATTAAAAAGGCCCCTCGCCCCACATCCAAAACCGAGCTACAGTCCTTCCTGGGGCTCCTCAATTTTTACCATACATTCCTCCCGTGGAAGGCGTCCGTGGCCGAACCGCTCCATCGGTTACTTAAAAAGGAAGAGACATGGATGTGGGGTGACGAGCACGAGAGGGCGTTCAAAGAGCTAAAGCAACTCCTAACATCTGAGGCAATCCTGACGCACTTCGACCCCAAACGGCCAGTGGTCCTAGTCTGTGATGCATCCCCGGTGGGGGTGGGGGCGGTGCTTTGCCACGTGTTGGAGGACGGAAGGGAGGCCCCGGTAGCGTTTTACTCAAGGTCCCTGTCCCAAGCGGAGCGAAATTACGCACAAACCGACAGGGAGGCGTTAGCAATAGTAGCGGGAACCAAAAAATTTCACGACTTTTTGTATGGCCGCCCGTTCAAAATCGTGACCGATCACAAGCCACTGTTAGGGATTTTCACGGCAAGCAAGCCCACGCCGCAGATCCTGTCCCCGAGAATGCTGCGATGGGCTATTTTCCTCAACGCATACCAACATGAGTTGGAGTACCGGCCCGGAAAGGAGATCAGCCATGCTGATGCACTTTCGAGATCCCCTTTGCCCTTGTCGGACGACCAAAAGGCGAGAGTAGAAAGAGACCGCCAGGTGTTGCTAATTGAGGTTTTAGACGCACCCCCAATAGTACCAGCCGACATTGCTAGGGCGACAGGCAAGGACAGAACGCTGGAGAAAGTTAGTTCATGGGTACAGAAGGGGTGGCCGGCATCGTCCCCGAGTACAGAGTTCGACCCATTCTTTCGGAAAAAGCTAGAGTTGTCCCTAGAAAGGGGGTGCCTTTTGTGGGGCCAACGGGTGGTGGTCCCTACGCCCCTGCGGACGAGGGTGCTCGAACTGCTGCACGTCAGCCACCCGGGCATAGTTCGTTCAAAGGCGCTGGCCCGGAGTTACTTCTGGTGGCCACAGCTGGACGCGGACATTGAGCACATGGTCGGCACTTGCGAGGCATGCCAGGGATCCCGACCTGAGGCGGCCCGTCTTCCGCATAGGGAATGGGACACAGCAAGGGGGCCATGGTCCAGAGTGCACGTTGATTTCGCTGGCCCATTCCGAGGGACCATGTTTCTCCTGGTGGTGGATGCGTTCTCCAAGTGGCTGGAGGTTATCCCAGTAAAGAGCACGTCCTCCGCCACGACAATTAGCCAGCTAAGGAGAGTCTTTTCCACGTTCGGTTTACCCGACACCTTAGTCAGCGATAACGCTAGTTGTTTCACCTCCGCTGAGTTCGGAGCATTCATGGAGGCAAACGCCATTCGGCATGTCACATCCGCACCGTTTCACCCGGCCACGAATGGCCAAGTGGAACGGCTGGTGCGTACAACAAAGGAGGCGCTGCGGCGCATGGGCCCGGGGGACCTGAATCACCAAGTATGCCAGTTCCTCTTAGCGTATAGGGTAACCCCCTTAGCGTCAGGCTACTCGCCGGCAGAGCTCTTGATGCGGCGAAAACTGACCACGATCCTGTCCAGGCTAGACCCGATGAGAGTCGAGGATGAAGGGAAAAACATAGGGTTGGCAGTCTCGAAAGGTTTCGCCGCCGGTGACCCTGTTCACTGCAGGAACTATTCCAGCGCAGGGCCAGCCTGGGTACCAGGGACGGTTGTAGAACAGACGGGGCCAGTGTCGTACAGGGTCGAGACTAACACCGGCCTCCTCTGGAGGAGGCACGCAGACCAACTGAGGCACCGAGTGAGTGGGCCAGTCAGTGGGGCTCAGCAACAGGATTCAGCGTTAGGGTTCTCCCCCACCCGCTTAACCCAAGGGGGAGACAGCAGTGGACAACAGTCCCAAGCAAGGGGGGAAGGCAGAAGCAGCGGCCCCGACTCATACCCTTTTGATACGCCAGTCCTATCAGGAGCCGGGGAAGGGGGAGAGGAGTTCGCGACCGCTGCCCCCGATTGTAATTTTGATTTTGATTTTGCGAGCCGGGGGGGGTTTTCAGGAGTGTTCCCCCACCCATCCAAGCGAGAAGAGGGGTTTTTCGTTAGCCCCCAGTGCCCCCGGTTCCTCCCTAAGAAAGAGCACACCTCCCAACAACGCCGCGGAGCCGCGGCAAGTCACTAACGAGTCTCCCTCTCCAATTACAGGACAGGAAACCAGGGGACAAAGAGAAGGTAGCAAACCCGGGGAGAGGCAGCCCGCATCGAGACCCCAGCGTGTTCGAAATAAGCCATCTTGGCTGAGAGACTTTGTCTCCTAAGGGGGGGGAGTGTGTTTAAGTGTGGGCTCGAGACTTTGTCTCGTCCTAGGGGGGAGGGGTGTTGTGTTCTGATGGTTTTATCTTACACATGGATTACAATGTATCTGAGCCAATGTAACCTTGCCTATAGCAACAATGTAACCTTCAGCTGTATCATATAAACCCTGTAATAGGACGCGAGCTAATGACCACCAGCTGGCAGCAGCGAGCGTCCAAGCTCTCTTGGTCCGAACTCATCAAAGGCAACAGCGCGGGAAGTTTTCCCGCCACCACCTACACCTGGACAAGAAGGGCGTGACCCGCAATGACGTCACGCAGGCAGTAGCCAATGGGCTACCATGACACCACGTTCAAATGTATTACTACTGTATATAAAGAGCTATCGATCCGCCATTACCTCATGTTCCCTCTGTCCGCGATGCAATAAACCTGAGTTAACCCAGCCCGAGGCTGTGTCCTGTGTCTTGGTTTGCATACACCAAAATGATGGTGGTGCCTCTGACATGAATAAAGAAAGAAAGCAGGTTGGAACTAACAGTTTTATAGCTTTTCTTTGGAAAGAAAAAAAGGTAGCAGGCATAGAATGATTGCAGCGGCAAAAAATAAGAGTTAGTATCTCTGGTGTGGAGTTGAAAGGAATAGAAACGTTCATCATTTCATGTACATGAGCAGTATTGGTATTCCATCTATCCCAGTGATTTATTTTCTCTTAGTGCTTCCAGAGCAGTTTTCACATTACTTTCTAGAACTGAATGAAGCTTTTTCATCATAACATTCCTCTTCAAAGCAGTCTATCATCCTGTTATCTCTTCTATATCAGTTTTCAGAATACTTTTTCCATCTTCTCTTTACATTCTCCTGGTGAATTGTATGCTTTCCTATTGGTTACTTAGCAGTTCAAATCTAGGCTTAAATTTACTTTTAATTTCTTAGATCTTCTGCAAGAGATCTCTTGTTTTCACCCTTTTGTTGTTCTTCTCTATTTCTAACAATAGTTATTGTATTAGTTTTCTTTGTCTCTACATGTCAATTACTAGAAAACTGCATTCAAGACTCTGTCCTGATTTCTGTCACTTTTTACTTTTGTTTCTTGCCTATCCTTTACAATTTTAAGCGTTTCTTCCATCATTCATCTAGCTTTTTCTTTTTAGTGCAAGTGCAAGAATTGTCTTTTTGCATTCTTCCCTAATAATATCGCTGGTTTATTAACATAATTTGTTCCTTATGTGGCCCTTGTATTCATCACTAATGTTGTTTACTTTGTATTTTGGTATTATGATTCTTTTAGACTGTGGGTTGCCCACAGGAATAATTGGCAATTAAACCTCTCCTCAGGGGTTCGCTCGGTGTCAACAGATCCGGGGACCAACCAGATTCGGCTGGAAAGGAAATTGGGAAGATAAGAGGGCTAGTTAAAGATGAACCATAGCCCAGGCTGAGGGCAAATAGAGCTGGGCAAGCAAGCAGGGGCAAACAGCATACCTGTCAACCATCCCGATTTGGCTGGGATTACCCCGTAATTCGGCGCCAATTTGCGCCATTTCCCGACCTGCGCTGCCAAAACAACATAATTTGGCAGCGGGGGAAAGGAGGCACTGCACAGCCCATCTGCGCAAGTCACGTTGCACACATGCGTGGAAGGGCTCTACACTTCTGTAGCTCCCTTCCACGCATGCGCAGAAGGCTATGCCGCCTGCGTAGAAGGCTATGCAAGTGGCGTAGCCCTCCACGTGCATGTGTACAACGCGACCTGCGCAGACCTGGTCTGCGCAGGTCCCAGATTCGCCGGAGCCACGGTTGACAGGTATGGCAAACAGGGAACAAAGATTAGGTGTCCGGGTCAATACACATAGACTCTGAGTGTAGGGCAGGAACAATGGGTTTTGCCAACCCAAGGCAATTTAGTGCGAGTTGTCCATTAACCACCAGGCAGCCACAGAGTAGCCCCCAGTCATGGGAATCACGGGACTCATGGAGAAATGCCACATACGCAAGCCTTCAGTGCACAAGTGCCCTAGGCATGTGTCCCAACCCCTAGGCAGGGTAATAAATACGTATCCCTGACTCTGGTTGGGGCTGGACTTCGCCACACGGCTGCCTCCACGCGTCTTCCTTCCGGCCCGCCATTACAACATTAGACCAATCTACAAATTGTGTAAACAGACTGTAATTTTTTTTTCAAAACTCCCTTTATCAATGGCAATTACTTTTCCTAAAATTAGATTGAGGTCAAAAGTTGTGAGTGCACTGAGCTCATATTCCATCTGTATGCCAACTCTGGTTACATTTACATAATATTCAGAGCAATAATTCTGTGATTTGATTTGTTTTCACTAAGGGTCTTTCTAGGTGGCAGAAGTTGAAGTGACCTGGTCCATGCTTCGAAGGCTCTTATCTTTGGCATAATCTATTTTATCTCACAGTTGACAAGTCCTTCCATTCTCATAGTAAAAGTTCCTTCTCCCATGAGAAGGACCCAGATAGCACTTCAGATGGGTTCAGTCTCTCCTCCTTTTGATTACTGATGTCCTCCTGTTCCCTGCCTTTTGTCTCTGCATATCTGCAAAAATGCTTAACAGACTGCAAAGTTTGGTCCTCACATAGCATTCTTACTCAACCATATTTAGCTCTCCTTGGAGTTCTACCATTAGAGAGAGAGAGAGAACCTGTCCATCTGTCTGTCTCTCTTTCTTCCTTTCCTCTTTCTTTTTTTCCTTTGCTTCTATAAATTACAGGTTCCTCAAAACTTGCTGGTACCTCTCACATGCATATATATATTATTTTGGCTACACATACAGTGCCACGGAAAAGTAACATAAGGATTCTTGCTAGGATATAGAGGAACAGGTTGTGTGGTCTGTCCATTTTATGTTTTTCCCCCCAAAGTTTGTATGATGATGGTGAAAGAAAATCAGGAAATCAACATTTGAAATGTTAAAGGACTGTGGTATCTTATTAAACCAAAGTCTGATCTCCTAAAATATTTTTGCATTTTGTTTTTCTCAGAATTTTTTAAAATAACAAGTATTATATAAAGCCTAGAAATTCACTGATATGCTAAAAGATAGGTGGACATCTTTACTGGATTCAAAGATCAATATTCACTCCCAAGAAGTGATCAGGAGATGCACCCCCATCGCACACACTGACCTCTGGTGGCAAACTCCACCATTGAACTTTGACAAAAAACTAGAAATATTGCTTTAACAAAAAGAGGAAACTTGCTTCTGTTTATTTATTAAATATTTATTTCTTGTCCCATTTATAGAGATTTCAGATGATGATGATGTGGATGTACACAATCCACACTGCTCTGAACATCTGGTGGACCATGAACATCTATATCATCATCCTCACCACCACCACCACCTGCTATCCAGTCATTCACAGCACTTGTCTGCAATGTGATAGTATACTGTCTTGCTAATCTAGGGTGCAGTGAGGTTAATTTTTTTAGTCAACACCCGTGAACTTCATCTTTACCAGGAGCTGTCAAATTCTGAAGTACTGCATCGCTTGTAGAAAAGAGCAACAGTGATAACAGTAGTGATAAGAGCATTGGTAGAAATCCCATAAGGGTTGAAAAATCATTTGAGTGTGATTGTCATAAATAAATAAGATCACGATAAAGCAACTGCAGAGAGTAGCACACCAGTTAAATTATCAGGCAATACCTCACTGACTCTTATGTCCAGGGCTAGGACCTGAGCTGTGAGGTCCCAAAACTCCAGTCAGACCATCTGGTGGACCGTGTACACCTCTGATGAAGAAGAGGAGGAGAAAGAAGAGGAGGAGATAAAGAAGAGCAAGGGGATGAAGAGGAAATTGAGGAGGAGGAGAAAAAAGAAGAAGAAGATGAAGACCCAGTTATCAACAAGATTGAATACCTCCCCTCAAGCATTGATATCTGCCAGAAAGATCCTCCTCTGTCCTTTGGTGAGTGAGAGACAAGGAAGAATACCTACTCTGCTGTGGAGGCCCAGAATTTAAACTCACCTTCGCAGCAGGTTTGATGAAAAGGTATATCATCAGCTCAGCTTTTGTGGCACCGTGGTGATGGCTTCATTAAGTTATAGAGTTCATTTGGTGTCTTGCACGGAAGACAAAGAAGGAGCAGCAGTGGGGGCTAAAACACAGGTTTATTTCATGATGGTCAGGATGAACATGTGGTAATGGCGGAGGTACAGCTCATTTTATACTGCAGTAATACATTTGAATAATGTTACACGGTAGCTCATTGGCTGCTACCGGCGTGACGTCATTCTGAGTCACGCCCATCTTCTCCAGGTGATCCTAGCGCGGGAAAGGTTCCTGCGGCTGCCAGTGATTGGGGGAATGTGAACCATGTGAGCTGAACGCTCACAGCTGCCCTCTATGGGCAGCTTACTCGCGTTCCTTAAACAGCTGGGTTACATTGTAATCATTGTCAGGTTACATTCATACATTCTTAAAGTAATACTGTTACATACACAACACTCCTCCCCCCTTGAATGGGACAAAGTCCCTTTAGTGTAAGCTCGCGTCCCCTTATTAGGTTACATTGATACAGCTGATGGTTATAATGTTGCACACAGAAAGGTTACATTGGTAACACATGGCAAAGGTACATTGTTAAAGGCACAGCTTTACAGAACACAACATCCCTCCCCCCTAGGATGAGACGAAGTCTCTCAGCCAAGATGGCTTGTTGCATGTGCGTTTGGGCCGTGAAGAGGGCTGCCCCCCCGGGGGCGTTATTGCTTCTTTGCTCCCTGGTCCCTTGTCCTGAAAAGGGAGAGGGAGACTTGTTAGTGGCTTGCCGCTGTCTGGCGGCCTTAGGGGAAGGGAAAAACTCCATTGTGGGCAGACCGGGGGCCATCGGGGCTAACGAAAAACCCCTCTTCTCACTTGGACGGGTGGGGGACCACTCCGAAAAAACCCCCCGGTTCTGAAAATCAAAATCTAAGTTGGTAGGGGTACCCGCATTTGTGGGGACTTTCCGCGAGATATGTATGGGGTCGGGTTCCTCCTCCTCGGAAAGATCCCCCAGGGTATCTACGAGGATATCCTCCTCCCCCCTTGGTGGGGGCCCACGGTCCCCTTCTCCTCCCCCTTGGGCTAAACGGGTGGGGGGGAACCCTAACGCTGACTTATTTCCTGCGTGATCCGTGTCCTGCTCATCGGAGACCCTGCGTCGGAGCTGGTCTGCGTGCCGCCTCCATAGGAGCCCTGTGCTGGTTTCCACGCGGTACGACACGGGGCCGGTTTGTTCCACGACTACGCCCGGCACCCAGGCTGGGCCCGTGCTGGCGTAATTCCTGCAATGCACGGGGGCGCCTATGCTGAAACTCTTTGTAACCTCCAGCCCGATGTTCCTTCCTTTGTCCTCTACCCTCGTGGGGTCTAGCCTAGTAAGGATGGTGGTCAGCTTCCTGCGCATTAAGAGCTCTGCGGGGGAGTATCCTGACGCCAATGGGGTTACCCTGTACCCTAGCAGAAACTGACACACTTGCAGGTTCAGATCCCCTGGGCCCATGCGCCGCAACGCGTCCTTCGTGGTGCGGACGAGGCGCTCTACTTGGCCGTTGGTGGCCGGGTGAAAAGGGGCGGAGGTGATATGCCGAACGGCGTTAATCTCCATGAATGCCCTAAACTCGGAGGACGTGAAACAACTAGCGTTGTCGCTAATTAACGTGTCGGGTATGCCGAACGTGGAAAAGAGCCTCCGCAATTGCCTAATGGTCTGGGCCGAGGAGGTGCTCGTGACTGGGATAACCTCCAACCATTTGGAGAAAGCGTCCACTACAAGGAGGAACAGGGTGCCTCTGAATGGGCCCGCGAAATCTACGTGCACCCGGGACCACGGCCCCTTAGCCGCGTCCCATTCCCTGTGGGGAAGGCGGGCCTCCTCTGGTCTGGAGCATTGGCAACTTTCACAAGTGCCGACCATGTGCTCGATGTCGGCGTCTAGCTGGGGCCACCAGAAGTAACTCCGGGCCAGCGCCTTGGATCGCACGATGCCGGGGTGGCTGACATGAAGCAGTTTGAGCACCCGCGGCCGAAG
Source organism: Bradypodion pumilum (assembly GCA_035047305.1). NCBI lineage: Eukaryota > Metazoa > Chordata > Lepidosauria > Squamata > Chamaeleonidae > Bradypodion > Bradypodion pumilum. Next base: position 103,409,029 of record JAWDJD010000001.1, read on the forward strand.
GGAAGTGGGAATCACCACCCGCTGCCCCCACAAGAGACACCCCCTCTCTAGGGACAGTTCTAGCTTTTTCCTGAAAAATGGGGCGAACTCCACCGCTGGGGAGGACGCGGGCCACCCTTTCTGCAGCCAGGAGCTGACTGTCGCTAACGTTTTGTCCTTCTCTGTCGCTTTGGCAATGTCGGCGGGCACTATGGGGGGCGAATCCAGCACCTCTATCATGAGAACCTGATGGTCCCGCTCCCCCATGCTCACCTGGCTGGGCGTTAGGGGAAGGGGAGACCTAGATAGAGCGTCCGCATGGCTGATCTCCTTTCCGGGCTGGTAGACCAACGCGTGCTGATACGCGTTGAGAAAAATGGCCCACCTGAGCATCCTCGGGGACAGAATCTGTGGGGTGGGCTTATCTGCGGTAAAAATGCCTAGCAGGGGCTTGTGGTCCGTTACGATTGTGAAGGGGCGGCCGTACAGAAAATCGTGAAATTTTTTCGTCCCCGCGACTATTGCTAGTGCCTCCCTGTCCGTCTGTGCGTAGTTCCTCTCTGCTTGGGACAGGGACCTGGAGTAAAATGCTATCGGGGCCTCCCTTCCGTTTTCCAACACGTGGCACAGCACCGCCCCCACCCCCACTGGAGATGCATCACAGATCAGGACTACTGGGCGCTTGGGGTTGAAATGGGTCAGTATGGCGTCGGACGCCAGGAGGCTTTTCAGCTCGCTAAATGCCCTTTCTTGGTCCTCGCCCCACTTCCATGCCTGGTCTTTCTTTAGCAATTTGTGTAGCGGCTCAGCCACCGCTGCCTTTCGGGGGAGGAAGGAGTGGTAAAAGTTGAGCAGCCCTAGGAACGACTGCAACTCGGGCTTGGAGGTGGGGCGGGGGGCATTCTTAATGGCTGCCACCTTGGACTTGGATGGTTTTATTCCCTCAGGAGTCACACAAAACCCTAGGAACTCAACCTCTGTTGCGAAGAAGACGCATTTGTCCTTTCGCAACCTCAGCCCCGCCTTTTCGAATATCGTCAGGACCTTCCCCAACCTTTTGGCCAATTCAGCCCGACTCCCCCCCCCCCCCGTTATTAGCACGTCATCAAAATAAGGCAACACCCCCTCCAATCCCTTCAGGAGGCGTTCCACGAGTGATTGGAAAATTCCAGGCGCCGAATTCACGCCGAACTGGAGGCGCGTCACCTGGAACGCCCCCTTGTGGGTGACTATGGTCTGCGCAGCAGCTGCGGCAGGGGACACCGTGAGCTGCTGGTAGGCCTGTGCTAAGTCGAGCTTAGCGAAACACTTTCCCCCGTGTAACCTGGCCAGCAGATGGCTGACTACCTGCACCGGATATGCATTCGGGCGGATCGCCTTGTTGATGGTGCACTTGTAGTCAGCGCATATGCGGACCTCCCCGTTGGCCTTTAGAGCGGTTACAATTGGAGTTTCCCACTCCGCAGAATCTACAGGCACAAGGATCCCCTGGCCCACCAACTTGTCCAGTTCCGCCTCTATCTTGAGTGCGAACGGCACCCTGCGTGGTTTAAGGCGAATTGGGCGGACCCCCGGGTCCAGGTCGAAAGTCACTGGGGGCCCCTTGAATTTCCCCAGTCCTTTTTTGAAAACTTTGGTGTGCGCCTCGCACACCTCCTGAATTGGATCAGTCCCAACGGCGTGCATCCCAACGGCGTGCACCCCCCCCAATAAACAACCCCAGGGGCTGGAACCATTGAGTCCCGAGGAGGCTGCAATTTCCTCCTTTGAGCACGACTAGGGGAAGGGACGCGGCGTGCTCCTTGAATTTGACCTGAAATTCTCCAACCCCCAACACTGGAATACTGTTCCCTTGCACGTCCCGTAGTGTGGACCTCAATGCTTTGAGCTTGGGTCGCTTGTGGGGGGCAATTCCCAAAAACTCCCTCTGGGAAATGATTGAATATGAGGACCCCGAGTCAATTTCCATCCTAATGGGGACCCCTTGGACTAGTACCTCAACAAAGTAGTGGGGGTGTCTAGTAGACACGCTGAACACTGGGGCGTCGTCCTCGCTGCCGTCGGCGATGCGGCCCACGCCGTCCTGCTTCCGCGTGGCCTGGGCGCCATCCTTGGGTTTTGTTGGGCGGTCCTGTCCGGCGGAACGGTCTGCGGAGCTCCTCCGGGTTTCGCGCTTCTTCCTGCACACCTTGGCGATGTGTCCGCGGCGGCCGCAGTTGTGGCACTCGGCCTTCCGGAAGGGGCAATTCACGCGGTCGTGGGCCGCTCCACAGCCGTCGCATCGCCGGCTCTCCTTCCGGACCCTCTGGATGTCCTCGTCGTCGCTGCTCTCTGCGGACGACCTTGAAGTTCGGCGGGCCACCTGTACCGGAGCCTCTGCCTTGCTCGACTTTGGCCGCCAGTCCTGAAGTTCTTGGACCCCGGCCTTCGTAGCTTCTGCGGCCTGGGCCGCTCTGACGACCTCCTGCAATGTGGGAGGCGGCTCTTGGTTCATTAATGTGCGCTGGGTCTCGGCGTCGTTCAGGCCGCACAGCACACAGTCCCGGAGGGTGATTTCGGCATTCTCCCATTTGCACGGGCCGGCCGCCAGCCGCAGGGCCGCCATGAATGCGGCGACCGTCTCCCCGGGCGCTTGGACTCGCCTCCAAAATGCACTCCGAGCGGGAAACATCGCTGTGGCGGGCCGGACGTGCTCACGCAGCATCTGCATGAGTTCCTTGGCCTTGAATTCGCTCACCCTTCTCGGTGCAATCAGGTCCACCAAAGTCCTTTTTGTTTCTTGTCTGAGCATCCTGGTGAAGATGGCTCTTTTCTTCGCCTCTTCCGTGACTTCGGACTCGATCAGTGTGGCCTGGAAGTCCATCTCGAAGATCTCCCAGTCGCCCGGTTTCCTGATTTCGAAACCGGCGCATGTCTTGGTCCCGTGGGCTGCCATAATCCCACCTTCGTCGCCAGTTTAGTGTAAGGGACCAAAGACAATGAAACAGCCGAAGGGTTGGCTTAACACAGGTTTATTGCATGATGATCCGGAGGAACATGTGGTAATGGCGGATGAGTAGCTCAATATATACCGCTGGCTATACATTTGAATGTGGCTCGTCGACAGACTATTGGTTGCTGCCTGTGTGACGTCGTAGGAGGTCACGCCCTTCTTGACCAGGTGAGGAGGTCGCGGGGAATCTTCCCGCGCTGCTGAAACCAGGTGACTATGATCCATGGGAGCTGGACGCTCGCTACTGCCCTCTGGTGGTCACTAGCTCGCGTCCCCTTATTAGGTTACATTGATACAGCTGATGGTTATAATGTTGCACACAGAAAGGTTACATTGGTAACACATGGCAAAGGTACATTGTTAAAGGCACAGCTTTACAGAACACAACAGTCCCTCAACCATTGTGGCTTCCCGCACGTGCACTTGGGGCGTGCGGCTGCTTGGTTTAGCTCAGGGGAACTAGGGGCTCCGAATTCCGCAGAGTCTCATCCTGCAATGGAAAGGGGGGACTCATTAGTCATTTGGCAGGGACTCTGTGACAACCTTGCATTGGGAGAAGGGAACGGAAAATACAACTGAGATGTGAACCCCTGCCTGTTGCTTGTGGCGCCTGGGGACACCCCCCCCCAGCATGAACCTTGGAACCGACGAGGAGACCCTTGTTGTCTCGCCCCGGTCTCTTGCGCCTGCAACCGGCGTACTTGTACTACTCCCTTCTGCCTGACTCGGAGTTCTAGGGGATGGAGAGACTGAACTTCCTCCCGCTGCCTGGCTCGGGGGCCTTGGTGCTAGGGTGTATTCTAAAACAAACGGACTGGGGGGACTGGAGGTACCAGGGGCTGAACTGAAACCCCTCTTCTTGCTCGGACGGGTGGGGGAGCACTCTGCGACACATAAAGTCAAGTTACCACATAAAGTCAAATTCATTCCACTCTTTGAAAGTATCCTCCTCCTCGTCTGAGAATCCAGGGTATGCATTTGTACCCGAGGACGTCCCCGTGTCTCCCCCTTGGGTTACGTGGGTGGGGGAGGACCCTAACGCTGATTCCCTTTCACTAGTGACTCGCCTTCTGAGTTGGTCAGTGTGCCTTCTTCAGAGTAGACCTGTGCTAGTCTCGACCCTATAGGATACTGGCCCCGTTTGTTCAATGATCGTTCCTGGGACCCACGTTGGTCCCGAGGCCGCATAGTTTCCGCAGTGAACTGGGTCCCCTACCGAAAAGCTTTTGGAACTCTCTATCACTATATTTCTCCCTTCATCCTCCACCCTGGTCGGTTCCAACCGATCAAAAAGGGTTACCGGCCTCCTCCTCATGAGGAGTTCGGCTGGCGAAAGTCCTGAAGCTAGGGGAGTTGCCCTATAACAGATAAGGAACTGACACAGTTGGAGGTTCAACTCACCGGGACCCATGCACCGCAGTGCGTCTTTCGTAGTGCGCACTTGGCGCTCTACCTGACTGTTTGTGGCGGGGTGGAATGGGGCAGAGGTAATGTGCCGGATGGCATTCCTCTCGATGAACACCTTGAATTCCGCGGAGGTGAAAGTACTGGTGTTATCGCTCACAAGGATGTCCGGCAGGCCGGAGCAACTGAACACCCTGCGCAAGTGTTTAATGGTTGCAGCAGATGATGTGCTGGCCATGGGGATGACTTCCAGCCATTTGGAATATGTGTCGACTATCAGCACAAACATGGACCCGCGGAAGGGGCCAGCGAAGTCGACGTGTATTTGGGACCAAGGCCCACGGGCCGTGTCCCATTCCCTATGGGGTAGCTGGGACTCCTCGGGCTGAGAGCCCTGGCAGCTCTCACACGTGCCCACTAAGTGTTCTATATCCGCGTCTATTTGGGGCCACCAGAAGTAGCTCCTGGCCAGTGCCTTGGAGCACACTATTCCCGGGTGGCTGGTATGCAGTAGCCTCAGCACCTTCGCTCGTAACTTCTCTGGGATGACTACCCGCTGGCCCCAGCGTAGGCAGCCCCTTTCCAGGGAGAGCTCGACTCTGTGCCTGAAAAACGATTTGAACTCCTCCTCGGGGGGAGTTGTGGGCCACCCTTTCCTTACCCAGGAACTGACTTGGGACAGAATTTTGTCGGCCGCTGTGGCTTTGGCGAGGTCTGCTGGAACTATGGAGGGCGAGTCGAGAGATTCGATCAGCAGGACTTGATGGTCCTGCTCTACCTTGCATGCAGGATCTCCTAAACTAGGGAGAGGAGACCAGGACAGCGCGTCCGCATGGGAGATCTTCTTCTCTGGGCGATAGACCAGGTCATACTGGTAGGCATTAAGGAAAATCGCCCAACGTAGCATTCTGGAGGACAGAATTTGTGGGGTGGGCTTGCCTGTAGTAAAGATTCCCAGAAGGGGCTTGTGATCAGTCACAACCGTAAACTCGCGGCCGTATAGGAAATCGTGGAACTTCTTTGTTCCCGTGATTATGGCCAGGGCCTCCCTATCTGTTTGCGCGTAGTTGCGCTCCGCCTTTGAAAGGGACCTGGAATAGTATGCAACCAGGGCTTCCCGCCCGCTCTCTAACACGTGGCACAGCACCGCCCCCACCCCCACTGGGGATGCATCACAGACTAAAACTACTGGTCTCCTCAGGTCGAAATGAGTCAGGACAGCATCCGAAGATAAGAGCGCTTTGAGCTCCTTGAAAGCTTTCTCCTGCCTATCACCCCACTGCCAAACCACCTCTTTCTTTAGTAGCACGTGCAGTGGCTCCGCAACGGATGCCTTCCTTGGTAAGAAAGAAAGGTAAAAATTTAGGAGCCCTAGGAATGACTGCAGCTCCGGTTTCGCGGTGGGGCGAGGGGCGTTTTGCACAGCTGCAACCTTGGACTCGGAAGGCTTGATGCCCTCCGGGGTTATCTTGAACCCGAGAAATTCAACCTCCCTCACAAAAAATACACATTTGTCCCTTCTCAGTCTAAGTCCCGCTTTCTCGAATACCGAAAGGACCCTGTCTAGCCTCCTCGCTAGCTGTTATCAAGACGTCGTCAAAATATGGGAGCACGCCTGGAAGCCCCTTTAAAAGGCGTTCCACAAGGGACTGGAAGATCCCAGGGGCCGAATTTATGCCGAACTGTAGGCGCGTTACTTTAAATGCCCCTTTGTGCGTAACGATGGTTTGCGCAGCGGCAGCAGCTGGGGTTACTGTGAGCTGCTGGTACGCCTGCGCCAGGTCTAGCTTGGCAAAACACCTCCCCCCATGCAACGTGGCCAGTAAGTGGCTAACCACTGGCACCGGATATGCATTTGGCCGAATGGCCTTGTTAATTGTACATTTGTAGTCAGTGCAAATCCTGACCTCCCTGTTGGACTTTAAGGCTGTAACAATTGGAGTCTCCCACTCCGCTGAGTCAACTGGAACCAAAATCCCCTGCCCCACCAACTTGTCCAGTTCTGCCTCAATCTTGTCCTTGAGGGCGAAGGGCACTCTTCTTGGCTTGAGACGTATGGGCCGGATTTCTGGGTCCAACTCAAAAGAAACTGGGGGCCCCTTGTAAGTCCCAAGCCCCTTCTTGAAAACATCCGGGTGCACATCGCACACGTCCCGCATTGGGTCAGTCTCTATGGCGTTAATGCCGGGCAGTTCAATTCCCAGGGGAACAAACCACTGGGTTCCCAAAAGGCAACATCTCCCCCCCCCCCTTGAGAACCACTAAGGGCAGTTTCTCTGTGTAATTTTTGAACTTCACCGTGAAGTTCCCCACCCCCAACACTAGGATCCCATAGCCCTGCACGTCCCGTAAGTGTGACTTCATGGCCCACAACTTGGGCCGCGCATTTGGGGGAATGTGCAGGAACTCCTTCTGGGACAGGATGGAGTAGGACAACCCCGAGTCTATCTCCATCCTCACTGGAACCCCTTGTAACAGTACCTCTACAAAGAAACGCCGGTGCTCCAGGCCCACGCAGTTCACGCCTTCCGCGCCATCATTGGCTGAGACCTTTCCGATGCCGGCCGCCTTTCGTTGATGTGCTTGAGGGTGTCTCGATGCGCCCTTGTCCTCGGTTCGCCCGCGCCTGCAGACTCTGGCGATGTGGCCCTTCCGGCTGCAGTTGTGGCACTCGGCCTTCCGGAATGGGCATCTTGTCCGGTCGTGAGATGCCCCGCAGCCATCGCAACGGTAGCTTCCTCGCTCGCTGGTCTGGCACCTCTCTCCGCATTTCTTTACCTTCTGTACGTCGTCGTCCTTGCTGGAGCAGGAGTCCGCCGTTGTGGAAGACTCCTCAGAGGTTGCTGGGGTGCCTGCGGGCAACCGGGGTGCCCGCCAGGCCGTTTTTGCCGACGTCCGCCAGGCCGCTTGCACGGGTGACTTGGCCCTCTCAGGTGCGGCCCCTCGGGACTTGAACACTCTGACCCCGCTCCTGGCCTCCTCGGCTGCTTGGGCCTCCCGCAGTACCTCGTTGAATTTGAGGCGATGGTCGCGGGTCATCAACTTCCTCTGGACCTCCTCGTCCCTCAGGCCACACAGCATGCAGTCTCGGAGGGCCATGTCCAGGTCCTCCCATTGGCAATTGACGGCCGCGAGCCTGAGGGCCACCGCGTAGGCAGATACAGACTCTCCCGCGCGCTGGTCCCGCCTGTGGAACGCGACCCGGGCCGGGAAAATTGAAATGGGAGGCTGGAAGTGCTCCCTCAGTAACTCCAGGATGCGGTTGATTGGCACCACGTCTACCTTCCAGGGAGCCACCAGGTTCATCAGGATACGCAGCGTGGCCGGCCCCACCTGGGCTAGGAAGTGTGAGCGCATCTTCCCGTCTTTGTCGATGCCTGCAGCATCCATTGCGTGCTGAAACTGGCACTCATACAGCTCCCATTGTTCTGGATCGCTGATATCAAACTGGTGAGGTTTGACCTTGGGACACGCCATGGATCCCACCTTCATCACCAATTTGGTGTCTTGCACGGAAGACAAAGAAGGAGCCGCAGTGGGGGCTAAAACACAGGTTTATTTCATGATGGTCAGGATGAACATGTGGTAATGGCGGAGGTACAGCTCATTTTATACTGCAGTAATACATTTGAATAATGTTGCACGGTAGCTCATTGCCTGCTACCGGCGTGACATCATTCTGAGTCACACCCATCTTCTCCAGGTGATCCTAGTGCGGGAAAGGTTCCTGCGGCTGCCGGTGATTGGGGGAATGTGAACCATGTGAGCTGAACGCTCGCAGCTGCCCTCTATGGGCAGCTTACTCGCGTTCCTTAAACAGCTTGGTTACATTGTAATCATTGTCAGGTTACATTCATACATTCTTAAAGTAATACTGATACATACACAACAGTTCAGATATCTTACATATGGGTTTAAAGTGGTTCAAACTGGTTGACTTATAAAGCTGTTTTAAATTACTTTATCCTACTTTGAGTCATTTTAAATAACTCTACATTGTGTTAAATGGTTACCATGTTCTATATTGCTTTACACCAGATTGTTGTCTCTATCACACTTTGAGTTCTTTTGATACAAGACACAATATAAATATTGACACAAAACAAAGGAAGCAAAACAAGCAGCTCTTTTTTTGCTCTCAAAAGAAACCCTTAGGCTTCTGCCAGATGTTGGAAACATAAGGTGCCACTAAATTTTGATGGTGCCTTGAGTTGAGAATTATGTGTTGCCCAAACTTCCCTGCAATAAAAAGGCATATAATAACAAATCTATAGCTTAACAACGTGTCAAAGTAATAGTTCACATGTTTTTTGGCACTGTGCCACCATATTTGGGTTCCAGACTGGAATATGTTGAATTGGCATGCTTCCATGTTTTCTAGGTTGTAATAAGGGGAAACACACTTTAATAAAAATTATTTCCAAAGTCATTGAGGATACTCTATAAGAGGGAGATCTTACATGGTATTCCTCTGTCTGGCCCTGCCCTTTCCCCATGAAGACTTTTTTCATGTCAGACTCTCTGATCTTTTAGACTTTAGACACGGTAGAGGAATGAAGGAATCAAGTGCTTGGAGGATGTGGTGGTAAGCAAGGAGAGGTTAAATGGGAAATGGGAACATTGGGGGAATAAAGCAAAAAAAAAAACAACCTCTACTTAAGTAAGAACGATAATGGGGTTGTGGCTGAAATATATAGTTGTCGGATTAAAGGCAATTTTCCTTCCCAAAGTTAGCATGGGCAAAAGAACATCCAAATAATTGCTTAAAGTGTTACCTTAAGAAAGAACTCTTGTATCAAAATACAATAGGAATACTGTAAACCAAGAAATAATGGTGCAAACTGGATGGAATGGAGTGGGGGTTGTATCCCGCTTTACAGTGGTTGCCTCAATCTTGTGTGTGTGAGTGTCTGTCTGGCTGGCTGGCTTGCTGGCTGGTTGTTCATGGATACACCTTGTTTTTCTCTTGATCTGCGCTTAATACCTCTGTGGCACAGAAATCACACATCTTGGGTTAGTGGAATTTGAATTGTTTAGATTTCCAATACAAATATAGTTCTCGTATCACAGGCCCAGTCATTAAACTGGGCTGGATGGTAAGACATAAAGAGTACAACTGGAATGTTTCAACTCTTATTTATCGCTAAGTGTTGAGTTTCAGCGTAATATGCTGTCTCGTCAGATCCATATACAGGATAAGCACACAGTGCTGTGGTGACGAGTTGTCAGACAAGCACTTATTTTCACCGAATAAGCTGGGGAGAGGCTCAATTATGGAAGGCAATTTTGATGACTACTCACTGAAGCATATCTGTTACTACAGCCTTGAAAAATAGAAACTTAGTGCTAAGATACACTTAAAGTCTACAACAACTTAAAAGTGGTACTACTAAAATTGTACCAAATTTCACAGGATTTTTTTAGATGCATTTTGAGTTTCAGTAAAGAAGATGCAAACATTTCCTTGTGTCTTTCTGGATTCCAATCTAAAACGAATGCACTAGGCTGGATTCCAATACACCTCTCAACAAAGTCTCTTTCCTGAGCAATAGACACCCACCCATGCTCATCTAAGTGACTGGCTGGATAGCTCAATGGTTTAGGTATCTAGCTGCAGAAGCAGAGGTTGGGAGTTCAATGTCAAGATAACACTAAAATACTTCTGAGCATTATCTGACTGGAAAACCATGGAAAAGTTCATCACAAATCAGAATTGATTTGATGGCACACAATGATGACAATGACTGAACTGAAATCCAAAGAGCTGCACTTGCTTCTGGTTTCATGCACAACTTCTCAAAATTGTGCACTGCCTTGTGGGGGCATAACAGTCTGCACAAGGTCATGTGGTGTGTTATGCTTGTTCTTGCAGACAATTTTGTCGGACAGCATTATTGCAGGTTGTTGTACTAGATGCAGCCCCTAGAATACAAACCTTGAAGCATAGACCAGGGGTTCTCAACTTACTGCCCATGGGCCAGATCTGGCCTGTGGCGCCAAACAATCCAGGCCCTGACTTTGCTCCAGCCACTGCTGCCGCTGCCAGAATCAGCCACAGACCCATTTACAGCTGTCATTAACACATTTATTACAGCCGTAAATGAGTCTGTGGCTGTCATAAATGCGTTTACTACAGCTGATTTCCAAATGATTGGGATATGAAAAGGCAACTCTTTACATTTGTGAACTAATAATAATAATAATAATAATAATAATTTTAATTTGTACCCCGCCCCTCTCAGCACATGGCCGACTCTGGGCGGCATTACAACATAATCAAATACACAATATACAGTCAAAATATAAACAAAACCAACAGTAAGTACAATACAGGTAATACAAATAAATTACACTAGAATTCTCTACAAAATGGCAATTTCTACAATGTTAACAATACAACATTATCACGTTTAATACAGACCCAAACATAAACACGATCCCTCAACTACTAATGTCCCCAAAACATAACCCCATAGCTCATAGGTCCCTAACAAAGCCAAAGAAGAGGACGATCCAGTCCCAAACAAATAGTAAAGATACAATGTAAACCCAGAAACTCAAATAAATTACAGGTACAATAGAAATTTCCACAAAGTGGCAATTCTCAGTTACAAAATACAATAATACAAAAACACAATATAGGCAATATAAAGTGTGACTGCACTACAGCCACACTAACAACATCAACTGTCACACACACTCAATCCAACCCCGCCAGCAGATAAAAATACAAAAATGAAAGTTCTAGTGCCTCACACAGCCTTTTTAAAGTCCTGGCCGGAGGCGAGTGATGAAAGGTGGGCCCGAGGTGCAGCGGTGGCGACATTCGGCATCTTCACTGCGGGTCAAGGGGAGGGGCGCTGGGCGCAGCTGTTTCTCCTCCCGGAGCCGGTGGCAAGGGCTCTGGGAGTGGCTCAGGCAGCAGTCCCAGTTTGGCGGCAGCAGCAGGATCTCTGGTGCCTCCAGCGTCTTTTAAACTCCCCACCCGATGGGCAAGGGGAGGGGCGCTGGGCGCAGCTGTTTCTCCTCCCGGAGCCGGTGGCAAGGGCTCTGGGAGTGGCTCAGGCAGCAGTCCCAGTTTGGCGGCAGCAGCAGGATCTCTGGTGCCTCCAGCGTCTTTTAAACTCCCCACCCGATGGGCAAGGGGAGGGGCGCTGGGCGCAGCTGTTTCTCCTCCTGGAGCCGGTGGCAAGGGCTCTGGGAGTGGCTCAGGCAGCAGTCCCAGTTTGGCGGCAGCAGCAGGATCTCTGGTGCCTCCAGCGCTTTTTAAACTCCCCACCTGATGGTCAAGGGGAGGGGCGCTGGGCGCAGCTGTTTCTCCTCCCGGAGCCGGTGGCAAGGGCTCTGGGAGTGGCTCAGGCAGCAGTCCCAGTTTGGCGGCAGCAGCAGGATCTCTGGTGCCTCCAGCGTCTTTTAAACTCCCCACCCGATGGGGTGGGGAATTATTTCTCTTACCATTTTAATTAGGCCTTACTGTATGTATTGTGCCTTATCATACATTGTGCTAACTTGCATACCACATTTTTCACTACATATGTTACATAGTTATGTCCTTGATGTTTCAAAGAAGAAACCCAAAAATAAAAATAAATAAATAAATAAAAATAGATCTGTACAGCGTTTGTAATCTCATGATGATTTTTGATCTAAATATAGGGGCATTACTGCATGCATAAACATCTCTCTGATATTCTGTGTGTCTTAGAAGTACATTAGAACCTCAGATAAAGTCCAAACTCCATTCCACAAGTTTGGACTTTATCCGATTTTGGACTTTATCCAAATCAAATGGGCGATGCACTGGATAACATCCCAAAAATGGACTTTATCAGAGGTTCCTATACTAAATACCTCAGATAACATCCTTTTTTAGCGGTTTTGGACTTTATGCGATGCATCATGTGTGCATGAAAACCATGCGTTTTTCCAAATAGGACTTTATCCAAATCAAACTTTATCCAAGGTACCACTGTATCAGGGTTGGTTAAAAGTTTATATCAATATGATTCAGCAGTTCTGAGTGACAAACAGTTACAGTTGTGTTTGTACAGTGAGTTAGGAATAGAGCAGTACAATGAGTAAGCTAAATGCTGACCAGAATACTACCTGTAATGTCCCTGCCTTCATCAAAAATCACTGTAAAGTAATGTACTGTACATGAAATTACAATGTGAAAATTGGTTTTCTTTCTTCTTTTCTCTCTGAAGTGGAAGAATTGAGTCATCATATTAAGTCATCATTTTCTAAAATTATACAGAGAAAGATAATGTTGCTTAAGGTCAAAAGTAGCTAATTCAAATACAGACTGAATGGTTTCCTGACAGGACAGGAGCAAAGCTTGGCACAGACTAAAGATAAACACACTGCAGAGAACTTTTTGAGATTTACGATGTTCCTGGTAGAACTAAATTAATACAATAAATAATTACTTCAGAAACACTGTACTAAACCTGAACAACAGCCAGAACTATTTATCTCAACCACTCCCATCAAAATATTTAACATTAAAATAAAATGTTGCAACCAAACCTTTCCAAACATTGCGAAAATAACATTCTAGCTGACTATTCTGTATTACCTCCTCATTTTCCATATCTCTAGCTGAGAAAGATGGCAGGACAAATGAGAACTGTCAGAAAATTTCTGAGTTCATAGCCTACTCTGTACTGTCTCTAAATTCACAGATCTAAAGATGAGGTGATTTCACAAAAAAACACTATCAGTTTACCAGTGTTCTTTACATATGGAATGAAAATTCAGACAAACAAACAAAAGAGAAGACACATAAACCAATCTGAAAATATCAGCTACTAGCATAGTTTGCCCGGCGTTGCCGGGCTGTTATAAACTGTGATCAGCTTTTGGGGTTTTTTTTATTTTGTGGATTAAAAAAAGGACAAAGGATGATATAATTTTTTCAAATTGTTTTATTTATTCAAATAATGTTTTAGTTTGTGGGTGGTTTTTTTTGTAAATAGTTGTACTGTAGGTAATATTTAAAATGTGAAAGTACATATGTTTTTTTACATTCACTGTTTTTAAACTGTGTTTAGATTTTTTTGGGGGGGTTGAGTTAAAACACAACACAGAATGTTATAAATCTTTTTATTTTATTTATTTAACATATGTTTGTGATTTCTGTAAACTTTTAATTTATTGTTATGTTTTTGACTTGTTTTTACTCTTATGGCCTCTAGGTGAGGCTGTTGTGTGTTTTTGAGTTGTTTTTACTATTCTGCCCTGCAGGTAGGGCTGCTAGTGGTTTTGGTTTCGTTTCACGTTTTTTTTCTCTCCTGGCCTCTGGGTGGGGCTTCTTCCGGTAAGTAGTCTTTGTTTCTTCATTTCTGTTCCGGTCGTCGTAGAGGGAGGATGTGCTGGTTAGTTCTCTGGTTTTCTTGCTTCTGGGGTTTTTCTTTGTTTTGTTTTTGTGGTGGTGGGCTGGGAGGTGTTTCTGTTTGTTCTTTTTTCTTTTGGTTGGGTTTTAGGTTTGTTTAATTGGTTTGGTTATTTCTGGTTTTGTTTAATTTTTCTTATTTTGCTGTTGTTTATTTGTGTAATTCATTGTTTGTGTAATTTGTGGTTTTTTCATGTTGTAGTTAGGTGTTTTGTATGTGGTTTTGTGGTGTTGTGGATGTTTTTGTTTGTGTATTTTGTGGTTTACTTTTTTGTTCATTAATGGTTTTTTAATTATTGATTTATTTTTGTTTTGTTTTTGTTTACTTTAGCATGAAGAACAGGCTGCCTGTCAGTTCCTCTTTTCCCCATTGCTGCTTCAAATTTTGGTTTCGATGCAGAAATGGGGGAAAGGAGGAGGAGGCAGTCAGCCCATTCTTCTCCCTGGAAGGTTCGTTAGGTAGGTCGGGGGAGAAGGAGGAGGCAGAGAAGAGCTATCTCTGCCTAACGAAGGTTCTCTCCTCTCTGTCTCCTTTCTCTCAAGGCTTACCTAACCGGAGATGGGCAGGCAGCAATCCGTAAGGGGTGGTGCTCTTCCTTCCAGATTGCTGGCTGCTGTTTTGTATTCGGAAGTACAAAGGCATCAGCCAATCATCTGCCAAGGAGGGTGCTTTCCCTGACGAACTGCTGCCTGTTTTGAGGGTTTTTTTCCACCCCGGCTCAACTTTCCTTGAGGTCAGTGGTGGTCTCGCCGTGTCTTCGGCAGGGTAGCATAGAGGAGAGGGAGTCCCTCTTCTCCCCATTGCTCCAGGAAAGAAGGCTGGCGGGTGTCTCGTGGTGGAGTTTTGTTGCATTTTGTTTTGTGAAGTTGTGAGGCGCTGCGTCCGCCTGCGGCGGACTTGCATTCCCGTTGCGTTTTGTAATTTTATTTTTCGCGCGCTGGCTTTCTCAGCGTTCTGCGCACTCATGGCATGCAGGACACTGGGGCTTGTAGTTTTGCATTTCTGGTTTGCGTTCGTGCAGCGTTTTTTTCTGCAGCTCGGTTTTAATTGGCCACGCCGCATTTCCCAATGTTCTTTTTGCTCGCACCTCTCAGCCTGATTGGCTCGGCGCGGTGCAGAGAACATTGGGAATTGAAGTTGTTTCCCTTTGTTCACGTTCGTGGGGCTCTTGCCCCACTGGCGCGTTTCTCAACCCTTCAGTAACCTCCGTACCGGGTTTGGGCGAGTGCAGATGGCTCGGTACGGGATAGGATGAACAGGTGCAAAAACATATAGCAAGTTCCAACAGTTAACCCTTGGATTTATAGGTATAGATGATGACTCGCTGTGAAAAATAACATTGGCAAAGGAGGGGACAAAATCTTTGCACAAATCCTTTTAAATAAACCTGCATGAGACTGTGTTTGAATTGTGGAATGACCTACCAAAGGAGAAAGTTTCATCGTTCATTTTTTAGATGGCTTGAAAATAATGTTATTTCAGTGAGCAGTTTCAAAGTCATGGGACTATCTAAAGAAGGGGTGCCCAAACTTTTTGGGCCAGGGGCCTGACCACGCCCTTGGAACAGCTGAGCAGGCCAGGCCATGCCTACAGAACAGGGCATGTTTGAGCATGCATGGCACAGCTCCTTCTGCGCATGCGCAAAAGCAGCCATTTTGCTTCCTGGTTTGGCATGGCCACATCTGTGTATGCGCGAAAGTGGAATTTACTTCCTGGTTTGGTGCAGCCGCTTCTGTGCATGTGTGAAAGCAGCCATTTTACTTACTGCACCAAAGCAGGAAGTAAAATGGCTGCTTTATGCTCATGCGCAGAGCGGCCGTATTTACTTCCTGGTTTGCCAAGGGTGTCATGGGCCTGATGGAATGGCTTCGGGAGCTGTATCCGGCCCATGGGTTGTAGTTTGGGCATGCCTGATCTAAAGCTATAGCTACTGTTCTTTTTAAATTGTCATTTTGATACCTTACCTATCTGTGATTTCAACCTGTGCTGACTTTTATAGATGTTTTATTTAGCACACTTTTTAAAGCTGATGTGTAATTTTGCTAATATGAAACTAAAATTTCAGATCTGATAACATCTTCTGCCTATTTAACCAGCAAACCACATGATTTGTTTACATCCAGAAACAGATGAGGGTTAACATCTCACTATAACAAAATCTGCAACATTTGAATGTGGGAGGATGTTGTGTTCTAATGGTTTTACCTTCCACAATGTATCTGAACCAATGTAACCTTGCCTATAGCAACAATGTAACCTTCAGCTGCATCATATGAACCCTGTAAGAGGACGCGAGCTAATGACCACCAGCTGGCAGCAGCGAGCGTCCAAGCTCCCTTGGTCCAAACTCATCAAAGGCAACAGCGCGGGAAGTTTTCCCGCCATCACCTACACCTGGACAAGAAGGGCGTGACCCGCAATGACGTCACGCAGACAGTAGCCAATGGGCTACCATGGAACCACGTTCAAATGTATTACTACTGTATATAAAGAGCTATCGATCCGCCATTACCTCATGTTCCCTCTGTCCACGATGCAATAAACCTGAGTTAACCCAGCCCGAGGCTGTGTCCTGTGTCTTGGTTTGCATACACCAAATTGGCGACGAAGGTGGGATCATGGATCCCCACGGAACAGCCAGGGCACAGAGCGGGTTCAACATCACCAAACCGCAAGACTGGGAGCTGCTTGAGATGGACTTCCAGGCGGCACTGGTGGAACTCAAAGTCAAAGGAAACGACGAGGAGAGGAAGAGGGCCATCCTCACCAGAATGCTCGGGATGGAAACCAAGCGGACGCTGGTGGGCATCATCGCTCCGAAGAAGGTGAGCGAATTTAAGGCGGACGACATCATGAAGCTGCTGCGAGAGCGCTTCCGTCCCTCGAGGGCAATGTTTCCCGCTCGGAGCGCGTTTTGGAGGCGAGTCCAAGCGCCGGACGAGTCGGTTGAGGCATTCGTGGCCGCCATGAGGATAGCCGCCGCCCCCTGCAAATGGGACAACATCCTAGAGATGGCCCTCAGGGACGGCGTGCTGTGTGGCCTGAAAGACAAGGAGGTGCAGCGCAGCTTGATGAACAAGGAGCCGCCACCCACGCTGGCAGAGGTCGTAGAGGCCGCGGAAGCCGCAGAGTCCACGAATGCTGGAGTGGACGAGATGCACCAGTGGCGTGAGTGGCGTCCTAGAGCCGGCAAGGCGGAAAATTCGGTGCACGCAACTCGACGGGCCTCAAAGTCGTCTACGGAAGGCAGCGACGGTGAGGAGGTCCAGAAGGTCCGAAAGGGTGGTCGACGCTGCGATGGTTGCGGAGCGGCCCATGAGCGCGCGAGATGCCCATTCAGGAAGGCCGAGTGTTACACCTGCGGCCGTCGGGGGCACATCGCCAAGGCATGCAGAAAACGGAAGGAGGGCCGGAGGCAGTCACAAGACCGTTCGGCCAGACCGGACCGTCCAGCGAGGCCCAAAGATGGCGCCCAGACCACGAGGAAGCAGGATGGCGTGGGCCGCGTCTCGGACGACAGCGAGGTCGACGCCCCAGTGTTCAGCGTGTCCGCGGGACAGTCCCATTACTTCGTTGAGGTACTAGTACAAGGGGCCCCTATTAGGATGGAAATTGACTCGGGGTCCTCCTATTCTATAATTCCCCAGAAAGAGTTCTTGAAAATCGACCCCCACGTGCGGCCCAAACTTAAAACGTTGAGGTCCACGCTACGAGACGTACAGGGAAACAGCATTCCGGTGTTGGGGGTCGGGAAATTTCGGGTCAATTTTAAGAGACATTCTGCGGAACTGCCCCTAGTTGTCCTTAAGGGGGGAGGTTGTAGCCTCCTAGGGACGCAGTGGTTTCAGCCCTTAGGTTTGTTCATAGGGGGAGTGCATACAGTGGGGGTGGACCCAATACAAGCGGTTTGCGATGCGCATCCCGCCGTTTTTAAGAAAGGACTCGGAAAGTTCAAGGGACCCCCTGTAGCCTTCGACCTAGACCCGGAGGTCTGCCCGATAAGACTCAAACCGCGCAGGGTGCCGTTCGCACTCAAGGACAAGATAGAGGCGGAACTGGACAAACTGGTGGGCCAGGGGATTCTTATTCCTGTTGATTCCGCGGAGTGGGAAACTCCAATTGTAACGGCTCTAAAGGCTAACGGGGAGGTGCGCATTTGCGCTGATTATAAGTGTACAATTAACAAGGCGATCCGCCCTAATGCATACCCGGTGCCGGTGATCAGCCACCTTTTGGCCAGGCTGAATGGGGGAAAGTGTTTCGCTAAACTCGATTTGGCACAAGCCTATCAGCAACTTCCTGTGACCCCCGCCACGGCCGCGGCACAAACGATAGTTACACATAAAGGGGCGTTCCAGGTGTCGCGTTTACAGTTCGGCGTGAACTCGGCACCCGGCCTTTTTCAGTCGCTTGTGGAATGCCTCCTGAAGGGACTGGAGGGGGTGTTGCCTTATTTTGATGACGTGTTGATAACAGGGGGGAGTGAGGCTGAACTGGCAAAGAGATTGGACAAAGTACTAACCGTGTTCGAGAAAGCGGGGCTGAGACTGAGGAAGGACAAATGTGTTTTTTTCGAAACTGAGGTCGAGTTTTTAGGGTTCCGGATCACACCCGAGGGGATTAAGCCGTCTAAATCCAAAGTAGCAGCCATAAAGAAGGCCCCTCGCCCCACATCCAAAACCGAGCTACAGTCTTTCCTGGGGCTCCTCAATTTTTACCATACATTCCTCCCGCGGAAGGCATCCGTGGCCGAACCGCTCCATCGGTTACTTAAAAAGGAGGAGACATGGATGTGGGGTGACGAGCACGAGAGGGCGTTCAAAGAACTAAAGCAACTCTTAACATCTGAGGCAATCCTGACGCATTTCGACCCCAAACGGCCAGTGGTCTTAGTCTGTGATGCATCCCCGGTGGGGGTGGGGGCGGTGCTTTGCCACGTGTTGGATGACGGAAGGGAGGCCCCGGTAGCGTTTTATTCAAGGTCCCTGTCCCAAGCGGAGCGCAATTACGCACAAACCGACAGGGAGGCATTAGCAATAGTAGCGGGAACCAAAAAATTTCACGATTTTTTGTATGGCCGCCCGTTCAAAATCGTGACTGATCACAAGCCACTGTTAGGGATTTTCACGGCAAGCAAGCCCACGCCGCAGATCCTGTCCCCGAGAATGCTGCGATGGGCTATTTTTCTCAACGCATACCAACATGAGTTGGAGTACCGGCCCGGAAAGGAGATCAGCCATGCTGATGCACTTTCGAGATCTCCTTTGCCCTTGTCGGACGACCAAAAGGCGAGAGTAGAAAGAGACCGCCAGGTGTTGCTAATTGAGGTCTTAGACGCACCCCCAATAGTACCAGCCGACATTGCTAGGGCGACAGGCAAGGACAGAACGCTGGAGAAAGTTAGTTCATGGGTACAGAAGGGGTGGCCGGCATCGTCCCCAAGCACAGAATTCGACCCATTTTTTCGGAAAAAGCTAGAGTTGTCCCTAGAGAGGGGGTGCCTTTTGTGGGGCCAACGGGTGGTGGTCCCTACGTCCCTGCGGCCGAGGGTGCTCGAACTGCTGCACGTCAGCCACCCGGGCATAGTTCGTTCAAAGGCGCTGGCCCGGAGTTACTTCTGGTGGCCACAGCTGGACGCGGACATTGAGCACATGGTCGGCACTTGTGAGGCATGCCAGGGATCCCGACCAGAGGCGGCCCGTCTTCCGCATAGGGAATGGGACACAGCAAGGGGGCCATGGTCCAGAGTGCACGTAGATTTCGCTGGCCCATTCCGAGGAACCATGTTTCTCCTGGTGGTGGATGCGTTCTCCAAGTGGCTGGAGGTTATCCCAGTAAAGAGCACGTCCTCCGCCACGACAATTAGCCAGCTAAGGAGAGTCTTTTCCACGTTCGGTTTACCCGACACTTTAGTCAGCGATAACGCTAGTTGTTTCACCTCCGCTGAGTTCGGGGCATTCATGGAGGCAAACGCCATTCGGCATGTCACATCCGCGCCGTTTCACCCGGCCACGAATGGCCAAGTGGAACGGCTGGTGCGTACAACAAAGGATGCGCTGCGGCGCATGGGCCCGGGGGACCTGAATCACCAAGTATGCCAGTTCCTCTTAGCGTATAGGGTGACCCCCTTAGCGTCAGGCTACTCGCCGGCAGAGCTCTTGATGCGGCGAAAACTGACCACGATCCTGTCCAGGCTAGACCCGACGAGAGTCGAGGATAAAGGGAAAAACATAGGGTTGGCAGTCTCGAAAGGTTTCGCCGCCGGCGACCCTGTTCACTGCAGGAACTATTCCAGCGCAGGGCCAGCCTGGGTACCAGGGACGGTTGTAGAACAGACGGGGCCAGTGTCGTACCGGGTCGAGACTGACACCGGCCTCCTCTGGAGGAGGCACGCAGACCAACTGAGGCACCGAGTGAGTAGGCCAGTCAGTGGGGCTCAGCAACAGGATTCAGCGTTAGGGTTCTCCCCCACCCGCTTAACCCAAGGGGGAGACAGCAGCGGACAACAGTCCCAAGCAAGGGGGGAAGGCAGAAGCAGCGGCCCCGACTCATACCCTTTTGATACACCAGTCCTATCAGAGGCCGGGGAAGGGGGAGAGGAGTTCGCGACCGCTGCCCCCGAATGTAATTTTGATTTTGATTTTGCGAGCCGGGGGGGTTTTCAGGAGTGTTTCCCCACCCATCCAAGCGAGAAGAGGGGTTTTTCGTTAGCCCCCAGTGCCCCCGGTTCCTCCCTAAGAAAGAGCACACCTTCCAACAACGCCGTGGAGCCGCGGCAAGTCACTAACGAGTCTCCCTCTCCAATTACAGGACAGGAAACCAGGGGACAAAGAGAAGGTAGCAAACCCGGGGAAAGGCAGCCCGCATCGAGACCCCAGCGCGTTCGAAATAAGCCATCTTGGCTGAGAGACTTTGTCTCCTAGGGGGGGGGAGTGTGTTTAAGTGTGGGCTCGAGACTTTGTCTCGTCCTAGGGGGGAGGGGTGTTGTGTTCTAATGGTTTTACCTTCCACAATGTATCTGAACCAATGTAACCTTGCCTATAGCAACAATGTAACCTTCAGCTGCATCATATGAACCCTGTAAGAGGACGCGAGCTAATGACCACCAGCTGGCAGCAGCGAGCGTCCAAGCTCCCTTGGTCCAAACTCATCAAAGGCAACAGCGCGGGAAGTTTTCCCGCCATCACCTACACCTGGACAAGAAGGGCGTGACCCGCAATGACGTCACGCAGACAGTAGCCAATGGGCTACCATGGAACCACGTTCAAATGTATTACTACTGTATATAAAGAGCTATCGATCCGCCATTACCTCATGTTCCCTCTGTCCACGATGCAATAAACCTGAGTTAACCCAGCCCGAGGCTGTGTCCTGTGTCTTGGTTTGCATACACCAAAGAGGAGGTGAATGGGCAGGTTTGCTCACTCCAGGGACATGTTAGAATTTGGGCAGCCAATTAACTGACTAGTCATTAACATGCTGAACTTGACAACCGGAAGGTCGGCAGGTCAGCAGTTCAAGACCCGAGTGCTGTATGATGGAGTGAGCTCCCATCTCTGTCCCAGCTCCCTCCAACTTAGCAGTTCAAAAACAAGAAATTGCAAATAGGTAAATAGGTACTGCTTTGGAAGGAAAGGTTATAGAATTCTATGTGCTCCAGTGTCTAGTCATGCCTGCCACATGTCCACGGAAACATCTGCAGACCCAGGCAGCGCTGGATCTTTGGCTGTAAATGGAAAGGAGCACTGCACCCTACAGTCCTTTACTTTTCTCTAGCTTGCCTCCAAGTGAGACCAATGAGCAAGGGGCATTAAGACCTACCTCCCCTTCAAACTACAGTAGCTCAATTTTATTCTTGTTCCAACCTACCGTGGGAAAACTCCAGCTAGGTTCTATAATGGCAACAGGGAACACTTCGCCACTAAGGACTCCATGGTCGTGTGGGTGGGCATGGGGGTAATGTATGTTGAATCTAGGCAGCAGACATGGCCAGGATGATGCTGGAGCAGGGTAAAGACCGACACAGATCTGCCTTTTGTCTTTCTCCTTTCTTTCCGACACAACAGTCTATTTATAGATGGAACGACAAAGCCAAAGCACTCTTCTCACTAAAGTCTGAGCTGTCTGCCATTATGTGCTCATCACATGAATCCCACCAACGAAGCCATTATACAATTGACTTTGATTAGAATGCAATTCTTTAATTTAGAATGTAATTCTGTTTACACTGATAAAACTGGAAGACCTCTCCTGTTAAGATACCACAGGGCACTTGATTGACTTTAAGAAGAAGAAAAATGGCAAGCTAGCTAGACTATGAAAGAAAACCATTCAAGAAGAGCCATTTAGTAACAGATTATCAAGACCATCAAAAGAGAAAGATCAGGGAAACTCAATTGCCAGCGTGATGTGGAATTAAACCAGGCCATCTTGCTTGTCAAGGAGATTGTCTACTGGATACATGTTGTGACTTGTTTTCCTTCCTTTGATTTACAGATCCACAATCTCAGCACATTCTTATTTTCATTTGTAACCAAAGCTGGTATTTTATTTTTAAAAAACCTTACATTTTAGATGTGATGTTTTACAATATATTTTAGGGGGGGGGGAGCAAGCCTGCATCCCAATTACATGCACTTAATTGAAACTGAAAACAACAGAATTAGACTATGCACAAATTCAGCATTCCAATAAAGAATGGCAGAGTTGCTGCTGTCTGCAGTTTAACTGTTTTTCTTTTATCCACTTCTAATTTACCTCCTATCATAATATAATATATGATTGAATGGATTTTGCAGGATTCTGGCCTACTTCAGCATATTCCCAGGAGAATCTAATTCCTCCAAATTCTTGTATATATAGTTATTTGGGCAGCTACTTGCATGTGTTCATGAGTCACTAGATCAAAGTTATTTTGCCACTTGTTCTGATCTTATTTTTTAATCTAAAAGTTGGTCACAGATATTTGTAATGTATAAATGCACCTTTATGATAAGTGGAGAGAACAAATATTTCCAAAGAGCTAGGAAACTGTATTTTTGTTTGTTTGGTTTTTGGATTATAGCTCCCTTAATTAGACCATGCTGGCTGTGGAAGTATGGAGTTGTAGTCCAAAAACTAACTTTCCCCAATTTTTGGTACCTATATACAGAGAGATGGGGAGAGGGGAGAAAAATCATATTGCTTAGCTATTCTGGTACAAAACGCAGCAGACAGTTTAATTCACAGACATTCTTGATGCTAATTGGATTTTCACTGGCTCAGTGACTGCAGAATAAGGGGCTGGGAATTTGATCTATCTAGAAAACCCTGCAAAGGGTTGCCATGCCATAAATCAGAATTGACTTGATGGCATTTTGTTGTTGTTGCTACTGATTTTGTTGTTGTATTATCAAGAATGAACTAGTCTAATGGTTTGACACATGCCCCCAAATCCAAGCTAGAGTACGTAATTGCCAGTGAGAAGTCACTGCAGATTACACCATTTGACTTTTATAAGTGTAACTACACAACAGGATTTTTGCCTATATCTGTGACATATATGACTTTCCTTGTGCAAGTTTAAATTGACAATAGGATTCTGGCCCTGTGTGTGTGTACGTGCATGTGTGTGTGTGTGTGTGTGTGTGTGTGTGTGTGTGTGTGTGTGTGTGTGTGTGTGTGTGTGTGTGTGTGTGTGTGTGTGTGTGTGTGTGTGTGTGTGTGTGTGGATGACACAGCCAGAATTCCCAATTTAACACTGTAAATTCAATCCTGACCAGGGCTCAAGGTTGGCTCAGCTTTCTGTCCTTCTGAGGTCAGTAGAATGAGTAGCATGTTGGGGGCAAAATGCTAATTACCTTGTGAACCACCCAGAGACAGCACTCAGCACTATGAGGTGGTATATAAGTGTGATTGCTGATGCTATTTGCATAAGAAAGGTCTTGGCAGCAAACTGACACTTATTAGTTGTGTTCCTGGGCCTATAGTTGATTGTGTGATAGGATGCATGCCCAAGAAAACAACTAGAACTTGTTATTCAGCAGCAATTTGCTGCCAAGACTTTGTGATTTTCCATTATGCAAATATAAATCAGCAATAGGATTCTAGCTGATATATTTTAAGAGCAAAGAAGCTTTTCTCCTGCACTCTTATTATCTTGAAGGGACTTTCTCCCCCTCCGTAACATTTATGTTGCTCTTCATTTGTAAAGGAATACTAGCTACACTTACCGTAAAGGCACGGGAAGAAATAATCCCATTTTTCACTAAAATAACAGTCGACATGCATGTCATAAATGGGCACTGGATTACATAACTCTTTATACTGTAGATGATCAATTTCATGTGCAAAAATATGGCAATTTATTAACATTCAAAATTTAATTCTTTATGCTCATGTGTCTGTCTGCAATGCTGTTGTAGCCTTAGCAGACATGTTCTGACTATGCTGTTGTCTTCACATTTTGCTCTCATTTTTAATTTGAACTCCCCTGATTCATCTGCAAATTTAGATTTTTCATTATCTATCTGCCTCTAGATTACTAATGAGTGTGTTGTGCTGTGACAGTTTGGTCACTGGGTCCCTCTAAATCTTTCTTTTATCTTCATTTCTACTGTTCCAACCCTCATGACAGTCCATGAGGTGCATTCACACATGCACCCACACACCCCAAAATATGTTTTCATTAAGTTAACAAAATTATCTTTTGTATGGTTTTCCCTTCATAATTTTTAGCATGATAAGTGCTAAAACAGTCACTGTCCTGAGTTGTTTTTTTGAAATATTTAGTGTTCCATAGACAACCAAGGCATATAAGAGAAAACATTCATTAACTAATCTTCCCTTTGAAACCAGTTTTCTGAAAATGCTAATCATTATCCATTTCTTGCTTGCAACTGATCCCTGGGAGTTAACATGTCTGTCTTCAAATGCAAGTATATCTTCTTTCGGTGCATGCATGTCCACTTATTCAGTAAGCATTATTCAGTTGGATCGAGTTTACTCTTTAAAAAATGTGCATAGAATTGCAGACCTAAAATACCTGTTTTAATGTTGTAGCATTTTAGTTTTTTACTATGGATTACTACACAAACATGCCATCGGCTTTAGTAATTTCATAACATTTCTTTGTCGCATTAGAAGAGATTCTAAGAATTACATACTTGAAACTGATGTGTCTTCTTTCTTCAGTTCTCCCTGTTGCATGGTAGCTCTCGTTCTCCCTCAGCCCAATTAGGATTCTTTTCTGTAATTAAAAAAATGCATATTTAGATAAAATATTCTGAATAGTTTTGTCAAGGAGTGGGGCCTCTTATTTCCTTCAGTGAGGAACACTAATTGCCTTCAGGTTGGTCCTAATAAAATCTGGTTCTACCCTCACAGATTCTGTCATCATTGGCAATCACGCTGATTGGGAAATTCCCAGAGCTTCAGTCATAATTCAAATTTCTACAATGGAACCAAAACTTGTTTCCCATTTTACCTTCTTCCACATATTGTACTAGCAGAGGTTGCCCGGCGTTGCCGGGCTGTTTTAAAGGATGATATAATTTTTTAGAATTATTTTATGTAACCAAATAATGTTTTTCTATGTGTGTTTTTTAATAATGTGTGAGTATATTTTTTTAAAATTCAATGTTTTTAAACTGTGTTTAGATGTTTATTTATTTTTTTGAGTGAAAACTGTAAACAGGATTTAAGAAATGTTTTAGAAATGTTATTCTTTATTTTGACTATTTTTGACTGTGTTTTCTCCTGTGTCCTCTGGGTGGTGCTGTTGCGCTTTTCTTTTACTTTGACTTTCTTTCTCCACTGGCCTGTGGGTGTCGCTTGTTCTGGTAAGTAGTCTCTCTTTCCTCATTTCATTTCCGGATCTCATAGAGTAAGGTCGTTTGGGTGAGTTCTAAATTTTAATTTCTTTTGGGGGTTTGTATTGTTATTATTATTTTGGGGGGGTTCCTGTGTGTTTGGTCTTTGTGTTATTTGTGGGTTTGTTTTTGGTTGTTTTTGGGTGTTTTTGGTTGTGATTTTTGTGTAATTTTTTACTTTATGGTTTATTTTTGGGGTAAGTGAAGGCACATGCGGAATTTTTTCGCTTTCAAGGGGGGGAGGCAATGATGCCTTCTCCCTCTCTTGAAAGCGAAACACTTCCTTGTAAAGTAAAGGTACCGGGCGGTACGCCGTCCGGTGCCTTTGCTTTGTGGGGGAATTGTTTTGCTTTCAAGGGGGAGGCAATGATGCCTTCGCCCCTGTTGAAAGTGTTGTAGGGGGGGGGTTCCCTTCCCACGACATTTTGTCAGTGGCCAGGCTGCGGGAAGGCCAGTGCTGTTTTTCTCTCATGTCCTCTGGGGGGATGCGTTGTTGTGTGTGTGTGCTGGGGTTCCCTTCCCGCAGCCTGGGCTCGTTGGCCGGGCCGTGGGAACCCCAGCGCTGCTGTAGGCGGCGCTGGGTGGGGGATCTTCCCTTCCCATGGGCTGTGCTTGGTCGGCGGCCCGTGGTAACCTCAGTGCCGCCTCAGGCGGCGTGTGGGGGGAGTCTTCCTTTCCTACTGCCTGAGCTCGGTGTCCGGGGCATGGGAAGGCAAGCTCCGGTTTTCAGGCAGCGTTGGGGGGGTGTCTTCCCTTCCCACAGGCTAGGCAGCCATGCCGTGTTGTAGGAACCCCAGCGATGCCTGTATTTTTCTTTTTCGTGTTGCGGGAACCCAAGCGGCAGTAGTATTTTTCTTTTTCGCGTGGTGGATTTCTCAGAGTTCTGTGCGCTCATGGCGCGCAGAACTCTGGGGTTTGTAATTTGTGGGTATTTTTCCCTTTGTGTTGCACTTTTTTTCTGTGGCTCATTTTTGATTGGCCGCAGCGCCTTTTCCAACATTCTTTGTGGTCACTCCTCTCAGCCTGATTGGCTGTGGCTTGGAGCGGCGCAAAGAACATTGGGAAATGAAGTTGTTTCCTTTTTTTGCATTTGTGGGGCTGTTGCCCCACTGCCGGTTTTTTCAATCCTTTATTGACCTGCGGACCCAGTTCGGCCATGTGCATGAATGGTAGGTATGGGTTATTAGGGCGAGGCTTAAGAACCTATAGCAAGTTCCAACAGTTAACCCTTGGTTTTATAAGTTAAGATCTGTACCCTGCACAGACATGGAGCAAACACATGGAAAAGGTCTTACATGTTATCATAGTTTTGCATAAGTCTAACTCATTATATTCATGTTTATATAGCCGCCCAACTCACAGAGACTCTGGGCGGCATACAATCTTAAAACCCTTAAAACAAGAACAACCCCATTAAAACAAATTACCCCGCTAAAACCCCCACACATTAAAAAGTGGAAGATTACTTTGATATTAAACCAACCAGCAGGTGGGGGTCACAACATCTTCAGGACCCCACACCTGCCTCGCCAGCCATGTTTTCAGATCTTTCCTGAAGGGCAGCAATTCCGTCTGCAGCCTTAGTTCCACTGGCATGAGGTTCCACAAGGCCGGAGCGGACACAGAGAAGGCCCCCCTTCATGTGCTAGAGAGACTGGCCCCTCTAGCAGATGGTACAAGCTGAGAGCCCCTCCAGTCTGCTCTGTTTGGACAGACAGACGTTCTTGGGGCAATGCAGTCTCTTAGGTATCCTGGCCCACTACCATGTAGGGCTTTAAAGGTAATGACCAGCACCTTGAATTGCACCCGGAGGCAAATTGGAAGCCAGTGCAGCTCCTGAAGCAGTGGTGAGGTGCAAGCATAACTCCCACACCCCATTACCAACCGAGCAGCCACATTTTGGACCAACTGCAGCCTCCGGATGGTCGTCAAGGGCAGCCCCATGTAGAACTCATGGAAATAAACATGGTACTTGGGGCACACAGAAAGAGTCTCCTCAAATATTGTGATATTTTTGAAACACAATCTCTCTCTCACTCTAGGTCAGGCAAAAATAATTGCAGAATGAACTCACTTTATTTTGGCAGTTTCATGTCTGGCCTAGCCACGGAAGAAGAACATAGTATTTCAAAATGCATAGCAGGGGTGGTCCTACTACTGTTGCACACAGTAAGGCAGTGTGTAGAAGCAGATCTGGAGTGCCATGAAAAGTCTGCAAATGGGCAATTAGTTATTTAATTACTGTGTTCCTTTAGGTTGATTGCAACTTATCACAACCTTTTTCCAAGGATTTCTAAATAGAGAATACATAAAAGAAATGTACCATTCCATTCTTCTGGGGGCACCCTGGGATTATGCAGCTTTCCTGTGGTTAGACAGGCTGGCTCTTCTCCCTGGACCTGGAGGAACAATGGGGAATCAAATGCCAAGTCACAAACTCTTCAACCAGCTAGTTAGTTGTTTATTTTATTACTATTGTATGTTTACTGTCCGGGATGGAGAGAGGAGTTCATATGCAGTGTGGGAGTGGGGGGTGGATGGCCTGATATGCCCATATTTAAAATCCACAATAATTAAAAGTGCATTAATTAAAATTTAAAAATACAATTCACAAATATTTTAAAATATTATATAATACTCCCCAAGAACTTCCCTACAGAGGTAGATTTTAATTGGTGACAGAGGAAAAGAGGGAAGGAGCCAGCCAAGCCATTGGATGAAGGGAGTCTAAAAATCTGGGAGTTAACACAGAAGTAACCCTCTTTTGAGTCTTCACTAAACATGTTTGTGAAAGTGGTGAGGCCAAGAAAAGGCATTCCTCTGCTGATTTTAATGCTCATGAGAGTTTTATATAGGGAGATGCTTCAAAATACAGTATATAGAACAAGACTAGAATACTCTGTTACACAGTTCTATCTTCCAGTTCCATCATCTTATTATAAAATCATTTTATGGATGAACTTTCTGGTCCACTTGTTTTCTCCAGTGAGGTATATATTCTAAAAGAATTACAAACTCCAAATAAGAAGGTTTCCGATGGCCATAAGGGACTTTTTTTTTTGCCCTGAGGACCTGAGGCCGTTGATGACGCTGAGTTTGTAGAGCTTTGATTTGTTATGTATGCTATGCCATTTTGTATTTATCTTGTATTGATTGTGATCATGTAATTTTTGTAATCTGTAATTATATTTTCTATTGTATACTGTATTTTTTCTATGTTGCTGCCACCCTGAGTCAGCCTGCACTGAGTAGGGCGGGGTATAAGTTAAAAATTGAATTGAATTGAATTGAATTGAAGAAGGGAAGAGAGACAGAATTAAGCCACTGCCAAAACTCATATATCAGTAGACTTGGCACATCAATTGCAGCTGAACTCTGCATTCTGCACAAGACAAACAAGACAAAATGGACACAAATGTGATTTATTTTTTATTTTATTTTATAGTCATATTTGTATATGCCGCCCACTCAGGCGGAACCCGACTCAGGGCGGCATTACAATAATTCTAGAAATACATAAAAAAACATTATAAAAACCCACAACCCACCCCCTTTAAAAAAACCCCATATCCCGCCCACCCATCCCACCTACTATACAAAAGGAAGAAGAGAGAGTTCTTATAAAAGCCAGCAGGCGGGCACCATAGTCCCATTCGGGCCCCACACCTGCCCTGCCAGCCAGGTCTTCACTCCTTTCCTGAAGGGCAGCAGTTCACTTTGGAGTCTTAGGTCTATTGGCAGGAGGTTCCAGAGAGTTGGTGCGGACACGGAGAAGGCCCTCCTTCGGGTGCTAGACAGATGTGCACCCCTAGTTGGTGGCACTATTAGAGAGCCCCTCCGGTCCGCTCTGGTTGGACGGGCAGACACTCTTGGGACGATGCGGTCTCTAAGATATCCTGGCCCCCTGCCATATAGGGCTTTAAAGGTCAAAACCAGCACCTTAAATTGCACCCGGAGACAAACTGGTAACCAGTGCAGCTCCCGAAGTAGCGGTGAGGCATGGGCATATCGCCCACACCCCATCACCACCCGGGCCGCCGCATTCTGGACCAGCTGCAGCCTCCGGATGGTCGTCAAGGGCAGCCCCATGTAGAGCGCATTACAATAATCTAGTCGGGAAGTAACCAGAGCATGGGTGACCATAAGCAAGGAGCCCCGGTCCAGGAGCGTGCGCAATTGGCGAATTACCCGAAGTTGGGCAAAAGCCCTCCTGGCCACAGTCGCTACTTGTTCTTCTAGAAGCAGCCGCGAGTCCAGAAGAACCCCCAAGTTGCGCACTGGGTCTGTCTGGGGCAAAACAGCCCCATCCAGTACCAAAGGTGGTAACTCCCTGGATAACACGGGGCCCCTTATCCACAGCCACTCTGTCTTGCTGGGATTCAGCCGAAGCCCATTGGCCCCCATCCAGACCCCAATGGCCTCCAGGCATCCGCATAGGATTTCAACAGCATCACTGGGGTCCCCACGGGCCGAGATGTACAACTGAGTATCATCCGCGTACTGATGGTACCGCACCCCGTGGGAACGAATGATCTCACCCAGTGGCTTCATGTAGATGTTAAATAAGAGAGGAGAGAGCACAGAGCCCTGAGGCACCCCATACTTGAGGGGCCTAGGGCTGGACCTCTCACTCTCTAACCACACCGACTGGGTACGGCCCTCCAGAAAAGAGGAAAACCAGGACAACACAGTGCCCTGGATCCCCAGTCCTTCGAGCCGTTCCAGAAGGATACCGTGGTCGACGGTATCGAAGGCCGCTGAGAGGTCAAGAAGAGCAAGGACGGATGGACAACCCCCGTCCCGCTCCCGCCAGAGATCATCCATCAGCACGACCAATGCCGTCTCCGTTCCATACCCGGGCCTGAACCCTGATTGAAAGGGGTCTAGATAATCCACTTCCTCCAGGACACTCTGCAGCTGGCGCGCCAACCGCCTTCTCCAAAACCTTACCCAAAAAGGGCAGGTTGGAAACTGGCCTGTAGTTGTTAAGGACAGCTGGGTCGAGGGACATTTTCTTCAGGAGGGGGCGCACCAAGGCATGTTTTAGCTGTGCAGGAAATACCCCCTCCCGTAACGAGGCATTTATTATCCCCCCAACCCAGCCACCTGTTACCTCCTTGGAGGCTTTCACCAACCAAGTGGGACAGGGATCCAAAGGACATGTAGTGGCACGAACAGCTGCAAGGAGCCTGTCCACTTCATCAGGAACAACAGGATCAAACTGATCCCAGATCGTACAGCAAGACTGTGCACCGGCACCCCCCCCCCCGACCCTCCCCGTCCACGCCAGGGTTCAATATAGAACGAATCTGATCGATTTTCTCCACCAGATGGTCAGCAAAGTCCTCAGCCGAACCCTGCCAACCGGGCACCGATCTCCCCTTACCAAGGAGGGACCTGGTTACCCGGAACAGGGCGGCTGGGCGATTATCAGCGGAGGCAATAAGGGTGGTGAAGTATTGCCGCCTCACCACCCCCATCGCCACTAGGTAGGCCCTAATAGCAGCTCTAGCTAGTGTCCAATCGGAGTCATCCCGGGTCTTCGCCCAGCGGCGCTCTAGGCGTCTCTTTGCCCGTTTGAGTTCACGCAGTTCATCTGTGAACCACGGAGATGACCTAATCCCCCGGGCGTGGAGAGGCCGCAGTGGCGCGATTTCATCCAAGGCTACTGTTGTCGACCTATTCCACAGGTCGATGAGTGCCCCGGGTGAATCGTGTAGCCGATCCAGAGGAACATCCCCCAGTTCCCTCTGGAATCCATCTGGATCCATTAGTCGCCGAGGGCGGACCATTTTAATCGGCCCTGCCTCCCTACGATGAAGTATCGCCCCCAGAAAGTCAAGAGTCACCAGATAGTGATCTGACCATGGCACAGGTGAGATGACTAAATCCTGTAATCTCAGATCACTCTGCCACTGCTCCGACAAGAAAACTAAGTCTGGCATGTGACCACTGCCCCTGGTCGGACCCCGAACTACCTGAGTCAGGCCCATGGCTGCCATGGAAGCCATGAACTCCCTTGCCACCTCAGAAGCCATCCCCAGCGATGGCAAATTGAAGTCCCCCAGAACCATAAGTCTCGGGAACTCCAACGCCAGCATCGAGGCGGCCTCGAGGAGCTCAGGCAGGGCATCCCTTACCCTGCAAGGGGGCAGGTACAGGAGTAAGATCCCCAACTGACCCTTGGGGCCCAACCGTAGAAGCAGGGCCTCACAACCAGCCACTTGTAGAGCAGTGGCCCTAGCAACTCCCAAAGACTCCCTGGCAACAATGGCGACACCACCGCCCCTCACCTCACCTCTAGGCTGGTGCCAAATACCGAACCCAGCTGGACACATGTCCGAAAGAGGTACTCCATCTTCAGGCGTCAGCCAGGTTTCGGTGATGCATGCCAGGTCGGTCAGCCCTTCCTGGATGGCATCTTGAATCAGGGGGGCCTTATTACATACCGACCTGGCATTCACCAACAGCAGCCTAAGGGCGGGGACACTCCGGATCTGCCGCTCAGGGCCCAGAGATGTACCTGAAGGGCTGGAATGAGGGACTGCACTTAAACATCGGACCCGCATTCCCCGAGTGCGGCCCGCCCCACGGTACCCGCCATACCGCCCCTTGCCCGTCACAACACCTATATGGTTCTCCGGAACTTCCCTAGATAGAATGCTGCCCCTCCTTCCTGGCTGGCAGGACCAACATTCCCTCTTCCCTCGTCTTCGAGTCCCTTGACCCGGGAGCCCTTTAAACCTCCCCACCTGGTAGCAGGGGGCGGGGAGGGACAGCCCTGCGTGGCGGCTGCGACGGCGGCGGCTTCGGTTCCAGCGTTGTCTGCTTCTTCCGCCTCCCATTCCCGGGCAACGGCGGCGGGAACACTGGCGGCGGCGTCTTCCGAGCCTTCCGGGCCACGGAAGGCTCCCTTTTATCTCCCCGCCGGTGGAGGGGGCGGGGAGAGTGCGGCAACGCTGGCGGCGGCGTCTTCTGAGCCCTCCGGGCCACGGCAGGCTCCCTTTCATCTCCCCGCCGGTGGCAGGGGCGGGGAGAGCGCGGCAACGCTGGCGGCGGCGTCTTCTGAGCCTTCCGGGCCACGGAAGGCTCCCTTTCATCTCCCCGCCGATGGCAGGGGCGGGGAGAGCGCGGCAACGCTGGCGGCGGCGTCTTCTGAGCCTTCCGGGCCACGGAAGGCTCCCTTTCATCTCCCCGTCGATGGCAGGGGCGGGGAGAGCGCGGCAACGCTGGCGGCGGCGCCTTCTGAGCCTTCCGGGCCACAGCAGGCTCCCTTTCATCTCCCCGCCGGTGGCAGGGGCGGGGAGAGCGCGGCAACGCTGGCGGCGTCGTCTTCTGAGCCTTCCGGGCCACGGCAGGCTCCCTTTCATCTCCCCGCCGATGGCAGGGGCGGGGAGAGCGCGGCAACGCTGGCGGCGGCGTCTTCTGAGCCTTCCGGGCCACGGAAGGCTCCCTTTCCTTTCCCCGCCGATGGCAGGGGCGGGGAGAGCGCGGCAACGCTGGCGGCGGCGTCTTCTGAGCTTTCCGGGCCACGGAAGGCTCCCTTTCATCTCCCCGCCGGTGGCAGGGGCGGGGAGAGCGCGGCAACGCTGGCAGCGGCGTCTTCTGAGCCTTCCGGGCCACGGAAGGCTCCCTTTCATCTCCCCGCCGATGGCAGGGGCGGGGAGAGCGCGGCAACGCTGGCGGAGGCGTCTTCTGAGCCTTCCGGGCCACGGAAGGCTCCCTTTCATCTCCCCGCCGATGGCAGGGGCGGGGAGAGCGCGGCAACGCTGGCGGCGGCGTCATGAAATGACAACATAAAAAATTAGTTTCACAACACTTCAGACTCCCAGTACGTTCTGTTATTGATCTGAAAGTGACTGTTGTATAAAAAAAATGGAAATTACAATAGGAGATTAGAGAGCCAGATAGGGGAAAAAATCCTACGTTCCTGAGGTGGAAAAAACATAAAGATAAAAAGTTTTCTATCTCGTTATTTCTATTAATAAAACATTTTCTTGGCTTTCTTGTGATGAAAAAATAAAGTAATTAATAATATTGTCCAGATAATCAGAAGCTGATTAAAACATACAGAATAAGTTTTGGCTCAACATTTTTGCAACTCAAAGAAAACCTATATAAGATAGATGATTACTGCATCCTTGGCAGAATTCATGTGTAATCTGCACTCTCAGAGCTCATTAGTGATGTTATGCTACCTTGACATTTCATTTTCTGTGCCTGCATCCATCTGCATGAAACCCCAGTCTTTGTCTTTCTTTATTTGTATGACAGAGCTGCTTAATTAATTTTTACTAGAAGCAGGCAACTTCCATGGTGTTAACCCACTCATATACTACTAGACCTTCTTCTATACACATGGTAGGGCAAAAATTGCATGCACACAATTGTTACATTGATTGAATTTCTCCACACTCATAGAAAATTTGTCCTGTGATCAAGTAATCCCATTTTACTTTATTCTTATTCTTTCGTGTCATGGATGCCAAAATGAAGCCACTTTCTTGGCTTTGTCATTCATTGGTTAAACCTAAGTCTTCATTGGTTTCTGGTAGTAACTGGCAGGCCAGTAAATGAGCCAGATTCTGTATCCCGCCACATTCACACAGAGTGTTGTTGTTCACCAGCAGCCCCCACTTGAGCATGTTGGTCTTGCATTTAGGGGCTCCACCCCTAAAATATTTAAAATATAGTTTAAAATATTGTGGTGCTGTCAAGGAATACTGCTTAATAGTGGCAAGTTACACCCATTCTACACAGTATTCTAAACAAGACCCTTACAACTATCACCTACGTCAGTGATGGTGACCCTTTTAGAGACTGAGTGCCCAAGGAGGTGGAGGCGGCATGCTGACAGGAACTGTGCATTTGCCATTTGAGGCATGGTGGGTGTGTGCACTGCTCGAGGTACACTTGTGATATCACGTGGGTGCATGTACCGCTGAGGCACACTGCCGATGTCACATGGGTGCATGCACATGCACGGTGCCTGCCTGCATACTGCCTCCTCCTCCTCCTTGGGCACTCACACCCACACACACAATTGTAAGTATGGGAAGGGGTGGAGAGTCTGGTCGCCTCACCTTGCTAGAGTTATGGCACACATGCTCACAGAGAAAGCTGTGAGTGCCCCCTCTGGCATGCGTGCCATAGGTTCGTCACCACCGACCTAGGCTTTAGTAATGTGAATTACTTAAGCTGCACAAACACCCTCTCTGTGGGCATGTGTGCCATCACACCAGCAAGGTGAGTTGACCAGACTCCCTACCCCTTCCCATACTTACAATTGTGTGTGCGGGTGCATGTGTGAGTGCCCAAGGAGGAGGAGGCAGCATGCAGGCAGGCACTGTGCATGCACCCGTGTGACATCACTGGTGTGACTCAGCATGGCATTATTTTATTTATTTTATTTGTTTCAATTTTTATGCTGCCCACTCAGGTAAAAACCCGACTCAGGGTGGCGTACAACTATAAAATACATAAAAACAAGTTAAAACCCCAACCACCCATTATCCACCCACCCTCCTTCCACTTCCCTTTTAAAAGCTAAGAAAGCTAAAAAAGGAGGGCAAGGGGGAATACATAAATACAAAAAGAGGGCATGCACCCACGTGATATCACCTTGAGCTGTGAAGGGACTTATTCCACAAGCCCTACATTTAGGGCAAAAGAATGGCAAGATGCAAGGAACAGTTTTTCCCTATCGTGGCTCTTATCTTCCTTCTGAATGTCACACAGGCAAGACCCTAAGTATTTTGAAAACCTTTGTCTAGTTAGCTGGATGGTAGTAAAGAAGCTTGTCTGTGGTAATGGTTCTTGTTGCTATTAGTTTTTAACCATGCTGCACTCTTTTTAATCAAGTTATTAAATTGCTAAGAGTATAAGTAAAGGCAGGTTAGAAATATTTTGAAAGGTAGGAAGGAACTGAAATTACTTCTTTGAAATCTGCACCATACATCAACACTATATTCTGGCCTACAAGGGTTAAATATTGTAAAGGTTAGATATAGATTCCCCCCTCCTCCAACAATCATATCTGATTTACAATTCTACTGTGCTTCTTTTATAAAGAGAAACAATGACACTACACTACAGTCACTTGAAAATAAAAAATGGCTCAGAAGAATGAGTTATTTCATGCACTAAATTCAATCAGACTGAGTAATTAAAATAATTTGATGTTTCAAGACAGTTTTTTTAAAAAAAATGATTTGCATGTATGCCTTGTCTAGGTTTCTAGGTTTCAGACACTGTTAGAGCGAATAATTACAATCAAACTATGCTTGCAGCATATATCAGACTCCGTTTCCAAATTTCATCACTTCAGCTGGAGTCAGGAGGCACATTAAAATGTCAACACTCTCAATGGCCTGTCTTAATTTAAAAAATTAAACCTTCATCTTTCATGATACCAGTATTTCTGATTCCAAAACGACTTCATTCTTCTATGACAAGTCAATTATAACCCAGAGGAATTTGCCCTAGATCAGTGATGGCAAACCTATGGCACGTGTGCCAGAGGTGGCACTCGGAGCCGAATCTGTGGGCACCTGTGCAGTCATCCCAGCACAGAGTTCATCCCACCCCTCTGCCCAGCAGCCCAATGGGAGCAATTCTTCCCTCCCCCAGCACAGAGTTCACCCCGCCCCTCTGCCCAGCAGCCCAATGGGAGTGTTTCCTTCTTCCCCTATAGCTATGTTGGCACTTAGCGATAAATAAGTGTGTTTTGAGTTGCAGTTTGGGCACTCGGTCTCTATAAGGTTCGCCATCACTGCCCTAGATTCACACTTTGCAAAGGTGTTTTGTTTGGTGACACAGACCTATTAGTTAAGAAAGTATATATTCTCTTATTATGAGTCTTCTTCTCTTACTATATGTTATTTGAAGTGTAGGCAAAAATTTAGAAGCTTTAGAAATTTTTAAAAAGACTGCGAATTTTTCAACCATCTCTTGCATATCAGCCTTATTTGGTATTTGGCAGTGGTGGTGAACCTATGGCACGCGTGGTAGATGCGGCACTTCCAACCCTCCTTTTTGGCACGCGTGCTGTCACCCCAGCACAGAGTTCACACACACACCCCTCTGTTTGGGCACCCGGTCTCTAAAAGGTTTGCCATCACCAGTATATGGCAATTCAGCATGCAAAGGGTGAAAACATAACCTTTGTCAAGAGGAAACTTCTGTTGCTGAGACTAACTTGCTTACATATTCTGTTTGCTAACTAATCGGAAAAAGCTCCTTCCTTCCTTCCAGAGTGAAATTTGATTACCTAATCCTAATCCGAGGCAAATCTCAAATTGGTGCAGTGGTGTCTCTGGCTATCTGGCAGCTATGGTGGGGTGGGGTGGGGGGGTGTATTCCCCCGATAGATTCAACCATGCCACAAAGGTGTCAGCTAGTTGTCTGGAATGGGGAGTTCTCTGTTCTGGAGATGCAGGTCAGCTACGTGGAGTCAGGTATTTGGGCACCATCAATCATTCACTCTCAACCAATCCCAGTCCAACGTGCAGATCAGCTCTTCTTAACATTCTATCCCTACCCATTGCTGATAATCTTCCCTCTCTTTTCCTGCATTATTTTTACCAAGGCTACTTTCTATCCATTCTTTCCAGCACTCTGCACATACACTCATTCATCCATCTACTCTAAATACATTCATTTCTTACAAAATTCCTCACTCTTATGAGTACCCTCTGAATGTGATGCTCCAACAAGCCCCATTTACACATTTTCATTGTGAGTAAACTCTATGCATGAGATGGAATAGGAATAATTGATCTTTCTCAGGACAGTAGCTGTACCTCAACCCATAAAGCTTGCTCAATCAACTCACTAGGAGTTGTATAATGTCAGATGCATGTTAGAATGTTTATTTTGTAAAACTAACCACTGAAACTGTTTTCCATCAGAGATTCACCTGATAAACTTTGGTGTCTTGCACGGAAGACAAGAAGGAGCCGCAGCAAGGGCTAAAACACAACTTTATTGCATGGTAGTCAGAGTGAACATGAGGTAATGGCGGACCAACAGCTCTATTTATAGCACACTGTACATTTTGAATAACCCGGGTGATAGTTCATTGGTTACTGTCCGCGTGACGTCATGGATCGTCACGCCCATCTTCTCCAGGTGCGGTGCGGCGGGAAGGTTTCCTGCCCTTCAGGTATTCAGGGGAATCTGTATCATGTGAGCTGTATGCTGCTACTGGCGCGAGCAGTATTATCCTTAACAGCTTGCTACAATGTGTCTCTGATTAGTTACAATGGATACAATTGCCGGATACAATCAGTTAAAGAGTACTTGTCACATTCTATTCAGTACATAACATAAACTTTTTGCATTTCATTACCGATTGTAAATAACTCATTGATTTCCTTTTCTGTCTCCTGAACCAACCAAATTTTCACAACTACTCTGGGCCTCTATATGAAAATCCACTCTTATGTCTGGCACATGTGGTAGATGTGGCACTCCTAACCCTCTCTGTTGGCATGTGTGCTGTCACCCCAGGAACAGAGTTTGCCCTGCCCCTCTGCCCAGCAGCCCAATGGGCGCACTTCCTCCCTCCCTCCAGCACAGAGTTTGCCCCCCTCTGTTTGGGCACTCAGTTTCTAAAAGGTTTGCCATCACCGGTATATGGCAATTCAGCATACAAAAGTTATTTAATAAACCAAAATAGCTGACTAAGAAAACCAGGACAAAAAGTTCTGAACCATCTGAATACAAGTTTCTACATTGACTACTTGCTCTCTGCAAATGTAATTATGCTACCCTTCACAGGAATCACTCCCATGTTGCTTCTTTGATATCCACTTCATTTAAATAGCAAAGTATTTATTGAAGACTAAAGTTTTGAAATCATTCTTTAACATCAAAGGGAGTAAGAAAATTCTTCTTGGATATGCAACTCTACATCCAATTGTTTAAGGATAGATCATATGATATTTGTTGTCATGATTTCCCCCTTTGCTCCTGGATTGGTCAGGCAGGGGGGTGGGGTTGCTTCTACAGAAATCCCCAGCATGAATTAGCTGCTAAGCTATTAGATAAGATACAGTATAAAGGAGGAAATGCTACAGGAGACAGTTCAGTGTTATTGACTCGCCACTTGAAATACATTTCCTCCATGATTTTACTTTCTTTTTTGCTCTTTTTAAGCATTAGTTACATTGCATTGTACAAGGCAGCAAAGCCATAAATAATGTGACATTAGAAACACAGTTCAAAGAGATCTTTTTAAATTATTCCCCATGGCTCTTGAGTTGCCCTTAGCATGCCGAAAGTATGAGCAGCAATAAAAAGATGTGCATGAAAAGCAGAATGTGAAAGGGCTGCAGCATTCTGACTTACTTTTATCCCTGAAAGAAGTTTCCATTGCTTCTGTGTTTCTGTAATTGGCTAACAGGGTCATGTGACCTTATCAACTAAAATAGAAAAGCCTCAGCAGGGGGCGACGGAAGCATGAGAATGCAGAGGAAAGAAATGAACTTTAAAACATATTAGGCAAATGAATGTATGTTGCACTACAGTTAATGCAGACCAGAGTTCAGATTTTCTACATTAAATAGGAGCTTTGTTCAGCCATTATTATCTTTTAACAACTCAGTTTTTAACCTTTTGTTGACTCTGAATTGTCAGTTTTATTTTTCCGATCTTCGCACTATTCCTGTTGCTGCAGTATCAAGAGTATTTATGAGGTCTGTAACTCCTGAGGCGTCAGCCTCTGCAACTTTCTCTGCAAAACACCATGCCTGGGAAGCATTTTTGTTTCAGAACTGTTGGTTAAAAAAACATGTACTGTATTACATTTTTTTTTTGGTCCCTTGTGTTCTAGTTATTGTTTTGATGTAGTTGTGTACATTAGGAAATTCTTTACTAAAAACAAAGTACAGTGGTACCTCACATAACGAACGCATCGCGCAGCAAAGAGCTCCATGGAACGGAGTTTTTTCATTGTGCGGGGTTCTACTGTATCTGTCTTTCAGAAGTTACCATCTATCAGTCATATGCTGTCATTAAAGGATATACTATGCTTCTAAAAAAAAATCCCTTGAAAAACAAAGTAATCTGTTTTGAAATCAATTACAATGGCATCAGACTTCCTTGCTTTTTTCTTCTCACAGCACAATCCTGTACGCATTATTCAGAGGCTTGTTCAGTCATGCTTACTTGTTCACAAGCTGCTGTCTTAAATTCAAAATACTGTATCACTATAGATGTGGAGATTCAGATGGAAATAGGAGAATTCAAAAGATCCCAACCTGCACATCTCTCTTACATTTTATTCAGATAAATTCAGACATATGTGAGGTTACACATACAATGAGTTTTAACCATTCTGAAACAGCTTGAAAACACACTCACTCCTTGGAATGGCTGCTGCTTTTGAAATGA
This sequence comes from Bradypodion pumilum, assembly GCA_035047305.1. NCBI lineage: Eukaryota > Metazoa > Chordata > Lepidosauria > Squamata > Chamaeleonidae > Bradypodion > Bradypodion pumilum. Next base: position 103,449,042 of record JAWDJD010000001.1, read on the forward strand.
ATGGAGCCACCCAGGCAGCAACAGGTAGACACAGCTGCTGGAGCACATGCAAGTGAGAGGGGATGAAATCCAGGTTTGCTTCTTTACTCTGCCTATAATGAATTGGATCTAGTCCTTCAACTTTAACAGAACCATGTTAATTTGGTTGGTGGAAAACTTGAATGGTTTTCAAAAGTCATCCACTCAATTCAGTGGGACGACCTGAGGGCGTATATTTGTCTTTGACTAGATCAGGGTTTCCCAATCTTTGGTTTTTGGACTTCAGTTCCCAGAACCCCAAGTCAATTCCCCAAAGCACTGAGGCTTCTGGGAATTGAAGTCCATCAGTGTTCCATGGAACATAGTTTGGGAAACACTGAGCTAGATAATGGTAAGGTAAGTCAAGTAGCTACCTTTCTTCTCAATCATTATACCTTGTTAAATTGTGCTGTTTCTTAGGCATCTGCACTCTGAATTTCAGTCACTTTGTGATAAAAGGATCTACTGTATCTATTGCAGCAACAGATGTGCATGTCACATCAGTGATGCTGCGGTGCAAGACATGTCAACGTCCACTCTGCTTCGTCAACGTGCATGGCTACACTCCATCGACTTGGAGAAGCTGACTAAAAAAAAAACCTCATAGAAGACACTGTTTGATGGTCAAGGCCTCTTTGTTGAGAACACCAAACAAGCCCTGTATGATCTGCAACAGACGAGGACAATAACAAAGTATTCAGACTAGCGTCCTCGACACAGTCTCCCTCACACCTGAGGTATCAACCCTTTTTTATCATGGGTAATACGAGCAATACTTCCAGCAGCAACCTCAGCAGCAGCAATTTGACAATCAATGTACAAACTACTACCGACCTTGATGCCAGTGAAATCGTCCGCGCTATCAGCCCTACAGTCAACAGGGCATAAGTGCACAGAGCAGAAGTCGAAGCAACAGATTTGACTTCCCTTAGTCCGAGACTCTCCCGATAACTTCCTTACAGTCACTTAGGAAACTTTTGTCACTCTTGGACATGCATTACAAGCAACTGGGGTTTCAAAGATCTTATCCACTGGCTATGCTTTCAAATTCGACAGGTTTCTTCAAGTTGGAAATCTATGTTGCACGCTTCCCTCTATTCATCTCCAGGTAGACATTTCTACTCTCCTGATGAAGGGAGCCATGGAAACCATATCACCACCCAGCTGGAGCGATGGTTTCTTTTCAAGGTACCCTGTGATAGGAAAGACATATGGAGGCCTCCATCCAATCTTAGATCTGCAATGATTAAACAACTTCAAGGAGTCGAGGTTGGTTCCATCACAGAGCGTCAAATATCTTGGAGGCTGCCAACATTATAATTAGAAGATAAAATATTATTTCTTTAAAGATGCAGTCATAAGAACATAAAAACATAAGAACAGCCTTGCTGGAACAGACCACAGCCCATCCAGTCCAGCATTCTGTCTCACACAGTGGCTCACCATTTCCTTCAGGGTATTCCCAAGCAGATGCCTTCACCTGCTTAGGATTCCCTGGAAATGGCATTGGGAGATATCCTGCCTATCTCTCCAACCCAGAGGTTGTGCTTAAATATCCATAATTATAGCCATTGATACCCTTGTCCTCCATGAACTTGTCTAATCCTTTCTTAAAGCTGTCAAGACTGACAGCTGTCACCACTTCTTCTGGCAGGGAGTTCCATAGACCAGTAATCCTCTGGGTGAAAAAGTACTTTCTCTTATTTGTTTGAGAACCAGTACCCAAAAGTTTCATTGAGTGTCCCCTAGTTCTAGTGTTGTGCGATAGGGAAAACCGTTTTTTCTTATCTACTTTGTCCACACCGTGCATGATTTTATAAACTTCAATCAGGTCACCTCTTAGACGCCGTCATTCAAGAGTGAAAAGGCCCAACCGTTGCAGCCTCAGATGGTAAGGAAGGTGTCCCAGTCCCCTAACCATTCTGGTTGCCCTCCTCTGCACTTTCTCCAACTCCATAATATCCTTCTGGAGGTATGGTGACCAGAACTGTACACAGTATTCCAGATGGGGCCTCACCATAGATTTATAAAGAGGCAAAATGACACTTGCTGACTTATTTTCTATACCCTTCCTAATGATCCCTAGCATTGAGTTTGCTTTTTTCACTGCTGAGGCACACTGGGTTGACACCTTCATTGAGTTGTCCACCAGGACACCAAGGTCCCTTTCCTGGTTTGTCGCAGAGAGTTCAGACCCCATCAGTTTATAAATATAATTGGGGTTTTTTGCCTCTGCACTTACTAATGTTGAAGCTAATTTGCCACTGTTTTGCCCACTCCCCCAGTGTCAAGAGATCCCTCTGGAGCTCCTCACAATCTCTCACAGTTTTCACTACCCTGTATGATTTAGTGTCGTCAGCAAATTTGACTACCTTGCTTTTTACTCCTACCTCTAATTTGGCTACCTTGCTTTTTACTCCTACCTCTAATTTGGCTACCTTGCTTTTTACTCCTACCTCTAATTTGGCTACCTTGCTTTTTACTCCTACCTCCTTCAACCCCACCACGTCTGCACAGTCAACTTGCAAATTAAGCCTAACATTTAACTTTGTATGATCAAACACTTCTCCTCCCGAAAAGAAGCAAATGTGCAATTCACAGAGCTGCAGAACTTCAAAGTAGGGAAAACCAACTCTACTTCTAATCTTAAAGCCGCGGCCTGCTTCTACCACTGTTAAAGTATCCCATGAGGATTGAATTAATGTAGTCCTGCCCCATGCTGCTCTGACAGGAAACATGCAGATTATGTCATTATGCCTCTCTATCTCTTTACACTTAATTTTTTAAAGGTCTTTTCCTCGCTGTTACTCTCACTACTGTCTCTCAACTGCATCAATTTAATCTACCACTTTCACTTCCTGCTTAAAATAGTCAAGACGTAACAAAATTTGTCATTTGCCAAATGCAGTACTGTATTATTTTATTTTACATTGCAAATGACAAATTTATAACCTCTCGACTTTCTTAATAATACTGCAGGCTTTCCCAAAGAATCATTTTCAGTTCTGATGGCAATAAAAGCTGGAAAAGTCTACAGTCAGTGAGATGTCAAAAGGAAGCTCAGTGAAAGCAAGGCTGCTATTTACTTTTAGGATAAGATAAGGAAATGGCAAGATATCCTCCAACACAAGATGACTAGATTTTCCCTGTTTGTTTATGCTTTCCATTTATAGGCGTATCACCTGTCATTATTGATATGAACTAATTATTTCTTCATTACTAAGACCAACAAAGTAATCATTGTTACTTAGAATGAAAAGGCAGTTGAAATCCTGTTGGCAATACAAGAAATCTCCTACAGATTTTCCTCTTAAGTTTTACATTATCACAGTAGTCTAGAACAATATGCTCAGGCTAGTCAAAACTATCTATCGGTAACAACAGATTAAAACCAAGTGAGTTGTGAAATAGCATAGTGATTAAATACAGAGTTGGGGATTCTTCAAAATTTTGTTTATCAGTTACATAAACATTTATCTGTAATAGAAATATGACAGGCATAATCTAGCTAAAGCCTGAGCATTTTAAGCAAGGCTAGAATATACAGTGGAACCTCAGTTAATGTAATTAATGCATTCTCCAGGACATTTCTTACAGCAAAAAATACTTTAACCGAATTTCCCATAGGAATGCACTGAATGCAATTTCTCATAGGAATGCATTGAAAACCACTTAATCCATTCTGAATAAAAATCTGTAAACCAAGCCACTATTTTCTATGGATTTCCTTTTGCTATGCGATTTTTATGTTAACCAAGCCATTTGTTAACCGAGGTTCCACTGTACATGGGTTAATACAAACAGTGTGTGTAGTGAGTTCTTGGGGAGTCCCAGTAAATTCTGTTTTTAAAAAAACCAAAGCTTACTTTTTGTTGTTCTTTGTTCCCTTCCTAAAATTTAAAGAGATTCATCCTATTGATTTCACAGAGGAACTCTGATCTCTCTCATTGAAATAAATTGTAGTTAGAATACCACTGTCTTAGTATTTTTAATATCTTTAACAATATGCTATCTTTCAGGGATCTAATCAGCCACAATACCTGTAGTTAGTTTGGAAGAGGGATTCATAACCTACGGCCTGCGGGCCTAATTAATCCGGCCTGCGGTGATGATCTCGGAGCCACTGCCACCACTACTAAAACCACCAAAAATGCCCCAGAGGTCACAAAAACATGGGGGGAAGCAGAAAATGTGGTAAAAACATGCCACTCTTGCTCCCACCATCACAGGAAGCCGTGGAAGTGGCAAAAACAGCCAGGATTGCACCATTACTGCACCTACCAGAAGCAGCAGGGGAAACAAGCCTCTGGCCCACTCACCTGTGTGAGGGAGGCATGCCCGGCCCATGGCACGAAAAGTTTGCTAAAGCCTGGTTTGGAAGATAAGAACTTCTCTAATCATACGGGTCCTTTACAGTTGTTACTAGAACCTATTTCTAAGCAGTTACTTGTATCTTACACTTCTTAATGTAATCAAAGATTTATTTCCCACACCACAGAAGTAAATTTAGGATTCCTAGGAGATAAACAATTTTCACTTGCAGGTCAAAGTGAGCAGGGTGAGCATCATACTATACATATCAGCATAATATAGTGTGATATTTGTTGTGGTTCAGGGACTGTGGTGGCTTAGTGGTTAAGACATTAAACTTGATGACTGGAAGTTTGGCAGATCAGCAGTTCAAGACCCGAGTGCTGCATGGCAGAGTGAGCTCCCAGCGCTGTCCCAGCTACTGCAAACATAACAATTCAAAAGCAAGAAATTTCAAGTAGATCAGTATGAATAGGTACCACTTTTGTGGGAAGGTAAACAGCATCTAGTCATGCCTACCAATGTCCACAGAAACATCTTCAGATGCAGACAGCGCTGGCTCTTTGGCTATAAACAGAACGGGTTCTGCCTGAGTGGGTGGCATATATAAATATGACTATTAAATTAAATTAAATACTGAACCATGGAGTCAGATACGACTGCCTTTCAAGCAAGGGCAACCTTTACCTTTACCTGTTTAGTGTGGCACAGTATAGTCTGAGAACAAACTCTCTTCTGGAATGTTAAACACAATGAAGTCAGTCTCTCTCTCTCTCTCCCCCCCCCCCCCTCTCTTAGCTTCATCTTTACTATTTGACCTTCTAAGGAGCAGTCAGGGTTGATCTCTTTTAGGTCGACACACACACACACACATGATTATTCAGATAGTCCATGCGAATTCCCTGGCCTAACATTTTATGTTGTAGTACCTGCAAAAGCACCCAAACATTTTGGAACACCAGATGTACAGGGCTCCAGAATACATGAATAGCTATGGAGATGGAAGCCTTTACATTCTGGCAACATCCATTTGTAACATCTGATTGAAAACAGAAGGAGGAAACTCCACAACTACAAAGGCATGAGTGGGAGCATGGGCAGCAGCCTTGTCCTGCTGCTTTGCGATTCCTTCAAACTTCTGTCATGCAATCAATATGAAGGGAGTCAGTGTTACTCCACACTATAAAACATCTGCTTCAAGGTGGATTCAGATATGCCGTGATGATATCAAGTGCCTGGGAAACTATTAAGTTCATTTTCTCAGTGCAAATGTTTCCCCGGTCAGTTTAAATATCTGGGATGGAATACATCATACACAATTTTTGAGGGAAGAATATCTCCGTCCCAGCTCCTGCCAACCTAGCAGTTTGAAATCAAGAAATTGTAAGTAGATAAATAGGGACCACTTTGGTGGGAAGCTAAATGGTGTTCCGTGCACTTTGGTGTCTAGGCATGCCTGCCACATGACCATGGAAATGTCTGCAGAAACAGATGATACTGGCTCTTCGGCTATGAAACAGAGGTGATGTTGTGTATGTACAATGCTGCTTCATATGAATGTACAATGTTGCTTTAAGAAATGTATGAATGCAACCCAGCCACAATCACAATGTAACCCAGCTGTTAAAGGAACGCGAGCAAGCTGCCTATAGAGGGCAGCTGCGAGTGTTCAACTCACATGGTCATCATTCCTCAAATCGCCTGCAGCCGCGGGAACTTCCCGCAGCAAACAACTACCCCTGATCCACCACCGAAGATGGGCGTGACCGGGATGACGTCACGCCGGTAGCGGCCAATGAGCTACCATGCAGCCAAGTTCAAATGTGTTGTACCACTGTATATAATGTGAGATACCTCCGCCATTACCACATGTTTGTTCTGATCATCAACCAATAAACCTGTGTTAGTCCATACTGCGACTCCTTCTATGTCTCCTGGAACAGACACTAAACTGGCGACGAAGGTGGGATCGATGGCGAATCCCAAGGTCAAGGCGTACCAGTTCGATGTGAGCGAGCCCGAACAATGGGAGCTCTACGAGTGCCAGTTTCGGCACGCGATGGAAGCCGCGGGCGTCGACGACGACGCGAAGATGCGCTCCCACTTCCTGGCCCAAGTGGGGCCGGCCACGCTGCGGATCCTGATGACCCTGGTGGCCCCCCGGAAGGTAGACAAGGTCCCCATCGACCGTATCCTGGAGAGACTGGGTGAGCATTTCCAGCCGCCCATCTCGATCTTCCCAGCACGGGTCGCGTTCCACAGGCGAGACCAGCGACCGGGCGAATCCGTGTCCGCCTACGCGGCGGCCCTCAGGCTTGCAGCGGTCCACTGCCAGTGGGATGACCTGGACCAGGCCCTCCGTGACCGCATGTTGTGTGGTCTGAGGGACGAGGAGCTGCAGAGGAGGCTGATGACCCGCGACCAACGCCTCACGTTCAACAAGGTGCTGCGGGAGGCCCAAGCAACCGAGGAGGCCAGGAGCGGGGTGAGGCTGTTCAAGTCCCGAGGGGCCGCGTCCGAGCGGGCCAAGTCACCAGTACAGGCGGCCCGGCGGACACCAGCAAAGACGGCCTGGCGGGCCCCCAAGCCGCCCGCCAGCACAACAACGTCGTCCGAGGAGTCGTCCACAACAGCGGACCCCTACTCCAGCGAGGACGACGACGTCCAGAGGATCAAGAAGCGTGGTGAGAAGCGGCAGTCCCGAGAACGGCAGGACCGCCATTGTGACGGTTGTGGGGCGTCCCATGACCGTACGAGGTGCCCATTTCGAAAGGCCGAGTGTCACAACTGCGGCCAAAAGGGGCACATTGCCCGAGTATGCAGGCGCGGGCGAGTCGAAGACAAGAGGAGTTCCAGCCATCCCCAGACGCACCAGCGGAAGGCGACCGGCACCAGGAAGGCCGCAGCCAGCTACGATGAGGAAGGCGTGAACCGCGTGGGCCTGGAGCACCGGCGGTTTTTCGTAGAGGTACTGTTGCAAGGGGTCCCAGTGAGGATGGAGATAGACTCGGGGTCATCTTATTCCATCCTGTCCCAAAAAGAGTTCATGCGTATTCCCCCAGACAAGCTGCCCAAACTGCGGGCCATGAGGTCACACCATCGGGACGTGCAGGGAAACGGGATCCCAGTGTTGGGGGTGGGGAATTTCAAGGTGAAGTTCAAGGGCTACTCTGAGAAACTGCCCTTAGTGGTCCTCAAAGGGGGGAGGTGCTGCCTTTTGGGAACGCAGTGGTTTGCCCCCCTGGGAATCGAACTGTCTGGCATTAACGCCATCGAGACTGACCCAATGCGGGACGTGTGCAACGCGCACCCGGACGTTTTCAAGAAGGGGCTCGGGAAATTCAAGGGGCCCCCGGTTTCCTTCGAGCTGGACCCAGAAATCCGGCCCATCCGCCTCAAACCAAGGAGGGTGCCTTTCGCCCTAAAGGACAAAATCGAGGCGGAACTGGACAAGTTGGTGGGGCAGGGGATTTTGGTTCCAGTTGACTCGGCGGAGTGGGAAACGCCGATTGTTACAGCCCTTAAGTCAAACGGGGAAGTCAGGATTTGTGCAGACTATAAATGTACCATTAACAAGGCCATTCGGCCAAACGCATATCCAGTGCCCGTGGTCAGCCACTTGCTGGCCACGTTACATGGGGGGAAGTGTTTTGCCAAGTTAGATCTGGCTCAGGCATATCAGCAGCTCTCTGTAACCCCGGCTGCTGCCGCCGCGCAAACGATAGTGACGCACAAGGGGGCGTTTAAGGTAACACGCCTTCAGTTTGGCGTGAATTCGGCCCCCGGAATTTTCCAATCCCTCGTGGAACGCCTTTTAAAGGGGCTTCCAGGCGTGCTCCCATACTTCGACGACGTGTTGATAACGGCGGGGAGCGAATTAGAGTTGGCAAAGAGGCTAGATGGGGTCCTTTCAGTGTTCGAGAGGGCAGGCCTTCGACTGAGGAGGGACAAATGCGTATTCTTTGCAAGGGAGGTTGAGTTTCTAGGCTTTAAGGTAACCCCGGACGGGATCAAACCCTCTGAGTCAAGGGTTGCAGCCGTGAAGAACGCCCCTCGCCCCACCGCAAAACCGGAGCTACAGTCATTTCTAGGGCTCCTAAATTTTTATCATACCTTCCTGCCTCGGAAGGCATCGGTCGCGGAGCCACTGCACGCCCTGCTCAAAAAGGATGCGGCTTGGCGGTGGGGGGACAGGCAGGAGAGAGCATTCAAGGAGCTTAAGTCACTCCTGTCTTCAGACGCTGTCCTGACCCATTTCGACCCGAAAAAACCAGTGGTTTTAGTCTGTGATGCGTCCCCAGTGGGGGTGGGGGCGGTCCTATGCCACGTGTTGGAAAGCGGGAGGGAAGCCCCGGTAGCGTACTACTCTAGGTCCCTCTCAAAGGCTGAGCGCAATTACACGCAAACTGATAGGGAGGCCCTAGCCATCATCGCCGGAACGAAAAAGTTCCATGACTTTTTATACGGCCGCGAGTTTACGGTAGTGACCGATCACAAACCACTTTTGGGGATCTTCACTACCGGCAAACCCACACCGCAAATACTATCCCCCAGAATGCTGCGTTGGGCCATTTTCCTCAACGCCTACCAGTATGAGCTGGTCTATCGCCCAGGGAAGGAGATCTCCCATGTGGACGCACTCTCCCGATCTCCCCTCCCAAGTGTAGGGGACCCCACATGCGAGGTAGAGCAGGATCACCAAGTCCTACTGATTGAGTCTCTCGACTCACCCCACATTGTCCCGGCCGACCTCGCCAAAGCCACAGCGGCCGACAAGATGCTGGCCCAAGTTAGTTCCTGGGTTAGGAAGGGCTGGCCCGCGACTCCCCCTGATGAAGAGTTCAGACCATTTTTTAGGCGCAGAGTAGAGCTGTCGCTGGAAAGGGGCTGCTTACTCTGGGGCCAGCGAGTAGTTATCCCAGAGAAGCTGAGGGCCAAGGTACTGAGACTATTGCACACCAGTCACCCCGGGATCGTGCGCTCCAAGGCTCTGGCCAGGAGTTTCTTTTGGTGGCCCCAGATAGACGGGGACATAGAGCGTTTAGTGGGCACGTGCGAGAGCTGCCAGGGCTCTCGGCCCGAGGAGTCCCGGTTGCCCCATAGGGAATGGGATACGGCCCGCGGGCCATGGTCCCGGATCCATGTCGACTTCGCTGGCCCCTTTCGCGGGTCCATGTTTCTATTGGTAGTCGACTCCTATTCCAAGTGGTTGGAGGTAATCCCTATGAACAGTACCTCCTCCTCCGCAACCATCAAGCAGTTGCGCAAGCTTTTTGCCTGTTTCGGCCTGCCAGACGTCGTTGTTAGTGATAACGCTAGTACCTTCACGTCTGCAGAGTTCAAGACGTTTGTAGAGCGGAACGGCATAAGGCACATCACCGCTGCCCCGTTTCACCCCGCCACAAACGGTCAGGTAGAGCGCCAAGTGTGCACTACGAAAGACGCACTGCGGCGCATGGGTCCCGGTGAGTTGAACCTGCATCTGTGCCAGTTCCTCATCTGCTATAGGACAACCCCCTTAGCTTCAGGATTTTCCCCAGCCAAACTCCTCATGAGGAGGCATCCGGTAACACTTTTTGACCGGATGGATCCGTCCAGGGTGGAGGATGAAGGGAGAAACATAAATATAGGGGGAGGGAGCTCCAAAAGTTTTTCGGCAGGGGACCCGGTCCACTGCAGGAACTACGCGGCGTCAGGGCCGGCGTGGGTCCCAGGGACAGTCATCGAGCAGACGGGACCAGTGTCCTACAGGGTCGAGACTTGCTCGGGTCTACTCTGGAGGAGGCATGCCGACCAACTCAGAAGGCGGGTCACTAGTGAAGGGGATTCAGCATTAGGGTCCTCCCCCACCCGCATTACCCAAGGGGGAGACACGGCGGAAACCGGGGATACAAATGCATATCCTCGGTTCTCAGCCACAGAGGAGGATACTTTGAAAGAGAGGGATCAGTTTGACGATTATGAGTTACGGTACCAGGGGGTGTAGCGGAGTGGTCCCCCACCCGTCCTAGCAAGAAGAGGGGTTTCAGTTCAGCCCCTGGTACCTCCAGTCCCCCCAGTCCTTTTGTGTTAGAATACACCATAGCTCCAGCTCCCCGGAGGCCAACACCCCCAAGACAGGCATCGGGGGGGAGTCCAACCACCACAGTCCCCGGCACTCCCAGGCAGGGTACGGGGGGTGGCGAGACCACGAGGGTCTCTTCGTCGGTCCCGAGATTCGTGCTGGGGGGGACCCCTAGCTCCTCAAGCGGTAGGCAGGAGTTCACTTCCCAACTGTTCATTCCATTCCCTTCCCCTAATGCAAGGTTACCACAGAGCCCACACCGAGCCACTAACAAGTCCCCCCTTTCCATTGCAGGACAGGACTCCACAGAGCCAGGCTCCCCTGTATTAAGCCAAGCAGCCGCTCGCCCCAGGCGCACGTGCGGCAAGCCACAATGGTTGAGGGACTTCGTCCCATCCTAGGGGGGAGGGATGTTGTGTATGTACAATGCTGCTTCATATGAATGTACAATGTTGCTTTAAGAAATGTATGAATGTAACCCAGCCACAATCACAATGTAACCCAGCTGTTAAAGGAACGCGAGCAAGCTGCCTATAGAGGGCAGCTGCGAGTGTTCAACTCACATGGTCATCATTCCTCAAATCGCCTGCAGCCGCGGGAACTTCCCGCAGCAAACAACTACCCCTGATCCACCACCGAAGACGGGCGTGACCAGGATGACGTCACGCCGGTAGCGGCCAATGAGCTACCATGCAGCCAAGTTCAAATGTGTTGTACCACTGTATATAATGTGAGATACCTCCGCCATTACCACATGTTCGTTCTGATCATCAACCAATAAACCTGTGTTAGTCCATACTGCGACTCCTTCTATGTCTCCTGGAACAGACACTAAAGGTGAGCACTGAACCCTAGAGTCCAATACGACTGGCTTTCACGCAAGGGTGACCTTTACTTTTACCTAAATTGAATATTCTACCAGCAAACATTTTTTTCAAGTTACTGGCAGGTCTGAACATACTGTAGAGAAACTGCTATTCTGTTTCCCCGAATATAGGACCTCCTCCCATAATAGGACACCCCCCTTTTTTCCCCTGCCTTTGAAATATAAGGCCCCATCCCAAAACAAGATCTCCTTACCTCCTGGCTGTAAGGCGGCCGGCATGGCCCATAAGAAAGCCTGCCGCATCGGAGTCTCGATTGCCTCCCTGCTCACAACCAAGGGAAGTTTCCCCTGGTGAGAGCGGGATCGAGACTCCGACGTGGCAGGCCTTCTTATGGGCCATGCCGGCCGCCTCACAGCTGAGGCCAGTCTCGATCGCGCTTCCCCACTCGCAACCAAGGGACGCTTCCCTTGGTTGTGAGTGGGGAAGCGCGATCGAGACTGGTATTCTTCTTCATGGAAAAATAAGACATCCCCTGAAAATAAGACCTTGTGCTAATTTTGGAGTTTTTAAAAATATAAGACAGTGTCTTATATTCGGGGAAACACGGTATATAAAACAATTTCTGCTGCAAGCATTTCAACTTGCCTGAATACAACTGCTCTTTTGTTTGCTACTTTCCCCCCACCAAATTAAGCAATCAAAAGTCTTGTTTTCCCTATTCTTTCAGATGAGTTTGTTGTAGCATAATCACAATACAGCTGTGATCACTTCTATGCATCATGAAAGATGTCTCCCTTTCAAAGGCAGCATTAAGGGAGACTGCATAATGTCAGGGTTCTGTGCTGTGTATTTAATCACATATTTGTTATTGTTCACTCACACAGTCGATTCCGACCTTTTGCGACCCCATGGACCACTGCCCGCCAGGCACCTCTGTCCTCCACTGTCTTCCTCAGCCTGCCCAGCTCTGTGCCATTTGCATCTACAAGACCATCTAGCCATCTCATTTTTGGCTGCCCCTTCTTCTTTTGCCCTCTACCTTTCCCAGCATCAAGGCTTTCTCAAGTGAATCCTCTCTTCTCATTTCATGTCCAAAGTACCTTAGCTTCATCTTTACTATTTGACCTTCTAAGGAGCAGTCAGGGTTGATTTCTTTTAGGTCGACTTATTGTTCTCCTCTCTGTCGAGGGTACTTTCAAAACTCTCTTCCAACACCACAATTCAAAGGCATCTATTCCTTTGCGTTCAGCTTTCCTAATGGTCCAGCTCTCACAACCATACATTACCACTGGGAATACCATTGTTTTGACTGTGCAAATTTTTGTTTGCAAGGTTTCTCATAGCCGTTCTCGGCCTAGCTTCCTGGGGAAGTGGCTTGCTTCCCTTGGTGGGTAGGGACGAAGGATTTGAAAGTTTTTTGTACCGCATAATTTTATGTTAATGTTATGCAATGCATCGTGTTTTTCCCCAGATTGCTTTGTGCATGCAGTTTAAAAAGTACAGCCTATGCATGCCTTTTTCTGTGGATTTGCACGAGGCCAGGAGCGTGTAGGTGAAGTTTTTGGGAGCCATTTTGAGTGAGATTTCAATTTTTGGGGATTTTTTTTCCTCTGCCTTTTTGGAAGCATTCTTTGCATTTTTGCTGCATTCTTCAAATTATTGTAGAATTCTTTGGCACAGTGGAAAGGTAGGCAGATGAGATTTGTGGTCCAAATGGCTTGGCGGTGGGGAGGTGGACGGATGGGGGCTGTAGGGGTTAATATTTTGGCTGCTGGTAAAAAAAAATTAAGGAAAAATTAAGGAAATTTTGTTGATTGTGTTTGTGGGACGTTTGCCCCACTCTCTGTTTCGGGACCCTTGCGGCATTGTGACTTCTGTTTTAAGGTAAGTGTGGGCAGCTTGGTACAGGATGGTTGGGCCGGGTGTGGCCACGTATGCCAGACACGTACCACACAACCCCCTTCTTATAGGTATAGATAATATGTATTACATGTCACAATAGCCACTAATCATGTCTTATTCTCTTTTAATGAATTCTTAAGGAATCCTGAAACAGGTCATGTTGAAATAAAAAATTTAAGCTGAATAAAGCATATGACACAACTATTACATTTATACAAATTTCAGAAAAGCCATAGAAACAGGCATCACTTATCAAAATCCTTGCTTTAATTGCTTAATCTCCAATTTGATTTGCTTGAACCAGATCCGATTGACTCAGTGCTGCTTTGGAACCCTCTGTTCTGATCTGGATTCACTCTGTTATTTGGGTTTCTTTGGTGTATGGGACCAAAGACAACCGGACAACCGAAAGGTTGGTTTAACACAGGTTTATTGCATGAGGTTCCAGTGAAGCATGAGGTAATGGCGGTGATACATCTCAATATATACAGTAGCTCTCTACATTTGAATCTTGTAGCACGGTAGCTCATTGGCTGCTACCGGCGTGGCCTCGCCCAGGCACGCCTCTTTCTTCTGCTGCTGAATGCGGCGAAGGTTTTCCCGCGGCTGTCCGTGATTGAGCAATGTGAACCATGTGAGGCTGAACGCTCGCAGCTGCCCTCTATGGGCTGTCTGCTCGCGTTCCTTTACAGCTGGTATCGTTTGTATCTGGAGTGGTTACATTCTTGCCTTTACAGTATAATGAACATGCATACATACATACATAACATCCCTCCCCCCTAGGATGGGACGAAGTCCCGCAACCATTGTGGCTTGCCGCACGTGCGCTTGGGACGCGCTTGCGTCTGACCTAGTACTGGAGAGCCTGTGATCCCTGACTCCGCGGGTGCTTGTCCTGCAACAGGAAACGGGGATTCGTTAGTGGCTCCGTGGGGCGTCCGTGCCTGCCTCGCGCCCGGGGATGGGAAGGGAATGAATAGTTGGGAGGTGAACCCCTGCCTGTTGCTCTCTGACCCCGGGGACCCACCTATTGTGAACCGCAGAACCGATGAGGTCGCCCTTGTGGTTCGGCTACCTTCTGATCCCTGCTCGGGGGACCTTGAGACTGTGGTGGGCGGACTCGCTGATGCCTCCCGTCTTGGGGGTGTCGGTCTCCGGGAAAGTGGCGCTATATCGCATTCTAACTCACAGGGGCTACTGGGACTGGAGGTACCAGGGGCTGAACTGAAACCCCTCTTTTCGCTAGGACGGGTGGGGGACCACTCCGCTAACTCCCCCTGGTACTGTAAATCAACGTCTAAACTTCTATGGGCATCTGTGTTTCGGGGAAACTCCCGCGGGGTATGTGTGTGGTCGGGGCTCTTCCATTTCTTCGGGGACTCCCGCAAAAGATTTCTGTGGATCGATTCCCTTTCCTCCCCCCTTGGTGGGGACCCATGCTCCCCTTTTCCTCCCCCTTGGGTTAAGCGGGTGGGGGAGTACCCTAACACTGATTCGATGCTATTCTCGTCTCCGTCCTGCTCTCCGGGGACCCTGCGCCTGAGTTGGTCCACGTGTCGCCTCCACAGGAAGCCTGTACTGGTTTCTACGCGGTATGAGACGGGGCCGGTTTGTTCTACTACGGTGCCCGGCACCCAGGCTGGCCCCGCGCTGGCGTAGTTCCTGCAATGCACCGGGGCGCCTACGCTGAAACTCTTTGTGGGTTCCACCCCTATGTTCCGCCCTTTGTCCTCTACTCTCGTGGGGTCTAGCTTGGAGATTCCCGTGGCCAGCTTCCTGCGCATCAACAGCTCTGCGGGGGAGTACCCTGACGCTAGTGGGGTGACCCTGTATCTTAGCAGGAATTGGCACAATTTCAGGTCGAGGTCTCCGGGGCCCATGCGCAGTAGCGCGTCTTTCGTGGTGCGCACGAGGCGCTCTACTTGGCCGTTGGTGGCCGGGTGAAAGGGGGCAGAGGTGACGTGCTGGATGGCGTTTCGCTCCATGAATGCCCCGAACTCGGCGGACGTGAAACAGCTGGCGTTATCGCTGACGAGGGTGTCGGGTAAACCGAACGTGGAGAAGACCCTCCTTAACTGTTTGATTGTTGTGGCCGAGGAGGTGCTTGAGACTGGAATGACCTCCAACCACTTGGAGAACGCGTCCACCACGAGGAGGAAAAACGTTCCCCTGAACGGGCCAGCAAAGTCTACATGTACCCGGGACCAGGGCCCCCTTGCCGTGTCCCACTCCCTAGGTGGCGAGCGAGCCTCTTCTGGCCTTGAGCTTTGGCACGCTTCGCAAGTGCCGACCATGTGTTCGATGTCGGCGTCTAGCTGGGGCCACCAAAAGTAACTGCGGGCCAGCGCCTTTGAGCGGACGATCCCCGGGTGGCTGACGTGCAGCAGTTTAAGCACCCTCGGCCGGAGAGGCGTGGGGATCACTACCCGCTGTCCCCACAAAAGGCAACCCCTCTCTAGGGACAACTCTAGTTTCTTTTTGAAAAATGTGTCGAATTCCGCTGCTGGGGAAGACACGGGCCACCCTTTCTGTACCCAGGAGCAGACTGTGGCCAGCGTTTTGTCCTTGCCTGTCGCTTTGGCAATGTCGGCCGGTACTACTGGAGGGGAGTCTAGAACCTCTATCATTAAGACCTGATGGTCCCTCTCTACTTTGCCCACGTGGCAGCAATCCCGGGGAATGGGGGACCTCGACAGGGCGTCGGCATGGCTGATCTCCCTCCCGGGCCGGTATACCAACGCGTGCTGATACGCGTTGAGAAAAATGGCCCACCTGAGCATTCTCGGGGACAGGATTTGGGGTGTGGGCTTATCTGCGGTGAAAATGCCTAACAAAGGCTTATGGTCAGTCACTATGGTGAAGGGGCGGCCGTACACAAAATCATGAAATTTCTTGGTCCCCGCAATTATTGCTAGTGCTTCTCTGTCTGTCTGAGCATAGTTCCTCTCTGCTTGGGACAAGGACCTAGAGTAGAACGCTATCGGGGCCTCCCTACCGTTCTCCAGCACGTGGCATAACACCGCCCCCACCCCCACCGGGGATGCATCGCATATCAGGACCACTGGGCGTTTGGGATTGAAGTGGGTCAGTACGGCATCTGATGCCAGGAGTCGCTTCAGGTCATTGAAAGCCTTCTCCTGGTCGTCGCCCCACTTCCATGCCTCGTCCTTTTTTAACAATTTGTGTAGCGGTTCTGCCACGGCTGCCTTCCGCGGGAGGAAGGAGTGGTAGAAGTTGAGCAGTCCGAGGAACGACTGCAACTCGGGCTTGGATGTGGGGCGAGGGGCCTTCTTGATGGCGGCTACCTTGGATTGGGCTGGCCTTATTCCCTCGGGAGTGACACGGAACCCTAGGAACTCAACCTCTGTAGCGAAGAAGACGCATTTGTCTTTCCGCAACCGCAACCCCGCCTTTTCGAATATTGTCAGGACCTTTCCCAACCTAGTTGCTAATTCGGGCCGGCTCCCCCCTGTAATCAATACGTCATCAAAGTAGGGTAACACCCCCTCTAACCCCTTCAGGATGCGTTCCACAAGTGACTGGAAGATCCCGGGCGCCGAATTCACGCCGAATTGTAAGCGCGATACCTGGAACGCCCCTTTGTGGGTGACTATGGTCTGCGCAGCAGCTGCGGCGGGGGTCACCGGGAGTTGCTGGTAGGCTTGGGCCAGGTCGAGTTTAGCGAAATACCTCCCCCCGTGTAACCTGGCCAACAAGTGGCTGACCACCGGCACCGGATACGCATTAGGGCGGATCGCCTTATTGATGGTGCACTTGTAATCAGCGCATATGCGGACCTCCCCGTTGGCCTTGAGCGCTGTTACAATTGGAGTTTCCCACTCCGCAGAATCAACAGGAACAAGAATCCCCTGGCCCACCAATTTGTCCAACTCCGCCTCTATTTTGTCCTTTAGTGCGAAGGGCACTCTGCGCGGTTTAAGTCTGATTGGACGTACTCCAGGGTCCAGGTCGAAAGTCACTGGGGGGCCCTTGAATTTCCCGAGCCCCTTTTTAAAAACCTCGGGGTGCATGTCGCACACGCTCTGTATTGGATCAGTCCCGGCGGCATGTGCTTCCATGGCGTGTACCCCCCTATGAACAACCCCAGGGGCTGGAACCATTGAGTCCCGAGGAGGCTGCATTTACCTCCCTTGAGGACGACTAGGGGAAGCATTGCGGTGTGCTTTTTAAACTGGACCCGGAACTTCCCAACCCCCAACACTGGGATGCGGTTCCCTTGCACGTCCTTCAGTGTGGCCCTCAACGCCTTGAGCTTGGGCCGCATGCGGGGGGCGATTTTCATGAACTCCCCCTGGGAAATAATGGAGTATGAAGAACCCGAGTCCACCTCCATTCTAACAGGGGCCCCTTGTATTACTACCTCAACGAAGTAACGGGGGTGCTCCGTGGAAACGCTGCAAACCGGCGCGTCGTCCTCGCTGTCGTCGGAGATGCGCCCTACTCCGTCCCGCGTCCTCGTGGTCCGGGTGCCGTCCTTTGGCCTCGTGGTGCGGTCCTGCCTCGTGGTGCGGTCCTGCCTCGCCGAGCGGTCTGGAGAACTCCTGGTGGCCTCGCGCCGTTTCCGGCAGACCTTGGCGATGTGCCCGCGCCGGCCGCAGTTGTGGCACTCGGCCTTGCGGAACGGGCATTTGGCGCGGGCGTGGGCGGCGCCGCAGCCGTCGCAGCGCCGGCCCTCTCTCTGGACCCTCCGGACGTCCTCGTCGTCGCCGCTCTCCACAGACGAGTTCGAAACTCGCCGGGCCGCGCGCACCGAGCTCTCTGCCTTTGCGGGCTTCGGGCGCCAGTCCTGAAGCTCGTGCACCCTGGCAGTAGTGGCCTCCGCGGCCTGTGCCGTGTCGAGGACTTGTTGCCACGTGGGAGGCGGCTCCCTTTTCATCAGCGCACGCTGAGTCTCTGTGTCCCTCAGACCGCAGAGCAGGCAGTCCCGGAGGGTGATGTCGGGGAGCTCCCACTTGCATGGGCCGGCGGCCAACCGCAGGGCCGCGGCGAACTCCTCGACCGATTCCCCGGGTGCCTGGACTCGCCTCCAGAACGCGCTCCGAGCGGGGAACATCGCTATTGCTGGCCGGAGATGGGCGCGCAATGCCGCCAGGAGCTCTGTAGCTTTGAGGTCGCCCACCTTCCTCGGCGCGATCAGGTCCACCAAGGTCCTCTTGGTCTCGTGTCCGAGCATGCGGACGAAAATGGCCCTCTTTTTGGCCTCATCGGAGACTTCGAGCTCCACCAGCGCTGCGTTGAAGTCTATCTCAAACAGCTCCAAGTCTCCCGGCTTCTTGATCTCGTAGCCGGCGCATGTCTTGGTCCCGTGGGCAGCCATATCCCACCTTCGTCGCCAATTTGGTGTATGGGACCAAAGACAACCGGACAACCGAAAGGTTGGTTTAACACAGGTTTATTGCATGAGGTTCCAGTGAAGCATGAGGTAATGGCGGTGATACATCTCAATATATACAGTAGCTCTCTACATTTGAATCTTGTAGCACGGTAGCTCATTGGCTGCTACCGGCGTGGCCTCGCCCAGGCACGCCTCTTTCTTCTGCTGCTGAATGCGGGGAAGGTTTTCCCGCGGCTGTCCGTGATTGAGCAATGTGAACCATGTGAGGCTGAACGCTCGCAGCTGCCCTCTATGGGCTGTCTGCTCGCGTTCCTTTACAGCTGGTATCGTTTGTATCTGGAGTGGTTACATTCTTGCCTTTACAGTATAATGAACATGCATACATACATACATAACAGTTTCTGAATATCCAGAACACCTCATTTACTTGAATGAGGGCATTCAAATCAATATGACTTTGGGTGCAGTTATACTGTACTTAGAGGACCCTGACTAAGAGGGTTGGAGTTCCTAAATGCAAGACCAATGTGCTCAAATGGGGGCTGCTGGCGGACAACAACACACAGTGTGAGTATGGAGAGATTCAGAATCCAGTTCATTTACTGGTCTACCAATTACTGCCAGAAACATGCACCAATGGGGACTTAAGTTTGTCCAACCACAAAGCCAAGAAATTGACTTCATTTTGCCAGTCCAGGGTTGATCGGGACAAGGAAGAAGAAATACTTAGTAGCTTGTAGGCATCAAAGGGAGAGTCCACCATGCCAAAAAAGCAAACAAGCAACTTTTCACCTTCAAACTTCACTTGTTCTCTCTCTCTTTTACCCTCTTCCCATTTTTTAACTTGCTGAAAGTAAATAAATAAGGTGGAAAGGTAAACAGCATTCCATGCACTCCACAGAAATGTCTGCAGATGTAGACAACGCTGTCTCTTTGGCTATAAACAATGATGAGCACTGAACCCTAGAGTCAGATATGACTGGCTTTCGAGCACGGGTGACCTTTACTTGACCATTCCTGCTCTGTACAGTAGCTACCATTCTTTCTATTGGAGTTAGCTTGGAGGGGAGAAATACTCTTCGTGTAGCTTCCTTGGCTCAGTTGTGTGAGGTGTGGCACAATGACCACCTAACTAACCCTGTAACAGCACAGTAGTGGAGAAAATAGCTGAAGAACATGGTAAAATAGTTTAGAACAGGGTTCTCAACCTACGGCTCATGGGCCAGATTTGGCCTATGGGCCAAATTCATCCAGCCCCTAAGCCGAATTGCCACCAATGCCAGAAGTGCCCCGATGTCACTGGAAGTGCACCAAAATGCAAAAATTTTTAAAAAGTGGCAAAAATTTCAAAAATGGCTCGCAAATGTTCTTCCCTTGCTCTGTCCCCCAAAGGAAGCAGCGGAAGTGGGGGGAAATGCCTAGAAAGGTGGTGCAAATGCATGCACTGCTGCTGCCACCACTGCCACTGGGAAGAACCACATGACTGGCCCCTCAGCTGACTGAGGGGGCATGGTCAGGTCCCTGGCAGGAAAAGGCTGGGAACCCCTGATTTAGAATGTAATTGACAGTGCAGGAACAGTCACTAAAGCAAGTAGCACATGGTGGTACATCTCAAACAGTACTAAGAAAAATAGAGGCTAAAGATCATGAAGCAGAGAGGAGAAGAAACACAGGTAGACTTACTGTGCTGAATATTAACTAAACACTCAAAGCCATCACAAAAACAGAAAAACCCAGTATGCACTAACATCTATACCTATAAAATGGTGCGTTAACCATTGGAATGTGACAAAGGATGTTGCACCAGGCCCCACTAGCCCGTAATGGGCCTCCGTTCACTCGCCCGAACCCGATTCACAGGTAACTGTTGGGTTGAAATTTTCACCCGGGGGGGCAAGAGCCCCCCTGACACAAACAAAAAAAGGGAACTTTAATTCCCAACGTTCCTTGCGCCGCACCGCGCCAAAGCCAATCAGGCTGAGCGGCGCGGCAAAAGGAACGTTCGGAAACGCGCCGCGGCCAATCAAAAAAAAAAGCTGCAGGAAAAAAACGCTGCAGTAAGCAAACACGTGCAGGCAAAACTACAAGCCCCCGCATCCTATGTGTGCCATTAGCGCACAGAACGCTGAGGCAGCCGGCGCGCGAAAAATAAAAGTAAAAAAATGCCCGCCACTGCTGCCCTTCTTCCCCATGGGCCAGCCAGCATGGCCCGTGGGGAAATAAAGAACACCCCCCCCCCGCCGCTGCCCTTCCTTTCGATGGGCCAGCCAGCGTGCGAAAAATAAAAGTAAAAAAAATGCCACTGCTGCCCTTCTTCCCCATGGGCCAGCCAGCATGGCCCGTGGGGAAAAAAAGAAACCCCCCCCACTGCCGCTGCCCTTCCTTCCCACGGGCCAGCCAGCATGGCCTGCGGGGGAAAAAAGAAACCCTCCCACCTCCGCTGCCCTTCCTTTCGATGGGCCAGCCAGCACGCAAAAAATAAAAGTAAAAAAACCCGCCGCTGCTGCCCTTCTTCCCCATGGGCCAGCCAGCATGGCCCGCGGGAAAGAAAGCCACCCCCCCTGAAAAAGTAAACACAAAAACACAAACCAAAAACAATCAAAAACACTCAAAAATCCAAAAAGGAAACACAAAAACAGCCAAAAACAAACAAGAAAAAACACACAGACCCCCCCCCAAAAAAACCAAACCCCCCAAAAGAAACCAGAGAGCTTAGCATAAGACGTCTTCTATCCATGAGGACCGGAACTCAAATGAGAAAATAAAGAAAAAACTTACCGGAAGCGACACCCAGAGGACAGAAAAGAAAAATTGTAGAGAGGAAGAAAAGCTCACCACCCCCACCCAGAGGCCACAAGAGAAAAAACATTCAAAAATATTGAAACTAATAAGATTAATTCCAAAATTAATCAAATAAATTATAAAAACATTCAAAAATAATCACACTAATCTCAAAATATACCAAAAAAAACAGAAATCACTTTTGACTTAAAAAAACAAAACAAAAAATAAAAATGCGTAAAAATAAAGATTTAAAAAACCAAAATTAAATTTTAAACTAAATAAAATTAATTTACATTAAATAAATTAAATTAAAATTTGCATAAACATAAAACAAAAAACTTCAAAAACCAATTTAAAGAGCCTGGCACTGAGGAAGCCAGCATGCAAAAAAAAAACAAAAAAAACACTGGGAGCGCAAGTCCGCCACAGCTGGACACAGCACATAGAAGCCACAAAATCACAAAACCTTACAACACCATTTAAAACAGCCCAGCACCATTGGTTCAAGAAAAAAACGAAACCCTTTACCATCCAACACAATTTGCACCACCGGGCAAAATATGCTAGTTCATTGCTAAAACTAAACTGCAAAGAAGAAAATATAATCTTTAATTCACTAACCAAGCTGCTAAACCCAATGTGGTAAAACAGTGCATACAACAGCGTAGACACCCCAGTTGACCATGCTCAGGAATGCTCCTCATACTGAGACAAACTGGAGGGTGCACCAAATGTTTGTTTTAATACAAGAATGGTGTATGTGAAACTATGCATCTCCTCTGTTTTTGCCAACTGGTGCCACTATAACTTTTCCTTTATGGTATTGTTACTTTTTGTTCCATTAACCTCACTTTTTAGCATATCTTCTGGTTGTTGGTGGTTTTAAAAAAAAAGTAGGAAGCCGCCCAAAGTAGGAAAATCCCCTAGATGGATGGAGTATAAATATAATTTATAATATAATCCTTATATATATATATAAAACAGAGGTGTACATCCATATGTCTGGAACGGGCTCCCACACCCCTGGACGTAGGCCACTGAAATGTGGCACACACCTACCTTAGCCATGGGAGACAGTCACTGTCAGGGTCCCATGGGCAAAGGTGGCGTGTGTGCCCCACAAAACAGGACAAAAGAACTGCACATGCATGGGGGAGACAGGGAACTACATCTCTCAGAATGCCCTGTAGGCATGTGTGCAGGCAGTCCGTGGGGGGAAGGGGACAGCAACATGACCATTGACCATGTAAGGACAAAGGAACTGTGCACATGTGGGTGAGACAGGGAACTACATCTCCCACAATGCCCTATAGGTGCGTGCACAGACAGTCCACAAGGAGAAGGGGGAAACAGGATCGTTGGCCACAGAGGCGTCGGAGGCATGGCGGAGATAGCAGGGCCACGGCGTGAGGAGGAGGGGGATGGCCTATGTGAGGAGGAGGCTGGCGTGGTGTCTTTGGGCCATGCATCTCCAGCCCGTGACCATCACGTTCGGAAGCACTACACATTCCAAATAAGCATCCCGGGCGAAGCCGGGTATTTGGCTAATAATATAAATATAAATATAAATATAAATATAAATATAAATATAAATATAAATATAAATATAAATATAAATATAAATATAAATATAAATATAAATATAAATATAAATATAAATATAAATATAAATATAAATATAAATATAAATATAAATATAAATATAAATATAAATATAAATATAAATATAAATCCTCTAGCGCAAACTTTTTCTGATGTGGGATTATTCTAATCCATATTAGAACCTAGCAGTTGGATAAAAAGAGATTGCAAGTAGACAAATAGGGACCACTTTGGTGGGAAGGTAAGCAGCGTTCTGTGCACTCCAGTCTGCAGATGCAGACAGCACTGATTCTTTGGCTTTGAAACAGAGATGAGCACTGAACCCTAGAGTCAGATATGACTGGCTTTCGAGCATGAGAAAACTTTACCTTTATATGCTGCTTATGTGTGGGTGCATGGGTGGGTATGCTTGGGTTGGCAGGAGCTGGGAAAGACTCCATCCCATGGTGCATGGTCCTCAAAGAACCAACCTTCAAATGTCGCCAAGCTCAGCGTCATAGCCTCTAAGGCACAGCCACCCTCCCGGGTGGGTATGCAGATCATGATGTAAGAGGCTCAGGAGGAAGTACTTTGTGTTTTGCAGTTGTACAATGCCAGTCTCTCATTTGCGAAACTCAGAAATGGTTTCTGAGAAACCATTAACTAACTTACGAATACCTTGAATTGTATTGCTAAATTGAATGGAGTACAATAATACCCCGGATAATGTTCGCACTGCACAACGTTAAAACTGAATAATGTTGACATTTTTTGAAAGTTTTTTGTACCGCATAACGTTATGTTAATGTTATGCAATGCATCGTGTTTTTCCCCCAGATTGCTTTGTGCCTGGGCAGTTTAAAAAGTACAGCCTATGCATGCCTTATTCTGTAGATTTGCACGGGGCCAAGAGCGTGTAGGTGGAGTTTTTGGGAGCCATTTTGAGTGAGATTTCAATTTTTGGGGATTTTTTTCCTCTGCCTTTTTGGAAGCATTCTTTGCATTTTTGCTGCATTCGTCAGATATTTGGAGAATTCTTTGGCACAGTGGAAACATAGGCAGATGAGATTTGAGGGTCCAAATGGCTTGGCGGTGGGGTTGATGGAGGGGGCTGTAGGGGTCAATATTTTGGCTGATGGTAAAAAAATTAAGGAAATCCAATTGGCCATTTGGTTTTGGGGGGAACTGCTGGGGGGTGTTGTTTTTCGAGCGATCTTTTGGTGCTTTCTGGTAAAATGTTTTTTAATCAAGATTCGATTGTCCAATTGTTTTTTTCTGTGTTTGGTGTCTTGCACGGAAGACAAAGAAGGAGCCGCAGTAAGGGCTAAAACACAACTTTATTGCATGGTAGTCAGAGTGAACAAGAGGAAAAGGTGGACCAAACAGCTCTATTTATAGTACACTGTACAATTTGAATAACCCGGGTGATAGTTCATCGGTTACTGCCCGCGTGACATCATGGATCGTCATACCCATCTTCTCCAGGTGTGGTGCGGCGGGGAGGTTTCCCGCCCTTCAGGTATGCAGGGGAATCTGTATCATGTGAGCTGGATACTGCTACTGGCACGAGCAGTATTATCCTTAACAGCTTGCTACAATGTGTCATTGATTACTTACAATGGATACAATTGTCAGATACAATCAGTTAAAGGGTACTTGTCACAATCTATTCAGTACATAACATCCCTCGCCCCCTAGGTGAGGACGAAGTCTTTTAGCCATTGAGGCTTTCCGCACGTTCGCTTTGGGCGAGGAGTGGCCACACCTCGGGCCGGAGTTCCTGCACTGGAGGAGAGTGACTCGCTAGCGATTGGCTGCGAGTCGTGAGCCAGGGATTGGGAAGGTCTGGGTGTGGGAGTAAACTCCAGGGATGTGAGACCAGGGGCTCCAGGGACTAAAGAAAAACCCCGCTCTTCGCTTGGATGGGTGGGGGACCACTCCGAAAAATCCCCCCGGTCTCCTAACTCAAAATCTAACAAGTCTTCAAAATCCCTCTCTTCTAAATAGTTCCTGTTCCCCAGTGGGTCAAAAGGATGCGGGTTTGTCTCATTTCCCTCCCCCCCTGTGGTCTGTGTCTCCCCCTTGGGATAAGCAAGTGGGGGAGAACCCTAACGATGACTGCTCCATTTGGTCACTCACGTCTTACCTTCCCACTACTCTACCTCTGAGTTGGTCGGCGTGCCTCCTCCAGAGGAGTCCTGTGCCTGTCTCGACATTGTAGGAGACTGGCCCCGTCTATCCGACCACTATTCCAGGTACCCAAGTGGGGCCGCCAGCCACGTAGTTTCGGCAATGTACTGGCTGGGCGATCTCGAAACTCTTGGTGCCCCCCGTTTCTATGTTTCTACCCGTATCCTCCACCCTGGTTGGGTCTAATCTCAAGAGAATCGTGGCGGGTTTCCTCTGCATGAGGAGCTCGGCAGGAGAGAGCCCTGACGCTAAGGGGTTTACATGGTACCTTAACAGGAACTGGCAGAGCTGCAAGTTCAATTCACCAGGGCCCATCCTATGCAGTGCGTCCTTTGTTGTTCGCACCAGGCGTTCCGCTTGACCATTTGTAGCGGGGTGAAAAGGGGCCACAGTTATGTGGTGAATTTTGTTAATCTCTATGAAGCCCTGGAACTCCACTGATGTGAAAGTTGTGGCGTTGTTGCTCACAAGTACGTCAGGTAAACCGAAACAGCTGAATACCTTGCGTAATTGCTTACTCGTTGCAGGTGACGATGTACTGGCCATCGGAATTACCTCCAACCACTTGGAGTAGGAATCCACTATTATAAGGAAAAGGGTGCCCCTGAAGGGACCCACGAAGTCCATGTGTAGACGCGACCCCGGACCCCGGGCTGTGTCCCATTCTCTGTGCGGAGGTCGGGACTCCTCGGGCCGGGTGCTCTGGCAGCTCTCGCAAGTGCCTACCATGTGTTCTATATCTGTGTCCAGTTTGGACTACCAGACGTAACTCCTAGCGCACGATCCCCAGGTGACTGATATGCAGCATCTTGAGCACCCGGGACCTCAGAACTTCGGGGATTACTACCCGCTGCCCCCAGAGTAGGCAGCCCCTTTCTAGGGAGAGCTCATCTCTCTGCCTACCGTAAATCCTGAATTCCTCCATAGGGGAGGTTGCCGGCCAGCCTTTCTGGACCCATAACTGACTAAGGCCAATGACTTATCTTTCGCTGTAGCCTTGGCGATCTCAGCTGGCAGAATTGGGGGCGACTCTAAGGCTTCAATCAGGAGCACCTGGTGGTCCTGTTCTACCTCGCACTTGGAGTCCCCTGCCTGTGGGAGGGGTGACCTGGAAAGGGCATCGGCATGGCTGATCTCCTTTCTGGGGCGGTAGGTCAACACATACTGGTACGCGTTGAGGAAAATCACCCATCACAGCATCCTTGGGGACAAGATCTGCGGGGTAGGCTTATCTGTAGTGAAGATTACTAAGAGGGGCTTATGGTCAGTCATGATTTTGAATGGCCTGCCATAGAGAAAATCGTGGAACTTCTTGGTTCCTGCAACAATTGCTAGGGTTTCCCTGTCTGTTTGTGCGTAGTTGCGCTCTGCCTTGGACAGGGATCTTGAATAGTAAGCCACTGGGGCTTCTCGCCCGCTCTCTAGCATGTGGCAGAGGACCGCCCCCACCCCCACCGGTGAGGCATCACAGACCAGCACAACGGGTTTCTTTGGGTCGAAGTGGGTCAATACAGCCCCAAAAGATAGAAGCTGTTTGAGCACCCGGAATGCCCGTTCCTGGCTGTCCCCCCACAGCCAAGCCGCATCCTTTTTGAGCAATCTATGCAACGGCTCTGCTACCGACGCCTTTCCCGGGAGGGAAGAGTGGTAGAAATTTAGGAGTCCTAGGAAGGACTGCAGTTGGGCCTTGGTGGTGGGGCGAGGAGCATCTTTCACTGCCGCTACCTTGGACTCTGCTGGTTTTATGCCCTCAGGGGTTATTCGGAAACCTAGAAACTCTACCTCTTCAGCGAAAACACACACTTATCCTTTCTCAACTTGAGCCCTGCTTTCTCGAACACTGTTAGTACCCGGTCTAACCTCTTGGCCAATTCCTGTTCCCCTCCCGCTGTTATCAGAATGTCATCAAAGTAGGGGGAAACACCTGGGAGCCCTTTCAACAATATTTCTATGAGGCACCAGATATGCATTTGGGCAAATTGCCTTGTTAATCGTGCACTTGTAGTCGGTGCAGATTCTGACCTCCCCATTAGCCTTAAGTGCCGTAACAATGAGGGTTTCCCACTTGGCGGAGTCCACCGGCACCAAAATCCCCTGACTCACCAGTTTGTCCAGTTCAGTCTCTATTTTGTCCTTTAGTGCAAAAGGCACTCTTCTTGGCTTCATCCTGATGGGTCGGATGTCGGGGTCCAATTCGAAGGAAACTGGGGGCCCTCTAAACTTCCCTAGCCCCTTCTCAAATACGGCCAGGTGTGTGTTACACACCTCCGTGATCGGGTCATCCTGCACGGTGTGTATGCCTCCAATGAAGACTCCCAGGGGCCCGAACCACTGTGTACCCAGGAGACAGCAGGACCCTTCCTTTAGAACTACTAGGGGCAACTGCGTGGAGCGCCTTTTAAACTGAACCTTGAACTCTCCCACCCCCAACACTGGCATACTCTTGCCCTGAACGTCCCGCAAATTAGTCTTAAGGGCCTTCAGCTTGGGGCGTGACTTTGTGGGAATACGCAGAAATTCACTGTGGGAGATGATGGAGTACGACGACCCCGAATCAATCTCCATCCTTATTGGGACCCCCTGTTCTAGTACCTCAACAAAAAACCGGGGCCGCCACAACTGCGCGCTGTGGACCGCCTGGTCGCGGTCTTCGGAAACCCGTCGAGATGCGCGGTGCTCCTGAGGCTCTTCGTCGTCGAGGATGTGCCGAACCCCGTCTGCCTTTCATTGGGGCCATTCCACCTGGCCCTTGCCGTCGTCTCGATGCCGCCGGCAGACCCTTACGATGTGCCTGCGCCGCCCACATTTGTGGCACTCCGCCTTCCGGAATGGGCATCGGCTCTGGTCGTGGGATGCCCTGCATCCGTCGCAGCGGCGGTTCTCTCCGGCGCTGTCTCGAATCTCAGGTCTCCTCTGCATCCGCTGCATGTCCTCGTCCTCGCTGAAGTTGGAGGTGGACGTGGTGGACTCGGAGGGCCCTGCTCTCCGTGGGAGGAACAGCTGTGGACTGGGACCGCTGGTGGGGGCCCCCCAACCACAGCGGTCCTGGCCCGGCACACCCGTTCGCCTTGTTGCTCTGACTCGGCGGCTTGGGCGATGTGCAGGACATGCTCAAACGAGATGCTCTCGTCTTTGGCCAGTAGTTTTTTCCTGGCCCCCTCATCTCACAGGCCCAGCAGGAGCCTGTCTCTCAGCGCCTTGCTCAGGGACGCTCCCCACTGGCAAGGCACGGCAGCCACCCGCAGGGCTGCCACGAAGTCTGCCACGGACTCACCGGCCCGCTGGCACTGCTGCTGAAACGCCAAACTTGCCGGGAACACGGACACTTTCAGGCAAAAGTGTTTCCTCAGCTCAGTGAGGATCTCACCTAGGGGTTTGGCCCTGAGCGGTCTCGGCGTCAGGAGGTTGGTGGCCAGTTCCAAAGTCTCTAGGCCACACTGGGCCAGTAGGAATGCCTGGCGCTAGGCTTCCTCCTCGATGCCTTCGAGGTCCATAGCGTAGAGGAACTGCTGCTCGTAGAGTTCCCATTTTTCTGGCTTCGTGGTGTCGAAGGGCGCGATGTTCATTTTTCAGGACGCCATCCCAGCTTCGTTGCGAATTTGGTATCTTGCACGGAAGACAAAGAAGGAGCCGCAGTAAGGGCTAAAACACAACTTTATTGCATTGTAGTCAGAGTGAACATGAGGTAAAGGTGGACCAAACAGCTCTATTTATAGTACACTGTACAATTTGAATAACCCGGGTGATAGTTCATTGGTTACTATCTGCGTGACGTCATGGATCGTCACGCCCATCTTCTCCAGGTGCGGTACGGCGGGGAGGTTTCCCGCCCTTCAGGTATTCAGGGGAATCTTTATCATGTGAGCTGGATACTGCTACTGGCATGAGCAGTATTATCCTTAACAGCTTGCTACAATGTGTCGTTGATTACTTACAATGGATACAATTGTCGGATACAATCAGTTAAAGGGTACTTGTCACAATCTATTCAGTACATAACATCGTGGAACTGCTTGGGGTGGGTGTTATTTTTAGAGCAATCTTTTGGTGTCTGCTGGTAAAATGGTTGTTTTAAGGGTAATTTTGTCGTCCATTTTGGGGCTGCTTCTATAAGTGTTAGCTTTTAAATTGGTGTCTTTTGCACATGGCTCCATATGGGCACATTGCATGCATCTCTAAGGTTTGGGCTTTGAGCATTGCTACCTAGCTTAGCAAATGGCATGGATTCATTCTTTGGCTGTGCATGTTTAGATCACCACTCAGCACTGTGGTTTGCTTTTTATGTCAGGACATGTGGAAAGATTTATTTATTTATTTATTTATTGGGGGGGGTTCATCAGTTTTTGTGCTTTGTCTTGGTGATCTTGGAAGGTCAGTGCAGTACAGAACAGTACACAAAGTAAAGTTTTATTTATTCATTCATTTATTCATTCTTCAAATTTCTATTGCCGCCCAACTCTAGGCAGCTAACATCTATTAAAAACAACATCACCTCACTAAAAACCATTTAAAAACCCATTAAAATTCAAAATAATTTACCCACTCACCACATCCCATCCATTAAAAGAGAGAGAGAAATCTTAATTATACAAGCCAGCAGACGGGGGTCACCCCTCCATCGGTGACCCACACCTACCCTGCCAGCCAGGTTTTCAGTTCTTTCCTTTAAAAAAAATTCTTCTGCTCACCTAGTGTTTCTGGTGTGCCATGGTATCATCCAAAATACCATCTGTCAGAAGAAAGATGGAGCAGATCATAGTGGAGGAAAAGCAGGCCATCATAAAAAAACACGAGGAAGGCATGCACATTTCGGACATTGACAGGCTGTATGGAAGACCCGGCTCAATGACTGGCACCATAATAAAGAATAAAGAGAAGATTATGCAAAGAGATGTGGCCAAGGGTGTGACAAGGATCACAAAGCAATGGCCACAAGTGTTGGAGGAGGTGGAGAAATTGCTGCTGTTGTAGATCTGGGACAAGCAGCGTGCTGGTGACACCGTGACAAAGGCCATAATCTGTGAGAAGGCCAGGCAGCTCCACGCCGACCTCATTGCCAATCAACCAGGGACATCGGCTGAGAAGGAGGTCTTCGGAGCAACAAGGGGATGGTTCAGTTATTTTAAACAAAGATCCGAGATACATAGCGTGGTCAGGCATGGGGAGGCAGCCAGCTGTGACATTCCTGCTGCAGAAGACTTTGCAACAGAATTCTATGAGCTCGTCCAATCTGAGGGCTACCTTCTGCAGCAGGTGTTTAACTGTGATGAAACAAGCCGGTTTTGGAAACGTATGCCAAAGATGACATTCGTCACAGAGGAGGCCACCTCATTGCCTGGCCACAAACCATGCAAGGATCACCTTACCCTGTTGTTTGCTGCAAATGTGAGCGGGGACCTAAAGGTCAAGCCCTTGTTTGTGTATAGTTCACTGAACCCAAGGGCCTTTATGAAACACAAGGTGAACAAGGATGATATGGGCATGCTTTGGCAAGCAACATGCAATGTTGGATTACACGGCCCATTTTCGTCGCCTGGGTGAACCTTGTGTTTGGACCAACTGTGCGCCATTACCTGGAGGAGAACAACCTGCCCTTGAAAGCAGTGTTGCTCTTGGACAATGCTCCAACCCATCCTCCAGGGCTTAAAAATGAACTAAAACCAGAATACAGGTTCTTCAAGATCCTCTTCCTGCCACCGAACATGATACCAATTCTCCAGCCCATGGACCAGCAAGCCATATCGAACTGTAAAAAACTGTACACACGAGAACTTTTCAAAAGATGTGTGGAGGTCACGGACTGTTGCAGACTGACCTTCCAAGAATTCTGGAGGGAGCACTTCGATATTGTAGACAACTTAAAGATGATCCTAAGGGCATGGGACAGGGTCAGTCAGCATAATCTGATTGCTGCCTGGCGTAACGTTTGGCCCGACAATTCTCAATCTGCTGAAGTTGAAGATGCTCCTCCGCCAGAAATGGACTGTACAGTGGTCAGTGAAATTGTTGACCTGGGCAGGTCCATTGGGCTGGAGGTTTCAGAGGATGATGGGGTGAAGCTGGTGGAAGGCCACGAGGACACCGAGCTGTCTACCCAGGACTTGTTAGATTTGAAGCAGAAGAGGAGGAGTCGGTGGACTCATCATCTGAGTAGGAGAAGGGAGGAAAGAGGTTTTTGGAGCTGAGCACCAGTCAGCTGAAAGAAGTGTGCCATGCACATGAAATCTACCAAAAGTACAGTACCTGCCATACCACCCATGTAAGACTATGATCAACGGGTTTCTGACCACGGATGCCACCATGGTCATCCCAATTATCAAAAACAAACTGAAGAAGTGTCAGAAACAGCAGTCAATTGAAAGGTTCTTTAAAAGACCAAAAACTGATGAAGAACCATCTTGTTTAGCTGCTGTTGAGTTGTCCTCCTCCTCCTCCCTCAGTACTATACTGAGCTGAACTGCGATTGTTTATTGTTTATTGTGTGGTTTGGAATGTTCTTGCACTTTATTTATCCTTTAAGCAAGCACTTCATAAAGTTTTCAAGAGTTTAGAAATGTTTCATAGCTTGTTTTCCTAAATTCTGGCTGTTTTACTATGTTTTTGCAATGTACACTACTGGTTTTACCTTTTAAAAAAGCACTTTATGAAGTTTCAAAAGGTTTTAAAATGCTGTATGGTTCCCCCCCCCCTAAAGTCAGGGTGGTTTGGCACGTTTTTGTAATGTATTTACCCTTTAAACAATCATTTCTTAAAGTTCTTAAAGGTTCCAGCATGTTTCCTTGGCTTTCCCCTGAAGTCTGTGCTGTTTACAATGTATCTCTATGGAGTTTGACATTATGCGATTCATTCCATAGGGTTTAACATTGTGCAATACACGTATCACACAATGTTAAAAATCGCATAACGTTAAGACTTGTGGAACCAAGTTTTAACATTATCCGGGGTATTACTGTATATCAGATAATATTCCAGGAAGAGATGCCTGCAGTCAGGGAGCTGGGAACGGAAGTTTCTCGGTACAGTAATACCTCATAGAACGTTGGATCCATACAACGTCACCCAATTCTGGGGGGAAAGATGCCTCATACACCATCGCCGAACGTTGTATGAGGCATTAGGAGCCAGGTGGGAGCGAAACTGGCCCCAGGTGTGAGGCGGCCAGAGAAGCGACCGTGGGGGAATCCCCCAAAATATCCAAGTGGCTCCGAGCACCCTCGCCCAAGGACAGGAGGAATGGGGCGAGGAGGAGGAATGGCGCTTCTGGGGCGGCGGCGGGAGACCCGACAAGTCTCCTCCTCTTCGGGCACTGGTTGCTTCTCTTGCTCCCACCGGCGAGTCTTGCTCCCACCTACCCGCTCTCAACCAAGGATCGCTTCCCTGGCAAGAGCAGGGAAGGGAAGCGAGAGGCAGCAGCGTGGCACATAAGAAGACCAGCCACGCCGGAGTCTCGCTTCCCTTCCCCGCTCTCAACCAAGGGTCGCTTCCCTGGCGAGAGCGGGGAAGGGAAGCGAGAGGCCGCAGCGTGGCACATAAGACGACCAGCCATGCCGGAGTCTCGCTTCCCTTCCCCGCTCTCAACCAAGGGACGCTTCCCTGGCGAGAGCGGGGAAGCAATCGAGACTCCAGCATGGCTGGTCTTCTTATGCGCCATGCTGCCCGCCTCATAACTGAAGCCAGTCTCGCTTCCCTTCCCTGCTCTCGCCAGGGAAGCGTCCCTTGGAGACTGGCTTCAGCTGTGAGGCGGGCAGCGTGGCGCATAAGAAGACTAGCCATGCCAGAGTCTCAATCGTTTCCCTGCTCTCACCAGGGAAGCGTCCCTTGGTTGAGAGCAGGGAAGGGAAGCGAGACTCCAGCGTGGCTGGTCGTCTTATGTGCCACACTGCCCGTCTCACATCACAACTAAAGCCAATCTCTCTTCCCTTCCCTGCTCTCGCCAGGGAAGCGTCCCTTGGAGACTGGCATCAGCTGTGAGGTGGGCAGCGTGGTGCATAAGACCACCAGCCATGCCGGAGTCTCAATCGCTTCCCCGCTCTCACCAGGGAACCATCCCTTGGTTGAGAGCGGGGAAGGGAAGCGAGACTCCGGCATGGCTGGTCTTCTTATGCGCCACGCTGCCTCTCACTTCCCTTCCCCGCTCTCGCCAGAGAAGCAACCCTTGGTTGAGAACGGGTAGGTGGGAGCGAGACTCGCCGGCGGGAGCAAGAGAAACAACCAGTGCCCAAAGAGGAGGAGACTCGTCAGGTCTCCCGCTGCCATCCCAGAAGCGCCATTCCTCCTCCTCGCCCCATTCCTCCTGTCCTCGGGCGAGGGTGCTCGGGGCCGCTTGGATATTTTGGGGGATTCCCCCATGGTTGCTTCTCGGCCACCTCACAGCGGGTCTCCCACCGCCGCCCTGGAAGCGCCATTCCTCCTGTCCTCGGGCAAGGGTGCTCGGGGCCACTTGGATATTTTGGGGGATTCCCCCACGGTTGCTTCTCTGGCCGCCTCACAGCTGGGGCCAGACTTTAGCCCCCCACCTCCCCGGTCTCACAAGGGGAATGACGTTATACAAAGCATCAGTGGCAATAATTTGGATGTTGTATGAGGCATCGCGGATAGGATTTTGCATGCCTCATACAAAGTCGGAATTCATACAACGTCCAAACTTGTGGAACCAAGTTTGGACGTTGTATGAGGTATTAGTGTATTGCAATGATTCCCCAGGCCCTCCACACAGGAAAACAAATTCCACTGCAGGAAGAGAAAGTTTGATTGTTGCATGTGAAGTACTGGAAGCAATTTGTGGAATTAGAACTTGTATGGGCCTGTTGTGCTGTTTGAAGCAAGATAAGGAATCACATTTTTTTAATCTTCATGTTGCAAGGGCACATGTTGTGGGGAAGATCTTTATGTGGGCTGGAGTGAGTCATCAACAATCCCAACCAGTAATGCAGGGCCTACAATAATTCCCCATGTGGCATATGCCTTTAAATAAGGTCATATGAGTTGCGAACCTAAGCATGAATTGGGCCGATTTTATTTATTTATTTATTTTGCAGATGTGAGGTACAATATGCCACCAGTATGTTTTTCTTTTTTTTCTAATTGCCTTGTCTCTGTGATATCATATGGACAAGACCCTACCATTACAAGCCTTTGAGGACAAAGTCCCAACCCAGGTAATGAGGTTTAAGCTCTGAAACCTGAATAATTGGGATGCTAATGACCTCTTCTTCCATGTGTAGGCCAGACGTGAAACTGCCAAAATGAAGCCACCTTTGGAGAGTTCATTCTGTAGTTCCTTCTACCTGAAGCTCTTTCTGTGTACCCACTAATGGCTGGCTAATGTTATTCAGGAGTGGACATATTTACAACTAGCATTGGTGCCCGTCTTGGATAGGTTTGTTTGTTTGTTTTTTGTGGGGGAGGACTGAACCTGTGACACTGGACTTAACCCTAGCTGAGGGGATGGCCAGGCCCTTTTATTCTTTCCTGGTTCCCAGCCCTTGGAGTCTGTACCTAGTCATGTATGGGCATTCATCTCTTGGGCAGCCGTGCTCCCGCCGAGGCCTTCAGGCTGCGGCCCAGGCCGTGGTTAGTCAGGCCGCCTGGTGGGGGTTGGGCGAGGATGGGGCTGAGCTGATGGACAGAGTCTCTGTGCTCCATCAGCGGCCAACCCCGCCGCCACCGCAACACCAGTGCTGCCATGCCCGCCCGTCCTCGACGAGGTAGAGTGGCTGAAGGCTGGGATTTGAAGAGGGGGGTAAAGGGCCACACCGCTCCATCAGACAGGGTCCAGTCCATCCAGGTACAGCAGGGAGGGCCCTCAGTTGTAGAGCGTGTGCACGCGAAGCGGCCGTTGGTTTGAGTGGTCACGTGCTGGCTGTTCCGCCTCCTCCGCGCTCGGGCCTTCCTGCCTGATTGGCTGTGGCATGCCACAGAAGACGCTGGTACTTATAGTGGGGTTTTTTTGCCATTTGTGGGGCGTTGGACCCACTCTCATTCTCCGGACCCTTGTGGCACTGATGTTATTGGAGTAAGGTAGGTGTGCACGGCACATTACGGGATAGGCTGGGCGGGTGTGAAAACGCATTCCGCACATGCACGGCCACATCGCTTATTTATAGGTACAGAAGAGAGTTACATAGGTATCTGGACTTGTGGGTAAATTGTATACTCTTATGGTTCAGAAATCAACTACTTGACTTAAGGAGCTTTTTATTTTATTGCAGCAGCATCACCTGTATGAACTGTACAGCAAAAGTAGAGTTCACATAAATCACTAGACTGTGACCGCTTCTAATCTAAAAATCCACAAACCTTGAAAGTTGTTGGTTGTAACATACCACCCCCCACCAAACCCAGGTGTCATAGTTGATTATGTCTTTCCCATCCTTTATTTTTGTATTTCAGAAAAGTTTCTGCTGCTGCTATACCCTTGCACAGATGGAAGTATGATTTACAGGTGAAAGCTCATGAATAAAAATTTATCTCACCCCACCCCATACCATTTATATCAGGGGTTCCCAGCCTAAGGCCTATGGGCCAGATCAAGCACACAGTGCCATTTCATGTGACCCCCCCCCATCCCTCCAAGGGCATTTGAGAAACAAAATGGCTGCCTTTTTAAGCTGTTGGAACAAAATGGCCACCACCACCCTCCATTGTGCAGGGATGTGATTGATGTAGGCAATCAATCTGCCTACATCAAATCCATGAAAGCTCACATTTAACTACAGGAATTAGTCTTCAAGGTGCCACAACATTTTTTTTTGTTCTGTTTTGTTTACTCTCAGATAAGTCAGCATGCAGTCAAAAAATACCAAAAGAAGGTTTGAGAGTGAGATTCATTTGGGGAATTTTAAAGCCAGGTAGAACAGAAATATGAAGAGCAGAAGTATGCCAACAAGCCAAGCTTACTGTAATAATTCTATCTTAAATTTCCCCCTATTCGACTGCATTTCATATTGTGATTTTTCATGGAATTGTTTTTCACATTTTAATCAGTTAATTGTCTACTGTCTTATCCTTGTGTGCCTCAATTTCATTTTTTAAAACTGTGTTTAAGAGAAAACCACGGAAGTATACTGTTTATGTTGTATGCAAATATACTTGAAGCCCTCTCTGTCCTGGGGAAGAGGGTGTTGAAAGGAAGTCAATGAGCCAATCGGCTTCAAGTACATTTGCATACAGCATAAACAGGATACTTCCGTGGTTTTCTCTTAAACACAGAGTTTTAAAAAATGAAATTGAGGCACAAAAGGCTGAGACAGTAGACAATTAACTGATTAAAGTGTAAAAAACAGTTCCATGAAAAATCACCATAATATGAAATGCAGTCGAATAGGGGGAGAATAAGGGGGAAATTTAAAATAGAATTATTACAGCAAGCCTGGCTTGCTGGCTGCCTTCTTCCCCATGAGGGGAAGCAGTCATGCTAAGGGGAATAACTTACCTTGGGGAGCCCAACACTCCTCTGCTCTGGTATGAGGCACACACCTCATGAATATAGTACAATAATATATGGGAGATTTACACGCCCCTGGATTTTTTTAAAAATACGGGAGATTATTTTTAAAATGTGATGGTGGGAAGAGGGGCTCTACGGGGTTTTCCCAGGCAATACGGGATACTTGACACCTATGTTTCCATGTGAGGAAAGTGACAAGGGAGCATAGGGAAGGATCAGGTTGATATCCTCCCCCTTTGGCTTCTTTATCCAAACACGTCTTGCTTGTTGCTGTTCCACTGCGTAATTGAGTCCGACCCTTTGCAAACCCATGGACCACTGCAGGCCAGGCACCCCTATCTTCCACCATCCTCCATAGCCCGCTCAGCTCTGATTTTAATATTTTTATTAAGTTTTTCAAAAAAAAATACAACAAATACAAGAAATTACAAATCAGAAAAAAGAAAATCACATTACATTAATTTGTTGTATTACAAATTATAACACCCAGTGATATTTACAAACCAGGAGGATCGAATTTCTAATTTAATTTCCCCAGAAACTCATATGTTGAGGTACCGGCTTATCCCTTTTATCACTCACAAGGACAAATTCCACAAATGGTTTCCATATTTCCCAAAATTTGTTCTCTTTTAAGATACCTTTCTTCACATTCAATTCACATGTCAATTTATCATTTAATGCAATTTCCCACATTTCTTTATACCATTCATCAATTTTAACCTTAAATCACTTTTCCATTTTCTCGCTATACACAGTCTTGCAGCCGTTAACATTATTGACACCAGTTCTTTTTTGTTTGTACTCATATTTATATCATCCAATCCCATCAGCAAGGCGATACCTGGATCCAGTTTTATATCGACTTTAGTAATCGCTGAAATTTCTCTCAATTAGTTTCCAAAAAATCTTAACCACTTTACAACTCCACCACATGTGTTCATATGTTCCAAGCTCACTTTTACATCTCTAGCAATCTCTTGATTTACTATTATCCATTCGATACAATTTAACTGGAGTCAGGTACCACCTCCACAATATTTTATAATTATGTTCTTTTAATCTTACAGAAAGATTTTTCATAATTCTTCTCCTCCATTTATTCTTCCACTGTGATTCTGAAATTCTTATATTTAAATCTTCTTCCCATAATGTTCTCAACACATTTTGTGAGCTTTCATCCTTATTCAAAATTCTATATATTTTACTTACTAAACCTTTTATCTCCTTTTCTCCTTTTCTTATTTTACAAATCATCTCCTCAAATTCTGTTTTCCCTCTCTGTAAACTGAGCTACTCTTTATATCTCTTCCCCCATTTTTTTACCAAAATTATTTGTAACCAGTTCAATTTCATCTGTTTAAACACTTCAGCTCTTAATTCCAAGTTATCCATCATTTTTATCCAATCTTTTAACAGAAACACATCATTTCTCAGAAGTATATCCTTTATTATTTTGTCTACTTTCAAAGGGAAAGTCTTAACATCTTCCAAATCCATTATCAGGGAAATTCCCGGCACTATTTTCTCTTTAATATTTTCCCAAACTTCCATCATTGCTTTCGTTAATGGATTATTTACCTTTATTTTCATCCCCTTATCCAAATTTTTATTTATTTATTTATTTATTTGTTGTTTAGATTTCTATACCGCTTTTCCTTCCCATAAAGGGAACTCAAAGCGGTTTACAATAATACAAAGCAATATAATGATACAGTACAAATAATACAAAGCAATATAAATGACATAAAACATTTACAAATCACATTTCAAAAATAACAATGTTAGAAAATACAAGAACCAAAATACAATACAATATACTAAGTAAATTAACAATATCCACAAGAAAACATACTATAATCATTCAATGAGTCCTGATGGAGCAAAGCTCAACATCCTCAACAAACCTCAATCTCCCACCCAACTACAGGTGAAGGGGGAGATTACAGCAAGGTCATCAGGGTGCACCCTGCCACAGCTGTTATTGCCTTCCCAAATTGTTGTAATTCTTTTATTTCTATCTCGTCCCAAATAACATCAGGTTTTGTTATAATTTTTACAACATTTTTTAACTGAAATGCTCTGTAATAGTGTTTAATATTTGGAATACCCAATCCACCTTCTTTTTGCGATATATACCTTAATTTTTTTGTAATTCTCGGTCTTTTCCCCCCGTTACAAAAAGTATTTATCATGCTCTGAAAAATCTTTATATCTTTTTCTTTTAAGTGAATTGGTAGGGCATCAAACAAAAAAGTAATATTTGGCAATAATTTCATCTTACACAAAGCTATCCTACCAAACCAAGACAAATTTAACTTATTATATTGCTTTATTTTCCCCTTTATTTCCATTCTTTGTTTATCATAATTTAGTCTCTTAAGTTCTTCTATTTTATTTACAATATTAATTCCCAAATATTTCACACTATCTTTAATTTGTATATTATATCTTTCCTTTATCTTTTTTGATCTTCTTCATTTCCATTACAAATAATCATTTCAGATTTATCTCAATTCACTTTTAAACCCGTCATTTCCTCAAATTCCCTCAAATGTACCTGGATATGTTCCATTGTTTTCACAGGGTTTTTCATTATGACCATTGTATCATCAGCATATAAACTAATTTTTACTCCTTCTATTCCCTCAATCTTTCTATCTTCTCTTATAAGTGTCGCTAATAATTCCATGGCCATCACGAAAAGTATAGGCGACAATGGACAACCTTGCCTAGTACCCGCTTCTAATTTTATATCTTCTGTAAATGTTTCATTCACTTTTACTCTAGTTATTCCTTTCTGATATAGTTGATCAATTAAATTTATAAATTTCATACCAAACCCATAACGTTCTTATAATTTCTTTAATCGTAATCCATTGCAAAGAATCAAAGGCTTTAAAAATATCTAAAGATAATAATCCAATCTTTTCCCTTTTTTTGTTCTGCTATATTCACCAAATCAATTACCCTTCTATTAAATTTGCCATATATCTACCCTTCAGAAAACCAGCCTGATCCTTATTTATATATTCCTTCATGAATTCATTTAGTCTATTCGCCAATATTGCAGTAAATTTTTTTGCAACTTGATTAATCAAATCTTTCCCTGGTTTAGGAATCAAAGCAATTACTGATCTATACCATGAAGTCGGTAATAAACCTCCATCCAATATATAATTAAACAGCTTCAGGAGTCTTGGTATTACCAATTTTTAAATTGTTTATAAAATTCCACTGAGAATCCATTCTCGCCAGGCGCCTTACCACTTTTCAATCTCTGTATCACCCCTCTTATCTCTTTTTCTGTTATTAGTGTTTCCGTTCTATCTTTATGCTCCTCCTTTATTCTGATTCCCTTCCATTTATCCAAATAATCCCTTAATTTTCCTACTCTTATATTTTTTTTAGAATATAAATCTTGATAAAAACCTTTTATTATTTCCACCTTCTCCTTTGTTTTGTTACATCTCACTCCTTGTTGGTTTATTAAAACGCCAATTTCTCTTCTAACACTCTTTTCTTTCACAGCTCTAGCTAATAATTTTGAATTCTTGTTGCTATATTCAAAATATTCCCTTTTTAAGTATATCAAATATTTTTAACTTTTTCTATGTCCTTGCCGATCTGTTCTTTTCTCAATTTCTGGATATTTAATAATGTTTCTTTCTTCCCTGTTCTTATATGTTCCTCCTGAAGTCGTCCAATTTCTCTTTCAATTTTCTCATATTTATCCTTTAAATGTTTATTTCTTATACTATTTAGTTTAATAATTCTCCCCTAAAAACCGACTTCATAGCATCCCACACTACGTTATATGTTACTTCGCCTGTATCGTTCCATTGCCAATATTGATTCCAAACTTTTTCCATATTTTCCTTATTTACAGGCTCATTAAACAATTTTGAATCATATCTCCAACTACTTTTCTCCCTCTCTGATTTCCCAATTCCTAATTGCATTAAAAGGTTAGCATGGTCTGATTCTTTGAAAATTCCAATATCTATTTCTTCTATATTCTTAAATATATCTTCAGTAACAAAAAATAATAATCTATTCTAGAATATGAGTTGTATACATGTGAAAAATATGTATATTTTCTTTCTGTTCCTTTAAATTCTCTCCATGCATCTTTTAACCCTAAAGGTTGTTTACCTTGCTATCCTCCAGTAATCTGACCTGCCGCTTCTCCCAAAAAATTATTTTTTGAGACTGTCTCACATCAGGTAACTTTCACCTTGCTTTTTAAAACATTTTTAGAAGGATTTCTTCATTTAAATCCACCTTTAGTGGCCCACCTTTGAGAGAGAACAGAAAGTCCCTTCTGCTCAGGCCGACATTACGTCACTTTCCCCAGCCCACTCAGCTCTATGCCCATTGTGTCAACACTACCATCTAGCCATCTCATCCTCTGCCACCCCTTTTTTCTTTTGCCTTAGATCTTTCCTAGCATCAAGGTCTTCTCAAGTGAGTTCTCTCTTCTCTTTTGGTATCCAAAGTACTTTAGCTTCATCTTCAATATTTGTCCTTTCAAAGAGCAGTCAGGGTTGATTTCCTCCAGGATCAATTTATTTGGTCTCTTTGCTGTCCAGGCTACTCTCAAAATTCTCCTTCAGCACCACATTTCAAAAGCATTTATTCTTCTGCACTCAGCCTTCCTTATGGTCCAGCTCTCACAACCATACATTACTATTGGGAATACCATTGCTTTGACTATGCAGACTTTTGTTGGCAGGGTGATGTCTTTACTTTTGATTGTGTTTCCTGGGTTTCTCATAGCTTGCCTCCCAAGAATTAATCATCTTTTTATTTCATGGCTGCAGTCACCATCTTCAGTGATCTTGGATCCTAAGAAGGTAAAGTCTGTCACTGCTTCCATTTCTTCCCCTTCTATTTGCCAGGGAGTGATAGGGCCGGTTTTCATTACAGTATCTTGATTTTTTTGAAGTTGAGTCTTAGTCCAGCTTTTGCTCTCTCTTCTTCCACCCTAATCAAGAGGTTCTTTAGGTCTCTTCAATTTCTTCCATTAGGGTAGTGTCATCTGCATATCTCAGGTTGTTGTTATTTCTCCCAGGAATTTTAATTCCACCTTGTGATTCATCTGGCCCTGCATTGCACATGATGTACTCTGCATATAAGTTAAATAGCCAGGGTGACAATATGCAAACTTGTTGTACTCTTTTTCCTGTTCTAAACCACTCACTCATTCCATATCCTGCCCTAACCATTGCTTCTTAACTCACATACAGATTTCTCAGAAGACAGATGAGGTGTTCTGTTATTCCCATCTCTTTAAGGCAGGGATGCCTAAACTTTTCTGGTCTTGGACTGGTCATGTGGTTTAGCGAGTTGGTCACGTCATTCCTCCCACCGGCAGTGGAAGTAAAATGTGCCTTGCAATCTGTTTTGCCACAGATATGTTTTGCAACAGGATGAGATAGATTTTTTAGGCTGTCATTTCCTCTGCTTAAACGAGGGGTGTCCAAACTACAGCCCATGGCCCGGATCTGGCTGCAGTTTGGGCACTCCTGCTTTAAGGACTTGCCACACAATCAAAGGCCTTGGTCTAGTCAATGAAACAGAAGTAGACCTCTTTCTGGTACTCCTTTGTTTTCTCCATGATCCAGCGAATGTTGCATGCAACCTTAATTGCATAGTTCAATCCATGACTCACAACCCATGAACGCTTCAGGCTTTTTTATGTTACCAAACAAAACTGAGTTAGGTTGCCATTCTTGGATCAGTTAGTCCAAAGAAATTGGATGAACAGTGCTTGAAGTCAATACAACATATCCTATTTACAACCAACATTGTAGGTCAGATGCTATAATACAGGAGCTACCGTTAATGTCCTTCTACCCCTGCAGGATATTTCTGCAAGTGCTGATACAACTGGCACAGTATTCAAGGTGGATTCACTGGATTAGTGTTCCAACTCTAGCTACTGCTGTGATGAAGTGTTTTCTTAAGGAGGTCCTGGCTTCTCTACATCATGAGCCACACACACCCCTTAAGGGCACAAAGAAATTTCAAAAGGAGCATGAAGGTGTGAGATGCAGCATCATTCTTCTGCTGTTTCTCAAGGTAAATTCCATTTTTTAATATTTTCCAAAAAGAAAGACTTGTGGATATAAATACAATTACTTTAAATTTAAAATAACTTCTTAAGTTATGTTTTTGTGGGCTTTTTACTTTAAATAATGGACTGGGGAGAGTGGTTAGTAGGGGTTAGGTGGTGGCAAAGTATTGGTAGGAAGGTGTTAGGTAAAGGTAAAGGTCACCCTTGTCCGTAAGCAAGTCGTATCCAACTCTATGGTTCAGTGTTCATCTCTGTTTATAGCCAAAGAGCCAGCGCTGTCTGCATCTGCAGACATTTCTGTGGACACATGGCAGGCATGCGTCAACACCGGAGTGCACAGAATGCTGTTTACCTTCCCACAAAAGTGGTCCCTATTTATCTACTTGCAATTTCTTGCTTTCATACTGCTAAGTTGGCAAGGAGATGTTACAGGCTCTCAAAAAATAAGAAAAGCAGAGTATGATGCTGAAATGATGAGAACTGTTGAGTTCGAACTGTTACCTGACAGGTTCAAGTGATTATTGGGCCAAAGAAGTCCCTAGGTAACCCTCCTTTCAAGTTTCTTTTGGAGGTAAGATGAGGGTGAGAACTATATATATCACAGACCAAACTGGAGAAAATATGGTATAGAGTTGTAATTGAGGACTATATCGAGAAGGTGACAGGTGAGCAGAGGTATTGAGTGCTCCAGTGGTCTTTCTGAGCACCAATTATACACTGCATAGAGCACTGTGTGTTTGTGGTAACCTGTTCTTCTTCCCAGAAATAAATAAGGCAGTGCATACAGTGTCATCTTAAGACACAGCTCTCTCCGCTCTGCATTCACATTAAGGAAGAAGGTTATTAGTTAACTTACAAATGTAACAGAAAGGCTTTAGGGATCATCCCAATGGTATAAATTGTGTCAAAATGTCCTCCAGAATAGAGTTCACATGGTTTGTTCCTGAAAAATTACATAATTAATACCTTGTGTACAATATCCACCCTACAGTCCATGTCCCATTGCTTTTCCCCCTCCTCAGAATAAAACATGCCTAGACAGAAAAGGCAGATGTGTGTGAACAGCGAGTAGTGTAGTGGCTACAGTGCTGGACTTGGACTGAGATGGAGAGATCAAGATGTGAGACCTCTCTGAGCCATGAAGCGCACTGGAACCAGTCACACTTCTTCTCTCTCAGATAAGTTAGTAAGGAGAAAATGAGCCTAGAGCAGGAGTTCTTAACCTTACCGCGCCACAGGCTGGACCTCTCCCCCTCAGACGGTGCCACAGGCTGAACGCAATGGCAGTGGGCACATTTGTGCATGTGTGGGTTTGTCTGCTTCTGGGATCATTGCTGTGGGCTGGATGGAACAG
Organism: Bradypodion pumilum; assembly: GCA_035047305.1. Lineage (NCBI taxonomy): Eukaryota > Metazoa > Chordata > Lepidosauria > Squamata > Chamaeleonidae > Bradypodion > Bradypodion pumilum. The sequence continues at coordinate 103,492,957 of JAWDJD010000001.1, forward strand.
TGTCAAGGGCCAGGGCCAGACTGCGGGCTTTAGGTTGTGAACCCCTGGCCTAGAGCTTGGTAAAATGAGTACCTAGCTTGTTGGAAACGTATATAAGTAGAAAGAATAAATATACCGTAGAAAGAAAAGAGAAGTGGGACAATAGGGCACTGGTACATAAATATCTTAGGCTTAAGTTTGTCTCCTATGTGGGCAACTCATAAGAGCTGTTAGTTCTCAGAAACAAGGAGGTGCATTATTTTAAACTAAGTGATTGGTTTTGAAAGCTATGAAATATTTGCCCTGGTTAAAGTTTGAGTGGGAGATGACAAATCTCTTAAGTAGCACAGAAAGCTGTTTGAAGCCCTGGGGAACCTCTGCTACCAATGAGCACTGACAGTTCTGAGCAAGATAACCAATGACTTAAATTCCTATATTCCTGTACTTCCCACAGCTGCCAAAGCTTGCAGGCATCAAATTAGGAAAGTAGCTTTCCTGACTCTCAGGCTGCCTATTGTAACCTTTAGGGTCAAATTAGTGGTCAAGTGCATTGAGATGATTGACACCATGACTGGTCTTTTTGACCCTTGTCCCACTTGTCTTATGCCTCAAACCTCACCTAAAATTCTTTCTCTTGATGTAGAATATTTGAAGAGGAAATGTGTCTACAAATATTAGCTTTTGAAATATCTGGTAATACAAAAACATACATATATATATTACAACCATACTGTTTAAGGAGGCCTTTCAAAATTTCCCTGTGGCCCATTAGCCCTAGTCTATGTTTGAATTAAATTGTGTGTTTTCCTTTTTTCATCTTTTTTTTATTTTGTTTAACATGTGGTCATCAGACTTGCATTTCAAAGTATTTTATAATGTACTAGCAGAGGTTGCCCGGCGTTGCCGGGCTGTTTTAAATGGTGTTGGAAAGTTTTTGTTGTTGTTGTTAATCTTTGTAAAGAAGAGGTTAGTCTATAATTGAAATTTTTTAAAATTTTATTTATACAAATTTTTTTTGGTGGCCTGTTATAAACTGTGATGAGTTTTGTTTGGTGTTTTGGTTTTGTGGATGAAAAAAGAATAAAGGATGATATACTTTTTCCAAAAAAATTATTTAACCCAATAATTTTTAGTATGTATTTTTTAAAATTATTGTACCGTAGGTAATAATTTTAAAAAATGTAAAAGTACATGTTTTTCACAATAAATGTTTTTAAACTGTGTATTGATGTTTTTGTTTTTTATTTGAGTAAAAATTCAGCACAGGATTTTTGAATAGTTTTTATTTTATTTTATTGACATCTGTTTTTGATTTGTGTAAAATTGTGATTTTGTGTTATTTGTTTTTACTTGTTTTTACTCTTGGGGCCTTTTGTGTGGGGCTGTTGTGTCTTTTTGAATTGTTTTTTACTATTGTGGGCAGCAAGTGGTGCTGGTAGGGGTTATCTTGTATTTTGACTGTTTTTTTCTTGTGGCCTCTGGGTGGAGCTTCTTCCAGTAAGTAGTCTCTTTCTTTATTCATTTCTTTTCCAGTTGTTGTGGTGTGAGGTCGTGTGGTGGTGAGTTGGCTGTTTTTCTTTATTTGGGGGTGGGGGTGGGTGGTTGGATTTTGTGGTGTTTGGCTGGGTGCTGGGTGTGTTTGGAAATGTTTTTTGTTGTTTACTTTGTATTGTTTTTTGGTGTTATTTTTATTTGTTTTTGTGTATTTTTAGATGTTTTTGATTGTTTGTTTTTGTGCTTTTTGGTGTCCTACGGGGGATCCCCTCTCTGCCGTCTCACCTGGCTCTGGAAGGCTTGGGGGGACAGACCCCTTTTGTCTCCCCAAACCTTCCAGACTCATGGGACCCAGGAGAGGGGATCGAATCCAGGCTACCCTCTGATACTAAAAGGGAAATCATAATTGTGGTTTCCCCTTTAATATCGGGGGGTGATCCCCCTCTCCGCTGGCTTCCTTGGGTTTGAGAGGGATGGGTGGAGAAAAGGGTTCTGTCTTCCCACCCCTTCCGGACCCAGGAGAGCCATCGGAGAGGGGTTTCCCCAAAAAAACCTCCGTTTTTAAAGAGAAGTAACCGCTTGGTTTCTTCTCTTTAATATGGGGCATGTGTGTGTGTGTGGGGAGGGGAATCCCCTCTCTGCCAGGTCCCCTGGGGTCAGGAGGGTTGGGGAGACAGACCCCTTTTGACTCCCCAAACCTTCCAGACTCATGGGACCCAGGAGAGGGGATCGAATCCAGGCCACCCTCTGATATTAAAAGGGAAATCTCAATTGTGGTTTCCCCTTTAATATCAGTGTGGGGGGGTTGTGATCCCCCTCTCCACTGGCTTCCTTGGATTTGGGAGGGTTGGGTGGACAAAAGGGGTCTGTCTCCCCAACCCTTCTGGACCCAGGAGAGCCATCAGAGAGGGGGATTCCCCCCAAACTCTGTTTTTAAAGAGAAGTAACCGCTTGGTTTCTTCTCTTTAATATGGGGCGTGTGTGTGTTTGTGGAGGGGAATCCCCTCTCTGCCAGGTCCCCTGGGGTTAGGAGGGTTGGGGAGACAGACTCCTTTGGTCCCCCCCAACCCTCCCAACCCCAGGGGAGCCAGTAGATAGGGGGAAGGGAACACAACCCCCCCAGTGATATTAAAGGGGAAACTCCGATCAGGAGCTTTAGGCATCATTGGGGAGGGGGGCTTTGGTTCCCGTGGCTTGGTGGACTTGCTCTCCCAGTGTTTTTGTTTTTGTTTTATTTTTTGGGGCGCCGGCTTCCTCAGCGTTCTGCGCACTCATGGCGTGCAGGACGCTGGGGCTTGTAGTTATGGGTTTGTGCTTTGTGTTTGTGCTGTGTTTTTTTTAAATGGTTTTCTTTTGATTGGCCGCAGCGCGTTTCCGAACGCCGCGCCGTGCGAGAGCCTCTCAGCCTGATTGGCTCTGGCGTGGCACGGTGCAAGGAATGTTGGGAAGTGAAGTTGTTTCCCTTTTTCGCGTTTGTGGGGCTGTTGCCCCACTGCAAGTTTTTTCAATCCTTCGTTGACCTGCGGACCCAGATCGGCCGTGTGCACAAAGGGTGAGTGCAGGCAAGTAGGGCGAGGCATAGCAACCTATAGCCAGTTCCAACGGTTAACCCTTGGTTTTATACGTTAAGATGTTGAAATTTCAATTATTTAAACTACCGAAAAAGGAGAATATCTCCCAGATGGGTGGTATGTAAGTGAAATGAATGAATGAACAAATAAACTGCTGAACAAAGTATCCATGCACAGCCTTAGCAAAAGAAAAAAGAATACGTATTTATTAGGCTTATTTTCAAAATGAAATTGTAATGTAGATTGGGGGGGGATATAATACAGCTGCAAAAACCAGGAAGGAAAATTATCTTAAGCAAATGATGGCTGCAAGTTGGAACTTACTTATTAGTTTTCTGATAATAACACATTTTGAATCATAAAGATACTGAACTAAGCTGAATAACTGAACACTTAAATAGAACTAAATTAAACTATGCACAGGCTGGAAGCCCAGAGTGGGAAAACAGAGTGGAGGGAAGAGACATTAAGCCTACTGATTGGCTGTTTAGATTCAAAAAACAAAAAATGATTATGTTTGTTAAATTTTAGCCTTCCAAACTCCAAACACAAAGCATAATGAGATTGCTTGATGTAAGCTCAACATTTTAAAACATAGGATAATTAATTAATGAAATTAATCAACAATGCAATTCAAACTTGAAGGTGAGCCAGCTGTCATAAATTAGGACATGAGAAAACCACAGTGGCCAAACGGGAAGGATAATAGTGATCGAAAACCCGTTTTAGGCTCGTGAAAAATGAATAACAACTTGGTTCAAAGTCTATATCTTGTTTAATATATAAATCTTCTTATTGGAAAATAAAGAATATAATTCAAATAATAATAATAATAATAATACTACAATAATATTCTTCAATTTATCAAAATTATGGTTCTGTTCAAAAATAACTCATATTCATATCCAATATTCAAAATGACACTTATTCAAATCCAATTTGAAATCTTATCCAGTAAAAAAGATTTTTCGAATATATCTTCTTCAGGAAAAAATAGTTCTGTATAGAAAATATAATACACATAATCCTTATTAAACAAACATTAAACACACATGTTACTGTTAATGCAAGATATACACAGTAAAAGCATTCTTCAAAGTCTGGAGCTTACCTTTATTCATGTCTAAATTGCCTCAATAGCTAACTCCTTTTGTACCATATGACGTTACTAACAAAAAATCTAGTTCAACTAAAATACTGACTCCATTCAATCTTACCTGTCTCATCAAGCAAAACTAACTAGAGGGGCCTGATTCTGTTTGGAAGCATACATAGGGATACTAAAGAATAATCTATTTCTCAACTTATTCCTTATCCCAAACTATCACCACGAAACTGAATGAGGAACGCCCGTACCGCAGATCTATCTACATGATACACTTCCATTCGATTTCTTGATTAAGACCTTTAGGGGCTAATGTCTGAAAATGGTGGATATAATATGATTCTCTTCATAGCAATAATTTATCCAGATCATCCCTGTTATATTCCTGTGGTCTCACTGTTTCTATAACCACGAACTTAAAATCATGGTCAGAAAGATTCTTTTCGGTGTAATGTTGAACCAAGGGGGCGAGAGTGCTATGATTTTGGAATAACACATAAATTGCAGACTTATTCTAATTGCAAAACATCATTTTGTGTATCTATGGGTTTGTGGGTGTGGCCTCTTCTACGTCGTCAAAATGCCATGGCCAATCAGAATTAGATTAGTAGAACACAGGAGTGGGATCCGCAATCATAACACTCTCGCCCCCTTGGTTCAACATTACACCAAAAAGAATCAGTCTGCTAAAAGAACTGTCTTGCTGGCTAAGATCTGTTGCAAAAATAGCCACCAAAGAATGGAAGGGTGTTGGTGGCAGCAGCAAAAGGGAATAGCTGAATGAAGGCAGATCCAAACTTTCTCAAGTGAAAGGACAACAGCCACAAAGCTAGGGAGGAGGAGGTATTCCAAACTATTGCAATGTGCTTTATATGGGACTGCCCTTGATGACTATTCGGAGGCTGCAACTGGTCCAGAATGCGGCTACTTGGGTGGTGATGGGGTGCGGGGTGGTATGCCCATGCCTCGCCACTGCTTTGGGAGCTGCACTGGTTGCCAGTGTGCCTCCGGGTGCAATTCAAGGTGCTGGTTATTACCTTTAAAGCCCTACATGATAGTGGGCCAGGATACTTAAGAGACTGCGTCACCCCAAGAACATCTATCCGTCCCACCAGAGCAGATGGGAGATGCTCTCTAATTGTTCCATCTGCTACAGAGGCACGTCTCTCTAGCACCAGAAAGAGGGCCTTCTCAGTGTCTGCTCCAACCCTATGGAACATCCTGCCAATTGAGTTGCGTCTCCATACGGAGTTGCTGCCCTTTGGGAAAGGCCTAAAAACTGGGCTGGCAAAGTAGGTGTAGGGCATCAATGACATGGTGACCCCCGCCTGCTGGCTGATCTAGGAAGAATGCGCGCTCTCTCTTTTAATCGGTAAGGATTGGGGTAATTTTTGATAGTCATTTTTAATGGTTTTTTCATAGGTTTTAGAGTTTTTAACTGTGATGCTGGTTTTTATTCTTTGTATTCTGCCCAGAGTCTTTTGAGTTGGGCGGCAATATAAATCACAACAATAAATAAATAAATAAATTTCCCAGTGCCCAGGCACACAAATAGTTGGATGGCTCATGGCCAGATTAGAAACCAGGGAGAATTGATCCCTATCTTGGCCAGTCACAGCTGTGCTCTTAAGCAGCAATCGTATGTTTCATAAGAGTGATGATCCAGGGGTCATGGGATATAAGGAAATAAAATGCTCTCCACCCAAATAAGCAGGTGGAGAGAGAAGTCTGTCCTTGTGGTTCATTTCTGTGTAGTCATGTGAAGGTCTATGGCTGGAACTCTGATAGCAAGGGGAATAGAAAGGAGATGGCCTAGCATGGTTCCAGCACTCTGCCATTCTCTTGAAATAGCTCAAGAACAGGAGCTAGACTTCATTAGCCATGGGACTATCATAATTTATTTCCCTTTCATTGTCAGCTTTGTCAGACCCAAGTTCAGCCCATACCTGTCAAGTTTTGGATTTGGAAATAAGGGAAACACTGTGGGCAGGGCTACCTCAGTGGGTGTAGCCAAATCTGTGGGTGTGGCCAAATCTGACCATGTGACTTGCTGGGCTTTAGTCATGCCTGCCACATGACCATGACAACGTCTGCAAACAGACAGCACTGGCTCTTTGGCTGTAAATGGAGATGAGCACTGCCTAGAGTCAGATACGACTGGCTTTTGAGCAAGGAAGACCTTTACTAAGGACTTGCATAAACAGGGCCAAACTTCACAGCAAATTTGAATACCATTCAGGAATTTTCTGTTATTAGGTAAAGGTAAAGGTTGCCCTTGCTCGAAAGCCAGTCATAGCCAACTCTAGGGTTCTGTGCTCATCTCTATTTATAGCCAAAGAGCCAATGCTATTTTCTGTGGTCATGTGGCAGGCATGACTAGACACCGGAGCGCACGGAACACTGTTTACCTTCCCTCCAAAGTGGTTCCTATTTATCTACTTGCAATTTCTTGCTTTTGAACTGCTAGGTTGGCAAGAGCTGGGACTGAGATGGGAGCTCATCACACACACACACACACACACACACACACACACACACACACACACACACACACACACACACACTAATTTGTGCAGCCATGTAAGCAAAACCCCTTCCTGCTCCTTCTCTCTCTGTGACGTCCAGGTCCAGCTTTCCCCCCCAGCACTGCAGTCGCTCGATCTCTCTCTCTTTCCTCCTCCGTTTCCTCATGCTGCCCAATGGAAACCCAAAGGCCACTGGGAGGTGTAGTCCTGCTCCTTATGCATCTCATTGGGGCTACCCACCCAAAGAACTGTGGCTCCCAGGATGCACAGGGGCTGCTTTGCCCCCAAGCACAAAGCGTACTGGGGGCTGTAGTCCCGCTCTCCATTCTCCTCAATGGGGGCTACCCACCCAAAGAACAACAGCTCCCAGGATGCTCCACTGCACTTTCCAGGCCAGGGGAAGTCTGTATTGATCACGTCAGCAAAATAGCCATCTTGGAAGGCCCCCCCCCCTTCAAAAAATAAGGGGAAATATTTTAAAATATGTGCAGCCAGGAAGAGGACTGAATTACAGGGAAATCCTGGCCAATATGGGGTACTTGACAGGTATGGTTCAGCATGAAACAACAAGTATCATAGAACTGGCATAAACGTGTTCACACCATGTGTAAACCAGCAGTCATGGTTTATATATATATAAAACTATAATCAAATACTTGATAAAATGGAAATAAAAACTCCAATAACTTAACGCCTAACACACAGTTTTATTCTGTCTGCAGTATCATCCAATGAATGTTCTTTGCTTAATCTCAGCTCCTAATTTCAAAAAGCCTGCTGATACAACTAGGCCTTCTATCCTTTCCTGAATCCCTGGAGGGATGTCATACTTTGTAGGGATTTAGGAAGATAATTCCAGAGCTTGGGAACAACAACTTTGAAAGATTTGTTTGCAATGCATTCATGCTCTAACAGTTAGTATCTTTAGAAGAGTAGAAGGATTGGTGCAGGGACTCATATGAGTAAAGTAGGTCCAGTAGCTAGGTGGCTAATAGTCATTACCGGTATCACCTCCGTCTCATCTGAATTCATCTTCCTCATGTTGACTCTCAGCCAACATGACCACAGCTTCCAGACAATGACTAAACACTGGCTCAGTTGCCTCCAAATCCTTAGCTAACGTAAGACATGGCTGGTTGTCATCAGCATATTGATGTCACCTAAATCCCAAAACACAGATGATCTCTGGGAATGGTTTCATGTACAGTATATATTGAAGAGCACTGGAGCTAACACTGAGACTTGCAAGACTCCATTTGCTTCTACACATGCCCATGCTAAATGTTGTAGTGAGAGTTCATCTGTTGGTATTAAAAATAATATAATTGTAACATTTCTTGTACTTTATCCCAATTATTTTGGGTATGACGGAATCAGAAAGGTGCTACAATGTAACCAGCAGTAAGAGATGATACACCACCCCCACCACCCCGACGCCAGAACACTGAATAGAATCCACAGTGATCACAATGATTTGGGCTTCCCACAAATTCACAGGCAATAGGAACACCATGCTGTCAATGATAATTACCATATAGATGATAATGGGAGACAATAATTTTATTTTTTAAATAGATTTTATTAAGATTTTTAACAGAGAATAATAATGATGATGATGATGATAAAGTACAAAGTTACATAAACATAATAAAAAGAAAAAAGAAAATAATAATGATAACAAAAAGACATTTAAAAATTTAATACAAATTAATTATTTCACTACATCCAATCTCTTAATCATTCTGCTTATATGTATATACAGTAAAACCCCAACTTACATATTGTTGGAATGGTTGGCTGCAAGGAAGACATGCGGAGGCAACCGTGCGGTGAAGTCCAGCCCCGACCAGAGTCGGGGGTACGTATTTATTACCCTGCCTTGGGGTTGCGACATGTGCCTAGGGCACCTGTGCCGCCCCTGTACAGAAGGCTTGCATATGTGGCATTTCCCAGTGGACAGCTACAATGTCAGCTCTTGGAAGTTGCCCTGTGGTTAATGGACAGCCCGCAGTTAATTGCCTTGGGCTGGCGAAACCCATTGTTTCTGCCCTAATCTCGGGGTCTATGTGTATTGACTCTGGGTATCTAACTTGTCCTCTGTCTGCCTTGGCTTGTTTGCCCTACTCTATTTGCCCCCAGCCTTGGTTAAGATTCATCTCTAACTAGCCCGGTTTATCTTCCCAATTTTTTCCCCGCAGAGCCCGGTTGATCCCAGGATCTGTTAACACCGAGTGAACCCCTGAGGAGAGGTTTAATTGCCAATTATTCCCGCAGGCAACCCACATTTCCCCTTCCTTTATTATTTAAGTCAGCCTGGCTGAGGGCACGGTAGATATAGGGCATGATCTGTTTGTGTGTAACTGTCTCTCGGGGTCTCTGCCATGAGGTACATATTGACAAGAGTGATGGAATGCACTGCGCAAAGCAGCAGAACATAATTCCCACTATTACAGTGCCAGTGATAGCTTTGAGTGCTGTTTTCAGCCACCCCCATGGCACCCACGACCATAGTTCGTCCCACAATGCCCAGTTGGCATTTTCCTTGATGTGTTTAACTAGAGTGTCAAGTTCGGTGATTTGACTCTGGACTTTGCGAGAATTGTCCGTGAGGTTAAAACAACATGTGTCCCAGACAGATTTGCAGCCCAAATGGTGTAAGAGCAGGAAATAATCAATTGCTGCACGGTTGTCTAAAACCGCATGTCTCAGTTCAGCCTACTCTCGGTTTAGCATGGCAATGGCCGATGAAGTGTGATTGATGGCTTTGGCTAGTGCATACACCAGTTGGCCGATTCTGCGTGCATTACCCATTGCTAGTCCGGGCACCCCTATGATACTGACTGCTAGGGACACATACTCTGCTTTGCTAAGTACGGAGATATCGCTATCACATTCTCATCTAGCTGGACTGCCCGTTTGGGCCGTGCTGGCCTTGGGGTTACCAGATTTGGGGTTTCCATCTCCCTATCGGGGAGTACCAGGGTTAAACGACTCACACAGCAGTATGAGTCTGACACATTAGCAGGTATATAGTTCCAAGTCCATTGGTTACAAGTGAAAAACCACCCTGTAGGTGAAATAATATGAGCATACACATAACTGATTGTCTCTGATTGTTCACATTTCCAAGTCTCTTTCCCGGGGCTCAGGCAATGGTGGTGCGGGCCTTTGGCTGTGGAGCAGCCCGTCATTCTGGCACAGGGTGTGTTTTGGCTGATGGCCACCTGAGGTGTGTAAAGGGTGACTGCATCAGCTGGCAAAGTCTTTGTTACCTGAGTACCCCAATCCGCGTAAGTCGCGTAAGTGATCTTGTGATGGTGTCCAAATGTGCGCAACCATTCAATGTCCCCAGCCTGCTCTCCTGGCGCTCGGCACACCGGGATCAGGCATGTACTTAAGAGAAAAGCAGTGTCCGTGGTTTGTTGCAAGCAAAAGTCCAATCGGTTGACAAGTCTAGCTAATTTCTCCCAAATGTTATATTGGAGTCTGGCAGTTAAATCTCTGCCAGATGTCAAGTCCTCATAAGATGCTTGAACCCCTCCCCTCATCAGCAAGGAAAGGATCAAGATCAGAGAATTGTAGGTGATTTGAGCTTGCACTGCGGCCACCATATTTTGTGGGGTGGGCTCAGTGTTTTGCTCCCTCAGAATGAATAGAGCATCATCACGCAAGGGTCTTGACCATCCCCCAGGTCACTGTCTGCTCTGGTCTCGGCCAGGGTCATCTGCTCCGCCTTGGTCCTCTCGTCAGGCTCACTCCCCCTCGGGCAGGGGATCCGGGATTGCTCTGGTCCACGCCATGCTGCATGAAATGCGGTTTCACGCAATGACAGGTCCTGTGGGGGACATAATCGATGCATACCCTCTCCCCCATGTTATCAGGGGTGCCAGGCCTCTCCAAGAGGGGTCTGGCGGCACCCTGAAGCGAACCATAGGTTGTGGGAGGATTTTCTGCTGTCAGAAATGCTTCTCCTGCAGGGTGCAGTCAGAAAATGTTGAGGTGATTGTAAGTGAATAATACTTTGCGTAGGCGTTGCTGCGTCTGACCCTGGCTTTTCGGGGGGGACTATCTCCTCCCTTTCTGTTTGTTTTTCTATGTAGGACTTTAACGTCCAGTTCACCCATTCGACAATGGCTTGTCCCTGGGGATTGTATGGGACTCAAGAGGTCTGGTTTACGCGTAGCATTTCAAAAGGTGTTGCTCTACATGAGTTGCAGCTTCTCCCTTCTGGGCCGTGGCCCAGGCAAACTGCGAAAAAGTGTCAATGGAGACGTGCATATACTGCCATCTCCCAAACTGTGGGACGTGCGTGACGTCCATTTGCCAAATCTGGTTAGCCCCCATCCCTCGTGGGTTGGTCCCCCATGAGAGCCCCCCCCCCCCGATGCTCCTGTGCATTGCAGACAGGAGCGCACGATTCCTTGTGCTTGTGACAATGGCAGGTTAAACTGCCTTGCCAGCGCCTTGGCATTTTGGTGGGAAAATGCATGGCTTTGGATCGGGGTCGTAAAGATGCCCGTGATCAATTTCTGTTGGGTTTCCCTAGCGGCCACATCAGCCCTGCTGTTGCCCTCTGAAATGGGACCAGGTAGATCCTGGTGGCTCCTAATGTGGGCCACATGCAAGGCTTTCTCTGCAGTGCCGCAAGTGAAACTGCATGGTCAAAAATAGGCTTAACAGATTTTTGTCTATGGCGGGAGTAATGTAGGCTCCCGGTAGACTGTGGATCAAATTCCTAACATACTGGCTGTCAGTAATGATTTTTAATGGCTCCCTGGCGAACGTTTTTAAAGCGAGATTCGCTGCTGCCAGCTCCACTCTCTGTGCTGATTTCTGTGGAAGCGTCAGCAGCATTTTCCAGACTTTTTCCTCGTGCCAAGTGAGAACTCAGTATACCTTTCCCCCATCAGTGAATACCGTCTTGGCTCCCTGAATGGGAGTCATGGACAGCATGCCCTGCAGTCTGATGGTCTGAGTCTGAAGTGAGACTAGTCTGGGGTCCTTTGGCAAATGGTATGCCAGGTTCCCTGTGAACCCTTCTAATGCTATGGGTAGGGTGAGTCTCCCAGTTGCATTAGTTGCTGCATCTGCTCTTTATTGAATGGCACGACTATTTTGGCCAAGTCGTACCCTGAAATGTCCCTTGCTCTTTATCAAAATCTTTATTCAGAAAAGAAATTAGATGTAGAAGTGGCATCGGATTATATTAAAAACTGGACTAAAAGCAAGGTGAGTCAGGAACACAAACTAATAATGGAAGCTCCTATTACAGAAAAAGAGGTTTCAACAATTATAGACAAGTTAAAAATAGAAAAGGCACCAGGAGAAGATGGACTAGCATCAGAATTTTATAAAGAATTCAAAAAAATGATAGTTCCAAAAATTACTAGAATGTTTAGTTATGTATTAGATGGAGGAAAGTCCCCTGACTCATGGTATAAATCGATAATAATCTTAATTCCTAAGGTTGGGAAAGATCAAGAGAGAGTGGAGTTTTATAGATCCATTTCATTATTGAACCAGGACTTAAAAATCTTCACGGCAATACTTGCAAATAGAATGAATAGGTTTATGGGAGATTATATAAATATTGACCAAGCGGGATTTATGAAATCAAGATACTTATCAGACATAACAAGGAGAGTGGTAGCATTAATGCATACTGCAGAACAGAGTAAAGAAGGAATCAGATTATTGTCTTTAGACATATATAAAGCGTTTGATTCTCTCCAATGGTTTTCCATTAAAGAAATAGTGAAAAATTGTGGATTTGGCTCTAAATTTACAACAGTAATTGATAATTTATACCGTCAGGGCTGTGCGCAAATAAAAGAAAATGATGTATTTATACCAGATATAAGGTTAGGAGCTGGTACAAAGCAAGGTGATCCGTTGTCTTCAATTTTGTTTATAATGGCTATCGAAATGTTTGCAAACGTAATTAGAGAAGACTTAGATTTAAAAGGGATAAATGATAATAAAATTTATTTGTATGCGGACGATACCTTGCTAATTGTAAAGGAACCACAAAATGCATTAATTAAAATACAATCTCATCTTAGAAACTTCCAAGACGCGACTGGCTTAAAAGTAAATTGGGATAAGTCAGAAATAATTCTTTTTAATACAACTATGGAAACTCAGAATAAAATTAAGAACACTTTCAATATTAACATCAAAAGTAATATAAAATATTTAGGAATAAGAATATCTAATCAGTATGATGAATTAAAAAAATTAAATTTTGAAACATTGATAAAAGAAATAAAAGAATTGCTAATTCGATACAAAAAATAAAATTATCATGGTTTGGAAGAATAGCTCTGATTAAAATGAAGATAGTCCCCAAAATTAATTATATATTTGAAACATTACCAGTAGAAATTAAAGATAAGGATCTCAAGAAATTACAAAATTTGTTAAATGATTATTGTAGTGATGGTAAGAGACCAAGGATTGTAAAGACATTGTGGTATAAAGATCAGAAAAGTGGGGGGTTAGGTTTACCAGATATTAAAAAATATTATATAGCATATCAATTGAAAAACATTCTAAAAAATTTAATGCACAAAGACACATTATGGGAAGGCATTGGTATGAAAGAATTACACAAAGTTGGAAAAGTAATACTTTTCGGTAAGGACAAAGTTAAAATTAACAATGATAATAAAATTTTAAAAAGTTTGTTGAATGTTTGGCATTCTGTTAAAAATAAACTTGCTCTGGGAACTTCGCCCATAATAGAATTAGGGGATATAAAATCCTTTCCAATACTATTAACTAGTAAGAACAAATTGCTACTTCAAATTAATAAAATAGAGTTTCTAAAGGATTGGATAGATTTTTGTAAAAATAAAGAAAAAAAGATAAAATTGTTTACGCAAATGAACTTAAACTGGATTCAAGTAGCAGCAATTAATAATTGGAACTCTCATATAGCCACTGAATCAGACCTAAACAGAGGTTTAACTGAGTTTGAAAAATTAGCATGTAATGTTAGGTCTGGGAAAATAGAATTAAAAGGGTTAATTGGTAAAATATATAAATTGCTAATCGATATGGATTACACCAATGATAGTATGAGAGAGACATGGGAAAGTGACTAAATATAAACATTAGTGAAGAAAGTTGGAAGTTAAAATGGAAAAATAGAGTAATGAGAAATTTATCAATTAGAATAAAAGAACACAATTATAAAGTATTGTGGAAATGGTATCTAACCCCAGCAAAAATAAAATTGATGAATCCAAAGGAAGCTAGCTTATGCTGGAATTGTAAAAAAGAGACTGGGACTTATCTCCATATGTGGTGGGAGTGTGAAAGAGTGAAAGGTTTTTAGATGTTAGTGGAAAATGAGATAACAAAAATGTTTGGTACCCGTATTAAATGGGATGCACCAAGTGTGTTGATACTTGAGTTTGGTAATGTCATTTCAAATCATTATAATGCAGATTTGCTATTTATTTTAATAGTGAATGCAAGAATTTGTATAGCTGCTAAGTGGAAGGGAGGAGAGCAAATAAAAATTGAAGATTGGTATGTTCAAAATTGGACAACAGCATTAAATGACAAACTTACATGCAAAATAAATATTAAAAAAGGTATCATGAGTAAAAATAAATTTTATGAGATTTAGAAGCCCTTTCTAGATCATACTATAACTAAAGGCAAAGGGAGCAAACGGATCATTTATCATTTTGGAATGAGAGTTAAATGTTTGTGTGTACATTTTATTATTGGTTCTTCTAGGGAACGTATAACCTGTCTCTGATGGATATCATTCATGTTAGACTAGATAGAGTAACTATAAGATTATTTAACTTTGTAGCATTGAATTGTATTTTTCTTTCTTTCTTTTTTTCTTCTCTTTTTCTTTCTCTTTGTTTGTGCTGGTGTGTACACATATGTTGTCTTCTGTTTTTAATTAATAAAATATTTTTTAAAAAAAGAAATGTCCCTTGCTCTTAACCTTCCCTTATGAATTACTGTGGCTACCAATTTCTGCAGAGGAACGATGTTCCTGAATGAGGTGTTCAGTAGATACACCCACTCTATGATTTTGGGGCCCCTCCCCACTGGAGTCTATGCCTAGTGCTCCTGTGAACATGGTCCCTGTCCTGATGATGTACAGATTTAATATGGGGAGGTGTAGTCCCTCGCTAATCCTGTCTACCCATCAGTGGCTGAGAATGCTGTTCACTGCTTCTAACATTTGCTTAGCTTCACGCGGAATTTGTATCCGGTCGGCTGGCTGTTTCCCTTGGGTTAACAGGGTGAAGAGCGATTTCAAAAGGTCTGTTTCTATTTTAATATGGCCTTGCCCAATTAATGTTCCCTAAAATCTGCTGTAGCTCTATGAGCGTGACTGTGTCCTTAATGTTGATCTTGAGCAGCACCGGAGCTGTGAAAGATTGAAGTGACCGGTGCCCTAAGTATGAATAGGGTTCGGTTCTCTGCACTTTCTCAGGAACTATGACTAATCCTTTCTCCCCCGGTGTGCTCTGGAGGTCTTGGAATATGTCATTATCTAATTTTGGCGCTGCGATCAATATGTCATCCATGAAATGGCAAACTAGGACTTTGGGGTGCAGGTTCCGGAACCGCGCCAAGGCCTCGTGGGCGTAGATCTGGCACAGGGTCAGCGAGTTGAGCATTCCCTGTGGCAAATACCTCCACACGAACTTTTGGGTTGGTTCCTTATGGTTAGTGACTGGCACTGTAAATGCGAACCTTTCCCTGTCCCTAGGGTCTATAGCGATTGTGTAAAAGCAGTCCTTTAAATCTACAATCAAGATCTCCCACCCTTCGGGGATCATATTTGGATTGGGGGTACCGCATTGAAGCGGTCTCATGGGCTGAATGCATTTGTTGATTTCCCTTAAATCGTGAAGAAGTCACCACTTTCCGGACTTCTTTTTAATGACAAAAATCGGTGAATTCCAGGGACTGGTGGATGGTTCTATGTGTCCTGAGTCTAGCTGCTCTTTAACGAGCTGCTTTAAAGCCTCTAATTTCTCCCCAACTATTGTTCCACCCATACCGGCTCATCGGTTAACCATTTGAGCAGTTGGGCCATTACCTGAAAGTTAGGGTGGTACGATACTGCTGTAGAACGTCTCTCCCCCAGAGGTTGACCGGCATGTCTAAGATGTGCGGGCGTATTACCGCTGTACCGTCCAGGATGGTGACTTCTATCCAATCTTGGCTTCTATAGGCTTCCTGGATTCCTCCTACCCCCCCACATGTCTGAAACTGCCTCGATTGCCCACCCATTGGGCCATAATTTCTTGCTAATTATGGTGACATCAGATCCTGTGTCCAGTAGACCCTCAAAAGGCCTTCTGTTCAAAAATACCTTAATGACAGGTTGCTGTTTCCACTCTATGGTCTGTTCCACTGTTGCTATGATCTGGTATCCTTCTACTACCCCTTCCTCTTGCTGGCGGTCTGTTGACCCGAATCCTGAATCTCCTCTGATTACTTCTTTTACCCCACCTGGCAAATGATACGGAACCATGATCAATTGCACTACTGAGTCCCCTTTGCTGATTGTCTGGGGTAGGTGTGTCCACAACTGGACTTTGATGATGCCTGTGTAATCAGAGTCTATGACTCCCGGGATCATGAAGATCCCTTTCTTCACTGCACTGCTACGAGGCAAGACTAACCCTACTGTTCCTGGGGGCAGGGGACCTTTGTACTGGGTGTTAACTAAGTTGACTGTGCCTAGCAGGTCGCAAATAACGTCCTCCTGGCATTCTAGGTCTAACCCTGCGCTGCCTTTGGTTTCTGCCTGTGCCTTGGAAATGCGTGGGGTGACTATTGGGATGTCTGCTCTGGAGCCTCCAGAGCGGCAGTTGTCTCTATTTGGACCGGGGCCAGAGACACGCCCGTGGCCCAATTTCCCAAAGCTGTGCACGGGCTGGCCCAGTGGAAGCCATTATGGCTCCTTGGGCACTGGGTGGAAGGTTTGGCCGGGCGGCCCCCAGGAGGGCCGCCTCCCCCCTTGCCGTGCTGCTTTGTCCTGCACTCTCTGGCAAAATGCCCCATCTTCCCGCACTGGTAGCAAGCTCCCATGGGTTTGTTGCATGGACGCCGCTAACAGCCCCATTTTATAGGAGTCTGTCCCAACGTCCGCACAAGCCCTAATCATGTCTGTGAGCATCAAATCGGTTCTGTGGCCCATTGCCTGCAGTATTTTGCAGCAGTCAAGGTTGGCATTGTCTTTTGCCAGCTTCATCATAAGCTCCTCTGGGCCTCCTGGTTGTCTATCTGTCTGCTGATTGCTTCCTCTAGCCGGTTAATGAAATCCATGTAGGATTCCTGCACTCCCTGTTTTATGGTTGTGTAATTCTTAGCGCCCTTGCCAGTGGCGGGCACCTTGAGGTATGCCATGAAGGTGACCTCCGAAGCCAGCTGGAGTGTGGCTGCTGGCAGGACGGACTGCATTTGGATGGTCTCGAACTGCCCTGAGCCGTATAGCTGCTCGGGAATTACTGTTCCTCCCATCCTGGCAGCCCTACCCTGTGCCCCTAACCTATACTCACTGTCCCACAATAGGTAATGGCTGGGGTTCAGCATCATCCTCATCATGACTTTCCAGTCATGAGGGATGAGCATGGTAGATTTCCACAGCTGTTGCAGCGTGCCCCTTGTGAATCTGCTTTGGAGCCCTGTGTCTGTGATTGCTTTGCGGATCTCCACAAGCAGCTTGTATGGAATAGGCATGTATACTGTCACTTGATTGCCCGTGATGGCGTCCGTCTCTAAGCACAGCATCTGGAGCTCGGCCAGTTCTGTGGCCGGCAATTCCCCCTTGTGCAATTCCTCCTCAACCATTAATTGGAAAGGACTCTTAGTGACCCGGGAAGTGTCTGTGCTTCCTAGGTTCCTGCCCACCCCTGCGGCTTCTGCAGCTGCCACGAAAGGGGAGTCCTCCAAGCCCCCATGTCTAAACTGGATAGACGGATAGAGATGTGCTGGAGCTGATGGTTCTACATAAGCTGGGGGTTTCTTGGTCTCTACCCGGGCTGGACACACGACTGCAATTATCTGCCTACATTTGCTCCAAGCCCCTAAGATTTTGGTGGGTGCTCGGGGTTCTTCCCTGAGGTATTTCCCTACTCTGTCCCATACCTCCGGATCCATTGTGCCTGCTTCTGGGTAAAACAAACACTGTTCTCCCAAATACACCACTAAGTCAATCAGGCTCTTTTTCCTCAACCCTATCTGATGCTGCCTGGCCAGGTCTTTGAGCTCTCTCACATGAGCCCGCTGCCTGACGGATGAATTATGCTCCCCCATGCAAGCCCCCATACTTCCACGGGATGAGTCAGCGTGCCTTGGAGATAGTAAGTTGGGGCAGGTGGTGCACAGGACGATGTCCCTCGGGTCTAGTCAGTTGGTCGGGATCATGGCTATGGCTCTCTGCCGCATCTGCTGCTCAGGATTGTGGCTTTCCCCTGACTTTGGAACACGTTCGTTCCGATGTGTGGGGTCTGCCGGGCTTACGATCGTTTTGGCTTCCTTGGTTCAGGATCACATCGTGGCTTCAGATAAAAATCACATTGGGCCTTCCGATAAGAATCACGTCGGGGTCACCAGATGTTGGAATGGCTGGCTGCAAGGAAGACACGTGGAGGCAACCGTGCGGTGAATTCCAGCCCCAACCAGAGTCAGGGGTACGTATTTATTACCCTGCCTTGGGGTTGTGACACGTGCCTAGGGCACTCGTGCCACCCCTGTACAGAAGGCTTACATACGTGGCATTTCCCAGTGGTCAGCTACAATGTCAGCTCTTGGAGGTTGCCCTGTGGTTAATGGACAGCCCGCAATTAATTGCCTTGGGCTGGCGAAACCCATTGTCCCTGCCCTAATCTTGGGGTCTATGTGTATTGACTCCGGGTATCTAACTTGTCCTCTGTCTGCCTTGGCTTGTTTACCTTACTCTATTTGCCCCCAGCCTCAGTTAAGATTCATCTCTAACTAGCCCGCTTTATCTTCCCAATTTCCTTTCCCTCAGAGCCCGGTTGATTCCCGTATCTGTTGACCCTGAGCGAACCCCTGAGAAGAGGTTTAATTGCCAATTATTCCTGCGGGCAACCCACAACATATACCTCGAGTTACATAAAATTTGAGTTACATAATGATTTTGTGCTAAAACCATGTCCTGGTTTACATGATTTCCTATGGGTTTGCTTCGAGTTACGTAAAAAATCATTTCTCTATGGGTTTGCTTTGATTTACATAAAATTTTCATTTTTCCTATGGATTTGCTTCGAGTTACGTAAAGAATAATTTTTCCTATGGGTTTGCTTCGAGTTACATAAAAACGATTTAAGCAAAAGCCTACGGAATGGACTTATTTTGTAAATAGGTGTTTTACTGTATATACATTAATACTTTATTCTAATTATTCTCTTTAATATGGTATTCCAATTTTCTCATAATACAAATACATAAAACACCCTAGTGCATTAACCTTATGTCCTTGAATCTAACAGTTGTCTTCCATCAACTCATTTATTCTACCAAAAACTCAGTACAGACTTGTCTCCTTTATCTTTTTCCAATGTCTGCTGCAGAAATGGCCTCCAAACATCCCAAAATCTATTTTATTTTAATATCCCCTTTTTTATACTTAAATCCCATGTAAGTTTTTCATCAAGTGCCATATCGCAAAAATCAGTATACCATTTACTCAAATCTAAATTCAAAACACCCTTCCAATTTCTGGCAACCTGTTGTGTTGCTAACATTAAAAAAGCTAATAAATCCTGTTTATTTTTATCTAAATTCAAATCCTCTAACTTTAAATCTATACCTATAAATCCAAGGATTTACCGTTGGAACTTGCTATACGTTTCTGCACCCAGCCATCCTATCCTGTACCCAGCCTCCTGCACTCGCCCGAACCCAGTCCAGAGGTTACTGCAGGGTTGAGAAAGGCGCCGCGTTTCCCAACGTTCTTTTTGCTCACACCTCTCAGCCTGATTGGCTGTGGCACGGCACGGTGCAGAAAACATTGGGAATTGAAGTTGTTTCCCTTTGTTCGCGTTCGTGGGGCTCTTGCCCCACTGGCGCATTTCTCAAACATTTAGTGACCTCCGTACCAGGTTCGGGCGAGTGTAGGAGGCTCGGTACGGGATAGTGTGGACGGGTGCGGGAGCCTTTGTCACATTCCAACGGTTGCTTGGATTTATAGGTATAAATGGCTATTCCTTTTGACTTCTGTTCTAAAGTCACCATTTTTCTCATGCAGTTTTCAGTGCCTTACAGTGATGTTCAAGACCTGACATAGAAATATTGCTAATAAATGCAGCACATATTTCAACCTTTGTGGTTTAACCATCTTAATGAACTTCAGATATCCATATTTAGAATGTGCCTTTATATCTATGAAGTCAGCATTATGTACCCGAAAAATAGAGGTAATAGATGCATCTGTGCATTCCCTTTCTAACCAGTGAAACTATTGTGGTTTTCATTCCTGATATATGGGTCAAATCAACAGAACCAGAAGCAATGTCTTCCCACCACACACAGCCCACAGGAAATACAAAATAAAAATAACTGCTCCACGATTGGACACTAAAACTAGGCTTCAATAAGACATACTGTCCAAAATCCTACCTCTCTTATTAAAAAGTGATAAAATCTTATCGCTTTGGAGATGCATTCCTCAAAACCTGTTGTGTCTCTACACCACACCTGTCAAGTATCCCAGATTGGCCAGGTTTTCCCGTATTTCCGTGCTCGTTCAGCCCCTTTCCCGCCGCCATCCTGTATTTTCAATGGTGGGGAAAGTAGCTACTGTGCATGCGCGCCGCTGCCTCTGACGGCCACGCATGCGCAGTAACCTATTTCCTGGCCAAAGAGGTTTCTGCACATACACACAGAGGTTTATGCACATGCACACAGAGGTTTCTGTGCATGCTCACCGCTGCCTCTGACGCATACCTGTCAACTTTTGGATTTGAAAATAAGGGAAATTTTGGTCACACCCCTCTGTGGGTGTGGCCAAATCCATGGGCATGGCCAAATATAGCCATGTGACTTGCTGGGCTCTAGTCATGCCTGCCACGTGGACATGAAAATGTCTGCAAACACAGACAGCACTGGCTCTTTGGCTGTAAATGGAGATGAGCACTGCACCCTAGAGTTGGATACGACTGGCAGATTTTACTTTCTTAGGATCAAAGATCTGATGCTTGGGAAACAAGCTATGAGAAACCTGGGGAACATAGTGAAAAGTAGAGGCATCACCTTGCAAACAAAAAATTGCATAGTCAAAGCAATGGTACTCCCGGTGGTAATGTATGGGTGTGAGAGCTGGACCATTAGGAAAGCTGAGCGCAGAAAAATAGATGCCTTTGAAATGTAGTGTTAGAAATAGGTCGATCCTAGAAGAAATCAACCCTGACTGCTCATTAAAGGTCAAATAGTAAAAATGACGCTAAAGTACTTTGGACATCAAATGAGAAGAGAGGATTCACTTGAGAAAGCCTTGATGCTGGGAAAGGTGGAAGACAAAAGAAGGGGGTGGCCAAAATTAAGGTGGCTAGATGGTATTGTAGATGCAATGGGCACAAAGCTGTGTGGGCCAAAGAACCCTTTCCCCATTTTCTTAGGGGACTTTTGTTTTGTTTTCTTTCCTTTTTACTTAGTGGCTTAAGTGACTAAGATGCTGACTGGGAGGCAGAAGGTCAGCAGTTCGATTCCCGAGTACTGCAGGACAGAATGAGCTCCCGTCTTTGTCCCAGCTCCTGCCATCCTAGCAGTTCGAAGGCAAGAAATTGCAAGTAGATAAATAGGGACCACTTCGGTGGGAAGGAAACAGCGTTCCGTGCGCTCCGGTGTCTAGTCATGCCTGCCCATGACCACAGAAACGTCTGCAGAAGCAGACAGCGCTGGCTCTTTGGCTTTGAAACAGAGATGAGCACTGAACCCTAGAGTCGGATATGACTGACTTTCGAGCAAGGGAAACCTTTACCTTTACTATGAGGAAAAGCCAATCTTCCTGATGGATAAAGCAAGTACTTGTTGATTATTCTTATTTTCATGTGAGCACTGAACCCTAGAGTCAGATACGATTGGCTTTTGAGCAAGGGCGACCCTTTACCTTTAGCTAACTCAGACCCCCTTACACAACCATGCAAGCACACACACCCCACCCTCCCAAGTTAACTCTAGAACAGAAACGGAACACACACACCCTCTCTCTCTCATATAGAAATCTCTGACTGTGATGGTGAACCGTGGCACTCTAGATACACTGGCTTTTGAGCAAGGGAAACCTTTACCTTTAGCATATAGTGATCAAGCACTTCAACCCCCCACCCTTCCCAAGTTAACTCTAGAACAGAAACGGAACATACACACCCTCTCTCTCTCATATAGTGTAGGAATCTCTGACTGTGATGGTGAACCTTGGCACTCTAGAAATGACTGTCTTTCGAGCAAGGGAAACATTTACCTTTTGCATATAGTGATCAAGCAACATCCTCCACGCCCCCACCCCCTACCCCTCCCAAGTTCTCTAGAACTCTAGAAATGGAAGGCAGGGCAGAAACAGCTCAATAAAGCATGAGAGTGAGAGAGAAGTCTCTGCCCCCAGACCAAGAGCTGATTTGCCCCTGCATATATGAAATATCGCTCACCTCTGACTCCCGTCCCTCCCAGCATGGTGGCTCTGACCAGCGTCCATCTTGGCCATGTGGCAGGAGGAAAATGAAAGAGAAACCTACAGAATGCCCCCCTTCTCTCTCTCCCCTTCCACAAGCGAAAAGCCTGCCACACAGCCACAGTGACCTCTGGTGGCCGGAAAAAATACTGCAGCTCTGCCTGTGAGGGCTCCGGTCAGGATATTTGTTTTAGAAATAAGGGAAAATACGGGGAAATTAATAAAACGGGAGGGGGCGGGAAGAGGGGTAAAAATAAGGGGTTTTCCTGGGTAAAACGGGTGGTTGACAGGTATGTTCTGACGGCCACACATGCGTAGGAACCCATTTTCTGCCTGGCGCCTGGATTTCCAAAACTGCGACTTGATGGGTATGCTCTACACTTAACTAGCAAAAGAAGTTTGCTGTTACCTCCATATGTCTAATCATAAAATCAAAACTGGGTAATTTGCAGACCTCATAGGTAGGCCAAACAAATGTCCTTTACCTTTTGAGAAATGTCAAATTCCTAATCTAGTGGCTCACATAGTTTGGCCTTGTGAAATTTGACTCATTTCATCCATAGCATCTTTGATTGGAGGATGGCCTTTCTCTCCCAGTTAAAATCTACACAAGCATTAACACAAAGGTTTCCAGAAGTCAGCCTCAAAAATGCATCACTAATTTTCAAGAAGCATGCTACCAACTAAGGCATGCCTTACATTTTTTCATCTCTTTTTAAAAGCAATCATGAGGCTGCTGAAACATCTTTGTTCTGTTAATATGTTTCAGATTTTTTTTAATTGGGATTTTGGCCAAGATTCTGTAAAATCAATCTATGCATACAGCCCCTGCAGCCAGAATACTTTCACTTTCTTTTCTGATTGTGTAAGGAAGTTTCTAGGACCTCTTTCAATAAGTGTCATATCATAAGACAATGCTGATCATCAGAGACCCCACTTTTTAGTGACAGTAGGGTATAGGGTTGCCATATGTCCCAGAAAACCAGGATTGTCCCGGATTCAAGGTAGGAAAAATAGCTATCACTATGTTATTTTTTTAAAGGCTATTTTGTACTTCTGTCCCAGTTTTATGAGAGAGAATTATGGCAACTCTAGTAGGGTATCATGTTCCAAAACTGTATACAGTAGTAAAATTGTGGCCATTATAGTTAGCAGTTTTATATATAGCACTTTGACATCCATATTGAATAGTAGTTAAAAAGCATTTCAATAAATAAAGTACTAAATGGATACAATTTAATACATATTCTACAAAATGCAATGTTGGAATCTTGTTGACAGCTTGGGGGTAAAATAGAGAGAACCAAGCTAATCCAAGGTAAGGTTAATTACCTTGCCTGCAACAACTTGATAAAAGGAAAAGATATATACCGTATATACTCGAGTATAAGCTGGGTTTTTAGACCAAAAATGAGCTCCAAAAGGGGTACACGGCTTATACTCGGGTCAATAACCACGAGGATCCCAAGAATGCACTGGATTGAGATGTGCCAGCAGTGTATTTAATTTTACCATATTTTCATATATTTTGTTTATTGAAACTCAGTAGCAGCTGCTGCATTTCCCACCCTTGGCTCATACTCAGGTCAATATATTTTCCTGGGTTTAGGGGTCAAAATCAGGTACCTCGGCTTATATTCGGGCCGGCTTATACTTGAGTATATATGGTGGTGCTGCTCTTACTTTTGAAATAAGTTAATTCTAGTACAGAAAATATATCAGATGGGAATAAATTTTTCAATTTAGCAAGAATAATTATTTGCATCCACAAGGTATTTTACAACATATTTCTCTGTAAGATTGTCCTAAAAACTTCAATTTATTATTTATAAACTTTAATAACCATTGCATGAAATGGGTCTACAAGCAAGTTGGCAATTCTAGACAAATTCTATCTCTCTCCCTACCCACAAACTTGCAAAGACATGTTTCAGTCTATAGTATTGATCCTTTTTCATCTTCTTTTCCTATTCTATATAATCCCATAAATATTTACATGGAAGAAAATCCCACTAAGTTTAACTTACAGGTAAAAATATGCATACAGTACAGCTGAAACTTCAGCCCTGCTTCTAAAACGTTATTCAAAGAGGCATCCATCCAACATTCAAAAACTGTCTGTGTGGTTTTAGAACACAACATTTTTAAATGTGATCTTGTGCAATTAACTTCATTCCTCACTTGACCATGAATAGACTAGACTGAATAGCTCTTGGCCTTGGTGTCAACTTGAATTTTGGCAGCAAAGTTACTAACAGTTAAACTCACAATATCACACTGATCATACTGTAACCAAAACTGGGAGCTCGCAGGTGAGAAAAACTTGGCCTATTTTAACTAACTAAGCTGTGGAATTGAGAGGCATGGCCTGCTTGAATGTTATGTTTTTTATATAGAACATCTCTGAAAATGCCAATTCATGTGAAAAGTGCACTTTTCACAGCACTGTTGCAATTTAAGAGTAATTCATACACACACAAATGCAAGCATGTACCATTCACTTTAAAAGATGCAGAAGCTTTGGAGAGCAAAGTAGTACACGTGTTTCTGCTTTCATTAATTAATTACTAAACAAAAATGACTCCATGGATCCAAGATATACAAGTCCTTGTAATATAGACACAAGACACACCCTCTCCATCCAAGTGAGTTCTGTAAACTTATAATTCATGCTGAGTACTCAAAACCAACTGTGGAAAAAGAAGCCTCTCTCCCCCCCCCCTTTTTTTTTTTTTTTTTTTGCTTCTACGTCCCCAGTGTTTAGCCTTCCAGATGTCAGTTTTCCACGGCAACACACACAGATTCCAGGGAGCAACACCATAATTGACCACTATGGGGAGGGGAAGAAGGACTCTTGGGATGCATTCAACACAATGAGAAGATGAATAACTACATACAGTACTACAATTCTTAGGTGTAAAATCAAGTTGCAGCCAGTTTTTTAAAAAATTGTTAAGTATCAGAGACATCCATGAAAGAAAGTGGGTTACCTACTTTGATACGATCATCTGAGTAGCAGCCCTTCTTCTCAATTTGAGTCAAAAGCAGGAGCAGGAGAGATTACAGTTAAACTGTCCTTCCTATTGAAAGATTTCTACTGCATATGTGCTTATATTTTCAGCTTGGATGAGATCTGCTTTCTGGCAATAACCAGTAGCCTGATACAATCATGAAATGAGGTAACATCGACTGAAAAATAAAGTACTAGCACCACCATATGCTAGAGATTGGAAAATCTATCAAAAGCCATGTAAATCCTGTTTGCCCAGTGTCTTCCCACTCTTCCCTCAACCACTAGGCAACTTGATTTTTAACTCACCTCTCTGGCTAGGAGATGTATGAGAAGATGCTGACAGGGGATATTAATTTGCCAGGAAAATCCCACTGTGGTCCTGCTGGATTTTGCTTTGCATGCTATACATTTACTAACTGGGGAGCAGAATTATATAGTGCTAGTTAGAATAGCCCCCATGCTAGTGAAGTAAGGTTAAAGTGATGCAGCATCAATACCTACAGAGCAAAATATCTTCTACTGCTTCTTCCTTGCCCTCCACTGTCCTATTGCTAACCAGTAGCATATTTGCCTCAAGTGGCCTTGAAAGTGATTAGTCTCCTTCTGTTTCTTAAGCCCTTCCCATCTGTCACATGGTCTTCCCATTTCTGCCTGATATTTGATACTGCTATTTTTAAGATTGCCTTGGATGTGAACAGAACTTGTCAGGCAGCAAATAAGCTAACATGTTATGTATACAAGTAGAAGGAGGAAAGGGGGCTGGCTGAAATAATTTGGTTTAACAAGATTCAAAATGAGTAATCTTTGACTGTCTCTAAATGTAAACTTTCTGGGCTAAAACTTTCCCATCCCTCAACTTCCGCGCATGCTAACCAGAATACAGATGTGAATATTTTTCTTGTTCATGGCATTACGTTTAAATAAAATGGTATGCCTGCACTGCATTTAAAATTACAATTTAAAGTTAATACTTGGATGGAGGCACTCTTTGGAGTTCAGTTATATTGCACGCATGCATGTAGATAGATAGATAGATAAATCTTTATTGTCATTGTCCTGCACAGAACAACGAGATTGGGGGGAGGGGGGGGGACACTTATCAACCCAACAAAACCTAAACAAAATACAACTATACAATTTTATCAACATACTCCCACCCCACATATACACATTTTGTGGTATGCCCACATGCCAAGATTGGCCATCACCCTTCCCGATGAGTTCACTCGCTAAGCACACGGTTTGAGAATTAATGGGCTCGGATGGAACGGAAATTGGGAGCGGGTTAGATTAATGATTAGCATGATTCATAAGGCTTGAGCTGAGGTCTTGCGGAGGAAATAGGACAAAGGCAAAAGTGCTAACTCCAGGGTCGAATTCCCTCTTCCCCTTCTGGTCTCAATAAGGCTGAGTGAGGCTTGCTGAGTCAGCGGGAAAGGAAGTTAGAGACCCGAAGGCAGTTTAACTGACCTTCGAGATAGGGCTAGAACAATAGGGTTTCGCTAACCCAAATCTTAGATAGCTGTGGGTTTGCCCATTAATCACTGGACAATGGCCGGAGGCAGGTGCTATCTTTACCCACCAGAAACGCCACTTGCGTCAGCCTTCTGTGACGTGGGTCCCATGCGTTTAAACATGGAGGACCCGCGAGGCAGGATCGATAAATGTGCCACTCGATTTTCAATCAAGACTGGACTTCACCGCATGCTTTGTCTCCCATGCCTTTCCTTGTGGCAAGTCACTCCGAGCCTCCGTGGGCTATCTCCGCACCAGAAGGGCCCCGATCCGTGGCATATCGCAACATCTGGTGACCCCAACGTGATATTGAAGGGGTCCCAAATTGATATTGAAGGGGCCACGGCATGGTCCTACTCCTTGGGCCATGCTCCGGCACGACTCTACCCGGAGGCTGCGGAGAAGCTCTGATCGGGGCGCTTTCCCAATCGGGACTCAGCTCAATCCTTCGAGGCCAGCTGTCTCCAGCCGAGATCACAATCTCCAGCAAGCAAGGAAGGCAGCGCCAAAACCGCAAGCTCGGCGGCAACCCAAAGCATCATCAGAACAGACGCGTTCCACATCGGGGGGAGCTGTGAGCCCTGATTCCATCGGCAGAGGCAGAGGGAAGCCTGCGGTAGCTAAAACCACGCACCTACTCAGACCCGAGGCCACGACCTGTGCACCACATCACCCGACTTATTGCCTGAGGCGCGTCAACTCATCCCGCGAGGGAACCTCTGATCAGGTAATATGGGGGCTTGCTTAGAGGGGCAAGATCCATTCGTTAGGTGAAGAGCTCATGGAGTTGACCTCAAGCGCCTGGCCAAGCTACATAACATTAACATTCATAGCCAAAGCCTAACGGAATTCATGGTGTATCTGAGGGACCATTGTTTGTTCTACCCAGAAGCAGGCATGCTGGACCCAGAGACTTGGGATAGGGTAGGAGATTGCCTTAAGATGGAGCCCTGAGCACCCGCCAAAATCATAGGGACATGGGTGAAGTGTAGACAGATCATTTCAGCAGTTAGTCCAGTCCGGATGGAGACCGAGAAAACCCCAGCATATGTAGAACCACCTGCCCCAGAGACTCTATCTGACCATTCAGTTTAAGCGTGGGGGCATGGGGGACCCCTTTCCATGGCAGCTGCAGATGCCATGGGAGGGAGAAGCCTAGGAAGTGCTTCCCAGGTCACCAAAAGTCCCTTTCAGTGCATGGTAGAGGAGGAAGCACGCAAAGGGGAAAGTTCGGCAGAGGAACTTGCTGAACTTCAACAGCTATGTCCAGTCCGCTTAGAGACGGACGCCCTCACGGGCAATCAGGTGGCAGTATACACGCCCATCCCATATAAATTGCTTTCAGAGATCCGCAAAGCCATCACGGACACAGGACTCCAAAGCAGATTCACAAGGGGAATGCTCCAACAGCTGGTAGAATCCACCACGTTCATCCCTCATGACTGGAAAGCCATGATGTGAATGATGCTGAACCCTAGCCAGTACCTTTTATGGGACAGTGAGCTTTGATTGGAAGCGCAGGTGAGGGCTGTCCGGATGGGGGGAGCAGTAATCCCTGAGCAACTTTATGGTTCAGGTCAATTTGAAACCATCCAAGCGCAGTCCATTTTGCCAGCTGCCACACTCCAGCTAGCATCTGAAGTTGCCTTTAAGGCATACCTCAAGGTGCCAGCCACTGGCAAGGGCACAAAGAATTACACCACAGTCAAGCAGGGAGTGCAAGAGCCTTACATGGATTTCATTAACAGATTAGAGGAAGCCATCAGTAGGCAGATAGATAACCAAGATGCCCAGGAAGAGCTCATGATGAATTTGGCCAAAGACAATGTCAATCTTGATTGTCACAAAATCTTGCAGGCAATGGGCCAGAGACCTGATCTGATGCTTACTGACATGATCAGGGCTTGCACTGACATTGGAACAGACTCCTATAAAATGGGGCTGTTAGCAGCAGCAGTGCAAGGGGGAAACAAGCCCAAAGGGGCCAAGGGAGCCTGCCACAACTGTGGCAAATTGGGGCACTTTGCCAAAGAATGTAGGTCGGAAAAACCCCATAAGAAGGGGGCGGCCAGCCATCGGGGCAGCCAGCCATCAGGCCGCCCAGCGGTGCCATCCCCCCATGTCCCAGATGCCACAGAGGCTTTCATTGGGCCAACCAGTGTCCCAATTCGGGAAACCAGCCCACAGGCCTGTCTCTAGCCCCAGTCCAGATAGAGGCAACAGCTGCCCTGGAAGCCCCAGAGCAGACATCCCAATAATTTCACCCAGCATCACACCCTGCATTCCTGAGGCACAGACAGAGACTAAGGGCAGTGCAGTGCTAAACTTGGAATGCCAGGAGGACGTTATATGCGACCTGCCAGGTTCAGTCTACCAAGTCAATTCCCAGTTCAAGTGTCCTCTGCCCCAAGACACCATAGGATTAGTCTTACCTCGTAGCAATGCAGGGAAGAAAGGGATCTTCGTGGTCCCAGGAGTCATAAACTCCGATTACACAGGCATAGTCAAAGTCCAGCTGTGGATACACCTACCCCAGACAGTCACCAAAGGGGATTCAATAGCGCAATTGATCATGGTTCCTTGTCATCTGCCACATAGAGACAAGGAGGTGATCAGAGGAAGCTCAGGATTCGAGTCAGCCGACCGCCCGAGAGAGGGAGAAGCAGTGGAAGGATACCAGATCATAGCGACAGTGGAAAAGAACATAGAGTGGAAGCAGCGACCAGTCATTAAGGTATTTTTAAACAAAAGACCTTTTGATGAGCTGCTTGACACAGGAGCTGATGTGAGCGTAATCAGCCAGAAATTGTGGCCCACCGAGTGGGCCATTGAGTCAGTTGCAGATGTGTGGGGGGTAGGAGGAGTTCAGGAAGCTTGCAGAAGCAGAGACTGGGGGGAAGTCTCCATCCTGGGGGCAGACGGCACAGCGGTCATCCAACCACACATTTTGAATGTGCCTGTCAATCTCTGGGGGAGGGACATTCTGCAGCAGTATTGTGCTACCCTAAATTTTGGGTAATGGCCCTACCGCTTAAATGGCTCACAGATGAGCCAGTATGGGTGGAACAATGGCCCATAGTTGGAGAGAAATTAGTAACTTTAAAGCAGCTCATTAAAGAGCAGCTAGAAGCAGGACACATAGAACCATCTACTAGTCCCTGGAATTCACCAATTTTTGTCATTTAAAAAAGTCTGGTAAGTGGAGACTTCTTCATGATCTAAGAGAGATCAATAAATGCATTCAGCCCATGGGTCCACTTCAATGCGGTACGCCTAATTCCAATATGATCTCTGAAGGGTGGGAGATCCTAATCGTAGACTTAAAAGACTGCTTTTACACCATCCCTTTAGATCCTAGGGACAGGGAAAGATTTGCTTTCATGGTGCCAGTCACCAATCACAGGGAACCAACCCAACGTTTTGCAAGGAAATTTTTGCCACAGGGCATACTCAACTCGCCCACTTTGTGCCAAATCTATGTTCACGAGGCATTGGAAGGGTTCCGGAACCTGCACCCCAAAGTCTTAGTTTTCCATTTCATGGATGACATATTGATCGCAGCGCCCAAATTGGGTGGCAACATGTTCTGTGATCTCCAAAATTCATTAGGGGACAAAGGCTTGATAATTGCCCCAGAAAAAGTTCAGAGAACCGAACCCTATTCATACTTAGGTCACCAGTTACTCCATTCTTTTACAGCCCCAGTGCTGCCTAAGATCCAGATCAAAGACTCCATAACGTTAGTGGAACTCCAATAGGTTCTAGGAAATATCAATTGGGTTAGACTATACTTTAAAATCAGCACCGATCTTTTAAAGCCACTTTTTCTCGCTGTTGACCTTAGGCAAACAGCCGGCAGATCGAATCCACATTCTGAGAGAGGAGAAACAGACTCTCCAGGAAGTCAACCGCATACTCAGCCTCCGCTGGATAGATTGGATTGGCGGGGGGTCATTCACACACACACCCCGCTAAATCTATACATCATTAGAACAGGCATCATGTTCACTGGAGCTCTAGGCACAGACTCCAACGGGGGGGGGGGGCGAACATCGTGGAATGGGTATATTTGCCACACACCACCTCTAGGAATATCGCTCCTCCACAAGAACTGGTAGCTATGGTCATCCACAAAGGGAGGCTTAGAGCTAGAGATATCTCAGGACATGATTTAGCCAAAATTGTTATGCCCTTTAATAAGGAACAGACATGCCAGCTGATGCAGCTTGGCGATACCCTTCCCATTGCATTAGAAGGTTTTACAGGCAATTTAGCATACCACCTGCCAAAAGATCCCTGACTTGTCTTACTTCAAATGGAGACGGTTAAACTACAAAGCATACTGTCTCTAACCCCATTACAGGGGGCCAAGACAGTGTTCACAGATGGGGGAAAAACATATAGGGTTCTCACTTGGTGTGAGAAGCAGGCTTGGAAAACGCTGACACTTCAGCAGAAGTCAGCACAGAGAGTGGAGTTGACAACAGTAAACCTCGCCTTAAGAACTTTTGATCACGGACAGTCAATATGTCCGAAATTTGATTCACAACTTGCCGAGAGCATACATTACTCCGGCCATAGACAGGAATTTAATGAGCCTATTCTTGACCATGCAATTTTACTTGCGCAACCGCAGGGAAGCGCTCTATGTAGCTCATATTAGGTGCCACCAGGATTTGCCTGGTCCGATTTCAAAAGGTAACAGCAGATCAGATGCAGCTGTGAAAGAAGAGCATCAAAAGCTAGTTTCAGGAGTCTTTACGACCCCAATCCAGAGCCATGCATTCTTTCATCAGAATGCCAAGGCACTGGCAAGGCACTTCAACCTGCCATTATTGCAAGCACAAGGCATTGTGTGTTCTTGCCCGCAATGTGCAGGAACACCAGGGGGGCCCTCATGGGGAGTAAACCCATGAGGGACAGAAGCAAAACAGATTTGGCAAATGGACGTCACACACATCCCACAATTTGGGAGATGGCAGTTTATGCATGTGTCCATTGACACATTCTCGCAGTTTGTCTGGGCCACGGCCCAGAAGAGGGAAACTGCGACCCATATAGAGCAACATCTATTGTCTTGCTTCGCGACCATGGGCAAACCAGGTCACTTGAAGACAGATAACACCCCAGCTTATAGTTCCAGACAGCTAGCCACATTCCTAGCCACATGGGACATAAAGCACACATTTGGCATTCCATATAATCCCTAAGGACAAGCCATTGTCAAACGGGTGAATTGGATGCTAAAGTCCTATATTGAAAAACAAACAGAAAGGGAGGAGATAGTCCCCCCTAAGAGCCAAAGTCAGGCACAGCAATGCCTGCACAATTATTCACTTACAATCACCTAAATATTTTTGCTGATTACACGCCACAGGAGAAGCATTTCCGAAGCCGGGAAGCTCTCCCATGTCCCATGGTTAAATACAGAGTGCCGCCAGACCCCTCCTGGAAGGGTCTGGCCCCCCTGATAACCTGGGGACGAGGCTATGCAGCCATTATGTCTCCTACAGGTACCATTTGGATTTCGTCCCGCTGTGTGAAGCGGTACTTTGAACCACATGGCGTGAAACCAGGCAGCCCCGAACCCATTGACAGAGATGGAGGACCTAGACCTGATGACGGGATGGAGGCGGGGCAGGCGGCCCTGGCCACGACTACCCAGGATGGAGGAGCCGAGAGTGACATGGGGAATGATCAAAATCTATGCGACGATGCCATGACCATTTTGCAAGAGAATCATTCTGAGCCCACTCCGCACAACATGGTAGCTGCGGTCTTGGCTCAGATCACCTACAACTCCCTAATGATAGTCCTGATCCTTTCCTTGCTTATGGGGGGAGGGGTTCAAGCTGCTCAAGGGGACTTAACACCTGGCGGGGACCTCTCCGCCAGACTCAGGTACAACTTTTGGGAAAGACTTGCCGGACTTGTCAACCAGTCGAACTTCTGCCTAGAGCAGACCACGGACACTTCTTCTTTGTTAAGTACATTCCTTATTCCGGTTTGCCACACACCAGGTGAGCTGGCCAAGAACTTTGAACTATTTCTAAGACAAATACACGGAACCTATCTCTGAATCACATATGCAATGTATGCAGCCTGGGGGACTCAGGTAACAAAGACTTTGCCCGCTGATGCACTCACTTTGTACACACCCCGAGTGGCAATCAGCCCAAACACACCCTGTGCCAGAATGACAGGCTGCTCCACAGCCAAAGTGCCACATCACCGTTGCCTGGTCCCCGAGAAAGAGACTTGGAAATGTAACCAGCCAGAAATGGCCCGTTCTATGTATAAAAATGTCATTTTGCCCACAGGATGGTTATTTACTTGTAATCAACGGATGTAGAACTACATTCCAGCTAACATATCTGACTCATACTGTTGCTTGAGTCACTTGACACTGATACTTCCCAACAAGGACATGATCACCCCAAGCCCAGTCACACCAAAACCAACACGGTCCATAAGGGCAGCCCGGCTAGATGAGACATGTGACAGTAATATCAGATTGCTCAGCAAGGCAGAGTATGTCTCCTTAGTGGTCAGCATTTTGGGGGTGCCAGGGTTGGCGGTGGGAAATGCACGTAGGATCGGCCTGCTGATGTGCACGCTGGCTAAGGCTATTAATCACACCTCAACAGCCATCGCTCTTCTTAACAGAGAGCAAGCTAAATTGAGGCATGCAGTTTTAGATAATAGAGCAGCAATTGATTATCGGTTGCTTTTGCACCACGTGGGTTGTGAATCTGTCCACAACATGTGCTGTTTTAACCTCACGGATAATTCACGCAAGGTCTAAAGCCAGATCACCAAACTTGACACCATCGTGAAAAATATCCAGCAAGATGCCAACTGGGGGTGGTGGGACGAACTCTGGTCATGGTTGCCATGGAAATGGTTGCAAACAATGCTCAAAGCTATGGCTGTTGTTGTGGTAGTGGGGATCATGCTTTGCTGTTTCGCACAATGCATCCCTTCACTTTTCTCCATGTGTGAACCTCGAGAGCCTCTCACACCCAGACAAATTATGCCCTATATCCACCAAGCCCTCGGCCAGGCTGATTTAAACAGTAAAATAAGGGGGGGATTGAGGTATGCCCGTGTGCCAAGATTGGCCATCACCCTTCCCGATGAGTTCACTCGCTAAGCACATAGCTTGAGAATTAATGGGTTCGGATGGAACGGAAATTGGGAGCGGGTTAGATTAATGATTAGCATGATTCATAAGGCTTGAGCTGAGGTCTTGCGGAGGAAATAGGACAAAGGCAAAAGTGCTCACTCCAGGGTCAAATTCCCTCTTCCCCTTCTGCTCTCAATAAGGCTGAGCGAAGCTGGCTGAGTCAGCGGGAAAGGAAGTTAGAGACCCGAAGGCAGTTTAACTGACCTTCGAGATAGGGCTAGAACAATAGGGTTTCGCCAACCCAAATATTAGATAGTTGCGGGTTTGCCCATTAATCACTGGACAATGGCCAGAGGCAGGTGCTATCTTTACCCACCAGAAACGCCACTTGCATCAGCCTTCTGTGACATGGGTCCCGTGCGTTTAGGCACAGAGGACCCGCGAGGCAGGATCAATAAATGCGCCACTCGATTTTCAATCGAGACTGGACTTCACCGCACGCTTCGTCTCCCATGCCTTTCCTTTCGGCCAGTCACTCCGAGCCTCCGCGGGTTATCTCCGCACCAGAAGGGCCCCAATCCGTGGCACATCGCAACAACATTTAACCCCTAAAAAACTCTAAAACTCTAAAAACTATATACAGAAGCTCCCTCATAGACTGCATTGCACTGCATTCAAAGCCAGAACCGCTTTTGGGTAGAAAGTATTTCTCAAGCGGCTTGTTCTGGTCTTTATGAACCTATACCTTCTTCTAGAAGGCAGAAGCTGAAAGAGATCATTTCCGGGGTGCATCTTATCTTGCGCAATCTCTACAGCTTTCTTATAACACCTGTCTGGACGCACACAGAGACAAAAATCTGTTTTAGTTTCCATTTTAAAAAACCTAAGTTAGGAAAATTGCAAAATATCTCCTACATGTACAAAATCAAAGCTTGGGAATTTCAAATAACCATGTTAGTCTGTCTTAGCATATTTTCAAAAAAGGCTGTGGGAGAAGAGACAAACATATAGACTGATAGAAAGCAAAATATTGTGGCACATTGAAGGATAGCTGAGTTATTTCAGTGCTCAACTCAAATAAATTGCCAAAAGAATGTAGAAGTTTCTCTTTTGTGTTAGCTGTTAAGAGTAAAAAATAAAAGGTCCGTTTCTCTTCTTTTTTTGCCCTCTAATTGGCTTTATACTATTGTTTTTCATTGTATTAAATTGATTAAAATAAATAAATGTAAACTGTAGAGCCTTTTAATAAAAAAAATTTGAAGTATGTGTGTATGTTGTTGTTGTTTTAAATTAAGGCAGGTGGAAATCTTCAAAAGACAATGGGAGCCCTTGCTTCACAGTGTGTGGGACATTTACCCACTAAAACCACCTCCCATTATGCCTTGTCACCCTGCAAAACCGCCATCAGGCATTACTTCACGGGAGGGGGGGGGCGCAGACTGCCTGTTATAAAACCCTCCTCCAATTTGGCTACTCGCCCTGCTCCTCTATGCTTCTGGCTGCCCTCTTCTCAGTGTCTCCACACAGGTAACTTCCAAGATGACCCCAGCCCCAGGTAGTCTCCCAGCTCAACATCTTGCCAACGATGGCTTCCAGAGACAGCTGTTGTCGAAAATGCCTCTGTACAATTTCCTGTTCTGCATCAAAACATGGACAGTGAAAAAACACGTATTCTACATCTTCCTGCACGGGCTGGCAGATGGGGCACAAAGCATCATCATCCAGCCTAAAACAGTGTTTGATAGGCTCTGAAGCAGCCATGCTCCATCATCAGCTGCTTGAGGTAATAATCCACCTCTCCACACTGTCTTGTTGACCACACCTTAATGTCCAGGATGAGACAATGAGTCCACTGTTCCTTGGTCAATGTATCCCAGATCTGCTGCCATCACGCTGTCTTCTCTGTCCTGGTTTCCGTGGCAATTGTGCGTTGTTCCATCACCTGATTTTCTCGCCTCCGCCAGTAAATCTCCACCCATTCCTCTGCCATCAGATGGATTGGCATCATATCGGCAATAACACACATGGCATCGTATGAGACCGTTCAAAAGGCCCAACCCACCAACAGGGTACTCCTACGGTATATTGAAGTTATTTGTCACATGTATGATGTCTCTGCCGTGGCTTCCAACTAGATTGGGGCTGCATACAGCAACACAGAACTAACAATGCTTGAAATGAGTCTTCAGAGAGTCCGCCGCGGGCCTCCAAAATTTTGCATGATCCTTGTCAATGCATTACATACTGCTCCGGCCCTTGCGCTCACTATTTGCAAATGCTCATCGAAGCATAGACTGGCACCCAGATATTGTAGTGACGGCTGCGAGAGTATACTTCAGCCTCCAACAGTAAGGGTGATGGTCTCCCTAGATTTCCTACTGGTCATGAGAACTGCTTCAGTCTTTTGATCTGCTAGGTACAAGCCAGCTAACAAGAGCCACTGATGAATTTTAGCAACATTCTCATTTGCGGTTTGGACAACTTCCTCCAGATGTTTGGTGACAACCACTACTGCCACATCGTCTGCAAACCCAACTGTCCTTGTCCCTACTGGCATAGACAACCGAAGCACCCCATTGTACATAATATTTCACAATAAGGGACTGAGCACCGAACCCTGTGGAACACCTCCCGTGATGTTATTGGTTCAAAGTCCGGCATCGGTGTTATACATCAAGGTTCAACCTGTGAAATAACTCATGATTATGCGTTTGATGTACTCTGGAACCTTCGTCAATCTAAGCGCATCCAGCATACGATCCCAGTTCGCTGAATTGAACGCGTTCCTCACATCCAAGGTGACGATAGCACAGTACTTCTTAGCACCTCTCTTCCAGTGTTTGCCTTCTATGGCCTTGTGGGCAATATCTATGACTACCTTGATGGCATCCATGGTAGATCTTGCCTTTCAGAATCCATGTTGGCTCTCAGACAATCCACAAGCTCATTCGCTGAACTCCTCCATCCGGTTGCAGATGATCCTCTCGAGTACCTTACCTGCCATATTCAGCAGGCATATTGGTCGATAAGATGATGGATCGTCCAGTGGCTTTTTCCCTTTTGGGAGAAGGACCAAATTCTGCAGTTTCCACTGGCTTGGGAAGATTCCCTGAGTCAGACACATGTTATACATCTCTAGGAAAATTTCTGGTCGGGACCTGATGGCGGTTTTAAGAGAAACGTTGGGGACACCATCCGGGCCTGGGGCCTTCGCATCCCAATCTTACTACAGGCCCTAATCAGCTCCTCTTCTGAAATAGTTGACACGTCGAAGCGGCGATCAGCCAATACATCCTCGGTATAGGCGAGACCCGTTGACCTGGGAAGAGTAATCACTATCTTTTTGAGCAGCACTGGGCAAGATTGTGGGGCCATTATACAGCTTTTTAATCTAGCCTTTACCATCTTATACGGCCTACCCCATGGGTCACTGTTGACTATATCGCACAACTCCTTCCACATGCAGTTCTTGCTGTCCCTGATGGCTCTCTACAATGCGCCCCCCCGCCTCCCGATGTTGAAGCCTCGGAGCCTGATACTCCTTGCTACCTCGGGCACACTGTGCCTTTCACCGAGTGTGGTGGCACAGTCTGCGGAATTCGGCTATCTCCTTATTCCGCCTTTATTCATGTCCACATCGCAGGCACTAGTAACCAGTGACATGAGCTGCGAGGACATATGCTCCACAGAGCCAGCTAACTGAATGTTCTCTTGCACCATAATGATGAGAGATTTGCGGTCAAAGGACCTGATGTTCCACTTGGCTTGAGCTGTCAACTCACTCACCCTTCGCCTTCCCTGTGTGGCAATTTCAAAAACGACGGCCTGATTATCACTGTAGGTGTAGTAGTCACTCACTTGCACCGTCTTATCTCGTGAAAATAAACTTTCACTGGCAAAGGTCACATCTATAATGGAGGTATTGCCATCCTCTATATATGTTGGAGTTGAACCATTATTAAGAAGGACTCCTTATAAAGAGGCCGCAATGTGCAGGAGGGTCTAGCCTCTCCTGTTGGTCTCTCTGCTACCCCATTCTGTGGCCCACAAATTAAAGTCACCTGCAATGATGAGTGGCTGTCGGCCTCTCGCACATACCTGTCAACCATCCCGAATTGACTGGGATTACCACGGAATTTGATGCCGATTGAGGTCATAACCCGCCCCGTGCTGCCAAAACCCCGTAATTTGGCAGTGGGGAGAAACGCTTTCCATGCATGCGTGGAAGGGTTCTACACAAATGTAAAACCCTTCCACGCATGTGTGGAACGCAACCTGCGCAGGTCCCATTTTTTCCGGAGCCGCGGGTTGACAGGTATGCTCTCGCATGCTCAGCCAAATTGTTCAGAGCCTCAAATTCATCCTGTGAGGCACTTGGTGGGGCGTAAACACTGTATATGTAGATGCCATTCACTTTAACCCAGGTGGATCCTGTTCTTAGTACTTGCGGCGTTTCCTGAAGAAAATTATGCCCGTATACCCAGATACATGTCAGAGATCCTGGCTCATGAACTCTCAATGTCTCTGTACTGCTCCGACAAAATAGCAATGCTATATCCAGGTCCCGCACAGTTTGCTTCAACAGGTCATGCACGGTCTCACAATGATTAAGGTTTAGCTGGAGAATCCTCATCTCCTGTCTACCATTGCCTTCACCACTGCTTGGTAGGCCACATACCCGAAACTCCCTGTCGGATGGTTCTTCTAAGCCTCACACAGGACACACTTTGCTCCCTCTTACACACCTCACGGGTGTGGCCAGCTTCACCACATCAGAGACAACACTTGGACCTGACCACTCCCTTACAGTCGTGGGCCAGGTGTCCAAAAGCCCAGCACTTAAAGCACTTCTGCACATCAACCTTCTCCCTAACTCGGCAGATCACCCAGCCGATGCATACCCAGCCCTTCTCCACCGCCTTCCTGGCTAAATCGGTTGGTAGATGGACCACAGCAGTTTGCGTGCTCTTGTACGCCTTTCTGATGGACTTGATGGCCTTTGGTTCGATGGCTACCTCCAACTCCTTGCCAAGTGCTTCACAAACTTCCTCTATTGTAGTCAGCTCATCAAGGTCCCAAATTTCAATTATCTTCTCATCCTTTCGACTCACTACACTTGCTGACTCACCCAGCTTCTGGGTAATGGCATTTACCACCTGGGAAGATGCAGGAGACTTCCTCAGCTGCAACAGCAGATTTCCAGCCACATTCCTCCTCACCTTCATCACATTCTCTCCCACCTCCTTCAAGGATGGGTCATCCTTCAATTGTCACAGCATATCAGCATACGAAGGACTTCCCTCCTTCGCCTTCACAATTACTATGTTAGGACATGAGGATTGCAGCTTTGTAGATCTTGATTTCGACTTCGCTAACAGTTTGCAGGGATGAACTTATATCCAATGTGCTCGGTGCCAATGACACCTTTCGATATCGGGTCTCGCCAATATCACGAACGCACTCACCTCTGCTCAGTTTCATCGCACACAGATTCAGTGTTGAAGCATCTCTGGGTGGTGAATTGTCCTTCCCACACAATTACTTAGGTCGCTTTTGGCCATCGTTCCTTGATGCTTCGTTGTGTATATTGGCTCTCAATCCGGGTGATGTCTGAGTATCTGCTGGCATTGTCTCCGGTCTCTCCGGTCTCTCCAGTCTCTCCATCGTGAGCACCTCATCCTCCATGTCTGCGAGTTGGTCATAACACGTGCGAATCAGGCTCACTATACGCTTTATTTCGCCGTGGACATTGTGCCTTGGCTTCACAAATTCCAATAGTTCCGTGATCTTGTGTGTGTGTGTGTAAATTTCTAAATAAATGAAATAAGTATGTAACATGTCCTATCACCATGATGTTTAAAGAAAACAATGCAAGCTATATTTTTGATGGAATATATTATAAAATGCCAATTTGGACGTACTGTAGTTCCCAAATCCTAGTAATTACTAATTTGATATGCCAACAATAATAGTAAGTGATCATTACAATAAAATGAGAGCATTTTATAGAACCAAATCAATCTTTGTTCTCTACATGGCTCAAGGAATAATATGTGAAAAGATCAGTATATGTTCCAATCCCAAAAAAGGGTAATGCCAAAGAATGTTCAAATTATCAAACAACTGTGCTCATCCCACATGCTAGCAAGCTTATGCGCAAGATAATACAGGATAGGCTTCAGCAGCACATGGAGAGAGAATTACCAGAAGTGCAGGCTGGGTTCCGAAGAGGCAGGGGAACAAGAGACCACATTGCCAACATACGTTGTATCATGGAGAAAACAAAAGAATATCAGAAAAGAAGTCTACTTCTGTTTCATTGACTACACCAAGGCCTTTGACTGTGTGGATCACAACAAAATGTGGCAAGTAATTAAAGAGATGGGAATACCAGAACACCTCATATGCCTCATGAGAAATTTATACACGAATCAAGAAGCAACAGTTAGGACAGGATATGGAATGACAGAGTGGTTTGGAATAGGAAAAGGAGTAAGACAAGGCTGCATTTTGTCACCCTGTGTATCCAACCCATATACAGAGCACATAAAGTGCAATGCAGGAATGGACGAATCACAATTTGGTATCAAAATTGCTGGGTGAATCATCAACAATTTGAGATACGCAGATGAGTAAGCTTTAATGCTGGGAAAAGTGGAGGGCAAAAGAAGAAGGGGGCTGCCCAAAATGAGATGGCTAGATTGTATTGTAGACACAATGGGCACAGAGCTGGGCAGGCTGAGGAAGATGGTGGAGAACAGAGGTGCCTGGCGAGCAATAGTCCATGGGGTCACAAAGGGTCAGAATCGACTGAACAAGAACAACAAATATATAATGTGAACCCCGTTTAAATCACTATTTCTCTGGCTCTTGGTAATGCACTAAACAAGGAGCATTTTGTTCCTATCCTCTACAATGTTGCTTTCTCTCTATTAAATAAAACTTGTCTGAAGAGTGGAAGGATGCTATTTACATGTAGGCTCTACAAGTAAATGAGAACCCTTGAAAATCTGATCATTCTCTCCCCACTATATTGCTATATAAGCAATGATGGAGAGGGATGTGACATTCCTCTCTAAGTGTGTAGCCTAGACCTGAGTGAGTAATAATGGCATAGGACTGGAATAGCAGTGAAGCCCTATCTCAGATCAACTGCAGTCAGTTTTCAAAGGCACACTCAGGTATAGTGCACTGAAATAATCTAAACAAAATCATGCTTTATGGCAGATATTTTAGATCCTTGTTTGTATCACCGATTAAGTGTAGGTGGAAGGGTAACCTCCATTGGGTGGTTGGTGTAGAAGAACTCCTCCCCATGGTGCCTTTGGATCCTGCACCCCTTGTTTTTAGGGGGTGGGTAGTTTTAACTGTTTTTAACATGTGTTTTTTTTTAAAAAAATTTATTGTGAACCGCCCTGAGTTGGCTTTGGCCGAGTGAGCGGTATATAAATGTGACAATTAAATTAAAATTAAAAATTATATTAAGTACTGCTCAGATGCAAAACAGCCAGATTTCTTCAAATTTCCAAGCCTTTCATGACCAGAGCAATGATACAATCTCTCCAGTATTCAAATCAAAAGTGTACAGAGACATTTTACTGTTAGTCAGCCGTGTTTTCTATGCTTGCTATAATCTGCAAAAAAGCAAACACATTCAGGAGTCTTTGTCTTTAAGATATATATACAATACAATACAGTTTTAATTTATATCCTGCCTTTCTTGGGATAGTTATGCCTTTTTCATGTCCAGTGGAACCTCATACAACAATTGCCCTATATAGCAACGAAATCACATAACAATTAGGTTTGGGGGGGAAATTGGTGTCCCGCATAACAAGTTTCCCTGTGGAAAAAACCGTACAACAATTTTTCGATGGGAAAAACCACTTAGCAAAAAGAATCATTGTACGATGCATCCCATAGGGAAAATCCTATATGATGCATGTATCGTATAGCAATTGTTTCGTACAACAACGAGCCCCATGGAACGGATTAAAATCATTGTATGATGTACCACGGTAATTGTTTTTGTGTTTATACGCACACACATGCACACACTCACCCCTTTGGTTTCTTTTTTAAATATAAAAATAATTACATGAAAAAGGTGTAACTAGCCTCCAGGACCAGGATATCATGGAAGAGAACAAAAGCCCAGAAGTCTTGTAAATGTTCTGGCTAGTCCAAAGGTCAGGATGCCCCATGCACTTCAACAGGGAAAGCCGTCCAGAGTAGGAAAATCTCCTAGATGGGTGGGGTATACATATAATAATAAAAATAATAAATTGCAGGCTCAAGGAATACCAAGTTGGAGGTGGATAGTTCTCAAACCTTTGCCCCAGAAAAGCTTGCCTTGAGCTTATACTGTGATCTTTTTGTAATCAAGTAAACGTTTTGTAAATGAGAGAATCCATGCAAAGATAGCCATCAAAATCAAAC
Source organism: Bradypodion pumilum (assembly GCA_035047305.1). Classification (NCBI taxonomy): domain Eukaryota; kingdom Metazoa; phylum Chordata; class Lepidosauria; order Squamata; family Chamaeleonidae; genus Bradypodion; species Bradypodion pumilum. The sequence goes on from JAWDJD010000001.1 coordinate 103,535,406, forward strand.
ACAGGCAACTTGTAAATTCAAAAGAAATAGAGAAAAATGATATAAATGATATAAAAACTTTTCCAATTAAGATTTATAAAAAATAATGAAATACTCCATAAATATGATACATATATGTTGAAAGACTGGATACAAATGTGGGAAGATAAAGAAAAGAGAACAGAAACATGTAAATAAATGAATTTGAATTGGTTTCAAATAGTATCAGTAAATAAGTGGAATAAGAAATATAGGGGTTTGACTAGTTTAAAAAGAAAAATGATGGAATTTGAAGTGATCTATACCTATAAATCCAAGGGTTAACTGTTGGAACTTGCTATACGTTTCTGCACCCGTCCATCCTATCCTGTACCGAGCCTCCTGCACTCACCCGAACCCGGCCCAGAGGTTACTGCAGAGTCGCAAAAGGCACCAGTGGGGAAAGAGTCCCACGAACGTGAAAAAAGGAAAAGAACTTCACTTCCCAACATCCTCTGTGCTGCGCCGCGCCACAGCCAATCAGGCTGAGAGGTGCAAGCAAAAAAAAATGTTGGGAAAGTGGCATGGCCAATTAAAATCGAGCCGCAGGGGAAAAAACCGCCACACAAACACAAACCCAAAACGCAAAACTCTGAGAAAGCCGGCGCACCAAAAGTAAAATTTAAAAACGCAACTGGAGCACAAGTCCACAACAGGCAGGCCTCACAGCCTCACAAAACAAAAAGCCACAAAAAACCACTGCGAGACACCCGCCGGCCTTCTTTCCAGGAGCAACGGGGAGAAGAGGGACTCCCTCTCCTCCACACTACCCCACTGAAGACATGGCAAGACCACCACCAGCCTCAAGGAAAGTTGAGCTGGGGTGGGGAAAAACAACAGCAGCAGGCAGCAGTTCGTCAGGAGAAGCACCCTCCCTGGTGAATGACTGGCTGCTGCATTTGTACTTCCGACAGAGGTAATACAAAAGCAGCAGCCAGCTATCCACAAGGAAGAGCACCACCCCTTATGGATCGCTGCCTGCCGATCTCCGGTTAGGTAAGCCAGGAGAGAAAGGAGACAGAGAGGAGAGAACCATCATCAGGCAGATAGCTCTTCTCTGCCTCCTTCTCCCCCAACCTACCTAACAAACCTTACCGGGGGAAGAGCCAGCTAACTGCCGGCTCCTCCTTTCCCCCATTGCTGCATTGAAACCAAAATTCGAAGCAGCAATGGGGAAAAGAGGAGCCAACGGGCAGCCCATTCTTCACGCAAAAGTACACACCAACAACAAACACCATAATTAATAAAAATTAATAAACACAAATAAATCAATAATTAAAAACCCATTAATACGCAAAAAAGAAAACAACAAAATCCACTAACAAAAACATCCACAATTCCAGAAAACCACAGACAAAACACCTAACTACAACACGAGAATACCTAAGTCTAACAACACAACTACCACAAATTACACAAATAAACAACAACGAAATCACAAAAATTAAACAAACCAGAAATAAACAAACCAATTAAACAAACCTAAAACATTACCAAACCACAAAAGAACAAACAGAAACACCTCCCACCCCACCACCACAAAAACAAAACAAAGGAAAACCCCAGAAGAAAGAAAACCAGAGAACTCACCAGCACATCCTCCCTCCACGAGATCGGAACAGAAATGAAGAAACAAAGACTACTTACCAGAAGAAGCCCCACCTAGAGGCCAGGAGAGGAAAAAACATGTGAAACAAAAACAAAACCACTAACAGCCCCACCTGCAGGGCGGAATATTAAAACAAGTCAAAAACAATAAAGCCCCACCTAGAGGCCACAAGAGTAAAAACAAGTTTAAAACATAACAATAAATCAAAAGTTTACACAAATAACAAACATATGTTACATAAATAAAATAAAAAGATTTATAGCATCCTCTGTTGATTTTTAACTTAAGAAAAAAAAACAAAAAAAGCAAAACACAATTTATAAGCCCGGCAACACCGGGCAACCTATGCCAGTAATTTATAATATAAGAAAAGGATTAATGGGTTTAAAAGGACTAGTGAGTAAAATATATAAAATGTTAAATCAGCAGGGTAATCCACAGGATGATTTACAAACAATATGGGATTCAGATTTAAAAATAAAAATTTCAGACGCAAATTGGAAAAGTAAATGGACAAAGAGGATTATGCGAAATTTATCAGTTAGAGTTAAGGAGCATAATTAACAAGGTGTTGTAGAGGTGGTACTTGACTCCAGTGTGGTTAAATCAAATGGATAATACAAAGACAAAAAATTGCTGGAGATGTCAGAATAAACTGGGAACATATGCACATATGTGGTGGAGTTGTACAATGATATCTGACTTCTGGAAAAAAGATAGAAGAAGAAATAGGAGAAATAATGGGTATTAATTTTAAACTGGAGTCGATGACTGCCTTGCTGATAGATCTTGATGAAATAAATATAGATATGAATATGAAAGACCTGTTATCCATCTTCTTGACAATAGCACAACAACATATTGCAAGAAACTGGAAAAATACTCTAAAGTTAAAAGTGGATGACTGGTACAAAAAGATATGGGAAATCGCTTTAAATGACAAACTTACATGGGAATTGAATTTTTAAAAAGGTTTAATTAGAAAAAATAAATTTTGGGATATATGGAGGCCTTTCTTGGAACACACATTGATTAAGAATAAAGGTGGTAGCTCAGTATCAGATCAAATGAGTTTTTGGAAACAATAAAACTGATATGAAAAATATGGCAGATTCCAGGGAATTCACAAAAGTGAATACACTAATTATTATCATCAATTGTTATTTGCTATAAAGAAATAAGTAGTGGGTAAATGAATAATATAGTTATATATAGAGAGAGAGACTGGCGAAAAGGTATAAAAGGCATAGTTTATAAGAAAATAAATACAGTGATAGGTAACAGGTGTTATCAATATGTTATATCCATTGTAAACGAGACCATATTTTATGTCATGTTATATTGTTTTGTTATTTCTTCTTTGATGTTCTTGCTTTTGTTGTACAGTGGAACCTCATATAACGAATGCATCATACAACGAAAAAATCGTACAATTAAGAGAATTTTGGAACAAATGGGTGCATCGTACAACAAAAATCTCTATGGGGAAAATTGTACAATGGAAATTTTCTTTGTACGATTTTTCCCATAGAGATTTTATTCTACAATTTTTCCCATAAGGATTTTCGTTGCAAAATTTTTCTCATAAAGATTTTCATTTTTTAAAAAAAATTGTATAACCAGGGCATTGTGGAACCAATTATTTTCATTATGTGAGGTTCTACTGTGTGTCTTTTTAAAAAAAATTAATAAACATTAATTTTAAAAAGAAATAGATAAAATGAAGTAGGAGGTTGGGGCTGGATTGGCCAGGGAAATCTGGGGTTGGTAAAGCTTTCTAGTCTGTCAAGGGCTTTTCTATAAATCATATTTACTGAACAGTACCCAATAAACTAATACTTCTTCTTCTTGTTGTGCTGTATCTGGTTCTGAATATTGGTGATCATCATAGCATTCAGCCATGAAGACTGTCCTGTGAATATAATGTCGTGGCCTCTCTCTGCCTTCTGCATCGCAGTGTGACACCCATACTACTGATCCAGTTCCGCAAGTCACTTTCTAGTCCTAAGCCCTTTTGGCATGCAAAGTCCTCCTCAGCCCCCGGCCAGTATTAATGAAGCTGCTGCCCTCCTTCAAGATGGATGCATGTGGGATTTAATCCACTTGGGGACCATCACCCTTCCCTGTGGACCTCAGGGTTGTCAGGTTAGTTAATCGCCGCCTGATGCTCAGCGTTGAGTCGCTGATACACATGACTGAAATTGCTTTCTTTTTCTTCTTCACATATTTATTGTTAGCAAGGTATTTTATTCCATTAAGGAATACTTCTTCACTAGAACCCCCCACTCCCACCCAGAGATTTCCGGGATTTGAGGTTTGCTTCAAATCATGGAACTAAATGCCTTTAAGCAAGGGCCTTTAGCCTGCCTGGCCAATAGAGCCATAGCAATTTGGAATTTGCACAGTGATTGCACTGATAGTCACAGAAATGTCTGTATTCTTTATTTTGTAATCCCCTTATCTACTTCACCAATCAACTATTTACTTTTCATTGGCTCATTGATCATAATGACTGCCAATTCCCCTTAGACTTTAGGTAATCATAATCCAATATCCCAGAATCCATACAGTAAGTTGTCAAAGATTCTAGTGGTTTTTACAGAAGCATCTTTAAATCTGATATATATCCAGACAACAAAAAGATGAATGACAATGGCAACACTGTGGCCCCTATGATGTTTCATGGATGCATCCACTTTTTCAAACACAAAACCTCACATTGAAATATAACAGCTGGTCACAATGTGTTTGTTTTTTGGCTAGCTTGCACACATAACATGACTACATCTTTGAAAACTGAAAAATAAATCCAATAACCTCATTCCCCCACCTCCTCTTTTAAGCTGCTGGGTCCACCAATATTTTCCTGGGACATAATAGGCATCCTGCACATAGCTCAAACAGCAGAAATTGTAAGGAGTGGAAGCATTTAGTATCCTGCAGATATCAGTTTTTATTTGAAATGAAGACATATTTCTACCTCTTAGAATTGTAGGAAGGCTTAAATGTGTGTCCATAATGTCTGTTCATATCCCAAAAGCCAGAACCAGTACAGCAAGCAGAGCTCTTTGATTGTTTCTGTTCCTAAGTGAGTCTATGAATGAGATTTGGTTTAGTTTGTTCTCTTGTCTAAAATGCTGACTGCTATTGCAATGAACTTTGCTCTTTGTCTCATTCCTCCTCTCTCCCCTCCCTCACCCACTGTAAAGTGGAGAGAATACACAACTCCAGTTGCTTCCAATAATTCTTCAGTAAATTATGAGGGCTTGATGTAAAGGAGATGCCTTTAAATCTCTATCTATCCCTCTAGCTAAAAGTTAAAACCAGCTTATTTTCCTGGCTTAGCTGTGTCCTGTCCGTGACATTTCTTATGTTTATTGCAGGGTTGTTGTTTTTTTCAGTTTCACAGGTCTGGTAAATCCTTCTTGTTCTCTTTCTGACTCAGAAATATTACTTCCCATCATAAGTATAGCCTTGTTGTGTTCCAGAGGCTGGATCAGTCTCTTAATGTAAAACCTGCATTTTGTTTTGCTTTATTCTATTTTGTTTCTTCCTATTTATATCTATAAATGATTCCTCCTCCCCTTTTAATGGTTACTCATCCTGTTCTGAGTATCAAGGTAATGTATTCTGGCTGTAGTCAAAACAGCAGGGTCTAAAGGTACTATAAAGCTGTAAGAAATCTGGATAGTGCTATTGTAACTGAACTTTGCACTTGGTGTACAAATTGCATGTATTCCGATACTTTCTCCTTATTCTAGCTATCAAAGTTAATTGATCATTTCCACATGTACAGTACAGTGGAACCTCATACAACAATCAGCCCGTATAGCAACGAAAACGCATAACAATTAGGTTTTTGGGGGAAATGGCATCCCGCGTAACAATTTTTCGATGGGAAAAACCACTTAGCAAAAAAAAAAATCGTTGCATGATGCATCCCATAGGGAAAATCACTATACAGCGCATATATTGTATAGCAATTGTTTCGTACAACAATGAGCCCCATGGAATGGATTAACATTGTTGTTAATCGGTAGCACTGTATATACATTGTATGACATAATGGAATAATTTAATGGGTGAAGAGCTTTACACACACACACGCACACATGCACATGCACACGCATACACATGTTTACTCCCTAGTGTGTACACTAAGACCATTTATTAAACATGTTGCTTGGAGAGGAGCCTTACGTTTCACTCACAAGTAAGCATTTAGGGACTGTGGTGGCTTAGCGGTTAAGACGCTGTGGTATATAAGCACTAGCATAGTTTGCCTGGCGTTGCCGGGCAGTTTTAAATTGTGTTGGAAGGTTTTATTTTTTGGTAATGTTTGTAAAAAAGAGGTTAGTCTGTAATTGTTCTTTTTAAAAAAATTATTTATGCACAATTCCTTTATGTTTTCATTTGTTAAATAGATTGTATTGTTGCGATACTTTACAGTAATAACAACTTGTATTTTGTAATTTTTCTAATGTGTTTTTGAATATTTGCTTTAACATATATGTTAATTTTTGTTACGATGCTGGGCTGTTATAAACTGTGATCAGTTTGTTTGGTTTTTTTTGTGGATTAAAAAAAGAACAAAGGATTATATATATATTTTCTAAATTTTCTATTTAACCAAATAATATTTTAGTATGTGACCTTTTTTTAATGGTTGTATCGTAGGTAATAATTCTAAAAATGTGAAAGTACATGTTTTTTACAATCAATGTTTTAAAACTGTGTATAGATTTTTTTTTTGGGGGGGGGGGTGTTGAGTTACAACTAAACACAGGATTCAAAGTCCTGCCGGGCTTTGAAGGCAGGCAAGGCTTGTTTCTTTGGTGTGTCTGGTCACTGTTTGGGACATTGCAAGCGCGGCGCCAAAATGGCCGCCGCGCCCTTTGCGGGCCCCCCCCCACAGGACAGAGAATCCGGGTAGTTAGGGGCGTGGCCAGCTCCCTTATAAAAGGGGTGGCCACGAGGCAGCCGCGCTGCCATTTTGCCTCAGCGACGGAGCGGAGAAGTTTTTCCCCTGCGCCTCCGTCGCTCGTTGGTATTGCCGGGAAGCCTTTTGGGTCGATTTTGCTTAGCTAGCTTCCCTTTTTTGCTCGAGATGCCTTCCAAAAAGAAGGCTGCTGCGAATTCAGCTCGGGCTGTTAGGAGGCGCAACCCAGGTCGGAGGACCGTGGTGCCGCCTCCTCAACAGCCACCTTTGCCATCCCCGGCCGGGGCTAGTGGCTTGGGGTCTATCGCACCTTGGCCCGTTCAGAGTGCGGGCGCGGAGGGCGCTCCGGCCCGCGGCCCGCGAGCGGTGGACACCGCTCCTCCTTCCGCCCAACCCGTTGGGCCGACTACTTCTGGGCCGCAGCCTCTCCCGGGGCCCTCTAGCCTTGGGGGGTGGCCCGGTGCCCCGCCTTGGCAGGTTTCCTCACCAGCCCTACCGGGCTTCGGCCCTGGCCAATGGCCATATCTGGGCCATGGGGTGCAGGGAACTGTCCCCATGCAAGGGTCAGGTGGGCCGGCCGGCTCTTTACCCATGGTTACTGTAGACACCTTACTGGCCCGTATTGCGGCCTTAGAGGAGTCTTTGGCCCGGGCCAGTCAGGCAGGTGCCCCTTTCGGGGTACCTTTGGAGGCGCTATCGGCAGCAGGACAACGGCCGGCGGGGAGGGTTGAGCTGCTGCAGGCGGGTGGCGCGGCTCCGGCCACTGCCTCGCAGCTCCCCAGCCAGCAACCTGGCGCGGGTCAAGCCCCGGTGATGAGCTCTACATCGGTCGTGAGCTCCGATGCCCCCAGTGGGCCGGAACCCCCGTTGGGGGCGGCCCGCGGGGGTGCAGCATGTGAGTATATGGTGCAAACGAGTACATCCACACACATTCCCAATATAGGGGGGACCTTTCAGTGGCCTTGGCCTCGCGCGGGTGGTGCAGGGGCTACGCCGCTGGCGACCCACCCGGCGACAACTACTGCCACCATGCCCGCTGGGGTGGGCATTGGTTCTTACACTGCTGGGAACGTACTTGGGGTGGCAGGGTTAACTCAGGCCCCTTTGGGTAGGCCAGCTATCCCCTTTTCGGCTTTGCCGACGGCAGGGTATTCCCTGCCATTGGGTGATCACTTGGCTCAGGCTACCAGAGAAAAGATATGGCGAGGGGAGTACGTGGATATCTTCTCACTCCTGAACAGAGAGCCCACTAAGGAAGAAAGGGAGGGTCAGGATGAGAAGGACAAGGAGCAGGCACGCCGCCGTAAGCCGCCGCGTACCTGGGCTAACTGGCTCCCCGCTTATTTGATATACATGGCGGTGTATTTGAGGGCGCGGCCGGATCTAGCTATTCCCATGGTCCAATATTTGGACAACATATACAGGGCGATGGTAGATTTCCCGGGCCCCTCATGGCTAGCATATGATGAGGAATTCCGTATGAGGATTCCCCTGCACCCCGAGATGAGATGGGATGAGCCGTGCCAGAGACTGTGGCTCTTGTATATGACACCCACACGTCCTGCCCCGGGGGATAGATACCATTGTGGACATGCGGTCCAGCGAGCAGCTCCAGCGCAGGTTACCCGCCAAATGGCGGGGCAGGGGGTTCCAGCCCGCCTGCTGTGCTGGACTTTCTCGTCCAATGGTTCCTGCAGTCGGAAGAACTGCAGGTATAAGCACGAGTGTCCCACATGTTCCGGTCCCCATGCAGCCTCTGCTTGTCCCAAGCCTGGGGGGGCGCGAGGCAGAGGGAGGGGTGGACAGTGGGCTGGCAAGCCTGCCACGGATGGAACTAGTTCTCCGAAAGGCCCCCTCCCCAATTAAGGTGGACATGCTGGAGCGCTGGCTCGCATCGTACCCAAGGGGAGAGGACAGGGAGTACCTCATCCAAGGTTGTAAGCAGGGATTTCGTATCCCTTTTATGGGTGATAGATCCCCTCAGGATGCTCCCAACCTTTTATCCCTCAGAGGAAGGGAGGAGGTAGCCGAGGCCAGCATTAAAAAGGAGTTAGACGCGGGCAGGGTCGCCGGACCTTTTCCCGCACCCCCTTTTCCCAACCTTAAGGTTTCACCATTGGGTTTGGTTCCTAAAAAGTCCCTAGGTGAGTTTCGCCTTATTCATCATTTGTCCTACCCAGCCGGCCGATCGGTCAACGACGCGATACCTGATGACCTTTGTTCGGTCAGGTATACATCGTTCGACCATGCGCTGCGCATGGTGCGCTCGTGTGGCCCGGGTGCCTTGCTGGCCAAGTGCGACATTAAGTCAGCTTTTCGCCTCTTGCCGGTGCACCCGGGCGACTTTGAATTGCTGGGTTTTAAATTTAAAGGGGAGTATTATTTTGATAAGGCCATGCCTTTTGGCTGCTCCATATCATGCTCGGCTTTCGAGCGTTTTAGTACCTTCCTAGAGTGGGCTTTCGTCCGCAGGTCAGGGTCCCGGTCTGTAGCCCATTACCTGGATGACTTTTTATTCGGGGGTGAACGGGGCTGGGACACGTGTGCACGTCTCCTCAATACATTTCAGACGCTAATGCAGGAACTGGGTGTCCCTTTAGCGCCCGAAAAGACCGAGGGCCCGTCGACCAAACCAGTATTCCTGGGGGGTTGAGATTGATACAGTAGTACAGGCTTCTAGGTTACCGGGTGATCAGGTGTCCAGGATAGTGACCCTTATCTCGGAATTGCTGGCTAAGCGTAAGGCATCCCTGAGGGAACTGCAGGTGCTACATGGGCACCTCAATTTTGCCTGCAGGGTGGTCGCACCGGGCAGGGCTTTCGCCCGGCGCTTATGCGACGCCATGGCAGGGTTATCCAGGCCCCACCACAGAGTCAGGCTTACCCGGGGTATCAGGGCAGACATGTTTGTCTGGTTGCAATTCCTGAGGGAGTTTAATGGGGTCTCATTTTGGAGGTCTGACCTCCTGGCATCCCCCAATTTCCAGATCCAGTCTGATGCCTCAGGATCCCTGGGTTATGGGATGTACTTCAATGGGAAGTGGGCCTATGGTGGGTGGCCACCGGCATGGGCAGGCACAGGTCGCCTGCGGGATCTCACATACCTGGAATTTTTTCCCATTCTGGGGGCTTTGATGCTATGGGGCGAACAGTGGGCTAATTCGGTGGTGCATTTCTGGTGCGACAATGCTGCCGTGGTGCACATTGTCAATGCACAGACTTCTAAATCGCCCAGGGTCATGGATCTCGTGCGCCATTTTGTGCTGCGCTGCCTGCGCCTCAACGTCTTGTTCAGGGCCAGGCATGTCCCAGGGGTTAATAACGATATTGCTGACGCTTTGTCCCGCCTGCAGATCTCCCGGTTCCGTGCCTTGGCCCCGGATGCGGAGGAATTTCCCTCGCCACTCCCGGACGAGATGTGGACTATTGGCAAGGAGAGGTGAACCGGGCGATTGGCCTGTCACTAGCGCCACGCACGCGTAAGGCGTATCAACAAGCATTCAATTTGTATAGGGCTTTTGCTACTCGATTTCAATGGCCAGAGACCTGGCCCATCCCGGTGGACCATGTTCTGCGGTTCATGGTTCACCTGCATGCACAGGGCCTTGCACCTCGCACCATAGCATCCAAGCTCTAGGCGTTGGCTTTTATGGCCAAAGTAGGGGGTCATGTGGATACCACCTCTGACTTCCGTGTGAGACACGTTTTGGAGGGGTGGGTGCGCGAGCGCGGGCGTTACCCGGACGACCGGCACCCTATTTCCCCAGGGGTTCTTACCCAGTTGGCCCGGGGCTGGCCAGGCCTCTGTTTTGATCATTATGAGGCAGCCCAATTGCATGCAGCCACAACGGTGGCATTTTTTGGAGCGCTCCGCATCAGCGAACTCGTGATGCTGTCTAAGGCGGATGCAAGTGGTAGGGCACTGGAACGCGGAGATGTATATGTTGCCAAAGACTGGGCCCAGTTGAGGATTCGCTCCTCTAAAACAGATCAGCATGGCGTAGGCAGTGGAGTATGACTGCTACGGTGTTCTTTGGCAGACATCTGTCCGGTTGGTGCCCTACAGGAATACCTGGCACTGCGTGGCATGCACCACGGCCCGTTTTTCTGTCACCAAGATGGGTCTCCCCTTACTAAATTTCAGTTTTGGAAGGTGACTGCCAGAGCCCTCACCAGGGTGGGACTACCGGGTGCCCGTTCTGGCACACATTCGTTCCGTATTGGCGCAGCCTCTACAGCGGCTGCTTTTGGGTACTCTGGGGCTGACATACGTAGCAGGGGGAGGTGGGGCTCACAATGTTTTCAGTTTTATGTGCGCCCACTCCCGCCATGAGTACCAATCCAGTCACCTTACCTTCCTTTTTCTCAATTTTCTTACAGACCCTGGGTGTCGTATTACACCGGTGACAGTATGGCTGGTGGGCCACAGCTATGTGCTCAGGGCAGCGCGTTACGCTGCGGCGACAGAGTGGGGACCCCGACTGGGACTGGGTGACCACGCCAGTCTCTCATGGCACGGTAAGCCTGGGATGTTATGGCGGGAGCTGCGGCCTTTCCTTTTTTCTGGCCTGGGGGCTGACCCGCCTGACATTCTAATCATCCACTTGGGGGGCAATGATTTGGGCCAGGTCACCGGCTTATCGCTCAAGCATGCGATTTGCGAGGACCTCGCCTACTTGCATTATGTCTGGCCTGCCACAGCCCTGGTTTGGTCGGACATTGTTCCGCGCCACTCTTACAGAGGGGGCGTTAACCTCCTGGCCCTTGACCGAGCTAGGCGCGCGGTCAATAAGGCAGTGGCGCGGTTTCTCACCACCAGGGCTTGGGGACGGGTTAGTCATCACCCCGGTATTAGTCTACAAAATTGTGACTTGTATGCAGGGGATGGGGTCCATCTGTCGCGAGGAGGTATGGACCTCCTGTTGGGTGACTGGCGAGCAGGCCTGTTGACCGAGCTGACGGTCTGGGGGGGGGCGTCAGGTCTTCTGTGAAGCCCCTCCGTGTGGCGGGTAGCACTGGTAAGGTAAACAGTATGACCCACAAGTATCCGGCAGGTTCGCAATTGACTGGACAACACTAGACAGGAATAAAGTAGTTAAACGTTGTCCGGTCAACGACGAATCAGGCGATGGGGTGATGATGATTGCTAACCAGCATGCATCACCCCTGTGATTTCACGGATACGCGTCAGAGGGTGGGGTCATGAGTTAGTTATTGACTACGGTCAACAATTTGTTTGTTGTTAACAAACAAATTGATACAATTTGATACATTGTAACCAATTGCCGTTGGCAATTTTGGGGTGGTACCTTACCAGTGTTACTTCGGCCTGCTTGCCTTAGGAATTATGATTGGTCGTTTTACCAATACAAATTTATAATTCGGACTAGGGCATTGAATCAATAAATGTGGCCCTTTGCTGTTATCCACTTTCAATGTTGTCTGTGTCCGTTATTGGGGGGGTGCGCCTGCAATGCAAGCGCGGCGCCAAAATGGCCGCCGCGCCCTTTGCGGGGCCCCCCCCACAGGACAGAGAATCCGGGTAGTTAGGGGCGTGGCCAGCTCCCTTATAAAAGGGGTGGCCACGAGGCAGCCGCGCTGCCATTTTGCCTCAGCGACGGAGCGGAGAAGTTTTTCCCCTCCACCCCCTCCCTAGTTAACAGTGTGATTATGGTCGCTTCGGGGCCGGGTGGGAATTTTTGGTTGGGACCCACATTGGCTTCGGGTCCTGGCTTTTTTGCCCATCCCACACTGTTGCTATGGTTTGATATAGGGGTCTTTCTTCGTTCCTACTGTTGACTTTGGTCACATGGGCGGGTAGCACTGGTAAGGTAAACAGTATGACCCACAAGTATCCGGCAGGTTCGCAATTGACTGGACAACACTAGACAGGAATAAAGTAGTTAAACGTTGTCCGGTCAACGACGAATCAGGCGATGGGGTGATGATGATTGCTAACCAGCATGCATCACCCCTGTGATTTCACGGATACGCGTCAGAGGGTGGGGTCATGAGTTAGTTATTGACTACGGTCAACAATTTGTTTGTTGTTAACAAACAAATTGATACAATTTGATACATTGTAACCAATTGCCGTTGGCAATTTTGGGGTGGTACCTTACCAGTGTTACTTCGGCCTGCTTGCCTTAGGAATTATGATTGGTCGTTTTACCAATACAAATTTATAATTCGGACTAGGGCATTGAATCAATAAATGTGGCCCTTTGCTGTTATCCACTTTCAATGTTGTCTGTGTCCGTTATTGGGGGGGTGCGCCTGCAATGTTGGGCTGGGGGTGTGGGGTTGGTGTATTGTACATTGTGCATTGTTAAGTACATTAAGCTTTGCTCTGTTACGTTGTGATACTATGGTATATTTATTTTGTACTGATTTGTAATTTTGTAACTTGTAATTTGCAATTGTATGTTATTGTATTTTGTGTGTTGTTTATATTGTTATATTGTATTTCATTTGTTATACTGTATTTGATTTACCTGTTGTAAGCCGCCCTGAGTCGGCCCTGGCCGAGTGGGGCGGGGTATAAATCGAATAAATGAATATTGAAATGAAATTCTAGAAATCCTTTTATGTAATTTTTTTGAAATATATTTGTGATTTGTGTAAAATTGTGATTTTGTGTTATGTCTTTGACTTGTTTTTACTGTTGTGGCCTCTAGTTGGGGCTGTTGAGTATTTTTGAGTTGTTTTTACTATTGTGCCCTGCAGGTTGGGCTGCTAGGGGTTTTGGTTTCATTTCAGGTGTTTTTTCTCTTCTGGCCTCTGGGTGGTGCTTCTTCCGGTAAGTCGTCTTTGGTTCTTCATTTCTGTTCCGGACGTCGTGGAGGGAGGACACACTGGTAAGTTGTCTGGGTTTCTTTCTTCTGGGGTTTTTCTTTGTTTTGGTTTTGTGTTGGTGGGCTGGGAGGTGTTTGGTCTTTTGTGTGTTGGTTTATTTTTAGTTTGGTTAAATTGGTTTGTTTATTTCTGGTTGTTTAATTTGTTTTATTTTGTTGTTGTTTGTTTGTGTTTTTCATGTTGTAGTTAGGTGTTTTGTTTGTGGTTTAGATTTTGTTTGTGTATTTTGTGGTTTATTTATTTTTGTTTTTTAATGTTTTTAATTATTGATTTATATTTGTTTTATTATTTTGTAATAGTTTTGGTGTTTGTTTTTGTTGTTTTATTTTTGGCGATGTTGGTGTTTAGGGGTTGTTTTGGTGTGTGCGCACACACACACTGGGCAGGTTTTAAATGTGCAGCCCAGTATGTGCGTGCTGTGCCCGGGTGAGTACCTCTGGGAGGCGAAGGCAACGACCGGAGGCCTGTTCATTGCCCTTGCTTCCCGGGGAATTGTTTGACTTTCAACCAGGGGGGGAGGTACTGGTGTATCCCCCCTGAAAGCGAAACACTTCCTCGGGAAGTAAAGGCAGCTACTGGAGCCTCGTTCACTGCCTTGTCTTCCTGGGGAATTGGTTCACTTTCAAGGGGGGGAATGCTCCAGTACCTTTTCCCCCCCTTGAACTCCCCCCTCCAGTTTTTCTGGTATTTTTCCACCCCGGCTCAACTTTCCTTGACGCCGGTGGTGGTCTTGCCGTGTCTTTGGCGGGGTAGCGTGGAGGAGAGGGAGTCCCTCTCCCCCGTTGCTCCGGGAAAGAAAGACAGTGGGTGTCTCACGGTGGCGCTTTGTTCCTTTTATTTTGCGTGGCTGTGAGGCGCTGAGTCTGCTTGCTGGGGACTTGCGCTCCCGTTGGTTTTTGTAAGTTTATTTTTCGCGCACCGGCTTTCTCAGCGTTCTGCGAGCTCACGGCGCGCAGGATGCTGGGACTTGTAGTTTTCAGTTTGCGGTTTGCGTTCGTGCGGCGGTTTTTTTAATGCGGCTCAATTTTGATCACCCGTGATGCATTCCCATCATTCTTTTTGCTCGTGCCTCTCAGCCTGATTGGCTGTGGCACGGCGCAAGAAACGTTGGGAATTGAAGTCCTTTTTCTTTGAGTGCGTTCGTGGGTCTCCTGCCCCACTGTCGCATTTCTCAACCTGACAGTTATCTGCGAACCCCGGTCAGGCAAGTGCATGAATGCTCGGTACGGGCTAGTATGGCCTGGTGCAGGATCCTTTGTCACATTCCAATGGTTAACGCTCAGATTTATAGGTATAGATTAGTTATGTTTAGTAGGCTACAGTTTTTGGTGCCATATAATCTACGGCAGAATAACGTACCTTGCAAAACAGGCGTGCATCGTAGATCATTGTCAAGAGCTGATTTGTCAATGTTTTCCTGCTTCTTCCGAAGCCTGGGTAAATGTGGCTGTTTTATCTGTATATAAGTTAGCCTCCCGGCACTAGCGGGAGGTTGAGCAGATCTTGCAATAAATGGTGTAGTTTTTTGACTAAATCATGACTTGTTAGATTTTCTATTCGAGCTCCAGACACAACAGATGCTGAACGTGATGCCTGGAAGGTTGACAGGTCAGTTCAAGACTAGAGTGCTGCACGACGGAGTGAGCTCTCGTCTCTGTCCCAGCTCCTGCCAACCTAGCAGTTCAAAAGCAAGAAATTGCAAGTAGATAAACAGGTACCACTTTGGTGGGAAGGTAAACATCATTCCATGCCCTCCATGCCACACGTCCATGGAAACATCTACAGACACAGACAGCCCAGGCTCTTTGGCTATAATCAGAGATGAGCACTGAACCATAGAGTCAGATGCAACTGGCTTTTGAGCAAGGGTGACCTTTGCCTTTAAGCATTTAGGCTATTAATGCTGCTTGGGACCATCATGTATGGTTGTGAGGAATTTAAACTTTCTTTCCTCAGTCACTTGCTTTTTAAATCTTGCTCCTCTGCACTCAAAAGCTCAACCAAAAAAAGGAGAGGGAATTCTTTCCCGTACTGGTGAAGACTTCCATCCCACTTTTTAAAGCAGTAAACAGGGCAGTTAACAGAAAGTTTAAGCCTCCTGTACCAACAGGTACTTATTCTGAATTGCCTCAGTGTCTCACTTGCTCCCTTGGAAATAAATAAAAAGATAGATACAGTCAGCCCTGTGCTATATATTTCACATGTTGCACTCTTTGGCCCTCTGTTTGCCTGGCTATTTTTGAAATATTGCCCACAGAGATGAGTTTGGGATTTTTCCACAAAAGACTAGCTAAGGGAATAGCATTGTTTCTGAGCCAGTTGATTATGAAAATGAGTGCAGGGAGAATGCAAGCGCGGCGCCAAAATGGCCGCCGCGCCCTTTGCGGGCCCCCCCCCACAGGACAGAGAATCCGGGTAGTTAGGGGCGTGGCCAGCTCCCTTATAAAAGGGGTGGCCACGAGGCAGCCGAGCTGCCATTTTACCTCAGCGACGGAGCGGAGAAGTTTTTTCCCCCGTCGCTTTGTCGGACCCCTGTGGCTCAGGGGATTAAGATCCTGAACTCGCTGCCTGGAGGGTCGGAGTTTGATTCCTGAGCACTGCAAATGCTCTCGTGCTCCGGCTTTCCAGTCAGTGGGTGCTGAGCCCTGGATAGGGATCGTGTTGCTCTATACTCCTTGAATGGCTGGTGAGTGTACAAATAAAGCGACGGTGAGGAGGAGTTTTTTCCGTCGCTTTATTCCCTTCTGCCGCTTTGCAAGAGGCTTGAGTTGCCAGCCTTTGTTCGAGGCTTCCTTTCGGCTTTCCAGCCTATTGCCTTCAGAGCGCGGGGGAGCAGAGAAGTTTGCTCCGTCGCTCACTGATTTTTCCAACTTAGGGGTGCCCAAACTTTAAGTAGGACTGCAGTGTATCCAGTGCTACAGAAGCTGACTGGGTTGTTTAAGGTCAGTGTTTCAATTTCTGCGCATGCAGGACAGGATGAGCTCCCGTGCCGTGCCGTTTTCAACCCCAGGCCGGCCCTGCGGGGGATGCGGCCCTTGGCCCACGGCGGCCCGCCAGGGGCCGGGACAATTGGGGGGAGGGCCTGGTGCTGCCTCACAGCATGTTTTTGCCAATTAGGGGCTGGAATTTTGGGGCATGGCTTATTCGGGCACAGGCTCTGAATTCAGGGCCTCTGGCACACTTCCCGTCGGGCCGTCCGGCCCGCCTGGCCCACCTACTGGGGGTTTACTGTGGCTGGGGGTGCCTGGTTGGCACGTTTGGCTGTACTGGAGGCATCCTTAGCAATCCAGTGGGTGGGGGGTCCTTTTCCGATCTACCGGGCCCTCCTGTCCGCCGGCTACTTCCACCGCTGTCACTCTGTAACAGGCGGCCGGCTGGGTCGGGCTTATGGAGACAGTCCAGCCTGTGCCTGCCGCTGCCTCGCAGCTCCCTGTTTGTCCGGTACAGCGATTGGAATGCGTTGGAGGTCGTCCTAGAGCTCGATTTCGGTCGCGAGCTCCGACGCCCACGGTGTGCCGGAACCCCCAGTGGGGGCGGCTCACGGGGGTGCAACTAGTGAGTATGGGGTCAAGTTGAATACGCCCACATCTCAGTCCACTTTCAGCGGGGTGGTTCAGTGCCCTTCGCCTTGCCAATTAGAGGCTAGTGGGGCATCACTTGTCATTCTACCCAGTGCCCTTGGTTGCATTATGGCACAACCCTGGGGGTGGGGATTTCTGCCCCGGGGCAGTATGTGGCACTGCATGGGCTATCCAGGTCCCGCTGCGCATGCCTGGTCTACATTTTGTACCGACAACGGCCTTCCCGATGATTGGCTAGCCACCACGCACGTCGTGGTTGGCTTATGGAAAAAAAAAGAATTCCGTACAAGAGTGCCCCTACACCCGGAGATGAAGTGGGATGAGCCCTGTCAGAAGCTGTGGCTTCTGTACATGACCCCACGCGCACTGCGCCTAGGGAGATGTATCATTGTGGAATTGCGGTCCAGCGAGCTGCTCCAGCGCAGGCACTCCGCCAAGTGGCGGGGCAAGGGGTTACAGCCCGCCTGCTGTGCTGGACCTTCTCGGACAATGGCTCCTGCAATGGGAAGAATTGCAAATACAGACAGGAGTGTCCCACCTGTGTTGGCCCCCACGTGGCCTCTGCCTGTCCCAGGCCTAGAGGGATGCGGGGCAGAGGGTGGGGCAGACAGGGGGCTGGCAAGACTGCCGCAGATGGATCTAGTCCACCGAAGGGCTCCCTCCCCAATTAAGGTGGACGTGTTGGAGAGTTGGCTCACATTGTACCCGAAGGGAGAGGATGCGGGTTATCTCCTTCAGGGTTCTAGGCAGGGGTTCCGGATCCCTTTCATGGGTAATAGGTCCCCTCAGGATGCCCCCAGTCTTTTATCCCTTAGGGGGAGGGAGGAGGTGGCTGCTGCCAGCTTTCACAAGAGGGTCTATGCGGGCAGGGTCGTTGGACCTGTCCCTGCACCCCCATCCTGGGGAGCATATTATTTCAATGATGCCATGCCTTTTGGCTAGTCCATGGGGGCTCGGTATTCGAGCGTTTCACCACTTTCCTAGAGTGGGCTTTTGTCCGCAGGTCAGGGTCCCGGTCTGTAGCCCATTCCCTGGATGGTTTTATTCGGGGCTGAACGGGGCTGGGACACGTATACACGTCTCCTCAACACATTTCAGACGCTAATGGAGGAACTTGGTGTCCCTTTAGCGCCCGAAAAGACCGAGGGCCCATCTCCACAGCTAGTAGTCCTGGGGTGGAGAGTTACACGGTAGCGCAGGATTCTAGGTTGCAGCGGGATAAGGTGTCAAGGCTAGTGGCCCTTGTCTTGGTCTTGCTGGCCGAGCGCGTGGCATCACTGAGGGAACTTCTGGTGCTACATGGTCACCCCAGCTTTGCTGGCAGGGTCGTCGCACCGGGCAGGGCATTTGCTCTGCGCTGGTGCGACGCCATGGCGGGATTATCCAGGCCCCACCACAGGCTCAGATTTACCCGGGGTATCGGGGCAGACGTGCTTGTCTGGCCATAGGTCCAGAGGTAGTTCAACGGGGTGTCATTTTGGGGTCTGATCTCCTGGCTCCCCCTTGCTTTCAGATGCAGTCCGATACCTTAGGATTCCTGGGTTTATGGATGTACTTCCATTGGAAGTGGGCCTATGGTGGGTGGCCACCATCCTGGGCAGGCAAGGGTCGCCTGCAGGGTCTCACGTATCTGGAATGTTTACCTACCCTGGGTGCTTTGATGCTATGGGGCAAGGAGTGGGCCAACTCGGTTGTGCAATTTCGGCATGGCAACGCGGCTGTTGTCCGCATCGTCACTCCACAGATTTCCAAATCGCCCGGGGTCATGGAGCTGGTTTGTGTTATGCAACCTGCGCCTCAACGTTCCCTTCAGGGCCAGGCATGTCCCAAGGGTTGATAATGATATTACTGCTGCTTTGTCCTACCTGCAGATCTCCCGGTTCCATGCCTCGGCCCCCGGATGCGGAGGAATTTCCCTCGCCACTCCCGGACGAGAGATGGAATGTTGGCAAGTAGAGGTGAACCGGGCGATTAGCCTGTCAATAGCGCCATGCATAGTAAGGCGTATCACCACGCATTTAGTTCCTTCAGAGTATTATGTACCCGATTTCGATTGCCAGGAACCTGGCCGAGCCCAGTAACCCATGTTCTGCGGTTCATGGTTTACCTGTATGCCCAGGGCCTTGCACCACGCACCATAGCATCTCAGCTGTCGGGTTGGCTTTATGGCCAAAGGGGGAGGTTGTGTGACAGCACCAATGACTTCCGGGTGAGACATGTTTGGAGGGGTGGGTGCGCGTGCGCGGGCGTTTCCCGGGCGACCGCCACCCCATTTACCCAGGGGTTTTTTACCCAAGTGGCCCGGGGCTGGCCTGGCCTCTGTTTTGATAGATGAGGCAGCCCATTTCATGCGGCTACTACGGTGGCCTTTTTGGAGGCGCTCCGCATCAGCGAGCTTGAGATGCTGAATAAGGCGGATGCAAGATTTTACCAGGGTTTTACCCAATTGGCCCGGGGCTGGCCTGGCCTCAGTTTTGATAAATGAGGCAGCCCACTTCATGCGGCTACAACGGTGGCCTTTTTGGAGCCCTCCGCATCGGCGAGCTTGAGATGCTGAGTAAGGCGGATGCAAGATTTCCCCAGGGTTTTCACCCAATTGGCCCGGGGCTGGCCTGGCCTCTGTTTTGGAAATGAGGCAGCCCACTTCATGCGGCTACAACGGTGGCCTTTTTGGAGCGCTCCGCGTCAGCGAACTCGTGATGCTGTCTAAGGCGGATGCAAGTGGTGGGGCACTGGAACTCGAAGATGTCTACGTAGCCAAAGACTGGGCCCAGTTGAGGATACGCTCCTCTAAAACAGATCAGCATGGCGTAGGCAGTGGTGTAAGACTGCTACGTTGTTCTTTGGCAGACATCTGTCCGGTTGGTGCCCTACAGGAATTCCTGGCACTGCGTGGCATGCACCACGGCCCGTTTTTCTGTCACCAAGATGGGTCTCCCCTTACTAAATTTCAGTTTTGGAAGGTGACAGCCAGAGCCCTCACCAGGGTGGGCCTACCAGGTGCCCGTTATGGCACACATTCGTTCCGGATTGGTGCAGCCTCTACAGCAGCTGCTTTTGGGTACTCTGGGGCTGACATACGCAGCATGGGGAGGTGGGGCTCGCAATGTTTTCAGTTTTATGTGCGCCCACTCCCGCCATGAGTACCAATCCAGTCACCTTACCGCCTTTTTTCTCAATTTTCTTACAGACCCTGGGTGTCGTATTACACCGGTGACAGTATGGCTGGTGGGCCACAGCTATGTGCGCAGGGCAGCGCGTTACGCTGCGGCGACAGAGTGGACCCCGACTGGGACTGGGTGACCACGCCAGTCTCGCAGGGCATGGTAAGCCTGGGATGTTATGGCGGGAGCTGCGGCCTTTCCTTTTTTCTGGCCTGGGTGCTGACCCGCCTGACATTCTAATCATACGCCTGGGGGGCAATGATTTGGGCCAGGTCACCGGCTTGTCGCTCAAGCATGCGATTTGCGAGGAACTCGCCTACTTGCATTATGTCTGGCCTGCCACAACCCTGGTTTGGTCGGACATTGTCCCGTGCCATTCTTACAGAGGGGGCGTTAACCTCCTGGCCCTTGACCGCGCTAGGTGCGCGGTCAATAAGGCGGTGGCGCGTTTTCTTACCACCAGGGCTTGGGGACGGGTCAGTCATCACCCCGATATTAGTCTACAAAATTATGACTTGTACGCAGGGGATGGGGTCCATCTGTCGCGAGGAGGTATGGACCTCCTGTTGGGCGATTGGCGAGCAGGCCTGTTGACCGAGCTGACGGTCTGGGGGGGGCGTCAGGTCTTCTTTGAAGCCCCTCCGTGTGGCGGGTAGCACTGGTAAGGTAAACAGTATGACCCACAAGTATCCGGCAGGTTCGCAATTGACTGGACAACACTAGACAGGAATAAATTAGTTAAACGTTGTCCGGTCAACGACGAACCAGGCGATGGGGTGATGACGATTGCTAACCAGCATGCATCACCCCTGTGATTTCACGGATACGCGTCAGAGGGTGGGGTCATGAGTTAGTTATTGACTACGGTCAATAATTTGTTTGTTGTCAACAAACAAATTGATACAAATCGATACATTGTAACCAATTGCCGTTGGCAATTTTGGGGTGGTACCTTACCAGTGTTACTTCGGCCTGCTTGCCTTAGGAATTATGATTGGTCGTTTTACCAATACAAATTTATAATTCGGACTAGGGCATTGAATCAATAAATGTGGCCCTATGCTGTTATCCACTTTCAATGTTGTCTGTGTCCGTTATTGGGGGGGTGCGCCTGCAATGCAAGCGCGGCGCCAAAATGGCCGCCGCGCCCTTTGCGGGCCCCCCCCCACAGGACAGAGAATCCGGGTAGTTAGGGGCGTGGCCAGCTCCCTTATAAAAGGGGTGGCCACGAGGCAGCCGAGCTGCCATTTTACCTCAGCGACGGAGCGGAGAAGTTTTTTCCCCTCCACCCCCTCCCTAGTTGACAGTGTGATATTATGGTCGCTTCGGGGCCGGGTGGGAATTTTTGGTTGGGACCCATATTGGCTTCCGGGTCCTGGCTTTTTTGCCCATCCCACACTGTTGCTATGGTTTGATATAGGGGTCTTTCTGTGTTCCTACTGTTGACTTTGGTCACATTGGCAGGTAGCACTGGTAAGGTAAACAGTATGACCCACAAGTATCCGGCAGGTTCGCAATTGACTGGACAACACTAGACAGGAATAAATTAGTTAAACGTTGTCCGGTCAACGACGAACCAGGCGATGGGGTGATGACGATTGCTAACCAGCATGCATCACCCCTGTGATTTCACGGATACGCGTCAGAGGGTGGGGTCATGAGTTAGTTATTGACTACGGTCAATAATTTGTTTGTTGTCAACAAACAAATTGATACAAATCGATACATTGTAACCAATTGCCGTTGGCAATTTTGGGGTGGTACCTTACCAGTGTTACTTCGGCCTGCTTGCCTTAGGAATTATGATTGGTCGTTTTACCAATACAAATTTATAATTCGGACTAGGGCATTGAATCAATAAATGTGGCCCTATGCTGTTATCCACTTTCAATGTTGTCTGTGTCCGTTATTGGGGGGGTGCGCCTGCAAATCTGCATATGTAGACACAAAATCTGATCAATATCTGGACAATCAGGTAAGATGGTAACCAAGAACTGACTGGTGAGGGGGGCAGGGAGCTTTTCACCAGCTGGGTAGGAAACAAAACATGTCGAATAGCTGAAGCAAGTGCTACCATTCCTGACACAGTTGGTGTCCCTTGAAGCCTACAGCACACAGGACACAATGTGAGGTTTTTCTAGGGATTCTGCTGTTGCTGGGGCTAGTAGAAGAAAGACTCTCTGACAGGCCACGGGGTTTGTTTGTTTGTGGTCCTGTAATACTGCTTCCAGAACTGACTGCGGTGGCTTAGTGGTTAAGACGCTGAACTTGACAACTAGAAGGTCAACAGTTCGACCTTCGAGTGCTGCATGACAGAGTGAGCGCCCATCTCTGTCTCAGCTCCTGCCAACCTAGCAGTTTGAAAGCAAGATATTGCAAGTAGATAAATAGATACCACTTTGGTGGGAAGGTAAACAGTGTTCCGTGAACTGCAGTGTCTAGTCATGCCTGCCACATGGCCATGGAAACATCTGGAGACACAGACAGCACTGCTCTTTGGCTATAAACAGAGATGAGCAATAAAGCCAGGAGTCATATCTGACTGGCTTTCAAGCAAGGGCAACCTTTACCTTACCACTGCTGCCAGGATTAATGCAACAAGAAATCTCAAGGCTGCAATAATTGCAATGCTAACATGCCACATCCTGCCAAAGATTAAATCTTTCTTTTTCAAATATTTAATCTGTGTTTTCTTCTTGATTGGGCAATTGATATGTAATGCCTGGTACACTGTAAATAGCTAGCTGGATAGCTCATGGCTTAGGTATCTGGCTGCAGAGCCAGAGTTGGGGATTTGATTTCCCCTCTGTGCCTCATAAAAATAAAAGAACAGCCTTGCTGGAACAGGCCACAGCCCATCCAGTCCAGCATTCTGTCTCACACAGTGGCTCACATTTGCTTCAGGGTATTATTCCCAAGCAGATGCCTTCACCTGCTTAGGATTCCCTGGAAATGGCATTGAGAGATATCCTGCCTATCTCTCTAACCCGGAGGTTGTCCTTAGGTATCCATAATTATAGCCATTGATACCCTTGTCCTCCATGAACTTGTCTAATCCTTTCTTAAAGCTGTCAAGACTGACAGCTGTCACCACTTCTTCTGGCAGGGAGTTCCATCATACCTGTCAACCATCTCGTTTTACCCGGGGAAACCCCTTATTTTTGCCCTTCTTCCCGTTTTATTATTTCCCCCGTATTTTCCCCTATTTTCCCAGCCGGGGGTGAGGAGGAGCACCAGCTGGGCCTTGGCGGGAAGGCCAGCTACCACCGTGGCCGCATGGCCTCTGTCTGGTGCCGGGCAGGGGCCACCCAGAGACTACACCCCCAGCCGGGGGGAGGAGGGGGAGGAGCACCAGCTGAGCCGCGGCGGGAAGGACAGCTACCACCATGGCCATGTGGCCTCGGTCCGGAGCTAGGTGGGGGCCACTCAGAGACCACACCCCCAGCCGGGGATGAGGAGGAGGAGGAGCACCAGCTGGGCTGCGGCGGGAAGGCCAGCTAATGCCGCGGCCACGTGGCCTCTGTCCGGAGCCGGGCGGGGGCCACCCGGAGACCACACCCCCAGCCAGGGGTGAGGAGGAGGAGGAGCACCAGCTGGGCCATGGCGGGAAGGCCAGCTACCACTGTGGCTGCGTGGCCTCCATTTGGAGCCGGGTGGGGGCCACCCGGACACCACACCCCCAGCCGGGGGTGAGGAGGAGGAGGAGCACCAGCTGGGCCTTGATGGGAAGGCAAGCTACCGCCGTGGCCGCATGGCCTCCATCCGGAGCCAGGCAGGGGCCACCCGGACCTGGAGACCACACCCCCAGCCAGGGGTGAGGAGGAGGAGGAGCACCAGCTGGGCCACGGCGGGAAGCAAGTGGCCAGGTACCTCGGAAGCCAGGGCGGCAGATGGGTACGCGGCCCCGATGTTCAGCCCCATCCAGGGCTTTGATTGTGTGGAGTCATGAAAGTAGATCGGGGTTTCCCCTTTAATATCAGTGGGTGGGTTTGGTGTCTTGCACGGAAGACAATAGAAGGAGCCGCAGTAGGGCTAAACACAACTTTATTGCATGATGGTCACGGGACCCAGGAGAGGGGGATCGCAACCCCCCACCCACTGATATTAAAGGGGAAACCCCGATCTACTTTCACAACTCCACACAATCAAAGCACCATAAGGCATACCTGTCAACTGCGGCTCTGGCAAATCCGGGACCTGCGCAGACCGGGTTTGCACAGGTTGCGTTGTACACATTGCGTGGAGGGCTACGCCGCTTGCGTAGCCTTCTACGCAGGCGTGGAAGGGAGCTACAGAAGTGTAGAGCCCTTCCACGCATGCGTGCAACGCGACCTGTGCAGATGGGCTGCGCAGTGGCTCCTTTCCCCCGCTGCCGAAATCCGGGTTTTCGGCAGCGTGGAACGGGAAAGGGCAAAAATTGACGCCGAAAACCGGGAAATCCTGGCCAATCCGGGAAGGTTAACAGGTATGCCATAAGGCAATGTTTGGGGCCAACTAACATGGCGGACTGTCAGATTAGTCGGCTTCAAGTTTGTGACGTCATGTCATCTCCTGTTTGTAATACCTCCATGCTTTAAGGACTCGAGTCGGGAGAAGGGAGTGGAGCTAATTTGGCCATGCCCACCTATTTGGCCACACCCACCTATTTGGCCACGCCCACAAAATTTCCCTTATTTTCAAAGCCAAAAGTTGACAGGAATGAGTTTCATAGACCAGTGATCCTCTGGGTGAGAAGGTACTTTCTCTTATTTGTTTGAGAACTATTACCCAAAAGTTTCATGGAGTGCCCCTGAGCTGCTCTCACCATACGCGCGCATTTTACTTCCGCTTCCAGGAGCGACGCGGGTGGCGTGGGCCAGATGAATCGCAGTAAACCAATTCATGTGGATTCACAGGGGCTTCTGGGAATTGAAGTCCAAGAACATCTGGAGTGCCAAGGTTCGCCATCATGGCTATAGGGCTAATTAGGGTGCTGCAGCCCAACTGGAGGAGCAAAATGCTTTCTGAACATGGGGATCACACCAGAAAGCATTTTCCTCCTGTCCTCAACCTCAAGTGACTTTTTCAAAGCTGCTTTACAGCAATCCAGGAGAGCCAGCATAGACAAGCCCTGTGTCTCTCTTTTTAGGACGTCATCTTGGAAAAGGTGGAGAAACCTTGGGCTATGTTGGGTCTTTAGTTTGCCAGAAACTGAGGCGGATCAGATCATCCAGCCATTTCGGAAGAGAAAAGCATTTTCAGTATCATAGGGCAAGTGGTGTATAGTAGGGAAGGAAAGTGGCTGCTTACCCCTTTCACACTCCCCCACCATTTTTCTTCTCAAACTGACAAGCTCCTGTACCTGTTTTTCAACCCAAAACTACACCCATCAACAGGTAAATTATAGGAACAAACCATAGCATAGTAGGAGAGTAAGAACTTTAGAAAGTTACTTTTTTGGACTATAGCTTATGGAATCTTCCAGCCTGGATGTACAATGGGTGGTCATGTCCTGGAAGCTGCAATCCCCAATCCCATCCCACCCCACCCCAAAACAAACTTTTGCTAAGCATTCAGGAGAAGATATGCTATGCACCCCTGGTGTGACCAGTGACAAAATGATCTCCAGTAGCAGGTGTAAAGGTAAAGGTCGTCCTTGCTTGAAAATGAGTTGTATCTGACTCTAGGGTTCAGTGCTCATCTCTGATTATAGCCAAAGAGCCAGCGCTGTTTGCGTCTGCAGAAGTTTCCATGGACATGTGGCAGGCATGACTAGACACCGGAGTGCACAGAGTGCTGTTTACCTTCTCACTGAAGTGATACCAATTTATCTACTTGCAATTTCTTGCTTTTGAACTGCTAGGTTGGCAGAAGCTGGGGCAGAGATGGGAACTCACTCTGTTGTGAAGTACTTGGGTCTCAAACTGCTGACCTGCCGACCTTCCAGTCGTCATGTTCAGTGTAACCACTAAGCTACAGCAGTCCCTACAGTAGTATTTTATGGAAGCATAAAATCTCTGCATAGAGAACAGCTGCCAGTCAAAATGCATCCTACTGGACTAGGTGGGCAAATTGACTTTGTTTTCTATAGTTTCCTGTGATTGCTTCTGTAACTCCTTCATAACTTCTACTTTGACTCTCAGGTCAAATATTTCTGTATCAAAAATTGGTTTAACCATTATAGAAGTTAAAATGTTTGGCAATTACCATGTGGCAAAACATTCAGAAGATGATCTGGAATTGACAATAGACTGACATGGCTAGCCATCTAGAAGTTGATCCTATGGAAATATCTACCATGGGATCAACAAACATGACATGATTCTGATTTCTCGTGCATGATGAAGCAAAAAAAAATCCTATCTTGATCCCCATAGATTCTTTTCTGAGTTCCATGTCTTGTTTTTACCCCAACAATATGAAGTAACCTGTGTTATATATATGTTATATACTACTAGCATATTTGTGCCCGGCCAGCCGGGCAGTTTTTATTTGTGGGTTGTTGTTGTTGTTGTTTTTTTGGTTAAGGGTGGTTTGGGTGGGGGTGTTTTGCATTTGTGGTTTGTGACCTTTTTTGATCTTTTTTGTTGTGTATTTTTGCATGAAGAATGGGCTGCCTGTCGGTTCCTCTTTTCCTCATTGTTGCTTCAAATTTTGGTTTCGATGCAGCAATGGGGAAAAGGAGGAGCTGGCAGTCAGCTGGCTCTTCCCCCAGTAAGGTCCGTTAGGTAGGTCAAGGGAGAAGGAGGCAGAGAAGAACTATCTGCCTGATGATGGTTCTCTCCTCTCTGTCTCCTTTTTCTCCTGGCTTACCTAACTGGAGAACGGCGGGCAGCGATCAGGAAGGGGTGGTGCTCTCCCTTGTGGATTGCTGGCTGCTGCTTTTGTATTACCTCCATCAGAAGTACAAAGGCAGCAGCCAGTCATCCGCCAGTGAGTGTGCTTCCCCTGACGAACTGCTGCCTGCTGGTGGTATTTTTTTCCACCCCGGCTCAACTGACCTTGAGGCTGGCGGTGGTCTTGCTGTGTCTTCAGCGGGGTAGCATGGAGGAGAGGGAGTCCCTCTTCTCCCCGTTGCTCCATGAAAGAAGGCCGGCGGGTGTCTTGACATGTTTTTTGGGGGGGTTGTTTTGCGAGGCTGTGAGGCACTGCGTCTGCCTGCAGCGGACTTGCGCTCCCGTTGTGGGAGACCAGCATGTTTTTATTTTATTTTTTGCCTACCGGCTTTTTCAGCGTTCTGCGCGCTCGCGCCCTTCAGCCTGATTGGCTGAAGTGGTCACGGCGCATAGGACGCTGGGACTTGAAGTTTTGTTTGTTTTGTTTGCGTTTGTGCGGTGGGTTTTTTCTGCAGCTCAATTTCAATAGGACGCACCACGTTTCCCAACGTTCTTTTTGCTCATGCCTGTCAGCCTGATTGGCTGAGGTGTGGCGTGGTACAGAGGATATTGGGAATTGAAGTTGTTTCCCTTTGTTCCCATTTGTGGGGCTGTTGCCCCACTGCCAGCTTCGGCAACCTTGCAGCGCTCTGTGGTCCGGGTTCGGGCAAGTGCAAGTACGGGATACGATAGTCGGGTGCGGGCGTGTATACCGGAGTCCAACGGTTAACGCCCCTCTTTATAGGTAAAGAAGAAAGTTGGTAATGCAAATCAAACTGAGGTAACAATGAAAACTTCTGTTTTATAATCTACATCAGTGATGGCAAACCTTTTAGAGACCAGGTGCTCAAGGGGGCAGGGGAGATGTGCGGCAGGGACCACACGTGCCAGTGATGTCACATGGGTGCATGTGCACACACCCACATTACATCGACATAGGCCACCTGCCCCGCCCTGGACAAGCCTTGAGCCAGCAGTCCCTGTCATGGACAAGTTTGACATTGCCCCACCCCCACCCTCGACAAGCCTTGCACTGGCAGTCCCTGCCATGGACAAGCCTTGTGCTCCCCCCACCCTAGACAAGCCTTGCGCCAGTAGTCCTTGCCATGGACCAGCCTCATGCTGCCCCCTGCCCTTGACAAGCCTCATGCTGCTCTCCCACCCTGGACAAGCCTCACACCAGCAGTCCCTGTCATGGACAAACCTCATGCCGCCCCAGCAAACCTTGCGCCGATAGTCCCTGCCACGGACAAGCCTTGTGCTGCCCCCCTGCCCTGCACAAGCCTCGCACTAAGCCTCCCTGGACAAGCCTTGCACCAGCAGTCCCTGCCATGAACAAACCTCACACCACCCCAGACAAGCCTTGCATCGCCTCACCAAGCCCAGGGACAAGCCTCCAGCCATCCCATCCTGTGCCACTGGCCCCAATAGCAGTGCTGCTTCCCGACCCACCCATCTCCCTCCACCAATGGAGAGACAAGAGGGCAGGCTGAAATCCTGCCTGGGCACAGGAGTGTGTGCATGTACCCATTGGTGCTGGTGGGGTGGGTTTTGCCCGCAATGGTGTGCGTGCCCACAATGGTGTGCGTGCCCACAGAGAGGCCTCTCCATGCCACCTTTTGGACTGTGCCTTAGGTTCGCTACTGCTCTTCATTGCTCCCCAACCTTTGGTTTTTGAACTTCAATTCCCAGAAGCCTAAGTCAATTCCTTTAGTGTATGAGAACCAAGACACAGGAACAGCCGAAGGATTGGCTTAACACATCTTTATTGCATGGTGGTCCGGGGGAACATGTGGTAATGGTGGACGAGCAGCTCAATATATACAGAGGCTATACATTTGAATGTGGCTCCTCGGTAGCCCATTGGCTACAGTCTGCGTGACGTCATTTCTGGTCACGCCCTTCTTGTCCAGGTGAGGTGGTGGCGGGAATCTTCCCGCGCTGTAGGTATTTGTGGAATTGGAACCATGTGAGCTGGACGCTCGCTATTGCCATCTGTTGGACATTAGCTCGCGTCCTAATACAGGAGGTTACAGAGTTACAGCTGGTAGTTATTCTGTTACATTGTTTAAAGGCATACTTTCTTATACACAACATCCCTCCCCCCTAGGATGAGACGAAGTCTCTCATCCAATATGGTTTATTGCAAACGCGTTTTGGGCGCAAGGCTGGCTGGCTTGTCCCGGGGGCGCTATCGCTTCTTTGCTCCCTGGTCTCTCGTCCTGCAATGGGAGAGGGATACTCGTTAGCGACTTGCCGCGGTTCCGCGGCTTTTGGGGTAGGGAGGAACTCCATTGTGGGAAAACCGGGGTGACCTCGACAGGGCGTCCGCGTGGCTTATGTCCTTTCCAGGGCGATACACCAGCGCGTTCTGGTATGTGTTTAAAAAAATGGCCCACCTGAGCATCCTAGGGGACAGGATTTGAGACGTGGGCTTGTCCGCAGTGAAAATGCCTAGCAGGGGCTTGTGGTCAGTCACGATGGTAAAAGGGTGGCCATAGAGGAAATCGTGAAACTTTTTGGTCCCAGCGATTATTGCCAACACTTCCCTGTCTGTCTGTGCGTAATTTCGCTCTGCCTGAGACAGGGACCTGGAGTAGAACGCCACCGGGGCCTCCCGCCCGTTTTCCATCACATGGCACAGAACCGCCCCCACCCCCTCTGGGGACGCATCACATATCAGGACTACTGGTCTCTTGGGGTCAAAATGGGTCAGTATAGCGTCTGAGGCTAGGAGTTGTTTCAGGTCATTGAATGCTTTCTCTTGGCTCTCGCCCCATTTTCATGCCTCGTCCTTTTTTAGGAGCTTGTGAAGCGGCTCCGCCACCGAAGCCTTCCGAGGCAGGAAGGAATGGTAGAAGTTTAGGAGCCCCAGGAACGACTGCAATTCGGGCTTGGAGGTGGGGCGAGGAGCATTTTGAATGGCGGCCACCTTTGATTTGGAGGGCTTGATTCCTGCAGGGGTAACCCGGAAACCCAAGAACTCAACCTCTGTGGCGAAGAAGACGCATTTGTCTTTCCGCAGCCTCAACCCCGCCTTTTCGAATATCGTCAGCACTTTGTCTAATCTTTCAGCCAATTCAGATTCGCTCCCCCGTTATCAACACGTCATCAAAGTATGGTAAGACCCCCTCTAGCCCCTTTAAGAGGTGTTCCACGAGCGATTGGAAGATACCTGGCGCCGAGTTCACGCCAAACTGTAGGCGCGTGACCTGGAACGCCCCCTTATGAGTGACTATCGTCTGCGCAGCAGCCGCAGCTGGGGTTACCGATAGCTGCTGATATGCTTGTGCCAGATCAAGTTTTGCAAAGCACCTCCCCCCATGTAACCTGGCCAACAGATGGCTGACCACCGGTACCGGATACGCATTTGGGCGTATCGCCTTATTAATGGTGCATTTGTAATCTGCGCATATGCGAACCTCCCCGTTGGCCTTCAGCGCTGTTACAATCGGAGTTTCCCACTCCACGGAATCAACAGGAACAAGAATCCCCTGGCCCACCAATTTGTCCAGCTCCGCCTCTATCTTGTCCTTGAGTGCAAAAGGCACTCTGCGCGGTTTGAGTCTTATTGGGCGGACCTCCGGGTCCAGGTCAAACGCAACTGGGGGTCCCTTGAATTTTCCGAGTCCCTTCTTGAACACTTCGGGGTGCGCGTCACACACCTCTTGTATAGGGTCAGTCCCAATGGCATGCACCCCCCCGATGAACAAACCCAGGGGCTTAAACCATTGAGTCCCGAGAAGGCTACAGCTTCCCCCCTTGAGGACAACCAGGGGCAGTTCCGCGGCGTGCCGCTTGTACTGGACCTTGAATTTTCCAACCCCCAACACCGGAATGCTATTTCCCTGTACGTCCCGCAGTGTGGACCTCAGCGCTTTGAGCCTGGGCCGCAGGTTGGGGGAAATCCCCAAAAACTCCCTCTGGGAAATGATTGAATATGAAGACCCCGAGTCTATCTCCATTCTAATGGGGACCCCTTGCACCAGTACCTCAACAAAGTAACGGGGGTGTCCTAAGGACACGCTGTGAACTGGGGCGTCGTCGTCGCTGCTGTCGGAGATGTGGCCCACGCCATCCTGCTTCCTCGAGGGCCGGGTGCCTTCCTGGAATCTCGGTGGGCGGTCTGTCGAGCCTCTCTGGTCCCTGCGCCACCGTCTGCAAACCTTGGCTATGTGCCCTCGACGTCCACAGTTGTGGCACTCAGCCTTCCGGAACGGGCACTTGGCGCGGTCGTGGGCCGCCCCGCAGCCGTCGCAACGTCGGCCATCCTTCCGTACCTTCCGGACGTCCTCGTCCTCGCTGCTCTCCGTGGAGGATTGTGGCGCTCGCCTGGCCGCGTGCACCGAGCCCGCTGCCTTGTCGGGTTGTGGGGGCCTTTCCCTGAACCCCTTGACTCCGGCCCTCGTGGCTTCCGCGGCCTGCGCCGCCTTCATGACCTCGTGCAGCGTCGGGGGCGGCTCCTGGTTCATCAGCTTTCGCTGAACTTCCTCGTCCCACAGGCCACAGAGCATGCGGTCCCTGAGGGCGATTTCCAGGTTCTCCCACTTGCAAGGGCCGGCGGCCAACTGGAGGGCCACTGCAAAGGCTGCGATGGACTCCCCAGGCGCTTGGACTCTCTTCCAGAACGCGTCTCGAGCCGAAAACATCGAGACCGAGGGCTGGAAGTGGTCGCGCATCACTTTCAGGAGCTGCTTGACCAACACCTCGCTCACCTTCTTCGGCGAAACCAGGTCCACCAGTACTCTCATGGCGGCACGTCCCAGCATCCGGGTGAGGATGGCCCTCTTCTTTCCTTCGTCCGTAATGTCGGACACCACCAGCGCGCTTTGGAAGTCCATTTCGAAGAGCTCCCAATCTTCCGGCTTGTTGATGTCGAAACCGGCGTGTGTCTTGATCTCGTGGGGATCCATTATCCCATCCTCGTCGCCAATTTAGTGTATGAGAACCAAGACACAGGAACAGCTGAAGGATTGGCTTAACACATCTTTATTGCATGGTGGTCCGGGGGAACATGTGGTAATGGTGGACGAGCAGCTCAATATATACAGAGGCTATACATTTGAATGTGGCTCCTCGGTAGCCCATTGGCTACTGTCTGCGTGACGTCATTTCTGGTCACGCCCTTCTTGTCCAGGTGAGGTGGTGGCGGGAATCTTCCCGCGCTGTAGGTATTTGTGGAATTGGAACCATGTGAGTTGGACGCTCGCTATTGTCATCTGTTGGACATTAGCTCGCGTCCTAATACAGGAGGTTACAGAGTTACAGCTGGTAGTTATTCTGTTACATTGTTTAAAGGCATACTTTCTTATACACAACAATTTCCCAAAGCACTGATCAGCCAATGTACTGACTTAGACTTCTGGGAAGTACAAAAACCAAAGGTTGGAGAATACTGCTCTAAAATATATAGAGAAGATGTGCAACCTTATTCAAAGAATTCTTGATATAAGGATTCATTTCCTTCATCTGTTAAATATTTGGGCAAACAGGCACCAGTAGGCCAAACATCATAGCATGACAGCCAATACAGGCTTATAAAATGGTTTTGAAATAACTGGTAAAGATATTCACTATCTGTTTACAAATAATTGTGAAATATATGCAGACAGACATTCAGAAATAATCAGCTATTTCATCAAGAGAGTGAAGGTGGTGGCCATTAGCCACCATACTGCATCATTTTAAATATGTGTTTGATTAAAAATTTACTCCTCCCCCACACCAGGAATGGGCAGTGTGGCAATCCATTATGCCCAACCCCAAACAGTTTTGTAGGGTTGCTCCATTATCTAACCCAGGAGTTCTCAACCTTTTAAAGATGGGGGCCGAGTCACTTTCCCTCAGACAGCTTTGTGGGACAGGTGGCCATTTTGCCCTTCCTCCACCACATGGCAGTTCTTGGTGTGGTAGTGGAAGTGGTGGGGAGCCACATGAAATGGTGCCATGGGCCGCATCCAACCTGCGCGCTGCAGGTTGAGAATCCTTGATCTAACCCAAGCATGTGAAATGTAATCCAGGAAGGTTACACTGCAGCAGCTAATAGCGTGTTTATAGCCCCATGTTTTAATGGACCTGAAAGATGTGTCAAAAATACATTAGTTTTAGGTGTTAGATGTCACACTAAGGGAGCTTTGACCAGAAAGTTCTTCAACATTCCTCATCATGTTGAAAGTTCTTCAACATTCCTCCTTGCCACAAGTGGGAGTTTGATCACAGACATGCTTTGAGGTAAAAGACCAACTTATACTAAGTAAAAAGATGTGAGTGGGTGGGGAGGGGGGGAATCTGTAATTAGAATTCACCAGGGTATAGCGAGTCACATTGGGCAGCTGAAGAAAAAGCAATGAGCATAAGCTTGTTCAGCCTGTGGTAATTTTTTATTTTAATTTATTAAAATTCTGATTTCCAATTAGTATAGCCGGCCAACTCGGAACGACTCTAGGTGGCTTACAACATTTAAATCAATACCACAATCTAAAAACATAAAAATGGTAAAAACTCCACTTAAAAATACAATAAGAAATTGCCCTATCAACTCAAAAGAGCGAGGGAGTGATATTACTATCTCAGCCAGCATATAAACATGTATATAAACATGTAAATCTATAAAAGTGGGTTGTTGCTCCCAAAAACTAACAACAAATAAATCATATTAGTTGTTCAATTGTCATAAGACTTGCTATAACCAGAATTCAGAGTATCGGCCCTAACTCTTGAGGTGCTTTCTGTACAGAAGCAAGCCCTCTATTAGAAATAAACGTATTGAAGACATCCATTTCAGTTTTATTTGTTGAGAAATTTTGGTAAATATTCAGCATTTTTCTGACCTAATTTACTGTTGTTTTCAAGTCAGAAGTATGTCCAAGTCACTTGGGCCCTTCAGTCTCTTGGGATTTCAGTAGCTGACCTTTATCAGATTGGCATTCAGCAAAGAACTGATGGGTCATTCTGTTAAAGATAAATATATGCACTTTACTGCTCTGGAGTTTAGTCTGGGCATAGAGGAGAAGAATTCTCATTAACTACTAGTGCCACCACTACTCACTGATTTCAAATACTGAATTTAAAACATGAAAGAGCTTCTTTTTAAGTGGCAGACTAGCCATACCTGTTTATTGGAATGTGTCAGTATGGACTCAGCTACACAGAACACTAACAAAAGCTTTTAGATTAATAAATTCTGGGCTTTGCCACTGTATTGCCCTGATATGGAGCAGCATTTTACACCTATCTTCTAGACATCTCCAGTTCCTCTTCCTCTCCTTAAACCAGTGATGGACAGTCTTGGCCCTCCAGCTGTTCTTGAACTTCAATTCCCAGAGGCCCTGATCAGCAGGAGTGCTGATTTGGGCTTCTGGGAATTGAAGTTCAAGAACAGCTGGAGGGCCAAGACTGCCCATCACTGCCTTAAACCCTCAAGTTAAATTATAACATTGTATTCTCTTATTTCAGGGAAATTGCTTTATAATCACATTTGGAATTGACTTCTTAGAGCAGGAGTTCTAAACCTTTTTAATCCGGGGGTCTGGTCATGCTACCTCAGACAGCTTCAGGGGCTGGATGGCCATTTTGCCCTTCTTCCACCACATGGCACTTCCTGGTGTGGTGGAGGCAGTGGGGGCCACATGAAATGGTGTCATGGGCCGCATCTGGCCCACAGGCCATAGGTTGAGAATTTCTGTCTTAGAGCAGAAATCTTATCTTATCTTAGCAAAATACACATGGTTTCTGTGTTAAACACATTGTGGATTAAGGATCTAAGCCACAAGAATTGACGCATATCTCATGTTTGAGCAAGATAGAAACTGTGTACAGTATTGGAAGAAGTACGTTAAAAAAAACTTGAGAGCAAAAGCCAGGATCTACAGTAGAAAACATTATTATTTTAGCATCCGTTCCCAAATCCACATGATTTCCTGCAATTTCTTGCTAACCTGATTTAATAAAAGCAGTGTCACATTAAAACTATTAGTTGTGCATTTCCCTCTTTTACTTCTGATATGTCCAACTGCCTTCAAAAAGTACATTTAGTATTTTCAGTTCATGCATCCTGCCTTTACAACCACCTATAAATTGACTTGATTTGAAAGAATTTATTAAATTCAGAAAAAATGTTATTCAGATAAAGTTAATAAATTGAAGAGGAGGACAGGGAGTATAAGAATGCTATGAGAATTATTAGTTTTGTACTAGTCTCTTATAGGCAAACTGCAAGGCTTTTTATGACCCATTTTATATTCAAAATGTGTTGGGAAATGGAAAAAACCTTGCCACAGACCAAAATATTTTTTGCTTTCATCCTTCTTATTGTTCACTGTGCACATCAGATAGAGAGACATAAATAGAGCATATGAGAAATAAAGGGAAATAACCAAATATGTTCATATATTTTTTTCTTAACATATTAACCTACGACCAGCTTGCAACTATCACATGGGTTGTTGAGTTTCTGACCATTTTTTCCCCTCAGCTGTGCAAAGTATATTTAGAAAAACCACCAACCTTTGAGGAATAACTTTCTACCGAGCCACAGAAATTGAAATAGCTGTAGTGCCGTTGTACCAAGGGGGGAAAACAACCCTCTGATGTCCAGAATGCATTCACACAATATCCACTCTGCTCCTAACTTTCATTACAGTAGCAGCAACTGCCCCTAGTTTCAGTAGCAGGTTATTTCCACAAAATGCAATGAGCTTGTCAGTTAAATTGCTCCTCCTTTCTTTTACCTTTGCTCAAAACAAACAAACAAACTTGTTTGCAAGTCAGCTCTTAAAACAGTATTTTGAGAGGTTGGCAAATGTTATGTTTTTGGACTGGGGGATTGTAGGAACTGGATTTTTTTTTAAAAAAAATATGTTTCCATGCCCTGTGTGGGTGTATATGTGTGTGTTTTTTTTTAAACTGAGAACAAATAGCTTGCAATAGCAACCAAAAATTAGATGCAGATGATCTAACAATTTCAATTACCATGTATCATTTTGAAAACAGGGCTATTTGTAGTTCTAGTGAATGAGAAACCTGTATAGTAAGTTCAACATTCTGCATGAGATGGACTTGAGCCTCACCTCACTAAGGGATTAACGCTCCCTCACAGAACGTACAACATGGTATGTAGCCTTGGCTTCCAAGTGAGAGGAAAGGGCTGTATGAAATGGAAGAAAACTCTGAGATGGAATTCTACATAAATTCACTCAAAAGTAAGCTCCACTATGTTGAAAACAGCTTCTTGCCAGGCCCTCTTCAAAATGCATGGGTTTCTAGGCTTGGCTTATGTTCATTCTCTGTGTGCTTCTGGCTGAAAAAATGTGGGCTAATGATGGATTCCAAACTGGTGATATATTTTTACAGTACAGTCAACTATTATAACACAACAGCTGTATACTTTATCCACTCTGTCTTTCACTCTCCCTCACAGGACTTGAATTCAGTCATTTGAAGAGCTACTTTTTGTAAAAAGCTCTAAAAGGTGTGAAGTTACAAAAAGCACATCTTTACCTGCTGGCACCAAGAATTTGCTGGCTAAGGATGATGTAATGTGTCATGTAGCATATTTAGAGGGTGACATCTAGAGGAAAGTAGTATTGCAACTGGGGTGGAAAAGGGACAGATCTTGCTACTGCTCACCTAGCCCTGGCCTGAGACAGAATGGATGGAGCAGCATTTTTTTTTTTTTTTTTTTTTTGGCAGGGGAGATAGAAAACCCATCAAACTTTGAAGGCCAAATGACTGGTACATAATCAAGAATGAATGTGTTGCTGTTTGAGTTAAATTCCTTTTTCTGTTCATACTAATCCAGTGTTTCCCAGACTTTGATTTTGGGACTTCAATACCCAGAAGCCTAAATCAATTCCCCTAAGCACTGATCAGCAAATTTACTGACTTAGGCTTCTGTAAACCATCGTATCTACTACTGTGGACAAGAAAACCTCAGAAAAAACGGAGTGGCCATAATTATAAATAAAAGAGTGAGAACAGCAGTAATGGGATACAATCTCAAAAATGATAGAATGATGTCAGTCAGAATACAAGGCAAACCATTTAATATCACTGTAATCCAAATATATGCACCAACCACTAGTGCAGATGAAGCCACAGTAGACCAGTTCTATGAAGACCTATAACATCTCATAGAACAGACACCAAGAAATGACGACCACATTATCCTAGGAGACTTGAATGCAAAAGTAGGAAATCAAAAAGTGGATGGAATAACAGGCAAGTTTGGTCTTGGAACACAAAACGAAGCAGGGCAATGACTGAAAGAGTTCTGCCAAGATAACACACTAGTCATAGCAAACACCCTTTTCCAGTAACACAAGAGGAGACTCTACACATGGACATCACCAGATGGCCAACATCGAAACCAAATTGATTACATACTCTGCAGGCAAAGATGGAGAACCTCCATACAGTCAGCAAAAACAAGACCTGGAGCTTACTGTGGCTCAGATCACAATCTACTGATTGCAAAATTCAGGCTCAGACTGAAGAAAATAGGGGAAACAAATAGGCAGGATAGATCTAAACAACATACTCAAGGAATACATGGTGGAGGTGAGGAACAGATTCAATGGTTTGGACCAGATAGACAGAGTACCAGAAGAATTATGGACAGAGTTGAGAGACATTATGCAGGAGGCAGCAAGGAAAACCATACCAAAAGAAAAGAAGCACAAAAAAGCAAAGTGGTTGTCAGATGAGGCTCTTAAAATAGCAGAGGAAAGAAGGATCTCAAAAGGCAAAGGAGAAAGGAAAAAATACAACCACTTAAATAAAGAATTTCAAAGAAAAGCAAGGAGAGATAAGGAAACCTACCTAAATGAACAGTGCAAAGAAATAGAGGAAAATAACACAAGAGGCAGGACTAGAGATCTCTTTTTAAAAATTAGGGAAGTCAAGGGAACATTCAAAGCAAAAAATGACCACAATAAAAGACAAAGATAGCAAGGAGTTAGTGGATGCAGAAGAGATAAAGAAAAGATGGAAAGAGTACACAGAGGAACTCTACAAAAAAGACCTAAACACCCCAGATAATAACAGTGAGGGGGGGAATTGAACTTGAACCAGACATCCTAGCGAGTGAAGTCAGAAAGTCCCTAAAAAGCACAGCAAATAACAAAGCCAGTGGAGATGATGGTATCCCAGTTGAATTCTTCAAAGCCCTAAAAGATGATGGAATCAAGCTATTGCATGCTATATGCCAGCAGATTTGGAAAATGAAACAGTGGCCACAGGACTGGAAAAGATCGGTATATGTCCCAATCCCAGAAAAGGGCAATGCCAAAGAATGTTCACATTATTGAACAATTGCGCTCATCCCACAAGCTAGCAAAGTGATGCTCAAGATAATACAGGATAGACTGTAGCAGCATGTAGAGAGAGAACTACCAGAGGTGCAGGCTGGTTTCAGAAGAAGTAGGGGGACCAGAGAACACATTGCCAACATACGTTGGATCATGGAGAAAACAAAAGGAATATCAGAAACAAGTTTACTTCTGCTTCATTGACTACACCAAGGCCTTTGATTGTGTGGATCACAACAAAATGTGGCAAGTAATTAAAGAGATGGGAATACCAGAACACCTTATATGTCTCATGAGAAATCTGTACATGAGTCAAGAAGCAACAGTTAGGACAGAGTATGGAATGACGGAGTGGTTTGGAATAGGAAAACGAGAAAGACAAGGCTGCATTTTGTCACCCTGCTTGCTCAACATATACGCAGAGCACATAATGCGCAATGCAGGGATGGAGGAATCACAATATGGGATCAAAATTGCTGGGAGAAACATCAACAATTTGAGATATGCAGACGATACCACCCTAATGGCAGAAAGTGAGGAAGACCTAAAGAACCTATTGATTGGATTGAAGGAGGAAAGTGCAAAAGCTGGCCTGAGACTCAATATCAAGAAAACCAAGATAATGGCAACAGGTCCAATCAGTCCCTGGAAAATAGGTGGGGAAGAAGTAGAAGCAGTGTCATATTTTACTTTCTTAGGATCAAAGATCACTGCAGATGGAGATTGCAGCCATGAAATAAAAAGTCGACTAATTCTTGGGAGACAAGCTATGAAAAACCTGGGGAACTGTGGGTTGCCCGTGTAAGCGGGGAATCTTATGATATTAAAATACTTTTCCCGAAAGGTTCATTTGCCGGCCACAGTCAAGCTATTAGTCAGAACAAGACTTCCCAACTTGGAAGCACGGGTCTTGCTGGAAAAGTTAGATAAGGATTGGACAATACATTCCTGAAGCTGCTTCCTGACTGACTGGCCACATCCTGGCTCAGCAATAGCCACGGATGCTTCCCTGAGTTAAGGTAGACAATGAAGACAGATGTTTCCCTGAGTTAAGGTAGATGCTGTTAGTGCCTAGGGAAACAGATGCTACTTTAGATTAGAGACCCTTTCCTATAGTGTAGATGTGACGTAGAATATGCTTAGCAAGAGGGCCACTCTGTACCAAGCGGCGGTGACCACCTCAAGGTCATTCTGCCCACAGGCAGGGTAATAAAAACCTTTTGCCCACCTCATTTTGGGGCTGGACCACCATATCATAGGCTCGACATGTCTTTATTCTAGCGCAGCAGGGCTTCACATTACAACAGGGAACATAGTCAAAAGTAGAGACTCTCACTGCAAACAAAGGTCTGCATAGTCAAAGCAATTGTATTCCCAGTGGTAATGTATGGGTGTGAGAGCTGGACCATTAGAAAGGCTGAGCGAAGAAAAATAGATGCCTTTGAGATGTGGTGCTGGAGGAGAGTTTTGAGAGTCCCCTGGACAGCGAGGAGAACAAATAGGTCAATATTAGAAGAGATTAGCCCTGACTGCTCATTAGAAGGACAAATAACAAAGATGAAGCTAAAGTATTTTGGACATCAAATGAGAAGAGAAGATTCACTTGAGAAAGCCTTGATGCTGGGGAAGGTGGAGAGCAAAAGAAGCAGGGGACGGCCGAAGATGAGATGGCTGGATGGTATTGTAGACACAATGGGCACAGAGCTGTGTGGACTGAGGAGGATGGTGGAGGACAGGGGTGCCTGGAGAGCAATGGTCCATGGGGTCGCAAAGAGTCGGAGCCAACTGTGCGACTGAACAACAACAAAAGACTTCTGGGAATTGAAGTTCCCCTGTGGGGCGTGTGCTAATCAGAAACAGAGCCATCATTTTGATTGAATGAAAGTTAATTGAGTGGTGGATTTATAGGCCATCAGTGGGCCAGGATACCTAAGAGACTGCATTGCCCTGAGGACATCTGTCCATCCAACCAGAGCGGACCGGAGGAGCTCTCTAATCGTTCCATCAGCCAGAGGGGCTCACCTCTCTGGCACAAGGAGGAGAGCCTTCTCCATGTCTGCGCCGGCCCTCTGGAACCTCCTGCCAACAGAGCTACGTCTCCGGACGGAATTGCTGCCTTTCAGAAAAGAACTTAAAACCTGGCTGGCGGGTCAAGTGTGGGGTGCAGGTGGAAGGGTAACCTCCATTGGGTGGCTGGTGTAGAAGAACTCCTCTCCATGGTGCCTTTGGATCCTGCATCCCTTGTTTTAGGGGGTGGGTAGTTTTAACTGTTTTTAACATGTTTTTAAATTGTGATTGTGAACCGCCCTGAGTCGACCTTGGCCGAGTGGGCAGTATATAAATTTGGCAATTAAATTAAAATTAAATTAAAATTAAATTAATTAAATTGTTTGTACAATCTATAGAGGTCAATAATGTGTGTGAGTGTGCATGCATGTGTGTTTGTGCAAATGTATGTACACAGCATACACGGGAAAGATTTACAGGTTTATTGGTTTCCCATCCCCAGAACCCATGGCAGAATAAAACCTAGATTGAGCAGGGGAAGGGCAAAATGTCCACATCTACTTTCTTTTAGTCTGAGTCTAGAAGAATGGAAGTGGTGTTGGAATGTGTTTTATTTTACTGTAGGGCCTCTGCTATTGCAGGCATCTAGAAATGGTATATGGCTCTCTCTTTGACTTGGAGGGTATTGAAGGAAGTCAAAGCAATGT
Organism: Bradypodion pumilum; assembly: GCA_035047305.1. Classification (NCBI taxonomy): domain Eukaryota; kingdom Metazoa; phylum Chordata; class Lepidosauria; order Squamata; family Chamaeleonidae; genus Bradypodion; species Bradypodion pumilum. The sequence goes on from JAWDJD010000001.1 coordinate 103,576,446, forward strand.
CTTTGAGAGGATATGTGACACTGGTTAGGGGCAGGCATTGGAGGCATTGCTTCTCATCGTATGGATCCAAACCTTCATTTGTATACTAGACTCCCCAAATGCTCCATTTTGCCCCCCCCTTAAAGCTGTGGTTAAATTGCTGTACTGTGGCCAAAAGAGTTTGATACTGATGGGGAACAAGGTTGACTTAGTCTTCTACCCTTCCAAGGTAGGTAAAACATACCCAGCATGTTTGGGGCAAAATGCTAATTACTCTGTGGACCACCCAGAGAGTGCACTAATCACTATAGGGCAAGTTATTATTAATTGCTAGTGCTCTTGCTCTCAAGTTTGGGACAGAAATGTCAGAGTTGCAGAAGTTTCCACACAAAAAGATGCCCTTCATTTTGCCTTTAGGTTCTTTCATGGATTTCCAAAAGAGAACCTCTTAAATAGGAAGGATCTGTTTAAAAAGGAGGAACACAAACATTTTGTGTCATGTGGTGTGTGTTCCCTCCTTTCACCCCAATTGCTTGGGAAATTTTCCTTGCCTCACGGCAGCCACTGTGAGCCATTTGGTCACACTTTTTCTTCCTTCCTCTCATCGCTCCCCTGCCGCTGTGACGCTTTCCCTTGCCCCTGCCGGATTCTTTTGTACTTTTTGGGACTGCCACCATGTTGTGTTCTGTAAAGCTGTGCCTTTAACAATGTACCTTTGCCATGTGTTAACAATGTAACCTTTCTGTGTGCAACATTATAACCATCAGCTGTATCAATGTAAACCTGATAAGGGGACGCGAGCTAGTGACCACTAGATGGCAATAGCGAGCGTCCAGCTCTCATGGCTCAGATTCACCTGGTTCAGCAGCGCGGGAAGATCCCCCGCCACCTCTACACCTGGTCAAGAAGGGCGTGACCTTCTACGACGTCACGCAGGCAGCAACCAATAATCTGTCAACGAGCCACATTCAAATGTATAGCCAGCTGTATATATTGAGCTACCCATCCGCCATTACCACATGTTCCTCCGGATCATCATGCAATAAACCTGTGTTAAGCCAACCCTTCGGCTGTTTCATTGTCTTTGGTCCCTTACACTAAATTGGCAACGAAGGTGGGATATGGCAGCCCACGGGACCAAGACATGCGCCGGTTTCGAAATCAGGAAACCGGGCGACTGGGAGATCTTCGAGATGGACTTCCAGGCAGCACTGATTGAGTCCGAAGTCACGGAAGAGGCAAAGAAAAGGGCCATCTTCACCAGGATGCTCGGACAAGAAACCAAAAGGACCTTGGTGGACCTGATTGCACCGAGGAGGGTGAGCGAATTCAAGGCCAAGGAACTCATGCAGATGCTGCGTGAGCACGTCCGGCCCGCCACGGCGATGTTTCCCGCTCAGAGTGCGTTCTGGAGGCGAGTCCAAGCGCCCGGGGAGACGGTCGCCGCATTCGTGGCGGCCCTGCGGCTGGCGGCCGGCCCGTGCAAATGGGAGAATGCCGAAATCACCCTCCGGGACTGTGTGCTGTGCGGCCTGAACGACGCCGAAACCCAGCGGACATTAATGAACCAAGAGCCGCCTCCCACGTTGCAGGAGGTCGTCAGAGCGGCCCAGGCCGCAGAAGCTACAAAGGCTGGGGTCCAAGAACTCCAGGACTGGCGGCCGAAGTCGAGCAAGGCAGAGACTCCGGTACAGGCGGCCCGGCGAACTTCGAGGTCGTCCGCAGAGAGCAGCGACGACGAGGACGTCCGGAGGGTCCGGAAAGAGAGCCGGCGGTGCGACAGCTGTGGAGCAGCCCACGACCGCGTAAAGTGCCCGTTCCGGAAGGCCGAGTGCCACAACTGCGGCCGCCGCGGGCACATCGCCAAGGTGTGCAGGAAGAAGCGCGAGACCCGGCGGAGCTCAGCAGACCGTTCCACGGGACAAGACCGCTCAACGAGACCCAAGGACGGCGCTCAGGCCACGCGGAAGCAGGACGGCGTGGGCCGCATCTCCGACGGCAGCGAGGATGACGCCCCAGTGTTCAGCGTGTCTGCAGGACACCCCCGCTACTTTGTTGAGGTACTAGTCCAAGGGGTTCCCATTAGGATGGAAATTGACTCGGGGTCCTCATATTCAATCATTTCCCAGAGGGAGTTTTTGGGAATTGCCCCCCACAAGCGACCCAAGCTCAAAGCGTTGAGGTCCACACTACGGGACGTGCAAGGGAACAGCATTCCAGTGTTGGGGGTTGGAGAATTTCAGGTTAAATTCAAGAAGCACGCCGCGTCCCTCCCCCTAGTCGTGCTCAAAGGGGGAGACTGCAGCCTCCTCGGGACTCAATGGTTCCAGCCCCTGGGTTTGTTTATTGGGGGGGTGCACGCCGTTGCGATGCACGCCGTTGGGACTGATCCAATTCAGGAGGTGTGCGAGGCGCACCCCGAAGTTTTCAAAAAAGGACTGGGAAAATTCAAGGGGCCCCCAGTGACATTCGACCTGGACCCGGAGGTCCGCCCAATTCGCCTAAAACCACGCCGGGTGCCGTTCGCACTTAAGGACAAGATAGAGGCGGAACTGGACAAATTGGTGGGCCAGGGAATCCTTGTGCCTGTTGATTCCGCGAAGTGGGAAACTCCAATTGTAACTGCACTGAAGGCCAATGGGGAGGTCCGCATATGCGCCGACTACAAGTGCACCATCAACAAGGTGATCCGCCCGAATGCATATCCGGTGCCGGTAGTCAGCCATCTGCTGGCCAGGTTACACGGGGAAAAGTGTTTCGCTAAGCTCGACTTAGCACAGGCCTACCAGCAGCTCACGGTGTCCCCTGCCGCAGCTGCTGCGCAGACCATAGTCACCCATAAGGGGGCGTTCCAGGTGACGCGCCTCCAGTTCGGCGTGAATTCGGCGCCTGGAATTTTCCAGTCACTCGTGGAACGCCTCCTGAAGGGACTGGAGGGGGTGTTGCCTTATTTTGATGACGTGTTAATAACGGGGGGGGGAGTCGGGTTGAATTGGCCAAGAGGTTGGGGAAGGTCCTGACAATATTCGAAAAAGCGGGGCTGAGACTGCGAAAGGACAAATGCGTCTTCTTCGCAACCGAGGTTGAGTTCCTAGGGTTTTGTGTGACTCCTGAGGGAATAAAACCATCCAAGTCCAAGGTGGCAGCCATTAAGAAAGCCCCCCGCCCCACCTCCAAGCCCGAGCTGCAGTCGTTCCTAGGGCTGCTCAACTTTTACCACTCCTTCCTCCCCCGGAAGGCGGCGGTGGCTGAACCGCTACACAAACTGCTAAAGAAAGACCAGGCATGGAAGTGGGGCGATGACCAAGAAAGGGCATTTAGTGAGCTAAAAAACCTCCTAGCGTCCGATGCCATACTGACCCATTTCAACCCCAAACGCCCGGTAATTCTGACCTGTGATGCATCCCCGGTGGGGGTGGGGGCGGTGCTGTGCCACGTGTTGGAAAACGGAAGGGAGGCCCCGATAACATTTTACTCCAGGTCCCTGTCCCAAGCGGAGAGAAACTACGCACAGACAGACAGGGAGGCACTAGCAATAGTTGCGGGGACGAAAAAATTTCACGATTTTCTGTATGGCCGCCCCTTCACCATTGTAATGGACCACAAACCCCTGCTAGGCATCTTTACCGCAGATAAGCCCACCCCACAGATCCTGTCCCCGCGGATGCTCAGGTGGGCCATTTTTCTCAACGCGTATCAGCACGCGTTGGTCTACCGGCCCGGGAAAGAGATCAGCCATGCGGACGCTCTATCAAGGTCTCCCCTCCCCCTAACGCCCAGCCAGGTGAGCAAGGGGGAGCGGGACCATCAGGTTCTTATGATAGAGGTGCTGGATTCGCCCCCCGTAATGCCTGCCGACATTGCCAAAGCGACAGAGAAGGACAAGACGTTAGCGGCAGTTAGCTCCTGGGTGCAGAAAGGGTGGCCGGCGTCCTCACCAGCGGAGGAGTTCGCCCCATTTTTCAGAAAAAAGCTAGAGCTGTCCCTTGAGAGGGGGTGCCTCTTGTGGGGGCAGCGGGTGGTGATTCCCACTTCCCTTCGGCCGCGGGTGCTCAAACTGCTGCACGTCAGCCACCCCGGCATTGTGCGATCCAAGGCGCTGGCCCGGAGTTACTTCTGGTGGCCCCAGCTGGACGCCGACATCGAGCACATGGTCGGCACTTGTGAAAGTTGCCAATGCTCCAGACCAGAGGAGGCCCGCCTTCCCCACAGGGAATGGGACGCGGCTAAGGGGCCGTGGTCCCGGGTGCACGTTGATTTCGCGGGCCCGTTCAGAGGCACCCTGTTCCTTCTCGTAGTGGACGCTTTCTCCAAGTGGTTGGAGGTTATCCCAGTCACGAGCACCTCCTCGGCCCAGACCATTAGGCATTTGCGGAGGCTCTTTTCCACATTCGGCATACCCGACACATTAATTAGCGACAACGCTAGTTGTTTCACCTCCTCCGAGTTTAGGGCATTCATGGAGATTAATGCCGTTCGGCATATCACCTCCGCCCCGTTTCACCCAGCCACCAATGGCCAAGTAGAGCGCCTCATCCGCACCACGAAGGACGCGTTGCGGCGCATGGGCCCCGGGGATCTGAACCTACAAGTGTGTCAGTTTCTGCTAGGGTACAGGGTGACCCCGTTGGCGTCAGGATACTCCCCCGCAGAGCTCTTAATGCGTAGGAAACTGACCACCATCCTTACTAGGCTAGACCCCACGAGGGTAGAGGACAAAGGAAGGAACATCGGGCTGGAGGCCACAAAGAGTTTCAGTGTAGGCGCCCCTGTGCATTGCAGGAATTACGCCAGCACGGGCCCAGCCTGGGTACCGGGCATAGTTGTGGAGCAAACCAGCCCCGTGTCGTACCGCGTGGAAACCAGTACAGGGCTCCTGTGGAGGCGGCACGCGGACCAGCTCCGACGCAGGGTCTCCGATGAGCAGGGCACAGACCAAACAGAGAAAAATCAGCGTTAGGGTTCTCCCCCACCCGTTCAGCCCAAGGGGGAGGAAAAGGGGACCGCGGGTCCCCACCAAGGGGGGAGGAGGATATTCTCATAGATATCCTGGGGGATCTTTCCGAGGAGGAGGAACCCGACCCCATACATATCTCGCGGGATTCCCCCACAAATGCGGATACCCCTACTAAGTTAGATTTTGATTTTCAGAACCGGGGGGGGTTTCGGAGTGGTCCCCCACCCGTCCAAGCGAGAAGAGGGGTTTTTCGTTAGCCCCGATTGCCCCCGGTCTGCCCACAATGGAGTTCTTCCCTTCCCCTAAGGCCGCCAGACCGCGGCAAGCCACTAACGAGTCTCACTCTCCCATTTCAGGACAAGGGACCAGGGAACAAAGAAGCAGTAGCGCCCCCGGGGGGGGTCAGCCCTCTTCACGGCCCAAACGCACATGCAACAAGCCATCTTGGCTGAGAGACTTCGTCTCATCCTAGGGGGGAGGGATGTTGTGTTCTGTAAAGCTGTGCCTTTAACAATGTACCTTTGCCATGTGTTAACAATGTAACCTTTCTGTGTGCAACATTATAACCATCAGCTGTATCAATGTAAACCTGATAAGGGGACGCGAGCTAGTGACCACTAGATGGCAATAGCGAGCGTCCAGCTCTCATGGCTCAGATTCACCTGGTTCAGCAGCGCGGGAAGATCCCCCGCCACCTCTACACCTGGTCAAGAAGGGCGTGACCTTCTACGACGTCACGCAGGCAGCAACCAATAATCTGTCAACGAGCCACATTCAAATGTATAGCCAGCTGTATATATTGAGCTACCCATCCGCCATTACCACATGTTCCTCCGGATCATCATGCAATAAACCTGTGTTAAGCCAACCCTTCGGCTGTTTCATTGTCTTTGGTCCCTTACACTAAACACCAGAAAAATGGGTGGGGTGGGGGACCCCAAATTAAGTGACCTGACAGAGGAAATCCCCTCTGTGGTAAATAGAAGGAAATCTGCACCAAACCAAAAAATAAAATTAAATTAAAAAGAAGAGGCCCCTCCCAAAAGCCAAAGTGAAACTGAAATAGTTTTTTTGCTCTGCACATCCTTATTGATCATTATTGATCACCAGCTACCTGGTAGCCACCTTCTCCTGTTAATAGAAACATATACAGTACTGTATGTGATATTTCATGAAAGCATTGAACTACGTAGCTGTGGTCTCTGCATGTGATGAATCAGACCCTGACCTTTAAAGCTGTGGAAGAAACTTGATATTTTTTCAGGATTTCCAACACAAGTTGGTGTGGTTTTCATTTTCTGCAATTCCTGTCTGTCTCCCCCTCTCCCCTCCCCCCCTTTTGCTCAACATTGTTCTGACAGCAGTTGTAATCTTCTTCTGCATAACAAAAATATTTCATACAATAATCGTCAGTGATAAAAGGGTGGAATAATATGTCTGCTTAACAGGGATGGTTCTGTCATTAGACACAAGGGAGGTGGTGGCCTCAGGCAGCAGCAGCAGCAGTTCTTTCTCTCTCTCCCACTGTTACCCCTGGATTTCTTAAGTTAGCCTGCTCTGGACCTACCCAGTTACCCAGATAGCACCATTGTTCCATCACCCATGTCAGAATTCATATCTATTGCTGGGTGTGTCGTCGCCCCACCCCTCCGAGCCTACCCAGACTAGAGGGCTCAAAAGGACACTGACCCTGCCATTGATGCTGCAGCTGCCGAAGACTTTCCACCTCTCCCCAGAAACAGCAACACCAGCCGGGGGATGAGAGGCCGGTGTGTCACCCCCTCCGAGCCCACCCAGACTGGAGGGCTCAAAAGGAGGCTGACCCTGCCATTGCCACTGCAGCAGCTGAGGACTTTCCACCTCTCCCCAGAGACAGCAGCACTGGCGGCCAGGGGAGGGGGTTATTGTGTGGCTTTTCATTGCTTAGTAATGTTTTTCTGTATTAATCTGTAATCAGTTTATTGTTTGAATTTATATTATGCTGACATTGTTATCTTGTATTTGTAATATGCATGTATTTTTGTGGTTTGCCGCTTTGAGTCACACTGGTGCAAGTAGTAGTAGTAGTAGTAGTAGTAGTAGTAGTAGTAGTAGTAGTAGTAGTAGTAGTAGTAGTAGTAGTAATAATAATAATAATAATAATAATAATAATAATAATAATAATAATAATAATAATAATAATAATAATAATAATAATATACCCCTAGAATGCAAGCGCGGCACCAAAATGGCCGCCGCGCTCTTTGCGGGGGGCCCCCACAGGACAAAGGCATCCGGGTAGTTAGGGGCGTGGCCAGCGCCCTTATAAAAGGGGTGGCCACGAGGCAGCCGAGCTGCCATTTTGCGAAGCGACGGAGCGGAGAAGTTTTTCCCTCTTACCTCCGTCGCTTTTGGCTTTTACCGGGAAGCCTTTTGGCTGCTGAATTCTCTCGTTTCGGCTTTCCATCGATTGGCTGAGGGGCCCGCGAAGAAGAAGGCGGCTGCGAGCGCGGCTCGTGTGGTTCGGAGGCGCAATCTGGGTTGGAAGACCGCGGCTGCGCCTCCCCAGCAGCCACATTTGCTTGCACCCACCGGGACCGGTGGAATGGGGTCTATTCCCCCTGGCTGGAGGATGGTGGCCCACGCACGGGGCCAGTAGGGGCTGCGGCCCTCGGCCCGCAAGCGGTGGACACCTCTCATGGTGTTGCCCATTCTGCTGGGCCTCCCTTTATAGGAGCGTAGCTCGCTCCGAGGCCTTCCAGCCTTGGGGGGTGGTCCGGTCCCCTTCCCTGGCAGGTTGCTACATCGGCCCTAACGGGCCCGGGTGTGGGGTTGTTGCCCTATTCGGGCCCCGGGGTGCAGGGACCTGTACCCATGCCTGTAGTAGGCGGGCCGGCTGGTCCTTTGCCCCATGTTAGCGTGGAAGCCTTATTGGCCCGCGTTGCGGCCCTCGAGACATCCCTGGCCCGGGCTAGCCACTCTTGGTCTCCATTTGGGGTTCGTTTCGACGCGTCGTCTGCTGGGCAGCGGCAGGCGATGGGACGGGTCGAGCTGCTTGAGGCGCGTGGCACGACCTGGGCCACTGCCTCGCAGCTCCCCATTCAACAGACCGGTGCGGGTCAGGCCCCATCGACGAGCTCGACGGCGGTTGTGAGCTCCGACGCCCCCAGTGGGCCAGAACCCCAGGTGGGGGCGGCCTACGGGGGTGCAGCATGTGAGTATGCGGTCCAAGCTAGTGCACCTACACACGTGGCTACGTTGGGGGGGTTTCCAATGGCCTGGCCTCGCGCGGGTGGGGCGGCGGTCCAGCCGCTGACGCCCCACCTGGCGACGATAACTACCACTCAGGGCCCCGTGGTGGGGGGTGTTTTCTACCCTGTGGGGAATGTTTTGGGGGTGGCTGGGTTAGTATAGGCCCCCTTTCAGATGCCAGCAGTTCCTGTTGTGCCCGTGTCGGCCTTGCTGACGGCGGGGTATTCCTTACCGCTGGGTGTCCATTTGGCACAGACCACCAAAGAGAAGATCTGGCTGGGGGATTACGTGGATACCTTCTCACTCCTCAACAGAGGGCCCGCCAAGGAGTAGGGGGGGCAGGATGAGAAGGATAAGGAGCAGGCACGTCGTAGCAAGCCACCACGTACGTGGGCCGACTGGTTGCCGGCCTACCTCATATACATGGCGGTGTACCTTAGGGCCCGGCCGGATTTGGCAATTTCGATGGTCCAGTATTTGGACAACATCTACCGGGCGATGGTTGACTTTCCGGGCCCATCGTGGTTGGCTTATGACGTGTAATTCCATATGCGGATTCCCCGGCACCCCGACATTAGGTGGGTTGAGCCATGCCAGGCTGTGGCTTTTGTACATGACGCCCACGCGCCCCGCGCCCGGGGAGAGATACCATTGTGGACATGCGGTCCAGCGGGCGGCCCCAGCACAGGTCCACTGCCAGGGGGTGGGGCGGGGGGTTTCAGCCCGCCTGCTGTGCTGGACTTTCTCGTCCAATGGTTCCTGCAATAGGGAGAATGGCAAATACAGACATTAGTGTCCCCCCTGTGCTGGCCCCCATGCAGCCTCTGGCTGTCCCAGGCCTGGAGGGATGCGGGGCAGAGGGAGGGGTGGACAGGGGGCTGGCAAGACTGCCGCATATGGATCTAGTTCACCAAAGGGCTCCCTCCCCAATTAATGTGGACATGTTGGAGCGCTGGCTCACATTGTTCCCGAAGGGAGAGGATGCGGAGATCTCCTTCAGGGTTTTAGGCAGGGGTTACGTATCATGGGTGATAGGTCCCCTCAGGATGCCCCCAATCTTTATCCCTTAGGGGGAGGGAGGAGGTGGCTCCTGCCAGCAATGATAAGGAGGTCTATGCGGGCAGGGTCGTTGGCCCTGTCCCTGCGCCCCCGTTCCGGGGAGCATATTATTGCATTGATGCCATGCCTTTTGGCTGTTCCAATTCGGGCTCGGCATTCGAGCGTTACTCCATCTTCCTAGAGTGGGCTTTTGTTCGCAGATCAGGGTCCCGGTCTGTAGCCCATTCCCTGGATGATTTTATTCGGGGCTGAACGGGGCTGGGACACGTCCACACGTCTCCTCAACACATTTCAGACACTAATGGAGGAACTTGGTGTCCCTTTAGCGCCCGAAAAGACCGAGGGCCCGCCTACACAGCTAGTATTCCTGGGGGTGGAGATTGACACGGTAGCACAGGCTTCTAGGTTGCAGCGGGATAAGGTGTCAAAGCTAATGGCCCTTATCTCGGACTTGCTGGCCAAGCGCATGGCATTACCGAGGGACCTGCTGGTGCTACATGGTCACCTCAATTTCGCTGGCAGGGTCGTCGCACCGGGCAGGGCATTTGCGCGGCGCTTGTGCGACGCCATGGCAGGACTATCCAGGCCCCACCATAGGGTTAGACTTACCCGGGGTATCAGGGCAGACGTGCTTGTCTGGCTACAGATCCTGAGGGATTTCAATGGGGTGTCATTTTGGAGGTCTGAGCTCCTGGCTTCCCCTTGCTTTAAGATACAGCCCGATGCCCGGGATCCCTGAGTTATGGGATGTACTTCAATTGGAAGTGGGCCTATGGTGGGTGGCCACCATCCTGGGCAGGCACGGGTCGCCTGCGTGGTCTCACGTATCTGGAATTTTCCCTATACTGGGTGCTTTTGATGCTATGGGGCGAGGAGGAGGCCAACTCGGTTGTCCACTTTGGTGTGACAATGCGGCTGTTGTCCACTTTCTCAATGCACAGAGCTCTAAATCGCCCAGGGTTATGGACCCAGTGCGCCAGTTTGCGTTGCGCAGCCTGCGCCTCAACGTTCTTTTCAGGGCTAGGCATGTCCCAGGGGTTACTAATGATATTGCTGATGCTTTGTCCCGCCTGCAGATCTCCCGGTTCCGTGCCTTGGCCCCGGATGCGGAGGAATTTCCCTCGCCACTCCCGGACGGGATATGGAACATCGGCAAGGAGAGGTGAACCGGGCGATTGGCCTGTCACTAGCGCCACGCACGCGTAAGGTGTATCACCACGCATTTAATTCTTTCAGAGCATTCTGTACCCAATTCCAAATGCCAGGAACCTGGCTGATCCTGGTAACCCATGTTCTGCGGTTCATGGTTTACCTGCATGCCCAGGGCTTTGCACCTCGCACCATAGCATCTAAGCTGTCAGCGTTGGCTTTTATGGCCAAAGTGGGAGGTCATGTGGACAGCACCACTGACTTCCGTGTGAGACATGTTTTGGAGGGGTGGGTGCGCGCGCGTGGGCGTTGCCCGGACGACCGCCGCCCGATTTCCCCAGGGGTTTTTACCCAATTGGCCCGGGGCTGGCCTGGCCTCTGTTTTGATAAGATGAGGCAGCCCATTTTATGCGGCTACAACGGTCGCCTTTTTTGGAGCGCTCCGCATCGGCGAGCTTGAGATGCTGTATAAGGCGGATGCAAGTCGTGGACAGCACCACTCACTTCCGTGTGAGACATGTTTTGGAGGGGTGGGTGCGCGCTGCCTGGACGACCGCCACCCGATTTCCCCATGGGTTTTTACCCAATTGGCTCGGGGCTGGCCTTGCCTCTGTTTTGATAAGATGAGGCAGCCCATTTCATGCGGCTACAACGGTGGCCTTTTTTGGAGTGCTCCGCATCGGCGAGCTTGAGATGCTGTATAAGGCGGATGCAAGTCGTAGGGCACTGGAACTCGAAGATGTCTGAGTGAACAATATTCGGCTCAGTTGGGGATACGCTCCTCTAAAACGTATCAGCACGGCGTAGGCAGTGGAGTAGACTGCTACGATGTTCCTCGGCAGACATCTGTCCGGTTGGTGCCCTACAGGATTTCCTTGCACTGTATGGCACGCACCATGGCCCGTTTTTCTGTCACCAAGATGGGTCTCCCCTTACTAAATTTCAATTTTGGAAGGTGACGGGCAAAGCGCTGGCCAGTGTGGGCCTCCCAGGCGCCCGCTATGGCACTCATTCATTCCGTATAGGGGCGGCCTCAACCGCAGCTGCTTTTGGGTACTCAGGGGCTGACATACGTAGCATGGGACGGTGGGGTTCGCAATGTTTTCAGTTTTATGTGCGCCCACTCCCGCCGTGAGTACCAACCCAGTCACCTTACCTACTTTCCCTCATTTTTCCTTACAGACCCGGGGTGTCGTATTACACCAGTGACAGTATGGCTGGTGGGCCATAGCTACGTGCACAGGGCAGCGCGTTATGCTGCGGCGACAGAGTGGGGACCCCGACTGGGACTTGGTGCATACGCAAGTCTCACATGGCATGGTAAGCCCGGGATGTTGTGGCGGGAGCTGCTGCCTTTCCTTTTTTCAGGCCAGAATGCTGACCCGCCTGACATTCTGATCATACACCTGGGGGGCAATGATTTGGGCCAGGTCACCGGCTTGTCGCTGAAACATGCAATTTGCGAGGACCTCGCCTACCTGCATTACGTCTGGCCCGCCACAACCCTTGTTTGGTCGGACATGGTCCCGCGCCATTCCTACAGAGGGGGTGTTGACCTCCTGGCCCTTGACCGTGCTAGACGCATGGTGAATAGGGCAGTGGCACGTTTCCTTGTCTACAGGGCTTGGGGGAGGGTCAGTCGTCACCCCGCTATTAGCCTCCAAAGTTATGACTTGTATGCAGGGGATGGGGCCCATCTGTCGCGAGGAGGTGTGGACCTCCTGTTGGATGATTGGCGAGCAGGCCTGTCGACCGAGCTGACGGTCTGGGGGGGGGGGCGTCGAGCCTTCTTTGAAGCCCCTCCGTGTGGCGGGTAGCACTGGTAAGGTAAACATTATGACCCACAGGTATCCGGCAAGTTCGCAATTGACTGGACAACACTAGACAGGCATAAGTTGGTTAAACGTTGTCCGGTCAACGATGAACTAGGCGACGGGGTGATGGCTATAGCTAGACAGCATGCATCACCCCGTGATTTTACGGATACGCGTCAGAGGGTGGGGTCATTAGTTAGATATTGACTACGGTCAACAATTTGTTTGTGGCCAACAAACAAATTGATACAAATGGATACATTGTAGCAATTGCCGTTGGCAATTTTGGGTGGTACCTTACCAGTGTTACTTCGGCCTGCTTGCCTTAAGAATTATGATTGGTCAATTACCAATAGAAATTTATAATTCGGACTAGGGCATGAATCAATAAATGTGGCCCAATGCCGTTATCCACTTTCATTGGTGTCTGAGTCCTTTATTGGGGGGTGCGCCTGCAATGGAGGAGAGGTGCCGTCTTGGGAAGCAAGATACAGGTTACCCCATCTGTGAAGGATACATTCTGAAACCTACCTTGGATACCTGGAAATGCAGATAACAGCAACTCCTATACAGTGACCTGTCCCCCAACACCATTTCATCTGGCCTGCGGCAATGGCCCCAGAAGCAGAAGCGCCTGCTGCCATTGCATCCAGCGTGCTCAGCTACCTGAGGGTGAGTAGTCCACCCTGTGGCGCGAAAACCTTGGGAACCCCTGGTCCTCTCTTTCCAGAGATCTTTCCTTGTAGAGCGAGTTGGAGTATTCTATACTTTATGTTGTTCCTCATGATATGGCCAAGGTATCGGAGCTTTCTTTGTTTGATCATCTTAAACAGTTCTTGTTCTTTACCCATCCAGCACAACTCTTCTAGATTAGTCATATGGTCAACCCATGATATTCTTAGCAGCCATCTGTAAATCCACATCTCAAAAGTTTCGATTCTGTTTTCAGATGCTTTAGTCAATGTCCAAGCTTTGACTCCATACAGAAACACTGGGAATACGTAACTATTCGGTTCTTTGTAGTGAGAGTTAGATCTTTAGTGCATAAGAAAAGTTGCATTTTTATAAAGATGGATCTTGCTTTTTCTATTCGTTTTTAGACCTGCAGATAACTGAAACCAAGGATACTGAACCTGCGGATATGGAGGGTGACCTGGGGCTGGCATTTGTACCTGATACTTATGAATGAGCATTCTTCCCACCCCCAAGTGCCTTGTGAAAGCGGCAGCTGAGGTTCAGGAACTGAAGTACTGTATGTTTTCAACCAGGCACTAAATCTATACAGTAATAACTATTCAGACATACTGCTTCTCCTTGATGGCACTGCATTATTTTGAAATAAAAAAGCTTTATTAGTTTTGAGTAATCCACAAATCTGAGTGTTCCCTCTCTTCCTGTAGTGTTGCTATGGTAGGGATGGTGGTGGACAGTTCTAGGCTGGGGAATATTAATCTTTAAATGTTGCATAACCAGTATGGTGTAGTGCAGGGGTGCACAAACTATTTGGACCATGGGCGGTCACATGGTTCAGTGGGCCGGTCACGTGGTTCCTCCCACCGGAAGTGAAAGGAAAATGTGCCTTGCAATCTGTGTTTTGCAACAGGATGAGATAGATTTTAAGATGTCATTTTCTCTGCTTAAACCAGGGGTGCCCAAACTATGGCTTGGGGGCAGGATCCAGTGCCTGACACCAATTCATCTGGCCCACTCCACCCTCATCACTCTTGAAAGCGGAAGCAAAACGCACCCATATGGGTGCGTTTTGCTTCTGCTTCCAGGAGTGACAAGGGCAGTGCTGACTGGATGAATTGGTGTCAGGGGCCGGATCCAGCCCATACCTGTCACGTATCCCGTATTGGTTGGGATTTCCCATATTTTAGCTTTTGTTCCTCCCCTTTCCCACTGCCGTCCCATATTTTGAATGGTGGGGAAATGGGATACTGTGCATGCGCGCCTATTGCAAATGGGTTCTCTGCATGGGCAAAGGGTTCTGCACATGCACAAAATGGGTTTTGCCGTGGAGGAGGCAACACCCATGCCCAAGGAGCCAACAACCAGGACATCAGCCAGGGATGGAAGAGGGGAGGAGACAACACACTGCAGTGAGGGGATTAACAGATTTGTTAGTGCATGCATTTGTGTGTGATTGTCTGTGTGGAGGGAGGTACATGTGTGGTTGTTTGTGTGTGAGAGAGAGTGTTGTGTATGTAACTGTATCACTTTAAGAATGTATGAATGTAACCTGACAATGATCACAATGTAACTCAGCTGTTAAAGGAACGCGAGCTAGCTACCCATAGAGGGCAGCTGCAAGCGTTCAGCTCACATGTTTCAAAAATTCCCCCAATCACCGGCAGCCGCAGGAACCTTCCCGCGCAAGGAACACCTGGAGAAGAAGGGTGTGACTCAGAATGACGTCATGCAGGTAGCAGCCAATGAGCTACTGTGTAACCCTTTTCAAATGTATTGTTGCAGTATAAAAAGAGCTGTACCTCCGCCATTACCACATGTTCAATCCTGACCATCATGCAATAAAGCTGTGTTTTAGCCCTCACTGCGGCTCCTTCTTTGTCTTCCGTGCAAGACACTAAATTGGCGACAAAGGTGGGATACATGGCGTATCCCAAGATCAAGCCTCACAAGTTCGACATCAGCGATCCTGAGCAATGGGAGCTGTACGAGTGCAGGAAACAGAGGGACAGGAAACAGAGGGTAGCACTAAATGGACACTTCTCCAAGTGGAGGGAAGTAAAGAGTGGGGTTCCCCAAGGTTCAGTACTGGGACCCCTGCTTTTCAACCTCTTCATAAATGATCTAGAGGTAGGAGTAAAAAGCAAGGTAGCCAAATTTGCTGACGACACTAAATTATACAGGGTAGTGAAAACTGTGAGAGATTGTGAGGAGCTCCAGAGGGATCTCTTGACACTGGGGGAGTGGGCAAAACAGTGGCAAATGAGTTTCAACATTAGTAAGTGCAGAGTGATGCATGTTGGGGCAAAGAACCCCAATTACATTTATAAACTGATGGGGTCTGAACTCTCTGAGACAAACCAGGAAAGGGACCTTGGTGTCCTGGTGGACAACTCAATGAAGGTGTCAACCCAGTGTGCCTCAGCAGTGAAAAAAGCAAACTCAATGCTAGGGATCATTAGGAAGGGTATAGAAAATAAGTCAGCAAGTGTCATTTTGCCTCTTTATAAATCTATGGTGAGGCCCCATCTGGAATACTGTGTACAGTTCTGGTCGCCATACCTCCAGAAGGATATTATGGAGCTGGAAAAAGTGCAGAGGAGGGCAACCAGAATGATTAGGGGACTGGAACACCTTCCTTACCATCTGAGGCTGCAACGGTTGGGCCTCTTCACTCTTGAACGACGACGTCTAAGAGGTGACCTGATTGAAGTTTATAAAATCATGCACGGTGTGGACAAAGTAGATAAGGAAAAACTTTTCCCTATCGCATAATACTAGAACTAGGGGACACTCCATGAAACTTTTGGGTACTAGTTCTCAAACAAATAAGAGAAAGTACTTTTTCACCCAGAGGATTACTGGTCTATGGAACTCCCTGCCAGAAGAAGTGGTGACAGCTGTCAGTCTTGACAGCTTTAAGAAAGGATTAGACAAGTTCATGGAGGAGAAGAGTATCAATGGCTATAATTATGGATACTTAAGGACAACCTCCGGGTTGGAGAGATAGGCAGGATATCTCTCAATATCATTTCCAGGGAATCCTAAGCAGGTGAAGGCATCTGCTTGGGAATACCCTGAAGGAAATGGTGAGCCACTGTGTGAGACAGAATGCTGGACTGGATGGGCTGTGGCCTGTTCCAGCAAGGCTGTTCTTATGTTATGTTCTTATGTTCTTAGTTTCGGCACACAATGGATGCTGCAGGCATCGACGACGAGGGGAAGGTGCGGTCGCACTCCCTAGCCCAGGTGGGGCTGGCCACGCTGCGCATCCTGATGAACCTGCTGGCTCCCCGGAAGGTTGACGTGGTACCCATTGACCGCATCCTCACAATGCTGAGGGATCACTTCCAGCCTCCCGTCTCTATTTTTCCGGCCCAGGTCGCGTTCCACAGGCGGGACCAGCACCCGGGAGAATCCGTGTCCACCTATGCGGCGGCCCTCAGGCTGGTGGCCGTTCACTGCCAATGGGAGGACCTGGACATAGCCCTTTGAGACCGCATGCTGTGCAGCCTAAGGTACGAGGAGGTCCAGAGAAAGTTGATGACCTGCGACCATCACCTCACGTTCAACGAGGTACTGCGAGAGGCCCAAGCGGCCGAGGTGGCGAGGAGCGGGGTCAGAGTCTTCAAGTCCCGGGGGGCCGCACCTGAGAGGGCCAAGTCACCCGTGCAAGCGGCCCGGCGGACTTCGGCACAAGCGGCCTGGCGGGCCCCCCGGTCGCCCACAGGCACCCCAGCAACCTCCAAGGAGTCATCCACGACCGCGGACTCCTGCTCCAGTGAGGACGACGATGTGCAGAGAGTCAAGAGGCACGCAGAAAAGTGCCGAGCCAGCGAGAGAGGAAACCACCATTGCGATGGCTGCCGGGCATCTCATGACCGAACGAGGTGCCCATTCCGGAAGGCCGAGTGCCACAACTGTGGGCGGAAAGGCCACAACGCCAGGGTCTGCAGGCAGGGCGAACGGAGGAAAAGGGCTCATCGAGACACCCTCAAGCACACCAACGCAAAGCGTCCGGCATTGGAAAGGTCTCAGCCAACGACGACGCGGTGGCCGTGAACTGCGTGGGCCTGGAGCACTGGCGTTTCTTCGTAGAGGCGTCCCGGTTAGGATGGAAATAGACTCGGGGTCGTCCTACTCCATCCTGTCCCAGAAGAAGTTCCTGCGCATTCCCCCAAATGTGCACCCAAAGTTGCGGGCCATGAAGTCAAACTTACGGGACGTGCAGGGTTATGGGATCCCAGTGTTGGGGGTGGGAAACTTCATGGTGAAGTTTAAAAGATTCACGGAGAAACTGCCCCTAGTAGTTCTTAAACAAGGGTCTTGTTGCCTCCTGGAGATGCAGTGGTTTGCCCCCCTGGGAATCGAACTGTCCGGCATAAACACCATAGAGACTGACCCAATTCGGGACGTGTGCGATGCGCACCCTGCAGTTTTCAAGAAGGGGCTCAGAACTTACAGGGGACCACCGGTTTCTTTTGAGTTGGACCCCGAAAGCCGGCCCATACCTCTCAAGGCAAGAAGAGTCCCCTTCGCCCTCAAGGACAAGATTGAGGCAGAATTGGACAAATTGGTGGGGCAGGGATTTTAGTTCCAGTTGATTCTGTGGAGTGGGAAACTCCGATTGTTACAGCTTTAAAATCCAATGGGGAGGTCAGGATTTGCGCTGACTACAAATGTACAATCAACAAGGCCATTCGGCCAAATGCATATCCGGTGCCGGTAGTTAGTCACTTACTGGCCACTTTGCACGGGGGGAGGTGTTTCGCCAAGCTAGACCTGGCACAGGCATACCAGCAGCTCACGGTAACACCAGCTGCTGCTGCTGCGCAAACCATCGTTACGCATAAGGGGGTATTCAAGGTAACGCGCCTACAGTTCGGCATAAATTCAGCCCCCGGGATCTTCCAGTCCCTCGTGGAATGCCTTTTAAAGGGGCTTCCAGGCGTGCTCCCATATTTTGACGATGTTTTGACAACAGCGGGGAGCGAATCAGACCTAGCAAAAAGACTAGACAAGGTCCCATCTGTATTCGAGAGAGCGGGACTGAGATTGAGAAGGGACAAATGTGTGTTTTTTGCGAGGGAGATTGAGTTTCTCGGGTTCAAAATAACCCTGGGGCATCAAGCCATCCGAGTCCAAGGTTGTGGCTGTGCAAAATGCCCCTCGCCCCACCGCGAAACCGGAGCTGCAGTCATTCCTAGGGCTCCTGCCAAAGAAGGCATCCGTTGCGGAGCCACTGCATGGGTTACTTAAGAAAGACGCAGTTTGGCAGTGGGGAGATAGGCAGGAGAAAGCATTCAAAGAGCTCAAGGCGCTCTTGTCCTCAGACGCCGTCCTGACCCATTTCGACCTGAGGAAACTGGTAGTTTTGGTCTGTGATGCATCACCAGTGGGGGTGGGGGCGGTGCTGTGCCACGTGTTAGAGAATGGGTGGGAAGCCCCGGTTGCCTTCTATTCCAGGTCACTTTCAAAGGCGGAGCGCAACTACGCGCAAACAGATAGAGAGGCCCTGGCTATAATCATGGGAACAAAGAAGTTCTGCGATTTCCTGTACGGCCGCGAGTTCACTATTGTGACCGACCATAAGCCCTTTTTGGGAATCTTTACTACAGGCAAGCCCACCCCACAAATCCTGTCCCCCAGAATGCTACGTTGGGCGATTTTCCTCAACGCCTACCAGTACGAACTGGTCCATCGCCCAGGGAAGGAGATCTCCCATGCAGATGCGCTGTCCCGATCTCCCCTCCCTAGTTTAGGAGACCCCAAATACGAGGTAGAGCAGGACCACCAAGTCCTGCTGATCGAGTCTCTCAACTCACCCCCCATAGTTCTCACAGACCTCGCCAAAGCCACAGCGGGCAACAAAATCCTGTCTCAAGTCAGTTCCTGGGTGAGGAAAGGGTGGCCCACAACTCCTCCCGAGGAGGAATTCAAATCGTTTTTCAGGCGCAGAGTAGAGCTTTCCCTTGAAAGGGGCTGCCTCCTCTGGGGCCAGCGGGTGGTGATCCCAGAGAAGTTACGAGCAAAGGTGCTGAGGCTACTGCATACCAGCCACCCGGGAATAGTGTGTTCCAAAGCACTGGCCAGGAGCTACTTCTGGTGGCCCCAGATAGATGCAGATATAGAGCACTTGGTGGGCATGTGCGAGAGCTGCCAGAGCTCTCAGCCCGAAGATCCCAGCTGCCCCACAGGGAATGGAACACGGCCTGCGGGCCATGGTCCCGAGTACACATCAACTTCGCTGGCCCCTTTTGCGGGTCCATGTTTCTGCTAATAGTCAATTCATATTCCAAATGGCTGGAAGTCATTCCCATGTCCAACACCTCATCTGCCGCAACCATTAAACAATTGTGCAAGGTGTTCAGTTGCTTCGGCCTGCCGGACATCCTTGTGGGCGATAACGCCAGTACTTTCATGTCTGCCGAATTCAAGGCGTTCATCGAGAGGAATGCCATCTGGCACATTACCTCTGCCCCGTTTCACCCCGCCACAAACGGTCAGGTAGAGCACTAAGTGCGCACTACGAAAGACGCACTGTGGCGCATGGGTCCCAGTGAGTTGAACCTCCAGCTGTGTCAATTCCTCATTTGTTATAGGGCAACTCCCCTAGCTTCAGGTCTGTTGCCGACTGACCTCATGCGGAGGAAGCCGGTAACACTTTTTGATCGGTTGGATCCGACCAGGGTGGAGGATGAGGGGAGAAATATAGAAATAGAGAGCTCCAAAAGCTTTGCAGTAGGGGACCCAGTCCACTGCAGGAATTACGCAACCTCGGGACCAACGTGGGTTCCAGGAACGGTCATTGAGCAAACGGGGCCAGTGTCTTACAGGGTTGAAACTAGCACAGGTCTGCTGTGGAGAAGGCACGCTGACCAGCTCAGAAGGCGAGTTACCAGTGAAAGAGTCAGCGTTAGGGTTCTCCCCCACCCGTTTAGCCCAAGGGGGAGACCTAGGGACATCCCCAGGTACAAATGCATACCCTGGATTCTCACACGGGGAGGAGGATACTTTGAAAGAGTGGGATGAGTTTGATTTTATGTTATCATACCAGGGGGATGTCGCGGAGTGGTCCCCCACCCGTCCGAGCGAGAAGAGGGTTTTTAGTTCAGCCCCTGGTATTTCCAGTCCTCCCAATCCTTTTGTTCTAGAGTTTACCCCATCACCAAGACCCCCAACCCAGGCAGCAGGCGGAAGTTCATTCTCTCCATCCCCAAGACCACCGAGTCAGGCAGCAGGGGGTAGCACAAGTACGCCAGTTGCAGGCACAAGAAACCGGGGCGAGACAACAAGGGTCTCCTCATTGGTCCTGAGATTCGTGCTGGGGGGGTCGCCAGGCGCCACGAGCGACAGGCAGGGGTTCACATCCCAGTTACATGTTCCATTCCCCTCTCCAAATGCAAGGTTGCCACAGAGTCCCCGTCAGATGACAATGAGTCCCCCCTTTCCGTTGCAGGACGAGAGTCTGCGGGACTCGGAGCCCCTAGTTCCCCTGAGCTCAGCCAAGCAGTTGTACGCCCCAAGCGCACATGCAGGAAGCCACAATGGTTGAGGGACTTCGTCCCATCCTAGGGGGGAGTAGTGTTGTGTATGTAACTGTATCACTTTAAGAATGTATGAATGTAACCTGACAATGATCACAATGTAACTCAGCTGTTAAAGGAACACAAGCTAGCTACCCATAGAGGGCAGCTGCGAGCATTCAGCTCACATGGTTCAAATTCCCCCAATCACCGGCAGCCGCAGGAACCTTCCTGTGCAAGGAACACCTGGAGAAGAAGGGTGTGACTCAGAATGACGTCACGCAGGTAGCAGCCAATGAGCTACCGTGTAACCCTTTTCAAATGTATTGTTACAGTATAAAAAGAGCTGTACCTCCGCCATTACCACATGTTCAATCCTGACCATCATGCAATAAAGCTGTGTTTTAGCCCTCGCTGCGGCTCCTTCTTTGTCTTCCGTGCAAGACACTAAATTGGCGACAAAGGTGGGATACATGGCGTATCCCAAGATCAAGCCTCACAAGTTCGACATCAGCGATCCTGAGCAATGGGAGCTGTACGAGTGCCAGTTTCGGCACGCAATGGATGCTGCAGGCATCGACAACGAGGGGAAGGTGCGGTCGCACTCCCTAGCCCAGGTGGGGCTGGCCACGCTGCGCATCCTGATGAACCTGCTGGCTCCCCGGAAGGTCGACGTGGTACCCATTGACCGCATCCTCACAATGCTGAGGGATCACTTCCAGCCTCCCGTCTCTATTTTTCCGGCCCAGGTCGCGTTCCACAGGCGGGACCAGCACCCGGGAGAATCCGTGTCTGCCTACGCGGCGGCCCTCAGGCTGGTGGCCGTTCACTGCCAATGGGAGGACCTGGACATAGCCCTTTGAGACCGCATGCTGTGCAGCCTAAGGTACGAGGAGGTCCAGAGCCTCACTGTGGCTCCTTCTTTGTCTTCCGTGCAAGACACTAAAGAGAGTCTTGTGTCAGTGTGTGTGTGATTGTGTGGGTAGGTGGGTTGTGGGTGGATTCCTCCTTCCTTCCCTCATCCCTTCTTTTCCTGCCTTCTTCCTTCCACCATTAATAACGCCCTTCCCTCCTTCCGTCTTTCCGTTCCTTCTTCCTTCCTTCTCCCCTACCCTCATTCCTTCCCTCCATAACCTCTTCCTTTCTTTCATGCACATCTTCCTTCCTTCAACCCTTCCATACCTACCCTCCTTCCTTTCTCACTATATGTCCTTCCTTCAGCCCTTCCCTCCCATCAATCCTTCTTTTCTTTATCTCACTTCGATTCTTCCTTCCACGCAACGCACAGCCACTGCCACCCGGGGAGCCGCCACCACCCCGGGAGGTGTGCACCGCCCCTCAAACCACCTAGGCAAAGCCAGGCACCTCTGCTAGTTCAAATATCTATACCTATAAGAAGGGGGTTACGTGGTACATGTCTGGCATACGTGGCCACACCTGGCTCAACCATCCTGTACCAAGCCGGCCACACTTACCCTAAGACCCTGCAAGCATTGCCGCAAGGGTCCAGACACCAAGAGTGGGGAACCCGCCCCACAAACACAAACAAAAAACCCCTATTTTCCAGCATTCTCATGTGCCGCGCAACCCATCAGCCAATCAGGCTGAGGGACGTGAGTGCAGAGGAGGCCGGGAAAGTGGCATGGACATAAAAAAATGGCCAGCCAATACGCAAACCACTTCCCTCCAGGAGACAATTCATCTCCCGGAGGGAAGCCATCCCCAGCTCACCACAGTGGGTAGGTGGGTGGGTGGGCATGTCGGTTGCCGGCTGGGCCGACTATTTTTGGTGCCCCCCGCCTGACTGGCGAAGGCCTCAATGCTGGCGGGGATGGAGGACAGGCCGCACCACGGAGGCACAGAAGGTGAGCAGCCCAGCTCAGAAGGACACACTGGGGAGGCGCAGAGAGCAAATGGCTGAGCCAGGAACATGTAAGTGGGGTGGGGGACATGGACTGAGGGAGGAAATGGGCCTGGGGACCACGCCACCCACCGTGGTCTGAGAGGAGAAAGGGGGAACATGAACCCACCCACCCCGCCCATTTCCCCCCCAGTCCCTATCCCCCGCCCCACTTACCTGTTGCTGGCTGGACCTTTTGCACTCGGTGCGGCCTTCTGAGCTGTGTGTGTGTGTGTTTGGCCCCGCTGAGGCTTCAGGGAGAAGGGGGAGCCCCTCCTCTCCCCATGCAGCTTCGCCGTGTGTGTGTGTGTGTGGCCTCGCTGAGGCTTCGGGGGGAGGAAGGGGAGCCCCTTCTCTCCCTGTGCAGCTTCGGCGTGTGTGTGTGTGTGTGTTTGTTGTGTGTATGGTTGAGTTGTGTGTAAACATACCCCCCAAAACCACCCCAACTACCAACACACAGGTTTTACCTGCCCAGCAGGGCCGGGCAAAAAATGCTAGTAAGCCAATACAAAAACAAGCAACTCAAAAACAGACACAGCTATAAACTTAGGAAGTTTTATTTTTCTTAAATGAACAGAACTGTTATTTAAATGCTAATGTTCTAACACAGGACTCTTAAAAACCAGTAAATCCAAAGCAATGTCATTTTTAAAGATATTCAGCAGTGATCACTAGTTTCTAGTTAAACCCAAAGCTTAACTCGAGTAAAACTGATTCAGTAACTTGGAACTACAGTAATTGTATACATTGGTCAGTGAAATATCACATTTCGGATTTATTAATAAATCTTGATTAAAATTGCCGTGTGGAAATTTTCAAAAGAAAATGTAAGTAATATTAATGTGCTATGTGAAAATTGCTACCAAACTACTAATTTTCCCCCAGTGCAAAATCAAAAGGATTATAAGGTTTAGCTTTCATCAGGCAGATAATTACATTGCATAGTTCAACAAACCTTCTGAACTTTGTTCATGTTAGACTTATTTTTCTTTACTTTGGATAGATACACACAGATGCTTGTACTCTTCCATAAGAAAAGCAAGTGCTGTGAATATCCACTTAGTTAATATGAGGAGAAACAGTGAAGCACTGTATGCTACACTGAAGTCATCACAAACAATTTTGGGAAGAAATGCAAGTTTTCATGCCTAGGTATAAATGTGCTGAACTGATTAAGCTTATCTTTTGTTTTGCAAAACAAGTGCACTGAAAAACATTATTGGATCCTATGAAACATACATGGGAGGTGGGAGTTTTCTATCCCCTCTCCTGTCCTGTGAAGCCTCCAAAACATCCCTTGGAAAAACTTTCCTAACCATTGGATGGGCTGTGGAAGAAAGGTCTGAGGGGAGTTATTTTTTTTTATGAGCACAAAATGTTTTTAACAGAAAGAGCCTCCTTGAAGATTGTGGTATTCTTGAAACACAATTGAGCATACCCTGGTAATGGCAACCTTGTGTTGCCAGCTAATCTTTCTCACACTAGGTCAGGCGAAAGGAACTGCAGAATGAACTCACTAAAAGGTGCCTTTATTTTGGCAGTTTGACATCTGGCCTAGACAAGGAAGAAGAACATAAGAACAGCCTTGCTGGAACAGGCCACAGCCCATCCAGTCCAGCATTCTATCTCACACAGTGGCTCACCATTTGCTACAGGGTATTCCCAAGCAGATGCCTTCACCTGCTTAGGATTCCCTGGAAATGGCATTGAGAGATATCCTGCCTATCTCTCCAACCCGGAGGTTGTCCTTAAGTATCCATAATTATAGCCATTGATACCCTTGTCCTCCATGAACTTGTCTAATCCTTTCTTAAAGCTGTCAAGACTGACAGCTGTCACTACTTCTTCTGGCAGGGAGTTCCATAGACCAGTAATGCTCTGGGTGAAAAAGTACTTTCTCTTATTTGTTTTGAACTAGTACCCAAAAGTTTCATGGAGTGTCCCCTAGTTCTAGTGTTATGTGATAGGGAAAACAGTTTTTCCTTATCTACTTTGTCCACACCATGCATGATTTTATAAACTTCAATCAGGTCACCTCTTAGACGTCGTCGTTCAAGAGTGAAGAGGCCCAACCGTTGCAGCCTCAGATGGTAAGGAAGGTGTTCCAGTCCCCTAATCATTCTGGTTGCCCTCCTCTGCACTTTTTCCAGCTCCATAATATCCTTCTGGAGGTATGGCGACCAGAACTGTACACAGTATTCCAGATGGGGCCTCACCATAGATTTATAAAGAGGCAAAATGACACTTGCTGACTTATTTTCTATACCCTTCCTAATGATCCCTAGCATTGAGTTTGCTTTTTTCACTGCTGAGGCACACTGGGCTGGCACCTTCATTGAGTTGTCCACCAGGACACCAAGGTCCCTTTCCTGGTTTCTCGCAGAGAGTTCAGACCCCATCAGTTTATAAATGTAATTGGGGTTCTTTGCCCCAACATGCATCACTCTGCACTTACTAATGTTGAAGCTCATTTGACACTGTTTTGCCCACTCCCCCAGTGTCAACAGATCCCTCTGGAGCTCCTCACAATCTCTCACAGTTTTCACTACCCTGTATAATTTAGTGTCGTCAGCAAATTTGGCTACCTTGCATTTTACTCCTACCTCTAGATCATTTATGAAGAGGTTGAAAAGCAGGGGTCCCAGTACTGAACCTTTGGGGACCCCACTCATTACTTCCCTCCACTTGGAGAAGTGTCCATTTAGTGCTACCCTGTTTCCTGTCCCTTAGCCAGTTGCTGATCCAGGACAAGACCTATCCCTTAATTCCATGACTGGTAAGTTTATTCAAGAGCCTTTGGTATGGGACCTTGTCAAAAGCCTTCTGAAAGTCCAGATAAACAATGTCAACTGGATCCCCCTTATCCACAAGCTTGTTGACACTCTCAAAAAATTCCAACAGGTTAGTGAGGCATGATTTGCCCTTGTAAAAGCTATGTTGGCTCTCCTTTAGCAGCACCTTCTCTTCTATGTGCCTATTAATTCTATCTTTTAGGATAGTTTCCATCACTTTACCTGGGACACATGTCAAACTGACAGATCGGTAATTTTCTGGATCACCCCTGGATCCTTTTTTGAAAATTGGTTTTACATTCGCTACCTCCCAGTCATCAGGCACAAAGCCTGATTTGAGTGAAAGATTATATATTTTGGCTAGGAGATCAGCAATTTCATCTTTAAGTTCCCTGAGAATTCGTGGATGGATGCCATCTGGTCCTGGTGATTTGTTAGTGTTTAGTTTAACAAGACATGCAAGGACCTCCTCCCTGGTTATTTCTATCTGGCTTAATTCTTCGGTTTCCTTCCCTACGAAGATAGGCTCTGTTTTGGGCATGTGGTCTCTGTCTTCTTCAGTGAATACTGCAGCAAAGAATTCATTGAATCTCTCTGCAATCTCTGTTTCCTCTTTAATAACCCCTTGCCTCCCATTGTCATCTAATGGTCCAATGGCCTTCCTAATTGGGTTCATACTTCTAATGTACTTAAAGAAGTCTTTGTTATTTCTCTCAGTATTTTTAGCTATACCCTCCTCAAAGTCTTGCTTTGCTTTCCTGATTGTTGCCTTGCATTTGTTCTGCCAGAATTTATGTTTCTGCCTGCTGTCCTCATTCGGACAAGCCTTCCATCTTCTAAATGAGCTTTTCTTGCTTTTGATCACTTCCCGAACAGCTCCTGTAAGCCACATCGGAGTCCTCTTGGACCTGGCAGTGCCCTTTTTCCTTTTGGGTATGCATTCCAATTGGGCCTCTGTTATTGTTTTTGTAAACAGCCTCCATGCCTCTTGGAGTGTTTGGACTCTCTCAATTTTCCCTTTCAGCTTCTTTTTTACTAGTTTCCTCATCTTTGGGAAATTTCCTTTTTGAAAATTTAAGGTCTCTGTGTTAGATTTTATCAGTGACTTGCGGTCTATGATCAAGTTAAACATAATTGAGTTGTGGTCACTCTTCCCTATTGGATCAGTCACATTAACATCTTGCACCAGATCCTGAGTAATACTCAGTCAAGTCAAGGATTCTTGTACCTCTAGTTGGGTCTTCAACCATCTGTCCCTGGGAACAATCATTTAGCATATCTAGGAACTTTATCTCTTTATCATGTGCTGAACAACAGTTCACCCAGTCTATGTGAGGGTAATTGAAGTCCCCCATTATAACCAGGCTTCCCTTCTTGGATGCCTCCTTTACAACATTCTCCAACTGTCAGTCTCCCTCAAGAGTTTGGGTCGGAGGCCGATAGTATATGCCTACTGTTAGACCATCCTTGTGGCCTGGTACTCTTACCCACAGAGCTTCTAATGGTGACTCCAAATCACCTAGATATTCCAATTCATACGAAGAAGCTGTAAAAAATATAAAAGTTTATTAAGATACCATATATAGTAGACCTGTGATGGCAAACCTTGGCACTTGAGATGTTCTTGGACTTCAATTCCCAGAAGCCCCCGTAAAATGCGCCCGTACATTTACGGGGTCATTGCCATACTATTACTTCCGCTTCCAGCAGCGACGAGGGCGGCGTGGGCCAGCTGAATCGCTAGTAAACCCATTTGTGTGGATTCACGGGGGCTTCTGAGAATTGAAGTCCAAGAACATCTCGAGTGCCAAGGTTCGCTATCACGGTAATAGACTATAAATTGTCCCAAATATAAGTTGAGGTACCTAATTTGGACCTCTAAAACTAGGAAAATAGACTGATCCATGTATAATTCGTGGGTGGAAAATGCAGCAGCTGCTAGTGAGTTTAAAATTAATTAATTTAGACATTTGTGTGGGTATGTTTTTGAGTGTTTATGTTGACCCGAGTATAAGTTGAGTCCTATTTTTGGACCTCATTTTGGGGGCTAAAAACCCAACTTATACTCGAGTATATACGTAGTTTTTGTGCTTAACATTCACCTCAGCTAAAAATCATGTTGCTATTATTTTTAATGTTTTCTCACTATGGACACTTTATATTTTAACTCCAGTGCTTTAGATTGAAATTCTGTAACATTTATGCTGGGAAAGAGAAAAATAACAACATAAAAGGGAATTGTATAGCCTTTCTGTTGCTGCAAAGAGTGAAACTTTCAGTGAAGAATCTGTAGTGCTTCATCTTGCCTCATAGACATGTCTTGGAAGCAGACACAAGGAACAAAAGGATGCTGATGGGAATGGATCAGCCTCTCCAGACAAGTGATTATTTCATAGTCAGGAAGACCGGTGGTGGCAATATTGAGCCCCAGCATTCGAGAGATGATATCCCTGAAGTCTATCAGCTGCGAAAGCAATAATAATAATAATAATAATAATAATAATAATAATAATAATAATAATAATAATAATAATAATAATAATAATAATAATAATAATAATAATAATAATAATAATAATAATAATAATAATAATTTAAGTTTCATTATCATCTCCTCTCTCTGCCTGTCCATGCAATGAGTTGTCTCTTGTCTAGGTGCATCTACCACCTAAACTATGGTGGCTCACAACTAGTGCTTTTGTAGTGTGGGCACCCTGCATGTGAAATGCTGTCCCACAGGAAAAAACATACATAGCCTAACAGTGGTGGTGAACCTTGGCACTCCAGGTGTTCTTGAATTTCAATTCCTAGAAGCCCTGATCAGCCTCCTGCTGATTCTAGTGGTGGCTGAGTGGTTAAGAAGCTCATCTTGTTAGCTGGAAGGTTGGCAAGTCAGTTCAAGACCTGAGTACTACATGACGGAATGAGCGGCTGTCTCTGTCCCAGCTCCTGTTGCTGGGGCTAGTAAAAGAAAGACTCTCTTGACAGTCCACATGTTGTTTTTTCAGGTCCTGTACCACTGCTGCCAGGACTGACTGTGGTGACTTAGCGGTTAAGATGCTGAACTTGGCGACTGGAAGGCCAGCAGTTTGAGACCCGAGTGCTGCATGACAGAGTGAGCTCCCATCTCTGTCCCAGCTCCTGCCAACCTAGCAGTTTGAAAGCAAGGCATTGCAAGTAGATCAACAGGGGGAGACCACTTCGGTGGGGAAAAGATCTTGGGGACATCAAAGGAGCCTCATTTGGGCATCCCCTGAGCGGAGTTCTTCCAGCAAAAATCTTTTCAAGCCAGAAAGCACCTTTGTGTGCTTCTTTGTGTGCTTTGGACATGATTTTTTAAAAAAATAGCAAAAGACATGTTTTGTATGTTTTCCACTCTTTTAAACTCTTTTGAGACATTTCAGGTTTTATAACAATTGATGCATTTATCTTTTGTGGTGTGTGACTGATTTACTGATCTTGTTTTGAAATGCTTATTGTTATGACTAGGCATGATAATACCATGATGTCTTAATCCTTTTTGTAAGCTGCTCTTGGAAAGCAAATGGATCCTGAAGGTGAAGGACCAAAATCTCAGAATCAAACCAGCAAATAAACAAACAAGTCACGATAGGGATTAAAATAAATGGCCTGCTGGGCAAAGCATGACTAAATTATTTTTTAACAAAGATCTCTCTTTACTGGATCACTAAAAATTTAAAATTAAGACGAGCTTTCAATTACAGTACCAGACTGCTCCTTGGAAGGTCAAATAGTAAAGATGAAGCTGAAGTACTTTGGTAATCAAATGAGAAGAGAGGATTCACTTGAAAAAGCCTTGATACTGGGAAAGGTGGAGGGCAGAAGAAGAAGGGGGCGACCAAAGATTAGATGGCTAGGTGGTATCATAGATGTAATGGGCACAGAGCTGGGCGGGTTGAGGAGGATGGTGGAGGACAGAGGTGCCTGGAGGACAATGGTCCATGGGGTCGCAAAGGGTCGGAATCGACTGTGCAAGTGAACAACAGAACTCTTAATCAGACAAAAATGGTATAAAATGTGGTGTTAGACACTAACATTGCTTCACTTTTTTTACTTCAAGCCTACCAAGAGGTCTCTGGTCTCATCCAAATCAAATGGAAGATCTCCGGTGTCCAAGCTGTGCTTTTGGTTATAGAGAGATAATGACTCTTCTTCTTTCGTGTCCCAATCACATTGTGGACTGCCAAAATGAAGCCACTGTCTTGGCTTTGTTGTTGGCCAAACTTAAGTCCTCATGGGTGCATGTTTTGGGCAGTAATCGGCAGACCAGTAAATGAGCCGGATTCTCTCCACATTCACACAGCATGTTGTTGTCTGCCAGCAGCCCCCACTTGAGCACGTTGGTCTTACGTTTAGGGACTCTGACCCTCAGCCTATTCAGGGTCCTCCAAGTGATGTAGGGGAGGTTGAGTTCCTCAGCTATATCCTCCTTTAATGATATTCCTTGCCCAATGAGCTTCTTCCTTCATCTTTTAATTTGCTTTTGCTTTTCCATGCCCTCAAGAATTTTTGTTCTTGCCATAAAGCTCTTCCTGGATCTGAACCGGCAGACTGGAGGCTCATATCTGTTTAGAAGGTGTCAAGGGTCATTCTCTTGCTTACTTCTCACGGAGTCTGCTGCTACTTTGCTCCTGATCTTAGGTGGAGCAATACCAACAGGAGGGTATATATTCTCAATACTATAACTCTATACCAGGGATTCCCAATCTTTTTATGCCATGGGCCTGACCACGCCCCCTAGAGAGATGAGCGGGCCAGACCACACACCCTGGAAGCGGAAGTGGGCACATTTATGGCTGTCATAAATTCACCCATTTCCGCATTTATGACAGCCATGGGCACATTTATGCATGCACGAGTGCATTTTATGGCTGATTGCAATGATGATCACCTATATTTGGATTCAGATATGGCATAATAAGACCTAGAGCTATTTGTGTTGTGGCAGTGTGATCAAGAGTTGTCCAATATGATGTCTTTAAAGATCTGAAAAAAGGCCTATGCTTCACTAGAAATCTCCTGTATAGAGAAGGTGGTTGAGATAAGCAACTGAACACTAGGACCATTCTAGGTGGAAGGGGGGAATTGAGAGACTTTAGCGATGCAGAAGAGTTGAGAAAATTCACTGAAGCATAAGTATATATTACAATAATTGTATTTCAACCAAAATAAATTATTCTCCTCTGGTGGGAGAAGAAAAAAGTAAGCAAAATGTTGGCCAAGCCATGGAAATGAAGGAGAGTAGCAGGCAAGAAAGAAAAACAAGATAGGTGGGAGAGAAAAGAAAGGAGAAAGACCACAGGGGGAAAGGTTGAAAAAAACATCTGAGTAAGTAAACAGGAGAAGAAAAAGCACATGAGTGAGTAAAGGGGAAAAGGAAGAGCGAAAAGGACACGCTAGGTCTGAGATGGCTAACCTTGGCAGTCCAGGTGTTCTTGAACTTCAATTCCCAAAAGTCCCCATCAGCAGGAGTGCTGACTTGGGCTTCTGGTAATTGAAGTCCAAGAACACCTGGAGAGCCAAGGTCAGCCATCAATAGGTACTTCTTCTAGTGAAGAGCATTCATGCTCTTATGAACTGTAAACCAATCAACCAGCCAACAACCAGTCTTCTTTGAACAGAAATTATTAGCAGACTGAAAAACCTCTACATCAAGGTTTCCCAACCTTCTTACGCCACGGGCCTGACCATGCCCCCTGGACAGCTGAGCAGGCCTGACCACACACCCTGGAAGCAGAAGACACCAGCTGTAAATGCACCCACTTCAACATTTATGACAGGCACGTGTGTGTTTATGCAAGCACGGGGATGTTTCACACCTGACGTAAATGCATCCGCTTCCACTTCTTGGAGTGGCGAGGGCAGCTGTGGGCTGGGGCTGGCCCACAGGCCGTAGGTTGGGAGCCCCTGTTCTACATTTTATAATCAATTCAATAATTTTAAACTCGAGTAAAAATGTACACAAGTTTGCTTCAAATACAGAGGTACTTATCAGATGTAGTGGCACAAACCTGTTTCTTCCTTTTTGCTACTTCTTCTAAAGCAGATTTAACAGTATTTAGCTCACTGGTAACAGATTCCAACATGTTTTTGGCCTTCTCTTTGTCTTCCATTGCTTCATGCTCTAGAATATGTAACTTAGACTTAACAGAGCTCAGCTGCTTCTCAGCTTTTGCTTTCATCTTCTCTGATTTCTCTTGGCACTTGCTTAGGTCTTCAATTGTTTTGTCCTGCTCTAGCGTTCTGATCTGCAAACAAGTTCCAGGACAGTTGTAAACAGTGGGACCAAAATCTCATAGAAAACAAGAGATGTAAAGCAAGACTACATATAATGCAAGAGATTTAGGATTAAATCTTTAGAAGCTAGTGACCTAAATCCAATAGCTAGCCACAACTAGAGCAGATCCACTGAATCAAAGAGATTTATACCAGTGGTGAGTTACTCATTCAGCATTTGTTTCAATTGATACTCTGAGTGGTAGAAATTATCTAAAGGAAATTTTACTTCCAGTGCCACTATTCTGGTCAAAATCAGAGCTCACATTGCTGGTTTTAATTTAGATTATTTTTTTTAAAAAAGTTCAAAATATCTGATTGTAGAGCTCTTGTGTAGTTTGGCCCTGTACCTCTTCATTTTACATAAGAACATAAGAACATAAGAACATAAGAACATAAGAACATAAGAACATAAGAACAGCCTTGCTGGAACAGGCCACAGCCCATCCAGTCCAGCATTCTGTCTCACACAGTGGCTCACCATTTCCTTCAGGGTATTCCCAAGGAGATGCCCTCACCTGCTTAGGATCCCCTGGAAATGGCATTGAGAGATATCCTGCCTATCTCTCCAACCCGGAGGTTGTCCTTAGGTAGCCATAATTATAGCCATTGATAGCCTTGTCCTCCATGAACTTGTCTAATCCTTTCTTAAAGCTGTCAAGACTGACAGCTGTCACCACTTCTTCTGGCAGGGAGTTCCATAGACCAGTAATCCTCTGGGTGAAAAAGTACTTTCTCTTATTTGTTTGAGAACTAGTACCCAAAAGTTTCATGGAGTGTCCCCTAGTTCTAGTGTTGTGCGATAGGGAAAACAGTTTTTCCTTATCCACTTTGTCCACACCGTGCATGATTTTATAAACTTCAATCAGGTCACCTCTTAGACGCCGTCGTTCAAGAGTGAAAAGGCCCAACCGTTGCAGCCTCAGATGGTAAGGAAGGTGTTCCAGTCCCCTAATCATTCT
This sequence comes from Bradypodion pumilum, assembly GCA_035047305.1. Taxonomy (NCBI): domain Eukaryota; kingdom Metazoa; phylum Chordata; class Lepidosauria; order Squamata; family Chamaeleonidae; genus Bradypodion; species Bradypodion pumilum. The sequence goes on from JAWDJD010000001.1 coordinate 103,608,802, forward strand.
GGTTGCCCTCCTCTGTGCTTTCTCCAACTCCATAATATCCTTCTGGAGGTATGGCGACCAGAACTGTACACAGTATTCCAGATGGGGCCTCACCATAGATTTATAAAGAGGCAAAATGACACTTGCTGACTTATTTTCTATACCCTTCCTAATGATCCCTAACATTGAGTTTGCTTTTTTCACTGCTGAGGCACACTGGGTTGACACCTTCATTGAGCTGTCCACCAGGACACCAAGGTCCCTTTCCTGGTTTGTCGCAGAGAGTTCAGACCCCATCAGTTTATAAATGTAATTGGGGTTTTTTGCCCCAACATGCATCACTCTGCACTTACTGATGTTGAAGCTCATTTGCCACTGTTTTGCCCACTCCCCCAGTGTCAAGAGATCCCTCTGGAGCTCTTCACAATCTCTCACAGTTTTCACTACCCTGTATAATTTAGTGTCGTCAGCAAATTTGGCTACCTTGCTTTTTACTCCTACCTCTAGATCATTTATGAAGAGGTTGAAAAGCAGGGGTCCCAGTACTGAACCTTGGGGGACCCCACTCTTTACTTCCCTCCACTTGGAGAAGTGTCCATTTAGTGCTACCCTCTGTTTCCTGTCCCTTAGCCAGTTGCTGATCCAGGACAAGACCTGTCCCTTTATTCCATGACTGGTAAGTTTATTCAAGAGCCTTTGGTGTGGGACCTTGTCAAAAGCCTTCTGAAAGTCCAGATAAACAATGTCAACTGGATCCCCCTTATCCACATGCTTGTTGACACTCTCAAAAAATTCCAACAGATTAGTGAGGCATGATTTGCCCTTGCAAAAGCCATGTTGGCTCTCCTTTAGCAGCGCCTTCTCTTCTATGTGCCTATTAATTCTATCTTTTAGGATGGTTTCCATCACTTTACCTGGGACACATGTCAAACTGACAGGCCGGTAATTTCCTGGATCACCCCTGGATCCTTTTTTGAAAATTTTAATTGACTTTTGAGCTCACGGTTATAAATTACTTAAGCCAACACTTTCTTGCCCATGGAAACATATGTCACAATGAATCTGTCATAGAGAGGAGGAAGTTTCTTTTGAGGACTGCAACATCCAGAGTACTGAAAAATTAGTGGGTACAAATCTGTTAGCCTTTAAGCCAGTGGTGGGCAAAGAGCGGCCCCATGAATTTCTCTGAGGGCTGTCCCAGAAAATGGCTTTCCCCAGCAAAAGATTGAATCATTGCTTTAGAGCAAAGGGGTCCCAACCTTTTTACAACTTCAGTTCCCAGAAGCCTAAGTCAGTACATTGGCTGATCAGTGTTTTGGTGAATTGACTTAGGCTTCTGGGAATTGAAGTCAAAAATCAAAGGTTGGGAAACACTGCTTTAGAGGCCCTCAGCAGCTGTTATTTATTATTTACATTACTTGGACACAAAACTTCCCCGCAGTATTTAAAATTCCAAAATATCCATTTTTTAAAATCAGAAATGAAAAGCGGAGTCACTTTGGGGAAGGAGCAGTGATACAAATGTGAAAAATTAAATTAATTTCCAACCACATTCACTAATAATTTCTCATTTCTTCCCATATGTCAATGGTTCAAAATGCCCCCAGACGACTCTAAGGGCAGAAAATTGCTTTCAAAAACCACCAAGGTTACCCTCTTCCTTGCTGTTCCTAATCTATGAAGACATCCATCATACTGTTGAAAAGAGTAGGAGGGAAGAACATTCAACAGTAGTTCTCTGCCAGCTTTCCAACCGGAATACAACACAGATGTTTGGGGCTGACATGTTGTGTCCCCTTTCCCGAACATGCTTTCAAGTGGGATTCCTCTTGTTCTCTACCTTCAGTTCACTGGTGTCAGCCAGTTTAACCTTAAGATCCGTATTGGTTTCTCTCATGAGGGAAAGTTCATGTTGCAGTCTGTCCACCTTCTTTTGCAACTTCCTAACAGTAAGGTTGGCCTCATCTCGTTCAACAGCCAGGGCGGTACGTACATGCTTCTCTTCTTCCAGCTGAAGGATCTTCTGGCGTAGGAGTTTCATCTGGAGATCTTTGTTCTCAAGCTGCTCCTTCTGAGCTTTCAACTATATTCCAGAATAAAAAGAAATAAACAGAGGTCATCCACTTTCACTACAAGTAAGGGGAACAGTAAACATCTTCTTCATTTAAAACTTGCTTTCCTTTCAAGGACTTTGAGGCAGCAAAAAAGGCAGTTCCTGTCGTGTGAGCAGAGATGGGGAATGTTTGTTTTCCTACAACTGTGATGGTGAACCTTGGCACTCCAGGTGTTATTGGACTTCAATTACCAAAAGCCCAAGTCAGCACTCCTGCTGATCAGGGCTTCTGGGAATGGAAGTCCAAGAACACCTGGAGTGCCAAGGTTTGCCATCACTGACTTACAACCATGCTGTCTATGGGATTCTGGGAGTTGTAGTCCAAAAAAATCTAATGTTTCCTATCTCTGCATGTAAGCACAGGAGGCAGTCATTGTTTCTGGAGCAACTCATCCCCAAATAGCAAGGAAAGGTGCCCTCAGCTTGGTCTGTGAGTCACTTGTGAGTGGCACAAAGCCACCTAGTAATAATATTTTTGTGTCAGAAATTATTCTGGGTTGAAAGGATTTTTGCTGTGGAAACTCCACTCAGGGGATGCCCAAATGAGGCTCCTTTCATGTTCCCAAGATCTTTTCCCACAAAAGTGGTCCCTATTTATCTACTTGCAATTTCTTGCTTTCGAACTGCTAGGTTGGCAGGAGCTGGGACAGAGATGGGTGCTCAAACCGTCATGCAATACCCGGGTCTTGAACTGCTGACTTGCAGGCCTTCCAGCTAACAAGTCAAGCTTTTCAACCACTGAGCCACCACAGCCCCATCCAGTAAATTTCTTAACTGATTGGAGTTTAATTCCACCTCTACTCACCCGCCCTGCTCGTGCTAGTCTGGCTCTCCACAACACTAATGTAAATGATCCAATATTGAACCTTGCTCAAAGGCACAATATTCTCAAGTCCTGCTTTGCTCTTCCTACCTTTCTTTGGAGATTACGGCTCATGATCTTATTTTCAGTCAATGTGTCGCCTTCCAGTTTGATTAATTGTTCCACACGAGCCAATATGGCATTCAATCTCATGTCAAAGCCAATGTCAGCTGCTATCCTGTCCACATCCATCTTTTCAGAAAGTTGATCTAAAAACTTAAGATACTTCAGACATAAAATGTGGAAAGAAATAGAGATGCAGCAAAAATGTTATTTGATATATATTCAGAAAGAAAAACCATTTACTTTTATTCTAGTAACTGATTTGAAACAGGACTGTGAATGCATTTGAGAGGCTGAGATTCTGGACAAATTATTTTTCCTCCAAATAGTAGATTTCAGGCTCACATGAGACTGGGGGTGAATTCAGGAAGAACAAATAAACATGTCCTAAGCAGCAGAAAATTAGCATATTGGATGGGAGCTAGATGGTTAGTCTGAGAGCAGAAACACTGAAAACAGCACACTAGCTCTTGCTTTCAAACTTCTAGGTTGGCAAAAGCTGGGGCAGAGTCAGGAGCTCACTCCGTCACACAGCACTCAGATCTCAAACTGCTGATCTGCTGATCTTCCAATCATCGAGTTCAGTGTCTTAACCACCAAGTGATTGTAGTCCCATTAATGTATCTGATACAGGAGACAATATGTAACTGTCAAGTTACCTTGGCTGGACAGCTCAGTGACTTGGGTATCTGGTTGCAAAGCCAGAGATTGGGAGTTTAATTCCTCACTGTGTCTCCTGGGAGAAGAGCCAGCCTGTGTGGCACAATCCCAGGATGCCTCCTAGAAGAACATAAACCACTTCTATGCTTTCTCTACCTAGAAAATATTGGAAATAGTTGCCATAAGCCAGAATTAACCAGACAGCCTACAACAGTTACCTTAGGTTCTTCCATACCTGCACTGGGCCAAAATGAAAATGGACCTGAATTGTTTAGGAAAGCTCTGACGTGTGACACTAGGAAGATGCAATGTTAGCAACAAAAAAAAACCTGCCTCTTCGTTGTCAGAAAATGGGCTCAATTCTGTGCCACAACTGGTCTTTTATCACATAACGTCTAGCTATCTCCCTGCAAGGATTGCACTGGGTGTCCAGATTGAGTCAATACTGATCACATGCCTCCTCCAAACAACTGGCCACCAGTACCATTTTATTCTAGCAAGCACATAGTTGGACAAAACTGTGTCCTGCCCTCTCCCAGAGCGGCAGCCACAGAGCCACCTCTCAGGTAGATGTTTTGAAGTTTTGACCAAACAGCCACTCCATCTCATTCATTTTGGATGCTGGCCCCCTGTCTCTATCTGAACCCTAGGAAACCGCTCAAAATGCAACATACCCAAGATATGTGTTCTGTAAAGCTTTTGTGTTCTGTAAAGCAGAGCCAAGGTCAACGGGAGTTAGTATAACATGACCTAAAAGGCAAATCACCTAAGAGGCAAACTTGTGCAGAAAGATTACTGAGGGGCACATTTGCAGTTTAAAAAGCTGCACTCAGTTACTGAGTATCCTTGTTTATGCCGGTCACATCCATCACATCCATATCACACAGTTACAGGTTTTGCAAACAAAAAGAAGCAAACCAGCATTCTTCTAAAAATGCCAATCATTGGTGTGTCCCAGAACCAAACATACACACCCAAATTAATATTCCCCTTGTCGCAATATTCTCTGTGTGTGCTATAAAATAGACTAGAAAGAGCAACATCTCTCAGATTTTTGTTCCTGGGATAAAACTGGAGGGATAGTTGTCTCTTTGTATTTATCCTGTTGACAAAGTTACTTTTAAAGCCTACAGCTCTAGGGGATCAGGAAATAAATGTATGCAAAAAATTAACTTTTCCAAACTCTGATATCTGTATCACTCTCTCTCTTTTCAATAAGCTCCTACAATAAAAGGCAGATGTTCCTTTACAACCGTGAAATAGATCTAATCTCTGGACAACTTGGCTTTTACAGATCATGAGAAATATCCTGCATTTCATTAAAATTTTGATCATGAAATTAGCTGAGTGAGTAGCAAGCTTTCTTTTCAAACCCTAATATTTTCATTTTTTGTTATTTCAGTCTTATTATGGATACACTGTACGTACATATGTCTTCCATTACATATATTTTATTTATTTTCTGCTGCATTGTGTGGCAAGCATTTCCCCTGTGCAGGTATATTTCCTTTATGCTTTATAAAGTGAATTTCAGTTGATGGGCATCTTTCTGTGTGTTTAAAATATTGCAACTTTTTGTTGCCAAAACCAGGAAAGAATCTGGAAAAAGTGGAATCTTATAGACCAATCTCGTTGATTAACCAAGATGCCAAGATCTTCACAGCGATATTGGCAAATAGACTAAACAATTTTATGGGCAATTACATAAATGTAGATCAGGTTGGTTTTTTGAAAGGGAGACATATGGCAGATTTGACAAGACGAGTGGTAGATTTATTAGATACTGTGAGACAAACAAAAGAAAAAGTGGGATTAATATCCTTGGATATTTTTACGGCATTTGATTCCTTACAATGGCTCTCAATTAAGGAAATAATTAAATGTTAAGGATTTGGTGATAAATTTAGAAGGATAATTGATCAATTATATCAACAAGGTACAGTTACTGTTAGAGTAAATGATGAGGTTACTGATGAGATAAATTTAGAAGCTGGTACAAGACAGGGCTGCCCACTATCTCCAATTTTGTTTATTATGGCAATGGAGATGCTAGCAAAAGCTATAAGAGAAGATGGAGTAATATAGGGGGTTATGGGTAACAAGATAAGTTTATACGCTGATGATACTCTGATAATTGCTAAACATCCTGAGAAGGCACTGGATAGAATTCAAGCGCAGTTAAAGGATTTTGAGGATATTACAGGTTTGAAGATAAATTGGGATAAATCGGAAATGATGTTATGTAATATAGGAAAGGAAGAACAGAAGAAGATAAAGGGAATGGGTAATATTCAAATTAAAGATAACCTGAAATATTTAGGGATAAATATCTCAAATAGGTTTGAAGCCCTTAAGAGATTGAATTATGATAGTTTGAAAACAGAAATTAAAGCTAAAATAAAAAAAAATCAAAAGTTGAAATTGTCATGGTTTGGAAGAATTGCACTTAGTAAAATGATGCTTTTACCCAGAATTAACTTTTTATTTGATGTCTTAGCAATTCAATTGAAAGATAAGGAAATTAAGGAGTTTCAAAAATTGATTAATAATTTTTATAACGGTGGAAAGAGGTCTAGAGTATCAAAAAAAATTGGTATTTATCACAGAAAGAAGGTGGATTAGGAATGCTGAATTTGCTGGTATGTTATCGAGCTTTTCAAATTAAGAATGTTGTGAAGATCTTGGCTAGGGAAAAAGTAATTTGGGAAGAAACTGAGATGAAAGATTTTAATCATATAGGTAAAATGGTTTTTTTAGGAGGCAATATGGGGAAAGTAGTAACTAAAAATACTATGATGAAGGGACTAATGTGTTCATGGAAAAAAGTAATGAAGGATCTGGCCCCGAATATTTCTCCGATTATTGAAATGGAGGATATGGCAAATTTTCCAATAAAGATAGATAAAAGGGTAAAAGAAGTATTGGATAAGAACGAAGTTTTCCTGCTGAAAGACTGGTTACGGACCTGTATGGATATTGATGGAAGAACAAATTTGTTTGGGCAAATGAATTTGAATTGGTTTCATATAGTAAATGGAATAGTAAATATATGAGAGAACCTGAGTTGGAAAGAGAGAAGATGGAGTTTGAGGAGTTGGTTTCAAAAATAAGAAAGGGAGATAGAAATATTAAGGGAATAGTTAGTAAATTGTATGCAATTTTAAATCCACAGGATGAATTGAAAACAAGTTGGGAGCAAGAATTGAATTTAAAGATAGAAAATGATATATGGAGGAATAAATGGAAAAAGAGGATAATGAGAACTATGTCGGTTAGAATAAAGGAACATAATTATAAAATGTTGTGGAGGTGGTATCTGACCTCAGTAAGGTTACACCAGATTGATAATAAAAAAGATAAGATGTGTTGGAGATGTAAAGATACAATAGGAACATATGAACATATGTGGTGGAGTTGTGTTGTTGTCAAAGACTTTTGGAAAAAAGTCGAGAAAGAGACTGGTGAAATTATGGGTAAGAAAATTAAACTGGGGTCAGGTATCACTATGTTAACAGATGTGGAATGTTTTAATATAAACAAGGATGAAAAAGAGTTATTAGAAATAATGCTTACAACGGGTAGACAATGTATTGCTATAAAGATTGAAGAATGGTATAAAGAAATGTGGAATTTAGCATTGAATGATAAATTAACTTGGGAAATAAATAAAAAAGGGGTATTATTAAAGAGAACAAATTTTGGAACATTTGGCAGGCTTTTGTGGATTACTCACTTAGAGGGAATGAAATAAGTAGACCTGTACCTGATCAAAGAGGTTTTTGGAATGAAAATACTAAGACACTCTGAGCTCTCCAGGGCTTTGTAAAAAGCACTGGGTGTATTATTATTATTATTGTTTTTGTTATTATTTAGTATTAGCATACTAGAAATTAATTACTAAGCTATATTCAAAATTTAGTTTAAAAATTTTAACTGTCATGATGGGTTTTTTTCTTTTTTGTACTTGTCTTCATAAAGACAGTTTTAATAATGTATTAGGATAGCTTGTGAAAATTTGTTTGGTTTTTCTTCTTTTTTAACGTATGTATTATTGTTGTATTATTGTATATTTTGTGTTAAAAATTCTAATAATTTTTTTAAAAAAATAAATAAATATTGCAACTTATTATTAAAAGGGGTACGCAGAAAGAGCCTCCTTGAAGATTGTGGTATTTTTGAACCACAATTGGGTGTACCCTGGAAACAGCAACCTTGTGTTGCCGGCTCATCTGTTTCACACTAGGTCAGGCGAAGAGAACTGCAGAATGAACTCACCAAAAGGTAGCTTCATTTTTGCAGTTTCATGTCTGGACTAGACATGGAACAAGAAAAGGTGTTTATCAAGGTATTGAGGTACAAGAGCAGTCATTCAGTAAACCAGTACTAATCTCACATTCCAGCATTTTACGAGCAGCAGAGGTTCATAAATTTGTTTCATTCAAGACTCTGCAGTTAAACTTAGTTGTTTCTGTAGTTTGTCTTGTGCTTTTACATTTTGCTTCTCAAGCCTCAAGGCATCTTGCGTCACGTCCCCAGACACCAGCTCCACTTCCAGATGCATCAACTGATTATGAAGTGTCTCCGAATTGCTTTCTGCTTTTCTGGTTCTTTCTAAGACCTCTTTGTGCAACACAGCTTGTGCCTCCAGCATCTCTGTCAATTTGGTTACTTGGGCTTCTAGATGCAACACCATCTGGGGGGATAAGGAGCAAACTCATGTCAGTTCCTGAGCTTCAAATTTCTCCGTAGCACAAAAAAATGTAACTCTCTTCAATTCAACACACAGGACATAAAATTGAATTGTAAGACATATAATTACACTGCACAACAATGATTTTGCTACTGGGAATAACACATGTGATTTACATGATATCAAGTGTGCTGATTCCAAATCTGAACTCAGAATTTACCTATCATGTACAGATTTTTAGTTACTTACTGTATAGGTGTGCTATAGCTGTTCGAATGATATTGGGTAATGTATTTTTATATGGGAACATTATAACAGCTGCAGCTACCACTATGCCTGCTGCTGCCTCAGCTGAATCATGTCCCCTGGTGGCATGCATATTCCAGCAGCGGTCAAGCATGTCTGGGCAAGTCAGTGCGATGATGTCAGAAATAGGTATATAAGGCAAAATGGACCAAGGGCTTGTCTCTAGTGCAAAACCATCTTATTGGATAGTACAGCTAGGCCATAGTGAGTCTGTTTTGTACTAAAGATGAATAGGTGCAGCTGTGTTAATAAACCGGACAATTTTTGCTACATTTGTGGCAAATATCCCCTACGTGATCAATGCAAGAACCTAACCAACAGGGTGAGATTTGCTTAAGAACCTGATGTCCTAGGCAGATTCGGACTTCAGATTTGGATTCAGCACATGTAATTTAGTATAGGGCACATGGATTAGACCAAGTAGCAGACAATATTTATTTTTTTGTGATGCAGTGTTAGTAGAAATGTAATTGTTATTGCAATTATGGCTCAACAGATGCTTAAAGAATATTTAGGGATAACTGTAATATCTTTCCAGATTACAGTTTCTTCGTTCATCTCAACCAAGTCTGCTAATTTTAGAAGAACATGATGTTTGCAGCTATGTAAATCTACATTATGCAACTCACCTGCTCTTAATGTTTTGGTTATACACAACTGAATGATGACGTTTTGTAGGGAAGAAGGTGACATATATAAATATACAAACTACATGAATAAACAAATATAGTGGGGTTTTTTTTAAATAATTAAACGGATGGCAACATTTGCCCCAAATGGCCAAATCCCAATGTACAGAAGTAGTAACTTTTCTTATGTAGTAGCTTTTCTTATGATTAAAATATTAACAGCATAATGATTAAGGATCTTGCCCCTCCCTCCCCATCCAAAGACCTGGGCCCAGAGAGGAAGAAAAGGCATCAGGAAAGCCCAGCTCTACTGCCCATTTGCCATCCAGAGAGGGCCAGGGGGGAGGTGAGTAAAGGATCTTGCCCCTCTCTCCCCATCCAAAGACCTGGGCCCAGAGAGGAAGAAAAGGCAGCAGGAAGGCCCAGCACTACTGCCCATTTGCCTTCCAGAGAGGCCCAGGGGGGAGGTGAGTAAAGGATCTTGCCCCTCACTCCCCATCCAAAGACCTGGGCCCAGAGAGGAAGAAAAGGCATCAGGAAGGCCCAGCTCTACTGCCCATTTGCCATTCAGAGAGGCTCAGGGGGAGGTGAGTAAAGGATCTTGCCCCCTCTCCCTCCCCATCCAAAGACCTGGGGCCAGAGAGAAGGACACCTCCGTAGACCCCCAACCACCCCCAGGAGATACCATCCACAACCACCATCACAGCGAGGCCCGAGCCAGCGCCTTTGACCAACTCCATGCGGCCGAAGGGAGGCGAATGCTGCTGCATGCATGCAAAAGATAAGTAATCAAACTGAAATAATATAGTTGACTAAACATAGATGGCTTATAGCAACTGACATAGTGACTGTACAAGAAACGAACTTACATAGAGACTTGATATAGTGGACTTTTTCTTTCTTTCTTTCTTTCCCTTTCATTAATTAGTTCAACTTTTACTTTGATACTATATGATAAACTGTGATATTGTGCATGATAATACTTTGTTTTAAAACTGTTTAAACTGTGATAACATGTGTGATGGGAAAAGACTGGCGTAGAGACCGGCAAGGCACGCCACAAAGTTTGCCAAGAGAACCCTATGGACCAAAACAAAAGGCAAAACAAGGGGATGCTTAGCACAGCAGATCTGAAAAGGGGGAAGGATATGAAAGGGGGAGGAGAAATACAGTGCTGCAGGGAACAATACTGCATAGGGACATGGAATGTGAAGTCTATGAATCAAGGAAAACTGGAAGTGGTTAAAAACGAGATGGAAAGAATAAGCATTGACATCCTGGGCATCAGTGAGTTAAAATGGACAGGGATGGGTGAATTCAGCTCTGGAAACCATCATATCTACTACTGTGGGCAAGAAAACCTCAGAAAAAATGGAGTAGCCATAATTGTCAACAAAAGAGTGAGGAAAGCAATAATGGGAAACAACATCAAAAATGATAGAATGATGTCAGTCAGAATCCAAGGCAAACCTTTCAATATCACTGTAATCCAAGTCTATGCACCAACCACTACTGCAGATGAAGCCACAGTTGACCAGTTCTATGAGGACCTACAACACCCCATAGAACAGACACCAAGAAATGATGTCCACATTATCTTAGGATATTGGAATGCCAAAGTAGGAAATCAAAAAGTAAATGGAATAACAGGCAAGTTTGGTCTTGAAACACAGAATGAAACAAGGCAAAGATTGACAGAGTTCTGCCAAGAGAATGCACTAGTCATAGCAAACACCCTCTTCCAGCAACACAAGAGGCGGCTTTACACATGGACATCACCAGATGGCCAGCATCAAAATCAGATTGATTACATACTCTGCAGTCAAAGATGGAGAACCTCCATTCAGTCAGCAAAAACAAGACCTGGAGCAGACTGTAGCTCAGATCACAACCTACTGATCGCAAAATTCAGGCTTAGACTAAAGAAAATGGGGAAAACAATTAGACCAGACAGATATGACCTACACAACATCCCTAAAGAATACACGGTGGAGGTCATGAACAGATTTAATGTCCTGTACCCGATCGACAGAGTACCAGAAGAATTATGGACAGAGACGCGGGACATCATGCAGGAGGCAGCAAGAGAAACCATACCAAAAGAAAAGAAGCGTAAGAAAGCAAAGTGGTTGTCTGATGAGGCTCTTAAAATAGCAGAGGAAAGAAGGAATGCAAAAGTCCAAGGAGAAAGGAAAAAATACAACCACCTGAATACAGAATTTCAAAGAAAAGCAAGGAGAGATAAGGAAAAATACCTGAATGAACAGTGCAAAGAAATGGAGGGAAACAACAAAAGAGGCAGGACTAGAGATCTTTTCAAAAAAATTGGGGAAATCAAGGGAACATTTAAAGCAAAAATGACCATGATAAGGGACAAAGATGGAAAGGAGTTAGCTGAAGCAGAAGAGATCAAAAAAAGATGGCAAGAGTACACAGAGGAACTCTGCAAAAAGGACCTCAACACTCCTAATAACAATAATGAAAAACTTGAACTTGAACCTACATTCTGGAGAGTGAAGTCAGAAAGGCCCTAAAAAGCACTGCAAACAATAAAGCTAGTAGAAATGATGGTATCCCAGTTGAATTTTTCAAAGCCCTAAAAGATGATGGAATCAAATACTGCATTCAATATGCCAGCAAATTTGGAAAACAAAACAGTGGCCATAGGATTGGAACAGATCAGTGTACGTTCCAATCCCCAAAAAAGGCAATGCCCCCGCTCTTCATTCAAAGAAGTTTTCACCCTATAGAATAATAATCCCCAACCTTTTGGGAAATGGAAGAGTGCATTAGAGTACCCAATGCCTACAGAGGATCACCTCTTAAAACAAACTAACAAAATTATTAACCTACCGATTTAGAACACAAGTAAACATTCAGAGGTCAATCAAGAAATATTAATGTTATGGATATCCGATCTCTGCTAGCTAGCAAAGAATGGTTTAAAAAATTGCTAGTATTGAGGAAAAGATGGGGGAGGGACCACAGAGACCAAAAGAAACAATTTTTCTATTGTATTTTTGTAAAAAAAATAGTAAACAAGCAAGTTGGAGGGCCGAATGTGGTGGCAAACCTATGGCATGCATGTCAGAGGTGGCACTCAAAGTCCTCTATGTGGACGTGTGTGCCACCACAGGCAAGCCCTGCCATGCCCCAGGCTGCCAGCGCCAATGGCAACACCACTTCATAAGAACATAAGAACAGCCTTGCTGGAACAGGCCACAGCCCATCCAGTCCAGCATTCTGTCTCACACAGTGGCTCGCCATTTCCTTCAGGGTATTCCCAAGGAGATGCCTTCACCTGCTTAGGATTCCCTGGAAATGGCATTGAGAGATATCCTGCCTATCTCTCCAACCCCGAGGTTGTCCTTAAGTATCCATAATTATAGCCATTGATACCCTTGTCCTCCATGAACTTGTCTAATCCTTTCTTAAAGCTGTCAAGACTGACAGCTGTCACCACTTCTTCTGGCAGGGAGTTCCATAGACCAGTAATCCTCTGGGTGAAAAAGTACTTTCTCTTATTTGTTTGAGAACTAATACCCAAAAGTTTCATCGAGTGTCCCCTAGTTCTAGTGTTGTGCAATAGGGAAAACAGTTTTTCCTTATCTACTTTGTCCACACCGTGCATGATTTTATAACACAGCTCTATTTATAGTACACTGTACATTTGAAAATTCCGGGTGGTAGCTCATTGGCTATTGTCCGTATGATGTCATAGATCATCACGCCCATCTTCTCCAGGTGTGGCGTGGCGGGAAGGTTTCCCGCTCTTCATGTATTGGGGAATCTGTACCATGTGAGCTGGATGCTCGCTACTGCCACCTGTGGCCACCTAGCTCGAATCCTTATACAGCTTGCTACAATGTGTCTTTGATTAGATACAATTGGATACATTGACTGGTTACATTCTGTTAAAGGGAACCTTGCAACATTCATTCAATACATAACACCCCTCCCCCCTAGGTGAGGACGAAATCCTTCAGCCATTGAGGCTTTCCGCATGTTCGCTTTGGGCGAGTGGCGGCCGCACTTGGGGCCGGAGTCCCTGCATGCTCCTGACTACTCTGTCCTTGTCCTGCAATGGGAGAATGCAACTCATTAGCGATTGGCTGCGAGTTCTGAACTGGGGATTGGGGAGGTCTAGGTGTGGGAGTAAACTCCAGGGATGTGAAACCGGGGGGCTCCAGGGACTAAAGAAAAACCCCGCTCTTCGCTTGGATGGGAAGGGGACCACTCCGAAAAATCCCCCTGGTTTCCTAACTCAAAAATCTAAAAACTCCTCAAAATCCGTCTCTTCCAAATTGTTCCTGTTACCCGGGGGGTCAAAAGGATGTGGATTTGTATCATTTCCCTCCCCCCTGTGGTCTGCGTCTCCCCCTTGGGATAAGCAGGTGGTGGAGAACCCTAACGCTGAATGCTCTGCTTGGTCACTCAAGTCCTGCCTTCCTACTATCCTACCCCTGAGCTGGTCGGCATGCCTCCTCCAGAGGAGTCCTGAGCTTGTCTCGACATTGTAGGAGACTGGCCCCGTTTGCCCGACCACTACTCCAGGCGCCCAGTTAGGTCCGTCGGCCGCGTAGTTATGGCAATGCACTGCCTCACCGATCTCGAAACTCTAGATGCCCCCTGTTTCTATATTTCTACCCGTGTCCTCCACCCTGGTTGGGTCTAACCTCGAGAGGATCATGGCGGGTTTCCTCTGCATAAGGAGTTTGGTGGGCGACAGACCCGACACTAAGGGGGGTTACACGATACCTTAATAGGAATTGGCAAAGTTGCAAGTTCAACTTCCCAGGGCCCATCCTACGCAGTGCGTCCTTAGTTGTTCGGACCAGGCATTCCGCTTGACCAATTGGAGCGGGGTGAAAAGGGGCCGCAGTTATGTGGCGAATTTTGTTAATCTCTATGAAACCCTGGAACTCCGGTGACGTGAAAGTTGTGGCGTTATCGCTCACAAGTACATCAGGTAACCCAAACAGCTAAATACCTTCCGTAATTGTTTAATCGTCGCAACTGACGATGTACTGGCCATCAGGATTACCTCCAACCATTTGGAGTAAGAGTCCACTATTATAAGGAAGAGGGTGCCCCTGAAGGGACCCGTGAAGTCCACGTGCAGACGCGACCATGGCCCCCGGGCCGTGTCCCATTCTCTGTGCGGAAGTCGGGACTCCTCGGGACGGGTGCTCTGGCAGCTCTCGCAAGTGCCAATCATGTGTTCTATGTCTGCGTCCAGTTTGGGCCACCAGACGTAACTTCTAGCTAGCGCCTTGGAGTGCACGATCCCTGGGTGGTTGATATGCAGCATCTTGAGCACCCGAGACCTCAGAACCTCGGGGATTATTACCCGCTGCCCCCAGAGTAGGCAGCCCCTTTCTAAGGAGAGTTCGTCTCTCTGCCTACCATAAACCTTGAATTCCTCCATAGGGGAAGTTGCCGGCCACCCTTTTTGTACCCATGAACTGACTAGGGCCAATGACTTGTCTTTCGCCGTAGCCTTGGCGATCTCAGCTGGCAGAATCAGGGGCGACTCTAGGGTCTCGATCAGGAGCACCTGGTGGTCCTGCTCTATCTCGCATTCTGGGTCCCCTGCCTGTGGGAGGGGTAACCTGGAAAGGGCGTCGGCATGGCTGATCTCCTTGCCGGGACGGTAGGTCAACGCATACCGGTACGCGTTGAGGAAAATGGCCCATCGCACCATCCTTGGGGACAAGATCTGCGGGTTTGGCTTGTCTGTGGTAAAAATCCCTAGCAGGGGCTTATGATCGGTCATGACTGTGAACGGTCTTCCATAAAGGAAATCGTGGAACTTTTTGGTTCTTGCAACCATCACCAGGGCTTCCCTATCTGTTTGTGCGTAGTTGTGCTCTGCCTTGGACAGGGACCTTGAATAGAATGCCACCGGGGCTTCTCGCCCGCTCTCTATCACGTGGCAGAGGACTGCCCCCACCCCCACCTGTGAGGCGTCACAGACTAACACAACAGGTTTCTTTGGATCGAAGTGGGTCAAGACAGCCTTGGAAGATAGAAGCTGCTTGAGCCCTCGGAATCCCCGTTCCTGGCTGTCCCCCAACCACCAAGC
Organism: Bradypodion pumilum; assembly: GCA_035047305.1. Lineage (NCBI taxonomy): Eukaryota > Metazoa > Chordata > Lepidosauria > Squamata > Chamaeleonidae > Bradypodion > Bradypodion pumilum. The sequence goes on from JAWDJD010000001.1 coordinate 103,624,189, forward strand.
CGCATCTTTCTTGAGTAATTTGTGCAGCGGCTCTGCTACCGACGCCTTTCCTGGCAGGAAAGAGTGGTAAAAATTTAGGAGTCCTAGGAAGGACTGCAATTCGGCCTTGGTGGTGGGGCGAGGGGCATCCTGCACTGCCGACACCTTTGATTCTGCTGGTTTGATACCCTCAGGGGTTATTCGAAAACCCAGAAACTCTACCTCTTCAGCGAAAAACACACACTTATCCTTTCTCGAACACAGTTAGTACCCAGTCTAACCTCTTGGCAAATTCCTGTTCCCCTCCCGCCGTTATCAAAATGTCGTCAAAGTAGGGGAAATCACCTGGGAGCCCTTTCAACAATCTTTCCACGAGCGACTGAAAGATTCCTGGAGCCGAATTTACACCGAATTGGAGGCGCGTCACTTTAAAGGCTCCCTTATGAGTAACAATGGTTTGAGTGGCAGCTGCAGCTGGGGTCACCGTTAATTGTTGATATGCCTGCGCTAAGTCTAGCTTGGCGAAACACCTCCCCCCATGCAAGGTTGCTAACAGGTGATTTACTACCGGCACCGGATACGCATTTGGGCGAATTGCCTTGTTAATCGTGCACTTGTAGTCAGCGCAGGTTCTGACCTCCCCATTAGCCTTAAGCGCCGTAACAATGGGGGTTTCCCACTTGGCGGAATCCACCGGTACCAGAATCCCCTGACCCACCAGTTTGTCCAGTTCAGTCTCAATTTTGTCCTTTAGTGCGAAAGGCACTCTCCTTGGCTTCAGTCTGATGGGTCGGATGTCGGGATCCATGTTGAATGAAACTTGGGGGCCCTTGAACTTCCCTATCCCCTTCTCTAAGACGGCAGGGTGTGCGTTACACACCTCCGTGATTGGGTCAGCCTGGACGGCGTGTATGCCCCCAATGAAAACCCCCAGGGGGCTGAACCACTGCGTACCCAGGAGGCAGCAGGACCCGTCCTTTAAGACTACTAGGGGCAACTGTGTGGAGCGCCTCTTGAACTGCACCTTGAACTCTCCCACCCCCAACACTGGGATACTCTTGCCCTGAACGTCCCGCAAGTTAGTCTTTAGGGCCTTCAGTTTGGGGCATGACTTGGGGGGAATGCGCAAAAATTCCCGGTCGGAGATGATGGAGTACGACGACCCCGAGTCGATCTCCATCCTTACTGGGACCCCTTGTATCAGCACCTCAACAAAAAACCGGGGGTGCCTCAAAGGCACGCTGTGAACTGCCTGGTTGTGGTTGTCGGGAACTCATCGAGACACGCAGTGCTCCTGGGGCTCGTCGTCGTCGAAGATTCTGCTGACCCCATCTGCTTTCCATTGGGACCATTCCGCCTGGCCCTTGCTGTCGTCTCGACGCTGCCTGCAGACCTTTGCGATGTGCCCACGCCGCCCACAGTTGTGGCACTCCGAATTCCGGAATGGGCATTGGCTCCAGTCGTGGGATGCCCCACATCCCTCGCAGCGGCGGTCCTCTCTGGCACGGTCTCGGGCCTCCTCTGCACCCGCTGCACGTCGTCGTCCTCGCTGAAGTCAGAGGTGGACGTGGTAGACTCGGAGGGCACCTGCTCTCCGTGGGAGGAACAGCTGTGGACTGGTACCGCCGGCGGGGGGCCCCCAACCGTGGCAGTCCTGGCCTGGCACACCTGTTTTCCTTGTTGCACTGACTCGGTGGCTTGGGCGATGCGCAGGACATGCTCGAAGGAGATGCTCTCGTTCTTGGCCAGTAGTTTTTTCCTGGCCCCCTCATCTTGCAGGCCCAGCAGGAGCCTGTCTCTCAGCGCCTTGCTCAGGGACGCTTCCCACCAGCAAGGCACGGCAGCCACCCTCAGGGCTGCCACAAAGTCCGCCACGGACTCACCGGCCCACTGGCACCGCTGCTGAAAGGCCAGCCCTGCCGGAAACACCAACACTTTCGGGCGAATGTGTTTCCTCAGCTCGGCGAGGATCTCGTCTAGGGGGACCTCCCTGAGCAGCCTTGGCGTCAGGAGGTTCGTTGCCAGTTCTAATGTTTCCAGGCCGCACTGGGCCAGCAGGAATGCCCGGCGCTGGGCTTCCTCCTCGATGCCCTCGAGGTCCATTGCATAGAGGAACTGCTGTTCATAGAGTTCCCATTTCTGACTTCATGGTGTCGAAGGGCGCGATGTTCACCTTTCGGGGCGCCATGCCACCTTCGTCACCAATTTGGTGTCTTGCAAGGAAGACAAAGAAGGAGCCGCAAAAGGGCTAAACACAACTTTATTGCATGATGGTCAGGGTGAACATTAGGTAATGGCGGACAACACAGCTCTATTTATAGTACACTGTACATTTGAATATCCCGGGTGGTAGCTCATTGGCTACTGTCCGCGTGACGTCATAGATCGTCACGCCCATCTTTTCCAGGTATGGTGTGGAAGGAAGGTTTCTTGCTCTTCAGGTATTCGGGGAATCTGTACCATGTGAGTCGGATGCTCGCTACTGCCACCTGTGGCCACTTAGCTCGCATCCTTATACAGCTTGCTACAATGTGTCACTGATTAGATACAATTGGATACATTGACTGGTTACATTCTGTTAAAGGGAACCTTGCAACATTCATTCAGTACATAACAGTTCCACACTTATAATTGTCTTCCTGTCAAATGTCCTCTTCATGCTTGCTGGTTTTACAAGCAATGTTCTCTTTTCTGCAGACAGCTTCAGAACTTAAAAGATTACGATTCTGTTACTCATGACCATGGTACACAAAGAAAGGTTGTATAAAAATGTTATGAAATGCAAAAGCAGCAGCAAAAGGCAAGGAAATTTAAAAGTGACAGCTAAAAACACACAAATCAAACTATATTAACAAAGCCAAAGCAATCACACTTATATACCGCCCCACAGCGCTTAGTGCACTCTCTGGGTGGTTCACAAGTTAATTAGCATTTTGCCCCCAACATGCTGGGTCATACCTGTCAAGTATCACGTATTGGCCAGGATTTCCCGTAATCCAGTGCCGCTTTTTCTCCTTTCCCGCCGCTTTTTCTCCTTTCCCGCCATCTCATAATTTGACGGTGGGGGGAAGTAGTTACTGCACATCCCCTTCTGCGCAGAACCCTTCTATGCATGCGCAGAAGGGGATGCGCAGAAGCCTTCTGCATATGTGTAGATGGGTTCTGCATAGAAGCCTTCTGCGCACGTCCCGTAATATCCAGAGCCGTGCTTGACAGGTACGTGTTTAGTACTCATTTTACCAACCTCAGAAGGACGGAAGGCTGAGTCAAACTTGAGTCCTAGTCAGGATCTAACTAACAACCATTCGGACTGAGTGGGAAGATGTTTAAAATTTGATAGTCTTCTTGATTGTGGAATCTGAGCCTGTTGCCAAAATAGACAGGGAAAAGAAGGCATTTGCCCCCCAAAAAGAGGGTGGCAAATGAGTCTCAGAGCTGTAAGGCAAAGAAGCGTGGACTTTAACACAAGTTACTAGATTTTTTAAAAAAAAAATAGAAGGATTTCAAATGTAGTTTTAGTGCAGGATGCTTAGAACTGTAGCTGACTTTTAAAAACACACAGAAGTGGATTTTACCTACGTATATAGCATTGTCTGAACGAATTCTATTAATGTTATTACATTACTGCCATACTGTAAAATACCTAATAAAATATATTTTTTAAAAAAAACTTGGGTTGGTCAAAGAAGCATAAGGGCAAATGAATCTTCTTCTACATCTTTACTTCCTCTTTTACCCCTTCAGGTGTTGAGGGGGCAAATGAATAAAGATAATGAAATCGTAAAAGCTATAAAGTGCAGGACGTTAGAATACTTCCACCACATAATGAAAGATACAGATCATCACAGCTGACTTTTCAAAGAAATAGAAATGGGAAAAGAAAAGTAGGAAGCATCATAACATTGGCTAAAGATCCACAAGGACTGGTTTAGGCACAGTGCCTCATGGTTTAGAGCTGCCATATTCAAAGTCAGTATAGTTATGGTGAAGTTGAACCAAAAAAGCAACAAAAGGTAAGGTTTAATTACACAGAAATTGCAACATCATTGTGGGGAGTGAATACAAACCAAAGTCTTTAATGCCATTAATAGATGAAAATTTAAATAGTACTGTTATTATTAATTCTCATGAAAACCCTGCATCTCACTTTAAACTATTTCTGCATCTCTCTAAGGCAGTGGTGGTAAACCTTTTAAAGACTGAGTGACCAAATTCAACAGGATGCCATCCTGGCCGCTGAGGGGCAGGGTGAACTCTGTGCTGGGGGAGGGAGGAAGTGCCCCCATTGGGCTGCTGGGCAAAGGGGCGGAGATAACTCTGTGCTGGGGGAGAGAGGAAATGCTCCCATTAAACTGCTGGGCAGAGTGGCGGGGCAAACTCTGTGCTGGGGCGACGGTGCGCATACTCACAGTGAGGGCTCTGAGTGCCCCCTCTGGCACGCCATAGGTTTGCCACTATTGCCCTAAGGTTTCAGTACCATGTGTTAACCACTGTTAAGAGATATTTCTAGCTATTAAAGACCAATTGCTTTGGAAAAATATGGCAACAGAGAGAAATCCAGACAATCCTGTGAAGCTTCATGACAGTCATAGGCCAGGCAATGCAACATTCGCCTATCTCTGTCCATTTTAACTCACTGATTCCCAAGATGTCAATGCTTATCCTTTCCATTTCCTTTTTTTACCACTTCCAGCTTTCCTTGATTCATTGGTCTCACATTCCATGTCCCTATACAGTATTGTTCCTTACAACACTGTATTTCTCCTCCCACTGTCCTATCCACCCCCCTCTTCTGACCTGGTGGGCTAAGCATTCTGTTTCATCTATTTTAATGCAGTATATCAAATAGCCTTGTAATCTGGCAAAACTTTGATCATCTAGCATTACAAATCAAGGAAGTACAGGCTGTAATTATGTAAATATAGAAATTCAAAAGTCATTTTCAAATCCAGATTTAATTGATTTTCCTAGGGGGAAAAATCTCAGCCATAAATGTTACATGTAAATGTTTCCATGTAACAAGGAAGCGGTACAGTGGTGGGCATACCTGTCAAGTATCCTGTTTTCCCTGGGGAAACCCCTTATTCTACCCCTCTTCCCACCCCCCTCCCATTTTATTAATTTCCCCGTAATATCCCTTATTTTTTTTTTTAAAAAATCCTGACCTGAGCCCTCACAGGCGAAGCTGCATTATGTTTTCCTGCCACCAGAGGCTGCTGTGCTGTGGCTTTTCACTTGTGGAAGGGGAGAGAGAAGGTGGTGGGGGCGCCTTCTCTTTCATTTCCCTGCCACATGGTCATAGAGGCTTCGGTTTTGCTGCTGGTGTTCGGAGCCACCATGGGACAGGAGTCTACTCTAGGTGAGCAATATTTCATATATGCAGGGGCAAATCAGCTCTTGGTCTGGGGCAGAGACTTCTCTCTCACTCTCATGGTTTATTGAGCTGTTTCTGCCCTGCCTCCTGGAGGCTTTCATTTCTGTTCTAGAGTTAACTTGGGAGGGGGGGTTGCTTGATCTTTATATGAGAGAGAGAGAGAGAGAGAGAGAGAGAGAGAGAGAGCTGAGGTTTATTTTGTTTGCAGTTGCCTGGCTGGGTTCCTTTTGCAGTAGGAAAAGCTGCTGCCAAAGGATTCCCCTCCCTGCCCAACAGGCACCCCACCTTCTAACAAACCATCTGGACTGGAGGGAGATTAACTCCTCAGCTGCTGGGATGCTTGAAAACTACAGAGGTTGCTTTTTACTTTACTAATTCCCTTCCTTAAGCTGGATCCGACATTCTCAGGTGTTGGTGCTTCAATTGGTTGTAGTGAGGAACAAATAGATTGGTTAATTTGGGGGAATTAATCCCTTGCTCCTCCACCCTAATTGGGGTAGCCATGTGCAGGGCTAGTTCATTAAAGCCAAGCTGCTTAGAAGCAGTTGGTAACCCTAGGGGGCTGGTTTACTCTTCTGCACTTTGCTTCCAAGGAAAAATAATAATTAAAAATGAGTAAACAAGAAAGAAAAGAAAACAAAAGTCCCCCAAGAAGATGGGAAAAGGGTTCTTTGGCCCACACAGCTTTGTGCCGGTATCTACAATACCATCTAGCCATCTTATTTTTGGCCACCCCCGTCTTTTGTCTTCCACCTTTCCCAACATCAAGGCTTTCTCAAGTGAATCCTCTCTTCTCATTTGATGTCCAAAGTACTTTAGCGTCATCTTTACTATTTGACCTTTAATGAGCAGTCACGGTTGATTTCTTCTAGGATCGACCTATTTCTAACACCACATTTCAAAGGCATCTATTTTTCTGCGCTCAGCTTTCCTAATGGTCCAGCTCTCACACCCATACATTACCACCGGGAATACCATTGCTTTGACTATGCAATTTTTTGTTTGCAAGGTGATGTCTCTACTTTTCACTATGTTCCCCAGGTTTCTCATAGCTTGTTTCCCAAGCATCAGTCGCCTTTTTATTTCATGGCTGCAATCACCATCTGCAGTGATTCTTGATTCTAAGAAAGTAAAATCTGCCAGTCGTATCCAACTCTAGGGTGCAGTGCTCATCTCCATTTACAGCCAAAGAGCCAGTGCTGTCTGTGTTTGCAGATATTTTCATGGCCATGTGGCAGGCATGACTAGAGCCCAGCAAGTCACATGGCTATATTTGGCCACGCCCACAGATTTGGCCACACCCATAGAGGGGTGTGGCCAAAATTTCCCTTATTTCAAATCCAAAACTTGACAGGTATGGTGGTGGGCTCAAAAAAAAATTTGCTGCCACATTGTGGGCGTGGCATGGTGGGCATGGCCAGGGGGAAAGCCCTGTGTTGCACCTGAATTAGGACTACTTTATTTCAAAACTTGGGTGGGTGGGGCCAGCCAGAATCTCTGCTACGAACTGGTGTGAACCTGCTGATGCCCACCACTGTCCATAGGGATGCATTGAAAAATAAAAAGGTCCTGAATTGATTGTTGTAAACCGGGGGAAAATACATTAAAATTTTATAAACTGGGACGGCATTTCCATAGGATTTGCCATTGTAAACTGCAGCAAACTTAAAATGAGGTGGTTGTAACCCAGTATTTTACTATATAGAGAGAAAAGAAGCAATAAAAAACAAGCATATTGAATAACTATAGACGTTTACATACCGTTTTTTTGCTTTTCTCTCTCTGGCACATTTCTCTAACCTTTTCCACAATGTCCTCCACAGATGAACTCACTATAATGGAGCTACCCTCAAGAAGAGTGACAATTTGCTCTTTAAATGCGCTGTGTAGGTTATTTTGAGCCCTGGCCTCTTCTATGGTATTTTTCAGATTTTCTTCTTTTTCACTGCAAGATTTCTTTAAGTGGGTCAGTTCCTCTTGTGAGGTTTCACACGCCCTCTGACTAGCAGCCTGCTTCTCTTGGAGGTTTCTGATCTCTTTCTCAACATCCTGCTTAGCTCTTGTTGCATCCCTTAGATCCTAAAATAAAATAAAAACCACAACAAACATGCTACTGAAACTGCAAAGAAGACAGAAAATAAATAAAACACACTTTTGGACAGGCAGCAGTATCAGGAATGATAACCATATGCTCCATTTTCAGACTCATGGTAAAATTTTGTTCTGAAACAACCAGGGCTTCTAATTGGGGTTGGGGGTTGGGGTGTTATCTGGTTATATTTTTCCATATGCAAAATAAAGGATATAACATTTCAGGGTATGCTTTTCACCTTCTATTGCATGTTTTCTAAGGAAAACACCTTGAGTCTGTCCTTGACATCTTGTGAGCAAGAAGGAACACTACATTTTAAAAGGGAAAAAACAACAAACCAGCAACTCTCCATGGAATCACACTGTGGATCCTCAACATGCCGGCTTAAATAGATAGTTGGCCAGTATAACCTTAGAACACTCAATGGCCAGCTTGTTCCTGATCCTAATTCCACACTTGGTGCATCTTAGAGTTAGTATAAGAATACGTAGCATAAATCCACTGAGGTGTGAAATAAAAATGTGTTGACTGCTCACCTAAAACCATCAACCAGAGGGTTAGTCCAACTCCTTTTGAGAGGAAGTGGTGAACCTTTGAGAGACCGAGTACCCAAGGAGGAGGAGGCATCACATGGGTGGGTGTGCCACTCAAGATGCGCTGGCATGTGGGTGCATACACATGCACCCATTGCACATGCGCATGCACCCACATTATGTTGCCTATGGCAGTGCTGCTCCTGTCTCCTAGGAGGGGTGTGGGTGTGTGATCTGGTCATCTCACCTCATCTTCTGCTATCACCTCCTGGGTGGGATTTCAACCTCTCCTCTTGTCTCCCCATTGGTGGAGGGAGAAGGGAGGGTGGGGAAGCAGCGCTGCTATTGGCACCGGCAGCACAGGGCAAGGCTTGCCCACAATGGCGCATGTGCCCACAGAGAGGCCTCCGCATGCCACCTCTGACATGCATGCCATAGGTTTGCCTACACTGCCCTATAGCAAGCATATTGCTGCCAAAATGCCTGTTCTCGTTTTGGCAGGATTCTCACTTTAAAAGTATTAGATGGCAAAAATGCTATAGCACAAGTTATCCAACATAAGGGCTATAACCAGGACAATGCCACCAAGAGTACTGCCTTTGTTTTGGGGGTTCACATGACTTGTCCACAATCAGTCTCATTGTGTATGAATCAGATGGGTCAAGAGGTTGAAGGAGGGATTCATTTAATTACCAGCAACCTGTCACTGCCAGGTTAATGCAGAAGGAGAGATAAGGACAAATTACAAGGGCATAATTTATGTTATGGGATTTTGGGCAATATGTGTGGGCATAAAGCCAGATTGTTTAAACTACATACAATCTTAAAACAACAACAGTTATTATTCCTCACCATATTAATCCACTTTATGATTGACAAATTGGAAATAAATTTCCTTTCCTTCACACAGGAGCACTGGGCTCCCAGCTGAATATGTGTAGAGGAATTGTTTTGTGCTTTTAGGTTAAGTTTTTCATGTCATGTCTGTTGATGTATGCCATAAAGGGAGTGGAACACTAAACATCAGGGTTTCTTTATTTTACTAATTACTCCAACACAGAATATTTTTTTTAAATGGAAGAAACTGTTAAGTACATACTTGGCACCACTAAAATCTACTCTAATTGGAGACATCACAGCCAACACAGCCTGCCTTTTGATATTTTAGTATACTCCTATTTAATTTAATTTCTCAATTTCTTTTCTTTAAAAATCTTGGTAGGAAAGAGAAAAACATTCTAGTGCCAAGGATTAAATCACAGCGATTATGGAAATTAAGGGAACATTTTCAAATTGCAATATTATTCTCCCCACGTTCTCTTTCCCTATCACAGGTGCAGCACAACATAACTTACCAGCCTCGTAAGAGATGGTGCTGATTTAATTTTATGTTATTAAGATTTGAAAACATAAACAGAGTTACAAAGCATTCATTCTAAAGTAGCAAAATGGTCAAAGTAATAGAAAAGAGCACAAGTATTATGCATTTTGTAGCACAAACTCAAGTTTGACAGGGTCCTTTGGGAAGATTGACTTAGAATCATAGGCCAGAATTCTGTGTTCACATAAGGTGCAATTTATTTTTTGCAACTAATGTCAGTTTTGAATCCATCTTTTTTTTAAAAAAATACATGCTAACTTTTTTTCTTCTATTTTTAAAATATTTTATTTCACAAATCTTATACATAATACAACACATTACAATACAACAAAAACACAACAGCATAATACAAAACATTCACCATGTGATATTTACATTGCCATGGAGACGGAGTTACCTTGTTTTTACTTAATTATACTAACTTTTAAGGAACATATGTGGCTCAACATATGAAGGTGCACACATTGATAAAGCAAAATGCTCATTGTGAAGAAGTCAACAGCTAATGCATGAAGTCTATTTAACCTTCTTTGTTCTTCTCATGAACTTGGCCGGTTGAATTAGCCAGAATGAGAAAGCATCATGTGATAACTCAATCTGGGGCTCTGGTTTTTCACAGTCTTTACAAAAAGTAAAGAATGGCTTGTTCTTGGCTTATATCTTGATCAGCTTAGGGACAAGTATTGATCCTATGGCCAGGTTGTTACTACAAGCTTTGTCTTTCTAGTACAAGAGAGGAAGAAGTTAATCAGGAGGGAATTGCTTAGGTTCACTGTCCTGCATGCAGCTTTTTCCACAATAAGCCAGGAATCCTGACATACCATCCTGGATGAATCACAGCCATTGATCATTGATGGGATTTCAGAAATAACCAAATGTGTGAAGTCTCACAGTTCAAGAAGGCTAATATTTAAATTGCAGCTCCCAGAACACCCCCCCCCCTTCCATCTAGTACATTCAATGGTCAAATTTCCTGAACATAACTACACTACATGGTTATAATAGTTTGATTCCACTTTAACAGAAAGTTTAAAATGGATATATAATTCTCTAAAGGGAATGGTTTAGAACTCTCCAATACAGAATTCCATGTACCTTACAAGACTACAAATTCCAGGATTCTATAGGACAGAGGCATAGCTTTTTAAATGGAATCAAATTGCCATAACTGTATGGCACTTATAAACCTGAAAGTGAATGACATGGATTTTCAGTCGGCTTAGGGATTCTGGACTTACTACTAAAATTGATTAGTATATCACAACTAGAGTCGACTCATTAAATCAGTTTGGCTTTCATTAAGTGTTGACTTATCAAATCCCCACTAATTCAGTAGTTACATCTTGATGCAGCTTTACCTGTTGAAAATAAAGTGTAACCACAGCTTAAAAGTGTTATTGTGGGGTGGAGGATGACGACAATGCATCTGAAATCCAGTAGTAGATTACAACAAGAGTAGTCCCACAGGGATTTGGTGAGTCAATATGTTTGTAAATTGCACTAATTCAATGGTTTTATTCTAATTGTGACTTACTACTGGATTTCAACCACACTGTCATCCCACACACCAGTAACACTGTTAAGCTCTAAATATTCTTTATTCTCTGCATCAAACTCTTCTTACTAGTGTGATTACTGAAAGTAAAACTTAGTGGAAAAGAAGAACAACTGGCAATGGATACAGTGCTAGCATGGTGCAGGGGAGAGAAAATAGATTCAGGAAGGCAAATTAAAGAAAGCCATTGCAATTAACCCAAAGTATCATGAAAAAACATATTGGCTAGATCAGGGGTGGCCAACCTTGGTACCTCAGGTGTTTTTGGACTTCACTTACCAGAAGTCCAAGTAAGCACACCTGTTGATCAGGGATTCTTGGAATTTAAGTCCAAGAACACCAAATTTAGCCACCCCTGGGCTAGATACTTACTTACTTTTTTATAAAAAAAACTACATCTATGTTTATACTAGTTATTTTCAGAGTTTTTGAGGCTATTTAGAAGCCAAAGGAAGCTGAAACTGCCCTTATAGTAAGGTTAATGCAGAAGGAGAGATAAGGACAAATTATGCAAGGGAGGCTCAACTCTCTTCTATGACTCTTTGCAAAAAGATACAGTGTAATGAGACCAACAAATGATATGGAGGGCCGAAGGGGATCAAGACAGGGAGGGCATGCCAGGGTAAATTACAAAGGAGCTTCTCAGTTTGAATTCATTGATGTTGGCCTTGCTACAACATTCCAAAGATCTTCAAAGAACTGAAGATCTTACAATGGTGTCTAATAATCAAATAAGAACAAATACATCTTCTCTTTATTTTTCAAAGCAGCTGTGTAAGAAGAGAGGTGGAAATGTGGGAATAAGAGCAACTTATCTGACTGATTTATTTTGAGAAGCATTAGTGCAGTTAAAATGCTTGAAGGACCCACATTTGTTGGTTTGCTTAACCATTGTAAGATAAGGCTGTAAACTCCATGCTACATTGTTTAATCTGTTATCTATTTCCCCTTTCACTCACATTTCTGCATGGCACCTGACTCCCCATAATGTCATCTCATGTAACTAGAAGAAGTATCTGTTCTTCTATTATTAATGACTTTCTTTTATTATTTTTACTTTACACTTGCCTTTTATATCCATACACTATTCTCCTGGTGTCTAGCAAAATGACTTTGCTGGATGTCTATTAGTACCCATTCTCAGTGGGCCATGTTCAGCATAGTTTTATGGAGGGAGAAATGGAATATCCAGCAGATCTGGTTTAGGAAGTAAGTGTATATGGGAACCATGATGAGTAAGAGCTTTTTTTCTGTATGCACTATCTCATACACATATCACCCTAATGTTACAAAGCAGTATTATCTCTGCTGTGTGAAGGAAGGAAGGAAGGAAGGAAGAACCGGCTGCATATACAAGAGATAATATATACCTCACACATGCTGGTAAATGTAAGATATACACACTGTTTCCTCACTCTTTGATGTACAACTCTGTATCTCTCGAAAAGAAATCAAAAAAAGTATGAGTAAATCCTTAGTACTAGGGCAATTATGGGCAAATAATGAAAGCAGAGGATATTAGTTGGAATGCAGATTTATTTGAAATACCTAAAATACAATAGAATAACTACAAGAAGCCAGCATGGGTGTTGAGTCCGGCGCTTAAGAAGTATTCTGACCAGCAGGATCGGTCAAACACAGTGATTTATTATTCAGCTCATAATACCAGATGGGGGAACATGTACAAGGTGGCCAGCTTATATACAGAGGCAATGGCAGTTACACAGGTTAATACATTTCGTCGGGCTTCTGGAGAAGTGGGAAAGTTTGTACTGACGAATCAGCTATTTTGACAGACATTTGAAAATGGCGCCTTTGCAAAAGGCGTGCAATTCTGCCGTAGACTTTACGGCGTTCAAAGCGGTTATAACAAATAACGCTTAGACACAACAATGGGTTTAATAGGAGTAAAATGACCATTCAGAGTATGCTAGTGTCTTTCAGAGATAACAGTATTTCATTCAGTTCTTGCTACCATAATTCAAAATGCCTAGTGATGAAGAAATATTTTAAAAAGCAATCAGGTGATAAGACATCTGAAAAAATAAGCAAAAATAAGCAACTCTAATGGGGCCCAATAATCATCAGCATAAAAATGTAGGAAGGAAAATAAGACGTTAAACACACTCTGATGTCTTAATATGAAGCCAAGAAACAAACAAGAACTCAAAATCTTAGTCAGGAGACTAAATATAATTTGACAAGGTTAAGTGAAAACTTGGTGGTATGACTTCCAGGACTGGAAAACAGCAATTGAAGGAAAGGATATGCATCTGTGGGTTTTATGAGCAATGACAATCCTTCCACCCTATTCATAATCCATCTCCAAGAAAATATACCTGGCAGGTACATAGATCTTCCTGGCATATTTGAGTCTCAATCCTATGGAGTAGAGAGTCTTCTAATACAACTACTGTTCTCTTCTTTTTGGATTTAGTGACTCTGCTGGCTGAGAGTCATCATCTCTCATGTCCTCCCATGGGTTTTTCCTGTATTTGTTCCTCTGCTTGCCATTTGCCAGACACTTCTTCAAGAATCTAAAAGTGGTTTTTATTGGTGTGTAGCTTTAGTATATGGGACCAAAGACAACAGAACAGCCGAAGGGTTGGCTTAACACAGGTTTATTGCATGATGATCCGGTGGAGCATGAGGTAATAGCGGTGATACATCTCAATATATACAGTAGCCCTATACATTTGAATCTTGTAGCACGGTAGCTCATTGGCTGCTACCGGCGTGGCCTCGCCCAGGCACGCCTCTCTTCCTGCTGCTAAATGCAGATCTTTCTCCTGCTGCTGAATGCAGATCTTTCTCCTGCTGCTGAATGCGGGGAAGGTTTTCCCGTGGCTGTCCGTGATTGAGCAATGTGAACCATGTGAGACTGAACGCTCGCAGCTGCCCTCTATGGGCTGCCTGCTCGCGTTCCTTTACAGCTGAGATACCTTGTATTTGGAGTGGTTACATTCTTGCCTTTACAGTACAATGAACATGCAAACATACATACATAACATCCCTCCCCCCTAGGATGGGACGAAGTCCAGCAACCATTGTGGCTTGCCGCACGTGCGCTTGGGGCGTGCTTGCACCTGACCTAGTACTGGAGAGCCTGTGATCCCTGACTCCGTGGGTACTTGTCCTGCAACGGGAAACGGGGATTCGTTAGTGGCTCTGTGGGGCGTCCGTGCCTGCCTTGCGCCCGGGGATGGGAATGGAATGAACAGTTGGGAGGTGAACCCCTGCCTGTTGCTCTCGGACCCCGGGGACCCTCCTATTGTGAACCGCGGAACCGATGAGGTCGCCCTTGTGGTTCTGCTACCTTCTGTTCCCCGCTCGGGGGACCTTGAGACTGTGGTGGGCGGACTCGCTGTTGCCTCCTGTCTTGGGGGTGTCGGTCTCCGGGAAATTGGCGCTATGTTGCATTCTAACTCACAGGGGCTACTGGGACTGGAAGTACCAGGGGCTGAACTGAAACCCCTCTTTTCGCTAGGACGGGTGGGGGACCACTCCGCTAACTCCCCCTGGTACTGTAAATCAACGTCTAAACTTCTAGGGGCATCTGTGTTTCGGGGAAACTTCCGAGGGGTATGTGTGCGGTCGGGGCTCTTCCTTTCTGCCGCGAACTCCCGCAAAAGATCTCTGAGGATCGATTCCCTTTCCTCCCCCCTTGGTGGGGACCCATGTCCCCCTTTTCCTCCCCCTTGGGCTAAACGGGTGGGGGAGTACCCTAACGCTGATTCGTGGCTATTTTCGTCTTCGTCCTGCTCTCCGGGGACCCTGCGCCTGAGTTGGTCCACGTGTCGCCTCCACAGGAGGCCTGTACTGGTCTCCACGCGGTATGAGACGGGGCCGGTTTGTTCTATTACGGTGCCCGGCACCCAGGCTGGCCCCGCGTTGGCGTAGTTCCTGCAATGCACCGGGGCGCCTACGCTGAAACTCTTTGCGGGTTCCACCCCTATGTTCCGCCCTTTGTCCTCTACTCTCGTGGGGTCTAGCTTGGAGATTACCGTGGCCAGCTTCCTGCGCATTAACAGCTCCGTGGGGGAGTACCCTGATGCCAATGGGGTGACCCTGTACCTTAGCAGGAATTGGCATAATTGCAGGTCGAGGTCTCCGGGGCCCATGCGCCGCAGCGCGTCTTTTGTGGTGCGCACGAGGCGCTCTACTTGGCCGTTGGTGGCCGGGTGAAAGGGGGCGGAGGTGACGTGCCGAATGGCGTTGCGATCCATGAATGCCCCGAACTCGGCGGACGTGAAACAGCTAGCGTTATCGCTGACGAGGGTGTCGGGTAAACCGAACGTGGAAAAAACCCTCCGTAACTGTTTAATTGTTGTGGCCGAGGAGGTGCTCGAGACTGGAATGACCTCCAACCACTTGGAGAACGCGTCCACCACAAGGAGGAAAAGTGTTCCCCTGAACGGGCCAGCAAAGTCTACGTGTACCCGGGACCAGGGCCCCCTTGCTGCGTCCCACTCCCTATGTGGCAAGCGAGCCTCTTCTGGCCTGGAGCTTTGGCACGCTTCGCAAGTGCCGACCATGTGTTCGATGTCGGCGTCTAGCTGGGGCCACCAAAAGTAACTGCGGGCTAGTGCCTTAGAGCGGACGATCCCCGGGTGGCTGACGTGCAGCAGTTTAAGCACCCTCGGCCGGAGAGACGTGGGGATCACTACCCGCTGTCCCCACAAAAGGCAACCCCTCTCTAGGGACAACTCTAGTTTCTTTTTGAAAAATGTGTCGAATTCCGCTGCTGGGGAAGACACGGGCCACCCTTTCTGTACCCAGGAGCAAACTGTAGCCAGCGTTTTGTCCTTGCCGGTCGCTTTGGCGATGTCGGCCGGTACTACTGGAGGGGAGTCTAGGACCTCTATCATTAAGACCTGGTGGTCCCTCTCTTCCTCGCCCACGTGGCAGCAATCCCGGGGAATGGGGGACCTCGACAGGGCATCCGCATGGCTGATCTCCTTCCCGGGCCGGTATACCAACGCGTGCTGATACGCGTTGAGAAAAATGGCCCACCTGAGCATTCTCGGGGACAGGATTTGGGGTGTGGGCTTATCTGCGGTGAAAATGCCTAGCAAGGGCTTATGGTCAGTCACTATGGTGAAGGGGCGGCCGTACACAAAATCATGAAATTTCTTGGTCCCCGCAATTATCGCTAGTGCTTCCCTGTCTGTCTGGGCATAGTTTCTCTCCGCTTGGGACAAGGACCTAGAGTAGAACGCTATCGGGGCCTCCCTCCCGTTCTCCAGTACGTGGCATAACACCGCCCCCACCCCCACCGGGGATGCATCGCATATCAGGACCACTGGGCGTTTGGGATTGAAATGGGTCAGTACCGCATCTGATGCCAGGAGTCGCTTCAGGTCATTGAAAGCCATCTCCTGGTCGTCGCCCCACTTCCATGCCTCGTCCTTTTTTAACAATTTGTGTAGCGGTTCCGCCACTGCTGCCTTCCGCGGAAGGAAGGAGTGGTAAAAGTTGAGCAGTCCAAGGAACGACTGCAACTCGGGCTTGGAGGTGGGGCGAGGGGCCTTCTTGATGGCGGCCACCTTGGATTGGGCTGGCCTTATTCCCTCGGGAGTAACACGGAACCCTAGGAACTCAACCTCAGTTGCGAAGAAAACGCATTTGTCTTTCCGCAACCGCAACCCCGCCTTTTCGAATATTGCCAGGACCTTTCCCAACCTTATTGCTAATTCGGCCCGGCTCCCCCCTGTAATCAATACGTCATCAAAGTAGGGTAACACCCCCTCTAACCCCTTCAGGAGGCGTTCCACGAGTGACTGGAAGATCCCGGGCGCCGAATTCACGCCGAATTGGAGGCGCGATACCTGGAACGCCCCTTTGTGGGTGACTATGGTCTGCGCAGCAGCTGCGGCGGGGGTCACCGGGAGTTGCTGGTAGGCTTGGGCCAGGTCGAGTTTAGCGAAACACCTCCCCCCGTGTAACCTGGCCAACAAGTGGCTGACTACCGGCACCGGATACGCATTAGGGCGGATCGCCTTATTGATGGTGCACTTGTAATCAGCGCATATGCGGACCTCCCCGTTGGCCTTGAGCGCTGTTACAATTGGAGTTTCCCACTCCGCAGAATCAACAGGGACAAGAATCCCCTGGCCCACCAATTTGTCCAACTCCGCCTCTATTTTGTCCTTTAGTGCGAAGGGCACTCTGCGCGGTTTAAGTCTGATTGGACGTACTCCAGGGTCCAGGTCGAAAGTCACTGGGGGGCCCTTGAATTTTCCGAGCCCCTTTTTGAAGACCTCGGGGTGCGCGTCGCACACGCTCTGTATTGGATCAGTCCCGGCGGCGTGTGCTCCCACGGCGTGCACCCCCCCAATGAACAACCCCAGGGGCTGGAACCATTGAGTCCCGAGGAGGCTGCATTTACCTCCCTTGAGGACGACTAGGGGAAGCGTTGCGGTGTGCTTTTTAAACTGGACCTGGAACTTCCCAACCCCCAACACTGGGATGCGGTTCCCTTGCACGTCCTTCAGTGTGGCCCTCAACGCTTTGAGCTTTGGCCGCACGCGGGGGGCGATTTTCATGAACTCTCCCTGGGAAATGATAGAGTATGAAGAACCCGAGTCCACCTCCATCCTAACAGGGGCCCCTTGTATTACTACCTCAACGAAGTAACGGGGGTGCTCCGTGGAAACGCTGCAAACCGGAGCGTCGTCCTCGCTGTCGTCGGAGATGCGCCCTACTCCGTCCCGCGTCCTCGTGGTCCGGGTGCCGTCCTTTGGCCTCGTGGTGCGGCCCTGCCTCGCCGAGCGGTCTGGGGAACTCCTCTTGGCCTCGCGCCGTTTCCGGCAGACCTTGGCGATGTGCCCGCGCCGGCCGCAGTTGTGGCACTCGGCCTTGCGGAATGGGCATTTGGCGCGGGCATGGGCGGCGCCGCAGCCGTCGCAGCGCCGGCCCTCTCTCTGGACCCTCCGGACGTCCTCGTCGTCGCCGCTCTCCGCGGACGAGTTCGAAACTCGCTGGGCCGCGCGCACCGAGCTCTCTGCCTTGGCGGGTTTCGGGCGCCAGTCCTGAAGCTCTTGCACCCCGGCAGTCGTGGCCTCCGCGGCCTGTGCCGTGTCGAGGACTTGTTGCCATGTGGGAGGCGGCTCCTTTTTCATCAGCGCGCGCTGAGTCTCGGTATCCCTCAGACCGCAGAGCAGGCAGTCCCGGAGGGTGACTTCTGGGGTCTCCCACTTGCATGGGCCGGCGGCCAGCCGCAGGGCCGCGGCAAACTCAGCGACCGATTCCCCGGGCGCCTGGACTCGCCTCCAGAACGCGCTCCGAGCGGGGAACATCGCTATCGCGGGCCGGAGGTGGGTGCGCAGCGCCGCCAGGAGCTCTGTGGCCTTGAAGTCGCTCACCCTCCTCGGCGCGATCAGGTCCACCAAGGTCCTCTTGGTCTCGTGTCCGAGCATGCGGACGAAGATGGCCCTCTTCTTGGCCTCATCTGAGACTTCGAGCTCCACCAGCGCTCCATTGAAGTCTATCTCAAACAGCTCCAAGTCCCCCGGCTTCCTGATCTCGTAGCCGGCGCATGTCTTGGTCCCGTGGGCAGCCATTATCCCATCCTCGTCGCCAGTTTAGTATATGGGACCAAAGACAACAGAACAGCCGAAGGGTTGGCTTAACACAGGTTTATTGCATGATGATCCGGTGGAGCATGAGGTAATAGCGGTGATACATCTCAATATATACAGTAGCCCTATACATTTGAATCTTGTAGCACGGTAGCTCATTGGCTGCTACCGGCGTGGCCTCGCCCAGGCACGCCTCTCTTCCTGCTGCTGAATGCAGATCTTTCTCCTGCTGCTGAATGCAGATCTTTCTCCTGCTGCTGAATGCGGGGAAGGTTTTCCCGCGGCTGTCCGTGATTGAGCAATGTGAACCATGTGAGACTGAACGCTCGCAGCTGCCCTCTATGGGCTGCCTGCTCGCGTTCCTTTACAGCTGAGATACCTTGTATTTGGAGTGGTTACATTCTTGCCTTTACAGTACAATGAACATGCAAACATACATACATAACAGTAGCAGAGCGACCGCAGGGTGCACAGCTGATGGTGAGGGCACTTTGATCAACGCAGCAACCGAGACTTATTGTTTGTGTAAAAGAGTTTTTACTTATGGTGAAAAAACAGAAGGCTTCAAATTTTTACATCAACAAAGATAACAGCCACATAAATAAGATAACTTCTCTTTGGTGCCACCCAGTTCAGTTCACTGTGGCGAATAGTCTTGTATGTTTTTGTAGCAAACACAAGTAACACAGTCTTTAACTTACAAGTCACATAGCTCAGCAAAATGGCAGTCTTTGGCTGAGCAAATGGTTCTGCTCACAATGCAAGTTGCAAAGTCCCTTTGGTATGATGACAAAGCAATGAGTCAGCATACACAAGCAAAAACAGTTCCAAAGTCTTTCAGCAAATAAAGCAGTCAGTCTTACTCTTTCCTTTGGCAAGAGAATCATCAGTGAGTCTGCAGCTTCTTGGAAAGTTTGTTCCATTGTGGAACCTTCTTCTTCCAGAGTACAAAGACCAGTAGAAGTCCTTAGCACACAAGCAGTATCTTGTGCATAGATTCCAGAGAGCACAAGGGCAGCATCTGCAGCATAGACTGGTTGCCGGTGTGTCTCCGGGTGCAATTCAAGGTGCTGGTTTTGACCTTTAAAGCCCTATATGGCATTGGACCACGCTACTTAAGAGACCGCGTCGCCACAAGGAATTCAGCCCATCCTACTAGGGCAGACAGGAGGGGCTCACTGGTGGTCCCATCAGTGAAAGAGGTACATCTTACTGGGACCAGGAAAAGAGCCTTTTACGTGTCTGCCCCAGCCCTGTGGAACCTCTTACCACCTGAGTTGCGGCTCCAGACGGAACTACTCCC
This sequence comes from Bradypodion pumilum, assembly GCA_035047305.1. NCBI lineage: Eukaryota > Metazoa > Chordata > Lepidosauria > Squamata > Chamaeleonidae > Bradypodion > Bradypodion pumilum. The sequence continues at coordinate 103,643,986 of JAWDJD010000001.1, forward strand.
CTTTAGAAAGATGCTGAAGACATGGCTTTTTCAGCAGGTGTGGGGCACGTTTGACTCTACCAGTCAAGCTCGGTGGCTGATTTAGTCTATGTGAGGGGCTGCCCCCTGGCCTGGTTATTCTGTTTTAACAGGGGTAGGATGGGGTGGGTTGTTTATTTAATGATGATATGTTTGTGTTTTTAATGTGGGTTTTAATTGGGGCTTTTAGATCTGTTTTAATTATTATTGTTTTATTGTTTTACTGTAATTTTTACTATGTTGTTAGCCGCCCTGAGTGGTGTACCCACCAGGAGGGCGGGATATAAATGCGTAGAAATAAAATAAATAAATAAATAAAATAGACCCCGGTGAGCACATAGGCTAAAGACGTGCAAACTAAGACCTTGATTTATACACAGGTCTTGGAATTACACAGTCAGCAACACCTGTACTGTTACAATCACAGAACTCTTTAAGCGAGTGGTGTATAATATCCTATACAACTAGGTAGGTGAATACTAAGTACCCTAACAGTTTTGCAATTCCCCAAGTGAAAACTGTTTTGTTGTTGTTGTTGTTCAGTCGCACAGTCGATTCCGACCCTTTGCGACCCTATGGACCATTGTCCTCCAGGCGCCTCTGTCCTCCACCATCCCCCTCAGCCTTCCCAGTTCTGTGCCCATTGTGTCTACAATACCATCTAGCCATCTCATCTTTGGCCTCCCCTTTTTTCTTTTGCCCTCCACCTTTCCCAGCATCAAGGCCTTCTCAAGTGAGTCCTCCCTTCTCATTTGATGTCCAAAGTACTTTAACTTCATTTTTACTATTTGACCTTCCAATGAGCAGTTTGGGTTGATTTCTTCTAAGATTGACCTATTTGTTCTCCTCGCTGTCCAGGGGACTCTCAAAACTCTCCTCCAACACCACATTTCAAAGGCATCTATTCTTCTGCGTTCAGCTTTCCTAATTGTCTCACATCCATACATTACCACTGGGAATACCATTGCTTTGACTATTCTAATTTTTGTTTGCAATGTGATGTCTCTGCTTTTCACTATGTTCCCCAGGTTTCTCATAGCTTGTCTCCCAAGAATCAGTCGCCTTTTTATTTCATGGCTGCAATCCCCATCTGCGGTGATCTTTGCTCCTGAGAATATAAAGTCTGTTACTGCTTCTACTTCTTCCCCATCTATTTTCCAGGAACTGATAGGGCCAGTTGCCATTATCTTGGTTTTCTTGATATTGAGTCTCAAGCCAGCTTTTGCACTCTCCTCCTTCAATCCAATCAAGAGGTTCTTTAGATCTTCCTCACTTTCTGCCATTAGGGTGGTATCATCTGCATATCTCAGATTGTTGATGTTTCTCCCAGCAATTTTTATCCCATATTGTGATTCCTCCATCCCTGCATTGCGCATTATGTGCTCTGTGTATAAGTTGAATAAGCAGGGTGACAAAATGCAGCCTTGTCTTACTCCTTTTCCTATTCCAAACCACTCTGTCGTTCCGTGTTCTGTCCTAACTGTTGCTTCTTGACTCATGTACAGATTTTTCAGGAGGCATACGAGGTGCTCTGGTATTCCCATCTCTTTAATTACTTGCCACATCTTGTTATGGTCCACACAATCAAATGCCTTAGTGTAGTCAATAAAACAAAAGTAAACTTGTTTCTGGTATTCCTTTGTTTTCTCTATGATCCAATGTATGTTGGCAATGTGGTCTCTAGTCCCCCTGCCTCTTCTGAAGCCAGCCTGCACCTCTGGTAATTCTCTCTCCACATGCTGCTGAAGTCTATCCTGTATTATCTTGAGCATCACCTTGCTGGCGTGTGGGATGAGTGCAATTGTTCGGTAATTTGAACATTCTTTGGCATTGCCCTTTTTTGGGATTGGGACGTATACTGATCTTTTCCAATCCTGTGGCCACTGTTTTGTTTTCCAGATCTGCTGGCATATTGCATGCAGTAATTTGACGGCATCATCTTTTAGAGCTTTGAAAAATTCAACCGGGATACCATCATCTCCACTAGCTTTGTTGTTTGCAGTGCTCTTTAGGGCCTTTCTGACTTCACTCTCCAGGATGTCTGGCTCAAGTTCAATTTCTTCATCATTGTGATTATCAGGAGTGTTGAGGTCCTTTTTATAGAGTTCCTCTGTGTACTCTTTCCATCTTTTCTTAATTTCTTCTGCATCAGCTAGCTCCTTTCCGTCTTTGTCCCTTATCATGGTCATTTTTGCTTTGAATGTTCCCTTGATTTCCCCAATTTTTCTGAAAAGATCTCTAGTCCTGCCTCTTTTGTTGTTTTCCTCTATTTCTTTGCACTGTTCTTTTAGGTAGTTTTCCTTGTCTCTCCTTGCTTTTCTTTGAAATTCTGTGTTCAAATGATTGTATTTTTTCCTTTCTCCTTTGACTTTTGTGTTCCTTCTTTCCTCTGCTATTCTAAGAGCCTCATCAGACAACCACTTTGCTTTCTTGCGCTTCTTTTCTTTTGGTATGGTTTTCTTTGCTGCTTCTTGCATAATGTCCCTCATCTCTGTCCATAATTCTTCTTGCACTCTGTCTATCGAGTCTAATCCATTAAATCTGTTCATCACCTCCACCGTGTAGTCTTTAGGGATGCTGTCTAGGTGATATCTGTCTGGTCTCCTTGTTTTCCCTATCAGTAGGTTGTGATCTGAGCCACAGTCTGCTCCAGGTCTTGTTTTTGCTGACTGAATGGAGGTTCTCCATCTTTGACTGAAGAGTATATAGTCAATCTGGTGTTTGCCATCTGGTGATGTCCATGTGTACAAGCGCCTCTTGTGTTGCTGGAAGAGAGTGTTTGCTATGACCAGTGCATTCTCTTGGCAGAACTCTATCAATCTTTGCCCTGCTTCATTCTGCGTTCCAAGGCCAAACTTGCCTGTTATTCCCTCCACTTTTTGATTTCCTACTTTGGCGTTCCAATCTCCTAAAATAATTTGGACATCATTTCTTGGTGTCTGTTCTATGAGATGTTCTAGGTCTTCATAGAACTGGTCCATTGTGGCTTCATCTGCACTAGTGGTTGGTGCGTATATTTGGATCAGAGGGACATTGAAAGGTTTGCCTTGGATTCTGACTGACATCATTCTGTCATTTTTTAGGTTGTATCCCATTACTGCTTTTCTCACTCTTTTATTGACAATTATGGCTACTCCATTTCTTCTAAGGTTTTCTTGTCCACAGTAGTAGATGTGATGGTTTCCCGAGCTGAATTCGCCCATCCCTGTCCATTTTAGCTCATTGATTCCCAGAATGTCAATGCTTATTCTTTCCATCACATTTTTTACCACTTCCAGTTTACCTTGATTCATTGATTTCACATTCCATGTCCCTATGCAGTATTGTTCCTTGCAACATTGCATTTCCCCTCCCCCTTTCCTGTCCCTCCCCTTCCTCCACTCTGTTGTGCTAAGCATCCTGTATCATCTAGCCTGCTCCTTTGTTTTGCCTTTTGTTTTGGTCAATAGGGTTCTCTTGGCAAGCTTTGTGGTGTGGTTTGCCGGTGTCTACGCCATTTTTCTCCCATCATACATATTTAAAACAAAGTTTAAAACATTTTAAACAACATATTATCATACGTATTATCACCATTTACAACACACTATGTCAGTTTCTATAAATTAAGTCAGTGTAAAGTCTCTACGTCAGTTGCTATATTAAGTCAGTCTCTATGTCAGTTGCTATATTAGATCAGCTACATTATTGTCTATCAGTTACTTATCCTTTGCATGGGCCTCCTGCCCCTTGGCTTTCCTCTTCTGTTTTCTTCCCTTCTGCCGTGTGGTCTTCTTCTCCAGTGCTTGGCTGGCAACAGGAGGTGGCTTTCCCCGCCGGCCGCCTGGTCCTCCTCGCCCCCAGCTGGGGTGGTCTCGCGGCTGCCTCTGGCTCTGGGCAGCCTCTCTGCGGCGGCGGCAGTAGATGGCTGCTTTCCCGCCGGCCGCCTGGTCCTTCCCGCCCCCGGCTGGGGTGGTCTCGCGGCTGCCTCTGGCCCTGGGCAGCCTCTCTGCGGTGGCGGCGGTAGATGGCTGCTTTCCCGCCGGCCGCCTGGTCCTCCTCATCCATGGCTGGGGTGGTCTCGCGGCTGCCTCTGGCCCTGGGTAGCCTCTCTGTGGCGGCGGTGGTAGATGGCTGCTTTCCCACCGGCCGCCTGGTCCTCCTCACCCCCGGCTGGGGTGGTCTTGTGGCTGCCTCTGGCCCCAGGCATCCTCTCTGCGGCGGCGGTGGTAGATGGCTGCTTTCCTGCCAGCCGCCTGGTCCTCCTCACCCCCAGCTGGGGTGGTCTCACGGCTGCCACTGGCCCTGGGCAGGCTCTCTGCGGTGGCGGCGGTAGGTTGCTTGATTGTTGTCTCAGTTTTTAATATTTTGCTGAAGGCAGAACCCAAGTTAGTGGATTCAAATTACAGGAGATTTTGGAAAATATCAGGAAAAATTTCCTGACGAGTGATGAAATGACCTACTTTGATGGAGAGTGGTAGATCTTCCTTCACTTGAGGCTTTAAACAGAATTAGGATGTTCATCTTTCAGGAAAGCTTTAGTTATAGATTTCTTGCTTGGGAAAGGAAGTTAGACTTGATCATTCTTGTGGTTGTTTCCAGCTTTACAAATCTACCATTCTATTAACTCCTTCCAAAATGACCTTCCAATGTTGGACCACCCAATGCTGAGGATTAAGTTTCCTGTTGCTTATTTCAATTTTCAGTGAGTTTAACTGAAACGTGGCTACATTTTCTATTGTATTCTCTCTTACTATAAAACAGGCAGCACTCTTACATATTGAGCAATATGTTTAAAAAAAATTCTGACATGCATGTTCCGTTTATAACCTGAATTAGTTATTCATAGTCAGATGTGCTGGACATGTAATGTTTAGTTCAGGGTTTCTCAACCTACAGCCTATGGCCCATATCTGGCCTGTGGTGCCAAATAATGCATCCCCCACCATAGTTCCAGCTGCTGCTGCCAGAATCAGCAGCAAACTTATTTACGGCCATTGTAAATGCATTTACGACAGACGTGGACTCATTTATGGCTGTTGTAAACACATTTACAACAGCCATAAATGAGTCCACAGCCGATTCCAGCAGCAGCTGGACCACCAGTCCGGCTCACCAACTGTTTGAGGGAGTATGACACGGCCCCTGACTTGAAAAGGTTGAGAACCCCTGGTTTAGTTCATTCTTCTAAGTAAAAACTTTTCTCCTAACTGGGCAATATCACAAATGTTTTTTTCCTATATTTCAAGACTCTTCTGTGAAAACCATTTTGCAGGGGGGGGGGGAGCCCACACTCTTGTAAGTTGCATAATGATTCTTGTATTTTGCATTTTTAAATGTTAATTCTAGCAAGCAATAAAATGTGAAATACCATGATTGTTCTGCACAAAACCATTTGTGGTTTCATCTACCTGAAGATGCTTTAACCTCAAATTATTCTGTGCAACACAGCATGTGTGCATACGAACTGTTCTGAACACTTCTCAGGCCTTAGGTTGAGGGATGGAACTGGCCAAAAGATTTCAAAGAGGAATTACAGTTCTGGCTCCCAACTCCACGATAGGCATATGGTTGCTTTTGTTGTTGTTGTTGTTCAGTTGCACAGTCGATTCCGACCCTTTGTGACCCTATGGACCATTGCCCTCCAGGCACCCCTGTCCTCCACCATCCTTCTCAACCCAGATTTTACTTAAATCCAATTAATGCATAAAATTGGGTTTTAAAATTGGGTACTGCAGTGGCTCAAGTTGCTAAGACGCTGACTGGGAAGCGGAAGGTCAGCAGTTCGATTCCCGAGCACTGCAGGACGGAAATGAGCTCCCGTCTTCGTCCCAGCTCCTGCCAACCTAGCAGTTCGAAAGCAAGAAATTGCAAGTAGATAAATAGGGACCACTTCGGTGGGAAGGTAACAGCGTTCCGTGTGCTCCGGTGTCTAGTCATGCCTGCCACATGACCACGGAAACGTCTGCAGAAGCAGACAACGCTGGCTCTTCGGCTTAGAAACAGAGATGAGCACTGCACCCTAGAGTCGGATACGACTGGCTTTCGAGCAAGGGAAACCTTTACCTTTACACATACGGTATATCAAATGACTAACCTCACATCTAAAACAACAACTTATCTTATCTCATCAGTACAAAGACCAGCCATTTACAATGTTTTGGTCTGTACTCAAAGCACATCACTTGTGACCTTAGGATGTCACAACAATATTGAACTAGCAGAAGTTTTGCTTGAGTGATCAGATCCCATACATGCTTAATCTTTATCAAGGGTAAAAAAAAGGATAATGCTTTATTATAAAACAGGCACATCAAAAAGACTTACATTTCTTAGCTTTTCCTTGTCTTGAAAGCAGACCGCTGTTTTTCCTTGTTCTTTGTTTAATTCTGACACAAGCCGTGTGATTGTTTCTCTATTAGCTTTTGATTCAACCTCATGAACACTTACATTCTCTTTCAGTTCTGCAATTTGTCCTTTTAGTTCTTCATTTTCTTTATGCATATCATCAATCTGGAAGCATAGATATTTAATTAGTTAAAAGAGGCGGTTTAATACTGTCTCTTCTCCTACCAATTTATACTTAACTTTTCTGTTTATCAGATTGTAATTATTTTCATTCTAATTAAAATCTAGGGTTTAAGTGCAGTTAAAGACCAAAGACCTAGAAATGGTTAAGCTCTCTGAGATCCCATTGATACTAATAGAAAAGTTAAGCAAACAGTCAGAATTAAATAATTTTGGCAAAAAGATTTTATCTGTCAGCTAGAAATCATTTACTCTAAATCAGCTTTTCCCAAACTTATTCTATTGTAGAACACTTTACAAATCCTAAAAATTTAATGGAACACTTTGGTTTTTGTAATAGAAAGAAAGGTTTGGATTTTTCAGTTTTAATAATAAATAGTGTTGTGATGAAGCCAACCTTTACTGATTTGCAAATGGTTGCAATGCAAACTTCTCTTGCAAGCTGATGCATCACATCGGAAGGATGGATGCAAAACAAACTTTGTGGCATTACACATTTGTCAATGAATTTTACCATAATTTCATATTTTTTCACAAAACACTTATTTACCTTCTATGGAACACCAGTGTTCCGTGGAACATAGTTGGGAAAACGCTGCTCTAAAGAAACCCCAGATTTTGTACTACAGCAATTATAGGTGCTTGAAATTACACATGCAGCATAACAACTATCCTGTCCACCATGGCTCGTGTCAACATCTTTAAGTTGTGAGTGTAGAGGTAAAGGTTTCCCTTGCTCGAAAGCCAGCCATATCCGACTCTAGGGTTCAGTGCTCATCTGTTTCAAAGCCGAAGAGCCAGCGCTGTCTGCTTCTGCAGACGTTTCCATGGTCATGTGGCAGGCATGACTAAACACCGGAGTGCACGGAGCGCTGTTTGCCTTCCCACCAAAGTGGTCCTTATTTATCTACTTGTAATTTCTGGCTTTCGAACTGCTAGGTTGGCAGGAGCTAGGACAAAGATGGGAGCTCGTTCCGTCCTGCAGTACTCGGGAATCAAACTGGTGACCTTCCGCCTCCCAGTCAGTGTCTTAGCCACTTGAGCCACTCCAGTCCAAAGATACAGTTTAATCAGAATGGTATATCTCAGTCCCAAAAGTCAGTCCCAAAATGGTCCACTTCCTCGGTCATAAAGACTGAAGCCTCTTGTTCCCCACTTAAACCCTAAATTTCAGAATCTAAATCAATCTGGACAAAGTGTAGCCTCTTGATGTTATCGGACTACACTTTCCAGTAATCCCAGCCAGTATATTCAGTTTTTTATTCTGGGCCAAGAGCAAGATAGCAACATATTGACTTGAACACGAAAACTTGTCCCAAGTGGAGCAGATACATCAAATCAGCAGGACTTACATAACTGTTGACATCATGCACCTATTCAATCAAAGCGACTATTTTACTTGGATCTGTGAACTAGGTTTAGGCCATTATATAAATAATAATTGTAAAAAACCAACCCTTAGAGTACTGATCTACACAATATTCCTACATATTTCCACACAGTACTTTCAGCTTCTTTGTTCCACTCACAACCAAATCTTGGGCGATACAACCGATGTCTAAATCAGCTTTTTTTATGTTACTTTGATTTTGTGTTCGGGTGGGGAAACTTTGGTAGGGCTACTGTGTTATACTGTATTCATATTGATAGTGATGTTAAGACTTTTTTGATTGCAATGTGATATTTTGTATTTTGTGATTTGTACCGATTATGTTATTATTATTTTTTGTTGGACTTACTTTTGCCTTGACTATTGTATTTATGATGTTTTTTTATCTGACTGCTCTATTTTTGTTACTGATATTCTGTTTTTCATATGCAGCATAACAACTATGAATTATGTTTATTGCATTTTTGATTGATTGTATGATATGTATTGTACTTTTCTGAGCTTATTGATTTTTCTTATTGATATTTTGTATGTTTCCTATATTTTGGTTTTGTTATATTGTATTTTTAATTATGTTGGAAGCTGCCCTGAGTCGGCCTACAAGCTGAGTAGGGCGAGGTACAAGTTAAAAATCTAATCTAATCTAATGTCATTTCTGCAGTTAATTTTCCAGAGAAGCTTGAGAGAAATGACTGGAAAGGCAAGGGGAGGAGTCAGGTATCTTTCATTAAAATGGTAGAAACCAAGTCTTTGGGAAGTTAATTTATTAGAATGCATTGCAGTGTAGGATGGTGGGGCTGGTTGGGGAACAGAATCCTGAATGCACCTTCTGCAATGTCATCGCTGCAGACCTGAGAGGGCGTGGAGTCTGTTGTGTTCTAACAGTGTAACTTTCTACATGTGATAACAATGTATCTGAACCAATGTAACCTTGCCTACGAGTAACAATGTAACCTTCAGCTGTATCACTATAAACCCTGTAATAGGACGCGAGCTAATGACCACCAGCTGGCAGCAGCGAGCGTCCAAGCTCTCTTGGTTCAAACCCATCAAAGGCCACAGCGCGGGAAGTTTCCCGCCGCTACCTACACCTGGACAAGAAGGGCGTGACCAGCCATGACGTCACGCGGGCAGTAGCCAATGGGCTATCGTGGAGCCACATTCAAATACGTTACTACCATATATATAGAGCTGTTCATCCGCCATTACCTCATGTTCCCTCTGTCCACCATGAAATAAACCTGAGTTAACCCAGCCCTTGGCTGTTTCCTGTGTCTTGACTCTCATACACTAAACTGGCGACGAAGGTGGGATTATGGATCCCCAAGGAGCCAGGGCACAGAGCGGGTTCAACATTACCAAACCGCAAGACTGGGAGCTTTTTGAGATGGACTTCCAGGCGGCACTGGTGGAACTCAAAGTCAAAGAAGACGACGAGGAAAGGAAGAGGGCCATCCTCACCCGCATGCTTGGGATGGAGACCAAGCGAACGCTGGTGGGCATTATTGCACCGAAGAAGATGGGTGAGTTCAAAGCCGATGACATCATGAAACTGCTGCGTGAGCGTTTCCGACCCTCGAGGGCAATGTTTCCCGCTCGGAGCGCGTTTTGGAGGCGAGTCCAAGCGCCGGACGAGTCGGTAGAAGCCTTCGTAACAGCTATGAGAATAGCCGCCACCCCCTGCAGGTGGGACCACTTTTAGAGATGGCCCTCAGGGACGGAGTTCTGTGTGGCCTGAAGGACAAGGAAGTGCAGCGCAGCCTGATGAACAAGGAGCCACCACCCACACTGACAGAGGTTGTAGAGGCCGCGGAAGCCGCGGAATCCACGAATACTGGAGTAGATGAGATGCACAAGTGGCGCGAGTGGCGTCCGAGGGCCGGCAAAGCGGAAAACCCGTTGCACGGAAAGTCCGGACAGTCGGTGCACGCAACCCGATGGATCTCGAAGTCGTCTTCGGAAAGCAGCGACGGCGAGGAGGTCCAGAAGGTCCGAAGGGGAGGGCGCCGCTGCGATGGTTGCGGAGCGGCCCATGAGCGCGTGAGGTGCCCATTCAGAAAAACCGAGTGCTACAACTGCGGCCGTCGGGGGCACATCGCCAAGGCGTGCAGGAAAGGGAAAGAGGGCCGGAGACAGTCACAAGACCGTTCGGCCAGACCGGACCGTCCAGCGAGGTCCAAAGATGGCGCCCGGACCACGAGGAATCAGGACGGCGTGGGCCGCATCTCGGACGACAGCGAGGGCGACGCTCCTGTGTTCAGCGTGTCTGCGGGACAATCCCACTACTTCGTTGAGGTACTAGTACAAGGGACCCCTATTAGGATGGAAATTGACTCGGGGTCCTCCTATTCTATAATTCCCCAGAGAGAGTTCTTGAAAATCGACCCCCACGTGCGGCCCAAACTTAAAGCGTTGAGGGCCACACTACGGGACGTACAGGGGAACAGCATTCCAGTGTTGGGGGTCGGGACATTCCGGGTTCGTTTTAAGAGACATTCTGCGGAACTTCCCCTAGTGGTGCTCAAAGGGGGGAGTTGTAGCCTCCTCGGGACGCAGTGGTTTCAGCCTTTAGGTTTGTTCATAGGGGGGGTGCATGCCGTAGCGTGGATCCAATACAAGCGGTGTGCGACGCACACCCCGCCGTTTTTAAAAGTGGACTGGGAAAGTTCAAGGGACCCCCTGTAGCCTTCGACCTAGACCCGGAGGTCCGCCCGATAAGACTCAAACCGCGCAGGGTACCGTTCGCACTAAAGGACAAAATAGAGGCGGAACTGGACAAACTGGTGGGTCAGGGGATTCTTGTTCCTGTGGATTCCGCGGAGTGGGAGACTCCAATTGTAACAGCACTGAAGGCTAACGGGGAGGTGCGCATTTGCGCTGATTATAAGTGTACAATTAACAAGGCGATCCGCCCTAATGCATACCCGGTGCCAGTGGTCAGCCACCTCCTGGCCAGGCTGAATGGGGGAAAGTGTTTCGCTAAGCTCGATTTAGCACAGGCCTACCAGCAACTCCCTGTAACCCCCGCCACAGCGGCGGCACAAACAATAGTTACACATAAGGGGGCGTTCCAGGTGTCGCGTTTACAGTTCGGCGTGAACTCGGCACCTGGCCTTTTTCAGTCGCTCGTGGAACGCCTCCTGAAGGGGCTGGAGGGGGTGTTGCCATATTTTGATGACGTGTTGATAACGGGTGGGGGAGAACCCTATCGCTGAATCCGGTTGCTGAGCCCCACTGATCGGTCCCTCACTCACTCGGTGCCGCAGTTGGTCAGCGTGCCTCCTCCAGAGGAGACCGGTGTTCGTTTCCACCCGATACGACACTGGTCCCGTCTGTTCTACTATCGTCCCTGGCACCCAGACTGGGCCTGCGTTGGCATAGTTCCTGCAGTGTACAGGATCGCCTACGCCGAAACCTTTCGAGACCGCTAAACATTTCGATCCCAAACGGCCAGTAGTTTTAGTCTGCGACGCATCCCCGGTGGGGGTGGGGGCGGTGCTTTGCCACGTGTTGAACGACGGAAGGGAGGCCCCGATAGCGTTTTATTCAAGGTCCCTGTCCCAAGCAGAGCGGAATTACGCACAGACCGACAGGGAGGCATTAGCGATAGTAGCGGGAACCAAAAAATTTCACGATTTTCTGTATGGTCACCCGTTCAAGATCGTGACTGATCACAAGCCCCTGCTAGGAATCTTCACTGCAAATAAGCCTACGCCACAGATCCTGTCCCCGAGGATGCTGCGGTGGGCTATTTTTCTTAACGCATACCAACATGAGTTGGAATACCGGCCCGGGAAGGAGATCAGCCATGCAGACGCGCTCTCACGGTCTCCGTTGCCCTTGTCGGACGATCAGAAGGCAGGGGTAGGAAGAGACCGCCAGGTATTGCTAATAGAGGTCTTAGATTCACCCCCAATAGTACCGGCCGACATTGCCAAGGCGACGGGAAAGGATAGAACACTGGAGAAAGTATGCTCGTGGGTACAGAAGGGGTGGCCGGCGTCATCCCCAAGCATGGAATTCGACCCATTTTTTCGAAAACGAATAGAATTGTCATTAGAGAGGGGGTGCCTCTTGTGGGGCCAACGGGTGGTGGTTCCTACGTCCCTGCGACCGAAGGTGCTAAAGCTGCTGCACGTCAGCCACCCGGGAATCGTCCGTTCCAAGGCACTGGCCCGGAGTTATTTCTGGTGGCCCCAGCTGGACGCCGACATAGAGCATATGATTGGCACTTGTGAGGCATGTCAGGGCTCCCGACCGGAGGTAGCCCGTCTCCCGCATAGGGAATGGGACGCAGCAAGGGGACCGTGGTCCAGGGTGCACGTAGATTTTGCTGGCCCGTTCCGAGGAACCATTTTTCTCCTGGTAGTGGATGCGTACTCAAAGTGGCTGGAGGTCATTCCGGTAAAGAGCACATCCTCCGCCACTACCATTGGCCAGCTAAGGAGGGTCTTTTCCACGTTCGGTTTACCCGACACTCTGGTCAGCGATAACGCTAGCTGTTTCACGTCCGCTGAGTTCGCGGCATTCATGGAGGCAAATGCAATTCGGCACGTCACATCCGCGCCGTTTCACCCGGCCACGAATGGCCAAGTGGAACGGTTGGTGCGCACAACGAAAGATGTGCTGCGGCGCATGGGCTCGGGAGATCTAAATCACCAAGTCTGTCAATTTCTGTTAGCGTACAGAGTGACCCCCTTAGCGTCCGGATACTCGCCGGCTGAGCTGCTGATGCGGAGGAAACTGACCACGATCTTGTCCAGGTTAGACCCGACGAGGGTCGAGGACAAAGGGAAGAACATAGGTTTAGCGGTCTCGAAAGGTTTCGGCGTAGGCGATCCTGTACACTGCAGGAACTATGCCAACGCAGGCCCAGTCTGGGTGCCAGGGACGATAGTAGAACAGACGGGACCAGTGTCGTATCGGGTGGAAACGAACACCGGTCTCCTCTGGAGGAGGCACGCTGACCAACTGCGGCACCGAGTGAGTGAGGGACCGATCAGTGGGGCTCAGCAACCGGATTCAGCGATAGGGTTCTCCCCCACCCGTTTAGCCCAAGGGGGAGACAGAGAAGGACACCAGTCCAAAGCCAGGGGGAAAGCAGTGATCCCGACTCATATCCTTTTGACACGCCAGCTCTATCCGAGCCCGGGGAGGGGGAAAAGGAGCTTGCGGCCGCCGCTGCCGCTTCCCCCGAATTCGATTACGATTTTAATTTTGCTAGCCGGGGGGGTTTTTTGGAGTGTTCCCCCACCCATCCAAGCGAGAAGAGGGGTTTTTCGTTAGCCCCCAGTGCCCCCGGTTCTTCCCAAACAAAGCACACACCTCCCAACAAAGCCGCAGAGCCGCGGCAAGCTACTAACAAGTCATCCTCTCCGATTACAGGGCAGGAAGCCAGGGAGCAAGGAGGAGGGAGCGAAGCCGGGGCAGGGCAGCCCGCGCCGAGACCCCAGCGTGTTCGAAATAAGCCATCTTGGCTGAGAGACTTCGTCTCATCCTAGGGGGGAGGAGTGTTGTGTTCTAACAGTGTAACTTTCTACATGTGATAACAATGTATCTGAACCAATGTAACCTTGCCTACGAGTAACAATGTAACCTTCAGCTGTATCACTATAAACCCTGTAATAGGACGCGAGCTAATGACCACCAGCTGGCAGCAGCGAGCGTCCAAGCTCTCTTGGTTCAAACCCATCAAAGGCCACAGCGCGGGAAGTTTCCCGCCGCTACCTACACCTGGACAAGAAGGGCGTGACCAGCCATGACGTCACGCGGGCAGTAGCCAATGGGCTATCGTGGAGCCACATTCAAATACGTTACTACCATATATATAGAGCTGTTCGTCCGCCATTACCTCATGTTCCCTCTGTCCACCATGAAATAAACCTGAGTTAACCCAGCCCTTGGCTGTTTCCTGTGTCTTGACTCTCATACACTAAAGAGTCCTAAAATGGGGACCAGGAAGGGAGAGGGAGAAATCATTCTGACCTCCCTTTACTTCTCCTTCTGCTTTATTGCTCTGTTGGTTACTTGTGTTAGTGAATAATGTCCCGCCAAGAGGGAAGGAGTTGAGAAACCGAGAAGAGTCTACGATGGATGGAAAGCACACACTTGAGTCTTGCTTGGATTAGGCTTCAAATGGTTGATGTTGTAATACTGTCCTAATTTTTCAAGTGCTCTAGTAAGTTTTCCACCTACCTCATCAAAGCTTGTTTCTTGAACAGCTATTGCTGTGTCATCCACATAGATGAACAGTTTTATATTGTCAGAAACTGGTTGATCATTTGTGTGTGTGTGTGTGTGTGTGTGTGTGTGTGTGTGTGTGTGTGTATAGATGGGTATAGATATAGATATAGATACACACACACACACACAGTGATACCTCATACATCGTCCAAACTTGGTTCCACAAGTTTGGACTTTATACGGATTTGGACTTTGTATGAGGCATGAAAAATCCTAGCCGCGATGCCTCATACAACATCCAAATCCTTGCTGTGATGCCTCGTACAATGTCATTTTCATAGAGATACAGTGTACTGTAACAGCACAGACTTCAGGGCAAAGCCAAGGAAACAGACAGGAAACTGACAGACCTTTAAGAAATCATTGTCTAAAGGCTAAATACATTACAAAAACATGTCAAACAACCCTGATTGTCCAAGAACCTGAAGAATGCTGCAAAAATCCAAGGAATGCTTCTAAAAATTCTGATGAAAAAAATTCGAAAAACCCAAAATCGTGCTCAAAACCACTCCTAAACACTCTTTGCCTCGTGCAAAACTCAAAAGAACAATGCATGCATGTGTCCTGCCTTTTATACTGCCCAGGCACAATGCAACCTGGGGAAAACCCCAATGCCTCATACAAAGTCGCAGCAACATATATATATATATATATATATATATATATATATATATATATATATATATATATATATATATATATATATATATATATATATATATATATATATATATATATATATATATATATATATATATATATATATATATATATATATATATATATATATATATATATATATATATATATATATATATATATATATATATATATATATATACATACATACATACACACACACACACACACACACACACACACACACACACACACACACACACACACACACACACACACACAATGTTTTGGACAATACACTTCCTTGGGACAGTCCATTCTTCTGCAACCTCCATCTGTTGTTCTTTCCATTCATCATCACATAAAATCTCTGGTTCTGGAGAAAGCTGCCAAGGACCCTAGTAAGTTTATTATCTTTGGTAAGATTATTTATTTTATGGAACAGAATCCTATGATTGACAGTATCGTAAGCTCCAGTTAGGTCAATATCATCCAGAAATTAGCTTTCTTTCAAAGCTATGCTCAATGTGTTGTATAAAGTTAAGAATTTGACCACAACATGACCTGCCCGGCCTGAAGCCTGTTTGCTCCTTAATGATCTTTCCATCAATAAATTGGAAAATACAATTGTGAATCATTATAAAGATGGCATAGGAGAGACACTGGTTGGTAGCTTTTTGGGTCATCTGAGTCTTTGCCCGGTTTCAATAAAGCAACAACTCTAGCCTGCCTCCACAATTTAGGATCCTTAAATTCATCTATGCAATTGTTCATTAATTGCAGGAACCATTTCAAAGTGTGAGGACCAAGAACCTGCTTAAGTGAGCACTTATAAACAAGCCAGAATCCTGCCGTGAGTCTACTCAGAGAAAGTGAAACCATGTATGTTGCAGTGGCAAATTCAACTTGTTTAGTTGTTCTAATTTGTGGGAACTGCAGTGGCTCAAGTCGCTAAGACGCTGACTGGGAAGCGGAAGGTCAGCAGTTCGATTCCCGAGTACTGCAGGACGGAAATGAGCTCCCGTCTTCGTCCCAGCTCCTGCCAACCTAGCAGTTCGAAAGCAAGAAATTGCAAGTAGATAAATAGGGACCACTTCGGTGGGAAGGTAACAGCGTTCCGTGCGCTCCGGTGTCTAGTCATGCCTGCCACATGACCACGGAAACGTCTGCAGAAGCAGACAGCGCTGGCTCTTCGGCTTAGAAACAGAGATGAGCACTGCACCCTAGAGTCGGATACGACTGGCTTTCGAGCAAGGGAAACCTTTACCTTTACTAGTTGTTCTATTTATTTATTTTTGCAATGGACATCTGGAACTGAGAGTGAGGCAAGAGCCTTTCATATGTATCCTGGTAGGCAGGAGGGCAAAATTCCCACCAAAGCATTTTTGCTTTCACTTTAGCTATAAAAGACTCTGAGATGTCAGTGCAAATGCAAGATAAAACCATATTATAATGCACCAAGATCACAATGGGAAAACTGCAGTTTGCCTAGACTGATTTAAACAACGATTTAATTACTATATTACTATATTAACTTAACACTGGTATTTAAATTACTACAACTATGCATTAAAGGTCCTTTCTATATAGTATATATGTTTTATTTGCTAATGTATAACAACTTCATTTGACAATGAACAAGAAGTTTTCACTCTTTTCATTTTCAGAAGTGGCAAAGGCAAGATCATGTTAGCCCAAGGCTCATGAAGACTCGTTCATGATCATGATAGTTTAGATCAGAGATTCTCAACCTTTTTTAGCCGTTGACTGGACCACGTCCTCTCAGACAGCTGAGCGGGCCAGACTGGTGGTTTCCCCCTGTGTAAATGTTGCCATAAAACGTGTCCACGGCTGTAGTAAACACATTTACAATGGCCACAGACTCATTTATGGCTTTAGTAAACATGTTTACATAGGCCGTAAATGAGTCTGTGTATGATTCTGGTGGCAGCAGTGGCAACAGCTAGAGCGAGGTCGGGGGGCCAGATTATTTGGCACCACAGGCTGGATCCAGCCAGTAGTGCAAAATAATTTGGACCCGACCTTGCTCTAGCTGTTGCCACCACTGCCGCCAGAATCATATGCGGATTATTATCATCTATCATCCAGCCTGTGAGCTGTAGGTTGAGAATCCCTGATTAGGTAAAGGTAAAGGTTTCCCTTGCTCGAAAGCCAGTCGTATCCGACTCTAGGGTGCAGTGCTCATCTCTGTTTCTAAGCCGAAGAGCCAGCGCTGTCTGCTCCTGCAGACGTTTCCGTGGTCATGTGGCAGGCATGACTAGACACCGGAGCGCACGGAACGCTGTTACCTTCCCACCAAAGTGGTCCCTATTAAATGATCCCTGTGGTCCCTGATTAAATGATCCCTGATCATTTAATCCCTGATTAAATGATAGTCCCTGTGGTCCCTGATTAAATGATAGTCCCTGTGGTCCCTGATTAAATGATAGATAATAATCTGAACTGGAGCATTGTTGTGATGCGAGAAATGTGCTTGATCTTTCAACATTGATCAGCAGACATGTGTCTGATTTTTCTTCTTTTTCTTCTTTAAATCCTTCCCTACTTTTCAGAATGACAACAGTTGCTACCAACTGTTTTCTATTATGGCACGTTCACATTATTGGCCAAAATCCTCTTGTGTAGCTATATAAATGGCATAAAATTTGGAGGCAAATAGTCCCAAATTAGAAATCTCCATAGACATTATCAGCTTTACACTATAGCCCATAACTCGGAATGCAACAGATGATACCTATAATAATTTCTTAACCTTAAGGCAATCCATCTCAAAGTTATGCTGTTTGTGCTATCCCAAGCACAGCAAAAAATGGCCAAACGGAGAAAAGGATACAAACACAATGTACCGTTTGTGTATGCCCAAAAAATGATGAAGATAATAATAAATGAATCTTCTTATAAGGTCTTTGTATTCTTAATGTTATTTTTATTTTGCAAACTCTTGTATATTAACTTGTAATGTCATCAAACAGAAACCAAACTCAGATACTTCTCTGCACAAAAAGTCTTCAAGTTCCTTTTGTAATCTTGACAATAGTAACCAAGGACATAGAGAAGAAGTTGAAGAGAACATATTTGAATTTAGTTACTATTGTCAAGATTACAAAAGGAACTTGAAGACTTTTTGTGCAGAGAAGTATCTGAGTTTGGTTTCTGTTTGATGACATTACAAGTTAATATACAAGAGTTTGCAAAATAAAAATAACATTAAGAATACAAAGACCTTATAAGAAGATTCGTTTATTATTATCTTCATCATTTTTGGGCATACACAAACGGTACATTGTGTTTGTATCCGTTTGTGCTATCCCAGCATAATTGGGTAAACAGAATTTGGGCCATGTGTATTAGTGGTTTCAGACTTTCTTCTTCTGTAAAACTGTATCATTCCTTCTCACAGGTCACCTGAGTAGGATATGGTAAAAGTGGAAATGAGTTTGTCACCATATATACATAAATGATTATTCTTAATATTATATTACTCTCTAATCATAAACCTTTGACAGCAGACGATTCTGTGGCTCTTCTTTCCCTCCTATGTCCATATCAAAGAAGTGACAAAGCTGTTCAATGAATTCATTATGTTCCCTTCTTGCCTGAGAGGACCGGGTCTTGCTCTCCTCAGACTCACTGACATATTTTCTAACATAATACAAAACAAACAAAAAAATCTGTGATCAATTAAATAGATACATAATAAAGGAGGTTTTCACAACAATGTTCACAATTGTCCAAAGATGAAAGTATTTTAATGTACCACAGTTTGCCTCTTATATAATAATATACAATCAATCATCTTCCATTACACCTCCAAGCACGGTTGTCGTGTGTAATACAAAACACAAACAGGATTTGTAGAAAGATCAATATCTAACATCTAGTTTTAAATATGAAACTGCTTGTTAATTACTTCTCTGTTGTTCAACTTAAAGAAACAAAGCTAACAAAATGGTTTGCATAGGAAATGAATTGTAATTAGCAAACCCAACTAAACTTAGATGTCTGAGACAGTTGTACTGCACAAAGGTTTACATCATCATAGCCCCACAGAAACCACCTATCTCTATCACCATTCCTGTTTTTGAAAGGAGCCCAGATATGGTTTCTATCCAAATCCTATGATTTGAGCCAGTGGTGGGATTCATTTTTTTTAACTACCTACTCTGTGGGCATGGTATGGTGGGATGTGGCCAGGGGGAAAACCCTGTGTTGCGCCCAAATTAGGACTACTTTATTTCAAAACTTGGGTGGGTGGGGTCAGCCAGAATTTCTGCTACCGGTTCTGGGGTGAACCTGCTGAATCCCACCACTGATTTGAGCTACTGTATACTGTATAATGATTGAACCTAATGTGGATGTTATGCTATGCTTGAAGATAACATGCTCTGTTCCTAGTTTGGAAGTGCTTTCCCCGCTTCTTTATTATCTCCCGCTCATTTTCTCTTTTCTGCATGTATGCTAATCTCTGAATAAAAGATATTTGAAGCTCACTCTGCCTTTTTGTTACTGTCTCCTCTGACTCAAACTGAACCAAAGAACCACCATGGGTTATTCCTAGAAAAATGGACATCTACCTGTGTTCCATTTTAAAAACATTTTAAATTACTATAACTATGCATAGAAAATCTTTCTATATAGCATACAGGTATATGTTTTATTTCCTTATGTATAATAAAGTATTAATAGTATGAATTTGACATATTTCTGCTGGAATTGCTAATATTGTGAAGTGGCTTAATAAGTGTGGATTCAGCTGTGGGCAGTTTCTTGATCAAACTTTCAGATAAGGCAAAGAAAAAAATCATTTCTAAATAATTGATGTAGCACATCAGCAATGGACTACAATCTTTAAAAGAAATTCCCTGGCCCTCCACCAAGGATCAAAGGAAATGTTCAATTTTGCTGGTATCCCAAAGTGACTGATTTACTAAGCCACTTCACAATATTGAAAATTCCAACTAGAAGAAGCCTTGACAGCCAGGATACCTTGCTTTTGGTCCATTTCCAGCAATCACATATGCTGGAAATGGACCAAATCAGTGTGATTCTTCCAGCACTAAGCCTTGATCAAAGTCTCAGAAGGTATGAGTAGGAACACTCTGAAGATGATTTGGTTCACTCCAGCAATTATGTCATGTGATTGCTCAGGAAAGGAAAGAAGCAACTTGTTCCCAAAGCAGATCAAACAGCTTGCTAGGTGCCTGTCTGATTGCACCCTAATATGCATAAAGGGAGTGCCCTTGCTCCATCCCCTTCTGTCCCTGGATTCATCATTCTCCTACCCATGGGCAATGACAAGTCTGATGAGGAAGAGCTCTGTTATTCATGGGCATTCTCCATGTGAATCTCCATATGGATTTTCTAGAGTCCAAGCTGATGTGGGACTGTGATGCCTCAAGTGGTTAAGATGCTGAACTTAACAACTAGAAGGTTAGCAGGTCATCAGTTCGAGACTCAAGTACTGCATGACAGAATGAGCTCCCATCTCTGTCCCAGCTCCTTCCAACCTAGCAGTTCGAAAACAAGAAATTGCAAGTAGATAACTACAGTGGAACCTCCGTTAATGGAATTAATCCATTCCATGGGGTTCTTGGTACTATGAAAAATCCATTAACTGAAATGTGGTTTCCCATAGGAATGCATTGAAAACCAAATGCTGCATTCCAGAGGTTAGAAAAAAGCCAAAAACCAAACAAAACATGTTTGAACTGTTCAAATCTCTTTCTAAAGTGGCAAAAACATGGTGAAAAACTTCAAAGTGCACTTCAGAAAGAACTTTAAACAGATAAAAGATACCCCCCTTTTTTTTCTGACCTCCAGAAGGTTTTCAATGCATATTCAACACATTTCTAGTGGCCAGCTCTGGTAATTGCAGGACTATTCCCCAACTATCAGCTGCTCCTGAGAAGGGGGGATTTTCAGCACTTTCTGGTTGTGGGGAGAGCTTCTGGCACTGCCAAAACATGATGAAAAATTCCAAAAATGAAGTGGAAATGCTCCAAAAACCCTCCTACCACCATGGGAAGCGTTGAAACAGTGTTCTGAGCTGTCTGAAAACCCCACATGAGGTTTGTACTATGAAAAAAATCTGTCAACCGAGCCACTATTTTCTCTGGATTTCCTTTCGCAAACCAAATATTATGTTAACCAAACCATTCGTAAAACAATGTTCCACTATAGTACTACTTTGGTGGAAAAGTAAACAGCTTTCTGTGCACTCCGGTTTCTAGGCATGGCTGCCACATGTCCATAGAAATGTCTGCAGATGCAGAGAGCATTGACTCTTTGTTTGTAAACAGAAATGAGCACTGAATCCTAGAGTCGCACACGACTGGCTTTCAAGCAAGGGAAACCTTTACCTTTACCTATGCTGATGTGGAGAGCCTCCTCCAGTGGTGGGCATCAGCAGGTTCGCACCTGTTCGCCAGAACCGGTAACAGAAATTCTGGCTGGCCCCACCCATCCAAGTTTTGAAATAAAGTAGTCCTAATTCGGGGGGAGGTGAGTAAAGGATCTTGCCCCTCCCTCCCCATCCAAAGACCTGGGCCCAGAGAGAAGGACACCTCCGTAGACCCCTGATCACCCCCAGGAGATACCATCCACAACCACCATCACAGCGAGGCCCGAGTCGGCGCCTTTGACCAACTCCATGCGGCCGAAGGGAGGCGAGAGCTGCTGCATGCATGCAAAGGATAAGTAATCAAAATGAAATAATATAGTTGACTAAACATAGATGGCTTATAGCAACTGACATAGTGACTGTACAAGAAACTGACTTACATAGAGACTTGATATATTGGACTTTTTCTTTCTTTCTTTCTTTCTTTCTTTCTTTCTTTCTTTCTTTCTTTCTTTCTTTCTTTCTTTCTTTCCCTTTCATTAATTAGTTAAACTTTTACTTTGATACTATGTGATAAACTGTAATATTGTGCATGATAATATTTTGTTTTAAAACTGTTTAAACTGTGATAACATGTGTGATGGGAAGAGACTGGCGTAGAGACCGGCAAGGCATGCCACAAAGTTTGCCAAGAGAACCCTATGGACCAAAGCAATGTTATTCCCAATGGCAATGTATGGGTGTGAGAGCTGGACCATTAGGAAGGCTGAGCACAGAAGAATAGATGCCTTTGAGATGTGGTGTTGGAGGAGAGTTTTGAGAGTTCCTTGGACAGTAGAGAGAACAAATAGGTCAATACTGGAAGAAATCAACCCTAATTGTTCATTGGAGGGACAAATAGTGAAGATGAAGCTAAAGTACTTTGACATCAAATGAGAAGGGAGGACAAACTTGAGAAGGCCTTGATGCTGAGAAAGGTGGAGGGCAAGAGAAGAAGGAGGCATCCAAAGATGAGATGGATAGATGGTATTGTGGACACAATGGGCACAGAGCTTGGTGGGCTGAGGAGAATGGTGGAGGATAGAGATGCCTGGAGGAAAATGGTCCATGGGGTCACAAAGTCTCGGAATCAACTGTGCGACTAAACAACAAACACCAACAACAATTCAGGTGCAACATAGGGCTTTCCCCCTGGCCATGCCCACCATACGACACCCATAGTGTGATAGTGATTTTTTTTTTGGAGCCCACCACTGGCCTCCTCCCTTCTAATAATGGAGTCATCACTCTTCAGTTTCCTTGCCCTTTCAATGTACAGAAGGGTAATGGAAGTGACAATGGGGCTTGAGTGCTGCGCTTCTTCACATAGAAATTTTACCCAACTAATAGTGGGTGAGCAGGGCTTATCTCTTATTCAATGCAGGATTCCAAATATTATAGAATGTGAATCAAAACAGCAATACACATATTCATATATAATGAAAATGCATGAGTGTGTTCTAGTGGCACATTCTGTATGTGCAAATTATGATATTGGTAAAGGTTGCCCTTGCTCGAAAGCCAGTCATGTCTGACTCTAGGGTCCAGTGCTCTGTTTATAGCCAAATAACCAGTACTGTCTGTGTCTGCAGACATTTCTGGGGTCATGTGGCAGGCATGACTAGATGTGGAGCACACAAAATGACATGGCCTTCCCAATGAAGTGGTACCTATTTATCTACTTGCAATTTCTTGCTTTTGAACTGCTAGGTTGGCAGGAGCTTGGAAAGAGACAGGAGCTCCCTCCCTTGTGCAGCACTCAGGTCTCGAACTGCTGACCTGCGGACCTTCCAGTCATCAAGTTCAGCATCTTAACCACTAAGTCACCACAGTCCCTTTCCCCTCAGAGACAATGGAATATGAGTTTCTTGGGTATTATACAATAGGCAATAATAAAGATAGTATATGAAGTTGTCCTGGATTGTGCCAGAATATTGCCAAGATGATGTTTAAAAATTCTAAACTATGCCTTCAAAAGCCCAATGCTATGAGAAAGTATTGTGTTACGTAAGAAACAAGTGTTAGGAATTTGAGTGTACTGGAAATAAAATGCTGTAAATGTTTGAATATCTTTGAGTACAGTTTAGAAGGCAGTAGAAGATCAGAGGAAGGGGAAATGACAGTGCTGATTTGATCTTATAGTTGGCTGATGTGAAAAAGTCACAGCTAGGAACCAAATGTTTCAGTATAACCTTAGAAATGTGCCAAAGACTAGTGGTTCCTGCTGACCCAGTCATCAAGTTCAGCATCTTAACTACTAAGCCACTGCAGTACCTGATTCTTATTCACTGCAGGCTTCAAAATGTTACAGAGTGTGACTCAAGACTGCAATGCACATACATATTCACACATAATGAAAATGCATGAGTGTGCTGAAGTGGCACATTCCACATGTGCAAATTATGATATACTAATGCACAATTCCAAATTTTCATTTTAGGAAACCTTGCAAATTTGATGGCAGGGAAGTGCAGCAAGTCCAGACAAGTTAAATAAAAATCTCCAAACTTAAACTTAAAGTCCTCTTTGACCAGTGGAAATCAAGTTGCAAATTCTACTGCACACTTACCCATGAAATGATCTCTTGGACATTTACAGGGCCACTTCTGTTGCAAATGTGCTTTTCTAGTAATTAAACATTTTGTTCCTTGCCCTCCTATCCCACAAATACTGTAGAAACAGACTGAACCTTGCTTCAGAAAGTCTTACTATAGTTAGACAATAAAGAGACATCAATCTGTGGTCCATGTGTAAACTCCAAAATCACTGTGGAATAGTATCACTATTTATTTTGACTCAGTGCTCTCAGAAAGATGTACTGAATCTAGATTGCTTGTTAAACAAATGCAGAATGGAGGTGATTCCTTTTATAGGCTCACTTTAAAAATAATAAAACATTGTAAACTTTCATGACTCAAAGGTCACTTCAGCCTGCTATCTATTTTCTCATGTAACATCTAAGCAAACCAACCTGGCTTGAACACCATGCCATGAGAATCTGCCTGAAGAAGTGGCCTTTGAGTCATGAAACCTTGCAATATTTTATTATTTTTTAAGTGACCCTATAAAAGGTATTGCCGCCATTCTGCATTTGTTTAATTTTATGGATGGGTCACATGGCTTATTTTTGCTAACTTGATTGTTTGTGTTTTGCACAAGATCCACAGTCACGGTTATTGAGCAAGATTTATGACCTGTGTTATTCAATAGTGTTCAGATGATTTACCATGAAAATTAATGGGGGGAAAACAATTATTAAGGCATTTAATCTCTCTATCCATTTTATCCTTCCCAACATTTACTTTGAACATTGAATTTCCCACCATTTGGTGGGAAATGCCACAATATAATTCTCTTGTGAGAGACTGTTTCACTATCTAAATACAAATCTCTTTCTTTTCAGCAGCTGTGAAGATACAGTATCTACTGTATACTGTTCTCCAGGCAATTATTTCAGAGTAACATGCCATATCAGATCTAATATTCTTACCTGATCTGACCTTCTTGTTCATGAATTTTTTCCTTCAGCTCCATATTTTCCTGAATAAGAGTCTGTACTTTTAGGTCAGCTTGTTTTTTAGCAATGGCAATTGTATTGCATTCCTTCTCAATCTCCTGGAGTCTACTTTGCACGGAGAGAAGTAGAGAAGATTGCCTCGCATCGTTCTCCTTAAAGCCTCCAACTTCAGCCTTCAGTTCCTCAATAGATACTTCTTTACAGGCTAGTTTGGATTTAAGATCTAACAACTAAGAACAGAAATAGTTCATAAAACACAGGTGCATTATTGGAAATCAGAACACAATCTATATATTTTTAAACTATTCTTCAAAGAAGAAAACATTCCAAAATTCGACAAAGAATTCCAAACTATAAAAGACCCTGCCTAAAATGATGGTGCATTGCTGTCAAGAAAGTTGAGCAGCATTATACTGGGTAAGCCATCAGGCTGAATCAGCATATTCTTACACAAGGCTATATCCCATAGATTCAGTTAGAGCCCTTATTACTAAACTTCATTTTCTAGATCACCTGAAAAATTAGCCGTTCCCATATTTACCAACAGAAACTTCAAGATTTCTAGAGCCCCTACTCTGAGTGACCTCACCACATAATATCTGGACCTTTTTAGTAGCAGCATCCCAGTAAAGGAACAAACTCCATAGAATAGTTTCCCCTGGCATCATCCTTGACTTTCAATGCCAGCCAAAGATATAGGACAGGGGTGCCCAAACTATGGCCTGGGGGCCAGATCCAGCCCCCAATGCCAATTAATGCTCGTCTGGACATGTTTTATTTCTGCTTCCAGGAGCAATGAGGGCTTCGTGGGCTGGATGAATTGGCGCCAGGGGCCGAATCCCGCCCCTGGGCCATAGTGACCAGCTCCCTGAACCATGTGACCAGCTTGTGGCCCGAAAAGTTTAGGCACCCCTGATATAGGAATACAGGCCACACAGGAAATTTTCTTACTATAAACTGAGTCAGACCACTGGTTTACCTACTCTGAACTATCCAATATGACTGGAAGTGGCTTTCAGGGTGTCTGGCAGGATTCCTTCCTACTACTACCTGTCAATCTCTCATATTTTCTAGTGATCTGTTCAAATACTATCCAGGCAGACCCTGCTTAGCATCTGAAATCAAATGAATACAGCATGTTTAGGATAATTCATCCTGAGGAGAATTCATCTACTCCCTATAAATAACTCATGTAATCTCCGGTATAAAATATATGTTTTTAATGCTGAGGTTCTCTTGGTTTTGTTTTGGGGTTTTCTTTGTACAGTGTTTTATGTTGCCTGTGATACTTTGGTTCCCTGTTTTATTTCAGATCTAAATTGCTTTTTGTTTGATTATTATAGGAACTATTATTATAGAGAACTTTGTGCTGTTGGGAAGGGTATTCAAATTCCACAAATAAGAAAATAATGGAGTAAAAAGGCTTTGGCTACATTCTAATATGGAAAAAACAACACACAGTAGGTCAACGTAGGTCCTGATCAGATGGGAATTTGTCCTGCTCAAGGGTGTGCTGGTGCACAGGGACACAGGGACTCATCCTGGTGTGCACCAGTGACTGGCGCCCCCCAGAGACAGGCAGAGGTAACAGGAATCTATGCGATTTCTCCCTCCCAACACCCCCCCATCACTTCCTGTCCACCACCCTCCCAAGATGCCCAGCACACCCCTGGTCCTGCTGTTTGGTGCATTGTGGGAGGGGATTGGTTGCTAGAGGAAACCAATTTGTACCCAGAATGTCCACACACACCCCTTCTAATGTTTTGTTTCAGCCAGGAGCAGAAGTGTCCATTTGCCAATATGATAAAACCCCTACTTACAAAAAAAAAGTCTGTTCCATAGGCTTTTGCTCAAATCAGTTTTTATGTAACTCGAAGCAAACCAATAGGAAAAAGAATCTTTATGTAACTCGAAGCAAACCAATAGGAAATTGTGTAAATTGGGACATGGTTTTAGCACAAAATCATTATGTAAGATGAATTTTATGTAACTCGAGGCATACGTAAGTCAGGGTTTTACTGTATCCTGAAGCAACTACACAACGCCAGAAATATTTCCTTTTGAAGTTGGTAATTCATTTGGATGTGAGGATTGTACAAAATGGCTCCTTCCCTGATCTCAAGCAATCCTATTTAGACTACACAGTTCTCGCCACACCACCACCACCACCACCGCCATCTCCACAGGAATAATTTGCTAGCAAATCTTAGTTCTAGAGAAGCCTCTTTCCATTTTTTCCCTGAAAAATGCCAATCAAATATGAAATAAAAACAAAAGCAGCAACTTTATGGGCAGTATGACATAGTCTGACACACCAAATCAAGACAAGGAACACAAAGGAAATATGTACTTGTCCGTTCCCAGTGCAAGTAATTCATCTTCAGAGTTACCATTAGTAAGTGGTAATCCTGAAGAAACTGATTTAGGACTAGTCACAACTATTAGTGAAAAGAGAAAACTCAGGCCTTAAGAGCAACAATATTTTGAAACAAGGAAGGTCAATTTTGCTAGGTCTAAGGGACAAAGTTCTACCTCCGAGATCTGCTGTGATGCATAAGAATTGCGCAAAATACCAATTTAGAGAAAAGAAAAAGAAAAATTAGACATGAGAAGTTTGCATCAGGTTATTTTTTTTAAAAAAAAGAATTGTTTTGGTGCTAAATAAAAGGGCCCTGCAATGAATGGAGACTTCCAAAGCATTGCAGGAGTGAAATTCACCCTTTTTACCATAAAAAGAGGGATCCTGTGGGAAGGGGTGAGGGTAGGGAATAAGAAACCAGTCTTGGTAAAACCAAAAAGGGAAAAAGACAAATGAATATCCTTCATCAAATCTATTTCAGTGCAGAGCAGAGGTTGGAAATGTTACTTTTTGAATTCCCAGAAATTCCTAGCTTGGCTAAGTTTTAGTCCAAAATAACCTTTCACATCTATGGTTCAGGATCTGTGTTTAGAAACAACAATATAAAATAGAATTATATAGAATCTCATGTATTTTAATACTTAAGCAATTAAATTGGAATCTGTACAATAAATATAATGCAAGTGTTATTCTTAAGAATAATGAGAACTATGCTTACATACTAAGAAGGGGATATAAAAAGAAATCACTTTTGACTCTGAAGTTAATTAAAAAGATCAAAATTCTGGCAATACTACGTGCATTTGTGATTCACTGTTCAATGATACAGCCAATTTACTAGTGAGCTTCACCTGGTAAAAGGGGGAGGGGAATCCACACCTAGAAGGACAAATGAATGTATAATTGAAGTTATGGGACTTACGTCTTGGCAAAACAACATCTTGGAACTCCAGCTACAAGAATAAATGTCGATCTTAGTGGGATTTCATCCTGAGTATGATGGCAAGATCACTTGCTGACACAGTATTCAGAAGCTAGCATTACCTAAATGCTAAAACCACTTGCACTGTATCTGTATGAGCCTACTCAGAAGGAAGCCCTAGTGAATTCAGTTGGATTTATTCCTAAATAATATAGATTTCCTTCTATGAACGATTTTTATATAGTACTTTAGCCTAAATGTCCAGATGGTTTCTTCCATTGGAAATGTGTCAGTGAGAATGTTGCTGATATCAATGTCTGCAATTAAGATATGATTCCCTTATGTGCTACCATCCACAAAGAAACACCAAGCAAGGGGAAATCCCAGAACCTGTTTCTGTTTTTCAACAGTTAAGCACTTTTCACCCAAACACAAAGCACTGTCATCGCTTTGTTGTAAACACATAAAGCAGTCATTAATAACCTTAATAATTGCCTTGGTGTTTCTAAATGGAGGTAAGCACAAGAGCGGACTCTGTAGACCATCTCAACTACTGACATTGGTGTCATCAACATTTAAGTTTAATGCATCCTTCCACTGACAACATACATGTGATTTCTATGTATTTTGAACCATGTAGACAGATGCAGTGTCCTACATTATAAACTGGAGATTTTTTGCAGAACTAGATAAATGTTAATGCTTATCTATGACCCCAAAAATCACTGAAAGGAAGAAGCAGAAAATCACTACTAGAACTGTATTAATACCCTACTTGGAAAGGGTATTAAACTGTAGAAAAAATAAAGATGGGTAGAATATATATTGCAGATATTTTAAAATATTGCTGTTTCTATTTGCTTTTTTCATTATTAACTATTATTAATTAGTAGCTGTTTTGCCTTACTGTATGTTTTTTTCTGCTCTGACATAGTTGCCTGGATCGAATCTATTCCCATGCCACTTACTCCCACTTATTCCCTCCAACTATAGCCACCTCCTCATCCAGCTAGGCCCTTTCTCCTGTATACTTCTCATCCCCGGGGTCTACCACCTTCTATCTTTCTCTGCCTGAGGCCCAGATCATAAGCATAGCCTATTGTTTACTTTGAGTAGTTAGCAAATGTTTTAATGAAAGAAGGAATGTTGCTCCTTACCTCTGCCTTGGCACATTCATACTTGACCGTAAGAGCTGCAAGTTCACTACAAGCTGTTTCTGCTGCATTACGATAGTGACAGAACTGTTCTCGGGTGACAGGAATATCCAACAAAAAATAATTGTGGACTCCCTGGTTTGGGGAGAAAAAATTGTGGTCAAGATCAAAAGTAAATAACCAGAATTTACCCTTCAATTGCATTGCTTCACCAAGATTTATGAATGAAAATATTAATTTTTAGGTGAGACTGATTATTGAGATATATCTCAACCCACTTTGAAAACATGTTTGGCAGTGGACACTACCATGGTTCCTATCCCAAATGTGGGGAATTTCCAAACATCTGAGTGCCATTGCTAGAAGTCAGTGGACTGCACCCACCCCAGAAGCCCCTCTAAATTCTTACAAAAATGAAGTGTTCCTAACTGAAAATGATCCCTCATCCCTTCCAGTGCCCCATCCTATGAGGCCTACAGTCAAACAGCAGTGTTGGTGAGGACTTCTAAACATGGATATAGTGTATCTCCATGTATGGTAGCAATTCAAATTTGTTAAATACATGTGTAAAAAAATATTTGAAGAAATTAACCAAATGTTGTCAATAAAATTAGAGATGAGTCCCAAAATTGATTTATTAATGGATTTTGGAAATAATCAGAAAGAAATAGGGGGGAAATGGTTATAGTAATGGTAACAGCAGGGAGACTAATTATTGTCAAAAATGGAAAATAAATTATGAATTTGACTTGGATGATTGGTACAAAGAATTATGGGAAATGGCAATAAATGACAGATTGACATGCAAATTAAGGCTAAATAAAGTATTGGTAAAAAGAGATGATTCTAAAGAAATATGGGGTGAATTTGTTGAACATTTCCCAAGTAAAGCAAAAGGAATAGGGTCAGGACAAGAATATATAACTTTCTGGAAAGGGGACTAATATGGAAAATTAAGCTATATATTGATAGCAAGCAATGGTTTACAATGTCCCATTGGCAGTGGTGGGCACTTATTTGATTATGTAATGGTTCGATATATATGTGCACATGCAATGTTATTATTCTTGTTTTGTTTTTCGTTTTAGTAGTATGTTTTTAATAAAGGACTGATGTTAAGATGCTGAACCTGATGACTGGAAGGTTGGGGTTCGATACCCAAGTACTGCACAATGGAATGATCTCCCTTCTGTCCCGGCTCCTGCCAACCTAACAGTTTGAAAGCAAGAAATTGCAAGTAGATAAATAGATACCACTTTGGTGGGAAGGTAAACAGGATTCTTGTGCAGTCAAGGCATGCCTGCCACATGTCCACGTAAATGACTGCAGAGGCAGACAGCGCTGGCTCTTTGGCTATAAACAGAGATGAGCACTGAACCCCAGAGTCAGATACAACTGGCTTTCAATCCAACCCTAGAGTTGGATATGACTGGCTTTCAAGCAGAGGCAACCTTTAGCTTTTTAATAAATCAAGGGGGGGAATAAACATGTAAAGCCTGTCCTCATGCCCCTCCAAAAGGCCACATACCGTATTTTCCGGCGTATAAGACGACTGGGCGTATAAGACGACCCCCAACTTTTCCAGTTAAAATATAGAGTTTGGAATATACTTGCCATATAAGACTACCTCTCTTCCAATGCACACCAAATAAAAATTAACCCTCACTCAATCCGAAGACGCGCAGCCCTCCGAGTCGAATGGGCAGGTTTTGGTGAAGAGCTAATCCACACTCATGTTCTCCTCCTCAAGGTACAGGAAGATGTGTGCAGCTTGCTTCCCCTTGCTTCATACTCCCCGCACAGAGCAGGGACTCGGCCGCGGCACCCCCCACCATATGCGCCGGACATATGAAGCAAGGGGAAACAAGCTGCAGTTAAGTACCTGTCCTATAAGACGACCCCCGACTTTGGCACAGATTTTTCGGGGTTAAAAAGTAGTCTTATATGCCAGAAAATACAGTAATTATTTTCTGAATCAATTTTTCCTGAAATATTTTGTGTTTCTCAGTTTAGGTTTGGATATCTGGCTGTGGAGCCAGAGGTTGGAAGTTCAATTCCCCTCTGTGCCTCCTAGAAGAGCCACCTTGTGTAGCCAAGTGAGCAAGCTGCAGAGTCTCAGAAGTAACTCCAAAAGCCTTTAATCTCACTTTTATAATTTAGCCAGAGCTTGAGAACATTACCTTTTGGGACAACAACTCCCATGAGCCCCCATTCAGCAGAGTCAATGGCTATACTAGCTGGGGGATTTTGGAAGGTGGTTGGTTTTTGTGTGTGAAAAAGTAACTTCCCCAGGTTCTGGATGTGGTGGTGTGCAATAGTTATTGCTAGTATTTTAAAGTTCAAAATTGCTACCAGTAACAATAACAGAATTAGAATTTAAAAAATGATCAATAATTTTTGTAATGAGGACCAAAAACCAAGAAACCAAGAATCAACAAAAGACTATGGTATCTTAACTCAGAGGGACTGCAGTGGCTCAAGTGGCTAAAACACTGACTGGGAGGCGGAAGATCAGCAGTTCGATTCCTGAGTACTGCAGGAAGGAATGAGCTCCCATCTTTGTCCCAGCTCCTGCCAACCTAGCAGTTCGAAAGCAAGAAATTGCAAGTAGATAAATAGGGACGACTTTGGTGGGAAGGTAACAGCGTTCTGTGCACTCACATGTCTAGTCATACCTGCCACATGACCATGGAAATGTCTGCAGAAGCAGACAGCGCTGGCTCTTCGGCTTTGAAACAGAGATGAGCACTGAACCCTGGAGTCGGATACGACTGGCTTTCGAGCATGGGAAACCTTTACCTTTACCTTTACCTTACTCAGAAACAAGAAGGCTTAGGGATTTCTAATTTAAGAAATTATGACATGGCAAACCAAATTAAAAGAATTCTTAATACAGTATACTTACAGAAAAAGAAATGATTTGGAGAAACATAGAGGCCCAGGATACAGGAGGGAATTAAGAAGAATGGGTTTTTGTCTTGAACGGTAGTTGCATATATCTACATCAGGCTCAGTGGGCTGCTATTTACACGAGACATTGCCATAATGAGAGACTTTGGACTATTCGGTGGGAACTTTCCCATCCCATTCTACTTTTTGCTCTTGAAAACACAGCTAAAAGCTTTACTGTGTTCCAAGGACCTCTATTCACTTTATTTGAAGTCTCATCCTGTAGGTGTTTGCCCAGAACTAAATCCCACTGAATCAGGAGGTGTGTACAGAATTACAGCCTTAGTGTGTTATATTCATTCTTTTCCTCATAAACTCTTGCTCAAATATTACCATTACTTTTATTTTTTTATTTTGCCAAATATGTGAATTGCATTTTACTGTACTGAAAGGCACAAAAACAGCATTGATTTAGATTCAAAGAGGTGAGGATTATGGTTAATATGTCCCCCTCCCCCTGGCAGACCTCTTATAACTTTAACAGCTGTACAATAAGGTAATGGTTGAGGTTTCAATACATTGTTTATGTTTATGTTTATTCAATTTTATATCCCACCCTACTCAACACATGGCCGACTCAGGGCAGCTAACAACATATAAATGACCCTGGGACACCCCACAGGGTTTACATAAAGATACAATATTCAAATTATAATAATAAATGCAATGTTATAGGTAAATACAGTATAAGGCAAGACAGTCAACAATAATACAAATAATACAAATATCAGCACATCAAAATAATATATCAATAATTACAATAGAATCACAAAGGATGAAAACATCACGTAATATAACAAAATTACCAAAGTACCAGATGCGCCAGGAGCCAGGTGTGTGGCAGCAAAGTTCCTGCCGGCACCCCTCACCTTTTAAGTCCTAGGCGAGGGGGGGAGGGTGGAGCCCCAGGACGCCGGCCGATGGAGTGGCCGGCAGGACCTCTTCGCCCTCGCCGGGGCCGAGCGCGCGGCGGCAATGTTCCTCCCGGCACCCCTCGCCTTTTAGGTCCTAGGCGAGGGGGGGAGGGTGGAGCCCCAGGACGCCGGCCGATGGAGTGGCCAGCAGGACCTCTTCGCCCTCGCCGGGGTGCCCATCAGGGGTGCCCAAATGTTTTGGGCCATGGGCCAGTCATGTGGTTCACCGGGCTGGTCATGTGGTTCAGTGGGCTGGTCATGTGGTTCCTTCCACTGGAAGCAGAAGTAAAACTCGCCTTGCAATCAGCGTTGTCTTCAGTGTGAAGCAGCGTTGCAGGTCCAGTTCCACAGTATGAGGCAGTGAGACACAGTGTGGAGTTTCGGTTCCTTGTAGCAGAGCTTCAGACTCATACAGAAGTCCAAAACACATTCTTCTTATTAATATTTTTATCCTGTTATCATTGACTTTGCAGAAGTTCTTGTAGGTTTATTTATTTGGGCAGTATGATGGCTCGAAATGGAGATGCAGAGGTGGACGTCAAATGCTGTCTTGGAAAAGCAACAGTAGTCTTCCAGAGAATGAATAAGATCTGGTCCTCGCCAACTATAGCGCTCCATTTGTTCACCTCCATAGTGATCCCGGCATTCATTTACGCCTGCAAGACTTTGAAGGCGTCAGCAAGTATCAACAAGAGACTTGATGTCTTCCAGCAGAGGTGCCTCCACCAAATTTTAAAGAATAGCTATTTTGACCACTTCATAGTCGAATTTTTTGGAATAGTAGCCGTGTTAGTCTGTAGTTCAGGCATATTAGAAAACAAACCGTTTGGAGAGATATCTTGGCTAAGAAAGGAGTACAACCGTCATATTTTCATAAAAGTCTTTATAGGTGTAAATATGGCCAGAAACGTAATAACATAAAAAATTCCTCTATGGGTAGAAACAAAAACTATAGCTGATCGCTGGTAAATAGGAAAATAAGCCAAGATGAACAAAAATGAGCTGTACAAGCATGGAAGTGCACAGAAATAGCGATGTAGTTCTCTAAGTCGATACTAGTTATAGCGACTTTTCGAATAAGAAATATCTTCTTCAAGGAGATCAATGTGTAATGCTGATTTCTTAAACCCGCGTCCTGCCTCCGCTCAAATTATTAGGTGCAGTATTATTATTAGGTGCCAAGCAGAGTATATGCTAATGAGTTTAACCTCTTGCCGGCATCTGCGTTTGCGCATGTGTGGGCATGTCTGCCAAGGGCTGGCTAGAACAACGTCAGGAGCCGGGGGCCAGTCTGCAGGCAGTAAGTTGTGAACCCCTGCTATAGACCTTAAATAAGGGTCTAGATTACCTTAAACTCTCTTCTGTAATTTTGTATTCCTATATTAACAACCAAAAATCCATCAATATAAAAATTGCATACAACATAGCTACTAAATGCATAGAAGCCAAACTCATTTTGTTCATTACTGACCCAATCCATGGACAACTAGGCACAAACAACTATAACCAAGTACAGTAACTTTACTGTTTTTCTCTGTTTCATTTCTGTGTGCAATAAGAACAACCACGCAGATAAGACCATCCCCATTCCAAAGGTGAAAGCAATCTGGCTCCAAATTATATCCCCCAGATGTTTTGGAGATAGTGCCCATCAGCTCCAGGAAGCATGGCCAATAGGCAGAAATGTTATGAGTTGTAATCCAAAACATCTGGTAGATACCAGGTACAGCAAGGCATTTCTAGGCTGTGACTGTACAGCATGTGATTTACACAGCTTCAGACATATCCCACCTGCCATATAATCTGGGACAGCCTGATGGATGCTTGATAGTCAAGCAGCAAGCAGAGGAGCCCCTCAGAAGTGATCACTCATAATGAATGAGCTGTGTTTAGTTTGATGGAGGAAAAGGGAGCTATGTGACAAAAACAAAACTATAACCTTAGAAAGTAACATTTTGGGTCTACAGTTCCCACAATCTTCCAACCAGCACAGACATACCTTGTCTACTCTATAGCTTTAGTGTAAGGGACCAAAGACAATACACAACAATAGCATACAGCTTATGAGACTTTTAACATCTCTTCCAGCTCAAACCATTCCATTGGATTTACATAGTTTTATATCTAATATCTGCCTTTTGGATATTTTTGCTTTGGATGTTTTGCTAGGTTAGATCTATAAATCAGTTTGTGGTTGTCTGCTTGAATCCAGTTTTTTCAGTGTACACTTTCTTGGCAATACATTTTAAAAGTTCAATTGCTTGTTGTCTGTGTTGTTTATCAACATCATATTCAGCTCCAAAAAAATGTAATCCTGCATGTATCTGTTTTGTTCTTTTAGGTCTAACAAATGAACCACAGAAATCTCATCAAACAATGAGGAACATTGTACTCTATAAAAATAATTTTTAAAATGAAGAAATATATTGCAGTAGTTTAATTATAGGGTTTTTTGTGTGGGGAGGAGCAAAATCTGGCAGGTTGAAAAGCTTGCAAAAGAGGTATCTAGACAAATGCCATTAATGCTTTTGGAAGCTCAGAGACTGCAAAGCTCAAATTTATGAAGAGAGATGAATGCATTTCAAAGAAAAAACAGTCATAATTCTAAAACATACTATGATACATAAATTGCCTTGGCTATGGATTTTGAAAAACAGGTTTGATTCATGCACATCTTCGGGGAAAAGTGCTTTTCGCACACACTAAAATGCTAGTAAATTGGTTCTATGGCAGCAAAAGTGCTGTTGGCTTTTTTACACACACACACTCTCTCTCTCTCTCTCTGAGAGGGAGAGACAGGGAGAAACAAGAATTTCAGAATGTAATAGATAGCATGTGTTGCCAATGACAACATTATTGTTCTGATATACCTCCAGGTTGGCTACTTTGATAATTACATACCAGAAAATCAACTATGGGAGGAAACTGTTTTTGGGGATGTACAGACAATGAGCACAGAATTTAGTGTATGAGAGTCAAGACACAAGGCACAGCCAAAGGCTGGGGTAACTCAGGTTTATTGCATGGTGGGCAGAGGGAACATGAGGTAATGGCGGACGAACAGCTCTATATATATGGTAGTAGCGTCTTTTGAATGTGGCTCCACGGTAGCCCGTTGGCTACTGGTCCGCGTGACATCATGGCTGGTCACGCCCTTCTTGTCCAGGTGTAGGTAGCGGCGGGAAAACTTCCCGCGCTGCGGTCCTTGATGGGTTTGAACCAAGAGAGCTTGGACGCTCGCTGCTGCCAGCTGGTGGTCATTAGCTCGCGTCCTATTACAGGGTTTATGTGATACAGCTGAAGGTTACATTGTTACTCATAGGTAAGGTTACATTGGTTCAGATACATTGATATCACATGTTGGAAGGTTACACTCTTAGAACACAACACTCCTCCCCCCTAGGATGAGACGAAGTCTCTCAGCCAAGATGGCTTATTTCGAACACGCTGGGGTCTCGGCGCGGGCTGCCCTGCCCCGGCTTCGCTCCCTCCTCCTTGCTCCCTGGCTTCCTGCCCTGCAATCGGAGAGGATGACTTGTTAGTGGTTTGCCGCGACTCTGCGGCTTTGTTGGGAGGTGTGTGCTTTGTTTGGGAAGAACCGGGGACACTGGGGGCTAACGAAAAACCCCTCTTCTCGCTTGGATGGGTGGGGGAACACTCCGAAAACCCCCCCCGGCTAGCAAAATCAAAATCAAAATCGGATTCGGGGGAAGCGGCAGCGGCGGCCGCACACTCCTTTTCCCTCCCCCCGGGCTCGGATAGAACTGGGGTATCAAAAGGATATGAGTCGGGCTCGCTGCTTTCCCCCTTGTCTCCCCCTTGGGCTAAACGGGTGGGGGAGAACCCTATCGCTGAATCCTGTCGCTGTGCCCCACTGGTCGGCCCCTCGCTCACTCGGTGCCTCAGTTGGTCCGCGTGCCTCCTCCATAGGAGGCCGGTGCTAGTTTCCACCCGATAAGACACTGGCCCCGTCTGCTCTATTATCGTCCCTGGCACCCAGGCTGGGCCTGCGTTGGCATAGTTCCTGCAGTGTACAGGATCGCCTACGCCGAAACCTTTCGAGACCGCTAACCCTATATTCTTCCCTTTGTCCTCGACCCTCGACGGGTCTAGCCTGGACAAAAGCGTGGTCAGTTTCCTCCGCATCAGCAGCTCCGCCGGCGAGTATCCCGACGCTAAGGGGGTCACTCTATACGCTAATAGAAATTGACAAACCTGGTGATTTAGATCTCCCGAGCCCATGCGCCGCAGCGCATCTTTTGTGGTGCGCACCAACCGTTCCACTTGGCCATTCGTGGCCGGGTGAAACGGTGCGGATGTGACATGCCGAATTGCATTTGCCTCCATGAATGCTGCGAACTCAGCGGACGTGAAGCAACTGGCATTATCGCTGACCAAAGTGTCGGGTAAACCGAACGTGGAAAAGACCCTCCTTAGCTGGCGAATGGTAGCGGCGGAGGATGTGCTCTTTACCGGGATGACCTCCAGCCACTTTGAGTATGCATCCACCACCAGGAGAAACATGGTTCCTCGGAACGGGCCAGCAAAATCTACGTGTACCCTGGACCACGGTCCCCTTGCTGCGTCCCATTCCCTGTGCGGGAGGCGGGCCACCTCCGGTCGGGAGCACTGACATGCCTCACAAGTGCCAACCAAATGCTCTATGTCGGCGTCCAGCTGGGGCCACCAGAAGTAACTCCGGGCCAACGCCTTGGAGCGGACGATTCCCGGGTGGCTGACGTGCAACAGCTTTAGCACCTTCGGCCGCAGGGACGTAGGAACCACCACCCGTTGGCCCCACAAAAGGCACCCCCTCTCTAAAGACAATTCTACTCGCTTTCGGAAAAATGGGTCGAATTCCGCGCCTGGGGATGACGCCGGCCACCCCTTCTGCACCCACGAGCATACTTTCTCTAGTGTTCTATCCTTTCCGGTCGCCTTGGCAACGTCGGCCGGTACTATCGGGGGTGACTCCAAAACCTCTATTAATAATACCTGGCGGTCTCTTCTTGCCCCTGCCTTCTGGTCGTCCGACAAGGGTAACGGTGACCGCGAGAGCGCGTCTGCATGGCAGATTTCCTTCCCTGGCCGGTATTCTAACTCATGTTGATATGCGTTAAGAAAAATAGCCCACCGCAGCATCCTCGGGGACAGGATCTGTGGCGTGGGCTTATTTGCAGTGAATATTCCTAACAGGGGCTTGTGATCGGTAACGACCTTGAACGGCCGACCATACAGAAAATCGTGAAATTTCTTGGTTCCCGCTACTATCGCTAATGCCTCCCTATCGGTCTGTGCGTAATTCCGTTCCGCTTGGGACAGGGACCTTGAATAAAATGCTATCGGGGCCTCCCTTCCGTCGTTCAACACGTGGCAAAGCACCGCCCCCACCCCCACCGGGGATGCATCGCAGACTAAAACTATGGGCCGTTTGGGGTCGAAATGCGTCAGGATTGCCTCGGATGTGAGGAGTTGCTTTAACTCTGTGAACGCTCTTTCTTGCTCGTCACCCCACTGCCACTTTACCTCTTTTTTAAGTAACCGATGGAGCGGTTCGGCAACAGACGCCTTCCGTGGAAGGAAGGTATGGTAGAAATTGAGAAGCCCCAGAAACGACTGTAGCTCGGTTTTGGAAGTGGGGCGAGGGGCTTTCTTAATGGCGGCTACCTTAGACTTGGACGGCCTAATTCCCTCGGGTGTGACACGGAACCCTAAAAACTCAACCTCTGTTTCGAAAAATACACATTTGTCTTTTCTCAGTCGCAGCCCCGCTTTTTCGAACACGGTCAGGACCTTATCCA
The DNA here is from genome assembly GCA_035047305.1 of Bradypodion pumilum. Classification (NCBI taxonomy): domain Eukaryota; kingdom Metazoa; phylum Chordata; class Lepidosauria; order Squamata; family Chamaeleonidae; genus Bradypodion; species Bradypodion pumilum. The sequence continues at coordinate 103,682,796 of JAWDJD010000001.1, forward strand.
ATCTGTGGGCCAGCTCGGCCTTACTCCCCCCCGTTATCAACACGTCATCAAAATATGGCAACACCCCCTCCAGCCCCTTCAGGAGGCGTTCCACAAGCGACTGAAAAATGCCAGGTGCCGAGTTCACGCCGAACTGTAACCTCGACACCTGGAACGCCCCCTTATGTGTGACTATAGTTTGTGCCGCCGCTGTGGCGGGGGTTACCGGGAGTTGCTGGTAGGCCTGTGCTAAATCGAGTTTAGCGAAACACTTTCCCCCATTCAGCCTGGCCAGAAGGTGGCTGACCACTGGCACCGGGTATGCATTAGGGCGGATTGCCTTATTAATGGTACACTTATAATCAGCGCAAATGCGCACCTCCCCGTTAGCCTTCAGTGCTGTTACAATTGGAGTCTCCCACTCCGCGGAATCCACAGGAACAAGAATCCCTTGACCCACCAGTTTGTCCAGTTCCGCCTCTATTTTGTCCTTTAGCGCGAACGGTACCCTGCGCGGTTTAAGTCTTATCGGGCGGACCTCCGGATCTAAGTCGAAGGCTACAGGGGGTCCCTTGAACTTTCCCAGTCCACTTTTAAACACAGCGGGGTGTGCGTCACACGCCGCTTGTATTGGGTCCTCGCCTACGGCATGCACCCCCCCTATGAACAGACCTAAGGGCTGAAACCACTGGGTTCCGAGGAGGCTACAACTCCCCCCCTTTAGCACCACTAGGGGAAGTTCCGCAGAATGTCTCTTAAAACGGACCCGGAATGTTCCGACCCCCAACACCGGAATGCTGTTCCCCTGTACGTCCCGTAGTGTGGCTCTCAACGCCTTAAGTTTGGGCCGCACGTGGGGGTCAATTTTCAAGAACTCTCTCTGGGGAATTATAGAATAGGAGGACCCCGAGTCAACTTCCATCCTAATGGGGGTCCCTTGTACTAGTACCTCAACAAAGTAATGGGGCTGTCCCGCAGACACGCTGAACACAGGAGCGTCGCCCTCGCTGTCGTCCGAGATGCGGCCCACGCCGTCCTGCTTCCTCGTGGCCCGGGCGCCATCTTTGGATCTCGCTGGACGGTCCGGTCTGGCTGAGCGGTCTTGTGACTGTCTCCGGTCCTCTTTCCGCTTCTTGCACGCCTTGGCGATGTGCCCCCGACGTCCACAGTTGAAACACTCGGCTTTCCTGAATGGGCACTTCACGCGCTCATGGGCCGCTCCGCAACCATCGCAGCGGCGCCCGCCTCTCCGGACCTTCTGGACCTCCTCGCCATCGCTGCTTTCTGAGGATGATTTCGAGGTCGGTCGGGTTGCATGCACCGACTGACCGGACTTCCCGTGGGAAGAGTTTTCCGCTTTGCCGGCCCTCGGACGCCACTCACGCCACTTGTGCATCTCATCTACTCCAGCATTCGTGGATTCCGCGGCTTCCGCGGCCTCTACAACCTCTTCCAACGTGGGGGGTGGCTCCTTGTTCATCAGGCTGCGCTGCACTTCCTTGTCCTTCAGGCCACACAGCACTCCGTCCCTGAGGGCCATATCTAGGATGTGGTCCCATTTGCAGGGGGCGGCGGCTACCCTCATAGCCGTTACGAAGGCTTCTACCGACTCGTCCGGCACTTGAACTCGCCTCCAAAACGCGCTCCGAGCGGGAAACATTGCCCTCGAGGGTCGGAACCGCTCACGCAGCAGTTTCATGATGTCACCGGCTTTGAAATCGCTCACCTTCTTCGGTGCGAGGATGCCCACCAGCGTCCGCTTGGTTTCCATCCCGAGCATGCGGGTGAGGATGGCCCTCTTCCTTTCCTCGTCGTCTTCTTTGACTTTGAGTTCCACCAGTGCCGCCTGGAAGTCCATCTCAAAGAGCTCCCAGTCTTGCGGTTTGGTGATGTTGAACCCGCTCTGTGTCCTGGCTCCATGGGGATCCATATCCCACCTTCGTCGCCAATTTAGTGTATGAGAGTCAAGACACAAGGCACAGCCAAAGGCTGGGGTAACTCAGGTTTATTGCATGGTGGGCAGAGGGAACATGAGGTAATGGCGGACGAACAGCTCTATATATATGGTAGTAGCGTCTTTTGAATGTGGCTCCACGGTAGCCCGTTGGCTACTGGTCCGCGTGACGTCATGGCTGGTCACGCCCTTCTTGTCCAGGTGTAGGTAGCGGCGGGAAAACTTCCCGCGCTGCGGTCCTTGATGGGTTTGAACCAAGAGAGCTTGGACGCTCGCTGCTGCCAGCTGGTGGTCATTAGCTCGCGTCCTATTACAGGGTTTATGTGATACAGCTGAAGGTTACATTGTTACTCATAGGTAAGGTTACATTGGTTCAGATACATTGATATCACATGTTGGAAGGTTACACTCTTAGAACACAACACACAGGCAATCGACACAACGCACATAGTTATGAGTTTTCTTCATGTGTTAACATTTTCCCTACAATTAAAGAACTTCCATCAGAGAAGTCAAATGTTATCTGCTTGTTGCATCGCATGTAACATTTACATGCACACATATTGCCCTCTTTCTACATGAGATGAGAAGCTGCAGCTGATCTCAACAAAATTAACGTGTGTTATATACAGTACTGCCTTCTAGTCACAATTAAGAACTGTCTGGCTAGCTCCATGAGTCAGGTATTGGGCTGAAGAGGTTTGAAGTTCAGTTCCTCACTGTGCCTCCTGGGAGAAAAGTCAGTTTATGTATCCTTGGTTAAACTGCACAATCCCAGAATAGCCCCCAGAAGAAGAGAATGGTAGTCAGAATGGACTTGACAACACGCAATTATAATTAGTCTAAATTATATTGATATATCTATCTAATAAAAAAGTAAAGGTTGCCCTTGCTTGAAAGCGAATCATATCCAACTCTAATCATATGCAGCACTCAGGTCTCGAACTGCTGACCTGCCGACCTTCCAGTTGTCAAGTTCAGCCTCTTAACCACGAAGTCACCACAGTCCCATCTGTCTAATGCATGATTAAAAACAAGTGCCCACCTGCTCACTGACTAACAGCTGGTGTTTGCTTGTATCTATTAAAAATCAACCTAGTACAGTGATGGCGAACCTTGGCACCCCAGATGTTCTTGACCTTCAACTCCCAGAAGCCCTGATCAGCAGGAGTGCTGACTTGGGCTTCTGGTAATTGAAGTCCAAGAACACATGAAGTGCCAATGTTGGCCATCACTGCTATATAGCAACACTTGGAAGATGTAACATCTCACTATTCGGATCTTTGAGATAATTTTAACATGCACAATTTTAACATGCACAATTTTAACATGCTTAAGCTGTCTACAGTGGCACCCATTCTTGTGAAATTCTGATAAGGCACAGCAAAGCAAGCACTGGCTCTTTGGCTATGAACAGAGATAAGCACTGAATCCTAGAGTCAGCTATGACTGTCTTTTGAGCAAGGGTGACCTTTAGCTACATAATTCCTTCTCCTCCAACCAATCCCAATTGCAGGCTCTTTACATTTCCTCCTACTCCTAGTAGTACTGTTGCTCTTCTATCACACTTCCTACCTAGAAACAACAGGTGAGGACTCAAAGATACTGTTTACTTTAGATTTGAAAATGATTTAGTGTGCTGTAAACCTAGGCTAGAGCTACTGCGGTGGCCTGGTGGTTAAGATGCTGAACTTGATGGGTGCTGAAGGGTCTGCAGGTCTGCAGTTCAAGACCTGAGTGCTGCACAATGGAGGGAGCTCCAGGAATCTGTCTCACCTCCTGCCAATCTAGCAGTTCGAAAGCAAAAATAAAAAATAAAAAAATGCAAGTAGATAAATAGGTAACACTTCAGTGGGAAGGTAACAGTGTTCCATGCACTCTGGAAGTCTAGTCATGCCTGCCACATGTCCATGGAAATGTCTGTAGACGCAGACAGTGCTGGCTCTTTGGCTATGAGCAGAGATAAGCACTGAATCCTAGAGTCAGCTATGACTGTCTTTCGAGCAAGGGTGACCTTTAGCTACATAATTAATCATGGACAGTTAATCATGTTTAGAAATTCTGCCTAAGGCTGAGTTGGAATATTTAATTTAAAACCACTAAGACCTACCCTCTGGAGCTGGAGCTGCCTCTGGCAGGAACATGTGAGTGAATCGTGGATTCTAAACTAGTGATATATATATATATATATTTAGAGTACAAAGAGTCAACTATTATAGCAGAACAGTTGTATGTCCAATACCAGTCTGCCTCACCCTCCCTAAGGGGCCTTGAATTCAAATCTTGGAAGCGCTACTTTTATGGACTTCAGCTGTCAGCAACCTCCTTGGCATCAAAGGGGGTTGAGTTACAAAAAGCACAATGTTACCTGATAAAGGTAAATGTTTCCCTTGCTGGAAAGCCAGTCGTATCCGACTCTAGGGTTCAGTGCTCATCTCTGTTTCAAAGCCGAAGAGCTAGCGCTGTCTGATTCTGCAGATGTTTCTGTGATCATGGGATAGGCAAGACTAGACATCAGGGTGCATAGAACGCTGTCTACCTTCCCACCGAAGTGGTCCCTATTTATCTACTCACAATTTCTTGCTTTCAAACTGCTAGGTTGGCAGGAGCTGGGACAAAGACGGGAGTTCATTCCGTCCTGCAGTACTCGGGAATCAAACTGCTGACCTCCCGCCTTCCACTCAGCGTCTTAGCCAAGAATTTACTGGCTACAGGGAACATACAGTACATTGAAACATGTTTAGAGGGTGCCATCTAGAGGAAAGTCGCTTTGCAACAGAGGAGGGAAAGACAGATCTTTGAGAATTCTTGCTACTGCTCACCTAGACAGCCTTTATCTGAGAGACAAAGGGTGGAATTAGCATATTTGTGTAGGTGGGAAATACTGTTTCCTATATTTATTTATTTTAAACTTCAGAGACTTCATAGAAGGGAGAAATAACTGGTACACCATCAAGAATGAATACATTGCCATTTGAAATAAATTATTTTTTCTATGTGTATTCATCAGAAAAATCATTCCAATCTTTCAAAATAAAAGCACTTTTGGTTGTCAAAAATACAGAACAATTAAAAATCCAAAGCTAGTACAGTATTTTACAGGAATGAAATTCCTGATGTGTTCAAGAGATAACTGGGTTTTCTTTTTAGGTAGGTATATGGCTGCGGAACCAGAGTTTGAGAATTGGATTTCCCCACTGTGCCTCCTGGGAGAAGAGACAGGCTGTGCAATCATCGACAAGATGAACAGTCCCAGGATGCCCCCAGAAGAAGGGAATCGTCAGCCAATTTTGTGTATTTTCCACAGAGAAAACCCCTGGAAAGGGTCACCATAAATCATCATCAACTTGACAGCACACAATTATTATTGGTTCTCATCTGGTACATGTTAGACAGAAATCTACCAACAGATACAAATGTACCTCCTGTCCTCATCTATCCCAATCATCTTCTACAAGATGATTTTATCTCCATGCTTCCAGGTTCAGCATTATATTCTTACAGCATTACGTCTACACAGAATCTGTACTATTACTAGAACACCTACAAGGAAACTCTTCAAAAGCTGACTGAAGACTAGCTCTTACAATGCTATATGTGGTACAGTGGAACCTCATACAACAATCGCCCCGTGTAGCAGCGAAATCACATAACAATCAGGTTTTGGGGGGAAATGGCGTCCTGCATAACCATTTTCCCTATGGAAAAAATCGTACAACAATTTTTCAATGGGAAAAACCACTTAGCCAAAAAAAAAAAACAAACGGTTGTATGAAGTATCCCAAAGGGGAAATCGCTATACGATTCATGTATCATATAGCAATTGTTTCGTACAACAACGAGCCTCATGGAATGGATTAAAATCATTGTATGAGGTGTATTTCTTTAGAGTATGGACATTCCCACTGTTAGTTTTTGTTTATGTTATTCTGCCGGAGAGTATGCTAGCCCAGTGTGGTGCTGATCAACACATGCAAAGCAGGTGGATGTGGTCCTAAATGAAACAGTGAGATTGGTCACAGGATGCCTAAAACTAAACCCAATACAAAAAGTGCATTACTTAGCTGGCATCCCTACACCAAAATTTCGGCGGGAAAGTGCTGCTCAGAAAGAGTGGGTCAAAGCAAGAGCCTCGGAAACACACCTGCTATTTTATCACCAACCACCAAAGCAGAGACTGAAATCAAGGCACAGTTTCCACATAACTTCTCCCCCCCAAAAAAAACAACCAGCCCACACAGACCACCCTAGCACTTTGGAAGGCAAGCAAGGAGCTACCAGATAACTGGGCAGAACCACATGATTCTCTACTGCCTGGCCACAAACAACCATGGCCTGTGTAGAAAGCTTTAAGCAGACTGTGTAGGAAGATCAAGGACTAATCTGAGAAAGTGGGGTTTCCCTGCAGATGACAACCTGTGTGAACGTGGAGAAGAGCAAACAATTGTCCATATGATACAATGCACACGATGCCCTTCGACGTGCACTGAGGAGGACCTTATGTTGGCAAGAGAAAATGGTGTCGATGTGACCCAATACTGGGCGGATGTCATCTAGTCCTGTTAATTCCTCTTTGTTTTAGATATGTTAATTTTAGCTTTGTATGTTATTATATGCTGGTGGTGCCTCTGACACAAATAAGGAAAGCAAGTTCCTCATAAACACCAGTGATTCATACTGATATAATACACAATTTTATTAAGGATACTTTTTTAAAAATAGCATAATTTAAGTTAAGGAAACAAGCTTACTAAAATGGAAATGACACATCCACTTGCATATTCTCATGTGCAGGAAGGCAGTTCTTTTTTATACATTATGTGTAGGCTAGATATCATGCCACAAACGCTGTACAATGCTATGTATAAAATCCTATTTTTCTTCACCCATCATCTGGAAAGCAACAAATGTTTTGCTTTTCTCTGAACTTCAGATCAAAGCCATGAGCTGGATGAAAGATAAAGAACTGAAAAGAAAACCTTGGATGAATATACTCCCTTTTTCTACAACTAACATGAAACAGTTCAGTCCTTGAATTAGAAAAGATAAGCTTTAATAGTCAAGCTGTACCTAAACATAAGTGGGGGGAGGTGTAGTGTGTTATAACATACAAGTCACCACAGCTGCTGAAATTTAAATGCACTGAGAAATAAAACATTAAGTCACACTGGGGTTTTAATTTTAATTTATCTATTGTTAATCAGCAGAAGATATTATGTCTTGAATTTTTATTACTATGTTCATCTTGATGGAGGGCAGCAGATGGCCTGAGGTTGATGAGTACTTTGCGCACCAAAAGAACTCAGGACTAGAAAGTGACTCGTGGAGATGGATCAGTGGAACCAGTATCATGCAGAAGGCAAATGGAAGGCCACTGCATTATATTGTTCCCAGAACAACCTTCATGACTGATTGCCATAATGATATCCAATATTCGGAATTCAATATGGCACTTGGAGGAGGAGGAGCAGGGCCGTAGCCAGAGGGGGCGGGGGGGGGGGGCAAAAACCTTCCTGAGCTAACAGCCCACCGACCCCACCCCACCCCGGGGTGCCAATGTTATATGTGTGGGTAACATTGTTTCCTCTCCTGAACACACACACACACCCAAAAAATCTAGAATCCTGGCTACAGCCCTGAGGAGGAGGAGGAGGAGTAAAAAAAATATGTACCGTATTTTCCGGCGTATAAGACGACTGGGCGTATAAGATGACCCCCAACTTTTCCAGTTAAAATATAGAGTTTGGAATATACTTGCCGTATAAGACTACCTTTCTTCCAATGCACACCAAATAAAAATTAACACACTCAACCCAAAGACGCGCAGCCCTCCGAGTCGAATGGGCAGGTTCTGGTGGAGAGCCAATCTACGCTCACGTTCTCCTCCTCGAGGTATAGGAAGATGTGTGCAGCTTGCTTCCCCTTGCTTCATAATCCCCGCACAGAGCAGGGACTCGGCCGCGGCACCCCCCACCATATGCGCCAGACATATGAAGCAAGGGGAAACAAGCTGCAGTTAAGTACCTGTCCTATAAGACGACCCCCGACTTTGGCACAGATTTTTCGGGGTTAAAAAGTAGTCTTATACGCCAGAAAATACAGTAAGTCAAATTGCTTAATCTTCAACCAGACCTTGAGAAGCAAGACAGTCAATCCTTTTAGGAGCTCCTCCCCTTATGTTGCCTCCAATTCTTGTACATGTGATCACAGCTGGCCCAAGACATTTTGCTGCCTAAAGCATACCTGTCAACCGCAGCTCCGGACAATATGGGACCTGTGCAGAACAGTTCTGCGCAAGTCGCCTTCTATGCATGCGTAGGCTTTTACGCTTGCGTAGAAGGCTTTACGCTTGCGTAGAACCCTAGCGTAAAAGGGTTCTATGCAAGCGTAAAAGCCTTCTACGCATGCGTAGAAGGCGACTTGCGCAGAAGGGATGTGCAGTACCTCTTTCCCCACTGCCAAATTCCGGGGTTTTGGCAGCTCCGGGCGGGAAATGGCGCAAATCGGCACTGAAAAAAGGGAAATCCCGGCCAATCCGGGAAGGTTGACAGGTATGGCCTAAAGTGAGGGAGCCGCCGGTTCTCCTCACCTGGACCCCGCTGGAGGAGGGAGAGTTGCCGTACCGCCACCGCCGCTGCCCGCCAACGAGTTCCACCTGTGACAGGAGGCTCTTGCCTACAAAAGACTGGAGTCCTTGCAATGGCTGCCGCCGGTTCTCCTCACTCTATGTCTCTGTATTTGGTGTATACAAGCTCATGCCTTGCTATTTCATTCCTATGTCTGATGAAGTGGACTTGCTCCATGAAAGCTCACATTAAAAATACAGCAGTTAGTCTTTAAAGTGCTGCAGTGTTTTTGCTTCCTGATATGCCTGAAACACAAACTAACGGGGCTACTATTCCAAAAAATTCTGTTGTTTGAGGCAGCTACTTCTTTTTTCCTAATTGTGCTGGTGGTTGATACAACTTTTGAACCAAGATGAATATAAATAAAAGAAGCGATACTTAGCAGAAATCAGTAGGAATCAGAAAAGCTCTACCTCAACTTTCTTCTCATGCATTGATGACAAAAATGCATGCATTGCCTAGGCCTGTGATGGCGAACCTTGGCACTCCAGATGTCCTCCACACTGAGTTTATTGTGATGTATCCGGCCCACGTCACCCTTGTCGCTCCTGGAAGAGGAAGTAAAACATGCCCGTACTGAGGAATAGTTAACCTGGAAGACTGAACCGTACGGGCGCGTTTTACTTCCGCTTCCGGGAGCGACGAAGCGAGGGCAGCGCAGGCCGGATGAATCACAGTAAAGCACTTGGTGTGGATTCATGGGGGCTTGGGTTTCTGGGAATTGAAGTCCAAGAACATCTGGAGTGCCAAGGTTCACCATCACAGGCCTAGGCCCACCTTCCCCAAATCATCATTGTCCAGATGTGACAGATTACAACTTCCAGCATCACCAGTTGCTGGCCATGTAGACTGATATGGGGGAAGAGAGCTTTGATGTAGGCAGATTGATTGCACACAGAGCCGGCAGGCGGGCCAAACACTTCTTTATTTCAGCATGGTCAATCTGTACATGAGCACATGTAGGAGACGCAGCTCCTTATATACTGTATTTGAATTCCCCGCCATGGATACTCATTGGTTGTGGTGGCAGTGACGTTATTGGGGGCGTACTGTGTAGCTACTAAGTACACCTGAAACCGGACGGTTTCCCGCGCTAGCTGCTGATTGGTTAGTTGGAGCTGCAAGGACTGAGCTTCCTTAGCTGCGCTACTGTGGCAGCTGAGTTGCGTGCGGAATCGGGAGGGCTTCTCGCATACACAATAGCAGCATAGGCCCTAGACCAGGGGTGTCCAAAGTTGGTGCCCCAGGTGTTCTTGGACTTCAGTTCCCAGAAGCCCTGATCAGCAGGTGTGCTGACTTGGGCTTATAGTAATTGAAGTCAAAAAACAGTTGAGGCACCAATGTTGGCCACCCCTGCTACTACTAACAGGCCTACTCATGGGCAGATCAGCAGAAGAAAAGTTCTCCTGCCTTCATTAACTTGAGTCTCCTTTATGTAACAGCTGACAAACCTGTAGGATAGTGTTTCTGACTGCTTCACAGCTGTTTGGATGACGGCAGATGTTTTAAATAGGAAGGTGATACTTGCCAGCACTGAGTTCCAACCAGACTGATTTTCCCACCCATCTGCATTTGTTTTGGCTGCTGGATAACATCTCCAATGTGCTAACCTATAACTTTCAAGATTATTAAAAATATATGATTTATTGCTGGCCTATTAAAAGACAAAGTTTATTTTACATTTCAAAAGTAGGGAGGTAACGAGTTGGGTAGGTAAAGGTCACCTTTGTTCGAAAGCAAGTCATAGGTTCGGAGCTCATCTCTGTTTGCAGCCAAAGAGCCAGCGCTGTCTGTGTCTACAGACATTTCTGTAGTCATGCGGCAGGCAGGACTAGACATGCAATGCTGTTTACCTTCCCACCAAAGTGGAACCAATTTTATCTACGATTATGAGTACACACTGTTCATTTCTTGGCAGATGCCAAAGCAGCTTAGTCAGAATTAACAGTTCAAAGTTGGGGAAATATTCAAAAAGCCAGAAAAAGAGGGAAAAAATAACTCAGAATCTACCAAAATAAAGACTTTTCTCATACAATAAGGAATGAGCTCCCGTCTTTGTCCCAGATCCTGCCAACCTAGCAGTTTGAAAGCAAGAAATTGCAAGTAGATAAATAGGGATCACTTTGGTGGGAAGGTAAACAGCGTTCCGTGTGCTCTGGTGTCTAGTCATGCCTGCCACATGACCACGGAAACGTCTGCAGCAGCAGACAGCGCTGGCTCTTTGGCTTTGAAACAGAGATGAGCACTGCACCCTAGAGTTGGATACGACTGGCTTTTGAGCAAGGGAAACCTTTACCTTTACCTTTAAGACAACCAAGGTAATTAAGGCTACATCAAAAGACTGAATGAAGCAAGGGAGGTTAAGTAGGGGGAGAGGAAGCTTTGCCTCTAGTGCACTAGAATTAACAGCCCAGAATTAATAACAAGGAAAAAAACAATAGTCGTGAAGGTCCTTCTCCATCCACATTGGAAATGGAAATACAGTATGGGAATTGAGGGATTGAAGAAGAGAAGATGGAGAGGTGGTATGGTAGCCATCTTCAAACATCTGAAGGGCTGCCACAGGGAAATTTGACCTGAGTGTGCATGGAATGATGGACTGTTAAGGTGTGAGATATGGGCTATATTCATTTTTAAATATTATTTATTTGTTTGTTTGTTCAATTTATATCCCGCCCAATCAGCCAAAGCCGACTCAGGGCGGCTAACAAGCAAAGGATTTGTTGTTGTTGTTCAGTCGCACAGTTGATTCCGACCCTTTGCAACCCCATGGACCATTTTCCTCCAGGCATCTCTGTCCTCCACCATCCTCCTCAGCCCGCCCAGCTCTGTGCCCACTGTGTCTACAATACCATCTAGCCATCTCATCTTTGGACATCCTCTTCTTCTCTTGCCCTCTACCTTTCCCAGCATCAGAGTCTTCTCAAGTGAGTCCTCCCTTCTCATTTGATGTCCAAAGTACTTTAGCTTCATCTTTACTATTTGTCCCTCCAATGAACAGTCAGGTTTGATTCCCTCCAGTATTGACCTGTTTGTTCTCTTTGCTGTCCAAGGGACTCTCAGGACTCTCCTCCAACACCACATCTCAAAGGCATCTATTCTTCTGCGCTCAGCCTTCCTAATGGTCCAGCTCTCACACCCATACATTACACCACTGGGAATACCATTGCTTTGACTATGCGAATTTTTGTTTTCAAGGTGATGTCTCTGCTTTTCACTATATTGCCCATAATCAGTCGTCTTTTTATTTCATGGCTACAGTCGCCATCTGCAGTGATCTTAGATCCCAGGAAAGTAAAATCTGTCACTGCTTCTACTTCTTCCCCATCTGTTTTCCAGGAACTGATCGGACCTGTTGCCATTATCTTGGTTTTCTTAATATTAAGTCTTAAAACACCCATAAAAAAGGGTGCTTGAACCAAAGGCGGGAAGCAATCTGAGCTACATCAACCAACCCAAGGTGGTCACCCTCCCCCCAGCACCCCATACTTGACCCGCCAGCCAGGTTTTATGTTCTTTTCTGAAGGGCAGCAATTCCGTCTGGAGCTGCAACTCTGTTGGCAGGAGGTTCCAAAGGGCCAGTGTGGACACGGAAAAGATCCTCCTCCTTGTGCTAGAGAGACGAGCCCCTCTAGCTGATGGTACAATCAGAGAGCCCCTCCGGTCTGCTCTGGTCAGGCGGACAGACATTGTTGGGATGATGCGGTCTCTTAAGTATCCTGGCCCACTACCATGTAGGGCTTTAAAGGTCAAAACCAGCACCTTGAGTTGCACCCGGAGGCAAACTGGTAACCAATGCAGCTCCCGAAGCAGTGGCGAGGCGCGGGCAAAAATGCCCACACCCCATCACCACCCGAGCCGCCACATTTTGGACCAGCTACAGCCTACAAATGGTCTTCAAGGACAGCCCCATGTAGAGTGGGCTGCCCTTCATTATTCTTCTGGATTAATTAACAATTATACACTAATTATTAATATTATTCACTAATGGCTATTATAATGAATAAAATCCCCTCTACCACTACCTCACAATCTTGTGATTCCACCTCTTGGTACACATTAGGTTACACTAAAAAATTCCATCCAGCTCCATTTGGTTTAGCTTTGTACTCTTCTTCTTCTTCTTCTTCTTCTTCTTCTTCTTCTTCTTGTGCCATATCCAATTCCAAATATTGGCTATCCTCATGCCGATCAGCCATAAAGACTGTCCTGGAGACAAAATAATTCAGTGGTCTTCCTTCTGCATCGCAGCATGACACCCATACCACTGATCCAGTTCTGTGAGCCACTTTCTGGTCCTGAGCCCTTTTGGTATGCAAAGTCATCATCAGCCCCAGGCCAGTATTGACGAAGCTGCTGCCCTCTATCAAAATAGATTCAAGTGGGATTCAGTCCACTTAGGGACCATCATCCTTCCCTGTGGACTTCGCCACCCAAGGGCATTAGTCCTCAGGGTTGTCAGGTTAGGTAACCGCTGCCTGACACTCGGCGTTGAGTTGCTGGCAGTATGGTCTACTCTATTAGCATAGCAGGATAACCTGGCCAGACAGGTTTTTTTCTCTTGGCAACATGGAAATGGAGAGCTAGAGCAAACGCAATGAATTCAAGTAAGGAGATTCCAGCCAAATGTTGGGAACCATGTTCTGGTGGTAAGCACTGTACAACACTGCAACACAGTACACTGAAAACTTTTGGGGTCTTTTTCATTTTTAAACAGAGTTTGGATAACAATTGACCATTTGTCAGAATTGCTTCAGTTACGGATTCTTGCACTGAAAATGGGTTGGATAAGATGACCCTCTGAAATTCTCCTATGAGGATACTCAGTCATCCATTCATAGTAGTGGTAAAGTGTAACATGGAAAAAATACAGACCTGAACTACAGTTTCCTTCTACAATTTCCAGTGAAAACAATGTCACACTGCTCACGTGACTGAGTTCAAAGCAAAATAGGAGCCAACTGTTTGAATCTCCATCATGGTCATGATCACCATAAAAATGTGAACAATTCCCTAGTCTACGTAACAATATATTGGACAAAATCCTAGTTACACAGAGTAATTTCCTCTGTGTTAATTTTCATAAGCTAACTGCCATATGCCAGGAAGTCATTTTATGCAATTCCTCTTGCATACTGAGTCATGTGACTGTTGTGTGACGGGAAATGCTTACCATGAATTTGTAGCTGCTTGTGGCAATTTGCCATTGAAATTTATATCAAAGACATTATGCTGGCAGAGGTGAGAAACAGAATTTTGGTCATTATTTTTGTATTTGAAGATATTTTCTAACACTTTTGGAGGGCAAGAAGAAGAAGGCTTGTTGTACATAGAAAACTTGAGACCTACTCATGATCTTGTCCTGTATTTACAATATTTTCAGATTACCCCCTCTCTTTCCTCCCCATTTTAACATCAGAGAATACTAAATATTAAAATATGCGTAAGTGGCATGTGGGAATAGCCAAAAGAAACCATGAACAAATCTAATTACCAAAAGGACAGCATAGGCACTGAGCAACTACAACTCTGACGAGAGCCATAACAATGGGGTTCCACCCAGTGATGCACTATAAAAAAATTACTACCCACTCAGTGGGCGTGGCTATCTGTGGGTGTGGCCTTAAAACACCCCCCCCCCAAAAAAAACCTATCTTGCTCTCTTGCTTCACAGAGATGAGGAGGAGGAGTCCCAGAGCAGCGGCACTACTGGGAGGTGAGCGTGGCAAGTTGGTGGACAGGCCTCCCCCTCCCAGCACTGCTGGAAATGTGTCCCTGCCGACAGCGCTACTGGGAGGTGAGCGGGGTGAGTTGGTGGGCTGGCGCTGGCTGGCCTCCCCCTCCCATGCCACTGGAAATGCGTCCCTGCTGGCAGCATTACCGGGAGGTGAGTGGGGTGAGTTGGTGGGATGGCGCATCCCATTTGCCTCACCCAGGGCCGAAGGCGCAAGGGAAGTGCGAAGATGAAACATACCTGTCAACCATCCCGTTTTACCTGGGAAAACCCCTTATTTTTACCCCTCTTCCCACCCCTCCCATTTAATTGATTTCCCCGTATTTTCCCTTATTTTTAAAAAAGAAATAAGCTGCAGTATTTTTTTCCGGCTACCAGAGGTCGCTATGTGGCTTTTCGCATGTGGAAGGGGAGAGAGAGAAGGTGGTGGGGGGCGTTCTGTAGTTAGTTTCTCTTTCATTTTCCTGCCAGCCACATGGCCAAGAAGGCACTTCATTTCATGCTGGGACTAGGGACGGGAGTCTACTCTAGGTGAGCAATATTTCATATATGCAGGGGCAAATCAGCTCTTGGTCTGGGGGCAGAGACTTCTCTCTCACTGTCATGCTTTATTGAGCTATTTCTGCCCTGCCTTCCGTTTCTGTTCTAGAGTTAACTTGGGAGGGATGGGGGGGAAGTGCTTGCTCACTATATGCTAAAGGTTTCCCTTGCTTGAAAGACAGTCGTTTCTAGAGTGCCAAGGTTCGTCATCACAGCTTTGTGCCCATTGCATCTACAGTACTATATGAGAGAGAGAGGGTGTGTGTGTTCCGTTTCTGTTCTAGAGTTAACTTGGGAGGGGGGGTAGTGCTTGCTCACTATATGCTAAAGGTTTCCCTTGTTCGAAAGACAGTGGTTTCTAGAGTGCCAAGGTTCGCCATCACAGCTTTGTGCCCATTGCATCTACAATACTATATGAGAGAGAGAAGGTGTGTGTGTTCCGTTTCTGTTCTAGAGTTAACTTGGGAGGGGTGTGTGTGTGCTTGCACGGTTGTGTAAGGGGATCTGAGTTAGGTAAAGGTAAAGGGTCGTCCTTGCTCAAAAGCCAATCGTATCCGACTCTAGGGTTCAGTGCTCATCTCTGTTTCAAAGCCGAAGAGCCAGCGTTGTCTGCGTCTGCAGATATTTCTGTGGTCATGTGCAGACATGACTAGACACCAGAGCTCATGGAACACTGTTACCTTCCCAACGAAGTGGTCCCTATTTATCTACTTGCAATTTCTTGCTTTCGAACTGCTAAGATGGCAGGAGCTGGGACAAAGACGGGAGCTCATTCCGTCCTGCAGTACTCGGGAATCGAACTGCTGACCTTCTGCCTCCCAGTCAGCATCTTAGTCACTTAAGCCACTGAACAAACAAGATATAAAACAAAAGTCCCCCAAGAAAATGGGGAAAGGGTTCTTTGGCCCACACAGCTTTGTTCCCATTGCATCTACAATACCATCTAGCCATCTTATTTTTGGCCACCCCCTTCTTTTGTCCTCCACCTTTCCCAGCATCAAGGCTTCCTCAAGTGAATCCTCTCTTCTCATTTGATGTCCAAAGTACTTTAGTGTCATTTTTACTATTTGACCTTTAATGAGCAGTCAGGGTTGATTTCTTCTAGGATCGACCTATTTCTAACACTACATTTCAAAGGCATCTATTTTTCTGCGCTCAGCTTTACTAATGGTCCAGCTCTCACACCCATACATTACCACCGGGAATACCATTGCTTTGACTATGCAATTTTTTGTTTGCAAGGTGATGCCTCTACTTTTCACTATGTTCCCCAGGTTTCTCATAGCTTGTTTCCCAAGCATCAGATCTTTAATCCTAAGAAAGTAAATTCTGCCAGTCGTATCCAACTCTAGGGTGCAGTGCTCATCTCCATTTACAGCCAAAGAGCCAGTGCGGTCTGTGTTTGTAGACATTTTCATGGCCATGTGGCAGGCATGACTAGAGCCCAGCAAGTCACATGGCTATATTTGGCCACGCCCACAGAGGGGTGTGGCCAAAATTTCCCTTATTTTCAAATCCAAATGTTGACAGGTATGAGATGAAAGCACGCCTTCGGCCCTGGATGAGGCAAATGGGACGCATTTCCGGCAGCACTGGGAGGGAGAGGCCAAGAGGTGGGCATAGCCAGCCAAGTGGGTGTGACCTGGAATTTCTAATACCAGTTCGCCAGAACTGGTGAGAACCTGCCACAGTACCTCACAGGTTCCACCACAGAAGACACAAGCCAGTATCGTATTGAATTTCTGCTGAAAGTCGCACGAACACGGCCTTACAGAATTGTGTCATTTGTGCAAGCATTGTTGTTGGCAGGCAGAGGGCAGGGTTTCCTCGTGGACCTAACTGCTTGTGGAAGTGCTACAATACTACATTACTATGTTGACTGGACTTTCCACTCTGCAGAAGCTCAACAGGATATAGTCACAGCTTCCAGACATATTCAGCCTCCAAAAGGAAGAACATCTCAAGCAAAGTTGTTTAATGAAAACATACTGTAAATTGGATTGGAAATGTTGTGATGTTGGATGACCACTTTTGCTTGTTTCAGCCACTGGGGGACAGCATCCTTCCTCTGGAACTGCAGACTCTGCTGAAATTTGGCAGCAACTGTAACACTTGCTATGGCTCAGAGAGGTGATGCCATAAAACCCTTGAATAAAAGCGAGGCACAGCAAAGGAAACTCCAGAATAATACTACTAAGAAGGAAGCTACAGGATGGTAAGCTTTCTAGTAGTGGCAGTGGTACAGCATGGGCAACATAGCATAGAGTGGTGGCCAGCTTTTTAAAAGGGCCAGGAGCAATGGCTTTTGTATTGTCCAGTCCATACTGAAGAGAATGGGTAAGTTTATAACAGAGAACATGTATCTTCAGTTACATCCTTCAAAGAAGGAGGGTGGTGGAAATACAACCATGTTTTATTATTCTGACTTGGTAGCCTACTCTCATATGTGGAGCAATAGCACAAAAGAACATGCCTGTCAAGTATCCCGTTTTTCCCGGGAAAACCCCTTATTTTTACCCCTCTTCCCGCCCTCTCCTGTTTTATTAATTTCCCCGTAATATCCCTGAGCAGGGCTAGTTCATTAAAGCCAAGCTTATTACAAGCAGTTGGCAACCCTAGGGGGCTGGTTTACTATTCTGCATTTTCTTTGCTTCCCAGGAAAAAAAATTAATTAAAATGAGGAAGGTAAAGGTTTCCCTTGCTCGAAAGCCAGTTGTATCCGACTCTAGGGTTCAGTACTCATCTCTGTTTCAAAGCCGCAGAGCCAGCGTTGGAACGCTGTTACCTACCCAGCAAAGTGGTCCCTATTTATCTACTTGCAATTTCTTGCTCTCGAACTGCAGACATTTCTGTGGTCATGTGGCAGGCATGACTAGACACCAGAGCGCACGGAACGCTGTTACCTTCCCAGCAAAGTGGTCCCTATTTATCTACTTGCAATTTCTTGCTTTCGAACTGCTAAGATGGCAAGAGCTGGGACAAAGACCGGAGCTCATTCTGTCCTACAGTACTCGGGAATCGAACTGCTGACCTTCTGCCTCCCAGTCAGCATCTTAGTCACTTAGCCATCTTATTTTTGGCCACCCCCTTCTTTTGTCCTCCACCTTTCCCAGCATCAAGGCTTTCTCAAGTAAATCCTCTCTTCTCATTTGATGTCCAAAGTACTTTAGCGTCATCTTTACTATTTGACCTTTAATGAGCAGTCATGGTTGATTTCTTCTAGGATCGACCTATTTCTAACACCACATTTCAAAGGCATCTATTTTTCTGTGCTCAGCTTTCCTAATGGTCCAGCTCTCACACCCATACATTACCACCGGGAATACCATTGCTTTGACTATGCAATTTTTTGTTTGCAAGGTGATGCCTCTACTTTTAACTATGTTCCCCAGGTTTCTCATAGCTTGTTTCCCAAGCATCAGTCCCCTTTTTATTTCACGGCTGCAATCACCATCTGCAGAGATCTTTGATCCTAAAAGGTAAAATCTGCCAGTCGTATCCAACTCTAGGGTGCAGTGCTCATCTCCATTTACAGCCAAAGAGCCAGTGCTGTCTGTGTTTGCAGACATTTTCATGGCCATGTGGCAGGCATGACTAGAGCCCAGCAAGTCACATGGCTATATTTGGCCACGCCCATGGATTTGGCCATGCCCACAGAGGGGTGTGGCCAAAATTTCCCTTATTTTCAAATCCAAAACTTGACAGGTATGCAAAAGAATGATGCAATTTGTATCTTTGATAGCTTGAAGATCTAAGACCAGGGGTTCACAATGTTTTCCTGCCAGGGGCCTGACTTGCCTCCAATACTCCCCACTAGGGGCCGGAGGCATTGTTGCTCCCTGGACTTACATTTTTGTTGTCATTGGTGGCGGTGGGGGTAATCGCATGGTTTTCCTGTGGTTTTTCACTGCTTCCGCCACTCCCCATGGTGGCAGGAGGCTTTTCAGAGCATAATCACTCTGTTTTGGGCTTTTTTCGCTGTGTACCCGCTGTGTTTCAGCTGCTAAAAAGTGCCACTGAGCAACCTCCTGGTTCCGCACTGGGAATCCAGCCACTGACGCAAGCTCCACGCAGCACCGGAAAGCGCCCAGTGGCGCTTTCTAGCAGTCAAAACACAGTGGGTACCCGGCGGAAAAAAGCACAAAACGGAGTGGTTATGCTCCGAAAAGCCTCCTGCCACCATGGGGAGCAGCGGAGGCTGTCCAAAACCATGGAAAAACTGCACAATTCCCACCACCGCTGCTGTGGCGGTAAGTGATGCGACTTCTGGCTGTGGGTGGCAGGTGGGGAGTAGGTCTAGAGGTGGCCAAGATTTCACCGAGGGCTGGATTAATGAGATGCACAGGCTGGATTAGGCCCACGGGCCAGGGGTTGCGAAGCCCTGCTCTAAGACTGTTAAAAAAGCTAGCAGCAAGAAAAAGTTTTAGGAAACCCATAACTATGCTAGAACAGAGTTCCCCAACCTTGGGCCCCCAGATGTTCTTGGACTTCAATTCCCAGAAGCTTTGATCAGGAGGTGCACTGATTTAGACTTCTGGTAATTGAAGTCCAAGAACACCTGGAGGCCCAAGGTTCGGGAACTCTGAGCTAGAGGGCATCTCTGAGCTACTAGCTTGCACAGAGGACAAACTACTTACTACTACTCATAGCCTATCCCCACGAACTGCTGAAGGAGACAAGTTAAGACTATTTGCTTCATTCCTCTTTCCTTGTATCTTCTTTTCCTTTTGTGTTTATGTCACATTTTTGTGACATGACACAGGATAAAAATGCTTTAGACCAGGGGTGCCCAAACTTTTCCTGCCAGGGGCCTGACCACGTCCCCTCAGCCATATGTGCGGGCTGGTCACATGGCTCCTCCTGATGGCAGTAGTGGCGACACATGAAATCGTGCCACGTTTCTGGGCGTTTTTCCTCTTCCAACACTTCCCTTGGAACATTGGCGGAGCATTTTCACGCCAACTTGAAATTTTTTTGGCCCATTTTTGCTGTGCTTCGGTGCAAAAAATACACCAATTTCTGCATTTCTGGTGACGTTGGAGCACTTCTGGTGTCAGCGGCAATCCAGCCCTTGAGCCGGACTTGGCCCACAGGCTGTAGTTTGGGCACCTCTGCTTTAGACAAATGAACAGGCACCTTCCCCCACCCCTTTTCAGCTCTTCTATGCCTTTATTGACAATGACTTAATTTAAAAAGGAGCACAGGCTTCCTTCACCACAAACACAAAATTTGATGCCGAAACTTCGGCAGGCACAGCTTTTAACGCAAGCTACATTTGCTGAAATTTCCTCTTCTACACAACTCATTAAAGGTAACTGAACCCTGTCTTCACTGAGAGAATGGAAGAATGAAGGGGGGGGGGCTCTCCAGATATTGTTGGTCTGTGACTTCCATCAGCCCTTGCTGCCCTAATAGGTGAGGGATGATGGGAGTTGTACTTCAACACCTGAAATGTTTGAAGTGGTAGCCCTGTTAAGTCTGTGCAAGGATATCAGAGAGTAAACAAAACAGAACAGCAAACTTACATTGCTTTTGAGAAAACAAAATGCATAGTGCATACCTGTCAACCGCGGCTCCGACCAATCCGGGACCTGCGCAGAACGGTTCTGTGCAGGTCGCCTTCTACGCATGCGTAGAAGGGTTTTACGCTTGCATAGCCCCTTCTACGCATGCGTAGCCTTATACACAAGCGTAGAAGGGTTCTACGCATGCGTAGAAGGTGACCTGCGCAGAAGGGCTGTGCAGTACCTCCTTCCCCCGCTGCCAAATTCAAGGGTTTCGGCAGCGCGGGGCGGGAAATGGCGCAGATCGGCACCGAAAACCGGGAAATCCCAGCCAATCCGGGAAGGTTGACAGGTGTGGCATTGTGACAGGATACCTCAAACTTACACCAGTTGGGAAAATGCATCCTCTTGTTGGTATTGCTCCACCTAAGATAAGGGACTGCAGTGGCTCAAGTGGCTAAAATGCTGACTGGGAGGCGGAAAGTCAGCAGTTCGATTCCTGAGTACTGCAGGAAGGAATGAGCTCCTGTCTTTGTCCTGGTTCCTGCCAACCGAGCAGTTCGAAAACAAGCCATTGCAAGTAGATAAATAGGGAACACTTCCGTGGGAAGTTAAACAGCATTCTGTGCACTCCGGTGTCTAGTCATGCCTGCCACATGACCGCGGAAACGTCTGCAGGAAGCAGACAGCGCTGGCTCTTTAGCTTTGAAACAGAGATGAGCACTGAACCCTGGAGTCGGATACGACTGGCTCTCCAAGGGAAACCTTTCCCTTTTAAGATAAGGAGAGAAGTGGCACCTTAAAGACTAACTCCTGTATTTCAATGTGAGCTGCCGTGGGCCAAGTCCACTTCACCAGGCTGACTTCACCAATACTGAGGAGACGACGAACCACACTTCTTGAACGGCTGGGGATGATGTGGTCTGTAGTCCCTCCGCCAGCCTGTGTCTCAACCATCCTTACAAGGGCGGTGTTCAAGAAGTTGCCCGACTGCGGAGCTGCAGAGCAACTGACACCTACCAAGGGACGGCATCGTCAATAGGATCCCCACCCACCCACCCCCCCACCCACCCCCCACTTGGGTTCTGGGTATGGAGGAGACCCATGCCGTCTTGTACCTCTGCTCCTAGCGAGGCTGCCGGGGTGGCAGATGGGAGCAGCAGTGGGGCGTTGCTAGTCACGTCGATGCGCGGGGAGCCCGGGCTGCCTCGCTTCCGGCCTCCCGGGGTCCAGTGCGCGCCCCCGCTGGGTGGCACCGGCTCCCCCATTTTGTCCGAACTTTCCCCGGGCAATTCCTCCGTCCCTCCCTGCGCATGCGCGAATCTTGCTAAGCGTCCTCGGTCGCCTTGGCAACGGGGACGCTCAAGGAGCAGCAGCCGCCCTCAAGGCGTGTGGCTCCGTGGTTCTCGCGAGGAGCATTCAAAACCACCTTGGTTTAGATTAGAACAGGGGTGTCCAAACTACGGCCCTGGGGGCCGGATCTGGCCACCGTCACCAATTCATCCGGCCGGCGCCACCCTCGTCGCTCCCAGAAGCGGAAGTAAAACGCGCCCGTACGGGCGCGTTTTACTTCCGCTTCTGGGAGCGACGAGGGTGGCGCCGGCCGGATGAATTGGTGACGGTGGCCGGATCCGGCCCCCAGGGCCGTAGTTTGGGCACCCCTGAACCACGTGACTGGCCTGCGGCCCAAAAGTTTTGGGCACCCCTGGATTAGAAGCTAGGAAAGAAAAGAGGGTGGGAATGTGCTTTTCAGGTTGGCTGAAAAGCACATTCTTCTTTCACGTCCAGGTCAAACTTACATAAGAACAGCCTTGCTGGAACAGGCCACAGCCCATCCAGTCCAGCATTCTGTCTCACACAGTGGCTCACCATTTGCTTCAGGGTATTATTCCCAAGCAGATGCCTTCACCTGCTTAGGATTCCCTGGAAATGGCATGGAGAGATATCCTGCCTATCTCTCCAACCCGGAGGTTGTCCTTAAGTATCCATAATTATAGCCATTGATACCCTTGACCTCCATGAACTTGTCTAATCCATGAACTTGTCTAATCTTTAAACTGCCAAAATGAAGCCACCTTCTTGATTTTGTCGTCGGTACATAATTACCAGCAACTATATCTCCCCGCATTCACACAGTGTGTTGTCGTCTGCCAGTAAGCCCCACTTGAGCATGTTAGTCTTGAATTTAGGCACACCAACCCTCAGCCTATTCAATCAATCAGTTTAATTTATATCCCGCCTTTCTCAGCCAGAGGCCGACTCAAGGCGGCTAACAGCATATACAAACAAAAAAACAACAAAATAATACAGAGATAGGATAAATTTACAATAGCGAGCAATACAAGTAAGCATGGTATCAAAATACAAAAACAACATAATGAATTACATTCTAAAAATACAGTAAAAACACTATAATATATAAAACACCCCTATTCAGGGGTCCTCCAAGTGACGTAGGGGAGTTGTTCAGCCATATCCTCCTTTAATGTTATTCTTTGTCCAGTGAGCTCCTTCCTCCATCTTTTAATTTGATTTTGCTCTTGCATACCTTCAAAAGTTTGTTCTTGCTATAAAGCTCTTCCTGGATCTGAGTTGGCAGACTTCAGGCACATATTTGTTCAGTGGATGTCAAGGGTCATTCTCTTGCTTATACATCTTGGTGTCCATTGCTACTTCTCTCCTTATCTTAGGTGGAGCAATACCAACAAGATGTTATATTTTCCCAACTGGTGTAAGTTTGAGGTATCCTGTCACTGCATGTTGTTTTCTTAACAGCAATGCAAATTTGTTTTGCATGTGTACTCCATACTGAAGCAGCATACCCTGCTGCATAGCTGCTCAGGGCAAATCTGATGTTTTGTTGTTATTCAGTCGCATAGTTGAGTCTGACCCTTTGCGACCCCATGGACCACTGCACGCCAGGCACCCCTATCCTTTTAGTGTAAGGGACCAAAGACAATGAAACAGCCGAAGGGTTGGCTTAACACAGGTTTATTGCATGATGATCCGGAGGAACATGTGGTAATGGCGGATGGGTAGCTCAATATATACGGCTGGCTATACATTTGAATGTGGCTCGTTGACAGACTATTGGTTACTGCCTGCGTGACGTCGTAGGAGGTCACGCCCTTCTTGACCAGGTGAGGAGGTCGCGGAGAATCTTCCCGCGCTGCTGATCCAGGTGGCTATGATCCATTAGAGCTGGACGCTCGCCACTGCCCTCTGGTGGTCACTAGCTCGCGTCCCCTTATTAAGCATACATTGATACAGGTGGTGGTTATAATGTTGCACACAGAAAGGTTACATTGATAACACATGGCAAGGGTACATTGTTAAAGGCACTGCTTTACAGAACACAACATCCCTCCCCCCTAGGATGTGACGAAGTCTCTCAGCCAAGATGGCTTGTTGCGTGTGCGTGTGGGCCGTGAAGAGGGCTGCCCCCCCGGGGGCGTTATTGCTTCTTTGTTCCCTGGTCCCTTGTCCTGAAATGGGAGAGGGAGACTCGTTAGTGGCTTGCCGCTGTCTGGCGGTCTTAGGGGAAGGGAAAAACTCCATTGTGGGGAAACCGGGGGCCGTTGGGGCTAACGAAAAACCCCTCTTCTTGCTTGGACGGGTGGGGGACCACTCCGAAACCCCCCCCCCGGTTCTGGAAATCAAAATCTAACTTGGTAGGGGTACCCGCATTTGTGGGGACTTTCCGCGAGATATGTATGGGGTCGGGTTCCTCCTCCCCGGAAAGATCCCCCAGGGTATCTATGAGGACATCCTCCTCCCCCCTTGGTGGGGGCCCACGGTCCCCTTTTCCTCCCCCTTGGGCTGAACGGGTGGGGGAGAACCCTAACGCTGACTTATTTCCTGCCTGATCAGCGCCCTGCTCATCGGAGACCCTGCGTCGGAGCTGGTCCGCGTGCCGCCTCCACAGGAGCCCTGTGCTGGTTTCCACGCGGTACGACACGGGGCCGGTCTGCTCTACAACTACGCCCGGAACCCAGGCTGGGCCCGTGCTGGCGTAATTCCTGCAATGCACGGGGGCGCCTACACTGAAACTCTTCGTAGCCTCTAGCCCGATGTTCCTCCCTTTGTCCTCTACCCTCGTGGGGTCTAGCCTGGTAAGGATGGTGGTCAGCTTCCTGCGCATTAAGAGCTCTGCGGGGGAGTATCCTGACGCCAACGGGGTCACCCTGTACCCTAGCAGAAACTGACACACTTGTAGGTTCAAATCCCCTGGGCCCATGCGCCGCAACGCGTCCTTCGTGGTGCGGACGAGGCGCTCTACTTGGCCGTTGGTGGCCGGGTGAAAAGGGGCGGAGGTGATATGCCAAACTGCGTTAATTTCCATGAATGCCTTGAACTCGGAGGACGTGAAACAGCTAGCGTTGTCGCTAATTAACGTGTTGGGTATGCCGAACGTGGAAAAGAGCCTCCGCAAATGTCTAATGGTCTGGGCCGAGGAGGTGCTCGTGACTGGGATAACCTCAAACCATTTGGAGAAAGCGTCCACTACAAGGAGGAACAGGGTGCCTCTGAACGGGCCCGCGAAATCAATGTGCACCCGGGACCACGGCCCCTTAGCCGCGTCCCATTCCCTGTGGGGAAGGTGGGCCTCCTCCGGTCTGGAGCATTGGCAACTTTCACAAGTGCCGACCATGTGCTCAATGTCGGCGTCTAGCTGGGGCCACCAGAAGTAACTCCGGGCCAGCGCCTTGGATCGCACGATGCCGGGGTGGCTGACGTGCAGCAGTTTGAGCACCCGCGGCCGAAGGGAAGTGGGAATCACCACCCGCTGCCCCCACAAGAGACATCCCCTCTCTAGGGACAGTTCTAGCTTTTTTCTGAAAAATGGGGCGAACTCCTCCGCTGGGGAGGATGCGGGCCACCCCTTCTGTAGCCAGGAGCTTACTGTCGCTAATGTTTTGTCCTTCTCTGTCGCTTTGGCAATGTCGGCGGGCACTACGGGGGGCGAATCCAGCACCTCTATCATGAGAACCTGATGGTCCCGTTCCCCCATGCTCACCTGGCTGGGCGTTAGGGGAAGGGGAGACCTAGATAGGGCGTCCGCATGGCTGATCTCTTTCCCGGGCCGGTAGACCAATGCGTGCTGATACGCGTTGAGAAAAATGGCCCACCTGAGCATCCTTGGGGACAGGATTTGAGGGGTGGGCTTATCCGCAGTAAAAATGCCTAGCAGGGGCTTGTGGTCCGTCACGATGGTGAACGGGCGGCCATACAGAAAATCGTGAAATTTTTTCGTCCCCGAGACTATCGCTAATGCCTCCCTGTCCGTCTGTGCGTAGTTTCTCTCTGTTTGTGACAGGGACCTGGAGTAAAATGCTATCGGGGCCTCTCTTCCGTTCTCCAGCACGTGGCACAGCGCTGCCCCCACCCCCACTGGAGATGCATCACAGATCAGAACTACTGGGCGTTTGGGGTCGAAGTGGGTCAGTATGGCGTCGGACGCCAGGAGGCTTTTCAGCTCACTGAATGCCCTTTCTTGGTCATCGCCCCACTTCCATGCCTGGTCTTTCTTAAGCAGCCTGTGTAGCGGTTCGGCCACCGCTGCCTTCCGGGGAAGGAAGGAGTGGTAAAAGTTGAGCAGCCCCAGGAACGACTGCAACTCGGGCTTGGAGGTGGGGCGGGGGGCTTTCTTGATGGCTGCCACCTTAGACTTGGATGGTTTTATCCCCTCAGGAGTCACACAAAACCCTAGGAACTCCACCTCGGTTGCGAAGAAGACGCATTTGTCCTTTCGCAACCTCAGTCCCGCCTTTTCGAATATCGTCAGGACCTTCCCCAACCTCTTGGCCAATTCAGCCCGACTCCCCCCTGTTATTAACACGTCATCAAAATAAGGCAACACCCCCTCCAGACCCTTCAGGAGGCGTTCCACGAGTGACTGGAAAATTCCTGGCGCCGAGTTCACGCCGAATTGGAGGCGCGTCACCTGGAACGCCCCCTTATGGGTGACTATGGTCTGCGCAGCAGCTGCGGCGGGAGACACCGTGAGTTGCTGGTAGGCCTGTGCTAAGTCGAGCTTAGCGAAACATTTCCCCCCGTGTAACCTGGCCAGCAGATGGCTGACTACCGGCACCGGATATGCATTCGGGCGGATCGCCTTGTTGATGGTGCACTTGTAGTCGGCGCATATGCGGACCTCCCCATTGGACTTTAGAGCAGTTACAATTGGAGTTTCCCACTCCGCAGAATCTACAGGCACAAGAATCCCCTGACCCACCAATTTGTCCAGTTCCGCCTCTATCTTGTCCTTGAGTGCGAACGGCACCCGGCGTGGTTTTAGGCGAACAGGGCGGACCTCCGGGTCCAGGTCGAAAGTCACTGGGGGCCCTTTGAATTTCCCCAGTCCCATTTTGAAGACTTCGGGGTGCGCCTCGCGCACCTCCTGAATTGGATCAGTCCCAACAGCGTGCATCCCCACGGCATGCACCCCCCCAATGAACAACCCCAGGGGCTGGAACCATTGAGTCCCGAGGAGGCTGCAATTTCCTCCCTTGAGCACGACCAGGGGAAGGGACGCGGCGTGCTCCTTGAATTTGACCTGAAATTCTCCAACCCCCAGCACTGGAATACTGTTCCCTTGCACGTCCCGTAGCGTGGCCCTCAATGCTTTGAGCTTGGGCCGCTTTTGGGGGGCAATTCCGAAAAATTCCCTCTGGGAAATTATTGAATATGAGGACCCCGAGTCAATTTCCATCCTAATGGGCACCCCTTGGACAAGTACCTCAACAAAGTAGCGGGGGTGTCCTGTAGACACGCTGAACACTGGGGTGTCGTCCTCGCTGCCGTCGGCGATGCGGCCCACGCCGTCCTGCTTCCGCGTGGCCTGGGCGCCGTCTTTTGGTTTCGCTGGGCGGTCTCGTCCTGCGGAACGGTCTGGGGAGCTCCTCCGGGACTCGCGCTTCTTTCTGCACACCTTGGCGATGTGCCCGCGGCGGCCGCAGTTGTGGCACTCGGCCTTCCGGAAGGGGCATTTCACGCGGTCGTGGGCCGCGCCACAGCCGTCGCAACGCCGGCTCTCCTTCCGGACCCTCTGTACGTCCTCGTCGTCACTGCTCTCTGTAGACGACCTCGAAGTTCGCCGGGCCGCATGTACCGGAGCCTCTGCTTTGCTTGACTTTGGCCGCCAGTCCTGGAGTTCTTGGACCCCGGCCTTTGTAGCTTCTGCGGCCTGGGCCGCTCTAACGACCTCCTGCAGCGTGGGAGGCGGCTCTTGGTTCATTAATGTGCGCTGGGTCTCGGCGTCATTCAGGCCGCACAGCACACAGTCTCGGAGGGTGATTTCGACGTTCTCCCATTTGCACGGGCCGGCCGCCAGCCGCAGGGCCGCCACGAACGCGGCGACCGTCTCCCCGGGCGCTTGGACTCGCCTCCAAAACGCACTCCGAGCGGGAAACATCACCGTGGCGGGCCGGACGTGCTCACGCAGCAACTGCATGAGTTCCTTGGCCTTGAATTCGCTCACCCTCCTCGGTGCAATCAGGTCCACCAAGGTCCTTTTTGTTTCTTGTCCGAGCATTCTGGTGAAGATGGCTCTTTTCTTCGCCTCTTCCGTGACTTCGGACTCGATCAGTGCGGCCTGGAAGTCCATCTCGAAGATCTCCCAGTCGCCCGGTTTCCTGATTTCAAAACCGGCGCATGTCTTGGTCCCGTGGGCTGCCATCCCACCTTCGTCGCCAATTTAGTGTAAGGGACCAAAGACAATGAAACAGCAGAAGGGTTGGCTTAACACAGGTTTATTGCATGATGATCTGGAGGAACATGTGGTAATGGCGGATGGGTAGCTCAATATATACGGCTGGCTATACATTTGAATGTGGCTCGTTGACAGACTATTGGTTACTGCCTGCGTGACGTCGTAGGAGGTCACGCCCTTCTTGACCAGGTGAGGAGGTCGCGGGGAATCTTCCCGCGCTGCTGATCCAGGTGGCTATGATCCATTAGAGCTGGACGCTCGCCACTGCCCTCTGGTGGTCACTAGCTCGCGTCCCCTTATTAAGCATACATTGATACAGGTGATGGTTATAATGTTGCACACAGAAAGGTTACATTGATAACACATGGCAAGGGTACATTGTTAAAGGCACTGCTTTACAGAACACAACAATCCTCCACCATCTTCCTCAGCCCACTCAGCTCTACGCCCATTGTGTCAACAATGCCATCTAGCCATGTCATTTTCTGCCGCCCCATTCTCCTTTTGGGAGAGGCCTTCTCTAGTGAGTCCTCTCTTCTCATTTGGTGGCCAAAGTACTTTATCTTCGTTATTTGTCCTTCCAAGGAGCAGTCAGGGTTGATTTCCTTCAGGATCAACTTATTTGATCTCTTTGCTGTCCTGGGTACTCTCAAAATTCTCCTCCAGCTGATGTACGCAGTGTTATTTATATATTAGTTATGCTTTATGTCTTCTAACTATCAGAAGTTGTGTTAAACAACATTTGTTTTTTCCTGCGGTATTTTAGAAAATAGAATGGCAATAAATATTCTTGCACATTGAAAAGTTTAAAAAGGGTATTTAGAAAATTTCATCTTTAATCTGCTGCACATTTTTAAGGGAACATGCTTTTTTAAAAGAGACATCTGAGGTACTTTAGAGTATAACATTTTGTAATTGAGATGTACGAGTGACTCTGCTGAACTTTGCATACAATTCACATGTTTTTATTTTATTGGTACTTTTTAATTGAAAAATTAACATCCCACTTTTTTAACACGCAAAAGAGTTCATGGTTCACAAAGTAGAAACAGTGCCAGCTAATAAAAACTTAACTGGCATAACAGGGTTGTATGCAGTAACCAAACTCACTGAGAATTAATTCACTTTGTGTCATACCATACATGTAGTTACAGCCTACCTGTATAGATTTCTGCCCAGAAAATATCTCTTACCTTTTAATGGAGATTATTTTAAACATTAAAGGCATTCTACTATTTATGCCTTCCTATATTTCAGATTTGTTCTTTCAAAGATTTGCAGAGATTTGTTCAACGTGAATGATTTCCTACCACTATATACACATATGTTTGTGATTTGTGTAAAATTGTGATTTATTGTTATGTTTTTGACTTGTTTTTACTCTTATGGCCTCTAGGTGGGGCTGTTGAGTCTTTTTGAGTTGTTTTTACTATTCTGCCCTGCAGGTGGGGCTGCTAGGGGTTTTGCTTTCATTTCACATGTTTTTTCTCTCCTGGCCTCTGGGTGGGGCTTCTTCTGGTAAGCAGTCTCTTTGTTTCTTCATTTCTGTTCCGGTCGTCGTGGAGGGAGGACGTGCTGGTAAGTTGTCTGGTTTTAGTTCTTCTGGGGGTTTTCTTTGTTTTGCTTTTGTGGTGGTGGGCTGGGAGATGTTTCTGTTTGTTCTTTTTTGTTTTGGTTTAGTTTTAGGTTGGTTTAATTGGTTTGATTATTTCTGGTTGTGTTTAATTTGTTTTATTTGGTTGTTGTTTATTTTTGTAATTAGTTGTTGTTTGTTTGTGTACTTTGTGGTTTTTTGTGTTGCAGTTAGGTGTTTTGTTTGTGGTTTGGTGGTATTGTGGAAGTTTTTGTTTGTGTATTTTGTGGTTTATTTATTAATGTTTATTAATGTTTTTTTAATTATTGATTTATTTTTGTTTATTAATGTTTTTTTAATTATTGATTTATTTTTGTTTTATTATTTTTTAATAATTCTGGTGTTTGTTTTTGGTGGTTACTTTAGGTTGAAGAACGGGCTGCCTGTGGGTTTCTCTTTGGAGGCAGTCAGGCCATTATTCTCCCGGGAAGGTTGCTTAGGTAGGTCGGAGGAGAGGGAGGAGGCAGAGAAAAGCTTTCTGTGCCTAACGATGGTTCTCTCTTCTCTGTCTCCTTCTTCTCCCGGCTTACCTAATCGGAGATTGGCAGGCAGCGATCTGTAAGGGGTGGGTCTCTTCCCTGTGGATTGCTGGCTGTTGTTTTTGTATTCTGAAATACAAAGGCATCAGCTAGTCATCCGGCAGGGAGGGTAGAAGAATATAGGGAGTACCTTGGTTCAAACTTGACAGGTGCTCCTCCCCTTTAGGTTCAGTCTTTTGTGCTCCTCCCCCCCTCCCCTCCTTCCCCCTCCCCTCCCCTTCTCCCTCCCCCTCCCCCTCTTTTTGGGGTTCAGTCCTTAGACTATTTTGCCCCTGTTTTGGGGTGCAGTCTGGGGACCCCAATTTAGGGATGCACCCCAAAATCTGCTTGCAGGGCACGTAGCAGCAGTTAAGGGTTTTATATATTTTATTTATTAATCTGAAAGAGAAATACAATAAAAATAATTAGGCATAGGGCTCCGTGTGTGAGCATCTGGCCTTGTGCTTGGAGTTCTGCGGCTGACTGATGCTCTCATCTGTGAGAAGCTCTCTTAAAGGGCTTTATAAGGCCCCGCCCACAACTACGTGGCCAACGCTGATTGGTTAGGCCTGCCCACCACCACGTGGCGAATGCTGATTAGTTAGGACTTCTCTGTTCTTTCTCCAGCCAATGAGCATAGGCCATGAGCCGCCCACAGTGTACTGCCCACATATGTGTGTGTGTGTGTGTGTTGGTTGTTGGGGTAGGGGATCTAGCAAGAGCCCACAGCATACTGCCCATAGTATAGGGCACTTGTCCCCAGTGGCTGTGCTGAATGACTCCCCTATTACTTGTTCTTGATCAAACTAGCCTGATATTATTAGCTTGATCAGACAAATAGGAAGTTTCTACAACTTGAAGGACATAAGGATGATAGGTCACAGCTTCCAGCATTAGAAGGGACAACTGGCCCATGCTTATGTTTTCAGATGGTTACAGGTAGATACAACCATACAAGCTGATTTTGTTTTACAAACAGAGAGGTTTAAAGATATAGGATCAACATTTTACCACCTGAAATTGCACAGCTATAGAGGGGGGGGGCTCCATTCTACCCTCCCTTTGTTTGAGGCACTTCACAGCATTATACAACACATGTAATGCATTGAAGTTCAAGCTCTACCTGAAGTATGCAAAGGACTGGAGAACTTGAAGTCTAAAAAGCATACAAAGTATTGGAGGCTAAACTGTATATTGGCCGTCAGGCCCATTTAGTGTTGGTAAAGGAGGGGAAAAGATCAAGAAGTTAGATCAAGAAGTTAGAAAGAACAGTTGCCAAGGCAGAAATTTAGAAACAAAATATTTTATCTCTTTGTTGTTGTTGTTGCTGTTGTTGGATAAGTAGTGCAAAGCTGTGCAAGTTTGAGAATAGTCTACAGAATTTCCAATTGTCTCCTTTTGGTGTATGCAAACCAAGACACGGGACACAGCCTCGGGCTGGGTTAACTCAGGTTTATTGCATCGTGGACAGAGGGAACATGAGGTAATGGCGGATCAATAGCTCTTTATATACAGCAGTAAATACATTTGAACGTGGTGCCATGGCAGCCCATTGGCTACTGTCTGCGTGACGTCATTGCAGGTCACGCCCTTCTTGTCCAGGTGTAGGTAGTGGCGGGAAAACTTCCCGCGCTGTTGCCTTTGATGAGTTCGGACCAAGAGAGCTTGGACGCTCGCTGCTGCCAGCTGGTGGTCATTAGCTCGCGTCCTATTACAGGGCTTATATGATACAGCTGAAGGTTACATTGTTGCTATAGGCAAGGTTACATTGACTCAGATACATTGCAATCCATGTGTACAGTAAAACCATCAGAACACAACATCCCTCCCCCCTAGGACGAGACAAAGTCTCGAGCCCACCTTAACACACTCCCCCCCCCTTATGAGACAAAGTCTCTCAGCCAAGATGGCTTATTTCGAACACGCTGGGGTCTCGGCGCGGGCTGCCTCTCCCTGGGATTGCTACCTTCTCTTTGTCCCCTGGTCTCCTGTCCTGCAATATGAGAGGGAGACTCGTTAGTGACTTTCCGCGGCTCCGCGGCGCTGTTGGGAGGTGTGCTCTTTCTTAGGGAGGAACCGGGGGCACTGGGGGCTAACGAAAAACCCCTCTTCTCGCTTGGATGGGTGGGGGAACACTCCTGAAAACCCCCCCGGCTCGCCAAATCAAAATCAAAATCACTATCGGGGGCAGCGGTCGCGAACTCCTCTCCCCCTTCCCCGGCCCCTGCTAGAGCTGGCGTATCAAAGGGATACGAGTCGGGGCCGCTGCTTCTGCTTCCTTCCCCCCATGCTTGGGACTGTTGTCCCCTGCTGTCTCCCCCTTGGGTTAAGCGGGTGGGGGAGAACCCTAACGCTGAATCCTGTTGCTGAGCTCCACTGACTGGCCCAATCACTCGGTGCCTCAGTTGATCTGCGTGCCTCCTCCAGAGGAGGCCGGTGTTCGTCTCGACCCGGTACGACACTGGCCCCGTCTGTTCTACAACCGTCCCTGGTACCCAGGCTGGCCCTGCGCTGGAATAGTTCCTGCAGTGAACAGGGTCACCGGCAGCGAAACCTTTCGAGACTGCCAACCCCACGTTTTTTCCTTTATCCTCGACTCTCGTTGGGTCAAGCCTGGACAGGAGCGTGGTCAGTTTTCGCCGCATCAAGAGCTCTGCCGGCGAGTAGCCGGATGCCAAAGGGGTCACCCTATACGCTAAGAGGAATTGGCACACTTGGTGATTCAGGTCCCCCGGGCCCATGCGCCGCAGCGCCTCCTTCGTTGTACGCACCAACCGTTCCACTTGGCCATTCGTGGCCGGGTGAAACGGTGCGGACGTGATATGCCGAATGGCGTTTGTCCCCATGAATGCCCCGAACTCAGCGGAGGTGAAACAACTAGCGTTATCGCTGACTAAAGTGTCGGGTAAACCGAACGTGGAAAAGACTCTCCGTAGCCGGCTAATTGTCGTGGCGGAGGACGTGCTTTTTACCGGGATAACCTCCAGCCACTTGGAGAACGCATCCACGACTAGGAGAAACATGGTTCCTCGGAATGGGCCAGCGAAATCTACGTGCACCCTGGACCATGGTCCCCGTGCTGTGTCCCATTCCCTATGTGGAAGACGGGCCGCCTCAGGGCGGGACCCCTGGCAAGCCTCGCAAGTGCCAACCATGTGCTCAATATCCGTGTCCAGCTGCGGCCACCAGAAGTAACTCCGGGCCAGCGCCTTTGAACGAACTATGCCCGGGTGGCTGACGTGCAGCAGTTCGAGCACCCTCGTCCGCAGGGGCGCAGGGACCACCACCCGTTGGCCCCACAGAAGGCACCCCCTCTCTAGGGACAACTCTAGCTTTTTCCTAAAGAACGGGTCGAACTCCGTACTCGGGGACGAAGCCGGCCACCCCTTCTGCACCCATGAGCAAACCTTCGCCAGTGTCCTGTCCTTTCCTGTCGCCCTAGCAATGTCGGCTGGCACTATTGGGGGAGCGTCTAAAACCTCAATTAGCAACACCTGGCGGTCCTTTTCTGCTCTCGCCTTTTGGGCGTCCGACAATGGCAAGGGGGATCTCGAAAGCGCATCAGCATGGCTGATCTCCTTTCCGGGCCTGTACTCCAACTCATGTTGGTACGCGTTGAGAAAAATAGCCCATCGCAGCATTCTCGGGGACAGGATCTGCGGCGTGGGCTTGTGCGCCGTGAAAATCCCTAACAGCGGTTTGTGATCGGTCACGATTTTGAACGGGCGGCCATACAAAAAATCGTGAAATTTTTTGGTCCCCGATACGATTGCTAATGCTTCCCTGTCGGTTTGCGCGTAATTCCGCTCCGCTTGGGACAGGGACCTTGAGTAAAATGCTACCGGGGCCTCCCTTCCGTCCTCCAACACGTGGCACAGCACCGCCCCCACCCCCACCGGGGATGCATCACAAACTAGGACCACAGGCCGTTTGGGGTCGAAATGCGTCAGGATTGCCTCAGATGTTAGGAGTTGCTTTAGCTCCTTGAACGCCCTCTCGTGCTCATCACCCCACATCCACGGCTCCTCCTTTTTCAGCAACCGATGGAGCGGTTCGGCCACGGACGCCTTCCGCGGGAGGAATGTATGGTAAAAATTTAGGAGCCCCAGGAAAGATTGCAGCTCGGTCTTGGATGTGGGGCGAGGGGCCTTTTTAATGGCTGCTACCTTGGATTTAGACGGCTTAATCCCCTCGGGTGTGATTCGGAACCCTAAAAACTCGACCTCTGTTTCGAAAAAAACACATTTATCCTTCCTCAATCTCAGCCCCGCTTTCTCGAACACGGTCAGTACCTTGTCCAACCTTTTCGCTAGTTCAGCCTCACTCCCCCCTGTTATCAACACGTCATCAAAATAAGGCAACACCCCCTCCAGGCCCTTTAGGAGGCGTTCCACGAGCGATTGAAAAAGACCGGGTGCCGAGTTCACGCCGAACTGTAACCGCGACACCTGGAACGCTCCCTTATGTGTAACTATCGTTTGTGCCGCGGCCGTGGCGGGGGTCACAGGAAGTTGCTGATAGGCTTGTGCCAAATCGAGCTTAGCGAAACACTTTCCCCCATTTAGCCTGGCCAAAAGGTGGCTTATCACTGGCACCGGGTATGCATTAGGGCGGATCGCCTTGTTAATTGTACACTTATAATCTGCGCAAATGCGCACCTCCCCGTTAGCCTTTAGAGCCGTTACAATTGGAGTTTCCCACTCCGCGGAATCAACAGGAATAAGAATCCCCTGGCCCACCAGTTTGTCCAATTCCGCCTCTATCTTGTCCTTGAGTGCAAACGGCACCCTGCGTGGTTTGAGTCTTATCGGGCGGACCTCCGGGTCTATGTCGAAAGCTACAGGGGGTCCCTTGAACTTTCCGAGTCCTTTCTCAAAAACGGCGGGATGCGCATCGCAAACCGCTTGTATTGGGTCCCCCCCCACGGTATGCACCCCCCCTATGAACAACCCTAAGGGCTGAAACCACTGTGTTCCCAGGAGGCTACAGCTTCCCCCTTTCAGGACAACTAGGGGCAGTTCCGCAGAATGTCTCTTAAAATTGACCCGAAACTTCCCAACCCCCAATACCGGAATGTTGTTTCCCTGTACGTCCCGTAGTGTGGACCTCAACGCTTTAAGCTTTGGCCGCACGTGGGGGTCGATTTTCAGGAACTCTTTCTGGGGAATTATGGAAAAGGAGGACCCCGAGTCAATTTCCATCTTAATAGGGGCCCCTTGTACTAATACCTCAACGAAGTAATGGGACTGTCCCGCGGACACGCTGAACACTGAGGCGTCGTCCTCGCTGCTGTCCGAGACGCGGCCCACGCCGTCCTGCTTCCTCGTGGTCTGGGCGCCATCTTTGGGCCTTGCTGGACGGTCCGGCCTGGCCGCGCGGTCTTGTGATTGCCTCCGGCCCTCTTTCCGCTTTCTGCACGCCTTGGCGATGTGCCCCCGACGGCCGCAGGTGTAACACTCGGCCTTCCTGAACGGGCATCTCGCGCGCTCGTGGGCCGCTCCGCAACCCTCGCAGCGTCGACCGCCCTTCCGGACCTTCTGGACCTCCTCGCCGTCGCTGCCTTCCGTAGACGACTTTGAGGCCCGCCGAGTCGCGTGCACCGACTGTCCGGCCTTCCCGTGCACCGAATTTTCCGCCTTGCCGGCTTTAGGACGCCACTCACGCCACTGATGCATCTCGTCCACTCCGGCATTCGTGGACTCTGCGGCTTCCGCGGCCTCTATGACTTCGGCCAGCGTGGGTGGCGGCTCCTTATTCATCAAGCTGCGCTGCACCTCCTTGTCTTTCAGGCCACATAACACGCCGTCCCTGAGGACCATCTCCAGGATGTCGCCCCATTTACAGGGGGCGGCGGCTATCCTCATGGCGGCCACGAATGCCTCAACCGACTCGTCTGGCGCTTGGACTCGCCTCCAAAACGCGCTCCGAGCGGGAAACATTGCCCTCGAGGGGCAGAACCGCTCTCGCAGCAGCTTCATGATGTCGCTCGCCTTAAAGTCGCTCACCTTCTTCGGAGCGATTATGCCCACCAGCGTCCGCTTGGTTTCCATCCCGAGCATTCTGGTGAGGATGGCCCTCTTCCTCTCCTCGTCGTCTTGTTTGACTCTGAGTTCCACCAGTGCCGCCTGGAAGTCCATCTCAAGCAGCTCCCAGTCTTGCGGTTTGGTGATGTTGAACCCGCTCTGTGCCCTGGCTGTTCCGTGGGGATCCATCATCCCACCTTCGTCGCCAATTTGGTGTATGCAAACCAAGACACGGGACACAGCCTCGGGCTGGGTTAACTCAGGTTTATTGCATCGTGGACAGAGGGAACATGAGGTAATGGCGGATCAATAGCTCTTTATATACAGCAGTAAATACATTTGAACGTGGTGCCATGGCAGCCCATTGGCTACTGTCTGCGTGACGTCATTGCAGGTCACGCCCTTCTTGTCCAGGTGTAGGTAGTGGCGGGAAAACTTCCCGCGCTGTTGCCTTTGATGAGTTCGGACCAAGAGAGCTTGGACGCTCGCTGCTGCCAGCTGGTGGTCATTAGCTCGCGTCCTATTACAGGGCTTATATGATACAGCTGAAGGTTACATTGTTGCTATAGGCAAGGTTACATTGACTCAGATACATTGCAATCCATGTGTACAGTAAAACCATCAGAACACAACACTCCTATTAAAAATTGATTAAGTTAAAATGAAAAAGTTTCTCTCACATCTAATTTGAGCTGACCACTTAAATCACGGTACTTCCCACAATAGCTTATCTCAAGAGAATGCCACTTGACCTCAGGGACAGAATGCCTTGACCTTAAAGCAAAAATAGAGGATTCCACAAGAGTTTTTCCATGCCATATCTCTGGTTGACCAAAGGTAGTTTAATATAGGTAGCCTTCTAGTGTCATGGTCTCAATCAGAAAGACAGGTGCAAAATGCCACTTGACCTCAGGGACAGAATGCCTTGACCTTAAAGCAAAAATAGAGGATTCCACAAGAGTTTTTCCATGCCATATCTCTGGTTGACTAAAGGTAGTTTAATATAGGTAGCCTTCTAGTGTCATGGTTTCAATCAGAAAGACAGATACAAAATGCCACTTGTCCTAAAGGCAGAGTGAGACTTGGCCTCAAAGCAAAAAATAGAAGCAGGGAGTTAGACTAATGGCTTTTTAGTCTTCCTACACTAATAGGAAGTTTACTTCTGTGGGGAGTTTACTTTTGAATATTAAGAATTATATGACATGTCCAGTAGGAAGATTTTAGATGTGCTTGTGGGGCTCTAGTCATACAATAACATATTGTGTGATTGTGAAGAGACTCACAAAAAGTTGGGGACTGTAAGCAATTTTGGAGTGGCCCAGCTGGTTGTCCATCACCCCCCCCCCCTTCATCCCACCTCACACACACACACCCCGGCCCTTTCCACATCAAGCCTTTCTAGCAATGTCCTAACAGGCACAAGAGCCCTCCCCCCCCCTAAAGTTAGTTTAATATCCTTACTTTCTAACCTCAAAGCCATAGCCTTTGATGACTATCTACATTATCTAGTACATTTATTGCTCCCAAAAGCAGGTCCTCAAAGACAGAGATATATTAGAATGAAAGAATATGATGCTCGGGTTAATTGCGGAATGTACACCCACACACCCCTTCCCCGAGCAAAATAAGTCAGGATAGTGCAAAGTGTCAGAGAAAGATGGAACCTTTTTAATGTCTGGATATTAGTAAGCCTCTCCAACATATTTTAAATTGTATTGCAGTATATTTAACTAATTGGTTGATTTTGATAATAAATAGAGTACAAACTCAAAATGCCAATGATCTTCTGCATGGAAAAGCTTACGTCTTGAGGAATTTGATGGGAATGTTGGGCATGGAAAAAGTTTGTCATGGAAAGGTCTTCAGGCCCCTTACCCACCGGCCCTCAAAGCAAAAATAGTCTTCCACAAGCGTACCAGCGATAAGGGGTATCTATCTGGATGTTCTTAAACTCTTAAAAGATAGGAATATACTGGGATGTTTCAAGGGCACAATTATGGCATTTGACTAAATATATTTTTTAAGATAACCTTCTGCCCTCAAAGCAAAAATAGAGTTTTCCACAGGAGGCACCGATGATAAGGGGCTATTTCTAGGACTCAGGGGGGTGGTAGCAATCAAAGTGGGTAGGGGTCTCCGCTCTATAAATTGAACAGCAGCCACCCATTGCAACCACAGCTTCCACCATCTCTCTTCATTCTCTGGAACCTCTGATGGTAGAAGTTGTTGTACACGGCTGGTGCTGAAACCTTCTGGGGCTATTGAATTCTGGTGTTAGCCTCTGCTTCTGCTGCTTCTGCTGCTGGTAAGTATAGGGGGGACTTCTAGGGGTGTTGGGGTCAATTTGTGAAGGAGTTAGACCAAGAGTATGGCCTTTTACATGAATGGAATACTTTTTGAATACTAAGAATTATATGACCCACATGGCATCAGGATTCTAGAGATGCTTTTGGGGGGTCTGCAAACAGACAACACATTGTGTGAATGTGGGGACACACACACACAAAGAACAGACAGCAGTAACACAGTCCCTGTGATAAGAAATGCCCCTACTGCTTTAGAGTCTCTGTTATTACTAAGGTATATCACCGCATCATGTTACTCCCCCCACCCCAAGTTAGTACAGCATCTTCTTTTGCTTGGAAGTTAACTGACAGACAAAACAGACAAATAGGAGGCTTTTACAACTTGAAGGACATAAGGATGAAAGTTTACAGCTTCCAGTATTATAATCTGCAAAAGGTTCAGGCTTATGCAATTGGTTACTGGGGGAAACCAATTAGGGTACAGGCTGAGTTTTGCAAAAAGGGGTTTTTAAAGATATAGGATCAACATTTTTCCACCTCCAATTGCAAAGCTGTAGGGTCACCTACTCTAGTCTTGAAAGGGCAAAATTGCTCTTTACCTCTGAAATACAGAACACGCAAGAGGTTGTGGGATAGATAGCTCTAGGTAAGAGATCCCAGTTCAAAAATGAAGGCTGGATGCACTAACTTCAGCAAAGTAGACTGCACAACCCTGAATGATCTCTTTCCCTGCACTGTCTACAGATATAGGTGTAGGGAGGAATATGGTAGAGAAACATTTTAAAACTGGTCTAATGTTACAAGGATATGACATATAATCAAGCATTGTAGGTTGTGACTAGATTTCTATGTAAATATGTACAAAGCATCGCTTTTGAGCTAAATAAGCAACCCCTTTCAGAGCAGAACTGATCATTTTGTAACAGAGGGCTTGTCTTTGAAGTGATGTTTGTAATTTTGTGTGTGTGTTGTTTTTTTTGGGGGGGGGAGGGAGGAGAAAAGAATGCTGATTTTTAGTTGAAGATTTGTCTAGCCTGAACAAAACAGAAGACATTGGTTTGCACACTCCCATCTCCAGCCTTCTCCAAACCATGCACTTCTCAGCATTCAAAAATCTCCATGGTCCTGGAATACTCTTTCTTCCAATTAATAAACAAGTAATAAACAGCAAGCTGTCAGAGCTTTGGAAAGAGGGTATTTGGTTAGAAACTTTGGTGGATGTGGGTAATTTTAAGAACTATAGTCCCAATTTTTTTTTTAAAGTACAGGTGTACATGGGGCCGGCCTGTTGGCATGTAGCACTGACAGGTTTAGAACAGGCAAAGGAGTATGCAAGGGTGTATGTCACACTGCACAAACATCCTGAGTAATACAGGGCTGGATGAAGCACAAGCAGGAATTAAGAGTGCTGTGAGAAACATCAACCTGAGACCTGCCGATATAGACAAAACTCACCAAATATACAGAGGCAAGGAAAGAACTCTATATAGACAGGGGCAAGGCTTGTGATGAGAATGCAGGGCCCTCTGTTGTATCCTTTACACTTTTAAAATGCAAAAATCAAGCTAGCATGCACTCTTTGTTATTTTACAGCTCACAGATGTGAAAATGCAAAATGGAGTGGAGATTGTGGAACTTTAAAATGTTACTTTTTAAGCCTACCATATATGTTGGCTTAAAGACTATGGGAGGCACAATAAATTACTGTATGTTTATGTTAATGCTGAATATCCTACAGCATAGGTTTTTAAATTTATGCTACACTGAATACATAGCATGCAGCTGCTTTTGTTTTTATAAACTGTATTGTTTCTGAAGGAAAGTTGGGATTTTGTGGGTCTGAAGCAGGCGAGATCAGTTTAGACAACTAGATACTGTTTATTATATCAAGATCCGCAGGCATGGTGGCATTTCTTTTACCTGATTTGTTGTTGTTCAGTCGCACAGTCGGTTCCGACCCTTTGCGACCCTATGGACCATTGTTCTCCAGGCGCCTCTGTCCTCCACCATCCCCTTCAGCACTCCCAGCTCTGTGCCCATTGTGTCTACAATGCCATCTAGCCATCTCATCTTTTGCCTCCCCCTTCTTCTTTTGCCCTCCACCTTTCCCAACATCAAGGCCTTCTCAAGTGAATCCTCCCTTCTCATTTGATGTCCAAAGTACTTTAGCTTCATCTTTACTATTAGACCTTCCAATGAGCAGTCAGGGTTGATTTCTTCTAAGATTGACCTATTTGTTCTCCTCGCTGTCCAGGGGACTCTCAAAACCCTCCTCCAACACTACATTTCAAAGGCATCTATTCTTCTGCGTTCAGCCTTCCTAATTGTCCAGCTCTCACATCCATACATTACTACTGGGAAAACCATTGCTTTGACTATTCTAATTTTTGTTTGCAATGTGATGTCTCTGCTTTTCACTATGTTCCCCAGGTTTCTCATGGCTTGTCTCCCAAGAATCAGTCGCCTTTTTATTTCATGGCTACA
Organism: Bradypodion pumilum; assembly: GCA_035047305.1. Lineage (NCBI taxonomy): Eukaryota > Metazoa > Chordata > Lepidosauria > Squamata > Chamaeleonidae > Bradypodion > Bradypodion pumilum. The sequence continues at coordinate 103,723,808 of JAWDJD010000001.1, forward strand.
ATCCCCATCTGCAGTGATCTTTGATCCCAAGAAAGTAAAATCTGTCACTGCTTCTACTTCTTCCCCATCTATTTTCCAGGAACTGATGGGGCCTGTTGCCATTATCTTGGTTTTCTTGATATTGAGTCTCAAGCCAGCTTTTGCACTCTCCTCCTTCAGCCCAATCAAGAGATTCTTTAGGTCTTCCTCACTTTCTGCCATTAGGGTGGTATCGTCTGCATATCTCAGTTTGTTGATGTTTCTCCCAGCGATTTTAATCCCATACTGTGATTCCTCCATCCCTGCACTGCGCATTATGTGCTCTGTGTATAGGTTGAATAGGCATGGTGACAAAATGCAGCCTTGTCTTACTCCTTTTCCTATTCCAAACCACTCTGTCATTCCATGTTCTGTCCTAACTGTTGCTTCTTGGTTCATGTACAGATTTCTCAGGAGGCATATGAGGTGCTCTGGTATTCCCATCTCTTTAATTACTTGCCACATCTTGTTGTGGTCCACACAGTCAAATGCCTTAGTGTAGTCAATAAAACAAAAGTAAACTTGTTTCTGGTATTCCTGATACCTCACACTTTTTGGAGTACACCAATATTAATGGGCAAACCGGGGGGGAGGGGGGAGGATGAAAACATCCATGAAATATATCATGCATATTACTGAGTGTGTGTAAAATATATCACAAGCATTAAGTGCACAAATGAATAAACATAAAGCAATGCATAAAGCACTGCAAACTGCACCCATTTAAAAAACAGGCCAGAATCTTACTGCAGTTAATTGACTGGATGCTAGGTCATGTCTCAGCAAGTGTTTTAGCTGTGTACCCCATTACACATCTAGTAGGTTTCTGTCCATAATTACTGAATACTGTATTTACAGAGAGATCTGATCCTTATTAAGACAAAATAAGAGAAGTGAAGGATGTACTGTAGAACAATTGACGTTGTAATAATGTTGCAACGATAATAAAGGGCATCCCTCCCCCCCCCCCCCCAACCAGGAAATGCACTAAATGACCTTGAGCCAGTAACTCTCTCGGCTTGGTCTACTTCATGGGGTTGTTGTAATAGAAAAGATGAGAGAAGAAAAACTATGTGAGCTGCTCGGCACTCTTTGAAGGAATGGCAAGAAATAAATGCAACTAATAAATACTGTACAGTGGGAACCAGTACACTGCAATTTATAGAATGTCAGACTAAGATTCAGAAGACCTGCGTTCTAATCTTTGCTCAGTTTGAGGAACTCACCGAGTGATGATGTCATAATTATTCCTTTAGTATATCACATACCTTGAAAATACTATTAGGGTTGTCGTAAGTTAGATGTGGCTGGATGCTACATGCATTTATGCTTACATCCACACATAACTAAACTCCGGTCACAAGGAAAATTAGAAAACTAGAGACTTCTTGGCTGATACCTTTGGCTACTCAAACTCCTTCTATATTTCTTTAAAGAAGTAGCTCCGAGGGAAGAAGCAAACAAGTACCAAAGCACATAAGCTGAAGTACATCACTGATAGTCACCTATAATATATATGTGGACGGTAGAACATCCCATGTCAGCATGTAAATGGAGGATCAAATGCTTAAGTCTGTCTATCATTTATCTATGGTTTCTTTATTTGCAAAACTTTGCAGTAGGATTATTTCTCCTTAATAAATAAAATCTCACTGTGAAAACAAAATGTGAGGAAAGAATTCAGTACTAAGTAGCAACCCTTCGACATACCCACTGGTATGCACAAGAAGGCTCAATCTACACACATATACATATCTCAATACAGTATATCAAAATGAATCGACTTCGTGAAACCACCAAGTGCTCATTTTTCTCCCCGGGTGGTGGTGTATACACCCCACACATCCTACCTGCCTATCGGGGTTCCACATGGCAATGTCTCCGTGAGTGCAAATGCTGGCAGGGTGGGTGTGGGGCATGGATGGGGAGGTGGCCCCGGCCCGGTGGCTCATGAAATAATGTCCCTCTCTTCAGTTGGGGAGGGTGGGTGAGTGTTTTATGAGTTTTAATGGATTATAATGGTTTTTAGTGTTTTATTTGGAATTTTAGGGGATGTAAGCCGCCCGGAGGCGCTCTGGCGATGGGGGAGGGGGGCTATATAAATTTAAGCAAGCAAACAAACAAATTAACTTTAATGTGTGATGTAGTCATTTCTGGTGCTCTTTGTTATTTAAGTTCGGGATGCACTCAGTGCTATCCCTTGCTCATAAAGGAGTTTTGTTGTTGTTCAGTTGCACAGGCGATTGCAACGCTTTGACTGTCACTCAAAAATCTTAAGGAAACATAATTTCCATTTCCCTAGCTTTATGTTTTTGTTCTAAGATATTTCACTATCAGAAGTGGTCAGAAATTTGTTTATAAAGTAAATTCTTGTTTAATTCCTGTTTAAAATTGCAGAAGGAGATAGCTTAAAATGAATATGTCATTTTTGTGAATAATTGAAGTTACTTTTGTTAAAATAGCTTTTCTTGTAGTGTTCTGTTGTGGTATCCATTTTAACAAATTAAGACTATGGGAAGACCTATAATTAAATATGGAAGTATCTATCATGATTAACTTATCTTGTTACAGGTGGAAGTGCTGGATCAGTGAATGCTCCAAAATCAGCACTGAAGGATTTGTGGAAGTATCTATCATGATTAACTTATCTTGTTACAGGTGGAAGTGCTGGATCAGTGAATGCTAACTTTGTACACTTTGATAACTTCCACAAAGTTTTGAATGCTGAGAAGTGCATGGTTTGGAGAAGGCTGGAGATGGGAGTGTGCAAACCAATGTCTTCTGTTTTGTTCAGGCTAGACAAATCTTCAACTAAAAATCAGCATTCTTTTCTCCTCCCTCCCCCCCCCAAAAAAAAACAACACACACACAAAATTACAAACATCACTTCAAAGACAAGCCCTCTGTTACAAAATGATCAGTTCTGCTCTGAAAGGGGTTGCTTATTTAGCTCAAAAGCGATGCTTTGTACATATTTACATAGAAATCTAGTCACAACCTACAATGCTTGATTATATGTCATATCCTTGTAACATTAGACCAGTTTTAAAATGTTTCTCTACCATATTCCTCCCTACACCTATATCTGTAGACAGTGCAGGGAAAGAGATCATTCAGGGTTGTGCAGTCTACTTTGCTGAAGTTAGTGCATCCAGCCTTCATTTTTGAACTGGGATCTCTTACCTAGAGCTATCTATCCCACAACCTCTTGCGTGTTCTGTATTTCAGAGGTAAAGAGCAATTTTGCCCTTTCAAGACTAGAGTAGGTGACCCTACAGCTTTGCAATTGGAGGTGGAAAAATGTTGATCCTATATCTTTAAAAACCCCTTTTTGCAAAACTCAGCCTGTACCCTAATTGGTTTCCCCCAGTAACCAATTGCATAAGCCTGAACCTTTTGCAGATTATAATACTGGAAGCTGTAAACTTTCATCCTTATGTCCTTCAAGTTGTAAAAGCCTCCTATTTGTCTGTTTTGTCTGTCAGTTAACTTCCAAGCAAAAGAAGATGCTGTACTAACTTGGGGTGGGGGGAGTAACATGATGCGGTGATATACCTTAGTAATAACAGAGACTCTAAAGCAGTAGGGGCATTTCTTATCACAGGGACTGTGTTACTGCTGTCTGTTCTTTGTGTGTGTGTGTCCCCACATTCACACAATGTGTTGTCTGTTTGCAGACCCCCCAAAAGCATCTCTAGAATCCTGATGCCATGTGGGTCATATAATTCTTAGTATTCAAAAAGTATTCCATTCATGTAAAAGGCCATACTCTTGGTCTAACTCCTTCACAAATTGACCCCAACACCCCTAGAAGTCCCCCCTATACTTACCAGCAGCAGAAGCAGCAGAAGCAGAGGCTAACACCAGAATTCAATAGCCCCAGAAGGTTTCAGCACCAGCCGTGTACAACAACTTCTACCATCAGAGGTTCCAGAGAATGAAGAGAGATGGTGGAAGCTGTGGTTGCAATGGGTGGCTGCTGTTCAATTTATAGAGCGGAGACCCCTACCCACTTTGATTGCTACCACCCCCCTGAGTCCTAGAAATAGCCCCTTATCATCGGTGCCTCCTGTGGAAAACTCTATTTTTGCTTTGAGGGCAGAAGGTTATCTTAAAAAATATATTTAGTCAAATGCCATAATTGTGCCCTTGAAACATCCCAGTATATTCCTATCTTTTAAGAGTTTAAGAACATCCAGATAGATACCCCTTATCGCTGGTACGCTTGTGGAAGACTATTTTTGCTTTGAGGGCCGGTGGGTAAGGGGCCTGAAGACCTTTCCATGACAAACTTTTTCCATGCCCAACATTCCCATCAAATTCCTCAAGACGTAAGCTTTTCCATGCAGAAGATCATTGGCATTTTGAGTTTGTACTCTATTTATTATCAAAATCAACCAATTAGTTAAATATACTGCAATACAATTTAAAATATGTTGGAGAGGCTTACTAATATCCAGACATTAAAAAGGTTCCATCTTTCTCTGACACTTTGCACTATCCTGACTTATTTTGCTCGGGGAAGGGGTGTGTGGGTGTACATTCCGCAATTAACCCGAGCATCATATTCTTTCATTCTAATATATCTCTGTCTTTGAGGACCTGCTTTTGGGAGCAATAAATGTACTAGATAATGTAGATAGTCATCAAAGGCTATGGCTTTGAGGTTAGAAAGTAAGGATATTAAACTAACTTTAGGGGGGGGAGGGCTCTTGTGCCTGTTAGGACATTGCTAGAAAGGCTTGATGTGGAAAGGGCCGGGGTGTGTGTGTGTGAGGTGGGATGAAGGGGGGGGGGGTGATGGACAACCAGCTGGGCCACTCCAAAATTGCTTACAGTCCCCAACTTTTTGTGAGTCTCTTCACAATCACACAATATGTTATTGTATGACTAGAGCCCCACAAGCACATCTAAAATCTTCCTACTGGACATGTCATATAATTCTTAATATTCAAAAGTAAACTCCCCACAGAAGTAAACTTCCTATTAGTGTAGGAAGACTAAAAAGCCATTAGTCTAACTCCCTGCTTCTATTTTTTGCTTTGAGGCCAAGTCTCACTCTGCCTTTAGGACAAGTGGCATTTTGTATCTGTCTTTCTGATTGAAACCATGACACTAGAAGGCTACCTATATTAAACTACCTTTAGTCAACCAGAGATATGGCATGGAAAAACTCTTGTGGAATCCTCTATTTTTGCTTTAAGGTCAAGGCATTCTGTCCCTGAGGTCAAGTGGCATTTTGCACCTGTCTTTCTGATTGAGACCATGACACTAGAAGGCTACCTATATTAAACTACCTTTGGTCAACCAGAGATATGGCATGGAAAAACTCTTGTGGAATCCTCTATTTTTGCTTTAAGGTCAAGGCATTCTGTCCCTGAGGTCAAGTGGCATTTTGCACCTGTCTTTCTGATTGAGACCATGACACTAGAAGGCTACCTATATTAAACTACCTTTGGTCAACCAGAGATATGGCATGGAAAAACTCTTGTGGAATCCTCTATTTTTGCTTTAAGGTCAAGGCATTCTGTCCCTGAGGTCAAGTGGCATTCTCTTGAGATAAGCTATTGTGGGAAGTACCGTGATTTAAGTGGTCAGCTCAAATTAGATGTGAGAGAAACTTTTTCATTTTAACTTAATCAATTTTTAATAGGAGACAATTGGAAATTCTGTAGACTATTCTCAAACTTGCACAGCTTTGCACTACTTATCCAACAACAGCAACAACAACAACAAAGAGATAAAATATTTTGTTTCTAAATTTCTGCCTTGGCAACTGTTCTTTCTAACTTCTTGATCTAACTTCTTGATCTTTTCCCCTCCTTTACCAACACTAAATGGGCCTGACGGCCAATATACAGTTTAGCCTCCAATACTTTGTATGCTTTTTAGACTTCAAGTTCTCCAGTCCTTTGCATACTTCAGGTAGAGCTTGAACTTCAATGCATTACATGTGTTGTATAATGCTGTGAAGTGCCTCAAACAAAGGGAGGGTAGAATGGAGCCCCCCCCTCTATAGCTGTGCAATTTCAGGTGGTAAAATGTTGATCCTATATCTTTAAACCTCTCTGTTTGTAAAACAAAATCAGCTTGTATGGTTGTATCTACCTGTAACCATCTGAAAACATAAGCATGGGCCAGTTGTCCCTTCTAATGCTGGAAGCTGTGACCTATCATCCTTATGTCCTTCAAGTTGTAGAAACTTCCTATTTGTCTGATCAAGCTAATAATATCAGGCTAGTTTGATCAAGAACAAGTAATAGGGGAGTCATTCAGCACAGCCACTGGGGACAAGTGCCCTATACTATGGGCAGTATGCTGTGGGCTCTTGCTAGATCCCCTACCCCAACAACCAACACACACACACACACACACACACACATGTGGGCAGTACACTGTGGGCGGCTCATGGCCTATGCTCATTGGCTGGAGAAAGAACAGAGAAGTCCTAACTAATCAGCATTCGCCACGTGGTGGTGGGCAGGCCTAACCAATCAGCGTTGGCCACGTAGTTGTGGGCGGGGCCTTATAAAGCCCTTTAAGAGAGCTTCTCACAGATGAGAGCATCAGTCAGCCGCAGAACTCCAAGCACAAGGCCAGATGCTCACACACGGAGCCCTATGCCTAATTATTTTTATTGTATTTCTCTTTCAGATTAATAAATAAAATATATAAAACCCTTAACTGCTGCTACGTGCCCTGCAAGCAGATTTTGGGGTGCATCCCTAAATTGGGGTCCCCAGACTGCACCCCAAAACAGGGGCAAAATAGTCTAAGGACTGAACCCCAAAAAGAGGGGGAGGGGGAGGGAGAAGGGGAGGGGAGGGGGAAGGAGGGGAGGGGGGGAGGAGCACAAAAGACTGAACCTAAAGGGGAGGAGCACCTGTCAAGTTTGAACCAAGGTACTCCCTATATTCTTCTGAGGGTGCTTCCCCTGACGGATTGCTGTCTGTTTTTTTGGGGGGGTTTCCACCCCAGCTCAACTTTACTTGAGGCTGGTGGTGGTCTCGCCGTAGCATGGAGGAGAGGGAGTCCCTCGTTCCCCCATTGCTCCGGGAAAGGACGGTGGGTGTTTCACGGTGTCGTTTTGTGCCTTTTATTTTGCGTGGCTGTGAGGCGCTGAGTCTGCTTGCTGGGGACTTGTGCTCCCATTGCTTTTTGCAAGTTTATTTTTCGCGCGCCAGCTTTCTTAGCGTTCTGCGCGCTCATGGCGCGCAGGCGCTGGTGTCGCGCGCCTCTTCTCTCTTAGACTAAACTACTCTGTGAGATTCTTCAGACAGCAGTCTAAAAGATTTATAGTGCAGAGGCAGCGTAGCACTTTCTCAGAGACTTCCCTGCTCAGGGTATCTTTTGCAGGCAGTGTTTTGAGGTACACTGATTCTCTGATTAATCAGCCTCAGCTGACAATTAAAAATAGCAATGAGGGATTTATGAGAGTGTTTCTTCCAAAACCCAAACATTGCCTTCCTCTACGCTGCCCTCCCGCTTAAGGCACTCAGTGAGTCCAGCGTTACCTTGAGATGAAATAATTGCTTCAGTGCAGGAAGGTACCAGCAAGATAACGTTGTTCTCAAAACAATCTTCGGAGAGGCCCAGTCCTCTTCTTAGCTGCTGGAATCTAGCCTTCCTGACAAAACCTTAAATTTATGGCTTATGCTGGACTTCTAAAAATCTCCCCCTTCTCAGCTTAGAGAACAAACCAAAAACTACTAAGATCATCAAATTAGCAGCATTTATTGGTTTACGAAAATGAGGTAGATTATTATGCGGTTAAAATAGACATTTAAAAATACAAAATAGAAATCATAAAACAAACATGAATAACTAAGCTGACTAAGTAAAACTAATGGCTGGGGCCAGAGACCCCTCCATAGAGATCAGACTTGCATTGTCCGATTTCTAAGGAAAAGACAGGGAGCATTTCACTTAGGCATGAGAAAAGCCGACCCTCTTGAACACTAAAAGGTATCAGTATTTATACGTTTTTCTTTCATACACCCACCATTGGAAAAATGTCATAACTCCCAGTTATGTCATCTTGGTGACATTAAGACTGGACACCTGGGCTCTGCCAGCTGTATCTTTGCACCTGCTTGCGTGCGTGCATGAGATTCTTATCTCTCATCCTGTGAGATAAATGTATCTGTCAGATTCTCAGACATAGGGTCTTCAAATCTTGGCGTCAATATGTGGGTGTGTGAAAAAATGCCTGGCTAACACCTGAACATCTGGTAATTAAATTAGCATTACATCATAGAATAAAAATCTAACTGGACATTTCTACTTCACACAATTAAAATTAATGAGAATAAATGTCTTCCTTTTTAATTTGCCCATCACAGCTGGGACTTGTAGTTTTGAGTTTGTGGTTTGCATTCGTGCGGCGGTTTTTTTATGCGGCTCGATTTCGATTGGCCACAATGTGTTTCCCAATGTTCTTTTTGCTCATGCCTCTCAACCTGATTGGCTGCAGTGCGGCGCAAAGAACATTGGGAATTGAAGTCCTTTTTCTTTGTTCGTGTTCGTGGGTCTCCTGCCCCACTGGCACGTTTCTAAAATATTTGTTGACCTCCGTACCCAGTTCGGGCAAGTGCAGGAGGCTCAGTATGGGCTAGTGTGGCCGGGTGCGGGATCCTTTGTCAAGTTCCAATGGTTAACGCTTGGATTTATAGGTATAGATCCTGATTTTTAGACTTCCCATTCTTAGAATTCCCATTATCCCAAGCCAGCATGGCAAATGAACAAGAATGCTGGGAGGTCTGGTCTAATGCATTTGAAGGACATTAACATGGAAAAGGTCTATATACCTTGTGACATAAGACAACCTAACTACTGTAATTCCAGCCACTATGGGGCACTGTGGTTGGATACGTGCTTGATAACTATTTCTGTTTGGAGTTGAAGGCAGGCAGCATAAAGAGATTTATGGAGTCCTAATGAGGGGACTGCAGTGGCTCAAGTGGCTAGAAGGTGGCAGGCCAGCAGTTCGATACCCGAATACTACAGGATGGAGTGAGCTCCCTTCTCTGTCCCAGCTCCTGCCAACCTAGCAGTTTGAACGCAAGAAATTGCAAGTAGATAAATAGGGACCACTTCGGTGGGAAGGTAAACAGCGCTGTGCGCTCTGGTGTCATCATGCCTGCCACATGACCACAGAAACGTCTGCAAACGCAGACAGCGCTGGCTCTTCAGCTATGAAACAGAAATGAGCACTGAACCCTAGAGTCAGATACGACTGGCTTTCGAGCAAGGGTGACCTTTACCTTTAATGAGTTGCCATACTTAGCTGGTGGAATATGTTTGGCTTGGCACCAATTTGGGAAAGATGCTGTGGAAACAATATTTAAAAATGAGTATTTATTACTTTGTTATCTACGTGGGACAAAAACCCTGAAGCTGTTTTTCAAGTAACCTAGTTTCCATATAAATGATATATAATTTACCTCATTTTGCCTGCCTATGCTTCCTAACACACCACAGCAACTATATTTTAAAAGTAAGCTGGTAACAAATGTACTGTAACTTGTATTACCAAATGCAAGTTAAATCATCTTATAAAATACATTAGACTTCTAGCTCAGTCATATTTCACCTCATAAACGTCTATTGGTAAAGGTTTGCAAAATCCAGAACACTTAGCACAAATGTTAGATAAGCCTTTAATCCTTTTGTGGAAGCACAAAAAGCAATTTCAGTTTTGTGCTTGGGCAAACTTCCACAAAAGTCCACTATTCATTTTAAAATAATTTATTAGTAGTGGGAATGTAGGGTTTTCATGACCCTTTTAGATATATTTCAACCAGCTTTTTAAAGTGTGATAATTTCTCTTCCAAAAAGAAAAATTATTCCTTAAATTAACAGAAAAGAGAGAGGTGGAACAAATTGTTTGTTCCTCTTGTGGGGCACTTTCCCTTGTGTGTGATAATTACCAGAACTTTAGAAAGGATGTTACAGAGATTTTAAAATGTTTTTGCTAACAAGTAAACTATAAAGTGTTGCAAACTGGCATTCTATTCATAACATGCATAAAATTCTGTTTTTAGGGCTCCTACTAAAACAGAAGTCAAAAAGGCTAGTGAAACATACCAGTTTAAAACAAACAAAAAAAGGCAGATAAATGAAAATAGATTTGGTGAAATGTGGGCAATTTTTTAGAATATATGCTGGTGAAAGGAAAAGGTTGATTACCCATTCAAGAAAGAAAGAGGTATGGGATGGTGTAAAACCTGAAATACAAATGACAGTAAATATGCCTGGGGGGGGGGGAATCAGCTCCAAAATCTTGTTTTTTCTGTTCCAAACTCTTTCTAAAGTGCACTTTGGATTTTTTTGCTGTTTTTGCCATTTTAGAAAGAGTTTTGAACAGAAAAAATGATGTTGGGTGTTGTTGTTGTTGGTTCCCCCCTCTTTTCTAACCTCCAGAATGTTTTTAAATTTTCAATTCATTCCTTTGGGAAAGTGTGCCTCACGTTACAGAAAAACTGGTTTACAGAAAAAGTCCTGGAATGGACTAATTCCATAATTGCAAGTACTGTAGATAGATAGATGCCACTTCGGTGGGAAGGTAAACAGCATTCATCTAGTCATGCCTGCCACATGTCCATGGAAACATCTGCAGATGCAGACAGCACTGGCTCTTTGGCTGTAAACAGAGATGAGCACTGAACCCGAGTCGGATACGACTGGCTTTCGAGCAAGGATGACTTTTACCTTTACCTAAGCTCTTTAATAGACAATGTCCTATTTGATTTTTGCTACTTTGCAAAGTGTCATGTGGACTGGTGGCAAGATGATAAAGAAAACTGTAACAACAATGTGAAACTACCATGGAACCTATCATGAGGCATTTTTAAACATTGTGGTTAACTACACTACAGATATAACAAATTGCTGGAATTAAGACATTCAGGTGTCTGGGAAACAGGTAATTAACACATGTAAATGAATTGTTCATTCCGTTGAGCTGCATGACACAAAAATATCTGGCTTGCCAGAAATTAATAATAATAATTTCATATCAGAGATTATTCTGGGTTGAAAGGATTTTTGTTGGAAGAACTCTGCTCGGGGACACCCAATGGGGCTCCTTTCCTGTCCCCAAGTGCAGCCCTCGGGCATCAAAACCCAAACTTCCAGTCTCCAAGCTCAGTGTTTTAACCACTAAGCCACCGGAGGAGCTGCACCAGAATTTAATACATTGACCTCGTTTGTACAAGATATATTTCTCTAGACTTAAGGGCTGAATTCACATCTTTTTAAAACAATCATATAAAACTATATGAATGAATCTTGGACTTCTGCACTCTCAGTGAAACAATGAGAAGAATTTGCTTCAATTTTCAACTGCTATTCATTATTATGAAGATGTTTTATAAACCTTATTTGAATAAACCATATTTAAAAGTAGCTATTCTTCCCAGCGTGAGTATAACAGTTTGGCCAGTTAAACAAATAAAATGATACAGAAATGGATAATAAGGTAATTAGGAAATAAAGAAGCACCCACGTGTCTGATGAGAAATTAAGAGTGTCTTGATTATTCTACTTTTTGAAATGTTCGCCATGTCAGTCTGTGCAAGGATTCCAAACAAGAAATAAAAATAAAGAAGGCAAAAACACTGTGGTACCTTAAAGACAGCTATTTTTAATGTAAGTTTTCAGAAGAATTAATGGACATAAATCAGATATCAGAAACAGCAGTGCACAGAAACCTGTTTCAAATCATTTCAATTTATCTGGACTCTTCATAGGATTTGAAAGTTGCCATTCTGTAGAAGAAAAATTCTAGAACAAAGACCCAGAGAGACAGCTGAGATAAAATATATACATATGCTTAATATCTAATGAACCAAATGACTCAAGAGCTCTTAAGCAATTACCAACTGTAAAATACTATAATAATTACATCTGGTGTTATGTTCCATAGATCAGGTTCTTTCCCAACTAACTACAACATGTTTCAAAGAACAAAGCTTCAAAAGAAAAAAACTTAATATCAGACAGGCACCTTAAGTCAATACTAGGTGTGGAATGCCACATTGACTTACACAATTTATCTGTCTATTAACCAATCACCTTCTCTTTATTTTGGGACCATGTGTAAATATATAAATAAATGCCATGTATTCTTACCCTTATGTCTAAGGAAGTGGACTTGGCCCAATGAAAGGTCACGTTAAAATATAACTGTTACTATTTCGTCTTATTTTTTGCTTTTGTTTTGATTATCATAAAAGCCAAGTGTTGAGTTTCACTCACTTTGGAGTTTCTTTAAAGCACATAAAAAGCTAGAATTCATTCTTTAATATTCCATTCTATATGTCATTAAGCTTAGCTGACTAAAATGGTCTCTGAAAGAAACAAGTAGCACCTCAGGCCTTTAAAAAATTTGAAAACAGCAGCACATACCTGTTTTATAAAAACATTTAGTAATGAAAAATTGTTATAGTAGTAATCAGAATACCTCCAGTGATTAGATCAAGTGGGAATATTAACCATACTATAAAAAAAACCAGCACCAATAAGATGATAAAAAGACCCACCTTCACCCACAACACTGCCAGATTCTGTGCCTCAGCATGTAAGTTCAGAAGAACAATCCTGGCAAGACCTTCAACCAAATAATACACTTGTGCCACAGCATAGGCTAGTAATAACTATAACGCTAGTTACCTATGTACTAATTTTACTCCTCCTTCACACTAAGCAGAAATGCTCCTTTTTAAGCTCCCTCATTTTATCTTTTGTCTCTTGATATATTCTAGTTCCTCCATTTTAACTTCTGTTCCCTTTGCTGTTCTCTGCTGGTCTTGGACAATAAAGATTTAATTTGAACAGCACCAGTAACGCTATTTACTAACCACACAGTAAATAACTAGTGGAATAACTTAGAGAAGCTATTGCATGCCAGCCACGAGGTGGTGTGTGACATGGTATAAAAGTGACAACTTGCTAACTATCAGAATGCCAAGATGTAGTTTATGCCATAGCATGTATATCAGTGCAACTAACCAACAGGATTTTGGCTAGTAACATTTATTCTACAACTAAGTAATTAAAACTGTAGTTGAGATGTTTAACAAGCAAGTTATGGAAGGCTCCTTTTTCTGTGCTACCACTAGCCATTGTGCTTCTCTCACCACACCATGTGCCGTATCTCCACCCCACGTTAAAACCTTTGAGCAAGAATAGAAAAACAGTGTGTTCTAACATGTTGGTAGGATGGTGCCTTATCAAAACAATCTATCTTGAGGTGGAGCTAACCTAGAGGTCTGCTTAAAGCCTATTAACAGAGTGCTCCCTACTATGTTTCTTTGAATGATGGTACACCATACTGGATGAATTATTCAAAGTCTTTTTACATACTGTATAACATCAGAATCAATTTATTTAAGACCATTTTGTCCGTCAACAATTCAAGTTCAAGCATCTTTCAAGTAAGACTTCTGCTACAGAAATTCAAACTTATCTACTCATGCAGTACTTTGCCTTGTATGCTAAAACAGAACAAAGATCATACACGCGCTGAAATGCTTATTATCCCATGTCCTACATTCTTTATGTACAAAATAAATATCCAAGGAAAATTAAGATCTAACGACTGGAATCCTGTTGCTTAGCATAGCAAATTGAAATAGAGTAGGCCCACATCAGTGGGGATTTTATGTATCAGATCATATTGATTCAATGGGCCTACTTTAGTTGCAACTTACTATACTAAGTGACAGAAATTCAGCCAATACATTTTTCGTATTTTAGATTAGAAAAACATTGTAATGTAACACAATTGCACATTCCACTAAGACCCGTTGGAGAAGCAAGAACATGCATATTAAATATCAAGTCTTCCAGCTTTTGACCATCAACAGCATTTTAGTCAGCACAGCATTATACTTGATACTTAGCAAATCAATCATGAAGCACCATCAAACTGAATTATTCCGTATTTCCCAATTATCATCCATTCAGGTTCAGTACTGGTAAGCTTTTCACCTTGCCCAGGTTCCAGTCCAACTTGAATATCACACTTTAGTGTCCTTAGACTGCAGAGAGGTGCAGGGTGAAAATTGTTCAAAGCTTGGTGAAATGGAGTGGTGAATTCCCATTTTCGGTCCCCTAATAACTTTCTATAGTTCAGATCACCTTTAAAAATAATTAAATCTGACGTCTGTAATTCAGCATACAAATCAGGAGCAACCTGGGCCATGTTTGAAAATTCATGTGGCGAAGTCCAGAACAAATGATCATGATAAACCCAAACACCTTTCTTCAAATTGCCTTCCCAGGAGAAACCACAACTAGACATACACTTGTTATTAGCTCCTTGCATTTGCTTAATTACCCAACTCAGATCACGTTGGGTAGTATCTGACACATACCATGGAATACTTTTTCCACGAAAATGAATTTCAGTAACTAATTTGGAGGAAAACAGAAAGTCAGCTAATACAAGATCAGTAATCAATTCAAACCCAGCATTATCCAAGATTATGTCAATTCTAGTAGAAGATGTTGATGTTTTCTTTCTGTTCATCAGCAGTGACCAAAGCTTTTCCATGTGATCCACCAAGATGAAAGATTTTAAATCTTCCACAGACTGTAAAGGATTAGCCTTCTGAGAATTATCTGCCCCAGCTGAAAGTGACAAGTCACATTTATTGCCCCACAGAGAAACCTAAGGGGAAAAAACACATTCACTTTTGAGAGGCAAGCAATCCTAGGTTCTGCTATACAGCCATATGTCTAGGCTTCATTTGAATAATCTACCTTAAAGGTTTTCCTTGCTTGAAAGAAAGTCATATCCGACTCTAGGGTGCAGTGCTCATCTCTGTTTCAAATCCAAAGAGCCAGCGCTGTCTGCTGGTCATGTGGCAGGCATGACTAGACACGGAACGCTGTTACCTTCCCACCGAAGTGGTCCCTATTTATCTACTTGCAATTTCTTGCTTTCGAACTGTTAGGTTGGCAGGAGCTGGGACCTTAAAAAGCTATAATTTATTTATTGTCTAACTAGCATATTTTGTGTTAAAAATTGTGTTGGATAGTGAAAGGTTTGGGTTTTTTTTGTTCTTGAACAAATGGTGCCGGGCTGTTTTAAATGGTGTTGAAAGGTTTTGTGAATTTGTGGTTTTGAGGCGCTGCGTCCGCCTGCGGCGGACTTGCGCTCCCAGTGTGTTGTTTATTTTTATTTTTTGCGCTCCGGCTTCCTCAGTGCCAGGCTCTTTAAAATGGTTTTGGAAGGTTTTTTTTTATGCAAATGAGGTTAGTTTTTAATTGTGGTTTTTAAAAATTTTATTTTTACACACGGGCTGTTATAAACTGTGCTTTTTTATTTTTTGTTTTTTAAAAAGAGGAAAGGATGATATATTTTTTTATAATTATTGTATTTAACCAAATAATGTGTTACTATGTGTGTGTTTTTAAATAGTTGTACCTTGGATAATTATTTTTAAAATGTGTAAGAATATGTTTTTTAATCAATGTTTCTATACTGTGTTTAGATTTTTTGGGGTTTTTTTGAGTGAAAACTTATTTTTTTTTTAATTTTTTGTGATTAGTGTGAATATTTTTGAATGATTTGATAACTTATTTCAGTAATTTGTGAATTAATCTTATTAGTTTGAATATTTTTGGATGTTTTTACTCTTGTGGTCTCTGGGTGGGGCTGGTGAGCTTTTAGAGTACTCTACAATTTTTCTCTACTGTCCTCTGGGTGTTGCTTCTTCTTCCGGTAAGTATTCTCTTTATTTTCTAATTTTAGTTCCGGTCGTCATGGAGTGAAGATGTCTCATGGTAAGCTCTCTGGTTTAATTTTTTTTTGGGGGGGGGGTTGTTTTGGGTTTTGGGGGGGAGGTCTGTGTGTTTTTTCTTGTTTGTTTTTGGCTGTTTTTGTGTTTCCTTTTTGTCTTTTTGATTTTGAGTGTTTTTGGTTTGTGTTTACTTTTTTTTGGGGGGGGGTGTCTTTCTTTTCCGTGGGCCAGGCTCGATGCCTGGCCCGTGGAAAGGAAAGGCCGGTTGGGGGGGTTCTTTTTTTTCACAGGCCAGGCTCGATGCCTGGCTCGTGGAAAGGAAAGGCAGGGGCAGGGGCTTTCTTTTCCGCAGGCCATGCTCGATGGCTGGCCCGTGGAAAGGAAGGGCAGCGGCGGCAGGGGGGGTTTACTTTTATTTTTCGCGTGCTGGCTGCCTCAGCATTCTGCGCGCTCATGGCACGCAGGATGCTGGGGCTTGTAGTTTGGCGTGCGCGATTTTAGTTAGTGCAGCAGTTTGTTTCCTGCGGCTTATTTTTGATTGGCCGTGGCGCGTTTCCGAACGTTCCTTTTGCCCGCGCCACTCAGCCTGATTGGTTCTGGTGCGGCGCAGCGCAAGGAACGTTGGGAATTGAAGTTCCCTTTTTTTGTTTGCATCCGGGGGGCTCCTGCCCCACTGGGACAAATTTCAACCCAACAGTTACCTGCGAACCCCGTTCGGGCGAGTGCATGGAGGCTCGGACGGGGCTAGTGGGGCCTGGCTAAACATCCTTTGTCACATTCCAACAGTTAACACACCATTTTATAGGTATAGATCTGGTAAAGAAGGTGGACAGAACCCATTGCCCCTCACTCGTGATTAGATTCATGAAATTCTAGCTTTCTGAAATGAAACTCTACATGCAACCTTAAATGCTTGATTAGTTGAATAACCATTCATAGTATCTTTTGGCATGTGCCATTTCTTATCCAGCTGTGGGTAAACATTTTAGCCTCAAGATTACAATTACATCATTTATTTATGTTCAACAAATTAACAGAACAAACTCTGGCAAAGATGCCAAAAATTCTGTCATAGGAAAAATTATTGACAAGCAGTTAGATGGAACTTGACACTCTAAGAAAAGCAGATGATGATGATGATGATGATGATGATGAACAACAACAACAACAACAACAACAACAACAACAATAATAATAATAATAATAATAATAATAATAATAATAATAATAATAATAATAATAATAATAATAATAATAATAATAATAATAATAATAATAATAATAATAATGTGGTGTTTTGTGAAGGAGCCCCAAAGGAGGGCATATGTATGGTTGAGGAAAAGTGCCATACCAAAAATCTATCTATTACAGTAGATCAGTGATGGCAAACCTTTTAGAGACGGAGTACCCAAGGAGGAGGAGGAGGCATGCTGGCAGGCACCACAAGTGCCCATACACCCATATGATGTTGCCAGAGTGCCTCCAGCCATGGGGGGAGCGTGAATGCACGTGCTACTTGAGGTGCACCAGTGACATGTGTGTGCCAGCCCCCGTGTGTGCTCCTCCCGTGGGGCCTCCCCACCCATCCCCACAAGAGCTCCCCCCGCGGGGCCTCCCCATTAGTGCTCCCCATACCCCTGCAGGGCCTCCCGAAACTGAGTGCTCCCCACCTCTGAGTGCTCCCCATCCACAGGAGTGCTCACCACCCACTACAAGGCCTGTCCACACATGCTCCCAACCTTACCTCATCCAGCCGCAGGCTCCCAGCAGGGATTGAAACCTCCCCTCTTGCCTCCCATTTGGTGGAGGTAAAGGGGTGATGGAGAATCGGTGCTGGCTGGCCAAGGCAGGGCTTTCCCTCGGTTGCCTGCGTGCCAGAAGAGAGGCCTCTGTGTGCCACTTCTGGCACGCTTGTCATAGATTTGCCACCAGGGCTGTAGATATTAAGAACTGGATGAATCGCTCAGAACTAGTAGAATAAGTCACTGAGTTAGGTATCTGGCTATGTAGGAAAAAATGTAGAATGATACAAACTTGTATATTTCATGCCCTAACATTTTACAGTTTGTATCTATTTTACCTGTTTTAACTACGTACGTTAACCACACAGAGTGGCTTCGACCAATGGGCAGAACACAAATGCAACTAATCAGTAAATAAATAAATTCTGTTCTAAATTCTGTGAATTCCATTTGAAGTTTCAAACACAATTGGTGTGAATGCAGAGGATAGTTTAGTTAAACTGGAAGACCTCTAAGAGTTCAACACGCTTTAAATTATTCTGAGGCGTTTTCAACATTTCTTGCTGAAAATGTGATAGTGGTAGTAACCGACACTTTGAAAATGGTAAAATAGAATGGTTTTGAAAATTAGTGAACATATGGAGGGGAAATTAAAGCCACGTTCCAAATCACGTATGGAATCAGATAAGGGCATCTTCTCAAGCTTTCCCTTCTATCAACAGGCTGTTCCTTTGTGCAATATGCTACAAGTATAAGTCACATGGAAGACTGCAAGAATAGCCAGCCAGAGGAGAAAAATTGCTGCACTAGTGCCCTTAAATGTACAGTTTTTCCTTAAACAAATGTTGGCCTAGATACTTAAAACAGTAAATGCTAGTAATTTCACCTGAATCAGCCTGAACAATTCTTCTTTCAGTGATTCTTCACCTCGACTTTCTATGTTTTTCAACAGCTCTTGCAGGTAAGTACTTAAAGTAAGAATGGCTTGTTGAGAGTCAAAGAAAGCATGCTCCTTTTCTTCTTTGAATACATCATAGTCACTGATGGGTGGGCTGAGCAGGAGAAAAAAAAAACATACAATTCATAATCCATTTTTGTCACTATTAGATTTTAATAGCACGCTGAATATCTACCCAAATACAGTGGAACCTCATACAACAATCGCCCCATATAGCAATGAAATCGCATAACAATTAGGTTTTGGGGGGGAAATGGCGTCCCGCATAACAATTTTCCCTATGGAAAAAATCGTACAGTACAACAATTTTTCAATAGGAAAAACCACTTAGCAAAAAAAAAAAGTTGTACGATGAATCCCATAGGGAAAATCGCTCTACAATGCATGTATCGTATAGCAATTGTTTCGTACAACAACGAGCCCCATGGCACAGATTAAAATCGTTGTTATGAGGTACCACTGTAGTATGACTTACTAACTATCCTGTCATTAAAGCTATCAACCCGTGCAGACTTCAAATCATCCATTACTGCTGGGATGAGTAAGAAATGCACAGCATGATGATATATGACAGTGATGGCAAACCTATGGCACATGTGCCAGAGGTGGCACTTGGAGCCCACTCTTTGGGCACCTGTTCAGTCACCCCATCACAGATTTTGCCCCACCCCTCTACCAAGCAGCCCAATGGGAAAGCTTCCTCCCTGCCCCCCCCAGCACAGAGTTCACCCTGCCCCTATGCCAGCAGCCCAATGGGAGCATTTCCTTCCTCCCCTTTTGCTATGTTGGCACTTTGCGATAAATAAGTGGGTTTTGGGTTGCAGTTTGGGTACTCAGTCTCTAAAAGGTTCACCATCACTGATATGAGATGGGGAGAAGCACTGAACATGTTATATATAAGAGAGAACCTGACACACAAATGCTACCGTACTTTAAGTACCAGTCCAACAAAAGGGAATCATATGTAGTTCTGCCCTTAATCAGTTAAGTTCCATTTTACTTCATAAATATTAGAAAGCAGTTTGACAGTGTCTAAATTTATTCTCTGATGCCTCTACCACCCATAGTTAATCATATTGTAAAGTATAATATAATAAACACTCCAAAATCTTCTGCCCCCACTCATCTTACAGTTCCCACTATCCCTTATCATGTCTCCTTGGATAAATATAAGAAGAAAACTTCATTTGATAGCTAAATTTATCAAACATATATGTCAAAAGGATTTATGCAATCTCAATAACCAACAGCTAGGCTCTATTATACTAGTGAGTGACAGTGGAAAATGACTTCTGCTATAAATACATTAGGAATATCTGACATTTCTTCCTTACTTTGCTATTATTATACCTAGCTCTTTATTTACAAAAAGGGGATTTGTGATATACATTATACAGTATAAAAATCTTACAGTCATAAATCACCTTGTAGGGAAGTACTTCTTAATGCTCTTGTTTCAGTTACAATTTACATGGGCTTTTATAAAGAAATGGATCCCAGAAATGTTAAACAACAGATCATAAATTAATTACAAAACACAAGCTGGGTTAAGAAAGACATGCATTGTTTTATTTGCCACAAATAACCTTTCCAAGTAAAGGGAATTTAAAAAAAATAAAACCCCTAAAACTAATTATTTCATTGCCATCTGCCATAATTCCAAATATAGTGTTTATCCTAAATTATGGTGTTAACTAGAGGCTGTTTTTAGATGATAATGCTCCACCTTAATAAGATCTGAACAGACCAATGCTCATTTTGACAGCACATATTCTAAAACTGGAATAATACAGACAAGGTAAGCAAGATGTATAAAATGTTAATGAAAGGTGGAACTAGTCAGACGTCATTAAGAAATATGTGGAAGATAGATTTAGGAATGAAAATAGAAGACACAGCATGGAATAAGATATAGACCCAAAGAATAATGTGAAACTTATCAGTGAGAATTAAGCAGCATTCCTATAAGCTATTATGGGCGTGGTATATGGCACTAGTGCATCTGAATCAAATAAATCATAATTATAAAAGTGAATGTTGGAGGTGTAAAGAGCAAATTGAGACTTTTTATTCACCTCTTTGCACCCCCACCAGAAATAATCTGTGGGAAAAGTTGTTTAAAGAAATTAATTTATTATCTATTAAATTACAAACAAATCCCAAAATTGTTTTATTAATGGATTTGAGAGATGTTAACATAAATAAACATAAGAGTTGGTTATATTATTATTATTAAATTTTTATCCCACATCACTCGACACAATGCGCGACTCGAGGCAGAGTACAACATAAGTAATAATACAATACAACACAGTTCGTTACAATAGTTACAGATAAGAAGAAAAAACACCATCTAAATACTGAAATCACAAAATTGATTGCACAATACCCTTGGCTCCCTAAGTCCGCAAAAACCCAGCTCAAAATGTCTACGATGGAGCCCTATGACTCAAGCGTCGTGACGGAGCCAGGGAAGAACCACCGTGGGAAACAGTTCCAGCTGTGCTCCCACTTTCCAGCCCGGCTCCCACCTCCTCCACTTGGTGGCGGTGGCTATTCATAGCCCCACCGCAGGAAACAGCTCCAGCTGGGATCCCACCTCCCCTGACCGGGTGCGCCAAGGGAGGGAGCTGAAGATGTTGAAGCAGCTCACCGAGGAGCCCAGACAGAGCACATGCTGGGACCGTTGGGACAGGGAAAGCCCAGGAAGGAGGGACTGGAGCAAGCCTCCACCACCCAAGCAGCCACAATTGCCGGCGTCCTCCTCCACCCGCGGCGTTATAATTATGGTCACAGCTATTAGACTAATAATTGCTTTAAAAAATGGAATGTAAACATCTCTGGAGATAAATTAACATTTGAATTAAAATTTAAGAATGGAGAAATAAAGAATAATGAGTTTGAATTTATACAGGGAGAGTTTGTTGACCACATCTTTCAGAAAGCAAAGAGATTTAAACCAAGCTAGGTGGTCATAAAAATTTGGAAATAATGGTGGAAAATATGTAAATTAGAAGGAGTAACAGTTAAGGTCCCAGGCGGAGGGTGCAATGTGTTTATATACTTTAAACATTAGCACATTTAAATTAGATTATAAATTAAAAATAATTTGGAGGGATCAAATTATAAAACATTTTAGTTATTAGAGGAAAGGGCATATAATGTATTTTTTTACTTATTTTTAATTATGTGTCTATGTGATTATCTTATATGTTTTACAAGTTAAATAAAAATATTTATTTTTTAAAAATAAGATCTGAATAGATCTTTTGATTCAACTCACAGGCCCTATGTATTTGCAAGCCACCAACCCAGGAAAACATCCCATTGACTACAGCTCCTTTTTATGGTGAAACTGTGAAACTAGGGCTTGGTAAATCTACAGTACAGTACTAAACCACAATTCAGCATTTTGAGGAAACTAGAAGCTTCTGTGCTCAATTTCTCCTTGCACGCTCTGCTTCCACGCAGCTAAGACAATGACTTCATCTAAGTTTTGCTTTCTCTATTATTCAAGGAATTCTGACTAAACTCTATCAAGTGAAAAACATACCAAGTTCAAATTTGTTGTTGTTCAGTCACACAGTCGATGCCGACCCTTTGCGACCTTCTAAGGAGAAGTCAGGGTTGATTTCTTCTAAGATTGACTTGGTTGTTCTCCTCGCTGTCCAGGGTACTCTCAAGACTCACCTCCAACACCACATTTCAAAGGCATCTATTCTTCTGTGCTCAGCTTTCCTTATGGTCCAGCGCTCACACCCATACATTACCACTGGGAATACCATTGTTTTGACTATGCGGACTTTTGTTTGTAAGGTGATGTCTCTACTTTTAACTATGTTCCCCAAGTTTCTCATAGCTTGTCTCCCAAGAATCAGTCACCTTTTTATTTCATGGCTGCAATCTCCATCTGCAGTGATCTTGGATCCTAAGATCACTGCTTCTACTTCTTCCCCATCTGTTTTCCAAGGACTGATAGGGCCCGTTGCCATTATCTTGGTTTTCTTTTAAAAAATCATAATTTAAATATAAATGCTAACATGGGATTCTGTTAAAGTGAAACAAATCTCTAGGAAGGGTTCCATCTGTAGAAGAGGATTCTGCAAACCTGTAGTTTTGGTATTATCCATGTAAGTAGAAAATTAAATTATGGTTTTTTTTAACACTAACATTCCACACTAGCTTGTTCTGAAGCCTAAACTGCAGTGCCCAAGTTTGAGTGAAATTAGAACAGAACATTATCACGTGTGCATGTCAGCCTGCATAAATGCAGGTGCAAGGGGACTGGCAGATACAAAGACACAATTGCATAACAATTAGGTTGTTGTTGTTGTTTTGGGGGGGAGAATGGCGTCCCACATAACAATTTTTCCTATGGAAAAAATTTGTACAATTTTTCAATGGGAAAAACAAATGAACGAAAAAATCATTGTACGACGCATCCCATAGGGATACGCTTGTACAATTGTTTTGTACAACAACGAGCCCTGTGGAACACATTAAAATCGTTGTATGAGGTTCCACTATCTTAAAATATTTTTAATCACTGAACAGTATTTTTTCATTCACATTTTCACTGCTGAGCAGTTGAGTCTTTTATGAGACTTAGAAGGAAAAATTAGAGGCTACAATTCCCTGGGGAATAAATACATTCAGCCCAGAAACAGCTGTGGAAACAGTTATATTTGAGAATTTTTCCCCTTTCCCCTCAGCTGCTCCTGATGCCGCTTGCCACCTTCTGGTTTCTGGTGGGACATGCAAGACGAATGGAAAAAGCAAAAGTGTGTCCTGCTGCTAAGGGGAAGAGAGAGGAGTTAAGAAAAAGGAACTTAAAATTGTTTCTGGCTTTACCTTAATTTTTCACCCCACTTCCTCTAACAAGTGGAAACTGTATAGAACAGCTGATCTTATGAGTACTTACCTCTGAACAAGTGCTTCATGAATTCTACGATACATGTAACATTCAGTGTACAACCAAGGAGACCGAAACCAACTTGGTGGCTCATTTGATAGAGACCGATGATATTCTAAGTGCTGGTTCCACAGAACAGTGTCAGGGAAGTTATCGTTCAAGGCTATTAAAGGTTTGTCTGTCTGAAGCTCATTCCGTAACTTGGACAGATAGGCTATTGCATTCTTTTCAGCCACAAGGCCTTTCTAAAATAAAGCAGCGAGTTTATTTATCAATCATTACTAAGCAAGAAATGTTTTCAATCAATATATGTGTGCATTGATAAATGTATGTTTTTTCAACATTGCATCAGCTTCGTGTTTTTAACTGTATCATTGCCACAATATTATTTCTAAATCACTTGTTATTTCTAGTTCATATGTAAAACCAAGCAGCGATAGAAATAAGGTGAGAAAGAAGATAAAAGCAAAATTCATGTCCTATATTTCTTCAGAATTGCTGTATAAAATTCTCATGGTTGAGACTGTCAATTACTGTTAGACAATTGCCAATAATACAGCAACAGAAAGGCTTGGCCAAAATGTTCTTTATCCCTGGTCTATGCCATTATATGGCATATACCGGGGTGCCCAAACTTTTCGGGCTGCGGACGGGTCACATGGTTCAGTGGGTCAGTCATGTGGTTCCTCCCACTGGAAGTGGAAGTAAAATGTCCCTTGCAATCTGTTTTGCAACAGGATGAGATCGATTTTTAGGCTGCCATTTTCTCTGCTTAAACCAGGGGTGCCCAAACTACAGCCCGTGGGTGACATCCGGCACACAGGCCATAGTTTACGCACCCCTGGCATTTACAGTACTGTGCAAAAATCTTAGGTCAGCACCAGCTGGTTTGGGGGAAGTTCAATGAGCCATCCCTCGAACACCTTAATTCCAAACTTCTCCGAGGTTAAAGAGGTTCAACAGGAAAGTTAGCAGAAGACTGTGTCCAATTTTTGTGTGTCTAGGTAGCTCAGGTGCTGAGTTAGGCTCCCCCTCCCAAATCACTCATTGAATTTTCCCCAAACTAGCTGGTGGTGGCCTAAGATGTTTACACAGTATTGTACAGGGTTGATGACCATTTCCTTTCTATCTTCTGGAGTTTATTCCAATCAAGAAGATACAACAAGCATTACAAGCTCCCTGTTTCAAATGGGCTGAAATCCTTAAGAAAATGTGCTTGCTATTCTACTTCCAGACTTATTTTTGCTATATTTATTCCTTTCTCCAACTGTGACTGAAACCACTAGACTTTGCTACTTTGGAAGTAGATGCTGGACAAGAGGTTTTATGGAATCAAGTTGGTCTCACAACATATCTTTGCAAGAGCAGAGAGGATTGTCCTTAATCATGTATATATATATTAGAACATTACAGGTAAGGTTAAGATTTTTGGCAGAAAAACATCAGAAGACAAAAGAATCAAAGATAAAGAATTCTTACTTCTCCATATTTTTCAAAGAATTCATTTTTATGTCGATGCAGAGTATCAATAATTCTAGTCAGTATAATAGGCAACCTGTCTGCAATTGTGTGATATGCAAAGGATCTACAAAAAACAAAATAATATTATTTAAGGTTTCAAATAGCCATTTCGTCCAAAAGAATAACTATTATCTGGCAAGTGAAATCTTTTTTTAAAAAACATTCTTAATATAAGTAGCAGTAGACTACTCTATGTGGACATCATGACAACCCATGGTTTACTGTGACAGTAAACACTCCGTCTTCTAATGGGTTTTCATGGTTGAACTCATTTTATTTTTTCCAACATGGCTTAAAATACTGTAAGCTTTTGAATCCATTTTTGATTACCTCATTATTTTGCCTCATCAGCTGAATCATCTTAACAAGTGCCATGACATTTTTTGGCTTTTCCCCATTTTGTTTTACTTACTCTCTGATATGATTGCACAGACTAACACAGCTACCACTTCAAACATTTTAACAACGGTGTTTGCCTGAAACAAATAAATATCAAACATTTGATTATGAAACTGGCTTCAACAAGAAGAAAAATCTTGCTATCTGCCTTCATGCTTGCGGGGAAGAAAGAAAAAGAATATATAAGCTAGGCATGTGACAGGCTAGGTTTGTTTTTGTCACAATTAACTAAGGCTTAACATGATGTCCAATCCCCACAATTCCTCAACATGCACTAAACCCACAGCATCGTCCCGAAAAAGAGTATTCCTCAACTTGACACATTTCCCTGTGGATGGATTTACATTTATACCCCACCCTTCTGGTGCAAGCACCACTCAGGGCAGCTTACAATTATATAAAACATTCAATTAAAAAAGTAAAATACAACAAACAACCAATATGATAAAATATATACAATACACAAAAACAATAATCCAAAAATAACCCAAAAATCATTATCACTTAACAAAATCCATATAATATTAAAAATAAAACACCATCTAGCAGTGGCTCAAGTGGTTAAGATGCTGACTGGAAGATGGCAGGTCAGCAGTTCGATACCTGAGTACTGAATGACAGAATGAGTGCCCATTTCTGACCCAGTGCCAGCCTAGCAGTTCAAAAGCAAGAAATTGCAAGTAGATAAATAGGGACCACTTGGATGGGAAGGTAAACAGCGTTCCGTGCACACCGGTGTCTAGGCATGCCTGCCACATGTCCATGGAAATGTGTGCACACGCAGACAGTACTGGCTTTTCAGCTATAAACAGAAATGAGCACTTAACCCTAGAGTCGGATACGACTGGCTTTCGAGCAAGAGTGACCTTTACCTTTACCAGCAGTAAAAGGAGGTATATAACCATAATCAAAGATAATCCAGACGATACCACCCTAATGGCAGAAAGTGAGGAAGACCTAAAGAATCTCTTGATTGGGCTGAAGGAGGAGAGTGCAAAAGCTGGCTTGAGACTCAATATCAAGAAAACCAAGATAATGGCAACAGGCCCAATCAGTTCCTGGAAAATAGATGGGGAAGAAGTAGAAGCAGTGACAGATTTTACTTTCTTAGGATCAAAGATCACTGCAGATGGGGAGTGTAGCCATGAAATAAAAAGGCGACTGATTCTTGGGAGACAAGCAATGAGAAACCTGGGGAACATAGTGAAAAGCAGAGACATCACACTGAAAACAAAAATTAGAATAGTCAAAACAATGGTATTCCCAGTGGTAATGTACGGATGTGAGAGCTGGACAATTAGGAAGGCTGAACGCAGAAGAATAGATGCCTTTGAAATGTGGTGCTGGAGGAGGGTTTTGAGAGTCCCCTGGACAGCGAGGAGAACAAATAGGTCAATCTTAGAAGAAATTAGCCCTGAATGCTCACTGGAAGGTCAAATAGTAAAGATGAAGCTAAAATACTTTGGACATCAAATGAGAAGGGGGGATTCACTTGAGAAGGCATTGATGTTGGGAAAGGTGGAGGGCAAAAGAAGAAGGGGGAGGCCAAGGATGAGATGGCTAGATGGCATTGTAGACACAATGGGCACAGAGCTGGGAGGGCTGAGGGGGATGGTGGAGGACAGAGGCGCCTGGAGAGCAATGGTCCATAGGGTCGCAAAGGGTCGGAACCGACTGTGCGACTGAACAACAACAAAACACCACAGTCCTAATTTTTAATAGACTTTGAAAGTTTTGCTGAAACAGGTAAATCTATCAAATAATATATAGGTGCAATTCTTTCCAGAGAGTGGAGGCTATTGTGGAGAAAGCGCTCAATGTGGTTATTGCTTTTTTGCCTCTAGGTGTAAGTGCTTGGAGTTTACATACCTGGGAGCTTTGGTTATAACTCCTAAGGAAGAGGAGCTCTCTCGTATAACTTGGTCCCAAACTGTTCAAGGCTTTAGAGGTCAACATTAACACCTTGAATCTGGCATGGAGCGCCACGGCCAACCAATGCATGATATGGTCAAACCAACCAATACCCACAACCAGCCTAGCTGCTGCATTTTGAATTTGATGAAGTCTTCATACCAGCCTCAAGGCACTACATTGAAGGCATCACACTAATCAATTCTGGAGATTACCAGTGCATACAAAAGGTAAAGGTTTCCCTTGCTCGAAAGCCAGTTGTATCCGACTCTAGGGTTCAGTGCTCATTTCTGTTTATAGCTGAAAAGCCAGTGCTGTCTGCGTGTGCAGACGTTTCTGTGGAAACGTGGCAGCCATGCCTAGACACCGGAGTGCACGGAATGCTGTTACCTTCCCACCAAAGTGATCCCTATTTATCTACTTGCAATATCTTGCTTTCAAACTGCTAGGTTGGCAGGAGCTGGGACAGAGACGGGCGCTCATTCCATTATGCAGTACCTGGGAATCGAACTGCTGACCTTCCGCCTCCCAGTCAGCGTTTTAGCTACTTGAGCCACTGCAGTCCCTACTTGAGCCATAGGCTAATGCTTGAGCCATAGCTTAATGCTATCAGGGATTTCCTATCCAGGAAAGAGCAGATCCGGGCTATATGCTGCAGATCAAAAAAATACAGACTTGACCATATTTGATTTTCCAGGGTAAAAGACTGGTCAAGTCTCCTCTTCCAGCAGCCTCATATGAAAGCATAAAGGAGATTGCCGACCCTTGAGGTACCCCACACTGATGCCCCCAGGAATTGGACAACTCCTCCCAGAACCACATTAAAGCAAGGCCCCCAATACCTATCTCGGCAAGCCTGTCCAGAAGGATACTATTGTTGACAGTATCAAAGGCTGGTTAGAGATCAAAGAGAACAGGGAAAATTTAATCTTGTCAGCTTCCCTCAGAAGATAATCCAGCAGGGAGACCAATACCGTCTTGGTACCATGGCATGGCCTGACCCGACTGGGTTGCATCGAGGCATTCAGTGTGCTCCAGGAATGTTTGCAACTGATATGCCATCATCTTTTCCATCACTGCCCATAAATGAGATGTTAGCAATAATAATAATAATAATAATAATAATAAGTTTTAATTTCTACCCCGCTTTCATAGCACAAGTGCCACTCAAAGCGGCTTACAACACATATAAATACAATGTTACAAATATAATTACATAATTACAAGAACAGATTGAAAATTAACACATTACAAGAAAAAAGAAAAGAAAATCCCATACAGTTAATCTCAAAAAACGCAAGCCCCATACTACCCCCCCTCCAGTGGGAGCACCCAAAAGCTCCCACTTCCCCACATCCCCACAGCCATCCAATATCACAAAAAGCAAAAGATACACTATAGAAAACACGGTGCAAAATACAATAGATGCAAAATCCGGTACAATAGATACAAAATGCAATGAAAAATAACAGAATAACCCATGACTCACTCCCTCTCCCGACGACAAATTCGCAGAAGGAAAATAGCAGTCATGAAGGTCCTGGTGGTGGCAGCACCTGGGATGCCAGCTGGTGGCGAAGGCTCAGCTGCCTCGACAGCCTTTTAAAAGTCCCGGGCTGGAGGCGGGGCTTGGGACGCAATCAGGAGATAGTTATTAAGGTTGTCCAGTGCTAAACTGGATTTCTTCAGGCCAGGTCAGACTATTGTCTTTCAATTATTAGAGGCACAATGCCCTAATGAAAAGAGCAGTTAACCATTTCCATGACCCATCCAGGCACCCCATTTATGGCTGCTTTTCTGATCCAAGGGTAAGGATCTAGGCAAGTCATCGTAGTCCTGCAGCCCACAAGCTCCCTGGAGGTCTCCCGATATGTTATAGGCTTCAAGATACATAGAACAGACAAAGCACTGGGCGTCTCCTTCCAATTTACTGCATCAAAGATGGAGTCAAGGTCTCTATGGATGACATCCACCTTGGTCTCAAAAAGTATTGCCAATTTACAGGTGAAACTCGGAAAATTAGAATATCATGCAAATTTATCTCATATAGATGAGTCTATCTCATATATTTGTTTCACCTTTTAAGTTGCATTACTGAACTGAATGAACTTTTGCACGATATTCTAATTTTCCGAGTTTGCAATACTTTTTGAGAGATAGTTCAAGCCTTACTTTGTTATAATATTGATGCTTATGGCTTAGTTTATGAAAACCCCAACCCCGCAATCTCATGTACCCCATCACCATCACATAATCTGTACGCTGTACGCCATGATCATAATTATAATGAATTAAGGCATGACATCTCTCGCTTTGCATGTAGTGAGTCTATCTCATATATTTGTTTCACCTTTTAAGTGCAATGAATGAACATTTGCACGATATTCTAATTTTCCGAGTTTCACCTGTACTACAACTGGCAAAACTCTCCATTTGCATTCCCCCAAGGAGTTCCAAAGTTATTACAAAGTTCCCTTTGATAGTTGAAGGCACTGAAGGTTTCATTGCCAATTTTATGGCACTGGCACAGCTCCTAGTCCTAGCGCATCCCTTAACAGCCACAAGGTTGTCATCTGTGGGCGCTCTCCTCCATATGCCCTCTACCAGCCTCTCCTTTGATCCTTCAGTTCTTCACCAAACGATGGGAAAGGATGAACTCTGAGCCAGATTTGACACTTGAGAGTGATAATGTCAATCACCCATTAAAATTTAATTAAGGACAACAATCAAGACCAATCAATTATCAAAAAAAAAACCAGTAAATCTAATCTACCTCTAATAGTTCATAAATTAATATAAAATGCACACCTAATAAATAAGTGATATCACCCTCAGCGCACGGGCATTTTCCTTCGGGCCGACCATCCCAGCCCCCCCTCCCCTCCTTTCGGACAAGGACGAAAGAGGCGACGCACCCCTTAAACTTGCCCGCAAGCGGAACCGGCAGCTGAGGCACCTGGGCCGCCATTTTGTTTGTTGTGACGTCCTGGCCCTCCTCCTCCTCCCCACCCGCCCCCCTCCCTCCTATCCTCGCTCGCGCCCAACCGGCGACGAGAGAAGCAGTTTCCCCACCATTGGCTGGCTTGTTCTCTCGGGAGAGGACCAATCAAAGGACGAGCGAGCGAATCCCACTCCTTCCCCGTGGGAAGAGGAGGAGTCGCCCCAGTTGTGTGACGTAACCATGGAGGAGGGAGGTATAAAAAAGAGGAGATGGCACTATAGGCTTCATGCTGTAAGATTTTTGAAGCCATTGGGCGTGGCCTGCCGCCATATTAGGTGGACCAAGGGTACTGCAGTGGCTCAAGTCGCTAAGACGCTGACTGGGAAGCGGAAGGTCAGCAGTTCGATTCCCGAGTACTGCAGGACGGAAATGAGCTCCCGTCTTCATCCCAGCTCCTGCCAACCTAGCAGTTCGAAAGCAAGAAATTGCAAGTAGATAAATAGGGACCACTTCGGTGGGAAGGTAACAGCGTTCCGTGTGCTCCGGTGTCTAGTCATGCCTGCCACATGACCACGGAAATGTCTGCAGAAGCAGACAGCGCTGGCTCTTCGGCTTAGAAACAGAGATGAGCACTGCACCCTAGAGTCGGATACGACTGGCTTTCGAGCAAGGGAAACCTTTACCTTTACCTAAAACATTAGCAGACTACCGTTTACGATTGCTTCTTGTGTTGGAGGGGGTGGGGGTGGATTGATCCTCTCTCCCGGGTCCCGTGGGTCCGTGAGGGTTGGGGGGACAAAAGGGGTCTGCCCCCTCCCAACCCTTCTGGACCCAGGGGAGCCAGCGGAGAGGGGGATCGCAACCACCCACCCACCCACTGATATTAAAGGGGAAACCCCGACCTACTTTCACGACTCCACACAATCAAAGCACCATAAGGCAATGTTTTGGGCCAACTAACATGGCGGACTGTCAGATTAGTCGGCTTCAAGTTTGTGACGTCATGTCATCTCCTGTTTTTTTATACCTTCATGGACGTAACATTCCAGCCCAGCGAGAGAAGGGAGGAGACGATGGTGGAAGTCGCTATCGCTGTGCAAGGGGTGGGTCGGGTGTGCCAGACCAAAGGGAGCGGCGGAGGCGCGGCAGAGTAGTGTAGGTGTGGTTTCGGGCATCGGGGCTCTAAGCAACCTTCCGAGGTGAGCGTGGCTCCTCCGCCTCCTCCTCTCCACCCACCCCCAACCCCGGAGCTAGTCTAGTAAAACTCTCTAGCAAGTGGACCTTAACTGGCCTTAATTGCCAATGGGGTCGGCGCGGGGGGGGGGGGAGTCTTTTCCCCTTACTGATTTTTTTTTTGATAATTGATTGGTCTTGATTGTTGTCCTTAATTAAATTTTAATGGGTGATTGACATTATCATTCTCAAATGTCACATCTGGCTCAGAGTTCATCCTTTCCCATCGTTTGGTGAAGAACTTCAAAGTGAAGGATCAAAGGAGAGGCTGGTAGAGGGCATATGGAGGAGAGCGCCCACAGATGACAACCTTGTGGCTGTTAAGGGATGCGCTAGGTCTAGGAGCTGTGCCAGTGCCATAAATTTGGCAATGAAATCTTCAATGCCTTCAACACGCCTCTCAAGGGGACGTGGAGAGGGAGCGGATTAAAAGCAAAGCAATCACATTTGTATACCACCCCATAGCACTTAGTGCACTCTCTGGGCATGGGATGCTGGATCCGGCCCCCAGGCCATATAGTGGCTAACCCCCTGAACCACGTGACTGGGCCGCGGCCCAAAATGTTTGGTTACCCCTGCTCTGGGCGCTTCACAAGTTAATTAGCATTTTGCCCCCAACAGGGTGGGTATTCAAGTTTCCGACCTCAGAAGGATGGAAGGCTGCGTCAATGTTGAGACCTGATCAGCATGGAAGGAAGTCACAACGTTCTGGCTGTAGTACAGCAGTTTAACCACTGCACCACCAGGGTTCCTCAACCCTCAGAAAGCGTGTTTCTCTCTGTTGCCCTTTGCATCCTTCCCAAATGGTTCTGATTGAATCTCTTGGGCCTGCCGAGAGCCCGAGTGTACTGATTGTAGGGACGGAGGGAAGAGATGGCCTGGTTTTGTGAACGGACTCCTGTGCAGGGGGTTGAAATTTTTGAAGTGGTAGCCCTGTTTGTGTAAACAAAACAATTTCTTTTTCAATAGATTTGTACTTGCTCAAGCCACCTCACAAAACAAAGGAAGTGCTTGGGCTTTGCAGTCACACCATTGTCAGTTTTCACACAGCCTTGTTTAATAGATGCTAGGTCTGAAATGATGTTCAAATTATTCTAGGAGACTGGAATGCCAAAGTAGGCAATCAAAAAGTGGAGGGAATAACAGGCAGGTTCGGTCTTGGAACACAGAATGAAGCAGGACAAAGATTGATAGAGTTCTGCCAAGAGAACGCACTGGTCATAGCAAACACCCTCTTCCAGCAACACAAGAGGCGACTTTACACATGGACATCACCAGATGGCCAACACCGAAACCAGATTGACTACATACTCTGCAGCCAAAGATGGAGAACCTCCATACAGTCAGCAAAAACAAGACCTGGAGCAGATTGTGGCTCAGATCACAACCTACTGATTGCAAAATTCAGGCTTAGACTAAAGAAAATAGGGAAAACAAAGAGACCAGACAGATATCACCTAGACAGCATCCCTAAAGAATACACGGTGGAGGTGATGAACAGATTCAATGGCTTAGACTCAATAGATAGAGTGCCAGAAGAATTATGGACAGAGATGAGGGACATCATGCAGGAAGCAGCAAAGAAAACCATACCAAAAGAAAAGAAGAGTAAGAAAGCAAAGTGGTTGTCTGATGAGGCTCTTAAAATAGCAGAGGAAAGAAGGAACGCAAAAGTCAAAGGAGAAAGGAAAAAATACAATCATCTGAACACAGAATTTCAAAGAAAAGCAAGGAGAGATAAGGAAAACTATCTAAAAGAACAGTGCAAAGAAATGGAAGAAAACAACAAAAAAGGCAGAACCAGAGATCTTTTCAAAAAAATCCGGGAAATCAAGGGAACATTTAAAGCAAAAATGACCATGATAAGGGACAAAGACGGAAAGGAGCTAGCTGATGCAGAAGAGATTAAGAAAAGATGGAAAGAGTACACAGAGGAACTCTACAAAAAGGAACTCAACACTCCTGATAGTCACAATGATGAAGAAATTGAACCTGAGCCAGACATCCTGGAGAGTGAAGTCAGAAAGGCCCTAAAGAGTACTGCAAACAACAAAGCTAGTGGAGATGATGGTATCCCAGTTGAATTTTTCAAAGCTCTAAAAGATGATGGCATCAAATTACTGCATTCAATATGCCAGCAGATTTGGAAAACAAAACAGTGGCCACAGGACTGGAAAAGATCAGTATATGTTCCAATCCCAAAAAAGGGCAATGCCAAAGAATGTTCAAACTATCGAACAATCGCGCTCATCCCACACGCCAGTAAGGTGATGCTCAAGATAATACAGGGTAGACTTCAGCAGCATGTGGAAAGAGAATTACCAGAGGTGCAGGCTGGTTTCAGAAGAGGCAGGGGGACTAGAGACCACATTGCCAACATACGTTGGATCATGGAGAAAACAAAGGAATACCAGAAACAAGTTTATTTTTGCTTTATTGACTACACTAAGGCATTTGATTGTGTGGATCACAACAAGATGTGGCAAGTGATTAAAGAGATGGGAATACCAGAACACCTCATATGCCTCCTGAGAAATCTGTACATGAACCAAGAAGCAACAGTTAGGACAGAACACGGAATGACCGAGTGGTTTGGAATAGGAAAAGGAGTAAGACAAGGCTGCATTTTGTCACCCTGCTTATTCAACTTATACACAGAGCACATAATGCGCAATGCAGGGATGGAGGAATCACAATATGGGATCAAAATTGCTGGGAGAAACATCAACAATCTGAGATATGCAGACGACACCACCCTAATGGCAGAAAGTGAGGAAGACCTAAAGAATCTCTTGATCGGTTTGAAGGAAGAGAGTGCAAAAGCTGGCTTGAGACTCAATATCAAGAAAACCAAGATAATGGCAACAGGCC
Source organism: Bradypodion pumilum (assembly GCA_035047305.1). Classification (NCBI taxonomy): domain Eukaryota; kingdom Metazoa; phylum Chordata; class Lepidosauria; order Squamata; family Chamaeleonidae; genus Bradypodion; species Bradypodion pumilum. Next base: position 103,758,063 of record JAWDJD010000001.1, read on the forward strand.
CGATCAGTTCCTGGAAAATAGACGGGGAAGAAGTAGAAGCAGTGACAGATTTCACTTTCTTAGGATCTAAGATCACTGCAGATGGAGATTGCAGCCATGAAATAAAGAGGCGGCTGATTCTAGGGAGACAAGCCATGAGAAACCTGGGGAACATAGTGAAAAGCAGAGACATCACCTTGAAAACAAAAATTAGAATAGTCAAAGCAATGGTATTCCCAGTGGTAATGTACGGATGTGAGAGCTGGACAATTAGGAAAGCTGAACGCAGAAGAATAGATGCCTTTGAAATGTGGTGTTGGAGGAGAGTTTTGAGGGTACCTTGGACAGCGAGGAGAACAAATAGGTCAATCTTAGAAGAAATCAACACTGACTGCTCATTGGAAGGTCAAATAGTAAAGATGAGGCTAAAGTACTTTGGGCATCAAATGAGAAGGGAGGATTCACTTGAGAAGGCCGTGATGTTGGGAAAGGTGGAGGGCAAAAGAAGAAGGGGGAGGCCAAGGATGAGATGGATAGATGGTATTGTAGACACAATGGGCACAAAACTGGGAGGACTGAGGGGGATGGTGGAGGACAGAGGCGCCTGGAGAACGATGGTCCATAGGGTCGCAAAGGGTCGGAATCGACTGTGCGACTGAACAACAACAAGGTCTGAAGGGTAAACTCATTAGCAGATGTGTAATGCCACAATGTTTATATTACTTCTATCTTCTAACCATTTACAGCTTAACAGAACCAAACTTCATAGTAGTAAATCAGAATCCCATTGTGTACCTCTGTATCCCCACCTAATCATTGGGCAGTGTAAAAATTACTGCCATGAAGTCTCTTATGCATGACAAAGTGGACTTGATCCACATTAGCTATCATTAAAATACAGGAGTTAGTCTTTAAGGTGCCAGAATGGTTTTTGTCTTTTTTTTTGTTTACTCTCTGATATGTTTAGGGGGTGGGATGGGCTGCAGGTTGTTGTAGCATGACTTAATCATGGGTGTGTGCAAGTGGGATTTTGTGAAAAGTCCCCATAGCTATACACCAGGAGTTCCCGAGACGCCATCCCACCTGGCCCATCACCACACCTGGGAGTGGAAATGGGCACTTTTATGTCAGCCGTAAAACGCACATGCACAAACACGCCCATGGCTGTCACAAACGTGGAAGTGGGTGCATTTACAACAGCTGTAAATACACCCGCTTCCGGGGGGCATGGTAGGGTCTGGTTAGGCTCACAACGTTAAAAGGTTGGCCACCCCTTCTATACACTTCATTCTAGGCCTATACTGATGTCTGAACAAGATTGCTGGTTTGGTTGTAGTCTAGGTCAAATCATCCAGCCCATGCCCAGAGAGTGCACTAAGCGCTATGGGGTGGTATATACAGGTGAAACTCGGAAAATTAGAATATTGTGCAAATGTTCATTCAGTTCAGTAATGCAACTTAAAAGGTGAAACAAATATGAGATAGATTCTTTGCATGCAAAGCGAGATAGTTCAAGCCTTACTTTGTAATAATATTGATGCTTATGGCTTACAGTTTATGAAAACCCCAACCCCCCAATCTCATGTACCCCATAATCATCACAGTCTCATGTACGCTGTACGCCATGATCGTCACAATTATAACGAATTAAGGCATGACATCTCGCTTTGCATGTAGTGAGTCTATCTCATATATGTGTTTCACCTTTTAAGTGAAATGAATGAACATTGGCACGATATTCTAATTTTCCGAGTTTCACCTGTAAGTGTGATTGCTTCGCTTTTAACCCGCTCCTCCCTCTCCACGACCCCTTCAGAGGTGAGTTACAGGGAAGGGGGGAAGACTCTTTCCCCTTGCCCACCCCATTGGCAATTAAGGCCAGTTAAGGTCCACTTTGACTAGACTAGCTCCGGGGTTGGGCGTAGAAGAGAAGGCGAAGGAGCCACGCTCACCTCGGCTCGGAAGGCTGCTTAGAGCCCCGACCGACGACGCCCGAGAAACCGCAAGCTCCCTTTACTCTGCCCTCCTCCGCCGCTCCCTTTGGCCACGCCCACCCCTCGCGCGGCGCCATCCGCCTTTCTCCTCCTCCTTTCTCTTGCCGGGCTGGAATGTTACGTCACACAACTGGGGCGACTCCTCCCCTTCCCACGGGGTAGGAGTGGGATTCGCTCGTCCTTTGATGATTGGTCCTCTCCAGAACAAGCCAGCCAATGATGATGGGGAAACTGCTTCTCTCGCCGCCGGTTTGGCGCGACCGCGAGCGCGTGTAGTAGGGTTAGGGAGGAGGACACGGGTCAGGACTCAGGTGGTGGGACGTGGGAGGGGGAGGAGGAGGAGGAGGAGGACGTCACAACTGTCTGCGGCGGCCAACGGCACTTATTCTGGGTGCGAAATGGCGGCCCAGGTGCCTCAGCTGCCGGTTCCGCTTGCGGGCAAGTTTAAGGGGTGCGTCGCCTCTTTCGTCCTTGTCCGAAAAGAATTGGGGGGGGGGGGCTGGGATGGTCTGCCCGAAGGAAAAGGCCCCGTGGCTGAGGGCAGTGGCCGAGGTTTGTTGCCAGGTCCGTCTCTTTCACCCAGTTACCTTCCGGTCTTCTGTCGTCTAGCCGGACTAGTGAAGGGACGAGACCCGCCTGGCGTGTGACCCGTTTCATTAATCCCTAAGCTTTTGGTAAAGGTCAACCTGGCTCAAAAGCAAATCATGTCCGACTCTAGGATGTGGTGCTCACTCCGTTTAAAGGCAAAGCTGCAGAGAGCAGACGTTTCCGTTGTCATGTGGCAGGCATGACTAGACGCGGGAGAGCACGGAACTCTGTAACCTTTGCCACCTAAAAAGCGGTACCTATTTATCTACTTAGAATTTCTTGCTTTTGAACTGCTAGCTTGGCAGATGATGGGAGCTCACTCCGTCGTGCAGCACTTGGGTCTCGAATTGCTGACCTTCCATAAGCTCAACGTCTTAACCACTAAAAAGCCACCTTAGTCTTATTTCTTCCTGGTCCAGTTTACCTTCGCTGTGAAAGAAAGGGCGGTTTCCCTTCCCGGAGGGTGAGTGGAGAGACACCCGCCGGTACTCCGGGAAGGGAAGTTGTGTGCCTCTTCCTTTCAGGGTGAGGTTCTTTGCCCAGCCTGTCTGATGTGCTTCTGTCCAATGAACATTTGCACGATATTCTAATTTTCCGAGTTTCACCTGTATGTGCTTCGTGTTGTGTCTTGTGGGTTTTGCTTCAAAGTTTGCTTTGTAAAAGAAAACCCAATACAAACCCAACTTAATTCGGTGAGATCAGCCTTTCGATGAAGGTGCCAAGGACTGGCCAACATGGTGTGAAAGAAAAAATAGAGGAGGTCTGGTATTAAATACTGTACTGGATTTGTTACTATGAAGCAGAGAGTATGTGCTATTCAATATTACTAAAGGCTTCTTCATTTAATAAAAGGGTGAGTAAAGTGTTACTCTCCATACGTTATTGGGCTGCAAGTCTTATCAGCCCTAGGCTGCATAGCTACATGGTGAGGAATGCTGGGATGTCCACTGCAACATCTGTAGAACTCCCCCTCTCCCTGGAAACGTGGGCAACCCATGGTGCTTATTCTGGGCTCAAGTGATCATCGGCTGGTTTAAAATGCCTTCTAGCATTCATCAATTCATGTCTCCACAAGAGTGATCTCTTTTGGGTAGTGGAGAGGAAGAGCAAGCTATAGTATGGCATAAAATAGAAGTATATTATACTTTTTACTGCTGTTTATAATTCTGGATGATTGGATAGTACGTTGTCCTAAATTTCAACTTAAAAAAAATCAAGGCACGGTCCACACTCATGTTACTAAATGTCAAGTGTCTTTATATAGGTACAAGGCAATAAGCTGTGTGCAGTTGGCAGCAAGAGATGGAAAGACGAGCATAGGTTACTGATCCCTGAAACAGATTTAAGAACGAGGGGCTGGGATGTGGACAAATGTTCAGGGCATCCAGGAAGAATTGAGTACAGTAATATCTCAGATAACGCTAAAACTTGGTTCCACAAGTCTTAGCGTCATCCGATTTTTAGCATTATCCAGTGCATGCAAGCGAACGGGCCACGTGCTTGGCCGCTTCCCTTCCCGGAGGGCTGGCGGACGTCTCTGCACTCACCCTCCAGGAAGGGAACCGGCCAGGTGTGTGGCTGCTTCCCTTCAAGGAGAACCGGTGGGTGAGTGCAGAGACACCCTCCGGCTCTCTGAGAATCCACGCCGCAAAGCCACTAGGACTGGTTTCCGCCTGGAAACTGCCTTCACAGGCAGAGACCAGCCTTTGGGGCTTGGATCTCCGGTGGTGTCCTTGCTGTAAGATAAAAGAAGAGGCTGGTAGAGGGCATATGGAGGTGAGCTCCCACAGATGACAGCCTTGTGGCTGTTAAGGGATGCTCTGAATTTTTGTATTGCTGTATTTTGTGATTAACCTTGTAACTACATTTTTATTGTACTGTATTGTGTATTTTGTATTTGGATATTATATGATTATGCATATTATGTATTGCACTGTATTTTTATTATGTATTATTGCACTGTATATTATGTATTATTTATTGTTGGAAGCCACTCTGAGTGGTGTATACACTAGAAGAGCGGGGTATAAATAAACAATTCAATTCAATGCTCTAGATCAGGAGTTCTCAACCTTTTAAAGCCAGGGGCCGGGTCACGCTCCCTCAGACAGCTTTGGGGAGCTGGACAGCCATTTTGCTCTTCCTCTACCACATGGTACTTCCTGGTGTGGTAAAGGGGGGGGGCACATGAAATGGTGCCACGAGCCGCATCTCACCCATGGGCCATAGTAGGTTGAGGATCCCTGCTCTAGATCTAGGAGCTGTGCCAATGCCATAAAATTGGCAATGAAATCTTCAATGCCTTCAGAGCACTGGCAACCATCAAAGGGAACTTTTTAATAACTTTGGAACTCCTTGGGATAATGCAAATGGAGAGTTTACCAGCTGTAATAAGTTGGCAATACTTTTTGAGACCAAGGTGGATGTCATCCATAGGGACCTTGACTCCATCTTTGATGCAGTAAATTGGAAGGAGACGCCCAGTGCTTTGTCTGTTCCATGTATCTTGAAACCTATAACATCTCAGGAGACCGCCAGGGAGCTTGTGGGCTGCAGGACTACGATGACTTGCCTAGATCCTTACCCTTGGATCAGAAAAGCAGCCATAAATGGGGTGTCTGGATGGGTCATGGAAATTGTTAACTGCTCTTTTCATTAGGGCATTGTGCCTCTATAATTGAAAGACAATTTAGCACTGGACAACCTTAATAACTATCTCCTGATTGCTAACATCTCATTTATGGGCAGTGATGGAAAAGATGATGGCATATCAGTTGCAAACATTCCCGGAGCACACTGAATGCCTCAATCCAACCCAGTCTGGTATCAGGCCACGCCATGGTACCAAGACGGTATTGGTCTCCCTGCTGGATTATCTTCTGAGGGAAGCTGACAGGATTAAATCTTTTTATTTATTTATTTATATTTATTGTTAGATTTCTATACCACCCACTCGACCACGGCCGACACAGGGCGGTTCACAACATGAATGAAACAGATAAAAACAGAGTTAAGAACCCACCCCTAAAAAGGGGTACAGGTACCGAAGAACCGTGGGGGAAGGCATACTCTATACCAACCACCCAACAGAAGCCACCCCTCCACCTGCACCCCAAACTTGGCCCGCCAGCCAGGTTTTTAGTTCTTTCCTAAATGGCAACAACTCCATCTGGAGACGCAGTTCTACTGGCAGGAGGTTCCAAAGGGCCAGTGCGGACACAAGAAGGCCCTCCTCCTTGTGCTAGAGAGATGAGCCCCCCTGGCCGATTGCACAATTAGAGAGCCCCTCTGGTCCACTGTGGTTGGACGGACAGACGTCCTTAGGGCGATGTGGTCTCTGAGGTAACCTGGCCCACTATCATATAGGGCTTTAAAGGTCAAAATCAGCACCTTTTATCAGTATGCTGATGATACACAGCTCTATCTTATCTTTTCCACCTCAGTAATGGATGCTGTCTGGAGCCTGGAGGGGTGCCTAGAAGTCATGGTGTAGATGGTAGCGTGTAACTGATTGCAGGTAGAGAGGATTCCCCTTAGGTGGGAGGTGGTTTGTCACTTTCCCTTTGGAGGAAAGCACACGTAATCGGTGCGTGAAATGTGACCAGTCTTTTACCCTGGAAAATCAAGTATCTTTGGTGGTCAAGTCTGTGTTTTTTTATCTGCAGCATATAGCCTGGCTCTGCTCTTTCCTGGATAGGAAATCCCTGATAGCATTAACCTATGCGCTGGTAATCTCCAGAATTGACTAGTGTGATGCCTTCAATGTAGTGCCTTGAGGCTGGTATGGAGACTTCATCAAATTCAAAATGAGCGGCTAGGCTGGTTGTGGGTATTGGTTGGTTTGACCATATCACGTCAGTCCTGGCTAGTCTGCATTGGTTGGCCGTGGCGCTCCATGCCAGATTCAAGGTGTTAATGTTGACCTATAAAGCCTTGAACAGTTTGGGACCAAGTTATACGAGGGAGCTCCTCTTCCTTAGGCGTTACTAGCATAGTTTGCATTGTTATAAACTGTGATCAGCTTTTTTTGGGGGTTTTTTGTGGCTGTGGCGCGGCGCAAAGAATGTTGGGAATTGAAGTTCTTTCCCTTTGTTTGCGTTTGTAGGGCTCTTGCCCCACTGGCGTGTTTCTCAACCATGCAGTAACCTCCAGACTGGATTCGGGCAAATGCAGGAGGCTCGGTATGGGATAGGATGGACGGGTGCAGAAATGTATAGCAAGTTCCAACGGTTAACCCTTGGGTTTATAGGTAGAGATAACTGAAGCTCCTGAGACATACTCGGGTATCGAACTACTGACCTGCCGTCTTCCAGTTAGCATCTTAACCACTTGAGCCATTGCTAGATGGTGTTTTATTATTAATATTGTATGGATAATGTTATGGTTTACGTTTATCTGATGCTTTTTGATTTTGTTAAGTGATGTTGATTTTTGGGTCAATTTTTGGATTATTATTTTTGTGTATTGTATATATTATCATATTGGTTGTTTGTTGTAATTTACTTTTTTAAATTGAATGTTTTATATATAATTGTAAGCTGCCCTGAATGGTGCTTGCACCAGAAGGGTGGGGTATAAATGTAAATCCATCCACAGGGAAATGTGTCAAGTTGAGGAATACTCTTTTTCAGGACGATGCTGTGGGTTTAGTGCATGTTGAGGAATTGTGGGGATTGGACATCATGTTAAGCCTTAGTTAATTGTGACATAAACCAACCTAACCTGTCTCCCCGCCTAGCTTATATATATTTTCTTTCTTCCCTGCAAACATGAAGGCAAATAGCAAGATTTTTCTTCTTGTTGAAGCCAGTTTCATAATCTATGGTTTGATATTTATTTGTTTCAGGCAAACACCGTTGTTAAAATGTTTGAAGTGGTAGCTGTGTTAGTCTGTGCAATCATATCAGAGAGTAAGTAAAACAAAACGGGGAAAAGCCAAAAAATGTCATGGCACTTGTTAAGATGATTCAGCTGATGAGGCAAAATAATGAGGTAATCAAAAATGGATTCAAAAGCTTATTTTAAGCCATGCTGGAAAAGGTAAAATGAGTTCAACCATGAAAACCCATTAGAAGACGGAGTGTTTACTGTCACAGTAAACCATGGGCTGTCATGATGTCCACATAGAGTAGTCTACTGCTACTTATAATAAGAATGTTTTTTAAAAAAAGATTTCACTTGCCAGATAATAGTTATTCTTTTGGACGAAATGGCTATTTGGAACCTTAAATAATAGTATTTTGTTTTTTTGTAGATCCTTTGCATATCACACAATTACAGACAGGTTGCCTGTTATCCTGGCTAGAATTATTGATACTCTGCATCGACATAAAAATGAATTCTTTGAAAAATATGGAGAAGTAAGAATTCTTTATCTTTGATTCATTATCTTCTGATGTTTTCCTGCCAAAAATCTTAACCTTACCTGTAACGTTCTAATATATATACATGATTAAGGACAATGCTCTCTTGCAAAGATATGTTGCGAGCCCTGCTAAACTCCACAAAACCTCTTGTCCAGCATCTACTTCCAAAGTAGCAAAGACTAGTGGTTTCTGTCACCAGCTGGGGGTGGCCTAAATTTTTTGCACAGTACTGTAAATGCCAGGGTTGCCTAAACTATGTCCCGTGGGCCGAATCCAACCCATAGGCTGTAGTTTGGGCACCCCTTGTTTAAGCAGAGAAAATGGCAGCATATATCTCATCCTGTTGCAGAACAGATTGCAGGGCACATTTTACTTCCACTTCCAGTGGGAGGAACCACATGACTGGCCCACTGAACCATGTGACCCTCCCGCGGCCCGAAAAGTTTGGGCACCCCTGGTATATGCCATATAATGGTAAGCTTCTGGAGTTCCTAGTTAGCTACATCATTTATTACTGCATCAGTGTTACAAAAACAGTGGCAGAAGTGGCTAGAGATAAGGCAAGACAAATGTCCCCCCCCCAGTCCCTCCTGTTTATTATTCTGAAAGTTTTGTCAATGGTAAAATATGTTTTTCACCTAACTGAACCCATTTCTAGTCCAATAATGCCATCCCCAGAAATATTATGCATGTCCCTTCTGTTCAACAGATGCTTCAACATTCAATGGACTATAAAAACCAATTACCTTATATGCCTTTGGGTTAGTTTCTTAAAAATTCTTTTTGTTTTAATTAATCCCCCAATGTATGCAGAGACCATTGTCTTATTTCTGGTGACTTTGGTTATTAGGCAAATTGATAAGTACAGGTTTGATATTAGAAGTAAGCAGGGCCTTCCTATTTGTGGCTTTAGATACCTTGGAACTGAAAGGGTGTATTCTCATTCAGGCTTTCCAAAGTGAGAGGAGTGAGTTTCAGAATGCAAATGGGATAAAGAACATTTTGGCCAAGCCTTTCTGTTGCTGTCTAACAGTAATTGCCAGCCTCAATCATGAGAATTTTATACAGCAATTCTGAAGAAATATAGGACATAAATTTTGCTTTTATCTTCTTTCTCACCTTATTTCTATCGCTGCTTTGTTGTACATATGCACTAGAAATAACAAGTGATTTAGAAATAAAGTAGTGGCAATGATACAGTTAAAACACAAAGCTGATGCAATGTTAAAAAAAAACATACATTTATCAATGCACACATATCTTAATTGAAAACATCTCTTGCTTAGTAATGATTGATAAATAAACTCGCTGCTTTATTTTAGAAAGGCCTTGTGGCTGAAAAGAATGCAACAGACTATCTGTCCAAGTTACGGAATGAGCTTCAGACAGACCAACCTCTAATTGCCTTGAACGATAACTTCCCTGACACTGTTCTGTGGAACCAGCACTTAGAATATCATCGGTCTCTATCAAATGAGCCACCAAGTTGGTTTCGGTCTCCTTGGTTGTACACTGAATGTTACATGTATCGTAGAATTCACGAAGCACTTGTTCAGAGGTAAGTACTTATAAGATCAGCTGTTCTATATAGTTTCCACTTGTTAGGTGAAGTGGGGTGGAAAATTAAGGTAAAGCCTGACACAATTTTAAGTTCCTTTTTCTTAACTCCTCTCTCTTCCCCTTAGCAGCAGGACACACTTTTGCTTCTCCATTCCTCCTGCGTGTCCCACCAGGAACCAGAAGGTGGCAAGCGGCATCAGGAGCAGCTGAGGGGAAAGGGGAAAAATTCTCAAATATAACTGTTCCCACAGCTGTTTCTGGGCTGAATGTATTTATTCCCCAGGGAATTGTAGCCTCTAATTTTTCCTTCTAAGTCTCATAAAAGACTCAGCTGCTCAGCAATGAAAATGTGAATGAAAAAATACTGTTCAGTGATTAAAAATATTTTAAGATAGTGGTACCTCATACAACGATTTTAATGTGTTCCACAGGGCTCGTTGTTGTACTAATTTCGCCCAAAGCTGGACACTGCAGTTTAGGCATCAGAACAAGTTAGTGTGGAATGTTAGTGTTAAAAAAACATAATTTAATTTCCTACTTACATGGATAATACCAAAACTACAGGTTTGCAGAATCCTCTTCTACAGATGGAACCCTTCCCAGAGTTTTGTTTCACTTTAACAGAATCCCATGTTAGCATTTATATTTAAATTATGAATTATTCTTTTTTAAAACACATTTATTAAGTTATTTTAATAACCCATAATTTGAATTTGGTATGTTATTCACTTGACTAGAGTTTAGTCAGATTTCCTTGAATAATAGAGAAAGCAAAACTCAGACGAAGTCATTGTCCTGGCTGCATGGAAGCAGAGCGTGCAAGGAGAAATTGAGTACAGAAACTTCTAGTGCCCTCAAAATGCTGAATTGTGGTTTAGTACTGCAGATTTACCAAGCCCTAGTTTCACAGTTTCACCATAAAAGGGAGCTGTAGTTAATGGGATGGTTTCCTGGGTTAGTGGCTTGCAAATGCATAGGGCCTGTGGCTGTGGGTTGAATCAAAAGATCTATTCAGATCTTATTTTTAAAAAATAAATAATATTTTTTAACTTGTAAAACATATTAAACATATTAAACAATCACATAGACACATAATTAAAAAATAAGTAAAAAAATACAGTATGCCCTTTCCTCTAATAACTACAATGCTTTATAATTTGATCCCTTCAAATTAGTTTAAATTTATAATCTAATTTAAATATGTTAGTGTTTAAAGTACATAAACACATTGCACCCTCCACCTGGGACTTTAACTGTTACTCCTAATTTACATATTTTCCATCCATTATTTCAAAAATTTCATGACCACCTTGCTTGGTTTAAATCCCTTTACTTTCTGAAAGATGTGGTCAACAAACTCCGTGTATAAATTCAAACTCATTATTCTTTATTTCTCCTTTCTTAAATTTTAATTCAAATGTTAATTTATCTCCAGAGATGTTTATATTCCAATTTTTAGCAATTATTAGTCTCATAGCTGTAACTATAGAGGAAACGAAGAAAGCCGTCTGAGACAAAGCTATATCCTGTAGGTGAAGTAGTTTCTATGCAATAATACAATTATATTTTGAAAGGATTTGAGAGATTTCATCTCACTTTTTGGTGTATTCTATTTTTGATGAACTCATGGAAAGAGAAACCTTTTGGTGTTAAAAAACTGTTTAATAGACCTTACAATTGCACATTAAAAATTTGGATATTGTGACATTTTCTGAAGAAATTGTATTTTCATTATATTAATTATTGATTTTGCCTCAGACGCTTTCTTCGTTTCCTCTGCATTTTCCATCTGGCCAGATTTCCCTTCTTCAGTAACCATAATTATAATCAACTCTTTGTTATGTTTATTTATGTTAACATCTCTCAAATCCATTAATAAAACAATTTAATAGATAATGAATTAATTTCTTTAAACACCTTTTCCCACAGATTATTCACCTCTTTGCACCCCCACCAGAAATAAAAAGTCTTAATGTGCTCCTCACGCCTCCAACATTCACTTTTATAATTATGATTAATTTGATTTAGATGCACTAGTGTCATATGCCACCTCCATAATAGCTTACAGGAATGCTGCTTAATTCTCACTGACAAGTTTCTCATTATTATTTGGGTCCATATCTTATTCCATGCTTTTTCTATTTTCATTCCTAAATCTATCTTCCATATATTTCTTAATGAAGTCTGACTAGTTCCACCTTTGATTAACATTTTATACATCTTGCTTACCTTGTCTGTATTATTCCAGTTTTAGTATATGTGCTGTCAAAACGAGCATTGGTCTGTTCAGATCTTATTAAGGTGGAGCATTATCATCTAAAAACAGCCTGTAGTTACACCATAATTTAGGATAAACACTAGGTTTGGAATTATGGCAGATGGCAATGAAATAATTGGTTTTAGGGGTTTTATTTTTTATTTTATTTATTTCCTTTTCTTGAAAAGATTATTTCTGGCAAATAAAACTATGCATGTCTTTCTTAACCCAGGTTATGTTTTGTAATTAATTTATGATTTGCTATTTAACATTTCTGGGATCCATTTCTTTATAAAAGCCCATGTAAATTGTAACTGAAACAAGAGCATTAATAAGTACTTCCCTACAAGGTGATTTATGACTAAGATTTTTAAACTGTATAATATATATCACAAATCCCCTTTTTGGAAATAAAGAGCTAGGTATATTAATAGCAAAGTAAGGAAGAAATGTCAGATATTCCTAATGTATTTATAACAGAAGTCATTTTTCACTGTCATTGACTGGTATAATAGAGCCTAGCTGTTGGTTAGTGAGATTCCATGAGTCCTTTTGGCATATATGATTGATAAATTTAGCTATGAAATGAAGTTTTCTTCTTATATTTATCGAAGGAGGTATGACAAGGGAAAGTGGGAACTGTAAGATGAGTGGGGGCAGAAGATTTTGGATTGTTTATTATATTATACCTTACTATATGATTAGCTATGGGTGGTAGAGGAATCAGAGAATAAATTTAGACACTGTCAAACTGCTTTCTAATATTTATGAAGTAAAATTGAACTTAATTGACTAAGGGCAGAACTACATATGATGCCTTTTGTTGGACTGGTACTTAAAGTAGCATTTGTGTGTCAGGTTCTATCTTATATATAACATTTTCAGTGCTTCTCCCCATCTCATATATCATCATGCTGTACATTTCTTACTCATCCCTGTAAGGGATTTCATAGCCAGGATGAATTTATTTTAGTCTTTACTATATTCATTTAGAGTTTAATATGCCTATGTTATTATTCTGCTTTCATTTCGCTAGTTTGCTTAACTTGCTTGGCATTATCTTGGGATAATCGCTTGAAAGAGCACTGTTCTCAGACAAGCCACCTGTTGGAAGATGTGATTCTCCTTCGTATACTTTGTGAATTCACACTCATGGGTTATGCACCTGCGCAGAACGTCCATCGGAGGCTTTAAAGCTGATTGGCTAAAAGTTTTGGTGGTAGGACCACCCACCGCGCCGCCCACCCTTAGGCGCCATTTCGCCATTTTACCTCAGTTCCTTTCTTTCCGCCTTAGCAGCAGGAACGTTTTCGGAGAGCTCACAAAATTCAATTTTTCTTACGTCTAGAGATGAGAACTTAGATTAGATGTCTCAGACTGGACTTCAAAAAGAGTTGTCTTGTCACTTAAGATAACATTGCACGTGTTCTCATCGAGAAACGTTTAAAAACCAAGGCTCCGAGCCCCGGAAAAAGAGAGCAGAACAGCTATCTTGATTTCATCTAGAGATGCTGTCCTTTTGCCTCCAGCCTGGATCCGCACCATGAACACAGATGGGCAGCTTTGCCGCACTCTTTTAGGAATGTATTCTTTTAGAAACTTAGGTTTTCTTTCTTAGAAAAATGTCTTTTATTTAAATTAGAGAGGATTTTATTCTATATTTTGGAACTGCCTTTTTACTTCATTAAATCTTCAAAATTGACTTCTTTTGTCAAGATCGGTTTTCAAACTCCTTTCAGACAGAAGGGAGCTGAAAGAGAATTTTAAAGATAAGGCCTTGTTACTTCGCAAAGACTGATTCTTTGTTATTTTGGCTTCGAAGTGCAGCTGGGCCAGACAAACAAGGAAGGTAATGGGGAGAGAGATTCTGTGTCTCGCTTTCTCGGGACTGAGAGTAGACTCCCACACACCTTCACTGCAACATCGAAGGCCAAGTTCCCATAGAAAGCCGTGATAAGGGTGAAGTTCTAATGGGGAAAACAGCTACCTGTCCCAGAGGGCTTTGCAGAAATAGTCTATCTGCAACATTTTATAAATCACTGTCACTACCCATTAGAACCCCATTTTCTTTGCTGGTTTTCCCTGCCTGAGTAAACTATATGGAGACACCCTTTCGCTACGCTACTAAAAGTCCGCTTTGCCTACTCTCACTGATTCGGGAAACAGCCCTAGTCCAGGGACGAGGTGACCAGTTCCAGCCGATCAGTGAGAGCAGGTGGAAGAGCAGCCGTCGGGAAGGCCGGGTCTTGAGTTGGCGGGAGTCTGGGACCAACCGAGGCCTAAAGCCACCAGTGGTAATCCCAACAGTAATGGATGATTTGAAGTGTGTGCGGGTTGATAGCTTTAATGACAGCATAGTTAGTAAATAATACTACTTGGGTAGATATTCAGCGTGCTATTAAAATCTAATAGTGACAAAAAATGGATTATTAATTGTATGTTTTTTTCTCCTGCTCAGCCCACCCATCAGTGACTTTGATGTATTCAAAGATGAAAAGGAGCATGCTTTCTTTGACTCTCAACAAGCCATTCTTACTTTAAGTACTTACCTGCAAGAGCTGTTGAAAAACATAGAAAGTCGAGGTGAAGAATCACTGAAAGAAGAATTGTTCAGGCTGATTCAGGTGAAAGTACTAGCATTTACTGTTTTAAGCATCTAGGCCAACATTTGTTTAAGGAAAAACTACATTTAAGGGCACTAGTGCAGCAATTTTCTCCTTTGGCTGGCTATTATTCTTGCAGTCTTTCACGTGACTAATTTTGTAGCATATTGCACAAAGGAAGAGCCTGCTGATAGAAAGAAAAACTTGAGAAGATGCCCTTATGTGATTCCATAAGCGATTTGGAAAGTGGCTTTAATATTTTGCATATGTTCACTAATTTTCAAAACCACTTTATTTTACCATTTTCAAAGGTAACTTAGTGTTGGTTCCTACCACTATCACATTTTCAGCAAGAAATATTGAAAACTATCCTCAGAATAATTTAAAGCAAGTTGAACTTGTATAGAAAATAAGTCAGCAAGTGTAATTTTGACTCTTTATAAATCCATGGTTAGGCCCCATCTGAAATACTTTGTACAGTTCTGGTCGCCATACCTCCAGAAGGATATTATGGAGTTGGAAAAAGTGCAGAGGAGGGCAACCAGAATGATTAGGGGACTGGAACACCTTCCTTACCATCTGAGGCTGCAACGGTTGGGCTTTTTCACTCTTGAATGGCAGCATCTAAGAGGTGACCTGATTGAAGTTTATAAAATCATGCACAGTGTGGACAAAGTAGATAAAGAAAAACTGTTTTCCCTATCGCACAACACTAGAACAAGGGGGCACTCCATGAAACTTTTGGGTACTAGTTCTCAAACAAATAAGAGAAAGTACTTTTTCACCTAGAGGATCACTGGTCTATGGAACTCCCTGCCAGAAGAAGTGGTGACAGCTGTCAGTCTTAACAGCTTTAAGAAAGGATTAGACAAGTTCATGGAGGACAAGGGTATCAATGGCTATAATTATGGATACTTAAGGACAACCTCCGGGTTGGAGAGATAGGCAGGATATCTCTCAATGCCATTTCCAGGGAATCCTAAGCAGGTGAAGGCATCTGCTTGGGAATACCCTGTAGCAAATGGTGAGCCACTGTGAGGCAATGCTGGACTGGATGGGCTGTGGCCTGTTCCAGCAAGGCTGTTCTTATGTTCTTAGGAACTCTTAGAAGTCTTCCAGTTTAGATAAGATAGATAGATAGATTTTTATTGAGATCCCGCCCTACTCAGCTTGCGTCAACTCAGGGCGGCTCACAACAAATCAGTACTATAATACAATAAAAATACAGCAATACAAAAATTTAAAAATAAACATCATAATGCAATACAATCGGTACAATCACAATATGTCAACATTATACATCAGCTATACACCATACATCAGCACAATAATATATCACTGTACACTATACATCACACAATAATATACTGCTCAAAAAAATAAAGGGCACACAAAAAGAAGGCATCCCACGATCTGAATGACTGAAATACTGTATTCCTATTGTTGTTCACATACTGTAGTTGAATGTGCTGACAACAAAATCACACAAAACTTAACAATGGGAATAAAATTCATCAACCCATGGAGGTCTGAATTTGGAGCTACACTCACAGTGACAGTGGAAGAAAGCACTACAGGCTGATCCAACTGTGATGTAATGTTCTTAAAACAAGTCAAAATGAGGCTCAGTAGTGTGTGTGGCCTCCACGTGCCTGTATGACCTCCCTACGACGCCTGGGCATGCTCTTAATGAGGTGGTGGATGGTCTCCTGAGGGATCTCCTCCCACACCTGGACTAAAGCAACCCCCAACTCCTGGACAGTCTGTGGTGCAACGGGGTGTCGGTGGATGGAGCGAGACGTGATGTCCCAGATGTTCTCAATCAGATTCAGGTCTGGGGAACGGGCAGGCCAGTCCATAGCATCAATGCCTTTGTCTTGCAGGAACTGCTGACACACTCCAGCCACATGAGGTCTAGCATTGTTGTGCATTAGGAGGAACCAAGGGCCAACCGCACCAGCATATGGTCTCACAAGGGGTCTGAGGATCTCATCTCGGTACCTAATGGCAGTCAGGCTACCTCTGGCGAGCACATGGAGGGCTGTGCGGCCCTCCAGGGAAATGCCACCCCACACCATTACTGACCCACCACCAAACCAGTCATGCTGGAGGATGTTGCAGGCAGCATAACGTTCTCCATGGCGTCTCCAGACCCTGACACGTCTGTCACATGTGCTCAGTGTGAACCTGCTTTCATCTGTGAACAGCACAGGGCGCCAGTGGCGAACCTGCCAATCTTGGTGTTCTCTGGCAAATGCCAAACGTCCTGCACGGTGTTGGGCTGTGAGCACAACCCCTACCTGTTGTCGTTGGGCCCTCATACCACCCTCATGGAGTCTGTTCCTGACCATTTAAGCAGACACATGCACATTGGTGGCCTGCTGGAGGTCATTTTGCAGGTCTCTGGCAGTGCTCCACCTGTTCCTCCTTGCACAAAGGTGGAGGTAGTGGTCCTGCTGCTGGGTTGTTGGCCTCCTATGGCCTCCTCCACGTCTCCTGATGTACTGGCCTGTCTCCTGGTAGTGCCTCCATGCTCTGGACACTACGCTGGCAGACACAGCAAACCTTCGTGCCACAGCTTGCATTGATGTGCCATCCTGGATGAGCTGCACTACCTGAGCCACTTGTGTGGGTTGTAGGCTCCGTCTCATGCTATCACTAGAGTGAAGGCACCGTCAGCATTCAACAGTGACCAACCCATCAGCCAGAAAGCAAAGGACCTGAG
This sequence comes from Bradypodion pumilum, assembly GCA_035047305.1. Lineage (NCBI taxonomy): Eukaryota > Metazoa > Chordata > Lepidosauria > Squamata > Chamaeleonidae > Bradypodion > Bradypodion pumilum. The sequence continues at coordinate 103,775,135 of JAWDJD010000001.1, forward strand.
AAGTGGTCTGTGGTCACCTCCTGCTGAACCACTCCTGTATTGGGGATGCCTTGCTAATTGCCTCTGATGTCCACCTGTTGTCTCTTCCATTTGCACAACAGCATGTGAAATTGATTGTTGGGGAGCACGTATGTGAGGTGGACAGACCCTGAGGTGAGTGGGGAGCACTCATGGGGGTGGGGAGCACTCAGGGATGGGGAGGCCCCACAGGGGTTTTGAGCACTCAGAGTGGGGAGGCCCTGCAGGGGTGTGGGGAGCACTCATGAGGAGGCCCCGCGGGGGGAGCTCTTGTGGGGATGGATGGGGAGGCCCCACAGGGGAGGAGCACACATGGGGGGGGGTAGGCACACACATGTCACTGGCGTGCCTCAAGGGGCACTTGTGGTGCCTGCTAGCATGCCTCCTCCTCCTCCTCCTCCTTGGGTACTCCGTCTCTAAAAGGTTCGCCATCACTTATCTACTGTAATAGATAGAATTTTGTTATGGCACTTTTCCTCAACCATACTTATGCCCTCCTTTGGTGCTCCTTCACAAAACATTGCAGCATTATTATTATTATTATTATTATTATTATTATTATTATTATTATTATTATTATTATTATTATTAATAATAATAATAATAATAATAATAATAATAATAATAATAATAATAATAATAATAATAATAATAATAATAATAATAATAATAATCTGCTGTTCTTAGAGTGTCAAGTTCCATCTAACTGCTTGTCAATAATTTTTCCTATGCTAGATTTTTTGCCATTATTATTATTATTACATTTAATTTCTATCCCACTTTCCTGGCACAGGTGCCACTCAAAGCGGCTTACAACATATAAAAATACAATATCATCAAACAGCAAGATTAATAGAAATACAGTTACAATAATATAAAACAGATACATCATAAAAATGATACAGTCACAGAGAAGCTGTATCCCAGTATTCATAATCCCCACACATCCCAGCGCAGTAGAAAACCACCACAAAGTCACAGTTACACCCGCCCTTACCAACCTCCTGGATGACAAAGGGGCCAGGAGGCGCAACGGCTCCTCAGCCAGGAGACTCCTTTTATCTCCCCGCCAATGGAAAGGGCGGGAAGAGTGTGGCAGCTTATGGCGGCGGCGTCTTCGGAGTCTCCCGGGCCGGAGGAGACTCCCTTTATCTCCCTGCCGATGGAAGGGCCGGGGAGAGCGCGGTGGGGAGAGCGCGGCAGCATCTTTGGAGTCTCCTGGGCCAAGGGAGACTCCCTTTATTTCCCCGCCGATGGAAAGGGCAGGGAGAGCGCAGCGTCTCGTGACGGGGGCATCTTCGGAGTCTCCCAGGCCAGAGGAGACTCCCTTTATCTCCCCACTGATGGAAAGGATGGCTTGCGGCGGCGGCTCGTGGTGGTGGCGTCTTCGGAGTCTCCAGGGCCAGAGGAGACTCCCTTTATCTCCCCGCCGATGAAAAGGGTGGGGAGAGCGTGGCGGCTCGTGGTGGCGGCGTCTTCGGAGTATCCCGGGCTGGAGGAGACTCCCTTTATTTCTCCGCCGATGGAAGGTGCGGGGAGAGCGCGGCGGCTCACAGCGGCGGCATCTTTGGTCTCTCCCAGGCCGGGGAAGACTCCCTTTATGTCCCCGCCGATGGAAGGGACGGGGGGAGCGCAACCATCTTTGCCAGAATTTGTTCTGTTAATTTGCTGAACATAAATAAACAATGTAACTGTAATCTTGAGGCTAAAATGTTTACCCACAGCTGCATATGCCAAAAGACACTATGAATGGTTATTCAACTAATCAAGCATTTAAGGTTGCATGTATAGTTTCATTTCAGAAAGCTAGAATTTCATAAATCTAATCATGAGTGAGGGGCAATGGGTTCTATCCTTCTTTACCAGATCAGACAATAAGCAAGATTATAGCTTTTTTAAAGTAGATTATTCAAATGAAGCCTAGACATATTGTATAGCAGAACCTAGGATTGCTTGCCTCTCAAAAGTGAATGTGTTTTTTCCCCTTAGGTTTCTCTGTGGGGCAATAAATGTGACTTATCACTTTCAGCTGGGGCAGATAATTCTCAGAAGGCTAATCCTTTACAGTCTGTGGAAGACTTAAAATCTTTCATCTTGGTGGATCACATGGAAAAGCTTTGGTCACTGCTGATGAACAGAAAGAAAACATCAGCATCTTCTACTAGAATTGACATAATCTTGGATAATGCTGGTTTTGAATTGATTACTGATCTTGTATTAGCTGACTTTCTGCTTTCCTCTAAATTAGTTACTGAAATTCATTTTCGTGGAAAAAGTATTCCATGGTATGTGTCAGATACTACCCAACATGATCTGAGTTGGGTAATTAAGCAAATGCAAGGAGCTAATAACAAGTGTATGTCTAGTTGTGGTGTCTCCTGGGAAGGCAATTTGAAGAAAGGTGTTTGGGTTTATCATGATCATTTGTTCTGGACTTCGCCACATGAATTTTCAAACATGGCCCAGGTTGCTCCTGATTTGTATGCTGAATTACAGACATCAGATTTAATTATTTTTAAAGGTGATCTGAACTATAGAAAGTTATTAGGAGACCGAAAATGGGAATTCACCACTCCATTTCACCAAGCTTTGAACAATTTTCACCCTGCACCTCTCTGCAGTCTAAGGACACTAAAGTGTGATATTCAAGTTGGACTGGAACCTGGGCAAGGTGAAAAGCTTACCAGTACTGAACCTGAATGGATGATAATTGGGAAATACGGAATAATTCAGTTTGATGGTGCTTCATGATTGATTTGCTAACTAAAATGCTGTTGATGGTCAAAAGCTGGAAGACTTGATGTTTAATATGTTATTTATACATTTCTTAAAGGCCTGAGTTGCTACTTGTTTCCCTCAGAGACCATTTTAGTCAGCTAAGCTTAATGACATATATGTCTTATATTAAGTTCTTTTCTTTTGAAGCTTTCTTTGAAACATGTTGTAGTTAGTTGGGAAAGAACCTGATCTGTGGAAAATAACACGAGATGTAATTATTAGAGTGTTTTACAGTTGGTAATTGCTTAAGAGCTCTTGAGTCATTTGATTCATTGGATATTAAGCATATTTATATATTTATCTCAGCTGTCTCTCTGGGTCTTTGTTCTAGATTTTTTCTTCTACAGAATGGCAACTTTCAAATCCTGTGAAGAGTCCAGATAAATTGAAATGATTTGAAAAAGATTTCTGCACACTGCTGTTTCTGATATCTGATTTATGTCCATTAATTCTTCTGAAAACTTACATTAAAAATAACTGTCTTTAAGGTACCACAGTGTTTTTGCCTTCTTTATTTATTTTTTATGTTTGGAATGCTTGCACAGACTGACATGGCGAGCATTTCAAAAAGTAGAATCAACAAGACACTCTTAATTTCTCATCAGACACTTGGGTGCTTCTTTATTTCTTAATTACCTCATTATCCATTTCTGTATCATTTGATTTGTTTAACTGACCAATCTGCTATACTCACGCTGGGAAGAATAGCTATTTTTAAATATGGTTTATTCAAATAAGGTTCATAAAACATCTTCATAATAATGAATGGCAGTTGAAAATTGAAGCAAATTCTTCTCATTGATCACTGAGAGTGCAGAAGTCCAAGATTCATTCATATAGTTTTATACGATGTTTTAAAAAGATGTGAATGCAGCCCTCAAGTCTAGAGAAATATATCTTGTACAAACAAAGTCAATGTATTAATTTCTGGTGCAGCTCCTCCGGTGTCTTAGTGGTTAAAACGCTGAGCTTGGAGACTGGAAGGTTGGGTTTTGATGCCTGAGGGCTGCACTTGGGGACAGGAAAGGAGCCCCATTCGGGTGTCCCCAAGCAGAGTTTCTCCAACACCTGAATGTCTTAATTCCAGCAATTTGTTATATCAGTAGTGTAGTTAACCACAACATTTAAAAATGCTTCATGATAGGTTCCATGGTAGTTTCACATTGTTGTTACAATTTTCTTTATCATGTTGCCACCAGTCCACATGGCACTTTGCAAAGTAGCAAAAATCAAATAGGACATTGTCTATTAAAGAGCTTAGGTAAAGGTAAAAGTCATCCTTGCTCGAAAGCCAGTCGTATCCGACTCTAGGGTTCAGTGCTCATCTCTGTTTACAATCAAAGAGCCAGTGCTGTCTGCGTCTGCATGGACATGTGGCACAGGCATGACTAGATGAATGCTGTTTACCTTCCCACCGAAGTGGCATCTATCTATCTACAGTACTTGCAATTTCTTTTCCCCCCAAACTGCTAGGTTGGCAGGAGCTGAAACAGAGGCAGTAGCAGCACTCGGGTCTAGAAATGCTGACCTGCCGACCTTCCGATCATCAAGTTCAGCATCTTAACCACTAAGACACTGTAGTCCCAGTCATTAAAGAGCTTACAGATATTAATTTTGCTGGTGAAGGATAGATTGTATTTCATTTATTTCTTGCATTCCTATCCCGTCTATCTGGAATATTTTCCCACTATGGGCAGCGTACAACATATTTTTAAAAATATTAACATGAATGGAACCTCAAAATCCCTTTTCATTTCATTCAGTACTCTCTACACAAACACAGGAAAAATCGTAGAAGATGGAGTTGTCTCACAACACTACATATTTCAGATCTTACTAATAGAGCAGAAAATACTGCCCTGCAGAAATGCTAACCATATAAGATTGTATATACATTAGCAGATGTCAGACACCACAGTTTAGAATACAGGAAGAGCTCAATTGGATCAGACTGGTGGTTTGGTCCAGCATTCTGTTCATACAACAGCTAACATATCTATACCTATAAAATGGTGCATTAACCGTTGGAATGTGACAAAGGATGTTTAGCCAGGCCCTACTAGCCCGTAATGGGCCTCCGTTCACTTGCCCGAACCCGGTTCGCAGGTAACTGTCGGGTTGAAATTTGCGCCAGTGGGGCAGGAGCCCCCCGGACACAAAAAAAGGGAACTTCAATTCCCAACGTTCCTTGCGTTGTGCCGTACCAGAGCCATTCAGGCTGAGCGGCGCGAGCAAAAGGAACGTTCGGGGGGGCGTGGCCAAGATGGAGAAGGAGTAACATCTATTGTATTTCCCTGCGCACACAATGGGGAATTGAAAGTGACTTTTCTAATTAAAGCAAAAAGAGTTTTATCCTAAAAAAAAATTGGATCGTGCCTGTCTTGCTGTACAGAATTGGTTCCCTTTTGGAGAAGTTGGAGTCCGCGGAGCAGCGATGAGTGGCGAGGTAAGCGGCCGAAGCCGGGGCCAAGCCAGCTGTGCCGCGGGTGGGCGAGACGAGAAGGGGGGCTTGAAAAAGTTGGGGAAAGCGAATAAACAAGTTTTAAAGAGGCGCAAGATGACCGGACGGGATTGAGGTGGGGGGAGAGCCCTCTGGAAGTCGAGGCTTGGATCGAGGCGAGAAATAAAGGCAAACTCATGAGAGAGAGTACGGCATGGAAGCTCGAGGGGTAATGGCGGCGATGCAGAAAACGAAACTTATGGTGTGCTGAGGAAGGAACTTCGGGGATGGAGCTGAGTGTTGGCGTGAGTAATGGAGCTTTGAGGCCGTGTGGAGAAGGAGTGTGGTGGAAAAGAAAGAACAGGAAAAGGAACGGGTGTGGAAAAGTGTTGCTTGGAGGACGAAAGAACCCCGTAAGTTTGAGAGGAGAAGGAGTCTTCGGCCGTGGGGGCTTCCGGAGCATGTTAAGTTTTGGATTTTTTTCTCTTTCTTTAATCATTTAATAGGATTTACTCTTGCTTTTTGAACTTTTTTTTTACCCCTTCCTGCGCTAAGGAACATTGTTGTAACTTTTGATTGCAAGAGCCTCCGACTCTGTAGGTACTGGGTTTCCCTCTGCTCCTGTTTTAGGTGAAACCTCTCCTTTTTTCTGGATTTTTGAGATACATTGCTCCAGCGAGGAAGCTGCTGGTTACTAACTTTCAATCACAGTGATAGAAGACCTTTGGATATATTGTATTAAAGTGGGATTCTGTAAAGTGAATATAGAGGATCGCTGGCTTCAATCAAATTTGTAGATTATTTGGCTACATAAGGTGATTTTAAATTAAATTGAGGATCAGTAGCTTCAATCAAGAGGAGGGGATAAATATTCTAAAGGTCTTCAGGAGCTCTATCAGCTGTTAGTGACCCGGAGTCTGGAAGGGATTTTTGGATTATAGTTGTGCTGGATCAATATCAGGAGCAGAGGCCTAGAAGAGCCAAAACTGTTGCGGCTTTGAAACTTTTAGGCGACGCCACAATGGATAAGTGTACAAAGTGGAAGGATAAAGAGGAGGAACCAGTGGTGAAAGCCAAGAAGAGGGATAAACCAGCAGCAGCGGAAATGCCATCAGCAGCATGCAGCATCCCCTGAACCATCATCATTTGATCAATCACAAATAATGGCGGAATTTAGTAAAATGTTTCAGAAGATTGATAGTATGGATCAGGCAAGAGTGAAGGATATAGGTGAAATTTTGGGAAGACAGGATAAATTGGCTGCAATGTTCTTTGATTTTTCAAAAAAAGTGGAAACAAGTTTGCAAAAATTGGAGGAAAGTGTCAGCACAATGAAAGTTGATATAAAGCGTATGGAGGGGAAAATAAAAGAGGTTAAGAAAGAGGGGAGGGAGATAAAGAAGAAAGTGGATTTACAAGAAAAAAGAATTGATCTGATGGAAGAGGTGATGAGGAAACAAAATATTGTGATACGTCAGATCCCAGAAAGAACGCCAGACAACTTAAGAGATAGAGTTGATTGGCTAAATGATTTGAAAATGGGGAAAGATTTTGCTAATGAAGATATTGTAAGTGTTTATAGAGTGGGATCAAGGAAGGGGAAGGCAGTTCAAAGAAATGTTTTGGTTAAATTGAAGGTCATGGCCTTTTTGAAACAAGCAGGGTCTGGCACTCTAAAAATTGACGGGAGTGATGTAGAGGTTTATAATGATATTTCGATCACAGAACGCAGCTGGAGATATAAGATGAAACCGGTTACAAAACTTCTGATTACGAAAGGGATAAAATACAATTGGCGATTTCCGCAACAATTAAGATTTTTTTACGACAAAAAGATGCAAGTTATTGATGCTGAGACTGATGTTTTGGAATTTTTGAGTTTGATTGATTTAGTTAAGGTGAGCTCAAATGAAGGGTTGGCTTTGAGAAAGGACCTGCTGGCTTCCGGTGCTACAAGAAGAGAATTTAATGGTGCAGAGGAGGGTGGTGCCGTGGGAAGAGAACAGCCTGGTACAGCTGAGGAGGCGTTGACATTAATAGTGGTGGAGGAAGAAGGAGGAAATGGTTAACAGAGTTAAATAGCTATTTAGAAATATATAAGGTGCGCTATAGGGAAAGATGTACATCTGGCATGTTCCCCCCCCTCCCTTTGGAAGACGAAGGTGATTTTTCTGTGAGGAAAGTGAGGAGGGTAAAGATGAATGTTTTTTGTTTTTCTTTTTTTAGTAGTATTTACTTTTGTGGTTGTGTAGTGTATTGTAGTTTATTAGGTAGCACACCCATTGGAGGATTCGGATGTGATAGAAATGGAGGTAATATAATCAATAATGAGGGTAATTAAAGTGTTAACATGGAATGTAAAAGGTACAGGATCTGTTATTAAGAGGAAGAGAATAGAATCAGCTATGAGGAAAGATAGACCGGATATACTTTTTTTTACAGGAAACCCATCAAAAATCTCAAAACTCGAATAGAATTTTTCTAGGTTGGATGCAGCACTATGAGAAATCATATGGCACATCTAAAGCTAGAGGTGTTGCAATCTTAATTTCGTCTAGACTGGGGTTTGAGATAACAAAATCTGTTGCAGACCCAGAAGGCAGATATTTGATAATAAAAGGGAAATTGGAGGACGAAGAGATAACTCTGGTTAATATATATGCTCCGAATGAACATCAATATGAATTTCTTGAAAAGATGCGAAAAACTTTGGAAAAAGAATTACCAACGAGGATGATTGCGGCTGGGGACTTTAATTTAGTAAGATTGAATTTGGATTGCACAAACATTTCAAGGTGTGGAAAAGGAACTAAAAGCCGGATTTTGGACAATTGGTTGATGGCTTTGGGTTTGAAAGATTCATGGAGGGAACTTAAGGGGCCAGAAAGGGCATACTCATACTTTTCACATGTTTACAACTCATACTCCCGAATAGATTATGTATTTGTATCTGAAAAGATGATTAAAAATTTAGAGGAGATGGAAATTGGAATTTTTAAGGAGTCTGACCATGCCAAAGTTGTTTTGGAACTGAAATTACAAAGTGAAAATAGAGGGAGAAAGATTTGGAGATATGATGTAAATTTATTGAAAGATCAAAGGGTCAAGGCTCAAATTACTGAAAATTGGAAGGATATTTGGCAATTGAATGACAATGATGAAGTAAGTTTTAATATGGTCTGGGATGACATGAAGTAGGTTTTTAGAGGAGAATGTATTAAATTGGCAAGCAGCAGATATAAAGATTATAAATTGGCACAGGTTAAAATTGAAGAGGAGATAAAGCAGTTACAGGAGGAACATTCAAGGACAAAGGATAATGTTTTCGTAAATTTACAAAGACTTAAAACTGAAGTGGTAGGCAAAAATATAGAAAAGGTTAAAAGAAATTTGGTGTATTTGAAAAGAGAGTATTTTGAATTTAGTAATAAAAATTCGAAATTATTAGCAAAAGCAGCAGAAGATAAGCAGGTAAAAAGGGAAATTGGAGTTTTGATTGATAAACAAGGGGTAAGATGTAACAAGAATAAGGATAAGGATAAATGCAAGATTGTGAAGGATTTTTATCAAGCTTTGTATGCAAAAAAAGAAATAGATGAGGGAAAGCTTAAACAGCAATTAGAGAAACAAATAGCTAATGGAATAAAACAGGAGCATAAAGAAAGAATGGAAGATCAAGTGTCGGAAAAGGAGGTAAGGGAAGTGATAGGAAGATTGAAACTGGGGAAGGCCCCAGGAGAAGATGGATTGCTGGCTGATTTTTATAAGGAATTTAAAGATATAGTGGCACCAAAATTAGTAAAATTATATAATCATATACTGGATGAAGGGCAAATTCCGACCTCATGGCACAGGACCACAATTGTGTTACTGCCAAAACCTGGTAAGAATTTAGAAAAGGTAGAATCTTATAGACCTATCTCATTGATAAATCAAGATGCTAAGATCTTCACTGCGATATTAGCTAACCGTTTAAATAATTTCATGGGTAACTATGTAAATATGGACCAAGTAGGTTTTTGGAAGGGGCGCCATATGGCAAACCTGACTAGAAGAGTGGTGGATTTAATAGATGTTGTGAGTCAAACAAAAGAAAAAGTGGGAATTTCACTAGATATATTTAAAGCATTTGACTCATTGCAATGGATTTCAATTAAGGAAATAATTAAATGTTATGGATTTGGTGATAAATTTAGAAGAGTAATAGATCAATTGTACCATCAAGGCACAGCAACTGTCAGAGTCAATGATGACTACACAGATGAAATAAAGTTGGAAGCAGGTACGAGGCAGGGCTGTCCCTTATCACCAATTTTGTTTATTATGGCCATGGAGATTTTAGCAAAAGCTATAAGAGATTATGGAAACATAGAAGGGATTATGGAAAATAAAATAAGTATGTATGCAGATGATACAATGTTAATTGTAAAACACCCTGAGAGGGCAATGGAGAAAATTAGATTACAATTACAGGATTTTGAAGATATTACCAGCCTTAAGATAAACTGGGATAAATCTGAAATGATACTGTGCAATGTAGAAGAAGATAGGAAGAAGATAATTGGGAGGAGTAACATTCAAATTAAAGATAAACTGAAGTACTTGGGAATAGTTATATCTAATAGATTGGAAGATCTTAAAAGATTAAATTATGATAGTTTAAAGATGGAGATTAAAAATAAAATATAATCTTTTCAAAAATTGAAATTGTCATGGTTTGGGAGGATAGCGCTTATTAAAATGATGGTGTTACCCAAAATCAATTTTTTATTTGATGCATTAGCAATTCAATTGAAGGACAAAGAAATTAACGACTTTCAAAAAATGATTAACAGTTTTTGTAATGGTGGGAAAAGGCCTAGGCTATCTAAGAAATTATGGTACTTGCCCCAGAAGGAAGGCAGTTTGGGATGAGGGGATACTTCCGAGCCTTTCAAATTAAGAATGTGGTGAAGATCTTCGCAAGAGAAAAGACAATTTGGGAGGAAATTGAGATGAAGGATTATAGACACATAGGTAAAATGGTTTTTTGGGGGGAGAATATGGGAAAATTAGACACTAAAAGTATCATGATGAAGGGATTAATGAGTGTTTGGAAGAAAGTTAAAAAGGTTCTGGCCCTGAACTTCTCTCCAATTATGGAACTTTCAGATATGATGGGTTTCCCGATTAAAATAGATAGTGTAGTAAAAGAAATTTTGGATAAGAATGGAATTTTTCTATTGAAAGATTGGTTGAAGGTCTGTAGTGAAATTAATGGCAGAACTAGCCTCTTTAAACAATTAAAATTGAATTGGTTTCAAATATTGAAAATTAATAAATGGAACGATAGGTATAGGATGGAATACGGTAGGGAAAGAGACAGGACGGAATTTGAGGACTTGGTTTTGAAAATAAGGAAAGGAGAAAGAACTACTAAAGGCTTAGTTAGTAAATTATATTCTTTATTAAACAAAGAGAGTGATCCACAAGAAAATTTGATATCAATTTGGGAGGAAGAGTTGAAAATAAAGATAGATAAAGCTATATGGAAAAATAAATGGAAGAAGTGAATAATGGGAACTATGTCAGTCAGGATAAAAGAACATAATTTTAAAATGCTATGGAGATGGTACTTGACCCCAGTGAGGTTACACCAGATGGATAACAAAAAAGATAGGATGTGTTGGAGGTGTAAAGCTACAGTGGGATCTTATGAACATATGTGGTGGAGTTGTAAGGTGGTAAATGATTTTTGGAAAAGAATTTAAAAAGAAATGAGTGAAATAATGAGCAAAATAATTAAGCTGGGGTCGGGTACCATCATGCTAACAAATGTGGAATCTATCTGTCATGACATATATGAGAGAGAATTATTAGAAATAATGCTTACAATGGGAAGACAATGTATCGCTAGAAATTGGAAAAATGATATAATTATAGAGATTGAAGAATGGTACAAAGAAATGTGGAATTTAGCACTGAATGACAAATTAACTTGGGAAATAAAACAAAAAAGAGATAACCTAAAAGAGAACAGATTTTGGAATATTTGGAGGCCTTTTGTAGATCATGCAATTAAGGAAGATAAAAGTAACAGGCCTGTACCGGACCAAAGTAGTTTTTGGATGTAATATACTGTGGTTTCCAAGATCCTCCAGGGCACATTATACTATCACAGGGTGTTTAAATATGTTATTTGTTTGTTCTCCTATCCTGGAGAACAATGTTTTATACTATTAGGATAGGTTTTTATTTCCTTGTTTAACTCTGTTTCCATTTTATGTATTTTATGGTTGTATTATGTATTGTTTGTTTTGTATGATAAAAATAATAAAATATATATTTTAAAAAAGGGAACGTTCGGAAACGCGCCACGGCCAATCAAAAATAAGCCACAGGAAAAAACCGCTGCACTAACTAAAATCACGCACGCCAAACTACAAGCCCTAGCATCCTGCGCGCCATGAGTGTGCAGAACGCTGAGGCAGCTGGCGCGCGGGGAAAAAGGCAGGCCGCGAAACCCACGCACCCCCACCGCCGCATACAGCGGCGATGGGATTCCCGTGGTCCGGCAACCAAGGCCGGTCCACGGAAATACCCCCCCACCCCACCGCTGCATCAAGCGGCGATGGGAATTCCCGTGGTCCGGCCACCCAGACTGGACCACGGAAATACACTCCACCCCACCCCCACATGTAAGCGGCGATACAATTTCTATGGTCCGGCCACCCAGGCTTGTTGGCTTGTTTCCTTTTTTGGGGGGGTTGGTTTTTTGTACTGTTTGTTTTGTTTTTGATTGTTTTTGTTTACTTTGTATTGTTTTTTTGGTGTTTTTGTTTGTTTTTGTGTATTTTTGGATGTTTTTGATTGTGTTTTAAGGTATTTTTTTGAAAATTATTTATTTATTTTTATAATTCCAACGCCACTTTATGCGGCGTTAGGGGGGTTATTTCCGCGGGCTGGCTTCACTGGCCAGACCGTGGGTGTTGTGGAGGGGGGCTTTATTGTCTTATGGTGCTTTGATTGTGTGGAGTCATGAAAGTAGATCGGGGTTTCCCCTTTAATATCAGTGGGTGGGGGGTTGCGATCCCCCTCTCCGCTGGTTCCCCGGGGGTTGGGAGGTTTGTGGGGACAAAAGGGGTATGTCCCCCCAACCCTTCTGGACCCAGGAGACCAGGGAGAGGGGATCGATTCCCCCCTCCTAAAAAACCCCTCCGTTTTTAAAGAGAAGAAACCGCTTGGTCCCGTCTCCCTGATTTACTGGGTTCAGAAGGGTTGGGGGGACAGATCCCTTTTGTCCCCACAAACCTCCCAACCCCAGGTGAGCCAGCAGAGAGGGGGATCGCCACCCCCACTTACTGATATTAAAGGGGAAACTACGATCGGATTTTCCCTTTTAATATTAGAGGGTTGGGTTGGAATCGATCTCCTCTCTTGGGTCCCGTGGGTCCGTGAGGGTTGGGGGGACAAAAGGGGTATGTCCCCCCAACCCTTCTGGACCCAGTAGACCAGGAAGAGGGGATCGATTTCCCCCCTCCTAAAAAAAACTCCATTTTTAAAGAGAAGAAACCGCTTGGTGCAAAGAACGTTGGGAAATGAAGTTGTTTCCCTTTTTTTTTTGCATTTGTGGGGCTGTTGCCCCACTGGCGCATTTCTCAATCCTTTGTTGTCCTGCGGACCCAGTTTGGCCGTGTGCATGAAGAGTGGGTGCAGGCTAGTAGGGCCAGGCTTAAGAACCTATGCGAAGTTCCAACGGTTAACGCTTGGTTTTATAGGTTAAGATTAGAAAGTTGTAGAGCATTAAATTTCCTTCAATTATCATTGGTCAAACTTATTTTTAACCACATAGGTACCAAGATACAGAGCTTTGAAAAAGTGCTAAATTTCTCAAATTTGTTTTTAAAAAAAACTGCTAAAAAGGCTGGGTTTTGCTATGTATCTTCCATTTTGCAACATATTTAATGGAATTTTTTGATTCTACTTCAATTTCCAAACTTTCAACTACATCCCCCCTCCCCACTCTTCCCCTTCCCACTATCCCCTCCTTTGTAGGATGTTCATACTTACAGTGTACATCTAAGGTTCAGAGAGCATGAAAACCGAGTTCATCTTTCAGTTTGGAAATTTTGACCCCCACAACGACGTGGCTTTATCCTGAGTGACTTCTATAAGATGTTCTTTTTTAGGTTAATAAAGACTAAAAAACACAGGTATTTCTTAAGAAATTATTAGTAGTTATGTACAGTAACATGTAATAAAAAACGAGAAGCAATATGTATGTACATAAAGTAAAACAAGAAGCATTGAGAAGCATACATTTAATATTTTTGGCGTTTTGCGTCGTACAGAGCAATATTTATCTATCTATTCTACAATAATTCCTGATTCAACAACTCTATATATCACACTGGCACCGTTTCATTTCATTTCTTCGATTTATACTCTGCCCTACTCAGCCCAGGCTGACTCAGGGCGGCTTACAACAGGTGAATCAAATACAGTATAACAAATGAAATACAATATAACAATATGAACAACACACAAAATACAGTCAAGTATACAATTGCAAATTACAGGTTACATTCACACATAACAACCAAATTATGTCTTGGTAAACAAACATTAGCATTTTGCATGTTCAAAGGAATTCCCTGGCTTTTTTGCTTGTTGCAAGCCACTGTTAATTGTTACATTTAAACTGAACAACTATATTTTCCAACAGCAATTGTAATGGTTAGAGCATTACATTAGGATACACAAAATCTAGTTTGAAATCCCAATTCAAATACAAAACTCACTATTAAACCACAGCCTCAGCCTAACCTCTACCTAACCTGCTTTGCTGTTGTGACAATAAGCAGGGAAAGGTGAATCATATTACCTTGAATTCACTAGAAGAAAGGCAGTAATGTATAGATACCAATGATAAATAAAATCTGCCACAAGTCATAATGCTTCTGGTTTGAAAACAAGAGACTATGGTTTGTATGAGCTATTGTTTGGTTTGTTCACATGTAACATCATCTGTAAATCATAGGGTAATCTGTAAATGCAGAATGAGATGGGAACATATGGACTTAAGATAGTTCTATAAGAGCCAAACCAATCAGTTATTATGTGAGAACTATGCCACTCTGAAGTTGAAATAGGTTTTCAATCACATGCATTACCAGTTGTAAAAAGCCAAACTGATTTGTAAACCTATCTGTTAACTAACCAACCAGTGTGTACCTCTGTACCTGAAGTGTATAGATTAATACCATGAAATCTCACTCAGTCATATCTGACTAGGGTTTGGTGCTCATCTGTTTATAGCCAAAGAGCCGGTGCTGTATGCGTCTGCAGACGTTTCTGTGATCATGTGGCAGGCATGACCAGAGTACATGGAATGCTGTTTACCTACTCACCAAAAGTGATACCTATTTATCTACTTTCAGTTTCGTGCTTTCATATTGCTAGGTTGGCAGGAGCTGGGACAGAGATGGGAGCTCACTCCGTCATGTAGCACTGGAGTCTCAAACTGCTGACTTGCCAACCTTCCAGTTGTCAAGTCCAGCGTCTTAATCACTAAGCCCACCACAGGGCACCCACGTGCGCTGCACGACGGAGTGAGCTCCCGTCATCTGTTCAAAAGCAAGAAATTCTAAGCAGATAAATAGATGGTACCGCTTTTAGGTGGTAAAGGTTACAGAGTTCCGTGCTCTCCCGCGTCTAAGTCGTGCCTGCCACATGACTACGGAAACGTCTGCTGGCTCTTTAGCTGTAAACCGAGTGAGCGCCACATCCGAGACCCAGGCGGGTCTCGTCCCTTCACTAGTCCGGCTAGACGACAGAAGACGGGGAGGGAACTGTGTGAAAGAGACCTGGCAATAAACCTCGGCCACTGCCCTCAGCCACGGGGCTTTTTCCTTCGGGCAGACCATCCCAGCCCCCCCTTCTTATCGGACAAGAACGAAAGAGGCGACGCACCCCTTAAACTTGCCCGCAAGCGTAACTGGCAACTGAGGCAACTGAGCCGCCATTTCGCGCCCAGAATAAGCTGTGTGGGGCATTTATTAGTTGGTAGTTGTGACGTCATCCTCCCTCCTACATTCGCTCGCGGCAAACCGGCGGCGAAAGAGGCAGTTCCCCCATCATCATTGGCTGGCTTGTTCTCGGGAAAGGACCAATCAAAGGACGAGCGAATCCCTCTCCCTTCCCTGTGGGAAGAAGAGGACAGGCGTCGCCCCAGTTGTGTGACGTAACATTCCAGCCCGGCCCTGGCGAGAGAAGGGAGGATGGCGGAAGTCGCCGTGCTAGAGGTGGGCGTGGCCAAAGGGAGCGGAGGGCAGAGTAGGCGTGGCCGTGAGCCGAGCGTGCGGTTTCTCAGGCGTCGGGGCTCTAAGCAGCCTTCCGAGGTGAGCGTGGCTCCTCCGTCTGCCTTCTCCCCGCACCCCCGGAGCTAGTCTAGTAAAAGTCTCTAGCAAGTGGGCCTTAATTGGCCTTAATTGCCAATGGGGTGGGCAGGGGGGGAAGAGTCTTTTCCCCTTCCCTGTAACTCGCCTCTCAAGGGGTCGTGGAGAGGGAGGAGCGGGTTAAAAGCGAAGCAATCACACTTACGTACCACCCTTCGGTGTACCTTCGGTGTTACCTTCGGTGAGAAGGTAACAGCGTTCCGTGCTCTCCGGTGTCTAGTCATGCCTGCCACATGACCACGGAAACGTCTGCAGAAGCAGACAGCGCTGGCTCTTCGGCTTAGAAACAGAGATGAGCACTGCACCCTAGAGTCGGATACGACTGGCTTTCGAGCAAGGGAAACCTTTACCTTTACCACCCCATAGCGCTTAGTGCACTCTCTGGGTATGGGATGCTCATGCCGGATTCGGCCCCCGGGCCATATAGTGGCCAACCCCCCGAACCACGTGACTGGGCCGCGGGCCAACACGTTTGGGTACCCCTTCCCTGCAATGGGCGGTTCACAAGTTAATTAGCAGGCTGGGTATTCATTAAGATGGGAGGCTGTGTCAATCTTGAGACCTAATCAGGATTGAAGTCACAACGTTCTGGCTGTGTAGTACAGCAGCTTAACCACTGCACCAGAAATAAATGTCTCGACCAGATTGCTGGTTTGGTTGTAGTCTCGGTCAGATCTGTAAATTGCAAAAATAAGATTTTTTCCCCCTGGGCTTGTTTCAAAAAGTGATATTGAGACGACAGAAATATGGTCAGTGACTCATACATAGCATTAGGCCACCTCACAAAACCAGGACCGTAGCTGGGGGTAGGGGAGAAAACCCTCCTGAGCTAAACCCCGCCCCCCATGGTGCCAATGTTGTCTATGTGAGTGTGACATTGTTGCCCCCCTGGGAAAACCCTACCCACATCTAGAATCCTGGCTACATCCCTGCACAAAACAAAGGAGACTGGGTGCTCTGCTTGGGTCACTCACACCATTGTTTACTTTTACACAGCATGGTCAATATGTGCTAGATCTGAAGAGTAGACTCATCTACTAACTATTATCAACTCAAAAAAACCAAATTTCACAATAATAAATCTGAACCCCAATCAGGGATCTTCTGTTATTACCGGTTGTAAAAAGCCAAACTGATTTGTACACCTATCTGTTAACTAACCAACCATTGTATACCTCTGTACCTGATGTGTATAGATTAATGCAATGAAATCTCACTCAGTCATACCTGACTCTAGGGTATGGTGCTCATCTCTGTTTATAGCCAAAGAGCCAGTGCCGTATGCGTCTGCAGACGTTTCTATGTTCACGTGGCAGGCATGACCAGAGTGCACTGAATGCTGTTTACCTACTCACCAAAAGTGATACCTATTTATCTATTTTCAGTTTCGTGCTTTCATATTGCTAGGTTGGCAGGAGCTGGGACAGAGGTGGGAGCTCACTCCGTCATGTAGCACTCGGGTCTCAAACTGCTGACTTGTCAACTAAACCAATGAGATTCCTGGCTCAATCTTCACATACGATAAGACAGTGCCAGAACTTTCATAAGTTGTCAAGTCCAGCGTCTTAATCACTAAGCCACCACAGTCTTCCAAGAAGTCTATAGGACCCCATAATACTGAGGACGAGTCCAAGAACTGCTGTACCTTATTTACAGAATTGTTTTAAGAAAGATCATGTGGATTTGTTTTCTCACAATAAAGATACAAAATGTATAATCCCTATTCTATAATGAGGTTTTTGAATTGCAAAGCATTTTAAATTAAAATTATCATCTTTTCCCCCCAGATAATTTTAAATCCACTTTGAAGAATGGTAGTTCTCTGTTTTAGAACCTTACAAACTGTTAAAGTAATAGTAAATGCACATTCTGATTTAACTCTGTTTTGCCATTATATTTGTGAAGCAGGTAAAACAGATCTATTGTTGCTTCTCCTATAAATGAGTATACATGCAAAATGATGGCTATTAATTGATATGATTTGACCTGTATTAATGACGAATACCTCACTTTTGGAAAACTAATTTTCTATAAATTTCTTATTCAGATCACAGTGAAGTGATGGCAGCTAAACTAATGAGATTCCTGGCTCAATCTTCACATACGATAAGACAGTGCCAGAACTTTCATAAGTACGGGCATCTGACATCAAGCACTGTTCTTCATGGGGTGCCAAGCTGTTCTCTGCCAGAAGACAGATACATCAATCTTTGCATTCCAGAAGCAGCAGCTTCTTGCTTAAATTGTGTCCATGTACAAGTCAAGAATTGGTGGGAACCAAAGGCTGACCATACTACTGCAGCAAAGACTGTACATTACTTAACTGCGAATATTGGCATTCCATTCAAAGGAAAAAACTATATTCTGAAAAGTGCAAGTTACAGACACATTTCAAAATGTATACAAAATTTTACTATTATATCAAACCGACCTTATTCAGTTATATCAACTAATACATCTGTGGCAAGTAAAAGTATTGTTCCAGCTAAAAGGTCACCCAAAGCATCTAGGACCAAACAACCATCAAGAGCTAATATACCATTGACATCTGAAAATGAGGTAAAGTATGAAATCTCTGAATTGTATTATTTTTCAGTGTATTGTCCCGGTCAATGGCCTGAAAACAGCATCCATCTGTGAACCAGGGATATAAATCCACATACTTGTCTCTACAGGTTAAATTTTGAGGATAAGGTTGAATTGGGAGTGAAAGGAAGGACTTGGGAGAAATCGTTTCCCCTGTTCTGACCACTCAAAGCTGCAGGCAAGTTGAAGCATTTGGTGCCTCCAAGTTTCTGGTTCATTTTAGCCAATCTCATTTTTAGTTGCAAGCCGATAATAAGCTAAGGAGCTTCAAGGCTAATTGGGGCCTTGTTCCCATCCAGTGCTTGTTCTCCCTGGTGATCAATGCCCACTTTGGAATGGAATTAATCATGTGCCTAGTAGTCTATGATGGTTAATAGGAATAATGGCTTGCAAGTGAACTCCAAGTTAAGTGAAATAATTTCCCTACAGCCAAGCAGGGCCATAGTCAGGGGGTGGCCAGAGTGGGCATTGCGCACCTTGAGTTAGCAGTTTGCCCACCCTCAAACTCCCGGCTGCTTATATATATGACAGTTGCCCATCCTGAAAAAAATATTTGCCCACCCACATCTAAAATCCTAGCTACAGCCCTGCAGCTAAGTATGAGACATTTGGACAAAGGCCAACATTTTCCTGCTTGCTGTTATAACCTACTAGCTTTTTTTGCCCGGCTCTACCGGGCAGTTTTTTTGTGTGTTTTGGTGGTAGGTTTTTTTTGGGGGGTACACACCACACTCAACACAAACACACACACACACCACAAACACAACACACACACACATGACTGGTGCTGTGTGTGTGTAGCCTCGCCAAGGCTTCGGCGGGGAGCCACACACAACACAACAACACAACCACACACACACACAATACACACATAATCACACAAACTGTGTGTTGTGCCATGGGAGAAAAATGGCAGTTTATTAACAGCCAGGCCTAAAAACTGAATGTTGGAGAGAGCTGATTTGCATGTTGGACTGTGATTGGTTGGGAGAAAATCTAGCCAGGCTGATTGGTTGCATGGCACGGAGGATGCTGGGAACTGTAGTTCTTTTTTCTGGTCACGTCCGTGGAGCGGCTACCCCACTCGCAGCTGGCAGACCCTTGCGGCGATGCTCAGACGGTTGTAAAAGCAAGTATAGGGGGCTCAGTATGGGATAGTAGGGATGGGTGCAGGCGTGCATGCCGGACACCAACGGTTAACGTTCCTTTTTATAGGTAAAGATAAACCACTGTTGCCATAAATGAAATGTAGAAGCTAATGGTAGTGTAGTGCTGTAGGCAAAAGGTAATGGTAGCTCAAGTTCAAAACTGTCATGAAACAAGTTATTCTTTGATTTACATAGGAGGCTGAAAGCAATTCTTGCTTTTATAAACTTTTTAATGTAAATGTAAAATTACGTCAGTCAGAAAGAACATTTGTTTTATCATTTTCTTTCTTTCTGAAGAAGAAAAGCTCTGTTTAAACCTCACATATTAAACTGCTTTGACCTTGTAAGTTTATTGTAAGGATAGCTGAATTAAAAACTTTGTAAACCAAAGATCAGACCCCAGCAATTCTTAAAGTTGCCATTATACTGTTTTATAATAGTACTAGTGACAACTGGATGATAGTACCTGACAACAGGCCTATAAGGAAAATAACTGCTTGTCATCAAGTGGGTTTTGGTTTGGCAACCCTAGCCAGAGTTTGTTTTCGGTATAGAGCACTTAGGCATAGTTAACTATTCCCTTCTTCTGGTGGTGCTCTGGCTGGCTCTTCTGGGAAGCAAAGTGACGGATCAAATTCTGACCCTATGGCTCTTTCGCTAGGGCAAACTCACTAGTACTAGAGCTGTAAAAAAAAGGAATAATGAACATTTATGTAGTTTGCAGTCTTTATGTCAATCTCAGCTCATGGATATTGCTGGGTCAGAGTTCTGCACTGTAAATGAAGCTCAGTTTTGAGACAGCCTGTCCATGTCTCTGGATTTTTATCATGTGTGGTCTGTTCTGTAACCTCAGAATAACTAGGCTGAATTATGTGGGTAGACCTTTGTAGTAGTTTGCAACTGTTTTGATCCACAGCATAACATAATATAATTTTGGAGACGTGTTTTGGTAATGATTATGTGAGGAAACATCTTAAAAACTCAGTGTGGCTAAGTGTTGAGGTCTCCTGAGTGCTTTTTATCATTCTAATTCCAATAAGTAAAAATGTTGTATGGATATGGTTCCAGGCTTACATATCACTGTAAATTAAGAACATTTCCAAAAGTATAAATCCTATGACATCCAAGAAACCTCTGGGGGAAAAGAGAGTCTTTTTCTCCAGGTACCATTTTCTGTTATGATTTTTTTTTCCAGGTCAGAAATGTAGGGCAGATTTTCAGACATGCTGAAAGAGAGAACTCCTTTCAGTAAGAGCTGCCACATAGCAAAATCTCATGCCAGAGATCACACTGGCTCCGACTACAGCAGGGGTTCCAAACTTTTCACACCGCGAGCTGGTAATGTAATTCCTCCCACCGTAAAACACATCCATGTCTGTCGTAAACATGTTTACGGCAGCTGCAGGTGCATTTACAGCAGCATATGCTCGTGCGTGTTTTTCTTCTGGTTGAAGCGTGGATGGCATGGGCTGGATGATTTGGTGCTGTGGGCTGGGTCCAGCCCATGGGCTGTAGTTTGGCCATCCCTGGATTACAGGGAAAAAACATTCATAATATGAAACAACAGTTTGCTTTTTCCCCCTGATAGGCAGCACCACCTGCTGGCTATAAAAATGCATAAGCCAATTTTGTCTGGGTATACAAAGATTAAAATTAGTCTTTGGCAAAAATCACTTTAGCTGTGAAATTGTACAGTACATAACAAAACAGTCAGCTCCAAACTCCTGTAGAATGGTCAGCATCACACTATTTTTGCATTAGTGAAGAAAGTTTTTTTTAAAAAGTTGTGGCACAAAATTGGATTTCAATGTTGTTTTTTGAAGAAAGGGGAATTTTTTTTAGGAGCAGCCATTTATCTAAATGCTTCAAGTAATTTGTAGATGTAGGAATAGAAATGTTTCTATGTGCAGCCAAATCCTATGTATATTTACTTAGGGATAAAGGTCTTCCTTGCTTGAAAGCCAGTTGTATTCGACTCTAGGCTATGGTGCTCATTTCCACTTCCAGCCAAAGAGCCAGCGCTGTCTGCATCTGTAGATGTTTCCATGGTCATATGGCAAGCATGACTGAACCACACAGAATGCTCTTACCTTTTTCACCGAAGTGCTGCCTGTTTATCAACTTAGAATTTCTTGCTTTCTAACTGCTAGGTTGGCAGGAGTTGGGCAGACGATGGGCTCTCACTCTGTCATGCAGCACTCAGGTCTCAAACTGCTGACCTGCCGACCTTCTGGTCATCAAGCTCAGCATTGTAACCACTACTGTCCCCTTTTATTTAGGGTTAGGTCCCACTAAATCCAGTCCCATGTCTATCTATAGAAGAGCCTAGTTGGAGCTGATTAAATGCTTATCTAACCCCAGCAATCTTTTTGCACAGTAGGCATCCAGTTGCCTATGGGATGTATGCCAGTTGAACAAGAAGATAACTACAGCCTCCCATCCATGTTTGCTACCATACTGCTTCTGATGTTAGCAGTAATTGCTGTCCTTCTGCTGATGTTTTTATTCTCCATGAGAGATTGCATTGAATTGGAACCGTAGTGTGAAACATGTAACTTGCATAAATAACTGTAATTTTTTTCTTAGATACAGGATGCTTCCCGAGGACTTGCATTTGGACTTCATCACTGCCTGGGAAAAGAATGACCCTTCTTATAATATTTATATTCTTATCTTAATCTTAACACTTTAACTTTGTGGAAAGGTCTGTAGGTTGCATGCAGAATGCAAGTACAGTAAAACCCTGACTTACATATGCCTCGAGTTACATAAAATTCGACTTACATAATGATTTTGTGCTAAAACCACATCCCGATTTACACGATTTCCTATGGGTTTGCTTCGAGTTACATAAAGATTCTTTTCCCTATGGGTTTGCTTCAAGTTACATAAAAATCGATTTAAGCAAAAGCCTATGGAACATACTTTTTTCGTAAGTAGGGGTTTTACTGTATGCAGTTAGATAGCATTTAGCTTTAGTGAAGTATGAGTTATTTATTATAGAAAACAGTTTAACTCTAAGCAAAATGCTAGTATGCATCTGTTGCACCTCTCAGATGCTTATATTTTGATAGCAGTGAATATAGAACACTCTGATGTATCACAGTATTGGGGACTGAGCCAAATAAATATGCCCTAAATACATCACTAGATCGTTTTCTAATATTAAATTTTGTTCCTTTGGCACAGGATCTGATGCAGTGCATAGCCTTTGCAACAGCAGATGAATATCATCTTGGTAGCCTATGCCTTGACCTAACATCATCTGGATATGTTGAAATAATAACTCTACCAAGAGGTAGATCTCAGAACAGTTGTTCTACTTTCCTTTGGAAACAGCTTACAGGTTGAATACAAGGATTCATTTTTCAATAGGTGCTGCCCTGGGACTATCTTGGAACAGTTATTATCTTATTACGGACACAGTGTTGCTTGAAGTATAACAAAATGTCTTATGCAATACAGCCAAACCCTTGATTCTACTTCAAAGATATCTACTGTATCTCCATAAGTATGAGAAATAGGGTAAAAACTGAACAACAGGAAGCAGACATACAAAGCATTTCCTTATGACTGTAAGGATTCTTCCCATAGTCTGTAATGCTTCTTGATGTTTTTGTGAAAAGTTAGGCAGCAATCATTTTAAATTAAATCTTTGCTGTGCTGTGTATGTAAATCTCTAAACCAAAAACACAGAATTAACAAGCTGTAGGAGAAACATTTACCTTTCTATATTAACACTAAAATATACTGTTTTACAATCCCAGGAAACATGATTCTCATCATTTTTTTTAATTGAAAGTAGGATAAAACCTCCTTAGGCTAAAGGTACAATGCTGGATATTGTCAGTGATCAGGGGTTGTAGCCTAGTGGGTTCCTTGGGGTGAAAATGGACCCAGGGCATCCTAAAGTTGCTTACCTCAACATAAAGGTCAGCTTTTCAAACAAAAACAACTATAAACTTTTAATGTGGCCAAGGCAATTGGTTTCTTATCTGTCCTGCCCTCCAAAAGAGGTCTTTAACATTAATTCTTGATGATAGGCCCTTGTTAGTTGTTATGATCTCTTCCTTTTACCTTATGACCAATATACTGTACAGTACTTTTAAATACCTGCAGTCCTTGTCTAAATTAGTACCTAGTTTCAGAGATGTGTCCATCTGAAAACAAAATTAATAAAATTAATAAACATAGAACCATCCATACTTTGTATAAGAAGGAATTACTGCTTTATATTCAAATATTTTCATTGCATTTCTGTCGTGGAATATGCACAAAACAAAGGGATAAAAGTAGTTGAATTACTTGTGAATAACTGGTGAATAGTTTTAGTTAAACTTAAAGAGAAAAATCAGTGTTAATGATGGGACCTTACTGAGATCATTAATTCATGTGGTTGCTGTAAATTGGAAGCACTTGAAAGCACATAATGGCTGAAATCCTGTTGCTTAACATAGTAAATTGCTTTCGATTAGGCCCACTGAATCTGGATATTTGGTGAAACAGCCTCTCCATTAAATTCTATTACAGTGGAACCTCGGTTAACAAACGGCTCAGTTAACATAAAACTGCATAGCAAAATCCATATAAAATAGTGGGTCAGTTTGCAGAATTTTTTTTCAGAATGGATTAATTGGTTTTCAGTGCATTCCTACGGGAAACCACATTTCGGTGAATGTATTTTGGGTTTCAATGCATTCCTATGAGAAATTGCATTCAATGCATTCCTATGGGAAATTCGGGTTAAAGTAATTTTTGCTGTAAGAAACATCCTGGAGAACACATTAATTACATTAACTGAGGTACCACTGTAATTCCAGTCTACTCTGGGCCTACTCTAGTGAAATTTACTGAGTTAGCCAACATAATTCCAGCCAACAACAAAGCATAGCATGGTAAATATAATTTGGAAAATGATGGTTAAATATACAATTGTTGCACTGTGAGACTTAAGCTAAAAGGTTTGGACTAAAGCCAGTGCATCATCATTTATCTCAGCTATGGAAACTGCCATGAGTCCATTTATTTTATACTCTAGAGTAGGAGGAACTCTTCTATCATTATGGAAGCAATTTGGTGTACAGAGCTTGTTCTGAAATAGCTTTATTCATGTTCACTAATATATTCTGCAGCTCAAGAAATGTCACATGCAGAATTTTTGACAATCTAACAAGGTTGTGAAGCAAGCAATATAAATGAAATCATTTATGAAGATAAATTCAACCTATGTATAGGTCACTGGCTGCTTTTTATACTATTTTATTTTTCAAATTAAAAAAAAGCAAAACTTATTTTTCTATAATTTTATGGTAAAATAGATATTAAATCACATACAGTGCGATCTTACAGATACTTAGACTTAGATTCAGTAGGATGCATATGTGCATAAACTGGAAACTAGTTTTGAGAGCTGTCACTGTCTCTTAAATTATTTTCATAGATGCACCAAATGTTTTGGTAATTGGGACTGAACACTCAGTGAAAAATTATGATCCTGGGATGGTATTTTTCTTCAGGTAAGTGAAGTACACTAGTGAGACCCATGTCAACTAATTTTGAATCTTAATAGAAATGAGGTTTAAATGTTAATTGGGAGATTCCAAGATTTGGCCCTTTGTAGGCGGTATCCGTGTATAATCCACCAGAATATCTTTGTTGTAATAAATTTGGTGGAAAAGAAGTTTTAATGTCATAGATTTTCAGTCTTGATGCCTCAGATATGTATACATGCCTAGGAGTAGATTTTAATGAATACAGGGTGAGTTGATTTTCAGTAACAAACAAACAAACCAGTATGAGAAATGTGCCTTCCTGGCCTTTATTTTAGAAAATTACATCCATTTCATAATTTGTAGATTTTGTTTCCCTCTGAAGCTTTGTTAAAGCCCCCATGATTTGTTGGTTGCTTCATCACCTTTAATGCCACACAGATAATGAAAAAAGATTCCTTCTTCCTGATGATTGTTTTAAGTATGAACTGTAATATATGAGCCTAATATTGTCTTACAATTTTGTTAATACAGGGAAGGGTCTGTTGTGTTCTGGAATGTTAAAGAACAAACGGTAGGTGGGAGACAGGTTTTATGAGGTAAATTACAAAAGATGAAGTGGGGATTATTTTTAAAAATCCAAGTTAGTTTACGAAATTAGAAGTATAATTACAAGGAGAAAACAGTTTGATTCCATAATGGAAGAAACAATTGAGGTCTCCTCAACAGAGCTGGGAAGGAGGTAACATTCTAACATGAATGATTATGGGAAAGGCAAGTTCTTTTGTTTTCATTTTTCAGTAAATATCGATTCGATGGCCACCTCTGCAAAGTTGTGGGATACAGTAACACCCCGGTTAACATGTGAACCGCACAACGTTAAAACCGGATAACGTCGGGGAATTGGAGGACAACTTTTGCACCGCACAACGTGCGATGCAAAAGTTTTCCTCAAATTTCCTCCGGAGATCTCTGTGCCAAAGTCTACAGGCCTGCAGGCTTTGGGGCAGAGATCTCTGGAGGTCCCCTTGCTGTCCCGAGGCTTGCCTCAGAAAAGCAAGGGGGCTTCTGTAGACCCAAGCGTCCGATCCCTGGTTAAGGGAACCAGGCATCGGATGCCCACCTTGCCTTCCCCGAAAGGTAGGCGGCGATCGGAGAGCCCAAATGCCAGCTTCCTTTCGGTGAAGGCAAGGCGAGCCACCTGAATCGCCTTCCCTGAAAGGAAGCCAGCAATCGGAGTGCCTGAATGCCAGCTTCCTTTTGTGGAAGGTAAGGTGGGCCGCCCAACTCAACTTTCCTGAGAGGTAGCCAGTGATTGGAGTGCCCAAATGCCGGGTTCCTTTTGTGGAAGGTGAGGCGGGCCGCCTGACTCGCATTTCCCGAAAGGTAGCCGGTGACTGGAGCACCCTGAATGCCGGCTTTCTTTCATGGAAGGCTAGGCGGGCCAGTGATCTCTCCGGCGATCCAACGCTCAGACCACTGGTTTCTTTTGGGTGAGAGTGGGTGTGTGCCTTCTCACCCAAAGGAAACCAGCGATCTGGCACTCCGATCGCCAGTTTCCTTTGGCAGAGAGCGGACGCGCCCTCTCACCCAAAGGAAACCGGCGATCCAATGCTCAGACTGCCGGTTTCTTTTGGGTGAGAGTGAGTGCGCACCCTCTCACCCAAAGGAAACCAGCGATCCAACAGAAGCAACGCTCGCCAGAGAGCCAAGCCCCAAAGTTGGCAGGGCTGGTCTCTACCTGGGAAGGTGCTTCCAAGGCGGAGACCAGTCCTGCCGACTTTTGGGCTTGGCTCTAGCCCCCTGCCTCTTTGGAAAGGGCAGCGGGGATTCCACGCATAGTATCCCCGCTGCCCTTTCCAAAGAGGGAGGTGGATCAATCCCCAGTTCCCTTTCCGATCGATCCACCTCCCTCTTTGTAAAGGGAACTGGGCTTTTTATTAACATTGTGCAATCAATGTATCGCACAGCGTTAAAAACCAGATAACACAAAGACTTGTGGAACCAATTTTAGCGTTATCCGGGGTATTATTGTAGTTGATTTATATAATTTTCATGTTGGCATGCAAAATCAAAAACTTGTCATTTACTTGAGCATGATTCATCAAAATATAACTGTTCTTGTATGTTCTTACATTCTTAAATATTGGTCTTATTCTTTGTCAGTTAGCTCCCAAGGGCAGTGGGAGTTCCGTGTCATATCTTTTAGTAGATTCATGTGCTTTCACACATACCTTTCACACTAAATAATCCTTAATAGCTGCAGGGTTTTGTTTGAAAATAAAGTTATTTTCTAAAGTGTAGGATACATGTGAGATAATGTAGAAATAGATGATTTGGTGGTGGTTATGTGGTAAGTGTTGCTAGGCATGAGTGAATTCCCCATTTCCAGGTATGATATATCCCCTAGCAGGATATAGAAGAAAAAGGAATGCTTAATTTGATAATCCCCTCTTGCAAATGTTTTATCTCATCTTTTCTCCTGGCATTTTTTCATCTAATGATTTGCTTAAGTTTTGGAACAAAGAGGTGGTGGTGAAATTATGCATCCTGAGAACATTTGTAAATGGAAAGTGACAAGTAGCAACAGTAAATCTCCTGCTTATTGTTCCTTGTAAATGTTATTCTCCTTGGCTCTTGCATTGTGAGGAAAACTGGAAGTTTAAACTCTTGACGATTTCCTTGTGATGTGCTATTCCACTCTTTCTGTATGCTCATAAACAGACTGAAGGCAGCAGGACACGTAGTCTGAGTTTATTTGGTAAGACATTCCATATTTATCAGAAATGTTGATACTTTGTGTGTTTTCTAGATGAAGAGTATAATGCGAGTGCTGGGAAAACATGAGGTACAGCCATACGAAGTTGCACTCATTCATTGGGAGAATGAAGAGATTAACTACAGGAGACGAGAGTAAGTACTTGAATATTGTAAACTGCATAGAATCTAATATTTAAATCGGTCAGTGAGTACAATAAATATTAATAAATATTCCTTTTATTTCAAATTAGTAATTACCCATTAGTTTTAACTGGGTTAAAGAAAAATAAAGATGACAGTTCTTTTTAACAGTGAGTGGCACTTTATCTTTCTTAAATATATACTTGTTAACTTTTAAATACTATCAACAATAATATATCTACTGAATCTTTAAGATTTTTCCTAGATAAGAAGTTTAATATTCTCTGAATAACTCCCTGTTGTGGTTGTTTTGCCATGTTATAAGCAACTCCCGAACAATTCTAATAACCCATTCCTACCTTTCTTGTATGCTATTCCTGATCCACCTCTCTTTGCACACATGTAGACAAATCAGCAGTACCCCCACACAAGAGAGAGAAAAAGAGATATCAATAGACATACAGTAGAACCCTGGATAACGGATAACGCTAAAACTTGGTTCCATGAGTCTTAATGTTAACCAATTTTAACGTTATGTGATACATGCATAACATTAAAACTCAATAGAGATACCTTATACAGGCTTCAGCGAACGTTATGCAATACATCCCATAGGATTTCAACCTTATGCAATGCAATTTTTTCCTTAGATTGCTTAACGTTAAGCGGTTTTAGCGTTATCTGTTGCAAACATTATCTGAGATATTACTGTATGGTAACTCAGGTTCATAGAAAATCAGATATGCAGTAAGGCTGGGAAAGATGCAAGCACAGAAAATGGGTGAGTAAATAAGCAGAAGAAACCTGACATTTCCCACCAAGGCATTAAAGGGGACTAGAATGGAGGTGCTGGAACAAGAGAGCATACATTTATTTGCAGCTGTACATACATCTGTAAATATAAAGCGGACCCGTACGTTTGTTTGCCCCCCCCCCAGCCACCCTCCCCTCTTAAAGTTTCCCCGGACCTACCTTACCCGCCAAAGGGGTCAAAGAAGGAGGTCCGGAGGCCACTGGTGGGGCGTAAGCCCCACTGTCACAGATCACATCCCTAGCACCAGTGTGCGTGTGTGCGCCAGACAACTGGGCGCCAGACACCACTGCTCCATGCCAAGGCCACCAACACAAGGCAGCGCCGGGGAACGCAAGGCCGCCAGAGGCGGCCGCTGCAGCTCTTCCCCTGCTACCGGCCACCACCACACCACAACAATCCCCCCACCCAGGCCGGGAATGCAAGGCCATGGTGGGGAATGCCAG
The DNA here is from genome assembly GCA_035047305.1 of Bradypodion pumilum. Lineage (NCBI taxonomy): Eukaryota > Metazoa > Chordata > Lepidosauria > Squamata > Chamaeleonidae > Bradypodion > Bradypodion pumilum. The sequence continues at coordinate 103,804,188 of JAWDJD010000001.1, forward strand.
GTCACCGCCGGTGGACGCCGCGGCTCTTCCGCCACTGCCGCCCAATCCGTGGCAAGAAACGCAAGGCTGCCGGAGCCAACAGCCGTGCCTCTTCCACAACTGCCACCCGGCAGGCCACTACCACAAAGCCTTTATCCCCCAGCCCAGGTCGGCCCACCTCGGTAAGTTCTCCGTCAAACCCCCCCCCCCAAAAAAAAAATTAAAAATAAATCCCCAAACTATCCCCAGGGCAAAGCCCGGGCAAGAATGCTAATCTTAACCTATAAATCCAGACGTTAACTGTTGGACTTCGGCATATGTTTCCGCACCCGTCCACACTATCCCGCACCAATCCTGCACTCACCCAAACCCAGCCTGCAGAGCGCCGCATGGTTGCCGAAGACGGCAGTGGGGCAACAGCCTCATGAACGCAAACAAAGGGAAACAACTTCAATTCCCAACGTCCTCTGTGCCGCGCCTCAGCCAATCAGGCTGACAGGCACGAGCAAAAAGAATGTTGGGAAATGCGGCGCGCCCAATTGAAATCGAGCCGCAGAAAAAAACCGCTGCACGAACACAAATAAACCAAACAAAACTCCCAAGTTCCAGCGTCCTATGCGCCGTGAGCACTTCAGCCAATCAGGCTGAAGGGCGTGAGCACTGAAAAAGCCGGCACGCAAAAAATTAAATGAAAAAATGGCGGCCTCCCGCAACGGGAGCGCAAGTCCACCACAGGTAGATGCAGCGCCTCACGGCCTCACAAACAAACACCCTCAAAAAACCACGGCGAGACACCCGCTGACCTTTCCTGGAGCAACGGGGAGAAGAGGAAATACCTCTCCTCCACGCTACCCTGACGAAGACACGGCGAGACCACTGCCGGTAAGTTGAGCCGGGATGGGGGAAAAAACAGCAGCAGGCAGCAGTTCATCAGGGGAAGCACACTCCCTGGCGAATGACTGGCTGCTGCCATTGTACTACCGACACCACTGTTTCGAGAACTTGCACGAAACAGCAGTGGAGGTAATACAAAAGCAGCAGTCAGCAATCCGCAAGGAAGAGCACCACCCCTTACGGATCGCTGCCTGCCGATCTCTGGTTAGGTAAGCCAGGAGAAAAAGGAGACAGAGAGGAGAGAACCATCGTCAGGTAGATAGCTCTTCTCTGCCTCCTTTTCACCCGACCTACCTAACAAACCTTATCGGATGAAGAGCTAGCTGACTGCCGGCTCCTCCTTTTCCCCACTGCTGCATCAAAACAAAATTTCGAAGCAGCAATGGGGAAAAGAGGAACTGACAGACAGGCCGTTCTTCACACAAAAAAAAACACAACAACAAAACCAAACATTTACCCAAAATGCCAACCACCAAAATTAATAAAACACAAATAAATAAATAAATAAACACATTAACCAACAAAACTATAAACAACAAAATCCACAAAAAACACCCAAAATACCATAAAATCACAGAAAAAACACCTAACTACAACACGAAAATACCTAACTCAAACAACAAAAATACCACAAATTAAAAAAATAAAAACGAAAGGAATCAGAAAAATAAAAAACAACCAGAAATAAACAAAATAATTAAACACATCTAAAACCCAACAAAACCACAAAAGAACAAACAGAAGCACCTCCCAGCCCAACACCACAAAACAAAATAGAGAACTCACCAGCACGTCCTCCCTCCACGAGTCCGGAACAGAACTGATGAAACAAAGACTACTTACCGGAAGAAGCCCCACCTAGAGGCCGGGAGAGAAAAAACAAGTCAAACAAAAAAAAGAATCCAACACTATTACTAACAGCCCCACTTGCAGGCCGGAAGATTAAAAACAAGTCAAAAAAAATGCAAAGCACCCGTCTTGCTAACAGCCCCACCTAGAGGCCACAAGAGTAAAAAAAAGAAAAAAAAGAAAAAATCAAAATGACAAATAAACCTAATAAAATAGGTTAAAAAAAGTCACAAACAACAAATACAAAACACTACCACCCAAACCACCCCAACCAAAAAAACATACCATATTTATTCGTGTATAACGCGCACTCGTGTATAACGCGCACCCCTAATTTTCCATGAAACCTCGGTATAAAATTATATCGGTGAAAAAGCTTGTTCATAAGAGCACGCCTTAAAACATTGAGGGAGGGGGGGATAATCAGACCCACCTGTTGCAGGGTAAAGAAAATGCAATCCGAAACGAGCACTTCCGACCCCCAGGAGCCTCGCTCGAACTGCGAGCTACCTCCGGGCCACGCCTCGTCTCCCGCGCCACCCAATCAGATCCCGTCAATTTCTTCAAAGCCACACCCACGCCTCCCCTTCAATAGACAGCCGACCCAATTCTAAAAAGCTTGTTCATAAGAGCACGCCTTAAAACATTGAGGGGGGGGATAATCAGACCCACCTGTTGCAGGGTAAAGAAAATGCAATCCGAAACGAGCACTTCCGACCCCCAGGAGCCTCGCTCGAACTGCGAGCTACCTCCGGGCCACGCCTCGTCTCCCGCGCCACCCAATCAGATCCCGTCAATTTCTTCAAAGCCACACCCCCGCCTCCCCTTCAATAGACAGCTGACCCAATTCTAAAAAGGAAGTAAAAGAGGCTCGCGACGGGGGTGGAACACCAGTCCTCGTTTATAACGCGCACCCCAACTTTGATTTCTTTTTTTGGTATAAAATTTTGCGCGTTATACACGAATAAATACGGTACATAAAAACTGCCCGGCAACGTCGGGCAAAACTATGCTAGTATCCTACAAAGTCTAGAAATATTCTGGGTAGCTCCTGGTTTACACTGAAAAGATCATTTTAAATGATCCAAGGATGAAAATGTGTACTGCTCCTACAAATCAAAAGAGAAACCTAAGATCTTAGTGCAGGTGAGTATAAAACCATTGTGTCTAATCTGTCCTTTTTGAACCTACCAAGAGAGCTTCAAAAGGTCTTGCTTTTTACAATATAATTCATGGTTAGGGTAAAGCTTGAAAAAGAAAAAAGGAAAGCAATTCTGCTAATACAAATTTCAAAGTAAATTCATCTCCCTGTATTACAACATGGAAGGATTGTGGCTTACAGAGAGCAGTTTAATACAGCCTTGCATTAGTATAGTGCACTAAATGCAGCTAGTCAAGTTGAAAATGGCTTAGTCTTAGACATACGATATTGACCAAAAGCAGACATTACACCCAGAGTTTAAGGGGTACACAGTGTAACAAAGTGGTGGAAGTAGCTTAAAACAGCCCTACAGCATTAGCTCTTAATTTTTATGCCCAGGTTGCAGGTTGAGCTGGGAAGTCAGGATTGAAGCTAAATAAATCCAGATGTTATTTATCTATTAGTAGGTACAGTAATAGGTACTGATTATGTGCTTAGAAGTACTTCAATTTCTTGATCATATTAGTATTTTTAAAAGATAGCAATGGGCTGGCTATATAATTTGTTCCCACGAGTAACGAATTCTTTCCAGATATGTTCTGGCTGGAGTATTAGTTGCATATGTGGCTATAAATTAAATAGCATATGTCACAGCTGTAAATCGTTGCTATTTTAGAAATAAATGTTTCTATTTCTCTTTGCACATCAGTAATGTGTCTTGGTCCCCAACAAGAATGTAAGTGTTGATTCTTTAACTAATAGCAATTGCTATTGTGATTTACATTACAGGGTGTCCCAAAAGTCACCATAAATAGGGAAATTGTAGCTAAATATACCTTTATTGACAAAATATTCATCCCAAATTTTAACAAAATATTTACAAAATATTATCTACATGTTGGATACTTCTTTCTACAAACACATGAGGTCTTCTCCTCCACTCATGGCAAACACATTCAAAGATATCTGTTATTATGCAAGTACAGTATGCAATTTTTGGAATACCCTGTGTTTAAGTTACGCCTATATAGGTAATAAAATTCTGGACTATTTTGACATGTGGATTCTTTTAAGATACTCTCATTACTATTTACAGAGGGCCATCAAAGCTTCATAGAGGAGAAATCACAATCAATTCAGAAATAGATACTGATGAAGCTACTCTAGAAAAGTTTGCGTTTTCAAATGCGCTTTCCCTGTCTGGTAAGCTTTTTTGTATTAGGCCTTTAAAGCAGAATTTTTGGGTGGGTTGCACTGTTACTTGGGATGTGTGATAAGCATATTTGTCAGGATAATTTCCACCAAAATATTATATTATCCGAAATGGTTGGGAAACTTATGGCGTGACAGATATTATTGAACTTATGGCAAATTCCCATCAGTTCTAGCCAGCAAGGTTGGTAACAAAGAGTGTAGTCCAATATTTGGAGGGTCACAGGTTCTTCATAAAAGTCTAGAATATTTAGATTAGTAAATCCTATTAATTATACCATACAGTACGATTGTAACCATATATTGCTGTAGCATAAATGAAAGCTACTTTTGAAACAGACTTTGAGAATTGAATCACTGAGGTCAATGATAAGATCATTGGCACAACATTCCTTATATAATTTTTTAAACTAGAGAAACAACGTAAGAGAAATATCTCTTTTAAGTTGTAACTGCAGTTAAAAAACTGGACCTTGTGCAACTGCTTTAAAGTTGGAAAACAGCAACAACAAATGTGAATGCATTTGCTTTTTTTAAGTTAATTTGAAACACAACTAGGTCTATGCTTTGAAAAAGCCACTGGATAATCACACCTAAAGATTTATTTTATGATAATGTGTAAATGAAGTGACCATGCATAATGTTTTCTGTGTGTTTTTCCCCTGATATAGTAAAATTGGCCATGTGGGAAGCATCAGTGGATAGTTTTGTAGAATCTATCCAGTCAATACCTGAGGTATTTGCTACTCTTTTTTTATCTATAAAACTAAATAAGAGAATAGGGTGAATTTGAAAGCCTTTGGCTGTAAAACCTAAAAAGCATGAAGAAATTATAAAGCAAAATGAGATTAGGGTTAGACATTAAAATTAGTTTGCCAGGTGTCTAATTCCAATCAAAAAATTTATTTAAGGTGGCTGGAACAGCTTCAGCTTATACCTGGTGACTTCATGGGTGCTTAACTAAATCTAGAAAAGTTTCTGAAAGCTTTAATTAAAACTGCTTTGGAAAAGTAGCAAACTCTAAGTGAATTGATCTGTCCTAATGGACTAGGAGCAGCTTTAAGACAGCACAGGCGGAACTCCAAGAAGGAAAGACATTGCTTGCTCGCGTACAGCTATCAAATAGTTCTAGAAGTGCAAGCTTTTCTGTTACAACTTTTCCAGCTGTACCAAAAGAAAACTTTAAGTGTTGTTAAATGTCTTACTTGATGCCATTCTGTAATCAAAAAAAGATTTCAGCAAAAACTAGTGGCCCTAATCCAATTGCTAATTTATGGTTGCAGAATTGAAATTGGGGCTGCAAATGGCCATTTGTTAATGAGGTGCTGGTTGTGCAGCTGGTCATATGCGAAGACCTATGATAGAATGATCATTCAGGAACTCAACTAGCACCTCATGAATGAGTTAATTAATGATGTCATAAATTACATCATTTTGCTTACACAAATGTAAATTCGCAATTGAATTGACCATTCAGTGGAGTAATTTGTTGGGCAGAATAGTACTGTTTGCAACCTAAAATTGTATGAGAAATGTTGCTTTCTTATTCTTGTTTATTTTTCTGTCCAAAACAGTGTAGTATGTATGGTGAGTTATTCCTAGTTCTACTGACAGAACCAACGTATTTTGCTTATATGCTGGTTTTCATGTGCCAAAAACTTTTATTGGCGTATAAGAGAGAAAAAACACTCAAATACCTTATTACTCAAATTACTGTTGTACACTATCTGATTCAAAAAGGCTGCTAGGTTCTTCACTACAAGTTACTCCTGTAGACAAATTATTTCTTAGGGCAGGATTTCTCAACCTTTTTAAGCCGGGGGCTGAGTCATGCTCCCTCAGACAGCTTCGGGGACCGGATGGCCATTTTGCCATTTCTCCACCACATGGCACTTCCTGGTCTGGTGGAGGTGTCACATGAAATGGTGTTTTGGGCCGCATCAGGCCCACAGGTTGAGAATCCTTGCCTTAGGTTGTAACTGTCTGAATAGCCCCTCTTCTTTGACCAAAACAGATCTAGATGTTTCCTGAGGATATCCATATAAACTGGATAATATTTTACAATAAGGGAGAGTTTGAATTTATGGAAGGCATAGAAATATTTGAATAAGCAAAAACACACATATTGATAGAAGGAAACTCCAACAATCATGTTTAAAATTACAGGTTGGAGGGTGCTTTCAAGCCACTGGGGAAGAGGGAAGCTCAAAACCTACACACAACTTTGAACCAGTTGACTGAAATTGCTGCTTCCAGGATGCACCATAGCACCATAGAAAGAACTAGCAAAGGTTGCCCGGCGTTGCCGGGCTGTTTTAAATGGTGTTTGAAAGTTTTTGTTGTTGTTGTTGTTAATGTTTGTAAAGAAGAGGTTAGTCTATAATTGTAATTTCTAAATTTTTTATTTATACAAATTTTTTTTGATGGTCTGTTATAAACTGTGATGAGTTTTCTTTGGTGTTTTGGTTTTGTGGATGAAAAAAAGAATAAAGGATGATACAGTTTTTCGAAAAACTCTTGGGGCCTTTTGTGTGGGGCTATTGTGTCTTTTTGAATTTTTATTATTATTGTGGGGAGCAAGTGCTGCTGGTAGGGGTTATCTTGTATTTTGACTGTTTTTTCTCTCGTGGCCTCTGGGTGGAGCTTCTTGCAGTAAGTAGTCTCTTTCTTTATTCATTTCTTTTCCAGTCGTTGTGGTGTGAGGTTGTGTGGTGGTGAGTTAGCTGTTTTTCTTTATTTGGGGTGGTGGTGGTGGTTGGATCTTGTGGTGTTTGGCTGGGTGCTGGGTGTGTTTGGAAATGTTTGTTGTTGTTTACTTTTTTGGTGTTATTTTTGTTTTGTGTATTTTTGAATGTTTTTGATTGGGTTTTTTTGTGTTTTTTGGTGTCCTGGGGGGGATCCCCTCTCTGCCATCTCCCCTGGCTCTAGAAGGCTTGGGGGGACAGGCTCCTTTTGTCCCCCCAAACCTTCCAGAGTCATGGGACCCAGGAGAGGGGATCGAATCCATGCCACCTTCTGATATTAAAAGGGAAATCTCAATTGGGGATTCCCCTTTAATATCAGTGGGGGGGGTTGTAATCCCCCTCTCCGCTGGCTTCCTTGGGTTTGGGAGGGTTGGGTTGAGAAAAGGGGTTTGTCTCCCCAACCGTTCCGCACCCAGGAGAGCCATCGGAGAGGGGGATTTCCCCCCCACCAACCTCTGTTTTTAAAGAGAAGTAACCGCTTGGTTTCTTCTCTTTAATATGGGTTGTGTGGGGGGGAGGGGAATCCCCTCTCTGCCGGGTCCCCTTGGGGTCAGGAGGGTTGGGGAGACAGGCTCCTTTGGTCCCCCCAACCCTCTCAACCCCAGGGGAGCCAGTAGAGAGGGGGAGCACAACACACACACCCTCACCCAGTGATATTAAAGGGGAAACTCCGATTAGGAGCTTCAGGCGCCGTTGGGGAGGGGGGCTTTGGTTCCCGCGGCTTGGCGGACTTGCTCTCCCGGTGTTTTTGTTTTTGCTTTATTTTTTGGGTGCTGGCTTCCTCAGTGTTCTGCGCGCTCATGGCGCGCAGGACGCTGGGGCTTGTAGTTATGGGTTGGTGCTTTGTGTTTGTGCTGCGTTTTTTTAAAATGCTTTTCTTTTGATTGGCTGCAGCACGTTTCCGAACGCTGCGCCGTGCGAGAGCCTCTCAGCCCAATTGGCTCTGGCGCAGTGCGGCGCAAGGAATGTTGGGAAGTGAAGTTGTTTCCCTTTCTTCGTGTTTGTGGGGCTGTTGCCCCACTGCCGGTTTTCTCAATCCTTCGTTGACCTGCGGACCCAGATCGGCCGTGTGCACGAAGGGTGAGTGCCGGCAACTAGGGCGAGGCATAGCAACTTATAGCCAGTTCCAACGGTTAACCCTTGGATTTATAGGTTAAGATACACACTAATCCCAGTTGCTTGAGAATTCAGGGACAGAGGCTAATAGTTCTTCTTCCTAGCCCGTGAGGTAGCAGGGGCTGCAGACAAAGCCCAGAGGGCCATTGCATGGGCTGTAGACTTTATATGTTTTCAGTTTTGGTATGTTACGTTTCCAGAAGATTTTGCTGCTGATGCTGGTAAAAATCTAACCTTAAAAGGCTAATTTTTGATTATCAGTAACAGTCTTTTGTCATCTACTTTTTTAAAAAGTGGATTGGTTCCTGAATTCATTCAAGAGAAAGATTATGAAGAGCTCTTCTGCCCCCTTTTCCCACTCTGGTTATGAAAGCTGCAGTGGTTTATTCCCCCCCCCCCCGGTTTTTGGAAGTCTCCCACACTACAAGTAAAGCTTGAGGAGGGAAATGAATGTCTCCATTGTATAAAGAAAAAGCTTTGGGTCAGGGTCGAAGTTAACATATATATAAATGTGAATTTCACAGAAAGGCAGTAGGTTAACTATGATAGAAAATGTTATCATGACTTCAGAGATAAGCAGCCAGATATGCATGATGCAAGAGAAAATTGCTGAGTACACCCACTCAAAATAACTCCTTTCAACTTACTATCTTTTGACAGATTCTAAAATCAAGACAGAAGATGAAACTATCTCATGCAGATGTAATGCAGAAAATTGGGGAATTGTTTGCATTAAGGTATCTTTATTTAAAAAACTAGAAATGTCAAGAAATTTGAGCTAACTAATTCTGTAACTACAGTAGATGATGCATACAACATATAGAAAATATTTTAAAAATAATTATAAACTGATTTTCAAATATTAGCCTATTAACAGAGAGAACATGTACTCTTTAATGTGTGTGAAGAGTACAGTAATACCTCGGATAACAACCAAACTTAGTTCCACAAGTCTGGTCATTATCCGATTTTTAGCATTATCCTATGCATGCATCAGATGTTAACAAAAAGTTGGCTTCCTTTGGGGGAAGCTGGGGGCAAGTGCGCCCGCCTGCTTCCCCCCAAATCAAGCCGGGGATCAGACACTGTGATCCCTGGCTTGGTTTAGGGGAAACAACGCAGGCTCTCCACTTTAGGATCGGGCTGGCTGGAGGTGCCAGACACCCCCACCCACCCTGATCTAAAAGCAGACAGGCCTTCCAGGCTCTCTGCTTTTAGATCAGGGTGGGTAGGTGTGCCAGGCATCTCCACCCAACCTGATCTAAAAGCGGACAGCCCACCCGGCTCGCATGGGAAGGAGGGGGGCCACCCACGCGCCTGCCTCCCTCCTTCGCTGTCCGCTTTTAGATCCTGGTGGGTGGGTGTGCCAGGCACCTCCAGCCAGCCCAATCTAAAAGTGGAGTCCCCCCGGGCTGTCCGCTTTTAGATTGGGGTGGGTGGGGTGCCAGGGGGCGCCCCCCCAGGCTCTCTGCTTTTAGATTGGGGTGGGTAGGTGTGCCAGGCATCTCCACCCAACCCGATCTAAAAGCGGACAGCCCACCCGGCTCGTATGGGAAGGAGGGGGGCCACCCGCGTGCCAACCTCCCTCCTTCGCAAGCAAACCGGGCCCCTCTTGGCTCACATGGGAAGGAGGCCACCCATGTGACTGCCTCCCCCTCCTTCGCAAGCAAACCGTGACTCTCTTGGCTGACTTGGGAAGGAGGCCACCCATGCGCCTGCCTCCCTCCTTCGCTATCCGCTTTTAGATCAGGGTGGGTGGGGGTGCCAGGCACCTCCAGCCAGCCCAATCCTAAAGCGGAGAGCCTGTCCAGGCTGTCCACTTTTTGATCCGGGTTAATGGGTGTGCCAGGCACCTCCAGCCAGCCCAGTCTAAAAGCGGAGTCCCCCCCGGGCTGTCCGCTTTTAGATCGGGGTGGGTGGGGGTGCCAGGCACCTCCATCCAACCCGATCCCAAAGCAGACAGCCCCCCCCCCCCCCCTTGGGCTGTCTGCTTTTAATCAGGCTGGCTGGAGGTGCCTGGCACCCCCACCCACCCCGATCTAAAAGCGGACAGCCCGGGCGGGCTCTCTGCTTTAGGATCAGGCTGGCTGGAGGTGCCAGGTACCCCCACTCACCCCAATCTAAAAGCAGAAGCCCCCGCCCCCGGCTCTCTGCTTTTAGATCGGGGTAGGTAGGTGTGCCAGGCATCTCCACCCAACCCAAACTAAAAGCGGAGAGGGGCTCCCAGGCTGTCCGCTTTTAGATCGGGGTGGGTGGGGGTGCCAGGCACCTCCAGCCAGCCCTATCTAAAAGCAGACAGAAGGTTCAAAAACGCATCATTGCTTCAGGAACTGGCCTTAATAGAGGCATCTTTGCTTTATAATTTGTTTTTAACAAGATAGGCAAGGAAAATTGGTACAATAATTAGTATCTCATAGCTGTTCATTGAAAATCAATCTCAGATTTGTACCCTATGAATAAATTATTATAGGAAGAGATTGGCAACTTTCTTCTTGGATATTAACTATGTCATAATTTTTTTTTAAAACTGCTTCACGTCATTCCAAATTATACCATGTTAAACTAACTCTATGAAAATGAGCCTTTAAAATGCATTCCTCCTCTGTTTTGCCATCCTTCCTTTTCCCCCACTGCTACAGTTTGAGACAGTAATTTGTCATTTTCTCTCAAGTGGGAAAGTATGTGCTTCAAAATAGCATATATGAACATACAAGGTGTGCACAAGACCAAGAGTGCTTCAAGGCTTGTTCTTAAATGCCAAGCTAGTTAGAAATTAATCCTTAACCCACCTGTTGAATACAGCAAAATAGGAGTACAAGTACCCTTAGTAAATAAGAACTTTCTCTTATCTGCCCTGTCTCAGGCATCGCATAAATTTGAGTTCTGACCTGCTGATTACCCCAGACTTCTATTGGGATAGAGAACATCTTGAACAACTTTATGATAAAATGTGTCAGTATCTCAGTATTAATCGTCGAGTTAAGGTGTGTATTTTAACTTTTCACTTTGTTATACTATAATCTCATGATGATTTTGAGGGTTGTTCACAAACTGTTCCTCTTCAGAGTAAATGTGTAGTTTTTCTTTTCCTGTTCAACATTGCATGCTTTTAAGGTCACCAGCTTGCTTCCTTAAGTCTTTGGTACATGCCAAACGACCTGGAAGAAATTATGCCTTGAATTGTTGGGGCATTTGCAGAACCAACAAGGATAGGGGAAAACATTTTTTTTTTCTTGCATGGAGACAATTTATGGGGAAAACTTTTTCTAGGCAACTTGTTTTAGAGGATGAGTAGTGAAGGCAATATCTTCACATCCATATTATTTTTCATTTTTCCTAAAAGACTAGAATATGTGTCATTTTGATTGAGACATTTTATTCTTTGGAAGTCTTAATGTTTCATTTTGTTATCACAGTTGTTCTATTCAATTAATCTCCTTTATTCTTATTTATTTATAGTTTTATTTATTTATAGTTCATATTTTTAGCCACCCTACTCATAGACTCTGGGCGGCTTAAAACATAACCACCAACCCCCAACTGCTAAAAATCCCTAAAAACAAATAATTCCAGTAAAAACCCCAAAGCAAAGAGAGGAAGTTCCTTTGATACTGCTTGCAATATACAGTCAACCCTCACATAACGTGTTCGGATAGCATCATTTTCGATTAACAACCCATCGTTATGCACCATGTGTTCCCCTGCATAACATTTTTATTGTCGTTGTCAGGACAACAACGCCAAAATAACCAGACAACACTAAAAACGTCATTATGTGGGAAACTCCAGTTTCAACAAAAATGGCTTAGCAACACTACTTGGGGAACCAAGTAACATCGTTATGCGAGGGTCTGCTGTACTAAATTAACCAGCAGACGGGGGTCACTTCACCATCGACGCCCCACACCTGCCCTGCCAGCCAGGTTTTGAGATCTCTCCTGAAGGGCAGCAATTCCATCTGCAGCCTCCGTTCCACTGGCAGGAGGTTCCAAAGGGCCAGAGCGGACACAGAGAAGGCCCTCCTTCTTGTGCTAGAGAGACTGGCCTCTCTAGCAGATGGAACAAGTAGAGAGCCCCTCCAGTCCGCTCTAGTTGGACGGGCGGAAATTCTTGGGACGATGCGGTCTCTCAGGTACCCTGGCGCACTACCATGTAGGGCTTTAAAGGTAATGACCAGCACCTTGAATTGCACTTGGAGGCAAACTGGTAACCAGTGCATCTCCCGAAGCTGTGGTGAGGCGCGAGTATAACTCCCACATCTTCATTCTCTTGTGAAGGAAAATAAGCTTTTTGCCACAATAGTTTGACACTAACAACTTGTTTTGGTAAGGTGAATCCATGGGTGTGTACACATACATCCTGGAAGGCCTATATAATTCTGCCTTAATGTTCGTCAGATTCCTTACTTACTTGGCCTTTAAAAGTAGGGAGAAACCTAGCTTTTAATAAGGAGCGGAAACCTTAAGTAGGTTTACTTTGTCTTAGGTAAATAAACTCTTGATTAAACGTTTATCTATACCTCCAAATAGTAAAGGAAACAGGAAGTCCAAAGTTTCGCATAATCACACTCAAAGGGAGATTTTGAAAGGCGTTACATATATAGCAGTATTTTCCAACCTTTGTTTTTTGGACTTGTTCCAAGAAACCTAAGTCAATTCCCCAAAGCACTGATCAGCCAAGGTACTGACTTAGGCTTCTGGAAATTGAAGTCCACCAGTGGGGTGAAGGCCCCACGTTGGGATCCACTGGTATATGGGGTAGTCAGCCTTGTTAAAGGCATGCACATTTGAAAATCATCCTGATGCATTTTCTATGCATGCACAGATGCAGTTATGCTGCTTCACAATTTCAGGTGGCTTAACAACTGTTATGCCTGTGGGAATCTTGTGCATTGGTTTGAACTGCAGTGGCTCAAGTGGCTAAGACACTGACTAGAAGGCAGCAGGTCAGCAGAATACCCGAATACTGCAGGACAGAATGAGCTCCTGTCTGTCCCAGCTCCTGCCAACCTAGCAGTTCGGAAGCAAGAAATTGCAAGTAGATAAATAGGGACTATGGTGGGAAGGTAAACGTTCAGTGCCCGCCGGGTGTCTAGTCATACCTGCCACATGACCACAGAAACGTCTGCAGAGGCAGGCAGCACTGGCTCTTCGGCTATGAAACAGATGAGTACTGAACCCTAGACTCAGATACTACTAGCTTTTGAGCAAGTAACACTCACACACACCTCCCCCATTTTTAAGCATTTAACCACCAGCATCAGACATAGGTAATCTTATAGTAACTATTTTATCAATAGAGTGCTATCTTTCTCCTGTCTCTTACTCTGAGAGGTGTGTTTGTGTGTGCAAACTCATTTGGTGTTTTATAAACGACTTATCAGAATCTGTGTTACACACCAATTACATAAGCTCGCATATAATAGGGAATGCAAGTACAGTATTGGTTTCATAATTAGTGGCAATTTACTGCTGCATTTTATATTGACTGCCAGCATATTTTGGTAGGACTTTGGCCACTGTTCAGTAGGTCTACCAACATAAAAATCCCACTTGAGCTGCAAACGCTGATTGTGTGGGCATGCATAGCTACATTAGTTGTTATATCATTTTCAGTCAGTTCTTACGGAATTCACTCAACTTTAAGCTGTTATATTCCATTTGGACACTATTTGAGATACACCATTTCAACAAAAATGAGTTTATTCGACAATTTTACATACACGTTTTCTAAGGATTTCTAAGATAACTGATTTTTATTGTTACAGGCGGTGAACGAAAAGCTCCAACACTGCACAGAGTTGACAGACCTGATGAGAAATCATTTGAATGAAAGACATGCTTTGCGTTTGGAGTGGATGATAGTGATACTTATTACCATAGAGGTTTGTTTGCTACAGTATGCTTGTGTGCAGTATATTTAAAAAAAATGAAAACTATTGATAGCAAAAATCTTCATAGTTGTCATTAGATAGGGCTATAAGCAACTTCAGAATATATTTAAGGGTAGCACCAACAATACTTAGCCCTCATATATTCTCTAGTAATCAACACATTAAAATGTTCTGTTGGTTAGCTATACTACAATATTGAGACAAGTATTAAATTGTCTGTTACAAGTGTTGCACAAACAGAGCAGGTTACCAGTTTGTGGTCAGTTATATAGGCGGTACAAGTAGTAAGTGCAAGCACTCAAAATCAGGTTGATCCTTCAGAATAAGTTCACACATTTCATGAAGGGATGTTATAAAGTATGTAATTTGCAGTAGCATGTGATTTTTTTCTGCTTACATGACTTGGAATCGTGTAACAAAGATGCTTGCCTACACTGGTTTTCATATAGAATTTCTGTGATGTAAATGAAGTACTCCTAAAATGGAAATGCACATTTATCTTGAACATCCTCTTCATCCATTGTTGTTATAGTAGTTACATCTCAGTGGCACTTTCTTCTCTTGCAGACCTGCAGAAGACCTTGCCTGTCTGCATTCTGCTGCTTTCAGCCTAAGCAGCAGAGCAACCCCTTAGTCTGATTTAAATAGCCTTTGCTAACAATTAGTTCTGACCTATGAACAAAGCAACTTTTCTTAACATATTGCTGAGCATGGAGGAACAAAGAAAGGGGTAGACCCTGACCCCTTCTGACATGTTGTTGGGGGAATAGGGCTGTTAACCAAAATACTGTTTCCCAGTTTTGCTTTTTAGCTATTTAAAAAAAGCCAAATGTTCTTTTGCCTCAGCATCTTCAAACCAATCTATTCAATGGTAAGCTAATGCCAGGACCTACAGGACTTCTGGAGAAAAGGTGGCCTATTTTAATGAGCAATTTGGTACTGCTTCGTTACTATTGAAGGGTTTAGAATTGTAGTCTGGTTTTGCTTTCCAACAGCATGATAGTATAGATCACTCAGTTACATCCAGCAGTATTTTCAATTATTTTCCCTAACTCAACACTCTGTTCTGCCACCACTGAGTACACTAATTTCTTACTGAGTTGCTTTGGGGTTCATCCTCTGAATAATTGAATTTTGCCCCAAGCATTATGTCATTTCTTGCTGTTTTGACAATATAGGCAAAATTGTTCATAACCTGAAGGGATGATACCTAGTAACCTGTATTTATTTTGCAGGTCTTATTTGAACTCAGCAAACTGGTTTTCTGACAACCATGATGGACGACAATTATAACTGTGGAAGCAACTGCAACAATTTTGTTTGCTTAATTCTACACACTTCTGGAAATTCAACTAGCATAACAAATATATGCTATTTGCAGACGTTGAAGTTATTGTAGATGGGCTAAATTTTAAATCAATTGTGATTCTGAAAAATTATGCAAATCAATCCTTTCTAAGATGGTTGCATCATTTCAAAATACAAATGAGATCTTCTATCCAACAGCTCTAATTTATCAAGAAAAAAATGCACTGAAGTTTGCTACATTTAGAAACATTGGTATAGAAGTAACTCTTTATGCATCAGTCAGCAAAATAAAAAGTTAAAGAAAAGGCACAGCTGAACTCTGGTCCAAACAGGAGTTTGAGGAATCACTTTAAAAGGGGGTTCAGGTATCCAGTAGCAGCAATATAGAAAAAGCATTACTACTTTATGGTGTTAGTACATTAATTGCTCCTTGAAATGGCTGAACCTAGCCCATAAAATGCTTCAGGTAGCAAGTACACAGATAAGATAGAACCAATTGAGTCGCTAATATGGGTTCCTCTGCTTCAATTTAATCTTAGAGAACTTTGTAAGTAATGTTGTAGATACTTTCTTCAGCATTTTCATAAGACTGCTCCTTGAACAGGACCATGCTGCTAACATTCATGTTTGCATAAAATTCCCTACCTGCAAAAAGCTCACTGTCAAGAGCAGAGGTAGTCAGCCCAGTCCCCATCCATTTTGTCCAACCTATGAAGGTACAGTACTTGTGTATGAAATTTTATCTGAACTGCTTCAAAACAGTTGAACTAGCAGAACATTTTGAATAATAATTTGTTTCCTAAATCATGTAAATAAACCAGTGAGTTTAAAGTGTTTAAAAGGATTCTAGTCACAGGTTTTGGTAGAAATTTGTAAAGTGGTAGCTGTGTTAGTCTGTACAAGCATATCAGAGAAAATAAAACAAGACAAAAATACGCTGTGGCACCTTTAAATACCAACTCCTGTATCTTGGTGGGGTTTTTCTGCTCTTATCCATTTTCCCTTTAACTACAAATATTTCATTCACATTGTTTATTCCATCTTATGTTGAACATATTTCATTTACATCAAAGCTTGATTTGTGTTAAAAATGAGGGTCCCACTTCTTTCTAAAAGTACACACCCATGTACTTTTTAGCTCCTATTGACACTGTTCTATTTTAATTTTCCAAACTTTTAATGACTTCAGAGCGATACATGAGCACTACTCACTTCCCAGAATGCTTGTGGGACCAGGAATATTTGAAAACTGGAGTGATCCAGCTTGGTCACCATATGGTCACCTATGTAGGAGATTCACCTGCTGGTAAAAGAGACTACAAGGTAACCCATGATGCAGTGCATCTAGGTTGGGGAATGGTTGGGATGTAGCAGGAAGAAGTATTTGTATTTGAGATTGCTGCATCTATGTATAGGTAGGTGGTGGTGCCCAGGGTGTATGTGTACGAGTGTGTTCGGGGCAACCTGGGAAGTTACGAAGACTGTTCAGTGCAGATAGCATGGGGCATAGGAACTGGTAGGTGATCCTTCTGCTAGTACACAAGAATTATTTTTTTAGCTTCACCTGTTTTCTTCAAAACTTGTGCTCTTTGACTTGCATCACCCATGACTCCTCCAAAGTATCAAATGTGCCTGCCGGTATAAAAGGCTGGAAATCCCTCTCAATGTGTGGCTATCACTATATAAATTCTAAACAGAACGGAAAAGTCTTACAATCTGGAGTTCCATGAGGAGGAATGGTATGTGTATGGAAAAAAGTGAAACACAAATAATTCAACAGAATGGGATTAAGGTACAATTCAAAAGTAACAGCATTCAAAAAGAACTTGATAGGCTTGAGAACTGGGCTGAAAACAATGAAATTCAACAGGAGTAAGTTCAAAGTTCTACACATAGAGGCTGAAAATGGAGTTACCAGATAGGGATCTTGGAATTGTTGTAGATCACAAGCTGAATATGAGTCAACAGTGTGATATAGCTGCAAAAATGCTATTTTTAGACTATATTAACAGAAGTAGTCTCCAAAATTCATGAGGTACTAGTCAGCAACTCCTTGGACATGTGCCAATGTTACTTTAACGTTACCTGGCACTAAATTCCCTCCGCCTCAGTCCTCTCCTTGTCCCTGCCTGGGTCTCCCAGACACAGGCAGCTCCAATTTGGGACTGAGTCTCTGAGCCTTTTTCCATGGAGTGCTGGTCCAGCAAAATATTACCTTTTTGCTGCAACCTGGAAGATCCACTCTAAAAGTGATCCCCAGAAAATGTTAAAAGGAGAGAGAAAAGCAGTGTGGCCTCTCCTGGCTTAAGCTGCCTTTACTCTGTCCCCCTCCCTTCAATAAACATGCAAGTTATCAAAGGAATTTTGATTTATTTTTCATAAGGGATATTAAAGATACAGTAAAACCCATACTTATGAGAAAAAAAGTCCGTTCCGTAGGCTTTTGCTTAAATTGAATTTTTTTGTAACTTGAAACAAACCCTTAGGGATTATTTTTTACGTAACTCAAAGCAAAACCATAGGAAAAATGAACTTTTTTATGTAAATCGAAGTAAAACCATAGGGAAATGAATGTTTACGTAACTCAAAGCAAACCCATAGGGAAAAGAATCTATGTAACTTGAAGCAAACCTATAGGAAATAGTGTAAATTGGGATATGGTTTTAGCATAAAATCATTATGTAAGTCGAATTTTATGTAACTCAAGGCATTTGTAAATCAGGGTTTTACTGTACATTGTTTACACAATACAGATAACTATGCACTATATACAACACTACTCAAAAAGATTCAGGAAAATCACCTTGGTTTCCCCCATGAACATAAATTAATCTACCTCACTAACTTATTCTGATAGTTTAGAAGAGAACAGAATTTCTTTCCTCCTTTTCTGGCTTGTTCTCTTCAGATTTTTCTCAGAATCTCTTCCAATTCTCCTCAGAAAGAGTTCAGAAAGTACCCCAGAATCTCTTCAAATTCACCTCAGAATCTTTTCAGATCTTCCTCAGAAAGTTTTTCTCAGCCTCTCTGAAAGTTTACCTCAGCCAGTGTCCCTCAAGCTTTTTCTCCCTCAAGTCCTTTTTTCCTCAAGTTCTCTTCTTTTCTCTCAAGTTCTTATACCTCAAGTTCTCTTTCTTTCCAATTCCCCCCAGAAAAAAAACCTCCCCTCTTTACTTTTTATACCTCACCATCCCCCTCCTGCCTTATCTCATTTACACAAGCCCCTTAGATACATCCCTGTATCCTTAATGTCTTCTGCCCAGCAACAGGGTGTTAAGAGTCCAGCACCTTCCTTCTCTGCTATAAACATATAGAGATATAACAAAGTTATATCTCTATAACTTTATGTCTATAAAGTTTATAAAGTTTATGTCTTTATGTTTATAAAGTTATGTCTAGTCATGCCTGCCGCATGACCATGGAAATGTCTGCAGAAGTAGACGGCGCTGGCTCTTCGGCTTAGAAACAGAGATGAGCACTGCACCCTAGAGTCGGATACGACTGGCTTTCGAGCAAGGGAAACCTTTACCTTTATAACAAAGTTTAACTAACATATGGACTTTTAACTATTTTTGGTGCAACTTGTGAGCCCATGGTAGGCTCTATCATGACACTAGTCCCCTTCTATTTGGCACTAGTCAGACCACATCTGGAGTACTTTATCCAGTTGTAGACACAACACCCTAAGAAGGATTTAGGCAATCTGGAACAAGTTCCGAGGGCAACAAGGATGATCTGGGGACTGGAAACCAAGCCCTATGAGGAAAGACCGAAAGTGGGCATGCTTAGTCTTGAGAAAAGGAGACTGAAGGGGGATATGATAGCACTCTTCAAATACTTGAAAGACAGTCATCTATCAGGATATGTTCCCACTCATTTCAAGAGTACAGGACACATAATAATGGGCTCAAGTTACAAAAAGCTAGATATAGGCTATAGTGTCAGGAAAAACTTAATTGTTAGAGTATCAATTTTTCTAGTACAGTACTTCTGAAACATGGTGTTTATAAAATGATTGTGAATTCCTTCAAATATGATGTATACATAATGTCAAGTAACTGTAACTTAGTTTGGGGAGCTATAAACTGGCACAAGGTTAATAAACTGGTTAACATTAGAAACATGAGACTGTTGATCAATTATTTTAAAAACATTTTAAATAAGCTCACATCTGTTATGACTTTGTATTGGCCAAAAAGTTATCTCCCCGTTTTGTAGTAGTATTGTATAAGGATTTTTCTAAGTTTTCTGCAGATGTCCAATTATTCTACTGGAAACCCTGAAATAAATGTTAAGAATCTGTCCTTAGCACTTTCCCCAACATGTCACTTTGTAAAGTAGGACACGTGCTTTGCCTGTTAGAATGTCTAGTCCTCTATTTATGCAAGGCTGCCACGTAGGCCTGGGAAATGACTAGTATAGTCAGAGTAAGCAGTGCCTTGCTAGATGAACAAATGATCTCAACCAATACAATGCAGATATAAATTGGAATATAAACTATAATTTCTGGGCATGTCAAATCAAAACCGGTTAAAATGCATATTAAATCTCAGACTTGGGAGTGGAAGCACACAAATCTAGCAGTTTTTCATTTTCAGCAAACCAAATAGCAACTATTATGTTCCTTTCTGAAGCTGAAATGTTTATGGAAAATCTGGTTTATTACCTTTTGGTCACCTTGCCATAATAATACCTGACATTAAAAAATGGCACTATAGTAAAGTCAATACAAAAAGCTAGCGAATATAGACATTGCAGGTAAGAAAATGCTAGCAGAGAAATACACATGGCAAATCACATTGGCCAAAAACCCATCAAAGTTTTCACACTGGTGGTAAAATACTCCAGGTTAAGTCAATATCAGCATCTGCTATCACCATGTGACTTGGAGTATACCAGCAAATGTTTCTGCTAATCTTAATTACAGCAACTTGCTGCCAGGATTTATGCTGATTCTGTGTGGTCTTAGACAAGGTACATAGCTCCAAGACACAGTGAGAAGAAAGGAATTATGAGGTACTTTTGAGTGTTTTACGCCTAGAAGGCAGCTCTAGAAATGGCTGTAGTTAGCCAAAACTGACTCAACATATACTTTTAGCAAAAAGCAAAAAAAAAAAAAAGTTTGTTTCACGTTTTTCTGAATAAAGCATACCACTGGTTCCCATATAACAAGAAAATGTAAGTTCTTCCGATTGGTTAAGCTGAAGAACGATCTAAGCTAAACATTAATGCAATGTGGCAAAAAAGATAGCACCAACACAAGTGTCATAATACAGTACCACTCTATTCTCCTTTGGTCAGACTTTACCTGAAATACTGGGTCTAATTCTAAACACTACAGTACAAGAATACAGTACTGTACAATACTGGCAAGTTGGAAGGGATCATGAGAAGAGCAGCCAAGATGGCAAAGAGTCTGGAAACTAAGCCATATGAGGAAAATGAGGTTATATTTAGTCTGCAAAAGACTCCAAGATGATAGAATTTTCATATATTTAAAAGGCTATACTGTAGAGATGGGTGTTATTTTCTGCAGCTCAAAAGGTAAAGGTTTCCCTTGCTCGAAAGCCAGTCGTATCCGATTCTAGGGTTCAGTGCTCATCTCTGTTTCAAAGCTGAAGAGCCAGCATTGTCTGCTTCTGCAGACGTTTCCATTGTCATGTGGCAGGCATGACTAGACACCAGAGCGCACAGGACGCTGTTACCTTCACAGAAAAGTGTATTTAAATACCGAAGTGTATTTATCTACTTGCAATTTCTTGCTTTCAAACCGCTAGGTTGGCAGGAGCTGGGACAAAGACAGGAGCTCATTCCGTCCTGCAGTACTCGGGAATCAAACTGCTGACCTTCTGCCTCTCAGTCAATGTCTTAGCCACTTGAGCCACTGCAGTCCCATAGCTCAAAAGAAGACCTAAAATAATGGACTCAAATCACAAGAAAGGAGAGAACCAAGTATGCCAAAAAAACTTGCTAATAGTATGAGCTGTTTGACAACAGACTGCTCATAAATGTGGTGACTTTGAAAGAAAACAAAATGTTAACTAGATTTCCTGCATCAATATGGAGTTGGGCTAGATGACCTCTGAGTTAACTTTGAACTCTACAATTTTATACTTCTGTGAAAAGAATATTGAAAGACATTTATCATACAACCTTGAGGAGCATGCACTCTGATGTTACAAAAATCATGTTTTAGTCAATATTTTTACTCTTGCAGATGTTGCAGAGGAACTGCTGGATCTAATGTATGACAGAGAATTGGGGCAATGTGCATCAACCCTAGAGGGTAAAATTGTTAACCTAAGTCTTAATGGGTGGAGTAATATCCACAATGATTCTGTTATATGTGCTCGAATAAAAGCAGAAGGGACTACTTCCTTGCAGAAACATGTCAGGAAATGCACACATATTTACAAGTGGCAGCAAAATCTATAGCATCATGTGAGAAATATATATCAAATGTTTAGTATGCAGTTTGTCAGACAATGCTGCAAATGAATCCAAGAGAAGAAATTTAGAAGAGCAGGAAGGGAAACTAATCACATATGGCAGCAGTGTTCAATTACTGTACCTCCTAGCCAAAGACAAAGTCATACAAAGTCCAAATCCATATAAAGTCCAAACTTGTGGAACCAAGTTTGGATGTTGTATGAGGTATCACTGTATTTTGAAGACAGTTTGTGAACAAGAGAAAATAGATGGCACTGTCATAGCCAAAACCCTTAACTTTGGGCTTAAGAGAAGTATTGAACATATGCTTAGCATCCTGAAACCCACTTCTGAATCATTAAACAAAATACAGAAAAACAGCTGTTTTCTTGTTGACAGTGCTGAAATTTAGAAAGATCTGATTTAGCATTTAAAAAAGAGCTGACAAAATTAAATTACAACCGTTAAAATGGGACAAGCAGTGTCTCCTTGCTCATTTCCTAATAAGTACTGTACAGTTAATATCCAGTACCAGTCAAACCTTTTAAATGATGAGGAAGACAAGTTAAATATGGCATGGGTATCTAGCAATCAACCATCTGTATAATAAACTTCTAAGCTAAGGGGAACCATTCAAGAAACAGATGTTTGCTTGGGAAAGCTTCCTTGCGTTCCGGTGTCTAGTCATGCCTGCCACATGACCACAGAAATGTCTGCAAACACAGACAGTCTTTGGCTGTAAAAGGACACAACTGGCTGTTGAGAACAAGGGGGAAACCTCTACCTTTACTAGTGATGCTTTAAAGAAAGTCACACCAGTGAACTGGCGAGAGCCACTTAAGCTCTTGATTTTAAAGACTGCTGAAGTACTGTAATGATTTTAGTGTTAACAGCAGTAGCTTCGTCTTCTGGCACATAAAGAATATTTCTTTCCTTTTGACTCATTCATTCTAAACAGAAATCGTTTGAGACCAAGCAAAGCAGGAAAGCCTGTTTTTCCTTCCCAAATTATGAAAAAACAAGATAAAGATGAGTGAGTTTAAAAAGACAATATTTTAAGTTTTTCATGTGTTGGCAGGCTGATTATCTAACTTTTTTAAAATAAAAAATATATTTTGTTTGGCCACATCAGTTAACAAATATGAATGTTTAAGCAAATAAATACCTATGCTATAATATTATTGTAGCTAAACACAATTATTTAAATTGTTAAGGCGATTATTTTTCTCCTTCAAATAAAAATGCAGAGAATTTGTCCAATATGAATGATTAACCTATTAAACTGATAGTTCAACCTCACAATAATTTCAATTATCTATTATAGGTTTCTAATGATATAACCAAATCAGTATTTTTTTGATATAACTGTAAAACTAATATAACATTTTATTCTAAAAATTAAACCTTCATTTGGTTGTAAATATTAAGATTATACCAGCAGGAATGACTCTTTCCTTAAAAACACAATTTAAATCCAGTCTTACTGACTAATGATTTAAATCAAATTCACCCTGCCCAGATCCATCTGATTTATAATGAAATCAGCAGAACCACACTAGAGAAAAGCTAAATGGGTTTGAAGACCTTAGGTTCCAAACATTATCCATCTCCCTGATATTAGCATTACTTTCCTTGTGACAGCTATTAAAGGCTGTCAAATCTTGAGGACTAAAACAGATTATGCACAACAAAACTCTAAATGTTAAATCCAAAAGGCTTTGTGTTTTGACCAGAGAATGGTTCCTGAAGTTGCCCAGAGTGGGAAAATATCCCAGATGGGCTGGATATAAACATAATAAATAAATAAACTTCAATGTGTATGATAAAATTGGAAATCATGCTGCCCATAAACTTAATGTATCTCTCAAGATCATTTCTGTAATCAGTGACCTCTCATGACCTAGGTTTTTGTATTGCTTTTTCAAAGTGGGAGGCAAACTTTTGGTCACTTCTGGTTTGCAAAAAAAAAATGTCAAAGTATGCTTTGAAGGGCTGCATTAAAGATAATAATTATTGGGGGAAGGAAGAATGGCTCAGAAAGTTTAATTATCGTTGTTGAACAAGAAATCTACTGAGAGTCAATACATAAAGCCAGACTTAAAATAAAATCTTACTTAAACCAAGCCTATTTAAAAACAAAGGCTACAATTCTACATTATCTTATCTGGTAGTAACACACTAAACTCTGACGGCATTACTCCCAAGTAAAATATTCCACAATCTTTTCTTAACACCACTGATATAAAAAGGAAAAAAATGAACATACATTGAACTGCAAAGCAAGTGTTGACATTTGAAACATGAGTTATACATATTATACAATCAAATATAGGAACAGCCCAAACAATGAAACAATTCTAAGTCTTCTAGGCACCTGTCCAAAATTTCAGGGTACAGTAGTAGGGTGACAGACTTATGCATGATAGATGCAATCCATACATAACTATGGCATTCCTCTAAAATGAAAGGATTTTCTGAACAAATACTGGACAAACCAATTACTGTTATCATTTTTATGACTTCTTTTCAAGTTCACATTAAAGTTCTACTATTACAGTACTCAATAATTTGTCAACAGAAAACTGTTCAGATCAACATAAATTACAGATGATTACAACCTTGTGCTACTGATTTTTTTACAAAGTGGAGAGTTTATTCTATTTCTATCATCTCAATATTTCAAGTATGAAACCAATAATTACTTAGGAACATAATCTTCTGCCACAGATTGTCACTACATTAGACAGATGTAAACACCAACAATATACTGTATGTACCAGTGGTGGGCTCCAAAAACTTTTACTACCACACTGTGGGCGTGGTATGGTGGGCGTGACCAGGGGAAAAGTCCTGCGTTGCACGCACCCAAATTAGGGCTACTTTATTTCAAACTTTGGATGGGCGGGACCAGCCACAATTTCTGCTACCGGTTCTAGCGAACTGGTGCGAATCTGCTTATGCCCACCACTGGTATGTACCCACCTAAAGTTACAGGTAATTCTGCACAAACCATGACCTACGCATTTACATTACTGCATTCTATTTAAGTCAACCTTAAGGTCCTGTTTTCATTAAAGTTTAGCTTCACCTTCAGACCTCTTCTCAGTTTCAAAATCAACCGCTATATTCGAAATTTCACAGAAGTCGTCATCATCCTTCATTAACTGATTAGTCATCTGACCATATCAGGCTAAAATAAAATACATTAGGTAAAATATAATTACATAAGGGGGGGGGGGGAAGAGACATGTTAAAAGTAGGATGAAGTCATATACCTGCTATTTAACTTCTGAAACGACTCCTTAAAGATGCATTTTAGTATTATTATTTTTTTAAAAAGATATACTTTTAAAATCTGCAATCAAAACATCACACAAGAATATCAGAGTAAATAAAACAGAACAGCAAATAAAAGGCAAAAAAATGTCGTGGAACCTTAAAGACTAACTCCCGTACTGTATTCAAATATGAGCTTAAAAGTTGTTTTTGCTCACTCTCTCCGATATATGCTTGCACAGACTAGGCACAGCTACTACCGCTTCAAACATTATCATATACCAGAATTAGCCTCCTCCATGGCACGCCCCTCTTCTCCAACTAATAAGCCTGCCTGTTTTTGTTTTGGCCACCTCGTGGCGATGATCCGTGTGCCTCCTCTTTTTAACAGAAGCCGCGAACAAGGCAAGGGAAGGTTTGGAAGAAGATGCCTCCCGTGCTTTCGCCCACCGCAGCTTTCCATCATGGCTTCTACCCTGAAAGAGCGCACATCATCCCTCGCCCCTTCCCTTACGAGGGATCATCATCGCCGCCGCCGCCGGTGCGGCCTAGCAGCTGCTGCTTCCGGGCAGCCGCGGCGCACGCGGAGAGAAAGCCCAGCCAGGCAAGAGAGACAAGGCGAGAGCGAGAGCGAGAGCGGCGGGGGGGGGGAGGGGGTGGTGGCTCCTGCTGCCGCCACAGCGTTCGTCGCCGCCTACCCCTCCCCCCTCGTCTCTCCCTCTCCCCGGCGGGGGCTCTCCTCGCTACAGCCTCTCTGCTCCGCTCTCGGTCATGTGACCCTAACGTAACCGGACAGGAAAAGCCGCCGCCGCCGCCGCCGCGTTGACTCCGTTGTTGGCGGCGGTGCTGCTGCTGCGCGCGGAGACGGCGGTCCTTCTCCCCCGCCCGCCCTCCCTCCTCCGGTAACGCAAGCCAGGTGAGCAAAGAGCCGTTTCCTCGCCACCGGGCAGAGTTTGGGAAGGGAGGGAGGGGGCGGTTGGGAAGGCGTGTGTGCGGCGTAAACGGGGAAAGGCCAGAGTACCTTCTCTCACACACACCTCCTCCCCCCACCGCCGCCATTCCCCCCCCCCACCCTCCGCTATTGTGCTAGCTGGCGGCTGGGCTAGGCCAGGTCGAGACCCGGAGGAGAGGAAACGCCGCGAGACCCCGGGAAGGGTCTGTAACCGACTAAGGCATTGCGAGGCAGGCAGGCGAATGCGGCCGTTTCCCTTTCTCCCCCCATCCCCGGGGGTGGGGTGTCGCCCAGCCAGGATCCGAGGGGAGTCACTCCGTCCTCAGCCGTAGTTGGTGTGGGTCTTTATAGGGGCCTGCCCTGCCCTGCCCGCCTTCTTTTCCTTCGCATTCGCCTAGTTGAGTAGCGGCCTTTCCCCCCCCCCCCCCTTTATTTCTTTCTTTCTCTCACCACAGCCCGACCTAGGAGGAAGGGGGGAGGGGCGGGCGCCGCTGAGGCAGCGGAGCGGGAAAGGGAGGAGGAGGAGGAGGAGGGGGGGAGGGAGCGAGAAAGCGTCAAGCGAGGGAAAGGCGGACGGGGGTGTGTGGGCGGCTCCGTCTGCGCGTCTCTCTCCTCAGCAGCCTCCTAGGCGGCCCTCCCTGGCGACAGCGGCGGTTTCCCGTCTCTCTCGCGCGCGCCTTAGGCGCCTCAGTCAGCCCGCTCGCGCTTGCCTACGTCACTCCGCGCCGCCGTCTGTCCTGCCCTGCGTAGGGCCCGCCCTCCTCCGCGCCGTGCGTGGGCGCGCACTTGGCGGCCTCGCGTCGTCGGCAGCAGGGGGCGGGGCTTGAGGCAGGCCTCTCCCCGTCGCCAGACAGTGTGACTGGCGCCGCTTTGTTGCTATTTTTCCTCCCTCTCTCCCCCCCCCCTCTCCCGCGCGCAGGCCTTTAGCTCACGGGCAGCCAATAGGAAACGTCGGCGGCTGAGGCCTTCGCCATTATTGGCTGATGCGGGCGTTCCGCTGGCGAGCGGCGCTTCGTGATTCCTCCCGAGCGAGCCCGAGGTTTCCCCGTAGGGCGGCCCAGCTTCGGTTCGTCAATCATCGTCAGTCACCCATCGGGCCGGGGCGCCCTTGGGAGGCGGGCGAGGAGGCCACGCCTCTCCGTCGGCCACCATTTCGGTCGGGTGGGATGGTGGGGCTCCTTTTCTGTTATGGCTGCGCGGCCAAGGACATGGCCTGCTTATGCTGCAGCCGCTTATAGGGTTCTTTCACTTACAGTACCTTTCTACTAGCTAGATAGTGCGGAGAGCAAAAATGTGTCTTAAGGGGTTCCGACTGCATACTGCGAAAACTCAGAGTGGAATAAATGAGTTTTTTTTTTTGAAACGGTAGCCGTGTCAGTCTGTGTTTCAAGCATATTATTATTATTATTATTATTATTATTATTATTATTATTATTATTATTATATTTACATTTCTATACCGCTTTACTTCCCCTAAGGGAACTCAAAGCGGTTTACAGCATATAAAATAAAAAATACAATCCAAAATACAGAAACAGTATACAAATCAAATTCAAACAAGATACAAAATCACAATTATAAGATAGTATATAAACATCAGTTAATCGCATCAAAAAGTACACAATATAAAAAAATCATAAACGTCAAATACAAGAGTAACAATATAAAAATATACCCAGCACAGTGCTCAGGGAGTAAACAAAACAAAGACAAAAAAAGTTAACACTAAAATACACCAGTTAGTCTTTCAAGTGCCACAATGTTTTTTGTACCGTATTTATTCGTGTATAACGCGCAAAATTTTATACCAAAAAAAGAAATCAAAGTTGGGGTGCGCGTTATACACGAGGACTGGGTGCGCGTTATAAACGAGCCTCTTTTACTTCCTTTTTAGAATTGGGTCGGCTGTCTATTGCTGCGGCGGGTGAAGGGGAGGCGGGGGGGGGTGGCTTTGAAGAAATTGACGGGATCTGATTGGGTGGCGCGGGAGACGAGGCGTGGCCCGGAGGTAGCTCGCAGTTCGAGTGAGGCTCCTGGAGGTCGGAAGTGCTCGTTTCGGATTGCATTTTCTGCAACAGGTGGGTCTGATTATCCCCCCCTCCCTCAATATTTTAAGGCGTGCTCTTTTTCACCGATATAACTGGTTCCCCTTTAGATGGCATCTCAGGGTATCAAGAGTAAACGTTGTGCATATGACGCTTCGTTCAAGCTCAAAGTTGTTGATCATGCTGAAATGCATGGAAACCGAGCAGCTAGCCGAGAAAATTTTATACCGAGGTTTCATGGAAAATTAGGGGTGCGCGTTATACACGAGTGCGCGTTATACTCGAATAAATATTTGTTTTGTTCTCTTTACGCTTAATAATGGAATGAATGGTGGTTTTGGCTTTATGAGAAATGGTGACACAGTTCTCTCTCTGAAAGAGACACACAAACACACACACCCTTCCAGAAACCCTCCAGATGTTGTTTCATTCGAAAATGGACGATTATGCTCAGCTTTCCTTTAAAAGCAACATATCAGTTCACATTTATCAGATGGAAGCATGCGGGTTTTCAACTATCAGATTGGTTGAATGTCACTTGTTTAAAATCATAATGCCCTATTATTTTCAGCCTTAACTTGAAAAAACAAACAGGCCTTGTGGGTCAACACAGGGGTGTTGACCCACAAGGCCTGTTTGTTTTTTCAAGTTAAGGCTGAAAATAATGGTTTAGAGGTTTAGGCAGAGCCTGAAGTTAGGAGTTCAATTCTCCCACTGTTTCTCCTGGGAAAGAAGAGCCAGCCTGTGTGCCCTTGCTTAAGCTGCACAGTCCCAGGATGTGACGAAGTGAAGGGAATGATGGACCACTTCTATTTGCTACCTAGGAGATGCTGGGAAGAGTTGCCATAAGTCAGAAATGACAGCACACCACTCTTTAAAACACAGAAGATCAGCTGACATATATATTGCAGTCTTGATCATTTTTCCTGCGAATTGCAGGATATGTTGTGCATCATGAAGATTGCAACATGCAGGGCAGAGAAATTCCAAACATTTTATAGTGATACTTACATCTAGGCCTTTGAATTCTTAATGTTAGTTAGGACTAATCCTCCAAACCATTGCACAAAAAATGAACACTTGAGTAACAAGGGTCATCATAAATAATTCTTGTACAAATACAAGACCTTTCTCATTCACTCTACACTTCTTGAGTCTTGTCTTTTGCACACCTCCATACTCGCTTCCTAAATGCGTTTTTAAAGTTGATAGCCTACAAGATATTTATTACATTTGTATACCACCCATCTGGGATATTTCCCTCTCTGGGAGGTATACAGACACATAAACAATAGCAACATAGTAAAGCAAAATAAAATAAACAACAAAATTAATACCCGATGGCATCTGAGAGCAAGCAAGCTTAAAACTGACCAGCTAAATTATTGTCAAAGGTATTGCTATTTTTAAAGGCTTCCTTGAAGAGGAAAGGTTTAAGTTGTGTTTTTTAATGCGCACCTCAACTGGTAGTTTATTCCAAAGCGATGGTACCACTACCGAGAAGACTCTATTTCTAGTCATAGACTTTCTAGCCATTCTCAGGGTCAGCACCTGGAGCTGTGCAGATTGCAATGAGCAGGTATTGCTGGGAGTTGTTCTTAAGGGAGAGACACTCCAACAGAAACACAAGGGCTTTGAACAATTGGGGTATCCAGAGGATAGCAAACACATAATAAATTGCCAATTTGAATGTGTAGGTGTTCTATTACAGTAAAGGTATAAATATGGGAAATCAATTTTTTTCAACTTTATTTGCATTGCAGATTTTAAAAGATGGATTTGGCCAACCATGGGCTTATTCTTCTGCAGCAACTCAATGCTCAGAGAGAGTTTGGTTTCCTGTGTGACTGTACAGTTGCTATTGGTGATGTCTACTTCAAGGCACACAAATCTGTCCTTGCTGCTTTTTCCAACTACTTCAAGATGCTGTTTGTTCATCAGAGCAGGTAATTATAAGTGACTTCTTTTTTTTTAAAAAAAGGTGTGCAGTTAAAGGAGATAAAGCAAAGTGAAAGAATTGCAGAGCATTAAACCAGCCTAATGTAAATTGCTTTATCAATCATTCATTCATTTATTCAATTTATATCCCGCCCTACTCGACCAGGGCCGACTTAATCACTCTTAAGTAACCTCCAGTTCAATTTATAACTTGGATTAAGTCATTTGGAATTTAAATCCTATTGATTTCAGTACTATGGATTGGAATTACTATGAGTCATTTTTAGTGGCTTACAGTAAAGATATTTATTTGGGCCTAAATTACACTCACTTTACAGCTTGCAATCCAATTTTTAAAATTCCTGTAGTAGAATAAACAAAGGCTGTAACTGCTGAAATGGTGTCATATACAGTACCTGAAAAGGAGAGAAGATATGGCAGGTTCTGTTCCTCTTACTCGTGTGCCATCTGCAGTCCTGGCCCAAAAAAGCAAGATTCAAGGTGATGCTCCTTTTCTGCTTTTTAATCCTTTTGCTGTATGCATTATATTTCTCAGATATTTTTCAGAAATCAGTTTGCCGCAAAAATGGCGTTAGAAAGGTGCTTCTTATGTCTGTACTTTTATTGGGTTTTTATAAGTGAATGAACAGTTGTATAGTCTACAGTGCTGAATTGCTACTGTTGCATATACAGAGTGTGCCAAAATGTATACATATTTTAAGAAAGAAAAAACTGAATTAATTTTTTTTAATAGTACCCATATTAGTCTGTATTTCAGGTATATCAGAGAATAAACAAATCAAAACAAAAACGTAGCACTTTAAAGACTAACTGTTACATTTCAATGTGAGTTTCATGGATCAAATACGCTTCATCAGACATGGAAATGAGGCTTCATGGCATCAATTTATATGCATCAGGTACAGAGGTACAGAGTGATTGGTTAGCATAACAGATAAGCATACAAATCTATGCGGCTTCATACAATTGATAATGGCAGATGATCTTTGGTTGTTATTCAATTAGCTGTAAATACTCCTATTTTTCAAATGTAAAGAGTGGGAAGATACTATTTCAATTGCAAATATTGGGAAGAATTAAAATTGTAGTACTCATTATGTACCAGTCACAAAAAAATGACTACACAAATCAAGTTTGACTTCTGCAATTTCAAGAGCTGCTCAAAGTGGTTACCATCAGCATCCCAAAACTTCTGATTACAGCAAACTACTGCTTGAGCAACATTGACCAATGTGTCCAGTCCACTTTGCATGCAAAATTTGCTGTTTTAAGAATGTGTCATATTCTTGTTCTGCTAACTCTTGTTTCACGTTCACATTCTTTGGTAGACTTCTGTTGCAAGCGTATAAACCGGTGTTTCCCAACCTTTGGTTTTTGGACTTTAATTCCCACAAGCCTAAATCAATTCCCCAAAGGATTGATCAGCTGATGTACTGAGTTAGGCTTCTGGGAATTGAAGTCCCCCTTGGGTGTGTGCCCCACGTTGGGAACCACTGATGTAAACTGTTCTAACATCATAGCAGAAGACTTGTTGCTGTGTGTGCAAGGTTTTCTAGATCTTCCCTTCTGCACAGCACACACTATACCATGCATCTCAAACTTATCACGAATGCATGCAGTTGTTAGGCATGTTGGAGGTTATGTTGCATACTCACGCCTCTACAACATTCTCAAATTTCAAATCCCACTTCAAAATGGTCTTGCACTCCTCGAATGGCAACCATGCTTCCGCCATTTTCTTTGACCTGTCACATGGCGATGTTAGCATTCATTCTTTTGAGTGAACATCATATTACACATTGCTACCATAATTTAATTCGAAAAGTAAGACATAGATAACATCTCTTAAAATGTGTATACATGTTTGGCACCTTCTGTATAGAATGGTGTGGGCAAGACACCAGGATCTGGAGTCATGTTAACAGCCTCAGCATCCTCTAGGGGGCATGCCAGCCTCCCCTGGTGGAGCAAGAACAGTGTCCAACCTTCCATTTTCTCCCCTTCCTTCCTTCCTTCCTTCCTTCCTTCCTTCTTTACCCCTTCTATTTTTCCCCAAAAAGTATACATCTTTACTCCCATTTCTGCTTTAGGAGTTCTGTTAGGTGACCCCATAATGAAGTAAACTCTTTTTTTTGTGTGTGGGAAGGAAATATATGAAATCAAGGCCAAGTCTTAGTTTAATCACAGTTCACTCCAGAATTCAAACAAATAAGAACTATCTAAATATAAAAAGGCTATGAAGACAATTTTTATGCATAAAAATCTGTGTGGTACCATAAAGTCATGGTTTCTGACCCAAGACCTTTTGTCAGCTATTTTCTATACCTTTTGTTCTCTGAAACTATTTTTCTTAAGAATTGTTTGTTACTCTGTTTCCTAAAATGAATACAAAATAGAGCGATTACCATTTCCCAAAAGTACTCCTTAATCAAATTATAATAAGATTCCACAGTAGTTTACTTATTGGTCATAATCCTACTGTGAAAAATACAATGTGTAATAAAAATTGCACGAATGATTTTCACAGTCCTCTCTGGCTTTATGTTGTACACTTGTGAGCACATCTGAGTGTTTGACCTGGGTGTGTCTGACCACATGACAAGAATGATTCTGTAATGAATGTAGACATTGTTTATGCAGCGTTTAATTTACACTGAATGAACCAACAAGATTCTGGTCATCATTGTTTTAATTTTTTTAATACAGTAGTTCAGTCTTCTCTGTTTCTGTTAAGAAGCAGTTCCCGTGAAGTTCACTGGGTCTTACTTTTAAGTGAGTGTGTATAAGATTACAGCCTTGAATACATAGGAAAGGTATACTTGAAAGCCAGTCGTATCTGACTCTAGGGTTCGGTGCTCATCTCCATTTACAGCCAAAGAGCCAGCGCTGTCTGCATCTGCATATGTTTCCATGGACATGTGGTAGGCATGTCTAGACACCGGAGTGCACAGAACGCTGTTTACCTTCCCACCAAAATGGTATCTATTTATCTACTTGCAGTTTCTTGCTTTCGAACTGGCAGAAGCTGGGACAGAGATGGGGCTCACTCCGTCATGTAGTACTTGGATCTCGAAATGCTGACCTGTTGACCTTCCATTCCTCAAGTTCAGCATCTTAACCACTAAGCCACCGCAGTCCTTCTTGAATACATACATTATTGTAATTTACCCTTTTCCAAATAATTTATTCTGTTTTTTCTTCCCCTAGTGAATGTGTCCGTTTGAAGGCAACTGACATACAGCCAGATATTTTCAGTTATCTCTTGCACTTGATGTACACGGGGAAGATGGCACCTCAGCTAATAGATCCAGTTAGATTAGAACAAGGAATAAAGTTTTTGCATGCCTACCCACTGATTCAGGAGGCCAGCCTGGCCAGCCAAGGAGCCTTTGCTCACCCTGAGCAAATTTTCCCACTGGCATCTTCATTATATGGTATTCAGATCGCAGATCATCAGGCAAGAAATCTCTCAAAGGCAGCCACAACAGCTGATAAACCTGTGCGAGAGCCAAGGCCGCAGCCATCAAGAGTAAACCCAGAGCAAGTACCTGAAGCTTCCCAGTTGTCACAGTTACCACCACCAACTCTGCCTCCAGTGCCTACGACAAATATGTCCACTTCTGACCCACAGCAATCTTCTTTGTCTCCAGAACTGGTACCAGCTGCTTCTCATCCATCTCCTCCAGGAGATGAAACCAACATGGAAGCCTCTTCCTCAGATGATCAGCCTGCTTCTCTCACAATAGCACACGTCAAGCCAAGCATTATGAAAAAGAACGGAAGCTTCCCCAAATACTATGCTTGTCACCTTTGCGGCCGACGGTTCAACTTGCGAAGTAGTTTACGTGAGCACCTCCAGATTCACACCGGAGTGCCCTTCATATCCAGCCAGCAAGGAGAAAGTAGCGTACCTTTGTCTCTTTGCAATAATGCTCCTGACAAAGAGGCAATGGAAGTGGCTGAAACTGGGATGATCAGTGATAGTGAGCTGCAGCAGATTTCAGATTCGCCCATTATCGATGGGCAGCAGCAAGCAGAAACACCTCCGCCCTCTGACATTGCTGACATAGACAACTTGGAGCAGGCAGATCAAGAAAGAGAAGTTAAAAGGCGAAAGTACGAGTGTTCCATTTGTGGGCGCAAATTTATACAGAAAAGCCATTGGAGAGAGCACATGTACATACATACTGGGAAGCCTTTTAAATGCAGCACCTGCGACAAAAGCTTCTGCCGGGCCAATCAAGCGGCTCGACATGTATGCCTAAACCAAAGCATGGATACCTATACTATGGTAGACAAACAGACTCTGGAGCTTTGTACTTTTGAGGAAGGCAACCAAATGGACAACATGTTGGTACAGACCAACAAACCATATAAATGCAACTTGTGTGACAAAACGTTCTCCACGCCTAACGAAGTTGTCAAACATTCGTGCCAAAGTCAAAACTCTGTCTTTACACTCGAAGAGGATAGATCCATTCTGCTAAGCGGCGGGGAGGCTGAAAACACAGAGAGTGATCACTCGGTCTTAGACTCTATCAAAAAAGAACAGGAAGCGGTTTTGTTAGACTGACTGTAAACCCAAAACATTTTTTTAAGAAAACAGAAAATCTTTTTATAATTAATTTTTATTAAGCCTACCCTCCTCCCTTTCCCTCACCCATAACTACACTGACATGAAAAGAAGTCTGACCTTTCCCTCCCCAGAAAAGTATAAAATTAATAAAGGGTATTGTACAAAATTATAACAATTGATTTTAATATAGAAGAGAATGTGTAAGGGTAATTCAGCTAACTATGTTGTAGGGCTAAAATACCTCTGCAAAGATGCAGGCAAGTTTTTAAGACTGCCAAACTGTATGTATTAATGCATTGAGATGCATGATGGGGGAAAAGAATGGAAAAGAAACATAGGCATATTGAAGTACACTTATTTTACTTCTTAACAAATGGTCTTTTAGAGGAAAACTAGGTGCAGGTATGGAATTCTAGAAATTATATATCTATGATGCATATTCTTCACCTTGCAGAAGTTCTGAAATTCCCTTAATGAACCAGGCATATATTTTTAATGCACACAATTTTTGACAGGTGTTTGTTTCCAAGTAAAGTTGCTGATTTTATGTCCATTTAAGAAGTGTATTATTAAAGTTGTGTCTTCAAGCACACTGACTTGGTAAGAAGCCCCACTGACAGCAGTAGAGCCAACATTTCCAGGTATAAATGTATTTAGGGTCAGATGCAGTGGTGGGCTCCCCAAAAAAATTATTACCACACTGTGGGCGTGGTATGGTGGCCGTGGCCAGGGGGAAGCCATGCATTGCACCCAAATTAGGACTACTTTATTTCAAAATTAGGATGGGCAGGGCCAGCCAGAATTTCTGCTACCAGTTCTGGCAAACTTTTGCAAACCTATGGATGCCCACCACTGGTCAGATGTTACAAAAATAGCAGTAATGATGTGATGGCAATCTTTTTATATGCATAAAATGTTTGTTTGTGTGTCTGTGTACTTCAGGGAAATGCAGGTAAATATACGCATGCACCCTTTCCAAACAAACTGGCCATGAGTTTTGAATAACAACAATTTTATGTCTGACAAACTGTTTGTTTGAACAGTATTTACGTTGGTCCAGGGTGTATGCATTTCCTTCCCTTACCAAATGGAAACTGTTGATGATAGTGGTGCAAAGGTATTGTCATCCCAAAAAGGCAGGAAATCAGGTTTAGAAGAATTATACATGGTGAGCTCTATGCTACAAGTAGGGGTTTGACTCTTTCTAGAGTCACAGAAAGGAAAAACTCTTCTAGGTTACGGGATTAAAAAAAACCACAAAATGTAACCTGAGTTTACCTGATAAACATGAATAACTTAAAGCAAAAGGAAACTGGCCTTTAAACATTTTTTTAATTATTGGCATTGCCTTGTATCATAACAGAATCAGAAGAATATTTTTTAAAAAAATTATCATGGTTGGTTTTCAAGAAACAGTGCACCATTCAGTGAGAAATGGTATGTTCTTTCTTTTACATTTATCTTAGACTCCAATCAGGCAACATATGCCAAAATTAAAAGGGACACATACTGGACAGTACAAATATAAATCAAGTTACTGATTTTTTTGGGGGAAAGTATTATATAAATAGCTGGATATTTTCCAGTAGTACTAAAAAAAACTTAGTTGAAGTGATATGTACTCAAGTTTCAGTTAGGTGAACATCACGCTTGAAATGCAGGCAGTGTTTTATTGTGGGGAGAGGGAGGCAGGTGGAACTGTTTTTGTATACGTTTTATTTGAATATCCTATTTTGTGTCTAGTTATGTTCTCCAGTTTGTAAGTTTTTATACATTATTTCACAGAATAAAAAATGAAAATTTCTTTTTGGTCAAATCAAAAGGGATTGAATGTGAGCCAATTGTCTGTGCTATGTTCTACACTTGGGCTCAGGGTTTTCATCACAGCAGGGCATCTCTCAAAATATTGCACAGGTGCCTGGGTCCAGGAAAGCCCCTTCAGCTCAAAAGTACTGCGCATTAATGCACAACTAGCAAAGGCTTGTAGTAATCCCATCTTCAGAGCTTTATTAAGAGGTAGGTTTGCCCTTGCTTGAAAGCCAGTCACATCCGATTCTAGGGTTCAGTTCTCATCTCTGTTTATAGCCAAAGAGCCGGCGCTATTTGCGTCTGCAGATGTTTCCGTGGACATGTGGCAGTCATGCCTTGACACCGGAGTGCATGAAATGCTGTTTACCTTCCCACTGAAGTGGTACCTATTTATCTACTTGCAATTTGTTACTTTTGAACTGCTAGGTTGGCAGGAGCTTGGACAGAGACAGGAGCTCACTCCGTCATGCAGCACTTGAGTCTCAAACTGCTGACCTGCCAACCTTCCAGTTGTCAAGTTCAGCATCTTAACCACTAACCCACTGCAGTCCCTTTATTAAGAGGAACATTTCCTCTAATAAAATGTATACAGAATATGACTTGTGACACAGGTCTTTGCTTGTACTATATTCAATCAAGAGGTAAGCATTTACTATGCTGTCTTAAATATCAATGTATGATTATTTTGTCTCATTTTATCGGAAGTATTTCTGTACTACTCATTTATATGGACCCTAAAGCAGTTTGCAACACCATCATAAATGATAAACTCAACTTATAAAATACATATTTATAAGACATCTTGTAGAATTCAAACAACTGGGGAAAAGCTATGGTAAAAAGACGAAAACAAGTGGCCAATATTCTGTCACACTTTCACAATGGAAGTGATGTAACTGGTAGTAAAAGATTGCTGTTAATTAAATACAGGTTGCCCCATATCTGAGGATATGTTCTGAGACTTGCCATGGATACTTGAAACCATGGATAACAACCCTATATTTAACACATATACCTGAGTCATAGAAGAGTGACAAGGGTTTCAAAATACTGTGCCTCTATTGTACTGTCTGACGGTTACACAGACTGTTATCTAGTGTCCATCTCTGGTAATGCGACAGAAATGCACATGTATTATTTTTAGACCTGTGAATAACTGAAACCGTAGATACTGAATTCGGGAGTGATCCCTTTTTTGAATTATGATATGTGTGTGCAGTAAAACAAAGTCATGACATTCTGAAATTTAAAAGATAGCTCTTTAATTAGCAGCAGTCCATTGTCACTGCTGATGTCAGTTCTTTTGCACAGGAGGTCCTGTAACAAGACACTGGCCAGTAAGTGTCTAAAAATTCCAACACTGAGGTATTGCAGAGGCTAAATCATTCAATCATTGTAGCCTTTAAACAAAAATCTATAGTATAGAAATTGTAGTTATCAGAAGTTAGAGCTCTATAAGTGGAAGGCATATCTGGCCACCATATTTTTAAAAGAGACAGATGCATGAGAGGATCCATGTATGGTGGAGGTAAGCTAGACATGGGGAAAGCCAATTTAAAAAAATTCAGAGCAATGATAGGTAAATCTCATGGCAGAAGATCCTAACTGGAAGAGGAATCCAAGATAGGTGCGAGTTTCTGAATGCATAATTCCAACACAATAGAAAGCCAGCAAAGAAGACTAATGTGGCCCCACAGAAAGCTCACAGTGGAGCTAAGAACAAGGATGTATATAGGAAAAGGAAGGCCAGGCAACAAAAGCAGAGTGCAGACAAGTAACAAAGAATTGCAGGGGATGGTGTTAGGAAGGCAAAAGCTGAGAATGAGCTACAGTAAGCAAGAGATGCAAAAGCAACAAAAAGCATTCCTCAGGTAGTATAGCAAAATATAAAGATCACAAGCTGTTCTTAATGTGTGTGGTTGGGCACCCCAACTTATGCCTGTTATTTTCCTCAGAATGTTGCTGGCAAAAACCTTCTGTTTGGTATTAAGGCAGTGGGTCCTGAAAGCGAGAGTTCGATCCAGGTAACTCCTAGGTATTTGGGGGTGATGCAATGTTCAAGCCTGGTGCCATTCCAAGTCACCTGCAACCTTCTTGATGCCTCACGGTTTTTCAAAGGAAAGGCACAGAGTTGAGTTTTTAGGCAATTTGGCTTCAGCTGGTTATCCCTATAATATATAGTAATTAAATTCAAAGCCTCAGTCAGTTTTTTCTCAACAGCCTCAAAGGTTGTGCACTGTGAAGCAATTGCCATGTCGTCGGCATAAAGAAAGCTAGTGGCTTTCAGCAGTGGTTGAGCATTAGTATACAGTATATTTTAAACAGTGGGGGCTAGCGCACTGCCCTGTGAGAGGCCATTTCTTTGAATTCTCCATCACCAGAAATAGTTTCATGCATTGTACTTTACTGAGATCAATGAACAGTGCTTATTATTTTTCTGGCAATAGGTGTTGCACTGTTTCTATAATAAACTGCTGAAGCAACGCAAATACATGACTGTGGTAGTCCCAAATTTCAGTCTTAGTGGTTTTTTCAAAATTATTTGTTGCTGTTGCAGAAAAAATAAACCTAAAAAACATACACTGTGGGAAGGTGAAATCTATCAAAAGCTGTCTGTTTGGAACATTTTGAAAGTGTTGACTCTACATAGGCAGAGACCCATAGATGTGAATGATTACAGCCTACAATAAAGAACTAGTATAATGAAAAATAGAGAAAATAAGGGGTGGGGGCATAAAAATTCAATTACAGACGAGTTCATTAGAGAACATTTGAATAAGGAGATAATAGAATAATGTTACTACTAAATTCATTTAATATAATTACATCAAATTAATGAATTTGGTAAATATTCCAATCTCTGTGCGTGATTTTAGTTCATTCTGGTATGCAATCAAGTCTATTCAGATTGGGATCCCGCCTGATACTGCCTGCTCTTCTGGCCAAACATTCCAGGCTTTTTAAAGCTTGCCTTCTCACTCCTGATCTGGCTCTCAGTGGTGAGCAAGGTAGCTCATAGGAAATCAATTAGTGTAGTTAAGGTAACACTGAGCCAAGTAAACACTCCAGTCATCTCAGGTCTTTTAAAAGTACAGTATATTTTAATCAGAGTAAGTTACAGAAGAAAGTTCATCAGAAGTTTAGAAAGCATATCAAAATAAAGAAAGTTGCTTTTTGGGGAAAGCCCAGCAGGCCCCCTTCTGGCTTAAGCTTCTCCATTTCAAAATCCGTGGCGCTGGGAGTCCCTTGACGTGGCGCACTGATGTCAGCCTTGGCGCGACAAGGGACTCTCCCAGCGCCGCAGATTTTGAAATGGAGAAGCCTCGGAAAATTCCTCCAATGTGGCGATCCACATTGGAAAAGGCTTCTGAAGCGGTGGGACTGAGCGGAGGCTGCTCGGACGAACAGGAGCTAAGCCTGATCGCTGCCACCGCCGTAGGTGACATATTCATACTTCAGGTGGTGGGAGGTGGTCCAGAGGGCCCGGGTTCTCAGCCCAGGTCGGATTAATGATATGTGTGGGCCTAATTGGGCCCGCAGGCCATAGTTTGGGCACCACTGCTCTAATGCATAACTTGCAACATCTTAGCTTAAAATATCTGAAAAGGAAGGCAAAAAGAATTTTTCTTTGAAATTTCCAATCTGCAAAAAGTGTGCTACATTCTGCCCTGATGGATCAAATCAGATGTGAAATGGGTGCATTTCTTAGAGTAATAGGTCTTACTGGTATAGTAAGTATGCTATAGTATGGGGTGTGTGTTAAAGGTAAAGGCCGCCCTTGCTCGAAAGCCAGTCGTATCAGACTCTAGGGTTCGGTGCTCATTTCTGTTTATAGCCAAAGAGCCAGCAGCTGTCTGTGCCAGCAGACGTTTTTG
Organism: Bradypodion pumilum; assembly: GCA_035047305.1. Lineage (NCBI taxonomy): Eukaryota > Metazoa > Chordata > Lepidosauria > Squamata > Chamaeleonidae > Bradypodion > Bradypodion pumilum. Next base: position 103,844,245 of record JAWDJD010000001.1, read on the forward strand.
TGGTCATGTGGCAGGCATGACTCAACACCAGACTGAACAGAACAGCTGTTTACCTCCCCAACGAAGTAGTTCCTATTAATCTGTTTGCAATTTTTTGCTTTTGAACTGCTAGGTTGGCAGGAGCTGGGACAGAGACGGGAGCTCACTCCGGCATGCAGTACTCGGGAATCGGACTCGGACCTCCCAGTTGTCGTTTCAGTGTCTTAACCACTTGAGCCACTGCAGGAGGGGGGGGGTAGAGAGATGCTTTAAACTTCTTCTCCTTCCCTCCAATCACACCCCACACCCCACCCGGGTGTCAGACAGGCAGTATCCAAGGGGGGAGTCACTCGCCTCCTCAGCTCCATAGCTGGTGTGGGTGGGTCTTATGAGGGCCCTTCATGTCCGCTCCTCCGTCTGCGTCTCCTCAGCAGCCTCCTTGGTGGCCCTGGTGACAGCGGCGGTTCCCGTCTCTCTTGCACGCCTTAGGCGCCTCAGCATGTTCTCTCTCACTGTTTGCGCTGCCTACAATCACTGCGGTGCCCGTCCTGCATAGGGCATACCTGTCAAGTTTCAGGAAATTTCTGTCAAACCCCAGAATTTTACACTCTTTCCCGTCATCATCTCGTATTAGTTAGACTGCAAATAGACTGGAGTTAGACTGGAAGCCAGCACAGGATAAGCATAGCTGTCCAGTTTCCCGTTTTGGCCGGGAAATATGCCTTATTTGACAGAAATTTCCTGAAACTTGACAGGTATGTGCATAGGGTCCGCCCCCCCTCCATGCCTTGCATGGATGCACACGTGGCATACCTGTCAACCCGCGGCTCTGGAAAAAACAGGACCTGCACAGATCACTTGTGCGCAGGTCACTTTCCATGCATGCATGGAAGCGCTATGCCGCTTGCGCAGCCCCTACGCAAGCGGCGTAGCACTTCCACGCATGCGTGGAAGGGTTTTACACTTGTGTAGAACCCTTCCACGCATGCATGGAATGTGTTTTCCCCCGCTGCCAAATTACGGGGATTTGGCAGCGTAGAGCGGGTTATGACATCAATCGGCGTCAAATTCCATGGTAATCCCGGCCAAATTGGGATGGTTGACAGGTATGACACGTGGTGGCCTCTCATGTTTACAATGGAGGGCGGGTCTTGAGTGAGGCCACACCCCGTCGTCCAACAATTGTGGTTGGTGCCGCTCTGTTGCCTTTTCCCCCTCCTTCTCATCCCTTTCCTTCCTCACTCACTCCCTCGTCCCTCCCTCCCCCTTCTCGGCCTTTAGCTCATGGGCAGCCAATAGGAAACCACTGTCTAGCATTTTCCTGAAATCATGGAGAATTGCCAGATAATGAACAACAACAAAAACATTGCCTAAGATAATGTGGACATCATTTCTTGGTGTCTGTTCTATGAGGTGTTGTAGGTCCTCATAGAACTGGTCGACTGTGGCTTCGTCTGCACTAGTGGTCGGTCAACTACAGACCAATCAGCCTATCATCAATTCCAGGGAAATTCTAAAGCAGATTATAAAAATGGCCAATCTGCAATCACATTGAAAACAAAGCAGTAATAACTAGAAGCCAACATGGATTTGACAAGAACAAATCCTACCAGACTAATTTTTATCTCAGTTTTTTAAATTGGGTAACTTCCTTGGTAGACAGTGGGAATGTTGTAAGGTAAAGGTAAAGGTTTCCCTTGCTCGAAAGCCAGTCATATCCGACTCTAGGGTTCAGTGCTCATCTCTGTTTCGAAGCCGAAGAGCCAGCGTTGTCTGCTTCTGCAGATGTTTCCGTGATCATGTGGCAGGCATGACTAGACACCGGAGCGCACGGAACACTGTTACCTTCCCACTGAAGTGGCCACTATTTATCTACTTGCAATTTCTTGCTTTCGAGCTAGGTTGGCAGGAGCTGGAACAAAGACAGGAGCTCATTCCGTCCTGCAGTACTTAGGAATCAAACTGCTGACCTTCCGCCTCCCAGTCAGCATCTTAGCGACTTGAGCCACTGCAGTCCGGGAATGTTGTAGATATAAGATATTTTGACTTCGGCAAAGTGTTTGACAAAATACCCCATGATATTCTGAATAACAGGTAAACTAGGTGTGAGCTAGATAGAGCATCTGTCAGGTTGGATTCACAGTTGGTTACAGTATTGCAAATGTAGAAGACCTAATATAGCAACTGACATAGAGACTTTATACTGACTAAACATAGAAACTGACATAGAGACTGTATTTTAAAGTGTGATAATATGCATGATAATATGTTGTCTTAAATGTGTTAAATTTTTAAAAACTGTGATAAAATGTATGAGGAGAGAAAAATGGCGCAGACACCGGCAACCACGCCAAAAATCTTGCCAAGAGAACCCTATTGACCAAAACAAAAGGCAAAACAAAAGGGCAGGCTAGGTGATACAGGATGCTTAACACCACAGAGGGGAGAAAGGGGAGGGACAGGAAGGGGGAGGGGAAATGCAATGTTGCAGGGAACAATACTGCATAGGGACATGGAATGTGAGATCAATGAACCAAGGAAAACTGGAAGTGGTAAAAAGTGAGATGGAAAGAATAAGCATTGACATCTTGGGCATCAGTGAGCTAAAATGGACAGGGATGGGTGAATTCAGCTCTGGAAACCATCATATCTACTACTGCGGCCAAGAAAACCTTAGAAGAAATGGAGTAGCCATAATTGTCAATAAAAGAGTGAGAAAAGCAGTAATGGGATACAATCTCAAAAATGACAGAATGATGTCAGTCAGATTTCAAGGCAAACCTTTCAATGTCACTGTGATCCAAATATACGCACCAACCACTGGTGCAGATGAAGCCACAATGGACCAGTTCTATGAGGACTTACAACACCTCATAGAACAGACACCAAGAAATGATGTCCAAATTATATTAGGAGACTGGAATGCCAAAGTAGGAAATCAAAAAGTGGAGGGAATAACAGGCAAATTTGGTCTTGGAGTACAGAATGAAGATTGATAGAGTTCTGCCAAGAGAATGCACTGGTCATAGCAAACACTCTCTTCCAGCAACACAAGAGGCGACTTTACACATGGACATCACCAGATGGCCAACACCGAAACCAGATTGACTACATACTCTGCAGCCAAAGATGGAGAACCTCCATACAGTCAGCAAAAACAAGACCTGGAGCAGACTGTGGCTCAGATCACAACCTATTGATCGCAAAATTCAGGCTTAGACTAAAGAAAATAAGGAAAACACGGAGACCAGAAAGATATCACCTAGACAGCATCCCTAAAGAATACGCGGTGGAGGTGATGAACAGATTCAATAGCTTAGACTCAATAGATAGAGTGCCAGAAGAATTATGGACAGAGATGAGGGACATCATGCAGGAAGCAGCAAAGAAAACCATACCAAAAGAAAAGAAGAGTAAGAAAGCAAAGTGGTTGTCTGATGAGGCTCTTAAAATAGCAGAGGAAAGAAGGAACGCAAAAGTCAAAGGAGAAAGGAAAAACTACAATCATTTGAACACAGAATTTCAAAGAAAAGCAAGGAGAGATAAGGAAAACTACCTAAAAGAACAGTGCAGAGAAATGGAGGAAAACAACAAAAGAGGCAGAACCAGAGATCTTTTCAAAAAAATCGGGGAAATTAAGGGAACATTTAAAGCAAAAATGACCATGATAAGGGACAAAGAAGGAAAGGAGCTAGCAGATGCAGAAGAGATTAAGAAAAGATGGAAAGAGTACACAGAGGAACTCTACAAAAAGGACCTCAACACTCCTGACAATCACAATGATGAAGAAGTAGAACCTGAGCCAGACATCCTGGAGAGCGAAGTCATAAAGGCCCTAAAGAGCACTGCAAACAACAAAGCTAGTGGAGGTGATGGTATCCCAGTTGAATTTTTCAAAGCGCTAAAAGATGACGGCGTCAAATTACTGCATTCAATATGCCAACAGATTTGGAAAACAAAACAATGGCCACAGGATTGGAAAAGATCAGTGTACGTCCCAATCCCAAAAAAGGGCAATGCCAAAGAATGTTCAAATTATCGAACAATCGCGCTCATCCCACACGCCAGTAAGGTGATGCTCAAGATAATACAGGATAGACTTCAGCAGCATGTGGAAAGAGAATTACCAGAGGTGCAGGCAGGTTTCAGAAGAGGCAGGGGGACTAGAGACCACATTGCCAACATACGCTGGATCATGGAGAAAACAAAGGAATACCAGAAACAAGTTTATTTCTGTTTTATTGACTACACTAAGGCATTTGACTGTGTGGACCACAACAAGATGTGGCAAGTAATTAAAGAGATGGGAATACCAGAGCACCTCATATGCCTCCTGAGAAATCTGTACATGAACCAAGAAGCAACAGTTAGGACAGAACATGGAATGACAGAATGGTTTGGAATAGGAAAAGGAGTAAGACAAGGCTGCATTTTGTCACCATGCCTATTCAACCTATACACAGAGCACATAATGTGCAGTGCAGGGATGGAGGAATCACAATATGGGATTAAAATCGCTGGGAGAAACATCAATAATTTGAGATATGCAGACGATACCACCCTAATGGCAGAAAGTGAGGAAGACCTAAAGAATCTCCTGATTGGGCTGAAGGAGGAGAGTGCAAAAGCTGGCTTGAGACTAAATATCAAGAAAACCAAGATAATGGCAACAGGCCCAATCAGTTCCTGGAAGATAGATGGGGAAGAAGTAGAAGCAGTGACAGATTTTACTTTTTTGGGATCAAAGATCACTGCAGATGGGGATTGTAGCCATGAAATAAAAAGGCGACTGATTCTTGGGAGACAAGCAATGAGAAACCTGGGGAACATAGTGAAAAGCAGAGACATCACACTGAAAACAAAAATTAGAATAGTCAAAGCAATGGTCTTCCCAGTAGTAATGTACGGATGTGAGAGCTGGACAATTAGGAAGGCTGAACGCAGAAGAATAGATGCCTTTGAAATGTGGTGTTGGAGGAGGGTTTTGAGAGTACCCTGGACAGCGAGGAGAACAAATAGGTCAATCTTAGAAGAAATTAACCCTGAATGCTCACTGGAAGGTCAAATAGTAAAGATGAAGCTGAAATACTTTGGACATCAAATGAGAAGGGAGGATTCACTTGAGAAGACATTGATGTTGGGAAAGGTGGAGGGCAAAAGAAGAAGGGGGAGGCCAAGGATGAGATGGCTAGATGGCATTGTAGACACAATGGGCACAGAGCTGGGAGGGCTGAGGGGGATGGTGGAGGACAGAGGCGCCTGGAGAGCAATGGTCCATAGGGTCGCAAAGGGTCGGAACCGACTGTGCGACTGAACAACAACAACAACAACAAAACAGTATTGTACTCAGCAAATGATTATGAATGGATCCTTTTCAACCTATAAGGGAGTAACAAGTGGTGTGCCAAAGGCTTAGTCCTGGGCCTGGTGCTCTTCTACATTTTCATTAATTACATGGTTGAGGGAGTGAAGGGAATACAGTACTTATCAAATTTACAGATGTTACAAAATTGGGTAGAATAGTTAATACCATGGAACATAATTCAAAAAGAGCTTCGGTAAGCAACTTGATAGGCTTGAACACTGGGCTGAAGACAACAGGATGAAATTTAACAGGGATAAGTGCAAAGTTCTACACCTATATGGAAAACACCAAAAGTGCAGTTAAAAGATGGGGGATACTCAACTCAGTGATACTATGAGCAAGAAGGATCCTGAAATTCTTGTAGCTCACAAGCTGATATAGTTGTAACAGTCTGATGTAGTTGCAAAAAAAGACCCATACTATTTTAGGCTGTATAGATGTATAGCCTCCAAAACCTGTGATGTACTAGTCCCCCTTTGTTCAACACTAGTTAGATCACCTCGAGAGTACTATGTCCAGTTCTGGACACCACACTTTAAGGATGCCAACAAACTGGAACAAGTTCAAAGGGGGAGGGGGCAACAAGGACGTTCAGAGGAATGGAAACCAAACTATGAAAAGACTGAAAGGACTAGGCATATTTAGCCTTGAGAAAAGGAGGCAGAGTGGGGATATGGTAGCACTTTTCAAATAATTGAAAGAGTGGTAAATAGGGGCAGGGTCTTTTCTTGATTATTTCAGAGTGCAGGACACTCTTGGCTCAAATTACAGGCTAAATATCAGGGAAATCTTAACTGTTAGAGCAATCCAGCAATGGAATCAATTACCTGGGGAGGTGGTGAGCACTCCAAAACTAGAGGCATTCAAAAGAAAACAGCAACCATTTGTCAGATCTGCTTTGATTCGAATTCCTGCATTGAGAAGGGGGTTGGATTTGATGGCCTCATAGGCCTCTTCCAACTCAATTATTGTATGATTCTAAATCATAGGTTTTCCTACTTTTCATATATTCAATCAATCAATCAATCTCTTTATTATGGTCTACGACCAGCATAGTAAAATGAGAGGTAAAATTTTTAAAATTTAAATGCTTAGAATGTAGTTAAATATCATATATTATTTAAAAACATATCCTGATAAAAATTTTAAAAAATAAATGTTTAAAATGTAGTTAAAATATATTATTTGAAAAACATATCCATTCAAAGTTAACAAATATAATAAAACCAGTTTTTTAAAATTAGTACTGTGGTAACTGCTACTGCAATATATTCACGGTTTTGTGCCACTGAGGAGCCTGCCAGAATTGTTCTTCTAATCATGATTGGTGTAGCAAAAAAAACTTGGCGGTATTATGGGTAAATATGGGGTTTAATTTGAAAGTAGCCAGTAAGTGTAAGTGCTGTTGGATTAACCAGGATATTTGCAGGGCAGTGAAGATAAGCGTTTATCTTTGATATCCCTATAGAAAGGACAGATGCATAAAACATATTATGTAGTTTCAGCTTCAGTAGTAATGATATATTAGTTTGACCCCATAATCGCCTTAAATTTATAATCATTGTTATTTAGCATTAGCAAGTTCCGAAAGGTGGGGGCAGTGATGCTATCTGGTATTACTGGAACTCCTGGCACACTAGGAGTCCGCAACAATTCTTTCTCCAAGGATGCTTCCTAGCTGAACTTGCCATTTAGTACAATGGTCCTTTGACCATTGTGTGGAAGAATTCCAGACCTTAATATGGGGCCTCACTAATCTTCCTCCCCAGAACTCCTTACCCTAAACATATGTATCTCTTTTGGTACAAACTCCCTGGCCATCTGACACCAGGCATTCTTATCTGAAGTACGTCAGTGAAATATGAGAGAGATTCGTCATGTAACTGCAGTTCCTTTGTTAGACACTAGGATTGCTGATTCAAGGTATGGCCAGGTTTTATGATAAATACTAGCTGTAAAATAAAGGAGAGAGCCATCTCACTCTGACCCTCGTTTACGCGTGTTGCTACCGCTGCAGTAGGCAGATCGCAACAAGCTTCTCCTGTATCACAGGGGCATAGGTATCCTTCAAAAACTTCCCTCCAAAACTACAGAAGGAAGAGCATGGCAATGGGCCAACACGAATGCCTTTCGATGGCTGGGTGTCTCAAGTTGTGTCAGATACTGAGCTGGGGAGAAGATGCATCTTCGGGACTCTGGAGCTGAAAAAGATGGAACTCTGGCTAGGTCATCATCATCATTATGTCCTTCAACATGCAAAGGGATTAAAAAATAGTTCAAGATGCAAAGTTATTGGTCCACATATGTATGTAGAGCACCTGACAAAATAAATGCAAAAGTGTCTGCTAATGCATCTCTTCCATGCCTGCTGAAGACTCATTAAATGACAACACTGCCAGTCTAGAAAATTCATGTATGGTTTCCACACTCTGCAGAGAGATTTTAAAAAGTTGAATTCAGAGCAGGGAAATAATTTGGTTGCAAAAAGCTTCTTATTATAAATTAATATCTTTTCTGAAGAACAAAGCGCATTTATTCAAATGTATATACTACCCAATTAGTGCAAGCACTAACATATAACAATATTGTATTAACACCTGCTTTGTTTTTCTTTCTTTGGCAATGTTCCTATTTTATTGTTACAGAGGTGTGGCCTTACTGAACGACAGAAACAGAATATCTTGTGATTCAAGCGCTGGCTTCTTCTGCTGCCTCCTGCTATGTTGCGTGTATTGAGATAAGGCAGAACGAGGAAAATGGGTTTTATATGGGCATTTTAATGAATTAAAAATAGCCATTAACTAAAGTTAACTAGTTGTTTTTCAGAATAATTTCATTTTAATTCTAGTAACAATTTGTGGGCATTGGAACAGTAGTTAATATGTTAAAGTTGCTTTCCACCTTCTGACTACATTGACATCAATAATGCATTGTGGTCATAACTGAGTTATCTTACCTTCAAAGAGGATTGCACCCAGATCAGCATGTCAAGGATCGTGGTCTTAAGTCACAATTAATTTTATCTGGATCACCACCTATATCTTTAATTATTGTGTTTTTAGACAATGAGTGAGATTATTGTTGTTCTCAAGGAATAGACTAGCTTTCTGCAGTGTAGTGATTTTCGCTGGCAAGTGCAATTTTTGCTAACTGGTAGCATAAAAGGAGTCCCATGAAATTACCGTATGTTTTAAATTCCCTTTTACTTTATCTTGCTGATGTTGTGTAGTTCTTTAAGAGTTTCATTGGCTGTTCAAATCGTGAAGCTTCTTCATTGTTGTAAAGTTGCCAGGCCCTGCTCACCTCCTAGAACAGTGGTTCTCAACCTTTTCAAGCAACGGACAGGACCATGACCCCTCAGACAGTTGAGCTGGCTGGACTGGTGGTACCAGTTTACGACAGCCACGGATGTATTTTAATGAATTAAAAATAGCCATTAACTAGTTAACTAGTTGCTTTTCAGAATAATTTCATTTTAATTTTAGTAATACTGTAGCAATAATTTGTGGGCATTGGAACAGTAGTTATTGTTTAGTAAATTAGTAAAATATTACTTCTGCCTTGCTGAGTGGGGTCCACAATTGATGTTTGGCATATCTAAGTCTGTACATAAAAAGTATAAAAGCCAAAGCTCCCCAAGCAAGATACTGTACTGAAAAACTCCTTTTAGTCATGTATGTCTCTTTATTTGAAGAAGTTACATATTTCTGAAAAAGAAGATTGAGGGGAATTGGATGACTATTTTTTTAAAGTCATTTTTCAAGTTATGATTGTGTTTTGTTATGTATATTATTTTTATATGGGTTTGTTGTTGTAATGTATTGCTTCTGTATTGTATGTTTTATATGATTGTAAGCCGCCCTGTGTGGTGCGTGCACCAAAAAGGCAGGGTATAAATTCAAAAACAAACAAATAAGTAAGCAAACATAGTATGAAAAGTATCATAGATAGTTGTAGGTTGAGCAGCTCCTGAAAAGGTGGATGCTCTAAAGCAGGGGTGCCCAAACTACAGCCCCCGATGCCAATTCATCCAGCCCATGGAAGTAAAATGCCCCATATGGGTGCATTTTACTTCCACTTCTGGGAGCGATGAGGGCATTGGGGGCTGGATCTGGCCCATGGGCTGTAGTTTGGACACCCCTGGTTTAAGCCGAGACAATGGCAGCCTAAAATCTATCTCATCCTGTTGCAAAATCACATGATTGGTCTGCTGAACCATGTGACCAGCCCATGGTCCAAAAAGTTTGGGCACCCCTACTCTAAAGCATATTTTACTTGCTTTTTGCTCTTGGTATACTATATAAAATTTTAGAATTAATTTTTGGTGTTTCATGCATTGTATTTTATCAAGATCAATAAACAGTGCTTATTATTTTCCAGGCCATAGGCATTGCACTGTTTCTATAATAAACTGTTGAAGCAAAGCAAAGACAGGAACTGTGGTAGTCCCAAATTTCAGTCTTAATCTCCCCCTCCCCCAAAATTATTTGTTATTGTGGCATACGAAATATACCTGAAAAACATACACTGGGAAGGTGAAAACTATCAAAAGCTGTCAGTTTTGAATGTGGTGATTCTACATAGGCAGAGACTCATAGATGTGAATGATTAGAGACCACAACAAAGAACTAGTATAATAAAAAAAATTAGAGAAAATAGGGGGGCATAACACTCAATTACAGATGAGTTCATTAGAGAATATTTGAATAAGGAGATAATAGAATGTTACTACTAAATCCATTTAATATAATTACATCAAATTAATGAATTCAGTAAATATTCAAATCTCTGGGTGTGATTTTAGTTCATTCTGGTATGCAATCAAGTCTATTCAGATTTTTATGGTGATCCTTTCCAGGTAGAGAATAAAAAGAAGAGGTTTACCATTCCCATCTTCTAGAGATGCCACGAGACTATGCAGTTAATGCATGACTACACAGGTTGACCTTTCTTCTTGTAGGTACAGTAGGGAGTTGAACTTTCAACCTCTGACTTTTCAGCCATATCTCTTAACTCACTCAGCCATCTAGCCAGCTCATTCTGGATATGTTTGGTCCCATTTTTATGTTTACTTAACATTAGTTCAATTTCCAGTGCAAATTATGCTTGCTGCATTAGTAGTTCTAAACCTGTTGTCCTCACTATGCTTAGAACTTTCATCTGCCCAGAATTCCTGGGCCCTGACTATAATGGGAGGTTGAAGTCCAAAGCATTTGAATGGTCAAATGTGAGAGGCACAGCTCTACATACAGTAATCCTCTAGGTATGTCTAAGAAGTTGTTTGACCAACAGTTTACCAGATGACCATAGATTTGAAAATGTTAAAAGTGAAGGAAAGAGCAAATGAGGTCAGCATTCCCTGGCCTAGTCCAGTGTGTAGGTTGTTGTTGTTGTTGTTGTTGTTGTTTTAAAAAAGTGTTTTTGGTTGAAAGGATTTTTGCTGGAGGAACTCCACTGAATATAAATGTGATAGAAGGAAATGGACCAAGTGGGAGGAAACATTACAGGATGTCAAAGACATCACTGATTCAATGCATTAAGCAGTAAACACCAAGTGTAGGTCACAACAGTTGTAGCTTCCCACTGATATGAAATATAACAATAGCCCTTTGTGTCAATCCAATAAATTAACCATAGTCCACTAGTGTCCGTTTGCTGTTCCAGGGCAAATCACATTGTGAGCAAATAATTTTCTTCATGTAAAAATTATTGAAAACACCCTTCAGCAGCTTTTTATGAAAGCACAGCACAGGAGTTTACAGTAGTTAATTTTCGTTTGAATTGTTATGTTCTGTATGCCATCAATAAGTATTTAGTCAGCAATTTTGGTTCTTGTTTTAAACAGCAAAGCTCATTTTTCAGATAAATATATTGACTGAAATCCTGCTGCTTAGTGTAGCAAGTGACACTAGAATAAATCCATTGAATTGGTGAGGATTTTGTGAGTAAACTCCCCCCCCCAAATAATTACCATTGATTCAAATAAGTCTACTCTAGTTGCAACTTAACGACACTGAAGTAGTCACAACTAGAGTAGGCATATTTGAATCAACAGACGTGATCCAGGAGTTGACTTATCAAATGTCCATTGATTCAGTGAGTTTACTCTAGTGCAGTGGTTCCTAACGTGGGACTATGCCCAACTGGTGAACCTCAATTCCCAGAAGCCTAGGTAAGTACATTGGCTGATCAGTACTTTGGGGGAATTGACTTAGGCTTTTGGGAATTGAAGTCCAAAAACGAAAGGTTGGGAAACACTGCTCTACTGTAACTTATCATGATAAACAGCAAAATTTCACCCACTGACATAAGGAAGCAATGGTAAGATGATGCTGTGAGATGGATAAAATCATCCCACTTTTAATCAATTATAAACTGTTCAGCATATCATTATATTCACTTCTCTAGAGAGACTCTAAATAAATCAATATGCTTGGAAGCATATTCTACTATTTTTATGGAATTTATTCTAGGATAATTGTGTTTAGTACTTTATAAAGGTACATAAGAACATAAGAACAGCCTTGCTGGAACAGGCCACAGCCCATCCAGTCCAGCATTCTGTCTCACACAGTGGATCACCATTTCCTTCAGGGTATTCCCAAGGAGATGCCTTCACCTGCTTAGGATTCCCTGGAAATGGCATTGAGAGATATCCTGCCTATCTCTCCAACCCGGAGGTTGTCCTTAAGTATCCATAATTATAGCCATTGATACCCTTGTCCTCCATGAACTTGTCTAATCCTTTCTTAAAGCTGTCAAGACTGACAGGTGTCACCACTTCTTCTGGCAGGGAGTTCCATAGACCAGTAATCCTCTGGGTGAAAAAGTACTTTCTCTTACTTGTTTATACCATAAGGTACTAAAGTGTTTCTACCACAACCTTGCCTCAATCCACAAGTTCACATGTTCATTCTTTAAAAATGCTCTAGGTGCAATTTAGCATCAAGCAAAGGAATCTCTCTGCTGCAGCATATCTGAAAGTGTCTTTTTGTGTGTCCTTGATATAAGCTAAATACTTAATTTAACCTTCCCTTATACAGCTGGTGTATGTTGCCACTGGTTACAATTAGCAACAATACTGATGTTATCTTATGAATGCATCCCCTTTCTGGAAAGGAGAAAGCCAATCCCATGGCTAAATCCTAATCTGCTCAGGTGCACATCCTAGCAATAAGAATGCATGAAGACCACAACCTCATCTGGCCAGGTTATCCTGCTATGGTAATAGAGTGGACCTTACTGCCAGTGACTGAATGCCAAGGGTCAGGCAGCGGTTAACTAACCTGGCAACTCTGAGGACTAGTGGCCGTGGCAAAGTCCACAGGGAAGTGTGATGGTACCCAAGTGGATTAAATCCCACTCGAATCCATCTTGATGGAGGGCAGCAGCTTCATCAATACTGTCCTGGGGCCGAGGAGGACTCTGCGTGCCATAAGGGATCAGGACCAGAAAGTGACTCACAGAACTGGATCAATGGTATGGTTGACAAACTGTGATGTGGAAGGCAGATGAAAGGCCACTGCATTATATTCGCAGGACAGTCTTCATGGCTGATCGCCATGATGATCGCCAATACTGTAATCAGAATCGGATATGGAACAAGAAGAAGAGAGACCACAAGTATTTTGAGGCCAAAGCAATATACTGTAATAAAGCTGTATCTGTGTATGTAGCAATTGTTCCTCAACTTCTAGAAAGTGATATTTTACACTGTGATATCTAGGCTGCATTTAAACGATGTTTTAGATAACTTTACATATTTATTAACAGATATAAAGAATAGAAACAGGAGTGCTAACCATTAACTGAAAGTAAAAGCAACTGTTCAAGCTCCTGAAACCCGGGGTGGGGATGTCTCAGGATTGTCAGAGGTGCCTTTCTCAGAATGATATCAGGAAGTAGAAGTCTGTTCTCACTGTTCAAAATCAACCAAATCTTCAGCTCAATTGTTGCCTTCTTCCAGAATTGGTCCTTCCAAAGAGAAGACACGTCTTTTAAAACAAATAACTGCTGCAAGAGAAATAGGTAAAAAAAATTAAAAACTATATCCTGAGCCTCCTAATAAACATGCAGCATTCTCAAGCCTATAATGATGCAGCAAATGTATGACTAATACATAGCATTGCAACATCTTAGCTTAAAATATCTGCAAGGGAAGGCAAAAAGAAATTTTCTTTGAAATTTCCAACCTGCAAAAAGTGTGCTACATTCTGCCCTGTTTGATCAAAATCAGATACTGTATGTGAAATGGGTGCATTTTTTAGAGTAGTAGGTCTTACTGGTATAGTAAGCACAGTATACTATAGTACTGTATAGATTGGGGGGGTAGGGAGAGGCTTTAAACTTTTTATTCCTCCCTCTCTAGTAAAGGTGAAGGTTGCCCTTGCTCAAAAGCAAATCGTAGTAGACTCACTCAGCACTGCAGTCCAAAAATATCTGAGCAGATGTCTACCAGCCACAAAAGTGGCTGAAATTCTGTTTCTTAGCATAGTGAGTCACACTAAAGCTGCCCCACTGAATCAGAGGGGATTTGGAAAGTCATCTCTGTATGTTCCACTGATTGAAATGGGCCAACTCAAGTTGCAATTTAAGTCACAAATATGGTAAGGTAAAGGCAAAGGTCGAACTTGCTCAAAAGCCAGTCATATCTGACTCTAGGGTTCAGTGCTCATCTCTGTTTATAGCCAAAGAGCCAGCGCTGTCTGCGTTTGCAGACGTTTCTGTGGACATGTGGCAGGCATGACTAGACACCGGAGTGCACAGAACGGATGGCCATTTAAATCCATGGACTCTACAGAGGAGCTAATTCAACAAATCCTCACTGATTCAATGGGCCTATTCTAGTGTGACTTACTATACCAAGCAACAGGATTTCAGCCAGTGTGTTTCCAATTTAAGATAAAGTCAATTCCCTCCTGAGCAATTTTATGTCTATGGTGACAATTCCTTTCATCATGGCTGGGGAATTCTTTCACATTGTAGTATGCTGCAAGACACTGCATGGGAATACAAATCTAAATATACAGTATCTACACTCACTTAGAGAAGGATTTCCATGACTCAGAATCTCCTTGATAGCACACAGTTATTATTACTGTATTAGATATGACCAAACAAGATTCTTGAAATCAAAGACAAAGGGAGAATCAATTGTACAAAGGAAAGCATTTGTACATGCAGTATAGTCATGCTTTCCCTCATTAACAAGCTTCCTGGCGAAGAACCTTATTAATCAGGACCATGTTAAATTCAAAGTGAATCAGATGCATTTTAAAGTACTATATACAGTGTCTGGAGTTGAAATCTGAGAGTTTTAGATTTATTTTTACTTCCCCCAGGATCAGATTAAGCTCCCCCCCTTTTTTGCAACACTGAAATATTTGGCAGCACAGTAGTTCCGTTAGGAAAGACAATGCGTTCAGGTATGTCATCTAGCTGACAAAGTGGCATTGGAAAAGTTTATTATTCTGGATTCAAGCTAGTGCCACGAATTATTCTAATAAAATAACACTTACATGAAACCTCAGGATTCAGCAGTCTTACAGGATGTGCAGTCTTGATTATTTACTTCTCCCTCTCCAGATCCTGTCGATGGGCTGTGGTCTTCTTTCCTCGTCATTTGTGTTTGTTGCTCTGTTAACTGTTCTTGGGTCTGAACTGGCTGCCTCAATTCATTGTCTTTGAGCTTTGGTTGGGTTAATTCAAGTGACTCTTTGGGTAGATCCTCTGAGACAATAACCTCCAGTTTAGGTCTCTGAGTCTCTCTAGAAACAGCTGCATCCTCCTCAGATTGAACCTTTGATTCACTATTTTCTTTTTGCAAGCTCTTCTCTTTGACAATCTCTTTTGTTGCTTCACTCAGCAATCCAGGGGGTTGCTCTAATATCGTTAAAGGAAATGGTTGTTCATCTACAGGTGACACAATTTTTACTGCTTTGGAATCAACAGATGTCTCACTGGATCCCAAACTTTTTCTATCCTCTGATTTCTCAGAATGTAAAGGTGTTTCTTCTGCTGTTTTCAAGGCTAATTGTTTCTCTGAGGGCTGTGTTGCACTTGATGCTTGGATTTCTTGACTTTTCTCTTCCTCACCTTTTACAACAGGCTGCTGACTAGCCTGTATACAAGGTTGAGTTTCAGATTTATCTACACCTACAGGAAGTGATTTATTCTGTTCCTCTTCTGTTTCGTCTAATTGGTCAACAGCATTTTGGATGATTTTCAGTACAATTTTTGTACTCTGAGACTCTATAGTTACAGATTGAACAACATCTTTTTGAAATTCTATGTGTGTTAAAGTAGGACTTCTGTTTGGAGATATTTTCTTTTTTTTAGCTTCTGGACTAGTCTCCGATGTTTGATGTTTTGTTTCAGGGATGGAATGGAATACAAATTTCTGAAGCAAATCGTCCTTGGTACTACTTACTGCTGGTGAAACTGTCTCTTCTACTGTTGAATCAACTTTCTCAGATATTATCTTATCAGCAGGACTTATAGCTCCACCTTCTGAATGAACATAGCTCACCTGCTGTACCATTTTGAAACCAGTTTCTTGTTGCTTCTCTGGTAAAGTCGGCAGGTTTTCGGTTGGAGTTTCTGTAAATGTGACATTTCCAGCAACAATCTGTTCTTCAATTGCAGCAGCTGTTACTGTTACAGTGGATTTATGAGCTTCACAACTTTGCACTTCAGGAATACCAGTGGTGACAACTTCTTGTTGCTCGGTGAAAATCTCTTGCTGTATTGGAGGTGCTGTACTGGAGTCAGCAACAGCAAATTCAATGGTTTCTGTTGATTTTGCTTTTTCCATTATTTGTACCTTCTCTAGCAGCCCTTCCTTTATCTGACAGCTGTCTGAAGCAGCTGTGGATTCCAAAACTGGAGGAATTGCTTCCAGGGCCAATTTGTTAGGACATGTTTCTGTTAGCACACTAATCCCATTTTTGCCAGCTTCACTGCTACTCAGTGGAGTACTATCTCCTTTACTTTCCAGAAGAGCATTTGAGGCAACACTGTCCAGGCATCTAGCTTCACTGCTACTCAGATGAGTACTCTCTTCTTTACTTTCCAAAAGAGTATTTGAGACAACACTGTCCAGGCATCTAGCTTCACTGCTACTCAGTGGAGTACTATCTCCTTTACTTTCCAAAAGAATATTTGAGACAACACTGTCCAGGCATCCAGCTTCACTGCTACTCAGTGGAGTACTATCTCCTTTACTTTCCAAAAGAGCATTTGAGACAACACTGTCCAGGCATCCAGCTTCACTACTACTCAGTGGAGTACTATCTCCTTTACTTTCCAGAAGAGCATTTGAGACAACACTGTCCAGGCATCTAGAGTCTGAAGCAAGGATACTTCCTTCTACTATAGTTTCAGGTATTGCTATTTCTGTGGAATATGATTCAGTTGTTAGCTGTATTTCTCCATGCTCTTTTTTTGTAATATCCTCAGGAGCTTCAGTTTGCACAGTGTCCTCAGTTGCCTTAGTGTATTTGGATTCCAAACTCAATTCACTTTCCTTTCCACTCTGCAGGTGACCTTCAGATGAAATTGTGGCTGTGGATGTTAATGATTCTTCCTCAGTCTTGCTAGGAAGCATAGATATTTCCTTCTGAGTTATACTTTCCATAACAGATTCTGATACCACAACTGCTACATCTTTCACACTTACTTTTTCTTTATTTTCTGGAGCTTCATCTTTAATTTGTTCTGGGATTTGCGACTTTGAAATAAGCCCAGCATCTCCCACAACTGCCTGAGTTAGATCCACAGTGTCCTCCTTGGATGTTGATTTTTCACCTAGTTCCCTTTCTTTAATTTCCTCAGTTACAGCTTGGACTGTTGATACCTCTTCTAAGGCAGGAGCTCCATCTTTCTCTTCACTTTTTGAAAGCTTTTCAGTAATCACCATATCACAGCTGTTTGATTCGAAGGAGATGGGAATTCCTGGAGACTCTATCGTGACTTTTCTCATAGATTCTTGCTCTGAAGCAATATCCATTGGAACTTCAGGTGAAACAGTTTCAGCACATGTTGCCAAATTCATAGCATCTTCTGCATCAGTCTGACATACTATTTCTTTCTCTACTTTCTCCAAGATCTTCTTTTTGAGCTGCTGAGCAGTGACTTCTGCTTCCACCAGTTCTTTTGACTGTTCTGCAGGGCCTTCTTCATCCACCTTCTTTGCAGGATCCTTCGCATCTACCTTCGCATCCACCTTCTCTGCAAAAACTTCCACACAAGGTTTTACTTCTACCTTTTCTACAGAAACCTCTGCTTCAGCTTTCTTTGTGGGGACCCCAGCTTCTGATTTTTCTAAGAAAGATTCCTCTTTTGTCTCCTTTGCTAAGTGTTCCACATCTGTGTTGACAGGAGGCACTTCCACTTCACTCTTCTCCTTGGCAACCTCTATTCCTGCTGTTTCAACATGAGACTCTATAGGCACTGGTGCTGCAGGAACATCTTTACCCAACTTTCCACCCATCTGATCTGATGAGGTCACCATCTCTGCAGTGATCACTTCTATCTTTGCATCAAGTTTTTCTGTAGAAACCTCCAAGTCTACTTTTGAGGCCACCTCTTCAGTAGCAACCTCTACTTCTAACTTTGCATCTAAGCTCTCGGTTGTAGGTTCCACAGACACTATCACATCTGCCTCTTCAGTTTCTGATTTCACTGTGGGTTCCACTTCAATTTTTTCTGTGAGAGCTTCTAATTTTACTTCAGACTTTATTTTGACAACTTCTTCCACTTCTACAGCCAATGTTGTACACAACTCTTCTACAGAAACATTTGCTTCTGCCACTTGTACATGTTCCTTAGCATCTGGTTTTTCCAAGGTACACTCTGTCTTTGTCTCTGCATCCTTTACTTCTGGCTCCACCGTCAGGACTTCTTCCGTTCTTTGTCTATGTGGTTTTCTTTCCACTTCTTCTAAATGTCCATTTGTTGTGATCTTATGACTATGATCTTCAGCCTTTGCATTTGGCTTGTGGACATCCACTTCCAGTTTTCTTGTCAGCATTTCTTTCTCCACAGTCTCAGCATGGACCTGTTCCTCTAGTTTAACCGAGAGTGATTCAAGTGTCATATTTTCCACAGAAATTTTGGTTTCCAAATTCTTTAGCTGGCTCTCAGGTTCAGTCTTCTTCTGAACATGCATCTCCATTTCTATGCTTTGTATACAGGCTTCAGCTGCAACTTCCTCTGCACTTCTTATTTCAGTAGAAAGTTCAGCACCTTTGGCCAATATCAAATTATAGACTTTAACGTCATCATCCTTCACTGGAACATCAATGGTCTTGTCATCTTCAGATTTCTTGTCACTTGTCTGTTCTTCTATATTTTTTTCAGGTTCTTCCTCAAGGACAATTTTTTCAGTATGTAGAGACTCTATTAGAACTTTGGCATCTTCATTCTCCATAAGGGGCTTCTTTATCTCAATGATACTTTGATCTGCAAGTTCTGGTTTCAAGTCACACACAACACTCACAATTTTGTCTTCTTTTTGGAAGAGTTGAGGCTTCTCTTCACATGTTACCTTTTTAAATTCATCTAATTTTGCAATATTTTCTGTAATCATGACTGTTGGTGCTGCTTCAGAATTAATTTTGACTTTCTGTACTGTGTCAGCAGTACCATATTCTCCACTGTCCACTTCTTTCAACACCTGTTGCTTTTCAATTGTGTCATCAACTTTTACTTTTTGCTCTTCTTTAGGTATTATTGCAACAATGACAAATTCTTTGTCATCTTCAGATTTCTTGTCACTTGTTTGTTCCTCAATAGTTTTTTCAGGTTCTTCCTCAATGTGTTGTTCAGTTTTGGGATGCTCAAGTTCATCAATTCTATTCAAACTACTTGTTATTTCTGCACTTTCATTCACTTCCATACACACATCCATGTGCTGCTCTAATATTTCCTTGAGACCACTTTCTTTAACTTCAGCTTGACCTTCATCACTTTTTATGCCTCCATCAATTTTGGTTTCAGTCTTTCTTGCTTCTTCTTTCTTTAAGGATGTTTCAGACAATTCAACTCTTTGAACTTCAACAGCAGGTTTTTCCCCTGACACTGGCTGAATTTCTACTTCTGGCATGTATTCACTAATTATGGGTACTTCATCTGCCACTTTAACTCTTTCAACAACCTCTTGCAAAATTTCTTGTGTTTTTTTATTTAATTCTTCTAAATCCTGTTGGGTTTCCTCGAACTCTTGTACAGGTGTGGCTATTTTTGTGGTATCAGGAGACTCAGATAGCCTTGAAACTGCTGAAACCATTTCAGTTGTCTCTTCAGCACAGGACACCTCTATTCCTTCTTCAACTCCTGATGGCTCTTCTCGAGCTGTAATGGCTTCTGATGTCAGCTCACTAACTATGGTGTCACCACTAATATCCTTCTTAATTTCTGACATCGGTTTAGTGTCCACCACAGTTTCTTCAACAACTTCAGTTTCAGAAATATTTTCAGTGTCTCTTCCTTTATCTTCAATGGCCTCAGTAACAACAGCAGAGATCCAAGATGGAGACCGCTCTTCAATACTGGTAATGGCTCTCTCCCCTTCTACCACTGTCACAGTAACTGCATGAACTAGTTCTTCATCAGACTGTTTATCTGTAGTATCCACTGGCTTTTCCTTTTCCTGATCTAAACTCTTCTCAATTATATCATCTTGCTTTACCATTTGGGCTGCAAATTTCTCTTGTTCAGCAGCCTCATACTCAGATAAAGGAACTACAGCTGGGACATCAGAGTCCTCTTCGTTGGTTTCTGCCATTTCTTCTCCAATTTCCTGAACAGGAGCATGTTCTGATACTCCATTTGATTTTTTCTTCCTGCGGCCAGGCATTAATTTTTTAAATGAAACCCAGGATTCTTCTTTCCCAGAATCTGCATCAGAAGTAGAATGTTCCAAGTTGAGAACTCTGGCAGATTCTTCACTTCTCTCTTCTGCCTTTGGCTTAGACTTTTTTCTCGAAGTTACTAATCTTTTAAAGGACTCCCATGTTGAAGCTCCCTCACCTTCGGATGGGCTTCCAATCTGATCTGATGATGAACTTCCTTGTTGTTGATCACTTTCCTGTGAGCTAGTTAAAGTCACCTCTGGCTCCACTCCTTTATTTGGCTCACCTTCGTCTATCTTTTGTCCTTCCTGAGCTAGTCTGTGACCTACTTCTTCATCAGAGGATGATTTCCTGCTTCTTTTTTTAGATGAACCTACACAAATTAAGGCTTCCCAAGACACAGAAGTATCAACCTTTTTCTTTGGCTCCTCTGTGCTTTTTTCTAATTTCTGTTCCTCACCATTTTCTTTAGTATCTTCCTGTTCTTCACTAGGTGCACTTTCTGTTGAAGACAAGTTAGCATTCTTTGCCTTATCAAGTTCATCTTCTTTATCACTTTCTGAAGGCCTTCTAACACGTTTCTTGGGAGTTACCATTTTCTTAAATGATGCCCAAGGTTTAACACTTTCTCTTTTCTTCTCCACATCAAAAGTAGATCCATCTTCAGTTTCAGTGATTTGTGCACCATCTGCTTTTTCTACAGAGTCAGTTAAATCTTCAGGGGAAGAAGCAGAACTTTCTGCTTTTGGTTCTTCTGGACTTTCTGCAGAATCAGAGAATTGCTGCATTTGTTCTCCTGCCTCCCCTGGTTTAACTTCTTCTTTTTTACCTTTCTGTTTCTTTCCTGACAACTTCTTTAAGCTAGAAGTTGTAAAAAGCTTTTTTAAGGGACTGCCATGTATCTTGGCTCTTTCTTGAGATGAAAGAAGTTCAACTTCATTTGTTATGGCTTCTGGAAGTTTAGATGTTGCTGAACTTACACTGCTTGGTTCTATTTGCTTGGGATACTCACTGACCTCTTCAGGCGAGGTTTCTTTTCTTGTTTGCTTTTCATCAATAGGCTGCTCTCTCTGAATCTCAGCCTCTGCTTCAACTAATTGCTCAAGAACAAGTTCTTCCTTTTGGATTTTTTTTGGTTCTTCCATCTCCCCAATGGTGCTTGAATCAATGCTTATCTCCATGGGTTTTTCATTAAAAATATCTGTCTCAGCAGGAGTTTTTGGTTCATAGTTCTCAACTTCAACTATTTCAAAAGGTTCTTCAACTTTTTCTAATGCTATTGGAGAAATTATGTCATATTGGTCTATATTTTCTTCAGCTACTTCACTTCTCAACAGAGCTATTGGTTTAGGTTTTTCCTCAGATGGTGTCAGAGTACTTTGTTGCTGGTCCATCAGACACTCACGTGTATGTGTTGATACTGCCTTTAAAATTAGGTCAATCTTTTCCTTTAAACCCATCTGTAATTGTTTCATATCATATTCTGCAAAGTCTTCTGTTGATATCTGTTTATGGGAAATGGCAATTTCTTCATATGTGTATGTTGAGGCATCTAGCATTTTTGTTTTTTCTTTTTCCATTCCTTCTCTATCTTCTTCTGCACTACTAAGTTCTACAGAAATTCCTTCCTGGTCTTGTTCTGGTATGGTTTTCTCTTTTTCTAATTCAGCAGTGGTTTCTTCTACTGTTTCTTTTTCTTGTTCTTCCTCAACAGCTTGCTCTACTTTTTCTTCCTCAATAGCCTGCTCTTCTTTTTCTTTCTCAACAGCTTGCTCTTCTCTTTCTTCCTCGACAGCTTGCTCTTCTTTTTCTTTCTCAACAGCTTGCTCTTCTCTTTCTTCCTCAAAAACTTGCTCTACTTTTTCTTCCTCAAAAGCTTGCTCTTCTCTTTCTTCTTCAACAGCTTGCTCTTCTTTTTCTTCTTCAACAGCTTGCTCTTCTTTTTCTTCCTCAACTGCTTGCTCTTCTTTTTCTTCCTCAATTGCCTGCTCTTCTTTTTCTTCCTCAATAGCTTGCTCTTCTTTTTCTTCCTCAATAGCTTGCTCTTCTTTTTCTTCCTCAATAGCCTGCTCTTCTTTTTCTTCCTCAATAGCTTGTTCTTCTTTTTCTTCCTCAATAGCCTGCTGTTCTTTTTCTTTCTCAATAGCTTGCTGTTCTTTTTCTTTCTCAATAGCTTGCTGTTCTTTTTCTTTCTCAATAGCTTGCTGTTCTTTTTCTTCCTCAATAGCCTGCTCTTTTTCTTTCTCAATAGCTTGCTGCACTTTTTCTTCCTCAATAGCCTGCTGTTCTTTTTCTTCCTCAATAGCCTGCTCTTCTTTTTCTTCCTCAATAGCTTGCTCTTCTTTTTCTTCCTCAATAGCTTGCTGTTCTTTAGGTTTCCGGAAACTTGTCTTCTTTTTAAACCCAGCCCACCCTTGGGTAAAGAACTTTTTAAAAGGTGACGCTGTTTCAGTAGTTATTGGGCTTGTTGGAGACTCTGATGATTTGCTATCATCATTTGTAACTTCTTCCTGCTTGTCTTCTACTTCATCAAGGCTTTCTGTTACCTTTTCAGGCAAAGATTCTTCTTCCCACTGGTCCACCTGAATTTCTTCTTCTGACTTTTCTACAGGATGGGGCATCTCATTTTGTGCTCCTTCATCCATTGTCTCTTTCTTAACTTCTTTACAGTCTCCAGCTCCACTTGAGTCATCTGTTTTTACATTCAACAGTTGAACAGGTTCTACTTTCACAGTCTTATCCTTACTAAGAGTAAACTTAAATCCAACTAACTTAAAAACTTTTTTAAATCCAACCATATTTGATGAAGATTCACTAGGTTGTTCCTGCTCCTTTGTTTTGTCTTCTAATGACAGTGACAGTTTATCAACATCTTGGGTATCCTTATGTTCATCATCTACATTAGTTTTATCAGATGAGTCTGATGATGTGATCTCCATATTTTCAACAGATGTTTCTTTCAGCATTGCAGTTTCTATTTGTCCAACTGTAAAAGAGACAAAAATGATTTTAAAAATTATTAATTCCACTATAAACAATTCTAAAAAACATTCCTCATGTGGACAAGAAAAAGAGTCCCACTCACTCTGTAATGGAAATGCCATTCCATGAGGATACCATTATTGAAAACAGAGGTTTTCTGAAAGTTAAAAGTTGGGTAAAGGTTTTTAATGGTTTAGAATGCCATATTATTAGGGTTTACTGTTTAGAGATTGGAATGTGCTTACAGGGTCAACTTTAGGTTACAGTACCACATTCTCTGTTTAACCCATATAGGGCAAAGGCAGTGACAATGTAATTGTCTTATCACTGAGGGGATAGGGAGGAAGATTTTGAGACTCCTTAGGTGCAGAGATTTCATTGGTGATAAACTAAAGGAGAAAGGTATCCCTCTATGTTTCTTCCTATTGGTAGATATTAATGTGTAAGACAAGATAGAAAAGTCAGGGAATGAATGTGACAGGAAAACCCGGTTTTGCTACATGTTAAAAACAAGCCTCTGATTGGGAGTATGATAAGGAGAGAGGCAAGAGAGAGATAAAAGGGAGGAAGCAAGCAATAGGGGGGGGGGGGGAGAGAGAGAAGAGATGATGAAGAGATAAAGAAGAATCAAAACAGAAGCAACAACAGAAGAAAAAGTGCAGGAGAGAAAGCAGAGATTATCTACAACAAAGAGCAGAAGTATGTAGGTTTGCCAGGACTTAGAACAGTTAGGTTATATTTATGTTTGGGGTAAAGCAAGTACCTGTAGGTTCCTGGGAGGAGGAGGTTTATAGAATGTGTTGTGAACTTTTGTAACTTTTTAAAGCAGTATGAGGAACATTTTCCTAATCTTCAATAAAGAACAGTTTGTTTTTAACACCAGATGTGACTATTGAAAAGGGTCTTAACAAAGAGTGGGTGCCAGGCTTTAGGCCATTGCTAGGGAAGTAAAATGCTTCCTGTACCCTCTTCTGAGATCGCTCTAAAGCAGAAGATCTTGGGCAGCTGTGGGAGTCAGCTGGTAGTCCAAGCAGACTTCTCTGTGAGTCTTGGGAAGACCTGTGCTGGTCCTGGAATATATAGAGTAGATAAGATCTGGCCAGGTCGTGGGAGGAACCAAGGCAAGGAGTCCTGTTTGGCAGGGGTGAGGGCCTGGTGGGGGAAGGGCTAGGTACTCTTATGAGGGAGTGGACCCCTGATACCCCCCCCCAGATAAAAATACTTTACTAGAGTTCATAACTCTAGTCACATTGGATCCTGATAGTCTACTTTAAACATATAAGTCAAATGGGTTTGTAACTACATACTGTAATTGATAACAGTATCAGAGAATTAACTTAGTATGGAACAGGTACATTACACAGTCAGCTGCTATTCAAATACTGAATGGGTATTAGGGCTATGCTGCTAAATTCCTCCCAACATCATGCATCTCCCCCATACCCTGACTGAGTGTGGTCTTCTGCAATGGAGATCAATGCATACAGTATATCAAAACCCTTCTCAAACTGGAATTATGCATTTTCAATGTTCAATTCTGAATGGGTACCCTGTGGGCACAGCGGTTTATGTATATACACTTCCCCAGTCTAGAACATTCAGGTTAATAATTGGGATGGAGATGATGAAACTGTGATCAATCTGATGCCTGACTTGATCAATCTGATGCCTCATAGTTAGACCTCAGTTTGTACAGTATTAGGGAAATACCAGGCTTTACCCTCCCACATCTCACTAGCATCTTTCTGTATGCTCCAGCATCTACCAAGCCAGCCATGACTGGTTATTAGAAACCTTTCAGTGACAGTAGTAGCTCGGTAGAACAGTCTTTGAATAGAGCATATGAAACAAATTCTCCCTACTATAACCTTCTGGAAGGGCTGCTGCAGCCATGTAGCAGTTGAAGAAGGAGCTACTAGAGATAGTCTTCCAGCAAAACTGATGAAACAACCCTGTCTCCAATCCCATAAATACCATGGAAATGGAAAGGCAGAGAAAGGTGTGTAAGCAAAGAAAATGGGAGGGAAGGGCACCATTCAAATATTGACTCATATATTTACAGGAGTTTTAACTTTTTGGCAGACTAATATGTATTTCTGAGATACACAATCTTATCAGACCCTACCTTAATGACTAATTTGATTAGGCATACAGAAAAACAACAACACTGCAGCACTGCAGCACTGCAAAGACCAACTACTATATTTTTAATATGAGCTTTCGTGAATCAAGTTCACTTTATCAGACATAGGAGTGAACTTCAAGGCATGAACCAGATACAGAGGGACAGGGTGATCAATCAGAATGACAGATAAGCATGCAAAACAATACAGCTTACTGTGATATTGAAAGGTTTGCCTTGGATTTTGACTGACATCATTCTATCATTTTTGAGATTATATTCCATTACTGCTTTTCTCAATCTTTTATTGACTATTACAGCTACTCCATTTTTTTCTGAGATTTTCTTGTCCACAATAGTAGATATGATGGTTTCCAGAGCTGAATTCACCCATCCTTGTCCATTTTAACCAGCTGGTTCCCAAGATGTCAATGCTTATTCTTTCCATCTCATTTTTAACCACTCCCAGTTTTCCTTGATTCATAGATCTCGCATTCCATGTCCCTATACAGTATTGTTCCTTGCAACACTGTATTTCTCCTCCCCATTTTCTGTCCCTCTCCTTCTTCCTATCTGCTGCACTAAGCATCCTATTTCCTCTAGACTGTCCCTTTGTTTTGCCTTTTGTTTTGGTCAATAGGGTTCTCTTGGCAACTTTGTGGCATGGTTTGCCGGTTTCTATGCCAGTATCCTCCCATCATACATGTTATCACAGTTTAAAAACAACGTTTAAAACATTTTAAAGACAAAGTGTTATCATGCATATTATCACAGTTTAAAATGCAGTATCAGAGTAAAAGTTGAGCTAATATCTAGGCTCTACTATATCAATCTATCATTCTATCACTATTATAGAATGATGTCAGTCAGAATCCAAGGCAAACCTTACAATATCACAGTAATTCAAGTCTACGCACCGACCACTGGTGCAGATGAAGCCACAGTTGACCAGTTCTATGAGGACCTACAACACCTCATAGAACAGACACCAAGAAATGATGTGCACATTATCATAGGAGACTGGAATGCCAAAGTAGGAAATAAAAAAGTAGATAGAATAACAGGCAAGTTTGGTCTTGGAACACAGAATGAAGCAGGGCAAAGATAGATAGAGTTCTGCCAAGAGAATGCACTAGTCATAGCAAATACTTTCTTCTAACAACACAAGAGGCAATTTTATACATGGACATCACTAGATGGCCAACATCGAAACCAGATTGATTACATACTCTGCAGCCAAAGATGGAGAACCTCTATACAGTTAGCAAAAACAAGACCTGGAGCAGACTGTGGCTCAGATCACAATCTACTGATTGCAAAATTCAGGCTTAGACTAAAGAAAATAGGGAAACAATTAGACCAGACAGATATGACCTAGACAACATCCCTAATGAATACACATTGGAGGTGAGGAACAGATGTAATGGCTTGGACTTGATAGACAGCGCGCCAGAAGAATTATGGACAGAGATGTGGGACATCATGCAGGAAGCAGCAAGGAAAACCATACCAAAAGAAAAGAAGCATAAGAAAGCAAAGTGGTTGTCTGATGAGGCCCATAAAATAGCAGAGGGGAAAAAGAACGCAAAAGTCAAAGGAGAAAGAAAAAAAATACAATCACTTAAACAAAGAATTTCAAATGAAAGCAAAGAGAGATAAGGAAAACTACCTAAATGAACAGTGCAAAGAAATGGAGGAAAACAACAAAAGAGGTTGGACTAGAGATCTTTTTTTTTAAATTGGGGGAATCAAGGGAACATTTAAAGCAAAAATGACCATGATAAGGTACAAAGACGGAAAGGAGTTAGCTGATGCAGAAGAGATTAAGAAAAGATGGAATGAGTACACAGAGGAATTCTACAAAAAGGACCTCAACACTCCTGATAATAACAATGATGAGGAAATGGAACTTGAGCCCATAGCTGTCAAGTCTCCCTTATTGGTCAGGAAAACCCCTTATTTTACCCTCTTTCCCGCCGTCATCCCTTATTAATTAGACTGCAATGCCCTATTGCCACCATTGGAGGGCAGCACAGGATAAGCATAGCTGTCAAGTATCCCTTATTTGCTGGGAAATTTCCCTTATTTCCAAATACAAAACTTGACAGGTATGCTTGAGCCAGACATCCTGGAGAGTGAAGTCAGAAAGGCACTAAAAAGCACTGCAAACAACAAAGCTAGTGGAAATGATGGTATCCCAGTTGAAATTTTCAAAACCTGAAAGATGATGGAATCAAATTACTGCATTCAATATGCCAGCAGATTTGGAAAACAAAACAGTGGCCACAGCATTGGAAAAGATCAGTATACTTCCAATCCCAAAAAAGGGCAATGCCAAAAAATGTTCAAATTATCGAACAATTGCACTCATCCCACACGCCAGCAAGGTGATGCTCAAGATAATACTGGATAGACCTCAGCAGCACGTTGAGAGAGAACTACCAGAGGTGCAGGCTGGGTTCAGAAGAGGCTGGGGGCCAGAGACCACATTGGCAACATGCGCTGGATCATGGAGAAAACAAAGGAATACCAGAAACAAGTCTACTTCTGCTTTATTGACTACACCAAGGCATTTGACTGTGTGGACCACAACAAAATGTGGCAAGTAATTAGAGAGGTGGGAATACCAGAACACCTCATATGCCTCATGAGAAATCTGTACATGAACCAAGAAGCAACAGTTAGGACAGAATACGGAATGACTGAGTGGTTTGGAATAAGAAAAGGAGTAAGACAAGGCTGCATTTTGTCACCCTGCTTATTCAACTTATACACAGAGCACATAATGCGCAATGCAGGGATCGAGGAATCACAATATGGGATCAAAATTGCTGGGAGAAACATCAACAATTTGAGATATGCAGACGATACCACCCTAATGGCAGAAAGTGAGGAAGACCTAAAGAACCTCTTGATTGGATTGAAGGAGGAGAGTGCAAAAGCTGGCTTGAGACTCTATTCCAAGAAAACCAAGATAATGGCAACAGGCCCTATCAGTTCCTGGAAAATAGATGGGGAAGAAGTAGAAGCAGTGACAGATTTTACTTTCTTAGGATCTAAGATCACTGCAGATGGTGACTGCAGCCATGAAATAAAAAAGACGACTGATTAGGGGAGACAAGCTATGAGAAACATAGGGAACATGGTAAAAAGTAGAGAAATCACCTTGCAAACAAAAATCCACATAGTCAAAGCAATGGTTTTCCTGGTGGTAATGTATGGGTGTGAGAGCTGGACCATTAGGAAAGCTGGATGCAGAAAAATAGATGCTTTTGAGTTGTGGTGTTGGAGGAGAGTTTTGAGAGTCCCCTGGACAGCGAGGAGAACAAATAGGTCGATCTTAGAAGAAATCAACCCTGACTGCTCCTTAGAAGGTCAAATAGTAAAGATGAAGCTAAAATACTTTGGACATCAAATGTAAAGAGAGGATTCTCTGGAGAAGGCCTTGATGCTGGCAAAGGTGGAGGGCAAAAGAAGTAGGGGGAGGCCAAAGATGAGATGGCTAGATGGTATTGTAGACACAATGGGCACAGAACTGGGAGGGCTGAGGAGAATGGTGGATGACAGGGGTGCCTGGAGGTCAATGGTACATAGGGTCACAAAGGGTCGGAATCAACTGTGCGACTGAACAACAACAACAATACAGCTTCCCACAGCTGGCAGTAGCAGATGACCTCTGGTTGTTATTCAGATTAACTCTAAATGTTCCCTTTTCAATTATAAATAGTGGTGAGATACAAAACAATACCTGGCATTGAGCATATGCTAATGCATTTAATCTCTGTGTTACTATGAGAGCATATCCTTTGTGTATGTGTGTGTGTGTATGTGTGTATAACAACCTGTGTATCAAATTTGATAATGTCCCATAAACCCCTGGCTAATATTCAAACCTTTGTGGAAGGAGTCCAACAGATGGATGTATTGATTTCTGCTGTCTCTCTCTGGATCCTAGTCTTGTAATTTCTGCTCCAGAATTGCAACTTTCACGTCTTGAATAGAGTGTCCAGGTAGACTGAAATGGTTTGAAACAGGTTTCTCTGTGTTTCCATTCCGGATGTCTGATTTATGTCCATTAACTCTTTGATTGGATTAGCACTTCATCATACCACAATGAGTCTATGTGTTACATTTATATAAGGTATTGTAGCACCCTTTTAAAATATGTTTTAATATCATCTCCTCTTCACAAGCTATCTTTAAAGAGTCTGTGTCAGGACAATACTAAATACTGTACCAGTTGCTAAAGAACAAGAATGTTACTGCCTCCCTGCCTTGCTTGTGGATCTCCCATAGGTTCTGATCCAGACTGGATTTTACTTTCTTAATAAACCATGACAGATTCAATTCCACAACAATTTGGCATGGCTTCTACACATAATACCTTGTTATAAAATATGCCACTCTCTGAAACTTTTAAGATTCGGTGTCTGCTTACTTCTTACATTCCTACAGATAAGTCAATGAGTCACTTTTCACTCCAATTTTCTGGCTATATACAAAGAATGGATTTAGGGAAATGGAAATATGTTCATGCAAAAGAGATATGGGATGTTTGTATGCTTCCTCAGGACATGCCAGAGCTTCAGCTGGGAATCTTAACTGTAAATATTTTACTATTAACAAACAGATTACATTGAGTATAATGGGTCATTACGGTTTGTTATTGTAATATGAAGACCTAAAGTCATGCCAGATATCAGCATCAATATGGCTCCCAAACGGAACAGTTACTTTCTGTTACTTTTTAAGCTTCCACTTAGAAACCAAATGTTTGCTAATAAAATAACCACAGAAAAATGCTAAGTATTCTAGACAAATCTGTTACTTGAGCTAGCTGTTGTAACAGTAGAATCTATTATTTAGGCAGCAGATAGAACTATACCACAAGCCTATAAATCAGTATTGTACTTCTGTTTCATTGACTACACCAGGAGTTCTCAACCCCTGGCCCACGGGCCAAACCTGGCCTGTGCATATCATTAATGCGGCCCACAGTGGTCACTCCTCCACTTCTAGGACCACCCCACCCCACCCCACCACCTGACATCACAATACATCACTTACAGCGGTGGTGGTGGTGGTCACACTTTCACCCTGCTGTTCTGGGACAGGCTTCACTGGTACCCAGGGTAGCAGAAGCCTTTGCGTAGGTGGATTGTTTGCTGCTTCCGCTTTGAAATCTGCAGTGTTAGGAGAGGTCTGTTGGCACATGGTGATGACATCAGCACCTCATGCTAAGGGGACTCTCCCAGTGCCGCGTGCCAAGGCTGATGTCATCAACTCATGCCAATAGACCTCTCGTAACGACATGGATTTCAAAGCAGGGAAGCAGCAAAAAAATTTAAATAAATAAAATGATGCGATCCACCTCCGCAAAGGCTTCTGCTTCCCTGAAGACCAGAGAAACCTGTCCCAGAGCAGCAGGGAGAAAGCATGACTACTGCCACTGATGACAACTGACACGTAAGTCCAGGGACCAGACACACCTCCGGCCCCTGGCAGGAAGCATCAGAGGCGGGTCTGGCTCTTGGTGGGAAAACATTGAGCATGCCTGGACTACACCAAAGCCTTTGACTTTGTTGACCACAATAAACTTTGGCAAATGCTTAAAGAGATGGGAATACCAGACCACCTCATCTGTTAGGACAGCATATGGAAATATGCATACATCACGCGTAATGCAGGGCTGGACAAAGCACAGGCTGGAATTAAGATTGCTGGGAGAAACATCAACAACCTGAGATATGCAGATGACACTACCCTAATGGCAGAAAGTGAAGAAGACCTAAAGAGCCTCTTGATGAGGGTGAAAGAGGAGAGTGAAAAAGCTGGTCTGAAACTCAACATTAAAAAAACCAAAATCATGGCAACTGGCCCCATCACTCCCTAGCAAATAGAAGGGGAAGAAATGGAAGTGGTAAGAGACTTTACTTTCTTGGGATCCAAGATTACTGTAGATGGTGATTGCAGCCACAAAATAGACACTTACTTCTTGGGATGCAAGCAATGAAAAACCTAGGTAGCATAATAAAGAGTAGAGACATCACCCTGCCTACAAAAGTCCACATAGTCAAAGCAATGGTATTTCCAGTAGTAATGTATGGCTGTGAGAGCTGGACCATAAAGAAGGCTGAGCACAGAAGAATAGACACCTTTGAATTGTGGTGCTGGAGGAGACTCTCTAGAGTCCCCTGGACTGTGAGGAGAATAAATCAGTTAATCCTGAAGGAAATCAACCCTGACTGCTCATTGGAGGGACAAATACTGAAGATGAAGCTCAAGTATTTTGGCCATCAAATGAGAAGAGAGGACTCACTAGAGAAGGCCTTAATGCTGGGAGAGATAAAAGGAAAAAGGAGAAGGGGGCACCAGAGGATGAGGTGGATAGATGGCATTGTTGAAGCAATGGGCGCACAGGTCAGGATGGTGGGAGATAGAGGAGCCTGGCATACAGTGGTCCATGGGGTCACAAAGGGTCAGACTCGACTGTGCGACAGAACAACAACAATGATATTGTAGCTAATAAAAAGATATACACAGGTGTTGCAGAAAAATCAGCCCCAAATCCCGTTTATCCAGTAAAAATTAGAAGCAGCACCAAAGGCAAAATATAAGTCATAGGCCTGAGGAGATATGGGAATGTTCTTGTTACATTAAACCCAGAGAATATCAAAAAGCAAACAAAACAAAAACCACAAAAATGTTGTGGCACCTTAAATACTAATTCCTGTATTTTAATGTTAGCTTTCATGGAAGAATTCCATTCATCAGACATAAGAGTGGAAAATCACCTTGAAAACAAAAATTCGTTTAGGCAAAGCAATGGTATTCCCGGTGGTAAAGTATGGTTGTGAGAGCTGGACCATTAGGCAAGCTAAACGCAGAAGAATAGATGCCTTTGAAATGTGGTGTTGGAGGAGAGTTTTGAGAGTCCCCTGGACAGTGAGGAGAACAAATAGGTCGATCTTAGAAGAAATCAACCCAGACTGCTCATTGGGAGGTCAAATAGTAAAGATAAAGCTGAAGTACTTTGGACATCAAATGAGAAGGGAGGATTCACTTGAGAAGGCCTTGATGCTGGGAAAGGTGGAGGGCAAAAGAAGTAAGGGGAGGCCAAAGATGAGATGGCTAGATGGTATTGTAGATGCAATGGGCACAGAACTGGGAGGGCTGAGGAGGATGGTGGATGACAGGGGTGCCTGGAGGTCAATGGTACATAGGGTCGCAAAGGGTCGGAATCGACTGTGCGACTGAACAACCACTCTGCTTGGTCTCCATTTATACTTATCTGGTATAGAAGGTCAGATTGAGGTGTTTTTTAAAAGAAATGTAACAAACAATAGAAAAGGCCTTTTTATTGAACTAAAACTAGACTACCAGAATTCTGTCTCCTCAGTTTATTAATAAAATTGGACAGGAGAGGGCAATGTTACACTGTTCATGTGATTTCACAAAACTCAAGACAAGAGTATATGCCTACTGTAAATTTATAGACTCAGTAAAGTAATAGCAGTAAGTAGAACCAAATTTAGTGTTGGCTCCATTTATGACTAATGCTATCTTTTAAGGCCTTAAGTAAGTTGAAACAAAAAATACCATTAAATAAACTTTCAACACTAAACAAGAAGAGCAAATACACATATAAAAAAACTCACTGAGAAGCACTAAATACTACTGCTTATAAAGCTTACTACCGTTGCAGGAACTGTTTCCTTCAAAACAAGTTGCATGTTACTTCATCACAGGTTCAATTATTTCATACACAATTCATTTACACACCATTTATAGCAGCTTTCCCCAAACTGTTGCCATCCAGTCCATGCTAGCTGGGGACGATTAGAGTTCAGGGTCAAACCATCCAAAGGTTAACAAGGTATGGAAGGCTAACCCATACCATATCCCCTTTACTCCCATGTTATGGAAGTAAACTAGACTAAGCCCATTTGAATCACCTGAGTTGACTCACTAAATCCTCACTGGTTAAATGGCCTACTCTAGTTTGGCTTATTACGCTAAGCAATAGGATTATGGCAATTATAAAATCTTTGTTATACATACTAGTAATTCAATATGCTGTGCTTATTTTTATAATTTAGAATTTTTACAATTAGATTGTAACCACGACTCCACCACCACCACCACCACCAGAAACAGCATATTCTGAGCCGTGGAAAGGGTAGATGAGAGATCTTCCCAGCTCCTTCCTTAAAGACCTAAGCACCATCTGCCATTCTGTGTTATCACCCACTATAAATTTTCAGGAAAGAGAAAAAAGTTTAGGCACCAGCACTTCTCAGAACTGAATGGCTATTTCATATTTCTAACATGTATCATGCGAAGTTATATGACTCAGCATGACCTGACAATGACTATGGAGATTTTTTAAATTGTAGTAATTCACTTTTAAAAGTTACATCATTTGTGTAGCTGTGCAACAGGATTTCAGTCAATATATGGATTTATTACACATTCTTGTTTGATTCTTCAAGCAACCTCTACTCTGATGCTGGTGAAAAGAGTTTAGGAGCACAAATTGTAGCATCTAGCCTTGTTATATAACTATTATTATTTTTATTTATTTTTCTGATTTATATTGCCGCCCAACTCCGAAGACTCTGGGCGGCTCACAGAAAATAAAACCAATCACATTTTAAAAACCCCATTAAAATTGCCACCAAAAATTACTCCAACCCCTACAGATTAAAAGAGATTAAAAGAGGGAGAGAGTGTTCTTTCTTACTAAATCAGCCAGCAAGCAAGGGTCACCACATTGCTGGTGTCCCACACCTGCTTTGCCAGCCAGGTTTTTAGCTCTTTCCTGAAGGACAGCAACTCCGTCTGGAGACGCAGCTCAATTGGCAGGAGGTTTCATAGGGCCGGAGCAGACACTGAATAAATATTTGATTAGAAAAAGTTGATAGACTTAACACAATTCCAGAATTACTATATGTTTAGACCATGATTTGAGAGATAAAATAGGCCTTCCAACATAACAACAGCCAAATTAATACATACTAGCTGATGGAACTACAGTACTTTGAATATGTTACAAATTCATTTTGCTTCTAGGAAACATCTGACTTGTTTTTCCTGTTTCTCCCACCTTCTGCTTCCCTTTAATACATGTAGAAACATATTCTATTTCTTCCAGTTGGAAAACAGAAAGAAATTCTCAGGCTACAACAGTTAAATCTGAAGCATTTCATGTGTTTGCAGTCAACCATGTCAACATCTGGAGCTGGTTGACTTCCCTCTCCAAGGGATTGCTGCACTGCCCTGGATTTTCTCCATGAATTCTCTGCATTCTGTATCCATCAGATATATGTCATACACACCCAGGTCTCTGTGTTCCAAAATGCTCCATCCTCTGAAAGTCTCCATGCAATTTTTGAAAACAAAACTTACGTTTATTCAACATTTAAACATCTAAGCCCAAAATATGCTCTCCATTTCATATTTAATCTCACTATGATTAGTGTGGCTATTTGCATTTAACGGAGAGAAGGCTATTGCTTTGGAATATCTGGTCTCAACCCACACCAGTTAAATTTGTAAGAATCCACAGCTCCATTGTGCCTTGTGCTACAACACAGTTAATGTGAAAAGAAAATTACCCACTCTCATGAGACATACAGCAGCTGGGTCCAACTGAACAATTTTAGAATATATGTGGACTGGTTTATTTCTTATGTCTATCGTGAGTATACAGTTACATTATCATTAGGAAAACAAAAAGGTACTGTATTGTACAAATATTAAGCAAATGAATTTACTTTAGTTAGTAATGTTAATTCTAACAGCATATTGGAGCTATATGCAAAACAGATCATGTAAGTCCCCTTCTCCTAATCATGGTTTCCAGTTGGTTTTTAAAACCTTGGGTGGAACATTCAATTGCAGGTCTTGAAACATGACAGAATGGGAACTTCTGGGAATGGAAGACAGACTCAGCATTCAAGAGAAAGAGATAAGGGACCATTCAACAATTACATGATCCATTTTTTGGGGGAAATTGACTCCCTTCCTTTAAATTACATAATCCAGAGCTTTTGTGTCAAAATTCATAATTTTAGAGCTTTTCACTATTGTGGCTAATGCAGAACATATTAGTGAGGATTCTCAATGCATCACACCCTTTGTGAAGAGATTTTTTTTTGCAGGGAGGAATGAGGATGTCAGGTAAGTTCCGATGTGTTCTTCTACTATCTTCTTTATAAGGACTAAGAGTCGTTGTCATCTCCTGCCAGGGGTACATCAAGATCATCTTCCCAAATCGGATCAAAATTCTCCGAGATCATTTTTAAACCTAAAAAAGCACCATGTTTCGAAACCACAACAGCTCCAAATGGATTACGTAATCTTTGACCTGACCCCCGCCCCACATAATTTCCCATAATTCAGATGGTAGACCCCCTCCCCCCCTCGGGGATCACATAATTGTTGAATGGCCCCTAAGGAAAAGAAGTCTGCAAACCCACTCTCTATTCACACCTAATGTAAAGGTTTTCTGAAGTAAGATCCTCTGTTCTGGTATGGACATAAAGAGGGAAAAAACATTTCTAGAAATATTGTAATGCTTCTGAGAATGCAAGCGCGGCGCCAAAATGGCCGCCGTGCCCTTTGCGGGCCCCCCCCCCACAGGACAGAGAATCCGGGTAGTTAGGGGCGTGGCCAGCTCCCTTATAAAAGGGGTGGCCACGAGGCAGCCAAGCTGCCATTTTACCTCAGCGACGGAGCGGAGAAGTTTTTTCCCCTGCGTCTCCGTCGCTCGTTAGCTTACCGGGAAGCCTTTTGGTAGCGTTTCTGCCTTTCCGGCTTCCCTTTTTTTGCTCCGGTGGAGATGCCTTCGAAGAAGAAGGCGGCTTCGAGTTCAGCTCGCGTTGTTAGGAGGCGCAACCCAGGTCGGAGGACCGCGGTGCCGCCTCCTCAGCAGCCACCTTTGCCAGCCCCGGCCGGGGCCGGCGGAATGGGGTCTATTGCCCCTTGGCCCGGGGTGGGCGATCAGAGGGCGGGCGCGGAAGGGGTTCCGGCCCGCGGCCCACGAGCGGTGGACACCGCTCCTGCTCCTGCCCACTCTGTCGGGCCTACTCCTCTTGGGCTGCAGCCTCTCCCGGGGCCCTCTAGCCTTGGGGGGTGGTGCGGCCCCCTGCCTTGGCAGGTTTCTCCACCAACCCTGCCGGGCTTCGGTGCTGGCCAATGGCCATATGTGGGTCCCGGGGTACAGGGACCTGTACCCATGCCTGGGCCAGGCGGGCCGGCCGGCCCTTTGCCCATGGTCAACGTGGACACCTTGCTGGCCTGCATTGCGGCCCTGGAGGCGTCGTTGGCGCGGGCCAGTCAGGCGGGCGCCCCTTTCGGGGTTCCTTTTGAGACGCTGTCGGCTGGAGGACAACAGCCGGCGGGGAGGGTCGAGCTGCTGCAGGCGTGTGGCGCGGTTTCGGCCACTGCCTCGCAGCTCCCCAGCCAGCAACCAGGTGCGGGTCAAGCCCCGGTGATGAGCTCTACGTCGGTCGTGAGCTCCGACGCCCCCAGTGGGCCGGAACCCCCGGTGGGGGCGGCCCACGGGGGTGCAGCGTGTGAGTATACGGTGCAAGCGAGTACATCCACACACATTCCCAATCTAGGGGGGGGGGCCTTTCAATGGCCTTGGCCTCGCGCGGGTGGTGCGGGGGCCACGCTGTCGGCGACCCACCCGGCGACGACGACTACCACCTTGGACACTGGGGTGGGCATTGGTCCCTACACTACAGGGAATGTTCTGGGGGTGGCTGGATTAGTTCAGACCCCTTTTACCAGGCCGGCTGTCCCTTTTTCGGCCTTGCCGACGGCAGGGTATTCCTTGCCATTGGGTGATCACCTGGCACAGGCTACTAGGGAAAAGATATGGCGAGGGGAGTACGTAGATATCTTCTCACTCCTGAACAGAGAGCCCACCAAGGAGGAAAGGGAGGGTCAGGATGAGAAGGACAAGGAGCAGGCACGCCGCCGTAAGCCGCCGCGTACCTGGGCCAACTGGCTCCCCGCTTATTTAATATACATGGCGGTATATTTGAGGGCGCGGCCGGATTTAGCTATTTCCATGGTCCAATATTTGGACAACATATATAGGGCGATGGTCGATTTTCCGGGCCCCTCATGGCTAGCATATGACGAGGAATTCCGTATGAGGATTCCCCTTCACCCCGAGATGAGATGGGATGAGCCGTGCCAGAGGCTTTGGCTTTTGTATATGACACCCACACGCCCTGCCCCGGGGGATAGATACCATTGCGGACATGCGGTCCAGCGAGCGGCTCCAGCGCAGGTTACCCGCCAGGCGGCGGGGCAGGGGGTTCCAGCCCGCCTGCTGTGCTGGACTTTCTCGTCAATTGGTTCCTGCAATCGAAAGAACTGCAGGTATAAGCATGAGTGTCCCACATGCTCTGGCCCCCACGCAGCCTCTGTTTGCCCCAAGCCTGGGGGGGCGCGAGGCAGAGGGAAGGGTGGACAGTGGGCTGGCAAGGCTGCCACGGATGGAGCTAGTTCTCCAAAAGGCTCCCTCCCCAATTAAGGTGGACATGCTGGAGCGCTGGCTCGCATCGTACCCGAAGGGGGAGGACAGGGAGTATATTCTTCAAGGTTTTAAGCAGGGATTTCGTATCCCTTTTGTGGGTGATAGGTCCCCTCAGGATGCTCCCAACCTTTTATCCCTTAGAGGAAGGGAGGAGGTGGCTGCGGCCAGCATTCAAAAGGAGTTAGTCGCGGGCAGGGTCGCTGGACCTTTCCCCGTACCCCCGTTTCCCAATCTTAAGGTCTCGCCACTGGGTTTGGTCCCCAAAAAGTCCCTAGGTGAGTTTCGCCTTATTCATCATTTGTCCTACCCAGCCGGCCGATCGGTCAATGATGCTATCCCTGATGACCTTTGTTCAGTCAGGTATACATCGTTTGACCATGCGTTGCGCATGGTGCGCTCGTGTGGCCCGGGTGCCCTGCTGGCCAAGTGTGACATTAAGTCAGCTTTTCGCCTCTTGCCAGTGCATCCGGGCGACTTTGAGTTGCTGGGTTTTAAATTTAAGGGGGAATATTATTTTGATAAGGCCATGCCTTTTGGCTGCTCCATATCATGCTCGGCTTTCGAGCGTTTTAGTACCTTCCTAGAGTGGGCTTTCGCCCGCAGGTCAGGGTCCCGGTCTGTAGCCCATTACCTGGATGACTTTTTATTCGGGGGTGAACGGGGCTGGGACACGTGCGCACGTCTCCTCAACACATTTCAGACGCTAATGGAGGAACTTGGTGTCCCTTTAGCGCCCGAAAAGACCGAGGGCCCATCGACCAAGCTAGTATTCCTGGGGGTTGAGATTGACACAGTAGTGCAGGCTTCTAGGTTGCCGGGTGATAAGGTGTCCAGGATCGTGGCCCTTATCTCGTAATTGCTGGCCAAGCGTAAGGCATCACTGAGAGAACTTCAGGTGCTACATGGGCACCTTAATTTTGCTTGCAGGGTGGTCGCACCGGGCAGGGCTTTTGCCCGGCGCTTATGCGACGCCATGGCAGGGTTATCCAGGCCCCACCACAGAGTTAGGCTCACCCGGGGTATCAGGGCAGACATGTTCGTCTGGTTGCAATTCCTGAGGGAGTTTAATGGGGTCTCATTTTGGAGGTCTGACCTCCTGGCGTCCCCCAATTTCCAGATCCAGTCTGATGCCTCAGGATCCCTGGGTTATGGGATGTACTTCAATGGGAAGTGGGCCTGTGGTGGGTGGCCACCGGCATGGGCAGGCACAGGTCGCCTGCGGGATCTCACATACCTGGAATTTTTCCCCATTCTGGGGGCTTTGATGCTATGGGGCGAACAGTGGGCTAATTCGGTGGTGCATTTCTGGTGTGACAATGCTGCTGTTGTCCACATTGTCAATGCACAGACTTCCAAATCGCCCAGGGTCATGGACCTAGTGCGCCATTTTGTGCTGC
Organism: Bradypodion pumilum; assembly: GCA_035047305.1. NCBI lineage: Eukaryota > Metazoa > Chordata > Lepidosauria > Squamata > Chamaeleonidae > Bradypodion > Bradypodion pumilum. The sequence goes on from JAWDJD010000001.1 coordinate 103,883,498, forward strand.
GCTGCCTGCGCCTCAACGTTTTGTTCAGGGCCAGGCATGTCCCAGGGATTAATAATGATATTGCTGACGCTTTGTCCCGCCTGCAGATCTCCCGGTTCCGCGCCTTGGCCCCGGATGCGGAGGAATTTCCCTCGCCACTCCCGGACGAGATGTGGACTATTGGCAAGGAGAGGTGAACCGGGCGATTGGCCTGTCACTAGCGCCACGCACGCGTAAGGCGTATCAACAAGCATTCAATTCTTACAGGGCATTTGCTACTCAATTTCTCTTGCCAGAGACCTGGCCTATCCCGGTGGACCATGTTCTGCGGTTCATGGTTCACCTGCATGCACAGGGCCTTGCACCTCGCACCATAGCATCCAAGCTCTCGGCGTTGGCTTTTATGGCCAAAGTGGGAGGTCATGTGGATACCACCTCTGACTTCCGTGTGCGACATGTTTTGGAGGGGTGGGTGCGCGAGCGCGGGCGTTGCCCGGATGACCGGTACCCTATTTCCCCAGGGGTTCTTACCCAGTTGGCCCGGGGCTGGCCAGGCCTCTGTTTTGATCATTATGAGGCAGCCCTTTTTCACGCAGCCACAACGGTGGCATTTTTTGGAGCGCTCCGCGTCAGCGAACTCGTGATGCTGTCTAAGGCGGATGCAAGTGGTAGGGCACTGGAACTCGAAGATGTCTACGTAGCCAAAGACTGGGCCCAGTTGAGGATACGCTCCTCTAAAACAGATCAGCATGGCGTAGGCAGTGGTGTAAGACTGCTACGTTGTTCTTTGGCAGACATCTGTCCGGTTGGTGCCCTACAGGAATTCCTGGCACTGCGTGGCATGCACCACGGCCCGTTTTTCTGTCACCAAGATGGGTCTCCCCTTACTAGATTTCAGTTTTGGAAGGTGACAGCCAGAGCCCTCACCAGGGTGGGCCTACCAGGAGCCCGTTATGGCACACATTCGTTCCGGATTGGTGCAGCCTCTACAGCAGCTGCTTTTGGGTACTCTGGGGCTGACATACGCAGCATGGGAAGGTGGGGCTCGCAATGTTTTCAGTTTTATGTGCGCCCACTCCCGCCATGAGTACCAACCCAGTCACCTTACCGCCTTTTTTCTCAATTTTCTTACAGACCCTGGGTGTCGTATTACACCGGTGACAGTATGGCTGGTGGGCCACAGCTATGTGCACAGGGCAGCGCGTTACGCTGCGGCGACAGAATGGGGACCCCGACTGGGACTGGGTGACCACGCCAGTCTCGCATGGCATGGTAAGCCTGGGATGTTATGGCGGGAGCTGCGGCCTTTCCTTTTTTCTGGCCTGGGTGCTGACCCGCCTGACATTCTAATCATCCACCTGGGGGGCAATGATTTGGGCCAGGTCACCGGCTTATCGCTTAAGCATGCGATTTGCGAGGACCTCGCCTACTTGCATTATGTCTGGCCTGCCACAACCCTGGTTTGGTCGGACATTGTCCCGCGCCATTCTTACAGAGGGGGCGTTAACCTCCTGGCCCTTGACCGCGCTAGGCGCGCGGTCAATAAGGCAATGGCGCGGTTTCTTGCCAACAGGGCTTGGGGACGGGTTAGTCATCACCCCGATATTAGTCTACAAAATTATGACTTGTACGCAGGGGATGGGGTCCATCTGTCGCGAGGAGGTATGGACCTCCTGTTGGGTGATTGGCGAGCAGGCCTGTTGACCGAGCTGACGGTCTGGGGGGGGGCGTCAGGTCTTCTTTGAAGCCCCTCCGTGTGGCGGGTAGCACTGGTAAGGTAAACAGTATGACCCACAAGTATCCGGCAGGTTCGCAATTGACTGGACAACACTAGACAGGAATAAATTAGTTAAACGTTGTCCGGTCAACGACGAACCAGGCGATGGGGTGATGACGATTGCTAACCAGCATGCATCACCCCTGTGATTTCACGGATACGCGTCAGAGGGTGGGGTCATAAGTTAGTTATTGACTACGGTCAACAATTTGTTTGTTGTCAACAAACAAATTGATACAAATTGATACATTGTAACCAATTGCCGTTGGCAATTTTGGGGTGGTACCTTACCAGTGTTACTTCGGCCTGCTTGCCTTAGGAATTACGATTGGTCGTTTTACCAATGCAAATTTATAATTCGGACTAGGGCATTGAATCAATAAATGTGGCCCTATGCTGTTATCCACTTTCAATGTTGTCTGTGTCCGTTATTGGGGGGGTGCGCCTGCAATGCAAGCGCGGCGCCAAAATGGCCGCCGCGCCCTTTGCGGGCCCCCCCCACAGGACAGAGAATCCGGGTAGTTAGGGGCGTGGCCAGCTCCCTTATAAAAGGGGTGGCCACGAGGCAGCCAAGCTGCCATTTTACCTCAGCGACGGAGCGGAGAAGTTTTTTCCCCTCCACCCCCTCCCTAGTTAACAGTGTGATATTATGGTCGCTTCGGGGCCGGGTGGGAATTTTTGGTTGGGACCCATATTGGCTCCGGGTCCTGGCTTTTTTGCCCATCCCACACTGTTGCTATGGTTTGATATAGGGGGCTTTCTGTGTTCCTACTGTTGACTTTGGTCACATTGGCGGGTAGCACTGGTAAGGTAAACAGTATGACCCACAAGTATCCGGCAGGTTCGCAATTGACTGGACAACACTAGACAGGAATAAATTAGTTAAACGTTGTCCGGTCAACGACGAACCAGGCGATGGGGTGATGACGATTGCTAACCAGCATGCATCACCCCTGTGATTTCACGGATACGCGTCAGAGGGTGGGGTCATAAGTTAGTTATTGACTACGGTCAACAATTTGTTTGTTGTCAACAAACAAATTGATACAAATTGATACATTGTAACCAATTGCCGTTGGCAATTTTGGGGTGGTACCTTACCAGTGTTACTTCGGCCTGCTTGCCTTAGGAATTACGATTGGTCGTTTTACCAATGCAAATTTATAATTCGGACTAGGGCATTGAATCAATAAATGTGGCCCTATGCTGTTATCCACTTTCAATGTTGTCTGTGTCCGTTATTGGGGGGGTGCGCCTGCAAATTCAGTCATTCTGTTAGAAGGCTGGTTTGTATTACAATGTTAATTTAATCATTATATCCCCTTGATACCCAAAGGGGCAAGAGAGAAAGAAAAGAAGAATCATTATATCACAACCATGGATCCTCTTGAGAAGAAAGGGAGGACAGAAATAAAATAATTTTTACTTTACCATGTAGCCAGGGGAAAGAATCCTGGAAAAGACAAAAAGAATACACTCCAGAAGACAATGACTCAACTGTGATAACATTAATAATGAAAACTTAATGGTACCTCCATTATTAACTATGGCACAAAGGAAAAACTAAATCATAAAACCACCCAAGATTTAATAAAGCATTCTAGGCACTATAACAGCACCATATCACACTTCAGAGTCAGACTCTTTTTCTAAAGGACACATTTCACAACACTGATAATTTAAACAAGAAGACCAGGACTCTGATCAGAAATGCTCTTTTCTGTTTATAAGCATGATTACCTGCAGTAAAATCAGGCCAAACAAATAAATGACTCTGAGGGAAATTCCACAAAAATACAATAAACACATCATAAGCAATAGTTGAGCTCGAATTATTTCCCCTTGTACTTGGCCATACTGGGCAGCATAACACTGGTGTTCCCAGGATGATGGTATGCTTGCACAAGGAGCTCAGCAGAGAAAATAGAATATTTTAATTGTCAATGCTTCTTAATAATGAAGCAGCCTCTACCTCTTCTGAACGAGACAGAAATATACTGACAAGTTTTTCCACCATCTTTTTGTTTCAAAAATTATTATTGTGAAGGAATTTGGGAAGAAGAGGCTAGTAGTTCCATTCTACTCATGTTAATTAATTAACTCCAGACTTAATGATTTTGGGTTTATAAATGGATTGAACTGATGCACAGTGCATTTTAATGAGTGAGTGGTGTTCACTTGAACTTCAGAAGTTAAAACAGATGTTTGCCCCATTATTTATGTACAAAGGTTGTGCCTAGGGTCAAGGATAATGGAAATTAAGGAACAGGAAGTTTACTTTTTAAGGCATGGAAGCCTGCACAAAAATGTGTAGCTTCTCCTCGATGATGTGCACAGAATTCTATCTTTAGGGTTTAAATCCAACAATGCCCTCCACTTTTTGTATCTAAATAACAAAACACACCTGCAATTCTATGCATACCTTTAAGTAATTATCAATATGACTCACAGCTTATTATTTCTAACCTGTGATAGTGGTATTTACTAGTCACTTTCTTAGACTGAACATCTGCCTCCTACAAAATACCTCTGCTACATAATAGGGAAAACAGCAAAAGGTGGCAAAGTGTATCTGTTAACACAGTGTGAACAGTTCTATACACTTCCCAATTAAACTAAAGAATGTTGTTATCACAGTACCACACAATACTTGTGATACTGTGGGGGGAAATGTTTTCTTCATCTATGCCTGCTGCACTAGGGCAGTTGGGACAAAATTACCACTTTGCTCATAACCTCCTCTACTTTTGCTACATGCAAGACCTGACACATACAGTGCAGCAATTACAGCACTGTTGGGCCATTTAAACAAATCAGTTGGATACAGAACTCTACAGTTGCTTGTTTAAGCAGGAAGGGAGGTTCGAGAAGCTGCAGCCTAAATGCTCTCATAGTGGCTTGTATCACTTGCCAGTATGATTATGGGTAAATATTTGGGGTCTGTAGACAAATATCCCAAGAAAAGAGCAAATCAAGAATATAAACACCATGTCATCTTGCATTCCCTGGCCAAGCTGAAATACTGTGTTTAAAGTTGACTTAACTCACAGGACAAAACAGCACTTCATTTTAAGTGGACTGTGGAGGAGAATCTGACTTGATTTTTCCTTTTCTTTCTTTAAAATAACCATGAAAACTGGCTGTTCTTCTATTTCCATAAGAAACTCAGTGCTTTCTTTAATGCAGACAGTTAAGAGCATATCTAATATAGCATTCTGTTTAAAATGTATCATTTTGAGGACTTCTTTCTATATTCTTGTAGGGGATAAGATTTTCTTTCTATTTGCTTCATATACAGTACATCAAATTTAAATTGTTCCTTGATTTTGTTTTAAAAACCAGACAGAAGAAAATGACTCCTTAGAAAACATTTTGATGTGACATGTGTTATTATTTATTTATTTATTTTGAAAATAATCTAAGTTAAAAAAATTGCCACACTAAATACATACCTCCCCATCTTGGCACTCTCAAAATGTTTTGTTCTATAACTCTAGTCACCCTCACACCACTGGCCATGTTGGCTAGGACTAATGGGAACAGCTGAGAACTACCTCTGCCAAGTAGAGCATTAAAAAAAATCAATAACTCAAAGCCTGACGCTAAAATATTGGTTTGTGAGTTCAGATCAATTCATGAAACTTGACCCACTGCCTCTTCTCAATTTCTAAAATTGCTTAGCTCTGCCAGATCACAACAATGCAATGATGGGAAAAGCAGATGACGACGATGATGAGTGGTATTATAGAGCTGTGGAGGAAAGAAACTCAGCAAGAATTTTTACTGCTGGATTATAAAATGAAATTAAACAAATGTCATTTCTTAAACATGAAAACATTCGCTACATGCCTTTTTAAAATTGTGCAAACACTGTACTTTGTAAAATGGAGATGACAAATAGGTATGGATGGTAAGGGCTTTGGATCACAAGTAGAAGGTGTACTGTCCTCACGTAAGCAGACATTCCATTTAGGCATAGCCAAACCAGCATAAAACAGTTATTTGCCCCCCTCAAAGGGTTGTTGCTTTACCATGGTGAGGGGGCTTGTGTGGTTTGATGAGGCTATGGGCTATGCCATGTAGGGCCACCCAAGATGGACAGGGCATAGTGGAGAACTCAGACTAAACACAATCTACCGGTGAAGGAACTGGCAACCTACGCCAGTTCTGTTGCCAAGAAAAACCCACGGGCAGTATCAAAAGGCTAAATGATATGACACTGGAAGATGAGCCCCTCAGGTTGCAAGGTGCCCAATATGCTACTGATGCCCTTGTGGAACACTGCACACAAATGATTTTCACAGGGTTCAATAAAGCTGTGTTACTCCCATCCACTCTCCACTCAATATATGTATCCAAACTGCATTCTGCATTGAGCATGTAACAAAAATTCACAATTTTAAATCTTTGACAAAAAGAGCATCTCAAGCTATCAAGACATTGTGTCCAATAAAATAAACTGCTGTGAGATTTTTCATCTCTCTCTCTCAAGAGCAAAAAGACCGCAGCCTTCTCTTATCATCAGTGTTAGCAAAAACTTTTGTCTTTTGTGCAGAAATAAGGAAAAAGAAGTACTTTGCACAATATAGTGCAGGGGAACAGTTCTAAAATATGAAAACTGTACAAAAATCCTTATAACCTGACACTGCAGGGAAACAACTTTTATTTCCACTTGTGTGAACAAAATAAGCAAAGAATTACATCCCCATTCTTAGAAATGTTAGTCTGTGTTAGTCTGTGCAAGCATATCAGAGTGCAAACAAAACAAAAACGGACAAAAAACAAAAAATGCTGTGGCACCTTAAAAACTAACTCCTGTATTTTAATGTTAGCTTTTGTGGATCAAGTCCACTTCATCAGGCATAAGAGTGGATATCATGGTATACATTTATGAATATCTGATATAGAGACCCAGAGTGGCAGGGTGAATTTGATTGGTTCAAGAGATGGGCATGCAAATATATGAGTTATTTACAACCCGTAATAAAATGTAATCAGTTTATTAGGTAACTCTCTGATGGAAATCAGCTTGAGGAGTAGGATTTACAAGATAAACATTCTGAAAAACAAACAACCACCCCCTCCTTTCTCCCTCCCCACACTTCTGAGCCTGCTCTGCAAAATGAATTTAACCCCTTGGTTGTGTCATTTTTAAATTTGATAATGTCCCAGACACCCCTGGCTAATATTCATTCCCGAGGTGGCCACAGCTGAAGCCATCAAACTTCACATTCTAGTAGTCAGGTGCAAAGTTATTAAGAGATAGACCCCTGTGCCAGGCTATCTCAGTCTTGAACTAATCACAGATGGCAAACCTGCAATAAATGGTAGCAGGCACTCCTAGCCATTAGGACCATGTGGGTTTTCAACGAAAATTCTAAAGACAGCATTAGCCTCCAAGAGACATTTCTGCTCTTTTGATGGAAGTGCAACTCCATCTAGAACACATAATCTTTCTACTTTCTAGTTCTAGGAACTGCTTACCAACATAGCTTCCATATTTCCAAAATTTTAAGACGGCATTTAATGCATTCACCTCATTAAAGATAGTTCCTTGACTGTTTCAGCTGTTTCAGAATGAGTGGAGAAGCAGATCTGGATGTCATCCACATAATAACACTTTCTTGTTCTAAATGACTGTCTCAAGTGACCTCGTATAGCTAAAGAGTATGGGTATTCAAGAGATTCAGAGCCAAATTGGAGTCCTATATCTTAACCATCAAGGGTTCCCAATGCTACCCTCTTGAAGATGTCCTTGCAGAAGAAACACAGCTACTATATTCCTGCATCACAACCCAGAATAATTTTTGACACAAAAGTATTATTATACCATATGTTTCACCACCTTGATCCAAAAAGGGTTGTTCACCACCACACTGTATTTGTCTAACACTTTCGGGGTGCAGTGACACTCCACTCTTGAGGAAAATGCATAACACTGTCTCTTTCAAGTTTGTCGCACGCATGCACGCATGCACACACATGCACACACACGTGTGTGTGCTCACACACACACACATACACACAAACACACAAAGAACAGCATTTATCATTCCTTCTTGGAGCTACTTTGCAACTACTGTACCTGATTAGCTACAATGGGCAAAGTGTCAACCCCAGGTAATAAGACCTATTTCTTTAGAATCTTGTTCACTTGATAGTAGAATTTGAAATTGATACTATGTAACCATAGCTTTTGTGTAGCCTTTTTCAGCACCCATGTTCTAGCAAACAATGGAGCATGAATGGCTAGAAAACAATGGAGAAGGCTATCATACGCCACTGGGCTGAGTCAGATAGGATGACAGGCATTACATTGCCAAGACCTTTTTTTTTTGGGGGGGGGGGACTCCATGGTTCAACATCAATAGCAAACTTTTGATGTTGAGGGTTTCTAGATAAATTCCTTGTCATAAATATTAGTGATAGTGACATCCTCAATCCTGCGATATATTTGGGTATTATATCAAATACCAAGTTTGCCTCCTCTTCAAGACTCAGGAATGCACACTAGCCCAGTCCCTTCATCCATGGTCTAGTTGCAGATGAGTGCCACTTAATCATGGGCTGGTGTAATATTCAGTGGCAACAAAGCTACCGCCTGGCTATTCCCATAAATCCATCAGAAAAATGTGAAGTTCCCAAACTGGGCTTGTGTCTCCACAGAAAGCACTATTAAAACCTCCAGGATTGCTTTCAATGGTTTTCTTGAGAGAACCTGTTTCTTTTAGAGTGGTGACTTTACTTTTTGCTCCTCTACAACTTTATGTAGAGAGAGTTAATCCATATTTTCTTTCTCTAAAAACACATACTTTCAGATACCTGAAAATCCACGAATAAAGGATTACTGCATGTGGAGATAATCTAGGCAAAAGATTAGGTTGTAAAAAACATGTATTGTGCAAATATGCATTAAAATATAGGAAGCAACAATACAATATGGAAAGAGGAAAATCACAGGATTAAACCAAGTCTTTTAAAACAGTGATTGAAGGTGTACTGACTTGGGCTTCTAGGAACTGAAGTCCAAGAACATTTGGGGGCCCAAGGTTGAGAAACCCTGCCCTAGGGTATCTACATTATATAAAGATCCGAAAAACTTCTCATCTGTCATATCTATAATTCCAGATGTTTACTACAGTTGTAAGCATCTTACCATCTGTGATGACAACTTCTGCTTGCTGTCCATCCAGTTCCTCTGGCTTGAGACTGAGCACAACTGGCTCTTCTGCAATTCCATTAAGGCTGGATATCTGTTCATTTTTCTGTAGGAGCTGCATTGGTCAAGGGAAAGGTTGGAAGTAGGAAAAAGAGCAAAACAACTCTGTCAATAAAAATTGAGACCAATTAAAAATAATTTCACATTTTATTTTCTTCATACGGAAGCAGAGGCACTTTAGGAGAAGAGTATTATAATTTAGAAAACACATGGAAATGGGCACATGGTGTAGAACAGGGCTGAACACTGTGGTCGTCTGACCACTATCTATGCTGGCTAGTGCTGCTGAAAGCCCCAGTCCCACAATGTCTGAAAGTCCACAGTTTGATCACCCTTGCATACTGCAGAGTTGTTAACACCCAAAGTATTACAGGCAGAAAAATCACACAGAGATGGACCTATCCAAATGTGATATCAAGAGCTAACTCACAAATGATGGTTTTTAGGTGGTTCTGAATAAAATTAATTCTTTTTTTTTCTCCCACAGACTGGTATGTTCATGTATGAAGAAACAAATGTTACAAAACTCTGGGACTTCTTCTGTTTTCTTCTTCTACTTTAAGAGTTATCAGAGAACTCCTGTTTGAAGAATCTATATCTATAAAACGGGGGTGTGGTCTTGTATGTGGTCTAAAGGAACCCACACCCCTGGACCAATCTAGCTGAAAATTGGCACACACCTACCTTGGGCTTGCGAGATCAGCACTATGGGGTTCTCAAAATTCATTTGGGGGGTTTACACCCCACAAATTGGGATGCAAAGGGGACACCCCCACTGACAGGAGAGAAAGCGTGTACCACCACTAAAAAAAAAAGGGGGGGGATCCTTTCCCAGAGCTGAAGAATAAAAAAGTATTTACCAAGAAAAAAACTGTTTTTATTCTTTCATTCGATGGGTTACTATTGTTAAAGTATCAAGATGGTGTTAGGATATTGTAGAACAGAGAAGGGAGGAAAATGGGGGATAAAATGGAATAGTGGCACCCCCATGGGAAGGTACAATGGAATGGTCCGCTCTCCTCCAGCAGTTGGGGAGGAAAAAAATCCACTGGAGCCTTTTGTTTGAGCCCTCAGAAGAGGGAGGAAAGAGGGCGATGGTTTAAGAGCAAGGGTGGTCACTTTAGGACATGCCGGCAGAACTATACTTCCTTTAAAGAAAAAAACCCGAGCAAGGCTGGGTAATCAGCTATTATAATATAAACCTTAAAATTCTTCCCAATGCAGACTCGTGCATATAAGAAAAGCTCTGAAAATGTGGGGTAAGATCTTGCATTGTGATTGATAGTGTATCTTACTCTTCTTATTAATGAACTAGAAAGCCGGTGGGATTCCTTACATTGTGTGCATGCAGTAAATTTAACCCACATAGGATTTTCAGATACTGTGCTGATTTACAACCTGTCCTACACAGTAGTGCTTTCTACATAGGAAATTCCTCAATAGATCTTCTGAAGAGATCTTTGCTTAATGAGATGGTTTGTGATCCTGGCCAACCCTCCCAAATTTTAGGGTGAAGTGCCCTCTTATCATGGATGACAAGCCACTCTAACTTTCCAAACTCTGCAGATATACTGTACTGGCAATTCAACTGGTATGCCGCTAGGATTCTCAACCTGCGGCCCGTGGGCCAGATGCAGCCCACAACACCGGTTCATGTGGCATCATTTCTCAGAAAGATCTGTGATGCAATTTAGTTTAATTATGCCTGGTTTATTAAAGCTGTGTTCTCAGCCCATCTTTCTATGCTCAGTTCAATCTTTTTACCCCAAAGACTAGAGACATGGGTAAGAAACAAAATCTGAACTAAAAAAAGCAGAACCATTCTGTAATCTGCTATAACTTTTCCCCTTATAGTACAGAGATGTCCTTAAGTTAAGCAGAGAGATTTGTCCAAAACCAATAATTGAGCTTTGCAATAGAACTAACCATTTTGATCCTGTGCTTCAACACTAGAAGTTTTTTTTTAAAATAACCATTTCCCTAATGGCATAATGAATAGCAAGCTGCTTAAGACACTCAGAAGGTGGGAGACAATTGTTCATCTAAAGCAAGGGTGCCCAAACTACGGCCCAGGGGTCAAATCCGTTCCCTGACACCAATTCATCCGGCCCACAAAGACCTCATCATGGGCTGAATTGGTGTCAGGACCCAGATCCAGCCCCTGGACCATAGTGACCAGCCCTCTGAACCACGTGAATGACCTGCGGCCCAAAATGTTTGGGCACCCCTGACCTAAAGCTCACTTGCCTTCTAAAGTATACATCTTTCAACATTTCAGAGAGCTAAACGGGAAAACTTTTTTTGTGCTTAGAACATTCTTTTTGTCATATCAAGTGTCATGTTCGCGCCCTCTGAACACATGACAGACATACACATGAAGACATTTACTGAAGCACCTTCTTTAATTCCTGTTCGTTTCTTCTGCAAAAGTTTGTCTAACTGAACAGACAGTTAACAAGAGATAACTGCACTCATGTTTACTATAGTCAAAGTGCAACTTTTGGAGATATGACAATAAGCTGAATTTGCAATATGTTTTGCACATCTTTGCATACTGGTGAACTGTTGAAGACATAGCATCAAATTGAATGGCTACCTACAAACTCTTTAAAAGAGGACTTCAGTTCACATAAAATTACATATACTAATTCATATGTAAACATAGGGGAAAATAAACATTTTTTAAGAAACAGAAATGGAATTACAACAGATTTCATTTGGATGGGGAAAATGGTGACCAGGTGACCTGGATACCTGGTGAGTCTGCTGCTTGACAGCTCTCCAACCAATGTCTGTTCTCTGTAAAAGGACACAGGTCCACCTTATCCTTAAACATCTCCCCAAACGAACAAAAATAAAAACCATTGTTTTATCCAAGACATTGTTTTATCCAAAACTACAGGAGTTACCTTTGGTAAATGAGAGGAGAAATCAAAGTTATGAGTATCTTCATTTGTGAAATTTTTGAAGTAACCATGTTACTGTGTGTAAGTGCATCAGACAAACAAAACAAGAATTCTGGCAGATAGTAAGTTTGCATAAAATTACAGCCTTAATAGCTAGAACTTTAAGGTATTTGCAACCTGTGATGTTACAGATGTTGGCTGAAATCATTTTGCTTCAAGGTTTCTGGGTTGTTGTTTTTTTGGTCTGATATCCAATTATGAAATAAATATAGTAATGCAACACTTGTTTCTCCTACATCAATGGAATATAGACTTTTAAAATAGCTATTTTTACTTTCCACAGCAAAGGATAATAAAAAACCAAATTAACTTTTAACACATGCACAACAGATTATACATGTTTGTTGGCAGGCCCTTGTTAACACCTAAATGTTATGGAGCTCTTACGGACACAAATGGTGAGCTAAGTCATTAACAGTTAATTTTCCACTATTTCTCCTATCTTTGTTCATTGGGTAATCTATTTTTGAATGAAGGTGCTGGATTTCCCATTCACTCCTCCAAAACAGTACTGTTGCCATGTGAAGAGTATCTAGCCTTGCTTAGCAAGTCCATATGAATGAAGCAACATTTGCCTCTCCACAAACCAGGAAGAAGATATGGTGACCAATCACCCTCATGCCAAACATTCCTTCTCAAAACAAACCCAGGTCCATTCCAAAGATTCCACATACCAGGCCCAAATACATTTGTGCTAAATTTGCTTCACTGTCTTAATCCGTCCATACTGGTCCTCCTGAAGATTCCTAAAATAAGCAAAATCCAGCTGTCTGTATAACTGCTTAAGCTAAATGGCGAACTGAAAATATTTTTCCACATTGTTAGTCATATGTATGTGATGAAAGTGATAACAGATCCCTCATCACTGAGCTGCGTTATACCCTTAAAATTCCTTCAGTGACACTCTATTACTGGTTCAATATAGATTACTCACTAATTTGTGTATTTATTTTATATTCTGCCTATCCCTAAGTGCAAGACCCAAGGCAACTCATAACATTTCATTGTAGATTTCACATAGATTGCACACAGCAGTTGTTCAAGAAGCTATTTACAAGAAAATACATATTTTACAGGCCCATTTATATACTGTACCAAATTTTCTGTAAGAAACTCAAAGCTAGACACAGGATTATAACCTCCACATCACATCAAATCCAGGAAAATTAGATATAAATCTCTATGGGCAATTATGCATTGGTATCCACAATATAAACATTTGACAGAATTAAAATCTCAGCCTTCAGCTGCCAAAGCCATATGAAATGCAACCAATATAATGCCACATTCTGTGTATTAAAAAAACTGACACAAAAAAGAAATAAGCATCTTAGTAAAATCAAATATACTACTGGGTATCCCAAACATCACCATACATAACAAATATCTTGGAATACGTGTTCAGCTTGAGAAGACTCTGTGTGTGTGTGTGTGTGTGTGTGTGTGTGTGTGTGTGTGTGTGTGTGTGTGTGTGTGTGTGTGTGTGTGTGTGTGTGCGCGCGCGCGTGCGTGCGTGCGTGTATGTGTGCGCGTGCATGTGAATGTGAATGTGAATGTGATTGTGTGTGAGATAGATAGATAGATAGATAGAGAGAGAGAGAGAGAGAGAGAGAGAGAGAGAGAGAGAGAGAGAGAATATTTTGTAAATATTCTGTCAAAGATACAATTCCAATTTTTCCTATGTGTGGTGGCTTTGGGGACATCTTGTATACAGGTATTAGGACTTCTACAGTAACATTATATATCCAGTTTATAATTACTAGTCAATATGCAGTATAACACAACTAGCATAAATCTCAGCAGCAAATTCCTGCAAGCCAAGCAATTATCATATGTATTGGTATTGAAAAGAGGGCTTTTGCACAACTTTGTGTGATCTGCCAGTTACGCCCACTCCTAGACTCCTTGCTCATGGTCATGCACGCTCTGGTCACCTCTAGACTAGACTACTGTAAAACAGCAAATGTCTACACTGGCATATGACTTAGGCAACAGGAAATGGCTACCTTATTATTATTTTAAACTTTCAGCAATACACATTCAAGACTCATACAAAATGCTTTAGGTCACCAGGTGTAACTAGTAGGGTTTCCATACACTTGCTATTATGGGTTTATCTGCATCTAACACTCAAATATGTTATAAGCAAAATACAACCTTTTCTTCACTGTTGTCAGACTTCACTTAGTAGAACTAAAGTTGTGCTTGGTGCAGAAGGCATAGGAAGAATATAAGTGTCTTGTCAAAGATAATGGAGCAGAAAGTACACAGACGGAATTCGTCATGCAATCTCAAAGTTCTCATCCACTCTCTGAAGTTACACCTCCTATCTTAGACTTAATTTTGAGTAATGGAGGGGGGGAATCAAAGACCTACCTCCAAATACATTATAGTTCCTCATATAAAGGTAAAGGTAAAGGTAAAGGATTCCCTTGCTCAAAAGCCAGTCGTATCCGACTCTAGGGTGCAGTGCTCATCTCTGTTTCAAAGCCAAAGAGCCAGCGCTGTCTGCTACTGCAGACGTTTCCATGGTCATGTGGCAGGCATGACTAGACACTGAAGCACACGGAATGCTGTTACCTTCCCACTGAAGTGGTCCCTATTTATCTACTTGCAATTTCTTGCTTTCAAACTGCTAGGTTGGCAGAAGAGTTCCTCATATACAGCCTCACAAAGAAAAAAAATTGCTCAACCAGGCTGCCTTCAGCTTGGTTGTTTTTTTAAAAAACAAAAACAAAATATTGCCTGCTCTCATTCTTTCAACCAGTTGCTGTCTACATGTAATATGCTCCCCATATGGCATTCATTTTTAAATATTTCAATACCTTTTATACATTCAACTGAACAAAAAATACAATGGCTGAAATCCTGCTTATCATGGTACAGTGATGGTGAACCTTGGCACTCCAGGTGTTCTTGGACTTCAATTCCCAAAAGCCCATGTCAGCACTCCTGCTGATCAGGGCCTCTGGGAATTGAAGTTCAAGAATATCTGGAATGCCAAGGTTCACCATCACTGTCATAGTAAGTCACAACTAGGATAAGATCTTTGACTTAACAGAGCGTATGAAGAAGCTGACTCATGCCTTGCTATACTAAGCAACAGGATTTCAGCCAACGACTGTGTAGCATCACACACTGCAAATCCCTTTAAAGTTCTAGCTGTTAAGCCTATAATTCTATGAAAACTTGCTCTCTTCCAGATTTCTATTCTTAACAGTGCAGTGTGATCATTTTGCAGGCTGAGCACTCTGCCATTCTCCACCTTACAGTTAACATTAGCCATTGGAAACAAAGGAGATTTATGCTTGTGCAAAATGATAATGACTATCCATTTGCACAACTGCCATAGTTCAGCTATCATAAGTAAAATGAGAACAGCGCACATGTAGAAAAGAATAATAGGTTTCTGGCAATTAAGTCTGTAATTCTTAGCAAAATTCGTGAACGTAATGGGATCTCTGAACAGATATACGAAAGATCCAGCTGTCAATGCTAAAATCTCTGGTGGTGGTGGTGAAAAGTGGATATCAGATAAAATAAAATATGTGACATGGTGACACAACACTTTGTTGTTTTTGCTTTTACTATATAAATAATTTGTAATTTTGAAGCATTCACAAAAGAAGATATTCTCAAATACAGTAGAAGATTTGACTGTGTGGGAGACGTGCATTTTCTGAAGTTGAATTTCTGGCCTGTCACTACTGTCTGAACAGACAAATCGATCTCATGTCTTAGTTGTGACATATTCACAATTAAGGCATTGTTTCTAGTGCCCCAACTGCTATTCTCTTTTGGAACAGATGACCCAAAATATTTATAGTCTGACTAACAGAATGAATTCAGGAAACTAAGCACGTAACTGTGTCACTAAGATAACTAAGGTACAGATAACTGAGGACAAACTCCCAGGAGACTGAATTATTGAACCAAAGAATCCAGCACTCCCAAAAGCACAAAGAATTTAAGGTCAATAGTCTTACTCTTTCCACTTCTCTTTGTCCTGTCTTCTATAACATACTGTTTGCTGTTCTGCTAATTTCTTTCACTGCTATGTCAACCATATTGATCAGTGTAAAATAATATAGCTTGTAATGATACTTCACTGAAACAGCTTTATTTTATCACTTAACCTAGCCCTGGCGTTTGGTCCTCCTTTTAGGTACAATAAATTGTCCAGGGACAATCTGAAACTTCTGCTCCAGGTGTCTAGGAAAAAACTAAGTTTTGTCAAACCTTACAGGACTCCCCCCACCCCCACCCCCACTGCATACTGAAAGAAAATGTGCTATTTTCTTCAATTACCAGAAGCCCAAGTCAAGCACACCTGTTGATCAGGGCTTCTGAGAATTGAAGTCCAAGAACAGCTGGAACACCAAGGCTGGCCACCCATGTGCTAGACTGTACTTCTAAAATGTTATACATATATTCTGTTGGAGCAAAGAATAATATCACCAGGAAGCTAAATGTATGTGGTCCAGGCGGGGCTAATTAATAAGAACTAGAAAGTTCTATTATAGGGGGGGGGGGGAATTGTTGTATGGCAAACTCTCCAGTTCACATGACATTCGACTGTATAAACTGCCATCATGAAAAACAAATTACAGAGGCCATCACATGTTGATTATGTGTTAAATTAAAATGCTCTCTCTCTTTCTCCATTTATTTTATTTCTTTTCCACTTTTCTTTGAGGGAGAGAAGGTCCCAAGACAGCTATAAAACAAAGTAATAAGATCAGGATGAACAGATTACACAAAGTATGCTAGTTTATGATATGAACAGTTTTGGGGGATAAGTTTTATGTGTGAATGATGTTGTAAGCCGCCCAGAGTCAGTTGCCAATTGGGCAGCAATACAAATTTAACCAAATAAATAAATAAATATGGAAAGTTGTCACAATTCAGCTTCATCCAGATGAATATTCACGAAAATGCACAAAGAAAAACTAATTCTCTGGGATTCAGTGCTCTTTATGAAAGCAGAGTTTATGTAATTTATAAATTAATATATATGTCCATTTTTAATGTGAGGTTTTTTTTAATGCTGCTGTTAAATAAAGCTTTAGGTTCTGTTTTTAGTTACTTGTGTTTTATTTTTATTGTTTTAAATACCATGTACACTGCTTTATTTCAGTAGTGATCTAAGGTTAAATAAATAGAAAATGTGAACTCGTTGGGGAAAGTCTGCATCATTCTTTGGGAAACTCCACATCAGGCTCTGAAATGCACTATGGTTGCATATAGTCTTATTGGAAGCCATGAAATAAAAAGGCGACTGATTCTTGGGAGCCAAGCTATGAGAAACCTGAGGAACATAGTTAAAAGCAGAGACATCACTTTGCAAACTAAAATTCGCATAGTCAAAGCAATGGTATTCCTGGTGGTAATGTATGGTTGGGAGAGCTGGACCATAAGGAAAGCTGAGCGCAGAAAAATAGATGCCTTTGAAATGTGGTGTTGGAGGAGAGTTTTGAGAGTCCCCTGGACAGCGAGGAGAACAAATAGGTCGATCTTAGAAGAAATCAACCCTGACTGCTCATTGGGAGGACAAATAGTAAAGATGAAGCTGAAGTACTTTGGAGTGGACACCAAATGAGAAGGGAGGATTCACTTGAGAAGGCTTTGATGCTGGGAAAGGTGGAGGGCAAAAGAAGAAGGGGACGGCAGAAAATGAGATGACTAGATGGCATTGTAGACGTGATGGGCACAGAGCTGGGTGTGTTGAGGAGGATGGTGGAGGACAGAGGTGCCTGGAGGGCAATGGTCCATGGGGTCGCAAAGGGTCAGAATCGACTGTGCAACTGAACAACAACAAAAAAAAAATTGGAATTTCCTGTGTATTTTCATGGAAGCAGATGAAATTAGGATTGGGATAGGAACTACAGTAACATCACAGGCTAGTTTTCAGGAGAGGTGTGCAGATTGGTTTTTGCAGTACAGCTTCCAGAATCTCAGAAGCTCTTAGACATGCAGCAATAGGACCCTAAGGACATTTTTGGGAAAGCAGATTCTAGTGAAATCAATGGAATTATTTCATGTTGACATTATCCTATGAAGTCAGAGACTTAATTTCAGACATCCTTCTCTCAACAGGCAGCATTATATGGTATGCTTTCTAGGTCCAAAAGTAACATGTAGTGACCTACAAATCTTGAGAAAGATACAACAGGTTAACTGACACCACAACATTGTACATATCCACTCATATGCTAAATGTTAAATTAATTGCAGAGCATTAGTACAAGTACTTTAAGTTGCCTCGCTTATTGTTCAGTTTTGCACATCTTTATTTTGTTAAAATTCTCAAAAATGGTGATACTGGACGAACCCCATAAACGCTTATGGTATTTAAGAATTACACACTTATCAGTATAAATAATAATAATTTCATAAACAAAGTCAGCTGTGTGATTCATGTATAAAACATATGCAGAAGTAGCAGGTGATACCTTTTCTGGTATCTTTTCAGATACCAAGAAACAGCCACCTGAACTGCATTGACTTTTTAACATCAGGACAACAGTACCACTAGGTAATATTGTTAATTGACTTTGAATTGGCTAAAATTGGAACACCTAGTGTGCACATCAAATTTCTCTCCCCCTCCTCCCCCCCCCGAATTCCCTGATGGAGGTCACGGGAAATTTGCATTGCTTTAACCTGGCCAGAGGAGGGGCCTAGAGCTTCAATAGAGCCATTTGGGGAGAAAAAAATGCAGAGGCCTGGTTTCCAGTGTTTGAAAAATTGGGGTGGAGCATCAAACCAATTGTTATTTTTAAGTACAGAGCCTAGCAGACCGCTATGCCGCGAACATTTGAATGCATGCCTGAAGAAGTGATTGGAAATCAGAAAAACTTGCAAATTTTTTTTTAATTTAGTGATCCAGAAAAGGTATCCTCTTCTACTTCTGCATAAACAATTCCATGTCAGAAATTATTCTGAGTTGAAAGGATTTTTGCTGGGGAAACTCCGCTCAGGGAATGCCCAAATGAGGCTCCTTTCATGTCCCCAAGAGCTTTTCCCACTGAAGTGGTCCCTATTTATCTACTTGCAATTCCTTGCTTTCGAACTACTAAGTTGGCAGGAGTTGACATCATGCAGTACCCAGGTCTCAAACTGCTGACTTGCCGGCCTTCATGCTAACAAGGCAGCCTTCTTAACCACTGAGCCACCGCAGCCCCCAATCAGCGATTTTGACAGAATCAGTTTTTCTCCACAATGACTGAAAGAAAAGAAATCTTTACTCCCCCTCCTTTGTGTGTGTGTGCACGTGCTTGTGTGCGTGCGTGCATGCACACATGCATTCATGTTCGTGTGTACATGCGCGCGCACATATGCATGGTGCAACACTCCTAAAGAATTACTAAGAAAGGGGGGAACATATAGTTTTTAGATGATCTATTTTCTGTGGCATTAAGCAGCTTTTGACAGCCATATGAAAGTTTACCTTGGAATTGAGAGGCAGGAAGTGAAGTAAAGTATCATTTTAAAGTCATTAAAGAGATCTCATAGTATCACAATAATGAAGAAATGTGTAATACTAAGGGTATTAATATAACAATATGCAACTCCCATTTCCATACTCCTACAATGAAATGAGTTAACACTACCATAACAGCTCATCTCATCTTTATTGCTTTAACCTAAACCTTTGTGGTAACAAATCAAAGACCCCTGGGGGAGGGGGGGAGGAATGTGCCATAATAAAAGATGTCATGATGAATGTTAACTTATTTATCACTTCATTACTTCCTAGACAGACCAAGTCACAATATATATTAGCACCAGAAGATATTGTACACCAGAAAACATTTCACACCAGACATATAATATCACTTAACATAAATATACTGGCATAGGAGCTTTCTAAAGCCAATAATTCAGGGTACACAATCATAAAGTCTGGAAATTAAATAGATATGATAAAGTTTAGACTCTGCTACACAGAAGTCCGAAGGCATACATGTCCACATATGGTTTGACAAACAGTCACCCAGAGACCAGCTCTTAAGGCTAGACAAATTAAATAATCATCTGGAACATTAGGATTTGATAAAGCATCCTTCATGAATTAGCCAATAAAAAAGATGTCACTTTCCAGCATTTCTTTACAATGGACTTCTGCTTTTCAGGAATTAGAGAGTGGATTTTGGAACAGCTGACACTAAAGCAGGATAGGATACTACTGACTGCTCACCAATAGCCAATTTAAGTTGTTTCAGAATAGCTGGTTGGACTTGCTAGCACAACAGAAAAAGACTAGTTATTCTATAAGCAACTAAAAACTGGTCTGAGGACTGTAAAATCCCAATCTTACTTCTATTATGAACTAGAGCAGGGACTGTCACCCTTTTTAAGTTGGGGGCTGGGTCACGCTCCCTCAGAAAGTTGAGTGGGCCGGATTGGTGGTTCCCCCCACTGTAAACGCTGCCATAAAACGTACCAGTGGCTGTCATAAATACCAAATTACCTGCCCCTTTGTGGCGGCAGAAGCAGACATGTTTACGACAGCCACGGGCGCATTTACAGCTGTTGTAAACATGTTTATGACAGCTGGGAGTGCATTTACAGCTGTAGTAAATGCATCTGCTTCTGGCAGCAGCGTGGGCTGGATGATTTAGTGCTGTGGCCCAGGTCTGGCCCATGGACCATAGGTTGGCCACCCCAGAAATGGGCTAACTTTAAATTCTCAAACTCATACCATCTTAAATATGACATCTGGTGATGGCAGATTGGATTTTACTTGTTAAAATGATGAATACTTCAGGTAATCAGGAACAATTATTTGTATGGGAAAATTTCACAGCTCAGCTTTGATATTCCACACAAATGCACATGTTTATCCTGAAACTGTTCAAAGCTTATACTGTACTGTGTAACTGCTATTGCTAAGTGCTATTGCTATTGTATCAGAGTAAACAAATTTAAACAAAAAGACAAAAACATTGTGATACATTAAAGACTAACTGCTGTATTTTAATGTTAGCTTTCATGGATCAAGTCCACATCGTCAGACATAAGAGTGAGATTCCATGGCATCAATTTATATACATCAGGTACAGAGGCACACAGTGGTTGGCTAGCATAACAGATAAGTTTACAAATCAATGTGGCTTTTTACAACTGGTAATAACAGAAGATCCCTGATTGGTATTCAGTTTTGCTGTGAAGTTTGTTCCTGTTGAGTTGCAAATGGTTAGTAGATGGGTGGGGTGGGCAAAATGAAGCTGCCTTATATATTATTGGACTGCATTTCCAAGCATTCTTCACAACTGGCTATGAGATGTAGGGTATCTAAGCAGTGCAGTCCAGAAACATCTTTAGGGCTATATTTTACTCACTTTTCCTCTAATTAGATGAATCCTATGGCACATCCATTTTCCTAAAGAATGCAAGCAGTGATAGAGAAATGGGGGAGCCTCCATCCCTCACCAGACCCATTTGGCCATGGAAGGTGTTCAAAGCTTCAGCAATGCAGCCGCCAGCTGATTTAAGTGCTGCCCCAGGCTTGATGACTGAAGCTGCAGCAATTAAAAACTCTCTTCTTCAAGGAGGTTTTTCAGGGTGTTGTCTCTTTAGCAATAATTTAGTCAGTCAGGTTGAGTCCCTATGCCCTCAGGTGCCAGTTACTTTATTTTAGTTTAGTTTGTGATGTATTTGTTAGTTGTTTGTTTTGTTTTGCTGTGTGTTCTATTGTTATTTGTTATCTATTTGTACACCACCCAGAGTGGGATACCACCCAAATGGGCGGTAGAGAAATGCAATAAATAAATAAATAAATAAACAAATAAATTGGCTCTCACCCATTTTTGGTGATGGAGACACAAGTGGCTACACGTGTGGCAAGAGAGACTCTGAGGGAAGCAGCACTGTGAAGCCCACCTTTACCAACCCTCCCTAAGAGGACTACGTTCTGGCTCCAGCCTCATACTTCCACACACCTCTCTGCAGTTTGACTTTTAGAGACTCCGTAAAGTCAACTGGAGCTCCAATTCAATACAGTGGACCCTTGATTAACAATGTGTTCAAATAGCATCATTTCCGCTTACTGACGTGTTGTCACTTGCCATGTGACTATCCGCACAACGCCGAAAAACCGTTGTTGTGTGGATTAACTATTTTTTTAACATCGTTGTGCGGATAATGACAGTTTTTTGCCGCTAGATAGCACAGCTGCCATTGAAAACCGCACAACGACGTTTCCCCTATAGCGAGGCTACTTGGGAAACCAAGCAACGTTGTAATGTGAGGGTCTACTGTAGGTTGCTTCCCAAGGGTTAGTGCCAGAAACTCAACCCTCTGGTGACACAGGCAAAAGGATGTTTGGGGGTGAACCTGTCTTTAATCAAAGCTGTGCTAAGTGACCAAACCAAGCTGGAACCCATGATCTGTTCCATATCCCATTAATTCCACTTCACACTGCTGTAGAGACAATAGGCACCACTATTTGTTTTGAAAAATCTTCCCACTATTTATCAACAATCCAATATTTTAAAGTCCTTTGCTTAAATACATATCTTAAAATAGCATTGCGAGAATGTAACCCCACCCCACCCCAACTGAGATTAATATAAGAAAAGACAAAGCTATATCAAAACCTCAGATCATTTGCCATGCTAAGTGCCTGGAAACACTGCTGAGTTTCAAACAAAGGTTTAACATTTTCCCCTGGGAATTTTCATAGAGTGGGTAACTGTTTATTGCTCAGAAAAGACACAATATTACCCTGTGTATCTATTTCCAATTAAGGAAAACTGAAAAGAAAGGCAGCTACTACTGCAGTGATAATACAACCGCCAAGTGTCAGAACATATCACAGTCAAACGGTTCAATCCCTGAAGGCAATACAATACATTCTTTAACAGTAAAATATTCTCATTAGGCAGCAAACTGATCCTGTTTCATGGGAGTTTGTTTCGTTTTCTAAAAAGCAGAAGAGGGGAAATAAAAAGGGGAAGGGTGATAGCAAGAGTACTGACTCAAAAAGTCTAAAAATTATTTAGGATTTATTTATTTGTTTATTTATTTACATGATTTCTACCCCACCTTCCTCATCCATGGATGACCCAAGGCGGCTTACATAAAAGTTAAAAAACATACATAAATTAAGAACAACTAACCCCCCCCCCAAAAAAAACCCCTAACTCCTTAAGAAAAAAAATACACAGCACAGTTTAAAAAACTCTTTTAAAAGGATTAAAATAAGAAAGAATTAAAAAGATAAATGATAGAAAAAGGGGGGGGGAGGAGAGATAAAAACAGACAGGTATGTTAAGGAACAGGCCGAATTATATCAGCCAGCAGGACTGGGCCGTCACAGCTGTCTGGCCCCACACCCGCTGGCACAGCCAAGTCTTAAGCGCCTTCCTAAAGGGGAGTAGCTCTGTCTGGAGGCACAATTCAGGTGGTAAGAGGTTCCACAGGGCCGGGCCAGACACAGAAAAGGCTCTTCTCCTGGTCCCAGAAATGTGTGCTTCTCTTCGGGGAGGGACCACTACGGAGCCTCTCTGGTCTGCCCTCGTAGGATGGGTGAAATACCTTGGGGTAACACGGCCCCTTAAGTGTCCCGGTCCACTGCCATGTAGGGCTTTAAAGGTCAAAACCAGCACCTTGAATTGCACCCAGAGGCACACCGGCAACCAGTGCAGCTCCCAGAGCAGCAGCAAAGCATGAGCATAATGCCCACACCCCTTCACCACCTGGGCAGCCGCATTCTGGACCAGCTGCAAACTCCGAATGGTCATCAAGGGTAGCCCCACGTAGAGCGTGTTACAATAATCCAATCTGGAGGTGACCAGAGCATGAGTGACCATGAGTAAGGAGTCCTGGTCCAGGAGCGGGCGTAATTGGTAAATAGCACGACTATTGGCCATGACTATCACCTGCTCCTTGAGCAGTAGTCGTGAGTCCAGGAGGACCCCCAAGTTATGCACTGGATCTGTCTGGGGCAAAGATGCCCCATCTAGAACCAAAGCTGGTAGCTCCCGAGATAATGCAGGCCCCAAACCCACAGCCACTCAGTCTTGCCGGGATTCAGCTGAAGGCCGTTGTCCCCCATCCTGACCCAAACAGCCTCCAGACACCTGGTTAAGACTTCAACTGCATTACTCGGGTCACCACAGGCCGCAATGTACAATTGAGTGTCATCAGTGTACTGATGGTACCTCATCCCATGGGAACGAATGATCTCTCCCAGTGGTTTCATGTAGATATTAAACAACAGAGGCGAGAGTACCGAGCTCTGAGGCGCCCCATGCAGGAGGGGCCTAGGGCTGGACAACTCACTCTCTAAAAACACCGACTGGGTCTGGTCCCTCAGAAATGAGGAAAACCAGGACAACACAATGCCCTGGGGCCCCAGTCCTCGGAGCCAGCCCAGAAGGATACCGTGGGCGACGGTATCGAAAGCTGCTGAGAGGCCAAGAAGAGAGAAAACAGAAGGATTTCCCCTGTCTCGCTCCCGCCAGAGGTCATCCATGAGTGCGACCAATGCAGTCTCGGTACCATAACCGGGCCTGAATCCTGACTGAAACAGGTCCAGATAATCCGTATCATCCAGAACCCCCTGGAGCTGTCAAGCCACTGCTCTTTCCAAAACCTTCCCCAAGAAGTGAAGGTTGGAGATTGGTCTAAAGTTTGAAATAACTGTGGGGTCGAGCAATGGCTTTTTCAGAAGGGGGAGCACCAGCGCATGTTTAAAAGCCGCTGGGAACACCCCCTCCCGCAAGGAAGCATTCACCAATGCACCGACCCAGCTGCCCATTGCAGCCTTGGTTGCTTTGACCAGCCAGGCAGGGCAGCAATCTAATAAGCAAGTGGTATCATGCACTGCTCCAAGGAACCTGTCCACTTCATCAGGGCCAACTAGATCAAACTGATCCCAGATAACATGGGTAGACTCTGCTCTGGCCCTCTTCAGGCGATCCAACTCCACATCGGGCTTGAATCCTGAGCGAATGTGAGCAATTTTTTCTGCAAGATGGTCTGCAAAATCATCAACAGAACCCTGCCACCCAGCCCCCCCCCCTTTCCCAAGAGGGACCTGGGGACCCGGAACAGGGCCGCTGGACAATTATCAGCAGAGGCGAGGAGAATAGTGAAATATTGATGTTTCACCACCCTCATCACCACGAGGTAGACTCTAATAGCGGCTCTAACTCGTGTTTGGTCGCACTCACTCCAGGTCTTCACCCAACGGCAGACACTCTAGGCATCTCCTTGCCCGCTTCAGCTCCCCCAGATCCTCTGTATACCAGGGAGCCCTATGTGGCCTACGGGGGCGGAGAGGCTACAGTGGCACAATTGAATCCAGAACCAGCGTTGCTTCCTTTCCCCATAGAGCGACTAAGGTCTCAGAAGAATCACACAGTCGGTCCGGAGGAAACGGCTCCAGCTCCATCTGGAATCTCTCAAAATCCATTCAATTCCATAGTAAGTTTTTTAAAAGTGATATGATACACTAATTCAAGAATACTGTTCAAAAACCTAGCTTCCAGATAACAACTTTTCCACTTCCTATAGGAGATACAATCAAGTTAGCAAAGCTTTAGCAATGAGTTTTCAACTACATAGAATAATACCACTGGTAAACATTGAGTTTTCAGTTATCAGCATACAGAGGAAATTGCCAATATGAATCCTTCTCTCCTGTCCCCCTACTACTGTATTATTATTATCTTATCCTCTGTCATAACCTTGTTAATTGCTGTTCCTTTCTCTTCCTTAATCTTCCTCCTAATCTTCCTTCCCTATTCTATCTCCAGTCAAACATTACAAATTATTTGAAAAACAGGATTATTTGCAAATAATTTCTTGTTAACAGCTATTCATATTAACAAATACACATATAGAATGAACAATTTCTTATACTCATCAAATTATCCTAATTTATGCTGAACTCCCACTGTCTTTCCATACTTTTCTTTGTATGACAAACTTTTCAAAATTGAACTAGCCAATGGAATTATGTAATGCTACATACTAAATGAATACTGAATTGCATGTATACCAGCTTGTGCAAACCATACGCTAAGCAACAGAATTTCAGCCAATATGTCCTCAGTTTACACACAAGTATTTCAAGTACCATTTGTTTCCTCAGTTTTAATAATATAAAATGCAATTCCATCTGCTAATCTCACAGTCCTGGTTTATTATCAAAATATTATTTGTTGCACCAAACTCCACTGTGTAATGTCCTGGTTTGACTTATCTTTATTGTAGCTCTAGTTAGGGCACTTCCAGATGCTGTATTTATCCCCTCCCCCCGCCCCCCTTTTTTTTTGGTTGGGGGAAGTGGCAAAGCAATTTCAGCATTAAGAGAAACATCATTTGGATGTCATGCAATATCTAATGAGGTCAGTGTGCAACTTGGCCCTTAAGTTAGAACAAATGCAATGTCTGGATCGAATTGTAAATTTGGTAGTCAAACATGAAACCAGAACTCATATGCAAAGGTAAGAGGAAACAAACGAGGGAGTGCAACATTCAATGCTTGACTTGGCTCATCAGATGAATTACAAATTCTGCAGATGGGCTTCCACTTGAATACAATTTGAATCATATTGTACACTGCCATGAATATTGTTGTGGTACTGGAAAGAGATCCATGATGACTGATCAATTTCTGAATTTACATTTTGAGCCTTCCTTCTTTTGCTGGTTTGTTAGGTTCACATAGTGATCAATGTTACATAGCTAAAAAAGCACACAAGTGCCTCTGGCTGATTTAGCTCTTCTGTAAGGGCAAGCAATTTCCTTGGTGCCAGGATCCAGCCTGGAAACATTATACACTAGAGTACTGCAAACACTTGCCTTTCACACATAACGCAGAAAAGCATCTGCAGTAAATATAATATATTGTCGATAACAGCTACGTTGAATGAGCACTGCATTATAGCTCTTTATTATTGCTTTTGACTAAGAAAAAATAAGCAACTAATTGGTTATAGCACTGTAGACCAACTCCAACATATCAGCAAAGTATTTTAAAATATATAATTCCAAAAAGATTGCAGTTGCCTTATAGTTAATCCTGCTATTAGCAATAAAGCTATTTAAATTGAACATCACGTAACTCAGAGAACTGGGATGTCGTGATGAGTCCCAAGGCAATTTGGGAATTTGTATCACCTGTTGAAAGTTTAATCATAAAACATTCTTTCCTTGCTAGTGAAAAAATTCAGACTATTTCTGCTGCATAATATATACTGCAGATCATGGAGGATTATTGTAGATATTCTGTGTTGCGTGTAAAATTCAAGTTTAGGCATGTGCAACTGGTGGGCTGGTGGAAAGGGACTTCTGCACCTCCTCCTCCTCCTCCCCCCTTCAGAAACTCAAAGAGTCCACCCCCCAAAAAAATCTACAAAGAGGTTCAGAGGATCCTGTTGAATTGATCTAGCAGTAATCTAGTGAGTGGGTAGGTGGGTGGACAAGAGGGAATTTTGTAAACTGGGTAGAAACATATTCTGTAACAGAGCCTTTTGGTCATGAGAAGCTAGATTCTATATCTAAACCACTATGTTGTTTAAAAGATAATGTAAATAGAAAGGATTGTAAAAACGAGGATCAAGGAATTTCCAGCTACGTTTGCAGCTAGCAAACAGTCAAAGAAGCTGATACATATATTAAAAGCTGATCTCTATCACCCATTGTACTAAAGAACCTGATCAGATGATGGAGTAGCAGATAAGTCCCCATGCTGTCATTTGTTCTATGCGTTCTATGACACATGCTTGTGCTAGTGTGTTATGACACTGTTGATTGCTCTCTGGCTAGGCATATCTGTGCAGTACAAGTCTCCTTGTGAAAACAAGAATACTGTATAACACAATTGTGTGTGACACCCTTCAAGCTGCTTTTGGACCAAGAACTGAGAACAGTTATGCCACAATATTCTTCAATATCTCAGTTGCAAGGCTGGCCAGTGCATTTCTGTGTGACATTCCAACAAGTGACAGGACAGTGTAGTGTAGCAACTACAAGAGGAACCACCATTTATGGTATGATCCCTTTCTATGCGGTGGCAGCTGAAACTGATATAAAGTACTAACTAGCTGCCAATGGATTTGCAAGTGTTAACATCACTAGATATACATTTAAAAGCAGAGCTTTATTTGGGGTTTTTTTTGGGGGGGGAGAGTAATAGAACAGGGGTGCCCAAACTTTTTGGGCCTTGGGCCAGTCACATGATTCAGTGGGCCAGTCACCAGAAAATGGAAGTAAAATGCGCCCGTGCAGAAAGATGCCGTAAATGCACCCGGCCATTTACGACAACCACAGGTACATTTATGGCAGCATTCTGCACATGCATGGGCACATTTTACTTCTGCTTCTGGGAGTGGTGCAGGTGGCAAGGGCTGGATGAATTGGTGTTGGGAGCCGGAACTGGCCCACGGGCCATAGTTTGGGCATCCCTGTAGTAAAACATTAAAACTAATAAATATGTGATATCCAATCAAACCTGATTTATGGAGACGCTCTCAGATTTTTCTAGGTATATTCAGAAGTGATTTACACTGAGACACACAACTTGTGCAAGGCTACTTAGCTGAATCGTTTTTGGGGGTGGGGGGACTACCCTTCACCTGTACTTGTATAACATTTCAGCTGAGAAAACGAAGAAGCTTAAAAATCTGCTGGCAAGAAAAGATACCAATTCAACAGCAGTACTTTTGTGTGAGATATCAGTCTCACACCTGTTGATTCTATCGTCATCTGGATTCAAACACACACTATTTTTAATTTTTGCCAGATTTGAGATGTCATATACCATTTATTCAATATCTTTAAAAGCTGTAAGAAAGTATAAATGGGATTTCCATTAAAATGAATGGCATTTACATTGTGATTAGTAAATTTCATTCATTTCTATAGATTTACTCTAGATAGAAATAACTTAGGGATAAGACTGACATATTATTATCACTTTACAGAGAAACAGTCAGAAAAAAAGTTCTGAAATCACTATCACAATCAATCTTAAAATAAAATCCATCTTTACTGCAAATTTTAAGTAAAATTCATATAATTTACATCACTTAAGACTAAATTCTAAGCACACTCACTCATGAACAAGAAAATTTTGGTAAGTAAATTCACTCATGTAGCAATCTGAAAGATCCAGAAAGGACTGCAGAAAGACTTCAGTAGTAATACAATATTTCAGTCTCCACTCTCCACTCTCCACTCTCTTGAATGTGGTAACATGGGGCTGCTAAATATTGCATACCTTGGAAAAAGGCCAAACAGATTATGTGCCTGCTATATGATGTGGTATTATAAAAATTTTAATTGATTACAATTTATCCTGTCAATGGAGGAATTGGCACAGAAGACCCACGGCTTATGCATTATCAGACTATACTTATGTTGCCAAGGATGCGAAAGGTCACAATTCTCCATGTTCCCAGACTCCACTTGAACCTCTGATACTTGAACAGGCACACCCATCAAGATTTGAATATCTCTTAATGGCACAGGCCACAAATATCCTGTCTTGCAAAAAAAAAAAATTCTATAAAAAGTACTGTATTTTCTGGGTAAATAGTTAATTCATCAGGTCATAAATTCTGATACTTCAAAAGCTTCCTAAGAGCCCTCTAGACCTTTTTAGAGCTCTAGGAAAAACCAGAAGCCTGTGTTCCTCACCACTGGCATTTACCCAAGAATGGGATAATTCCAGAATGAAACCAGATAACCATTTCCAAGCATATCAAAATTCATTTGGTTATCATGGTAAATGTTGCTTCACTAGTGCAACAATTAAAGGCAGGATCTATTGCTTCTATGTTCCATATACATTAAAATACATACTTCAAAATTGTGGGAAGCATAGTTTTTGAGAAGTTATATTGTTGTTTATCTGATATTGCTGTAAGTCGCCCTGAGTCGGCCTAGGCTGAGCGGGCAGTATAAAAATTGAATAAATTAAATTCATAAGTTAAAAGCTTGTTTCAGTTAGACAACCTTATAGCTACGGAAAGCTATAGGCACAAATGCTTAAATAGAGATCCAGTCTTGCAATATTAAAAAGTAAAATACTGTACTGTACATTATAGCTTTGAGCCTGGGATACTCAACCTGTGGCTGGATGCAGCCCGTTGCACCATTTATGTGGCCTCCCACAGCCTCCACCACACCAGGAAGTGCTATGTGGTGGAGGAAGGGCAAAATGGCCATCCGGACCCCGAAGCTGTCTGAGGGAGCATGACCCGGCCACCGGCTTTAAAAGGTTGAGAACACCTGCTTTGAGCAATCTTTAGTCTTTAAGATTATTACAGGCATACATGACAAATATTCCAAGAGCTCATCCAGCCAAGCTAGTTTGTGTCTTTAGAGGAAAATCTATGTTCTCCTTTTCTATTTTGAGGTGCTGCTGTGAACTATGCTCTTAGATGTCATGTTGTTGCTCTTAGATATCTGGTGCCCACTCTCAGTGTTGTTCCCAGGTGTGTGTGTGTGTGTGATCTTGCATACATGTGTCTCTTGCTTCTCTATATTTATATTTCTCTTGGTTGTTTAATTCCCTTCAACTGTAAACTAATTTTTTTTTGGTGTAGTAAATAATTGGTTTCTATAAATGGTTAAAATATTTTGAATGGAAATCTTTATTACTTTTTCTGTGATGGTAAAACACAACACTCATACAAGACTAAGACGTTGCTGTTATGGCAAATGATCATCTTTATTTAGACTAAATTGGTCTCTGCACCTGCAGGAATAGGAAGTTTCTTGTATATCATTTGGCTGGGTAAAGTGCCATAAGTGTAAACTGCTGGTGAACCCCATTTGTCAGGTACCAATTTGCTCTATCTGCACTTGAAGATTATAGGAGATTCCCCCCCCCCAGCTTTGTTTTTGTTTTCTTATCAGGTGTTTACCTCCATGCTCTACTGTTAGGTTATGATGAAAGAGATTCCTTTCCAAGGCAATATTGTTTTACATTGGCCTTGAATAGAAAGCTGGCCGACTGTCTGCATTGACTCGGTAAACTGTTGTTCAAACCTCATTTTTAAAGTATAATGTACATTTTCAGGGTTGCTTTTCCTAGGTAAAGGTCACCCTTGCTCAAAATACAGAAATATTATGCTACCTAGAATACTAACAATGCTTTGCCTCAAAGATTAAGAGACTATGTTTTAAATGCATGACTACATGCATTCCCTTTTTAATAATAATAATGTACCATTAATTCAACTCTAACATATAGTGACCATTTACAGGATTTTCTAGCTGTAGAGTTCTCAAAAGTGGTTTGCAATTCCCTTCTTCTTGGGGCATCCTGGGTCTGTGCAGCTTGCCCATGACAACACAGGCTGGCTCTTTTGGGAATGGACAGTGCGAATTGAACTCACAACCTCTGACTCTGCAACCAGTTACTTAACCCAATGTGACTCAATCTGGTTTATTATTTAAATGCATCTGTTAATCATTTTTTCTCTCCATCGCAACTCCCAAAGCAATTAAAAGAAGAAAAGCTGCAATCTTCTCCTTCTTATATTTCCCTTTGTAGGGTTCAGAAATGCTTTGGATTTTTCCTTTTCTGAAACAGAACAAATACTGACAGTATAAAGATCATGACACACATCGAACAAGAGGCATTAACAGTTTACTAAGCTGTTGCAGAAAAGGAAGAGTTTAGTAGTGAGCATTCTACATACATACTGCGCTAGGGCATAAATCCAACATCTGTTTATTATACTTTTTATTTTAAGTAAAATATATCAAGATAGTCTGTAGCAAACTTGCAGAACATTGGGAACTTTGTCCTTATTAGGAAGAAGGCTCAGGCAGTAAGCCGGGTGGACTGAAGTGGGTTTTGCAAGTGTCCCCCCCAAAAAAATCTTTCAAACAGCAGCTTCTCCCTATGGTACATTGCCAGAGATATGAAGGCCTTGTGGGAAACCAGGAGAGGAGAGTCACAAAAATACAATACCTTCTTTTTCTTCCCATGAGACCTAAAAAACCTGGAAAAATAGACATTTGAAGAGAAATCGAGGCAGTGGGGACTCTGTTTTGTTTAGAACAATGGCAAATACTTTGTAAAGTAATGGTAAAAATAGCTAATGCCAATAAATAATGACAGAGACCGTACATATGAGATTTGAATGAAATAAGATAAGCTACAATATGATTGATATCACACTTAAATAGATTATACAGCAAGCAACATTCATAGGCCTAGAGATTGGAAAAAATACTTTTAAAATTGCACAATATATTGCAGAATATTGAACATTTTCAGATATCTGATATTGGCATGCAATTTTAGATTTAGTAACATAGTAACACTCCTGCCAACCTAGCAGTTTGAAAGAGCAAGACATTGCAAGGAGATAAATAGATATCACTTCAATGGGAAGGTAAACAGTGTTCCATGCACTCTGGTGTTTAGTCATGCCTGCCACATGTCGACGGAAACATCTGCAGACACAGACATTGCTGGCTCTTTGGCTATAAACAGAGAATGAGCACTGAATCCTAGAGTTGGATACGACTGGCTTTTGAGTAAGGGCAACTTTTACCTAACATGGTAACAAGGCCTTTATTCAGCATATACTTTGACTCCTTTTCCCCTGTTGCATGAGAATACTCCATATTCTACATCAGTTTTAAAAACTGGTGAATATTTAAGCATACAACCAGAAACATACTATGATCAAGAAACAAATTAGCAAGTTAACAAGTTCACATTTATTGTGCCAACTTTTCAGGGGAAGAACATCTTCAATTTTCCTTTCCAGCTGAACAAGCAAAAACAAGATCTTGAAAGTTTTAGTAGTTACATTAGCATTAATTATTAATGTTGCTATTGTGACTGCAATTTGGAAAACAATATAAACAGAAAATATTCATCCCAGACAAATGAGAAGATTAGTACATTAACACAATTCCATATATACTTCTCTGTGAATAAACTGAATTCTATTGGTCTTAATTCTAAAAAGTAAAAAAGGAAGGAAGGACATAATTGAAGTTGACATCAAATAACTGAGCATTATGACTGGTGTCATTTATACTTTGTGCTTCAAAAAGCAAATTTTTGTTTCTGTAAGATCAAATGAAATTCTGGAGATCTCTGATTCAAGATTAACCCATAGCACCAAATAATGGAAATTTATGTCATGGGTTCTATTGAGAAAAGTCCCTTTTCTTTACTTCTCCTGCACCAACCTCGACTACTACCAGGTGCTTTCCTTTATGGAGCCAGGACAATTGTGAATACGCTATATTACATGTCATTTCAAGAGAAAGAGACTGAAAGGAAACTTCTGTCAGAATACAAAATATTACAGCAAAACCAGAGATTATATCTTCACTGTTGTGCTGCACTCCCTGCTGAACTGCTACTTAATTTGGATTGGTTCTTTAAAGTTTCCAACTTTACAAAACAACAGCTTTGCAGTATACACAATTTAATATATGCTATGCATGATCTGAATTGATATATTAGCTAATTTTCAATAAATAAATAAATTATGTAGTAGTTAACTAAGGTACAGTACTTGTACTGTAGTATAAATAGTATTGGAGAGTCCAGTGATCCCTAGTTTGAAAGGAATGAAGGCTTTTGAAAGCAGGGAAACCTTAATTGTTGAGCCAACATGATAGAAGAGCTAAATAAAAAAAAATGATATGGAAGAGATTTAGTGGAGAGGGGGGGGGGGAATTGAAATAATAATAATACATTTTCCAGCATTATAAAACTTGAGCAACACTTATGTATTTGATATTAACTATTTGGAAAATTTAAAAAATTGACATTCTGCTTCCAGAATAAAGATGATGGGTTAAATTAAATGTTAGTCCCAGCTACAGCAGACATGAAGCATTGTCTAACAACTCCTAGTCATTTCAAAGAATCTACTCTATCCCAACATTAGCAAAAACAAACCTGCAGACATAAAAAATAAATAATACTGATTAAACTTTAAAAAATGCATTAAACTTTCAAAAGCCAATGGAATTGAGTAGTTCCCAATGGATTATGAAATTCACTGAGTTAGTTCCATGGGTGACCCTATGGATCAGTAACTCTCATCCTGTCTTATTTCATAGGATTGCTGTGAGGACAGTAATGAAAAGTAACTTTGTGTGTGTGTGTGTGTGTGTGTGTGTGTGTGTGTGTGTGTGTGTGTGTGTGTGTGTGTGTGTGTGTGTGTGTGTGTGTGTGTGTGTGTGTGTGTGTGATATAATAAAAACATGAATGTATGATGTGCATAACTTAGCCAATGCTGTTAAATGTGGCTGAAAAACCCCTAAGTCAGTGATGATGGTGAACCTTGGCACTCCAGCTGTTCTTGAACTTCAATTCTCAGAAGCCCTGATCAGCAGGAGTGTTGATTTGGGTTTCTGGGAATTTTATTGATTGATTGATTTGTACCCCTCCCTCCTGGTGTAAACACCACCCAGGGCGGCCAACAACAGAAGAAAATACAATAAACAAAACAGTTAAAAACATTAATAGCAAAAACATACCTAAAATCCCCAGCTAAAAACAAAGTTAAAACGCATAAAACTAACAATTATCATTACAAACTACCCTCACCCTTCCTCAACCCATGTTAAAACAGGATACCTAGGCAAGATCCCTCAAGCAGGCTAGACAAGCCAGCAGGACTGGGTAGTGGAGTCAAGCGTGCCCCACGCTCGCTGGCATAGCCAGGTCTTAAGCATTTTCCTAAAAGGGAGTAATTTCAAATGGAGGCGCAGTTCTGGTGGTAAGAAGTTCCACAGGACCGGGGCAGACACGGAGAAGGCTCTCTTCATGGTCCCTGTAAAATGTACTTCTTTTGCTGATGGGACCATCACTGAGCCCCTCCTGCCTGCCCTCATAGGACGGGCTGAATACCTTGGGGTGATGCGGTCTCTTAAGTACCCTGGTCCAATGCCATGAAGGGCTTTAAAGGTCAAAACCAGCACCTTGAATTGCACCCAGAGACACACTGGCAACCAGTGCAACTCCCGAAGCAGTGGCGAAGCACAGGCATAACGCCCGCACCCCATCACCGCCCGGGCAGCCGCATTCTGGTCCAGCTGAAGCCTCCAAATGGTCATCAAGGGCAGCCCCATGTAGAGTGCATTACAATAATCCAATCTGGAGGTGACCAGCATGTGAGTGACCATGAGCAAGAAGTCCCAGTCCAAAAGCGGGCATAACTGGTAAATGGCATGAAGCTGTGCAAAGGACCTTCTAAGCCACGGCTGCCACCTGCTCTTCGAGCAGCAGCCGCGAGTCCAGGAGGACCCCCAAGTTACGCACCGGGTCTATCTGAGGCAGCAATGCTCCATCCAAGAACACCTGAAGCACCAAGGTTTGCCATCATGGCCCTAAGTGATAAATTATTTTAAAGAACTTTGAACTTTCAAAGAAAAGGGTATGCATGTCTTTGCCATCTTTCTTCCCTATTTTTGTCAGCCAAGTGGATAGCTATGCTTTATTTCTAAAAAAAAATCTCTCACACACAAAACAAGGAGCCTGTAATGGCATGGAGCCTGTAAAGCAATGCTCTACCGCTAAAGGAAGGCACCATGAACACCATGATCTTCTGCCTTCTGGAGGAAGGGGCATTAACATGTAATGCCTTTGCCCAAGCTCTACGCTTAAACAAAGTATGAAATTGGTCCACGTATGATAGAGCAAGTTTAGATAAAGGTTGCCCTTGCTAGAAAGCCAGTCGTATCTGACTCTAGGGTTCGGTGCTCATCTTCATTTACAGCTAAAGTGTCAGTGCTGTCTGTGTCTGCAGATGTTTCTGTGGTCATGTGGCTGGCACAAAATGCTATCTACTGTACCTTCCCACCTAAGTGGTACCTATTTATCTACTTGCAATTTCCTGCTTTAAAACTGCTTGGTTGGAAGGAGCTGGGACAGAGATGGGAGCTCACTCCATCATGAAGCACTTGGGTCTTGACCTGCTGACCTTCCATCCATCAAGTTGAGCATCTTAACCACTAAGCCTGTGATGGCAAACCTTGGCACTCCAGGTGTTCTTGGACTTCAATTCCCAGAAGCGCAAATCAGCATTCCTGCTGATTAGGGCTTCTGGGAATTGAAGTTCAAGAACAGATGGAGTGCCAAAGTTCACCATTGCTGCATTAAGCGATCACAGTCTCTCTAAAGCAGTGGTTCCCAACCTTTGGTTTTTGGACTTCAATTCCCAGAAGCCTAAGTCAATTCCCCAAGGCACTGATCAGCCAATGTACTGACTTAGGCTTCTGGGAATTGATGTCCCCCTGCGCGGCTTGACCCCTACATTAGGAACCACTGCTCTAGAGCAAGTTTATTTGACACGGTTTTTGAGGGAGGCACACAACTCATGAATGGGAAGCTCTTTGCACAGATCTAGCTCACAAGCAGTCCCTATTCATGCATAAACTTCTTCAACGAGTCCCTGCATTGTGAATTAAATTTTTCTCAGCTTTGAATTACTGACTGGATATACGAGAATTTTGCAAACAAGCCTTAAAAAACCTGTTCTTTTAAATTACTGATTAGTATTTAAACGTCCAAGTATTATCTTCAAGTGTTAATTTGTTGCAGAAAGAAGAGGAAGAGAGAAGAGATAGGCAGATAAGATAATGGTGTCTTATTGACCAACATATTTTATATGGCATAAGCCTCCATGTGATTAGTGCTTACATCTGAAAATACAGGCTACAGAAAAATAAAAGCTTATGTTAAATAATGTTCTTAGCCTTTAAGGTTCCAAAAGACCCTTTCTGCTTTAAATTCTGAAATCATGTCTGTGCTTTGTATATTAAAAAGTTGTACAAATGCTTACTCCTGTGTCACCACACATAAAACTCAACGGAGCTCTGCATGACTTAATAGACCTGTCCTCTATGAATCTGTCTGATAAATAGCAAGCTAAATGTGCCTATCAAAGGCTATGCAGAATCTCCCTGTCATAATCTGCATATCTCCTAATTCTAGATATGGAAACAATGGCATTGGTCTCTTTCCTTCATACTTTACTCGAAGACTTTCACAATCCTTGGCTAAACATTACTGAAAGCAGGATTCTAGTGCTATCATATTCCACATGGATTCTTTGGTAGTCCCTAGAGAACTGTGGGCAAACAAGATATAAAGGCAAGGGAGGGGATATGAAATCAACCAGGCAGGGTAGAACCGCCTTTCTATTCTGCAAGCTAAATACTGCTTACACAGGCCTGACTTTGGGGAAATGTTTGTTTGAAAGAATAAGAGACACATGTCAGAAAGAGCATCTATGTCTTACTCTGGGTGAGGCAATGCGCTCAAGAATTTGTAAGTCCTGAAAGTGATGCTGGAGAAGATTGGAACTCACCACTGCACCCATTTCCTAACCCATTGCATCGTAAGATCCTGCAGTTAGTGGCTAATGTAGCTTGGTTTAAGGAGTTCACAGTGCAATTTTTTTCAACCTGGTGCCCTCCAGACTGGTCATGTCTGCTAGGGCTAATAAGAGCTAAAGTCCAACATCTGGATGGTACTAAGTGGGAAAGAGAGTGGGTTTTAAAATATCTTTTATTTTATGTGGCTTATAGGTTTTCATTCAGCCAAAATCTGCAATGTTATAGACCAGGGACAAAATGTTTCTTAAAAGAGCTACTTTGTAGTTCAGGAGGAAAAAAAAATCCTACATTCTTATTCTTTCTAGATGGTAGCAAAGCTAATATAAAAATACTGTTATATTGTTTGGCTTTATCCTGATCAATGGATTAATTTGGATACAAATGCTTAAATCCCTTCCTGGAAGTTAACATTGAAAAGGATTTGAAACAAAGTAAATAATTTATACTTGTTCACATAAGAGATGCTGGCTTGACCTTCTCAGCAGGACTTTTTCTTTCTCAAGCTTGAAGCCAAATACTATACAGTACGTATTATCATTTTGGTCTGATAGTTCTGAGACATTTCGTCCTCCCTGTTGTTACATTTCCAGAGCCAAATAATCTCACAGCAATGAACTGTTGGCCGACTGCTAATTTTCTCTTTTGGAAATGAAGCTTTAGAAAGACATATTTTTCAGTTGCGTTATTCCACTTTACTTTAAACAGCAGCAAACACACGCACACTTTTTGAAAAATACCACATTCAACAGTGTTTACTCGAGGATAGCCTTTAGAGACCTAAGGTCACAAAAACAAAGTCACAACTAGTTTCCCAAGTTGCAAAACTCCCACACACAAGATACAGAAAACTTTTAAAAGGTCTCACATATAGGTTGAAATGAATATGCTAACTGTTTTTAAAAACTTGAATAAATCGGTTTATTCAATAGGAGAATCCTGTCTGACAATATTGAATACCGCGATGAATGGATAAAGTCTCCTCACGCATAGAGAAATCTAGAAGAGCATAAAATGGAAGTCTTTTTAAAAAGCCCAAGCATGTTTTAACACCGCATGTCAGCTTTGTCAATGCTAAGTCAATTCTTTAATGCAACACAGGAGCAAGCGCATTGAGTCAAAGCATTTCGTTCCTCTGGGTCATCGTTTGTTTCCTACATGAACATTTGTTCTTCTAGAAACTGCGGGCATTTGTTTGCAACTCCTTGCTCGGCCACACTTCAGTCGCCTCTGCAGCCCCGAAGAATGCCAATCGGTTGATGTGTTCTGCTGCAAAGGCGCCGATAGGGAGGAAGAGAGGGCGGGGTAGTGGTGCTGGTAGTGTGGATTTGACTGAGCCCACTGGTCAATGCAGGGAAGCCCAAAGTATGATATTGCAGGTTGTGATTTCTCTCCTTTTCTCTTTCACACACCATTTCCCCCCACCTCTACCTTTGCACTAGCACACCTCTGGCATCCTCTTAAGGCAGGGGTGCCCAAACCTTTTACGCCGTGGGCCGATCATGTGGTTCAGGGGGCTGTGGTCACTACAGCCCATGGGCCGGATCTGACCCCTGACACCAATTCATCCGGCCCACGACGCCCTCACTGCTCCCGGAAGCGGAAGTAAAACGCGCCTTTTACTTCCGCTTCCGGGAGCGACGAGGGGACGAGGGCATCGCGGGCTGGAT
Source organism: Bradypodion pumilum (assembly GCA_035047305.1). NCBI lineage: Eukaryota > Metazoa > Chordata > Lepidosauria > Squamata > Chamaeleonidae > Bradypodion > Bradypodion pumilum. The sequence continues at coordinate 103,922,453 of JAWDJD010000001.1, forward strand.
GAATTGGTGTCAGGTGCCGGATCCGGCCCATGAGCCGTAGTTTGGGCATCCCTGCTCTCAAGGAAATAAGATTACATCGCATGCGTCGCTGGTACCCCCAAACCCCGGCTGACGGCAGGACTGCAGTCCGGCCAGAGGGTGGGGTCGTCGTTGTCTTCCCACACCGCTCCTCCTGCGCTCTCAAGGGACGACGACGACAGCCACTGCAGCCACGATTCCCCCGGAGGCGCACTCTTCCCTCCGCCGTCCCTAGCCACGGCGGACTGAACGAGCGCCCAGGCGCAGCCAGGGTCAGCAATAGCCCGGGAGTGTGTGTGGCAGAAAGGGTGGGGTGGGACCCTGCGACAGGCGAGGCAGGCCGTGACCCACCCTCATGAGAAGAGAGAGGAGGAGGAGAAGGGGGCGGCAAGAAGCGCTCCTCAGGAGAAGCGCGGCGGCTCCTCTGTCCTTCCCCAGCGCCGCCAAGGACTTTTCTCTCTCTCTCTCTCTCTCTCTTTCTGTTTGCCCGCCTCCAGACAAAGACAAACAAAAGGACGTCGCGAGGAGTTGTTTTATTACTGCGGAGACGCCGGTTGCGCAGTTCCCTTGCTGAGGGGACACGGCACGACACGCCCCACCACCACCCCGCCAAACTTCACCCCGTGTGTGTGTGTGTGGTGTCACACACACACACACACACACACACACACAAGTAGGGGGAGAGAAAAGGTGAGAGGCAGGTGTTTTGGGCGCCACCGAAAAGTTTACGCTGCCGTAGAGCCCCCCATCGCCCCCCCCCCGCCCTTTCCCGCCAATAACCGCCTTCGGCTTGTGTGGCTGGGCGACGCAGGGAAGGGTCTCCCTCTCTCTCTCTCACCTCTTCGGGTTCTTCCTCCTCCAGGTCTCCGCCGACGGCCCTCTCGTCGTCGTCCTGCCCGGGCGGCTCCAGCCAGCCGGGCTGGCCACTACTCTTCCCCCCGTGGTGGTCCTGCTGCTGCTCTGCAGAGCTGGTGGCTCCCATGACTCTTCTGGCCCGGTAGTAGGAGGCAAAAGCCACCGCCTGGTAGGCTTCGTCTTCTCTTCCCTCCTCACGACGCCGCCGCCACCTCTGTCCTCACAGCCTGAGGTTTCCTGCCCGGGGAGACGAGAGATGGGAGAGCAGTGATAAAGATGTCCAGGCGGCGGCGGCGACCGCCCTTCCTCTCGCCCTCCTCCTCCTCCTCCTCCTCTGCCTCTCTCGGGGAAGCGCTCGAGCTGCGACTGAGGGAGACCCAGTAGCTTTCTGCAAACTCCTTCAGCGAGGGAGACGGGAGGGAGGGAGGGAGGGAAGGGGGAAAGAAAGCCCACAAGGCAGGCACACACCTCCTCCTCCTCCTCCTCTTCCTCCTCCTCACCCGCCTCTCACGGCTACTCCATCACATGAGCTCCGGACACGCCTTGCAGCATCAACCCTGGAGCCGAGCAGGCAGAGGCGAGCTAGCCAGCAGCATCCCGCCACATTCTCACCTAGGTCGCTGCGGGGCGGGCCCTCTCCTCACCTCTTCCTCTTCACACAGCTCCTTAATTGGGCTTTTCTCAAGTGTCCACGAAAGAGAAGAGCGGAGGGGGGGGTTGTCTCCTCCTCTCTCGCCCTCCCCCCCTTGGGTTAAATTTAAGGTTTCCCTAGTCGTATCCGACTCTAGGGTTCAGTGCTCATCTCTGTTTCAAAGCCAAAGAGCCAGCACTGTCTGCTTCTGCAGACGTTTCCGTGGTCATGTGGCAGGCATGACTAGACACTGGAGTGCACGGAATGCTGTTACCTTCCCACCGAAGTGGTCCCTATTTATCTACTTGCAATTTCTTGCTTTCGAACTGCTAGGTTGGCAGGAGCTGGGACAAAGATGGGAGCTCATTCCGTCCTGCAGTACTCGGGAATCAAACTGCTGACCTTCTGCCTCCCAGTCAGCGTCTTAGCCACTTGAGCCACTGCACTCCTCCACCATCCTCCTCAGATGGAGGATTAAATTTAGGAAGAGCTAAAGAAACTCCTAATTAGGCTGAAAGAATGTGCAAAAGTTGGCTTGAGACTCAACATCAAGAAAACCAAGACAATGGCAACAGGCCCTATCAGTCCCTGGAAAATTGCGGATTCCCCATGCCCAGTTGGCATGGGACGGCCCTCGCAGAGGCCATTTCAGTCGAGAACGCTCCTGGCCCGTGGGCTCTGCGGGCACAGAAATTAAGGGGGGTGGATTAATAATAAGGGTTGATTCACCCACACCTGACCTGACCAGCGGTTCTGCTGAGAGAGCAGAACGCTAACCTCTGTTACCCATTAAGCAATTACTGACTCACAGATCAGCCTAATCTTTGGTGCAAATAGAAGCCATATTTACCCTGGCGTAAGCGTCGAACAATGGTTTTCCTCTGTCAGTGTTTGCCTTAGTTAATTAACTTCCCCAAGAGAGGTTCTCAATTAACCCGGGTAAATGGGTGATGTGATTTTCTGTCAGATGACCATTCTACCACACACAGCCTTGAACATAATATATACTGATGATTTTCCCTCAATAAATCACTGGTCTTCGCTCCATCTTGCCTCGTGTCGTTCCTTTGACCAGGCTCCTCCGGGATCCTAAGGGCCTCCTCATGGCCCCAATCCAACATCTGGTGACCCGCGACGTGATCCTACTCGTGAGTAAGCGATCTACACGGTCCGGTTCTGCGCTTGAACCGCGTCCAATTGTCCCGGAGGACAGCGCGGCAGCCCGGTCGGTAAGCCAGCCGATCGGGAAGACGGCCCAAGCGGCGGGGCATTACAGAAGAGGCATCCTACAGCTTGCTCCCGACTTTCGCGGCAGCTTGCAGTAACGGAAAAACGCGTTCCGCTCAGGGTCAGCTGTGAACCCCTGACAGCGCAGAGGCCACCGAGGGCCCGTGGCAGGAGGCCACGCTCCGAGCTCTACCCAGAGAATCGTCGCCAAAACCTATTACCTTGCCCGCAGATGCGTCAACTCGTCCCGAGGAAGAATCTTCGGAGGACCCCGCAGGTAATATGGGGACTTGCCCTCAGCGGCAACGTCCGTCCGCTAGCCAAAGAACTCATGAGGAAGAATTCAAAATCCTGGCCAGGGTATTTCAGTTACGTTTTCACAGCAGAGAGCTAGCGAGACTTTTGGTGTACCCAAGGGAACACTGCCTGCTTTACCCAGAAGTAGGTACGCTAACCCTTCAGCTCTGGGATCAGATAGGAGACTGCATTCAGCAACCCCCGTAAGCTCCAGAGGGCATAACTCGCACATGGAGCAAATGTAGGAAACTCTCAGTAGAGGATGACCCAGTCCGGATAGAGACCCAGAAACCCCCAGCGCAGTCAGAACCATCAGCCCCAAGGAGTCTCTATCCGTCATTTCAGCTTAAGCAGGGCAGTGTAGGGAGCATTCCCTCAGTGACAGCTGCAGACGTCACTGAAGGAATTCATGGCATGAGAGGCCTTGGCGCTTCTCTGACAGTTAAAAGTTCCCTGCCAATTAAGAACTCCATTCAGCGCAGGGGTGAGGAAGATCCATTCACGGGGAAATGGCCAGTGGCACAATTAGCTAGTGCCCAACTGCTGTGTTCAGCCTATCTGAAGGCAGACACACGTTCAGGCAGGGCTGCTCAATGCCCACTGCTCACGGAAACCTTCACGGCCCCTGGCCACGCAGGGCTCCAGAGCAGACCCGTTGCCACACTCAGGTGCAGAGCAGTGCCAAAACCCCAAGGCGCCTGCTTCCAGTGTGGAAAAATGAGACACCTTAGAAGAGAATGCCAATCTAGACCAGGCAGATCTTCAAAAGGTTGCCACGCTGGCACTGGAAAGGAGGCAGCACCAAGATCTGCGAGTCCGGCCCTCTGGCATGCATCTGGCCCAGGCTAGAGAGGAGGCAGCCATCGCCCTGGCTATGCCAGAAGAACCATCCCAGCAATAGTACCCCGAATTCCCCCAGGGCACAGGCAGAACCTACTTGTCTCACCTTGGGAGTAGCCCAGAGAAACTCACCCCTAAGTAGAAGCACCCAGATGGTTGTACAGGGCCAGCTGTGTATAAGTCATCTCCTCATGTGTGGGATAGAACACTGCAGATCAGGGGAGGAATGTGCGAATGCGTAAATAAATGTGTGTATGCGTGGTGCACCACTGAATGTATGACTGCAAGAACTGTGTATGATTGCAAAAGCCTTGTCTCTATGACCACAGTGTGATTGGAAAAGTGTTCCTTGTGTGTAACTGCGTGGTAATGTCACAGTAAAATATGTGTTAAACAGTTTGCACTCTGCTCATGGGCAGGAACTATTTAAGGTTTGTGAAAGCATGGTGAACAGAACCCCTTTGCCTTGCCTGCTTAGCAGCTTAAGGGCAGCGAAAGCAGGAGGGGGGGGGAATCCTAACCTGCAATAGGGCGGAGTGACCCCCCCTTCTTCCCTTGAGACTTTTTTCTTTGTCAAAGGATTAAGCCACTCTTGGAAACCGGTTTTACAATCCGTGCCACTCAGGAAAACAGATTTTTCTTTTCAGAAGCGCGATCTGAAAACAAAAATCACTTCTATGAGTTTTCCTCACTAAATCATAAACTATGGGGCCCCTCCCTACGTCTGTGTTCCTCAAACCCCCATCTCTGTGTTTTAAGGTGTCTGAATGTCTCTTAGCGTCTTGGAGTCACGTATCTCACTAGGAGTGAGAGAATTGCATTGTCTTCATGTGTGTACTGTTATCATCTTGTAACCTCGGTTCTCAACCCTTTAAAGTCAGGGGCCAAGTTCCGGGGCCTCAGGCAGCTCTGGGGGTCCGGACAGTCATCCTGCCCTTCCTTCGCCGCACAGCCCTTCTTGGCTTGGTGGAGGTAGTGGCAGAGCAACGTGGGCCGCATCTGGCCCACTTGCCCACATCTGGCCGCAGGTTGAGAATCGTTCTAACTCTCCTTCATTCTCTTAAGAAAGATACTGTTCTGGTATTTTGACTTTAATCTGTGTAAAGTAACTCACTCGTTGTACCCCTTTCACAGGAAAAAGCACGCAAACATTCTTGCGCTCTGTATATTCAGAAAATGCTTAATCGTTACCTTTTTACAGGAACAAAAATCCTCTCCAGGCCTTAAAAATAACCAATTTGTTTCTTTCTAAGTCTTAAGTTGCTTCCTTTCACAGGCTCCAGAGTTAATTACTGGTAGGGATTTCTTTACAGGAAGACCCGGTTGTCTTAATTACCTGACCTAATCTGATTGATAAGGGTTGTTGCATTCTCATTGTGCTAACTTCTGACTTGTCTTTCCTTCTTTCCTCCTTTCGCCAGTGGAACTCCCTGCTGGAAATGTTTAACTTGTGTGTCTTTTCATTTTTGTGTATTATTTCCTTACAGCTGGCACGTCATAGTTGGCTTGTTTTTGATAAGTCTTAGTCGGTCATTTTAAGTATGGCACCTGGCCAGCCCACAGCACCCTCTCTAATGAGCAGACACATTTCACAAACTCCAGAGCACAGAGGAAGGATTAGTCCCTGAGCTCCTGGGAATGTGCAGGGTGCCACTCATTAGCCAGGACTGCCTAGGACCATTTTAAGAATGCAGTCAGGTCACACTTTCAATCAGATACAGGCATTTTCAGGCCACCCCTTCCCTTTTTGCTGCTAGTCTAAGCACAGGCAAAAGGCTAAGCCAGCATCTGGCACCCTTCTAAATGTGTGCACGCCCGCCATGGGCGGATGTGCGCAGGGGGGCCTTCATGAGAAATTTACCCAAGGGAAGCCTGGCGCTTCATGCGCCAAGGTTTGCCATAAGACCCCAGACTTGTCTCGCTTCAAACGCAGACAGTCACCTTGTGTGAATTAATGTCACTGGTTCCCCTTCGGGGGGCTAGGACAGTTTTCACTTATGGGGGTCGCACATACTAGGTTCTTACTTGGCAAGAGGACCAAGCTTGGCACACGCTCCTGACTCTTCCGCAAGCGGGCAGAGTTGGCAGCCGTGAACCTCGCTTTGCGCACCTTTGCCAAAGAACGCTTCAACATAATTACTGACAGCCAGTACAGGAATTTGCTTCACAGTCTACCGGGAGCATACATCACTCCGCGATAGACAAAATTTGCTAAGTTTGTTCCTCACAACTCCATTTCAGAGTCATGCATTCTCTCATCAGAATGCCAAAGCACTTGCAAGGCAGTTCAACCTGCCACTTTCTCAAGCCCAAGGCATAGTTCACTCTTGTCAGCATCACGCAGGGGCACCGGGGGGGCCCTCGTGGGGGGTCAACCCACGAGGGACAGAGGCCATCCAGGTGTGGCAAATGGACGTCACACATGCCCCACATTTTGGCAAATGGCAGTACATGCACGTTTGCATTAATACCTTCCCACAGTTTGTTTGGGTAACAGCACAGAAGGGAGAAATGGCTCCCCGTGTGGAGCAGCATCTCCTTTCCCACGGCCAAGGGCGAACCTTGGCACACGAAGTCCGATGACGCCCCAGCTTATAGCTCCAGGCAGCTGGCCACCTTCAGGGCCACCTGGGATATTAAGCACACCTTTTGGCGTTCCGTACAATCCGCAGGGGCAAGCGATTGTGGAACGGGTCTATCGGACGCTTAAGTCCTACGTTGACAAACAAACAGAAAGGGGGGGAACAACATCCCATAGTTGCACAGCAATTGCTATCCTATAAGTGCAAACACTAACTAACTCTTTCAGAATTTTTATCTCCCAAACAAGTCTCTTCCCCATGCAGGTCCCAGAGGCCAGAATCGGGTGCCAGTCACTGTCCTGGATGTCATCAGCTGTCCGTCTTCCTTTATGACTTACATCTCCAAAGACATTCCTATGAACATTTTGCATACTCAGTGCTACTTCTAAGGACCATGCTTTTCCCCAAAACAAGACTTTTCCAAGCTCAAGTTACACATGAAACCCCACCAAGAAGGGAAGCCTCATCTTCAAGAAGCTGCTGAATCTGTAGTTGCTCATTATTTATACATGCCTTGTACAATGCTCCAGTTGGGATTTGCAAGGGACACTTGAATTTCTGTATGTTGTTAATAACAGCCAGCTTCCACCAAAGGAAGCCAGACCGGCCCATGTTTGCTTGGAAAGATTGAGCACCCGGCAGCCGGTAATCCCCAGCTTATTTTCACACCTCTCCATAGGTGCTAGAAAGACATTTGCACAACACCAGAAGTTGCAGAAATAGCTTAGAATCACCTTAGGTCACAGTAAGAGATCAATGACACACCTCATTATCTTGCCTTGCTACAGAAAGCAGTCTGGATTCAGACCCACAGTTCTGAAAAACCAGGCAGCAGTCAGTATATTCAGCGTGTCAGGCTTAGCCATAGGCAACACTCAGAGAATGAATTGGTCAATTGGCTTGCGGATTAGCAAAAGCCATTAACCATACCTCCTCGGCGATAGCGCTGCTCAATCAGGAGCAGGCAGAGCTTCGCCATGCCATTCTTGACAATCGAGCGGCTATAGACTATCTTTTGTTATTACATCATTTGGGTTGCGAATCTGTTCATGGCATGTGTTGCTTTAATCTCACTGACAACTCACGCAAAGTCCAGAGCCAGCTTACGGACCTCCACACCCTAGTCAAGAACATTAAGCAGGGTTTGATATGGGATTGGTGGAGTTCGTTATGGTCATGGCTTCCGTGGGGGTGGCTCCAGACGACGCTCCAAGTAATCGTGGGGGTGATAGTGCTAGGCATAGCAGGATGCTGTTTCATGCAATGTATCCCCTCACTGTTCTCACTGTTCTCGAGGTGTCCCTCATGGAGGGAACCCCGAAGCATCATTCCCGCTCATCAGCTGATGCCCCTCTTGCGCAGAGTCGCCTGTCAGGTTTCTAAACAATAGAGAAAGGGGAGATGCGGATTCCCCATGCCCAGTTGGCATGGGACGGCCCTCGCAGAGGCCATTTCAGTCGAGAACGCTCCTGGCCCGTGGGCTCTGCGGGCACAGAAATTAAGGGGGGTGGATTAATAATAAGGGTTGATTCACCCACACCTGACCTGACCGGCGGTTCTGCTGAGAGAGCAGAATGCTAACCTCCGTTACCCATTAAGCAATTACTGACTCACAGATCAGCCTAATCTTTGGTGCAAATAGAAGCCATATTTACCCTGGTGTAAGCTTCGAACAATGGTTTTCCTCTGTCGGTGTTTGCCTTAGTTAATTAACTTCCCCAAGAGAGGTTCTCAATTAACCCGGGTAAATGGGTGATGTGATTTTCTGTCAGATGACCATTCTACCACACACAGCCTTGAACATAATATATACTGATGATTTTCCCTCAATAAATCACTGGTCTTCGCTCCATCTTGCCTCGTGTCGTTCCTTTGACCAGTCTCCTCCGGGATCCTAAGGGCCTCCTCACGGCCCCAATCCAACAGAAAATAGCTGGGGAAGAAGCAGCAGCAGCGACAGATTTTACTTTCTTAGGATCCAAGATCACTGCAGATGGTGATTGCAGCCATGAAATAAAAAGGTGACTGATCTTGGATTCACTACTGTATGATTCTTGGGAGACAAGCTATGAGAAACCTGGGGAACATAGTTAAAAGCAGAGACATCACTTTGCAAACTAAAATTCACATAGTCAAAGCAATGGTATTCCCAATGGTAATATATGGCTGTGAGAGCTGGACCATTAGGAAAGCTGAGCACAGAAGAATAGACGCTTTTGAAATGTGGTGTTGGAGGAGAGTTTTGAGAGTCCCCTGGACAGCGAGGAGAACAAATAGGTCAAGCTTAGAAGACATCAACCCTGCCTGCTCCTTAGAAGGTCAAATAGTGAAGATGAAGAAGTACTTTGGATATCAAATTAGAAGAGAGGATTCACTAGAGAAAGCCTTGATGCTGGGAAACGTGGAGGGCAAAAGAGGAAGGGGGCGGGCCAAGATGAGATGGCTAGATGGTATTGTAGACGCCATGGGCACAGAACTGGGCGGGTTGAGGAGGATGGTGGAGGACAGAGGCACCTGGAGGACAATGGTCCATAGGGTCGCAAAGGGTCAGAATCGACTGTGCAACTGAACAACAAATTCCATTACTGAAAGACCAAGAACAAAAGTGGCTCAAAGGGAGAGGGAGTGACCTTCAGCTTTCAGCTACACAAGCTCTCCCTTTTCCCCTCACTTTGAGAATCATGGGGAGGCTCTGATGAGGCGTTTGCAAGGGGTTTCTAATGAAAATATCCTTATCTGGAAGACACAAATCACCAGGGACTCGGGAAAAAAAAGACCCTTATCTCAAAGCTTCCCCTCCAACTGAACACAAAAGGGTTGCCTTATATTTCAGACCCTTTAGATCTGGCTGGGCACCTTTTAAACTTTAAAGCAGAAGTGCCCAAACTACTGCCTGTGGGCCAGATCTGGTGCCAACAATAAATCATCTGGCCCACAAGGTTCTTGTTGCTCCCGGAAGCAACGAGGGCTTCATGGGCTGGATGAATTGGTGTCAGGGGCCAGATCTGGCCCACAGGCCATAGTGACCAGCCCCCTGAACCATGTGACCGGCCCACGGCCCAAAAAGTTTGGCCACACCTGTTTTAAAGTAAGGTTTCCATCCTATGAGTATTGGGTTTCTCTCTTCCCCCTCCCACCATTCCTAAATATATTTGTATTGCTGTATCGAAAGCAAGAAATTGCAAGTAGATAAATAGGGACCACTTCAGTGGGAAGGTAACAGCGTTCCGTGCGCTCCGGTGTCTAGTCATGCCTGCCACATGACCACGGAAACGTCTGCAGAAGCAGGCAACGCTGCTCTTCGGCTTAGAAACAGAGATGAGCACTGCACCCTAGAGTCGGATACGACTGGCTTTCGAGCAAGGGAAACCTTTACCTTTACCTTTATTACAGATATATGATCCAGCTAGGCCTGTTCTCTAAACTGGCAGGGATCTTTCATATACTGTACAGAACATGTAGTCCCAAAAGAGCATTTGTATAGTTCAAAATTCAAAAACTGGAACAAAAATAGTTTATGTTAGTTGATGTAAAAAAAAGGGGGGTTGACAATGTGAAAAATAAGGGCAGCCATTTCCTCCCCTCCCCCAACCACCACCACCACCACCACCACCATCATCACAAGTGCTTTATGCAGAACCTGCTGTCACTCCTCAAAGAATACAGGTAAAACTCAGAAAATTAGAATATTGTGCAAATGTTCATTCATTTCACTTAAAAGGTAAAAAAAATGAGATAGACTCACTATATGCAAAGCGAAATATGTCATGCCATAATTCATTACAATTGTGATGATCATGGTGAACAGTGTACATGAGATTGTGTGATGATTATGGGGTACATGAGATTGGGGGGGGGGTAGGGTTTTCATAAGCTGTAAGCCATAAGCATTAATATTATAACAAAGTAAGGCTTGAACGATCTCGCTTTGCGTGTAATGAGTCTATCTCATATATTTGTTTCACCTTTTAAGTTGCATTACTGAACTGAATGAACATTTGCATGATATTCTAATTTTCTGTATTTACCTGTATTTACTGGCATTTCCAGGGTGAAAAAATAGAAAAAATATTTCCTTAACATGGGATCCTTTAAATATGATGTTAGGGAAAAGGAGGTGATGCCAGCAATATTCACTATATAGTGAAGTTAATTTCTTGCTCATCATGTTCCAATTGTATGTGTTCTGTCCTTTTGCTTCTGTACATGTTTGCTTGTCCTTCCTGTATAACTGATTGAGCACTTTCTGACCTGGGTAACCTGCCTCCCAGGCTTATCTTTTGTTTCATTTTGGACTGCCTCATCATTGGATTTTCATGGTAAGAAGTGTTTAGTAGGGCTTTACCATTGCTAGCTGCTTCACAGTGTTACCTTCAGCCACTGCTGCTGCCCAGTAGCTGTCATACGTCTCTTTTGCCCTTCCATCTTAGATCCTGCTGTGTCTGCTGTCCCTCAGCATATATTTCCCTGCCTTGAACCAAACTAGTGGTTTCTCCATGACTCCCTACGTTACATTCTTTCCCATTAACCACCTCCTTGCATGAGCAGACAAAGACCCAGGTTTATGATTTCTCGTAAGGTACTCAAAAGGTAAAGACTGAGTGCCAAAAATAAAGAGATGGGAGAGGATTTTAGGCTAAATAGATTATAGTCTAAAATGTGTTTAAAGGTTGGGGGCTTGTGGAGAGTGGTTTCATTGGTACTAAATAATTTTCCCCCCTGAATGTTAGTGTGTGTCTGTCTGTAAATAATTAAATGGTTAAAGACAATTGCTTTACACCTCAATAGTTTGTCCAAATTTTCATGAAGAATATTTATTTTCTTCTCCTGAACTTCATGAGGTATTTATATATAATTGCATGCTCTAATCCAGGGGTTTCCAACCTAAAGCTAGTGGGCTGGATCTGGTCCAGGGCACCATTTCATGTGGTCCCCCACCCCTCCAAGGGCATTTGAGAAACAAAATGGCCACCCATTTGAAGCTGTTGGGACAAAATGACCACACCCATTGTGCAGGCAGGGCAAAATGGTCATCTGGCCCTCAAAGCTGACTGAGAGAGCATGACCCAGCCCCCTGCTTGAAAAGGTTGGGAACCCCTGCTCTAATCAGTGAGATACTGTAAAATGCTAGCAAGGAAAAAAGACAACAAATTAAGGTCCCAGCCCTTAGTCTTCATGCAAGTAAATATTGATTATTTTTTCATGCTGAACAGGTTCTTTATATTATTTCCAAGATCAGATTAGATTACAGTGGTAAACAGAACAAAACAAAGAATGTAGGATCGTCTGTCCTGGTATTAATTCAGCTTCCTGGAGTCATGATTGGTTGAGTCTGTAAGAGTTGGTATAAATAAAGTGTGAAGCGACTCTTATCTTGAAAGAGTAACGGGCATTTTAAGGGTACAGGTTTTCCAACATTAATTAAATTTTTAATGAAAGGAGCTTGATTATTTAGTATTTTAAAAGAAAACAGCCACTTTGGGCTGTATTTTCTCCATCAAGAGGTTAGCTCAGAACTACAGGACAGCACTGTGCCACTCCAGTGGAAAATGTCCATTGCTAGGTTGGTACAGTTGCACTGCTGAAGGGACCCTGTACATCTGTTGAAAGGTCTTCTGGCTCTGATTGGCAGTTTCCAAAGGCAAGCATAGCATATTCCACTGGTGTTTCAGGAGCTGATGTCCAAAATCCAAATGCCCCCTTCTTATTGACACACCTGAACACAGTGCCTAAAATGATCCTGGTCTCAGCGCTCACATAGTTGTTTCATGTCACCTGGAGTCAGTAGGAGGGAAAATGAAAAATTCTGTCTCATGCTCCTTCTGTCTTGTGACAAGTCAGTAAATCTGTGGATGTAGTCAATACTGTACTCCATAACAAAATCCCTCCCTCCTTCCCAGCATTGCCTGTGTTTGTGTGTGTCATCCTCCTCCTCCTCTTCTTCTTCCTCCTCCTCTTCTTCTTTGCCATACCATAAATCATTGGTAAAACAGTTATGGTTGTGGAAAGCAAGAAAAGATAATTTGATCACTGATGTGCAGCCATAATCCTATTTACAAGGAAATGGTACCAAAATAAATGAGATTGGCTTCCAAGTAAGGTGTGTAGTATCAGGAGTGGAGCAGTGTTGTTAATTTTGCAATGTGACTTACTTTAAAATATCAGATCAGAAAGAACAATGAATTCTCAGAGTCCTTCTTAAGAGAAGAGGACTATATCAAATATTTCCCCTAAATCTTTATGAGTTCCTTCAATTTTTTTATTACAGCTAATTTTTCTTATTCATGTAAAATTTATGCTTTTTCCAGTTTTTGAATGACACAGTTTTCTATTTATAGGTTGTCTGTCTACCTTCCAAGTCATGATGTCTTAGTAGAATTTGTCCGTAGGATAAATATGAGGGGTTTCCCCACAGAAAGAACAATTACTTTATTAATAATATAAATAAATAATACCATTGGATAAGTCACCATTTATAATGTAAGTCATAATTTTCTTACCTTGGCTCTGGCCTATGTGCAGCCCTAAAACAGCAAATAAATTTCTGTATTTTGGTTCACTTTCAATAACAGGAAGGTTAATCTGCAAAAAGAAATAATGTCACTGAGCTATTTCCTGCACATGATAGTGTCTGACAACTTATAAGAGCTTCAGTAAATTTGTCAACTGGGAAGTGATCCACTTCAAGTTGAGATTCTGTCTCCACCATTCTGTGTCTCTGCTTAATTATAAGCAACCCAGCCTGCTATCAGAAATAGTATAGCTACGGTACAAAACTTCTAGAACCCAAAATATTAATCAAGGTCAAAGATGTTAGTATATTTTATTTGTTTGGGAAGTGTAGTCTGCAGAAAGACACAATGTCTGAGTGATCAAAAGTTCAGCATCCTGCCCTGCCACCTTCCAAAGTCAGACTAAGAAACCAGGTCTGAAAGTATCATTTAAGAAAAACTGTGCCAACTTTTATTCAACCCCATACTATTGTTATTGACCACCCAGATTTTGAAAACAAAATTGAACTCATCTCTCTGTGCTTGTTAAGATATGAATAAAAGTCAGCTAATGTCAAACAACAGGGAACTAAAGAGAGTGATAAACCAAGCTTTAAATATTATTCTCTCCAAATAAAGAAGTATTGTATAGGAGTCAATGTAATACAAAACATAAAGTGGACACTCTTATTCTTAACAACCAACTTACCTGCCTTTAACAGTGGTTAGAGGACCACTGAGCAAAAAAAGCACAACCCTCACTCTCTCCTGTTTGGTTCAAGTGAACTAGCTTAACCACCAGTGCTTTGGGCAGTTTTCTTACCGGTTGCTTTTCAACTGTCGCAACTCAGAACTAGAATGTTTGCGCATTCTACCACGAAGTGCTCTGCCTGTTTAGATATGGACTGATCCATATAAATTAAAGCAGCCAAAGAGCTAGCGCTGTCTGCATATGCAGATGTTTCTGTGGACATGTCAGGCATGACTAGACACTGGAGTGCATGGAACACTGTTTACCTTCCCACCGAAGTGTTACCTGTTTATCTACTTGCAATTTCTTGCTTTTGAACTGCTAGGTTGGCAGGAGCTACAACAGAGTAGGGCGCTCACTCCATTGTGCAGCACCCAGGTCTCAAACTGCTGACCTGCTGACCTTCCATTTATCAAGGTCAGCCTCCTAACCACTGGGCCACTGCAGTCCCTATGACTATGAAAGCTCACATTAAATATAATAAGATGGCACAATATTTTATTTTTCAGGTTTTTTGTGTTTTTGTGTTTGTTTCAATATATGTGCTTATATACTAGTCTGGTATGTCTTTGTAAACTACTACTAGATGGACCTCTGTGAGATTTTAGATTTGCAATGTGTTACGAAGACTAGTGTCTGAAGATATCCCTGTTTAGGAATACCCCATTTTAGACTATATTATTCAGATTGTTAAATTTGCAAAATTTAAGTGCATTAAGTAACAAGTAAAGCTATCATCTGATTGAACATCATCAAGGATATTAAACTGAATAGCTGTCTGTAAGGATGCTCTCTTCTCTGTAGAATCAAATGGGTGATTTTAAAGCCTCTGTATATTCACTACAAATTGTACAATCAAGTCATTTTCTTTTTATAAACCAACTGTTGTTTTTCTGTTTTGTTGTTCACTACAGTTGTGTTCTGTAAAGCTGTGCCTTTAACAATGTACCTTAGCCATGTGGTAACAATGTAACCTTTCTGTGTGCAACATTATAACCTTCAGCTGTATCAATGTAAACCTGATAAGGGGACGCGAGCTAGTGACCACTAGATGGCAATAGCGAGCGTCCAGCTCTCATGGCTCAGATTCACCTGGATCAGCAGCGCGGGAAGATTCCCGCCACCTCTTCACCTGGACAAGAAGGGCGTGACCTTCTACGACGTCACGCAGGCAGCAACCAATAGTCTGTTGACGAGCCACTTTCAAATGTATAGCCAGCTGTATATATTGAGCTACCCATCCACCATTACCACATGTTCCTCCGGATCATCATGCAATAAACCTGTGTTAAGCCAACCCTTCGGCTGTTTCATTGTCTTTGGTCCCTTACACTAAATTGGCGACGAAGGTGGGATGATGGCAGCCCACGGGACCAAGACATGCGCCGGTTTCGAAATCAGGAAACCGGGCGACTGGGAGATCTTCGAAATGGACTTCCAGGCAGCACTGATTGAGTCCGAAGTCACGGAAGAGGCAAAGAAAAGGGCCATCTTCACCAGGATGCTCGGGCAAGAAACCAAAAGGACCTTGGTGGACCTGATCGCACCGAGGAGGGTGAGCGAATTCAAGGCCAAAGAACTCATGCAGATGCTGCGTGAGCACGCCCGGCCCGCCACGGCGATGTTTCCCGCTCAGAGTGCGTTCTGGAGGCGAGTCCAAGCGCCCGGGGAGACGGTCGCCGCATTCGCGGCGGCTCTGCGGCTGGCGGCCGGCCCGTGCAAATGGGAGAATGTCAAAATCACCCTCCGGGACTGTGTGCTGTGCGGCCTGAACGACGCCGAAACCCAGCGCACATTAATGAACCAAGAGCCGCCTCCCACGTTGCAGGAGGTCATCAGAGCGGCACAGGCCGCGGAAGCTACAAAGGCTGGGGTACAAGAACTCCAGGACTGGCGGCCGAGGTCGAGCAAGGCAGAGACTCCGGTGCATGCAGCCCGGCGAGCTTCGAAGTCGTCCGCGGAGAGCAGCGACGACGAGGACGTCCGGAGGGTCCGGAAAGAGAGCCGGCGGTGCGACGGCTGTGGAGCGGCCCACGACCGCGTAAAATGCCCATTTCAGAAGGCCGAGTGTCACAACTGCGGCCGCCGCGGGCACATCGCCAAGGTGTGCAGGAAGAGGCGCGAGACCCGGAGAAGCTCGGCAGACCGTTCCGCGGGACAAGACCGCTCAACGAGACCCAAGGAGGGCGCTCAGGCCACGCGGAAGCAGGACGGCGTGGGCCGCATCTCCGACGGCAGCGAGGACGACGCCCCAGTATTCAGCGTGTCCGTGGGACACCCCCGCTACTTTGTTGAGGTACTAGTTCAAGGGGTTCCCATTAGAATGGAAATTGACTCGGGGTCCTCATATTCAATCATTTCCCAGAGGGAGTTTTTGAGAATTGCCCCCCACAGGCGACCCAAGCTCAAAGCGTTGAGGTCCACACTACGGGACGTGCAAGGGAACAGCATTCCAGTGTTGGGGGTTGGAGAATTTCAGGTTAAATTCAAGAAGCACGCCGCGTCTCTCCCTCTAGTCGTGCTTAAAGGGGGAGATTGCAGCCTCCTCGGGACTCAATGGTTTCAGCCCCTGGGTTTGTTTATTGGGGGGGGGGTGCACGCCGTTGGGATGCACGCCATTGGGACTGACCCGATTCAGGAGGTGTGCGAGGCGCACCCCAAAGTTTTCAAAAAAGGACTGGGGAAATTCAAGGGGCCCCCAGTGACATTCGACCTAGACCCGGAGGTCCGCCCAATTCGACTCAAACCACGCCGGGTGCCGTTTGCACTCAAGGACAAGATAGAGGCGGAACTGGACAAATTGGTGGGCCAGGGAATCCTTGTGCCTGTTGATTCTGCGGAGTGGGAAACTCCAATTGTAACCGCACTAAAAGCCAATGGGGAGGTCCGCATATGCGCCGATTACAAGTGCACCATCAACAAGGCGATCCGCCCGAATGCGTATCCGGTGCCGGTAGTCAGCCATCTGCTGGCCAGGTTACACGGGGGAAAGTGTTTCGCTAAGCTCGACTTAGCACAGGCCTACCAGCAGCTTACGGTGTCCCCTGCCGCAGCTGCTGCGCAGACCATAGTCACCCATAAGGGGGCGTTCCAGGTGACGCGCCTTCAGTTCGGCGTAAATTCGGCGCCTGGAATTTTCCAGTCACTCGTGGAACGCCTCCTGAAGGGGCTAGAGGGGGTGTTGCCTTATTTTGATGACGTGTTAATAACGGGGGGGGGGAGTCGGGTAGAATTGGCCAAGAGGTTGGGGAAGGTCCTGACAATATTCGAAAAAGCGGGGTTGAGACTGCGAAAGGACAAATGCGTCTTCTTCGCGACCGAGGTTGAGTTCCTAGGGTTTTGTGTGACTCCTGAGGGGATAAAACCATCCAAATCCAAGGTGGCCGCCATTAAGAAAGCCCCCCGCTCCACCTCCAAGCCCGAGCTGCAGTCATTCCTAGGGCTGCTCAACTTCTACCACTCCTTCCTCCCCCGGAAGGCAGCAGTGGCTGAACCGCTACACAAACTGCTAAAAAAAGACCAGGCATGGAAGTGGGGCGATGACCAAGAAAGGGCATTTAGTGAGCTAAAAAGTCTCCTAGCGTCCGATGCCATACTGACCCATTTTAACCCCAAGCGCCCGGTAGTCCTGACCTGTGATGCATCCCCGGTGGGGGTGGGGGCGGTGCTGTGCCAGGTGCTGGAAGATGGAAGGGAGGCCCCGATAGCATTTTACTCCAGGTCCCTGTCCCAAGCGGAGAGAAATTACGCACAGACAGATAGGGAGGCACTAGCGATAGTTGCGGGGACGAAAAAAATTCACGATTTTCTGTATGGTCGCCCCTTCACCATTGTAACGGACCACAAGCCCCTGCTAGGCATTTTTACCGCAGATAAGCCCACGCCACAGATCCTGTCCCTGAGGATGCTCAGGTGGGCTATTTTTCTCAACGCGTACCAGCACGCGTTGGTCTATCGGCCCGGGAAAGAGATCAGCCATGCGGACGCTCTATCAAGGTCTCCCCTCCCCCTGACGCCCAGCCAGGTGAGCAAGGGGGAGCGAGACCATCAGGTTCTCATGATAGAGGTGCTGGATTCGCCCCCCGTAATGCCCGCAGACATTGCCAAAGCGACAGAGAAGGACAAGACGTTAGCGGCAGTTAGCTCCTGGATGCAGAAAGGGTGGCCGGCGTCCTCCCCAGCGGAGGAGTTCGCCCCACTTTTCAGGAAAAAGTTAGAGCTGTCCCTAGAGAGGGGGTGCCTCTTGTGGGGGCAGCGGGTGGTGATTCCCACTTCCCTTCGGCTGCGGGTGCTCAAACTGCTGCACGTCAGCCACCCCGGCATCGTGCGATCCAAGGCGCTGGCCCGGAGTTACTTCTGGTGGCCCCAGTTGGACGCCGACATCGAGCACATGGTCAGCACTTGTGAAAGTTGCCAATGCTCCAGACCAGAGGAGGCCCGCCTTCCCCACAGGGAATGGGACACGGCCAAGGGGCCGTGGTCCCGGGTGCACATTGATTTCGCGGGCCCGTTCAGAGGCACCCTGTTTCTTCTTGTCGTGGACGCCTTCTCCAAGTGGTTGGAGGTTATCCCAGTCACAAGCACCTCCTCGGCCCAGACCATTAAGCATTTGCGGAGGCTCTTTTCCACGTTCGGCATACCCGACACATTAATTAGCGACAACGCTAGTTGTTTCACGTCCTCCGAGTTTAGGGCATTCATGGAGATTAACGCCGTTCGGCATATCACCTCCGCCCCGTTTCACCCAGCCACCAATGGTCAAGTAGAGCGCCTCGTCCGCACCACGAAGGACGCGTTGCGGCGCATGGGCCCCGGGGACCTGAACCTACAAGTGTGTCAGTTTCTGCTAGAGTACAGGGTGACCCCGTTGGCGTCAGGATACTCCCCCGCAGAGCTCTTAATGCGTAGCAAACTGACCACCATCCTTACTAGGCTAGACCCCACGAGGGTAGAGGACAAGGGAAGGAACATTGGGCTAGAGGCCACGAAGAGTTTCAGTGTAGGCGCCCCCGTGCATTGCAGGAATTACGCCAGCACGGGCCCAGCCTGGGTACCGGGCGTAGTTGTGGAGCAAACCGGCCCCGTGTCGTACCGCGTGGAAACCAGCACAGGGCTACTGTGGAGGCGGCACGCGGACCAGCTCCGACGCAGGGTCTCCGATGAGCAGGGCGCAGACCAAACAGAGAAAAAATCAGCGTTAGGGTTCTCCCCCACCCGTTCAGCCCAAGGGGGAGGGAAAGGGGGCCGCGGGTCCCCTCCAAGGGGGGAGGAGGATGTTCTCGTAGATATCCTGGGGGATCTTTCTGAGGAGGAGGAACCCGACCCCATACATATCTCGAGGAATTCCCCCACAAATGCGGATACCCCAACTGAGTTAGAATTTGATTTTCAGAACCGGGGGAGTTTTTCGGAGTGGTCCCCCACCCGTCCAAGCGAGAAGAGGGGTTTTTCGTTAGCCCCGATCGCCCCCGGTCTGCCCACAATGGAGTTCTTCCCTTCCCCTAAGGCCGCCAAACCGCGGCAAGCCACTAACGAGTTTCCCTCTCCCATTACAGGACAAGTGACCTGGGAACAAAGAAGCAGTAGCGCCCCCGGGGGGGGGGGTCAGCCCTCATCACGGCCCAAACGCACATGCAATAAGCCATCTTGGCTGAGAGACTTCGTCTCATCCTAGGGGGGAGGGATGTTGTGTTCTGTAAAGCTGTGCCTTTAACAATGTACCTTAGCCATGTGGTAACAATGTAACCTTTCTGTGTGCAACATTATAACCTTCAGCTGTATCAATGTAAACCTGATAAGGGGACGCGAGCTAGTGACCACTAGATGGCAATAGCGAGCGTCCAGCTCTCATGGCTCAGATTCACCTGGATCAGCAGCGCGGGAAGATTCCCGCCACCTCTTCACCTGGACAAGAAGGGCGTGACCTTCTACGACGTCACGCAGGCAGCAACCAATAGTCTGTCGACGAGCCACTTTCAAATGTATAGCCAGCTGTATATATTGAGCTACCCATCCGCCATTACCACATGTTCCTCCGGATCATCATGCAATAAACCTGTGTTAAGCCAACCCTTCGGCTGTTTCATTGTCTTTGGTCCCTTACACTAAAGAATACCCCATTTTAGACTATATTATTCAGATTGTTAAATTTGCAAAATTTAAGTGCATTAAGTAACAAGTAAAGCTATCATCTGATTGAACATCATCAAGGATATTAAACTGAATAGCTGTCTGTAAGGATGCTCTCTTCTCTGTAGAATCAAATGGGTGATTTTAAAGCCTCTGTATATTCACTACAAATTGTACAATCAAGTCATTTTCTTTTTATAAACCAACTGTTGTTTTTCTGTTTTGTTGATCACTACAGAGTCAAAAATCTAGACAAAAGCCGTTCTTAATTACTCAGGATGAAAGACCATACGATCTGCTCATGATTTCTATAATTCCTTTGTTGTCTCTTACTTTTTATAATTGTCCTCATGTTTGAAACTGAACAACAGATTTGTTTGCAGTCAGACAGGTACTTTGGGTTCACATTTCCTTCTGCTCTGAGTTTAATTAATATTTGCAGAAAACATCTAATTGGGATGTATGTTATCTTTGGGTTTCAGTAGCTGTAAAGCAGAAGCAAAGCAGCTGATTCAACAAGAAGAGGAAAAAGAAAACAATGGTTTTCTCTTGAAAAGTAGCTTAAATCAAAAATCCTTGTTATTTTAAAAGACAATTATCTCAGTTACAGAGAAGTTGAATAACATGCCAAAATTCACAAAGTAAGGTTGCTGCTTCTCCTGCCTTCACTAATTGTACCGTTATTATTATACTCTCTGGAAGAAAGACTTTCCTGATGGTTGCTCCCAAATTTGAGGAGCAGAAACCATAGGGAAATTTCCCCCAAATGAAAGGCAAAATAAAATAAAATAATAAAATAAAAGAACCCACCAAAACATTGTGGTTGTGAACTTCTTGAATGCAGCTACTTCAGCAGAAATGTCTAAAGTCGGATATCTTTGATGAAATGGTTGTATCCATGAAAAGAGTGGATTTATCCATAAAAGCTCACACTGAAATACAGTAGTTCGCATCTAAAGTGCTACTACATGGTTGTTGTTGTTGCCCCCTGTGACCCCATGGACCCTTGCACACCAGTCACCCATATCCTCCACCATCCACCGCAACCCATCAAGCTCTGTGCCCATTGCGTCAACAATACTATCTAGCCATCTCATTTTCTGCAACCCCTTCTTCTTTTGCCCTCGGCCTTTCCCAGCATCAAGTATTTCTCGAGTCTTCTCATTTGATGTCCAAAGTGCTTCAGCTTCATCTTCAATATTTGACCTTCCAAGGAGCAGTCAGGGTTGATTTCTTCTAAGATCAACCTATTTGTTCCCCTCGCTGTCCAGGGGACTCTCAAGATTCTCTTCCAACACCACATTTCAAAAGTGTCTATTCTTCTGCTTTCCTTATGGTCCAGCTCTCACAACCATACATTACTACTAACTTCATTGAAAAATTATGCACCACTCTCTCCTACTGAAACACATAGAATCCTATACAGCAAGCAAAGGAAACATACAGAAACAGCCCTCCTAACTGGATACTGCACAAGCATCCCCCCCCCTCACCTCAAAAAACCTCTATGATTCAAAACTCATTTATCTGAGGAAAAAGAAAGAAAGAAGCTATCTAATTTACTACAGAGCTACATGACCCACAACAAGAACACCGTGAACTTAAGTAAAGAAAAGGTCGCCCTTGCTCGAAAGACAGTCGTATCCGACTCTAGGGTGCAGTGCTCATCACTGTTTCAAAGCCGAAAAGCCAGGACTGTCTGCTTCTCCAGACATTTCTGTGGGCATGTGGCAGGCATGCTGAGACACTGGCATGCATGGAACAGTGTTTCCCTTCCCATTGAAGTGGTACCTATTTATCTACTTGAAATTTCTTGGTTTCGAACTGCTAGGTTGGCAGGAGCTGGGACAGAGATGGAAGCTCACTCTGTCATGCAGTACTCAGGTCTTGAACTGCTGACCTGCTGACTGAGAGTTTAACATCTTAACCACTTCAGCCCCCACAGCATGCTTAGTGAACTTACTGAACTTAGACAACATCATAAATACATACAACCACACACTGAGCTAAGACGAAAATCCCACACAGGCCTGTCTTTTTGTCCCACACAGATGAGACAGGTCCATGGTGATCTAGAGGTCTTTTCCCATAGTCTATGGCTCAAAGAATATTTCCACAACTTTTAAATAGCAGGAGAGCAACATACAAGCTGTGCCCTGCTCTCTAGAATATGAGGAGGAACTATATTCTACCCCCAAACACCTTTCTAGCACCACAGAAAGAAGAATTCTATGTGGGCTCCATCAGAAGCTCAGAACAAAAAATTGGATTTCTGTGCTGAGTGCTTCTGCCTCCATGGCCAGGCTAAGGTCATCAAAATGTGTATACAGTACAGGCAAACCTTGAGATAAGAACGGTTTGACTTAAGAAATACTCTAGATACATCTGGAAATCTCAGGGGAAAAATCAGGTTCAAGATAATAATTTTTAATAGGTTTTTTTTTGAGATAAGAAATTCAATGCATTCCTATGGGAAACTGCATTCAATGCATTCCTATGGGAAATCCTAGATAAGAATTTTTTGAGATACAACCAACCTCGAGGAAGGAACGAATTAATTTTATATGTAGAGGTTTGACTCTTGCTTTTACATGCCATCAAGTTATCTCCAACTCTACATTGTCCACTCCCTCATCATAATAAAAAATAGACTGAATACAGAAACATCCTTTATTTTAATTAATTGTTGTTTTTATATTGAGAGAGATTGCAGAGACTCAATGAATTCTTTGCTTCAGTATTCACTGAAGAAGACAGAGACCACATGCCCAAAACAGAGCCTATCTTCATAGGGAGGGAAACCGAAGAATTAAGCCAGATAGAAATAACCAGGGAGGAGGTCCTTGCATGTCTTGTTAAACTAAACACTAACAAAACACCAGGACCAGATGGCATCCATCCACGAGTTCTCAGGGAACTTAAAGATGAAATTGCTGATCTCCTAGCCAAAATATATAATATTTCCCTCAAATCAGGCTTTGTGCCTGATGACTGGAAGGTAGCGAATGTAACACCAATTTTCAAAAAAAGGATCCAGGGGTGATCCAGGAAATTACCAATCTGTCAGTTTGACATGTGACATGTGTCCCAGGTAAAGTGATGGAAACCATTCTAAAAGGTAGAATTAATAGTCACATAGAAGAGAAGGCGCTGCTAAAGGAGAGCCAACATGGCTTTTGCAAGGGCAAATCATGCCTCACTAATCTGTTGGAATTTTTTGAGAGTGTCAACAAGCATGTGGATAAGGGGGATCCAGCTGACATTGTTTATCTGGACTTTCAGAAGGCTTTTGACAAGGTCCCACACCAAAGGCTCTTGAATAAACTTACCAGTCATGGAATAAAGGGACAGGTCTTGTCCTGGATCAGCAACTGGCTAAGGGACAGGAAACAGAGGGTAGCACTAAATGGACACTTCCCCAAGAGTGGGGTCCCCCAAGGTTCAGTACTGGGGCCCCTGCTTTTCAACCTCTTCAATAAATGATCTAGAGGTAGGAGTAAAAAGCAAGGTAGCCAAATTTGCTGACGACACTAAATTATACAGGGTAGTGAAAACTGTGAGAGTTTGTGAGGAGCTCCAGAGGGATCTCTTGACACTGGGGGAGTGGGCAAAGCAGTGGCAAATGAGCTTCAACATTAGTAAGTGCAGAGTGATGCATGTTGGGGCAAAAACCCCCAATTACATTTATAAACTGATGGGTTCTGAACTCTCTGCAACAAACCAGGAAAGGGACCTTGGTGTCCTGGTGGACAGTTCAATGAAGGTGTCAACCCAGTGTGCCTCAGCAGTGAAAAAAGCAAATTCAATGCTAGGGATCATTAGGAAGGGTATAGAAAATAAGTCACCAAGTGTCATTTTGCCTCTTTATAAATCTATGGTGAGGCCCCATCTGGAATACTGTGTACAGTTCTGGTCGCCATACCTCCAGAAGGATATTATGGAGTTGGAAAAAGTGCAGAGGAGGGCTACCAAAATGATTAGGGGACTGGAACACCTTCCTTACCATCCGAGGCTGCAACGGTTGGGCCTTTTCACTCTTGAATGATGGCGTCTAAGAGGTGACCTGATTGAAGTTTATAAAATCATGCACGGTGTGGACAAAGTAGATAAGGAAAAACTGTTTTCCCTATCGCATAACACTAGAACTAGGGGACACTCCATGAAACTTTTGGGTACTAGTTCTCAAACAAATAAGAGAAAGTACTTTTTCACCCAGAGGATTACTGGTCTATGGAACCCCCTGCCAGAAGAAGTGGTGACAGCTGTCAGTCTTGACAGCTTTAAGAAAGGATTAGACAAGTTCATGGAGGGCAAGGGTATCAATGGCTATAATTATGGATACTTAAGGACAACCTCTGGGTTGGAGAGATAGGCAGGATATCTCTCAATGCCATTTCCAGGGAATCCTAAGCAGGTGAAGGCATCTCCTTGGGAATACCCTGAAGAAAATGGTGAGCCACTGTGTGAGACAGAATGCTGGACTGGATCGGCTGTGGCCTGTTTCAGCAAGGCTGTTCTTATGTTCTTATATGCTGTCAAGTAATCTCTGATTTATGGTGATCCTATGAATGAGAAGTCTCTAAAATCTTCTATCCTCAACTGCCCTGCTCAGCTCTTGTAAACTCAAACCTGTGGCTTCTTTTAAGGGAGTCAATACACCTCATGTTTAGTCTTCCCCTTTTGTGGGGAAATCTGTGTATCTGAAATGGTACAGTTATTACATATGGGCTGTTCCACTTCAGCTTGGATAGAAAAGTCAGAATCTTACTGGTGTTTGTTCAAGGTTTGCTAATTGATTTGGTCCTGGGGTGTTGTCAGTTGTAGGGTTTGGCAAATGTCCAAGATGCATCCTGGCACCTGCCAATAAGGTGCAACAAATTACATAAACCTTAGCTGGACATCAATAGGATTCCGGCTGAAATGTAATTTAATTGAATATGTCCACATGAAAACAACAACAACCTACTGCAATGAAAATATCATATGAATGCCAGTCTTTTTCCTAATGTTGTATGTTTTCCAGGTGTTGTGTTCTGTTGGTTTTATTGTACACACGGATTACAATGTATCTGAGCCAATGTAACCTTACCTATAGCAACAATGTAACCTTCAGCTGTATCATATAAACCCTGTAATAGGACGCGAGCTAATGACCACCAGCTGGCAGCAGCGAGCGTCCAAGCTCTCTTGGTCCAAACTCATCAAAGGCAACAGCGCGGGAAGTTTTCCCGCCACCACCTACACCTGGACAAGAAGGGCGTGACCTGCAATGACGTCACGCAGACAGTAGCCAATGGGCTACCATGGCACCACGTTCAAATGTGTTACTGCTGTATATAAAGAGCTATCGATCCGCCATTACCTCATGTTCCCTCTGTCCACGATGCAATAAACCTGAGTTAACCCAGCCCGAGGCTGTGTCCTGTGTCTTGGTTTGCATACACCAAATTGGCGACGAAGGTGGGATTATGGATCCCCACGGAACAGCCAGGGCACAGAGCGGGTTCAACATCACCAAACCGCAAGACTGGGAGCTGCTTGAGATGGATTTCCAGGCAGCCCTGGTGGAACTCAGAGTCAAAGGGGAAGACGAGGAGAGAAAGAGGGCCATCCTCACCAGAATGCTCGGGATGGAAACCAAGCGGACGCTGGTGGGCATAATCGCTCCGAAGAAGGTGAGCGACTTTAAGGCTAGCGACATCATGCAACTGCTGCGAGAGCGGTTCTGCCCCTCGAGGGCAATGTTTCCCGCTCGGAGCGCGTTTTGGAGGTGAGTCCAAGCGCCGGATGAGTCGGTTGAGGCATTCGTGGCCGCCATGAGGATAGCCGCCGCCCCCTGTAAATGGGGCGATATCCTGGAGTTGGTCCTCAGGGACGGCGTGCTGTGTGGCCTGAAAGACAAGGAGGTACAGCGCAGCTTGATGAATAAGGAGCCGCCACCCACGCTGGCAGAGGTCATAGAGGCCGCGGAAGCCGCAGAGTCCACGAATGCCGGAGTGGACGAGATGCACCAGTGGCGTGAGTGGCGTCCTAGAGCCGGCAAGGCGGAAAATTCGGTGCACGGGAAGACCGGACAGTCGGTGCACGCGACTCGACGGGCCTCAAAGTCGTCTACGGAAGGCAGCGACGGCGAGGAGGTCCAGAAGGTCCGGAAGGGTGGTCGACGCTGCGAGGGTTGCGGAGCGGCCCACGAGCGCGCGAGATGCCCGTTCAGGAAGGCCGAGTGTTACACCTGCGGCCGTCGGGGGCACATCGCCAAGGCGTGCAGAAAGAGGAAAGAGGGCCGGAGGCAGTCA
Source organism: Bradypodion pumilum (assembly GCA_035047305.1). Lineage (NCBI taxonomy): Eukaryota > Metazoa > Chordata > Lepidosauria > Squamata > Chamaeleonidae > Bradypodion > Bradypodion pumilum. The sequence continues at coordinate 103,948,570 of JAWDJD010000001.1, forward strand.
CAAGACCGCGCAGCCAGACCGGACCGTCCAGCGAGGCCCAAAGATGGCGCCCAGACCACGAGGAAGCAGGACGGCGTGGGCCGCGTCTCGGACGGCAGCGAGGACGACGCCTCAGTGTTCAGCGTGTCCGCGGGACAGTCCCATTACTTCGTTGAGGTATTAGTACAAGGGGCCCCTATTAGGATGGAAATTGACTCGGGGTCCTCCTATTCCATAATTCCCCAGAAAGAGTTCCTGAAAATCGACCCCCACGTGCGGCCCAAGCTTAAAGCGCTGAGGTCCACACTACGGGACGTTCAGGGAAACAGCATTCCGGTGTTGGGGGTCGGGAAATTTCGGGTCAAGTTTAAGAGACATTCTGCGGAACTGCCCCTAGTTGTCCTCAAAGGGGGAAGCTGTAGCCTCCTAGGGACACAGTGGTTTCAGCCCTTAGGTTTGTTCATAGGGGGGGTGCATACCGTGGGGGGGGACCCAATACAAGCGGTTTGCGATGCGCATCCCGCCGTTTTTAAGAAAGGACTCGGAAGGTTCAAGGGACCCCCTGTAGCTTTCGACATAGACCCGGAGGTCCGCCCGATAAGACTCAAACCTCGCAGGGTGCCGTTTGCACTCAAGGACAAGATAGAGGCGGAACTGGACAAACTGGTGGGCCAGGGGATTCTTATTCCTGTTGACTCCGCGGAGTGGGAAACTCCAATTGTAACGGCTCTAAAGGCTAACGGGGAGGTGCGCATTTGCGCTGATTATAAGTGTACAATTAACAAGGCGATCCGCCCTAATGCATACCCGGTGCCGGTGATCAGCCACCTTTTGGCCAGACTAAATGGGGGAAAGTGTTTCGCTAAACTCGATTTGGCACAAGCCTATCAGCAACTTCCAGTGACCCCCGCCACGGCCGCGGCACAAACGATAGTTACACATAAGGGAGCGTTCCAGGTGTCGCGGTTACAGTTCGGCGTGAACTCGGCACCCGGCCTTTTTCAATCGCTCGTGGAACGCCTCCTAAAGGGCCTGGAGGGGGTGTTGCCTTATTTTGATGACGTGTTGATAACAGGGGGGAGTGAGGCTGAACTGGCGAAAAGGTTGGACAAAGTACTGACCGTGTTCGAGAAAGCGGGGCTGAGATTGAGGAAGGACAAATGTGTGTTTTTCGAGACCGAGGTCGAGTTTTTAGGGTTCCGGATCACACCCGAGGGGATTAAGCCGTCTAACTCCAAAGTAGCAGCCATTAAAAAGGCCCCTCGCCCCACATCCAAAACCGAGCTGCAGTCTTTCCTGGGGCTCCTCAATTTTTACCATACATTCCTCCCGCGGAAGGCGTCCGTGGCCGAACCGCTCCATCGGTTACTTAAAAAGGAGGAGCCATGGATGTGGGGTGACGAGCACGAGAGGGCGTTCAAGGAGCTAAAGCAACTCCTAACATCTGAGGCAATCCTGACGCACTTCGACCCCAAACGGCCAGTGGTCCTAGTCTGTGATGCATCCCCGGTGGTGCTTTGCCACGTGTTGGAGGACGGAAGGGAGGCCCCGGTAGCGTTTTACTCAAGGTCCCTGTCCCAAGCGGAGCGAAATTACGCGCAAACCGACAGAGAAGCGTTAGCAATAGTAGCGGGGACCAAAAAATTTCACGATTTTTTGTATGGCCGCCCGTTCAAAATCGTGACCGATCACAAGCCGCTGTTAGGGATTTTCACGGCAAGCAAGCCCACGCCACAGATCCTGTCCCCGAGGATGCTGCGATGGGCTATTTTTCTCAACGCGTACCAACATGAGTTGGAGTACAGGCCCGGAAAGGAGATCAGCCATGCTGATGCGCTCTCGAGATCCCCTCTGCCCTTGTCGGCGGACCAAAAGGCGAGAGCAGAAAGAGACCGCCAGGTGTTGCTAATTGAGGTTTTAGACGCACCCCCACTAGTACCAGCCGACATTGCTAGGGCGACAGGCAAGGACAGGACGCTGGAGAAAGTTAGTGCATGGGTGCAGAAGGGGTGGCCGGCTTCGTCCCCGAGTACAGAGTTCGACCCATTCTTTAGGAAAAAGCTTGAGTTGTCCCTAGAGAGGGGGTGCCTTCTGTGGGGCCAACGGGTGGTGGTCCCTGTGCCCCTGCGGACGAGGGTGCTCAAACTGCTGCACGTCAGCCACCCGGGCATAGTTCGTTCAAAGGCGCTAGCCCGGAGTTACTTCTGGTGGCCACAGCTGGACGCGGACATTGAGCACATGGTCGGCACTTGCGAGGCTTGCCAGGAATCCCGACCTGAGGCGGCCCGTCTGCCGCATAGGGAGTGGGACACGGCGAGGGGGCCGTGGTCCAGGGTGCACGTGGATTTCGCTGGCCCGTTCCGAGGAACCATGTTTCTCCTGGTGGTAGATGCGTTCTCCAAGTGGCTGGAGGTCATCCCAGTAAAGAGCACGTCCTCCGCCACGACAATTAGCCGGCTAAGGAGAGTCTTTTCCACGTTCGGTTTACCCGACACTTTAGTCAGCGATAACGCTAGTTGTTTCACCTCCGCTGAGTTCGGAGCATTCATGGAGGCAAACGCCATTCGGCATGTCACATCCGCACCGTTTCACCCGGCCACGAATGGCCAAGTGGAACGCCTAGTGCATACAACAAAGGACGCGCTGCGGCGCATGGGCCCGGGGGACCTGAATCACCAGGTATGCCAGTTCCTTTTAGCGTATAGGGTGACCCCTTTAGCGTCAGGCTACTCGCCGGCGGAGCTCTTGATGCGGCGAAAACTGACCACGATCCTGTCCAGGCTAGACCCGACGAGGGTCGAGGATAAAGGGAAGAACATAGGGTTGGCAGTCTCGAAAGGTTTCGCCGCCGGGGACCCTGTTCACTGCAGGAACTATTCCAGCGCAGGGCCGGCCTGGGTACCAGGGACGGTTGTAGAACAGACGGGGCCAGTATCGTACCGGGTCGAGACTAACACCGGCCTCCTCTGGAGGAGGCACGCAGACCAACTGAGGCACCGAGTGAGTGGGCCAGTCAGTGGAGCTCAGCAACAGGATTCAGCGTTAGGGTTCTCCCCCACCCGCTTAACCCAAGGGGGAGACAGCAATGGGCCACAGTCCCAAACAAGGGGGGAAGGAAGCAGAAGCAGCGGCCCCGACTCATATCCTTTTGATACGCCAGTCCTATCAGGGGTCGGGGAAGGGGGAGAGGAGTTCGCGCCCGCTGCCCCCGATAGTAATTTTGAGTTTGATTTTGCGAGCCGGGGGGGTTTTCAGGAGTGTTCCCCCACCCGTCCAAGCGAGAAGAGGGGTTTTTCGTTAGCCCCCAGTGCCCCCGGTTCCTCCCTAAGAAAGAGCACACCTCCCAACAACGCCGCGGAGCCGCGGAAAGTCACTAACGAGTCTCCCTCTCATATTACAGGACAGGAAACCAGGGGACAAAGAGAAGGTAGCAAACCCGGGGAGAGGCAGCCCGCATCGAGACCCCAGCGTGTTCGAAATAAGCCATCTTGGCTGAGAGACTTTGTCTCCTAAGGGGGGGGAGTGTGTTTAAGTGTGGGCTCGAGACTTTGTCTCGTCCTAGGGGGGAGGGGTGTTGTGTTCTGTTGGTTTTATTGTACACACGGATTACAATGTATCTGAGCCAATGTAACCTTACCTATAGCAACAATGTAACCTTCAGCTGTATCATATAAACCCTGTAATAGGACGCGAGCTAATGACCACCAGCTGGCAGCAGCGAGCGTCCAAGCTCTCTTGGTCCAAACTCATCAAAGGCAACAGCGCGGGAAGTTTTCCCGCCACCACCTACACCTGGACAAGAAGGGCGTGACCTGCAATGACGTCACGCAGACAGTAGCCAATGGGCTACCATGGCACCACGTTCAAATGTGTTACTGCTGTATATAAAGAGCTATCGATCCGCCATTACCTCATGTTCCCTCTGTCCACGATGCAATAAACCTGAGTTAACCCAGCCCGAGGCTGTGTCCTGTGTCTTGGTTTGCATACACCAAACCAAGTAACTATTAGTCTCATGTGACAGTGCTTTCAAATAACCATAAGAAAAGTCAGGTAGTCTGAGACAGGGGTGTGCTGGCTACGCTAAAAGGGTGGTGGACAGGGGGAGGGAGTGGATCCTATGGAGTTAGGTGCTAAGTGACCATGGCCATGGCGGCGGCGGGGGGGGGGGGGGGGGCTGGTGAATCACAGTGCACCAACCAGTCATGGTGGGGGATGGGGCTGGTTGGTGCACGGCAATACCTGCCCCACAGAAACAGCGCCCTGCTGCCTCAAAGGTTCTGGCTTGGCTGGAAATCAACTTGCACCATTGTGTAGCTGCCTGGGGTTATATTTCTGCTCACCTCTGGGGGATGCCAGACCAAAATAGCCATCACAGGCCTGGTCACAGATGAAGCATAAAACTTAGTCACATCTTAATTTAGCTTAGTTTGGTATACTTAGCTGGCCTGGTAGAACATTGGTTTTAAACAGGGATTCTCAACCTGTGGCCTGTGGGCTAGATGCAGCCCATGGTGCCATTTCATGTGCCCCCCCCCCCCACTGCCTCCACCACACCTGGAACTGCCATGTGGTGGAGGAAGGGCAAAATGGCCATCTGGCCCCAGATGCTGTCTGAGGGAACGTGTCCCGGCCCCCTGCTTAAAAAGTTGAGAACTCCTGGTTTAGAAGGCAGAAATTGGGAGTTCAATTCCTCACTTTACCTCTTAGGAGAAGAGCCAGCCTATGTAGCCATGGGCAAACTGCACAGTCCCAGGGCACCCTCAAAAAGAAGGGAATGGCAAACCACTTCTGTGTATTCTCTACTGGGGAAAACCTGAGAAAGGTTGCTATAAGTCAACATTGACTTGATGGCACACAATTATTTATTATAGAAACACCTGATACAGTTGATACCATCACTAAAGCTCCCCCGATTATGGGATACTGATTATATTTATTTGTTTGTTTGTTTTTTCAAGATCTGATAAAATATAGCATTTCAGATTTTAATTTTCACTGGCTTCAGGAACAATGAAAGTGGGTCAGTATGGTGGGGTTTTCTCTATTTTGATTAAACTAAACAGTACAGTAGGGGAGAGATTCAAAGAAGCCTTCCATAGCAGGATATTGAGTTGCAGCATAAACAAAGAATGGCAGTCCCAGCTAGAAGGATTACATCATCTGAACAAACAAGCTAGCTGTTCATGCTGTGCAGATTAGTGATACATGGCCATTAAGCTTTTTTGGAGAGGTAAATGCCATCAAATCTCTTGGAGGAGGTGCCTCTGCCAACTGCTGAAGCCCGTCTAATATTGCAGTTTCTTGGAATCAAATACAGTATCTCCCTTATTTTCTCCTTTACATCAAATCTGTAGCTAGAGGATTTCATAGTCTGGCCAGGTTACCCCGCTATGGTAATAGAGTAGTCCATACTGCCAGCGACTCAATGCCAATCGTCGGGTGGTGGTTAACTAACCTGACAACCCTGAGGACTAACAGCCTTGGGTGGCAAAGTCCACAGGGAAGGGTGAGGATCCCCAAATGGATTGAATCTATTTTGATAGAGGGCAGCAGCATCAATACTGACCTGGGGCTGATGAGGACTTTGCATGCCAAAAAGGCTCAGGACCAGAAAGTGGCTCACAGAACTGGATCAGTGGTATGGGTGTCATGCTGTGATGCAGAAGGAAGACTACTGCATTATATTGTCTGCAGGACAGTTTTAAGGGCTGATTGCTATGAGGATAGTCAATATTTGGAATTGGATATGGCACAAGAAGAAGAGGATGATGATGATGATTTTGTATTTAAATCTGAAATAAAGTTTCTCTTTATATATAAAAAATCTGTGTCTACAGTGTGCGTCTGCAGTGTGCTATTTTGAAAGTCATATATGGACCAGATTTTGGATATTTTAATTCATTCTTAAAATAATAAAGGTTTATACAACTGGCTTTCAAGCGAGGGTGACCTTTAAGAAATAATACTGACTAAAATCCTCAGAAATGCCCTGCAGTACACTTCTATACAGGTTGCTCGAAAGTTTGTTGTATCTGACTCTAGGATTCGATGCTCATCTCTGTTTATAAATGCACTGTCTGCATCTACAGATATTTCTGTGGTCATGTGGCAGGCATGACTAGACACCAGAGTGTATGGAACACTGTTACCTTCCCACCGAAGTGGCACCTATTTGGTAAAGGTAAAGTTTTCCCTTTATCAAAAGCCAGTCGTATCCGACTCTAGGGTTCAGTGCTCATCTCTGTTTCAAAGCCGAAGAGCCAGCGCTGTCTGCTTCTGCAGACATTTCCATGGTCATGTGGCAGGCACATGGAACGCTGTTACCTTCCCACCAAAATGGTCCCTATTTATCTACTTGCAATTTCTTGCTTTCGAACTGCTAGGTTGGCAGGAGCTGGTACAAAGAGACAAGAGCTCATTCTGTCCTGCAGTACTTGGGAATCGAACTGCTGACCTTCCGCCTCCCAGTCAGCGTCTTAGGATGGGAGCTCATTCTGTCATGCAGCACTCAGGTCTCAAACTGCTGACCTTCCAGTAATCAAGTGCAGCATCTTAACCAGAGTTTACATGCCTGTAAATCCCATCAATTTCATGAAGGCATACAGCACAATTAATTTAAGATATGATTCAAGCCACTGATTATTATACTCAAATTCATGTACATTAACTTCTCTGTGAACCAGCTTGCCACCTATATATTTATAACATTAAATTTTAGCATCTCTGTTTCTGGTAAACACAGAGATGATAAATTGCTTTTAAAAATTTGAAAGCTGTAGAAAACATCACTGGCAACTCCATTATATTCTGGTCAGGAGGTTTTGCCTTTTGACTACAGTTTACTTTAATCTGTACTTTTTATTTTTGTCTGTGTGCATTTAATATACTATACATGGTGTGTGTGTAAAGATAATACAATATACATAATAATAAGTTTGTGCCATCAGGTCAATTCTGACTTGTGGCAACATTTTGCAAATTCCCAAGGCAACGAGTACTCAGAAGTGTTTTACGATTCCCTTCTTCTGGGGACATCCTGGGACTGTGCAGCTTGCCCACAGCCACACAGGCTGGCTCTTCTGGGTCACTCCCAATCCCTGGCTCTGCAGCCAGAAGCCTTTAGCCAGCTATAATAAAAATGCATACCTGTCAACCTTCCCGGATTGGCTGGGATTTCCCGGTTTTCAGCGCCAATTTGCGCCATTTCCCACCCCGCGCTGCCAAAACCCCGGAATTTGGCAGCGGGGGAAAGGCGACCTGTGCATAACTGTTCTACGCAGGTCCCGGATTGGCCAGAGCCGCGGTTGACAGGTGTGAACATGGGGCCCACTTACTCATGTTTATCATTTTGTTTGCAATGTTTTCCTCTTAATATTATCTTTGTGCAAGGATTGGTGTCATGTCTTGCTTGTTGAACTAAACAGATCAGGAGGTTCCAGTTTACTGAGAATTTTAACTACATAACTTTGGATTTGATTAGTTTATCGCATATTGCATTTTAAGCAATTATAGAGAAAATAGTACAGTTCAGATTTGTTGACAGGGTTTCTAAGAAATTTAAGCTCTTGTTTACCACTTTGTGTTACTGTGCTACTTTGAACACGATTTCCCACTTGTTATGTATCGAATGCAGTGCCATGAAACTCTGCAAGACATCTTTAACGGAGTGGAACCAAGGATTGCTACCAATTGTATCTCATCTAGAATTCATTGTAACAGGCTGTTTGAGGATGCGAGCTAAGTGGCCACAGGTGGCAGTAGCAAGCATCCAGCTCACATGGTACAGATTCCCCAAATACCTGAAGGGCGGGAAACCTTCCTGCCACACCAACACCTGGAGAAGATGGGCGGGACGCGCAATGATGTCACGGGGGCGGGAGCCAATGGGCTGCCATACCTGCATGTTCAAATGTATAAGTGCAATATAAATAGAGCTGTTTGTCTGCCATTACCACATGTTCACCCTGACTACCATGCAATAAAGTTGTGTTTAGCCTCACTGCAGCTGTATCCGTTGTCTTCATTGCAAGACACTAAATTGGTGACAAAGGTGGGATGGCGTCCCGCAAAGTGAACGTCGCTGCTTTTGACACTGCGAAGCCAGAGAGATGGGAACTCTACGAGCAGCAGTTCCTCTACGCAATGGACGCTGAGGGCATCGAGGATGAAGCCCAGCGGCGAGCGTATCTGCTGGCTCAGTGTGGCTTGGAGACTCTGGAGTTGGCTACAAACCTCCTGAAGCTGAGGCCACTCAGAGAGGTTTCCTTAAAAGACATCCTCATCGAGCTGAGGAAACATTTCCACCTGAAGGTGTCTGTTATGTATGTATGCATGTTCATTATACTGTAAGGCAAGATTGTAACCACTCCAGATACAAACGATATCAGCTATAAAGGAACGCGAGCAGACAGCCTATAGAGGGCAGCTGCGAGCGTTCACTCTCACATGGTTCACATTGCTCAATCACGGACAGCCGCGGGAAAACCTTCCCCGCATTCAGCAGCTGAAGAAAGACCTGCATTCAGCAGCTGAAGCAAGACCTGCATTCAGCAGCTGAAGAAAGACCTGCATTCAGCAGCTGAAGCAAGACCTGCATTCAGCAGCTGAAGAAAGAGGCGTGCCTGGGCGAGGCCACGCCGGTAGCAACCAATCAGCTACCGTGCTACAAGATTCAAATGTAGAGAGCTACTGTATATATTGAGATGTATCACCGCCATTCCTCATGCTTCACTGGAACCTCATGCAATGCAATAAACCTGTGTTAAACCAACCCTTCGGTTGTCCGGTCGTCTTTGGTCCCATACACTAAACTGGCGACGAAGGTGGGATATGGCTGCCCACGGGACCAAGACATGCGCCGGCTACGAGATCAGGAAGCCGGGAGACTTGGAGCTGTTTGAGATAGACTTCAACGCTGCGCTGGTGGAGCTCGAAGTCTCCGACGAGGCCAAAAAGAGGGCCATCTTCGTCCGCATGCTCGGACAAGAAACCAAGAGGACCTTGGTGGACCTGATCGCGCCGAGGAAGGTGGGCGACCTCAAGGCCACAGAGCTCCTGGCGGCGCTGCGCGCCCATCTCCGGCCGGCAATAGCGATGTTCCCCGCTCGGAGCGCGTTCTGGAGGCGAGTCCAGGCACCCGGAGAATCGGTCGATGAGTTCGCCGCGGCCCTGCGGTTGGCCGCCGGCCCATGCAAGTGGGAACTCCCCGACGTCACCCTCCGGGACTGCCTGCTCTGCGGTCTGAGGGACACAGAGACTCAGCGCGCGCTGATGAAAAGGGAGCCGCCTCCCACGTGGCAACAAGTCCTCGACGCGGCACAGGCCGCAGAGGCCACGTCGGCCGGGGTGCACGAACTTCAGGACTGGCGCCCGAAGACCGCCAAGGCAGAGAGTTCGGTGCGCGCGGCCCGGCGGACTTCGAACTCGTCCTCTGCAGAGAGCAGCGACGACGAGGACGTCCGGAGGGTCCAGAGAGAGGGCCGGCGCTGCGATGGCTGCGGCGCCGCCCACGCCCGCACCAAATGCCCATTCCGCAAGGCCGAGTGCCACAACTGCGGCCGGCGCGGGCACATCGCCAAGGTCTGCCGGAAACGACGCGAGGCCACCCGGAGTTCTCCAGACCGCTCGGCGAGGCAGGACCGCACCACGAGGCAGGACCGCACCACGAGGCCGAATGACGGCACACGGACCACGAGGACGCGGGACGGAGTAGGGCGAGTCTCCGACGACAGCGAGGACGACGCGCCGGTTTGCAGCGTTTCCACGGAGCACCCCCGTTACTTCGTTGAGGTAGTAATACAAGGGGCCCCTGTTAGGATGGAGGTGGACTCGGGTTCCTCATACTCCATTATTTCCCAGGGGGAGTTCATGAAAATTGCCCCCCGCGTGCGGCCCAAGCTCAAGGCGTTGAGGGCCACACTGAAGGACGTGCAGGGGAACCGCATCCCAGTGTTGGGGGTTGGGAAGTTCCAGGTCCAGTTCAAAAAGTACACCGCAACGCTTCCCTTAGTCGTCCTCAAGGGGGGTAAATGCAGCCTCCTCGGGACTCAATGGTTCCAGCCCCTGGGGTTGTTCATTGGGGGGGTGCACGCCGTGGGAGCACACGCCGCCGGGACTGATCCAATACAGAGCGTGTGCGACGCGCACCCCGAGGTTTTTAAAAAGGGGCTAGGGAAATTCAAGGGCCCCCCAGTGACTTTCGACCTGGACCCTGGAGTGCGTCCAATCAGACTTAAACCGCGCAGAGTGCCTTTCGCACTAAAGGACAAAATTGAGGCGGAATTGGACAAATTAGTGGGCCAGGGGATTCTTGTTCCTGTTGATTCTGCGGAGTGGGAAACTCCAATTGTAACAGCGCTCAAGGCCAACGGGGAAGTCCGAATATGCGCTGATTACAAGTGCACCATCAATAAGGCGATCCGCCCTAATGCGTATCCGGTGCCGGTAGTCAGCCACTTATTGGCCAGGTTACACGGGGGGAGGTGTTTCGCCAAACTCGACCTGGCCCAAGCCTACCAGCAACTCCCGGTGACCCCCGCCGCAGCTGCTGCACAAACCATAGTCACCCACAAAGGGGCGTTCCAGGTTTCGCGCCTCCAATTCGGCGTGAATTCGGCGCCCGGGATTTTCCAGTCATTGGTGGAACGCCTCCTGAAGGGGTTGGAGGGGGTGTTACCCTATTTTGATGACGTATTAATTACAGGGGGGAGCCGGGCCGAATTAGCAACAAGGTTGGGAAAGGTCCTGACAATATTCGAAAAGGCGGGGTTGAGGTTGCGGAAAGACAAATGCGTCTTCTTCGCTACAGAGGTTGAGTTCCTAGGGTTCCGTGTTACTCCCGAGGGAATTAGGCCAGCCCAATCCAAGGTAGCCGCCATCAAAAAGGCCCCTCGCCCCACCTCCAAGCCCGAGTTGCAGTCGTTCCTCGGACTGCTCAACTTCTACCACTCCTTCCTCCCGCGGAAGGCAGCCGTGGCAGAACCGCTACACAAATTGTTAAAAAAGGACGAGGCATGGAAGTGGGGCGACGTCCAGGAAAAGGCTTTCAATGACCTGAAGCGACTCCTGGCATCAGATGCTGTACTGACCCACTTCAATCCCAAACGCCCGGTGGTCCTGATATGCGATGCATCCCCGGTGGGGGTGGGGGCGGTGCTTTGCCACGTGCTGGAGAACGGTAGGGAGGCCCCGATAGCTTTCTACTCTAGATCCCTGTCCCAAGCGGAGAGGAATTATGCTCAGACAGACAGAGAGGCGCTAGCAATAATTGCGGGGACCAAGAAATTTCATGATTTCGTGTACGGCCGCCCCTTCACCATAGTGACTGACCACAAGCCTTTGCTGGGCATCTTCACCGCAGACAAGCCCACACCCCAGATCCTGTCCCCGAGAATGCTCAGATGGGCCATTTTTCTCAACGCGTATCAGCACGCGTTGGTATACCGGCCCGGGAGGGAGATAAGCCATGCCGACGCTCTGTCGAGGTCCCCCATTCCCCGGGATTGCTGCCACGTGGGCGGAGTAGAGAGGGACCACCAGGTCTTAATGATAGAGGTCCTAGACTCCCCTCCAGTAGTACCGGCCGAAATCGCCAAAGCGACAGGCAAGGACAAAGCGCTGGCCACAGTTTGCTCCTGGGTGCAGAAAGGGTGGCCCGTGTCTTCCCCAGCAGCGGAATTCGACACATTCTTCAAAAAGAGATTAGAGTTGTCCCTGGAGAGGGGTTGCCTCTTGTGGGGACAGCGGGTAGTGATCCCCACGTCTCTCCGGCCGAGGGTGCTTAAACTGCTGCACGTCAGCCACCCGGGGATCGTACACTCTAAGGCACTAGCCCGCAGTTACTTTTGGTGGCCCCAGTTAGACGCCGACATCGAACACATGGTCGGCACTTGTGAGGCGTGCCAAAGCTCAAGGCCAGAAGAGGCTCGCTCGCCACCTAGGGAATGGGACGCTGCGAGGGGACCCTGGTCCCGAGTTCACGTAGACTTTGCTGGCCCATTCAGGGGAACGCTCTTCCTCCTCGTGGTGGACGCGTTCTCTAAGTGGTTGGAGGTCATTCCAGTCTCGAGCACCTCCTCGACCACAACCATTAAACAGTTAAGGAGGGTCTTTTCCACGTTCGGTTTACCCGACACCCTCGTCAGCGATAACGCTAGCTGTTTCACGTCCGCCGAGTTCAGGGCATTCATGGAACGCAACGCCATTCGGCACGTCACCTCCGCCCCCTTTCACCCGGCCACCAATGGCCAAGTAGAGCGCCTCGTGCGCACCACGAAAGACGCGCTACTGCGCATGGGTCCCGGAGACCTCGACCTGAAATTGTGCCAATTCCTGCTGAGATACAGGGTCACCCCCTTAGCGTCAGGGTACTCCCCCGCAGAGCTGTTGATGCGCAGGAAGCTGGCCACGGGGATATCCAAGCTAGACCCCACGAGAGTAGAGGACAAGGGGCGGAACATAGGGGTGGAACCCACCAAGAGTTTCGGCATAGGCGCCCCAGTATACTGCAGAAATTACGCCAGCGCGGGGCCAGCCTGGGTGCCGGGCACCGTAGTAGACCAAACCGGCCCCGTCTCATACCGCGTAGAGACCAGTACAGGTTTCCTGTGGAGGCGACACGTGGACCAACTCAGGCGTAGGGTCCCCGGAGAGCAAGACGAGGATGAGGCCAGCATTGATTCAGCGTTAGGGTACTCCCCCACCCGTTTAGCCCAAGGGGGAGGAAAAGGGGAGCATGGGTCCCCACCAAGGGGGGAGGAAAGGGAATCGATCCACGGAAATCTTTTGCGGGAGTCCCTGCCAGAGAGGAGGAGCCCCGGGTTGCGGGAGTCCCCGTCAGAAAGGAGGAGCCCCAACCACACTCATACCCCGCGGAAGCCGCGGAAGTCCCCCCGAGGCTCAGAGGCCCATAGAGGTTTAGACGTTGATTTACAGTACCAGGGGGAGTTAGCGGAGTGGTCCCCCACCCGTCCTAGCGAAAAGAGGGGTTTCAGTTCAGCCCCTGGTACCTCCAGTCCCAGTAGCCCCTGTGAGTTAGAATGCAATATAGCGCCCATGTTCCGGAGACCGACACCTCCAAGACCAGAGGCATCAGCGAGTCCGCCCACCACCACAGTCTTAAGGTCCCCCGAGCAGGGATCAGAAGGTAGCCATTCCCCAAGGGCGACCTCATCGGTGCCGCGGTTCACACTAGGAGGGTCCCCGGGGTCCGAGGGCAATAGGCAGGGATTTACCTCCCAACTGTTCATCCCATTCCCTTCCCCAAGCGCAAGGCAGGCACGGACGCCCCACAGAGCCACTCACGAATCCCCGTTTCCCGTTGCAGGACAAGCGCCCGCGGAGTCAGGGATCACAGGCTCTCCAGAATTAGGGCAGGCGCAAGCACGCCCCAAGCGAACGTGCGGCAAGCCACAATGGTTGCGGGACTTCGTCCCATCCTAGGGGGGAGGGATGTTATGTATGTATGCATGTTCATTATACTGTAAGGCAAGATTGTAACCACTCCAGATACAAACGATATCAGCTATAAAGGAACGCGAGCAGACAGCCTATAGAGGGCAGCTGCGAGCGTTCACTCTCACATGGTTCACATTGCTCAATCACGGACAGCCGCGGGAAAACCTTCCCCGCATTCAGCAGCTGAAGAAAGACCTGCATTCAGCAGCTGAAGCAAGACCTGCATTCAGCAGCTGAAGAAAGACCTGCATTCAGCAGCTGAAGCAAGACCTGCATTCAGCAGCTGAAGAAAGAGGCGTGCCTGGGCGAGGCCACGCCGGTAGCAACCAATCAGCTACCGTGCTACAAGATTCAAATGTAGAGAGCTACTGTATATATTGAGATGTATCACCGCCATTCCTCATGCTTCACTGGAACCTCATGCAATGCAATAAACCTGTGTTAAACCAACCCTTCGGTTGTCCGGTCGTCTTTGGTCCCATACACTAAAGTGTCCATCTTCCCGGCGAGGCTAGAGTTCCAACAGCGAAACCAGCTGGCCGGTGAGTCTGTGGCAGAGTTCGTTGCAGCCCTACGGGTGGCTGCAGTGCCATGCCAGTGGGGAACACACCTGAACAAGGCGCTGAGGGACAGGATCCTGCTAGGCCTGTGAGACGAGGGAGCACGAAAAAAGTTACTGGCCAAGGATGAGGGCATCTCCTTTGAGCAAGTCCTGTGAATTGCCCAAGCCACCGAGTCGGTGCAACACAGCGAGCGAGTATGCCGGGCCAGGACCACAGCGGCTGGGGGCCCCCCATCTGCAGTCCCAGTCCACAGCTGTTCATCCCACGGAGAGCAGGGAGCCCCCGAGTCCATCATGTCCACCTCCAAATGCAGCGAGGACGATGACATGCAACGAGTACAGAAGAGGCCCGAGGTTCGAGACCGTGCCAGGGGAGACCGCTGCTGTGACGGATGCGGAGAGTCTCATGACCGGAGCAGGTGCCCATTCCGGAAGGCGGAGTGCCACAACTGCAGGCGGCACGGCCACATCACCAAGGTCTGCAGGCGACGACGGGACGAAGGCAAGGGCCCGGCGGAAAGGCCGCAACGGAAAGCAGACGGAGTCAGCAGGATCTTCGACGACGACGAGCTGGAGGAACGACACGTGTCTCGAAGAGTTCCCGACAGCCAGGACCAGGCAGTACACAGCGTGCCCTTGAGGCACCCCCGTTTCTTCGTGGAGGTACAGTTACAAGGGGTTCCAGTTAGAATGGAGATAGACTCAGGGTCACCGTATTCCATCATCTCCCAATGGGAATTTTTGCGTATTCTCCCCAATTCGCACCCCAAACTGAGAGCCCTAAAGGCAAACTTATGGGATGTTCAAGGGAAGAGCATCCCAGTGTTGGGGGTGGGAGAGTTCAAGGTTCAATTCAAGCGGCGCACTGCATGGTTATCCCTAGTAGTTTTAAGGGATGGGACCTGTTGCCTCCTTGGAACACAGTGGTTTGGCCCCCTGGGGGTTTTCATTGGGGGCATACACGCTGTGCAGGCAGACCCGATCACAGAGGTGTGTAACGCACACCCGGCAGTCTTCAAAAAGGGACTCGGGAAGTTCAAGGGTCCCCCAGTTTCTTTCGACATGGATCCCGACATCCGGCCCATCAGACTTAAGCCGCGAAGAGTGCCATTCGCACTGAAGGACAAAATTGAGGCAGAACTGGACAAATTGGTGGGCCAGGGGATTTTGGTACCAGTAGATTCTGCTGAGTGGGAAACCCCTATTGTCACGGCGCTTAAGGCTAACGGGGAGGTTAGAATTTGCGCTGACTACAAGTGCACCATCAATAGGGCAATCCGCCCGAATTCATATCCGGTGCCAGTAGTCAGCCATCTATTAGCAACATTGCATGGGGGGAGGTGTTTTGCCAAGCTGGATTTGGCACAGGCATACCAGCAATTAACGGTGACCCCAGCTGCAGCCGCCACACAAACTATAGTCACACATAAGGGAGCTTTTAAGGTAACGTGCCTTCAGTTCGGCGTGAACTTAGCTCCTGGGATTTTCTAGTCCCTTGTGGAGTGGCTTTTAAAAGGACTTCCGGCCGTTATTCCCTACTTCGATGATGTTTTGTTAACAGCGGGGGGGGGGGGGCGACCAAGAATTGGCCAAGAGGTTAGACTGAGTGTTAACCGTTTTCGAGAAAGCAAGGCTCAGGTTGAGAAAAGATAAGTGTGTTTTTTGCAGAGGAAGTCGAGTTTCTAGGTTTTTGCATAACCCCTGAAGGCACCAAGCCAGCTGAGTCGAAGATAGCAGCAGTCCAAAATGCCCCATGCCCCACCACCAAACCCAAGCTACAGTTCTTCCTAGGGCATTTGAATTTTTACCACTCCTTCCTGCCCAGGAAGGCGTCGGTGGCAGAGCCGCTGCATAAGTTGCTGAAGAAAGACGTGGTTTGGCGGTGGGGAGAAAGTCAGGAATGGGCATTCAGAGGGCTCAAGCAGCTTTTGTCTTCCGAGGCTGTCTTAACCCATTTTGACCTTAAGAAACCCGTCGTATTAGTTTGCGACGCCTCACCGGTGGGGCTGGGGGCGGTCCTATGCCACGTGCTAGAGAGCGGGTGGGAAGCCCCAGTAACGTTTTACTCGAGATCCCTGTCCGAGGCGGAGCGCAACTACGCGCAGACAGACAGAGAAGCCCTGGCAATAGTTGCAGGAACCAAAAAGTTCCACAATTTCCTGTACGGTAGACAGTTCACAGTCATGACCGACCACAAGCCCCTGCTAGGAATTTTTACCTCAAACAAGCCCACCCCACAGATTTTATCCCCGAGGATGCTGAGGTGAGCAATCTTCCTCAACGCATACCAGTATGCATTGGTCTACCGTCCCAGCAAGGAAATCAGCCACATGGACGCCCTTTCCAGGTCACCCCTCCCACAGCTAGGATACCCGGGATGTGAGGTAGAGCAGGACCATCAGGTGCTACTAATCGAGGTTCTAGAAACTCCCCCAATACTGCCAGCAGACATCGCTAAAGCTACAGCGAAGGACAGGTCACTAGCCTTAGTCAAGTCCTGGGTGCAAAAGGGGTGGCCAGCGACCTCCCCCATGGAGGAATTCAAGGTATATGGTAGGAGGAGAGATGAACTGTCCTTAGAGAGGGGCTGCCTCCTGTGAGCGATAACGCCTCAACTTTCACGTCAGCTGAGTTCAAAGCATTCATGGATATCAATGGGATTCGCCACATTACCTCCGCCCTGTTTCACCCTGCGACAAATGGCCAGGCGGAACGCCTAGTGCAAACAACGAAGGACGCTTTGCGTCGGATGAGCCTCAGGGACTTGAATTTACAGTTGTGCCAATTCCTGCTAGGATATAGAGTAACACCCCTAGTGTCAGGGTTATCACCCACCGAACTCCTAATGCGGAGGATACCTGCCACAATCCTCACACGCCTAGATCCAAACAGGGTGGAGGATACGGGAAGGAACATAGCGTTAGGAAATACTAAGAGTTTCTGGGTCGGCGAGGCTGTGCACTGCAGGAATTATGTGGCCACAGGGCCGAACTGGGTTCCCGGAGTAGTAGCCGGGCAAACGGGGCCAGTATCGTATAATGTCGAGACCAGCACGGGTCTCCTCTGGAGGAGGCACGCTGATCAACTCAGGAGTAGGGTGGTAAGCAGGCAGGGCACAGGAGCCCAAGCGGGCTCGCGAAGCCGTCCCTCCCCGCCCCCTGCCATCGGGCGGGGAGGTTAAAAGGGCTCCCTGGCCGAGGGAGCCGAAGGATGCCGCAGCCGCCGCGCGAAGCCGTCCCTCCCCGCCCCCTGCCACCGGGCGGGGAGGTTAAAAGGGCTCCCTGGCCGAGGGAGCCGAAGGACGCCGCCGCCGCCGCGCAAAGCCGTCCCTCCCCGCCCCCTGCCATCGGGCGGGGAGGTTAAAAGGGCTCCCTGGCCGAGGGAGCCGAAGGACGCCGCAGCCGCCGCGCGAAGCCGTCCCTCCCCGCCCCCTGCCACCGGGCGGGGAGCTTAAAAGGGCTCCCTGGCCGAGGGAGCTGAAGGACGCCGCAGCCGCCGCGCGAAGCCGTCCCTCCCCGCCCCCTGCCATCGGGCGGGGAGGTTAAAAGGGCTCCCTGGCCAAAGAAGCCGAAGGACGCCGCAGCCGCTGCGCGAAGCCGTCCCTCCCCGCTCCCTGCCATCGGGCGGGGAGGTTAAAAGGGCTCCCTGGCCGAGGGAGCCGAAGGACGCCGCAGCCGCCGCGCGAAGCCGTCCCTCCCCGCCCCCTGCCACCGGGCGGGGACGTTAAAAGGGCTCCCTGGCCGAGGGAGCCGAAGGACGCCGCAGCCACCACGCGAAGCCGTCCCTCCCCGCCCCCTGCCATCGGGCGGGGAGGTTAAAAGGGCTCCCTGGCCGAGAGGCCCTCCGGCCGCACCACCTGGCCGGCATTCTGGCCCCGCCCTCCACCCCTCGCCAGGACTTAAAAGGCGAGGGGGTCTGCCGGGCGAGTCCACCGCCGCAGCGCTCCTGGCCCCGGTGGGGGCGAAGAGGCCCTCCGGCCACACCACCGGCCGGCGTTCCGGGCCCCGCCCTCCACCCTTCGCCAGGACTTAAAAGGCGAGGGGGTCTGCCGGGTGAATCCTACACGCAGCGCTCCCGGCCCCGGTGGGGGTGAAGAGGCCTTCCAGCCATGCCACCGGCTGGCGTCCCAGGGCCCTGTCCCCCCCTTCATAAGACTCTGGAGGCAGGGTTTTTTGTGGGTGGCTCAGGTGAATTTGTTTTCTTTTTTTTCTGATGTGTGCTGATATTTTGTATTTTGTGGATTGTTTTGCCTAATATTGTAATTTGTATTATTGTACTTATGTGAAACATTGTATTGATTATTGTATTTTGAACACTGTATCTTGTATCTTATATGTAAACCCCTTGAGTTGTCCTGGGGTCATTTATATGTTGTTAGCCGCCCTGAGTCGGCCATGTGTTGAGTAGGGCGGGATACAAATTGAAGTATAAATAAATAAATAA
Source organism: Bradypodion pumilum (assembly GCA_035047305.1). Classification (NCBI taxonomy): domain Eukaryota; kingdom Metazoa; phylum Chordata; class Lepidosauria; order Squamata; family Chamaeleonidae; genus Bradypodion; species Bradypodion pumilum. The sequence goes on from JAWDJD010000001.1 coordinate 103,967,012, forward strand.
ATAAATTCAACGATAGGGTTCTCCCCCACCCGCTTATCCCAAGGGGGAGACACAGATTACTGGGGGGAAGGGGATGAAACAAACCCATATCCTTTGGACCCCCAAGGCTACAGGAACGATTCGGAAGAGGAGGATTTGGAAGAGCTAGATTTTGAGTTCAGAAACCGGGGGGATTTTTCGTAGTGGTCCCCCACCCATCCGAGCGAAGAGCGGGGTTTTTCTTTAGTCCCTAGAACCCCCGGTTTCACGTCCCTGGAGTTTACTCCTACCCCTCGACCTCCCCAATCCCAGACTCAGAGTCAGCAGCCGATCGCTAACGAGTCACACTCTCCCATTGCAGGACGAGGACCGAGCGAACAGGGACACGCGGCTACCCCAGGGCCAAGCATGGCTGCCACTCGCCCCAAGCACTCTTCGGAAAGCCACATTGGCTGAAGGACTTTGTCCTTACCTAGGGGGGAGGGATGTTATGTATCGAATGCAGTGCCATGAAACTCTGCAAGACATCTTTAACGGAATGGAACAAAGGATTGCTACCAATTGTATCTCATCAAGAACTCATTGTAACAGGCTGTTTGAGGATGCGAGCTAAGTGGCCACAGGTGGCAGTAGCGAGCATCCAGCTCACATGGTACAGATTCCCCAAATACCTGAAGGGCGGGAAACCTTCCCGCCACACCAACACCTGGAGAAGATGGGCGTGACAGGCAATGATGTCACGGGGGCAGGAGCCAATGGGCTGCCATACCTGCATGTTCAAATGTATAAGTGCAATATAAATAGAGCTGTTTGTCCGCCATTACCACATGTTCACCCTAAATTCCATGCAATAAAGTTGTGTTTAGCCTCGCTGCGGCTGTGTCCGTTGTCTTCATTGCAAGACACTAAACCACTGCTCTTTCAGTTTTGCATATAGCATATGTTAGTGCTACATGAAGCTGCTCACCTAGACTACAATATGTACACAGTACATATATATTTCCATTTGTTATTGCTGCAAAAGCTAAGGGTATTTGTGAAAATCTTTCTCAATTCTATGCCATCTTTGTTCCAAGCAATTGGCAGCCGTTCGGAGGAGGAGGTGGGGAGGAAAGAACTGGCCACACCTGGGGCTCGCCTTTCCGTGGCCCCAAAAGCGGCTCCCCACCTCCAGACGACACCACCTATGTCAGGGCTTGGAGTCCTCGCGGAGCTCGCCTGGCAGCCGGCCGGAGGAGGAGGTGGGGAGGAAAAACTGGCCACACCTGCGGCTCGCTTTTTCCGCGGCCCCAAAAGCGATTCCCCACCTCCAGACGACACCAGACTTGAGCCTCTCCCAGGGCCTATTCCATTAGTCCCAGGATGGGAGGCTGCTGCGCCCGGCGCCCATTCACCAGGCGGGGAGCTCAAAAGAAGCTGGAGCTGCCACTTCCTCATCTGCAGCTGGATTTTCCAAGTCTCTTTTTCTATTACTGGTTAGATTGTTTTTGATATGTCCTGTGGCTTCACTGTTTTGTTGATATGCTTATTGATATGTTTTTTTGGATATGTCCTTTTGATATATTGATGTTGATATTTTGACTTGTTGTACTGATATATTGTATTGTGGAATTTATTGTAATTGTATTGTAAGTGTATTGATTATTTATTTTTGCATTATCACACTGTTACATTGTACTTATATTAACTTGCTGTTAGCCGCTCTGAGTTGGCCTATGCCGAGTTGAGCAGGATACAAATCTAAATAATAAATAAATAAATTCACAAGTGAGTAAAAAAATAGACCCACTTAAGAACATGATAAATTGCAATATTCTTATTTTTTCATGACCCAATCAAACCTTGGTCTGCCAAAATGAAGCTACTTTCTTGGCTTTGTTGTTGGCCAAATTTAAGTCCTCATTGATATATATTTCTGGTAGTAATCTGCAGACTAGTAAATGAGCCAGATTCTGTATCTCTCCACAGTCACACAGCGTGTTGTTGTCTGCCAGCAGCCCTCACTTGAACATGTTGGTCTTTTATTTAGGGACTCCAACCCTCACTCTATTCAGGGTCTTCCAAGTAACGTAGAGAAGGTCGAATTCCTCAGCCATATCCTCCTTTAATGTTGTTCCTTGTCCAGTGAGATCCTTCCTCCATTTCCAATTTGGTTTTGGTTTTGTGTACCCTCAAGAATGTTTGTTCTTGCCATAAAGCTCTTCCTGAATCTAAGGCAGTGGGCTTGAGGCTCATATTTGTTCAAAGGATGTTGAGGGTCATTCTCTAACTTAGTTCTCTCAGCGTCTGCTGCAAGGTGAAACAATAATCAATGACATTAAAAAGATATATAAGAACTATGTAAAAACACTTTAAGTGCTCATTAAAGAGCAATGAAACATATAGTATTCTGCATCAAAGGACCATTGTCATTTTTCATGTTCAGTTGTAAAAGCCGGTGTAAAATTAAAGGCATATGCCTATTGGCAGAAGGACAGCAGAGAGGAGGACAAACAGACTTGCCAAGAGAGGTCATTCCACAATCTAGGATCTGCTACCACAAAGGCCTTCTTTCACATCTTCACCAAATAAGACTGTTTGGGTGGTAATGGAGAAACTTCTCCGCCAACTTCTTAAAAGTTGGGGAGGTAAATATGAGAAATTATTGCCCATATAGCCTGGATCTAATAATCAATCAGCAGTTTTAAATGCTCTACATTTTACTAACCACTAACTATTGACCAAATCACCAATTATCAAAAAGAATTGCAAAAACTTCTTTAAAATGTGCCTGGAAATATATGTGACCACATCTTGACCAACACACCAGAAGAACATACCCGTCAAGCACGGCTACAGAAAATACGGGAAATAACTGTGCATGTGCAGTTGCGTATGCTCAGTAACCCATTTGCGCATGCACAGAACCCTTTGCACATGTGCAGAACCCCTTTGCAATGGGCACGCAGGCGCAGTAACCCTTCCCACCCGCCGTTCAAAATATGGGACGACGGTGGGAAAGGTGAGGAACAAGCGCTAAAATATGGGAAATCCCAGCCAATACGGGATACTTGACACGTATGCACAAGAACCTCAACCAGCTACCTTTTACCTACTACTTCAAATTCACAAACCTGGAAACCCTAGGAGACCCATGATTTCAAGCATCATCACCGGCACTGTTGGAGTATCTGAATATGTGGACTCCATTCTCCAACCATATGCTACCAATGTGTCCAGCTACGTGAGAGATACCACAGACTTTCTAAGAAAACTTCAACACACTCATGACCTCCTGGATAACACCATCTTAGCTACAATGGATGTGGAAGCTCTGTCTGTACACCAACATACCACACAAAGATGGATTACAAGCCATCAGGAATGCTATCCAAAACAAAGATGAAGCCCACACAGTTACCACCCCAGGGCCGGCATCAGAAATTTCTGGGCCCGGTGTGTGCCCCCCATTTTGGCCACGCCCCTGGGGGTTCCTGCACATGAATAATTTGTTTGCACATGTGCACATCAGTGGTTTCCCACCGGTGGCACGCCCCCGTGGTTTCCTTCACATGCGTCATTTGTTTGAGCATGCGCACAACAGTGGTTTCCTGGCGCCGCCGGGCCCCTATCATCTCTGGGCCCAGGACGGGAGTCCTGATGGTCCCCCCCGATGGCGGCCCTGCACTACCCTGTGCAACTTTTTACTTACACACAACTCACCTTTGAGAATAAAACCTACCTCTTGATCAATGGAACTGCCATGGGTACTCACATAGCTCCACAGTATGGTAATATATTCATGGCTAATCTAGAACAATGTTTTCTGATTTTTGATGTGGATGCATGGAAAAGAAACCCTAGAGAAATTCCACTAGGATTTCAATAATTTTCATCCCAATATTAAACTCAGCTTGGACAAGTCTACACAACAAGTAAATTTCCTAGACAACACTGTGAAATTACAAAATGGACATCTCAGTACCACACTATATTGCAAACCAACAGACAGATACACCTACCTGCATGCCTCCAGTTTCCATCCAGAATACACACCAAAATCCATTGTCTTCAGCATACCTGTCAACCATCCCGTTTTACCCGGGGAAACTCCTTATTTTTACCCCTCTTCCCGCCCCTCCTGTTTTAATGATTTCCCCATATTTTCCCTTATTATTAAAAAAGAAATATCCTGACCGGAGCCCTCACAGGCGAAGCTGCAGTATTTTTTTCCGGCCACCAAAGGTCGCTGTGTGGCTTTTCGCATGTGGAAGGGGAGAGAGAAGGTGGGGTTCTGTAGTTACTTTCTCTTTCATTTTCCTGGCAGTCACATGGCCAATATGGCGGTTTCGTTTCATGCTGGGACTAGGGACGGGAGTCTACTCTAGAGGTGAGCAATATTTCATATATGCAGGGGCAAATCAGCTCTTGGTCTGGGGGCAGAGACTTCTCTCTCACTCTCATGCTTTATTGAGCTGTTTCTGCCCCCTGCCTCTGTCCTGGCTGGAGGATTCCGTTTCTAGAGTTCTAGAATTAACTTGGGAGGGGGGTGGGTGGGGGGGAAGTGCTTGATCACTATATGCTAAAGGTAAAAGTTTCCCTTGCTCAAAAGACAGTCGTTTCTAGAGTGTCAAGGTTCACCATCACAGTCAGAGATTCTATGGGTGGGTGGGGGAGTGCTTGATCACTATATGCTGAAGGTAAAGGTTTCCCTTGTTCGAAAGACAGTCATTTCTAGAGTGCCAAGGTTCGCCATCACAGTCAGAGATTCCTACACTATATGAGAGAGAGAGGGTGTGTGTGTTCCGTTTCTGTTCTAGAGTTAACTTGGGAGGGGGTGGGGTGGGAGGGAAGTGCTTGATCACTATATGCTAAAGGTAAAGGTTTCCCTTGCTCGAAAGACAGTCATTTCTGGAGTGCCAAGGTTCGCCATCACAGTCAGAAATCCCTACACTATATGAGAGAGAGAGGGTGTGTGTGTTCCGTTTCTATTCTAGAGTTAACTTGGGATTGGTGGGGGTGTGTGCTTGCACGGTTGTGTAAGGGGATCTGAGTTAGGTAAAGGTAAAGGGTCGCCCTTGCTCAAAAGCCAATCATATCCGACTCTAGGGTTCAGTGCTCATCTCTGTTTCAAAGCCGAAGAGCCAGCATTGTCTGCGTCTGCAGACATTTCCGTGGTCATGTGGCAGGCATGACTAGATACCAGAGCACACAGAACGCTGTTACCTTCCCAACAAAGTGGTCCCTATTTATCTACTTGCAATTTCTTGCTTTCGAACTGCTAGGATGGCAGGAGCTGGGACAAAGACGGGAGGTCATTCCATCCTGCAGTACTCAGGAATCGAACTGCTGACCTTCTGCCTCCCAGTCAGCATCTTAGTCACTTAAGCCACTGAGCAAACAAGAAAGAAAACAAAACAAAAGTCCCCCAAGAAAATGGGGAAAGGGTTCTTTGGCCCACACAGCTTTGTGCCTATTGCATCTACAATACCATCTAGCCATCTTATTTTTGGCCACCCCCTTCTTTTGTCCTCCACCTTTCCCAGCATCAAGGCTTTCTCAAGTGAATCCTCTCTTCTCATTTGATGTCCAAAGTACTTTAGCACCATTTTTACTATTTGACATTTAATGAGCAGTCAGGGTTGATTTCTTCTAGAATTGACCTATTTCTAACACCACATTTCAAAGGCATCTGTTCTTCTGCGCTCAGCTTTCCTAATGGTTCAGCTCTCACACCCATACATTACCACCGGGAATACCATTGCTTTGACTATGCAATTTTTTGTTTGCAAGGTGATGCCTCTACTTTTCACTATGTTTCCCAGGTTTCTCATAGCTAGTTTCCCAAGCATCAGATCTCTGATCCTAAGAAAGTAAAATCTGCCAGTCGTATCCAACTCTAGGGTGCAGTGCTCATCTCCATTTACAGCCAAAGAGCCAGTGCTGTCTATGTTTGCAGTCATTTTCATGGCCATGTGGCAGGCATGACTAGAGCCCAGCAAGTCACATGGCTATATTTGGCCATGCCCACAGATTTGGCCACACCCGCAGAGGGGTGTGGCCAAAATTTCCCTTATTTTCATATCCAAAAGTTGACAGGTATGGTCTTCAGCCAAGCGCTCAGGTACGACCGCATCTACTCAGACCCACAAGACAAGGAGGCCAAGCTCAAGGACCTACAAAATGCATTTCTCAAACTACAATACCTATCCAATATGTTTAAAGAACAAATCAACCAAGCTAGATGAATACCCAGAAGTAACCTACTACAAAATAGGCCCAGAAAAGAAAGCAATTGAACACTGCTGGTTGTCACTTTCAGCCCTCAAAATAAACCCCTCATATGCATAATGAAAGCTCTCCAACCCATCTTGGACAAGAATACTTCACTCTCCAAAGCCCTTGGAGACAGACCTCTACTTGCATACAGACAGCCCTCCAATCTCAAACAACTATCGACACACAACAGACTACACAAAAGTGAAATAGAGATGGGAACTAAACCCTGATGCAAACCCAGATGTCAACTTTGCCCCCACATTCACTCTGGAAATAGTATTACTGGACCCAATGGCACCACATGCAACATTAAAGGCATTTTTAATTATTCTTCTGCAAGTGTGATTTATGCCATCTCTTGCTAAAAATTAGACATCCGGAATGGCAACACAGAGAAACCTGTTTCAAACTATTTCAATCTACCTGGACACTCTATCCAAGACTTGAAATTTGTGATTCTGGAACAGAGATATTACAAGACAAGGATCCAGAGAGAGACAACAGAAATAAAATACATCCATCTGTTGGACACCCATCACAAAGGTTTGGATATTAGCCAGTGGTTTCTGGGACATTATCAAATTTGATACACAGATTATTATATGCTGCTATATGTACCATATTATATTTTGTTATATTTTACCCCTTCACAAACTTTCCTGTAAAATTCTCTTTCACAACATGTCTCACAGAACAAATGATGTGCTCACACAGTAACACAAAAGGTAACAATCATTATATTCTCAATGCCAGGTATTTGTTTTGTATCTTCCCCCTATTACAAATGAAAAGGGGACATTTAGAGCTAATCTGAATAACAACCAGAGATCATCTGCTACTGTTAGCTGCAGGAAGCTGTATTGATTTGCATACTTATCTGTCATGGTGATTAATCACTCTATGCTTCTGTATCTAGTGTATATATGTTAATGCCTTGACATCTCACTCCTATGTCTGATGTAGTGGACTTGATCCACAAAAGCTCACATTAAAAATATAGCAGCTTTTAAATTGCTGCAGAGTTTTGTGTGGGTGTTTCCCCCCTGCTGACTTGACCTTGCAGTTAGCTTGAAACACAGACTAACACAGCTACTATTCCAAAACATTTTTAACAGTGTCTGTTAAATGGTCTGTACCATCAGGAATGGGAAAATGTTCCCTTGTATCCCTAGAGAGCCCCCTCATGTTCTCCACAGGTGGTAAGGGAAAAAGATCAGGACTGAGAATCTGTTTTGAGCTGTGGTTTTCCCATAGACCAGTTTGAGAGGAGATCATAGTGTGTGGGTCACTTCTTGGCAAGCTGGGATCCACCTTAAACAAATTCACGCCATCAGCATTTTTCCTGCTTGCCTCCGAGGGCGAAGGCGGACCAGAACCAGATCCAGCTGGCCTCCAAGACCAGGCCTCCTGATGCCCTGGGGCAGGGAAAAAACGTATACTCGGATTGAGTTGCGGGCAAAAATGATGACAACGAGTTTGAGATTTCCCCCATCTGAAACCCCAAAATGAAAAATGAAAGTAGATATCCAGTCACTTCTCATTTTGTTTGTTAGCTTTCTAGGCTCTATCTGGACTTCTTGTGGCCTGCAGAGTTTGGAATCTAAGCCAGCGATGCTGTTGACCTTCGACTAAAGCAAGCCTGCTGCTTCAGCTGCAGTGAATATCTCTGTTTTATTTCTGGCATTGGACAAGACTGCATTGATGGTACAGTTGGCTGCTGCATCTGGAATGTTCTCATCAGAGAGCAAAGTGCCTTAGGCTGATCCTTAAGGGCAGCCCTTGATATGTCTGCTTGTTCATATATAAAGCAAGAATATGGTATTGTGCAGGAGTTCTCAACCTTTTAAAGTTGGGGGTCAGGTAATGCTCCCTCAGACAGCCAGAGGGCCATTTTACCCTTCCTCCACCACATGGTACTTCCAGGTGTGTTGGAGGCAGGGGGGGGGGGCACATGAAATGGTGCCACAGGCCTCAGGTTGAGAATCCCTGGTATAGTGGATACTGTAGTGTAAAAGAAGAAGGAAGACATCTCCCATTTACTCCTTATCTTTTAGTTCTCTGTTGCTTTGAGCAATCTTCTCCTGTACCTGCTCCAGCTCAAAAAACCAGGCTGTGATGTCAAAAAATTGGCTGGAAAAACCAACAAAGTAAAGTTTTCCCCTCCAGCTCCAGTTCTGTGCTCCTTTTCAGATAAATAACATACATCATACAACATACGTTTATCTGTGAATGCTGGAGACATATGGATAAAATAAGTGTAACTGGCCTGTCTCATTTAGTGTAGTACAAATATGAGACCCATTTTGATATATAATAGGTTTGGAGTGAAATATATGCAAGATGGACATTGAATGAAATACATCTCATGTCAAGCATATGGAAGCCAAAATGTTTCATGGAGTTCTTCTACAGAAGATAAAGAATAATTCAAAGAAACATACTGTATGTGTGTGTCATCTAAACTTAGGAAACTGCAAGGTCAAGTCAGCATGTAGATTATTGCTTGCCTCCCCAACTTCTCTACTCAGCGTTTCATTAGCAGATGTTCATTAACAATTTACAAGATTAGTTGATGTGACATTGAGATATATCTCAGTTGTCTGCCTGGTCACATTGCCTGATTTTGAACTAAGCTATATCTCAGCACCTCATTGGTTCGCTGCAGCAAGTTACAAAAACTTTGCACAATACCAGTTGGGTATCATCATCATACTATTTACACCACATCATACATCTTGAACTAGCTCTTCCAGTCATTTCATGAAGATGTTAAGCATGGGATAGATATTTATTAGCAACTTACAGGGTGTCTCTGGTGACTCAATAAACTGTTCCTTGCATGAAACATGATTCATGCCCCGTCTGCGAGCTCGTGCAGGAAGACGTGGAGCATGTGTTTTTTCACTGTCCACACTTTGATGCAGAACGGGAAATTTTACAGAGGCATCTTTGATGACAGTTGTCTCCGGAAGACATAATCGGTGAGATGTTGAGCAGGGAGACTACCTGGGTCGTGATGTCCAATTATGCAGCTGGGGTCATCTTGAAACTTAGACGTGTGGAGAGACTGAGAAGAGGGCTGCCAAAGGCATAGAGGATGAGGGTGAGTAGCCAACTTGGAGGAGGGCTTTTAACAGCCAGTCTGCCCCCCCCCCCCGCAAAGTAATGCCTGACGGCAGTTCCGCAGGATGGTGGGGTGTAATGGGAAGTGTTTTTTGTGGGTAAAAATCCCACACACTGTGAAGCAAGGGCTCCACAATGTATTTTGAAGATTTCCACCTGCCCTAATTAAAACAAAACACACACACATACACCAGTAACTTCTAAAACAGGTTTTTGTGTGTTGCCATTTCTGGTGTTAGATTTGTGTCTGTTAATTCTCTTGTATACATATTGTCTTGTTTGTCTTATGTAGATGATTCTAAGTCCCTCACCAAGAAATAAATTCTGGGATACCACAAAATGGAGCCATGATTGTTAAAATGGTACCTGATTGATTAACTGTGCAGATACTTCATCATAATTGGGGTGGGTGACGGATAGTGGAGGAAATGTGCTGTGGCCTGCCTTCTTAAGATGAATTGAGTGGCTATAAGTCAAGGAGAGTATAATAAAGCTGAGGAGCAGATGAATGAAGGTTTCATTGACAGAAATTGAAAAATGGGAATGATAATACAAAATAGGTATCCTGAGAGGCCAAGTTGTCCAAAAGCAGAACAGTAAGGGAATATGTTCCAGCTGTTTGGCAGCACTCCTGCTAGGAAGCCTACTGTCAAATTCCCACTGAAAAGAAGAGCACACCTGATCAGAGAATGCAAATCTTACAAATATGAATGCCAATGGAAGGACTACTTTACAGTTTGTTGGCCAAGTAGGGTGCCAAACTTTTAAGACTATGTATATGAGAAACATTTGAAATGTACTGTGCCATGGTCACAAGACTTGCCTTCTGTAATCTCAGCAGCTCAACAACACAGAAAAATCATACATTGTATGGCAAGGTTAAATTTTGGAGCAAAATTGTTTACAATTTTTTTACTGGTCTACTATTGTAATTATATTCAGGCTCCCTCCTCATCTGCACATAGCATGCATCAATCCTGTCTGACCTCTTGTAGAGAAAATTTTCATTAGAAAAGTACAGAGATACACTATGTTGAAGCACCATGATTTCTCAAGTTCATTTGCATGTGCAGAATGTCGTCATGGAGATGTCTACCAATGTTTAGACTCCTTGTTGAAATGATGACTCCAAGGTATACAAGATTCCCTGAAAAGTACCTGACTGGTCACTGAAGTTTTCTAGTTTCTTCACCTAACTAAATGATCTAAGGCATCAGGGCCGGATCTGGCCCCCGAGTCATAGTTACCATCCCCTGAATCATGTGACCAGCCCGCAGCCTGAAAAGTTTGGGCACTCCTTATTTAAGGCTTATAGCTTGGTATGTCCAATGCCAAAAGCATACAAAATCAAGACTTTCTATGGAGCTTCCAGAAGATAATATCCAGCAAAGAATTAATTTTTCTACGTATTTTCCAAAATGATTTTAAAATGATGTTAGGAACAAAGTTCATATCTACAGTAAGAAACCCAGACAATTTCAGTTATATTCAGTCAGGCTTCAGTTAGGTGAATAAAAAGAAAATTACTACTCCAGAAGATAAATTCAGCAGGGACCTGGTATATATGGGTGTGTGGGTGTTTATTTACATAGTTTTAAAGGAATGTATAAATTTTCTTTGGAGACAGGAAGTTTATATAAAATAATTTAAAAAAAAACAGTTTGCATGTGAATCCTGGACCATGCTCCTTTACAAATCAGTAGTGACAAACCAGGACCAGAGGAAACAGGTTTGAGGGTAGAACCTTGTAAGGGCTTTTTGTCCACTAACCCAGCCTGCTGTCTTCATGTAGAATTGAAGATATGATTTGTAACCTTCTGTTGAAGAAGCATTAACTTACCAATTATTCTGTTGAAGTAGCATTAACCTACCAATATTCAAAGAGGAGCACAATACCTTGACTTGGTTTCATATGTGATTAATTACTTTCAAAAAGAAGACATGAATCACATGTAATTGTACATGCACAGTAAAACCCTGGGTTACGACGGAGGTCCATTCCAACAGCCTCCGTTGTAACCCGAAAAAATTGTAACCTGAAACATCCATAGGGATGTATTGAAAAATAAAAAAGATGGTTCTGAATTGATCATTGTAAACCGAAACAAATACATTAAAAATTTGTAAACCACGACAGAATTTCCATAGGATTTGCCATTGTAAACCGGAGCAAACTTAAACTGAGGCAGATATAACCCAGGATTTAGGGGAAAAACAGTAGCTGAAGCTTTGTCCTTATCTCCACTGTTGAAATAAATCACAATTTGGCTTGGGCTTTTTGAAATCAGTTTAATGTCAATTTCATGTCACAAAATCCTTGTGTTGGTGTGTGTGTCCTAATATGGGCTGGTGGCAGGTTTAAAAGGACACGCGGCACCCTCTCGCCAGCCTCAGCGTCCCCCTCCCTGGATTCGGAGGGGGAGGAAGTATTTTGCGGACCACTGCCACCACCTGCACCATGAGCAACACCTGCGCTGGCGGCAGGTTTAAAAGGACCCGCGGCACCCTCTGGCCAGCCTCAGCATCCCCCTCCCTGGATTCAGAGGGGGAGGAAGGATTCTGCAGGACCACCATCGCCGCCAGTGCCACGAGCAACACCTGCGCTGGTGGCAGGTTTAAAAGGACCCATGGTGCCCGCTCACCAGTCTCAGCGTCCCCCTCCCTGGATTCGGAGGGGGAGGAAGGATTCTGTGGGACTGCCGTGGCTGCGGCCGCCGCCGCTAGCACTGCGAGTAACACCTGCACTGGTGGCCAGCATTAGCTTTGGTGGGACTGGGTCAGCACCAACATCGCCGTCCTGGCGCCCGCCTCCCTTCGCCTCCCTCCGCCCCTTGCAGGGGCTCCAAAGGAGGCACTACGGAGGATCCTTTACAACACCTTGTCTCTGACGGCCGGCGAGAGCTTCGGTGGGGTCAGGACAGCCCTGACATCAGCGTCCTGGTGGCTGCCTCCCTCCACCTCCACCTCCCTCCACCCCTAGTGGGGGCTCAAAGTCACCGCAAGCTATCTGGGGGTGCAGGGGTGATTACAAAAGACATCGAAGCCGTCAACGCCGGATTGAAGCCAAGGCCAACCCCATCGGCCTGGCGAATGGGAGAGGTCTTGCATCACCTGGGGCTGTCTGGGAGTGCTCAAACACAGCTCTGCCGCCATCACAACTGGAGTCAAATTCCATTGGCTCGGTGAACAGGGGAGGTATTGTGCTGGCTTGGGCGGTCAGAGGTTTCCTCCCCAGCAAGCGATGGTATCTGGGCTGCGGCAGGGAGATGAAAGTTGTGTTTTGGGGCAGTTCTTCCAGCAGCAGGCTTTAAATAAGGGAATGGAAATGCAGTCCTACCAGCCAGGACAGAGGGGTGGTGCCCCGTTGGGAGGTGAGGAGGTTTCCGGGATACGGATTGAGGTAGTGACGGGCAGGGGACAATAGGGCGGGTACCAAGGGGCGGGCCACACTCTGAGGACGCGGATCCAATGTGTGGTATCTGTTCAGCGTTCTAGCCCCTTGGTTACACCTCTAGGTCCTGAGCAACCGATTCAGGGTGACCCTGCCCTTAGGCTAATGCTGATGAATGCCAGGTCAGTCTGTAATAAGGCTCCTTTGATTCAAGATGCTATTCTGGAGGCATGGACCAACCTGGTATGCATCACAGAAACCTGGCTGAGACCGGAGGATGGTGTACCTCTGTCGGATATGTGTCTGGTTGGGTTGGGTATCTGGCACCAGCCAAGGGATGAGGGAAGGGGCGGTGGTGTCGCCATTATTGCTAGGGAGTCACTGGGAGTTGCCAGGGCCACTGCTCCACAAATTCCGGGTTGTGAGGCGCTGCTCCTGTGATTGGGTCCTAGGAGTCAGTTGGGAGTCTTACTCCTGTACCTGCCCCCTTGCAGGGTAAGGGACTCCCTGCCTGAGCTCCTTGAGGCTGTCTCTGGGTTGGCGTTGGACTTCCCTAGGCTGATAGTACTGGGGGACTTCAATTTGCCTTCACTGGGGATGGGATCTGAGGCAGCACAGGAGTTCATGGCTTCCATGGCAGCCATGGACCTGACTCAGGTAATTCAGGGTCCAACCAGGGGCAGTGGCCACACGCCAGATCTATTTATTTTTGTCAGGGCAGTGGCAGAGTGATCTGAAATTACAGAAATTAGACACTATACCTGTGCCATGGTCGGATCGCTATCTGGTGACTCTGGACTTCCTGGGGGTGACATTCCATCATAGGGAGGCCGGGCCTATTAAAATGGCCCGCTCCTGGCGACTGATGGATCCTGATGGATTCCAGAGGGAACTGGTTTTTTTTCCTCTGGATCGGTTATACAATTCTTCCAAGGCGCTTGTTGACCTGTGGCACAGGTTGACTATGGCTGCCTTGGATGAAATCGCACCACTATGGCCTCTCCGAGCCCGTGGAGTTCGATCTTCCCCATGGTTCGCTGAAGAACTGTGGGAGCTTAAACGGGCAAAGAGATACCAAGAGCGCCTCTGGGAGAAGACCCAGAGTGATTCCTACTGGACACTGGCTAGGGCTGCTATTAAGACCTACTTGGTGGCGACGGGGGCGGTGAAGCAGCAATACTTCACTGCCCTCATTGCCTCCGTGGATAATCGCCCAGCCACTCTGTTCCGGGTTACCAGGTCTCTCCTTGGTAGGGAGGGGCCGGTGCCCGGTTGGCAGGGTTCGGCTGAGGTTTTTGCAGACTATCTGGTGGAGAAAATTGCTCGGATTCGCTCTGGGTTCAATCCCAGTGTGGATGGGGAGGGTCGGGAGGGGACCAGAGCTCAGTCTGGCTGTGTTATCTGGGATCAGTTCGATCCAGTTGTCCCTGAGGAAGTGGACAGGCTTCTTGCAGCTGTTCATACCACCTCCTGCCCTTTGGATCCCTGTCCCACTTGGTTGGTGAAAGCCTCCAAGGGGGTGACGGGAGGCTGGGTCGGGGCTATAATAAATGCTTTACTATGGGAGGGGGCGTTTCCTGCACCGTTAAAATATGCTCTGATGCACCCCCTCCTGAAGAAACAATCTCTTGACCCAGCAGTTCCAGCTAATTATAGGCCGGTCTTCAACCTCCCTTTCTTAGGGAAGCTATTGGCGAAGGTGGTGGTGCAGCAGTTGCGGGGGGGGGGGGATTGGATGAAGCGGATTATCTGGACCCATTTCAAATGGATTTCAGGCCTGGATATAGTACAGAGATGGCATTGGTCGCACTGGTTGATGATCTCTTGCGGGAGCGGGATGAGGGTCACCCATCTATCCTGGCTCTTCTGGATCTCTCAGCGGCTTTCGATACCGTTGACCACGGTATCCTTCTGGAACGGCTCAAAGGTTTGGGGATCCAGGGCACTGTGTTGTCCTGGTTTGCCTCATTTCTGAAGGGCCATACCCTGTAGGTGTGATTGGAGAGTGAGAGGTCCAGTGCTAGGTCCCTACAGTATGGGGTGCCTCGGGGCTCGGGGCTCTCTCCTCTCCTATTTAACATATACATGAAGCCGTTGGGTGAGATTATCTGTTCCCATGGGGTGAGGTATCATCAGTATGCTGATGATACCCAGCTATATATCTCGGCCCATGGGGACCCCAGTGATGCGGTCAATGTCCTATCCAGATGTCTGGAAGAGGTTGGGGTCTGGATGAGGGACAACGGGCTACAATTGAATCCCTCCAAGACTGAGTGACTTTGGATAGGGGGTCCCGCATTATCCAGGGAGCTGCCGACTTTGGTCTAGGATGGGGCTGCTTTGCCCCAGACAGACCCGGTACACAACTTAGGGGTCATCCTAGATTCGTGGCTGCTACTTGCAGATCAGGTGGCGGCCGTGGCCAGGAGGGCTTTCGCACAGCTTCGCATCATCTGTCTGTTGCGTTCGCTCCTGGACCGGGAATCCCTGCTCAGGGTCACACATGCTCTGGTCACCTCCGGCTAGATTATTGTAATGCGCTCTACATGGGGCTGCCCTTGACAACCATTCGGAGGCTTCAGTTGGTCCAGAATGCAGCAGCCCGGGTGGTGATGGCACGCGGGCGTTATGCCCGTGCCTCACCATTACTTCGGGAGCTGCACTGGTTACAAGTTTGCCTCCAGGTGCAGTTCAAGGTGCTGGTTTTGACCTTTAAAGCCCTTCATGGTAGTGGGTCAGGATACCTTAGAGACCGCATCGTCCCAAGAGTGTTCACCTGTCCAACCAGAGCGGACCGGAAGTGCTCCCTAATTGTCCCATCTGCCAGAGGGGTTTGTCTCTCTGGCACACTAAGGAGGGCCTTTTCCGTGTCCGCACCGGCCTTGTGGAACCTCCTATCAGTAGAGTTGCAGGAGCAGATGGAGCTGCTACCTTTCAGAAAAGACCTAAAAACCTGGTTGGTGGGGCAGGTGTTGGGCTCAGATGGAAGGATGGTCCCCACCTGTTGGCTTATTTTATTGTTTGGGAATCAAGAGAATGGAAACGGCTGTAGACTAGCCTAACACATCTTTATTGCATCGAGTACAGTACGAACATGTGGTAATGGCGGACAAATAGCTCCTTTTATGCAGTGGCTATATAATTGAATGTGGCTCTTCGACAGGGCATTGGCTACTGTCCATGTGACATCATCCTTAGTCACGCCCTTCTTGTCCAGGTGAGGTGAGCGCGGGAATCTTTCCCGCACAGCTGAAGGCATTTGAGGAATGTGTACCATGTGAGCTGGGCGCTCGCTACTGCCCCCGGTGGCCACTAGCTCGCGTCCTCATACAGAAGGTTACAGTGTTACTATTAGAGATTGTTACATCCACACATTCGTGTGGTTGCACTTACATTCAATACACAACATCCCTCCCCCCTAAGATGGGACAAAGTCCCTCAACCAAACTGGCTTTCCGCATGTGCGTTTTGGGCGTGCGGCCGTTATGCTTGACTCGGCCGTTCCCCCTCGTCTGTGTCCTCCTCGCTCTTGTCCTGCAATTGGAGAGGGTGACTCGTTAGTGACTCGCTGCGGACTTGCAGCTCTGGTTTGGGTAGGAGAAGGGGGAGGATGGGTTTCTGATGCGGATGTGGGCAGACCGGGGGCACTAGGGGCTAAAGAAAAACCCCGCTCTTCACTTGAACGGGTGGGAGAGCACTCCGGAAAAAAAAAACCCGGTTTGGTAACTCAAAATCTAACTCAGGGGCAACAGGGACAAACTCATTCCTCTCTTTCAAGGGGCTGGGGGGAACTGGTGTATCTAAAGGATACGGATTTGAGCCTGTTCTCCCCCCCTTGTTTGGGACTGTTGCCCTTCGTTTTCTCCCCCTTGGGATAAGCGGGTGGGGGAGGACCCTAACGTTGAGTTTTGCTGCTGGGAGCTTCTGTCCGGCCCCCCAATCACTCGATGCCTTAGTTGGTCAGCGTGCCTTCTTCAGAGGAGACCCGTGTTGGTCTCGTCACAGTATGAAACTGGTCCCGTTTGGTTAATGACTACTCCTGGCACCCAGGCTGGCCCTGTAGCTGCGTAGTTCCTACAATGTACAGGTTCACCTATCTGGAAGTTTTTTGTGGAGTTGTGCTCAATGTTTCTTCCCCTATCCTCCACCCTGGTGGGATCCAACCTGGTTAACCATGAATGCAATTTCTTTTTCATAAGGAGTTCAGCGGGGGAGAATCCCGACACCAATGGCGTCACCCTGTATGCCAACAAAAACTGGCAGAGCTGCCGGTCCAGATCCCCTGGTCCCATGCGCCACAGCCCCTCTTTCATTGTGCGCTCCAGGTGTTCCGCCTGGCCGTTAGTTGCAGGGTGAAAGGGGGCTGAGGTAATGTGCCGAATGGCGTTGGATTCCAAGAACGCCTGGAACTCAGCCAACGTGAAAGTACTTGCATTGTCACTCACAATGACATCAGGTATCCCGAAAGTACTTATCAGCCTGCGCAGTTGTTTTATGGTTGCAGCTGATGAGGTGCTGTGCATTGGAATCACTTCTAACCACTTGGAGTATGCATCCACTACCAGAAGGAAAAAAAAGAACCCCTGAATGGACCTGCGAAGTCTATGTGGAGGCGAGACCACGGCCCCCTAGCTGTGCCCCATTCTCTGTGTGGAAGGCGGGACTCCTCAGGGCGAGAGCTCTGCCAACTTTCGCAGATGTTCACCATGTGTTCAATGTCTGCATCTAGCTGTGGCCACCAGAAATAGCTTCGGGCCAGCGCCTTAGAGCGCACGATCCCCGGGTGGCTGACATGTAAAAGCCGTAGCACCCTTGCTCTTAATGATTCTGGGACCACCACCCTCTCCCCCCACAGGAGGCACCCCCATTCTGTGGACAACTCAACCCTCTTCCTGAAAAATGCAGCAAACTCGTCTGCAGGGGGAGCCGTGGGCCACCCCTTCTGTACCCAGGATCTAACAAGGGCTAATGTTTTATCCTTTGCCGTGGCTGCGGCGATTTCCACGGGAAGTATGGGGGGTGCATCTAGGGCTTCTATGAGGAGGCCTTGGCTGTCTTGCTCAATCTCACATTTTGGGTCTCCCAGCTGGGGAAGAGAAGACCTTGAGAGTGCGTCAGCATGGCTTATGTCTTTCCCGGGGCGGTACTCTAATGAACCCTTGTACGCATTGAGGAAAATAGCCCACCAAAGCATCCTTGAGGAAAGGATCTGTGGAGTGGGCTTGTCTGAGGTGAAAATACCCAATAGTGGCTTGTGGTCGGTTACAATGGTGAATGGACGACCATACAAAAAATCATGGAACTTCTTTGTGCCCGCCACAATAGCAAGGGCCTCCCTATCTGTTTGGGCGTAATTTCATTCTGCCTTGGACAATGATCTCGAATAGAAGGCAACTGGGGCTTCTCGCCCGCCCTCTAACACGTGGCAAAGGACCACCCCCACCCCCACTGGTGAGGCGTTGCAGACCAAGACTACCGGCTTCTTTGGGTCAAAATGGGTTAGAATAGCCTCTGAGGAGAGGAGCTGCTTGAGTTCCCTGAAAGCCCGCTCTTGATTTCCCCCCCACCGCCAAACCACATCCTTCTTCAGCAGCCTATGCAGGGGCTCTGCAATCGACGCTTTCCTGGGCAGGAAAGAATGGTAAAAATTCAGCAGCCCCAGGAAGGATTGTAGCTCCGGTTTTGCGGTGGGGCGAGGGGCGTTTTGGATGGCTGAGACTTTGGACTCAGCGGGTTTCACCCCCTCAGGGGTTATACGGAACCCCAGGAACTCAACTTATCTTGCCAGAAACACACATTTGTCCCTCTGCAGCCTCAACCCCGCGGATTCGAACACTGTAAGGACCTTATCTAATAAGAACATAAGAACATAAGAACAGCCTTGCTGGAACAGGCCACAGCCCATCCAGTCCAGCATTCTGTCTCACACAGTGGCTCACCATTTGCTTCAGGGTATTCCCAAGGAGATGCCTTCACCTGCTTAGGATTCCCTGGAAATGGCATTGAGAGATATCCTGCCTATCTCTCCAACCCGGAGGTTGTCCTTAGGTAGCCATAATTATAGCCATTGATACACTTGTCCTCCATGAACTTGTCTAATCCTTTCTTAAAGCTGTCAAGACTGACAGCTGTCACCACTTCTTCTGGCAGGGAGTTCCATAGACCAGTAATCCTCTGGGTGAAAAAGTACTTTCTCTTATTTGTTTGAGAACTAGTACCCAAAAGTTTCATCGAGTGTCCCCTAGTTCTAGTGTTGTGCGACTTATAAAATAAGCCCCCCATCTCTTTTAATTGTTCAATGCAGGCAGTTTTAATGTGAGTAGTTTTTAAAATATGAATGGGGTAGGTGGGTGGGTATATTGGGGTTTTAATGGTTTAATTGTTTTTATGCATGTTTTAACTTGTTGTGAGCCTCCCTGAGTCGGGTTTACCTGATTGGGCGGCATAGAAATCAGAATTTAAAATAAAAATAAAATAAATAAAATAATAGGACAATTTGTAATTTGATTGAAAGCTGTGCAGTACATTGGTGCATGGTTTCAAACTGCTACTTTTCCAATCAATTTGGCAATCTGGTGCTCTGAGATGGGGGAGGAATAAACAACTGCTGATGACTTTCTGATGCCTGAAATGGTTTCTTCAGTGCTCTTTTGGTGTCCATCCTCATGTCTGTGTAGTCTCTATTTCCTTTGAAATATTTTACATTGTTCTTTTCCTCTCTTCCCTTCTTTGCTGCTTCTGACTAAGCCAGCCAACAATGAAAAGAACCAAGGGACTGTTTGCAAAGGAGGGGGGGGATCCCTCCCGTCCTGTCACCTTCTTTCCTCTCTCCCTTCAGCCAGATCTGTAAAAGAGCCAAGACACACACACACAAAATCAGCCATTGAGGAGTGTAGGAGACCAGGAAAGAATTATGAAGTCAGTTTGGTTCTGTTTGTCACATATGTGATTTGGGTTAGAAGCCAATCTTACAGGGAGGAGTTGGCAAAAAGTAGATATAAAATATCACCCTCTCCTGGAACAAATTCCACCTTTTCTTCAGCCCCGTCCTGCTTCTGCTTAAGGGACTTTGTCTCTTCTCCTTTGGCCTCCACTCCAGTCAAGTTCCTCCAGGCAATCAGGCATGCACAGACAACACCTAGCCTTCAGTCTTGTGTATACCTAGATCCTAGCCTTCAGTCACTGCCACCATTGCCTATTAATTCAAGTCCTTCCTGCTTGGCTTCCTATAGCCAAGTCCCTCCAAGATCTGACCTGGGCACACACAGTGCCACCTCCTCTCGTTCCATCCACAGCTCCAGTTGAATGCTGGGGAAGAAGGGAGAGCAGTAGCACCAGCCGTAACCACCCCATCAACACATACAACACAGAGGTGGCACACTGCAAAACCAGCACTTTGGGAGCCTCCCAAGTTGTAAGTGGTTTCCCCGCAGGATTTTATTTTGGCTTTTGTGCTACTGTTTCAGAGCTTTCTGGACTTTTCACTTAGCAAAAGCTTGTCTCTGTCCCATATATGCTGCTGGTTGCAAAAACTGCAAGCAGAGGCATTGCATGTTTTATCCTCCAGTCAAATGCTGTTGTACTATGCCAATTACCAAAAAAGAAGAAAGCAATGTGTAAGATACTGCAAAGGGAATAGAGACCATATCCTTTTGAAAATGAGGAGGGATACTGCTGCCTGAAATAGTCATTCTGCTGCTCTGTTTTTCTCCCTCTTCATGTCAAAAAAAGTGGTCTATTCCCTGTGTAATATTTTCAATATATTGTTTCTATATTTTACTTTGTAATTGGCATAACACAATTACACTACCCTTTAAAGAGATTTCTTAAAAGATACCAATTTTATACCTATTACCTTGAGAACCAGAACTTGCCATACCCCAGAGACATGGTTTACCCTGACGCAGGCAACTACATATGTACAAAACATTAAAAAATAAACTGTGGCCAGAATTGATTCAAAATAAACATCCATTAACATACTGTTTAAAACAAACTGCTTACAGGCAGAAATAAGGCATATGTAACTGCACATCAAGTAGTTCCTGGTGTTTAAATTTATTTAAAACATGGGGAATTTGACTCATATGTAGCTTTGTATTGATGACTAGATGAACCCTTTGTTTAAATTTAAATTCTACACACATTCCTACTTGCTGCTGTAGCTGCTGTCAAATGTTGCTTTCTGAAAGTTCCAGAATGGCAAAGAAGAAAATCATCCCATGCAGAAAAGAGTAACCTACCAACTAGAGCTAAAACAATACCAGAAGGTTATTTCTAGAGGGGACCTGATTAGTAAGTGCCCATCCTCCTCAAACCTGAGCACTATGTATTTATTTTATTTATTTATTTGCTCAGTTCCTATACCACCCCAAGCAGTGGGTAGTATATATAATGCCCTAATATTCAAACTCATCATCTCATCTACACCTGCCTAGCTATATAGTTCTAGTTATCATATGTATGGAATTTCTTTCTGTGGATTTTACCTATGATGGCTCATTCACATTTGCAAGTTACTGTTTGAGAAGGGAGGTGTGATAATAATAATTCCATGTCAGAGATTACTCTGGGTTGAAAGGATTGTTGCTGGAGAAACCCCACTTATGGGACACCCAAATGAGGCTCCTTTCATGTCCCCAAGTGCAGCCCTTGGGTATCGAAACCCAACCTTCCACTTTCCAGTTCAGCATCTTAACCACTAAGCCACCAGGAGAGTGATGAAACTGTACAAATGTGTAGCGATGTCTGGCCGCTAGGGCGGCGTTAGAGCCCGGAGGAGACTGATCAATGACAACACGAGGCAACAGGAGCGAGATCAGATCAGTGCTTTATTGAAGAAAGGCAACATCATTTATAGGGGAAAAAGCGCAACAGTGGCAAGCTGTCACCTGGCAGGAAAATTACCTCACCCACGTACCCGGGTTAATGGGGAACACCTCAAAGGGAAGTTAATTAACTGGGGCAAACATGGACTTAGGAGCCTCATTGTCTTGGGGATTAGGCAGGGACAAACATGGCTTATTTGCGCCAGGGATTTCCCCCGAGCCGGGAGATGAGCTATGCACTTAATGTTTGACCGGAGTCAGCTATCTGCTTGCTCGGCAGAGTCGTAGGTCAGGTCACGGTAATTGGGTGAATCAACCCCTATATTTTATTCACCCCCCTTAATTTGGCGGCTGCAGAGCCCACGGGCTGGGAGCGTCTCTCACCGCGGTGGCCTCTGGCAGGCCGTTCCATGCCCTGCGGGGCATGGGGAATCCGCACAAATGTATCAGTGTTGTCTTGCCAATGTTTCTTTGCATACCCTTGCTGACGGTGTATCCTTGCATTGTACATTGCATAGACTTGTTTAGATCAAGCAGGAAGTTTGCACATTCTGGACAGCAGCTGTTGCTGATGTGGAAATTCTCTCCCAGACAAATATGATGAACCATGCTAGCTAGACATGCTTGAGAAAAAACATTCTGGTACAGAGACGTTCATTTGCAGACAGAGAGGCTGATCTTGCAATTTTTGTCAGGTACAGTACTGTATATTCAGTTGGCTTCTTTGCAACTTGGATAATTCTTAGAAGCTAACAGCAAGGCCGCCATCAGAAATGTCTGGGCCCCATACTGAGCAATCCTATTTGCCCCCCCCACACACACACACACACATTAATGTCTCATAGTAATGTCACAGTTATGGCCAGTGGCGGCAGGGCCCCCGTCAGCTCCAGGCCCTATACGGCAGTAATGGTAGTACTGCCCTGATGGCAGCCCTGGCTAGCAGTAAGGGTGTAACAAAATAATAGTAACTTACTTACTTCTGGGGGGGGGGGGAATCCACATGCATTTTATTATTATGAACACATTAACAGATGTAATTTTTATTAACATCAGATCTTGTGGTTTCCTACATTGTTTTTAACATGAATGTGAAGCTTGATAGTTCCAAGTTAAGTATAGCTCTCAGTCAATAAAATGCCAAAATCTAATAAAAAAATCTATATAAAAATACCCAGTGGCTTCTGTTGTATAAGGAATGAAATCAATGTGGCACTAAAATCAATGTATAGGTTTTAAAATGGTATTTTTTCCAATTAAAAATGCACTTGTTTAAAACAATCTACTGAAGAAATATCTATAGAAAACTCCAGATGCTTGGTGTGGTTAAACATTAAGAGATGGCACTATATTTACATGGAAAAACTGCTCCTTTGTACAATTGCACTGGTTCTGTTCCATTATGATAATCAAAAGTCACAAATCAAAATAGTTATTTGTATTATTTGGTTCATATTGCTTAAAACGATTTACCAGCAAAACCAATTATTTATGGGCACTATTATCTCATTTCCATGTATTGATTGGCTCATAGTACACTAGAAAATCAAATATTAAATATTAATAAAGAATCTATACAAAACAACAGAAAAGTTCTGCCTCATTTAGTTGTGCTACTTGCTAGGCAGATAGTCTTCTAAATCCAATAATGTTCTGACCTGCTGTTGTTGGATAAAAGTAAATATAATGCATTATGATAAAAACCTCAAGCCTCTATCTTTTTAATCTCTTGTTTTGTCAGATGTTGGCAAACTGGAAGTTATATATACTGCAATTAAAAGACACACTTTTGAATAACCATAGCAACCTTTGTAAATTCTTGTTTAACTAAGCAGAGACCTCATGCCATTTGTACCAACTATTATCTCAGGTAGGGCTGGACCTATGATGAGGCAAACTAAGGCAGATGCACGGTGGCAGGATATGAGGGGTAGTGGGTGGTTATAAGATGCTGAAGAAGAAAATTATGTATGCTACAAAGTCAGCAATACTATACTCAATAAGCTAGCCTGATGTCAGCAAACTTGGCTCTCCTGGTGTTCTTGGACTTCAATTACCAGAAAGCCAAGTCAGTACATCTGCTGATCAGGGCTTCTGGGAATTGAAGTCCAAGAACATCTGGTGATCCAGGCTTGCTGATACCTGAGCTAGCCCTGTTGTCTTCTGGTTTGATGAAAGTCATTGTCCCATCACCAGAGTGTTGGGGGGAAAATTAAGATGATAAGACTAATGATATAGGATGGGAGTGAGGCACCCTCTAGGCTTTTGAGTTGAGCAGTAGAGAGTCTTAGACCAGTTTTCTTATTTAATTAGAGTGTTGATCTTTTCAGTACCCTGTAGCATCAGAGAAGTAGTATCACTAAAACAAGATGGTCAGAGCTGCTCCCATAGCAATGGAAAAACCAGCAGAAGAACATTACTAGATGATTGCTGAAACACAAGCGTTTGGTTGGAAGAGAAATGGAAACTCAGAAATACACTGGGCCTGCTTTCTTCTTATATCAAAATTATGCCCAAGGCATCTTGTATTAATTTCATTTGTGTAAGGGACCATCTTGGTAAACTGTGCTCTGCATGACTGAAAATATGAGTCACACGAAAAGCACTAGCATCAGAGATAAAGATAAAGGACTGCAGGGAAGAGACTTCAAGGATAAAATGAGACTTTATTTGCCCTTGTCTAAATACACTGATCCTTTGTTTTTGCTGTGGCCTTGCCAGTTGTTAAAGAAAAGGAATGAAGAAAGAAAAGAAAATATCAGTTTTCAGGATGTTCTGTGTGAATCTCACTCGAGTAGGGGACTGAAGGATACAACATTTCCAAGTCTACAGAAATTAATTTTTCTGGGTTTGCCGAGTACCTTTGTTTATTTTTTAAAAAGGTGGGGGGAGGTGGCTATGTGCAAAACCAGAGTGATCATTAGCCTGTTCTCTATTATGTACATCTCGGCCCATGGGGACCCCAGTGATGCCGTCAAAGTCCTTTCCAGGTGTCTGGAAGCTGTTGGGGTCTGGATGGGGGCTAACGGGCTACAACTGAATTCCAGCAAGACTGAGTGGCTATGGAAAAGGAGTCCTGCGTTATCCTGGGAGCTACCATCTTTGGTTCTGGATGGGGCTATTTTGCCCCAGACAGACCCGGTGTGCAACTTGGGGGTCCTCCTGGATTCGCTGCTGCTGCTAGAAGAACAGGTGGCAGCTGTGACCAGGAGGGCTTTCGCTCAGCTTTGGGTGACTTGCCAGTTGCGCCCGCTCCTGGAACCGGAACTCCTTGCTCATTGTCACTCACGTTCTGGTCACCTCCAGACTAGATTATTGCAATGCGCTCTACATGGGGCTGCCCATGATGACCATTTGGAGGCTACAGCTGGTCCAGAATGCAGCAGCCCGGGTGGTGATGAGGTGTGGGCGTTATGCCCATGCTTCGCCACTGCTCCGGGAGCTGCACTGGTTGCCAGTTTGTCTCCGGGTGCAATTCAAGGTACTGGTTTTGACCTTTAAAGCCCTATATGGTAGTGGGCCGGGTTACCTAAGAGACCACATCGCCCTGAGGACGTCTGTCCTTCCAACCAGAGCGGACCGGAGGAGCTCTCTAATTGTTTCATCAGCCAGAGGGGCTCGCCTCTCTGGCACAAGGAGGAGGGCCTTCTCCATGTCTGCACCGGCCCACTGGAACCTCCTGCCAACAGAGCTACGTCTCCGGACGGAATTGCTGCCTTTCAGAAAAGAACTTAAAACCTGGCTGGCGGGTAAAATGTGGGGTACAGGTGGAAGGGTAACCTCCATTGGGTGGTTGGTGTAGAAGAACTCCTCCCCATGGTGCCTTTGGATCATGCACCCCTTATTTTAGGGGGTGAGTAGTTTTAACTGTTTTTAACATGTTTTTTAAATTGCCATTGTGAACCGCCCTGAGTCGGCTTTGGCCGAGTGGGCGGAATATAAATTTGACAATTAAATTAAATTAAATTAAATTAAATTATGGATTTTGAAAGGCTTCCAATCTTTTTTCAGACTTGTCCTAAAACAGTGGGGAAGAAAGCAGACAATAAAAAAATGAGGACCTTTCCCTGCATCTCTTCCTACTCACAATCTATCAAAATGATTTTTCTGACAGAGAAAAACATATCTGAGAGAAGAATGGCACATTCCTGATAAAAAGGCACTTATAATGTTCTTTGTGAAACACACTGATTTAACAAGAATATGCTCCATAAAGGGTAAAGTATTTGACTCTCTGGCCACATGCACCTCTGCATTGTTATTTCCCCTTCCTAGATAAAATGTGAGAGTACCCACTGTAGTATAGTGGCTAGTGTATTAGGATTCTGACAGTTGGGTTAGAATCCCTGGGTCTGCCATGGAAACTCATTGAGGGATGGAAATGCACAGTTGTTAAAATGCTGTATTACAGCCAAAAGATTGTGAGTTCGATCCTGACCAGGAATCAAGGTTGACTCAGCCTTCCATCCTTCCAAAGTCAGTAAAATGAGTACCTAGCATGTTGAGGGCAAAATGTTAATTAACTGGTGAACCACCCAGAGAGTGTGCACTAAGCAATATGGGTTGGTATATAAGTGTAATTGCTATTGCTATTCACTTATCTTGAAAAACCTATTAGGGTGGTGTTGTGCCTTCAAGTAAATTGCAGGTTGCGTCAGCCGCTTTGGATAAAATGGCAATTTCCCGCCATCAGAATCAAGAGCAAAAATTGGCATGTATTTTTCCCTTCTTGGCACGCTGTTTATGTTAATTAGAGTGCTATGATTGGGTACAGTTTAGGATCCTGTTCCTGTTTGGTTAAAACTGATGTATCATGGTTATGATCGATTAGTTAAGGTTATCCGGTGGGTTACTACAATGTATTACAGAGTGACCGCCACTGAGACACTATATAAACGCCACGGGTAAACAAGGGTGTGGCTGGGCCGGATCTATGCTTCCCAATATCTCTGCAGGTTAGACCTTGACAGGTTAGCCTTGGATCCTCTCCATACGCTCACACGTAGGTGTAGCTCAGCACGTACCACAAGGGTAGATTTCGGAGAGACTGATTACTTGGGACTTGTGTAGCCATCTGTTGTCTGGATGTCCTCGTAATTGTGGCCTGCAAGACTTTACAATAAACTGTTGTTCGTTGTTCTGTTCATCATTTGCTGGACTGTTCTTTACAAGGGCTGGACATGACAATTGGCGACGAGGATGGGATCAAGGAAGGACCAGATGGCTGACCATATCTCATTGTGGTTGCAACCGTTCGAGACTTGCAAGCCATGCTTATGGACTTACTACGAGGTGCAGCTCAACAGCTACTTCACCGTAAGAAAACTCGACCCATCCTTGTGGAAGGCAACCTTCTTGGCCCACTGCGGGTTGGAGACTCTCAACATTGTCTCAAAGTTGTTGCCGCCTGACATGTTGCAGCAAATTTCCTTGCCAGCATTGCTCAACACTCTGCGCGACTTCCATCGCAAGACTGTTCTCGAAGGTAAAGAACTGCTGGGTCCAACCATGACCATGGACAGTTCCTTGAAAGCCACCGGCCAAGTCCTCCAGGGGCTCTCCAGGTCTCTGCAAGACACGCGGGTGCCAACCCAAGGGTCGGTTGCACCGTGCATGGGCTGCAGGAGATGACACCTCCACGCCGAATGTCCCTTCCAGAGTGCTCAGTGCCACCAGTATGGTAAGAAAGGTCACATTTCCATGGTGTGCAAGCAATGCTCCGAGGGTTCATCGAAAAAGAAGTTCTACATCTTCAACAGAGCAGCACCCAGCTGAATTCACTGAGTGGGTGACTGAGCAAAATATCATGTATAAATTAGGGCTTCTCAAAAGCCACATTGCTTCGTGCCAAAAACTGCTGTATGCCTAAACTACTGGATGCATGCTAGCCTGACTGCTTGCTAGATTTACTGCCTTATGGACATCACTGTTTTGCCTGGAGGAAAAGGCTGCTGGCTTTGTTGACACTCTCTGGAGGAGAGAAAGAGCCAGAGCAATCTTCAGAGGTCTGGAACTCAACTGAAAGAACAAGTCAGGACAAAAAGGGTTTTTGCCCAATGTACAGCCAGCCAGGAGAAGGCTGGAGTTACAGTGAGTACTTTTACTGTGCCTCAGGACTTAAAGTAGTACTCACAAGGACTTACAGACTGTTTATCTGCCAGAGAGGAATCTCTTGTTTATGTTATCTTTATGAACTATTCTGCTGAGTAAAAGCTGTTTCTGTTGCATTGTTATTCTGCATCTCTGCTTGTTATTGTCTGTCATTGTGCGCAACCCATGTTGCGCACAATGACAGTGACTTTGCCAAACAGACTGACTGTCCGGAGCTGTATGAATCTCCAGAATTTTTGCCTGTTACAGCATTGGAGTCTGCAAACCCAGACTTTTGGGACGATTTAGCAATTGCAGCACTCAAAATGTCTTGGAACTTTCCCTCTATGTCAAGCAGTGACCATATCTTGTCAGATATCATTGTGTGGGTAAAAATCGGGTGGCCGCCACCTCCGTACAATGCGGAAGCCAGCATTTTCTACCATGACCGCGAGAAACTTTCAGTCTTGGGTGGGTGTTTGTACAGGCTCAGCAAAATGGCGGTTCCTTGTAGGTTATGGGACAAGTTACTGCAGCACATATTAGGGGGGGTCTACTGATGTCATCCACTCGCAAGCTGTTGTGCGTAGCTATTTTTGGTGGCCAGGGTTCAAACACACTTTGGAGGCCTGGATGCTAAAGAACAGAGTTACATTCACACCAAAAGGGGAAAGAGGGTTTTCAGGTTCCCCTTGGGTGGGTATGGGCTCACTGTCCTCCGGGGTTGGAGGGAGTCTAAAGGAATGTTTACAGTCCCTGAGAATTAAGGGGGAGTTAAAGGAATGCTTAAATTCAGTCTCACAATCCCTTAGGGAAAAGGAGGGGTTGCCTGAGTGCTCACATTCCCTAAGGTTGGAGGGGGAAATGCCGAAGTCACAAGGTTCACTGGCGTTAAAGAAAAAGGAGGTTTCTATGTACCACAAAGGTGATGTTAGGTTTGGCTCAACTTTAAAGACATGTCTGGAAGTAACTCCAGAAACAATTCCATCTGAGAGTGCTACGGCTGTGACTGTTATTCAGTCTGGACCTACTGAGGAAGTTGCGGGTTCACACATTAATGAGTTGGCCAGGAAATTGGGGAATAGTGCTTGTTTAAATCACAACAGCTTGGTGCCGGGTCAAGCGAATCATCACACGGAAGTGAGAAGTCGCCCTCAGTGGTAGACTGGTTCTCCTTAGGACATGCCCACTCTAAGCTCCCACTGTTTTGAGGTTTGTTGTGCGCCCCACGGCAAACCTCTAGCAGTGCAAACAGTGCGCTAGAGGCAGACCTGATTGGCGTTCAGAGGCTACACTACCTAAGTGTTTCAGAGTTACATAGTTCGTCAAATAAAGATTCAATTCCATAGTTTTGAAATCGGGTGTCCGTACAAGACAACTAAGGGGGGGAGGAATGTTATGTATTCAAGTAAATTGTAGGTTGCGCCAGCAATGCTTTTCAAAAGACAAAATGGCGATTTCCCGCCATCAGAATCAAGAGCAAGAATTGGCGCATATTCTTCCCTTCTTGGCACGCTGCTTATATTAATTAGAGTGCTATGATTGGGTACAGTTTAGGATTGAAGATTCCCCGTGCCCAGTTGGGCATCAGTGGCCTCTGGCAGAGGTTAAACCAGCGAGCAAACTCCTGGCCTCTGGCCCTTGTCAGGGCGTAAGGGGGGTGAATTAATGATAGGGATTAATTCGGCCGCTTGTAGCCTGACCGACGATTCTGCCGAGCAAGCATCTCGCAGACCTCAGTTACCCATTAGAGTAATCACTCATCCCCTGGCCAAGGTAATCCCCGGTGTAAATATCGGCCATATTTACCCCTGCCTAAGCCCTAAACAATGGTCTCCCTTGCCCCGTGTTTGTCCAAGTTAATTAACTTCCCTCTGAGAGGTTCCCCATTAACCCGGGTACGTGGGTTAGGTAATTTTCCTGTCCGATGACGGTTTCGCCACCGTTGCGCTTTTTCCCCTATAAATGATGTTGCCTTTTCCCAATAAAGTACTGATCTGATCTCGCTCCATTTGCCTCGTGTCGTCACTTGATCAGTCTCCTCCGGGACCTTAAGGCCACCCCAGTGGCCCCGACTCCTACATCTGGTGACCCCGACGTGATCTACTCGTGAGTAAGCGACCCAGGAGAGGTCTACTCGCGAGTAGCGATCCACGCGGTCCGGTTCTACGCTTGAACCGCGACCCGTCAGCCCGGAGACCAGCGCGGCGCTCCGGCCGGCAGCCAGCCAGTCAGAAGGACGGCCTGCGGCAAGGCATTCCAAGAGAGGCATTCCTGCACCTTGCTCCCGGCTTTCGGGGAGACTTGCGCTAAAGGGAAAAACGCGTTCCGCTCAGGACAGCTGTGAGCCCCTGACAGCGCAGAGGCCGCCGAGGGCCTGTGGCAGGAGGCCACGCTCCGAGCTCCACCCAGACGTTCGTCGCCAAAACCAGTTACCTTGCCCCCAGACGTGTCAACCCGTCCCGAGGAGGAAACTTCAGAGGACTACTCGCAGGTAATATGGGGACTTGTTCTCAGGGACAGAGTCCGTCCGCTAGCCAAAAAACTCGTGAGGAGGAGTTTAAAATCCTGGCCAGGGTATTTAAGTTACGCTTTCACAGCAGGGAACTAGCGAGACTTTTGGCGTACCTTAGGGAACACTGCCTGCTTTACCCAGAAGCAGGTACGTTAACCCTACAGCTCTGGGATCGGATAGGAGACTGCATTCAGCAACCCCCGAAGGCCCCAGGAGGGATAGTCCGCACATGGAGGAAGTGTAGGAAACTCTTAGCTGAGATCGAACCAGTCCGGATAGAAGCAGAAGAACCCCCATTAAATAAGTCATCAGTCCAGCCAGTCGAGCCGACTGCGCCCACCGCACTCTATCCGACATTCAAGTACCAGCAGAGTAGTGCAGGGAGCATTCCCGCGGTGACAGCTGCAGACGTCACCGAGGGAATGCAGGGCATGAGAAGCGCAGGCGCTCCTCTGACAGCTTCGGCTTCCCTAGTTACCAAGAGTGCCCTTCAGCGCACAGCTGAGGAAGAGCTTAGGAAGGGGGATCTGTCAGTAGAAGAGCTAGCTGAGCTCAGACAGATATGTCCATTCCGCATGGAAATGGACGCGCTCACGGGCGCACAGCAGATCGTTCATTCCCCAGTCCCGTATAAGCTCCTCATGGCTATGTGGAAGGCAATTGCAGAAACAGGGCTCCAAAGTCGTTTTACTAGGGGCACGCTTCAGCAAGTGTGCGAAACCACCATGTGGATTCCTCATGATTGGAAAGCCGTCATGAGGATGATGCTGACCCCTAGCCAGTACATGATCTGGGACAGCGAGTTCCGCCTAGAGGCTCAAACTCGGGCTGCCAGGATGGGAGGCGCGGTGCTTCCTGAGCAGCTGTATGGCTCCGGTAATTTCGAGTCAATCAATGCTCAGATCAACCTGCCTCTCGCCACTCTCGAGATGTCAGCCGAGGCGGCCTTTAGGGCCTACTTTAAGATCCCAGCCACTGGCAAAGCGGCTAAGAATTACACCTCCATCAAGCAGGGAGCCCAGGAGCCCTACATGGACTTCATCAATCGCCTGGAAGAAGCCATTAGCAGGCAGATTGATAATGAGCAAGCCCAGGAAGAGCTCATGATTAAGTTAGCCAAGGACAATGCCAACTTGGACTGCCGTAGAATCTTGCAGTCCCTAGACAATCGTCCTGACTTGACCCTATCGGACATGATTAGAGCTTGCGCCGACGTTGGCACAGAATCCTATAAGATGGGTCTGCTAGCGGCAGCGGTGCAAGGAGGGAAAAGACCTAACGGTAAGAGCAAAGGAGCATGCCACGATTGTGGCAAGATCGGTCACTTTGCTAGGGAGTGCCGATCCAAGGGAGGCGGACAAAAGTCCGGCCGTCCCAAGGCTCCGAACACCCTCTGTCCGAAGTGCAAAAAAGGCTATCATTGGGCCAGGTATTGCCAGAATTCGGGAAACCGGAACACGGGCATGTCTCTGGCCCCAGTCCAAACAGAGGCGTCCTTCACCCAGAACTCACCAGAGCTAGAGTAGAGTCCAACCCCATCCCAGACATTGCAAGGGCGCAGGCCAGCCCCAAGGGCAGCACAGGACTAGAATTGACTTGCCAGGCGGACGTTACATGCGACCTGCCAGGCACAGTCTATCTGGTCGATTCCCAGTACATGGGACCCCTGCCCAGAGGCTTTATAGGTTTAGTTTTGCCCCGTAGTGTAGCTGGTGCACGCGGAATTTTTATAATTCCAGGAGTCATTGACTCAAATTTTTCAGGCGTTCTCCAAGTTCAGCTTTGGACACACCTGCCCCAAACCATCCCTAAAGGAGACACCTTAGCGCAACTGATCATGGTTCCTTGTCGCTCGCCAGCAGAGAGCCAGGGAGGGCTCAGTGACAGCTTCGAGTCCCGGTCAGAGGACCGCTCGAGCGCCAGTGAGGCAGCACAAGGATACCAGGGCTTAGCGACAGTGGAGACCAACATTGAGTGGAAACAGCGCCCGGTTATTGAGGTATTTCTGAATAATCGATCATTCTCAGGCCTGTTAGATACCGGAGCAGATGTCAGCGTGATAAGCAGAAGCCAGTGGCCAAGGGAGTGGGCCACTGAGCCAGTCTCCGATGTGTGGGGGGTAGGCGGTGTTCAGTAAGCGTTTAGGAGCCGAGAGTGGGTAGAAGTCACAATCCCAAGGGCTGAGGGCACGGCAGTGATTCGACCGCACATTCTTGACGTGCACATCAACCTTTGGGGGCGAGACATTCTGCAGCAGTACGGTGCCACCCTTACCTTTGGGTAATGGCGTTGCCACTTAAATGGCTCACCGATACTCCGGTCTGGGTATAACAATGGCCGGTAGTGGGGGAGAAATTGGTTGCTCTCAAGCAGCTAGTTAAGGAACAGCTAGACGCAGGACATATAGAACAGTCCACAAGTCCTTGGAATTCGCCAATTTTTATTATTAAGAAGAAGTCGGGGAAGTGGCGACTCCTCCACGATCTCAGAGAGATCAATAAATGCATACAGCCAATGGGTCCGCTTCAATGCGGCATCCCGAATCCGAACATGATTCCCGAGGGGTGGGAGATTCTCGTCGTAGATCTCAAGGATTGCTTTTATACAATCCCCTTAGACCCCAGGGACCGGGAGAGGTTTGCCTTTACGGTGCCGGTCGTGAACCACAGTGAGCCTACGCAGCGTTACGCGTGGAAATTTTTGCCACAGGGCATGCTCAATTCACCCACCTTGTGCCAAATTTACGTTCACGACGCACTGGCAAAGTTCCGAAACCTCTACCCACAAGCCTTAGTTTGTCACTTTATGGATGATATTTTGGTAGCGTTGCCAAAGCTTGGCAGCGAAGTGTTTTCTGACCTCCAGGCCAGCCTGGGGGACAAAGGTTTACTCATTGCCCCAGAGAAAGTGCAGAGAACCGAGCCCTTCTCATACTTGGGCCATCGGCTTCTCCGCTCTTTCGCAGCACCAGTTTTGCCTCAGATCAATTTACAGGACTCAGTCACCTTGGTAGAATTGCAGCAGGTTTTAGGGAATATTAATTGGGCCAGACCGTATTTTCGATT
Source organism: Bradypodion pumilum (assembly GCA_035047305.1). NCBI lineage: Eukaryota > Metazoa > Chordata > Lepidosauria > Squamata > Chamaeleonidae > Bradypodion > Bradypodion pumilum. The sequence goes on from JAWDJD010000001.1 coordinate 104,000,261, forward strand.
GGATACGGATCTTCTGAAACCGCTCTTCTCGCTGCTAACGCTAGGTAAGCAGCCGGCAGACCGGATAAAAATTTCTCGAGACGCGCACTTGGTGCTCGAGAAAGTTAACCAAGCTCTCAGCCAAAGATGGGTAGATAGGATCGCACAGGGGCCCTATGCCCCAATCCTGAACCTGTACATCGTGCGGTCGGGATCCATGTTCACTGGGGCGCTAGGAGTAGACTCAGAGAAGGGAGCGAAAATTGTGGAGTGGGTGTACTTGCCTAACACCTCATCTCGGAACATTGTTCCGCCCCAAGAACTGGTCTCCGCGGTGATCTACCGCGGCAGGCTGAGAGCTATGGACATTTCGGGGCACGATTTAGCCAAAATCGTGGTCCCGTTCACCAAAGAACAAATTCAGCAGTTGATGCAGCTAGGTGACTCGCTTCCGATAGCCTTGGCAGGGTTCACTGGAAGCTTGGCATACCACTTGCCTAAAGACCCCAGACTTGTCTCGCTTCAAACAGGAACGGTCAGCTTGTTCGAATTGCTCTCACTGGTCCCACTTCAGGGGGCCAGAACAGTTTTTTCTGATGGTGGACGCACCTATGGTGTCCTGACCTGGCAGGAGGGCGAAGCTTGGCACACGCTGTTAACTCTCCCACAGAAGTCCGCACAGCGGGCGGAGTTGGCAGCCGTGAACCTTGCTTTGCGCACCTTCGCCAAGGAACGTTTAAATATCATAACCGACAGTCTGTATGTTAGGAATTTGCTTCACAGTCTACCGGGAGCATACATCACTCCCGCGATAGACAAGAATCTGCTTAGCCTGTTTCTCACTGCTCAATTTCATTTGCGAAACCGCACGGAGCCGCTCTATATTGCCCACATCCGAAGTCATCAAGACCTACCGGGTCCGATTTCCGCGGGCAATAGCAGAGCGGATGCGGCGGCAAAGGAAATTCAGCAACGTTCAGTTTTGGGAGTTTTCACTACTCCAATTCAAAGTCATGCCTTTTTTCACCAAAACGCCAAGGTGCTCGCCAGACAGTTCCATTTGCCACTTTCTCAAGCCCAGGGTATAGTACGCTCTTGCCAGCATTGCGCAGGGGCGCGGGGGGGCCCTCGTGGGGGGTTAACCCACGGGGGACAGAGGCCAATCAGGTGTGGCAAATGGACGTCACGCATGTGCCACAGTTTGGCAGATGGCAGTACATGCACGTCTGCATAGACACTTTTTCCCAGTTCGTTTGGGCGACGGCGCAGAAGGGGGAGACTGCCTCCCACGTGGAGCAGCATCTCCTGTCCTGCATTGCAGCAATGGGCAAGCCGCGGCACGTGAAAACGGACAACGCCCCGTCCTACTGCTCTAGGCAGTTGGCCGCCTTCATGGCCACCTGGGACATCAAGCATACATTTGGCATCCCCTACAATCCGCAAGGGCAGGCAATTGTAGAACGGGTCAATCGGACGCTAAAGTCCTATATTGACAAACAAACAGAAAGGGGGGAGCAACCAGCCCTCCCCACATCACAGGGACAAGCACAGTTTTGTCTGAATAAGGTATTGTTCACATACAATCACCTTAATGTTTTTTCGGACTGCACGCCGCAGGAGAGGCACTTCCGCCGCTCGGAAGCTCTCCCGCGACCTATGGTCCGGTACCGGGTGCCACCGGACCCTTCTTGGAGGGGCCCGGTGCTGCTCATAACCTGGGGGAGAGGGCATGCTGCAATTATGTCTCCTACAGGTGTCGTTTGGATTCCGGCTCGGTGCGTCAAGCCTCATTTGGAACCTCATGGCGTGGACCCAGACCGACCCGAGTCCGATCCCGGAGATGGAGGACCTCGCTCTGACCGAGGAGACCCACCGGGAGAGACGGCGGCTGCGGACCCCGGCACAGAGGATCACCTGGGGGATGGTCAAGACCCTTTGTAGTGAGGCCCAGGACGCCCCCCAGCGCGAGGAGAAGGAGCCAACACCGGAGAACTTCGTTGCAGCAGTCTTTGCCCAGATTAATGCCAACTCCGTGATCTTCACCATCATCCTGGCCCTCGTCCTGCTTCTGGGGGGAGGCGCTCAGGCCGCTTCGCTTCAGACCGACGGCCTGCCGCCCGGTGAAGACCTTTCAGCACGGATGCACTACAACTTGTGGGCAAGGTTGGCGGGTCTTGTCAACCAGTCCGATTTTTGCCTGAAGCAGGACATTGGTTCTGCCTCGATCCTCAGCACCTGTCTCATCCCAGTGTGCCACACTCTAGACGCACGCGCCCGGGATGGTGACTGGCTGTTAAAGAAGGTTTTCGGACCGCATCTCCCTGCGAGTTTTGCATCTTACGCTCGCTGGGGGGGATTACGGTTCACCACGACTTTGCCGGCTGACGCAGCCACTCTTCACACCCCACGAGTGGCGGCCAGCCCGAACTCTACTTGTGCTCGAATAGTCGGCTGCGCTGCAGTCGGCCGAGCTCAGCGCCGCTGCCTCGATACCGGCAGCAGCAACTGGACTTGTGATAAACCAGAGACACTTGGTTCTATGTATGCTCATGTTACATTACCATCTGGTTGGTTTTTTACATGTAATCAGTATACTTTTAACTATATTCCCGCAAATGTATCAGATTCCACATGTTGCCTTAGTCGGTTGACATTGTTGCTCCCCACTAAGGATATGGTTACCCCAAGCACAAATGTTCCCAATGTTTCAAATGCTTCAAATGTTTCTGCACCCATCAGGCACGCTCGCACCACCCAGTTAGACAGCTCATGTGATAGCAGCTTTAGAGTCCTAAGTCCAGCCGAATACGTCTCACTATCAGTCAGTATAGTTGGCGTGCCAGGCTTAGCCGTCGGCAACGCACGGAGAATTGGCCGCTTGGCTTGCGGCTTGGCAAAAGCCATCAACCATACCTCCACAGCGATAGCGCTCCTCAATCAGGAGCAGGCGGAACTTCGCCATGCCATTCTCGATAATCGAGCGGCTATCGACTACCTCTTATTGTTGCACCACTTGGGTTGCGAATCCCTTCACGGTATGTGCTGCTTCAATCTCACTGACAACTCCCGGAAAATCCAAAGCCAGATCACGGATCTCCACACCATAGTTGCAGGCATCACGGAAGGCTCCGCGTGGGGGGCCTGGTGGAGCTCCCTGTGGGACTGGATGTGGTCATGGATCCCCTGGGGGTGGCTCCAGACAGTACTCAAGGTGGCAGTGGGGGTGACTATACTAGGCATAGCATTATGCTGCTTTGCGCAATGTATTCCCTCACTGATCTCGAAGTGCCGCCCCGAGAAGGAACCCCGTGATGTCATTCCCGATCAACAGCTGATGCCGCTTCTGCGCAGAGTCGCCAGTCAGGCTCTTAATATAAAAAAGTAAGGGGAGATGAAGATTCCCCGTGCCCGGTTGGGCATCAGTGGCCTCTGGCAGAGGTTAAACCAGCGAGCAAACTCCTGGCCTCTGGCCCTTGTCAGGCGTAAGGGGGGGTGAATTAATGATAGGGATTAATTCGGCCGCTTGTAGCCTGACCGACGATTCTGCCGAGCAAGCATCTCGCAGACCTCAGTTACCCATTAGAGTAATCACTCATCCCCTGGCCAAGGTAATCCCCGGTGTAAATATCGGCCATATTTACCCCTGCCTAAGCCCTAAACAATGGTCTCCCTTGCCCCGTGTTTGTCCAAGTTAATTAACTTCCCTCTGAGAGGTTCCCCATTAACCCGGGTACGTGGGTTAGGTAATTTTCCTGTCCGATGACGGTTTCGCCACCGTTGCGCTTTTTCCCCTATAAATGATGTTGCCTTTTCCCAATAAAGTACTGATCTGATCTCGCTCCATTTGCCTTGTGTCGTCACTTGATCAGTCTCCTCCGGGACCTTAAGGCCACCCCAGTGGCCCCGACTCCTACATAGGATCCTATTCCTGATTGGTTAAAACTGATGTATCATGGTTATGATTGGTTAGTTAAGGTTATCTGGCGGGTTACTACAATGTATCACAGAGTGACCACCGCCAAGACACTATATAAGCACCATGGGTAAACAAGGGTGTGGCCGGGCCAGATCTATGCTTCCCAATAGCTCTGCAGGTTAGACCTTGACAGGTTAGCCTTGGGTCCTCTCCATATGCTCACACGCAGGTGTAGCTCAGCACATACCACAAGGGTAGACTTCGGAGAGACCGATTACTTGGGACTTGTGTAGCTATCTGTTGTCCGGATAAACTTGTAATTGTGGCCTGCAAGACTTTACAATAAACCATTGTTCATTGTTCTGTTCATCATTTGCTGGACTGTTCTTTACAAGGGCCGGGCACGACAGGTGGTTATAAGTTAGTTCTGATTTGATGGCTTATTACAGTGATGGTGAACCTTGGCACTCCAGCTGTTCTTGAACTTCAATTCCCAGAAGCCTGATCAGCAGGGATGCTGACTTGGGCTTCTGGTAATTGAAGTCCAAGAACACCTGGAGTGCCAAGGTTCACCATCATAGGCATATAACAACCACTATTGAAGGATTTCCCCTCTTGGTTATCACCTCTAGTTAGCAGACTATGATGTAGAAAAAATAACCACACAGAGAAACATGGAAAGATCAGCTCAGTCTCACCATCATCCATCCCTTTATTGTTATTTTTTGTACACAAACCAACAATTCTGTGATAAAATCATTCTAGAAACATTTAAACTAGAAAAGGGTTTCTTTATTCACAGTTACCACCTATAGTCACACGCAAAAGAAGAAGAAAACAGGGGGAAATGGAGTTTCCAACATGTGAGAGACCTTCTATGCTTGCTGCTTGGAGGAAGACCAGAGAGGGGAGAAGGAAAATCATCCAAACAGTGAGAACAGGAAAACAGACAGAAAGTAGGGCCAGGGGCTTGCCTCAAATGCCAAAGGCAGGAAAAGAACTTTACTAAGCAAGTTAGTAGCAAAGGACAATAACTAGCATCATTTCATTTTTCATTTTTTTTTCATTTCAATTTTAATTTATATACGGCTTTATCTCAGCCCAACAGGCGACTCAAAGTGGTTTCCAACATGTAATAATACAAAAATACAATACAGTAAAATATAAACAATATGATCAATATACAATATAAAAGAGTCCATAAAGACAACATCAATCATCAAAATACAAGCTAAATATACAGTAATACAAAAGTATTCATAAGCAATTCAATCAAGCATGAGAAATACAGTACAGTAGAGTCACAGCTGAGCTCCAGCTGAGGCGGGGCAGGATGCAGGTGGAAAGGCAGTCCTTGAGCCCAAAGCCTCCCCGTTCTGTCAGTGGAGCTCCTAGGCGGCGACAAAGTCCAGCTGCCTTTAGAGCTCCAGCTGAGGCGGGGAGTGGCTTTTGAGGCTGGTGGAGTGGCCCTCAGCTGGCGCTCATTCCTTTCCAGCTGACCGGCAGCCGAACCGCGCTGGTCTCGGCATTGGCGTCAGCGGGGAGCGGCTTTTGAGGGCGGTGGAGTGGCCCTCAGGTCCCACTCATTTCCGTCTGGCCACCCGCCAGTCAAACCATGCTGGTCTCGGCGTTGGCAGGGAGCGGCTTTTGAGGGCATCTAAATTTAAAGCCTCCTCCCACTTATATAAAAGATTAGTGCATTTAAGATTCCAATTATCCCAACATTTCTTCTCAGGTTTGCATGCAAGGACCCTCGAATCCCATATTGCTTTGCAGGTTCTCAAAGCAATCTTTTAACAGAGGCTTTGTCATGGACATCTGCCAACATCTCTGCACTTGGACAGTAGATCATCTGCATGGTTCCTTTTAGTGTTTGGGAATCAAGACAATGGAAGTAGCTGTAGACTAGCCTAACACATCTTTATTGCATGGAGTACAGTACGAACATGTGGTAATGGCGGACAAACAGCTCCTTTTATGCGGTGGCTATACAATTGAATATGGCTCCTCGACAGGGCATTGGCTACTGTCCATGTGACATCATCCTTAGTCACGCCCTTCTTGTCCAGGTGAGGTGAGTGCGGGAATCTTTCCCGCGCAGCTGAAGGCATTTGAGGAATGTGTACCATGTGAGCTGGGTGCTCGCTACTGCCCCCGGTGGCCACTAGCTCGCATCCTCATACAGAAGGTTACAGTGTTACTATTAGAGATTGTTACATCCACTCATTCGTGTGGTTAATATTACATTTAATACACAACATCCCTCCCCCCTAAGATGGGACAAAGTCCCTCAACCAAACTGGCTTTCCGCATGTGCATTTTGGGCATGTGGCCGTTATGCTTGACTCGGCAGTGCCCCCTCGTCTGTGTCCTCCTGGCTCTCGTCCTGCAATTGGAGAGGATGTCTCGTTAGTGACTCGCTGCGGACTTGCAGCTCTGGTTTGGGTAGGAGAAGGAGGAGGATGGGTTTCTGATGTGGATGTGGGCAAACCGGGGGCACTAGGGGCTAAAGAAAAACCCCGCTCTTCGCTTGGACGGGTGGGGGAACACTCCGCAAAAAAACCCCGGTTTGGTAACTCAAAATCTAACTCAGGGGCAATAGGGGCAAACTCATTCCTCTCTTTCAAGGGGCTGGGGGGAACTGGTATATCTAACGGATACGGATTCGAGCCTGCTCTTCCCCCCCCCCTTGTTTGGGACTGTTGCCCTTCATTTTCTCCCTCTTTGGATAAATGGGTGGGGGAGGACCCTAACGTTGAGTTCTGCTGCTGGGAACCCCTGTCCGGCCCCCCAATCACTCTATGCCTTAGTTGGTCAGCGTGCCTTCTCCAGAGGAGACCCGTGTTGGTCTCGACACCATATGAAACTGGTCCCATTTGGTTAATGACTACTCCCGGCACCCAGGCTGGCCCTGTAGCTGCGTAGTTCCTACAATGTACAGGTTCACCTATCTGGAAGTTTTTTGTGGAGCTGCGCTCAATGTTTCTTCCCCTATCCTCCACCCTGGTGGGATCCAACCTGGTTAACTATGAATGCAATTTCCTTTTCATGAGGAGTTCAGCGGGGGAGAATCCAGACGCCAATGGCGTCACCCTGTATGCCAACAAAAACTGGCAGAGCTGGAGGTCCAGATCCCCCGGTCCCCTGCGCCGCAACGTCTCCTTCATTGTTCTCACCAGGCATTCCACCTGGCCATTAGTTGCGGGGTGAAAAGGGGCTGAGGTTATGTGCCGAATGGCATTTGATTCCAAAAACGCTTGAAACTCTGCAGACGTGAAAGTACTCGCATTATCACTCACAATGACATTAGGTATTCTGAAGGTACTTATCAGCTTGCACAGTTGCTTTATGGTTGCGGCTGATGAAGTATTGCGCATCGGAATTACTTCCAATCATTTGGAGTATGCGTCTACTACCAGTAGAAAAAGGGAACCCCTGAAAGGACCTGCGAAGTCTATGTGAAGGCGAGACCATGGTCCCCTGGCTGTGTCCCATTGTGGAAGTCGGGACTCCTCAGGGCGAGAGCTCTGGCAACTGTCACATGTGTTCACCATGTGTTCAATATCCGCATCTAGCTGTGGCCACCAGAAATAGCTTCGGGCCAGCGCCTTAGAACGCACGATCCCTGGGTGGCTGATGTGTAGGAGCTGCAGTACCCTTGCTCTCAAGGACTCTGGGATGACTACTCTCTCTCCCCATAGGAGGCACCCCCTTTCTGTGGACAACTCAACCCTCTTTCTGAAAAATGCAGCAAACCCGTCTGCGGGGGGAGCCGTGTGCCACCCCTTCTGTACCCAGGATCTAACAAGGGCTAGTGTTTTATCCTTTGCCGTGGCTGCAGCGATTTCCACGGGCAGTATGGGGGGGGGTGCATCTAGGGCTTCTATGAGGAGGACTTGGCTGTCCTGCTCTACTTCGCATTCCGGGTCTCCCAGCTGGGGAAGAGGAGAGCTTGAGAGTGCGTCAGCATGGCTTATGTCTTTCCCGGGGCGGTACACTATTGAACCCCTGTACGCATTGAGGAAAATAGCCCACCAAAGCATCCTTGGGGAGAGGATCTGTGGAGTGGGCTTGTCTGAGGTGAAAATACACAATAGTGACTTGTGGTCGGTTACAATGGTGAATGAACGACCATACAAAAAGTCATGGAACTTCTTTGTGCCCGCCACAATAGCAAGGGCCTCTCTATCTGTTTGGGCATAATTCCGTTCCGCCTTATTTATTTATTTATTTATTTATTTATTTATTTTTTAAATTTATATACCGCAATTCTCAGCCCAAGGACCGACTCAGTGCGGTTTACAAGATAGGAATACAACACAGTAATACAGCATAACAATCCCACAAAAAATACAATATATCACAATACATTACAATATATTCAATACAGTTCATTAAACAGTTACACCAATGCAAAGTGCAAAGCAAATACAAATATAAATTATACAAAATATCATTAAATACAGTACTGAATCCCCAGAACCATACCCCAAACCCTCAGTTCCCTCCCGTCCATGAAAAACCCCTGGCTTCGAAACATTCTCACCGAAGCCCTAAAGTCCCCACTACTGGGAAAAACTGTTCCAGCTGGGTGGGCCAGGGAAGGGAGCCGAAGATGAAGCGTGGCTCTCGGGGCTCGGTGGCGGCGGCTATTCATAGCCCCGCGCCCGGCAAACTGTTCCAGCTGGGCTCCCACCTTCCCTGACCGGGCGTGCCAGGGAAGGGAGCCGAAGATGAAGCGTGGCTCCCATCCTGGGCCGGTGGAATGAGCCCAGGAGAGACGCGGCAAAGACCCTCAGGAACGGCAGGTCTGGTGCTCTTTTGAAGCCCTCCTGGCGGGTGGGGCCAGGAGGGAACGGACTGCCGGCGGCCTCAGCTGTCGCTCGTCTCCCATCCTGGGCCGGTGGAATGAGCCCAGGAGAGACGCGGCGAAGACCCTCAGGAACGGCAGGTCTGGTGCTCTTTTGAAGCCCTCCTGGCGGGTGGGGCCAGGAGGGAACGGACTGCCGGCGGCCTCAGCTGTCGCTCGTCTCCCATCCTGGGCCGGTGGAATGAGCCCAGGAGAGACGCGGCGAAGACCCTCAGGAACGGCAGGTCTGGTGCTCTTTTGAAGCCCTCCTGGCGGGTGGGGCCAGGAGGGAACGGACTGCCGGCGGCCTCAGCTGTCGCTCGTCTCCCATCCTGGGCCGGTGGAATGAGCCCAGGAGAGACGCGGCGAAGACCCTTAGACAATGATCTCGAATAGAAGGCAATTGGGGCTTCTCGCCCGCTGTCTAGCACGTGGCACAGGACCGCCCCCCCCCACTGGTGAGGCATCGCAGACTAGGACTACCGGCTTCTTTGGGTCAAAATGGGTCAGGATGGCCTCTGAGGAGAGAAGCTGCTTAAGTTCCCTGAAAGCCCGCTCTTGGCTCTCCCCCCACCGCCAAACCGCATCCTTCTTCAGCAGCCTATGCAGGGGCTCTGCGACCGACGCTTTCCTGGTCAGGAAAGAATGGTAAAAATTCAGCAGCCCCAAGAAGGATTGCAGCTCCGGTTTCGCGGTGGGTCGAGGAGCGTTTTGGATGGCAGAGACTTTGGACTCCGCAGGTTTCACTCCCTCAGGGGTTATGCGAAACCCCAGGAACTTGACTTCTCTCTCAAGGAACACACATTTGTCTCTCCACAGTCTCAACCCTGCGGATTCGAATACTGTAAGGACCTTATCTAATCTCTGGGCCAGTTCTGCTTCACTCCCCCCAGATATCAATATGTCATCAAAATATGGCAAGCAGATGGGGACCAAACGTAGAATCAACAACAAAGAAAGGAAACCGTTTGCTAAGGCTGATGAATAATAAGTGTTTAATCCAATAATTCAACTAAAGGTAACAGATCCTAATTCCTTCCGATATAGGAATTTTCAGTCCTTCTTCAGGGATCTAAATCAAAACAAATTGATAATGTCTCTGTCAAAAACTTATACACATAATATACAAAATGTGCAATATGTACATTAATTACATAGTCTTGGATGCATCTCATGCTGTGACATAAAATAAGTTGCTTAAACAATAGTTAATACATCAGTTACCTGTGTATCCCAGTAAATAGTAAAATTTTGAAGCATTAATGTATTATAGCGCGTCCCAGACCTCTATCATGAGTTTATTCAGTGTTGATGGATATTAAGCTAATGGTGAGCTATGCTTGTATTTAAAGGAATACTGAACCACACAGCTGAGCTCCAAACAGAGATTATAAGAAACATGTGTAATCAATTTCCATGTTGAGGCCCGAGGGGTATAGGGTATTAAAGCGATATATGAAAAAACACTCCCTTTGTCTTAAAATGATGTCAATATCTTTGCGGGAAAATGAATCTTGTTTATGGCTTTCCAACACCACAAACTTAAAATCATAATCTTTATGATTTTTCTCCAAAAAATGGCTAACGAGAGGGGCAGAAATGTTTCCAGTGCGGATCTTCGATCTATGTTCCCCCACCCTGGGTTTCATTTGGCGGGAAGTGACCCCCACATATCCTAAGCCGCATGCACATACGAGAAGGTAGACGCACCCAGAACTTTTACAATTAAAAAATTGTTTTAAAGTCAAAGTGAACTCGCTACTAGAGATGGTGACTATTTTGGTTTGCCACGCCAAAGAGCAATGGGTGCAGTTACCACACCTGAAATGCCCTGTAATGATCGGGCGTCTTAATTGAATGCGAGATTCATGATCCGATCTACTCACAATCTGTTTGATGGAACTAGATTTCCTAAGCCCTATCAGAGGGTAAGCAGCACAACCAGGTAAGTGGCTCACGATGTGCCAGTGCTTCTTAATAATGGATTGTACTTTACTCACCAAGGGTGAGTACTGAAAAGAGCAAAAGATTTTCTCAATTGGTTTAGGCACATTTTGCTGAAATAACTGCTCCCTGGGAACTAATCTCGCCTTATTCAAATTATGATTAATTACTTGGTCAGGATACCCTTTATCCGGTAAAAAAGAGCAGATGTTAGAGGCGGCTGAGACAAAATCACTTTCAATAGAGGAATTACGTTTTGCTCTGAGGAAAAGTCCATATGGGAGGTTATGTTTTAAATGATGTGGATGGAAAGATTCGAAGTTTAAGTATGCATTCCTATCTGTTGTTTTCCTGTAGAGTCTGACTAGGACTTTACGCTGAGTAGAAACGTAAGTTTCTACATCCAAGAATGGAATGGAGGTTTTTGAGATGTTGTGAGTGAATTTTAAATTGTCATTTAGCCCGTTAACCCAGGACACAAACAAAGGTGCTACTGATAAATCATCAACAATAAAATAAAAGTCATCAATATACCGTCTATAAAAAATAATGTGGGGAAAAAAAGGATTAATCTCGGAATTAAAAATGAAATCTTCTTCAAAAGAAATCATATATAAGTTTGCCAAACTTGGTGCTACTGAGCTACCCATGGCCACGCCTTTTATTTGTAAATAGAAGGTTTTACAAAACCTAAAAAAATTGTGATCCAAAACTAAATCTAATAATTCCATCAAAAAGTGGGTGGGTGGGTGAAGCTCTGTGCGTGTGTCTAAGTGTTTGTGTATAAGGGGTTTAATCTCCTCCAGGGGCACGTTCGTGTACAAAGCCTGGACATCCATGGTAATGAAGCCACCCTCCAAGGGGACCTGAACCCCTTCTACTTGAGATATAAATTCAGTAGTGTTTTTAATATAAGAGGGGGTGGCAAGAACAAACGGGCTGATATGGTGATTCAAAAATTGTGATGCGGGTTCGAGGGCAGAACCTACAGAAGCCACTATAGGTCTCCCTTGCGTAAGGCCATCAGGGGATCGATCCTTGTGTATTTTAGGGAGCAAGTGGAAAAGGGGCACTTTAGGGCTATTGTTTAACAAAAAGTCATGAGTTTTTTCAGAAATGTAGCCCATGGCAACTCCTTCATACAATAGGTTTCTAATGGTATTCAAGATGTTATCAGTCGGATCTTTATCTAACACCTTGTAAAAGGAGTTGTTAGATAACTGCCTGAATGCCTCGCCCTCATACTCAGACATATCCAGAATGACAATCCCCCCACCCTTGTCAGCTTGTTTAATGATAATCTCCTGGTCAGACGAGATCTCTTCAAGTAACCGAATATCCTTCAAACTTAGATTATGCCCCCACCTCGGCTTTTCTTTTTCACATATAGTCAAGTCCCGTAATACAAGTCTGTAAAATACATCAATCGATGGATCACTAGAGGGTGGAGAAAAAGTAGATTTGGGTTTAAACTGGTCAGCCTGACCCAATTCTTCGCCATGAAAAAAGCTCTTCAGGCGGAGTAGTCGAATTAATTTAAACAAATCTACTCGAGTGCCAAAGGGATTGTAATTGGGGGTGGGAACGAACCTAAAGCCTAATGAAAGCAATTCCAGCACTCTAGGAGGAAAAGACTTACGAGACAGGTTGAAAACTAGGTTTTCCTTTTGCGAGAGGCTCTCTTTGGAAAAAAAGGTGTGGTGCCGCGGGGTTGTGATCCAGAAGCTGAGGCTAACGAAGCTAGTCGCGTGACGGGGGCTGTGCGGGTCGATGCAGTTGAATCCTCATCATTAGAAGTAGAAGGAAAGTCAGTGTCAGAAGACTCACAGTCGGTGGAGACTAAGGGGTCCTGCCAGGATACCCTCCGATTTCTGTTACTGAATTTTTTACTCTGAAAACGCCACCTGTAAACCCGGGCAGTCGAGTAGTCTCTGATATCCCTGTCAATTTTTTTTGTTTTTGAATTCAATCAAGGACTCTTGGAAAGAGGCCAATTTAGTATTTAAGTCCTCAAAAAGTTTTTCAAGTGGTGTATTGGCAGAGCCGGCAATAATGGTGGATTTTAAGGTATCAATCTCCTCCGTTAATGAGTCCACCTGTTTGTTAGAGTAGTCAATAATAAGAAGTATTAAATCAAACGAGCACCGATCCATGATCCCATCCCATTTGTCACAGAAAGTTTTATCATCGTTAAACAAGGTAGGGCCCTTCTGAATCCGCAACCCACGTGGAATACGAGCCATTTTGTGATAGTCCGCCAGAAATGAGGAGTGCAGAATAAATCTCAATTTTTTCTTTTCCAATACCTCAATCGTGGCCAAGTCATCCGTGTTAGATTCCACTGGTAACCTATAGGAAGTGATATTCTGGAGAATTCTGTCTCTGTCGGCTGACGAGAAAGCAAAACCAAGATCTGACGAAGCCATGTCCCAAAAGATTCAGCAAGCAGATGGGGACCAAACGTAGAATCAACAACAAAGAAGGGAAACCGTTTGCTAAGGCTGATGAATAATAAGTGTTTAATCCAATAATTCAACTAAAGGTAACAGATCCTAATTCCTTCCGATATAGGAATTTTCAGTCCTTCTTCAGGGATCTAAATCAAAACAAATTGATAATGTCTCTGTCAAAAACTTATATACATAATATACAAAATGTGCAATATGTACATTATTTACATAGTCTTGGATGCATCTCATGCTGTGACATAAAATAAGTTGCTTAAACAATAGTTAATACATCAGTTACCTGTGTATCCCAGTAAATAGTAAAATTTTGAAGCATTAATGTATTATAGCGCGTCCCAGACCTCTATCATGAGTTTATTCAGTGTCGATGGGACTACCGGCTTCTTTGGGTCAAAATGGGTCAGGATGGCCTCCGAGGAGAGAAGCTGCTTAAGTTCCCTGAAAGCCCGCTCTTGGCTCTCCCCCCACCGCCAAACCGCAACCTTCTTCAGCAGCCTATGCAGGGGCTCTGCGACCGACGCTTTCCTGGTCAGGAAAGAATGGTAAAAATTCAGCAGCCCCAAGAAGGATTGCAGCTCCGGTTTCGCGGTGGGGCGAGGAGCGTTTTGGATGGCAGAGACTTTGGATTCCGCAGGTTTCACTCCCTCAGGGGTTATGCGAAACCCCAGGAACTTGACTTCTCTCTCAAGGAACACACATTTGTCTCTCTGCAGTCTCAACCCTGCGGATTCGAACACTGTAAGGACCTTATCTAATCTCTGGGCCAGTTCTGCTTCACTCTCCCCAGATATCAATATGTCGTCAAAATATGGCAAGACACCCGGTAGCCCCTTTAACAAACATTCCACAAGTGACTGAAAAATCCCCGGCGCCGAGTTCACGCCAAACTGTAGGCGCGTTACCTTAAATGCCCCCTTGTGAGTTACAATGGTTTGCGCAGCAGCTGTAGCTGGGGTTACTGATAGCTGCTGGTACGCCTGCGCCAGATCCAACTTGGTGAAACACTTCCCCCCGTGTAAAGTAGCCAGCAGATGGCTAACTACTGGCACCGGATAGGCATTAGGGCGGATTGCCTTGTTGATTGTACACTTGTAGTCAGCGCAAATCCGCACCTCCCCATTTGCTTTTAGCGCTGTAACAATAGGAGTCTCCCACTCTGCAGAGTCCACAGGCACTAAAATCCCCTGACCCACCAGTTTGTCAAGTTCCGCCTCTATTTTGTCCTTCAGGGCGAATGGGACCCGTCGTGGCTTGAGCCTAATTTGGCGGACCGCCGGGTCTAGGTCGAATGAAACTGGGGCCCCCTTGTACTTCCCGAGTCCCTTCTTGAATACCTCGGGGTGTGCGTTGCATGCTGCCTGAATCTCATCCCCCCCAACGGCATGGACGCCTCCTATGAAAATGTCCAGGGGTTTGAACCACTGTGTTCCCAGGAGGTTGCACCCCCCTCCTTTAGAACTACTAGAGGGAGTTTCTTCTTGAGTCCCTTATACTGTATTTCGAAATCCCCAACCCCCAACACTGGGATCCCATTCCCCTGCACGTCCCTTAAGTTCGACCTCAGCTCCTTGAGTCTGGGTCGCGCCTTGGGGGGAATGCGCAAAAATTCCTTATGGGAAATGATGGAGTAGGCGGACCCCGAGTCTATTTCCATCCTAACGGGGATCCCCTGCAACAGTACCTCAACATAAAAACGTGGGTGCCCTAAGGGCACACTGTGGACAGCCAGGTCGTCTTCCGCATGTGCTCTTCGGTACACGTGGTACCCCTCTGGGTCATCGACACCATCGTAGACTCTGCCAACGCCATCCCGTCTCCGCGTGGGGTGCTTGTTCTCATCCCGCCGTTGCTTGCAAACCCTGGCGATGTGGTCCTTCCGTCCGCAGTTGCGGCACTCAGCCTTCCGGAATGGGCATTTGCTCCGCTCGTGGGATGCTCCGCAGTCATCGCAACGCCAGCCTCCCTTCCCTTTCTTCTCGCTCTGCCCCTTTCCGACTTTCCGGACTCCCTCATCTTCACTGGAGCCTGGAGTGGCGGAGGCCTCTGAGGATGTGGGCAAGCATGGGGCAGGGGGTGCCCTCCAAGTCGCCTGGACTGCTGATGCAGCTGCCTCAATTTGTGGTGGCTTCGCTTTGAGGAGCTTGAACCCGGCCCTTGTGGACTCAGCCGCCTGAGCCTCTTGCAGGACCTCTTTGAAGGTGAGGTCGTGGCCACGGGTCATTAGCTTCCTTTGGGTGTCCCCATCTCGCATCCCGCAAAGCAGCCTGTCCCTCAGGGCCATGTCTAGAAACTCCCGCCATTCGCACAGGGTTGCCGCCAAATGGAGGGCCGCCGCATACTCGGATACGGACTCACTCGGCTTTTGGTCCCTCCTCGCGAACGCAGCCCTGGCAGAGAAGAAGGATACCTTGGGCTTGAAGTGGTTCCTCAGAGTAACCAGCAGTTCGGCTACAGCAATCTGTTCCACTTCTCTTGGTGCCACCAGGTCCATCAGCACTTGCACTGCGTGATAGCCGAGCATCGTGATGAGAAGGCCTCTCTTCTTTCCCGCGTCTGTGATGCCGGCAACCGCTACCGTACTCCTGAAGTGCATCTCGAACCAGTCCCTTCGCTCAGGATGGTTTACGTCGAACACCGGTTGCTGTGACTGTGTCTTGTCCCCGTGGGAAGCCATATCCCATCCTCGTTGCCAATTTAGTGTTTGGGAATCAAGACAATGGAAGCAGCTGTAGACTAGCCTAACACATCTTATTGCATGGAGTACAGTACGAACATGTGGTAATGGCGGACAAACAGCTCCTTAGTCACGCCCTTCTTGTCCAGGTAAGGTGAGCGCAGGAATCTTTCCCGCGCAGCTGAAGGCATTTGAGGAATGTGTACCATGTGAGCTGGGCGCTCGCTACTGCCCCCAGTGGCCACTAGCTCACGTCCTCATACAGAAAGTGTTACTATTAGAGATTGTTACATCCACTCATTCGTGTGGTTACAATTACATTTAATACACAACATTCCTCTCTCAGTCAAGTCGTGCACCAGGTGACACCTCATATCAATGTGCTTGGTGTGTGCATTCACCTTCTCATTTTGTGACAGTTTGATGCAATTCTGGTTGATGTTTTCCATCATCTAGCTTGGCATCTCTAATTGCAAAGTTCTTTAGCAGCTTTTCTAGACATAGCATCCATGCTTCTGCTGTGGCAAGGAACTCTGTTGAAGACGAACCACAACATCTTGTTTATGGTTTGCCCAAGAGAAAAGCCCATTATGATACATAAACAGGAACCCACTGGTGAGTTTATAGCCTGTACTATTCTCCGCTCAGTTTACATTTGTGAACCTTATAAGCTTTGACCATCTCCTGGCTGGCACTCATAGCTTAAAGTCCATAGTTCATTTCAAGTGTCTAGGTATTGTTTGGACATCTGTCCCCTTGCATATGTCTGACTAAAGAAATGTTTTGTTCCCTTTTTTATCAGTTAACACAACTAAAGAAACATTTTTTTGTAACAAAAAATGGTGCATATTGCAGATTTTAGAAGTGTGATAAGATTTGCAGGGCTTGCTTTTGACTGTATTTAAGAATTAATTGTCATAAATGAATTTGCTGTGGTTCCTTTGTGAGAGTAAGAGAGTGTGTGCTATATACTGTCAAATCAGAATTTATAGTGACTCTAAAAGGGCTTTCAAGATAAATGAGATATTTAAAATTTTATTAGTTCATCTCCCCCATTATGTTTCCATGGCTCAACATGGATTTGCACCCATGATTTCTAATCTGTCAGTCTATCACTACCCCACACAGGGGAGAACATATTCAGCAGTGATTCTGAGGAATAACTGAGTTCTTAACCACCACCACCATCACCCAATAAATGGTGCTCCAGGTGACACCTTACTATAGTGCCATGATGGTGAACCTTGGCACTCCAGATGTTCTTGGACTTCAATTCCCAGAAGCCCAAGCCCCTGTGAATCCAGACAAAGGGGTTTACTGCGATTCAGAAGCAGAGGCAGAAAGCCTCAAAAAGGACCATCTTTGCTGTGATTTGAAATTTCCACAAGGCTCCTTTCCTTTCATTATCTTTTTTTTATTTTTCTGAAGCAATATATTGTTTACTTAATATAAACGATACAAACACAATGTACCGTTTGTGTATGCCCAAAAATGATGAAGATAATAATAAACGAATCTTCTTATAAGGTCTTTGTATTCTTAATGTTGTTTTTATTTTGCAAACTCTTGTATATTAACTTGTAATTTCATCAAACAGAAACCAAACATTGGCATATATTATCTGACATTCCGGGGTGTCTAGAAAAACCCATGATAGGTTTAAGGAGGACTAGAACAGTTGGTAACTTGATTACTAGAGCAGATGCTGCACCGCGACAAGAATCACGGAGCAGTCTGGTCAAGGGCCATCACAGGTGCGGCCAATGCGTTGTTTGCAGGTTCGCTTGGGAGACTCAGCACATCAATTTTCCAGAATTAAACTTTAAAAAAACACTCAATTTTTTTAGTAATTGTAATAGCCAATTTTGTGTATATCTATGGATTTGCCCTTGTGGTCTCAAGTATGTGGGAAAATGCTCACGCAAATTAAAAATCAGGCTAGCGGAACATCGATCCAGGATAAGGGGACAGGTGGAAAATGCACCATTGGTAAATCATTCCATGGAAAAAAACCATCTTGACACAGATTTTAAATTTGTAGTGTTAGAAAAACTCACAGTCACAACAGGTAGAGGTATCAACATTGAACAATTGCTATTACAAAAGGAGGCATATTATATTCATAGACTAGGAACCATGCATCCTAAGGGTTTAAACTATGAAACTGATTTAACCTGCTTTTTGTAAGTACACAGGAATCAGAACCATGGTGCTCCTTGTAAGTAAAATAGTCAGTACACAGGTGGCAATGTGAGCTTGCAGATTTAGTCAGGAGCAGGCAGCAAGTTGTATTTAAGAGATAGGAAAGTAGGCAAACTATATTCATATTCATAGACTAGGAACCATGCATCCTAAGGGTTTAAACTATGAAACTAGGAATTAGAATCATGGTGCTCCTTGTAAGTAAAACAGTCAGTACACAGGTGGCAATGTGAGCTTACAGATTCAGTCAGGAGTAGGCAGCAAGTTGTATCTAAGAGATAGGAAAGGAGGCATACTATATTCATATTCATAGACTAGGAACCATGCATCCTAAGGGTTTAAACTATGAAACTGATTTAACCTGCTTTTTGTAAGTACACAGGAATCAGAACCATGGTGCTCCTTGTAAGTAAAACATCAGTACACAGGTGGTAATGTGAGCTTGCAGATTCAGTCAGGAGCAGGCAGCAAGTTGTATTTAAGAGATAGGACTCTAATGGTATGCAACGTCCTTAGCAACCATAGAGAAATTACAGAAGAGACAGAGAAGACGCAAAACACAAGAGTGGTAATCTTGGGTAAGCTTGGACTGGATAATGAGCATGGGGGCTTGCAGCTGGTTTGAACATATAATATTGTAACAGACATGTGTTTTGTAACCTTTCAGATATTGCAAAAACTCCCCTGATGAAATTTATTGAATGAAATGTCTAATTAACCGGATAGACGTCGGGAGTTTGGGGCCAATTTATATGGGAGTTTGACTTCCCAACTGAATATGAGTTTATGAGCTGTTTTGGACGAGAGATAGAAAGTGTAATAGAGGAATGAATCATTGTTTCATATTGTTACAAAGGACATAGAGAAGAAGTTGAAGAGAACATATTTGAATTTGGTTACTATTGTCAAGATTACAAAAGGAACTTGAAGACTTTTTGTGCAGAGAAGTATCTGAGTTTGGTTTCTGTTTGATGAAATTACAAGTTAATATACAAGAGTTTGCAAAATAAAAACAACATTAAGAATACAAAGACCTTATAAGAAGATTCGTTTATTATTATCTTCATCATTTTTGGGCATACACAAACGGTACATTGTGTTTGTATCCTTTTCTCCGTTTGGCCATTTTTTGCTGTACTTAATATAAACAGCAGGTTAAATAGCCAATGTAATTTCCTCTTGACAGAAAAAGAAGCCGATTCATTGACTACTGGCTCTTCCCCTCTGCCTGGCTGATAAGTAGCCCCTAAAACAAGGGTGAACAAACTATGGCCCCAGGGGCCAGATCCGGCCCCTGACACCAATTCATCCAGCCCCAAAGTCCTCTTCGCTCCTGGAAGCGGAAGTAAAATGTGCCCGTGACCAGCTCCCTGAACCACATGACCAGCCCGTGGACCAAAAAGTTTTGACACCCCTGCCCTAAGAGATTACTCCCAAGGGAACACAACTCTGGGAATAGAATACGTAGTCCATCCTGCGTAAAATGGTTCATGGTTCGGGACCTCAGTATCTGATAGAACATCTCCTCCAACTAGATTCTGCCCATGGATTAGGATTTCAGGTTCCCACCCTGAGGAAGGCTCCAAAGACTGTCATGAAGAGTTGAGGCTTCTCTGTGGTATCCTTGTCAACATGGAATGCCCTTCTAACATACAGTACATTTGCCAGTCCCCCATTTTTCTAATATTCTAGAGGTTTGTGAAGGCCAAATTATACAGGAAGGCCTTCATCTACATTCTGCCTCTCCTAGTTTGACACATGTAGTCCTTGGTTTCACTATTAATACCTGTTTTTATTTTGCCTGTTTGCATCTCTGGTTTTGAGTTTTAATTGTTTTTTTAAATTAATAATTGTTTTTATTGGGTTCATGTTCATTACTAAGATGCCATTCTTAGCTCTGTCACTAAAAATCATTGCTTAATTTTGGCTGGATCATGACCACAGTTTCCATGGAATATTAAACCCCTGTAACATGTCATATATAAGTTATAGTCATAGGCTTTAATATGCTGTTTTTATGTTTCAGTATATTTCCTGTCTCACGGGGGAGCAGTGGTGGTGGTGGGGACATTTCCCAGAGTTAAAAGGTTTAAGAGTCTTGTTTCATTGTTACCAACAGCTGCTCACCATTTTTTTTTGAGGAAGGAGGACAGATATGGTATACTGTACTTCTTTTCCCATAGACCCTAATTTTTGCATCCAGTAGCAACTTGCCCCCAGATACAGGAACTTATGTTCATATCCAAGTTATGAGGTAAAGAAGACACAGAGACTATCCATTTTCTCTAAGAAAATTAGCAATATGAACTGGGCTTCATGAATAATTCCCCTCCCTCATGTTTTAGAATTTAGATTAAGACAAAGGGGAAGGAAGGGAATTTTTTTTTACAAGTTTAAAGGTAAAGGACACCTTTGCTCGAAAGCCAGTCGTATCCGACTCTAGGGTTCAGTGCTCATCTCTGTTTATAGCCAAAGAGCCAGCGTTGTCTGCATCTGCAGACGTTTCCGTGGACATATGGCAGGCATGACCAAACACCCAAATGTACAGAATGCTGTCACCTTCCCAGTGAAGTGGTACCTATTTATCTACTTGCAATTTCTTGCTTTCAAACTAGGTTGGCAGGAGCTGGGGCAGAGGCAGGAGCTCATTCAGTCATGCAGTATTCTGGTCTCGAACTGCTTAGCTTTTGAGAAATGCAACCCTCAGGATCAAAACAGAGGAAGGTAGTTGAAAAGGGTGAAAAAAATCATGGTTATTAGTCTCATCTGGCTTTGTGAAATTGGCTAAAATCCTGTTTAAGAATCTATGGCTGTGAAAGGCTGATTATCTTATCAGCAAGGGGTGATTTTGGGATATGAAACACTTCTTACTTATGTCTCATCACTGTCACATCTCCTGTGTAATATTTTTAATTAGGTAGCAGACATGGAAGCCAGGGGAGGGGAGGGGGGAATCTTTAGAGTGCGACAAAAATCTCTGCTTGTGGTTATGTCATCTTGGCATGATTTTCTATAATTAAAGACTTCCACCTTTCATCCCATAGCTTTCATGTGATTATAAGAGCCATGGGAACAGCAGGAGAGAAGTAGGAAATATTTAATTTTCAAAAATCATCCTGTCCTGATTACACCATCAGTCTTCTGCAAATGTAGTGTAGAAATATGATTTCAACCAATTATTTCTGCTTATTTTGCATAGGCAGGAAGCTTACTTCAAGTTTCCTGTTCTACTTTGGGATACAGTGATGTGGCAAATCTGATTAGATATGTAATGCTAGTCTAATTGGGACTACCTTAATTGGGCGGAATAGTCTCTGGAATAAGCATTTGCTTTTCAAATAACTGATGTTAAATTTGCAGACTGAGAAGGAAGGTGTCACAAACTGATGGCTAATAGTTTGTAGGGGGGAATAAGCAAGGTAATTTTTATGCTCGGAGAAAAATTACTTTTGCACTGCAGTTAAAAATGATAGCCAATAAATTGTGCACTTTAAAATAATGGTCAACAAATCCTGGTGCATGAGTTTGAGTTTTAAGGAAATACAAATATTTACAGTGCAGTCCTCACTCAGAGATGTACTGGCTATCTTTGACTCGTCTGCAAGCATTCTTCAGAGTACAGCAGGAAGGTTCTTATTAGAGCAGTGTTCCCCAACCTTTGGTTTTTGGACTTCAATTCTCAGAAGCCTAAGTCCGTAAATTGGCTGATCAGTGCTTTTGGGAATTGACTTAGGCTTCTAGGAATTGAAGTCCAAAAACCAAAGGTTGGGAAACACTGTACTGTATTAGAGGATCCCACTAGTGAACAGTTCGCTAAGATCTAAACTAGTAACAGAAGGTCCTGCTGGCAGATGAGGCTTTCTACCAGCATAAATTGATTTTTGTCTGCAGAAGTGTCTTTCACCTTTGCATTATCCTCTACAGTCAGCACATATTTAAACTAGGATTGCACTCTTAAAACAGTTAGGATTGAGAAATTGAGTGAGGATTGCACTTTTGAGAAGTGAAGAAACAAAGAGTGTAAACTCTAATAATTACTTTCTAATTACTTTCAAGGCTTTGTAACAATAACAAGAACGAATTACTTGTCAAAAGTACCATATATACTTGAATATAAACTGAGTTTTTAACCCCAAAAAAGAGGCCCAAAACAGGGACTCGGTCTACAAACGGGTCAACAACCACGAGGTCTAAAAATATGGGTTTTTAAAAAGTTATTCGGCACTTTAAAAGTAAGTTTCGGGATTTCTGCAGCAAAAGAGTCTGAGGCGCAATTACACAACTGGCCACAAGAGGGCACAAATCATGATTTTCCATTAGAATACTGTACATTAAAAATCAAGTTCTCCTATTCTGGTATGATTTCAATTAATTCCTATGGAAAACCACAAATGAAGAAATAAGCTCTACAATACAATCGCGTCCCCCTTCTAAACTGGTGTGGAAAAAGAAAGGATTTTACTTACCGTACTTTTGCACCTTTGTCCCTGTTCCTTGTATCCAAGATGGAGGGAGGAAGCCATTCTCCTTCCTTGCAGGGGGAGCAAGAGGCTAGGCTAGAGCAACACTTCCTGCCTAAGTGCAAGTGACCTGCCCACCCACTTTACCTGCAGCACCACCACTGGTGGGTGGTGCAAGTACAGTTTTTAAAAAATCACTAAAATAATTAATACTACTGTATGATTCTTGGGAGACAAGCTATGAGAAACCTGGGGAACATAGTGAAAAGTAGAGACATCACATTGCAAACAAAAATTCACATAGTCAAAGCAATGGTATTCCTGGTGGTAATGTATGATTGTGAGAGCTGGACCATTAGGAAGGCTGAGCGCAGAAGAATAGATGCCTTTGAAATGTGGTGTTGGAAGAGAGTTTTGAGGGTTCCCTAGACAGCAAGGAGAACAAATAGGTCAATCTTAGAAGAGATCAACCCTGACTGCTCCTAGAAGGTCAAATAGTAAAGATGAAGCTAAAGTACTTTGGACATCAAATGAGAAGACAGGATTCACTTGAAAAAGCCTTGATATTGGGAAAGGTGGAGAGCAAAAGAAGAAGCGGCCAGCCAAAGATGAGATGGCTAGATGGTATTATAGTCGCAATGGGCACAGAGCTCGGCAGGTTGAGGAGGATGGTGGAGGACAGAGGTGCCTGGAGGACAATGGTCCATAAGGTCGCAAAGGGTCGGAATCGACTGTGCGACTGAACAAAAAAAATTGTATTTTAATTACTGAAACTCACTAGCAGCTGCTGCATTTCCCACTCTCGACTTGGGTCAATCTATTTTCCTGGGTTTCAAGGTCAAAATTAGGTACCTCATCTTATCTTCGGGTCGGTTTATATTCATGTATATACGGTAGTTTTCCAAGCTATGATATGAGTAACTTGCAGTTTCTCAGGTAGAATGAGTAACTTGCAGTTTCTCAGATAGACTCACTGTAGATGAGCAAAAGCTGATTCCAGGCACTTTTCTTCCTCAGCCTTAAGAGTTTATCTTTCATCTTCAGATCTTTGTATGCAACTCTAGTCTTCTGCAAGACAACCTGTCTGTAGCCTTTATCAGCTAAAATCCAGTAGTAAGTCATAGCCAGAGTAAACCTATTGAATCAATGAGAGTCAACTCCTCTGCAAGTTCCACTGATTCAGTCGGCCTGCTCTAGTTGTAACTTAGTATTGAATTTCAGCCATTACAGTAGAACCCTATATAATGAATGCCTCGTACAGCAATTAAATCGTACTTCAAAGATTTGAAAAAACATTGTGCCCCGTATAACAACTAAAATTGTTATAGGATGCAATGCATTGCTATCTTAAAATTTATCGCGGATTTTTGTTGTTGTACGATTTTTCCCATAGAGATATTCGTTGTATGATGCATCCCATAAGGAAAATCACTATATGATGCATGCATTGTATAGCAATTTTTTTGTACAACAACGAGCCCCGTGGAACAGATTAAAATCATTGTACGAGGTACCACTGTAATTTGAAAGCTATTAGGAAGAGATGGGGAGTAGGGAGAGCTGTCACTGATGGCTACCACCAATAGAAGATTGTTGGATGGGTTGTGGCACAGTGTTTGACCACGCACAGCACAGAACGAACTGTTCTGTGAGGGCAGAAAGTAACAGCGGCATGGCTCATTGCCTAACACTTGAGCACATTAGAGAAGCCAATTATGTTATAATTGCAGAAACATCTGATGTCAAAGGCAAGAGCTTCATTGAAGTTAGTGATGGGCCAGCTTTGAATCTATGCAGGTGCAAAAATTAAAACTATGAATATGGAACTGGACTAAGACAAGGACAAAGGTGGAGTGGGGAAACTCTGATCATCCTGAGGCTCTTAACAACAAATCTCATTATGTCTCCACTCTTGGCTATTTTGGCTGGAACTGATGAGAATTGGAGCACAACAATATTTGGAAGGGTAAAGCTCTTGTGGATTGTTACAGAATTAGGTGCACTTCAACAAGGCACATTCTTTCCCCCACTAACCACAACCCATATTTTCCTTCTCTCTCTCTCTCTCTCTCAGTGATAAAACAGTTTATGTAGCACTCTTCAAAGGCATACCTCTTTAATTTCTTCTGGGCCCAGCAGGCCCAATCTCATTTCTAGGTCAATTAAAAGATAGTACAATTCATTAGTGCCTTCCAGCCAACTTGAAATAAAAAAATAGGGCCTAGCTCAGCTGTACCCTCAATAGGAACAACCTGGTATGCTATTAAGACTCACTTAGCATGCCAAGCAACAGGCCAGGTCAGCTTGAATAGTATTGATGTGAGGTTCTCAGAGTATGGCTGCAATTACTGCTTTCACTTATCCTGCACCATAAAATACAGCAGAAAGCAAAAGGCAAAATTGTGTGGCAAACATAATATGCAGACCACTCCTACTAAACAAATCATTTATCCTTTCATCATATAGTCAAGGCAAGATCTAATGGGATCTTTCTGCTCGATACACAGAATGCACACCCCAAATGATAGCTGCAAAACAGTTTAAAAATATTGGGGTGTTTTTCCTACCCCGAGGCGAAGACAGGCGGGCACATAAGATTATTTATTTATTTATTTGGCAGCTGAGTTGCGTGCGGAATCGGGAGAGCTGCTTGCATACACAATATCCCTCCCCCCTAGGATGGGACGAAGTCCCTTAACCATTGTGGGGGCCAGCGATTTCGCTGTGGCCGGCCCGCCAGTTCAGAAGCACTCCCCGGGGTGCCTGGGTTTCTCCCCCTGGAAAACTGAAGGGTCCCATCGAATCCTGGCAGGGAAAAGTATGGGGTATCCCTAGTTTGGGGAGGATGAGGGGGCTATTGGGAGAACTCAAAGCCCTGCTGCTCACTGGGACAAGTGGGGAACACTCGCGAAAACTCCCCTCATCCGGAAACAAAAATTCAAACTGGGGATCCGCTTCCTTGGGCTGAAAGGCTGACTCCAGTGATTCCGTTCAGCCTGTAATGCTCAATCCTGTATCCCCCCCTTGGGTTAAGCGGGTGGGGGGCAACCCTAACGTTGAACCCTGTCTATCACTCCTTTCAGTGGGTTCCTCTGGATCAGTTCCCCGGGTGGCTTCCGTGACCCTTCTCTTAAGCTGGTCAGTGTGTCGGCGCCACAGCAACCCTGACTCTGTTATCACTTTGTATGAAACTGGCCCGGTTTGTTCTACCACCTACCCAGGTACCCATGCTGGTCCTGAGCTCCCATAATTCCTGCAGTAGACTGGGTTGCCTGCCCCGAACACCTTTCTCTGCTCTACTGACACATTTGTACCTCTATCCTCCACCCTAGAAGGATCCAGGCGGTCGAGCAACGTTGGAATTCTCCTCCGCATTAGGAGTTCTGAGGGGGATTGCCCTGAGGCTAGCGGGGTGACCGTATAGCGTATGAGGAATTGACAGAGCTGTAGCTCCAGGTCCCCCGGACCCATCCTCCTTAGGGCCTCTTTTGTGGTGCAGACCATGCACTCTACTTGGCCGTTTGTGGCCGGGTGGAAAGGGGCAGAGGTGACGTGCCTGACCGCATTCCGCTCGAGGAATGCTTGGAATTCCGCGGACGTGAAAATGGATGCGTTATCCAAAATTAGCACGTCGGGAATGCCAAAACAAACAAACATCCTTCGTAGATGTTTGATTGTGGCCACGGAGGACGTGTTACGCATTGGAATGACCTCGAGCCATTTCGAGAATGTGTCAACCACGAGTAGGAACATTGTGCCCCTGAAGGGCCCCGCGAAGTCTACATGGAGTCTGGCCCACGGACCGCATGCTGTGTCCCACTCCCTGGGGGTAGCCTATGCCCCTCGGGCAGTGATTGCTGACAACTCTCGCGCCGACCCACCAGTTTCTCTATGTCCTCATCTACCTTGGGCAACCAGAAGTAGCTCCTTGCTAGAGCTTTTGACTTCACAATTCCCGGGTGGCTCGTATGAAGCAGTCGGAGCACCTTGGCTCGCAAGACCTCGGGAATTACTACTCTCTGCCCCCAGAAGAGACATCCTCTCTCGAGCAAAAGCTCGAAACGCTTCCTGAAGAACGGATCGAGTTCTTCGGAAGGAGACATTAAGCGCCAGCCCTTCTTAACCCATGCCAATGCTTGGGACAAGACCCTGTCTTTGGCAGTTGCCTTGGCGATATCCGCAGGCACAATCGGGGCGATTCAAGTGATTCGATGAGCAGCACCTGGTGCTCTTGCTCAACCTTGCACTCGGGTTCCCCCAGTTCAGGTAGGGGAGACCTGGAAAGTGCATCCGCATGCGCCATGTCTTTCCCTGGGTGATGCACCAGCGTGAGCTGGTATGCGTTTAGGAAGATTGCCCACCTTAACATTCTAGGGGACAAGATCTGTGGGGTGGGCTTGGTTGTGACAAATATACCTAGGAGGGGCTTGTGATCCATGACAACGGTGAACTCCCTCCCGTACAGGAAGTCATGGGATTTCTTTGTCCCTGTGATGATCACGAGGGCCTCCCTGTCTGTCTGGGCGTAATTGTGCTCTGCTTTCGAGAGGGATCTCGAACAGAATGCAATTGGTGCCTCCCTCCCGTTCTCAAACACATGGCATAAGACAGCCCCGACCCCCACCGGTGAGGCATCACACACTAACACTATGGGTTTCTTGGGGTCAAAGTGAGTTAGTACCACCTCGGAAGAGAGGAGCCTCTTCAACTCACTGAACACTCGTTCCTGAGCCTCCCCCCACTGCCAG